>OX621259.1:6321404-16321404 GCA_951640165.1 Pseudoips prasinana | reverse complement strand
AATTAATAATTATTTGAGTTCAACAATGTGTCAGGAACGTCTACCTGGCCTCGCGATCTTAGCTATCACACTAATATTATAAAGGCGAAAGTTCGTGAGTTTGTATATTTGTTACTTCTCCACGTCTAAACGGCTGGAGCGATTCAAATAAAACATGGTATGGAGTTAGCTGACACCCTGGTTTAACACATACGCCTTTATTTATAATCTTTAACGCGGGAAAAACCGCGCGGCACACCTAGTTGAAAATAAATTGCTTTTGTGACAGATGTTTATGGACTAATAGTTTTTTCGCAAAACTGAAAGCACGCCGTGTAAAACTGTAGCAAGATTATTAAGAAGAAAAAATGCTAGACGAGAAAGCTAAAGCTTGAAAAATGTTTTGATTGTGTGGAGTCTTTGTGATAATTAATTAAATTTGTGAGACGTTTCGTAATCTATCATAAACGCTAGAGAGAACAATTCAAATTCAATTCAAATTCAAATAATTTATTTGCGAACGGACGACAGCACATCAAGCTACCCCAATCAGTCAAATTTCCCTAATTGAAAGTGAACCTTATGTTGCTGTGATAAAGATGAAAATATATAAAAGAAATTTGGCAGATTGGGTGCTGGCGAATGTACGCTATCTGATCCTGTTTAAAAGATCGTAGATCCGAGGCTAGTATCACCAGTCAGCCGGACATCAATAGTGAATAGTGTGCAAGACAATCGCAGCTCATAATCAGCAGAGAGGCGCTCATAGCTAGATGCTCTCACTAATCCGTAAGTGATCGGCGAGGTTAAGCAACTAGGCTCACGGTCAGTCCATAGACGGGTGACCGCGAAAGTGGTTTAATTTCTGGGCGTTTCCGTGGTTTGGAGAACACGTTAAGCTATCGGTCCCGGTTGCAGCCATTAGGCAACAGTCGTTAAACCATGTCAGAGGCCTGCTGGGCGGCTTGAACAACTCTGACACCAAAGTTACCACTGCCCATAAGATAAGTAAGTAAGTAATCAGCTCAGAAAGGATGAAGACCTATTCTAACTACGTAATATAAAAATTCTATAAAAAAAAGCTATTTAGATAAACAAATTAAATATTTACAACTTACTTATAAATGTATATATTTAGACTCTGCTAATGTTACGTCGGTCCTCGGGGAAAAACTGTCAAAACTTTTGTAAATACACTTCGTTTTTATTAAATTACGAACGTCGGGTATATTCACTTAGTAAACGTGAAATGTAGGTATCAAAATATACTTATTTAATCTTTTCAGTTACAGTTCTGAGTGTCATTTTAATATAGGTAAGTAATATATATATATATATAGAAGAAAAACTATAATCACGTAAACTGCTGGGTAAAAGCCTGTCCAAAGAGGGATATACCATAATCGTATTATTTATGTCGTCGAAGTTGTCTTTATTTCTGTCCACGTTTGAGTTTTTATACGACCAAAGATATTTTTAATAAAAGCACATGTAGATTTGGTGCACGCTGATGTTGCATGCTGTTGTTGATGTTTTTCGTACAATTACTATGATTATACTAGAATTATTAATTTTATTGATATTTAAATCATTTCGATTTGTAATTGTAATGGATATATGTAATAGAATTGTAATAAACTTCACTGTAATTTAATGTTTTAAACATAACTTTGCATACCCTCATCGAGGGTGAAATATGTAATGTACCTACTTACTACTGTATATATATATATTATGAACATTACCTAGTACATAATAACAAATAAGTAGTCTGTATGTGTGTTTGCATTTAAGTTTGCTAATACACTACCACGAACCATCAGACGCAGCGTGGACAGGGCCCCTACAAAACTCTACTTTGGCTGACATGATGACTGTATCAGTGTCCAACACAAGACGCGGAATGTGTTTACGTAGTTATTTTGTTCAATCTGACAAAGCAGATAAATCTGTCGCTTACGAGACCACCTTCTATAACAAAATCTATTCCGCATATTTACATAAGACTACTAGCCATGGTAGTACAAAAATATAGTGGGGTATGTATCGGTTCTTGCATAAATAGCTACGCTTCGTTCTATGCATGAAACATTCATGACGCGATGCAATATTTTATACGTCTATGATCGTAATGCTGCTTTGAACACTGAAAACCTCTTTAAATAAAAGTCGTTCTATAGTTTTATAGCACAAGTTACAGCTCTATTAAAATTAAAATATGATAAAATAAATAGATAGAACAATCTTTATTGTACAAATGAAAATAGGAGTCATACATTGGACATGAAGAACTTATAGTCTAAAGGGCGGTTTTATCGAGTTTAGCGATCTCTTAATCTTTTTTTTTAAGATGGTAAGGACATTAACGTAGTATAAACAGATATTCAGACAACATTCAGGTACTTCGAGCATGCTCGAAGTTCAGGCAACTTGACAGGCCTGTTGGCTGCTTGCTTTTCACGCCGAAGATCGTGGGAGTCCCACCCAGTTTGTGTGTCTGTTTCATAGCTCCTCCCCCGTAAGTGATAGTGTGATAATATGTAGCCTATATGTTGACCCGACCTCTCAGTAATATTCATGCAAAATTTGAAGTAAATTCATGCAGTACTTTTTGAATTTAGCCTGGACATACATACAGACAAACAGACACACAGACAAAATTTCTAAAAAACTATATTTTTGGCTTCGATATCTATTGTAGATCACGCCCCAAGTATCCTTTTAAAAAAAAATTCAATGTACAGTTTTGACTTTCCTACGATTTTATTATATGAGCTACTGTTCTGTACTGTGGGAACTGTATGCAGACTGTCGATAATACATGTTATTGTGGGATACTGATTTGGTTTATCGAGACATGTTATACATCATTAGAATTCTCAGTAAACCTTCATTACGTTTAAGTTACTGACTTTAACGCTACCCTCCCCATGTTGTTGTAAATCATCTTAATTTTTTTCGTAATTTGTTGATTTATTTATTACACTTGATTTTTCTCTCACACATTACACAAGCACCCACTTAAACCATATCTTAATTAATTATTAATTGTAATATGTAACAAATATAAGTTTATAATTTTGACACTAAACACTGTATTTACTTCCAAAACGGTTTAATTACAAGACAAGTAAACACGGCCGCCATTAGATTTGCCGATCACCAGTTAAATGATGAAACGGAGATTTTTTCAAATTTTCATCTATGATGGCTTGTTATTCTATTTATGTGAATTCTATTGGTACATGTTTGTTGCTGCATGTATAAGAAACCAATCTGCGTACTCAGATTTAAATTTGGCCATCGTTTTATACCAGTATTAAGAGCACAGACATTAGACGCTCAAGGCTTTATAATCTGATGCACTGACAAATGTGGGGACTCTATGGGTTAAGATTGGGAATAAACAATGAGGGGCATTATTGATGGCCAGTTACAATATTACGGCTACAGCCAGCAGAACATGCCCTTTGAAGTACGGACATATAGACAAATTACAACACATTGGTGGTCATTATAGACGAAATATACATTCTAAACCTCAACCATCACACACAAATTGGTGAAGGTAGTAGATGAACCGACTGAGTTAGTTTCGCTGTGTCTTCTCAGTTGGGGCGCATTGAATCCGGTGGTAGCATTAAAGCGCGACCGTCGTTATTAACACAAGGTCCGTCATAATTATAATACCTTAATATAGACAGAACCATTGACAATATGTAGTAAAAATATTAGACTTAAACTAGATAACTAAACATAATCTCTTGAAAATAACTTGATACGAGCTAGCTAAATATCATAGCTATAATAAAATACATTTTATAATTTTTTTCATACAATCAATACAATGTGTACCTAAATATCTATTTTACTAGAAATAATAATGTATACAACTATATTACTACAAACATGTTCTGACTATTTACATACGCTTTTTTAAAGTCTACGTGAATAAAAACCTTTTTTATTTATTTATTTATTTTATTTAATAAAACTCGCTAGAGAAAGAGCGCCAACTTTTAAGATTAGTTTTGGCTTCCACTATGTAAATAATGTTTACCTTGTAGTTTATTTTCCTTCCATACAACTACATATACTAGCAATAACAAAACTAAATTCTACTACCCCAACCGCCAGTGCTGGACAAAGGCCTCTCCAATAGATCTCCACAATAGAATTATCTCCATCATTTGTAAGGATATGCCATAATCGCCACACTTGGCAGATGTGTTGGCGTTGCTCATAATATACAGAGAGATGCTGCTGCGCACCTCATTCCTTGACGAGGAGATGAAATATATGTTAACCAGACAACAAATATTAACATACTATCAATTAATAAGGTTCACAAGATACAGCCCAAAAAGGAAGACAGGCAGATGGACAACTTAGTAATAGGGTACTGTGACGACCTTCTTGGTTGCACACCTTCGTTCGTCCATTCGTTTTAAAAAGAAATAATTAAAAAAAAATCGTTTGAAATTAGAATATTTCAAACTAAAACAAAATTCTTTTCTAACAGTCAGTCTACGACAGAACTCTACAGGGTAGAAAGCCCTGTTACCTATCATAGTGAAATTGAAGAAAATATACAACCAATTACCCAACTTCAGTGTATCATTTACAATATCAACAAGATCCTGAAGACGATCTGGAGTAGCAGAACGTCATAGTACACATATTAAAACCCTATAAATAGAAAAAGGCGACCACGAACCGGAAGACGCAGCGTGAGCTGGCCTGCTACACGGTGGACCGACGATCTTGTGCGGGTCGCGGGAAGCCGCTGGGTGCGGGCAGTGCAGGACCGGCTACTGTGGAGATCCTTGGGGGAGGCCTTTGGCCAGCAGTGGACGTCTTTCGGCTGATATGATGATGACGATGAAATAAAAAAAAGGTCGCTATGATCGCAGCAAGTGAAAAGCCATTGTTATTTCCTGAGTATGTACGTAAACAAAGTTACGTATATAAAAATAGCAATACGATTAAAAACCATTTTTTTTGTCTGTGTGGAGTATGAAGCAAGATTTCAACAGGGCAATCATAGTCAAATATTGACTTAAAATCCCGAATAAAAAAAGCAAGGACACTCTTTTGCAAAACAGAGATAAATTCAATTTACCGATTGAATTGAAACTCACCATTTTACTCAAAGGACAGAAAGGGATGAAAAGAGGAAGAGAGCATACAAAGTTACAACGAAAACAATAGACAAAAATGAAATTGGTATAGCATTTTATACGATTGGCATTGTGTTGACAACAATGCTATTGAAATTTCATAGTCATATCGTTAGCGAATACATTTTATTTGGTTATTTCAAATAGGTTTCTCTCTCTCTCTCTCTCTTTGCGGCTGTCGAGTATATTTGTTTGTTGGAGGCCATCACCCGAGAATATCTATTAAAATGTATGATGTATTAAATATGTGGTGCAATAAAAATAATATATATCTCGGGACTGCTAATAAACTGTCATCTGTAATTCTCCAACTAGGTAGATCCTGTACTATGGCAAATAGACAACTGATAAGCATACTTAAATATTTCTTAATAAATACAATAGATAAATTATACCCAGACACAGAACAAATAATCGCGTGTTCATTACACAAAGGTTTATCCTGGGTGGGATGAAAGCCACGACCTCTGACTCAGCAGACTGGTCACTAACCACTAAACCAAAAGACCAGTCAAATGAAGGTTTTTATTCAAGTTGACTTCAAAAACGCGCTGTTAAATCGTCAATACAATGACATATTAATAGTAATATAGTGAAGTATACATAATTATTTCTAGGCACATATAGATATTTAGGTGCACGGATTGTATAACAGATCTTTAACATAGGCACGTACACAATCAACCTGGGCAATTATACTTAGTCAATTAGCATTATGTTTCTAAAGGGTATCGATTGTTATTCCAATGTCCGATGTTTTATTACCAAAACTATCTTAGCCTAAAGTTGAATATGATAGAACTAACTTAACTCGTCAATCCTGCATACTAATAGTAAACATCCAATAAAGCTCAAATCTTGCTGGTTACTATGTTTCCGATTCTTTTCATCGTCTTATGTGCAGTGGTTACTCTAGTGTCAGAGTCGCCAAGCAGGCCTCTGTCATGGCTAATCGACTGTTGTCTAAATACTACAACTAGGACTAACAGCTTCCGAAGCACGGAGACGCTCAGAAATTAAACACTGGCGGTCACCCATCTTGTGACTGACTACGTGCTTATCCCATCCGATAACTTTCTGACCAGTGATAGCATTGACTCGAACGGCTTCCGATGCCCAAAAAAGAGTTAAATATTAAACGGAATATCGGAATATTCCAATTAAATCGACGCGTACGAATCCACAAGCTAGCACAATACAACCAGGCTGGTACAATAATTTGGTTATATTTACTCAATTCGTATTATATTTCTGCGAAGTTGACATTCAATTAACGCTAACATTAATTGATAGGAAACTGCTTACATTATCTGTTTCATGCATCAAGAGTTTCGTTAAGCAGGCGTTATTATTTGTAATTAAAGTCGTTTTGTAATCATTATTTCTGCTAAAATGCTTCACTAAGTATGATTACATAGTAAATAAAACAAGGATTATTTATTAAGCCTTTTAATGCATTATACTTTTGACTGAAGTGTTTGTATAGCGGTAGCGATTTCCACTGGTTGCCGGCGGTAGTCAGATACTTGCCTTTCAAACCGCAGGTCGTTGGTTCGATGTCCCCCCAAGACAGATACAGTATTTCTGTACATTAACATGACTGTTTGCTCTGAGTCTGGGTGTAATTACCTTTATAAGTATGTATTTACAAATGAAAAGTAGTGTATGTATATATATATGGGTTTTGCGTCTGTTACTGACGATTTACGGCGCATTGTCTGAGAGACATTTCTTTTGGTGGCTAAACAAACTGATGCGAGAGCGACATAGCCTGCCGCAGGCCTGACAAAAGAAGTTTGCGGTGGTTGGTGCCGAGCCGCTTTCATGTCGCTTCTGTCTCTTATCAGCAAGTATTCCGAACCAGGCTTCATCACAGATCTTACGACCCTCCACTACACGTTTGAGCCATTCAACTCTATATTCAGCGAGTTTTTCCAGCTACAGTGGTCAATTTTAGAAGCGGCTATATCCCGCTTGGTGCAGTCTTGGTGAGTCTGGGTGCAATTATGTATATAAGTATGTATTTACAAATTAAAAGTAGTGTATGAAGTATAGTGTATATCATTGTAGTATATCTGGTTTCCAAAGTGTGTGAATATTGTCCCAGGATATTATCATTAGTATTGCCTATTTCTTTTACTCTAAACGTCAATTAAGCTTTAACACTATCACCTTTCAGTAGTGCAGTTTGCAGACTTCAAACCCATATGAAAAATAACATATGAAAGATAGATTAGAATCAGAGTCACATAGGTCGTAACATTAAGGAAGCTTTAAATTTCAACGACAATAGCAGTTTTCCAACATAAATCCTTACTAATAATTATGAATGCGAAAGTAACTCTGTGCGTCTGTCTGTCTGTCTCGCTTTCACGCGAAAACTACTGAGCCAATTTAAATGAAATTTGGTATTCAGATAGTATAGGCATGAGAAAGGTTGGCTACTTTTTATTTTAAAAAATGGTTGTAAGGGGTTGAAAGGCGGGGATGAAAAGTTGTATGGAAGTAACGTCAAATTTTTTTTAGAGCTAGACGCATGAAATTTATTTTAAGGCTGTTGATTCGATTTAAATAAATATGACATTCAACTTTGTAAAAGTTTTACCCTTAAGGGTGTAAAATAACAATATAACAATATAGGGGATGAATATTGGTATGGAAATATTTAAGGTTTTTGTGAATGTTTTATAAATTTGCGACACGAGACAAAATATATGAGATATTCTGATGTTACATTTACGGGGTCATTACGAATTGTGCGGACGGAGTCGGGCACAGCTAGTGTGTATATAAATGTAATGTTGTCGGTACATAGGCTCCACATAATAAATCAGTAAACAGCTCTAGTCAACTCATGTTAGAAAACGTAACAAAAGATTTACATCAACCTTATTTCGCTAACGTGCCAAGTCGACTTCCTTAAAGCGGTCCCAAGTCAACTCCACAAAATAGTAAAAGGTACTTGAAACCCTTTTTTCGAGATGACAAAGAAACTTGCACAACACGAATAGTCTAGGAGGCAGCTTGACAAAGTACTTCCTATTGCAATTCAATTTATTCAGAGTACTGTTCGAGTGTTTATTCGTAAGGGTGGCTTTAAGAGGAAATGCTAGCAACGTGACTGCCGCTATTTCCATGCAGATGTTTCAAGAAGAATACAATACAAGAACATTGAGAACTAAGATATACGTTCACCATTTACCGTTTCCAGATCGTTCTTATATTATTTATTTTTCGTATATTATTCCTGAAAACGACGTAATCATCATCATATGAGCCAAAAGACGTCCACTATTGAACAAAGGCCTCCCCTAAAGGATCTCTGTAATTGCCGGTGTTACGCTACTCACATCTAGCAGCTTCCAGCGACCATCACAAGATCCTCGGTCCATCGTGTAGAGGTCAAAGATTCAAAGATTCGAACTCATTTATTCCATAAAAATTTTACATTTATGTGGAATTATCATATTTTTTTACCCTACCGTGCAGTGCATGACGTGGCAGCTACTGAGAAACACTGCCAGAAAACTCAGTAGGAATCCTTTTTTTTAAATAAAATATACAGATAATCATGTGTGTTGATTCAGTACAACTCAATCCCAAGCACTTTTATCACTTAAATAACCAGACATTTTGTAATATGCCCTGCTACACAATTTGGCTTTAATAATTCTTTTAAACTTATTCGTAGACAATTCTCTAATATCATTGGGAAGTTTGTTATAGCATCTTATACTTTGCCCCATAAAAAGAGTTACTTATTTTGTGGAGACGGGTAGTATGCAATATGAGATTATTCTTATATCTAGTATTTACATTATGTGTATCGCTCCTTTTACAGAAGGAATCGATATTTTTATGCATATATAGTAAGTTTTCATATATATACTGAGATGGTACAGTTAGAATGTTGACCTCTTTGAACTTTTCTCTTAGAGACACTCTCGGGCCAAGATTATAGATAGCTCTTACAGCTCTTTTTTGCAATACAAATATGGTGTTAATGTCAGCAGAGCTACCCCAAAGAAGAATTCCATAATACATAGACGGTTGTTGAAGCTATTTATCTCTTTAAAAATTAAACTGGCCTGTTGCCATTGTGGTTATTGACCCTGAATGCTTAGCCAAAGGTTGTGGATTCGATCCCCACCCAGGACAAATATTTGTGTAGTGAGCATAATTTTTTATGCCTGGGTATTATTAATTTATCTTACCAATAGATAAAATAATACCCAGTATGTACAGACGCCCGCACATCAAGATACCCCAATCCGTCAAATTTCCTCAATTGAAACTGAACCTTAAGCTTATGCGATAAAGTTGAAAATCTATTAAAAAAATTTGACAGATAGGGGAAGCTGGATGTGCTGGCGTCTGTACATAGTTCAAAACATAAGAATCTTTATCAGTTGTTTTGTTTCCTTAGTTTTGAAATAAGGCGGCAGTGTGTTAGTTGACCCAATATATTTCTTTATTTTGCCTAGATGCATAATTCCAATATAAGCCATCATAGCCGTGTGGTTACCAACCAAAAAAAAATAACAGGGCCCCGCATACCATCCCGTGGATGTCAAAAAAGCAGACTAAGGGAAACACCAGTCTCGTCTATACCATTCCGTGGGTGTCGTAAAAGGCGACTAAGGTATACACCAGGTAGTCGGGCAACAGCGCCACCTGTGTACTAGTTACCACCTAACTTCAGTAGCAAGCTCGCATGCCAAGCGCGGTGACTACGATAAACCTCTCAAAATGGCAACGATATAAAATTTGATTTTGATTTGAATTTGATTTGGGGGGCTTATGTCTAGACGATATCAGGCTGATGATGATGAAGGGAAATGGAATGACAATATCCCCAATCCGTCAAATTTCCCCACTTGAAAGTGAGCCTTATATCTACTTTTGTGATTACGTTGAAAATCTATAAAAGAAATTTGATAGATAGGGGTAGCTGGATGTGCTGGCGTCTGTACAATTTACAATATGTATTGTTGAAAATTAATTATATTTATGTTGTAGACAGTTCTCATTTCATTTATTTATTTCATAAATTGTTTTCATAAATTGCAGAACTTACTGGTCCGTATCTGGCAACTTAATTACCTGAAACAAAAATACAATCCTGATTACTTTACGCAGTTACATAACATCGAATAACATTAATCGAATATGTAATGTCTTTCATCTTTGCCGCCTTATCCATTTATGTAATAGACCTGAACCAATATGTGAGAAATTTTAGCTCAAAGACGAGGTATGAGTATGTTCAAATGTGTGCTGTGCCCCGCGGTTTACCCGCGTTAAACTTTATAAATTATCACAGCTCCTCCCCCGTAGGTGATAGCGTGATAATATGTGGCCTATATGTTGACCCGAGCTCTTAGTAATATTCATGCAAATTTTGAAGTAAATCCATGCAGTACTTTTTGAGTTTAGCCCGGACATACATACAGACAAACAGACAAAAATTCCTAAAACTATATTTTAGTCTTCGATATCCATTGTAGATCACGCCCCAGGTATCCATTTAAAAAAATATTCAATGTACAGTTTTGACTTTCCTACGATTTTATTATATTAGTTTATATCATATATATTTTTTAGTTTTATCATTCTCTTATTTTAGAAGTTACAGGGGGGGGGGGGGGGGGATATTACCACTTTGGAAGTGTCTCTCATGCAATCTATTCAGTTTAGAAAAAAATGTTATTAACCTCAATATCATTTTTGAAGAACTACCCATAGACACCCAACATGTATGGGTGTGATGAAAAAAAAATGTGAGTTTCAGTTCTATGTATGAGGAACCCCCAAAATTTATTAGTTATTTTTCTATTTTTGTGTGAAAATCTTAATGCGGTTTACATAATGCATCTACTTACCAAGTTTTAACTGTATAGTTCTTATAGTTTCAGGAAAAAAGTGGCCGTGACATATGGACGGACAGAGAGACAGGCACGACGAATCCATATGCTCTGTTTTTTGCCATTTGGCTACGGAACCCTAAAAAAGGATAATTCATCTCGAGGATACTGGGAATTGTACAAGAATGCACAGAGGACTTTAAGTGGGTATAGAGGATAGAGGCTAGAGGATATGGTCTCAATAGGCTCCTAGAGACCAGAAGCATGGGGGTTGTCAGAGGAGACCAGAGAGTTTACAGCTCCACATATTAGTCTCGCCATATAAAAATGTAGATAGATAGATAGAGTACACTTTATTGCACCAGAAAACACAATACACAATATCTTAATAAAGAAAATACAGGTGCAATCGGCGGTCTTATCGCTTTATAGCGATCTCTTCCAGGCAACCGTTGTGTGGAAAAGAAGAATTAAGATGGAAAAGGCGGTAGTTGCAAGTGTACTATCGTGTGTATTAAATGTTTATTGTTATTACATACATACAATACATATGTACAAGCTTCATAAATATATACTTATATTTGTAGGTATAAATACTAATAATATACTATACATACATAATATGTAATGCTAGCTTTCAGGGCACCTTGCACGCTGGAGACGACTTTTGTGTAATTATTATTTATGAGATTTATAAACAAATCACAAAACAAAAATATTCTAAGTACATATGCTGGCTTATATTTTGCCCAACAAATAAGTATTGCCATACGGGGCGTGGCAAGTAATGCAATCAGTATTCTGGGAACATTACCAATATTAGAGAAAATTTGAATCTGACGTTTTAAGTAGAATAATATTATAAAATAACTTATTTATTTATTTATTAAGAAAACCAACAGCGATACAGATAATAACACAATTTACATGATACAATATAAAGGGAAGGCCAATGACAGGTGTTCCTTAGTGTTGTAACGTTAAAAGTGTAGTTGGCTAAAAAACGGACATAAAATATAATGCTGACACCAATCATTTATCAGACATTGATGTGGTGAGACTACTGCACGCTAATGTATTCATTAGGTAGTCTCGATTAAGTAGGTATTAATTGCGAGATATGAAGTGATGTGATACATCGATGTCCACCCAATGATTTTAAAGCTAAATATTGTAAGTATACATAGTTAATTTTAATTTATTAATATACATTCTGAAGTTTGACTGAATATATACAAATTCAAATAGGATTATTAGATCTTAGTCGTTTATTTACTTATTAACTTATTCAGCACCAATAACTTCATTCAATAATTAAACTAATTATCTTCTAAGTTATATTTAAATTGATATTAATTCGGTACTACTAATGTTTATGTGCCCTATTTATTTAAATTAAATATATTATAAAAAATTGATTGGTGAACCACGAAAAATACGATAGTATCAGCATTTTTGTTCGCCA
The DNA here is from genome assembly GCA_951640165.1 of Pseudoips prasinana. Taxonomy (NCBI): domain Eukaryota; kingdom Metazoa; phylum Arthropoda; class Insecta; order Lepidoptera; family Nolidae; genus Pseudoips; species Pseudoips prasinana. The sequence continues at coordinate 16,308,916 of OX621259.1, read as the reverse complement.
TACTCACATTTATATCTACGTCAAAAATAAACTTTTAATTAATTCTGCAAACGATTACTTCAAAAATTAAAAGACACCCACTCAGTTTGATTAGGCATTTACGTATAACTTTAGTAAAATTTTCGAGTTCGAGTATTTGTTGGTGTTAATTTTATTATCCCATACAGGTACAGTTAATGTTAAAAGTAGATGATGTATTACCAATTATCGTCAATTTCGACAAATAAGTGTGACAGGCAAGGGTTCTAAAATAAAAATAATAAAAAAAGGTTTTTATTCACGTAAACTTTAAAAAAGCGCTTGCAAATAGTCAGAACTTGATATTTAGGTACAAATTATATTGATTGTATGATAACATTTATGAAAAATATTTTATAATAAAATAAATTTTATAAATGTTTTCATACAATCAATATAATTTGTACCTAAATATCTATGTAACTAGAAATAATACAGTATACTACAAACATGTTCTGACTATTTACAAGCGCTTTTTTAAAGTCTACGTGAATAAAAACCTTTTTTTATTATTTTTATTTTAGAACCCATGATATTTAGCTATCTCGTATCAAGTTATTGTCAAGAGATTTTGATTAATTATCTAGTTTAATCCTAATATTTTTACTACATATTGTCAATGGTTCTGTCTATATTAAGGTATTATTATTATGACGGACCTTGTGTTAATAACGACGGTCGCGCTTTAATGATACCGTCTAAAGTGTTAATAACCTAACGTCACCATTAGAAAACCCCAGGTCCATATTTTGGAATTGGAAAAGAGCTGATACTCTTACACTGCTGGACTGATATTAACCAAACATTGCTAGAAACCTCCGCAAGGAAAATGGGTTAGAAATGAAAAAAAAACACATCAAATCGGTCCATTCGTTCGAGATCCGCAGACAGAAACACACACTCACACACACACAGACAGACATTGACGTTAAACTTATAACACCCCTCTTTCTGCGTCGAGGGTTAAAAATATTAGCTAACGATCCTGCCGCCCTATAGCTTATTTTTTTTAGTTTTTTTTAACGCCAGCACTAGGTAATCTATTACCTGTGTCGCGGGGTACATTACAAACTAATAATAGACGGAGACAAATTACATACATCCAGACTCCGAACTATTATATATGGGTCACACAAATAGTTGTCCGGCGCGGGAATCGAACCCGAGACCCGAAGCGGCTAGGCGACTGTGTTAGCCGCTGCCCCACATGGGCAGTTATATTGATCAGATACATTTGCCGTTGGGTGTACCAAAATAAAATTAATCCCTATGGTAGGTAGGCGGTAAAGTTTACATATTTCCACAAATTCAATTACTGCGTAGTTCTCATGATTGGATATACAAGCAAGAAGATTAACATGTAAACGACTTAATTCATTTACATGCGGAAGCAGAATTTTGCTTTGAAGATAGATTTAACAGCGAAAGTCGATGACGTATCAAAGATGCCAAGCTCATTAAGCGCGTCCTCATAATAGCTATCGAAATACAAAATCAATATGTAGTGTTAATTTTTGCTTAATTTTTTTATGTATTTTTATTTTTAATAATAATAATATCTAGGGACAATGTCCCACAGATCATCCTAACCCCAAACTAAGCAAAGCTTGTACTATGGGTTCCAGGCGACGATATACATACTTATATAGATAGATAAATACTTAAATACATAGAAAACATCCATGACTCAGAAACAAATATTCGTGCTCATCACACAAATATTTGCACTTACCGGGATTCGAACCCAGGACCACCAGCTTCGTAGGCAGGAGCACTACCAACTAGGCTACGGTGACCGTCAAAATTCCGCTAATTGTCAGTTTAATCATGCCGGGATGCAATTTGCACCGCCCTCCCGCCCGCAAAAATGTGCACGTGCAAGAACAATATATAAAAGCAAATTACATGCGCCAGTATGATACCCAACACTCAATGAGGCTCATTCGAGCACTTGATGAGTTAGCAGCCCTTGAGAATGGTCCGTGGAGGACTAAAACGCGTATATTGTCCTTCTTGCATGTGCACATTTTTGCGGGCCAGGGTGCAAATTACATCCCGGCATGATTAAAATGGATTAAACTGACAATTAGCGGAATTAACACTACATATTGATTTTGTATTTTGATTGTTATGGATTTCCGCAAAGAAGCGCCTGATTCCATTATTCATAATAGCTTCTAATTACCCTCACAGTTAGAAACCAAACTTGGTAAATTCTCAACTGTGATCGTTGTTTTAACCGCTGACATAGATCAATGCTTGGCGTCGTAATTCCCAAAGCGGTAAAACAAAATTGTCGTTCGGTTTTACGTACAAGCCATAAACGTCATTATCAGAAACTAACGGATATTATTACTACTGTACATATTTATCTGTATATTCTTATAAGTATTTATGTATTTTATCATGTAGTGTACGTAATACTAGAGACTACACACTTTGTTCTATTTCTTTTTCATTTCGCGTCTCGCGGGTCTGCTGGAAGAAATTTCTATTGAAATAAGCAGTACCATGTACATGCTATTACAATTTTTTGTATTCTTCTTTCGTGTGTACATTAATGATTCACTTGCTAACTTAAGTTTTAGATATTAAAGAGTTGAAGAAACTTTGAAGGAATCGTTAAAATGCGTATTTACTTCTCAAAATGGAGCTACAAATTTTTATGTTTGAATGCTTCACCCGCGCTTGAGTTACGTTTCACGGACATAAAACAGTCCAGACTTAGAAGTACTATTTAAGGGTTACACAAATGTTCCCGTGTCCCATCAGGCGCTAGAAGATGTCGACGGCAGGTTTTGTTCTTCTTCTTAGCGTTTTGATTGTAAGCTCATTAAATTTTGTGGCTCGGAACGTGACCATACTGCTCGTGGCATCTCTAAGATCCTGCCATGAACATGTGGCAGGGCAGGCTGCGCACGCTGTTAGATGGGCCATAGATTGGACCGACACTTTTTTCGGGTAGACATTCCCCCTGCCTTATCAAAAAAAAGGAATGTACCCGAGCAAAAATAAATAACTTCAGGAAACTAACATATTGCTTCCGATCCCAAACCAGGCAGATCTTGTACTATGTGTAACCAGACAACTAATAAACATACTTATATATTTCTCAATCCATACATATTACAGATACATTTCGCCAACCCGTCTGCCAAGCGTGGCGATTATGACATATCCCCCAAGGTGATTCTTAGGGGAGGCATGGCCAGCAGTGGACTTCTTTCGGCTGGAATGATGATAGATAAATTACACCCAGACACAGAACAAATAATCGTGCTCTTAGTACAAAGATTTGTCCTGAACGGGGGTTAAAACTAAGACCCCGATGTCTCAAGACCAACAGGACAATCAATGGAAAAGAATAACAGAGAAAAAGATTATTTTACAACGTACCAACAAAAAAATATCGATCTTACAGACAGTCGTTGCGCTATTGTTTATCTTTAGTAATCCAGTTTGAATTTACAAGGAAAATGAAGTAACTTAAATTACCAAGTAAAAAAAATACTTTGAAAGTCTTTCCTACAGTAAGAAGATTTATGCCTCGCAATTTTCGCGAGTAAAGCCATCGATGGAACTTTGACTGTCTCAACCTTTTTAATCGGTATCGCTTCCACAGAACTTTTTGTACTTAGTAGTTTTACAACTTTCTGTGCGATAAAAAAGCTAGAAAGTGTAATGGAACTCATAAAACATGGCCTGTCTTTTTATGCCGTAACTAAACTCACGAAGTTAGTTTAATTTTGTAAATCATCGCTTTGACTATAAAACTGTATGATCTAGATTTGATTTGAAGGCAAAATCGCATTATAAATGGACGGAAGACAAGCTTTTTACATTGAAGATATTTAAAGATATGGTTACCAATAAAAATATGACCGAGGAGGATAAATATTCATACATTGCACGGTATGGTTAAAAAAATCGACGATTCCACACAAATTTAATATTTTAACGGAATAAATGACTTTGAATTTGAATTCAATGAACTTAACTCACGGTCAGTGACCAAAATGGTTTATTTTCTCAACTTCTCCGTATTCTGTAGAGCTAATATTATTAGCCTTGTTGGTCTAGTGGTGTTCACCTGCAGAGAACGAGGTCCTGGGTTCAAATCCCGGGTCGAGCCAAAAGTGATTTTGAGACTTTTCTGTAAAAAGAAAAATTTCTCAGTATCAGCCCGAAGTCTGGGAGTGGGTGGTATTATACCCCCGTGCCTCGTGTCGCTAGGCGTCCCATCGGATCATGCGATTGCTACAATATAAAGTCCTCCAATGTTTGTGCACACACTTGTGCACTATAATATGTCCCGCGCAGATAGCTAATCTCCATTGAGACTTGCCGCCGTGGCCTAAAATTCGGCTAGGAGGACATTAGAGCTAATAACTTGGTCTGGCTGTTGTCATTAGAAAATAGTCGATAACTTATTTATTTCAGTAAAACTACTGTATTTTGTGATCATTTGGATAGTATTGTTAGTAGTAACTGTTGACCCGATTCGGAAACTTTTCGTGAAATAAATACAAAAATTAAAATAAACCACAATCGTATCAAAATAAATCATGAATTCAAATTGACGTGGATTTCAAAATACTTTTATGACCGTACCGTATACTTGCACGGGTTTTCAGTTTTTATTAATTTCTATTATCCCTATATATAAAAAACTAGCCCTCCCGGCGAACTTACTACCACTTCACTTACTTACTTACTTACTTACCGCCACACTTTTTCTACCAAAAATAAAAAAAACAATGACTCAATTCTCATTCGCACACTATTATTTTTTTTCATACAAACCTGAGAATGATAAAATTAGAAAAAATATATGATGTACATTACCATGAAAACTAACAACGAAAATTGGTTTGAACGAGATCTAGCAAATAGTTTTTTTTAATAAATCATAAACGTTAACCGCAATTTGCTTTCATTTAATCAACTGAAATACTTGCTGCTACGGAACCCTTCATGTGCGAGTCCGACTCGCACTTGGCCGGTTTTTTTTGTATAGATATTACCTAACTACAATAAAATCATAGCTTACTCAAAAATAGAAGGATTACTCAGCGATTCCCAGCAATGTCTCCCGAAAAAGCTCTATGCCTTGAGACGTCCAAAACTGTTCTTACTTGGCCTCTCAGCTTTGTATGTTCCACAAAGGCTTTGTAAGCATAGCTGTGTTAGACAAGAGCTTTGGAAAATGTTTTGAATTTGATATCGTGATTTTCTGTATAATATTGTGATTTTTTTTGTGTAAGAATATAAAAGTACCGTGTCACGACGTAAAGGTGAAGTGTTGTCTCTTATCTGTAATTGAGACAATGATATTGTGATTGCACTTAGAGATTACATTGAAGCAGCAATCTCAAGATTACATTTCCATGAAAAGAAAAAAGAGGAATTTTTTATGAGTTCTGTCTATCTCTTCTTCGCTCTACGATTTCGCTGACTAACATTCATCATGTGGATCTTGTGGATATAGGCAGCTAATCTACAAATGTGATTCATTTCATATATGTTTGTATTCGTAATACGTTTACCAGATATTTGTAAATGCTGGCGGTGTTATCTTTTACACTACTAAACTAATTTAAATGTCATTACATCTCTTTCTAATATATCTTGTATGAAAAGAACCAGGCATACATAGAATTTCTAAACAAATAAAACTGCGTACTTATACGCGCGTGGGTACATATTTAGTAGACAGGTCCTAACATAGTTATAACATATATAGGGTTAAGGGGGTTCGTACTAAGTGATAAAACGCATTTTTTTCTGCCGGAGACGCGCCAAATTTTTTATAATAAATTTTTTAACATCATAAGATTTCATACAAATGCATAAAACAGAACGCAATTTTGATCATTTTGTAGCGATTTCGATACCTACAGCGTTGTAAAACATCGTAAAAACATTGCTTTCTTGTTTAGAAGTTAAATTATTTTTTATAACGCCTTTATATAACTATCCGAAAAATACCCAAAACTGAATTGTTCATTGGCACTATGACAATAGTTTTGCAAAAATGTACTTTTATGAAATAATTTTGGTTAGGTTAGGTTAGAACGGTGACCATTAAGCGCGCGAAGGCGAGCGAGCGTGCCGCGGCAGTGGCCGCCGAGCGCTAGAAAAACATTAACCATGGATATCTCCATAACCATGGGGTTCCGCGGGGTGGGGATGGTACAGGAGGGTAGCCCACTCCCCCCTCCCCCCTCAATTCACTTACGTTTGAAGGCGACTTGATTTGAGATATTTACCTTTAGTTTTTACAATTGGTATTCCCCTTTGTTTTTCTAATTTGTTGCCTAAACTGAACTTATAGCGCTATCACTGGATTATTTTTTACTTTCGCATCCTTTGATTTCATCGTAGCTTGCAGACTATTATATCTACCCACCGATTCATAGAGACAAAACTTCCATAATGGACAGTTTGGAAAGTTGTTTTTAAGCTTGTCAAGGATTACTGTATCATGTGAAAACGGTTCGACGGCTTGTGGTGGCACTTTGACTGTTGGGTAGTCTTAATTCATAGCATTAAAAGTATGTATTGCTGAGTGAAATAGAATGTTGTTTATAGTAGAGAAAAATATATTTTAGGAATGATAAAGCATGTTAATTATGAAATCAAGTATATATTATTTGTAGCATTTTCTTAAGAATAGAATAGAATAGAATAGAATTTTGTTGAGAATAAAAACATGTTACATAAAATATAAACCCACCAAACTGCATGCAGTTTGTCGGCGGGATTAGCGCTCGTTAACACAATGACAATAATTATATCAATAAATACAAATACTAAATAAAAAAGTAAAAACTAACACTAACTAAAACAAATACAACAAGTTTAAGCGGAATTTAAGTAGTCACTGAGTAATATATTTTTAAGTTTATATCTAACTGTTTGTTTTTTTACTTTATTAACATTCGATCTTAACCAGGCATATTTATTAAATAATTTTGGGGTCAGATATTTGGTAGTTCTCTGACCATAACAATTTCTTACCGAGGGTATTACAAATTTCTGTTGTCTAACGCTCTTAGTATTGTACTTATTTTCTATATTTATTTTGTACTTATCCTCATACAGTTGTTCTAGCACCTATAAGACATTAGTACGTATTTTGTAACATTTTATTTTATAGCGTTATGCACAATGCATTAGGCGCATTGCCGTTCAGGTATGGATAGTGGCAAAGCGCTCACTCCAGGTTAGTAGAGGGTGCTGGTTCATAACCAGCCATATGACGAATTTAAGTATTCCCATTTTTGGGATTAAATTTACGCTCTTCATTGTAAATAATGAAAATTTGATAGTTTGAAAGGTGTTAAACTCAATGCTGGGAAATATTAAATAAAATCTTCTGGCGGGATCGAATCTGCACCTTCTAGCACTATCCGTACTTTTAATAATGCCCTTACGGCCAGAATAAAAACCATTTTATATTATGGGTGAATTTAATAGCACCATCTAGGCTTTAGTTTTATTTGCTGGCCAATTTGTATATAAGGATATCCCCTAACGATATTAATTCTCACGCTAATCAATTAATTATTCTTCTTTCTAAGTGCAACCGTCTATCAATTAGCACATTACGTACGGACATACATACATATAAAATTATACATTTAAAATTAAGTTAATGTTACATAAGATGTATGGATTTGATTACTTTCACTGTATTTTGTATGGTCTACTGTATACCAGTTTAAAATTGTGACTCGATGGTTTTCACAGACAAACCGTTTATACGGTTTTGTGAGACAATGTCTAATTTTTATGTTTTATTGGAAAGAGTTAATAAATAAAAAAAATGTGACGGACGAAAAACTGAACTAACTAAATTTCGTAGTTGAACTCGTAATTACGTTTTTATACTGACCTGTACAGACAACAATCTGTCAAATTTATTTTATAAATTTTCAACGTCATCATACAAGCATAAGGTTCACTTTCAATTGGAGAATTTTGACAGATTGGGGTAGCTTGATGTGCTGGCGTCTATACATACTCCAATGGACAGTCCACTTAGTTACTAAACTATTGCTGGAATAGAAGCGACTTGGAGTGAGATATGACGTTGGGATGTTGAATAGCCTACCTGGAAATTCTCTCACAAAAATAAGTATGGCAGACAAAGATCTGCTGCTTGATGACTACCCAGCAGGATAGTTGTAGTGGGCCCCGTAACGATATGGGTATGACGCTCCTGCACTATTGCAGCCAATTTCATTCAGAGTGCCGCGCAGACGTGAAAGGAATTGTCGAAAAAAAGAGTTATTTGTTGTTCGTAGTAGTAGAACTTGTTACGCTAATAACAGTTTTATCAGAAGATGTTGCAGATTGTACAACAATAAGCTTATTGATGTTGACATTTTTAACGAAACCTTAAATTGCTTTAAGAATAAAGCTTTAAATTATATTTCTGGGCTCTAAAACTAACAGAAATTAATCCTCCAGTATGTTTGTTAATTTTATCTTATTACTTTTGAATATTAAAAATATAGGTACATGACACTCAGTTTCGAGAAGTTAATTCTCGAAACTGAGAGACTTGTACTTGTATATTATTTTGTAGTAAAAAAGAGCTATTTAGCATATAGTATGTATCTCATATAGGAAACTTTAGGTCTACAATTATATACATTCTATTTTTAAGTGTCTGAATTTTGTAAGACTGTTTGTTTCTAATAAATAAATAAAACAATAATAATAATATCCAGGGACATTATTAACACACGGCCATTTGATTCCAAATTAAGCAGAACTTGTACTATGGAAACCAGATAACTGATATACTACATCTACTACTTTCCTTGTGTAAATACATGCTTATATAGATAAATAACACCCAGACTCAGGACAAACACGTTCATGCACACAATATCTCTCCTAGGTGGGAATTGAACTCGACCTGCAAATAATTACTAAGATCAGTAGAAACAAAAGTCTAGCTAAGTTTATTTTTAAATCTTTTTAAATGCGTATTACTTCCCCTACGAATGGGGAGCGGTTACCCTAGTGTCAGAGTTGTTAAAGCCGCCCAATAGACCTGACATGGCTTAATAACTATTGTCTAACGGCTATAACTGGGATCGACAACTTAACGTGCCCTCCGAAACACGGTGAAGCTCAGAAATTAAACCACTCTGGCGGTCACCCATCTATGGACTGACCGCGAGGGTAGTTGCTTAACCTAGATGATCACTTACGGATCGGTGGCAGCCTCTGACCATAAGTATATAACTAAGGACATAAGACTTGGTAATCGCACCCTATTCTGCCGTGCGTTCTAATGCACCCGCTGTCTATAGTCACGCACAATATTTCTCAAAATGTTCCTTTTTCTTTTAACGATAATGTGTTTCTGGAACAGGAACATCCTTAGTATAAGGTAACATAACGGGAGGTGCACTAGTGAGAAACCTCTTAACTGGAAAACAGGTGCCCAAGATTGAATGTAATTTTTTCAAGACTTACTACAGACTTGTTTATTCAATTTTAATCTGATTCACTAAATATTACTAGTTTATTTTATTAATTTTTAGTTAATGTGATTTTTTGGAATGAAGTTCCTTATCGCGCGTTGTGAAAGGGGGCTAGACGGAAAAAATTCTTACGAAAAGTTGTCACGACACTTTTTGCAGCTGTGCGGCGTGCGCACGTTTCTCTGTCTCTCTCTCTCTCTCTCTTATAGAAAGCAAGCCAGATATTTTAATTTCTATTTCGCATTGAACAGAGTGGTGTCGCGACGATTATTTTTGTTGAGTGTATACAGGTTTTTTGTACATAATAAATAATAAGAAATAACTTCGTTCCATCCGGGTGTCCCTTGACACCTCTCAAGTTTTTATTTAACCGTGTGGTTCCCAGCCCTAGAATTACAGGGCTACCCCATTTCATCCTATGGGTGTCGTAAAAGGCGACTAAGGGACACAGCAGATAATCGAGCAGCAGCGTCATCTATGTCCTAACTAGCACCTAACTCGCACGCTAAGCACAGTGACTACGGCAAACTCCTCAAATGTTATTGTTGTCGAAACCTTTGGGGGAGGCCTATGTCCATCAGAGGACAATCTCAGGCTGATGATGATGATGATGACTTGATGTACACACTTAGAGTAAAAAGGAAGAATATAATACAAGGGATGTCATAGAACAAAGGTACTACTTATGTCTAAATAAATCTTTTCCAGTGGACCAGCAAGAGGAGATTTCGGATGACTTTTAAGCCTTATCTAAAAAAATAAGGAGATTTTGACTTTTTATATTTTTTTAGTTTACTGTTGGCTGTTGTTACTAAAGAAAATCAAATAAATACAAATAGTTATTATACACGCAAATTATAAAATTAAGGATGTGCTTCTTAACCCCGATACTGTGATCATCTGGATGTAACCTCTCACTAACCAGCTGTCACTTTTAAAGTGCTGTAGTAGCAAGGGGTTACGTAGTAATTTTATTTTATATTTATATTGTATTTTCCATTTTTTTTATTATCTCATCACAAATGGGCATTAAGTAAATACACAGGTAGTTACGTTTCAACAAACGAAGCATGTGTCCAAATAGCTCCAACTATGTGAAAAACTGGCGCCTGAGATAGATTTGATAAACTACAGATCACCAGACCCACTACGTGGCTCAAATTCTAGTAAGGCAGTAGTAGGTAAGCTCAAATATTATAAAGGCGAAAGATTGTGAGTGTGTATGTTTGTTACTTCTTCACCTTCTTCACGTCTAAACGAGTTAGATGACACGGTGACATCTATAAAGTCTAACGCGGGTAAAACCCCGGGGCACGGCTATTTCAACCATGACTTATACATACAAAATTAATTCTATCGGATCGGATGCGATCCACTGACTACAAATGTTGCCAGATGTAATAAATAATAAATCCACTTTTTGTACCAATAACTAGGGTCTCATATATATATATATATATATATATATATATATATATATATATATATATCTCGTTTAATAAAATCGACAACAATAAATACCAAAACTGTTCTCATATATTTTTTCTTAGAATGTGTGCATTATAAAATACTTTGCCAAGTTAAGGGTTAATAAAATTTGTTATGGAGTTAGATGACACGGTGTCATCTATAAAGTTTAACGCGGGCAAAACCGCGGGGCACAGCTACTTCAACCATAACTTATACATACAAATTTAAAAGCAGTTATACGATTCAAAAGCAATTATATAATTTTTAGAATTATAGCAGTAGATAAACAATTAATAGAAAAATTATAAAGAGGGTAGATGATAGATGTGTGTCTGAGTGAGCGCGAGAGTGTATATCATTATTTATTTATGGACCTCCAACAAAGGATACACTCAATACAATGTCTTCATAAACAAAAAATACAAGTTTTTTCCAGTGTGCTCCTCCAATTATGGGAAGCCGCAGCATGCACTATTTAATACCTAAGTTAACAATAATTTATAATTTTGAATATAGGTACTTAGTATAATCGATCGATCGATCGAATACAATTTATATAATCTATACAAATAAATAAAATTGGAGTGTCTGTTTGTAATATTGAAATAACCGGATTTTACTACATAAATATGAATATATATACGGTACATACACCAAAATAACATTTTCTAAAATTTTTGTCTGTCTGTCTGTCTGTTTGTTCCGGCTAATCTCTGAAATGGCTGAACCGATTTTGACGGGACTTTAATTGGCAGGTAGCTGATGTAATAAGGAGTAACTTAGGCTACTTTTATTTTAGAAAAAGTAATTTATTTTACTAAAAAACAAAATAAACTAATTAACACGCGGACGAAGTCGCGGGCACAGCTAGTAATATATAAAATGTGACATTAAATTATTTAATAGGATACAAAATTTAAATTTTAATAATAATTATGATAATTTTATCCCCTATTTCGTGGAAGTTTCAAATTTCAGCTGTCTTGCTTGTCAAATTTATTTCAAGTTGGGGGTTAATAAAGTAGTATAAGTAGCAATATAGAGGTTTGCAGTCTATTACCAAACTTGATATACAATTTGGATAATAATAGTCAACACGCGATGTGCGGTTTATGCTAAGCAAATGTGTTTCTTTTCAACTGCGAATGTGTAAGCTGTGTATCAGTGGAATGAGGTTTTTTGTTTTTAAGTACCTCGGTGTCTTTGTTCACAAGAAAATAACTTAAATGAAGACATGTAAATTTAAAGAGCCATATCTGTAAATAAGTATTGAATCGTTATGTTATATTTTTTTTTTTAATTTTAGTGTCGGGTCCAGAGGCCATTCTTAATGGAGACTTCGTCTTCTAAATACATACATATTATAGAGAAAATACACCGAGACACAGAACAAATAGTCATGCTCATCACAGAAAGCTTTGTTCTGTGTGGAGATATAATGGAATAGCCAGGCAAAAGAGCAAGCGGATCCCAATAAACACGGGTACAAAAAGATTATTAGATAATGACTTTTGACTATTTATAATTTATCATATAGAAAGATAGTATTTTTATTTTTTCTTATTAAGTTCAGATAACTTACAGCTACTTAATTAAATACTAATAAGGTTGTATATTTAAGTTAAGGCCATAAGATCATTATCATTATTTAATTGGCCTAGTTGGTAGTGCTCCTGCCTACGAAGCTGGTGGTCATGGGTTCGAATCCCGGTAAGTGCAAATATTTGTGTGATGAGCACGAATATTTGTTTCTGAGTCATGGATGTTTTCTATGTATTTAAGTATTTATCTATCTATATAAGTATGTATATCGTCGCCTGGTACCCATAGTACAAGCTTTGCTTAGTTTGGGGCTAGGATGATCAGTGTGACATTGTCCCTAGATATTATTACCCACTACTGGACATGGGTCTCCAGGTGATCAGGCCTCCTCTAACGTTGCCATTTGGAGAGATTTGCCGTAGTCAACGCGCTTGGCATGCAAGTTGGCGACCGTAGGTTGGAGGTAGCTATTTTACAAGTGGCCTGCTGTCTGACTACCTGCTATATACATTAGTAGCCTTTTAAGAAACCAACGTGATTGTATGGGGTGATGCTGTTATTCTTTCAGGGCCAGAAACACACACGGCTATATAAAATAAAATAAAATAAAATAAAAAAGGTTTTTATTCACGTAGACTTTAAAAAAGCGCTTGTAAATAGTCAGACCATGTTTGTAGTAATATAGTTGTATACATTATTATTTCTAGTAACATAGATATTTAGGTACATATTGTATGAAAACATTTATAAAATTTATTTTATTATAGCAATGATTTTTAGCTAGCTCGTATCAAGTTATTGTCAAGAAATTATGTTTAATTATCTAGTTTAAGTCTAATATTTTTACTACATATTGTCAATCTACATATATACAACTATATACATATAAGATAGTAATGGTTTGGTTAAATAGCTAACATTATACAGAACTACATAATATTATATCACTAAAGCAATGGATAGCAATACCTACATCAAAAGGTCAGTTGGTAGAGATTGCAATCAATGTTTCTCTTAAAGGACCAAATATAAAAGAATTTTTACTTTTATGTCGGTGATCAGTAACAAATAAAAAAAAAAAGATAACCTGTATCAAATGATTGAAACCAAAACTATACAAGTATTAATTTTGATGCACCATTCGGACGTTCGGGAGTTGTCTGAACACGTATTGTTTGACATTGATTTGAAAGTCCACACAAAATCCCAAAACATTTGATTAACTTTATCGTAGTCTCAGGTTTGTTTTCCTAGTGTCAGAGCTGTTGAACAACAACCTTTAACCTTTGATGTGGCTTACTAACTGTTTTTTAATGTCTAACACTAGGACTGACCATATAACTTGCTTTCCGAAGCACAGAAACGCTCAAAAATTAAACCACTTTAACATAACTAATTGAACAGCGTGTCTAGGTGCTTTAACTCGCTGATCATCTTGTGGGCATCTTACTATGAGAGCCAACCACTATGATTCCGGAACTCTAAGATCATTAGTTAGTTCGTTCATCTATAACATCCTACTCCATCCTAATTGCGAAAGTGTGTGAAGAGTAATATATGCATACATCCATATGCATATATTACTCTTTCACGCAAAAACTACCAACAGATTTTGGTGAAGTTTTGTAGTTATATCTATATATAAAAATCAAGGCCACTTTTCGTTGTAATGTTATATAACTCAACGCCTTTACCGATTTGGCTAATTCTGGTTCTGAATTATTCGTGGAAGTCCAGGGAAGGTTTGCACGTAAAGAAAATTTAAAAAAGTCTTGAAAAAGTGTAAACTCAACATCTTTTAGCAATTTAAAAAATTTTTTGTTTTTATAAATGAACTTAATAATCATTTTTTTATTACATATATAAAAATCAATGCCACTTTTCGTTGTAATGTTATAAGTCAACAACGCCTTTACCGATTTGGCTAATTTTGGTCTTGAATTATTCGTGGAAGTCCAGGGAAGGTTTGCACGTAGAGAAAATTTTAAAAAAGCTTGAATAAGTGTAAAATCAACATCTTTTAGCAATTTAAAATATTTTTTTGTTTGAATAAATGAACTTAATAATCATTTTTTTTATTACTATGCCTTATACGTAGCAAAGCACGTACCGGGCCGCTAGTAGCTTATATTTCCGAATGACACATAAGCTAATGAAAGATAGTGACGGGTAACTCAGGTAATTAATTGTATGTGAGTTATTGTATATTTTACTATCTTTCATTATGTTAGCACCTCACGTCAGTTTTAATTATGACACATAAGCTGTTTATAAAGTTTAACGCCGGTAAAACCTCGGAGCACAGTTACTATCAGCTAATATTTACCGAAAAACTGTAACGTTTTACTCAAAATTCCAACAGCTTCAATCTCTCCAGAAATCAGGGGTGCAAGACGGGGCGCTACGTTGTACGGGTCGTATTCACCTCTAAAGATTATCTTCTGGAGAGATAAACATTGTTGGCTAAATTCAACATAAAATTAATAACGTAAGTTTATCATTATTTTATTATATCATTATTATTACAGTTTTTCATTATCTTAGCTCCTCACGGCGTCAGTTTTGACATCTTTATAAATAATAATGAATCACCGAAGTGTTTGTACACACTGCTACATATCAAGCTATACATTTTTAATATACGCCGACCTGTCATTGCATGGAAACTCAATACAACGCGAGATCAGCTTATAATGGAAATGTATAGCTTGATATGTAGTCGTATGTACGCTCATAACTTCCAAAAAACTGCACCAAATGTGATAAGTCTTTCTTTTATGTGTTTGTTATTGTCATTTGTATGGAAAAAAAATAAATAAAAATAATAGCAAATATCAAAAAATATCAGAAATTGAGTGAGCAAAAGAGACAGAAGACTGTGGTTTTTTTTGGTCGTTGTTTCTTTAGCACTCTTTGTTTTCTCTCAGTATGTCAATACGAATAAATTTGTACATTACAATTATACAACATCGTTGCATCGTACAGACGCCAGCACATCCATCTGTCAAATTTATTTTATAGATTTTCAACTTTATCACAAAAGCATAAGGTTCTCTTTCAATTGGGGAAATTTGACAGATTGGGGTAGCTTGATGTGCTGGCAACCTTAGACAGTATTGATGGCAAAAAAAAATGACAGTACTAAGTTCGCCGGGATACCTAGTAGCGAATATTTCTTTAGTATTATCGTAACAAGTCTTACTTTTCGTTCGGTATATTTTATTACTGTATGTTTTTACGATCTATGTTAACATTTCTATTACACGGAAAATCGTAAACGATACCAACATTATCTTCACGGTATATTTAACATTGGTATCAACAGTAAAAGAAGATCGAAAGATTAAATCTTAAAGGCTTCACTGGAAATAAATATTGGATCGTTGTTTAAAAGCTACGAGAATATTACTTAATAAGCCAATGGAATCACTCGTAGCGAGTCGTGCCCAATTTCTTCGGATAAATGTATTTTTATGATTTATTTTGTTCGAGGAAAATGGGAGCAGTTATTATTTTTAAATTGAACGTGGTTGTATGAAGAAAGTAATAAGCTGTAGGGATGAGATCAGATATATATTTAAATGGGATAGATGGATTAATAGTCTGGATATTTTGTTGAAGATTATAGGACATAGATAGGGGGTAGGGTTGCTTGATGGCATGTCAATTTAAATAGATGTTGCGAGAAAAATTCCCACCCGGGACAGATATTTGTGTGCATGAAAATTGTCTGTTTGTCCTGAGTCTGGGTGTAAATTATCTATATAAGTATTTATTTACAAAAAAAAATAGTATACGTAGTATATCAGTTAATTCTGGTTTCCATAGTATAAGCTCTGCTTAGTTTGGGATCAGTTGGCCGTTCAGAGCGTTGACTTCTTGGTTTAAGATAAGTAATGGAATCAGGCGTTACTTTGCGGAAATCCATAACATTCGTAATAATTTGGGGCTACGGCAAAAGTCTCCAAATGGCAACGTTTTAGAAACCGTTGGTGGAGGTCTATGCAGCATTTTTCTATAGCAGTGGATGATATCAGGCTGATGAGGAGAAGAAGAAGATATATTTGTCGTATAGCCAGTTGTTACCTAGTGACCACCTAATAGCCCTCTGATATCCTGCTGGGAGCTAAACTCAGCGAGAGAGACTATGCGGTGCCCGGCTGGATTGTCCCCGGCTGGGCGCCGCCCCTGGAATCGCTGTCGTTTGGAGGAGGGGAACTCCACTCGTCTTGTATAAGCGGTCCCGGGAAGAGGTAACCTGGCACAGGTCGCCTAAACGCTTGTGCGTGCTGGAGAGAGGGGGAGGCATGCCATTCATGCCTCCTCCCCTCTGCGAGTGAGAGTCTCGCAGAGGCTGTGAAGCGATAGATTCAGTGTATCACCAGCCTAATATATACCAGGTGTATGTACAACTTTACGGTTGCCATGGTGCTGTTAAATCAATCGTGTAAAATAAGTGAATATCATTATAAAATAATTAATATTATACTATAAATGGTTGTCTCCTGTTATCTCTTCCTGCATGCCACTCCCAACTCCATCAGGCTGCAGTGCACAGGTGGGGGGGGGGGGGGGTTCTGGTGTGATCGTTCACAAGTATAGATATAGATAGACCCTCTCGCCAAAAGTGGAAATTTCATCATTATCACCTGGGTGAATGGTCATCTACCACCGTGCGTTTCACAAGAAACTTTTTGCCGCGCGCTACCGCTCTATGGAATTAATTAACTGCGGAGATATTTCCGATCCTGTATGACATGGCAACTTTAAGAAGCGAGGCTATTATTTTCTTAATGTCAGGCAACGCACTTGCGGCTCCTCTGGTGTTGCGAGTGTGGGTAGGGCGGCGGTGATCACTTACTATCAGATGACCCACTTGCTCGTTTGCCATCCTATATTATAAAAAAAAACAAACCCTCCGAAGCACGATGATGCTTAGGAATTTATCTACTCTGGCGATCACCTAACTACGGATAAACCATGTGTATCTCGTCTATCACTTACGGTCCAATGACTAGCTATGAGCGCCGGCGACGGGCCTATTGGCGTGGTTGGTAAATGCTTGCCTTTTACGCCGCTGGTCGTGGGTTTGATTTCCACCCAAGACAGGTATTTGTGCGCATGAACATGTCTGTGTGTCATGAGTATGGGTGTAATTATCTATATAAGTATGTATTTACAAAAGATAAGAGGTATTTGGTATCTATCAGCTATCTGGTTTCCATAGTACAAGCTCTGCTTAGATCGGAATCAGATGGCCGTGTGTGAATAATGTCCCGGGATATTTATTTATTTACTATCAATAATAATTAAAAGTAACAGCTTCCAGGTGATATTTTTACTGACACTCAATACAATGCAATTAAATTTCATTAAACAAACAACCGACCAATTTTAATCGGTGTCTGTCGCAATATTAATTGGATTTTATATTAAATGAATACGAGGTCTTATAGAAAAATAAAACGTATGAAAATAATACTATGGAACAAAATGTAATTATACCTTAACAATTATATTTCTAAACTAGGTGTGCCCCGCGGTTTTACCAGCGTTAAATTTTATAAATTATCATAGCTCCTCCCCCGTAAGTGATAGCGTGATAATATGTAGCATATATGTTGACCCGACCTCTTAGTAATATTCATGCAAAATTTGAAGTACATCCATGCAGTACTTTTTGAGTTTGGCCCGGACATACATAC
Organism: Pseudoips prasinana; assembly: GCA_951640165.1. Lineage (NCBI taxonomy): Eukaryota > Metazoa > Arthropoda > Insecta > Lepidoptera > Nolidae > Pseudoips > Pseudoips prasinana. The sequence goes on along the minus strand of OX621259.1, from coordinate 16,290,678 downwards.
AGACAAACAGACACACAGACAAAAATTCTAAAAACTATATTTTTGGCTTCGATATCGATTTTATCCTTTTAATAAAATATTCAATGTACAGTTTCGACTTTCCTACGATTTTATTATATGTATAGATAATCCATTTTGTTTACGTGTTAATTAATAACAATAATATCCTGGGACATTATTTACACACGGCCTGATCCCAAACTAAGCAGAGCTCGTACTACGGAAACCAGATAACTGATATATTACATATACTACTTTACTTTTTTAAATACACACTTATATAGATAATTACACCTAGACTCAGGAGAAACAGAAATGTTCATGCACACAAATATCTGTCCTGGGTGGGAATCGAACCCATGACCTATGGCGTGAAAAGCAAGCATTTGCCAACCACGCTAACATGCCCGTTGTTGTGTTTGACAATAAATATCTCAGTATATTAGCACTTCAGAATTAACTTGAGAGAAAATATCTAAAACAAACCTTAAAGATATGTATGTACGTATATATGTATATACAAGACATAGAAAAATACTACTTGCGTCATTACTTTTCATAGGCGTCGTCGTAGAATGTGACTACGGACGTTATGCTACGTGAAAATCGTAGCATAAACACCTACTACGCTGTAGCGCCCAGTCCCGAGAATTACCGTATAATTTTACTGTGTGGTGTGGGTATTTACATGATAATAGTTTGGACGCTACTCGAAGCCCTGGAGGGACAGATTTTATATGAACCTTATTGAAATATTATTGGAATACCTATTTATGCTTTCTGCTCTTGAGCATGCCGGGGATTTACCGTTTGTATGCCCTTTTTCTATACAGAAGTACAAGAAAGGGGTAAAGTACTTAAGCCTTGCTTTATTATGATTGCACAGATATGATAATATAGCAATAATCTGTCAAAGTAAATCAATGTTTTTTTTGTTATAGGTAATAAACTATAATCGCATATTACGTGCAACATCTAATTTCCTGATGCATAAACTTTTTGCGATAGACTGTGGAAAAATACCGGTGAATAAGTATTATACTTTTTTATTTTACGCGGCGTCCTATATACTTATGTTTTAATAAAATAATTAATGCGAGCTTTGCTTAAAGAACCCACGTACTTTACACGTACGTTAAGTAAGTATCTTCTTTATCTACTTTTTGAAATAGACTCTTCTATAAAACCGGTGTATAAGTACTAATTTAGTGTTATATTACGCGGCTTCTCATGTAATTTTTATTTAGTAATAACAATCCAAACTAAAAAATAATATGAACATTACATAAAGACGCTATGTACTTAAAAAAAGTATCTCCTTTTCGACTTCTTTATCTAGATTTGAGGTTGTTATATTCTTCCAAACAAATAAACAAACAGGTATCAGAACAACACCAAGAGGACTAGAATTTTAGGATGTTAAAGAATTTACATTCTAGCCTTATATTTCTACAAAGTCCATAAAATTTCTTGAACAGAAAATCCTCGATAACGTATCAATGCGGAAGTAAAGTCTATTCCTCCAAGAATTTCTCAAATAAAGCGACCCAATTCACTATATTAAATGCAGCCAAAGCAGATAAGCAGCATCTTACATTCGATCAAAAAGCAATCGGGTGCAATCTAAATATAGTTTACAGAAAAATTCAGTGAAATTGCGTAATCGGGTGCAATCTAAATACAGTTTAGAGAAAAATTCAAATGAAATTGCGTTTACGTCTTCAGCTGATCTTTTACTATAAGCAAATGAATTGTTATACATTATTATATTAAATAAATTATTCACCAAAAATGGTAAAATTTTACGTATTTTGTTTATACGTAAAAGTAAATACGTGTACTTAATTAACGGAATTCTTGGAACCAACGCGATACCTGATTAAAATTAATATTTGGTTTTCTTTTTACATTTTTTTATTTAATTAATTTTATTGTTACTTTAAATGATAATGTTACCTTATTTATTTATTTATTTATTTAACATTATTAGGAAGACCAACAGCTTACAATAACTTAATAGATTAGGTATACACAACAGTTAGCCATTTATAGGTCTCCACGAATATGAATTCGGATACAAGTTAGATGTGAGTCGTATAAGGATCAAACAAATGATTATTGCACACTAAATTTCGAGAAAAAGTCTTGACTGAGCTGCCGTCTCGTCGTCTTATTATGTATTAACTTATCTGTCATATGTTTGAGCTGAGTGTAAGGTAGCTTTTTCTCAGGCGATTGATGTAGTTCGTTGTTGATCGTACGCCACTATTAAAATTCTTTAATAGTGGCGTCTATTATAAGTCCAACTTTTAAAATTTGTTATGGAAAAATCTATAATAAGTCCCGACAAAAAATGACGTTTTCAAATCATATAAACAGATTGAATCCAACTGAAATAAGCAGACTCCGCTAAACTAAGTCCGGTAATGCATTTTACGTCACCAATCTTCCATTAGCTTTGACATACACAGCACTCCGCTTGATCCGATAAATGATATGACAGCTAACAGCAGTCACTAACTCAATAAGTCACCATTTGACCGTCATACCATGGAGCTTACTATCGGGGTCTGTATTTTATTCATACGTTACGGGTTTCAAGTGCTATTTTATGAAAGCGAGATCCGTATAGTCTAAGTGTATTATTAAAATACCCTTCATTGGAAATTTTGTTATAGTATCTTGTGAGGGTCGATGGAAGCTACTGGATGCGGGTTGTTAAATATCGAAAAGAAATTAACCATATGACAATAATGCGTTGGTAAAGGAAGAAACTATGGTTTATTATATTAGTTTTTAATGGTCAAAACTGTGAACTGACAATGACACATTATAAAATTTACAATAGCACAAGAATTTTGAATACAAAGTGTTCCAAAAAAGGTTCGATTTGTAACACGGGAAGCACAGGAGCGGCAATTGTGCAAGTCTTTGGGGAAAGCTTTTGCCCAACAGTGGACGACTTTCGGCTACTATCATGATGATGATAAATTTTACCCGTGGGTGTGTGTGTTTGTGTGTTGTGTTTAAAATAATTTTACGTAAGTGGCAAAGTAGTAGTTAAGTTTACCTAAATTGACTGCCCATGTGATGCAGCGGCTAAGACGATCGCCTCGCCTCTTCGTGTTGCGGGTTCGAGTCCCGCGCCGGACGATTATGTGTGTAACCCATAAATATTTTTTCTGAGTCTAGATGTATTTTGAGAGGTTTCGATCAGTAGAAAGAAATAATAATAAATAATATCCTGGGGCATTATTCACACACGGTCATCTGATCCCAAACTAAGCAGAGCTATAGTATATCTATAGTACAGAAACTAGATAACTGATATACTATATATACTATTTTTCTTTTGTAAAAACATAATTATACCCAGACTCAGGACAAACAGACATGTTCATGCACACAAATATCTAGTAAGGCAAGTATGTATAGACGCCAGCACATCAAGCTACCCCAATCTGTCATTTCCCCAATTGAAAGTAAACCTTATGCCTTTGTGATAAAGTTGAAAATCTATAAAAGAAATAAGACAGATTGGGGTAGCTGATTGTGCTGGCGTCTGTACCAACCACGCCTATCAGCCCATCAAGACTTTTACCCATGATATGCTTACCAGGCACGCCTAAAATTATGTAGTCTACACTGACACTGACCTGAAACTGTATGAATACGTCCGTCTATAAATGCAGCTTAAATTCAACCAACGTTTTAGATGATTAATCTTGCATGATTGTACGCCGAGTAATAGCTGGCAATGTCCAAAATTTATGCCACTATCTAGTTCCCCAACGCTTTATCTTCTGGTATTCGAGATTATACCTCTTTGTGGTTAAGCTCGCTTAGTTCTGGTTTACTATGTCGTAGGAATATGTGGTGCTGTTTGAATGCTTAATGACTTTGATGTGGTTACCGATGATACGTGTTAGCTTGATCTTATTGCCTCGTTTGTCTAGCGGTAGCGTATTCACCCGCGGAGAACGAAGGTCCTGGGTTTAAATCCCGGGTCGGGCCACAAGTGATTTTGGTACCTTTCTATAAAAAGCAAAATTTCTCAGCATCAGTCCGAAGTCTGAGAGTTAGCGGTATTATACCCCCGTGCCTCGGAGAGCACGTAACACCGCCGGTCCTGGCCTGCCATGGCTCACGTACAATGGTCCACATCGGGTCTAAGTGCGGAAACCACACCCACTAACATATTAGTGGGGACAAATGATGATGATGATGTCGGTCCTGTACCTGACCTCTTTCCGGTCATGTCGCTAGGCGTCCCATCATGACAGTGATGGAATAGAAAGTGCTCCTGTGTTTGCGAACACACTTGTGCACTATAATATGGCTCGCGCAGATGACTTATCTCTATTGAGACTGGCCGCCGTTGTCAAAATTCGGCTAGGAGTATATTTCATTATAAGCGTGATCCATTTTTTTTTCTGTTTTCATATCAGAGGGTGACGAAAGAGCAAGTGGGTCACCTGATGGTAAGTGATCACCGCCGCTCATGGACACTCACAACCCCAGAGGTATCGCGGGTGCGTTGCCGGCCTTTAAAAGTTAGCAAACAAATATTGCTGATTCTTCCCCCCACCCCATTGGGGAATGAGCTCAGGCGGCTATTATTATTAAGGAATTTCTTCTATAACGTGGAGGTACTTTCCCAGTCGGGCTGCTCTTTGAGCGAATGAACGCTATGCCTTACCTCTCTTAAAAGTTTGTGCTATCTACATTGCGTCTGCGGTCAGATCAGTATGCTTTGCGTCCAATCTGTTAGGCGAAGCGTTTATACATATTGTTGCCTTCTACATAAACAAATAGTTTATGCCAACGAAGTAGAACTTAACCACCCAACGCGTTTCATTGTTTATACTTTGTTGGAAAACCGACAGCTATAAAAATGAAAGTATCTAGTCAATTGTTTACGTTGTACGGTGATCTGATAATGTTATTGGGGGCTTAACACTTGACACTATGCCATTGATCTGGCTTTTAACTGACAGACACACCATTTGACTGCCTCGTCTAGCGGTAGCGTGTTCAACCGCAGATAATGAGGTCCTGGGTTCAAATCCCGGGTCGGGCCAAAAAGTGATTTTGGTATTTTTCAGTAAGAAGAAATTTATCAGTATCAGCCCGAAGTCTGGGAGATGGCGGTATACATTCCCGTGCCTCGGAGAGCCCGTAAAGCCTTCGGTCCTGTACCTGATCTCTTTCCGGTCGTTTCGCTAGTCGTCCCATCGGATCATGAGAGTGATGGAATAGAAAGTGCCCCTGTGTTTGCGCACATACTTGTGCACTATAATAATTGTCCTCTGAAATTGGCTAGTCTCCATTGAGACTGGCCACCGTGGCCGAAATTCGGTCGGGAAGACATTATTATTTTAGTATATCCATTTTGTTATGTTTATCATGAATATACTTTTAAAATACACCGTTTTAGAAAAATCAGGACGGCTAAAAGTTTGGTTTTGAATAAAAAGTCATAAAATATCATATTCATAAATGGCAAAACCATATTTCACATTTGTTATTTTGCCACAATGTGATTGAAACTGGAAATATCAAATATTTATTCATTTTTGTTCGGTTTAACGCGCACATCGTCATCCAATCTGTGTACAAACTTGGTTTTGCCTTTGCATTTCATTTTTTGTGAACGCCAACACGTCTGCAAGATTATGACAATTCCCTCCAAATTATGGATACAACTCCTTTGGGAAAATCTTTTGGGGAGGCCTTTATCCAGCAGTGGACGTCTCACATGATGATGATGCGACGGAGTATTAGTGTGGCATTAGTTACAAATAACATTGGTTTACAAATGCTTTAACACTTACTTTTTCATATATAATATTTAAAAAATGTGATAACTGAAAAAAACATTAAATCGGTTCGGTTTTGGAGGATAAGATATGTTACACATAAGATATACACGTATGTTATTTATTCATTTTAACTTCTTAACAGCTAGTAAAGCTGCGCCTATTCTCTGGAAACTACCTTGGCTAGCCTGGAAGTCATTAAATAGGCTTCGAACCCAGGTTGGTCGTAGCAGGGACAACTTGTTCAGGTGGTGTTACATCAATGATCGCAGCCTGCAGTGCAAATGTGGTGTCGTCCCACAGACAATGGGACATCTGTTATCATGTAGCGCGTGCCCTTACAACTGCACGCTTAGAGAACTGATGGATACTACTCATAATGCGATTCTCGTGACCAAGTTCTGGGCGGACACAATTTAGATTGCCATCGACTCGCTAAGAAGAAGACTAGCTGCGCCCCGCGGTTTTACCCGCATTGAACTTTATAACTTATAGCCTATGTGTTAATCTAGGGTGTCAGCTAACACCATACCAAATATTATTGAAATCACTTCAGCCGTTTAGACATAAAGAAGTAACAAACATACACACTCACAAACACACTAACTTTCGCCTTTATAATATTAGTGTGATTACTAAGTAAATGGAGAGTCACCCTCACATGTGCCTATGTGTGTAGATAGAGATAGTCTTTACTGAATGGATTGCTTTTAATCAGGGCTTATCAGACGATAACAGTGTACTCGATACACTAGATCTTATGTACCCAGACACGAATTACAATATATATCAAAGTTTACACTCCTAATATGATTTCCATTTCGTATAACTCGTTGAAAATTATTTTCGGTTAACCAATATTAAATGAAATTAAAATCATACATCGTACACATACATTAAACCATTTTCAATCTATTTCACATTAAAGCTGAAAACAGGTGGTTATTTAAATGTACCTTGTTGTCACAATAGATTTTTTTATTACAAATTATATTAGGTGCCGAGGTGCTATCGAATCATATTGTTTTATTGAAGTTTTAAGATGGGTAACAGACGGCCGCTGGGGCAGAAAGGTTCTCGTTTTGACTGACGTTTCTTTTGTAAATACATGCTTTTATAGATAAATTGCACCCAGACTCAGGACAAACAGACATATTCATGCACACAAATATCTCTCCTGTGTGGGAACCTAACCCACCTAGAAAATAACAAAATAAAAGTCTAGACGTCCACAGCTGAACAAAGGCCTCCCCCAAAGATCTCCACAATTGCTGCTCTTGCGTAATAAAAGTCTAGTTAAGTTCATTTAAAATGCAATAATTTCAAATTACTTGGAATTATTTGTTATTTTACAAAAACATCTTTAGTTCTTTTTTTATTTAAACGGGTCATTTTATTGGATGGAGTGCAAAGTGCGTGAGTAATGAGAAATATTCTGAATAACGGCGAGCACTTTAAACGAATGCACGTATGAAAGGAATGCGGCACTGATTACAGCGAACTTTTGTGTAATAGCTTGCAATTGAGCTCAATGCTTTATGCCTCTTGATTTTATGTGGAGTTTTTATGTTGCTGGGCGTATAATAATCTGCATATCAATATCTGATATATGAATGTTATTTAAAAAATAATATTACAAGGAATATTTTTCTGATCAAATGGCTGGCGACCTACTTTAGGAAAAACTATATATATAAAACCGGCCAAGTGCGAGTCAGATTGATAAATAAAAACGAGCAAAAAATTCTCGTTTGTTGTATGGGAGCCCCCTTAAATATATATTTTATTTTGTTTTTTAGTATTTGCTTTTAAAGCAACAACAGAAATACATAATCTGTGAAAATTTCAACTGTCTTACTATCACGGTTCATGAGCCTGGTGACAGACGGACAGACAGACAGCGAAGTCTTAGTAATAGGGTCCCTTCTTACCCTTTGAGTACGGAACCCTAAAAACCGCCTTAATAGTCTTTCACTCTTGTGATTATACGCGACTGCTACTTGACAACTTTAAATAGCATTCGTACATAGCGAGCATATTCACATACGGCCATCTGATTCCAAATTAAGCAGAGCTTGTACTATGGAAACTGATATACTACATAGGTATACTACTTTTCTTTTGTAAATACATACTAATATACATATTTACACCCAGCTTCAAGACAAACAGATATTATTTGTTCATGCACATAAATATCCGTACTGGGTGGGAATCGAACCCACGACCTGCGGCATTCAAGGCAAATATTTAACAACCACATTAACCGGCCCGCACTATTAGCATTTATCCGCATTTATCAACATTCTGGATTATAGTATATATGTAAGATGTGTAAAAAGAGTCGGCAATGCCATGAGTGTTGCGAGTGTCATAGGCTACGATGACCGCGTACAATCAAGTTGGCTATATACGTGTTCGCTTACTTCAAAGTATCAAAAAAACCATTTTTCATAATTACCTGATAAAATCCACACGTTATAAATATCACGACATGAATTCCATAATATTTTGTATACCTACCATATCCAATACTGGATATTATGTTGGAATACATACATAAAAACATATAAAAAACATTTCCCAAAATCACCTGATAAAATGCACACGTTATAATTATAACGATGTGAATTCCATAATATATTGCTTACAATATCCAATACTGGATATTATGTTGGATACAAAATATCTGATAGTGCATTTTTTTATGAAAATAAGTCAAACCCAAATTTTTAGTTTTAATATTGAGTTAAATAATTGATGAATTTAAATACTTAGGCACACCTGGTCATCCATTTTAAGACTGATCGGTCTTAAGATGGGTGACCACCAATGCTTCATCATCATCATATCAGCCGAAAGACGTCCACTGCTGGACAAAGGCCTCCCCCAAAGATCTCCACAATTGCCGGTCTTGCGCTATTCGCATCCAGCTGTTAAATAAATAAAAATAATATCCTCCTAGCCTAATTTTGGCCACGGCGGCCAGTCCCAATGGAGACTAGCTATCTGCGCGGGACATATTATAGTGCACAAGTGTGTGCGCAAACACAGGGGCACTTTCTATTCTATCGCTCTCATGATACAATGGTACAACCATAAGCGACACGACCAGAAAGAGGTCAGGCACAGTACCGACAGCTTTACGTGCTCTCCGATGTCCGGGAATTGTAGATCCCGCCCCAAGTATCCTTTTTAAAAAATATTCATTGTACAGTTTTGACTTTCCTACGATTTTATTATATGGTTAGTATAGAATATCGTACTAATATTGTAAAGGCGAAAGTTTGTGAGTGTGTAATATACACACTCCCAAACTTTCGCCTTTATAATGTTTGTTACTTCTTCACGTCTAAACGACTGGAGCTATTTTAATAAAATTTGGTATGAAGTTAGCGGACACCCTGGATTAACACATAGGCTATAATTTATAAAGTTTAATGCGGGTAAAACCGCGGGGCACAGCCAGTGTTCTATAACGCAATATTATGTTATTGTCGTATTGAACACTACAACAATTGATCCTAACAAACGTTGTAAGCAATATTCAATGGCAGGAATGCCATGAAATCGTTTTATTGAAACGTGATCGTAAAATTGCGTATCAAATGATCTAAAGGGTACGAGACGCTTCGACTGGCGTATTATTGGGAATTGTTGTTGTTCCCACATATGATTGTAATGTTCATTTTTTATGGAACTCCGAATATAGAACTTTATTATACAATCTTAACTAGAGACATTTTATTTAATATCCCGGATATTATTTTTAAGAGAGGTAGGCACAGCTTTCATTCGCTCAAAGAGCAGCCCGACTGGGGAAGTACCTCCACCTTACAGAGAAAATTCCTTAATGATAACTTTAATAACTTAATGTTGTTTTTCTGCGTGTGAGTAAGGTCAACAGAGACGCCCCAATGGGCGGGGGGAAAGGTCAGCAACACTTGTTTGCTGACTCTTAAAGGCCAGCAACGCACCCGCGACTCCTCTGGTGTTGCGAGTGTCCATGGGCGGCGGTAATCACTTACCATCAGGTGACCCACTAGCTCGATTGTCGCCCTCTGATATAAACAAAAAATATGTACACACGGCTATCTGATCCCAAACTAAGCAGAGCTTGTACTATGGCACCAGACTATACTACATATACCTATTAATTTTCTTTTGTAAATACGTACTTATATAGATAATTACACCCAGACTGTACTGTACTATTAAAAAAAATAAGAAACAGACTACATATGGTGTTATATATGTACAGACACCAGCTCATCCAGCTACCAATGCCAATCTGTCACATTTCTTATATAGATTTTCAGCTTTATTACAAAAGCATAAGGTTCACTTTCAATTGGGGAAATATGACAGATTGGGGTAGCTTAATGTGCTGGCGCCTTTATATTGTTAACAGGTATTAACACGACCAACCTTAATTGTCATTTTACCGACGTTTCACCAAGTTGCATTGAACGTGGTCAATGGTCATTGATCAATGCAACTTGGTCGCAACGTCGAGGAAATAACAATTTTTACGCTAATACCTGTTAACAATGTTTATATATAATTATGATGACAGCCTCGTTGGTCTAGCGGTAGCATGTTCACCCGCAGAGAACGAGGTCCCGGATTCAAATCCCGGGTCGGGCCAAAATAGATTTTGGGACTTTTCTGTAAAAAGAAAAATTTCTCAGCATCAGCCCGAAGTCTAGGAGTTGGCGGTATTATACCCCCGTGCCTCAGAGAGCTCGTAAAGCCGTCGGTCCTACTCGTATACCTGACCTCTTTCCTGTCGTGTCATTAGGTGTCCCATCGGATCATGAGAGTGATGGAATAGAAAGTGCTCCTGTGTTTGCGCACACACTTGAGCACTATAATATGTCCCGCGCAGATGGCTAATCTCTGTTGAGACGGGCCGTCATGGCTGAAATCCAGCTAGGAGGACATCATTATCATTATCACATGTTTATTAGCACTATTATTTACAATATATAATATAAGGGTATTTTAATACAAATACAACTTATAAAATATATGGGCTACATGGAGAGAAATTTCCGCACAATCCTGGCATTCGCCAGCAGAACCGCCTTCTGCATGTAACTCTCCAGCCAGATATCAAGCCCTAAACTTGCAAGGTTGATTTTGAGGGATTTAGGAATAACTCCATTTGTGGATATAACAATAGGTATGATCGCAGGTCTTTCGGTTCTCCAAATTTGCGCATATTCAAAACTTAGATCAAGGTATTTTGAAACTTTTTCTTTTTCTGCGTTAGATATGTTTTCATCATACGGTATTATTATATCCAAAAAGGATGTCTTTTTCGTTTTTTTGTCAATGACGACAATATCGGGTCGATTGGCACCTACCATTCGGTCAGTATTGTTATTATAATTATGATACGCGAAGGTTAAAAGTGTAGACATATGGTGTTCTTTGAATATTGTTTGAAAATAGAATAGATATTTAAATTATGCGTACCAGGCACCTGCGTATATTTTTCCACAACCTGGCCGCATTGGCAGTGTAGGAGTAAGAACAGAAAATGGTTTTTAAGAAGAAAAGCTCCGAAATAATTCATGGTGTAACCTACAACGGGAAAGAAATGGAAGAGCCTTAAAAAGAACCGCTCTATGAACGCTTCTAAAAGTAATCTGTAAATAGCGACAATACAAGATTAAGCTATCCGAATTTCTAAAACCCTAAAATCTCCTAAACTAAATAGTAAAACAAATAAACAACTCAGGACAAAGCTAGGACAATAAAACTGGGTCCTTAATGCAGCCATCTGTAATAAATACAAAAGACCCAGATAGAAGTTTATAAAGATAACTCAAGTATTAAAACTAAACATAAACAGTTTAGCCCAAAACTTAAAGTAAAGAATATAAAAAAGAGGTATAAAAACTCAAAGAAAATTAGGACAGCCCGTGAAGAGATCTGTAAATCGTTCTCGTTACATCTAAACGAGCGCTTTACTCGCAGGAGTGGGCAATAAAATCACAAGAAAATCGCGTCAGTCTTATTAAAAGAGACCCCTCTTGGTCATTACTCTGTTTTGGCGGAAAATTAAACGACTTTGAAATCTCTTTGTAGTGGACGTTCGTCGTTGCTTTATGGCAGCAGCTGTACGCGATGATAAAACACTCAGATCTCCCTGTTTTGATTTAATTAATATTGGTCTGTGTTAAAAGTAAATACCTATATTTATATATACATACATACATAGACTCACGCCTGTTTCCTAGAGGGGTAGGCAGAGACAACGGATTTCCATTTGTCACGATCTTTGCACACGTTTTTTGCCTCAATTACTGTCATTATATTCTTCATACATGCTCGCCGGTTTAGGGTACTTCTGACCTGTCCTTTCTTGAGAACGTCTCTAATTTGGTCAGAGAATGTTCGACGAGCTCTTCCCCTTCCGGTTGTTCCAACCTATATTTATTCCGTTACGTATTGATCATAAATAATATAGGCATATTAATTAAATCTCATATTAAATGAATTTTTAAATTAAAACTTGAATGAGTTTGTTGGAAATGATATAAAGTTAATAAATGGTACAAGTGCTTCTGATATCCACAAGACGGAACATGAAAATAACTGAAACTTAGTTGTTTAATAGTAATAAAATATATCTTCGGATAATTAATACACTCTCACATATATAACCGCAAGCTAGACAGAGCCTGTGCGATAGCAACCAGACTAGTGAAAATCATACTTTTATAATTATTATTCTAAATTCATAGATATTATAGACGGTATTATCGATGGTCACCGTAGCCTAGTTAGTAGTGCTCCTGCCTACGAAGCTGGTGGTCCTGGCTTCGAATCCCAGTAAGTGCAAATATTTGAGTGATGAGCACGAATATTTGTTTCTGAGTCATGGATGTTTCCTATCTATTTAAGTATGTATCTATCTATAGTCATCATACATCATAGTACAAGCTTTGCTTAGTTTGGGGCTAGGATGATCTGTGTGACATTGTCCAGCGATTATTATTATTATTTAAATTAAACCTAGACACAGAACAAAATTGCTGTGTGGTGACGGAACGGCGGCGAATATCAGAATATCATCACCCCACCTCATCCCTCCTACGGCGGGCGTAGAAGACCTGAGGGAATATCTACCAGAGGAAAGGCAGCTATAGCTAGGCTAGCTTACCATCATACTGCAATCGTCACCCCGTCTACCGATTATGGCAAATACACCCAAGTTGATTCTTCGGGGAGGCTTTAGTTCAGCAGTTTATTTCTTACGGCTGTTATGATTGATGATTGCCAGAACAAATAATCGTGATCATCACATATAGATTTAACAGGCCGGTCAAATAATCGATGAGATTTAGATATTTCTATAATCGTTCTGTTCAAGCTCGCCACTTTTCCAAGTTAGAGTAAATACATAGATATTGCACCCAGACAAACAAACATATTCATGCACACAAATATTTTTTCAGGGTGGGAATCACACGACCTGCGACGTGCAAGGCAAGCATTTACCAACCACGCCAACGGGCCGTCAATATGCATATATAAGCTATATTATACAAAGTTTAATCAAAATCCGTGCCGTAGTTTCTGCGTTAAAGTGTAACTAACATCCCTACATCCATACTCACAAACCTTTGCATTTATAATATTAGTTGGATGTATAAAATGAACAAATTATTTCAGACTGTAAATATACATTGTCCACTACAGCAACAGAACCCACAATACGATAACAATTACATTACGACTTTTAATATTTAAAATTGAACCATGCGGGCGTTTATCAACAAAAGGCTTTTGAAAACGGCCCGAGGGTTAAACAAAAAAGCCTTGGCCTGCGACAAAAACCACAACTATCTTCTTCTGAATCTTTTGTTTGTTTGAAATCCATTGTTGGAATTAAACTCAGGCTTAGATACTGTAATTTATGAAGCCTATTCTGTTTCACGGATTTTGAAATATGAGCAAATTGAGATATCTAAGTAAAAAATTCTTTTTTATATCACATAGTCAAGAAATAAACTAACGGTTCAACTGGTGTTAAGTGGTTACCGTTACCTTATATTGCAATCTGGGTTTAATCTATACATATAATAAAATCGTAAGAAAATCAAAACTGTACATTGAATTTTTTTTTTAAAGGATACTTACGGCATGATCTACACTCGATATCGAAGCCAAAAATATAGTTTTTAGAATTTTTGTCTATGTGTCTGTTTCTCTGTATGTATGTCCGGGCTAAACTCAAAAAGTACTGCACTACTTTACTTCAAATTTTGCATGAATATTACTAAGAGGTCGGGTCAACATATAGGCTACATATTATCACGCTATAACCTACGAGGGAGGAGCTGTGATAAATTATAAAATTTAACGCGGGTAAACCCGCGGGGCACAGCTAGTTATCTATATAACTATACATTTATGACAGAAAAGGTAGTATATGTAGTATATCAGTCGTCTGGTTTCCATAGTAAAGCTCTGCTTTGTTTGGAATCAGATGGCCATTTGTGAATAAGTAATGTCTCAGGATATTATTATTATTTGATGGGCCGGTTAGCATGGTTGCTAAATACTTGCCTTTCACGCCGCTGGTCGTGGGTTCGACTCTCATCCAGGACAGATATTGGTGTGCACGAACATGTCAGTTTGTCCTGAGTCTAGGTGTAATTATCTATATAAGTATGCATTTAAAAATAAAGTATTGTATGTAATACTAGCTGTGCCCGCGACTTCGTCCGCGTGATAATTAGTTTATTTTGTTTTTTCAAAAATAAAAGACTTTTCAAAAATAAAAGTAGCCTAAGTTACTCCTTATTACATCAGCTACCTGCCAATAAAAGTCCCGTCAAAATCGGTCCAGCCATTTCAGAGATTAGTCGGAACAAACAGACAGACAGACAAAAATTGTAAAAAATGTTATTTTGGTGTATGTACCGTATATATATTCATATTTATGTAATAAAAACCGGCTATTTCAATATTACAAACAGACACTCTAATTTTATTTATTTGTATAGTTATCAGTTATTTGGTTTCCATAGTACAAGCTCTGCTTAGTTTGGGATTAGATGGCCGTGTGTGGATAATGTCCCTGGAATTTATTATTATATTAGTTTCCGTTTTAAACTAAAAATAGTCCATTTATTTCGGACCAATGATGCATCGAACGCATATGAATATGTGAAATTCTACATAAAAACACGACTTATGAACTTTGCCTTTTAATGGTCTGGCATAATAAATGAAAAATATTATTTTGTCCATTGTCAATTCTTTATTAAATTCCACAATGTATGTACATAAGTTGGTAGGCATAATGAAGTATACATCACTTGTGGACCCTACACCTCAGTTAACCGGAGCAGCATACCCGCGTTCCCGAGGCTCCACCATCAGGCGCCAAGAGAAGTCCACGGCAGATACCTCGGTGCAAGTCCGACATACCCACTCGCAGACACTTTTTGCGGGTGGCATGCGAAGCCAATCCCCCTGCCCAATAAAAAAACCGGCCAAGTGCGAGTCGGACTTGCCCATGAAGGGCAGCAGCATGTGTTTCAGTTGATTAAATGAATGGTATATACCGGTTTACGATTTATGACGTATTAAAAAAAACTACTTACTAGATCTCGTTCAAACCAATTTTCGTTGTTAGTTTACATGTACATCATATATTTTTATTAGTTTTATCATTCTCTTATTTAAGAAGTTACAGGGGGGAGGACACTCATTTTTCCACTTTGGAAGTGTCTCTCGTGCAAACTATTCAGTTTAGAAAAAAAATTATATTGGAAACTTCAATATCATTTTTGAAGACCTATCCATAGACACACCACATGTATGGGTACGATGAAAAAAAATTTTGAGTTTCAGTTCTATGTATGAGGCACCCCCAAAATTATTATTCTTTTTCTATTTTTGTGTAAAAATCTTAATGCGGTTTACAGAATTCATCTACTTACCAAGATTCAAAAGTATAGCTCTTATAGTTTCGGAAAAAAGTGGCTGTGACAAACGAACGGACAGACAGACAGACAGACATGACGAATCTATGAGGGTTCCGTTTTTTGCCATTTGGCTACGGAACCCTAAAAAGGGTACACCACGGATTTAGGACAGAGGAGGAAGAGTGCATTATAAATGATGTTTAAATGCTGAGTCACACAGCCACCCATCCAATAACTGTTGGTGTGGTTAGTAAATACTTACCTCTCACGCCGCCGCAGGTCGTGAGTTCGATTCCCACCCAGGATAGATATTTGTACGCATGAACATGTTTGTCCTGAGTCTGGGTGTAATTATCTATATAAGTGTGTATTTACATAAGAATGTAGTATAAGGTTTCCACAGTACAAGCGCTGTTTAGTTTGGGATCAGATGGCCTTGTGTGAATATGTCCCAGGATATTATTATAGTAATACGTTAAAATATAATTCCCTTCAGCTAATTTTACAGCTCTGACAAAATAAATATAAATTGCACGTTTTAAAATAACGAAAAGTTTATCTTTAAATTCATGGCAAGTTATTTACGGACGCCAAATTAAAAATTTTGCTTTCGGGCTTCCTCTGATCTAAGATGTAAGAAAATTGCTTTTTTAAATGTCGATATACAGACAGGACTGCTTCGTTATTTTGTATTAAACATGGAAAAAGTAATTTTGCAAGTCTTGTAAAGTATACTCAATGTTTTCTTGTATTTTTTTGATATTAGATTAAAAGTATTGAATTTTTCTCACGAGAACTATGCGATTCACAGGTCCGTTGTATATAATTAAGTCAAATATTTTATTTTTGATTTTAGACCGTTGGCATGGTTGGTAAATGCGTGTCTTTTACGCCGCAGGTCGTGGGTTTGATTCCCATCCACGACAGTGACGAATCGTCAGTTCTGGCCGTGTCGAAGATAGTTAATCATTAAATTCGCCAACCAAGTTCGACATTTAGTTGATACTGTGCAAAACATTGTTGAGCGTATATTTTGATATTGTAATTAGATTATAGTTGTTAAAAACAACTGTTATAACTTCACGATAATTCCTGTTAGATTATTTGATGAATTTTAATAGTTACACTATATGGATTTAGATCCTTTTAGTAAATTGTATCGAGATAACGCGTGACGTATTTCCCTACGCCATTGAACAGAGCTGTTTGGAGGGAGTGGGAGGCGTGGCCTACCCCTATATAAGAGCTCGTACTGGCATCCGATGAATGTCCTTGGATGTCCAACAGACATCCCTGCGACCAGCAAGACCACACTGGCCTCTGCCAGATTACGTCCCCTCGACCGCACCCAAGGCTGCGGGTGAGGTGGTCGCCCCTAAGGCTGTGCCAGTTCCAGCTAAAGAGGCGTCCCCCAAACCCTCAACCAGCGCGTCCCCTCCCGCCCCAGTCCAATCGGGCTGGGCTTACAACCCGCTGACTAAGAAGTCACAGGTTCCAAAGGCCCCGGCCAAAGGAGCCCAGACTTCAAAGTCATCGGCCTCAGCGCCCAAAACCCGGGCACCCCAAGCGAACAGCAAAGGGCGCGCCTCAGGTTTTGCTGAGCGCATCAAGACTCAAGGTTGGGAGTTGCTCGACCAGTTTGAGGACCTCTCCCAGAGGGCCGAAGCTGATCCGACCAACATCCAACTGGCCATCGACGCGGCTCACGTCTACCGCCGCTTTATCAAATCCCTACAACCGTAATGGCTGTACACCCGCTAATGACTCCCCAATTCACTTGCAGGCTAAAACCCAGATCTCTAAAGATCGGGTTTTACAATGCAGACGGATTAGCGAGCCAACGCGATGAAGTCGCAGAATTCCTCTGCGACCATCAAATTGATCTCTTCCTCGTTCAAGAGACATTCCTCAAACCGAGCAAACGGAGGAGTCCTACAGTTGCCAACTATCGTATAGTTCGCAACGATAGGACTCACTCCGCCAAAGGGGGCACGCTGATTTACTTTAAGAAATCACTGCATTGCGTACCTTTGGACCCTCCCGTGCTGAAGAACATTGAGGTCTCTGTCTGTCGAATAGGCATGACAGGCCATCAGCCAATCACGATAGTCTCGGCCTACCTCCCCCCAGACAAGGAGATACTACTTAGCGATCTCCAAGCACTGTATGACTTAGATGGCTCTGTCATAGTGGCAGGCGATCTAAACTCCAAGCATGAGCAATGGAGCTGCCGTACGAGCAACTCGAACGGCCGCGCACTTGCTAATCACTTGGCAATCATACCGTTCGACCCTATAGTCCCTCTTGAACCGACCCACTTCCCCAGAATTGACAGTCACCGACCCGACATACTCGACATAGCACTCCTTAAGAATACAAACCTACGTTTGGCTTCTGTAGAAGTGCTACACGAGTTAGACTCCGACCATAGACCGGTCATCCTTAGTCTTGCCTCCCGCACAAGCCACTCTGGCGCGGATAGCAACCTCCCACCCAGATATGTTACCGACTGGCAGAAACTTGAGGGTAAACTCAAGTCAGCCACGTCGGAACACTTAGATTCGATTCCATCCCTCATAGAGACCCCCGAGCAAACGCATGCAGCCATCGGCTCTTTCACGACTCACATCCAAATCCAAATGAACGAATGTTCCCGGGAGGTCCCAGCGGCTGACGAGTTCAGACGGTGGAAACTCCCGGAGGATTTGCGTGAGTTAATGACTGAGAAGAACGCGGCCATCAGAGCCTTCGTCTCCTATAACACCCTAGAAAACCGCACTCGAATGCGTGAGCTACAGCGCACTGTACGCGAACGCATGACCGAGAGGCGGAATTCCGGGTGGGATAGGACGTTAGCCGAGATTCAACCCTCGCGGAAGGCCTTTTGGAATCTCTGCAAGCGACTCAAGACAGACACCGACTGGACCATCCCCCCGCTGACGCGTCCGAATCAACGCCCCGCGTTCGATGACGACGAAAAAGCCGAATGCATGGCCGACAATCTAGAGTCCCAATGTTCTCCCAGCACCCTACCAGTAGACCCGGAGCACCTCAACGAGGTCGACTCTGAGGTAGAACGTAGGCTCGCCATACCACTCCCTCCGACCCCAACTGCCCCCTCCCGGGAGGATGCAGACGTCGACGACGACGACGATCCCCTGAGGCCAGTGACCATCGAAGAGGTTAAAACTCTGATCAGGAACCTGCGCCCTCGCAAAGCCCCCGGGTATGACGGAATCACCAATCGCGTTTTCAAGCAACTCCCGTTGCTTCTACTTAGCCTGATGGTCGCGATTTTCAACGCGGCCTTTTCCAACAACATCTTTCCACACCAGTGGAAACAGGCAAACGTGATTGGTATCCCGAAACCCGGTAAATCCAAATCCGATCCGGCGAATTACCGCCCTATTAGCCTTCTCTGCGCCATGGGGAAACTCTACGAGCGCATCATCCACGCCCGTTTGTCGTCTTACATCCACGCAAACGATATCCTCCCTGACGAGCAGTTTGGCTTTCGAGCCAGACACTCCAGCGTTCACCAGGTGCATCGCATTGTCGAACACATCCTAGTGAAAGCTGCCCGTCAAAGAGCCCACACAGGAGCACTCTTCTTCGACGTGGCCAAAGCGTTCGATAAGGTCTGGCACAACGGCTTATTATATAAGCTGTTCGAACTCAAAGTGCCCGACCGTCTCGTGCACATCTTACGAGACTTCCTTACGGACCGAACGTTTAGCTACCGCGTCGAGGGAAATTACTCCTCCCTCAGACCGATACGCGCAGGAGTTCCCCAAGGCTCAGTCCTTGCCCCGCTCCTGTTCTCGCTGTACACCAGCGACATCCCCAGACCCAAGAAGGCTCATCTAGCCCTCTTCACTGACGACACAGCTCTCTACTACTCCAGTAGGGACCCGTCAGCCATCCACCGAGAACTCCAATCCTCAGCCGATGCCCTCGGCAAATGGTTTAGGAAATGGAGGATCGAAGTCAACCCGACCAAGAGCGCAGCCGTGCTCTTCTCTAGGGTACACCCCGCGCCCACCACAGATCCCGTCCGAATGTTTGGTAAACCAATCCCCTGGGAGAGGAAAACCAAATACTTGGGAGTGATCCTCGATCAGAAGTTAAACTTCAAGGACCATCTGAGATACGCTCGCAACCGTGCCTCATTTGCCCTTTATCGATTACACAGCCTCCTGAATGCACGCAGTAAAATGTCCCTTGAAAACAAGGTGAGAATTTACAAGACGTGCATTCGACCCATGATGACCTATGCGAGCCCGGTCTTCGCGCACGCTAAGGAACATCTCATCCACCTCCTACAGGTAGTCCAGAACAAGTTTATGCGACGAGCCGTGGGCGCACCATGGTTCGTCCGTAACAAAAGCCTCCATGCCGATCTCCAATTGCCTACCATCAGGCAATGGATGAAGCAAACGTCCAAAAGGTATTTTGACTCTGCCACTCACCATCAAAGTAAATTGGTGGTACAGGCGGTCAATTACACTCCCCTCCGACTCACAATTAAGCACCGTCGTCCGAAGCACGTCCTAGACGAGCCGGACGACGAGACCACCGTTTACCTTGAGCACATCAAATCGATTAGAGACTCTCGCAACACTGCACAACCGATATTTCGTACTCGCCGGACGCGAGTACGACCGCGAACGCGTCGCGATCACCAGCGTCCTCCATGACCCTTAGTTTGCATTCGATCCGATGAATGCCCGCTCCAGACCTAAACCGGTAGCGAGGCCCGCGTCGCGCATTAACGTAGAGCGACAGTTGCACAAAATCCCCTAAAACCACGACATCTTGCCCTCTCCACGTCAGTATCCGCCCAGAGCCGAGGTTCGAACCCCACAGGGGGCGCCCTCCGGCGCGGGTTAGAGCCCACGCTCACCCCTACTGTCCGGTGAAGTAGTAAAAGCCGAGAGGCTAACTGCAAGCGCAACGTTAAAAAAAAAAAAAAAAATCCGATGAATGCCCGCTCCGGACCAAACCGGAAGCGAGGCCCGCGTCGCGCATTAACGTAGAGCGACAGTTGCACAAAAATCCCTAAAACCACGATATCTCGCCCTCTCCTCGTCAGTATCCGCCCAGAGCCGAGGTTCGAGCCCCACAGGGGGCGCCCTCCGGCGCGGGTACTTAGTTTGTAGTTTGTTTTTGCTAGGCGGTTAGAGCCCACGCTCACCCCTACTGTCCGGTGAAGCAGTAAAAGCCGTAAGGCTAACTGCACGCGTCAGTTTAAAAAAAAAAAAAAAAATTGTACAGTTAGTCTATCTTCGGATTAGACTCGATAAAGAGCTCTGCTCCCAACATAACTGTTGGTCTACTTGGTACAGTTTTGCACTGTATATTGCATACGCGGAATTGCTGACGCGATACCCGATGCTATAGCTATATTGCCTAGACAATACGCTATTCGGGTGGTTGTATTGCCACTATACGAACGTAGAATTAAGATTCTGTTAGCCTCCATTTTACTTTCTTCATTTTTATTGCAATTATTGTAATATTGTAATTAGTGTGTAAATTAATCGACCTTGTTAGTTAATTTTGGCTACTTAATCCCAGCTACATGGGAACTCCAAACCCTGACATACCGCTCTTGGCCCCCCGGATCCTACATATATATATATATAGATATGTCGTATAGTAGTTATCTGATTTCCATAGTACATCATATCAGCCGAAAGACGTAGGCCGCCCCCAAGGATCTCCACAATAGTCAGTCCTGCGCTGCCCGCATCCAGCGGCTTGCCGCGACCCGCACAAGATCGTCGGTCCACCGACTCCACCATAGTACAAGCTCTGCTTAATTTGGGACCAGATGGCGTTTGTGTCAATAATGTCCGTGGATATTATTATTATTATTACAAATCTCATTACATCATTTGGTTTTCGTAAGCCTGAATTCGTTAATAATGGCCTTTTGGTTTAGTGGTTTTTGACCTAAAGTGCTAAGCTAGAGGACGTGGATTCGATCCCCACCTAGGACAACTCTACGTCATTGAGCATAATTATTATTTGATCTGTGTCTGGGAATATATCTATAAAATGTATATATTTAGGAATAAATATAAGTATATGTATCAGTTCATTAGTCATCAGTTCAGTTATCAGGACAGTCTTCGAGACTAGTTGGGGATCAGATAGCCGTGTGTTAGTTGTCCAAAGCTATTTTTTTAAATAATACAACGTCCACATTTCTAATTTAATTACATTTGCCACCGTAATCAGCATTAAGACCGTTTCCAAACAAGTTTCAGTCCTGTGAATAAGGTGGTCGGATTGTCGGAATAGGTAGATAATAAAGAAGTTTTAAGAACGGTAAGCAAAATCGGAAGTATCCTAAGAGCAATAGGAAGCTCATTGGGGTGGGGGGAAGGGTCAGCAATACTTGTTCGCTGACTGTTAAAGGCCAGCAACGCACCCGCGACACCTCTGGTGTTGCGAGTGTCTATGGGCGGCGGTGATCACTTACCATCAGGTGACCCACTTGCTCGTTTGTCGCTCTCTGATATAAAAAAAAAACAGGAAAGGACAGAAATAGATATCAGGCATCTACTTTTCTTTAACATGTTATAGTTGTTATGTTTTGTTGGACCGACGATTTTACAAAGCTTGCATGATGTCATTGGATTGTGGCAGCTGAAGAGCAGGAGATGTGGAGGCTTTTGTCCAGCAGTGGACGTCTTTTGGCTCATATGATGATGATGATTATTTTTTTACATGTAATTTATGTCTTGCTTATTTATTGTATACAATATACATTCTTCAAAATATTGTTAAATTGTATATTACATTCTAAAGTAAATGAATAATGTATTATACATCGGACATAAAGATTGTTTAACCATAAAAGCAAAATTTTTTGAGCACTTTAGTGTTCGTTAGTGCACGTGTTTACACGTCTCCCACTTAATATGGAGGAAGAGAAAAGTGAGAAGTTGTGGTCATGTTGTATAATATTGCTTTCTCAACTTATTTCTTTTTTCTTTATATTTTTTTTCTAGAAAGAACTCGCTTACCAGGGAAATCCCAGCCCACAACCAAACTCAAAACATCTACATGCCTATGACGGGTAACAAAAAATAATTTAATTATCTCTCTTCTTAACATCTATCATAACAGATCTGGACCTAATGCGATAGTGTTGGTATTAAAATTATAAAATCCTTATTGAACTAAATTTTAAACTAACTATTCATGTAACTAACTACATTATAAAATATTTGCACTTTGCGTGAACGAAACCCAAAACATATAGGCCCTTAGTTAGTGGAGAGTGACGATGGTAACTCTTTTTGTAAAATTCTGTATCTCTATTTTTGGTCCTTCAAGTGACTTCTAATTAGTCTGACAAGTCGTCTAGCTGAAAATAATAGAGACTATTAGGATGAACTTCAGTGATAAGACCATCATAATTACGAACACAAAATTAATCGGACGATAGCTAGACTCCAGCACATCCAGCTACCCCAATCTGACAAAGGAAATTGCCCAATCTTCTATAGAGCTTCGTCCCTCTGTAAATAATTTTGTATGATTACCAAAATTGTAGGTAAAAGAGGAGTGATATCATGACATATAATAAAGTAAAAAATATAGAAATATTTTGTGTGGTTTTCTTAATAATATAAATCAAAGTTCAGTTTTGAGGTTAGGTGTAGATGAGTACCTACTCAAAAAATATTGGTAAATTGAAAGATGGGCTCTGCAACAATGTAAGAATAATATGAAATATGTCCCCTTTAACTAAATAGATTTTTACAGGTAAGATGATGCTAGAACTATCAAGCAATAACGATAATGACACTCAATATGAAAGAGAAAGAATAAGCTTAGGCATGTTATTCTTTAATTGAACATTAACAACAGTAGAATTAAGCTAACTATAGCCTTTTTTTTTTTTTTTTGCTGGGTGGAAAATCCTGCATGGATGTCCTCCGCCTCGGGGGAGGCGGAGGGGTCTGTCAGACTCCTACTGACTAAAAACCACCCCAGTGTTCCATCTCACACCTGCGCCAGGGGTCGCGGGAACATACGATACTTCCGCAACAAGCTAACTATAGCCTGACCTAACAACGAACGGCGGCGACACACTTAATTAAAACAAAAACAGTGGCAACAAACGATAAAAACATCCGAAAACCATGCTTGGTTTTCACCAAGTAAACATGACAGCCAGATAGACATTGACAGTTCTTTTTTTTACCGTTTGCGGGGATCGTTACGCATACTGTCAAGTGTCAGTTGCTCTTGTAAAACTCACTTTTTTAATATCTATCTATTAATTAACGATATTAATACATTTAAATAATGAACAACTTAATATAATGTAAGTTATTAAAATGACAAGACCTTTAGTTTGATATTTACTGCAAGTCATTAATGTGATCGTAATGATTTCAGTCTTTAACTGTCTTTGCAAATGTACTCAAAATAAAAATTTGTCAAATAAATAACCAATAAACATGAAAACTTAAACCCCACAAAGTTTTTGTGCGTAAGAAATAAATAATAATTATAAAAATAGGTTATAAATAATGGATTTTATTTCATGATCATACTCGGTTTAATTTAAGGGAGTCAGAAATGGGCAATCACCTTTCTTTTATAGATTTTCAACTTTATCACAAAAGCATAAGGTTCATTTTAAATTGGGGAAATTTGTCAGATTGGGGTAGCTTAATGTGCTGGCGTCTGTACCTTAAAGTAAAGATTTTGACAAGAATAACACACAGCTAGTAAAGAATATAGAAATAACTCGAGACTTAGACGATACAAATCTAAAATGTAAATACGATTACATTTAAAATACAAATTCCCCTTTAATAGAACTCAAATTGGTTTTTAAACAAATAAAAATGGATTAAATACTCGTTTTCTAACTTTTACTTCGCTGTAAAAAGTTTTTAAAGAAAACGTGCTTTAACTTAGTTAGAATCTTGAGCGAAACTATAAAATACTTTACACGGACCATTAATACTAAAATTATCGGTGGCCCGTTACCCAATTTTGTTTAAAAGCGAATTTTCAAGATTTTCGTCGAGTCGAGTAGCTTTCAGCCTCCAGTTAAGGGTAGGTAATTTATTTGAGACGAGCTAATTTATAAACTGGATTGGATATCTGAAATCGATAATCTTTTTTCTAAATCGCTTAAAGTTGAAAGTCAACTGATAAACCAATTATCTGAAGATCATTCGATAGATACTTTGGTAAAGGTACTATTTTACTTATCATATAGGCAGTGGTTACCCTGGTGACAGAGTTGTTCAAACCGCCCAGTATTCTTCTGACATGACTTAACGACTGTTGCCTAATGGCTACAACCAGGACCGATAGCTTGAAGTACCCTCCGAGGCACGGAGATACTCTGAAATTAAACAACTTTGGCAGTCATCCATCTATAGACTGACCGCGATCCTAGTTGCTTAACTTCGCCAATCTCTTACGGACCGGTGAGAGCGTCTCTCGGTAAAGGTAAAGAATACTTGATGAGTTTGGAACTGAAAATAGACCTTTAGTCAAATTTTAAAGGAGTTGGTTTATATTGACAAGTAAATGAAAAGAAGGCAAATATACCGTTTATAGCTTAAATACAAAAAATACTAATGTAGTAAGATCAATTGAGACCCGCTACAGAGTAAAATCTTATTATACTTATTTACTACCTGAGCCCCGCGGTTTTAGTCGCTTTTAACTTATAAATTCTAGCCTATCTGGAATTCGGATATATAAGCAATATTAATACGAAGTTTCATCAAAATTCGTCCGGTAGTTTTGCGCGAAAGAGTAACAAACATTTATACATCCATACCCACAAACTTTCGAATTTATAATATTAGTAGGATACTATAGTTGAAACCATTATAAAATAAATAGTAGTTCATAATTAAATCAAAATTATTCTGCTCTTACAACTAATATGGTTCAGGAAAATGGACTTCACTCGGCGGCAAGGTATTCAGTCACTCTGTAGCATCAACAGCTTATAAGCCTCCACAGTGACATTGACAACTTTGATAGTCAAAGTCAAAAATTATTTATTCTGTAAAAAAATTACATTTATGTGGAATCGTCATTTTTCTTTACCCTACCGTGCAGTGCATGACGTGGCAGCTACTGAGAAACACTGCCAGAAAACTCAGTAGGAATCCTTTTTTAAACTAAAATGTACTTAAGATTTAATCGACTCAGAACAACTCAATCCCAAGCAATTTGGCTTTAATAATTCTTTTAAACTTATCCGTAGACAATTCTCTAATATCATTGTGAAGTTATATTATATTATAACATAGAATCTTATACATTGCCATAAAGGAGTTACTTATTTTGTGGAGCTACCCGTCTCCACTGCTCCCTGCAATATGAGATTATTCTTATATCTCATATTGCATAGGTACTACCCGTCTATATATACAGCCAATATATATATAATCATATAATTCTATTCTTGGTTTATGAATATTGTGAAGAAGCCTTCAAAAGTTAACCTATCTTAAGGTGTAGCGATAAGCCAATCAGTGCAATCTAAGTAGTTACGTTCTAGAGACCTTTTTACTTTGGCACATAATACAGATACTATCAGTGTCAATCCTTTATAAGTAGTCGGCAATTCTCAAAAAAGAATCGACTGGCCGTGCACGATAGAGTGTTAGTATGGATGTGGATGGTATGTGTAAAGAAATGTAAGCTGGGTTTCGCAGAAAAAGAATGGAAGTAAAATAAATAAATCAGGATGGCAAAGACTCGTTACTCGTTCAAACAGAAAAGTCGCGCATATCTTTTAAAAATAGGTTAGTATTTAAAAGTATTACCTACTGTTGTATTATTTATTATACAATATATTCATGCTATTTATGTATGTATATATATATATATATATATATATATATATATATATATATATATATATATATATATTTGATATGTTTCTGTTTAATTTATATGTACCTTATATAAATATCTTCTCATCTACAATATTTTTACACTCAGTGCACCTACCATGTTTTCTCTGCATCACCCCAAGGTTGACTGTTAGAGAATGCCCTTGGCATTAAGTCCGCCTTTGTGCAATTCTGTGCAAGAAGTTTTTAAATAAATAAATAAAATAAAAAAATAAATGCAGTGGAAATAAGAGCTCTGAGAAGTATGTGTAGTGTGACTTTTAGAGACAGAATATGAAATACTGACGTAAGAGAGCGTTGTGGTATGAAAGAGGATGCAGTCACAACGCTTGAAAATACGCTTTAGAAAGGAAGAATTTAAGAAGATTAACAAAAGAAATGTACCTGGCTTGTGTGAATGTTACAACTGGAAGGAGAAGACCTCGTATAACATTCTCTGACCAAATATGAGATGTTATCAAAAAGGCCAAAGGTCGAAGTACCCTCAATCGGCGAGCATTAATAAAGAATATAAAAACAGTAAACGAGGCCAATGAGGTGTGCAAAGATCATGACAAATGGAAGTCCTACCCCTTTCACTCTGCCTACCCCTTTGGGAAAGAGGCGTGAGTCTATGTATGTGTGTATCAATGTCAAACGACATTGACGTGATGTGTAATTTGTTTCTCCGAGTTAATAACATATTAAAATTTGTTTTTATTAAAATTCTCGAAACGTGTGGCGCAGCGGCTAAGACAGTCGTCTCGTCGTTATTTGTGTGACCCATAAATAGTTGTTCAAATTCTGGATGTAATTTGTGTCCATCTATTATATGTTTGTAAACTACTCCGCGACACAGGGATTAGCTTCCTTTATAAAACAAAAAGGAAATACGTAATCAACAAATGTATAGTGAAAATACAAAAACTATTGGAAATTTTCAGTTCAGTTTCAATCAACAATTCAGTTGATAAAGTTCACCTACAACTTACAATCGCGCACAAAAATACTTCTTACATACAACTACTCTTCCAAAAAGTTTCGTTAAACCTAAGGATAACATCTATCAATTCAAAAAGGTTTCACTAGTTCTGGAGATTCTAAAAGAGTAACAAAATTTTCCTTCTCTTTGAATACTACGGAAAACAGGAAAGCAATTTCGTTTTCACAGTCCGCTGACTGATTATTCAACTCGATACCAAAACATGGCAAATGTGAAATGTAACAAAAAGTGATACGAATGCTTTGGGTATCAAATAAAAGAGTAAATGATGCAGTATTGTTTACATTTTTCCCGACGTTTTGCTAAAGGTTTTATTTGTTACAATCGTACGAGTTCCATAGCTTTTATATTATGTTAACGTGGAAAATATACACTTCGGTATTTGGATCGCTTTGAGAATTATGTGTGAATGAACCGTTCAAGCGTGCCTGCCAAGCATGGTGATTATGGCATATCCTCCAAATGATGGACACAACTCCATTGTGGAAATCTTTTGTGGAGGCCTTTGTCCAGCTGTGGACGTTATTCGGCTGAAATGAGATGATGATGAACCGTTCATATACCCACTAGGTTAAATCTTTAATACTTTTATAATCAATTTAGAAATAGGTAATATCTTTAATGTTGCTATCACATACTTCTCCTGTAAATGCAGAAGAAGAATATGTGATAGCAAAAATAATGATATTTATGTACCCCGTAGGCACCATAAATTTAAATAATTAATTTTGCCTACGGGGTAACTATAAGAGTGAAACAAACAGTAAGAACAACTAACAAAGTAAAATATGTAGTCAATATCGCTATCACAAGCAATTTTGTATTTATTTTTTATTTGTTTTACTATTTATTAATTAAAAGTAAAAAAAAAGAAAGAATAAAAAACAAGACAAGACATTGCACAAAGGTACTGCTTATTTCTAAATAAATCTCTTCCAGTAGACCTGCAAGAGGAGATTTTGGAAGAGAGGAAGATTTGAGTGTGTAGGATATATATTAAATTTGTATGATATGTAGTCAATTTTGCTATCACGTGTAATTATGTAGTCAATTTTGTGAGATTGTTTGCCGACTGTAACAGAGCAAATATTTGAACTACGGTGACATAAAATTTTAGCGGCCACAAATAGTTAGATATTTCCTCACTGTGGCACATGCTTATTAGCGGCTTGATTTATTTTAATGCAAAGGTACCAGGAAGATTGTAGGAATCTTATAAATAAAATTCATAGGCTTAGTAATATTAATACAGAAAATAACTCTCTATATACTTTTTTAGGGGTATAAAGGTCATAATACTTTTTATTACGCATACAAATATGTACAATACTATAAAAATGTCAGTGGACCCCATAACAGAAAATGTATTGCTGGTAATATTTTCACAGACATTTCTAGATGCTTGTATTCGTTATTAGGAAGACACGACAAATTCTTGGTATTTGTCAACAGCAGCGTTGGGTAAGAATCATTAATTCCCGCCATCTTGTCAATGGGGAAGTAAACAATGAAACGGAGTTATCAATTAGCTTCGACCATTCACTGATTCTATTATTGAGCTTTCGTACTGTTTAAATGGAACTTTTTAAATTATTATTAAAATACCGGCCAAGTGCGAGTCGGACTCGCGCACGAAGGGTTCCGTATCATTATCTATAAAAACGAGCAAAAAATTCAAGTTTGTTGTAAGGGAGCCCCCATAAGTATTTAATTTTGTTTTTTTGTATATCTTGTCATAGCGGCATCAGAAATACATCATCTGTGAAAATTTCAACTGTCTAACTATCACGGTTCATGAGATACAGCCTGGTGACAGACGGACAGACAGACAACGAAGTCTTAGTAATAAGGTCCCGTTTTACCCTTTGAGTACGGAACCCTAAAAAAGAACACCAGAATTAGTCAAGTCTCTGTAACATCAGCAATTTTTAAACTAACTGGTCTGTTGACTTAGTGGTTAGTTACACTGACTGATACGCTAGAGGTCCTGTGTTCTATACTCACCCTGGACAATTCCTTGTGTGATATGCACAAATGGTAGTACGCCAGCACATCAAACTACCCTAATCTGTCAAATTTCCCCAACTGAAAGTGAACCTTATGCTTTTGTGATAAAGTTGAAAATCTAAAAAGGAAATTTTACAGTTTGGTATAGCTGGATGTGCTGGCGTCAGTACATTACAATAAATTTATGAAGTCGTATTTTAGTTGAATATAAAGTATACAGCAAATATTAAATTCCATTTAAAATCAGGAACATGTGATGGTAACTATCTTAAAGGTATGGAAGAA
Organism: Pseudoips prasinana; assembly: GCA_951640165.1. Classification (NCBI taxonomy): domain Eukaryota; kingdom Metazoa; phylum Arthropoda; class Insecta; order Lepidoptera; family Nolidae; genus Pseudoips; species Pseudoips prasinana. The sequence goes on along the minus strand of OX621259.1, from coordinate 16,260,719 downwards.
AGGCGTGTACCCTTTCAACTCTCGTGGCCGGCAAAAGGAAACCCGTGCTCCAGCAAGACAGTAATGCATTGATTTTGGAATGAACCCTTCTTTAGGTAACTACTGGGTTTCGTACAAACCCTTAAAATAAATAACCTTTATAACACTTAGTTGTCTGTGAAATAATAATGAAATAATGAAATTTATTCAGCACTTGGGTATTAACATACACTTGTACTTGTCAAGTTCAAAATGCAGTACACAAACATAGTCGAACACAATATAAAAATTACAAAAATATAATTAGTCTAAAAAAATTAATCTATTATTTTGAAATTTAGTTGTACAATTTTAAAATTAAAGAATTGAAGGCAATGAGCATTTGGCTAGCGCAGAAGGCTCTTAACCAGTAGCTTATATTAAACGATTAATACCCGAGGCCACCCTTTTAGGGTTCGGGCCACAGCTCAGGGGGCCGCTGAAGCAAAAGGACAGAATTCTAAGAGAGGGTGTGATCAGTTGCACGGGATCACCAATGACGTGTTAAGGGGCCAAAGCGATCTTCGCCGCTGAAGATCCTACCCTAGCTGGCATGCGGCTTTCTCTAGCTACCTAGGTGGACGACCCGGAGAAGAAAGCCACAAAGAAACTCCGGGCTTGCTTTTTTCGTCCTCTTTTGCTTTTTGTTTTCGTTCTTTTTTTTTTTAATTATGTCATTTCTTACATTGGGATGGGCGTTATGTAGGCTAATGCACGCACAGAACCGTTGTCATCTAATGAATCGAAAAATTGTGAGATAATAAACAATAACATTAAAATTCACTCAAACAATTAGAATAACCTCTTGCAAGATGAAAAAACGGTGGGTACATCCGCGTACATTTACAAAATTAACAAGTCACACGAAGTCAACCAGAGGCAACGACTGTATGAAAAAATAAAATATTATGAGTACCCCAACAGCAGTTCGACCAGTTACCGCAAGCAGCACCCGTTCACGAGTATGACGTGAGGGCCAGCCATAGCCTCTCTGTCTCTCTGTAAGTCACAGTCTCTTCCTGACTTGACTGATAAATTAGAAATTTGGTGCGGTGTGGTGGTGTTGTATAAATTGAATTGAAATAACTTATATACCTAATAGCAATGAAATGTTAACTAATTTTTTTTAAGACGCACTAGGGAATCTGATCCCTTTGTCGCGGGGTACTTTACAAACATATAACAGACGGACACAAATTACATCCAGACTCAGAACAACCATTTATGGGTCACACAAATAGTGGTCCGGCGCGGGACTCGAACCCGTGACACGAAGCGGCATGGCGACTGTCTTAGCCGCTGCGCTGCAGGTCATTTAATGTGAAATACCGTGGCATGCCTCAAAATATTGGATTTTACTTGTGAAAGGCAGAGTAAAGGTTTGTTGTGAGGTGTCTACGTTATTTAAGTTAATATTTTGGTGTCTATGAAATTATATCGGACAAAATTGACACGAATAAAATATAATATCAATTTGTATAGTTACTTTTTGTGTTTCTGTGTAATTTAGTATGTGTGTAGCAAATATATGAATACAAATACCCTACTTGAAGTTTAAAGAAAAACCTGAACGAATCATACTAACCGAACGAAATATTCGTCACTTTTTTCTTTCTTTATCGTATGAGCAGTAGTTTCACTGGTGTCAGAGTTGTTCAAGCCACCCAATAGGCATCTAATATGGCGTATCGACTGTTGCCTAATAACAACAACCAGGACCGACGGCTTAGCGTGCCTTCCAAAGCACAGAGACACTCAGAAATTAAACCACTTTAACGGTCACTCATCTATGGACTGCCCAGTTGCTTTACCTCGCCGATCGCTTACGTACTGGTGAGTTCAATTACTGGTCTTATATTCTTAGTGGGCAGTTCCTAGTAACGGAAAATTCTAGTGATAAGTAAATGCTTTCTTTATCGAGTCGCTCTACTAATGTTTTAACAAAATCCTAATAGACAGAGGCATGACTCGCACTTAGCCGCTTTTGATATTATTTTTTTCATACCTTTTTACTATTTATTTACTTTTTTCCGATGAATTAAAACAATAACATGAACCGAACTCGTGTAACGATCGACACCATTGCGCGATCACCAACTCGACATATAGTACTAATAGAATTATCTATACTCCCTTAGAGCATTTTCTTTGTACTAAAAGTTGTATTATATTATATTTTCATACCTTTTTACTATTTATTTACATTATTCCGATGAATTTTCAGTACTGAATTGATGCCGACTCTTGACCAATAGATGGCGCTGTATGTCCGGAATAAATTTTATTTTTTATTTTATTTTTTGTAATAAAAACTATCCTATGTCCTTTCTCAAGTTCCAAACTATGTCTGTACCAAATTTCACACAAATCGGTTCAGTAGTTTAGGCGTGAAGCAAAGACAGACAGACAGACAGAGTTACTTTCGCATTTATAATATTAGTTTGGATAATTTTATTTCTGTATTTTTTACAGAAATAAAATTATTACTAATTATATTACGAATGGAATATCTATTTCTAGAATAAAATTTTTAAGTAATATATAAATGTATTTATTATAATATACTATTAAAGATTTGGAATCACTGGTAATGCAGCTAGCGTTACCAGTCAAATCCGCAAAATCAGCCAAATCTTTACAAGTTAAATCTCAGTTATATTAAATATAAACATATAAACAAGACAAAAACCTGTGAAAAATGAATATCCAACAATATTATTTCAAGCCTTACACCAAAATACACAAATTTTCACGACACTATTTTCCGACTACCATTTTTCAATGTTACCAAAGACCTGCTAAATCTGTCAAAGTTCAGCCATTTGACGTCGCTAAGACCCCTGCGTCCAAATTAATGACGTCACGTCAAGCAGATATGATTCAGTGACGTCACATACATCGGATTTATGAGCTTGATATGTTCTCGTTACAGAATGAATGTGATGAGGAGGTTAAGCGGTCAGCGGCGCATAATGTAAGGCAGCTTTATTTTGGTTGAGGAAAATGTATGTTGTATACTGATATTACGATTCGTCATAGTTCTACAACAGTGACTAGACTATTGGCTTAACGGCACCGTTTTTAACCACAGATAATAGAGTATCTTTATCATCATCGTTGTCATCATATCAGCCGTAAGACGTCCACTGCTGGCGGAGCCCCCCCCCCCCCCCAAGGATGTCTATAATAGCCGGTTTTTTGCCACCCGCGTCCAGCAGCTTCTCACGACCCTTGCAAGATCATCGGTCTACAATGTAGGAGGCCTGCCAAACCAGATGATGCCGTCTTTCTAAAATAAAGTTCATAAAACTGACATAAAAAAGATTAGATAGATAGATAGCTGACAAATTTAATTTTGGCCATAGTGGCCAGTCTCAATGGAAAGCACCCATTTGCGCGGGAAATATTATAGTGAACATATGAGTGCACACAAGTATATTCTCCATTTTATTTCTTTAAGATAATCTTAGATAAGATAAGACAAGATTCCTTATTTGCGTCAAATGTGGTAGGTACATAGGTGGTAGGTTTTATTGTAGTTCGAAGTAAAATCACGAAATGCATTAAAACAAACAAAGTTGGTCAAATACAGCTTAAATATTTATTAAACTTTAATTTGGATAAGTACTACGACAATCGTACTGCGATCTCCAACCCGTCTGCCAAACGTCGCGATTATGGCATATCTCTCCAAATTATGGTCACAAATCCATTGTTGAAATCTTTTGGAGAGGCCTTTGTCCAGCAGTGGATATGATGATGATGTTGAATGTACACAATTAATATAAAATCTATACATATAATAATATCGTAGGAAAGTCAAAACTGTACATTAAATATTTTTAAAAAAAGGATACTAGGGGCGTGATCTGCATACGACATCGAAGCCAAAAATATAGGTTTTAGAATCTTTGTCTGTGTGTCTGTATGTATGTCCGGGCTAAACTCAAAAAGTACTGCACAGATTTACTTAAAATTTTGCATGAATATTACTAAGAGGACGGGTCAACATATAGGCTATATATTATGGCGCTATCACCAAGGGGGGAGGAGCTATGATAATTTATAAAATTTAACGCGGGTAAAACCACGGGGCACGTAGTAAATAAATAAACAAGGTTTTTAGTCACGTAGACTTTAAAAAAGCGCTTGTAAATAGTCAGAACATGTTTGTCGTAATATAATTAAGTATACATAATTATTTCTAGATAGATAGATATTTATAGATATTTAGGTAAACGGATTGTATAAAAACATTTGTAAAATTTATTTTATATAGTAATGATATTTAGCTAGCTTAGTAATACAGATATTACACACAAAAATTGTTTCTAAAAAACTCTCACACATACGTGCAATGTAGCTGTTATAAAATAAATTTCCTCACAAGATAAACTCCTCATAAGATAAATTTACAATTTTGTCCATAATCCTATTTCGCTCACTAAACCTTCATGCATTTTTAACAAGACATTTCTATACGTCCACTTACAAATAAATGAGTATTTATTTTCTCTCCGAGTACTTTCAAGCAATTGCCCTTTTAAGCAACGCCAATCCGGTTGGATTGTAAAAAATCGGATAAAAAAGTAAGATTAGATCTTTTCATTTTGCGAGAGGTCCGAATATTGGCCCACCGAGGCTGTTACTGAGAAATGGTGAAATGAGTTTGGAAAAGTCAACATTCAGATCGTTTAGAATGAAGAAAAAAACATTCGCTGAATAGATTTAAGGCGGTCCCCTGGGTTAGAGTTTTATTATCTCGATGTGTATCAATTTGATTGTTGATTTTGTTTACTTAGTAAATATACATGCACAGACTCACGTCTATTTCCCAGAGAGGTAGGCAGTGATTCATATATTATACTAGCGGCCCGGTACGTGCTTCGCTACGCTTTTAAATATTAGTACAAATTGTTTGTGTATGGGAGTAATAGAAAGATGTTGATTTTACACTTTTTCAAGACTTTTTTTAAATTTTCTCTATGTACAAACCTTCCCTGGACTTCTACAAATAATTCAATACCAAAATTAGCCAAATCGGTAAAGGCGTTGTTGAGTTATAACATTACAACGAAAAGTGGCATTGATTTTTATATATATAGATTTGTCTCGCACATCTTAAGTAGACTTGACTCTGTACAATCATACGTATCTGCGATATGTATGATTAATAAATTATTCGCATGCCCTCTAAGGGTAGATATGTCGGGAACCAATATTATGTCCCTAACACCATATGTAACCATATCTTAATCGATTTAAGTTCTTATCTTATTTCCTTTAATTCGTTTACATGCACTGTGTAGGGTACTTCATACCTGCCCTTTCTGGAGAAGATCTCAAACTCTTTCTGGAGTATGTTCGACGAGGTCTTCACGGTCTTAAAAAAGCACCAGAGACTTATTCATCTTTCAAATTGTCGTATTTTAGAGTTCGTTGTCTATTATCCTTAAAATTTCGTATACATATTTTCATACTAGAATCCTGCAAATTAATCGCATGTGTATACATACTAATCGCGGTAACAAAGTGTCAAAATACAATATTGATATTTTTTAGGGTTGCTGCCCTTCATGTTGGTTAGGATGATATATATCTTTACAGAGCAAATTTTTAAACATGTGAACATGATCAACATGTAGTACTTATTCATAACGTAGATATAGAAAAACTAGGATCTAAGTTGAAAAAAAACCAGTGTGCTTTACACCATACGACTGAATGAAAACTTAGATATACGACACGTAACTGGCTGTGAGTGAAGAAAATGTGTGTTCGCATCTCTCTCTTACTCCTATAGTATTAAACGAATCGTTACTCTCTCTCTTTCTATCTTCACTAACTGCTATGTCCCTCTCAACTTCCGTTCTCCTCACCCGATCACACTTTACGTAACGCTCTCGTCACGCATTCACAAGCGTCCGTTAATAAGTTTACTTCTTAAATAAAATAAAAAAGGTTTTTATTCACGTACACTTTAAAAAAGCGCTTGTTAATAGTCAGAACATGTTTGTAGTAATACAGTTATTATTTCTAGTTGCATATTACAGATATTTCCTACTGCCTGGAAAAATGCTATGATTGTGCCTATTTACAAGTCTGGTGGTGTGGAACATGTAACCAGTTACAGGCCAATATCTATTCTACCCGTTTTTGCCAAGTTATTCGAATCATTACTGCTTCCGTTTATTTCCTGGCATATTAAACCCCTAATCACACCAAATCAGCATGCATGTCGTGGCAACTTGTAATTGAAACAGCACTATTGCTTGAGCCACTTATAACATTGTATGATCCTTTCCAAAGTGTATGTTTTGTAAGTTGTCCTATAAATAAATAAATATTTAGGTACACGGGATGTTAAGACATTTATACAATTTATTTTATAATAGTAGTGCTATTTAGCTAGCTTGTATTAAGTTATTGTCAAGGAGATTATGTTTAGGTTTAGTGATTGAAATTTATATTTTACTACATATTGTCTGAATGTTTCTGTGTTCGCTCAAAAATGGTTAAAACACAAATCTTGTTTTTAGACAGTATACCGTGAACTCAATTCATATATTCACAGTATTTAACAATACCATCTAGATCTGAATAGTGTTACGAGCAACTACGTAACCAAAAGTAACATTTCGTGTAGTAGTTTTGTACAGACGCCAGCATATCCAGCTACCCCAATCTGTCAAATTTCTTTTATAGATTTTCAACTTTATCACAAAAGCATAAGGTTCACTTTCAATTGGGCAAATTGGACAGATTGGGGTAGCTTGACGTGCTGACGTCTGTACCTTACTTTGTACATTTTTATGTAGATTTGAATGGGTGTGAGCCTAGTTATTCCATATGGTGAGGATTTACTATGAACGTTCGAAATTATGTTAATAATAAATGGCTTTTGCTAGCACAGGTGGTCACATATACATAGTTAAACAGCGTAAAACTGCTTGTCACTGGACTAAGATAGGGGCCTGTTGGCGTGGTTGGCAAATTTTCACGCCGGGGGTCGTGGGTTCTATTCCAATCCAGGACAGATATTTCTGTTCATGAACATGTCTGTTTGTCCTGAGTATTTAGTAATTATCTATATAAGTATTTATTTACAAATTAAAAGTATTATATGTAGTACTAGCTGTGCCCCACAGTTTTACCCGCGTTAAACTTTATAAATTATAGCCTATGTGTTAATCCAGGGTGTCAGCTAACTACATACGAAATTTTATTAAAATCGCTTCAGCCAATTAGGGGTGAAGAAGTAACAAACACACACTCTCACACACCAACTTTCGCCTTTATAATATTAGTGTGATATCAGTTATCTGGTTTCCATAATACAAGCTCTGCCTAGTTTGGGATCAGATGGCCGTGTAAATAATATCCCAGGATGTAATTATTATTATATAATACGCAGGTTATCTGCCAGGCTGACCAAGTCGTATCCTAAGCAAAAGATGTCTAATTGACTTGTACCACATTCTTATTCTCAAAGAAGGAATATAATACAGCCATACTACATACCTACGAGAAGAACTCTCAGACTTCTCAACGGACACGGTAAAATTGCACCGGACTTCCGGACCGTACAGGGTGAGGGTGGTTGTTAGCCAGGCTGACCAGTTTTCAGCAATAAGAACGTTAGGTATCGTTGACTTTTAAATTGTTCTTTTTTCTCTGGATTTAGTAGATGACGAAATATATAGGTACTCATAAATAGGAAATCAAATTTTTTATTGTCTGGTGGATATCGAATCAGCACCTTTTACCAATCCAGTGTAGGAGGCACGTAGTTATATAATTATGATTTGCATTCCGAATAATGCTGTAAAACTATAATTTGAATATTATATTCCACACATAAGAGGCGCCCTCGGACGACCTCTGCCGGAGTAAAAGTCAATATAACCAGCTCAAAATATCTAATCACCAATCCAGATAGGAGACAAGCGAATTGTATGTCCAATTACTGATAGGGCATATATCGTAGGGCATATATCATAAGGTTACACCAAGGTTAGAAGAAGAGGTCTAGCGGTAGCGTGTTCAACCCTAGATGAGAACCTGGGTTCAAATACCGGGTCTGGACATAAAGTGATTTTGAGATTTTTCTGTTAAGAAACCTTTTCAGTATTAGTCCGAAGTCTGAGAGTTGGCGGTCTTTACACCCCTGTACCTCGGAGAGCACGTAAAGCCGTCGGTCCTGTACCAGACCTCTTCCCAGTCGTGTCGCTAGTCGACTCATCGGATTATGAAAGTTATGGAATAAAAGTGCCCCTGTGTTTGCGCATACAGTTGTGTTCTATATGTCCAGCGCAGATCGCTAAATAAATCTCCTTTGAGACTGGCCACCTTGGCCCAAATTTGACCTGGAAGACTTTAGATGCCCAAACTAATAACTACGAGACTCTTACAATTGTGACTGTATAAACCTAATATTATACGTTAGATTATATTCATATGTAATCTTTTCCTAGTGGGTTGCCTAAAAAGGTACCCACAGGTTCCTTAACAACTATTGTGGGGTGTATTGTGCCCTTTACAACATAATATTTCAGCGAATAATTGTGTTCAAGGTTGCTACGGTCTAAGTTATAAGTGACATAGCCTTTTTTCTATTTTTGTTTAGGCATGTGAATGCCTACGCTTGCCACTCGCAAAAGGGAGTTTGTATGTCGGCCTCACGCGAACAAATCCTAACCAGTCGTGGACTTCCCTGGGCTTCTGGTGGAGGGAGCCCTGGGAGCACAGATATGTTTTGGGACACTTATACTGGGAGTGGGGCATGTCGCGAGGCTTCAAGTTCAGAGATGGACCCTAAAAGTGACATTTTGGAAAGGCCCTCCAGGTAAAAGGAGCAGAGGATGACCGTTGACACGCTGGGGTGATGAAATTGCAAGGACAGCCGGCCCAAATTGGAAGCAGACCGCACAGAACAGAGACAAATGGGCATCTTTGGAGGAGGCCTTCACCCAATATGGGGTTCCTGCAGATATCACTATTAGTTAAATAAGTATCTTAAAACTACGAAAATGTAAAAAAAACTATGTAATAGGTATTAGTAGGAAATAAAAGGCTTTTTTATTTATATTTATTTATTTATATATAGTTTTGGTTTGTTCTCCCGGATTGCCGAACCTTCTAGTCAGGGACAGTAACTGTTCGACAAACAGATCGCTGACTTCTCGGAGATGCTTGAACAAGACGGCATAGAGATCATTTTTTTAACTCCTCACTGTAAAACTGCACGAGTGGCGCAGCGGCTAAGACAGTCGATTCGCCGTGCTCACGGGTTCGAGTCCTGCGCCGGACAACTATTTGTATGACCCATCAATAGTTCTTCTTAGTTTGGATGTAAATTGTTTCCGTCTATTATATATTGGTAAAGTACCCCGCGACTCAATCATTAAAATACCTAGTGCGAGCGTTGTCATTAAAAAAATAAACTCCATACATACAGGGTGAGGATAATAATAATAATAAAATCTTTTTATTTTCTCTTCACAAAAGGGTTCAGCAGCTACAGTTTTATGGTTAGCCAGGCTGACCAGTTTATAGCAATAAGTTTGCTAGGTATAGTTAACTTTTAAATTACTTCTTTTTTTCTCTTGTGTGTGTTAGATTACAAATATACCAAATAATAAAAAAAAATATAAAAATACCAAATAACAATCTGTGTCTAAGAGCCGATTTCACCGCTGAAATTAAACGCGATCAATGGACGCTAAACTCAGTTACAGGAAGCGGAACCGAGTTTAGCGTCAATTGATCGCGTTTAATTTTAACGGTGAAATCGGCTCTAAGTCTGCTACTAAGTGATAGTGCATATCGATTCCATTCAATTTGCTTGCCACCTTGGCCATTATAGTCATGGCCGTAATGTAATTATTTAATGGATGGAATGAGGCGTTCATAGCTAGATGCTCACACCGATCCATAAGCGATCGGCGAGGTTAAGCAACTAGGCTCACAGTCAGTCCATAGATGGGTGACCACCAAAAGTTGATTAATTTATGAACTTGTGTTTTAACAACAAACGCTTTAACGGACACCCATCTATGGAGTGACCACGCACCTATGTGCTTTACCTCGCCGATCAGGTGAGTACAACTGGCCATAAAGACTGGCTATATCCAAAATATGGGCGATTTAAAAATATAAATATGCCTTCACTTTTTCAGAAAGTTTATTAATTATCATTTTAATAAGAAACTTTCATACAATATGCTTTACACTTGCACCTCCCCCAAAGCCTCAAGTTTCATCTACAGGCTGTTTGATAAATGAGCCACAGGCTGCTCATTTTCACGCTAGTCTTGATTGATTAGTTCGAATATTGAAATTTGCAACGGCTGTATCGTGATCAAGGAAGCGCAAAGCAAGCGCCCTCCTTGTAATGAAATCAATTTAAAAGTCATCTGCCTAAAGGTCTACTTTGAGTTTAAATCAATTTTGTAAGCTCGAAATATTACTTATAATGAGGAAATTTAATCGTGTCCTTTCAGAGCGGCGTTTTGTAAATGGAAGGCATTTTCATGATCGAATATATATACCTATCGTTTATATATATTTAAAATTTAGACTGAAGTTTGGTTCGATTTTGTATAATCATCATGATTGGAAGCCTACTCTTTTTTAATAATAATAATTTACACTCGGCCATCTTATTTATTAATATCCTCCTAGCCAAATTTTGGCCACGATGGCCAGTCTCAATAGAGAGAAGCCCTCTGCGCGGGCCATATTATAGTGCTCAAGTGTGCACGCAAACACAGGAGCACTTTCTATTCCATTACTGTCATGATCCAGTCAGGTACAGAACCGACGGCTTTACGTGCTCTCCGACGTACGGGGGTATAATACCGGCAATTCCCACACTTCAGGCTGATGCTGAGAAAATTTTCTTTTTTTACAGAAATGTCCCACAATCACTTTTCACTCAACCTGGGATATGAACCCAGGACCTAGTTCTCTGCGGGTGAACACGCTACCGCTAGACCAGCGAGGCAGTCTTTACTTCTTTATTATTTTATTATTTATCGTATGGGAAGTGGTTACCTGTGGTAGTGGGTAGTTAGAGTTAGAGTTGTTCAAGCCGCCCAGTTGGCCTCTGACATGGTTTAACGATTGTTGTCTAATGACTACAACCGGGACCGCCATCTGATCCCAAACTAAGCAGAGCTTGTACTATGGAAACCAGATAACTGATATACTACATATACTACTTTTCTTTTGTAAATACATACTTATATAGGTAATTCCTAGAGATGTGTCACACAGATCTCGAGCCTAGTACGAACTCCAGCTCTCTCAAAAGTCTTTCTTAATCTAAGTAATTGTTCCTAACTAGAAATACATTGTATAAACTTTGAAGAGATAAATAAACTATTTTATTATTATTATTTTTAATTACACCCAGACTTAGGACCAACAGACATGTTCATGTACACAAATATCTATCCTGGTTGGGTGTGATGGGGTGCCCTACCGATATTTTACACAGTTTGGTTTGCTCGTGATACGCTTAATCGTACCGAAGAATAGAAACAGGAATTAAATTATGCGCAATTGAATATGCTTCCGCAATACATTTCTATCAACCGCCTCGAACTTCCAAGTCCTTAACAACGAGATCAAACTAATTCATGGCCTAATTAATGAAGGGCCAAGTTTAAGTTGTGGCCAGATGTGGAGTAGTGACGTCATTGATTGATTCGCACGGCCCCACATTAATCATGTTCGTACAATCTGTTACAATAGTATTGTTGGTGGTGCTGTGTTGATCAAACCGCGCTATTAAGCGGCTGAATGGAGATGGGGTCGGCCGATGGTGGAAGGTTTAAATTACATTGACAAATAGATTAAGTGCCACATCGTCATCTTAGTGTAATAATAGTCTTACGTTTTTAATAGTTTTTCAAAGTAAGCAAAACATGTGTTACAGTTTTCATTTAGCTGTATTTTTTTATGTTTTTAATATTATAAAAATTATGTACCTACATGTTCTGTAGGTGGAACAATATGCATCAATTTGATGTACCAATATTATTAAGAACAGTGACCATTAACGCCAGATTCGAATCCTTCTGTCAGCGATACGTTCTTGTGAATGTTCTGTCGTGGATTCACTCATGAATAATTCATTCCGAAATATATACCGAGAATGTAAAGGTATATAAAAATTAAATTACAGAAGCTGGGATCCAACGACTGCGGTATATCTTAAAACCTTAAACAATAACTGCTATCTATTGACATTAAGTAATATAAAAAAATAAAATGAAAATCTCGTTTATTAACTTACGATTTGGAAATATTCTTGTTTTTTTTTTGCTGGAATTACTTCATATAACCCTATATCACGTTTTCAGACTCTCATAGATCTTCCTTCCCACTAACAGTGCCAAGAAATTTCTCTCCTATCTTTAAAAGTTGTGGAATTAAATAAATGCAGAAGTCACTACGTTTGGCGTTTTGTTTAGTGCAGACTCCATACATGTGTTATCAGCTGCATGGGCCACTGATGTTGTAAATCCATTCGTTAGTACCTGAAACAATATGAGAAACTGATAAGTAATTACAAGAGCCGTGTGGTTCCCGAACCGGAATGAATAACAGGGCTACCCCATTACATCCTGGTATCGTAAAAGGCTACTAAAGTATACAGCCGTTACCTGTGTTATAACTACCACCTAACTGCGGTAGCCAGCTCGCATGCCATACGGGGTTTGGGACCTGTTTGCGTAATTGGCAAATGCTTGCTTTTCACGCCGGAGGTCGTGGGTTCAATTCCTACCCAGGACAGATATTTGCGTGCATGAACATGTCTGTTTGTCCTGAGTCTGGGTGTAATCTACTATATAAAAATAAGTCGGGTTTTCCTTCCTGACGCTATAACTCCACAACGCACGAACCGATTTCCACGGTTTTGCATTCGTTGGAAAGGTCTCGGGCTCTGTGAGGTTTATAGCAAAGAAAATTTATAAAATTTAACGCTGGTAAAACCGCGGGGCACAGCTAGTTACCTATATAACTATGTATTTACAAAATAAAAAAATGTATATGTATTATATCAGTTATCTGGTCTCCAACCAAACCAAAACAAAGATCCTCGTATACCAAACTTGCGTCCTTAGTATACTTCTGTACGCATCGGAAACATGGGTTACCTACTCGAAACAAGAGCGTCGCCTAAACGCTTTCCACATGCGATGCCTACGTACTATCTTGGGAGTAACTTGGAAGGATCGGATGACCAACAAAACTGTTCTCTCAAAAACCGTACTACGGCTATACTGAAACAGAGACGACTTCGTTGTGTGTCCCACACATTCATCGGATGGACCCTACCAGATTGCCGCGTGAAGTCATGCTTGGACAGATTGCCGTAGCGAAAAGACCTGTTGGTCGGCCAAAGCTCCGATTTAAAGATTCCTGCAAGCGTGACATGGAAAGTTTCGCCATTGACACCAAGACCTGGGAGGCACGTGCTAGTGTAAGATTGGACTTACTTACTTACTTATCATATGGGCAGTGGTTACCCTGGTGTCAGAGTTGTTCAAGCCGCCCAGTAGGCCTCTGACATGGCTTAACGACTGTTGCGTAATGTACAACCGGGACCGACAGCTTAACGTGCCCTCCGAAGCACGGAGACGCTCACAAATTATACCACTTTCGCGGTCACCCATCTTTGGACTGACCGTGAGCCTAGTTGCTTAACCTCGCCAATCACTTACGAATCGGTGAGAGCATCTGGCTATGAGCGCCTAAGATTGGACTGGCGCCATGATATTCAACACGGAGCTATAAAACATGAGAAGCCTGGCTGGACAAACTGAAGCAGAAAAGACTCTGCGTCGCCCCTCCCCATCCCATGGATTCGCAATTTATTTGCGACAGGTGTGGCAAGATATGTCGAGTGGCTATTGGACTGATAAGTCACAAAAAACGATGCAATATTAACCAAATATAGCAACAGCAGCGCTGCAACAATCATCTACCAAGATGTTGTGGCCAATATGATGATGGTAAAAGCTCTGCTTAGTTTGGGATCAGATGGCCGTGTGTAAATAATGTCCCAGTATATTATTATTATTTGGGGTGTGAATTTGTCCAGCAGTGGGTGATAACAGGCTGATTATGATGATGATATCAGAGTAATTGCTATTATTGTATTATGTGGATCATTTAATAAAGCGGATATCAAACATGGCTATCATAAAAAATATAATATCTAGGGACAATGTCACACAGATCATCCTAGCCCCAAACTAAGCAAAGCTTGTACTATGGGTACCAGGTGACGATATACATACTCATATAGATAGATAAATACTTATATACATAGAAATCATCCATGACTCAGAAACAAATATTCGTGCTCATCACACAAATATTTGCACTTACCGGGATTCTAGCTATGAGTATTAATACAGCCAACTTCTAGACTCCACGCTGGGTACTAGATGTTTTTCTTCCGAGCAAAATTCCAATAAAATCCTGGGATATGAACCCAGAACTGCGAGCACACATTTTATTTGTCTCTTTCTCTAATAGCCAGTTATGTTTCGTATATCTAAGTTTTACTTCAACGCCGGTATGGTCTAAACCACATTAATTTTTTTATCATAATTACTTACCAGCTGAGCCCCGCCGTTTTAACCGCGTTGTCAAAGTTAAAGTCAAAAATCATTTATTCCGTAAAAATTTTCATTTATGTGGAATCGTGATATTTTTTTACCCTACCGTGCAGTGCATGACGTGGCAGCTACTGAAAAACACTGCCAGAAAAATCAGTGGAATCCTTTTTTAAATTAAAATATTCTTAAGATTAATTACAATCATGTGTGTTGACTCAGAACTACTCAATCCCAAGCACTTTTATCACTTAAATAATCAGAAATTTTGTAATATGCCCTGCTACACAATTTGGCTTTAATAATTCTTTTAAACTTATTCGTAGACAATTCTCTAATATCATTGGGAAGTTTGTTATAGAATCTTATACATTACCCCATAAAAGAGTTACTTATTTCGTGGATACTGGTAGTATGCAATATGAGATTATTCTTATATCTAGTACTAGCTGGTGCCCGCGACTTTGTCCGCGACAATTTTGAATGATGACCAATGTAACTACTTACTTCTAGCTTAATCTAAAAAAATACTTTTAAAAGAAATAAGCAATATAAATTTACGAAAACCTAACCTATAAATAACCTAGTTAAGAAATAAACTAAAGACTACTTTGCTACTGTTATTTAAAAAAAAAGACCCGATATCATAAACCCAAAAATATCAAAGAATACATATCAATTGTCCTTAAGACGACATTTTTGCACGTTTTCCTACATTACATCCGTTCGCGGCGGTGCTCGATGTCGTACAAGCCGATCACCGAGGCATTATCTTTACTTGCGTCGACGAATCGCTTAGAGTTCCTAGGCGCGTACAGGATGTTACCAAAAATATCAGAAACAATCACATTTTTTATGAGGAACTTAAAAATGTTGATTGGTCTAAGACAAAAAATATGAATTCACCCCACGACATTTTAAACTTTATTTATAATTCATTTGATAACGCAAATAAGTCTGCAAATAATAGAAATATGCTAGAAAAGTCACGTAAATACTCAAAAAAAATCAGATTACTCGTACCTTGGATAGATCACAATGTTGTCAGACTATGTGATAAACGAGACAAAATATTTTTGGATTGGAAAAACAATTTATATAATTCAGCAAAAAAACTAGAATATAATAAAATAAGAAATAAAATTCATAAAATATTAGAGAACAAAAAAAATAAGTATTATATACAACATATCAATGATAATTTAAGAAACGTCAAAAAAGTATATGAAATTATTAATCAAATGCTAGGACGAATGCCACTGTCGATTGATGCGGCTATACTTAAAGCTTTTGATGCGCAAGGTGTTTCAACCAAAATCATTGCCGACAACTTTGCACATACATTCAACAAAGCAGTAAAAGACATAATTCCAAACTGTAATATTAGATTAACGGACTCCATCACTACACATAACCGACAGGATTCTAGTATATTCTTTAAGAAAGCCTCAGGCCGCAGTGTTCATAAAATTATTAAACAACTCAATTCCAGGAAGGCCCCAGGTTCAGACAATATCAGGGTTTCCGATATTAAAATGATAAGTGACAGTTTATCCAATCCTATTGCGGATTTCATTAATTTATCTGTTGAAACGGGTATATATCCGGATGATTTAAAAATAGGTTGTGTCAGGCCAATCCATAAAAGTGGTAAAAGAAGCGAATACTCAAATTATCGTCCAATAACACTACTTTCTTCTATAGACAAAATTGTTGAAAAGTATGTATGTGAGCAAATACACGCATTTTATAGGAAGCACGACGTTATTAACCACAATCAATTTGGTTTTCAGGCTGGTAAAAGTACCGTAGCACTTTTATCGAATTTTACTGATGAAGTCAACAAACATTTAAATGAAAAAAAGCATGTCCTTGCTCTCTTTATAGACTTCTCCCGCGCATTTGATACGTTACTACATAATCAGTTGGTTGATAGGTTAGATGACTGTGGGATCCGTGGCCCCTTACTGACCTGGTGCACAGATTATCTAAAAAATCGAAAGTTTACTGTAAAAATTGATAACATGTCTAGTGAACTCATATCTGTAACTAAAGGAACAGCTCAGGGCTCAGTATTAGGGCCCCTTCATTTTTTGTCCTATGTTAACGACATGAGCAACTGCGTCACTAATAGCACCTGCTATCAGTTTGCGGATGACACATGCCTTATTATCGCAAATAGAACTCCTCAAATTGCACGAGAACTCTTACAAGCAGACTTGGATGCCCTAACAGCATAGTGTCATGACGCAGGACTTGCACTTAACGCAAAAAAAACAAAATTAATGGTTATTAAATCCCCGTATGCCAGACAATTGCCCATACAAAACTTAGTGGCCCATAACCATGACTGTTTACATTCTGTTAGTACAATAAACTGTAACTGTCCATCTATAGACATAGTAAAAAATCATACATATCTGGGTTTAATTATAGATGACAAGTTTAATTGGAGCTATCACATAGAACGAGTTTGTGATAAACTACGGCAATTTCTAGCAAATATCGCAATACTGCAGAACCGAATACCGTTCAAAGTGAAGCTTATGCTTTATTATGCATTGGCGGAATCGTATATAGAGTATGGACTTACTAGTTATGGCCGTACCTATAGATCTTACCTAGACGAAATATATAAACTCCAAGTAAGAATTCTAAAAAAAATTGTCTCACCAAAAATAAAACAACAATATTACAACAACGAAAACAATCTTTTCAAACACTGCAAAGTTCTACCAGTACACACCAAAGTTAACTTTTTATTATTAAAAGATCAATTTTTTTATGAGTCTTTACAAAACTTAATCGAACATCCTGTACGCACCCGGGCTATTTCTACGCGCCGGCTTCGTACGCAGCGCGCCAATAACATCTACGGCGAGCGCACAACCGGTTTCGTTGTCCCACGACTCATTAACAGCTTGCCCTCAGATCTTTGTAATCATTTAACAATTACAAATATTAAAAGTCAACTAAAGAAATATTTTCTGGCTTCCATCGAAAAATGATCTTTATGAAAACATTGAGATGTATTTTGTTAAATTTAAGTTTTGCGTGTATTATTTGTGTATATTACGAGTATGTAGTTAGTAAGTAAATTAGATTTAGGAGGCTCATTATAGCACCGGTTTAAACCTCAGTGGTTTTTTGGATGCTATTAAGTTAGTGATTATAATGTATATTCCTTGTAAATAATAATAATAATAATAAAAAAAAAAAAAAAAAAAAAAGTAGAGTCAGTAAGTCAAATAAAGTAATATAATAATCAACGATGCATTAATCACCAAGGTAACTCCCATTAGCTTAGGTTGCGACCACGGCATTGATAGGTCTAATATCACATTTTGTGAACGAAACCATAGCGCGATCTAAAACGATGATTACACCATCTACTAACAAAAATATAACCTTGTAAATCGGTAAAATTAAGATGTGGGCATATATTTTGGGTGAGATTTAGGCGATCATCTTTTGATTCATTTTTGGACTACCTTTTACTTCAAGCATTTATTTATTTTAACCGATATGTCAAATGAGTTCTGCGATCTGAAACGATATAAAAGCCATCGAGTTACAAAATTGTGAACTTGTAGATCAGTAAAATTAAGATGATATTTTTTGGGTGCGATCATCTCGACACGAACAATTTATACTACGCTAACTCGAATTTTGGGTCAATGACTTTTTTATCCCAATTTTATTAAATTGACGTTTTTTAATATGTTATGAAAAATACCAGAAAAAAGAAGTTACGAATCTTATAAAACGCTAAATCTTTACTTAGACGACAACAAACACAACATTTTAAGCAATAAGAAACGAATTTCTCTATAATTTAAGTTGGCGTACATTTTTGGTGTTGACCTATTGAATCAGTTATGGATTACCTTTTTTAACAACAAATTATTCCCTTGATTGCTTTATTTTTAACTGAAATACCAATTTACATGCTTTTAACTCCAAAAAAAAAACAGATTTTCATAAAAACTTACAACCCCTATTTTAGCCGTCTTTAGGAGTGGAATTTCCAAAAGTCCTGATGATATATTTATAATGTTTAAATGAAAGGCGAAATACTAATTTTCATGCGTTTACCTTAAAAAATGTCACATTTTTCATACAAACTTCCATCCCCTATTTGTCACCCTAAAGGGCTGGAATTCCCAAAAATCCTGAAATACATATTTTTAAATGAAAGGTCAAATACCAATTTTCATGAGTTTACCTTAAAAAATGTCACATTTTTCATACAAACATCCCCTATTTTTCACCCTACGTGGTAGAATTCTCGGAAATCCTGAAACACATACTTTTAATTTTTAACTGTAATGCTAAATACCAATTTTCATGCGTTTAACGTAAAACTTGTTGGCACTTTTTTAATATAAACTTACATCCCCAATTTTACGACCTTGGGGGTGGAATATTCAAAAATCCTGAAATATATATTTTAATTTTTAACTGCAAGTCTATATACTAAAGCCTTTAACATCAAAATTAAGCACTTTCATAAAATATTTCATCCCTTATTTTAGTCCCTTAGGGGTGGTATTTTCAAAAACCCTTCTTCAGTGGATGCCTACGTCATAAAAGGTAACTACTGTCAAAATTCAAGTCCTAACTGCAGCCGTTTAGACTGTGCGTTGATATGTCAGTCAGGCAGTATAAAATTATATCCCATATTTTCCGCCCTTGGGGGTGTAATTTCCAAAAATCCTGAAGTAAATGCTATATATTTTTAACAGAAAGGTCAAATACTCATTTTCATGCGTTTAACTTCAAAAATATCGCATTTTTCATACAAACTTACATCCCCTATTTTATGACCTTCGGGGTGGAATTTTCAAAACTCCTGAAATATATATTTTTTATTTTTAACTAAAAAGCCAAATACCAACTTTCATGCCTCTAACTTCAAAAACGGCAAAGTTTCATACTAACTTCGCACCCCCGTTTTACCCCTTTAGGGGTTGAATTTCGAAAAATCCTTCCTTATTCCTTGTCTACATTATAAAGAAAACATCTGTGCAAAATTTCAGCTTTCTAGGGCCAAGGGTTTGGGCTGGGCGTTGATGAGTCAGTCAGTCAGTCAGGACTTCTCTTTTTATTTATATAGATTTACATTATGTATATCGCTCCTTTTACAGAAGGAATCGATATTTTTATGCACATATAGTAAGTTTTCATATATATACTGAGATGGTACAGTTAGAATGTTAACCTCTTTGAACTTTTCTCTTAGAGACACTCTCGGGCCAAGATTATAGATAGACTTTATACATTATAGCCTATGTGTTATTCGGTTATATAAGCTATATTACTACAAAGTTTCATCTAAATCCATTTATCAGTTTTCACGTGAAACAAGAACAATCATCCATACATCCATACTCACAAACTTTCGCATTTATAATATTAGTAGAATGTTTTATATACAATAAGATATGTACGAGTATATTCTTCTTCAAGCATTATCTAAAGCTAATTAGAAGCAACGAACAACAAAACAAACATTTAGAAAAATGTCGATACATGGATTTTAAGGGTTGTGACCCTATTAGGGTTGATACCGTTCGATCAGGTTTCTCGACGAACATTTTTCAAGTTAATTGTACGGCGGTATTATTATGGCTACGGGATTTTTTGAAATGCTCAAATTTAACGTAAGATTAGTGGGTTGAGAGGTAGGAAGATAAAAAATAAATAAAATAAAAAAGGTTTTTATTCACGTAGACTTTAAAAAAGCGCTTGTAAATAGTCAGAACATGTTTGTAGTAATATAGTTGTATACATTAGATATTATTTCTAGTAACATAGATATTTAGGTACATCTTGTATGAAAACATTTATAAAATTTATTTTATCACAGTAATTATATTTAGCTAGCTCGTATCAAGTTATTGTCAAGAGATTATGTTTAATTATCTAGTTTAAGTCTAATATTTTTACTACATATTGTCAATGGTTCTGCCTATATTAAATGTATTATTATTATGACGGACCTTGTGTTAATAACGACGGTCGCGCTTTAATGCTACCACCGGATCCAATGCGCCCCAACTGAGAAGACCCAGCGAAACAAACTCAGTGGGTTCATCTACTACCGGTTTCAACACGACCCAGTTGAGACGGTCCGGCGAAACATACTCAAGCGGGCATGAACACGGGATTTGGTCCAATTAGAGTAATTATTTAGTAGGCAAACACAATATATGCTCGATCGGTTGTCTGAATGCTTATTAATTTAGATTATATTTAGGTATACAAAAGAAAAACTTCGAAACAATAACATTATTCATTTTGAGACAGAGTCAATAATTTTAAATTAAGTATATGATAGCAATCATTTACAGATAGTTCACGTAACACAGCAGATCAGTCATGTCTATATGGCTACAAGATCTCCAGCGAGCAATGTGCAGGTAGGAAGTGAGAGCCAGACGTCTTTGTCATCGATGTACTCTTTAGTGGTGTAATAACCCCTAGCCATAAGTATACGTTTAGTATGTGTTTTAAAACTTGAGTCAGGCAGATCAGTAATTTGAGCAGGAAGCTTGTTATAAAACCTAATACAATTTCCTAAAAATGATTTATTAGTTTTGCTTACTCTAAAGCCTGGCATGGCTAGTTTGTTTTTATTCCTAGTATTTATATTATGCAGTTCACTTTTCTTTTTATAATTATGAATATTTTTTCTAACAAACATTATATTCTGATATATATATTCCGATGGCACAGTAAGTATATTTATTTCTTTAAACAAATTTCGCAAAGAATCGCGACTGCCTAAACCATAAATGGCTCTGACTGCTCTTTTCTGGAATACAAAAATAGTACCTATGTCAGCCGCCGAACCCCACAGCAGAATGCCATACGACATAATGCTATGAAAGTACGCGAAATACACTAATCTAGCAGTTTGTTCATCTGACAATTGCCTTATTTTCCAGACAGCATAGGAAGCCGAACTTAATTTACCTGCTAACTTTTCAATCTGAGGACCCCATTGCAATTTTAAATCAAGTGTCAATCCTAAAAATACGGTCGATGGGACTAAATCTAATATTTTCGCATTAAGTGCAACTGTTGGTACAATTTGAGTCACATTCGGCAATGAGAACCTGATGCATTTAGTTCTCCCTGCATTTAACAAGAGATTATTTGGCGAAAACCATTCTGATATAAAGCTGAGTGTTTTATTATGCTCAATAAGATCTTTATCCTTTCTATTTACTTTTTAAAGTCTACGTGAATAAAAACCTTTTTTTATTTTATTTTAAAAGATACTAACGCTGAAAGCACTTAAACTAAAGTTTGCTTTATTAAAATCCACTTTAGTCTTTTGGGATGACTTCATTGATACAGAATATCCAAATAACAGAATGTATAGCAGTAACATAATACAACATGTAATTAACGAACACCCTCAAACACCCCAATTAGAATATTATGTCGTAATCATAATACATACACTGAATTTTTAATTTAACATGTATATGCATTGTTATTTACTAAATTAGTTTCTTGGAATAAAGTTTATTTTTCTTTTTTTGTATTGAATGATGGAATTTGTATGAATGCAAATAAAACTGCGATCTTAAAAGTCTTATTACTTTGACTTACGGTCCATTTCAATTTGTTTTAACTGTAAAGGGTGAATATGCCAATAATTTCCGTAGTTTTTATTATTTTTTAATAAAAATTACCTATATTAAAAATGATATAAATCGTTTCAGTAAACGATTCTGAACGAACTATTTTCAGGATGTGCGTTAATTAAGTTACATGTTGTATATATCGGACATTGTGATATTTTTACTGCAGCCTTATAGACCTTGCCCTTGGTTTTTATGTGCATGCGTGGGTCAAAGAGTACTCCTGTTAGGGATTACCATCTCTGCTAGGCAGCGTTAACTACGTTACATGTTGTGTATTATGTACACTGAACCGGTGCTTCAAATACCTGGGGTATTTGAAGGACCGGTACCTAAAGCAGACTTTAGGTACCGGTGTGTGAACAGTACCACACAGCAGTTTGTGAAAACGAATCAAACTGATAAGTATTCGCAAACACGATAACAATCTATATTTTTGCTACAATTCTAGTGAAACAATTAGAATAAAAAATCCAATACGAACGAAAAAAGGCAGAGCGAGGATAATCTCTAGTCTGTAAGTCGGCTTACCAGCCCATTGGAACACGCGAAACTGACATTTATGTGTCGCCGAACGTCCGCCATATTTGTAATAAACTGACATTCTGAAATACTACGCCAAAGTAATATGCCGCGGCTTGCGAACGATTTAAAGGCTTTTTCATTCTTTTTAGACTGAAATTTTGATATGAAATTGGAATTTTGATTTTTGTGTCTTACTTTTCGCTAGGGTTGCCATTATGTAGGGCTTTTGTTTAGAGTTCAGTATAAAAATGGTAAAAAAGAACCATTACGGTACTCCTCAGTCCGTCACTCCTTCTGAAATAGCAGTATATTTCAGCAACTGTAATATATTTAGTTCAGACAATATTTATCATTTAAAGGCATTTCTTTTTTATTCGTATTAGAATGAAATTTTGATATGTAATTGGAATTTTGATTTTTGCGTCTTACTCTTCTCTAGGGTTGCCATATGTAGGGCTTTTGTTCAGAGTTCAGTATCAAATGGTAAAAGAGAACCATTAAGGTACTACTCAGTCCGTCAATCGCTTTGACATAGCAGTATATTTCATTAACTGTCATATATTTATTTCAGACAATTTTTATCCATAATTGGGTTACTAACAAAGATCTAGTGATTTTATGATGAACTAGCTGTGCCCAACGGTTTTACTCGCGTTAAACTTTATAAATTATAGCCTATGTGTTTATCCAGGGTGTCAGCTAACTTCGTACCAAATTTTATTAAAATCGCTCCAGCCGTTTTGACGTGGAGAAGTAACAAACATACACATTCTATATAAGAGGGCGCCGAGTTGGAAGCCATCTGACTACGCCAGACGTTAAAAGATTGAATTACTGTTACTTGGTATATTTATAATTCGCGTGATGTACTCGGCTGGCTCATTACAAGAGGTGAATTTAGTTCTTGTAATTAGAGTGAAACTGATAAAAAATTCAATTTAATTATAATCAATTCATTTATTTCGTACCAAAGGTACATTACAGATGCCATAAAAATTAAAATAAGATCCATCTATGTTCCCCTACGGCATACAATTAACAAATACTTCAAATTTTAAGATTAATGTGTAATATTTATACAAATCTATACATAATAATATAATAAAATCGTAGGAAAGTCAAAACTGTACATTGAATATTTTTTTTTAAGTATACTTGGTGCGTGATCTACAATCGATATGGAAGCCAAAAATATAGTTTTTAGAATTTTTGTCTGTGTGTCTGTTTGTCTGTATGTATGTTCGGGCTGAACTCAAAAAGTACTGCATGGATTTACTTCAAATTTTGCATGAATATTACTGAGAGGTCGGGTCAACTTATAGGCTACATATTATCACGCTATCGCCTACGGGGGAGGAGCTGTGTTAATTTATAAAATTTAACGGGGGTAAAACCGCGGGGCACAGCTAGTTCCAAATAAATATAACATTAAATGGGTAAACTGTATGAAGAATGTATGAAGAATATACTCGTAATGTCAGTAAACGAGGCGAAAAACGTGTGCAAGGATTGTGACAAATGGAAGTCCGTTGTCTCTCTCTGCCTACTCCTCTGGGAAACAGGCGTGAGTCTATGTATGTATGTATGTAAATTGGACACAATAAAACAACATTATGGATACTATTGAAACTAGACTACATAACTATGGGAAGGTTGCAAAAGTATATGAATAAAATACGTCTAAGGTGGGTACGGAATGCATAGTGCGTCAGTGCGACTCGCACTTGGCTATTTTTATCCTTTTTTGCACTTCAATAGATAAAGGAGGTCTACAATAATAATTCCAAGTTGGTTGAACAAAAACCAATAAAATAAATTTGATTTTTTGTTTTTTTTTTATGTCAGAGGTCGACGAACGAGCAAGTGGGTCACCTGATGGTAAGTGATCACCACCGCCCATGGAACTCGCAACACCAGAGGAGTCGCGGTGCATTGCCGGCCTTTAAGAGTCAGCAAACAAGTGTTGCTGACCCTTCCCCCACCCCGATGAGCTCTGGCTACCTTACTCACACTCAGAAACACAACATTAAATTATTAATGTTATTATTAAGGAATTTCTTCTGTAAGGTGGAGGTACTTCCCCAGTCGGGCTGCCCTAATATGCCCTACCTCTCTTAAGAGGTACTGATTACTTACACAGCCTTATTTGAATTTCAATTCAAATCAAAGTCACGATGGTAAAACAAATATTAAGTTTATTGATTGATTGACATGGTTTGATTCATTATATCGAAAGCCAATTAATTTACAAAACAATTTAAGAGTCAGTTTGAAGTAATTAATAACTTATTTAATTTTGTTTAATTACAATAAGTTTATGATTTTAACTACGCACGGCTACATATCAAGCTATACATTTCCAATATAAGCCTGTCATTGTATGGAAATCCTATACAATGCGAGATCAGCTTATACTGGAAATGTGTAGCTTGATGTGTAGCCGTGTGTACATACAAATAAGTAATTGCTCGAAAGTCATGATTTTCAACTGAATACTTTGTAGCATAGTTGGTTCATCATATGAGCCGAAAGACGCTCACTGATGGACAAAGGCCTCACAAGATCAACGGTCCATCTTGTAGGGGGCCTGCCCACGCTGCATTTTGCGGTTCGTGGTCGCCACTCGAGAACCTATCCGCCCCAGCGACCGACAGTATAGTTGGTTAGTCTGTATTAAAACACGAACTTATAGTGAATTTATTATGTTGTTTTAAGTTTAAAAATATTTCACATGATGTTCTTTACAAAAATTACAACACGAAATCTAAAACTGCAACATAATACGAACTGCTAAATACATCATCATTACTTCGCTCACCCACAATTAAGTTTATAACATTTTTTAAATCCTTTTCAAGAAACATATCCTTGCAAGCTCGAAACTCGAAAAAAGTAACACAACGACAGTAGTTTAGTAAGGCCCGTGTCGTCAATCGTCAAAGTGGTTGAAACCGGGTCAGTGTAGCCGCAAAAATAGAGCACTCCTAGCGATGTCACTACGTAATCATACCATCTTCTACTAGTAGGGTAATGGCATACAATTGCTGAACATTAGGTGTACTTAATGTACACTTTCCATTCTTTTTCGCGTTTCAGGTTTGTCTACCTAGTCTAGTATAACGCCTCCTATAACGAATATCCATTTACCACACAATATAATATGTACTAGTACTTTCCGGACGTACGCGAACTGTTAAATAAAACTTGGCTAATCATTAATCATTGTGTCGCACAATTTCTTACCGGACACGGCAATTTTAAAAGTAAATTGTTTAATTTTAAATTAGTATCTTCACCAATCTGTCTGTGCTCAACTTCCTGTAACGACTATGAACACACCGCCCGCCATAAACTTGGGAGTGTGATCTCTGGCAAAATGAGCGTGATATTATGTTAAATAGCTTGCAACCAATATCTGGAGTAGTTTATTATACGGACCTTGTAGTAACAAGGAACAACTTTGCTTAGCTGCTCTAGTTGCAATTCTTCTCTCCAAGACAGTTAAAGCGATTCCCCGGGACCGGGGCATGTCTGAGCCTCACCGCTCAGTAACATTTCATTGTGTGCCACTGTTGATCCAGGCTTACAGAAGTTGCAGTGGTGGGTAAGAGAGAGGCATTAGTCTCGAAAAAAAGGACCTAAACTGTGACCATATGAAATACCAAAGATTTAATTTTCCCGTTAGGGCCTAAACAGTAAATAAAACTTGGCTAATCGTAGACCATTGTGTTGCGCAATTTCTTACCGGACGCGGCAATTTTAAAATTAAATTGTTTAGTTTCAAATTAGTATCTTCACCAATCTGTCTGAGCTCAACTTCCTGTAACGACTATGAACAAACTGCTCAAAATATACTTCCGCCCGCGCCCGCCCCCGCGCTCGCCCGCGTGCCCGCAACCGCGCTCACCCACGCGCCCGCCCCCGCGCCCGCCCCCACTCCCGTAGTGGTCGCTTACCCCATAAGGATATCGTCAGACATGTGTCGCTTAAATTAATAAAACTCCAGTTCACTAGTAGTACTCAGTTAAGAGTTTTTCATGCTTGTGACTCTGTTTTTACCATTTTTCTAGTTTAATCTATATAGTAAAAAAGATACCAAAAGGTATCAAAAAGACACGTAACTAATAAATCAATAACATCTGTGCTAAATGGCTAATGACGGTCCAGGTCATTTGGTTAAGCAAATATTATGAACTTACATGGTTATTATGAATAAATAAGATAAACGGTGAGATGGTTTTATACACATATATGAAGATAGGTCTTTATATATGTATATAAAACCATCTCACTGTTTATCTTGACGGTTAAAGTTTTTATAGCATAAGAGGCTGGCAAGACCTAATATTATTATTTCACCAGTATAAGCTCACAAGTACGGGTGAAACTAGAGGAAACATAAAATTCACATAACGTGTAAAAGCAGGAAGTTATTGAACACAATCATGAAATGTGGTCAAAATATAAACTTCATGTCGAATTGTCGATCAAAAAATGTTCCACATATAAAATTCTGAAATTCTAAAGGTATTTTTTTCTGAATAATTTGGTTCATATCACTTTTAGAGATATGAGAGACTTATATAGTGTACAGACGCCAGCACATCAAGCTACCCCAATCTGTCATTTTTCCCCAATTGAAAGTGATAAAGTTAAAAATCTATAAAAGAAATTTGACAGATTGGGGTAGCTGGATGTGCTGGAGTCTGTACAATATGTACGAAGTTCACGCGAATGAAGTCGCGGGGAATTCCTAAATTCTCTAATTTTAATTACATACATAGGTATGTAATTAAAATGCTGTCCTCTGGCATACCTTTCAAAAAGTTTTTTTTTACGGGATAATCGGATTTTCTATCTATATAAGCCTATGAATAAAACCTCTGCGTAGTCCAATTTCCTGCTAACATTGATTGAGGTAGTATAGCTCCAATCTATTTTATATTCTATAGGCTTTCTGGGAAATTAATCGAAATATCGCTGAATAAATTATTGTTCAATAGATTTTTATACGCCTGGTTAATTTTGTATTAATTTCCAACAATATCTATGAAATTTGTTTACGATTCGTAAAAGTAGAAATTATATCTGATTATAATTTGAAATTTTACATTTCGAATACTTTGCTGGTTGAATTCCATGAGCTCCTTGATTTGAATCCCGGATCGAGCTAGACAGTGTAATTGAGATTCATCTACAAAGAAAAATGAAGAAGAAAGTTAGCAGAGTGAGTCCTGGACCTGAGTTCTCTCCAGCAATTTTGGCCAGCCATATGATATATGAACTGACGGTTGTCGGGGCAGAAAGGTTCTCAAGTGGCGACCACGTACCGGAAGACGCAGCGTGGGCAATTCACCTACAAGGTGGACCGACGATCTGATAAGGATCGCGGGACGCCGTTGAAAGCGGACAGCGCAAGACACCTAGTTGTGGAGATCTTTGGGTACAGCCCAAAGATTTGTCTTTCGGCTGATATGATGATGATGATGATATACAACATGTAACGTAATTAACGCACACACTCGAACACCCCAATTAGCATATTATGTTAGAATAATAAAACATACACTATTTTTTTTATTTAACATGTAAATGCATTGTTATTTACTAAATAAGTTTCTTGGAATAAAGTTTATTTTGCTTTATTTTGTGTTGAATGATGGAATTGGTGTGAATACAAATAAAACTGAAAAAAAAAGAAAGAAAGAAATATAAAGATTTATTCAGAAATCTGCTATTTAAAAGTCTTATTACTTTGACTTACGGTCCATTTCATTTTTTTTTGACTGTACAGGGTTAATATAACGATAATTTCCGTAGTTTTAATTATATTGGGAAAAAATTACCGATATTAAAAATGATATAAATCGATTCAGTTAACTATTCTGAACAAACTATTTTCAGGATGTGCGTTAATTAAGTTACATGTTGTATAAGAGTGAGATGTAATAGAGAGGGTACCGATGTAGCACATTCATTCCACTATGTGCCACAATGTCCAACGAAGATTTCGAGTAGGGGGGGAGTGGCATGAAAGAGCCAGTTTACTTAACAGAGCTAGAAAATATACTTAAAATGAATGAAATGATGATATTTTTTTCTCTAATTATTGTTTATTTATTAAAGTAGGTAATTTCACACAAAAACACCTTAAAAGCAACACTGAAATAAGTGAAATAATCATTTTAAAAAAATGTGTGTTTTGGCTCTTTCATAACATTCAGGTATTGAAAGAGCCACTAAATGTTATGAAAGAGCCAGTCTGTATTATAATAATGTAATTGCAATAACTATGAAAAAAAATAATTATTTCCTTATTAAAAAATAACAAAAAGACAATTCTAACAAATATTTGTTTTAAAACTAATGACTTTTTAAAGTTTTTTTTAATACTATTAATCACTATGAGTCATTCTAACAAACGCTTTAATCTTAACATATTATTCAGTCAATACCTATTTATTAGTGACGAATAATTATTTATTAATAAAAATCTCGAAATATACACAAAATAACAAATATAAAAACCTATCAAAAACAACAGTTAAATCTTTAAGAACTTAAAAAAAATGCTTAGTAAAAAGCTTTAAAATCTTAACTATCTATTTTTTAAGCTTAAGATTCAGACTTTAGGTATTGCAATTTTCATAAAATTAGAAACATGTCTTGCAAAAAAAATTGTATTTCCCCTTAATGCCACAGGATTCATGAGCCCACCCAGAACCAATTTTGCACTGAAACCAATCTTGATCACTGTCTTCATATGTTTCACTAAAAACTACGCAATCATCGCTATTTTCATTTGCCTTGGAGTTTGTTTTGCTTCGAACAACTTTTTTCTTGACTTCAGCCAATATGATAGAGTCAGACGAATCAGAGTCATCTTCCACAACGGAATTATCTTTATTTATTATTTTTTTGGACTTTCTATTAAGAGAATTTATGGACTGGTTTGTAGTCATTTTTTTAATGTTAATCTTTAGTTTCTTTGTTTTAACTTCTTTCTCATCTAATTTATCCTTTTCGGGAGTGTCAGTTATGATGGCAGACGACATTTTTCTATTATTGCGTGTGGTGTTTTGTCTTGGCCCCGCTTTAGAAAATGGTCTTATCATTTCCGGTGATATAATTTGTTGTCTAGAAGTACTTGGAATCGCAACTATAGAAGTAGAGGTCATGGGGAGAAGGTCTGATGTTCTGGTCTGTTACAATGTCATCACTTTCTTCGTGAGTTTTAAGCGGTTCTGTAGTAGGCGGAAGTGTTGATCTTAAGTTAGTTTCAATATTTTCGCTGTCCAAGTTCAACTCATTACCGTTGTTTGGCTGTGATGGATTAGGCCTATCACTCACATATGAAGACAAAAATTCTTCCTCATTAAATATATGTGAATTTAAGGGATAAATCCCTGTTTTTAAAAATCCTTGTGTTATATTTTGAGGACTAAAAGCTGACAAATATGCTTCTTTTACAAATTGCGCAACTTGATATATAGTCACAGTTTTACCAGGGTTCGACAATATCCATTCATTCATAGCAATGCGGTATCTAGTTTTAAAAGGCCCATATACAGTGGCATCGAGAGGTTGCAGTTTATGACTGCAGTGCGGTTGGAGTGATTGAGTTTTTTCTGGCAAATTCAACCACTCTGAGATTCACGTGAGAGCTGTGATTATCCATTAATATCAATGCTGGATTCTCCTTTGATGGCTTAACATGCATAACAAAGTGTTCAAGCGCTTTAACAAAACAGTCTTCAGTCATCCATCCAGAAGTTTGAGCCAACCCTAAAGCTCCGGGTGGACCATTATTTAACATAATATCTTTGTAGTTTACTCTAGGAAATACAAAAATAGGTGGTAAAAACCCACCAGCTGCATTAATAAAGAACAAAGTTGTCACCAATGTTCCTCGTTCAGCTGAGGTAACTTGCCCAATTTGTTTTGTACCTTTTTCAGCTATGACTTTAGGAGGATTGGTGACGGTGCTGCAGCCTGTTTCGTCGGCGTTAAAAATCATATGAGGAGGAAAATTTTATTTGCGTAAAACTGTGCTTAGTTTCTCAAAAAATGTGTTTACATTGTGTTTATTAAAACTTGTGGCACGCGATAGAGACGTGCTTTCGGGTTTTCTCACAGCCAAATCTCTGTGTCTGCTCATAAACCCTTTTAACCAATCGTCACTCGCAGTTGTTATATCCTTCCATTTATCTGGGCAGATATCATTGGCCATGGCATAATCAAATGCCAGTTTCTTAGTTTGATGTCTTGTTAGGCCATAGCACATTTTAGAAGCAGTCTTTAAATAATTCACCAGCATATTCTCCTGGTCTGTTGTAAAAATACGCTTATTTCCTATATTAGGACAGTGCTTATAAGTTGATTCACCAGAAACCTTTGCTTTTTAACTAATTTAGCTAAGTAAGCCCTTGATATTTTTAAAGCATACGCAGTTTTGTTTATGGATTGACCTTTCTGCAAAACTTCATTGACTGCTTCTTCAATTACCGATTTATCGGGTCTTTTTCGTTTTTTTGGACAAGGCTTCTCCATAATGCAATATCTGAAACAAATCATTTTATAATACAGGAAAAATATATATTATTATTATTATACCTACGTTATTTAATCAATTCAAATGCACTGCTATGAAAGAGCCGGTTATGAAAGAGCCAGCTCTTTAAAAACAAATTTACCGGCTCTTTCATAGCCTATTCTTTAAAAAAATATAATCTTCAAAATCACAACATTAATAAAACTTTCTCTTTAAATTTTTTACGCAGCTGTAAGGCTAAATATATGCAGTACCTCAATCTATAATCCATGTACCCACATTTGTTTACAATAAAATACCAAAAAACAACTTAAATGAAAAAAAATACTTACTTTTTAGACCCAAAAACTTCGACTTGACGAACCGGCGGCCGTTGGTGTCGGCGAACTGTCAAATGTTTATGGGTGACGGGAAATCAGTGTTGCCACCTAAAAATAAATTCACTCCCCAAATCCGTTCGTAAATTAAGCTGACAATCCCATGCCTTGCTTTATTTGGTTCCATGCATGCTCTTGAAGTAAAGGCATTTTTATAAAAGAAAATGTAATGCTATTAGAACCCGTATTGTTAATTTCTCAACGCGAATTGTATAAATGTTAAGTATGAAGGGAAAACCCCTAGTCAAAATAACATTAAGATTGTATATAATTCCAATACGAAAAATATATTATTATGGATCACTGATAACCAGCTTTCACCACTCTGTAAGGGATCGGCTAGATGCGCGGTCAGTCCATAGTCCTTATACGGCTTATTTTCTGAGAGTCTCAGTACTTTGGAGGGCACATTAAGCGGCTAGTCCCTGTTGTAGTCATTAAACAACAGTCGTTAAGCACCGTTAGAGGCCTAATGGGTGGCTTAAACAAATATGACACTAGGGTAACCGCTGCCCATACAATAATAATAATGTCCTCCTCGCCGTATTTCAGCCACGGTGGCCAGTCTTAATGGAGACTAGCTATCTGTGCGATACATATTATAGTGCACAAGTGGGTGCGGAAACACAATGGGACACATAGCGACACAACCGGAAAGAAGTCAGGTACAGCACCTACGCCTATACGTGCTCGCCGAGGCACGGGAGCATAGTATTGCCGACTCCCAGACTTTGGGCTGATACTGAGAAATTTATTTTTACGGAAATATCTCGAAATCACTTTTTGGCCCGACCTGGGATTTGAACTCAGGACCTCATTATCTGCACGTTACCGCTAGACCAGCGAGGCAATAAGTAAGTATACGTACATAAGTACGAATCGACAACTTAATTTAAGCCAAATACCTACATTATCTCAATCTGTTTTCCAATGTCGATATTGGTATTACCTCAATCTCTGTGATGTTTTATTGGTAAGACTTACGGAAACCTAAAACCAAAAGGTTTGATCCCACCAAATACAAGTTCATCAAATATTTAAGCAGAAAGCATTCTCAAAGCCACTCCGATCAAAAAGAATCCCATTTAAGGAAAATTCCTGAAAACACCACTTTTATTTTTTCACCCAAACGTCAAAACAAACAGAACCCATACAATATTTATTCACTTACATACATTCCGAGAGTAATCCAATAACCGAAAGGTAACGTCGGTCAAGGCGACACTCCAAATAGCCACATTTGGCGAAATCAAATTTATTACAGATGTGAATTGAACCAAACGGTGTCAAAACCTAATCCGGCCGCTCCAACTTTTGGGTCGCCGAAGCGATGTACTGATGTACGAACACGCGAATGGAATTGCTTTAAATTGTTTGACGCAGTTTGTGAAACGAATATTCAAATTCTCGATGACATTTTTATTGGAATCTGTTTTTGTTTATATAAAAATGTGAGGGGTATTAATGGATCAATGTATTTCCATAAGTACTACGTAGCCGGACGGGTTAATATTGCTTCAATAAAAACATTGGATAAATGACATAAATATGAAATCTTATAATTAAATTTAGTTCTGTATGAGATACGGATTGTCATCATCATCATATCAGCTGAAAGGCGCCCACTGCTGGACAAAGATCTCCACAATTGCCGGACATGCGCTACCCGCATCCAGCGACTTCCAGCGATCCTCACCAGGGGCTTGCCCACGCTGCGTCCTCCGGATCGTGGTTGCCGCTCGAGAACTTTTCTGCCCCGGCAATTCTTCGGGCTATGTTGGTAACTTTGGTTCGCCTGCGGATCGCGATTTCTGATTCGATCTCGCAGGGAAACTCCAAGCATGATAGCCTTTTCCATTGCTCTTTAGGTGACCTTGAGCCGCCTGATAAGGCCCATAGTGAGCGACCACGTCTCTGTTCCATAAGTCATCACTGGCAACACACACTAGTCGAAGACTTTCGACTTAAAACACTGCGGTATTTGGGGCGAGAAGATATTACGTAGCTTCCCGAAAGCTGGATTTTATCACCTTGTAATAAGTTTTAAATTGTGTTTACCAAATCACAGGCTAAAAGCTAGGCTAGGCTCTCGTAGATATCCCAGATCATGATATTAGCTTGATATAGATCAAGTACTAAAAAGAAAATAGATTTATAGTCAAATTAAGATCCAAATGCGCTTTAAAAAGAATTGCTGATCCCTAACTATGTAATCATAATAAAATCAACCAACGGCATGAAAAGGTTTCTGTAAAAGTTCTCTGATTACGATGTAGAACGAAACCTTGACTGTTTATGGCACAGTTTTATTGTCGAGGAACCAAGTATTTCTAATTACTACTCAAGAAAAAAAGAAATTAAACTCAAGCTTTGTAGTAAGTACTAGGGATCGTCACTAAGTGAGACAACTTTTTTTGTGTACTTAAAGAAAATGGTAAATATTTATTTCTGAAAACACATGTATATAATTTATTTCAATAGCGCTTAATCTCGACAAAGAGATTATGGGCGTTGTTGCGAATTTCATAATTCTAATTCTCTCTCAAATTCAATTATTATTTATTTTATGCTTCTGCTAAATGTACCTGCACGTCGGCTCCTCCCATTTTTTTTATTTCTCGACTGAAGAAAAGCTAGCAAGTCTAACAAGAAATATTTTTTCTAAGACTACGCCCGCAGTAAGGAAATTAATCCCTGTGTCGCCTGCGACACGAATCCGTCAATTATATGTTTGTAAAGTACCCCGGTACTAAAAGCTAGCAAGTCAAACGAGCAAATATATTTGTTTTTTTTAAGACTACGCCCGCAGTAGGGAAATTAATCCCTGTGTCGCCCGAAACATGAATCCGTCAATTACGTTTGTAAAGTACCCCGGTACTTTACAAACATATAATTGACGGATACAAAAGTACATCCAGACTCAGAACAACTATTTATGGGTCACACAAATAGTTTTCCCGCGTGTGAATCGAACCAGAGAGGCGAGGCGACTGTCTTAACCTCTGCGCCACACGTGCAGGCGCAAGCAAGTGGATCACCTGATGGTAAGTGATCACCGCCGCTCATGGCCAGTTAGTTACACTAACGGATCCGTAAGTGAACGTCAAGGACGTGAGGCTACATGGTCAGTCCATAGATGGATGACTAAAGTGATTTCGTTTCGGAGAAACTCCGTACTTTGGAAGGCACGTTAAGCTGTCGGTCCCAATTGTTTCCATTAACAGTTCAGAAATCATGTCTGAGGCCTACCGGGTGGCTTGAACAACTCTGACACTAGAGTAACAACGGCCCATAATATGACGAATGGATGGTCGCAAAACTACAGGGAACACAAGTACGTTGCCGGCCTTTAAAAAAGGAATAAGATCGCTTTTTAACGTTTTTAAGGTTTCCATGTTATGCCGGATTGGAAAATTAATTGATTCCATAGAGCGGGCGTTTGCGGTAAAAACTTTCTTGTAAAACCCACGGTGACAGACGACCATTTGAACAGCTCATATAGTTGTAATATGGGGCTGTGGTGGGATGTGTAATTTCAAACAATTACTTAGATTTCTCACCGTGATATATGCGATTACTTAATGCCTTTACAACCCAAGTTAAAATACGTAATCTAAATTACTCAAATCAAATAAAATTACAAAGGTTGGAAAAGAAATATTTATACCTCATTACTATAAGAAACAAATATTTCTCATCCAACCTCATTAGTACACATGTAAACAATATAAGTATCTTTTAAATATTGTATTAAATTATAAAAATGTGTTCTAATGAGGGAGTTATTAGGTTCCCAATTCTGAAAAGATCGAAAATTATAACGATTCATCGTTTATCAGAATCGAGAAACTAAATAAATTTTGTATTTGAGCTTTTTGGGGTCGAAACAGCTAAGGCCGAGGGGTCCTAACGCACGTTTTTTCTTTCGCGAAGCTGAGAGGTGGCCTTTTTATGGGTCAAAGAATCAGCAACCATAGCGTGGCAATGTGTCCAGTCTTCTGGGCACTTAACCTCGGAGCGGAGGAATTTTTCAACGCCCTTTAGATTAGTTATATTAGTCGTTAATTTAGTTGATATGTTTCTATTTCTTTAAATTTATTAGCTTACTGTTATTAATGTCAAGAATAACTTAAAAAGCTCCAATAGCTTCGATGCTAAATTACAATAGCTTTAGATTTAGTTGGCCACGAAATACTGCCAAGTAAATTTATTTTATATAATTTACTTTCTATATATCTAAGTAAAGCTTTTCTAAACTCAGGAAATTAATATTTAAATCTAAAATAAGGTTACGCATAATAAAAATGTTCATTGATTTTTAAAGACATCCGTTATTTAAATAGTTCTTAAGTCAATTTAAATTAATTATTAAAGTACAGGCGCCAGCACGTCCTACCCCAATCTGTCAAATTTCTTTTATATTCAACTTTATCACAAAAGCATAAGGTTCACTTTCAACTGGGGTAATGTGACAGATTGGGGTAGCTTGATGTGCTGGCGTTTGTACGTTGTAAGAGATTTGCACGCCAAAAGGATAATAACAATAACAAGAAAAAAAAAATTCTCAGTATCATCCCGAAGTCAGGAAGATGGCGGTATTTACACTCCCGTGCCTCGGAGAGCACGTAAAGCCGTTGGTACTGTACCTGACCTCTTTCTGGTCATGACGCTAGTCGTCGTCCCATCGGATTATAAGAGTGATGGAATAGAAATTGCCCTTGTGTCTGCGCACACACTTGTGCACTATAATATGTCCCGCGCATCTGGCTAGTCCCCATTGAGACTGGCCGCCGTGGCTGTAATTCGGCTAGGAAGTCATTATTATTAGAAGTAATAGTGAAAGTTTTCACCTTCATATTGATTTTTACATAGTTAACCCTAATAAAGATCTTAAACATTTACCCGATCATGAAACATTGCCATGATGACTTTAATTATTTACAAAATAAACATACAGTTACCCAACATAAGTATTTACCTGCTCCAAACCTTTCTACCGCAACGCCTAATCTCATGTCCAAACTAATCCTTTGGGAAATCGTTATCTTCCCCTGGCCTCACGTGGCCGCGTGGGTCTAAATGAAAAGATTAAGGTGTCCACTATGCTTGTTAGAATTTCAAATGATTGAAACATGTTTCGAAATCATTTGAATAGTATTCAGTTAAGTAAGATGCAATGGGGTCACGTCGGGCTAATGTTTTTGTACGTGAGTAAACAGTATAATGTTGCATATTTGACTTTGTATTGTACGTTGATCTACGACTCAGTAAGACTACGGCGTAGCATTGCTACGGCGTAGCCATGCTACGGCGTAGTAGTAACTTTGGTACTATAATATACTAGCTGTGACCCGCAGTGTTACTCGCGTTAAATTTTATAAATTTTCTTTGCTATAAACCTCACGGAGCCCGAGACCTTTCCAACGAATGCAAAACCGTGGAAATTGGTTCGTGCATTCTGGAGTTATAGCGTCAGGAAGGAAAACCCGACTTATTTTTATATAGTAGATTAGTTTTTGATTGGATAATAATCCAATTTAATTTATTTTAATTACATACAGAGGCAATGATAATTATTCAATTGAAATCGATCGAATAATTAAGAAAGAAACTTGTAATAACAAGCCGAAATATGATTTTTTTTTATTATTTTTCATTGCATGGGATTTCTGTTGCGGTCAGCTCCTATCCTAGTCTAGCTACCATAATAAATCGAACAACTGTCATGTATTACTGAAACTCACAGAGAACTAAATTAATTGAAGTAGTTAGACTCTGGTCTTAACGTCAGATCCTTTAAAGCAAAACAATTCATAGTAAAAGAATAATTTTATATTAAACATTACCACCAAAACTATTTCAGACTAGGCTTTCTATAATCATTGCTCAAACATAGAAATTTTATTTACCGTAACTTAGATAACGTTTTTATTGAAACACATTTGTAACGAAGAAAATGGGAATTGCAGAGAATCCGGGCCCAATCTCTATAACACAGCGTTTGCCGAATAAATTGTCCTCGGGAGAGTAGCTAGACGCCAATTATATGAGATTAAATCTAATAAAAAGATTTCAATCTTTTCAATATAAAAATCTCTGGAAAAGTAAATGAGGTTAGCAAACTGTTAAATACGTTTAAGTCAAAATTATAATTTGCAACAACAGTTGTATTTCAGAGGACTTCGGTGTAAGAAATTTAACTTTTGTTTAGAGGACGTCGTGGTTCGATTACCGGACCAAACAAATTCCTATGTAAAAATGAAGCTTTGGGATGGGGATTTTGGGTCTGGTAGATCAAGAGGTTAGCCTTGGAGAACACATTGATCTTTTCCAGTTATTATAACCACATCTATTTCAGGACAGATAGATTTTTGTAGCTAGACGCAAGAAGTCAGTCATCTTAGACTTACTTCTTGCGTCTAGCTACACAAACCCCAATAGAAGTGAATTTTGCCCGAGAGGTGAAATAACTTACTAGGGAGACCTAGTCTGCCATGGATCGGTCTGGAAACCTTAAGCGGCAGTTTAAAGAATAGCTCAACAGAAACTTGCCGATGTTCTCGCACCTTGTAAAAGAAATGGTCGTCACACTGTTGAGACATTTTGATAGGTCGGGAGACCAGGTCTATGAAAAGCGGGCAATGATAGAGGCTTGACAAACTCAGATAAAACATAGTACAATATACGGACTCAGACCCGTTCCTGACACTGAGTTGGTCGCAATGGTGACGGGACTAGTGGAGGAGATAAGAGAGAACAGGTAAGGAATGGTTCAGTGCACGCCCTCTACTGGTGCACTTACCGAATGCCTAAAAGCCGAATCCTATTCTCCCTCTCCTGGCCCTATCACCATCAACCACTACGTATACCGAAACTTTTACCAAAAAGAACCCAACCGATATACCACCACCTCTTCACTCTATAATATAAATACGGATGACACTGGACGTGGTAAATGATATACAGACGCGCCAAAGAGTTGAAGAGCTGGGATAGTACGGACATGCAATGTGTGACAGACTAATTGAGGTAATCCACCACGACTCTTAAAGTGGAAAAGCCAAATACAGGGACCATCTAGTGATTGCTGCAAACGTCCTTAAATATACAGTAAAAATCTCTTTAACAAGCAAAGCACCTTATCTTAAATTGACCTCTTTTAAATATTTGAAAATAAAAATTAAAAATATAGTTTGACGGGCCTGTTGGCTTTCTCCCTGGAGGTCGTGGGTTCGATTCCCACCCGGGAAAAATATTAGTGCATGAACATGTCTGTTTGTCCTGAGTCTGGGTGTAAATTATCTATATAAGTATGTATTTACAAAATAAAAATAGTATATGTTGTACATCAGTTACCTGGTTTCCAGAGTACAAGCTCTGCTTAGTTTGTAATTATATCCCAGGATATTATTATTATTATAGTTTAAAACCTAACTATAAATAAAATATATCATATGTACGTAAGAATACATACAATTATACTAATAATATACTCAAAAGTAATAAACTCAACATACAACTAAACAAATTAACAAAGACAGCGGAATCATGAATAAGCCATTTAAACACAACAAAATAATTTAAATTAACAAAACATGGTATGAGTAACGTAATACATACATACAACAAGATTAAACAACAAAACTTAAACAAGGAGCTTAAAGCCGAAGTACAAACAACTTGTTCCCTAATAAGGTTGGGAAGAAACGAAAAAACAGAAGTGAGAAAGACAAAGAAGAATTCCATAGGTGTTATGAACTTAAATAAAGAATCAAACGTAAACAGGCAATCTGATATGCCTTTGAACTGAATTATAAAACATGCTGATTTAATTACCATAAACTTCTGAATTCCAAGTACTCAGTAAGTTATCACAATCTTATTTACGTAGCCAACATCTAAAATTGAGTTTCGCTGCCAACATAATTCACCCAACCCTCGTCATCATCATCATATCAGAAGAAAAACGTCCACTGATAGACAAAGAACTCCCTCAAGGATCTCCACAATGGTTGCTCTTGTGCTGCTTGCATCTATTGCCTTCCCGGGCTCTTTGCGAGATCGTCGGTCCACCTAATAGGGGGCCTGCCCACGATACATCTTCCGGTTCGTGGACGCAACTCTCTTACCACTCACATTGAAATTGAAGACCTTAAAATAACACCCACATCACAATAATATTTTCATATACCAGTAACATTTTTAGAAAACGATACAATATTATTACTGAAAGAAATATACCTGTCAAATAAAATAACCGGAAACAAAGTTTCTGATACCCGTCGCCTTGTCAAGTGTCAATTATACCATCTCCAAGTGAGTATTGGCACATGACAAGACAGTCAATATCAATAAATATATTTAATATTTATAGGAGGAGACATACATTAGTATGACGATATATTAGTATGTATGATAGTCACGTTCTCTGCCTCGTTAGGCCAGCGGCGGGGTAAATAATGTTTTATTTTTTTTAAGACATCTTTCGATCTTTGGAATTGAATACTTATTTCACGGGATACTTTACAAATATATAATTAACGGACACAAAACTCACTAAAAAAAATTGCTGCTCTGTGCGGGAGTCGAACCCGGGACACGAGGTTTTCGTAGTCGGTAGTCCGCGACTGTCTTAACCACTGTGCCATAGTGCAGTCAACTAAACCACACGATGTTGTTAGGCGGTTTCGGATAATTAAAATTCTGTTAGTATCAGGTCTATACAACATGTAACTTAATTAAAGCACATTCTGAAAATAGTTTGTTCAGAATCGTTTACTGAAACGATTTATATCATTTTTAATATAGGTAATTTTTATTCCAAAAATAATTAAAACTACTGAAATTATTGTCATATTAACCATGTACAGTCAAAACAAATTGAAATGGACCGTAAGTCAAAGTAGTAAGATTTTTAAAATCGCAGTGTTATTTGTATTCATACAAATTCCATCATTTAATACTAAATAAAGAAAAATAAACTTTATTCTAAGAAACTAATTTTGTAAATAACAATGCATATACATGTTAAATTAAAAATTCAGTGTATGTATTATGATTACAACATAATATTCTAATTGGGGTGTTTGAGGGTGTGCGTTAATTACGTTACATGTTGTATAAATCGGCCCGACCGGGTGAACCCTTCGGATATTATACAGGTCACACCACTGAACTACCATTACGATTACTTATATAGATCAGAGTTATGAAGAACTGATGTATTTTGTTGTAACCATATGTACCGGATTTTATATACAACCATGCTGTTAAAAACGTAATCATAATAATGTCCTCCTAGCCGAATTTTGGCCACGGCGGCCAGTCTTAATAGAGATTAGCCATCTGCGCAGGGCATATTATAGTGCACAAGTGTGTGCGCAAATACAGGAGCACTTTATATTCCATCACTCTCATGGTCCGATGGGATGCCTAGCGATACGACCTGAAAGAAGTTAGGCACAGGGCCGGCGGTTTTACATGCTCCCCGAGGGGGGTGGTATAGGTATAACCGCTAACTCCCAAACTTCGGGCTGATGCTGAGAATGTTTTCTTTTTACTAAAAGTCACAAAATCACTTTTGGCCTGACCCGGCATTTGAACCCAGGACCTTGTTCTCTGCGGGTAAACACGCGCCCCCCCCCCCCCCCCCCCCCCGACGGTTACTAGTTACCGTAATATACAGACCAGCTACCACCTAATTCACCGGTTATCGTGATCGTGATCAGGGTTCAAATAGGTAATGGTTAAAAATTACTAAATAATTCGTTCAACGATAACAGGCGAATAACGCGGTAGCCTTCTAGGGGTAATCGAAGTGGGATTCCTAATAGATTTTCCTGGAGAGAAAATCTATTAGGAATCCCACTTTTGATGGTTCGGCAAGCTTACTCACACACATTAACACAACATTTAGTTAATATATCTTTTAACCATACAAGAATACAATGGTTAAAAGATATATTAAGGATATAAAAATAAATTTAATGCGAAATACTCTTCTTCATACAATACTATACAAATACAATTAAGAAGAATACTAAAATAATTTGTTGCATCACCAAAACACATTGCTTTGTTCTTATATAAAGCTACAGTACAGGTATGTAATAATGCAGTGAAGAGACCAATTTATGCTTCCAATGCAACGTTATTGGCAGATATTGGCTCGAATACGAAACGCTGTGGAATAATTAAATATGGAAGCAATT
Organism: Pseudoips prasinana; assembly: GCA_951640165.1. NCBI lineage: Eukaryota > Metazoa > Arthropoda > Insecta > Lepidoptera > Nolidae > Pseudoips > Pseudoips prasinana. The sequence goes on along the minus strand of OX621259.1, from coordinate 16,218,749 downwards.
AGTGCAGCTAGTATCTAATCAAATCATCATCAAACATCAATCCAAGTAATTTAAATAACATGTTAACAATACTTTTTCTGTTTGTGGCTAGATACCTGAAAATTCCCAGGGTACGTGTCCCATGGCCGATGCTCTACAACGGGATAAATGGAGAATGCTATACAGACAAGTGCCAGGCACTTCAATTTTGGATAGATGGACGTGTCCCGACCATCTGGGACATGGCGTAATAGGAAGGTATCGGAACACCATACTTACCATAATTATTGTCCGAGGGAATGCCTACCAAAGAACGGGCAGCAGCGTTTTTCTGCGAATTATGACCATCAAACTGTGATCGCCAACCCGTCTGCCAAGCGTGGCGATTATGGCATACCTCCCCAATTTTCGGGGAGGGTTTAGTCCAGCAGTGGACGTACTTTGGCTGACAAGGTGAAGGTTCAGTCGGTGAAACCAATGACATTTTTACCCCTACCTTACAAAAAAAATCTAAATGTGGACTTATATACGAGCACAGACAGGGTCTAAGTCACATTTATAGCAAAACCTCTCTACAAGGTTTCACGATGAAACGACTTTAAACTGTGAGGTTTTGGCAGGTCCCGGGACTTCACTGTCTTGGATCCCGCAATTAATTTAATCAGAAAGTTGGAGGAGTTTGTAAAGTAAATTTCATACACACTTTGAGGTGAAGAGGTAATTTATATTAACCCTCAGAAAAAAACATTTACGGTTGAATAAGCCATTACTAAATTTGAAATATATGGTTAGTTTTTAGTAATATAGAATAGTTTTTAACAGGTCTTATTCTGTTAGCTGTTATGATTGGTTCCAATAACAGATTAAATTAACTTCTGCAGGAAAATAAAAGCTGTCAAACAAAGCATTGTGCTTCATTAGCCAATGAGTACACCCCCAAAAATGTGATGGGTAAAATGAATAATTATATACAAGCTTCCCCAACGTATAAATGCTATATCTGGCATTTATACGTTGGGGAAGCTTACCTATCCAGATACACCTCTAGCTATTATTTTCAAGATGTTTAAAAACCTATGAAAAGAACATACTTAACTGGCAGCATTTGGTTGAAATGCCTTGCTCTTCAGCGATGTCATAATAAATATTTAGTTTTTGACGAAAGAAAGTTTTTGAAGAATTTGACGGTCACCGTAGCCTAGTTGGTAGTGCTCCTGCCTACGAAGCTGGTGGTCCTGGGTTCGAATCCCGGTAAGTGCAAATATTTGTGTGATGAGCACGAATATACAAAGTCTGAGTCGTGGATGTTTTCTATGTATATAAGTATTTATCTATCTATATAAGTATGTATAACGTCGCCTGGTACCCATAGTACAAGCTTTGCTTAGTTTGGGGCTAGGATGATCTGTATGACATTATCGCTAGAAAAAAAAAGTTACGTTGGAAATAATTCTAAAATTTTAATGGTGGTGGCGGCGTTAAAAATATTTTAATTGTTGTTGACGTTTTAATTATGTTCTACTAAAGATCCTACATCATACATCATAAGATCATCATCTAAAGATCCTACATCATATCATACATCATCCTACATCGGAACAGAGACGTGGTCGCTCACTATGGGCCTTATTAGAAGGCTCAAGGTCACCCAAAGAGCAATGGAGAGGGCTATGCTCGGAGTTTCCCTGCGGGATCGCATCAGAAATGTCGAAATCCGCAGGCGAACCAAAGTCACCGACATAGCCCAAAGAATTGCCAAGTTGAAGTGGCAGTGGGTAGGGCACATAGCTCGTAGAGCCGACGGCCGTTGGGGCAGAAAGGTTCTCGAGTGGCGACCACGAACCGGAAGACGCAGCGTGGGCAGGCCCCCTACAAGATGGACCGATGATCTTGTGCGGGTTGCTGGAAAATGCTGGATGCGAATAGCGCAAGACCGGCAATTGTGGAGATCTTTGGGGGAGGCCTTTGTCCAGCAGTGGACGTCTTTCGGCTGATATGATGATGATGATGATGATGAAAGATCCTACTTGTTCGAAATTAAGCATTAAGGATCTATTCCAAAGTATAAAGAAATTATCATCAATATCATATCAGCTGAAAGACGTCCACAGCTGGACAAAGACCTCCCCAAAGATCTCCACAATTGCCGGTCTTGCGCTATTCGTATCCAGCAGTTGCCAGCGATCCGCAAAAGATCCTCGGTTCATCTGTAAGCGGCCTGCCCATGCTCCGTCTTCCGTTCGTGGTAATAAAGATATATTGCCACAATATAAGTACTGATAATTCCTTTATTTTCTTAAAACAATCCAATTTAGAGTGAAACAAATCTTTTTTATTTTTTCTGTATTTGTAGCTAAAATAAGCCTCACTGATACCGGCAGCACTAAGTAGGTATCCAACTCTAACCGAGATTGGCAGACTGCCAAACGAAAGCTCGAAGACTTTTTCAAATACCGAATGTGTTCTAAATTCCAAATTGACTATCGTAAGAATCATTTTAATATCGGAACTCGTAAAACAAAACAATACGTTTTTCCGTAGTAATATTGCTAAATTGGCTAACTTTTATTTCGATAATATCGAAATAAAAGTCATTGCGGTTTGTGGGTTAATGTACGTTTTACTTTTTAGGGTTCCGTACCCCAGGGGTAAAACGGGACCCTATTACTAAGACTTCGCTGCCTGTCTGTCCGTCTATCACCAGGTTGTGTCTCATGAAACGTGATAGTTAGACAGTTGAAATTTTCACAGGTGATGTATTTCTGTTGCAGCTATAACAAAAAATCTAAATAAAATAAATATTTAAGAGGGCTCTCATACAACAAACGTTATATTTTTGCTCGTTGTTATAGATAATGGTATGGAACCCTTCGTGTGCGAGTCCGACTCGCACTTAGGCGGATTTTTTTTTTGTATGTGTGCAATAATGAATTTTAAAAATGTTATACTTTTTTATGTCTTTTTATCATCGCCAACAGCGTGATGCGTTCTGTTTAAAATTAAATATGATAAGGAATGGTCAGATTTTATGTGATTTATTGTACTTTTAACACAGTCGGCAAATCTCTGTGGTTTTTTAGGGTTCCGTAGCCGAATGGCAAAAAACGGAACCTTTATAGATTCGTCATGTCTGTTTGTCTGTTTGTCTGTCCGTCCGTATGTCACAGCCACTTTTTCCCGAAACTATAAGAGCTGTACTGTTGAAACTTGGCAAGTGGATGTATTCTGTGAACCGCATTAAGATTTTCACACAAAAGTAGAAAAAAAAAAACAATAATTTTGGGGGTTCCCCATACATAGAACTGGAACTCAAAATTTTTTTTTACATGTACCCATACATGTGGGATATCTATGGATAGGTTCTTAAAAAATTATATGGAGGCTTATAATATAATTTTTTTCTAAACTGAATAGTTTGCGCGAGAGACACTTCCAAATGTAGTTTTTTTTTATTCGTCATTAATCGTAAACCACAATTTACCTCTCATTTAATCAACTGAAATACTTGTTGCTACGGAACCCTTCATGGGCGAGTCCGACTCGCACTTGGCCAGTTTTATTGTGTTTACATTTTATTTTTTGTTATTTATGCTTAAATAAATACGAAAAAGCTGTAGCGATAATAGTTTTATGCGTTTTTACTAAATCTTGATGAGATCTAGTTCCGTTGTGGTCCTGCCGATCAATATCCAAAGTTTCAGAGACTACATAAAAAAATAATTAACTTTGGTTCTAATACATGATGCTATCGATGACTGTAGGAACTACATATGAATTAGAACATTTTCGAATTATGAACACCTACCTTTGGCTTTAAAGAGAATTGTAATTCATGCATTTACATAACTATTATGATTTGTTACCCTTGCCATGATATATTGACATATAATTTTTCAGTTCATTTACTTACTTGCCGTATGTTCCCTACCCTAGTGTCAGAATTGTTCAAGCCGCCCAATAGGCATCTGACTGGCTCTGACATGCCTTAACGCTTGTTGTCTTATGACTACAACCGGGACCGAGCTTAACGTGCCCTCCCAAGCACAGAGACACTCAGAAATTAAACCACTTTATTGGTCACCAATCTATGGACTGACCGCGAGCCTAGTTGCTTAACCTCGCTGATCAATTACGGACCGGTGAGAGCGTCTAGCAATGAGCACCTTTCAGTTCCCATCAGTTCAGTAAAACCTAAGGCGTCTGGTATTTTCCCTCTTGAATACAAAGTATGATTATTTTATATCTTGTTTCCTGATTCCGTATACAGACGAGGATCAACTTTATATTACCCACAAAGTTCTCGATAACTTTCTCTAGTTTCCATTGTCTTGCGAGGCACGAAGCCGTTTAAATGGTTTTTTAATTATCTTTATGAAACTGCGGCCGGAGTTTGCAAAATTTATCTTCTTATTAAGAAAGTCACTATTTATTAAGAAACCAACTTTTGTTGCGAGTTGTTACCGCGGTTTAGAATTAAACTCGAAACTTAGTTTCGTGTTACTAAATAATAATAAGGAAAGCGAGATATTACGATACATTAGAGTAAAAATATTTAATATCGAATTAGAACGTGTTTAAGTGCAAATTAGTAAGGAGATGATTTAAAAAAAAATTAAGGCATTCCTGTTTAATAGCTATATGTAAGAAGGATGTCATTGTTAGAAAAATAATAATAATAATAAGTACACTTTATTGCGTCATATAGTATACAGTTCAGTAAAATAAATAACAGTAATGTTCATGCAATAGGCGGCCTTATCGCTAAAAGCGATCTCTTCCAGGCGATCATTGAGTTGGATGAACCAAAATTTATATGGATATCAAAAGGGGTATAAGATAGTGTACAGAATAGAAATGAAATTAGCTAACCTATAAAAAAATTGTAATGAATACGTATAAACGTATGAAACCGGTAGTAGATGAACCCACTGAGTTTGTTTCGCTGGGTCTTCTCAGTTGGGGCGCATTGGATCCGGTGGTAGCATTAAGCGACCGTCGTTATTAACACATGGTCCGTCATAATAATACCTTAATATAGAACCATAGACAATATGTAGTAAAAATATTAGACTTAAACTAGATAATTAAACTTAAACATAATCTCTTGACAATAACTTGATACGAGCTAACTAAATATCATTGCTATTATAAAATAAATTTTATAAATATTTTCATACAATCAATAAAATGTGTATATCTATGTTACTAGAAATAATAATGTATACAACTATATTACTACAAACATGTTCTGACTATTTACAAGCGCTTTTTTAAAGTCTACGTGAATAAAAACCTTTTTTATTTTATTTTATTCGTATTTAATTTCATAACTAGATGCTCACACCGGTCCGTATGCGATCGGTGAGATTTATCAACCAGGCTCTTGGTCTATGCGATATGCACTGGACGGCGCTGCAAGGTGGAAATTAGTGTTTGTGCCAAAGCTACTATCATTCCTCCCCAAGTGAACTTTAAGCGTGCATCGAGTTTACCACTGTATGGGATGACCACACCACGCCTCACACTTCCTCCGGTTCGTCGTCAGTCGTGATTGAAGATCGTGATATCCGGCTGAATGTGTAAGCAGTATAATTCTATATGCTCCGAAACTGACATAATATTTCATGACAGTATAATAAATATAATAAATAAATAAGCCCTTTACTCAGACAATAGGTAAAAAATACAGATATTAAGTTTGTAAAGAAGTACTAATTACAAATAAAAACTTAAAATTATGAGTACGAAAATAATTATAATAATCGAATGTAAAAGTGAGTTTGTAATTATTATAATTGTCTGAAGACACCGTTCAGACAATTATAATAATTATGAGTTTGTAATTATTATAATTGTCTGAACGGTGTCTTCAGACAATTATAATAATTACAAACTCACTTTTACATTCGATTATTATAATTATTTTTATTTATAGTATTGTTATTAGTATATTCAATTACCATGCATTAATTAACACATTTTTTTTTCTCCTTACTAGCTATCATGACAGTATAAACAGCATTAAAAAAGCAAATCTACATTTAAAACCTATCAACCCTTTATAAACCCAAACTATTAATTTTCGCATGCGAATTTTTGTCTGTGTACTTTAATTTCAATTATCTCGAATATTAAAAATATATATGAAGCTTTAATATAAGTGCTGTGTACAGTTATAATTATATAACAGGTTAAATTTTTGATTATAACATAAAATATGTAGAACTTCATAGAATCTGTAATCTGTTTCTATACCAATAAAAAAAAAAATCTCTTGCGGTCCATTGAAACCCGAAGAAAGTGTCGCAGTTAACAAAGTTAAATTTTATGATTTTTGTTTAATAGGTATACGTTCAGTCCGAAGTGGTTTCAGTTCTGAGCTTCTCCGTGCTTCGGAGGGCACGTGAAGCTGTCGTTCCTTTTTATAGTCTTGATACAACATTCGTTAAGGCTTGTAATAGTCCCACTACTAGGCTTGAATAACTCTGACAATAGGGTAAGTAACTGCCCATACTATAAGTAAGTAGTAAGTATTCTTTTCTTTTTTAAGAATGTCTTAAAAAAGAAACATCCAGACTCAGACTCTTTTTTTTTTTTTTGTAACTAACATCTTATGGACTTAAAATGGTCTGAAATAAATGATTAATTTAAATTTAACTTTATGGGTCACACAAATAGTTGTCCGGCGTGGGACTCAAAAGAAGCGGCAAGGCAACTGTCTTAGCCACAAGTATTCATATTTAAGAATCTTGTATTCAAAATGTAGTCCCTATTATATCCAAAACGTTCGCCCAACAACAATAGTCGCGACTTCAAAATTAGTACAAGTGGAACAACGCGCCTAATTCCACATGTCCCGGCCACGAAGAGTGCACTCCAGCCGGCCTGGACTGGCCTTGGCACACTGGATTTAGCACAATAGAACCTTGACACAACCTTGTCTTTGTTACATTTGAATAATAGACTGGATGACACGGTTGTTGAAATAATTTGAATGGGAAAGCACGCATTGCTTGCGTTTCAAGGATAAACAATATCTATATGATATAAATTTCAACGATAGGTGCAGATCTACAATAAAAACTTGAAATTTTTCTAGAATTTGGACCATTCTAGAAAAATTTCAAGTTCTTAGTTACCTTTTAATTTGGACAAGAGATTCTTTTACCATCCCACAAAACTATTTCTAATGTGTTAGAAAATAGTTGTCTCTGCTACTTAACATTATCTTACCTCAACAACACGGTTCTCTTAAACGCCGTTCAACGAGAACTAATGTAAAATTTGAAAATATGGATTGAACGCATCAAACATAAATCGTACCCCAATTTTCAAAAAGCTTTCGATAAAGTGAATCATATGGTGATCCTTAACAAACAGATATACATTCATCATTAAGACATTAAATGTAATTGAGCACAAAATATAAAATGCATAAATATATCCAACTACGTTATTCACAGCTTAAACAAATAATTTTATGAATAAAATTCATTACAGCGGCAATATATTAAATTATATCATACAATTTAGGTAGGTACCTACCAGTGGACAAAGCATGCAAACATTTAAACTAACGATAATAAAATAAAATTATAAATAATTATAGTGCAAATTTATTAATGCTAGCCTAGCATTAATAAATTACCTATATAAGTATATATTTACAAAAGAAAAGAAGTAGGTATATTTAGTATATCAGTTATCTGGTTCCATAGTACAAGCTCTGCTTAGTTTGGGATCAGAAGGCTGTGTGTAAATAATGTCCCAGGATATCATTATTAATATTAATAAATTTGCACTATTTACTTTATTACTTAATTTTTTATTTTATTTATTATTTATTAACTCTTTCCAATAAAACATAAAAATTAGACATTGTCTCACAAAACCGTATAAACGGTTTGTCTGTGAGAACCATCGAGTCTATGTATTTATATTTTGTGCTCAATTACATTTAATGTCTTAATGATAAGTGTATATGTTTGTAACGCCAAATATTTATATTAAAATAAAGTATGACTGAACTTGATTAAAAAAAATTACATGCTGATAATGTATGTTCCTGTTTGTAAGTTTAGCCGTTACAGTTAAACAAACAGATTTACAAAAAATCATATCTTTTTTTCTCTATAACATTATTTGCGATAGTTTAGGAAACGCAAAAATTTCTGACACCCACATTATTACCGTTATCAAATTATTGACGAAAAAGGGTAGAATATTATGTATTTTCCACAGGATAATTAACTAGCTTAGCAAGTATACATTGGATTAAACGAAATTAATACTTAACGTTTGTAACATTTTTGGCAGTATTTATTTGCGCCCGAATCATTTACAATTTGTTATCTTCATTCTTCTCCACCATAAACATATTTCCCTAACTTTCCATCACAGAAACGTAGTCTATTTATCACATCAGAAATATTGTTCCTGACGATTTCCGTTGTTATTTGCGAGCATCATCCATAATTCTTTAACAAATTCCGAAGAAAAATTACCGACATTCAATTATGTACATCAGTGATTGATGAACCTGTCATATTGTCCGCAGACGCCTGAACTTTGTACATCGATTATTGATTGTTCTATCAGAAACAGGTTTTGTTTTTAAAAAATAATGAAGTCTTAGTAACTTGTCAATCAGACAAAAGCTTTTGTTGTCAATTAGAGGGCTTTATCAAAGCGAGTTGTGGCGAAAGTCGGCCGATATATTTCGGCTCGTGGTCTATGGAAGAGACAATATTAAAAGCGTCTCTCCCTGAGATTTATATTTTTTTCCATACACTCGGTAAAAAAGTAATGTAAACCTTCACAATTACTATAGTAAATGTACTGTGTAACTATAATGGAATATACATATATAAAGAAGAATACGCTGCATACAAGAATCCTGTGGTTTCATTTTATTAACTTCACTGTCAATGGTTTCTATACAGAGTTAGGTACTTGTAAAACGGTGTATGACTGCACGTGTGGCGCAGCGGATAAGACAGTTCGAATCCCGCGCAGGACAGCTATTTGTGTAACCCATAAATAGTTGTTCTGAGTCTGAATGTACTTTGTATCCGTCAATTATATATTTGTATAGTACCCCACGATACAGGGATTAAATATCCTAGTGCGGGCGATGTCTTTAAAAAAGAAAGAAAAAAAAATACCAACGACCTCATAGGACTAGATGGCTAAAATCATAAGCAACAACTTTTATTTTACGAGTTCGGACATAATACATGAAAAAAAAAACTATTTTCACGGACGACTGGCGACTAGAGAAATGGGTCAAGTTCAAAGAAGCTAGTGCTACACCCCTTCCCCGCGCCCTCGCAAAGGTATATTTACGTAATTACGTATTTGTGATGCGCGTAGATTTAAGGATGTTCTAGACGGTTATAAGCCAAAACGTCCCAACAGAGGTCACCTTGTTGGGAACAGTAACTAGTTTCCATTTGCGGATTGTGTTTCGGCTACACGGATGTAATCCACGTGCCATACGCTAGCGAATCCGTCACGAGTCGTCTTTTGGCGGGAAATCACGTACTCGTATCGTGAACGGACCGTATCGTGCTTTAGAAATAGCTCCCAATTTGTCCAAATTTCAAAAAGTAGGCCGTGCTTCAGTAGTTTTAGCAATATTAAAAAATACAAAAGGTTTGACCAAAATGCTAACGATTCAAATGTTACCATTTGATTCGTTAGCATTTTGTTCAAACCTTTTGTATTTTGGATCTATCTATATCCCAGGCCATTTTAGTTTGACGAGCGTCTTTATATGTTTCGGACGTAATGTCCCACAGGCATGGCTATAGAGATTTGCCATGCCTGTGGGACATTACGTCTTACGATTAAATCATTATTAATTGCGCATTCGCGGCTCTGGTTTGAGGACGAAATTTTACACTCGCTGCCTGCCACAGCGCAAATGTCCTTGGTTGGATGTAATCCGCCAGCCACACGGATCACCATCCAATCACTGGAAAAATATTTAAATGTAAAAGTGTCAATTCGGACACTTTGTCCGAATATTTCGTGTTCGAATCGTCACCAAGTCCTATTTAGAGCTGTATATGGACATTGTTATTTAAAGATTAATTTAAATTTAAGCAGTTTTACAGCAATTTACTGAGCTTTACTTACCCTTTATGTTTCAAAAATTTTTACAATATTTAACTTACAATGTAAACCTTAGCATAAAATGGAGTATTTCGTTGTTGAAATTAAATCGGAAGTCAACAAATTCAGTTAGTACTAGTCCAGAAACTGACTCCAAAAATATTATTTTTAGGTATCCATTATTCGGGCAATTAATCTTAGGGAGCTTTTAACATACATTAATTAAACTGTAGCTAAATAGTTATTGTCTTAGTGTATTCTGTTAAGATCTATTTTTATGGATATTATATAATTTTATTCTGACAATTTTATGCTCTACTCCCGTTAGTTCTCCAAACATCTGGTAAAAAATAATTAAAGGGAGAAATATTTTGAGTCATTCCTAACCACTTTTGTCCCGTAAAGGTGTTAATTTTTCACGCTATCGCAATTTTAGACGTCGATTAATATTAAGTAGGTTTATTTCTTACATGCTATTAACATTTGTTGACGTCACTGTTGGTCACCTATTTATGGACTCACCATGTGGATAGGTGCTTAACCATGCTAATCACTTACGAACCGATGAGACCTATTGCCAATGAGTGTCTCCACTATGATATTATTTTTACTTCAGAATTTTAAACGCAGTACATTAAAACCGAGTGTTAAACATTTTTTATTAAACGACTAATTAGGTGTATTTACAGTTAAAAATGCAACTTACTAATTATCTCTTTACTCCATTATCAGATCGGTTAGATAGAAACAAATTGTATTAACTCCGTATCATAAACGGCTCCAAACTTTAAATCGATAAATTACATACGTCACACGCATGGTTCAATATCGAATTCAAGGTGACGGAAATTCAAATTGATCAGCTGCTTCGAATAAATATTCATGATGAAATAAATTTGTATGTAGTCCAATCAAAGTTGTACTGAACGATTAAACCGATTCAATTATGACAAAGTTTATGGTTTAGATGGTTTGAGTGTCTAGAATATTCATGAATGCTAATAGTTTCGTCACGTGAATGTAGCACTTAGAGATTAGTATAGATGACGCAAGATAAGCCGAATTCATTTATGTTATTACTGGATTAGATTGAAGAGACAGTAATGGTCTATTTAGAAATGGACTCAGACTCGAAATAATTGTTATTTTAGAAACATAGACTGACATTTCTTTATATGTATACTTGTGGTGCTGCCCTGTTTCTGTAGTGCGTTATTATTGTATGTCAGGACATTATTATTATAACAACCTAACATCCCTGATGTTAGGTTGTTATAATAATAATGTCCTCCTAGCCGATTACGGCCACGGCGGCCAGTCTCGGCAGTTGCGCGGCAAATCTTAAAGTGCACAAGTGTATGCGCAAACACAGGCACATTTTCTATTCCATCACTCTCATGATCCGATGGGACGCCAAGCGACACGACCGGAAAGAGGTCAGGTACAGGATCGACAGCTTTACGTGCTCGCCGAGGCATGGGGGTATAATACCGCCAACTTCCACAGAATTCGGGCTGATGCTGAAAATTTTTTTCTTTTTACAGAAAAGTCCCTAAATCACTTTTGGAACTACCCGGGATTTGAATCCAGAACCTCGTTATCAGCGGGTGAACACGCTACCGCTAGACGACGACGACGACGCTAACGATGCGCAGTAGGTGTGCTTCCCTGGTGCGCAGAGTGTGGGGCAGCCCCAACAGCGTTTTAAATATAGTTGCCAGTAGACTGGACTGTAAATACGTTGGTCACTGTTGTGCAGTCTCCCATAGGAGACACAACTTTTATTTATTTATTTACGTGTTCCTTGTATTTTGTTTAATGTGTGTGATTAACATAGACATAAATTTTTACCAAGAATCTTGTTGAGTCTTGGTTACTCGACTAAAGAAAAATTCTATTCTATTCTGTAAGGATTCCCCGTCGAATAAAATGAGTTCACACACAATAAAACAACGGACTTCAATATTTTTTAAAAATTCTTAGTTTGTATTAGCTTGTAATCGTATTTTTTTCTAACATAGAGTGACAAATGAACAAGCGGGTCACCTGATGGTAAGTGATCACCACCGCCCATGTGCAGGTGCGTTGCCGGCCTTTAAAAGAGTCAGCAAGCAAGTGTTGCTGACCCTTTCCCCCCGACCCGATGAGCTTAGGCGACCTTACTCACGTAATATCATAAATGCGAAAGTTTGTTAATATAGATGTATGGATGTATGTTTATTACTCTTTTACGCCAAAACTACTTTAACGCAGGTGAAACCGCGGGGCATTGCTGATCTATGTATATGTTACGTTAAATGTTTACAACAACAGATAACTAAAAACTAAGTTGTTCTGTATAAAGTTTTTTTTTTATAGTAATGTATATACACAACATTAACAGTGACTGACCTGTTGGTCTAGAGGTTAGTGACCACGTCTGCTATGTGGGTTCGATCCCCACCCAGGATAAATCTTTGTGTAATGAGCACGATTATTGTTCTGTGTTTTTAAAATATCTATGTATATAAAAATATATAATTATAGTTATCGCTTGTCTGGTTGCCATAGAGCATGTTCTGTCTAGCTTGGGATGCAATGGCGTGTTTTTTATACAAACACATTGAACGGGAGCACTAAATGATGTATTGATATATTTTAATGTATTTTCTGGGTTTGAAATATTTTAAAAAATAAGTCAGGTACACGTTTTTTTTAGCCTGTTATAAGTTCTGTACCGATTGGTTTGTAGCGCTGTGTAGTAAACGTAATTAAAAGAATAATTGACCTTAAGTTCGTTCAGTAAAAACGGTAAGCTTGTGTTGTGTATTTTAATTGAGATAATTACTGATAAAAACGATTAAAAAAGGCAATGTTTTTATAAATAATAACATTTCTTTAATATTCATGAATTTAATAATTCATTATGTAAAAGTATGTTTTACGGAGTAGATATGTTTGGCGCCTACCTAAGATTGTGTTTTCCATATGTTTTTTTTGCATTTTAAAATATGAAGCTTTTAAGAGTATCGTTTCTGGCGTCATTAGCGACTATCTATACTTATCACTTTTTGGTCTGGTGCCAAACTTAGCACCGGATGCATCTGGTTACAACTTTTATGTCACAATTTAAGTACTTGATAAAATGTATTTTTAATTCGTGTCACAAAAACGACTTCCTTTCAAGAGTTTCAAGCCCACTTATCACTGCTTGATTGTAGTGACCAAATATATGCAATTGTTTGCGATCGGTAAAGCTATATTTGTAGTTATGTTGTTTAATTATCTGACAATATTATGATGCTATAGTAAGATACTATGCAGTGGTCCGTTTTATGTATTACAACATAACATTATACCCACTGAGTACTTATAGTATTTAATGTATTATAGCTATTAACTGTTTTGTTTTATAACAATCTTACCTTTGCAATCTACCATTAAGTTTTTGTTTTATAATTTATATATTTTAAAAGAGGTAGGGCACAGCGTTTATTCGCTCAAAGAGCAGCCCGACTGGAGAAGTAATTCCACCTTATAGAAGACATTCCTTAATAATAACATTTACACGCAGAATAATTAGTAGGATGTGTACCCCTAGCGGTTTTGGCAGTGCACGCAGGAATAACTCGCAGATCGTAGATTTTTTCATACGTACTTGACACTTATCGTCATGTTTTAGACGATTCCCACAATATATTTATAAATTGTAGCTTATGTGTTATTCTGATGTATAAGCTATATTATTGCTAAGTTTCATTAAAATCCATTCAGTAGTTTTTACGTGAAAGAGTAACAAACATATGCATGTTTGTTACTCTTTCACGTAAAAACTACATGCAAATCACATAGAAGCAAAATATGATAATTTAAAGTTGTACTATTAACATTTTCAAGTATGGATGGCCATACTTACAAACTTTCACGTTTATAATATTATAATAGGATAAATATTGACGATTCTTCTCATTGAAATACATATTACAAGTCAGGGTCACTTACAACTACACCAACAAGTCTATTAATCATTAACTGATATTATAAAGGAACTTTTCCATAAAGACCTAGATAGTACGGGCAGCGTCCCAACTAACCCAACAAACCCAACGTAAGACTAGAAAATGTTAATAGTACAACTTTAAATTATCATATTTTGCTTCTATGTGATTTGCATGCACCACTCACAAAAGAAAAAGCGGCCAGGTGTGAGTCGGATTCGCGCACGAAGGGTTCTGTTCCCTACCATTACCGTACCATACACCTATAGAACCGAGGGAAAAATTCACGTTTGTTATATGGGAGCCCCCTTAAATATTTATTTTATTTTGTTTCTTAGTATTTGTTGTTAGAGCGGCAACAAAAATACATCATCTGTGAAAGTTTCAACTGTCTAACTATCACGGTTCATGAGATACAGCCTGGTGACAGACGGACAGGCAGACAGCGAATAGTAATAGGGTCCCGTTTTACCCTTTGGGTACGGAACCCTAAAATCAAAGACACATATCTTCCATTGACCATGCACCTAATGTACTTTTAATATCAATTTAAAACCCCTAGACAATACAAACGTGTTTGTGTTCGTATGAAAACAAATTCTCGTAACTGGCAACAGAGCACTTTCGTCAACCCTAATCTGAATAGCGCCTCGTAATCCGAATAATTAGCTGGTAAACTAATTATTACGCGTTAATGCATACCTTTAGAGGGTACACCAACCCGAGTGTTACCGTAATTGTTTTGATGTAGACAGGGCACATGACTAGGGTAGCTCCTGTGGGATCCGGTGAGATCCATCCGGTTCTAACCGGAACTGTCCTACTTTTCAACAAAGCAATGAATACTGAACATATTTTTATGTACAATGTAGATATCTTATTTATTTTTAATGGCGAATCAGATGAATAATTTTCTTCCTCATTTGGAGAAACATAATAGCTGATTATTATCTATATTATGGCCTATGTTATTGTTAAAAGTAATCGATAATATTAGACAGTGAGTCAATGATCTTGACGCCAAACGGAAGGCGCGCCACTGACTTTTCGGATTAATATGTATTTTAGAAATTATTAGCCTGTCGAGCTTACAATGCCCTCCGTGTCCAATACAACAAGGATTCTGTTGGAACTGCCCCGCTTATGTAACGCGTCATGTTCGCTAAAGCGCGAGTAGACTGTTTTTTGACTACTATGCGCAAAAGGTGTGCATCATTGGTGCGCAGGGTGCGGACAAGCTCAAACAGTATACTGGTCATGATTGAATACAGGCAAAAAATATAAAAGATTATGGATTGTTGTGATTGTGTATTTAAATAATAATAATAATATCCTGGGACATTATTTACACATGGACACATCTGGAAATGGAATGGAATGGAAACATCTGATCACAAACTAAGCAGAGCTTGTACTATTGAAACCAGATAACTGATATACTACATATACTACTTTTCTTTTGTAAATACATACTTATATAGATAATGCACATGTGCCGCAGCGGCTAAGACGGTCGTCTCGCCGCTTCGTATCGCAGAATCGAGGCCCGCGCCGGACAACTATTTGTGTGACCCATAAATACTTGTTCTCAGTCTGGACGTAACTTGTGTCTGTCTGTTATATGTTTGTAAAGTACCCCACGACACAGGGATTATATTCCCTAGTGCGGGCGTTGTCTTTAAAATATAAAAAAATAAAACACCCAGACATACAAACAATACACATAGACAAATAGACATGTTCATGCACACAAATATCTGTCCTGGGTGGGAATAAAAGGGAAAACCCACGACCTCCGGCGTAAAAAGCAAGCATTTGCCAACCACGCTAATAGGCCCGTCGATATTCAGTTAACCCAGCAAAACGTTGTCTTAAATTAACCTCTATCATAGTACGCTCGACGCCTCAGGGGTTGAGAAATATCCGCGCATAACAATAATATATTTCACGTTAACAATACGAGAGGAACACAATATTCGGATTAAACTCCAAGGGTTCCTGCAACGATCTTGGGTTTCCAAACTCATTATCCAGCATTATCTATCGAGGTGTACTCACCTTGTATAGAAATGTAATGTCTGTTTTCAATTACACTTCCTTAGTTCCTTGCCGTAAAGGGAGATTATCGTGTAAGAATACAGGTTGGATTATACATATTTACGGTAATAGGAGTGATAAAGAATTAGATGTTACTGAGATAACCTTTATACAAGGTTTCGTGAAATAAAATTGAGATTCAATTGTTTTCCAAAGGAACGAAATACTTACAATAAAAATAATATTATGTTAACATGTAATATGTAAACATTTCTATGTACGTACGCAAGCAAATCAAGCTACCCCAATTTATCAAATTTCCCAAATTTAAAGTGAACATTATATGCTTATGTGATAAAGTTGAAAATCTATATCAGAAATTTGACAGATTGGGGTAGCTGGATGTGCTGGCGTCTGTACTTGTTGTTTCGTTAAAGTTAGCCTAGAATATTTTTACCTACCGCTAGACCGGACCACAGAAGCGATAAAGCTTAAGCCAGCAACGTCGTAACTGACTAATGAATTAGAGGGTCAGTTTTTGGGAATGATTTGTGTGTATGCAGCTTTCCGTTAATACGCAAAGTCGTAGATGATGATGGTCTACTTACATGTGGTAATACAATTAGCTTTTACTGAATAAATGTATTTTCTTTCTTTCTTTATTTATTTCTTTTTCTTGTTTCTTTCTATAAGGACAGTTTTCACCTTGTGATTTCTTCTCCTATAGGAGAATATAGTAAATCTATGTCTGTCTAGAATAAGTTTTGATCTAAGTGAGTTTTTGCGCTAACGTGGAAAAAGTCGTGGCATTGTTTCATTTTCTCAAACTGGTGTAAAGTTTTCACTTGTAAATATTGTGGATTTTATAGATATAACGTCATCGACAACGTACACACTGTTGAAAAGTTGAAAATCTATAAAATAAATTTGACAGATTGGGGTAGCTGGATTGCGTCTGTACACAAGTGGAAGAAAGGGAGATACTGCCGTGTTGATTTGATACTTTAGATAGATCAGAAGCCTCTATGGGCCTCAGAAGCCTCTCACCAATGCCTTAATGGGAGGACTTTGACTAACAAACTACTGACTAAATGACGCGATGCTACAATGAAACCACTATTTATTGCGGCTGAAAGATTTGATAGCCATGGTTATGACATAAATTAAAAAAAAAAGATAATTGGTTTTACCGAATATTATTCTCGTACTGTAAGACTGGCGATGACAAAAGAATACCACCACTCTATCTTATCCGATGTGAGGCGTAGAAATCATTCAAAGGAGAGACGGTTCTTTGGCTGAGAAATATCTGCCAGAGAACGGCCAGCAGCATCTCAGCCTTTATCCAGCAGTGGACGTCATTCGGCTAACATGATGATGACGACTTATATTAGATCTATCTTTTTTACGTATAGCCGACGATGTGAAGTAGAATTATAAAAAAATATGGAACGCACACACTTGATCAGCGCCAATCTGAACATGCTGCTAGAATAGTCAGATAATGAAATTTATTCAGCACTCGGGTATTAACAGACACTTGTACTTGTCAAGCTCAAAGCATAGTTGAATACAGCATTAATGTAGGTAGAAAAAATATTTTGAATTAGTCCGTCCTTGCGCTCTGTTTCGTCACATACATATTTTTTAATCCTAAAATAAATAATAATAATAATATCTGGGGATAATGTCACATAGATCATCCTAGCCCCAAACTAAGCAAAGCTTGTACTATGGGTACCAGGCGGCGATATACATACTCATATAGATAGATAAATACTTATATATGTAGGAGTAGGGGGCCCAAAGAGCGGTATGTCAGGGTTTGGAGTTCCCATGTTGTTGGGATTAAGTAGCCACAATTAACAAATGAGGTCGATTAATTAACACACTAATTACAATATTACAATGATTGCAATTAAAATAAAGAAAGTAAAATGGAGACGAACAGAATCTTAATTCTACGTTCGTATAGTACAACCACCCGAATAGCGTATTGTCTAGGCAATATAGCTATAGCATAGGGTATCGCGTCAGCAATTCCGCGTATGCAATATACAGTGCAAGACTGTACCAAGTAGACCAACAGTTATGTTGAGCAGAGCTCTTTATCGAGTCTAATCCGAAGATAGACTGCCGGTCGTCGTGAGTCTTCTCTGTTCATCCCTACTGGGGCGAACGAGGAATCGGTAACGGGGCTTATTGCCCCTCGTCCGAGGGTTCATGCTCGTGCCGTTAAGACGGCACCGTCCTTGGGGCGTGCTTATAGCACTGCAGTCGTGTCCCTTTAAAAAGGGACCGTCTATACGAGTAGCTCTTTGGCTCACTTTTTGTAGTTGACCAGTGTGGTACTGGGGCTTCAAGTGTCCGGGAATTCTCCCATCCAAGGTCCCCCTCGACCTCTGGGCGGTCAGGTCCTGCCGGGTGAGACGCCGAAAGGCGAGGCCCAGCAAGGCCGACCCGCGACACAGAGGTGGGGGGGGGAGCTTCCTTCGGGTGTGTAGTTTTTACCGTCTCACTCGGTGTCGGAGTCGCGGGGGACGAGTTGTGGGTTCGTCTCCAGCATGCGGTATCCGGTGATCAGGGAGGTCAGGTGGTTCAGCAGCGCCGGCCAGGGATCCTTCCCAGCCTCTATCGCTTCTTTGGCCTCTTTCAGCCTTTGGATTAGGTTTTCCAGGAGCTTGATGGGATATTTAATTTTGGGCTTGGTGGCCGCTTGAGGTCGCGGTGCTTGCTCCAGAGGTTTACCTCGGGCGTCCCGCAGGGTTTTCTTCTCCCCTTGAATGGGGGGTTCGGCTTGGAGTGCATCCTCGGTGGGTGCACTTAGGGCGCATTCGGTGAGGGGTTGGGTCCCCTTTTTTTGATTGCGCCTTCTTTTCCTCTTTGACTTCTTTGTCTTAGGAGGGCGGGATTTTGGAGCGTTGGCCGCTGCCATGAGGGAGGTGCTGGGCGCCTCTCCTCTAGGGATTGGTTCAAATTCATTGGTAGTCGTGGGTACGGGCGGTCTAGCCGTAATGGCGACCGTTCCGGCTCTCTTGTTTCGGATCTCTCTCCTGAATGTAGGGCACCTGGCATTGTTGGCCGGGTAGTCGCCATTGCAGTTGGCGCAACGAGGCTTTTCATGCTTCGGGACTGGGCACTCTCTTGCGAAGTGTGGGCCTCCACACCGCACACAGGCGAGCGGGCGGTGGCACATGTGGGAAGAGTGCCTGAAGCCTTGGCAGCGATGGCACTGTGCGGGGCCCCTCTTGCCCCGCCACGCTTCAATACGAATACCGGGCATGTATAGAAGCTCGTTGACATCATATATGGCCGGTGTCACGTTGGGTGTCCTCTCAAGTTGGCAGAAGTAAACGCAGCCCGGTCTGCCCTGCCGGGCTCGTATCTCTCGTATGTACTCGGGTGTAAAACCCTTGTTTCGGAGGGCTTCCTTGATGGCTTCCGGGTCGGTGTTGACTGGCAGTCCATGTATGGCCACCTTTAATCGCCTTTCAGCCTGTGGTAAGTAGGTGAACCAGGATACCTCCTCTGCCTTCGCCAGGTCAGTGAGATACCACCGGATCAGCTGGTATTCTCGTTCTCCTTGGGGGGTGAAGCGCACGCCTTTTCCATAGGCGTGGACGTGGGGGGTGTATCCCAATGTGTTCCTTAGCACACGTAGGTGGTCAATCCCATTGGGGAATTTTTCTACCACCATTGGTGGGTACCTTGGTCCCTGTCTGGGACTGGCGCCATCTGGTGGTGGATGACCTGTATTCGCTTCTGAGGCGGTAGGCGGGACGGCGCTGCCTGTAGCGCAGGGTCCGCTCGACCTCTGAGTACGAGGGCGTTGTCACTTTGGAGTCGTAGGGAGGCGGGTGGCAAGACGTTTTAAGGCGCTTACCTTCCAGCGTTTCCTCGTCCTGTGGGTTTCGCTGTCTCCGTGCCGCATTTATTGCGGTCGTGGAGATCTCGAGATCCATCGGGGTGTCGACGTTTCTCTGATTTGTGGCAGGTTCTGGTGGTCCGGGTAGCGACTCGACCAAGGTCGAGCTCGCCTCGGAGCGTAGGTGACCTGCGGCTGTCTCTTCGATCGTGGAGTCGGTGGAAGAAAACTCTTGGTCTCCTTCTTCCTCTGTTCCATCATCGGAATCGTAGTCATAATTGTCCCGGGCGTCCGTCGCAGTCTGTGTAAGGCCGCGGTGTACGTCTATTGGGCGGGACAAATGAGGGTAGTTCGGTGTCGGTGTCTTCGGGCGGTCCGGGCGGACGGGCGGGACCCCGAACGGTCGTGTTGCAGGCGCGCTTGTCCCGGCCGGTCTTATCGCTCGGGTGGCAGTGGCACGAGGGGTCGGCAGGACAGCTGGTGCAGGCGGTGGCTTGCTCCTAGGCGTGTCGTGTCCCGGTGTCGCGGGTTTTGAAGCGTCGCAACTTTTTTGTTGCGGCTGGCGGCTCGACCCGGTCGGTGAAGAGCGGGGAGCAGCGCGAATGTTTGGACCGTTGCCACGTGCAGCGGGCACAGGCGCCGCGGGGCTCAACCTCCTCGCGGGGGGAGCCGAAGGGCTCGACCCCCTCGGGGGGGAGCCGCACCACGGGGGTCACGGGGGGGCGAGCGGACGGGAGTCCGTGTCGCGTACCCCTGCGACCCTACACCGGTACTAGAGCTGGACGGGCGAGCTGTGGGGTCGGCAGCAGACGGCGCGATTACGTGGCCTTTTGAGGGGCCAGGTTCTTCACGGCTCTTCTGCGGGCTTTTCTTTTTCGGCATGGTGGGTAGGTTGGGATGTCTATGTTGTCGTGAACCCCTCGCGACCTCTGGTGGCGAAGCCAGGAACTCGACGAGGAGGTCCGAGCGAGGCGCTGGTGTTGCGGCTATCGTAGGTGCAAGCACGTCCGGACTGCCGGTACAAGCCAGTGCGAGCTCTTATATGGGGGTAGGCCACGCCTCCTACTCCCTCCAAACAGCTCTGTTCAATGGCGTACGGAAATACGTCACGCGTTTACTCGATACAATTTACAAAAAGGATCTAAATCCAAATAGTGTAACTATTAAAATTGATCAAGTAATCTAACAGGAAATATCGTGAAGTTATAACAGTTGTTTTTTCAACAACTATAATCTAATTACAATATCAAAATATACGCTCAACAATGTTTTGTACAGTACCAACTAAATGTCGAACTTGGTTGGCGAATTTAATTTTTAACTATCTTCGACACGGCCAGAACTGACGATTCACACGTCCTCGTGTGGTAACAAAACACAATCGGGTAAATACTCATATATCCTGACCAACAATAAAGAACAGAAACTTGAAAGAAAAATCCTGAATCCATCATAAATCATAAAAAGTAGTTATAATAATTAAAACTGTCACAGACAAACATAACTCAGTCGAAATCACACCATGGGATTCGACCAATTAGAGTTGAATAGACATCCCGCATAGGAGTCAAGATCAACATCCAAAACTTGGAGTCAAGATAGACATCCTTAGGCGTCAAGTCAAGATAAGCAACCCACATTGGCGTCAAGTCAAGATAGACAACCCACTTTGGCGACAAGTCAAGATAGACAACCACATTGGCGTCAAGTCAAGATAGACAACCCACATTGGCGTCAAGATAGACAACCCACATTGGCGTCAAGTCAAGATAGACAACCACATTGGCGTCAAGTCAAGATAGACAACCCACATTGGCGTCAAGTCAAGATAGACAACCCACATTGGCGTCAAGATAGACAACCCACATTGGCGTCAAGATAGACAACCCACATTGGCGTCAAGTCAAGATAGACAACCACATTGGCGTCAAGTCAAGATAGACAACCCACATTGGCGTCAAGATAGACAACCCACATTGGCGTCAACATAGACAACCCACATTGGCGTCAAGTCAAGATAGACAACCACATTGTCGTCAAGTCAAGATAGACAACCTTAAACATTTAGTAAATTGTAGCTATGATATGTCAGTAACAGAACAATCATTATCATCACCGTCAACATTGACGTCCTCAATAAAGCTAACTGGACATTCAGGCATTTTTCTTACACATTACTATTTAAAGATTTCAACAAATATCGATCACCATCCAATAATTCAATGATTTTATAAGGACCTTTAAATTTTGGGTCTAATTTAGTTTGGTTTCTCTCTTCATTCTCAATAAGGACAAAATGACCAACTTTAAATTTGTTTAAAATAGCTTTGAGCACTTCTGTTTATACCTAGAGCTGCTTGTTCTCGGTCAGACAAACATCTACGGTATTACTCCAAGCCAAAGCATTAGAATCGGGCAAATCAGGATTAAAATCGGGCAACCGTATCACAGGCGCAGGGGTGGAAGGCGTCCGTTAATAGCGTCGATTAATTGGGCCATGTTACGGCTTTGAAGCTCTAACATTGCACGCCATGTATCCTCAGCCTGCGACACCTGCGCTTGTCCTAATCCCATTTCTGATGCAGGAGCCGGGGGGAGGGGGGGCAAGAGCGGTATGTCAGGGTTTCGAGTTCCCATGTTGTTGGGATTAAGTAGCCACAATAAACAAATAAGGTCGATTAATTAACACACTAATTACAATATTACAATGATTGCAATTAAAATAAAGAAAGTAAAATGGAGACGAACAGAATCTTAATTCTACGTTCGTATAGTGGCAATACAACCACCTGAATAGCGTATTGTCTAGGCAATATAGCTATAGCATAGGGTATCGCGTCAGCAATTCCGCGTAGGCAATATACAGTGCAAGACTGTACCAAGTAGACCAACAGTTATGTTGGGAGCAGAGCTCTTTATCGAGTCTAATCCGAAGATAGACTGCCGGTACAAGCCAGTGCGAGCTGTTATATGGGGGTAGGCCGCGCCTCCTACTCCCTCCAAACAGCTCTGTTCAATGGCGTACGGAAATACGTCACGCGTTTACTCGATACTATTTACAAAAAGGATCTAAATCCAAATAGTGTAACTATTAAAATTGATCAAGTAATCTAACAGGAATTATCGTGAAGTTATAACAGTTGTTTTTTTAACAACTATAATCTAATTACAATATCAAAATATACGCTCAACAATTTTTTGTACAGTACCAACTAAATGTCGAACTTGGTTGGCGAATTAAATTTTTAACTATCTTCGACATATACATAGAAAACATCCATGACTCAGAAACAAATATTCGTGCTCATCACACAAATATTTGCACTTACCGGGATTCGAACCCAGGACCACCAGCTTCGTAGGCAGGATCACTACCAACTAGGCTACGGTGACCGTCAATAATATAAATAATAAATAGCAAGTTAATAATAAATAGTAAATAGCAATATTATTGTGACATTTAGTAGTACTATATTATTAAAATTAATGAATTGAAAACAACGAGCAGTTTGCTAGCGCAAAAGGCTCTCAACCAGTAGCTTAATTTAAGTGACTAATACCTGAGGGGGTTCGAGCCACAGGTCAGTGAAGTAAAAAGACGGCCTGACCACTTGCACGGGATTACTGATCTCGTGTTAAGGAGCCAACGCGATCCTCGCCGCTGAGGAACTTAACGCTACCTAGGTTGACGACCCGGAGAAGAAAGCCACAAAGAATCTTCGGGCGTGATTTTTTCGTCTTCTTTTGCTTTTTGTTTGGATTTCTTTTTTTGATACTACTGATCTCTATATATATGATCCTCAAATCTTTATCTCAGCTAGAAGTCTTTAGCCTTTTCAATGTAGAAATAGATTTTCCATGTTTTGGAATCAAACAATCGAAATTGTGTGTCAATAACATAAATAAGTGAGAGGTTCTCGTTTGGTTAACATTTTTGGCAAAAGCGAATGGTAGCATAAATCGGCAAAACACATAGCGGAGATTTGACTCAGCAAATGGGGAACTCTATGGTTTTGGGCTACGTTCTAGCATTTATTCTAGTGATTTGCGAGTTCCTTCACTTCCTTCACAATACTCTTGTATTTATTAACACTAAAACTGCATGTATTATACTAGCATAGTGATATTTTAAACTAACTAATTATCTTTACTTCTCTTTGCAGTGTGGTGACAGCATAGAATATCATCACCCCATCTCATCCCGTGGAAGATATTTAAATCCGCGTAGAAATTGTCCGAGGAAATACCTACCAGAGAACGGGCAGCAGCGTTTTTCTGTGAACTATGACTATCAAACTGCAATCGCGCTATCGGAAGATCAGCGTTACAGTAATAATTATTATTTACTGTAACATTTGCTGAGGTAGACGCCTTTCCTAGCTAGTACTTATAATGTTGTATGCTTCATAAGTATTATGTAAACTAAACGCAATTAGTTATATCGTCTTAGATGTAAACTAAGTTAAGGAACAGACAGAGTTACTTTCCCATTAAAAATATTAGTAAGGATATATACAATGTACAATATGTAACGTAATTAACGCACACCCTCACACACCACAATTAGAATATTATGTTGTAATCATAATACATAATTTAACATGTATATGCATTGTTACTTACTAAATTAGTTTCTTGGAATAAAGTTTCATTTTATTATTTTGTATTAAATGATGGAATTTGTATGCATACAAATAAAACTGCGATATTAAAAATCTTATTACTTTGACTTACGGTCCATTTGAATTTGTTGTGTCTGTCCATTTCAATAATTTCCGTAGTGTTAATTATTTTGCAATAAAAAATTACCTATATTAAAAATGATATAAATCGATTCAGTAAACGATTCTACAACAAATCCTGAAAATTGAAACAAACAATTTTCAGGATGTGCGTTAATTAAGTTACATGTTGTATATGATTAATTAATTATTCTTATGCCCTATATACCTACCTACCACCATGTCCCATATCTTAAGCGAATAAAGATCTCATCGACATTTATATTTGTCACAGATTGAACGAGATTCAAGTACTCGTAACAACAAAAGCTTATTACTAAATCAACTTCATTGTCCGGCTTCCAACAACTCATTAAAAAAAATCTCCCATTCGGGCTCAATAAATCCGAAAATTACGACCGAATGATATCTCAGCGAAACCCAATACAAAGCTTGAACAAAAACATTTCGCAATAGTCGCAAGAAATTCCAGCAAACAATTAGATCACTGAAGCATCTTGCTGAACAATAAATCCTTCAGTATCCTGGCTGATGAGGCGTGGTTTCTGCATGGAGTGTCACAGCTAGTTACTTGAGCCTGTCTTTATAATGTTCCACTATATAGCTACACTTCAACTGGGTATTATTGTTAGTTTCTTGCACTGAGTTTATTATTTACTAGCTGTGCCTCGCGGTTGTACCCGCGTTAAACTTTATAAATTATAGCTTATGTGTTAATCTAGGGTGTCAGCTAACTCGATACCAAATGTTATTAAAATCGCTACAGCCGTTTAGCCGTGAAGAAGTAACAAACACACACACTCACACAGTCACAAACATTCGCATTTATAATACTAGTGTGATTTATTTGTTTAAAAACTTTATCATTTTCTTATTTCAGAAGTTACAGGGGGGGGCACTCATTTTACCACTTTGGAAGTGTCTCTCGCGCAAACTATGCAGTTTAGAAAAAAAAAATATTAGAAACCTCAATATCATTTTTGAAGACCTATCCATAAATACCCCACATGTATGGGTACGATGAAAAATTTTTTTTTGGGTTTCAGTTCTATATATCCCCAAAATTATTGTTCTTTTTCTAAGAAAATGTTAATGCGGTTCACAGAATACACCTACTGACCAAGTTTCAACAGTACAGCTCTTATAGACTCGGAATAAGTGGCTGTGACATACGGACGGACAGACAGACAGACATGACGAATCTATAAGGGTTCCGTTTTTTGCCATTTGGCTACGGAACCATAAAAAGTAGGTGCTAGGTCATACCTTTTAATCTATAAGATTGACTGGCACGAGGTATAGATTAAATATATACAAAGACTCACGCCTGTTTCCCAGAGGGGTAGGCAGAGACAACGGACATCCATTTGTCACGATCCTTGCATACCTCTTTCGCTTCGTTTACTGACATAATATTCTTCATACATGCTCGCCAGTTTAGGGTACTTCTGACCTGACCTTTCTTAAGTACGTCTCCGATTTGATCAGAGAATGTTCTACGAGGTCTTCCCGTTCCGGTTGTACCATTCACGGCCTGTGTGATTCCAAATAACTAACTAACTAACATTTAACTTGTAAAGTTAAACTGATACTGACTGGTCATTAAAGATCTACATACATACATACATAGACTCACGCCTGTTTCCCAGAGGGGTAGGCAGAGACAACGGATTTCCATTTGTCACGATCTTTGCATACTTCTTTTGCCTCGATTACTGTGATTATATTCTTCATACATGCTCGCCGGTTTAGGGTACTTCTGACCTGCCCTTTCTTGAGAACATCTGCAATTTGGTCAGAGAATGTTCGACGTGGTCTTCTCCTTCCGGTTGTCCCATTCACACAGGCCAGGTATACTTCTTTAGTCAATCTTCTTTCATTCATCCTTTCTAAATGGCCAAACCATCTCAGCATACCTTTTTCAATCTTTGTGACTACATCCTCTTTCACACCACAACGCTCTCTTACATCAGTATTTTGAATTCTGTCTCTCAAAGTCACACCACACATACTTCTCAGAGCTCTCATTTCCACTGCATTTATTTTACTCTCATTCTTTTTCTGCCATACCCAACTTTCACTTCCATACATTAAAGTTGGCACTAACACTCCATCGTGCACGGCCAGTCGAGCCTTCTTTGAGACTTGCCGGCTACTCATAAAGGCGTGTAGTGCCCCATTCACTCTGTTCCCCGCATTTACTCTTCTAACAATATCTTTTTCATATTTCCCATCTCTCGTAAACAAAGTTCCCAAATATACAAACTCTTTCGCCTGTTCGACTTTCTCTCCTCCAATCACAATATCACATGCTGTCGTGTATTCATCCCTCTCAAATACCATTACTTTCGTCTTACCAACATTCATTTTCATCCCTTTCCTTTCAAAAGCTTCATGCATAGTTGTTACCATCACTCGTCCACCGATGATCCAAGTAGAACTTGATCATCAGCGTAAAGCAGACATTTGATGAGTAACACATTCATCCTTACACCGCATTCACTTTTTTTCAAATCTTTGGTGACGCTACACATCCCTGTCTAACACCCTTTTGGATGCTAAACCACTCAGTGTATGACCCGTTAATCCTCACGCAAGCTCTAAATATATATACGTTATTATTACAGTATATAGTTACTGGTAGCGTGTTCACCCGCAGGGAACGAGGTCCTGGGTTAAAATCCTGAGTCGGGCAAAAAGTGATTTTGGGACTTTTCTGTAAAAAGAAGAATTTTCCAATATCAGCTCGAAGTCAGAGAGTTGGCGGTATGCACTCCAATGCCTCGGAGAGTACGGAAAGCCGTCGGTCCTGTACCTGACATCTTTCCGGCAGTTTCGCTAGTCCCATCAGATCATGAGAGTGGAATAGAAAGTGCCCCTGTGTTTGCGCACACACTTGTGCACTATAATATGTACCACGCAGATCGCTTGTCTGTATTAAGACTAGCCGCCGTGGATGAAATCCGGCTAGGAGGACATTATTATTATTATTTTAAAGTAAACGCCCGCATAAGGGAAATTAATCGCTGTGTCGCGGAGTATTGTTAGTTTCTTGCAGCGAGTTTATTATTTACTAGCTGTGCCCGCGGCTTCGTCCGCGTGTTAATTAGTTTATTTTGTTTTTTTTGGAAAATAAATGACTTTTTCTAAAATAAAAGTAGCCTAAGTAGTAGTAAGCAGGTAGCTGATGTAATAAAGAGTTTATTACATCAGCTACCTGCCAATAAAAGTCCCGTCAAAATCGGTCCAGCCGTTTCAGAGATTAGCCGGAACAAACAGACAGACAGACAGACAAAAATTGTAAAAAATGTTATTTTGGTGTATGTATCGTATATATATTCATATTTATGTAGTAAAACCCGGTTATTTCAATATTACAAACAGACACTCCAATTTTATTTATTTGTATAGATTTTATACACTTTATGCACATAGTTGTGCAGATAGCTGACATGATAATGATAGGTTTCTTTCAGGACATGTCAAGTGTCAACTAGCTGCCACATCCAATTATGAGAGTAAGGAAAAATAAAATACACCTGTGTTTGCTCAGACACTTGTGCACTGTACCTAATATTACCCGCGCTAGTCTCTACTGAGATTGACCATCTAGGTCGGAAGTTGAACTAGAAGATACTATTATAGTACTACTTTGTGACATTGCAAAGATAGATAATAATAATAATAATATCTGGGGACAATGTCACACAGATCATCCTAGTCCCAAACTAAGCAAAGCTTGTACTATGGGTACCGGGCGACCATATACATACTTATATAGATAGATAAATACATATATACATAGAAAACATCCATGACTCAGAAACAAATATTCGTGCTCATCACACAAATATTTGCACTTACCGGGATTCGAACCCAGGACCACCAGCTTCGTAGGCAGGAGCACTACCAACTAGGCTATGGTGACCGTAGATAGATAGATAACTCTTTATTGTACACCAAGTAAAATAAAATATGAGAAACAAGGATGCATTACAGAATTGTACGATTGGCGGCCTTATCACTAAATGTGATCTCTTCGAGACAACCTAGGCATGCTTATACTTAACTTACATATTACATACCATCATCATCGTTTTTACGAGAACCTTTTTGTAATCGTAGATATGGTCTAGCTTATTTCTTTCAAAGTTGTAATTTTATTCTAAAAGAATAAAATACAGGTAGGCCAAAAATAGTGGCACCAACAGAAAAAGGCATGAATCTTATTTAAGATTCTAACATCAAAGAGCACTTACTATTTCACGTACCTTTAAATTCTTTATATTTAACCCGAAACCTTCGCTATCTTATACCTGAGACATCAATATACCGAAGACACGTAATTTCCTTCAGCTACCCTCTCACTACGCATTGTGCATAATAATATAGAACAATAATACGTGAACGACATTCAAAACCTACGCATTACGGTAAAACTTAGTGGTGTGTTATCCATGTTCGGCTATGATGAATGGAGGAAGACGCCTAAGCCCAAGGATTAGTCAATTGCGGCCTCAAATCCACCAAGTCATAGTCGCCTGTTATAGCCCAAGGCATGAACTTTCGACTGTATGAGAATTTAATAATCTTATTTACTTATCTTATGGACTGTGGTTACCCTATTGGGTGATTAAGAGAGGTAGGGCATAGCGTTCATTAGCTCATAGAGCAGCCCGACTGGGGAAGTACCTCCACCTTACAGAAGACAGTCCTTATTGATAACATTAATAATTTTAATGTTGGGTTTTCGAGTGTGAGTAAGGTCGCCAGAGCTCATTGGGGTGGGGGGAAGGGTCAGAAACTCTTGTATGCTGACTTTTAAAGGCCGGCAACGCACCCGCGACACCTCTGGTGTTGCGAGTGTCCATGGGCGGCGGTGATCACTTACCATCAGGTGACCCACTTGCTCGTTTGTCGTCCTCTGATATATAAAAAAAAGATCCTGTAAGATGCAGCAATTTAATTTAAAATGATATATAAAATAAAAAATATGAATGTTATTTATGAATGTTATGTTGTTTTATTAGTTGTTGAAGCCGCCTAGTAGGCCACCGACGAGCCTTAACGACTGTTGTCTATTGACTATAACCGGAACCGACAAGGTAACGTGCCCTCTGAAGCACGGAGACGCTCAGAAATTAAACCACTTTGGTGGCCACTCATTTACGGACTGTACGCGAGCCTAGTTGCTTAAGCTCGCCGATCGCATATTTAATCATTAAAATAAATATAAAACTTGAGAGGTGTCAAGGGACACCCGGATGGAACGAAGTTATTTCTTATTATTTATTATGTACAAAAAACCTGTATACACTTAACAAAAATAATCGTCGCGACACCACACTGTTCAATGCGAAATGAAAATATCTGGCTTGCTTTCTATAAGAGAGAGAGAGAGAGAGAGACAGACAGAGAAACATGCGCACGCCGCACAGCTGCAAAAAGTGTCGTGACAACTTTTCGTAAGATTTTTTCCGTCTAGCCCCCTTTCACAACGCGCGATAAGGAACTTCGTTCCAATATAATGTGTACTATGGACAAGTTGTTTGTATTTTCAATATCTCTCCTTCAAACTTAGCTTACCATCAGCTCACTCAAACTTACTCCATAAAAATCATTAACATCAAGTATTAGTATGAATATAAATGTGAATGTAAACCACCAAGGAACTTATTCAAATACACTTTAAAAAACATAATTGAAATCGGTATACTAGTTTAGGCAGTGTGCACTACATAAACACACGTGCATTATCTATATATATAATAAAATCGTAGGAAAGTCAAAACTGTAGCCAAAAATATAGATTTTAGAATTTTTGTCTGTTTGTCTGTATGTATGTCCGGGTTAAACTCAAAAAGTACTGCATGGATTTACTTAAAATTTTGCATGAATATTACTAAGAGGTCAGGTCGACATATAGGCTACATATTATCACGCTATAACCTACGGGGGAGGAGCTGTGATAATTTATTAAAGGTAACGCGGGTAAAACCGCGGGGCCAAGCTAGTAACAACATATACGAAGACGGCCACCGAAAATGGCCGAAACGATTTCTCATTTAACATTTTCAAGATCGCTTCAGCGTGTAGCGTACATCCCCACACCGTAACGGAAATTGTCTGGTTAGGTCGGGTAAACAACTGCCTACTCCCACGATCCTAAATATAAGCACTTGTTATTGGGACAGTAATTACAACTACATTATACTTACTGATAGTTGAAAATTATTGGTAATTCTTTAGTCTAGTATCTACCTATTTACTTACTTTATACATTCTTTTTGGAACGAAGTTCCTTATCGCGCGTTGTGAAAGGGGGCTAGTCGGAAAACAATCTTACGAAAAGTTGTCATGACACTTATTGCAGCTATGCGGCGTGCGCATGTTTCTCTGTCTGTCTCTCTCTCTCTCTCTCTTATAGAAAGCAAGCCAGATATTTTCAATATCTATTTCGCATTGAACAGTGTGGTGTCGCGACGATTATTTTTGTTGAGTGTATACAGGTTTTTTGTTCATAATAAATAATAATAAATAACTTCGTTCCACCCGGGTGTCCCTTGACACCTCTCAAGTTTTTTTTTATAGATTTCGAGTTATTTTTCAATAATTTAAATTAGACATAAATAATTGTATCAATCAATTGACTGTATGGCAATATGGACCGTATGGCGCAGTTAATAAGACAGTCGCCTCGCAGCATCGTGTCCCGGGTTCGATTCTTGCGCAGGACAACTATTTGTGTGACCCATAAATAGTTGTTCTGGGTATGAATGTACTTTGTTGTTGTTATGTTTGTAAATTACCTCGCAACACAAGGATTAATTTCCATAAGCAATATCATAGTGTTTATAAGCAATACTTGTGCTACAGGGCATGAAAGTTAAGAAAACCGAGACGAAGTTTGTTAAAAATAACTGTCCACTTTTTCATAGTCTTCTAGTACTTCTGACAATGGAATTGTTCCGAATGAAAGAATTTACTTTAGAAACAAGAATAGTATGTCTTTTTTTTTTAAATCAGGTCGTACCGGGAACAAGTCATATCCAAAACCATATTCATTAATTCATATACTATTTACCCTGTGATTGAATGTATTACAGAATTACATATTTATATTAATATGTAATTCTGTAATACATTCAGAACGTACAATACATTCATACAGTAACAAATTACCACAAAGCTAAAAGTTTAAAATGAATTTTCGGTTTGCAAATAGGCGTAATGGCCTAATTTTTACCTATGCAAATTGAACTTCATAGTTTCTCCTGGGGCTCTACCGGCTAAGTCGCCGAACATCGATTTCTTAAATGGCGTTCAAATAAATGAGTCCCGATGAGCTCTGGCGGCCTTACTCACACGCAGAAACACAGCATTAAAGTTATTATTAAGGAATGGCTTCTGTAAGGTGGAGGTACTTCCCCAGTCGGGATGATTGAGCGAGTGAACGCTGTACCTTCCTCTCTTAAAACCTGGCACCTAAGTCGCCTTTAACGACACCCACGGGATGATATGAGTTGACCCTGTTATTCTTTCTAAGCCGGATACCACACGCCACTTAATGTTACCTAATTGCTGCAAAGGCACTGACGTACTATTAATAATAGAGTAATTAAGTGACATTCAGCACAATTATCTCTTAGGCAATTGCAATAATCGTACGTAATTCACCTACACCGCTATAGCTTAGTAGGCTTTACGCGAATTAAGTACAAGTGGCTATCAAAGGAGGTTATTACATAAATTGTTTGTAATACATTATTCATCGAAACTTCGTCCATAGCTCTTTCTTTATTCCATTAGAGTGGAGTAATATAATCTTCAATTGAATGGATTCCAGACAATTACGAAATTACTTATATGGCGGGTATAGTGTATCATCATCATAATCATCAACCTGATATCGTCCACTGCTGGACATAATTTTTTAAAAATGGTTATTTCGGGCAACTAATTGAGACCCATTGCTAGAAATTACATATACGATAAAATACTTAAACAAAATTAATAATTAAAAATAACAGAATATGAATAATAACACTGAAACATAGACCACCCCCAAAGGTGTCTATAACGCTGTCATTTGGAGGGGTTTGCCGCTCCCAGCGGTTGGCATACTGGTGTATAGTTGGCGACCGCAGTATTTTTTTTTTTTTTGCTTATAATAAAATTAGCAATAACAATTTAGTGCCAAGTTGAAACCAAGTTAGTGCCAAGTTAGGTGGTACCTACACAGGTAGCACTGCTGGCTGACTACCTAGTATTTCTCTTAGTTGCCTTTAACGACACCCACGGGATGGTAAGGAGTGGCCCTGATATTCTTTTCAGGCCTGAAAACAGACTGCAATATAGTGTATAATATGTGCTAAAATATGATTTACGTTCAATGATATCTACGTTCAGAATTTCCAGGCGTAAAACCCAACAGGTGCTATTAGCAATTCCAAAGCAGAGGGTAGGTAGTTATTGGCAAAATTTAAGGACAACAAATAATCTAAGACCTAGTAAAGAATCCAGCAATTGGCAATTGTGCTCTTTGGGGGAGGTTTCTTCAGTATACTGTTCGAGCTTACCCGCATCCTGCGCACCAAGGATGCACATCTTTTGGGCATAGTAGTCAAAGAACAGTCGACTTGAGTTTCAGCGAACATATCTGATGGGCTTCAGAAACGGGGCGGCCCCAACAGCACCCTGGTCGTTTTGCTGTATAATATAAACCCCACCAAAATCAAATGTGAAGAAGGAGAGTCAAGTTCAATACAAAAATTATGTTTGGCTGTGAGCTTTGCCGCAAAAAGAATAGAGATCTAAACGAGTGCCAAGTGCTATACAAAATCCGAATATGTATTTATATGAAAAAATAACATTATGGACAAGTATTAAACTGCTGTTATTTAAAAACCGGCCAAGTGTGAGTCGGACTCGCATATGAAGGGTTCCGTAGCAGCAAGTATTTCAGTTGATTAAATGAAAGCAAATTGCGGTTTATAACGTATAAAAAATACTACTTGCTAGATCTCGTTCAAACCAATTTTCGTTGTAAGTTTCTATGGTAATGTACGTTATATATTTTTTTAGCTTTATCATTCTCTTATTTCAGAAGTTACAGGGGGGGACACTCATTTTACCACTTTGGAAGTGTCTCTCGCGCAAACTATTCAGTTTAGACAAAAATAATATTAGAAACCTCAATATGATTTTTTAAGACCTATCGGTAGACACCACACATGTATGTGTACGACGAAAAAAAAATGTTGAGTTATAGTTCTATGTATGGCGACCCCCCAAAATTTTTGATCTTTTTCTATTTTTGTGTAAAAATATTAATGCGGTTTACAGAATACACATACTTACCAAGTTTCAGCAGTACAGCTCTTATAGTTTCGGAAAAAAGTGGTTGTGACATACGGACGGACAGACAGACAGACAGACATGACGAATCTATAAGGGTTCCGTTTTTTGCCATTTGGCTACGGAACCCTAAAAATGTGAGATCTTAAATTAGATTATATTTGACTTGGACAGTTTTCATTATTATTGTCAAATCAAACCTACATTATGATCTCACATATTTTTTTAATTAATAGCAATTGTTAAAGTTACCCAAGTTTCTTTGCCTATATCTCGGCCTTTTATGATAACTCTTACAATTCAATGACTTCTACAACTACATAATTATTGGTCCTGTATTTGGTGCAGCTGACCGTGCTACAAAACAACTAATTTACAAGCCTTCATTTAGCTTGACATGTTTGCCTGTCAATGATCAAATTTCAGTACTCAAATTTGACCCAATTTCTAGTATTCGATTGAGCTTTAATTCTGCATATATGTATGTTTGCAAAAGGAAATTGTCAGATTGTTAATAACTCTCTAATAAAACAACGAAACTTCATTAATGTCGAGCCGATTTCTTAGGGATTAATAATATCGTGGGACATTATTCACACACAACCATTTGATCCCAAACTAAGCAGAGCTTGTACTGTGGAAACCAGATAACTGATATACTACATATACTACTTTTTTTTGTAAATATATACTTATTTAGATAGTTACACCCAGATTCAGCATAAACAGACATATCCATGAACACAAATATTTATCCTGGGTGGGAATCGAACTCAAAACCTGAGGCATTAAAGGCAAGTATCCACCAATCACGCCAAACGACCAGTCAAATTATCGCAGATATCATCAATGGAAAGATATTATCGACAAAAAAACAGTTACAAGCATGTATTCTGCTTGAACTGTCCTCGTGTCTGGCCCAATTTATATTTACTTATAGTTTAGTTCCTAGCTCTGAACTTAGCTCAGGTCTACCTGATAATAAGCAGTTAACAAATAAGTTGCTGACCATAGTTAGTTGGCGACTGGTTTCCGCTCTAAACCTCTAGATTGGGCTCTTGTATGTCACCATATTTGGCGATTCAAACCTTTTAGGGGTGAATTTCAACAAGAGCTTTTTATTTATCATTTCGGTGGAATTTTTTGTTTTGAATGCTATCTACATATTTTTAGTGATAGATAAAGCTTTAGCCTATTTTATAACATTGTGCGTGAGTGGACACCAAATATCATAAAAACTTACATAAATATTTAAGAATGAATTTTTAAGAGTCCACTGACATGAAAAGTGTCTAGCGAAATGATATAAATGACCACCGAAATGATAGACTGTGCACCGGAATGAAATAAATCCACAGAAATGATACAGCTAAGAACTACCGTGCCGGGCAGCCAGGGTTCCGTACTTTGTTAGGTTTGATTTCCACAAATTTTAGATAAACAATGAGACAGTGAAATTCAGGTAGAATTTACGTTTTACGGGATTTTCGTATTTTTATTTAATTGAAGGTCAATTACATGTCTTCACGATTAGGCAGTTGGTATATGTAAGAAGTATATGCTCAGCTTAATTTAACTTATTTTCTAATGGGATATTTTTAAATGCACATCTGTATAGATTTCAGCACACTACGTAATGCACACCAGAAGTATGAATGCTGTGCAAAAAAACTAATTGAATAACTAAATATGACCTACAAAAAGAATTAAAAACCACACAAACCGAGGTGGCCTTTTTTATTGAATTCACATCAAAAATGTAATTCGTACATTGGATATACGATTTAAAAAACAAAAGTTCCAAATGTTTATCAAAATTACTAACTTGCACACTAAATTGTACAATCTTACAACGGAATTTCTAAAATTGTTAACTAAAGGTGTACCACTATAAAGTAAGTTTATTTTATCAAATGAAACTCTACAAATTGACTAATAGTGCAACTAAAATATATTAAACCTAACTTTATTTAGATTTTGATTCTTTATTTTACTGAAAAACTTGTTGGCGCCTGCACATCTAACGCCGCGCTCGCTCTTTAGCATCTAACGCGAGTGTGAGGGAGACCGAGCGACACGAAGTAAGCGTAACGCGTAACGGTCTGGTACTTCTGAACGAAAAGAAGATTTTCATATGCTGTTCGAAGGTGTTCGAAACTGCGCCTTCTTTTTTTGTGACTTTTTTCTTTTGTGACAGAAGCGAATCGCTGCAAAACCGACTTCACGTAGTCTTGTTTGCCCTACCCCTAGAGTGTAATGTAAGCCCGCGTAGGCGCGGGGGGGTGGGGCGGGAGCCGCGAGCTGCAGGAGTAGGTGGTTTGAAGGCCCGCCGCCGCAGCTGAGGCTGGCCGGCGAAGCCGGCCAGCAAGCCGAAGCTGCGGTGGAGAGCGTTAAAACCATCTGCGACGATAAGCTCGCGTGGGGCCGCCCAAACCCCGCAGCGCCGGAGCCGTGACAGAAACAATGCTTGCTGCATTATAATTATCTTTATATTTAAGTTCTGTTATTGTTCCTAAACTTCTACTTACTGTTTCTACACTTAGTTACCGCTCAGTGTGCATGTGTTTAGTGCATGTTAAGTAAGCACTTGATTATTTTTTTGTGTACTTAATTATATAAAGATTACTGATTAAATTGGGTTTTATTTAGAATAAACGGCGTTCCTAAAAGTAAATTAGGTGATGGTTTTCCTTGAAAAAGTTTTATTAAGTTTGTTGAACTATAGATTTGTTAGATAACTATTTTGATAATAGTTATTCATTCAGTAAAACAGTTCTGCAAATATGATTAAACAGTATACTTAATTTGATTTAGTTAGTGTGCATAATTAGTGTGCAAGTCAGTATTTTTTATATAACTTTGAAATATTTTGTTAGAAAAAAGGGAATATACAGATATCGATTTAAATACATGCCTTTTCTAATGCTGATATTATCTAGGTTGATTACACGACTCACTGTTTCAGTGTTATAGACAAATATGCCAAGATTAAACGATTTTATTTGTTTTTAATTGTTCGTCACAGGAATGCATTCTGACAATATTTTGTAAATACTAAATACATGAGTGATTTCCTAACTCCAGCCTGCTATTAAATTAAAACTTTTGACTGCAGATCCGCAGAGGTCATTTCTGTCATTATATTTGTGTATATATATATGGCCTTTGCGTCTGTTACAGACGATTTACGGCGCATTGTCTGAGAGACATTTCTTATGGTGGCTAAACAAACCGATGCGAGAGCGACATAGCCTGCCGCAGGCCTGACAAGAGAAGTTTGCGGTGGTTGGTGCCGAGCCGCTTTCATGTCGCTTCTGTCTCTTATCAGCAAATACTCCGAACCAGGCTTCATCACAGATCTTACGACCCTCCACTACACGTTTGCACCATTCAACTCCATTTTCAGCGAGCTTTTCCCAGCTACTGTGGTCAATTTTAAAAGCGGCCATATCCCGCTTGTCTTTAAAGCAAAGCAGAGGTCTACCGACATCTGAGGTCTATTTGTGTAGATCTGCAGTTAATGTACTAACTCTGACGTTACAGTAGTTAATGTCATCATCATTTGCCTGATATCATCCACTGCTGAACA
The DNA here is from genome assembly GCA_951640165.1 of Pseudoips prasinana. Taxonomy (NCBI): domain Eukaryota; kingdom Metazoa; phylum Arthropoda; class Insecta; order Lepidoptera; family Nolidae; genus Pseudoips; species Pseudoips prasinana. Next base: position 16,181,087 of record OX621259.1, on the reverse strand, counting down.
TAGGCCTCCCCCAAAGGTTTCTTTAATGTTGCCTTAGTCACCGCGCTTGGCAAGCAAGTTGGTGTCCGCAGTTAGGTAGTAACACACAGGAGGCGCTGCTGCCCGACTACCTATTTTTTTATATCATAAGGCTCCAAACGAAAAAGCGGGTCAGCTGATGGGAAGTGATCACCGCCGCCCATGTAGGTACATACACTCGCAACACCAGAGGAGTCACGGGTGCGTTGACGGCCTTTAAAAGAGCCAGCAAACAAGTGTTCCTCCCACCCTAAAGTGCTCTGGCGGCCATACTCACACGCAGAAACACAACATTAAAGGTGTAGTGGAAACAACTACAGTATAAAAGCTACTCGTACTTTGTACAAATTATCTATGATAGTGCGTGACGTTTAAAAAAGATAATATATAACTTCAAGACATTAAGTCAAAGAAAATAAAATAAATTTTACATGTTAACTCGCTTTTGATTTTCTACTCCTTCTACTAATTTAGTAGTCTCACTAAATTGGTGACTCCTACTAAACTGGTGACCCCGACGTGATCAAAATAAATATTACGTGTTAACTCGCTTCTGATTTTCTACTCCTTCTACTAATTTACTAGTCTCACTAAATTGGTGACTCCTACTAAAAAGTTATAAATGTTATTATTAAGGAATGTCTTCTGTAAGGTGGAGGTACTTCCCCAGTAGTCCCCATGCTATATGAGCGCATGGACGCTGTATCCTATCTCTCTTAAAACCTGGTACCTTAGTCGCCTTTAACGACACTGTGATGCTATGAGGTAGCCCTATTATTCTTTTTAGGCCAGAAACCACACGCCACTTAATGTTACCTGCTTAATGCTACCTAATTGCTGCAAAGGCTATCACGTACCATTAATAATAGAGTAACTAACTGACATTCAGCACAATTATCTCATAGGCAATTGCAATAATCGTACGTAATTCACCTACACCGCTATAGCTTAGCTTAGTACGCGAATTAAGTACAAGTGGCCATCAAAGGACTTCATTACATAAATTGTTTATGATACATTATTCATCGAAAGTTCGTCCACAGCTCTTTCTATATTCCATTAGAGTTGACTAATATAATCTTCAATTGAATGGATTCCAGGCAATTATGAAATTACTTATATGGCGGGTATAGTGTATCATCATCGTAATCATCAGCCTGATATTGTCCACTGCTGGGCATAATTAAGAAAAATAAATGTTTATATCGGGTAACTAATTGAGGCCCATTGGTAGAAATTACATACACGATAAAATACTAAAACAAAATTAATAATTAAAAATAACAGAATATGAATAATAACACTGAAACATAGACCACCCCCAAAGGTGTCTATAACGCTGTCATTTGGAGGGATTTGCCGCTCCCAGCGCTTGGCATACTGGTGTATAGTTGGCGACCGCAGTTTTTTTTTAATTAAAAATCTGTTTATTTCTCTTCACAAAATAGATAAGTCTTTCCCTGCTGCGCGCATATTTCACGTCGATGAAAGTGGTCTCTCCATACTCCAGAGTAAAATACCAAAAATCATAGCGTGAAAAGGAAAGGATTTTGAAGAAGATCTAAACTGTCAAACTAATTCAATGACACTCTACTCCCCCATGGTTGCTTCTCTGCCAGTGGAGAATATAGAAGACACAGAGCCAGAGCCGTCTGGTAGTAGGACGAAAATAGGGTTATAAAGCTTATAATAAAATTAGCAATAACAATTTAGTGCCAAGTTGAAACCAAGTTAGGTGGTACCTACACAGGTAGCACTGCCGGCTGACTACCTAGTATTTCTCTTAGTTGCCTTTTACGACACCCACGGGATGGTATGGAGTGGCCCTGATATTTTATTTTTAGGCTGGAAAACTCACTGCAATATAGTGTATAATATGTACTAAAATATGATTTACGTTCAATGATACGTTCAGAATTTCCAGGCGTAAAACCCAACAGGTGGTATTAGCAATTCCAAAGCAGGGGGTAGGGTAGTTATTGGCAAAATTTAAGAAAACAAATAATCTAAGACCTAGTAAAAAATCCAGCAATTGGCAATTGTGCTATTTGAGGGAGGTTTCTCCAGTATACTGTTCGGGCTTACCCGCATCCTGCGCACTAGGGATGCACATCTTTTGGGCATAGTAGTCAAAGAGCAGTCGGCTTGAGTTTCAGCGAACATATCTAACGGGCTTCAGAAGCGGGGCGGCCCCAACAGCATCCTGGATGTTTTGCTGTATAATATAACCCCACAAAAAACAAATGTGAAGGAGAGCCAACTTCAATACAAAAATTATGTTTGGCTGTGAGCTTTGCCGCAAAAAGAATAGAGATCTAAACGAGTGCCAAGTGCTATACAAAATCCAAATAGGTATTTATATGAAAAAAAATAACATTATGAACAAGTATTAAACTGCTGTTATTTAAAAAATGTGAGATCTTAAATTAGGTTAGATTTGACTTGGAGAGTTTTCATTATTATTGTCAAATCAATCCTACATTATGATCTCACATTTTTTTTATTTAACAGCAATTGTTATAGATATCCAAGTTTCTTTGCTTGAACTTGGCTTGACAAGCTGCCGTGTGTCTAGATAGTATTATTTACAATAAAAAATATATCTCGGCCTTTTATGATAACTCTTTCAATTCAATGACGTGTAAGTCACCAACTATATAATTATTGCCCCTGTATTTGGTGCAGCTGACCGTGCTACAAAACAACCAATTTACAAGCCTTCATTTAGCTTGACATGTTTGCCTGTCAATAATCAAATTTTAGTATTCAAATTTGACCCAATTTCTAGTATTTGATTGAGCTGTAATTATGCATATATGCAAAAGGAAAATGTCAGATTGTTATAACTCTCTAATAAAACAATGAAACTTCATTAATGCCGAGCCGATTTCTTAGGGATTAATAATATCCTGGAACATTATTCACACATGGCAATTTGATCCCAACCTAAGTAGAATTTGTACTATGGAAACCAGATAACATACTACATTTCTTTTGTAAATATACACTTACATAGATAACTAGCGGCCCGGTACGTGCTTCGCTACGTATAAGGCATAGTAATAAATTCAAACAAAAAAATATTTTAAATTGCTAAAAGATGTTGATTTTACACTTTTTCAAGACTTTTTTTTAATTTTTCTCTACGTACAAACCTTCCTTGGACTTTCACGAAAAATTCAAGACCAAAATTAGCCAAATCGGTGAAGGCGTTGTTGAGTTATAATATAACATTACAACGAAAAGTGGCATTGATTTTTATATATATCGATTAAATCCAGATATGTCCACGCACACAAATATCTGTCCTGGGTGGGAATCGAACCCAATACCTGAGGCATTAAAGGCAAGTATCCACCAATCACGCCAACCAACACGTCAAATTATCGCAGATATTATCAATAGATACGGATAGCGCAATAACAACAATTGTGGAGATCTTTGGGGGAGGCCTTTGTCCAGCAGTGGACGTCTTTCGGCTGATATGATGATGATGATGATGATTATCAATAGAAATATATTATCGAGAAAATAAAGAGTTACAAGCATGTATTCTGCTTGACCTGCCTCGTGTCTGTCCAAATTTATATTTTATAGTTTAGTTTCTAGCTCTGAACTTCGCCCAGGTCTACCTGATAATAAGCAGTTACCAAAGAAGTTGCTGACCATAGTTAGTTGGCGACTGATTTCCGCTCTAAACCTCTGGATTGGGCTCTCGCATGTCACCATATTTGGCGATTCAAACCTTTTAAGTTTCTTCCAAAAGTCCAAGAGCCATCGAAATTTTCAATCTCTTTGGATTATCCAGCAATTTTTCCCATTTACAGCCCTTTCTTTTGCAGTGCACCTGTATGGTTTTTTTTTATTTCAAGGCAACCTCTGCCCATAGGTGTTGCTGACCATATTTTCGATAAACTTTGGCAATATACCTGGATTTTTTATTACGAGGTAGGCAAGCTATTGGCCCACCTGATGGATAGTTGTAACCGCTACTCATGGACATTCGCAATGCTAGAGGGCACAGAAAACCGCTGCTTAGCGTGAGATTAGTACTTTTTATGACCTCCGTTTAAAGAAAGACAAAATATTCTATAAAGAATGGTCTCCAATCCAGCTGATCATATCGACAATTAATGCTATAGTTTATCGTAATTTAGCTTTTAGCTTCTAGTTTTAGGCACTAGATAATAACTATTTTCCTACCTACAAACGGAATGTAAAGGCTTGCATGAACAAAACCAAATTGTGCCGCATTAACATACTGTTTTTGCAAAGCTTTTTGTGACTAGTATATATTAATCTTGCTGACATTTTCATTACATAATATGAAAGCTACGTAAACACGCTTGTTGCACGCGAGTAAGCGATGTCAACTAAACCAAGTGACGTCATATTAATTGCATTTTTCTATTTATATCAGAGGGCGACAAACGAGCAAATGGGTCACCTGATGGTAAGTTATCACCGCCGCCCATGGATACTTGCAACACCAGAGGTGTCGCGGGTGCGTTGCCGGCCTTTAAGAGACAATAAACTAGTGTTGCTGACCCTTCCCCTCCACCCAGGTCTGGCGACCTTACTCACACTCAGAAACACAACATTAAATTATTAATGTTATTATTAAGGAATGTCTTCTGTAAGGTGGAGGTACTTCCCCAGTCGGGCTGCTCTTCAAGCGAATGAACGCTGTGCCCTACCTCTCTGGCATAAGTCAATATTGCAGTAATTGTAGTTTGACTGCCTCCTTGGTCTAGAGGTAGCGTGTTCAACTGCAGATAACGAGGTCCTAGGTTCAAAACCCATGTTGGGCCAAAAGTGCTTTTGGGATTTTTCCGTAAACTGAAAAATTTCTTAGTATCAGCCCGAAGTCTGGGAGAGGTTGCGGTATCATTCTCGACAGGATTGGAGGTGGTGTTTCAACGATACAAAGAAACGACGCGAAAGAACGAGGTCGCAACTACAAACTCGCAAACAAAAATATATCAAACTATGTACAGCGTCACGAGAGTTTTTAATAACCATTATTATTCAAGGGAAGTCGTGATCTTTTTGCCCGAATTGGGTTGATGTTTCTAGGAAGACGATCCTACCGGGTTGCTTGACAATGAAACATAATATTGGAAAGCCCGGTTAAGGGTTACATATCTTTGATTATCATAATTATAAATTAAACTAGCTGTGCCCCGCGGTGTTACCTGCGTTAAATTTTATAAATTTTCTTTGCTAGAAACCTCACGGAGCCCGAGACCTTTATAACGAATCCAAAATCGTGGAAATCGGTTCGTGCGTTCTGGAGTTATAGCGTCAGGAAGGAAAACCCGACTTATTTTTATATAGTAGATTAAATTCCTTTTATAAATATATACATAAATATACGTATAATATACATAAATAGTGACTAGTCACAAGTATTAATACAGTAACTAGTCACTGTAGGTATATATAACATTTGCCAACATCAATAGTTTGTCGACAACAAGACCAATTTGACGACGAAATCTAACAGAAGTTTAAATATTTATCATTTACACCCACGTACAAAGTTAGTGTGGTAGTTATCTACATAGAAATTTCAATATATTCCTAGGCCAAATATAAGATTCATTTGGTTTTGTGATAGATATAAGCGTGCCTATATTTGACTTCTAACTTATTGATTTATACTCTTCGATCAATATTGATCGAAGTTTATACTCATTATAGACAAATACTATTCACCACGTACTATTTATATTGACTGTTTAAATTAAGGTATTATAATTGACAATTATCAAATATTTAGTTAGTTAGTTTAAGTTAAATTATTTTGTACGCCTTCTATTGGCACAACATAGCGAACATGTATTTTTATTTATTATCATCTATTGTACCTATATGTTTACAAAAATAAAGATTATGATTATGAAAAAGAAAACAAAAAGTTTCACGATTATGTATCTTGATATTATTATTGATATGAGAAAATTTCGGGTATATTTCAGCTGTTTAGCTGTGATAACCTTGATAACTAACATTGATAAAGGCTCTAATTACCATAATTTATTTATCAATCAATTTATAATCAAAACTTTATCCTCATCATACCAGCCGAAAGACGTCCACAGCTGGACAAAGGCCTCCCCCAAAGATCTCCACAATTGCCGGTCTTGCGCTATTCGCATCCAGCAGTTTCCAGCGACCCGCATAAGATCATCGGTCCATCTTGTAGGTAGCCTGCTCACGCTGCGTCTTCCGGTTCGTGGTCGACACTCGAGAACCTTTCTGCCCCTACGGCCATCGGATCTACGAGCTATGTGCCCAGCCCACTGCCACTTCAGTTTTGCAATTCTTCGGGCTATGTCGGTGACTTAATCAAAACTTACTTCTTATTAAATATACTAAATAATCGGTGGGATTCGTATTCAGCAGATTATTTAGTTTAGTTCCTGCGCTCCAGAATACACATAACAACAATCCTTGACTGCACGTGTGGTGCAGCGGTTACGACAGCCACGTCACCACTTCATGTCTTGGGTTCGATTCCCGCTCTGGACAACTATTTGTGTAACCCATAAATAGTCGTTCTAAGTCTGGATGTATTTGGTATCCGTAAATTATATGTTTTTAAAGTACCCTGGGACACAGGGATTCAATTCCCACCGTGCTTTCTTTTCAATAAAAAAATACCTGTATAGGTTTTCTGCTTTTAAGCTACGTGGAATACACGTGTAGCATAAACCCCAGGATACAACATACAGCTGTCTCGCTTGTTTAGATCTTTAATAGGACCTCTAATTACTCTATAGACTCCCAAAAATAGTGCTTAGGACATACTGTGACATTAATAATCTCATATATTCGTCTACTTTCCATTTTTATTATTGTTGAATGACCAAGAAGAAAAGAATAATAATTGTTCCCGCGTGACTTAGTAAGTACCTACCTACCTAAATGAAATGTATAAGTAAACACTTGTTCTGTACATTTAAGGATAATAATTTCACTAAAATGCCTAGTTGCTTAACCGCGCCAATCACCCACGGATCGGTGAGAGCATTTTATACTAACCATTATTTACTCCAGGACACATTTTCTGTTGCTTTTCTTGCTTAATTCGACGGCAGCCTCTCATTCCCCATATGGATAATGTCAGTGCATTCCCAGCGTTAAAGTTCAACCACTAGACCCCGATTATAATGACATGTCATATGTTTATCTCCAATCAGCTGAAGATTGATGTCCTATCCTGTTTCGGTTCACGGCAATTAGGCGGTTGACGACGGTAGACACGTCCCGGTGAAATATTAAACAGGATAGTTTACAAGTTACCCAACTGTACTTAAGTGAATGGGACAGTAATATATTTGATTCGGCAGGATTGTAATGCCTGAAAGTTTAGAAAGTTGGTTTAAATGTTGAATATAGATGTAATGGGCGGTTTGTATATTTATTTAATTTTATTCTTAATGGAAATCCGTTGTCTCTGCCTACGCCTCTGGGAAACAGGCGTGAGTCTATATATTCTTTATTTTTTTTTATTTTTTACAAGACAACGCTTGCAGTACGGAATCTAATCCCTCTGTCGCGGGGTACTTTCATCATCATCATCATCATCATCATATCAGCCGAAAGACGTCCACTGCTGGACAAAGGCCTCCCCCAAAGACCTCCACAATTGCCGGTCTTGCGCTATCTGCATCCAGCGATTTCCAGCGAACCGCACAATATCATCGGTCCATCTTGTAGAGGGCCTTCCCACGCTTCGTCTTCCGGAGTACTTTACAAACATGAATTAGACGGACCCATATTAAATCCAGACTCAGAACAACTATTTATGGGTCACACAAATAGTTGTCCGGGGCGGAACTCGAACCCGCGGCACGGAGCGGCGAGGCGACTGTCTTAGCCGCTACACCACACGTGCAGTCGAATGTAAATGTATGTATTCTTAATGACAACTGTATGAATTCATCAATTAAGTATCCAGGGTTTTAGGTAACTACTTAGGTATTCGAAAAAAAAATAAGTAGAAGGGAGCTTCTTTTTACTTAAAAAAATATTGGGTAAAGCTTTGCTAATGTGTAAAGAAATTCTTAGCTTGAAATGTATATTAGTATGTATTTAACGGAAAGCAAGCAAATATTTTGAGATAAATAAAATAATAGTTTAAAAACTAAGGGAAATCCTTTTTTTCAAAGTTGATGAATAAATCTCGTCTCGTTTTGATTTAAAGGTAAGAAACCGGCCAAGTGCGATTTGACGAATAGACCGTTCATGAGATACAGCTTGGTGACAGATGGCCAGACAGACAGACAGCGGAGTCTTAGTAATAGGGTGCCTTTAGGTACGGAACCCTAAAAAAAATTCAACATTAAAAGCGTCTTACCATGAAAACATTCTACAAAATCTTTTTCTCGTTCATACACATTTTAAAATGGCAACTTTCGAAGTTATACTTCTTTTGGCGCGATGGAGAAAAATGTTGAGAGTGAATTTTTACGATGCGCGCGCACACCGACACCTAAATTTAACAGCATGAAGTTAGTTCTAGATGAGAGTGAATTTTTACGATGCGCGCGCACACTGACACCTAAATTTAACAGCATGAAGTTAGTTCTAGGTGGTATGAAAATTGATAACTATGTTCAAGTTGTATATTCTAGTATTTTTATTTAAATAAAATCTTTTTGATTAATTTTAATATTTATCGTTAATCACTACTGCATTTTAGTAATTTTTTTTCCATACGCCAAAGAAGTATAACTTCTAACGCGTGTACATAAGTACACACAGAATTTTTTTTCTGACAAACAGATTGAAGAATTGACCGGGATGAAACAGTTTAAGTGGCACTCAGCTCATACTCACATGCCCTTTAACGTAGGATAAATAGCCTGCTGTTGAGACTTTATATCTAGATAAAAAGTTCTAGATATTTTATTTTCTCCCTTTGAGAAGATATTTTTTTAGACAACGCCCGCAATAGGATATCTGATCCCTGTGCCGCGGTGTACTTTACAAACGTGTATTAGACGGATACAAATTACATCCAAACTCAGACCAACTATTTATGGGTCACACAAATAGTTGTCCGGCGAGGCGACTGTCTTAGCCGCTGCGCCATACGTGTTGTTGACCTTTAAGATTAAACAACATAAGATATTGGGTTAGCTTTAATCCCTCTCGCCATTTTTATTTAATATTATTTGAATGTTCGTGTGGCCCAGCATATAAGATAGTCCCGTCACCACTTCGTGTCGTCGCAGGTTCAAATCCCGCACTGGATAACTATTTGTGTGACCTATAAATTGTTGTTCTGCGTCGGGATGTACTGTGTCCGTCAATATCCGCCCCAGAAAGAATAAGTTTGCCACCTCATGCCTTCCCGTCGCTGTCGTAAAAGGCGACTAAGGGATACCAGGTAGGCTAAGGGAAGTAGGGCGTAGGTACAGAGCCCTAAAAAAAATAATTTCCGCATTTCAGTGAGGTAGGGCATAGCGTTCATTCGCTCAGAGAGCAGTCCGACTGGGGAAGTACCTCCACCTTACAGAAGACATTCCTTATACATTATAAAAAAAAAACTTGAGAGGTGTCAAGGGACACCCGGATGGAACAAAGTTGTTTCTTATTATTCATTATGTACAAAAAACCTGTATACACTCAACAAAAATAATCGTCGCGACACCACACTGTTCAATGCGAAATAGAAATGAAAATATCTGGCTTGCTTTCTATAAGAGAGTGAGAGAGAGACAGACAGAGAAACATGCGCACGCCGCACAGCTGCAAAAAGTCTCGTGACAACTTTTCATACGATTTTTTTCCGTCTAGCCCGCTTTCACAATGCGCGATAAGGAACTTCTCTCCAAAAAAAAAAATAACATTATTAATTTTAATGTTGTATTTCTGCGTGTGAGTAAGGTTGCTAGAGCTCATCGGGGTGGGGGGCGGGGTTAGCAACACTTGTTTGCTGGTGTCCATGGGTGGCGGTGATCACTTACCATCAGGTGACTCACTTGCTCATTTTCGGTTTTAAAAAAGGTAGTCGGGCAGAGCAGCGCCTCCAGTACACAAATTACCACCTACACTGCGGTCACCAACTCACATGCCAAACGCGGTGACTACGGCAATTCCAAAGTTGCATAGTAGTTAACGTTACCAATGTTAGAAACTTTTGGGAGTGGCCTATATCTGTATATCTGCCTGAATGAGATAAGTAGTAAATCTTGATTCAAACTTGCTTTCCACGCCGGTGGTCGTGGGTTCGATTACCACCCAGAACAGATATTTGTGTGCATGAACATGTCTGTCTGTCCTGAGTCTGGGTGTAAATTATCTATACAAGTATATCAGTTATCTGGTTTCCATAGTACAAGCTCTGCTTAGTTTGGGATCAGATGGCCGTGTGTGAATAATGTCCCTGGATATTATTATTATTACAATATTTTTAAATATTTCCATGAATATAAACCTACAATGAAATTCACCGTCATAAGTTCCTAATTACTCCACCAATTTATTATTCTCGAAAGCATTACCTTGCAAACCCCTCACTTGAGATTTAACGTCCCCTCTTAAATTAAAGAATACAGCTAATCAAATAAAAAATCTCCGGCTCTATAGAGAGGCCTTAAGAGGAAATGCCAAGCCAAAATTGTGCCACGGATGTCAACGAACTATGTTTGAAGAAAACCACCACACTACAGTACAGCCATTTTTGTTATTGATATTTTTAATAACACTGCAAGTAAATTGACTTTAATTCTTTAAGATTCTACGTGAGGTCTGAATTTCTAAAACAAGGCAAGGCACTCTGGCTATAAAACCATTATATCTATCAGATATAATGGTTTTGTAGTAGAGTTACGTTACTTTAATACGATATCTTAAAGCGAGACTAGTACCTACACGTGCAGCGGCACTTATGACATATATGTATAACTACTATAACGGTTTCACTCGCCTTAAACTTTATAAATTTATGTGCCTTTGTGTTATTCGAATATATAAGCAATATTACTACAAAGTTTTATCAAAATACGTTCTGAAGTTTTTGTGTGAATGTGTAACAAACATCCATACTTATAAACTTGCCCACAATATTAGAAGGATGTAGTCTGCAATTTATTCCCAAGTTTTCAGTGTTTTCAGTTTTCAGTGCCACGTGATATGTGTTAAGTTTTACAAATTATAACCAGTGTTATTCGGACATATAAGCTATATTGCTACAACGTTTCATCAAAATCCGTTCAGTAGTTCTTGCGTGAAAGAGTAACAAATATACATACATCTATTACATACATCCATACTCACTAACTTTCTTTTAGCTAGACGGCAGGAGCCTTCGCTCGCTTCTATAGCCCGGTGAAGTATTGAAAGCCTCCTAGGCTAACTGTATTCATCACGTTAAAAAAAACAAGCTTTCGTTAAAATTTATAATAGTACTAGGAAATCTCTTAAATGATTTAAAAAATGTAAATAATTTTGTATGGAAATGTAATCGCTAGAAAGTCCTCTTAAAAGAAGCTGCTTTATTCCCCTCAGAATTGGTGTCAAGTGCAGACGGTCGCGGAAACAAAAATCTCTTGACAACGGTTTCATGTCAGACTTGAGTGTTTTTACCGTACCCTCACTCAGCTTGAGTGTACGTGTGAATTACGCTTTAAACGACGAAGATTATTCTGCTTATATATTTAAAGACGCTGATATTTGTGTCTAAAATTAAAAAAAATATATATCCTGGGACGTTATTCACACAAGGCGGTCTGATCCCAAACTAAGCAAATGGAAACGAAAATAACTGATATATTACATGTATTACTTTTCTTTTGTAAATACATACCTACTTATATAGATAATTGCACCCATACTCAGGACAAACCGACATGTTTATGCGCACAAATATCTATCCTGGGTGGTAATCATGGCGTATGAATTACGCTTTAAACCACGAAGATTATTCTGGTTATATATTTAAAGACGCTCATATTTGAGTCTAATATTGAAAAAAGTTTATATCCTGGAACATTATTTACATACGGCCATCTGATCCCAAACTAAGCAGAGCTTGTACTATGGAAACCAGATAACTGATATATTACATATCCTATTTTTCTTTTGTAAATACATATTCATATAGATAATTGCACCCAGACTCAGGACAAACAGACATGTTCATGCACACAAATATCTGTCCTAGGTGGGAATCGAATCCACGACCTGCGGTGTGAAAGGCAAGTATTTACAAACTACGCCAGGTAGCCCGTCAATATAGAAACGTAATGAAGCTCAACTGTATAACTATACAGTTCATACAGCTTTTCTTTTTGATTTAATATTTCGATACTAACCTACACTGCGTAACACGTTGGTAACGGAACTGTATCACTAAGACAATGTAAGTATGTATGCGCCTACGCATCTGTGAAACTATATCTAAAACGGTTTGACATACATCTTTTTTTTATTATATCTGGGGACAATGTAACACAGATTATCCTAGCCCCAAACTAAGCAAAGCTTGTACTATGGGTACCAGGCGATGATATACATACTTATTCAGATAGATAAAAACTTATATACATAGAAAACATCCATGACTCAGAAACAAATATTCGTGCCCATCACACAAATATTTGCACTTACCGGGACTCGAACCCAGGACCACCAGCTTAGTAGGCAGGAGCACTACCAACTAGGCTACGGTGACCGTCGATAGTTTGTTGTACGTATCAATATCATTAATCTATTAATGAAATAAATTTTATTAACCAAATATTTGACATTTCAATTTTTTTCATCCGTTTGAAATATACAAACATACATATAGATTGCTAAACAAGCATGTTCCTTTCATACCACCCATGTCAATCCACCCACTGGACAAAGGCTTTCCTAAAATATATCCACTATGGAGTTGGGACCATCATTTGGAGGGATATGCCATAATTGCCACGCTTGGCAGACGGGTTGGCGATCGCAGTATGATGGTCATAGTACACAGAGAGACGCTGCTGCCCGTTCTCTGATAGATATTCCCTCGGGACGACTTCTACGTCCCCCACGGGATTAGATGCGGTGGTTATATTCTATGCCGTCAACCACACAGCATAATACTTTAATCATTACTTTAAACCTACCCTGTTATATATTATAAATTTGCTTTAATACGTCTACACGTTTCAAAAAAATAATATAAAATCTTCTACTATATAAAAATAAGTCGGGTTTTCCTTCCTGACGCTATAACTCCAGAACGCACGAACCGATTTCCACGGTTTTGCATTCGTTGGAAAGGTCTCGGGCTCCGTGAGGTTTATAGCAAAGAAAATTTAACGCGGGTAACACCGCGGGGCACAGCTAGTTGTAGTATAAAAATATAGAATTTAGGTAAGAGGCTTAGCTTTAATTCTTTCACTCCTAATCTCATATTTTTATTAAATTATAAGCTACCCTGCTTGGGTCGGAGATGAATTTATCTTATAAATAATCTTGACTTCACGATCTAGATATTTTGACCTTGTTAACCTTTGATATTGGTTGTACAGATGCCAGCACATCAACTAACCCCAATCTGTCATTTCCCCAATTGAAAGTGAACCTTATGCTTTTGTGATAAAGTTGAAAATCTATAAAAGAAATTTGACAGATTAGGGTAGCTGGATGTGCTGGCGTCTGTACATGTCTACGTGTCTGAATAAAGTTAACCGAGGGTTGATAAATTATTTTACGTCAAAAACTAGACGCGGTTTAACACTGTGATCAAATCGTAAGCAATAAGAAAAAACCTGTTTCTATGTGTGTTACGTGACCAAACTCAGAACAAACACATATAGGATACATAAATAGTTAAATAGGGGCATATTTATGCCCCTATTTAACTACCACCAAACACAAAACATGCGGACGGCAACGTAGTGGTGAGTTGCATACCTTAACGACTGGGCCATATGCAGACTTTTTGTGAACAATTCTGTGCATTTTTTACCCTTTGGGTAAAACGGGACCCTATTACTAAGACTTGGCTGTCTGTCTGATTGTCTGTCTGTCCGCCTGTCACCAGGCTGTATCTCATGAATCGTGATAATTAAACAGTTGAAGTTCACAGATTGAAATTTGTTTGTTGTTTATGTAATTCAGACACAATGTAAATATTGTTATTGAATAAATTAAATGAAATGAAAGTGATTTAATTTTTGAGCGTCTTTGTGCTTCGGAGAATACGTTAAGCTGTCGGTCTCGGTTGCAGTCATTAAACAACAGGCGTCGTTAAGCCAAGTCAGAGGTCTACTGGGCGGCTTGAATAAATCTGACACTAGGGTTACCACTGTCTACACGATAAGTAACTAAGTAATATTAAAACATAAGTAATATACATATTTTGAAAATTGTTTCGCAATAAACGTCAGTTTAACCACTTCAAATCATTTACGAAATTAATATTATAGATCTGCAAGAGAAAGAGAGAGAGTGGTGCAAGTACACATTTACTTTCTCTCTTTCTCACATAGCCAGTTTCATATATCTAGGTGTTACTTCAATCGTGTGGTCTAAAGTACACTCCTTTTTTCTGTCTTTAATTGTACTTATTTTTTAGTTTATTTCTTTAAGACTGTATCTTAAAGAAATAAACTAAAAAGTAAGTACAATTATTATTATAAGAAATTGAGTATTTTTTACTTATCGGCATATTTTTATTTATTTATTCCAATTTGCAATTGTAAAATTGTAATTTTTATTAAAATTTTCTTTTATTCAAAATTTTATATTTTTTATTCAACTTAAACTATATTGTTTGCAGTTACAACGTGTTAATTTATTATAGGATACTATTTTTGGCATCCTGTTTGTTTTGGTAACATAAATGATTCTAATAAATCAAATAGAAGGTGTGGAAATGTGCGTTGGCGGTAGACAAAGTACTCTATAAAGTGAAAGGTCAAATATTTATTTTACGGACCCGGTGATAGAGCCGCCTCAATTTCCGGTAAAGCTATAAGCACAGCCCCATTTCAACCCTTTTGTAATGCTACAAAATCTATCATATTATCATGTTGAAATAAGGATTAAAATAGCGTAACATGTTTGATGAACATCATTATTCTTCTGGCTTTTATTTGCTTTAGTTTCATTGGCAATTAAAAGAAAATTGAAATTTCGTAAAGTTAAGAAAGAATAGACGCCAGGACATCCAGCTACCCCAATCTGTCGAATTTCCTCAAGTAAAATAAAATAAAATAAAAAAGGTTTTTATTCACGTAGACTTTAAAAAAAGCGCTTGTAAATAGTCAGAACATGTTTGTAGTAATATAGTTGTATACATTCTTATTTCTAGTAACATAGATATTTACACACACATTACATGTACACATTGTATGAAAACATTTCTAAAATTTATTTTATTATAGCATTGATATTTAGCTAGCTCGTATCAAGTTATTGCCAAGAGATTATGTTTAATTATCTAGTTTAAGTCTAATATTTCTACTACATATTGTCAATAATTCTGTCTATATTAAGGTATTATTATCATGACGGACCTTGTGTTAATAACGACGGTCGCGCTTTAATGCTGCCACCGGATCCAATGCGCCCCAACTGAGAAGACCCAGCGAAACAAACTCAGTGGGTTCATCTACTACCGGTTTCAACACGACCCAGTTGAGACGGTCCGGCGAAACATACTCAAGCGGGCATGAACACGGGATTTGGTCCAATTAGGATTATAAGTGGAAGTGAACCTTATGCTTTTGTGATAATTTTGAAAATCTATAAAAATAAATTTGACAGATTGGGGTAGCTGGATGTGTTGGCATATGTACATGCATCGTAATATCTTACTGCAATACTTTTAATTTTTTTTTCATCTCAATAATGTATACGACATGAAAGAAATTACCTGTTCGCGCACGAAACCGGACCTGAGAGAGATGCTGCCGCAACAATTCAGAACTAACGTCATCATCATCATCATCATCATATCAGCCGAAAGACGTCCACTGCTGGACAAAGGCCTCCCCCAAAGATCTCCACAATTGCCGGTCTTGCGCTATCCGCATCCAGCGATTTCCAGCGACCCGCACAAGATCATCGGTCCATCTTGTGAACTAATGTACCAAACCAAAATTACGTACCTACCTACGTCTACGTTTGAGTAGAGGTAGGGCACAGCGTTCATTCGCTCAAAGAGCAGCCTGACTGGGGAAGTACCTCCTCCAGAAGACATTTCACATTTCCTTAATAATAACATTAATAACTTAATGTTGTGTTTCTGAGTGTGAGTAAGGTTGCCAAAGTTCATGGGGGTGGGGGTGGGGAGGGTCAGCAACAATTGTTTGCCGACTCTTTTCAAGGCCGGCAGCACTCCCGCGACTCCTTGGTGTTGCGAGTGTTCATGGGCGGTGGTAATCACTTATCATCAGGTAACCCACTTGCTCGTTTGTCCCCCTCTTATATAAAAAATACCGGCCAAGTGCGAGTGGGAGTCGCACATGAAGGGTTCCGTAACAGCAAGTATCTTAGTTGATTAAATGAAAGGTAAATTGCGGTTTACGGTTTATGACGTATTAAAAAAACGACTTACTAGATCGCGTTCAAACCAATTTTTGGTGGAAGTTTGCATAGTAATGTGCTTATATTTTTATAAGTTTTATCATTCTCTTATTTTAGAAGTTACAGGGAGGGGGGACACTCATTTTACCACTTTGGAAGTATCTCTCGCACAAACTATTCAGTTTAGAAAAAAATGATATTAGAAACCTCAATATCATTTTTGAAGACCTATCCATAGATACCCCACATGTATGGATACGATGAAAAAAAAATGATGCGGTTAGTAAAATTAAATCTTAATGCGGTTCCCAGAATACATCTACGTACCAAGTTTCAATATTACAGCTCTTATAGTTTCGGAAAAAAGTGACTGTGACATACGGACGGACAGACAGGCAGATAGACATGACGAATCTATAAGGGTTCCGCTTTTTGCCATTTGGCTACGGAACCCTAAAAAATACTATAGTCTTCAAGCTTTTTTTATATACCAGTTTATACAGTCCACAAGAAGTTTTATTACTATTTTCTACTGTGCTGAAATACAACACATTACCTACGGAATCATATGAAAACATCCAACAACAGTATTTTCAACCCGTAAAGAGTCACATTTAGGAATTTAGATCTTTAAATTTTCAACAATACCTAGAAGGTATAACGTTAAGTCGTCTCACTGGGATGCTTAAAATCTTGTACGGGAATACGGGTGTCAGTTTTCTTTAAGCTATTTCATACAACCAGCCAGTAGCAAATGGAACAATAGAACGTAAGACTTCCATTTCTTAAAGTAATAACCAAATAGAAAATATCCAGATGCCAAGGTGCAATTATTATTCACACAATTGTGATCCCAAACTAAGCAGAGCTTGTACTATGGAAACCAGATAGCTACTAATACAATTTATTTTAAATAAAATTAAACAAGTATTCTTGTTATCACGCTTTTATTACCTTTCTAAGTATTTTATTTTGTATTTTTATTTTATTTAGGGAAACAAACAGGTATACAATAACACTTAGGTAGCTAATAACAAATTAAAACTATTAAATAATTGTACACCCAACACCGTAACCCCCAAATTAAATATAAAATCTGTGTATAAACAAAGCAACAACAATAGCGTAGTATGATAGTGTTACATAGAGGTTCTACAGCCTTATACCATTCTACAACAAAATATAATATATATATATATAAAACAATTTTAACCAATTTTGAGAATCAATCCAATACAAATTCTGTATGTCTAAATTATCAATAAACTATTATTACAGAATACACCAAACTATTTACCTACTGATCCGTGTTCGCACTTCTCAGTTCAGTTATTTTTAAAGATATTTGTTTTTTAAATAAACTATTAGACAATTTGAATAAAAAATTTGTATGTAATAGAAACTTTGACCTCCTTCAAAATGATGGATTAAATCGAAATTTGGCATACTTGTTAAGAACTATCTAATATTTTTAACAGTTAGAACTGTCTTGGTATTTTTTTAAAGACAAAGCACGCATTAGGGAACTTAATCCGTGTGTCGCGGGTACTTTACAAACACATAATAGACGGACACAAATTACATCCAGACTCAGAATAACTATTTATGGGTCACACAAATAGTTGTCCGGCGCGGGACACGAACCCGCGACACGAAGCGGCCTAGCCGCTGCGCCACACGTGCAGTCAGCAAGTGAGCCAAGTAAACGTTTTGAGATAGATATAAATGTATTTTATTGTAAAAAGCATGGGCTGGGTGGTGTTATTAGTTCTAAATAGTTAATTGACAGAAATAACTAGAAGGATTATCATTTTTAGGTTCCGTAGCCAAATAGCAAAAAACGGAACCCTTATAGATTCGTCATGTCTGTCTGTCTGTCCGTCCGTATGTCACAGCCACTTTTTCTCGAAACTATAAGAGTTGTACTACTGAAACTTGGTAAGTAGATGTATTCTGTGAACCGCATTAAGATTTTTACACAAAAATAAAAAAAGAACAATGATTTTGGGGGGACGCCATACGTAGACCTAAAACTCAAAAAAAAATTTTTCATCGTACCCATACTTTTGGGGTTTCTATGGATAGTTTTTCAAAAATGATATTGAGGTTCCTAATATCATTTTTTGCTAAACTGAATAGTTTGCGCGAGAGACACTTCCAAAGTGGTAAAAAGATTGTCCCACCCCCCTCCAACTTCTAAAATAAGAGAATGATAAAACTAAAAAAAATATATTATGTACATTAGCATAGAAACTAACAACGAAAATTGGTTTGAACGAGATCTAGCAAGTAGTTTATTTTTAATACGTCATAAACCGCAATTTGCTTTCATTTAATCAACTGAAATACTCTACGGAACCCTTCATGTGCGAGTCCGACTCGCACTTGGCCGGTTTTTTTATTAAAATATATTTTATCACGCCTTTAAAAAAAGTACTCTTTTTAGTTTTCCATATTTATATAGCGATCCAAAGAGGTAGCGTCGCTAGCTTTTTAGGCACATTACCCGCAGATGGCGACTTGAAATACGGTTTAAGAATCTTTATTTCTCATAAGAATATCATTCACTTACATCAGAAACTTATACTTATAATTTTGTTACATTTAAACGCACTAGGTACAGCTAATTTAAATATTTGACTTAATTTTATTTTACACTAACTATCAGGAATACAACTATTACTTACATATAATTTACAAATAAAATAAATTTAGAAAACAGTGGGTAGTATGGATGAATCAGCGCGGCCCAAAGCCGCTGGCGCATTGAGCGTAATTTGTAGATAACACAAATATGACACAGTGTCAACAAAAAAAAAAAATATTCACGTAAACTTTAAAAAAGCGCTTGTACATAGTCACAACATGTTTGTAGTAATATAGTTGTATACATTATTATTTCTAGTTACATAGATATTTAAATAGGTATACGGATTGTATGAAAACATTTATAAAATTTATTTTATAATAGCAATGATATTTAGCTAGCTTGGATTAAGTTATTGTCAAATTTATAGTTTTAGCTATATTTATACTACATATTGTCAGAATAGTTCTGTCTATATTAAGGTGTTAATAACGACGGTCGCGCTTTAATGCTACCACCGGATCCAATGCGCCCCAACTGAGAAGACCCAGTGAAACAAACTCAGTGGGTTCATCTACTACTGGTTTGAACACGACCCAGTTGAGACGGTCCGGCGAAACATACTCAAGTGGGCATGAACACGGGATTTGGTCCACTAAGAGTAATTATTTAGTAGGCAAACACTATATATGCTGGATCGGTTGTCTGATGACTATTTCTTTAGATTATATTAAGGTATACAAAAGAAAAACTTCGAAACAATATACAGAAAATAAAACTAGATGTGACCTTAGCGTAGAGATGTGGTAACCGAACATACTTATTGTTCTAAAAGATTTTAAAGATGTCGAGCGATTTAGCTTCTTTGATATGATTAGGTAATTTATTGTATATTTGTGCGCCTTCATACATAAGATTATAAATCGATATTTTATCTGTAAGTCATATTTTTATTTGTAATTTAGTATTTTGATTTTAAGTTTATAATGATAGTTTTAGTTTGTACGTAGTTTTAATCTATTTTCAATATTGATATTAGTATAGTTTCAATTTGTTATTTAATGACTAATTTACTACCCCATATTTGCCCGGTTTCCAAAGTACAGGAAATCGTTGTTTGGGATCAGGTGGCAGTGTGTATTTTGTCCCAATATATATTGCTTTTTTTCAGTTACATTAAATACTTTAGAGATTATTATATAAGAATAATAGCCTGGTTCTTTATTCACACATCGCCATCTGATCTCAAATTAAGCAGAGCTTCTACTATGGAAACCACATAACTGATATATTACATATACTATTTTTCTTTGGTAAATGCATGCTTACATATGTAGATATTTTTTCTATTCGTGGAGACCTGTAATTGGCCTTCAATTACTATTGTTAGTTTTATTATAATTGTTTTATATGCTTTTGGTCTTCCTTAATATCAAATAAATAAAAATAATTACACCCAGGTACAGGACAGATAGACATGTTCTTGCACACAAATATAAATAAAATTGATATCGATAGTACTTCCTGGGGCTCTACCGGCTAAGTCGTCGAACATCCATTTTTTCAATGGCGTTCAAATAAATAAAGGTTATAAATGACTTAATCAATCGTTAAATCGGCATCAACGTTGACAATCGATTCCGGACCATTTATGACGTTACATGTGCTCATGGAAGCCGATGTAACGATTGATTAAGTCATTTTTAACCTTTATTTATTTGAACGCCATTGTAAAAATCGATGTTCAACGACTTAGCCGGTAGAGCCCCTGACTTAGGTTGAGGTAACTTGAAAACCGATATGGGACGTAACATTACCTCACAAAATGCCTTAACCTAGGATGGTAGGTTCTTATGAATCGATTTGAAATACCGTGACTCGCTCGACATTCCGTTTACCCGAGCTTTGAAATTAATAACATTTCGTAACTCATTAAACGTGCCCAATTTTCAAAGTGGCGGGTTAACAGAATTCCCAATGGCATTTATAAAATGCATTCCGCTTCAAAGTTCAAAGCATACTCGTAGGTACAGTCAACTCCATAACAGCGGCTACACTTGCACTGCGAAAACAAGCTTAACTGGGAAACAAATAAGGACCATGATAGGCTTCCAGTTTCTTCAATGTATTGATGTCTACTGTACAGTTGTGACGTATGTATCTCTTTTCGAGAGGGTTGAAATACAATATGATATTAAAAAAAAAAAAAAAAAAAAAAAACAAGATTTATTCCCAACAAGCACAGATAATCCTTAATTTAGTTTACATCTAAGATGATATAACTAATTGTGTTTAGTTAACATAATACTTATCAAGCATGCAACATTATAAGTACTAGCTAGGAAAGGCGTCTACCTCAGCAAATGTTACAGTAAATAATAATTACCTATTACTGTAACGCTGATCTTCCGGTAGCGCTTAAAAAACTACTTGCAATTATATAACAAAATTATCATGCGTATCGTGCGTACCTGTAGTAGCGTTTGGTTGCGACTCCAACCACTTTAAATGTCATCAAAGAGAATATAAAACAAACAACTAGTATTGCGTCATTGCTGTGTTTACCTATCAAAACTGTCAAAGTATAAAAATATTACGATAAATATGAATGTGAATGTGGGCAGTTTAATAAGGAAAAGATCGTGGCCACGTGTTTTGTGATATTTAAATGATATATGATATTATAGGGGCCTGGGCGACGAACTCTATGTATGTACGGATATAGGCAGCAGTATTTGAATATTAATAAACAAAAACACAAATAATACGTTTTTATACAAAACCTATATCGATAGGTATACTCCTTAACAAAGGACCGCGTATCGGCGCTCCAAGAACCCATTGTTTCGACCCCTTACGGAATAAACATATAGCCATCACCTATAGCAACATATTTACTCCGTTTGAAGTTCTCAGCAGCCTTCGCTACAGCACCGCCTGATCAGTAATCAGTAATCATTTATTTGTTTTGATAAACATAGGTATACAATACATTGGTGTTAATATAAAATATAATTTCGCTATGTTTTGCCGAATATAATCGGCGTACAAAACTGAAAGGTCGACATAAAATCTTTATAGTTAGTAATTTTAATTACACATTACATTTCATTACACATTACACATGTCAAGGAAACTAATAAGTGGAACCTTTATAACTTTGCTTATCATCTATGAAGTCTGAGATTGAGTAGTAACATCTCTGCACTAACAACTCAAACAAACATTTTTTAAATGAGTCAATGCATTCCTGATTTCGGATGGGTGGCGGTATTTTATTGAAAATTTTTGAACTTAATTGGAGGTGGAAGGGAGCCATTGTATCCACACAAGTTGCGTCCCATACCAGTGGTCTCCCACGACTCCAACGGATCTACGGCATACCATCAGACCTCTTGCCATCGTCACGAGTGATATTAATATTCTTTCATATCAGCAGTAGGTCACAACAAAATAACTTAGTAAATGCAAAAACCTCAATATTCAGTAACCATAATAAAATTATTTTCAGGTACACAATGCCATGTAACGCTACATAAACCTGCTCACAAAGGTTGACGATATAAAATAAATATTCCAAATATTTTATGTTGCACATCGGTCTTTAGTTCGGCGTAAAATTACGGAACGACTGTTCAAAATGCGGAATTTTGTTTAAAATTCGACATTTTACGACTTCATTGTAATAATGATAAAGACCTTCATGAATCACAAACTGTGCCCCGACCATGGAATAAGAATATGATGTCAGGTATGAAGATTAGAAATTGGTACTTATTAAACGATATTTTACGATTGTTTCCAATACCTGCAGGATTCACAAAATAATATGAGCATGAAATGAAATATTTTCAATTTTAATTTGGAATTCACCGTCATGTTTATTGAGAATTGACAATAAAACTATTTAACTATGCAGCTGTAACAAAGCATAGATATACACCGATCACGATCCCAGAATATATATATATATATAACCCTACATATACAAATAAAAGGTGAAAACATTTACACATACACTCACTCATACTCACCACACGCACAGAGAGGAATCCATAACTTAATTTTAAGCATGATAATGGTTTTAGTTTTTATTATATATAAAAATATATGTCTGTAGGTATAATATTTTTCTTCTTTTTCTTTTATTATTTTAATTTTGTAAAGTTTGTTTTGTTAGTAGTAATTCAGTATAACTGCATTGATTGGATTGGAGAATGAGCACTGTTACCTGAGATACAGGCGTCAAGCCTAGTTCAGGTACAGATGTAAATTGTTAATTAGACCTAAGTACTTACTGAATAAAGATATTATTATTATTATTATTATTATATATAGTAGTCAGCAAATCCTACTAATAGTATGAAATTAAATGTGAAAGTTTGTATGTTTGTAACGTAATTATGCAAATACAGATAACCGTATTGGACTTTAAGTTATATTCCTTTCGATAAAGGGTACATGTATAGACGCTAGCTCATCAAGCTACCCCAATCTGTCAAATTTCCCCAATTGAAAGTGAACCTTATATTACTGTGATAAAGTTGAAAATCTATAAACAAAATTTGACAGATTGGGGTAGCTGGATATGCTGGCGTCTGTACGTTTCCATTTTGTATTATTTGTTTATCAAAACGCTAAGGATGAAATTTTTTTATTAGTTTTATCAATATAAAATAAAATAGTTTTGGGGTTCATAACACACGAACATTCTATCTGATATAAACTCATGCTTATAGTACAGTTCAGGAATGTTATGGTATTTAACATATTTTAATGGTGACTTTTGGTTACAATTGACCTGATTTTGTAAGGATTTATTACGGGAAGTCGTTAAGTAACCTACAAAATTATTTGCTTCCTTACTGAAGTGGTGTCGATGTTAAAGTACACTACGTTTCTTTGTTCTTTAGCTGTGTAAAACATAAATAATGATGTATAATAAGCAATTATGATGTGGAAGATGAAATTCTTCGCCCAGTTGATGTTGCCAGTTTGATTTACGGAACTGAAACGTGGTTGTTCACTATGGGCCTTAAGAAGACTCAAGGGCAATGGAAACCAGCGCTATGCTCAGAGTTTCCCTTCGAAATCGTATGAGAAATGTCAAAATTCGCAGGAAAATCTAAGTAACTGCCATATCTCAAAGAATTGCAAAGCTGAAGTGGTAGTGGTATATCGCTACCCGTATTCAGCAGCTTCCAGCGACCCACCCAAGATCATCTTGCCTGCCCTCACTTTCTTCCGGTTCGTCGGCAATTGTGGTTCTGCGTTTTCCAATTTACCTAACAGTATGTATTATTATTTTGAATATCGCAAACGATTTGTAGCACTTAAAAAAAAGGAAAAATGGACACTCTACATCGTAAAAAGAATATATAATGTAGAGTATATTCTATTGTTTTCAAAAGAGGAAATATCAAGCTCTTGAGTTTAATATCAAGATCTTATTATCGAGACATTTCCATAAATTCTGTTCTTTCTATGTAGGTGCCTAAATGATAAATGGATGAAAACCTCACAGAATTATCAATATCCGATATATTGATAATTTTAAGACTTTAAGTCGCATTCGAGCTGGAAGAGGAATGAAACATGTGTTGGGTATCATAATATAGGTGCATCAGTCTCGTTTATTTGTTTATATTTGAAAGTGCATATTTGTATCCCGTTTGGATTAAACTGACAATTAGCGGAATCAACACTACATATTAACTTCTTATTTTGATTTTCTAAAGACGGCGTAAAAGTCATCACAAGAACATATAAATCAAACACATCGCACTTTACAAAGCTAGTTACGACATTTCTGTGAACCCATTAGCTATAAACTTATCCTGATGGAACGAAATTATTCCTAACAAATTTGAAGTTAAAAGATGATTACATATAATTTTGAGATCTTATAATTAGGGAAGATGGATCTAGGCCACTTCTATGTAGAACGTCTGTTCTAAAGATTAAATGAAATTGGAATAAACAGCTGACTTTTAGAGACAGGTACTTGAAATGAGGGAGGAAATTATCATTTCTGTGTATACGGCCTGAATCGGCTCACGTATAGGTTCTATTATTGTCAGTAATTCCCGAAAATGACCAGAAATGGTACCAGACGTCTGCAACATGGTTTCGAAACTTCCTAACATGTCGTAAAACATAAAATAAAATCTCATATAAGTAAGCAAAAAATTTCTATTTTTAGTACAACACAATAAAATCATTGTTACAAGATCACAACTCGATTAAGGCGTTGAGTGCAAAAGTCGTGTATAAAATTTTAAAAAATGAGATTCTTTCCCAATAATTAATAACAATACTTAATTAATAAAGGAACTTGGAGGCATACCCATATTCACATAATTATACGTTTGAGATCAATGACAACAAATCAATCGACCTATTCCGATCACTGATTATATTACATTATTGGAACGAAGTTCCTTATCGCGCGTTGTGAAAGGGGCTAGACGGAAAAAATTCTTACGAAAAGTTGTCACGAAACTTTTTGCAGCTGTGCGGCGTGCGCATGTTTCTCTGTATGTATCTCTTTCTCTCTTATAGAAAGCAAGCCAGATATTTCTATTCTATTTCGCATTGAACAGTGTGGTGGCGCGACGATTATTTTTGTCGAGTGTATACAGGTATTTTGTACATAATAAATAATAAGAAATAACTTCGTTCCATCCGGGTGTCCCTTGACACCTCTTAAGTTTTTTTATTTTAAAGGATTTATTTTATTAATACTAAATAAAGGTATATTTTGGGATAACTAACACGCTGCCATCTGCTACCAAACTAGGCAGAGTCTGTACTATGGCAACTAGAGAACATAA
Source organism: Pseudoips prasinana (assembly GCA_951640165.1). NCBI lineage: Eukaryota > Metazoa > Arthropoda > Insecta > Lepidoptera > Nolidae > Pseudoips > Pseudoips prasinana. The sequence goes on along the minus strand of OX621259.1, from coordinate 16,155,119 downwards.
TTATAGATAAATTACACCCAGACACAGAAGATATGATTGGGGTCATCACACAAAGATTTGTCTTTTATTAATTTAATTTCCCGCTTGAATTTTTTTAACTCTGGACAGCGCAAGCGCGCGCATGCCGACCGTCTTCATTTATGAACAAAAAAATACACAAATACAAATGTCACGACAACACAAAAAACATTAAAATAATCATTTTTATTTTTCATTTATTGAGTTATATCTGAACTCGTAGAATAAAAGTTGTTGCATATGATATTAGCTATCTAGTCCTGCGAGGTTGCTGGTGTTTTACAAATAACCCTGTAAATGCAATACACAGAAAACAACCCAGACCAAGACAAAACGACATGTTCGTGTACGGACGCCAGCACATCCAGCCACCCCAATCTGTCAAATTCCCCAATTGAAAGTAAACCTTATGCTTTTGGGATAAAGTTGAAAATCTATAAAAGAAATTTGACAGATTGGGGTAGCTGGTTGTGCTGGCGTCTTTACACAAATACTTGTCTTGTACGAGCCGCAATCTTTGGATAAGAAGAAGAGTTCACTAACTTGACTGACACTCACTGAGTGTTTGTCAAGGTAATGACCCTGAGTCAAAGCGATAAGGTACCATACAGTGCCGATTATACGTTAGAAATTTAGAAAAGAAGTTTGTAAATATACTTATTTCTTTACTAGACACTTATCGTCATATTTTGGACAATTCACACAATATCTTCATAAATTGTAGCCTATGTGTTACTCTGATGTATAAGCCATATTATTGTAAAGTTTCATTAAAATCCATTCAGTAGTTTTTACGTGATAGAGTAACAAACATCTATCCATCCATCCTTACATAGAAACTTTCGCGTTTATAATATTAAGTAGGATTACATACACCTAACGCAAGCAGTGTTCAAATATTTTACTGTTCCCTAATGAGTTCTAAAGATTACATAGAATTATAGCCTGCATTCATAACTGCCGGCTATAATTCTGTGTAATAACAAGGATTAATCAGGTTAGAACGGAGTTTTAGTCACGTGACAAACATGTACTCGTTGACAGCGATAGTATCGGTAGCCCAATAGAGCCAGTCACGCTATAGGTACAACAGTAATGCGTACCTAAATAATGTAAACGTTTAAAGTTTATAAATTTTCGCGGCTGCAATATTCAACGAACGTGACGTGTTCTGTGTCCGAGCAGGGTTAAGCTTCTGGTCTGGCTGCTGAGCCCTGAAAGTCTCAGAGGCAGGTTGTTTGAAAACTACTCAGTGTGCCACGAAGAGCACTTTAGAAGAAAGTCTGCAATCATGAGAACTTGACGCGGCATACACAGTAGTGAACAAAATAACACAAAACATTTTGGTGCGTATGTACGTGATCCTTTCATTTATTTTATTTTTAACTAGCTGTGCCCCGCGGTTTTACCCGGGTTAAATAAATAATCACAGCTCCTCCCCCGTAGGTGATAGCGTGATAATATGTAGCCTATAATAATATGTTGACCCGACCTCATAGTAATTTTTATGCAAAATTTAAAGTAAATCCATGCAGTACTTTTTGAGTTTAGCACCGGACATACATACAGAGAAACAGACAAAAATTCTAAAAACTATATTTTTGGCTTCGATACTAATTGTAGATCACGACCTATCCTTTCAAAAAATATTCATTGTACAGTTTTGAATTTCCTACGATTTTATTATATGTATAGATAAGATGAAAAGATAAAATATGCAAGAAAACATTTTGTTTCCTATACCCGTCTTTTTAGAATAAACTTAGCGAAAAATCTCCAATACACCGCTTGATCATCTTCATCAGCTTGATTAATTTGTCATTCATTCGTCCATAGCTGGCTATAGGCCTCCCCCAAAGGTTACTAACGGCACCATTTGGAGGCGTTGCCGTAGTCACTGCGCTTGGCATGCAAGATGGCGACCGCAGTTAGGTTAGACTAGTTAGTACACAGGAGGCGCAGCTGCCCGACTACCTGGTGTATCCCTAATAAACCGCTTATTCTATAATAATTTTATTGCAAACAAGCACTCCGCACAATCTTTACAATTAAAACATATATCGAAGCAGACACATCCATAATATAAGTTGGCATTTCTTTATACCATTATTTACGTATATGAACTATCTAGAAAATCTCTTTCAAGTACATATCTAAAATATGTTAGTCCTTTTAAATTAATTTTGGAGCAAACTTCTATCGTATTGGCAAACGGCACAATGTCATACGATGGAGGACGTCCATCACTTGTTGGTGGAGTGCGTCAGGACCCGAGCTGCTAGAGAGGCGCTGATGAATACCTTCAACATTAATTTATAGATGTTGGTTTTGTTCATAGCATATTATCAGAGCCTGTCTCGAATGCGGCTATCTTACTTTATAAAATAGTACATAAGGTTTTGAATTCCGAATAGTGTAAAGCTTTTATTGTATTAGGTTATGATGGCGCTGGCATGGTCTTATTGTGACCAAAAGCCCCTAAATTTATAATAGATAATAAAAAAGATAAACGGCACATTTAGTGCTCGGCCATGTTATCTATTAACCAAATAAAAAGGTCTATACGGCGGCAACATGGCCAGTCAACACTGCCTGACAGTTGAGACTATCGTCTACACAAGGTTAGCCAAGACGTAGAACTATTAGTTAATTCAGTCGCATATGAGACTTAAGACTCCGGTATGATATGTTTTGGGTTTTATACCAAAATGATACAAACAAACTGTAATGGTGTGACTCGATCAGTCCTTCCGCGGTATAACTTAGATATTAATCGTCTCAACAAAGAAGATCGTATCAAAGGCAGACCGTACACAAGACGTGCAGACGAAATAACAAAATAGCTGGCCCTTGCTGGCCGCAATTAGCTCAAGATAGAGACAACTGGAATTTTTAAATGAATTTCCTTATGCGAAGGCCTCAACCTTTACGAGGGTTTCGTGTATGTATAAGATTTTTGGAACGAAGTTCCTTATCGCGCGTTGTTACCCTTAACAAGCTAGACGGAAAAAAATCTTAGGAAAAGTTGTCACGACACTTTTTGCAACTGTGCGGCGTGCGCATGTTTCTCTGTCTCTCTCTCTCTCTTATAGAAAGCAAGCCAGATATTTTCATTTCTATTTCGCATTGAACAGTGTGGTGTCGCGACGATTATTTTTGTTGAGTGTATACAGGTTTTTGTACATACATAATAATAAATAACTTCGTTCCATCCGGGTGTCCCTTGACACCTCTCAAGTTTTTTTTTTATAACTGTTGTTACCTAATTTATACATTTATTTTATTTTCTAATTTTAAACTCTGTAACAAGCTTGTGAGAAATATAAGGCTTATTATAAATCCGAACATCAATAAAATAATTTGATCTTCTCAGCCTCTTAACGTGGCGGTTTCGGCGGGAATCACACCAACTCGCATGACGCGGTGACTACGGCAAACCTCTCCAAATGGTAACGTTATAGAAACCTTTGGAGGAACCCTATTTCCAGCAGTGGACGATATCAGACTGATGATGAAGATAAAGATCAGGTTAATATCTACTGAGTGACGTCATTAATTACGATTAGTGTTGAAAATGACTAAAGTGACTGAATTAGACTGACTGTCATTTACGGTCAAATTGGTAAAAAATGGTCATTAACTGTCAAAAATTGTCATTTTCAGTCAATTTGATTTCAGTAATATTAAGTACCAACTTCTAAATTTAAACAAAAAAGTGGTTTTTATGACTTATAGTATTATTATATAGTGTTAATCATTTACATTTCTAATCATGCGTGCATTTAAGACTAAATGGCAACGTCGCATCGCCTCGCGCATCTACTTTGATGTCGTCTTATCCTCTCATGATATAATACAAAATAAAACGTTGCTTCATTTAAACTTGCATATAAATTGGGTACCTAAATAAATAAATAATTGGGTGGTAGTAATAGACAATAATATTTCAGTCAAATTGACTGAATTTGACAATAAATGAGCAGTCATTTAAGGTTTATGACAATATTCAGTCATTTTACATCTCTAATTACGATAGAATGTGTACTGAATAAAACAGCTAAAAAAAATACTAAGTAACAGAATAACCCGAGGTTAACCCTTTTCATGATATTTTTAATTATTCCATTCAGTATACAGAACTCCCAAATGCACCTCACATTATCTCAATTGTAAATTATCTTCCGTTCTAGATTCCTAATTGCACCTTTAATGACTAGCACAATTTTCGACAAGATTCCGTTTTAAAATGACGGCGCGTACACTGGCGCCATTGTACCATATATATAGCTTTATTTTTATAGAGGTATATAATAGGCTGGCAAAGTAAGTGGGTCACCAGATGGTCCGTGATCACCACCGCTCATGGACACTCACAACAACAGAGGAGCCTTAAGTACGCCGCATGCCTTGAAGTAAGGAATAGGCGTCACTCATTGAAACCTTGTACTACTAAGAATAAGTAACAAAAATAGGCCATGCCCTAGACTATTCTGGGAACTAGTAATAAATTAACTAACAGACGTATATATCAAATGGTTTTGTATATGTTAATATCGTATAATAAATAAGTTATTAAGATATTACATTGAAGTCATGAAAATATTTATGACCGTATGAAACATATATAGACCAGGGTAGAAGCGTTTAAAAATAATAAAAAGTGAAAAAAAATAATAGTAGGATGAAACCCATTAGAAAAGGAAGGGAATATTATAAAAATGAAAGGAAAAATAATTTACGGGCGATCTGAGGTCGGGAAGGGGATGGGGGTGAGTTTTTAAGGGTAAAAAACGGTTTTTCTCGATTTCCGGCAAAACTAAAAGTCTTATTGAAAAAACTCAAATGGCAAAGTTGTAGGTAATAAAAAGATCTAAAAATTTTGTATTTACACTTTTTTCACATAACCTAAAATTTATGAGAAAACTTCAAAAAACCAATATTTTGGTTTTTTATTTTTACCTTTTACATAATTTTTTCTTTTTTAACGAAATTTGGTGAAAACTTACCTTTTTATGTCCCAAATACTCTGTAATTTATTTGATTAAAAATATTTATCTTTTCACCTTACTTTGAATTAATATCGAAAAAAACACCCTAATTTTCAATCGAAAAGTCACCCGTCAAAATATCAGCTTTTTTCAAAAAGTTGGTATGTTTTCTGTTCGTTGAAATCTCTACTTTCCGATGGTGAAAAAAAAAATATATGTTACTATAGTAAATTGTCTCAGAAAATGCAAAAAATCGAAAATAACTCGAATTCGATTTGTTTTTAATTATTATGAAAAAAATCATCTAAAAATGTGATTGCTGCAATTTGTTTCAATTAAAAAGTTGATTTATTTAATGCTTATTACATTTATGTCATAGAACATCTCATTATATATAAATATAAATGTAAATCGTACAATTAAATGTAGCTACTTTATTCTGATTACGTTATTCATTACAATATTTTTAAACAACAAAATATTAAAGAAATAAATGTCAAAATGTATAAAAAATATATTATAAATAGGTATATCAAAAATCTATTTAAAATGTATAAATATATAAAAAAAAATGTATAGCAAATATATTTTTAATAACTAACTTTTGGCTGATTTTCATGTATATTTCATATATTTTGAATATATCTGAAATATATTTGAAATGTATAAAATATATATAAAAATCGGCCAAACGTTTGTTATTAAAAATATATTTATGATATATATTTTATATATTTTTTAAATATATTTTTATGTTTTATGAAATATTTTTTTATGGGATTAACTAAATTTGTTTGTGCAAAATTAAAGAGATTATTATTACCCGCCTAGCCCCTTCCCCATTTCTCCATGAAATACCTTTTGATGGGCTACTATTTTTCGTAGGTCACTCAGGTATATAATTTATCTTAAAATATAAATAGACATCTACGCATATCATTTAAAGAAGATTCGACAACTTTCTCCAAATATTGTAGATGTCTTATTAAATATTAATTTTATTAACTTATTTGTTTGTTAATTATAGTAGTATATTTTTATTTGCAATTTTATAAATGTTACATGTAATCCAATGTTTTTTGAGTAATTAAAGTATTAATTTTAAAAACGAGCTCAATTTTTTTATAGTAATTAAAAAAAGAATTTGACTTTTTTTTTGCATTTTCTGAGAAGATTTACTATAGTAACATATATATTTTTCTTCACCGTCGGAAAGTAGAGATATCAACGAACAGAAAAAATACCAACTTTTTAAAAAAAGCTGATATTTTGACGGGTGAGTTTTCGATTGAAAATTAGGGTGTTTTTTTCGATATTAATTCAATGTAAGGTGAAAAAATAAAAATTTTGAATCAAATAATTTACAGCGTATTTGGGACATAAAAAGGTAAGTTTTCACTAAATTTCGTTAAAAAAGAAAAAAGTATGTAAAAGATAAAAATAAAAAACCAAAAACTTGGTTTTTTGAAGTTTTCTCATAAATTTTAGGTTACGTGAAAAAAGTGTAAATACAAAAGTTTTAGATCTTTTTATTACCTACAACTTTGCCATTTAAGTTTTTTCGATAGGACTTTTAGTTTTGCCGGAAATCGAGAAAAACCGTTTTTTACCCTTAAAAACTCACCCCCATCCCCTTCCCGACCTCAGATCGCCCGTAAATTATTTTTCCTTTCATTTTTATATTATTCCCCTCCTTTTCTAATGAGTTTCATCCTACTACTATTTTTTTTAGTTTTAAAAATTATCGACCCTGGTCTAATATTGATTGCAAAATAGGTAGTTACGCGTGCATATATTCCAGAAGGTTCCATGCGACCTGGTAGACTAAACATCCTTTCATAGAGTCAGCAGTCTGTCGGGACTCAGGCTGCATCCGTCAAAACAACTTTTATGCATACGTTGCTCATCCCGGTGGTCTGTTCCACCTCCCACTCTGTTTTAGATTAAGGTTTGCCATATTGTGTACTGGCACTTGATGTTCGATCGTCGAACAATAAACTTGTCTCTACAATTAATATTTTGTATTTTTTAAAAGTCACTCTTGCGCGCCCCCGATTAAACTGGCGCAGCTGTTCGGATTAACGTAAAACGCCGAAAAATCGTGCTTCAAGAACACACAATCGGTTCGAGCTTGAAAATTCGGTTACGGGAATCCTTCGAACCAAATAAATTTGTTTAATTGTTCAACGTATACACTGCAAACGTAAGGCGACGCTGAGCTGACTTCTGGAGAGAATGGAGAACCTGTGAGTAGACCCACATTGCTATTCCTTGTCTTTCCTTTTTATTCCTATAGTTTATAAATAAGATTTTGTGATATTACGGGACCGACCATCGCCCACGCAATAGAACGTTATCTTATTTGCAACTCTATACACCACATCGGTATAGTAAGCATTTAATTCTAAGAACTGTTATTAAATAATTGCAGATAGTAGTGTAGTAAAATTACCTGCGTATTTTTATTGTTCGCAATATAATTATATAAAAATTAAAGATGTCTCTAAATATGATTCCTAGGGAAATATCTTCTATTATCCCGAAATTTGACGGGGATGAAAAACTTTTAAATCTTTTTATAATTAAGTGTGAGTATGTAATTAATAGATATAGAGATACCGGAAATGCGGACCAAGATTTATACGTTTTTCATACCATAACTAGTAAGTTAATCGGTAGAGCCGCCGCGCTTATTAGTGAACGTCAGGATATACAGTCGTGGACTCAATTAAAAAATGTTTTCACCCAACATTTCGGAGATCCTCGTTCCGAAGAATGTATAGCCATAGAATTAGAAACATTACGAATAAATAGTACTGAGTCTTATCTTGATTTTTGTAGTAGAATACAACACGTGAAAAGTACCCTATTGTCGAAAGTAAATTTAGAGATCGACGTAAATTTACGTAATAGTAAAATCACCATTTACGACAATATGGCCATGAATGTTTTTCTATACAACTTGCCGGAAGATTTAATTCGTATTGTTCGACTAAAAGGATGCTCTACATTGGAGAAAGCTCTCAGCATAGTGCTTGAAGAGGTTAACTTCCAATATCAGTATACATCTAGGAATAAAATGTTAAAACCAAATAGTTCTATTAAACTACACACACCTAACGATAGTTCAGTGCCACATAACCCCTATGTAGAAAAGTTTGGCTTAAAACAATTTTATACCGCCAACCCTGTACAAAATTCCACTTATAATAAAAACCCTCAGCCACAGAACTTTAAATTTAACGCCCCACCTAATATACAAGGTTATAAACCTAATATTCAGGGTTACGAACAAAATTTCCAAATGCAGCCAACAGGTTTTAGACCTAACTTTAATCAACAGCAATTTAAATATGGCATACCAAATCAGCAACAATTAGTTAAGTTTGGTACACCAAACCAAACACAATTTAGATATAGTACACCAAACCAACAACAATTTAAATTTGGTATTCCACCGCAGCATCAAGGTTACAAAACATTTAATAATTTCCCTCCGCAGAATAATTTTAACAAACCTCAACATGGTCACCCTAACTTTGGGTTTCGACCTCAAAAATTAGATACTGATGTATCAATGCGCACTGCCGCTCCAGCCCCAAGGGTAAATAATTTATATTCAGATGGCAACGACTGTGAATACTTTGAAAATTTTGGCTATAACGAAAATGACTTCAATGAAAATTATGAATACACAGAAAATATAGAGCTAAATTGTAATTTTCCTGACACCGATCTATAGTACGAATCGGAGATAATTAAAATTAATAATAATAAATTAGATCAATTACCCTATATTTTGATACCAGAAATAGCATCAAAATTTATGATTGATACAGGTAGCACTCGATCATTTATCAGTCCTCGAAAAGCTGATGAATATTTTTCAAATTATAAATATATAGAGCCTTTTCAAGTACTCAGCACGCACGCTCGAAGTCAACATGACAAGGTAATTTATATTCCTCTTTTACAAACGTTTAAATGTGATTTAAAACATAAATTCTTTGTGTATGATGTAGATTCCAATTATGATGGCCTCATTGGTTCCGATTTGTTAACGCAATTAGGTGCAAACATAGATATGGACAACCGTGTTCTGCGTACCCATAATACTGAAATACCTATTATATATAGGCCTCCAAGCCAAGTAATTTTGGAACCTCGATCTGAAACGAAAATTAAATTACCTACTAATCTATATAATGGAGACGCCATCCTCGATTACACCGATTTCGGGAAGGGTGTACGAATGCCTTCAGCTTTAGTTACATGCAAAGATGGGTCTGCAGAAACTATTATTCAAAATACTAACGCAGATGCGTTATCCAGAATTAGGTTAAATGCAATAGATAAAGATAATGCGTCGGATGTATCTATGGAAGTAAATCGACCTATTAGTATACCATCAGATTCAGATGGCGTAGAATCTAGAAAACATAGCTCTACTTATTCTATTCCTTCACCATCAAGTGGGACAGATACTGCATCTGAAAACCCAGATACCATTCACTCTGCTGATGAATTAGAATCAACAGGTATCCCTATTTTAAAAGAAGCCATAGACACAAAACCAAATCAAATTCTAGTTTATACATGGCACCGAAATCAATTATCAGTCAAGGATATATCTACGAATAGGCAACGAATTCTCGAAGTGCACTTATCTTTAAATAACTCGGAACTAGTGAAACAATTTTTAAAAGAATATATCAGAAATAATGTAAAGTATTTTATAGATAAAGAACACAGACGCCAGTTCATACAGATTATAATTCAACTTTTTAAAAAAGACTCCGTTCAATTTCTAGAGTGTACCGAACGAGTTGTACTTGTTCAAGATGAAAATGAACAACGCCAAATCGTTCTTAAATACCATACAGGAAAAACGTGCCATCGGGGTATTAAAGAAACGTTAGTCCGCCTTAAGCGCACATACTATTGGTTTAATATGGAAGAATCAATTTCGGCTATTATAAATAGTTGCGAAACCTGTAAAAAAATGAAATATGATCGAAATCCTTACAAACCTGCATTACAACTTACTCAAACTCAGAAAAAACCATTCGAAGAAATATTTATAGATTTATTTTCCATCGAAGGAAAATATTTTCTGACTGTATTGGATGCTTTCAGCAAACTTGGTCAAGCTTTTGAAATAAGCAACCGATCTACTCCTGAAGTTGTAAAAGCTCTCATAAAGTATTTTTCATTTTATGGAACTCCTCAAAAGGTCAGTTCTGATGCTGGCTCAGAGTTCAATAATGCTCTCATCAAAGAATTATTATCCCTACACAAGATAGAAATGCACATAGGAACACCAAATAACACAAATTCAATGGGACTAATTGAAAGATTCCATTCAACTATATTAGAAATATACAGACTAGCCAAATATGAACATAAACTTACGGATATTGCATCTGTCATGACCTACGCCATTATGGCATACAATCAGACTATTCATTCAACTACAGGGTTCACACCCTTCGAAGTTGTCTTTGGTCATACAGACTCTAATAACATATTTGATACTAGATTTGATAAACAATACATGCAAAAACTAATAAATGATCACAATAAACGCACTAGACATTTATATAATTTCTTAACGGACAAAATCACGGAGAAAAAGCAAGCTATAATAAACAAACGGGGTGGAGAAACGTCTTTTAAAATAAAACCTGAAGAAAATGTATTTGTTAAAGGTACTAACAAACGTCGTAGCAAAGATAAACCTCGCTACACCAAAGCAAAAGTTTCAGGTGATCTTGAAAGAAACATTGCCCCTGTAATCATACATAAACGTGACACACGAGTGCCTGTTAAAGACATTAAACGTGTTCCACAGAAACCTCCCGATGTTCCTGCTGATAACAACAGCGACCCAGTTGCTGGCCCTTCAACTTCAGCCCGTGAATGATAATCCGGGAATTCTACCCATACGGGAAGGAATTGCATCCATTAGTAACGATAAATGGATATTAATTAAGATTTTAGATTTTAAGAATATTTACTCAGACTTAGATGGTAACATTCAATTTTACTCTCAGTTAAACTATTTAGTTGACAATTGCTTAAATATTAGTTTTAAGAACGATTATCTAGATTCTAAAAACCAAGTAGAATATGTATATAATATAACTATTAACAAATATAAGCAGTTAGTACCGTCTTATAGGATAAAGAGAGGTCTCTTAAACCCTTTAGGATCAATCATAAAAATAATCACAGGGAATTTAGATAATGAAGATGCCATTAAATACGACAGATTGATAAAAGAAGTAAAGACTCAGCAAAATATTAATAATAAGAAAATTACCTTGATATCCGAAATGGTGGGAAGCCTAGTAAATGTTACCCAAGTTATAAATACTAACCTTAATAAGCTTGATGAAAATATAAAACATTTGGATGAAAAAATTAATTCAATTACCATAAAAGGACAACTAAACTATATAGGAAATCGTATACTGAACACTTATAATTTATTACTACATAATTTTCAAAATATTTACATCAAACTTAATGAGATAGAAACTGCCGTAGCATTCAGTAAGTCAGGCATCCTACACCAGTCTATCATTGAGTCAGATAATTTGCTTTTCTTGTTAAAAAAGATTGAAAATTCTGATAAGCTTATATACCCAGTTTTGCCTGAGAACCTTGTAAAAATTGAAGGAACTATAGCAATTAAATCTTATTATAGCGAAAGTAAGATAACGTTCATCTTGGAGATTCCACTTGTTAAAACAGACACATATTCTTATTATAGACTATTACCCATCCCAATATTATCTAATAATCGTACCCTTATTATTATACCCAAATATCCTTACCTAATAGCAAAAGGGTTTGAGGTCAAATCACTTGCCAAGCCTTGCAAAGAAATCGACAGATCTCGTTTCCTGTGCATCGAAGAAAATGGTTTTCAACTCAACGAAGATTTTTGTATAAAAGACCTAATGCAATACATTAACAACATCAGCTCCTGTAAACAAACTCCTATAGAAATTGAAAAGTTTCGAATAGAACTTTTCCAGCCGAATCGATGGATAGTATATACAAGAATGAATGCCGTACTAAGCAGAATCTGTGAGAGTGAGGTGTCTCGACAAACTCTTCGAGGTACATATATACTTACGATAGACGATTCATGTACTATCCAAATACATAATGTGACTCTAAGAATGCATAAGATTGAAACAGAACAAATCACCTATGAAAAACTATCACTAATTAACTTACCTGCAATTAAGTCACATGTGCCAAATACTACAAAGCTCCTGAACCTGGAAGGAGTGGACCTCAAAAACCTGCGGTTCCTCTCGTACGCTCTACACAAAAGTGAAGATAATAGTGCAAGTGAAAACAAAGGCCTTTCCCTAAATGTGAAAAGTGTTAGTGTCTGGACCATTGTTTTATATATAATTTTAATTATAAGCCTTTTTATTGTCGTGTATAAAAATAAGTATAATCTATCAAAAATGTTTAATCGAAATTTACCGAATCCTATATCTTCGGTAAATGTCGATCCTGATGAGGGAGGAGTTACGCGTGCATATATTCCAGAAGGTTCCATGCGACCTGGTAGACTAAACATCCTTTCATAGAGTCAGCAGTCTGTCGGGACTCAGGCTGCATCCGTCAAAACAACTTTTATGCATACGTTGCTCATCCCGGTGGTCTGTTCCACCTCCCACTCTGTTTTAGATTAAGGTTTGCCATATTGTGTACTGGCACTTGATGTTCGATCGTCGAACAATAAACTTGTCTCTACAATTAATATTTTGTATTTTTTAAAAGTCACTCTTGCGCGCCCCCGATTAAACTAGGTAGAATACACGTATCAATATAATTTTTCAATATTAAACAGAAACCAAATATTAAATTTGAATTTTAAAGCATTATTTGCAATGCAACGGGTTAATCTGTTCTCAAATAATTGAAATGTAACATAAATTAAATTCTTCTTTTTCGTATAATACTCGTAGTAAGGGAAACGAGTAAGTGAGTCATCTGATGGTAAGTGATCACAGCCACCCAATGACACTTGCAACACCAGAGGAAACGCAAGTGCGTCGCCAACCTCTAAGAAAGGAATAAACTCGCTTCTTGAAGGTTGCCATGTCATGCCGCTCGGAAATACCTCCAGAGTAGGTTGATTCCACCAAATAGAAGTGCGCAGTAAAAAAAACTTGTGAAACGCACGGTGGTAGATGACAATACACCCGGATGATTGTGGCATGAGAGTCTGTAGCGGAACGGCATGGAGAAGTTGAAACTATTCCTCAGAACACTCCCCATGATGAATTTGATAAACGACACATGGAAACATGGCGTCTCTTCTCAGGACTAGACGATCAACCCAAATATAGGGACCCCAGAGCCAATCTTCTACCCCATACCATCCCGTGGGTATCGTAAAAGGCGACTAAGGTATACAGCTGGTAGTCGGGCAGTAGCGCCGCGGCTGCGGTCGCCAACTCGCATGCCAAGCGCGGTGACTACGGCAAACCTCTCCCAAATGGCAAACCTCTCCCAAATGGCAATCTTATAGCCTTACCTTTGGAGGAGGTCTTGGCCAAGCACTGGACGATATCAGACTGATGATGGCTCGCATACCAAGCGTGGTGACTGCGGCAAACCTATTTACTTGGTGTACAATAAAGAATTATCTATCTAAATGCTAACGATATAAAAACCTTCGGGGGAGGCCTTGCTCTAGCAGTTGACTATATCCGGCTCTATATCATTGGTCTAGCGCAGCGTGTTCAACCGCAGATAATGAGGTCCTGGGTTCAAATTCTAGATCGGGCCAAAAGGTGATTTTGCGATTATTCCGTAAAAAGAAATTTTTCAGTATCAGCCCGAAGTCTGGGAGTTGGCGGTATTACACCCCTGTGCCTCGGAGAGCACGTAAAGCTGTCGGTCCTATACCTGACCTCTTTCCGGTCGTGTCGCTAGTCGTCTAATTGGATCATAAGAGTGATGGCATAGAAAGTGCACCTGTGTTTGCGGAAATATACAAAATGTTTGTTATTCATCCAAATTTATTTTATCACCTTCAAAGTGTGCTCCTTCAGAAACGATACACTTACGCCAACGAATAATCCATTCATCAAAACATTTTTTAAACGCTGCTTTCGGAATTGAGTTCAGTTGTCGCCGCGAATTCTCCTTTATGTCTTCTACCGATTGAAAACGGTATTTGTTGAGTGTTTGGTCAAAAATTCGTTCACAATGATGGCCTTGTGCGAAGGCGCATTATCGTGGTGCAAAATCCAAGAATTTTCTTTCCAAAAATCTGGCCTTTTTCGTCGAATTTGGTCTCTTAAATGCCGCATAACGCTCAAATAATATTCTTTATTTACCGTTCGACCTTCCGGTAAGAATTCAGAGCGCACAACACCACGATAGTCAACATGAAGAAAACAGTCAACATGACTTTGACTTTTGATCGACTTTGGCGTGGTTTTTTCGGTTTCGGTTCAGTTGGAAGGCGCCACTCCGAAGCTTGTTGACTAGTTTGCATGTCAAACTCGTAAACGCACGTTTCGTCACCAGTATCAATGCGTCTCATGAATGTTGGGTCGGAATTGACTTGTTCTACCATGTCCTCAGCGACTTTCATGCGATTGAGTTTTTGGAGAAAATTCAGATCTTTTGGGACTAGCCGAGCGGCAACATGTTTCATACCCAAATGATTAGTTAAAATGGTACGAATCGACTCGTGAGATACAGAAAGTTTGGCAACTATCTCTCTCAGAGTTGAATGAGGATTTTCAGTCACTATTTCCTTCACTTTTGCGATGTTAACTTCAGTTGCAGACGTTTATGGCCTACCAGAGCGAGGCAAATCTTTCATCACATCTCGACCGCTTTTGAACGCTTTGAACCATTCATAAGCACGAGTTTTTGATAAAGTCGATTCACCGTAAGCCTTCTGTAACATTTTCAGTGACTCCGAACACGAAATTCCATTAGCGATGCAAAATTTAAGACAAACTCTTTGTTCGATATTTTTGTCCGTTAAGAAATTCGCAATACACACTATATATGATATTACTAAAACCAGCACTGTATTTAATATAAATAATGCAACTCAAACTCCGCGCCAAAATGGAAAACAGTTGTGCCAATCTAACAACAACAATAAAAAAACAAAAATTTGAATTTGGAACCATAAACAAATCATCCATTCCCGATACTTTTTTGACTGAATGTATATTATTTATTTTAAAGGATTTATTTTATTAATATTAAATAAAGGTATATTTTGGGATAACTAACACCCTGCCATCTGCTCCCAAACTAGGCAGAGCCTGTACTATGGCAACCAGAGACACAGCAAATATGATTGGTGTCATCACACAAATATTTGTCTTTTATTAATTTAATTTCCCGCTTGATTTTTTTTAACTCTGGACAGCGCAAGCGTGCGCGTGCCGACCGTCTTCATTTATGGAGGAAACATAGACCTACAAATGTCACGACAGTACAAAAAAACTTTAAATAATCATTTTTATTTTTCATGTATTGAGTTTTGTCTGAACTCGTAGAATAAAAGTTGTTGCTTATGATATTAGCTATCTAGTCCTGCGAGGTTGTTGGTGTTTTACAAATAGAGCCCTGTAAATGCAATACAGAGAAAACACCCAGACCAAGACTAAAAACATGTTCATGTACAGACGCCAGCACATCCAGCCACCCCAATCTGTCAAATTCCTCAATTGAAAGTAAACCTTATGCTTTTGGGATAAAGTTGAAAATCTATAAAAGAAATTTGACAGATTGGGGTAGCTGGATGTCCTGGCGTCTGTACACAGTTACTTGTCTTCTACGAGCCGCAACCTATGGATAAGAAGAAGAGTTCGCTAACTTGACTGACATACACTGAGTGTTTGACAAGGTAATGACCCTGAGTCACAGCGATAACATACAGTGCCGATTATACAAAAGAAATGTAGAAAAGAAGTTTGTAAATATACTTAGTTCTTTACTAGACACTAATCGTCATATTTTGGACAATTCACACAATATCTTCATAAATTGTAGCCTATGTGTTACTCTGATGTATAAGCTATATTATTGTAAAGTTTCATTAAAATCCGTTTCAGTAGTTTTTACGTGAAAGAGTAAGAAACATCTATCCATCCATCCTTACTTAGAAACTTTAGCGTTTATAATATTAAGTAGGATTACATACACCTAACGCAAGCAGTGTTCAAATATTTTACTGTTCCCTAATGAGTTCTAAAGATTACATAGAATTATAGCCTGCATTCATAACTGCCGGCTATAATTCTGTGTAATAACAAGGATTAATCAGGTTAGAACGGAGTTTTAGTCACGTGACAAACATGTACTCGTTGACAGCGATAGTATCGGTAGCCCAATAGAGCCAGTCACGCTATAGGTACAACAGTAATGCGTACCTAAATATGTAAACGTTTAAAGTTTATAAATTTTCGCGGCTGCAATATCCGACGAACGTGACGTGTTCTGTGTCCGAGCAGGGTAAAGCTCCTGGTCTGGCTGCTCAGGGTGCCACGAAGAGCACTTTAGGTCTGCAATCATGAGAATTTGACCCGGCATACACAGTAGTGAACAAAATAACACAAAACTGTATGTACGTGATTCTTTCTTTTATTTTATTTTTAACAAGCTGTGACCCGTGGTTTTACCCGCGTTAAATTTTATAAATTATCACAGCTCCTCCCCCGTAGGTGATAGCGTGATAATATGTAGCCTATATGTTGACCCGACCTCTTAGTAATTTTCATGCAAAATTTAAAGTAAATCCATGCCGTACTTTTTGAGTTTAGCCCAGACATACATACAGACAAACAAATACACAGACAAAAATTCTAAACACTGTATTTTTGGCTTCGGTGTCGATTATAGATTAGGCCAGAGGTATCCTTTTAAAAAAATGTTCAATGTACAGTTATGACTTTCCTACGATTTTATTATATGTATAGATGAAATGATAAAATATGCAAAATTCCATAAGCTCGCTCATAATTTACTGCACACTGCACGTGAGGCGCAGAGGCTAAGACAGTCGCTTCGCCGCTTCGTGTCGCGGGTTCGAGTCTCGCGCCCGGCAACTACTCGTGTGACCCACAAATAGTTGTTCTGAGTCTGGATGTAATTTGTGTCCGTGTATTATATGTTTGCAACGTAACCCGCGACACAGGGATTAAATTACCTAATGCGGGAGTTATCATAAAAAATAAGGCTTTTTGTTACCTAGGCTCCTCTCTTTAGAATAAACTTTGCGAGAAATCTCCAATATACCGCATCATCATCATCATCATCAGCCTGATATCGTCCATTGCTGGCCATCGGCCTCCCCCAAAGGTTTCTAACCACCAACTCCAGCACAGTCACAGCGCTTGGCATGCAAGTTGGCGACCGCAGTTAGGTTTGGCTAGTTAGCACACAGGAGGCGCAGCTGCCCGACTACATCGTGTATCCCTAATATACCGCTTATTCTATAATAATTTTATTGCAAACAAGCACTCCGCACAATCTTTACAATTAAAACATATGTCGAAACAGACACATACATACCTAATATAAGTTGGCATTTATTTTTACCGTCATTTACGTATATGAACTATCTAGAAAATCTCTTTCAAGTACATATCTAAAATATGTTAGTCCTTCTAATTTAATTTTGGAGCAAACTCCTATCGTATTGCCAAACGGCACTCCATTTGGTTCTCGGGCATATTATCTATTAATCAAATCAAAAGGTCTATACGGCGGGAACATGGCCAGTTAACCCTGCCTGACAGTTGAGACTATCGTCTACACAAGGTTACCCAAGACGTACAACCATTAGTTAATCCTTCCTACTATATCTTACTAATCTTATAAATGCGAGGGTTTGTAAGTATGGATGGATGGATGTTTGTTTCTCTTTCATGTAAAAACTACTGAATGGGTTTTAATGAAACTTTACAATAACATAGCTTATACATCAGAATAAAACATAGGCAACAATTTATAAAGATATTGTGAAAATTGACCAAAATATGACAATAAGTGTCAAGTAAGTAGGAAAAAATCTACCAACTGCGAGCTATACTGGCGTGCACTGCCAAAACCGCTAGAGGTATACATCCTACTAATATTATAAATGCGAAAGTTTGTGAGTCTAGATGTATGTTTGTTACTATTTTACTAAATAGTACTACTACTTACTAAATAAAACAACTAAATCACTAAGTAGCAGAATAACCCGAGGTTAACCCTTTTCGTGATATTTTTAATTATTCCATTCAGTGTACAGAACTCCCAAATGCACCTCACATTATCTCAATTGTAAATTGTGTTCCGTTCTATATTCCTAATTGCACCCGTCGCCGCACCATTAATGACTACCACAATTTTCGACAAGATTCCGTTTTAAAATGACGGCGCGTACACTGGCGCCATTGTACCATATATATAGCTTTTTTATAGAGGTATATAATAGGCTGGCAAAGCAAGTGGGTCACCAGATGGTAAGTGATCACCACCGCTCATAGACACTCACAACAACAGAAGAGCCTTAAGCTCGCTGCATGCCTTTAAGTAAGGAATAGGCGTCGCTCATTGAAACCTTGTACTACTAAGAATAAGTAACAAAAATAGGCCATGCCCTAGACTATTCTGGGAACTAGTAAAAAATTAACTAACAGACGTATATATCAAATGGTTTTGTATATGTTAATATCGTATAATAAATAAGTTATTAAGATATTACATTGAAGTCATGAAAATATTTGTGACCGTATGAAACATATATTGATTACAAAATAGGTAGAATACACGCATTTCGTATGAGCTAACATCAATACAACTTTACAAAATTAAACAGTAACCAAATATTCAAAATATCACATAAATAGCATTCTCATTTTCTTACATAATTGCAAAGGCAAACGATCAAGTGGGTCACCTGATGGTAATGATCACCGTCGCCCGTGGACATTTGTAAGGTTTACAGATGGTAGTCGTGGAGTAGCGCCACCTGTGTACAGGTAGGCAAGGCATTCGCTTTGCCTTATACAAGGCAGAGGGAATACCTACGCATGCCACCCGCAAAAAGTGTCTACGGGTGGGTATGACGGACTCACACCGACTAAACCTACCTGCCGTGGGACATGGCGCAAAAGCGGGGGCCCCGGGAACGCTCCCCTTTTGCGCCATGAAATCAAAATCAAAAGTCATTTATTCCGTTAAAATATTACATTTGTGTGGAATCGTCATTTTTTTTTACCCTATCGTGCAGTGCATGACGTGGCAGCTACTGAGAAACACTGCCAGAAAACTTAGTAGGAATCCTTTTTTTTTTAATAAAATATACTTAAGATTAATTATAATCATGTGTGTTGACTCAGAACAACTCAACCCCAAGCACTTTTATCACTTAAATAATCAGAAATTTTGTAGTAAGCCCTGCTACACAATTTGGCTTTTATAATTCTTTAAAACTTATTCATAGTCATTTCTCGGATATCACTGGGAAGTTTGTTATAGAATCTTATACATTTCCCCATAAAAGAGTTACTTACTTTGTGGAGACGGGTGGTATGTAACACAAAGTTATGCTCATATCCAGTATTTATATTATGAGTATCACTCCTTTTACAGAAGGAGGCTTTATATTTATGCATATAAATTAGATTATCATATATATACTGACATGCTACAGTCAGAATGTCTTTAAACTTCTCTTTCAAAGATTCTCGCGGACCAAGTTTATATATGGCTCTTACAGTTTGCTCTCTTACAATTTTGCAATACAAATATGGTGTTAATGTCCGCAGTGCTACCCCTGAGAAGAATTCCAGATCATGTCCCAGATGGTCGGCATACGTACCCTGGGAAGGTACCTCACATGCCAAATAACAACGTTATAGAAACCTTCGGGGGAGGCCTTGGACCAGCTGTGAACTTTATCAGGCTAACGATGTGATATGATTAGATGAAATTTCCATATAAATAGCGATGTAGATTTCAACATGTTTAATTCCAATGACACTTATAAATTAAACTTGAGCTCCCAAGTAAAATAATTCACAAAGCTAGCATAGAAATCCCTTAAGACTAATAATTTATAAGCGCGAATAAAAATACTAAGTGCGTTCGTCCGCCCTTATTCAAACATCATAATTTTGTTTTTAGGCCGTATAACCAATGGCTGGTCATATTTAATTTTATTACGTGGCGTTTTGAAAACTTGTAAATTCCCTCTTGTCATGCAATGAGGTTGCATTTATAATGACTTTATTATCATAATTTCACACAAAATAAATGGACCTCATTCGTGATTTAGCACCACTAATATTGTTGAATAATATTTAGCTAGTAATGTGGCTTGGTATCCCTATTAGTTTCATACTTCGTTCACGTGTTACGATTGAAGCAGGTCACTATTGGGCATCAAACCGCAGATTTAACCGGGACCGACAGCTTAATATGTTCTCCGAAGCAGGTATATGCTCAGAAATTAAACTACTTGGTGGTCACTCATCTATAGACTAACCGTATGCCTTGATGCTTTACCTCTGGCGGAGCTCTACTTAGTTTGGGATCAGATGGCCGTGTGTGAATAATATCGCAGGATATTATTATTATTAGTGTGAATTTGAAACGCTTGTGGTCTTAACATAGCAATGGTTCAATTTAGATTTATAGTATGCTGCATTGTTATTTAGTAAATCGATTACGTTAGCGCAAACATAAATCGAGTTACAAAAAAAACTATCTAGTAAATTCACGACTACACTAGCCATAATAACCGGTGGCAGATCTATGATTTGTTTATTCACGATTAACTAAAATGTGGTATTCGAAACATAATTTTATTGCCAATGTTATATATGGCCTTTGCGTCTGTTACAGTCGATTTACGGCGCATTGTCTGAGAGACATTTCTTTTGGTGGCTTAACAAACCGATACGCGAGCGACATAGCCTGCCGCAGGCCTGACAAGAGAAGTTTGCGGTGGTTGGTGCTGAGCCGCTTTGCCATATTAAGCATTTATTAAATGCGACGATTGCATTACCAATATTCTTGTAGTATTGGGTTTAAATGTTGACTGGTCTCTTGGTCAAATAATTAGTGATCCTGATTGATAGTTCGAACCTTAGCCATGACAAATCTTGGTGTTATAAGCACAATTATTTGTCTGGGTGTGCTGTGTGGTGATGGCGGCGAATACCACAATATCGTCACCTAGTCTCAACCCGTGGAAGGGCATAAAAGTCGGCGGGAGAGTCTACCAGAGGACTGCTTCTTTCTGAGTGCTATGCCCATCTTACTGCGATCGCAAACCCATTAGTTAAGCGTGGCGATTATGGCATATCCCCCCTAACTGATTCTTGGGGGAGGCTTATGTCCAGCTGTGTTCTTCTTACACATGTTATGATGAACGTATGTATTTAGAATAATATATGGACGGTCACCGTAGCCTAGTTGGTAGTGCACCTGCCTTCGAAGCTGGTGGTCCTGGGTTCGAATCCCGGTAAGTGCAAATATTTGTGTGATGAGCACGAATATTTGCTTCTGAGTCATGGATGTTTTATATGTATATAAGTATTTATCTAACTATATAAGTATGTATATCGTCGCCTGGTACCGACAGTACAAGCTTTGCTTAGTTTGGGGCTAGGATGACCTGTGAACATAAAATAAATCTTTACCGCGTAATAAATAAAAAATAAATAACCGACACGTTTCTAATTCTGCCTACTATATCTCTGAATGAATGACTTGCGGACGCAAATCCTTTTAATCGATAACAGACATATCCCACTGCGGTTCTGTCATTATATGCCACTGTTGATTCTGGCTTACAAGAGTTACAGTGATGGAAAAGCTAATATAGATAATTCCACAGACGGTAAAAATTAACCACAACCTGTGGGCTTAAAAGAGTAAAAACGAGTAATTAATAATTATATAAAAAATAAAGAGTATTTCTTTAATATTGTTAGCACTTTAGGATAATATGCAAGGCAAAGACGAAGAAAAGAAAACAATGTAAACCAATGACAGAATTTTTGTCTGTTTGTCTTTTTCTCTGTGCACGCATCACGTGGAAGTACGAAACCTAAAAATGGTACGCAACTTGGAGTATTACTTAGTCATTGTTTAAACTTTTCTGTCGTTTTTGCGTGAAAGAGTAACATACATCCATATATCTATACATTCATACATCCATACTCACAAACTTTCGCATTTATAATATTGGTATTAGGTATACTCTTGTCTTTATACAGGCGTAAAACCGCCTCCAAACTCTCCTCTTTTTAAACTGTTACTTAACATGACTAAGTAGTTTATAATTAAAAATGAATATAGTACATTTAAATTCGCCATAAATTTACTAATTTATCCGCAATTAATGACTTACAGCTATTTCACGATGTTTTTAATTTTATTTGATGGTTTTCTGTTCACTCTATTTTGACTCTTACCTGTAAAATTACTGGGGTGAGATTGGATTGGTGTGAAGCAATACAATTAGCTCGCGTAGACTATTAAATAGCATCCTGATATGTTGGAACTTTGTACCATAACTATATCAACGCCATTTTTACCTGAAACAAAAGAGATAAGTTTTTAATAATAATAATAATAACATCTTAAGAGGCTTTCGCTAGATCACTGGGTCAAGGGTCGGATACAAAAGGCGGCAATAATGAAAACGACACGATTGTGAGTAGGTACCTTACTCTGTCGCCCTGACCACCGGCGCGGCGGCCTAGGGCGTCAAACCCCGCTGCTGGAGGAACTCTATTTTTTTTTCATATTTATTTATATAAGTATTATTGTTTTCTTTTTTATATCAATTTCATAAATATAAATATGTAAATATATAAATTAAATAAATAATTTGGAATAATAATAACATTCTGGGACATTATTCACACACGGTCATCTAATCCCAAACTAAGCAGACCTTGTAATATGGAAACCAGATAACTGATATAATACATATACTACTTTTCTTTCGTAAAGACATAGATATTTATATTTTCGGGTCAAATAGACATGTTCATGCACACAAATATCTGTCCTAGGTGGGAATTGAACTCACGACCTGCGGCATGAAAGGCTAATAATAACTACCAAACATGCCAATTATTGAAGACGCAACGTTAATCAAGACGTTTTCATTTAATTAAAATCTATTAGCCAATACAAGGAAGATTGTCTTTTTACTTCAAAATTGTGATCAAAGCAAGGGGCTGTAGAATTTGTGCGTTGGAGTGAAAATGCTTTCATTAACTCGCTTATATATCGGTGGATAACTGCGTAGAATTGACATGTTTATAACGAAATAAAATTCAAAAGATTTAATTAGTTAAAACATCACCTACTTTACGTACTTATTGTATGGGCAGTGGTTACCCTAGTGTCAGAGTTGTTCAAGCCACCCATAAGCACAGCCATTAGAAATTTAAGAATAAAGAACGACTAGGAATATATTTTTTTTTGTATTAAAACAACTCTCTTACTACTAATTTCATATAAGTTATAATTTATTTATTTATAGTTAAATAAAACGGTTAATAACCAATTACATTAATTAACATAGAAACAATTACATTACTTATTTTTAGGGTTACATATAAATTTCAATACAAAATACTGGACATCCTTGCATACTTTCTTTCGCAGAAAACCAAACATATTCGCCTAATGTCTGTCCATCTACCGGCAAACACATCGCATTCAGGATAGTCAATCAGGAGGGCGTTTAGCATATCTAGGGTTCGACATACTGGAGACTTGGCTCTAGCGACAGTATGATGCAGCGGCTTCGCAAATAATTCACGCTGGTGGTGGCACTGATGATGCCTACGACCAGGCACATATAACTGACAGAATAAATTAAGGAGCTCAGGACAGTCTTTTTCTTCACGAAAGGTTTTACAGGCTACCGTAAGCTGATCAAAGCCTCTTCTCACCTCCAAAGAATTAAAACCTAACATTCCTAAAAGATAGTTAGTAGGGTACATATAAGGATAGTAGTTGTATATCCTTTTAAATAGAAATCTTAGGAATCTCTCTTAATTATGTAGGTACTTATCGTATGGGCAGTGGTTACCCTAGTGTCAGAGTTGTTCAAGCCACCCATTAGCACGGCCATTAGGAATTTAAGAAAAAAGGAACTTTAGGAATATTTCTTTTAAGTAATGGAATCAGGCGTTACTTTGCGGAAATCCATAACAATCAAAATACAAAATCAATATTTAGTGTTAATTCCGCTAATTGTCAGTTTAATCATGCTGGGATGCAATTTGCACCGCCCTCCCGCCCGCAAAAATGTGCACATGCAAAGAAGGACAATATAAAAAGCAAATTACATGCGCCAGTACGATACCCAACACGTGTTTCGGTCCTCCACGGACCATTCTCAAGGGCTGCTAACTCGTCGAGTGCTCGAAGGAGACTGATCTGATGTCTCCTTCGAGCACTCGACGACACAACACGTGTTGGGTATCGTACTGGCGCATGTAATTTGCTTTTTATATTGTCCTTCTTTGCATGTGCACATTTTTGCGGGCGGGAGGGCGGTGCAAATTGCATCCCAGCATGATTAAACTGACAATTAGCGGAATTAACACTAAATATTGATTTTGTATTTTGAATATTTCTTTTTTTAAGTCACTTCCTAACTACTATTTTCATATTAGTAATACTTCTGTACTTATCGTTTGGGCAGTTGTTACCCTAGTGTCAGAGTTGTTCAGTATTGCTCTGTCTGACATGTCTGAACGACTGTTGCCTAACAGCTACAACCAGGAACGATGGTCTCACCGGTCCGCAAGTAATCGGCGAGGTTAAGCAACTATGCTCACGGTCAACCCATAGATGGGTAACCACCACAGTGGTTTAATTTCTGAGCATCTCAGTGCTTCGGAGGGCACGTTAAGTCGTCAGTCCCGGTTGTATTCATTAGACAACAATCGTTTAACCATCTCAGAGGCCTACTGGGCGGCTTCAACAACTCTGACACTAGGGTAGCCACTGCCCATATGACAAGTAAGTGCCATAATCGCCACACTTGGCAAACCGCAGTATGATCGTAAAATAAAACATCAATTAACTCTCCAATAGACATAACATTTACACAGATATTTTATGCACACCTCCTTTTATTTTTCAACATATTTCGCAATCAAAGATAAGAAATGTAAGTATTTCAAAACATTCCAACCTGTCAAAGTAAACCTAAATCAGACTGTTCCGTAGCTATATTAATTTTAATACACTTCTAACTTATGTACCTCAACTTGCCGAAGATTATTTTCAACTTTTACTGTTAGAGTTTAGAGTTAAAATTTGTGTGTTACTATATCCTTTGTTTGAAGCAGCTCGTTACATTTGTGACGTCACGCGTTCTCATTAGTGTCTAGGTTTCAGTTGCGTGGTTTCCTTTACTTAAAACAACGGAAACTGTAGGGCCGGATTCCTCTGAATATTCGTCTTGACTTTTAAGGGAATTGAAAAACATATAGCGGCCGTGCACGCTAAGCATTAAGTTTTTTTTTCACAAAGACAACGCCCGGATTAGTTAATTTAATCCCTGTGCCGCGGGGTCTCTACAAACGTATAATAGACGGACACATATAACATCCAGACTCAGAACAACTATTTATGGGTCACACAAATAGTTGTTCGGCGCGGGACTCGAACCCGCGACACGAAGCGGCGAGGCGACTGTCTAAGCCGCTGCGCCACACGGCAGAGCATCATGTTTAAAGCGGCCGTGCACAAGGCACGTGCACGGCCGCTATAAAAATAATGTTAATCTAAGGGCCTATAGTTATGGTCAATTATAAAACCGGGACGCAAAGGTTTCACGTCGAAACAATCTACTCTGATTCTTCTTCTTCTTTTCCAAATGGCAAGTGATGCCGATATCGACAATTCTGTCAATGTCAGATGTGAAATGGAAACACGTGCGATAAATTTAACCAACATTTTGAATATATGTTAAAACTAATTGTGTATCTTGTGAAGAGTCTGGTTGAAACTAGCGTATGACTGTTTTGAGTGATCATGTAACGTGATCACGATCACTCAATATCCTTGACAATATCCTACTAATATTATAAACGCGACAGTTTGTAAGTATGGATGGATGGATGGATGTTTGTTAGTCTTTCACGTAAAAACTACTGAATGGATTTTAATGAAACCTAATAATAGTATGGCTTATACTCAGAATAACACATAGGTTACAATTTTTAAGATATTGTGTGAATTGTCCAAAATATGACGATAAGTGTCAAGTAAGTAGGAAAAAATCTACGATCTGCGAGCTATTCCGGCGTGCACTGCCAAAACCGCTAGAGGTACACATCCTACTAATATTATAAAGGCGAATACTTGTGGGTATAGATGTGTGGATGTATGTTTGTAACTCTTTTATACCAAAGCTACTTTAACGCGGGTGTCCGCAGGGCATAACTAGTAAGCCATTTAATAATAAATGTTCTTTGTGGTCTGTATAAGGTACCCACAGGCCTATTTAATTTTATTTGATTCCTAACGTTTGAAAGAAAGATTTTATTTATTTTTTAACCAACTTACATTAACGGCTAGACCAAACATATAAGTTATAGGTTACATATTAAGCAAATGTTACAACATTTACAACTTATAATATAATGAATAGTTATATTTTTACATAAAACATGAGAATACAATAATATTTAAATAAACATTTTCGGGTAACGGTATGACATAATTCAGTATCACTATCACCGAAAACAAGATTCTGAAGTAGAGGAACAGGTTCTATAAATATAATAATAATAATATGCTGTCGGTCGAATTGCAATAACGGTGGTTAGTCTCAATGGAGACGGGACATATTATGTCAAACGTGCAAATTCTATTCTGCTATCATCCTATGGGATGGCCAGGTATAATTGCTAGCCTTGGTGTAATTTATTTATAAAATTGTCAAGTTCGAGGTTGGAATCCCAGGACCATTACAGTTCAGTTTATGGTCACTTTTGTAACATTTCAAAAAAGGACTGGAATAAAGGAAAAAGGACACAAAGAAGATATACAAAATACTTAATGCAAGTTGCGAAGTTGTTGAAGGTTCTGGACCAAAATTAATGACTGAGGATGTTTAAATTTGGAACAATTTAGGGGTTTTAAAGCAGCATATCAAAACAGGACAGTGAGTTTTAATTCAAGAAAAGAGAAAAGTAGTAAAAGTTTTCAGTGAAAATAAATAATGCCAAATTTTGTATTTTGAAAATATAACTATGTTTAAGTATCAGTTTTGGTCGCCATAATACAGGACCTACCTAGTTTTTGATAAGATGGCAAAGTTTAATTATGCCAAGATATTTTTTTTTATTTATTGGCTCAGTAATAAATACACACCTTAATATTGTATGATGCCAGATTAAAGGAACAGTTCGGAATCAGATATAGAAATTTTGAATAGGCTGTCGCGGCGAATGGATCTGCGGCGGAACTCATGAATAATGATACCTGGTAATTGGGACTGGATTGAATACAAGCTTTAATCAGAAAGCGTGGCTATATTCAGTTTGATGAGTAAACCTCCAAGACTACTTATGCCGTTGACTTTACTTGAGACATATGTATATGACAAAGTTCTATTGAGTATATCAAGCACTCCAGCCGTCTGAGCAATGGCTTAGTGAGCATTTATAAATTTAGGTACTCGTGTTAACTGTTTGACTTAGATTTTGACAAGAGCTTGTACAAATAAATTTTTTAAAAATCTTTACATAACCAAATCGTGATTTATAAAACAGAAATAAAACAATAACATTAATCTTTAAAAATAACACAACCTTTAACATTCGCATCTAAATGTCTAGACATTTAGATCCAAATGTTAAAGGTTGTGTTATATTTAAAGATAAACAATAAACATACAACTTAAAGGTAAACACTACATTAAAAATTTTAATGAGTTACTTTTACATACATATTATAATATTCTCTACAGAAACATATTGAGTGTAAAGCTCGACTTATGAGAATTAGTGTATTTTGCATGGCACCTTTAATAACACTAATATTATAAAGGCGAAAGTTTGTTAGTGTGCGAGTGTGTATGTTTGTTACTTCTTCACGTCTAAGCGGCTGGAGAGATTTTAATAAAATTGATTGATATGTAGTTAGCTGACACCTTGGATTAACACATAGGCTATAATTTATAAAGTTTAATGCGGGTAAAACCGCGGGGCACAGCTAGTAAATAATAAGAAACAGTTTCAAAACGCACTTAATAGTTTTCTTGCAAGAAAAGGATACTACATACGACATTGACGAATTTTTAAACGTGTATATTTTTTTAAATGTGTAACTTAACTAAGACCTTTAACAACTATTGATAATTTTCTGAAACAATCCTAAATCCTAAACGTGGTGGATATCAACGTTGTCAATGCATTCATTATATAATTTTGTCATTTGGCAAAGAGGTGACTAATGGTGTTATCGGTTTCCGTGGAATATGGAACGGAGCTCTAAATCGTATCCTTTGTAACAACTCAGGGCAATCAATCTTATTTCTAAACAATTTTCAAAGCATATTGTCATTCTTTGTACACGTGCAGCCTGTGGATGAATTACACTCAAGGAGCATACAGGACCCTGCGTACCCAATATAATAATGCCTTCAGGGCGCTGTTGGGGCTGCGACGCCACTGTAGTGCCTCAGGGATGTTGGCCGCAGCTGGGGTTGATAGCTTTTCGGCTATCATCAGAAAACGTATAGCGTCCTTATTGCAGTGGGTTCGTGGCAGTTCCAACAGCCTCCTGAAGACTGACGTGGACAGTGTTATTATGCAGCTCTGGACACGCGTACAGATAATTAAGGATACCGCAATTACATTTAATCGGTATGTGTAATAGTGGTATCCTGTTATGTTCTTATTTGAATGTAAATCTTAATATATTACTAACATAGTTTTTTTAAGATTACTGTTACTAACACTATGGATTCCGGTCCGAAATAAACGAATTTTATTTTATTTATTTATTTATTTAAAAATACCAAATCAGTTACCGCTTACAAAACCTAAACATTAACTCTTTAACAATAACTTAATACAAACTAGCTAAACATCATTACTATTATAAAATAAAATTTAGAAATGTTTAATAATCCGTGTATGTACCTAAATATATCTATAATATGGATACTTAACTATATTACTACAAACATGTTCTGACTAAATACAAGCGCTTTTTTAAAGTCTACGTGAATAAAAACCTTTTTATTTTTATTTATTTTATTTATCCCTCCTCTTAGGCAGTTCCATTATCTTGAAATAAGAATTAAAGATTCTAAAAATTAAGTTTAAAATTAACTATAAATAATGATGAAATTGTAAAATTTAATTAACTCTTAGATGTTTATTCTAAAAATTAAGTTTAAAATTAACTATGAATAATGATTAAATTGAAACATTTAATTAGCTTTTAGATGTTTATTCTAAAAATTAAGTTTAAAATTACCTATAAATAATGATGAAACTGTAACATTTAATTAGCTCTTAAGTATCAACATCTCGGGACGTGCCATAATTACAACGCTTAGCAAACGCGTTAGCGACCACAGTATGTTGGTGCGCTTTCGGGGTCCTGCCCACAAGACTTCAAGAGATCTCCACGGCAGGTTAGATTTAATCGACGTTAGTCCGACATACAAATCAAATATAACAGCTCACTTAGGACCCTTAAATTGATCCTCGGTGCTTTTGCAGCTGGCTTCTCTAGTCGCAAATCTCTCATTTTATGAGGCTATAGCCTCTTTACATCATTCTGTCTCCCGCTTTGCTCTGGAGGGAAGTGGAACTATTCATTTTCTAACTCCTCCTTTTTTGTCTTTCTGATTAAATTCGTTGCGGGATCCAAGACAGTTAAAGCGATTGCCCGGGACATGCCTGAGCTTCACCGCTCAGTGTCATTTCATTGTGTGCCACTGTTGATCCTGACTTACAGGAGTTGCAGTGGTGGGTAAGAGGGAGGGACTAGTCCGACATACCCACCCGAAATTCCCCCTGCCATAAAAAACGATAAAAGTCCATGGTGACGTGCTAATATAAATTCGCCCCTGTCATAAATTTGGAGTAGTACCCATTATGCCTATGGTATCATTAACGCAAAGGAACACAGAAAGCTTTTAAAATGTTGATTTGGAGGACAAAAGAGAGAACGTCTTGAACATAAAAGATAGTTAATGAAAATATATTGAACATGGGACAATTTAAAAAAAAATATTATTTATAGTTATTACTAGCTGTGCCCCGTGGTTTTAACTGCGCTAAACTTTACAAATTATAGCTCATGTCTTAATCCAGGGTGTCGGCTAACTCCATACCTATACCCATAAATTTTATTTAAATCGCTCCAGCCGTTTAGACTTGAAGAAGTAACAAACATACACACTCAAACTTTCGCCAATACATTAGTGTGATACATTATTATTACTGCTGGATGTGGCTAGCGCAAGACCGTGATGTGGAGATTTTTGGGGGAGACCTTTGTCCAGCAGTGGACGTCTTTTGGCTGATATAATGATGATGATACATTATTTGAGCCGTGTGGTTTTCGGCCCAGAAAGAATGACAGGGCCACCCCATACCATCCTGTGGGTGTCATGAAAGGCGACTAAGGGATACAGCTGGTAGTCAGGCAGCAGCACCACCTGAGTACTAACTACCAACTAGCTGCGGAGGTCAACTTGCATGCCAAACGCGGTGACCTTTGGTGTTCTACTCCTATTTGCTTTAGTGGGATGATATATAACCTATAGTCTCCCTTAATAAATGGGCTATCTAACACTGAAATAATTTTTCATATCGGACCAGTAGTTCCTGAGATTAACGCGTTCAAGCAAATAAACAAACAAACTTTTCAGCTTTATATATTAAGTACAGATATTTATAGAAAACGGTTTTTTTTATTTTTTATTTAACGCAGTTATATAATAAGAGACGCTTACCTGTTGATGCCAGTACTTAAACAAAATGATAATTTATAGAATTAGCATTTCGTAAATTTTTCTTGCTTTTTAATGTCAGCAATTCATTTATTTTATTCAAATCAGAACCCATACATCATCAATTCTAGCACTAAATACTATTTGACAGGGAAACATTTATCCCTGAAGTTCTGTAATAAAATCAATCTCGCCTTCCATCCATTGAAGGTATTAATTTCAATGTTGCCCCGTTTTAAATTTAAAATCATTATTCAAATCACATCAGAACTTTAGCAATAAATAAAAGGTTTTTTAAACTTTCGTACCTTTGCACTTTTAGGTTTAATTTATTCCAATAAACAAACAGGGTTTGTGTTACGTAGTTTGACAACTTTAAGAATTTTGGACAACATAAATCTTGCTCCTTATTTACGGCAAATATGATGGCAACACCGTTGTATCTTTCAAAACTTTGGTTTAATAAATTACTCTTTTATTTAATAATATGAACTTTCTGATTTATTTAGATTTCGTATGAATAATTAATTTACATTTAAGTTAAACAATCCCCGTGAAATTTGTAAGTTTTAAGCAATTGCTGGATGATTTAGAAACAAATGAATCCTCTTTTAAGTGACCCGCGTAACCTACTAATATTTAATAAATAAAAAAAAACTTCGTTTAAAAAAACCGACTTCAAAAAATGTCTTAATAAAGATATTTTTTATACTCTTTTAGACTTTTCATTTTAATAAAATACTATCATTTGTATGTGCCACCTATTGATAGGTTTGAAGTCCAAGAAACACTTAAACAGTATGAGTCTAGCTAGACTAGCTAAGGTTTAAAAATGTCTGTACCAAAGACAATTACATCGTCCACATAAACAAAAGTTTCATACAAAAATGTTCATAAAATGAAAACTACTGAGCCAAACTATGTAAAATATGAATTGGACCAAATGCCACCTATTCCGCATCAAACTAAAGAAGAATCATATAATTCGGATCATAAATCTCCGAGTAATATAAAATACCAATGAACTTGAGAACCTCCTCCTTGAAGTAACGCGAGTCCCTTAAATGAATGCAGGAATAAATGTGACCAAATTATTTAGTAATTTTTAACCTTCATCTATTCGAACGCTGATCACGGTCATGATGATCGGTGACTAAGAGCCGGTTTCACCTTTAAAATTAAACGCGATCAATGGGCGCTAAACTCCGTTCAGCTACAGTACGCTGAGCTGAGTTTAGCGTCCTTTGATTGCGTTTAACTTCAACAATGAAATCGGATCTTAGACGGTAGCCCCCTGGAGGACATTATTATTAAAATCAGCGCCATACGTTCAGTCAAATAAAAAAAATGTTTGTTATTATTAAAACTGACGTAAGGAGCTAACGTAATGAACGATAGTAACGTGTAATTCACGTAATTAATTTTTATGTTGGATTTGGCCAACAGTTTCAACTTCTTCAGGAAGTCATCTTGGCCGAATCCAACATAAAAATTAATTACGTGAGTTACCCGTACTATCTTTCATTAAATGATTATTGTTATAAAGTAACATACTACCGATATTAACTTATTCTCCTTATAATTATATTTCCACAAAAATTATTTCTATTAATAATATCTAGGGACAATGTCACACAGATCATCCTAGCCCCAAGCAAAACTTGTACTATACATACTTATATAGATAGATAAATACTTATATATATAGAAAACATCAATGACTCAGAAACAAATATTCGTGCTCATCACACAAATAGTTGCACTTACTGGGATTCGAACCCAGGACCACCAGCTTCGTAGGCAGGAGCACTACCAACTAGGCTACAGTGACTTTTATCAACGGACAAATCGAACAAAAAGAAACGTACTCCTACTTTCGAAGTCGGTTTATAAGCTTATATTCTAGCGCTAAAGATTAAGTCGGACAGTACAAAATTCAAAATCCTGGATAATACCACCGATAAAAAAAAATATACTGAACAGACTTTTCGACTTCGTGAATTATTATGTAAAATCCTTGCTTATATTTTACGGGCAAAAATAATTTCCGTTGTCTACCCTGAGTCTGTTTCCTTTTGTTTTTATGTAAATCTACGATATAACAATATCAGCGAGTGTTAATGGCGTGTTTACGATGCTTTATTCGGGTTTCATATCGTACTTATTGGGGTGTTCTCTGATGTATTACCAGCATTTAATTAATGCTTTTGAATGGAAATGAATTCTTTGTTCCTTACGTTTGATCACTTGTTACTGAAAATAGAGCACCTTTATTTAAGGTGTTTACGTTATAGTGTTAAGATCTTAACCCTTTCCCGAGCATTAGGGATACCGCTGTTATAAAGTTCATAACCAATAGATTTGTAACATACCTACGCCTTAATAGGGTTAATACGTTTAAAATTAATACAAAAATTACAGCATAATCGCTAAAGCATGCCTTTGATGGATAAACGGTTCAATTCTCTGTTCTAGAAAATTTCATCGCCGGGCGATTATCAAATTGCATTATCTGCCCATCGGAGGCAAATGCTTTAGTAGTTTGCTATGAGCGAATTTTTAGTCTTTATTTAATACAAAAATTGTTATAATTTAACATAGCTTGCATCGCTTATATTCTCAAGTAACCAATTTATGATATCCTAGTTTTTAGTTTAGATTAAGAGAAAAGAGAAATGCTTTGAAAAACTAAAAAGTAAGGATAACATGGTTTAAAGATTTTACTTCACTAGGAGTCAATTATGGAAGCAGAGGGAAGACAACGGATTACTTACTTATCGTATGGGCAGTCCCAGTGTCAGCCCTAGAGTCAGAGTTATTCAAGCCGCCCAGTAGGCCTCTGGCATGGCTTAACGACTGTTGTCGAATGATTACAACCGGGACCGGCAGCTTAACGTGCCCTCCGATGCCCGGAGACGCTCGGAAATTAAACAAACCACTTTGGTTATCACCCATCTATGGGCTGACCGCGAGCCTAGTTGCATTTTTCACGCACAGACACCTTGATCATCTTCGTACAGATGCCGGTAGGATTGACTGGTCATCTCTTACTGCTACTGAGTCAATAGATGAGAAAGTTAATATATTTAATACCAACATAATCCGATTATACGATGCTCATGTTCCCATTCGACCTATTAAAGTTACGCATTTACCATTTACGTTTAATAAGGTGTTTAGGAGCGCACAACGCCTGCGTCACCTACAGACTGACTCAGATACTCACCGGACATAGGTGTTCCAGTGAGTATCTGAGCCGGATAGGCCGAGAAGCGACGACACATTGTCACCACTGCGGGAGCGACTTAGACTCGGCCCAGCACACTCTCGCTGAGTGCCCGGCCTGGGACGCCGAAAGGCGAGTCTTGGTCGCAGAGATCAGACGGGATCTGTCCCCGCCGGCAATCGTAGGGGCGATGCTGGCAGGTGACTCCTCCAAGTGGGACGCTGTGGTGTCCTTTTGTGAGGCAGTCATGCTCCAAAAGGAGACCGCTGAGCGGGAGCGGGAAAGAACTGATCCTGCTGGCAGACGGAGGAGGCGTCGGGGTGGCGGCGGCAGCCGGTAGCCCAACTTCCCCTCTGGGCTGCGGCGGCAGTCAGAGAAGTGTCCTCTACTGTCGCCACTTGTAAGCAGCCCCGGGAAAACAGTGAACTGTTTGTGGCGCAGTCACTGTGCCGGACTTGCAGGAGTCGGCAAAATGGGAGGGCAATCCAGAGCCCTCCCAGGGTACTTGTCCCAAACATCTGGGACATAGCGCAAAAGGGGGGCACCGGAGCAGCATACCCGCTTGCCCGGTGCTCCCCCCATAAGGCGCCAAGAGAAGTCCACGGCGGGTAGGTTTAGTCGGTGCGAGTCCGTCATACCCACCCGTAGACACTTTTTGCGGGTGGCATGCGCAGGCATTCACCCTTCCTTACATGTTCACAGCTCCGTTTAAAATGGACATCCTGCAAAAATATGGCTCAGAAAAGCTCGAAATGGTGCAATTCCAAATAATTTTGATATCAATTCACTGAATAGTAATTTCTCTACTTCGCTTATTTTCGAAAGGGCAACTAAAGCAAGTACTTTGAATTATCTTTCATCCATTCCATTCATTACATTCATGCTACCGCCAACTCACAGACTTCGGGACTGATACTTCTCGAATACCAAAATCACTTTTGGGCCCGAACAGGAATTTGAACCTAGCTTCTCGTCAAAAAAAAATAAAAAAAAATTACAATGTCATTTCCTTTCACTATGGCAATGTACACATTTAACAGTATATATAGACGCCAGCACATCAAGCTACCCCAATCGTCAAATATCCCCAATTAAAAGTGAACCTTGCTTTTGTGATAAAGTTGAAAATCTAGTAGCTGGATGTGCTGGCGTCTGTACAATAATTAAATATTCAACAATAGAGCGCGACGTGACTAAATTGACATTGCATTTCATACGTCTCCAATTTTTCCCTTTCATTAAAATCCTTACAACTTTTATATAAGCATAATATCAACAATTACATATCAGTCAAAAATGAATCCTATTACAATAGCAATATGAATCAAATACATACACTATCAATCGCTACGGTTGATAAGCCATTAAAAATTTGAGCGCCTTACCGCCGATTCTACATCTTGGTTTTATAAAGTACAGACGCCAGCACATCCAGCTACCCCAATCTGTCAAATTTCTTTTATAGATTTTCAAATTTATCACAAAAGAATAAGGTTCATTTTCAATTGGGGAAATTTGACAGATTGGGGTAGCTTGATGTGCTGGCGTCTGTACAATCGACGTATTCGGAGTCACGGACTCCTCGTTTCCTTGAGGGTCAGAAATTGGGCGGGCGTGTCTTTTGCACGTATTCCGTGGGCCAATGAAACCTCGAGAGCAATTGAATTCAATTTAAAATCTCCTTTAGAAAATTTACACGTAATGAGAAAGTTAAGGTAGACGTTTGATTTAAATATCAATAAGAATATACTCGTATACCCTGTAAAGGAAGGAAAACGCAGGTTTAGTGAACAAATACAATATTTATGTGGGAAGCCTTTGTCCAGCTGTGGACGTCATTTAGCTAATTCGATAATAACAATATCCTGGGACATTATTTACACACGGCCATCTGATCCCAAATTAATAAGAGCTTGAACTATGGAAACCTGAAAACTGATATACTACATATACTGCTTTTCTTTTGTAAATACATACTTATATATATCATTACACCCAGACTTAGGACAAACAGACATGTTCATGCACACAAATATCTGTCCTGGGTGGGAACCTTATTATTATTATTATTATATTATTATTATATTATTATTATTAACCTGCGATCTTGTATTACCCAAAATGCAATAAAATAATAAATGATTTTGATTTTATGATTTTGATTTTGAATCGAACCCACGACCTCCAGCGTGAAAAGGAAGCATGGCCCGAAAGAATCCAAAATAATATCCATAGTATTTCTTTCTTTTTACATTCTCAGGTTTTAAAAACCCTTGAACTACGTTTTTCTTTAACTTACTTCATAGTAACATTGAATATTCTATGTAGTTAAGAAATATAACTGGGAATCTGATAGCCGGTTTATTGGAAATCTACTATAAAATTATTCAGGCTCCCGCTCGCACTGAAACGCTATAAAATAACCAAAATCGGTGCGGTTGTGTACACCGTCTGTATCAGAAATGGTGTTGTATACGGATTTCATTATTTTGTGATTTTCTTACTTCCCAATTCGCCAAATTTTATATACATATTAACAATTATTATGTAATATCGAATCCATTTATTTATGAAATTTGCTAGCTTACGGCATTTTTTAATAAAATAAATAAATAAAAAAGGTTTTATTTCACGTAGACTTTAAAAAAGCGCTTGTAAATAGTCAGAACATGTTTGTAGTATTATAGTTGTATACATTATTATTTCTTGTAACATAGATATTTAGGTACACATTGTATTGATAGTATTAAACCATTAATAAAATTTATTTTATAACAGCAATGTCATTTAGCTAGCTCGTATCAAGTTATTGTCAAGAGATTATGTTTAAGTTTAATGATCTAGTTTAAGTCTAATATTTGTAATACATATTGGCAATGGTTCTGTCATTACGACTTCGTTGTGAAATATTTGTTCGCTGCTTTTTTAACAATAATACTCGCATAATAATATTTTTAACACTCGCACTAAACAAATAATTGAACCAATAACCTATTAAAATAAACAAAACAAAGACAATTTCCCGATTTAGGTATAGCCTAAAACCTTCGAGCATAGATAAATGCTCGAAGCCTAAAACTGACAGAAAGCGATAATGGATTATTCTAAAATCTCTGTCAAACTTGACAGTTTTTATTTCATTTCGATGCAATTACTTTCTATGTATTTGAATTTATATTTTAATAATTTACTATATTACTATATCTTATTACTTATTATCCTATTCCTGACGAAGATACATCCAAAAACACAAAAATAATTGAAATTGCTCCACCCGTTCTTGAGTTCTATGTGGTGTAACTAACACGACTTTCTTTTATATATATATAGAAGATTTAGTTCAATAGAGGTTTTAATAGTCGAATTATATTACTGACTGGCACTGAATAAAAAGTCTGGGTATGAAAAAAAGTTTACTTATTCCAAATTTGAAACGGATGTGTTTCAAAATAAGAATCCCTTTTTCAATTTATGACTTTTTACGAGAGTTTTGTTTGGCGCCATCGCGGAAAATGAAGCATCGAGGCATTGTTTCATTTTCAAAAACTGGTGTAAATCCGAGTTTTGTATAAATATGATGTCTATTTAGACATAACATCTTCGACGACGTACACAAGTGGAGGAAAGTGCCATATTGCCGTGAATTGAGATTTTCTGTGTTGAATCTAAAACTCCATAGAATCCCCTAGTAAAATCTTCACTACTTTACTGGGACAAGGACAAGGACTATGACTTGACTGTGACGGACTTTACTTGACAATGACTTAAAACCGACTAAATAAAATACATATACTACTGAAGATGGCTCATAAGGCCGAAGATACCAGGGCCGTAAAAAAAAGCCGTAAGCGTGAAAAAGGCCGTTTTCCTTTTCGGGAATTTTAAAAGGTTATGAGGCAACTAAATAACCAATTCTATCTATCTACTCCTGTGGAACTGGCGCAGGTCGCTAGTAATTAAACAAACCACATTATTAAGCAAGTAAAGTACTATTCTAAAATAATGATTTGTTTTCTATATACCTATCTACCTATGTTAACTTGGGCGGGTCTCTAGTAATTAAATAGACCACATTATGACAGTACTAAATTAAATGCTGTATGATGACGGCATACAATATCATCATGCCATCTCATCCCATGGGGGGAGTAGAAATCGACCAAGGGCATACCTACCTGAGAACGGACAGCAGCGTTTTTCTGTGAACTATGAACATCTAACTGCGATCGTCAACCCGTCTGCCAAGCGTGGCGACTATGGCATATTCATCCATTCTTTTGTCCAGCAGAGGACGTATTTTGGCTTTGGCACCCAGGACAGATATTTATGTGCATAAACATGTCTGTTCGTCATGAGCTTGGGTGTAATTATGTATATAAGTATTTACAAAAAAGTTATGTAATATATTAGCCTGATATTAGATATGTAATATATTAGCCTGGTACCCATAGTACAAGCTTTGCTTAGTTTGGAGCTAGGATGATCTGTGTGACATTGTCCCTAGATATATTATTATTATTATATTATCTGGTTACCATAGTATAAGGTCTGTTTGGTTTAGTAGTTAGTAGCAGTGTAGTTTAGTAGTACCACAGTATAAGTAGAGTTTAGTGGGATCAGATGAACGTGTGTGAGTATAATTACATTACATCAATAATCTCATTGATGTATTTTTTTAACTTACTAATAATTTATTTAGATATAAGTCTTAAATATTTAATAACAAATTGAAACTATACTAATATAAATATTGAAAATAGATTAAAAATACGTACAAACTAAAACTATCATCATAAACTTAAAATCAAAAACTACATTAAAAATAAAAGTATAACTTACTGATATAAAAACTGCTTTCAAGTCGCCATCTGCGGGTAAGGTCGTAAGTACTTTTTATTCTGTGGTAAGGTCAAAGGTGCCCAAAAAGCTTGCGAAGTTACCTCTTTGGATCGCAAGGCTTATGCGTTGGCCGAGGTACGTGCCAAGAAATTATAAAAGTAATTAAAGTACTGAGTTGTTTTTTATTTCTATAAAATTACTAAGGATTCCAATATATTAGAGGAAGTAAATTCATGTATTATAAGTAGGTACTATTAGTACGTTAAATAAATAATAAAGGTTTGTATTCACGTAGTCTTTAAAAAAGCGCTTGTAAATAGTCAGAACATGTTTGTAGTAATATAATTAAGTATACATAATTATTTCTAGTTACATAGATATTTAGGTACACGGATTGTATGAAAACATTTATAAAAATTATTTTATAATAGCAATGATATTTAGCTAGCTTGTATTAAATGATTGTCACAGAGATAATGTTTAAGTTTTATCAAAATTTACTAATTTTATTAAGACAGTTTTTATTACTCACAGAATATAAACTTCCTAAATAGTTGCAGGCGACAAGGGTGGAAAGGAGTTCTCAGAGAAAACACTTGAAAGGAATAAAGCTTTTAATCTGCCTGTCTTATCCATTATTTTCTTAACCCAGGTATCGCTTTCCACTTCTTTAAAAACAAACAAAACACTTTCCCTTTCCTTAAATAAGTCGCATTACACCAAATGTCTTTAAGTAAATCCCCTGTGTAAATAGCTAAAGGATTATTCGTCTAAAGGGTTACTTTAAGAAAATGAACTCTACTAAATTGTGTTAAGTTTCAATTTCTTTTGCTTGATTGTCTCATTTGGAATGTCTGCTTAACAAGTTTCAAACAAAGATATTCGTTTTACCGTAACAAGGATAGTAGTATACTTATAGGTTGTGGAAAGCTATCTATAGAAGCATTCATTAAATATCTCAATAAAGTTAACATACAGGGTGTTTGGTGCATCGTGTGCCAAATTGAAATGGTCGACATTGGGGGTCATCTACTATCCTTTCAGACCCCTAAACACTATTCATGCCCTGTGTCAGATATTATAACACTGCAAATTATAAGTTTTGTTTAACTGTATTTTTCATTATAATTTACTGTCCTTAATTAAATGTCCACTACAGAATTGTACCTTAATATTTAATACATGTTTAATCTTTGATATTAAATACTATTTCTATTGATGAGAAGTGTTTAGTAAGCGGTGTTCATTCTGACCATAAATGCCAAATGATCAGACTAAATAATGTGATAACTGTAGAAAAGCAAATAATCACTTGTAGGCCACTCACAAAATCTAACTTAGGGAAGTTTAGTTCCAACCTAGAGACTAGTTTGTGCCATCTTTCATCTAACTCAAATAACCCTAACGACATGTACAGTATATTATTTAATTGAATTTGTAACGAATTTAATAAAGTTTGTAAAATAAAAAACACTAAAGTTTAAATAAAAATATAAATTTACTAATTGGGCAACTCAAGGCATTAGACGGAGTAGAGATGTCCTATATGAGTTATATGACAAAAGATCCTATACATCTGATGTCAATTTTAAAAATTATGTGTGCAACTATTCTAAAGTTTTCAAAAAAGTTTGCATCCAAGCTAAATGTTTGTATATAAGCGGGAAAATAAAAAACTCCGATAATAAGATAAAATCGTGGCAAATAATTGGCCTCCAAAAAGCTGGGTTGCCCAAATAAAGCTGGGTGCCCCTCAAAAAGCTGGGTTGCCCCCAAAAAGCTGGGTGGCCCCCAAAAAGCTGGGTGGCCCCTAAAAACCTGGATGGCCCCCAATAAGTTGGGTGGGCCCCAAAAATCTGGGTGGCCCCCAAAAAGCTGGGTGGCCGCCAAAAAGCTGGGTGGCCCCCAAAAATCTGGGTCCCCCCAAAAAGCTGGGTGGCCCCCATAAAGCTGGGTGGCCCCCAAAAGGCTGGGTGGCCCCCAAAAATCTCGGTGGCCCCCAAAAAGCTGGGTGGCCCCCAAAGATCTGGGTGGCCCCCAAAAAGCTGGGTGGCCCCCAAAAAGCTGGGTGGGCCCCAAAAATCTGGTTTGCCCTCAAAAAGCTGGGCGGCCCCCAAAAAGCTGGGTGGCCCCCAAAAATCTGGGTGGACCCCAAAAATCTGGGTCGCCCCCAAAAAGCTGGGTGGCCCCAATAAAGCTGGGTGACCCCCAAAAGGCTGGGTGGCCCCCAAAAATCTCGGTGGCCCCCAAAAAGCTGGGTGGCCCCCAAAGATCTGGGTGGCCCCCAAAAAGCTGGGTCGCCCCCAAAAAGCTGGGTGGCCCCCAAAAAGCTGGGTGGCCCCCATAAAGCTGGGTGGCCCCCAAAAGGCTGGGTGGCCCCCAAAAATCTCGGTGGCCCCCAAAAAGCTGGGTGGCCCCCAAAGATCTGGCTGGCCCCCAAAAAGCTGGGTGGCCCCCAAAAAGCTGGGTGGGCACCAAAAATCTGGGTTGCCCTCAAAAAGCTTGGTGGCCCCCAAAAATCTGGGTGGACCCCAAAAAGCTGGGATGCCCCAAAAAGCTGGGTGGCCCCCAAAAAGCTGGGTGGCCCCCAAAAATCTGGGTGGCCCCCAAAAAGCTGGGTGGCCCCCAAAAAGCTGGGTTGCCCCCAAAAAGCTGGGTGGCTGTTATATTTGATTCGGGGAAGCAATACCCTCCCCTCGTCCCGCTGTCCCAGCGTACCCACCCATATCTTAAATGTTTTACAATTCCGATTGCTATTTAGGAAATGTATAAATTTCCTAGGAAATGTGTAATGTGTAAGTATAATATAATTATACTTACACATTAGGGGTGCATGAAAGGAGCCTCCCCGAGCGACGAACCCATAGGTTATTTATTCGTCCGGCGCACCCTGGGCAATCAGCGAGCTACCCACGCTGATTGGCTAATCCTTTCACCACGATAGCAATCGAAAGCCCACTCTCAAAACCGGCATTGTGTGTAGTCTCTATTAACATCGAAGGGTTCTCACAAGAAAAGTCAGAAATTCTTGCTGACGTCCATCGCAAAACCCGCTGCGATGTTCTTTGCGTCCAAGAGACTCATCGGGATGAAACACAAGGTCGGCCTCACATTCCTGGGCTTACGCTTATCGCCGAGATCAGTCACCCAAAGCACGGTAACGCAGTGTTTGCTGCTCCTGGCGTAAGCATAACTTCCACCAAAACGTCCAACCACGAATGGTATAGAAGTGATCACTCTTGATGTTGGTACCTGTACAATCACATCTATTTACAAACCCCCCGGCACCACTTTTCAATTTGTTCCCCCTGAAAATTTTAACAACCAACCCATCCAAGTTATAATTGGTGACTTCAATAGCCACAGTCCAAGCTGGGGTTACAAGGATTTAGACACAAACGGTCAATTAGTAGAGGAGTGGGCTGAAACGAATGATTTTGTTCTAATTCATGATGCTAAACAACCGGCGTCTTTCAATTGTGGTCGCTGGAAGCGCGGATATAACCCAGACCTGATCTTTGTCAGTTTGCGTATCAGCTCACAGTGCACGAAAAGCGTATGCCCACCTATTCCTCGCACTCAGCACAGGCCTATCATGTGCAGCTTTGCATCTGTGGTCCGACCTATAAATGTTCCACTAAAGCGGCGATTTAACTTTAGTAAGGCTGACTGGAAGGCGTTTTCACGGTCAATTGATTGCGCTCTCCTAAAGGTGCTACCATCCCCACAAAATTACGACCGATTTGTAAAAATTGTAACAAAAACATCTCGTAGATACATCCCACGGGGCTGCAGGACTTCTTACATCCCGGGTTTGTCGATGGATTCAAGTGAACTACTGAGCCGATACGAATCACTTTTCGATGTGGATCCTTTTTCAGAGGAAACCATACAAGCTGGTGAAGAACTGCTATCTAAAATAAGTGAAAATAGACGGCAAAAGTGGATTGATACTGTAACGCCCATTGACATGACCCATAATAGTAAGAGGGCATGGAGTACTATTCGGAAGCTAACCGGCGAGCCACCTCCACCATGACCACCAAGACAAGTAACCGCTAACCAGATAGCCCACCAACTGCTTGTAAACGGAAAACCATCACGTCGATCAAGTAAAATCCCCAAGCTGCAAAAACCCGACGGCACCTGTGACGATATCAGCAAGCCTTTTAATCTTGCTGATATCGTCGCAGCAATCAAGGAACTTAAGTGTGGTAAAGCCTCTGGGGTGGACGATATCTTGGTTGAGCAGATAAAACAGTTGGGCCCAGTTGTTGTGTCTTGTTTATTGCAGCTATACAACAATTGTCTGGAATCAGCTTCTGTACCGCGTCTCTGGAGGAAATCAAAGGTGATACCAATACCAAAGCCGGGTAAAGCAGCAGACGATCCAAAAAACTTTCGTCTAATATCTTTGCTATGTCATACATACAAACTATTCGAGAGACTCTTGCTGAAACGACTTATGGTCCTTATTGACCCAAAACTTATCCCAGAGCAAGCTGGTTTCAGACCCGTCAAGTCTTGTTGCAGCCAGACCCTCAAACTCGTGCAACACATTGAGGATGGATCCGAAGCAGGAATGGTCACAGGTACGGTATTCGTGGATTTATCCGCTGCTTATGATACGGTGAACCTCAGGCGTCTGTTGTGGAAGGTACAGACCATGACCAACGACCGAAACTTCGTGCGGATACTCCGCGAACTTTTACATAACCGCCGTTTCCAGGTCCATCTACTCGCAGACAAAAGTCGTTGGAGGGCGCAAAAAAACGGCTTACCTCAAGGTAGTGTCCTAGCACCGCTGCTTTTTAACATCTACACCAACGACCAGCCATCCATACCGAATACGTCTCGCTTTCTCTACGCAGATGATTTGGCGCTTACTGCGCAGGCCCTAACATTCGACGAGATCGAGGTTTATTTGTCTGGCGCTCTTGAAATCTTGGCTGACTACTACCACGCTAACTCGTTTAGGCCCAATCCGAGCAAAACCCAGTCGTGCATATTCCATCTTCGTAATAGAGAGGCGGGTCGAAAACTTGACATCGTTTGGGACGGTGTATCTATCGAGTACAGTTGCTTCCCAAAATATCTTGGTGTTACTTTGGACAGATCACTCACATTTAGTAAAAACTGCAAGAACATCAAGCAGAAAGTGCAATCTCGCAATAATATCTTGCAACGTCTTGTGTGCTATAAATGGGGTGCTTCACCTGATGTCATGCGGACTTCTGGACTGGCGCTAGCTTTTTCATGTGGAGAATTCTCGTGCCCCGTATGGAGTCGTTCAGCCCACGCAAAATTAGTGGATACCGCTTTGAATGAAACATGCCGGATCATCACTGGTTGTCTCAAAGCGACGCCGCTTCAGATGTTATATCCGCTGACAGGCATAGCGCCACCAGATGTTCGCCGAGAGGTGGCAAGCTCCAAAAAAAGGTATAAAATGAGCAGCGATGCACGGCACCTTATGCACAACAGTAAGCTAGTGGGACAAAGGCTTAAAAGTCGAAAAAGCTTCCTGAAGTGTGTGCTACCACTTTCTGGCGAACGGTCTAAGACTCGGCTCAAACTGTGGCGAGACAGTGCTTGCCTACCCATCCCATTCGTCCCTCCCGCTGAAAACCTTCCGCCTGGACACAAGTTGCCGTGGCCAACCTGGAAGTCCCTGAATAGACTCCGGACCCAAGTTGGTCGAAGCAAGGAAAACCTGCTCAGGTGGGGTTTTTTAAACAATTCCAACCTAGAGTGCAAGTGTGGTTCC
The DNA here is from genome assembly GCA_951640165.1 of Pseudoips prasinana. Taxonomy (NCBI): domain Eukaryota; kingdom Metazoa; phylum Arthropoda; class Insecta; order Lepidoptera; family Nolidae; genus Pseudoips; species Pseudoips prasinana. The sequence continues at coordinate 16,110,261 of OX621259.1, read as the reverse complement.
GTTCCTCAAACTATGGCACACTTGTTGACATGTCCTGCGTGCCCTAATGCCTGCACGTTGGAAGAACTATTGGACGCTACTGACAACGCTCAACGCGTAGCTGAATTCTGGGCTGACTTAATTAAGATTGCCATCGACACGCTAAGAAGAAGATAATATAATTAATTTCACACATTTCCGTGCGATTTTAGGAATTACATACATTTCCTAGGAATTGTATACAATGACGGATTACATACATTTCCGTTAACATATACATTCCATCGCCGGAAAAGGGCCTCCTCTCATACACGATCGGGAATAGCTGCATGAAAATCGTTAATAGCTTCACAGCCGTTTTTATGGGTCAGTAATTGCAATAATACAATACAATGGTCATAAACAAAGTAGAGAGTGTAAAGATTTTTGGTATATAGTCCAATTAATAAAGTAGTTGTAGATTGCGTGAGCGGGAACCTAAGCGATTTTTTCAGAAACTTGTTCAGAGTACTTAGAGAGAAAACATACTAAAAGTCCTGATGTCTAGGAGGTGAGGCGGAGAAAGGGGAGTGTGATAATGACCTCAATTTTAGGTTTTCGAAAATATTTCAATAATGGCGCGTTTTAGCAAAAAATGTTCTAAGATGAAATGAAAGCTTATAAAATTTTCTATAACTTTGATACTTTTCCATAGTCCCATCCGTTTTCGAACTACAGGCTCCGGAAGACTGCAAATAAAAAAAGTTTTAAAATGTTCGTTTCTAAGTCGAATTCTGTGAATGATTCACATTTTTATTCTCTTAGGTCGTGAGGGTCCTGCCAAAAGGTTGTTTTTGTGGTATCTTTTTTCTCGCCCTCCTCAGTGGTAAGTGGTTCTTGCTGAGAGGGCTCTTAATCATCTTCATGGTCATTCTCGTTATCTTCCTCGCTAAAAGACACGCCGTTGAAGCATTTTCCTTGGCAATGAACGCACGCAGCAGAACATTTCAGCATAACTTTGCGACATCCACATTTGCTGCTGCTACAATCTTTGGTGAGCGACAATATATTGTTTTTAGTAAAACCTCGGGCGCCGGTAAATCTTTTGTTGTTCTTGGCGCCAATATATCACCTTCATTTTTCCACCCCCACTCTTGATGGAGCAGCTCATTCCCGAGTCACTGTTGCTCATGGTGATATATGCTTCGGGAATTATATTTAGCTGCTATCTTAGTTGGCGGGAGGGAGCTGATATCGGGCTTAATTGTTGCTAATGACCTCATGAATAACTGGAAGTGGTATTGATTGAGTAGGGTCACTTTTGCTGGTGTCCCATACCATTTCAGGAAGCACACCTTCCTAGCTTCTGCAAAATCACTATGGCTGGAGTTTTAAAAGATCTTTGCTGCTTCCTGAATAATTTCCGAATTTAAATACAATTTACAGAAACCCACCTTGCTTCTTCTAAACGTTGCTGATGTTGTATCGTAGCCGGTAAATAAGTGTAAGAAGAGGATGTGTTCATATCCATGCTTTTCATCTCATTTTTTGTCATTTATTAATTCATCATCATTTTGCGGTTTTAGCCAGTAAGGTTGCGTTTCCTACAGTGAGTATTGAGCGAAAAGCAATCTTCATGATATTTTTTCCCGCCTAAGCTCAGTTATCCGCTGTTACAAAAAAAACGCGATATCTTACTGTTACCGCCTTTACCACGTGGAGGTACTCCCAGCTTATGTTAAAATAAATTTAGAAATAATTCGGGAATCAGGTAATGGTCATAACGCTGAATAACTCATCATCATCTTCTTCCCACTAATCTAGTGAGTATGGTTTCCGCACTTAGTCCCGATGACGACCATTGTATGTGAATCATGACAGCCTTCACTCCATCCAGCACACCTCCCTCCAGAAGCATATCAGGTCTCCTAAACTTCTCAAGGTATCTGTAGGAGTTCCGCTGAATAACTTAAATGTTCTATATTTCTGGAGCGTGTAGCTCATAAACGAATGGAAATATGAAAAAGTATATGAGATCAAAGTTATAGATAATTTTATAAGCTTTCATTTTATCTTAGAACATTTTTTGTTAAAATGCACCTTTTTAAAGATATTAGCGAAAAACCTTAAATTTAGGTCTTTGTCCAATTGTTGTTAATGAACCGAACTACGTACATAGACAAAGAACTGAAAAGAAAAAACAAGCACTTAGATGTCCGGTGGTCTAAAATTATATAATGTACTATTGTATGAATACTATTGAAGAAAATAAAATATATTCTAATAATGAGCAAAACAACTGAACAGTCGGGATCCATTAGTCGGCAGCCAATCTAATTTGTCAATGGATCCCGACTGTTCAGATGTTATGTTCTATTATTAGAATACATTTTATTAAAATTTTGGTAATGGCAATTCTTTTAAATAACATTATTCTTGTTTTAGGGTAACTAAGTAAGTAACTTGTTTGCATAATACAAAAAAGAAGTCAATTGAATGGAAGATGTTACAACAGTTAATAATTGATCAGACATGCTTGCCATACAATGGCGTCCAAAAATGTAATACACGGGATTATATAAAAATTCAAACTCAAATAAAACATAGAAGATATACCTAACAATAAACACAAACAATGAAGATATAATAATAATAATAACATTTGTCGGGCATGTCACCGCCCTGGGGAATCCCTCAGACATATAGTTTCTGGTTGCTCCCGTCTTGCTAATGGTGAGTATTTGCACAGGCACAATCAAGTAGCCAGAATAATCCACCAGTAACTTGCTCTGTGGTACAACCTTGTGACGTCGGAGGTGCCGTACTACAGATACGTTCCAGAGACAATACTGGAGAATGGCCGTGTCACATTGTACTGGGACAGATCCATCATCACAGATAGGACTATTGTTGCCAATAAGCCTGATATTGTGATGGTGGATCGCCAAGAGCGCCGGGCAGTGATTGTCGATGTTGCTGTCCCACATGATGACAACCTTGTGAAAGCTGAAAACGACAAGGAAGTTAAATATCTTGACCTAGCACGCGAGGTTGTTGACATGTGGGACGTCGACTCGGCGATCATTGTACCGATTGTCGTTTCTGCCCATGGTTTGATTGCCAAGAGCCTCGACCGTCACCTTAAGAGGCTCGCGTTAGGCAGTTGGGTCAAGGGTCAGGTTCAGATGGCAGTACTTTTGGAGACGGTGCGTATTGTGAGGAGGTTCCTCTCTCTGGAGCCTTGACCATCGGTAGCATGGACCCTGCTCCAGTTGCCGATTGGATCTCTATTTTTTATATTTATAAATATATTTTTTGTATCTATATATTTGTAAATGTATGAAATAAGAAAGACACGGAATAAAAGAAATAATAATAATATAATAATATCTAGGTACAATGTCACACAGATCATCCTATCCCCAAACTAAGCAAAGCTTGTACTATGGGTACCAGGCGACCATATACATACTTAGACCATATACATACCATATACAATATAAATAAATAATAGATAAATGCTTAAATACATAGAAAACATCCATGACTCAGAAACAAATATTCGTGCTCATCACACAAATATTGGCACTTACCGGGATTCGAACCCAGGACCACCAGCTTCGTAGGCAGGAGCACTACCAACTAGGCTACAGTGACGTATATAATAATATTATCAAAAAAGTTACTGTTAATTTAACAAAACCAATTATGTATGTTTAATATCAAGCTAGAACGTATCCGTTAAATATTCTGAATTATCATAATAAGGTAGTTCATATATTTTTGTTGTATTTTATATTGATGATAATCGTTTGATAGGCAATTTGAGCTCCTAAACTTACGTCGACTATTCCTGTTACACTTTGTACAGTTCGACCGGCAAACTATAGTTACCGCCAAGTTAAATCCTTCCAACATCCGTCCAGAACTATTTACACGGGGAATTACAGTTTCCAAGATCTAATGGAAACTAGAATCAAGATTGTAACTTACAGTAGTTACTCTGCCAAGATTTTACATCTTGACTATTACAAGTTCAAGAGCTTCATTTTAACGGATGACAAGACCCCCACTCCAAACTGTTTTAGTACTACTATTAATAATGTCCTCCTAGCCGAACTTCGGCCACGGCGGCCAGTCTCAAGTCAGTAAGCCATCTGCGCGGGACATATTATAGTGCTCAAGTGTGTGCGCAAACTCAGGAGCACTTTCTATTCCATCACTCTCATGATCCGATAGGACGCCTAGGCGACACGACCGGAAAGAGGTCAGGCACATGACCGATGGCTTTACGTGCTCTCCGAGGCACGGAGGTATTATACCTCCAACTCCCATACTTCGGGCTGATGCTGAGATTTTTTTCTTTTTACAGAAAAGTCCCAAAATTACTTTTTGGCCCGACCCGGGATTTGAACCCAGGACCTCGTTCTCTGCGGGTGAACACGCTACTGCTAGACCAACGAGGCACTACTACTAAGTACGTATCACTTTTAGTATTGACTGGCCTAGGGGGCTACCGCCTAATTCGCCGGTCATCGTGATGGTAATCGACGTTCAAATAAATAAAGGTTTAAAATTACTAAATCGTCCGTTCGATCGGCTTCACGATTTCATTGAACGAATCATTTAGGGGAGAAAGAAATGTAAAACCAAAAATAATTAAAATCAATACAGTTAATAAAATACGAATGAATGTCATGCTCCAAAATATCTAGCAGACCTAACACTAGCTTGTTTCTGAGTCATGGATGTTTTCTATGTATTTAAGCATTTATCTATTATTTATTTATACAGTGTAATACCAATTAATTTATTTCTTTTTTATCATGTTTCATTATTGTAGTATTTATTTTTATTATCTTGTGTATTTTTTTTTATTTTAAGTTAACGTATGTAGCTGTTTCTAGTATTTAAATAAAACGGAGAGTCTATTTCGCTCACAAACTGTGTAATGCAGTTTGGCGAATACTAATATGAGTTTAATATGTATTCTTTGATATTCTCGGAGTTTTCCTGCGAGATCGAATCAGAAATGCCGAAATACGCAGGCGAACCAAAGTCACCGATATAGCCCAAAGAACTGCAAAACTGAAGTGGCAGTGGGCGGGGCACATAGAACGGACGGCCGTTGCGGCAGAAAGGTTCTCGAGTGGCGACCACGAACCGGAAGACGAAGCGTGGGCAGGCCCCCTACAAGATGGACCGATGATCTTGTGCGGGTCGCTGGAAACTGCTGGATGCCAATAGCGCAAGACAGACAATTTTGGACAGATCTTTGAGGGAGGCCTTTGTCCAGCAGTGGACGTCTTCTGGCTGATATGGCACAAAGGATCTGTGGGGTCTATCTGTTAAAACTGTTTCATCAATTATTACTATAATCGCCCCACACTTAGCTACTGTGTTCAATTGCTGTGTTGCATCAGGTGTATTTCCTGACTTGATGAAGTATAGTAAAATCATTCCTTTGTTTCAAGCTGGTGATACTTTAGACCCTTCAAATTTTCGACCTGTTTCCGTGCTGCCCACTCTTAGTAAAATATTTGAAAAGCTTATGCTTAGACAGCTGCTCAGACACTTTAATATACATAATTTACTACACCGGAAACAGTTTGGATTCACAAAGGGTTGTTCAACCATAGATGCAGGGGTCAACTTATTAAAAAGTATATTCGTGGCGTGGGAAGACTCGCAAGATGCATTAGGTATCTTTTGCGATTTGTCCAAAGCGTTCGATTGCATTCATCATGATACTCTGGTCAAAAATACACCACTACGGTATTAGGAACAAGGCTCTCGAACTTCTGACTTCTTACTTAGGCAATAGAATTCAGAAGGTCGAAATAAACGGTAAAATATCTCCGGGATCTCCAGTGGTAATGGGCGTCCCACAGGGGTCAATTCTTGGCCTATTGTTGTTTTTAATTTATATAAATGACTTACCTTACTATGTAAGGGATAAGCATGAGATTGTGTTGTTAGCAGATGATACTTCCCTGACGTTCAAAATAAACCGACAATCAAGCAATTTTGACGATGTTAATGATGCAATCTCTAAAGTTGTTCATTGGTTTAATGCCAATAATCTTGTGCTTAATGATAAGAAAACTAAAGTCATAAAATTCACTACACCGAATGTGAAACAGGCGACAACCAATGTACAACTTAATGGGGCTAGGTTGGACCCTGTTGAATCAACTGTGTTCTTGGGTATCACTATTGACTCAAAGTTACAATGGAGCCCACAAATAGAAAAACTGTCCGGCAAAATAAGTTCTGCAGCATATGCAGTGAAAACTATGAGACGGCTGACTGATGATGACACAGCTAAAATGGTTTATTTCAGTTATTTTCATAGTGTAATGTCCTATGGAATTCTTCTCTGGGGTAGCTCTGCTGACATTAACACCATATTTATATTGCAAAAAAGAGCTGTAAGAGCTATCTATAATCTTGGCCCGAGAGTGTCTCTAAGAGAAAATTCAAAGAGGTCAACATTCTAACTGTACCATCTCAGTATATATATGAAAACTTACTATATGTGCATAAAAATATCGATTCCTTCTGTAAAAGGAGCGATACACATAATGTAAATACTAGATATAAGAATAATCTCATATTGCATACTACCCGGCTCCACAAAATAAGTAACTCTTTTATGGGGCAATGTATAAGATTTTATAACAAACTTCCCAATGATATTAGAGAATTGTCTACGAATAAGTTTAAAAGAATTATTAAAGCCAAATTGTGTAGCAGGGCATATTAAAAAATTTCTGATTATTTAAGTGATAAAAGTGCTTGGGATGGAGTTGTTCTGATTCAACACACATGATTGTAATTAATCTTAAGTAACTATATTTTATTTTAAAAAAGGATTCCTACTGAGTTTTCTGGCAGTGTTTCTCAGTAGCTGCCAAGTCATGCACTGCACGGTAGGCTAAAAAAAATATGACGATTCCACATAAATGTTGACTTGACTTTGACTTTGATATGAGGATGACGATGATATATTCTTTATTTATATTATACACAAGCAGTGCCCGCGGCCCTCGTTCCGTGGTATAAATAGTTTTGTCACTGCCCGTTTATCCCGCAACTTGGATTACATTATTCAAGTTTAAGTAAAGATGCGTTATTAATTTTGGATTTTTTCATATCCTATGACACTCCACAATAACGTAACATACTATTGGTGAAATATTTTTGAAAATCGTTTCAGTAGATCCAGAGATTACCCCTTACAACGTCACAAACTCACAAACGTTACCTCTTTATAATATAATAATTAGTACAGAAAAACACAGTAGTATCGCTAGCTCCCATTGATTCATAACAGTGTTGGTATAGAAAGTTTTTGCGCACACACTTGTGCACTATAATTATTTTATGTCACGTGCTATGGCTAGGCCAAAGTTGTACCAGTAGGATAAAGGTCAGTGTTTTATTTAAAGGCATAATACATGTTTCCAGCCACAAAGCGTGTTTAAACGAAAAGGGTTTTTCATTTGCATTTTGAGTACGCATGTATGTTTGCGTTTTTTAATTTTTAACGCGTGGAGATGGTTTTATTCGGGGCTGGTTAAAGCAAACATTCTTTTCATACGTTTTAGGTGAGATATTAAACAAAAATATGAAAAAAAATTTTTGCTTGTAAGTATAGATTGATTAAGATAAGTAGTAATACCTACGAGCTGTAGGCATTACTTCAAGATAATGTTTCACACTTTTCTCTCTTAATTTACTAGACTAGTCTATTTCTATTTCTTTCTTAAGTTGCTACACCCCTATCACTCATTTAATTATTCTTCTTGCTGATCTTGTCCATCCTAAGGTTGTCTGGAAGAGATCGCAGCTAGCGATAAGACCGCCCATTTTACTAGATTTATTACAACTGTATACTTTATATGTAAATCTTGGTGTACAATAAACTGTATTTGTATTGTATTAGGCTATATTGATTTGTTAATATGGTGTTTCTTATACGCTTTTATTTTACCGTCTTAACAAAATCTTACTTTAGGAATGTTGACAATAACTCAACATTTCTCATAATCGTTTTTAGTAATAAAAATATAACGAGCGTTGGCGTGGTTGGCAAATGCTTGCTTTTCACACCGAAGGTCGTCGGTTCGATTCCCACCCAGGAATCTTTAAAAAATAGAGAATATAATACTTGCACGGGTAAATAGATAATAGAGCTTTAGAAACATAATACAGACTAACTTTTCTTTTAGAAAACTATTCAGAACTAAATTTAGGTATAGGTATGGGGCTAATCCGAAAGCCTGTCATTAAAAAAATAAGTCGTATTCAAATTATCTCTCAGGTACAAGAAAAAAGTTTTAACGGGCCTGCTATCGTCATTGGTAGATACTTACCTTTCACGCCGCAGGTCGTGGGTTCGATTCCCACCCAGGCGAGATATTTGTGTGCATTAACATACCTGTTTGTCCTGAGTCTGGGTGTAACTATCTATATTAGTTTGTATTTACTGAAGAAAAGTTGTATATGTAGTATAATATTAGTTATCATATTACAAGCTCTTCTTAGTTTGGGATCAGATGGCAGGGTGTGAATAATTTCCATGGATATTATATTATGGTCTATACATCCTAGTCTTACTGAGTCATCTTGCTAAATATGTCCATGAATATGAGACGGAAGAAGAAAGGCGGATAAGAGAGGAATCAAGGAGGAAGGATCTGCCAACGAAAAATGTGCCCCGTCTTGATATTTACAAACATAGTGCCTATTATCAATCAATTAATATATTTAATAAATTGCCAAAACAGATAAAGAGCTTACTCTATACCAAGGACTTTCAAAATACACTCAAAAAATCCTTGTTGAATCAATGTTGCTATAATATTAATGATAATCTAGTAGATGAATAAATATACTTTTACATTGTATTTTGAAATTGTAATTACCTATATAATTTTTAATTTGACATCACAATTAATTATTAAATAAACTTGACATTTTCTTTGCTAGCTTTATTAGGACTTACAATGTTGACTAATTACTAATCTCTTTGACTACTACTCGTATATATTTAACTATACTAATAACTAAGATTGTGTGTTTTTACTATAATTATTGTTTGTAATATTGTGTGTAACATGTAAATCTAAAATAACACAAAAATTATATGTAATTAGGTTTAAAATATTCAGACACGATGTAAAAATTGTTATTGAATTGATTAAAATTGAAAATTGAATTGAAATTATTATAATTAGAACTTTACGACAAAAATTACTTTTATAGGAAAAATTGTGATACCTTAAAAATAAAACACAGTCCACATTATTCGCTGATAAGGTAGCTTCCTATTGGTGAAAGATGTTTTTTAATAAGTTAATTAGTTTTTGAAACCATTCCACACATATGCTGCATGTGCAGTTAAAACTATAAGACGACTTACTGATGTGGATACAGCTAGAATGGTTTACTTCAGTTATTTTCATAGTATAATGTCCTATGGAATTCTTCTCTGGGGTAGCGCTGCGGACATTAACACCATATCTGTATTGCAAAGAAGAGCTGTAAGAGCCATATTATATAAACTTGGTCCACGAGAATCTTGAAGAGAGAAGTTTAAAGACATTAACATTTTGACTGTAGCATGTCAGTATATATATGCAGTCATCTAATTTATGTCAGTACAATCTAATTTATATGCATAAACATAAAGACTCCTTCTGTAAAAGGAGTGATACTCATAATATAAATACTAGATACAAGCATAACTTTGTGTTACATACTACCCGTCTCCACAAAGTAATAAACTTCCCAGTGATATCCAAGAAATGTCTACAAATAAGTTTAAAAGAATTATAAAAGCCAAATTGTGTAGAAGGGCTTACAGCAAACCTTCTGATTAATTAAGTGACAAAACTGCTTGGGATTGAGTCGCTTTTAATTAACACATTTAAATACAATGTAATTTTATGTAAGAAATATATATTTTAAAAAAGGATTCCTACTGAGTTTTCTAGCAGTGTTTCTCAGTAGCTGCCACGTCATGCACTACCCGGTAGGGTAAAAAAATTGACGATTCCACAGAAATGTAATATTTTAACGGAATAAATGACTTTTGAGTTTGAGTTTATAAATAATCAAACAAACAATAAATAAAACCTTTTGTTTTTAAAATTATAGTTTGGATGACATATTTTATTCAAACATATTTGAAATTTCTAACTTAAATCGGTTTTTTTAAGAATATCTATGCCACGCGTAAAGACGCGAGCACATCGAGCTACCCCAATCTGTCAAATTTCCCCAATTGAAAGTAAACCTTATACTTATGTGATAAAGTTGAAAATCTATTAAAGCAATTTGACAGATTGGGGTAGCTGGATGTGCTGGCGTCTGTACACAAAAGTGGTCTTATAATGGTTCCACTTTTACTATTCCTGTACATTAATCATATCGTTATATTTTAAAGATCCTTAATCCATAGATACAAATTTCAAATCCGAATTGATATTGTTACTAAATTACACTTTCTAATACATCTAACGAAGCAGTTTTCCAAAGTTTGACACTTGATGACTGATTGAAAACAGGATTCGGTCTGAATAGTTTCTCCAGTAAGTCCCTATGGTTATTGAGTATGTTAGGTAGGCAGCATGCATGCAAGTTAATAAACGTTGAAACTGGAATACTTTACGACGGCATCTCTGGCAGCCATGGATAAATGGCGTCCAACTTCAACAGACTGTCGTCTGACAACACTCCTTAAAACTCTTTTCCAATGTAATGGATGTAGTTGGCTACCAAACTTAACGATTGACTGCCATCTAATTGTGTAACTTAGGGAACCAGCAGCACCAGAACAGACACTGATTCTTCTAGAAAGGTAACTCTCGTAACGTCAAGAGTGTATACCGATGTACATACAAAATTTGTAGGGTAATATAAGAGAGGTAGGGTACAGCGGTCATTCGCTCAAAGAGCAGCCCGACTGGGGAAGTACCTCCACCTTACAGAAGACATTCCTTAATAATAACATTAATAACGTGATGTTATGTTTCTGCGTGTGAGTAAGGTCGCCAGCGCTCATCGAACACTTACCATCAGGTGACCCACTTGCTCGTTTGTCACCCTCCGATATAAAAAAAACATTCCTCTCGGTACAAGCTGTCCGATTGTGGAATGCTTTGCCCGAGGCAAAGAGAGATGTGCTCAGTCACTGGACTATTTTTAAGAAAATGGTGATAACCTTGCTCTTTAACTTATCAATAATATGATTGTATTTATTTGTATATTATTAAAAGTACACATGGGACCAAAAATCCTCTCTCTTAATACGCCAACTGCCTTTTCTTCACTCCCGGTCCATTCAACGGTTGCCAGGAAAAGTTATCACGCATAAGGCTGCGTTTTATACAATCTATATATTCATAATACTTTTTAAGTTATTTCTATTTTTGGTATCTTATCTTGCCTTGTCTTGGTAGGGGTATGCTGTACAGCACTTTAAACCTTCAGGATCTTTGTTCTAACCCGCATTACTCTCTATTCTATCCCTACTAGAGCCCTGAATGCAGTATTACAGTATTATTCAAAAGAAAATGCCTGTATGTTAAAAAAGTCATGGTGAAAATGTCTACCCTATTGTTAGTTGATTTGTAATATAGGATACACGTCGACTTTAAGTGCCGGTAAAATGTTTTATTTAACATTGTGCATGATTACAGACTTACCTACAGGTAAACGGACGGAAACTAAAGGCTTTTTATCGTTACCGCGCTATGTCTGTACTTGTCGCACACGAATAATATATTATGTTATTGTGTATCGACAAGAAATTTATGAAACACTAGCTGTGCCCGCGACTTCTTCCGCGTGTTAATTAGTTTATTTCGTTTTTTTGTAAAATAAAAGACTTTTCTAAAATAAAAGTAGCCTAAGTTACTCCTTATTACATCAGCTACCTGCCAATAAAAGTCGCATCAAAATCGGTTCAGCCATTTCAGAGATTAGCCGGAACAAACAGACAGACAGACAGACAAAAATTGTAAAAAATGTCATTTTGGTGTATGTACCGTATATATATTCATATTAATGTAGTAAAAACCAGTTATTTCAATATTACAAACAGACACTCCAATTTTATTTATTTGTATAGATAGTATAGATATGTATAGATAATATCAGTTTTAAACAAAATTTAACGCGGTGCGATAGTGAACCTGCAAAACCAGGCTAAATATATCATCATGTCAACCTATAGTATGTATATCGTCACCTGGTACCCATAGTACAAGCTTTGCTTAGTTTGGGGCTAGGATGATCTGTGTGACATTGTCCCTAGATATTATTATTATTCCAACTTATTTATTTATTTTCATATTTAATACATATTTATTCTTATAAAATCGATATATAAAACAATAATACACAAATAAATACGTAAAAAACAGAGCTCCCCCGGCGGCGGGGTTATACGCCCTAGGTCGCCGGTGGTCAGGGCGACAGAGTGAGGAACCTCCTCACGATGCGTGCCGTTCCCATAATTGCCGCCTTCTGTATCCGGCCCTTCACCCAGTGATCTAGTGAGAGCCTCCTAAGATGTTGGTCGAGGCTCTTTGTTATGAGACCGTTTACGGAGACGAATATTGGGACAATTATTGTTGAGTTCACATCCCACATGGCGGTAACCTCGTAAGCCAAATCTAAATACTTTGACAACTTGTCATTCTCGGCTCTTACGAGGTTATCGTCAAATGGGACAGTGGTATCAACAATAAATGCCCGGTGCTCCAACCGGTCTACCAAAACGATATCAGGCTTATTGGCAACAATAGTCCTGTCCGTAATGATAGAGCGGTCCCAGTAGAGCTTGGCACAACCGTTTTCTAGAACTGGTTCCGGTACGTACTTGTAATACGGCACTTCGGAGTCTTGGATTATTATTATTATTATTAATATAGACGTCCACTGTTGGACTAAGGCCTCCCCAATAGATATCCACAATAGAGCTGTGTACCAATTGGAAAGGTGCCATAATCGTCACGCTTGGCAGACGGGTTGGCAATCGCAGTATGATGGTCATAGTACACAGAGAGACGCTGCTGCCCGTTCTCTGGGAGATATATCCTCGGGTCGACTTCTACGCCCCCCACGGGATGAAATGTAGTAACAATATTCTATGCCGTGAGCTACACTGTCAAGGCTACACAAGGCTAAATACAACATGTAACTTAATTAACGCACATCCTGAAAATAGTTTGTTCAGAATCGTTTACTGAATCGATTTATATCATATTTAATATAGGTAATTTTTTTTTTCATAATAATTATAACTACGGAAATTATTGTCATATTAACCCTATACAGTCAAAATAAATTTGGAATGGACCGTAAGTCAAATAATAAGACTTTTGAAATTGCAGTTTTATTTGTATTCATACTAATTCCATCATTCAATACAAAATAAAGAAAAATAAACTTTATTCCAAGAAACTAATTTTTATTAAAATTTATTAAATAACAATGCATATATATGTTAAATAAAAAAAATCAGTGTATGTATTATGATTACAACATAACATTCTAATTGGGGTGTCTGAGGGTGTGCGTTTATTACGTTACATGTTGTATAGGTCGCTGAAATAGTAGACTTAAGGTCCAACCACACCAAACGGCCCGCATCGGCCAGTATCGCACCGCACGGACGCGGTCGGATGCCGCCGCATCCGACCGGATGCGGTCGGATACGGTCGAATGCGACGGCATCCGACCGCGTCCGGCCGGACGTCGCGTCGTCGCATACTACTTACTACCTTCGCTTCTTTTTTAGTTTCATAGTTTTAAGCCCCAGCGCACCCGGTGGAATCCGAACGCATGCGGTCGGAGCCGATCGCGTGTCGCGGCATGTCACCGGCTGTGTTTACCCTTGACTTACTAATATAAACTTTAAACACTGTATACAAGATTTAATTTCGTTTAAAGATTGTAAAATTCGGTTCGATGCGGGCCTTTTGGTGTGGTTGGACCTTTATTCGCTTGCTCACTGAACGACTTCACAAGGGCGGCTTATTTGATTGTATGTTATTAGTTATTTAGAAATTTACATAACACGCAATTGAATTGTAATTGTAACTTTTCTAACGCAATAGGTTGCCTGTAATAGTAGAATTAAGTTGAAGCCAACAAATAAATATAACTATACCGAACCGCTTTCCCTATTCGTATACAGATTTCGTATAGCTCTCCTTGATATACATACATACAAAGACTCACCCCTGTTTCTCAGAGGTGTAGGCAGAGACAACGGATTTCCATTTGTCACGATCTTTGCACACGTCTTTTGCCTGGATTACTGTCATTATATTCTTCATACATACTCGCCGGTTTAGGGCACTTCTCACCTCCTTGATATAAATGATATATATTCACTTTGATTGAAAGAAATATCACAAATACTCCGATAAATCACCGTAGCCTAGTTGGTAGTGCTCCTGCCTACGAAGCTGGTGGTCCTGGGTTCGAATCCCAGTAAGTGCAAATATTTGTGTGATGAGCACGGATATTTGTTTCTGAGTCATGGATGTTTTCTATGTATATAAGTATTTATCTATCTATATAAGTATGTATATCGCCTTGTACCCATAGTACAAGCTTTGCTTAGTTTGGGGCTAGGATGATCTGTGTGTCATTGTCCCAAGACATTAAAAAAGAAAAAAAAAAAAACTTTGATCCATACTAACAACGTTTTCTATTTACTTTTAATCGTTACCTATTCAATAATCTAATCCGTCGGGCCAGTTGGCGTGCTTGGTAGATACTTGCCTTTCACGCCGCAGGTCGTAGGTTCGATTCCCACCCAGAATAGATAATTGTGTGCATAAACATGTCTGTTTGTCCTGGGTGTAACTGTGTAACTATCTATATAAGTACGTAGGTATTTACGAAATAAAATTAGGGAGAGACTTGATCCTACAGTCAAACCGATAACTCGCTTTTGTGGGACATGTATGTACATAAACTTTTCAAATAACGTTTTTAAAATAAATAAATAAAAATAGTTTTAGAGAGACGAGTATGTATAACACCCGCGAAAAAAAAACTTCAGTACATAACTATAAAAGTGTAAAAGTATATAAACTGTAACAGTGTGAGTGTTTATGTATCTGTGTTTACACATACACACGCATATACAAGTCATTGCATTATCATTTATAAAATAGATGACACAAATACATTTTCATAAAAAATAGATCGAGGCCCACAACCCAGACGTTAAGTATGTCAAGCAAGCTTATAAGCAATATTTCATCATGTTTTGTGTATTGTTTAGGAAAGCCTATGTAATATCGTTTAGCCAATCTAAACGACATTATAAGTAGGCCTACAATTGAATATATTGTATAAAACACAATATCATAAAACGTATAAAGTTATTATACATAATAATAATAATATAATAATAATTCTTTATTTGCATAAATAATTTTTAATACAACATATCTATATAAATAAAAATGAATCACCAAAATGTTTCTTGTCGGCCAAATTACGTCCACTGCTGGACAAATTAAGCCTCGCCAAAGAATGGGGGAATGCCATAATTGCCACGCTTGGCAGACGGGTTGACGATCGCAGTTTGATGGTCATAGTTCACAAAAAAACGCTGCTGCCCGTTCTCTGGTTGGTATTCCCTCTGGACGATTTCTTCGCCCCACGGGACGAGAAAGGGTGATGATAAATTTTGGTTGCTGTGTGGTGACGGCATAGAAATGCCGTCACCACATAGCAACCAAAAATTTTTACCCAAAATTTTTGTACGCTCATAACTTCCAAACGAGTGAGCCAAATTGGATAAATCTTTCTTTTTGTGTTGATTATTGTTAGGTTGTCTGGAAGAGCTTTTAGCGATAAGGCCACAAATTGCATTAAATAAGCAAATTTTCTTGCGTGTGTCCATTGTTTTGAATTACTTATTTATGAAATAAATTAGTGTACTTTTTCTTCTTGTACATTACAATGCATAACAATAATTATTATAAAATTAAATTGTAGACAGTGCTGAGGAAAAAAGTAGTATAAAATAAATAAAAATGGTTTGTGTTCAGATAGACTTTATTGCTCTTGTAAATAGTCACGATTGGAGTATTACAAGAAAACTCTTTTTTTTATATCTAGGACAATGTCACACAGATCATCCTAGCCCCAAACTAAGCAAAGCTTGTACTATGGGTACCAGGCGACGATATACATACTTATATAGATAGATAAATACTTAAATACATTGAAAACATCCATGACTCAGAAACAAATATTCGTGCTCATCACACAAATATTTGCACTTACCGGGATTCGAACCCAGGACCACCAGCTTCGTAGGCAGGAGCACTACCAACTAGGCTACGGTGACCGTCATTAGGTTCATATCAGCGGAAAGACTTCCACTGTTAAACAAAAGCCCCAAAAACCCACAATTTAGCACCCCGTGCCGTGCCGTTACTACAGCTTTTACCAAGGCTTGGAATACCGGGGCTGGGGGGGACTGGGGGCCGCTTTGTTGTGTCCATGAGTTTTATTGAGTTTTTATTTTATTTAAAAAAAGGATTCCTACTGAGTTTTCTGGCAGTATTTCTTAGTAGCTGCCTCAACATGCACTGCACGATGGGGTAAAAAATAAATATGACGTTTCCACATAAATATACTTTTTTTACAGAATTAAAGTTTTTTGACTTTGACTTTGAGGGTTTTTGCCATAATCACCGCGCTGATGGATATAGTACTCAGAGAAACGATGTTGCCAATTCTTTAGTATTTATTCATATTCATATCATTTATTTGCATTCCACAATGTGAACTTAGGTGGTAAACATTAGGCTTATTATATAGCTAGGAGCATTATGGACCCTGACGGGCACAGCAAATTTATAATTATATATATCGGTAAATTATTATTATTCGAAAATTATTAAGGAACTAATTGAGTTTTCTATTTCATATGACTACTTTACATTTATATATTTATACATTATACTAGCATATTATTATTTAACTATCATGTCATTCAATAAGGAGAGAAAATTTGCTTATTAACAGTAACAAGTTATATTTGTGTGATACATTTGGATCTAACTATTTAATAGATTATATAAATAAAAATATATTCATGTATAAGTTTGAATGTATGTGTGTTTATTGTAATTTAGGTTATTTGTTTATCATTTAAGTATTCATTTACTGTGTAATAAGCCTTATTTATAAGTATTTGTTTTAGATTAATTATGAATTTATTCCCTCTGGTTTCTATTTTATAGAATTTGGAATTTTATTATATATTTTGATTGACATTACATTAGGGCTGTTAGAGTGTAGTGTAATTCGGGAATTGTAATTTATTCTATAGGACGACCTTTACGCCCCCCACGGGATGATATGGGGTGCTGATATTCTTGGCCTTCAGTTACACAGCAACAAGTTGACTATATATGATTGACATGTTGGTCTAGTGGTAGACTCTGACTGCTAAACCAGAGGAGGTGGTTCGATCCCCACCCAGGGCAAATCTTTGTATGATGAGCATGATGAGTCCGTGGCTGGTTTTAATTTAATTAGCTGTGCCCCGCGGTTATACCCGCGTTAAACTTTATAAATTATCACAGCTCCTTCCCCATAGGTGATAGCGTGATGGCCTGTTGACCCGTCCTCTTTGTGATATTCATGCAAAATTTGAAGTAAATCCATGCAGCACTTTTTGAGACTTTTTGAGAAGACAAAAACTATAAAAAATATATTTTTGGCTTCGATGTCGATTGTAGATCAAGCCCCAAGTATCGTTTTAAAAAATATTCAATGTACAGTTTCGACTTTCCTACGATTTTATTATATGTATAGATATATAAAATAATAATAATAATATTCAACGATATTCTTTTAAGTTTATCGTTTAGTTTAATTGAATTCATATTTTTCCAATAAAGTTCGCCCGACTATAAATATTCCCAATATAGGTATTGAGAGTAAAGATGAAACTTTTAAATTGGATTAATATAACTGAGTAGAAAGCAAATCACACAGAGTTTGAAAAGTAAGAAAGATACGTGTAGGTACTCAATTTGCAACTTAAAAGCTTTTTCATCGGTTACTTATTTGACACATTTCGAGCAGTTGTATTATTATTGTAAGGTATTAGAGAAGATAAGTAACTAGGCTCGCGCTCAGTCCTTAGATTGGTGAACACCAAAGTGGTTTAATTTCAGAGCGGCTCCGTGCTTCAGACGGCACCATAAGCTGTCGGTCCCGGTTGTAGTCATTAGAACAACTCTATCCCTAGGGTAACTATTGCCTAAACGATAAGTAGGTAGTAGTAGTAGTATTAGACAATACACTTCATTTAGTATCAACTACTCGTTTTGAATATAATAATGAATTTGTAAATTGTTATAGTTATTTTTGAAGTTATACTTCTTTTGGCGCGATGGAGAAAAATGATGAGAGTGAATTTTTACGATGCGCGCGCACACCGACACCAGAAAATTTAACAGCATGAAGTTAGTTCTAGGTGGTATGAGAGTAAAAATAACAGCATAACGTTAGTTCTAGGTGATATGAAAATTTATAACTATGTTCAAGTTGTATATTAAGAAGTATAACTTCTAACGCGTGTACATAAGTACACACAAGTTTTTTTTTTACTTACTTATTGTATGGGCAGTGGTTACCCTAGTGTCAAAGTAGTTCAAGCCGCCCAGTAGGCCTCTGACATGGCTTAACGACGGTTGTCTAATGAGTACAGTCAACCGGGAACTAAAATACATTTACTACTTAGAATAATAAATACGTTTGTGAAAGATAGTAAACTAACTGCATCCCGCGGTTTTACCCGCGCTAAACTTTATAAATTATAGCCTATGGGTTAATCCAGGATAAAATTTTGTTAAAGGGCCAAATTTTATTAAAATCGCTCCAGCCGTTTAGCCGTGAAGAAGTAACAAACGTACACACTCACACACTCACAAACTTTCGCCATTATAATATTAGTGTGATTATTTATTTTAGATTAGAATCCATATTTTGTTAGTAAAACAATATGATATCCTGGGAAGTTATTCACACACGGTCATCTGATCCCAAACTAATCAGAGCTTGTACTATGGAAACTAGATAACAGATATTTTACATATACTAATTTTCTTTATAATTATACAGAACATTACCCCAGACTCAGGACAGACATGTTCATGCACACAAATATCTGTCCCGGATGGGAATCGAACCCACGACCTGCGGCGTCAAAGGCAAGCATTTACCAACCACGCCAACCGGCCCGTCAAAATATAATCTTACAAGCCAGTGTTAGTAAATTCGCTTTTAAATTCATTAATGACCTTAAATAAACTCAATAAGACGTTTTAGTTGACTCTTACGTCAGGCAGAGTCTACCGTAGCGGAACTAAAGGGGTTTCACAGACTTGTTAAATATAGCTGGCTATATATAGATGCTCTGCGGGGAGAAATTCAAAAAGCGACCATCCAACTTAAAGAAAATTGTGCATAACTAAACTTCACGATCAAAGACGCAGCCGGTACCAAGAAACATTTCTGCTCAAAAATTTCTACAACGCTTATAACCCCGAAACCTTTGAGAATACTCAGCTTAACAATCTAAACGATACTTGAGAGAGGTGCGAAGTGTATCGATTGACGTCATAACGGGATCCTCTTTATTCTCAAGACCTTCGATTTATACGTATTTTATTGACGGACTTTCAGACAATGCTCGTCAAACATCGATTTCAAATCGAGTTAGCTTTTCGCCAGCTGTCGAATAGGATTGATATCGAGTTAATATACCGTAAAAACTTCCAATCCGTGAAACGGCTGATAAAATCTAGCTTGAGTGAAAATAGATGAGATTTTATTCTATTCGATGTTTACTTAGCACCTAAGTCGAAAGTATTGTCAATAACGCGGGATTTAATTCTAGTTCATGAAATGAGTGCTTTTGTAGAGACTCACGTGAAAACTTAATACGGTAAAACGGGATGAATGGAAATCGCGGGGTGAATATAGTTTGGTGTTCCTGTTTGTTTAGATCCCGTTATTCATGGCTTGCTTTATGCTTTATATTCACCCCGTTTTACCTTTAAAACAGGGTGAATAGAAAACCCGGGGTGAATAATGATGGGAATAGTGGAGGTATTTTGTACAGACGAGTGTACTGTAATAAGATATGTGATATCGAACCCAAAAATGTAATTTTTAGAATTTTTGTCTGTTTGTCTGTATGTATGTCCGGGCTAAACTCAAAAAGTACTGCATGGATTTACTTCAAATTTTGCATGAATATTACTAAGAGGTCGGGTCAACATATAGGCTACATAATATTATCACGCTATCACCTGCGGGAGAGGAGCTGTGATAATTTATAAAATTTAACGCGGGTGAAACCGCGGGTCACAGCTAGTTTTATATATCTTAATACTTTCTCCACGGGACATATCTTGTGCTTACGATGACAGGGAGGACGTATCTGGACTTCAAGAGCCTAACCCAAGATCAGTACATCATAAAGTTCTTTCAAAGAACTTCAGCTTATAAAAAATGTGACATATAATTGCATTATGATACAACTTCCAAGTCGTACAGAATATGATCGTAATTGTCTAGGGAAATTAGTATGTCGTGTATGCGCGTGAGTAGGGTCGACAGAGCTCATCAGGGAGGAGATAGGGTCGGCAACGCGTAAGCGACGTCATTTGTATTGAAAGCATCAAGAACTGCAATAATCTTTGGTGACTACATAATAACAATCTAGGTAGCGTAATAAAAACTACACTGTTTTGCTAACTTAATTAACTTTTACTAAAAACTCCCAAACTTCGGGCCGATACTTAGAAATTTTCTTTTTACAGGAAAATCCCAAAATCACTTTTGGCCCGACCCGGGATATGAAGCCAGGACCTCGTTATATGCGGATGACGCTACCACTAGACCAACGAGGCAGTCAAAATGTTTTATATAGCGTGTAGCCTGAAACAGCACATTGATAACAAATCTTGTTGCGAAAGATCTCACACATTTTCTGTAATTATGTAATCACAACCCCAACAGTTTATTTCATATTTCACCATAACAGCCGTAAAAAGTCCACTGCTGGACAAAAGCCTCCCCCAAGAATCATCTTGGGGGGATATGCTATAATCGCCACGCTTGGCAGACGGGTTGGCGATCGCAGTATAACGGTCATAGTACTCAGACAGACGCTGCTGCCCGTCCTCTGGTAGATATTCCCTGTCGTGGTTCCGGATGGAGATCGTCTCGAGTTCCCGGAGCCATCACCCACAGCACCGAGAGGCTAGGCTACCGTGGTGGTTTTAGTGGGTAACCCATGGGCATTCCCACATATTCATTCCCCGTAGCCTATAAAAGGTTTCCACCACGTTAAAAAAAAGTATATTCCCTCGGGTCGACTTCTACCGTTCTACCCGTGGGCGGCACGGGATGAGATGCGGTGACGTTATATTCGTTTTTTCGTTATTTCTGCCATATATTCGTGCGCCGTCACCACACAGCATATTCATATTTCGAAATCATCAAAATGTATACACATAATAAAATCGTAGGAAAGTCGAAACTGTACATTGAATATTTTTTTTAAAAAGATATTTGTGGCGTAATCTACAATCGATATCGAAGCCAAAAATATAGTTTTTAGTATTTTTGTCTGTTTGTCTGTATATGTCCGCGCTAAACTCAAAAAGTACTGCATGGATTTACTTCAAATATTGCAAGAATTAAGAGGTCGGGTCAACATATAGGTTACATATTATCACGCTATCACCTACGGAGAGGAACTGTGATAATTCATAAAGTATAACGCGGGTAAAACCGCGGGGTACAGCTAGTAACATTTAAATTCCATCTCTCATTTTACAAGCCAACCCACACAAAAAGTCAAGGCCAAATATATACCCAAAATAAGCGCACGAGATTAAATTCTAGTTCAAACTGATTAATGCGAAGTGCTCGTCGCTATTATTTCATTGTGTATAAAACTTTTTTACACCTACCCTTCTCATTTATCTTTCAGTTTGTGTTTGGAAATAAAATACCTTAAGGATGACTGAGGCTGTTACCAAGAAAGTCAGCAAGTTATATTAACTGACCTGTTCTAGCTAGTAGTTAGTGTCCCAGACTGCTAAATCACTGAACTAGACTGACTGCACGTGCAGCGACTAAGGCTGAGCGCAGACAGAGAGGAGCGCAGCGGAGAGGATTTTATTAAGGCACTAGAAAATCAACTTTAGAGCTATAGGAATAAAGTGCATATATGCTTGAACCTGACAAAATGCTCGCGCATTATAATGTTCAAGCATACATGCACTTTATTTAAATAATTTTAAAGTTGATTTTCTAGTTAGTCTAGTAGTCACACAAATAGTTGTCCGCGCCGGACAACTAATAGTTGTTCTGAGTCTGGATGTAATTTGTGTCCGTCTTTTATATCTTTGTAAAGTAGCCCGCGACACAGGGATTAGATTTCCTAATGCGGACGTTGTCTTTTTAAAAAAAGAGGTCGTCGGTTAGAACCCACCCAGGACAAATCTTTGTGTCATGAGTATGTTTATTTGTTTCGTGTCTAAGTGTGACTTATTTCTAATATGTATGTATTTAGAATTATATAATTATTTTATCAGTTATCTGGTTGGCATAGTGTAGGCTCTGCCCTGTTTGGGATCAGATGGTTATGTGTTAATTGTCCTAAGATTTTTTTTTAAACAATACCCTCGCTATGTTATCTAATTCCTATGTTGCGGGGTACTTTACAAACATATAATTGACGGACACAAACTATATCCAGACTCAGAACAACTATTTATGTCACATAAATAGTTGCCCGGGGTGAAGAGGCGAGGCGACTGTCTTAGACGCACGCCAGATTGTGAATTTAATAGTCATCTTACTGGATTGTCATGAAAATGGGAATGGCTATTTACAAAGACCCGTTATCTGTGTGGTTGGCACAGAAAGAACAACAAGACCATCCCGAATCATCCCGAGGGTGTCCAAAAAGTCGACTAAGTGATACACCGTAGTCGGGCAGAAGCGCTACCTCTATAAATACTAACTCGCATGCCAAGCACGTTGACTACGGTGAAGCCCTTCAAATGCCAAGGTTTTGTAAATCTTTGGGAGAGGCCTTTTTCCAGCAGTGGTCGACTTCAGGCTTCAGGTGAATTAAGAGGTTCCACGTAATTAATTAGTTTAAATATAGGTAATTTGTATCAAAACATTTCTCACGCTCCATGGCCTCAGCAGAGTCTCTCAACAAGTTGGTCTGAACATGAACATGGACGAAACGAAAATCATGTCGAACATTCATGTTGCACCCACTCTTGTTAAGGTTGGAGACTCTGCACTTAAAGTTGCAGAGTACTATAATTACCTAGGACAGACCGTCCAACTAGGTAGATCCAACCACGAAGGAGGTCAATCGTAGAATCCAACTCGGCTGGACAGCGTTCGGAAAGCTACGTTAACTCCAAGACTCTATACAAAAATGATTTTAATTGTTCTTCTGTCTTCTCGCCCCAAATACCGCAGTGTCTCAAGTCGAAAGTATTCCACCAGTGTGTGTTGCCAGTGATGACTTACAGAACCTCTGTTCTGTAACGTCTCTACGTGGTCTCTCACTATGAGCCTTATCAGACGGCTCAAGGTTGCCCAAATAGCAATGGAGTTTCCTTGCGAGATAGAATAGAAAATGCTGAGATCCGCAGGCGAACCAAAGTCACCGACATAGTCCGAATAATTGCCAAGCTGAAGAGGCAGTGGGCATTTTTTTTTGTATCAGGACTAGTCCCTCCCTCTTACCCACCACTACAACTCCTGTAAGCCAGGATCAACAGTGGCACACAATGAAATGACACTGAGCGGTGAAGCTCAGGCATGTCCCGGGGAATCGCTTTAACTGTCTTGGATCCCGCAACGAGTTTAATCAGAAAGAGAAAAAAAGAAGTTAGAAAATGAATAGTTCCACTTCCCTCCAGAGGAAAGCGGGAGACAGAATGATATAAAGAGGCTATAGTCTCATTAAATGAGAGTTTTGCAACTAGAGAAGCCAGCTGCAAAAGCACCGCGGATCAATTTAAGGGTAAGTGAGCTGTTATATTTGATTCCAATAGTAGGTATGGCAAAAGCGCTTAAACGCACGGAAGTTGTTCCTTGTTGCCACAAGATCCGTATAATAAACTACTCCGGATATTGGTTGCAAGCTGTTTAACATAATATCTCGCTGATTCTGCCAGAGATCACACTCCCAAAGGATGTGGCGAGCAGTTTGTTCATATTCGTTACTGGAAGCTGAGCACAGACAGATTGGTGAAGGTACTAATTTAAAACTAAACAATTTACTTTTAAAATTGCCGTGTCCGGTAAGAAATTGTGCAACACAATGGTTTATGATTAGCCAAGTTTTATTTAACCGTTCGCGTACATCCGGTAAGAACTGGTGCAGATGGCGACCCTTGGTTGAGCTGTTCCATCTACATTGCCATTCATTTAGTAGTTCGTCATTTAAGTCCGCTATTGGCATAAATAGCCTGGTTATATTCGTACGGTCGCGTAATGATAAGAAATCGTTTTGTAAATTTTCGCGCGTAGAATAATACATTGCTGCTCGTCTTTGAACTTCAAGATCAACCGGAAGTACACCCGCTAGGACAGGTAGGGCCTCTGTGCTTACTGTTCTAATAGGCTTTACAGAGAAATATCAACGCCAAACTCTGGCTTTGGAGTAATTTACGGCGAGCAGCTCCGATGGTAGCCCTATCAGCCCACACAGGCGAGCCGTAGCATATACACCGAAGATAGGTTGCCCCGTAAATGATTTTAAGAGTATGAAAAGAGAGGCTCCAAGTTGCCGTCGATATCCTTGTAAGTGCAAAAAAGTTCCGCTTAGCTTTTTCCCCAACTGATTTAATATGTTCTATAAACGACAAATTCTTTTCTAAAACTAAACCCAAATAACACGTTGATATCTTGCGTTTTACAGTAACATTATTAAGTTTTACGCTCGGGGGAGATTTTAGTTCACCTTTAAGAAGGAGTTGGTAGGTTTTATGAAGTGCAAAAGTAAGGCGATTTCTTTTACCCCATTTACATTTCTCACTAATCATACTTAAGCAAGTTTGAGCCAGATTTTCCAACTCTCTCCTGGAGTTACCCTGTATAAGTAAGAGGCCATCATCGGCATATGCCGTTAGAGAGCAGCGTGGTGGCAAGGGTAATGTCAAGAAGTCATCAAAACCCAAGTTCCAGAGATACGGCGCGAGCACTGAGCCCTGGGGGCAGCCCATGGTTAACGATTTAGTGACTCTGTAGTAACC
Organism: Pseudoips prasinana; assembly: GCA_951640165.1. Lineage (NCBI taxonomy): Eukaryota > Metazoa > Arthropoda > Insecta > Lepidoptera > Nolidae > Pseudoips > Pseudoips prasinana. The sequence continues at coordinate 16,084,939 of OX621259.1, read as the reverse complement.
AAGCTTGAGAGTTGCAGAGCCATGTACAAAATAAGATGTGTGAGGCAGTGGGCAGGGCACATAAAGCCAACGGCCGCTGAAGAACCTTTCTGTTCTCGAGTGGCGACCACGAACCGAAAGACGCAGCGTGGGGGCCTGGCCAACATAGACCGATAGATACAAGATGGACCGATGACCTTGTGAGGTTCGCTGGATTTCGCTGGATGCAGATAGCGCAAGACCGGCAATTGTGAAAATCTTTCGGGGAGGCTTTTGTCCAGCTGTGGGCATCTCTCGACTGATATGATGATGATGATTTCTCAATTTTGTTTAGATTGTTTAGGTACTCATCAGTGTATGAATATTCTTCACGCCCGAGGTTCCAACTACTAAGTTATAAAAATTAAATTAAATTAAATTAAAAGGTTTTTATTCACGTAGAATACAGTTATCATTTCTAGTTATTTATTACAGATATTTAGGTACACGGAATGTTAAAACATTTATACAATTTATTTTATAATGGTAGTGATAAAGCTCCTTGACAATAACTTAATACAAGCTAGCTTGTATTAAGTTATTGTCAAGGAGATTATGTTTAGTTGAAGTTTTTAATATTATGTATTGAAATTTATATTTTACTACATAGGTATTGTCTGAATGGTTCTGTCTATATTAAGGTATGAATTCAGTATTAGTATTATAACGGACATTGTGTTTAAAACGACGGTCGCGCTTTAATGCTACCACCGGATCTAATGCGCCCCAACTGAGAAGACCCAGCGAAACATACTCAGCAGGTTCATCTACTACCGGTTTCAACACGGCCCAGTTGAGACGGTCCGGCGAAACATACTCAAGCGGGCATGAACACGGAATTTGGTCCACTTAAAGTAATTATTTAGTAGGCAAACACAATATCTGCTCGATCGGTTGTCAGAATGAATATTAATTTAGATAATATTTAGGAAACAAAAGAAAAACATCTAAACAATAACATTATTTATTTTGAGGCAGAGTCAATAAATTTAAATTTAGTATATGTTAGCAGTCATATTACAGATAGTCACATATAGTTCACATAACGCAACAAATCAGTCATGTCTATATGGCTACAAGATCTCCAGCGAGCAATGTGCAGGTAGGTGGCGAGCGCCAGGCGTCTTTGTCATCGATGTACTCTTTAGTGGTATAATTACCCCTAGCCATAAGTACACGTTTAATATGTGTCTTGAAACTTGTGTCAGGCAGATCAGTAATATGAGTAGGAAGCTTGTTATAAAACCTAATACAATTTCCTAAAATGATTTATTCGTTTTGCTGACTCTAAAGCCTGGTATTGCAAGTTTGTCTTTATTCCTAGTATTAATGTTATGCAGTTAACTTTTTTTTCTATAGTTATTAATATCTTTCTAACATACAATATATTCTGATATATATACTCAGATGGCACCGTTATATTTACTTCTTTAAACAAAGTTCGCAAAGATTCGCGACAACCTAACCCATAAATGGCTCTGACTGCTCTTTTTTGTAAAATGAAAATAGTACTTATGTCAGCTGCTGAACCCCACAGCAGAATGCCATAGGACATAATACTATGGAAGTACGCGAAATATACCAATTTAGCAGTTTTTTATAAGTTAGTGAGGGGCATGGCGTGAGAACGGACTGATCCATCCTTAGTCATTCGTTAGGCTGTATTTCGGTCACGCAAATGTACATATTTATGAGTTCAGTGTAATGTCTGTATTGTATGTCGTCCTGGCTGTTTAAATATACGTGGGAGATAGAAAAATATGGTTTGTTATTAGTACCTGGGCGAGTTCGGCTCACTTTGTTAGGTATATGTCACAAACACAAGTTATTCTGCACATGTTTTTACATATTTTGCACATTGTAACAGCCTTTTAAGAGAAACTGAATACCTACAAATACTTTTACTTTGAAATACCTACACCGTTTTGGAATCGCTACACACACACATGTGAAATTAGCCCTCTGGAGCCAAATTCAATTTGTAGGTTTATTGATATTTTATTTTAAACGTAGTATAACATAAATTGTGGATGAAACTGAAGGGATGCCTCCAACCCAGTTATACTGAACAAGTAAAAAAAAATACAGGTTGTTTCAAGGAGAATGCGTTCAAGACCTCCTTGGACTTATCCTTTTTCACGGACTATCCAGATACCAGGAGGGTCTCCACTGATTTTTTGTTGTAATCCCTGCATGCCGTACGAAGCGCCAAACTTTCTCATACGCACGGCTACGCTTTGGATCACCCTCCCGAACGACGTGTCCCCAGAGTCAAATAACATAGGTTTTTCCGAGGCTAGTGAGAACAGGCATCTTATGGGTACGCTCGGTCCACCATAGACTATATCTTCACATACCAGGTGAGTACGTAAATCAAAAATATTGTGGAGAACAAGCTTCCCATACAAAATGCATTAGCTCATAGTAATTACTGTATGGGAAGATATGTTTTTTGGTTAAGTTGAATCGTTACAGTTTTTCATATTTTATAGACAAAGGAAGATCCTCTTCTAAGTCTACCAATAATCACCATCATCATCATCATATCAGCCGAAAGACGTCCACTGCTGAACAAAGGCCTCCCCCAAAAATCTCCACAATTGCCGGTCTAGCGCTATTCGCATCCAGCAGATACCAACACCAATAATATATAGTTTTAATAAGTTATATATTTTCTGTGTGGTTGACGACAAAGAATATTGCCAACCCCATTTGATCCCGTGGTCATTGAGGTCTACCCGTGGGAGCATCTCCCAGAGAACGGGCAGCAATATCTCTTTGTGTATGACCACAGATATCTAATTAATGCTCTGAGATTATTATCGTCATACAGCGATTGCCAACCCGTCTGCCAAAAGTGGCTATTATGGCGTACCAGCTGTGCCCCGCAGTTTTATTTCTACTTCATAAATTATAGCCAATGTGTTAATCCAGAGTGTCAGCTAACTCCATACTACCAAACTTTCGCCTTTATAATATTAGTGTGATTCTTCCAAGTGATGAATAACTCCGTCTTCGAAATCTTTTGGGGAGGTTTTGGACATAATGATGATGATCAAGTCATAACTTATAACGTTATACGTGGATAAAGTTATTTCATGTATAATTAGGACTAACTATGAGTTTAAGAACAAGTACTCTCCTTCCTCACCTCCTTATTTGACTCGTCACTTTCAATATTTATGTACTAACCATAATAGACCTCTTCGCTCATCTCATAATCGACTTTTACAATGTCCTTCTCATCGAACTGACTTCCTTCATACTTCTTTTTTCGTCCAATTCATTTTGCTTTGGAACGCGCTACCATCCGAAATCAGAATGTCTAAAAGCCGCTACACATTTAAAAAGAAGGTTCGTGATCACATCACTTCATCTAATCAATAGGAAAGCTATCGTATCCGTATGTATATTTTATATTATGTATATATTGTATTTATGTATGTATATAACATGTATATATGTAGAACTAGTATGTTTTATTATGTTATTTATAGTGTTTATGTATATAGTTAAACCAAGACAGAAAGTTTCATTCGACATCTTAGTGCACCTACCGTAGTCTCTCTGCACCATGCATCTTAATGCCTATGGCATGAGGTCCGCCTATGTACATATACTTTGTGCTAAAGTTTAAATAAATAATAATAAAATAAATATTTTAATTCCATCACCTGCTGTACATAAACCAATTTTAAATATTTTAACGACGTATTTTACTACAGTTAGCAATGATTTATGAGATAATTGCAAAAGTTCACAGTACATAACGAAACTTAGACACGCAAATATAATTATAAACATCCATTAGGATGTTAATTATAATATTTGCGTGGTTAATTAAGTATTTAGCAACTTCATTTTAACAATAAATTATAGAAATCATGTCATTAAAATCTAATGTTCACATGTCTGGCACTATTCAGCGTATAATAGTAATTAGTTTAAAATATCACATGCAGATGAGAATATAAGTATTACAGTAACCATAATTTAATTCTAATTTATTTAGTCAAATAAGAAGCCAGATGCACTCACAGGTCCGTAAGTGATCGGCGAGGTTAGGCAACTGGAATCGCGGTCAGTCCATAGATGGCTGACCGCCAGAGTGCGTATCTCCGTGCTTAGGAAGGCACATTAAGCTGTCGATCCCGGTTGTAATCACTAGACAAGAGTCTTTAAGCCCTACCAGAGGCCTACTGGGCGGTTTCACTGTTTATGAGCGCCTCAAAATTAAATTTAATAATAAAAAAGACCGGCCAAGTGTAAGACGGACTCGCGCACTAAGGGTTCCGTAGCAGCAAGTATTTGAGTTGATTGAATGATAGGTGTATTGCGGTTTACGTATTAAACGTATTAAAAAAATCTACTAACTAGATCTCGTTCAAATCAATTTTCGTTGTTAGTTTACATGGTAATGTACATCATATATTTTTTTTTAGTTTTATCATTCTCTTATTTTAGAAGTTACAGGGGGGGACACCAATTTTACCTCTTTGGAAGTGTCTCTCGTGCAAACTATTCAGTTTAGAAAAATATGATATTAGAAACCTCAATATCATTTTTGAAGATCTATCCATAGATAGTACACATGTTTAGGTTCGAAAAAAAAAATTGTATTTCAGTTCTATGTATGGGGAACCCCAAATTTTTTTGTTTTTTTTCTATTTTTGTGTGACAATCTTAATGCGGTTCACAACATCTACTTACCAAGTTTCAACACTACAGCTCTTATAGTTTCGGAAAAAAGTGGCTGTGACATACGGACGGACAGACAGACAGACAGACATGACGAACCTATTAGGGTTCCGTTTTTTGCCATTTGGCTACGTAACCTTAAAAATGAGAAATAAATTCACGTTTGTTTTATGGGAGCCTCCTTAAATATTTATTTTATTTAGTATTTTTGTTATAGCGGCAACAGAAACATCATCTGTGAAAATGTCAACTGTCTAATTATCACGTTTCATGAGATACAGCCTGGTGACAGATGGACAGACAGACAGCGAAGTCTTAGTAATAGGGTCCCGTTTTACCCTTTGGGTACAGAACCCTAAAAAGTACGAAAAAATATATTTTTTTATTAATTTTGTGATTTATCATATCTGGCTGCTATAAATATCGTAGTTAATTAATGGTTTGCATTGTGTGGGATAATATGACGGGAGGGATGGAATATGGAGTAATGATATCGAGCTCTGGCGATGAGAAAACGTTGGAGTTGCGGCGTGTAAGGAAATTATGCTATTTCACTAATTCCGTTTGAATATTATGAAGTGAAGTTGAGAAATGCTCTAATCCACGAGTAGGTATTAAAATAATTAGATCTACAGAATGTAATGTTTCATAATTTTACCGAACTTTACTACATAACATTAAAAAGAAATTGCTGAATTCGACATAATTTGCTGCGAGGCGAGGGCGATGAATGTCGCTAGCCCATCTCATCCCGTAGGGTAGGTAGAGGGAATATCTGCCGTAAAACGAGTACCTAGTGTTCTATGATTTTCTACTGTTTAATGTGTATAATCTAAAATAATAGCCATTCAGACAACCGGTCGAGCAGATATTGTATGTTCCCTACTAAATAATTACTTTAAGTGGACCAAATCCCGTGTTTATGCCCGCTTGAGTATGTTTCGCCGGACCGTCTCAACTGGGCCGTGTTGAAACCGGTAGTAGAAGAACACGCTGAAGTTGTTTCGCTGGGTCTTCTCAGATGGGGCGCATTGGAAACAGTGGTAGCATTAAAGTGCGACCGTCGTTATAAACACAAGGTCTGCAATAATAATAATAATATGCAATTTTTACCTTAATAAAGACAGAACGATTCAGACAAAATGTAGTAAATTAAATCTAAAACTTTAAATTCGATAGTTAAACCTACATATCAACTTTACAATGACGCGCTTATATTGCGTTATTGTAAAGTTTATATATAGGTTTAACTATCGAATTTAAAGTTTTAGATTTAATTTAATTTTAGATAGCTAAACAAGTAAATTATTATGATTTAGTTAGCTTATATTATATAATCATAAAAAAATCATAAATTAAATGTTATATCTAAATATCAATTTTATGATTAGGAATTATTACGTATACTTAACTATATTACTACAAACATGGGCCTGTTGGCGTGTTTGGTAAATGCTTTCTTTCCACGCCGCAGGTCATAGGTTCGATTCCCACCCAGGACAAATATTTGCGTGCATTAACATGTCTATTTGTCCCAAGTCTGGGTGTGATTATCTATATAAGTATGTATTTACAAAAGAAAAGTAGTATATCAGTTATCTGGTTTCCAAAGTAAAAGCTCTACTTAGTTTGTTATCAGATGGCCGTGAGTGTATAACGTCTCAGGATATTAATTATATATTATTCTGACTATTAACAAGCGCTATTTTAAAATCTACGTGACTAAAAACCTTATATTATTTTATACTCAACAAAAAGCGACGCCCAATTGAGGGCTTCACTTTTCTTATTTGTTTGTCTTTTGTTGTTACATATAAATTTAAATTTCTTCTCCAAAAGAATTCACAATATTGCTAAGTCTAACATTGGCTTCACTAAAATCCTCACATCTTGACACTAGGTTAATTGGAAGCTAACCTCAAAATACTTGTTTGAAGCCTAGAGCCAGCCAATTAAAATGGTTACCGTACACTCACGTCAATGAAAGGTTAATTAGAGTTGAAAAAACTTATGAATCTGTAATATTTCATGTTTTTTATGATATATTTTTAGCCATGTACAGTCAGGTTTTTAAAGGCTAGCCAACTACACAGAAGAATCATCATCAGTCTGATATTGTTCACTGCTGGACATAGGCCTCACCCAAAAGTTTCTAAAACGTTACCATTTCGTGGGATAAGCCGTAGTCACCGCGCTTGGCTTGCGAGTTGACAACCGTGGTTAGATGTAGATTTGTTTACGTAAAAAGGTATGATTTTGCTTTGTATTTAATTTACTATTTATTAAAAGGGTATAATTTGACTAAAAGAGGTAAATGAGCGGAATGGCCAATGCATTCAGTTCATTCCCGTTCAGGGCATTCGGCACAGTCGCCCAGTTTGGCAGTCCTTACCGAGAGCGCTCGAACCGAAAGGTTGTCCACAAGTGTTATGTGTATGTGATTTATTATAATACAGAAGTGAATTAATTTAGTTAAAGTTTGCTAAGTGTCGTAATGGCGCAATCCTGAACATTTAAATATACGTCTATTGATGCTGAAAAACGTGTTTTCTTATCACAAGTGGCACCTTAGTCGCCTTTTACGGCAGCCACGGGATGGAATGGGGTGGTCGTCTTATTCTTTCTGGGCTAGAAACTACACGGCTAATTGAATACAGGAGATTATAGTGTACAAACGTAAAACTCAAGTACTAACTCCGCACCTACTTGGTATCTAACCGGATACCAAGTAGGTGCGGAGTTTCGAATGCTACCACGTTCCTAAAGTTTAGTGGCACCAATCCTACATGAACCAACATTTAAGTGAGGTCTAGGTAAGTGAGGTAATCTAGATAGATTATCTCACTTACCTAGACCTCTTAGAGCGAAAAAACGTGTTACCTCATAGATATGAGGTAGCACGTTTTTTCGCTCTAAGAGCAACTTGACTTGGTTGCATGTTTATAAAGTCTCCCACGAAGTGCACAGCAAGTGCGAGCGTTATGTTAAAAAAATAAGTACGAGGCCATGAGCCCAGGCACAAATCTCAAAGGGGGTGTTTTTTTTTTGAGCTTAGCTTTAAGACAAAAGCAAATTTTTTTTTTTATTCATTTATTTCCTTTCACATGTATCATTTGTTAAGCTTTACAGCAAAATATGAAAATTTAATATAACACTGATCCTCTCTTGTTTGTGGAAACAAAATACACTGTTAAAAAAAACTTAGCTAGCGTGATAAATATGCTAGGTGGCGTGTACCAAGTTAATGTAATAAAGTTTTAGCCTGAACAAGGATCGAACCCACGACCTCTGGCTAAACTCTAGGCCAAAATGGTTCGTGACCCTTCTTTATATTTTCATTAAATTGGGGTATCTGTATAGATTAAATTATTCTCATTGTGTCATGACTGCGGTACACCACAAACACACAATTAACACCTGTTCCTACTTTTCCAGGATTTATCGTGCAAACGTTCATATCGGTAATAATTCACACGAATTATGATAAAATTGGACGTATTTTCAATTATAAATTCTCTTTGAATGCCCTACCTTATCCACGCGATCAAAATGATGAATTGTGCGAAAGTTCTCTATAGGGATGTGCATCTTGTTCCAATTTAAATCGATAATTTTGGTATCAGTAATTTATACAACATTATCGTTAAAAAAAATCACTAATTAGTCATGACAACTCTAGTTTCATGACTAGAGTTGTTTTATTATAAAATACAATCTTAATTATGTTGCGTACTTGTGCCAGTATATATAATTATATACATATATAAATACTAATATCGTGAGGTACTTTACAAACACGCCATAATTTTTTTAAACCCCGCCCGCACTTCCGAATCCCTGTGGGTACTTTACTACCCAAACACAAAACAACTTTATATTGGCCGCACAAATAGTTCTCCGGTGCGGGATTCGTATTGGAAATACCAGGCCACTTTAACTACTGCATCACAAATGCAGTAAGTTTCTGCAATTAATTCTTAAACAACCTAGCCTAGTTATTAGGTACGAAATCATTTAATAAGATACTGTACAATAGTTACTACCATAGTCAAAGTCAAAGTCAAAATCATTTATTCCGTAAAAAATTTACATTTATGTGGAATCGTCATATTTTTTTACCCTACCGTGCAGTGCATGACGTGGCAGCTACTGAGAAACACTGCCATAAAACTTAGTAGCAATCCTGTTTTAAAATAAAATATACTTAAGATTAATTACAATCATGTGTGTTGACTCAAAAGAACTCAATTCCAAGCATTTTTATCACTTAAATAATCAAAAATTTTGTAATATGCCTTGCTACACAATTTGGCTTTAATAATTCTTTTAAACTTATTAATAGACAATTCTCTAATATCATTGGGAAGTTTGTTATAGAATCTTATACATTGCCCCATAAAAGAGTTACTTATAGTTGGTCCAGTATATATGGCATTGCCCTTAAATATACAGGGTGGTCGAGGAGTTGACGTTCAAATGCAAAATTTAGATACTTTATGATGAAGAGTATCCGAATCACCCCCATGTATGTTCTACGATTTTGCGTTTTTTGTATACTTTGAAAATTTATGAGTCCTGAGCTCAAACCTTAATTTTGAATCTTTGAATAAATTCTAAGTCAGTTCTGCAATGATTAGATAAACTATACTTTTTAGGGTGTTAGGTTAAACTATGCTAATTAGTTATCACATAAAAACTGAACCAAAAATGTTAAACAGGACGAGGAAAAAATCGAAAACTGATGTTAGGTGAAATTTACGAATAAAATCATTAATAAAATTCTATCTCGAAAATTACCCAAAATCGTAGAACACACATGGGGCTGATTAGGATACTCCTCATCATAAAGTATTTTGCGTTTGAAAGTCAACTCCTCGGCCAGCCTGTATGAGTAACAGTATTTAATTGATCAAAACTATTCCGAAGGATAACTCAAGATAAAACGGTATCAAACATATGCTGGAAGCCGCTGGATACGGGGAGCGCAAGACCAGGAGTTGTGAAGATCTTTGAGGCAGGCCTTTGTACAGCATTGGGCTTTCGGCTGATATAATGATGATGATAATGAAACATTTGAAGAGGACAGTATATAAGTCGTTCATAGAAAGGTATTTCCTTATTACCTACACAATCTCCTGAACTTCTAATAAAAGGCTCGCTTAACTACTTTAACGAAGTTTTGTAAGTGTCACTTGTCTCTTTACTATCGGAGGCGCCTAATATTCCTGGCTGTACGCAACTTAGTAATACACTTCGTAACTTGAAACTTACGACTTCTAGATTAAGTAACAAGTTGCTAAGATATTAATCGACTATGTATCTATTCATCTACCAGTATCTAAAAAGATCAATTAGACAGAGGATTTTGGTACATAATTAAATTCAGACTAAATTATACATTTTGTTTTTGGTTATTTGAGGAGAAGAAGAATCAGCATTATCAAAAATTTTGCCTGATTATGATTATTTATAATGATTTCTCGATAGAAATCCAGTGCACCATCTATCTCAGTGTTGTAATATTTTGTAATCACAAAAAAATTACAATAAGATTTATTTGCAAATGGGAATCGAACCCACGAACCACAGGGTATCCGGTCCTATGTATATACGCAGACTTAAAGTCACAAAGGTTTGTACTATTCAATGTAACATATAATTGTATCTGAACTATTACGTTTTAATAATCCTCTTCCGCAATTTGGCGCCTTTAAATTGCGTGCACTTTCGTAATATTGCAAAAAATCTGCACGAGTTTATTAAAGAGGTCACGAGTTTAACTAACATTAAAATAAGATTAGTCTACGTGGAGTAATAGTGAATATGTTAAACAAAAAGAGAGATTAGGTACTAGAAGCTCTTTTATATTCATTTTTTTTGTTATTATCCTCACAATGTTGTAAGAATAATGTACGAATTATTTAATGACATCTGTCAAATGTTACTTGCTCACTTTTGAATATATCCTACTAAGTTTGAGATTAAAAACAAAAAAAAAAAAAAAAAAAAAAAAAAGAAAAAAAAAAGTTATACGAATGTTTGTTTGTTTGCTCTATGTAGATATATGCCAGAAATGGATGCTAAGGACCTCGATCATGTCATGAAAAATTCCAACTTCAAAGAGTTTATCTGTAAAATTAGTTATTTAGTAAAAAAACAACTAAAATAATAATATAAAACGTATTGACTTTATAAACGAAAAATATGTAACCAATTAAATGAAATGGAAATTGTCCTCCGTTGTCCCTGCCTGCCCATCTGGGGAAGAGGCGTATGTATGTTTGTAACTTAATGAATGATGACACTGTGATACTGTTTTAAACACTTATGCCCCAGTATTGTTGTCGGTACGTCACTTAATTGTTAATAATGTACGATCCGCAATCAGTATACCAAGTATTTTCTTTAAAAAATAAAGACACAACCCGCTCTAGGGAATCTAATCTCTGTGTCGCGTGGTGCTTTACAGAAATATAATAGACGGACACAAATTACATCCAGATTCAGAACAACTATTTATCGGTCACACAAATAGTTGTCCGGTGCGGGACTCGAACCCGCGACACGAAGCGGTGAGGCGACTGTATTAGCCGCTGTGCCACACGTGCAGTCAATATAATATCGACGAGTAGAACTTAATGACTCTGGGAAACAGGTGAGAGTCTATGTATGTATGTATAAGTTGAACTTTAAAGCTACAGGTAAAAAACAACATCAAAAAAATTGTGGTACTACAACTAAAATAAAGATTAAGTACTATTCCAGCATACCGAAAAAAATGAATTTTTGTAAATTGTGACGTGAAGGCAGAGGTTTAGAAGCATGTTCTGAATACTTTACATTGCACTATCCTAAGTGCAATAAAAGGTTAACTATGCAGAAAATGCTTATATACTTTTAAATTCACGTCACAATTTTCATGAATTCATTTTTACCTGTTGCTATAAAGTTTTACCTGTCGATATTAGATTTATAAGATACTTGGCATAACGATGGCAGATGGTACATCACTAGTGATTAGGTGACGTACCGAAAACAATAAACGGAGATAAAAGTGTCTAAAACAGGATCACAGTGTCATTATTTATTAAATTGGTGAATTATTTTTCGTTCACATTAAAAATCCTGTAAAATTAAAAAGGTATATTCAATAAACAAGGTATAACAAAAAAGTGTAAAAGATTTAAAGTAAATCAACGCAAGAAATTGAAATATTAAATTATGAAAAAAATATTGGTCTCCCCTTACAAATAGCGTAAGCTGATCGATATTTTTGTATGAGTAGCTAATTTCTTATTGTTTTTCATATATTATATAAGCTAAAATTCTACAAGTTGTTCAAGTTAATAGGCAAATTAATTTGACTTCGTTAGTAACCTACTCCTATTGCTTGTTTATTTTATTATGATTCACTGAATGACAACGGTTCTGTGCGTGCATTAGCCTCCAATCACAATGTAAGTAAAATGACAGACATTTAAAAAAAATCGTAAACTGAAAGCAAAAGAAGACGAAAAAAGCAAGCCCGGAGTTTCTTTGTGGCTTTCTTCTCCGGGTCGTCCACCTAGGTAGCTAGAGAAAGCCGCAGGCTAGCTAGGGTAGGTTCCTCAGCGGCGAGGATCGCTTTGGCCCATTAACGCGTGATCGGTGATCCCGTGCATGTGATCACACCCTCATTTAGATTTTCGTCTTTTGCTTTAGTCTTCCATTCTTTAATTTAAATATAGTAGAACTAAATTTCAAAATAATAGATTAGTAAATTGTTATTTATTTAAGGAATTCAGAAAATATAGGCGATAAAACAAACCGCACGGACTGACAAATTGATTTTTTTTTGTAACTTTTTACTATCCACTATGTTTATGTAGGTACTGCATTGTGACCTTGACAAGTACAAGTGTATGTTAATAATAATAATAATATATAGGGACAATGTCACACAGATCATCCTAGCCCCAAACTAAGCAAAGCTTGTGCTATGGGTACCAGGCGACGATATACATACTTATATAGATAGATAAATACTTATATACATAGAACACATCCATGACTCAGAAACAAATATTCGTGCTCATCACACAAATATTTGCATTTACCGGGATCCGAACCCAGGACCACCAGCTTCGTAGGCAGGAGCACTACCAACTAGGCTGCGGTGACCGTTAATACCCAAGTGCTAAATAAAATTTCATTTCATTTCATTTCATTTCTACAATCTATCGTTTGATGCTAACTAGGATACGGTTATTACTATATCATATGTATATTATAAAAAACCGGCCAAGTGCGAGTTGGCCTCGCCCATGAAGGGTTCCGTAGCAGCAAGTATTTCAGTTGATTAAATGAAAACAAATTGCGGTGTACGATTTATGACGTATTGAAAAAAAACTACTCGGTAGATCTCGTTCAAACCAATTTTCTTTGTTAGTTTGCATGGTAATGTACATCATATATTTTTTTAGTTTTATCATTCCATTATTTTAGAAGTTACAGGGGGGGACACTCATTTTACCACTTTGAAAGTGTCTCTCGCACAAACTATTCAGTTTAGAAAAAAATGATATTAGAAACCTCAATATCATTTTTGAAGACCTATCCATAGACACCCCACATGTATCGATACAAAGAAAATTTTTTTTGTTGAGTTTCAGTTCTATGTATGGGGACCCTCCAAAATTATTGTTCTTTTTCTATTTTTATGTAAAAATCTTAATGCGGTTCACCGAATACATCTACTTACCAAGTTTCAACAGTACAGCTCTTATAGTTTCTTCTTTCTTGGCTTTGACATACGGACGGACAGACAGACGAATCTATAAGGGTTCCGTTTTTTGTCATTGGGCTACGGAACCCTAATAAAAAAAGTCTTATAAAAATTTATAAATAAAAATATAGACCCGACTTGAACTACTTTATAAAAATAAAAAAATCTTAGGACAACACCAAAAAAGATGGACCCTGTATTATGGCAAAAAGACAATTGAAAAACATACTTATATATTTCTAACATATTATAGACGTGTGTTGTTGTGTGGTGATGGCATAGAATATCATCACCCCATTTCATCCCGTGGGAGGCGTAGAAATCGACCGAGGGAATACCTACCAGAGAACGGCCAGCAGTGTTTTACTGTGAACTATGACCATCAAGCGTGGCGATTATGGCATATCCCCCCATTCTTTGAGGAAGCTTTTTCCAGCTGTGGACGTACTTTATCTGACATGATGATGATGATGATAGATGTGTGACCCTGACTGCTATACCAGAGGTCGTGGGTTAGATCCCTATCCAGAATAAATCTTTGTGTCTGGTTTTCTGCTGGGTTGCTGGGTGTATTTAGAAATATACAAGTAGATTTATCAGTTATTAGGAAGCCATAGTACAGGCTCTGCCTAGTTTGGGATCAGATGGCACTGTGTTAGTGGTCTCAAGATATTTATTTACACTTCTGAGCTTTAAATACACTTTTACACTATGAACTCTACCTTCATCATCATCATCATCATATCAGCCGAAAGACGTCCACTGCTGGACAAAGGCCTCCCCCAAAGATCTCCACAATTGCCGGTCTTGCGCTATCCGCATCCAGCGATTTCCAGCGACCCGCACAAGATCATCGGTCCATCTCTCGGTGTGAACTCCACCTTATTTATACTTAATTTATGTCATAGCACATATATTTTCCTAAATCCAAGCTACCAGCTCGCCACGGGCAAGCAGAATTCACTGCCAAATAACTTCCAACACGAGTTTGGAACCGGTCCAGGCTACTAAACAAAATTTCCCTCGTATATCACAAAAGGTGAAAATGTAAATAAGAAAACCGCGTAAAAAGCAACAAACGCCAACAAACAAAATATTCATGGGACGCTGTGGTTTTTTACACCCCATAGCTTTAAGCGCGTTTTGCACGGGTCCCAATGAACTCGTTTATTTTATGCGAGACTATTGACGGTCCTGCATACAAAATACACATTAAAAGAAAACCTAGTTGATACTTGAAAAAATTATATTACAGTGTCATTATTTATTAAATTGGTTAATTATTTTTCGTTCACAATAAAATACCTGTAAAATTAAATAGGTATATGCAATAAATAAGGTAACTTTACATATAATATAATCGTAGGAAAGTCAAAATACTGTACATTGAATATTTTTGTTAAAGGATACTTGGGGCGTGATCTACAATTGATATAGAAGCCAAAAATATAGTTTTTATAATTTTGTCTGTATGTATGTCCAGGCTAAACTCAATAAGTACTGCATGGATTTACTTCAAATTTTGCATGAGTATTACTAAGAGGTCGGGTCAACATATTATAGTCTACATATTATCACGCTATCGGTGGAGGAGCTGTGATAATTTATAAAGTTTAACACGGGTAAAACCGCGGGGCACAGCTAGTAAGCTATAATTTATAAAGTTTAACGAGGGTAAAAGTGCGGGGCACAGGTAGTACGTAATATAAAAGGTGTAAAAGAATTAGGACTGTCAGATTCTCCCCATACAAAAAGCGTATTTTTGTAAAAGTTGGCTATCTTATTTTTCGTATATTTTGTAACGTTCTACACTTTGTTCAAGTTAATGGGAAAATTAGTTGTTTTAAGTTTTGCCCACAATTTATATTCTTATATTTTTTATAAAGCAACTAGAAAGTCTACTTAAAATATGACAGTTATCTATTATTATTAAGTCCCAATGAACTCGTTTATTTTATGCGAAAATATTGACGGTGCTGCATACAAAATACACATTAAAAGAAAACATAGTTGATACTTGAGATATTTATATTAAAACAATACCTATACAAGTTTAGGATTATCACAGTCACAGATTGCCTCGTTGGTCTAGCGGTAGCGTGTTCAACCGCAGGTAATGAGGTCCTGGGTTCAAATCCCGAGTCGAGCCGTAAAGTGATTTAGGGATTTTTCCGTAAAAAGAAATTTCTCAGTATCAGCTCGTAGTCTGGGAGTTGACGGTATTACACCCCCGTGCCTCGGAGAGCACGTACAGTCATCGGTCCTGTACCTGACCTCTTTCCGGTCGTGTCGCTAGGCGTCCCATCAGAACATGTGAGTGATGGAATAGAAAGTGCCACTGTGTTTGCGCACACACTTGTGCATTATAATATGTCCTGTGAATTGGCTAGTCTCCAGTGAGATTAGCCGCCGTGGCCGAAATTCGGTCGAGAGGACATTATATTTGCACAAAGTTCAATGAAAGTGATAAAATGTAGGGTTTTTATGCTCCATAACATTACATACAGGGGCATCATTCACTGACGGCCAAGCAGTGCTTGTAATAAGGAAACCATATAACTGATATGCTACATATACTACTTAGATAATTACACCCAGACAGGATAAACAGCCATGTTCATGCACACAAATATATGCCCTGGGTGCGGGAATCGAACACACAACGTCATCAATCGAACACGCCAACTGGCCCCATAGTATAAGATTACTACGCAGCAGCTGCTACGTTATATGCTACGCAACTACAGCTTGCTACTACATTATCCAACTGTGTAGCACAAATCAAGTACCTATAACTGCAACTCACTTAATAAGTTTCAAATATATACCTAACGTATTACGTATGCTATTTATGTAACATATTAAGGCCAATTTCAATCTTTTTTTTATATCTGAGGGCGACATACTAACAAGTGGGTCACCTGATGGTAAGTGATCACCGCCCCCCATGTACACTCGCAACACCAGAGGAGACGCGGGTGCGTTGCCGGCCTTTAAGAGTCTGCAAACAAGTGTTGCTGACCCTTCCCCCCACCCCGATGAGCTGTAGCGACCTCACTCACACGCAGAAACACAACATTCAATTATTAATGTTATTATTAAGGAATGTCTTCTGTAAGGTGGAGGGGAGGTACTTCCCCAGTCGGGCTGCTCTTTGTGCGAATGAACGCTGTGCCCTACTTCTCTTAAACCTCGCTACTAAAACAAATTCCTTGTTAAACAATATTTAGTGCACAGATCTGTTGCTAAGTAAAAGCAATATTATTTTAGTGCTTAGTAGGTACTTTTTAGGGGTCTTGACTGTATTCGATCTTAACCTTGTTGTATAATGAAGTGCTAAGTGAAGTGCTAACTTCAGGCAAAGGTCAAGACAGGTTCTAAGATGATACACACAAGAACACATTTAGGAACATCTTAATAAAATGTCCCTACACTTTTTGGGTTCAGTATCTCAAGCATTTGCATTTGGGCAAGTATCAGTTTCTTCTAATATTATACTTAAGTTTCTAGGTTTTCCATATAATCTTTTAGTTTTTCATATCGTCTTTTGTTTAAAAAAAAATGGCCCGCACTAGGGCAACTAGACCTGTGTCGCGGGGTACTTTACAAACATATAATAGACGGACACAAATTTCATCCAGAGTCAGAACAACTACTCGTATTTATGAGTCACACAAATAGTTGTCCGGCGCGGGTCTCGAACCCGCGACACGGAGAGGCGAGGCGACTGTCTTAGCCGCTGCGCCACACGTGCAGTCATATCTGTCGAAATTGCTAATAATGTTGACTGCCTCGTTCATCGGCAGGTCCTAAGTTCATATCCGGACTCGGGCTAAGAAAGTGTTCTATTTCTGTTAAAGACAAATTCTCAGTATCAGCCCGAAGTCTGGTATTAAGTGATGGAATAGAAAGTGCCTCTGTGCTTGCACACACACATGTGCACTATAATATGTCCCGCTCAAATGACTAGTCTCCATTGAGATTAGCCGCCGTCACCAAAGCAATTGTGAGCTTGACATGTACAAGTGTAGGTTAATAAATTTCATTATATCAATGATTTTAAAAACGTATATACATATAATTTAAATACCCTACTTAACTGTACTTTAATATTTACACTGATTTGTAACTATAACCTGACAGTAGTACCTAACTGTTTCTGTCAAAATTCTACTAAGAAAATAAATAAAATAAGTAAAAAAGGTTTTTATTCACGTAGACTTTAAATAAGCGCTTGTGAATAGTCAGAACATGTTTGTAGTAATATAGTTGTATTCATTATTATTTCTAGTAACATAGATATTTAGGTACACATTGTATGAAAACATTTATAAAATTTATTTTATTATAGCAATGATATTTAGCTAGCTCGTATCAAGTTATATAGTACATCAAACAACTTAATGTTATCAAAAAAATGTAACTCGAAAAAAGAGTAAGTACATATTTATAGCGAAACTTTTCTCGTGTTCTTCTCTCATCAAAGTTTCCCCTATCCCCGGAGAAACCCATAGTAATGGTTTTCATAGTCTTCAGGAATCAATATGAAACATTCGGGGAACTCGTAAGCCAACAGGAAAATGAACAAAACAAAAGTAAAAAGTTGTGAAGGATAATATACGGCTTCTATGGGATTTAAAAATGAACATGTTTACTTATATTTTACTAGCTGTGCCCCGCGGTTTTACCCACGTTAAACTTTATAAATTATAGCCTATGTATTATATTTATATCCAGGGCGTCAGCTAACTCTATGCCAAATTTTATTAAAATCGCTCCAGCCGTTTAGCCGTGAAGAAGTAACAAACATACACACTCACAAACTTCCACCTTTATAATATTAGTGTGTTTTGGGGAAACGAGATATATTATTATTCTACTGTCGTGAGGACCTGACATAATAAGAAGTAGTAACTGGTAACTTACGTCATTAATTTTATGTTGGACTCGGCCAATAGTTTTGATCTTTCCAGGAGGTCATCATCAAGGCGAGGTCGTCCCCTTCCGGTTATACGTTTCACACGGGCCAGGTATTTTTTTTATTGCTTTTGATGCCAGACGAGCCAGCTGGCCAGACGACCTGATGATAAGTGGTAACCGCTGCTCAAGGACATTCGTAGTGCCAGGAGGCACAGAAAACCGCTGCCTACCGTGAGATTAATACTCTTTTTAAACCTCGTTTGAAGAATGACATGTCGTAGCGCTGGGGAAACACCGTAGCAGGTATTTTTTTTTTTTTCATTTAACTGTTTAAACGTCAATCTGTCGACCGCTAAAGTAGCTTAATTTTTTATCGTCTCCATTATTGTACAGACGCCAGCACATCAAGCTACCTCAATTTGTCAAATTTCCCCAATATAAAGTGAACCTTATGCTCATGCAACAAAGTTGAAAATCCATAATAGAAATTTGACAGATTGGGGTAGCTGGATGTGCCGGCGTCTGTACGTTAAGTCGTTGGTATTGACTGTAGTTATTAGATAACAATTGTTAATCCTCGTTTGATGCGTACTGGGTAACATGAACAACTCTAAGGTAATAGCTGCCAATGCGATTACCACAAATTACGATTAATAGTTAAATTTAGACTTAAGTTTACCACTGAGCTAAAGGTAACTTGATTTCAGATTGGTTTACATTATGACGGACAATCAATGGGTATCCATAATAGTTATTGACTTCTTGTTTTGCTCCCTAATTAAACAAAATAATGATGATTAATTTATTATTTACGCTCATTATACACCTTTTATTCTTCCATACTGTGATGAAGCCTGGTTCGGAATACTTGCTGATAAGAGACAGAAGCGACATGAAAGCGGTTTGGCACCAACCACCGCAAACTTCTCTTGTCAGGCCTGCGGCAGGCTATGTCGCTCTCGCATCGGTTTGTAGCAACCAAAAGAAATGTCTCTCAGACAATGCGCCGTAAATCGTCTGTAACAGACGCAAAGGCCATATATATATCTCAGTAAAAGCTGAGGCTAGAACCCGTAAGGTTTACTTACATTTGTGTAAAATTATTAGCTAAACGGCTTGAACCCCTAGGAAAACTGTAAACATGGACATTAAAAAAATGGGACAGAAGGGAAGTTTAGTAACACAATTATATATAATTAACAGTATTTGACAACCCTGTTGGTGTGGTTAGTAGATACTTGACTTTGACAGGTTGGAGTCTCACCCATGACAGATATTTATGTGCATGAATGTCTGTTTGGTATGAGTCTGGGTGTAATTATCTATACAAGTACATTATGTATTTACAAAAGAAAAGTAGTATACGTAGTATGTTGGTTGTCTGCTTTCCATAGTACAAGCTTTGCTTAGTTTTGGATTAGATGGCCGTGTGTGAATAATGTCACAGGATATAATTTTAGTGTTATAGGCTACATAACTCCTTAGCAGCGGTTGAGCCGTATTCCTGTTTCCTGACTTCGCAGTATCTAAATCTTGCTTCGTGTTGAATTGTTAAAAACCGGCAAAGTGCGAGTCGGTTCCGTACCATTATCTATAAAAACGAGCAAAAAAAATCACGTTTGTGTATGGGAGCCACCTTAAATATTTATTTTATTTTTTAGCATTTGTTATAGCGGTAACAGAAATACATCATCTGTGAAAATTTCAAATGTCTAACTATCACAGTTCGTGATATACAGCTTGGTGACAGACGGACAGACAGACAGACAGCGAAGTCTTAGTAATAGGGTCCCGTTTTAACGTTTGAGAACGGAACCCTAAAAAGCTTACAATTTTTTTTTTTTGTAAATACAAGTTACTTGCTAAGCAGCGAAACGACAAGTCATTTTATAAAGTTATAGTATGATAAATTACGGTATTTCAGTCGACAAAAAAATGTCTTACAAAAGACTCACAGCATTACGCACCATTAATTGTAACAAAATGGCAAATTAAACTCTATAATGGCATAAATAGCTATTTTTAAGTAACATAGCACATTTATTTTTGCCCCGGCAGGTATTATCAAGCTATGAATAATTGCATGTCAACATTGTAATTTATTGCCTAGGTTCAATTCTTGCTTACATTACATTTTGAAAGGTCGCAAATAAAACAACATGAGCTGGCATAAATAGGCTGTATAAGCTATAAAACACTCAGTTTTGTATCTAAATTGGCACCTTAAATTGACAAAAAGTACATACGTTGTGATAGCCCCAAAATTAAACAACTATATCGCAATTTACTATAGAATAGAATATCATCACCCCATCTCATCCAGTGGGGAGCGTAGAAATCGTCCGAGGGAAAACCTAAAAATATGTAATAATTTCACATGTCTTCTACCATAGACAAGATAGGCTACATGAAATTTCTAGATTAAGACCTATATGCACCCTATTTTTGTGAAATAAATAATAATAATAATATCTGGTGACAATGTCACACAGATCATCCTAGCCCCAAACTAAGGAAAGCTTGTACTATGGGTACCAGGCGACGATATAAATACTTATATAGATAGATAAATACATAAATGCATAGAAAACGTCCATGACTCAGAAACAAATATTCGTGCTCATCAGATAAATGATTCTGATTCTGATAGAAATCTTAGGGGGGAAGGCATCAGACTGATGATTATACTTTTAAATACATTAAAAACCTATGACTTAGAATCATGACAAACATACACATCAATTGTGCTCGTATGTGAAAATCTTTGGGGGAGGCCTATATGCATCAGTGGACTAAATCAGGCCAACAAAACACGCTCATGACCGAACACCTTTTAAAATAATATTAAATAAAAATCATTATCGGTCGAAATCGGATCCCTAATTAAAAGTTGGCCCAAATTTATTTAATTTCAATTTCCATAACGCACAGCCTTATTAATAAGAATCGGATTCCGTATGCGAGCCCATAAATCATGACGGGAACCCTCTTTAATTCCCTTAAAAATAAATTGGCGGTTCTACGGCTTATAAGATTCTCTTATTAAGATTGAAACTTCAATCTCAGTATTTCTACAATGCAATAATTAATTTGACTTCGTGGTGGTGGCTTGGCCTGTTGCCGTCGTTGGCAAATGCTTGCTTTTCACGCTCGAGGTCGTGGGATCGATTCTTACCCGGGACAGATATTTGTGTGCATGAACATGTCTATTTGTCCTGAATCTGGGTGTAATTATCTATATAAGTATGTATTTACAAAAAAAATGTGGTTTGCATAGTACAAGCTCTGCTTAGTTTAGGATCAGATGGCCGAGTGTAAATAATGTCCCAGGATATTATTATTATTTAAACACCATAGTTTCGGAGAATTTACATGCGCTTTTTTAAAATCTACGTGTATAAAAACCTTTTTTAGTTAAGTAAGTAAGTACTATCTTGTGATAGATACGCGGCAGTATAATAAATTTATGAACTGCATAATTTATTACTTCTAGTGGGTACTATAGAAGTACAAAACAGTCCTTTGTCTAAGCGGAAACACAAAGAAACTGGGCCGCTTTCCTTCGCAAAGGAACATTTTTCTCTCCAAAACGAGTGGTTATAATTTAGCGGAATTCGTCTCCCGAGTGCCTATTGAAGCATAAAATCTGTTGTACATGGTTGCGGGATTATGTTTATTACGTTCCCTTTATACGAATGTATTTCAGGAAGTTTATTTGGGGTGTTGACACCGGTGTGTGGGGGAAACGGGCCGGTTGGCGTGGTTGTTAAATGCTTGCCTTTCACGCTGCAGGTTCGATTCCTAACCAGGACAGACATTTGTGTGCATTAACATGTCTGGCTGTCCTGAATCTGGGCCTAATTAATTATATAAGTATGTATGTATTTACAAAAAAGAGTATTATACAGGGTGGCCGAGGAGTTGACGTTCAAACGCATAATTTTGTTTCTTTATGATGAGGAGTATCCGAATCACCCCCATGTATGTTCTACGATTTTTTGTTTTTGATACTACTCAATTTATGAGTTCTGAGTTGAAACCCTAATTTTGAACTTTCGAATAAATTCTAAGTCAGTTCTACAATGATTAGATAAACCATACTTTTTAAGGTGTTAGGTTAAACTATGCTTATTAGTTATCACAAAAAAACTGAACCAGAAATGTTCAACAGAACGAGAAAAAAATCGAAAACTGATGTTGTACTGTTGTTGACTGTATGTAGTATATCAGTTATCTGGTTTCCATAGTACAAGCTCTGCTTAGTTTGGGATCAGATGGCCGTGTGTGTCCAAGGATATTAACCCAGTAATGCCTAGTGTGGCTATTTGGCCACACAAATAGGGGTAAAAACAAATCATTATTGTGTCCATGGTAATTATTTTTTCTTTAAACTATTTATTTCATAGAATGTTAACAATGTCAAAGTTTTAGTATTCGTGCCTGTGAAAACGAAAATGACATTCATTTGGCGGGTATTCGCATTTCATTTTCGTCTTTCAGAAAAGCATTGAAAAAATGGATCCATGACAAGGGTAAGTAGAATAATTTCCAATATATTGAGAATTTTCAGTTTCTTATTGCACTAATTTACTAAAGGATTATTTATTTATAATTACGTAACAAATTATTTCAGTTTGCATAAAAGTAAGTATGAGTTTTTGTACCCTAAACTTGCCGTGTCCATATGGCCACCCTAGGCTTTAGGCATAGTAAAATAAATGTATTTTCTTTATTCTAGATATAATGATTTCGGGCAGTTTACTGGAGTCTGGGCACTAAATAATGGATGTTCTTTATGAAGAAGGCGAAGATAAAATGATGGTCGAGTGCCGGAGTCTATTCATAGCGCCTTCAGATCCAGCTGTTTTGACGGACGAGGACTCTGGCGATGAAGATAGTGGAGGAAGAGCAGAAAACATTTCACCAACCAACTTCTGATGAAGTTCCTCGTCGATTGATGATCTTGTTGGTAAAACAGCTAGAACATAGTTAGGTCAAGGGAGATCTAAAGCCGTTTTTAGGATAGTTTCCTGAACTTCCAACTAACAGTGCTACACAGTACAGTGGTGAGTAGTCTGCTGTTGATTCATTTGAGCTTTTGTTATAGATGATGATGTTAGAGATATGTTTGTCCAACAATCAAATGGCTACGATCTATGGAAGAATGCATCTGATCCTAAGATAACACCTCCAGAAATGAGCTGCTTTATTGCTATATTGATTTTGAGTGGCTATTCACCTGCTGCTAATAGACGGCTTTATTGGAGCATTCAGGCAGATACGAGGAATGAGCTTATTTGCAACTCTATGCGACGAAACAGGTTTGTAGATATTATGCTTTTATGCATTGTGTTGATAACAATAGTATCAACCTAAATAATAAAATGTGTATGATAAAATTATATGATGGCCTGACGATGTGTAGGACCAAATTACAGGTCCAAAAACTCCTCTATCAGAACCGAATGTATGATATGCGATCTAGGACTGTGTGTACCCTGTGTTGTTTTGTACCATCCTAAACAATAAATTCCTATTCCATGCATAATATGTGGTGTGTGCACGGTACAACATCGAATTTCATACATTAGCATTTTGTTATTGTAAGTGCCTAGCGTGTCCATTTGGACACGTAATTTTTTTTGTACTTGTAATTAATAAAAAAATATGTAAATTTATTTTTGTATAATTAAACCCCTCCTTGAACAGTTCTAAAAGGCTAAATATATAGAAACTAAAAAACTATAATTTGGGCACTACTGGGTTAATAAAGATTCCCTGTCCTATTCATAATAACTATGATAAAAAGAATTGCAATGACCTTAAAATTAGCTTAGTATGTGTTCATGGAATCGAGAGCATTGTGTCCCGACATGATACATAAAAAATCAACGTAGATTTGTTTAACATCAAGCGGATTAATAATTCATGCCATGCATATATGCATTGCTATGTGGTGACGAGGTCGTGGGTTCGATCCCCACCCAGGACAAATATTTGTGTGATAAACACGATTATTTGTTGTCTGAGTGTGATTTATCTATATATTTAGAAATATATAAGTATATTTATCAGTTTTCTGATTACCATAGTACAGGCTTTGTCTAGTTTGGGATCAGATAGGAGTGTATTAGTTGTACCAAGATATCTATTATTATTATTTATTAAAGATGATCCTTGGGAGAGGCTTTTGTGCAGCAGTGGACTTCTTGTAGCTGTTAAGATTATTATTTATTTATTTTATTGTTTCCTTAATATTAACACACAAGTACAGAAAAATACCCCACAAAACCGATCAGTCGGTTTGACTGCGTGAGAAAAGTCTCAATAAACAAGAAAACAACACAAAACATATTAATATAATAAAAATAACTAATAACTATTATTAATCATAAAGCACTATTTTTGTATTAACAATATCTCTCTAGTATCTATCAAATCTAATTTAGTAAGTAAGTATTTATTTAATTTGTTTTTAAATATATATTTTTTTGGTTCACTCCTAATGTCAGCCGGCAGACTATTTAAAATATAAGGAAATCGTTTATTAAGGGTTCTATCACCATAATAATTGATGACCTCAATGATGGTGATGATGATGAATATGCCCAAATCTCATAGTGTAGTACCTATCTATATCTATAACTAGGTGGTTAAATCATGTTAGCTTCTACGTATACTATCCAATAATTTCCAATACTATTACTGCAAGCTTACACGTGACAAAATGAATATTAAAGATCCTTGTTATATCCGAGGAAATTGCTTTTAAACTCCCTGACGTGCCTCCGCTGCCGCGATTTTTCATACAAAATAAACGTGTAGCCTGTTCATATACTAGATAAACATTATTATAGGGCTTCGGGTAATTCTGTGAGTTTTTGTTTATCTATGATATTGTATAAATTCGCCTCATCGTGCTACCAATGGGTCGCTAGAAGCCGCTGAATGCGGGTAGCGAGCGGCTTCTAGCGATCCTTACGTGATCATCATGGAGTTGGCTGACACCATAGATTAACACATAGGCCATAATTTATAAAGTTTAACGCGGGTACAGCTAGTATTTGATAAATTCGTGCTAGCAATAGGTCGCTGGAAGCCGCTAGATGCGGGTAGCGAGCGGCTTCAAGCGATCCTTATACGTGATCATCGGTCCATCTATGGGCCCTGCCCACGCTGCGTCTTCCGGTTCGTGGAAGTCATTGTTAACGATCATTGGGAGTTTTATTAAGTGATAATAATATTTTCTTTAAACCCCAGCTCAGACCACATAACCACAAAAAGAATCATTTTTAGGGTTGGGGTTATAGATTTCATCATTTCTGACTAATTTGGCTATAAAATACCATATTTCAAACTTAACCGTTTTCAAGTTATTCGACTTTCAATTGCTTTTTACAAAAATTGCCCATTTTTGCCTTTTGTCCCTTTTTTCATGTTTTGTGGCTCTAATTTATTTGCTTTTGCTGTTTTTGTAGGGTGGAACTTTGATTACTACTTTCATAAATAAATTGCAGGTAATTAAACTAACTAGGTCACAGAATAATATAAAAAGTAAAAAAAATAACAAATTCCTTTTTTTTTCATAAATATAAAAAAGTGTATGACACTTATGCTGCAGATGTGTTTAAAAATATTATTTACAACCTGTGTCCCGCGGATTTACCCCCGTTAAATTTTATAAATTATAGCCTATGTGTTTATCCAGGGTATCAGCTTACTCCATAACAAATTTTAATAAAATCGCTCCAGCCGTTTAAACGTGAAGAAATAACAAACATATACACTCACAAATTTTCGCCTTTATAATATTAATGTGATTATGATAATTATTTTATACTCAAA
Source organism: Pseudoips prasinana (assembly GCA_951640165.1). Taxonomy (NCBI): domain Eukaryota; kingdom Metazoa; phylum Arthropoda; class Insecta; order Lepidoptera; family Nolidae; genus Pseudoips; species Pseudoips prasinana. The sequence continues at coordinate 16,058,694 of OX621259.1, read as the reverse complement.
TAAGTCAGAAATTATAAAAAGTATGACTCCAAAAAGGACTAACCCAGTGACCCTGCATAAAACAGCAAAAGTGAATGCGCAAGCGAAACAATTACTTAAATGTAAATAAAGCTTTTTTACAGAGATTCAATCACTAACCGATAACAAATTGGGATGTCTGCAATGAAAGGAGGGCATTCATCAGATGAACAACAAAACATCATTAATTTAATCATTGTGCAAAGCTAAACACATCGCCTAACTAAAACAGTTGAATTGTTCGTAATTGACAACAAAGAGGCCAAAGAATAAAGGCTACGCTTAGCGACATCTGTTGATCGGTAATTAATAACTTTGGATGGGAATTGTTTCCAATTTGAACGTCGAATACAATTTAAATTAAATTTTGAACGGGCTTTTCAACGGATTTAGTTGAAGGCTCGGTTATCGAACTGATTCATGTCTATAGATAGAATAGGTTATTGTTATTTTGATCTATAAGAAAATATTTTAAAATATACGTCGATGATTACTCGCTGCCTTTCAATTTTTTTTAACCTTTCAATTCAATTTTTGTTAAGTTGTTATGAAAATGAAAAATCTGCAGATTAAAATGTTTAAGGAAATTTAAAAACGACATTTTTTAATAGGTTGCAAACGCACAATAAAAAAAGGACTAACATTACCTTTGGAATGTCTGACTAGCGCAAAATATACTATTTTTAACTGTTCTACGTTGATTTCATTTCTTAGGGCTCTCAAAGCGTAACATGCAGATGATACCGATGCAACCTACCTTAGGTATTGCTGCCTAGCTAGCAAGGAAACGAATAGTCATGTTTCTGTATGATTTCATTGGTCGTATGTTACCAATGAAATCATAGACAAAAAAAACGAGTGCACTTTAGACCACATGACTGAACTACCTAAAACTTCTTTAACTCCATCAATGTATATCTAGCAATGGGATAAAGAGATAAAGAAAATATGCCCCGCATGTACTCATCTACCGATATTTTTTTTTATATTTTCCATCTCTCGTAAAGGTAGTTCCGAATTATACAAACTCTTTCACGTGTTTTAATTATATCATACAATAACAATAAAATACTTAGTAAAATGGAAGACTGGAGAGACAAAGTCTTACGGTGTTCGTCACTAATATTGTAGAGAATAAACATTTTTAATTAAGTAATTTCATTTTGATTTACTGGGTGTAAATATTCATATTTGAAAACGTCCAAATATGAATTTTGCCCCAAGCAATACAAACTAAACTAATAAGAATTTCATTGCATTTATTTCTAACATAAGTAAAATTAAAAGGACAGAGCAACTTTAGTTGTGACCAGCTGAAAACATGGCTACGAAAACAAAACACGCAGCAACATTAAAAAGAGTGGACAAAATAAATTATACCATCTCTGAACAAACGCCTATCGCGCTGTCTACTACATCTGAACAGAAAGGATCTACGGTTACGGTTAAGAATAACTTTATTTCTCATAAAGAATTGTATACATAATTCACTTACTGAGAAACAATTTTTAGAACTAAGATTAATAATTAGGGCGCACAAAGGTACGTATGTAAATTAACAATAACAATATTGGGATCTACGCAGGTTAATAGGTACAATCACCGGACACTGCACACTAAACAAACAACTCATCAAGATTGGCGTCACAGACAGCCCCTTGTGATGAGGATGTATTGCATCTGAAGAAACACCGGCACACGTACTGCTACACTGCAATAGCGTTGCCAGCCAACGGGAAAAGTTCCTAAACGATCCGAAGACACTGCAGGGAGCACTCAAGCCAAGCTTTCGAGACCTCTTCGACTTCTGGATGGAACTGTAATGGTTCGAGTAGCCAAATATGTTCACGAATAATGACGGTCACCGTAGCCTAGTTGGTAGTGATCCTGCCTACGAAGCTGGTGGTCCTGGGTTCGAATCCCGGTAAGTGCAAATATTTGTGTGATGAGCACGAATATTTGTTTCTGAGTCATGGATGTTTTCTATGTATATAAGTATTTATCTATCTATATAAGTATGTATATCGTTGCCTGGTACCCATAGTACAAGCTCTGCTTAGTTTGGGGCTAGGATGATCTGTGTGACATTGTCCCTAGATATTATTGTCCCCAGATATTATTGTCCCCAGATATTATTATTAATAATGGCCCAATGAGGAGGCTAAGTATGGAAACCTTACTTACTTATCGTTTGGGCACTGGGCGGCTTGAACAACTCCGACACCAGGGTAGGTGTCGGAGTTGTTCAAGCCGCCCAGTAGGCCCCTGATACGCCTTAACGACTGTTGTCGAATGACTACAACCGGGACCGACAGCTTAACGTGCCCTCCGAGGCACAGAGATGCTCAGAAATTATACCACTTTGGCGGTCACCGTTCTATGGACTGACCGCGAGCCTAGTTGCTTAACCTCGCTGATCACTTACGGACCGGTGAGAGCATCTATCCGAGCTATCAGCGCCTTAGTGTGGAAACCAATCGCCCAACTTAACTATAGAGATGGGTAACTCAGGAGTGATAGATACAAAAGATATGAATCATTCCGTTTGTATCAATCACTCTTTGTATCCTTTCAGATCCGAATGTATCACTGTATCAGTGTATCTTTACAACTCATACGCTCACGGCGTCTCTATTTTATCTGTAGCAACGTGCAAACAGGCAACAGCTCAGATACATAGATATGTATCTGAGCTGTTGCCTGTTTCATTCACTTCTGATCATATCACTGTCTCACTGATTCATTGGATTGAGTTGAGCGAAGTGAGCCAGTGAGCAGCGCAGAGCTGTTCACTCTGTATCATGAGCGGATACATAAGGATACAAAGATCACTCTTTTGTATCTTTGTATCCTAATGTATCCGCTCATGATACAGAGTGAATTGCTCTGCGCTGCTCACTGGCTCACTTCGCTCAACTCAATCCAATGAATCAATGAGACAGTGACAAAATACATATCCCAGTGATCAAAAGATACATATGAATCTTTTCTTGTCAGTGATACATGTTGCTCATCTCTACTTAACTAACTAATTGTTACATTTTAGTTTTGGCGCGAATTACTAAGTAAAAATAAGTAACACATCAGGACCTGTGCCTGGTACGGTGAGTGCGCAGTTTTACTTGTTTATGAATTCTATGTATAACCTTTTATTTTCATACGAAGTATATTAGAGCGAGATGATATGACATTTAGATTTAAGTAGTAGCGATAACTTAAGGGTTAACGCTACATGCATTACTTTTCAAAATTTAATGTCAGCCGTCCATAATATCAGAAAATTGTGATAAATAAATATATTTTTATATAATTGTAACACCACCTAAATTGTACACAGACTACTACTCGTGGAGACCTATAATTGGCCTACTGTTTAATATTTAAATTATTTTCAATATGTTTTTAAGTGCTGTTGGTCTTCCAAATAAAATAAAATCAAATAAATAAAATAAAATGCCGTGGACTATACAAGACCATAATATCACTTTGCAATTGCAACCTTATGACTTTGGAATAAGGTCTAAAAACAATGAAAAAATATATATAAAAAAACTTATTTAATGGTTAAAGCCAATGTTAAAACCACATGGATTTGTTTTCGAGCCGGTTGGCGTGGTCGGTAAATTCATGCTGCAGATCGTGGGTTCGATTCCCACCCAGGATAAATGTGCATGAACATGTGTGTTTGTCCTAAGTCTGGGTGTAATCATAAAATCAATAAATAAAATAAAAAATAAATAAAAAAAAAGGTTTTTATTCACGTAGACTTTAAAAAGCGCTTGTAAATAGTCAGAACATGTTTGTAGTAATATAGTTGTATACATTATTATTTCTAGTAACATAGATATTTAGTTACACATTGTATGAAAACATTTATAAAATTTATTTTATTATAGCAATGATATTTAGCTAGCTCGTATCAAGTTATTGTCAAGAGATTATGTTTTATTATCTAGTTCAAGTCTAATATTTTTACTACAAATTGTCAATGGTTCTGCTGTTCTGTCTATATTAAGGTATTATTATTATGACGGACCTTGTGTTAATAACGACGGTCGCGCTTTAATGCTACCACCGGATCCAATGCGCCCCAACTGAGAAGAATGTAAAAATGTCCAAATTTAAGTATGTGTTAACAAAAGCAAAGTAGTATCTATATGTAGTACCTATTTCAGTTATCAGGTATCCATAGTACAAGCTCTGCTTAGTTTGTGATCATATTATTATGGCCTTGAATAATGTATCAGGTGGCCTTGTGTAATAATAATTTAAATATTTATAAATTTGTCATTGACTGGAACTCAATATTAAAATATTGACTATTGCCAACCAACTTTGTGGAACTATTCATTTTCTAACTCCTCCTTTTTTCTGTTTCTGATTAAATTCGTTGCGGGATCCAAGACAGTTAAAGCGATTCCCCGGGACATGCCTGAGCTTCACAGCTCTGTGTCATTTCATTGTGTGCCACTGTTGACCCTGGCTTACAGGAGTTGCAGTGGTGGGTAAGAGGAGGGACTAGTCCAGATTAAAAAAAGAAAAAAAAAATTGCCAACCACGCCAAACGGCCCGTTGTATATACCAATAATTTGCGGCTAAAAAGCCTCTATTGCCCTAATTCTTTGAGAACTTAACCTAAAAGCTTATTGCTGGCCCTGTACGTAATTTCCCCTGTGAAATGGTCAGACGAGGAAGGAAATATGTCATTGAAAGAAAACAGATTGTGTTATTGGAAATTACTTTTGGACACGGTCTAACTGTTTGTGAAATTGTTCATTTTATACTACTCCAAGGGGATCTTTTATTATAGACTGGGTTTTTTTTTATTTCATTGGATAGGCAGTACTACTCACAATACAATACTCTTTATTGTACAGACGCCAGCATATCCAGCTACCCCAATCTGTCAAATTTCTTTTATAGATTTTCAACTTTATCACATAAGCAAAAGGTTCATTTTCAATAGTGGAAATGTGGCAGATTAGGTTAGCTTGATGTGCTGGCGTCTGTTCACCAGGTGAATTACAAAAATAGAACTTAAATAGTAGCTTATTAATGTACAAAGGGCGGTCTTAACGCTGGCTGCGATTTCTTACAGTCAACCTTAGGATGGACGAGAGTTGTATAAAATGAAAACGGGTAAAAGGTGTAACAAGTTCAGTAACAGGAGAAAGATTAAAAGAAACATAAAAAGTAGGTATCAAATACTATACCAGGTATGTATAAATAACTTACTACTACTTACGTGTGGGCATTAGTTAATCTAGTGTCAGAGTTGTTCAAGCCGCCCAGTAGGCTATCATTACATAAAAGCTGCATACTCCTATGTATTCCTCAGTGTTTATGGACAAGTAATTTGAAGTTCAAGCTGTACTTTTATGAAAATGAAATGAAAAATGAAAAAGCATTTATTCTGAGAAAAAATATTTTACAATTCATTTTTACCTCTGCCAAACTGCAAAGCAGTTTGTTGGCAGACGTAGCTCCTTTTTTTAACAGTTTTTTTAAGTTTACACTTTAATTGACACTTTTCCACTCTACTTAGATAACTATTAAATTATATTATTTTCTATATATATAATTAAATATTCAAATAATCCCTACAGTGAGGTTTTTACAGAAGATATTATATAAATGCATATGTATTTTGTTTTTAAAAGAGGTCTTTGTGATACCCTTGTGTATGTCGACTGGGAGGCTGGAAAGCCTTGCACATTAATGTAATACGTGCCAAAACTCTTGCCACGTTTAATAGAACACTACCTGCGTTTGTAAAATTCCTTACTCTTTAATATATCTACTACTAATTATCGTATGGGCAATGGTTACCTGGTGTCAGAGTTGTTCAAGCCACCCAGTAGACCTCTGACATGGCTTAACGATTTTTGTCTAATGATACAACCGGGACTGACAGCTTAACGTGCCCTCCGAAGCACGGAGACGATCGGAAATTAAACCACTTTGGCGGTCACCCATCTATGGCCTGACCGCCAGCCTAGTTGCTTGTCCTCTCCAATCACTTAGGGACCGGTGAGAGCATCTAGCTGTGAGCGCCTCTCCTCTAACCACGTTTAATAAAAGGGTAAAACAACACTGCTTAGCTGTTCAATTTCATGGGCAAATTAATATCTTTAAGCTACGGGAATTTATTTATATATGTTTATGTTACACATTATATATATATTATTATATGGTTAGAGTATTATATATAAAAGCTATATAAAAGCTCGTTATGGTATTATGATATATATATATATATAAGCTCCTTGAAACGTAATGACTTAGTAACCATATATACTAACTCATTACGTTTATAAGGAGCTTACCCATTTTAAAATTTAAGGTCCGCCTAGAAACTGTGTACGTGTTTAAGGTAGTATATTATTTAATACGTAAACATAGTGAACATTATTTTTAATATACTCTTTCTAATACTGTTGAGAAATAAAAAATTATATCGATTCCTTTTTTTTTAATTTATTCTTTATTAATGGATCTGAGTCTATAGCCTCGATAATTGTAGTCTAAATATAAAAAAAACCTCAGAAGGAACATTTTTCAATTATAATATCATAATAACATGCTTATTTTTAGCCTAAATTTAATATAGTCAAACATAGTACCCAGTATCAAGCAATATACATCTATACAAATAAATAAAATTGGAGTGTCTGTTTGTAATATTGAAATAGCCGGTTTTTACTACATAAATATGAATATACATACGGTACATACACCAAAATATTTTTTTTTACAATTTTTGTCTGTCTGTCTGTCTGTTTGTTCCGGCTAATCCCTGAAATGGCTGGACCGATTTTGACGGGACCTTTATTGGCAGGTAGCTGATGTAACAAGGAGTAACTAAGGCTACTTTTATTTTAGAAAAAGTTTTTATTTCACTAAAAAAACGAAATAAACTAATAAACACGCGGACGAAGTCGCGGGCACAGCTAGTTTTTAATAAATTGCCAACTAATTTAAATTGGATTGTTCATAATATACAATTATTTAAAACGCGATTAAAAACCTTTCTTTTGGACAATTGCTTGTACTCAGTATCTGACTTATCCAACGTAAACATCTCACTCATAAAAATTACTCATAAAAATTGTATGTAAAATATTATTTTTATAAAATGTGTAAATAACTTTATTTTATGTTTAATTTTAATATTGCAATGAAATAGTATTTTTATTATTTGGCTTATAATGTAATTAGTATTATAAATTGGTTTATTTTTGAAATTATGTATAATAAGTAGAGTATTATCTAATTGTGTCTATAAGAATGTAATTCAAACACAAGGTATATTGTTATTGTTGTAATAAATGAAGTAAAGGACTTACCTGTAATTGCCCAAAGCTCTTTCAAGCACTCCTCCCTTGATCTCTGAATCGCGGACCGCTTCTGCACCTCCGGTCCCGACTCCAAATACTCGAAGAGCACCGCACCAAGGAGTACATATACCACCACCAGTATCACCAGCCCGACTTGTGAAAACGCGGCCCTAGCGCACCCTGCGGCCGCCCGCCGAATTAATCCTGGCCGTTCATGACCTTCTAACGACTCTTCAGACGACATAATTCGATTGTCAAATTCAATTCGGATTAAGAATATTGTTTTTTTTTTAATCTCATTGCTGAATTTTCTTTCATAATTTACACATTCATTTTATAATCACGGTACCTTGTCATTCTATTTACATTTCCCGTTTTATAATTAACTCTATTTTTAAATCTGCAACAAAGAAAACGTTTTATTAAATATTAAGCTACACAAAAAATATACATTCTTCCTTAAAAGTGAATAGGTAGCAGTGGCGAAGTATTTATGTAAAACGATTACTCTTGACTTCCCTTTAAATTAGATGTTCTAAGTTTACTGCCCATATATTACGGGCAGGTGGCGTGGTTGGTAAATGCTTGTCTTTCATGCCGCGGTGGAGGGTTCGATTCCCACGCCAGGTCAGATATTTGTGTGCATGAACATGTATGTTTGTCCTCACAACACAAGAAAAGTAGTATATCAGTTATCTGGTTTCCATAGTTCAAGCTATTACATAAACCACTGCTGCAACCTACGCATTGTACACGGCGGATAAATTATCTAAGGTCGCTTTTCTTAATATGTAATAATTATGACTTTTAGTTAATTGTATTTCAATTTTTTCATATTTTTTAGTTGTTTTTTTTTTCTTGGTTTTTAATAGAGTGACTGTGATTTATTTTATGTAATTATTGTATTGTAATGAGACTTAGTGTTTCAAAAATAAATGATTCATTATTTTACGCACCTATAATATATGGTTACTCTCGATATTCTTTTACATTTTTTTAACTTAAACATTTTACTACTACTTTACGAACTGAATAGAGAAGCGCACAACATTTTACTTGTGTATGGATATTGTCCTCATATACATTCACCCCGTCTTACCGCATGTAAAGTTTATACCACATTTTATATTAAGAATAATAAATTTAGTCTACCGACAGTATTTCTCTACTACTACATTGTCTGGGTTTATGTTAAAATATTTTAAATTAAGAATAATTTCAACGTGGAACAGTGAAAATATAAGTAATAATAATATCCTGGGCCACAATTTACACACGGCCATCTGATCCCAAACTAAGCAGAGCTTGTACTATGGAAACCAGATAACTGATATACTACATAGGTATACTACTTTTCTTTTGTAAATATAAACTTATAGGTACAAATAATTATACCCACACTCACGACACCAGAGTCGAGGTTCGAACCCCACAGGGGGTGCCCTCCGACGCGGGTTACTTAATTGCTAGACGGCTTGAGCCCTCTGCTCGCCTCTATAGTCCGGTGAAGCAGTGAAAGCCTCCTAGGCTAACTGTAGAGTTATACAAAAAAAAAAAAAAAAAACACTCACGACAAACAGACATGTTCATGCACACAAATATCTGTCCTGGGAATCGAACCCTCGACCTCCGGCGTGAAAATCAAGTATTTGCCAACCACGTCAACAGGCCCGTCTATGTTTTAATCGATTAATTTCTAACACTAATAATTTGTATATAAAATGAGAATCGTCATTTAAAATTTGAAAAATAACCTGCTATCTTTTGTGGCCATAAGCACAGTCATGCATCAGACTACGCCACTGATTGGTAGATTTTTTAATAGAAATATGATAAAATCCACCATTTGCGTCGATTCTCGAGAAAATCTCATTAAAATGATATTCAATTAAGTTTATTTTTAACTAGTTGCTAACAAGATCGTTAATAACATGAGAAACTTGAGAAGTACCTGCCATAAAGTTTTTCCCCTCACTTAATACAAGTTAGCTATTTATTGTATTTGATCTTTGATAGTCGTTAAGGATGAGTGTATGAAGCTTCAAAGTTTTATTAAGTACAGTAAGGTGTACCTATGTGTACAGCCTACAACCATCTATACATCTATACATATAATAAAATCGTAGGAAACTCAAAACTGTACATTGAATATTTTTTAAAAAGGATACTTGTGGCGTGATCTACATTCGATATCGAAGCCAAAAATATAGTTTTTAGAATTTTTGTCTGTGTGTCTGTTTGTCTGTATGTATGTCCGGGCTAAACTCAAAAAGCACTGCATGGATTTACTTCAAATTTTGCATAAATATTACTAAGAGGTCGGGTCAACATATAGGCTACATATTATCACGCTATCACTTACGGGGGAGGAGCTATGATAATTTATAAAATTTAACGCGGGTAAAACCGCGGGGCACAGCTAGTATAAAATAAAATCGTAGGAAAGTCAAAACTGTACATTGAATATTTTTTTAAAAGGATACTTAGGGCGTGATCTACAATCGATATCGAAACCAAAAATATAGTTTTTAGAATTTTTGTCCGTGTGTCTGTTTGTCTGTATGTATGTCCGGGCTAAACTCAAAAAGTACTGCATGGATTTACTTCAAATTTTGCATGAATATTACTAAGAGGTCGGGTCAACTGATAAGGTACATATTATCACGCTATCATCTACGGCGGAGGAGCTGTGATAATTTATAAAGTTTAACGTGGGTAAAACCGCGGGGCACAGCTAGTATGAAATACGAGTATATCTATTCGTTCACCTAGGTAGCTAGTGAAAGCCGCAGGATAGCTAAGGTAGGTTCCTCAGCGGAGAGGATCGCGTGGGCCCCTTAACACGTGATCGGCTATCCCATGCAAGTGATCACACCCTTATTTTCCGTCTTTTTACGGCCGCTGAAGGCCCCCTAATTAATATTATCAGTTGCTTAAATTGAGCTACTGTCTGAGAGCCTTCTGCGCTAGTCAAGCTCATCGACTTCAATTATTAATAATAATAATAGATTTATTTCTTCTCTCACACAGAAAATTACAAAGAAAGTGTAATTTTCTGTGTGAAAATTACAAAGAAAGTGTAATTTTCTGTGTGAAAATTACAAAGAAAGTGTAATTTTCTGTGTGAAAATTACAAAGAAAGTGTAATTTTCTGTGTGAAAATTACAAAGAAAGTGTAATTTTCTGTGTGTAAATTACACAAGAATTGTTATTAATAAGATATTGTTAATCTTATTAACTAATTTATGCATAATGTTTAAAAAAAGGTGAGATCTGTGTGAGATACTGGTATCGGTACTAGGTGGGAAACCTGTATGACAGATGACCAGTCCCTAACTCTAGACATACAGGTGTTATGGTAAGAGTAGTTTGTCGTTCAATAATCATATTGTGACATTATTTTGTTCTGTGAGATGAGGAAGTTTATCAGCATTAGTGATGTGTGTGTGGGTGTGTATGTGTGTGTATTAATATTAATGTAGTAGTACTAAATTTAAAAAATGACTCCATCGTGAAAATGTTTTGGGGTGGCCTTTGTTCAGCAGTGGATGTCGTTCGACATGATGACGATGATTATTGTTACTCTTTCACGCAAAAACTAGGTACCGAACGGATTTTGATGAAACTTTGTAGTAATATAGCTTGTATATCGGAATATCTGTCGTTCCGTTAAACTTTATAAATTATACTATATAAAATATTACGATAAACTATATAAATTATACTATATAAAATATAACTATACAAAATATTACGATAGGAAATGTGACTTTATTCTTCTTTTAAAAGAGTCTAGAGATGGACTAGCGCGAATAGAGTGAGGAAGGGAGTTCCAAAGACGCACTGCACGGACGGTGAAGGAACCATCATAGCGACTAGAGCTGTGTAAAGGATTACGGAGGAGAAGCGAAATAGCTGGTCGACAGGGTTTTCCCCTGGGGACTAAGTACTAAAAGCGTTTATGAAGGTACGTAGGAGAATAAGGATTATGAAGGATAGAGTAAAGTGAAGAGAGAATGTGGGAATCTCGACGCCTACGAATAGGTAGCCACTTCAAGCGTGACCGAAATTCGGATACATGGTCGTGCTTCCGGAGACCGTAGATGAACAAATTCTGCAGGCATTCAAGCTTATCCAGAAGTTCATTAATATGAACTAAGTGTGTGTGTGTTATAAGCTATAATTTATAAAGTTTAATGCGGGTTAATCCACGGGGCACAGCTAGTAAGTAAATTAATGAGGCTAGCCATCTGCGCAGGACATTTTAAAGTGCTCAAGTGTGTGTGGAAACACAGGTACATTATTTTGTTTATTCCCTCATGATCCTTATGATCCCATTTGACAACTAGCTGAGACGACCGAAATGAGTTCAGGTACGAGACAGGTGCAGTGCCATAAATGCTTTCCGGTTCATGCTGCTTTCAGGCCTATGCCATAACACACATTTTTAAAACTAAATTTACACAACTACTATTCTGTCAATTATTTCATAAGCGATGATTCTTTGTAGCATTATTGATTGTCAAGATAGCTATTATTGTAATTTAAAAATATTAAAATTAAATTAAATTTATGTTTAATTTTGTTTCTACCATACTACCTACTATGACGAGCACCGTAGCCTAGTTGGTAGTGCTCCTGCCTACGAAGCTGGTGGTCCTGGGTTCGAATCCCGGTAAGTGCAATTATTTCTGTGCTGTGCACGAATATTTGTTTCTGAGTCATGGATGTTGTCTATGTATATAAGTATTTATCTATCTATATAAGTATGTATATCGTTGCCTGGTACCCATAGTACAAGCTTTGCTTAGTTTAGGGCTAGTATGATCTGTGTGACATTGTCCCTAGATATTATTTTTATTATTATAACTAATACGATTTGACTTTATATCAAGATGACTGATGATGAATATGAGATTTATTTTTATTGAATAATATACTTAATAAATTGAATAATTACATGTTTGTGTAATTTTGCATGCCGTTATGGTAGAATATATTCGATTCCATTTGTAAACACCAGCAACACAGTATCTCTCGATCGCTTACTGACCGGTGAGAGCTATGAGTTTCTAGTATTTTTAAGTTTATTCGTTACAAACAAAAAGACAAATCTGCTCTCGTTTGAAATATTAGTATCTATACATATAATAAAATCGTAGGAAAGTCAAAACTATACATTGAATATTTTTAAAAAGGATACTTGGGGCGTGATCTACAATCGATATCGAAGCCAAAAATATAGTTTTTAGAATTTGTGTCTGTTTGTCTGTATGTATGTCCGGGCTAAAATCAAAAAGTACTGCGTGAATTTACTTCAAATTTTGCATGAATATTACTGAGAGGTCGGGTCAATAAGTAGGCTACATATTATCACACTATCACTTACGGGGGAGGAGCTGTGATAATTTATAAAGGTTAACGCAGGTAAAACCGTGGGGCACAGCTAGTAGATAATAAAAGTAGCTAGTATAAGCGGTATTTCCCAACTAATACAATAGTATAATTTTAATTTAAGACACTGAAAACATTTACACAATTATAACAGTCAATTCAATGCTATTACATTCTCCGAGCCTAACTCAAACAAGAATTACTATGGAACAGAAATTATATTGCTTAATCTGTGCCGCTCACCATTTCATTTCCGAACTGTTTACTGCCGTCAATGCCACTGTACACACGGCTACACATCAAGCTACACATTTCCAGTATAAGCTGTTCTCGCGTTGTATAGGATTTCCATACAATGACAGGTCAGCTTACATTGGAAATGTATAGCTTGATATGTTGCCGTGTGTACATCCTACTAATATTATAAACGCAAAATTTTGTAAGTATGGATGGATAGATGTTTGTTACTCTTTCACATAAAAACTACTCAATGGATTTGAGATAATGAAACTTTACAATAATATACCTTATAAATCAGAATAACACATTGGCTACAATTTATAAAGATATTGTGTGAATTGTCCAAAATCAGACGATAAGTGTCAGGTAGGTAAGTAGGAAAAAATCTACCATCTGCGAGCTATTCCGGCTTGCACTGCCAAAACCGCTAGAGCTACACATCCTACTAATATTATAAATGCGAAAGTTTATGACTATGGATGTATGTTTGTTACTCTTTTACGCCAAAACTACTTTAACGCGCGTGAAACCGCCGGGCATTGCTAGTACTTGATACATACAACAATTACAGAGAAAATGGCGTGAGTCTTATTATTATTTAATGGAACTCTTTAAAATAAATACTATATGTTGTAATAACCGGGAGCAAATACAACGGCACGATTCTATAAAATCAACCGATCTAAACTTCCATTATTTTCGTTATAAATAGAAATCCAATATCAAACCTGTCTAGACACACAATCCAATAAGCATAGGTATTAGGTAAGTAGACATTCCCAGAATCTAAATACTTTTCTCGACCCAATATCATGCAAAACAACTTTAAATACCTGTGGTTGGCACATATAGTAGGGCCAATTTAATAGATCACATTTGACATCTGCCAGTTTAATAATAATATCTCGGGACAGTGTCACACATTTCATCCTAGCCCCAAACTAAGCAAAGCTTGTACTATGGGTACCAGGCAACGATATACATACTTATATAGATAGATAAATACTTATATACATAGAAAACATCCATGACTCAGAAACAAATATTCGAGCTCATCACACAAATATTTGCACTTACCGGGATTCGAACCCAGGACCACCAGCTTCGTAGGCAGGAGCACTACCAACTAGGCTACGGTGATCGTCAATTTATTTTCTAGTTACTAGTAAAGTGAATTGTAATAGTTATTTGTTATACTTGTATAACAAATAACTATTACAATTCACTTTACTTTAAAAGGTTATGGGTTAAAAGGTCTAGGTTAAAAAGCAACTTTGCACTCTTGAGTGCAAAGTTGCTTTTTAACCGTTTTATGTCTGGGTTTGCTGTTATACCTGTTTTCAACCTGCTAAATATGATTCTAGCAAGGCAAATTTTGGCCCGAGAGTGTCTCTAAGAGAGTCTCTCAAAATTCTAAATATAGCATCAGCAATAGCTAATCGTATATATATGACAATCTACTCTATGCGCATAAAAACCTAGATGACTTCTGTAAAAGAAGCGACATACTTAATATAAATACTAGATATAAGCATAATCTTATGTAACATATTACCGGTCACCACAAAAAATGACCTTTTTATGGGGCCTTTTTAAGAAACCCTTCTTAGGGTTCCGTAGCCAAATGGCAAAAAGATGGTCCGATGATCTTTTGCGGGTCGCTGGAAACCGCTGGATGCGGAAAGCGCAAGACCGGCAATTGTGGAGATCTTTGGGGGAGGCCTTTGTCCAGCAGTGGATGTCTTTCGGCTGATAAGTGTGAAAGTGCTAGGGATTGAGTTGTTCTAAGTCAAAACACATAAAAAATATGTAATCAATCTTCAGCAAAATTTATTTTAAGGGAAATCTTACGGAATTTTCCCCCATTTTTATCAGTAGCTGCGACGTCACGTAGGACAAAATGATGATTCCACATAAATGTAATATTTTAGGGTATAAATGAATTTTGAATTTGTTAGAATAAATAGCTTTAAATTTTGATCAAAATTGCTGGTGTTACAAGTTATTCAATCAGCTTAATTTACTCGAGTACCCTTTAATCAGCTGTTTGCTTAAGTTCTTTACTTGACTATGCAATGTAGCGTATGACGCGATGAAAGGAAATTTGCTTTTAGTAATATTAAATTTTATGGTAGTTACCTTGAAAATATAATATTACTAATAGCAGTTATAATACCTTACTATAATTTACAAATGCCTTTAGATCGAAATTAACGTGCTAGAAATTTATAAAAAATTTAATGACTTTTTTTTTAAGATGTAAAAGCCTTACGTGAATGCGTGACGAAAAGTGTAATCGGGTGAGTTGGCAGGGAGATATAAGTTAGTGAAGATAGAAAGAGAGAGAGCATAACTCTCTCTTCGTATATTACTGTAGGGGCAAGAGAGAAGTGCGTGCACACCACAGATATCTAATTTAATGCTCTGAGGTGCACACATTTTCTTTCACTCCTCTCAAAGCCATTTATTTTTCGTGTATCTAAGTTGTACTTCAGTCGGGTGGCCTTCTTTTTTTTTTATTAAGGCAGAGGGAATGCCTACGCATGCCACCCGCAAAAAGTGTCTGCGGGTGGGTATGTCGGACTCGCACCGACTAAACCTTGCTGCCGTGGACTTCTCTTGACACCTGATTGGGGGACCCCCGGGAACGCGGGTATGCTGCTCCAGTGCCCCCCTTTTATGCGTGCCATGTCCCAGATGGTTGGGACACGTACCCTAGGAGGGCTCTTGCTGGCCTTCCCTATTCGCTGACTCCTGCCAGTCCAGCACAGCGACTGTGCCACAGTGAGATCGCTGTCTTCCCGGAGCTGCTTTCACGTGGCGGCAGTAGAGGACACATCTCACACTGCCGCCGCAGCCCCGAGGGACAGTCGGTGGCCTAAAGCACTCTTTTCTATCAGGGCTAGATAACGCCTGCTGATCCCGCTAGCATTAATTAAACTTGTTAGGAGACAAACGTTTCTTCCATATAGCTAATATGAATTTATTTTTACTTATCTGATTTCCTGGTCCATATATTTTGAAGTTACGATACCTACTATAAACAGCCAGATACAAAGACAAGCTTTAAACTTAAAGCACCCCTCGTATTCTGAGATACGTTAAGTTCATTTAAAGTTTTAACCATCTTCAAAAGAAAGAATGTTCATATGTAGGTGTATATTCTTTTTCGTTTAAAAGTGTCACTTTTTATGGTTCCGTAGCCAAATGGCAAAAAACGGAACCCTTATAGATTCGTCATGTCTGTCTGTCTGTCCGTCCGTATGTCACAGCCACTTTTTTTCCAAAACTATAAGAGCTGTACTGTTAAAACTTGGTAAGTAGATGTATTCTATGAACCGCATTAAGATTTTCACACAAAAATCTACGACACAGAACTGAAACTCAAAAAAAGTTTTTATCAAACCCATACATGTGGGGTATCTATGGATACATACATACCTATGTATGTATGTATCCACTAGACTACGCTAGACTAGACTCACGCCTGTTTCCCAGAGGGGTAGACAGAGACAACGGATTTCCATTTGTCACGATCTTTGCATACTTTTTTAGCCTCGATTACTGTCATTATATTCTTCATACATGCTCGCCGGTTTAGGGTACCTCTGACCTGCCCTTTCTTGTCATCATCATCAGCTATAGATAGGTCTTCAAAAATGATATTAAGGTTTCTAATATATTATTTTTCTAAGCTGAATAGTTAGTGTGTATAGATCGTAACAAATGGAAATCCGCCTCTGCTACCTCTCTGGGAAACAGGCGTGAGTCTATGTATGTATATAATGATATCAATTTTACGCCGTAAGAGACGAAGTTTCCCTTGCATGGTTTCATAAAACCACACAACGTTTTTAATTTATCTATGCTACGCGATTTCGCCGCTGTTAGTGCACTAATTTTAATAATAAGATGGGACATATTTTTTATATACGAATTATGCTCAAACGGTTAATATAAAATAACGATAAACTGGGTTCCATGTTTTTGAAAACAGTCACTATCCACTATCCAGAAAACCATGTAGGTATGTTCCATCCCGTGGTAAGTGTGAATGAGCTGGAAGGGATAGACCACGTTGAAAGCACTGCATAATTCATAATTCATTTATTCGTTGTCGAACATAGGTACAACATACATTTTTTAACAATACATTTCCAGATGTGAGTGTGTCTTCCCATTATGTTCTAGCATTATGTCATGCAATGGTTATAAAAAATTTTAATTTATTAATATGTCGATGTAATAATTCTAATTAATCATAAAATGTTAATATAATCGGATAAAAATTTAAAATTACAATTGTTAAATTTAAAACTTTACAGCAGTCAAAGCTATATAACATAAAACAAAATAAACAATTCTATACCAATTATTATTACAATTTTTATACAATTTACAAACTATTAATATACAATATAAATGTAATTTTTTTTTTTCAAAGAAAATTTTATTATAATTTATTGTACCAGTCATATACCATATAAATGTCTCACATAAAAATAAATACAGTGGATTTAATTGATCACAAATCGGAGCTACTACACATTGAAATGATATGTATTCTGCTTGCACATTTCTGTCCAACAAATATTCGTTTATTGTGTAGTAGGTTTTTTTTAAAAAAAACTTGACCAGCATTTATTGAAATTTTCTTTTATCATTTTCCAGCATAATAAGTCTAGGTAGTTGATTGAATATTTTAGGTGCCATACCTAGGAAGTTCTTATTATAAACAGTTTTTTTGTGGGGTATATGTCGTATTTTATTTTTATGCCTAGCGCTGTTTAAAGTTCCAAACATATACAAGTTGTTTTTGACGAAGACAACTACTTCATAAATATATAAGCACGGTAGTATCAAAATGTGATACACTGTGTATGCCACAAATAGCTCTAAGGCATCTTGTTTGGGCTCTGACGACTATTTCCATATTCGTGGAGTTTCCCCAGTATATTAGATCATAGCGAAGAGTTGAAGTGACTTGTGCATGATAGGCTGTAACTAATACTGACTGGTTTACTATTTTGGATAAATTGTAAAGGGCATACGATAATTTACTCAGACGCTTACAAACATAATCCGTATGAGTTTTCCATGACATATCCCTATCAAAATCCAGTCCTAAGAATGTCCTGCGATCTCCATATACGGAATTAGTTGTGTAAAATGGAATAATCTCATAACAAATTTAAAAAGAATTGTTATGTCTATGTACTTACTTTAAAGGCACTGGGATTCATTTCCCTACTGCGGGCGTTGTATTGTTAGAAAGAAAAAGAATGAAATGAGGCAGACCAACCAGACAACTAAGAAACATACTTATATATTTCTAAATTCATACAATAGATAAAATAAACACCCAGTCACAGAACCAATGATCGAAATATTTGTCCTGAGTGGAGATTGAACCCACTAACTCTGGCTTAGTAGTCAGGGTTAATTACTACAGAGGCCAGGCCAGGCCATTGATGTAATAGCTAGCAATATTTTTTACATGCAAAACAATATATAGTAATATTGCTA
Source organism: Pseudoips prasinana (assembly GCA_951640165.1). Taxonomy (NCBI): domain Eukaryota; kingdom Metazoa; phylum Arthropoda; class Insecta; order Lepidoptera; family Nolidae; genus Pseudoips; species Pseudoips prasinana. The sequence continues at coordinate 16,040,179 of OX621259.1, read as the reverse complement.
TATTAACAGACCTTACTAAACTAAAAATATTGTATAAGATTAACAAAGCCACCAAAAATATTCTCGTTGATTTTTTTTTTTAATTTTGGTATTATACAGGAATTTTCTATGAACTATAGCCATCAAGCGACGATCACCAACCCGTCTGACAAGCATGGCGATTATGGCATATCCCCCATTCTTCGGGGAGGCTTTTCCCTAGGAGTGGACGTACTTTGGCTGACATGACAGGAAAATTCAGGAGCTATTGGCAATTTAATCACGTTCTGATATAATTCCATGGTTTAATTTAAAAAAGTTAAATAGTCGGTCACATGCGAGGTATGATCGATCACCTAGGATTCCGTGCCTTTCTAAGGTATCCATTTAAAGTTCTCACATGCCTCTTCAAACCGGACCATACAAATAATTTTGCTCGTCAAGGATTTTGGATGATTCCACGAAAACTATGCATGTCAAAAACTAAGTTCTATCATTCCTGTATTATTCCCCTCAACATGCACTTAGGTATATATTTAGGTGAAATTACAGGAATGAATTGTAGTTAAGTTGAAAATAAAATTAAAATAATGGTTCTATTCAAAATTTGTAAAAATGAAAACTTATGGTCCGTCCGTTCGTGACTATCACAGGTGCCTACATATACTCATAGGTACATAGACTCACGCCTGTTGTCAATATATTTGGTTTTGTAAGCTGTATATTAAGCGAATAAATAATATCCAATTTCTGATATTATACTTAGGAGCCTGAAGTTTACAGTAGAAGCTTGCACGACCTTACTTTGACACTAGGATAACCACTGCTGATAAGAAAGTTATCGTATGGGCAGTGGTTATCCTAGTGTCAAAGTTGATCAAGCCGTCTAGAAGGCCTCTGTCATGGCTTAAACGACTGGCTACAACCGGGACCGACGCTCAGAAATTAAACCACTGGCGGTCACCCGTCTATGATCTGGCTATGAGTATAAGTAAATATTTAATATTTTCTTTGTAAATATCCCGATTTCGATAATTTATATTCATTAGATTAAGGATAATAATAATATCCTGGGACATATTCACACGGCCATATTCTGATCCCAAACTAAGCAGAGCTTATAGGTACTATGGAAACCATATAACTGATATATTACATGTACTACTTTTCTTTTGTAAACACATACTGATAAAGATAATTACATCCAGACTCAGGACAAACAGACATGTTCATGCACACAAATATCTGTTCTGGTTGGGAATCCAATCCACGACCCCATAGTCATAGTGTTCATATTCTTTTATAAGTTTTATTATATTTATTTTCGGTTGTTTTGTATTTGTGTTTCAGTGTAGGTATATTTTCAAACCGTACCGCACGTGTAGAATTAAAAAAAGGAAAATTCTTGTAAAATAAAACCTTACCACGTCATCTTCACGGCCCTTGTATGGGTACGTACCATGTAGGTAAAAATTGCATAGCTACTGTTAATAAAATTATTTATTCAGTTGGAGACTTACAAAGGTATTAAAACATGGGAAAATAATTTTCTTTTTAAACATTACTTACCAAAAAGTTACTTAAATTATTTCCACATTCTTTACAAACACCTAGGTACTTAATTTAAATCTGTGTAACATTTAACTTTACTTTTAACTATCACACAAAATCTATCAACTACTTATATACCAAAGATTTTATTATTTACACAATAAACTTATTAACAATTACTTAAGTTTCTCTTTTCACCACATAAAGTATTTTATTCATCAAACATAAATATACGTGAAAACATTTTCCCGACTAGACTTTACGCTCGTAACTTCGGAAGTCAAATTAGCCTGTGGAGCACCGAACGGCTCCACCTTTCGACGTCTAAGGTGGTACTGAGGCATGCCCGACTCAAACATACCGTGCAAACAGTTTTCCACTGTTCCTTTCCTTGGTAGTTGCGATGCGCAAACCTGCTGGAAAAGTATTTCCCAGTTGTAAGGAGTTATATTCATTGTATGACGCCCTCTGTTGGGTGGTTGTGGAAGCAACGCCCATACCGCTATTGTTAAAAGATACAACAAATTACGTAAGATGGCGCTAATAAGCAGCATACATATTAATTAGTAAATCTATGTTAATAAACTTACACTTTAATCGAGATAAAATACGCAAGAGTCTTATCATTTATATAATATTATTTCCACAGTAACTTAACCATATTTTCGTTTTAGTGGTGACAAATTACAAGAAATGGCTTAACTTTACTGCTCAGCAGAATTGCCAGTTAAATAATAATTACCTTTGTATTATGCATAAAGTTACTATTAGTACACCTTACTAACTTTATCATAGGTATTATGTCAGCCGAATTTCGAGCATAGCTCGAAGCAGCCGAATGACTTCTACTCTGCTTTTACTGCTAAATAAAGTTAGTATTCCGCTAGGTATAGTTACTAACTTTATGGAGACAACACCCTGGCTAAGTATTATAATAAAAAATGTGAGCCGTCACGAGACGCCTGGCAGATGTGAAACATCGACATTATTTTGTAAAAGTAATATGCGGAAAAGAACATATTGTGATAGGAACTAAATGTCATAATGATAAAATAAAAAGTCGATTGCGCATGCGTCACGGCATGCGTCGCCACGCCAGAAATCTGTTTTACGTGCGGCTATAGATGTTTCACATCAATATTACCAAGAATTTAAAACTTTGTGAACACGTCAATATGGAATGAAAAGATGGCCTATTTTAAATACAGAATTAACAATCAGATAAGTTACCAAGAATTAAAAACTTTGTGAACTCGTCAATCTCATATCTTGTTTACATATGCATATTGTTCGTTTCATTCAAGAATTACAAACTTTGTGAACACGTCAATATGGAATGAAGCCATCTTGGCTTATTTTAAATACAGAATTAACAATCAGATAAGACATTTTTATAGAGGGTGTTTAACCCTGTGGAAAATATTGATAAGTATGTGCTTCCCAAAAACGACATGATTAGTTGGTTATGTTGTCCGGGGAAGTGGAGATGGAGTTTAAAGACGGTCAAGGCAACAATAGTATGCATTTAAGATGCATATTATTTTTGCCTTGACCGTTTTTAAACTTGGGTTTTATTTTATCTATTCTTAAGTATTTATAATTGATACAAAGCAAAAACTGGATTGCACATCTGTGACTCACCATGGTAGGTAGCTGAAAATCAGCGTCGCAGTTAGGCTCTGGCTGTAATAGTGTGCTGAAATGTCTAGCAATTGAACCCATAAATTAGTTAATATTTATTAAAATGTAAAATGCTTCTGTGGATAATTTTTTAATACGCTTTCCTACATAAGTGATCTTTATATGCATTTTAATAATTATTTCTTTTTTGTTATTGTAGTAAATAAGGTTTTCATTTATAAGATTTGTAGAAAATTAATTTCAATGTGTTCAATAACAGTATTGTTCATTCTTATTTCTATTTGCGAGGCTTAGTCTAACTGTCTATGCTCGAAGGGTTAAGTAGTCTTTTAACGTATTCGTTATCAGAACTCCAGTGTTGCAACCATTTTGAATAGAAAAAATTGTAGATCATCTTCAAAAGGGTCTCCGTAAGCGTCTCGCAAAAAATATACTATACAAATAAAAAATTAATGTGTTTAGTACATTATGAGATAATGTGGAGTTTCACCACACGTTCTAATTTAAATTAGGTGTACTTCGGTTACATTATTTATTTATTTTTTGGTCATTATAACGATGTATCATATTTTATAAATTCTCAATTTATATATTTCCGTAGTACAATTTAGAGGTAGAACAACCACGTTATATAAAAAAATGTATTTATTTTTAACTTGCTTCGTTTGCAAATAGGCTACAAAATTGATTATGATCCTAGACGTTTTTGTTATCTAATAGCTGCATATATTATTTTATTTCATATCTTATTTACTTTATTGTTCGTTTGATTCGTGCTAGCAAATTATTTTTTATAAAGTTTAGTAAACCTTTCTTAAGTAGCAAAGCCAGACGGGAATTTGAAAATTACAACTGGCAACCCAGCTGAGCACACCTGTCATTCGCAGTTAAACGGATCTGCATCATCTGTCAATTCAAGTTCTGGAAAATTGTACACGAATTGGATATTGACACGCTTTCCTTCTATTTTTATAATTTAAGTAAAAACAGTTATTTACTTTATAACTTATTAGTTATTCCTGATTTAATTAGTGAACGGAATAAGAAAAAACCGCAAAAATGAGTACAATATTGGAGAAAATTGCTGCGATAGAGTCGGAGGTCGGTATAGGTTATCTTTTAAATTCATAGAAATACACAAAAATGTACTAAGATACCAGTTTAAGCCTCTCAACAACGTGTAAAATAACACAAAAATGTTAATTTGTATTGGGTTCCGTACGTATTTATTGATAGAAATAATACTCTCTGTTGCAGATGGCTCGTACGCAAAAAAATAAGGCCACAGCGCTCCATTTAGGTATATTAAAGGCTCGATTGGCTAAATTGAGGCGTGAATTGATCACTCCTAAGGGTGGCGGCGGTGCAACCGGCGAAGGTAAAGCGCAAATTGATTTAAAAGTCTTGTATCCTCTGACTAAGGTGTCAGGGTTAATGACTTTGTATTAATTATTCACTTTTTTTTAATATATCACTAACAACTCGCTTAGTTCGAGTAGAAAATAGGAAAATAAATAAGTTGGTCAATTAGAACTTTATTTGGAAAAAGAAAAAAGTTAACATTTCCTTGCACTGTATTGCAAACCATAGACACTAAAAGTAAATCATTAAGGGCAGGTGCCCTTTGTGACTTTGGGATCCTCTAATAAAAAACTATAATAATTTTTTAGGTGTATGATTTTGTTTAAATATATATAAGTGATATGTATAGTACTTTGTATTACTATCTAGCCTAGAGACTAATAAATAATTTTATGCTAACTTAAACTTTACATAAGTATTAGTAATTCTAAGAATCAGTCTACCAACTTTCCTTAATCATATTAAGTAAGTTCATTGACAACATTTTGTGTTTATGTTCATGTGTTCTAAATTTACTATTTACGACAATAGTTCATAGGGTATATATATATATATATAATAAATGCTATTCCAAAAAAAGTGTTGGGTTGAGGACCATTTCACATTTACTGAATTTATAAAAGGAAACTGCTTCATTAGTTTAGCGGTAGCTTGTTCAACTGCTGCAACACAAGGTCTTGGGTTCAAATCCTCGTTCAGGTCACATACAGGCAGTATTTCGAAACAGTCTTATCATAAATTAGAATCAGAATCATTTATTTTACAAAAATAGGGTACATATAGGTCTTAATCTAGAAAGTGCATGCTGCCTATCTTGTCTATGGTAGAAGACATGTGAAATTATTACACATTTTTAAATTCAATACTGCTGAACAACACACATAAATACAATGAATGTTATTATGTTACATTTTAAATTATATTATACTAACTAGCTGTGCCCGCGACTTCATCCGCGTGTTAATTAGTAAAATAAAAACTTAAAAAAAAATAAAAGTAGCCTAAGTTACTCCTTATTACATCAGCTACCTGCCAATAAAGGTCCCGTCAAAATCGGTCCAGCCATTACAGAGATTAGCCGGAACAAACAGACAGACAGACAGACAAAAATTGTAAAAAATATTATTTTGGTGTATATACCATATATATATTCATATTTATGTAGTAAAAAATGGTTATTCCAATATTACAAACAGACACTCCAATTTTATTTATTTGTATAGATTTAGATAATTTGATTAATAGATTGATAATGCCCCCTTATTGTAGTACATTGCAACTTAATGAATTTTTTTACACATTTGCATTTACAAAATACGAAGTAAAAATGAAGGACAACATGATTTTATTTCCTCTTTCTTTGTGTTCATTAATTATCGATCTTAAGCTTCTTTATTGCACACAGAAACAATAAAAAGAAATACAATTGATGAGCATGAATATTTGTTTCTGAGTCATGGATATTTTCTATGTATATAAGTATTTATCTATCTATATAAGTATGTATATTGTCGCCTGGTACCCATAGTACAAGCTTTGCTTAGTTTGGGGCTAGGATGATCTGTGTGACATTGTCCCCAGATATTATTATTATTATTTATTAATGATAGAAAGACATGTACATAGGCGAGCTTTACTCGATAATGACTTCTGTTTTTAATAAACTATTCGGAGTAAAAGTCTGCTGCAGGATATTATTCAGAACTTTTTGTATTATATTTGCATTAAAATTAAGTAAAACCCCACAATTGGATCCCATAAATAAGTCCATAATAAGGGAATTCCGAGAGAGAGAGATGTACTGACATTAGTGGTGTAAAAAAAGAATCACCAGCATTGCAGATAGTTTAGTTAAGTAATAAAGCAGTATTTTGTGTATCCAATGCATTAGATTTGAAATTACACCAAAGATCTATATTAAAAATCTAAATAAATCTATAGTTGCCATTTCAAAAATGATATATGGGGTTAAGCACCTTGGTGTGTGACCAGTCTATAGATGAGTGCTCCTTATTATAATCATTACATTAGACTCATAAACCTCCAATATGGCTTATCAACTGTCTATAAATAAGTTCTCCTTATTATAATCATTACATTAGACATTAGTTGATAAGCCATATTGGAGGTTTCCGAGACTATTTAGAGTTGTTAATATTTCACAGTTGTTCCTCTGAAACTAGGGTAACCACTGCCCACAGGTCCAACTGAATGAATGAATGTAAAATTGATGATATATTTTTTAACTGACTGCAAAAGGAGATTATAAATTCAACACATGATTATTTTTATTTATGTATGATTTTGATTAATTATCAAAATCATATATAAATTCGATACATATTTATTTTTATTTATATCAAATCATATATAAATAAAAATAACCATGTGTCGAATTTATAATCTCCTTAAAACAATATATCAAAATATGTCAACTTTTTATATTGATACTAACATATCAATATAAAAAGTTAGTTGATTTTATGTTTTTTGAACAGTTATTATCCTATCAACAAAACAACATCAATGCAAAGAACACCTAGCAAATCTGGAGCGATAGAATAGTTGGGATCTATTAACCTTCTTAAATGGGCATTATGACAAAAGATTTTGGCAATATATTATTTCCAACAAATAAAGTTACCCATCTTAAAGGCCATCACAATAAGTTATTTGTTACTAGCTTATAAAGTTTTTGTGGGGATTATTGTGAATAATCCTCACAAATACTTTATAAGCAACAGAGCAGTTCAAATGTGTAATAAACTCGTGGCAAATGTTATCTCAGTCTAGAATGTGAACCAATTCAAAAATAGACTTGACAAATATCTCAGCTGCAAGGAAAGCTAGTTGAGAACAACAGGATACAGGCATTTACCAGTCTAATATAAACAGATCTTTTAGGGTTTATGGGGTTGCGAGTATGCCATCCATTGAGGGCAGTGCCTCATCATTTTTGTTCCTTATAAGATGCCTCTTCTCTTCAAATGCTTTTGATACAAAAGTACATTGGGTTAATAAATAGTTGTTTTACATTGTGTCTGGATATACAACAGATTAATTTCCCTAGTGCAGGCATTGTCTACTAAAAAGAAAAACACTACTTTGCTTTGTTCCTTAGAAGATGCCTCGTCTCTTCAAATGCTTTTGATACAAAAGTACATTGGGTTAATAAATAGTTGTTTTGTGTCTGGATATACTTTATGCCCGTAAATTATATGTTTTTAAAGTACCCTGCAACACAGATTAATTTCCCTAGTGCGGGCATTGTCTACTAAAAAGAAAAACAATGATTTGTTTTTGGTGACCTCAATTTCTTCATTCACTATTTAGGTTACCATAGATTTAGCATATCTGGACATAGTATGTAATATTGCATTATTTGTAATATTGCGATGTTTGTGTTGCTATGCTATGCTGCTATATTAATAGTAATAAAACTATTTTGCTTTGTTTTGTCCATGTAAAAGCAATACAGAAACATTTATTTTGGCTGACTTTATACACATATCGTCAATTTTTGTCTATGGGTAAATAATAATTGTTCCAACTTCTATCTGAACAACTTAATGAGTAAATACTTTTTCTTTTCCAGGTTTCGAAGTTGCTAAAACTGGTGACGCTCGCATAGGATTTGTTGGCTTTCCATCTGTTGGAAAGTCTACATTGCTGTCCAATTTAGCTGGTGTGTATTCAGAAGTGGCAGCCTACGAGTTCACCACCCTAACAACCGTGCCCGGATGTATTAAATACAAAGGTGCTAAGATACAGGTAAATGTTGGGAACTGCACTGCATCATGCAGCGTAGCGTAGGAGTGCGTGTTCTTACGTTGTTTGCAAGTATCTGTGTTTGTATAGAAAACACGCGTAGTGCAACACACAGAAACGCATTCACGCGCAGTGTTGCAGATCACGCGCCTACATGCAACATGCAAACTCGCGCGTGGGTGCGGTTCGAGACGCAAGGTATGGAACACCGAGCCGTGCCGTGCGTGATTTTGAAAGGGCTTGACGAGTAATTGTCACCACAGCCGACAACATTGAATGAAATGAGTCAGAGCCGCCATGAATCCACAAAGTGCACCATCGCGCGTGAGTGTTTAAAAAACCCGCATGATGATGCCGATCTGCACTCCCGCAAGTACGAGCATAGATGCGTCGACATGCAACATGCAGCATGGTGTGCGTTAATTGTCTAACAGAAACAATTTATTTCTGTAATATTGCATCATTAATTTAAAGATTATAAATTCACTTGAGTTTCACAAGTTGAATCTAAAAATACCACCGAAGAAAATAATTATCATCATCATCATATCATTCGACAGACGTCCACCAGTGTGCTATAATATCCTGGGCCTTTATTTACAAAAGGTCATCTGATCCCAAACTAAACAGAGCTTGTACTATGTAAATTAGATAACTGATATACTTTTGTAAATACATAGATAATCACACCCAGACTCAGGACAACAGACAATTTCATTCACACAAATATCAGACCTGGGTGGGAATCGAAGCCATGACCTGCGGCGTGAAAGGCAAGCATTTACCAACCACGCCAACTAGCCCCTACATTAAAAGTGTGTTACAAAAAAAATCTAATTCTTTCTATGTTACTCATTCCAGCTCCTGGATCTTCCTGGTATCATTGAAGGTGCTAAAGATGGCAAGGGTCGTGGTCGTCAAGTTATTGCGGTGGCCCGCACTTGCAGTCTCATATTCATAGTTTTAGATGTCCTGAAGCCGTTGCAGCATAAGAAGCTGATAGAACATGAATTGGAAGGCTTCGGACTTAGGTTAAACAAACAACCACCAAACATACACTTTAGGAAAAAAGATAAGGGTGGAATCAATTTGAATACAACGGTGAGTACATTTATTTAGCAGCACTAGCTTCTCCCCATCTAATTCATTAAATTATTATTGAAAATTATTATTATTAAAAGATAAAATTATGGCTTTCAGAAAAAGCTTTTATTCTCTGTCTGATTTCTTTTGTGAAAATGTTTATTAATAATTTATACATTTTATCCTCCTTTAATAATTTATATTGGATGGTAAAATTAATTAGTTTGTACATTTTAGCTACCTAATCAATTTGCATGTCGCCAAGGGACAAATGTATAGGGATCTATTTAGTGCACTATTGTACAGACGCCAGCACATCAAGTTATCCCATTCTGTCAAAATTCCTCAATTGAAAGTGAACCTTATAATTTTGTGATAAGGTTGAAATTATATAAAAGAAATTTGACAGATTGGGGAAGCTGGATGTGCTGGCGTCTGTACCTATCTGCTTTGTACGTACATTTCATGCAAATAAAGAATATTATTATATTATTATTGAGGCGCTCATAGCTAGATGCTCTCACGTGTCCGTAAGTGTTCGGCGAGTCAGTCTCGCGGTCAGTTCATAGATGGGTGACCGCCAAAGTGGTGAGCGTCTCGTGCTTCAGAGGGCACTTTAAGCTGTGTGTGTAGTCATTAGACAACAATCGTTAAGCCATGTCGGAGACCTACTGGGCGGCTTGAACAACTGTGACACTAGGGTAACCACTGCCCATAAGATAAGTAGTGGTAGTATAGTTTCCACTGAGATTGGTTGCCATGGCTGAAAGTCTTCTTCTTATCTTGGTTGGTGTGTACTTGCATACAGAACTTCGACCCTTCAGGATCTTTTGTACTATTCCCCATTGGTTTTATTCTATCTCTAGAGCCTTGAGTCTTCCATAATCCAGTATGCTTCTCAGGGGTAGATCCTTGTAGTCTCCTGGGTCTGGATATGCCAGCCCCTAGATAGCCAATGTATCTTGCCAACGCATCGCATTTGCATATTATATGCAGCATTGTTTCATTTTCTTACCCACAGGTCCTGCAGATCGGGCTATTAGACAGTCCCAGTTTTTGTAGGTTGGTGCCGTAGTGCCCGTAAATACAGGCGGATATCAGTATAATCTTCTAACAGCCTTATTTAAAAACAGACTAGACTAAGATTAATTTTATTCCAGGTTTAAACTTAAAATCACTATTAATAAATATGGAGTAAGGAGAGAATTAGCTAATCCGAAGTTACTCTCGGAGTAAAAGTTAATCCTTGGCACCACCTGGTTTAGAGACTGACTAGGTATATACTAGGACGTGATTTTGACATTCTAACGTCAATTCATTTTGATTGGATTGCTTTCGTTGTCTGTTGTGGAAATTAATTAACATGGATTAGTCGTTTTACACGTGCAATCTATGGATTAGCTATACGCAGAAGGCATATAACGCTCTGCGCGTCCAATACAATAACACGTTTAGGATGCTGATGGGACTGCCAAGACATTGTAGCGCATCAAAAATGTTCGCCGAAGCACACACGGATGGATTCCACGCCATCATGCGCAAGCGATGCGCCTCTATTATGAGCAGGGTACGAGGCAGTCCCAATAGCATATTAAACACGATCGTGGACCGGTGGGACAGCCCAATACTGGAACATTGGATGCGCAAACATACCCCAATGGGGTGTTTTTTGAATGTTTAGCTTTAAGGTATAGGCTTTAAGTAACTAACAATAGTGTTTAAGTTCATAAATTATTTACTAACAAATATGGATTTTAATTATCTGGAAATAAATTATTATTATTATATATATTATTTTATTGTTGATTTGAGGTTGACAAATTGTTCCAACAAGTTGTTCCAGGTTTAAACTTAAAATCACTATTATTAAATATGGAGTAAGGAGAGAATTAGCTAATCCGAAGTTACTCTCGGAGTAAAAGTTAATCCTTGGCACCACCTGGTTTAGCAACTGAGTAGGTATAGACTAGGACGTGATTTTGACATTCTAACGTCAATTCATTTTGATTGGATTGCTTTCGTTGTCTGTTCTGGAAATTAATAAACATGGATTATATATATTATTTTATTGTTGATTAGAGGTCAAATGAAAAATATATTTGGTTGAAAATCAGATTCCATTGAGGTGAGTGATGTTATATGAAGTGCTTGGGAATCCATTGGAAGAATCTACCACCGACACAGAAGGGCACTGATCAGAACACGCTAAAACGTTAATTTTTCAAGATTTCAAGCTTATAATATTGTCTGTCACTGTCATTAATGTCATCGTCAAGCATTAGTTCATTCAATTACTCACTCTTTTTTTTCCTTTAAATTGAGTGTGTTGCCATACCACGTGCGTTAATCTCGGTGTAAGGAATGTATTGTTAATCCGTGCTTACTCCCAGTTTATTAATAGTAGTGTTAATATGAAGTTAATATGTGGTTACTCTGGAAGTAACTAGTCCAAGATTAGCTTCGGATTAAGCTTGGATGAAGCAATTTTTATTTATAGGATTAATAGAATTCCTTATTTTCAGTGTACACAATCGGAACTGGATGTCGAAACAGTAAAGACAATATTGTCGGAGTACAAAATCCATAATGCTGATATAGTGCTGCGGTATGATGCGAACAGCGACGACTTGATCGACGTCATCGAAGGAAACCGAGTCTACATGCCCTGTATCTACCTGCTTAACAAGATCGGTTAGTTGAAAACTTACCTTATCTGTTTTACAATAAGGATTAAAATCAGTTGCTACAGTAGGTATACATATTATATTAACAGTATCTTCAAAGCTGATAAATGTTGGGATGTGATGATAACAGTGATGGTCTGGTTGACGTGATTGAAGGGAATGGAGTACATGCCCTACATCCTGCTAAAAGACCGGTTAGTGAAAAATGTACCCTAAGTTATTACAATAAGGTTTAGATTTTTTTTTTAATCCGACTTGTCCCTCCCTCTTACCCACCACTGCAACGCCTGTAAGCCAGGATCAACAGTGGCAGTGACATGATATGACACTGAGCGGTGAAGCTCAGGCATGTCCCGGGGAATCGCTTTAACTGTCTTGGATCCTGCAACGAATAAGGTTTAGATTGAAGTGGATCAGTAGACATATATATTATATTACACCTCGTTGTTCTAGCGGTAGCGGTAGTGAAGCGATGGGTTCAAATCCCGGGTCGAGTCAAGGGAATTTGGGGCATTTCTGTAATTTAGAAAAATGTCAGTATGAGCCGGAAGTCTGAGAGTTGGCGGTATTAGAACCCCGTGCCTCGGTGAGCACGTAAAGCCGTCGGTCCTGTACCTGACCTCTTTCCGGTTGTGTCGCTAGTAGTAGTGTCTGACCGTGAGTGATAGATAGAAAGTGCCCCGGTGTTTGCGCACACACTTGTGCACTATCTCCACTGAGACTGGCCGCCGTGGCCGAAATCCAGCTATGAGGACATATAAATACTATAACGAAATTTATAATTGACGACCAGATCTCGGCCGATCGGTTTGTGTGCGTCCACGAGAGTTTCTTTGTTCCTGTCTCTATTCACCCCTGGATTTCCATTCACTCCGTTTAGCGGTATGTCCGGCTACATAATCATTCCCGCCTTATTTTTACCTTATTTTTAGGGTTCCGTAGCCAAATGGCAAAAAAACGGAACCCTTATAGATTCGTCATGTCTGTCTGTCTGTCTGTCCGTCCGTATGTCACAGCCACTTTTTCCGAACTTGTTTTTTGCGCGAGAGACACTTCCAAAGTGGTAAAATGAGTCCCCCCCCCCCCCCCCCCCCCTGTAACTTCTAAAATAAGAATATATATAATATAATAAATAATGATAAAATAAAAAAAATATATATGATGTACATTACCATAGAAACTAACAACGAAAATTGGTTTGAACGAGATCTAGCAAGTAGTATTTTTTAATACGTTAGAAACCGCAATTTGCTTTCATTTAATCAACTGAAATACTTGCTGCTACGGAACCCTTCGTGTGCGAGTCCGACTCGCACTTGGCCGGTTTATTTTATTTTATTGGAAACTTCCAGATCAAATCAGCATAGAAGAACTCGATGTTATTTACAAGATTCCCCACTGCGTACCAATCTCGGCTCACCACAAATGGAACTTTGACGACTTATTGGAGAAAATGTGGGAATACTTGAAACTCATCAGGATATATACGAAGCCTAAAGGGCAGCTCCCCGACTACAATTCACCGGTTGTCCTCCACGCAGATAGGACGAGCGTTGAAGATTTTTGTAATAAATTGCATAGGTCCATCGTCAAGGAATTTAAATAGTGAGTACCATTTTTAGTAACCTCTCTTTTCAAGCTTATTTACTGTAAGGCGTAGCTATCAGTTTCTTCTTACTATTGGGAGAGGTGTTCTTAGTTAAACAAGATATTCCAGAATGAACATGAAATCATTTTATTACCTCCAATATATACACAAATTATAGTCACTAATATATGTTATCAAAAGCTACACAGCCAATCAGCAAACCGAAGCAGCGCTGCTACGTAAACACATATTGACGCCCCTCACAAAGCATGCTTCAGTGCCAGTCAGCTGTCGGCGCGCGCGCATATATAGTCGTGGTCAACTAATTAGGGACATTCAAGATAGTGAAGGGCTATAACCGGTTATGTGCATAAAAATATAAAACCCTATTGATTTCTCAGCACCTATTATTTGCATAATGTGGTCCGATTATTATGCCATAAATGGCTGTAAATAAAAGATTAAATAAATAGAAAAAGTATTTAATATCAAAGATTAATCATGTATTAAATATTAAGGTACAATTCTGTAGTGGACATTTAATTAAGAACAGTAAAGTATAATGAAAAATACAGTTAAACAAAACTTATAATCTGCAGTGTTATAATATCTTTAACAGCTCCATTTTATTACGTGTAAAATCAGTACCCAGTAGCAAAACCTTTGCTAGTAATTACCGCTTGACACCGATGTGGCATAGACATCAGTTTATGACATGTTTCGGCAGGAATGTTTGCCCATGCCTCACAAAAAGCTTCATGAAGTTCATCCAAATTTGTATTACGATAAGTGGCAAATTATATAAATTATTTAATAATTAAAGTTAAATATGTGCTGAATCCAGCTTGGAAATTCTTCGGGCTATGTCGGTTACGTCGGTTCCTTACAATATATAATATACATATTTTTTTTATTTCAGTGCTCTCGTGTGGGGTTCTTCTGTGAAGCACCAGCCGCAGAAAGTGGGCATCGAACACGTACTAGCCGATGAAGATGTAGTCCAAATCGTGAAGAAAGTCTAAGTATCAATGTACTAAGAAATATATAAAATATTATATTTTTGCGAAACGAGAATTAAGTAATGAATAAACTTATAAATGTTTTGAGTATCTGGAGACCTGTAATGTGTCGCTTAATCAGTCTTATTTGAGCCCTTAAACAAAACATAGTTCCTATGAAACTGTAATAAATTAAATTGGTCCAAGGAATATAACGAGAGAGACAAGTGTTGGATACATAAGGAACTTAATTTATTAATTTATCTAATCAACTTGTAGAATATTAGTTTGCATAAAATGAAATAGACTACAAAATTTACACCTCTTAAAAAATTGTTGTTTAAAACCTCCCTACTTTAAAGCACACTAATTCGAATCGTAACGTAAACTCACCTAACTAGGCTAATCGTAAACGCAGCGTTTCCTAGCTAGGAAACGCTGCGTTTAAGGTTAATTAGCCGATGGGCCCCAGGATTTTTTTTATTGGTGGTAATGCACAATCAATGGGATGTCCATGGCGTGGGGAGGCGACGGGGTCTGTAGGGCTCGACCCACTAAAACCACCATGGTAGCCAGCCTCACAGTGCTTGTAGCGGGGGCTCTGGGTACTCGTGAACGATCTCGTTAGTACCCCCACTGAACAATGCAGCCTCCGCGAGGCTCACCCGGGGAGGGTAAGGGCAAGCCTCCCCCTCTCCCCAGCACGCACAAGCGTGTTTAGGTAACCTGAACTACTGCAGGGGCTCTACCGGCTAATTCCATGAACATCGATTTCTTAAATGGCGTTCAAATAAATAAAGGTAAAAAATGATCAATCGTTAAATCGCCTTCAACGTTGACAATCGATTTCGGACCATTAATGACGTCACATGTGCTCATGGAAGCCGATTTAACGATTGATTAAGTCATTTTTAACCTTTATTTATTTGAAAGCCATTTAAGAAATCGAAGTTTGGCGACTTAGCTGGTAGAGCCCAAGTTACCTCTTCGCGGTACCGCTTATACAAGACGAGTGGAGTTCCCCTCCTCCAAACGCCGATGATCCCAGGGGCGGCGCCCAGCCGGGTATAAGCCAGTCGGGCGCCGCATACTCTTGCGCTGGGATAAGCGCCGGAGCCGATGCGATATCTGGAGTTGTATTATACGGATCTTATAGCAACAAGGAACAACTTCCGTGCGTTTAAGCACTTTTGCCATACCTACTATTGGAATCAAATATAACAGCTCACTTAGGACCCTTAAATTGATTCTCGGTGCTTTTGCAGCTGGCTTCTCTAGTTGCAAATCTCTCATTTAATGAGGCTATAGCCTCTTTACATCTTTTTGTCTCCCGTTTTGCTCTGGAGGGAAGTGGAACTATTCATTTTCTAACTCCTCCTTTTATTTCTTTCTGATGAAATTCGTTGCGGGATCCAAGACAGTTAAAGCGATTCCCCGGGACATGCCTGAGCCTCACCGCTCAGTATCAGTGTCACTGTTGATCCTGGCTTACAGGAGTTGCAGTGGTGGGTAAGAGGGAGTGACTAGTCCCGATTAAATAACCGTAGCCGATGCGTCGCCTAGCTTTAGCCGATGCGTTGCCTAGCCGTAGCCGATGCATCGCCTAGCCGTAGCAGAATCGATGTATATTAGCTGATACGTTTTGGTTACGTGCCTGTTTGACGGCGAGGCGAAAGGTGATACGGTGACGATCCCTTTCTGATTTTATATGTATGTGTGTGTCTCACTTTTACCCTTAACAATTTTCCAATGAGTTAGCTCCTTATGTCAGTTTTAAATATAATATCCCATTTGTGTTACTATTTACGTAGTTATTTTATAATTAGTATTTATGTAGAAGTAGGTTTTTATTTAATTATTCTTGACGGATTTTTTTATCATCATATCGGAGTTTGTATAAATGAAACTAATCCTTCACTGTTCATTGTTGGCATTTTTGATTATGTTAGCATATTATAAATAGAATTGTTGACCTTAGGAAAAAGCTAAATTTGCGTCGATTTTTACATTTGACAATGTTTTCTTTAGATCGGCGCCCATTTAGGTTCACCTTGAAATAAACGCACGAATGGCCACCAGCTTTCGGTACGAACGAAGTGTTGTGATTGGTGAAACAATAGACCGCATTTAAATAATTACCAATCACAGTCACAGTCTAGTCTCAGTATAAAAATAGGCAGTACGGAAACTACCCACAAACGATCGAAACGGCACACTCACACAAACATGCGCATCGACAAGACCCCTAAGCGGTTGTCGCGGTGCTGTCAGTAGTGAGTGCCGCGTCAAGGCGAGTGGTCGCGTATAAGTTTATCTCCGCAATCTTTTTAAAAATCCACGTGCGTATTGCGTAGTATACGGCTGTTTGAACTCGGCTTGATCAAAATGGGATCTTTCGTATTTTAACTGTCCTGCTGATTTATAAAACAAATATGTTTTAATAAAAAATGATAATAGGTATCTATAACATTAAACGTTGCAACCCTATAGCTTCAATAGGGCGTAGGTAATTATTTCATCAACTAGGCTTAGTTACCTTACTGTGCATATTTATACTGTGCTCTAGTGCTTGGGACTCTTTCGATTTTGTGCAGACTTGTACTAAACTCATAGTCCTTAAGTTTCACGAAGCTACATATTATGTTTATATTCTGTTTCCAGATACTCAAAACAAAATTGTTATTGTTGGCAAAAAAGATATACGATTGTATTGAGTTTTTTTTTAATTCGTTTTCTCAATATCTTTTTACATTTAATTAACATGTTTCAACAGTTTGTACACGTTTAATGAAATAACGAATGTATTATAATAAATCGATGCGCTATTTCATGTACTATGTAAGTCTTTTTTTTTTGTCTTTTATTGTACAGAAGAAGAATCTTCACGGTAACAGGGGTGCAGACTAATTCTTTTTATTAATTTACTGATAAATGAAACCTAACAATTAAAACACAATTCAAAACTAACGTATAATTTCGCTTGCTTTTAAATATAATTTTAAATAAAGAACACGCTCTACTAACATATGACGTCACTTGTAGTAAAGCCATAGAGTCTAGCTAGCCAGAGAGGGACAGAATCCACACTAAGAACTTAAACCGCTTATTTTTTTATAGCGCATAGGGCCACAAACGAGCAAGCGGGTCACCTGATGGTAAGTGATCACCGCCGCCCCTGTACACTTGCATCACCAGAGGTGTCACGGGTGCGTTGCCGGCCTTTAAGAGTCAACAAATAAGTGTTGCCGACCCTTCCACCCAACCCAATGTGCTCTGGCGACCTTACTTACACGCAGAAACACAACATTATTAATGTTATTATTAAAGAATGTTTTCTGTAAGGTGGAGGTATTTCTCCAGTCGGGCTGCTCTTTGAGCGAATGAACACTGTGCTCTACCTCTCTTAACCATTTACAAGGCAGTAGGTATATTTCTAATTTATTGGTTTTGGGCCTTATTGTAAGCTAATAGAGTTCAAAATGTGGTGGTAACTATATTCCCACTGCCCGGGCAAGGGTTAAAAGTAAATGTGCCGATTTTAAAAACACAGGGTTACTTCTAAAACACCAACAACCCCGCAGTACTAGATAGTAAACACCATAAACAACAACTTTTGTTCTACGACTTTTGTTGATTTGTTATATTTTATTTTCATACATAAATAAGTATTAATTTAATTTTCCGCATGAATGTTTATAAGTCTATGAGCACTTCGAAGACGCACATGTGCGCGCGTTATCGTCGTCCTTTCGTTTATTAATAAAGATAGACCTACAAATGTCACCACAGTACAGCAAATACTATTAAAACTTTTTTTTTCATGTATTGAGTTATATCTGAACGCGTAGAACAAAAGTTGTTGCTTATGATGTTAGCAATCTAATCCTGCGAGGTTGTTGGTGTTTTACAAATAGTCTCTATATAACAATGTTTACTAAATTTAAGATCTGTCTGCACCCCTATTCTATTAATTAAGGGACTAGCAACAGACAATGTATACCTATACAGAGTTGCTATTAAAACACCAACAACACACCAACTAAAACCTGTCCGGACTATATAACTAACACCATCAGCAACAACCCTGTCCGGACTTTATAGCTAACACCATCAGCAACAACTTTTGATAATTATTATATTTTATTTATGTACAAAAATAATTATTAAATTAATTTCCCGCTTGAATGTTATAACTCTACGCGCATCACAAAGATTAGGTAAATATACCCGTGCGAGGGCGCGGGGAAGGGGTGCAGGGGTGCCTTTAAACTTGACCCATTTCTCTAATCGCTAGTCTTCCGTGATATATATTTTAATTGAGTTATGGCCGAAGTCGTAGAACAGAAGTTGTGGCTTATGGTATTGGCTATCTCGTCCTGCGGGGTTGTTGGTGTTTTACAACTAATCTTATATAGAGAAACTTCTTTATGGTAATAAATTATTAGTTATGAGGCATAACATATTTGTTTGTGAACCTTCTGTTCCTGGCCGTACAATGATTAATAGGATAGTTCTGCTGTAGAAAATGTTGCAGTTGTGTCATAATTGTTACAGTTAATATAGCTATTACATGGATGTTATGATTACAATGAAATAGAATGAAGTAGGTACAGTCAACGCTGCGATAGTGGATACACTTGCACTGCAATTACCACCCTTCCTGCTTACATAATAGAGGCGCTATTAAAGTATATCCACCAAAGCTACTGTACCTACGTTTACTAATGAAAGGCGTTATAAGATATCATAAATCTCTTAACTGGATTATTCTGTACGAGCTGTGCCCTGCGGTTTTACCCGCATTGAACTTTATAAATTATTTATTTTAATAAAACTTGGTATGGAGTTAGCTGACACCCTGGATTAACAAATAGGCTTATTTAAATATTATCCTAGGGTGTCAGCTAACTCCATACGAAGTTTTATTAAAATATCTCCAGCCGTTTAGACATGAAGAAGTAACAAACAAACATACATACTCACACACTCACAAACTTTCGCCTTTATTATATTAGTAGGATTTGTATCAAAAATCGCTGAATTTAGAACTCTATTTTGCCTCCCTTGCTGCGCTCAGAAGTTAATTCTAAAAGTATTTGTTACGCTTGAGATTCAAAATGGCGCCCGCGATGTAAGAAAGTACTACTTTATCCCCTTCATATATATTGTATTAAAGTTGTATGACTGTAGAAATAAAAGTGTTATCGAATTGATAATTATTTTAAATTAAACAGAACAGTTATAACTTTGACAGATACCAAGATGTTATTCTAATATAAGTAACATGTTTTTTATGCGTTTAAAACATATCTTATGTAAACTAAGTGTAGGCTTAAGTTTGGTTGCTTCAAGTGTTAATATAACACTATATGATGCTAGAACTCTTGATTTTAATGTTCTCTGGATCAAGAACAATGTGACACATTCAAACAACCAATCAAAACACAGCATTTTAGGTGCGTTTAACTGTAAAAACCAGGTAGATCGTTCTAATAATTATTATGACAGTTATCTTTGCAGCTTGAATTAATAATTCAAGCCAGGTTGCAAACAACTTTTGAAATAAGATGCATTAATTTCACTAAAGTTCAAGAAGCCAGTGAAACCCAGAATCTCGGGCACCAGATACGTCAATTCTGCCACATTGTCATGCAAGTAAAATATTTCATAATTTATTTTAAGCGTTTATACAATCCCCCACAATAGCACCACAGATAAGTTCTACTAAAAACTGATGATGATGAATTGGTCCGACCGATTACGGCCATGGCGACCACTTCAGTCCCTAGTTTATAGGGGGGTGATGCGCCTGAAAATGGCGGCCATAGCCAATCTTCTTAGTAAACTCATGCGCACTGAGCACACGTGAATTTTTACATCCATATAATTGTATTGAATAGTCGCGGGTTTCGGGCTTTCCTCACATTTTGTATCGAGCTCAGCTTTTCGCTATAGACATAAGCAATTCTTACTCATGAGTCTCTTACAGTTCAGATCCACAAAATAAATTGGTGTCATCTTATGGCATAACTATAAATAGAATGCCTGAGTCGAAGATAGACGGTAGCCTAATGGATTCTCCATTTTTCCATTCCCGAAATCGATTCTTGACTACTGTTGTTGTTGAATTATATAGGTATACTGCCTAGATTCGCGTATAGGTTCGGGCATTGTGACAATTGTATCCTTGTTGAAATGGAACATGTGTATGAACTTATGAAGACAGTTTAGTTATATAAAACTACTCGCCTCAGTAGAAATTATCACATGTAGAGATACGAAAGCTATCATTATCATCATTTTGTGTCACTAATATTATGCTAGTGGATATGGTTTCCTCACTTAAGTCCCGAAAACATTCTGGCTATGTTTATACGCAACATCTTCTGGACAAAAAGCGATCTTACTGTTAAAATAAGATGAGAGCATTGTGTTAATATATATGGGGTGTGAAAACGAACTTAAGAAGAATTGCCAAGCTGAAGTGGCAGTGGCAGGACACATAGCTCGTAGAACCAACGGCCGCTGGGACAGAATGATTCTCAAGTGGCGACCACGAACCGGAAGTCACAGCGTCGGCAGATCCCCTAAAAGATGGAGCGATGATCTTGTGAGGGTCGCTGGAAGATGCTGGATGCGGGTAGCGCAAGATCGGCAATTGGGGAGGCCTTTGTCCAGTAGGCGTCTTTCTATTACTGGCGTTTTTCTGATCTATCATGTTTCTGCTCACGATTCGTGCCG
Source organism: Pseudoips prasinana (assembly GCA_951640165.1). NCBI lineage: Eukaryota > Metazoa > Arthropoda > Insecta > Lepidoptera > Nolidae > Pseudoips > Pseudoips prasinana. The sequence continues at coordinate 16,018,784 of OX621259.1, read as the reverse complement.
GATACTATATGAGTATGTTTAGTATCTTTTTGCTTTCTAATAGCATTATTTAGAGAAAATATAATAATTAATCCTATTAGTTTTGAGTTTACACATTTAATTAAATTTGTTTGGTCTGTCAGAACTGGTGCAAAGAATAGCGATTTTGCATTTTTAAGCGGCAAGACTTAATAATAATCGATGACAAACTTATGCAAATGAACATATGCTTAAACTTACAGACATAACGTGCGCTTTAGCCAATTGTGTCATCATTAGAAACAACTTGATGTGCCCGCGACTTCGTCCGCACATTTTGTAATGACTGTAAATGTGACATCAGAATATCTCTGATATTTTGTCTCAAGGTTATAAAACATAGGTAGGTACACATAAACCTTACCTATATATTTCCATGCAAACTTTCATGCCCTATTCCCTGTATTGTTATTATACACCTATAAGGGGGAAACTATAACATACTTTGAATGTCATATTTATTTATATCGAAACAACAGCTTAAAAAATAAGTTTCTACCTTCTAGGTCTAAAAATGATTATACGCCCATACAACTTTTGATCCCCCTTTCTAACATTGTTTCGCATTAAAAAGTATGCTATTTTCTTTCTCAGGCTCTAGACTATCTGTGTACCTAAATTCATTCAAATCAGTTCAGTAGTTCTGGCATGAATGCTTTAGACCGAGTTACTTTCGCATTTATTATATAAGTTCTCAAGTCTTGCTAAACTGCAATACCGATAACAGGCTGTTACGTTTATATACAAGTTAAATAATAACGTGTAAATATTTTGCTTGCTTTTTTGTGTTTCGCAATGCTTCGATGGTCTCCTACTACAGCTAGACCGTGGGGCGTTTAATAATTTGAAGTTAGGACAGTATAAGAAGGGTCACGATATGTTTGGACGTTTAGCTAAGTATAATAGACGTCGCCATGCCAATGGAGACATTTCAATACTAAGCACTATCGTTCTTGTGAACGACTTATTTGTCAAAGTAATTATTGAATATCAAAATGTCTCCACCAACACGGCGTCGACTGTACTGTATTGAAGGCCACTTAAATAACACTGTCGCTAAGTATAAAATTAAACGCATAGTTCTTATTTTTATTGCCTTATACATAATAAACCAGTTTGGTTTTTCTCGAAGACTGTATAACAAGGAAGAACATCTTTGATAGATCTTTATATCACAATAAAGAAACTCAAACGCATTTTAGTGGCCCTGTCATCGAGGAATAAGTTAGTGTGCAAGTAAGTCACGGACTGGAATCAAATATACATAAGTTTGGTTTTGACCTTTTATAATTTGGCGCGAACTTTCCAATAAAGTAGGATACGGTTAGATAACCCACGATAGTAGCGCCATTTGACATTTCTTAGCTAATATAAAACCTGCAGATTGCTCCACTTTACCCTCCATAGTTACAAGTGTGAATGAGCAACTATTTACTATGGTTGTGGTAAAGTCGCTCCATGTGAGAACGGCCTTAGAATTTAGCGGCAAAGCTCGATATTTTTACTATTTACGTAAACTAGTACTATAAGTAAATAAAGAGAATACAATAATGAAATACATAGTATTAAATTGTTCCTATTCGAGGCGATTCCGACCACTCTAGATTCTAGATACGGTGATAAAACCAACAATAAACTGGGATGTTAATTTGTGTTGTACAGAATGCTCATTATAAATATATTAAAACGGAATGTTGTTTTATTATACCATTCAAGCAGGTGTCTATGGTGTCTGTGACGCGGATGCCTTTCTAAGGGCCTTCGCTGCGTTGCGCACGGTGGTTTATAAGCTCTCATTTTATCTTAGAACATTTTTTGCTAAAACGCATCATTTTAAAGATATTAGCGAAAAAACTAAAATTGAGGTGTTATTCCCCCCTCTCCTCCCTCCGCCTCACCTCCTAGACGTCAGGACTTTTAGTATGTTTTCTCTCTAAGTAACTAGTTACTCTGAACAAGTTTTAAAAAATCACTTAGGTTCCCACTCACGCACTCTATACCCTCCTTTGAGTCATTCCTTAATCGGACTACCTATATAGTAAGAGAAAATAAATTTTATAAACAAAACAAAAGAAGCCAGTGCAACCAGTTTTAACTAACAATTTATGTACGGTAGTCTAGAAACCTACGATTTTCAAAAAGGGTAGAATTTCATTATTGTTAAGGCAGTATTGTCTTGATTTGTCATTTTACAAAGTTGCCTTGTCTGCAGGACATAATCAGTTTAAGATAAATATCCGCCAAAGAGGCTGTTGCTAAATGAACTTTAATATTGTTGGTTCAATAGTCCCCATAATACTAATAGTTGAAATGATAAACCGAAAAATCTTACAGTGACCTGCTGCGTAATGAATTCAATTTACAATCGAACAAGGAATTTAGTTAAAGTTAATGATTAGAATTAAATACCCGTAGTGGGTACTAAATTCTAATCCAGTAACTATATAGTAAGTATATATAGTGATATTTAAATATTTTTAATTGCTATGTGGCTAACAGCATAGGATATCCTATGTTAACCCGTGGGGGGCGCAGACGTCGACCCGTCACAATATATACCAGAAAACGGGCAACAGTTTCTCTATGTGTACCTACTATGAGCACCATACTGCGATCACCAACCCGTCTGCCAAGCGTGGCGAATATGGCATAATTCGCCATTATTAGGGAGGTTCTTGTCAAACAAAGAACGTTATAAATATTGCTTTGGTAAATCAAAGCTTGTGGCGGTTGATTCTTATTTGGTATGCTAAATAAATATTGTATATCTACCGCGATGGTAGATAATAATACGAGGTACCTAGGTTGTTTTATTATTTTACAAATTGGTGCCTCCATTCACAGGATTTATTCATTTTGAAATTATTGGACTACTAATTTCAACATCAGGAAAATTGAATTACTTACAACAGTTAATCATAAAGGAAATAATAAATACAAAATCAAAAAAGTCGTTAGGTACAGTACAAGTTCCACCGTTCATAATGTCTTAATAGACACAACAGTATTTTAATAATTTCCAATAAACCTTGGCACTACGATTTTCTTGAAACGGTCGTACATAAATTCATAGTTTGATCTGGCTACACTTACTCCGTAAAATAACCAAAAAATAACAGCGTACAAATATTCACTTGTCACTTGTTTTGTTTACAAGTTGAGGTTATAATTTATTTGTATCTTTTTCTTTCGCTGTACGTACTATTCTATGAAATAGTGCAAATATAAATATGTGCTTAATTATTAGACAAACATTAAAGTGACTAATTATTTGTTTAGAAGGCAGCTAAATATTTAACCAAGGTTTTAGGTTATCTACAGAAATGGCTTCTTTTGAAAATACAACAGCATTCCAGGTAGGTAAGAAAAATCTATTAAATTTATCAAAGACTTAATTTTAAAATGAACCTGTTTTAATATTAATTTTGTCATATTGTCTATAAACATTGAAACTATGCCCTCTATTATCTCTAAAGCGAACTATGTAGCATTATCACTCCGAACGTTCGAACTTAGGGTTTGTACCAAACATATACTTAGTTCTTAAGTAACGTAATAGATGGCGTGCTTTTCTGTTTACAGAAATCCCGTGCTGCTTTGCATCGGGATGTCCGTTCTATATGTACGGAAACATGTCATTTCCTTGGCTTGGAGATCACTAAACCGGCCATGGAAATTATAGCTGAATTTGTATATAAGAAGCTAAGCGTCTATGGAACAGATTTGGAAGCGTTTGCTAAGTTGGTAACCTTCTCTTCTACTCTACATCTTACTTAGGCTTACTAATTAACGTCAAAGGTATTTAGTTGATCCAGTTGTTCTAATTTCTAAGTATCTCAGGGACCACGTAAAGCCATCGGTCCTGTGCCTGACCTCTTTCCGGTCGTGTCGCTAGTCGTCCTATCAGATCATGAGTGATGGAGAAAGTGCTGTGTTCAGGCACACACTTGTGCACTAGGTATACTAGACGGTCACCGTAGCCTAGGTGGTAGTGCTCCTGCCTACGAAGCTGGTGGTCCTGGGTTCGAATCCCGGTAAGTGCAAATATTTGTGTGATAAGCACGAATATTTGTTTCTGAGTCATGGACGTTTTCTATGTATTTAAGTATTTATCTATCTATATAAGTATGTATATCGTCGCCTGGTACCCATAGTACAAGCTTTGCTTAGTTGGGGCTAGGATGATCTGTGTGACATTGTCCCTCTTAAACGAGAAACGAGATACTATGTCCCGCGCAGACGGCAAGTCTCCATTGAGACTGGCCGCCGTGGCTGAAATTCGACCAGAAGATCTAATGATTACAACCGGGACTGACTGCTTAACAAGCGAAATGTAACCACTTTTACGGTCGCCCATCTATGGACTGACCGCGTGTCTAGGTGCTTTACCTCAGCCCAGTGAGTGACCAACTAGCTATTCGCGCCTAAAAATAGTAACATGTTTATTTCTGCTACAGACATGCAAAACGCGCTACAATAAATGCAGATGACGTCAAATTGTTAGCGAGGCGATGTCCATCTTTGGTAAGTTGGTATTACTGTATATTAACCCTTGTACTGCGATCACACCAAAGAAAGCCATACGGTATTTGTTTTTCTACTGTATCCGTCAGAAACTACTACCAACTCATAACGAAATAGGATCGTCGGATTTCATACTATTATGGTTTAATAATAATAAATATGAATAAGAGCTATATAAAAAAAATAATACCATACCATACCTATATATATATAATAAAAGCTATATAAAAAAGGGTTCCGTATCATTATCTAAAAAACCGCAAAAAAATCACGTTTGTTGTATGGGAGCCCCCTTAAATATTTTTTTATTTTGTTTTTTTTGTATTTGTTGTTATAGCGGTAACAGATAGATATACATCATCTGTAAAAATGTCAACTGTCTAACTATCACGGTTCATGAGATACAGCCTGGTGACAGACGGACAGATAGACAGACAGCGAAGTCTTAGTAATAGGGTCCCGTATTACCCTTTGGGTACGGAACCCTAAAAAAGTGCTTTTAAAGAGCCAGAACATGTTTGTAGTATAATTAAGTAAGCATAATTATTTCTAGGTACATATGTATGAGTAGATATATATGAAATAAGTGAATGAAAAAAATTTAGATATATTTAACATTTAATCTGATAATGATGGTCACCGTAGCCTAGTTGGTAGTGCTCCTGCCTACGAAGCTGGTAGTCCTGGGTTCAAATCCCGGTAAGTGCAAATATTTGTGTGATGAGCACGAATATTTGTTTCTGAGTCATGGATGTTTTCTATGTATATAAGTATTTATCTATCTATATAAGTATGTATATCGTCGCCTGGTACCCATAGTACAAGCTTTGCTTAGTTTGGGGCTAGGATGATCTGTGTGACATTGTCCCCAGATATTATTATTATTATAATTTATGATTAAGCTAGCTTATATTAAGTTATTGTCAAACTTATATATAGGTTTAACTATCGAAGTTTTCAATATAATTTATTACATATTGTCTGAATGGTTCTGTCTATATTAAGGTAAGAATTCCATATTATTATTATTACGGAGCTTGTGTGTCTGGACGGTCACGCTTTAAATACTACCACAAGGCGCTCACAGCTAGCACCGGTCCGTAAGTGATTGGCGAGATTAAGCAACTAGGCTCGCGGCCAGTCCATAGATGGGTGACCGCGAAAGTGGTTTAATTTCTGAGCGTCTCCGTGCTTCGGAGGGCACGTTAAGCTGTTGGTCCTGGTTGTGCCATTAGGCAACAGTCGTTAAGCCATGTGAGAGGCCTAATGGGCGGCTTGAACAACTCTGACACTAGGGTAACCACTGCCCATACGATAAGTAAGTAATACTACCACCGGATTCATCACAGATCATAAAAAAATGTTGCAATTGTAAAATCTAAAATCATCTGAAGTACCTAATGCAATCTATTATTGACTGATCTGACCGATTCAATGACTGGCCTCTTGGTCTAGTGGATAGTGTGAAGAAGTAATGAATAGATATGGCGTCTGGACCTCCCCAAAGAATGGGGGGATATGCCATATTCGCCACGCTTTGCAGACGGGTTGGTGATCCCAGTTTGATGGTCATAGTTCACAGAAAATCGGTAGCACCCTTAAGGGGAGCACCGGAGCAGTATACCCGCGTTCCCGGGCTCCCCCTATCAGGCGCCAATAGAAGTCCACGGCAGGTTAGGTTGAGGCGGTGCGAGTCCGACATACCCACCCGCAGACACTTTACGGGTGGCATTCCTCCCACCCTATCCAAAAAAAAAAACGGCGGTAGCTCCCCTGGTTGCAGTGTGTTAGTAGTCACAAGATATTATGTAGATCATAGATTTTATGCACATTTCTATTGTTTACGTTTTTAATTAATGTTGCCGATTTTTATAAAAGAAGATATATAAACTTGTTTTGCACTCTTTTTGCCTATGCAATGCCCTGTCCATGTGGCTGACGGCATAGAATATCGCAACCCCATTTTATCCCGTTGGGGCCGTAGAAGTCGACCCGAGGGAATACCGAGGTAGTCCAAGAAGGGCACCCATCTGAATGGTAGTGTTAATAAACGTTCTAGTGATTTTTATCGATATCTTTCATTTAATAACCTAGGTTACTGTAACGGTTAACGTAGGTGCCTTTCGTGGACTAGGCTAGGTGCCATTCGCGCAGGTGCCATTCAGATGGGTGCCCTTCGTGGACTACCTCGGAATACCTCCCAGAGAAAGGGCAGCAGCGTCTCTCTGTGTACCTACTATGACCAATCATACTACGATCACCAACTCTTCTGCCAAGCGTGGCGATTACGGCATATCACTCCAAATTATGTACACAAATCCATTGTGGAAATATTTTGGGGAGGCCTTTGTCCAGCAGTGGACGTCAGCAGCTGACATGATGACGATGAATACCCTTAAAGGTGCGAAAAACGAGCTAAAAATCCTGCCATACCAATACACCTCATTATTGTAACTTCTTAATCTCGCTCATATAAATCACTTTTTTAATCAAAGCCACCAAACCCATGAATCGAATACCAGTTATATTAACAACGATTTTAAATTTAAATTCGATGCTGAATCTTTAAATAGCTGTGTGATGGAGCTGTTCATTTATGCAATTGCTGTTTTCGAGTGGAAATTATATGCCTAATTGACTTTAAATTACAACATGTACGTTTGATGACCTAATCGGTTGGTTGTCGCCATTTGGTAGCACGGTTCAGTGTTTCACGGGTCGGACAAATACACATAGGTATACGAGCACATGCTGTGTGGTGATGGCATAGAATATCATCACCCCATTTCATCCCGCGGGGGGCGTAGAAATCGACCGAGGGTATACCTACCAGAGAACGGGCAGCAGCGTTTTTCTGTGAACTATGACCATCAAACTGCGATCGCCAACCCGTCTGCCAAACGTGGCGATTATGGCATATCCCCCCATCCTTTGGGGGAGTCCAGTCCAGCTGTAGACGTACTTTGGCTAACATGATGATACGAGTACATAGTTATTGTGATACTTTGTTTTGACTACCTCGTTGGTTCATTGGTAGCGTATTTAACCGCGTATAACGGGTTCCAGTTGGGTCGAAAAATGCTATTAGGATTTTTCTATCATAGAAAATTTCTAAGGAGCCTGGAATACGGCCTAGGGTGGTGTTACAAATAAGTAAGGAGAGCATGTAAAACAAAAATGGAATTAATACTTAGAAGTCGGTGCGATTATTACAAAATCGTCTTATCGCGAAATTTCGTTGAAAATAGGTGTTAAAGCGTCATATATCTATAGGTTTATATGCTGTGGGTGACCTAAATAAATAAACATTAAATAAAAATGTCGTCATCATCATTATAACAGCCGAAAGAATTCCACAAACCACAAAGGCCCAAACTCCCCATAATTTCCTATCTGGCGCTGCCCGCATCCAGCGGCCGTCACATGATCATCGGTGCATCTTGTAGGTGGCCTGCTAACGCTGCATCTTCCCTCGAGAACTTTCCGCCCAGGCGGCCATCGGTTCTACGAGCTATGTTTCCCGCCACTTAAGATTGGCAATTCTTTGGGCTATGTCATTTAATGCAGATTTCGACATTTCTGGGAACCTACCGCCTAAGTCTCCGATCATCGTGATCGTGATCACCGTTCAAATAGATGAAGGTTAAAAATGTCTGATTAATTCATTCAATTGTTTTCCATGAGACGTGATGAATGATCCAGATTGGATTTTCAACGTTGAAGCCTATTTAACGAATGATTTAGTAATTTTTCTCAAGTTGGGTGTGTTGCCAGTGATGACTTACGGAACAGAGACGTGGTCGCTCACTATGGGCCTTATCAGGCGGCTCAAAGTCACCCAAAGAGCAATGGAAAGGGCTATGCTTGGAGCTTCCCTGCGAGATCGAATCAGAAATGTTGAGATCCGCAGGCGAACCAAAGTAACCGACATAGCCGTAAAAATTGCCAAGCTGAAGTGGCAGTGGGCAGGGCACATAGCTCGTAGAACCGACGGCCGCTAGGGCAGAAACGTTCTCGAGTAGCGACCACTAACCGGAAGACGCAGCGTGGGCAGGCCCCCTACAAGATGGACCGATAATCTTGTGCGGGTCGCTGGAAGTCGCTGGATGCGGATAGCGCAAGACCGGAAATTGTGGAGATCTTTGGGGGAGGCCTTTGTCCAGCAGTGGACGTCTTTCGGCTGATATGATGATGATGATTAGTAATTTTTAACCTTCGTCTATTTGAACGCTCATCACGATCACGATGATCGGCGGTAGCCTGCTTCGATCGCGCATGCATACTCTCGAATAATAATCTAAAATGTTAAAATAATTAACTGACTATTGTTTCAGAAAAGTCACTTGAATGCTCTAGCACCGCAAGCGAGCGGCCCCAAAGAAAAACGCCGGAAGACTGTAGCGAGCAAAATGCCCGAAACGCCCATTAACAAAAGGCCCGAAACCTCGAACCAAATATCTGAAATCGAACCAGTTGTAAGACCAGAAAGCCCAATTATCATGATGACTCAATCTCCTAAACGTAACGTAACAGACGCAACAAATCAAAGACAAGATAACGAAGAAGAATTGGAAAAAATGATTGTAGATGAAATTGATTTGACTTTTGATTAAACGTTTTATGTATACAAATAAATAAAATTGGAGTGTCTGTTTGTAATATTGAAATAACCGGTTTTTACTACATAAAAATGAATATATATACGGTACATACCTACACCAAAATAACATTTTTTACAATTTTTGTCTGTCTGTTTGTTCCGGCTAATCTCTGAAACGGCTGGACCGATTTTGACGGGAGGCAATTTAATTGGCAGGTAGCTGATGTAATAAGGAGTAACTTAGGCTACTTTTATTTTAGAAAACGTCATTTATTTTACTAAAGAACAAAAAAAATCTAAATAAACTAATTAACACGCGGACGAAGTCGCGGGCACAGCTAGTTTTTAATAATAGGTCTTTACCTATGAAATTGCCGTTTTGTATGAAAAAATTTAAACGAATTTTTTTCATGAATTTTTTTATTTGTATTAATCGAAGTAATCACCCATGCAATCAATGCATCTTTGCCATCGCAGTGGCAGTTTATTGATGCCCTTCTTAAAGAAATCAGCTGGACGGGAGTCAACAAATTCTTCAAAGGCATTTTGTACTGCCTCTCGGGTATTGAATTTTTTTCCCGCCAAGAAGTTATCCAAATTCTGGAAAAAGTAGTAGTCTGTAGGCGCAAGGTCTGGTGAGTAGGGCGGATGACGGAGAGCTTCCAACCCCAGTTCTTGCAACTTGGAGACCGTCTGCTGTGCAGTATGAGGTCGCGCGTTGTCGTGCAGGAGCAGCGGAGACGAGCGATTGACCAATGCTGGTTGGAGATGCGCCAGCTTCTCCATCATTGTGCTCAGTTCTTCACAGTACACATCTGCAGTAATGCTCACCCCGTTTGGTAAGAAGCTGTGATGAATCACACCGGCGCTAGACCACCAAACAGTGACCATCACTTTTCTAGGGGTAAGTTTTCGTTTAGGGCATTGTTTAGGTGCTGAACCAGGATCCAACCAACTTGCTGAGCGCTTGCGGTTATCAAACAGAATCCATTTTTCATCGCAGGTAACAATGCGGTTCAAAATTCCTTCATTTGTGTGTCTGTTGAGCAGTGCAAGGCACGTCTCGACGCGTACTTCGCGCTGGCGATCATTGAGTTCGTGGGGCACCCATTTGTCAAGCTTTTTTACCTTGCCAATTTGACGCAAATGGACCAATATTGTTTTGACGCTAACGTCGAAAGCTGCTGCTAATTCAGCCGTAGATTGTGTATCATCAGCTTCCACAACCGCCTTTAATTCGTCATTGTCGACCAAAGTCTTCGGACGACCGCGAGGTTCATTTTTCAGGTCGAAATTTCCAGAACGGAAGCGAGCAAACCAATAACAGGTGGTGCGTTGGTTTGTAGTGTTAGCTCCGTAAACGTCGTTGATGTTGCGTGCCGCTTGTGCCGCGTTGCTGCCACGACGGTACTCATATTCCATAATTACTCGAATTTTTAACGTATCCATGATGACGAAAAAGATTGAAATGCGATGAAAATGTAACACTAATCAATAAAGAAATGACTACTTTTGGAAAAAAGAATCCATGTTTTTAAAATAAAATTAATTTGAAATTAGAATTCTTAGCCAAACAAAAATTATTTTGATTTGAAATGGCCAGTACTGCAGAACGGCAATTTCATAGGTAAAGACCTAATATAAAGCGTTTTCTTGATCTTGCCTGTTGCTTGTAACCTGTTGGTCCAGTGTTTTGTGATCCTGACTGCTGAGCCAGTTCGATCCCCGCCCTCTTTGTGTGATGAACGCGATTATTTGTTCTGGCTGGGTGTAATTTGTCTATAATATGTTACATACATATTAAAGACTAGCTGTGCCCCGCGGCTTTACCCGCGTTAAGCTTTATAAATTATAGCCTATGTGTTATTCGGATAATTTTGTAAGCTATATTACTACAAAGTTTCATCTAAATCCGTCTGGCAGTTTTTACGTGGAAGAGTAACAAACATCCATCCATACTCACAAACTTTCACAGTTGTAATATTAGAAGGATAAATTCTGGGTGTAAAAAATATAATAAATTAAGTACGTTCTCTCCCCTTTTAGGGATCAGATGGCAGTGTGTGAGTTGTGACAATATATATTTTTATTTATTTATGTACTAAGAATTAGATTTAGATAATGTATTATTAAAAAAGCAATGAAAAGGGCTATGCTTGGAGTTTCCCTGCGAGATCGAATCAGAAATGCTGAGATCCGCAGGCGAACCAAAGTAACGGACATAGGCCAAGCTGAAGTGATATTAGGCAGGGCACATGGCTGGTAGAGCCGACGGCCGCTGGTACAGAAAGGTTCTCGAGTGGCGACCACGAACCGGAAGACGCAGCGTGGGCATGCCCCCTACGAGATGGACCGTTGCGAGGGTCGCTGGAAGTCGCCGCATGTGGATAGCACAAGACCCGCAATTGTGGAGATCTTTGGGGAGGCCTTTGTCCAGCACTGTGGTGATTAGATGATCCTGATTGTATTATTTAATGATTATAATTAATACTACGTGGGTACTAATCAGTACTAAAAAACGCAAAGGTATTAGAGTTGATGTAGACTCGGTTTGTACATCCCGTTCCCATCCATATGACCATTTGCTGAAATGTAACAAGGACAAAACATTTCGGGATATAAAAATGTTTTTTGGTCTGAGTTTCTAAGTTAGAGTTTAGTTACATGCGTCCATGGATAACACAACTTCGTTATTATCTCCATGCTCACGTCAAGTTGATCTTACTATCCTCAAATAGGATCATAATTTAATTTATATACACTGCTCATAGTTTTCTAATGAGTTTAACATATCACACCAGGATTGGATCACTAACGCTTGAGCGATGCCATATGTGTTGCAAGCATCATAGGCTACGGTAATTGTTTACCATCTTATCCCCGTTTCCACTGATTTGCCGTCATTTGCTTCGGATTATAATTCGGATTGTCTAAGATGTTTGTGGGTTATCAAAGGACACTTTAATGGGGATCTCTTTGCAACCGTTTAAAAGAACCACTTAATTTTTTATTATTTAGTGAAAACTTGTTTAGCGGCGTTGTTAAATTTTTTGAGATGGGTGTGAAAAAGTGTTTAACTCTCGTCAAGACACGTGACCTGATCGAATACTCTTAAGACTGAGGGTCTTTTATTTATTCGTACTGGCCGTTTATTCTCACATAACTGTGGAGTTTTTGGCTTAATTATGTTAGATTTTTAACAGCCGACTGCCTAACAAAATTTAGATCTGTTTATAAATTTATTCCCACCGGAAGCAATTACTATGAGTCTTTACCGTCCAACGGTGGGAAGTAGCATCTTCCACTCTCTACTTTTTCCGAATATGAGAAATGACAAAATAGTTTTCACTTCTATCGGCAGTCGCCAGACTGTTATTATCCTGTTATTATTCTTGACGGGTTAACTTAACCGGTAAAAGATTTCTTTTTCTTTCCTTTAAAATTTCTTCTCCCCTCTAACCAACCACGTTAATAAAATCGTCTTTTAAAAAGGATATATTCGGTAAATAATCAGTTCATTAGGTTGTTATAAGTTACCCTTTATATAGAGACGTTCATTTATATACTTGCCGTTTATATTGGCGTATATACGATCTTATAGGGAGTGAAATGAGCAAAGCAAAACACAGGTTTGCCGCGGGTCGCGTAGCACTCGCCAAAAAACTCGTTATAACGAAACACAATTACCACGGCACAAAGGTTCTGTAGAGTGGGTAGTTAAGCGGTAATTTTCTCACTTCATGATTTTATATGTATCTTGAAACATGAATACTGTTATGTCAGCCAAAGTACGTCCACTGCTGGCCAAAAGTCTTCCTAAATAATGGGGGGATATGAATATTCTTCGCTTGGCAGACGGGTTGGCTATCGCGGTTTGATGGTCATAGACTCAAAGCATATAGATAGCAGAAAAACGCTTCTGCCCGTTCTCTGATAGGTATTCCCTCGGTCGATTTCTAAGCCACCCACAGGATGAGATGGGGCGATGATATTCTATGCCGTCACCACACAGCAATATACTGCCGTTGTTATCAAGTATGAACTATTACAGATTCATGTATAAAATAACGAAGGTGAGTATACAAGGTGTAAGGTAAATAGAGGACGTAAGTTAAGGTGGTTACTTGAGGTTAAAGAATTTCATTTCTCCATAAGAAATTACAAATTTCACTTACTTGAGAACATTTTTAACATATATAATTTGAGTTTGACTTTGACAAACAAACTTTAAATTTACGGAATTTAAAATCATTGTTAACCATTATAATTACAATATATAACCAAGCAATATATAACCAGTAAACTCCAAGATCGCGAATAACAGGCACTCGGTCGAGATACACCTCGTCAATGTGGTATTTGTTGTCTATACATTTTTGTATATTGTCAGTAGTAAAATGTTTGTCGAGTCTGTTTTTAAAACTGATAGCTGATATCCTGCCTACGAAGCTGGTGGTCCTGGGTTCGAATCCCGGTAAGTGCAAATATTTGTGTGATGAGCACGAATATTTGTTTCTGAGTCATGGATGTTTTCTATGTATTTATCTATCTATATAAGTATGTATATCGTCGCCTGGTACACATAGTACAAGCTTTGCTTAGTTTGGGGCTAGGATGATCTGTGTGACATTGTCCCTAGATATTATTATTATCTGTATAGCTACGGATACCTATCTAATCCTCATATATTTTGGCGACAAAACAAAACAGTAGGTAATTATATGTTAACATGATAGATAACCCATTAGATATTAGTCGACTCCACTGCTTCCCCTGCCCACGGTAGTTAATTACTCCTATAACGACAGTTAGAGCATAATGAGATTTTTGCAATTCAACAGTAGCACATTACAGGGTGCTGTTTGTCAACCCACCCCTCCCACTGACCAGGCGGGGGGAAGTTATTAGGCAGCTTTGTTAATGAATTTCATGTAGAGTAAGCATATATCAGGGATACAGGTATAAATGAATTATGTGTTGTGTTGAGCCTCGTCCGATTGTTGATACAATTACCTACTGTTTTGTTTTGCCGCAATAAATATATGAGGATTAGATATCTGTAGCTTTACCCCTGTGGCGAAGAGGTACAGTCGTGTGCTTGTCGATGTGCCTATAGATGGTGTGCGTAGAATTGAAATTAACTCCTTTCTCATTAACGCCTGTTGTTGGCGTGGTTGGCAAATGCTTGCCTTATACACTGCAAGTCGTAAGTTTGATTCCCACTCAGGACAGATATTTGTGTGCATGAACATGTCTGTTTGTCCTGAGTCTAGGTATAATTATCTACCTATATAAGTATGTATTTACAAAAGAAAAGTTGTATTTGTAGTATCTATATCTATTATCTGGTTTCAGCACACATGTGTTGCTGACCCTTTCCCGTGTGCCAGAGGACCTTACTCACACGCAGAAACACAACGTTAAAGTTATCAATGTTATTATTAAGGAATGTTTTCTGTAAGGTTTAGATACTTCCCCAGACGGGCTGCTCTTTGAGCGAATGAACACTGTGCCCTACCTCTCTTAAAAACGTCTGCAAAGTGTATATATGAACCACTTTTGCAGCTGAATGGGTCATAATATTAGTTAGGTACATACCTACATCGTTGTAATAAAACTCACAATGAACGGTAAATGCAGGATGCTTACCTATTCTAATCCAATCTGTAAGACGACTGGATCATTGGAGATAATTTGAGTTTAATGTGTGTCTCCTTAGCGTGTTGATGTTATAGTTAGCAATATAAGAGCTGTTACAATCATATTTATTTTATGTATTTATTAATAGTCTAACAAAACTTAAAAATGTAACTCTAATTTACAGTTTATTAGGGTGTCCCAACCTGCACACATACATGACACTCGTGAAACGAAGTAAAAAAAACCGCCGTCGCACTCCGTAGCAGCAAGTATTTCAGTTGATTAAATGAAAGGTAAATTGCGGTTTACGATTTATGACGTATTAAAAAAAACTACTTAGATACTAGATCTCGTCCAAACCAATTCGTTGTTAGGTTTCATGATAATGTACGGGTGAATTTCAACAAGAGCTTTTTAGGGTTCCGTAGCCAACTGGCAAAAAACGGAACCCTTATAGATTCGTCATGTCTGTCTGTCTGTCTGTCCGTCCGTATGTCACAGCCCCCCCTGTAACTTCTAAAATAAGAGAATGATAAAACTAAAAAAAATATATGATTTACATTACCATGTAAACTAACAACGAAAATTGGTTTGAACGAGATCCAGTTAGTAGTTTTTTTTAATGCGTCTTAAATCGTAAACCGCAATTTACCTTTTATTTAATCAACTGAAATACTTGCTGCTGCGAAACCCTTCATGGGCGAGTCCGACTCGCACTTGGCCGGTTTCACTTCCAAAGTGGTAAAATGAGTGTCCCCCCCCCCCCCTGTAACTTCTAAAATAAGAGAATGATAAAACTAAAAAAAATATATGATATACATTACCATAGAAACTAACAACGAAAATTGGTTTGAACGAGATCTAGCAAGTAGATTTTTTTTAATACGTTATAAACCGCAATTTGCTTTCATTTAATCAACTGAAATACTTGCTGCTACGGAACCCTTCGTGTGCGAGTCCGACTCGCACTTGGCCGGTTTTTTTGTATCATTTCGGTGGAATTTTTGGATTTCAATGCTATCTACATATTTTAAGTGATAAATAAAGCTTTAGCCTATTTTATAACATTGTGCCTGAGTGGACACCAAATATCATAAAAACTTACATAAATATTTAAGGATGAATTTTTAAGACTCCACTGAAATGAAAAGTGTCTAGCGAAATGATAGACTGTGCACCGTAATTAATTAAATCCACCGAAATGATACAGCTAAGAATAACCGTGCCGGGCAGCCAGGGTTCTGTACTTTGTTAGGTTTGATTTCCACAAATTTTAGATAAATACTGAGACAGGACAGTACACAATTATTTTAATATCATCATTAATATACAGTTAGTGTTACATATATCATTCTTTGTGGTTACAATAACCCCTAAATATGATATTAATGTCATGTTTATTAATATAATGTAATGTTTATTATGATATGAATGAATTGTTTCTTTACTTATTATATTATAACCTTGGGTATTTTTTCTGGTTGTTGTTGTGTGAAAATGTTGGAAAGCTTTATCGTAAATGCTGGTAATCATTAATAAATATATTTGTATGCTTAATGTGCTTTGAACTAATACTTATTTACTTGATATATTTTCAAAAGATTTATCTAAGCGCGATTAGGAAGCTTAAAGTTTCTGATTAATATGATGGCTGCATTTGTAAGTGATGCCATTAATAGTAAAACATAATGTCTACCAATTGCACTAAGAGAAAAATGCTAGGTATAATTCAGTTAAATTGGTAACTAGACGAAAATATTGTTTCTTCAGGTATATAAGAAAACTTTTAAAATTAAATCAACTCTTATATTTTTAAAACACAATTCATGAATAAGTAACATCATGGAAATTACTTAGTAGTAATAGCTTAGTTCTTTTAATCCTTTTACATAAACGTATGAAACATAACAGAAACCAAATTGAGATCATGTTATTCTTAAATTACTACAACAATAGAGAATCGTACATATCCAAATAGAACAAAAACCAACAGTTTTGTCCTACGTATGTACTTATACATAACTGCAAATTATAGGTAGTTACTCCAATGAATCAATCTTTCTGGATACGTATTTACGAGTAGGTTCAAGTATGTAGCTTAAAAAGATTGATTTTTCATCATATTATTTTAAATCACACATTCATTTCTCAAATTCACTGATCAGTTTCTTTTTATGACTATAAATATAGTTTTTTTTAATTAAGATATGTACCTTCTAAACAAGTCTTCTTTAATTATTACACCACAACACGTCTTCACTATACTTATTGTAAACATCAGTCTTTTTTAATAAGTTTAATCATAGATTTATTTGTTATATCTTGTAAAATTTTGGAATTTAGTAATTATATCAAATATTATTTACTCTTAGTAAATGACATAAAATAAAGGTAAGTAACTTAATTATAATGAAGGTAAACGCTCGAAATAATTATTATGTAGACAGATAGTAGATATAAAAATCTACACTGTGGTGACTCACACAGTCATCACATTATCGTTGGGCCGAACAAATGTGTATCTAAAGTACTTACTACATAGATATCAGACGGTCACCGCAGCCTAGTTGTTAGTGCTCCTGCCTACGAAGCTGGTGGTCCTGGGTTCGAATCCCGGTAAGTGCAAATATTTGTGTGATGAGCACGAATATTTGTTATTATTTTATTATCGTAAACACAAATATTACGCAAAAAACACACCCGAATAATCTAATCAACACTCTAGGTAAAAGTACATTACAAAAGTATGACTTTGTATTTGACACAAGGGTCTCTAAAACTTGATGGTTTTATCATTTCGGAGATACATTTCATTCCGGTGGACTGTAATTGGTATAACAGTCCACCGAATCCACTGAAATGATAACACAGAGATGATAAAATAGAGGTTAGTTCTATATTTAACTCAGAAATAAATTATTTAAAAATATAAACACTACTCAAACAAAACAGTACTTACGGTGAAGTGAGTACATAATTTTGAAACAAATTAAACGAATCTAGCACGAGTTATAACAGCCACCGAAATGAAACTATTTTTGTCCCCATATAACTGAAATGATAAACTTACTTTTTTGGTGGGAAACTGCAAGACATTGGGACCAGTGCGTTCATGCCGAGATCTTGATTCGGACTGATGATCCGAAGTGAGGAAAGTTGACAGAGGCGTAAAATCGCAATGTTGACGTGGCTATTCTACAAAAACTTACTGTCCTCTGAAATGATAACTTTTTTCCCGACAAAAGTTGACTGCCTGTAAAATCCATGAGAAAGAAGATAAACAAACTAAAATAGGTTTATTTGATCGAATATATTACAATTTAATGATAACAAAATCGATTTAAATCGACATTACGAATGTATTTGCAGGGGAAGGTATTTTATGAGAGGAATTGGGTTCAGGACAGGCCACCGTGAGGATAAAATAACACTTTGTAATTTTTTTTTTCGGTCTATTAGAGGGTAGAAATCAATGATTTTTTTTTTGTCAAGGCAGAGAAGTACATTCATTGTTGAGAATAAATGTGTAAAATTAAAAATCAGCACATTGCACTACCGTTCTCAGGTTTGCCGTGTATTTTTTTTGGTTGCGTATTTCACCCACATCATATATTTTTTTTAGTTTTATCAGTCTCTTATTTTAGAAGTTACAGAGGGGGGGAGGACACTCATTTTACCACTTTGGAAGTGTCTCTCGCGCAAACTATTCAGTTTAGAAAAAAAATTATATTAGAAACCTCTATATCATTTTTGAAGACCTATTCATAGATAATCCACATGCATGGGTACGATGAAAAAAAAAAATTGAGTTTTAGTTCTATGTATGGGGAACCCCCAAAATTATTGTTCTTTTTTTATTTTTGTGTGAAAAGCTTAATGCGGTTCGCAGAATACATCTACTTACCAAGTTTCAACTGTATAGCTCTTATAGTTTCGGAAAAAAGTGGCTGTGTCATACGGACGGACAGACAGGCAGACAGACATGACGAATCTATAAGGGTTCCGTTTTGCCATTTGGCTACGGAACCCTAAAAACCCGGCCAAGTGCGAGTCAGATTCGCGCACGAAGGGTTCCGTACCATTATCTATAAAATCGAGCAAAATATTCACGTTTGTTGTATGGGGGCCCCCTTAAATATCGATTTTATTTAATTTGTTGTCATAGCGGCAACAGAAATACATCATCTGTGAAAATCTCAACTGTCCACCTATTACGGTTTATGAGATACATCCTGGTGAGAGACGGACAGACAGACA
Source organism: Pseudoips prasinana (assembly GCA_951640165.1). Classification (NCBI taxonomy): domain Eukaryota; kingdom Metazoa; phylum Arthropoda; class Insecta; order Lepidoptera; family Nolidae; genus Pseudoips; species Pseudoips prasinana. The sequence goes on along the minus strand of OX621259.1, from coordinate 15,999,745 downwards.
GCGAAGTCTTAGTAATAGGGTCCCGTTTTACCCTTTCGGTACGGAACCTTAAAAACAAAGAAATAATAATATCCCCCCAAACTACAATAATAATATAGTATATATTATTATTGTAGTTTGGGGCTTGATGCCTTGATGGCATCTTGCTACCTCGACCATTGTTGATCTATTGTAGCAGAAGTAAAACTATAACTAAATATAAAAATATTTATAGCTCTAAAAATTATGAATCAAAATTAACATAAGAAATTAAAAATGAAATTTTGTCAGGCAAATCACGTTACAGCTGGACAAAAACCTCCTCATGGGGGATATGCCATAAATGCCACGCTTGGTAACCGGGTTGGCAATCGCAGTTTGATGTTCATAGTTCACAGACAAACGCTGCCACCCGTTCTTTGGTAGGTATTCCGTTTTGGACAAAAAGTAATCTTACCATACATAGCAAAAATAATACAAAAATTTTGATGAGAGTCAAAAAAGGCCCCCTAGCTAGGTATATTACTGCAGCGCTGATCTTCCGATAGAGGCTTATATAAGCCACAATGGCATAGAAACGTAATTATACATATTGAATCTCATTACGTCACAAAAACGAATCGCATCGCTCACATCCATCACACGAATAGTGAGACCAGATCTAGGCTACCTGCCCTCCTACTTGTGGAGCAGCTAGTAAGATAGGCCTCGGTGCTCATTAAAATATGTAAATGCCCGTCCAGGCATTACGCAGATAGGTGCTTCTGACTTATTGACTGGACGGCTTCATGTAACTGTAGCAATTTTTTAATTCAATTTATTATAAATATTTCTGGAGGTCGAGGTAGCCTTGTGATTTGACCGTTAGACTATGAAACCAATAGCCTCTAGTTAAAATCCACCTTGGGTTTCAACTCACTGACTTTTCGAATTCCTGTGCGTATTATAAATTAATATTTCTGGAGGTCGAGGTAGCCTTGTGATTTGACCGTTAGACTATGAAACCAATAGCTTCTGGTTAAAATCCACCTTGGGTTTCAACTCACTGACTTTTCGAATTCCTGTGCGTATTATCTATCTATACATATAATAAATCTGTAGAAAAATATTTTTTGTACATCACAAGAAAATCCAAAAAGAATAGCCAGGGTATTAAATAACAACCAATAGAACCCATTTCCAGCATTTTTAGAATTTTTGTCTGTGTGTCTGTTTGTCTGTTTATATGTTCGGGTATCACGTAAAATATACGAAAGCAATGTAGATAACTTTTATACACAACGGTTGAGCGTAACTTGAGGTAACATTTAGTTTTTGTTTTATTGCAATCGGTTCAGTCTATCAAAAGATATTAGTTTATAAAGTAATCATGAAGAAAAATAACACACATTTCGTTCAAGATGAACTAATGTTTATAGTTGAACTACCTAACTGTCCGATAGATGTCATTGTGCATATTATGACATCTCTTTTCTGAATGAACTAGGTTGATAGTTGATTTTTATTTCAATAGATGTCGTTGTGCATTTCTTTTCACTCGCGGTGTTAAGATTTGCCCGTGTTTGCTGATTGCATGAGTTAGGTAGGGTTTTGAATGTTCTGAATTGTTTCGAAATAAGGTCTTGATTGCCTAGAAGTATGTCGCTGTCCAAAATTGGTTATTAAAAAAATCTGTTTTCTTTGGGCAAATTGAATTATGAAGAAGGTTGGATTTGTTATAATTTAATTTTAAATTATTGATCGTTGATTTTTATTTCGATAGATGTCGTTGTGCGTGATAGTTGAATTTTATTTCGATAGATGTCGTTGTGCATTGCTTTTGACTCGCGGTGTTAAGATTAGGGCTTTGAATGTTCCGAATTGTTTCGAAATAAGGTCTTGGTTGGCTAGAAGTATGTCGTTGTCCAAAATTGGTTATTAAAATATTCTGTTTTCTTTGGGCAAATTGAATTATGTACAAGGTTGGATTTGTTATAATTTAATTTTAAATTATAATGTCAGTCGATCGAAAGTTTGTGCTGTCGATTCGTTTGTAACGCGAATGTACAGACGATTCGAATTTTATTGACCCTGTCCGATTGAATGTATTTGAATGTAGTAAATAAACCCAGTCTCTCATAATTTTATCAGCACAAATCTATATACCTACCTATGTAAAAGAGGAAACTGACTGACTGACATATCAACGCACAGCCTGAACGGCTGGGGTTAGAGATTTGAAATTTTGCCGGTAGGTACTTTTTATGACGTATGCATTCACTAAGGAAGGGTTTTTGGAAATACTAACCCTAAGGGGATAAAATAGAGAATGAAAGATTGTATGAAAATCCGTCATTTTTGAAGTTAAAGGCATTGAAACTTATATTTAGTAGTTCAGTTAAAAATAAATATTTTAGAATTTTTGGAAATTCCACCCCAAGGGCGTAAAATAGGGATTTGAAAGTTTGTATGAAGTGTGTAATTTTTTAAGTGAGAAGCATGAACATTGGTATTTGGCCTTTCCGTTAAAAATAAAAATATGTATTTCAGGATTTTAGGAATTTGCACCCCTAAAGGCGTATAATAGGGGATGTATGTTGCGTGTGGGTATACCTATAATGGTTCTGAGGATTTTGAAGCCACCTAAACTTTGCAACGGCACTAGGCTTCAAGTCAAAACTTTGCATCGTGTTATAGAGGCTACTATTATGCCTTGATCCGCCCAGGGAGAAACAGTGTTCGTGTCACGTGTTCCGTTAGTGCCAAATGATCTCCCTTTTCAGTTTAAAATACTGTAGTTCCCTATAAAAGTGTGTGTCGCGATAACCATCAACAAATCGCAAAGTCCAACTCTCAAGTTAGCTGGAATTGACTTAAGGAAGGCGGGCAGGTTCACGTGGCGTGCTCACGTGTGAGTTCATCCCACAGTCTGGTCCATGTAGTGCGAGGACCTACGTCTTTTGCTGAGCTCCGTAAAGTTGATGATATTGAACATCCCACATACCAGGCCGCTTGCCGAGCACTCCATTTATTAGATGGAGGTCAGCATTGGGATGACGCTCTAGCGGAAGCATTCGTGAGCGATAGTCCACATCGCTTGCGACATTTGTTTGCCATCTTATTGACCTTTTGTGCGTTATCGTGTGCTAACCAGTTATGGCAAAAGTACCATGACAAGTTTGCCGAAGATTTTATGAGACATGTACAACTAAATACTGATCGAGAAATTCCTGTCAGGGTACGTGAAATTTGTCACAACAGGTCCTTATTGACTATTCAAGAGATAGTTATAAGTATAGGAGGGAGCCCGATTAGTCAGAGGCTGCGAAAATGCACAGGAGTTTGCCAATTTATAGTAAAAAATAGGCGATGGCACATACCCCGTACAAGAAGATAGAAGTTATTTTGATTGGTAATTTCTGCTCTTACGTTACATCACAGCAGGAGCTAATTTCTTCTGTGGAGATACCATAAACTTGGGAAATCAAGCTGGTTCTTGGCTATGTCAGCGAGCTATTTTGACTCCCCGCAATGACCAAGCTGCGGTATTTAATTTCAAAATATTGGCTCATGCGTCCGGGAATAGTAGAGAATATAGCTCAATAAATACAGTTATGGAAGAAGATGACGCCACGCACTACCTGGTAGAATTTTTGGATTCCCTCAGCACACCCGGACTTCCAGCCCACAAAATAGTTTTAAAAATCGGTGTTCTATCGGTAATTTATGTCCTCCCAAACTTTGTAACGGCACTCGGCTCAAAGTCACAAATCTGCAGCAAAACATTATCGAAGCTGAAATATTAACAGGTTGCGGCGCCGGTGATATTGTTTTTATTCCAATGATACCTATAATTCCTAAAAACTTTCCTTTCTCTTTCAAACGAGTGCAATTCCAAGTCAGTCTCTGTTATGCCATGACGATTAATAAAGCTCAGGGCCAGATATTATCCGTTGCGGGGTGGACCTAAGTATTGGATGCTTTTCCCAAGGTCAACTATACGTAGCTCTTTCACGCGTAAACAACCCCAATAACGTTTTTGTGTACGCTCCAGGTGGTTCCACAGGCAAAATAAAGAAGCACTAAATTAAATTAAAAAAAATTGTATCGGTATCCTCCCACAGCGCTTTACACTTAAACCTATTATTAAAGTTACATACAGGTACATTATTAAAGTTCCGACATCCACGCCAACGAAGTCGCGGGCACAGCTAGTAAATTAATATAACGGCATGTGAGGTATCCGAACCCGTACTAAGCCAGCGTGAAGAGTGTGCCATATTGTAACAGGAGGCACTTGCCTTGCAGTGAGACAGTAATACATCTATGAATGATTATTAGTTTAATTGGAAAAAAAAGTAGTTCTCGAATAGATGGATGAAAAGAGTACTATTCTAATCACCACCAGTAGAAGAGAATTATCATAAGAAATATGAGAGTAGAGATACACAGACCAGGGCATACCAAGGATAACATAGCAAGAAATAGAAACACTAACTAAAGTTAATAATAATGTCCTCCTAGCCGAATTTCGACCACGGCGGCCAGTCTCAACAGAGGTTAGCCATCTGAACGGGACATATTATAGTGCTCGAGTGTGAGCGCAAACACAGGAACACTTTCTATTCCATCACTCTCATGAACCGATGGGACGCCCAGTGACACGACCGGAAAAAGGTCAGCTCTAGCTCTAGGTCTAGCTAAAGTTACAGAGGAATTGAAGAAGCTTTAGAGACAAGTGCGTATGTCTTAAATCGGATTGATAGGTAAAACATACATGAGTATCTTTCTAGGCTTTTAATAATAATAATATCCTAGGACATTATTCACACACGACCATCTGATCCCAAACTAAGCAGAGTTTGTACTATGGAAACCAGATAACTGATATGCTACATTACTTTTGTGAATACATACTTGTGTGGATAATTACACCCAGACTCAGGAAAAACAGACATATACATGCATATAAATATCTGTCCTGGGTGGGAATCGCACCCACGACCTGCAGCGTGCAAAGCAGGCACTTACCAAAAACGCCACAGGCCAGTCACTATGTACATATAATTTATGGATTTTTCGAGCAGAATTTCGGAATTTCTATGCAGGCGAAGTTGCGGGCGGAAGCTGTATATGGCTTCATGATTCTAACATATAGCCGTCCTAAGCCCGGTACTGAACGCATTACTCGTTTGCAGGGCACCTACCGCGCGCAACTATTTAGTAGCATTACAAATGTCGCCGCGTCCGTGTGTCCGTCTGTCTGTCTGTGTGCGCTGAGACCTACCGTTCCTTATTAATAAGGAGTATTGGTTGCTGGATTAGTAAGGAGAAAGCTTCAAACGGAAAGCTTCATAGATAGTAAATTTTATTACTACACAGCAAATAATTAAAGTTTAGATAATTAGGTATTTAAATACCAATATCGCCGTGGTCCCCTTCTGTGAGGCAGTCATACTCCAGAAGGAGGCCGCCGAGCGGGATCGGCGAGCCGATCCTGCTCGTAGACGGAGGATGCGTCGGGGCGGCAGCCGGTAGCCCAATTCCCCTCGGGGCTGCGGTGGCAGTGTGAGAAGTGTGCTTTACTGCCGCCACGTGCAAGCAGCTCCGAGAAGACAGTGATCTGTTTGTGGCGCAGTCGCTGTGCCGGACTGGCAGCAGTCGGCAATGGGGGGGGCAACCCAGAGCCCTCCGCTGCTGCGGCTATTTCAGAGTCACCCTCAACATGCGGGCTGAACTTCAACTTCATTATCCATCGGTATAGCCATAACAACGGCTGACGGAGAAAGATCTCGCCCGATCCGTGCAACCTGGATTCGCCTCTCGGCCTCCCAAGCTAGACACTCTTTGGGTGTATATTGAGCTGAGTCCAGGCGCTCTATCGCCTTAGTCGTCGAACATCGATTTCTTAAATGGTGTTCAAATAAATAAAGGTTAAAAATTACTTAATCAATCGCTAAATCGGCTTCAACACTGACAATTGATTCCGGACCATTTATGACGTCACATGTGCTCATGGAAACCGATTTAACGATTCATTAAGTCATTTTTAACCTTTATTTATTTGAACGCCATTTAAGAAATCGATGTTCGGTGACTTAGCCGGTAGAGCCCCTAGTCACACCGTGAGAAACGTGTTTCCAGATAGATTTAACGTAGGTTTATAAAAGAATAGAGTGAAAATCTCTTATGTGCTCCCGCTGTTCACCTTAAACCACTTCTTCGATTATCATCAGATTGTGGTCAATCGCAAACGCATCTTCTATATATATAAATAAGTTATTTGGTTTCCATAGCACGAGCTATGTGAATAATGTCCGAGGATATTAATTTTACAATGCTGGACGGATATTAATCAAACATAGCTAAGAAACACCGCAAATAAACTGGCTTTAAAATGAAAAAAACCACATCGTAATCGGTCCATTTCTTTGAGAGCTTCGGTGCCACAGACAGACACACACAGTAGACATGGACGTCAAACTTATAACACACTCTTTTTACGTCGGGGGTAAAAAAGAAACAGTAAGTAAGCTATATCGCGATTCAAAGAGCATGTTTTGCTCTTGCTGCAAACTACTACTTATCTTCTTTTTTTTAATCAGGGCTAGTCTCTCCCTCTTACCCACCACTGCAACTCCTTTAAACCAGGATCAACAGTGGCCCACAATGAAATGACACTGAGCGGTGAGGCTGTCATATCCCGGGGTATCGATTTAAATGTCTTGGATCTCGCAACTAATTTAATCAGAAAGAAACAAGGAGGAGTTTGTAAATGAATAGCTCCACTTCCCTCAAGAGCAAAGCTTACTTAAGCGCTTCTAAGCTACAAACTACTTTGTGAAATTGGCCCTTTTGTGGTTTAACTTATGTAATTAAATAAACACCTACACAGGTGACAAACTTTTATTTCAAATCCTTATTTAATTCCTCGACTAAGGGATACACCAGATAGTAAGGCAGCGACGCCCCCAGGGTAATAGCTACCACCCAACTGCGGCTGCCAACTCGTATGCCAAGTCCGGTGACAAATACAGATACAAAATGTTTTTTGTCACAAACACAGGTAAGTATAAAAGTAGAAACAAAACATATTTTCGGGGGTTGGCAAATGCTTGCTTTTCACGCCGGAGGTCGTGGGTTCGATTCCCACCCAGGACAGATATTTGTGTGCATGAACATGTCTGTTTGTCCTGATCCTGGGTGAATATATCTATGTAAGTATGTATTTACAAAAGAAAAGTAGTATACCTATGTAGTATATCAGTTATCTGTTTCCATAGTAGGTACAAGCTCTGCTTAGTTTGGGATCAGGGGCGATTTAACGATTCATTAAGTCATTTTTAACCTTTATTTATTTGAACGCCATTAAAGAAATCGATGTTCGGCGACTTAGCCGGTAGAGGCCCAGATGGCCGTGTGTAAATAATGTCCCAGAGTATTATTATTATATGTGCGCCATGTTTTACTCTTTCGAGCATACAAACATTAATGATTGGATAACATTTCCATACGCATACTTAAAAACTACATTATTTGACTATAATTTATTATTATCTTACTTACTCTTATTATAAGTAACATATAAACACCTTCTTTAAAAAAAAATACTCTGTTATAATTTATATTATATTAAAACTAGCTGTGCTCGTGTTTTACCCGCGTTAGATTTTATAAATTAGCTCCTCCCCTGTAGGTGATAATATGTAGCCTATATGTTGACCCGACCTCTTAGTAACATTCTTGCAAAATTTGAAATTAATCCATGCAGTACTTTTTGAGTTTAGCCCGGACATACAAACAGACAAATATTCTAAAAACTATATTTTTGGCTTCGATATGGACTGTAGATCACGCCCCAAGTATCCTTTTTAAAAAATATTTAATGTACAGTTTTGACTTTCCTACGATTTTATTATATGTATAGACTAGCTGTTCCCCGCGGTTTTACCCGCGTTAAACTTTATAAATTATCACAGCTCCTCCCCCGTAGGTAATAGCGTGATAATATGTAGCCTATATGTTGACCCGAGCTCTTAGTAATATTCATGCAAAATTTGAAGTTAATCCATGCTTTTTGAGTTTAGCCCGGACATACATACAGACAAACAGAAAAAAAATCTAAAAACTATATTTTTGGCTTCGATATCGATTGTAGATCACGCCCCAATTATCCTTTAAAAAAATATACAATGTACAGTTTTGACTTTCCTACGATTTTATTAAATGTATCATGGATGCTATAAAAACATTTCTCTGCAAGCCAATCGGCAAACCCCTCCAAATGGCAACGTTATTGTAATTTTGGGGGGGGGGGGAGGCTATGTCCAGCAGTGGAGGATCAGGCTGATCATTTGATATCAACGTGCTTATAAATTTGTGTTAAATTCAATGACATGAAAGCGTTCTCCATAGAATTCGCCTATCCGTTCGTTACCCCAGTCGCTGAGGTAAGCAGAGTTGTTTTGTTCCGTTCTCAATCCTCGTCATTACGTACCTTACAGCTCATTACGGGAACAGATCACTCGCTTAATTTGTGCATTTCCGATCTACAGATATTCAAATTTCAACCCTAATGACGCACGGGAAATGTTAATAAAATGTTAATGCAACGAAAGCGGTTGTCTCTCTCGGAATAAGTGACAGATTTGCTTGACAGGCTAAGCCTTGTTTGTTGTTATGTATGAATAAGTCACGATTTTGCTTTTTTGTTGGAGCTAGATAGTACCTAACTATATTTTAAATGATTGCTTTTAGTACTGAAGTTGTGCCATTTGGAGTACTCTAATGATTTATTATAATATCGAGAAGGGATATTGATTTTACTTTATGCATATTCTAGTGGATATCATCTGTAATGCCTCCGATTCCATGCAATGCTGGTTCATGTGTGAGTAAGGTCACTAGACCTCATTGGGGAGAGAGGAAAGGTTGTCGACATGTAAGTGATCTAAGTATTTTGCAATCGTAACTACGGTAACCACTTATCATCACCTAATTATAAGCATGATATAAAAATAAATGAAAACATATATATACAGAACCAAGAACAATGGTAGCTGGTACTCCTAAGAGTATAGAAAGAGTGATTAACCACTTACGTAAGACGAATTCTGGTGAACATGCGTGGGTACATAAACAGGTGCACGGCCTATACCCTCACGCTCATAATCTGGTGAGACGGCTATCCGACAGATCAGGCGCAGAAATAACAACTTTACGTGCCCTCTGAGGCACATTTGTGTTACACCGCTAACTACCGTGTTCCGAGCTGGTAACTAAGTACTGAATTAATATAAGTAAATATCCTGGGCATTATTCACACACGGCCATCTGATCATAAACTAAGCAGAGCTTGAACTATGGGAACCAGATTACTGATATATTACATATACTATTTTTTTTGTAAATACATACTTATGTAGATAATTACACCCACACTCAGGAGAAACAGACATATAATTATATAAATATTTGTTCTGGGTGGGAATCGAACCCATGACCTGCGGCGTGAAAGGCAAGCATTTACCAACCATGCCAACCGGCCCGACAATCTAAGCCCTGTAAAGTAGACGCGGTAGTGGCATGACACATGTTATTTATTTATTTACTACCGGTTTTACCCGCGTTAAATTTTATAAATTACCACAGCTCCTCCCCCGTAGGTGATAGCGTAATAATATGTAGCCTATACGTTGACCTCTTAGTAATATTCATGCAAAATTTGAAGTAAATCCATGCAATACTTTTTGAGTTTAACCCGGACATACATACAGACAAACAGATAAAAATTCTAAAAATTATATTTATGGCTACGATATCGATTGTAGATCACGCCCCAAGTATCCTTTTAAAACAATATTCATTGTAAAGTTTTGACTTTCCTACCATTTTATTATATGTATAGATTTAAGGGTATCCAGTAGCTGTAACATTAACTTAAATCTAAAATGTTTTAATCAATACAATAATATAATCTAGATGTACAGCTTCTAAAGGTGCCACAACGCACGATGACATTGGTGTGTAACACTGATAAAAAAATCCTAAGTATCCAAAGTAAATAAAGTTATAGGCATATAGCCAGTTCTCAAACAAGATGGATGTTGCAGTGGAACTTTATTCAATAATGTCGATCAGTAGCGAAATGTTTAGATAATAAAATAGAATCTTCAGACAAAATGTAGTATAATATATTTAAATCTATAAATTTTGATAAATAATCCTACTATGAATTTGCATGAATAATCTTATTGACCATAACTTGATGTAAGCTAGCCAAAATAACTAAATAAATTAAATTTGTTTCTAAATGTTCTGTGTACCTAAATATGTAGGTATATAAACCTAGAAATAATTATGTAGACATTATAGATACTTATTACAGACAGATATTTATTATTATTTTAGTTCAGATAATATGCTATTACTTTGTCAAAATTTTACTTTAGCTTATAGATAAGAACAGTCTTATTATTGTGTTACCGCGGTTAGAAGCAAGGCAGCCCCTACACAAGTACTACATTACTTACTGGGGATGTCTCTGTATAATTTGTTATTAATTGGAGACAATAAAAAAAAGAGACAGTAATAGGTTTCAGCCGAAAGACGTCCAATGCTGGACAAGGGCTCCCCAAAGATCTCCACAATTGCTGGTCTTTCGCTATCTAGCTTTGGTTTCCAGCGACCCGTACACGATCATCTTGTACCTAGGGGGCCACGCTGCGTATTATGTAGACTCAACTATATTACTACAAACATGTGTTGACTATTTACAAGTGCTTCTTTAAAGTCTACGTGGATAAAAACCTTTTTTGTTGTTATAATATTATGACTTTTGGTTTACTTTTTAAACTTGTCAAATCCACGTTGCCGGTTTATTATTAGCTTATACATATTACTCGTAGTAATAATAATAAATCGTGGGACATTCACACACGGCCATTTGATCCCAAACTAAGCAGAGCTTTTACTATGAAAACCAGATAACTTATATACAACACTAGCTGTGAAACTTAAATTTATGAATTATCACAGTTCCTCCCCCGTAGGTGATAGCGTGATAATATGTAACATATATGTTGAACCGACTTCTTAGTAATATTCTTTTAAAATTTGAAGTAAATCCATGCAGTACTTTTTGAGTTTAGCCCGGACATACATACAGACAAACAGATAAACAGACAAAAATTCTAAAAAGTATCCTTTTTAAAAATATTCAATGTACAGTTTTGGTTTTCCTACGATTTTATTATTGTATAGATGTACTTCGTTTCTTTTGTAAAGACATTCCTACTTATGTAGATAGTTACACCCAGACTCAGGACTTTAAGTATATTATGTAGTATAAAGGTTGTCTAGTTTTCATAGTAGATACATACAAGCTCTGCTTAGTTTGGGATTAGATGGCAGTGTGTGAGTAATGTGCCAGGATATTTTTATATTATTTTTTTTTTTTTTTTGAAATAATAATAGGTCTTTACCTATGAAATTGCCGTTTTGTATGAAAAAATTTAAACGAATTTTTTTCATGAATTTTTTTATTTGTATTAATCGAAGTAATCACCCATGCAATCAATGCATCTTTGCCATCGCAGTGGCAGTTTATTGATGCCCTTCTTAAAGAAATCAGCTGGACGGGAGGCAACAAATTCTTCAAAGGCATTTTGTACTGCCTCTCGGGTATTGAATTTTTTTCCCGCCAAGAAGTTATCCAAATTCTGGAAAAAGTAGTAGTCTGTAGGCGCAAGGTCTGGTGAGTAGGGCGGATGACGGAGAGCTTCCAACCCCAGTTCTTGCAACTTGGAGACCGTCTGCTGTGCAGTATGAGGTCGCGCGTTGTCGTGCAGGAGCAGCGGAGACGAGCGATTGACCAATGCTGGTTGGAGATGCGCCAGCTTCTCCATCATTGTGCTCAGTTCTTCACAGTACACATCTGCAGTAATGCTCACCCCGTTTGGTAAGAAGCTGTGATGAATCACACCGGCGCTAGACCACCAAACAGTGACCATCACTTTTCTAGGGGTAAGTTTTCGTTTAGGGCATTGTTTAGGTGCTGAACCAGGATCCAACCAACTTGCTGAGCGCTTGCGGTTATCAAACAGAATCCATTTTTCATCGCAGGTAACAATGCGGTTCAAAATTCCTTCATTTGTGTGTCTGTTGAGCAGTGCAAGGCACGTCTCGACGCGTACTTCGCGCTGGCGATCATTGAGTTCGTGGGGCACCCATTTGTCAAGCTTTTTTACCTTGCCAATTTGACGCAAATGGACCAATATTGTTTTGACGCTAACGTCGAAAGCTGCTGCTAATTCAGCCGTAGATTGTGTATCATCAGCTTCCACAACCGCCTTTAATTCGTCATTGTCGACCAAAGTCTTCGGACGACCGCGAGGTTCATTTTTCAGGTCGAAATTTCCAGAACGGAAGCGAGCAAACCAATAACAGGTGGTGCGTTGGTTTGTAGTGTTAGCTCCGTAAACGTCGTTGATGTTGCGTGCCGCTTGTGCCGCGTTGCTGCCACGACGGTACTCATATTCCATAATTACTCGAATTTTTAACGTATCCATGATGACGAAAAAGATTGAAATGCGATGAAAATGTAACACTAATCAATAAAGAAATGACTACTTTTGGAAAAAAGAATCCATGTTTTTAAAATAAAATTAATTTGAAATTAGAATTCTTAGCCAAACAAAAATTATTTTGATTTGAAATGGCCAGTACTGCAGAACGGCAATTTCATAGGTAAAGACCTAATATAATTGTATTTCTTAATATATACTACTAATTTATCATTCCAATTAAAACTATTCTAGTAATAAAAATAATTAACGCTAAATTAAAATATAAACTCTAAAAATATCAAAATCAAAATTCGTGCCAGTGATTATTATTATTATAACTAATCTCAAAGAAACTTTTGCCCTAAGTTTTCTAATAGTAATTTCTCTTAGTTTTCCTCAAAGTATAAAATTACATATAATATAGTATAAAACGGGTTTAGTAAGTGCACTGATTATAATGAATTATTCAACTGGCGAATATCAGAGACTTGAGTATTACTGGTACGTACAGTTAGCAGCAATATTTCATTTCTTTTCATTTTTATCTTTATTTTATTTATTAAGGTTAACCAACAATTGTTTACATTTAAACATTTCTACTTAAAGGCTAGGGTAACATTTACAAGTGCACCAATTAATTACAGGTTAATACCACATGCACAAGAAACGGTTTTATATAGTATTTTAATATAATTATTACAAATTATCGTACTTATTTGAAATGAAAATTTTATTAAATATAGTAAATTAAAAACAAAAATGTCATGAAGATGTGTGATTAAAATTGTAATTGATTAGATTATGGTTGATTATTATTAAAATTATGAATAAAACTGAAATTATTATAAATAGATAACAAAATTAAATTAATTACATTCATAGAATTAAATTATAAGAATAATCTTAATATAGTTAAAAAAAAAACGTATAAAATTTTATTACGTAATAATAATATAATAATATTTAGGGGACAATGCCACACAGATCATCCTAGCCACAAACTAAGCAAAGCTTGTACTATGGGTACCAGGCGACGATATACATACTTATATAGATAGATAAATAGGTACTTCCCCAACTTCCCCAAATTACATTTGAAGGTACTGTTATCCCGTATAAAGATAATGTTAAGAATTTGGGGAAAGTAATAGATAATACTTTATCCTGGGGCCCACAACTGAAGACGGTTAGCCGAAGGTTATTTGCGTCAGCAGGCTCACTTAGGCGTCTACGCAACTTTCTCCCTATTACCACTAAAATTGCGCTTGCTCAATCGCTTCTCCTACCAATCCTCGACTACGCTGACGTCAGCTATCTTAATCTTACTGAAGAGCAACTCGATAAGCTTGAGCGTCTTCAAAACTTTTGTATAAGGTTCATATTTGGTCTTCGCAAATATGATCATGTATCCTCCTTTCGTACTAAGCTCAAGTGGTTGCCAATTCGCCTTCGCCGGAATGCTCATATTCTTTCTTTGCTTTATAACATTCTCTTTAACCCTGCTACTCCTACATATCTTAAAGAACGCTTCGAGTTCCTTTGTGACACACATTTGCGATCCTTAAGATCATCAGAAAATTTAAAACTACATATCCCAAAGCACAAATCCATTTTTATGGGAAAATCGTTTAGTGTGCAGGCAGCTCGACTATGGAATGCCTTGCCTATTGAAATTAAACGTGCCCAGACAATATCAGCTTTTAAAAAGCTGGTCAAAGAACATTATTTGTCTGTATAATTTATGGTACCTACGTTAAATAAAGTATTTTTCTTATTTAGTTATTTAATTATGTTTATTTTACATTGCCATCTTTTTAACAGTAAATTTATTAAATATCTTTTTTTTGTGGATATACCACAATTTTGGTGTATGTCTTGTTGCACACCTACTGCTATTAGTTATTGTTCAGCTCCTATACATCCTCAGGTTGTCTGGAAGAGATCGCTTTATGCGATAAGACCGCCCTTTGTACAACTTGTTTATGTAATATCCTATAAAATATGTATTCTTATGGTGTACAATAAAGAGTATTCTATTCTATTCTACTTTAATAGATTGAAAACATCCATGATTCAGAAACAAATATTCGTGCTCATCACACAAATATTTGCACTTACCGGGACTCGAACCCAGGACCACCAGCTTCGTAGGCACGAGCACTACCAACTAGGCTACAACTACGAGTATATTGGATTATTTACAAATGCTCGTAGGATCCTGAGTTTCATCATTATCTTTACAACTGAAGTCCACTGCTGGACAAGCCTTCCCCAAAAAATATCATCTCGCTCATAGCTAGCAGCTCTCACCGGGCCGTAAGTGATCGGCGAGGTCAAGCAACTAGGCTCGCGGTCAGTCCATAGATGGGCGACCGCCAAAGTGGTTTGATTTCTGAGCGTCTCATTGCTTCGGTGGGCACGTTAGGCTGTCGATCTCAGTTGTACTCATTAGACAAGTCATTCAGCCATGTCAAAGACCTACTGGGCGGCTCGAACAACTCTGGCACTAGGGTTATCACTTCCTATACGATAAATAATAATCAAATCTTGCGGGGGATATGCCATAATCGCCATGCTTGGCAGACGGGTTCGTCATAGTACTCAGAAGGAAGCTGCCGTCTTTTACGCCGCTCACGGGAAGAGATTGTGTGTCGGTATTCTGATATTTGTAAATTTGTGGCAGCTAGCTACAATCTATACATATAATAAAATCGTAGGAAAGTCAAAACTGTACATTGAATTTTTTTTAAAAGGATTTTTGGGGCGTGAACGGCAATCGATATCGTAGCCAAAAATATAGTTTTTAGAATTTTTGTCTGTTTATCTGTTTGTCTGTATGTATGTCCGGGCTAAACTCAAAAAGTACTACATGGATTAACTTCAAATTTTGCATGAATATTACTAAGAGGTCGGGTCAACATAATATAGGCTACATATTATCACGCTATCACCCACGGGGGAGGAGCTGTGATAATTTATAAAATTTAACGCGGGTAAAACCGCGGGGCACAGCTAGTAGTTTATATATTTATTAATATTCTATTCGAAGACCAACAGATGTAGATGTAGACGTTTGTCATGAGAGTCAATCAATTGTAAAAATATTAGTAAAAACGGTTCTATTGATGCCGAAATTAATAAAACTGCTCTACATATGTTTGATCTGTAAACATGTGATACAACTGATGATAAGAGAAAAGAATTACTTTTTTATATAAGAGAGCGACTAACGATCAAATAGGTCCTGACCCTACCAAGATGGTAAATGGTAAGGGATCACCGCCGTCCATGTACACTCGCAACACCAGAGAGATCGCTGGTGCGTTGCCGGCCTTTAAAAGAGTCAGCAAACCAGTGTTGCTGACACTTCCCCCACCCCGATGAGCTCTGGCGACCTTACTCACACGCAGAAACACAACATTAAGTTATTAATGTTGTTATTAAGAAATGTCTTCTGTAAAGTGGAGGTACCTACTTACCCAGTCGGGCTGCTCTTTGAGCAAATGAACGCTGTGTCATAGCTCTCGTAGCTTGTCGCTTGAAAATTTACGATTACTAAAAGTTATAGAACAACAACTGTCAGATTTACATCTATACATCTACATATAATAAAATCGTAGGAAAGTCTAAACTGTACATTGAATATTTTTTTTAAAGGATACTTGGGGCGTGATCTACAATCGATATCAACGCCAAAAATATAGTTTTTAGAATTTTTGTCTGTTTGTCTGTATGTAAGTCCGTGCTAAACTCAAAAACTACTCTAAAACGTATAGGATACATATTATCACGCTATCACTTACAGAGTAGGAGCTGTGATAATTTATAAAGTTTAACGCGGGTAAAACCGCGGGGCACAGTTTCTTCGTGAGACTTCATGCTCAGGTTACTTTTTAGTTGACCACTAGCTATACCCCGCGGTTTTAACTGCCTTAAATTTTATAAATTATCACATCACCCGTAGGTGATAGCGTGATAATAGCCTATATGTTGACCCGACCTCTTCGTAATATTCATGCAAAATTTTAATTAAATCCATGCCGTACTTTTTGAGATTAGCACGGACATACATACAGACAAACAGATATACAGACAAACATTTTAAAAACTATATTTTTGGCTTCGATATCGACTGTAGATCACGCCCCAAGTATCCTTTAAAATAAATATTCAATGTACAGTTTTGACTTTCCTACGATTTTATTATACCTATGTATTGATGTATAGATCACATAAGTTAAACAATAAGAAAGTCGAGAATAGTTATTATAGATATAAAAAAACCTTCTGTGAAATTTCAATGAATGTAAAAAACACCGAAATTTAAATGAATCTTATCTAAGGGCAATAACAATTTTTGAATAATAAGGAACTATCTTTTGTTGTTGCAAACTGTACATAACTAACGCGTGGGACTACCTTATTCAAATCGAGCCTTATTAAAATTATCTCTACTTTTGAATCCATTAGCAAACTATCGCCAGATTAATTCGTAACAGTGAGCACGGAATTTAAGGATTTCACTGAAATATTCGAGTGGATACTATGTAGGTTTCAACTTGTAATATTCTCTGATTCTGTGAAGTGCGGCCAGTCATTTTATTCAATTTTGCACATTACACATGCAGTTTGACTGCAGATATCTTTTGAGTGATGTGTTTTGGCAATCTAATACAGGTTTTGTTAAAAACCCAAATCAGGCACCAGTCCCTCACAAAGTTGAACTAATTAAGATCTACATTAAGTTAAATATGATGTTGTTGTAACGTTCGTCTTGTGAGGAACGAATAAATACTTATAATAAAAAAAAAAATATCTTTTTTATCTTCACCGACTTATGCTCACGCTCTGTTCATATTTATGACACGGCTCTTGGCGTGTCTGTAAGACCTTGAGAGCTGACTTTAACTTGTTCATGTTCAGCTACTCCCAGCCGTTAAAAGTATTGGAATATCGGCTGCAAATTCTTATCTGACATCGTATGCCGTCTAAAATAAGTATTCTCTGTTTCTAACCTTGTAAGATTAAACTTAGCTAATACAACCACAGAAATAAGGTTCCTGATAAAGTTGAAAATTGCGGTTAATATTTCTCGGAATACAAAAGCTTAATCGAACCCCTTAAGAGCCCTCACGTATTAGTCGCTAACCATCTGCTCGGATAATTCAATTTATAAATTTTAATGCCATCATCATCATAACTGCTGTAAGATGTCCACTGCTGGACAAAAGCCTCCTCCAAGAATCATCTTGGGGGTATGCCATAATCGTCACGTTTGGCAGACGGGTTGTCCACGGGTAGCAGTGTCCCTCTGTCTACTACGATGGTCGTAGTAGACAGAGGGACACTGCTACCCGTTCTCTGGTAGATATTCCCTCGGGTCGACTTCTACGCCTCTCACGATCCCACTGATATGATATTCTGATATTCGCCCCCGTTACCATACAGCATTTTAATATAATAGTACTACATTTAAAATAAAAATAGTAGCTAAGTAACTTGTTCTTTTTATAAGGATTAAAAAAAAGTTATAAAGCAGAACGTACGGACGGAGTCGTTCTAATTTTTCGTTACTTGAATATTGTATTTGACTATACATATTTACTATATGTCCTGCATTGTGAGCTTAACAAGTACAAGTGTTACATGTTAATACCAAAGTGCTGTAAAATTTCATTATTTCATAAATATTTTTTAAATAAAGAAGCAGCCTGGAATCAGGATTTGTTTCTTAAGAGTTTGGTGCTAAGAAACCAGTATGATGGACATTTATAAAAAAGAGACATTGACATAGACATGACGAAAACGACGTCTTAAAACAAAGAAGAATGGAGCTTCACCGACAAGAGCATAGCTCTTAAAGGAAGATGCCAAGTATTGGCCAAAGAATGCCCAACAATTTGGTGACACTTAAAATATAAGTTCTAATTTATCATAATATTCATGTCTCCCATAAAGTTGGAAATATTTTAGTACTTTATTTAAAGGTCATGAAAAAACGATTCCATGATCATACCTAATCTCTGTAGCTGTCAAACTGAAAATCTTGGATCATTCAAACCAAAGAGTATCATAATAGACCGGGAAATTCAAACCTCCATTTGCTTTTGCTTTCGTGTGTTTGTTTTATTTCGCCAATAATTGAGTAAGCCAAGTAAAGCTGCATTAATGAAAAAAATAAAATTGCCTGTAAATTAAAAACCTGAAGATTTTTAATTTTTTTGATTTTTTGTTTGAAAGCTGCATTAATGAAAAAAATAAAATTGTCTGTAAATTAAAAACCTGAAGATTTTTAAACCATTGTCTATTGTAATTACTGGGTTGCCTATTATAATTTCCATGATAATTTAAATGTGGGCATTCATAGCTTTAGTTACTAGGGGCAATGGGCATGCCCCTTTAGTAAATGGTAACCTTCAAGAAGCGAGCCTATTCTTTTCTTAAAGGCCAGAAACGCACTTGCGGCTCCTCTGGTTTTGCGAGTGTCCATGGGCGGCGGTGATCACTTACCATCAGGTGACCCAGCTGCTCGTTTGCCATCCTATTATATATAAAAATAAATTACAGTTGGCCGCTTGTCGAATTGAAATTTATTGAGCGGCGACGTCACTAGTCACTACTGAATATATCTTATTAATAATATATCTTAGAGTATTTGTTACGACATAAAAAGTATATATAGTTCGAAATGCTATTTTTATTCACTCAAATAACGATTATCTGCCCACGTAAAGGCGAGTGCTCACATTCGACGTTAATACGATATGTAATCAATCGCCTCCAATCTGCGCCAACTGGAATTGACATTTTTTGGTTATATGCTTAATTATTTACAAAATATTGAAAAAGTATCGGCGGTGTAGAGTTTGTAGGTAAAGTATCTTTCTGAGTGTAGGTTTGATTTTATGTCTTTATTTAGTTTGATGTCTTAGTGTGGGTTTGCAATGATTGTTGTTTTATCATCGTATGACTCCACGCACTTTAAAATCTGTTTTTAGAGCGCAGACGAAATGTGGCTGATATGGTTCAATTGACTGTCCCATTTTACTGAGTAAATTACACATTGATATTCACACGTTCAAGCAGTCTACTCAAAAACAGAAAAACGTTCAGTCTTCCTTGTCAGTCAACATTCACCAATGTACCGCATGTGCTCGTCTTACAACAAATTATGTAATGATGTAGATATTTTCAATGTATCCATACAATCCGTAAAATGCTATTTTCTGAGCCCACAAAACATACATAGTTAAATATATAGTTAAATTCATAATCATAATTATTTTCATTTAGTTAAGTTTAGTCACTGTATTTTTGTGTTTAGTCAGTACTTACTGTGTTTACATCAAAAAGGTCGTACACTGAGCTTGCTTCAAGAACTTACATTTCTTTTATTATTTAATATTGTGTACGTCTAGTTTACATAAAAAAAGTTGTAGTCATGAGTTTTTCTTATTCTTGTACGTATATGTGCAGCCCTTTTTATTATTTTTTGATAAAGCAGGGGGAAGGCGTAGGCAAAGCATGCCACCCGTAAAAGGTGTCTTCGGGTGAGTATGTTGGAGTTGCACTGACTAAGCTGAACTTGCCGTAGACTTCTCTTGGCGCCAGCGAAGGAAGCCCCGGGAATTCGGGGGTGGCGGTGACCTTAGTGTCAGGGTTATGTAAAAGTCCAGTAGACTTCTGACGTGGCTTTTTAACAGTTTAATGTGCCCTTCGGACTGAAAGGTTTTTACCTTTCACGCCGCAGGTCGTGGGTTCGATTCCCACCCAGGACAGATATTTGTGTGCATGAACATGTCTGTCTTTACAAAAGTAGTATATCATTTATCTGGTTTCCATAGTGCAAGCTCTGCTTATTTTCTGATAAGATAGCCGTGTGTGAATATTATTCTAGGATATTTTATTCTCATTCTCTCGTTTCATGAGTTGAGAGCCCCATGAGAGAAATAAAATAAAAAAATAAAAAGTTTATTTCAGAAACATACAACTGCTACAGCATATCTTATGTAGGGGTCTCCTTTTAAGTATTACAAATACCTGTGCTAGGAGGCCCCGCTCTTCTTAACTAAATAATAATGTGTAGGAGTGTGTATGTAAAACAAAACAGAACAAAAATAAAAAATATAGTTAGAATTAAAATACCTAATATCTAAAAGAAAATGAATGAAAGAAAATTTATACAGCACAATAGGGAATCAACATTATCGTGTTGTGTGTGAGTTAGTGTATGTATGTGTGTGTGTGTGTAGGTGTGTGAGTTAGTGTATGCGTGTGTGTGTGTAGGTGAGTGAGTTTAAACAATCGTGTGTAAAAGGCTCTCTATCTCATCGTAAGTCTTGGTTTTTAGCCATCCCGTAACAGTAATTTTGCATTCCCGATGAGTTAAAGCAAATATATTGAGCAATTTATTTATTTTATTATACAGGGAGGCGGATTGACTGTTATACTGCCTTTTTGCATATGCTGTTTTTACAGATACAATTGGTGCCACAACGTATTTTCTTCTTTTATTGCCAGTGGTAGGATTATAAGGCAGGGCTTTGTGTAATCTTAAAACAGCATGAAGAATATACAATTTTCTAACCGTGAGTAGACCGCTTAATGAAAAGAGACTTTCAGTGGGAAATTTATACGGCTTGAAGTACATTACCTTCAAAAGTGACCGCTGTGCTCGTTCCAGCTCAAGAAATTTGACTTTTGTTGCTCCACCCCACACAGGAATACAATAGACTAGCACTGACTGGGCCAATGAGACGTAAATCTGATTTAAGAGTGTCTCTGTGGTAACATGCCTTAAAGTTTTAAAAGTCCAGATGAGCTTTCTGGTACGGGCCATGACCATATCTATATGTTTATGCCAAGACAGTCGCTGGTCAACCACGATACCTAAATACTTTATGTCACTTACTTTTGCGATTTCATTACAAGAGCAATTTGTGCTATAGTCAATGTCACAGTTATTGTGAATCTTAAGACTATGAGTGGGTCCAGGTTGAGTGCTGTTATAATTACTAAAAGCTATGTATTTGGTCTTAGAGGTATTTAAGGTTAGTAAGTGAGAGTTTAACCAGCGAGCAATCCTGGCAAGCCCCACTTCAGCGGATTTATATGCGGATGCCCATGTATCTCCTGCAAAAGTTACTACTGTGTCATCTGCGTAAGAAGATATGCACCCATTTTCAAGTCTCATTTTACAGAGATTATTTATATAAATCAAGAAAAGAGTCGGGCCTAACATACTTCCCTGTGGAACGCCAAAACCTATATTCAACTCCTTACTAACGTGATTGCCCACTCTTACACTTTGCTTTCGATCTTGGAGATAATCTTTTAGTAACGCCAAGGGCACCCCTCTTATACCGATACACTCTAGTCGCGCTACAAGAATGGAAATAGAGACAGTATCGAAGGCTTTTTTGAGGTCCAAAAACAGTTAGACACTTTCTTCCTGAATCCACTTGGTCAACAACATGAGAAGTTAGTGCTGAAACCGCATCTTCCGTAGATAAACCCTGCCTGAAACCGTATTGAGACTCTGATATTATATTATATTTGTTAAGGTAACTTATTAATTGTATGTTTATTAGTTTTTCAATAATTTTTGAGATTGCAGGTAATACAGAGATGGGTCTATAGTTACTCACATCGTCTCTATCTCCACCTTTATGCACTGGCGTAATGATAGCTTGTTTCAGAGCTGAAGGGAAGATTCCTTTCCTAAAGCACAAGTTAACTAGATGTGTGATTACAGGCACCACCACCTCATGGGCAGATTTTAAGAATTTGGTAGAAATGTTGTCCCATCCCGGGGCGCTCTCAGATTTAAGGCTCATTATTACGTAATACACTTCCCTAGGAGTTGTTTCTAAGAGCACAAAAGAGGATGCATGCGAGCTTCTTATGTTATAAGTATAATTCTCCCGCGGTGGGTTGGCTGAGATAATATCTTCAGCGAGGGTTCTCCCAACGTTAGAAAAATATTGGTTAACGTAGTTTACTGAAACAAGTGGATTCGATTTTGTTTCAAGTAATTCCAAATTTTGGGAGTTATTTGGTTTACGGTTCGTAATACTATTTATAACAGTCCATGTTTTTTTAGTATTTTTATTAGCATTAGTTAATTTATCTTTATTATATTTCCGTTTAAGTTTTTTAATAAGGTTGTTTATGTAGTTACGATATCTTCTGTATGTAATTTTTAAGACTTCATTTTGAGGATCTAAACGTAATTTTCTCTGCATATTATTTCTATTATGGATACAGCGTAATATTCCTACAGTTATCCAAGGTTTAATTATGCGATTGTTTCTCGGAATCAAGGTTGTTATGGTATTTTTCATTAAACAATCCCTAAGTTTATTAGAAATGAAATTAGAGAGACCACCTGTAAAGGCACCAAGCGAATAGTTTAAGGTTTCTTTTAATAACAATTCGATATTAGGCACGTTCGAGTATTTAGACAATTTATATAGGCCGATCAATTGATATTCAGTTATTTGGCATTTGATTTGGCATAGTACCCCGCCAAAAACAAAACGCAATCAGTCTACTTAACTACAACAAAAATCCGGAGTGTTTGCCGTCCCATTAAATTCGGAGTGAAGCTATCTCTGTAAACATGATGTGTACGAAAATGAACGACAGTTATTTTATTTCTCGTCAGTTATTTGGAATTTGGTTTGGCATAGTACCCCGCCAAAAACAAAACGCAATCAGTTTACTTGACTACAAAAAAAATCCGGAGTTTTTTCCGTCCCATTAAATTGGGAGTGAAGCTATCTCTGTAAACATAATCTATACGCAAATTAATGTTAGTTATTTTATTTTTCGTCAGTTATTAGATTTGGCATAATACCCCGCCAAAAACAAAACGCAATCAGTTTTCTTAACTACAACAAAATTCCGAAGTGTTTGCCATCCCATTAAATTCGGAGTGAAGCTATCTCTGTAAACATGATCTGGACGCAAATGAATGATAGTTATTTTATATTTCGTCAGTTATTTGGCATATGATTTGGCACTACTGTGCCAAAAACAAAACGCAATCAGTTTACTTAACTACAACAAAAATCCGGAGTGTTTGCCGTCCCATTAAATTCGGAGTGAAGCTATTTTATTTATTTTATTTTGTTTGGGAAAATTACAGTGTCAATTATCTAAGGTAGTCTAAAATAAGGATAACTTAGGACTATTTAACATTTTCTACTATTTAACATTATCTCTGTACGGAAATGAATGATAGTTATTTTATATTTCGTCTGTTATTTGGCATATGATTTGGCACAGTACCCCGCCAAAAACAAAACGCAATCAGTTTACTTTACTATAACAAAATTCCGGAGTGTTTGCCGTCCCATGAAATTCGGAGTGAAGCTATCTCTGTAAACATGATGTGTACGCAAATTAATGATAGTTATTTTATATTTAGTCAGTTATTTGGCATATGATTTGGCACAGTACCCCGCCAAAAACAAAACGCAATCAGTTTACTTAACGACAACAAAAATCCGGAGTGTTTGCCGTCCCATGAAATTCGGAGTGAAGCTATTTTATTTTATTTGGGAAAATTACAGTGTCAATTATCTAAGGTAGTATAAAATAAGGATAACTTAGGACTATTTAACATTTTCCACTATTTAACATTATCTCTGTACGGAAATGAATGATAGTTATTTTATATTTCGTCAGTTATTTGGCATATGATTTGGCACAATACCCCGCCAAAAACAAAACGCAATCAGTTTTCTTAACTACAACAAAATTCCGGAGTGTTTGCCGTCCCATTAAATTCGGAGTGAAGCTATCTCTGTAATCATGATCTGTACGCAAATGAATGATAGTTAATTTATTTTTCGTCAATTATTCGGCATTTGATTTGGCATAATACCAAATACTACCCCGCCAAAAACAAAACGCAATCAGTTTACTTAACTACAACAAAAATCCGGAGTGTTTTCGTCAGTTATTTGGAATTTGATTTGTCATAGTACCCCGCCAAAAACAAAACGCAATATACTTAACTACAACAAAATTCCGGAGTGTTCGCCGTCCCATTAAATTCGGAGTGAAGCTATCTCTGTAAACATGATCTGTGCGCAAATGAATGATAGTTATTTTATTTTTCGATTGTCCGTTGCGGTTCGTCGGAGCCGACTGTCCAAGAATTAATAACGGACGGTACCGAGTTCGAAACCGCGACAATCTGCGCTCTTTTTGAGTGTACACAAATTTTTCAATATTTCTTTTTTTCTCATATTTTTTCTATTCAGTGCCCGATAGTTTTTTGCGGTCGGTGACTGTCGCCGCTTTTATGAATTCGGTGGATTTTTTAATGGGGTATGAGTTTTGGTAACGCAGTGATTATAAAGTTGATTGGGGATTTGGTTTAGTTGGTAGAACTCGTTGATGAATACGATGTGAATGTTTTAATAGTATGTATTTACACATTGGGAGATATTTTAGTTTTTTTTTATTACATATCTACAACTAGTAGTGCCCGCGGACTTCGTTCCGCGCTATAAATATTTTTGTCCCTGTCCGTTTGTCCCGCGTAATAATACTTCGGGTTAAAAGTTTGGGATAATTTTTTTTCATAGCCTATAACACTCCATAATAACGTAGCTCTCTATTGGTGAAATAATTTTGAAAATCGGTTCAGTAGATTGAGAGATTACCCCTTACAACGTCACAAACTCACAAACGTTACCTCTTTATAATATTAGTTTAAATAACTTCCAATGTGTAAATACTTTGGCGGGCGAGTTGGCGTGGTTGCTTGCCATCCACAACGCGGGTCGTAGTTTCGATTCCCTTTCATGACAGATATGTGTGTGCATGATCATGTCTGTATGTCTTATGTATGGATGTAATCACACTAATATTATAAAAGTGAAATTGTGAGTGAGCGAGTATGTTTGTTACTTCTTCACGTCTAAACGGTTGGAGCAATTTGAATAATTTTTGGTATGGAGTTAGCTGACACCCTGGATTAACGATAAGCTATAATTTATTAAGTATAATATATTTAAGTACAAAAGAAAAGTAGTATAAGACACGTCCCGTTTTACCCTTTGGATACGGAACCCTTAAAGTAGTATATCAATTATCTGATTACCATAGTACAAGCTCTACTTAATTTGGGATCAGATGGCAGTGTGTGAATAATGTCCCAGGATATTAGTATTATTATTATTTGTAATTTAGCAATAAAACGAGATGTAACTGATCTGTTTATCCAGCAATTTTTCGTTTCTATGTCATACTTCTATTTTACATGTTATAGGTACATATGTACAGACGCAAATATCGTTTATAGATTTTATACTTTATCACAAAAGCATAAGGTTCACTTTCAATTGGGGAAATTCGACAGATTGGGGTAGCTTAACACTACGAGCGAATCTTGTATCAAAAATGATACAACATTTTTTATGTGCTGGCGTCTGTACATACCTACTACAGTTTTTATGTAAATAGTTTGACGGTGGCTGTTCATAACACATTTATGAGGGCTCTATTACAACACAAGAGACGCCGCGGGCGCAGCCATTGAAGGTTAAATGTTTAAGTATCTGTATCGCGAATCCAGTGTTTGTGATATAATAGCGGTTCACTTTTTTTTTTTTTTTTTTTTTTTTTTTTTTTTTTTTTAACATGACGCGTGCAGTTAGCCTTACGGCTTTTACTGCTTCACCGGGCAGTAGGGGTGAGCGTGGGCTCTAACCGGCCTAGCAAATATAGACTACAAACTAAGTACCCGCGCCGGAGGGCACCCCCTGTGGGGTTCGAACCTCGGCTCTGGGCGGATACTGACGGGGAGAGGGCAAGATCATGGTTTTTAGGGAGTTTAGTGCAACTTTCGCTCTACGTTAATGACATGACGCGGCCCCCCGTCCGCGTTGAGGGGGGCTTTTTATCGGTACGATATGCAAACTAAGGGTCATGGAGGACGCTGGTGGTCGCGACGCGTTCGCGGTCGTACTCGCATCCGGCGAGTACGAAATATCGGTTGTGCAGTGTTGCGAGAGTCTCTAATCGATTTGATTTGGTTTAAGTAAACGGTGATCTCGTCGTCCGATTCGTCTATGACGTTCTTCGGATGACGGTGTTTACGTGAGAGTCGGGAAGGAGTGTATTTGACCGCCTGTACCACCAATTTGCTTGGATGGTGAGTGGCAGAGTCAAAGTACCTTTTGGACGCTTGCTTCATCCATTGCCTGATGGTAGGCAATTGGAGATCAGCATGGAGGCTTTTGTTACGGACGAACCACGGTGCACCCGCGGCTCGTCGCATAAACTTGTTCTGGACTACCTGGAGGAGGTGGATGAATCGATCCTTAGCGTGCGCGAAGACCGGGCTCGCATAGGTCATCATGGGTCGAATGCACGTCTTGTAAATTCTCACCTTGTTTTCAAGGGACATTTTACTGCGTGCATTCAGGAGAGCGGTTCACTGGTGTGATAATGAATTTATACGATATCGTGGCGGCGGCGCTTGTACACGCGCTCGCTACCTGCGTTGCCAGCTTGATACAGAAATGGGTATTTGCATTTTATTGAGTTACTAGCTGGGCCCCGCGGTTTTACCCGCGTTAAAGTACATCAATTATCACAGCTCCTCCCCCGTAGCCTATATGTTGACACGACTTCTTAGTAATATTCATTCAAAATTTGAAGTAAATCTATGCAGTACTTTTTGTGTTTAACCCGGACATACATACAGACAAACATACGAAAATTCTAAAAACTATATTTTTGGCTTCAATTTCGATTGTCGATCACGCCCCAAGTATCCATTTAAAAAAATACTCAATGTACAGTTTTGACTTTCCTACGATTTTATTATATGTATAGATTTTTTAAGTTTGAGTTCATATTACTAATTTAGTGAAGTAATTAACTATCTAAGGTCCGTATTTTAATAGAAGCCAAGATTTACTTTAAACTAACCACACAGATTTAACCACCTTCGTTGCTAATTTTAATATATTTTTAAAGTATAAGCATGTTCGTACCACTAGTTGGGCTTTTTCACTACTGTTAAGTTGTACATAAATTTTATCATATTTAAAGAAAAACTACTAAACAATAATATCGATTTATTGATATGGCAACACCAAACGATGACGTTGACAGGTAGACGAACCGAATGGGTCTTTTGTTGTGGAGCGTGCTACGAGTTGGCTGTGTCATAAGTGTCGATAAGTTATATAATTAGTTGCACTCGATTATAGATCTGTTATAGGTTCCTGAACTGTTGTAGTAATAAATAAAGAAGAGATATAATGTTGTATAAATTTATAATGCTTACCAACTTATGGAGTTCTATTATACCACTAATATCTCACTTTATTGTACTACATAAATATTTTTTGTCTTGTCTTGGTTGGGGTGTACTAGCGTTCAGCTCTCGACCCTTCAGGATCTTTTGTACTAGCCCCCATTGGTCTTTACTCTATACCTAGAGCCCTGAATGAAGTTTGCACATAATTCAGTACTCTTTTTATGTGTAATCCTTGTAGTCTTTTGGTTCTGGATATGCCAGCCCCAGGATGGCAATTCTGTGTCTTATCAATATGTTTAGAAGTACCTCAGTAAAATAATACCTCACTTAAAATAAAATCCATTTACCAAGTCTGCGTTGCAACGCGTCGATACTGATGTTCAATTTATTTTCAGCGTCCACTGATCGTTGCTTTGAGGTGAATTAATACGTTACAGTACTAATTTTTAATGGATAACGAATAATTTCATAACAGTCAATCCTACGAACAATTTGTGATGACAGTATCGAACAGAAATAAGAGAGTTTACCTTCATTCTGTCAATTAGTCAACTACAGTATTGATATTTTAATTATGAAATGGAAGTTTTAAAAATAAACGATTGAGGAGTGAGTTTGGGTTATTTTAGGGTAATGTAATGAATATGGTATAAGAGCCTATTCACACCACGTTTGTTAGGCTAGTTTCACTGCTTCATCAGGCAATACGGGTGAACGAGTGCGTAAGTATCATATCTAGCACAATTAAAATACTAGTTGAGTAACTACAAATAAAGGTAAGTGGAGACCTGTTAAAGCTTTCTGCTGCCTATGAATATATCATAAATAATGTGTTGTTAAATGCTGTTGGTCTTCCTAAGAAAATAAATAAATAATAAATAAGTGCTAGAAGTTTGCTGAGGAGTATCTTGATGCCGAAACAGTTTTTTTAATTTGTTGCCATTGTTTCTCTAAGTTTGTGAATCTTTTTGTGGATTTTTTTTCAATTTACATTCTTACGGTATTACGGTTTGGTTTAAATAAGTTGTGTGAATGGAACAACCGAAAGGAGAAGACCTCGTAGAACATTCTCTGACCAAATCGGTGACGTTCTCAAGAAAGGCCAGGTCAGAAGTACCCTACAACGGCGAGCATATACGAAGAATATAAAGACAGTAAACGAGGCAAAAGAAAGTGACAGCAAAGCAAGTGCAAAGATATATGTGATAAATGGAAGTCAGTTGTCGCTGCGTACCCCTCTGGGAAACCACCGTTAGTATATGTATGTATGTATAAATATAGTAATAGTTAGTGCATTCATTTAAGTATATTTAATGTCAATTTCTGTACATTTATTATTCCACATACATATTTGAATGAAACGGAACGTGGAATGAAAACCTAAATAAAAAAAATGCACCGCTGTAACTTTATCATTTCCGTAGAACAGCGTAGAGGTATGTATATAACATATCCACTAACTTTTAGAATTAAGGTTAGGATTTTTACGGTATAAGGTAAGCCTGCATCATATTATTCCATACATAATATAGTTAAATATTTGAATAAAATGGAATATTGAAATAACAATAATTTTGCTCCGCCATAACTTAATAATTTCCTTAAATCAGTGTAATATTAAATAGCCCCTAACTTGTAGAATATTGTATATACAATATTAATTGATTTATAATAATAAATAACACAAGCTTTAAACGCAATATTTATGACTTTTAAATACCTTCTATTTAAACTTCAGATACAATTCTCATTATTAAAACAATCATCAGAATTATATAATCAAATTTAATTAACTTCATTGCTCGAATAACAAATTAGCTTTGCAATTAACTTCTGTTATGCTTAAGATGTAATAAAACTACGTTTTAAATGACTGGGAGGCTTATAATAATTTATAATAATGCAATTTATAATTATTCTGTATCGAAGTAGTTCAACTGGGTATAGACTTGATTTATGATGACTTATTTTTATACGTTTGTGAAAGGGTTCTGTTCTTAAAAATGAACTTGAGAACCTTTTCCTTTTGAAGTCGGTTAATAATATAGTTTTAATTTCAAATTAAAGTGCCTGGTCTTTTAGTCTAGTGCTTCAACCGCAGATTACGAGGTCCTGGTTTCAAATCCCGGGTCGGACCAAAAGTGCTTTTGGATTTTTTTCTGTAAAAAAAAGCAGTATTATACCCCCGTGCCTCGGAAAGCTGGTAAAGTTGTCGGTCCGGTACCTCACCTCTTTCTGGTCGTGTCGCTAGTCGTCCCATTGAATCATGAGAGTGATGG
Organism: Pseudoips prasinana; assembly: GCA_951640165.1. NCBI lineage: Eukaryota > Metazoa > Arthropoda > Insecta > Lepidoptera > Nolidae > Pseudoips > Pseudoips prasinana. Next base: position 15,969,656 of record OX621259.1, on the reverse strand, counting down.
AATAGAAAGTTACCCTGTGTTGGCGCTCACACTTGTGTCTGAATGACTAGTCTCCATTGAGACTGGCCGCCGTGGCCGTAATTCGGCTAGGAGGACATTATTATTATTAGTGACCCTAACTGCTTAGCTAGGGGATGTAACCTCGATACTCACCCACAAAACCAATAATAGTGCTCATCACACAAATACTTGTCCTGGACGGGAATCAATCCCACGACCTTTAGCTTAGTAGTCAGAGTCACTAACCACTGTAGTACACCAACACGCCAGTCAATAATCCTCTGTACTACTTACTTACTTATCGTATGGGCAGTGGTCACCCTAGTGTCAGAGTTGTTCAAGCCGCACAGTATGCCTCTGACATGGCTTAACGACTGTTGTCTAATGACTTAAACCGAGACCGACAGCTTAACGTGCCCTCCGAAGCACGGAGACGGTCAGAAATTAAACCACTTTGGCGGTCACCCATCTATGGACTGACCGGGAGATTAGTTGCTTAACCTCGCCGATCACTTACGAACCGGTTAAAGCATCTAGCTATGAGCTCTTCTGTATGTATATTAAACTACAATTTCTGTCATTATGCCAACAATAATTAGACTAAACGTTAAAAAATTCTATCATAACGAATTCTAGACGTTTGTTAGGTTTATATAATAATGTCCTCCAGGCTGCATTCCGGCCACGGCGGCCAGTCTCAATACAGATCTGTCATCTGCGCGGGACTTATTATAGTGCTCAAGTGTGTGCGCAAACACAGGACCACTTTCTATTCCATCAAACTCATGATCCGAGGGGGCGCCTAGCGACATGACCGGAAAGAGGTCAGGTACAGGACCGACGGCTTTAGGTGCTCTCCGAGAGACGGGGGTTTATGCCCTTATATGTTATACCACCAACTCCCAGACTTCGGGCTGATGCTGAGAAATTTTGTTTTTACAGAAAATTCCCAAAATACCCTTTTGTTGGCCCAACCCAGGGTCTGAACCCAGGACCTCGTTACTTCTTTCTACCGCTAGACGAAAGGTTTAATATATACATAGATATAGAATAAAGAAGAAAGTAGAAGAGCGAGTAATACAGAGTTTCAAATACAGATAACATAAACTTTTAATTTAATTATAATATATTGGTAATATCCAGTAATGCAAACAAGGACCCACTCGGCGAGCTACCAGGATAGGGTGACTATAAGATTTAGAGCAGTGAGACATAGTTAAAATACGCAAAGTCAAACCAGCACCCATTTTTTTTGGGGGCTTGATGCCTTGATGGCATGTTGCTACCTCGACCATTACTGATCTATAGTAGCAGAGCTCCTTGACTTTGTCAAAGTTCACTGCTCAATCCTACAGCTTCCAAAAACTCCCAGATTGATTGTGCAGTGAGTGTTTGTATCTCTTCTGGTTGCATAATATGATGTCCTAAGTAGATACTTCTCCAAGGCATTAGCGGCCCGCACGAGCACAGAATATGCAAAGGAGTTTCCTCTGATTCTTGGCAGAATCTGCAAATTGTGCTGTCGGCCAACTTTAGGTTGAACATGTGCTTATTCAGCGTGCAGTGTCCGGTAATAATTCGAGTTACCGCACATGTTTTGTAAAGTTTGAATTCAATTAATTCTTTCGACAATTTTTTGTTGCTGCCATTTACCTGAGCCCCCTGTTTCACTCGAGGGTCCATTCTTGGTAGAAATCGCAGGGCAAATTGTTAGAATATAGAGAAGTTTGGTCAATAAGGACTTCCTCAGGGAATTTTAAGGGTAAGAACATTTGTCGGTCTGGAGAAGGATGTGCACTTGTAAGCCTCAATTTTTTTGAATATATGTTTCATATTATTGAGGTTTCAATCTGCACACAAGTAAAACATTAATAAGCAATATATCTGTATAGATAAATACTTATATACATAGAAAACATCCATGACTCAGAAACAAATATTCGTGCTCATCGCACAAATATTTGCACTTACCGGGATTCGAACCCAGGGCCACCAGCTTCGTAGGCAGGAGCACTACCAACTAGCTAATTAAGCAGAGCTTGTACTATGGAAACCAGATAACTGATATACTACATAAATACTATTTTTCTGTTGTAAAAACATACTTATATAAATAATTTACACCCAGACTCAGCACAAATAGATATGTTCATACACAGAAATATCTGTCCTGGGTGGGTATTGAACCCACGACCAGCGGCGTGAAAGGCCAGTATCTACCAACTACGGCAACCGGCCCGTCAATAAGTATGTTTATCTTATATAATATACTTTTATCTTTAGTTTGGGAGTAAATGGCCAAGTGTTCTTGCCCCAAGATATTTATTTATTTTACTATTTACCAACCATCTAAATCTAAGGCTGATCAGTAAAATAGCAGAAACCATTTAAACAGTTCGGACAGCTAAGTTGGTGGATATATATAGGTTGAGTGTCAATTGATTGGATAAATAGAACATGTTTCAATCTAAAACAGGACCAGTCCGCAATCATACCAAAGCGTGGTCTCTTCAACAACGTCCGCTGTATCTTAGTACAAGTGCATCGAATTAAATTCGCGATTAGCATACGTAATTACAACGCTTATCGTGCTCTTAATTGCACTATAATGAATCAACTGACGGCCGTATTATATGTGCGCCTTTAACATTGTGCTGGAGAGGAATTTTGTTACACTTTAAGGGTATTATGTACAATTACTGAGGTAATATTCAATTAACGAGGTAGCTCAAAAATATCTTACTTATTGTGTTTTTTCGCCAAGAAAGTATCAATTGAGGTTGAAGTCCACCATGCTTTACAATTTTTTTGGAACGAAGTTCCTTATCGCGCGTTGTGAAAGGCGGCTAGACGGAAAACATTCTTCCGAAAAGTTGTCACGTTACTTTTTGCAGCTGTGCGGCGTGCGCATGTTTCTCTGTCTGTCTCTCTCTCTCTTATAGAAAGCAAGCCAGATATTTTCATTTCTATTTCGCATTGAACAGTGTGGTGTCGCGACGATTATTTTCGTTGAGTGGTTTTATTGGTTTTTTGGTTCAGGATTTTTGTACATAATAAATAATAAGAAATAACTTCGTTCCATCCGGGTGTCCCTTGACGCCTCTCAAGTTTTTTTATATCAGAGGGCGTCAAATGAGCAAGTGGGTCACCTGATGGTAAGTGATCACCGCCGCCCATGGACACTCGCAACACCAGGACGCCTGTGCGTTGCCGGCCTTTAAGAGTCATCAAACAAGTGTTGAAGGAATGTCTTCTGTAAGGTGGAGGTACTTCCCCAGTTGGGCTGCTCTTTGAGCGAATGAACGCTGTGCCCTACCTCTCTTATTGTAAATTATTTGACGCAATAGAGTGTACTTATAATTACTATTGATATAATAATAATGTCCTCCTAGCCGAATTTCGGCAACAGGCGGCCAGTCTCAACAGAGATTAGCCATCTACGCGGGACATATTATAGTGCTCAAGTGTGTGCGCAAACACAGGAGCACTTTCTATTCCATCGCTCTCATGATCCGATGGGACGCCTATGCGACACGACTGGAAAGAGGTCAGGTACAGGACCGACGGCTTTACGTGCTCTCCGATATATAATACCGCCAACTCCCAGGCTTCGGGCTGATTCTGACAATTTTTTCTTGTAACAGAAAAGTCCCAAAAATCACTTTTTGGCCTGACCCGGGATTTGAACCCAGGACCTCGTTCTCTGCGGGTGAACACGCTACCGCTAGACCAACGAGGCAGTCAACTAGCCTATTATTGATATAGGAGTGAGGGAATTGAGAGTGGAAACACAATTTTTTAGGGTATGTCTAGTAAAGCCACTACGCTGCCAGGAGCACATCAATGTTATAATGTTCCATTGTTTGGCACAGGTTTCCTCTATTTAAGCTAGATAAGAGGATTGATGATACTTAGCTTCGTTTGAAATAAAGAGCTTATTTCAAACGAAGCTAAGCCTATTCAGTTTAGGTACGATATATAGTATCCAATAATTATGTATTCAATTTTGTTATATACGAATTTAGGCTTGTATGTGTATAGTTATGTCACCGTAGCCTAGTTGGTAGTGTTCCTACCTACGAAGCTGGTGGTCCTGGGTTCGAATCCCGGTAAGTGCAAATATTTGTGTGATGAGCACGAATATTTGTTTCCGAGTCATGGATGTTTTCTATGCATATAAGTATTTATCTATCTATATAAGTATGTATATCGTCGCCTGGTACCCATAGTACAAGCTTTGCTTAGTTTGGGGCTAGGATGATCTGTGTGACATTGTCCCCAGATATTATGTTGACTTATTGTTCTAGTGGTATAGTGATTCTAACTGCTAAGCCGGAGGTTATGGGTTCGATCTCACCCAGGACAGATATTTGTGCGTTTAGCATGATTATTTGTTCTGTGTCTGGGTGTTATTTATCTCTGATATGTATGCATTTAGAAACATGTAAGTACGTTTACCAGTAGTCTGGTTGCCATACTACCTACAGCTCTGCTTAGCTACTGATCGAATGGCAGTGTGATAGTTGTCCCAAAATATATATTATTATTAATTATACTTTATGAACTTGCATTTATTATAAAAAAAATATATAAATAGAGTAACATTTAATAATTTAGTTTAGTAACGGTTTTACTGTAAAGGTGCAACTTGTAGTCCAACAGACACGACAGGAAAGAGGTCAGGTATAGGACCAACGGATTTACGTGCGCTCCGAGGCACGAGTGTGTAATACCGTCAACTCCCATACTTGGGGCTTATACTGAGAAATCTTTTCTCTTTAAGGGAAATTCCCAAATATGACTTTTTGGACCAACCCAGGATTCGAATCCAGGACCTCATTATTTGCAGTTAATCATGCTACCGCTACTACAAGGTACTACAAGGTGTAACATACATAGTGAAACTTAAGGTGTGCTATTTGAAACTGAACAGATGAAACAAAATAAGTTTTTTAGCTTCCTATACAAAATGTATTAGCTGATCATTGTTCTCGTATCGGAGGTCTCTTTCTTATTTCTACTTTACTTGAATAAGGCACCATAAAAGTATCTACTTTTATAATGTTGAAGTAAAGCTATATGAAAGTAGTATATGTAGTGTATCAGTTATCTGTTTTCCATAGAAGAAGATCTGCTTAGTTTGAGATCAGATGGCCTTGTGTGAATAATGTCCCAGGATATTATAATGCTGAAACATTTTCTCCAGCGCATTAATCAAATCGCTGTATAATTCTAGAACTGGTCGAAGCACAACAACAATTCCTATTAGACTAATAATTCAAATAATATCACAATTAATTACGAAATCATAACTCCAGTTTGGTCAAATCGGCGTATCACGCCATTTCCAAACACTGTAACAGTGTCGCCTCGTCTGTGAGTTAATTTATTTAATTTGCAGCTCTGTATATGCGGTGTTCTAATTGCTCGGGTGCCGTTCGCCCACTTATCATAATGTCTCGCAAATCACGACGCTGCAGGAATAAATCTAGCGTCGATAGGAGCTGGCCAATGACTTGGTAGGGTTGCCCTGAGTTTAGTATTATTGGGTTAGGTACAACGGAAATTTAATATAATTTATATTATTTACCCTTATCTTCGGTATATTCCTTTTTTTTCTGTACACCACCTACTACCCCCGTCTTCCTATTCACTAACAGTTCAGGGGCTCTGTCGGCTAAGTCACTGAACATCGATTTCTTAAAGGGCGTTGAAATAAATAAAGGTTACAAATGACTTAATCAATCGTCAAATCGGCTTCAACGTTGACAATCGATTCCGGACCGTTTATGACGTCACATGTGCTCATGGAAGCCGGTTTAACGATTGATTAAGTAATTTTTAACCTTTATTTATTTGAACGCCATTTAAGAAGCCGGTAGATCGCTTTTAGCGATAAGGTCGCCACTTGTACTATTTCCATTTTAATGTAATTTTTACTCTAAGTTTATGTCTTTGGTGCTCAATAAAGAGTTATCTATCTATCTTAATAATAATCCTGGGACATTATTAACACACGGCCATCTGTACCCAAACTAAGCAGAACTTGTACTATGGAAACCAGATAACTGATATACTATATATACTACTTTTCTTTTGTAAATATATACGTATATAGATACTTACACCCAGACTCAGAGCAAACAGATATGTTCATGCACACAAATATCTGTCCTGGGGCTCTACCGGCTAAGTCGCCGAACATCGATTTCTTAAATGGCGTTCAATTAAATAAAGGTTAAAAATGACTTAATCAATCGTTAAATCGGCTTCGACGTTGACAATCGATTCGGGACCATTTATGTCGTCACATGTGCTCATGGGAGCCGATTTAACGATTGATTAAGTCATTTTTAACCTTTGCCAAGCCGATTTGACTTAGACGGTAGAGGCCCTGGGTGGGAATCGAACCCACGACCTGCGGCGTGAAAAGCAAGCATTTGCCCACCACGCCAACAGGCCCGTCATAATATTAGTTTGCTATATTATTCTTAAAACTAATTATAATTCAAGGAAATCATTAATTATTTCCTCCACGTGTTGATATCCCTACAATATCCAGTTACGCACAAAAATGGAGTTGGCCGCACGCGAATTTCTAACATAAATCGCAATGGACTCCCCATCGGCGCGCACGCAGCCCCATACTTTATTATGTATCAACACGAAATTATTATACAATAATGCTATTAGCGATAACATTCAATTTGCATCTCATCTTAAACTTAAGGAAGTGGTTGATTAGATTTTACTTGATACATTCTTATACCTAACATATAAAACTAGGCAGGCTCTACAAGTTTAAGGGATATAATAATATAATATAATAATATCTGGGGACAATGTCACACAGATCATCCTAGCCCCAAACTAAGCAAAGCTTGTACTATGGGTACCAGGCGACGATATACATACTTATATAGATAGATAAATACTTAAATACATAGAAAACATCCATGACTCAGAAACAAATATTCGTGGTCATCACACAAATATTTGCACTTACCGGGATTCGAACCCAGGACCACCAGCTTCGTAGGCAGGAGCACTACCAACTAGGCTACGGTGACCGTCAAATCTTATCTATATACCTATAATAAAATCTTATCTTATCTATATACGTATAATAAAATCGTAGGAAAGTCAAAATTGTACATTGAATATTTTTTTAAAGGATACTTGGGCGTGATCTACATTCGATATCGAAGCCAAAAACATAGAACAAGTTTTTAGAATTTTTGTCTGCTTATCTGTAGATATGTATGTCCGAGCTAAACTCCAAAAAGTGCTGCATGGATTTACTTCAAAGTTTGCAGGAATATTACTAAGAGGTCGGGTCAACATATTACGCCATCACCTACGGGGGAGGAGCTGTGATAATTTATTAAGTTTAACGCGGGTAAAACTGCGGGGCACAGCTAGTAGTAAATAAAATGTATCTTACACTTGTAGTCCGATGCATCATCCCACAAAGATAAAAATTTAAATCCGTACATAGAATCGCGCTTGTTTCCCAGAGGGGCAGGCAGATATAGCGGATATCCATTTGTCACGATCTTTGAACATCTCTTTTGCGTCGTTAAGTCTAATCATATTCTTCATGGCTTGCCCGTAAAAGTAAAATTCATATTATTAAGTATGTAAATAAAAAAACTAAACAACAATTAAAATGTTATTTGCTCGTAATATTAACTCAAAATACTCTTTTTTGCGCCAGAATATAATTCAATGGTATAGATAATAGTAATAAAATAATTGTCCTCCAGGCCTGATTTCGGTCACGGCGGCCAGTCTCAATGGAGACTAGCCAACTCCGCAGGTCATATTATAGTGCACAAGTGTGTGCGCGAACACAGGGCCCATTTTTAGGGTTCCGTAGCCATGTCTGTTTGTCTGTCCGTATGTCACAGCCACTTTTTCCGAAACTATAAGAGCTGTACTGCTGAAACTTGGTAAGTAGGTGTATTCTGTAAACCGCATTAAGATTAACACCGCACAAAAATAGGAAAATAACAATAATTTTGGGGGGTCGCCATACATAGAACTGAAACTCAAATTTTTTTTTTGATCGTACCCATACATTTGGGCTGTCTATGGATAGGTCTTCAAAAATCTAATATAGTTTCTCTTCTCATATCATTATATCATAAGCTAGTTATAGGTTTCTAGTATAGTTTTTGGCTAAACTGAATAGTTTGCGCGAGAGACACTTCCAAAGTAGTAAAATGAGTGTCCCCCCCCCGTAACTTCTAAAATAAGAGAATGATAAAACTAAAAAAAATATATGATGTACATTACCATAGAAACTAACAACGAAAATTGTTTGAACGAGATCTAGCAAGTAGTTTTTTTTTAATACGTTATAAACCGCATTTTGCTTTCATTTAATCAACTGAAATACCTGCTGCTACGGAACCCTTCATGTGCGAGTCCGACTCGCACTTGGCCGGTTTTTTATTTACTCTTATGATCAAATAGGACGACTAGCGACACGACCTGAAAGAGGTCTGGTACAGGACCGACGGCGTTTACGTGCTCTCCAAAATACGGGGGTGTATAGATAGATAGATAGGATCACTTTATTGCATGTATGTATAGACATAGTTTCAATTTATGTACAATTGGCGGTCTTATCGCATAAGAGCGAATTCTTCCAGACAATCGTTGGATGGACTAGATTAGCAATTGAGAAAAGTGGCTAGCAATGTACTGTAAAATAACTTTAAATTCGATAATGTATATATCGCAGACTCCCAGACTTCGGCGTGTAATGAAAAACTTTTCTTTAAAGAAAAATCACAAAATCATCATTATAAAAATGGTTAATGTGAAACAATATTACTTGAACTAGAACTTTCCATTCATATATCCGAAGCGAGTAGATTCTCAGATATTAAACCACTTTGGCGGTCACCCATCTAGGGACTGATATCGTGATTATATACGCTTCACCGCACCGATCATATTATTATTGTGAATTGTGGAACACCTATACAATAGGTGTTCCATGTACATATATTTGACCCCTGAAAAAAGCCTTTCACATCACATCATCAGCCTGGCATTGTCCACATCTTGACATAGGCCTCTCCCAAAAGTTACTATGACGTCGCCATTTCGAGCTGTTTGCCGTAGTCACCGCGTTTGGTAAGCGAGTTGGTGACCGCAGTTATGTGGTAGCTAGTACACAGGTGGCGCTGCTGGCCGACTACCTGGTGTATCCCTTTATCGCCTTTTACGACACCCACGGGATGGTATGGGGTGGCCATGATATTATTTTTAGGCCGGAGACAACACCGCTTGAAAGCCTTTAATGTATTGAAATTAGTCAAAGTCAAAGTTTTGACAGTCACCGTAGCCTAGTTGGTAGTGCTCCTGCCTACGAAGCTGGTGGTCCTGGGTTCGAATCCCGGTAAGTGCAAATATTTGTGTGATGAGCACGAATATTTGTTTCTGAGTCATGGATGTTTTCTATGTATATAAGTATTTATCTATTCATATAAGTATGTATATCGTCGACTGGTACCCAAAGTACAAGCTTTGCTTAGTTTGGGGCTAGGATGATCTGTGTGACATTGTCCCTAGATATTATTATTATTATAAAGTCAAAAATTCTTTATTCCGTAAAAATTTTACATTTATGTGGAATCGTCATATTTTTTTACCCTACCGTGCAGTGCATGACGTGGCAGCTACTGAGAAACACTGCCAGAAAACTCAGTAGGAATCCTTTTTTAAAATAAAATATACTTAAGATTAAATACAATCATGTGTGTTGACTCAGAACAATTCAATCCCAAGCACTTTTATCACTTAAATAATCTGATATTTTGTAATATACCCTGCTACACAATTTGGGTATAATAATTCTTTTAAAATTATTCGTAAACAATTCTCTAATATCATTGGGAAGTTTGTTATAGAATCTTATACATTGCTCCATAAAAGAGTTACTTATTGTGTGGAGACGGGTAGTATGCAATATGAGATTGTTCTTATATCTAGTATTTACATTATGTGCATCGCGCCTTTTACAGAAGGAATTGATATTTTTATGACATATAGTAGGTTTTCATTTATATACTGAGATGGTATAGTTAGAATGTTAACCTCTTTGAACTTTTCTCTTAGAGACACTCTCGGGCCAAGATTATAGATAGCTCGTTTTTGCAATATAAATATTAAAATATTAAACCTAGCTATGTCGCTATACAATGTCTCTGACCTTTGCCAGAAACTACTATAATAATAGAAAAAAAATAAAGACACGTTTCCACTTGTTATTTGTCAGAAGTACAAGTACTATACAGCACGATTATAATAGGTCTTTACCTATGAAATTGCCGTTTTGTATGAAAAAATTTAAACGAATTTTTTTCATGAATTTTTTTATTTGTATTAATCGAAGTAATCACCCATGCAATCAATGCATCTTTGCCATCGCAGTGGCAGTTTATTGATGCCCTTCTTAAAGAAATCAGCTGGACGGGAGGCAACAAATTCTTCAAAGGCATTTTGTACTGCCTCTCGGGTATTGAATTTTTTTCCCGCCAAGAAGTTATCCAAATTCTGGAAAAAGTAGTAGTCTGTAGGCGCAAGGTCTGGTGAGTAGGGCGGATGACGGAGAGCTTCCAACCCCAGTTCTTGCAACTTGGAGACCGTCTGCTGTGCAGTATGAGGTCGCGCGTTGTCATGCAGGAGCAGCGGAGACGAGCGATTGACCAATGCTGGTTGGAGATGCGCCAGCTTCTCCATCATTGTGCTCAGTTCTTCACAGTACACATCTGCAGTAATGCTCACCCCGTTTGGTAAGAAGCTGTGATGAATCACACCGGCGCTAGACCACCAAACAGTGACCATCACTTTTCTAGGGGTAAGTTTTCGTTTAGGGCATTGTTTAGGTGCTGAACCAGGATCCAACCAACTTGCTGAGCGCTTGCGGTTATCAAACAGAATCCATTTTTCATCGCAGGTAACAATGCGGTTCAAAATTCCTTCATTTGTGTGTCTGTTGAGCAGTGCAAGGCACGTCTCGACGCGTACTTCGCTCTGGCGATCATTGAGTTCGTGGGGCACCCATTTGTCAAGCTTTTTTACCTTGCCAATTTGACGCAAATGGACCAATATTGTTTTGACGCTAACGTCGAAAGCTGCTGCTAATTCAGCCGTAGATTGTGTATCATCAGCTTCCACAACCGCCTTTAATTCGTCATTGTCGACCAAAGTCTTCGGACGACCGCGAGGTTCATTTTTCAGGTCGAAATTTCCAGAACGGAAGCGAGCAAACCAATAACAGGTGGTGCGTTGGTTTGTAGTGTTAGCTCCGTAAACGTCGTTGATGTTGCGTGCCGCTTGTGCCGCGTTGCTGCCACGACGGTACTCATATTCCATAATTACTCGAATTTTTAACGTATCCATGATGACGAAAAAGATTGAAATGCGATGAAAATGTAACACTAATCAATAAAGAAATGACTACTTTTGGAAAAAAGAATCCATGTTTTTAAAATAAAATTAATTTGAAATTAGAATTCTTAGCCAAACAAAAATTATTTTGATTTGAAATGGCCAGTACTGCAGAACGGCAATTTCATAGGTAAAGACCTAATATTAGATATAATGAAAGGGTTATGCTGGTTTGATTCGGCGTTGCATAATGTTATCGGGTTACCTTATGTAATAATAATAACAATAATGTCCTCCTAGCCGAATCCGGCCACGGCGGCCAGCCTCAATAGAGATTAGCCATATGTGCGGGACATATTACAGTGCTTTAGTGTGTGCGCAAATACAGGAGCACTTTCTATTCCATCACTCTTATAATCCGATGGGACGACTAGCGACAAGACCGGAAAGAGGTCAGGCACAGGACCGACGGCTTTACGTGCTCTCCGAGGCACGGGGGTATAATACCGCCAACTCCCAGACTTCGGGCTGATGCTGAGAAAATTTTCTTTTTACAGAAAAGTCCCAAAATCACTTTTGGCTCTACCCGGGATTTGAACCCAGGACCTCGTTATCTGCGGGTTAACACGCTACCGCTAGACCAACGAGGGCATCACCTTATGTTATAAACCATCTAACGCCACTGGAGTAGACACCATCCATCGCAACTACACAGTCTTATATAGTATCAGTTTATCAATCACGTCGGCATACTACAAATAATAGTATGTTATAGTATATATTCGTATTTAAGTATTTATGTAAATTATTAGTATGTAAGTATATTGTTGACCTACACACAGTATTGACTATCTTTAATTATTTATTTCCTGTCGCGAGTCTGCTGGAAGAAATTTCTTACGAAATAAGCAGATCCTATGTACTCTTCGTTTCCGTTATGTTAAATTTTGTATGTTTTTTGTGTGAACATAGATAAAAAACAAAATAAAAAAAAAATTGTACAGACGCCAGCACACCCAGCTACCCTAATCTGTCAAATTTCTAATATAGATCAGACAAGCATAAGGTTCACTTTCAATATTTATTTTTTATTAATAGCTCGATGTGCTGGCGTCTGTACAAGTATATTTTAATAAATGAAAAGAATAATATATAATCATATCAGCCGAAAGACGTCTAGTGCTAGACAAAGGCCTCCCCCAAAGACCTCCACATAATAATAATATAATTATATATAATTTGAAAAAAGTTTTAAATATTGGTGGATATAATTAATATAATATAGTATAGTATATATAATATAGTAGTTTTTCATTTGAAGCACTAACTAAATGACCTCGCAACTCCGTAGGTACTTTAACGGCCGCCGTCAAATGGACAGGCGCACATAAATCGAGGAGCCACCCCCCATAATAGCTGGCTCACTCAAATCTAAGCCTGAGCTCAAAAGCCGGATTTCTCCCAGTAATACACTTAAAACGCCTGAGCTTAAATCATCGTCATCGTTTGTTGAACAAGACTCTCCGGTCACATATCAGGCCGGCGACGGCTGGCCCCATCCCCCCTTTTCTCCACTACCCCCTCACCCACCAATAATTTTCGGCCTAGCCCTCTGTAGGCATAGATTTCTAGTCTCAACGTACAAGGTGGGTGTTTTGTGTAGACTATGTACTACGTAAATACAGAGCAAGGATATTCGTAGTATATTTGATCATTTATGGTATGTACGGAAACTCTGATCGATAATACTATATATGAGTGTGTAGCTGAGATAGATGATGTCTTCTCCAGTGGCGATGTATCATTTATTTAATAAGGGAAGCTTACAGAAGACATTCTGTAACGCCTTCAATTATTGCAGAGCAATGAAATGGAATCTTATAAGACTACGATTTTAAAACTACAATCTTAAACCTATTACGGTAATGTTTATACCAATTTAACCTAATTAAATTTCTAAAATAACAGAACTGTAGACTTAAACCTACAACTTACCTTATTATACTAATTAATAATAAACAAACATTAGTTACATTTTATTTTTAATCTGTGTATCGCCTACGCTGTATTCATTGAGTGAAGTGTTGTATGCAATGAACGGGATTACCGTCCGTTCACTCGCAGGTCCCGCTCATCGTGACATTTTTTTGCATATCATGCACTCGACGGAATACTACGCTACTGCTGAGTTGTTCCTAATTTTTTTTATAATCTCATAATTTAAATATAAATTTAAATTGTACCAACGCGTACATTGTTATAAAAACGCCGTATATCATATACATATAAAGTGTGTTAGTGTTTAAACCCCACTTGGGGTTTCTTTTCTACGGAGTAATCTTACCGCTGCATATAACTACTCCACGTTTCCGAACATCACTCCACCTCATCAGTTCCGGAACTCGATCTACATCCCTTAAGACTGCGCCGGATATCACGACACTACTACCAGGGGAGTGGTATTTTAAATTGTCAGATCGTACCCGAAATCGAGGGATAAACCTACGACCCTCCTACCTAACTTTTCTATCTAGACACGCGGTAGCGTGTCGAGCTAAGTTATTTTTTTCTTCTGTAAGTTAGTTAAGTTAAGTAATTTAAGAGGGTGATTGCCTGGAGATCTGTCATACAGGTCCTGAACCCAGTATAGACTCCAGCTCTCACAAAGGTCTAAATCTAAACTATTAAATTGTAACTATGTATAAGATGCTATGTACCTAAAATGAGAGAAATAAAATGTTCTATTATAATATTATAACTCAAAAAAAAAATAAAAATAATAATAATAATTTTATATTGCTCTTTAGTCTTTTTCTTCTTCTACCTACCTACAAAATTTTCTATACTTCGTGGATACGCGATAGATAGTATTTAAGAATAACATTAATAACTTTAATGTTGGGTTTCTGAGTGTGAGTAAGGTCGCCGGTGTGAGTAAGGAGCTCATCGGGGTGGGGGGAAGGGTCAGCAACACTTGTTTGCTGACTCTTAAAGGCCGGCAACGCACCCGTGCCTCCTCTGGTGTCGCGAGTGTACATGGGCGGCGGTGATCACTTACCATCAGGTGACCCGCTTGCTCGTTTGTCGCCCTATGCCATAAAAAAAGTGAACCCGATAATACATAAAACCGAATCGAGCCAGCATACATTTTACATTAATTTTATTTAATACTAGCTGTGTCCCGCGGTTTTACCCGCGTTAAATTTTATAAATTACCATAGCTCCTCCCCCGTTTGTGACAGCGTGATAATATGTAGCCTATATGTTGACCTGACCTCTTAGTAATATTCATGCAAGATTTGAAGTAAATCAATGCAGTACTTTTTGAGTTTAGCCCGGACATACATACAGACAAGCAGACAAAAATTCTAAAAACTATATTTTTGGCTTGGATATCGATTATAGATCACGCCCCAGGTATCCTTTAAAAAAAATATTCAATGTACAGTTTTGACTTTCCTACGATTTTATTATACAACGTGTAACAGAAAGAGTGAACGTAACTTAAGGGGCATATACGGTCTCCTTAAGCCTACCTATACACAAAATCTCATACCGAAATACCATCATTTTAATCTTGATCGTAAAATAATATACCATTCAATATATCGACAAGTATTTTTATCGATATAACGAACATCCGTACTAACACAGCACAGCTGATTCTGATTTACGCTAGAAATTGTTGACATACCTCTGTGTTTCTATGCACGCCTGGTAGTTTGATTCCGATTGCACTCACTACACATATTTTGTTTTATTTTCGAATTATTTTATAGCACTGCTGAATAGCTATTGGATACTTTACATCGTATAAGTACGTGATACACAAACACATTACGAGAATCTTTTTATAGTTTACTTCTAGTTGAAGTTGTTTTCAGTACTGATGGAAGAATTTCATTATTTCACGTTCACTAAAATCTGCACCGACACCGAAAGCTTAACTCTAAGACTTGCCAACTAACACGAGTCTCTCTCATGTACAACATATTCATAATCGTAAAGCTTTCATGTTTCTTAGTTATAAAGAGGCGTGGCCTCTATCGCGACACTGTACCCTTCACGACATAGGTTCCTCGTGTTAAATAAATAAATAAATAGTTAAACAGCCTTAAATTCTGTGACCTATGAATCCTCATCATCACAAAGTGCACGTCTGAGGCTATTCTTTCATAGATGAATGCACGAAATTTTCAAAATTATTACGGTCACTAAACGACATAGTTAAGGATTTCGCGGAACACTTTACTCATTACTAAACGACATTTTAGACGATTTAGTAACTAAACACGACCTAAATAGACAGCAGTTTACGAACAACTGATGACTTTAATATTTTTATTAAATAAATGAAAAATGCACAATATTTGATGAATTTGGCGGCTTTCTTCGAACGCGGCCCCTTTGGCGGCGTCTTTGAGTCCACTCAAAAGAGCCGCCTAGGTATCGACGACGCGCGCGGCTCGCTTTCATGAATATTAAAAGATATTTAACCGTTTATTATTTACCTACATCAACTCTTTGATTTTGCCGCCCTATTAGTGTAACTTTGGATATAATCAGGACGGAATTTGAAATGTCCCCTACTGTTCATATGAGCCTAGTACATTATTCATATTTTTTTATTTATATGTATTGTATGAATGATTAATATGCCTTTAAAATTTAGTGTATCACTCTACATTTTAAAGGTGGAATTGAAAGTGCCCCTGCACTTTCTATTCCATCACTCTCATGATCCGATACGACCGGAAAGAGGTCAGGCACAGGAACGACGGCTTTACGTGCTCTCTGAGGCATGAGGGTGTAATATCGTCAACTCCCAGACTTCGGGCTGATACTGAGAAATTTCTTTTTACGGAAAAATCCCATAATCAGTTTTTGGCCCGACCCGGGAATTGAACCCAGGACTTTATTATCTGCAGTTGAACACGCTACCGCTAGACCAATGAGTTATACACGAACACATTCAAATGGCGCGGGGCCCGCTTTGATGAATATTAAAAAATATTTAACCATTTATTATTTACCTACATCAATCCTTTGTATTCGCCGCCGTATTAGAGTTCCTTGCGACAAAATCAGGACGGAATTCGAAATGTCCCCTAATGTTCATATGAGCCTAGTACATTATTCATATTTTTTCGTAATTTATCAGTAGTCGTACCGCGTGTGTTTATCTGGTTAGTTTGTATAGTTTGTATTAAAAATTAAGTACCTATTCGTTTCCGGCGAGATTAAATTCACATACTGAAAGAAAAATTTAATATTCTTACTATTTAACACACAAAAAAATATCTGCAGTTACATAAGTCAATTAAATTATTTATTTCTCCTAGATCCAACATCTTGCGGAATATCAATTTAAATTAAATTAAGTGATTTTTCCTACTACACGTGTAATAAATTATGTGACTGTACAGAACCACACTTTTTATTTACAGTCTAAGTAGTAGGTACCCAAAGAGTTCGCGGTAAGGTTCAATACCCTTGCAGCTGAGCTTTTAGTGTTGTTCATAATGTCGGTAATCTTACTTGTTGATTTAGGTAGTCGATAGAAAAATAAATTACTAGTTGAATAAAAAAATGATTATTTCTGTTTGAAGTTTCGTCCATAGGTAGCCGTCCTGATACCCTATAACCCCCTTAAGTTACGTTCAAACTTTCTGTTACACGTTGTATGTATAGATAATTATTCTACTGTCATTATTAGTACACAGAGACTCATGAGATAAACTATATAAGACTGTGAGTAAGTGATGCTGTCCTCCCGACCAAATTTCGGCCACGGCGGCCAGTCTCAATGGAGATTAGCCAAATGCGCAGGTCATATTATAGTGCACAAGTGTGTGCGCAAACACAAGGGCACTTTGTACTCCATCACTTTCATGATCCGATGGTACGCCTAGCGATACGACCGGAAAGAGTTCAGGTACAGGACCGACGGCTTTACGTGCTCTCTGAGGCACGGGGGTGTAATACCGCCAACTTCCAGACTTCGGGCTGATACTGAGACATTTATTTTTACGGAAAAATCCCAAAATCTCTTTTTGGCCCGACCCGGGATTTGAACCCAGGACCTCATTATCTGCAGTTAAACAAGAAAGACTGTACAGCTGATATGGATGGTACTTACACCAGTGGCGACGGATGTGTAATTTAATAAGCCGATAATACAAAACACAGAATCACACCAGCGTACATTTTTCATTTATTTCGTTTAATAGACTTGTAATGTCATTAATGGTATATAGAGACTCATAATCGATGAGATATAGCCAATTAAAACGGACCAGTATTAGTACAATAACATATCTTTAGAAATTCAACTTCCATAATGTGACCCATATTGTATACTAGCTATGCCCCGCGGTTTTACCCGCGTTAGTTTTGGCGTAAAAGAGTAACAAACATACATCCATATACACACATACTTTCGCATTTATAATATTAGTAGGATGTGTACCTATAGCGGTTTTGGTAGTGCACGCCGGAATAGCTTGCAGATGGTAGATTTTTCCTACTTACTTGACAATTATCGTCATATTTTGGAAAATTCACACAATATCTTAATAAATTGTAGCCTATGTGTTATTCTGATGTATAAGCTATTATTATAGATGAGACTCCAGTTAGGTTATTTAAAAAGAAATCACATAAATCTAACCGAATTTATATTTCTCAAGAACAGATTCAAATGCTAGCACCATTATTTTAAACAATATGGCGTTAAATAAATTTTAAAACAACATGACCACAACCTTTTTTTTTTTTTAGCAAGCGATTATATTTATAGAGTCGTGTTCGTTTCCAATCTGGCGTGAACTGGATTCGATAATACTATATTATTGTAAAGTTTTATTAAAATCCATCCAGTAGTTGTCACGTGAAAGAGTAACAAACATTCATCCATACTTACAAACTTTCGCGTTTATAATATTATTAGTAAGATTACCTACCATTATTCGTGACATCCCACTATTACACTTGAAATACAAGAGATTTCTTCAGTCATGTAATATCCAAACAAAAGGCTCGATAATACTAAGAAAGATAACTTTATGTAGTCTTATCCCTAAATAGCCCTTCTTATGAATTGACAGATTTGAAAATGTATCGAAACTACCTGCAAGACAGGCGTAGCCTAGTGTGGGGTGTTTCGATATTAAATCGGACATTATATGTAATTACGTATACAAATTCTCACAAAAATATTGTTCGAGATCCACTGTATTTCTTTCTTTTGGCAAATAAACTATTATTATTATTATATTATAATGTAGATACGAATTATATAGTTTTGGATTGTGGATATAAAATATTTCTTAAATTTTTTAATGTATAATTCCTCTCAGCAATGCTAGTATATCAGTGGCAGCACAGCGGTTAAGACAGTCGTCTCTCGTCTTCATGTCCCGGGTTCTATTCCCGCACAGGGCAATTGTCTGTGGGCTCCATAAGTAGCTGTTCTAAGTCTGAGTGTGTTGGTACCTTCCCTGCGACTCATGCATTTATTTCCCTGGTGAGAAAGTAATCTTAAAAAACAAAGTAAAAAACATACTGTTGAAACTAGCCTTTCAAGAACGGTCACCGGTTTCAATTAGGGTAAGGTTTCTAATGAAATCTACAGCCTCGGGGCTCTCTTCGAGTACTTCGGGCCAGTACCTTACAGAGTACTGCAGCCAAATAATTGAGTGATGTGCCACCCCATCAGTTAAGGGACTCACTGTATTAACAGCGTATATATAAACGTTTATTGGAAACTAAGAGCCGATTTCACCGTTAAAATTAAACGCGATCAATGGGCGCTAAACTCGGTTCCGCTTTTTGTAGCTGAGTTTAGCGTCCATTGATCGCGTTTAATTTTAACGGTGAAATCGGCACTAAGCATCTGTGCATGTAGTCCATGCCTTTGATCACCCCCTCTCTGTAAAATGCCGTCTCTCTACTTCAGGGCCCCCCTGAGCTGTTGGCCGGACTCATTAGAGTGCCCTCAGGTATTTGTCACTTAAGTTAAACAACTGGCCTTCCGCTTTCACCAAGTGCTCGGTGTCTTCAAATCCATACATATAATAAAATCGTAGAAAAGTCGACACTGTACATTGAATATATTTTTAAAAGGATACTTGGGGCGTGATCTACAATCGATATCGAAGCCAAAAATATAGTTTTTAGAATTTTTGTCTGTTTGTCTGTATGTATATTCGGGCTAAACTCAAAAATTACTGCATGGATTTATATATCACGCTATCACCTAGGGGGGAGGAGCTGCGATAATTTATAAAGTTAAACGCGGGTTAAACTGCAGGGCACAGCTAGTTTTTAATAAAATAGTGCTAAATATAAAAACAGTAGCAAAGTAACTTGTTATTTATTTAAGGATTACTCAACATTTTATGTAATACGCACGGACAGACTACTTCTAAAATCTATTTACTTTAATATTGTATTAGACTATATTACTGCATTGTGAGCTTGACAAGTAATAATGTCCTCCTAGTAGAATTTCACGGCGGCCAATCTCAATGGAGTCTAACCATCTACGCGGGACATATTATATAGTGCACATTGTGTGCGAAAACACAGGGCCACTCTCTATTCCATCACTCTCATGATCCGATAGGACGGCTAGCGACAAGACCGGAAAGAGGTCATCTGACCTGGTAAAGCAGTCGGTCGTGTAGACACACGTCCGACTGCTTTACGTGCTCTCCGAGGCACGGGGCGGAAGTATGAAACCGCCAACTCTAGACTTCGTTCTGAGGAGTTAGTTCTATATCTTATAGAAAAAATCACGCGGTTGAACACGCTACCGCTAGATCAACAGGCCGGTGCTTGACAAGTACAAAGTATGTTAATACCCAGGATATATATATATATATATATATATATATATATATATATATATATATATATATATATATATATATATATATATAGATAAATACTTATATACGTAGAAAACATCCATGACTCAGAAACAAATATTTGCACTTACTGGGATTCGAACCCAGGACCACCAGCTTCGTAGGCAGGAGCACTACCAACTAGGCTACGGTGACCGTCGTATAATAATAAATAATTTGTACCTACTGTGCCTTTTCTTATCTTATAAAAATAAGTTCAGGTATTTTATGCATGCTACGTCTGCACCTAGTAGGATATAGAGTGAGACTTTATCTGTATTTGTTCTATATTTTTTTAACGTGTTACTTATATGTCATGTTGGAGAAAGTACAAAATAAATTCATTTATAAAAAACTATACGGGGTATACCCGTTTTATCCATAAGTATCCTACCTTAGTTATTCTGGGTATGGTGGGATACAACGAGTTAAAAGTGAGGCGAAGTTTTGCGCTAGTCTCTTATATGTTTCAGGTATTAAGGGGTAAGATACACAATCCGGACGTGTTGTGTAGGCTGGGAATGTGTGTCCCGGATAAATATGTGTGGCGGAGGCGACAGCCGCGCCTGCTGGCCATACCGCGAGCTCGCACCAAGCTGCTAAGCGAAGCTTGTGCTCTCAACAGTATTGCAGACGAGATAGACGTGTTCTGTTGTACACTGGGCGAGTTCACAGTAAGGGCTCTTTATGTTATTACTTATTGCATGAAATTATAAAAAGCTGTAATATAGTAATATAATAGTAATGTAATATGCTGTCTACATTATCGCATTAGGTTATATAACCTGTAATGATAATTGTAAAGAGGAATAAAAAAATAAATGTCTGTATCCATGTTTGTAGACCAATAGAAGTAAAAAATAATGATAAGGAACCGGTGCTATTTATTTATTTATTAAGGTTAACCAGCAATTGTTTACTCAGAAACATTTCTAACTTAGGCTAGGGTAATATTTACCAATGCAACAATTAATTACAGGTTAATACCACATGCACAAAAGAAACAGCTTCATATAATATTTTAACATAATTATAACAAATTATCGTACTTATTTGAAATTAAAAGTGAAATTATACATACAAAAGAATAAGAAAAAAAGAAAGTAATCAATTATTATTATTCAATGATGTACATACAAACAGAAAATGGCATGAAGATGTCGGATTAAAATTGTAATTGATTAAATTATGGTTGATTATTATTATTTAAATTATGAATAGGATGTAAGTTGATTTTTAAACAAAATATATTATTACCAAAATTATAAAAACAAACTTTTTGAATATAATTGAAATTATTATAAATAGATAACAAACTTAAATTATAAGAATAATCTTTATATAGTGCTATAACTTCAACTAGGCAAGACTATTATATGAATAACAACTGAAACCTTTCACCTGAAACATGAATTTAGATACAAAAATTGAAAACAGGCTCTCTGTATTCATCATCACCATTATCATATCAGCCGAAAGACGTCCACTGCTGGACAAAGGCCTCCCCCAAAGATCTCCACAATTGCCGGTCTTGCGCTATCCGCATCCACCGATTTCCAGTAACCCGCACAAGATCATCAGTCCATCTTGTAGGGGGCCTGCCCACGCTGTGTCTTCCGGTTCGTGGTCGCCACTTAAGAACCTTTCTGCCCCAGCGGCCGTCGGTTTTACGAGCTACTGCCACTGCCCTGCCCACTGCCACTTCAGCTTGGCAATTCTTAAAATGTCGGTTACTTCGGTTCGCCTGCGGATCCCAACATTTCTGTTTCGATCTCGCAGGGAAACTCCAAGCATAGCCCTTTCCATTGCTCTTTGGGCGACCTTGAGCCGCCTGATAAGGCCCATAGTGAGCGACCACGTCTCTGTTCCGTAAGTCATCACTGGCAACACACACTGGTCGAAGACTTTCAACTTGAGACACTGCGGTGTTTGGGATTCTCTGTATAAGCGCCTCTTAAAACCTCTCTTTTATTGGTAGCAAAATGGGTACAGTAAACCTTCTAACGAATGCTAAATTACATACAAATTCGATATCGAATTTTTCTCCGGTTAATCTTGTATTCAAATTTTAATTATATCATTCAAGCGTTTGAATAAAAACGAATTCATTTCGTCCCGTCCGTGAATAATAATGTACGGCCGAGTCGTCGTTCGAATTACATGGGATGACTGTCACACCGTGTTGTAATGATTAGGGAGGAGGTAGAGACAGATGAATGAGGGGCTATTGTGTCGTTGACAGTTGCAATTTATAAACGGTGTGTACTAAGGTCGTCTATGTCCAAGATGCTGTGTTGAGTAATGTAATGGGGAAATTTATAATAATAATATAAAATAAGTGTATTATAAGTCAAATATTGGACCTCTTACAATACAAAATAACTGTAATGAAAGCAAAAAGCAAAGGAAGTCAATTTATTAATACTAAATCATAAAAACATTTTTATTTATGTATATATTTATGTAGAGACTTGTATACATACCTATGCGATATTTGCAGCCGCTCTGCAGGTAGTGAGAATTGCCGCGATTTATCTCGTCAGGTGTGAAGTATGTCAAATTTGTTTGCTGCTTGTGCTCCAAATTTCTATATGCTTTCTTTATGCTTAGCTGGACAGATGAGAATTAACAACATTTCGCTATCCAGAATAATAGTGAAGTCCGCATAAGTTTAATTGAAATTTACCCTCCATAACATAAAATAAAAACAAAAAGATACATTCAAAAATACATTTGCATGCAAGCGGTTACAAAACTTTATGTACTATCATACGTTTAGTTTTACATAACACTACAGTTTTAGATGTTTAAAGTTAACCTATATTACCAAGCGCAAAACACTAAGGAGATACCTCTTAGGATAGCATGGAGTATTTGTGGATCAAAATGGTCACTATCTTGGATATGAATGAGAGCAGGTTGTATAAAAGTGTTCTTTAATATGCGAAGGCTCGGCTCGTCCGTCAAACCTACTCATTAGCAACTACAAGCGGTACACGTGCAAACCGCACGTGTACCGCTCGCAGCAGGTTAGCGAACCACGTACACACTATGATTTTGGTTAAAGTGCATGCAATGGTTACGGTTACAGCTTGCTAATGAGTAGGTTTGAACGAGGTTTACAACTTACTCATTTTTGAACCCGTGGAGTTGCACGTCACTGTAACCGTTGCTGTTACCAAAAACATAGTGGGTATGGGGTACGCGAGCCTGCAACGGACTATACACGAGCGATTCGCAGCGAGCCGACGATTGTATCTCGTTACTGTATTTGTTAAGTTACAGTTACAGCTCGCAAAATGAGTACGTTCGGTGAAAGCGTTCCGTCGACGTCGTGAGCGTAAACTGTTAGGCCGCATCCTGGACGCCAGCGGGCGTTGCAGGCGGCGCGGACGGTGCGGGCGGTGCGCGCGGTGTACGTGGTACGTTCACGTGCTAGCGGCTAGATCGCTCGGTTTGTTGAATGACGTATCTAAAGTATACGCGATGTCGGTACTGCGACGTGATATTTTATGTAGCACATCTTTTATTAGTGACGAGATATTGTGGGCGAAGAAATGTTTGAACTCATACTACCCTCAATATTCAATTTTTCTATTATTTTCTCCCAAAAAAAAATATTTATTCTTCTATTTTTATGGTTAGTGTTTACTATTCCATAATGGTGGCCTATCTAAAACCCCTTAATCAACTATGTTCTTAGTAAAATAAGCAGAACGTCACTACGACTATTCGAACGCGAGCGCTCGTGCTCCGCTGCCCGCACCGCTGTCGTCGAGAACAACTTCACACAAATTTATGAACCTTGATCAAGACGCGCGTGCCGTCGCCCGCGCAGCTCGCACCGCCCGCTGGCTTCTAGGACGCGGCCTTACAAGCGTACACACTACAACCTCGTACTGTAACACGCTTGTTACGGTATAAAAGTTTAGGCCTGCTCCCGTAGTTAGCACTGACCGGCACTTTTGAGTATTTTGGTTGATTAGATAATGATACTAAAGATTAGTTTTTAAATGATATATTACAGCTCACTAACGAGTACCCGGCTTCAGAAACACGCCACGGTGTAACACACGGAGTATGGAGATCAACAATTAATTCCTATCTCTGTATCCGGAAAAGCACTTTTCATGACCTGATATGCATATTGAAATTATGCTGTATGATTATGCTTAGAATTTATTTGGAACATGCAATCAACCTAGCCGTTGTCAGGTTAATCCGGACAGCTAAAATACTAATTATAGCTCCCATTTTCATATTCTAATGTTATAATGGTGCGTTGATTTTAGTTTGGATATTGGATAGTCGCATGAATTTTGTATAAGTTGTTTATGAATATCTCTGTGAAAGTTTATGAGGTACTTTAGTTACTAAAAGTAGAGTTATAATATAGAGTATTGTATTATATATATAATTGTGAGCAAATTAACCAAAAAGCAATGAATACTTAACTTTTAAAATTGAACTTTAACTTCAAAAGTAGAATTGACGCTTATAATTTTTAGGACAAAATCACGTTTAGACACTTTAGTTACAGGAGACAGAAGATAGATATAACTTAGAAAAAGACCGCTACAGAAGCAGAACACAAGAAACGATGATTAGACAGCATTATTGATACACGCTTCAAACGCTACATATGAATAACTGAGGTACGATGCATAAGATGTGCGGAAGAAAACATCGACAGGAGTTGAACTTATGACACGTGTATGGTCCTGAGTACACAATTATTTTATCATCATCATTCTATCAGCCCAAAGACTGGTCAAAGGCCTCCTCAATGATGTCCACAATTGCCGCATCCAGTAGCTTTCAGCGACCCTCACAACATCATCGGGCCATCATGTAGCGGCTCTGCCCACGCTACGTCTTCCGGTTTGTGGTCGGCACTTCAGAACATTTCTGCCCCAACGGCCGACAGTTCAATTATAAAAAGTGATTTGTTTATTTCTTTTATCAAATTGGTGATTTTGATATAGTACTTACATTATGACAGTGACGATGGCAGAACAAAAGAAACATAGTTTTCGACGTACAGCGTCTCATCCTCGTGCCTCGGAGAACCGAGTGATTTGACGGACCAGTAAGTATACTATAAGTTATTATTGGTCTCAAGTAACTAACTTTGTTTTTATTTAGAATAAAGATTCTGTTATCATCTACATATCAACCGAAAGACGTCCACTGCTGGAGAAAGGCCTCCCCTTAGATCACCACAATTGCCGGTCTAGCGCTATTTGAATCCATTTCCAGCGACCCGCACAAGATCATCAGTCCATCGTGTAGGGGGCTTGCCCACGATGCGTCTTCCCATCGTAGTCGCCACTTGAGAACCTTTCTGCCCCAACGGCCGTCAGTTCTACAAGCTATGTGCCCCGCCCGCTGCCACTTCAGTTTTGCAATACTTCGGGCTATGCCGATGACTTTGGTTCGCCTTCGGATTTCAACATTTCTGATTCGATCTAGCAGGGAAACTCCGAGCATAGACGTCTCCAGTGCTCTTAGGGTAATAATGAGCCTTCTAATAGCTAGCTAGCTCAAAGTTAGCCTTATTCCATTCGGGACCATTTTCAATGTGCGTTAAAATCTATAATAAAATACCAGACTATATTAAGAAAATAGAATACGAAAATAAACTCAAAACCGAACTTAGGAAACATCTAATCAGGAAATGTTACTATGATATAGAAGAACTCTTTAAAGATAAAAATGATAAATAACTATGTAAGTAAAGTAGCTTGTGTAAGAATTTATTAAGGACAATTTAAATATAATCTATACATATAATAAAAACGTAGGAAAGTCAAAACTGAACATTGAATATTTTTTTAAAAGGATACCTGGGGCGTGATCTACAATCGATACCGAAGCCAAATATATAGTTTTTAGAATTTTTGTCTGTTTGTCTGTATGTATGTACGGGCTAAACTCAAAAAGTACTGCATCGATTTACTTAAAATTTTGCATGAATATTACGAAGAGGTCGGGTCAACATATA
Source organism: Pseudoips prasinana (assembly GCA_951640165.1). Classification (NCBI taxonomy): domain Eukaryota; kingdom Metazoa; phylum Arthropoda; class Insecta; order Lepidoptera; family Nolidae; genus Pseudoips; species Pseudoips prasinana. The sequence goes on along the minus strand of OX621259.1, from coordinate 15,943,337 downwards.
GGCTACTTATTATCACGCTATCACCTACGGGGGAGGAGCTGTGATAATTTATAAAATTTTACACAGCTAGTTTAAAATATAATTCATTGTAAAATAAAAACTAATTAAACTTGACATGTAATAAGTATTGCTGTATTCATATAAAATTATAATTAAAGTTATAAATTGTGTAATAATGATATTGGAAAAATGTAATGAAATGAGTATGATTGTTGTATCTTTTTTATGTAGGTATATATATATATATATATATATATATATATATATATATATATATATATATATATATATATATATATATATATATATATATATATATATATAACAATGTAATAAATTATAAGCCCTAGTTTCTAAGTCGTTAATAATGTACTAGCTGTGCCCTTACAGGGTTTCAATTTGATACTAAAATATATGTAAACAACTATGTACACATGAATTCAAATAATTAAATAAATAATAAGGCCCATAGTGAGCGACCACGTCTATGGTCCATAAGTCATAACTGATAACTTACACTGGTTGACTTTCCATTTGAGGCACTGCGGTATTTTGGACGAGAAGAAGTTATGTAGCTCCCCGAATGCTGCCCAGCTGAGTTGGATTCTACGACTCTTTTAAACTAAACCTTATTACTATTACAGTATTTCCTTTATTTGAACCTTTAACTAAATTTATATTAAACTCAATCCTTGTCTACAAAACGAATTAAGCATTCTCATTATGACTCCAAACATCAATTCACAGCCGACCAGCCGTACAGAAGTAGGTACTAGGAGGGTAGGTAGGTATCTAAGTTACTGACACAATCTGTACAAAGGCACGGAGCACTCCCATTTATATAATACTCGTCAATAATAATTTCATTAAAATGTAGATCTAGTTAAAAGCATTTTTTCTGATTAATTTTCAGTCGCGGACCCCGCTCTTCTTTTTTTAATTGAATATCAGGCCACTTTGATGGCTGCGAGAAAGGGTTGTAAAAAAAGTTCCCTCATTTGAATAAAATAACAGCACTCACACTTTGCATTTACGGAGATATTTCAAATTATATCTGGACTCTTTTTGTTTTAATTTTTTTTTGTTCCCCGTATTTATTTTATTTTTCCATCACCGCTCGCCGTCTAATTGAGTTAGGCCTCCAAATCGAAAATGTCGATCGAGATGTAATTCAATTTATTTTTGTTTCTAATGGAGTTCGGAGCTTTTTATTCATTTTTTTAACTGTAATTTTAAATCATTTGCGTATTGAAGGGTTGGTTCTGTTTGCCGATGCGAGGACTTATCTGATAAATGTTTTTTTGTACTTGTGTTTTGGTTATAAATTATTATGCTTAGCCATTGTGTATATTACACATAGTTAATAACTGCAAACCAAATAATGTTACTTTTGTATTCCAAATAAAACTGTATTCTAATGAAAAATATTGAGAGCAGAGCACGATAGTTTTCCTAATATCTAAGCAGCAATTTAAGTTCACGATATGACGCCCTGTTATTTATAAGTGGATTGTTTGTGTACATAAATTGATTTTTCTTTCAAAATCAAATCAAATCCTATCATCAGTCCGTAAGTGATCGGTGAGGTATAGGCTCGCGGCCAATCCATAGATGGGTGACCACCAAAATTGTTTAATTTCTGAGCGTCTCCGTGCTTCGGAGGGCACGTTAAACTGTCGGTCCTGACTGTAGCCATTAGGAAAAATTCGTTAAGTTAGAGGCCTACTGGGCGACTGGAACAACTCTAACACTAGGGTAACCACTTACTTAATTATCGTATGGGCAGTGGTTACCCTAGTGACAGAGTTGTTCAAGCCGCCCAATAGGCCTCTGACATGGCTTAACGACCGTTGTCTAAGGGTTACAATCGGGACTGACAGCTCAAAGTGCCCTCCGAAGTACGGAGACGCTCAGAAATTAAACCACTTTGGCGGTCACCCATCTATAGACTAGCCGCGAGCCTAGTTGCTTAACCTCGCCAATCACTTACGCACCAGTGAGATCATCTAGCTAGTACTGTTCATACGATAAATAAGTACATAAGACCTATTAATGGCTCTCTGTTATGTATACATACAATGCTTAAATGTCGCTGGAATTTATTGGTCTTCCTAAGAGATATAAAAATATAATAAAAAAAACTTGAGAGGTGTCAAGGGACACCCGGATGGAACGAAGTTATTTCTTATTATTTATTATGTACAAAAGACCTGTATACACTCAACAAAAATAATCATCGCGACACCACATTGTTCCATGCGAAATAGAAATGAAAATATCTGGCATGCTTCCTATAGTAGTAGAGTATTAAATAGGGACCCAAACAATATATCGCTTAAAATCTCATATATAAGATACAGAAATTATATAAATAAACTACTTAAAAATTAAAAAGAAACTACGAGCAAAACTTACTGCAAGAAGCTAAAAACAATACACGAGCTACTTGGAATGCTATTAAATCAATTACCAATACTAAACCCAAATCTTCACCAGGAATAGCACTTTTAAATAGTAGTCAGGACCCTAGTATCACTGTAAACAGTATGAATAGCTTCTTTACTAACATAGGAAGAGAACTAGCAGACAAAATTAAAACCAAAAAATTACCATCATCAGTTCCTCGAAGTAACCAAAATACTGCTCAATGTCATTCTTTTGCTTTATTAGACGTTGATTACAGAGAGATTGAACTAATTATAAATTCCCTTCGAAGTAATAGTGCAGTCGGTTTTGATGGTATCTCAGCTACCATAATACAGGAATCATCTGATGTATTTATACCACTCATGACCCACATCTGTCAGAGGTCCTTCGCAACGGGAGTCTTTCCTAATATGTTCAAAAAAGCGATAGTTCACCCAATACATAAGAATGGTGATGGAGACGTATTCGACAACTATAGGCCTATCTCGGTGTTACCCGCACTGTCCAAAATCATGGAAAGAGCTCTAAACAATCGCTTGAATAGTTATCTTGAAACAAAAAAGATTATTTCTGGTAATCAATTTGCCTTTAGAAAACACATGTCAACAGAGGACGCTGTCCTCAAATTTACGGACAATATCGTAGAAAAGATGGACAATAAAGAAAAGTGCATAGCAATGTTTTTAGACCTTTCTAAAGCCTTTGATACCGTCTCCATACCCATTATTTTATCAAAGTTGGAAAAAATCGGTATAAGAGCTGTTGCTTCGACTGTTCAAAGACTATCTTACAAATAGAACTCAGGCTGTAAAAATTGGAAACCATATTAGTTTGGAACAAAATCTAGATTACGGAGTCCCACAAGGGAGTATTTTAGGTCCGACTTTGTTCATTATCTACGTTAATGATCTCTGTGAACTAATGACTACCAACTGCAAAGTATACGCGTATGCTGTCGATACTGCACTTCTGATAAATGGTTCCACGTGGGAGGACGTAAGGTTTCATGCTGAGGAAGCTTTAAAAACTTTTTACTTTAACTGAAAACCTTCTCACATTAAACCTAAAAAAAAACAAGTTTCATAACATTTGCCAACAAAAGCAGCATGTTGCCTCCACTAAACACTTTTCAAATAAAGGCACACACTTCTATAAATTGTAATCCCAACTGTGACTGTGTATCTGTTTCTAGAAGTGAATATATCAAGTATCTTGGTATCTACATAGACCAATACTTAAGATGGCATCACCATATAGATACTTTAACCAAACGTCTCAGAAAACTAATATACATCTTTAAACTCCTGCGTAACGCAGCAGACTTAAACACACTTACCATGACTTATCACGCTCTAGCCCAGTCGATAATATCATACTGTATTACGTCATGGGGTGGAGCCGCCAAAACGATTCTCTTACCAATGGAAAGGGCACAAAGAGCTGTTCTCAAGGTTATACTTAAAAAACCATTTAGATACTCAACAACCAAACTGTAACAAGACATACCAGTTTTAGCAGTGAGACAGCTGTTTTTACAACAAATATTATTTAGGAGACACATTTCGCTTCGTTACAATTCGAATATTACCCGAAATAAACGCCGGTTTGAGAAAGTGTGTTCTCCTGTGAGACATAAAACGACACTAGCTGAGAGGCATTACAAGGTTATAAGTAACTCCTTATACAATAAAGTTAACAAAATCCTACATTTTTACCATCTAAATAATCACAACTTTAAAACCAAACTTAAGACATGGCTCCTAACACAAAACTACTTGCAAACAGAACAACTTCTAAATTTAAGTTAACACTCCCAAACATCGCACACAAATACACAACTTGCACCTTGTGGCACAGTCTTCTAGATTGTAAGAAACTCAACTGATCCCTAAATAAACAGGCTTGCCTAGTTTAGCGGTCAGATGGTTATAGTTATCTACTGCTCCACCATCACATATTTGTACATCATGCCTTTAGGTACAGAGCCGAGTCGGGGTGAGCCCCTCTCTGCTCGTAACACAGGTTAATTCCTAGCACGGGAGAGAGGTGTTTTTTCTCTCTGACTTACGGTTGTACCACTATGCAGTAGAAACTAATTTATTATATTATAGACACTTTTTATTGCAAATAAAGAATTGTTATTATATATATACTATAAGAGAGAGAGAGAGAGAGAGAGCATGCCGCACAGCTGCAAAAAGTGTCGTGACAACTTTTCGTAAGAATTTTTTCCGTCTAGCCCCCTTTCACAACTCGCGATAAGGAACGTCGTTCCAAAAAATAATATAAAAATATGTTTTTAAATTAAAAGCCACGAGTGTCAACCCTAAACACAATACGAGGCAGGCAGAGCATCGAGCCATTTGTGGCATAAACCAATGCGATGAGTCAATTGCAAAGTAATTAATGAATGAAAACTATCCGCGCGTTTCCACACATTTTCACAGCGTTCAACTCTGTGTTGTGTCACCCCATTACATTGATGCCACAGAATAAATAAATTATACGGATACGATCTCATTTGCCTGTCATTAAACATAAAAAGGTTTCAGTCATCTTTTTGCTTTTGATTTCCAAGTTAATAATCTATACATATAATAAAATCGTAGGAAAGTCAAAACTGTACAATTTTTTTTAAAAAGGATACTAGGGGCGTGATCTACTATCGATATCGAAGCCAAAAATACAGTTTTTAGAATTTTTTGTCTGTTTATCTGTATGTATGTCCGGGCTAAACTCAAAAAGTACTGTATGGATTTACTTAAAATTTTGCATGAATTTTACTAAGAGGTCGGGTCAACATATAGGCTACATATTATCACGCTATCACTTACGGGGGAGGCGCTGTGATAATTTATAAAATATTACGCGGGTAAATCCGCGGGGCACAGCTAGTTACTTTATAAAAAGACATAACTTACAGCAACCCTTTTTTTTAAACTGCAACTTCAACTCTTCGCTTTAAAGAAGAATTATGGAATTGAAATGAAATGAAATGGAAAAAAAATGAAATGAAATGAAAAATCGGCCACGTGTGAGTCGGACTCGCGCACGAAGTGTTCCGCCACCCTATTATATTGGGAAAACAACTTGTTTATGAGGCCACGAACCAATTTGTTTAGGAGGTTTTTAATATCGTGCAAAACAAGATAAAAATCACGTTTGTTATATGGGAACCTCCTTAAATATTACTTTATTCTGTTTTTAGTTTTAGTTGCCATATTGGCAAGAGAAATTCATAATTAAATTCAATAATGTATAATTGTAATGCTGTGGATCTCTTTTAGTGTTGCAGCACTATTATTTTTAAGTATGTACTGTGTCACTTAAAAAATTGGGTATCATGACTACCTTCAATAGTGCTGTAACAAAGTGCGGTGTACGTTAGGGTAAACATAGAGCTGTATACCAAGCGGAGTGAGATACACACCTATTGCACACGGCATAGCAATAAACTGACGTCGGTACCGAGGTCACTGACTAAAACATCCAAAACTACTCATGTTATGAGCTGCACAGTGTATAATAAACTACCAATGAGCATATCAAGTGCCCCAACCTTAATGAGTTTTAAAACTCTGTTAAAACGGTGGCTTATCGAGCAATCATTCTGTTCCATTGATGAATTTATACATTTCAAATCTAATATTTTGACATCATAATATGTAATTTATGATTTTGACTTGCTGACTATGCTGTGACCTATTTTTTATGTTTTTGAACAAATTATTTATTTGATCCAAGTTTAGTTTATGGTTTATTTAATTTCTGTATATTTTTGATTTGTTGACATGGTGTAGACATTTAATATTTTTTATAATAATTTTCATGACATGAATGTCTTGTGTCTTACCAATAAATGACTATTTTACTATTTGTACATATACGTGTCCTTATAACTGCATGAGTATTTGTAACGTTGACGATCCTTGAATAAATATGAATATATGATATAGAAATATGTGAAAATCCCAACTTTCTGCTATCACTCTTTATGAGACACAGCCTGGTGACATACATACGGATAGCCGAGGCTTAGTAATAGGGTCCCGTTTTTACACTTTGAGTACAAATCCCTAAAAAAACAAGCTTTAAATTGCGTAACGTATTTATACAAAACAAAATGAAGTAGATTTATGTTGTTTCGGAAATGTTTTCTTTAATTCTTTTTTAATCGATAGCGAACGATCCCAATCAACTTTTTTGCCAATCAGTTGTTTAAGAGAAAAGTCGAAGTCGGTTTTATCATTTTTAAAGAGCTGCAAAAATGTTTCTAATTTCATCCATTTTAATGCAACTAAAGGCTGTATAGAAGAGATCCTATTTGTACCCTTTTTAAATATTATATTAATCTTGTACTTAACTATCCTTACTAATTTGTCTGTCTGTCTGTCGCGTTTTCACGCCAAAACTACTGAACCGATTTAAATGAAATTTGGTACACTGCTACTCTAGGGCCCGAGAAAGGACATAGGCTATTTTTTGATGCTCAAAGGGTTATAAGGGATGGAAAGCGAGTATGAAATTTTGTATGGAAGCATCGTCATTTTTAGAGCTAGAGGCTTGAAATTTATAGTTTAAGCTGTTGATTCGATATAAACAAATATGACATTTAATGTTGAAAATGTTTTAGCCAAGAGTGTAAAAAACAATAGGATGGATGTAAGGTTTATATGTATGTTTTATAAGTTTACGACAAAATATTAGAGACTAACTGTGCCCCGCGGTTTTACCCGTGATAAATTTTATAAATTTTCACATTTCCTTCCCCGTAGGTGGTAGCGTGATAATATGTAGCCTATATGTTGACCCGACCTCTTAGTAATATTCATGCAAAATTTGAAGTAAATCCATGCGGTACTTTTTGAGATTAGCCCGGACATACATACAGACAAACAGACAAAAATTCTTTAAACTATATTTTTGGCTTCGATATCGATTAGATCACGCCCCTAGAATCATTTTCAAAAAATATTCAATGTACAGTTTTGATTTTCCTACGATTTTATTATATGTATAGATTTTATGAAGTGATATTTACGAAGTCATTAAAAAATGTGCGGTCAAAGTCGCGGGCATAGCTTGTTCTCTATAAATCGTATGCAATAATGTGTATTTATCTTATCCTATTCTTTCAGGGGTTCAACATTATAAAGAACGGCACAAAAAAGCTACAAAATGAGGTCAAATCTCACCTTTGAAACTGAGAAGCATAATGAAGATTATGTACACGTATAGCATTATTATATTAGCCGTATACACGCTGTAACAATGTAGCGGCTGCCTACTCAAAAGACACTTGTCGCTTCTACTCGGTGCAATCGCGGTTGGTACTTGAAATTATATTAAATAGGAGAAAATTATGGACTAACGAAAAAAACGGTATTAATGAAGGTGTGACGTGGTAAACAATACCCTTGCCTTTATTTATTTTTTGGTAGAGGCAGGAAGGAAGGCATTGGAACAGCATACCCTCTTGGGTATGCTGTTCCAATGCCTTCCTCCAATGCTTTCCTATTTTTTGGTAGAGGCAGGAAGGAAGGCATTGGAACAGCATACCCTCTTGGGTATGCTGTTCCAATGCCTTCCTTCCTGCCTCTACCAAAAAATAAATAAAGGCAAGGGTATTGTTTACCACGTCACACCTTCATTAATACCGTTTTTTTCGTTAGTCCATAATTTTCTCCTATTTAATATAATTTCAAGTACCAACCGCGATTGCACCGTCTGCCTCTCGGGATCTTTCCCTGCGGGTGCTAATGCCTCTAGCACCGTCTAAACCTAACCTGCCGTAGCCGTAGCCTGCCTCTCGGGAACGAGGGTATGCTGTTCCAATGCCTTCCTTTTGCGCCATGTCGCGGATGCTAGGGATACCTTGGGAGGGCTCTGCATTGCCCTCGCCTAGCGACTTCGCTACAAACAGATCGCTGTCTTCCCGGAGTTGCTTGCACGTGGTGGCATTACCTAACAACCTTAGCTTAGTAATTTTTAATTGGCTAGCAATAATCAATTTTACCGTACCAGTATTAATACAAATGCTTTTATAAGTAAGAAAATATTGTTTTGTCATTATCTAACCAAAAAGGTTCTCATACATAATACAACACACACAGCGTGAGTACGTTCCCTACAAGGGGAACCAATGGTTTGTAGAGGTCGATAAAACACGTCAGAGGCCTAGTGGGTCTTGAACAACTCTGACACTAGGGTCCATACGATAAGTAGTAAGTTTAACCCATAAACAAAATATCATTTATAATACAACACTTGGTTATAACAACATTTTATTTACAATTTTTTTAAATATTATAAATTACCAACATTGTCAGTCCGTAGTACATTTAGCGAGAGCGTTTAAGAGAGTGAGAAAAGCTCGCCGCCCGGCCTATTCGTTTCAGTGAGGGCGCCCGCCTACTTTTGTCTCCGCCGCGCCGCCGGTACCGGAAACTGGTTAAGTCGACTTTTTACAAGAATTTGTCGAGATTATTGTTTTGTTTCGTTTCTGTTCACTTTATTAACTTCTACACTATTTACAAGCTTTGGCTACATACACTATGGACGAGCAATTTTGTGGACTCGTTACTTAAAAAAAATAAGTGTTGAATGCCCTAACTGCTGTGTGGTGACGGCACAGAATATCATCACCCATCTCATCCCGTGGGGGGCGTAGAAATCGTCCGAGGGAATACCTACCAGAGAACGGGCAGCAGCGTTTTTCTGTGAACTATGACCATCAAACTGCGATCAACAACCCGTGGCATATCCCCCAATTCTTTGGGGAGGCTTTTGTCCAGCAGTGAACGTGCTTTGGCTGACATGATGATGATGAACTAGTTAAGCGCTTAGGTAATCGGTAAGTCCCTAGATGTTAAATAATATCCTGGGAAATTATTCACACACGGCCATATTATTCCCAATTAAGCTGGGCTTGTACTATGGAGACCAGATAATTGATATTTACTAGTAAACTCAGGACAAACAGACATGTTTGTGCACACAATATCTGTCCTGGGTGGTAATTGAACTCACAACCTGCACCGTGATAGGCAACTAACTATCTATCTACCAACCACGCGAACCGGCCTGTTCATTTTAACAAAATAAGACAAAGTTTTACAAAATAATTCATAAGTGAGACGAGTGGGTATAAGCATAGTAGTGTATACCTAACTAAATAGTTTAAAACTTCATAAATTTAGTGTCATTCTGACTGACTGAGATAGCAAGGAAACAAAAGGAGTAAAGAAAAATACATTTTAACTAGGTATATTTAATTTAGATTGGAAGCCATTTTACACTCTTAGATGGCATTGAGGTAGGGAAATAGACAATGCACATTTGTTATTTAAATTAAATAATAGTAGATTATAATTAAAATTTAGATACAGATAGTGTTTCAATATAAAAAAAATCATAATCTGTTAACATAATTATTATTCAAACACTAACAAACTTAAAATCTCAAAATGAGACATACCAAGTTTCATTCGCATCCCATGTTGTCGGGGAATTAAAATAAGCACTTACCACAGCAGTAGCCTTATATACAGAGCAAAATAAATAAGTTATTGTTTATTTAAATATAAATAAATATATGTATATTACTTACACATTGCCATCTGATCCCAAACTAGGCAGAGACTGTACTATGGCAACCAGACACTGATCATCATACTTATATATTCCTAAATACATACATATTATAGATTAATACCACCCAGACATAGAACTAATAATCGTAATCATCACACAAACATTTGTCCTGGGTGGGAATCGAACCAACGACTTATGGCTAAGCGATCAGGGTCACAACCACTTGAACAACAGGCTACTCAAAAGCCAGAACCAATAACAATTATATTTCATAATAAGTAACACGCTGAACTAAATAAAAAGAGAAATTAATTGCTGAAGACACGTAAATTGATGTGTGGCTGTCGGCATAGAATATTGTCGGAATAGACGGTCACCATAGCCTAGTTGGTAGTGCTCCTGCCTACGAAGCTGGTGGTCCTGGGTTCGAATCCCGGTAAGTGCAAATATTTGTGTGATGAGCACGAATATTTGTTTCTGAGTCATGGATGTTTTCTATGTATATATGTATTTATCTATCTATATAAGTATGTATATCGTCGCCTGGTACCCATAGTATACAAGCTTTGCTTAGTTTGGGGCTAGGATGATCTGTGTAACATTGTCCCCAGATATTATAGATATTATTATTATTGCCACCCGACTTCATCCCGTGGGGGCGTAAAAGTCTATCTCTGAGAGAACGGGCAGCAGCGTCTCTCTGTGTACTATGACCAGCATACTGCGATCGGCAACTCGTCTATCAAGCGTGGCGATAATGGCATATCCTCTCAAATTAGGGACACAGCTCTAATGTGGAAATCTTTTGGGTAGGCCTTTGTCCAACAGTGGATGTCATTAGGCTGACATGGTGATGATGAATACTCTGAATCGTGGCATATTATTGTCTAAAATCTCAAAACGTGACTTACTTTACTCTTGCTTCTAGGTCGGCAATCTAGAAAGAATCTCGGGGTGAAGTTGAAGTGTGCTCTCACTACGGTAGGGGTCGCCTCGGGCGACCGGACTTGACATTCATTTAAGTAGCATATAATTCAGTTTATTTAGCCGAATTGAATCTCGACGAAGGGTTGGCGAAGTAAAAATTGTAGCTGTAATATCTTAAGTTCAGCTCTATTGTTTATGTTAGAAAATGGTAGCTCAATGTTGGTAGTTAATTTTCGTATTTTAATTTAATTATAATTAAATGTCTGTCTTTATCCCTTTACTTTTCAGATTGGAATCTCAATTTATGGACCTTTTCATGTTCGACAAATATTTTAAGGGAAAGACCAAACGTTTATAGGTACGAATTGAGCATCGACTCGACATCGACATGTAAGAATATTGTGACGACATGAGGATATCAAGAAGTAAAACAAATGAATTTAACATCAAACTTTGGGTACTTTTTTGTTATTTATGAATCAGGTTTTGTGAACTTTAATGAATTTTTAATAATAAATAAAATACTAATTTAAAAATTTTATAAAACTTTTATTGCATTGAGTTATATTTGCATGTTCAAACAAAAATTTTCTGATCACAAAAGTACCTACTATTCAGATTAAATATAGTTTTATTTCAAAGTTCTTCTGGTCCTATTTACGCTATGGCGGTCAATCTCACCGGAGACTAGCCCAGCGCACTGAAATTAAATATAAATTGAAAGAATTTTTTTACTTGGGTATTTACATATACTTGTACTTGTCAAGGTTACAATGCAGTACACAATTATAGTAGAATACTACATATTATGCACTATATATTATAATGGAGGCTACAAAAACACAGGTTTATTTTTTATTAATCTTGGGCCAACTTACACACCGTCATCTTTCTAATGGCAACCAGACAATTGATAAATATACTTATATACGTACAAATTATATATAAATTAGACCCAGTATATACATTCAAATTATAGATAAATAGACACATAACAAATTATCGTGTTCACGTCTCAACGATTTGTCTTAGGTGGCAGTCGCCTAGTAGTCAAGATCACTAACTGCTAGACCAACTAATCAGTCATATATCACACCTTGATGGGGTCACCCTACACGACCAGCGAGACTTCAGGCACAAGGCCAACTGTTTAGGTGATCTTTGAGGTACACGAGCATATTATTATTATATCGCTAATCTCTTGCCGGCTACTGGGTGATTTCCATATCAGAAAAAAATACTTTTTGCCTTGGCTTTGAACGCAGGACATCATCAATTGACCAACGAGGCTGTCAGATCTAATTACTGCCTTACAGGGCGTTAATTTTATCACGAATTAAATCAAATTCTTTAGTTCTGTCCCCAGCGTTAAAATAAAGGAACGGGAGATAGAAGGGTTGTACCTTTTTCTTTGAATAAATTAGCAGCATTGTGTTCTTGTCTGTGTTAATGAACGTCTTGTGGACTTGATGACAGACTCGAATGAATTTTATTCTAATTAATCGATTTGAACAACACTTTGAAATTATTAGATTCGTTTTTCCCGTGCAGTGGTAAGTATCTTGACTGAGTTGTTCCATCAGCGTAATAACCGCGTATTTAGCGAAATAAGCATATTTAGTTAACGACTGTAAAAAAAACAGAATAAAATAAAAGCGCTTGTATAAACATAATTATTTCTAGTTACATAGATATTTAGGTAAAAATATATGTGACGATAGAGACCGCGTTGTTGCTTTAAATACTGTTTTTAAACTGTGTTTATGTAATACACTGTGTAGCTTGACAAGTACAAGTGTATGTAAATACCCAAGTGCTGAATAAATTTCATTTCATGTTTGGATGTAATTTACCTATACCTAATATGTATGTATTTTATTTATTTATACCATATTTATTTAGAAATATTAAGTACCGTAGCCTAGTTGGTAGTGCTCCTGCCTACGAAGATGGTGGTCCTGGGTTCGAATCCCGGTAAGTGCAAATATTTGTGTGATGAGCACGAATATTTGCACGAACGTTTCTATCCTGGGACGACATAGCGAGGCAATTGTTTTAACCGCTGCGCCAAATGTATTACTTGACTTACAAACGAAATACAATGTGACGGTTATCTGTGCTCAAATACTCAATGTTCAATTTAATGGCATCTAAAACTGCCATAGTATTCCGCATATACTGGTTATGTCAATATCAATGACAGAGTCCACATGTCTAATGGGTGCCGATTGCGGTGTTGCTTTCGCTGTACTTCCCATTTGACATAGGTTATTTATCCTGACGCAGCATGTGTAGTGCCATGTAGTATAATTGTGTCGAGGTTATTATCATTTTGCAATAAACAACGGATATATGATAATGAAAGAATGAGGTAAAATCGCCGGTTGACGTGGTTGGTAAATGCTTGCCTTTCACGCCGCAGGTCGTGGGTTCGATTCCCACCCAGGACAGATATTTGTGTGTGTGAACATGTCTGTGAGTCTGGGTGTAATTATCTAGATGATTATGTATGTATGTACAAAAGAAAATTAGTATTTGTATCAGTTATCTGGTTTCAGTAGTACAAGCTCCGCTTAGTTTGGGATCAGATGGCCGTGTGTGAATAATGTCCCAGGAAATTATTATGATGTAAGTAATGAATACATTTATAAACATTCGTAACTTATAATAATTAATTTTATTTATCACGTTTTTAATATACTTTTGGCAATAGCTATACATGACCGGCTATTTCTGCTTCACCGCAGATAAAAGGTTCCTTAGTTTAAAGCCTGGGTCACGCCAAAAAGTGATTTTGTGATATTTCTGTAAATAAAATTTCTCAGTATTAGTCCGAAGTCTGGGAGTTACCAGTATTATACCCCCGTGTTTTTGAGAGTACGTTAAGCTGTCGGTCCTGTAATCAGTTAAAGGACCGGATCGGATCATGAGAGTGATGGAATAGAAAGTGCTCCTGGGTTTGTGCACACACTTGAGCACTATAATATGTCCGTGGTCGAAATTAATATAATAATATCTAGGGACAATGACACACAGATCATCCTAGTCCCAAACTAAGCAAAGCTTGTACTATGGGTAGCAGGCGACGATATACGTACTTATATAGATAGATAAATACTTATATACATAGAAAACATCCATGACTCAGAAACAAATATTCGTGCTCATCACACAAATATTTGCACTTACCGGCATTCGAACCCACAGGACCACCAGCTTCGTAGGCAGGATCACTACCAACAAGGCTACGGTGACCGTCAACATTCAGCTAGGAGGACATCAACACTACGACTGGAAAGAGCTGACCTCTTTCCAGTCGTATCACTAGTTAGCCGATCAGATCATGAGATTGATATAAAGTGCCCCATGTGTTGATGGCCTCCTAGCTGAATTTCAGCCACGGCGGCCAGACTCAACAGATATTAGCCATCTGCGCGGGGCATATTATAGTGCTCAAGTGTGTGCACAGACACAGGAGCACTTTCTATTCCATCACTCTCATAATCCAATAGGACTTCTAGCGACACGACCGGAAAGAGGTCAGGTACAGGACCGACGACTTTATGTGCTCTCCGAGGCACGGGGGTACAATACCGCCAACTCGCAGACTTCGGGCTGATCCTGAGAAATTTTTCTTTTTACAGAAAAGTCTCTAAATCACTTTTAGCCCGACCCAGGATTTGAACCCAGGACCTCGTTCTCTGCGGGTGAACACGCTACCGCTAGACAAACGAGGCCCCATGTGTTACTATGTACTCGTACCCATGTATTCGTTTTTGTTACTATGTCTAATAAAAAAAACATCTAATCTCAAAAAATGGAAATAAATCGTCCCGATGGTTCCCGAACCAGTGGGGCTACCGGATAAGTCGCCAAACATCGGGTTAAATCTGCGTTCAAATAAATAAAGGTTAACAATTACTTAATCAATTGAAAATCGATTCCGGACCATTTATGACGTCACATGTGCTTATGGAAGCCGATTTAACGATTGATTAAGTAATTTTTAACCTTTATTTATTTGAACGCCGATCTATGCCGATGTTCGGCGACTTAGCCGGTAGCCCCCCTCGTTCACGAACCACCGGACGATTTATATTTCCAATTTTTGAGATTAGATGTTTTTTATTAGACATGGTAACAAAAATGAATTAAGTAAATCCAGTTATTTGGAATAGATAATTCTCAATGCATGCTTAACCCTTAACCGAACAATGGTGTAACAGTTCCCATCCCAATTTAAACTCTATTGCGTTGTAATAAGAACTAAAACCAATGAATTATAAACATACGCTATGACTAGGGTTGTCATTATTGCTGACAACTGATACGGGACTATCACATAGGCATAGACATAGACTCACGCCTGTTTCCCACAGGGGTAGGCAGAGACAATGGATTTCCATTTGTCACGGTCTTTGCACACCTGTTTTGTCTCGTTTACTGTCATTATTTTCTTTATACATGATCGCTGGTTTAGGGCAGGGACCGTCCGGATACTCGTTGAACGGGTTTTTGAACGGGTATTTTTAAGCGCTTAAAAAATAAACCCTATGATATGAGTTACACCTTTGAACGGGTGTAATGAACCGCTTCCGAAAGGGTTACCCTTTCAATACCCTGTAACACTGTAACAGGGTAAGCCATTCCAACCAAGACATTGTAATATGCACTCTTTCGCATTGAAATTGGTTTGGTAATTGCATAAACACCACCGCACGTGACATCTAGTCGTAATAATGTATAATTGAAAGTATGATTTTAAAGTTCAATTTTGCTTGTCGCTAAACACTGTAATATTAAATTTTTCGTGTCTGTTCTTGTTTATTGTCATCATTTCTTTTAATTTAGAACTCTGTAGGTATTACGGAATTAAGTAAAAGCAATTTAGCAGTTCTTTTTTTAAAGTTTGTGTTACACTTCGTTGGTCTAGTGGTAGCGTCTTCAAACGTAGATAACGAGGTCCTGGGTTCAAATCCCGGGTTGGGCCAAAAGTGTCTATGGGATTTTTGAGTAAAAAGAAAAATTTCTTAGTGTCAGCCCGAAGTCTGGGAGTTGGCGGTATTATAGTCTCATGCCTCGGAGAGCACGTAAAGCCGTCGATCCTGTACTTGACGTTCCGGTCGTGTTGCTAGTCGTCCCATCGGATAATGAGAGTGATGGATAGATAGTGCCCCTGTGTTTGCACACACACTTGTGGTATGTGGTCTCTCACATGGCCAGTCTCCATTGAGACTCGCCGCTGGGGCCGAAATTCGGCTAGGAGGACATAATTATATTATAACAAAGCATTTAATTTTCATTCTGTTAAACCGCGGAGGCGTGGTGTCGTACACCGTTATTGAATAGATGCATCATCATCATCACCATCTCCATTATCATTATATCAGCCGAAAGTACTGCTGGGCAAAGTACATTACTTCCCAAAGATACTCCACAACTGCAGATCCTGCGTTCCCGCATCCAGCGGCTTTCATCGACCCTCGCAAGATCATCGGTCCATCTTGTTGGGGGCCCCACGCTGCATTTTCCGGTTCATGGTCGCCACTTGAGAAACTTTCTGCCTCAGCGGTCGTAGATTCTGCAAGCTATGTACCCTGCCCACCGCCACTTTTGCTTGGCAATTAATCAAGCTATGTCGGTTATTGTGATTTGCCTCTCTTGGTTGGATCTTGAGATTTGTGATTTGATCTCGGAGGGAAACTCCGAACATGGCGCTCTCCATTGCTCTTTGGGTGACCATGAGCCGTTTTATTAGCCCCGTTGTAAGCGGCTACGTTTTGGTTCCCTAATTCATCAGGGGCAACACATACTAATCGAAGACTTTTGATTGGTATTTGGGACCAGAAGCTTAGCTTTCCGAACGCTGCCCAGCCTCTTACCTTTTTTTTTGATAAAGCAGGTCGAATGCCTACGTATGCCACCCGCAAAAAGTGTTTACCGATGGATGCGTCGGACTCGCACCGACTAAACCTACTTGCATTGGGCTTCTCTAGGCGCCTGATGGGGGAGCCCCGGGAACGTGGGTATGTTGCTCCGGTGCACCCCTTACGCGAAAAGTTCCAGATGGTATGATGGTCCCTCACGTACCCTGAGAGGGCTCTGGATTGTCCTCGCTATTTGCCAGTCCGGCACAGCGCCATAAACAGATCGCTGTCTTCTTGAAGCTGGTAACATTGACTTCTCTTACTGCCGCCGCGGCTCCGAGGGGGAGTTGGGCTACCGGTTGCAGCCACCGCCCCGACGCCTCCTCCGTCTGCGATCAGGATCAGAAGAACGGGAGAGCCGTTCGCGCTCGGCGGCCTCCTTTTGGAGTATGACTGCCTCATAAAAGGAGACCACGGCGTGCCATTTAGAAGAGCCACCTTCCAGAATTGCCCCTACGATTGCCGGCAGGGATAGATCCCGTCCGATTGAGATCTTGAGTTGCCTTTCGGACACCCAGGCCGGGCACTCAGCGAGAGTGTGTTGCGCAGACTCCTTCCCACCCAGGCCTTGAGATGAGGTAGGATGGCATCAACGGCACGCTGGCGCGCGTTTAGGCGTAACTCTAGCCGTGCGCGCCAGTGCACTAATACGTGCTGGTAGTCATCCCGTCGGTACTCAATGAACGTCTGTTCTGGCGCCCTCCCGTTCTCTTGGTGGACTCAGATTTCGGTGAATACCACCGCGTTAGACCGCCTCCCTAGTGGGGTGGTCTGACCTAGGTATAGATATAGCTCTCCCCAACCTCGAGTGCATAGTCTCTTATCTTAACTTAAATGGGTGCAACCTGAATGTTCAACATGATACTCGTCTTATCCATGTTCATTTTCGGACCCACTAGTAGAGAGACCCTGCTGAGGTCGTCGAGCATTGTACCGAGGTCTTTCAATGTTTCAGCCATGATTACGAACGTGAGGGATGTATTCGCCATAGACATTGATGCCAAAGCCTTTCAGTCCAGAAGCTTAAAGACATCTTCCAATGCAGCGATGAATATTTCCGGAGATGGAGATGTTATATCTCCCTGTCTCACGCCTCGCTGCAATCGTATAGGTTGCGAGTTCTCATACAAACACTTTAACACCTCGACATACTGGTAGTTAATTTGGAATTTTGGAAAGATCAAATACATCCAGGTTTCGATTCAATCAAACGCTCTCTGGATATATCCTCGGTCTTCTGAATAACTTGCCGCTGCGTATGTATGTGGTATATGGTACTAAAGCATTATCGGCCACTGGCTTGTTCAGGAGGGTGGTTGACGTCAAACCTGCGCGTGAGACGATTCATAATGACTCTCGAAAACAACTTGTAAACATGGCTCAGTAACGTGATGGGTCTGTTATTTTTTCAAAGGGTTTTTAGCGCCCTTATTGAAGAATGCACTACCACACCAATATGTACCTTCCTTGTGACGTTTGACCTTTTAGTATCGTCATACGATCCTACGAGCTGTTCAGAAGTTATTTAACTTCGTCAAGTTAAATAACTTCTGAACAGCGTTCAGACTTTCAACGTTCAACATCTCAATATTTAAGAAAACAGGCCAAGTGCGAGTCGGACTCGCCCATGAAGGGTTCCATAGCAGCAAGTATTTCAGTTGATTAAATGAAAGGTAAATTGCGGTTTACGATTTATGACGTCTTAAAAAATCTACTTGCTAGATTTGGGTCAAACCAATTTTCAGTGGAAGTTTGCATGGTACATCATATATTTTTTTCAGTTTTATCATTCTCCTATTTTAGAAGTTACAAGGTATGGGGGGGCCCTCATTTTACTACTTTGGAAGTGTCTCTTGCTCAAACTATTCAGTTCAGAAAAATATAATATTAGAAACCTCAATATCATTTTTGAAGACCTATCCATAGATACCATATTATATGTATGGGTACAATGAAAAAAATTAGCTTCAGTTCTATGTATGGGGAACCCCCAAAATCATTGTTCTTTTTCTATTTTTGTGTGAAAACCTTAATGCGGTTCACAGAATACATCTACCAAGTTTCAACAGTACGGCTCTTATAGTTTTGGAAAAAAGTGGCTGTGACATACGGACGGACAGACAGACAGGCACGACGAATCTATAAGGGTTCCGTTTTTTACCATTTGTCTACGGAAGCCTAAAAACCGTATAATTGATTGTCCTACTAGATTTCCATTTTTCAAATTCTAAGGCCATTGGTTTCTGTAAAAGATATATGAGATAGCCAGTTCGTCATTTTTCAGATGACTTCTTGGCACAATAACACATGCCTTAAGCCATTTAATGAGGCCACAGAAGCCGTATTTTATTTCAACTATATTTGCAAATGAATTAGTAACTAATATGAAATTACGGTAAATAACTTTATTAAATACAAATTAGTCTTGGAAAACTTTTACCTAGGTGGTCGCCTTTTTAGTCACGTCAATCATGTTTTAGAATACCCATAATATATCAGTTCATTTTTAACAATAATTTAAATAATAATAATATCCAGGGACATTATTTACACACGGCCATCTGATCCCAAACTAAGCAGAGCTTGTACTATGGAAACCAGATAACTGATATATTACATATACTACTTTTCTTTTGTAAATACATACTTATATAGATATTTACACCCAGACTCAGGACAAACAGACATGTTCATGCACACCAATATCTGTCCTAGGTGGGAATCGAACCCCCGACCTCCAGCGTGAAAAGCAAGCTTTTGCCAACCATGCCAACAGGTCCGTCAATTATTTAATCGTCCTCATGTCAGCCAAAGCACGTCCACTGCTGGACAAAAGCCTCCCCAAAGAATGGGAGATATGCCATAGCTTGGCAGACGGGTTGGCGAAAGAAAGTTTGATGATCATAGTTCATAGATAAACGCTGCTGCCGGATCTCTGGTAGGTAGGTATGCCCTCGGTCGATTACTACGGGATGAAATTGGGTGATGATATTCTATGCCGCAAAATATTATAATAATTATGTAACAAAATATAATCACATTATACAGATTGTCACAATATTAAGATTAAAGTAAATCAGTTCTTTAAATAACACGTTAATTATTAGCACGACTATTTGTAGTCACTGAACTTTCAAATTTAAAAAGTCGTTCGTTCGTCAAATTTGTTGTACCTACCTAAAAGTAGTTAGGCAATGAGGCACCGCACGGGTGCGAGTATACCTACTCCCATCTACACGATTAAAGTAAGTCAGTTCTTTAAATAACACGTTAATTATTAGCACGACTATTTGTAGTCACTAAACTTTCAAATTTAAAAAGTCGTTCCTTCGTCAAATTTGTTGTACCTACCTAAAAGTAGTTAGGCAATGAGGCACCGCACGGGTGCGAGTATACCTACTCCCATCTACACGCTGCGCGCTGCTAAGTTGATTGGGTAATTCAGGTTAACACGATTAAAACCTTTTCAAGAAGGTAAGCTATTCAAGGGCTTAAGTCATTGAAAGGGTTAACCCCTTCCCGTGGTTACCATAAAAAACGTGTTAACCCTTTCACTGGGTTTCGAGGCTGTAAGTCAATCAAAGGGTAACACTGCGATACGAGTTACCCAATGAACGGGTTACCCTATCAAACGGCTTAACTCAGAAGCGGGGTTGTCCGGTCCCTGGTTTAGGGTTAATAAATATAACCTGAAAATAATGGTAGCAACGGTTTAATATAATTAAAAATCCGCCCAAGTGCGAGTCGGACTCGTGCACGAAGGGTTCCGTACCATTATCTATAAAAACGAGCAAAAAAATTCACGTTGGTTGTATGGGAGCCCCCTTAAATATTTATTTTATTTTGTTTTATAGTATTTGTTGTTATAGCGGCAACAGAAATACATTATATGTGAAAATTTCAACTGTCTAACTATCATGGTTCATGAGATACAGCCTGGTGACAGACGGACAATCAGACAGACAGACAGACAGCCCGTTTTACCCTTTGGGTACGGAACCCTACAAATCAACGGAAAACTACGACAACAAAAACCAAAAACCAGTTCAATGACTGTTGAGAAGAACCACCAGGAAGGAAAGGAAATCGAGGAATTAAAACTCTCCAAAAAACTCATAAAAGAGTAGACAAGAGCTGGTCCAAAAACCTTTGGAAATAGGTACAGCAGAAACCAGCTACGACTTATAGTAGCAGTATTTACGGGCCACTACGGCCCCAACTATCACCTATACAACCTGGGACTGTCGAATAGCCCGATTTTCAAGACATGTGGGGAAGAAAGTGAAACAATGCGGCATATATTACGTAAATGCGATGCGTTTTTTTTTGTTTTTAGTTTTATTTGGAGCCCTAAGATATAGGGCTAGGCTTAGTTTAGACTCCAGATCTCCCACAAATTACATTCTGTGATTTATTAATATTTAATATTAGTAAACAAATTTATTTTAAGTAAATGAATTGTAATTTTGTGGAGATGAAAAATAAATAATAATCATAATAATTATTATTTTTTTAAAAGACAACGCGCGCATTATTAATCTAAGCCTTGTGTCACACAAATTACATCTAGACTCAGAACAACTATTTATGGGTCACACAAATATTTGTCCAGCGCGGGACTCAAACCCGCGACACGAAGCGGCGAAGCGACTGTCTTAGCCGCTGCGCCACACGTGTGTTGGCAAAACCGGAATGGCCATCCTGGTGCTGGCATATCCAGAACCAGGTGACTACAAGGATCTACCCTTAAGTGCTGAATTATGTGCAAACTTCATTCAATGAAATAATGAAATTTATTCAGCACTTGGGTATTAACGTACACTTGTACTTGTCAAGGTCACAATGCATTACATAAACATATTAGAATCTATACATACAATAAAATCGTAGGAAAGCCAAAACTGTACATTGAATATTTTTTTAAAAGGATACTTGGGGTGTGATCCATATTGAAGCCAAAATTATAGTTTTTAGAATTTTTGTCTGCTTATCTGTTTGTCTGTATGTATGTCCGGGCTAAACTCAAAAAGTTCTCCATGGATTTACTTCAAATTTTGCATGAATATTACTAAGAGGTCGGGTCAACATATAGGCTAAATATTGTCACGCTATCACCTAAGGGGGAGGAGCTGTGATAATGTATAAAGTTTAACGCGGGTAATTAGTCCGTCCATGCGGTCTGTCTTATCACATATAATTTTTTTTTAATCCTTAAATAAATAACAACTTACTAACAATTATTTTGACGGTCACCGTAGCCTAGTTGGTAGTGCTCCTGCCTACGAAGCTGGTGGTCCTGAGTTGGAATCCTGGTTAGTGCAAATATTTGTGTGATGAGCACGATTACTTGTTTCTGAGTCATGGATGTTTTCTATGTACTTAAGTATTTATCTATCTATATAAGTATGTATATCGTCGCCCGGTACCCATAGTACAAGATTTGCTTAGTTTGGGGCTAGGATGATCTGTGTGACATTGTCCCTAGATATTATTATCATAGATATTATTATTATTTTTAATTTAGTACTATTATATTAAAATTAAAGAATTGAAGACAACGAGCAGTTGCCTAGCGCAGAAGGCTCTCAGCCAATAGCTTAATCTAAGCGACTAATACCTGAGGGCACCCTTATGGGTTCGGGCCACAGCACTTGGTGCCTTCAGCGGTTGAAAAAGACGGGATTCTAAATGAGGGTGTGATCACTTGCACGGCATAACCGATCACGTGTTAAGGGGCCAACGCGATCCTCTCTAAGGAACCTACCCTAGCTATCCTTTCTTTGGTTACCTAGGGGGATGACTCGGAGTAGAAAGCCACAAAGAGCATGGCTCTAGGGATAGAATAAAAACCAATGAGGGTTAGTACAAAAGATCCTGAAGAGTCAAAGTGCAACAAGTACAACCCAACCAAGACGAGACAAGAACACCATGAAGAGATTCCTGTTCTTCGCTCAGTCATATTATATCGTAGATTTTACTTTATATTGAAACTAGCTGTGCCCCGCGGTTTTACCCGCGTTATACTTTATAAATTACTAGCTGTGCCCCGCGGTTTTACCCGCGTTAAATTTTATAAATTATCACAGCTCCTCCCCCGTAGGTTATAGCGTGATAATAATATGTAGCCTATATGTTGACGTATTATTGGCTTCGATATCAATTGCAGATCACGCCCCAAGTATCCTTTAAAAAAATATTCAATGTACATTTTCGATATTCCTACGATTTTATTATATGTATAGATAGATAAGATCACAGCTCCTCCCCCGTAGGTGATAGCGTGATAATATGTAGCCTATATGTTGAGCCGACTTAGTAATATTCACGCAAAATTTGAAGAAAATCCATGCAGTACTTTGTTTTTTAATTTAGCCCGGACATACATACAGACAAGCAGACAAAAATTCTAAATTTTTGGCTTCAATATCGATTGTAGATCACGCCCCAAGACTTTATATCCATTTAAAAAAAAATTCAATGTACAGATTTGACTTTCCTACGATTTTATTACATACTAGCTGTGCCCCGCGGTTTTACCCGCGTTAAATTTTATAAATTATGACAGCTCCTCTATTGTAGGTGATAGCGTAATTATAAGATGTCTATATATTGACCCGTCCTCTTAGTAATATTCATGCAAAATTTGAAGAAAATCCATGCAGTTTTGAGTTTAGCCCGGACATACATACAGACAAAAATTCTAATAACTATATTTTTGGATTCGATATCGAATGTAGTACACGCCCAAAGTATTCTTTAAAAAAAATATTCAATGTACAGTTTTGACTTTCCTACGATTTTATTATACGTATAGATATTGATAAACGGGACAAAAACGGAACAGGTAACGATACGGGACGTGATATTTAAAAACGGTGACAGTCCCGTATTTACGGGACTGTCACCGTTTGGTATAGCAACCCTAGCTATGACCGATTAATATTTCATAGGGTTATATAATTTATAACTGTTTCGGTGCGAATGGCTGTTTGGTAGATAGATTGTGCGAGGCAGTAAAGTGCCGCCCACTGCCCATAAGTTTGCTTATTTTTTACCAATACCCCACCGCACGCTCGACTTGGGCAGTAAGCTGGTAAATGCATGGCGAATATTACAAAAAGTGTGATCGGGCGAGGCGAACGGAATTTGAGAGAGAGATAATATCTAGGGACAATGTCACACAGATCATCCTAGCCCCAAACTAAGCAAAGCTTGTACTATGGGTACCAGGCGACGATATACATACTTATATAGATAGATAAATACATAGAAAACATCCATGACTCAGAAATAAATATTCGTGCTCATCACACAAATATTTGCACTTACCGGGATTCGAACCCAGGACCACCAGCTTCGTAGGCAGGAGCACTACCAACTAGGCTACGGTGACCGTCTGAATATACGTTCGTTTCGTATACCTATTACTACATTTCATATATATTTGACGGGCCTGTTGGCGTGGTTGGCAAATGCTTGCTTTTCACGCAGGAGGTCGTGGGTTCGATTCCCACATTTCCCACACAGGACAGGTATTTGTGTGCATGAACATGTCTGTTTTTCCTGAGTCTAGGTGTAATTTGGGCTTTAAGATATTTTATTTTCTCAAAAGAATTACAATTCACTTTTTATGAGAAACATATATATAGTTTAAAGGAGGCTTAAATACTAACGCGGGCGGTTTCTAAGCTACGTTCAACTTACATGTATATAAAACCAAAAACAAAAACAATGTAAACTAAAAACTATTATAAAACAAAGTATATAATATAATAAATAAGTAGGGTACCTATTTAAAGAAAAGATAAAATAACTATTACTCCGCTACAAACATACCAGTGACAGATGATCGTTACATACCACCTACGCACGGATCTAGCGCACCTGGATGTGTCAAGGGGGTACCACGCTCAGTAGTATAGTTTGGTAAAACTTATATAGAACAAACACTTATATACTTATAATTTATCTGCATAAGTGTATTTACAAAAGAAAACTAGTACATATAATGTTGTATCAATCCAGGATTTTTTCTTAGCTTACTTACAAGCTATAATGTAAATTCGTCTGGTATCACGCTTCCAGTACCTACTGGCCCTATC
Organism: Pseudoips prasinana; assembly: GCA_951640165.1. NCBI lineage: Eukaryota > Metazoa > Arthropoda > Insecta > Lepidoptera > Nolidae > Pseudoips > Pseudoips prasinana. Next base: position 15,918,361 of record OX621259.1, on the reverse strand, counting down.
GGAAGATCAGCACTGCAGAAATGCACTACTAGCTGAGATAGGGCCATTTTTCATACCAGTACGGATAAAATTAATAATGATTAAAATTTATAGGTACCACATTAAATGTATTTTCCGGATTTGTAATGAAAATAAAATTATTTCTCTCTTTCTTTATTTCTTTACATGTAGTATATCAGATATCTGGTTTCCATAGTACAAACTCTGCTTAGTTTGGGATCAGATGGCCGTATGTAAATAATGTCCCAGGAGTTTTTTGTATATCTGAGGGCGACAAACGATCAAGTGGGTCACCTGATGGTAAGTGATCACCGCCGCCCATAGACACTCGCAGCACCAGAGGAGCCGCAAGTGCGTTGCCGGCCTTTAAGAAAAGAATAGGCTCGATTCTTGAAGGTCGCCATGTCATACCGGATCGGAAACACCTCCGCAAGTAGTGCACGGCGAAAAGTTTCTTGTGAAACGCACGGAGTTAGATGACCATTCATCCAGGTGATAAGGTTGAAATTTCTTCGGTAGGTAAATTTCAATATGAGCTCCCTTGAAATTTATGCAACAGTATAATTAGCACTAAATGTAAGTACTAATTTTATTTTTGGAAACTGGTTCTTAATTACTTAATTAATACCTAAGTAAGTCGTAATTAGGGTTGTAACGGAACTTCGCCTCCGCCTCCGTAAATTTTTTGCGGAGTTGTAACGGAGATTTGTATCTTTATTTATGTATCTGCTTCACTCTAAGATCGACTGGCAGGGAATGCCTTTGGCATTAAGTCCGCTTTTATACAATTTTGTGCACTAATAAGCTTAGATAAATTAAATAAAAATAATGTATAATAATAATAAAATTCGTTTTATTTCTCCTCACAAAATAGGGTTATAAAGCTTATAATAAAATTAGGATTAACAATTTAGTGCCAAGTTGAATTTGGTTTAATATCCTGGGACATTATTCACACCCAGTCATCTGATCCCAAACTAAGCGCAGCTTATGCTATGGGAACCTTTTATTTTATAATAGTAGCGATATTTAACTAGCTTGTATTAAGTTATTGTCAAAGAGATTTGTTGTTTATGTTTAGGTTTCATTATTGAAATTTATATTTTACTTCATATTGTCTGAATGGTTCTGTCTATATTAAGGTACGAATTCAGTATTATTATTATGACGGACCTTGTGTTTAAAACGACGGTCGTGCTTTAATGCTACCATTGGATCCAATGCGCCCCAACTGAGAAGATAGTATATATAACATATACTTACTACTTTTCTTTTGTAAATACATACTTATACAGATAATTACACACAGACTCAGGACGTCTGTCCTGGATGGGAATCGAACTCTCGACCTGCGGCGTGAAATACAAGCATTTACCGGCCACGCCAACAGGCCTGCTTATCTAATAAATCAGTGTTTTTCAACCTGTGGGTCGCGACCCCCTGGGGGTTCACGAAGTGTCTATAGGGGGTCGCGAAACTTCTATAGGAAAGTTGCAAAAAGTTGAGAAAGCCAGTCATAGGGTCGCAAATAAATTTGGAGTATTATTATTAGGCCTGCTGCAAATACATTAACAGTTTAGCGCAAAGTTCCAAAACTCTGGCTAGTACTTTGTCTCTTGAGAACCACCTAACCTCTGAATAATAAAGTAAATTTTGGTGCAGTGCTTTCTATTCCAATTCTTCACAAATTTTAATGATGTATTTATCCGAACCCTATGAAAATGAATAAAAATGTTGGATATGTATCACAAAATAAAAGAAACATGAAAAAGAAGCGGGTAAAAAATGGGTATGAGAGGGTCGCGTGATGAAAAAGGTTGAAAAACACTGTATAAATCATAGAATAATAACAGCTCGACAACGACTCAGCCGTAAGGCCACGTTTTGCTAATTTTAGTACAAAGTTATTGTAATTGTTTATTTACGTCACACTAAGAGTCCGAAAACTAGTGTGATATAGCAGTTTTTTTAAACAGATAAAAAATAATATTAATTTTAATCGTAAATTACTACTAGCGGTCCTATTTGTGGTGTAAAACTGGTCATACTCCCAAAGTCAGAAGAAGGTATGCATTTAGAAAGGATGAATGAAAGATGATTGACAAAAGAAGTATACCTGGCCTGTGTGAATGGGACAACCGGAAGGGTAAGACCTCGTAGAACATTCTCTGACCAAATCAGAGAAGTTCTCAAGAAAGGGCAGGTCAGAAGTAACCTAAACCGGAGAGCTTATATGAAGAATTTAATGACAGTATACGAGGCAAAAGAGGTGTGTAAAGATCGTGACAAATGGAAATCCGATGTCTCTGCCTAACCCTCTGGGAAACAGGCATGAGTCTATTTATGTATGTATAAATTATTATATTTTCACATCCTCTTTCACCGTTGCACCGCCTCCGCGGAGCAAAATCCGATGCCTCCGCATCCGCCTCCGCATCCGCCTCCGCATCCGCCTCCGCTAAGAAGGCCTCCGTTACAACCCTAGTCGTAATTATAGCCTGATTATTGAGGTTCGATACGATAATTACATTTTTGTGTCATTAAACTTATTTAAATTTGTACCTACACTGCACGTGTATTGGTTAACATGTGTACTGATATATACTGCAGTTACTAATAAGAGTTGCTAAATATTTTGAATGGCCAAGGTTTGAGCCAACGTTGGGTTCATATCTCACATGATACACCCCACCATTACATTATTATGCCACAAGTCTAAGACGCTACACTAACAATAACAATTTATTTTTTATTACTAGCTATTACTAGGTTTTACCCGCGTTAAACTTTATAAATTTTAGCCTACATATGTGTTAATCCAGGATGTCAGCTAACTCTATACCAAACTTTATTAAAATCGCTTTAGCCGTTAAGACGTTAAGAAGTAACAAACATACACACTCACAAACTTTTGAATTTATAATATTAGTGTGATTTTTAATAAAGTTAATAACCTAACGGTTCGAAAACCAACTTTAACTATAATTATTGTTATTATTATTATTTATAGTACACACGGCTACATATTAAGCTGTACATTTCCAGTATGAACTGATCCCGTGTTGTATAGGATTTCCATACAATGAGAGGTCAGCTTATATTGGAAATGTATAGCTTGATATGTGACCGTGTGTACCTAATAGGAATAACTGAGATCCAAGGGAAATAAGATTCACAATTACATTATTTTGGCAAAAGAGCTGATACTCTCACACTGCTGGACTGATAGTAATCAACATAAGCTTTCAAATGAAAATAACCGCATTGAAATCGGTGCATCCCTTTGAGACCTACGATGCCACAGACAGACACACATAGACAGATTGACGACAAACTTATAATACCCCTTATATTGCGTCAGGGGTAAAAAAACGAGAAAAAGATAAATAAAGGACTAAATAAAAATAGTGCTGCTTCTCTGCACATGTGGCACAGTGGTTAAAGTGGTAACATGTCGCTACCTCAGCGCCCTCGTGTTTCACGTTCGATCCCCACACAGGGCAACTATTTGGGTGACCACAAGGTGTAAAATAAGTCGCGAAGGAAACTTATGATACAGTACACTCAGACTCAAAACAACTACTTATTTATTTATTAGAAACAAACAGTCTTATAAAACTCAGATACTTAAAAATAGAATGTATATAATTGTAGACCTAAAGTTTCCTGTATGAGATACATATACCTATGCTAAATAGCTCTTTTTTACTTCAAATATAATATACAAGTACAAGTACATGCCTCTCAGTTTCGAGAATTAACTTCTTGAAACTGAGAGGCATGTACCTATATTTTTAATATTTAAAAGTAATTAGATTAAATTAACAAACATACTGGAGGATTAATTTCAGTTAGTTTTAGAGCCCAGAAATATAATTTAAAGCTTTTTTCTTAAAGCAATTTAAGGTTTCGTTAAAAAACTTACTTATGCGTCACGCGGGATAACAATTCCCGCACGGGAATCGAACCCGAAGCGGCCAGGCGACTGTCTTAACCGCTGTGCCACACGTGAAGATTTATATGATGTACGAGATATACCATACGATAATATATTGCACATAATAATAATAATCCTGGGACAATATTCGCACACGGCCATCTGATCCCAAACTAAGCAGAATCTGGTTTCCATAGTACAAGACTAGGGAAACCAGATAACTGATATACTACAGATCTATATATACTAAATAAATAAAAAGGTTTTTATTCACGTAGACTTTAAAAAAGTGCTTGTAAATAGTCAGAACATGTTTGTAGTAATATTAACTTATAATTTACTTATAACTAGCTGTGCCCGCGACTTCGTCCGCGTGTTAATTAGTTTATTTAGTTTTTTAGTAAAAAAAATACTTTTCCTAAAATAAAAGTAGCCTAAGTTACTCATTATTAAATCAGCTACCTGCCAATAAAAGAAATCGGTCTAGCCATTACAGAGATTAGCCGGAACAAACAGACAGACAGACAGACAAAAATTGTAAAAATAAATATTTTGGTGTATATACCGTATATATATTCATATTTATTTACTAAAAAATGGTTATTTCAATATTACAAACAGACTCTCCAATTTTATTTATTTGTATAGATAGATTATTTCTAGGTACAATAGATATATTTTAATCCAAGCTTACTACTTACTTAGGTACTTATCGAATGGGCAGCGGTTACCCTAGTGTTAGAGTTGTTCAAGTCGCCCAGTAGGCCTCTGACATGGCTTAATGACTATATCTGTTGTCTAATGACTATAACAGGGACCGACAGCTTAACATATCCTCCAAAGCCGAAAGATGCTCAGAAATTAAACCATATTGGTGGTCACCCATCTGTAAAAATATCCTCGGACATTATTTACAGTCGGCCATCTGATCCCAAACTAAGCAGAACTTGTAATATGGAAACCAGATAACTGATATACTACATACACTAACTTTTTTTTAATACTTACTTATATCGATAAATTATACCCAGACTCAGGACAAATAGACAGACATGTTCATACATGACCGCCGGCGTGAAAAGCAAGCATTTGCCAACCGGCCCATCGAAAAAATCTATGGACAGACCGCGAGCCTAGTTGCTTAACTTCACCGTTCACATACGGACCGATGAGAGAATCTGAGCGCTTCCAAGTTAAAAAATTGCCTAGAATCGAACATAAATTCGTTGAAAATTCAAACTATCGAATTAACCGAAAGGAGGGGGCGCTAAGGTCAGGGGTACACCACCCTACCCCGCTTGATCATTTATAATGCCAAAATGTTTTAATTAAGATGCTGTAAAATGTAATTTACATGCAAATTCGGTTTATGTTAATGTGCCGCGTATATCTGTTTGGGTGCGTGCTTGCTATCTAATTTTGCGACAGTGTGTACCGTCATTATCTTGGCTCTAATGAGAAATCTGGCGACGGCTTGATGTTTGCATAATTAAACTTGCGGTTGGGAACGTACGTTTTGATTGTCGCAGCGATAAAACACACGCTTCTAATACTATAATGCGCACAAAAGATGCGTTGGGTTGTTTATAATACGTAAATAGGTAGGTATTTGCGATACATTGTCGTGATAAATAGTTTGTTCATTCGTTTTGTAAGTTAAAACTCTTAAAGTTCTCCATCTGGCCAGTTGGCGTGATTGCTAGATGCTTGCCTTCCACGCCGCAGGCCGTGGGTTCGCCCGTGGATTCCCATTTAGGATAGATATTTGTGTGCATGAACATGTCTGTTTGTCCTTGTGATATAAGTATGTATTTAGAAAAGAAAAGTAGTATATCAGTTATCTTGTACTATGACAAGCTCTGCTTACTTGGGATCAGATGGCCGTTTGTGAATAACGTTCCAGGATATTTATGGTTAGCTTCGACTCGCCATTTTCGTTACCAATCTGAAAACGATCCATGATTTGTCAGCTAAGCATGCGGGCAGTTTGTAGATGAAATACAATGTGTTCAATATTATGGTGAACGCAAAAATGGTTTAATCTGTGAGCGTCTCCGGGCTACGGAGGGTGCGTTAAGTTGTCTGTCATATAGCTCTTAGAAAACAGTCTTTAAGCTAAGCCCAAGGCTGTATAGCTTGAACAACTTTAACATTAGGGTAACCTGTGCTGATAATGAATGACCATCAGTCATCATCACAAATCCTTCCCATTTCTATAGCGATAAGCTTCCGAAGACTTAATTGCGACGATATATACACAAAATTCGGTATCTGGTTGGTTTGGTTTGAACATAATTTTTTTTACATATGTTTTCCTACTGTGAATATCGAACCTGGATCCACTTAACCGTAGGAATTTCCGTATTATTTATTCATCCATTATGTCTATCATAATGTGTAACAATAATGGGTAGTCATATTTTTGATCCGAGAAACTGCTAATATTTTATTTTTTTTTACGCTTATTTATAGTAGTTTATTTCCACGAAACAGCACGGAGTTAAACTCGTCAAGACAAACGTCAAATCCGCGGCGCTTAACCGACGCAGACACCATGGCTTGTCTGCGGGTCGAGCGCCACATCCTCACTAGCAAATCTTGGTGCAGCACGTGTAAATTGTTATGCAGGGACAGCAGCATCCACCGCAGCCACCGCCGCAGGGACCGCAACAACCACCGCAAGGTCCGCACATGTTTCTATTTCTTGGTAAAGAGTACTAAGAAGGCCTAAAATTAGGTTCTTCAGTTGAAGTTTTCTAAAGGATGTGGAAAGAAACTTTTTTGGTTAGATATTGGTAAAAGGGTTTGAAAAATTCTTTTCTTGTCCATTTCTAAAACTGAAAACAATTTGAAGCGGTGTTAAAACAAACATATTAATATAGACATGTTTATTTTAACACCCTTAATAATGGCTTAACGTAGGTTTTATATAAAAGCCACGTTCTTACTCATTAGTCGACTCCACAACAGATGTTGATCCACTTTTTATAAATAATTATAAAACGGACTTGCTTGTAAAAAAAAATTAAAAAATCACTTGTGCCACTTAAATGATTCCCGCTGAAATTATACACAACTAGCTATGCCCCGCGGTTTCACCCGCCTTAAATTTTAATTTTAGTTTAAGTTTAATTAGAGCCTATGTGTTAATCCAGGGTGTCATCAAGCTCCATACCAAATTTTATTAAAATTCCTTCAGCCGTTTAGATGTGAAGAAGTAACAAACATACACACTCACAAGCTTTTGCCTTTAAAGTATTAGTGTGATAAAGTAATTTAAGGATTTTTACATAAGTATGAAATTACTATTTTAGTTGTGGACATTATAAAGAGCTAAAAATGCTTCTGTATATACAATATGGAACGTACTATAATACTGTAAAATAAAGATAAACAGTTATTACTTGAACTGAAGGTAGAATTATGCAACTTGCGTATTTAGCTGGGCTATATCCGCCATTTTTCTTGCGATCTTATTCTTGACGTGATTGTGTGTTCGCTGTAAAATTTGTATAATAATGTATTACATTTAACTACAAATAATATATCCTATTATAAGTGTATAATATATCTATAAATAATAGGTGCGTACGCACCTATCATTGTTATTATTTAATGTTATTGTGGTCAAATAAACAATTATCTTATCTTACATGATAATCAAGTCCCCTTTGGAAACTGATTATTAGAAGTGGGAATGTTTGTAATACTTAGTTTTTTATATGGAATACCATGTAATCAAGTCCCACATATCTCGTTTGTAAATAATCATGAAACAGATGATTTTTTTAACAATTTGTAAAGTTTTAACCAGGCCCTTTTCCAAATCGATCATAAGACGTATGAATTTTTGCTACACGTTGTACTATATATGGAATACCATGTTATGAAGTCCCACATATCTCGTTTGCACCTAATTATGAAACGTGCGAATTTTTAACAATTTGTAAAGTTTTAAGCAGTCCCTTTCGCAATTCGATTATAAGACTTCCGAATTTTTATTATACTTTGTGCTATATATGTAATACCATGTAACCAAGTCCCACACATCTCGTTTGCAACTAATAATGAAACGGATGAATTTTTTGACAATTTGTAAAGTTTTAAGCAGTCCCTTTCGCAAATTGATCATAAGACGTATGAATTTTTGTTACACTTTGTGCTATATATGGAATACCATGTTATCAAGTCCCACACATCTCGTTTGCAACTAATTATTAAACGTGCGAATTTTTTAACAATTTGTAAAGTTTTAAGCAGTCCCTTTCGCGAATTGATTATAAGACTTCCGAATTTTTATTATACTTTGTGCTATATATGGAATAGCATGTAATCAAGTCCTAGGCATCTCGTTTGCAAGTAATTATGAAACGTGCCAAGTTTTTAATAATTTATGAACACATTCTAGTCAAGTCCCTTCTGTAAACTGATTATAAGACGTGGACGTTGAAGACATTGGCGTGGTTGGTAGATGCTTTCCGCAGGTCGTGGGTTTGATTCCCACCCAAGACTATTTGTCTGTGTGCATGTACATGCCTGTTTGTCCTGAGTCTCGGTGTAAATATGTATAGGTATAAGTCTGTATTTACAAAATCAAAATGCTTAGTATAAGTAGTATATTAGATATTTCCATAGAACAAGCTCTGCTTAGTTATGGATCAGATGGCCGTGTGGGAATAATCTCCCAGGATAATATTATTATTAATTAGAGAACTTTTAAGCAGCTCCAGTTTCATGACGTACGAATATTTGTTACACGTTGTGCTATATATGGAATACCATGTAATCAAGTCCCACACATCTCGTTTGCAACTAATTATGAAACGTGCGAATTTCTAATACACTTTTTACAAATAACTATGAAAATTGCGAACTTTTGAGCAGTTGCTTTCGCGAATTGATCATAAGACTTCCGATTTTTTACTAGACTTTTTGCTATATAAAGTATAACATATAATCAAGTCCCAAACATTTCGATTGCAACTAATTACGAAACATGCGAATTCCCAATACACTTTTTACAAATAATTATGATATAGCCCATTTTTTTTACTATTTGTGAACTTGTAAGCAGCTCCAGTTTTAAGACTTACGCATTTTTGTTACACGTTGTGCTATATATGGAATACCATGTAATCAAGTCCCACACATGTCGTTTGCAACTAATTATGAAGCGTGCGAATTTCTAATCCATTTTTTACAAATAACTATGAAATTTGCGAACTTTTCAGCAGTTCCTTTCGCGAATTGATTATAAGACTTCCGAATTTTTGTTAGACTTTTTGCTATATAAAGTATAACATATAATCAAGTTCCAAACATTTCGTTTGCAATTAATAATGAAACATGTGAATTTCTAATGTGACATAGGTACACTTTTTACAAATAATTACGAAATAGACCAGTTTTTTAACTATTTGTGAACTTGTAAGCAGCTCCAGTTTTAAGAGTTACGCATTTTTGTTACACGTTGTGCTATATATGGAATACCATGTAATCAAGTCCCACACATCTCGTTTGCAACTAATTATGTAACGTGCGAATTTCCACAACGTTTTCCTACGCCGTGCGAAGGTAATTTATTTAAGTAGGTGCTAAACGCTTACGTCTGTAACCTCTGAAGGGCGGTTAGGTATTTGTGGATATCTTATGTTATTTTGTGCCTAAAATTTGAGGTCTGCGTGTTTCACGCATAAGATATACTTGGCGGAATATTTGTCTTTACATTGAACTGTTTCTATTTGGATTTTAGTAGAGAGAAGAAAGCTTTTTACCCTTATCAATTTATCTAGGGAGTACTTTTTTATTTTATTTATATCAGAGGGTGACAAACGGGCAAGTGGGTCATCTGATGGTAAGTGATCATCGCCGCCCATGGACCCGCAACACCAGAAGAGTCGCGGTAGCGTTACCGGCCTTTAAGAGTCAGTAAACAAGTGTTGCTGTCCTCCCCCCGCCCCGCGATGAGCTCTGGCGACCTTACTCACATGCAGAAACTCAACGTTAAGTTATTAATGTTATTATTAAGAAATGTCTTCTGTAAGATGGAGGTACTTCCCCAGTCGGGCTGCTCTTTGAGCGAATGAACACTGTGCCCTACCTCTCTTATAGAGTATAGGCCTATCATTATCATATCAGCCGAAAGACGTATGTAGTTACGTAAGTAACTTAGTATATAGTATTAGTAAGCAGGTTTATGTATATATTTATTTACCACTGGTAAATTCTATTTCGTCTTTATTTTTGTATTATTCTTAAGTCAAATTGCTGTGCACTGTTTCTAACCCATCTCATATAAGCTCTCACTCTGACAAAGGTTTGCTGGAAGAGAACTCATAGTTGAGTTAAGCTCGCCTGTGTACATGCTAGCTCTAATGTCTTATATGAATATGTATTTCTGTGTGCAATAAAGAATAAATAAAAATAAGACATCCACTGCTGTACAAAGACCTCCATCAAAGATCTTCGCAATGGTCGGTCTTGTTCTGCCCGCGTCCAGCGGCTTCCCGGGACCCTTGAAAGATCGTTGGTCCAACTTGTAGAGAGCCTGCTCACGTTGCGTTTGCCAGTTCCCGGGGAATAATGGTATATAAACAATAAACATAGATTTAAGGGTCGATATAAAAACTAGCCAAGTCTTCTGCTCTATTAGTATTCCATAGATATCAAAATATTCAGTTTTAGAGATGTTATTTGCTATTTTTTGTGCTTATTGACTACTAGCTGAGCCCCGTGGTATTACCCGCGTTAAACTTTATAAATTAGCCGTACCCCGTAGGTGATAGCGTGATAATATGTAGCCTATATGTTGACCTGACTTCTTCGTAATATTCATGCAAAATTTGAAGTAAATCCCGGCAGTACTTTTTGAGTTTAGCCCATACAGACAAACAGATAAACAGACAAAAATTCTAAAAACTACATTTTTGGCTTCGATACCGATTGTAGATCACGTCCCAAGTATCCTTTAAAAAATATTCAATGTACAGTTTTGACGTTGCTACGATTTTATTATATGTATAGATAGCATAGTTCATTTTATACATTCTATGATTATACAAATATAAAAGGATTACAGATAACAAAACAAAAAGTAAATTATAAAATATTTTTTGAGCATTAAAACTTCCTGAAATTCGTCTGTCAGTTCGTGGTCGGCAGTTGAAAACAGGCTAGCCTGTTTTCACCCAGGCACAGGACAAACAGACATAGTCATACACACAAATATGTGTCCTGGGTGGGAATCGAACCCACGACCAGCGGCATGAAAAAGAAACAACAGTAATGTTAATGCAATAATAAAACTTTCTTTTTGTAAATATATTTACAAAAGAAAAGTAGTATAAGTATGTAGAATATCAGCTATCTGATTTCAATGCTCACAACACAAGCTCTTCTTAATTTGGGATCAGATGGCCGTGTGTGTATAAAGTCCCAGGATAGTATTATTATTATATTACTATTTGACGCAATAAAGTGTAGGTACCTTTTATTATTATTATTAATCTAATATTTACTTAGGTACATTATTTTAAATCTCACATTAAGAAAATTTCTCAGTTTAAATCGAGCTTAATTAAAATTTTTATTACTTTCCCAACCCCATCTTTCCTAACACCATTTACATGAGATTTAAAACCAGTGTTTTTTTCTGACCCTCCAAGGAGTATTAACGAAAAGTTCTTTAAATAAGTTAGCAATTAGGAGCAACATAAAATTTACATAATTGTGTAAGTTCAGTCGTGTTTATGGTTTGACAATAACGATTTTGTCTGTTGCAGTGCCGTGGCCAAGTATAATGAGGGTAGATTGTTATAGGGCAGTAAACAAATGTGTTTTATATGTATAGTTAGTAAATAATTAAGTAATTATCAAATTTAAATACATAAGTATAATTATAAATGGAATGATGATTTTGTGAAGGTCGCTGGAAATCGCTCGATACGAGTAGCGCAAGGCCGGTAATTGTAGAGATCTTTGGGGGAGGCCTTTGTCCAGCAGTGGACATCTTTCGGTTCATATGATGTAACTTATTGATGCACGAAATATAAGGTAGTTTAACTTTAACATTTATTACGAATCGGTAAGTGTTCACCGTCTTAATTGCCTAAGAATGGACATTAAATTGGTACGGTAAAAATTTTAAAAAGTATTTAATCATATATAACAACTTAAATAACGTTAACTTGAGATTTTTTTGCGAGATTTAATTTTTTCCATATATGATGATGTCCTCCCGACCGAATTTCGGCGACGGCGGCCAGTCTTAATGGAGACTAGCCAATTGCGCAGGACTTATTAAAGTGCACAAGTGTGTGCGCAAACACAGGGGCACTTTCTATTCCATCACTCTCATGATCCGATGGGACGCCTAGCGACACGACCGGAAAGAGTTCAGGTACAGGACCGACGGCTTTACGTGCTTTCCGAGGCACAGGGGTGTAATACCGCCAACTTCCAGACTTCGGGCTGATACTGAGAAATTTATTTTTACGGAAATATCCCAAAGTCACTTTTTGGCCCGACCTGGGATTTGAACCCAGGACCTCATTATCTGCGGTTGAACACGCTACCGCTAGACCAACGAGGCAGTCGATTATCATAACGATTCACAAGAACCGATTTTGAAGGTGAACATCAGCTTTTTTTTGTAGAATTGCAAGGCAAGGAACAAGCGGGTCAACTGATAGTAAGTGATCCAGTGATCATCGCTACCCATGGACACTCGCGACACCAGAGAGGCCGCAAATACGTTGCTGGCTCGCTTCTCCTTCTTCAGTTGCAATCTCATACCGGATCGGAACTACCTCCGCAGTTAATTGATTCCATAGAGCGGTTGTGCGAGGTACAAAGTGTCTTGTGAAACGTACAGTGATGATATGGATTGCCACTTCTGTCGAAAGAATCTGTAGCAGAACGCGGCGGCAGGTATAACTCCGACAGTTCCCCAGCCAGCTATCATCAAATCAGCTGAAAGACGCCTACTTCTGAACAAAGCATCCCTGAACATTTCCACAATTGCCGGTCTTGCGCTACTCACATGCATCAGTTTCCAGCGCTTACAAGATCATCGGTCCATCTTGTAGGGGGCCTTCCCACGCTGCGTCTTCCGGTTCGTGGCCGCCACTCGAGAACCTTTCTGCCCCAGCGGCCGTCGGCTCTATTACCATTAAGCTATTCCCACTACCTCTACAGCTTGGCAATTCTTCGGGCTATGTCGGTTACTTTGGTTTACTTGCGGATCTCGGTATCTCTGATTAGATCTCGCAGCGAAACTCAAAACAATTTAATCACGCGTATATTTTAATCATGTTTCTAAGAATATCTATATTCTGGTGACCTGTAGTACAGGTTTGTACAAAACCTAACACAGGCACCAGTCTCTCACAAATGCTGGTTGCATATATACATATATCTACATATATTCCCTAAATATACATAAATTTCATAAGTTGTTATGTATGTGAAATGTAACCATTTGTTGTGAAGAGAGAAATAAATAAATTGAATTGAAATTGAATTGAATATACAATACTTAATTTTGTATGATTTTATGATTATATAAGAATTCTATTTTTCTTTTCAAGTGTCCCTTGACACAAATGTTTTGTATAGCAGTTGATAGTTAAGTACTGTAGTCGCTGAAGCTCTGTGAGTGGGTAGAATAAATCATGAACCCTAAAGACTGTTCTGTTCTAAAGAAAGTAAAGTAACAATGTATTGCCTGCGGGTATCCATTCTCTTTGTTGCCTTGCACTAATGTTAGCGGGACTTGGAATAGAGATGTCACTGAGTGACTGAGGACAGTGGACGGTGAAGTGTAAATAAACATAGCTCCTAATAATGATGGCGATTCTGTTTTCTGTGTTATAATTATTTAAATGATATTGTGTGTTTCTTTTATCACGGGTTTTGATCATGAGTAATTAATAAATTAAGATTAAGAATATTGTAATTTTAAATAAATATGTGATAGAAAAATCTACACAGCTTCATCATATATAATAAAATTCCTGATTATATACAAATAATTGCCACCATTTAAATTTAAAATAGCACTACAGAAACTCCTTATTGACAAATGCTTCTATACAATTGACGAGTTTTTAAACGATACAAAATTATAGTTAAGTATTAGAGTTGTCCTTGTAATTTTTGACATTTGTCATGTGACGCGGTATATATAGGTCAGACGGGCCGAAATTTTGAAATACGGTATAAAGAGCATGTAGCTGCTTATAGGAATGGCCATCCTGATAAATCTCATTACGCCAAACATTTAATTGAAACTGGCCATTCCTTGGGCGACAATAATACGTATAATATTTTACATAATTGTGATAAAAGTTTCCGGTTATGTGTGTTGGAACAATTAGAAATATTAAAACATAGCAGTAATAGTTTTGCATTGTTGAATGACCAAACAAATTTAGTTTCATCTCCTTTACTACGAATATTTGGGGGTAGTTAGAAATAATTGTCCATGCGGTTGGTAGTATATAAAGGAGCGCTCGCCTCGTTGACTTTTAGTCTCCTTCGAGCACTCGACGAGTTAGCAGCCCTTGAGAATGGTCCGTGGAGGACCGAAACACGTGTTGGGTATCGTACTGGCGCATGTAATTTGCTTTTTATATTGTCCTTCTTTGCATGTGCACATTTTTGCGGGCGGGAGGGCGGTGCAAATTGCATCCCAGCATGATTAAACTGACAATTAGCGGAATTAACACTAAATATTGATTTTGTATTTTGATTGTTATGGATTTCCGCAAAGTAACGCCTGATTCCATTACTTATCTACAGTCAGCAAGTATAGCTGAGCAGGCAAAACTTTACATCAAGCTAACCAAACTCCACCGTTTGGCAGCACAAAACGTATGGTTCAATCAACAATGTAAGAAATTGAATGTAATACCTCATTATATTAATTTGCGTACCAACACACATAATCGAGCTAGTAGTATAGCGTTGAGGAAGGCTAAGCAGATATGGTTGAATGAGGAATGCAAGTATTGGTTTTCTGTTAGAGATGGTATCAAGCTCCACCTCAAAGTTTTATATACCGAATTGAGTTTCAAATTACATAACGTGGAGTTTGATATTTTAGATAACAAGGCTAGGGATCTGGCTTCGAAAGAGGTGCATGAAAAATATGTAATACAATCGCGGAAGTTGGAGCGATTGTCTCGGGGGAGCCGCAATGATAATTTCAACCATTCTGATAATTTGCCGATTTCAACGCATACATTTTATCCCCGCGTCAAAAATTATTCTAATACTCAGTTTTCACCAAATGAAATTTCTTTGTTAGAAAAAGGTTTGAAATATAATATTCAACCTAGGCCTTCCCAGAAATCCCTTGAAACTTTGGCGGTTGACTCGGAAATTGCTTGCTTTAGAAGTAAACAGGACGGCATCATTAAGCATCAGATAGCAGTTCAAATCAAAAAAGCTTTAAAGACACCGGTTATCCACAGTAGGTCAGAAGCTATTCTTTTTCGTTCTTTAAATGACAAAATAAACCAGAATAACCTAGTAATTTCAAAAGCTGATAAGGGTAACTCAGTCGTAATTCTGGATAGAATTGATTATAATCTGAAGGTTAATGATGTCATCCAGGGTGACGATTTTGAATGCCTTGATTCCGATCCCACCAAAAAGTTTACGATTGAGTTAAAAGATGCTATTAAGGATACGTCTTACATCTCTCCAGATCAATTAAAAAATATTATCCCCATGAACCCACGATCACCTGTTTTCTATGGGTTGCCAAAAACACATAAAGCAAACGTTCCTATTCGCCCTGTTGTCTCTCATATTGGTGCCCCCTCGTATAATTTAGCCAAATATCTTAACGTCCTTTTAAGTAAAAAATCATCCTTTCAACCTCAATTCAGTTTAAAAAATAGTTTAGACTTAATTTCAAAAATTAAAGATACTCAAATTCCATCTTCCGCTAAGTTACTGTCCCTAGATGTTGATAGTCTATTTACCAATATCCCTCATGA
The DNA here is from genome assembly GCA_951640165.1 of Pseudoips prasinana. Classification (NCBI taxonomy): domain Eukaryota; kingdom Metazoa; phylum Arthropoda; class Insecta; order Lepidoptera; family Nolidae; genus Pseudoips; species Pseudoips prasinana. The sequence continues at coordinate 15,902,419 of OX621259.1, read as the reverse complement.
GGAATGTTTACATATTCTGGGTGAACACTTTGAGAGACAACGGTTACATCCTGGAGAGATGTATGATCTACTTAAACTCACAAAAATATGCATGCAACAAAATTATTTTCGTTTTAACAATCAATATTACCGCCAAAAGGAAGGGTTGGCCATGGGTTCACCGTTAAGTCCACTAATGGCAGAGATATTTATGGATAATTTTGAACGTAGATATATAGTGGGCGAACCCAACATTTTATTTTATTATAGATACGTTGATGACATAATAATCTGTTGGTCTGGTACCAAACGTCAAATTGATTCATTTGTTACTAAATTAAATATTCTCCACCCTAAAATAAAATTTAAATTGGAATTAGAATCACAAAAATCCCTTAATTTTCTTGACCTCACCATCACTAATGTCCATAATAAATTAGAATTTCAAATATATCGGAAACCAACACATACCGATATAGCTATTCCAGCTTCATCCTGTCACCCCAATCAACATAAACTAGCTGCCTTCCGCAGCTATGTTCATAGGTTAATGTCGGTCCCCTTGTCTAATGAGAATTACATAAAAGAACTTAATATTCTTTATGAAATCGCGTTATCAAACGGTTATCCTAAATCTATTATTGATAATTTGATTAAAAATAATCAGAGATGTAGGGTTCGCTCTTTACTGTATGCATGCCCCCCTGACCGTATTAACAAATATGTTGGTAGTCTGACCTATATGGGCCCAATTTCAGATAAAATTGCCAATTTACTCCGTAAAAATAATATTCATGTTGCATTTCGGACGGACCAAACTATACGACGTCTTTGTAATGGAAAAGATAATTTGGAAAATTGCAAGAAATCCGGTGTGTATAGGTTGGTCTGCGATGATTGTGACGCGGTATATATAGGTCAGACGGGCCGAAATTTTGAAATACGGTATAAAGAGCATGTAGCTTCTTATAGGAATGGCCATCCTGATAAATCTCATTACGCCAAACATTTAATTGAAACTGGCCATTCCTTGGGCGACAATAATACGTATAATATTTTACATAATTGTGATAAAAGTTTCCGGTTATGTGTGTTGGAACAATTAGAAATATTAAAACATAGCAGTAATAGTTTTGCATTGTTGAATGACCAAACAAATTTAGTTTCATCTCCTTTACTACGAATATTTGGGGGTAGTTAGAAATAATTGTCCATGCGGTTGGTAGTATATAAAGGAGCGCTCGCCTCGTTGACTTTTAGTCTCCTTCGAGCACTCGACGAGTTAGCAGCCCTTGAGAATGGTCCGTGGAGGACCGAAACACGTGTTGGGTATCGTACTGGCGCATGTAATTTGCTTTTTATATTGTCCTTCTTTGCATGTGCACATTTTTGCGGGCGGGAGGGCGGTGCAAATTGCATCCCAGCATGATTAAACTGACAATTAGCGGAATTAACACTAAATATTGATTTTGTATTTTGATTTGTATTTTCGTTTTACTATGAATATTATAATGTATAAATTTAATAATTTAAATTGAAATGATAATCTGTAATCATATCTATTTGTATGTGTATGTCTTCAGAAAAAACATAGCGCACTATTTTGTATGTATGACCTCTTTATAAACCTATGTTTCACAATCAAAATTTCTGATTCTGATTCTGAACATAGTTTTCTAGTGAGTGGCTGATGTTTTGTGATAATTTACTAGTTATTATGATATATATAATCTGGGTTTTGTTAAAAAGCTTTCTGTTAGTTGTTGTTGCAACTAATAAATATACAATAAATACAGTAAAATAGTTGATTAGCGAGTGGCTAACAATTAGTGCTAACTTAAATGTTAGTATATTCAATGCAATTTAGCAGTGTGGTTTGCGGCTCAGAAACTACAGACGCCAGCACATCAATTTACCCCAATCTGTCAAATTTTCCCAGTTGAAAGTGAACCTTATGCTTATGTGATAAAGTTCAAAATCTATAAAAGAAATTTGACAGATAGGGGTAGCTGGATGTGCTGTCGTCTGTACATAACAGGGCCCCGCCATACCATCCCGTGGTCACTAAAGGCGATTAAGGGATACAGCAGGTAGCCGGGCATTGTATCAACACAGTAGGTACCGACATATTTAAAAAACAAATGAAAAATATCTTGACTAAGAAATGTTATTATTTCATTAATGATTTCCTAAATGACAATTATCTAATTTGAGTGAAAATTTTATGTATTTTAATTTATTTATTGACTTTTAAATACAACAACTTTTGACATTTTATCTACTGCTAAATTTTTTATTGACATTTGGAAAACAAAAAATATTGACATATTGTAATTCTTAAGCATGTATAAAATTTCGATTGTTTTTTTTACATTCTATAGTGGTTTATTATGGTATTGTGTTAAGTTACTATTGTACGTTTCAAACGCCTTGTCAGGCAGCTTTTGGTGAGACTTATTTTTGTACCTGTGATCTTTTAATACCCAAAATGCAATGAAATAATAAATGATTTTGATTTTGTACCAACTACCGCCTAACTGCGGTCACCAACTCCCATGCCAAACGCAGTGGCTACGGGAAACCCCTCCTAATGGCAACGTTTTAGAAACCTTTGGGGGAGGCTTAAGTCCAGCAGTTGCGATATTAGGCTGAGGATGTGATTCAATACAATAATCATTTAGGTATTAGAAAATATAGGTTAGTATGAATATTAATCCCGGATCAGGGAAATTAATCCCTGTGTCGCGGGGTACTTTACAAACATATAATAGACGTACACAAATTACATCCAGACTCAGAACAACTATTTATGGGTCACACAAATAGTTGTCCGGGGCGGGACTCGAAACCGCAACACGAGGGGGCGAGGCGACTGTCTTAGCCGCTGCGCCACTGCTGGTCCTCTACAAGGTGTTACACTTGGTTATGGTCAGCTATATTTTAGTAGTTACACATGCGAAATTAACATTATCATTCCGAAGTATATTTATGGCATAATTTACCCATAAAATTAAACAAATTATAGGAAATTACAGCAATTTAGATCCGCCATACGTAACGCATGATTCTGATCGAAATTTTTGTATGGAAAATTAAAACATTTTTATTTGTATTTCCGATAAATATCTAGTTTCATGGGCAAATCTAGCCCCATAACTTTTTTTAACTATTTATGTTATTGCTATTGTAGCTTGTTATTTAGTTTTATTATTTTAGTTTTATTAACAACTAGCTGTGCCCCGCGGATTTACCCACGTTCAATTTTATAAATAATCACAGCTCCTCCCCCGTAGGTGATAGCGTGATAATATGTAGCCTATATGTTGACCCGACCTCTAAGTAATATTCATGCATAATTTGAAGTAAATCCATGCAGTACTTTTTGAGTTTAGCCCGGACATACATACAGACAAACAGACACACAGACAAAAATTCTAAAAACCATATTTTTGGCTTTGATATTTGTTGTTTATATTGAGCTTGTGGTGCTTGCCTATAAGAGGTTACTATACTGGAATTTGTTCTGTGTACCGGCTCTCTCTTATGTATTAGTATAAGTTACTGTTGGTAAGCCAAAAATAAATAAAATAAATTAATGTTACAACTTGTATAAAGATTCGAAAGGCTTTTCATGAGTGGTGGTTCTGATTAGTAATAAGACGGTTAACATTAAAAATTATTTCTAACATAGTCAATTGCAATTTTAGTAACGCGTACAAACTTATTATTTTTAGAACTCTCTATGTGTTTTTAAAGCTATCTTGACTTTATAACGATTCAGAATAAATGCCTCACTCAATTGTTTATCGTGTTCCGTTCTTTGTATGTCAACATCTAAGTTACAAACAATTAGACCTACCATGTAACCTGTCGGGAATAACAATGTTGAAGAGAGAGGAAGATAGGTCTTAAACTATTTCTCTGTAAACTATGCTTTCTTTCTTGCTGCTTACGGGATGTGAGACCGGAATGCATGTGTGCCTATAAATTTATTGCTGGCAACTAAAACAGCCATTTGATCCAGAACTAGTAAAAGCATATAATTATTATGGCAATCAGACTACTGATAAACATACTTATATATTTATTAATACATACATATTATAGATAAATTACACCCAGACATTGAAAAAATAATCATGCTCATCCACAAATATTTGTCATGGGTGGGAATTGTACCCACAACCTCTGTCTTAGTAGTCAGGGTCTCTATCCACTAGACCAACCAGCCAGTCATTAGTTTTAAGATTAATCTAAAAGCTTAAACATCTCAATCTAAATATACCAAAATATAAAAAAAATGTTTAGCCTTTTCAGCTATCAAACTTTTAAAGGTCACTTGCTGGGCTACACAATATTTACCTTTGTCTGAAAATTTCAACAAAATTATTTCATCCATTTTCGTTTTCATAGGGGACGTACAGAGAAATATCTAAGACTTTTATGCAAGATGTAACATAATTTATTGATTTAATTAATTTTAATTTAAGTTAAGGAGCTTAATTTGCCTATAAAACTATTCTTATGTGCAATATTATTTATACATATAGGTTTACTCACCGACGAACAACTGAATTATGAGCAGATAATAACTATAAATATACCTTTCAACACTTTGTAAATTATTGCTAAGAGAAACAGAAGCTATTTTATGGTGACACCTTCAGATAAAATGGATTGCATTTCTTTTCTATTACTAATTTACTGTAGATACATATTTCTTCTTTTTAAATCATCATATATTTTAATGATGACTTACGGAACAGAGACGTGGTCGCTCAGTATAGGCCTTATAAGACGGCTCAGGCTACCCAAAGAGCAATGGAGAGGGCTATGCTTCCCTGCGAGATCGAATCAGAAATGTAGAGATCCGCAGGCGAACCAAAGTAATCGATATAGCCAAAAGTTACCAAGCTGAAGTTGCAGTAGGCAGGGTACATAGCATGTAGAACTGACGGCCGTTGGGGCAGAAAGGTTCTCAAGCCACGATCACGAACTGAAAGATACAGTGTGGCCGTGTGGCCAAGCCCTCTACTAGATGGACCGATGATCTTGTGAGGATCGCTGGAAGCAGCTGAATGCTGGTAGCGCAAGACCGGCAATGGTGGAAATAACTGGGAGACGCCTTTTAATAAAAAAGAAAAAGCCACCAAAAGATTAAAAAAAATCTTTTCTGGAAAAAAAAAACTACTTATATAATATCTACGTCATGCTAACTTGTAACTTTAACCGTAGTCTTGTACTAATGTATTAAGTAACCATATTTGGGAATAAAATGATTTTGATTATATTATTCTTACTTATTCTAGTACAAGCTTTGGTTACTTTGATCTAGATGGCGCTGTGTTATATGTTCCGGATAATTTTAATTATTATTTTAATATTTTATGGCGTGAACTAAAAAGATTACGAGATGGACTGCGCTACACAGTAGGTAATATATGTAAATAATATATTTAATACATTATACTTTGTAGGAAGGATAAAAGAGTAAAACAAAAACTAATTTAAATAATTCACTATTCAAAAAAACATAGAAGAGTCTTTAATGCTCGTTGTGACGGTGTGACAACAGATTGGAACAAAATTTAAATAATTTACTTATTCACATCGGATCTCAAATAAAGGAGGAATCGTAAAACATACATCCAACAATGAAATTAAAAACATTCAGTTGAGTTGATAATCTCTTTCTTTTATTAAACTATTATTTATTTAATTAAATTATTCTCGAATCGCAATCACACAATAGTCACAATCAAAAATTTAAATAAAAGTGTGTTATACCAAAGGTTCTCGACGATAATTCCGTTCTGTTCCTTCAAATCCTAAGATTAGATTAACAAAATTGATGTAGGACGACTTTACAAGCAAATAATGTTACCTATTGTGACTATTGTGTGATTGCGATTCGAGAATAATTTAATTATTAAATTATTCTCGAATCGCAATCACACAATAGTCACAATCGAAAATTTAAATAAAAGTGTGTTATACCAAAGGTTCTCGACGATAATTCCGTTCTCTTCCTTCAAATCTTAAGATTAACAAAATTGATGTAGGACGACTTTACAAGCATATAATGTTACCTATATATTGATATATACGAATAAAATAATAATAATTAAATTGGCTCGTAATCGCCGGAGTACCTAGTCAATTTTATGTTCAGACGCCAGCACATCAAGGTACCCCAATATGTCAAATTTGCCAAATTGAAAGTCAACCTTATGCTTATGTGATAAAGTTGAAAATCTATAAAAGAAATTTGACAGATTGGGGTAACTGGATGTGCTGGCGTCTGTACAATGACGAAAATAAACAGGCTTCATATGCAAAAATTAAAAATTAAAATTAAATCAAATAAAGATTAAATCAAAACGATTTGAAATATAAAAGAAAATATAAAATGTTGTGTAAGTACACTTAGTCGAATAAAAAAATAGTCTTCGAACGAGTTCAAAAATGGAATGTTTTCTTTTATTTTATTGTGTGTATGCTTAGTCCATTTCAGGTGTACCAAATGCATTGGTCATACAAACATTTTAGATTTAAATTTGTTTGTACTGATGTACTACATAATAATATTTTACAGAATTATAACAGAGATTTTCCACTCATATCCGAAGCTCTAATATTTTTCTCTTAGTAAATAATTTACAAAAATGGAATGTTTTCTTTTATTTTATTGTGCTGTGTTTGCTTATTCCATTCAGGTTTACCAAATGCATTAAATGCGTTGGTCAAACATTTTATATTTAAATTTGTTTGTACTGATGTACTAAATAATTATATTTTACAGAATTATAACAGAGATTTTCCACTCATATCCGAAGCTCTAATATTTTTCTCTTAGTAAATAATTTACATAACCAATAACATATATCAAATCTCATGACGAAGGCTTTGTAGCCGTGTTAAGTGTGCGTGCGCACTTGCGTGTCGTCCTGTCTTTAATGTTATCAGGTGTAAATTCATGAGAAACATTGCCATCTTATTCCTAATTATTTTTACACCATTCAAGTTTTATGGACCTGTTTGCTGGTTTAATTAAATAACTTCTTGGTGTTGTATGAACTGAATATGTATACCTACATGTGTACGGTGCATCACCGTAGCCTAGTTGGTAGTGCTCCTGCCTACGAAGCTGGTGGTCCTGGGTTCGAATCCCGGTAAGTGCAAATATTTGAGTGATAAGCACGAATATTTGTTTCTGAGTCATGGGTGTTTTCTATGTATTTAAGTATTTATCTATCTATATAAGTATGTATATCGTCGCCTGGTACCCATAGTACAAGCTTTGCTTAGTTTGGGGCTAGGATAATCTGTACAGCTTTTATGATGATGATATGTATACTAATACCGTAAAGTTTCTTAGATCCTTGTTTTTGAAAAATATAATGGGAAGTATTTAACTCTAAAAAAAACTATATCGTTTGTATTTCAAAATAGTTCGTGTCCTAAGCAAAAATACTGATTGCACAGCAAAAGTGTTTTCTCAAAATATTATAATCTTAGCAGCAAATTAAGTTCATGAGGTATTACTAATTATTATAGTAGCGAAATACATTTTCAGTTAAGACCGGGTAAATTTGATGTGCAATCAGTGTATTTGATATGAACATTATTTAATATGGTCATATTTTTTATAATGTCAATGCCCGCACTAGAGAAATTAATCTGTGTGTCGCGGGGTACTTAACAGACATATAATTGACGGACACTAAATAAATACAGACGCAGAACACCTATTTATGGGTCACAAAAATAGTTGACCTGCGCGGGAACTGAACCTGGCCACCAAGTGGCGACGCGACTGTCTTCACCGCTGCGCTACACGTGCAACGTGCAGACAATGTCATTTAATTGATACATGAATATAAATTGATGAGGGATAAGGTATTTAATATGTAAGTATTTATTATCTAACAAATAATTTAGGGTAAGGCGGCCAGTCTCCACGGAGACTAGCTGACTACGAAGTATGTATTAAAGTGCAACAAACACATGTGTGTATTTCCTCACTCTCAAAATCCGACGCCTATCCGACACAATCATGGAGAGAACTGGCATAGGTCATACCGCTTTCTGTACTCCAAGTTGTTACAAAACAAAGGATCTTGTCTATATCTTCCAATGCGGTTGGTAGCGACAATGTCAGCCGTAATATGATCATTCTAATACTTGACGAAATCCTACCTATCCTCTGTCATATCCTGAATCATTCCGTCTCTAGTGGATCAGTCCCTTCTGCCTGGAAAGAAGCCCAAGTCATTCCATTACCAAAAAAAGGAATCCCACATCCTTTTCAGACTATCGTCCTATATCCATCCTTCCATTCGTATCAAAAGTCCTTGAACGCCTTATATACATCCAGCTCAATTCCTTTATCTGTTATCACAATCTCCTTAATCCAATGCAATCCGGTTTCCGACCCAGTCACGGTACCGTCACGGCCTTGGTCCATATTACGGAGGACATCAGGAATGCTATGGAGACTGGAAATCTCACAGCTCTTCTTCTACTTGACTTTAGTAACGTATTTAATACTGTAGATTTTGATATTCTCCTTGGCATCCTGAGCTCATTTAATATATCTCCAACGGCGATTGATTGGTTTCAGTCTTACCTGCTTGGCCGTCGACAAAGAGTCCGTATTGACGACACATTTTCGTCATGGTGCAATACAGTTGCTGGCGTGCCACAGGTAGCGTTCTTTCTCCGTTACTTTTTGCTATATTTATAAATACAATATCCAATAATATTACTTCCTCCTACCATCTATATGCAGACTATCTCCAAATTTATTCCCATACACCGCTTGCGAAACTTCCAGACGCCATTACCGCGGTTATTCATGATTTGGCTCGAATTGGAGAGTGGAGTCACGCGTACGGACTTAAAATATATCCACTGCAGAGTCAGGCTATTGTCGTTGGTAGCTCTCGAATGAGAACGAAATCGCGATTCCTAAGGTCAACAAATAACTTGAAGCTGCATATACCTACATATTCAACTACATTCATGTATAAGTCATTTGTTGTACAAGTTGTGAGATTGTGGAATGCTCTGCCAATCTCTATAAGACGTGCCCAGACTCTCCCTACTTTCAATAAGCTTGTTAAGGATCACTACCTATGTTCATAATTTCTTACACTTGAATATAATATTTATATATTTATTATTGTCATATATATATATATATGTAGGCCTTTGACTTAACGACTGTTGCCTAATGGCTACAACTGGGACCGACAGCTTACGTGCAAGCATGGAGACGCTCAGAAATTCAACCACTTTGGTGGTCACGCATCTATGGACTGACAGCGAGCCTAGTTGCTTGACCTCGCCAATCACTTACGGACCGGTGAGAGCATCTGGTTAAGAGCAACATTTTTGAATATAACAAAGTGTTCTTGTATAATGAAAACAAGTTAACTTACCATACATACTCATAAATGTATCTCATTTTAATATAGTGTAGCGGCTATACCTTCGAAAAAGTGCAATGCACTAATTCAAAACGAGATTATAATTGTGTAGCCAGAGAATTTTAATGGATTCATGATAATTTATATTCGCTCCGTATAACTGGACTCATACATAACAAAATAATAAAAAAGATCAGTAACAAAACACCGAACTCAACCCTTCGTGTGCCTAATTAAAAAAATTACAAAAAAATCGCTCCCTCAAAACGCGCGATGTCACGTTCCATATTCGCGCGTTAATTACACGTCATTCTTTTTTCAAAAAGCGCGCCAATGACGCGCGCAATTAAAGCCGTGTACAGACAACGGGAAGACGCGACATAAAGCCGGCACACACAATGCGTCCTCGGCGAAATTCGCCGCAGGGCTACTGAAATTAACAAGGCGATTTACACTTGACACTAGGCGACTGTTTTTCACTACATTTCACGGCGCTGCAGTCGGTGAGCGTCTACACATAAACTACCTATTTTTTTTAATCTGTACAGTTTAATCATTTGTGCACTGAAACACTTTATGTACTGGTGAAACGGAGTTTATTTTTTCTGGACTTTATTAGTCTGTGTCACATTGTGTGAAAAGGCGACTAATTGTGTATGTTGAACGGGTCGCCTCCTCTACATATCGCCGTAATTGTGTGAAATAAAGAGCTTTGTATCATTATTTTTCTGCTTTTTCTTTTTGTTAAGAGTTGTTGAATATGTTGTAGTTGTAAGTGAAGTTAGCTTTGTTGTGTTGTTGAGTTTTAACTAGAACGTTCCACGGGGTTTGCTTAAAATTAATTTTTATACAGTGGGAAATTTGGTTCTTTTTAGCATATAATAACATTAATAATTTGTTGTGTCTGCGCGTGAGTAAGGTCTCCAGAACTCTTTGGGGTAGGGGAAAGGGTCAGCAACACTTGTTTGCTGACTCTTAAAGGCCGGCAACGTATCCGCGACTGCTCTGGCGTTGTTAGTGGCCACTTACCATCAGGTGACCCACTTGCTCGCTTGTCGCCCTCTGATATAAAAAATAATGTTATAATTAAAATTGACACGAGGGGCGTGAGGAGTGGAGGACGTGAGGATATGTTAAAGAGGTGTTACGCACTCGTAGGTTCTGCACATTAAAACTCCGACATATTTTCCATACACAATATTTAATCGAACAGAGTAACGTTCTCATCTACCGTCGTACAAAGAATGCCTCCTTAATAATTCTCCTACCCTATTTATAATTTTATCAGTGACAACCATTTGAAAGTATAATATCGATTATTAATATTTTTAAGATGTAAAATTATTATAGAATTATTATAGTAATTAATAAAATGATAATCACTAATCAAATAAATAATCATATTGTGTGATATTATTATAACATAGCAGCTACGTCATAACCGTTGCGCGGCTATTGAGTACTTGATAACAGAGGATATGATTGTGCAGTGATATGTTTAATCTCAAAGACAGACTGTGTATACTAAAGCGAAACTGTACACGGAGAACTCACGTAATTGATTTTTCCTTCTTCCTAGGCATGTTAAGCCGTTTTCTTATGTCTAGAACCTACACAGTTGTAGGTCTAAGAAAACAGTGGTTAAGTAAAGAAGCCTACTAAGCAAACTGTGGCAAGGAGAAGCCCTGCAGAGAAGAAGAAGATAAACCCCAGAAAGAAGCAGAAACACAAACTATAATATTTTTTTTTTAATAAAAATATCTAGGGACAATGTCACACAGATCATCCTAGCCCCAAACTAAGCAAAGCTTGTACTACGACGATGTACATACTTATATAGATAGATAAATACTTATATAGGTACATAGAAAACATCCATGAATCAGTAAAAAAATATTCGTGCTCATCACACAAATATTTGCACTTACCGGGATTCGAACCCAGGACCACCAGCTTCGTAGGCAGGATCACTACCAACTAGGCTACGGTGACCGTCATGATAAACCCCAGAAAGAAGCAGAAACACAAACTATAATTCATTTATTTATTAATAGGACAACTTACAAAACATACACTTTGGAAAGGATCATACAATGGCGCTCATAGCCAGATGCTCTCACCGGTCCGTAAGTGATTGGCGAGGTTAAGCAACTAGGCTCGTGGTCACTCCATTGATGGGTGACCGCCAAAGTGGTTTAATTTGTGAGCGTCTCCGTGCTTCGGAGGGCACGTTAAGGCGTCGGTCCCAGTTGTAGCCATTAGATAACATTCGTTAAGCCATGTCAGAGGCCTACTGGGCGGCTTGAACAACTCTGACACCAGGGTAACCACTGCTCATACGATAAGCAAGCATGTTATAAGTGGCTCAAGCAATAGTGCTGTTTCAATTACAAGTTGCCACGACAAGCATTAAAATTAACAAGGTATATGAGCAAACAATGTTATTGAAATATTTTTTAAGAATCACTAAACTTATTACATATAATCACTTAAAACTAAGTTGATACCAAATAACTTGCCTAATCAGCTACCTAAACCTAATAATTATATCCTGGGACATTATTCACATACGGCAATCTGATCTGAAACTAAGCAGAGCTTGTACTATGGATACCAGATAACGAATATGATATACTACATATACAACTTTTCTTTTGTAAAAAATTACTCAATATCTATACATATAATAAAATCGTAGGAAAGTCAAAACTGTACATTGAATATTTTTTTAAAAGGATACTTGGGGTGTGATCTACAAACGATATCGAAGCCAAAAATATAGTTTTTAGAATTTTTGTCTGTTTGTCTGTATGTATGTCCGGGCTAAACTCAAAAAGCACTGCATGGATTTACTGCAAATTTTGCGTGAATATTACTAAGAGGTCGGGTCAACATATAGGCTACATATTATCACGCTGTCACCTACGGGGAAGGAGCCGTGATAATTTATAAAATTTAACGCGGGTAAAACCGCGGGGCACAGCTAGATATAAATATATGAGTATGTTTTTACAAATAATAGTTACAATAACACCCAGACTCAGGACAAGCAGACATGTTCATGCACACAAATATCTGTCCTGGTTGGGAATCGAACCCACCGCCAACCGGCCAGTCAGCAATGAAAACAACTATGCAATCCATACATACATATATAGACTCACGCCTGTTTCCCAGAGGGGTAGGCAGAGACAACGGATTTCCATTTGTCACGATCATTGCACACCCCTTTTGCCTCATTTACTGTCATTATATTCTTCATACATGCTCGCCGGTTTAGGGTACTTCTGACCTGGCCTTTCATATATGAAAACCAATTCTGCGTAGACTCTAAATTACCCCTTTTCACACACGTTAAGCCGTTTCCTTATGGCTACAGCCTACAAGGTTGTAGTTATAAGAAAACAATAGTTGAAACAAGAAGACTACTGTGACCCTCATAAGAAAGAAAGTAGTAAAAACACTAACTATGAAATCCAATTCATCGTAAACTATGAATACCCCTTTTCACTCTTTAAACACCATTCACGTTACAAGTTGTAAAGTTTTTCGAACAGTCCTGCTGTAAACAATAAACAGAATCAAAAACAACTTTCTATTAGCTAAATTAATTCCGTAATATTAGTACATAATTTACGGAGTAATTAATATGATATATACTTTCGCCGTTTCCCGCGACTGTGTATTGTAAATAAATAAAAATAAATATGTATTTATATTTTATTTTTGAGGACAATGACTGTCCGAAAAACGCGATGATACATGATCCTCGTTTGGCTTGCTCGTGTACAATTTTTTTTAATAAAAAAAAATCACATTAACGGCCTTCATTGGGGCGGCGATAAATAATGCCCTCCTTATTCAAATTTTTGTTTTGTTCATCCCCCGCGTTATAAATGAGACTTATTTGGAACCAAAATGATAGGAACGATAAAATTCTCGATTATGTTACGATGTGAGAGTGCGAAACGAGTTGGTAATCGGGTCATTTATCATATTAAATGTTACTTGAATATTTTTTTTTCTACGTATTACCTGTATTTGCCGAATTTTAATTTTATCTAACTCCCTCGGGCGCCATTTGTGTACCGGTTCATTTAAACGAATTTTTAACGCTGATGTATGTATATAAGTCGATTTATGGGATTGAGTGTTTCGGTATTTTGGACTACCAGTTTTAATTTGTTTAAATTTCTATAATATCCTGGGATATTATTAATACACGATACACATACATAATGTAATCTCAGTGGTTGCGGTGAATTACAATTCCTTTATTTAAGCGGTTGCGGCTAATTGTAATAAGTTATTTAGAACGCATATAAGATTCTTTAAGGATTCTATCCAATAATAATATCCTGGGACATTATTCACACACGACCATCTAATCCCAACCAAAGCAGAGATTGTACTATGGAAACCAAATAACTGACATACTACATATTATACTGCTTTTATTTTGTAAATACATACTTATATAGATAATTACACCCAGACTCAAGACAGACAGACATGTTCATACATACAATTATTTGTCCTGGGTGAGAATCGAACCCACGACCTGCGGCGTGGAAAGCAAGCATTTACCAATCACGTCAAAATGCTTGTATTATAGTGAACTGTTCCTAGTTTTAATCTATGACTGCCTTATTTGTCTATGGCAAGCGTGTTCATTCGTAGATAATTGTAATGATGGATACACAACCTGGGCTTTGTTTAACGCCCTCTGGTCTAATCTGTACATTAAAAAAAAATGCTGATACATACATACATAGGCTCACGCCTGGTTCCCAGAGGGGTAGGCAGAGAGAACGGATTTCCATTTGCCACGATCTTTGCACACCTCATTTGCCTCGTTTACTGTCATTATATTCTTCTTACATGCTCGCCGGTGTAGACTACTTCTGACTTAACTCTGATGTATGTATGTATCACCCCGTCTTATCCCGTGGGGGGCGTATAAGACGATCCGAGGGAATATCTACCAGAGGACGGGCAGCAGCTTCCTTCTGAGTACTATGACCATCTTACTGTTATGGCGATCGCATTTGCTGATTATGGCATATCCCCATGATGATTCTTAGGGGAGACTTGTCCAGCAGTGGACTTTTCCTCATCATTATCATCCATAATATATACCTACATTACTATATATATGGGATTTAGTGTTTCTGTTTTTTGCTAACCTATGATTGTCTTTTTGGTTTAACGGTGGCGTGTTTAAACGCAGATAATGAATAATAAAGTTCACATCCTAAGTTTTATTTAACTCCGTCTGTTGTCTGGTGTACATTCGGAGGACTCTATAGGTCTTATAACAGGGGATCAAATCCTATAATCGTAGTTTAACCGTTGCACTACCTGTGCACGATTGTATCATCAATCTTATCATCATTATATCAGCCGAAAAAATGTCCCCTAATAGACAAAGACTTCCCCCAATATCCCCATAATTGCCAGTCTTACGCTACCTGCATAAAAAACCAAAATGAACAATCGTATACCAACTAATATATGCAACCGCTCCCAACCGATCACAAGTACCCCCGTCTGATAGTTGAGGTCGTTGCGATTTTCCTACTGACCTTCTGGCCGTTACCAACTGGATGCATAAGTGGACGGGATGCCCCGTCTCTGTCTACAACTAGGTCTTGGGCTGTTCTTCATTGGGACTTTTATTTATTACTAGCTGTGTCCCGCGGTTTTACCAGCGTTAAACTTTGTAAATTATAGACTGTGTTATTCGGATGTATAAGCTATATTACTACAACGTTTCATCAAAATCCGTTCGGTAGTTTTTGCATGAAAGAGTAACAAACATACATCTCTCGCATTTGACGGTCACTATAGCCTAGTTGGTAGTGCTCCTGCCTACGAAGCTGGTGGTCCTGGGTTCGAATCCCGATAAGTGCAAATATTTGTGTGATGAGCACGAATATTTGTTTCTGAGTCATCGATGTTTTCTATGTATTTAAGTATTTAGCTATCTATATAAGTATGTATATCGTCGCCTGGTACCCATAGTACAAGCTTTGCTTAGTTTGGTCTGTGTGACAATGTCCCCAGATTATCTCCAGATATTATTTATAATATTAGTAGGAAATTAAGCCTAAATAGTGGCCGGAGCGGTGTAAGCCGCAAAGACGGTGGGACTTATGGGACGGCGAGTATATCGACCTATCCGTAGAATAAAGTTACTTCTGCATAATCGTTACTTTAGAGGAGAGTGATTTGAAATTTGTCAAGCACAAAATCAGCTATAACAATGCAATGTGTCCTGCTGTAGAACATATTACAAATTTTCTAGCAATCCCATTATTTATAGAAAAATATTCAACATGCTATAGACAAATTATGTAAAATGTTATAGCTGATTTTGTACTTGACAAATTTCAAATCGCTCTCCTATAAAATATAGATTTGTTTTGGGGCCTGATTGGTAGAGGGACTACCCTCCATACCTGGTAAAGCGCATTAAGCTGCCGGTCCTCGTTATCATAAGAACATCTATGACAATCGTTGCAGATCTTTGACGGGCCGATTGACGTGGTTGGTAGATGCTTGTCTTTCACGCCGCAGATCGTGGGTTCGATTCCCACCCAGGACAGATATTTTTGTGTGTGAACATGTCTATTTGTCTTGAGTCTGGGTGTAAGTATGTTTACGAAAGAAAAGTAGTCTATGTAAGTAAGTATGTATTATATCTAATGACATGGTAGTATTGCTATTAAGTAAATGCCATTATTAGTTTGTAAGTATTTAGTTCCTACTTAAATTATTTTATCTTGCTCTACCCTTATCGTGTTGTCTTTCTATATTTCTGCTTCTTATCCATCCAAAGGTTGTCTGGAAGAGATCGCTGACTGCGATAAGACCGCCTATTGTACAATTTGCTTTCAATGTGCAATAAATAGTATTTATCTTATCTATGTAGTATATCAGTTAATTGGTCTCCATAGAACAAGCTGTGCTTAGTTTGGGATCAGATGGTCGTGTGTGAATAATATCCCAGGATATTATAAATAGAATCCTTATAGAATCTGATATGCGGTCTAAACAATTTATTGTAGTTAACCGCTTAGATGACGAAATAGTAATTTAACGCAACCACTTAAATTACACCATGGTAAAGCAATCGCTAAAAATATGGCGGAACTTTAAATTTTAAATTATTCAATTCAATATTTTTTTTGCATTTTTTATTATTTATTTATTGTTTCCTTGATATTAACTCGAAAGTACAGAAAAATACCTCACAAAACCGATCAGTCGGTTTGACTGTGGGAGAAAAGTCTCAATAAACAAGAAAACAACAACAAGATACATACTACTAAAAATAACTAATAACTATTATTAATCACAGTTAATATTATGGCACTATTTTATGTATTAACTATATTGTGTCTGAATATTCTAAACCTAGTATGTTTTTGTTATTTTAGATTCACATGTAGCCCACAATATTACCAAAAAAAACTTGAGAGGTGTCAAGGGACACCCGGATGGAACGAAGTTATTTCTTATTCTTATTTATTACGTACAAAACACCTGTATACACTCAACAAAAATAATCGTCACGACACCACACTGTTCAATGCGAAATAGAAATGATAATATCTGGCTTGCTTTCTATAAGAGAGAGAGAGAGAGACAGAGAAACATGCGCACGCCGCACAGCTGCAAAAAGTGTCGTGACAACTTTTCGTAAGAATGTTTTCCGTCTAGCCCCCTTTCACAACGCGTGATAAGGAACTTCGTTCCAAAATCTAATTTGACTGTTGTCTCTGAAGGCGTGCTTGTCTCCATAACAGGATGTCTATCAACAGCCTTCCTCAATCAGAATCCTCCCTAACTAGAAATAAACCGGCCGTCTCCCCATACATAATGTAAGAAACTTAAAGAAATGCAATGAAATGATAAAATGATCGTTCCATTGTAGATAAACGGCCCATTTCCACTGGCACAATTGAATGATGACTGCCATTGTACTATGTTTAGAGATCCTGCACATATAATGCTACAGTGCTCCAGTAGATCATCCACTTATAGCTGGCATTACTATGCTTTATTGGGTCATCATTTGCAAAGATTTGCGCGTGGAAAATTTTCATGCGAACTTATTGAAATGTACGCGCGATATTGCCAGCGGCGTAAGAGTTCTATTTGGATATTACAGTTGCGAGAAATGTCTGAACATGTCTGTTTGTCCTGAGTCTGAGTGTAATTAAGTATACAAATATGTATTTACAAAAGAAAAGTAGTATCAGTTATCTGGTTTCCATAGTACACGCTATGTTTAGAGATCCTGCACATATAATGCTACAGTGCTCCAGTAGATCATCCACTTATAGCTGGCATTACTATGCTTTATTGGGTCATCATTTGCAAAGATTTGCGCGTGGAAAATTTTCATGTGAACTTATTGAAATGTACGCGTGATATTGCCAGCGGCGTAAGAGTTCTATTTGGATATTACAGTTGCGAGAAATGTCTGAACATGTCTGTTTGTCCTGAGTCTGAGTGTAATTAATTATGTATATAAGTATGTATTTACAAAAGAAAAGTAGTATCAGTTATCTGGTTTCCATAGTACACGCTCTGCTTAGAGATCCTGCACATAATAATGCTACAGTGCTCCAGTAGATCATCCACTTATAGCTGGCATTACTATGCTTTATTGGGTCATCATTTGCAAAGATTTGCGCGTGGAAAATTTTCATGTGAACTCATTGAAATGTACGCGCGATATTGCCAGCGGCGTAAGAGTTCTATTTGGATATTACAGTTGCGACAAATGACTGAACATGTCTGTTGGTCCTGAGTCTGGGTGTAATTATGTATATAAGTATGTATTTACAAAAGAAAAGTAGTATCAGTTATCTGGTTTCCATAGTACACGCTCTGCTTAGAGATCCTGCACATATAATGCTACAGTGCTCCAGTACATCATCCACTTACAGCTGGCATTACTATGCTTTATTGGGTCATCATTTGCAAAGATTTGCGCGTTGAAAATTTTCATGTGAACTTATTGAAATGTACGCGCGTTATTGCCAGCGGCGTAAGAGCTCTATTTTGATATTATAGTTTCGAGAAATTTCTAAAAGTGTTATCTATCTGTACTTCATACGGTTTGAATACGATCCTGTTGGCGTGGTTGGCAGATGCTTAATTGCTTTTCACGTCGGAGGTCGAGGGTTCGATTCCCACACAGGACAGATATTTGTGTGCATGAACATGTCTGTTTATCCTGAGTCTGAGTGGAATTATGTATATAAGTATGTTTTTACCAAAGAAAAGTAGTATCAATTATCTGGTTTCCGTAGTACAAGCTCTGCTTAGTTTGGGTTCAGATGGCCGTGTGTAAATAATGTCCCAGCATATTATTATTATAGGATATTAATATTACATGATGTTTCGTTCAAGCCGCCCACTAGGCCTCTGACGTGGCTTAACGATTGTTATTTAATTACTACAACGCGGACGGCCAGCTTTAAATGCCCTCCAAAGCACGGAGACGCTCAGAAATTAAACCACTTTGGTGGCCACCTATCTAAGGACTGACTGCGAGCATAGCTTTCAGAATGCTATTGAGACTGCCTCGTTGCGCAAGCTCGTACCGACGATTTTTATGCGATTATACGCAAAAAACAGCATCTCTTGTGCGAAGAGTGAGAGACAGTCGGAATAGCATTCTGAAAATTATAGCCGAGAACCACAAGTCGCCAATTATTTGCCGTTTTGTACGGTTAATTGTAAATACTAACACTAGAAAATAAGTTATTTTTATGTTACTAACACTCTATGGATTTATTTGTCCGCAATAAAAATTATACAATACATACGGTGAGAGCATCTAGCAATGAGCGCCTTGATTTGAATATTAATAACCATAGTATAACATACCAGATTACGCGTAAATTCGTCTGTCTGTCTGCTATTTTTCTATCCCTGGAGAGAAAGTCTTTTTTCTGAATTAGAGGTATATTATATTACGCCTAGTGACATTAGGTATCTGGCAATGAAAGTGTCGTCAAACTCGTTCTAGGTTTCACCCGCGTCAAACTTTATAATCTACTAGCTGTGCCCCGCGGCTATACCCGCGTTAAACTTATTAACTGCCTCATTGGTCTAGCTAGCGGTAGCGTGTTCAATCGCAGATAATGAGGTACTGGGATCAAATCCCGGGTCGGACCAAAAAGTAATTTTGGGATTTTTCCGTAAAAAGAAATTTCTCAGTATCAGTCCGAAGTCTGGAAGTTGGCGGTATTACACCCCCGTGCCTCGGAGGGCACGTAAAGCCGTCGATCCTGTACCTGAACTGTTTCCGGTCGTGTCGCTAGGCGCCCCATTGGATCATGAGAGTGGTGGAATAGAAAGTGCCCCTGTGTTTGCGCACACACTTGTGCACTATAATATGTCCTGCGCAATTGGCTAGTCTCCATTAAGATTGGCCGCCGTGGCCAAAAATCGGTCGGGAGGACATCAAACTTTATAAATTAGCCTATGTGTTAATGTTAATCCAGGCTAACTCCATACCAAATTTTATTAAAATCGCTCCAGCCGTTTAGACGTGAAGAAGTAACAAACATACACACTCACAAACTTTCGCCTTTATGACATTAGTGCGATAGCCTATGTGTTATTCTGATATATAAGCTATATTACTACAAAGTTTCATCCAAATCCGTTCCGTAGTTTTTGCGTGGAAGAGTAACAAACATCCATTAGCACAAACTTTCGCATTTATAAGTAGGAAATACACATTCATTTATCACATCTCATTGAAAGGCCGTTTTGGTCAGATTGTTTTACTGATACCTACATAATATTCAATATAACAAATCGGCCCTGTGTGCAGTGTAAAGTGGCTGCTCTATAAATTATAGGCCTACGTCTGATAGGTTGTCAACATTTTCTGTTATGAAGCTAATTATTATGACTGGAGATTTAATTTAAATATTCTTTTTTATTATATTATATATATTTCTATCTTTATTTATATTCCATAATGTCAATAATACAGGTTATATAAAAATAATGCTTACAGCTAAGTACAATTATGGACCCTGTACGGCACAGCAAAGATAATACGAAGATAACTAAACATACAATTATATAATTTATAAAATAATATCTTCTTAAAATTGCTTTGAATATTCATATTTATTTTATAACACAACAATCATATTAAAATCGTTATAATCTTGAAATACTTATTAATAATTAATTTTCGGTCTTATGCCAATTTTAATTAAGTTTAAAGGTATGTGTGGTAATAATACATTACATTAAAATATTTACTTAAACTACTAATATTATAAAGGCGAAAGTTTGTGAGTGTGTGACTGAGTACGTTTGTTACTTCTTAACATATAAAGGGCTGGAGCGATTTTAATAAAATTGGGTATGGAGTTAGCAGACACCTTGGTATAACACATAGGCTATAATTTATAAAGTTTAATGCGGGTAAAACCGTGGGGCACAGCTAGTTTAACATATATATGATATAACTAGTAATAATAAAAATCTTAATTAATGCTACATAGCTATAAAATAAACTAAATCTAAACTGCGTCAAAAAATTCCTCATCGTCGTTGGGGAACGTACCCAGAAAAGCTGAATTATTGATGTTGAAGTCAAAATTTTTCACGCACGCTTGGGGAGTAAGCTAGAGAATGCATGACGAGAGTGTTACGTGATCAGGCGAGGCGGACGGAAGTTGAGATGGAGATATGAGTTAGTGAAGATAGAAAGAGAGAGTTACGTTTTGTATATTACTGTAGGGGCAAATATTTTCTTCTCATCTTCATCTCATCCCGTGGGGGCGTAGAAATCGTCCAAGGGAATGCCTACCGGAGAACGGGCAGCAGCGTTTTTCTATGAACTATGACCATCAAACTGCGATCGTCAACCCGTCTGCCAAGCGTGACGATTATGGCATATTCCCTATTCTTTGGGGAGGCTATTCCCCAACAGTGGACTTACTTTGGCTGATATATATACATTTTGACGTTAGTTTACATTTATACGTATTTAAACGGGTTACCAAGTAAGGGATGCCTAGTGAATTATTAAATAGTATTGTAGGAAAGAATATGTGATACATATTTTTTATTTTATTTTTAGAAAACGCCCGCACTAGCCCCTGTGTCGCGACAAACTCATAATAGATAGACGGACACAAATTACATCCAGACTCAGAACAACTATTTATGGGTCAAATAATAGCTGTCCGGCGCGGGACTCAAATCCGCGACACGAAGTGGCGAGGCTACTGTCTTAGCCGCTGCGCCACACGTGCAGTCAGAACTTTATAATAATAATATCAAATATATTAAATGTATATTACTCAGGTTCTAATTAGGAATATTATCCAATCCATATGACACATATCAATTAAAACGAATAAAATTATATAAATACACAAACTCGTAGTAATACGTACCGTAGGTTAACGACAACTGGTAGAACGCTTAAATTACGGGGCAGGCACATTTTTATCTGCTTTTTTTCCCCAAGCCTAGGGGTGGTGCACATTTTATTTGGTCTTATTTTTTTATCGAACGCTCCGAATGGACCACTTCAATGTAGGGTTAAACTGTCTGTATAACGAAAACTACGCTTTGTTAGTGTTGTGATATGTTATATGATCGTTTTCTGTAATACTGGTCGGTCGGACACATTTTGTTTATGGCTATCTATTACCAAGATCT
This sequence comes from Pseudoips prasinana, assembly GCA_951640165.1. Lineage (NCBI taxonomy): Eukaryota > Metazoa > Arthropoda > Insecta > Lepidoptera > Nolidae > Pseudoips > Pseudoips prasinana. The sequence goes on along the minus strand of OX621259.1, from coordinate 15,880,292 downwards.
AACTATTTAGATATTGAGATTATTTTCATAATCTTAATTTAAATTCACTAATATATAATATATTTCCAAGTAAATTTTATATTTTACATACAATGTTTTGCTTACTACTTCAGACTAAATTCTCTAATAAAATGCAGATAGCGACAAGACCGCCTTCTGTAACTTCCGCTTTTTCTCACCTCTAGGTTGCCGGTTCTAATCCGGCTCGAAGGGCCACATAATATATTCAACTTAAAATAAAACTTGCTTGATTGTTTTAGAAGATTTTTTTAAAGTGATATTTAAAACATCTCTGTAATATGTATTCTACAGCTGAAGAAACGCCTGTATTGTCCGTTGAAGCAATCAAATCATCCTAGGCTCTAAACGTCATGTTAAAGTTTAGTAAAGTTTAGTAACCGACTTAAAATAAGAGGTTATCTTTCAAGAGTTATGAGACTGCAATACCGTGTAACTAAAAACGTTTGCTACGCCATTATAATCCTTATTTCGTCTTCAGGATAAGAATTATAAGTGCGTAACAACCGTTTTTGGTTACGGGGTATTACAGTCTCATACCCTAGTCTGATAACCACCTATTTTAAGTTGGTTACTGAACTGACTTTTTAATATGACTTTTACAGCCTAAGAAGCTTTGACTGCTTCAACGGACAATATAGGCGTCTCTTCAGCTGTAGAATACATATTATAGAGACAATTTGAAATGCACATCAAAAAACGTATCACCCATCAATTTATAATCATCAATATAAAATAATTTTCATATCAAATATACAGATGGCACAGCGAATTTACCAGAGCGTAACTAAGTAAGAAACGAAGAAGAAAAGTAGGTTAGGTTACGTGTGAACTGCGACCATACAACAGAAAGTAATTTATTTACGCATACAATCCACTTGTGTCAGCAATGTCAGCAATGTGTCATGAACTTAAATTGCTGCTAAGATTATTATATTTTGAGATAACTTTTACCGTGCCTACAATTAGTAATTTTTGCGCATTACCTATTTTGTAATACAAAAGGAATGTTTTATTATTTTGATTTAGAGTTAAATACTACCACGTATTATATAAAACTAGCTGTTCCCCGAAGCTTTACCCGCGTTAAACTTTATAAATTATAGCCTTGATATGTTATTCAGATATATAACTATAATACTACAAAGTTTCATCAAAATCCGTTCGGTAGTTCTTGCTTGAAAGAGTAACAAACATTCATACATCCATACTCACAAACTTTCGCATTAGTAGGATTAATATAGATTATCAGAATATGTTGAATATTGCTTTTGAGATGGAATCCCAAAAAGTTGGGATTTTTGGGATTGGATCCAGATGTGATTTCGGTGAATAAAGTAAAGGTAATTTATAACATCGCTAAAATGACATTTCCCAGTAATCAAATACTTCCCGTTACCTGTATATATTATTATATCATAATTTACAAAAATCTGACTACTTCCATCACCATTGCGGCAAACATACACTCGCATCAGTTAGCGTCCAGTCTAAATAAGCATTGTATACAACATATTATTTGTGGTCCACAATCATGCAATCTGAGTACGACAATCTAACCCAACGGCTTTGTGCTTACTTTCATATTCGCTACATTGACAGCTAAAGGGTAAATTAGGGTTGACAAGATGTTTAGAGATTTCTTTAAAAATAAATTTTATTGTAATATTTTGTCATTCGTTTTATTTATTTTCTACGTATTGTTAAAACAAAAAACGGAAAAATATGTATTACTAGCTGTGCCCGCGACTTCGTCCGCGTGTTAATTAGTTTATTTCGTTTTTTAGTAAAATAAAAGACTTTTTCTAAAATAAAAGTAGCCTAAGTTACTCCTTATTACATCAGCTACCTGCCAATAAAAGTCCCGTCAAAATCGGTCCAGCCATTTCAGAGATTAGCCGGAACAAACAGACAGACAGACATACAAAAATTGTAAAAACTGTTATTTTGGTGTATGTACCGTATATATATTCATATTTATGTAGTAAAGACCGGCTATTTCAATATTACAAACAGACACTCCAATTTTATTTATTTGTATAGATTACGCACTCGTAGGTTCTGCACATTAAAACTCCGAGATATTTTCCACACACAATATTTAATCGAACAGAGTAACGTTCTCATCTACCGTCGTGAAGAATGCCTCTTTAATAATTGTCCTACCCTATTTATATTTTTATCAGTGACAACCATTTGAAAGTCTAATATTGATTATTAATAGTTTTAAGATGTAAAATTATTATAGTAATTAATAAAATGATAATCACTAATCAAATTAATAATCACAGTGTAAATATATTTTTATAACATAGCTACGTCATAACCGTTGCGCGGCTATTGAGTACTTGACAAAAGTATGTATGTATTTTAGTGTACAAAAAGGCCCACAGACCTGGCGGTATGGAGCTCTACGTGCCCGTGAAGAGTAAACTGATCATGGCTTAAATTTACCTAAGGCGGCCATTCTCAACGGAGATTAGCCAAATACGCAGGATATGTATAAAGTGTAATAAATAGTCGAGGAAGAGTGAACTTTCGGAGCTCTATCGTCCCATGAAACTGAACAAATTAAACTATAATAAAAAAGGATAATATTTATTTTTGTGTTGATCAGTTACATAGTTCTTAAAGGTACGTCCATTATTTATACTACACCTTGTATTATAGTGTACGAGCGTGCACTCACTATTCACTAATTCCTATTATCAAACATGTCCGGGTAAAGATCAGGGACAGGAACAGCTTTACATACTTTTTTGTTAAGAAAATTTCTCAGTATTGGCCTGAAGTCTCGGTTTTCTCAGTATTGGGAGTTGGCGGTATCACACCCCCATGCCTCGGAGAGCACGTAAAGCCGTCAGTCCTGTAGCTAACCTATTTCCGGTCGTGTCGCTCGACGCCCCATTGCATCATCAGAGTGATGGAATGTTAAGTGCCCCTGTTAGCGCACAAACTATAATATGTCATGTTCAGATGACTAGCCCCCTTTGATGACATTGTTCTAAGCTAAAATAAGAGAATTTTAAGAGAGGTAAGGCATAGCGTTCATTCGCTCAAAGAGCAGCTCGACCGGGGAAGTACCTCCACCTTACAGAAGACATTCCTATAATGACATTAATAATTTTAATGTTGTGTTTCCGAGTGGGAGTAAGGTCGCCAGAGCTCATTGGGGTGGGGGAAGGGTCAGCAACACTTGTTTGCCGACTTTTAAAGGCCAGCAACGTACCCGCGACACCTCTGGTGTTGCAAGTGTCCATGGGCGGCGGTGATCACTAACCATCAGGTGACCCACATGCTCGTTTGTCGCCCTCTGATATAAAAAAAAACTTGCTAACTGTGGCTGTGTTCTCTTCGCATCGAACAACTTTCAGCGATCCAGAATCGTTTGGAACTTGAGTTATAGTACGTAAGACTCCCTATCATAGTTTCTGAGTAATAGAAGTATCATGCCCTTAAGTCTAAATACAATTTGTTTTAACTCCTCTGGCTACTTCTAAGCACCAATCATGAATACTAACTTACATCTTACACCAGATTATTATCGCGCAATCTTAATACAATCGCACTTAACTCAACCACACACATGAAACACTCTTACAGTAGCCGTATAACAGTATACAGAGACACAGAATAATAGCTCCACAGTAGGAAATGTGAGGGTTTTTTTAATTGATTATAATTAATCCTACCGGTACAAAACTACCGCTCTGTGGAATCAATTGGCTGCGGAGGTATTTCCGATCCGGTATGACATGGCAACCTCCAAGAAGCGAGCCTATTTTTTTCTTAAAGCCGGCCTTTAAGAAAAAAATAGGCTCGCTAACGCGGCTCCTCTGGTGTTGCGAGTGTCCATGGGCGGCGGTGATTACTTACCATCAGATGACCCACTTGCTTGTTTGCCATCCTATTATATAAATAAATTATATTTTACGTGGCCGAATTCTTACTTTCCCTTTATATCGGGAGGAATATTTCTGTATTTGCTGCGACATAACTTTTACTAAAATTGGAACGATACAGAGAAGTTAAGCGTGGCTTTTGCGCAAGGATGACACGTAAAATCATGAATATTTCAAGTAAGTAAGTAACTCTTTATTAAAAAACTAACAAAATAATACATAATAAATATAAAATAATACATAAAAAGAACTATGAGTATGTTAACAAGATTGTACAAATGGCGGCCTTATCGCTAGGTGCGATCTCTTTCAGGCAACCGTTGAATGGACCAGGAGTAAAGAAAAAGCATTTGGGTATTATTTGTTGGCATATTAGCAGAAAGGTATTTTCTTTTTTGTACTATGGGTACTTTTGACAATATATATATAAATATATTTATAAATCAAATATTTTTATGTTAATTAAATATGATCCGATTTAAAATGATGACAAACAAAAAACAATTCTAGGGAAGTATGATGATGTCAGCTGGTAGTCGTCTACTGCTGGACAAAAGCCTCTCCCAAGACTCCTAGGGGATATGCCATATTTACCGCCCTTGGCAAACTGGTTGGCGATTACGGTATTATAGTCAAATTATGTTACATACTTTACAGATATAGACTTTTACACCCCCTACGTGATGAGATAGGGTGAGAAATGCGTTGCCCCATAAAGCACAAATCATACCCAGAATGAAATATTATGTTATCGGGTTGGCAAAATATATTACTTTTGTTTGGTAGATGAACTACTGTCGCGAGCAATGTGTAAAGTTATATTCTGTGGTATTAGGAATAACCTTCATAGAGGCAACCCTGTCGCACACATGCACAGTAGCAGTATAGGTAGCCTTATTAATAAACATGCGGTAACAATAAATAATTGTTTATAATGAACTTTATAATATATTATTGCAGATAGTTCATTATCTCGCGGTGCTCACGCACACTGCCGCGTTGGTTCACGCGACGCATCGGGTTTTAATAGTTCAGCGATCGATAATATCGATTGAATCCTGCGGTGTGCTTATTTAGTATTCAAAATGTGCAAGAGGCGGTAATAAGAATACATACATACACGATGAGATTTACAGGAAAAAATATAATTTACAGAAGATAATTCTACTAATATTATAAATAAAAAGATTGAGTTAAGATGTTGGATACTCTTACCCGCAACTACCGAACGGGTCTTGATGAAACTTTGTAGTAATATAGTCTATATATACACATAGTATATAATTTATAGTTTAACGTGGGCGAAACCGCGGGGCACAGCTAGTATACTCATATATTGTCTATTCTAGACTTATTTGATATTATTTGAAGTTATATCAGTATTTATTCAATTATATTGTTTCTGGAATAAAGAATTTGAATAACAAACTTAAAGATTACAATCAACGACTGTATGATACGGTTTAACCATTGTAGTCTACCAACGACAATTGGAACCGATAACTTAACTTGCTCTCCAAACCACATAGACATTCAAAAATCAAACTACTTTGACGGTCACTTAACTACAGACTTTCCCGTGCCCACCTGGGAAAGAAGTTTGGGAGTTGGCGATATTACACCTCTGTGCCTCGGAGAGCATGAAAAGCCATCGGTCCAGTACCTAACCTCTTACAGTCGTGTCGCTAGTCTTCCTATCGGACCATGAGAGCGCAGCGTAGCGTACATAGTAAAGTACCTGGTTTACTAGCTTTCAACGCTTGAAGTTAGCTAACGCTAGTTTGCATTTATATGTTTTGTGAATTGGTCGAAAAATATCGATCGATACATATTATCATCGACTGTATCCCCGCTATACGATGCGCAGGAGCATCGAGCGCTCGCATTTTCTTTTATCAACGTATTGATTAATGCTGCTTGATTTGAATAATAATTTTCTGATACAAACGTTATTGTATGATAAATTTAGTGCAAATGGTAACGTGAAACCGTCTAAGAGTTATAGTTGAATGTTGCAATTTGTTCTTTTTGATTTAATAGTTCAGAGTAGGAAATCGTATTGTTTTATTGTTAGTGAGTGTTATATTGCAAATTACTAGTTCTATTATGCGTTCTATTAAACCCTTGAATGGTTTAATGTTGGAAGTGTGGAATACATAAATATATATGCCCATATGATATGGGGCTTAAAAGGATATCTACTTACTTTACCTTAACAACAGTATTTTGACTGTTTTATTTGTAATTCTATATGAATAAACAAAATGCATATAGGACGATTTTGAAAGCATTAACTGTTATTAATCATTCTTAAAACGTTGGTCGATAGGTGGGACCCTCCGATCATGGGAAGGTGGATACGACTGCACGCAGTCAAGTAGACATTTCCCAGGGTCGGCGGGCTCTGCCACGATGCTCACGCAGCAAGAAATATTTTTTTACTAACACTAGTTTGTAAGTTGTCATTGTAACTAACACATATGTAATTTATTCTGAATTAAATTATTATTATTAATAACTATTGAAGAAAAAGAATATTGTCAAAATCAATCAGGGGACATCAGAAACATAACATGTACGGTAGGACACAGCCTTTATTCGCTCGAAGAGCAGCCCGACTAGGGAAGTAACTCCACCTTATAGAAGACATTTCTTAATAATAACATTAATAATATTAAGATTGTGTTTTTGCGTGTGAGTAAGGTCGCCAGAGCTCATCGGGGTAGGGGGGAAGGGTCAGCAACACTTGTTTAGTGACTCTTAGAGGCCGGCAACGCACCAGCGACTCCTATAGCGTTGCGAAAGTCAGGCGGGCGGTGATGATCACTTACCTTCAGGTAACCGACTTGCTCGTTTGTCACCGGTGATATATAAAAATATGGAAAGAAATTATATAATTTTGGCTGAAAACGTCGTTTTTCCACTCCGTAGCCCACGTACTATATGGTTTTGTCCAGCTGTGGACGTCTTTTGGCTCGTATGATTATAGTATATAGAAGAACTGAAACTTATTGTGAGGCAAGGTGTCACGAGTAGCGTTGATTTGTTGTCAAATATGTATTTTGAAAAAAAAGTACCAAAGTATAAAAACCCTAAAACACGTCGTTGAATTGCAAACATAAACAAAAGTTTGCTATAAAATACCATGATTAATCATAACTAACTCATACTAACAATTTGAATTATTAGATGGAATTCATTATTAGACAGGAAAGGTTTGAAATAATACATAAAAAAATTCCCAAACATCTCATCAACTAACCTAAGTTTTGTCATCAGATAAAAAAAGCAATTAGATAAGAAGTCATCATAATGTAATATTACGCACTCGTAGGTTCTGCACATTATAACTCTAAGATATTTTCCACACACAATATTTAATCCAACAGAGTAACGTTCTCATCTACCGTCGTACAAAGAATCCCTCTTTAATAATTCTCCTACCCTATTTATATTTTTATCAGTGACAACCATTTGAAAGTCTACTATCGATTATTAATAGTTTTAAGATGTAAAATTATTATAGAATTATTATAGTAATTAATAAAATGATAATCACTCATCAAATAAATAATCAAAGTGTAAAAATAGTATTATAACATAGCAGCTACGTCATAACCGTTACGCGGCTATTGAGTACTTGATAACAGTAATTAAATTTATTCATTAAAAGTAAATAACAACAAAGTACAATGTTTTTATCAACAAGTTTTTCCTTCCGTGCAGTGCTTGACGTAGTACCTAACTACTGAAAAATAAAAAAATATCAGAATAATTTGAAATTAATATGATGTATATGAATTAATACTATTTTACCATCTACATTTTTTGAATTATATCTACTTATTCCAAATCAATTTAAAGTTAAAGAAATCTGTCGAACTCTAATTGCTCATCAAACCCAATTCCCATTCCAAATCGTTAACATTTACAAGATAAACAAAACACTAACTCAAAAGTATCTCGGACCATTCGCTCAATTCAGATTCGAGTGCAAATGAAGCATGCTCGTACTTCACATGCAGTCGCACAGTAGCGAACAACATAAGAGTGGAACAACGAAAACAAACGTCTAGAGGTGAAGGTCGCGCCACAAAGAAGTTACTGATGAGCAAATAAAAACGAGTTTCAAACTCATGGAAACATCTGGAGTTGGTGATACACGTTTAAACTTAATAATAACTATATATAATAATAGCAATGCTTGTAGCAGCAGGATGGAGGTGCACCCTCATTTCACTTGCTCTCATAATCCAATGAGACGCCTATGCGCTACAACGCAGTGTCGTTATTTTTGTATAGGAGTTAAACATATTTTATATAATCAGCAACTGGTTTTCTACACGTTGTTCAGTATCGTAGGCAGAGATCCCCGTCAGTTTCATTAGCTTTTCCCGTTATACCTAGAAAATGTAATCAGCAATATTGTCAGTAAAATACATTTTTTGAAAAATGGTTGTCTAAAGTATTAACAATAATTCGCAATTACAAATTTTGAAAATCTTGCATCCGTTCAAGATCATGTGAGTATTAACAGAACACCGCTGATCCAGTCCTTTTCATTGTATGCAAAGTGGGTTGCACTTTTATTTTAATGCGAAGAATAATTTAACAGTTTCACAATTAGAGTTTTCTATTTGTATGGTCTGAATTATTTTTTTAGCTTTTTATTATTTTTACATATGCACCTTTTATTTGTAAATTAATTTAATTTATGTACTGTTATTTTTTATCTGATGTTTCTTTTCACGATTGTCACAGGCTTTATTTTTACAGGAATTATTTTTACTTACTGTCGTGTTAACATAATGTACGGACGCCAACACATCAAGCTACCCAATCTGTCAAATTTCCCCAATTGAAAGTGAACCTTATGCTTTTGTGATAAAGTTGAAAATCTATAAAAGAAATTTGACAGATTGGGGTAGCTGGATGTGCTGGCGTCTGTACGTGGATATAACATAATTTAAAATGATAGAAGTTTATATATTTGTACGTTTCTTAAGCTAAATCTAATCTTCAATAAATAATAGTGCATATTATCATCTCTATAGAATTCTCATAGCAGGGGTGGCGTAAGTCCGGTGGTCCTACATATCAGGCGCGCAGTTACCACCTCCTGTCTTTTATAGTTAACACGACTCATAGCTCCTCACTAGTTTACTGCTCTGGTATATTGCTTGTTGCTCTTTGTTGCTCCTTATTGCTCCTTCCAAGTTGCAAGGAAATTATATGTCATCACTTTATTGCTTTAATGAGAAGACTCGTTAAAATGCATGTGGGTTTAGAATGAAAGCATAAATAATGTATGGTTAATTGCAAGAATGTTTATTGGAATAGGATTAAAATAAAATCGAGATAAATTAAAAAGTTGTTAGCGTGCGATGTCTAGGTTTATCATATAAACATATTGAACAAGAAGAGAGGGAAATAAGTTGTTTCAATTCGATATACTGACTTGACTGGCGTGTTGGTCTAGCGGTTAGTGACCCTGACTGCTAAGCCAGAGGTTATGGGTTCGATTCCCAGGACCAGTCTTTGTGTCGAGCACGATTATTTGTAAGTAATGGAATCAGGCGTTACTTTGCGGAAATCCATAACAATCAAAATATAAAATCATTATGTCCTGCTAATTCCGCTAATTGTCAGTTTAATCATGCCGGGATGCAATTTGCACCGCCCGGACAATATAAAAAACAAAAAAAGTTACCCAACACGTGTTTCAGTCCTCCACGGACCATTCTCAAGAGCTGCTAACTCGTTGAGTGCTCGAATGAGTCTCATTCATGTGCATATTTATGCGACCGGGAGCGCGGTGCAAATTGCATCCCGGCATGATTAAACTGACGTTTAGCGGCATTAACACTACATAATATAGATTTTGTATTTTGACGATTATTTGTTACTAGCTGTGCCCCGCGGCTTTACCCGCGTTAAATTTTATAAATTATCACGGCTCCTCCCCCGTACCTATAGCGTGATAATATGCCTAGGTATATGTTGACCCGACTTTTTTGTAATATTCATGCAAAATTTTAAGTAAATCCATGCAGTACTTTTTGAGTTTAGCCTGGACATGCATACAGACAAACAGACAAAAATTCTAAAAACTATATTTTTGCCTTCGAGATTGATTGTAGATCACGCCCCAAGTATCATTAAAAAAATATATTCAATGTACAGTTATGACTTTTCTACGATTTTATTATATTTATAGATGTGTATGGTTGTAATTTATAAACTATTCACTTTATGGTGGTACTTGTGAGGCCTCGGTAATTTATTTATTTATTTTTCTTAGGAAGGCCGACAGTTTTCGGCTGGAATTAGCTTTATATGCTATGCATGACAGGGAGCCATTAATAGGTCTCTACGCATAATGTAATTCAAAGGATATTTAACTTAAAGGTGGTATGGCGCAGCGGCTAAAAAAGTCGCCTCGCCGCTTCGTGTCGCGGGTTCGAGTCCCGCGCCGGACAATTATTTGTGAGACCCATAAATAGTTGTTCTGAGTCTGGATGTAATTTGTGTCCGTCTATTATAAGTTTGTAAAGTACCCTGCGACACCTGTGTCGCATTAGATAATCTAATCCGGGCGGTGTTTTTATTTTTCTTTAAAAAAAAAGTTATTAAGAACTGTAAATCTAAGCATTATGGCTATTGGGTTAAGTTTGAGATTTAGTTGTTAACTTTATTTAGTTAGGGGTTTATTTTGTTTAAAGGTTTAATGTATCCTACTTCCTATTATTCTACAAATATTATAAATGTGAAAGTGTGTGGTATAGGTGTATGGATGATTTTTTTTTATATCAGAGGGCAACAAACGAGCTGAGTCACCTGATGGTAAGTGATCACCGCCGCCCATGGACACTCGCAACACCAGAGGTGTCGCGGGTCGTTGCCGGCATTTAAAAGTCAGCAAACAAGTGTTGCTGACCCTTCCCCCCGCCCCAATGAGCTTGGATGTTTGTTACTCTTACACAAAAACTACCGAACGGAATTTGATGAAACTTTGTAGTAATATAGCTTATATATCTGAATATCACATGGTCTATAATTAATATGACTTAACGCGGTTTACACCGCCAATAATCGATCGTTAATATGTCCGTATTTGTTTTAATTAGAGCCTGTAATTCTTTGTGAAGAGAAAATACACGAATTTTGATTTGGTTTGAGCACTTAAATAGGTGATATAAATACGCCTTAATTACTTAATTAATGCACACCCTGAAAATAGTTTGTTCAGAATCGTTTACTGAATCGATTTATATCATTTTTAATATATGAATTTTTTATTCCGAAAATAATTAAAACTACGGAAATTGTTGTCATATTTACCCTTTACAGTCAAAACAAATTGAAATAGACCGTAAGTCAAAGTAATTAGAATAGAGAAGTTTAACATCGCAGTTTTATTTGTATTTATACAAATCCCATCATTCAATACAAAACAATGAAAAATAAACTTTATTCCAAGAAACTAATTGAGTAAATAACAAGGCATATAATGTACATGTTAAAATTCAGTGTATGTTTTATGATTACAACATAATATTCTGTTTGAGGGTGTGCGTTAATTACGTTACATGTTGTATACATCTGATACACAATGTTTAAGGGGCTCACGACCAGTTACACTAAGGCAGCAATTCCGTGAGCGATCAGCGAGGTAAGTCTATAGATGGGTGACTGTTGTTTAATTTGTGAGCGCCACTGTACTTCGTAGGTCATGTTAAGCTGTCGATCTTTGTTGTAGCTGATAGACAACAGTCGATAAGTTATGACAGAGGTCTACTGGGTGGCTTGAACACCTCTGACACTAGGGAAACAAAAAAATTGCCAATTCGATAAATTAAAAGTAAAAACGTGCAAATCCCTTTCCCAAAACAGTTATTAAGAATTGGTATTATGATAGTATGTAATTCTAAAAATGCTTCATATCATACAGTTTATTCAAAATCTTTGAATTGTTATTTAAGGATCGTTATTAGATCACGTTCAAACAAAATCGCCCAAATGCGAGTCGGTCACGAAGGGTTCCGTAATCTATAAAAACTGCAAAATTCGCGTTTGTTGTATGGGAGCCCCCATAAAATATCTGTTATATTTTATTTTAATTTATTTCTTTTAAAGTGAATACTAAACTAAATATGTTCTGTGAATATTTCAAGCGTCTACAAGTTGCCGTTATCAATAACGAGCACAAACGGGCATAATAATTACGTTTGTTGTACAACAAACTGTATTCACTTTAAAATAAATTAATTTTATTCATCTTAAATATTTATTTTATTCCGTCTATTAGTCATTGTTGTTATAGCGGCAACAGATTATACATCATTTGTGAAAATTTGAACTGTCTGACTATCACTGTTTATGAGATACAGCCTGGTGACAGACGGACATACCATATGACAATAAACGTATTTATTATGCCCGTTTGTGCATAATAATTACGTTTGTTGTTCAGCAAACTGTATTCACTTTAAAATAAATTAATTTTATTCATCGTAAATATTTTTTTTGTTCTGTCTATTAGTCATTGTTGTTATAGCGGCAACAGATTATACATCATTTGTGAAAATTTGAACTGTCTGACTATCACTGTTGATGAGGTACAGCCTGGTGACAGACGGACATACAATATGATCGATTTTGCCCTTCGGGTACGAAACCCTAAAAATAGAAGCAATTTGACATGTTTCTTCATGTAGTTTTCATTTTTTACCTCTTGTCATTTTCAAAATTATCTAGAAACAAGTTTTTTTTTAAATATTTATAGTTACCACTTAATATCAGTTTTATGTGTTATTTTTACTTCTTTCTTTCTAATGTAGAGCTACGATCAAGTGGCAATGTGGCTGTTTGACAATGTTAACAATGACAATGAAAACAATTAAGTAGGTTTTTACATATTTTGTTTAAACAGACACTAAGGTATGAAAATTATGATCATAACATTTCTATCTGTCTCTATTGTTAACAATTTATTTACGAGAACCTGTTCATTCTCCCAAAGTTTGCGCTTTTATGCAATCTTAAGTTATAAAAGCCCACACTACGACATAGGAATAGAAATTTAAGACAAACACAAACTTTGGAATCGTTAAGACATTTCTACATTGTCCGCCTTGGAATCATGCGACTGTTATTACAATAAAACAACGGACCTCATTAAGGCGGATACGTAATAAAGCGGCGCATTATTCTCGTACAGACACAATATAGCCTCAGCTGTAAATTACTTACTGTCGCCAAATAGCGCATCAGCGAATAGTTTGGATTATTCCATTGGTGTCGACACGAATATAACCAAGTAATTTAATTGCCTGTTTATCTAGTGGATAGTGACTAGAGGTCGTGGGTTGTGGTCCCCATCCAGGAGAAATCGTTGTGTGACGAGCACGAGTATTTTATACATTTTCACTGAATTTCCATATATTTATGTTAGTTACGGTGGTTCTTTAAAGCATTTAGATTTTTTATTTGGCCATTGTGCGTGACCTTATTTGATTGTTTTTTTTATAAAGGTAAACAAATAATAAGTGTTATGGGTCACATTCCAGTTGTTCGGAATAAAATCCAACTACCTGAAACCTGGGCCATGGGATTCACGGGAGTATTCACCACAGGTGCCACTAAATCTAATGTTTATGGGGCGTGTTGTTATTCAACCACTAATATTATGAGACTCCCACTTTTTTGTGATGTCATGGACTTAGTCTTATTCAAGTTATAACATTTAAGTCAATCTAAGAATAGTAGTTTGGAGAATTCGTCAGACTGATATCTCATTTCGTGAGCAAATTGTTCATATAATCATACGAAGCTTCAAGGTTTTATGTATAGTTGACTACGTTGAGGTACGTTTTTTCGTATATAACACCATTCTAAAAGCTGCTCAGGCTTGGAAATTAGTAAATAATTAAGTTCTTTAAATATTTTTAACTAGCAGGGCCCGCGGACTTCGTTTCGCGTTATTAATATTTATGTCCCTGCCCGTTTGTCCCGCGTAATACTTCTGGTTAAACGTTCTGGATATTTTTTTTCATAGCATATGACACTTAACAATAACGTAGCTTTCTATTGGTGAAATAATATTGAAAATCGGTTCAGTAGATCCAGAGATTACCCATTACAACGTCACAAACTCACAAACGTTACCTCTTTATAATATTAGTATAGACAAATAGAATTATACACAAATAGAAATTTCACACAAATGGAAATATAACGGGGAATCTGATTGCAGTGCCACTTAGCAGGTTTATTGTAAATCTACTAAAATTATTCAAGGTCCCACTCGCACTAAAACGCTATAAACATAACCGAAATCGATCCGGTTGTCTACACCGTCTGTATCAGAAATGGTTTTGTATTCGGATTTCATTTTTCTGTGATTTTTGTATTTCCCAAATTTTATGTATTAACAATTATTATGTAATATCGAATCCATTTATAAATGAACTTAGCTAGCCTACGGCATTACGGCTTCGTTGGGAAATATTAGTTCGCTGTTTTTTTAACAATAATACTCGCATAATAATATTTTTAACAACACTTTTATTTTTTCATAGGTTACTGGTTAACTTATTTGTTTAGTGCGAACTAAACAAATAAATTAACCAATAATCTATTAAAAAAATAAAACCAACAACAATTTCCCGATTTAGGTATAGCCTAAAACTGACAGAAAGCGATAATGGATTATTCTAAAATCTCTAGTAAGTTCTGTATTGTCAAGTGATTGTCAATCTGGACAGTTTTTATTTCATTTCGATGCAATTACTTTCTATGTAACTATTTGAATTTTTATTTTAATAATTATAGTACTATACTTTATTACTTAATATTCTATATCCTATGCCTGACGAAGATACATCCAAAAACGACTACCTGGTGATTCCCTTAGTCGCCTTTTACGACACCCACGGGCTCTGTGGTGCTCTAGGCCGGAAACCACACGGCCAAAATTTGTAACTTACAACTATATTGTTCTTATAATAAAATAAATACCTTAAAAATCGACATTATTTATTACGATTACAAATTCGACACAATAAATCTCATTAGTACAATTTTCCTGGTTAGCCTGTATATCGCATGTGTCGACAACATTGTAAAACACGGAGACGGGGCGCGAACTTGTGTCCCATCCTATTGTGTGGACTTGAAACAATAATCTGGAACCGTAGTAAGTAGTCGTAATGAGTCGGCGAGCAAGCGGTTACTGCACAATGTACACAACACACTTTTGTTAATGTAATACAAGCTTGAGTGAAAGAAATGCAGTAAGAAGTGCTGTGGTATTTCATGAGTTGTCTTCTTAATTGTTTTACGGAGCATGTTAAGTTTAAGAAAGGTTCTGGAGTGGCCAACTGGGAGGGGCGCTGGAAGCCACTGGATATGGATAGCTTAAGACCGGCAATTGTAAAGATCTTTGGGGGAGGCTTTTGTCCAGCAGTAGGAGTCTTTCAGCTGATATGATGACGTTATGTTTTACTTTTTGGACTATCTCCTAGCGGTAGCGTGTTTAACCGTAAATCATAAGGTCCTGGGTTTCAATCCCAAATAAAATGAACAAGTGTTATTGGAATTTTTCTGGCGAGGAAAATTCACAGTAGAATTCCGGAGTATTGGCGGTGTTAGCCCCCCATGCCTTGGAGAGTAAGCTGTCGCTCCGGTCGTCTGTCCTAGCCGATCCATCAAATATTAAGAATAAGGGCTAAAGAGTGTCCCAGGTCCTTCCGAATTGCTGCCTCCTGCTAATCTGGCACAATGATTGCGCCACAAACAGATAGATAGATTAACTCTTTATTGTACACCAATAGTACGAGTAAAATCACAGGAGCATATAATTAAAATGTATTCAATTGGCGGTCTTATCACTAACATGTGATCTCTTCCAGACAACCAAGGACTGGACAAGAATAGGGATTATTTAAGAGGGCAGTTGTCGGTGTACTAAAACTTTTTTATCAGTACCTTTTTACTCATCATTGTCTCCCTGGAGCTGCTTGCATGTGCCGACAGTAGGACCAAATGGGGTAAGCTTGCGGTTGCTGCGCTTCACGGATTCCTTTGATCTATCTGTAAATTTGAAAAGATCCTTTAGGCCTCTGCTAGGTTGAGAAACTAGCTTCCGTATTTCGGAATAAAGTTCAGCCTTCATTCCAGTATCTCAGCTATTAAACTCATTATGATTATGACAATCATAATAAGTTTAACAACTCGCAGTGGTAATTAAAATTTCACCATTTTTTTTGATAAGGCAGGATGAATAGCTACTCATACCAGCCGCAAAAAGTGTCTGGGAGTAGGTATGTCGGACTGGCACCGACTAAACCTACTATGTCGTGGACTTGTCTTGGTGCCTGATGTGAGGAGCTCCGCGAACGCGGGTATGTTGCTCCGGTGCTGGGAAATAAGGCATTCACTTTGTTTCTACTTCAGCTTACGGAGAGCAAACCCGAAACGTCCCTCACGTTTCGGGTTTGTTCTCGGCACAGGACTATTTTTTGAGTGACATTTATAGTTGGGTATGCTATGTGTAATTTTTGGTAACCAGAAGTAGAAGACCTCGTAGAGAATTCTCTCACAAAATTTGAGACGTTCGCAAGAAAGGCCATGTCAGAAGTACCCGGCGAGCATGAATGAAGAATGTAATGACAGTAGGCGAGGCAAAAGAGGTGTGCAAAGATCGTGACAAATGGTATCTCTACCTACCCCCTGAAATAGGAAATATGCGTGAGTCTATTTATGTACGTTGTAAAAAATCACTAGCCGTCAGAACCACCAGAGACTTACCAAGATGGATATATAATATCTATCCAAACTAAGCATAGCATGTACTATGGAAACCAGATAACTGATATTTTACACATACTCCTTTTTTCGTAAATACATACTTATATAGATATTTTCACCAAGAGTCAGGACAAACAGACATGTTAATGCTCACAAATATCTATCTTGGGTGAGAATCGAACCCACGACTTGCGGCGTGAAAAGCGAGCACCAACCAACCAACCCAACCGTCCCGTCAAAATATAAGGTATCAGACATACTATTTTAAAGACAACCCCGGCATTATGTAAATTTATTCATGTATTTTTAATATAGTAGGGATATTAATTCCTGTGTTGTCAATACAGGAATTAATATTTTATATAAATGTGTCTATTATCTTCTGACACCTTATCTATGCATCTTGGTAACAGATTCAGACAGCTAATGATTGTTTAATTAGCTACGAGTATTTATTTATGTATTGTCAATATACAGACATACTTTTTTAAAGATAACTCCGGCATTATGTAAATTTATTTATGAATTGTTAATATACTAGGGAAATTAGATCCTGTGTAGTCAAAACAGGTTTTAATAGCATTAGTGCATGTGTAGTGTTTTAAAAAATGTGTCTAATAGATTCTGACACCTTATTTGTGCATCTTGATAACAGGTTCACATAGTTGATGATTGTTTCATTAGCTATTTGTAATGGGTTATAGATAGTAAAGGAAATGGAATTATGCGAAATGACAATTTATTTTAGTCTTCTGCTTGATTAATTATTGTCCTCCAGGCCATATTTCGGCCACGGTGGCCACTCTCAATGGAGACTAGCATACTGCGCCGAGAATATGTGCACAAGTATATGCGCAAACACAGGGGCACTTTCTATTCCATCACTCTCATGATCCGATAGGACGACTAGCGACACGACCGGAAAGATGTCAGGTACAAGACCGACGGCTTTACGTGCTCTCCGAGGCACGGTGGTATAATACCGCCAACTTCCAGACTTTCGGGCTAATATTGAGATATTTTCTTTACGTCCCAAAATCTCTTTTTGGCCCGACACGGGATTTGAATCCAGGTCCTCATTATCTGTGGTTGAACAAGCCGCTAGACCAACGAGACAGTCAAGATACTACGAACTACGACTGCTTCGAGAAAATTCTACAGTAACTGTTTTTTTTTATATATAAATAGGTTAATTTATTTAATTTTGCATCCACTGTAGAACTCATACCTACCGCAAGCAGACCGCCTTAAGGCTAGCTTCTTATGCAGATTTTACGAGAGGTTGTAGCTGTAAGCATTGCTTGAATCGCTTAATTGTTCGCATTAGACGTCTCGCGAACAAAAAGCAGAACGTTCGATGTTTTTGGCAACAAAGTGATATGACACGCTTACAGCGCTTTAATTGTTAATGTTTGAGTTATTCGTCTAGCCGGGTGAGGGCTCTCGGGGCCGTGCTCGAGTGAGTATTGAAAACTTGTGTCGGCATAAAGTTAGGTAGTTTTATACCAAAATTACTTGCAAATAAATTAGATTTATTAATGTTTACCTCTATTTAAGACCACCTTGCTGTGTAGTGACGGCATAGAATACCTACCAGAGAACGTGCAGCAGTATTTTTCTGTGAACTATGACCATCAAACTGCGATCGCCAACCCGTCAGCCAAGCGTGGCGATTATGGCATATTCCCCCATTATTTAGGGGGCCTTTTATCCAGCAGTGGCCGTGCTGGCTGATATATATATATATATATATATATATATATATATATAAGAATTAATTTATATATATATATATATAAGAATTAATTTATATATATATATATATAAGACCACCCCTCTAGTATTCGTTGAGACTGTGAATCAAATACAAGCAACTTCAAAACACACTTTTAAAATACATATTTCAAGGCTTTCGCTAATACTAAATAAATATATAAAACATCTCAAATATCTCAGTTTTAGTTGTGCCAAACTATAACACTGGCTTTACTAAGGCAACCAGACAACTGATAAACATACTTATATATTTCTAAAAACATACATATTATTCATAAATTTCACTCAGACACTGAACAAATAATCGTGTTCATCGGACAAAGATTTGTCCTGGATGGGGATCGAACCCACGACCTCTGCCTTAGCAGTCAGGGTCACTAATCACTGGACCAACAGGTTAGTAAAATATATAAGCCTCATGTAATGGAGGTATGCCCATCGTTATTATTATAGGGCACTATAGTAGTGTGTGCATAGCCGTGTGGTTTCCGGACAAGAAAGAAAAACAGGGCCACTCTATACCATCCCGTGGTCTCGGGAAAGGCGACTAAGGAATACACCAGATAGTCGGGTAGCAGCGTACCTATGTACTACTAGCTACCACTTAGCTACGGTCGCCGACTCGCATGACAACCGCGGTGACTACGGCAACGTTATAGCAACCTTTGGGAAGGCCTATGTCCAGCAGTGGACGATATCAGGCTCATGATGAGATAGCGTGTGCGCAAACACAGAAGTCTACTGATTTCAATAACAATAATAATAATATCCTAGGACATTATTCACACGGACATCTGACCCCAAACTAAGCAAAGCTTGTACTATGGAAACCAGATAAGTGATATACTACATATACTACTTTTCTGTTGTAAATACATACTTATATACTGAACAAACAGACATGTTCATGCACACAAATATCTGACCTGGGAGGGAATCGAACCCACGACCTCCGGCGTGCAAAGCAAGCATTTGCCAACCACTTCACCAGGCCCTCGACACTAATACTTCTAACACTTTTTGTCCGATCCAGGAATCAAAGTTTTATTACGTGCGGTACATATTGCCCCTAGTCCATAGAGACAATTAAATGACATTATGAGTCACCTAACACCTCTGATTCAGACTAATTCTTAGCATCATGGTAGTCCATACACAGCGTCCGCGATAATAAGTCACAGCCGTGTTCAGGCGCCGCCATAAAAGACTTAATTGCTTGTAAATAGCTCGTCTATTGTTGTTATAGTGAATGAGGGACTTAGAAACGATAGATAGTATTAACGAAGAATACACAAATAATTTTTTTTATTTTCATTTTAACATACAAATTCGGGCAAGTGCGTGTCGGATCTAAACCGTAGAGAGACTATAGTAACTTATTACTTTTACTTTTTTTTATTAAATATCATTACAGCTGCAATAGAAATGCTCACTATAGAATTAAAAACGGTTGCTCGCTGACAGACAAACAAAGTTCTCGAGTTCTAGAGATTTTTAGAAGAAACGTCAGAAGAATTTATAAAAGTCAAATGTTTATTATTCACTGTTTCTAGTATTTATTAAACGAAACAAATTAGGATTTAGAAATTACCGTGTATCTTAATAAAAATATATTTATAAAATGTAGATGACCATCGAAATAATTAGTTTTAGTGCGGTATATATTTCCAATAGTCCAAAGAGACAACTCAAACCATTATGAGTCACCTAACACCTCTGATTCAGACTAATTCTTAGCATTGTGGTAGTCCATACACAGCGCCCGCGATAATAAGTCACAGCCGTGTTCAGGCGCCGCCATAAAAGACTTAATTGCTTGTAAATAGCTCGTCTATTGTTGTTCTAGTGTATGAGGGACTTAGAAACGATAGATAGTATTAACGAAGAATATACAAATAAAAAAATGTTTTTTTACTTTTAAGTTTTAACACAAAAATTCGGACAAGTGCGTGTCGGACGCGTACACAAAAGATTCTGTACCGTCGAAAGACTACAGTAACTTTTTTATTTTTACTTTAATTTTTAATTATTGCGTCTAAAAAAACGCACACTTTATGAAAAAATTCTTCGACAGATGGACAGAGTTCTCAAGTTGTAGAGATTTTAAAGAAACATCAGAAGAATTTATAAAATTTAAGTTTTTATTCATCACTGTTTTTAGTATTTATTAAACGAAACACATAAGGATCTAGAAACAATCGTGTACCTAGGGTTGTTTCTAGATCCTATTAAAAATATATATTTATAAAAAGTAGAGGTCGAAATAATCAGTTTTATATTTGATAAAACAAATTATGATCTATAAACAACCGTAGGTACACGGTTGTTGAATGTAAATCTAATTTGTTTTGTTTTAGAGTACCCCAGATTTTATGCTATACTAAATCATCATCATATCAGCCGAAAGAAGCCCACTTCTAGACAAAGGCCTCCCCCAAAGATCCACTATTGGCGGACTTGCGCTATCCGCATCCAGCGACTTCCACCCTATACAAAATATCTATACCAAACTAATTTTATTATCATCAGTTTTATTAACATAGTTCTTATGACAAGAACAGGGCATCTTTGGATGTGTTCATTTAGTTATTGCGCGAAATACTGAGAGAAAATAAGTGACATATTACAACCTTTTGACTAATAAACATTCTACTAAAATTGCTTATACTACGCGCACTAATTAGTGCGCGTGTTATAAGCGTTAGTAAGTTATAAGCAGATTTAGTGTGACAGTTCTATATCTGCGCTGTTCTTTTTATACGTGGTATATAAGAAAGGGATGTAGATAATTACATTTAAATAAGATTCTTAAAGACCATACCGACGATTGGTATGGTTGTGTTATTAAAATTATTGATATTATTGTTTTCTTAGGAAACAAAACAAACATTAAATAATGCACTTATATGACTACTACCCTGCGTTTCACAAGAAATTTCTTACCGCGCACTACCACTCTGTGAAATCAATCCGAAGTTAGGGGAGGTATTTCCAATCCGGTATGACATGAAGATTGCTTTCAAGAAGCGAGCCTATACCTTTTTCAAAAAACCGGTAACGTACTTGCACCCTGATTACTTACCATCAGGTGACCCGCCAGCTCGTTTGCCGTGCTATCGTATAAAAAAATACATAAAACAGTGAAACAAAAATAAATTGCAACGTAAAACAGTGCTACTCCATGGCTGTTCTATCCATCCATTGTCTTAGCCACAAATAAGTCGTAACAATTAATTGGCATAAGTACTAGGCGAGGCTCGATAATTGTGTGTATATCAGCGGGTGACTCACGTCTTACGATGTTGGCACGATATACATCGACGATCAGTAATTATAAAAGTTTGATGCAACGGTGGAATTCACGCATTAGACAGCCATTCCGTAGTAACAGATCTAAGGTCTTCTCTTAAAGTTGATCTATGATCAACTTTAAGAGAGGTAGCGCATAGCGTTCATGCGCTCAAAGAGCAACCCGACTGGGGAAGTACCTCCACCTTACAGAAACAACAAACACTCCTTAATAATAACATTAATCATTTTAACGTTGTGTTTCCGAGTGTGAGTAAGGTCGCTAGAGCTCATTGGGGTGGGGGGAAGGGTCAGTAACACTTGTTTGCTGACTTTCAAAGGCCGAAAACGCACCCGCGACATCTGGTGTTGCGTATGTCCATTGGCGCCGGTGATCACTTACCATGAGGTGACCTACTTGCTCGTTTGTCAATTTCAATTTCTTTATTTGCTCAAAATATGGTAAAGAAGATGTTAAAAACATAAAGTCCTCATATTTTGTTCACAGGCATGCAAATACATACAATGTCAAACTGTATAATTGAAATTAAGTTAATTACATTACAATTCTCTATGTCAAGTATACATTCTCTATGTCGCCCTTCTGATATTTAAATAAAAATAAACTTTACTAATACGCTGCCGATAGTAGCTTTGTTGTGTTAAAGTTGTAACGCTACGTTTATTTATTTAAACTTTATGCACATATAAATATAAAGGCGGACTTAATGCTTAAGGGATTTTTTCCAGTCAATCGGTGGTGCAGAGATAGATAAATTAGGGCACAGACAGATATTGAAGAATGAAATTAAGATGTGTACGACAGTACAAGTGAAAAATAAATAAATAAGAAACAGTTCAAGTAGTAGCGAAAAGTAGCAGTTATGTTCTAATAAATAAATATCACTAGACATCTATTTCTAGGCATTGTATATATGTATCTATAGCTGGTGCCCGCGACTTCTTCCACGACAATTTTGAATGATGGCCAATGTAACAATTTACTTCTAGCTTAATCTAAAAAATATTAGTTTTTAATACAAATACGCAATATACGTTTAAGAAAACCTTACATATAAATAACCTAACTAAGAAAGAAACTAAAGGCTACTGTGCTACTGTTATTTACAAAAAAGGACCCGATATCATCAACCAAAAAAATCAAAGAATACATAGCAATTGTCCTTAAGTATAGCCAGTAAGTCCAATAAAGTAAAATAATAATCAACGATGCATTAATCACAAAGGTAACTCCCATTAGATTAGGTTGTGACCACGGCACTGATAGGTCTAATATCACATTTTGTGAACAAAACCATAGCGCGATCTAAAACGATGATTATGCCATCTACTAACAAAAATATAAACTTGTAAAGCGGTAAAATTAAGATGTGTGCATATTCTTTGGATGAGATTTAGGCGATCATCTATTGATTCAGTTTTAGACTCCCTTTTATTTCAAGCATTTATTTATTATAACCGATATGCCAAATAAGTTCCGCGATCTGAACCAAATTGTGAACTTGTAGATCAGTAAAATTAAGATGATATTTTTTGGGTGCGATCATTTCGACACCAACAATTTATACTACGCTACCTCGAATTTTAGGTAAATTCGTTTTTATCCCAATTTGATTAAAATGTCGTTTTTAATCTGTTATAAAAGTTACACAAAAAAAGAAGTTATAAATTTTATAAAACGCTAAGTCTTTACTTAGGCGACGACGACTACGACATTTTAAGCAACAAGACAGTTTAAGTTGGTGTAAATTGTTGGTGTCGATCTATTGAATCAGTTTTGGATTACCTTTTTGTAACAACAAATTATTCCCTGAATTTTGGTATAAAACATGCATTGCTTCATTTTAAACTGAAAGACTAACTAACAATGTTCATACGTTTAACTCCAATAAGAAAAAACAGATTTTTCATACAAACTTACATCCCCTATTTTACGTCCTTAGAGGAGGAATTCCCAAAAATCCTGAAATATATATTAAATTTTTTTAACTGAAAGGCCAAACACCAATTTTCATGCGTTTACCTTAAAAAATGACACATTTTTCATACAAACTTACATCCCCTATTTGTCCCCCTTAGGGATGGAATTCTCAAAAATCCTGAAATATATATTTTTAATTTTTAACTGAAATGCTAAGTACCAATTTTCATGCGTTTAAGTTAAAACTTGTCACATTTTTCATACAAACTTACATCCCCAATTTGTAATTTTGGTGAGTGTAATTTTCAAAAATCCCGATATATATATATTTTAATTTTAAACTGCAAGTCCAAATACCAAACTTTTAACACAAAAATTACGGATTTTCATAAAATCTTTCATCCCTTATTTTATTCCCTTAGAGGTGGTATTTTCAAAAACCCTTCTTTAGTGGATGCCTACGTCATAAAAGGTACCTACTGTCGAAATTTCAAGTCTCTAACTCCAGCTGTTTAGTCTGTGCGTTGATATGTCAGTCAGTATAAACTTACATCCCCTATTTTACGCCTATTGGGGGTGGAATTTCCAAAAATCCTGAAATATATATTTTTTATTTTTTATTAAAAGGCCAAATATTAATTTCCATGCGTTTAACTTAAAAATTGTCACATTTTTCATACAAACTGACATCCCCTATTTATCGCCCTCGGAGGTGGAATTTCCAAAAATCCTGAAACACGTATTTTTTTATTTTTTACTGGAATGCCAAATACCAATTTTCACGCCTTTAACTTCAAAAACGGCAAAGTTTCATACTAACTTTGCACCCCCGTTTTACCCTCTTAGGGGTTGGATGATCGAAAAATCCTTACTTATGTCTTGTCTACATTATAAAGAAAACATTTGTGCAAAATTTCAGCTTTCTAGGTCCAAGGGTTTGGGCTGGGAATTGATGAGTCAGTCAATCAGTCAGGACTTCTCTTTTTATTTACGATATAGATTAGTGGCAATAACTTTAGTCATATAAAGGACGGGATGTTTTTAAAAGATATTATCGTAAAGCAATGTAGACGGGTCGGTTAGCGTGGTTGATAAATACTTGCCTTTCACGCCGCACGTCGTCGGCTCATTTCCCACCCAGAACAGTTATTTGTTTGCATGAACATGTCTGTTTGTAATCAGTTTGGTTGTAATTATCTATATAAGTATGTATTTACAAAAGAAAAGTCGTATATGTAGTATATCAGTTATTTGGTTTCCATAGTACAAGTTCTGCTTAGTTTCGAATCAGATGGCCATGTGTAAATAATGTCCCAGGACATTATATTATCGACTCATCCGTAGAACAAAGTCCGATCTGCTGGGGTGATAGTTTTCAGTAGAGGCTAGAGAAGTTGTTGACATGTGTAACTCTTGAACGGTGAGATTTGACATTAAGATTTTTTGGTATGATGTTATGACACCCCAGCCTAGTTAAATGCTATATAGATTATATTTCTTATGCTTTTATTTCACGTGATAATGAGTTCCATATCAACATAGGACATTTTATGGCGGAAGAGCGTGGGTCCGTAGTGAACATTATATGTTGTTTTGTGGAGACGTTCGAATTAAATGACGTTCTATATCAATACGGGGCATTATTTATTGGAATTATTTATCTATCGAGAGTCCTATATAAATAATCACCTCAAAATATTTAAAGATTACGTTGTATTCGAAGGTAGTCATAAGACTACCCTTGAATACAACTAAATAATAAACCAAAACTGTCGTTTAATATCGTTTATTCATTTAAAATAAACTTAAAATAGCTAACAAGAGCATTGGATGGCATCACTTTGGATAGCAATCATATTATTATTAGGTACGTACTTTAATTTATTATTGTCCTGTGAAGAGGTGAAAGACTTCTAGGCTGATTGTAAAGGTCATGTAAAATTAGCACAGTCTACAACTGTCAATGGAACTGTCTTGGTAGCTTGTAATAGTCAAAACTTAAAATAGTAATTAAATGGCATATCATATCACAGCTTGGTCACTAGGTAACCTAAACGATTACGACACGGACTTAAATAGCAGTCTTGAATTAACGTAAATATTTATTATAACTACGGAAAATATTATTTACTATATAATTATATATTAATTTTACTTAATGCAAACTAAATCACAACAATCAGTCTTTATAATATTAGCAATTGATATTTTGACCAGGCCTATGTACACATACTTTATAGCAATGAAAACATACGTAGACAAACATTTTTATTAATTTGAGTATTTACCAGAATTAACATTGCTTGGTTGTTAAATTATTAGCTAGAATACAGGAATATTGATGATACTCTAAAGAAAATACTTGTGAACGAAACATATCCTTTAACTCTTTTTTAGCAGGAGGAACAATAACACGTCCAGAATATGCAGGGTTTAGTTCAGTTTCTCGTGTTACCACTAAAATATATAATAAGAATGAGTCAGGTTCTATTTATAAAACAATTTGTTGGCATTACTACCATCTGAATAAACTTCTGAAATTGAACTCCAGTAAATCTTTTTGCCCGTAATTTCTCCATCCTAACCTTATTATTAAAAGATATTTAAAGTCAAACATATCATTCAAGGTTACGTTGCGGACAAGATAGGCTTCTCCTTCATTCTTGGCCAATCTTACTAATAAACGATATTCATAAGGGGTATATATAGTTTTGGTTTGAGAAGCTCTCTCGATGACAGAATGGACACTGTCCCTTCATTTTATATATGTGTCTTCTGAAAAAGTAGCATATATCTACAATGAAAATATGATTATAATTTTGACTAGCAATTGTCTGAACAAAAGCGAAACTCTTTGGCCGCTCGGTCTACATTAGCCTGGGTAAAATTTAACTGGCAACTGCTGACCTAAATTGCGCCAAGTCTTGCCACAGTTTCATCCCATATATAACAAACGGTCTTTCTTTTAGCCACATCAAAAACTGTAAAGTTTAAAGAGCTTTCTAGTAATATATGTAAGATGGCTTCACAGTAATATATGTTTATATTGCAACGAGGACACTGCCATCCAATACAAAATCTGATACAGCAGTATATTTCACTATGATGACTAGGTTTCCGTTGGACTCCTCAGCGTGCTTTTAAATCTTTAAGTATGAAATAATAGTCAGAATGATAACAGATCGAATGGACATTAATAAGGAACGGCATAGGAGTTTGCACTGATAGTTAGAAACTAACCGGGCCAGATCTTTTGAAGTGAAATTTGAATACTTTGAAAGCTCACCGCCAAGCTTTAAAATAACAATATTCTATTCATAAGGACTTGCTCCATATGAAGCGCAGATTATCTTATTTAATTTCGAATTATATTTTTATTTACAGTGTTATTTAATATAGCATAATGATTCTCACTTTTATCATTCTACTTTATTGTAAATATTTATATGGGTATAAAATTGTAAAAATAATTTGTGGACAACGACTGGTTCCACTGTGTTACTTTGTTAGTTACTTTAAGCTTTTAAGTTATTTATTATAGCCTCAGTGTAACTGTTTGTTGTTCTATACAATAATAATAATCAAAAAGATCTGTGGTGAGAAACTTCTAACAGTTTCTCGGTCTGTTTACGAAACTAGAAAGTATTTAGAACAAAAATATATTTGGTTGATAGCTGTAAACATCAATGGCAGACGGATGAGACATAATAATCGGTATTCTGTCGCAGATGTTTTTTTTGATTTCCCCATTCTCACGCTGAACTTCTTCCCATATATCAATACCTGACAGATTCCTTCTGAACCAGAAGGCAAAGATTTGTTGTATCATGTCAACGTCATCAACATTCACAAATACAACAAGTAAAGTAAAATAAAATGTGTTACTTTTATTGTAGATATTCATAAAATACTCTTAATAATTATCTAGCAATTATTAAACAAATTTTCAGTAAATATCTAACGATATTTTTAAATGAACAACGTCCTAACTGATTTCATTAACCGAGTATCAAGGTCTCATGTTAATATCAAACCAACAAATCGTATCACAGAATTCGTAGAAATACGTCTAATATTCACATAAAATCCTTAGAAGTTCAAAAATGTTCGAACAAAATCGTCCTAATATTTTATAAGACCTCTACTTTTTACTGTTTATTATTACAGAATAAATTATTACCCTGTAAATATGCATTATGCCTATCTTATTATTATACTAAAATTGCGTTTATATGCCTCTCCATCAATAAACGTTCTATGTAAAAATCGATCGCCCACAACGATTTACTGACTCAAAAAGCAATATAGAGACAATTTTTCTTAATTTTAAAACTTAATAGTATGTAATCACCAAATAGTACAACTCAAATCGTCAATTTACCGGCATTTACACTTTTCTTTATATAAATAACAGAAACATTTGAAAATAATGAAACAAGCTGAGGACTTTAAATACATTTTTAAGCATATCCAACATTTACCGTGATCGTAAATTCTCTAACAATATGTCTTTTCATACAAAACACTTATAAAACTTATCTTTTTCGTCAATCTGAAAAAAAGTTAAGCGCATGACACAAAACTCCCCTCACTCCAACAAACAGCGGCCGTGCTGCTGACCGGACGGGGCGCCCGCGCCACACCCGCTCTCCCCGCGCCGTCGCTTGATCACTTCGGGCGTTTATATGCGGAGCTAATGTCAGATAGAACGTTATTCGATTCTATATTTCCGAAACTAAATGAGATACAAAAAAATTAAAAACGTACGTTTGTAGAGTTTGTATTTCTAATCTCGTTTATCTATTTTACTCGTTTTCGCTCTATGATCACATCGGACTCTGTTCTACGGATATGTCGTTATATATTTTAAGAGAGGTAGGGCACAGCGTTCGGAGCATGTAAATAAAAGAATACAATTGGCGGTCTTATCACTAAAATGTGATCTCTTCCAGACAACCAACTACTACTCTGGTGTTGCTAGTGTACAGACGCCAGAACATCCAGCTACCCCAATCTGTCAAATTTATTTTATAGTTTTTAAACTTTATCACAAAAGTATAAGGTTCACTTTCAATTGGGGAAATTTGACAGATTGGGGTAGCTTGATGTGCTGTCGTCTGTACATAGGCGGCGGTGATCGCTTACCATCAGGTGACCTGCTTGATCGTTTGTCGCCCTATGGCATATAAAAAAACAAGATTAATTTAATCTTATTGCTTACAGCGATCCCTTTCAGATATACATATATATTTACATCAGCACGGGAAGTATTAAAAAGATATAATCGCATAACAATGTCAGTCAAACGCAATAGCGTTAATTGTAACGTCGTTGGGTCGGTATAAAAAGTGACATGACTCAGTAAGTCTTACACAACCTATGTGTACTATCAAATTAATTAATGATGTCATACAACAATTATATGACCGATTATATTAAGTCAGATTCTGGATAAGTTATGTCCGTTTTAAATGGGTCTCGGGTTTCAATGTGGGTGGTTCGAGGGAAGGCAATTTATGTAGCCTTCTTGCGAAAATGTTGTACACTCGTAGGCATGTCAGTGGTATATTCGAAAGCATTATACTCGTAATTTACTGACTAGCCGCTACGCCATACGTGCCGTAGCGGCTAAGACAGTCGCCTCGCCGCTTCGGGTCGAGGGTTTGAATCCCGCGCCGGACAACTATTTGTGTGACCCATAAATAGTTGTTCTGAGTCTGGATGTAATTTGTGTCCGTCTATTACATGTTGTAAAGTACTCTGCGACACAGGGATTTGATTCCCTAGTGCGGGCGTTGTCTTAACTTACTAAAATAAAATTACTTCGGCAGCAAGTGTGCTAATAGCTCACCGGTCGGTAAGTCAACGGCGAGGTTAAGCAACTAGGTGTGTGGTCAGTCCATAGATGGGTAGCCGCCAAAGGTTTAATATTCAATTTATTGTTAGAATAGTCATATAATGTATCTAATAATAATATTATGTAAGAATTTTATTTTTAGATTATATTAATATTAGTATTTTGGTGAGGTTGGCCAATGCTTGCCTTTCACGCCGCAGGTTCGATTCGAGTCCCACCCAGGACATATATTTGTGTGTATAAACATGTCTGTTTGTCCTGAGTCTGGGTGCTGTTAACTATATAAGTATGTGTTTACTAAAGAAAAGTGGTATATGTAATTTATCAGTTATCTGGTTTCCATAGGACAAGCTCTGCTTAGTTTGGGATCAGATGGCCGTGTGTGTATAATGTCCCAGGATAATATAGTGATCGGCGAGGTTAAGCAACTAGGCTCGCGCTCAGTCCATAGATGCGTGACTGTCAAAGTGGTTTAATTCCTGTGCGTCTCCGCGCTTCGGAGAGCACGTTAAGCTGTCGATCCCAGTTGTAGCCAGTAGGCAACAGTCGTTAAGCAATGTCGGAGGCCTACTGAGTGGCTTGAACAACTCTGACACTGGGGTATCCACCGCCCATGTGATAAGTAAGTAAGCAAAGGCGAGTATCGAACTGCAAGTTTATCTATTGTCGTGACTTTAACTGTACATATTAATTGTTCGACATTATATCGTTGTTAATTATTTCCCTAGTACGAGTATATAGGTATAAATAGTACTAAGCGTTACTACACATTCCCGTGTAGGTTTGGAGAGACACGATAGAGCGGCCACAGTCTCCGAAGCTGCTTGAGTTTGAGACTCTGTATTCGTTAAACAAAACGCCTTTTAAATATTTTCATCACTTTTTTTGTTTATTTAACAAAGAATTGTAAAATGTTCTTAGCCCGTAACATCTCGCCTCCATCTTCTTCCATCCCCTTTTCCACACCTTTCACCCTTGTCATCGCTTCTACTGTCAGTGTTCCCTATCGATCCGATTGATACCCCCTAACGCATATTTATTATATCGAATATGGAGAAATCGAAAACAAGAGCTTACATATGGTTTCTAAAAAATCTTATAGACTTTGAATACAAAAGCCATATTAATTAATAACCGAAATATCAAAGTTTATGTAACATTAGAGAATGAACTATTTATTACTATATTATAAAAATCGAACGCCCCCATGATAATAAAGCATTGTGTCGCGGCGTACGTTAAAAAGATATAAATGTTGGCCACAAAACACATCCATACTCAGAACAATTACTTATGGGTCACATAAATAGTTTTCTGGAAAACTCGGGAACCCAGGACACAAAGCGCCAAAGAAGCAGGTAATTAAGTTGAAAAAAGTATCAGGGCCAATATAAAATATGTAACTTAATTAACGCACATTCAGAAAATAGTTTATTCAGAATCGTTTACTGAATCGATTTATATCATTTTTAATATAGGTAATTGTTTATTCCAAAATAATTAAAACTACGGAAAATTAACCCTGTACAGTTTTTTTTTTTTTTTTTTTTTTTTTTATTCACGTAGACTTTAAAAAAGCGCTTGTAAATAGTCAGAACATGTTTGTAGTAATATAGTTGTATACATTAGATATTATTTCTAGTAACATAGATATTTAGGTACATCTTGTATGAAAACATTTATAAAATTTATTTTATTACAGAAATGATATTTAGCTAGCTCGTATCAAGTTATTGTCAAGAGATTATGTTTAATTATCTAGTTTAAGTCTAATATTTTGACTACATATTGTCAATGGTTCTGTCTATATTAAAGGTATTATTATTATGACGGACCTTGTGTTAATAACGACGGTCGCGCTTTAATGCTACCACCGGATCCAATGCGCCCCAACTGAGAAGACCCAGCGAAACAAACTCAGTGGGTTCATCTACTACCGGTTTCACCACGACCCAGTTGAGACGGTCCGGCGAAACATACTCAAGCGGGCATGAACACGGGATTTGGTCCAATTAGAGTAATTATTTAGTAGGCAAACACAATATATGCTCGATCGGTTGTCTGAATGCTTATTATTTTAGATTATATTTAGGTATACAAAAGAAAAACTTCGAAACAATAACATTATTCATTTTGAGACAGAGTCAATAATTTTAAATTAAGTATATGATAGCAATCATTTACAGATAGTTCACGTAACACAGCAGATCAGTCATGTCTATATGGCTACAAGATCTCCAGCGAGCAATGTGCAGGTAGGAAGTGAGAGCCAGACGTCTTTGTCATCGATGTACTCTTTAGTGGTGTAATAACCCCTAGCCATAAGTACACGTTTAATATGTGTTTTAAAACTTGTGTCAGGCAGATCAGTAATTTGAGTAGGAAGCTTGTTATAAAACCTAATACAATTTCCTAAAAATGATTTATTAGTTTTGCTTACTCTAAAGCCTGGCATGGCTAGTTTGTTTTTATTCCTAGTATTTATATTATGCAGTTCACTTTTCTTTTTATAATTATGAATATTTTTTCTAACAAACATTATATTCTGATATATATATTCCGATGGCACAGTAAGTATATTTATTTCTTTAAACAAATTTCGCAAAGAATCGCGACTGCCTAAACCGTAAATGGCTCTGACTGCTCTTTTCTGCAATACAAAAATAGTACCTATGTCAGCCGCCGAACCCCACAGCAGAATGCCATACGACATAATGCTATGAAAGTACGCGAAATACACTAATCTAGCAGTTTGTTCATCTGACAATTGCCTTATTTTCCAGACAGCATAGGAAGCCGAACTTAATTTACCTGCTAACTTTTCAATCTGAGGACCCCATTGCAATTTTGAATCAAGTGTCAATCCTAAAAATACGGTCGATGGGACTAGATCTAATATTTTCGCATTAAGTGCAACTGTTGGTACAATTTGAGTCACATTCGGCAATGAGAACCTGATGCATTTAGTTTTCCCTGCATTTAACAAGAGATTATTTGCCGAAAACCGTTCTGATATAAAGCTGAGTGTTTTATTATGCTCAATAAGATCTTTATCCTTTCTATTTACTTTAAATATGAGCGAAGTATCATCAGCGAACAAAACTATGTCTGATACTTTCTCTACCAGATAAGGGAGATCATTTATATAAACTAGAAATAAAAATGGGCCCAATATAGATCCTTGGGGCACCCCCATTTTCACAGGATGACGTGCCGAAGTGGCACCGCCTATCGAAACCATCTGTTGTCGCCCCGATAAATAGGACATCACAAGATCAAGAGATGTGCCAGATATTCCATAGTACTTCAGTTTAACAACGAGCGTACGATGATCAACGCAATCGAAAGCCTTAGAGAGATCACAGAAAACTCCCAGCGCATCCTGTGATCCCTCCCAAGCCTCCAATATTGACCTAATTAATGTGCAACCTGCATCCTGAGTAGAGCGGCCCCTTGTAAACCCGAACTGCTTGTTATGCAATATCTCATTCACGTTAAAGTGCGACAACATTTGGCTGAGCATCAGCTTTTCAAATATTTTACTTAAAGCTGGTAGTATTGAGATAGGCCTATAATTCGTGGCATTTTTTGAACAACCTGCCTTGAAAATGGGTATTATCTTACTTATTTTCATTAAATCGGGAAAGACACCATCACTTATACAGCCATTGAAGATGGCTGCAAGGATTGTAGCAATGTTTAGTATGATTGATTCAATTGCTTTAACAGACAGTCCCCACAAATCTTCTGTGCCTTTCCTTTTAATACTCTTAAAAGCTTTTATAATATCATCACTTGTTACGGATTTAAAACTAAAGTTAGGTACAGTTTGTTTTACGCTTTGATTTAAAAAGAGTTCAGCCACATCTGGTGATGATGCGAGACACTTAGTAATATCCACGGGTATATTTGCAAAAAAAGCAGCAAAAAAATTGGCAATGGTAAGCTTGTCTGAAACCAGTTCATCACCAATATTCAATACTAATGTTTGATCTCTTGATCTACTTTTACCAGTTACAGTATTAATTATTTGCCAAGCTGATTTTATTTTATTATCAGATTTTTTAATTTTATCTCTTATATATAAAGATTTAGCTTGAATGCAAACCTTTTTAAAAATTTTTGAATAATTTCTAACATAATTAATGAAATTGACATCAGGGTTATAGGACCTTCTGTCATACAACTCATATAAAAAATCTCTACTCAGTCTAATGCCTTGAGTTGCCCAAGAACTAAATTTTATCTTATTACCGTCAACCGTTATGTTTTTTATTTTACAAGCTTTATTAAATTCTTTGCAAATACAGTGGAATAATGTAGTGTACATATCGTTAGGCTTACTTTTGTTTGGCAATAGATGGCACAAACTATTCTCCAGGTTGTTACTGAACTTTCCCAAATTAGATTTTGTTAAAGGTCTAAAACTAATTTTTTGTTTATTTATATTTATCTCATTTTTTATCTTTACTATTTGGCATTTATGGTCAGAGCGAACACCAGCCACCAAACACTTCTCAGAGACATCAAAGTTGGTAATTATGTTATCAATGCAAGTAGCAGATGTGGGTGTGACTCTCGTGGCCTCAGAGAACAAGCATTTAAGGTTAAAGGACCGAAATACAGATAGAAATATGTTTATTTCAGGTGAATCTGCTAAAATGTTCATATTAAAATCACCACATACAAGGATTTTTTTTTTACTTTTAATTTTCCTAAGAATGTCTTCTATTATTGCTGTAAAAAGCTTTAAATCGGATGCTGGTGGTCTATACACACATATTATACAATAAAACTGCGTCTCTACACATGCCACCTCACACACACGCTCAATAGATAGTTGGCATATATCTTTACGTTCTTTAAATTTAATTTGGTCTCGAAGTAGTATCAGTACTCCACCTCCCTCTGCCGAAACCCTATTATAAAAGCTGGCGACCCTATAGCCACAGACACTAAAAGCCATCTTGTGTGCCTTCAGCCATGTTTCTGTAAAACAAAGGATATCTATTTCATATTTTTCATTAAAAAGTTCTATGTCTAGAATTTTGCCAGAGAAGCGGTTTATATTTTGATGTGATAGAATTAGAAAGTTATCACACTTCTCTATTGTCATGCTTACATGTTTAAACTACTAACTAAATTGATTTTAATAACATTACTAAAAGATGGTATAAAAAGTGACTTCATCATACTACTTATGACTGAGTTAATATGTGCCGCTACTAAACTTGCAAGTATGTTCAAAAATTTTCTTGAGACAGTAACTGTACTCATGGTTACCCTACAAGAATCTATAAAACTATTTGTGTCCAAAAATATAAATTTATCACTATAATGGCTAACCAAAAACTGTAGGTGCATATTTAGCTTGTGGATATAATTATTTGTACTATCAGGCACATTGGACACATAGGGGAAGGCACACAATATTATCTTATTACAGTCTAATTCTAACATCTCAGTGAAACTATCTGTAATGTCTTTTTTCTTTAAGTTTTTACAATTTCCTACCATTAGAGTTATACATGATTTGGCACTGTGTTTATTCTGAATTAATTTATGTATTATATCTTTATAATGTAATCCTGGCATACAATAGTTGACAAAGGAACAACTCAGCTTATTACAAAGCAAGGTACCAAGGCCCAAAACAAATTGAAATGGACCGTAAGTCAAAGTAATAAGACTTTTAAAAAGCAGTTTTATTTGTACTCATACAAATTCCATCATTCAATACAAAATAAAGAAAAATACATTTTATTCCAAGAAACTTATTTAGTAAATAACAATGCATATACATGTGAAATTAAAAATTCAGCGTATGTATTATGATTACAACAAAATATTCTAATTGGCGTGTTTGAGGGTTTGCGTCAATTACGTTACATGTTGTATACATTGCCAATTTCTATTTATGAATTTAAATATTTATCTATAGATTTTTAATGATTTAACCTAATTTAAGCGTAAATAAGCGTTAACATTGTATTTAAATAAGTTTCCGAACTCTCAGAATTCACGGAACAATGCATGTTAAGTGAGAACTTTCAGAATTCATATTCACTCGATTTTAACCAACTTCAAAACTTCATACTTTTTATTGCAATCGAATCTTGTTTCTCTACCTTTTATATGTGCACTAAAAGAGTTTTAACAATTAATTAACGAAATGTAGATAAAATTATTGTGTGTTAATTACACACAATTATATGACCGGCAATTGTGGAGATCTTTGGGAGAGGCCTTTGTCCAGCAATGGACGTCTTTCGGGTGATATGATGATGATGATGATATGACCCCAAACTCGGCAGAACCTGTACTTAGGCAACCAGACAAGTGATAAACATACGTATGTATTTTAAATACATACTTATCCTACTAATCTTATAAATGCGAATATTTATGAATATGGATGTATGGATGTTAGTTACTCTTTCATTCAAAAACTACCGAACGGATTTTGATGAAACTTTGTAGTAGTATAACTTATATATTCGAATAACACAAAGGCTATAATTTATAAAGTTTATTGCGGGAAAAATTACACGCAACAGTTAGTTATACATAAATTACAACCAGACACAGAGCAAATAATCGTGCTCATCACACAATGATTCGTTCTAGGTGGGAATTGAACCCACGACCTCTGACTTAGTACACAGGGTTAGTACCACCACTAGTCTAACCGCTAGACCTGTAGGCTAGTCATATAATCGGTCACAACAATGTGTTTATGAGTAAAATTTTAGGTATATAATAGACGTTATCTTAAACAAATTATTATTAACTAGCTGTGCCCCGCGGTTTTACCCGCATTAAACTTTATAAATTATAGCCTATGTGTTAATCCATTGTGTCAGCTAATTCCATACCAAATTTTATTAAAATCGCTCCAGCTGTTTAGACGTGAAGAAGTAACACACTCACAATCTTTCGCCTTTATAATAAATATATAAATAATTTTATTGGACTCAGATAAAACAAAAATACATTCACATGTGTTTACAGATTTTTGTCATGATTAATTACAAAAGGTACCGACACTGTTTTCCAAACCAGGCTAAAGCCTGCATTTCTGGAGACAGTGTTCAGTCGTAAAGAACGTGCCACGGTTGTGCTTGAGGTATGGAATGTACCGCACCAACATACATCATTTTATATAGTTATTCATTATTATTGAATTTAAGTTAAGCTAAAATCGCTCCAGCTGTTTAGACGTGAAGAAGTAATAAACATACACACTCACACACTCACAATCATTCGCCTGAGGATAATAGCATTAGCTGTGTCCCGAAGTTTCATCATGTCAGCCAAAGTACGTCCACAGCTGGACATAACCCTCCCCAAAGAACATGCCATTATAAAAGAGAAAAACGCTGCTGCCCGTTCAATGGTACGTATTCTCTCGGACGATTTCTACGGCCACCTCGGGATAAGATAGGCTGATGATATTCTATGCTGTAATGTGTATGTATGCTTATATATCCGAATGCCTATGTGTTATTGATATATAAGCTATATTACTACAAAGTTTTATCATTATCCGTTCGGTAGTTTTTGCGTGAAACAGTTACAAACATCTATACATCCCTACTAATAAATTTTCGCATTTATAGTAATAGTAGGATCTTCCCTCAGATGGCTTAATCATTTATCATAGAAAACTTACACGAGTACATAACAAACAAGCTATCAATAATTATCTCATAAAGTTCATTGAATGTTTCTCTATAAAAGGCAAAAATGTTACGCTACGAGTATATACAATAGAACAACAAACTTTCCCTTTAAAGTACAAGGGCATAAGTTGATTTTTTCTTAAAATGGACTTACGCCCTTTAGTTGCAAAGTGTTGTATGTCTATCCACCTGCATATTGTAGAGAAAAGTTTTCTCAATTCCCACGTATATATGGAGGAATTGAGGCATTAGACAATTGGACACGATGCCACTACGACACCGACCTTTTACACGGAGTCATTTATTTTTATTTACCAATAAATTGATTATATAAATGATAGCTTTGAATTTCGACTAATGCCTGTGTTTTGTGAATAAATGTCAGATTGTTGGTACATGCATGTTTAGACGTTTTGTTAAACGGTATTTAATTATTTTGATGGGTAGCAAATTTTGCTGATGTAAAGATATTATAGCTTATTTTCATTTCCCACGAGAGAAACGTGGGGTATGTAAGTACTCACATAATTTTATATAGATTTGCTATATTGACGGGCCTGTTGGCATGGTTGGTAAATGCTTGCTTTGCACGCCGCAGGTCGTGGGTTCGATTCCCAGCTAGGGCAGATATTTGTGTACATGAATGCTAAGCTTAGATGCCTTTACTACTTCACTAGACAAAGTTGGCGTAAAGCATCTGAAGCCGTCTATCAGATTAGACTACAAGCTGAGTATCTCGTGCCAGCGGATACTCGGTTTGGTGTTCGAACCTAGGTTTCCAGTTCAGTAACCGCCTCAGGACGGAATAGCTCATAAGAGGGTTGGTTTTAAGGAAAAAACTGAACTAATGTTACATGTAATGGTGAATTTTGTATGTTCGTCCAATTGATGATCACGGAAGGGAGGGGACGAAAGTCAAGAATTAAGCAACCTTCTACGTAGTTTCCCTTGTAACTTGCTTTTAATTTCCAACTAACTCGAACGTCAGTGTTAGTCAAAAACAAAACGGCCAGAAGCAATCTACACGGATATGCTAATTAATAATATAACAAAACAATCTGCGAATAAGCTTAAAGCGTAAGCGGTTGCAGTTAAGCGAAACGTACATAGCCGACTATCGTGCTGACCCACCCTTATAAATAATAGTGGCAAGGCGCCCATCCGTACCCCCCAACCCCCTTAAGGGTACCCTCCGGATCTCATTTCCAAATTGCATTTCGGAATCGAATGTCGACCTTACAAGATACAACTATCAATCAACATCAGACCTTATCTTGATAATTATAGAGTTTAGTTTCCAATGGTGTGAAGTAGAGTTAAGTGTTCAGTCGTCAGGTCATCACCCAAGGAGGCAGCATCTCCTGCACGGGCACTAACTTGTATAATGAGATATGATAATAAACGCTCCAGTTGAATATTGATGTCGACGAGTTAGGAATGCACTCTCCATGTTTACGGCAGCTCAGAAGTTCTAATTAATTATAAATTATTTTGGCGGATTGTTCGGAGGTTATATCATGGAGAAATTATATGTAGGTACTGTTAGTGTTGTGGTGGATATTTAGTTTGTGTTTTCTGTTATTAGATGATCGGGATTATTGTTAGCTTCTTGCGCTCACTAAAATGGAAGTTTGATTTATGACTTGTTCATGTAACGTGATTTCTCCGTTGTTTTTGAACGGTGTTTAATCATTCAATTTTGTTTGAGATGGTCACTTAAATAGTTAGTCCAAATCGGTTCTTATACTGAAAAGTTGAAACCGGTTCTATATTTTTAGAATAGTAATTAGTAATTGAATTTATAATACGAGGCGGTTCTCAATTCGATTGTATGAGTTGCTTTTTTGGGTATACATATATATGTTACGCATATTGTCCGTATTTTGTTCAATAGGGAATGCTTTGAAGATGGTAACGTAAATATTTTGTTCTAATCGGTGGCTAAAAAGAAAAGTTGAAGCCGGTTATATATCTTTAGAACAGTAATTAGTAATCAACTTCATAGAAGCAGATCTCAATTCGATTGTATGAGTTGCTTTTTTGTGTTTTCTCCGAATTTCGTGCGATAGGGAATGCTTTGCATATGGTTACGTAAATATTTTGTTCAAATCGGTTGTTATACAGAAAGAAGTTTTTGAAGTCGGTTATATTTTTTTAGAACAGTAATTAGTAATGGACTTCATAATAGAAGGCGGTTCCCAATTTGACTTATGTTACGTATTTTCTCCGTATTCTGTTCGATAGGGAATGCTTTGCAGATGATCAGAACCATTTTGCTCAAATCAGTTGTTATACCGAAAAGTTGAAACCGGTTCTATAGTTTTTAGAACAATAATTAGTAATCGAATTCATAATACGAGGCGGTAGTCAATTCGATTGTATGAGTTGTTTTTGTATGTATATATGTTACGCATATTCACCGAATTTTGTTCGATAGAGCATGCCATTCTGATGATCACATAAATAGTTTTTTCAAATCGGTTGCTATAAAGAAAAGTTGAAGCTGGTTCTATATCTTTAGAACAGTAATTAGTAATTAACTTAATAGTAGCAGATTGTATGAGTTGCTTTTTTGTGTGTACATACATATTTCACGCATATTCTCCGAAGTTTGCGCAATAGGGAATGCTTTGCAGATAGTAACGTAAATATTTTGTTCAAATCGGTTGCTATAAAGAAAATTTAATATATCTTTAGAACAGTAATTAGTTATCAACTTCATAGTACCAGATTCTCAATTCGATAGTATGGGTTGCTTTTTTGTGTGTACATATATGTCACGCATATTCTCCGAATTTTGTTCGATAGGTTATGTCATTCGGATGATCACACAAATAGTTTGTTCAAATCTGTTGCT
The DNA here is from genome assembly GCA_951640165.1 of Pseudoips prasinana. Taxonomy (NCBI): domain Eukaryota; kingdom Metazoa; phylum Arthropoda; class Insecta; order Lepidoptera; family Nolidae; genus Pseudoips; species Pseudoips prasinana. The sequence goes on along the minus strand of OX621259.1, from coordinate 15,840,160 downwards.
ATAGACTTAGAAAAGTTAAAGCCGGTTATATTATATGTTATTTAATGTAAAAGGCACGATGGGTTGGAATATCTGTTTAGATAAAAACCCCATTAGAAAAGGCCTACGATAGAGTGTTGAGGAATGAACTATGGTCGGTACTGTCCATGTATGGGTTGAACGACAACCTTGTTCAAGCACTGAAATCTCTTTATAGGGATTCCAGAGCTTGCGTGAGGATTAACGGGTCATACACCGAGTGGTTTAGCATCCAAAAGGGTGTTAGACAGGGATGTGTAGCGTCACCGTGGTTGTTTAACCTATTCATGGATAGCTGTTTAAAAGATTTGAAAGAAAGTGAATGCGGTGTAAGGATGAATGAGTTACTCATCAAATGTCTGCTCTACGCTGATGATCAAGTTTTACTTGCATCATCGGCGGACGAGTTGCAGGTGATGGTAACAAATATGTATGAATCTTTTGAAAGGAAAGGGATGAAAATGAATGTAGGTAAGACGAAAGTAATGGTATTTGAGAGGGATGAATACACGACAGCGTGTGATATTGTGATTGGAGGAGAGAAAGTCGAACAGATGAATGAGTTTGTATATTTGGGAACTTTGTTTACGAGAGATGGGAAATATGAAAAAGATATTGTTAGAAGAGTAAATGCGGGGAACAGAGTGAATGGGGCACTACACGCCTTTATGAGTAGCCGGCAAGTATCAAAGAAGGCTCGACTACCAGTGCCAACTAGTGCACGATGGAGTGTTAGTGCCAACTTGAATGTATGGAAGTGAAAGTTGGGTATGGCAGAAAAAGAATGAAAGTAAAATAAATGCAGTGGAAATGAGAGCTCTGAGAAGTATGTGTGGTGTGACTTTGAGAGACAGAATTCGAAATACTGATGTAAGAGAGCGTTGTGGTGTGAAAGAGGATGTAGTCACAAAGATTGAAAAAGGCATGCTGAGATGGTTTGGCCATTTAGAAAGGATGAATGAAAGAAGATTGACAAAAGAAGTATACCTGGCCTGTGTGAATGGAACAACCGGAAGGGGAAGACCACGTCGAACATTCTCTGACCAAATTGGAGATGTTCTCAAGAAAGGGCAAGTCAGAAGTACCCTAAACCGGCGAGCATGTATGAAGAATATAATGACAGTAATCGAGGCAAAAGAAGTATGCAAAGATCGTGACAAATGGAAATCCGTTGTCTCTGCCTACCCCTCTGGGAAACGGGCGTGAGTCTATGTATGTATGTATGTATAAAAACCCCCAAATGAAAAGAGAGTTAAAAATAAAAGAATACGGTTATATATCTTTAGAACAGTAATTAGTAATCAACTTCATAGGAGCAGATTCTCAATTCGATTGTATGAGTTGCTTTTTTGTGTTTACCTCGTCACGCATACCTATTCTCCGAATTTTGTGCGATAGGGAATGCTTTGCAGATGGTAACGTAAATATTTTTGTTCAAATCGGTTGATATACAGAAAGAAGTTGTTGAAGCCGGTTATATTTTTTTAGAACAGTAATTAGTAATCGACTTCATAATAGAATGCGGTTCTCAATTTGAGTTGCTTATTTGTATGTACTTATGTTACGAATATTCTTCCTATTTTTTTCCGATAGGTAATAATAATAATAATAAAGTTATTGATTAAAGTAACCAAAGACTCAAAATTGTTAGTAATAGGTACATAAGACTTATTCTATGTTAGTGAAAATATAGCCAAGATTTTGTTTAGTGGAATACATGAATCACTGATGCCCCATCCCGTGAGAAAGAGCGCAGCAGTGATTCATGTAGAGGCAGTCAAATCTGCCTGCGATCATGGCCAGAATGCTGTTAGAGTGGCCACGAATCCTGCTCACCAGGGATGCACACCGTTGAATGTTTTGCAGTAGATCACAATCATTTTGGTCAAATCGGTTATTAGGTATAACAAAAAGTTGAAGCCCCAGACTTCGGGCTGATATTGAGAAATTTCTTTTCACTGAAAAATCCCAAAATCTATTTTTGGTCCGACCCGGGATAAGAACCCAGGACCTCATTATCTGCGGTGGAACAAGTTACCGCTATTTCGAATCGTTTGAGGAGTGCAATACGGAATTTTACCGTCTTGTTTTTCAAATTGAATGATAATCAGCCCGTTATCGTGTCTTTGGTATATTAAAATAGGTATTAAAAATCTTTGAAAACATAAACTCATTTAATTAATTACGTCATATAGTGACCTCATCAATTAATTTCCCAGTAATTGCAAGGCTATTAACTCTCGTGCAAAAGGTCGTAAGTCACATAAAATCTGTAAACGATCACTTCTTTTATACCACACATAATTCGTTTATAAGGGTCAACATATTAATATACCACATCATCATTTTCGGAAATATCTTCCTATACCGTATTAATTTTTAATAATTTTATAATTTGTACCATAAAAATTCAATTAACAATATCCATATAATTTTATAGTGTTCAATCTTTTGTCGGTGTTTTGAATCTCGATATTTTTACAATTTATGTTGGAAATAATTGAGAAGGAAGGTTTATGACTTCACGTGCTAGAGAATAATAATTTCACGGGTATCTAATTACGGGAGTTAATGTCTCATTAAGACAGTTTACATTGTTGGTGAACGGACGATATTTTTTTTTTTTTGGTTATTTATAACTTTATGCACATTAAATAGTACAAAGGCGGACTTAATGCCCAAGGCATTTTCTGCCAGTCAACCTTAGGGTGGTGCAGAGATAGCATGGTAGGTGCACGGATCATCTAATTGTATGATCCGTGCATCAAAGAGTAAGAAAGTAAACAAACACAATACTATACTATACAATACTATAAATACTATACTATACACTACTATAAATACTATATTATACAATACTGCACAATTCTATACTATATAATACTATTATATTAATTCTCATTTGTATTTTCTGTCAGAAGTACCGTAAACCGGCGGGCATGTATGAAGAATATAATGACAATAAATGAGCCGAAAGAGGCGTGCAAGGATCGTGACAAATGGAAGTCCGTTGTCTCTGCCTACCCCTCTGGGAAATAGGCGTGAGGTTATGTATTTTCTATACATAGACATACGATTATTCTAATAATCTATACAAATAAATAAAATTGGAGTGTCTGTTTGTAATATTGAAATAACCGGTTTTTACTACATTAATATGAATATATATACGGTACATACACCAAAATAACATTTTTACAATTTTTGTCTGTCTGTCAGTCTGTTTGTTCCGGCTAATCTCTGAAATGGCTGGACCGATTTTGACGGGACTTTTATTGGCAGGTAGCTGATGTAATAAGGAGTAACTTAGGCTACTTTTATTTTAGAAAAAAACCGTTATTTAAAAAAAAAACGAAATAAACTAATTAAAACGCGGACGAAGTCGCGGGCACAGCTAGTAAAATATATAAATGGTGATGACGGCAGCGACTGTGTCCTCCTACAGGCCGAATTTCGACCACGGCGGCCAATCTCAATGGAGACTAGCCAACTGCGCAGGACATATTATACAATTCAGTTTTGACGGTAGGTATATATTTATTTTATTTGCGAAAATAGGTATAATGAGGATGACGTTCCTAAATCATGTTGAAGCGGATCTAATCAATCTATATACATATAATAAAATCGTAGGAAAGTCAAAACTATACATTGAATATTTTTTAAGGAGGATACTTGGGGCGTGATCTACTAACGATATCGAAGACAAAAATTTCGTTTTTAGAATTTTTGTCTGTGTACGGGAGAGGAGCTGTGATAATATATAAAATTTAACGCGGGTAAAACCGCGGGGCACAGCTAGTGTATAATAAATAAAGATGATCGCTGTTTCTCGTGTACTACTCCTTATCGTATGGTCAGTGGTAACCCTAATGTCAGAGTTGTTGAAGCCCAGTAGGCCTCTGACATGGCTTAACGACTGTTGTCTAATGACTACAATCGGGACCTACACCTTAACGTGTAGAATTACGTTAGAAATTAAACCACTTTGGTGGTCACCCATCTATGGATTGACCACGAGCCTAGTTGCTTAACCTCGCCCGTCACTTACGGACCGGTGAGAACGAAAATAATATCGAATGTACCAAATAAATTGCAGTCAACACGATAGCGCCTTGTGGACTGATAGATCGGTGCTCCGAATGATTTACACGCTAGATATGAGACAAATTGACGCAGGCTGGAGAGAGATGATATTGTGCAGAGTTTGCGTTACAACCAGGGATATTCTTTCTAATGCTTTGATATGATAACTTGGTCTATTTGAGAGCCTTCTGGCCTACCCAACTGCTCGCTGTCTTCAATTCTATGATTTTAATATAGTTGTACTAAATGGATAATAATAGCTTAGTAACTTGTTATTTATTATTTATTACAGGATTTAAAAATAGACTTTCATTGTATATATTTTATATACTTATACTATATACAATGAATTATATATACATTCGCAACCTATATTCTTTATTAACTAAACGTATATCTTATAATATTTGAAAACAACTTCGTAACTTTCACACATCGTTTTCACTTAGATTCTATGGTTTTATAGGTCCTTATGTATATAATATAGCAAACAAACTTTTATGTATCTACCCAGAAATAAAAATACGAGTTAAGTCTAAATTAATTAAATGGCTACTTACTCTATCATACGATGACGCAGAAAAACTAATTACTAGTACCCCTTAAATAATTATAACTTTATAACATATGAAAATCTTAATAAGTTTTTAGTTAACACGTCGATTTTCAAACTAAGCACATTACATTTCCATATACACGTTTTCGCATCCCACACACTTACACGTTCATAAATACACCCCACAAAGAATCCGGAGAGCCTGGAGTTCTGTAGTACAGGTTTCGACCTAGTTCAGACTCCAGACTTACACAAGGATTATCCATTACTGTAAAATTATTCAAAATTTACAAATAGCTATACTTTTTGTTCCTTGTGAAAAGTAAATAAATAATTTTTATTATTATTATTATATTATATAAAACGATGCCTGTTTTTATATTTTTGTTACTTTATAACTTTTGCAAATACTGCATTTAAAAATATATACCTATAATAGTAACGACCTTTATAAGAGAAATAAAATTTTAATTTATTTTTTACATTGCAAAGGAGCAAATAGGTCACCTGAACATGAGAGGAGTCGCAAGTACATTGCCGGCCTTTAAGAAAGAAAAAGGCTCGCTTCTTGATTGTTGGCATATCATACTAGATCGATAATACCTCCTCCATTTTGATTACTGATTCACACCTATATCTGAAACTGTGAATATACAAATGTGTTATACTGCGCTAGGGTGAAAATCTCTTGTGCCTTCTGGACTACAGATTTTTACCGAAGAAAATGCCATCCTATCCGTTACGATTTTTTTAGGGTTCCGTAGCCAAACGGAACCCTTATAGATTCGTCATGTCTGTCTGTCCGCCCGTCCGTATGTCACGGCCACGTTTTTCCGAAACTTGGTAAATAGATGTATTATGTGAACCGCATTAAGATTTTCACACAAAAATTGAAAAATTATTAATATAATAATAATATTAAATAAAAATAATTTTGGGGGTTCCCCATAATTATATGGAACTGAAACTCAAAAAATTTTATTCATCGTTCCCATACATGTGGGGTATCTATGGATAGGTCTTCAAAAATGATATTGAGGTTTCTAATATCATTTTTTCTAAACTGAATAGATGGCGCGAAAGACACTTCCAAAGTGGAAAAATGAGTCCCCCTGTTACTTCTAAAATAAGAGAATCTAAAAAAAAAAACTAACAACGAAAATTGGTTTGAACGAGATCTAGTAAATAGTTTTTTTTAATGCGTCATAAATCATAAACCGCAATTTACCTTTCATTTAATCAACTGAAATACTTGCTGCTGCGGAACCCTTCATGGGCGAGTCCGACTCGCACTTGGCCGGTTTTTTTTCCCTTGTTGTCGTAAGTTAATGGAAACAGGCACAGAAAAATTAAATGTACATATTTGTAAGTAGGTACACGTACTTGACTCACATTGTCTGAATAATTATAATAAATTACACATAATCTTATACTTGTTTTAATTTAATGGCTGCTAATAGGTTTCTTTCAACAAAAAAACTTGATAATATTAATGAAATTGCTATTAAGACAGACTAAAACATTGTTACAAAGGAACAAATGATGGTAAATTATTGTCTGTTTGTAATGGTGAATTAATTGTTGTTTAAATTTATAAAACTCATTTTGTTCTCATTACCGTTATAATTTGTGTTGTTGAGAGCAGTGTCTAGAGGGGAAAGTTGCAACTATCGAAACCAAATTCTACTTAATAAGAAGAACATGTTCAATTTTATTGCCGCTTATAATTTCCACTTTTGGCGAAAGGAACTGTGGCTCCTTTTTCTTTTTAGTGAAATTTATGCAAAATAATAAGAGTGCAACACAACATTGACGATTAAAATTACTGCGTGGTTTAAATAAATAAGGTTGTACAGTGATAAATGAAATAAACTGCGCAATGGCTTCCAAACTGAGTTTATCTCGTATTCTGGGAAACCGCCACAGATGCTCTAAGATCGGTGGTAATTTCATCCATATCTGCTAGGCTACCACCGTGCGTTCGATCGTTTCGATCACTCTGTGGAATCAGTAATAGTTGCGAAGGTATTTCCGATCTAGCATGATATGGCCATGACGTTCAAGGAGCGAGCCTATTCCTTTAAGGTCGGTAACGCATTTCTGGCCTCTTTGGTGATGCGAGTGGCAATGGGCGGCGATGTTTACCTACCATTAGGTGACCCAATCGCTCGGTGCCTTGCTATTCTATAAAAAACCGGCCAAGTGCGAGTCGGACTCGCGCACGATAGGTTCCGTACCATTATCTATAAAAACGAGCAAAAAATTCACGTTTGTTGCATGGGAGCCCCCTTAAATATTTATTTTATTTTGTTTTTAAAAACTGTTGTTATAGTGGCAATAAAAATACATCATCTATCACGGTTCATGAGACTGACTGGTGACAGACGGACAGACAGACAGCGAAGTCTTAGTAATTGGGTCCCGTTTTACCCTTTTTGTAAGAACCTTAGAAAGCCCATTGAAATGCATATAATTCTATCATTTGTGTCATAATAGTTTCTATTCTGTACACTATCTTCTACCCCTTTTTTCTCCATATAAATGTTGGTTCATCCAACTCATTGGTTGCCTGGAAGAAATCGCTTTTAGCGATACGGCCGCCTTTTGAATTAACATTACTGTTGTTTATTTTACTAAATTGTAATTTATTTGACGCAATAAAGTGTATTTTATTAACTTTATTAATATTATTAGTCATTACAATCTAACAAGTTTTTAAAGAAATCTATCATCAACTAGATATACTAACTTTTTCTTCTTGAAAATTTCCACCCCTTGAAGGTTATTGAAGCCGTTGTAGAAAATTCAATTACATCCGATAGTACTAAATAGGGGTTCTAGTGGCGACAAGTGGCGATTAGGTTAGTTCTCATTGTTAGGTTATAAAATTCGTTAGGTAAGATCGCATTGAACCGGGTACCTACCAGTAAATGAGGCGAAAGAGGTAAGCAAGGATCGTGACTAATGGAAGTCTGTTGTCTCTGCCTACCCCTCTCGGTAACTGGCGTGAGTCTATGAATGTACCTACCTGTGGACCAGGTTCTATTTTAAATTATGTTATATTGTCTTTACTCAGACCTTTTCATAGGATAACAGAAAGTTTTCAGATTTTTTAAGGTATATAAAATATCCACATTTAATGATGGGCCGGTTGGCATGCTTGGTACTTTCCTTTCGCGCCGCAGGTCGTGGGTTCGATTACCACCCAGGGGCTCTACCGGCAAAGTCGCCGAACATCGATTTCTTAAATGGCGTTCATATAAATAAACGTTAAACATGACTTAATCAATCGTTAAATTGGCATTTTTCACCTTTATTTATTTGAAAGCCATTTAAGAAATCGATGTTCGGCGACTTAACCGGTAGAGCCCCTGGACAGATATTTGTGTGCATTATGATATTTATTCTGTTTGTCAGGATTCTGGGTGTAATTATCTATATAAGTACCTACGTATTTACGAAAGAAACTGCACGTGTGGCGCAGCGGCTAAGACAGTCGCCTCGCCGCTTCGTGTCGCGGATTCGAATCCCGCGCCGGACAACTATTTGTGTGACCCATAAATAGTTTTTCTGAATCTGGATGTAATTTGTGTCCGTCTATTATATGTTTGTAAAGTACCCCTCGACATTATGTTGTTTCGATAGTATAAGTTCTGTTTAGTTTGTGATCAGACGGCCATGTCAGAATAATGTACCAGGATATATTACAGTTATGAAAAATGAATAGATGTCAACAAACAAAACAAAATGAAGTTCATTCAAGTCCCCAAAGTTGCAATAATTTTAGAGAGGTAGGGCATAGCGTTCATTCGCTCAAAGAGCAGCCCGACTGGGGAAGTACCTCCACCTTACAGAAGACATTCCTTAATAATAACATTAAAAATTTTAATATTGTGTTTCCGAGTGTGAGTAAGATCGCCAGAGCTCATTGGGGTGGGGGGAAGGGTCAGCAACACTTGTTTGCTGACTCTAAAAGGCCGGCAACGCACTCGCGACTCCTCTGGTGTTGCGAGTGTACATGGGCGGCGGTGATCACTTACCATCAGGTACAGTACTCTTGCTCGTTTGTCGCCCTCTAATATAAAAAAAAAAAAAAATAAGTAAAAAATTGAATAGAATTTTTGTTTTTATTTATCAAAGCTTTAAAACGACTTCGAATAATCAATTTTGACGGTGGATACTTATTTTATTTTAATTCTTGCGCGTTTATTCTCTAAGGAAAAGTAGGTACAGCGAAATCAAAAAGCGTTAGTATGCAAAAAGTTACAAAGGCAACTGACCTTTGCGGAATTCCTGTCTTCCTCTCTGTGTCGATAAAACATCATGAACTGCAATCATCTTGTACACTCTACACGACTAATATCCGGCCGGATGTATAAAACACTTAAACAGAATGTTTTAGAATACACACAGGACACGCGTCTGGGAAGGAACACGAATCACTCACGGTGCGACAACGAAAGGACCTCTAGGTCTTTCTAATACTTGCAATGCCGACACCGTGTGTACATTATACTGTAGGATTTATTTTCAATTAACTCTAAAAAGGAATTTAATAGAGTATGGATAAAAGACTAGTTTGTTTTTTTAAATAATAAAATCCTGGGACATTATTCACACACAAACACACAAACAAAAAAGAAGAGCTTGTACTTTGGAAACCAGATAACTGATATATTAGGTCTTTACCTATGAAATTGCCGTTCTGCAGTACTGGCCATTTCAAATCAAAATAATTTTTGTTTGGCTAAGAATTCTAATTTCAAATTAATTTTATTTTAAAAACATGGATTCTTTTTTCCAAAAGTAGTCATTTCTTTATTGATTAGTGTTACATTTTCATCGCATTTCAATCTTTTTCGTCATCATGGATACGTTAAAAATTCGAGTAATTATGGAATATGAGTACCGTCGTGGCAGCAACGCGGCACAAGCGGCACGCAACATCAACGACGTTTACGGAGCTAACACTACAAACCAACGCACCACCTGTTATTGGTTTGCTCGCTTCCGTTCTGGAAATTTCGACCTGAAAAATGAACCTCGCGGTCGTCCGAAGACTTTGGTCGACAATGACGAATTAAAGGCGGTTGTGGAAGCTGATGATACACAATCTACGGCTGAATTAGCAGCAGCTTTCGACGTTAGCGTCAAAACAATATTGGTCCATTTGCGTCAAATTGGCAAGGTAAAAAAGCTTGACAAATGGGTGCCCCACGAACTCAATGATCGCCAGCGCGAAGTACGCGTCGAGACGTGCCTTGCACTGCTCAACAGACACACAAATGAAGGAATTTTGAACCGCATTGTTACCTGCGATGAAAAATGGATTCTGTTTGATAACCGCAAGCGCTCAGCAAGTTGGTTGGATCCTGGTTCAGCACCTAAACAATGCCCTAAACGAAAACTTACCCCTAGAAAAGTGATGGTCACTGTTTGGTGGTCTAGCGCCGGTGTGATTCATCACAGCTTCTTACCAAACGGGGTGAGCATTACTGCAGATGTGTACTGTGAAGAACTGAGCACAATGATGGAGAAGCTGGCGCATCTCCAACCAGCATTGGTCAATCGCTCGTCTCCGCTGCTCCTGCACGACAACGCGCGACCTCATACTGCACAGCAGACGGTCTCCAAGTTGCAAGAACTGGGGTTGGAAGCTCTCCGTCATCCGCCCTACTCACCAGACCTTGCGCCTACAGACTACTACTTTTTCCAGAATTTGGATAACTTCTTGGCGGGAAAAAAATTCAATACCCGAGAGGCAGTACAAAATGCCTTTGAAGAATTTGTTGCCTCCCGTCCAGCTGATTTCTTTAAGAAGGGCATCAATAAACTGCCACTGCGATGGCAAAGATGCATTGATTGCATGGGTGATTACTTCGATTAATACAAATAAAAAAATTCATGAAAAAAATTCGTTTAAATTTTTTCATACAAAACGGCAATTTCATAGGTAAAGACCTATTATTACATATTACCATTTTTCTTTTGTAAATACATCATCATGGCAGCCAAAGTACGTCCACTGCTTTGCAGACAGAAAAACATAGAACGAACTTGCAAAGATCAGGGGCTCTACCGGCTAAGTCGCCGAACATCGATGTCTTAAATGGCGTTCAAATAAATAAAGGTTAAAAATGACTTATTCAATCGTTAAATCGGCTTCAACGTTGACAATTGATTCCGGACCATGTATGACGTCACATGTGCTCATGGATGCCGATTTAACGACCGATTTAACCTTTATTGATTTGAACGCCATCTAAGAAATCGATGTTCGGCGACTTAGCCGGTAGAGGGCCTGATCAAAATAAATAATATTAATTCTCTCTCGTACTTTAAGTAAATAAATCATATCTAATCTAATCCCAAACTAAACAGAGCTTGTACTATGGCAACCAAATAACTGATATAATACTTTTCTTTTGTAAGTACATACTATGTAAATATAGATAATTACACTCAGCCTCAGAACAATGCATACATGCACACAAATATCTGTCCTAGGTGGGAATCGAACCCACGACCTGCGGCGTGAAAGGCAAGCGTTTACCAACCACGTCAACTGGCCTGTCATCTAACCAATTAAGCATTCAGCGTCCATTTATTGTCATGTGAAGCAGTGAAAGCCTTCTAGGCCGACTGTAATCGACAAGTTTAGAGTGGATTCATTAAAATACGATTTCATTTTAATTATAGGTTAGTGATTAGAGGATTGTTAGAGGATAACTGTAAAACAAAGTGCAGGTATTATAAATTATATATTACTACAATTATGTTCTGACTATTTACAAGCGCTTTTTTAAAGTCTACGTGAATTAAAACTTTTTTATTTAATTTAATTTATTTTTATTAAATACTAGCTGTACTAGTGCACGCGTTGTTACGCCGCTAGTTAAATAAAAAAAATGCAGTGATAATGGCGCCATCTGAGGACGATTGTTCGTACCAAATCAGAAACCTGTGTAGGCTCATGCACAACACTTTGTAGAGGATCATTACATGATCAAATCCATAGTTTACGATTCTATAAAGAACATACAGACAAACATTATAATAATAATGATATCCTGGGACATTATTCACACACGGCCATCACATCTCAAACTAAGCGGAGCTTGTACAGACGCCAGCACATGCAGCTACCCCAATCTGTCAAATTTCTTTTATAGACTTTCAACGTTATCATATAAGCATAAAGGTTCACTTCCAATTGGGGAAATTTGACAGATTGACCCCAATCTGTCAAATTTCCCCAATTGGAAGTGAACCTTATGCTTTTGTAATAAAGTTGAAAGTCTGTAAAAAAAAAATTAAAATTTTGGGGTAGCTGGATGTGGTGGCGTCTGTACTATGGAAACCAGAAAACTGATATAGGTACTACATTTCTTTTGTAAATACATACTTATACATCTTTATAAGAATGAATTGTTTTTGTTTGTCCTGATTATGGATGTAATTATATAATTACACCCAGAATCAGGATAAACCGACATATGCATGCACACAAATATCTGTCCCGGGTATGGAACCCACGACCTGCGGCGTGAAAGGCACGCTTTTACCAACCACGCCAATCGGCCCTTCCTTAATTTCTACATATATACTTATACTTACTTACTTACTTATCGTATGGGCAGTGGTTACCCTAGTGTCAGAGTTGTTCAAGCCGCCCAGTAGGCCTCTGACATGGCTTAACGACTGTTGTCTAATGACTACAACCGGGACCGACAACTTAACGTGCCCTCCGAAGCACGGAGACGCTCAGGAATTAAACCACTTTGGCGGTCACCCATCTATGAACTGACCGCGAGCCTAGTTGCTTAACCTCGCCGATCACCCATGGACCGGTGAGAGCATCTAGCTATGAGCGTGTATAATATACATTCATTTTTATGTATATAGATGATATCTCTAAAACTGTAGATTGTAACTGTAACTTACAACGTCATTAAATCGAGTTAACCACTTAATAACATTATTTGGTTCTAACTTATTGAAGTTATTATTATTTTATGATTATTAGGTACCTACTAATGTTTTCTCATTAGGAATCATAAGCTGTGCAAAATGGCAAGATTGCACACAAATAGGTTAATTTTTTGTCAAATGTCATTTAAACGGTCAGCCAAGCTTAATAAATAAATATCTTGGGAAAACTAATCAATATAAGTATGTATTTAAAAAAGAAAAGTAGTATATGTATTATATCAGTTATCTGGTTTCCATAGTGCAAGCTCGGCTTAGTTTGGGATCAGATGGCCGTATGTAAATAATGTTCCAGGATTATTATTACTATCATGTTTATCAGTCGTCTGGTTGCCATAGTACACGCTCTGCCTAGTTTGGGATCAGATGGCAGTTTGTTAGTTATCCCAAGATATCTATTAATTTATATTTTAATTTTTTTAATAGATCGAGCCATTGGTCCGTACTATTGGCTATTGAGCCTACCCGGGATTGGGAGATGGTGCTGGTTCGAGACCCGCCGGGCGATTAAACTTATAATTTTCTTTTTTGAGTTTAGATTAACGCTTTGCATTGCGAATAATGCTATAAAATTCAAATTTAATTACTTTAGAATATCAAGTAGTTCAAGTAACCGAACTAGCAAATTTTTCTAACTACAAACTTAAAAGTTGACATCAGGGGCATAGGGGGTTCGGTCGATAGTTAATTCTGTCGGTACTTCGAAGGGGGTTAATTAATAATAACGGCGTATGGGTGATTAATGAAACTGTACCCTACCTAATTTATAGTTGGACTTAAGCGCCCCGCCCCGCTCACCCCGCTGGCCCAAAGCAAACTAAATATCCAATACCTCGATGTTGACTGCCGACTAGCTCATCTTGGTACTTGCCAATGTTTTGTAACACAATTATTAGAACCAATAACATTTTACTGTAGTTAAACTCACATGAAGGTTTTATTAGTAGATTGCAAAACAGAACATTTATTATATCTTATATAGTTAATAATAATCATCATGTCAGCCAAAGTACGTTAACAGCGGAACAAAAGCCTCCCCTAAGAATGGGGAGCCATGCCATAATCGCCACACTTGGCAGACGGGTTGGCGATCGCACTTTGAGAGTCATCGTTCACAGAAAAACGCCGCTGCCCGTTCTCTGGTAGGTATTCCGTTGGGCGATTTCTACGCCCCCCACGGGATGAGATGGGGTAATGATATTCTATACCGTTACCACACAGTAAGTTAATAATATCTGAATCGAATTGCAGTCATAGCCACCACACATATACTCGTATGTATGGCCGGCCGTAATAATATTTAAACAACTAAAATATAGGTGCTTTGACAAAAAAGGCCAGATCAGAAGTACTCTAAACCGGCGAGAATGAAGAATGTAATGAGAGTAAACGAAGCAAAACAGGCGTGCAAGGATCGTGGCAAATATAAATCCATTGTCTCTGCCTACCCCTCTGAGAAACGGGCGTGAGTCTATGTATGTATGTTGAGATTATAACGTTAATATAGCCAGGTTACAAGGGTTAATTAGATATTAATTTAAAAATAGCTTTGAAAGTTATTGATTCAGCGAGTTATTTAGATGAAAAATCTTGTAACTCAAAAAGTGGCTTTCATAATGAGGCGAAATTAGTTGCATACAGACTTGGCTTCTTAATTTGGCTGTTAAACCTTAATTAAGTACACACGGCTACATATTAAGCTATAATATCCAGTATAAGCTGATCTCGGGTTGTATTGGATTTCCATACAATGAGAGGTCAGTTTATATTGGAAATCTAGCCGTGTGCACAACAATTGCGGCAAATAACCCGTTTATATTAGCCTGGCCTTAATTCAATCTAGAATCTACTAATCTACTACTAATGTTTCTTTATTTGTTTGTAGATATTTTCTAAGCTAAAAAGAGGCAATTCGGTTTATATACAAAAATAAAATAAAATATATGGAATGATAGTGGCGCAATCTGTCGAAAATTGGTCATACCAACTAAGAAACCATCGTGGGTTCCATGCGCGGCACTTTGCTGAAGATAATCACATGATTAAATGCGTAGTTTACTATTCTATATATTCTAGACATACAGACAAACATTAATTTTTATGAAATAACCGTATTATATTAGACTGGCCTTAATTAGATACTAATAATATTTCCAAATAGATATTTTTATAAAGTAAAACGTGCCAAGTGGGTTAAGTATTAGAAAACAAGTTTGATATGATTAACTATATAATTACCTATATGTATGATCGCTTATAATTTCATTCCAATAACTAATTAATTTTGAACAACTTAATTATATACTTGATTTAAGTTAGTTCCATGCTAATAAGTAGTTTTGAACCGAATGTTCTTTTTATACGTACTGACAGCAGAAGATAAAGTATCGTAGTTACTGAACTGTTTGCCTTTTTAATCATGTTTTTAATCATTTGAAGTTTACAATTGATCCATTAGCAAACGAATCGGCATCGGTAATCCCAAATCCATTATTTTATATAAATAAATGTTAGTATAGTTTTAATTTATTTATTACATTTATAGTTAGTTATTTTTATCATTTCTAATATTTTATTAAATAAAAACTTAATAAATAACTTGTGAATTTCCTACTAATATTATAAAAGCGATTGGTTGTGAGTATAGATGTATGGATGTTTGTTGCTATGCAACATCTGAACGGTTTTTGATGAAACTTTGTAGTAATGTAGCTTATATATCCAAATAAGACATATGCTATAATTAATTCAGTTTAACGCAACCGCGGAGCACAGCCAGTTAATTTATAAAATCTTCCCTTGAAATCCCTGATGTAGTGTTACCATGCTTCCACCATGTAGCACTCGCCACAGTTCGCGAAGAGTTTATATACCTATAAACACAAAATACAAAAATGTTTTTATCTTATCTCCACAAATTAAATTGCTTTTTAACAAAAATAGTGTTGACAAAATATAGAGCATAATATGTAACTCTTGGGAGATCTGAAGTTTAAACTAAGCTGTGGCGTGTATTTTAGCACTTCAGGCCGCCCCCAAAATAAGTGCGTTCTTTATTGCGTAAATCGTGTGTGAGTGTGTGTATGCGTGTATATGAGTGTATACAAGGGTGAGTGTATGTCAGGATCCAATAATATCCTGGGACATTATTTACACACGGCCATGTGACCCCAAACTAAGCAGAGCTTGTACTATGGAAACCAGATAACTGATATACTACTTTTCTTTTGTAAATACATACTTATATAGATTACACCCACAATTACACCCAGACTCAGGACAAACAGACATGTTCATGCACACAAATATCTGTCCTGGGTGGGAATCGAACCCACGACCTCCAGCGTAAAAAGCAAGTATTTGCCAACCATGCTAACAGGCCCGTCTATACCACCTATGTTTATGTATATTTCGTATTATACGACCGAGTTATTGTTTCTCTAAAATTCTTATAATAATTTTCTCCCGACTGAATTTCGGCCACGGCGGCCACTCTCAATGGAGACTAGCCAATTGCGCAGGACATAGTGCACAAGTGTGTGCGCAAACACAGGGGCACTTTCTATTTCATCACTCTCATGATCCGATGGGACGCCTAACGACACGACCAGAAAGAGATCAGGTACGGGACCGACGGCTTTACGTGCTCTCCAAGGCACGTTGGTGTTATACCGCCAACTTCCAGACTTCGGGCTGATACTGAGATATTTCATTTTACGGAAAAATCCCAAATTCACTTTTTGGCCCGACCCGGGATTTGAACTCAGGACCTCATTATCTGCGGTTGAACACGCACCGCTAGACCAACAAAAATTCTTATGACCAAGTATCAAATCCGTCTGTTCAGCTCACATTATTATGAAGACAAGTACGAGCAGTGTATTCGGACTTTGAAAATCTAATTACGTAGCCGGTACCCTTACCTCGATCGCTCCTTCGCTACCCGCGCCCCCGCCCGCGGTGCGCTCCACCACCGCTCCACAACTATGAAATCAGTTTAATTTCGACACACGAAAATGATATCGTGATACTTGTATTTTCGTTTCGTTCAAGGACTGGTCTGTTGGTTCAGTGGTTAATGATCCTGATTACATAAATCAAAATCCTATCCTACTTATCACACCAATATTATAAAGGCGAAAGTTTGTGAGTGTGTTACCGTGAGAGTGTGTCTTTGTTACTTCTTCACGTCGAAATGGCTGAAGCGATTTAAATAAAATTTGGTGCAGAGCTAGCTGATACCCTAGATTAACACACAGGCCATAATTTATAAAGTTAAACGCGGGTAAAACCGTGGAGCACGGCTAGAATATTATAAATGCGAAAGTTTGTGAGTATGTTTGTTACTCTTTCACGCAAAAACTACCGATCGGATTTTGATGAAACCTTGTAGTTATATAGGTTATATACACATAGGCTATAATTTATAAAGTTTAACGCGGGTAAAAACGCGGTTCACAGCTAGTACTTATATATGTTTACTACTTGTGATGTATTAAGATATATACTTACAAGTATGTTTATCAATTGTCTGGTTGCCATGTACTACGATACCCATACAATCAGTTTCTGCCTTGTCTTTAATCGGATAGCAGTGTGTTCGTTATCTCAAGATTTTTTTTTATTTAGTTTTGTAATACGTTTTGTAAACACTGTATTTAGAGAATCAAGATTTACCTGTGTAAAACTATCTATGTAGAATGCAGTTTAGATACAAACACCAGCCTTTATTTGTCAAAAGATTAGGTACTATTTATAGATACTCTTGGTAAAAAATAATATGGCCGTGTGTGAATAATGTCCCAATATTATTCACACACGCCCAATTTTTATCCTAAACTAAGTAGATCTTGTACTATTGAAACTAGATAACTGATTTACTACATGTAATACTTATTTTGTAAATACATACTTATATAGATAATTACATCCAGACTAAGAACAAACAGACATGTTCATGCTCACAAATATCTGTCCTGGATAGGAATCAAACCCACATACTGCGGCGTGAAAGGCAGTCATTTACAAACCACGCCACAGCTACCAACCGTGGCCATCTACTAACCAAAAAGGCAAGTATCTAACAACCATGCCAAACGGCCCGTCAAATAAATTAAAACAAAATTAAAAAAACGTAACAGCAATCCGACACACATGGAAAACACCTAAGTTTGTCCAGGGCGTACGAATTATACATGGTGTATTAATACGGTGTTCAACTCAACTATTGCTAGTGAAGTTTTAATTCGATAACCCACCGACTGCCCGCCTCCCCGTCTGTCTGCCGAAATAATGTATTTATGGACGATACCGCGGCCTTAATGAGCGAACATACGCCTCTTTGCGCGACCCTCGTACTTAGATTTGATTAATATATGATGCGGTATGCTTAGATAATAGACATGATCATTTTCGGAAGTAGATAGAGGACGAGTTTTGGCACCAACGCGGAATAAAAAAATAAAAAAAATATATATTTAATAAATCAAAAACCCAACTGGGTAAATAATGAACCAAACTACGTACATAGACAAGGAACTGAAAAGAAAAAAACAAGCACTTAGATGTCCGGTGGTCTAAAATTATATAATGTACTATTGAATGAATACTATTGAAGCAAATAAAATGTTTTCTAATAATGGGCAAAACAACTGAACAGTCGGGATCCATTAGTCGACAGCCAATCTAATTTGTCAATGGATCCCGACTGTTCAGTTTTTATGTTCCAACCACGCCAACCGGCTCTACAAATACAGAAAAAAAAAATCGTAACCTCAAATCGACACACATGGAAAACACCTAAGTTTGTCCAGGGCGCACGAATTATACATGGTGTATTAATACGGTGTTCAACTCAACTATTGCTAGTAAAGTTTTAATTCGATAACCCACCGACTGCCCGCCTCCCCGTCTGTCTGCCGAAATAATGTATTTATGGACGATACCGCGGCCTTAATGAGCGAACATACGCCTCTTTGCGCGACCCTCGTACTTAGATTTGATTAATATATGATGCGTTATGCTTAGATAATAGACATGATCATTTTCCGAAGTAGATAGAGGACAAGTTATGGCACCAACGCGGAATAAAACAATTATTTAATAAATCAAAAAACCCAACTGCGTAAATAATAAACCAAACTACGTACATAGACAAGGAACTGAAAAGAAAAAACAAGCACTTAGATGTCCGGTGGTCTAAAATTATATAATGTAATATTGAATGAATACTATTGAAGGAAATAAAATATATTCTAATAATGGGCAAAACAACTGAACGATATCGCGGCCTTAAGGAGCGAACATACGCCTCTTTGCGCGACCCTCGTACTTAGATTTGATTAATATATGATGCGTTATGCTTAGATAATAGACATGTTCGGAAGTAGATAGAGGACGAGTTTTGGCACCAACGCGGAAAAAGACGCATGCGGGACATTGTTCCATTTTCAAAAACTGATGCAAATTCAAGTTTTTATGTGACAATATAATCATAATAATAAAAACTTGAGAGGTGTCAAGGGACACCCGGATGGAACGAAGTTATTTATTATGTACAGAAAACCTGTATACACTCAGCAAAAATAATCGTCGCGACACTCTTTGCGCGACCCTCGTACTTAGATTTGATTAATATATGATGCGTTATGCTTAGATAATAGATATGATCATTTTCGGAAGTAGATAGAGGACGAGTTTTGGCATCAACGCGGAAAAAGACGCATGCGGGGCATTGTTTCACTTTCAAAAACTGTTGTAAATTTAAGTTTTTATGTGTCAATATAATAATAATAATAAAAGCTTGAGAAGTGTCAAGGGACACCCGGATGGAACGAAGTTATTTATTATTATTTGTTATTTACGAAAAACCTGTATACACTCAACAAAAATAATCGTCGCGACACTCTTTGCGCGACCCTCGTACTTAGATTTGATTAATATATGATGCGTTATGCTTAGATAATAGACATGATCATTTTCGTAAGTAGATAGAGGACGAGTTTTGGCACCAACGCGGAAAAAGACGCTTGCGGGACATTGTTCCATTTTCAAAAACTGGTGTAAATTCAATTTTTTATGTGTAATTAGGTATAATAATAATAATAAAAACTTGAGAGGTGTCAAGGGACACCCGGATGGAACGAAGTTATTTATTATTATTTATTATTTACCAAAAACCTGTATACACTCAACAAAAATAATCGTCGCGAAACTCTTTGCGCGACCCTCGTACTTAGATTTGATTAATATATGATGCGTTATGCTTAGATAATAGACATCATCATTTTCGGAAGTAGATAGAGGACGAGTTTTTGCACCAACGCGGAAAAAGACGCATGCGGGGCATTGTTTCATTTTCAAAAACTGTGTTAAATTAAAGTTTTTATGTGACAATATAATAATAATAATAAAAGCTTGAGAGGTGTCAAGGGACACCCGGATGGAACGAAGTTATTTATTATTATTTGTTATGTACAAAAAACCTGTATACACTCAGCAAAAATAATCGTCGCGACACTCTTTGCGCGACCCTCATACTAAGATTTGATTAATATATGATGCGTTATGCTTAGATAATAGACATGATCATTTTCGGAAGTAGATAGAGGAGTTTTGGCACCAACGCGGAAAAAGACGCATGCGGGGCATTGTTTCATTTTCAAAAACTGGTGTAAATTAAAGTTTTTATGTGTCAATATAATAATAATATTGAGGTCTTCCATGGTCTCAGCCATGACTACTATGTCAGCGGCAAATCGAAGGTGAGTGATGTATTCGCCATTCTATATTAACGTAAGAATTCCATATTATATAATTGTGTCATAGAAATTGTATACGTATTTGTTTAAAGTGAGTAATAATAATAATAATATCCTGGGACATTATTCACACACGGCCATCTGATTCTAAACTAAGCAGAGCTTGTACTATGGCAACCAGATAACTGATATATTACATATACTATTTTTCTTTTGTAAATACATACTTATATAGATAATTTACACCCAGACTCAGGACAAACAGACATGTTCATGCTCACAAATATTTGTCCCGGGTGGGAATCGAACCCACGACCTGCGGCGTGAAAGGCAGCGTATCTACCAACCACGCGAACAGGCCCGCCCTGGAGGATATATATATATTTAGAGGATTTTTAGACATACCATCATAGACAACGTACACAAGTGGAGGAAAGTGCCGTGAATTGCGATTTTCTGTGTTGAATCTATAACTACATATAAGCCTCTAGTAAAGTCTCCGCTGCTTTACTGGGGTACGACAAGGACTATGTATGACTTGACTGGGACAAACTTTACATTACAATTACAATTGACATTGACCAATGACGAAAATCTATACATATAAGTAATAAAATCGTAGGAAAGTCAAAACTATAAATTGAATATTTTTTAACTTGGGGCGTGATCTACAATCGATATCGAAGCCAAAAATATAGTTTTTAGAATTTGTATCCGTGTGTCTGTTTGTCTGTATGTCCGGGCTAAAATCAAAAAGTACTCCATGGACTTTAAATTTTGCAAGGATATTGCTAAGAGGTAGGTCAACATATAGGCTACATATTATCACGCTATCACCAACGGGGAAGGACCTGTAATAAATTATAAAATTTAACGCGGGTAAAACCGCGGGGTACAGCTAGTAAATGAAATAAAAATATATTTTACTGAAGGCTCATAAGGCCCAAGAAGCCAGAGCCGTAATACTTAATTTAAAAAAAAAAGATAGAGGGGCGCATAGTTAGATGATCTCACCGTTCGTTAAGTGATTGGGATAGTTTTTACTGCACGTGTGGCGCAGCGGCTAAGACAGTCGCCTCGCCGCTTCGTGTCGCGGGTTCGAGTCCCGCGCCGGACAACTATTAGTGTGACCCATAAATAGTTGTTCTGAGTCTGGATGTAATTTGTGGCCGTCTATTATGTTTGTAAAGTACCCCGCGACACAGGGATTAGATTCCCTAGTGAGGGCGTTTTCTTTAAAAATAAAATACATAAAGTTAAGCAACCAGGCTCGCGGTCATTCCATTGAGGGGTGACCGTCGATGGGGTTTAATTTCTGAGCGTCTTCGTGCTTTGCAGGGCACGTTAAACTGTCGTTCCCGGATGTAGGCATTAAGCGACAGTCGTTAGGCCATGTCAGAGGCCTACTGGATGGCTAGAACAACTCTGACATTAAGTTACCACTGCGCATACGATAAGTAGTTAAGTGATTGGCGAGGTTAAGCAAATATGCTCGAAGTCAGTCCATTGATAGGTGACCGCCCAAGTGGTTTAATTGCTGAGCCTCTCCGTGCTTTCGAGGGCACGTTAAACTGTCGGTCCCGGTTGTAGCCATAATTACACCCAGACTCAGGGCAAACAGACACGTTCATGCACACAAATATCTGTCCTGGGTGGGAATCGATCCCACGACCTGCGGGGTGAAAGGCACGTATGTACCAACCACGCCAATTCAATTCTTCGACATAAAACTTTTATTTATTTATTTATTAACCAACTTACATTAACGGTTAGACCAAACATATAAGTTATAGGTTACATATTAAGCAAATGTTACTAATATTTACAACTTATAATAAACTGACTCAAACAATCATAATTTTGCCTAGAATTGTCTAGGAACGATCAATCAGAATCCTAGCAAGTACTTATGATCGAAGACGAGCAGCATTAGATATAAATTGACCGGACATTTCGTCTCCGGCCGAGCGGCGAGCCGGATAGTGGTGTATCGAACTATAACCGGACAATGAACAGATCTTGAGGGAGTTTCGTATATATTAGACTAGCTGTGCCCCGCGGTTTTACCCGCGTTAAATTTTATAATTTATCACAGCTCCTCCCCCGTAGGTGTTAGCATGATAATATGTAGCCTATATGCTGAGCCAACCTCTTGGTAATATTCATGCAAAATTTGAAGTAAATCCGTGCAGTACTTTTTGAGTTTAGCCCGGACATAGGTACATACAGACAAACAGACACACAGACAAAAATGCTAAAAATACTATTTTTGGCGTCGATATCGGTTGTAGATCACGCCCTAAGTATCCTTTTAAAAAAATATTCAATGTACAGTTTTGACTTTCCTACGAATTTATTATATGTATAGATTAGAGGTATATAGAAGGAAATGGGAAAAGTTAATCAAAGACAATCAAATTATTTCTAACCAATCTCATAAATTTACCTCATAAACTGACGGGCCTGTTGTCGTGGTTGGCAAATGCTTGCTTTACACGCCGGAGGTCGTGGGTTCGATTCCCGCCCACGACACATCTTTGTGTGCATGAACATGTCTATTTGACCTCAGTTTGGGTGTAATTATCTATATAAGTAAGTATTTACAAAATAAAAGTAGTATATCAGTTTTCTCTTTTCCATAGTACACTAAGCTCTGCTTAGTTTGGGATCAGATGCCCGTGTGTAAATAATGTTCCAGGATATTATTATTATTAACCAAAGTAGCCGACATAGCCCAAAGAATTGCCAAACTGAAGTGGCAGTGGACAGGGCACATAGCTCGTAGAACTGACGGCCGATGGGGCAGAAAGGTTCTCGAGTGGCGACCACGAACCGGGTGACGCAGCGTGGGCAGGCCCCCTACACGGTGGACCGACGATCTTGTGCGGGTCGCGGAAAGCCGCTGGATGCGGGCAGCGCAGGACCGGCTATTGTGGAGATCCTTGGGGGAGGCCTTTGTCCAGCAGTGGAAGTCTTTCGGCTGATATGATGATGATGATGATGATTTTTATTATTATATTAAAAGTGGGAATCTAAAATTCAGAGCGTATATTTTCAGAAGATTGACAAAGGGGAAGACCTCGTAGAACATTCTCTGACCAAATCGGAGACGTTCTCAAGAAAGGCCATGTGAAAAGTATCCTAAACCAGCGAGCATGTGTGAAGAATATAATGTCAGTAAACGAGGCGAAAGAGGTAGAATCGTGACAAATGGAAGTCGGTTGTCTCTGCTTACCCTTCTGGGAAACAGGCGTCAGTTTAAGTATGTATGTATTTTTAGAGGTTAGCTTGTCGCTCATTATACAGTCTGCGGGTTCAGTTAACTGTATAATGAACTGTATAATGTCTTTTAAACAAAGTTATAACATGTTTAATATTCAAATACGGCAATAACAGAGAATAAATAGAACTACGTAACTCTTTAACACTAAAAATATCCCGGGATAATATTCACACACGTTTATCTGATCTCAAACTAAGCAGAACTTGTACTAAGGAAACCAGATAACTTTTATACTACATATATTACCTACTTTTCTTTTGTAAATACATACATATAGATAATTACACCCAGACTGAAGACGAACATGTTTATATACACAATATCTGTCCTAGATGGGAATCGCACCCCGACCTGCGACGTGTAAGATCTACCAACCGCGCCAACCGGCCCTTCAAACATTTGTCCTGTGTCTGAGTGCAATTATATATATAAGTATGTATTTACAAAAATAATTTAGAAATTACCGTGTGTAAATCATGTCCCAGAATATTACATCAGGTTCATAGTAATAACACTGAGTAGAGTTAAAATGTTTGTAAAATACACTGTTTAGCTACAGTAGATGACATCGTTTAAGGCTTTTGGACTTAAAACGTTGTAGGTTTCCAAGCCTAGAGAGGTTTCTTAGCAATAAGTCTAACAGTTATAGGAACTATCGCAAATGACATTGAAATTTGCCGTTGCTAAAACACGTGTCGAAATGCTTCTTCTAAAACATTTATGAAATACACTCTTTAACTACTAAAGATTCACTACTACATTGAGTCCAAAATACTTAAATCATAAGGCTTTAAGACTCTATTACCTACGTAAAATCTAGAGAAGTATCTCAGTAATCTGAGTCACAAAAAAATGAATTATCGCAAATGACATTCATATTTCTCGTTGTTAAAAAGCACTGCTGCCAGAATAGTAGGTTAAGTTTGGTGAGAACTGCGAACCCCAACAGCGCGAGTCGAGCAAACAAACTGGTTGTACTGCGGCAGCGGGCGTCTCAGCGCCAAAAACAAACTGGTATAAGATAAGTTGCTGTGTGGTGACGGCCTAAGAATATCACCACCCCCTCTCATCCCGTGGGGGGACGTAAAAGTCGTCCCGAGGGAAATATATACACCAGAGAACGGGCAGCAGCGTTCTCCTGAGTACCATGTTCACCTTACTGCGATCGCCAACCCGTCTGCCAAGCGTGGCGATTATGGCAAATCCCCTCAAATGATGGACACAACTAAACCGCGGCCCCAAGTCCCCGGCAGCCCTGCTATTCCCAGCCGTGGTAACAGCCGTGGTTACGGCAGGGCAGGGGGTGCTAAGAATCCCCGGCAGATTCCACGTTACCAAAAACGACGACCTCTGGCCCTAGCAACGTTTAACACACCGAACACTGCGGTCCGACGAGAAGATAACCGAACTGGAGGAAGAACTGAGCAGGTTACATTGGGATATTGTAGGATTATCTGAAGTCCGAAGAGAGGAGGAGGACTCGATAATACTGAAATCCGGAAACCTGCTCTATTACCGGGAGGGTGACCAACTATCCCAAGGTGGTGTCGGGTTCATAGTCCACAAGTCCCTCGTGAACAACGTAGTGAAAATCGAGAGTGTGTCGACGAGGGTTGCGTACCTTATACTCAGAATCACCAGGCGGTATTCGCTGAAGGTTATACAGGTATACGCACCTACTTCGACATACTCCGATGATGCAGTCGAGGTCATGTATGAGGACATTTCCAGAGCCATACATACCTCGAACTCTTATTTCACTGTGGTCATGGGGGACTTCAACGCGAAGCTGGGCAAACGAATCGGTGATGAGCTGAAAGTGGGGCAATTTGGAACCGGGGATCGGAACCCCCGAGGCCAGATGTTGGCTGACTTCATGGAGAAGGAGGGTCTCTTTATGATGAATTCCTTCTTCAGGAAGCCGGCACATCGTAAATGGACCTGGGTGAGCCCCGATGGGAAAACTAGAAACGAGATAGACTTCATCCTGTCGACGAGGAGACAAGTATTCAATGATGTCTCTGTGATCAATGCGGTTAAGACCGGGAGCGATCACAGACTGGTCAGAGGCTCATTGAACCTAAATGTCAAACTCGAGAGGTCCCGACTGATGAAGTCTACGCTCCGTCCCATACCGTTCCACCTCCAAAACCCCGAACCCTTTCAACTCGAACTTCAGAACCGATTCGAATGCCTAGCAGACTGTGAAGAAGTGGATACATACCACGACAGGTTCGTGGAAGCTGTCCATACGGCCGGGTCTAACTTCTACAAAACCCGCCGTACAAATGGAACCAAAAAGATCTCCGACCATACCCTACAGCTTATGGAAGAAAGGCAGAAAATGATTCTAACATCCTCATGTGATGCTGCCAGATACAGGCAGCTCAACAGACAAATCTCAAAGTCTCTGACTCGCGACACACGCCAATTTAATACTATTAGTATAAAAGAGGCCATCGAGCGGAATAGAGGCTCTAAAGTGTTCACAAGAGATTTGTCTATTGGGCAAAGCCAACTGACGAAGCTGAAGACTGATGATGGTAGAATCATCACGTCAAAACCAGAGTTGCTAGGTGAGATCGAGAAGTTCTATGGACAGTTATACACGACAACGCGACTTCCTGTCAATAGTCATGCCGATCCAAGAGCAAGACTAACCCGACACTACACCCAAGATATCCCGGACGTCAGCCTGTACGAGATTAGAATGGCTCCCAAACAACTAACAAAAAAATATTTAATAAATAAAAAACCCAACTGCGTAAATAATGAACCAAACTACGTACAAAGACAAAGAACTGAAAAGAAAAAAACAAGCACATAGATGGCTGGTGGTCTAAATTTATATAATGTACTATTGAATGAATACTATTGAAGAAAATAAAATATATTCTAATAATGGAACATAACAACTGAACAGTCGGGATCCATTAGTCGACAGCCAATCTAATTTGTCAATGGATCCCGACTGTACAGTTGTTATGTTCTATTATTAGAATATATTTTATTTTCTTCAATAGTATTCATTCAATAGTACATTATATAAATTTAGACCACCAGCCATCTATGTGCTTGTTTTTTTCTTTTCAGTTCTTTGTCTATGTACGTAGTTTGGTTCATTATTTACGCAGTTGGGTTTTTTATTTATTAAATATTTTTTTATTTTGTACTTTTTAGTTATGAGTTCCTAGCTAGTTTCAAAAATAAGTTAACCACATTATATATTATAATTTTTTTTCTTAATATTAATGTTTTTTTTTTATATTTTTATCATTCATTATCTAGATTTAGTTATTAAATATTATTCATTCATTTATTTATTTCACTTAAAATAGAGTACAATGGTGGTCTTACTATTAGGTTAGTCTCATCAATTTTACTCATAAACAGCATGCGAAATGTGTGATTGTTATATGTCAAATTTTACACAAATAATATAATTAATTAAATAAATCATAGTTTTTTTTGAAAGAAAACCGGTGCACTATGGAATCTAATCCCTGTGTTGCAGGGTACTTAACAACATATAATAGACGGACACAAATTACATCCAGACTCAGAACAACTATTTATGGGTCACACAAGTAGTTGTCCGGCGCGGGACTCGAACCCGCGACACGAAGCGGCAGCGCGACTGCCTTAGCCGTTGCGCCTCACGTGCAGTCAAAAATTTGATTTGATTGAATAGAATGATTTTTCTAGGATCGACAGTCTGAGTTGGTTTTAGAACTTTGCCGCTGAAAAATGTCTAATATTTTGCGGCAAAGCATTAAACACTTTCACACATACATAATAGGAACTTTTTTGAAATAGTGTTGTATTAGTTATCATGTTGCGAGGAAAAACATCTTTAGCTAAATCTAGAAAAATGTACAAACACTCTAGTCATAATTTTGAGTCCTTTTAACAATGATTTACATGAGACAAACGGAGAAGTACCTGTAGTTGCTTTAACGCATTTTTTTGCAAAAGAAATGCTCTCGATTTATCTATTGAATTGCCCCATAGTATGATACCATACCTTAGGATAGATCTTGGGTACTTTGGTTCTAACCAAAGTACCCAAGATATGCCATCAATATCGATTGGTAATAAGGCTGTTTTGCGAAGTCGTGACAAAACGTATACAAACCTATTGATTCTGATGCATATTTGATCAATGTGCAATTTCCAATCACAAAAACGATCATCTGTTATTAGTCCGATTAAGGAATGATTCAAAGGAGGGTACAGAGTGCGTGAGCGGGAACCTAAGGGATATTTTCAGAAACTTGTTCAGAGTACTTAGAGGGAAAACATACTACAAGTCCTGACGTCTAGGAGGTGAGGCGAAGGGAGGAGGGGGGAGGGGGACAAAGACCTCAATTTTAGGTTTTTTGCTAATATCTTTAAAAAGGTTCGTTTTAGCAAAAATATTCTAAGATAAAATTAAAGTTTACAAAATTCACTATAACTTTGATCTCATATACTTTTTCATATTTCCATTCGTTTATGAGCTACACGCTCCAGAACTCTTACAGATGCCTTGAGAAGTTTAGGAGACCTGATATGCTTCTGGAGGGAAGTGTGCTGGATGGAGTGAAGGCCGTCATGGCTCACACACAATGGTCCTTATCGGGACTAAGTGTGGAAACCAAACCCACTAGCATATTAGTGGGAATAAGATGATGATGAGTTATTCAGCGTGATGACCATTACCTGATGCCCGAATTATCTCTAAATTTATTTTAACATAAGCTGGTAGTACCTCCACGAGGTAAGGGCGGTAACAGTAAGATATCGCGTTTTTTTTGTGACAGTAGATAACTGAGCTTAGGCGGGAAAAACATCATAAAGATTGCTTTTCGCTCAATGCTCACTGTAGAAAACGCAACCTTACTGGCTAAAACTGAAAAATGAAGATGATTGAATGAATGACAAAAATTAGATGCAATAGCATGGATATGATGCCCGAATTATCTCTAAATTTATTTTAACATAAGCTGGTAGTACCTCCACGAGGTAAGGGCGGTAACAGTAAGATATCGCGTTTTTTTGTGACAGTAGATAACTGAGCTTAGGCGGGAAAAACATCATAAAGATTGCTTTTCGCTCAATGCTCACTGTAGAAAACGCAACCTTACTGGCTAAAACTGAAAAATGAAGATGATTGAATGAATGACAAAAATGAGATGCAATAATAAATGAACACATCCTCTTCTTACACTCATTTACCGGCTACGATACAACATCAGCAAGGTTTAAAAGAAGCAAGGTGGGTTTCTGTAAATTGTATTTAAATTCAGAAATTATTCAGGAAGCAGCAAAGGTCTTTTACAACCAAAACTCCATCCATAGTGATGTTGCACAAGCTGGGAAGGTGTGCTTCCTGAAATTAGTATGAAACACCAGCAAAAGTGACCATTCTCAATGTAATAAATTCTTCAAGAGGGTTTTATCGCCCTTTTTGAAGAAGAGCACCACCACACCCCTGTGCCATGCTTGTGGCGTTTGACCTTCTAGTATGACGGAGTTAAATAACTTCTGAAGGGCCCGTAGGATTGGTGTACCACCCGCCTTCAGAAGCTCTGCCGTAACTCCATCATCACCAGGCGCCTTGTTGTTCTTAAGCTGTTCGAGAGCCATTCTAATCTCGCACAGGCTGACGTCCGGGATGTCGTCGGTAAGTGTTGGGTTAGTCGTGCTCTGGGATCTGAGACACAACTATCGACAGGTGACTGGGTTTTCGTATACAACTGTCCGTAGAACCTCTCGATCTCTCCCAGCAACTCGGGTCTAGACGTGACGATTCTGCCATCCTCAGTCTTCAGCTTCGTCAGTTGGCTCTGTCCAACAGACAGTTCTCTTGCAAACACTTGAGAGCTTTTGTTCCGCTCAATAGCTTCTTTAATAAAATTTGTATTAAATTGACGTGTGTCGCGAGTCAAAGACTTTGAGATCTGTCTGTTGAGCTGCCGGTATCTGGTAGCATCATCAGAGGATGTCAGAACCATTTTCCGTCTTTCGTCTATAAGCTGCAGGGTATAGTCAGAGATCTTTTTGGTTCTGTTTGTACAGTGAGCCTTGAAGACCTTAGACCCAGCCGTATGGACAGCTTCTACGAGCCTTTCGTGGTATGAGTCCACTTCCTTGCAATCTGCTAGGCATTCGAAACAGTTTTGCAGTTCGAGCTGAAAGAGTTCAGGGTTTTGGATGTAGATGGGTAAAGGTCGGAGCGTAGACTTTATCAGTCGGAACCTCTGGAGCTTGACATTTAGGTTCAATGGCCTCTCACCAGTCGGCGATCGCTCCCGGTTTTAACCGTATTGATTACTGAGACGTCATTGAACTCTACTCGTCGAAAAGATAAAGTCTATCTCGTTTTTTCTTACCATCGAGGCTTACCCAGGTCCATTTGCGGTTTTCCGGCTTCTTGAAAGAGGAGTTCATCATAAAGAGTCCCTCCTTCTCCATGAAGTCGGCCAACATTTGGCCCCGGGATCCCGGTCTCCAGTTACAAATTGCCCCACTCTCAGCTCATTCCCGAATCATTTAACCAGCTTCGCGTTAAAGTCCCCCATGACCACAGTGAAATAAGATTTCGAGGTATGTATGGCTCTAGAAATAATAGTAATAATAATAATAACCGAAAACTAATATAATACATATACTGCTTTTCTTTTGTAAATACATACTTATATAGATAATTACACCCAGACTCAGGACAAACAGACATGTTCATGCACACAAATATCTGTCCTGGGTGGGAATCGAACCCACGACCTCCGGCGTGAAAAGCAAGCATTTGCCAACCACGCCAACAGGCCTGTCAAAATATCTCATATATGACCTCAACCTCATCGTCGAAGTGCGTCGAAGTCGGCGCGTAAACCTGTATGACCTTCAACGAATACCGCTTGGTAATTCTGAGTTTAAGGTACGCAACCCTAGTCGACACACTCCCAATTTTCACTATGTTGTGGACGAGGGACTTGTGTACTATGAACCCAACACCACCTTGGGACAGTTGGTCGCCCTCCCGGAAATAGAGCAGATTCCCGGATTTCAGGATTATAGTGTCCTACCCCTCTCTTCGAACTTCAGATAATCCTATTATGTCCCAATGTAACCTGCTCAATTCTTCCTCCAGTCCGATCATCTTCTCGTCGGTCCGCAGTGTGCGTGTGTTGTATGTTGCCAGGGCCAGAGGTCGCCGGTTTTGGTAACGCGGAATCTGCCGGGGATTCTTAGCACCCCCTGCCCTGCCGTCACTACGGCTGTTACCACGGCTGGGAATAGCAGGGCTACCGGGGACTGGGGGCCGCGGTTTAATTGTGACCTTCATTTGAGGGGATCTGCCATAATAGCCACGCTTGGCAAACGGGTTGGCAATCGCAGTAAGGTAGACATTGGTACTCATGAGAACGCTGCTGCCCATTCTCTGGTATATATTCCCTCGGGACGACTTCTACGTCCCCCCGCGGGATGAGAGGGGGTAGCGATATTCTCTAGGCCGTCACCACACAGCCACTAAGAGCCACTAAGAGAGTAGCTAAATATAA
This sequence comes from Pseudoips prasinana, assembly GCA_951640165.1. Classification (NCBI taxonomy): domain Eukaryota; kingdom Metazoa; phylum Arthropoda; class Insecta; order Lepidoptera; family Nolidae; genus Pseudoips; species Pseudoips prasinana. Next base: position 15,808,924 of record OX621259.1, on the reverse strand, counting down.
TTCCTGAAGCACATATCACCAAGTGCAGCAGTGGCTCGGGAATGAGCTGCTCCCTCAAGAGTGGGGGTGGAAAAATTTATGGTGATATCTTAGCGCCAAGAACAACAAAAGATTTACCGGCGCCCCAGGTTTTACTAAAAGCAATATATTGTCGCTGCACCAAGGATTGTAGCAGCAGCAAATGTGGATGTCGCAAAGCTATGCTGAAATTTTCTACTGCGTGCCTTCATTGCCAAGGAAAATGCTTCAACGGCGTGTCTTTTAGCAAGGAAGACGACGAGAATGACCATGAAGATGATTGAGAGCCCTCTCAGCAAGAACCACTTACCACTGAGGAAGGCGAGGAAGAAGATACCACAGAAAACGACCTTCTTGCAGGACCCTCACGACCTAAGATAATAAAAATGTGAATCATTCACAGAATTGGACTTAGAAACTAATATTTAAAACATTTTTTAATTGCACTTTTCCAGAGCCTGTAGTTTGAAAACGGATGGGATATGGAAAAGTATCAAAGTTATAGAAAATTTTATAAGCTTTCATTTCATCTTAGAACGTTTTTTGCTAAAACGCGCCATTTTTGAAATATTAGCGTAAAACCTAAAATTGAGGTCTTTGTCCCCCTCCCCTCCCTCCGCTTCACCTCCTGAACATCAGGACTTTTAGTATGTTTTCTCTCTAAGTACTCTGAACAAGTTTCTGAAGAAATCGCTTAGGTTCCCGCTCACGCTCTCTACAACTACTTTAATAATTATACTATGTACCAAATAACTTCTCACTCTCTACTTTGTTTATGACCATTGTATTTTATATTTAGTAAATATTATTTACTTATTTTGCTCAAAAATTTAATAAAGTGTGTCTTGCTCAAATTCGCGTCAGATTATTTTTATCAAGCGAATAAATTTCTATTGTATTATTAATTTCAATGTCAAAGTTATTTAACAGATTCTATGCCAAAACTATAAGGATGTCGTCTGCAAACAAAGTGCATGTATAATGAGATATATCTGGTATGACATTAATATAGAAAAGAAAAAGAGTCCATGCTTATTTACGAGATAGTCCGATTGGCAATATTTAATTAGAGTTCCACTTTCCAGAGTGGCATTTTTTTTCTTATACTGTTTACTTTTTAATCTATATTTTTTAATCTGTGATATGATAAATAATAAATAAACATCCGGGCCAAATATCACGTTAATACAAGCAGCTCTTTAAGCTGAGAGATAAGTTAGTCATTGTTATTGTTATATGACTGCAAATTTCGCAATCTCGTGATTTCATTGAGAGATTTGATATAATGAGGATTGTTTAGTAGCTTGCGGTGGTACAGAGTACTAATAATTTAACCATCTAAAGACATAACCTGGCTTTATGAAAAATTCAATTCAATTCAAAATTAAAATGCACGAACTGAGATCGACAACGGCTCGATTCAAAGTAGTCCCTTGCAACTTGTGTACAGTTTCTCCCCAACATAATATTAAAGGTAACATTTTTCTTTAAATTTTACCTTGTCCACAAAGCGCATGAAATTCGGTTGTTGATAGTTCGATTCTCACACCAACCAAAGGGACGTTGTTCTTTATATCTTTGTCATTGCATTTCGAGGTCGGTAGGTACCTACCTATATATAGTTTTTCAAGTGAAGGTAAGTACTAAATCTTTTGAAGTTTTAGATGAGCGACCGTGTTAGACGTTAGATACTTTAGGTAGTCTAATATACCTAATAGATACTTTAGTATATATGTCCATCAACACTCACACGCACAGTCATACGAAGTTTTCGTCTTTTCATCGTAAATTTCTACTGTTTTAAAACCTATATGTGAGAATAGTTGTTACGCAACTTTAAATCGATATAGCTCCTAAACGGCCGGTCTAACCGAAAAATGTTGAAAAAAAACTAAAAATGTTTTTTAAATACCTATTCAACGATACCCCACATGACATAGTTTGTTGACTTATTTTTTTTTAATTTTCGCAATATGGCGTCCAGTAGTCGCCATATTGAATTTTCACTAACGTCATGTCTTTAGTGACACTTTCCGGACTGAAAGGAATGGATTGACGTGCGAATCATTAAAATCGGTCCAGGCGTTTGGTCTGTATAGTGCTTCAAAGGAACATACATACATACATAGCCTGATAAACACATTACCCTTTGCGTCCCGCAGTCGGGTAAAAAACAACAAGGCGCCGGGTGATGATGGAGTTACAGCTGAGCTTCTGAAGGCGGGTGGTACACCGATCCTACGGGCCCTTCAGAAGTTATTCAACTCCGTCATACTCGAAGGCCAAACGCCAAAAGCATGGCACAGGAGTGTGGTGGTGCTTTTCTTCAAAAAGGGCGATAAAACCCTATTGAAGAATTACAGACCCATTTCACTGCTGAGCCATGTTTACAAGTTGTTTTCGAGAGTCATTACGAATCGTCTCGCACGAAGGTTTGACGACTTCCAGCCTCCCGAACAAGCCGGATTCCGAAAAGGCTACAGTACCATAGACCACATACATACGCTGCGGCAAGTTATACAGAAGACAGAGGAGTATAACCAGCCATTATGCTTAGCGTTTGTGGACTATGAGAAAGCCTTTGATTCTATCGAAACATGGGCCGTGCTGAGGTCTCTTCAAAGGTGCCAAATTGACTATCGGTATGTCCAGGTGTTAAAGTGTTTGTACGAAAACGCCACCATGTCAGTCCGACTTCAGGACCAGAACTCGAAACCTATTCAATTGCAGCGAGGCGTGAGACAGGGAGACGTCATATCTCCGAAACTGTTCACCACTGCATTGGAAGATGTTTTCAAGCTTCTGGACTGGGAAGGCTTTGGTATCAATGTCAATGGCGAGTACATCACCCACCTTAGATTTGCCGACGACATAGTAGTCATGGCTGAGACCCTTGACGACCTCGGTACAATGCTCGATGGCCTCAGTAGAGTCTCTCAACAAGTGGGTCTGAAAATGAACATGGATAAGACGAAAATCATGTCGAACATCCATGTTGCACCCACTCTAGTTAAGGTTGGAGACTCTGCACTCGAAGTTGTTAAGAACTATATTTACCTAGGACAGACCATCCAACTAGGTAGGTCCAACTTCGAAAAGGAGGTCAATCGTAGAATCCAACTCGGCTGGGCAGCGTTCGGGAAGCTACGTAATATCTTCTCATCCCAAATACCGCAGTGTCTCAAGTCGAAAGTCTTCGACCAGTGTGTGTTGCCAGTGATGACTTACGGAACAGAGACGTGGTCGCTCACTATGGGCCTTATCAGGCGGCTCAAGGTCACCCAAAGAGCAATGGAAAGGGCTATGCTTGGAGTTTCCCTGCGAGATCGAATAAGAAATGCTGAGATCCGCAGGCGAACTAAAGTAGCCGACACCCAAAGAATTGCCAAACTGAAGTGGCAGTGGGCAGGGCACATAGCTCGTAGAACTGACGGCCGATGGGGCAGAAAGGTTCTCGAGTGGCGACCACGAACCGGAAGACGCAGCGTGGGCAGGCCTCCTACACGGTGGACCGACGATCTTGTGCGGGTCGCGGGAAGCCGCTGGATGCGGGCAGCGCAGGACCGGCTATTGTGGAGATCCTTGGGGGAGGCCTTTGTCCAGCAGTGGACGTCTTTCGGCTGATATGATGATGATGATGATGATGATAAGATAAGTTGTTTTTACAAATATTTTTTTGTCAAAATTATTTACGATGTGACATTTTCGGAAAAACTTTTATTAGTAATTCCGGTAGAACCCTATTCTCTACCACACTTAAATGTAGTCCCCCGAGGTCAATATTAAAGTTACTTCATCATTACTTAGAGCCACGATAGGAATCGTCGACCTTTATAATATCGAGTAAACTAGCACATTTTAAATCCTGTATTCCATACTAGTTGCTGGACTCGCATCTCAGACACAATAATACAATATATATAGTATAATATCGTGGCCAACACTCGAACAAAGCGTCTGTGGAAGGACAATAGACATTCCCATCTAAATTTTAATTATAAGTAATAATGATTAAAGCCATCAGCGGCGCGACAACGGCCTGACCTACCGTCTCACACCCTTTGTGTAGCCGGGAGCTGCGAAGAGACTGATGTGGTAACTCCTCGTATTCTACTAATATTATAAATGTGAAAGTTGATCTCTGAATGTTAGTATTTTTTTAATTCATAATAATAATATAATAATATCACGGGACAATGTCACACAGGTCATCCTAGCCCCAAACTAAGCAAAGCTTGTACTATGGGTACCAGGCGACGATATACATACCTATATATATATATAGATAAATACTTATATACTTAGAAAACATCTATGACTCAGAAACAAATATTCGTGCTCATCACACAAATATTTGCACATAGCGGGATTCGAACCCAGGACCACCAGCTTCGTAGGCAGGAGCACTACCAACTAGGCTACGGTGACCGTCATATCTTAGGACATTGTTCACACACGGTCCTCTGATGCCAAACTAAGTACAGCTTGTGCTATGGAAATCAGATAACTGATATGCTATATAAATACTATTTTTTTTTGTGAATACATACTTATAGATAATTACGCCAGGAAAAACAGACATTTTCATGCACACAAATATCTGTCCTGGGTGGGAACCGAACCCACGAAAAGCAAGTATCTACGCAAACTGGTCTGTCTTTTTTAAAAGTTTGTATAGGATATTTATAAGTTTGAGAGAGGTAGGGCACAGCGTTAATTCGCTCAAAGAGCATCCCGACTGGGGAAGTTCCTCCACCTTGAAGAAGACATGTCTTAATAATAACATCAATAATTTTAATGTTCTGCTTGTGAGTAGGATCGCCAGAGCTCATCGGGGTGGTGGGAAGGGTCAGCGATACTTGTTTGCTGACTCTTAAAGGCCAGCAACGCACCCGCGACTCCTCTGCTGTTGCGTGTCAATGGGCGGCGGTGATCACTTACCATCAGGTGACGTACTTGTTCGTCCGTCACCCTCTGATATAAAATAAAGGAGGTAATATCATTACAGTACCTACCCAAACCTACAAATGCCTTCTCCAAAGAAGAACAGAACTAGCATCGTACCTCGCCACCCCTTCTTACCCCCGCGGTACGTACGTCTCGAGTCTTGAACCAACTTCCCATAATTAATTACACTCATTATCATTATTGTTTGGAAGGCAGTTTTGCTTCGATAATGAATTGTTCGCCTCCATCATTAATTAGTTTATTATAATAAGAACCTAAACTTTGTTCGTAGATTAATCAAGTTTTATCTGCTTTAAAAGTATTATATTTTGCTAAACTCAAGTGGTTTGCGAATTCAAGTTATTTGTTATGATGGATGGATCATTTTACGTTTGTTTGTTTAATTTTGTTGGGCGAGTTGAAATTTTATTTTACATACAGTAGGGAACAAAATATTTAAGATTTCCAATATCTAACTATTACAATGTCTGACAGGTTTAGTAGAAGTTAGGCATAGCGTTCATTCGCTCAAAGAGCAGCCCGACTGGGGAAGTACCTCCACCTTACAGAAGACACTCCTTAATAATAACATTAATAATTTTAATGTTGTGTTTCCGAGTGTGAGTAAGGCCGCCAGAGCTCATTGGGGTGGGGGGAAGGGTCAGCAACACTTGTTTGCTGACTTTTAAAGGCCGGCAACGCACCCGCGACACGTCTGGTGTTGCGAGTGTCCATGGGCGGTGGTGATCACTTACCATCAGGTGACCCACTTCCTCGTTTGTCGCCCTCTGATATAAAAAAAGCATCCTGTTCTAACTCAATGGAAACCTGTTCTTGCGCTTGTAAAGTGAGCTGTTTTCGGAAGAGTAGTATAATAATAATATCCGCGGACATTGCTCAAACACGGCCATCTGATCCCAATCTAAGCAAAACTTGTACCATGGTCACCAGATAACTGATATATTACATATACTACTTTTATTTTAGTAATCTTTGTAAAATATCAGTTATCTGGCATAGTTGGTAAATGCTTGCCTTTCTCACCGCAGGTCGTGGGTTCAACTCCGATCCAGGGGCTCTACCGGCTAAGTCACCGAACATCGATTTTTCAAATGGCGTTCAAATAAATAAAGGTTAAAAATGATTTAATCATTAATTAAATCATTCAGTTAGTATGAAAGTCAATTAGTATGAAACTTTGCCGTTTTTGAAGTAAGAGGCGTAAAATTTGGTATTGGGCCTTCCAGTTAAAAATAAAAAATATGTGTTTCAGGATTTTCGGAAATTTCAGCCCCAAAGGCGAAAAATAGGGGTATTTATCGCCCTTGGGGCTGAACTTTCCGAAAATCCTGAAACACATATATTTTTTTTTTAACTGGAAAGCCAAATAACAACTTTTATGTCTCTAACTTCAAAATCGGCAAAGTTTGTATGAATAATGTGTAAATTTTTAAGTTAAGCGCATGAAAATTTGTATTTGGCCTTTCAGTTAAAAATTAAAAATATATTTTTAAGGATTTTTAGGAATTCAACCCCTAAAAGCGTAAAATAAGCGGGAATGTAAGTTTGTATGAAAAAGCTATAGTTTTGAAGTTAAACCCTTGAAAATAAGTAGGTACTAGACATGTGCGCCGATGCTTAAATGATCGGCGACGGCGTTTGGCATCAAATATGTCGGCGGCGGCGGCGTCATCGGCGTAATCGGCGTGGATTGTGAAAGTTAGTAAAATTTGCTTTGATTTAATATATAGCATCCAACATCCAATACTCTTAAGTATTCCCAGCGTTAAAACACTGCAGGATTATCCTACCCAGCCACTTTACTACCAGGAGTTGTTTTTTTTTAACTTGACGTTTACAGCTAGCCTAGCAGGCTTTCAGTTCTGATCGGAATAAGTCGCAGCGTGTCGTCGGGATCAGCGAGCAGGCGATGCAATGCAGGAGAGGCTGTCGGAGCGCATAGGGCACATAAAATTGCCGTCAAGGTGCTATCGATCACTATAGCGGAAGCCAAGCTCAGTCCTGGGACGAGCTCATCGAGCAAAATGGTACCTACTGGGCAAGCTAGATCGTGGCTCCCTTCGTTGACATGTACCCTGGACCCGGATTTTCTCAGGGTGGTGGACTTGACTTGAGTCGACTTGACTTGACTTCGACTTTGACTTTGACTTTGACTTTGACTTCGACTTCGACTTCGACTTCGACTTCGACTTCGACTTCGACTTCGACTTCGACTTCGACTTCGACTTCGACTTCGACTTCGACTTCGACTTCGACTTCGACTTCGACTTCGACTTCGACTTCGACTTCGACTTCGACTTCGACTTCGACTTCGACTTCGACTTCGACTTCGACTTCGACTTCGACTTCGACTTCGACTTCGACTTCGACTTCGACTTCGACTTCGACTTCGACTTCGACTTCGACTTCGACTTCGACTTCGACTTCGACTTCGACTTCGACTTCGACTTCGACTTCGACTTCGACTTCGACTTCGACTTCGACTTCGACTTCGACTTCGACTTCGACTTTGACTTTGACTTCGACTCGAGGAAGCTCCGGGAAGACAGCGATCTGTTTGTGTCAGTCGCTGTGCCGGACTGGCAGGAGTCAGCAATAGGGTAGAGTAATCCTGAGCTCTCCCAGGGTACGTGTCCCAACTATCTGGGATATGGCTCAAAAGGGGAGCACCGACCGGAGCAGAATACCCGCGTTCCCGGGGCTACCCCCCTTCAAGTGCCAAGAGAAGTCCATGTTAGGTTAGATTTAGTAAGTGCGAATCCGACATACCCAGATACTTTTTGCGGATGGCATGCGAAGGCATTCCCCCGGCCTTATTAAAAAAGAAGGTCTTCACTGCTTGCAACTGCTCCAACCATACCTCTCTGTACCTCTCTGAAAAATCCAAAAGAAGGCTTGATGATGTTGATGTAGATGGTTGAGTGATCAAAGCGGAAGTGACGGTCCCGCTGTGCATATTTGCTGTTTCTTGCAAAATATCAGGCTGCCTGACGTGTTATTTCACAAATGCAAAAAAACACTATTTATGCAAATTAAAAAATTATATATATTCAAATTAAGTGCTTTATTTTATATTCAAAATAAATCTAGAAAATTATTTAAATTTCGACGCCGATAAAAATCGGCGGCAGCGTCAGCGTGGCTAAATTGGCCGTACTTGGCCTTTCTGTTGAAAAATATAAAATATTTATTTCAGGTTTTTTGATAATTCCACCCCCAAGGGCGTAAAATAAGGGATGTAAGTGTATATGACTGATTGACATATCAACGCACAGCCTAAACGGATGGGGTTAAAGACTTGAAATTTTGACTGTAGGTACCTTTTATGACGAAGGCATCCACTAAAGAAGGGTTTTTGAAAATATCACCCCTAAGTGAGTAAAACAAGGGATGAAAGGTTTTATGAAAATGCGTCATTTTTGATGTTAAAGGCATGGTATTTAGCCTTGCAGTTAAAAATAAAAATATATATTTCAGGATTTTTGAAAATTCCACCACCAAGGGCGTTAATATTTTAAATTTTTTTTAAGATAAACGCATGAATTGGCATTTCAGTAAATTAAAATAAATAAAAGCGATAAATTCTTTTATTTGTAATTTAGTATTTTTATTTTAAGTTTATAATGATAGTTTTAGTTTGTACGTAGTTTTAATCTATTTCCAATATCTATGTTAGTATAGTTTTAATTTATTTATTACATTTATAGTTAGGCATTTCAGTAAAAAATGTAAAACATATATTATTATATTTCAGAATTTTCGGGAATTCGACCCCTAAGGGTGGAATAGGGGTAATGTTAATGTTGTGGGGTAAAGTTTGTATAAAAAATGTGAAATTTTTTAAGGTATACCCACGAAAATCGGTTTTCGGTCTTTCAGTAAAAAATTATAAATATATATTTCAGGATTTGTGGAAATTCAACCCCTAAGGACGTAAAATAGGGGATGTAAATTTGTATGAAAATCTTTTTTTCTTTTTTTTTGGAGATTAACGCATGGAAATTGGTGTTTGGATTTCAGTTAAAATTAAAGCATTACATGTTTTTAAATCAAAATTCGGGAAATAATTTTTTGTTAAAAAAGTTTATCCCAAACTGATTCAATAGATCGACACCAACTATTTACGCCAACTCGAATTTAAGATAAATTCGTTTTTTATGCCAAGTTGTTAAAATGTTGTAGTCGTCGTCGTCGTCAGAGTAAAGATTTAGCGTTTTATAAGATTTGTAACTTCTTTTTTTGTATAATTTTTATAACAAATTAAAAAACGACATTTTGATCAAAATGGGATAAAAACCAAATTTACCTAAAATTCGAGTTAGCGTAGTATAAATTGTTGGTGTCGAGATAATCGCACCTAAAAAAAAACTTAATTTTACTGGTCTACAAGTTCACAATTTTGTACCTAGATGGCCTTAATATCGTTTCAGATCGTGTAACTTATTAGGCATATCGGTTAAAATAAATAAATGCTTGAAATAAAAGGTAGTCCAACACTAAATCAAAAGATAATCGCCGAAATCTCGCCCTAAAAAGCACGCATCTTAATTTTACCGCTTTACAAGTTTACATTTTTGTTAGTAGATGGCGTAATCATCGTTTTAGATCGGGCTATGGTTTCGTTCACAAAATGTGATTTTAGACTTATCAATGCCGTAGTCGCAACCTTTGTGATTAATGCATCGTTGATTATTATTTTACTTTATTTAACTTACTGGCTATCCTTAACGACAATTGATGTGTATTTCTTTGATTTTTTTGGTTGATGATATCGGGTCTTTTCTTCTGAAATAACAGTAGCAAAGTAGTCTTCTTTAGTTTCGTTGTTAGTAAGGTTATTTTATTGCATTGCTTATTTGTTTTTAAAGCTATATTTTTTAGATTAAGCTAGAAGTAAGTAGTTACATAGGTGATCATTCAAAATTGTCGCGGACGAAATCACTGGTGCCAGCTAGTAATGTACAAAAATAATGTATCTTAAATGTAATAATATTAAATTTAATTAATCTTCTTTGTTAATAATATGATATGTTTTAGATTAGTGGTGTTATAAATAATTAACGCATTGGGTGTAAACCTGTCATGTTAATTATATTGCGTTAAATAAATAAATAAAAACATATTCGACATAAAAAAGGGCCGTAAAAAGTCAATACGCTGTGCTACAAAATTTTGTGATAGAAACGAATCGCCGCAAAACCGACTTCACGCCGTCTTATGTGCCCTACCCATAGAGTGTTATTTAAGCCTGTGTAAGCGCGGAGAGGTGGGGGTCCCGCGAGTTGAGGAGCACATGGTTTGAAGGTCAGTATCACAGCCTCGGCACGATAATAAGTGCCCCATAATGTGGATATCACTACATTTGTATTCCAGGATACAGTCATCAATGAATCGCCACCTGAACAAATTTTCCTTGCTACGGCCAACTTTCGAAGCCACACTTTGAACTTTCATGCACACAAATATATGTTCTGGGTGGGAATCGAACTCACCAACCACGCCAATGGGCCCGTCTAAAATAAATAAACATACTAATGCTTCTACTCGTAACATCTATTCTAATGCTTTTCTAAAATTCTTATTTTGAATTCACTATTAGTCTTTATTTATGGCCAGTCTTAATATTGCAAAATAAAATCCAAATACACAACTCCATTGTATTTAAAACTTTCCTGATCACACAAAGATATTTCAGTTCAAATTTATGCAAACCAAACCAATTTAATTAGCTTAAAATAAAATAATAATCACGAATTGTAAACACTGCGATCCAATAAAAAGTTTTTGCGTTGAAGTTGTTGAAAAGATTTTTCTCTTTGGAGCATCTCTTATAATTTATTCATGCTTGCCACCCATCCCGCGTTTGGGTCCGCAGTTGCCAATTATACTCTTGTCGCGATTCTCTTTTTTTAAATATTATTGACTTAATTAAATGCGGAATATTTTACTTTATTTCCTTTGTCTGTATTGTAAATGTAATTAAATAAACATTCTTAGTTTCTATGGTTCCGTACTTAATTACTTATCGTATGGGCAGTGGTTACCCTAGTGTCAGAGTTGTTCTTGCCGCGCGGTAGGCCTCTGACATGGCTAACGACTGTTGCCTAATGGCTACAACCGGGACCGGCAGCTCAAAGTGCCCTCCTAAAAGACGCTCAAAAATTTTACCACTTTTGTGGTCACCCATCTATGGACTGACCGCGAGCCTAGTTACTTAACCTAGCCAACCACTTACGGACTGATGAGCGCCAGTTAGCTGAACGGGGTTTATACCTATAACTAGCTACAAATATTTATAACTAGCTGCTACATGACTACAATATACAAATGTACAGACGCCAGCACATCCAGCTACCAAAATCTGTCAAATTTCGTTCTAGATTTTCAACTTTATCACTTAAGCATAAGGTTTACTTTCGATTGGGGATATTTGACTGATTGGGGTAGCTTGATGTGCTGGCGTTTGTACATACACGTTTCTTAAACAGCCTTTAGTGAAGAAAGGTCTCGCCTCGTAGAGACCTTTAATTTAATACGAAACATCTCACCTTTACAATTAAACTACCTTTGGAATGATTAGATATGTATGTTGTTAGTTGTTAGCAAGTGTCATAAGACGTTATAAAATTACATTAGAACAGATAAATGTTAAAGGAATGCGATATTGGAATAATACATTTATTTTTACAAATAGTATTAATAATAATAAAAACTGTTTATTGCAATATAAAAATCAATAATTAATTCACAAACTTAACCGCTAATCTTTTTTTTAATTACAAGATTTTTTAAGTTAATATTTCTAAGTACATTTCTTTTTCTAATTCTCTAGATGTGCTCGTAAGCACATAAGAAATACCGTTGCAGTATTGTTTTAATACGCTTTATGCTTATGTTTGTCATTCCAATCTTATCGACAATAGATTTTGGTAGTTATTTTAGGGTTTTGGGCGGTTGGTGGCGAGCGGTGGCGCAGGTGTATGAAAAAGAAACTATAATTTGCAAAGAAACTTATATTGGCGTGGACAGTGACCAGAAAAATCACGGGGCACATATGTACCTACTTACAGTCTCGGCGACTAGCTCGCCGTTAGAGTCCACCGCGTACTGCAGAGTCCCCGTGACGAACACTGCCAAAGCTAAAGCCCCGACTTACATGGCACTCTTTTCACTATGTAGGGAAAACCTGGCACTGTTTACTCTTACTGATCACTTGCCCTTGTTCAATTCTTCACTGTATTTCTTTCTCTTAATTTGCCATTGACCTATATGTCTATGTAATTCGCCTTCAATTTCACTTGCATTGAAACTCACCGCTCTGCTTTCAAATTCCGCTTATATATTCCGCTTATATATGTCATATAGCTGAAGTCCCGAAAGAATAGAATGACTTTCGAAATATTTCAAATTTTGAACAATTTAGAGGTCTAAATTGTTCAAAATTTGAAATATTTCGAAAGTCATTCTATTCTTTCGGGACTTCAGCTATATGACAGATTAATCGTAATGCTTTTGTCCTTGTCTTCGCCTATCTCTTTCTTTTCATTTGAAATCATCTAATGTCTGTATTAACGGACACAAATCACACTCAGACACAGAACCATTTATGGGTCATACAAATAGTTTTCTTGTGCGGGGATCGAACCAGGCCTTTGTCCAGCAGTGGACGTCTTTCGGCTGATGTGATGGTGATGATGATGACTTGTCATTAAACAATTAAATCTACTTTAGGAATCGAGGTGCCCGCCCACGGGTATTACCGGATTATTAGTTATTATTTATCTACCTACTATTTCAAAGAATTGCATACAATTATAATTGATATCATTCTCATTTAAGAATTATAATTATATTGCAATTCGTATTTAATTAATGATTATTATAAAATAATGTTATTAAATTCACCTTCAGCATATTAGTGGTGTATAGCATAAATGATAATGATTCAATAATAGACATCTTAGGCGATGTTTATGCTGAATTATATTATTGTAATCCAATCTTGCCAAATATTATAATATTATTAAGTTTTTAGAGGTGTGTAAGCCTGATAAAATGTTTCTATACTGTGTTTAGTTTGTATCAACGTGTTTGTTATACAAATCATGTATCTATTTTTATGCCAATAAAATATATTTTAAAAACAAAAAAATAAATCTACTTTAACTTTATCGTACTGATAGTGGGCTTGCTTCCTTTCTGATACCAGGGTATGATATCAGCAATGTTCAAGCCACCCAGTCGTAGACCACAGACATGGTTTGACTATTCTATAACGACAACAGCCGGAACTGACTGCTTAACATGCCCTCTGAAGCGCAAAATTAAATCACTTTGACCCATCTACAATATGACAACTTACAGATTTATAGGTCATAGCTTTACATTTACTTTTAAAGGAGCTAATTTGCCCTAATAGTTGGGCCAAGTAGATCACATTTGACATCAAAATTCAAAAACCTAACCTTAACCGGTGGGCATAAAATATATTTTTTTTTTCGTAGTTAGAACTGCATATTTGCTGTTTTTTTTTTCAATTACGATGTATGTTTATTGTAATAATCTATATTTATTGTAATCTATATATATAAAAATCAATGCCACTTTTCGTTGTAATGTTATAACTCAACAACGCCTTTACCGATTTGGCTAATTTTGGTCTTGAATTATTCGTGGAAGTCCAGGGAAGGTTTGTACGTAGAGAAAATTTAAACAAGTCTTAAAAAAGTGTAAAATCATCATCTTTTAGCAATTTAAAATATTTTTTGTTTGAACAAATGAACTTAATAATATTTTTTTTACTATGCCTTATACGTAGCGAAGCACGTACCTGGACGCTAGTAATCTATACTATATACATGTAATAAAATCGTAGGAAAGTCAAAACTGTACCTACACTGAATATTTTTTTAAAAGGATACTTACGCAAAAAATCATTTAAAAAAAATTCTGTCTCGTAAACTACCCAAAATCGTAAAACATACATGGGGGTGATTCGGATACTCATCGTCATAAAGTATCTAAATTTTCCGTTTGAACGTCAACTCCTCGGCTAGCCTAGATATATATGTCTTTGCATATAAATGTTGCCATATAATTTCATTCAATATGTTTCTGTGTATTATTCTAGAAACTTATACAAATATTGTATTACCTTGAAGCACGTCGGCACGTTGAACTCGTCCGAAAATAAATAATATGCACATCATTATAATTTATTTAATTGCACACACAACATGTTATCCACGCACGATTTTGCCAATGCCAAATGAGATTTTATTCAATATATTTGGATTACACTAAAAAAGTATACTCTATACAACAACCAAATATTTAAGTAACAAATTTGCTAATTTCAAATCTACATGTCCAATTATTATTTATTTATTTATTATTTCCTTAATATTAAAACACAAATACAGAAAAATACCCCAATAACTATTATTAATCACAGTTGATATTATGGCACTATTTTATGTATTAACAATATCTCTAATATCTATCTAATCTAATTTAGTAAGTAAGTATTTATATAATTTGTTTTTAAATATATATATTTTTTACTTTACTCCTAATGTCAGCCGGCAGACTATTTAAAATATAAGGTAATCGTTTATTAATGGTTCTATCACCATAATAATTGATGACCTAGGTACTTCAAATCTTCCGGCAGTCATTGATCGTGTACTATAGACATTTTCTACATGTATAAGATTACCGTCCGGATTACCATGGTTATTTAATGCTAACAGAAATGTATGTTTGATACTAATAGGTGATATTTTACAAATATTACCGTAATACAATAGCGTAGCCTTTTCTTATTACTCACCCAAGATTGCACTGGTTCATCATATCAACCGAAAGACGTCCGCTGCTGGACAAAGGAATTCCCCAAAAATCTCCACAATTGCCAATCTTGCACTACCCGCATTCAGCGACCCTCACATGATCATCGGTCCATGTTGTAGAGGGCCTTGTAATAATTCATAGCAAATTATTCTATAACATAATAGTATTGTACTTTACCATGCAAATATTTCATCATTCCAGCGCGCTAAAACTCTTAACTTAGTAGATACTTACTTTTTACGTTACCGGTCGTGGGTTTGATTCTCACCCAGGACAGATATTTGTGTGTGTATGAACTTGTCTGTTTGTCCTGAGCCTGGGTGTAATCTATATTAGTTTGATTTACTAAAAAGTAGTAGGTATATGTCATAAATCAATTATCTGGTTTCCTTAGATCAAATTTTGAACAATTTAGAGGTCTAAATTGTTCAAAATTTGAAATATTTCGAAAGTCATTCTATTCTTTCGGGACTTCAGCTATATGACAGATTAATCGTAATGCTTTTGTCCTTGTCTTCGCCTATCTCTTTCTTTTCATTTGAAATCATCTAATGTCAATTTCTGGAATAAGATTTTTTATGTCCTTTTCTAAAGTCTGGGAGTTGGCAGTATTATACCCCCGTGCTTCAGAGTACGCGTGAAGCCGTCGGTCCTGTACCTGACCTCTTTCCGGTCGTCTGACTAATCATCCCATCGGATCAAAAGAGTGATGGAACAGAAAGTGCCCCTGTGTTGGCGCACATACTAGTCTCCACTGAGACTGGCCAACTGGACTGAAAAAATTAAATCATGTTAAGCGTCGCCGTGCTTCGTAGGGTACGTTAAGCTGTGAGCCCTGTTCATGTCCATACGATAAAGTAACAAAAGACCTCAGTTATATTATTATTAACTACTGAAAGATGCTGTTCCATTTAACGAAAATACTTTCTATAAAGAGGCAGAGAAGAGATCGAGACTTAACAGAGCGGCCGTCAATCCACTACAAGTGTACTAGATTAGTTAATTTTTAGACCCGACCCAGACACCGGCGTACAATAGACATTGATCTCACTAGACCTAGTTCTGTGTAGGGAAGGTAATGAGAAAAGGCTATTGCTATCGTCTATGTAGGTTTTACTTAACGATTCCGTATATTATTTATGATACATTCGTTTGCTTTCTCTATCGCTGTGTCTGAAATATGTTTCACTTCTAGAGTTTTAGCGCTAGCAAGTAGAAATGTAAGATAAATAACAATATATTATGTTATAGGAAAACCAAGGGAGAGGCATTTGCTCAGCAGTGGGACACAGATATAGGTTAGTATACAAATCAGTTTCCACACGGCCATCGGATCCCAAATTAAGCAGAGCTTGATCTAAGGAAACCAGATAATTGATTTATGACATATACCTACTACTTTTTAGTAAATCAAACTAATATAGATTACACCCAGGCTCAGGACAAACAGACAAGTTCATACACACACAAATATCTGTCCTGGGTGAGAATCAAACCCACGACCGGTAACGTAAAAAGTAAGTATCTACTAAGTTAAGAGTTTTAGCGCGCTGGAATGATGAAATATTTGCATGGTAAAGTACAATACTATTATGTTATAGAATAATTTGCTATGAATTATTACATTAATCTAAATTTGAACCAATTCCGTGTTGGGTTAACATAAGACTACTACTTAGTTTACTTATTTTGCACTTGACTGCATGTGGGGCGCAGTTGTTAAGACTGTTGTCCTGTCGCTTCGTGCCCCGTGTTCGATACAGGCCAAATAATTGTTGTTCTGAGTCTAGATGTAAAAAAGGTTCTTGAATCGAGACCACGAACCGGAAGACTTGGAGTGGGAAGGCCCTCTACAACATGGACCGATAATCATGTGAGGGTCGCTGAATGCGGGTAGTGCAAGATTGGCAATTGTGGAGATTTTTGGGGAATTCCTTTGTCCAGCAGCGGACGTCTTTCGGTTGATATGATGAACCAGTGCAATCTTGGGTGAGTAATAAGAAAAGGCTACGCTATTGTATTACGGTAATATTTGTAAAATATCACCTATTAGTATCAAACATACATTTCTGTTAGCATTAAATAACCATGGTAATCCGGACGGTAATCTTATACATGTAGAAAATGTCTATAGTACACGATCAATGACTGCCGGAAGATTTGAAGGACCTAGGTCATCAATTATTATGGTGATAGAACCATTCATAAACGATTACCTTATATTTTAAATAGTCTGCCGGCTGACATTAGGAGTAAACTAAAAAATATATATATTTAAAAACAAATTATATAAATACTTACTTACTAAATTAGATTAGATAGATATTAGAGATATTGTTAATACATAAAATAGTGCCATAATATCAACTGTGATTAATAATAGTTATTGGGGTATTTTTCTGTATTTGTGTTTTAATATTAAGGAAATAATAAATAAATAAATAATAATTGGACATGTAGATTTAAAAATTCACAAATTCGTTTCTATAATATTTGTTTGCTGTTTAGAGTATACTTTTTTAGTGTAATCCAAATATATTGAAAAAATTCTCATTTGGCATTGGCAAAATCGTGCGTGGATAACATGTTGTGTGTGCAATTAAATAAATTATAATGATGTGCATATTATTTATTTTCGGACGAGTTCAACGTGCCGACGTGCTTCAAGGTAATACAATATTTGTATAAGTTTCTAGAATAATACACAGAAACATATTGAATGAAATTATATGGCAACATTTATATGCAAAGACATTTGTAGGCTAGGCCAGGAGTTGACGTTCAAACGGAAAATTTAGATACTTTATGATGAGGAGTATCCGATTCACCCCCATGTATGTTCTATGTTTTTGGGTAGTTTTCGAGAATTTTTTTAATGATTTTTTGCGTAAATTTCACCTAACATCAGTTTTCGATTTTTTACTCGTTCTGTTGTACATTTCTGGTTCAGTTTTTTTGTGATAACTAATTAGCATAGTTTAACCTAACACCCTAAAAAGTATGGTTTATCTAATCATTGCAGAACTGACTTAGAATTTATTCGTGCAAAATTAGTGTTTGAGCTCAGGACTCATTAATGTTCAAAGTATCAAAAATACGCAAAATCGTATAACATACATGGGGGTGAAACGGATACTCTTCATCATAAAGTATCTAAATTGGTCGTTTGAATGTCAACTCCTCGGCCACCCTGTATATGTAGCTTAACTTGTAAATATCCGCTTTCAAACCTTTTTTAATTTACGGGCTGCAATGAAACTATAGTCAGAGAATGTTTAGAAAAGTAATTGCCTACTTTATCGTTAATATGCTTTTGTTTAGTTTAATTTGATTTTATGTCAAATTAGGTAAGTTGCCAAATGTAAGAACCCAAATTTCGATTGCTTTAGTTATACTAGTAGAATTTTGGTCCTTTGAGTCTTTTTATTCCAGCTGATGAGATCTGTTAGTGGTTAAATGTGTTAATTATAAGAGCTGTAGTTCAATATAGTCAACTTCGTATTATTTCACTTACGTTAACAACATAAATAAAATAAAAAAGGTTTTTATTCACTTTAATAAATATGTTTGTAGTAATATTATTAAGTATACTTACATAATTATTTCTAGTTACATAGATGTTTATCTAGGTACACGGATTGTAGGTATATGAAAACATTTATAAAATTTATCTTATAATAGTAATGATATTTAACTAGCTTGTAATAAGTTATTGTCCAAGAGATTTCGTTTAAGTTTATTATCTAAATTTATAGTTTTAGCGATATTTCATATATTTAATTTAAATTTATTTTAAAAAGACAACTCCCGCAGTAGGTAATTTAATCCCTGTGTCGCGGGGTACTTTACAAACATATAATAGACGGACGCAGATTACATCCAGACTCAGAACAACTATTTATGGGTCACACAAATAGTTGTCCGGCGCGGGACTCGAACCCGCGACACGAAGCGGCGAAGCGACTGTCTAAGCCACTGCGCCACACACATCATCATATTAGTTGTTTTTTTTATGTAAGTGTTTACTCAAGAGATTAATGACGATTGGAGTCACAATATTGTTAAATAGTTAAACCTCAGAATGAACTGGTGCGATGATTTTGAGAGAAATTAAATTTTCGAAAAGTTGCGTTACTTACTAACTTATCCTTAGTTAGTTTACCCTAGTGTCAGAGTTGTCCAAGCCGCCCAGTAGGCCTCTGACATGGCTTAACGACTGTTGTCTAATGACTACAACCGGGACCGACAGCTTAACGTGCCCTCCGAAACGCGGAGACGGTCAGATATCAAACCACTTTGGCAGTCACCCATCTATGACCTGACCGTGAGCCTAGTTGCTTAACCTCACCGATCACTTACGGACTGGGGAGACGCGTTGATTTGAATGTCAATATTTCACATTTTAAGCAGTAAACTAAGGGCAAATCAGCTCCCTTTAAAAGTAAACTGCTATGACCTATTCTTATTCTTCTGGTGGCGGCTATTTCCAGTCCCCGGAGTTCCTGGTAACACTGCGTCCAGTGATGAACTATTGTGCTCGCCGCTCCAACTAAACTTCTCTGTCTAACCCTGCAACATAGATAAATTGCAGAATCTTTTTGGCAGGAGTAACGATAACATCGTCCTGGTGCAAGAAGTGTTGGCCCAGGACGGTGTTACGTTTATGCATCAGTGGCTCACAGTGACAGAGCAGGTGTAGAGGTGTTTCGTCTGCGTTATTGCAGAATCTGCACACTCTACAGTCCCCGATGCCCACCGTGGACAGGTATTTCCTGAGACGGCAATGTCCCGTTAACACCCTAGTTATGATGCATAAGTTCCTCTTAGCTATGACCTATGGATCTGTCAGTTGTCATATTGTAGATGGGTGACCGTCAAAGTGATTTAATTTTGCGCTTCAGAGGGCATGTTAAGCAGTCAGTTCCGGCTGTTGTCGTTATAGAATAGTCAAACCATGTCTGTGGTCTACTGGGTGGCTTGAATATTGCTGATATCATACCCTGGTATCAGAAAGGAAGCAAACCCACTATCAGTGCGATAAAGTTAAAGTAGATTTAATTGTTTAATGACAAGTCATCATCATTACCATCACATCAGCCGAAAGACGTCCACTGCTGGACAAAGGCCTTGTTCAATCCCCGCACAAGAAAACTATTTGTGTGACCCATAAATAGTTGTTCTGAGTCTGGATGTAAATTGTGTCCGTCTTTTATATCTTTGCCTTTGTAATGTACCCCGCGACACAGGGATTACTTTAACTAGTGCGGGCGTTGTCTTTCCTTTAAAAATAAAATTGGTAAAATGTTATAGAACTGTAACAAAATGAAATGTTCGTATCTAAATTAAAATATTGTAAATGTACACCTTATAATTGGAACCGATCACAGTTACAAATCTTAAGGTGTATATTTCAGATCAGTCACACTTACATCAGCAAGTGTTCTGAGATTATCTACAAATAATCCACACCCATAATATGTTTTTTAAACATATTTGAAAATTAAAAGTGGATGTCTTATTCGTTTTTATTAAAAGTGTCTTCGCTTAGCATAGGTAGGAATAAAATATTATGTATATTTAATCCACTTAGAACATATACCATACGTAAATTTTAGTTTTTTATATAATCTATTGATTCTCAAGTAAAGGTAGCTAAATTAGCGCTTAAATAGACCACAATGTAAGAATAATATAATGACCAAAAGACTATTAAAATGTGTGCAAATTCGTAACGAATTAACGAAACCTTCTCATAGAATATTTAGAAATAAACTGAAGTTTAAAACTATATTCCCACAGAAATATACCTGATAGAAATCGTTAGCGATTAAAACGGTACACGTAACATTCGGCCGGTATCAATTATTAAACTGAATCGGCAACTTTCCGCTGCAAGTTGGGCCGATTTGAAACCATGACGTCATTTAGCTATTTACGTATAAGAGAAGTTACCTTAGGTCTGTGTTTCTCAACTTTTTTATAATGAAGACCATTTTATTTTATAACCCCACCTACATGCCGTCCATTGAAACTGCGTCCCAGAGTCGTTCACGTCTCAGGGAAAATCTATACGTACTGCCTTAGAACCCCCAAATTTTTATTAGAAACATTATCATAAAGGTAGTTCCAAAGCAAATATTTGTGATCCCTTGTACTATTTCAACTGTCAAAAGCTCCACGTCGTGCAATCCTCCTGAATTTTGCCTCCTAACAAGCATGACGGGCCTGTTGGCGTGGTTGGCAAATGCTAGCTTTTTACGCCGGAGGTCATGGGCTCGATTCCCACCCAGAACAGATATTTGTGTGCATGAACATGTCTGTTTGTCCTGAGTCTGGATATAATTATCTATATAAGTATGTATTTACGAAAGAAAAGTAGTATAATAGGTCTTTACCTATGAAATTGCCGTTTTGTATGAAAAAATTTAAACGAATTTTTTTCATGAATTTTTTTATTTGTATTAATCGAAGTAATCACCCATGCAATCAATGCATCTTTGCCATCGCAGTGGCAGTTTATTGATGCCCTTCTTAAAGAAATCAGCTGGACGGGAGGCAACAAATTCTTCAAAGGCATTTTGTACTGCCTCTCGGGTATTGAATTTTTTTCCCGCCAAGAAGTTATCCAAATTCTGGAAAAAGTAGTAGTCTGTAGGCGCAAGGTCTGGTGAGTAGGGCGGATGACGGAGAGCTTCCAACCCCAGTTCTTGCAACTTGGAGACCGTCTGCTGTGCAGTATGAGGTCGCGCGTTGTCGTGCAGGAGCAGCGGAGACGAGCGATTGACCAATGCTGGTTGGAGATGCGCCAGCTTCTCCATCATTGTGCTCAGTTCTTCACAGTACACATCTGCAGTAATGCTCACCCCGTTTGGTAAGAAGCTGTGATGAATCACACCGGCGCTAGACCACCCAACAGTGACCATCACTTTTCTAGGGGTAAGTTTTCGTTTAGGGCATTGTTTAGGTGCTGAACCAGGATCCAACCAACTTGCTGAGCGCTTGCGGTTATCAAACAGAATCCATTTTTCATCGCAGGTAACAATGCGGTTCAAAATTCCTTCATTTGTGTGTCTGTTGAGCAGTGCAAGGCACGTCTCGACGCGTACTTCGCGCTGGCGATCATTGAGTTCGTGGGGCACCCATTTGTCAAGCTTTTTTACCTTGCCAATTTGACGCAAATGGACCAATATTGTTTTGACGCTAACGTCGAAAGCTGCTGCTAATTCAGCCGTAGATTGTGTATCATCAGCTTCCACAACCGCCTTTAATTCGTCATTGTCGACCAAAGTCTTCGGACGACCGCGAGGTTCATTTTTCAGGTCGAAATTTCCAGAACGGAAGCGAGCAAACCAATAACAGGTGGTGCGTTGGTTTGTAGTGTTAGCTCCGTAAACGTCGTTGATGTTGCGTGCCGCGTGTGCCGCGTTGCTGCCACGACGGTACTCATATTCCATAATTACTCGAATTTTTAACGTATCCATGATGACGAAAAAGATTGAAATGCGATGAAAATGTAACACTAATCAATAAAGAAATGACTACTTTTGGAAAAAAGAATCCATGTTTTTAAAATAAAATTAATTTGAAATTAGAATTCTTAGCCAAACAAAAATTATTTTGATTTGAAATGGCCAGTACTGCAGAACGGCAATTTCATAGGTAAAGACCTAATATATAGTATCCGAGGATAGTGTTCTCAACTACATAAATAAAATTGTAAAATGTGACCAATACTCCGTACACAAACGCGACGTAAAAATAAATAAACACGCCGTGTTTGTGATTGGCTTCCCTAGTAGCCTTTATGAGAAGATTTGCACGCCAACTTCATGGCCACAAGGGATAAAAATCTCAGACTGGTTTCTTGCCCGACCCCGCGTGGAGCGGGGAGCAACGAGCGAGAGCCCCGTGCGCCCGCGCCAGTGACCAGCGAGTGCGTGAACTGCACACACCACGTACTAATAATGCCATCAAAAACTGTGAATGTGATAAAGTTTGTATAATTCATCAAAATATAGCCGCGTTAGAAAACAAAATACAAAAGCTCGAAGTGCTCCTTAGATGTGAATTAAACTGTGACATTCTAGCAATTACTGAGCATAGGCTCATCGAATCTAAATTAAAATGCGTAAATATAGATGGATACCAACTAGCTTCGAGCTTTTATAGGAAACAATTAGCACATGGTGGGTCTTGTATATTTATAAGAAACTGTGTAAAATACGTAGAAAATGCTGACATTGTATCACTCTCAGAAGAACGATATTGCGAATGATCTGCCGTTGACTTAATAGACTATAACGTGACTATAATTTGCTTATATAGGACTAATTTAATCAGCCACTCTGACTTCTTTTCATACCTAGAACGACTGTTCGATAAAATAAATGAAATCGAAAGGTTTTACGTAATCGTGGGGGACATTAACATTAATTGTCTGGACGGTGTGAAACCCGAATGCAAGCGCCTATCCGATTTACTGGCAATACACGGTATGTCTAATTGTGTAAACTATCCTACACGCATCACTTCGTACACCGCGACTTGCCTTGATCACCTATACACTAATAACTATAGTTCTGTAACTACAGAGCCCGTCGTCTCAAACCTAAGTGACCACCATGCGATCAAAGCAGACCTAAGTTGCACAACAAAAGAACAACGCGTAAACCGAATGCGTACTTTATTAGAAATATGTCGAAAGTGAATCGAGATAATTTTGTCGCGTCTCTGGAGAGTATTGACTGGCCGCTCATTTTTGAACGTAACAACTCACCTTGTTTGTTATCGCAAGCTATTATAAACATAATGGTAAATAAATATGAGGCCTGCTTCCCACTTCAAAAAAAGATAGGTAAGAGGACTGAATCATCGTGGGTAACACCCGATATTGAGACATTAAAAAACATTATTTTTGATATTACAAAATTGAAGGCTATATTTCCAGATGACATTTATTTACAATAAAAAATTGACGAGTGTAATACGAAATATAATTATTTAATCATGAACACTAAACGTAATTACTATAAAAGCATGTTGAAAAGCTCTAATTGTACCTCAAAAACGATGTGGAGGATAGTAAACAATGAAAGAGAAAAAACAAAAGGTCCTAACATTAACTTTGCGGACGTCGTAAAAGATCCGAATGGTAATACATTTAAATGTTCCCAGCAAGCGGCAAATGCGATGAACAAACGGTTCGTAAGTGCCGCCACAACATGCGGAGCATCAAGCGCAGATGTGGAGAGGTTAGGTCATATGCTTAGCAAAGCCGGGGGGCCCACGGACCGATCCCTTAGACTGCAACCGTTCACGACCTCTGAGATATTCGAAATCGTAAGAAAACGCATAACCACAAAACCGACAAAAGACATCTACGGACTTTTGATGGAAATATTAAAAGTCGGCATCATGCCTCTAGCACCCATTCTTGCAGGTATATACAATATGTGCTTGAAAAACGGGGTTTATCCAGCACCATTGAAAAAAAGCAGGGTGTCGCCTATTTTTAAGGGAAAAGGTAAGCGAGACGACATCGATGGTTATAGACCTATTACAATAATTCCTGCGATAGCAAAAGTACTAGAAAACGGTCTCAGTACCAGACTTACCGCCTTCCTAGAGTCAACTAATGCCCTTTCAGATCGCCAATACGCATATCGCAAAGGTAAGTCGACAACAGCTCTTACCCGGGAAGTAGTGCAACGTGTCATGGACGCCCGCGCACGGAAACAGCAGGTAGCACTGATATGCTGCGACCTATCTAAAGCATTCGACGTGGCCGACCATGCAGCAAAAAAAAGAAAGCTACAATATTATGGCATAATAGGAAAAGCGTGTGATTTGTTGACTGACATGTTGCGGAACAGATCACAAGTAGTCGGAGGAGAAACGATGTCTGAACCCCTGATAACAACAATAGGCGTCGCCCAAGGATCATCTGTTTCAACCATAATATTCTCCCTACTTCTTAACGATCTACCTGAATTTGCTAACATGGCAGATATATATATGTACGCCGACGATGTTGCGGCCATGGTGACGGCTACATCTCTTGAAGGCTTAGAGCAAAGCATAAATTACACAGCGTCCAAGCTTGCAGAGTGGTTCAACTTAAATGGTCTGACTCTCAACATTAAAAAAAAACCCATTACTTACACTTCTGTCTATCAGGACGATCACACCAACCACTATCAGTGTACATGGGTAATTGTATGCTAGACCAATCTATAGCTACATCATTTCTAGGTTTCGAAATAGACAGGTGCATGACATGGTCATACCACGTAGACAAACTATGCGGCAAGCTGGGTAGTGCGTGCTTTGCGCTAAAACGTGTATCCCGAATCGTGCCGGCTGAGGCCGCTCGTGCGTGCTACTTCGCGACTGTTCACTCGCTATTGCAGTATGGGGCCGAATTATGGGGACGTTCGGCTGAATGGGAACGCATATTTCGGTTCCAAAAACGCGCTGTACGTGCTCTCATCGGAATACCCCAAAACACATCTGTAAGACCTTACTTCAAGGAACTTGGCATCATCACACTCACTGGAATTGTAGTACTGCAAGTTGCAATTTACGTTGGCTCTAAAGTAGAGCAGTATACGAAGCTCAGTGACGTTCACGCATACAGCACCCGTGGCGCTAACAGGCTTGCCGCTGTACCGCATCGTCTAGAAAAGTCTAGCAAACTGACTCACGTAATGGGCCCAACAGTCTATAATAACCTACCAGACAATGTTGTCGGGAGCTCGAATATGGATTGTTTTAAGGATACATTGAAAAAATGGCTTATCGAACAGTCGTTCTATTCCTTCGATGAATTTTTAAAACATAAAAAGGATAATTAATTCTTGAACTTGTTCACTACTGATTTAATAATTTGATTTGAGTTAATAATATTTACTTATTTATTTTTTACTAATTACTTATATTAGACGACAAGATGAATCTCATATTTATTGTTATACTGACATCCTATTCCATTTAAATGTTTTATTTTGACTTATTATTGATGTGTTATATTATTAAGTATTTATGAGTTATTTTATATTATTTGAATTTGTTACTAAGATTCTGACACGTAAACCTGTTTACGAATAAATAAACTATATAAGTTATCTGGTTTCCATAGTACAAGCTCTGCTGAGTTTGGGATCAGATGGCCGTGTGTAAATAAAGTCCCAGATAGAGCGCCGCCAATTACTCCCTTTTGATACTGGCTTCCACATAAGTGTCGTATAAGTTGGATGTGTAACAGAACGTATAACAACTCCTAGGCAATGAGAAGCAAGGTAATGGATCTTTTCATTTAGCGTGCTGATTTTTTTTAGGGTTTTGACCTTTTCCAGTTTTGCCTATTCATTCGCATAATAAAGTGGTTCGATGTATCGAATGAAAATAATAACTAATTTAATGACTTCTTATACTAATAAATCTTAATAATAACATGAAGCAACTAAATAAAAATTACTTAAATATTAAATTTTGTTTTAAAATCGTGCTTATACCTAGTGTTTGTGCCAACTTTAATGTATGGAAGTGAAAGTTGGGTATGGCAGAAAAAGAATGAAAGTAAAATAAATGCAGTGGAAATGAGAGCTCTGAGAAGTATGTGTGGTGTGACTTTGAGAGACAGAATTCGAAATACTGATGTAAGGGAGCGTTGTGGTGTGAAAGAAGATGTAGTCACAAAGATTGAAAAAGGAATGCTGAGATGGTTTGGCCATTTAGAGAGGATGAATGAAAGAAGATTGACCAAAGAAGTATACCTGGCCTGTGTGAATGGAACAACTGAAAGGGGAAGACCTCGTCGAACATTCTCTGACCAAATCGGAGACGTTCTCAAGAAATGGCAGGTCAGAAGTACCCTAAACCGGCGAACATGTATGAAGAATATAATGACAGTAATCGAGGCAAAAGACGTGTGCAAAGATCGTGACAAATGGAAATCCGTTGTCTCTGCCTACCCCTCTGGGAAACAGGCGTGAGTCTATGTATGTATGTATGTATGTTATACCTAAATATCTTCCAAAAAACTTCTTTATAGCTTTATTCGACCCTGGATATTATTCGATAACCTTAGTTAATAAAATAAATAAAATAAAAAAATCTATTTAATACGCAGACAAGATGCCTCGCTTGCATACGGTCTCCCGTGACATTTAATTGTAATGCTCTCCGGGACCAATCTTTGAGAACAGCTGTCTTACGATGTTTCTTAGCCGCTTTGTTATTTTTATTATGTATCGATTTGATTTGTCTTAGTTTGTTCGGAGATTGCAAGAGCCTCGTTTGGTATAAATATAGAACTGAATTAAATAGCTTTGTAGCTGAAGATATTGACAATGTTTTGTTTGTTTCTGATAGATTAAAATAGCGCTTGCAATTGACGGAGATGCTCTATTTATGTAATTGTATTAATTTTTAAGTTTAAACGTCCATTAATTTATTGTTAGTCTTAACAGTACTAAGTTTGGCAACAAGTATGTGGACATTTTAATCTAGTGAAATCCTTATTAAATATTTTCTTTTGTCAGTACATACTTATATAGATAACTACACACAGAGTCACATGTTCATGCACACAAATATCTGTACAGGTCGGGAATCAAACTCACGACTTGCAGCGTGAAAGGCAAACATTTACCAACTATGCCAACCGGTCCATTGCGCATTATGCTTTCTTTTTCTCGTGTTTTTTTTTATTTGTTATTCTGAAAGCATTTGAGTCTGCATTTTACAATTTAGATGATCTGAATAAAAATAAATATATCTATAAATCATACTATATTATTAATGCGAAAGTTTGTAAGTATGGATATATAGATGTTTGTTACTCTGATATAAAACACATTATTCAGCAACAATAGACGTATATTCAACTCTCCAGGATTGCACCATTACAACACTTATCCAACTTAAACTAAACTACTTCATTTCAGCATTATAATAAATGAAGGTACACACAACACACGATGTTAACAACGTTTCTGTTCCTGCGCTCGATGAGAACTGCCAAACTTTGCAGCCATTCCAAATGTCATGAACGGGAATGAACTGAATGCATCGGCCATTCCGCTCATTCACCTCTAACAGACTATACAGATTATATCCTTTTAATAAATATTAAATTAAATACAAAGCAAAATTAAGTAAACAAATCACCAAAAATGTTGCCAATTATTTGGAAATCATAACATTCGGCCATCCGACCCTGTGTTGCCTCCTGGCACACACAATACATAAACATAAGTTATACCTTTAAAAAAACATCAGCAAATCATAACATTCAAATAAAATAAAAATTATAAAAGTTTTGTATACAACCATATAAGTTATATATACCTTTCAAAAACAACATCAGCAAATCATTACATTCTAATAAAATAAAAAATACAAAAGTTTTGTATAGGTACAACCATATAAGTTATATATACCTATCAAAAACAACATCAGCAAATCATAACATTTAAATAAAATAAAAAATACAAAAGTTTTGTATAGGTACAACCATATAAGTTATATATACCTTGCAAAAACCACATCAGCAAATCATAACATTCAAATAAAATGAAAAGAATACAAAAGTTTTGTATACAACCATAAAATACATTTTGTCAATAATACATTATTACAAAACAAAAACAAAGTGAAAAAAAAAGCTACCACTATAATAAAAATCATGGGCTATAACGATATATCGACAAAAATAGTTAAAACAGTCAAAGTAGTCATTGCTGACCCTCTAAGCCATATCCTGAACATTGGATTAGCTTCAGATATTTACCTAGACAAACTAATAAAACCTCTCTTTAAAAATAGAAAAACGATATGTAGAATTCTATGAGCCTAGAGCTCTCTTGTCGGTATTCTCTACAATCATCAAGTATATTGTATCACAGGTTATTTTTATACCTACTTCAGGCACCAGCGATCCTCAACCTACCTTGTAAAACTAGCTTTAGAATAAAATGACATTTGTAACTTGTGGTTGATGGTGAGAAATAAATTCAAAAATTCATATATAGGCCCAAATTTATTCTTACTTCGAAAAAAAAAGGAATATGTTTGTAGCAGAACTAAAAGGTTGCTGAAAGTATAAGACAATAAACAGGGCTATTTACGATTTCTTAAATATTAATGTATCAGGAATTGACAATAAAATACCAGATTGTGCCATTTTTTTTTGACATTGAAGTATTTGACTGCGTGGACCATAAAATATTATTAGAAAAATTAAATTCATGCGCGGTATGAGGACCTAGCCTAGGATATATCGAACCTTTTTTTTTTATTTAGTTAAATGCACCGACATTAAACATTTAGACAAAAGAAAAACAAAACTTGAAAACAATATTATTTCTCTCAATAGATTGGTTAAGTATGATGGGTAGTTCTTGGGTTCCCTATTATTTAAAATATACACCAATGGGTTGACTAAAGCTATAAACAGGTCAATGTCACGATTTACTCACGATAGCACTGCTATAATTGAACGTAATTAATATTTAAATGTAAAAATTTTGACATTAAATATATTTGACATTAAATAATAGAATGGATGAGAGATAATAATAATAAATTTGAAAAAACCAACATAATTCAATTTAGACAATGAATTACTCCAGCGACACTTAATATTCACTATCATGACAACCAGATAAAATAAATTTCTAGGCTTAATTATTGACAGCAAAATTGACTAGAAAGCTGATATACACGGTTTGAGCAAAAATATTTAAACTTCCCTCGATAAGAAACCGAGATGCATTACTGCCTATGACAATCAGAATTTCATCCAAGATACGGTACTACTTATTGGGTGAGTTTCCCCACAAACACAGTAATGCAGCTTTTAATGCTCAAAACAATGCATTAGGGCTATGTCTAAATTAAAAATTCTAGATAGATGCGACCATTTTATGTGTAAAACTTGGTTTTGTATTCTGTTATTCTGTTTTAAATTTGTTATGTACTAATTTTATTTTGTTATTTTAGATTATGAACTAATTCAATTGATTTATGATGAATTGATATATAAAATATTATCTATTTCCAAACCAAATATTAAGTTAAGTTATTTCAAACTCTGTATGTTTTTTTTTGGATAAATAAAGATTATTAGATTAGATTTATGACTTTTTTATATGTAAAACTTATTTTTGCATTATGTAGCAATCAAGATGAACATTTTCATGCATTTAGATAGAACATAGAATACTATTATTTTAATAACATCCATATATCTGTAACTTTGTTCAGAAAATAAATGATTGATTGATACGTGACTACATTAAAATTATCAATGAAACAGCAAATAAAATACTTTTAGGTAGAACTAATCAGAACCATATTTCTGGATTATTATGATTTTGAGCTCATATCAGATTCAATTTCATCAACCTTAGCTAATACATGTCTTTTATGCAGCGGCAAAACAGCTGATGGTCCAAAACCCTTAACTACTGGAACTTATTAAAACTTTTACCCAAATTAAGTAGCTCGGCATCGGTTTTGCGCGAAGGTCTACAATCACTATCAAATTCAATGTAAGCATTTATTATTTATGACAGGTGATTTAAAATATTCAAGGAAAATTTCCCGATGCACTTAAAATACCACTTATTAAACCGATCCATAAAAAGGGGACACACATACGCCTAACAACTACAGGCCATAACCCTTTTACCTACCTTCTCGAAAGTATTTGAAAAGGCAATGTGCAACCGATTAAACCAGTTTCTTGAAAAAAATTGTAATACTGGACGATAATCAAAACAGTTTTGAAAGTCAAAATCGACTACGTTCAAACATCCTTACAATATGTGGATGACAGAAAAATGTTATAGAATTATTACTGGACATGACGAAAGCGTATAAGGTTTAATCTATCTTTATCTTTATCACAGGGCTCTAACATCATATCATCGATTTTTACTTTGACACTTTATTGTTTAATACCAGTTTTGTTTTTTATTTCCTAAACCTAAGTCCCATTACATACATACCCATTACAGACTATTCTGAATTCATAAACACACAAGCTTTTTTACACAATATCTAATCTCAATATTATTATGACTGTTATCTATTTATATCTCTACTGTTATAGATTTAGAATTATGAGTTTCAAGCAATTATAATTACAAAGAAAGCAATCTTTAATTCAATCTGCGGAGTGGGGAACTGGTGACCTGTCATACAGGTTTTCCCAAACCTAACTCGGGCACCAGTCTCTCACAAAACTGGTTGCATTTATAACTGCTAAAATGAACAATCCTAAATGTCATCTTATTTAAAAAGTGTAAACTACTTTTGTAATGAGAGAAATAAATGCATATTCTATTCTATTCTAATATATATAAGGTTTTGTGCCATAACTACTCAAAAACGATTAGGCTCCGGAATCCGAGGATCTGCTTAAAATTGGTTTAAATAATACCTAGAAAACAGAACCCAATTAGTACAAATTGATCACCCTGACATGGTCACAATTAAAATAAAGCACATACGATCTGACATTAGACAATTAACTAGTTCGATTCCCCAAAGAAGTGTATTAGGTTGCATACTGTTTCTAACGCACATAACCTTCCAAAAATACTAAATAGCGAATTACTGTTCCGGATCTCTTCGCGGATGATATTTCAATTTTTATAAAATGTGAGAATAATTATGATCCTGTCCAACCAATACATGAAACATTGGATTGTGCAACAACTTGGTTACAAGACCATAAATTAAAAATAAATTATGGTAAAAAAAAAATTATACAATTCAGATCCCACAAGAAACCACTCTTAAATACAAATATTATATACCAAAAACATATTTAGAAACCGTGGAAACATTTAACTTACTTGAAATTCATATAGATACACATGTAACTTGGAAATCACATATAGGACAAATAAAACCGAAACTATCAAGATTCTTTTAACAAAACTACCAAGAACTTCCAAATTAATCAAAGCTCTAACACAAGCGTGGCTTTCGTGGCTAAAATATGGTATAATGCTGTGGGGAAATAGAGCAAAAGCAAATCAGTTGTTTATCATACAAAAAAAATGTGTGAGAATTATAGCCCGCATAGACAACACTAAAGCCTGTAAGTCTTATTATATCGAATACGAGCTCTTGACTCTGCCTTCAATATACATCTATGACATTTCTTTATACAAAACCCGTACAAACATTTACTAGAGTTAAAGAAACATACACCTTAAATACATGACACAAAAAGGATTATACATCCCACCATCTCGGACTGAAATGCTCAACGAAAGCCCGTACTACATGGCAATAAAAATAATTTATAAATTACCATTAGACATTAAAAATGAAACTCATACTCTAGTATTTAATAAAAAGCTAAAGAACTTAATAATCTCAAGTAAAGACACTTCTTTATTAAAATCTTATAATTAAAATCACAATTCAACCAATCTAACCACAATCTTGACAAATTCCTAATCCTGTATGTAACCCTTAATATAATGCAATATGAACCAGTAATCAAAAATACTAACGATATTTTTATCAATTATCCAGTAAGTCAAATCCAAGTTTATATATACTTATTTTAAGATTATGTTTCAATAATTATTTACATATTTAAGTATTTATTTAGATTAAATAGTGCTGTTTTTATTCCAATTGTTTTATATAATTATTGATATATTATTAAAGGTTGTAAAATATTATATTATAATTATAGTGGCAACGCCTGTAAAAGGCCACTATCTCCAATTTGTACCTAATTAAGATCTGTACAAATCTTAGTTGCAAATTAACTTGGAACTTCGAACATTTAAAATAGGGATAGTCATATCAACGACAGCTTAACATGTAAGAGAACGGGTAGTAAGTCCATTAAACTTGTACCAGGACCACACAAGCTTGGTTTAGTTTTTTGAGCGTATCACCATGTTCGCGAAATTTACTATTAAGTAGTGGTTGAGGGTTTTGGGAAATAAGAAAGAAAAGTAAATCTTACGACTCAGAACTATTCTGCGCTAGTGCCCTATTTCTCACTGAACTATCATTAATACTGTATACACTATTATTAGACAGCCCTTCTACCACAAATTTTACTATAATAATGGGGTTTATTAATAATAAATTTAACATAAACTAATTTATCATAAAAATATTAACGAAGACTTTCATCATCACGTGAAACAAGATTTAACATTTCTTCTAAAAGTCTACCGTAATTCTATTCACTGGGAAAAGCCTTCATGAGTTTAACTTGCCACTCACCTGAACTAAAAACAACTGTTAGCGAAGCTCCAAACAATCTCTTTGCTAAACCAGCTAACTTTAACCATGTTCAGAAAATCTTTAGATACCACTTCTTCACTTGAACTATTTCACGATGGACTTCGTAGTTTAACCATACTTTTCTGAGATCTCCGAGGTGTATCAGGAGGAGCACCTGCTTCATCATCAGTAGTCATCAACATCTCACTGAAACATATACATTCTCCGCGACATAATCCATTCATAATCATGTTACAATAAATAAATTAGTTAAAATCCAGTAAATCATAACAGAGGTACAGAATCATTCTATTCAAAACATAGACAAAATCAACACAGTCTTTAAAATTAACCCCGGTATAATCCATTCAACACGGTACAATGAATAAATGAGTCAAAATCCAGTAAATCATAACAGATCGACAGAATCATTCCACTAAAAACATAGAAAACTAAACACAGTCTTAAAACTTAACCCCGGCATAATCCATTCATAATCATGTTACAATGAATAAATGAGTTAAAATCCAGTAAATCATATTAGATTCACTGAATCATTCTACTGAAAACGAAGAGAGAGTCTTAAAATTTAAAAGTCTTCTTAACGTTTCATACGTAACAACAAAAATAAATAAAACTGGCTAAATTTTATCGAGTAAACTACTCATTGAGCAGGTCACTCGTTTTGATTAGCATAGACTGTTGTTAGCATTCATAGGACACTTTATCTGACGACTAGTCACACAATCAACTACCAGCAATAACCATAACTATCCAAAATTCCAGTGTATCCATATAGTCAACCCACTAAATAACTTTATCAGACGACTAGCGACCCACTCAATATCCAGTGAGACACCTACTCACTCATCTAACCAGCGCAGTCACATAGTACGCCCCCTAACTAACATTATCCGACGACTAGCGACCCGCTCAACATCCAGTTAAATACCTATTTACTCAATTAACCAGCGAAGTCATATAGTACGCCCCCTTAGGTACTAGCTTTACCCGACGACAAGCAACCCGCTCATCATCCAGTGAGATACCTAGTCACAAAATTAACCAGCGAATTCACATAGTACGCTTCCAAACTAACTTTATCCGATGACTATTAACCCGTCTATCATCCAGTGAGATACCTACTCACTGAATTAACCAGCGAAGCCATATAGTACGCCTCCTAACAAAACTGGTAAAAATTCTCAGTTTATTTATCAATAAAACCAATTATAATAGCCGTAATTTAAGTAACCAACAATCTAAAATCTACATAATGTTGCTTGTAATTAATCATTCAACAAATAAATACATTCCAACGATTTCCATTTAAATCTTCCAAGAAGCTTATGAACGTAGTCATAAAGGTATTAAAAATCAATTTTATCCACCATATACAACAATGTGTGCTTATTAGTACTGCCAGAGAGTGGCCCTCGTCACGTACGTAAGCACCCACGATTATATAAAACAGTTTACACAGCATAGTCCATTATCAGAGAGTTGCCCTGACCGTATGGGTAATGCCATGCAATTAACATTTATTATGATATAAACAAAAGTCTTAAATTCATAAAATTGCTTTATGCCTACAGATAAAACCCTTGAACGTGATAATTTAACAATTGTATTCAAATATGACCAATTACAAGCAATTCAATAATATTATTCCATTGTTTTTTTTTATGGTCTACATACCTTTTTCTTGGGTAATTTCCACTTCTGAGATGATAAGAAAACACGTTATTCAGCAACAATAGACGTATATTCAACTCTCCAGGATTGCACCATTACAACACTTATCCAACTTAAACTAAACTACTTCATTTCAGCATTATAATAAATGAAGGTACACACAACACACGATGTTAACAACGTTTCTGTTCCTGCGCTCGATGAGAACTGCCAAACTTTGCAGCCATTCCAAATGTCATGAACGGGAATGAACTGAATGCATCGGCCATTCCGCTCATCATTACAGCTAAATAAGTCCACTGCTGGACAAGCCTCCCTCAAGAATCGTCATGGGGGGATATGCCATAATCGCGACGCTTGGCAGACGGGTTGGCGATCGCAGTAAGATGGTCATAGTAATCAGAAGGAAGCTGCTGCCCATCCTCTGGTAGATATTCCCTCGGGTCGACTTCTACGCCCCCCACGGGATGAGATGGGGTGATGATATTCTGATTCTGATATTTGTCGCCGTCACCACACAGCAGCCGTCACCATTCCGCTCATTCACCTCTTTTAGACAGATTATATCCTTTTAATAAATATTAAATTAAATACAAAGCAAATTAAGTAAACAAATCACCAAAAATGTTGCCAATTATTTGGAAATCATAACAACTCTTTCACGCAATACTCCTGAAACTAAGTAGTACATACTTATCGCATGGGCAGTGGTTGCCCCAGTGTCAGAGTTGTACAAGCCGCCAAGTAGTCCCCTGACATGGCTTAACGACTATTGTCTAATGACTACAATCGGGACCGACAGCTTAACGTGCCCTGCGTGTATTAATAAAGGTTATTCATCCGTATAACATATAGGCTATAATTTATAAAATTTAACGTGGGTAAAACCGGTATTCATCCAAAATTTGAAGTAAATCCATGCGGTACTTTTTGAGTTGAGCCCGGACATACATACAGACAAACAGACAAAAATTCTAAAAACTATATATTT
Organism: Pseudoips prasinana; assembly: GCA_951640165.1. Lineage (NCBI taxonomy): Eukaryota > Metazoa > Arthropoda > Insecta > Lepidoptera > Nolidae > Pseudoips > Pseudoips prasinana. Next base: position 15,773,133 of record OX621259.1, on the reverse strand, counting down.
GGTTTCGATATTCATTGTAGATCACGCCACAAGTATCCTTTAAAAAAATATTCAATGTACAGTTTTGACTTTTCTACGATTTTATTATATGTATAGATTGTATAGCTTACTTTACCATTTCGTTTACGAAGCTTTTACTGCTTCATCGGACATAGATGCGAGCGAAGGTTTCAGCCTTTCGGCAATATAAAACTACAAACTACGTAACTCACGCTAGAGGGCACCACTTTTGAGTATCGAAACTAGACTCGCTTCGCTTATTGATGGGTAGGTGTTGCCAGCTTAAGAAGAATGTGAGGTGTTATTTAATACTAGAACAAATAATGTACTTAAGATCCCCACGTGTACCAACTATTTTGGTAAAAGACACAAAAGTTATGTGGTCCCTAAACTTTATAATAAATTTCCCCTAGCTCTGATTAATAACGTAAACCTGACTAATGGATGTTTTCTATGTATTTAAGTATTTATCTATCTACATAAGTATGTATATCGTCGCCTGGTACCCATAGTACAAGCTTTGCTTAGTTTGAGGCTAGGATGATCTGCGTGACATTGTCCCTTGATATACTTATTATATAAAAAAAAAAACAATTGATGTATGAAAATTGGAAAAAAGGAGCTTCATCTGCCAACAAACTGCTATGCAGTTTGGCAGAAGTATATTATGAATGTTAAGAAGTATGTTAATTGTGAATAAACATTTTTTGATTTTTTTTTCATGATTTTAATACCACAGATGGAATACTGCTGTAATCTCTGCGTCACCACAGTATCAACTTCTTCCCTTTCATTCGACGTCGCGCAGCTCGAATCGTCCTTCAGTTAGTAGATATCCAGATGAATCTCTATTTTCTGCCACTAAACTTAGGGAGCTAATAGGTACATTCTTACCATGATGATGTCCTCCCGACCAGTCTTAACGAAGACTAGCCAATTGCGCAGGACATATTATAGTGCACAAGTGTGTGCGCAAACACACACAGGGGCACTTTCTATTCCATCACTCTCATGATCCGATGGGACGCCTAGCGACACGACCGGAAAGAGTTCAGGTACAGGACCGACGGCTTTACGTGCTCTCCGAGGCACGGGGGTGTAATACCGCCGACGTCCAGACTTCGGGCTGATATTGAGAAATTTCTGTTTACGGAAAATTCCCATAATCAATTTTTGGCCCGACCCGGGATTTGAAACAGATACTAAACCCAACTTATACTAGGGGTAGCGTGTTCAAACGCCGATAGTTAGACTTTGCGTTCAAATCCCAAGTCGAGCAAAAAAAATATTTTGGGATTTTGCTGTTAAGAAAATTTCTTATTTTTGCCTGAAGTCTGGGAGTTGGCGATATTATACCCCCATTGTAATACCGCCGACGTCCAGACTTCGGGCTGATATTGAGAAATTTCTGTTTACGGAAAATTCCCATAATCAATTTTTGGCCCGACCCGGGATTAGAACCATATGGTTAGAATAAACCTATTAGATTGTTGTAGCCAGAAGACATGGGTTCGATCTCCATCGAGGGCAAATTTTTGTGTGATGATTCAAAAATTACACCCAGACACAGAACAAATCATCATGTGTGATCATTCTGTTTCTGGGTGTATTCTACTATTTATTTAGAAACGTATACATATTATTTATTTATTTATTTTTATGGACCTCCAACAGAGGATACACACATACAAACAAAAACAAAAAAATACAGGTCCTTTCCACTGTGCTTCTCCAATTACAGGAAGCCACAGCATGCTCTGTTCAATACCTACGTTAACCATAAATTAAATCTATACATATAATAAATCTGTAGAAAAATCATTTTTGTACATGAAAAGAAAATCCAAAAAAAATAGCCAGGGTATTAAAGGACAACCAATAGAACCCATTTCCAGCATTTTTAGAATTTTTGTCTGTTTGTCTGTTTGTCTGTTTATATGTTCGGGTATCACGTAAAATATACGAAAGCAATGTAGATAACATTTATACACAACGATTGAGCGTAACTTGAGGTAACATTTAGTTTTTGTTTTATTGCAATCGGTTCAGTCTATCAAAAGATATTAGATTTTAAAGTAATCATGGAGAAAAATAACACACATTTCGGTACTTCAAGATGAACTGTTTATAGTTGAACTAAACTGTCCGATAGACTGATGTCTTTGTGCATATTATGTCATCTCTTTTCTGAATGAACTAGGTTGATAGTTGATTTTTGTTTCGATAGATGTCGTTGTGTATTTGTTTTGACTCGCGGTGTTAATTTTGCCCGTGTTTGCTGATTGCATGAGTTACGTAGGGTTTTGAATGTTCTGAATTGTTTCGAAATAAGGTCTTGGCTGCCTAGAAGTATGTCGTTGTCTAAACATGGTTATTAAAAAAATCTGTTTTCTTTGGGCAAATTAAATTATGTAGAAGGTTGGATTTGTTATAATTTCATTTTAAATTATTGATAGTTGATTTTTATTTCGATACATGTCGTTGTGCTTGATAGTTGATATTTATTTCGATAGATGTCGTTGTGCATTACTTTTGACCCGCGGTGTTAAGATTTGCCCGTGTTTGCTAATTGCATGAGTTACGTAGGGCTTAGAATGTTTCGAATTGTTTCGAAATAAGGTCTTGGTTGGCTAGAAGTATGTCGTTGTCCAAAATTGGTTGTTAAAATATTCTGTATTCTTTGAGCAAATTGAATTATGTACATGGTTGGATTTGTTATAATTTAATTTTAAATTATAATGTCAATCGATCGAAAGTTTGTGCTGTCGATTCGTTTGTAACGCGAATGTACAGACGATTCGAATTTTATTGAGCCTGTCCGATTGAATGTATTTGAATGTAGTAAATTAACCCGGTCTCTCATAATTTTCTCAGCACAAATCTATATACCTACCTATGTAAAAGAGGAAACTGACTGACTGACATATCAACGCACAGCCTGAACGGCTGGGGTTAGAGACTTGAAATTTTGCCGGTAGGTACTTTATATGACGTATGCATTCACTAAAGAAGGGGTTTTTGGAAATACTAACCCTAAAGGGGTAAAACAGAGAATGAAAGATAATGAAAGATTTTGAAGTTAAAGGCATTGAAACTGATATTTATTTAGTAGTTCAGCCAAAAATAAAAATAAATATTTTAGAATTTTTGGAAATTCCACCCCAAGGGCGTAAAATAGGGGATGTAAGTTTGTATGAAAAGTGTATAATTTTTGATGTGAAAAGCATGAAAATTGGTATTTGGCCTTTCCGTTAAAAATAAAAAATATGTATTTCAGGATTTTAGGAATTTCCACTACTAAGGGCGCATAATAGGGGATTTATGTTGCGTGTGGGTATACCTATAATGGTTGTGAGACTTCAAGTCAAAACTTTGCATCGTGTTATAGAGTCTACTATTATGCCTGGATCCGCCCAGGGAGAAGCAGTGTTCGTGTCACGTATTCCGTTAGTGCCAAATGATCTCCCTTTTCAGTTTAAAATACTGTAATTCCCTATAAAAGTGTGTGTCGCGATAACCATCAACAAATTGCAAAGGCAAACCCTCAAGTTAGCTGGAATTGACTTGAGGAAGGCGGGCAGGTTCACGTGGCGTGCTCACGTGTGAGTTCATCCCACAGTCTGATCCATGTAGAGCGAGGACCTACGTCTTTTGCTGAGCGCCGTAAAGTGGATGATATTGAACATCCCACATACCAGGCCGCTTGCAGAGAACGCCATTTATTAGTTGGAGGTAAGCATTGGGATGACGCTCTAGCGGAAGCATGCGTGAGCGATAGTCCACATCGCTTGCGACATTTGTTTGCCATCTTACTGACCTTTTGTGCGTTATCGGACGCTAAACGGTTATGGCAAAAGTACCATGACAAGTTTGCTGAAGATTTTATGAGACATGTACAACTAAATACTGATGGACAAATTACTGACAGGGTACGTGAAAATTGTCACAACAGGTCCTTATTGGCTATTCAAATGATAGTTATAAGTATAGGAGGGAACCCGATCAGTCAGAGGCTGCGAAAAGGCACAGGAGTTTTTTATTGTTAAAAATAGGCGATGGCACATACCCCGTACAAGAAGATGGAAAAGTTATTTTGATTGCTAATCTCTGTTCTTAGGTTACACCACAGCAAGAGCTAATTTCTTCTGTGTACGGAGATACCACAAACATGGGAAATCAAGCCGGTTCTTGGCTATGTCAGCGAGCTATTTTGACTCCCCACAATGACCAAGCTGCGGCAATTAATTTCAAAATATTGAGTCATGCGTCCGGTAATAGTAGAGAATATAGCTCAATAAATACATTTATGGAAGAAGATAACGCCACGCACTACCCGGTAGAATTTTTGGATTCCCTCAGCAAGCCCACAAAATAGTTTTAAAAATTGGTGTACCAATCATTCTCCTCAGAAATTAATGTCCTCCCAAACTTTGTAACGGCACTCGGCTCAAAGTCACAAATCTGCAACATTATCGAAGCTGAAATATTAACTGGTTGCGGCGCCGGTGATATTGTTTTTATTCCAAGGATACCTATAATTCCTAAAAACTTTCCTTTCTCTTTCAAACGAGTGCAATTCCCAGTCAGTCTCTGTTATGCCATGACGATTAGTAAAGCTCTGGTCCAGACATTATCCGTTGCGGGGGTGGACCTAAGTATTGGATGCTTTTCCCATGGTCAACTATACGTAGCTCTTTCACGCGTAAACAACCCCAATAACGTTTTTATGTACGCTCCAGATGGTTCCACACGTAAAATAAAGAAGCACTAAATTAAATAAAAAAATGTTTTCGGTATCCTCCCACCGCGCTTTACACTAAAAAATACATTGTTAAGTTCCGACATCCACGCGAACGAAGTCGCGGGCACAGCTAGTATAAAATATAACTTGTAATCTACTTCATATAAAAAACTAAATTAAACTCACTTAAATTAACCGACTAACTAATAACTAATTTTAACTAATAACTAATTTTAACTAATAACTAATTTTAACTAACAGTATCAAAATAAAATTCAAGAACTTAAGATTTCTTATTTCTGTACTGACTTTTGTTTTGTTGATTGATTATTATATTTATTTTAGTCTAGTGGTATAGAGTTTAACTGCAGATAATGAGCTCCTGGGTTCAAATCACGGGTTGGGCAAAAGAGTGATAAGTACTGGGATTTTTCTGTACAGAATAGCTTCTCAGTATCAGCTCAGCTCTGGGAGTTGACCTCGGAGAGCACGAGAATCCTTTGATCCTGTACGTGACCTCTTTCCCGTTGCGTCGCTAATCGTCCCATCGGATCAAGGAAGTGATGGAATAGAATATTCCCAATGTTTGCGCATACACTTATGCGCAGATGGCTAGTTTCTATTGAGACTGGCCACCGTGGCCGAAATTCAATAGGTGAAAATTTTATTATTATGTTTATCAGTTATCTGTTATCATAGTACAGGTTAATTTGGGATTATGTGGCAGTATGCTATTTGACTCAAGATATTTATTAGATACTAGCTGACCCGACAGACCTTGTCCTGTCTTAACGATGACTATTAACGCACGCTATCTGTCAATACTATGTCAAATAAAAAAAAGTTACATTAAAAAAGGTTATATTGTCCAAAGCGCTAAGGTTAGATTAGAAATAATATTTGGTTGTGAAGTATTCTTAAATTTTCTTATTTTCCGCGCAATTTTAAATTCTTTTTTTTTACATAAGAACCTTCTCCTGACAATAACAAACACAATAAAAAAAGAAATAGTGAAATCGGTCCAGCCGTTCACGCGTGATGTCGTGACAACGGAAAACGGGTTTCATTTTTATACGAGTATATACAGATTTAATTAAGTAATTGTATTTTTAAGGTTTTATAACGATTACAACGTAATAAAGAAAGAAAGAAAGAAATAATTTTATTTTCATTACAAATACGGAAAATACATTTAATGTGGTACCTATACATTTTAATCATTATTAATTTTATCCATACTGGTATGAAAAATGGCCCTATCTCAGCTAGTACTGCATTTCTGCAGTGCTGATCTTCCGATAGGGCCAGTAGGTACTGGAAGCGTGATACCAGACGAATTCACATTATCATACTTACAAGCTAAGAAAAAATCCTGGATTGTTACAACATTATAGGTACATAGCTACACTTTAAGATTATTATTATGATAAAATATAGAACAGAAAAATATGTATTATATCTCGATTTCATTCAGATTTCGGATAACTAAATGGAGGACTTAGATACGTATAAACCAAAACTTTAAATTGATATTCATAAACCAAATTCCCTCAAAAAGAACGATTTCGAATACAATTTTGTTCTGTTACTATTTTTTTGCAAGTTTTTACGAAGTGCAGTGGACTTTACGTCAGTGGATACACTTCGACCTTGAAAGCATCTTTATTATGCTAGTAATAAGGTTGATTTTTGTGGTATAACTGTATCCACGAACGTGCCGTTACTGTACATCCAATTCATACACGAGAGTACGTTGCTATGCCTCTACAGTGTACGTAGAGTTTTGTAGAGAGTAGAGACAGGCCGGACATAGCGGTCGCATACATTCGTAGTGCTTCGTGGGATACTTCGTCAATATTTAGGGAAAAGAGGGGAAAATGTGAAAAGTCATATAAATAAATAAAAGAAAAAACCTTATTACACCAGATTTATTAAAAAACCAAGCAGCCAAGTGCGAGTCGGACTCGCCCATAAAGGGTTCCGTATCAGCAAGTATTTGAGTTGATTGAATAAATTAAATAAGTTTGCATGGTAATGTACATCATATATTTTTTTTAGTTTAATCATTCTCTTATTTTAGAAGTTACAGGGGGGGCACTCATTTTACCACTTTGGAAGTGACTTTACTACTTGACTTTACGTCAGTGGATACATTACGACCTTGAAAGCGTCTTTATTATGCTTGTGATAAGGTTGATTTTTGTGGTATAACTGTATCCACGAACGTGCCGTTACTGTACATCCAATTCATACACGAGAGTACGTTGCTATGCCTCTACAGTGTACGTAGAGTTTTGTAGAGAGTAGAGACAGGCCGGACATAGCGGTCGCATACATTCGTAGTGCTTCGTGGGATACTTCGTCAATATTTAGGGAAAAGAGGGGAAAATGTGAAAAGTCATATAAATAAATAAAAGAAAAAACCTTATTACACCAGATTTATTAAAACACCAAGCAGCCAAGTGCGAGTCGGACTCGCCCATAAAGGGTTCCGTATCAGCAAGTATTTGAGTTGATTGAATAAATTAAATAAGTTTGCATGGTAATGTACATCATATATTTTTTTTAGTTTAATCATTCTCTTATTTTAGAAGTTCCAGGGGGGGCACTCATTTTACCACTTTGGAAGTGACTTTACTACTTGACTTTACGTCAGTGGATACATTACGACCTTGAAAGCGTCTTTATTATGCTTGTGATAAGGTTGATTTTTGTGGTATAACTGTATCCACGAACGTGCCGTTACTGTACATCCAATTCATACACGAGAGTACGTTGCTATGCCTCTACAGTGTACGTAGAGTTTTGTAGAGAGTAGAGACAGGCCGGACATAGCGGTCGCATACATTCGTAGTGCTTCGTGGGATACTTCGTCAATATTTAGGGAAAAGAGGGGAAAATGTGAAAAGTCATATAAATAAATAAAAGAAAAAACCTTATTACACCAGATTTATTAAAAAACCAAGCAGCCAAGTGCGAGTCGGACTCGCCCATAAAGGGTTCCGTATCAGCAAGTATTTGAGTTGATTGAATAAATTAAATAAGTTTGCATGGTAATGTACATCATATATTTTTTTTAGTTTAATCATTCTCTTATTTTAGAAGTTACAGGGGGGGCACTCATTTTACCACTTTGGAAGTGACTTTACTACTTGACTTTACGTCAGTGGATACATTACGACCTTGAAAGCGTCTTTATTATGCTTGTGATAAGGTTGATTTTTGTGGTATAACTGTATCCACGAACGTGCCGTTACTGTACATCCAATTCATACACGAGAGTACGTTGCTATGCTTCTACAGTGTACGTAGAGTTTTGTAGAGACAGGCCGGACATAGCAGTCGCATCTATTCGTAATGCTTCGTGGGATACTTCGTCAATATTTAGGGAAAAGAGGGGAAAAAGGGAAAAGTCATATAAATAAATCAAAGAAAAAACCTTATTATTACACCAGATTTATTAAAAAACCAAGCAGAGAATGATTAAACTAAGAAAAATATATGATGTACATTAGTACATAGTATATGATGTACATTAGTACATCATATATTTTTCTTTGTTTAATCATTCTCTTATTTTAGAAGTTACAGGGAGGGGGGAGGGAGCACTCATTTTACCACTTTGGAAGTGTCTCTCGCACACACTATTTAGTTTAAAAAAATATATTAGAATCCTCAATATCATTTTTAAAGACCTATCCATAAAATATACACATGTATGGGTTCGATGCAAAAATCTTTTTTGAGTTTCAGTTCTATGTATGGGGAACCCCAAAATTTATTGTATTTTTTTCTATTTATGTGTGAAAATCTAAATGCGGTTCACAGAATACTTACCAAGTTTCAACAGTACATCTCTTATTGTTTCGGAAAAAAGTGGCTGTGACATAAAGACAGACAGACAGACATGACGAATCTATAAGGGTTCCGTTTTTGCTATTTGGCTATGGAGCTCTAAAACGAGTGTTCTGTACAGCACGCGATTGCAGTAAAATTTAAGAGAATGAAAATATATCTCTCTTGCCTCTAGAGTAATATACGAAACGGAACCCTCGCTTCTTTTATCTTTACTGACTTATATCTCCCTCTAAACTTCTGTTCGCTCGACTGATCACACTTTTCGTAACGCTCTCGTCGTCACGCATACACCAGCTTACTCCGCAAGTTAAGCGTACGTAAAAAAGTTTTACTTCCAAAAAGTTTATAACGTGTACGCTATATATTTGATTATTTACCCGCGTTAAATTTTATAAATTATCACAGCTCTTCCCCTGTAAGTGAAAACGTGATAGTATGTTGACCCGACCTCTTAGTAATATTCATGCTAAATTTGAATTAAATCCATGCAGTGGTTTTTGAGTTTAGCCCGGACATACATACAGACAAAAATTCTAAAAACTATATTTTTGGCTTCGATATTGATTCAAGATCACGCCCCAACTGTACTTTAAAAAAAATATTCAATGTACAGTTTTGACTTTCCTACGATTTTATTACATGTATATAGATAATTTTCATAAAAAGTATTTCGAGCATTTAGACAAATACTATTATTTATTGCGGATCTAAAACTACCAGACTTAACGTGTTAAATGAAAAATCCATTTTCAAAATTATAAAATTAGGTACTTGTAAGTGATTTATGTTCCGTATTGACTCTACATATTATAATTTCATAGAGGCCATACTCTTGGAGGTAACAAGTTAAGTTGATGTGATTAAGACTGCAGCACTGGCCGCTGGCGATAGCTATTGAATTACGTCGATAATGTGTGTAGAATGTACCAAGTGAATTAAGGTCCGATCATACTGAACTAAACTCTGAATTTTGAAGCGTAAATTATTACGAACTTTAATCTCGCTATTGTATCACTTTCATTGTAGGCATAGTTTTTTGATGTGAAACATTTAAGTATAGCCGCACGTAAAACAGATTTCGGGCGTGGCGACGCATGCCGTGGCGCATGCGCAATCGACTTTTTATTTTATCATTATGACATATTTAGTTCCTATCACAATATGTTCTTTTCTGCATATTACTTTTACAAAATAATGTCGATGTTTCACATCTGCCAGGCGTCCCGTGACGGCTCACATTTTTTTATTATTAAATTGAGTGAAGTTAACTAGCGTAAAATATTGACAATCTTCATTCGTGTTGTCAATGCGATTTTTTCATATATAAAATAAATAAAAACATGCCCAATTCAACATTCAATTAACTATTTTATTCTATTATTGTTATGACAAATAAAATTATTACAAGGTGCCTGAAAATAATGATTTTTGTTTTGCAAGAGCTTACTTGCATGGAGTCATTTGCATATTAATTATATATTATTATGTAGATGCCAAAATTGATAGAAGTACAATTTAATAAATGTGTGTGTTTGTGGGCGTATGTGTTTATAATAAGAACGTTTCTTGATATCCCTTTTAATTCGCAATATTTTTAAATCAGATTATTACCTAATTTTCATTAATACACATTCTAGATTATAAATAAAAGTATTTTTTCATTTTTTTATGGACATATTCACACACGGCCATCTGATCCCAAACTAAGCAGAGCTTGTACTATGGAAACCAGGTAACTGATTTACTACATGTACTATTTTTTTGTAAATACATACTTATCTAGATAATTTACATCCAGACTCAGGACAAACAGACATGTTCATGCACACAAATATCTGCCCCGGGTGGGAATCAAACCCACGATCTGCGGCTTGAAAGGCAGGGAATCTACCAACCACGCCAATAGGCCCGTCACATGGCATTTGTAATCAGCAGACATGCACAGCGATTATTTTTCATCATAGTTTGATATGGAGATCTTGAATAACACGAACATTAGTGGTAAACGTTTTCATTTTTGGAATATTCAACCTACGAGATTCCCGAAGCACATTTTTTGAAGTACATGGAACAATGATCATGTACCAAGTGTTGTAATAAGTATTTATTTAGTTGACTGCCTCGTCAGTGCAATGATATCGTGTTCATCTGCACGAAATTAAGTCCTGGGTTCAAATCCTGAGACGAGCGATAAAGTAATATTGGAGCTTCTCTGTTACTAAAAGTTATTTGTTTTTCTCAGTATCGGCCTGGAGTTTGGAAGGTGGTAGTGTTATAGCTCCGTACCTCTTTCCGATCCTGTCGGCTAGCCGGCTGTGAGCAACATCCCGCGCAGATAGCTAGTCTTTATTGAGATTGGTCGCTATGACTGAAATTCCATCAGGAGGTCATTATTATAAGTATTTATTAAATACATACATACATCATCAGGTTGATATCGTCCACTGTTGGACATAGGCATCCCACAAAGGTAACTAAAACGTTTCCATTTGGAGTCTTTGCCGTAGTCACCGCGCTTGGCATGCGAGTTGGCGATCGCAGTTAGATAGTAGCTAATATCTCTCAGTCACCTTTTACGACACCCACTGGATAGTATGGGATAACCATGTTATAATACTATTTAGGCTGGAAATCAAAATGATAAATAATTTATGATTTTTTTCTTAAACTTATATTTATCAAATAAACATTTACTCATAAATATACAAATTATAGAATAAATTATATTATGAGTGCGTTTATGAATATTTTTATACTACCAATTTGGGAAGGAATCCCAGGACTGTCCTGATGGCCAGCGGCTACCCTAGGCAACCTATATGGCATCACTTAGAAACTGCTGAGTTGGATAGAGACCTTAATCACAACCAATGTTAGTCCAATAATATTCTGGACTCTCTCACTATTCCTGGTCTCACTACTCCTGGACTGCATGCTCTCTCAGGTTGAGGTACTTCTCTCAGCCGAACTACTCATAGAGCGAAAATCTCTAAGCTTTACCTCACTTATATATATATATATATATAACTACCGTTTAGCTGCTGGGGCATTACGAGATACGCTGTAATAAAATAAAATAGTTTTATTCGCATAGACTGACTTTAAAAGGTTTTGTAAGACGTAATAAGTCTGTATTTTTATTTAGGTATAAGTATGTATTTCCTTACATCCGAAAGTAGAAAGGTTGGTTTGACTATGAACACCTCAAAAACGAAACTAATGACAAATGCAGAACAAGTTTCTATAAAAATTTGTGATACACAAATGGAATATGTAAATGAATACACGTATCTTGGACAAATTATATCTCCAAAAGACAGGTCTTTGTCTTTGTCAGGACAAACAAAGAAATTAACAACAGAATAAATCTATCCTGGAGAAGGTACTGATCCTTAAAAGAAATAGTAAAAAACCCAGAGATACCACTGACATACAAGAAAAAAGTATTCGACTCATGCATACTGCCCGTTATGACGTATGGATGTCAAACATGGAGCCTTACTAAACAAAATATGCACGCATTAAAGACCTGCCAACATGGAATGGAAAGAAGTATGCTCAATATTAAACTAAGGAATAAAATAAAACTAGAAACTATCCGGCAGAAAACAACAGTCACAGATGTGATATATTGTATCAAAAAACTAAAGTGGAGATGGATAGGACATTTGATGAGAAGCAAAAAGGACAAGTGGGCTAAGGATGTGACCGAATGGTGTCCAAGACAACACAAAAGAAAGAAAGGGAGACAACGTCGAAGATGGGAAGACGACATAAAAAGAATAGCAGGAGCCACATGGAGGAGGAAGACACATGACCGCATTTTATGGCAAGCTTTAGGGGAGGCCTATGCCGAATAGCAAGACAATCTTCGCGAAACTGGTGTCGATATCAAAGAGATTGTATAAATTTTTATAAGATTGTTAAATAAAGGCTTTATTATTATTATTATGTATTTCCAAAAGAAAACTAGCATATCAGTTAGATATCTGGTTTCCTTAGTACAAGCTCTGCTTAGTTTGGGATCAGACGGCCGTGTGTGTATAATGTCCCAGGATATTATGATAATTATTTAAACTTATTTTTAGACTAATAAAAAATTTTTTTTTTACTTAGTTATTTTTTCGCAATACCGGTAATTGTGGAGATCCGAATCATCCGAATCAGAATTGGGGTAGGCCTTATACCAGCGGTGAGCATCTTTCGGCTGATATGATGATGATGATGATTTATAGAATTCGATACCCAAAATACAATACATACCTACGTATAAGACTAATTCGCATCAAGCCCACTCATAAAAAACGTGCACGTGGAAAGAATACATGCACACTTCAGAGAAATCGCGATATGCGGAAAAAATAATCCGCTTTTAAATTATTATTTAGCAACACACGCAACACTGACTTCGATAGTAAAGAAAAAGGTTTACGCACCAATATTTTCTAGACAATCAATTAAATTTGAAAAAAAAAAAACAAGAAATTCTTAATTATCATGTCTATTGTTTCGATACAGTCGCCATGAAAATGTTGCACGCTATCGTCAAACATGATTATTTAATAAAGTTTTAAAACAGCTGTTTGAATTTCGATACTTGTCTGACTGCCTCGATGGTTTAGCGCTAGCGTGTTTAACTGCAGATAGTGAGGTCTTGGGTTCTAACCCGTGTCGGGCAAAAAGTTATTTTGTGAATGTTCTGTTAAAAAAAGGACTTTCCCTGCGGGATCGAATCAGAAATGTCGAAATCTGCAGGCAAACTAAAGTCACCAACATAGCCCGAATGATGCTCAACTTCCTGTAACGAGTACGAACAAACTGCTCACCGCATACTTTGGGAGTGTGATCTCTGGCAAAATCAGCGTGATATTATGTTAAATAGCTTGCAACCAATAGTTTATTATACGGATCTTGTAGCAACAAGGAACAACTACTATTGGAATCAAATACAACAGCTCACTTAGGACCTTTAAATTGATCCTCGGTGCTTTTGCAGCTGGCTTCTCGAATTGCAATTCTCTCGTTTTATGAGGCTTCAGCCTCTTTACATCATTTTGTCTCCCACTTTGCTCTGGAGGGAAGTGGAACTATTCATTTTCTAACTCCTCCTTTTTTCTTTTTGATTACATTCGTTGCGGGATCCAAGACGGTTAAAGCGATTCCCCGGGACATGCCTGAGCCTCACCACTCAGTGTCGTGTCATTGTGTGCCACTGTTGATCCTGGCTTACAGGAGTTGCAGTGGTGGGTAAGAGGGAGGGACTAGTCCCGATTTAAAAAAAAGCTGATGTGTTTGAGGGCAGGGAATAAAGTACGTAAGAAGACGGCCGCTGGGTCAGAAAGGGTATTGAATAGCGACCACGAACTGGTAGTCGTAGCGTGGTCAAAACGTGGTATGCCTTTCTCTGACAATTACTATTTAGTATAATTATGCAGACATGCTCGTTGTTAATCCTACTATATCACACTAATATTATAAAGATGACAGTTCGTGAGTATAGTTGTATGGATGTTTGTTACCCTTTCTCACAAAAACTACGGAACGGATTATGATGAAACGTTGTAGTAATATAGCTTATATGTCATTATAACACATCTATATATATAAAAATCAATGCCACTTTTCGTTGTAATGTTATAACTCAACAACGCCTTTACCGATTTGGCTAATTTTGGTCTTGAATTATTTGTGGAAGTTCAGGGAAGGTTTGTACGTAGAGAAAATTAAAAAAAAGTCTTGAGAAAGTGTAAAATCAACATCTTTTAGCAATCGAAAATATTTTTTGTTTGAACAAATGAACTTAATAATATTTTTATTATTATATACGTAGCGAAGCACGTACAGGGCCGCTAGTAAGCTATATTTTGTAAAGCCTAACGCGGGTGAAACCACGGTGCACAGTTAGTTTACCTATAAATCTTAATATTAAAATGAAACTTAAATAAGACCTTATTCTTATTCTGCTGGTGGCGGCTATTTCCTGTCCTTGGAGGTCCTGGTAACACTGCGTCCAGTGATGAAGTATTATGTAGATACTGCAACATAGATAAAATGCAAAATCTTTTTGGCAGGAGTATCGATAACATCGTCCTGGTGCAAGAAGTGTTGGCCCAGGATGAAGTTACGTTTATGCATCAGTGGTTCACAGTGGCAGAGCAGGTGTAGAGGTGGATTTCGTCCGCGTTATTGCAGTACCTACACACTCTACAGTCTCTGATGCCCACCGTAGTCAGGTGTTTCCTGAGACGGCAATGTCCCGTTAACACCCTAGTTATGATGCATTACTTCCTCCTAGAAAAATAAGACATTTGTCAAAGCATATTTTCTTAAATTAAAAATAATAATTATAATAGGTTAACAAACCCCGGACATAATATATACAAAAACAAACCCACATACAGTCCAATCAAGAACCATTTTGAAGTGTGTTTAAAATTATATCGTCAACGCTACACCACTATACAAACAAAAAAGAAAGAAGCAGCTTATTGATTCAATAACAAATAAGTAACTTGTGCATTATAATATATAATATAATCATAATGACCATACCACAATACAAAATATTAAAAAAAGTATATATTGACGGGGCCAGTCTGAAATCAGTCTTTTCGTTGCGTTTATTTATCGGTAAACCTATTGGTAATGTAAAGCAGATTATTGAATCATTAACAAATTAGTGACTTGTGTAATGTGTATTCATAATACCTATAATATAATCCTATCGCTACACCACAGATAGAAAATAATAAAAAAATATTGATACGGCCAGTCTGAAACCAGCCTTTTCATTGCGTTTATTTATCGGTACACATCCTTTAATACGATTACTTAGTGCTTTTGCTGTTGAGACCTCTTTGATAGGGAGGTCCAGCAGATTATTAATTCAGTAACTGACTGGTCACAGGTAACTGCCCTATGGTGAAGTTTTCTTCATTATATTACCGGACTTTTCAAGCTAGCTACGTAGTTTTCACGGTCTAGTGTAGGTATGGACAGACATTAAAAACGCGACGTCGCTAGAGTTTCTTTTTTAAATTTATTTCATAACTTTTGCACAAAGTCGTACAGAGGTGGACTTATGGCATTTCTCACAGTCGACCTTGATTAAAAAGGGAGGTATATGTACTAAGTATAGATTAGTTAAACAATTAAAAGAAATATATAAACTAACAATTTCACACTCGTGCACTATAATATGTCTCGCACAGATGGAACTGGCCGCCGTGGCCGAAATTCGGCTAGTAGGACATTATTTATTTATTATTTATGGAAATAATGAAGTACTAAGTTTGATTTGATTGAGATAAGATGGTTTTCATGAGTTGTCCGAATATAATGTCTAACACGTCACAAAATGAAGCTTAGCCTAAAACAATGCCCTAATAGGAGATAAATATCTTATACCCGTGTATGTTCTACGATTTTGCGTTTTTTTGATAATTTGAAAATTTATGTCCTGAGCTCAAACCTAATTTTGAACTTTCGAATAAATTCTAAGTCAGTTCTGCAATGATAAGATAAACCATACTTTTTAGGGAGTCAGGTTAAACTATGCTAATTAGTTATTAGAAAAAGACTGAACAGGAAATGTTCAATAGAACGAGAAAAAAATCGAAAACTGATAGGTGAAATTTACGAAAAGTCATTAAAAAAATTACATCTCGAAAACTACGCAGAATCGTAGAACATGCATGGGGGTGATTCTGATACTCCTCATCATAAAGTATTTTAATTTTGCGTTTGACCACTCGGCCAGCCTGGATATTGATGGTCGTAGTATACAAGGAAGTAACTAACCTCTTTGTTCTGTATAACATGTAGTAACCATTTCCTCAATATATTTTTAGTTTATAAGTAAGGGGTTTATAAATCACTGTATTATCTTTCAGTTTAGGCCGTGTGGTTTTCGTAGCCTAGAAGGAATAACAGGGTCACTCACTCCTAGTGTTGAAAATGACTAAAGTAACTGAATTAGACAGACTGTCATTTACGGTCAAATTGGTCAAAAACGGTCATTACATGTCAAAAATGGTCATTTTCATTCATTTTCAATTCAGTTATATTTTAGTACCTTTTGAGTTTTTGTCATTGATAAAAGTCTACAATTTTTAAATTGAAACATAAAATTGGTTTTAATTATTTATAGTATTATTATATAGTGTTAATCATTTTACATTTCTAAACATGCGTGAATTTAAGACAAAATGGCAATGTCGCATCGCCTCGCGCACCGACTTATCGTCGCGTAGTCTTATCGTCTCATGATATAATACAAAACAAAACGTTACTTCATTTAAACTTTATAATTATAAATAAATAATTGGGTGGTAGTCGAGAATAGACAATAATATTTGAGTCAAATTGACTGAATTTGACAGTAAATGACCGGTGTCATTTAAGGTTTATGACAATTGTAACTAGTCATATTCAGTCATTTTACATCTCTAGCCACTCCATATCATCCCATGGGGGTCGTAAAAGGCAACTACTTGATACACCAGGAAGTTGGGCAGCAGCGCTTCCTGTTAATGAATTACCACGTAACTGCGGTGCCAAACCATGTGCCAAGCGCGGTGACTACGAGAAACCCCTGAAAATGGCAACGTTTCAACCTTTGCGGGAGTTCTATGTCCAGCAGTTGTCGATGTCAGGATATATATGTATATCTTTTGGTACCTGACTATCCATACGTGGTTAAAAGCTTGTATAAATGCAAACAAATATAGACCGGTTCTGTCCAATAATATGCATAAATCTTACTTTTCCATGTTTTTTTTTATATATAAGAGGGCGACACACGAGCAAGTGAGTCACCTGATGGTAAGTGATCACCGCCGCCCAGGGACACTCGCAACACTAGAGGTGTCGCGAATGCGTTGCCGGCCTTTAAAAGTCTGCAAACAAGTGTTACTGACCCTTCCCCCCACCCCAATGAGCTCTGGCGATCTTACTCACAGTCGGAAACATTAAAATGATTAATGTTATTATTATTATGGAATGTCTTCTGTAAGGTGGAGGTACTTCCCCAGGTCGGGCTGCTCTTTGAGCGAATGAACGCTATACCCTACCTCTCTTAGATTTATCTTGAACTTTACAGTGAGCTTAATCGCCTTCCAAAATTAAAGTACAAATTAAGTATCCTTTCCCAGAGGATTTGTACATTTTGAGTTTCGAACCTAACTTATGATGGTTACTGATGAGAAGGTTAGTATTTAGGGATGTATTGTGCGATTTAGTTCTCTTTTTATACAAAGGCAAGGCAAACGATCTTGTGGGTTAGCTGATGCTAAGTGATCATCACCGGGCCGCAATTACATTTCTAGCTTTTGAGAAAGGAATAGGCTCGCTTCTTGAAGGTTAATACGCGGAAACACGAAGCCACTCATCCTATAGTACCTAAGCAACAAACTACTGAAAATGAGCATAACATGGCTCCCTATAAAACTTTAGACTCTTTAGTAGGCTATAACTACTGGAGTATGACTCTACTGAACTTATAAATAATTCGGCCACCATAGGAAGTAAAACAAGTGTTGATGATCCGTATTCTGCTGTGAAAAATTATTTTAGTCCACGACTACACAAGTATATTCGCTCAAAGAGCAGCCGACTGGGTAAGTACCTCCACCTTACAGAAGACATTCCTTAATAATAACATTAATAATTTAATGTTGTGTTTCTGCGTGTTAAGTAAGGTCGCCAGAGCTCATCGGGGTGGGGAAGGGTCAGCAACACTTGTTTGCTGACTCTTAAAGGCCGGCAACGCACCCGCAAATCGTCTGGTGTTGCAATTGTACATGGGCAGCGGTGATCACTTAGCATCAAGTGACCAACTTGCACGTTTATCGCCCCTCTGAAATAAAAAAAAATACGACACAAAAAGAGAAGTATTTATAAGATGTTAAAATCAAAAGTCACAGCTTCAATTTAGCACAGCTTTAGAAAATAAATAGTTTTATTTTTCTACAACCCTTACATATAGGTAACAATATATTTTAAGAATTAAAAAAACGAACATTTTTATATAAATTATTAGTATAAAACAAAATTAAACGGTAGAACTAATAAATAAAAATATGTAAATTAAACTCAATAGAACGTTCAATTGAGTTTAATTTACGTAAATCCATAAGGTTTTGATTGAATGATCTATGAAGTCATAAAAATTAGGACATTGGTTTTGTGAATTTGCAGTTCTACGAGAAATAGGCTGATTTTGTAGATTTCTATTAAAAAATTACCTAGTCAAATCAAATAAAACTTAGCTTAAAATTAGTGTTAGTACACGGAGATTTAACGACGGTTGTTTCTATTACTTTTACTACTATTATACTATTTTATACTCCTCTCTATCATCTTTTAATAAAAATATAGAGACATCAAGCTTTAAATTTATTTTAACTATACGGAACTAGCAGTCTAAACTAAAAATAACAAAACAAATCTGATCTTCCTCTTTTTGGTAAGGTTTATTATTAAACTCACAATTTATATATTTTCCACCTCTAAGACACTCGTCATTTAAAAGAATTCATGTTTCCACCAGATGGACTTACTTTTGTTTATTGCTACTTGCAACACTGAATTTAACCTTATTTTTATAAGGATTATAAGGATTATCGAGAACTTCCGTAAGTTCTACCTATATTAGAACGAGCATCCAAAGTGGCATTATTAGGATCACATACCTTTTGGCCCAGGAAGAGGGGAACACTGAGAGACAGAGAAGGTGAGAGTTGATGCATCACAAGGGGCCCCCGCTTGTGATGCATCAACTCTCACCTTCTCTCAGTTCTCACCTTAACTTAAACATACATCTGAGTCGCAAGTCTCAGACTTTGTCGAGTGTTCCCTCCTCTGCCACGCGATGCTAGATGAATGCTAGATTTCTAAAGTTTGTTTTGTAGAAATCGCTATATGCGATAAGACCGACGGGCATAATTGTGCTATTTGTTTTCTATATACGTATTTATCTTGTTTGAGTATGTGAAATAAAGAGTATTTTATTTTATTCTATGCTAGCTGTCGTTTTACGCTATGCTAATACTTAAAGTGTCTGTCAGACTGTATACGTACTTAGATATAAATGTTGTTGCAACTTTACAGTAAGTTTTATTCTGACCTGTAACTTTTTATTCTAAGTTGTATTACAAGTTGCATCTTAATTATTTTGAAGTTTAAACTTTTATGTGAGAAGGTAGCGCCTTTATTTTTTTTCGTTGTAGGTACAATCATAACTTAGAAACGATAAGGTGGAATAGAGTTCATTTTCGTATTTTAAATTAATTATTTCTAACATTTATTTTGATGGAATATAATTATTAAAAAATATATATTTTGTTTTGAAATACAGTTCAAATTTTTTTTTTCTACAATACGTTGGTAGTAGAAATATAAAATTATTTATTTTCTAAAGAGTATTGAAACGATTACTATAGTTGTTTTAATATCTTATAGATACTCTATACAAGTAATATAATATATAGATACTCTATACAAGTAATAATTAAAGAAACATATATTTTGTTTTGAAATTGAGTTCAATTTTTTTTCTACAATACGAGGGTAGCATAAAAATAAAATTATTTATTTTCTAAAGAGTATTGAAACGATTACTATAATTTATTTTAATATATTATAGATACTCTATACAAGTAATAAAACATTTTTTCGGAACTTTTATAAAAGTTTAGGAAAGTTTACGTTAATGTAGAGTCATACGTAGGTACCTACTATACTATACTTTTAAGAACTTTGTCAATCATAAGGAAATTGTTTGGAAATTAGAAACATATCTGAATAATATTTTATTCAGAAATAGTTAATTAATATTTACGATATTGTTACCAGTTATATTTAATGAAGTTATACCTATTACATCAAAATAATAGACGAATTAAATGAAAAAAGCTTAGCGAATCAATATCAGACCATGCTGGATACAATTGACACGTGAAATTCATTTTATTTTATAAGTGCATTGCACCTGTGTTCTTCTAATCGTATTAATCATCAATTTTTTTTTGAAGAACCAGAAATCAATTTGATGATACACTCAAATCATTTTATGGCGTATTTATTGATTGTAACTCATTTGTGATACTTAAATTTGAAATCCGTGAAATTTTTAATTGCGTCTAATGTTTTTTGGATACTTTTTTACTTCAATGTACGTAATATTTATCCAGAATCAGTCGGAACCTCTACCAAATGCTGTAAACCTATTATATTATTGTACTGGCTATGTTCCATTCAAATCCAGTTGTTTTAGAGATGAAATGGGCCACTAAGGTGATGCGTCCGAATCACCGACACTGCTCGATAATGCATTGTCCAGTTACGCGAACACCCCCGAAAATACAGCATGCGAAAAAAGTCATCCTCGCCACCTCCCGCCAGCATTAATGCCCCCCTCCTCGCACTAAGCTTCTTTTTTTAATACATAACTTTTTTTCAAGATGCATTTTTACATGTTTCGGCCTAAAACTTTACACACCCAGAAGTGAGAGCCGATAGAATCGGTAACGCCTATCGGCGCTCGGATCTCTCGCTCGCGCGCACTCGCGACGCTCGCCGGACGATAGTGGCGCGAGCGAAACAAACGCATCCGTGCCCACTGCTGCGTCTTAAACTAAGATTAAGGCTCTATTCCGCTTTTCCGAACGCAGATTCTTAGTTCGAACGCATGTAACGTCAACATTTGGATATCTACGTCTGTTTCTCGACGCATTGCCTTATGATGCATCTACCAAATTTATTTAAACGCATTTAATAAAACGGAGGCTCTGAAATAAGGCAAAAGCTATACGTCTCACTCTAGCGTCCAGTACGAAGGCATTCGCGCCACGACAATTGAGTTGAGTTGAATTGAATTGAGTCGGACAAACCGTAAAAATGGTCGGGCGGGCATAGTCGCGCGAGAGAGAGACGAACGAAAGGCGTGTTGGCCGAGACCGCTGCCTTCTTCTCCTCGACTTACGGCGAGTCGCGACTAGTGAACGTCAGCGTACTGACGTGGTCGGCCGTATTTGCGTTTGTTCGTGTCACGTTTGACAGTTGGAAAAAAAAAAAACGTTTCGCGCGTCTTCTGTCATTCAGAACTAAAACTTTTAAGTGCGTTTGGATATTTGACTGAGTGTTTTTGTAAGATTAAGGGGCATATTAATTCGAAAGAGACTGTTAGCGTGTTTGCAGTGTAATAATTAACTATCGGCTTGGACTAGCCGCTGAGACGCTATAAAGTGATGAATCAGCGAGCGCCGGTTAATTAACAACGACGCTGCTTCGAAAACAAATCTGAAGCTCTAACTACTGTAATTAGCTTTTGGGATATTGTAAGTATTGAGTACTTTATCTTTGTTTAATATAACTTAGTTTTTTTAACTTTTAGAACTCCTAATTATGGCATGATTATTAAAAGTTTTGTTTGTATATCAGTTATTTACTTTTCTGAGTTTACATTATATACCTTTTCACATTTTGTTTTGAAAAAAGAATTTTCCTTAGATTTAAAAAAGGAACTATTGTAGTCGAGTATTTTCTTTCATAACGAGATAAAAAATGAGGAAAATAAATCGTGAACCAAAAAGTTTCTCACGCGTATCGGGATATTAATGGAATGGATATATTTTTGACGTGCCATAGAGGAAAAGTTACTGCGGGGCGGGGCAACCGGAGCCAACGAACAGCTGATTGGTCCCACTACATGTGTCGCGTTTTTCTGTAGGTATTTTTTTTACTTATATTTCATTTCTTTCAACAACTTTTTTACGCCCAATAAACTTATTTTTTTAACGTACGGATTTAATGTCTATACTTCGCTTGTTAAAATATAGAATAGTTTGTTTAAAACATTTTTACTCCACTTTTGGCACTCTACATAATTTGCGCTCATATTTCTTTTTAAGAAAAATGTTTATATCTTACCAAATTACATAAGGTTGGCTGTAAGGCTTGACGTACAAGGGGTGACGAAAAAATTAAAAAAAGTCAAACAAAAATAATTATATCCTACTCTATAAATATTCTGTTACTTCTCAACACCTAATTTGAAAAGTAATTTGATTGTTACGATAAAACTGGTGTATTATCATTAGACCGTAAATTTATTGCCTCATCATTAATTTTCTCATTATAATGATATTAAGTGGGTCGTAATTCATAAAATCATTTTGTTATCACCCACTACTTTTTAGATAAAATCACTATTATACTTCTAATGTGCAACATTATGAGATTCAAATTTAATATTGAAATTAATTTTCCGTTATATATTTTTTCTGTAGTATAATTTTGGGTACTTCATACATCTAATTGTGATTAGGTAGATCGTTAACTACTTTATAAATTAATATAAATGTTTTTATAAATTATCTCACATAGAAAAATTAACTACCCACCTATCTAATGCATACAACACAAATATTATTATCATAAAATTAGAGTGACCTGATATAAATTTATATATAAACATTTTAATTATTATTAATTATTTATTAAAGGTATGCCCCTAGAAATTATATTTAGTTATTAATTATTAACCATGAGAACTAAACTAGATTAACTATTTCAGATACTTAAAAATACCACCATATCTAGGTACATATTGAAGATTATAAATTAATAATCTCTAACACTCTTCATGTCTACACATTTTAAACATAAAACTTCAATTCACCTACAAAGCAAACACTCATAAAACAATATTATTATAATTTTGTTATTTAAACAATAATATATGTAGCTTAAAATATTAATATTTATACAATATACGTTAATCAAGTACGTAATTAAAGCACTTTTAAATTTAAGCAAAACATAAATTAATAAATAAAGTTCTTATAAGTACTTAAATTCGACACGATATATAAAAAAAATCATGAATGTACAAGACGAAGTTGTTATTACCAAGATACCTACTTATTAACATATATATGAGTTGTGTAGGTTAGAAATACGACACATGAAATTATCATGTACCAAAATTGGATCCATACTTTGTTCTTAATATTCTTATTGTCTATACTTCGATGTAGCTAAAAATTGTTAATAGAAAACCAATATTTTGTAAGCATGTACCTTTATTTGTTTTCAATAGAAACAAATAAAGGCACATGCTTACAAAATATTGGTCGTTCTACCAAGACTTTATTTAAATCGCGGCAACCTTTTGTCAAATATGGTACTTAATAACACCCATAGGTATAACATAATAATATTATTATATAAAATAATTAAATAACAACAGTGTACTTCATAGACAATAATATACTATTTAACATATTTACTTCTATCATGTCTTATTGAAACGTTAATATGTCCCATATATTTTTATATTTTTGCACAATATTTAGTTGCCCTAAAAATCTATCAGAAATATTGATGGGTGATAAAAGTTGCAAATATAGGTCGGTACTTCGTATATTTATAAAATTCGAAATTTAGAATTTTCTTTAATCATATGTTTATATCTAACTAAACTTTAAGCACAAATCACAAAGTTTCAAATAACAAATTCCTCTCGGTTTACCATTAATGAAAACATCAACTTTTCTAGGTTAAAAAATATTATTAATTAATTATTATTCCATTTTTAGCAACAAGATTTTTGTGATCTTGATGCCAAAAAAGGAATACATTTATCCAATTGTTGTTATTGTCCATCTTTCTAGCGGACCATAGCACAAGTTTGTTCACACGATTTAATGAAATGGTCAAGCTTCCTCATATTAAGTTTTCTGGTTAATGGCTTATTTTAGCACCCGTCACTACTAATGAACGCAATTTTAGTAACTAAAGAGAAACATTGTAAAACAAACTGTTATGGATTTTCCTGATTTATTACAATAGAAATATTTATCGCTTCTACGTGTATGGTTTCCTTATTTATATCATTAATAAACGTGGAATTATTGTTAACACGGAAACGCCCGCACATTTGATACGATCTAGAATGATGGTAAGTGGTCAACATGACCATTATTTTTAATGTGCAATGTTTTCACAAAAATTTGCACACATTCATAGTTATGATGAACCACTTTGAATTGCATATTTTTCTGACATAGTAGTGAAGTTAAATCACTTAAATTTTGGTATTAAAATAACAATAAAATCATAAAATAATCATATCATTAAATTCGTATAATAAATTTCTTACTAATAAATAATTTTATACTGCATACCTGAAAAACGCAATCAAATCATAAGACATTATGAATAATTGTTCTAATGGCATTTTTAAGACTCATAATAATTTGTAACAATAAATACGAACTAACAATCTACGTATTTATAGGGAGTCTAAGTGACCTCTCTGGTTCTGCTGGTACCATCTATTTAAAATGTTTTTACCCAATTGTAAAAATAATCATTCAGAAACTTAATAATAATATTTTTGGGCAACAACATTAAAACTATTTAAAATTGGAACGACGGTTATTTTTATAAACAAATCGATAAAAAAAATTCAGCTTAATTTCAGCTAAGACCGTGCCTGGTACCCTAAGCATGTTCATGTCGAAGAGTGGTTTTGTGCCATCATGCCTTCTAGTATTTTTATAAATCTATATTAAGACCCGACCACACAGAATTGGCACGCGCCTAAGTCAAGTTCTTATACTCTAATCTATTGCTAAGTTGTATTTAGACGTGATCGCATCATTTTATTCCTTTGAATTCTTAGTCCATTGTACCTAATTAGAGTGTCTCACGTGACTCATTTGTATCCCAACTTTGTTGCTATGAATCAGTCATTTTAATTGTACCACGCGGTCGTTAAAATTCTGTGGCTTTGATTAATATTTGAATAGAACAATTCTTACAAGTAGATAGATATAATCTGGCACGATTCGTACGCAAGGCCCAATATTTTTTTTCATCATTAAAACTCTGGAAATGGAAACATCTCGCCATTTTACGACAAACAGAACACCGTCTCTGACATCAACTTTTATAACCGTTCAAACAATTACATCTGATCGCGAGTCCTCGCGGCTCGTACGGGTGTGACAGAGACAAACATAAACTACTCCGCTACGCCCATCAATGTCTAATTGCTTTTATTATTTTAAGGCATCGTAATCATTATGGCCGCAATAAAAATTGTAATTACTTCTCATTAGTTCAATTAAGAATTTTCTAGACACGGTTTAGTTGATATGTTGATTGCAAAATGGTTCAGTCTAGTGATGCATTGTGTTGAGAAAGCGGCTCTTTTATTACTATTACGTTATTATTAATTCCCTTGTCTGTGGGTGAAATCTGACGACGATAATCAATAAATTTTATGAGTGTTAGACACGGCTTGTATCAATCAATATTAATGATCATTCCGAAATTTGGAACTAATCGACGTATTTTAATTTTTAATATCCATAAGTTCTAATCTTTCCGAATAGGTACTTAAACGGCTACGATTCGAATTTGAAAACGGTTTTGTTTAAACCGACACAACGGCTTCGAACAAATTCAAAAATTACGCGCGTTTAATGTTTCAAATTATACGTCTATAAAAGTATCGTAACTAGAGAAACGATATCGTTAATAAACGAAGGCGATCGAATCGGTAAACAGAACGCGCCGAGAAATAAAACCGCGAAGTGGGAGGCGAGAGCGACTAAGTCGGGTGGATTAAAAAAGGAACGCGTGAGGCGTGCACGCGAGAAAACTTCACCAAAAAGTTTTCATGCACGTGGCGAACACGTGGTCTTGTTGAAAAATCGCGCAGCCCCGCGCGCTTCTTGCACCCTCCCCCCACCCCACCCTGTCACTGAGGACCCGTCTGAGGAGTCCTTTCTAAACGAAACACCGCGCGGGAAGATGCGGGTTGACGGGATATTGGACTTTATTAAGTCGCACTTGGCATTTCCCTTTTTTGTTTTATTATATTGTTAAATGTATACTTATACTACTCTATGGAAATATATACTTATATATACATTCGAAATTCGAATTCGAATGGATCCCTGTGTCGCCTTTTGCTGACTCTTAAAGGCCGGCAACGCACCTGCGTGTCGCGAGTGTCCATGGGCGGCAGTGATTTCTTACCATCAGGTGACCCACTTGCTCGTTTGTCGCCCGCTGACATAAAAAAAATACTTATGGGTCACACAAGTCCTTTGCGGGACAAGAAGTGGCAAGGTGACTGTTTTAACCGCTGCCTCATAAGTGCTGACAAATTAATATATTGAATTTCTTGTTGCCACAGTTGCGGCGGCAGTCCCAAGGACGGCGGCAAGCTGTTTTACCCCTACTTGAAGACGTCTTCCCTACAAAGGGACTTCCTATTTGCCAGTGGCTCCGGTACGTAGCTTGTAGTTAGGCTCAGTATTATATGTAGATGTAATACGCCAACCTAGATGTAGAGCAATACGAGATAAACTAAGAAAATATCTGCAAGTAGAGCTTTTGAAAAATAATTAATCATGCTTTTGAGACTTGCCTGTTCACATACATACATAGCATTCACGCCTATTTGTCAGAGGGGTAGGCAGAGACAACGGATTTCCTTTTGTCACTAATCTTATACAACATCATCAATATATTCTTCATACAGTAAGGTTGTTTTGGGTACTTCTGACCTGGCCTTTCTTCAGAACATCTCCGAGAATATTCGACAAGGTAAATTTTGCCTATTTTTATATAAAAATCGTTTATCTTAACAAGGGGACTTACCTACGTAATACAATACTGCTTATCCTCGATAACAATTAGCGTGATAGTTTATAATAACAGCTAAATATGTTCAGTATAATTGACGTGAGACTTTTACCCGCGGTTTTACCCGCTTTATACTTTATAAATTATAGTATCAGCTAAGTCTATACCAAATTTTATTAAAATCTCTCCAGCCGTTTAGCCTTGAAGAAGTAACAAACATACGCACTCACAAACTTTCGCCTTTATAATATTAGTGTGATTTACAAGCTTTTATTTAGTTTCACCTGTCTCGGTGCGAGTCTGTCATCAATTCTTGCAAGTCAAATTTGAACCCTTTCCCTGTTATCGATTTAGCTGAAATTTAACATGCATGTGCCAATGACAAAAGAAGTATACCTGACCTGTGTGAATGGTGCAACCGGAAGGTAAGGGGAAGACCTCGTAGAACATACTCCGACCAAATCGGAGACGTTCTCCAGAAAGGCCAGGTCAGAAACTGTATCTACCTTAAACCGTCGAGCATGTATGAAGAATATAATGACGGTAAATGATGCGAAAGAGGTGTGCAAGGATCGTGACAAATGGAAGTCCGTTGTCTCTGCCTACCACTCTGGAAAACAGGCGTGAGTCTATATATGTATTTGCCAATTGGATGACAATGCAAAATTATTTATCGTATGGATAAAGAGCTTTTGAAACAGAATGAAGAATGTTGTGTTCACTTCAAAAACGTCAAACACTAACGTTCAGTTTTTGCGAAAAATTCTTTGAGCCTTTTGAGTGTTTTTTCTAGTTCAGTGAACCGCCAATAAAAAAAATAACTAACGTATCTTTGATAAGGTCCCTAATGGTTGCTGATCCATCAGTGACCTAAGTCCAGCGTCTACCACTTTTTAATGTGTGTATGTAAGTAGAAGAACCTTTTAGAATATATACGGCTATAACATCATCGTGTAGTGGCTCCTGTGTGTTATGAAGAAGGGTCAGCAACGCGTAGGTGATGTTCATGGTTTTGCTTATGGCCGTAAACTGCGGTAGACGCTTTTTACTAGGCAGGCTAAATGCTTTTTTTGCTTACTTGATGTATAAATAGAAGGTACTACCCTCAAATGTATCTAATCAAGACTATCTTATAAACATCTTGTAGATGTAAAGAAGAAGCGTCCTTTTAATAACAACGTAAAATTCACTGTGAATCTCCCCATCCGTATTGGAGACATACTTAAGCCTATAGCAATTGTACAGCCAAAACCCGCCTTCTCGGATTGTAAGCCCAAATAATTGATAAAACTCGCCCAAGAGTCAAATAATATTACTTACTTTTTTTCATTATTAATATTATTTTAAAACATTAATATCTACACAATTCACATAGGAGTAGCATCTAAAAACCACTAAGTTTTAACCCAGTGATACTATGAGATTTTTTCTAAAACTAATAATTTGACATGCATAAAACATATAAAATTAAGAAATAAAAAGAAATAAGATTATAAAATTATTATCTATAAGATATATAATAGTTAATTATATAAAAATTATATGTTAAGACCCTCCGCTAATATAGGAAACTTAACATATATTTATTTATTGAATTTCTATGTTTTTAATTTAGAGCTGTTTGGTCCATTCAAATCAAATAGTTTATTTCAGTAACTTAGTCTATTACAGTATCAAGTGGTTGGAGCCACCTTTTAAGCAAATAAACTTGCTTGTGTTAGGAAGCTCCGCTCTTCTATAACAAGATTACATTAAATTAAATTTATCCGCTTATAATATAAAGATATGAAACTAAACTAAAAATAAAAACTTACGGTAAACTATATAATAAAGAATGTATACCTATGCTAGTTATTAATTTGCTGAACAATATTCGTTAGTATTTTATAGTACTTAGTATATAATATAACATATAATGTAATTCAGAAATACATATGTGTGTGTGCGTGTGCGGTGTGTGTGTGTGTGTATGTGTGTGTGTGTGTGTGTTTGTGCATTGCATATATTGTGTGTCCTCCGACAATGTTTGTGGAAGTCGAGCTTCTGTGTACTTTTTTATATTTAATTAACAATATTTTTTTCGATATCATCGTAAGATTTTATCTTGAGCCATTCAGAGAGGACATTTTTACACTTGGCGTATGATAAAGGGTAAATATTTAGTATGTCGTTCATTTTATTATATATGACAGCAGCTCTCCTGACAGATTGTCTTTCAGCAAAAACTGATTTTACTCGTATTTTTGTGACAATTATATGCTTCCTTCTTGAGTTGTTTATATTTAATTTATAAGGGAGTCCTTTATGTGTTCTCAATACAGTGTTCAAAATGTATAATTTTCTAACCGTCTAAACTCCAGTAATTGAGTACAACATGTCTGTTGAGAATTTACGTGGTTTAAAACACATTACCTTTAGTAAAGCTCTCTGAGCTGTCTCCAGATCAAGAAATCTCGTTTTATTTGCCCCACCCCAAACTTTTAAACAGTACGTTAATACGGATTGCGCTAGGGAAATATAGGTCTGTTGTAAAAGTTTTTTGGAGGCCACATAGCGCAGTGATTTGAAAGTCCATATAAGTTTTCTAGTTCTATTAAGAATCAGTTCAATGTGACTGGACCATGATAACCGCTGATCCACCATTATGCCCAGATCTTTTGTGTGCGACACTTTTTTTAATTCATCACATGAGCAGTGCAAAGTGGAAATGTTGTCGCAGTTATCATGGATAACTATTTTAAATGCAGTTGACGGTTGACTGTTACTATATGTAGTGAAGCAGATGTAGTTACTTTTTTGGACATTAAGTGTCAGCAGATTGACATTTAGCCAAGTCGCAACCTTGGCTAGACCAACTTCAGCCTGCACTTTTGCCTGTTTCCAGTCTTTGGCTGCGAAAACAATGGCAGTGTCGTCAGCATACGAAAATATGCGACCACCATCTATTTACATTCAACGTTGCATGTTACATTCAACGTTGCCTAATAATACAATGAGTGGGCTATGAATGATTTCTTCTCCACGCACCATGCATGGTAATAGCTAGGTAGTTATAAAATCTACATTTCACTAATACAAAACATATGTTTCCGATCTCTATACTCTAACAAAGCATATTAAAATCAAACAAAAAGTTGATAACCACTGACTTCTTATGCCCACTTTACAAATACATCAAATCATACCTCTAAAATAATGGAGACTTATCTTAAAACATAATAATTAAGGTGAAAGTTATAATAATTCACGAGCATCATTATAAAAACCAACTTGCATGCCGTTGAAGTAATTAAAATTGTCAATGCATAAATTTATTTGACGCGAGAAATAACTACTTTTAAACGCATCTGTAGACATTTTATCTTAAGACCGATCTCGCTAACGGCCTGTAACATAAAAGGGCTAGTAAAAACTATTAAAGTATTAACATGTATAATACAAATGTTTGTTAATGTAAAGTTAATTCTTCTCGACTTATACCGATGGTGTTTATCGATATTTTACTCGATGTAGGATCAACTGTATTAGTAGTGAGTGATGGTACACATTATTTGACATATGGAAACGATTAAATTTTATCGATCGTTCTTGTAAGCGGTTTGTCAAAATCAATTACAGGATTAAGGCGACCACACAGCATTTTAAACGGCTCTGTAAAAGTAATAAAATTGTATCATGTTATTGTGGTTAGTTATAGAACACTAGTCGTCTAAAAATGTAAATAATAAATAAATAAAACTAATTAATAGGACCATTAACTACGCATCTATCTATCTACAGATTTCAAACTTGGCAGAGCTTGTACAGACGCCAGCACATCCAGTTAACCCAATGTGTCAAATTTCTTTTATAGATTTTCAACTTTATCACCTGCGCATAAGGTTCACTTTCAATTGTGGAAATTTGACAGATTGGGGTAGCTTGATGTGCTGGCGTCTGTACTATGGCAATGAGAAAACCGATGGACATACTTATATATTTCTAAATACTTACATATTATAGATATATTACACCCAGACACAGAACAAATAATCGTGTTTATCAGACAATGATTTTTCCCGGGTGGGAATCAAACCCAAGACATATGGCTTAGCACTCAACAGTCACGTACTGTTAAATTTAAGTGACTGCGTTAATATTATTAATTTTAAAGTTATAAGAACTCTTAAACCTTAACAGCACATTTATTTGGGTTGTCACATGTCTCTGCCTACCCCTCTGGGAAACAGGCGTGAGTCTATGTATGTATGTATGTTATTTGGGTTGCAAACATTATAAAATATAATATCCTGGGACATTATTCACACACGGCCATCTGAACACACACTAGACGCAGCCAGTACTATAGCAACCCACAACTGATAAACATACTTATATATTTATAAATACATACATATATATATATATAATATAGTATATCTCTAAATTGTATTGTGATAAATATGGAGAATACTTACGTAATACAATACTGCTTAACCGCGTACTATAGCAACCAGACAACTGACAAACATACATATATATTTATAAATACATACGTATTGTAGAGAAATAACACCCATACACAGATAAACGTGCTCATCACACAAACATTTGTCCTGGGTGATCATTGAAATGAAATAAATGAAATGAAAATGAAATGAAATGAAATGAAAACATTTATTCAGCACAACACACAACATACAATAATTAAAAAAAAAGCAACATCAATGCAGAGAAAAGGAAAAGAAAGAAGGTAACAATCATATCATGGGGCAGGTGTGTCTTGCATGTTCTGCCGAAAGGGTCACCACCTCAGCATCAGCTAAGTGGGATACACTTAGCGCTGGTTTTCAGTTGGCAACCCAGGTATAGTGACGCACGGACGGAAGCAACAATAATGTACATAAATCAATCAAAATAAAGAAAATAAAATATGATATGATATGATGAAAGAATGATAAATTGAACCCATAACCTCTGGCTTAAAAATTCCTAACTAATACACCAATGGGCTACATTTACAAAAAGTTTAAGTACCACCTACAATATATTGATATCTAACTTATTCTCCACATATACATATCTGTAACAAGTTGCTTAAAAAGCCGCTTCCATCGGCAATAAATATTCAAACCGAAATCAGAGCAATACAATAACATATTCAAAATTGAGTTATCATTACTCCGGTATTACTCAAGCTCCATAATACGAAGTCGGATACACTCATCGAACTAGTTTTACAGTATTGGCTGAACCCGTATCGCAAACAAGGCGATTAGATCAATTCCGAGAACTGCCCATAAATTCAACCCTAAAACAACCGTTCTGTTTAGTTTGGAAGCACCCATCCCAGTAATTATACAATAATTCATACTTTAATAAATACTAATAAATCGTCCGTTCCCTCAGCTCCGCTCACAGCATTATCGGCCATTATTACAAGATGTAATTACATCCAATAAATTACCAAATAATACATCAATCAGATGTGTTATAATTTTCTTATTATTACTTTTTTATTTTATTTTTTAAACTTTTTTATTGGACAACGGGCAATTTTATTAAAATTATAATGCGGCGGCCGACTCTAAATTGGGGTAGCTGCGGGCTAAGCTTGCCTTTAATTATATATGTAATGTTTAATGATATATTCTTATAATAAGCTACCTGATGCTCTTGGTGGGCATAAATCAAATATTTCATTAAAATTCGGAGAGCTTACAACCCTTTATTTGGGTAGTTATTAGGTTTTTAAGATCGATTTGTGCAAAATCATCTTAAGTATAGAGGTGAGCTACTAATTTTGTGTGGAAATAGCATTTTTGTAGTGACGTTGATGAATGGGATCAATTTAATAAGTTAATGTTGGAATATTGGGTGTCGAAGCCAACATTCCAAGTATAAGACGGGTTGATTGGCGTGGCTAATGCTTGCTTTTCATCTTCGTAGGTTCAATTCCAACCCAGGACTGATATTTTTGTGCATGAACATGTCTGCTTGCCCTGAGTCTAGGTGTAATCTACTATATAAAAATAAGTCGAGTTTTCCTTCCTGACGTTATAACTCCAGAACGCACGAACCGATTTCCACGGTTTTGCATTCGTTGGAAAGGTCTCGGGCTCCGTGAGATTTATAGCAAACAAAGTTTATAAATTTAACGCGAGTAACACCGCGGGGCACAGCTAGTTGTCTATATAATTATGTATTTACAAAAACAAATTGTTGATGTAATATATCAGTTTTCTGCTTTCCATAGTACAAGCTCTGCTTAGTTTGGGATGAGATGGCCGTGTGTGAATAATGTCCCAGGATATTATTATAACAGCTCACTTGATAGGACCCTTAAATCATACCCTTGGTGCTTTTGAACTCTCTAGTTGCAATTCTATCGTTTTATGAGGCTTTAGCCTCTTTATACCATTCTATCTCCAGCTTTGCTCTGGTGGGAAGTTGAACTACTTATGTCCAACTTTTCGTTGTTTCTTTCTGATTACATTCGTTGCGGGTTCCAAGTTCCAAGGTTCCTGAGCGTCACCGCTCGGTGCCATTTCATTGTGTGCCACTGTTGATCTTGGTTTACAAGAGTTGCAGATGAGGGTAAGAGGGAGGGCTAGTCCCAAAGAATAAAAAAGTACATTGAACTGACATTAAGATAATATAATATCTACATTGGTAAGTTACGCATTATTAGAAAATTATGTATAAGAGATAGATAAGATGTATATGATTTATTAGAATTATGTTATAAGAATGGTTATGTATAAGATATGAACAGTGTAGATGGCAAGTTTCCTTCTGTTTTTACCGAAGTTTGACCAGAAGGACATTAGTCTGTAGTCCTGTCTAACAAAAAGTTAGGACTAATCATGTTCCTAAAATTAAATTTTATACATCATAGTATTAAAGATTGACTAAACAGTATTAGATACTAATTTAATTTGAACTACTAGCTGTGTCCGCGGTTTTACCGGCTTTGAACCTTATAAATACAGCCTATGTTATTCGGATATATACGCTGAATTACTACAAAGTTTCATCAAAATGTCTTCGATAACTTTTGCGTGAAAGAGTAACAAACATCCACAGTCACATACTTCACATAGTTTCGCATTTATATTATTACTAGCTGTGCCCCGCAGTTTTGCCTGCCTTAAACATTATAAATATGTCTATGTCATTCGGATATATAAACTATATTACTACAAAGTTTTATCAAAATTTCTTCTATAGCTTTTGCGTGAAAGAGTAACAAACATCCATACACCCATACCCACCAACTTTGGTCACCGTAGCATAGTTGGTAGTGCTCCTGCCTACGAAGCTGGTGGTCCTGGGTCCGAATCCCGGTAAGTGCAAATATTTGTGTGATGAGCACAAATATTTTTTTCTGAGTCATGGATGTTTTCTATGTATTTAAGTATTTATCTATCTATATAAGTATGTATATCGTCGCCTGGTACCCATAGTACAAGCTTTGCTTAGTTTGGGGCTAGAATGATCTGTGTGACATTGTCTCTAGATATTATATTATTATTATAATATTAGTAGGATAACTATACTTTTTATTATTGAAGGACTAGCTATCACCAATAGCAAATGTTGGCTTGGCCGTGCCTCCACACACACACAAACATGCGTAATCATTCATAAACAAATGCTACAACGAAGGAAATTGTTTGAATGAGCTGTGTGTGATCTAGTCATTGTGTGTTATACTTTGTGGTTAGTTGGAATTGCGCTGTGAAAGAGAGATTAGAGGTACTACTATAGTGGAGTGTTACAGTAAAACAAATTAAAAGAAACACAGTTTGATATTTAATAAACA
Source organism: Pseudoips prasinana (assembly GCA_951640165.1). NCBI lineage: Eukaryota > Metazoa > Arthropoda > Insecta > Lepidoptera > Nolidae > Pseudoips > Pseudoips prasinana. Next base: position 15,738,067 of record OX621259.1, on the reverse strand, counting down.
GATGAGCCTGTATGTAGAATATATTGAGAATAACCGCGGCAAAAGAGGTGTGCAAGTTTCATGACAGATGAACATCCGTGCTTTGCCTACCCCTCTGGGAAACAGGCTTGATTATATGTATGTAAAAATACTACTGTTTTTGTATTGGTTCCAAAGTAAGTCCCACTATTTTAAACTATCTGTGCCCCGCGGTTGTACCCGCGTTAAACTTTATAAATTATAGCCTATGTGTTAATCTAGGGTGTCAGCTAACTACATAACAAATTTCATTGAAATCGCTCCAGCCGTTTAGACGTGAAGAAGTAACAAACACATACTCACACAGTCACAAACTTATAATATTAGTGTTATAAGTATTTATTTTTATTCATACAACAACCAGACGGCCCGCTTACTAAGAAGCGGTCTTCGTAACTCAGGGACGCTTGTGACACCAGGAGCATCTCCTGCTCCTGGTGTCATAAGCGTCCCTGAAATGTATGCATTGACAATTTTAATTACTTCAACAGCATGCAAGTTGGTTTTTATAATGATGCTCGTGAATTATTATAACTTTCACCTTAATTATTATGTTTTAAGATAAGTCTCCATTATTTTCGAGGTATGATTTGATGTATTTGTAAAGAGGGCATTAGAAGGCAGTGGTTATAAATTTTTTGTATGATTTTAATATGCTTTGTTAGAGTATAGAGATCGGAAACACATGTTTTGTATGTAGTTTATTGAAATGTTGATTTTATAACTACCTAGCTATTATCGTGCATGGTGGACTAGCGCGTTGCCGACCCTTTACGAACCTTATTACTCTTTTTCGATGGGCAATGCATGTTTGTAATGTCGAAATACGTAGGCGAACCAAAGTAACCGATATAGTGGCAGTGGGCGGGGCACATAGCTCGTAAAACCGACGGCCTCTGGGGCAGAAAGTTTATCGAGTGGTAATCACGAACCGGAAGTATCAGCGTGGGCAGGACCGATGATCCTGCAAGGATCGCGGGAAGCTGCTAGATGTGGGCAACGCAAGACTGGCCATTGCGGAGATCCTTATATGATCTTTACTTTCACGTATGGGCAGTGGTTACCCTGGTGTCAAAGGTATTCAAGCCACCCAGTAGGCTTGTGACATGGTTTGACGACTGTCTTATTACAAGATTAACCGGGACCTACAGGTTAAAGTGCCCTCCGAAAAGCACTGGGTCGCTCAGAAATGAAACCACTTTGACAGTCACCCATCTATGGACTGACCGTGGGCCTAGGTGCTATTCCTCGCCGATATATATGGCTCTATCATATATTATGATGATGAGTGTCTCTCGTGTCTTATATGCATTAAGAAATATCAAATGCATTGTATAAATACGAGTCACAACACCACGGTGCGTAGGCGCAGCGGTTAACGCACATGGGACCGGATACCCCGTGGTCGTAGGTTCGATTCCCAACCGCACTTAAATTTATACAATTCATTTTAAAGATATCTGAAAAATTTATATTTATTTCTCTACTCCGAGCTATCGTATAACAAGGTTCTCACAACAAAAATGCTTTATATGAGACGCTTAATTGCACTAAACAGACTCATCTATAGCGTTCTAATTTCCACTATGTAGTACAGGGTACACAGTCGACTCATTCATAGAATAAAAATGTACCAAAATGTCCTCAATATGTCCTTAACAAAAATTATCGTCAATCTTACACAACTAGGATTAATTAGTTCTATTTGTAAACATTTATATCACTTAAGTCTAACTAAACAATGGGTCTGTATTAGATGATTCATTTCGTTGTTCTAATAATAACAAGGAACCCATTGACAGAGCTACCAGCTTCCTAAATCCGCTGATTAACTAATTGAGAACATATGACCTTCAGTCTTTGTGACTAATACTTAAAAGTTTGATATCACACTAATAATATAATAATAACTTGGGACAATGTCACACATAATCCTAGCCCCAAACTAAGCAAAGCTTGTACTATGGGTACCAGGCGACGATATACATACTTATATACATAGATAAATACTTAAATACATAGAAAACATCCATGACTCTGAAACAAATATTCGTGCTCATCACACAAATATTTGTAGATACTTACCGGGATTCGAACCCAGGACCACCAGCTTCGTAGGCATGAGCACTACCAACTAGGCTACGGTGATCGACATAATATTATAAAGGCGAAAGTTTGTGGGTGTGTGAGTGTGTATGTTTGTTACTATTTCACGCAAAAAAATACCGAACCGGTTTTCATAAATTCCACTCTGTTGACTCAATTAACTGCAGAGGCATTTAACCTTCACGATACGCATCTTTCGCCTATTCCTTCTCTTAAAAGCCGGCAACACACATGCGCCACTTCTCTGGTGATGCGAGTGTCCATTGGTGGCAATGACCACTTACCATCAATTTACCCACTGATTTTTTTGCCTTGCTTTCGTATAAAGGAAAACTAAAGACAAGGGCATATCATAGATAGTATCACTGGGGAAGCAACACCGCGGTGGTTATACGTATATGACACTAATATGAGCCATTTATTATTATTATTAATCATTTATTTTCAGTCCAACAAAGGGTCCATTTTGTTAGTAACAATACACTTATTCTATGTTAGTATCAATATAAAATCAAATAAAATAATATAAAATAAAAATCATGTTAGTTACAATTACATTAGCATATGTTGGTACTTAATATCTAGAACAGATTTGATATTTTGGACCATTACGCACACAATTGGGCTGTCAAAACGAGCTGCTATGGAGCGCAGCATTTCATTCTGACTATTGCGTAGCCTGAATAGGAGGGATACAACATTTTTTCGCACTAGTGCATCAAAAATGTCAGTATGCGCCTCCGCAAACATCAGCGAGGCACTGCAGAACTTTGGCAACCGCAACATGGCCCTAAATGCGTTATTATATTGGATCCGTAGAGCATTATAGGACTTTTGGGTATATCTAATCCACAGAGCCCCCGTGTACAACGAGGTGCAATATGCCTTAAATAGCATCATTATATAAACCGCAGTACATAAGTAACATAATGATATACTATGACCTGAAACTACCAACCGTCAAACAGAAGATAACGAGAAGTACCAAGAGAAACTTGCGAAACATAAAAATGAGCTTGCCCAAGGACTGAGTGGCGACAGAAGTTTCCGCTACAAGCGATTGAAAGACCTGGCATACCAAATCTATTAGATAGATAGATAATAGATAATGTTTTTATTAACACCAATATACATACATTCTTACATTTCAGTACAATGTTTAGAGCCTTATAGGTACTTAATTATTGCAAAAGTTGCCGAAAACTGATTCCCAAGCTAGGCTAATTTGCCTGTATTTTGGGAAGCAGTGTACAATCGTGTACTTATTTTAAATTACATTGTGGGGGCTGTCGCTGCGCTGTATATGTAAAAATTAAATGATTTAAAAATTAAAATTACTTAAAAAGATAAAAGGAAACAAAAAACAAAATAGATTGTGTTTGTGCGTGTGTCTGTGTGTGTGTGTGTGTGTGTTTATGTGTGTGTGAGTAATGAGTGAGTGATAGTATGAGACGATAATATATTTTGTTGAACCTATTATATATATAATATAATAGGTTCAACAAAATGGAATGAGACACAATTAAAAAGAGTCTCACCAAGCCAAAACCCAATCAGATAAATTGTTATCAGCCTGAGAAATTATTTATTGTTGACAAACAATAGATTGCCATGTCGCAGAATACATAAAAAAATATATGACAAAGATATTCATAGTTTTGGTGTATCTATCCGTTTAAAATTCTTCTTTATATAAATAAGTTGTTTTAATATTAAAATAACCCACACAATCTACCTCTATATTTCATAAATAACACCGAAAAAGAAATATTCAAACAAATAAAACATAACATTATATCACCTGCAATACATCTGGACAAATAATTTATAAGCAATGTGTTTGTATAATAATTATAACGAAATTTATTCCTATCACTTGGAGGGTTTCATTCGTGGGTTAATACACCTATGTTATTAAATAAATTATGCCCATAATATAGTTAAGGTAAAAAAGTGTACGCAATAGTGCATCTATCCCTTACCAGATGTGTTGTTTGTATTGACATTTTTAATATGGTTAGAAGGGGTTGATAGAGGGGGATGAAAAGTTGCAAGAAATTAGTTGGGAGACTCGAAATTTAAGTCTTTATGTGACACATCACGCAGATCACTTAACAGAGGTAGGGCATAGCGTTATTTCGCTTAAAGAGCAGCCTGACTGCGGAAAAACAGACGCCAGCACATCCAGCTAGCCCAATCTGTCAAATTTCTTTTATAGATTTTCAACTTTATCACATAAGCATAAGGTTCAATTTCAATTGGGGAAATTTGACAGATTGGGGTAGCTTGATGTGCTGGCGTCTGTACATCCATCTTACAGGAGATATTCCTTAATAATAACATTAATCATTTTAATGTTGTGTTTCTACGTGTGAGTAAAGTCGCCAGATCTCATTGAGGTGGGGGGAAGGGCCGGCAACACTTGTTTGCTGACTCTTAAAGGCCGGCACCACACTCGCGACTCCGCTGGTGTTGCGAGTGTCCATGGGCGGTGGTGATCACTTACCGTCAGGTGACCCACGTGCTCGTTTGTCGCCCTTTGATACAAAAAAGATCATGTATGAATGCCATATTTTGTGACAGATTATGTTAGATAAGGTGATTTTTCCATTGAAGAATATTAATAATATCTAGGGACAATGTCACACAGATCATCCTAGCCCCAAACTAAGCAAAGCTTGTACTATGGGTACCAGGCGACGATATACATACTTAGATATATATAGATAAATACTTATATACATAGAAAACATCCGTGACTCAGAAACAAATATTCGTATTCATCACACAAATATTTGCACTTACCGGGATTCGAACCCAGGACCACAAGCTTCGTAGGCAGGAGTACTACCAAGTAGGCTACGGTGACCGTCAATCGTTGTGTCAACCGTCAATGTTCCTCTTAAATTACCTTTTTCAAACAAAATCCCATACATGTGACATTTGAGCGTTTTGGATGCTTTTAGTACTCGTACGACTGATAATCATCACCAACAGCAACACAGCAAACCACCAACTTCACCATAATCACAATAAAGGAATCTAAGTAGCTCCCTTGTTTCTTAAGATCAAGAAGATTTACATCACAGTTCAATACTTATTATCATAGTGAGATCAAAGTCATTTGATCTCACTATGATAATAAGTATTGAACTGTGCTGTAAATCTTCTTTATTTAATTGATTATGAATATTGTCCATGTAAACCTGTATTATAATAAGTACAACCCGTATGATCGGTACCCAAGTTACAGGCACAATGCCTAGTTTGGGACCAAAGTTATTTTTAACACTCTGTCAAGCTTTACTGTATTATAGATATTCTTATTCTAAAGTTCGCAAAACATACATGCAGAAGCCGATTGGTCTAATTTCAGACGGAGACTACTCTTCCAGGACATTTTTTTTGACAGGCCTGTTGCCGTGGTTTGCAAATGCTTGCTTTTCACGCCGTAGGTCGTGGGTTCGATTCCCACCCAGGACAGATATTTGTGTGCATGAACATGTCTGTTTGTCCCGAGTCTGGGTGTAAATATCTATATAAGTACGTATTTATAAAAGAAAAGTAGTATATATATATCAGTTTTCTGGTTTCCATAGTACAAGCTCTGCTTAGTTTGGTATCAGATGGCCGTGTGTGAATAATGTCCAAGGATATTATTATTATTTTAGAGTGCTTCTATAATTATGCACACTGACAACTACCCCATCTCTGTTACTCCATATGTCAATCCTAGGTTGTGTGGAAGAGATCACATTTAGTCATAAGGCCGCCAATTGTACAATTTTGTGATGTATATTATATTGTTTTCTGTGACGTTTTGCTGTACAATAAAGAGTGATTTTATCTTATAAATACACTTCACTTCACACCCCCAGAGAATGAGGTCCTGGGTTCAAATCCCGGGTCGGGTCAAAAGTGACATTGGGACTTTTCTCTAAAAAAAAAAATCTCAGCATCAGCCTGAAGTCTGGGAGTTGGCGGTATTATACCCACGTGACTCGGAGAACACGTACAGCTGTCGGTTCTGAACCTGACCTCTTTCCGGTCGTGTCGCTAGGCGTCCCAACGGATCTTGAGAGTGATGGAATAGAAAGTGCTCCTGTGTTTGCGCAGCACTGAAGCACTATAATATTCCCGCGCAGATGGCTAATATCTATTGAGACTAGCCGAATTTCAGCTAGGAGGACATTATTATTATTATAAAGAAAAACACACCGAAGATATTTGACTGTAGAACAAACATTAAACGGTCTTTGCCTGTTCTAGATTTAGTCCCCTTTCATTCGTCTGTTAAATTACATCCTTTATGTTGCAGTACTTCTGTATATCTCTACATTAAACTACATACAATATCACTGTTCTTACTGAGCGAGCACCACACACTGCGACATTGCATTTTTTTATTTATAAATCGTATTACTATAGGTAGGCCTATCCATTTTCGTATTGTCATTAAAAAAAATAAAAAAAGTAAATAAGGGTTTTATTCACGTAGACTTTAACAAAGCGCTTGTAAATAGTCAGAACATGTTTGTAGTAATATAGTTGTATACATTATTATTTCTAGTAACATAGATATTTAGGTACACATTGTATGAAAACATTTATAAAATTTATTTTATTATAGCAATGATATTTAGCTAGCTCGTATCAAGTTATTGTCAAGAGATTATGTTTAATTATCTAGTTTAAGTCTAATATTTTTATTACATTTTATAACATTCTATGATTGGGTTAGATAGATATACAGATAGTGTTGTTAAATACATATATAAACTCACGCCTGTGTCCCAGAGGGGTAGGCAGAGACAACGGATTATCATTAGTCATGATCTTTGCATACCTCTTTTGCCTCGTTTACTGGTATTATATCGCTTACAGACCGATAAGAGCATCATCACATAATCTCCCTGTTTTCTCTGACCGTATCAACTTAGTCTCCTTATCGAATTATGGTCATGGCGGCCGGTCACAATGGAGATTAGCCATATAGCCAGCGGGATATATTATAGTGCAGAAGTGTGTGCGCAAACACAGGGGCACATCTTTTCCATCACACATCATAATCCGATGGAGACGACCAGAAAAAAGTCGAGTACCGGACTGATGGATTTACCAGAAATATCCAAAAATTACTTTTATGCCTGACCCGGGATTAGAACCCAGGACCTCATTATATGCGTCTTAACACGCTACCGCTAGACCAATGAGGCAGTAAATCCATTATTTTGTATATGAGAAGTCCAATTAAAAGTTCCTCTAATATACTATTCATTTTCTAACTCCTCCTTTATTCTTTCTGATTAAATTCGTTGCGGGAACCAAGACAGTTAAAGAAATTCCCCGGGACATGCCTGAGCCTCACCGCTCAGTGTCATTTCATTGAGTGCCACTGTTGATCCTGGCTTACAGGAGTTGCAGTGGTGGGTAAGAGGAAGGGACTAGTCCCGATAAAAAAAGTTCCTCCAAAGTATTAATTACGAAGTCTATTGCAGTAACTAACAATAAGAAATGATATATATATATACTAGCTGTGCCCCGTGGTAATATCCTTGTTAAATTTTATAAATTATCACAGCTATGTAGCCTATATGTTGACCCGACCACTTAATAATATTCATGCAAAATTTGAAGTAAATCCATACTGTACTTTTTGATCTTAGCCCGGACATACATACAGACATACATACAAAAATTTAAAAACTATATTTTTGGCGTCGATATCGATTGTAGATCACGCCCCAAGTAACATTAAAAAAAAAATATTCTATGTACAGTTATGACTTTCCTACGATTTTCTTATATGTATATTGCCCATGTTGAATAAGAATGGGCTACAAAACCACCCTTTGCACTCATCAATTATTGCTCAAAACCTCAACTTCAGTCGGAATGTCGCACCACCTTTAAATCCTGACACTTTTCAGATTTCCAGATAGGCAATTCGCTCCCGTCACTCCTTCCGTTTCCCGTTCATTCTTCCCTGCGGAATTCTTTCATCACGTTTCGGACCACAGAATGCCCTTTCAAATTTCACACCCACTTTTAAGAGTTTTTCTTGTATATTTGGCTGAGTTATTGCGTAATCGCGGTTTTGAATGTTGGGAAGGATAATTTGAATCTGTTTATTGCGACGATGTTTTAAAAGATGTAATGCAGTATCTATACATATAATATAATCGTAGGAAAGTCAAAACTGTACATTGAATATTTTTTTTAAAGGATACTTGGGGCGTGATCTACAATCGATATCGAAGCCAAAAATATAGTTTTTAGATTTTTTATCTGTTTATCTGTATGTATGTCCGGGCCAAACTCAAAAAGTACTGCATGGATTGAAATTGAAATTTTGCATGAATATTACTAAGAGGTCGGGTCAACATATAGGCTACATATTATCACGCTATCACCTACGGGGGAGGAGCTGTGATAATTTATAAAGTTTAACGTGGGTAAAACCGCAGGGCACAGCTAGTTATTAATATAGTACCGTATTAAAAAAATACATGCGGAGCAGTCCTTGGGAATGCCCAATAGAAGTGAAACCTATTTTTTCATTTCTCATACTCGGAAAGTAGTGTTTATTTGTGTTTGTTTATTTGTATGTTGTGTTATCCGAGTAGCGAGTGGAAGATGCTACTTCTCACCTTTGGGCGGTAAAGACTCATAGTAATTAGTTCTCTCCCTATGTATGGTGGGAATACATTGTTAAAATAGAAGTAAATTTGGTTAGGCGGTCGGCTATAAAAAATCTAAGGTAATTAAGAAAAATGTGCTACAGTATGAATTAAAAAAAAAAAGACCGTCCGTCTTACGAATATTCTATCAGGTCACGTGTCCTGACGCCAGTTTAACATTTTTTATCCATCCCAAGAAGTGCACAACGCCGCTAAAGAAGTTTTCACTATAAAAATACAATAAGTTAGTCAATAAATCGTAAGTGACTTCCTTTTATAACTTCACAGAGCAATTTTCATTGCCAAACAATTATAGACTTTATATGGAATTTATTTCAATACGAAATACAATTAACATTTGTATTTTTTTTTCGACTGTTGTTTTAATTAACTATAGATATTATTTTAACGCTATCAAAGTCGATATTGGTTTGGTTGTGAACATTACCTGCGCTGCAAATCGTCATATTCATGGTGGGCCGAACTATCCAAATAATTCAGAAAGATAACTTTATAGCTTCATACCAAATCCTTGATATGAAAAGCTTGGTGACAGATAAAAGGTAAGAGAATTTCTTTGACAGCACCTATTATTACTTATTAATATTACCACACAATTTATATAAATATTTTTTTTAAAGCGATACAAGGCCCGCATTATATGGTAAACTAGCTGTGCCCGCGTTAAATTTTATACATTACCACAGCCCCTCCCTCGTGATAGCGTGATAATATGTAGCCTATATGTTGATCCGACCTCTTAGTAATATTCATGCAAAATTTGAAGTAAATCCATTCAGTACTTTTTGAGTTTAGCCCGGACATACATACAGACACACAGACAAACAGACAAAAATTCTAAAAACTATATTTTTGGCTACAATATCGATAGTAGATCATGCCCCAGGTATCATTTTTAAAAATATTCAACGTACAGTTTTGACTTTCCTACGATTTTATTATATGTATAGATGAATCCCTGTGTCGCGGGGTACTTTACAAACATGTAATTGACGGACACAAAGTACATTCAGACTTAGTACAACTATCTATGGGTATCACAAATAGTTGACCTACACGGGCATCGCACCCGCGACGCGAAGTGGCGAGGCGACTGTCTTAACCGCTGCACCACACGTGCATTTAATAATAATAATATAATAATATCTTGGACAATGTCACACAGATCATCCTAGCCCCAAACTAAGCAAAGCTTGTACTATGGGTACCTGGCGACGATATACATACTTATATAGATAGATAAATACTTATATACATAGAAAACATCCATGACTCAGAAACAAATATTCGCGCTCATCACACAAATATTTGCACTTACCGGGATTCGAACCCAGGACCACCAGCTTCGTAGGCAGGAGCACTACCAACTAGGCTACGGTGCCGTCCGTTTAGTACTTACTACCATTCCAGCCATCTAAACTAACAACGCGTAAGCAATTCTTGCCGTAGTTAATGTTTATTTATGGAAATCAGATTATAATAATGTTTAGTGTATAATATTTTTGATTTATAGTTGTTTGTCTACCATAAATAGTTCTTTTTCTTTTCGTCATTTATAATACGAGAAATTATATTAAGGTTTCATTTCCGTTTGGCATGTCTAGTTTTTATATGATTATGTTAGTTGCTTGTTAACTGCCCACGTGGTGAAAGGATACCATAGCTTGTGACACCTGGAACATCCCGTGCACTTGCGAGGTTCTACTTACTATATAAGTACTGCCTGAGCTGTGGCCCCATAGAGGTGCTATTAGGTATTAGTCGCTTAAGTTAAGCTACTGGTTGGGAGCCTTCTGCGGTAGCCAATTGCTCGGTGTCTTTAATTTTAACATCATCATCATCGTCATAGTAACAGCTGAATCGCCACCTCACCTGCCAAGCGTGCCAATTACGGCATATACCCACAAGATTTCATGCGAGGCTTTTGTACTGCAGTGAACTTCTTACAGCTGTTATGGGGTTGATTTCCTTTTTAAAAGTTTTTATAAATTTAATTCTGCTACTATCTTTTGTAAAACGCACAATTACGTAACTGACAAGTGCTTGCATTCACATTGAACATCTTTTTATAAGCATGTAAGTACGTGGAAGAGGATGTAGTCACAAAGATAGAAAAAGGTATGCTGAATAGTTTAGGCATTTAGAAAGGATGAATGAAAGAAGATTGACAAAAGAAGTATGCCTGGCCTGTGTGAATGGGACAACCGGAAGGGGAAGAGCTCGTAGAACATTCTCTGACTTAATCGGAGACGTTCTCAAGAAAGGCTAGGTTAGTAGTACCCTAAACCGGTGAGCATGTATGAAGAATATAAAGTCAGTAAACGAGGCAAAATACGTGTGCAAAGATCTTGACAAATAGAAATACGTTGTCTCTGCCTACCCCTCTGGAAAACAGCTTGGGATTGAGTCGCACTAAATTAACACATTTAAACACAATGTAATTTTATGTAAGAAATAAATATTTTTAAAAAGGATTCCTACTGAGTTTTCTAGCAGTGTTTTTCAGTAGCTGCCACGTCATGCACTGCACGGTAGGGTAAAAAAATATTGACGATTCCACACAAATGTAATATTTTTACGAATTAAATGAATTTTAATGAATGAATGAAAGGCGTGGGTATATGTATAATGTAAGTACGTATGGTGGTATGCATTGTTTTTATAGTAGGTACTATTTAATCTACAAAGCCACAACCATGAAAACAAATGGTCATAATTGTCATCTAAATTGCTTTTTCGTATGCGCGTAGTGGGATATGCCTACTTATACTGATTGTTAGCCGTCGACCGTCGAATTGTTACTATAATAACCTTGTTTAAATCAAGTGGTATCTTCCGAGGAGGGGAATAGAAAAGGAAATATTTTGCACAACTAAGAGGGATGTGGACTCAAAATTATTTTTTGGCCTGTTGAACTTAATTTGTTTACATCTGGACGCTGTATGTTACGTATAAAGAAACGTTAACAATTATACATACATACATAGACTCATGCCTGTTTCCCAGAGGGGTAGGCAGAGACAACGGATTTCCATCTGTCACGATCTTTGCACACGTCTTTTACCTCGATTACTGTCATTATATTCTTCATACATGCTCGCCGATTTAGGGTACTTCTGACCTGCCCTTTCTTGAGAATGTCTCCGATTTGGTTAACAATTATTCACCAACCAATTGTCATATTTAAAAGCCAAAAGCAAGGATTAGCAATCACTGAGACCAACGGTAATGTATCATACATCTTAATCTTCTACACATGACAGGAGCGCCAAGGTAGAGTGCAAATGCCTGTTGGCGTGGTTGGCAAATGCTTGCTTTTCACACCGGAGGTGGTGGGTTCAATTCTCACCCAAGACAGATATTTGTGTGCATGAACATGTATGTTTGTCCTGAGTGTAAGTGTAATTATCCATACAAGTATTTATTTACAAAAGAAAAGTAGTACATGTAGTATATCAGTTATCTGGTTTCCATAGTACAAGCTCTACTTAGTTTGGAATCAGATGGCCGTGTGTGAATAATGTACCAGGATATTATTAATATTAATAATGCAGACAAAACCATATCATGTAGAAGTAACAGACACACTATTGTACAATTTGAATTAGAAAGTTGTTGTGCGTTATTCGCTTTAAAAGATATCAAATCGATTTTGCATAAAGATCGATGCAACGCTAACTCGAAACAAAGAAGAGATTACTCGAATAATGCGCAGATAAAGTTACGTACCACAACTAATATGTTTTATGTAAAAAATCTTGATTTTATAATGTGTTGTTTCATTTGAGATCGCTGAAGTAATCGTATATAATAACAGTAACAGGTTGTATTCGGATATATGATTTTTATCATACACTAGCTGTGCCCCGCGGTTTTACCGGCGTTAAACTTTATAAATTATAGCCTATGTGTTAATCTAGGGTCTCCCACCCAGGACAGTTTGTCTTGAATCTGGGTGCAAGTAGGTATCTATTAAGTATGTATTTACAAAAGAAAATCAATGTATGGAATATATCAGTTATTTCGCTTACATAGTACCTACAAGTTCTGCTTAGTTTGGTAGCAGATGGCCGTGTGTGAATAATATCCCAGGATATTATTATTATTACATATACCCAAAAATATTTCTCATACAATGGCAAATATACCAATGAAACAACCAGATTAAGAGATATTATTTATCATACACTAGCTGTGCCCAGCGGGTTTACCCGCGTTAAACTTTATAAATTATAGCCTATGTGTTAATCTAGGCTATCAGCTAACTCCGTGCCAAATTTTATTAAAATCGCTCCAGCCGTTTTGATTTGAAAAAGTGACAAACTTACACACTCACAAACTTTCGCCTTTATAATATTAGTATGATACACTTTAAATGACTGCCTCGTTGGTCTAGCGGTAGCGTCAGCCGCAGATGATGAGTTCTTGGGTTCAAATTCCCGGTCAGGCCAAAAAGTGATTTTTAAGATTTTTCTCTAATGAAAAATTTCTTAATATCAGCCCAATGTCTGGGACTTGGCGGTGCACACCTGTTTGGAGTACGTAAAGCCTTCGTCTGAGCTCTTTCCGGTCGTGTTACTAGTCTACCCATCGGATCATGAGAGTGATGGAATAGAATGTGTCCCTGCGTTTGCGCACACACTTGTACACTATAATATGTATGTCCCACGCAAATTGCAATTCTCCATTGAGACTTCGATTTATTAATTATTCGATATTATAAACGTTCGAGAATTAAGTTTAGAGAAAAACAAAAGAACACTTCTTTCAATTAACTAAACAGGCAGGCAGTTTATATTTATGTATATATTATATGTCTATTATATATACAACTTGAAACGTAATTAACGCACACCCTCAGACACCCAAATTAGAATATTATGTTTTAATCATAATACATACATTGAATTTTTTATTTTACATGTATATGCATTGTTATTTACTAAATTAGTTTCTTGGAATAAAGTTTATTTTGCTTTAATTTGTATTGAATGATGTAATTTGTATGAATACAAATAAACTGCGATTTTAAAAGTCTTATTACTTTGATTTACGGTCCATTTCAATTCGTTTTGACTGTATAGGGTTAATACGAGTATGTCAATAAATTCCGTGGTTTAAATTATTTTGGAATAAAAAAATACCAATATTAAAAATGATATAAATCGATTCAGTAAACGATTCTGAACAAACTAATTTATAAATATAATTAATTTACATGTTGTATATGTTATATAATTAGGTATGTAGTTACGTAAGTAACTTAGTATGTAGTATTAGTAAGCAGGCAAAGGTTTGCTCTGGAAGAGAACTCATAGTTGACTTAAACTCGCCTGTGTACATGTTATGTCTAATGTCTTACATAAATATGTATTTCTGTGTGCAATAAAGAATAAAGTTTAGACATTCGATTTCTAGTGGATCTAAGAATTGATATTCAATTGTTTAACATGCGATTTGGCATAGTACAGACGCCAGCACATCAAGCTACCTCAATCTGTCAAAATTCCCCAATTGAAAGTGAACCTTATGCTTTAGTAATAAAGTTGAAAATCTATAAAAGAAACTTGACAGATTGGGGTAGCTGGATGTGCTGGCGTCTGTACGTCTTGTTTATTTTAAACCTTGTCTATATCTACATTTGACAGGCCAGTTGGCTTGTTTGGTAAATGCTTGCCTTTCACGCCGCTGGTCGTGGTGTCGATTCTCACCCAGGACAGTTTGTCTTGATTCTGGGTGCAATTAGGTATCTATATAAGTATGTAATTACAAAAGAAAATCAATGTATGGAATATATCAGTTATTTCGCTTACATAGTACAAGTTTTGCTTAGTTTGGTAGCAGATGGCCGTGTGTGAATAATATCCCAGGATATTATTATTATTGTTATATATACTCCAAAATATTTCTCATACAATGGCAAATATACCAATGAAACAACCAGATTGAGAGGTACACACGGCTACAGATAAAGCTATGCAGTTCCAATATAAGCTGATCTCGCGTTGTATAGGATTTCTATACAATGAGAGATCAGCTTATATTGGAAATGTATAGCTTGACGTGTAGCCGTGTGTACATACTTAAAAAAATCGGAGTTCGGTTTGATTAGAACATGTCTGAATTTAGTTTTAATAAGCTAATAGAAACTTCTAACTTCAACAATTCAAAGTAACTACGATATCATCTTACAAACAACTCATTTTCCTATTACCATCTGGAATTACCTCGAAACAAGTAATAATGTTGTTCAATTCTAATGAGGTATTAATAAAGTCTCATTAACAATATACCAGGAAAATGGAACGCTCTTAATCAATTGTATTGCTTGTTCTTATCTGTATTGTGGTAACTTGCTGATAACGCAATGTTTTACAACGTCCCAATAAAGGAGTAGGTAGTTTAAAGTTGAGGTACAGACGCCAGCACATCAAGCTACTCCAATCTATCAAATTTCCCCAATTGAAAGTGGAACTTATGCTTTTGTGATAAAGTTGAAAATCTATAAAAGAAATTTGACTGATTGGGGTAGCTGGATGTGCTGGCGTTTGTACAACTCAGTTACCAGCATCTTACATAGATGTATGTGGAAAAGTAGCAGCTTCACCATCATCGGCATCATCACCATTCAGTCTAGCAACTGTGGGAACCTTTGGTGGAAACTTTTGTCCAGTGGGGGATGTATTTCGGCATGGTGATGATAATAATAATAATAATAAAAAGTCTATTGAGCCATAAACCTTATACATGGGGAAGAATCCTTCCTTTAAGCAGAAATGCCTGTATTGGAGGGATTCACTTATCTTCAATCAATATGTATTAAACATATTAGACTTAAACTAGATAATTAAACTTAAACATAATCTCTTGACAATAACTTGATACGAGCTAGCTAAATATCATTGCTGTTATAAAATAAATTTTATAAATGTTTTAATCCAATCAATACAATGTGTACCTAAATATCTATGTTACTAGAAATAATAATGTATACAACTATAATACTACAAACATGTTCTGACTATTTACAAGCGCTTTTTTAAAGTCTACGTGAATAAAAACCTTTTTTATTTATTATTTTACTTCATAAAACAAATAAAAAATCTAACCAAATTAAGTACTTACTAAAATTACATAATTAAAACTATGGAATACACAAATTAATATTAGGTGTGAGTGTGTGTTGTGTGGGAGTGTGTGTTGGATGATAAAATACTTGTTTTATTTTTTTATAGTACTTTCATCGTTACATCTAAAGTCTTATCTATTGTATAGTCTATGCTGTGTTTTAAGCGACAGCTTACTACTGAAGCATATACATCTACCTAGTTTCTCTCTATATTTGTCTCAACTCCTTATGTCATCACCATCATCAGCTTAATATCGACCACTGCTGAACATAGGCCTCCTCCAAAGGTTTCTAAAACATTGCCATTTGGAGGGAATTGCCGGAGTCACCGCGCTTGGCATGCGAATTGGCAATCGCAGTTAGGTGGTAGCTAGTACGCAGGAGGCGCTGCTGCCCGAATACCTGGTGTATCCTTTAGTCGCCTTATACGAAACCCACGGGATGATATGGGGTGGCACTGTTATTCTTTCTAGACCGAAATCCTTAATCTCTTTATCTGATGTGGTTCAAATATAAGGCTAAAAAAAGAACACCCCGTAAAAGTGATACCCCGTGTCAAGTTACGTTTTTTTTTTAAATACCACACCCGCATTATGGAATTTAATCCCTGTGTCGCGGGGTACCTTACAAACATATAATAGAAGGACACAAATTACATCCGGACTCAGAACAACTATTTATGGGTCACACAAATAGTTGTCCGGCACGGGACTCGAACACTAACCGCGCCACACGTAAGTTGTTTGTTTGTAAGCATCAGTCCATGTTTATCTTTAACTTCATAGTAATAATGTTATTTTCAGTAACTTAATTAAATATTACGGCTCATTAATGAGCGGCACCAATTTAGAGCGAGTTAAGGTTGTCGCGACATGTGTGAGGGCAACTGGGAAATGTGAAACATAACTTCGTACGTGATTCTGACTAAAGAAAATAATTTGAGATTGAGTGACCTTTAAAACGACGTCTTAACGATGCATCACTCCAATAATATAATCTTTTTATAATATTGTAGTTATTTTTTTTGTATAATATTTCAGTGTACCTAGCAGATTGTTGTAGAGATTATTGAATTCATTGATTAATCAGTGCCTCGCCACTTCAACTCACGAGTTCAATTCTCGTTGTTCTGAGTCTGGTGTTGTGTTCCTCAATAATATGATGGTAACCCTGCGACATTGGGTTTCATCGACCAAGAGCTGGCGTTCTTTAAAAAAAATAAAGATTGCTTTGGTAATAATAATATCCATTTAAACTCTATTATCCAATAAAAATATCCTTGGACATTATTCACACACGGTCATCTGCTTAGTTTGATCTTGTACTGTGGAAGCCAAATAACTGATATACTACCTACTGTTCTTTTTTGTAAATACATACTTTTATGGATAATTACAACCAGACTCAGGACAAACAGACATTTTCATGCACACAAATATCTGTCCTGGGAATCGAACCCACGATCTGGGGCGTGAAAAGTAAGTATTTACTAACCATGCCGCCTGGCCCGTCATCTAGACAATCCTTAAAATACCATAACGCAACTTATTTAAAATTAACGCATATAAATGTCTTGTAGAGAACTTAAATTATGGAATAACTTGGATAACAGGTAGTCGTGTTCTGAGGGTAAGACCAGACACAACCATCACGTATCTTATAAAATACCTTTTTCCATGTGAAATGACTTCAACTGAAAAATGAAAATAAACTTATTTTTCAAACACTTAGGTAAGCATTTTATTAATCACTTTAAAATTTAACGAAGCCATAACAATACTACAACTATTATGAATGTTCTGATTATTTTCCAAGCGCTTTTTGAAAGTTTATGTGAATAAAAACCGTTTTATTTTTTTAAGTTAAAGTGGTCTCATACTGGTTCAGAGCAACATTGGATGATATTATATTATTTACTTTAAAATAAAAATGTATATTTATACAGCAACCGGTTATTATTAATAATGTTCGATGCATCACATTGACCGCAACATGAATATTGTATTGAAAACAACTACAATGGAAAAATTTTACTTTACTTCTGCAATTTATTCCGTATTTGCTATATAGGAACTCTTTAAATTTTTATTAATAATATTTTTAATTCAGCACAACCATGTTCAGCTATCGTTTTTATTGGAGTTCGGTAGAAACGACAAAAAATATTTTGGTGTTTCCTCAAAACTATTGTTATGATTTTGATACTTTAAATAATATTGTTATATGTAGCTATGCTAGATAATGTGGCCCGTTAAAAATATAAATTGATGGACTTGCAATATAAATCTTTTTAGTTCTTTACTTTCATTTCCGAGCCTTTTAAAAGTATTGCTTTGAAAATATCGTAAACCTAAACTAAAATATGTGACATCCTTAGGACTTAAGAGATCACATTCCATATGTATAATTTTATTATATACTAAATAAAACAATGATTAAATATTTAAACAAAGAGCCTATTATATTCTAAATAAAAAAATTACTAAATATTTAAACAAAGAGCCTGTGTTTACCATATCACCCATTATTTTATAGTATGTAAAGGCGGCTTTCCCTAAACATGACGTATGTAATATTAATTAATGAATGGAAGTTAAAAGTAATTAGGTAGGTAGATTAAAGTCACGTAGTTGCGTATGCGCATAATCTCGCGTATGACCTTATTACCCATATTGATTCTTTACTTAGTATCCTTAAATATATTATTAGTAGCGCCATTATTAAATAGTCTGTGTATTTATACAGTTAGATCTTGATGTTATATATTTTTTTACATAAAGATAATATATCTAGATACACTATCTAGATATATTCTCATTATGTAAAAAACTATATATGTATATATTTATGAAATTTTAATTTAAATAAAACTAAGCAAAAACTATTTAAACGAATTTAAATAGTTTTTGCTTAGTTTTAATTTATAATGTTCGATTGTTTCATCATCCTCATATCAGCTGAATGATGGCCACTACTGGACAACGACCTCCTCAAGATCTCATCTATGCCATTATGTCCATCATTTGGCGAGATTTTGTCTCCTGTATCTATCAAATTATATTTTTTTACCTCTGTTAACAAATTTTTCATACAGTTTGGCAAAAGTATATTTTTTAAGAGAAGTAGTACCTGGTTATAATTCATAATTGTTAATTTATTATATTGCTTGTAACATACTTAGAGGTAACAAAACCTTGCATAATGGAAAAACCACGAGTCGTAAAAACCACCTCAGCACGCAGGTTTCTTAAACTTGACTATTTCCCTCCCGTATCGATACCAAAACTATCTTAGATTATGTTTCGATAATAGCATATCCCCAAGATGATTCTTGGGGGAGGCTTTTGTCCAGCAGTGGACTTCGTACAACATTTATGATGATGATGAATTGAAACATACTTATATAAGTTAATCAATAATCTGCATTCCGTAATTGACGGATTTACTTCGTAATCTGTTGCAACATATATTTTCATAGAATTGTGTTAGCTAGATCATAGCTAGCTGATGCTCTCAGTGGTCCGTAAGTTATCGGAGAGGTTAAGCAACTAGGCTTGCGGTTAGCCCATAGATCGGTGAACGTCAAAGTCGTTTAAATTCTGAGCGTCTCCGTATTTAGGAGGGTAACATAAGCTGTCAGTTCTGGTTGTAGTTATTAGACAATAATTGTTAAGCCATGTCGGAGACCTACTGGGGGCGGCTTGAACAACTCTGACACTAGGGTAACCACTGCCCATGCGATAAGTAAGTAAGTATACCCTAATTGACGGATTTACTACGTAATCTGTTACAACATATATTTACACTATGTTAGCTGCCTATTTCTATTATCCATTGCTTTATTTATTTGTTCATTTTGATTCTGCAGTACTAGTCAATGTGAATACCTAAGTGCGGAATAAATTTAAAATAATTAACAATTAATAATTAATTTAATTACGTATGTCTACCTACAGATATTATAGCTCTATCAATAGAGGAATAGAAGGTCAAATCATTGCGAATATAAAAACTAACTACGAACTCAGTCATTAGCCACTTCATTAAGACTTGTAACTTAAATAGTGTGGTATATTTAAACTTTTTGTGGTTCCGTACCCAAAGGATAAAACGGGACCCTATCACTAAGACTTCGCTGTCTGTCTGTCTGTCTGTCCGTCGGTCACCAGGCTGTATCTCATGAACCGTGATAGTTAGACACAACAAATACTAAAAACAAAGTAAAATAAATATTTAAGGGGGCTCCCATACAACAAACGTGAATTTTTTACTCGTTTTTATAGATAATGGTACGGAACCCTTCGTGCGCGTTCTGACTCGTACTTGGCCCCATTTTTTTTGTAAAACAGACTACACTCTGGTATGAGGGACATTAATCTTTGTATCGCGGAAAATTTTACAAATATGCAGACCCCCAGTCTCAAGACAACTATGGGTAACACTAATAACACTAATACTCTTATTCAGTTGCATTCACCGCTGCACCTGTCCGTAAAGGATCGGTGGGGTAAAGCACCCTAGGTGCGGTCAGTCTATAGATGGGTGAATAAAATGAAATGAACCGCAATTGAAATCGGTCCATTGGTTTGAGAGCTACGATGCCACAGATAGACACACACACACGCAGACATACATCGACGTCAAATTTATAACACCCTGTCGTCTTTGCGTCGGTGGTTAAAGATATAGTAAATACTATTCATATACTGTACAAACATGCCAATGAGTTTTAACAAAAAGGCAAAAATATTTTTGACATATTCTACAAGATAAATCTCTCAGTTAAGGTAGATTGAATGCACCAATAATAACTCTGCCTATAATTTATATGAACTCCTTCCAAATTTAAAGATTCCCATTCCCATCAACTTTTACTCGTTACTTACATTCCCTTCCCCAGAACTCTACGAAGTATTAATGTGCTTTATAAGATGCAATGGCATCAAATTGTGATTGTTACGTCTGAATGTTTTGTTTTAACCTAAGCGCCAAGATACGCAATTAACTATAACATTGAAAATTTTGGTTAAATTTATCGCACGTATTCCCATTTCACATCTGCCATTGGCAGAATTGTCGACATCGGCATAACTTGCCATTCGAGAAAAGAAGAAGAAGAAGGTAGATTGAATATGTTTTACTATTTAAGTTATACCTACGTAGTGGTGCGGCGTAATTATCCTTGATGTTTATATTAATTAATAGTTATTGTAATAAAGACGGCTACTCATGGTCCTTGATTCTGTAGCATATTCAGTTGGATGAATCGGCCGCATACAAGTTTTTACACATATCCGTACTATATATACATTTTAAAACAATATACGCTTTTTAAGGTTCCCTACCCAAATGGAAAAAACGGAACCCTTATAGATTCGTCATCTCTGTCTGCCTGCCCGTCTGTCCGTATGTTACAGCCACTTTTTTCCGAAACTATAAGAATTATACTGTTGAAACTTGGTAAGTAGATGTATTCTGTGAACCGCATTAAGAATTTCACAGAAAAATAGATAAAAACACGATACATTTTGGGGTTGCCCTATATTTAGAACTGAAACTCAATTGTTTTTTCTTCAAACCCGTTCTTGTGGGGTAATAATAAAATAAGAGGATGATAAAACTGAAAAAATATATGATACACATTACCATGCAAACTTCCACCGAATATTGGTTTGAACGCGATCTAGTAAGTAGTTTTTTTTAATACGCCATAAATCGAAAATCGCAATTTACCTTTCATTCAATCAACTCAAATACTTTCTGCTACGGTATCCTTAATGGGCGAGTCCGACTTGCGCTTCGCTTTTTTAAAGATTTTTAAAATAGACCGCTTAAAATGTCAACACCAATAAGCTTACTGTTGTACAATCTGCAACATCTTCTGATAAAGTACTTTATCGTATGGGTAGTGGTTACCCAGCGCTAAAGTTAAATCATTAAAATCAAGGTTGCAAGTGATGGCCACACTTTAGATGCGCAATCAGTTGAATTAATCCGCTACACGTACGTACTAAACTATACATTTTCTATAGATATTCAAGGACACGTTTCAAAATACCTACTACGTCTAGGACATTTTTAATATGACGATTACAGTTATTTTTAGAAGCTTTCACTGCTTCTCCAGACAATAGATGGGTGAGGGGGGCTTAATTCTAATAAGTGAGACTACAAACTAACCACGTTTGGAATTAAAAACTGGATTCAGAACAGATGCATAAGCTGTCCTGGAGGAAATGAGAAGTCGGTTTTTAGGATTGTTATGTCTGGGACTTTTAAACATGAGGATTACAGTTATTTTTAGAATCTTTCACTGCTTCACCAGATAATAGATGGTAGAGGGGGGCTTAAGTCTAACAAGTGAGACTACAAACTAACCACCTTTGGAATTAAAACCTGGGGCTCAGGGCAGATGCATGCTGACATGGAGATACATGAGAAGTGGGTTTAAAGGATTGTTATGGGTAACTTTAACTTTCTCGTCCTACCTATACTTCGTTTGGGACTTTTTAACATGACGATTACAGTTATTTAGAAGCTTTCACTGCTTCACCAAACAATAAATGGGAGAGGGGGGCTTAAGTCTAACAAGTAAGACTAGGAACTAACCACCTTTAGAATTACAACCGGGACTCAGGGCAGAATGCATGAGCTGACCTGAAGATACATGTGAAGTCAGTTTTTAGCATTGTTATGTGTAAGTTTCGCTCTGCCGTCCAACCTATACTACGCCTGGGCCTTTTAAACATGACGATTACAGTTATTTTTAGCACCTTTCACTGCTACACCAGGCAATAGATGGGAGAGGGGGCTCAACTCTAACAAATAAGACTACGAACTAACCACCTTTGAAATTTGTTGGTGCTTTTTCCTGCAATTGACTGTCATTGGCAGACTCTGGTACTGGCTTGCTGTGCTGGCTTCAACTCTGCGGGCTCAGGGAAAATGCATGAGCAGACCTGGAGATACAATGCGTCGGTTTATTTTTTTTTTATATCAGTGAGCGAAACGAGCAAGTGGTACCTGGATGGTAAGTGATCACCGCCGCCCATGGACACTCGCAACACCAGAGGAAGTCGCGGGTGCGTTGCCGGCGTTTAAGACGCCCTCCGCCCCGATGAGCTCTGGCGACCTTACTCATACGCAGAAACACAGCATTAAGTTATTAATGTTATTATTAAGGAATGTCTTCTGTAAGGTGGACTTCCGCAGTCGGGCTGCTCTTTGAGCGAATGTCCGATGTGCCCTACCTATTGAATATATATATTATAGGATATATCTAAGAAGTCGGTTTATAAGATTGTTCTGCCTCGTTGGTCTAGCGGTAACGTGATCACCCGCAGAGAACGAGGTCCTGGGTTCAAATCCCGGGTCGGGCCAAAAGTGATTCTGGGACTTTTCTTGAAAACAGAAAAGTTTCTCAGCATCAGCCCGAAGTCTGGGAGTCGGCGGTATTATACCCCCGTGCCTCGGAGAGCACATAAAGCCGTCGGTCCTGTACCTGACCTCTTTCCGGTCGTGTCGCAAGGCGTCCCATCGGATCATGAGAGTGATGGAATAGAAAGTGCTCCTGTGTTTGAGCACTATAATATGTCCCGCGCAGATGGCTAATCTCTGTTGAGATTGGCCGCCGTGGCCGAAATTCGGCTAGGAGGACATTATTATTATTTATTATCTGTCACTTTCGCTCTGCCGTCTGATTGCGGATTCGAGGGCATTATGTCTGGGTCGTTAAATGTTCTAAGAATGTAGAATTATAGCTAATTAGTGACGTCAAATAAAGTTACATTAATTTTAAGATCATAATATGTATAATATTCCAGTCCAGTCAGAGCGGTTTTGTTTGTAATGATAATTTATAAATCATTTACATAATTACAAACATTCATACATGTTTTTGTAACAACTTTTATGTCTTTGCCGAAATAAGTAGCCATTTTTATGAGTTCAACGATTGCGCTAAAAATTAACTTTAATTATGGGCGTGTCACGTCAGTGTTTTATGAATTTATCTATGATGATGATAAAATTCGGATGTAAGTGCTTGTCGGACTCGCACACTAAGCGTTTCGTACTATTTAAATTTACCATCTATAAATTAATCACCCCTTATAAATGTGCATTCATCATCATCATCATGTCAGCCAAAGAACGTCCACTGCTGGACAAAAGACTCCCCAAAGAATGGGGGGATATGCCATAATTGCTACGTTTGGCAAACGGGTTGGCAATCGCAGTTAGATGGTCATTAGTTCACAGAAAAACGTTGCTGCCCGTTCTCTGATAGGTATTCCCTCGGACTACTTCTACGCCCCCATGGGATGAGATGGGGTGATGATATTCTATGCCGTCGTCACACAGCAGCTATATTTGTATTTATCATCATCATCATATCAGCCGAAAGACGTCCACAGCTGGACAAAGGCCTCCCCCAAATATCTCCACAATTGCCGGTCTTGCGCTATTCGCATCCAGCAGTTTCCAGCGACCCGCACACGATCATCGGTCCAAATTGTAGGGGGCCTGTCCACGCTGCGTCTTCCGGTTCGTGGTCGCCACTCGAGAAACTTTCTGCCCCAACGGCCGTCGGTTCTACGAGCTATCTGCCCCGCCCACTGCCACTTCAGTTTTTCAATTCTTCGGGCTATGTCGGTGACTTTGGTTCGCCTGCGGAATATTAAATATTTGTATTATTTTAAGTTAATTCTTTATTTATAAACTGAATGTAATAGGGGCAACAGAAATACACACATCAACACAATCTAGGGATATTGAACATTTCATTGATTATCTAGAAAACTATAAACATTTTGTTATGACTGTAAATGGAAGAATTAAAGATAATTTCATGGCCGATATTTAAACATTAACAACACGATGCGATTTTGTTTTTCTAATTAATAAAAGTCTTAAATTAATTAAGCCATAGAAAATTACTGAGTGAACAAAAACATTTTATTCTTATAAAATTATTCAATCGAATTAAATGAATAAAAATCTTACCAAATCTGATAATCAGTAATCGGTATTTCCTCCTCTAACATTAATCACACAGCGGCAACGATTTTCCATACTTAAAATTAAGGTGTCAATGTCTTGCTGGGGTATGCAGTCCCAAGTTCTTTTTAAATGTTCGAAAAGTTGTTCTTCTGTTGTCAAGTTGGGCGGAAAATCCCTCAATGCTCTTCGCTGTAACATGTCCCAGGCGTGTTCAATTGGGTTTAAGTCTGGCGACTGTGGAGGCCAATCTAATACCTGAACATCGTGTTCTCGAAGGGCGGCCCTCACCAGCCGCGCTGTATGGGAAGGTGCATTGTCATGCATGAGCTGAAATTCTTGCCCCGTTAGGGCCCTGAGCGGGACAATGACACGTTCTACTACCTCCTCACGGTATCTATGGGCAGTCATGCTGCCCTGAATCCAAATGAGTTGGGTTCGTCCGCCGATTCGTATTCCTGCCCACACCATAATTGTCCCGCCTTGGTAAGAGTGGACCTCCTGTGGATGTCGGAGACGGCTGACCCTGCCTGGAGTTCTCCAAACGCGTGTTCGTCTCGAATCTGGATGAAATCCATAGCGGGACTCATCAGTGAACAGCACCAATGACCATTGTTGATCACTCCATGTCAAATGTTCTTGAGCCCATAAAAGTCGCCTACCGCGATTGCCACGTCGCAGCGCTGGGACTCGTAGCGGTCTGCGAGCATGAAGACCAACTTCATGCAGCCTCCTTCGCACGGTTTGGTCGCTCACCAGCAGCTGCTGACCCTCCTGGAGCCTTTGCACTAGTTGCATCGCTGTGATATTGGGTAGTCTTCTGGCGGTCATTTGGAGAAATCGATCCTGTCTCTGAGTGGTAACACGATATCTACCTGTGTGCCGTTCTGCCACATCTCCAGTAGCGCGATAACGTGACCACAGCCTGGATACCGCATTTTGGCTTGTGCCCAGAGACTCAGCAACGACGCGTTGAATAGCACCGTTTTGTAACATGCCAACTGCCCGTAACATTTCATCTCGACTCAAATGATGGCGTGGCATGACGCTAAAAAGCTTACACAACCAATTGAGAAAAGAAAATAAAACAATTTATCAGGTTTTCTTCAATTAAAACGCAAAAAAAATTTTAATGCAACTTCTTGAAATTAGATACAACTCAAGATTGCGCTGTGCTTTGCGTGTTTTCATTTGTTTCTCATTTTAATTTTTAAATTTTGAATAAAGAATAGACAAGGTTTAAATCTGTAAATAAACTTTTTAAGGAAACTAAATAGGTTTTAAACAATAAAGCCATGTTTGATTTCAAAATAACGTATCCCTAGACTTTGTTGATGTGTGTATATCATCTGCGAAAACTTTATCTGTCTATCACGTTTCATAAGGTACAACCAGCGGACTCTTAGTAATAGGGTCCCGTTCGATCCTTTACGGTATGGAACCCTAAAAATAATAATTAGTTTAAGTTGAGCTCATATTATGTCTATAATTTCTTGAATTTACGTCTTAATTTAATACGAAATGAGTGAAGTAAAATAACTTGATATAGATACAGGCTGTATTTTTAAGGATCTAATTTATTTGCACATACTCTAATAATATCTTAGCAAAGTGCACCAATTATTTTTAATTTTTGTAACTAATTGCTAGAACGAGTACCTCACGTATATAGTTTGTAATACTTACATTTTTTTTACTTCTATATCGGCCAACCTAATAACCGCTTTCAGTACAAAAAGCAAAACGAATTGGCAAATCTTTTGCCATAAATACTCAGGCATAGACAAAGATTCGATTCATAATATATGTATATTACCTCATATTGCCCGGAATGTATTATGTTAGATGAAGATAGCAATATGTCCACTTATACAGGCAGCTATTAAGCAGCTGATGCACTTAGGCCTCGGTCACTAAGTCAGCGGGAGCAGCCCGGCGGCGGCGCGGGGAGCGGAGCGGCGACACTGTACCCTGTCTTGAAGCCAGCGGGCAAACCGCACAGCACGCGGCACTAGAGCTCGTTAGCAATAAAAAGAACTTCAACTCGACACTACTTCCAATTCAGACGCGCGGGTACCGCTAGTTTGCTACGCACCGCTCGGACGCCGTTCGGCATCCGCTCCCGCGCCGTTACCTTTGAGGTTTTCATATAAATGTATGCATTTAAACGCGCCGCTCCCCGCGTTACCCCGACCCCGCTGATTTCGATACCGAGGCCTTAGTAACTTATTTAGTTGGCAAGTTATTGAATGTGATTTGAGTTTCAAGATATGGGGGTTTAATTCAGTACGCTTAATATTGCCTAAATCATTTGATCAGGTATATAACTGTATAGTATTTTTTATTTTTTAAAGACATAGCCCGCACTAGGGAATCTAATCCCTGTATCGTGGGTTCTTTACAAACGTATAATAGATGTCCGGCGCGGGTTTGAACCCGGGACACGAGCGGCGAGGCGACTGTCAGCTACGTCACACTTGCAGTCTATTAAAAGTCTCGACCTTTATTGTATAAATTGCGTATAAGATCTCTATTGTATAAGGCGATTGGCACAGTGCCCCGCATGATGCAGCGTAGTGCGTGAGTGCGTGTTCCAACCTCCTTCTCCGTTTGTATAGAAAACACGCACCGTCCAACACACAGAACATGCATCTGCATGAACGCACGTGGATGCATGTTCTGTGTAATGAACTGTGTATCATATGGGGCAGTCTGCCAATTTCCTAAAACCTCTAACCTAATCTCACCGAACAATTTATATGTACAATCATTTATGAAAACAAATAAAAAAAATCAGGTAAAGCTTCTTTACCGCCAAAACACACGAGATGTCATATTATTGACATTTTCCTTGTGTTGCCAGTAGGTTACCTAAGAAAACTATGGAATGGAATTGGCAACAAAGTATAACTTTGTTGCCTATTCCATTCTCTTCATTCTTCTAGATTTTCAGTTTCAAATCTATTCACGTAAAACATAAACGTAATAAAGCCGCCAATTGCAATTTAGTAATATTGTCTTCCTTGTTTTTTGTTATATTTTGATATCGATACCTACATTGATATATGTAATAAAGAGTAGTGTAGTGTTCAGTCTCATTACTATAAAAAGCATTTTAAAACACTCTGAAGAGGTCTACATCCACCATAGACGCGAAAACAAATACACATTACAATTGCTCGTAAACTTGGAAAATCGCGATGCCAATCGTTAAAATGCTAGCCTAACTTATAATTTCAAACGAACAAAAAAATAGACGATTCAAAATTAAAATCGCTAATGACTAAGACCATTAAGTTAATCATTTTAATTAGACGTTGGTGTTCGCTCGCGTTTCTTTTTTTTTACGTAAAGGGAAGCACGGGGTAATACTTAAAAGCGGCTGCCGCGATTGTTACACTCGACGTTTATATAACGCTGCATCCCTCCATTATAACTAACTTAGACGTAAACTAAACCCGCAATGTATACAAAATGGATAGAACTCGCCACAATTTATATCGAGCTTTCAGTAGCCAAAACGGCTCACTAAACCTATCAAAAGTCGTAAATAAATGGGCAAACAAGTTTAAAGCGGGCTTGTCATTTATTGGGGTGATAAAATTATGTTTTTTTTTGTTACCAAGTGCTTAATTGAATTTATTAACTTTATTACTACAAACGACATTGTAAATAAATAAGTAATAATTAAAAAAAGGTATTAAAATGTCACATAAAGTGTTCTTTCAGTTATCATAATAAAGCCGTTGGTAAACTTCGTGATCTACCACTAGTACAGAAACTCGGTATATTCCATTTAGATTATTTGTATATTTGTAATTTTTATATATTCAGGTAATACTGGTGATTTTGTATTTGCCAAATTACTACACTTACTAAAATTATTTAAATATAATTATAACCCTTTCTATTACAGCTCGTCGAAAACATTTGTTTCCACTACTTCTACTGAAAATTAGTCTTACGATATAATGTGTTACAGTATAGTAAAACTAGTGGAATTTAAATCCTGTCGTACAGTTATTTATTTAAAACTAATTGTTAGTGTAAATAAATTTGTTTCTGCCACTCGCCGGTCGCCGCCGCGGCGCGCCACGGTTGCTCGACTCGTGCGTTGTATGGTCGCAATTCTAACTTAACCTAAACTACTTTACTATTAGCATCATACTTTTTCAGGTACGCCCGGGTAAATTTGATATGCAATCAATAATAATAATATCATCCTAGGACTTTATTTCACACGGCCATCTGATTTCAAACTAAACAGAGTTTGTACTATGGAAACCATTAACTGATTTACTACATATACATTTTTTTTTGTTGTAATATAGATATATAGCTAATTACACCCAGACTCAGGACAATAGACATGTTCATGTTCACAAATATCTGTCCTGGGTGGAACACGAACCCACAACCTGCGGGGTGTAAAGCAAGCATATTATTTCTATGCCATTGACAAATAAAGTTTACAATTAGTATTAATTCTTTTGAGAAAAGATAGTAACGTGTAGTCTAAGCCTTTTAAACGAAAAAGTCTCAAAGTATATAAAAATATGCATGTAGACGATGTTACCTACGGCGAAGCTAACTCAAGAAATTCTCAATTCAATACACTGATTAACGAAGGGCTTCTAGATTTGTAAGAATTACCATTTCACTGAATTAAAAACCCCTTCATTTAGTCGCTGTCTTCGTCAGTCGTGATTTCGTGAAGGATGCACCGTGAAGCTACGAACAAATAACTCGGGAACATGCGGTGGATGCGCTGTCTTCTTTGAGCAAACGTGGCCAGCTCCGCTTATTGTGTATGTCGTTTAAATAATTCCTGTGTAAGTACGTACAAGAATACTAATAACAATAATAATTAATTTCTTGCTGTGTGGTGACAGCATAGAATATCATCACCCCATCACATCCCAGGGGGGCGTAGAAATCGTCCGAGGAAATACTTACCAGAGAACGGATCGCAGTGTTTTTGTGTGAACTAAGACCATCAACTGCTATCGCCAACCCGTCTGCCAAGCGTGGCAATTATGGCATATCCCGCTATTCTTTGGGGAGACTTTTGTCCAGCAGTGGTCTTACTTTGCCTGACATGGTGATTAAAAGCCCATCGTTTGGCAAATAGACTTACACTTTAAGGTAAGAAAAATCTTTAAGCCAAGGTAAGAAGTAAGAAAAAACAGCGCGTTATTAAAACAGTACAACACTGCGACGTCTCCGGTATATGATCCGTCCTTTTCCTTGAGATTTACTATAATTTGCGTGCTATATCACAAGTCTTGTATCTGAATGCATTCGATACTTACTGATAAATGCTTCATGTATTAGGTTAATTAAATAAGTAAGCGAAACTTTAAAGAAATGTTAGGTATCGATAGCACTTTATGTAAAACTTTGAAAAGTTGTATATGAACATTGTCAACAGGTATTAACGCGACTAACCTTATTGTTATTTTCCCGACGTTTCTTTCTTTTGAAAAGTTGACTGTATAGTTTTGTTCATTTATCTCATTTGACTTTATATAATTTCATATTAGTTACGATTTCATGTTAATATAACTAGTAACAGGTATTATTATAAATAATTGGGTCATAGTAGCAATTAAATATATTTTATACATTTATTTTCTAATCACGTAATTGGTTATAGTTACAGACTAGCCAAACGTAATTATAATCTAAGTAAAGTTACTTATGTAACTTAAGCTGCACTCCATTTAGAATCTTTCATAGTTAGTCTTAGTGTAAGTATAAGTCTGAAATGTACATTAATTTAATTTATTATTAATTTCTTGTTGGTTTGGCGGTAACGTGTTCAACCGTAGATAATGAGGTCCTGAGCTCAAATCCCGGGTCGGGAAAAAGTGAATTTGGGATTTTTCAGTTAAAAAAAATTCTCAGTATCAGCCCGAAGTCTGGGAGTTGTCGGCATTACACCCCCGTGCTTCGGAGAGTACGCAAAGCCGTCGGTCCTGTAACTGGCCTCTTTCCGGTTATATCGCTAGTAGTCCCATCGAATCATGAGAGTGATGGAATAGAAAGTGCCTCTGTGCTTTCGCAGACACATGTGCTCTATAATATTTGCGTCGCAGAGGGCTAGTCTTGATTGAGATTAGCCGCCGTGGCCGAAGTCGACTAGGAGGACATTAATTAATTATTTTTTTATTATTAATAATTCATACGTAGGCAGTTGGATCATCTGGTATATGCCTGTACGCTGCTGTTTTCCACTAGCTTTCTTTCCAGCTGAAATATGTTTGAATTAGATAAGTAATGGAATCAGGCTTTACTTTGCGGAAATCCATAACAATCAAAATACAAAATCAATATGTAGTGTTCATTCCGCTAATTGTCAGTTAAATCATGCCGGGATGCAATTTGCACCGCCCTCCCGCCCGCAAAAATGTGCACATGCAAGAAGGACAATATAAAAAAGCAAATTACATGCGCCAGTACAATACCCAACACGTGTTTCGGTCCTCCACGGACCATTCTCAAGGGCTGCTAACTCGAATTTATCTTCAAATAAATTATTTATAAAAAATATTTTTTTTATTTTATTTCATATTAATTGTGTGTAATGATGATGATATTGAAAATTAATTTTTATTTAAATATGCCACATCCAGTCACTCAAAGTTGTATGTAGAGAAAAGATCCAGACGGACATCTGAATAGCGTCTCATTATCTTTAATTATATACTGATTCTTTGGCAGAAGGGTGGCCGTTTTACTTATTGCTCTCGCAATTATAAACTCTTATATATTTTGTATTATTTAGTTTTATATTTTATTATTAAAGGTTTCGCTATCTGAGATGGAATTACCGTCTTCCTGAGCAAGCTCTCATTGTGTTTTAATTTTAATAATTAAAGTAATTGTGCCAATTATATGCCAACGAAATTTACGTCTTAATTGTAGATGTGTAGGTATTGTTTTGATAACTTTTGTTTGACACATAGATCTTTTTAGAATTTTTGAGTACAGCTTATGAGATTTCTGTTTACTACTGTATACTACCACGTGGGCAAACAAGCATGATTGGTAATCGTAGCGTAAGACGCTTGTAACACATATAGCATCAATTACGCGTTGCCGGCTCTTCTTCCCTATCTATATCCTATGGGCTCTGTCCACCTTACTTAATACCAGTAAGGTATTTACTAAGTCAAGTGAAAACTTTAAACACAGTGATCCATTACTGACTCTGTACTCAGTAATGAATCCTTTGTTGATCAAGGTTTATTGGTCAAGTTTAAAAAAAATCAAATTCAAATAAATACTATGTTATTGGGATATTTTTTTCTATATAAAACACACATAGTTTAAATACATAATTCACATATAGTTTATCAACACAATACTAACTATATCATTTAAAAGAAATTTCAACATTTGTTACGTTTTTAGGTAGGTACCTACGTAAGTTCTTTTTGTTTCCTTTAAAACACTGACAATACCCATGTTTAAACAAAGGGGTACTTTGTTTAAAATTGGGATCAGAACTTATTGGGAGGTGTTATTTTAACCTTTTGAGAATGCCTATGTCCAGCAGAGGATGATATCAGGTATTGTACATTAGTAATAGATCAGTTAGTTTAATAATGTTAAATGTATAAGGAAATAATACTACACGAACTCGTTCCAAGAAATTTCAACCTATTCTTGTCACGATTATTACTTACGACGTATTAAAAGCATAATTAAACACAAATTACAAACATGAAACTGCGCATCAACTATAATTTTTATTAAAAATCCTCCGATATAAATAGAGAATCTTTTCAACAGTACTTATTAGAGGGTGAAAAGGGGATGCCAAGGTAAAAAGTGTAATTATGTTGATTATTTAGGCTTTAATGCGCCGACTATCCCGCACCTCCCCACGACGTCATTAATCGCCCCCCTCTCCCCCTTTCCTTACAGCCTTTATTATTTCGTTTCAATTATTTTTGTGATTATCTTTTTATGGCGGCCGAGCATTAAAACTCGAAAAAATAACAGTGGACATTAAACGTAATTAGAATTGAAATTACGAGATGTCACCCAATGGTGTTTGTGTTTGTAATATTATTTGGGTTCTGTGCGTTTTAAGCTGTGCGTTTGTCGGTTTATAGCATGTTTTAGGTGTCTTTCACTGTTTAGTGTTCTTTTTAATTGTGGGGATGTTCTGTCTTTATTTTTATTTGCTTGGCTATTAGCTGCCGTATCTGGTATCTTTGATCTGTTTGCGTAATGTGTTTGTTACATATTTTGCACATTATTAAAGTAAAACTTATTTACGCACCCTTGATTTGGAGAGTAAGCTGGTAAATGCCTGTCGAGAGCATTACGAAAAATGTGATCGGGTGAGGCGAACGGAAGTTGAGAGGGAGATAAATTTGTGAACTAAACACTAGATCAACAGGCCAGTTACATACATTATTTTAATACACAATACTGTACATAGGACTGACATCAAAAAACCACTAATGTTTAACCCAGCACAACCATAAGCTTTACACGTAATCATATAAATAGAAAAAAACTTGAGAGGTGTCAAGGGACACCCGGATGGAACGAAGTTATTTCTTATTATTTATTATGTACAAAAAACCTGTATACACTCAACAAAAATAATCGTCGCGACACCACGCTGTTCAATGCGAAATAGAAATGAAAATATCTGGCTTGCTTTCTATAAGAGAGAGAGAGAGAGACAGACAGACAGAGAAACACGCGCACGCCGCACAGCTGCAAAAAGTGTCGTGACAACTTTTCGTAAGAATTTTTTCCGTCTAGCCCCCTTTCACAACGCGCGATAAGGAACTTCGTTCCAAAAAAAAATAAGATTATGTAATGATTATCAATAAAATATACCGTTATACTTATAATAATTAATATTACAAACATTAAAGTTTATTAACTTTAATTTTTAGAAACTACTATAGCAATCCATAATTAATCTTATGTCGAAGTACTGATGATCTAGTGCAGGTCGCTTGAAACCGTTGGACGCGGATAGCGCAAGACACGAAATTGTAGATATCCTTGGGGGAGGCCTTTGTCCAGCAGTGGACGTCTTTCGGCTGATAGGATAATGATGAATATAACAAACTTAACATATATTCTATTAATTTTATTTTTAGGTTTTTATTTGTTACACACTGTCAAAGATAGGGTAGGCTGTTGATAATTCGTGGAACAAAGTAAACGATAGTCCGCTCGCCATATGCATTTTTGGCCCGCTGTGTCGCTGTGTGCGTAGCCGACTCACAGAAAAATACATGGGAACGTTTTAGCGAGCATTCTAGCGAAAGGACAGTTGCTTCGAGCCTTTTGTCGAGCCGAGTTATTTTATCATTGAACCCGCCATAAAGAATATGTTTTTGACGTCTAGTATCAATGGAGACTATCCGGCATATATATATATATATAAGTGCCCAAGTGTGTTCGCAATACACAACGAAACTTTGTATTCCATCACTCTCATGATCCTATTACGAACATTTTCACGATAATTCTAGCGAACGCTCTAGTCAATACTCGTGACTCGTTGTTAACTGTCTAGTTGTGCTGATGAGGTCCTGGGTTCAAATCCCGAGTCGGGCCCAAAGATGATGTTGGGTCGTTGGTCGTTACGAACGGCTATACATGAGGCATGGACGACGGAATACTGAGTTTTTTTTCATAAATATCCCAAAATCACTTTTTGGCCCGACCCGGGATTTGAACTCAGGATCTCATCTGCGGTGTAACACGCTCCGGCTACACCAACGACGAGTCACAGGTATTTTTTTTAAAGACATGCCCGCACTATGGAATCTAAATCCTGTGTCGCGGGGTACTTTACAAACATATAATAGACGGACACAAATTACATCCAGACTCAGAACAAATGTTTATGGGTCACACAAATAGTTGTCCAGCATGGGACTCGAACCCGCGATACGAAGCGGCGAAGCGACTGTCTTAGCCGCTGCGCCACACGTGCAGTATAGTATTGACTAGAGCGTTCGCTAGAATGATCGTGAAAATGTTCGTAACGATGTTTAACTCTACATCGCTCTGTTCGTTGTCTAGTTGGATCATTTAAAAATCGTTCGATGTTCTGTTACGAGTGAAGGTTTAGAACTATCAGCACCCTTATAAATATCCTTTCCAATTTGATCCTTCAACTAAAAATATGTTCGCCACAGTTAAACACGTTTTTTCTTATACTAATCAACATAAAAACGGGCTTCTTGATCATTAAACTAACAGCATTAATTTCTATAGCAACGGAAATATAAAACATATAGGTAAGTATACTTAATACTAAGTTAAGCGCGTGACTGCCAACAATAGGAGCTGGATTTGCTAACCCTTTGATTTCATTGCTAATGAATAGAGTAGCTATCAAACGAATTTGAGCGCTGCAACATTAAAAATATGGTTGACAATTATAAGTTTTTTGTTAAGTTAATGCATATTATTATTAAGAGTATTTTATGGATGAGTAATTTTTATGTTGTGCTGCTATTGTAAGTCTACAGATGTTTAGTTATTGTTGAATTAATCGTTAAAATCTTTGGCCGCTACTGACGGCACGAATTTATCGCCGATAACAACAATATTTCCATTTAAATGATAGAGCCGATTTTTTTGTTAGATTTAAATGTCGCGTACTGTATTTATCTTCGTGGAACTAAATACTATAAGTATATAACTAAGTAATGTTTCCTTATATGTATCGTAATTAAATTGATAGAAAAAGCAGGGTGATTGTTATCGATACCTCTACATTTGTGCTAAATTAATTATCGTAGCCAGATGCTCTCACAGGTCATCTCACAATCCATCGATGGGCCACTAAAGTGGTAAAATTTCTGAACGTCGCCGTGCTTCGGAGGGCATGTTAAGCTGTCGGTCCCGGTTGTGGTCATTAGGCAACAGTCGTTAAGCCATGTCAGAGACCTACTGGGCGGCTTGACCAACTGTGACACTAGGGTAACCACTGCCCATACGATAGGTAAGTAAGTAATTAAGCATAGTTCTGCCCTGGGTTTTAACTACCTTTCCATCCCTAAGTCGAAGAGTCTCTGTAAACAATAAAATTGCTATTCCTTACCAAATATTGACTACCTCACTTGTCTAGTGGCAGCGTGTTCAACTGCATATATTGCGTTTCTAGGTTCAAAACGTGGGTTGAGACAAAACCTTTAAAAAAATTAACCTATTTTCATTAAGGAAAATAATCGATATCAGTCCGAATTTTTGGACGTTGGCGGTGTTACACCCTGTCCTTATGACAGCACTTAAAGCCGTTAGTCATGTACTTGACCTTTTTCTGGTCATGTTGGCTAGTCGTCTCATTGGATCATGAGAGTGATGGAAATAAAAAGTACACCTACATATATTAACACGTAATACGCCCTGTGAAAATATTGATTTATATAGTTTTTTTTATTTTCACATGATGTTCTCTGTTAGCCTAGCTGGCTTTCACTGCTTCACCGGAAACTGGAGGCGAGAAGGCTAAAGCTATCTAAAGCAAATAAGGCGACAAACTAAGTCACCCATGCCAGAGGGTACCTTCTTTGGGATTCAACCCTCAACTCGGCAATTGCTTTCGAGGAGATGCAAGAAAGGTTCGGTCTTAGGGGCGTTTTGTCCAACTGTCGCTCTACATTCTTGCACGAACATGCAGGTCACTCCTCCGACTGAGGACCGGAGGGAGGGATTTCGTAGTTACGAATGCAAATTAAGGGTTATTGAGGGTGATGGTGCAAAGGCAAGTACGATATATCGCATTGTATACAGTGTCACGAGAGTTTCTTATACCATTAACTTGTACTAGTTAAGTTGCGATATCATCGTCCTATAATATGAGCGTTCTGTGTATAGATGCTCTTCTTTTATTCGTTTTATAGAGAATACACCCAAAAATAGCCCTAGTAATGAGGGATTTTCATTTGCCATTTGGGTGTACGGGAATATACTCGTATTTAAAATACAATGAGCTAATATTAAATTGATCACCTAGATTAAACTAACGGCCAACCTAAAGAAAGAACAACATTCACTTAATCTTCGTATATAAAACGTCTCGCAGATCATAATTAGCATATTTTGATAGTTTCAAAGTAATACATTATTATGAAAATGTCTATAAACAGTTTTAAGTGCAGGAGAAAAAAGACGTACCTAAGTGATTCTATTTTGATATAATTGAAGCTTCATGTTGGTTTTGCCACAATAGCTTATACCTTTAACTGGTAATAGCAATAGTTGCTGATATATTTTGAACTCTATTGGTTTGTAATAAAGTTAAAACCAATAATTTGGAAGCATATTATACATTATCAGTTAGAATTAAAACACTGAAATATGTTTGTGGCACTACAGTGCTGTTTACTGTAAACCTACAGGTTTACAGTAAACAGCCACATATCCATAAGCATTATTCCAAATAAAACTAAAAAAGTCGGCTTTTTATTAAAAAATACCTACTAATATTTTATTAATGCCAAATCCAAAATAAATTTGTTAAGAGAGATTTTCATATCAACCTGTAATGTGTAATAAATATCTAAAACTTTCTTTAAACAGAACTAAATAAATAAGGCGTTCAATCATCAGTATTACGCACATCAATACGTCGATCGTCAGTACTGCGCTCGTCTGTATTGCGCTTGTCAGTACTCAGTACTGCGCTCGTCAATACTACGCTAATAACTATCAGTACTATGCTAGTAATTTGCACATAAAATAGCATTAAATAAACTGCAATGTATCACCTGGCTGAATACTTATTGCAATAGTCAGCTTCTTTCATATACTTAAAAATTATCCCCACGAATACAATAAAATAAACCAAAACCAATATCTGCATTTAATTTAAAATCATTGGCACAAAATCAAAATAATTATCCATATTTTACAAACGTGTGGTCAGTGGTCATCATCACGCAGGATTGGCAGGAAACGCAAACGATAGGGTGACCATACCAACATAAAATCCCGGGACATTCACGTCGACGCTTCCGATGAAATACGATGAACATTGTCGGTCGTTCACATCAATATTTTTTACTGAATTCAAATGTAAAAATTGTAATAAATTATACATAAAATCGCCAGTCACGGTTGCCATACCTTTCAGGCTGTTATTAAATGTCTAACAAGATCTAATTATGACAGTCATGTTACACTTTGTATTTGACTACATCGAGATTAAGTAGCGAAAGGTGTTTGTTAATAAGACCTGTGTTTTAAAATGAATATAAAATTGCACTTAGTAAAAATACAAAAACTTTGATGCAAAAAAGAGCAAACTTAATATAAAAGTTTATGTAAATGTATAAAGATGAGTATTTGAATGGTGAAGGCCGCTCGGTTGGATGGCTTAGCCTGCGTCTGAAAGGTTGTAGTCTCTGTGTACAAATGAAGATTTATTTCATGTTGATTCAGGTATCTTGAATTAAGGGGAAGGTAAGCTGACGTTGGTCTCAATCAGGGCACCACTGGCCTACGTTGTCCAAAATCCATCTTGGAAACTGGTTTCCTATGAGTCCCAAAGTCAGATAATTCTGGTAACATACATAGACTCACGACGGTTTCCTAGAGACAGAGACCGCAGGTTTCCATTACGATAGAACGCGACTTTTGTCTCCTTACTTTTCATAATTGCACGACGGCTTAGGAAACTTCTGACATGCTAGTACAAATGTTAAAGAGTAAGCCGAGCTTTCATAAATACACAGGATAATTCAGATGATGTTTATAAGTATATGTAAGAAACGTAAAGCTAACCCATCAAAACACTTAACAGAGTATAATCAAACTAAAAAATCATTAATCTCATCATCCAGTGGGGTTCGAACCAGCACAACTCGCTGACACGAATCCGGGGTAATCTACCTCGTCAGATAGTGCTGTTTTATGGTTTGATACTGCTAGCTCAAAGCTAGATGCTCTAACCGGTTCGTAAGTGATTGGTGAGATTAAGCAACTGGTCTCGTGGTCAGTCCATAGATGGGTGACCACTAAAGTAGTTTAATTTCTGAGCTTCTCCGTTCGTCGGAGCGCACGTTAAGCTGTCGGTCCCGGTTGTAGTAGTTAAGCCATATCAGAGGCCTACTGGCTTGACACTAGGGTAACTACTGCACATACAATTAGTAAGTAAGAATGGTTTGATACTTGTCGGACGATTAAATTTCTACTCTAGTATCGTCACACACATGCTATTCAAGTAAAAACAGCTAGTTATTGTCACAGGTATATAAAAAAGAGCTCGTCTGGAGGTATATACCCCGTGGCGTTGTTCATATAAACAAAAAAAGGGCTTGTCAGAAGTGCCTTAAACCAATGTCTATATACATGTATGTTGTCAATGAGTTTAGATTTTACATACTTCATATTGCGAATAAGGCTATAAGTAAAACAAATATTTTATAACAAAGTACAACAAATATTATATAACAAAGTAAACACAAATATTTGATAACAAAGTAAATGTCCCCAATAAACGAAAAGTTTGGCCGTCCAGAGCGCGTACAGTGAAAATTGAAAGTGCCGACCCGAAAATGCAGTGGACATCCATTGATGTATCTCTCATCTATTATTATATTTACCGAATGCGTTGATACCGGCCCGATGAAAGCGAAACCGATTCCGATTGTTATCCCTCTCGCCGCTTAATTGACCGATATTTGTAAATGGGCGCGGTTAATTTGTGTTTCTGCGTTATAGTTGCGAGAGCGTGCGTTTTTCGCGGGTTTCGGGCACCTATGCGTGTATGCTTGTACATTTGAATCCTCTATTAGTTGTACAGGGCTTATAGCATACAATACTTCAAAGTTAAAAGAGTTATAGATATATGGATGGCGCGGTTAATTTGTGTTTTTGCGTTATAGTTGCGAGAGCGTGCGTTTTCACGGGTTTCGGCCACCTATGCGTGTATGCTTGTACATTTGAATCCTCTATTAGTTGTACAGGGCTTATAGCATACAATACTTCAAAGTTAAAAGAGTTATAGATATATGGATGGCGCGGTTAATTTGTGTTTCTGCGTTATAGTTGCGAGAGCGTGCGTTTTTCGCGGGTTTCGGGCACCTATGCGTGTATGCTTGTACATTTGAATCCTCTATTAGTTGTACAGGGCTTATAGCATACAATACTTCAAAGTTAAAAGAGTTATAGATATATGGATGGCGCGGTTAATTTGTGTTTTTGCGTTATAGTTGCGAGGGCGTGCGTTTTTCACGGGTTTCGGGCACCTATGCGTGTATGCTTGTACATTTGAATCATCTATTAGTTGTACAAAGCTTATAGTTTACAATACTTCAAAGTTAATAGGGATGAGTAGGTATACAGTCATCTCTATTTACTTTGAAGTATTGCACTTCGATTGGCTTGTTGGTTTAACGGTTAGTGACTGTTAAGTCAGAGAGTAGATGGGTGACCGCCATGTGCTTTAATTTCTGAGCGTCTCCGTGCTTTGGAGGGCATGTTAAGCAGTCGGTCTCGGTTGTAGTCATTAGGCAACAGTCGTTATGCCATGTCAGAGGCCCAATGGGTAACTTGAACAAGTTTAATGCAGGTAAAACCGCAGGGCACAGTTAGTGTACTATAAAATATTACAGAATATTATAATTACAATTCTTACTGGCTTTCAAAAGACCCCTAGTATTTGAAGATGAAGTTAAGTGTTTGAAGACGAGAAATATAAATTTAATACTCACACCTTGATTTCTAATCAACACACTCTTTAGTCTATATTTTAAATGAAATAACATAATTGAGTTCAATTTAACACACTGCACATAAAATTTAAATGACCATAATCTCAGTAGTAGAAATAGAATTAACATGTTTAGGTTCTAGATTTTTCCCGTGACTTTGCTCATCATCGTCAGTTTAGCTGCTGAAAGACGTCTATTGCCGGAAAAAGGCCTCCCCCAATGGACTCTACAATTGCCGGGCTACCCGTATCCAATGGCTTCCAGTGACCCTCTGAAGATCATCGATCTATCTAGTTGGGGGCTTGCTCACGTTGCGTCTTCCAGTTCATGGTTGCAAGTCGAAAACCTTTCTGCCCTAGCGTCCGTTGGTACGCAACGTGTATATATATATTATATACCTAAACAAAACGGTGTCGCTAGTCGCTGGATGTGGATAGCGCAATACTGGAAATTGTGGAGATCTTTGGGGGACACCTTTGTCCAGCAGTGGGCGTCTTTTGGCTGATTTGACGTTGATGATGAAATGGTGTCAAAATATTGCTCCTCATCGTTGCCATGTATGGCAATACTGATTCTTTGACCAAAATAAAGGCCACCCTTCTAGCCACGTGAAGCGTCAATTAATAATTTAGCCACAACCCAATTTCAATTAATATTTTATTTCAAATAATAATAATACCCGGGACATATTTACACACGGCCATCTGATCCCAAACTAAGCAGAGCTTGTACTATGGAAACCAGATAACTTATATACTACATATACTACTTTTCTT
This sequence comes from Pseudoips prasinana, assembly GCA_951640165.1. Classification (NCBI taxonomy): domain Eukaryota; kingdom Metazoa; phylum Arthropoda; class Insecta; order Lepidoptera; family Nolidae; genus Pseudoips; species Pseudoips prasinana. The sequence continues at coordinate 15,696,630 of OX621259.1, read as the reverse complement.
TTTGTAAATATACAGTATGGATAATTACATCCAGCTTCAGGACAAATAGACATGTTCAAGCACACAAATATCTGTCCTGGTGGCCTACCGGCTAAGTCGCCGAACATCGGGATCGGCGTTCAAATAAATAAAGGTTAAAATGACTTAATCGATCGTTGAATCGGCTTCCATGAGCACATGGGATGTCAATCGATATTCAACCTCGAAGCTGATTTATCGATATATTTAGTAATTTTTAAACTTTATTTATTTAAACGCCGATCATTATTACGATGTTCGGCGACTTAGCCGGTAGCCCCCCTGAGTGGGAATCAAACCAAGCAAGCTTTTATCAACCACTCCAATATAATCCTAGGCGTATCACCAAAAGTAAGAAACCAACAGCCAATGACCTTAGTATTGCAAAACAGAAAAAAAAATCTCTTAATTTCACAAGGAGTATAAAGGGAAGCTTAGACACTCTCCCTTTGAACTAAAACATTAATAGCGGCATAGAACAAACGTTTATTGCTAACACATCAGAGGAGAACAATCGTAATACTCAAGGAAATGCAACATGCCCGTAAAATTCACTCTAATGTGTTATTTAGAGACGGGTGTGCGCGTAAATATCATTTTAGATGCTATTGTTATTGGTATATCATGCTACATTACAGATTAAACTTCTTGAGAGGCCGACAACCACCAGAATGCAACAAAAGGCATTTATTCTTCACCAGCACTTCTTTTTGTAGACTGCCGCTAAAAGTGAAAACTATTTTTTACACTTCTGATGTAAATAATCTACAATATAATAGTTGATACGTCACATTGAGGTCTTAGTGCCTACATATACATATTATTATATACAATGTACACTAATAACGCACAAATCTAATACACATTATACAGTATAGTTTCATTATAGTTTTGTTGACCCAAAAAGTGTTCAACGCGTCCTAAGAAGTTTACTTATATATTTTTTAAGTACATACATATTTAAGAAAAATTAGATCACACCAAGATTTGTCCTGGTTGGTATCTAATCCATGTCCTCCTGAGTCACTAATCAGTAGACCAGAGATGGAGGTGCTTTCCCGGTCCATAGAGCCAAATTACTCTCTACTCCACTACACAGATTTTTTAAATATTTAGCACCTCTTTAGGTCTTATTATTTTATTTAAAATTCAGTAAAGCAAGAATGTACATAGGTAAACTTAATGCCAAAGGTCTTACGTGTATACATTTTTATAACTTTTAATAATTTTTCCTACCACTAAAATGCTACCTTAATCGTATTGCACTGATCTTTATAACACTGTTTATTGTGGGGCTGCTGTAAGAATGCTTCTACACACCTGTCAATTCAGACAACATAATTAATAAATGTTTGCAAAATTTGACGTATAGCGTTCTGAACTGACAGGTGTCATAAAAGCATTAAAACAGCGACCACACATTAGCTATTCCTCTTTCAGTACTGATTTAAAATTGCAGTTACTCTGTCTCTGTCTATTAAAAAAAAATCTTCTTCAATTCTTTGATTTCTGTTTTGGGGACAAATCAATTCTTATGCTCCGTCTTTTTCTTTGGTCCTCAGATCAACATGGACTTAAGGGGGAGTTAGAGTCGCATTATAATATGTACAATTGTGCATACCCTTCGAAAGATACCTGGATGCTTACGGCACTGTTTACACACTTCAATCAAAACCGTGAGTAGCTAAATTATTAATTTGATCTGGGGATAAATTATACTTATTTTTGTACTAAAGTGTCAAAAGTCTAATCGTTTATCCTACTGCACTAACTAAAAATAATTCAATAAAAAGCAACACAATATATATTCTTTTAAAAAACATAAAACCGATTACTTTTCTTTAATCTACTGATTGAAACAAAATATGTAGAGTACTATTTCCAAAGCATTTTGAATCTGATGAAAAACGAATTTTCAAAATCGATTAACAATAAAATAAATAAAAAAGGTTTTTACTCACGTAGACTTTAAAAAAGCGCTTGTAAATAGTCAGAACATGTTTGTAGTAATACAGTTATTATTTCTAGTTACTTATTACATATTTAGGTACAAGGAATGTTAAAACACGTATACAATTTATTTTATAATGGTAGTGATATTTAGCTAGCTTGTATTAAATTATTGTCAAGGAGATTATGTTTAGGTTTAATTATTGAAATTTATATTTAACTACATATTGTCTGAATGGATCTGTCTATTCTGTTCTCAATAAACTTAGACATCGCGTAACGTATTACGTAACACACAAAAAAAATTAAATGTAAAGTCGAATTTATAACCCATTATTTTAAGTTGGTTAAAAATAATTGTTTAGTTAAAAATAAAGTTTTTGGTACAAAGACACGGGTCTTGTCACGAGAGACACTCCAATTTTATTTATATGTACAGATTTGATAGGGGTTTGATGACTAACTGTACGGAACTATATAAAATGTGTAATTACAAATGTGAAAGTACAGACCCCAGCACATCCAGCTTCCCCAATCTGTCAAATTTCTTTTGTAGATTTCCAACTTTATCACATAAGCATAAGGTTCACTTTCAATTGGGGAAATTTGACAGATTGGGGTAGCTTGATGTGCTGGCGTCTGTACATCTTTATGTTCGTAATCAGTAGACAGTCGGGAAGCGCCCTGGAGGTGAACACTCATACCTTGGAGGACCCTTGGGTCTCTTCACAGTACAATAGCACTCGGGACATCATTCCTCCCCAAGCCGATCACTTATTATTTCCTTATTATTCTTCACGTCATTGTTAAAGGTTTTAATTTTATTTCTCTCATGTTGTTAAATTATTTTGTTTGGTTTATTTAAAATTAAAATACAATAACTCAATTTGAATTTTATAGCATTATTCGCAATGCAAAGCGTTTATCTTATCTCAAAAATAGGTAATCATAAATTTAATCGTCCGGCGGGTCTAGAACCTGCACCATCTAAAAAAATTGTCTTAACAGAAAAATCCTTAAATCACTTTTTGGCCCGACCCGGGTTTTGAACCCAGAACCTCATTACCTGCACACGCTACCGCTAGATCAATGAAGAAGTTTGGATTTAATGTAGGTTCCATATCCCTGTGACAATTACCATCGATGTTATATAAAAATAAACGAAACCGAACTCCAAGGAACATTTATGAGCCAAGCCCTTATAATAGTGAATTCTCAACACTTTATCACCATACAAAAGAATTATGAAAACATTTTTTTGTATTGTACAAATTCATATTCCATACAATGCTCCAATGTCTAGATAAATTTAACGCATAAACAAAAACAGGAAAAGCGAAGGCGCGAAACATAAATATACGCCAGCACATCAAGCTACCCCGATCTGTCAAATTTCCCCAATTAAAAGTGAACCTTACGCTTTTGTGATAAAGTTGAAAATCTATAATAGAAATTTGACAGGTAGGGGTAGCTGGATGTGCTGGCGTCTGTACATTGTATCTGAGTGTCAGGGTTCAGTATTAAACCAGCGAAATGCAATATTCGATATTCATTTGTCTCTCGTTCAAATTTTCTCGGTTACTGAACGGTAGTTGATTTTAGATTGTTCGCGTATACAAGGATGGTATGGAACTTTTTAATTTAGTTAACCGTATTTTTTAGAGTAAATTTTACTCTTTACACAAATTATTTGACTAAAAGGTTTTATTTGTGGAATATTTGTTGGCTAGAAACCTGCTAATATTATAGACGCGAAAGTATGTAAGTATGGATGGATGGATGTTTGTTACTCTTTCACGGAAAAACTACTGAATGGATTTTCATGAAACTTTATAATAATATAGCTTATACATCAGAATAACACATAGGCTACGATTTATAAAGATATTGTGTGAATTGTCCAAAATATGACGATAAGTGTCAAGTAAGTAGGAAAAATTCTAACTAGTAAATAAATATCTTGGGACAATTAACACACTGCCATCTGATTCCATACTAGGCAAATCTCTACTATGGCGACCAGACAACTGATAAACATGATTTCTAAATACAAACATTTTATGGCTGCTGTGTTGTGACGGCGGCGAGTATCAAATTATCATCATCCCATCTCATCCCGTGGGAGGCGTAGAAGTCAAAGATTCAAATTCATTTATTCCATAAAAATTTTACATTTATGTGGAATCGTCATATTTTTTTTACCCTACCGTGTAGTGCATGACGTGGCAGCTACTGAGAAACACTGCCAGAAAACTTAGTAGGAATCCTTTTTTTTTTAAATAAAATATACATAAGATTAATTATAATCATGTGTGTTCACTCAGAACAACTCAATCCTAAGCACTTTTATCACTTAAATAATCAGAAATTTTGGAATATGCCCTGCTACACAATTTGGCTTTAATAATTCTTTTAAACTTATTCGTAGACAATTCTCTAATATCATTGGGAAGTTTGTTATAGAATCTTATACATTGCCCCATAAAAGAGTTACTTATTTTGTGGAGACGGGTAGTATGCAATATGAGATTATTCTTATATCTAGTATTTACATTATGTGTATCGCTCCTTTTACAGAAGGAATCGATATTTTTATGCACATATAGTAAGTTTTCATATATATACTGAGATGGTACAGTTAGAATGTTGACCTCTTTGAACTTTTCTCTTAGAGACACTCTCGGGCCAAGATTATAGATAGCTCTTACAGCTCTTTTTTGCAATACAAATATGGTGTTAATGTCAGCAGAGCTACTTAATTACGACGACCTTAGGGAATATCTACCAGAGGACAGGAAGCAGCTTCCTTCTGTGTACTATGACCATCTTCTTGAGATCACCAGCCCATCTGCCAAGCTTGGCTATCATGGCATGTACCCCAAGATGATTCTTGGGGAGGCTTGTAAAGATTTTTTTTTATATATTTTCGGGACTAGTCCCTCCCTCTTACCCACCACTGCTACTCCTGTAAGCCAGGATCAACAGTGGCACACAATGAAACGGCACTGAGTGGTGAGGCCCTGGTGTTGCGAGTGTCCATGGGCGGTGGTACTCATTTACTATCCGGTGAGCCACTTACTAGTTTGCCTGGCAATAAAATTAAAAAAATAAATAATAAAGTGCAAGTGCGTAAATACAATATTATGTAAGTATATTGTAAGTTTGGTCGGTAGGTCAGTCAGTGATAAAATGTCGATTTTAGACGTTAATATATAAATAACCGTTTGAAATGTGTTTATGACATTTGGAGCACATACATATGTATATCACAAGTCTCAATATATGAGCCAAATTTGACAGGTTTGTGTGAAATATTTTTTGAGTTATAAGGGGGTCAAAAGTGGCTCCAAATGGTTGCAGAGAATGGACAGCATCGTCTATCTGAGTGCTAATGGTTAATTATCAACTGCTTACAACAACGCGTGATGATCATGGGTTTATTCCCACGAATGATGCTTTGGGGGAGAAGTTTGGACGCCATTTGGCTGACATGTTGACTGAACATTTTAAATCGTACGTATATTCTGATTTAATTAGTAAGTATCTCATAGCGTATACTGTGTCCTCTCTCTTGGTTGTTTGTTTTATTCATACAATTGTTCATTATAATTAACTTTTATGCAAATAGGTACTTTTGTGAATAACCTATCCCTGATGTGGGGAGCATTTAGGACAAAACAAAACTCTACTCGTATAATTATGGCAAAAAACCATAAGTGACTTTTCGAATAAACCCTCGTTAGAATTAAAAATCAACCGTCACTGGCCGAAAAAAAACAATAATTATAAAGCGCGCGTAATTCTAATTCCGAATTCAAATTAAAGCCGCTTAATGCGCGGGAGCGACCCCGTTAAAAAAAGAGTTGACGAGTGCGAGGGTGGTAATTTTTCATTAATTTAAGTTCACCATTCCCTGTTTTGTTTGCTTTTAATCGCATTTCTAATTAATCCCGTCGAGAATAACGTGACAACTGTCGACTATGGCCGCCATTTTTTCGAGCCGAGTATAGCAGATGTCGGCCGATTTCCATTTGTTTCTGAGATTAATGATTCGGTACGATTGTGAATTTTTCCGGTCGGCTTTTGTTGTTTTAGAAGCAATTTGTTCGCTTACTTTTGTAGAGAGGCAGTCGTTAAAGCTTCCACAAATGATATTGGAACGGAATAGAAAAAAAATTACTAAAAGGATTTCGTATATTCGATTTGAGATGCATGTCAGTGGAATGTAGGTTGGAAAATTTGCCAGTTTGGCTTGCTTATACTAGTGTAGCTCCAGACAATCTATCAGATTTGCGAGCAATAGCGCCCAAAATAAATCTTTGTGTGGTGAGCACAATTATTTATCTGTGGCGGTGTAATTTTTCTGTATTTTACATTGACTTATATGTATAACTAGACACGCTGTTTCGAACAAAAACTCTGTCCCAGTCCGGCTGTGCGCGAGGTGAGGGGCGCGAAATTCTCAATATGGGATTGCGCGTCTAGTAGAATACATATAGGTAGGTCAATGGTATTTTAGATATGTGTAAGTACTAACTGTACCAGGGTGTCAGCTAACTCCATACCAAATTTTATTAAAATCCCTCTAGCCGTTTAGACGTAAAGAAGTAACAAACATATACCTACACTCACAAACTTTCACCTTTATAATATTAGTGTGATGTTTATCAGTTGCCTGTTGGCTATGTACAAACTCTGCCTAGTAAGGGATAATAATATGCAGATTTTATTTAATAATATCCTGGGACATAATTTAAACACGGCCATCTGATCCCAGACTAAGAAGAGCTTGCAGGATGGAAACCAGATAACTGATATATGGCATATCCTACTTTTGTTTTGTAAATAATACATGTTTATGCACACAAATATCTGTCCTGGGTGGAAATCGAACTCACGTCCTGCGACATGAGTGGCAAGTTTTTACCTACCTCGCCAATAGGCAGTGCTTTAAGTTATCCCAAGGTATTTATTTGTATAAAGACATTTAACCACATCAATAACTTGTTATAGGTCATCCTTGCCTTTCTACAACATGTAACGTAATTAACGCACTTCCTGAAAAAGAGTTTGTTCAGAATCCTTTACTGAATCGATTTATATAATTTTTAATATAGGTAATTTATTTTTTCCAAAATAATTAAAACTACGGAAATTATTGTCATATCAACCCTGTAGAGTTAAAACCAATTGAAATGGACAGTAAGTTAATAAGACTTACAAATCGCAGTGTTATTTGTATTCACACAAATTCCATCATTCAACACAAAATAAAGAAAAATAAACTTTATTCCAAGAAACTAATTTAGTAAATAATAATGCATATATATGTTAAATTAAAAATTCAGTGTATGTATTATGATTACAACATAATATTCTAATTGGGGTGTTTGAGGGTGTGCGTTAATTATGTTACATGTTGTATACAATACTATCATTATGCGAACGCGTATTAAAGAGAGCAAATATCAATCTACATTATTTCCTGCATAGGTCAGTTGTGTCTGGTTGGTCATTGCGAATCGGTGTTGTTTTCACAGTTCCACGTGGGCAAGCCTCGGGCTGGAGCAAATAAATAAATAAAATGTTTATTTTCTGTTCAAATTGACACCACAAATTTTCTAAAAGCCATTAAAGGGTGATGCTTTAATGTAACGGGAATTGTTGTGTGGGCAGTTAGCACTACCAGAAGATGAACACTGCAGCAATTTAATACTGATATCACACTAATATTATAAAGGCGATTCAAGAGAGGTAGGGCACAGCGTTCATTCGCTCGAAGAGCAGCCCGACTGGGGAAGTACTTCCACCTTACAGAAGACATTCCTTAATAATAGCATTAATAATTTAATGTTGTGTTTCTGAGTGTGAGTAAGGTCGCCAGAGCTCATTGGGCGGGGGGGGGGGGAGGGTCAGCAACACTTGTTTGCTGACTCTTAAAGGCCGGCAACGCACCCGCTACTCCTCTGGTGTTGCGAGTGTCCATGGGCGGCGGTGATCACTTACCATCAGGTGACCCACCTGCACAAAAGTGAAACACTTAGATTTGAAAAATTTATGTAATGACGGGTTTATACCAAACAGATTACAGTCGGATTTTCTAAAATTACCATTTACTTCTACTAAAAAGGAAACACTTATGGAAACCGATGAAGAAGACTCTAAAAATCATGATACTAATTCTGACAATATTTAAAAATGACAATATTAACTAACTTGTCTTCGTTTGTAAAATTCTACAGTATGTTTTACATAATCGAAAAAAAATTCTTGTCAGCTCCTACTGAAAAAAATCATTGTGTCCCTTACCTTAATTGATCTTTCCCCAGACGATATTATACATTGTTTATGGAACAATTTGCATGCCTTAGCTTTTAGGTAGAATACATCGTACAAATAGGTTTAATCTGTATCATCCTCTGTAATACCTGTATTGAGCAAATAAGACTGAATTGAATTGAATGAAAATAATACATACAGTCGAATGCATAACCTCTAAGTCGGTTAATTACTGGACGTGTAAAGTTACCAGCGCTGAAGGCTATGTATGCGGTAGTATAGGATACGAATAGCATAATGGACCACTCTCAATTAAAGTTTACCTACGTATAAAATTATTGACTACTACACTAGTATTATATACTAGATGTGCCTCGCGGTATTACCGGCGATAATTTTTTTAAATTATCATAGTTCCATCCCGGTAGGTGATAGCGTGATAATATGTTGCCTAATAGCCTATATGTTGACCCGACCTCTTAGTAATAATCCTACTAAATTTGAAGTAAATCCATTCAGTACTTTTGAGTTTAGCCCGGACATACATACAGACAAACAGACAAAAATTCTGAAAAGTATATTTTTGTCTTCTATATCGATTGCAGATCACGCCCAAAGTACCCTTTTGAAAAAATATTCAATATACAGTTTTGACTTTCCTACGATTTTATTATATGTATAGATAGATATACAAACTGACTGCGTGCTTATGAAATGATCACTAAAGATAGTGGCGCCATCTGATGAAGATTGGTCAGAAACATTCATGGTCTTCTGCACAACACTATCCTGTAGATCATCATATGATCAACTGCATAGTTTACGATTCTATAACGGACATACAAACATTAGTTTTTATATACTGAAGATTTGTACATCTTTAACATGCTTTCGATGGACCTTAAATCACTTGAGTACAACCGTTATAAAATACCCAATCGGCATTTCTCTAACATTGTGTTCCAATATGTCACATGTCTAAGCAAGCAGCACCGTTTCCGAACGGACTAAACTCATGCTGTTGTTGTGATGTCATCCATCTATGTTCGGTACGGCCAGTATTTTTGTCCAGTGAACGCAATAAAGAAGTTTTTTGTTTTCGGACACTAAACCTGTCTGGTGATTTTTACAGGATGCGATACGAAAATTACGTACCCACCATTACCATTACAAATTTATGTCATACTAGCTATTGCCCGCAACTTCGTGCGCGTGGTACTCGAAATCCGACATTGAATAGGTATTAAGAACCTATTCTGTGTTACCTATGGTTTAGGTCAAATGATGTACAGACAGCAGCACATCCTCCTACCCCAATCTGACAAATTTCTTTTATCGATTTTCAACTTTATCACGTAAGCATAAGGTTCACTTTTAATTGGGGAAATTTGACAGATTGGGGTAGCTTGATGTTCTGACGTCTGTACATATACATTCATTACATCATTTGCACTAAACTAGACGTAACACAGAATAGGTTAGTTTAGTACACATAATACGAAGTGTTTTTTCAAAATACTTCGTAGTAGTTTTTTACAAACTTTCAACTCTTACTTTAACCACTTACGGGGTAAATCTTAATATTCAAACAGGTCCTATGAATATAAATGGCTAGTTTGAAATTGATTAGACGAAGAAAACACGTTTTTCCATACAAAATTATAACCCCTTTTCACCCCCTTAGGGGTTGAATTTTAAAATTCCTTTTTTAGTGCACACCTATGTCACTTAAGAAATATTTGTGAATGTATGAATGTGAATGAAAAATATCATCATAAACCTGTTGTTTTGAAGTGCAGAAACATCTTTATATATGATTAATTATGTTAGGCAATATTTTATTAAAATTTATTGGAGCAAAACCATTTTAGGTCCCAAAGTAACTTCGCTTCACAGTGCATCACAAATCGGTTTAATATCTACACATGGTAAGCTTGTGCCTTTACCATACAGGCTATAAGTGTCTGGAGCCTGTAAATTTTCGCAGTGGCGATCTGTGGCCGGTCTTTGTGCTATTAATTTGTAATGTCCCCCTCTGGCCGCCTAGATGCATTGCCTGGGTGTACGAGAGAGTGTGCGGAAGGATAAGTCTGGGGTTACAGCTAAGGAGTTTAAATAATAAATTTTAACAATGAAAGTCAAGCTTATCGTTATACCGTGACGTATGTCTTAATAGAAATAAAACTCTTTAAACCTAAACCTATTTTGTGACATATGTGCTCAAATTGCCTGTTTTTAAATTTAACTTAACTTATTTTAACTTAACTTTAACTTATTTTTATTGATTATTATTTGGAAATTATTTGGAAGTTGCTTTAAAAATAATTATATAACATTAGTAGAAGAAGACGTTGATTAAATATGGTGCAACGACTATAACGATGGAAAGCGCTTTTTTAATAAGATGCCTTCGGACATCTAAATGTTAAATTGCTTAACTTATTTAAAAAGAGGCTAGCAAAGCATATAAAGACAAAAATATTAATTTGAAAATATCAAGCATAATAATATCTTCCTTTCTTGTTACAATAAATTATTGTTATTTGTATTCAATCAACTTGTATTGTGTATTCGATTCGATTTTATGCTAACGAACATGTTTATTTTTTAATGCGAATAAATCTCTTTAAACCAAAACCCATTTTGAGTCAGATGTGTTAAATTTGGAAGTTGCTTTAAAATGAATAAAATAGCTTTACTAAAAAAACCAAAGCGATTTCTATTGCCATGGTTAATACGTATGTGAATTGGAAAGCAGGCACGCAGATAGTAGGTATATTATTACAAAATATTTTTTTTAATTAATTACTAGTCGTCACAGTTGTCTTGTGCTGCCCGCTACTTTGGGGAAGCTTTGGTCCCGTATTGGATATATTTCGGCTATGATGATGATGGTGATGATTAATTAGCAGTCCAGTTGTACAACTACTTGTTATTAACAGCGATAGACACTAAGCATTGCCCCTATTGAGGTTCGAAATGATATGGAGACCGATATGACTTAATAATTATCAGAGTTATATTTATATAATAATATGTGTATGATATTTGTGTGGTGACTGGGAAGAATATCATCAATCCGTTTCATCTCGTTGGGGGCGTAGAAGTTGACCCGAGCTGCGTCTCTCCAATTACTATGACCATCCTACTACGATCGCCAATCCGTCTGCCAAGCGTAGCGATTATGACGTATCCTTCCAAATTAAGGATACAAGACTATTGTAGAATTCATTTGTGCCTCCTTAAATTTTTGTCCAGCATTAGTAAGCAGATATATGTCTGTATGTCATTACGTCTGGTAATAATCGTCTTAGTTTTAGTTAATTATTTGTTGTGGACTATTTATAGTCTATCATACAAGTACCTACTCAGTCCACAAAGGATTGCTTTAAGGAAAGCTCATCTCTGTTTAATAGCTTTAAATTATAAAATACATTTTTTCTGTACAATTAAGAATAAATTTTACAATCTTGTCGGTTATAATAATTTATTTAGTCTTTTTAGTTGCGAATGACTTTTAACTTTGTATCTAAAATCATAGGTCGACAGCACTCATTAATCCATACTCGAAACTTAGTTGTAAACTGTCAACAGAGTTTAGCAGACGACCCCACAAGTACAGTGAATGTCACGAAATACGTTCAGAAATCTTCAGACGTGTCGTCAGTTTCCTACCTCATGCTGAGCCTTTGCCGATCTTCAATGGGGGGCCGCGTTTCCGATAGGATTAAGCTAGACTTACTGCTCGGTCAGGAACACGGTGCGACGCAGTAACCCCCGCCCCCGCACCCCGCGCCACACACCCTACGGCCTAGCCTCACCCCCTCCATCGCCCGCCGCATTAGGAGCAATCATATTCGACGGCTGCTAGGTTTTGGCATCGGTCTGTGTTGCTTAGCTACGACCAGCTATTTGCGGAACAATGATTGGTTGCGTCTTAGTTTGTAAAATCGTCTAGGTCCATGCACTTTTTATTACCTTTAGTACTAATTATACTGCACGTGTGGCGCAGCGGCTAAGATAGTCGCCTCGCCGCTTCGTGTCGCGGGTTTGATTCCCGCGCCTGACAACTGTTTGTGAGACCCACAAATAGTTGTTCTGAGTCTGGATGCGATTTGTGTCCGTCTATTATATGTTTGTAAAGTACCCCGCGATACAGGGATTACATCCCGTAGTGCGGGCGTTGACTTTATAAATACTTAAGAAAAAAAAAATATGCCGTGTGAAAGTAAATTATTGTGCTAAAATAAACTACAGACCTAATTGTTGTTGAATTACTTTGTAACAACCGGAAAAGTTGGGCTATGGACCTAATTCTGCAAAGAGATGAAATTTATTTAAATGTCGACATCTTTTGATAGGACGCGGAATATATTTCTAGTGAATTTTATTTAACTTCTCATTGCGTCTTCCAATTCATGGTCGCCACTCTAGAACTACCTTTCTACCCCAGCAGCCATTGGACATGTTATTTTAATAATTTTTAATATATTCTCTTACTAGCTGTGCCCCGCGGTGAACCCGCGTTAGACTTTATAAAAGCCTATGTGTTATTCGGATATGTAAGCTATATTACTACAAAGCTTCATCAAAATCCGTTCGGTGGTTTTTGCGTAAAGAAGTAACAGTAGTAGTATTAATGAAATTAAATTAATTCAGCACTTGGGTATTAACATACACTTGTACTTGTCAAGCTCACAATTAAGTATATAAACATAGTGGACAGTATAAAAGTTACAAAAAAAAATTATTAGTCCGTCCGTGCGGTCTGTTTTAGCATATATTTTCTGAAATCCTTAAATAAATAAAAAGTTACTAATCTATTATTTTGAAATTTAGTTCTACTATATTAAAATTAAAGAATGGATGGCAAAGCGCTTGGCTAGCGCAGAAGGCTCTTAACCAGTAGCTTAATTTAAGCGACTAATACCCGACTGCACCCTTTTGGGGTATGGGCTACAGCTCAGAGGCCGCTAAAGCAAAAAGAAGAAATTCTAAATGAGGGTGTGATCACATGCACGGGATCACCGATCACGCGTTAAGGGGCCAAAGCGATACTCGCAGCTGAGGAACCTACCCTAGCTAACCTGCGGCTTTCTCGAGCTACCTAGGCTGACGACCCGGAGAAGAAAGCCGCAAAGAAACTCCGGACTTGATTTTTTCGTCTTCTTTTGCTTTCAGTTTAAGATTTTTTTTTATGTCTTGTATTTTACTTACATCGTGTTTGGCTGTTATGTAGGCTAATGCACACAGAACTGTTGTCATTCAGTGAATCATAATATAATAAATAAACAATAGGTACCATTCAATTTCACTCAAGCGATTAAAATAACCTCTAGGTAGACGAAAAAACGGTGGAATGTGATTCCCAACATATAATTATTTACATTCATATACAAATATGTACAATTTAAAGGTTACTTTAAGACGTTTCTTAGTATAGAAGCTTTTGCTTGCCAATGCCGTATCGATTCTACGAAATTACAAAACAATTTGATCACGCCATATCATGTTAGTTTAACTCAAGCTCCAGGGATTCTCCCCTTAAGTTATTAGATATTTCTAAGAAGATTATTGGTCAGAAGATAGAATTAGTTAATACATTTAATAAACAGCTCAGTTAGATTGTTTACCAACTTGATCTTGTATATTTCACATTTTTAGTTTAAATCAAACAATAACCAAAATATCTTATAAAAACATTAGGAGTCGAGAGGTAATTTCTCTAGAATATCTTTGAAATTCAAGCTCACAATGCAGTATATAAATATAGTCGAATACAATATTGAAGTAAAAAAAAGTCCGCTCGGTCTGTCTTGTCACATTTTTAAAAAATTATTAGTTAAATAACAGGGAACTTAGCTACTATTTTTTAATTAAGTACTATTATATTAAAATTTAAATATTGAAGATACGGAATTAAGCTTAACTTAAGCATCTAATACCTGGGGGCACACTTATGGCTTTGTTTTTAGAAATATACTTATAAGTATGTTTATCAGTTGCCTGGTTGCCAAAGTACAGGCTCTGCCTAGTTTAGGGTCAGGTGACAGTGTGTTAGTTGACAAATTACACCCAGACACAGAATAAATAATCGTGCTCATCACACAAAAAATTGTCATCGGTGGGTATCGAACCCACGGCTCAGCAGTCTGGGTCACCATCCACTAAACTAACAGACTAGCCAAATAGGAAGTATCAAATGTGCATTCGGTTTCAAAAATAAAATACTATCTGTGATAGTATGCTAGAGATATTAACAGCTTGATAAAAACACAAAGTTTCGGTATACTAAAAAGAACCAGCTTCAACATTTCATCATCATCATATCAGCCGAAAAACGACCACTGCTGGACAAAGGGCTCACCCAAAGATCTCCACAATTGCCAGTCTTGCGCTGCCCGCATCCAGCGGCTTCCAGCGAATCTCACAAGATCATCGGTCCATCTTGTAGAGGCCTGCCCACGCTGCGCTTCGATTCGCGGTCGCCACTTAAGAACCTTTCTACCATACCGATCTGTACGTTTAAATCTGCCGAAGACATCACGGGCAGGTTCCTTTTATAAGAACTACTTGGCAAAGCAAAAATAAGTCACAAAACTCATATTCATACTTCTTACAACCTAGAACACACATTCTGCAAGTAAACACAGAAGTATCAAACACCTACACGTAATAAAAAAGTAACTCAAAGGAAATCGAAGTTTAGAAGCGGACGTTTTACAAACTGACCCGAAAAAACAAAAAAGATTGAAGCATCAGTTACAAGCATCAAAACATTCCCTTTCGCGGGATACCAAACAGCTGATATACTTTTTCTTCCCCCTAAATCAGATTCCAGAGACAAGTTACAATTGAAAATGAACTCAATGCTTTCAGTAGTACGGTTG
This sequence comes from Pseudoips prasinana, assembly GCA_951640165.1. Lineage (NCBI taxonomy): Eukaryota > Metazoa > Arthropoda > Insecta > Lepidoptera > Nolidae > Pseudoips > Pseudoips prasinana. The sequence continues at coordinate 15,681,493 of OX621259.1, read as the reverse complement.
GGTTTTGTGTGCGAACGTTAGAAGAGGGTACAACAAGACGACCGGAGTCCCGTGTGCGTGTCTTGACCTATTTGCGCCGTACATTGGTGTAGGTCGGGTGTTTACGGTTCAACTACTATGTCTTATTCAGAGGTTTTGTGTTTATTGTATTTGAGGTAATTTTTTAGCTTTATTTTTTTACAAGCTATGCCCCGCGGTTTCACTCGCGTTAAAGTAGTTTTGGCGTAAAAGAGTAACAAACGTACATCCACACATCCTGTTGGCGTGGTTGGTAGATACGCTGCCTTTCACGCCGGAGGTCGTGGGTTCGATTCCCACCCGGGACAAATATATGTGTGCATGAACATGTCTGTTTGTCCTGAGTCTGGGTGCTAATTATCTATATAAGTATGTATTTAAAAAAGAAAAATAGTATATCAGTTATCTGGTTTCCATTGTACAAGCTCTGCTTAATTTGGGATCAAATGACCGTGTGTGAATAATGTCCCAGGATATTATTATCTATACTCACAAACTTTCGCATTTGTAATATTAGTAGGATGTGTACCTCTAGCAGTTTTGGCAGTGCACGCCGGAATAGCTCGCAGATGATAGATTTTTTGCTACTTACTTGACATTTATCGTCATATTTTGGACAATTCACACAATATCTTTATAAATTGTAGACTATGTGTTATTCTGATGTGTAAGCTATGTTATTGCAAAGTTTTATTAAATCCATTCAAGTTGTTAGTGACTACCTTGAATACTTAGCGAGAGGTCTTTAACTTCAAAAACTATCCACAAATTTCTATGAAATAGGATTTTAATAAAGATAATTACCTGGCACATTATTTACACACGGCTATCTGATCCTAAACTTAGCAGAGCATGTACTATGGACCCCAGATAACTGATATACTGCATATCCTACTTTTCTTTTGTAGATACTTAAACAGACATGTTCATGCACACAAATATCTGTCCTGGGTGGGAATCGAAACCCACGACCTACGGCGTGAAAAGCAAACATTTGCCAACCACGCCCAATGGCCCGTATATACACATTTTTCTTGTTTACTAATCTGTATTATGTGTTTCAGACGAGTCGGGATGCGAGGCTGATATGTTGGAGGGCGCGGAGGTGGGACGGCACTCGCCGCCCCGGCCGCAGCAAGAGCCCATTAACCTCAAGAATGAGGTGAGTCACTCACACCTACCTACCTTTGCCACTCTTTACTTAAAAAAATCTTATGAAGCAGATCACTGATCATGTAAGGGGTTGGATTACTGATTTCTTAGAACCGTATCTATATATTTTATATGTTCAATGATTTTGTTCTTCACTATAATAACTTTTTTTGAAACTTCTTGTAAAGCAGTCCACTTATTATGTAAGGGGTTGGATAACTGATGTCTTAGAACCGTATCTATATTTGATATATGTTCGATGATTTTGCTCTACACTATGATATCTTTTTTTTAAATCATCTTGTGAAGCAGTCCTTTGATTATGTAAGGGGATTTGGATTCGATTACAGATTTCTTAGAACTTTATATTTTTCTGTCTGATGGTAAGTAAAGATGAAGTCTAAGTTATCTGCCCGCCAGTAACCGTCTTGAAATCATGTTCTGAACCCATAGAGGAGGTTCTCTGGCGCGGAATATTTATTTTAATAGATAGCCAGACTCCTGGTTTTTTCCAGTGACGCTGTGCATCTCTAGACTAACTGTTAATAACAATTAAAAAGAAACACCTACATACTCCGTCTAATATAAAAAAGAAAAAACCGATTGCAAAACATTCAATCATTTAACTGAATTATATTCCTACCAATAAATAACAAAATGGCCAATAAATTGTGAATGTTTTGATTGTATGTAACCTTATATTTGGCATTAACAGCAACGAATTCGCGTTCATTTATATTTGAGTATAGCTGTGCCCCGCGGTTTTACCCGCGTTAAACTTTATAATTTATAGCCTATGTGTTAATCCAGGGTGTCAGCCAACTCCATACCAAATTTTATTAAAATCGCTACAGCCGCTTAGACGTGAGGAAGTAGCAAACATACACACTCACACACTCACAAACTTTCGGCTTTATAATATTAGTAGGCTATACATTCGTTGACGATTACATTGATGATCGTCCTATATCTTAAGCGCCAGCAAAAATGACGCCTTCAGATTCAACAATCTCTTTATTACGACCTTAACGCTCATTATTCTAAGGTAAATATATACGATCGAAACAACTTCGGTGTACAGACGCCAGCACATCCAGCTACCCCAATCTGTCAAAATTTCTTTTATAGATTCTCAACTTTATCGCATAAGCATAAGGTTCACTTTCAATTGGGGAAATTTGACAGATTGGGGTAGCTTGATGTGCTTGCGTCTGTAAATCGTAGCATAGTGTGTCTATAGATTGTATACTATGCTACCGTATACACCGAATTCGTTTCGATTGCAATACAAAGTTAATATGCCTGGTGTTATAAGACTTATTTAAGACTGCTGATTTAATACTACATAATTTGCAGAACTTTATAAAAAAAAAACATGCGGGGCAGTCTTTGGGGACTGCCGATAGAAATGAAAACTGTTTTTGCAGTTCAAAGTAGTGTTTAAATAAACACTACTTTGAACTCGGATCAAATGATCCGAGTAGCGAGTGGAGGATGCTGCTTCCCACCTTTGGGCGGTAAACACACATAGTAATTGCTTACATCCCTTTGGTGGAAATAAATTTAAAAATAGAACTTAATTTGGTTGGACATTCGGCTGTCAAAAGTCTAACATTATTAAGAAAAAAAAAGTGCTCAACGCCGCTAAAGAAGTTTTCACTTCAATAATGCTGCGGTCACGTGAGTGTATTAACAGCCAGTGTGAATTTAAAAAAAAGACCCTCCGCCTCACGACTACGTGTTTAACATTTCTTACCCATCCCAAAAAGGTGCACAAAGCCGAAAAAGTTTTCAATTCAAAAAAATGTTTAAGTCTCTATCCTGGGTCCTTACCGTTCTTTATTTAATAATAATAGGTACGGTCGGTATCAATGCATTGAATTTGAATTTCGAATAGTATTCATATACAAAGTCGGACGTACTTATAACTGAAATTTTTTCGAGTCTCCAACGGACAGGGCAGAACTCTTGTCTAGTTTTAATATTATTTTAAGTTATTAGGTTACGGAATGTGTTGATAAGACTTATCAAGAACAATAGAAAAAAAAAATATTAATATCGAAGTTTTTTTAAATATTATTATTGTCTGGTTGAAGGTTTCAATTAGTAAGAAAAGTGATGCTTGATGTTAATTATGTATCTAGCATATTACTCCAATTTATTGACATCGAATCTCGCATCTTGGTTGTATAGCAGAGTCCGATTTCTAGTACGAATTCTAGTTAATAAAAAGAGTTACTCCGAAATTTTAAGGTGTTTATTTTCATTTAGTCAACAGCAAGTTCCACTCAATTGTACTTGTCAAAAAAGGAACAATCTTCTCAAGCTTGCCGCCGCTACTTAACTAACACGTGGCTTTTAAATTTGAAAACACGGACAAAGTTGAGTGCGAATAAACGCGCTCGATCCTCAAGTGTCGGCCGCTCGGATAGCTCGCCAAAAAGACGACCATTCCCGGCTCAAAAGGTCCTCGCAAAGACTAAACATGGACCGCTTCGTTAGTGCTCCCGCGAAAAATTCGCCATGCGATTCGACGCCGACCAATCGGCCTCGCACTGGCGCAACCTACTTGCCTCAGAATCTATAGTATCGATTAGTGAGCGCTTTTTTACCCACACGCACTCACACACCGCCGCGGCGGGGCCAGCCTTTTTAACAATCTTTTTTTCGTCCACCCCTCTCTCCCCCAAAACCGCCATGTCCATTGCGCGGATGCAAAGACCACCCCGCTTGCCCCACCCCTCATATAGCAGCATTGAAAATGGAATTTCCATGAGTGATGGAGTGTCAAACGGGAAGTGAAAAAATGGAGAAAAAGTACATTATGTTAATTATTGAACGCGTGGTCCGTCCGAGTTTAAATTGAATGTCATGTCGCACACCGCCCGGCGCCGCCGCGGTCTCGTGTTGTGGAAACGCACGCTTTCCTCTTCTATTCCATTTCGTGTGTACGGTATAATTTTTAATTTTTACTCTCTGTTCGTGCTAAATTAATAATCGCACATGTCGAAATTTGGACAACCCGCAAATTTTGTATGTAGCGAATTTTGGAACAAAAGTCGATTGGAAACTTTTTTGCCGTAAACATATGGACTTAGTTGAATCGAATGATGAGGTATAAACAAAATTGAACTCTATGCGCTTCAAATAACATTGTTATTAGTTGTAAAATATAGCAAAGCTACCAATGTACAAACTAGGTTTGTACATTGGTAGCTTTGCTATATTTTCATTGACTAAATACGGAAAGACAATGCTTACAGAAGTAATCTTCAGCACTAACCTTGAGCTAAGAATTGTAAGAAGGGGAAAAATTAGCGTACATGTTAATTACCCGAAATTTTTTGGTCAAGAAATGCAAGATCTGGTGAATGAGTATATTTTAGCACTAACTTTTCGTAATATTTTCCCATAAATTAAAATTCGAGAAGACAGTGCATACTTGAGGAGCTTACTCATGTAGGTACACACGGCTACACATCAAGCTATACATTTCCAGTATAAGCTGATCTCGCGTTGTATAGGTTTTCCATACAATGAGAGGTCAGCTTATATTGGAAATGTATAGCTTGATATGTACCCGTGTGTACAGGTCGTACATAAGTACGCTCTTTTTTACTAAGTTTCCGTAATCTTCAGCAAAGAAATCCAAGAAGGAAAATTAACAAATACACGAGAATACTCTTGCACTAAATATTTACCAATCAAATGCGAGTACAGAAAGAGATAGTCGAATACGACTTTGCACTAACTTATACAGAATCTTTGGCAAAGAAATGCAATTATAGAAAAAAGTGCATACACAAGTACGCCTTTGCACTTTGCAGAATTTTTAAAGTAGGAAGTAGATATTTAGAAGAAACCATAACTAGAAAAAATATTTTTTTAGACCCTTCAAGATTATCTCTCCTAGCTTTAAGTAGGTATAACGGAAAATAATAACTTAAACTTATAACAAATGATTAGAGACCCTTAATTCCCAATTCTTTCAGAATTCGAAGTAAGTTAAGAGCGAAGGTATTAAGCCTTCGATTTTCTTATGATGCCAGCGATAGAACTGAGTTAGATGAAATCGAAATAACTAACTGGACTACGTCGGACTAGATTGTAGCAGCATAGTTCAGTAGGCTTCAATTTAATTACTGTCCAAGTCATGTCATAGTGAGCGGGAATTGTGTTCAAACTAATGTATGATCAACAAAATGATAACATATACAAACCGTTTTCTCTGTTTAACTTTTAATGAAATCTGCTATCTATCCGCGCACTGCACAAAAAGACCGGACTAAGCACTTACTCACAGGACAACACGAACTATTCGGACAGTCGCATTGCTAATGGAAAATCCCGAAAAAATATTGGCGGTGAAAAAAATAGTTTAAAAAAATCGTCGAGCACATTTGAATGAAAATTGGGTGGCGTGGGGAGGCGCGCCGCTGCCGATCGGCTATTATTATTATTATTACTTGCATTATATCTGCATTTTTTCACGCACACAGAGGCGGCCGCGTACGCCATTTTTATTTTTTTCTTCCTTTTTCTTTTTTCGGGAAATCGGCGGGCTATGCGGCGCCCCCACACATGCGGGCCGAACCCGGCAGAATCGAACTACGCGATGTCTACAAGTGGACGAACATTTAAATTGGCTCTCATCAAATATTGACTGCGTGTAGTTTTTTCATTAACCATTCGGCTTTTTGTGAGGTATACTGTGGGTCTATCGTCGGCTCCGTTCAATTTGTAACTACTTCCTTTGAACAGGTAACTGGAGTGCATTCAAGTATTTTTAGGTTCAGCAAATTTTTAAAGAGCATCCGTTCGTATGTACTAAAAATATTCCCTTTTTCAATCGCAAATTAGGTACCATCATGTTTACCTAATCTTTCATCCTATTATTGTAAAACAATATTTATGTACATGCACATTGTAAATATTTTTTTAGGTCCGGCCCTGCATGAAAAAAATGTATGCACACTTTCATATGAATCCACTAAGCGTTAAGTCACTTACACAGTTCCTACTGCACAGCTCGCAATTTTCAATTGCAACTTTATTTTATAAACACATTTTCAACCACATTTTTCTACCAAGTTAAAACGGCCAGTGTTAAAGACTACAACCTTTTTTCTTCCACCTATTAAGTCCTCTTCGTTCGCAACCCTATTTCACGAATTGCTAACTTCACTTATTCAAGTAGGTACTCACGAAGTTCGTATGGACCGGGTCGCTGGTTTTGCTTACTTCGAATTTCGAATTTAGGTTGTTCTTTTTTTAAACGCAACGGAACACCATTAAAATTAGCTTTTTAATTTTTATAAATTTAAAGAGGTTTTGTATTTATTTACGATGTCCCAATCCAGTGTACTTAAAGAAGTCTCACCAATTATTTATTAATCAATCAACGTTAAAATAAGATCGTATAATAATTTCCTCGGTGAAAACTCAACGGACCACACTGCAGTTAAGCGAATTTATTATCATTAAAAAATGCAAAAAATCATAATTAAAGGGGTGGTGGTGGGGTGCATCCCATTTTTTATTTTAATTGGCTTGTAAATTACAAAAGTTATAGTGAAAACGTTGAGACCGTTTTTTCGGTGTCATTATGCGGTTTTAAATTTTGTCGCTTACAGAGGTAGAATATATTACTATGGTAATAACTTGCGTCTGATTAAATAAGTTATGGACTAGCTTGAGTTAAAAAATAAAATAGTTTGCAATTCATCGCCTGATTAACATCTATGTTTATTTCTACATTTTTTTGAAATAAATATCTATAAATAAATAAATATCTTGGGACATTAATTGTGTGCATGAACATGTCTGTTTGTGCTGAGTGTAGGGTAATTGTCTATATAAGTTGTATTTCCAAAAAAAAGTAGTGTATCAGTCATCTAGTTGCCATAGTACAAGCTCTGCTTAGTTTGGGATTAGATGGCCGTGTTTAAATAATGTCCCAGGATAGTATTATTATAGATAAGTAAATCACACAAAGATTTGTGAGGATGAGAATCGAACCCACGACCACACGAGGCTACAACAGTCAGTGTCTACAACCACTAGACCAGCTAGGGTAGACGAAGATTTATTATAATATATTTTATACGACAAAGTTAGCAATCGAATAAACGGTCTTTTTGAAGGTTATCGTGGCTTGTGATGGTGATTGTTCACTCACGCGTAGGGGAGGTACGTCCCCAGGGGTGCTGTACTTAGAGCGAGAACGATAGGCTTAAATAATATATAATACTTTACGCGGCACTCATACCAGACGCAATAGTAAAACAATTGGCTCGTTTTACGCGATAAAAGCGTTGTTGATTGCTTTATTTATTGTTCGATATTTAAATTTCCAGGTATAAGTATTATGTGTGTGTGTTTAGTTTGTAAAGTTATTTTGTAACTTACACAAATACCACATATTATTATATACTGTTAACTATGTAGTAGTTTTTTTATGTACACAAGCCCATAAAAACTTTTGCTATGAAAATATTCCATCTTTAGTAAACGCATCGACATGTATACCAATTTTGACACTCTGTTTATTTAGTTACGTACTAAACGTTATAAAATTTTGACATTATTACTTATAATCTATAATATAATATTTGACTGCACCTGTGGTGCAGCGGTTAATAAAGTGGCCTCGCCACTTCGTGTCCCAGGTTTGATTCCCGCGCAGGACAACTATTTGTGTCGCCCATTCTGAGTCTGGTTGTACTTTGTGCTTCTCAATTATGTTTATAAAGTTCCGCGACACTGGTATTAATATCGATAGTATGAGATTCGAAAAAAAAGAACCGCGTCTTAAAAAAAAACGAAGGAAGATTAAATAATCTAATTTAAAAACTTAAATAACAGTTTGGCATTTTGGGTATTTTTATTTCATTTAAAAATCCAACGCATGCTCAAAATAAATTGTAAGCTAAAATAAAATGTAACAAATACGTGCAACCTATTATCAGTTTCGATGAAACCGAGAGCGTGTATGAAAATCCCAAAGTAGGGGAGATATGTTCCACATAAGTACACTCACTCTGCTGTCAGAAAGTTCTATTGGATATTAAAACCTGTTTATAATTGTTTGTACCCTGTACTGTATTTTGTGTTCTCCTAGTGTCTAAATTCTAATGAGCGCTTAGTACACGCTTCTAAAAATCATCTAATAATAATCTATTTATACAAAAGTCAAAATATAACCTATAAAGAATAAAGTATAAGTGAAGAAAATAATATCCCTTATGCATCTTCTTAAGACTATTTCCTCTGCACACATTTCCCGATACTCGCAAAACTTAATATTTCTTCCTCGGACTGTAAGCTCAATAAACAGGATTAGATTATCTAGCACTTCGCACGTCATAAAATAATATCCTACGCGTAAACCCATCGGCTTCTCACAAAATGGTTATCCAGGAACTCTGCCAAAACAACTTACGGCTAATAAACACGAAAAAGTCATTATTTACATTGACATAAAGTTCAAAATCGCACCACAATCAATATTGACAGCGGTAAATACGGTGTAGCGCCTCCGGAGCTAGGGTTGCTACAAATATAAATCTCGGGCATCGCGGCAGCGGGCAGGGCTGCCCACGAGGACCGACGTGATTGATCAAAGTCGTTTGTCAGGCTCGCGTCGCGTCGCGACTGTTGGTAGCCCTGTGCAATTAGCACATGATTCTGGGCGTCTAATGCACGAATTTGGTTTTAATTATGGAATGCTGTTGTTGTGAGAATGTTCTCATGTGTTCCGATTGAAAGATGTTCAGGTGTTATTGGTCCTAATTATGTTGGCGGTCGTTTTAATTTCTATTTAGGGATAACTTCAGATAGTCCGTTGTCGTATATTTATTCTTTTCAATTGTTTAAGGACTTTTTTACGTGGAAGGATCATATTAAATTGATTCACATATAATAATAATAATATATAGGGACAATGTCACACAGATCATCCTACCCCCAAACTAAGCAAAGCTTGTACTATGGGTACTAGGCGACGATATACATACTTATATAGATAGATAAATACTTAAATACATAGAAAACATCCATGACTCAGAAACAAATATTCGTGCTCACCATACAAATATTTCCATTTACAGCTACTTAATAATATTCTTACGAGGTACTCGCGCCACAGGTCGTGGGTTTGAATCCCACCTAGGACAGATATTTGTGTGCATGAACATGTCTGTTTCTCCTGAGTCAGGGTGTAATTCTCAAAATAAAATCTATATAAGTATGTATTTATAAGAGAAAAGTAGTATTAGTAGATAGTATATCAGCTATCTGGTTTCCATAGTAGAAGTTCTGCTTAGTTTGGGATCAGATGGATGTGTGTGAATAATGCTTAACTTCGTCGATCGCTTGCGAGTTGGTAAGAGCAATTGGCTATGAGTGCCTCTTTAGTTCCACTGAAATTCATTTTAATTAAGTACAACAAGGATTTTTTTCTCATCGCTCATAACAGCGTTGTTTTAAGTCTCTGACGGTTGGAACAACCAGAAATCAGCCTTCAATCTATTTAAAGAAGGTAGAAATTTGAACGTACAAAAATTACAATAATATTAAAATAGTTTAATTAAGACAGCTGGTTGTAAAGACCCAAGTATATTTTAAGTAGGCATGCAGAAATAAGGACATTATTCACACACGGCCATCTGATTCTAAACTAAGCAGAGCTTCTACTATTTATTTATTTATTAAAAGGTACACCAACAGCTTCTGTATATAACATTTAAAATAATGATTGGTACCAAGTTATGGTCTTATACAGTTGCCAATAACAGGTGAACCAACACTCACAAATAGAAATGATAACCTAAGCTAAAACAAAGTGTAGTAAAATTAAAGTGATAATAAACTATATAAACAAAAATATAACAATCAGTTATTAAACTTAACTAAACCAATTTATTAAACAGAAATTAAACCAAATTATACTTCTGCTTAAAACCAAATACTATGGAAACCAGATGGCTGATATATTACTAATACTAGTTTTGTTTTGAGTATGAATACATACTTATATAGGTAATTACACCCAGACTCAGGTGAAGCAGACAAATGCATGCACACAAATATCTGTCTTAGGTGGGAATCAAACCCACGACTTGTGGCGTGAAAAGCAAGCATTAACCAACATAATGTATTTTCTAAGTTTATTCATAACTCTTTGATTTTAATTCTTATTACAACACATTACAGTTTAAAATGAGGTGGGAACTGTTATACAATTGCCTGATTACCTAAGGGATAGCCTATTGGTCATTTGGCTTTTTTTGAGCTTGTAGTATTAAAACCAGATAACTGATATACTACATATATTACTTCTCTTTTGTAAATACATACTTATATAGATAATTACATCCATACTCAGGACAAACAGACATATGTACACAAATATCTGTCCTGAGTGGGAATCAAATCCACGACCTGTGGCGTGAATCCAAGCATCTACCAACCACGCCAACAGGCCCGTCTATGATATGTAAGTCTATACAAAGTAGTGTTTAGGCTACTGTTCCAGCTGGCCTGTACCTTATGAACCAGAGAACCGTAGGTCGTGGGTTCGATTCCCACCCACGACAGATCTTTGTGTGCATGAACTGTATATGTAAGTGTGAACTGTATGGGTAAATATCTGTTTGCCTGCCAATAATCTGTCTTCTAATCAAACCATCTTAATAATTTTCCGATGGATTTTGGGGTTGGATGTTAGTTACTGATAGCTAGCCGCAACAAATTAAAAAGAATATAATATATATTGCGACGTAATCGAGCTCTAAAAATCAGCTATTAGATAATTTCAGACCACGGATAGTGGCAAGATAACACTTACTAAATACAAATAAATATCCAATAGTAAGATAATTTGACATCACTTTTACGATCTTAATAACAGAAATCCAATTAAGCAATAATGAATATTCAAAACAGTTTACGACGGCTACGCATCGATCGAATAATACAATAGTATTAAATTAATGGCATATCTTGTCTATCATCTCGATGCGATGCAAAGTACCACGGCCTATGCGGCACTACGTTCGCGCCTGATCCTAAATAATCACACAAAAGAAAAAAAAACACGCAATAAACATTTAAAAAGGGACATCTCCCAACATTACAGATGAATTAAAATGCGAAATCACGTACATTACAACCAGTTTCGATGTTTTTTTCAATACACTTATAAATTCGCACAGCGCAACGAGTGGAGTGTCTCGTTCATATTATTATTTTTATTTTTAATTGTTTTTTGATTATGTTTGCTGGAGTAACTGTTCAGGATATCGCGTTTCGTATCATCAGTTTTTAATTAAATTTTTTGTAACGGTCTGTTTGTAATAATTTAATTATAAAGTAACATTTCAAAATCGTTTTATTTGGAATCGCGTGTCGTTTATTAACATTCGAGGTGTTTAATGTTTAGGAGACTCCATGGCGTTTTGTCTGATATTGTCGGCGGTCCACATTAAAATTAATGGAAATACTGCTTAATGGTCGGTTCTAATCCAGTACTTATTTACAATTTCCATTTTATTAAATGATATAGATAAAGTGACATCGTTACAAAAACGTTGATACGTTTCAATTTTATTCTATTGACCCGTCAGTCTTTTACAATTCTACTGAATAATGTATAATTAATGTTATTCAATATAATAATATGTTTTATTCTTTGTATTAAGTCAAACATTAACATTAAACAAGTATATAAACGCCACAATCTCATACAATTATTCGATAACATAGCACACAATATAATTACGAACTCATCTAAACGTAAAAATAAACTTTTACAATCAACTCTTTATTCAGCAAAGGGACATCACCCATCGCGACAGAAAGAGTGGTCAGAAACAATACATTTCACCTATCGCGCCCAACAAAGAACCTATTAACAATATGAGTAATGCACAACTTAGATCGAACGGCTATCTGATATATGAAACCGATAATCCAGACGAGCGGTTCAAATCCACGGCTTAACCGATAAAAACAATCAACACAATAATTAATCATACGAACAATTATAAACTTTTAAAGAAATTCTAAAGGATTATTATTCATTGAATTTTAGTACGTAGGATTTCAGACTCGTTAAAAAATTAAAGCAAAATAAAACTAATCTTCGATTTACTTAATTGAGACCGTGAATCATAAACGTTCGTTAAGAAAAAATCTGACAGGCGATTACTAATTAATAATTGTGTTTGGGTATTTAATTCGAATATTAAAGAAATAAAATGACTGTGAAATTGTTTTAAATACGAAAATTGTGTGAAATACTTTAATATAATGTCGGTTTTTGATTATTAAAAGTTAACCTCAAAATTCTTGATAGGGTGAAATATTTTAACTCACGTAATAAAAATTTATAATACGCTGAATTTATAATCAAGTTCACAGACAATTATAATTGGAATGTGCATGTCTGTTCGTTAAAAAATAGGTACCAGCATTTAAAACGCGGCGTTTTTTCGCGCTCGTCTGTAACTTTTGCTCTCCACCCATCCTCTGAAAATGGAGCGACCGATAAAAAAGGTAACGAATTATAAAAAAGCGGAGGCGCACAATCGCGCGCGGACGTGTGGGTGGTGGGCGAAATGAAATGAAATAATGAAAAAAATGGGCAAAAAGCAGTACAAACATGCATTGTCCTCGCCACCCCCCTTAATGAGAGGGTGCGGGTGAAGCGGACACCCCACTGTACGCGCAACGTGTGTCTGAAGTGGCTGATTATCACCTGATTCCATCTACCTCAATTGCGGCTGCCGCTAAATAGGTCGCGGTATGTTTTTCAACGCATAGGTGCTCAATTGTGTGATCTCGTTTCGTTCACGTTAACGGGTCTGTCTGTCGACTAAGTGCAGTTCTCTTAACTTTTAAATGGAGTTTAAAGCCAAATTGACATCGTTGTCATACGATTACTAAAGCAAATTAGTGACAGCCGCTATAAATGGTTAATAAAGCTAAACTATAACTAGGTCAGCGTAGCAAGTCTTGTGTTAAAAGCGACGAAGGCGTAATAAGGATCTTTTCTTCCAAATAAAGCATAAAGTAAGGTACGTCACTATTTTTTCACAGACAAGATTATTTATGGCGAAAATTGAACATAGCACAAGCATGTTACATGCGCTTGCATTTTAGCAAGTTTTCTTTACACCCCATTGATCACACTCTTGAAAAAAACCCCAATTTTCGAACATATTAACCATCAAAAACAGCGTCCGAAATTAATTTGTTTATGCGAAACAAAGGTGGGTGCCGGGCGCATGCACCCGTACCTCGCCCACCTCCCGAAAAAAAAGGAAAAAAATAGGAAAAAAGGGGGGGACAGCGGGGTTCCCACACCCCTCTCGCGGCGCGATCGGCATCAGACTTCTTTTTTTAATCGCGTCGCATTCAGCATGGTCGTTTTTGGTAAGCACACACTGCGCATTGCCTATTTTCCAATTTAGATCGCTTTGTATTACCGGCTGAGCGATGCGCAATAGTTTTTGAAGCCCGTGACACGTGAACGCAGGAAATTAAATCTCCGCGTAAAATAAAAGCAAGGAAGAAGCTTAAAGGGCTTACAAACAAGCAATTGGAATCGCCTTGTTTTTATCTAAGTGCCAAGAAAATAACACTTTAAGACACACTGCGCCCTGAACTACTAAAAGCATTATAATGTCCTCCTGTTCGAATTGCGAGAATGGTGGCCAATTTCAATAGAGACCACCCAGTTTAGTAGTCTCTGTTGTGATCGGCGAACCGTAACCAAGTGTATATACACAGGTTTTCTCACATGCTCCGATCATCACCCGAGAAAATTAAATTGGAACGTTAGTCGAACAAGGCAGACAGAACTAAAATTATACCATTGTACTACATAAGTAGGTAGGTTTTTCCAAGAGGAAACATCTAAAATGTCGGTATCGTTCCATGAACCATAGTTATTTAAAAGTATAAGTGTAAGTTATTTAATAGTATTTACTAATTAAAACTTTATTTTGAATAGATTATGCTTGCTATAATATAAGCTAACCTCTCATTGTATGGAAATCCTATACAACGCGAGATCAGCTTATACTGGAAATGTGTGGCTTGATATGTAGCCGTGTGTACCTTGTTTATATAGTTTTAATATCAAGGTACATATCTGAAACATTTTTTTTTCGATTTCCAACTTATTCTGCAGTTGATAAGATAACCGCAACCAATGCCGATGTATGGAAACAAAAGGTTTCCAACGGCAACGTCAGAAAACTTTAGTTGCATTCAATTCAGTTTATCTTTCATAAAAGCAAAGCTTTTACATATGTAAAGCTTTAGTAAAGTAAGTTAATTATAATAATTTATTATTTCGGTGAATGTTGCTACAAATGTAAAATAACTTGACATACGTAATGAATGAATTAGCGGTCGTACGAGGTCCATACAAAATTGTAGGTGTATCAACCTACAAGTTTGTATGGACCTCGTACGCACCGAAGCGCGTTACTGCAAAATGATGTCCGAAATTATTTGTTAAAAAAAAACAAAACTATAAATATTAAAATAACAAACCTGGGAAAATATTCAATAAAAAAACATGCGTGCCAGTCTTTGGGGACTGCCGTTAGAAGTGAAAACTATTTTTTCATTTGTCATACTCGGAAAGTAGTGTTTATTTGATCCGAGTAGCGAGTGGAAGATGCTACTTCCCACCTTTGGGCGGTTAAGACTCATAGTAATTGCTCCCCTTCCTATGGTGGGAATACATTTTAAAAATAGAACTAAAGTTGGTTATGCAGTCGGCTGTAAAAAATCTAACATAATTAAGAAAAAAAAATGCACGACGCTGCTATAGAAGTTTTCCCTTCAAAAATGCTGCGGTCATGTGAGTGAATATACGGCCAGTGTGAATTTAAAAAAAAGACGTTCCTAACGCGAGTTTAACATTTTTACCCATCCCAAAAGTGCACAACGCTGCTAAATAAGTTTTCACTTCAAAAATGATAAACCTGTGAAGAAAAAATACGTAGTATAAGGAAACTCTAAGATTTTCTTGTCGCTTGCTAAATGCTAATATACCATTAATACTATCAATAAAGTAATACATCTTGAATAGTTCCGGTAAATGAAGTTGGAGGCGCATTTATTTTTGTAACGGCATCTTTTTATCAACAGAACATATCGAAGGAGTTTGGAGAAACCTTTGGCATTGGAACAGAATAGGTTTTAAAAACTTTTTATGGATAGTTCCAATATATTTTAGGGCATAGATCTTTTTATAGGTACATCTTGATTTTTTTTTATTTAGCCGACAGACAGTACAGCCATGCGACTGGCCGGGACCATCTAACGTAGCCTTTATAAAATACATTGAAGATAAAACTATTGTAAGGTTCAATACAAAGCATAAGTAAACCCAGGCCTACAATAATACCATCCACGCAAGTGAGATTGTGGAATGCTTTGCCAGAGACAGAGCGAAGTGTAAAATGTTCTGTATGTGTGTGACTCTAAATGCCAAAGGCATTGTGTAGTATCTTATCTTATCTTATCTTATCTTTGATGGGGTGTACTTGCGTACAGCACTTCGACCCTTCAGGATCTTTTGTACTATCCCCCACTGGTTTTATTCTATCCCTAAAGCCCTGAATGAAGTCTTCACATAATCCAGTACGCTTCTTAGGGGTAGATCCTTGTAGTCTCCTGGTTCTGGATATGCCAGCCCCAGGATGGCCATTCTGTGTCTTGCCAATGCATCGCATTTGCATATTATATGCAGCATTGTTTCATGTTCTTCCCTATAGGTCCTGCAGATCGGGCTATTCGATAGTCCCAATTTGTGTAGGTGATAGTTGGTGCCATAGTGGCCCGTGAATACTGCTACTATCAGTCGTAGCTGGTTTCTGCTGTACTTCCAAAGTTTTTTGGACCAGCTTTTGTCTATTCCTTTTATGAGTTGCATTGTGTAGTAGTTTTAGGATAGTGCAAATGGACTTTATTAACTCAGCAGTCTGATATCGTCCACTGCTGGAAATAGGCTATCTCCAAAGATTTCATAACGTTGCCATTTGGAGGAGTTTTCCGTAGTCACCGCGCTTGGCATGCAAGTTGGTAGGTGGTACCTAGTACACAGGTGGCAGTGCTACCCGACTACCTGGTGTATCTCTTAATTGCCTTTTACTACACCCGGGATGTTGTTCTTTCTGGACCGGCAACCACACGGCTAAGACTTGTAACTACCAAAATTTTACTTCATTCATTCTCGTCGCCTTGTAAAAATGTTTTTAAGGGGTAATTATTTATATTATATATCTGATATAAAACCAAAAATATGTAAAAACCAAAAAAATAATAGTCACTTTAAAATTGAAATAAGGACCGCCATTATCTTCAAAGTGTCACAGTCATGTGTATAAATTTGGTGTACAATAAAAAAATACTGACTTACATGTACTTTTCAATTCAAAGCGCTCAGCTAATCAGTTCTAAGAAAATATATACATTTATTGTTCACACATTTGTATCCTATTTATAAAAGAACCTTGAACATTATTATTAAATTAATGAGTAATCATTTCTAAGAAAAAGTGTTCAGTATTAACTTTAAGTATTGGTTACGACTCCTTATTATTATTAATAATAATAATGTTCTTGCCCAAATTCAGCCACTGAGGCCAATCTCAATAGAGATTAGCCATCTGCGCAGGACATTTCATAGTGCACAAGTGTGTGCGCAAAAGCAGGAGCACTTTCTATTCCACCACTCTCATGATCCGATAGGACGACTAGCGACACGACCGGAAAGAGGTGCTCTCCGAGGCACGGGGGTATAATACCGCCAACTCGCAGATTTCGGGTTAATGTTGAGAAATTTATTTTTACGGAAAGGTCCCAATGCACTTTTGGCCTGACCCGGGATTTGAACAAAGGACCTCGTTCTCTGCGGGTTAACACGCTACCGTTGACCAACGAGGCATCTCTCTTTATTATTCTATAAGAGCATACTTTCCTAATCGAGTCTTATATTGATAAAGTAATATCAGTTCATCGTACGCACCTTTATTTTATAGGGAATAGCCGTTTTATAATTGATGTATGTATACTTAGAGCTAATTCGCCAACTTTCTAAAATATATTAATATTACAATGTCATCATTATCATCATCATCAACCTACTATCCTCCACTGCTGGACATTACCCCCCCCCCCCCCCCCCCCCCCCCAAAGGTTTCTATAACGTTGACAGTTAAACATATAAAGACAAAGAATTATTTATTGCGTAACTGTGTACAATAAGTTCGTATCATAACGTAACAGTTTTTAGGATCAGTAATATAATAGTGTAATACAAATAAATTAACTGTTTAATTTGTTCTCAGTAATAATAACACATTATTTTTTGGCAAAAAACTCATGCAAACTATAGTAAACATTCTCTATTAAGATATTCTGTAATTTAGTTTTAAACAGTTTTCAATTTATTATAAGAATAACCCAAGCTTATTATAAGAATCAATTCAAGAGCAAACATTATATTCTGTAAGTAAAATATTGTCCATTATAAAAGTTCATTTTAAAACACTAAATTATAACACTTATCTGAATAAAACATAACCGCAATCAGTTCCTTTCAATGGCTGCATAAATTTAAAACCACTTTACGAGACACACGCCGTAACATTCTTAACAAAACTCCATTTTACACCTAATTATCTTCACCAGGCACCTTCCAAACTTGATTTAATTAAAAAAAAAAGGTCCGCAAGATAGTTTCCCTTCCCCGGGAGCTGGCAACACGATCCCGGCAATGATCTAATTACTTTGATTAATGATATACATTTATATTCCGAGTAAATGTACACTCACTCCGGCCCTTAAGAACGGTTCATACAGACCGATAGAATATTCGCTTATGATGAGTTTTTTATTTAATTAGATTTATGAAAAATATGTGTTATGTGTCTGAGACGTATGTCTGTGTATCTGTCTGTAGCAAAGCTTCGAAACGGTTGAACCGATTTCAACGCAGTAATTTTCATTTGTGAAGATGCAGCTTAAAGGAGATTGTGTTTATGTATCCTTTTCGATGCGATCATGCCAATGCATGGTAAAGTATATTGTTAAGTATATATCAAAAGAATTACAACAACTATTCCCATATATAATTGCCGTTGATGTAGTTTATGTCCATTAATATTTACTGTGTACTCTAATCTTCTATTCTACTTATAGTCTTTGTTTTTAAGTATTATTATACCAGCAAGATTTATCTCCATATCTAACGCATGAAGGTACTTCCTTAAACTAAATTTGAGATAAGATAAGATTAATAAATGTTTTATTTTTAAATCTAGTCTTCCAGTCGATCATATGTTAATTAATCTAAATTATAACCTCAAACCATGACATTAAATAAAGACGTTAACGAAAATATAGTAATGTCAGATCTTGTTCTAGTGTTTAAAGGAGTTAGTTTAGTTTTTCTCCCAAGTATGAATGGACATTGTCCATTTGTAAAAAAAAATTGTTAAAAGATGACTCAATACGATGATTTGTTAGTCTGATGGATCAATATCCAAATCATCGTATTGAGTTTTAAATTTATAATTTTAAAGAAATCTATTCTAACCTTAATTAGAATTAAGTGACGTAATTAGCGGAACTGAGCTGATTCCGAATTATGTTGCATATTTTTTTATTAAATTTAATTTTTTTTATTAAATCAGACATTGAATGCTCAATTGACGTTGATTTTGGTCATATACGCACTCGCAGAATACATAATAGTAAGGAATTGTAATCAACTTCAATTGGGCATTCAATGTCTGATTAAATAAAATAAAAATATGCAACTTAATTCGAAGTCAGCTCAGTATGTTCTTGTGACATTGTCATCTAACTCTTTAATTCTTCAAATTCGTTCTTTTTTAAATACCTTAAGTTAAAAAAAACATAAGATTTACATCATAGTTTTGGACAATACCATTTGCTTCTCTTTTTTAATTACTAATAGGAACATTTTATTATAATTATAATAGTCAAATCTTGTCTATAGAAACCTTAATATCTCCAAGTGTTTCACGTCCTAATAATTACAATAACCCAAGCTTATTATAAGGCACTTTCATATAAGTCATTAATAACTTTGTTTTAAGTGATATTATCTTCCGAAACGATTTCTTTGTACTCTTTAATTATACAAAGTGTGCATTTTAATTATATAGAACGTAGAGGGGTGCAGAAAACTGGCGTTGCTTGAGGCAACTAATGCCGCAGGGTAAGCTACGGACTTGAAACTTAATATTTATTCTTATTAGCTACCGTTTCTATTGAGCCCAACGGAACCTATCATCATGTCAGCGAAATTACGTCCACTGCTGGACAAAAGCCTCCGCAAAGAATGGGGGGATATGCTATAATCGCCACGCTTGACAGACGGGTTGGAGATCGCAGCTTGATGGTCATAGTTCACAGAAAAACGCTGCTGTCCGTTCTCTGATAAGTATTCCCTCGAAACGATTTCTAAACCCCCCACGGGATGAGATGGGGTGATGATATTCTATGCCGGATGGAACCTTTACAACTAACAAATGATTCTATCAGATATTTGAACAACCAAGTTATAAGACACACTTACGTAAAACGTACCACAAAACGCTGACAATCCGCCTCTTTTGACAGCTTTTTATTACCTAAGTAATAAAGACGATTTTTGTAGTACAAGTGTATCTACTAGCGTCGCGTTGTGTGTACATACGCCAGCATATCCAGCTACCCCTATGTGTCAATTTTCTTTTGTAGATTTTCAACTTTATCACATAATCATAAGGTTAACTTTCAATTGTGGAAATTTGACAGATCGGGGTAGCTTGATGTACTGGCGTCTGTACAATAGCGCAGCACAATCAGCGATCTCTTCCTGTCTGGAAGAGAAGACCTTATGGTTACATAGAATATGTAATAGAGAATATATAGGACGTAAAAACTCCACATTCTTACGAAGCAGTTAACATTATCTAAATTGCTTATATTTTTGAATGAAGTTAACTTTGTATGCCACTGTTTTCGGCATATTTAGTTTATCGAAACATTAGGGCATTTCATCTTAGTTTATAAACTATTAAAAAGCATATAAAGCTAAGCTGGTATATGATATATAAAGTTATATCATATACCAGCTACAAAAATCAGGTAGTCAATAGAAAAATAATAATTAATTATTGGCCAAATTACTTTAAAAAAACTGGCCAAGTGCGAGTCGGACTCCCGCACGCAGGTTTCCGTACCATTATCTATAAAAACGAGCAAAAAATTCACGATTGTTGTATGGGAGCCCCCTTAAATATTTATTATATTTTGTTTTTTTAGTATTTGTTGTTATAGCGGGAACAGAAATACATCATCTGTGAAAATTTCAACTGCTTACTATCACAGTTCATGAGATACAGCCTGGTGACAGACGGACAGACAGACAGCGTTTTACCCTTTGGGTACGTAACCCTAAAACACACTATTTATTCCTTCTTTGTCCATACCATTGGTTCCTCATAAAGGCGTGTCGCTCTTAAAAGATATCTCTTATTGGTGGTGTCATATTTCATTCATAAGTACATACATAGTCATTCACTTATTAACAAAGCCAACATCCGTTGTACAACCTTATAACCAACCCATAATAACATAATATGTTATTATTGCATCACAATAATTATTAAAGTGCTCCTCTATAATTTGAGAACGTCTCTAGTCTACAGGGTGTCACTATAACTTCTTGTGATTAGTACTTGCCGGTTAATAATTATCTTGGCGATATTTATTGCCATGGAAGCTAATTATCAAGGAATTTTGATACTTGAATTATGAGTCTCCTGCGTCGGTCGTTAATTATGTTTAGTTTTAATACTTTAAAGTATAGTTTTGAAATGTACGTAATATATTGTTGTGATTACATAGTTAGTTAGTAGGCGTATGTTTGACTTCAAATGAAATAAAATGAATCCTGGGTTCCATTCCCAGATAGCGCTGAAGACTTTAACAAGTTTTTTTTCTGAACAACTGCACGTGCACAAGAAGGTTACTCTCTGCACGTGACGTCGTCCTGATAATTTCTTTCTGGTTATCTTGATCAGCCACAAACCTCAATATTGACAATTAGAGAGAGTTTTTCATCATCATCAGCCTGGTATCATCCACTGCTGGACATAGGCCTCCCCCAAAGCTTTCCACAAATTTGCCATTCGGAGGGGTGCCATAGTCACGCGGCTAAGGGATACAGCGCCGCAGCAGGCGCATCACCTGAGTACTGTAGAAGACTCAGGAGCAAGAGGTACTCTATACGGGATATAGGGAGAGACCTTCACAATGAACACACGTATTAAACACCAATTACTTTATTGAAACAATAATAAAACTAGATTTCACAATGTATTCTTTAGCACGCCATTTTGATAACTGTTGACAAACATCACTCAAACGTAAAATTATACTTTTTATTTAATTCGAATTCTATTCTAACTTTAAAAGCTATGTCTAGCTATTTTAATAAAATTACCAGAGTTTGCTATCTTCTCAAAAGAGGTTTTATTCTATAGGAGGGCAGGTAATATCATTACAGTACTATAGGTACCACCTAGCTGCGGTAGCCAAAACGCATGCCAAGCGTGGTTATTATCGCATATCCCCAACGATGATTCTTGGGGAGGCTTTTATCCAGCAGTGGACTTCTTACAGCTGTAGTATAAAGACGGGATTCTACAAATAAAGTGTGATCACGTTGGCCCTCTGTGATCTCGTGCTTCTAATCCGTGCCAGTCACACAGATCACACTTTTTTGTAGAATCCCGTCTTAATACTTTAGCCGCCTTTAGCGAGTTGTGACACGGAACCCTTAAGATCGCATATTAGTTGCTGAAATTCAACTACTGCTTGAAAGTCGTAGTAAAATAACTTGTTATTTATTGAAGCATTTCTCTCAACATTTTTGTGTGATTAGACAGACTAGTTCTAAAATGTAAGTAAGTTAGTAAGTATTTATTTCGCTTAAAAACGTGGTACATACAGGATGTAGTTTGTGAAATTTTATTAGACTATACTGCTTCATTGTCTGCTTGACAAATTTAATTCTAACATTTCCGAGTTACTTTTGATCCGGTATGACATGGAAACAGCCTAGAAGTGAGCCTATTCTTTTCTTAATAGCCGGCACCGCACTTGTGGCTTCACTGGTGTTGCGGGTGTCCATGGGCGGCGGTAATCACTTACAATCAGGTGACCCACTTGCTCGTTTACCTTGCTATCATATAAATACAATGTATATTACATATTTAAACCATTGAAAAATCATCATATCTTTTTTTCTATCATACATCGAATGAAAAGAGCATACTAATAAGTGTCAAAGTACCTAATCAAACTGCTTATCGAGACCGCATAATTAGTCAACAGGTATTACACATTAATACCTGTTGATTAACTTGCTTATTTTCCGTTAGTATTATGCGACTACATTAAATTGACAGAAACAAACATGCTCTGTCCGAAACGGAGACATTATGTACCATCATGGCCTCCTCCAAAGATCCCCACATTTGCCGACCCTTCACTACCCCCATCCAGCGGCTTCCAGGTATCCTAACAAGATCATCGGTCCATCTTATTAGGGGCTTGCCCACGCTGCTTCTTGCGGTTTGTGATCGCCACTCAAAAACCTTTATCCCCCAGTGGCCGTCAATTTTGCTTGTCAATTTTTCGGGCTATGTCGGTTAATTTACTTGAATATTTCGACCGTTCTGACTAGATCACGCAGAGAGCATAGACCTCTCCATTGATGAGGCTCAAAGTAAGCGACCACATCTCTGTTTGTAAGTCATCGCTGAAAACACACTCTGGTCGAAGGGCTTCAACTTGAGGCATACTTTAAGTATCATATTGTATATTTTTGTCACATAGGTAACCTTATTAAAATTTGTATGGATTCGGGACCTATGTATGTTACCCCAACTATAATAGTAACAAAACAGAATAAGTACCAACTATATAAGTTAAAATTAAACCTATTACTAGCAGCTACTAAACCTACTAGTAGCTACTAAATGAGTGTGAACATTTTTTCTTGTTCCCTAGTAATATGAGCGGATTTCCAACGAGAGATAATTGGCAACACCTATGATTTATTATCGGTTAATTTTATGATAATCAGTCTATGAATAATCTGCAAGAGATGGCCGTTTTATGTGGCAGTTTCATCCAATTTTAATCAAGTCTGGATAACTTCTGTAATTAGCTATTTTTATACCGTTAGTTGGCAAATAAACATCTGGCCCTTTTGTTAGTACCTGGGCGCAAGTGTAGCATTTGGATGCTGCGCGTGTTATTAAAAGATATAGAAATCTATTAATTCTTTTTAAACGAGGTCATGCTTTAATGTCTAGACAACGGCTACGGTCTCCTCCTATAAGCTGAAAGACGTCCCCTGCTGGAGAAAAGCCTCCTCTAAGGATCTTCACAATGGCTGGGTTTTATGCAGCCCGCATCCAGTGGCTTGCAAGATCGTTGGTCCACCTGAAGAAGGAAATAGAACTTACCTTATAATTTTGAATTCCAACATTTTCAACCCCAATTCAAACAAATCAAAATTTTATAATCTGCATAATTTTGAAAAATGTTATAAGTACTTTACTTAAAGTTTTTGTCAATCGTGTTTGACTATTAAAATGTCTAAATATTGTTTTATTCATGTCATTCACCAATCAAAGCAATTTTATCTTCAATGAATATTAGGTCCGGATAATAATAATAATAATATAATAATATCTGGGGACAATGTCGCACAGATCATCCTAGCCCCAAACTAAGCAAAGCTTGTACTATAATAAAGACTTTACATCAATATCAAGAATTTAAAAGACACGGATTTACATAACCAACCACCATATATAACGTTGCCATTTGGAGGGGTTTCACCGCGCTTGGCATGCCAGTTAGCGACCGCAGTTAGGTGGTAACTAGTACATAGGTGGCGCTGCTACCCGACTACCTGGTGTATCACGTAGCCATTTGGAGGGGTTTCACCGCGCTTGGCTTGCCAGTTGGCGACCGCAGTTAGGTGGTAGCTAGTACATAGGTGGCGCTGCTACCCGACTACCTGGTGTATCACGTAGCCATTTGGAGGGGTTTCACCGCGCTTGGCATGCCAGTTAGCGACCGCAGTTAGGTGGTAGCTAGTACATAGGTGGCGCTGCTACCCGACTACCTGGTGTATCACGTAGCCATTTGGAGGGGTTTCACCGCGCTTGGCTTGCCAGTTGGCGACCGCAGTTAGGTGGTAGCTAGTACATAGGTGGCGCTGCTACCCGACTACCTGGTGTATCACGTTGCCATTTGGAGGGGTTTCACCGCGCTTGGCATGCCAGTTAGCGACCGCAGTTAGGTGGTAGCTAGTACATAGGTGGCGCTGCTACCCGACTACCTGGTGTATCACGTAGCCATTTGGAGGGGTTTCACCGCGCTTGGCATGCCAGTTAGCGACCGCAGTTAGGTGGTA
Organism: Pseudoips prasinana; assembly: GCA_951640165.1. Taxonomy (NCBI): domain Eukaryota; kingdom Metazoa; phylum Arthropoda; class Insecta; order Lepidoptera; family Nolidae; genus Pseudoips; species Pseudoips prasinana. Next base: position 15,656,790 of record OX621259.1, on the reverse strand, counting down.
ACTAGTACATAGGTGGCGCTGCTACCCGACTACCTGGTGTATCACGTTGCCATTTGGAGGGGTTTCACCGCGCTTGGCATGCCAGTTAGCGACCGCAGTTAGGTGGTAGCTAGTACATAGGTGGCGCTGCTACCCGACTACCTGGTGTATCACGTTGCCATTTGGAGGGGTTTCACCGCGCTTGGCATGCCAGTTAGCGACCGCAGTTAGGTGGTAGCTAGTACATAGGTGGCGCTGCTACCCGACTACCTGGTGTATCACGTAGCCATTTGGAGGGGTTTCACCGCGCTTGGGATGCCAGTTAGCGACCGCAGTTAGGTGGTAGCTAGTACATAGGTGGCGCTGCTACCCGACTACCTGGTGTATCACGTAGCCATTTGGAGGGGTTTCACCGCGCTTGGCATGCCAGTTAGCGACCGCAGTTAGGTGGTAGCTAGTACATAGGTGGCGCTGCTACCCGACTACCTGGTGTATCACGTAGCCATTTGGAGGGGTTTCACCGCGCTTGGCATGCCAGTTAGCGACCGCAGTTAGGTGGTAGCTAGTACATAGGTGGCGCTGCTACCCGACTACCTGGTGTATCACGTTGCCATTTGGAGGGGTTTCACCGCGCTTGGCATGCCAGTTAGCGACCGCAGTTAGGTGGTAGCTAGTACATAGGTGGCGCTGCTACCCGACTACCTGGTGTATCACGTAGCCATTTGGAGGGGTTTCACCGCGCTTGGCATGCCAGTTAGCGACCGCAGTTAGGTGGTAACTAGTACATAGGTGGCGCTGCTACCCGACTACCTGGTGTATCACGTTGCCATTTGGAGGGGTTTCACCGCGCTTGGCATGCCAGTTAGCGACCGCAGTTAGGTGGTAGCTAGTACATAGGTGGCGCTGCTACCCGACTACCTGGTGTATCACGTAGCCATTTGGAGGGGTTTCACCGCGCTTGGCATGCCAGTTAGCGACCGCAGTTAGGTGGTAACTAGTACATAGGTGGCGCTGCTACCCGACTACCTGGTGTATCACGTAGCCATTTGGAGGGGTTTCACCGCGCTTGGCATGCCAGTTAGCGACCGCAGTTAGGTGGTAACTAGTACATAGGTGGCGCTGCTACCCGACTACCTGGTGTATCACGTTGCCATTTGGAGGGGTTTCACCGCGCTTGGCATGCCAGTTAGCGACCGCAGTTAGGTGGTAACTAGTACATAGGTGGCGCTGCTACCCGACTACCTGGTGTATCACGTTGCCATTTGGAGGGGTTTCACCGCGCTTGGCATGCCAGTTAGCGACCGCAGTTAGGTGATAACTAGTACATAGGTGGCGCTGCTACCCGACTACCTGGTGTATCACGTTGCCATTTGGAGGGGTTTCACCGCGCTTGGCATGCCAGTTAGCGACCGCAGTTAGGTGGTAGCTAGTACATAGGTGGCGCTGCTGCCCAACTACCTGGTGTATCCCTATGGTAACATTTCTTCCATACATTTCTGGAATATACATGATATCATAGTTAGTTAGTATTTGTTAGTTGTACAAATATCGAAAGCCCTCGACGTAAGAAAACAACATGAATAATTACGCTTTATTACATAAGGCACATAAACACTAGAATATGCATAAAATTATGGAATATATATTTTAGGAGTTAAAGATGATTCCAATGTAAATTTATCTTTATACACTACGATTTAAGATTCGAAATACAATACGTTTATATACTCAACGCTTTATACATTCATGTAAATGGACACTTATTTAGTAATAACAAATTAATTTTGATATCAAGTAGGCATAATGCTTGCCTGGTATCTGAAGAGGGAAAGTATTGTAATATAATTAATGATTGCTACAATAATTACAGGTAAAACCACATAAAATCAGACATTCATAAAACCACATCCGTTTCGAAACATGTTGAGACGATTATAATTACTTGTAATATAATTATAAATATTATAAAATTAAATATCATGGTAGAGATGCTGTTTTTGATTTATCTCTGGACTTTTGACTGAATTTAGTACACGGCAGTCAGTCTCGGAATATACTGAATGGGCTGTCGGTCTAGTGGTTTGTGACCCTGACTGCTAAGCTATAGTTCGTGGGTTCGATCCCCAAACATGACAAATCTCTGTGTGATGAACAAGATTATTTGTTCGGTTCCTGGTTGTAATCTATACATATAATAAAATTGTAGGAAAGTCAAAATTGTACATTGAATATTTTTTTAAAGGATACTTGGGGCGTGATCTGCGATGGATATCGAAGCCAAAAATAAAGTTTTTCGAATTTTTGTCTGTGTGTGTCTGTTTGTCTGTATGTATGTCCGGGCTAAACTCAAAAAGTACTGCATGGATTTACTTAAAATTTTGCATGAATATTACTGAGAGGTCGGGTCAACATATAGGCTAATATTATCACGCTATCACCTACTGGGGAGGAAGTGTGATAATTTATAAAATTTAACGCAGGTAAAACCGCGGGGCACAGTTAGTAAATAATAAAATAAAAAAGCCTTTTATTTCTTACATAAAATGCTTGTATATAATTAATTGGTTTTGTTATTGTATAATAATAATATCCTGTGACATTATTCACACACGGCCATCCGATCCCAAATAAAGCTAATAATTAAATTATTAACTGTTTGTTGTTTTTTTTAAATTGTAGTTTAGTAGTTTCAACCTCCGGCGGCACGCATTTGCTAACCACACCATCAGTAGTATTAGAGACAAAGAAATAGATAAATCAAATAAATAAATATTGACTACATTATTGAAAAACTTGAGAGGTGTCAAGGGACACCCGGATGGAATGAAGTTATTTCTTATTATTTATTATGTACAAAAAACCTGGATACACTCAACAAAAATAATCGCCGCGACACCACACTGTTCAATGCGAAATAGAAATGAAAATATCTGGCTTTCTTTCTATAAGAGAGAGAGAGAGAGACAGACAGACAGAGAAACATGCGCACGCCGCACAGCTGCAAAAAGCGTCGTGACAACTTTTCGTAAGAATTTTTTCCGTCTAGCCCCCTTTCACAACGCGCGATAAGGAACTTCGTTCCAAAAATCACTATTCATAGTTCTACAAGTAAAAAAAAACACAACACCACACCACAGATAACAAATTTGGTATCGAACAGCGTACACCGAATAGCGTGTAGTCAGACAAGTCGGTACATAATACTACCTCAGGGCGATCGAACGGGAGCGGATTGTAATAAGTCGCCATAATTTATGTTGCTCGCAATTAAAGTAAGATTGTTGCGGCCTCCGCCCGTAGCCCGGGAGTAGTATAGCCTTTTTGTTCGTGATTGTTATTATTAGGTTTAATTTACAAGTCATGTGGTAATTATACGGTTGATAGGAGGTTAGATTAGGTAAGTTTATCATTATATAGCCATTTGCGTTGCGGGTTTTTGAAGTCTTCATGTTAACTTACTTATGAAGCGGTACAGCGACCTGGTTGATGTCCACTCCGACTCAATATCGACATTTGTCCGAGAAGTCAAACGCATGAACTGTGATCAATAGTGATTAGTTTTTAGTATTTAATATAGTATCTAGAATTAAAGTAAAAAGATACGTTTTTTAATTTTTTTAAATTACTCAGTTGATGCTTCATAAAACACTTTAATAATATAATAATAAAAATGGTTTTTGCCTTAATTGGTTGTGAAGTTAGATTTAAGGCCCGCTACATGTAAGTTAATAGTAAATCAATAACAACTGTTGGTAAACCTTAATTAATTAATAAATAAACATTATTTCTTGTACTTAAATTTATCTGAGCTAAAGTTAAGTTATACAGTTGACAAGTTACTTAAAATCGATATGTTCTTTATGAATGTATTTAGAAATGTATAAATATGTTTATCAGTTGTCTGATTGCCATAGTACAGGCTCTGCCTAATATGGCATTACTGGAAATGTTGACAAAAAATATTTTACGTTACTTTAAGTTTTCTTAACGATTTAACGAGTTTATGTTTTTATTGTTACCCTGCCGATGATTGCAGAGTGAAAATAAATAACTTTAAAATCGGGTATACATTACTAAATTCCACTTTTATTACCAGTCACAAGAGATAATTCAAACATAATAAATCCTATTTAAAGCAACCACTAGCAATACAATTCTCAAATATTCCAATAAACTTATCGATGTATCCATATTTAGAACCGAAGCGACCATTTACTGCAAATGTGTTATCGCAGTCCAAAGTAAGTGTAAGGCTCCTAGACTATAATTGCGGTTCTATTACTAGGTTTCCTGTCACTAAATGAGATTAAATGCACCACAGAATGTTTCTCAATAGCATAAGAACATTTAATGAAGCCAACCCGCTTTAGGGCTCTTGCAAACGAGCGACTAATAGTCGGCAAAACTTTGCATCAATACCTTGCCTAGATATTAGTTATTTTAAAAGTAATACTTTTTTTTAATGTTACTATATCTGTTTCTAATATCATCCAGATAAAAACCAGTTTTATAGCACAAATGAAATTCGTTTCGTTTAAATGTAATTCTATTTCTAAACATTTTTGACATACAAACTACTTGTTGTATGTCCTTTTCATGTAAACTATATTAGAAACAAAATGCTTTAATAATTTATTTTAACCAAGTTTATATGAAAAGAAGTAAACTCATTTTGTTCGTGTGACAAAATAAGTTAAGTTTTAGTAAATTATGTTAGACACTTGAAAAGGGCGAGGACTTGTTAAGTTAGATGAGAATTGACTACTAATTTTGTGCTCCGGACAAGCAACTTAACTTGTTTGATAGTAGAAACTAAAAATGTCCTGTCAAAATTTATATTTCGCATTTCACTTTATCATTTGAATGCACAGAATAAGCATCTTTTTCATCCCGTTATGAATTTCCTCCACAAGCCACATTCAAATTACAAAAACATATTATTATTTTCGAATTTAGGCTAGATATTAATTAAAAAATCTGCTGAATAAAGTCGCTCGTCTGCACTCAGTCTAAACGTCAGATTATACGGTGGAGTATCGATATGATTATAATTATATGTAATGATTTTATTTACGGTACAATTACTTCCTTGTTATGCAAATTTTACATAAATGTCGATTGGTGATTATATAAAATAATAAATGTACTACCGATATGGGTTGAATGTGTCTAGTTTACTAAAGTGATTTATATCAGTTTATAATAAAATACACTGTGTGGTGACGGCGAAGAATATGGGGGCGTAGAGTCGTACCAAATCAAACTGCGATCGCCAATCCATCTGCCAAGCGTGGTGATTATGGCATATGTGATGTTCTTTGGGGAGTCTTTTCCCAAGCAGTGGACAAAATTTGCCTGACATGATGATAACGATGATGTTGACAATAAATTGATTAACAAGTATTTTAATTATTTAATCTTATAATCAGTGGTAACTCAAGCTAGTGTCATAGATGTTTAAGCCACTCGGTAGGCTTCAACACATGGTTTAAAGGCTTTTGTATACAGCCGGGACCGACGCGACGCTTTGGAGGGCAAGTTATGATTAACATGCCTCGCGCACCACGCTGAATGTTCAGATATTGTGGACTGACCGCATGGCTAGATTTCCCTTATTTTCCTTATCCGTATAACATCAATTGTAAATAAACAGCAAGGCTAAGTCTAGCCATACGGTACCCCAATTCATCTGATCACTGTGTAGAGTCAAAATACGAGTCTTTTATGCTGGTGGCCCCCAATTTGCCGTAATACGTCTCGTGTGGAGGATAACATTTCGAAAGAAGAAGGAAATTCAACAATAAACAACAAAGATAACAACAACAACAATATAGAGAGATATAGAAGCGCGTTTATATATGCATACATACGTCCCCGGAATGTTGGAATATATTTTGGTCAACAACTAATTGAGAAATTAGTAAAAAACATTGCAAGCACGCGTGGCAATGCTGCAAGCATTCTGGGAACATGACTGACACGGGATAAGAAGTTTTAGCCGCTGAAAAATACTTTTAACTTACTGGTTAAGGATACTTGAAAAATTCAATTTACCCATGAAGCTAAACAATTGATTTTTGATACATATTATTTTTATACTAATTTACTTGTTTCACAGATACTCTTAAGTCAATGTATGATAAATTATTTTAAGAGACCAAGTTAAAGTAACTCTAATACTCTTTTGATTTAACTCTTTTAGACCTAATAAAATCACCGCTAAACAATTTTTTTTTAATATATTTCGATATCATATGTTATTTCGTAATGAAATACCTTTAGGTATAGCGATTAGGCGTTGAAAATATCGTGTCTACTATATTTTCATCCATAAAGGAAGAACTAACAAATATCATCCACACTTTCATAGCGCCGTAAATTATACGGACAAGATTAGAGTCATGTTGCTTGCGTAGGGATGTGCTGTCGGTGTATCGAGTTATCGATGTAGTTCCAGATAGGAACTCATGGTAGATGGTGACATATTGAAATTGTATCGTAATTCAGTAGGTCATAACTATTCGTCAATTATAAAAAAACATCTATATTTTTTATTTATTTATTTATTTATCACTTAATGCACATTAAATTATACAAAGGCGGACTTAATGCCCTAGGCATTTTCTGCCAGTCAACCTTAGGGTGGTGCAGAGAGAGCATGGTAGGTGCACAGATCGTAAAGTAACGATTATGGTAAAAAAAACAGGATTTTTTTTTTTTTTTTTTTTTTTTTTTTTAAGATGTTCCCTATTTCTTGACTAGGGAACAGACGAATGACTCCCCTGACTGAGTCAGAGTCCTTGTTTAGCGGGTACTTTACTAGGGGTCTGGTTTATTGTTTTAAGGGTATTTTGTTGTATTTTGTAGACTGCTTTTATTTCACTTTATTCATGTTTTGTTTTTGCTTGGTTATTTCTGTGTTATGTTAATTATGTTTTATTTTGGATATATGTTTTATTTTGGAGTTACTTGGTTATTATATGTTATGTTGATTATGATTTATTTTGGGTTTATGTTTTATTTATCAGATTGAGTTTTGATAGTTGTTATCAAATATGTATAATATCATATTTGTGCGTATATAGTGTTTATATACTTGCTAGCTTCATTGGTGTTTTTTGTATTATGCGTTTGACAGAAGGTCTTTATGTTTATTTTTCATGGTTGTTTTTGTGAGTTAGGGTTTTTAATTTTAGGTTAGGTTTACTTTTTTTGTTTCTTGCATTTATATTTATGTTCTAGTGGCTTTTATTTTATTTGTTTGTGTTTTAAAATAGAGTAGTCCCTTTTTATGTGTCTAATACTTTTTATGTGGCTTAACCTTTTTGTTTTATATGTAGGTATATATATTAATGATTTGTAATTTTTCTTGGTTCAGTTTGTTATTTTAAGTAGTTTAGTTTTATTATATTGCTTTATGATTTGTTGTTATGTTTTATTTGTTTTTTGCTATCTTATGTTTATGTTCTGTTTCCTTTTGGGTATATTTTTATGTGCATGTTTAAATTTGATTGCTAGTTTATCAAATATGTATAGCATCATATTTGTGCGTGTATGGCTATATATACACTTACTATTTTGTTGTTTGTTTGTATTTTATTGTAGGTATGTCTTTAGTTTAAATTTATATCGGGTTTTTGTGTTTCGTCTTGATTGATTGAGTTATTTATTCGCTTATTTTATACTTTTGTGTCTTTTCTATAATGAAAATTGGTTAATTGTGTTTATTGTTATAATTGTTTTATTTTATTTATTTATATTTATTTATACTTAGGTACGTTATTTTGATATACACTTATATAAGCACAATTGTCAGCCATCAACAGCATTTATTCTATTTTCATTGGTAAGCATTTATTTGTTTTATTTTTGTTTGAACTGTTATTGTCGATTTTTGTAATTTTAGTTAATGGTTATTAGTAATATAGTAGTTTAGTTAATTAATTAATTTTTATTTTGTATGCTTTGAGTTTGTCCATGTAATCATTTGTTATATTATATACATATATATCCACTTGATATCCGCGTGTCCTTGTTGCAATTTTTATATATTATCATAATAAATATTCTTGCAACCATTCTCTTTTGTAACTTGTCCTGTTCTTTCCTTTATATATATATATATATATTTATGTCGGTATTTGTTATAATTGCATTCCACATTATTCATGATGTATTATGTCAATTATATTATAATTGTTAATGTATATATGTTGGAAGCTGCATACGGCATAACAATTGTGTGTCTGATGATTTTTATTACGTTAGGACCGATTGTAGAGGGATCGGCCCTAGGAGTTATTGTTTTTGCGGGGTTGGTTGAATATGGACCAGCCCCATGAAGTATTGTCAGATCCACCACATTTTTTGTTGAGGTTTCCATGGGCTCCAACTCCCTGTTCCGTTTTGTATCACCACACTTTTGGCGCTCACTATTAGCATAATAGCGAGCGACACAGAAGTTTCGGCTTTTTTCTGGTTTACGGGAGCTGCATGTCCATGGAGAGAGCACAATGCACTCGACATCTTTTAGTTCCCGTGTACGTCAGGAGTAGGCTACTCTGGCTCTTGCCAGGGCGTCCCATTTCCTACGCACGGGACATTCACTGTCGAATGCATTGTGGTCCCCCTTTTCCCCATCAATTTTGTGGCAGTTTTTACAGCTGGGTCTCTTCCCGGCTTGCCAAGCATCGCAGTCGGACCTGAGGTGGTCCCCGCCGCAGTAAGAGCATTGGTCTTTCTCCTCCGTGCAGTGCTTCCGCCCATGGCCGAAGCGGAGGCATCGCGTACACTGTAGCAGGGGTGACTGGTCGTAGATGCATACCCGCTGCAAATCAATGTGGGCTTTGCCCGCTCCGACGAGGCGACTCCACACAGGCGGAGAGACCTCCAACACCACGTGTTGTTCGTTCGGGTTCCGTGCTTTTTTCTTGTATTTCACTGCGACGGTAACCACCTCTGCCTTGAGATCACCCAGGAGATGTTTATTCTGATTTGTGATGGCTCTGACAATATCTTCATCTGTGTTGTATTTTAAAACGTCAGTGGCGACGACCAGCGGGTTCCGAAATGAGGCTTCCTCAACTTTTAGTGCAGTAGTGGATCGTCTCAGCTTGTCCGCCACGAACATGAGGTCATTTTTATCGTGGCAACCGATAAGGACTTTTTGATTTTTAGCTTTTCTGAGCCGATCCACTTTTGCACCAGTTTCCTTTGCATCTACGGTCTCCCTAATCCTCTCCATTATCGTGCTACTCGTGTCATCAGCGTTCTCCGAAGACACGATAATAGAGTGGAGTAGGGGTGGAATATTGGGAACCTTTGTCGCCGCTGCACTGGCGTAAGTCTTTGTTAACGCTGGAGGGGCAAGGGTGGGGAGAGATGACGACATCTCGAGTTTTTCTATGAGTGTGCGTGTAGAGAGCGCACATTCAGCCATCTCCCTTCGACCCTCCCTCAGCTCCCCCAGCGCCTCTCTCATCACGGTCATGGATTGTGCGTGATCCATTGCGTCGGTTTGGAGTTCTGGGGCTTTCTCGTGGGGTGGCTGGGTCTGCAATTCTTCCTCAAGCCGTGTAATTTTTATTAACGCATCTCGTCCCCACATGCACAGGTCATAGTGTTGGTCGTATAAGGTTGCCAGGTTTTTGAGTACCAGCGTCTTAACATCGGTCTTCATATTGCCCAATTCGTCTATGGCCGCATATGCCTCGTCCATAACTGCATGGAAGGCTTCGGACACTTTTTTAAAGTGTGCGGCGGGCTCGTCTGTCTCGTCTCTTATTAGCCTCGCAAATCCTTCATTATACCAGGTTTGACTTTTGCTCGACTCCGAAACCGACTCCAGAGACGTTCTTTTCTTTGGCCTTGGCTTGGACTTCTTCTGGGCAGCAGTTTTTTCCGCAGTCTTGGTTTTTGAGGCTCCCTTAGTTGTTGCTGGTTGAGCCGGGCAAGACGGGGAGACAGAAGAAGAACGCTGCTTTGTGTAGGTTCCAGGAGTGGGACGGGTCGATACTCTAGGCGGTGTGCGGGCAATTGTCGCCATTTCTTGGATTCGTCACCAAGTTAATAAAAAATTCCTGTGGGTCTCCTAGGTTGTCTGGGGTATGTCTCAAATATATGTTTCAAATTCTCTGAAGGAGATCTTTCCAATAAGCCAATAAAAGAAGATTTTTTTATGGGATCCCTGTATTGATAAAATTTATACCCCAAATTTGATGTGGTCAAACCCTAACACCAGTTTTTGAAGTTTTTGTCGTCCGATTTCCGCGAACGGGGTGTCTAGGGACGCGCCTCACCGAGGGCTATACAAAAACGTTCAAAAATGGAGGGGTGTTTTTGAAAAAATTTGAAAAAAGGTCCAAAAACCTGTTTTTGCACCAGAATTTATGCCGAAATTTGGGTTATTTACGTTATACTGTAACTAATAGGTATGAATTATGCTCCGGGATGCGGCCAGACAGTTGTAGAAGCGATCTAGTCGCTTTTGTCGTACAACTCGGCAACTAATTAGTGTCAAACGATTAAACAAATGCAATTTTGCGTGTAAAGTGTCTGGTAAACACGGGAAAATCGACTTTCTACAATTTTCCTGGGGCCGGGAGTAAAAATATTTTGCCCACACGTTAGGTACAGTCAAAAGACAGCTTACAACACAAAAATAATACTCAAAAACGGCCAAAAATTAAAAAATTGTGTTGTAAGTTTATATTAAAAAACAGGATTATACAATACTATAAAATACTATACAATGCAATACATACTATATTATACTATACTATATAAATATATATATGTATATACAATACTATACTATTCAATCCGATCATGTAATCATACATTTATAATCAACGTATATTAGGTTCTCACTAAAAATGGCTCAGTAAGGTTTTAATTGTAGTCGACTACTATTTACACGAATTATCCGTCAGTCTTCGGCCGTGTAGTTTCCGGCCTTAAATAGTATCAGGGCCACCTCATACCATCGGTGTGGTAAAAGATACTAAGGGATACACCAGGTAGTCGGGCAGCAGTGCCTTCTGTGTGATAGGTACCAACTAAATGCGGTCTTCAACTCGTATGAACGCCACGTACGGTATCTAAGGCAAATCCCTCCAAATCGCAACGTTATTGTTACCTTTGGGGGAGGCCTATGTCCAGCAGTGGACGATATCAGGCTGATGATGTAATCTATCAGTATTTCCAACTAACTGAAGACTTAGTTGGAACAATAAAGAAATGTCGTTCAAATATTATTGACAATTATATTTGGAGCTTAGATGTTGCTGTATATATAACCACCCCATAACTATATATATTTGTGGCCTTACAGAAGAGAATCTGCACGACAGTATTAGAATAGTATTTATAAACAACAACAAAAACCAACTAACGTTTACTGTTCTGTTGTTAGCTCAAACTACACTAAGAGACCTTTTTTTTTTTTTTTTTTTACGTGGGGAAATCCTTTATGGATCGTCCCGCCGCTGGGGAAGCGACGGGGTATGTCGGACTCCCAGCCAGATGGTAGGGCTGGGTTTACCGACTAAAACCCCACGGTGTTCCTCAGCCACCTTTAGTCCAGACCACGGGATTCGCTCGCGCATTCACCGCAGCCTGGACAGGTGCTGGCTCACTTTTCAGTGAGCCTCACTTTTGTTGCGGACATCCATATCCCCCTCTTCAAGAGAGGCGCGCGCGGAACACGGCGCGCCACCGTCTCGGGCCTATTCTGGTCGGATGGTGGACTGCCCCATGTCCACCATCCGCAGGCCTCTCCTCATGGAGGCCGGAGATTGGCGATATGCGCCCTCCGACGCCCGGTTCTCCTAGCGCGGCTTGGGAAGACAATGCCTCCCGTTCTCGCTCCGCCACCTCTTTTGCTACCATCACCTCCTCGCAAAAGGTGGCGACGATACTCCAGGCATTCTCGCTCGCAACCATGAATTTGGTCACCGTTGCAAGCGAGATGTCAACCGCACCCATTGCAGCCCCGAGAACACGGCGCTGTGTCTCCCAAGCTGGGCATTCCACCAATGTGTGAAGCGCCGTGTCAACCGGGCCACCACAATGGTGACAACCAGGCGTCTCTTCTCGGCCTATGCGATGCAGGTACTTCCCGAAGCACCCATGATCCGAAAGTACCTGCATAAGCCGATAAGTGAGGGCGCCGTGCCTTCTCTCCAGCCATTCCTCCATGATGGGTCTTACCGCCACTATTGTGGCGTGCCCCGCGCTTGGTTGCGCAAGTCGCTGACTCCACAGCACCACCGTGTCACGGCGAAGCTCCGACCGCCGCACTTCGATTTCGCGCAGTATGGGTCGAAAGCCTCGTTCAAGCGCCTCCTCACGCCACCTGTATAGTGATGCGAGGGCTCTCGCTTCGAGTTCCCACGGTGGTGATCCGGCAAGGAGACTCGCCGCCTCGAAGGAGATCGTGCGGTATCCTCTGATTGCTCTGATGGCCATCGCCTGCTGTGGTCTACGCAGCAGGGCGATGTTTTTGGCCGACAGGCTTTCGCCCCATATTGGGGCCCCGTAAAGGGCCATCGACCGCACGACCCCCATATAGAGTCTCCGGCAGGAAGCGTCCGGTCCCCCGAGATTAGGCAGCAGCCTCGCCAACGCAGTCGCCGCAGCCATTAACTTTGGGACCAACCTTTGGAAGTGCGGTCCAAAGGTCCAACGGCCGTCGAGGACGAGTCCTAGGTACTTCATCGTCGACTCGACACCGATGCGAACACCTCCCACCGTGATTTGGGATCCCGAAGGTGGTGCCCTTCGAGACCCATGGAAATAAAGGGCCTCTGACTTTTCTAGGGCAACCTCGAGACCCAGCTGCCGGATTCTCCCAACAACCTGCGCAACCCCTGCTGTAACCAGAGTGGCAGCTTGACAGTGTGACCCCCCTCTAGCCGTGACTAACGTGTCATCAGCATAACACGTCAGTTGTATTCCTGGGGGAAGTGCACCACGCAACACCCAGTCGTAGCCAATGTTCCACAGGAGTGGCCCTAGGACTGAACCCTGCGGAACACCGCACGACACCTCTCGCCGACTCCATCCTCTACGACTCGGGAAGATAGATATAGAGGAAAAGAATATAGAGGAAAGATGTGGTGCCGAAGTCCCTTTGGGATAAGTAGGCCCCGACTATGTGGCGGAGATAGGTCGGCACTCGATGGTATTCAAGTGCCACCCTAATGCAACTCCAAGGTAAGGTGTTGAAGGCGTTCTTGATATCTAATGATACCGCCAACAACACCTCACGTCTGGAGGCTGCTTCCTCCGCCAGTGCTCTTACGCGCATGATAGCGTCCATAGTGGACCGCCCCTGGCGGAACCCAAATTGGTTGTCTGCTAAATCCGGACCAGTCTCAGTCAAGTGCTGAACGAGGCGGTCTGCAATGACTCTCTCTAAGAGCTTGCCCACCTCGTTCAACAGCACTATGGGCCGGTAAGCAGACGGTGAGTCCAATGGACGCCCCTTCTTTTGAATCAGAACCAATTTGCCATTTTTCCACTGTTGTGGAAACTGGCCCCGTTCTAAACATGCGCTAAAGAGCCTCGTCAGCCGGGGCCCAAGAGCCCGCAAAACCAAGACCCAAACACGGCCTGGAACGCCGTCAGGCCCCGGGGCGGTGTTTTTAGCCTGAAGCCTTCGCACCACCTCATTCAGTTCCTCCCGGGTCACTTCGGGTACAAAGTCACTGTCCACGTTAGGAGCCATCTCCAGAGGTGAAAGCATTGATGGAGGAATGTGGTCCCCTCTAGAAGGGAACAGTGCAGCCACTACCTCCTCTAGCAGGTGAGACTGAAGGCTCTGGGTCAGCGGGGGGGCCCTTGGGCGCAATTTGCCTCTTACCATTAGGTAGGGGCGTCCCCATGGATCCCGATTGAGAGTCCCCAGTAACTCCTCACGTGCTTGTATTTTGGCCCTCTTTATAGCATTCTGAAGGGCTCTCTTAGCTGCCCTGTACCCCTCGTAGAGTTCCGCCTCTCTAGTTGCCGCATTTTGGGTTTGGCGACGCCTTCTGCGATGTCTGGCATACTGGCGGCGCGCTGCAGTACAGGCACGGCGCAGCTGTGCAATTTCCTGTGTCCACCAGTATACTTGGCGCTTAGCTGGCAGCCGCCGCACCCTAGGCATGGCCGCGTCACATAACTGTGATACTGCCTCCCGGAACCACTCCACCTCAACATCAACATCGACAGGCCTGTGTGGTGCCGAAATCCAAGCCTGTATGATAGAGGCTTCCAGGAGAACGTCACGGTCTAACTGACCTAATGCCCAACGCGGACCAACCCCCGACGGGGCGACTCTAGCCGGAGCATAAGGGGTCTGGGTAGAGACGTCAAATCGGATATATCTGTGGTCCGACCGAGTCTCCACCTCCTGCAATACGCGCCAGCCTGAAACACGGCGTGCGATTGTAGGGCTGGCGAACGATATATCCACAATTGATCCACCCCGCTGACGCACGCACGTGTTTACGTTGCCCCTGTTAAGGACGAGTAGACCTGTTTCGAGGACCCACTCCTCAAGAGCCTCACCCCTCGCATCTGTAGTCGGTGAACCCCAAGCCGTTGATTTGGCATTGAAGTCCCCGAAAACAATAACAGGGCGGGGGTGGCTATTTGCGACAACTGTGCCCAGCTCCAGTAAGGACACCTCAAATTCGGCCAGCGATCGATTTGGTGAGTAGTAGACACCTACTACAACAATTTCTTCCACTATTGCAGCCACGCAACCCCTTCCTCTCACAATATTTGTGAAAGGTGAGGAACCAGCAGCGGCTTGACAAATTAAGGCCACTAAGCCGTTTATGTCACTCACCCAGTCACTCCGGAGAGGAACAAAATACGGCTCAGCCACCACCGCTACGTTAATCAACCACTGCGCCATACTCTGGATTAACAGATCCTGAGCTCTAGCGCAGTGGTTGATATTCGCTTGAAGGAAGCGTAATGGAGTCGTTATAGGCAGTCCATGTTTACCTCTTTCCCATTTTGGGTCGCCTTAGCGGTGGCTGTTGACTTTACCGTCTGAGAAGGAGGCGTAGTCTTTTTGGACGCTGAATTGACACCTTGGCCCTTAGTACCGGTGCAGGATTTACTGCCCACCCTATGATCCGCCGGCTTATTTTCAGCCGCACAAAGAATGCAGTGCGGCGCCTTTTCACAGAATTTTGCGGTATGATTGGGCTGACCGCAATTGAAACATAAGCCCCTGCAGTCCTCTGAGGATGGGCATTTCACACCTACGTGTCCATCACCAAGGCACCTATAGCACCTTAACGGTCTAGGCTGCAGGAGCTTTACCTGGACCGTGTTCCATCCTATTAGCAGTCGCCGGCCAGCTGCAATGTTTTGCGCCGCTGTGATGGGGCAAACCAATATCATCATACCCAAACCGTTGTAACCAAGGCGAATATCTCCAGCTTTTATGTGCTCTTTGGAGCACCCTCCCACCCTTGCGACGGCCTCAATCACTTCGTCGACCGACACGGACTCCTCCAGACCCACGATGCGAAGGCTTACCATCTTCATGGGCCTTGACACCCTGACATCATCTCCGTTGAGAGCCTCCTTGAGTTTATCGGCAAGGGCGTCTGCCTTGCCGCTACTTGCCATGCCAGGGACCTCTAGCATGCGGGCTCCAGTTAGGGTGGTACGGTGACGTAGGCCGTGGATGTCAAGCTCATCCAACTTTATGTTCGCCCTAGCGGTAGTCAGAAGCGAAGCGTAGGTGACTCCCCGCTCTGCCGCTTCAGGCAGTAAAGTTAAAACCACAGCAGCAGAACGTGGAACGCGAAGGCCTGCCGATGCCTGAGCTTTACGCTTCTCAACCGCTTTTTGGCGTTTTCTGTCGGCTCTACGCTTCTTTGCGGCCATCTTCTTTTGACCCACAACCTCAAATGCCTGGGACTCTGAAGCCGTAGGTATATGAGCCGCATTCGGCTCCAAAACTTGCAAAGGGGCAGAAGATTTAGGCTTCTTTCCCTTTTCACCCCTTTTGAGAATCTGTTTATAAGATACTTTGGGTCCAGCCGGAATAGAAACCGTAGGACCAACAGAAGCCTGAGGAGCTGCTGAAACCTCAGCTGAGGGAGCTGAACCTTTTGCATGAGAAGGTTTAGCTGTATTGCTCCTTGCTGAGTCGCAACCCAAGTCAACTCTCGCATCTGCAGCCAAGGGCGGGCGCAAAATACGATTCTCGAGAACTGCGAATCGCCGAATAAAAGGTTCCAAAGCCTTTTGCACAATCGAATGGATAAAATCTAGATCCACCGGTTTTTGTGCAATCGGCCCTACCTCGTGGAGCATACGCTCCTGCCGATCTCTTTTAACTTCCTCTTTAAGCAGCTTGTGCTCTTCACGGAGCTCAGCTAGCTGCTCAGCTAACATTTTATTAGCAGCTTGCAGCTTGGCTGTCTCCGTCGAGGTAGTGCGATTAGCAAGCTCCTGGGCCACAACTAACAAAAGCTCTGCTCCTTCCTTTAGAGCCTTTTGGTCAGTCCCCTTTAATCTCGACGCATGAGAAACGACTTTCCTAACCAGGGCCGCGCCTCCTTCAGCCTTCTCAAGTAGATTAGCCACCGACATCTTTTCCGGCTGTTCAACAACTTCTCTTATTGCCACCGCGTAATCCAATTCGACGGTATCACATAAACCATGCGATTTCTTCGGCTGCTTCCCCGGCCGCTTAAATTTGGCGCGACAGCCGCCGTTTTCTCCATCATTGAGAACAGCTTGGATTTTATTCGGGGGTCCATCGTCTGTTGACGATTCACGCCCTTGCAAATTAACTCCTTTGGAGGCTCGTTTAGCTTTGATTGCACCCGACTGCCAAAACTTTGAATTAGGCATCGAGCTGACGCTCGACTCCGACATCTCAGCCGCAGAGTTTCGGGATGCAGATCGTGTTGGTGACTGCGATGGCGTACGCCATTGACGGGCGTTTCTAGCTCGGTTAGCCAATAGTCGCTCTTCCTCCGTAATGCTGATGACACAATTAGAGTGCGCAGAACTGGGCGTGCGCAACTCTTCCACGTACTCCGTGGCATCAAGGCATTGGTTGCCCCCCCCAGATACGGTGGGGCTGCCAGATCCATGAGGACCTGGGAGGGATTCTCCGGCAGTGCCGGTACCCTCCTGGGGTAGTACGTTTTCCAAGGCCGACTTCATAGTACTTGTGTGATTTTTTTGCAGAGGTTTTCTTCCTCTTTTTTTTCCCCTTTTCGGAACAACCGACAAATCTTTGGGACACGCAATACTGGGCGTGCGTGCCCCCTCACTGTTTTGGCATTGAGTGCCCTCCCCAGATACGGTAGGGCTGCCGGACCCACAGGGATCCGGGAGGGATTCTCCGGAATTACCGGTACCCTCCTGGGGTAGTTTGTTTTTCAAGGCCGACTTCATACTGCTTTGTTTTGGACTTAGGGTAATTTTTATAGAGGTTTTCTTCCTCATTTGCTCCTCTGCTATGTTCTCTGCTGATCAGAGGTCACGCAAAGGAACGCATCCACCACCTGGCGCCGGAATATTAGCCACGAACAGTAATTATTTTTGGGGGGACGAATCCCATTACAAAAACAATTACTGTCGCGCCCAGGGTGCACCGGCCCGCAAATCTACCATTCCCACCGGATTAAAAATACGAACAGGAATAGTAGCTGCAGGCACCTAATTTCCAGTAATTATTGTTAAAGCAAGCATTTCTGCTAAGTTTTAATCTCTAGTTTTTTTAGATAACGTACCGTAGATTTTTATGATGAGTACATCCCTAGGGGGCATCGCGAACGCGCAACCGGTAGCTATGTGATCGCCTACGCGGCGCGGGCGCGGGCGCGGGCGTCGCGTCGATCGCCGATTCTAATCAATATGCAAAAAGGCGATACGGGATCGCGTGCGTTGCACCAGCACCACCGCGAAATACCTGCTCTTTGTTTAATTAACCTCGCGATTAATGTTACATTACGAGAATATTTCATTGCTACAGTTATAAACTAGTCCCTTTTTCAACGTGGCGCTCGTAAAAATGTAGATTGATATTATTTACAAGATAGCTGCCGTATTAACTATGTGTTAGCTGTTAAAATTAATTTAGTTAATATAGACTCCTTTCGTGTTCGATGAAGTATGATTGCGTTGTATCTTTGACGTTGCGTTGAGATATTTTCTCGTATATCAACTCTTGTAAATTAGATTTTGATAAGAGTGTATTCATCATGTTAATCTCAAGACTATAAAGGCCATATTTATAGACCAGACTTGAGAAACAGAACCGTTCACTTTGTTCAGACGTAGTCCGACAATTATCCTTCTACAACATGACGTTTTTTTGCGAAACAAGGTATAGCAAATTAAAGCCTGAAACAAAGAACTTTTAAATGACAATTTCTTAAGATCTCAGTGTTATATGCGGTAAGTAGGTTCCATGCTTATCACTGCCTGATGGGGTCTTTCTTAGCTCGAAAAAATTTACGGAACCATATACCGGATACCAAATATAAGGAATTATGGTAAGGTAGAACCGAAAAGTCGGAATTTCACTCTTGAATGAATGACACCAAAAATAATTTATATAAGTTTTTTTTAATAAATTAAAATTCCATTATATGGGACAAGCTTTGTCTAAAAACGTGGTATTTACGGTCTTGATATTTAAAAGCTCTTCATTATTTAGTTGCATAGATGAAACACTAGCAACCCTCTAATTCTTAAACAATATCGAGACCTAATTTGGTTCATAGCACCAAGAAATTATCGACAGAATGTGGGCAAGCAGTAGAATTAAAGACTGTTATAAAGAGCATAACTTTGACATCATTCTGAATGCTAGATGAGAGGTAGTATGACGGCTACATAGTCAGGCCTTTTCTTTCAACATATTAATAATAACAAAAAATAATAATAAAAATATACTAAATATTATTACTAAATATAATATATAAAAGAAGGACATATTTTACCCTCGTATTAGGTACTCTCAGAAGATGCAAATTTCTCCATGTACATATTATTATATAATTTTGTAGTATTAGCTATTTCTTGACGTATTTTGACAAATTGGGATTTATTTCTGTTTTGTAAGCAATGTTTACAGTTATAGCTATTATTAGTTATGACTAGTAATAGCTCTGACTATAGATTCTAGAATCGCGAATAGGTAATACTTTACTATAATAAAGTATTACCTACCTATTCGCGATTCTAGAACTTTTTAATATCTTTCTGTCCCTTATTATATTGTTATGTTTCTTATTATTGTACAGCTGGTTGGTCTTCTAATAATAAAACTTACTTAGGTACCTATTTAATGCCCTACAAGATATTTTCTCAAAACAAATCAGTAAATAAAAAATAATAAATTTAAATCACTCTCACAACTGAATATTTTGCTCCAGCAAACACTCAAGATTAATGAAAGAAAATAAAATGGTGAGCCAATCAAGGATCCAAAATTCTGTTTACTCTTTTTCACAGGGCCATCTCAGGAACACTTATGGCTGCAATTTTATTAATTAATTTCGAGATGCATTTATCTTACTCGCATGATGCAAGCATTTAATAAGGCCAGGCGCCATTATGGGGTTAGCGTTTGAGGTGGTAGGGGAGAGTCGGACAATGTGCTGAGTGGACCATAATTCATCGCGCGGGAAATTAGGATATCTGTTTTTTACTGTTATTTTCGTGTAACACCTCGGGGCTTTTCTCGCAATTTGCGATGTGTGAATTTTTTACGTGAATATAATGTAAATGTTATGCTTGTTCTCTGTGGTTTAACCTGGAGATGTAAGTGAGAAATTTTTATTGAATGTAAACCTTAAAGTTGAAATAAATTGCGAAAAAATGGTTTAATTGAATTTTAAACTTAAGCTTTCCTTTATTATAAAATAGATTTTACCAGCGACTTCGTCCGCATCGTAGTTTTAAAGAATATTTTTAATTTAAAGAATAGAAACGCCAAGGTTGAAGTAGATCAGATCTAGGATACACGTTGTTCCATACAAACTATGCAACCTCTTTTCACCCCCTCAGAGGTTGAATTTTCAAATGGTGCAAAATTGAATGGTTCTAAAACCAGCGGTTTAAGCTGTGGGTAGATCGAACAGTCAGTCAATTTTGCTTTTATATGTACAGAAAATACGACATTATTAACGGATATAACGCATTTATTTCCTCGAAGCTTTGCTTAAATTATTGATAGTTTCGATGAACATATAAGTTTACGTTTGTTATTTTGTCATTTTATTACATTTTAAGTCCTAATTTAAATTCACAAGAGTAAAACAAAACATTGAATAAAATTCCCATAAACAAACTTGTATCTACCAGCTCTATATTGTATGTAATCGAAACAAAAAGCGAAACTCAGAGCACTGACGCTCAATAACAATCCTAAATAATTTAATCAAACATCCGAACGAAAAACGAGTTTGCCCAAACTGATTGAGTTCTAAATATTATATTACTAATACAATAAACAAGCTCATCGATTACGCAATATAAGGACGCATTTCCATGAGACGGATTACAAATTTCTACAATAGTGTGGCGACGAATGGCAATTATGGTGATATTTCGCCTTTGTGTAGCAGTTGACGCCTTTCATCATATCAGCGATGATAATGCCAAATACACGGCCTAGTTTTTGATATTTATTATTATTATTTATTTATTGTTTCCTTAATATTAAAACACAAGTCCAGAAAAACATATATCTTGCAAACTTTTTGTATCCAGCCTTAAAATTATTGATTTCAATTCATTGCGGGATCCAAGTTAGTCAGTTAGATGGTCCGGAATCTGCCTAAGTCTCACCTTTGATCTTGACTCCGAAGAATAATAACAGCTATTGGTAAGTAAAAACTCTCTCAAATAGTAGTAAAATCTAACCAATAGTAGTAGATATCGTTGCTATCAATAAACTTCCTGTGTCAAGGCACCGTAATTGGTGATTGAACCAATTCAACAATAGGTGGACTTAATTTTTTTTGAGAAATCTTGAACTATTAGCAATAAAATATTATATTCTTAGAAACCCCTAACTTGGAGGAATTAATATAATTGATCGCACCTCTAAAATTATTTTAAACTTAATATTAGTACTTACATATTTTCTAATTACATTCTAATAGAAATAATCAACGAAAATTAATTTGATACGAAGAACATTCAAAAGCAGTTTCATAAGATTTTCAACCTTACGGATAAAAGATTAATCTAGTTTTGGCCACCTTGTCTCCGCAAAACGGATCATGACGGGAGGTCCTGATCCGTTTTCTGCGATCCATCATATAGAATGGATCACACCTGAGGCTACTTACTATACCTACTTTATGGAGTATATTTGCAAATAGTTACTTTTATTTAAATGTAGATATACATAGTATCCCTGAAGCAAATAGATTTTGACCTCCCACATGCCCCACAGGGCATGAGGGCAGCAGGGATGTTTACTTTGTGGGACATTTCTACAATAAGTCACTTTTATTTAAATGTACAACATATAGGCCATAGGTATAGATCCCGCTAGGCCTAGAAAATCAAATAACTATCGCATGGAGAAGCAGCCTTAGGATTTTACGGGTCTACAGAGCCCCAGCTTCCCCTAATTTGAATAATAATCTCACAATCAATCTGTTTGGTTTGCCTGCTCCTTGATTATTAAAACAAGACCTCATTTAGATTATACGCTTCGCATTTAGTTAATTCGATATCTCGTTTATTTCTGTTACTGCAACTTGACCATGTTATGTAAGCTATTTATAATGGGGCCGTTTTGCAATTATCGCCAATAATTATGCCGATATATTTATAATTTTGCTACGTTAAGAACTGTTTAATTACAGTATAATGAGAGATGTATATTAGTGGAACATGTAACTTGAATTAAGAGTGGGCTTGACCTGATTTACTTAAAATCTTTGAGTGGAATATAAATACATATATATATTGATACGTTTTAGAGTTCTGTGCCCAATTAATTAAAAATAATAATATCCGAAGCTGAAATATTAAATGAGCGATGTATTCCAGCTGTTATTAATGACTAAGATCTGAAATTTACTGCTCTAATTTTACTAGAAATCACGCAACTTGACCATGTTATGTAAGCCATTTATAATGGGGACCATTTTGCTATTATCGCCAATAATTATTTATAATTTTGCTACGTTTATAAGATTATGAAGTGTTTAATTACATTATAGTAAGAGATGTATTTAAGTGAAATATGTTACTTGAATTACGAGTGGGCTTAGAATAGAATAGTTTATTTGCTCGAGACATGGTTACAAAGTTGGTACAAAATACATTTTACAATAGGTACAGCATGTTTCACCGATACTTCGGTATGCAAATTTATTGAATAATATTGTTTTAATACATAATTCACTAATCAACACAATCAAATAGAAACACAGAAATATAACAATTATAATACACAATACAGTCTACAGTTAAATTAAGTTAAAAAATGTCAATAATATAAGTCAATCACCACTACACAATCTACAATGTCAATACTTATTTCTAAAGTTTAGTTCAATACTATTATTAGTTGAATAAATATCATGGTCTTATGTCAGAAATTCCTTTATAGTATAATAACATTTTTCTATAAGCCATTTGTTTAGATGTGTTTTAAATTTTCTTAATGGGAGTTCTCTAATATCTCTAGGGATTTTGTTAAAGATTTTAATTATCATAAATGTACAATTTCTTTTGAAAAGAGTTGTTGATGTTTTAGGTAGTTGTAATTTAGTTACATCTCGTGATAAATATTTTTTATTTTTGCTTACTTCTTCGAAAAGGTCCGGGTGTTTTTTTACAAATACTCCTATTTCCAGAATGTAAAGAGAGGTCAACGTTAACACCCTAAGTTTTCTGAATAAAGGCTTACACGTGTCTATTGGACCGGCACCACATATCGCTCTGATGCATTTCTTTTGGGAAATAAAAGCTTTGTTTATATCTGTGGAATTTCCCCACAGTATTAGGCCATATCTTAAAATTGAACTCACGTAACCATGGTAGGCTAGTAGGGCAGTTTTTTCACATGTTTGTTTTCTGATTTTTTTAAGGGCGAATATGAACCTTGCTTGACCTGATTTACTTAAAATCTTTGAGTGGAATATAAATACATATATATATTGATACGTTTTAGAGTTCTGTGCGATACTGGTCAAAAGAAATAATATCTGAAGCTGAAATAATGAATGAGCGATGTATTCCAGATTTTATTAAAGATCTGTAATTTACTGTTTTTTTAATTAATTTTGCTATCATCGCCAATAATTATGCCGATATATTTATAATTTTGCTACGTTACGTTTAATTACAGTATAGTAAGATATGTTTATAAGTGGAATATGTAACATGAATTACGACTGGGTTTGGCTTGGTTACGTTGATACGTTTTAGAGGTCTGTGCCAAACTGTTCAAAAGGAATATTTTATTTTACATACGAAATTCTCTATTAATTGAATTATTACTTGCATTTTTTATGGAAGATAAATTTCGAAAAAGTGCTTGCAAACACAGGTGCACTTCCTCTTCCCTAGTGACCCAATGGGACGACTAGCCGACACGACCAAAAAGAGGTCACTTACAAGACCGCCGGCTTTAATGATTCCAGACTCCGGGTTGATATTGATAACTTTTCGTAACAGTTTCAAAATCCCAATATAACTTTTTGGCCTGACCCGGGATTTGAACCCAGAGCGTCATTATCTACCGCCTGTAAGTCAGTTTATATACATAATTAGTCTACAATCATAAAACCTACTTACACAATGCACCTGACCAGTTTGACAGATGTATTGTTGCACTAATAACGCTCAATATAATAGCATTGTAACTCACCGTAGGTCAAGACCACACTTCCCCACAAAGTATTTAGTCTAATGGAAACAGCATGAATTAAATAACTATATAGATCAACTAAATGGCGGAAGCGAATTACTGAATCACACACTCATGTGACGCAGTTTTTATTGAAGTAAAACTTCTTTCCGAACGCTGTAGGCTGAGTAAGCTGGCGAATGCGTTACGATAAATGGGATCGGGCGAAACGAACGGATATTGAGAAAAAGGAAAATGACATAAAATATGAAAGCCAGATACTCTCACCGGTCCATGATTGGCCAGGTCAAGCAACTAGGTTCGCGATCAGTTCATAGATGGGTGCCAAAGTGGTTTAATTACTGAGCGTTTCCGTGCTTTGGAGGGCACGTTAAGCTACCGGTGCCGGTCGTAGCCATTAGGCAACAGTAGTTAAGCCATGTCAGCGGCCTACTGTACGGCATGAACAACTCTGACACCCGGGTAAGCACTGCCCATACGATAAGTAAGTACAAAAATTTAGAGTCAAACCTCACAGAAAACATATATGTAGATAAACGTAGCTCTCGTGTGAACCCCACAGATTTTACTTTTTCATTGAAAGGTCTGTAGAAAGCAATTAGTCGCTATTTGAATTATATTTTTATCAAACTACCCCTAAAAGCCGTCTTTCGTTATTCTATATAAAAAAAGAAACCAATTTTCCTCAAATTAAAACATCACCAATTAAACAAGAACAGAAAAGAATATCAACCCAAAATTCATACTTACCGTCATTTTTATAACAATTCCGTTTTGTTAATAGTTTAAATAAACGTACGCATTACCTAACCCGAAAACTTGGCGCAAAGTATATATAAAAACTCAAAAGGGTTGAAACATTAAGTCAGCAGAAAGTTAGACAATAGAGGCAATCAGTAAAAAAAAAGTTTAAAACGTTCAACTGTAGGAGAAACTTCTTAATTTTATATCACTGATTACAATTTTCGAGAACTGGAATTATAAGCTACAACTCTTTATCGAGCTAACGAAGACTAGACCTTCTTATAGTACTTCATTTATTTATCTTTGGTCAGATACTGACCAAAATTCTTAATTTAATTTTTCTTTGGTCAGATAATGACCGAAGAAAAATAAATGAAGTACTTTAAGGAGGTTTCGTCTACATTTGCTTCATGAAGAGTTTTAAAGAAATTACAGAAAACAATATTAAAACGTACAACTGTGGCTGACACTTCTTAATTTTGTATCACTGATTACAATTTTCGAGAACTGGAATTATAAGCTACAGCTCTTTATTGAGCTAACGAAGACTAGACCTTCTTATAGTACTTCATTTATGGTTCTTTGGTCAGATAATGACCAAATCTTCATTTATTTTTCTTTAGTCAGATAATGACCAAAGAAAAAAAAATGAAGTACTGTAAGAAGGTTTCGACTTCGTTTGCTCCATAAAAAGTTTTAAAGAAATTACAGAAAACAATATTAAAACGTACAACTGTGGCTGACACTTCTTAATTTTGTATCACTGAATACAATTTTTGAGAACTGGAATTATAAGCTACAGTTCTTTATTGAGCTAACGAAGACTAGACCTTCTTATAGTACTTAATTTATGTTTCTTTGGTCAGATAATGAACAAAGACAAATAAATTAAGTACTGTAAGAAGATTTCATCTTCGTTTGCTCCATAAAGAGTTTTAAAGAAATGACGTGAAAACAGTTTAAAAAGTACAACAGTAGCAGAAACTCCTTAATTTTGTATCAGTTCGAAAACTGTAATCAGTACAGTTTTCGAACTGGAATTATAAGCTACAACTCTTTATGGAGCTATCGAAGACTAGAGATTCTTACATAGTTCTTCAGTTATTTTTATTTGGTTAAATAGTGACCAAAACTTCATTTATTTTTCTTTGTTTTAAACTTTTTATGTAATTTCTTTACAACTCGTTATGGAGCTACCGAAGACTAGACCTCTTAAAGTAGTACCTCATTAATTTTTCTTTGGTCAGATAGTGACCTAAACTTCTTTTATTTGTCCTTGGTCAGATAATGAAAAATAAATTAAGTACTGTAAGAAGGTCTAGTCTTCGTTAGCTCCATAAAGAGTTATAAAGAAATTTCGGAAAAAAATATTTATATATAACGAATACTAGACCTTCTTAAAGTGCTTCGTTTATTTTTCTTTGGTCAATATCTGACCATTATCTGACCAAAGGAAAAATAAATGAAGTACTACTGTAAGAAGTCTTCGTTTCGAAGTTCAAAGAATAGAAATAAGAACAAATTTCGATGACTGAACATTTTGCGGAACAATGAGTAGCAAGGCTTAGTCTTTAATATCCAAATTGCTTGCTAGACTAACTCAACCTAACCTCATAGCATTTCAGTATCGTTAAAAAGCCTTCCTTAATCCTTAACCGAAGAGCGGCTTCAGTTCCTCGTGGATAACGTCACTTATAGAGATAGTTGCAGAAAACTAACCGACACTAACCTCATAGCATTTCAGTATCGATAAAGGCGCTCATAGCTAGATGATCTCACCGGTCCGTAAGTGATCGGCGAGGTTATGCAACTAGGCTCACGATCAGCCCATAGATGGGTGACCACCAAAGTGGTTTAATTTCTGAACGTCTCGGTGCTTCTTAACGCACGTTATACTGTCGCTCCCGGTTTTAGACCGAAGACCTCTAAGATTTAGTTTAGCATCATCATCATATCAGCCGAAAGACGTCCACTGCTAGACAAAGGCCTCCCCCAAAAATCTCCACAATTGTCGGTCTTGCATCCAGCAGTTTCCAGTGACCCGCACAAGATTATCGGTCCATCTTGTAGAGGGGCTGCCCACGCTGCGTCTTCCGGTTCGTGGTTCGTCATCTGCTCCTAAACTAAACAGACCTTGTACTATGGAGACAAGATAACTGATATACTACTTTACTTTTGTAAATACATACTTATATAGATAATTACACCCAGACGGGTTTTCAATTCGACTCCCCTATTGCATTACCCTATTTCAGTATCAAAGAAACAACTGACTACACGTACAAAACAGTTGCCTAATTTTCACAACCGCCGTGTTCGTGGTCATTTCTGTGGTTTTCCAATTGTTGTTTTGATACGCCCTGAGGAAGTAGCTAAAAACATAACGTACTAGCTGTGCCCGCGACTTCGTTCGCACATTTTGCAATGACTCGTTAAATGTTGCATCAGAATATCTCTAGTATTTTATCTCTAGTCGCAAACTTATAAATATTCACTTAACCTTACATATTTATATACAAATTTCATTGTTATTTGTTACCCTTGTGGGTAAAACTTTTACAAAGTTTATATCGAAGCAACAGCCTAAAAAATTGTAGTCAAGCTTCTAACTCTAAAAATTACGATACTTCCGTACATATTTTCAACCCCTTCTTCCAACCCCTAACAACCATTTTTTCGTATTATAAAGAAGCCTATGTCCTTTCTCAGGCTCTAGACTATCTGTGTACCAAATTTCATTTAAATCCGTTTAAGAGTTTTGGCGTGAAAGCGCAACAGACAGAGTTACTATCACATTTATAATGTTAGTAAGGATTCAAAACTGATACCATTTAAATTCTGGATTTATAAAATTAGTGATTCCAACTTGGACACTAGGATATTTAAGCATTTTTCTTAGCTCAGCTAGTTTCGATTTTCTAAAGCCTGATCTACAGACGCCAGCACATCCAGCTACCCAATCTGTCAAATTTCTTTCATAGATCTTCAACTTTATCACAAAAGCATAAGGGTTGAAACTTATGCTTTTGTGATAAAGTTGAAAATCTATAATTTCAATTGGGGAAATTTGACAGATTGGGGTAGCTTGATGTCCTGGCGTCTGTACATTGAGAATGTTTAGCGAATTACAAAAATTGAGTAAGCAAGGATTAACCGACAGGATAGTGGTGATAATTTTACTGGTACTCTTATATTTTTCGGTTAAGAACAGTATAACGCTTATAGCTCTTGAAAAGTGTAAATGTTTGTATTGAACTGAGTAACTTAACTAGATGCATACAAAGAATTTTAAATAGGTCTGCGTAGTTTCGAAGAACATGATAATAAAAAAAACGTTAATCTTAGTCTTAATTAAACCAAAATTAAAAAATAAAATAAAAACAGAAACACTTAAATGGACATCAGACATTGCATTAGCTTCTTATTTTACTTAAACCGAGTTCACACTCGCGAACCGCACGGCATTCGAGCATAATATTATCGAGTATATAAATACTGCTTTCTTCATTCCCGACAGTATTAACATACTTATTAATTGCTGCCTCCGGGGTACACTGGTAGCTTTATAATATTTCTCCAATGGTTTACGAGTGCCCGACTCCGCCCAACGCGTCGGACTTGCAGACATTAATGCGTTGCCATCGTCGTCAGACAAATGAGTATGCTGATTAAACTCGTGTGCACTATTCTTTATTTTTGCCCTTTTATGGCTACTTATTTTAGTGGTGACTGCCTCGTTGGTCTAGCGGTAGCGTGTTCACCCGCAGAGAACGAGGTCCTGGGTTCAAATCCTTGTTCGGGCAAAAAGTGATTTTGGGACTTATCTGTAAAAAAGAAAAATTTCTCAGCATCAGCCCGAAGTCTGGGAGTTGGCGGTATTATTTGCCTCCCAGAGCAGGTAAAGCCGTCGGTCCTGTGCCTGACCTCTTTCCGGTCGTGTCGCCTAGGCGTCCCATCGGATCATGAGAGTGATGGAATAGAAAGTGCTCCTGTGTTTGCGCACACACTTGAGCACTATAATATGTCCCGCGCAGATGGCTAATCTCTATTGAGACCGGCCGCCGTGGCCGAAATTCGGCTAGGAGGACATTACATTATTTTAGTGGTAAGTTTTTGTGGAGACAATTGTTTTGTCGATGAACTGATGCGTCGACAGATATCAGTGGTTTAGGGTTTATGTTTTCATAAAATCAATCACATTTAGTTATTTGACTTGCAATTTAGATTTGTAGTATGTTTTTTTTATATTTTATTACGTAAACCATTTTAATTCACGAGTACAATTTTTGACAACCGATCGGCTGTGTAGCCAATCTTAAGAGTATCGTATATGTTGTCTACATATTACACATGCAGAATAGAATATAATAGTAAAAATAATTTTATTTCGGACAACTAAAAGATTCATACATTTCTAGTAACAAGTTTACTCTTATACTATTGTTAGTATTAATTACTAAAGACAAAATTAATGAGAGGACCACCCATTCACTAAAACAACGAAATCCAGGGTATAAGTCGTCTCACAAATTGTTGTACTATGGTGGAGCAAGTATCGGCCACAGCTTTCAGGATGCTATTGTGACTGCCTCTAATTCTGCTGATATAGATACTGATATAGGTAACAAACCATGATACTTAACGGGTATCATTGTTTGAGACACGATAAAGAAAAACGAGCATATGATACTGAAAGTTTATTCACATTACTACTTTCAACAATTCAACAATTGTGAATGGAATCTCTTTCACTGGTCGGTCATTATTTTTCAATTTATAATGTGGTTAAGAAGTATTTTTCTAAACAGAAGATGAGACCAGAGCTCCATAAGAAATGATGCGATCAGTGTATTTTAGTAAATTATATCAAGGTACAGTGCAAAAAACAATATTCTTTCCGCATACTCAAAATAATGTTAACTTTTGCTAATCTTCCCTGGACTTTTAATGCCATATTTCTCCATAGCCGGCGAGTATTACAATATTATGTACATATATAGACTCACGCCTGTTTACCAGGGGGGTAGGCAGAGATAACGGATTTCCATTTGTCATGATTTTTGCACAACTCTTTTGCCATTATATTTATCATACATGTTCGTCGGTTTAGGGTATTTTTGACCTATTCTTACAATATTATATGAAAACTAATAAACTTATTCTTTTGTTCCCAGGTAACGTACCGTTCAACACCAAATACAACAGTGAGTATTCTTAATCACATTACAAATTCACATACAAAATTATAATAACACAAACAAACTATTTAACGAACGTTACCAACCTCCTTCAATCAAGGCAAGTCGCATTTCGAAAGCAAATTATCAACCTAGAAGGGGGGGAGGTATAATTAAAATCCGTTGATTAATATGTAAATGTAATAAGATTACCCTCCCCTGAATAATTTAAATGGAAGCCCGGGAGATGAGTTATATACGTCGGACTCTCATTATACTGTAGTTATATCGGCCACTATAATGTATGTTGCGTCCCGTTTGATAAATGCTGGCCGTACGATGCTAGTTTTGCTACCACGTAGCTCTGCTACCGAAAGATTATGCGTTCAATTCGCATGCTACTATTACTAGGTACTTGAAAAAGGTATACTTGATGAACAAAAGAAGTATACCTGGCCTGTGTGAATAGTACAACCGAAAGGGGAAGATTTCGTAGAACATTCTCTCAAGAAAGGCCCGGTCAAAAGTACCCTATAAAAATGACTTTGAAATACGATTCGGTAGTACTCGTAGCTGATACAGTGGAGTAATTTATTTGCTGTATAGAGCCAAAATGATGGCATCCTCATAATTTGGTAGTGACATTAGAACAATTTTGAAATGTATGCGTTGACATATTATTATGTTGACCGTACGCTTAGAATTCACGGGTTTTGTTAAATGGTTATGAATTGCAGATTTTTGACATAGTACAGTCGAATTCTCTATTATCTGTCGAAGACCAAATAATAATAATAATATGATGGTTTTGAATACTTTGATACTGACAAATATCAAAGAGTTCTGGATATAAACTTCTATATATATGAAATAAAACTAACTGGCAGATCGATCAAGGCACAGCTGAAACGCCTGGGTCTAGAACTATGAATTTTTGCACAAATATTCCGTAAGTGACGTAAGTATGCATTAAGGAAGGATTTTTGGAAATATGGGGGTGAAATGCGATTGAAAAAAAAGAAAGTGGAACGGGGTTGACAACTTTATATGGAACAACGTATTTTCTTGATCTGTTCGACCTCAAACTTGGCATTTATATTCATATAACTATATATATAATTCATATAAGATAGAATTGGTTTGTTTTAACTTCTTCGATATCTGATTTCAACTACCACGCGGACAAAGTTGCGGGCAAAAGCTAGTTTAATATAAACCTTTTCAACAATCCTACATTGTATAATGCAATTTTGTGTATAAGCTATGTCCTCTTCATCTGTCAAAGTCTTCAACTATACTTTACTCTGAACTTGTGGTACATTTTATATTATTTAAAATCGATCTTATAACGGTATGTAAATGATTAACGGGGACACGAATGGACGCCTTATTGAACATGTATTAAAATTTTAATTGACTCTTACGAGGGTTCGCTTTATTGAACGAGGATGTCCAACGAGATATTACCTAAAGTATAGAGATCATGAATTGAAAATATGTATGAAAGTGTGATGTGCTACTTCTAAGAGGTAACTTCTACTTCCTTTTTGATAAAAAAAAAGAAATGAAATAATGAAATTTATTCTGCACTTGGGTATTACATACACTTGTACTTGTCAAGCTCACAATGCAGTACATAATATACACTTTTACTTGTCAAGCTCACAATGCAGTAGATAAACATAGTTGAATACAGTATATGTTACAATAAAATTAATTAGTACGTCCGTGCGGTCTGTTTCATCATATTTTTTTTTTGTATCGTAATTGAAAAGTCTCTACATTATTATTATTATTCACACACGGCCATCTGATCCCAAACTAAGCAGAGCTTGTACTATGGAAACCAGATAACTGATATATGTACTACATTTACTACGTTTCCTTTGTAAATACATACTTATAAAGATGATTACACCCAGACTCAGGACAAACAGACATGTTCAAACAAATATCTCTGATGACTATCTCTCGACCTGCAGCGTGAAACGCAAGCATCTACCAACCACGCTATGATGTTTTCAACGAAAAGGCAAGATCTAAAAAAGAACCAAGATAGAACTAAAATTAGCCTATTTTAGAATTAGTATATGTCTGTTTTTTTATTATAAAATCACGAGATTATGGCCATACAGATAACAACATACATTAAGCAAGCCTGGTACAGACGCCAGCACATCAAGCTACCCCAATCTGTCAAATTTCCCCAATTGAAAGTAAACCTTATGCTTTTGTGATAGAGTCGAAAATCTATGAAAAAAAAATTGACAGATTATCTGTACAAGGGTGAGTTTGCCTACACGGCTAACTCAATAAATCTTCGTATATGTAAATTTTGGAATATTACAGTCGAACAAAAAATACAAAATTCTGGGGCCAAAAATATTGTTTATGTATCTCTTAGTAGTAAAAACAATGTCATGTGCAATATATGCGACGTACAATATTTAAGGCACGTAATCAGTTTACAGCTTCCGTCGTCGTACCACCAAACTGGCCATGTTTCCGCCATCTTTATTAAGAACGCATGGCCTCCCGCCTCCTGGCGTTGGTCAACAGCCAGCAAGGCGTTAAAGGCATCAGCTACACCACCCACCAGTAACGATAGATCCCCCTACCCCCGCTAATTTTAGATATAGCCAGCCAAGGAGGGGCTAGACGACGACATTCAGAGGTCAGGTTACGTTAGTATAAGGTGCTTGGCTCACTTGTCTAATGGCTTTGATTAAACTGCCAGTTTATTTGACGGTACGATGCGTGCGTGCGACCACGTATGAATTTATGTTTAGACGACGTCCGAATATGGAGTTATGATCCAAGATTTTGGAACGTTAGGTCGCCGTGTTACTGAATATAATAATAATAATATCTGGGGACAATGTCACACAGATCACCGTAGCCCCAAACTAAGCAAAGCTTGTACTATGGGTACCAGGCGACGATATACTTACATACTTATATAGATAGATAAATACTTATATACATAGCAAACATCCATGACTCAGAAACAAATATTCGTGTTCATCACACAAATATTTGCACTTACCGGGATTCGAACCCAGGACCACCAGCTTCGTAGGCAGGAGCACTACCAACTAGGCTATGGTGACCGTCGAAGATATTCAGGTTTACACCGAAGCGAAGCATAGAGAAGAGAAGTATGTAACCGCTTTTCTTAATGATAGCGCCATCATTGTCTATGTCTCTTTTAATTGGCAAGCGGTTCTCTACACTGCTCTACTTCTCGAAAATCGATATTTTTCGTTCAAAACTGGCTTGATCCTGGGGGACGCCGCATTGGCCGCCATAATTGTAAATAGTGCCCAGTGATTGGGGATTCAATGACCTAAAGGGACTCCCACTCAAAAATATCGTACATATGTAAATATCGATAATATCGTAATATATAATATGACCTCAAACGGTTTCTTCACTTTTAACTTGGCCCATTAACGCGTGATCGGTGATCGCGTGCATGTGATCACACTCTCATTTAGAATTACGTCTTTTTGCTTTAGTCTTCCATTCTTTAATTTTAATATAGTAGAACTAAATTTCAAAACAATAGATTAGTAACTTGTTATTTATTTAAGGATTTCAGAAAATATATGCGATAAAACAAACCGCACGGACGGACTAATTATTTTCTTTTGTAAATTTTATACTATCCACTATGTTTATGTACTGCATTGTGACCTTGACAAGTACAAGTGTATGTTAATACCCAAATGCTGAATAAATTTCATTTCATTTCATAATTTTAGATGTATCTATGCAGCTTTTTGGCCTTTATAACGATGTTTATCACATACCGAAAGGGTATACAAGGTAATTTAAATAGCAAAGGAAACATAAGGAACACTATCTACCCAGGAAGCTGAACACAATAAAGAAATCCAGTCGGAAGTAAAGCTTTTGTTTATGTTAAGCATTTTTATTTGCAATACGTTATCCAGTTACACGTTGCGTCGGCTATTTAAGTTATTCCTTGAATATACTTTTCAAATTTGCCTTATATACGATATCTCCCGATATTGTGAGAGTCTTTCTATTAATTCGTAACTCTATAACAATTAAGTGTAGGTTAACCCTTAAAAGGTCATAGCGTATGTTCACAATTCATTGTATCTCTTATTACAACGAAAATTAGAGTTTTCATTCAAATGGTAACTATTGAACCATAGGCCGATTACGGGTTAATAAAATTCTTTAACCCTGTTGAGGGCACGGCACGGATTTCTCAGATTATTAGAAGTGGCACACGCTCTCTGAGAAATAAAATGCAGTTTCTATTTTTTCACTGATGCCACGGGATGAGCAAGCCGATACAACTGAAGAAAGTAGAACTAATTTACGTCCTCTCCGAAGCACGGGGTTGTAACATCGCCAACTGTATTGAACAGGATTATTTGTTCTTTGACTGGGTGTAATTTAACTACAATATGTATATTTACAAATATGTTTTTCAGTTATCTGGTTGTACTTACTTACTTATCGTATGGGCAGTGGTTACCCTAGTGTCAGAGTTGTTCAAGCCGCCCAGTAGGCTTCTGACATGGCTAAACGACTGTTGTCTAATGACTACAACCGAGACCGACAGCTTAACGTGCCCTCCGAAGCACGGAGACGCTCAGGAATTAAACCACTTTGGCGGTCACCCATCTATGAACTGACCGCGAGCCTAGTTGTTTAACCTCACCCATCACCCACGGACCGGTGAGAGCATCTAGCTACAGGTTATCATAATACAGAATTTGCCTAGTTAGGGATCATATAGCAGGTGATACGTTGTCCTAAGATATTTATTATTACCTATTTATACTATTAACTTATTGTGAATATAATGACAGTAAATGAGGAAAAAGGGGTGTGCAAATCCGTTGTCAATCTCTCTAGGTAACAGGCATGAGTCCAGCTATGTTTATGTATGTTATCTTTGAGGATTCTTGTATAATTAAGGTAGAGACGGCCTCTATAACAATTCATACATTAAGTAGCAAGTTCATAGTATTTTCGAGTTACTGCCTCAATGCCGAGAATTAAAAATATATAACGTAGCCTAGTTTACAAACAACCCTTTAAACTTCTATTTTTATAACATAAGCTATCGAGCGAAAGGTAAATTTAACTCTTTCTTAAATGCCACGTAAGTTGGAGCATTTTAAATTTTAACAGCGGATCGAGCTTATAAAATATTAAGACCCTTTTAAATTCATTGAATGTTTGGCTCAGGCATCGCCAATTTGTGTCCCGGGTTTGTTTTCCGTGCAGGAATACTATATGTGTGACCCATAAGTAGTTGATTTAAGCCGGGGTGTGCTTGTGCGACACAGCGATTTAATCCCTAGTCCGGGCTTTAAAGATCGAACAATAAGGAAATTTTTGAACATTTAAGTGAAACAATACGAATTATTATTAGGTTGTGAAAGATAGGTAAACCCGGTGTGATTATATCAGTTGACTACTCTGGATTGTGTGTTTAAGTGCAAAAAGAGTCCTGGGTTTGATTTTTGTACCAAATTGGACCAAAGATTGCCTAGTTTAGGATTTCTCTGATTATAGAAATATTCAGTAGCAGCCTGGAGTATAGTACGCAGTTTAGTTATAGTTTATGTACCTATGCCCCGTTATTTTCTTACTAGCAATGTTAGAGAAAGATGAAATGACATTTAAATTAGTTACCTTTATTGTCGCCAGCGTTGTCAATCGTCAACTGTTTTATCGAATTCTTTTTTCAAAATCACCAGAAATAAGGTGACACCGTTCTTCCAGCCAGTTTCAAAATTAGCCAGTGAGTTGTAAAGGCTTAATATTTATTTAGTATTTGTTAAATAACAATTAAAAAAGACATTACACAATCGTAATCATGCCGCTTCTAGCTTTTACAAAGTTGCATATTTTATAATTACATTTAGAAACATTAATTATATTAACATCTTATAATTACATTTAGAAACATTAATTATGTCTTCACAATACAAATAGTTAGCTACATATCCTGATATTTTGAATTTGGAAATCAGCATAGTCTGTGAGTATTTGCGAACGGCGTATGGCTGGCTTAGCAAATCATTTTGACCACTAATATATCACTATTAACAACGACGGTGCTTAGGTAACTAGGTTTGGTTCCTGTGATAAATATTGAGCAATATAGGCAGGTAGATTGGCAAATAAATAGAGTGTTATTTAGCAAGTAGATTCTATAATGTTTTCTCATTACAATTTATGTAACATTATAATGAGAAAACATTTTACTTACTTA
Source organism: Pseudoips prasinana (assembly GCA_951640165.1). Lineage (NCBI taxonomy): Eukaryota > Metazoa > Arthropoda > Insecta > Lepidoptera > Nolidae > Pseudoips > Pseudoips prasinana. Next base: position 15,620,753 of record OX621259.1, on the reverse strand, counting down.
ATACAAAAAGGAGGTTATTATTTCGACTAAACTTTTTTCTTTTTGAAGTTATACTTCTTTTGGCGCGATGGAGAAAAATGATGAGAGTGAATTTTTACGGTGCGCGCGCATCTGCGCGAGCATCGTAAAAATAACAGCATGAAGTTAGTTCTAGGTGGTATGAAAATTGATAACTATGTTCAAGTTGTATATTAAGAAGTATAACTTCTAACGCGTGTACATAAGTACACACAAGTTTTTTTGATTTTGTATATTATGTTACACGATTTTTGGTTGTTTTGTAACCAATTTTGAAAATTATTCGAAATTCAAATATGATAAAAAGAAATTTAAAAAAAATAAAACCAGTACGTACCTGGTAATTGAATTCCTGCGCCGCGTATAATTCACGGGCACAAAACGCGCTCAGACTCAGAACAACTAAGTATAGACGCCAGCACATCAAGCTACCCCAATCTCTCAAATTTCCCTAAAAGAAAATGAACGTTAAGCTTATGTGATAAAGTTGAAAATCTATAAAAAAAAATTACTGTTTGGAGTAGCTGGATGTGCTGGTGTCTATACTTATAAGTCACACAAATGTCTTGACTTGAAGCGGCGATGTGACTGTTTAAACTTTCTCTCAAAAAGGTGCAAATAAAAGTACATTTCAAGTAGGATTAAAAGTAAAAATTAACATGACTTTTGATTTCCATAGTACAAGCTCTGCTTAGTTTGGGACCAGATGCTCGTGTGTAAATAATGTCCCAGGATATTATTATTATTAAATTGGACTCGTAGGGCAATTGCATTCTAGCACGAGTGTCTAATATGCAGTCAAATACCACTACCCAAGGCCGGCCCTGATAGACTGCTCCATAAAGTACACGGAAAGCCATTGAGTTCGAGGGGCTAAAAGCCGCTCGTTTTGGAAATCTATGGGGTGACCTTCATAGTACGATGGAGTGAACTCTAAACTCGTAATGGAGATGCGATTGTTATTGAATTATATACAATGTATAGTTACAGATCTATACATATAATAAAATCGTAGGAAAGTCAAAACTTTATATTGAATATTTTTTTTAAAGGATACTTGTGGTGTGATCTAAAATCGATATCGAAGCCAGAAAAGGCTAAACTCAAAAAGTACTGCATGGATTTACTTCTAATTTTGCATGAATATTACTAAGAGGTCGGGTCAAAATATAGTTAGGCTACATATTATCACGCTATCACCTACGTGGGAGGTGCTGTGATAATTAATAAAGTTTAACGCGGGTAAAACCGCGGGGCACAGCTAGTAATTTAAACTTTAATATTAATAAAAACATTACACATAACGTCCATTAAGTTACAAAGCTGCGTAATCAAAATGACTTATTTTAATTTGCAAGGTTTTATATAAAGTTGTCTAAATACGCACTGTCTGATCACTGATAATCAATAACTAAGGTGCTAGTATGTATATACCCTGATTCAAAACCAAAACCATCTATCTGCATTTTCTGTATATCTATATTGTATCATTTGTATGTAATAATATCTCGGGACAATGACACACAGATCATCCTAACCCCAAACTAAGCAAAGCTTGTACTATGGGTACCAGGCGACGATATACATACGTATATAGATAGATAAATACTTATATACATAGAAAACATCCATGACTCAGAAACAAATATTCGTGCTCATCACACAAATATTTGCACTTACCGGGATTCGAACCCAGGACCACCAGCTTCGTAAGCAGGAGCACTACCAACTAGGCTACGGTGACCGTCTATGTAACTCATATCTAGTTCGGGGGCGAGCTGTATGCTCTGGTTGCAGTCAGAAATTATAATATAATAGTAACTATCACTTTGTTATTAATAAAGACTACCTACCTCGTTGTTCCAGTGGCCCATGTTCAAGAATGAGGTCCTAGGTTCAAATCCTTGGTTTTGTCAAAAAGATATTTTGAGATTATTCCGTTAAAAAAAATCTCCGTATCAACTCGAAGTCTGTTAGTTGGCGGTATTACATCCCCGTGCCTACGGTGAGCACTTAGGCCGAGATCTATAGAGCGTACTTAGACTTTGCTCAGACTTTAGTTAGACAGAAGTTAATGCATGTAACGAAATTACAATTGGTGTTTTGACTTTGTCTGTCTTAGCTTATGCTAAGCATAATCTTAACTTCAAAAAGTCTATAAATACCAAATCAAAGTATAAGCTTAGCATACACTTAGCAAAGTTTTACGTAAGTAAAGTTTGAGCAAAGTCTAAGTACGCTCTATAGATATCAGCCTTAAAGTCGTCGGATACCTGATCTACTTCTGGTCGTGTAGCTAGCCACTCCATCGAATCATGAGAATAATTGAATAGAATTTGTTGCATTGTGAACTGTCAATGGTGTATCATTTATTAATAAATAAGTAAGAAAGTGTCCACGTGTTTGCGCTTGTGCACTATATATAATAATAAATAATAATAAATCCTTTATTTTCAATTATCTATGACTCATTTTTGGTTAGTAATACATAAGAACAAAAACTTAAGCCTATGTTAGTAGATTACAAAAATATTAAAAACTGATATCCCCACCACAAATTACTAGTCTCCATAAAAACTAGCCGCCATGGCCATTATTTGACCAGGAGGACTTTATTAATAAAGATTTATTCATTTCTACAGTTGGTATAAAGATAGAGACAATTGTTCGCAAAAATTATAAATTAAACTCTGTGTATTATAACTTAAGCAACAATATATAACAACTACCGGCGCTTGCGACTTTATTCGCTTGGACTTCAATTATTATTCTGTTCTTAACTGTTGTCTCGCACTTACAAGCTACCTACGTGTCAAAGTCTATGTCTATCTTTGTTATTGAGTGACCCTTCGCTTTTGTATTTTAATAATCATTAAATCGACAAGACAAGATTATCTACTTAATCAAAATCAAATCTTATCTTATCATACATAAATACATAGACTCACGCCTGTTTCCCAGAGGGGTAGGCAGAGACAACGGATTTCCATTTGTCGCGATCTTTGCACACCTTTATTGCGTTTACTGTCATTATATTCTTTATACATGCTCGCCGGTTTAAGTTTATCTTATCAATCTTATAATAAATACTTTGGAACAGCTAACACACTGCCATCTGATCCCAAACTAGGAAGAGCCTGTAACATGGCAACCAGACAAGTAAACATACTTTTATGCGTCTAAATACATACATACATAAATAAATTACACCTAGACGCAGAACCAATAATTGTGCTCAAAATTTGTCCCGGGTGGGCATCGAACCTACGATCTCTAACTTAGCAGTCAGGGTTTGCTAACTACTGGACCAACAGGCCAGTCAAAGTTATTATAAGATTTATTTAATTAATTGTTGCATAAACCTAATAATTTACTTACAACATACTTAATTGTGTTGAATATACTTGCTTAAATAAATATGCGCACGCAAGTTAGTAGCACGCATACAATATTACTGCAAATATTTTGTAACAAAAATATTGGTAATGTTTTGTGATTTTAAATACAAAACTACCAGATAGTCCCTGGATGGAAAAAAATCATCATCATTATCAATCGACGAGCCTGTTGGCGTGGTTGGCAAACGCTTGCTTTTCACGCCAGAGGTCGGCGGTTCGATTGCCACTCAGGACAGATATTTGTGTGCATGAACATGTCTGTTTGTGTCCTGAGTCTAGGTCTAATTATCTATATAAGGATGTATTTACAAAAGAAACATAATATATGCAGTATATCAGTTATCTGGTTTCCATAGAACAAGCTCTGCTTAATTTGGGATTAGATGGCCGTGTGTAAATAATGTCCAAGGTATTATTATTATTAATCATATTAGCTGCAAGATGTCCACTGCTAGACAAAGGCTTTCCCCAAAGATCTCCAAAATCATCGGTCCATCTTATAGAGGGCCTGCCAATACTGCGTCGTCCAGTCGCCATTAGAGAACCTTTCTGACCCAGCGCTAGACAGTATATGTTAATTAAGCTATAAAATATAGCTTCCTGAAAACTAGGATACTAGTCAGTTCGAATCCCATTAGATAATACAATTGACAGTCCCGTTATTAATATAACTAATATTTTATTATTAGAATGACTTTTTTTACCACTATAGACGTCGTAGCAATTAATTCAGGTTGCTTTAAATCTTATCCAACTCAGTTTCTGAGAAACATTGTTAAAACCGGTACTTACCGGTATAAAATAAATGTTTTCAACTTTTCGCAGCATTTTCGTAAAACAACTGACCTTAACCTGATTTTATAGCGGTATATTTCGGTTACGAGATTATCTTTTTGTAAAAAATATCCCCATACCCATCAGTCATTTACTTCTTTGAGTAAATCGTTCGATAAATGTAAAATGTATATTAAACTCCATTGTAATGGGTTAGATTAAATAGGCAACTTATGGGTACTTGCTGTCCACCTTAGACAACATCTTCACTTACCATCAGGTCAAACGGAAACCCATCCACCATAAAAAAAAACTAGGTATCACAAACTCAACTATTCATCTTGGGAAACTCTTTACCATTTAAACTCCCACGATCCCCCAAGCTAAAGTGGTGTTCTTTTGTGAAAAGATATTTCCAGGACCATGCATAAAATAAGTTCTTAAAAATGTACATGCGCTGAAAGTCATGTCATCAAAGCTAAGAAATACACCCCTACTAACCTTGAACTCATTAAAAATCTTCCCAGTATCCTATTTTATACTCACACAAAGGAAGTAGATACAGATACCATCTAAAGAAACAGTGACGTAAACACCCAACAATAATATTGGTAGCAGACGCATCAACAATAGTGTGGTGTGCAATGAAGCCTTGCTTCTGGCCTCTCAATAATTAGGATAGTGCATCTCCGTTTACCGAATGAGAATAAAGCCTACCCTTTGTATCTGTGTGAGAGAAGACCCCTTGTGCCTATATGTGTGTGTTCGTTTATGCATGCATCTTGATTCTGTGTATTTATGTGTGCCAACTAGGGGGCACGTCCTCCGCATGCCACTCTCCGATAGTAATGTCGTATATTTCGGCTGTGCGTGCACTCATGTCTTATAATGTTTTAGCTGGAAACTGGACCGACGGATAAGCACCTATTATCCTATAACTTACGACTATACGCAACTAAACTATGTTAAAACCGTAAACATTTTCACAGTTTATATGAAGTTCAGATCTACGAACCGAATATTATATTATTCTCAACGAAGTTAAGTCAATAAAGACGTATCTCAACTGGTCTAAATAAATATTCCCAATATTAGAACCAATTTTCTAGATTCCTTTTAATTTTTGTCGGTCGAACATTCTGTAATCAGAAATCCTTTTGAGACTTCATTTTTTTTATTGAAATTGGCGTCTCGTTAATTAAAACCAAATCGAATTAATTACAGAGCGAAAATTATTCCACCCCTTCCAAGAACCTAAAAATGTATTAAGACGGGTTGTAGGGTGAATATACATATAGTAGGTACATACATATTGTTGGAAACACCGCATGCCATAAACTAATATTCGCTCGGACACTACTTGGAGTTATTGGACAATGTAAATGAACGCTATCTCCTATAATGCCTGCCTTATTTCCCCCTCAGCCAGGCCAGTGCCCGGAGCGACCCCACCCGGTGGGAGGCACCCCACCCCGACCGATGTCTCATCAGTAAGGATTGAACCCTTTAATGTATTCACCGTAACTTCGGGATGAGTCTTGTATTAGTGTTATAATGAGACGTGGCCCTAAGGAATTATGGCTATACTTGTGGATCTCAGGGGTCGGGATTAACCCCAACCTAGTTTCAATTTCTATATATGAGAGGTTTCGTCGGATAAGGTCGATAATATCATATCGCACGGTTTTAAAATCTGATACATGTTATGATTTTCAACGTAATTCAATAGTAAGTTTACTGTATGTTTTCATTTTGTTTGCTTATAAATGGACTTTTGAAAAGTTTGTATAAGTTATAAAAGTGCAAGTTCAGAACATTTTCCCGTTATTATTATGGATAACAAATCACTTTTATCAAGACTCCAAATTATATTAAGAAACAAATCTTGAAGCACTTTAAGGAGTGCTCTCTATTAAAAACTTCTTTGATTATAGTCCATTAACGGAGTTAGAGTTTAAAATTTGGCTTTAATCGTCCGCCAATAACCGAAACGTTCGTTAAAAATGTTATTTAGTGAAGCTCCTTGAGTCGCCAACAGATCGATAATGCTGCCAATTAGCCGGTACCAATTTTCCAATAAAACTTCAAACTGTTTTCCATTCCATTATCTCTCACCACCCTTTATTGCTGGCAAAGTTAAGCTACGACTCCTCTTTCCACTCCGCTCCGAAATTATTACAATAATAATATTATTATATTAATAATTGTATTGATAAGGAGACTCTCGTAATAAGGGTAAACCGTCCCCTTTCTGCCAGCCATCCTCAATAGGAGAATTTATGTAACTAATGAAATAAGCGAAGTGCCGTACCCCGCGTCCCGCGACCCGCCCAACCCGCTCCTATCCACCCTTCATTATCGGAAAGTTTGAAATATAATTTGAAATTATGCTCAATGTTATATTGAAGATAAGAGAAACACAAATTCCTTTAATTGGACTTGTTAAAGTGAGTCAAATTAAGTTAACACCGAGTTGATGGTATTACTTTTGAAGTTGGAAATTATGACGGACTGGCCGTAGGTTTCTGCGGAATTCATGGGGTGATTAGCGGTTGAAAGAACAGTTATCGGTTCCTCGACCCGCGTATTTTATTTAACGACCCGACGTTTATGGGAACTTATTGCATTGTATTATTATTAAGTTGACTACGGTAAGTAGAGCGGAGAATACCGAGTCGTGTGTACCGGATCAATACAATAGATTTGGTGTAATCAATTAGTTTTAATGAACTTCAATTATTGTTAATTCTTCATTGACTTGTTCAAGTTTTTAAATGCAGAATTCTGAGTAACATTTCTTAGCGGAAATGTTTCATGGTTGAAATGAAATGAAACATTTACAATTAATAAATTACTTCTGCCAAACTGCATAGCAGCCTGTTGGCAGATGTAGCTCCCTTTTTTTACTTATTGTGTAGTTAACATTATTTCCTTATTATTCATAATTTATACATTGCTTAAATTATCGTAAAGGTTCTTGTGAACAATACCTAATAAGTGATATCTCAGTTTCTTTACAAATGATTTTTTGTAACACATTTGTTTTTTTGTAACACGGTTTGAATTGTTCTTTAGACGAAAAGGTACATGAAATTAAATATGATTCATATTTGTTTTATAGTTAAGATCCTAAGGGTAAAACGTTAGGTCAACTATTGATTTTGGCGTGCGGCCGGGCCGTTAGTCCCGTACCTAGGGGCTCGCAACTTGAGACCATCACAATTAGCGCTGGTCTCAATCTAATTATAAATCTGATTGGGATAGAGGCAACGCACTGTTTGTTTAATATTGTGATTTACAAGTTATTATATTAACGTCGAAGAAACTTGGTAACGCAATATGGCAATCAGGATTAATGACGTCATTTTTGTGATTTATTCAATTTATATGTTTAAACGGTGTCAGATCTTAATTATGTGATTTAGATGTATGTAATACTGGTCTTAATTTGATGCAATTTTAGAATTAATCTTAATTGTAGTTCAGGGTTATTGCTTTACGTCTGATCATGAATGATGCACATGATTTAATGTTGAGACGTTCATGTGTCTGGTGGTCTAGTAATTGTGGCTCTGACTGCTAAACCAGAGGTCGTGGATTACACCCAGACATAGAACTAAAAATCATACTCAACACACACTATCTTTCCTGACTGTGGTTCCCTAACTACTCAACCAAACCAGCTGCATTAAACGAGTTATATACAAATACAAATTAAAAATAATTCCACTCCTCCGATTATTTTTTTTGTCGCATTTTTTGTGGGCGCTATAGGACTTTTCAAATTTTACAAACTAATGGTCTTGTACCTGTTTAGTTCTAATGGTGCCTTAAGTGCTACATTATTATTTTTCAAGGTATCTAGTCCCGGTACCTTAACACACAATAAATACATTGTGTCGTTTTGTATGATCTGTGTAAAAATGGTTAAAACTTAAAGTTTAATGAATAAAGAAATTGAGATTTACCGATAGTTAAGAAGATCAATTTTAATATTATTTTTTCTAACTAGACACCGCCCGCATTGGGTAGATTAATCCCTGTACTGGCACTTTACAAACACATAATTGACGGACACAACGTACATCCAGACTCCAGATAACTATTTATAGGCCACACAAATAGGTGTCCTGCGCGAGAATCGAACCCGGGACATAAAGTGGCAAGGCAACTATCTTAACCGCTGCGCCACACGTGCAGTCTAAACAAATTACTATTACATGTAAGTAGTACTTAATCCAGTTCTTAACAAAATCGTAAATTGTAAACATATCGAAATTCGATGTTCATCGAAAGAGAGCATGATTTTTTTTTTATTTAATTGAGTCGCTGTACGTAAGCAATCAATCTACATGATATAGACTTACAGTTTTACCAATTAGATGCAGATCCAGATCTAATTATTCGGATTCAGTTCGAGCAAGCGCAGCACTATTCTGATTGTCGACAAGCGATTTCGGAAATTACTAAGGCGTCGACGCCGCCGCCCGCTCATTCCACCCCTGTTCCTTGCGTTTCGGTTAGACGGTCAGTCACTGGTACAGTCACCCTATAAATTATAATGGAGTTGCATGTTGATATATATTTGGGGGAATCCTTTTTCAAATGTATTAATTTATAGGCATTAGAATTCCTTTTTCAAATGTATTAGAATTCCTTTTTCAAATGTATTAGAATTCCTTTTTCGAATGTGTTACATTGGATAATTTAATACATTTGAAAAAGGAATTGTAATGTCTATTGTTATCACACTAATACATATTATAAACGCGAAAGTTTATGATTGTGTGAGTGTGTATGTTTGTTACTTCTTCACGCTAAACGGCTGGAGCGATTTCAATAAAATTTGGTATTTAGTTAGCTGACACCCTAGATTAACGCATAGGCTCTAATTTATAAAGATTAGGGTGGGTAAAATCGGGGGTCACAGCTAGTTAGACATATAATTAAAACATAACTTAGATATAAGTATTTATGTAATACTAGCTGTGCCCGCTGTGTTACCCGCGTCCAACTTTATAAATTAAAGCCTAAATGTTAATCCAGGATGTCAACTAACTCCATACTAAAATTTATTAAACCGCTCTAGCCGTTTAGACGTGAAGAAGTAACAATCATACACAGTCACACACTCACAAACTTTTGCCTTTATAATATTAGTGTGATGTTAAGTGTCAATTGTGCAACGATATGATTCTACTACTTACTATTTGATTGATCTATTGGTCTAGTGGTTAGTGATCCTGACTGCTTAGCCAGAGGTCGTGGGTTCGATCTTCACCCATGTCAAAGCTTTGTGTGATGATAATAATATAATAATAATAATATCCTGGGACATTATTTACACACGGCCATCTGATCCCAAACTAAGCAGAGCTTGTACTATGGGAACCAGATAACTGATATACTACATATATATACTACTTTTCTTTTGTAAATACATACTTATATAGATAAATTACACCCAGACTCAGGACAAACAGACATGTTCATGCACACAAATATTTGCCCTGGGTGGGAATCGAACCCACGACCTCCGGCGTGAAAAGCAAGCATTTGCCAACCACGCCAACAGGTCCGTCGTTGATCGTCGTGATGAGGACGTATATTTGTATTTTGTATTGATCCTCGGTGATTTTGCAACTGGCTTCTCTAGTTGAAAATCTCTCGTATTATGAGGCTATAGCCTATTTACATCATTCTGTCTCCCGCTTTGCTCTGGAGGGAAGTGGAACTATTCATTTTGTAAAGTGTTTCTCCGGGACATGCCTGAGCCTCACCGCTCAGTGTCATTTCACTGTGTGCCACTGTTGATCCTGGCTTACAGGAGTTGCAGTTGTGAACAAATACCAACAGTGAAAACAAAATTACAGTTACCTTAAAATTGAAGAAGTTACAAGCATTTTAAAATCATTGTCGGCCTAAACAATAGAACCCATGCCAAAAACAAAACTAAGTCTTCTTCGACGTCATAAACTAACAAATAAGGTATCAAGCCCAATAGCCGGCTGCTGACGTAACTAGGACATAGTCATATCGACCAAAAATCCCGACAGACATTAGCATAACAATTTAATTAATCAAGACTCCGCATTAAGATACCTACGTAAGCGTTATATTCGACTGGTATGGTAGTAAGTAATCAGAGATTCTTATTTAGTATACGGAACTATCTATTATATAATTATTTTGTTTTCTTGTTGGCGTGGTTGGTAAATGTTTGTTTTTACACGCTGCAGGTCGTAGGTTCGATTCTCACCCAGGACAAATATTTTTCTGCATGAACATGTACAAAAGTAAAGTAGTATATTTAGTATATCAGTTATCTGGTGCTTAGTTTGGGATTAGGTGGCCGTGTGTGAATAATGTCCCAAGATATTATTATTAATATAGATATTAAAAATTAGGTTCGACCCCATAACTTTGCACGCGTCTTTTTCTTCTTTCTTTTACGTATTAGTATAGGTACTTACCATTAATTATAAACTGCAGTAGTTTACGATTACTATAAAACTTTTTACTTAAAAATTTATAATAATTAAACAAAAACTTGCCACTTTTCGACATGCCACCTTATAGTAATCGCTAACCGTAGCTTAAGAAGCTTGCACCACACGTGGCATGACTTATGCCTTGCCTAGGTTTTATACCACAACACCTAAATCACATATTTACTGTACGTGTGGCGCATTGGTTAAGGTAGAGTCTCGGCGACCTCGTGTTTTGAGCTCTAGTTATGTGTCTAGTTATGTGTCTAGCCTTATTTACTACAACTAGCTCTAGATGACCTGAGCCCCTGCTCGCCTAAATTGTCTGGTGAAATATCCTCCTAGGTTGACTGTAAATATCAAATTAGAAGAAAAAGCAATCACCGGGTAATTGCTACTCCTCAAATTAATTCAGATTTAAATCTATCTTCCTTGGGATATTTATACATTATTTGCCAGAATTTTTAAATCTACAAAGGATTGACAATGAGTATTAAAATATCTTAAATTATGAACTAAAGAAACATTAAATAAACTAAGTACCAAAAATTTATACTTACATTTAAATTAAAGTTAAATATATACATCGTGCTTGAGCGTCTAAAAAAAATTCGGTTTCGCTGCCTTTGAGCATCGTGCCCAAAATGCTGGCCGCATTGCCACGCTGGATGGCAATGCTTAAACGCTGTCCAAAATATCTTCGTTCCAATTTTGCATGCACACTAACTGTGTATTACACACATACATAGGGGATGCCCCTTTCAGAATCATATTATTGTTATGGATATCATATTGACTGCCACAGTGGCAGGGTAGTCACTTCTCTACTACCACAGTATCATCGGTATCAGCAGATTCCCACCCAGGACAGATATTTGGGCGCATGAATATGTCTGTTTATCCTAAGTCTGGGTGTTATTATCTATAAGTATTAGTATTTGTTTACAAAAGAAAAGTAGTATAATGTAATATATTAGTTATCTAGTTTCCATACTACAAGCTCTGCTTAGTTTGGGATTAGATGGCCGTGTCTAAATAATGTCCTAGGATATTAATATTATTGTTATTATGAACGGGACTCTAACGATGATTTTGTTACCTTTATTACTTTAGCAGTCCAAGTAATTATAGTATAGTAAGTCCATTTATAAGTTAAGTTAACATAAACATGAACTTCTATTAACAAGTCATTTAAACCATTAATAGAAACGTGTACCTTTCACTCGGCCGTCTTGCATACATTCAGTACAAAGTATCGTTGGCCAATAATCGTAGTCACCCGTCGCGTTCTAGCGTCTCGCACGTCTCCCCGAAGACCGTCCCCCCCACCCTAGCTGTACATCATCTCATTTGAATTTCTAACTAGGAAACCTCCATGCAATTATTGGATTAATGTAAATTACGCAGTCTACAGCTCCACGGTGCACTATCAGGGACAGGGTTTAATTAGAATCCGGTTAAGTCTAATAATTCTATAGTGTTTCGTAAACTCGCTCTTATGTTCACGAAAGAATGGTCGATTTTAGAAAAATATGCCGGCTAAGGCAATTAGAATAATTATTTTCGCAAGTAGACGACATTTGGGTCTGTCACCCTACATTGCGGAGAAACTACTCAATTTCTGAGTGTAATGTAAATTTATTTCGAGCTAGTTCGGTTGGTTGGAAGTGTTAGAATTATGGTTTGAATCGAGGTCCCAATAATATATTGTCCTCCACTTCTAGTATTTTCCTACAATATAAAAGAAGTTGTAAGTAAAATATTGATTGTAAACCTTGTCGCACAGCTACTTCTCTTAGGACTCCTTCCCATACTTCCAGCCGCTACGATGGCTCATTTACTGTATGCGACACATTCCATACGTGATAGCTCGTCATTGAGTATTTTGAAGACCAGAACTAAGAATCACTTCTTATCTCTGTATTTTACGTATATATCAGGCATGTACCCCGCGACTCAGGGATAAGATTCCTTAGTGCGGAGGTTGTCTTAAAAAATGTAGGTTTATGTAGTTTATTCAATAGATACCTATATATTTTTATAAGGTATCGTATGTAAATGTTAGTGTGTATTTTATCAATATTTTTACTCCAAAAGGTACATAATTATTATAATATTTTGTTGTGCACTTCCTGTCTGAACCCATTATATTAGAAATGTCTATGTCCTTATAGTTTGCTGGAAGAAAATTCAATAACGAATAAAGCTCGCCTATGTACATGCCATTTCTTTTTGTAACTCTTAAACTTTACATATAAGTTTAAGTTGTTCCTGTATGTAATATAAGAATAAGAATTGTTATTCTTAATGGCGTTAGAATTAAAAGATTAATTTCACCTAATTCCAAAGCGTACCCTCGCGGCTGCAAACACAACCTCAAAACATTCCCGACGTGACCTCGAAAATGCACGTAGGTGAAAGCCCTCGGGAGTTACGTAGGGGAACAAAAAAACACCTAACCCCCGCGTAAGGAGCGGGGGGCGGCCCGCCCGTGAATGAACGAAGGAGGATAGCGTCCTTGGAGCAAAAAAGTCACGTGACCCCGTTCAACAGGTGGCGCCGTGAGTGTGTCCTTGCGCCACCGGATTAGAAAAAAAAAAGCGGGCGGCATTCTTCCTCGCTTTTTTAAGAACACGACATTTTAAATTGCTGTCGTGTTAACTAGTGATCGGAATGTTGTTGTTTGATTTATTGGTGATTTGAAAATGGAATCTTGTAACTTTGTCTTAATAGGTGTGACCTGGCTCTTGTAAATGTTTGAATTATTAAGTAACACCAAGATGAATAAACTAACTCTGGGAACTGAACGTCTAGACAGGGTGGTAGTATTGGAAGCAGATGATCAATAAAAGCTCAGGACACTCAGGAGAAGATGTTCTGTTTCATTATTACTTACCGTGAGAAAATAGACAGTGACAGGGATGTTGAAAAAAATAATAATCTACTATATAAAAATAAGTCGGGTTTTCCTTCCTGACGCTATAACTCCAGAACGCACGAACCGATTTGCACGGTTTTGCATTCGTTGGAAAGGTCTCGGGCTCCGTGAGGTTTATAGCAAAGAAAATTCATAAAATTTAACGCGGGTAACACCGCGGGGCACAGCTAGTACTTAATAATTTAAATAAAGATTGAATAACATGCTAGTGCTGCAGGGTTTCAACACTAATACTATTTTGTAGCATCATAACTAAGATATTGAGACAGACCAGCATAATATCAACCAAAAACGTCATTTGCCGGTCCTGTGCTACTCGGATTCCCCGGATTTTAGCAATCATCACAAGGTGGTCTATCTTGTGAGAGTCACTGGAAGCCTTTATGAAGAGGCCTGCCCTTACTACCTTTTCCGATTAAACACATTATTTGGCAAATTTTAACCAACAAAAGCAAGGCGTCGTTTCATTTGCCTCATTTATTTCCCGCCATTATAAAATTATTCAACACAGGACGAAAATCTTCGAGACATATTATAGTACACAAGTGTGTGCGCAAACACAGAGGCTATCTCTATTTCATCACTCTCATAATCCAATAGGACGTCTTGCTACACGACCGGAAAGAGGTCAGGTTCAGGACGAAAGGCTCTACGTGCACTCCGAGGCATGGAGGTATAACACCGCCAACTCGTTCTAAATAAAACCCCAAAGTAATATCCCAAAATCACTTTTGGCCCGACATGAGATTTGAACCCAAGACCACGTTATCTGTAGTTGAACATTCTACCTCTAGACCAACGAGGCACTCAATAGTAGACTGAACAATAAGTATAGGAAACACGTACAAAACAACCGACGAAAGCAAAGTTCCGTGCAGCCAAAAAGCGTATATCCAAAAAGTTAACTTTGAAACAAGTAGTAGGTAGCTTGGTTCCTTTATGAATGGCGCGGCGTTTCCCTCGGCCCCGCTTAACACAAATGTCACGGCGCCCCGACGAGCCGGAAAACTCTCTTTTCTTCCTGAATTACCACAAACATCACACAATCGAAAACACACCTTATAACTCCCCAACAAAGTCTAAACTCAACTAAACCTCTTGTGAAAATTTAAGGAATTTTCTACACACCACACTCATTTAATTTACAGACTTGTTGAGCTGTAATAAGGTTGGTTTTGCAGTGGTTAGGTCGGGAATGAAGGCATGAAATCTTGCGTCTCCCGCGGCAAATTGTTTCCTCGCTCCGCGTGTTTGTATTTTATTATACATTTTTATTCTCGATAACATTAGCTTAACCGACTTTTCATTGCCTCGACTAGGGTTGCTACTGCTGTTTATGTGGTTTTTATGGTTGTCGCTGAATGTTTTGAGTTAAGTTTTCTTGAGTGTTTATAAAAGAAGTTTACATTGTTTCTTTCTTTAACTTTTATAAATGGAAATGTTTTATTTCTGTTTGCTGGAAAGATATTATTATTAAAGTAATAATAATAATAATAGCAGCATATCTTAATTGAGACTAGTCATCTGTCGAGTTATCGGTGAGATGAAAATAATAATATCCTGGGACATTATTTACACACGGCCATCAGGTCCCAAATAAAGCAGAGCTTGATTGATATACTACTTTTATTTTGTACTAGCTGTGCCCGCGACTTCGTCCGCGTGTTAATTAGTTTATTTTGTTTTTTTTTTTGTCTTTAAGTAAAATAAATGACTTTTTCTAAAATAAAAGTAGCCTAAGTTACTTCTTATTACATCAGCTACCTGCCAATAAAAGTCCCGTCAAAATCGGTCCAGCCGTTTCAGAGATTAGCCGGAACAAACAGACAGACAGACAGACAAAAATTGTAAAAAAAAATATTTTGGTGTATGTACCGTATATATATTCATATTTATGTAGTAAAAACCGGTTATTTCAATATTACAAACAGACACTCCAATTTTATTTATTTGTATAGATAAAATATATAAGTAAGTAACTCTTTATTGTGCACCAAAAAATAATACATAAAAGAACTACGAGTATATTATCAAGATTGTACAAATGGCGGCCTTATCGCTAGGTGCGATCTCTTCCAGGCTACCGTTGAATGGACCAGGAGTAAAGAAAAGGCATTTGTGTATTTGTTGACATATTAGCAGAAAGTATGTTTTTTATGTTTGTAATTACTTCCAGAGTCAGGACAAACCATGTCTGTTTGTCCTGAGTGTTCATGCACACAAATATCTGTCCTGGGTGGAATCGAACCGACGACCTGCGGGGAGTGAAAGGCATGTATTTACCAACCACGCCAACCGACCAGTCATTATAGAGCCTAATCATGTAAAAACATAGTCATACTCTTTATTCCCTTACTCTCATGATGATTGCGAGAGGACTTGCTCTACTAAAAGTCTGTAACTACAACCTGCTACTGAGAATTTTACACTGGATCATCCTCGTAGACCAGTATCTCAATATTCCAGATAAAGGATTTAACGAGATTCATCTGATCTTTACGGCTAAGTTCGTAGCGTATTTCGGGAAAGAGCATGCTTTTGCGATTTCCATGGTTGTCTTACCATTGGGATTTCTCTAAGTCATGTATGTTTGAAGATTCACCACTTCCTTCAGATGCTTCGCGCAAATCATCTCAGCCGACTTCTTTGAACTGTGATACTTAAATTAAACTTAATATCTGTGAAGTTGTAAAGATTGTTGTATCATTGTTTCACAATGGAATGCCTCATTGGTCTGGCGGAAGCGTGTTCAATCGGAGATAATAAGGCTTTGGGTTCAAATCCGGCCTCAAATGCGATCATCCGATTTTTCTGGTAAGAATATTTATCAGTATCAGCCCGAAGTCTGGCAATATAAAATTCAGGTGGCATTACAACCTATGCCTTGGAGAGCACGTAAAGCCGTCGGTCCTTACCTGACCTCTTTTTGCTCATGCCTATTAGCAGACCATGAGAGTGATGGAATAGTAAGAACCCCTGTATGCACTACACGGAGAGAGGCTGCTGCCCTTTGTCTGGGAGATATTTCCTCGGGACGACTTCTTCGCCCCCCACCAGATGAAATGGGGTAGACATATTCTTTGCCGTCCACCACACAGCTCCGTGCTTCGGAGGGCACGTTAAGCTGTCGGTCCCGGTTGTAGTTATTAGACAACAGTCGATAAGCCCTGTCAGCGGCCTACTGGGCGGCTTGAACAACTCTGACACCAGGGTAATCACTGCCCATATGATAAGTAAGTAAGTAACCACACAACAAATCTAAAATTGCGCGGGGATTGTTTAGTGAAAACTGAAATTATACCAGCGGCACGTATTGTAGACACAAGAAGTGGACCTTTTAAACAGGTTTGGCATATTTATGTATATTGAAATCACAATCAAAGTCTACGCGAGATAAGTCACAAAGAAAAGATTATTCATTTAATTATCATATTTATCCCAAGAAAGTTCACACCAACCCTATACAAGTGTTAAACGTAACAGCCCTAAGAAAAGTTGAGGCGAGGCAGGAATGTCAAAAACGGGGCGCGAACAAATATGTGCTTTGCCGACGGGCCGGGGGATCGCACCGCGGCTTAAACGGAGCTTAACCGAGGTTTAGCCTGCTGATTTTATGTTAGTTTAACTTGTCAGTGGTTTATTTTTCTGCGTGGTTTTTGTAGTTTTAAAATGTGTTAGCTGCTTTTATTTTTAACTATATTTCTAAATTATTCCGCATTCAGTATTTTACCAACAATTTAACAATATTATTTGTTCTATTAATACTTACTTCTATTAATTACTTAATACAGATGTATACGACTAATAAAATAAATTTCGATTTACACCAAAATAGCACTGAATACTGTCAGTCATTGAAAATATACATATTTGCAATGTGACGCATTATTGCAAATTTATTTTTGATGCTAAATTAATTAAAAATATTTGTTGAATTGAAATTAAGCAAAAGTATGAATATTAATTCGTTTTAGTCATGCTATTTATACTTAATTAAGATTCTTGATTATAATGTTAGTAGAATGTTGTTATGAAGGTAAACTAAACAGCAAACATATTAAATATATATACCTACTTTATCATATTACAGAAAATAACTTATAAACTAATAAAGTGGTTGGAAATGAAGTCGAAAGCAGTACCAACAAAATATATTAACAAATTTCAAGTTAACCGCAAGTTAACATTCTTGAGTCAACTTTCTGTTAACGCGTAGTACCACCACTCTTCCCAGTGGGACCCTCGGCGGAATCCTTTGCATTCCCTCCGCACTTTATCCGGATTTTTTCCCATTTTATTTACTTGGGTGCGAACGTTAGACGCCTCAG
Organism: Pseudoips prasinana; assembly: GCA_951640165.1. NCBI lineage: Eukaryota > Metazoa > Arthropoda > Insecta > Lepidoptera > Nolidae > Pseudoips > Pseudoips prasinana. The sequence continues at coordinate 15,602,809 of OX621259.1, read as the reverse complement.
GCGCCACTTATGCAAGCTTTATCCGGACACGGACTGTTTCAGAAGCGGAGCAAATTCTCGCCCAAATTATCTGACTTGTTTCAAGTTGTTTGCAGTTTTCTTTTCTTTACCTATTTGAATCGTTAAAATTTGTTTTTGGTGGAAGTTTTTGTGAAGTACACAAGTATAACTTATTTTAAAAACAGTTTACAGTGATTCTAGTGATTTGGAATTCCATATTTTTACTTCAGCGGCCCCCTGAGCTGTGGCCCGAACCACATAAGGGTGCCCTCAAGTATTAGTCGCTTAAATTAAACTATTGGTTGAGAGCCTTCTGCGCTATCCAACTGCTCGTTGTCTTCAATTCTTTAATTTTAATATAGTAGTACTAAATTTAAAAATAATGGCTTAGTAACTTGTTATTTATGGAATGATTTAAAAAATATATGTGATAAGACAGACCGCACGGACGGACTAGTATTTTTAGGGTTCCGAAGCCAAATGGCAAAAAAACGGAACCCTTATAGATTCGTCATGTCTGTCTGTCTGTCCGTCCGTATGTCACACCCATTTTTTTCCGAAACTATAAGAGCTGTACTGTTGAAACTTGGTAAGAAGATGTATTATGTGAACCGTATTAAGATTTTCATACAAAAATAAAAAAAATAATAATAATTTTGGGGGTTCCCCATACATAGAACTGAAGCTGAATATTTTTTTTTTCGTCGAACCTATACATGTAGGTTATCTATGGATAGGTCTTCAAAAATGATATTGAGGTTCCTAATATCATTTTTTTCTTAACCGAATAGTTCGCGCGAGAGACACTTCCAAAGTGGAAAAATTAGTGTCCTCCCCCCTGTAACTTCTAAAATAAGAGAATGATAAATCTAAAAAAATATATGATTTCATTTCAAATACTTGCTGCTGCGGAACCCTTCATGGACGAGTCTGACTTGTACTTGGCCGGTTTTTATTTTTTGTTACTTTTATGCTGTTTCTACTATGTTTATGTACTGTATTGTGAGCTTGACAAGCACAAGTGTATGTTAATACCCAAGTGCTGAATAAATTTTATTATTTCATTTCATTATTTCACAGTTAGCCTAGGTGGTTTTGACTGACTCCCAGAGCAATAAAACAGGGGCTCAATCAAATTTAGCAAATCACACAAATAATTATAAAGGCGAAAGTTTGTGGGTGTGTATGTTTGTTACTTCTGCACGTCTAAACGGCTGAAGCGATTTTAATAAAATTTGGTCATGGTAAAATTTGGCTATAATTTATAAAGTTTAACGTGGGTGAAACCGCGGGATACAGCTTATAATATATATATATATCGCTTTTGTGATCCATTTCCTATATAACTCTATTAAGTCGCGTATATTTGTTAATACCAATAACAATTTCAATATCAGTTTGTCTTAAAGGGTCGTTGGTTTGTTTACGGACTTTGATGATTATTATGCCACTGTAGAAATCCCGTAATACCCTTCATTTTGCCATTAAGTATAACTTCTTGTAATTAAGATTTGAAGTTTAAGCTTTGTTTTTGATCAACTTATTGTTATTTAGAGATATTTTTTATGTTCAATAATATACTATAATCTAATAGTATTCCGGGACATCATTCACACACGGCCATCTGATCCTAAACTAAACTACTAAATATTAGTTATCTGGTTTCCATAACACAAGCTCTGCTTAGTTTGAGATCAGATGGCCGTGTGTGAATAATGTTCCAGGATATTATTATTATTGTGAGTCAGCAAAATACATACTACTGTAATAATAGTATCTCCTATACAACCATTTTAAATGGTTTGAGAAATAGCAAATTAGACAACAACGGCAAAGGCCTCCCTAAAGATCTCCAAAACTGACTGCCTTTTGTGACCTGCAGGTTTCCAGCGAGATCATCAGTCACTGCAAGATAGACCGTTGATTTTAAAATATTTTTTTAAATATTATGTTCAGCTATGTCCAGCCATTTAGGCGTACAATATTTATTTAATTACAGTCAGTTATACAATTACATTAATACAATTATTTTTATAAGATATACACTATGTTAAAACAATTTAATACGTGTCATTTAATTATTAAATCACCAAAAATTATTACTTATTTTAAAGTCAAGTACTTACATTAATTCTTATCTTAGTTATGATACATATTTTACTTAGCAGAGTCATTCTTAAGCGTGATTGAATTTATCTATGAGGAAATCGTTCAATGTATAATATGATTTGTAAACCAGAAAATCATGAAGGTTCTTTTTATAAAGCTGGTTATCTGAAATGCACCTGATTGACCTTGGGATGTTGTTGTATATACGTAAGGCAACGCAGAAAACACTTTCATGAAGCAAGTGGGTCTTGCTGGGCACTACATGTAGTTTGTCCTTATGACGTGCTCGTTCACGATGAGCAAACATCTCAATATTAGATTTAACAAATACTGCACATTCGTAAATATATAAGCAGGGAAGTGTAAGTATTTTTAAATTTATGAAGGACGATCGGCAGGAGTCTGTTTGTTTTAATGTACACATTGACCTAATACAGCGCTTCTGGGCTATAAATGCGCGATTTTTATCGGTTGAATTACCCCAAAATATTATTCCATATCTTAGTGTTGAATTGACATAACCATGATAAGCTGTTAATATAGCCGATTGATTTGAAATTTTTGTCAGTCTATACAGTGCATATGAAAATTGACTAAGCTTTTTGCAGATATGGTCTATGTGTACTTTCCAGTTTATTTTGCTATCGATATATAATCCTAAGAATTTGGTATCTGTCCTTTCTTCAATGTTATTTTCTAAATATCTTATGTTAAGTGGTTTTATTTTGTTTGGCCTTTGTTTGAATAATATTATAGTAGTTTTTTGAAAATTGATTCTTAAATTATTATCATTAAGGTATTCTATTATTAGTTCAAGTGATTTATTAATGTCAGTTTCTAAATTAATTACTGTGTCATTAGCAAATAAAATGGTACTGTCGTCAGCAAATAGTGTCATATCATGTTTTATTATAGAAGGCATGTCATTAATGTAGATTAAAAATAGAAGAGGACCTAAGACGCTCCCCTGTGGTACACCATACTTGACAGTTCTAGTCTCCGAGACATATGTTTTTTCTGTTTTTGTTACAGGGTCAAGTCTTTTTATCTCCGTGATCTGTTGTCTGTTATCTAGATACGATTTTATGAGACAGTATACAGTACAATATAAATTAAGATGGTGTGTAAACTAGGCAAAAGGTGTGTGCAGAGCTCGTGACAAATGGAAATGCGTTTTTTCTGCCTACCTCTCTGGGAAAAACGCGCGAGACTTTGTATGTATATAAAAATATTTAAAATAGCATACAAAGAAACTAGAATTGTTTTAAAATTAAAATTCTCCCCTTTGAACCCCAGTGGACCTTAAGTTTGCGAAAACCGGCGTGTATAACCCTACCAAAGATTTTGGGATAGGATTGTGACTTCACATAATTCCTTCTACGTGTCTTTGTAGCTCTTTCGTAAATGGATACTGGGGATAGAGGCCAATTTTCAAAAAGGTCTTGACTACAAACGGTGTCAACGTATCAAGCTTTTTAGTCTTAACTCCTTTTGCTTACTAGGGAACTTCGAACATTGGGAAGAGGTATTTGGTGTTACAAGCCATAGTGTGTAACATCACTGAGTGTTGTTCTATATATGTGAACTATCCACCTATAGTAGGGCCAATTTAATAGATCACATTTGACTTCTGTCAGTTACTAGTAAAGTGAATTGTAAAATGATCTTCTTTAGTAATCCTACTTAATTTTATAAACGTGAAAGTTTGTAAGTACGGATGGATGGATGTTTGTTACTCTTTCACGTAAAAAAACAATGGATTGTAATGAAACTTTACAATAATATAGCTTATACGTCAGAATAACACAAAGGCTACAATTTATGAAGATATTGTGTGAATTGTCCAAAAGTTGTCGATAAGTGTCAAGTAAGTATGAAAAAATCTACCATCTGCGAGCTATTCCGGCGTGCACTGCCAAAACCGCCAGACATACACAGCCTGTTAATATTATTAATGCGAAATTTTGTGAGTATAGATGCATGTTTGTTACTCTTTTACGCCAAAACTACTTAAATGCGGGAGAAAATGCGGGGCATAGCTAGTTATTACAATAAAGTTAAATCGTAATTGAAAAATAACTAAGCAAATGTGCAGTTCTAACTACGAAAAAATAAATAATATTCTATGCCCGCCGCGCCGGTTAAGGTTACGTTGTTGAATTTTGATGAAGTGTCAAATGGGATCTATTTAATTGGCCCTTCTATAGTTTTGTTACTTATAGTCTTAACCTTTGTTATGGCAATCAAAGTCTTCAAATAAAATAATAAATAAATAAAAACATTATTCAAAGACGTCCACCTGAAAAATACACTAAGCAAAGCTTGTACTATGGAAACGAGATAACTGATATACTCCTTTTTGTAAATACAATATATATTAATGTATAGATTGACACCCAGGCTCAGGACAAACAGACATGTTCATGCACACAAATATCTGCCCTGGGTAGGAATCGAACCCACGACCTGCGACGTGAAAGGCAAGTAACTACCAACCATGAAGCACTTGTAAATAGTCGGAACATATATGTATAGTAGTAGGTATTACAAGTTAACTATAAATATTTAAATATAGGTACAAATAGATTATAAGATCGTGACTTGAATTTAATCATATATAATTATAATTAAATTTATGATTGCAGTACCTAACTAAACCAGTTAAATAGCAAATTTCTTGAAGTTATTGTAAAAATGGTTATTAGAGTTTTTATTCATAGTTTACACATATAGACTCACGCCTGTTTCCCAGAGAGGCAGGCAGAGACGACGGATTTCCATTTGTCACGATCGTCACACAAATACTTATCCTGTGCGGACCTGTGTTTAATTATTTATGATTATGTATACCATATTCTGAATAAGCAATACTATTATACTATTTACCTAAAACCCTGTAGATATAATAATAGGGTGGCCGAGAAGTTGACGTTCAAACGCAAAATTCAGATACTTTAGGATGAGGAATATCCGAATCGGAATTTTGCGTAGTTTTTGAGACAGAATTTTTTTTAGTTTTTGTTTTATAAATTTCACCTCAAATCAAAAACCGATTTCGATTTTTTCACGTTCTGTAGAACATTTCTGGTTCAGTTTTTTTGTGATAACTAATAAGCATAGTTTAACCTAACACCCTAAAAAGTATGGTTTATCTAATCATTGCAGAACTAACTTAGAATTTATTAGAAAGTTCCGAATTAGGGTTTAAGGACCATAAATTTTCAAAGTATTAAAAAAATTTAAATGGGCTGATAATGGTTCATGATTCGGTCATAAAATATCTAAATTTTGCGTTTGAACGTCATCTCCTCGGCCACCTTGTATAATTACACAGATTCCGAAATATGGTATTAAAATAGACACTTACTTGTAATAGAGTTCAATAAAATATTTCATAATCAGAAACACTATTGTATCATCCGAAATCTCAATAAAACAAACGATGAATCACAAGAGGGTGCAGATATGGCCATTGTTATTAAGCCTGCATGTCTCTAGTCCAGTTTCTCATCCAAAATCGATAGCAACCCCCCAAGGGGTAACCCCCTGTTGTTATACTAGAGACGGCCGGTCCTAATTTGTGTTCCATACGTATACGTCGATCTTTCTCGTGTTAAGGTGGATTGCGTTGTTGTGTTATGTTTCAGAATCTGAATAGTTAATCATAACATCCTTCTTTATCTTATTTACCAAATAAGATACAAAGAGTAAAAAGTAGCACTAGGGATTATTTGTTATCTCTGTAATTTTAAGGACAATCCTACTAATATTATAAACGTGAAAGTTTGTAAGTATGGATGGATGTTTGTTACTCTTTCACATAAAAACTACCGAATGGATTTTAATGAAACTTTATAATAATATAGCTTATACATCAGAATAACGCATAGGCTACAATTTATTAAGATATTTTGTGAATTGTCCAAAATATGACGATAAGTGTTAAATAAGTAGGCAAAAAATCTACCATCTGCGAAATATTGGTATTGGTAATACTGGTGTTATAAGTTTGACGTCGATGTCTGTCTGTCAGTTTGTTTGTGTGTGTGTGTGTCTGTCTGTCTGTAGCATCGGAGGTCTTAAACGGATGCACCGATTTAGATGCGGTTTTCATTTGAAGCCCGGTTTCCTTGCGGTGGCTCTTAGCTATGTTTGGTTAATCAAAATGATGTTATTATAGTTGGTGAGTTTTCTGACGGCCAGATTATGTTATTACAACGTTTTTTTTATTACTTGTATATTTAGCATTAAACTTTAAATATTTTTTAAATTATTTTAGTTGTAATTTCTACCACTCAATTGTAATTGTTATTTAATATATCGTGATATTTAAATAGTTATTATTTTATTGTTATTTTATTTGTCAAGTCACACTGATCGTGGTCAAGGGCTAACTGACTTAATTAATGCAATTTGATCGAAACGTCGGCAAAATATACATAAAGGTTAGTCGCGTACCCGAACTTAATGTTGTATAGATAATAATAATAATATCCTGGGATATTATTTACACAAGGCCATCTGATCCCAAACTAAGCAGAGCTTGTACTATGGGGATCAGATAACTGATAAACTACATATGAAACTATTTTTTTTCGTTTATACATACCTATATAGATAATTACATCCAGACTCAAGACGAACAGACATGTTCATGCACCCAAATATTTGTCCTGGGTGGGAATCGAACCCACGGCCTGCGGCGTGTAAAGCAAGCATCTGCCAAACACGCCAACAGATCTGTCTACTTATATGTATATTGCTTGAAATTCACTCTGCTTTTTATCTCGGGCGGACTCTCTCGTTAGTATAGCGGTAGCGTGTTAAACCGCAGATAATGAGGTCCTGGGTTCAATTCCCGTGTCGGGACAAAAAAATATTTAGAGATTATTCTCTTAAGAAAATATTATAACGAGCAAAAAGGCAAGCAAGCTTTTTACGTATATTTGTTTGTAATAGGTAATTTATTATATATAATGATTTAACTGCTTTTAAAAATTGTTTTCTAATAAATTTTAATTTTCATAGTGTTAGTGCATGAGCGTTATTTTATTTTCAAGATGAAACTCTACTCTTTGCAAATTGCAATAGTGCGCACCCAATGAAAATATATTAACCTATTAAAGCCTTTATTTGAAATAAAGTAATTTATCTACCCGTGTGAAGCCGGGGTGGGTTTCTAGTATTCTTGTTGGACGTCCGCTCTAATAATAACTTCCTGAATGCAAAAATAATAAAGTCGTAGTTTTATTCTTCAGTTTGTTTTTTATAAAAGTGCATTCAACGAAACATCAAAAGTTAACACAAAACTTAAACACAGGATTACGTAACCCACAGATTAATCATTGCACTAAAACGGTTATTAAATATTATAAGATTTATAATTAAGTATTATTAATCAATCAAAATTAATTATACCGTCATAACAAAACTGCCTATAATGATATGAAACTAAAATCTCGTTTATGTCCAAAAAAATTATAGCCCGACTTAATTGAAAATGGCCGATGCCCTAACAGCGGCCGTTTAAAGGTTAGCTTTATTATCTAGCCGGGTAGCATTATGAACTACAGCGACCTCAAAAACTTATTACAATCCGCCCTACCCAGCTCATTATCTTTGGCCCATAGTCTCAATCAATACTAACTACAAACACATACAAACTATTTACACACACAAACATAAAGTAAATGAAAGTCTATGCGTACCCGTAACCGGCGCGTCAACTTAAAACTTAATTATAATTAATTAATTCCAATTGGACGGTATCTCTTTCTAACGTTTGCTATCTTGCGTATATTCGTCTCTGTCAGTCGTTAAGGCGAGGGTAGACGCGGTATTGTGTTTTCGAAGATCTTTTATCACGAGGCATTTCACGAAGTAGAGTAGTCGTTAGTTCATTTCCAATACGATTTTATTAGCCCTCAGATTTTAATTGGCATCCTATTTTAATTTTTTTAAGCAATCTACTTATTGGTGGTTTGATTTTCATAATTTTTTCGATGGATGGTGAGAGCAGTCTCGTCTCTCGAGTTTTGTGTAATTGAATTAGGTAAAAATGTTTCAATTAAAACACTGGAGAGTGGATTGCAATACTTAATACACGTACTTATAAATCAGCGTTGTTGGCATGATAATAATTTCTATTATTATCTGTGTGTCTTTTTTTTCTCTTTTTGGACTGGCCTGTTGATCTATTGTTTAGTGATCCAGACTACTAAATCAGAAGTTTTGGGTACTCTTTGTGTGATGTACAGACGCCAGCACATCCAGCTGCTGGCGTCAATGTGCTGGCTACACGATTATTTGTGTCTTGTGACTAGGTGTATTTTTTGTATAATATGTATGTATTTAAATATCTTCATGTTAAGTAATGGAATCAGGCGTTACTTTGCGGAAATCCATAACAATCGGTTTCAGTGTTCGAATGAGACGAGTTAGCAGCCCTTGAGAATGGTCCGTGGACGACTGAAACACGTGTTGGGTATCGTACCGGTGCATGTAATTTGCTTTTTTATATCGTCCTTCTTGCATGTGCACATTTTTGCGGGCAGGAGGCCCGGGCGGTGCAAATTGCATCCCGGCATGATTAACTAACAATTGGCGGAATTAACACTACATACCTATTGATTTTGTATTTTGATCTTCATGTTAGCCTAATGACATCCACTGCTGGACAATGGCTTCCCCAAAAGACTAGCACAATGGAGTTGTATAATATCTAGGGACAATGTCACACAGATCATCCTAGCCCAAACTAAGCAAAGCTTGTTCTATGGGCACCAGGCGACGATATACATACTTATATAGATAGATAAATACTTAAATACATAGAAAACATCCATGACTCAGAAACAAATATTTGTGCTCATCACACAAATATTTGCACTTACCGGGATTCGAACCCGTACTGGGTTCTAATCCCGGTTAGTGCAAATTACCCATTGAAAGTGAACCTAATTTTTTTGTGATATAGTTGAAAATCAATAAAATAAATTTGACAGATTGGGGTAACTGGATGTGCTGGCGTCTATACTTACAACATTATTTTTGTTGCCATTAATTTATATTTAGTATCCACAATTTTAAAATTCTTCATGCATTACAAATGGATAAATTATTACTAGAAGGACCAAAAATTACATTGAAGATTTGATAATATAATTCTTAAATATAGGTCAAAAACTAAAACGAACGATACAAAACAACAACATGGAATGTACAAAAAGGGTATAAAAGCATTAAATCAGGACAAAATGGCCGGAGCCCGTGAATGGCGTACAATTTAATTGTAATCATCACTACATCGGCCTGTGACGAGTATCAACGAGATGCGACTAGAAAGGACCACCCCCTCCTCCCACAACGACTTCGAACCCCCCAAGAAGGGGTTAACACCCCCCTCATTACCATATTTCATTTACTCAACGAAATTATGCTAATTACTTATATTGCTTTGTGTAAAAAGGAAATTTATAAGGATTAAACTTACACCCCCTCCATGTCGACTGGTTCAATCCAGACATAACTAGTTTGGGCGAGTTCGGAGGATGAATTATTTAGGAGATGATTCTTCGAATTAAAAATTGGTTCGTATAAAGGGCTCCCGGATTTTCGTTCGCTTGATTATAATCGCACGCAATTAAAATTCAAATTGGAGAATTTTTAATTTTGTTATTGATGACCCTCTTCCACGGGTGGATTGAATTGTGCGTTGTTGAAAACTTTTTTGCGCGAAGTTGAAAGCTATGCTTACCGAGAGGAAATTGCTTGTTTATTTTATAAATTTCATGTAATTAAGATATTATATTTTTTTCGTTGATGGATCGTATACGTACTAAAATAGAGTGACAACGGAATTACGTGTAATGTAAAAAAAAACACGCGTATGAGAAGTCTGTCGTCATATTCTGGATACTTTCCTATTTTGAACTAAGTTTTAAATGAATAGTTATAGTAATACTATCACATAAACCGATAGATGTTCTTAAAAGAATAACCTACTCGCTGAAGTGTCTCTTATAGTCAAATAGTCATAGCAAGTATTTATGTACATGTTTCGTTCACAATATCCTGGCCTTGAAACAAACGATATTTTGAAGTTATACTTCTTTTGGCGCGATGGAGAAAAATGATGAGAGTGAATTTTTACGATGCGCGCGCACACCGACACCAAAAAATTTAACAGCATTAAGTTAGTTCTAGGTGGTATGAAAATGTATGAGAGTGAATTTTTATAACAGCATGACGTTAGTTCTAGGTGGTATGAAAATTGATAACTATGTTCAAGTTGTATATTAGGAAGTATAACTTCTAACGCGTGTACATAAGTACACACAAGTTTTTTTTTTCCTGTACCTTATGATATAGTCTATTTTTTTTTATCATGCGCCTAAACTTGCATTGTAGCTGTCGTAAATAAGAGTTAAATAAATCTAATTCTTAATGAATTAATTTACCTCTATTAAGTTACAAAATCTTATATAGTCGTCTCCATCTTATACAGTTATCAAATACATAGTCAATGCAACTACTATAATAAAAACCATGCATTTGATATCAGATATATCACATCAGCGAAATCGACGCGACGGGTAAAATCACTCAAAGTTTATGTCAAAAACACAATTTCTCGACAAACTATAAGCTTGACCACGAATCGCGATCGCCGCTTACTTGAAACTTTAGTTCAAAAATATCTGGTTCAACTGAACGGATACGAGGCGAGGTCTGAGTTTTGTATGAAATAATTAACAATATATTACCACAGTCAGTATTGTAGATAGATACATATATTTCTCGAGAAACGGTTAACACATCAAAACACACGGAAATATACAATGTTCGAATTGAATTACAGTAATGAAATAGTCGGTTGCTTTGGGCAGGCGAACGCCTCTGGGCGCTAGTTTCGCAACTTATCCCGGCTAAGGCGAGTCCTTATTTAAATGTAAATTAGGTTCATTTCACAAAATTAATGTCGTGAAGACCCCACCCCCGGCGTGCAGTGACCAACTTGCTGCCACTTCGCGATTCATTCCCGTTTCAGTTTTATTATTTAGTCATATATAATTATTGTTTATAATAATAATAATAATAATATCTGGGGACAATGTCACACAGATCATCCTAGCCCCAAACTAAGCAAAGCTTGTACTATGGGTACCAGGCGACGATATACATAGAAAACATCCATGACTCAGAAACAAATATTCGTGCTCATCACACAAATATTTGCACTTACCGGGACTCGAACCCAGGACCACCAGCTTCGTAGGCAGGAGCACTACCAACTAGGCTACGGTGACCGTCAATTTTATGATCTCCAGTTTAATTTCTTCGCGGTTAAGTTTGCACTTTTTGTTATCGAATTATTTTATGGTTATTATTTCGGTAAAAGATTTGCTTCAGGTGCTCTTTGCAGGCTTTAATTTATTGTTCTTCAAGCTGTCTGGTCTGGTTTAATATAGGACGATTACATGTGCCGATGACTTTTCGATTTAGAGATGAAATAAATATGAAATAACAAACTTGATGTTGTATGAGTTTGTGTAATGATGATGGTAATTTTTATGTTCCTGTTTTTTTTTATGTCTTACGAGGGGTAAAAGTCCAATATATTTTAAATTGAAAATTTCAATACACATAACTTAATGCTGGACCAAAACTCTTTTTTATATATCATCATCATCATAATATTAGCTGAAAGATGAGTCCAGCTTCCAGCGTCCTCCAAAGAACTCCACTATTTCCTGTTATTCGCTACCCGCATCCAGCGGCTTCCATAATAAGCGTAGCGTAATGCTTCGGGTTAAAAGTACGGGATACATTTTGGAATTTTTCATAGCTTATGACACTCCACAATAACGTAGCTTCAAACTCAAACTCATTTATTCTTGTGGTTTTTGGTAATACAGGTTCTTAAAATAAACGTAGTTCCTCAAAAATCTGCCAAAAAAGGCGTACACGTTTGCTTTGATATTATATAGTCTATACAATAATTTGCTATACAATTTATTTTATATTACATAATTCTGTACTCTGGAATTACATCATTATCAAATCTATTTATCATTCAATATATTAAAATATCATATTTAGTGGCACCTAGTTTAATGTCATATTATGGTTTTAAAAAAATATGTCAAGTAATATGTCAAAGAGTTAAATGTTAAATTTGTCATGATGAATTAAATATGTCAAAATTAAATTAAATTTGAAACCCGAACAGGTCGATTAGGTGTCATTAAATACAATGTCAAGAAAACAAAATACAGCATATTCCTATTGGTGAAATAATTTTGAAAATCGGTCAGCCTACAAATATGCTATCTAGATAGCCATCATTTTAACCGACTTTAAAAGAAGGACGTTATCAATTCAACTCTGTTTGTTTGGTAGTATGTTACGCAATTTTATCGTTGTTTGTGAACCGATTGTAAATTCACTATAGAACATCCTTATGGATGTGACTTTCACGCTGGGAATGTTTCTATAAAAACTCAAAATTTAATATTTTACTTAAAGTAAGTAAATTCACGTAATTCATTTTCATTTATTTATTTATTTCCTCTTTATAATTATCATTACAGGTTTGTCATTATGCGATTACGTAGACAGCCTATTAAAATTTTAAATTACTTTTACGTACTGAATTGCTACTGGTTTTTATAATATCATGCAATCTTATTGAAAAGAAAGTGAAAAAAGATAATTGATATACTACATATTATACTACTTTTCTTTTGTAAATACATACTTATATAGATAATTACACCCATACTCAGGACATGTTCATGCATACAACTATTTATCTTGGGTGGGAATCGAACCCACGACCTCCGGCGTGAAAAGTAAGCATTTGCCAACCACGCCAACAGCCGCGTCAAATCACGTCAATAACATGCAATCTTATTGTTACCCATTATAGTTTTTCACTTTGTTAGCTCCTAATGTCAGTTTAATTAATGATACAGTTATCATTGATAGGTTACATTACAATTGTATTAATTACATTGCTTGTCTTATGAAGTTGATCGTGTGGTGTCCCTACACAGAGGGAGTAATGGCTGCTCTATGATTATATGGACAGACGAGTCATTACTCCTGTGTAAGTGTTGTTGAGAATTGCTAATGTTGTGCTTTCACAGTTTTACACACACAAATTAATCGTTACTTTAACTTCAATTACTGTTTTGGGGCGCTCGTATAATGGCTGTATTACTACGTTTGTATGTTAGTTTCTTCCTTTGGTGGCTGACGTAGCAGCTTGTCCAAATTTTTATGAATTTATTAATAATTTTTAAGGTTCTTTAAGATTATCTGGAAGAGATCGCTTAAGGTGATAATGCCCGTTGTACATTATGTTCTTTATATCCAATGTATTTTCTTTCCGTTTGAGTGTGTACAATAAAGAGTAATTCTCCTCGTAGAACGTTCTCTGACCAAATCGGAGACGTTCTTAAAAGTCGGGTCAGAAGTACCCTAAACCGGCGAGCATGTATTAAGAATATAATGACAGTAAACGAGTCAAAAGAGGTGTGCAAAGATCGTGACAAATGGAAATCGATTGTCTCTGCATACCCCTCTAGGAAACAGGCATGAGTCTATGTATGTATGTATGTTATTAATTATGTATGTACCTCTTAGTTGATCAGCAATTAAGAAGAAATAAATTCATAAATATTTGGACAAACAACGTAGCAGTAACTCTATATAGAGTCTACCATTAGCTTTGTTCATGAAAATTATTAAGCAAGCCAGCATAAGTAGGACTCTGACTTAGTTTAAAGTATTTTTTAATATATTTTTATAGGCAACGACCTCACTGGGGAAATTAGTCCTTGTGTCGCGGGGTACTTTAAAAACATATAATGGACGGACACAATGTATATCCAGACTCAGCACAACTACTTACTGGTGACACAAATAGTTGTTCTGCGCGTGAATCGAACCCGGGACAAGAACTGGCGAGGTGACTGTCTTAATCGCTGCGCCAGACGTGCAGTCACGACCCTCACAAGATCATCGGTGTATCTTGTATGGGGATTATCTATGCTGCATCTTTCGGTTCGAGGTCGCCACTCGAGAACCTTTCTGCCCCAGGGGCTGTCGGTTCTACGAGCTATGTGCCCTCCCCAATGTCACTTCAACGTAGCAATCCGTCGAGCTATAGCGGTCACTTTGTTCGGCTCTGACAAAATGCATTTTCAATATTTCTGATTTGATCTCCCAGGGAACCTCCGAGCATAGCCCTTTTCATTGATCTTTGGATGACCTTGAGCGTTCTTACGAGGCCCATAATGAGTTTAAATAGCCTTCTAGCCTTTTTATAAAACGAAATAATTATTCAAGAAAATTAAAATTCTGGAATTTATTGTACCACGAACCGGAAGACGCAGCGTGGGCAGGCCCCCTACAAGATGGACCGATGATCTTGTGTGGGTCGCTGGAAATCGCTGGATACGGATAGCGCAAGACCGGCAATTGTAGAGATCTTTGGGGGAGGTCTTTGTCCAGCAGTGGACGTCTTTAGGCTGATATGATGATGATGATGATTTTACCTTTGGCTAGTCTACAATGAGTTGTAGAGTAAGTACACAGATTTATGCTGTGCTGTGCAGCGGCGAATATCAGAATATCATCACCCCATCTCTTCCCGTGGAGGGCGTAGAAATGGACCCGAGGGAATATTTACTAGAGGATTGGGCAGCAGCTTCGTTCTAAGTACTATGGCCATCGTAATGCGATCACCAACCCGTCTGCCAAGCGTGGCGATTATGGCATATCCTCCCAAAATTGCTCATTGGGGTGGGAGGAAGGGTCAGCAACACTTGTTTGCTGACTTTTAAAGGCCGGCAACGCACCCGCGACACCTCTGGTGTTGCAAGTGTCTATGGGCGGCGGTGACCATTTGCCATTAGGTGACCCACTTGCTAGTTTGTAGCCCTCAGAAATATAAAAAAAGAAATATTCTTGGGGTTAGGCTTATCCATCAGTGGACTTTTTTCATAATGTAATGATGATGACTCGGACACCTTACATCAGCGCTAAACCTTTATTACAATAATTATTGTAAACCAAATACATTACTAACTTCCAATTTAAAATGAAACGCACAAAAATAACATTAGCCTAAACAAAACACAAACTATAACATTAATCGTGATATTACGATCGCGATCACTTCGCGACGCGATATGAAAGGGTTAGACCACCCCTACGGCACATAATTACACACACATTTAAACACACACACTCGCAAGCTACGATAAAACAAGGCAACTACTTAGCATTTTCAAATTAAATACACTAATCACTTGTATAAACGCCGTGTGTGTAGGATCGATAGTTTATATGTGTGAGTAGTGATTATAATGAAATGTAGAGGGTGATATTAAGTGGCTCCATCCGTGTACCCCTCGCTGCTTGCTGGGTAGTCATGCTTTCGTCACTTCATAATTTTAGAGATAGTATTATTTTTAAATTCTTTATTATCAAATGCCAAACGGTAATATGTGGAGGCACTTATTGTGTGCCTTAATTTCTTCTACTCTTCTTTAGACAACTAACACGCTGCTATCTGATCCCAAACTATTCTGCAGCAGAGTCTGTACTATGAAGAAGAAGAAGAAGAAGAAGAAGTATACTTTATTGCATAAGGAATATACACAGTACCATAAGCATAGAACATTATTTTGCAATTGGCGGCCTTATCACTAAAAGCGATCTCTTCTAGGCAACCTATTTGCGGATCGCAATTTAATATCAATAACAAAAAGTGTACAAATTTATTGGAAATAAGAACAGATAGCTTACGTATATAAGTATACGTCAGGATGGTACTTAACTTAATATGGTATACTTACTATGGTAACCTTTATTTCTAAATACATTCAAATTATATATAAATTATTACCAAATATTTTTTTTTTTTTTTTTTTTTAACTTTTGCACATGAAAGTACACAGGCGGACTTAATGCCGTAGGCATTCTCTACCAGTCAACCTTGGGGTGATGCAGAGAAAAACAAGGTAGGTACACTTTAAAAACGTCTTGTGTGGATTATCATTGTAAATATATAATTATGAATAATTACATACAATACATAAATAAAAACTATAATAGGCTAATATATATTTATAAATAAATATACCTAGAGAACAATTAACGATAGAAGAGAGTGCTATTGAGCTGATTCTGCCAACATTTTTTTGGAAATGTGTTCGCGCATTTTCTTTTTAAAAGAAAAACGACTAATTTATATATAACAAACCAATATTTGTCCTGGATTGGGATCGAACCCTTGACCCCTGGCTTAGCAGTCAGGGTCACTAACCACTAGACCAACAGGTCAGTCAAGTTTCGCTCTAACATTGGGAGAGTGTAATTTATAGCTCCGCTACAATTTCGTAGCCAACAGTGATCAAAAATATAAGAGCAAGCAGGTAACTTGATATCAGCTCTATCATTCATATAATTATATATGGAAATCTTAATTATTATAAGAAATATGATAATGACGGTAAACGAGAAAGAGGGGTGCGCAAAGATCGCGCGGGCAGCGATGATCACTTGCCATCAGATGACATACTTGCTCTTTTGCCATCCTATAATACAAAAAAAAGGATAATTGTATTGTCAAATTACTAATTTTTACAGTTCACTTCTCTAGTATCGTATAACTTGTTTATTGTATTGCGGGACGTAAGTAAAATATATTCATATAAAAAGAAGGAAGATCAAAAATCAGATTCACTATGAGAGCGTAGGTTCGAATCCTACCGACTGCGCCATGTTTATTGTTTTGCGGGACGTAAGTAAAACCAGAGAGTTAGATAATGACTAATCTTTATTCATTATGCTTACTAACATTTAATGTACATTATTTAGTAATACCTACATATAAATATTATGACATATGTAACTCAGTAACTATAATATATGATTATAAATAATTTTATTATTTTTACTGACTCCATAGTAGACGAAGAAATTAAGGGAAGATTAGTAGGCCACATCGCATTACCCCCGCTACCCTACTTTGCTAATTAGGGTGCTCGCTAATTAGCTGGTAGCAAAATAAATTCAGCAAATATTAACGTTTAACTTAATTACACGGAATTAATGTGAGTACCTACACATTAAAAGTAAATATTTATTTTAAAAAGTTCAGTAGGAATCATTTCATTCTGCCCTCATAAAATGAGATCGTTTAATGCGCTGTGTGTCCCATATAACAATGGATATAGGATGTTAAAGGGGCTGCCTCGAATTTGTAGTGCCTCTGGTATGTTTGCTGCAGCAAAAATTGACAGACTTCATGCCATCACACGCAAGAAACTGACCTCAATGAAGATCAGGATACAAGGCAGCTCTAACAGCATGCTGAAAGTCATTGCAGATAAACGGGTTTGTCATGTATAATTGACCGTGGCGGTCAAAAGGTTAAAGCGTTAAGGATTTATTTACAAAGCAGTTATTTTCCATTTATGTTTGGCAAAAATGATGGCATTTTATTTATATAAGTAGATAAAATAATGAACATTATAAATTGGGAAAATACAGAGCTTTTATTTGTACAGACGCCAGCACATCAAGCTACCCCAATCTGTCAAATTTCCCCAATTAAAAGTGAACTTTATGCTTTTGTAATAAAGTCGAAAATCTATAAAAGAAATTTGACATATTGGGGTAACTGGATGTGCTGGCGTCTATACTTTGACGTAACCATTCTTGTGTCTAAATTTTTTTACAATAAAGTTAGTACTTGAGTATTAGTACGTTTAAAAAATACATTAGTTTTTAAAATTAGGCTCACATTTATACCAAAATCAGACGCCGCATAACATATTCATATCCATTCGGCAGCGCTATCGATAATTTCGTACCGAGCCCACTCGTGTTTCTAAAAAAACGTCCTCTCACCCAACGATCGATTAATTAACGTTATTACACAGTACAACCATCCATCTGTCGTAATTAGCCGATCCCTTTCCCAGCGCAAAAATAATGACGCACCCTAAAACACTTTCTTTTTTTTCATCATTTTTTAATCCAATTTGCCGAGGATTATGTACGTAATTATATTTTTCCAATTGCTACGTTCACTGTAGAAATTCGTTCGCTTGATTGCGAAACGAAAAATCCGCCGTTGATTAGGCTTTTTAAGCTGT
Organism: Pseudoips prasinana; assembly: GCA_951640165.1. Classification (NCBI taxonomy): domain Eukaryota; kingdom Metazoa; phylum Arthropoda; class Insecta; order Lepidoptera; family Nolidae; genus Pseudoips; species Pseudoips prasinana. The sequence continues at coordinate 15,584,525 of OX621259.1, read as the reverse complement.
GATTGCGTGGGTGTGAAATATATGTGAGTGAGTGTGTATAAGTATGAGTTTGTAATGGCAAATGAAACACGTATATAACGAAGAGTAGTAGGTAGATAATAATTTAGAAAGTATAACGTTCATCATTTACTTATCATTTTTGTTGTAATCAAATAAACGCTTAAAGAACCAAAATTAGCTGTCTTAGTTTGGTCAATAATAATAATTAAGAAAGTACCAGGATCTAGCTATAGGAATAAAAACACAGTGGAAAGCTCAAACTGTACACATTGTCCCTATTGTATTATCGACTACTGGAATTATACCAATATCTCTTACACAGAGTCTAAATACATTACAAATGCCTACTTACACATTACACTTACTTCAAAAAGCGGCTATATTGAACACATGTCGCATTATACGTAAATTTCTTACATCGTCTACTATTTCCTCAGCATTTTCTATATAATTTTCAATCTTATATGCTTGGCCCTGGCCCGCATATAAGTTTCTGTCATTTACCCTCAAAGAGGAGAATATACATTTGTCAAAAATAATAATAATAATAATAATAATGTACTGGCACATTTTTCACACACGGTCATCAGATCCAAATCTAAGCAGCGCTTGTTCTATGGAAACCTGAAACTGATATATTACATATACTACATTTTGTATAGAGAATTACACCCAGACAGTTCATGCACACAAATTTCTGTCCTGGGTGGGAATCGAACCCACGACCTGTGGTAAAAAAGGCAAGCATTACCAACCACGCCAAGGGCTCCGAAAATCTATGACTTGTTCACGTTATTCATGTCCACAATGGGTGTCCACAAAAAATATAATGTATTTAAAATAATACATTTTCGAAATTTCTTAAGGAAAATCGTGGACTGAATCTTAATACATATGACTAAATGCAGTCATTACGTTTCATCATAACAAATGACACACCTTATTTCTATAATTTTCCTCAAACAGTTCAATTACGAATAATTAAAATAACCTGAGGGTATAAAAATACTGCATCGCTCATTATTCTAAGAAACTGTGACGAATGAAGACCAAGACACATTAACACAGTGCTATATATATGTTATGGAGTTGATCAGTATCATATTTAAATAGTCAAGTTAACCATTATCCATCTGAAATTGGTTATATAGGCATGACATCATAATCATCAACATAATATCAGCCAAATAACATCCACTGCTGAACAAAGGCCTACCCGTAAAGTATCCACAATTTATTGCAATCCATAATTTGGAGGAATATGCCATAATCCTCACGCTTGGCAGACGGGTTGACAATCGCAGTGTGATGGTCATAGCATACAGAGCGATGTAGCTGCCCGTTTTCTGGAACGACTTCTACGCCCCCTCCCCCCCCCCCCCATGAGATGAGATCGTCATCATCATCATCATATCAATATCAATAAGGCATGTGAACAGTTTTTTTTTTATTTTTTACATCATCTTAACTTGTACCTAAATAGTATAAAATAATTAGTATTTAAAACCGAGTAGATAGATAGATAGATAGAGTACACTTTATTGCACCAGAAAACACAATACATAATATCTTAATAAAGAAAATATAGGTACAATCGGCGGTCTTATCGCTTTGTAGCGATCTCTTCCAGACAACCGTTGGGTGGACAAGAAGAATTAAGATGGAAAAGGCGGTAGTTGTAAGTGTACTATCGTGTGTATTAAACGTTATTACATACACACATAACATATGTACAAGCTTCATAAATATATACTTATATTTGTATAAATACTAATAATACTATACTATACATACATATATTATACATCTTTTTAATTAAGGAGTTATGCAGAAAGAGGTTACTAAAAGAAGTTAAGAGACAAGAAAAGACGAGATAAAGATATTTAGAGCGATAAAAAGTGTTTGTTTAAGGAAATTTTGAAAGATGCTAGGGTTTGTGCACGCCTAATTTCTACAGGAAGTCAATTCCATAGCCGGGCTGCTTGGACAGTAAACGAGTTATCAAAAAAATCTGTAGAGTGCACTGGGATATGTAGTTTTCAGTTCTCTGATGTTCTCAAAGGCCTAGAATGTGTATCACAAACGAATTCAAACCGTTGCTTAAGGTAAATGGGAGCTGTCGGATTAAACAAAATAATGTAAAGGAGACAAAGTATGTGAGTATTACGGCGAAGGCGGATTGGTAACCACTCGAGTTTTTTCCGGAATTCAGAGACATGATCGTATTTGCGAAGTCCAAATACAAATCTAATACAGAAATTTTGGAGAGGCTCGAGTTTATCAAGTTTGTCCTCTGTTAGGTCAAGATAAGTAGTAGTAGTTTTAATAAAAATATCTTACGATATTTTGATAGACTGAAATCGAAATAGGTATCCTCTATAAATAAGTATATACGTTCAAAGTTGCAAACCCCTGGAGCACTCGTAAGTTCCTTCCTATACCACGTGATGAAAGGACCAAACGCATCAATTACGAAGAATTAAGTATCTCTCATAACCATAAGAAAGAAAACATTAGTCAAATACACAATTCTCTTAAACATTTACAGACATATATAAAAAGCAAATAAAATACGTAATGGAAAGCGTTCCACAACGTTCATCACAGCACTAATTGTATACCAAAGTTGCGATTTTGTATCCGACAATTAATTGAATATAAGTTTAACTCTATAAGATAAATTAGAAACAACTGCAGAATCTTATCGATGTCCGGATGGTAAGCCTTTAAACTACAACATATAATAATGTAGATACATTTATCTGCAACTAAGTAGCGTTAACCGATACAAATTCTTAATAAGTGAGCATTCTTGGTGTATAATCCGGCCGGTTTAAATATCATTAGGTTAAGCCGGTATCCGGTTGGCAGCAGGGCTTCGTGAACCGGTTGCATTGGCTAGTTGATAGCGAGTTATTGTCATTAACGCCGGCAAGGAGCGGGCGATGGCTTGCACCTCCGAATTAATGTGGGTTTCCACGGTTGCTGTTCAGCGGATACGTCTTTTTACAAGTTTTGCGTCGTTTCACCATCCAAAATATGATTGATATATACAAGAAGAATCTTTAGCTGTAATTTATTATTTCTAGTCTGATTTCCATTTGTAACTTTCCTTATACAGCAATTATGCCTCGTTTACTCTCTTCATACATTCTCGCCTATTAAGAGTACTTCAGACCTGACTTTCTGAAAAAATAATAAATTATAGTGGATCTTGAATATTTTTTCGACCATCTATCGCATGTCGCAATATGGTAGTGCCCATGTCTCACTTTAGCTCACCATATAAAATTAAAGTTCTGCAAGGTATTTGTGTTTTGATCGTTGTTTACTTGATCGGGATGGACAAAGAGATAATAATCAAGAATAATGTGAAAATATCCAACAGTTAATTAATTTTACGCCGGAGGTGTCAAAGTTTTACTTGCATCGTGTTTTTTTTAAAACCATACAACGAGTTTTTTTGTTATTTTTGGCACTGAGTGACACTAAAAAACATATGTTTTATTATTTACTTAATGATGTTTGACAAGTATATTTTAATGTAGGCGGGGAGATAAAAAAAATACCCAGTAATTTAACATAATTAATATCGACCCGAGGGAATATCTGTTTCGCGGGGTACTTTACAAACATATTATAGACGGGCACAAATTACATCCAGACTCACAACTACTATTTATGGGTCACACAAACAGTTGTCCAGCTCGGGACTCAAACCCGCGACACGAAGCGGCAAAGCGACTGTCTTAGCCGCTGCGCCACACGTGCAGTTCAATGTGATTATCTTATCGTCTTGAACAATGGAATCGAGCAATCAATAGCAACATTATGTCATATTTAGTGATCGGCCCGCATACTTACAACCATTAAAGCTTTTTATTAATCGAGTCGCCGACGCAAACATGTGTATTACGTATCGTCACGCCTTGTTATATGAAAGGGTTCCGCCGTAGCTTGCTTAGTTACGAATAGGTGTATTACAAATATGTATTCAAAATTGACGGGCCTGATGGCGTGGTTGGCAGATACGCTGCCTTTCACGCCGGAGGTCGTGGGTTCGATTCCCACCCGGGACAGATATTTGTGTGCATGAACATGTCTGTTTGCCCTGAGTCTGGGTGTAAATGATCTATATAAGTATGTATTTACAAAAGAAAAATAGTATATGTAGTATATCAGTTATCTGGTTACCATAGTACAAGCTCTGGTTAATTTGGGATCAGATGGCCGCGTGTGAATAACGTCCCAGGATATTTTCTATTAAAAAAAAATTAAAAACAAAACCAGAAAATCCTGCTAGCCGAATTTCAGCCACAGCGGTCGCTGTCTCAATCGCTATTAGCCATCGGCGCGGGACATATTATAGTGCATAAGTGTGTGCGCAAACACAGAAGCACTTTCTATTCGTCAGCAAGCAAAGCAAATAAGAGGTAGTATTTCTAAGATATGAATATGGGCACAAAAAAATGTTTATTCGCTGAGACATACAAGAAATTTACAAAACAAGATAAAATAATCATTATATCAGCTGAAATACGTTTATCTCGTCCCAAAAATCTCCACAATTTGCGGTCTTGTGCTACCCGTATTCAGCTGCTTCCAGTGACCATCAAGATCATCGGTCCGTCTTGTAGGGTGCCTGCCCGCACTGCATCTTCCGGTTCGTGGTCGCCACTCGGGAACTTTTTTGCCCCTGAGATGAGATGGAGTAAATATATAATATCTAGGATATAATATATATAATGTTGAAGAAATTTCAATATATGGTTTTAGGAAAAAATCTTACGATATGTTGATAGACTGGAATCGAACGGATCCTTTAGGTGGGCCATGGATTGGACCGATGCACCACAGACACAATCCATTTTGGGGTTGCTCGACAGTCCCCGCTTAAACATGTTTTCTGTGCTTCGGCCAACCTGTGTCTGGAGTCTATTTATGAACTTCCAGATCGGCCACGGCAATTGATGTTTGTTTAAATCGGCTTCCATGAGCACATGTGACGTCGAATCGATTGTCAACGTTGAAGCCGATTTAACGTTTGATTAAGCAATTTTTAACCTTTATTTCTTTGAACGCCATTTAAAAAATTGATGTTCGGCGACTTAGCCGTTAGAGCCCCAGGCGTCGAAGGTATTAAACAGCTATAAGGCTTTTAATTATTCGTAATACAGCAAGTACCGTATCGCTGGGGAATGGAAACGGTCTCCAATAGTACCCGTTCAGACGCCCGCATACTTAGGACCATTAAGCATTCGCCTAATGAGACCATGACGTAGACTACTCACACTATTATAACAAAGCCTGTATTTGATGTGTTGTTGGCGATTCAATATTAATCTAAGTTTCCAATATTATTTCAACGTTGAACTGAGCTTTATTCTTATTGTAATCAGATTTTTTTATTATTATCTTCGCTTATTACTCATAATATAAGGATACTAGCTGCAGCTGTGCCCCGCGGTTTTACCCGCGTCAAACATTATAAATTATAGCGTATGTGTATAAGTTATATTACTACAAAGTTTCCTCAAAATTCGTTCAGTAGTATTTGCTTGAAAGAGTAACAAATATCTATTCGTGTATACATCCATACTCACAAACATTCGCGTTTATAATATTAGTAGGAGAAGAACAGCGTAATACGTATATATGCGCAATAATATATTTATTCGATACCAGTATAATAATATGTAAATCACACAGTTTTACAAAATACAATTAAAAATAAACTAATTTCAACAACACACTATACCTATTTATATTATTATCCTAATCACGGTTTGGGCTCTGGTAGACTTTAATCCAATACCTACAATTATGTTTTAAAATGGTCCTATTACATAATAATATTAATAATATCCTGGGACATTATTCACACACGGCCATTTGATCCCAAACTAAGCAGAACTTGTATTATGGTAACCAGATAACTGATATATTACATATAGTTACTAGTTTTCTTTTGTAAATACATACTTAATTGATAATTACACCCAGACTCAGGGCAGTCAGGCATGTTCATGCACACAAATATCTGTCCTGGGTGGGAATCAAACCCACGACCTGCGACGTGAAAGGCAAGCATTTACCAAACACGCCAACATTTACCAAAACATTGTAACGAAAAAATCGGATACTTAAGATTAATATTAAGCGCCCTATTTTATTTACATACCGAACCTTATAGGTATATCAATTTAAACAGTTACAAATGTCTTTGTGGCTTTGGTAATTTTTTTGTTCTTATTTCAAGACCAAATAATTAGGTCATTATTTAGATTAATACCTACGTTTTAAATAAACAGGGACACAAAGAACTACTCCTTTATTAACATTTCTCATGCAAAATTAGCATTACCTTTGTGGATATCTATAATCTGTATTCGTTTAATTTGACGTAATTACAGCAATAGTTACAAGGATCCCTAAGAGAACCCACAAGTATGAGTTCCTCCGCATCAAAGTACAAATTATAAGATTTCATCATATAAGCCCAAAGACGTCCACTGCTGGACAAAGGACTCCCCCAAAGATCTCCACAATTGCCGGTCTTGCGCTATCCGCATCCTGCGATTTCCAGCGACCCGCATAAGATCAAAAAACAAATACCGCAGTGTCTCAAGTCTTCGACCAGTGTGTGTTGAAAGACGTGGTCGCCAACTATGGGTCATATAAGATTTATTAAAAACAAATTAATACGTAGGTAATCGTGCCAACATATACAAAGTAAAATAAAAAAACACAAATGTGATAATACACATACATTATGCGTTAATGTGTGTAAATGAGCTTTGTAAGTGTGTGTGCGAGTGTTGCCTTGAAACACTAGTGTGGTACCCTAATTGCTTTTGTCATTAATAGTCGCGAATACTTCTTAGTTGTGTATACAATTAGTTATAATGATGTATAATTAGCTTGCTGTTGTATTGGAATGTTGCCTGTGTTTGCGTCGTGGGTTTGCCCGTACGGAAATTAATAAGAACTTAGTTTGCAAGGAAATTAGAGGTGGCAAGAACAGGTAAACTATGCTATTGTATTTTAAATTTTGTTGTGGTTTACTTATACAGATTGTGGGTATACAAGGAACTATGTATCTGTGTTGATCGAGGCAAGTTGTTGAATTTTATTTGTCGATTGAGTTGCTAAAATTACACGTTGTTTCGGGTTTATATTTGTTTTTTTGAATGGTATTGACTTCATACAAGAGGCAATAAATTGATAATTTAAGTTAGTTGGCTGTCAAACCAAGCCATTGAAATCTAAATTACTCAAATTAATTTTATGGGTATCATCATCATCATCAGCCTGGGGCTCTGCCGGCTAAGTCGCAGAACATCGATTTCTTAAATAGCGTTCAAATAAATAAAGGTTAAAAATGACTTAATCAATCGTAAAATTGGCTTCAACGTTGACAATTGATTCCGGACCATTTATGACGTCACATGTGCTCATGGAAGCCGATTTAACGACTGATTAAGTCATCTTTAACCTTTATTTATTTAAACGCCATTTAAGAAATCGATGTTCGGTGTCTTAGCCGGTAGAGCCCCTGATATCCTCCACTCCTGGAGATAGCCTTCAAAGCTTGAACTATCTGGAAAAGTCATGTTTAGAAAATAGATGGCTATTGTATGTGAGATTAGCAATTTAACGAATTTTTTTTCATAAGCCCCCACTAGGGAATCTGTTCCCTGTATCGTGAGGTACTTTACGAACATAACTTTACGAATATTCGACTGCACGTGTGGCGCAGCGGCTTAGAAAGTCGCCTCGCCGCTTCGCTGCAGGTTCGAATCCCGCGCCGGACAAATATTTGTGTGACCTATAAATAGCTGTTCTGAGTCTGGATGTAATTTGTGTCCATCTTTTATATGTTTGTAAATTACTCCGTGACACAGGGATTAAACTCCCTACTGAATAAAAAAAACTTGAGAAGTGTCAAGGGACACCCGGATGGAACGAAGTCATTTCTTATTATTTAGGTATTATGTACAAAAAACCTGTATACACTCAACAAAAATAATCGTCGCCACACCACACTGTTCAATGCGAAATAGAAATGAAAATATCTGGCTTGCTTTCTATAAGAGAGAGAGAGAGAGAGAGAGAGAGAGAGAGAGAGAGACAGACAGAGAAACATGCGCACGCCGCACAGCTGCAAAAAGTGTCGTGACAACTTTTCGTAAGAACTTTTCCGTCTAGCCCCCTTTCACAACGCGCGATAAGGAACTTCGTTCCAAAATATGAGTGTGGTGTACCCAGACTCAGAACAACAGATGTTCTGTGCGGTATTCCAATCCAAAATATAAAGATGCCTAGGTAATAGTAGCAAGGCTACCAGCTAAATCACCGCTTATAAATTTAATAATATATCAAATAGAATACTCTCCTTATGTCTAACACACATTACTTCAGTGTTAACTCGTATCAAAGGCCCTTCCGCGCCCGAAAGTCTATTACTCCATTACCAAACTAAACAAACGACACACAAAACAATTTCCATCTACAAGTATTGGCAACAAAACAACCGGTACCCCATTAAAGCTTGAACGCAAGCCATTGGCACACTGAGAGCGAACAATACACTCGCGCTAAAATATGCAACGCCTCGGTGCGATCATAATCGAAACATAATTAGCTGATAATGCATGCGACGCGATAGGAGGACCTATGGACTGTTGTTCTAGAATTTATGTGCTACTGAGCGGTCAGCGGGAATTTCCTCAACCATGTTCTATTTTTGGAACGAAGTTCCTTATCGCGCGTTGTGAAAGGGGGCTAGACGGAAAAAAAACTTACAAAAAGTTGTCACGACACTTTTTGCAGCTGTGCGGCGTGCGCATGTTTTTCTCTCTCTCTCTCTCTTATAGAAAGCAAGCCAGATATTTTCATTTCTATTTCGCATTGAACAGTGTGGTGTCGCGACGATTATTTTTGTTGAGTGTATACAGGTTTTTTGTACGTAATAAATAATAAGAAATAACTTTGTTCCATCCGGGTGTCCCTTGACACCTCTCAAGTTTTTTTTATGCTGATGGGTTTGCGCTTGATCACGATCTTACCTGATGGTAAGTGAAGATGTAGTCGAAGGTGAACCGCGCGTACCCGTAAGATGCCTGTTAACTCTAGCCGTGAATAAAGGCATGTCACCGTAGCCTAGTTGGTAGTGCTCCTGCCTACGCAGCTGGTGGTCCTGGGTTTGAATCCCGGTAAGTGCAAATATTTGTGTGACGAGCAAGAATATTTAATTTTGTTTCTGAGTCATGGATGTTTCCTATGTATATAAGTATTTATCTATCTATATAAGTGTGTATATCGTCGCCTGGTACCCATAGTACAAGCTTTGCTTAGTTTAGGGCTAGGATGATCTGTGTGACATTGTCCCTAAAGATGCCTGTTCACTCTAACCTTGAATAAACCCATGTTATATGCGTCTGGGAGGCTCTCTTAGACAGATGCTCTCACTGGTCTATAAGTGATTGGTGAGGTTAAGCAACTAGGTTCGCGGTCAGTCTATACATAAGTGACCGCCAAATTGGTTTAATTTCCGAGCGCGCTTCACGCTAAGATGTCGGTCCCGGTTGTAGTCATTCCACAACAGTTGTTAAGTCATGGCAGAGACCTACTAGGTGGCTTGAACAACTCTGACACCAGGGTAACCACTGCCCATACAATTAGTAGTAGTAGTACAAGTGTTACAATACTTATGCTACCATATGAAATGTGATATATTATTACGTCCAAGATTGATGACTCCTATTGTCAACTAAATAACATTATTATTGGGCATGAGAAATGTATGTAGTTTTGTTCTCTATGCTACGTCGTAGCTTATTATTCTACATTTCTTCTACTTGCTACGGCGTAGTTGGTAGAAAAGAAGTGTAGGTCTTCATTATATTAATATTTATAGTATATGGATAGTATTTTGTTAATATCATATTTGTTTTTTGTATTGTGTTAAAGTTGTCAGTATATTTATATAATAATACCTATTTATTAGTTGTCTTATAATCTTAAAAATCTAAACCGCAACCTTATCGCTATGTTTACCTTAATTAACTAATTCAACATAATAGGTTAACCAACGGTTTTTTCATTAGACTCTTTACAATGATGTAATGATAAAAATACTTATAATCACCTAAAATTTAAACAAACTGAAACAACTATATATTCCAAGGTTTAATTTAAATCCTTACCTTTTTTAGCCTCGATTACTGTTATTATATTCTTCATACATTCTCGCCGGATTAGGGTACTTCTGACCTGCCCTTTCTTGAGAAAGGTCTATGCCTTCCCCTCTGAGATACAGGCGTGAGTCTATGTCTGTATGTATTTTTTTTAATGAAACCTTTTCCTTAGAATTCTAAATTCAAATTAAGAATGATTTTTTTTAATAGTTATACTACACTCCGCACCACGGTCCATCTCAAAATTACTAACTGGACCAAATTTTACATATTATAAATGTTCAATGTTTGTTATTTTAATAAAAAATATTGACAAAACTTTATTGGTAATGTAGTGACAACATTCTAACATACTTTAATTAGCGTCATTTCTACCACAACGATGCAATTAAATACTTAACTCACTTTTATTTGTAATATTGTTTTTTAACTTTGCGTAATATGGATGATAATTAAATAATAATATCCTCTGCTGACCTGTTTATAAAAGTTCGAGATGGATACCAACAGCTTACTTTTATAAATCATGAGTTTGAACTCACTTTTTAAAAAACAACTATTTATGGGTCACACATTCCTGCGTGGGATTGAATACGTTTCTAGAATCATATATTACCGTTTTAGTTTTAAAATTAAAATATTAATGCTAAACTTACACGTTTTTAATATGTATAGTTGATCAAAATAGCCCGGTGATACTGACACCTAATACTAGTTTAACTCTGTAATTGAATTTGCGTATTTAATCTTAAAACTTGTCTCAATATAATCTGTTAACATCTTGAGTATGTCTCAGTCCTTATTATAATCATAAGTAGTAATAACATTACTCAACGTATAATTGCACACCAGACATAATTTATATAACATTAATACAGCGTATTATTGGAATATTAATCGTTTTAGATCATTAGTGTTGACATTAAAATCTAGGTTTAAGAAACAGGACATACATAGAATTGACAAAGTTTTGCTTTTAAATGACAGTGACTGGCTTACTACATGCTTATTACATGCTTACTACACGCTTATTTTTCATTCCAGTACGGATAAAATTAATAATGTTTAAAATGTATAGGTACCACAATTGAATGTATTTTCCGTATATGTTATGAAAATAACATATTTCTCAAGAAAGGGCAGAAGTACCCTAAACCGGCGAGCATGTATGAAGAATGTAATGACAGTAATCGAGGCAAAAAACGTGTGCAAAGATCTTGACAAATGGAAATCCCTTGTCTCTGCCTACCCTTCTGGGAAACAGGCGTGAGTCTATGTATGTATGTATGTTATGAAAATAAAATGATTTCTTTATTTCTTACGACATGCTTCATAATAATAATAATATAATATCCTGGAACACGGCTACCTGGGCCCAATCTAAGCAAAGATTGTACTATGGAAACCAGATAACTGATATACTACATATACTACACTAGTCCCTCCCTCTTACCCACCACTGCACCGCCTGTAAGCCAGGATCAACAGTGGCACACAATGAAATGACCCTGAGCGGTGAGGCTCAGGCATGTCCTGGGGAATCGCTTCTACTACCTTGGATCCCGTAACGAATTTAATCAGAAAGAAACAAGGAGGAGTTAGAAAATTAATAGTTCCACTTCCTTCCGGAGCAAAGTGGGAGACAGAATGATATAAAGAGGCTAGAGCTTCATAAAACGAGAGAATTACAACTAGAGAAGCCAGTTATATACATATATGTATATATTTAATATGTTTTTATCCGTTCTGAGAGTTTTATTTCCTCCTTGCTCTACAATATTATCCTTGAATCGGTTTTAATTTCCTCTTCACAGGTAGGTAATGTATCTTCCAACTGTTCTTCCCCTATTTAGCAGTTTAATGAATAATTATTCAATGACGTAAACAATTAGTTACGTGTTTTGCCTTATGATATTTGTATATATCTCATACGAGCCGTGCCCCGCGTTTTCACCCGCGTTATACATTGTAATTTTAGCCTGTGTTATTCGGGTATATAAGTTATATTACTGCAAACTTACATCAAAATCCGTCCGTTGTTTCTGCGTTAAAGAGTAACAAACATCCACAAGGTTGGCCTAGTGCTGCCACAGTTCACGTGCATGCTGAGAGTGCATTCCTGAGAGTTCACCATAGTTTTCATGACGGCAACATTTTGGTGAACTCTCAGGCATTCAGTTTTCCTCATTGTGTGTTCTTTTAGCTTTTTAAGTCACTCAAGTCAACTGAAAGACGCCCATCGCTGGACAAAGGCCTCCCCAAATATCTCCACAATTGCTGGTCTGCGCTACCCGGATCCAGCGGCTTCTCTCACAAGATCTTTCGTCCATCTTGTAGAGGGCCTGCCCACGCTGCGTCTTTTGGTTTGTGGTCGCAACTCGAGAAGCTTTCTACCCCAGCGGTGGTTGGTTCTAAGAGGTATGTGCCCTGCCCACCGCTACTTCAGCTACGGGCTATTTCGGTTCGCCTGCGGATCTCAACATTTCTGATTCGATCTGAAAAGGAAACTCCAAGCATAGCTCTCTCCATTGCTCTTTGACTTGTCACCCTGAGCCATCTGATAAGGCACATAGTGAGCGACCACACTAGCACCTTACACCTTGTCACTGGCTATACAGACTGGTCAAAGATTTTCGAGTAGTTTTGGCGCCAACGCGGAAAAAGACGCATCGAGGCGATGTTTTATTTTCAAAAACTGGTGTAAATTGCAGTTTTTATGTGTAAATATGATGGATTTTTAGACATAACATCTTCGACAACGTACACAAGTGGAGGAAAGTGCGATATTGCCGTGAATTGTGATTTTCCGTGTTGTAATCAAAACTCCATAAAAGCCTCTAGTAAAGTCTCCACTGCTTTAGTGTGGTTGGACTAGGACTATTTATGACTTGACTGTGACGGACTTTACTTGACAATGACGGAAATAAATGATATAAAAATATATTTACTGAAGGCTCATAAGGCCAAAGCAGCCAGAGCCGTAAAACGGAATAAAAAAAGATTTTCGACTAGTGACACTTTTTAAGTACTTGATAATTATTTTATAACACGTGTTATATGAATTTGAAACAAACTCAACACCTTGGATGGGAACTAGTGTCCAGTCAAACAGCCTAACCACTGAGTTATGTCGTACTTATTAATAATGTAAATTGATATTTACTTACCTAAGTATTTTATATATTTATCACTGTTAAATATTTCTTAGTAATTAATGTTGATAATATATACTCGAAAATCAATTGACACTTTGGTAATTATGACTTAACCACATTGCAACTTTATCATAACTTGAAGGTAACTTAGTTACTTATATCTTAACCGGTTTTGCATTTCTTCAATTTGTAGCGGTAGTGAGTGAATGATGGATAATTAGATGACATAATTGGTTATAATTAAGCAACTTTTTTGCGTGTCACTTTTCAAACATATATATTAAACATATATTTCATATAATATATTTCACCTATATACAGATGCCAGTACATCCAGCTACCCCAATGTATCAAATTTCTTTTATAGATTTTTAACTTTATCAACAAAGCATAAGGTTCACTTTCTATTGGGGATTTTTTTACGGATTGGGATAGCTTGGTGTACCGGCTTCCGATATTACTGAAGTAAAAATGAATAAAAAATAAATATAATTGACGGACACAGAAGTATGCCCTGATTCAAAACAACTACTTATGGGTCACACTAATAGTAGTAATAGAGGCGAGGTGTGGCGCAGCCATTATGAAAGTCCAACTCGCGTCTTCTTGTCACGAGTTCGATTCCCGTACAAAGCAAAGTAGCTGCTAATTATTTACCTTTTGTTACCTGATTACAGGAAAGAAGGGCATAAAACGTTGCAAGTGAATTCACAAAATTATGTATGTTATCGATATTCGTTACCGTGCTCAGTAGTTCCATTTGTTTAACAACAGATGGCATTGTTAAGTATTATTTATAAAAATCTGCCATTAGCCGAGCTATGATCCTCAAAGGCGGTGCAGGCTACTTATTTGCTTGAGCTTGTGTCCCCGTCCTTTAATGACCTTTAATGTCTGGTGAAGCATTGAAGTCCGCATATACTAACTATATACGTCAAATTAGAATTACTTTAATTTTCACAAATAGTTTTAACTACTTAATACAATCGACTCAGTTCCTGTTTGATGCAACATTGATGCGGCCTGGATGTTGATATCCTCAGAGGATGCCAAGTGTCAATTATAATTAGTAATTAAACCGAACGCAACATTATTTTTGCCAATAATAAATGATAATTGCATCACATAAATGACTACATGCCGAGATTAAGAACGTTTAATTATATCCAACTTCCCACATACTAATTATATCTAATTAGCACACTTCCATAATTAGACACATAATTGCGACGCTATTATAAAAAAACACATTATTCGCAATATGAATGCCATAATCGTGAATTGTTAAGTAATTAATCAACCAAGGTCGACAAAATAAATTACATATTGATTTCATATTCAGAATGTTGATTATAATTTATAAATTATAATTTATTACTTACAATGTCTTGTATAATTTTAATAATTATTGATAATTATATTTTCCTTTGCTTGTAAATCGAGATAAGCGTTTGAATAATAATCCAGGTTAAGTTATGATAATTGTTTCATGTATACTTAATTATACTTTACGTCGATTTCATAGAATTATAATGTTTGTCTTGTCGATAATTTTATAAACATTAAAGTCGGTATATCATATCGCGACCTTTATTGATTTAATTATAATTTAAATGGTTTTCCAGAGGTTAGACTAATGGTCAAATCATACAACAGTAATTATATAAATTTTTGAATAATTTTATGAATGCTTTTTTACGTGGATCCGGTTTATATACGTCATATTGACAAATGAAATTAGTATTATATTAGTAGTAACCTTATGTAAGTACAGACACCAGCACATCAAGCTACCTAGTTGCCAACCGAAGAGTTAAAAAATGTTAACCAAGCTAGTTGAAATTCTATAAAAGAAATTTGACAGATTGGAGTAGCTGGATGTGCTGGCGTCTATACGTAAATACCTCAGATTCCAAAGACATCAGATTTTACGAATATTTTAATGAAATTAGTAGGTTCTTTTATTATGTATTTATATATATATACAAAATAAAAGAACCTACTAATTTCATTAAAATATTCGTAAAATCTGATGTTTTTGGAATCTGAGGTATTTACGTACAGACGCCAGCACATCCAGCTAACCCGATCTGCCAAATTTCTTTTATAGATTTTCAACTTTATCACATAAGCATAAGGTTCGCTTCAAATTGGGGAAATTTGACAGATTGGGGTAGTTTGATGTGCTGGCGTCTGTACTTACATAAGGTTCAACAATGGTTTGGTGTCTAGGGTACAACCACAGATATTAAACCATGTTTTGATAATTCTAGTTATTGGTCATATTGAGAATAAGTCACCCCGAGAGAACACCTATCAAACAACGGGGAAGCAGCATCTTTCTGAGTACTATGACCATCATACTGCGTTCTTCAACCCCTATGCCAAGCATGGCGATAGGCATATTCTCCAAAATCCTTCCCGGCATTTTTTCAGTAGTGAACATGTTAGGTGGCCGACGATCTTACAAGGATTGCAGGATGCCGTTGGATGCGGGCAGAACAAGAACGGCAGTCGTGGTGATCTTTGGGGAGACCTTTGTCCAGCAGTGGGCGTCTTTCCACTGATGATAATGATGAATACCTCTCGAATGACATTGTTTCCAATGGCTCCTTATATTAACACACGCAATAGTTAAACGTCAACATATTTGGCCCGGGATTGAAGGTTTAACACAAAATTATTGAAGCTACTTCACTTACTTAGAACATTGTTGCTAAATTAATTAATTTAATTTCGCTGAATCGATTAAGCGAATGATGCTAAATTACACAAGTAAAACAGGTATCCTGTACCTAATTATATTTTTATAACTTTGTTTTATGAGCAACAAATTTTTTCTTACATTATTATAGTTTATGTAAAGGTCGTTAGGTATATGTTAGATAAATTGGTAATGTATTCTTATAATAATGAGTGATTTAATCAAGGAGCTAATGCAATTGTTATTCCGATTAGATTCAGTTATTATCTATCTATGGACGGTTGCCGTAGCCTAGTTGGTAGTGCTCCTGCCTACGAAGCTGGTGGTCCTGGGTTCGAATCCCGGTAAGTGCAAATATTTGTGTGATGAGCACGAATATTTGTTTCTGAGTCATGGATGTTTTCTATGTATATAAGTATTTATCTATGTATATAAGTATGTATACCGTCGCCTGGTACCCATAGTACAAGCTTTGCTTAGTTTGGGGCTAGGATGATCTGTGTGACATTGTCCAAGATATTATTATTATTATTTGGGGGAAATTCTGAGAAACCGCGCTCTTGTCAACTTCTTGAAAAATAGTGCCGGTATTCAGAACCGTAATTGGACAAGGATTTATTCAAGGTCAGAGTGAAAAAGCGTGTTCTGGGTATGCATGGTCTATCCCAGACTACATCTCAGCTTCTTATCAGGTATGATTGTAGTGCATTACCCAAATAACACCTGATGATAAACTGAGACCAGTCCTTCATCTGTACAAAAAACCATATAAAAATGAGTGGGTACTAAACATTTATGTACCACCATAATTAAGTAGCTTTAATATGACAACTAAGTTGATTCCTTGATTGAATCAACTTAGTTAATAATAATATCCTGCGGCATTATTCACACACGGCCATCTGATCCCAAACTAAGCAGAGCGTGTACTATGAAAACTAGATAACTGATATAATACATAAACAACTTTTCTTTTGTAAATACATACTAATACAGATAATTAACTAACTTAGTTGCCGAACTAAGTTAATTACTTGATAAGTTAAGTTACTTCCCTGGATAAAATTCGGTCATGGCGGCCAGTTTAAATGAAGACAAGCCATTTATATAACACATATTATATAAACTACTGTATTACTTATTGAAAAATAATTAATCGTATTCAATATTAAAATCTTGGATGGAACCATGTCTCATAAAGTTGATATTTTTGCCGCACATAAAGATTTTGTTATATTTTGTCCTGTTTGTGACATGTTGTTGACAGTTACCAGTTCAATCTATATGAACCGTATCTTATAACACATAGGGGTGAAAATTGCGTGATGCAATCGCATCTGTCATCATAATCATATCAGCCAGAAGACGTCCACTGCTGGACAAAGGCCTCCCCCAAAGATCTCCACAATTGCCGGTCTTCCGTTATCGGCATCCAGTGGCTTCAAGCGACCCGAAGGCCCGAAGTAATTTATTACCTCGCTGTTTTTTTTTTCAATATTTACACATTTAGCCCAAACGTTTATCAGAAGTTTAGAAACTGTGTCATGTGTGAAATGGGTTTTTGTTTTCGGGCACATTGAGCTGTCGGTCCCGGTTGTAGTCATTAGACAACAGTCTTAAGCCATGTCGGAGGCCTACTGGGCGGCTTGAACAACTCTGATATTAGGGTAAATACTGCCCATACAATAAGTGAGTACTTACCAGTCAAATTAAAAAAATATATATTTTTTTTAATTTTGACTGGCCTGTTCGCGTGGTTGGTAGATACGCTGCCATTCACGCCGGAGGTCGTGGGTTCGATTCCCACCCGGGACAAATAATTGTGTGCATGAACATGTCTGTTTGTCCCGATTCTGGGCGTAAATTATCTATATATGAATGTTTTTACAAAAGAAAAATAGTATATGTAGTATATTAGTTATCTGGTTTCCATAGTACAAGCTCTGCTTAGTTTGGGATCAGATGACCGTGTGTGAATAATGTCCTAGGATATTATAATGTCCCAGGATATTATATTTTCGTGTAAGTAATTTTTTTTAGTACGTGTATGTCTTTATGTGTAGGGTGTAAAAATACAGACACGTTAAAATATAATTTTAGTGGTATTGAAATTTCATTTAAGACTTTAATTGTAAAACAAAGTTTATGAAATACATCTTGAAATTCTAAAGTCTATATAATCCTTTAATTAACTTTAACTTATGAGTAGTCTAGACCATTATCTACAACTTCAAGCAATTTGTTTTGGTCTAACTAAAAATAAATAACTGTTCAAAAAATATAAAACAGACTTCGAACTTTTCTTAGACAACTCATTTAAACAACATTTATATAGAACCGCTAGCGTGTTTCACTGCAGATTACTGACTCAGTGGGTTCAAATCCCGGATCAGGACAAAAAGTGATTTTTTGCGATTTTTCTGTATAGAAAAAAATCTCAGTATCAGTCCATTGGCGGTGTCTCGGTGAGCACGTAAAGCCTTCGACTCTGTGCATGGCTTCTTCCGGGACGTGTCGCTAGTCGTCCCATCAGATCATGAAATGATGGAATAGAAAGTGCGTGTCACGCCAGAAGCGTAAAGGGCGGCTTGAACGACTCTGACGCTAGAGTAACCGCTGCCCATACGATTAAATAAAGTAACATACATACATACATAGACTCACGCCTATTTCCCAGAGGGGTAGGCGGAGACAACGGATTTCCATTTGTCACGATCTTTGCATACTTCTTTTGCCTCGATTACTGTCATTATATTCTTCATACATGCTCGCCGGTTTAGGGTACTTCTGACCTGCCCTTTCTTGAGAACATCTCCAATTTGGTCAGAGAATGTTCGACGTGGTCTTCCCCTTCCAGTTGTCCCATTCACATAGGCCAGGTATACTTCTTTTGTCAATCTTCTTTCATTCATCCTTTCTAAGTAAAGTAAGACCTCCACAATATACTAAAAATCAACTCATATTTACTATGAGCCGATCTATATTACCTTATACACGTTGATCTACGGCTAAACCATATCCATAGACATTTAAACATTGCACTCACATTCTATTACAGACGTGTTGGTACGTATAATGTTTAACACGCATTTTAATTATGCTTATTAACAATTAAAGGCAATACACGAATCTAGGTCAAGTCGGTTAAAAGGAATAAATCAAGTACTCCGTATGATCTCATGAATTACCATGGAAATATCGTATAAGTCTTAACATTAAAGAAATAAGGTTGATTTTTGTTAGGATTCAGATCAAGTTACTTTACAGAATGAGTTAAGGCCAGCAATATCATTATGTTTTATATTTGAGATCATTAAATAGGAACATTGTGAGAATGCGTGATTGATATTAAATACGTGTTATTGATATCCTTATGGGGATTGCCTAGTTAACTGGCTGTTAAGTTCGTTTGACGTTTGTAAGTCGAGATGTAAGTTGCTTTTAGGTTATAATGTGTAATTATAGGCTATGGTTTTAATGAGCCAACTGTTTATTCTTGTGTTGATTTTCCTTAAGTGCCATTATTAAGGTGCTCCGCAAACAAGCGATTATAATGTGGCTGCGGGCGATTTTGTCACTCACACGGTGTTTTTTAACGCTGGGTCTAAATAACGACATGGTCTAAGTCCAAATAGATTTTGCTTCATATGTATGTTAGTAGGGTTGTAACGAAAACTTTGAGTATGATTTTGACCTCCTTCAAAGCGTTGATTAAATCGAAGTTCGGCATTCTTATCAAGGACCGATGACAATTCAATATTTTAAACAGTTAGACCCGTTATCATTACTAGGATAATCGAGATTATAACAATAAGGGAACAATACTTATTTAAAAAAATTACTACATTTCAAAACATTTGCTTCGTACTAAGCACATGTTTTGAAATCTATTAAATAATATTTTAAAAGCTAAAAACACACATTATAGAAAATCGAACTAAAAAATAAATAAAAGTTTGAAAGAAACTAAAAATCACGCTTTTATAGAATACCAAACTAATTAAATAAAAAAATAATATTGTAAAATAGCGTGGGGTACGTGGTCTTAGTAGTTATAAATATTTTATTGAAAAATATGAGTAGAAGGATTATCATTATCTTAAAAAGCACCCCGCGCTTTTTAGGGTTCCGCACCCAAAGGGTGATTACTAAGACTTCGTTGTCTGTCTGTCTGTCTGTCACCAGGCTGTATCTCATGAACCGTCATAGTTAGACAGTTGAAATTTTCACAGATTATGTATTTCTGTTGCCGCTATAACAACAAATACTAAAAAACAAAATAAAATAAATATTGAAGGGGGCTCCCATACAACAAACATGTTTTTTTTTAGTATTTATAGATAATGGTACGGAACCCTTCGTGCGCGAGCCCGACTCGCACTTGGCCGGTTTTTTACAATAATAACCATTTTTTTATTTTCCGTTGGTTTAGTTTAGTTTACTAATACCGTGTTTTAAATTATTAGGCGACTTGCATAATATGCAAGTCGCCTTTAACTTTTAAAATACTGGCATACATGTTATGTATGCCAGTATTTTAAAAGTTAACGCTCTCCTCCTATGTATTGATTTCACCAACCAAAAATAATAGAAATTTTGCTTTCTTTATTACTTAAAACTTTATGACAGGGAAAGGAGAATTTATACTACTAAATATCACAACTATTATAAAATAAATTTTGTAAATTTTATCTAAATATCTATAATAAGTAACTAGAAATAATAACTCAGAACATGTTTGTAGTAATAAACATGTTCTGACTATTTACAAGCGCTTTTTTAAAGTCTACGTGAATGTTCGCAACTAAGCAGAGCTTGTGGAATTATGGAAACTAGATAACTGATATAATACATATACTACATTTCTTTTGTAAATACATACGTATATAAATAAATTACACCCAGACTCAGGACAAACAGACAAATATTTGTCCTGGGTGTGAATCCAACCCACGACCTCCAGCGTGAAAAGCAAGCATTTGCCAACCACGCCAAAAGGCCCGTGATTATAATCGATCGTCTGTAAGGGGCTTTATATACCAACTTTTTACTGTTGGCCTTGTTTATATCGGCCTCAAATTATGTACTACTTAATAATTGCGTTAAAAATAACTCGTTAATGTAATATTAATTGAATGAGGTAGTTTGTAGCCGGGAAGGATAATAATATAAGGAAACTTATGGCAGTAACTGCGGATGTGCGGCAATTAATAATAATAATATCCTGGGACATTTACACACGGCCACCTGACCCTAAACTAAGCAGAGCATGTGCAGACGCCAGCACATCCAGTTACCCCAATCAGTCAAATTTCTATTATAGATTTTTAACTTTATCACAAAAGCATAAGGTTCACTTTCAATTGGGGATATTTGATAGATTGGGGTAGCTTGTTGTGCTGTGATGTGTCTGTACTATGGAAACCAGATAACTGATATACTACATAATTATATTACTTTTCTTTTATAAATACTTATATAGATAATTACACCCAGACTCAGGACAAACAGACATGTTCATGCACACAAATATATGTCCTGGGTGGGAATAGAACCCACGACTTCCGGTGTGAAAAACGAACATTTGCCAACCATTTTCTAGCATTTAGTATCTTTATTGATACCAGATATAGGAGAAGATGGAAGAGACTTAGTAACTACAGCTGGATTTTTTTTAATGATTTTCTAACTCAGTCGCGTTTTCCTAATTATCATTTATTTCTATGTTCTTAAATTAAAATCACGGGAATGATTTAGCAGCGACACAAGTTCGTCTAAAGGATTTGCCATATTGATTTGCATATTCTTGAAAAGTCTTATTATCATTATAGGATTTCTCTTAATACAATTCATACAAATGATTCTGACTTTAATCAATTCCTGGAGTTGCCCTATCACTGGATATCACACGGTGACACCGACAGTTTTCAGCTAGTCCCGAATTTATCTATATAAAGTATGTATTTACAAAAGAAATTGTAGTACATGTAGTATATCAGTTATCTGGTTTCCATAGTACAAGCTCTGCTTAGTTTGGGATCAGACGGCCGTGTGTGAATAATGTCCCAGGATATTCTTATATTATTATATTGAACGGTATTTTTGCAAGACGATCTATAAGCGATTCTACCAATACCAAACGATCCTACATATAACTATTTACTTAGTTATAAATAATATTAACGTGCATTCCACGAGTCTTACACAAATCATGAATTCAATTAATTTAATACTATGGTAGACAATGAGACTTGTATGTAAATAATACTAATTAAAACATAAATATCTTGAACATAATGGCCGGGTCACTTTATTATGTAAATAACTACAATATAGGTACTTATTTCAAAGTTATTACCTTCAACTAACTTATTGTAAAAGTTACATCTTAGACTATTATAAACCCAGTAAGACCTATTTAAATGAGATCTTATGAATGGCTTGTTGGTTTCGTGCTTAGTGACATGGACTGCTAATAATAAAAATATCGGTTTTTATTCACACAGACTTTAAAACCGGCCAAGTGCGAGTCGGACTCGCGTACCAAGGGTTCCGGTACCATTATCTATAAAAACGAGCAAAAAATTGATGTTTGTTGTATGCGAGCCCCCTTAAATATTTATTTAATTTTGTTTTTTAGTATTTGTTGTTATAGCGGCAACAGAAATACATCATCTGTGAAAATTTCAACTGTCTAACTATCACTGTTCATGAGATACAGCCCGCTGAGAGACAGGCAGACAGACAGCGCAGTCTTAGTTATAGGGTCCCGTTTTACCCTTTGGGTACGCTACCCTAAACAAAATCGGTTTTTATTCACCTAAACTTTAAAAAGGGCTTTGTAAATAGTCGGAAGATGAATAGTTAATATAAATTACAAATGCACTATAGATATTTAATTCTAGGTACACGTAGATTAATAATAATAAATATGTATGTATTTAGAAATATATAAGTATATTTGTCAGTTGCCTAGGCAGTGTTTTAGTTGCACCAAGATATTTATAAGCTATTACATAAACTAGATATTTCATGAAAAGTTCGACTGAATACATAGTTTTTCAACTCCTACTACTAATAATAGGAGAATAGAAGTTTCCGGCCATAAAAGAATATCAGAACCAACCCTAATAATAAACAGACATGTTCATGCACACAATTATCTGTCCCGGGTGGGAATCAAACCCACGGCGTGAAAGGCAAGTATCTAGCAACCACGCCAACCGGTCCGTCAATATACATATATACACATTTTTTTAATTTTATTTTTTTTTATGTCAGAGGTCGACCAACGAGCAAGTGGGTCACCTGATGGTAAGTGATCACCGCCGCCCATGGACACTCGCAACACCAGACACGTTACACGCAGAAACACAACATTAAATTGTTAATGTTATTATAAAGGAATGTCTTCTGTAAGGTGGAGGTACTTCCCCAGTCGGACTGCTCTTCGAGCCAATGAACGCTGTGCCCCACCTCTCTCAAAAACATTAATTGGAAAACTTACTTATTAATAATATCTTAAACCATTATAAAACAATATATCAAACCCATACCGGACAATCCGAACATGTTCAATCTATGCTATATTAATAACAGAATACCTATTATGCTTGAATAATTTACTGAGCACAACCATAGGTCTGTAGAGTCGGTGTAACCCTGCGCATTATTGATGGGCTCAATTTTCTGCACTACGTATGTACAGACGCCAGCACATCCATCTACCCCAATCTGTCAAATTTCTTTTATAGATTTTCAACTTTATCACAAACGCATAAAGTTCACTTTCAATTGGGGAAATTTGACAGATTGGGGTAGCTTGATGTGCTGCCGTCTGTACAAGTATATGCATGTTTTAGTGCGGGAGTTCTCTTTTTAAATTAAATAATTATTGTTCAAATCATAAATTATAATCACCGGAAGGAGAAGACTTCGTTTAACATTCTCTTTTCAAATTGGCAATGTTCTTAAGCAAGGCCAGGTCAGAAATACACTAAGAGAACGCGATCAACCGAACTCGGTTCCGCTTCCTGTAACTGAGTTTAGCGTCCATTGATCGCGTTTAATTTTAACGGTGAAATCGGCTCTAAGCCGGCGAGTATGTATAAAGAATATAATGAGATCCTTGCACAAATCTTTTGCCACGTTTAGCAAAAGATTTGTGCAAGGATCCAAAAAAGTGGAAATCCATTGTCTCTGCCTAGCCCTCTGAGAAACAGGCAATTAGTCTATGTATGTATTTTTGACAACGGATTGGAAACAAATATTTTGAGACTATCTCGAAAGTATAATTCTCTCCCGTTTTTGTCGACAGACAAACGTAGGTAAACTATCTCGGAAACTTACTTTAAAGACAATAATGTAACCTCTGCATGATGTGAAATATCGCTATGCTCTACCTACTTTAATACTAGTATTAAACCAATATCCATTTACTAGATCTTCTAGTTATTAAATTTTTTTAACATAATTTACTTAACCTTGACTTATTTAAATGAACCTAAAAATATTTTAATTAATACTAACTCAGTTTACATCACCGTAACTTCATTTAAGTAAATTAAGTTACGGTTAAGTTAAAGTTAAGTTACTTTAACTTAATTAACTTAACTTATATTATCCACAAAAATGATATCCCTACCACCCCCAGCTGGAATAATCGTATGTGGAGGGATTAGGTAGAGAAGGGGAACGTTCAGAATCGAGATCACTTGATCGTAAACTTGACGCCTTAACAATTAGGCGCTGGCACTTCCTTTCTACTTAAAGAAACGGGCTACCTACCAATTTGATTATTACTTATACTCCGCTCAGCACATCTTCATCCTTTTACCGAATTATTCTAAAGAAATAATCTAAACTCAAAAATTATGAAAAGTAGTATCCTATGAATATATTGAATAATAGAAACTATACACAGCACGCTCTATTATTTTTTATTTATAATCGCACGGGTCTTCTGAAAGAGATTACAATTTTTAATCAAACATATTTATCTTCTCGTGTATACATTCTTTAGTAAATAAATTAAAATATTACGTAAACTATACAATCATTGATAATTGTTCTTTTTATTAGCGTGTCGATGGCAAACAAGTAAAATTTTTATAGCCCAGAATGTGGCCACATTGATTGCCCTGCTTGTAACATTCCTAAGATCCTGCCATGAACTTGTGGCAGGGCAGGTTGGGCTGCGAGGGGGCCCGCAGGCATGGGCCAGCACCAGGCGGGGGTTGCGGAAGTATCGTTCATTCCCGCGACCCCCGGCGCAGGTGTGAGATGGAACACCGGGGTGGTTTTTAGTCAGTAGCAGTCTGACAGACCCCTCCGCCTTCTTCAAGGCGGAGGAAATCCATGCAGGATTTTCCACCCATCAAAAAAAAAAAAAATAGGGTAGGCTGGGCACGATGTTAGCTGGGCCATGGATTGGACCGATGCCCACCTGAGTCCGGAGTCTATTTACGGACTTCCAGTTTGGCCACGGCATTTGATGTCCAGGCGGGAGGCTTTTGGAAGGCGTGACAAAATTATCCGGTATGCATTGATTACTGTTTGGATTGATCCTATTGACCTGCGGAGAGACGAGAGAGAGGCGTCTCCGTGTCTTGTATCACGGAGAATA
The DNA here is from genome assembly GCA_951640165.1 of Pseudoips prasinana. Lineage (NCBI taxonomy): Eukaryota > Metazoa > Arthropoda > Insecta > Lepidoptera > Nolidae > Pseudoips > Pseudoips prasinana. The sequence goes on along the minus strand of OX621259.1, from coordinate 15,558,842 downwards.
TTCTGAGGAATTCTTCTAAATTATACATGTCGCTACATTTCACCATAGATCCTTTTGTCTCTATCATTGGATAACTAGGCGTTTACCACCATGTTTTTCCCAAGAAACAATTTTCCACGGACGAACACTTCGTAGAATCAAGTCACTGTGGAGGAATTTCATTCAATGGCATGGTCTTAGTTCTTTTTTTGGCATTTAGAACGATTGTATATTTCGATGATCTAATATTCATAAAATCTAACATATTACAAGTATCAGGACTGCATCTAGTATTCTGTTGTCCCTTATAAAGATGCACCCTTTAGATGGCATTTTAGCAGCAGAAGGGTTAATTTTTAGATTGGTTGTAGTTTTGCATGATAGGTAGCATGAGAGAAGTCATGGCCTGCAATAACTGAGTGATGTCCTTCATTGCAAGTGTCATGGGCTATGGCAACCACTCACTTAAAAGTAGAACATATTCTTGTTTGCCAACTTGCTATGAAAAAATCTACCAACATCAGAATTACTAACTGAATGGATCCTAGTTACAATGGAGCAGGTATTGTATTGGGAAACACATAACGTATTTTATTGTTTATTTGACTTTGATAAATGTTGCCCTGTCAAAAGTTTAATATATTACCTAGCTATCTATGCCACAACTTTTGGCCAAACATGTTTACAAGTATGGACAATCGAGCAATTAGACCATTTTCTACTCTAGATATTTTAATTATTATTAATTCTCAAAAGGTCAACTTATGGTAATCGGAATTAATTTCTTAATTTGTTAATTTAATATGCCATATAAATTTAATTGTACATTTTATTTAATTACAATTCATGTCCTCGCAGTAGTCAGCAGCCATGGCGACTAACCTGCACGGAGTCTAGCCACTTTTATCGAAGTACTCAAAGATGCATACACACAAAGGTCTATATACATTTGTGTGTAAGAGACGCTAATAGAGACCTGTGTAAATTTTGGCGCATCTCTTACAGTCATAGTCCAATTTTATAGTCCAAGCCAATACGAACGAAAAAGTTAGGCGCAGACCAATAGCGTTTCTTCCTTTTCGAGGGACGGTGGTGTAACACCGATAATTTCCTAGCACTGTGCTGATAAAGAATTCCTCAGTTAATGCCAAAAAAACTCTGTAAGATCTAATCTGGGCATCAAACCATGCATTTTATAATGTCCTCCTAGCCGAATTTCGGCTATGGCGGCCATTCTCAATAGACATTAGCCATCTGCGAGGGTCATATTATAGTGCACAAGTGTGTGCGCAAACACAGAAGCATTTTCTAATCCATCACTCTCATGATCCGATGGAACGCCTAGCGACACGACCGGAAAGATGTCAGGTACAGGACCGACGGCTTTACGTGCTCTCCGAGGCACGGGGGATTAATACCGCCAACTCCCAGACTTCGGGCTGATGCTGAGAAATTTTTCTTTTTACAGAAAAGTCCCAAAATCACTTTTGGCCCGAACCGGGATTTGAATCCAGGACCTCGTACTCAGCAGGTGAACACGCTACCGCTAAATCAACGGGGCCGTGCATTTTATAATGTATGTTTGAACCTCGCTACCGCTACACCAACTAAGCAATGTTTTAATTACAGACATATAAACATTAAATAAAAACGACTTAATAATAACGCTGGCAACATTTTAATGTAAACAAATTAATAGGTAAACAAAAGAACTAATATGACACCCACACGAAATAAATGCGTGATTACATGGCGACCGAACGGAAAATCATAGCTTTAACGAAAAATCTAAATAAATACGCACCTACTTCTTAAGTAACCTACTTTTCATAACAATTCATAATTATATAGCACGTTAAATTCATAATAAACGTTTGAAAAATATTCTTAATTGGTGAAATCGACTAAAATAACATGTTAACAATCAATTTTAACTAACTATTATGTTGAAAACTAATCGAACGGCAATAAAGAACTCGATAAAATTACAAAAGAAATCTATAAAATGATTAAAATTTCTAATCGCGCCAATTAGGTGAATTTATGGTTTCATTTGTAACAAGCGAAGCGGTGAGTTACAAGTTTATATTAGGCCTATTGAAGAGTGGGGGGAAAAGCTGTTGGACCCGATGATACTTAACTGACATTAGCGTAAAAACATACGGTTTTCAAAAGGCTGTGAGGCTTAAAAAATTATCTACAGGCTATAGGGTCTAAGTAACAGTATTCTGAAGATGACAGCGGCCCGATTTGACTATAGTCAGTTTTCATTATAATTATTATATTAATAAAAATATAATCTATACCATTTTATGTAAAGTACATTTTAATTTATTTGATTTGGCTTGTAAATATATTAAATTTTAATTAATTTTGTTTTAATTTATTTGAATTGAATTGTAATAAAATTGACATGTTTCTTTTTCTACAATACTAAAATTTTAAATTTATTTTCGATTGTAATTGTGTCAGTCATATTTATAAGATGACTGACACAATTACAATCGGACATAAATTTAAAATTTTAGTAATATAGAAAAAGGAACATACTGATGTCATATTATCGACTATAACAAAAAGGTCCGATATAAAGATTTATTATTATTATTATGATCATTTAAACGAATGTAACTTTTATTTATGACGTGAGATTCAAACCATAATTCCCATTCATTCATGAACTCGTATTAAACACGTTTCTTAATCTTAAGATCTAACCAATTTCGTTATGGTTTTCATAGAAATTGTCCGAATGACCTGGTTTAGTGGTTAGTGATCCTGACTGATAAGCCAGAGGATATGGGTTCGATACCTACCGGGATAAACATTTGTGTGACGAGCACGATTATTTGTTCTGTGACTGGTTGTAATCTGTCTATAACATACACAGAATATCTATAGGTACATATAATAAAATAGTAGGAAAGTCAAAACTGTACATTGAATTTTTTTAAGGATACTTAGGGCGTGATCTACAATCGATATCGAAGCCAAAAATATAATTTTTAGATTTTTTGTCTGTTTGTCTGTATGTATGTCTGGGCTAAACACAAAAAGTACGGCATGGATTTACTTGAAATTTTGTATGAATATTACTAAGAGGTCGGGTAAACATATAGGCTACATATTATCACGCTATCACCTACGGGGGAGGAGCTGTGATAATATATAAAATTTAACGCGGGTAAATCCGCTGGGCACAGCTAGTTAATAATATATCCTATGCCGGCAGCCTCCCAGCATCCCTAATATCGGCTAATTAGAGGATTCTTCTTATTTCTTTTATTCGACTTTCATGGCACTCTTTTTCTCTTTTTTTATAAAAATCCATCTGATCCCAAACTAAGCAGAGCTTTTACTATGGAAACCAGATAAGATAACTAATTTATTACATATACTAATTTGCTTGTGTAAAAACATTTATAGTTAATTACACCCAGACTTAGGACAAACAGAGACAGATATATGACCTGGGTGGGAATCAAACATACGGCCTGCGGCGTTAAAAGCAAGCATTTATCAACATTTTTTTCTTTTATAAGTAGGTTAAAAAGTGGAAATAATAAGTGTTCTACAACCCTTCACACTTATCCTTAGTTTTTTTTTATTATTTCAACGCAATTGAGTAATTATTGCAACGGCAAAAACGGCAGCGCTGACAAGAACTTGTAATCAATAAATACTCAATGAATGTTTAACACAAGAACGATTGAATTTAATAGAGCGTTAACTTCTTCGTGATAGGTTATTGCTGTTTGGTTGTTTTACGACCTAGAAAGAATAAAAGGGCTTCCCCATAACATCCCGTGGGTGTCGTAAAGGGCGAAGAAGAATATATCAGGTAGTCGGGGAGCAGCGCCACCTGTGTACTCGCTACCACCTAACTGCCTAGATGAATGGTCATCTACCACCGTGCGTTTCACAAGAAACTTTTTACCGCGCACTACCGCTCTGTGGAATCAATTAGATAGATAGATAAACTCTTAATTGTACACCAAAGTATTACAAAATAAAAATAAAACAATTTAAACCTTAAAAGTATACAATGGGCGGTCTTATCACAAAATGTGATCTCTTCCAGACAACCAAAGTAAAGATCGGAGAATGGAGTTATTGAGAGGGGCAGTTGTCGGTGTACAGATACATGACAAATAGTACCTATGGGTACACATAATGAAAAAAGAAAATATAAACATATTACAAATAATAAATACATATAATTTATACAAATAATATATTATGTTCCTAATTGTTCCTGTTCCTAATTAGCTGCGGAGGTATTTCCGATCCGGTATGAAATGGCAACCTTGAAGAAGCGAGCCTATTCTTTTCTTAAATGCCGGCAACACACTTGCGGCTCCTCTGGTGTTGCGAGTGTCCATGGACGGCGGTGATCACTTACCATCAGGTGACACACATCCTGGTTTGCTAACCTGTTTTATATAAAAACTTGAGAGGTGTCAAGGGACACTCGGATAGAACGAAGTTATTTCTTATTATTTATTATGTACACATAAACTGTATACACTCAACAAAAATAATCGTCGCGACACCACACTGTTCAATGCGAAATAGAAATGAAAATATCTGGCTTGCTTTCTATAAGAGAGAGAGAGAAACAGAGAAACATGCGCACGCCGCACAGTTGCAAAAAGTGTCGTGACAACTTTTCGTAAGAATTCTTTCCGTCTAGCCCCCTTTCACAACGCGCGATAAGGAACTTCGTTCCAAATAAAAAGGTGTACTTCCCTGGCGCGCAGGGTGTGGGTCAGCCCCACAGTGAGTCGATGTCGATAAGGAACTTCGTTCCAAAAACACTGCTTTTGATTAAAAAACGTTCGATGACAGTTTCTGACAGTAATGTGGAAACGTCAAATAATTAGCTGTCATAGTTTTAACCCTATCACTCAATCGAGGAATAGGTGAATTGCATTTATGCATAAAGTGTCACTGAAAAATTCAGACAAGCAGTATGCTTGTCTGATAGTGTTGTAAACTGTCACAATACTGATGCAACACTCGAGCGTTGCTGACTCATTGCCCTCCCTTATATTACCTGACGACATTACCCACACACAGTGCCACAATATTAAATGAATATATTAATATAACGGGCCGGTTGGTAAATGCTTACCTTTCACGCCGCAGTTCGTGGGTTCGATTCGCACCCAAGACAGATATTTGTGTGCATGAACGAACATGTCTGTTTGTCCTGATTCTGGGTGTAATTATTTATATACTTAAGTATTTATTTACAAAAGAAAAGTACTATATGTAATATAGGTATCAGTTATTGGTTTCCATAGCACAAGCTCTGCTTAGTTTGGGATCAGATGGCTGTGTGTGAATAATGTCCCTGGATATTTTATTGTAAGGTTAGTTATGTATGCAGTACGGTTTCCCTTTAAGAAAATCTTCTAAACCCTACCTCATTTTTACACAAAAACTGCTTGACTACGGAATAATCTGCGAGAGTGTTAAATACCCAGGTGGTCAGTTGTATCGTAATAATAAATAGATATATATTTTGGGCCTATTAGCACACTACTATCTGGTCCCAAACTAGGCAAAGCTTACATAACCAGACAACTGATAAACACACCACTCAGATACAAAACAAATAATCTTGCTCATCACAAAAAGATTTGTACTGGATGTGAATCGAACCCGCGACCTCTGACTTAGCAGTCAGGGTCACTAAACACTAGACCAACATGCCAGTCTGCCGCTAAGCGATCTGGGTTACATTGAATTTTACAACATGGCGGCCTGCGCCACTACCGGCTAAGTCGCCGAACATCGATTTCTTAAATGGCGTTCAAATAAATAAAGATTAAAAAGTTAAGTTAAATCGGCTTCAACGTTGACAATCGATTATGGATCATGTATGACGTCACATGAGCTCATGGAACGACGATTTAGCGATTGGTTAAGACATTTTTAACCTTTATTTATTTGAACGCCATTTAAGAAATCGATGTTCGGCGACTTAGCCGGTGGAGCCCCTGGTTAGGAGTTTAAAAACAAGTAAAACTCTATTTAGTACGTCTAGGAATTATAAGGAAGGTGCTCCTTCGAGCACTCGACGAGTTAGCAGCCCTTGAGAATGGTCCGTGGAGGACCGAAACACGTGTTGGGTATCGTACTGGCGCATGTTATTTGCTTTTTATATTGTCCTTCTTGCATGTGCACATTTTTGCGGGCGGGAGGGCGGTGCAAATTGCATCCCAGCATGATTAAACTGACAATTAGCGGAATTAACACTAAATATTGATTTTGTATTTTGAATTATAAGGAGTTTAAATTTTATTCCCACTTACAACCAACGCATTAAGAATCAATTAATAAACCATCCATAAAATTTTAAGAAAAAATATATTCCAAATTTAAAATCGTAATTCTATGCCATTCGAATTTAGAACTCGCGCGCGAGGCGACGGTTCATAAGTGCCCTACACACGTACCCACACAAAGCACCGTACACACCCCAATGCTCATAATTTGCTGACAAGAAAACAAAAAAGGAAAAAACTCGGCACCCGTTCTAATTAGGTCGTCGAGTGAGAACAGGGCGTTCGTCAGCACAATAATAATTAACACTGGCTGTAATGAAGCGTACCATAAAAACTAATTGGAGACCCTACGAACGTTGTCGCGAGGGTGCAGCGAGAACCAGTTCGCTCCGATTTTCGATAGATTCGACTCTTGTTAGTGCCGCTCTATCAAATCGTACCTCATTGAAATTTAAACGAAGGCAATCAAATGCAACGTTAATTAGACCAGTCAATTTTGTGATTAAAAGAAACTATCATTATCAGAATATAATTATTGTAAAACGGGGTGAATAGAAACACACAAAAGTTATATTTTGTCACCCCGGTGTTTCTAATCACCCCATTTTACGATTATTATATTCGTTGTTGTTACACAAAAAACTAATCGAAGCGACAAAACGACTAGAAAATTCTATGAACTGATAAAAACTGCACACCACAACAAAAGCACAAAATTCGTAATCCAACAAACGATCAATACGAAACAATAATTACCGGCAATAACGATTCCATTTTTAAAAGCCACGGTTTATTCAAAAAGTTACATTACCGCTTAGTCACACTAAAAAAAATAAACATCAAATTCTAATCGATCAAGCTAATGCTGTTACTGTAAACATTCGAACGAATAGTCGAGTATTTTAAATCGAAATGCTGGCGCAAAGTGCCGCCGCCTATCAGCTAGTTGAAAAGGGAAATCAGTCAATAATGCACTAATTTCCCCTCCTTAATGGCGCAGTCCGGTACTCAGTACTCAGACACTATTACGACACACCAAGTTAGTGTTTAATGTAATAACTTGAACGAACAGTTTCATGTACACTTTAAGTTTTATGTGTTTTAAGACGCTGTCTTATTTGCTATTTGTATGATTATTTTAAATAGTCATTTTGTTTTATTAAGAGCGTGAGATATACTTAAATGGTTTTGTGTGTAATTTGGTTTTAGTGCTGTATGAATACTTTATTTATATAGCAATTATTCCTAATCATTATAAAATGTCGGTTGGCCGTGGCAGGAGACTTATGACGTAATGTTAAGAGTAAGGCATGATTGGCTGCGACCATATACAGCTGGATATTTATTTGATTAACCAACAATTGTTTACATTAATACTATTATTCGTTTGTGATGACAATATGCTTGTTTAAATGTAGCAATCTTTTACTGGTTAACACCACATGCAAAAATACAGTTAAAAGCGAAAAAAAAATATTATAATTATAACATGATAAAAATAAAACATCTAAACACGAATAAAATCAACGCTTAAAATAATACATAATTCAGATAAAATAACATAATATTAAATTTAAATCTAAAATATTCATATTATTATTATACATAGAAATAAAAAAAATAGTATTAAACAGAGTGTACAATATTTTTGATATACATACTTGCATCTAACATAAAATTTATTTATTTAAAATAACTTAATTAAAATAGTTAATTAATAGATTCAACTCACACATACCTATTATTTTTGGGAGAAATATTGAACTATAATTTTGGTAAATTTAGCAATATTGTCGTTATGTAAATCATATGTTATAATATGTATTCAATGCCAGATGCTGTCACCAGTATGTACGTAAGTGTCAACTAAGCTCGCAGTCAGTCCATAGATTGGTGACCGCCAAAGTGGTTTGATTTCTGAGCGTCTCTGTGTTTCAGATGGCACGTTAGGCTGTCGGTCCCGGTTTTAGTCGTTAAGCCATATCAGGGGATTACGGGGCGGCTTTAAAAATGTTGACAACAAGGTGGGCCATGCAATAAGTAGTAGTATATTCAGATTGATAATTAGATTTTATTTCTATCGGTTGATTAACACAGGAGATACAGAGCTCTCTGTATTAGTTATTGATACACCACGTTAAAATTATACACATTAATTATGTACACATTATTTTCAAATCCAGTACTTACCTAAAACCGTAACCAGCTAGAAATTGTATTTATTTTCTACATGAAAAATACATCATTAACAAATTAAAAAAAATTAACAATCAACAAAATTTTGTCTTCAATGTCATTTGTACAAACAGTAGTCGTACTAGTTATATTTAGATTACGCTTTATTAAAGTTTAAATACATTTTCCATATATATGCTGTGGGATTTATTATCACCTTCCTAATTTAAATATGTTATTTGTGCTGTCTTGCGCTGCCCGCATCCAGCGGCAGTATATACCTATATAATTATATCTTCTATATTTAAATATGATACCTAGAAATAAATTCCTGCATATTGATTAGAATATAAAAGAATATTCTTTATTGAACAAACTCAAACCAGATAAACAAATAACAGGGCGGTCTTCTCACCATAGACACGCGCCTATTGACAATGGGCATACACTCAAATAACACAATGGCAGGTCTTCTCACCATAGACACGCGCCTATTGACAATGGGCATACACTTGTTTTTTTTTTACATTGTTATCATCATCATTATATCAGCCGAAAAACGTCCACAGCCGGACAAAGGCTTCCCCCAAGGATCTGCACAATAGCTGGTCCTGCGCTGCCCGCATCCAACGGCTTCCAGCGCGCCTTGCAAAATCGTCGGTCCACCCTGTGGTGGACCTGCCAACGCTGTGTCTTCCGGTTCGTGGTCGTCACTCGAGAACCTTTCTGCCCCATCGGCTGTCGGTTCTACGAGCTATGTGCCTTGCCCACTGCCACTTCAGTTCGGCAATTCTTTGGGATATGTCGGCTACTTTGGTTCGCCTGCGGATTTCGCCTTTTTTCAAGGGATACATAATGCCATGACACAACTTTAATAGTTTTCAGCCAGTTAGTATTTTACTAAACTAAGTTTGCAAGTTCTGATATTGAGTTATATGTGTTTTAATATATTATTCACCTTCTTGCCGTTCAAACGTATTAATTGGTTGGAAGCAAAGACATTGCAAAGTAGCAATCAAGTAATACCTGAAGCAATTATATGACCCAGTAATTAGTCCGGACTTAGTAAATTTATGATGCGCAAATGAACTAAGTATTGTATCGTAAGATGTTATAATATGTCATTGTTAATAAATTCTTCATGGTTTGTTGCAGTAGGATAGGAGTATTCATTCAACAAGATCTATCTATATATATATATATATATATTAATTAATTAGTTTTAAGGTGCATGTTCACCTAGTTGCGACTCGATTTGATCATGGTGTTACGGATCGTACTTCGGTGAACTTCAAATCTATTAGTCTTATCATATAATTTTACTTTATGTCCTGCGTCACTCTTAGTTCTACTCAAATTGTCATGCTGTGTACACTAGTTTAGGATTAGGAATACTGTCTAGTGCTAAACCTTAATGTATACTTCGCTGTCATGTATTGATAATATTCTGTTTTGTGTGCCAATAAAATAAAATAAAAATATCCAGAATGGTTGCTAAATGCTTGTTTTTCACGCCACAGGTCGTGGGTTCGATTTCCACCCAGGACAGATATTTGTGTGCATGAACATGGCTGATTGTCCTGAATCTCAGTGTAATTATCTATATAGGTATGTATTTACAAAAAAAAAGTAGTATATGTACTAATAGTAATAATATATATCAGATTTCTGGTTTCCATATGACAAGCTCTGCTTAGTTTGGGATTAGATGGCCATATGTGAGTCATATCCCAGGATATTATTATTAATGTTATTAATTATAAATCTTAATTAAGAGAAGTAGTAACATATACTACTTTTATTTTGTAAATACATCTTATATAGATAATTACACTCAGTCTCAGGACAAACAGACATGTTCATGCACACAAATATCTGTCCTGGATGGGTATCGAACTCACGACCTCCGGCATGAAAAGCAAGCATTTGCCAACCACGTCAACACATCAAGTCCAGAATTACATTTATTTCCCAGATCAAATTTAGGATTCCCTTGCTTACACCCTTTCGGAGAATGTTACCCATCGGCTTTGTTGTGTGTCTAGAAACATGGCTGACAATGGCAATCTTAGTATATTACAAAGCTTCTTATAAGAATTAAAGCTTTAGTTATGAAAATGCTACATCTAACTGTTAAAGCTTATACTTTTACTTAGCTTTTGCGACCGACCTATAGTGAAAACGTTTAAACGTTTAAAAGGCCATATGAATATGCCATGATGTCAAAATGTGTAGAATTGCACCCCACTATAATTAACATTTGACGGACATATAAGGAAACCATTTACGAGTTATGAATTGAATGAATTGAAATGGGAAAATCCTTACTATTATACAGGTTTAAAAAATAATTTTATACCGAGATTTTAACCTTTTTTTAGCAGAGATCGGTTACCCAGGTACTTTCTTTGACTCTGTCTCATACACGGGTAGGTACTTAATTTTTGATTTATAAAAAGGTCACTTTAGTGTCAGAGTCGTTCAAGCAATTCTGACATGGCTTAACGAGTGTTATCTATTTTCGCCAACCGGGACCGCCAGCTTAACATTATCTCGGGGCACGGACAAGCACTAGAATTTATCCATTTTTGCGGTCACCCATCTATAGACTGACCACGTGACTAGGTACTTAACCTTAACTTAACAACTGGCTATGAGCACCTCACGTACTAATAATTAAAGGCGAGGCAAGGCGCTCAAAGCTAGATGCTCTCACCGGTCCGAAACCGATCGGTGAGGTTAAGTAACTAGGCTCGCGGTCAGTCCGTAGATGGGTGACCGCCAAAGTGGTTTTAATTACTGAGCGTCTCCATGCTTCGGAGGGCACGTTAAGCTGTCGATCCCGGTTGTAGTCATTAGACATCAGTCGCTAAGCCATGTCAGAGGCCTACTGAGCAGCTTGAACAATTCTGACAAGGGTAACCACTGCCCATACGATAAGTAAGTAAATTATGTCAGCCGACTGTCCACTACTGGACAAAGGCCTACCCCAACGATTTTCACATTGGAATTGAGTCCATCGTTTGGAGGGATATGCCATAATCGCCACGCTTGTCAGACGGGTTGGCGATCACAGTATGTCATAGTACACAGAGAGACACTATAATAATAATAATATCTAGGGAAAATGTCACACAGATCATCCTAGCCCCAAACTAAGCAAAGCTTGTACTATGGGTACCAGGCGACGATATACATACTTATATAGATAGATAAATACTTAAATACATAGAAAACATCCATGAGTCAGAAACAAATATTCATGCTCATCACACAAATATTTGCACTTACCGGGATTCAAACCCAGGACCACCAGCTTCGTAGGCAGGAGCACTACCAACTAGGCTATGGTGACCTTCCAACACCGCTGCCCGTTCTCTGGGAGATATTCCCTCGGGACGACTTCTTCGCCCCTTAGGGGTGAAATAGGGTGGCGATATTCCTTGCCGTCAACCACACAACAAACTTCTCTATCACAGTCTAATCGGTGTATTAGGCGCCCTACAGACCGCCATTTAAAACCCACATAAGTGGAAACGCCAATTATTTGTCCATTAGAACGGTTTTACGTAAGAAATTGCCTATTTGTATGATTAAAAAAAATAGTAAAGTTTGGTAGATATGCTTAAGCGTCGTACGTTTTTTCAATGACAATACTATCAAATTCTGTACGTGGTTAACAGTGCTAATGTTTAATGTGATTAAATCCTACTATATCAAACTAATATTATAAAGGCGAAAGTTTGTGAGTGTATGAGTGTGTATTATTGGTAGTTCTTCACGTTTAAACGGCTTTTAAAGGTAAAGATTAACGTGGGTAAAACAGCGGGGCACTGCTAGTCACACTAGTATTATAAAGGCAAAAGTTTGTTAGTATATGTGGATGTTTGTTACTCTTTCACGCAAAAACTACTGAACGGATTTTGATGAAACTTTGTAGTAATTAAGTTAATATATCCGAATAACACATAGGCTATAATTTATATAGTTTTACGCGGGTGCAACCGCGGGGCACAGCTAGTTAAAAATAATATATAAAGTAACATGAGCAAAATACATATCTTAATATATCTCATCTTAGGACATTATTCACACACGATCATCTGATCCCAAACTAAGCAGAGCTTGTACTATGGAAACTTTTTATATTTTTAGTATATGTATTATACCAGATAACTGATATAATACATATACTACTTGTTTTGTAACTACTCATTTAAATAGATAGTTACACCAAGACTTAGGACAAAGAGACATGTTCATGCACACAAATATCTGTCCTGGGTGGGAATCGAACCCACGACCAGCGGCGTGAAAAGCAAGCATTTACCAACCACTAAGCGTTAAATAATAATAATAATGTCCTCCTAGCCATAATTCCGGCCACGGCGTCAATAGACATTAGCCATCTGCGCGGGACATACTATAGTGCACAAGTGCGTGCGCAAACACAGGAGCACTTTCTATTCAATCACTCTCATGATTCTCTGCGGGTGAACACGCTACCGCTACACCAAGAGGCAGTGAACTAAGCGTTTACCATCATCAAGCCGAATGATGTCCACAGCAGGACAAATGCCTCCCCAAGAATGTCGACAGTTGCTGGCCTTGCGCTATCCGCATCCAGCGACTTCCAGTGACCCCCACACGATCATCGGTTTATTTGGTATGGATTTACACATTATCATATCAGCCGAAAGACGTCCACTGCTGGACAAAGGCCTCCCCCAAGGATCTCCATAATAGCCGGTCCTGCACTGCCCGCATCCAGCGGCTTCCCGCGACCCCAACAAGATCGTCGGTCCACCGTGTAGGAGGCCTGCCCACGCCGCGTCTTCCGGTTCGTGGTCGCCACTCGAGAACCTTTCTGCCCCATCGGCCGTCAGTTCTACGAGCTATGTGCCCTGCCCACTGCCACTCCAGTTTGGCAATTCTTTGGGCTATGTCGGCTTCTTTAATTCGCCTGCGGATCTCTGCATTTCTGATTTATAAAAGAGTAAATAAATAAAAAGGTTGATTCCCAACAAGCACAGATAATCCTTAACTTAGTTTACATTTAAGACGATATAACTAATTGCGTTTAGTTTACATAATACTTATGAAGCATGCAAAATTATAAGTACTAGCTAGGAAAGGCGTCTAGCTCAGCAAATGTTACAGTAAATAATAATCATTACTGCAACGCTGATCTTCCGATAGCGCTTAAAAAACTACTTTAAATTAATTTACGAAATTATTATGCGTACCGACCTGTAGTAGCGTTTGGTTGCGACTCATCAAAGAAAATATAAACAACTAGTATTGCGTCATTGCTGTGTTTACCTATCAAAACTGTCAAAGTATAATAATATTACGATAAATAATAATAATATCTGGGGACAATGTAACACAGATCATCCTAGCCCCAAACTAAGCAAAGCTTGTACTATGGGTACCAGGCGACGATATACATACTTATATAGATAGATAAATACTTATATACATAGAAAACATCCATGACTCAGAAACAAATATTCGTGCTCATCACACAAATATTTGCACTTACCGGGATTCGAACCCAGGACCATCAGCTTCGTAGGCAGGATCACTACCAACTAGGCTACGGTGACCGTCAATAAGAATGTGAATATGAAAAATGAATTTACACATATTTTCATTTAAATACTCCGTCATTCACTTGTTATGCAAAAGTCGCATTTGACATCATAGTCGCGTCTCCCGTTGGGCGCTCTGGACGTGTTTTCTGCAACCTGGTACGTATTTTCTTTTACTAAACCTTTAACAGTGCCTTGGCACTTTCTTTCATTATGTTAACTACGTCCAGATACATATTGACGGTAACCGTAGCCTAGTTGGTCACTACCAACTAGCTGGTGAATTCTGGTTCGAATACCGGTAAGTGCAAATATTTGTGTGATGAGCACGAATATTTGTTTCTGAGTCATGGATGTTTTCTATGTATATAAGTATTTATCTATCTAGGTATATAAGTATGTATATCGTCGCCTAGTACCCATAGTACAAGCTTTGCTTAGTTTGGGGCTAGAAGATCTGTGTGACATTGTCCCTAGATATTATTATATATATGTTTTTTTTAAAGACAACGCCCGCATTCGGGAAATACACCATGTGTGGCGGGGTACTTTACAAACATATAATAGATGGACACAAATTACATCCCGACTTAGAACAACTATTTATGGGCTACACCAAATAGTTGTCCGGCGCGGGACTCGAACCCGCGAGGCGACTGTCTTAGCCGCTGCGCCACACGTGCAGTCAAAGTTGAATGCTCTCTACAGAGTGACAGACGTGTCTAGACTGATCTACAGAGTTAATAAACTGTTAGATCAGCTTATTAAATCAGTAGATCTATAAATCTTTTGTTTTTTCTCATACACGGCCATCTGATTCCAAACTAAGCAGAGCTTGTACTATGGAAATCAGACAACTGTATATTATATATACTAGTTTTCTTCTGTAAATACATACTTATATAGATGATTGCACCCAGACTCAGGACAAACAGACATATTCATGCACACAATCTGTCTATATCTGTCTTGGTGGGATTCGAACCCACGACCTACTTCGTGCAATTTATCAACCACGGCACAATCTCAATTTAGAATTACAGTAGCTAGAGTATTCATTGTCTGGTTTCACAGTGTGTAGTGGTTAGGGTCAAAAAAGTCCTATTAGAACATCTTATTAAGTCTGTAGGGAGATCTATACATCTCAATTTAGAATTACAGTAGCTAGAGTATTCATTGTCTGGTTTCACAGTGTGTAGTGGTTAGGGTCAAAAAAGTCCTATTAGAACATCTTATTAAGTCTGTAGGAAGATCTATACATCTCAATTTAGAATTACAGTAGCTAGAGTATTCATTGTCTGGTTTCACAGTGTGTAGTGGTTAGGGTCAAAAAAGTCCTATTAGAACATCTTATTAAGTCTGTAGGGAGATCTATACATCTCAATTTAGAATTACAGTAGCTAGAGTATTCATTGTCTGGTTTCACAGTGTGTAGTGGTTAGGGTCAAAAAAGTCCTATTAGAACATCTTATTAAGTCTGTAGGGAGATCTATACATCTCAATTTAGAATGACAGTAGCTAGACTATTCAACAATTTTACAGTAATTTATTTCACATCAAATACCCTTATTTTAAATGTACGTTTTTGACATTAGTTTAGGTACGATTAAATTAATATAATGTCGGGTGGGTTTCGGCCTCGAAAGTGTAACAGGGCTACCCCATTTCATCCCGTGGAAATCGCTTTAACTGTCTTGGATCCCGCAACGAATTTAATCAGAAAGAAAAAAGAAGGAGTTCGAAATTAATAGTTCCACTTCCCTCCAGAGCAAAGCGGGAGACAGAATTATAAAGGGAGGCTATAGCCTAATAAAACGAGAGAATTGCGATAGAGAAACCAGTCCAAGTCTGCAGTTGATATATATTAAAAAAAAAAAAAATTAAGAAATAATAATAATAATAAAATGTTTATATGCTAAAAAAAAAAAAAAAAAAAAAAAAAAAAAGAATACCGTGGGTGTCGTATACACTAGGTAGTCGGGCAGCAGCGCCACCTGTGTACTAGCTATCACCTCACTGCGGTCGCCGACTCGCACGCCAAGCGCGATACTCAGGTATACCCTGGAATATGCCTGAGTCACCGCGCTTGGCAATGGCAACGTTATGTAAAGCTTTGGTGGATGCCTATGTCCAGCAGTGGACAATATCAGGCTGATGACGATGATGATTTTATTAATATTACGTTCTATTATTACAAAATGTGGTGAGATGAATACACATAAGTGATATTCTTGAAGCACCTCATCACACAGTGGACAAGCCTGCGCAGAGAACCATTAGCTACTCTTGAAAGTATAAGTGTCTTGGGGCAGCAATAAAATAAGTGGACTACACCATATCTAACGAATAACTCTTTAATACTCTAGAAAGTTCTCGGACTCACCTGTTGTGTCACACCTTTATCAAAGTCAATGCAAAAGGGATAGCCTTAAACCAATTCATAGTAATCAACGATAAATTAATATCTAGACCTGCACTGTTATTAATATATAGCCTATAGGGCTAGCTAATACCCTCAACCTTGCCTGCGTCATAATTGTGTTTCAGCCCGTATTTGATACTAGCTATGCCCCGCGGTTTTACCCGCGTTAAACTTTATAAATTATCACAGCTCCTCCCCCGTAGGTAATAGCGTGATAATATGTAGCCTATATGTTGACCCGACCTCTTAGTAATATTCATGCAAAATTTGAAGGAAATCCATGCAGTACTTTTTGAGTTTAGCCCGGACATACATACAGACAAACAGATTAAAAATATTCAATGTACAGTTTTGACTTTCCTACGATTTTATTATATGTATAGATTTCTTATTTTATTATAGTAACCGATAGACCTTACATACAACGAAACCATCCCATTCCTAATTTACCTGAACTAATCACAATCTAGCGAAATTAGGGTACCTACGTCACTATTAGAAGCATATACAAAGAAACATAAGGCCTCAATTAAAGCCTCAGTTCGCAATTAAAATAATGGGTGTCACACCTATGATACAATTAGTAGGTATGGAGAATAAATTCTATGTTTTGGTCGGAGTACACTGTACTTAATTAGGGATAATCAAAAAAACTTAATACACCATAATGGTCGGTAATAGCTGTTTTAACGCGGTCTCCTGATACTTTCGTAATGTATGCTAATTATGAACGAGGACTGGTGTTATACAGGTTGCCCGCGAAAAAGTATATGAAGTTTGATTTTGTCAATTACTGGACACAATCAGAAACAACTCCGTTTGCTCCATAATATTGAATTGATATTAATGATTTGTAGCACCTCCTTTTTTCTTTCTGATTAAATTCGTTGCGGGATCCAAGGCAGTTAAAGCGATTCCCCGGGACATGCCTGAGCCTCACCGCTCACTATCATTTCATTGTGTACCTCTGTTGATCCTGGCTTACAGGAGTTGCAGTGGTGGGTAAGAGGGAAGACTAGTCCCGTTTTTTTTTTAAATGACGTTGTTGATGAACCCATACGGAAATGTGTTATTATTGCCTTCAATTTACTTCTTCGTGTCTGTACGTGTGGCGCAGTGGTTAAGGCTACGCTACTTCGTGTCCCGGGTTCGATTCCCGCACAGGACAACTATTTGTGTGACCATAAGCAGTTGTCCTGAGTTTGGGTATACTTTGTGTTCGTCAATTATATGTTCCTAAGCGGGTGTTGCATTTAAATAAAAATAGTTTTTTTAATAAGAATACCTGCCAGTTGGATATTGGTGGTGCTCTTAGCCACCAGCAGTTAAAGTTTCTAAGACTTAAAATTAACTACATGTTAATATAAGGTCATCAAGGTCATCATAATGATGTCATGGTAACAGATACATTTTTAAAATTCAAAATTTATATTATTTAAATTAAAGAAACTACCTTAATGGTTAGTTAATAGTTCGTATATTTTTGTTGCAGTAATTTTAAATAATAAAGGTAGGTTATCTACTTGTACAATATAGTCATTCTACACAAATCCTTTTAATACAATTTTGGGGCATTCTGTATAAGCAACGCCTGGTGTGTCATGCTAGCTACTTTACTCACACTGTTATAAATTTAAAGTAAAACACAATAATAGCTTACTAGCATAACTTTGTGTATTTTTGTGGCAATCATTTCAAATATAAAGTAACATGAAATTATATATGAAAGTTCTTAGGTGTAATATTAACGTGTTTCAAATGTTTTTCTATGTTATGTTTTGTCTCGTTTCGATGTTTATGGCTATTGTTTCTAATTAGTGCAAGTTTTTATTTATTGTAAATAACTTTAATTATGTAGAAATCGAATGCTGTGGTTGTATTTAAGTGTTGCAGTTCTGTTATTTTAAGTATGTGTATGTGTTTCTAACGTTGACGATCCTTAAATTAAAATTAAATAACATACGAAATATATAAAATAAATCAAAAGATCCATCAATATAGTGATTGTAAGTTACGTATCACACTAATATTATAAAGGCGAAAGTTTGTGTGTGTGTGAGTGTGTATCATTGTTACTTATTCACGTCTAAACAGCTGAAATGATTTTAATAACATTTGGTATGGAGTTAGATGACACCCTGGATTAAGACATAGGCTATAATTACGTTTAACGCGGAAAACCGCGGGGCACAGCTAGTTAATATTATAAAGGTGAAAGTTTGTGACTGTGTGAGTATGTATCTTTGTTACTTATTCACGTCTAAACGGCTAGAGTGATTTTAATAAAATTTGGTATGGAGTTAGATGACACCCTGGATTAACACTAAAATTATAATTTATAACGTTTAACGCGGGTAAAACCGCGGGGCACAGCTAGTTGTTTAATAAACATTATTCAGTAAAAAAATTTCAGCTGTACTTCATACTTCATACCTTAAAATAATCCACCTTGCATGACAAGCCTTCAAACTACCTACATTTTTATCAATCAAACTAATTATGAACCATAAAAATAAACTCAAATTATTTCTTGGAATACCCTTTAAATTCATTCAACGTCAAAACAAAGCTATAAAACAAATATAATTAGTAAGTATTACACTAATGACTAAACAGCAATTGACACGATCGGCAAACAAATCGATTATAATCGACTAAAAAAGAGATGCACTTAATTACCTATATAGCTGTCACTGTCATACAATGGTGAGTTCATTGCACACCTAATAGAGCATGCAATAGAGTGATCCCGGGACTGAGAATCTCTAAGAAACTCTTCGTTTTGTATGTAATTCTGACATAACCATTAAATATTGTATTCGTCTATCCTTAGATTAAAAAAACATTTCAGCCATAGATATTTCTTATT
Organism: Pseudoips prasinana; assembly: GCA_951640165.1. Taxonomy (NCBI): domain Eukaryota; kingdom Metazoa; phylum Arthropoda; class Insecta; order Lepidoptera; family Nolidae; genus Pseudoips; species Pseudoips prasinana. The sequence continues at coordinate 15,539,510 of OX621259.1, read as the reverse complement.
TCTTAAGCGTATAGAGATAGGACGCTGTAGTAGAAATTCAGCCAGGAAATTAAATTAGTTAGTTATTATTATAGATAATTTAGCTGATATTTTTCTGTTTCTTATAAGTTAAGTTAATTATTTAAATATATATTTCTTTATTTTCACATAATAATTGAACAAAGTAAAAGAAAGGGTTTCGTGTGGAAATTATTAAATTTAATCCATTAACTCAAACAATTGCTATAAAACGGTATACATCCTAAAAGAACGACACGTAGGTACTGGGACTTACTTACTTATCGTATGGGCAGTGGTTACCCTTGTGTCAGAGTTGTTCAAGCCGCCCAGTAGGCCTCTGACATGGCTTAACGACTGTTTTCTAATGACTACAACCGGGACCGAGAGCTTAACCCTTTACAAGGAGTAGGTATATTTCTAATTAATTGGTTTTGGACCTTATTATAAGCTAATAGAGTTCAAAATGTGGTGGTAACTATATCCCCACTGCCCGGGAAAGGGTTAACGTGCCCTCCGAAGCGCGGAGACGCTCAGATATTAAACCACTTTGGCGGTCACCCATCTATGGACTAACCGCGAGCCTAGTTGCTTAACCTCGCCGATCCCTTACAGACCGTTGAGAGCATCTAGCTGTGAGCGTTTACTTAGTATAGTCGACTTACACTACTTTGTCTATAGCTTAGTATTAATTATTTTTAATATAAATAGATATAAAATTTTGTACACATTTCTTCTTGAATAAATTTATTATTATTATTCCAAATTATTTATTTAAAGTTCTTATTTTTTACATATTTATATCTATAAAATTGAATTAAAAAAGAAAACAATAATATATAAATAAATATGAAAAAAATAGAGGTCCTCCAGCGGCGAGGTTTGACACCCTAGGCCGCCGGTGGTCAGGACGACAGAGTAAGGAACCTTCTCACAATGCGTGCCGTTCCCATTATTGCCGCCTTTTGTATCCGACCCTTGACCCAGTGATCTAGCGAAAGCCTCTTAAGATGTTGGTCGAGGCTCTTCGCTATGAGACCGTTTACGGAGACGACTATCGGAACAATTATTGTTGAGTCCACATCCCACATGGCGGTAACCTCGTGAGCCAAATCTAAGTATTTTGACAACTTGTCAGTCTCGGCTCTTACGAGGTTATCGTCAAATGGGACAGTGATATCAACAATAAATGCTTATTATTATTTATTATTATATTACTGAGTTTAAAACACGTAGACGAAGCGAAAGAGGTATGCAAGGATCGTGACAAATGGAAGTCCGTTGTCTCTGCCTACCCCCCAGGGAAACAGGCGTGAGTCTGTATGTATGTATGTTTAAAACAACGGGAACCTTTTCTAATGTTCTCTCCCTATGAACTTAAAAAAGAGTTTAATTTGCTTACCAACGACTTGCTATATCGTATAACTAGCAAACTGGCAATTACCGCTAATGATAATAGTGGCTCTATTACTTATGTCCATTAAGTTACGCTGTATTGTGAACTTTACCGACTAAGTTCGAGCCCTATTTGTGGAAGTTAGAGGTGTTTCGCTACAGAAATGAGGACAGTAGTTTGTTGCGTAGGAGTTTAAAAAAATATCCTGAATAAAAATAAATATATATATGGCCTGTTGGTCTATTGGTTAGTGGACCTGGCTGTTAAGCCAAAGGTCGTGAGTTCAATTCTCACCGAGAACAAATCTTTTTATGATGATCACGATTATTTGTTCTGTGAGCGTAATTTATCTATACAAATAAATAAAATTGGAGTGTCTGTTTGTAATATTGAAATAACCGGTTTTTACTACATAAATATGAATATATATACGGTACATACACCAAAATAACATTGTTTACAATTTTTGTCTGTCTGTCTGTCTGTTTGTTCCGGCTAATCTCTGAAACGGCTGGACCGATTTTGACGGGACTTTTATTGGCAGGTAGCTAATGTAATAAGGAGTAACTTAGGCTACTTTTATTTTAGAAAAAGTCATTTATTTTACTAAAAAAAAAAAAACTAATTAACACGCGGACGAAGTCGCGGGCACAGCTAGTCTTTAATATGTGTGTATTAAGAGGTATATAAGTCGATCTATCAGTTGTGTGCTTACCATATTACAGGCTCTGCCTAGTTCGGGTTCAGATAGTGCTGTGTTAGTAGTCTCAAGACATAAAGAAGATTTAAAAAAGTTACGACACACTATAAGTTATCATTTGGCATATGATAATAAAGAATTGGCTACCAGAGTAGTAGGCTTTGCTTAGTTTGGGAACAAATGACAGTGTATTATTTGTTCAACGGCATAATAATAATATCCTGGGACATTATTTACACACGACCATCTGATCCCAAACTAAGCAGAGCTTGTACTATGGAAACCAGATAACTGATTTATTACATATACCACTTTTCTTATAATAATTACACCCAGACTCAGGACAAATTGTTCATGCACACAAATATCTGTACGCGGCGTAAAAGACACGCATTTACCAACAACGCAATCGGCCCGTCATACATATTAATTTTTATATATTTTTATACGAAAAGTATGACAAAAGCCCTCTTTAATACGTGTATAAACTACGTGTGGAATCAATATGTAAATAACTTAATGAATTAAATTAAATAGAGCAATAGCGAGTAGCCCTTAAGTGGATCAGAACTGGTGTTTAATGTAATTAAACTGCATTTTATCGGACTACCATCTCCGAGTGGAAAGAACGTACACACACAAGTTGTTGATGGAAAGAATAGGTGTTTTATAGAAATACGTATATGTATGTATAAATTAATACTAACTAAATTATCGTAAATATGTTTCTGGTGAGCTATTTAAATCTATCTATCTATGCCCCGCGGTTTCACCCGCGTTAAAGTAGTTTTGGCGTAAAAGAGTAACAAACATACATCCATACATCTATACTCACAAACGTTCGCATTTATAATATTAGTAAGATAACTTAATACTAACTTACTTATCTATACATATATTAAAATCGTAGGAAAGGCAAAACTGTACATTGAATATTCTTTTAAAGGATACTTGGGGCATGATTTACCTTCCATATCGAAGCCAAAAATATAGGTTTTAGAATTTTTGTCCGTTTGTCTGTATGTACGTCCGGTCTATACTCAAAAAGAACTGCATGGATTTACTTGAAATTTTGCATGGATATTACTAAGAGGTCGAGTCAACATAGACATATTATCACGCTATCACCTACGGAGGAGGAGCTGTGATAATTTATAAAATATAATGCGGGTAAAACCGCGGGGCACAGCTATCGTAAATATATTTCTAATGAGCTACTTATAAGTTATTGTTCTTTAACTGATTCTTAAACAATTCTACACTGACAACGCCAATTCCTGCATGGGTTGTTAAGAAGAAATTACATTTAATGATAAGTTGGCCTAATTTACAGACGCCAGCACATCAAGCTACCCCGATCTGTCAAATTTCCCCAATTGAAAGTGAACTTTATGCTTATGTGATAAAGTTGAAAATCTATAAAATACATTTTACAGATTGGGGTAGCTGGATGTGCTGGCGTCTGCACAATTTCGTAAAGCATATTCTTTCGGTAATTTGTATAATGTTCTTTTTATAATTTGTTTTATAATTAAGATTCAAGATGTTTTATCAATTTTTAGTTAGAGTCAGAGATTTGTGACAGTTAGGTTTTCAGTCGTCCCATCATCAGCCTGATATCACCCACTGCTAGACATAGGCCTCCCCCACAGGTTTCTATAACGTTGGCGCCCGCAGTTGGGTGATTAGTATACAGGAGGCGCTGTTGCCTGACTACCTGGTGGATCCCTAAGTCGCGTTTACGATGCCCACGGGATGGTATGGGGAGGTCCTGTTATTCTTTCTGACCCGAAAACCACACGGTTGCACCTTTTAAGACTTCAAAAAGGGTACAATTCGCTTGCATTAAGGCAGCAAAGTCAATAACCGAGTACATAGGCTCGAATTATGAAGGGTGGGTAGGGGGACACATACAGCACTATTTACCGTACGTGGGCCTACAATTTTCATGGTTTTTTTCGTCACGTTTTCACGCTTTTTTCCGTGGCCCCACCGGGCGCGGCTCACTGGCAAGGCTTCTTTTTTTAAATCAGTAAATTGCATATTTGAAAAACTACTGCAGAGCCGGCTGGACGTCGATTGAACGGGTACTTACTGAGTTTCGGCTATTTGACTATTTACTCACGAACGGCCGTTCGATTTTTAATTCAGGTGCCTCAATGTCTACTTTAAAAGCCAGTAATAAATTTAATTGAACCTCTATAATAGTAATTTGAATAATTATTTCGATGAAATTCATTGGAAATGTTTTGTTTCATTAGTCGTGTAAAAACTTAAAACAAATGATTTGACGGTCACAGTAGCCTAGTTGGTAGTGCTCCTGCCTACGAAGTGTGGTGGTCCTGGGTTCGAATCCCGGTAAGTGCAAATATTTGTGTGATGAGCACGAATATTTGTTTCTGAGTCATGGATGTTTCCTATGTATTTAAGTATTTATCTATCTATATAAGTATGTATATCGTCGCCTGGTACCCATAGTACAAGCTTTGCTTAGTTTGGGGTTAGGATGATCTGTGTGACATTGTCCCTAGATATTATTTCAATACCGATAAAGGGCTGGATACTGGCACATAGTTTGAAGAACCGACTGGTCAGAAAGGGTCTCGAGTGTCGACCACGAACTGGAAGACGCAGCGTGGGCAGGCCCTCTACAAGATGGACCGATGATCTTGTGCGGGTCGCTGGAAGCCGCTGGATTCCGGTAGCGCAAGACCGTCAATCGTGGAGATCATTGTGGAAAGTCTTTGTCCAGCAGAGGGCGTTTTTGGGCTGATATTATTAAAGATGAATGAATGATTCTACATAGATGTGAGCGAGTAGAAAGTTGACTTGTACACACACTTGCACACTAAAATATGTCCTACACAAATGGCTATTCTATATTGAGATTGGCTGCCTTAGTACATGTTCGACCAGTAGCACATAAGTGTACTATACAAAATATGTCTCACGCAGATAATAAATAACTAAATAAACATCTTGGGGAAATTAACACTGCCATCTGATCCCAAACTAGAAAAAGCTTTTACTATGGCAACCAGATAACTGATTAACACAGTTATATATTTCTAAATAATTCACACTTGTATATTTCTCAAGTGATAAATGACGTCCAAATATAGAGCAAATTATCGTGCTCATTACATATTTGTCCAGAGTAGGGATCGAACCCACGACCTCTAGTTCAGGAATCAGGCTCACTTACCACTAGACCAAGTGGTCCAGGATCTCGGCTACATTTCAAAAATATTTATAAAAAATTGAGCGACGCCTCTGAGAGGGCTGGCCTATTTTAAGCACAGAGAATAAGCATGTCCATACAACATGGAAATGCTGCCAGTTCTCTAGGGAACCTTTTAAGGGCGATACAGATCGTCTAGGTACTGGATGGCCTTTTTAATAGTTTAAAAGTTTAAGAAATAAAATATTTATATAAAATTTAAACATTTCTTTTCTCAAAATACAGATATTTTAAGAAAAGAAATGTTTAAATTTTATTTATATATAGTTATATAGTTCACTAAACTAATAAATTTCCAAGCGGATAGCGCAAGACCGGCTATTGTAGAGATCTTTGGGAGAGGCCTTTGTCCAGCAGTGGACGTCTTTCGGCTGATATGATGATGACGATAAACCAATAAATAATATTATGTACACGGAGCAGGTCATATAGATTTTTCCGAAACTAAGTACGCACCCTGTTTTAATATATATATTTTAGTTATTTATGAAATATACCTCATTCACGTATCTACTACACGAATCATGTCCCAGTGCATTAAATTAATTTGAAAATGCATTCATAATTTCTTTTGTTTCGACGTTACAAAGGAATTCTAATTACGAACATACTAATTGCGTCGTCGATCAACATTTAAATAGAGAACAACAATAGTAATATGAAATTTTTAAATTTAGAATTTAGGCGATTATGTTTGAACAATCGAGTTGATTTGAGAGAACAGTTGAGTTGCATCGAGTGAGTGGTTGAGTGCCCACGCGCCGCGCCGTGGGGGTTGATTCAATATCGGTGTCCCCGTGACGTCAGTTAAGTGTAGAAAACTGAGGGTTACCGAGTATTGTGCGGGAAAATAAACAGTCGGTATAATTATTACCTTTATAGAAAATGACTTTAAAAGTTTTTCGTGTTTTTGGTTTTATTTTTATTCGATTTAAGTTCGCCATCCTAAAACCGGCTACTTAGTGATATGAGCGCCGATTTTAATGATTAATAATAATATATAGGGACAATATCACACAGATCATCCTAGCCCCAAACTAAGCAAAGCTTGTACTATGAGTACCAGGCGACGATATACATACTTATATATATAGAAAACATCCATAACTCAGAAACAAATATTCGTGCTCATCACACAAATATTTATATAAAGATAAATACTTAAATACATAGAAAACATCCATGACTCAGAAACAAATATTCGTGCTCATCACACAAATATTTGCACTTACCGGGATTCGAACCCAGGACGACCAGCTTCGTAGGCAGGAGCACTACCAACTAGGCTACGGTGACCGTCATGATTAGTTTACCATTAAGTATATTTCTGTAAAGATTTATTTTATTGCAATAAAGTGTACCTACTGTACTCTACATCTGGAACACAGAGACATAATCTTCAAAACAATATCTAGAGATAAAGTAAATAAATATATCTAAAATTTTCAAATTAAATAACAGTTGATGGTACACACGGCTACATATCAAGCTATAATTTTCCAATATACGCTGACCTCTCATTGTATGGAAATCCTATACAACGCGAGATCAGCTTATACTGGAATAGAATAACTTAATATGTAGCCGTGTGTACCAAAAACACTTTGTAGAGGTTGCCTATAATTGGTTGTGCAGTTATATTTAACACAAATACATATAACTTCTTCTCTATAGTGAATCTGTAACAGCTGTTGGTAAACCACAACTAAATAATTATAGCTATAAAAAAATTGTATGGCGAGGCTTAAAAGGAAGCGGAAGACGAAGCGTGGGCAGGCCCCCTACAAGATGGACCGATGATCTTGTGCGGGTCGCTGGAAATCACTGGATGCGGATAGCGCAAGACCGGCAATTGTGGAGATCTTTGGGGGAGGCCTTTGTCCAGCAGTGGACGTCTTTCGGCTGATATGATGATAAATTAAAAGTATATGATTCGTCATGGGCAGTGGTTGTTCCATGACACAACGCCGTGTAAAAAAGAAATCAAACTTTCAGTGTTACCATATCTTATCGAAAGGATTGATAATAAAGTTATTATTATTTGTTTTGTGTTTGTATATATAAGTTTATCAGTTGTCTGGTTGTCATATCTCAGACTCTGCCTAATTTAGGATTAGATGGTAGTGTCCGTTTTCCCAAGATATGTATTTATTCATTTAAAGTGGTTATTTAAGGTTTCGAATACAAATTGTCAGTACTTAAATACTACTATAGCAAAAATACTCAAAAACCAACTATAACATTCACTGACATCATTTAATTTAAACCTCAATTTCGCATGTCTACACAAGTTAGAAGACATTGACTTTTCTCAATCGGTATACATTTTGACAGCCACATGCTATAACAAACACATTCACATAATAATATCCCAGGATATAAAAAAATTACAAATTATTAATAGTGTGTTCAAAATTTTAATAAACAGAACTACCGCGGTATTAAGCGTGATCAATAAAAATATTCCTCTATCACCACCAAGCTCCGCCCCAAAACAAAAATAATTGAAAACATCAAACACATTTCTCATTATACGTAAAATTGTGCCGGATACGCTGATAGACCAAATATATCAATCTAGATAACATCGTTTTAACAAATCGAGTATGCTAATCATTTTAGTGAGTTATTTCACTAGCTACTGGCGACGGAATTATTTATTTTTTATTAAACTTTAAGTCAACAAGGATACGTCTGACGTTACTTAGCCTATAGATTTCCCCTCTCAGTGATGAGGTCTGCCTACCTTACTCAAAGATAAGATCGCAATAATAACACAGACATTAAGGACATCTACTTTAGCTATATCCGCAGTATAACTATAGTCGCAGGTCTTGGGTTCGATTCCCACCCAGGACAGATATTTGTATCTATATAAGTATGTATTTACAAAAGAAACGTAGTATATGTAATGTATCAGTTATCTGGTTTTCATAGTACAAGCTCTGCTTAGTTTGGGATCAGATGGCCGTGTGTGAATAATGTCCCAGAATAATTATTGACAAAGTAAGAACCAATAAATTAATGTTATTTAAAGATCTCATTTACCTTATTTATTTATATTCAACAAACATATATAGATCTAGTGGAGGGTCTTAAGTGTATCAAGTATGCTTCCATCGGTGATGGGTATATTTTTATTCCGTTTGGGTTTTGTACCTATGGCCTTTGGGGTTCAGAAACACGCAAATTTATAAAGAACTTGTCCCGACACCTTGATGAAACTTCAGGTGACCCGAAGGCTGGAGTTTAGGTACCTCGACCAGCGTATCAGTTTGGCTATACAATGAAGTAAAGTCGACAGCTTTTAGGGCATCCTACCCGAAGATGGTGCCTTGAATCCTTTTATATTTGTAATAATATTTCGTTACTTTAAACAGAATTTAAATTGAAATAAATTAAATTAAAAATATATATACATATAGTAGAGAGTAGAGATAACCTCTAATAAAAAATAATGAATATATAAAAAAAAACATATTATTATTATATTAGTCAGATAAAACGGGGGAAACAGCAACTGAAAAATAAAAGCCATTTAACGGTAATTAAATTCTGCAATTAAATAAAGTGAGTACAAAATCTGTAAGTATTCGTCACAAACACAATTATTTAGAGATTTTTACAAAGACATTGGGGTTGCCACATCAAAAGGGTTATTTAAAGCATAAAAAGTAGTAAGTAGATAGACTAGACTGCAAACAGTTCGATCGTTCATCACATTTGTAATCCAGTTACTGAGCGATAAATGAAAGGTAATTGAAAGGAAATTACGCAATAAATGGGAGGTTATTATTGAATTTAATGTTAAATTAATCGCGAGCCCCCCACGCGGGGCCCCTTTAACCATCTGTCGTGTAGGTACCCCCCACTGGATGTATTATATTTGAAGATGTCGTGCTCTCGATGTTACAATGAATTTGATTATTTTATTATTGAATGCTTTTGTTAATAGGTTTTGGAGTTTGGAGCGCGGTTGGTAAAGACTCGTGGTAGGGTTTGCCTGTGTTTCTGTGTCGTTGACTGGGTTGTGGGATATTTTTATTGAGTACCTAGTTATGTCCTTGTGCCCTTTTCATTATATTTGTATTGAAGAGTTGACCCTTAATAATAAGCTGAGTTGGGGTCTGAGATGGAATACTTATATATGAATAAATGCTCTTTTAAGCACTGACACTCACATTTAGAAGATGGATGACAAAATGTAGTTTATTTTTCTACTTTTATAGAAAGCCTTTTTTGTTCGTTTCCGTGTCAAATAGTCACTAATTTTTTCATTATTAATATGGTTTGGATGGCTGTTAGTCCATTTTTTAATTGAAAAGGGTAATCCTGCCATTTTTCGAGTAGTCCTCGAGTATTGTACTGCAAAGTTAAAAGGTGATAATTACATATAATACCTACTGCAAGGTAAGAAGGTGATTACTACGTGTACGTATAATAGGAATAAATAATCAGTAGCAATAACAATATTTCTAACAATATGAAACACGTAGATGTCGTAGCACGTAGACATAGCTACTTTCTACGATGCGCTACGAAGTAAGAGTTTTTAAATAGCCATAACGTTTATTCGAAATTTAGAACTAGGGTGATTGAATTAAAGGTTAATTTCAAATGTCATCTTAATTCATACGTTAAGAAACTTACAATATCTAAAACATCACGTATAAAAAAGTGTCTTTTGGACTTTACGCAATGTACATCCAAATATCGTTTTATTTTTTAAAACTTTGGTCAGTTCTTGTTGAAAATAGATGGCGTGGGAGTCTTCAATCTGCCTCTTGCACTTTGTAAGAATAATATAGCCAAATACGTAAAATCTATCACTATCACTCTTAGTGAATGCAGTTTAATTCTTTCCTAAACTAATTTACACTGATTACTACGCATTGTATTCGGACTTACATATTTTTTAATCTGAATAGCTATTATATCCCTTATTCTATTAAAGCTTACTACCAATACTTTAAAAGGAACAATAATATTTTTAATATTCTTTTAGATAGACTAGTTCTACACTTGGTGACTGAAGAAAATTAAAAAAAACTTTTTCACTGTATTTTATATGTTATCTACATACATATGGCCTCTCATTTCGTAGTATTGTAGTAAAGTTGCGACGCATACATACTTGCCTTCTACGATTTTCAGGAACACAATATTTCCAATTCCAAAAGCTGTTAAGTTTAGTAGGTTTCCAATTTCGAATAGTGTAATCTATTTTTACTAATCTAGACCACTTTTATACTAATCATGTTAGAATGTATACAGCTATCTATATAGTCAAGTTAATTGAAATGCAATAAAATCTCTCCATATGCCATAAATCATGACGTAAATGTACAATGCAAGTTAGACAACTGACACAAGTCAACAGGCATCGCACAAAAAGCAACTAAAGCACGTGACTAAATTATAACATCAACAAGGTAGCCGCGGTCATGTCAGCCCTAGTACAGTCGAGCACAGTGTACCTACACCGTGTATCGGAGTTCGCGACACCCGAGAACGGTCTGCATAATACATCGCTCGCTGTTGCTGTACAGACTTTAATTATATATCTGCTACAATTTCGCCTTTTTCCGAGTATTTTTCACATTTCCTCCCCACACACCCCATCACCCACTGCCGAACGGCCGCGGAAAAAACACTCCACGCGTATGTACATACGTGACACTGTATTGTGGCACCACCACAAAGAAAAGGCACGATATATATTGATGAGCTATGTTTCTTACGACCTTATGTAAGAAATTTCAGTACCTTGCACTGTATAATAAGAAAAAAGACTTCGCACAAGTAATGAATAGAAAAATTGTCATCATAAAAATACACTTTTAATGCAATTAAGCTTGTAGAACACGGACAGGCGAGGCCGATAAGCCGCGCTCAACTTTTCCTGTAACAGGCTGTTATTTCACGATTTAAAATCGGTTCTCAACCCGTTAATGACGCGAGGTACAAGTGCAGATCGGCGGCTCCGTTCGGCCGCGGACCAATCTATTTAATAACCCCCGTCGGTGACACCCCACCCGGCGGCCATCGCCAATTTTCGTCCCCCTGACCCCCGGTGGCCCCCTAGCACCCGCCCTGAAAAAAATCCGGAGCGTTTTAAAATTAATGAGTAAAAATCTACACACACACCCGAGCGGACAATGCGACGCATGTGTGTGAGAACGGCCGATAATGACCGCGCTGGCGCCCAAATGAGACGCGGAACAATCACGCGTGTCTTCCCTGGTCCGATGGCGAGTCGAAGTTCGCGCCGTGACTGCGACCCCGTGCCCTGTTTCAGCGTGACGCGACTAGAAAACTGAGACACCCATACCACGCGACCACGGTCATCCGTTTCAGATGGAATCCGTGATCGCCTAGCCTTTTCCATTAGAACCAACTATTCGAGGAAAAAATGGAGTACAAATTGAAATTTCGCTGGTTCGGGCGCTAATTCAGAGCGAAACGGCGCCGCGACGCGAAACGAACGCAGTTAGATAACATTTGTAGAGGCGATGGGGGCGGGTGTCACCCCTACGCAACGCCGTTTTTATTTTGGCCGGCCCTTGCCCCCTTACCCCCTTCGTTCGTCCAACTTCATCTGAATAATTACTGATTTTTTCCGTGTACCGCTGATTATTCCGAATGTTACTTGTTGATGATAATTTTTTTTTTTCAACTTTTTTCATTAGTCAGCACCCGGCAGAGTTTTGATTGTGCTTTTAAGCTTTTTTGTATTCAATTTGTTAGCAATGTTTATGTGTTCCAATATAGGAGGAATGAAATTAATTTCACACATTTATTCTCTCTCTTATTTCAAATAAATATCGCCCGCGTACAGCTTTCTAACACATGAAATTTTCTGCGCTTGTTAACACTCAAAGTTTGTGAAAACTTTTGGTCAAACTTTTTATAGGTATTTAATATTCGTTCTATAAAATCATCGCCGGAAAACCAAATATATATTTTTTTCAATGAACAGTTAACTCGGGTGAATACCTATATGTTTATTTATATATAAACTTAACACATTTTAGTGTCACAACTTGGGCACTAAAATGTGTTAAGCTAATATTACAATATAAAGTCCATCCATACATGACCTTTTGAACTGTAAAAATTTGGTGCATATTTAATATAAAATTTTATATAAGAATTGATTTGTATTTTTACTTGTTTTCATTTAATTTATTTAACAATATACTATTTAAACTGTTTATTATCGTAAATGTTTCTATAACATATGTCTAATAAGTTATTACCTAAATAAAACCGTAATAACAATAATTTAAAGGCTCATTTTAAAGTGTTTGAGATCTGTTTTCATATATTATCAAACAAACCTCATGTAATGAACGTACGTTGTAAAATTTCGTCATATTAGGGTCTTTATAGGAATATAGCAAATACTTTTCTTTAAATTTATATGTAAACAAATGCCTATCATCAAACTCTTATGGCCATTTGGGAGCCCTAATTATCTAGACTTCTGGTGAGGATTGGTTTATTTCTAAGCGTCTTTGTACCACATTAAGCTTGCGGTAGCAGCTGTTGCCATTAGACAATCGTCGTAAATCCATTTCAAAGGTCTGCCACGTGACTAGCATAGTAGCTGATATAGTATAAATATTAACCACTACCCATCCGAATAATTAAAAACTACTCAATTTACCTCCAGTTCTATCTGGCATCTGGCAGTTCCAAAAGTTTTTTTTACAAAACGGGCTAAAATTATATTTACTTTTACTTCCATAAATAGTATGGATTTAAAATGTAGACTACAAATCCTGAGTTCCTGAGAATTAATAATACGTATAGGTATATAAACAAAAGTATGAAATAACAACTGCAAATCTTATGCATATTACGTAAAAAGTTTTATAACCAAAACGAATTTAAAATAATATAAATAAGAATAACAATTGGAGCTTAATTTCATTCGAAAAAGTTCGAATTAATTAAATGCTTTAATTCTCATAGATTTATTAAATCGCGAGAGCAAAAAGTTGAACTGCTCCCGGTCATTTACAAAAACAAATTTGAAATTAAAAGGGGTGTCTCGAGATGAAAAGTTTAATCGCAAATCAATGCGCTAACGAATAAAATTCTGATCAAATTAACTGAAAGCGTTAGCGCGACACGTGCTGAAAACTCTCTAAAGAAATACGAATAAAAAACTAATCGAAAACTTTAATTATCATGCTTATTCGACAAGTGACAAGTCGGCCCGATGCCGATCGCTTTGGCAAGGATTTCGGTGGCCCACCCAACCCCCCGCGGGGCCGCATTTTTTCCACCCACCACCGAAGGGGTTGATTTTTTAAACTGATGACGCGCTTTCATTCCGCGCTGTGCAACTTGCCCGCGCGGCTGTATGTGTTACCGGCCGTTGATAAATAAATTAAAAAAAAGAAAAAAGTGAACGCTTTGTCGATAGTGCGGGGCTTTTCTCTTTCGCGGCGTTATCTATGGTCTATTTTTCCGGTCTAAATACAACTTTTATAGAATAAAGAAAAGTTTTGGCTCGAATAAACGCGTGTGGATGGAATGTTCGGTATTTAGTTCGATCGTAACATATTTCCGGCTGCCGCTTGAAGTTCGTCGAAGTTTTCTAAAAGTTTCCAAGTTGAAGTTATCGCGCGCGCTTTTGTTTTTAAATAATCCGTGAATTTACGAGTAATTAGTTGTTTTAGCAAATGCTAGAGACATTAAAAAAGTGACAGTGGACTTCATGGGGGTGGAGAGAATGACATTATCCTTTGTGAGTATTCATTAGGTAATTAAATACGTGATTAGTACCTTTCATGTACTGCGTGTTTATTAATTTATGTAAAATACTTTTCAATTATATTTAGTTTAATATTTTTTCCGTATCATATTGTTTTATAATCTAAAATGTATTAGCAATTCTACTTCATTGATAAATCATATGGCTTTAAAACGATTAAATAAACATTGCATCTTTATTTTAATTTGCTTTTCATTGCTCACAATATGAATGAAATGCTAATTAATATCAATATAAGCATCTCAATAAATGAAGAACTATTGAGTTCTTCAATAAGAAATTATAATTATTATCTTTAAAAAAAATGTTAAATCAACATCATTGACACCAATGCTTATCCATTAACATTAATTTCGAATGAAGCCATTCAAAAAACAATGTGAACATTTCTCACAATAATTTTGTATTTGAAACAAGCCAAGCTATTGAAAGAGTTTATAATTTAAGGACTGCAAAAAGGAGCACGATCTGAATTCGAATGTATTTTTTTAATAAATATTTTATTCGATTTCACCTGTATTTTTAAATCAATTTTAATGATTATATTTTTATTTAGAATGGTTTTTCCAAGATAATAAATAATCTCCAGATTTATTAAGAAAGTTTATAGTTGTTATTACGTATATATTAAAATATATATAATATACTTTAAAAGCAGTAAATTACTTACTTTCTCATTTTTTTTTTAAATCAGTGAATTATATATAGCACCGCTAAGTAACTGGCTTCGTATAATTACTATAAATTAAGTTACATTAACCATTCAAGGCGTTTCCTTAAGCTTATATTTTAAATTAAGAATCAAGTAGACTGACCTTTCATACTTACATATTTATTATTATTATAATCGCAATATGAATAGTTTATTACCCGCGCAATGGTTAGGTACAATAAAATAATTGAAATAAAAGATGGTTTCATTGGTTTCCGTAATTAAAATATTAATGGCAATGTTTCGAATAAGACGTGGAGTCAATAATTTTAGCGTAATAAAAATTAATAAGATTTTGATTTTGCTTGCTTATTTGTTCCGTTCGCGAATTATTTAAATTTTTATTGCGTTATTTAATTTTAACACTTATTCATTTATTCATATTCATTTTTTGAAGTTTCGTATGTCTGCGTAATTGTCCAACAATTATTATTTCAATTGCATTTCATTTTAATTGCAACTTAAAACGCGAGCTTAATTAAACTTCTTCAACGTGCGTTTTTTAAACGTTTTTGTGAAGGGCGACCTTTATAATTCATATATTTAATATATTCAATGATTCCGAGAGCTTTAATGTACCCATCTACATATAAAGATATGAGTACACCAGTTTGTAAAATATGCAACGGTGAAATACAATTCAAAATATGAATAAGACACAAATCAAATTGTTTTACAGAAGAAGTAAGCAGAAAACTTTTTTCACCTTTACCTGCCAAAATAAAATCTATAAAAGAAAATATATATACAAGATGCAATCCAAATATTCCACGCGTGCATTTAAAATGAATAAATTCGCTTAATACGTAAGCTCACTTTATTTAACTTAATATAAGTATGTTCATTTTACACGGCTAAACTGACAAAGGAAGAACAAATCATGTTTTTACGGTTCGTGTATAAACGATTTTGTGTTGGTATTTTCCATCCTAACTGATAAACGCCTTTGCCAATTTTAATATTTACGGCAACTTCGCAATTTCGTAACTGGAATAAAAGTAAAGTACAGAAATCGTTTACAAAATCACATTCCGAAAAATAAAAGCAGAAAAACTGTTAATTCGTACGTAAAACGTTGACTTTAAAATCTATAAATTACACTGAATTATCTATATTGCAAATGCTGAAATATCTATAAAATTTTGCAACGTTATTATTCTACGTGTTTATTTGTAATAATAATAATTATTATTAATTTAATTAAAATAAACTCATAATATTTAATTAACAATATTTTTATTTGCAACTATCACAAAGGTTTAATATACCGTAAAAACTTAACCGGAATTACTGTAAAAATTACAGTTTTAAACGGCTAAAGCATCCGGATTAACTTCAATTCAATTACAAATAACTCCATGAAACGTCTATATTTAAGGGACCTACAACTACTACCTTTGCTATCTTACTCTTTCCTTGTCCACCCAACGGTTGTCTGGAAGAGATCGCTACAAGAACCTTGAAGACCGCCTATTGTTGCTTATATTAAAATAATGTATTATGTTTTATGGTGCAATAAAGTGTTCTCTACCCATCTATCTACAATGCCACAAGCAGGCAGTCACACAAATA
Source organism: Pseudoips prasinana (assembly GCA_951640165.1). Classification (NCBI taxonomy): domain Eukaryota; kingdom Metazoa; phylum Arthropoda; class Insecta; order Lepidoptera; family Nolidae; genus Pseudoips; species Pseudoips prasinana. The sequence continues at coordinate 15,523,107 of OX621259.1, read as the reverse complement.
TATAAAAATCCCTTTTTCGTATCAGTCTTTGAAAAGATTAGCCTTTAAATTCCCCGCCTTTACTTTAAATTCAATAGTTAGGCTCTATTCAGCAAGTGAACTCTAGTGAAACTCTAGTAAACCACAATAGACTGCGACGTGGCTTTCCACGCATTCTAAAAAGGGCAAATTAGGCAATAAATAGGGGTAGTTTCCCCTCTTCATTGCTATCATGCCGCTCGATACATATCTACTCGTAACATAATGCATAATCATCTTAATCTCTAATTTAAATATAGATTGCTTTTTTCTCTCAATTCTGTCTCGTTGGTACGTGTTCAACAACAGATAATGTGGTCATTGGTTCCAATCCCGGGTCAGGCAAATAATATTACGAGGTTTTTTCTGGCAAGTAAAACAAACTAACAACCCGGAGTCTGGAAGTTGGCAATTTAGGCTATATTCGAAAAAGAATGATGTAAAATCATTATTTTTTCGAATATGTGAATATAAGCCATAATACGCAAACAATAATTAAGACAGAAAAGTATATCAAAAATGAAATGAGCAAATCCAATCACACTAATATTATAAAGCTGAAAGTTTGTGAGTGTGTGACTGTGTTAGTGTGTATGTTTATTACTTCTTCAAGGCTAAACGGCTGGAGCGATTTTAGTTAAATTTGGTTGGATTAACACATGGGCTATAATTTATAAAGTTAAACGCGGGTAAAACCGCGGGGCAAGCAAGTAATTTTATATAGTCAAGTTGGAACTTTAATTGTCATAGAATGTAATCGTCCATAAAAAAATATATTGTATTTTCGATATGATAATGATTTCGTATATGTATTACGCAAATGATTCCAATAAAAATAGGTTCACACGTCAGAATTCTCCAGCTTTTCGGATATATGATGATTTTATATACAGATTAAATAGCTCACCCACTGTTCTAAAGAAATTCGAGGGCATATTATTAATTTAATTTTAAATATATTTTATAATAAAAAAACCCCGATACATAAGAAGGACATTAATATATAAATCATGCTTGTATCGCACCTTAAGGAAGAGCCTTGCCTTAACTTGTTAAATATAAGGCTGGTTAGGGTATTCAATTTTGCTTATTATATCAATTTATCACGTCTATACAGTAATAGTTCTTTTACTTATCCACTCTATTTGTTATCAGACTAATATTATAAAGGCGAAAGTTTGTGAGTGTGTGAGTGTGTATGTTTGTTACTTCTTTACGTCTAAACGGCAGAAACGCTAAGCTATAATTGATAAAGTTGAACGCGGGTAAAACATCGGGGAACAGCTAGTTTATTATATATTAATACAAGCTGTGTCCCGCGGATTTACCCGCGTTAAATTTTATAAATTATCACAGCTCCTCCCCCGTAGGTGATAGCGTGATAATATATAGCTTATATGTTGACCCGACCTCTTAGTAATATTCATGCAAAATTTGATGTTAATCCATGCAGTACTTTTCGAGTTTAGCCCGGACATACATACAGACAAACAGACACACAGACAAAAATTCTAAAAACTATATATTTGGCTTCGATATCGATTGTAGAACACGCCCCAAGTACCTTTTAAAAAAAAAATTCAATGTACAGTTTTGACTTTCCTACGATTTTATTATATGTATAGATAAACTATTTTAATATAAACAAAAACTAAAGGCTTAAAATCTTAAATAGATATTTTTAAATGTTATTGATTTTTAATTGTAATTTCCATTGTTCACAGGCGGAGTCGGATAGAGAAAGCGGGGCGAGCTCGCCGGAGGGGACGCGGGCGCAGCTAGCCGAGCCACGCACCCCCTCCCCGCGCGAGCGCACCCCGCAACACCAGCCCCATCTGAATGGCTCCAGTGAGTTCGTACAAGCTTATTTATTACCATATTAATCTAACCTAATTATAACTATAATTAAAGAATATCTTGCTATGTGTAAAATGAGGGAAAAGCATATATATTTGCTCCAAAATAATCATAAAGTTTATTAAAGATTTTTCATAAATTGTTAAGTAAATAATAGGACTAGGACGAGGACTATTATAGTTTTCTAAATTATTTTATATAGAAAAAATGACGACCCACAGTGTAAAAAAGTAAGATAACTGCCACTATGTCAAAATATGGCAGACCACATTGTTTCAATATATCCGTATTTTGTGATGCTAGGTAATATACGACATTATAATAAACGTGCTATGCCCCGCGGTTTTACCCGCGTTAGAAAATTATACCCTATATCTTATTCGGAAACATAAGCTATATTACTACAAACTTTCATCAAAATCCGGTACGTAGTTTTTGCGTGAAAGAGTAACAAAGATCAACCATACTCACAAACTTTTGCATTTATAATATTAGTAGCACTTTTATATTTAGAAGGATTCTTATCAAATATAAATAACAAAAAATCCAATTCAACCGTTAAGTTTATAGTTAATCAAAAATCAAAACTGTCTACCGTCACAAATTACATAACAGTAAATTCTTCTTAGTCTCCAAATGATCTCTATCACTAAATATTGCAATACACTAATATCTTAAAAACTATTACAAATCAAAGCTACCTACCGTTACCAATTTCTTACCAGCAAATCCTACTTAGTCTCCAAATGATCTCTATCACTGAATCTCACAATACACTAATATCATAAAAACTATGACAAATCAAAACTACCTACCGTCACAAATCTTATAAATTAAATACCACTAAGTCTCCAAATGAACTCTATCACTGAATCTTACGATACGCTAATATCATCAAAACTATTACAAATCAAAACCACCTACCGTTACAAATATCGTACCAGCAAATCCTACTTAGTCTCCAAATGAGCTCTATCACTGAATCTTACGATACGCTAATATCATCAAAACTATTACAAATCAAAACCACCTACCGTTACAAATATCGTACCAGCAAATCCTACTTAGTCTCCAAATGAGCTCTATCACTGAATCTTACGATACGCTAATATCATCAAAACTATTACAAATCAAAACCACCTACCGTTACAAATATCGTACCAGCAAATCCTACTTAGTCTCCAAATGAGCTCTATCACTGAATCTTACGATACGCTAATATCATCAAAACTATTACAAATCAAAACCACCTACCGTTACAAATATCGTACCAGCAAATCCTACTTAGTCTCCAAATGAGCTCTATCACTGAATCTTACGATACGCTAATATCATCAAAACTATTACAAATCAAAACCACCTACCGTTACAAATATCGTACCAGCAAATCCTACTTAGTCTCCAAATGAGCTCTATCACTGAATCTTACGATACGCTAATATCATCAAAACTATTACAAATCAAAACCACCTACCGTCACAAATCTCTTACCAGCAAATCCTTCTGTGGCTGAGATCTATAGAGCGAACTTAGACTTTACTTAGACAGAAGTTAATGCATGTAACGAAATTACAATTGGTGTTTTGACTTTGTCTGTCTTAGCTTATGCTAAGCATAATCTTAACTTCAAAAAGTCTATAAATACCAAATCAAAGTATAAGCTTAGCATACATTTAGCAAAGTTTTACGTAAGTAAAGTTTGAGCAAAGTCTAAGTACGCTCTATAGTCTCCAAATGAACTCTATCACTGAATCTTACGATAAACTAATATCTTCAAAACTTACAAATCAAAACCACCTACCGTTACAAATGTCGTACCAGCAAATCCTACTTAGTCTCCAAACGATCTCTATTACTAAATCTCACAATACACTACTGTAATCAAAACTATTACAATATTATTAATTCTTAAATTGTCAAATTAATGTTCACTTTAAAAATAATAAGACATTGGTAATTGCGACCACACATGGAAGTGAAAGACGAAAATCAATTAAAATTTAAACAGCAGTTACTAAGTTACAAAATCCATTGAGATATCATTGATATCGATAGTCAATATCCAATATTCTATGGAAGAACGAACTAAATGATCGTGAATAAAAGTACCCGCATTCCGTAAGGTAATAGAAATAGATAAAAACCAGCCATTTTCATCACACTAATATTATAAAATTGAAAGTTTGTGAGTGTGTATGTTTGTTACTTCTTTGCGTCTAAACGGCAGGAGCGATTTTAATAAAATTTGGTATGGAGTGAGCTGACACCCTGGATTAACACACATTCTATAATTTATAAAGTTTAATGCGGGTTAAACTGCGGGGCACAGCCAGTTAGACATAAAATAAGCTTTTATGTTACGAAACTCATGTTTCTTTATATCCGTGGAAAGACATCCACTGCTGGGCATAACCTTGCGCTACACACATGCTACGGCTTACAAGATCATCGGTTTAACTTGTAGGGGGCTTGACCACACTGCGTATTCCGGTTCGTGGTCACCACTACAGAATTCCAGAACTCTCTTTGTTGTGTTTTAGTTTTAACATAGATTTAAGATTTTAAAATATTTAAGTAATAATAATTGTGATATATACCTTTAATATTATATAAACGAGCGCGTATCGCCAACAAGCTTTGCCGCTTGGCAAGGAACAATTTAATTGTAAAAAATTAATTATTTTTTTATGAATAAACGATAAAAACAAAAAAACAAAACTTTCTGTCCCAACGGCAGCTAAACGAGCTATGTACAGACGCCAGCATATAGAGCTACTCCAATCTGTCAAATTTCTTTTATAGATTTTCAACTTTATCACATAAGAATAAAATTCACTTTCAATTGGGGAAATTTGACAGATTGAAGTAGCTTTATGTGCTGGCCTCGGTACCTGCCGTGAACTCAGTCAAAAATTCAATCAGATTAATACAGTACGACTAAATTAAAATTGTGGTAGATTAATGAAACTTTGATTAAATTTAAATAAAATTATTAATCAAGTAAAAATAAATAAATACATTATACCTGCATCAAACTTAATATACTTCATAATTTGAGGGGCCGTCCTACCCTGGAGAGATATTTGTGTGAATTAACATGTCTGTTTGTCCTGAGTCTTGGTGTAATTATCTATATAAATATGTATTTACAAAGAGTAAAGTGGTACCTATGTATATGTATTAATCTCAGTTATCTGGATTCCATAATACAAGCTCTGTTTAGTTTGAAATCAGATGGTCGTGTGTGAATGATGACCCAGAATTTTTTATTATACTAACTGAACTATATGGCGACTAATAACTACCCTACTTCGTTGTTGGGGAATGTACCCAGAAAGCTGGTCGCAACGCCACGCTTGGTTGAAATTCTGATGATTCTTTGACCTTAGTAAACGCTAGAAATTGCCAAAATTGCAATTGTAATTGCTTATAGCAATTATATTTCTGAATGCAACTAAAACCGAAAACATGCGTTGGTGGAAACGCAATATATAACAGTTATCAATAAACGAAGAATTAGAAATAGTTTGATGGGTATTTTTTATCAAGAGTTCTTTCACCTGGTTCCTCGATACCAAGTATTATGCCAACATAACATTTTATATCTAAACGTTATTATTACAATATATTTGTTCTGTCATATAAAATTATTCACCCAATATCATAAAATTTTACTTGAGTACTTCAATTAGGTACGAACTTTCTAAAATATTTATATTACCACAACATAATTATAACTTTGTAATTAACAGGAAACTTTTTGAGGGTAACCAACAATTTTGCGATTTACCTAATTGGTAATAATGAGATGAATTCTGATTATAAATATAGGCATCTTGCTGTGCTCCGCGATTATACCCCCTATTTAAATTATAGCCAATGTGTTAATCCAGGATGTCAGCTAACTCCATACCAAATTTTATTAAAATGGCTCCAGCCATTTAGATGTTTAGCAGAGGTAGGGCACAGCGTTCATTCGCTCAAAGAGCAGCCCGATTTGGGAAGTACCTCCACCTTACAGAAGACATTCTTTAATAATAACATTAATAACTATAATGTTGTGTTACTGCGTATAAGTAAGGTCGCCATAGCTCATTGGGGTGGGGGGGAGGGTGAGCAACACTTGTTTGCTAACTCTTAAAGGCCGACAACGCACCCGCGACACCTCTGGTGTTGCGAGTGTCCATGGGCGGTGGTGATCACTTACCATCAGGTGACCCGCTTCCTCGTTTGTCGCCCTATGAACCTTACCTTATGTATCCGAATAACATATAGGCTATAATTTATAAAGATTAACGTGGGTAAAACTGCGGGCAGAGCTAGTTATCAATATAAGTATGATTATATAAATAAAGTAGTGTACAAGCTCTGCTTAATTTGGGATCGGATTATAACGCTAAGACTCAAGACAAACAGACATGTTCATGTACACAAATATCTGTCCTGGGTAGGAATCGAACCTATGGCCTGCGGCGTGAAAGGCAAGCATTTACCAACCACACGAACCGGCCCGTTTTTATGGTTATTGTTGCACCTTGTATATTCTCTGGGTAACTTTATCCGCGTAAAATAATACCCAGTAGAAATTCATGGAATGGATATTTCAGAATATCGTCTTGTAATATACGAGTCTCAAAACTTTTCCTTAAAGTTGGTAGGTATATACAATATTTTATTGGAGATCACGGATATTATATTACCTAAGATTTAGTCGAGGAAGCGTTATCGAGGTTTTCGAGTTACTATTAACAAATCTATCAGTTAGAAACATTACTTACTTGCTTATCATGCAGATAGTGGTTACCCCAGTGTCAGAGTCGTTCAAGCCACCCATTAAACCTCTGACATGGCTTAACGACTGTTGCCTAATGGCTACAATCGGGAGCGACAGCTTACCGTGCTTGCATGGAGACGCACAGAAATTAAACCAATTAAGTGGTCACCCATCTATAAATTGACCGCGAGCCAAGTTGCTTAACCTCGATACATAACAAGTAACCCATTGCTATCTGATCCAAAGCTAGGCATAACCTGTACTAAAGCAACCAGACAGCTGATAAACATTCTTTTATATATATTTTTTTATACAACTTAGTTGGCAAAGAAGCATACTGTCCACCTGATACTGTTCACCGTACCCTATGAACGCTTACAACACCAGAGACATTATTAGCGCGTTGCCGACCCTTTAGAAATCTTATGATTCTCTTTTGGAGGGCCCATGCAGTAGTCTCTTGGGAAAACCTTTCTAAGACCTTTCTAAATGTATCACGTATGTATTATCCTGGGACAATATTCAGACACGGCCATCTGATCCCAAACTAAGCAGAGCTTGTACTATGGAAACCAGATAACTGATATACTACTTTTCTTTTGTAAATACATACTTATATAGATAATTACACCCAGACTCAGGACAAACAGACATGTTCATGCACACAAATATCTGTCTTGCCCGTCACATACATATTCTAGATAAAATACACCCAGACACAAAGCAATTAACAGTGCTCATCACACAAAGATTTGTCCTGCGTAGATAACCCACGAGCTTTGGCTTGCCAGTCAGGTTTACAAACCACTTGACCAACAGGCTAGTCATATTAAGATGAGATCTCGTGAGTATACTGACAATATTCTCTTTTCCCCCAGTGGCGTCCATGTTCCAAAACCTCCAGAACCTGGCTAGCATGCAGCAGAACATGCCACCGATGTCGCAGCAGCTGCAACAGCAGATGTCCCAGCAAATGTCACAGCTGGCAGCAAATCTTCAAGGCTTGAGTTCTATGCCTTCCAACCCTGTCATCAACTCGCCGCTCAATTTGAGCGTTAGTGCGCCAGGTAAGTTAAACATTATAGAGATAGAACATTCTAGAAGCATCGCTGTATGGCTGACGGAAAAGAATAATACCACGGAATCTCTTCCCGCTGGGGCTTAGAAGTCGACCCAAGGGAATATCTTTTTTTTATGCTATAGCGCGACAAACGAGCAAGCAGGTCACCTGATGGTAAGTGATCACCGCCGCCCATGGACACTCGCAACACCAGAGGTGTCACGGGTGCGTTGCCGGCCTTTAAGAGTTAGCAAACAAGTGTTGCTGACCCTCCCCACCCCCCACCCCAATGAGCTCTGGCGACCTTACTCACATGCAGAAACAACATTTAAGTTATTAATGTTATTATTAAAGAATGTCTTCTGTAAGGTGGAGGTACTTCCCCAGTCGGGCTGCTCTTTGAGCGAATGAACGCTGTGCCCTACCTCTCTATATCTCAGCGGACGGGCAGCAGCGTCTCTCTATATACTATGACCATCATACTGCGATCGCCAACCTGTCTGCTAAGCGTGCTGATTATGGTATATCCCTCCAAATGATGATCACAATCACACCAACAAAATATGGTGGAAATCTTTTGGGGAGGCCTTTGCCCGGCAGTGGATGTCATTCAGCTAAAATGAAGATCCTAGAAGAATAGAACTGCTATATACAATTTGTTTTATGCTTATTAAAATTTGCCATACAGTTCAGCATACGTAAATACCTGGTGACGGCGAGCCGGTCACTTTGTTCCTGATACGAAAGTGTAGGTACATGTTTTGGCAGGAATCTGACTTAGCTAGTTTTTTTTGCCTTTAATAAACCCTATATTGTAAATTGTTTGAGGCACACATAATCAGTTGTCCTCATCGGTCCATAAGGGATCGTCGAGGTAATGTACTAAGGCATGCGGTCAGTCTATATATGGGGAGAAGGGGGAAGTGACCTCTGACATACGAAACGACTGCTGTCTCATTTACGAAAACAACCGGGACCGGGAGCTTAACGTGCATTCCAAAGTGGAAATTAAACCACTTTGCTGGTCAACCATCTAAAGACTAGGAGCTCTACCTACCGATAATTGATAGACCGGTGAGTGCTTTAAGCTATAAGCGCCTTCATGTATAATAATGACATCAAAGTACGAAGTGGCAATGAATATAAATAAAGTAAAGGTTATGTTATAAACAAAGAAACTTGTTTCTATCGACGGTTGAATAACACCAAATCAAATTGAAACATAATAAAGGCATCATGAGTATCTCAGGCTGCGATGCGGAAAAGCTTTAGGTACACAATTGAGATAAATCGCAATAGTTTTGAGTGAAGAATTACAATCTTGAACAGTAAAAATAAACCATCCCATACTTATCTTTGAAATCGCAAAGTCTAGTTAGAAACTTTTTTACACAAGCAGCTAATTAATCTAGATTTCTTTATGCCACTTCATGCAAAATAAATGTTAGTTATGCATCAACATCACGTCAAGATAAAACAAACACTCAAAAGTTAAACGACGTTGGCAGGAATTCAAAAAGCTATCGCTAATTCACTAATAGAAAAGGCTTTTCTATGTCCGGTTAATATTATGCGACAAAAACACTGTCCCATAGAAAACATAGTCTATTAGAAGCGAAGCTTTAATAGAAAAAGTTATGCGGCATGGAAATAAACCAAAGACCGTTGGAGTAAGGAGTCATTAGTCTCGAGTTCAATTGAGTTCCAAGTCCATGTGCATATTAGAAGTAAAATATATATACTATATACTTAAACCGGTGAAGAAAAACACCGTGAGGAAACCGGCATGCCTGATAGTTCTCCAAAAATGTTGTTGGTATCATGTGAAGGCAAAGGACTGCATCATCAAATTCAGCACTTTAATATTGGTGTACTTGTATTTCACAAATTCACAATGAAATAAAATGCATTTATTTTTCTGCATTATAAATTAATAAATAAAAAAACTACGCATTTACAAAATAATGTTACAATATTGAATTTCACATAACATGCTTTATTATTATTATTTTACTTTAAAATAGTAAAAATATTATAAAAATAATCAATTTATACATATAACTAAATTGATTATGTTTATAAAATTGTTTACTATAGAGAAATTAAATAGAGAAATAAGAACATTCAAATTTATCATAATATAGGCAAAGTACTATTACTTTTAAGATATTTTAGGCAGTTTTTATTTAAATTTTTATATGCAACCATCGGAGATGAAGGCCTCTTCATTTGAGAATTTTTTTTACATTACATCCTTAGTTTAATAAATCAATTAAGAGTAAATTTAGCTGTTTTGATGTACACAGTGCAGTTACTTTTATCTAATTTTAATAAAATAGTTAATAAGTTAGTTAGTGAGCTTAGCCTCTGACTGTATAATTGTAATACTGTGGCCGTCCCGCCGCCGCGTAATTAGCATTTTTCAGTGCATTACCTTTTCCAACTGTCTCCTATTCTTCGCCAGCTGCTAATTAGAGTATACCAGACAGATTGGGATAATCAGAAATACACGGTTCGCGCATTAAAACTCTTAACTTAGAAATCACGTGAGCCGTAATTAGGTGATTACCGAATCCAATCGATTTAATGAATTCAAGATAGCGGCTTCGCTCGCCCGCCCATTAAAGCTATGCCGTAATGGACGAAAAAACCTATTTAAATAATGAGTATAATTACATATTTTTTTCACGAACGCACGGATATTACGACTGTTGCGGTATCATTAAGAGTTTTATTGTCTTAATAGAACTAATTATACATTTTTTTCGGTTCTTAATTGATGCGCTGTAGGAAAGAGCATTTATTACAAAATGTGAAATGTCATGGTTTAAATGAATACGTTATGTTAATGATAACTTTAACGGATATGTAAGGCATGCTGATAATGTTTTAGATTTTCTGTAGAGCCGTTTTGTTCGCAGTGAATTAGTTATGGTCGGTTGGGTTCGGTTTTTGAGTAATTTCCTATCGTTACATTATCTCCGTTGAGGTGAGACAGACTGTTTTAAGCACAATATCATTTTATTGTTTAATTACTTAAGTAGAAAGTGCGGGTAATAGTTGTTCGTATGATTGTTTCGACGTTACGTTGCATGACTGATGCGCTAACGTAACCTCAGTTTAGTCATCGACAACAATAATCACATGTTTTATATGCCAAGTCTAATTTTTATAATACATACAAAAACTTTTTTAAAAAACTTCATTTTTATGAGTTTTACATGTTTACCGATTTAGTACGAACACTAAAGCGCTTCTCAACACTTCGTGTCAAATCATTAATGCGCGTTAACTAATCGTTTTTCTAGATCTTTAAACTAAAATTTGCATTAGACAATATTATTGTTTCACGAATATAATGCGTGATCGTTGTTAGAAACAATAATAATACTGAGGTGTAGTTAAATACATTAGATATTAATTCTATTATTATGCAAAAAGTTAAGTTTTAGACAAAAAATTAATACTTTAAAATACTTGTTGCTGTAATTTAACGTGAAATTCATAATGACTACATTTATTAAAGTTTAACACGTATTTTTTAAATTGTTCTGTTTTGCGCGATTTATGAATAAGTTTGAAATTAGTAAACAATGGAATAATCCCACTAAAAGTCTTACCCAATCATTACAATTACGAGTAACAGCTTTGGCGCAGCGTCTAAGATAGTCGTCTCGCCGCTACGTGTCGCGGGTTCGGGTCCCGCGCCGGCCAACTATTTGTGTGACCCATAAATAGTTGTTCTGAGTCTGGATGTAATTTGTGTCCGTCTGTTATATGTTTGTAAAGTACCCCGCGACACAGGGATTCATTTCCCTAATACGGGCTTTTAAAAGAAAAAAAATAATAACAGCTGTAAAATTCCACTTTTGGACAACAGGCTCCCACAAGGATACTCTTGGGGGATATGCCATAATGGCCACGCTTGGCAGACGGGTTGGCGATCGCAGTATGATGGTCATAGTACACAGAGAGACGCTGCTGCCCGTCCTCTGATAGATATTCCCTCGAGTCAACTTCTACGCCCCCCAAAGGGTGAGATAGAGGTGATGATATTCTGATATTCGCCGCCGTCACCACACAGTACCATTAAGAGGCTCACATTATTTTAATGTATGACGGCAAGCTCAAACGTATAATCAAGTTTCAAGTTTCTTAATTTGCACTAATCTATCTAAGGGTCAAAATAGAATGCGCAAAAAACTATCAAAAGCTAATGCTTTTGATAGTTTTCTGCGCATTCTATTTTGAGTCGCGGAGTACTTCTCAGCAAATACAAATCTGTAATAATTTCAGATTTGTATTTGCTGAGAAGTACTCCGCGATGAATTTCCGTAGTGCGGGCGTTATCCGTAATAAAAAAAAATGTGCAAAAGAATTGCCATATTTTTAACCCTCATTTGTTTTCAGGAATGGGGTCTCCGAACCCTGTGTCAAACAGCAGTATGCTTCCGCCCGCGATGCCTTCCCCGATGCCGCAGCTCATTTTAGCCTCGGGGCAGCTCGTACAGGGCATACAAGGTGCTCAGCTCCTCATACCTACGTCGCAAGGTGAGAAACAAGAGAGTTTATAATCAGTTCATATAATAATCTTCTTCTCTTTCGTTACTCTCTTGACAGAGCGGTCGTGTTCACTTCGAGGCATCCACGTCAGTGGTAAAGGTGGACACAGCTTTCCACACAATCTCCCGCCATCTTTCTCTATTGGCGGACTGTCTGGCAGAGTCAGATACACAGCTTCCTACTGCTGATTTCACTTCGTCAGTCCAGCGCATAGGTGACATGCCACGCGATCTAGTTCCCTCCACTTTTCCCTGCACAACCAGTCGTTCTATGCAGTCGTTATACCGTCTAGAGACATGTCCGAAGTACTGCAGTATGCGCGACCGTACTATGGCCGAGCTCTTAAAGTATTAATTTGTTAGTGAGGAACTCCGTCCACGATATCCCGGGCATCTTCCTCCAGCACCACATCACCACATATAATAATAATCACCTCGACCGATTTCGGCCACGGCGACCTCTTCAACTCCGTTCTAGCTGGCGTTGATGTGCTCGTGTGTGGCCAACGAAACCGATCTTATTGGTAAAAGTCCGGCCGCAGTACGGGCAAGTGAACACACCATTTCCGTCGTTATAAGTGATAGCACAAGGTGGGCCTTCAGTTCATCGCGTCGAACATCTAGTTCCGAGCGGCCATTTTCACTAAAGACCTCCATACTGATGATCAAGCGGCTGTTTGCTCTGAATCTGAAGGCGTAATGTTGCATTTTTTCATGTGACGTTTAAACACATCTTTGTACCTGAGATGTTGTCCGCCTGTTTGTCCGCCATGCTTGCGCAAAGAAGGCAGAGTACTAAATTCTTTCACAAGCGTCTTCCATGAACCTTAGTTTGCATTGCTATCGTGGAAATGACGATAGTTTCACAAAACGTCCCAAATAATACCTACCTTCATGCAACCGCAATTCAATTCACAGCGATTACTGACATGGATATATGTCACTAATCACTTAGAATTGACTTTATGGTGTCCACCAGCGCGGGCAGTAAGTTTGTAGTTTCAAATTGCAAGACGGCTTAAGCCCACGCTCGCCTCTATTGTCTGGTAAAACAGTGAAAGCCTCGTAGGCTAACTGTAAACGTAACTTAAAAAAAAAACTATTGCTTAAAATCGTCTATATAATAGGTAATATATATTTAATTCCACAAGAAATATTTATATATTTCTTGTGGAATTAAGTATATATTTAAATCCCTTTAAATAATAATCGTAGGCTAAGAATCTACTAAAATATTCGCTTTACTAAACCAAACAAAATTTCTTAGTTTATTATAGTTTTGTACAATCAAGGTGGTCAAATAGTCTTTATTATTATTCTACTCTAGCACGCATAAAATCTTATTATGTTTTTCCCATCCAGGTATAGCAACACAGACGATCCTCACAATACCAGTCAACCACGTCAACTCAAACGACCAAATGGTGAATCTAGCGCTAAATAACGGCCAAGTCGTCTCAACGTCACTCGCCAATCTCCAAGCGATGGCCCAACCGCACCAACTTCTCAATTCCAACCAACAACAGTCGGCCAACATTCGGCCAAGCATGTTGAATCCAACATTATCGAACGCGCTGCTTAACCCTGGGCTACCAAACTTTTTGTCGAACGGCGGGGCCAATGCACAGGAACTACTCCAGGCTCTTCAACAACAACAGCAGCAACAACAACCCCAAGGGAACCACAATCACAATCTTCTGCAAACTGTCCAGCAGAATAACATGTCTCAGCCGATGCAGGGCAGACGGTCATCTTCTCCCCGTCCAGAGAGACATTATAAGGAGAGAGAAAGTTTTGATCGGTTTCCGGGAGGGTCTAGAGAAAGGAATGAGAGGGAAAACGTCGGGTCTGTCTCGATGAATAGCATCAACAGGTGAGTGATTGTCATTTGTTCGATAGTTGTGTATAGACGACAGCACATCAAGCTACCCCAATCTTTCAAATTTCCCCAATTGAAAGTGAACCTTATGCTTAAGTGTTAAAGTTGAAAATCTATAAAAGAAATTTGAGGGACTGGGGTAGCTGGATGTGCTGGCGTCTGTATGTACCTAAAATTGGCGGTCGTGATGGATAAATGCGGTTTTGTTTTGATAGTTGATATAGGTTAATTACGGGGTATGTAGGTGCAACTGTTTGTTTGACCCTTAAATTATTGTTCTGAGCCTGGGTGTGTTTTTTGTCCGTGAATGGCATGTTTGTAAAATCCCCTGCGAGACAGGGATTTTAAACTCTTGTTCAGGCGTTGACTTTAAAAATATAATAAATATATAATGTAAAACCACGGGACGGGGCTTTCCATACATACATACGTCAAGCAGTAGCTAAGCAATGGCGCTTGCAGTATTTTGACATGATGGACAGTAGAATTATTTCCATGAATGTTCAGAACTCATGCTTTATAATATTAGTACGATTTCGCATGCATTCCCTATCGAATTAAAAAAATATTCTTAAATCGGTAACATACTCACTAAAAAACCTACAATCGAAGAGTATTATCCATTTGGCGACGGTTATAAAAGATGCACCAATGTCCTTTAATTGTCTTCCTACATTTAGATACAATAATTAGATCATAATTGTTCAAGTTCTATCAGTATTTAATCGAAATCATGATATTTTATTCTAATTTCATCTTTATTACTAAAGTAATTAGGACGATATCAAGTGCATATCGACGAGCGTGGGTGCAATTACAAGTGGTGGCATTAATTATGTGACAATGGAAGTGATTACACCGTATTTTAGCGTCAGTATAACTGAGTGTGATTGAATACCTAATCAGGCATTTGTTTATATTGCGCATTTTTGTATATTCTAGGTAGAACGCACGCAAATATTATCTCTGCAGTTTACAGGTTATAGCACTCATATCAACTCGAAAACGGATCGTAACCGTAGCAACTGACTGCCTGGAGATTTGTCATACAGGTCTCGAGCGTAGTACGAACTCCAGCTCTCTCCAAAGATTTTTTATTAATCTTAGTAATTGTTCCTAGCTAGAAATTCTGCGCTCTTATTCAAAATTCTACGTTCATGTAAGTGTATAAACTGTTGACACATACTTGGCTGATTTTTGTTTAAATTCTGGCGAAAAAAGTTGGCTCGATATTATCTCTTTTAAGATCTAAGTCAAATACGCATCCATCTAAAATGTACATCGCCGACTTAAATGAATCGTTCGCTATAAATGGTGCACATTACAAGTCAAATCTAAGGAGATGATGAGATAATGATCTTAACACTGCCCGCCTTATTAAGGCCGCATTCTTTTTGCAATGACTGCCAGTTATAATGCAGAATTACTCAATAGGTACTTGGATTTTGCTACTAATTAACAAAGTTTATGATTAGTAGCAGATAGTTGCCAATGATACCTACATATATACGGGCCGGTTAGCGTGATCGGTAAATGCTTGCCTTTCACGCCGCAGGTCGTTGGTACGATTCACACCCAGGACAGATATTGTGTGCATGAACATGTCTGTTTGTCCTGGTTGTAATTATCTATTTAAGGGTGTATTTACAAAAGAAAAGTAGTATATCTGGTTTCCATAATACAAGCTCTGCTTAGTTTAAGATCAGATGTCCAGTGGTCCCAGGATATTATTATTATTTTATTTTATAAGAGACGCTCATAGCCAATCTCTCCTTCTTGAAACCGGAATCAATTGGCGAGGTTCTTCAGGCTATCGGTGACTTAAGTTCGCCTGCGGATTTAAACATTGCTGATTCGATCTCGCAGGGTAACTCGGAACCGATAACCCTTTCCATTGCTCTTTTTAACATGTTTGGGACAGTACCAACATATTAAAAAGAGCAACGACATCAATTCGCGAAGATAGAAAATCAAAACAAAATGAAACATTAGGTATCCGATACTTTCTTACTTATCGTATGGTCAGTGGTTTCCCTAGTGTCAGAGTTGTTCATGCCGCCATTTAGGCCTCTGAAATGGCTTAAAGTCGTTGTCTAATGACTACAACCGGGACCTACAGCTTAACGTACCCTCCGATGCACGGAGACGTTCAGAAATTAAACCACTCACAAACAAAACCAAATGAACAATTTGGTATCCGATTTTAACGCTGCTGCCATTCAAACTCGATTCAATTATAAATAGAACATATGTTAATTAATTTGATGACTAATGCACGACACGCAAATACATTATAGCTTTTTAACAAATAAAAAGTTAAAATTACTGATGCTATCGCAGAGGGTAATGTCCTAAAATACACGTAATTATGCACCAAATGCGATACGTCATAGATACATCATTACAGTCGTAAAATTCGTCTAATGAATCGAGTTTCCCCTCATTTACTTTCATAATGTTGTGGGACATGTCAGACTGTCTTTAAAACGTAACGAAAATTAAAACTTGAGGTTCTTTTGTTTTTTTAATAGTGTACAAAATTATAATAATAATGTGGGTGTGTGTGTGTGTTAAAGTTCGTTTAATCAATCGATCCCACTTTTACTTTTGTAATCTTATGGGACATGTCAGACTGCTGTAAACTGCATTTCAATAATGAGTTATATCAATACGTATATGATAGGAATTATAGGAAAAACTATAAACCAGTTCACATGTGATTTATAGTGACTGAGTGAGTGTGTGTGTGTGTGCGAGTTCTTTTTCATTGTTTTATTCTACTTATGAGGAAATAGTGGGAAAACTAATAATAATAATAATCTTTATTGACACAGTAAGTGTTCACAACTACAAAAATTATAGATTTCCTCTTCTCTGAACTGTATTTCAATAATGAGTTTATGAATAATGTGTGTGTGTGTGGGAGTGTGTGTAAGTGTGTGTGTGAGAGAGAGAGTGTGTTTAAGTTGTGTAAGAAACCTAAGTAAGTCAACAAACCAGGACAAGGCCCTCCTGGTACGTGGATACTGTACGATATCAGTAACACATTGCCGAATTTAGCCCCCACCCTGATAACCTCCGGCGACTTTACCCACACCCAGGACCTCAACAGTACCTTAATAATGCTTTTACATGGAGTTGACCTTTGTTCGAATTAATTCAAATAAGTTTAAAATGTTTTAACTCCATTTTTTTAGTCACGTTATCTATAGTACGTACATTAACACGAGTAAGTATAGTCTGTAGCATAATAAGGAAAACTGAGGCACCCATCAGACTATTATCTACTTTAATTAGCTATTTAATGTTAATTATATACAGGATGTAATGTACCTCTTCTTTACCGATATAATTACACAAATAATGCCATGTTCACGCACTTTATAAGCAATTTTCTGGTGTTGGTAGTGCGGAAAAATAATAAAAAAATTAATGCATTGTTCTCCGTGACATTGCTTAGGGTTGCTTGGATTTAGATTAGTTAAGTTTGAAATTGTTTTCGAAGTTAACATAATAATGCTTTTTATTAAGTAGATAATTGTACATATTGCTAAGTGGCCCCAGAATGTGTTTCTATCTGATTATATTCGTTTGGGATCCAAGACAGTCAAAGTCAAAATTTATTTATTCCGTAAAAATTTTACATTTATGTGGAATCGTCATATTTTTTTACCCTACCGTGCAGTGCATGACGTGGCAGCTACTGAGAAACACTGCCAGAAAACTCAGTAGGAATCCTTATTTAAAATAAAATATACTTAAGATTAATTACAATCATGTGTGTTGACTCCGAACAACTCAATCCCAAGCACTTTTATCACACAAATCAGAAGTTTTGTAATATGCCCTGCTACACAATTTGGCTTTAATAATTCTTTTAAACTTATTCGTAGAAAAATTTCTAATATCATTGGGAAGTTTGTTATATAATCTTATACATTGCCCCATAAAAGAGTTTAAGCGATTCCCCGCGACATGTCTGAGCCTCACCGCTCAGTGTCATTTCATTGTGTGCCACTGTTGATCCTGGCTTACAGGAGTTGCAGTGGTGATAAGAGGAATGATCTAGTCCCGTAATTAGAAAAATAAACTGCAGACGATCGGGGGTAAAAACGGGGTAGACAAATAAGGCAACCTTATTTTTTTTTCTTAGATAGCAAAAAAAATATCAGACTTAAACTAGATAATTAAACATAATCTCTTGACAATAACTTGATACGAGCTAGCTAAATATAAATGCTATAATAAAATAAATTTTATAAATGTTTTCATACAATGTGTAACTAAATATGTATGTTACTAGAATAAATAATGTATACAACTATATTACTACAAACATGTTCTGACTATTTACAAGCGCTTTTTTAAAGTCTAGGTGAATAAAAAAAAAAGTGCAAGTGAGTCACTTGAGTGGGTGCCCAGATTGCGAGCAACCTTGGAGGAATTACTTACTTACTTATCGTATGGGCAGTTACCCTAGTGTCAGAGTTGTTCAAGCCGCTATTGGCCTTTGAAATGATTTAAAGAGTGCCTAATGGATACAACCGGGACAGACAGCTTGACGTGCCCTCGTATACACGGAGACGTTGAGAAATAAAAACCACCCAAGACGGTTATCCATCTATGGACTGACCGTGAGCCGAGTTGCTTAACGTCGCCAATAATTTATTGACAGGTAAAATCTTCTGGCTATGAGTGCTTAACTATATAGACAATTATAAAATGAAAGTAAAACAAATTAAACTACGCAAAGCAATAATAGAACGACTCTACTATCTATGTTATTAGAATGTTCTACTCTGTTCATAATCAAGTTATTTATTCAATCACGATTTTTCCGTTTTTAATACTAACTTTAATAATTTATAGAATAAGTAGGTAGGCTTTAATTAAGTATTTGTTAAAACACCAGGTCTTTTATAATGTGACCTTCCGTCTACATCCATTGCAATTACATTCCTTTGTTACTTTTAGTAATCAAAATACAAAATCAATATGTGGTGTTAATTCCGCTAATCGTCAGTTTAATCATGCCGGGACGCAATTTGCACCACCCACCCACCCGCAAAATATGCACATGTAAGAAGGACAATATAAAAACCGGCCAAGTGCGAGTCAGACTCGCGCACGGCAATGGTACGGAACCATTATCTATAAAAACGAGCAATAGATTCACGTTTATTGTATGGGAGCCCCTTTCAATATTGATTTTATTATGTTTTTTAGTATTTGTTGTTATAGCTTCAACAGAAATTCATCATCTGTGAAAATTTCAACTGTCTAACTATCACGGTTTATGAGATACAGCCTGGTGACAGATGGACAGACAAGTCTTAGTAATAGGGTCCCGCTTTACCCTTTGGGCACGGAAGACTAAAAAGCGACAGATTTATTCGGTCGTGTCGCTAGTCGTCCCATCGGATCATGAAAGTGATGGAATAGATAGTGTACCAGTGTTTTCGCACACACTTGTGCACTATAATTTGCCCTGCGCAATTGGTTAG
Source organism: Pseudoips prasinana (assembly GCA_951640165.1). NCBI lineage: Eukaryota > Metazoa > Arthropoda > Insecta > Lepidoptera > Nolidae > Pseudoips > Pseudoips prasinana. The sequence goes on along the minus strand of OX621259.1, from coordinate 15,503,453 downwards.
TCTCCATTGACTGGCCACCGTAGCCAAAATTCGGCCGGGAAGACATTATTATACCTTGATTATCTGTATAGATTTAAGTATGTTTTTTGGAACGAAGTTCCTTACTCGCGTTGTGAAAGGGGGCTAGACGGAAAAAATTCTTACTAAAAGTTGTCACGACACTTTTTGCAGATGTGCGGCGTGCGCATGTTTCTCTGTCTGTCTCTCTCTCTTATAGAAAGCAAGCCAGATATTTTCATTTCTATTTCGCATTGAACAGTGTGGTGTCGCGACGATTATTTTTGTTGAGTGTATACAGGTTTTTTGTACATAATAAATAATAAGAAATAACTTCGTTCCATCCGGGTGTCCCTTGACACCTCTCAAGTTTTTTTTTTATTCGGGACTAGTCCCACCCTCTTACCCACCACTGCAACTATAAGCCAGGATCAACAGTGGCACACAATGAAATGACACTAAGCGGTGAGGCTCAGGCATGTCCCGGGAGTTGCTTTGACTGTCTTGGATCCCGCTACGAGTTTAATCAGAAAGAAAAAAAGGAGGAGTTAGAAAATGAATAGTACCATTTCCCTAGATTTGAGTATACGAACATTTACCACCCTTTAATATGGACATCGCCGCAGGTGGAAGCTAGCACCTAATAAAACAGTCTACTCAATTCCCCCGTAGTCCATAGTAATCTACTAAACGTTAACATATTCAGCAATATTCAGTATAGGTCTATTTATCACCATTACTTGGCGGATTAGACCCGTCAGGCGGCGGTAATTATAGGCAGAATACTTAATGCTACCTAATTATGTAGGCGCAGTAGATGTCTCGCAAGTTTCGGAATGTTACGTTTTATGACAGGGGTAGGCGATTAATTACGGGTATTATGTGAAGGTGCCACCAAAAAATTAAGTAAGGAAAGTCTTCAGAAGTTTCGATTGCTTATAAAAGTTCTATAAGATTTTTATAGGACATCAATTCGAACGAATACGTTGTAGGGTTAGTACTATAAGTATATAGTAAAGGCAGGGCACAGCGTTCATTAATTCAAAGAGCAACCCGACTGGGGAAGTACCTCCACCTTAAAGAAGACATTCCTTAAAATTAACAGAAATAATTTAAATGTTGTGTTTCCGAGTGTGAGTAAGGTCGCCAAAGCTCATTGCGGTGGGGGGATGGTCCCCAACACTTGTTTGCTGACTTTTAAAGGCCGGCAACGCACCCGCGACACCTCAGGTGTTGCGAGTGTCCATGGGCGGCGGTGATCACTTACCATCAGGTGACCCACTTGCTAGTTTGTCGCCCTCTAATATTAAAAAAAAAAAATATATATATAAAGGGGATTTAGTAATATTTAACCCTTAAACGGTCATAGCGTATGTTCATAATTCAATGGTTCTGGCTTTTATTACAATCTAATCACTCATCATTACAATATATATGAAATATTATTAACTTATTTTTGATAATTACGCCCGACCAGATGGGTGACCCCAAAAATAGTTACAAGCTTCGCTCCACGAGTGACCAAAACATCCATAAAAACTGATCCTTTCATACACATCCACGTCAATAATAGGCCGACTAGGTATAGTCGACCTAGTCCTAGCATGTCGACCCTCAAACCCCAAAGGTCCGGCTTTCAGGTTTGTAGCCTTATTAACTGGAGCGCCCAATCACCTCCATTGTCCGGTGAGGCAGTAAAAATCTCCAAGGCTAACTCTGTTAAATCTGCGCTTGCAAGACATGTCTGTTTGTGTGAATCTGGGTGTAATTATCTACATAAGTACGTATATACAAAAGAAAAGTAGTATATTAGTTATCTGGTTTCCATAGTACAAGCTCTGCTTACTTTGGGATCAGATGGCCGTGTGTAAATAATGTCCCACGATATTATTTTTGTGTTAAGTTGCCGGTTCAAGTTTTAGACAATCCCAAATAGATGTTAAAAAAATAACCTGGACCATATCTTAACATGCCCCCTAAGAACAGTATTTTTTGTAAGCCATGGCAGAGATCAAGATGTGAGCTAGGCGTCTCAACCAACTCTAACACCGATACAAATAAATAAATATAAGAACAAACCTACAAAAGTACGTCCACAGCTGGACAAAAAAGCCTCCCCAAAAAATAGGGGATGTGCCATAATCGCCACGCTTGGCTGACGGGTTGGCGATCGCAGGACTGGTCATCATTCACAGAAAATCATCCACAAAACGCTGTTGCCCATTCTCTGGTAGGTATTCCCTCGGTCGCTTTCTACGCCCTCCCACGGGATGAGATAGGGTGATGATATTCTATGCAATTACCACACATCATTTACTTAATACGTTCAAAACCAATAAAACTTCATACACACCACACCTGATAATATGCATTTTTAGGGTTCCGTAGCCAAATGGCAAAAAACGGAACCCTTATAGATTCGTCATGTCTGTCTGTCTGTCTGTCTATCTGTCTGTCTGTCTGTCCGTCCGTATGCGACAGCCACTTTTTTCCGAAACTATAAGAGCTGTACTACTGAAACTTGGTAAGTAGATGTATTCTATGAACCACATTAAGATTTTTATACAAAAATAGAAAAAGAACAATTATTTTGGGGGGTCGCCATACATAGAACTGAAACTCAAATTTTTTTTTTCATCGTACCCGTACATTTGGTGTGTCTATGGATAGGTCTTCAAAAATGATATTGAGGTTCCTAATATCATTTTTTTCTAAACGGAATAGTTTGCGCGAGAGACTTCCAAAGTGGTAAAATGGGTGCCCCCCCCCCCCCCCCTCTAACTTCTAAAATAAGAGAATGATAAAACTAAAAAAAATATAAAAGATATATATTACCATGTAAACTAATAACGAAAATTGGTTTGAACGAGATCTAGCAAGTAGTTTTTTTTAATATAGTCCTCCTTATCGATTTCGATAACGGCGACCCTTCGAAATCACCTTCTTTGGTGTGCCCTTAGATGGCTAGCTAGACCGAACTTAGTTTTAAATACTCGGTCACAACTAGGACAATAAATAAAATAAAATAATAAATTAATACGTCATATATACGTCATAATCATAATATATACGTCATAAACCGCAATTTGCATTCATTTAATCAACTGAAATGCTTGCTGCTATGGAACCCTTCATGTGCGAGTTTGACTCGCACTTGGCCGGTTTCTTACATGACAACTTATTAACTTGGCATTTATTATGACACAACCTTATACAACTCTTATTCCACTCTTAAACAGCTCTCATTTACAAAAATATGCGTTCAATAGATGCAAGCGACATAAAAGTATAATTTTATTACATTACATTAACATCTTAAAGCGTAAATGCGAATTACAATACGACTTTACCATTATAATTGTCGTATAAACCCTTATCTACATCTATTACACAGTAGGTTAAGGCTCCGACCACACTTATTAACAAGTGTCCGCAGTGCTAATAGAAAACGTGTATATTACCTACTAGTATCAATAAATTTGATCATCATCTTGTCACTGTTGGACAAAAGCTTCTCCAAAAAATTGGGGGGATATGCCATAATCGCCACGCTTGGCAGACGAATTGGCGATCGCAGTTGGTCATAATTCACAGAAAAACACTGCTTCCCGTTCTCTGGTAGGTATTCCCTCGGTCGATTTCTACGCCAACCACGGGATGAGATAGGGTGAAGATATTCTATGCCATCACCACACATCATTTACTTAATAAGTTCAAAACCAATAAAACTTTATACACACCACACCTGATAATATGCATTATTTTCATATCAACTTATTAACTTAGCATTTATTATGACACAACCTTATACAACTCTTATTCCACTCTTATATAGTTCTCATTTACAAAAATATGCGTTCAATAGATGCAAGCGACATAAAAGTATAATTTTATTACATTACATTAACATCTTAAAGCGTAAATGCGAATTACAATACGACTTTACCATTATAATTGTCGTATAAACCCTTATCTACATCTTTTACACAGTAGTTTAAGGCTCCGACCACACTTAGTAACAAGTGTCTGCAGTGCCAATAGAAAAAGTGTATATTACCTACAAGTATCAATACATTTTATTAATACTAGCTGTACCTCGCGGTTTTACCCGCGTTAAACTTTATAAATTATAGCCTATGTGTTAATCCATCCAGCTAACTCCATATCAAATTTTATTAAAATCCCTCCAGCCGTGTAGCCGTGAAGAAGTAACAAACATATACACTCACACAGTCACAAACTTTCGCCTTTATAATATTAGTGTGATAATAATAATATCCTGGGACATTATTTACACACGGCCATCTGATCCTAAACGAAGCAGAGCTTGTACTATGAAAACCAGGTAACTGATATACTACATATACTATTTTTCTTTTGTAAATACATACTTATATAGATAATTACACCCAGATTCAGGGCAAACAGACATGTTTGTTAGTTTGTAGACCACCAGGGTAGTCAAATCGATATTTTATTTATTTCTTCCTTTTTTAGGGTTCCGTATCCAAAGGGTAAAACGGGACCCTATTACTAAGACTTCGCTGTCTTTCTGTCCGTCTGTCACCAGGCTGTATCTCATGAACCGTGATAGTTAGACAGTTAAAATTTTCACAGATGATGTATTTCTGTTGCCGCTGTACATCAAATACAAAATTAAATAAATATTTAAGGGGGCTCCCATACAACAAAATAATACAAAATAATATTTTGCTCGTTTTTATAGATAATGCTACGGAACCCTTTGTGTGCGTGTCCGACTCGCACTTGGCTGGTTTTTTTTTAAATTCTAGTTAAGTACACAGGCTAGTGTAGTCCACGCCTAACTCTACCTATGTGTGTGTAAACGAAAATGTATATGTGTACAGTGTGTGTATCCAAAGACATTAAGTTAATGCCACCTCATAATTACTGGTTCGGAGCATTAATACTCGCATCCATAATGAAGTTTAATACCTCATTTCTGTTGGCCTACAATCTAGATAAATATTGTCTGTCGTTTGACATCTATTAAAGTTACATTAAAATTGTAAATCATTGTGTAGATAGTAGGTTTATAAGGAGTTTTATAATGTATCGAGTTCTCAAGGCTGCGCCATTTTACATTCATGTTAAGTAGGTACTTACTTCGCTTACAAGTATTTTGCCGTTAATTTATCCTTATAAATATGAACTTGTGATACTATAAAACATGAGAACGTGATTAGTTTTATAATTAAATAAATTATGTTTTTCTCAACTATACCCGGTTTCACTCATGGCATGGTGTTGCTAGTGCCATCTATGAGACAGTTTAGATACTAAACTGTTTCTTGTCAAAATATCAGCTTGGGTAAAAGCGTATTTTCCTACATATACCTGCTACTTTAATCGAAATTATTAGACATTTTCCCAAATCTAATTACACCGTAAAAAGTATATTACAGTTGATATATTTTTATTGTTCTCTTCACATTCCTAAACTGATACACACTTTCCTGGAAATCTAACGTTAACTTTAATTAAACAAAATGTCACAAAAACATCACGGCGTGCTATCGTGTAATAAGTGCAAAATTAAAGAAAGAATTAAAAATAATTATTAAGTAAACATGCTGGCAGTTTATATGAAACAACAAAAACTTATTCATTACTTTAATCGAGGTATAAATAAAATTTAAGGGGCAGTAAAAGTTGAAAATAATGTCAATAAAATAACATATCTATGTTTCCATCATTACATAAAAATGCCTAAACACTCTTTTTGCCACCATAAATGATATAGAATTGCATATATATCAATATTTATTACGGTGTCGTATTCTGTACTTGCTTGAAGTCTTGTACATTTAATTACAGGATCATTATCTTATAAGTTGTGTGGCAAATGTTATTTATTTAGTGGAACTGTAATGGGTAACTCTCGTAATTAATTTTACTAACATTATGTTAAGATTTTTTATAATTAACATGTTATGGACTGAATAATGGTCTGAAAAAGAGATTAATAATAATAATATTAGATTTGCACGTCTTTTGGTAAGTTTCAATACTTTTTAATGTAATGGAATGAGCTGTAATTGTAATTAGCAACAAAAAAATCTATTTGTTAACAAACTGTACCGTAATTTATTAGTTTCAAAAATATCTAAGATGATCAAAATTCGTACAAATATATTGCACAACTTTTCTATTATTTAGATTTTAATGAATGTTACCAAATTTGGTACAACAAGAAAAATATGTTTTGCTCAGTGTAACTAATGCCCTTAAGGCCCAGAATTCAGGACGCAACTTAATTGTCTCTAGTGTAACGTGCATTCAGACACGTTGTAAGATGCGCAAGAGCGGTCGACCTTAGATCGCATCCTGGCTTACCATCAAGTAAGATAATAGTCAAGTGCAAAAACTTTAAAAAAAAATTGTATGCCCTTAACATCTGTTTTGGTAGGATATTTGAGTTACGGGATGCTTTTTTAATTTTATAGTCGTCATCAATTTGATGTTGTCCACTGCTAGAAGCTTCCACCATAAGTTTCCATAACGGTGGCATTTGGTGGGGCTTAGCGTAGTCATGATATTTGAGTTCGCGGCCGCCGCGCGCCGTAAGATGGTAAGAAAAGGCTTTCTGAATACCTTTTACGTAAAGCTTTTTACACAATCAAGGAATATTTTGACGATAAATTAGGTTAAGCAAACATATTGTGTAATTATTAAATAAATTTAAAGACTTCTGACTGAAGGTCACCGTAGCCTAGTTGGTAGTGCTCCTGCCTACGAAGCTGGTGGTCCTGGGTTCGAATCCCAGTAAGTGCAAATATTTGTGTGATGAGCACGAACATTTGTTTCTGAGTCATGGATGTTTTCTATGTATTTAAGTATTTATCTATCTATATAAGTATGTATATCGTCACCTGGCACCCATAGTACAAGCTTTGCTTAGTTTGGGGCTAGGATGATCTTTGTGACATTGTCCCCAGATATTATAATTAAAAAAAAAAAAACTTCGATTTACATTCAGTTTGTTTAATAAATTAAAATTATTTTTTTATGTGTAAGACATTTGCACGCCGAAAGGCTAATATGGAACGGTAATAATAATTAGAAATAAGAACATTGTAAGACCCAAATTTCTGCAAATAAAATAATTTGAATTTGAAAATTTGAATTTGAATTTGGTATCTTGTACACAGCACTGCTGTGTGGTGACGGTGACAAATATCAGAATCAGAATATCATCACCCCATCTCATCCCGTGGGGGGCGTAGAAGTCGACCCGAGGGAATATCTACCTGAGGAAGGGCAGCAGCTTCCTTCTGATTACTTTGACTATCTCACTGTGATCGCCAACCGGCCTGCCAAGCGTGGCGATTATGGCATATCCCCCCAAGACGATTCTTGAGGGAGGCTTGTCCAACAGTGGACTTATTTAGCTGTAATGATGATGATGATGACACAGCACTGCTACCCGACTACCCAGTGTATCCCTTAGTCGCCTCTTATGACAGCCACGGGATGGTATGGAGTGGTCATGATGTTATTTCTGGGCTGAAAACCACACCATGTCTTATTTTATAATATTATTAATTTATGGTTTTTTTTCGCTCCTTTTTTGTAGTCGTTAAAAGTAAAGTCGAAATCAATCGAGGCCTTAACATAATCACTTACAATAAAGGTCACATGTGAATGACATATAAATAAGATTGTAATTAATTTTGCAACCGGGCTATTATTATTTTTAAACAATTATCTCGAAAAGGCGTAATCTCAATGTCGGTGCACCTCTGATAAATTTTGAGGGAACAATTAATGACTTCTTTATAAGTGTGAGTAAATTATGTTGATGTTATTATAGGGCTGTCATATTTGCTAAAACGCTGGCTACTGTATTATTAGTTTAAAAATTTAATATACATATGTATTATGTAACGGCCTTAAGATTGGAAATTTAGTTTAACATGTACATATATCTTTTCAGTAACACTTTTCTATATCCACCATTTTTCTTCTCCGACTTTTTAGAGGAACTTCTTTTTTAGAGGTTTTTAAAGAGAACGTTCGTCGTCTTAGAGACATAAATCCCTGTATCGCGGATGACTTTATAAACAGACACAAATAACAAGCACAACCATTTATGGGTCGCATAAATATTTGAGGGGATTAAGGGCCAAACAATAGCGCACTGTTCGAAAAGACTGCAGGTTTAGCACAGTGCCCTTGAGTTCCGAGTTTGTTTAACGAGTTTAAGTTTGAACCTAATCTTGTTCTCGATCGCATCATACTTACCGTCAATGTGAAGAAATCTATAGACGAACATCCTCACCTTGATAGACTATTTCTATTGTTACCATACTGTGGTAACTAACGTACTGACTGAAACAGTAGGACCAGATATAAGCAGTCAAATATCCCATGGCAATAAGGTGATTAACGTAGAGCTACTGTTGCACAAAACGACCCACTCTGACGACTACCTGTCAATCACCGGCCTGAGCAACCCGAACCCCTACCATTTGAAGTTTATTTTTTAGATGACCTAAGAATTGATAAGACGTGTTTGGCAAATGCTTGCTTTTCACGCCAGAGGTATAAGAGAATAGATATTTGTGTGCATGAACGTGTCTGTTTGTCCTGAGTCAGGATGTAATTTATCTACATAAAGAAAAGTAGTATATGTAGGTACTATGTAGTATATCAGTTATCTAGTTTCCTACTACAAGCTCTGCGTAGTTTGGGATCAGGTGGCCGTGTGTAAATAATGTCCCATGATATTATTATTATAGTTCTGGTGAAGCGGTGAAAGCTTTCTATGCTAACTCTAAAAGTCATTTATACAAATAAATAAAATTGGAGTGTCTGTTTATAATATTGAAATAACCGGTTTTTACTACATTAATATGAATATATATACGTTACATACACCAAAATGACATTTTTTACAATTTTTGTCTGTCTGTCTGTTTGTTTGTTCCGGCTAATCTCTGAATCGGCTGGACCGATTTTGACGGAACTTTTATTGGCAGGTAGCTGATGTAATAAGGAGTAACTAAGGCTACTTTTATTTTAGAAAAAGTATTTTATTTTACAAGAAAAACGAAATAAACTAATTAACACGCGGACGAAGTCGCGGGCACAACTAGTGTTATATAAAACTGGAAAGTAACATTCGTAACATGCGCTGGTATAATATGGTACGTTTGGCAACCCTATACTATAAGTAAACTTATAAGTGTGTGAACTCATGTCTCTGTGTGCACTATTGTCGTTCCACGACACATGCGTGCAGTATTTATCGTAGCTTAAAGGGTGGTAGTTAAATTTACATATTAATTGATTACTAAGAAAAGTCAAATAAATTAACGCATTTATTGTGGCTATAGACTTTAATTAAACTTCGCTAAAATAGAAGCAATAAGAAAGCAAAATTTCCATGATAATCTGAGTAACTTACTTAGTGGTATTTATTAATTTTAATTGCATTAAATTAAAATATAGTTTTTGAGTTTTTACTCTATAGTACTCAAACTCGTCAATTTTACTTTTTGCTAACAAGAATACCACAGTTGTAATAACGTTTATTATTGTTTTATTTGCCATTTATTAACTTTAACAATTTAAGTTCATATCAATAATAATTTTAATTATAAATAGATACATGAGAGTTATTATTAAAGGTAATTTAATCATTCATAACGAGTTAATTTCTTAAAGGTCATCTCAAATTGTACTAAACCAATCAACTTATACAATCAATTCACTTATTTTATAATTGCTGTACACACAGATATATACTAATAAAAGTAAACTTAATTACGGTTTCCTTATTTAGTTGATATTAGTATATTTCACCCTTGTGTACACCCTTGTGCAGAAATTAAACCACTTTGTCGGTTACCCATCTATAGACTGACCGCGAGCCTAGTTCATCAATCACTTACGAACCGGTGAGAGCATCTGGCTGTGAGTCGTCAAAATTTCTTAATATTTGTTCATATGAAATAATAATAATATTAATATCCTGGTACATTATTTACACACGTCCATCTGATCTCAAACTAAGCAGAGCGTGTACTATGGAAACCAGATAACTGAAATACTACATATAATACTTTTTTTTGTATATACATACTTATATAGATAATTAAAACCAGACTCAGGTCAAACAGACATGTTCATGCACACAAATATCTGTACTGGGTGGGAATCGAACCCACGACCTCCAGCGTGAAAAGCAAGCATTTGCAATTGATGTACGGAACCGTCTGCACGCGAGTTTAACTCGCACTTGTCCCATTGTTGAGTTAGCTCATCATAAATATATGGCCTCGTACCAAAACTGCATAGGCCGATTCACACGTTATCATCGTACGTGCTATACGAAAGAGTTACATTTACAATAATTTTATTGTAAATGTAACTGTGTGTGTACGTGTGTGCGCGTTTCGTTGCAACGGATGAGGCCCTAATTAGCCGGCAATTACCGCTAATGCAGGCGCACTTAATGAAGCGCGCACCTCATTTGTACGCCGCGCTTGCGACACTCACAAACGTCATTGTTACAACCGACTTTTACAGGCGACAGTTTTTTGTTCACTTTATCCCACTTGCCCCTATAATCTAGCTCACAGTCGGAATAAAGTGAACATTGTACAAAGTTGAAAAACATAGCCACGTTGCAGAATAATTATTTTAGTGCTTGTATAAAAATATATTATGAAAGAGATGTAAATTGTTCTGCATTGTTTTTTTTATTACAGTTAATTAAAAAAAACCTGTAAATCTCAAAGCATAGTAAGCAAGTCCTTATCCTCTTATTGGAGAAGGAAGGAGATCAGTGAAAAAGAGAAATAGTGTTCTTATTAACTAAAAGGTTCCACAAGATTGCGACTTAGAGGGTGTGCCGTAGTCACCGCGCTTGGCATGACCGAAATTAAGTGGTAGCTAGTACACAGGCGATACTATGGGCGGCGTTGATCACTTACCATCAGGTGACCCACTTGCTCGTATGCCATACTAACTTATAAGAAATAAAAAAAAACTACTGGCCAACTACCTAGTGTATCCCTTAGTCAGCTTTTACGCTGTTTCTTTTCTAATTAATGGTAATTTTTGTTGTCAAAAAAATACTTATAATTATTTCAGGCTTGACCCGGGATTTAAATACCAGGACTTTTTTGACACAACGCTCGCATTCGAGAAATATATTCCCGTATAGGTACTTTACAAACATATGTTTGATGGACACAAAATACATCCAGACTCAGAACATAACATACTATATGGGTATAACAAATAGCTTTTCTGTGCGGGAATCGGACCCGGGACACGAAGTAATGAACACGCTAACACTTGACCAAGAGGTAGAATCAATATCCTTAGGTTAATAAAGCGTAGTCACTATGAACTAAGTAATTATGTCTAAACTAATGTATCTACTTAGAAATCTTAGCCCCGAGGCGCCTTGTAGCATTTAGTAGGTCAGAGTTGATTGACAGGTCATTCGTGTCTGTAGAAGTTTCCTACAAGAGTGCGCAGGATTCATATACATCTTTCCTGGCTACAAATTGATTATATGAATTGTAAAATGCTGCTATCAAATTCAAATTCGTCGAGGCCATCCAGCTACTCGATATTACATAGCTAGTAAGACGATTAAAGAGAACAAATTCTTTGAACTAGTGTCGTGATTAGTGAATTTAGTGATTAGTGATAGAAATAATATATTTATAAAGAACACATGAACAAAGTATCTTCCTCACAACAAATATGACTCAGTCGGTGGACTGATTCTTAGAATTTTTATGGTTATGTAGAGGTTTGGGCTGTGCGGTTGATTGCCAAGACAGAATATCTCCACCCCGTCTTATGACGGGGGCGCAAAGGTCGAGCTGAGGGAAGATATACCAGAGAATGGGAAGCGGCGTTTTCATGAGTACTATGGCTATATTACTGCGATTGCTAACCCGTCTGCCAAGCGTGGCGATTATGGCATATCCCTCCAAATGATGGACAATATTCCATTGTGGAAAACTTTTGGGGTGGCCTTTGTCCTGCAGTGGACAGTCATTCTGCTGACATGATGATGTAGAAGATTAGGTTAATATAAAATTACTTATTAGTCTCTAGACTAGATTTTAATATAGACAAAGTACTATACTTGGTACTTTATTAAATTAAAAAAAAAAACATATAACATGGTATCCCCGATTTGTGTCGCTGAGAGCCAAGAAGAACATCGCTACCGCATCTTATCCTATGGGGAGCGTAAAAGTCGTCCCGAGGGAATTAAATATATACCAGAAAACGGACAGCAGCGTGCTTTTGAGTATATACATTAAAATATTAGAAACGATGAAAACTACACACCCTTAAAGGATCTAGGTCAACATAACCTGTAACCCTGTATATTGAAATCCATTCACAAACAACCACGGAGTAATCACAGCAAATACGTACCATAAAAACTTAGTCGAATCGACCGCTATATTCTTTTCAAAATTTGTTAAAAACTTAAAGAACTGGCATAGTAATGGCAGTTATTCCTAAAAAAATATTGTTCTAGTTTTAAAATCCAAAGTTTAAATTAAGAAACTGTTTTTTTTTTGCTTCCAAAACAATAAGATACGCAAATTAAAATGAAACATTCATATTTCGTGAACAAACAAAAATAATATACTTGTAAAACTATGTCGACTTTAGTTGCGATAAGATTTGAGATTTCTTTACTTTAAATGTAGCCAAGATAAAAATACCAACATCTAATTGACTTTAACCGACATTTGTATAAAATTACATTGTACTTACGTTACGGTGCGGTCTCTCTACAACGAAAGTTAAAATCTTTACTCGTCACGCAAATCTCTAAAAAGTACACCAACCGGTTCGCAAATTTTGCAATCTATCCGATATTCCCATGCAGTTTAAACAAGAAAAGCTATAAAATATTTCATGAATGGCGTTGCGTTCATATTTTTTTAACAATTAGTTTAAATTTGAGAATTTGTAATACACAGCTGTCTGCTCTTACTTTAGACAGGTTCACCGAATGTTCAATTTTGTACGTGAAATTATTTTCATTCGTGTGAAGCATAGCATGTTAACTGTGGGAAATCATTAGTATTCAATGGATAAATAAATAAAGTATCTTTTATTTAGCATAATTCTGTACTAAACGACTATACCATAAACTATAACTATTATTTAAAATATACAAGCAATAAACACTCTTTAAATAACCATATCACCCCATTTACATATATTTGAAATATTAATGACGTCATAATACTTATGTTACGCAGGCTGGCGGCGTCTAATGGTGAGATAACGATCACAACGTCACACAGCGGCGCAAATGCCGGTCCCGCGAGCTCCGCCGGTAGCGCCGGATCAGGACCGATTTCATCGCCGCACGCGCCGGTCAAAATGTCACCTGGCTCCGTAAAGTCACCTTCGCACGACGATAGTGATCTACTCGCTGATTCCCCAAGTAAGTATTCTTTTTAATTATTTTAACAGTGTACTTCCGTACTCAGAAATATATTTAATGATTAAGTTGTGAAGCCAACTTGTCATTCTATATTCGAATTTAATTTCATTAAGTATAATGTTTTGAGAAGCATTGTATCTACTACAAACACTATAAACGTAACAGTTCTAATATAGGCGCATATAGTTGTGACTACTATATCACACTAGGTGTGCGATTATAACCTTAAGTAGTATTTTACTTTTACTCATAAATAATGCATTAAAATATGTATTCAATAAATTATATCATAATTTATTGAATACAGACATAAAACTAATTGAATTAAAATTTGCCTGCCAAACCATTTTGACAAACTCTCAATATTCGCTATTCGAACAACAACAGCAGAACTAGCATGCAACTTAAACGCTATTTTCGACTCGAACTCCTAACTCAATTCTACTTATCCATAAAAGTTGTACGGTCTAAGCATAGAGGCGATCCATTAGGTCGGCGAAGTCTAACAGTGTCCTAGAAGTTATTTTACCTAATACTATAAAGAGTTGTTGTAGAGAATGTCCGAGCCCCGTCCAATGTTTAGAAGTAAAGTTCGGAGTGCGTTTGCTGACAGTTCATTTAAGTTGATTAGCGGGGAGTAGCCTTTCCCTTGTTCGACGTAGCTAGCTCGCCACTGATCTTATCAAAGTACAGTAAAGTTAATTTGGTTGCGTTTCAAAAAAGGTTTGTTTAATTTGATTTTTAACTCGAACAAATCTAATTATATGTTCAACGTAGCATTTCAATATAATTCTTCTCAATAAAATTGGGTAGTTTAGATATTAACATAAATATATTTATTAGAAAAGTATAGAATGTCGATATAATAAAAGCTATTAGTGACTTAAATACTTTTTAAAGTTAAAGATTTTATCAACTTTTTATTTTATCCGTAAAAGTTTAAAATAGGTTGGTAATCATCAAAATAAGGTATCGATTTTTATCAATAACAATAAAAAATATATAAATTTGTAAGTTTTGATTTTCACCTATTGAAATATATTAGTAGATACTAATATATTTCAATAGGTGAAAACGTAATGATCATTCAAACTTCCGCTTAAGTACGGTCAGCAAAAGAAGTATGAAAGGTTTAAACTATTATCATTTGCTATCAATTTAGGGATTATAATTATAACTTCATACTTTGAAAAACATTCATTTATCTTATTATGTTACAAGTATTGATAGTAAGATATTACATACATATTTAATATAACTTACCAACTTGTTAGTTCAAAAAAACTCCCATCGCACATACACTTGATTTATGCCCGAAGAATAGCCAAGCTGTAGAGGCAGTGGGCAGGGCACATAACTCGTAGTAAGGTTCTCGAGTGGCGACCACGAACCGGAAGACGCAGCGTGGGCAGGCCTCCTACAAGATGGACCGATGGTCTTGTGAGGGTCGCTGGAAGTCGCTGGAAGACCGGCAGTTGTGGAAATCTTTGGGGAGGGCCTTTGTCCAGCTTTCGGCTGATATGATGATGATGATAAACTTGATTTGTTAAACTGTATTTTAGTCAAGTTTATTAAGGGACAATAATAGGTTAGTGCCTTCTATTGCTGACCGTACTTATCACTTGCAGCAAACTGAAAAGAATATTGTGATAAAAAAATATATAAAGTTATCAAAAGTCGTGCAACTCTAGTGCACAACTTTACTATTGCTTAAATTTTAAATTAATGTTGCTAATTTGAGAGCAACATAGAGAAATATGTTTAGCACAGATTCGGCTTTTGAAATGCCCTTAATTAAGCAACAGGCACTGCATTTATACATTTCTGTATTTTAGTTTTTCCTACATAGTTAGGTAGTTTCCTTTAAGAATAACTGCTGTCGTAGAAATTCAGCATTTACTAGCTCAAACTTTTCTTGTTTTAGAAAATTCAAACGCTTCATTAACTTTTTTTTATTTGAATATGAAAGTCATGTAGTAATATTATAAATCCGAAAAATTGTGAGTATGGATGTATGGAGGTATAGATGTTTCTTACTCTTTCTCGCTAAAACTACTAAACGGATTTTGATGAAACTTTTGCTTGTATATCCGAAAAACATACATAAATATGTATAGGCTATAATTTATAAAGTTTAACGCGGGCAAAGCCGTGGAGCACACCTACGTTGAAATATTACATATGTACATACATAGACTCACGCCTGTTTCCCAGAGGGGTTGGCAGAGACAACGGACTTCCATTTGTCACGATCCTTGCACACCTCTTTCGCCTCATTTACTGTTATTATATTCTTCATACATGCTCGCCGGTTTACGGTAGATACTTCTGACCTGGCCCCTTGAGAACGTCTCCGATATAGTCAGAGAATGTTCTACGAGGTTCTCCCCTTCCAGTTGTACCATTCACACAGGCCAGGTAAACTTCTCTTGTCAATCTTCTTACCAAAATATTACCAAATTTAAATGGGCTATTCATTCATGTAGGAAAATTGTAGTTCCAATTGACATTTTAAATCTAATAGCAGTACGAACAACAAAGTTTGCTACACTCTAGTTAATACTTAATTGAAACTAATTCCGCTATCCGCTCAGACGATGCCAATTTATTTAAGACGAAGTTATTTTTATTGGCCCATTTCATTCACTTTTAGAACGATTCCAAGCGATTTTTATCAACCTAGATACTCGTAAGTTATGTATGTTGACCTATACGAAGTCTAGATTTAAGCTAGACGGTGTATTTTTAGAGCCTTTACCTCTACTTAGCAAAACTCGACCTCCATTGGTATAACGTTGGTAAGAGAAAGTTTGGACTAATTCTCCATTGTGAATTCGCTAGGCTGTCTGTATTCCGGTTTTAGTTGAGGAGGATGTGACCGCCTATTAATATTAGGGAGGAAATGGAAACTATTGCAAAGGCTATTACTTATTACTTAATTTTTGTTCGACTTCCAACTCTTCTCTAGGACATTATTTACACGGCCATCTGATCCCAAACTAAGCAGAGCTTGTACTGTGGAAACCAGACTATTGATACACTACTTTTCTTTTGTAAATACATACTTATATAGATAATTACACCCAGACTCAGGACAAACAGACAAGTTCATGCTCACAACTATCTGTCCTGTATTAGGGAGGAAATGGAAACTATTCCAAAGGTAATAATTATTACTTCATTATTGTTAGACTTCTAACTCTTAACATTTTCATTATATCTAGGACATGATTCACAGATGGCCATCTGATCCCAAACTAAGCAGAGCTTCTACTGTGGAAACCAGAATATTGATACACTACTTTTCTTTTGTAAATACTTACTTGTATAGATAATTACACTCAGACCCAGGACAAACAGACATGTTTATGCACACAAATATCTGTCCTGGCTGGGAATCGAAGCCAAGACCTGCGGCGTGAAAGGCAAGCATTAACCAACCACGCCAACTGGCCCGTCAAATAGCGAAAGAAACCAGCAGCGTTCTGTTTTTATCAATCATATAGATTTGTTTTGCATTCGAACTTCAGCTCAGGGCAAATGCATGGGATGGGTTGATTTTTAAGGATAGTTATTTTTTCCGTTTATTGGTCTACCAAACTGGATATAGACTACATTGGATAAGACAACAACAATTAAAAAAAA
Organism: Pseudoips prasinana; assembly: GCA_951640165.1. Classification (NCBI taxonomy): domain Eukaryota; kingdom Metazoa; phylum Arthropoda; class Insecta; order Lepidoptera; family Nolidae; genus Pseudoips; species Pseudoips prasinana. The sequence goes on along the minus strand of OX621259.1, from coordinate 15,486,346 downwards.
AATTAAGTCTACCCTACTCTGATGTAGACACAGCTTGCTAAATTAGACAAAAGTTAACTTATCTTAAGGTGTACTTATTCTAAGTTTAAACAAAACTATCACCTAGTTTGTGCAACTGTCGCTCTATAAGACTCGAGCGTGGATCTTAAACTAGCCTGCTGTTTAATTAAACCTGGGACCTAATTTACTATATAAAATCTAGTGACGCTATACAAGACTTAGAATGGAACCAAACTCCCATTTAAGCTATTAATAAAAATACATTAATCATTATTGTCTACCCACAAAGCGACCTACTCAGTTAATTGTTCCGTAATGAGAACATCGATTCCTTGCTATTTCTGTGCCCAGCTCATTGCGAACTGGTAATTCATTGTTAGCTTTCCGTAGATATATACTTGCTTAACATGCAGCACTCGAGGATTTCAAGAATAAGCTGATAACTACAAACCCCGCGATAGTTCCTCTTATATATTATATATTAAGTAACTCTTTATTGTAAAGACGCCAGCACATCAAGCTAACCCAATCTGTAAAATTTCCCCAATTGAAAGTGAACCTTATGCATTTGTGATAAAGTTGAAAATCTATAAAAGAAATTTGACAGATTAAGGTAGCTGGATGTGCTGGCATCTGTACACCAAAAAATATTACATACAAGGACTATGAGCATGTTATCAAGATTGTACAAATGGTGGCCTTATCACTAGGTGCGGTGTCCAGGCAACCGTTGAATGGAGCAGGAGTAAAGAAAAGGCATTTAGGTATTTGTTGGCATATTAGCAGAAAGGTTTTTATTTTTACTGGACTTCTTTATAAAACTGGCACGGATCATCATCAGCAGAAAGACGCCCACTGCTGGAGAAAATCCTCCCCAAAGATCTACACAATTGCCGGTCTTGCGTTACCCTAATCCATTGCCTTCCAGTGACGCTCACAAGATCATTAGTCCATCTTGTAGGGGGTCTGGCCACGCTGCGTCTTTCGGTTCGTGGTCGCCACTTGAGAACCTTTCTGCCACAGTGGCCGTCAGTTTTACGAGCTGTGTGCCCTGCCCACTGCTATTTCAGCTTGGAAATTCTTAGGGCTATGTCGGTTACTTCGTTTCGCCTGCGGCGAAACTTGCACAATTATGTCATCATTATCATTTTTTTTTTGGTTTATTTTTTTTTATTCACGTAGACTTTAAAAAAGCGCTTGTAAATAGTCAGAACATGTTTGTAGTAATATAGTTGTATACATTTTTATTTCTAGTTACAAATATTTAGGTACACATTGTATGAAATATTTATAAAATTTATTTTATTTTATTTTATACATTACATTCTACTTTATCACTCTTCAACGTGCAACTCAAATTACGAAAAAGCTACAATGTTTTAGTTTCGAATCAATAATCCTTACTTATCGCATGGGCAGTGGTTAGGTACACTAGTTTCAGTGTTGTTCAAGCCGCCTAGTAGGTTTCTGACATGGCTTAACGATTGTGACTGGCTACTACTGGAATTTATAATTTTACGTGGTCGAAGCCCAGAAGGTCAGATATTTAACCACTTTAGTGGACACTCATCTATGAACTGATCGCGTGCCTGATACAACGCTCCCCCTCCCCCCACGCCTAATATAACCACGTTATAAAATAAAACAAAATAATTGCAGTTAACCAATGGTATACTGGTCCAATGGGTCCCAGTGTCCTGTAATCCAGGTTTCTTCCTAACCTACATTAGGCACCGGTGTCTATCAACGTCAGGTTATAGCTAGGATCTATATAAACTAAGAATAGTACTTATTTCTATCTAGATAGCACCTATATTGCTATGTGGAGAGAAACTTCTGCATACGTAATTAGGGCGAGGGCCTAATAACGTATAATAATAATAATAATATCCTGGGACATTATTCACACACGGCCATCTGATCCCAAACTAAGCAGAGTTTGTACTATGGAAACCAGATAACTGATATACTATACTACTTTTTCTTTTGTAAATACATACTTATATAGATAATTTACACCCAGACTCAGGAAAAACAGACATGTTCATGCACACAAGTATCTGTCCCGGGTGGGAATCGAACCTACGACCTCCGGTGTGAAAGGCAGGGTAACCAACCACGCCAACAGGCCCGTCAGTATACTTCCTTAATTATGAAACACACTGAAAGTCATATTCAGTACAATAATAATGCTATATAAAACGAAGAACTTACACAAATAATTACTTATCTATTTTATTGCTAGTTGTTCGATTTTATTGGTGCAAACAAGATTGAAAGGTTGCTCTACCTACACAATTCTAAAGTTTTATTGAAGACTTCAAGATCCGCAATCGTTTATAAATGAATAGATTTAACATTCCATCCTGTCCTAAAGAGACTTCTCATAATATTGTGTTATCAAGTACTCAATAACCGCGCAACGGTTATGACGAAGCTGCTATGTTATAATACTATTTTTACACTGTGATTATTTATTTGATTAGTGATTATCATTTTATTAATTACTATAATAATTTTACATCTTAAAAGTATTAATAATCGATAGTAGACTTTCAAATGGTTGTCACTGATAAAAATATAAATAGGGTAGGAGAATGATTAAAGAGGCATTCTTTGTACGACGGTAGATGAGAACGTTACTCTGTTCGATTAAATTTTGTGTGTGGAAAATATCTCGGAGTTTTAATGTGCACAACCTACGAGTGCGTAATAATTGTTTATTTTAATTTACAAGAAGAGTCCTGGAAGAAAAGATATTTAAGAACCTGACTGCAGTTTAGTCTTTGCGTTTTTATATTTCTGTTGGCGTTTCCATTCAATTATAAATTAATCAGTTCAAATATTGCCTAGTCACAAACAGAATTGTAATAAATTGGTTAAAATTACTTCAGATGCCAATGGAAAAAAAGCAAACAAAATGAAAATATATTTTATTGTTTTTATAGTATCCATAGTACAAGCTTTGCTTAGTTTGGGCTACATGGCGCAATCTATACTAACATTATAAAGAGGTAACGTTTGTTAGTTTGTGACGTTGTAAGGCATAATTTCTGGATCTACTGACATATTTTCAAAATTATTTCACCAATAGAAAGCTATGTTATTGTGGAGTGCCATAGGCTATGATTCATCATCATAAGTTTTATTTATCCCGAACTTTTACACGGTACAAACGGGCAGGTACAAAAATATTTATAACGCGGAACGAAGTCCGCGGGCACTGCTAGTTTTGTATAAAGGACCATCAGTTCTTTGACTAGACAAACTTATTGCAATAAGCATTGTCCAGCCTAGCTCCGGCATTCAGAAACAAATCTGAATTCTCTCTACATTAATTTGCTTAATTTATCTCTTCTGAATTCAATTACTTCTCACTCGGCCACAGTAAATATTCTAAAATAATAATTGTGTACCTAAATTAAATGTTTATTGCACATAATTCATTAATATTGCACACCTGTCGAAGTACGTTTCTAATGTCAAACGAAACTTATAAAATAATTAGCAGTGAGTTTAGATAAATGTAGCGCTTAACCATTCCGCAACATTACGTAAAACTGATCGTATAAAGCTTGTATAAGGTACCTTATATATATAAGGAGGGCAACATAAACCTAAATACGCGAAATTAGGCCCCAAACTTTAAGCGAAAGTACCCATTTAATACAATGGCTCCGCAAATTCATTCGCGACTTTTAGACTGTCAGATTCAAAATGGCTGTTTTGAATTATTTTTTGCAATGTACAGACTGCACACCAAGCTAGTCCAATCTGTCAAAATTACCCAATTGAAAGTTAACCTTATGCTTTTGTGATAAAGTATAAAATCTATAAAAGATATTTGACGTAAATCTATAGGGAATGTACAGACTGATGTGCTGGCGTCTGTAAATTCCCTATAGAATTACGGAATGTAAACCTATATGGGGTTAAATGCACCTACCTCCATCTCCAGTCCTCCTGACCTTGGGTGTCAGTAAGATCGCCTAAATGAATCGTGGAGAGGAGAAGAAAAGTGTGAGAAATGATACGTATGTCTTAAACAGTATAGATTAAGGCATATTATTGGATAAAAAAGTGAAGCATACATATTGATTCTAAAGAATAATAGTACTGATACCAGAATGTATAAAATAATACCAAAAATTATTACAAGTCATTCATATCTTTCCGTACCCATGTTACTTTTATGCTTTTTTTTAGTGGTGGTAACCTGTGATGTTATAATGATTTTAAAGATCGAGGTGACTTTGCTCGAAACTATCTATTTTCACCTTAAATTGTTTCCATATTTTCTTTAATAATGATTAAATAAAATATGGAAACACCTTAAAGTTATAATAGATACTTTTACGTAACCCGTGATGATATAAAAAATTTTAAGATCGAGGTGGCTTTGTTCTTTTTAAGAATTGTGAAATCTTTATATGATCATGGGTTACTCGTGTCTTTAAAGGTAATGATGAATTTATTCCAGTCCTTATTTAACTATTTGATAATATTGCAATCTAACCATATCGCGTCAATATTTCAAACAAGAAAACACTACCGACAGTGTATTATTGATTGAAATTCATAATTGTCTTTCATTCTATCATAACGTATGCTTTCAAATCCTCATATCATATGTCACGTCTCCCGAAATGCCTAAATTTTATACCAGTCTTATTAACAGTTAGGCTATATCGTAATCTAATCGTATCGCGCCCGTATCGTGGCAACTAAACGCATCAGTTCGTTTGTGCCCGGGGCCCTAGTTCTATTGATTACTATTTAATTTGTTGTTAGTGGATACAATTACTAAATTACTTGGTTCCTCTCCACGACGGTTCGCTACGACCATCTATATAAATCTATTAGCTACGTAATTTTCGTTAAATACATATTTAAAAGCTATTAGGTGGACTAGCGACCAATTTGGGGTTATAGTTAGTGGATGTAAAATTATTTTGGATGGACTGCGGTGTTGAAAAAAATAATAAGATAATATAACTATTCGGAAAGTTCTGCATGCCTTTACAATCCCTTTTAAGAGCAGAAACTATAGATACCTTTTGTAAACTCCCTTTATGAAAGTATTGAAAAAGTCGTTACGGAATCTAAAATCGTTCTAGCAATTCTCTGGTATTTTCATATGTGCCATTATCGATAATGATTGGAACACAAATTCAAGTATTGGATAAGCAGATTCCACATTCTTCAAATGCTTAACTAAAAACTGTATTTTTTTTGTTTTGAGACTATGTACCACAAGCTCTAATAAAATTAGTGAGAACTAATTACAGAAAATGACGCAACTATTCATGAAAGAAAATGTGAGTGTAATCCTACCCCGCTTTATTATAAATTCTCCGTTATGATCTGTTAAATCAACAAAATACAATATAGATCATTGAAATTGGGGTTGATTTTTTGTAAACACAATCACTGATATAGTACTACTAGATTAAATTTCCCAATTAATATATCTTAACAGTGGCTCTGCCTAATTTGGGATCAGAATAATCCAAGATATTTATTATTTTACTAGCTGTGCCCCGCGGTGTTACCCGCGTTAAATTTTATAAATTTTCTTTGCTATAAACCTCACGGAGCCCGAGACCTTTCCAACGAATGCAAAACCGTGGAAATCGGTTCGTGCGTTCTGGAGTTATAGCGTCAGGAAGGAAAATCCGACTTATTTTTATATAGTAGATTATTTAATAACATTGTTGAATTGCCTGCCAATAAATATTTCATGGGGATATAAATACTAACCTTTATTAAATGCTGCCATATAAAATTATGTTGGTACCTAACTTTGTTTGGGCTAAAAGTATACGCATGATTGATTGTAGGTATGTATATGTATACTCTTTGGGGCCGTATGCGATGACCGCTTGACGATAGTTCCCCTCCTTTCAATTATACGATAATTTATTATATAATAATGTTAGAGTCTAGTATTGATGGGACGAGTTATGAGTTGATTTCCAAAAAATGGAGGCATGGGGAAAAATCGGTATCAGAAAATAAGCAGCGTTAGTTACAACTTCACTTTTTTTAGTTTCAAATATTTATGTTGAGAATTTCATCAGAAAATATGTCATAAAATCATTTTATACACATTTGTTTCTTATTTGAATGAACTATTAGGAAGATGCGTTGTATAGATTAAAAAGGTAATCATATATCTATATATATGATGAATGTAGTAGATAATAGTTTATAGATACAGAATATTAATGTATGAAGTCTAATCGTGAATAAGTCTTGCAGTCATGATATTTAATTAAATACTTAAACTACATTGGAAAAACAACCTTCATTAAGTATATATATTATTTTAGCGTTTCGATGGCAAACTCGTCAAATTTTTGTGGCCCAGAACGGGGCCACACTGATTGCCCTGCTTGTGGCACTTTTTACGATCGTGCCATGAACATGTGGCAGGGCAGGCTGGGCAAGCTGTTAGATGGGCCATGGATTGGACCGATGCTCCGCAAATACAGTCCGTTTTGGGGTTGTTCGACAGTCCCCACCTAGACATGTTTTCTTTGCTTCGGCCCACTTGAGTCCGGAGTCTGTTTAGGGACTTCCAGATCGGCCACGGTAATTGATGTCCAGGTGGGAGGCTTTCGAAAAGCGTGACAAACTGATCCATGAATCCTTTTTGTGCACGCCAGATGCTGTATCTCGCTGTTGAGGGATCGGTCGTTAGTGGCGTGGTGCATTTGGCAAAGCTATTCCGGCTTAAAGCCGAAATAGAATTAATATATATATATATATATATATATATATATATATATATATATATATATATATATATATATATATATATATATATATATATATATTATGAATGATATATACAGAATAGTAATTAGGTATGATATGAAATCTACTCGTGCATGACTATTGCTGTCATTTTTTTATATAAAGCACATATAGATGTCCGGCGCGGGACACGAAACCGCGACACGAAGCAGCTATCTTAGTCATTACTCAAACTACATTGTAAAACCAATGCATGGTAAAGTTTTGGCAGTAAATGAAACTTTTCCTTAATAGCTCTTGTTTTTTTTAATTGCCGTGGAACAGTGCTGGTTTTCTAACTCCTCTATTACATATATATGACTTCGTATACTTATGTGAGACCCTTAGAGTCATGATATTCCATTAGTTATTAAAACGAGTAGATGCCCCAAGGCATGTTCGTATGGTTGCTACTAAAGTAACAGTCCTTATAAGCAACGAGTTATACATTTATAATTACACATAATTCCCAGTAAATATACTACTAATGACACTAAAATGTATACTACAAAGACCCACTGAATAAAGGAAGTACAGCCGGCATCAAAGAAACCGACTAACAACCGTACCAACGCACCGAACTAAATTAATTAATTAACTAATTAAAATCCATTACAAATAATTAACGTCTCGATAAAATTGAACGAAATCGATAACGTAAGCGAAAACAAAGAGTGGGCCGCGACTGGCTAGAGCGTTGTTGAGTAAATGATGACTCAAGTTATACCGATCCGTCGCCGGCACGGCTCGGTCGGCCTTGTAACGACAGGAACAAAGGAGAATACAATACTTTGGTTGTTTAATGAGCAAGACAGATGTCAAATGAGGAATGGAAGGCGAAATGCATTTTTATGAGACAGTAAGATCGTATCCAAACCAGACTTGAATTTAATTAAATTAAATCTTAGCCGAACGAACGTTGCCTCGGTCCAGCCAACTCAAACTTCAAACTTGTACAATAATATTATAAATGCGAAACTTTGTGAGTTTCGATGTCTGTTACTCTTTGACGCAAAAACTACCGAACTGATTTTTATGAAACTTTATTGTAATGTAGCTTATAAGCATGTATATCCGAATAACACATAGGCATTATAAATTTTAACGGAGGTAAAACCTCAGGGTTAGTATCAATTAAGAATAGATAAGTGAAAAAATATTTTCAGATATCATAAACATTGGATGACGTGATTTGTGCTTTTTTTAAAGACAACGCCCGCACTAGGTAATTTAAGCCCTGTGTCGCGGGGTACTTTACAAACATAATATATTAGACGGACACAACTTACATCCAATTAAAAAACTTCGTGTGACAACAGTCTGTTTTCTACGTATGTGTGGCACAAACTGATTATCTGGCTGCTTGCTTTATTCTGGAATTTTGAATTGAATTTTGTTTTATTTTTTTTGTATTTATTCCAGAATTGTTACTCTTTATGTAGGTGATGGCACGTGTGGACAAGGGGTTAAGACCTCAGCACTTTATGTGCCGGATTCGATGTCCGTGCGGAACAACTATTTCTGTGATACATAAGTAGCTGTTCTGAGTCTGGATGTACTTTGTGTCCGTCAATCATATGTTTGTAAAGTACCCCGCGTCACAGGCATTAATTGCTCCAGTGTGGGCGTTATTGTGAAACATTCTGTATGGTACGTGCTTGCTTAACCAAAATAAAAAAGATAGTGGTTCAATAAAGACTTAGTCATCCCCAATTGAACTTAAAATTAATTGGCATTAGCAGAAATGTGAGAAAAGACTGAGTATTTTATTAATTGTAGTGTACTGACGTGCCCTTTTCAGTCTCCGGACTATAGTATACTGTATAGCTGATTGTTGGGAGATACCGTAAAGTATCTGTGTCTTATCTGTAGGAACATTATAATAGCGACGTAGGACTTGTGAGTTAATTGACTGGGTGCTTATAGGTCACTATGATTTGTTGCATAAAAATCTTTGACGGGCCGGTTGGCGTGGTTGTTAGATTCTTGCTTTTAACGAAGGTTGTGGGTTCGATTCCCAAATAGGACAGAATATATTTGTGTGAATGAACATGTCTGTTTGTCCTGTGTCTGGTTGAAATTATCTATATAAGTATGTATTTTATTTGACTGCCTCGTTGGTCTAGTCCTGGGTTCAAATCCCAGGTCGAGCCAAAAGTGATTTTGGGACTTTTCTGTAAAAAGAAAAATTTCTCAGCATCAGCCAGAAAAAGAGCCGTCGGTCCTCTACCTGATCTCTTTCCGATCGTGTCACTAGGCGTCCCATCGGATCATGACAGTGATGGAATAGAAAGTGCTCCTGCGTTTGCGCACGTACTGGTACACTATAATATGTGACTGGCCGCCGTGGCCGGAACCCCGAAATGTTACATTACCCAAATATGATTCCCGTCAGCATTCAGTCAGCTGTAACTAGTCTTATGTTTGTTACATATTACGCCCCCCCCCCCCCTCCTGACTGCCTCGTTAGTCTAGCTGTAGCGTGTTCAACCGTAGATTAGTCCGGGAGTTGGCGTTATTATACCTCCGTACCTCGGAGAGCACGTAAAGCCGTCGGTCCTCTACCTAACCTCTTCCCGGTCGGTCACTAGGCGTCCCATCAGATCATGACAGTGATGGAATAGTAATTGCTCCTGTGTTGGTCCTTATACACTATGATATGTCCCGCGCATCTGGCTTATCTCTAATAAGACTGGCCGCCGTGGCCGAAACACCGAAATGTTACATTACCCAAATATGATTCCCGTCAGTAATCATTATTGGGCTATTGAAAAATTAGCAAGCAAGAATTACTTAGTCTATTTTGGAATTAAGTTTAAGGGCGCAGACGTGTTTTGTTTTCTAAAACAAAAGGTAGGTAAGGTAACAAAATTCTACATCTTTGTCCAAAGTAGTTTCATAACATTCCATTTATTGTATCGGAGATCAACATCCCAAATTTTGGAACGAAGTTCCTTATCGCGCATTGTGAAAGGGGGCTAGACGGAAAAAAATCTTACGAAAAGTTGTCACGACACGTTTTGCAGCTGTCTCGCTCTCTCTCTCTTATAGAAAGCAAGCCAGATATTTTCATTTCTATTTCGCATTGAACAGTGTGGTGTCGCGACGATTATTTTTGTTGAGTGTATACAGGTTTTTTGTACATAATAAATAATAAGAAATAACTTCGTTCCATCCGGGTGTCCCTTGACACCTCTCAAGTTTTTATTAAAATCTATCCAGCTGTTTAGACATGAGAAAGTAACAAACATACACACTCTCACACTCACAAACTTTCGCCTTTATAATATTAGTGTCATGTGACAACCCAAATGATGGACCTCATCTGTAACTAGTCTTCTGTTTGTTACATAGTACTCCAGTAACCATCGGGTTAATATCCATTGTTCATTACAAGCGAGCACCATAGTTTAAAACAACATCCAATAATTAACGAACACACCATCACTTATTTCGGTATATCGTTCCACTTGCTGCCGACCTGTTGATTGCGAGGCGACAGCGGCCCGGCCCACCACGCAAAACCAAAAATTATTTCACGTAATATACCGCCCCATGTAAGCATTTATTCATATATGTGGCTATCTATTGCTTTTACTGTAAATATTGTCTACAAAATAAACATATAAATGATGATTTCATAAATTAAAACTTAATAAATTACTACTTAATTAATAAATAGGTAATTATTTCTTTTCATTTTTTAGAAAACAATTACAAATAAATCAGACAAATACTTGACCTGTAAGAATATCGAACCTGCAAAATGATATATCATCGTAACCATAGCGCCAATCGAGCAGTCACATAAAACGAACCAGACCAACTAGCCTTTCCTTATGTATTATTTCAGTTTAATAAAGATGGTACCCTTTATTGGGAACAGGAAACCCCTAGCGAATATTCAGAACAGAAATGGTCCCAATACTTGAACTTATTTGGGCCCAGTTGCCTATTGATGATGATGTGCTCCCGACCGATTTCGGCCACGGCGGCCAGTCTTAATGGAGACTAGCAAATTGCGCAGGACATATTATAGTGCACAAGTGTGTGCGCAAACACAGGGGCACTTTCTATTCCAACACTCTCATGATCCGATGGGACGCCTAGCGACACGACCGGAAAGAGTTCAGGTATAGGACCGACGGCTTTACGTGCCCAGTCGCCTATTATCAAGTTAGAAAAGGTAGAAGTGGGCTTGGTGCGAGTTTTGAACTGGGACCACTTGCCCCCTAGCCCATAAAAATTACCATCTAAAATATCCTTGTCAGCCGATTGACATCCACAGCTGGACAAAGGCCTTCCCTAAATATTTCCAGAGTGGATTTGTGTCATCATTTGGGGGATACCATAAATGCCACGCTTGGCAGACTGGTTGGAGATTGCGGTATGATGGTCATAGTATACAGAGAGACGGTCTTACCCGTTCTTTGGTATATATGTCTTCTACGCCCCCTCACGGGATGCGATGGGGTGGCCATATTCTAAGTCGTCAGGAAACATATTTTTATTTTTTATATGAGAGGGCGACAAACGAGCAAGTGGGTCACCTGATGGTAAGTGATCACCGCCGCCCATGGACACTCGCGACACCATACGATTCTCGATATATGTAATATAATTGCGTTTTAGTTTCGTACATAAAATCTATTCGGCTGTTCTTCAGTACAGCATTATTTTTAAATATCGGACGGATTTAAAGTTTTATATCTCCCTCACTTACTTAGAGCTTTTATTTACCTACGTAAACCACAAAATGTAGAGTTTTATCGGAAGCATTATAATCAAAATATATATATATATTTCCAATTCTCGATTGTTTTATAAAATATATCATGAAACAATCGATTATTATTATTAGCGAAACATTGATTGTTCCAAAGGACGAGACAGACTATCAAAAAGTCATTCCTTATTTAAACGTTTTCATTTGAAGTCTCAACGTTTATATCTGCATTCAAGTTTCTTTATTATACCATTTAATTTCTAGTAATCATATTAATTGATTTTATACGTTCATAGACCTTGTACATGTCAATTCAATTAAAAATAAAACAGAATTGTTAATGAGGAAATCTTTAAAATTATACTGTGTTTATAGTAATTACATACGAATCTATACTCTTTGTAAGATCAAGGAGATGTGTTTTATAAATACTCCAGGTAATTAACTTCCAGTGAGTGTGGTTTCCGACCTAGAAAGAATAACGGGGCCATTCCATCATCCCGTGGGTGTTGTAAAAGGCGACTAATGACAGTGCTACACGGTTGCAAACCAACGTCCCAAGGTCACCCTGGTGGTTGCCATCCATCTACCCATCTACCACCAGGGAGACCTCTGTTGGGACGTTTGTTTGCAATCGTGTAGAAGATTCTCAAGGGATACACCAGGTAGTACAACTCGCATGCCAAGTGCGGTGACTACAGCAAATCCCTCCAAAGGCAACATTATAGAAACCTATGGGGGAGGCTTATGTCCAGCAGTGGATGATATCAGGCTCACGAGATTATTGGTCCCTCTTGTAATCTAGTAGGGGGCTGCCCATGATACGTCTTCCGGTTAGTGGTCGCCACTAGAGATCTTTTATGGAAGCCGCTGGATGCGGACCGGTAATTGTGGAGATCTTTGGGAGAGGTCTTTGACCAGCTTCATGGAGAACTATCGGCTAATACTGATGAGGAATAAACTTATGATATTTAGCTAGGCTAGGATTCGGTTAATAGAAGAAGAGAGAGATATAAATGAATCCAAATATATACCTATAGCAGTAAATATAGATGTAGTTTCTACCTAGATAACACATAACATTTATTTTATTTTATGAACTAGGGTATATCTGGGTCCCACTGCTGAGCAAAGGCCTCTCCCTTGGTTACCCAGATTTCCCTGTCTTTCGTAATTGCAGGCCATAGCTGGCAATATTTTTAGTACCTTGTTCTATATGCAAGTTCCAGTGTAAATTCTAAGCTAGTATTTGATGCCTTCAAAGGTAAAGGCGAGTAAACGCACTTAAATACAGTATATTATTAAAGTTCAAAGGCAAAAATTTAAATATTGAATCCCCAATTACTATTGACTTAATTATGTGACTTACTTGCTTACTCGTAATATCGAATGTTTCACCTAATGGGATTTTAATAATAGGACAAACAAATTAGAAGTCCTCGATGATATTATAGGAAAGCTCGAACTTTTACCAACAACGCTTAAATTCTTAAAGAAACTTGTTCAAAAGTGCTTATAACAGTTACTTTAATAATACGCCTTAATTATAATCGATAAGTTATTCGATTTAATATCGTAATCGTAACATGAATATCGAGACGATTCGGCGCGCGTAATTTCACCCATTACGTGAGCTCACAAATTTTTGATTTGCGTGTCTCGATATGGTATTTATTCGATTCTATCACTTATGTCATTGACACTAAGATTTGAATGAGGGATTGTTGTGAAAATAATTTCTATATGTATTCATGATACATGTAATCACTCGAAATCTTTAATTAAGAATAATGTAGCGTTGAAATGTTAAATGTCCGGAATGGCGGCCTGATTCGATTATTAGTTGTGACGAATTTTATTGTGATGCTAACTTGCATGTTGAGATCTTTGCAAAATTTTCCGTTCTTTGATCTGGTGATTTCTTTTATGAATAAATCATTCAGAAAATGTTATTGTCTGCAATAAAATTAAACAAACATAATATTCATTCACTGACTTGTTGGTCTTTTAGTTTTCGTGGTGAAAACCGTTTAGGTCCCCGCCATTTGGGGAGTCCCAACAATTACCCACTAAAACCACCTCGGCAGCCTAAAGTCTAGATGGTTGTAGTGTTGGCTGCGGGATCTCGAAACGATTGTCATCCAAAACCATCATCGTTGCACCTATGCGTCTAAAAATAAGCTCTTCCCGGGACGTGAAGCCCCCGTTACACATTTTATGCGTAGGCGACCTGCAACTGCTATAAATCGCCTCTTCCCAGGCCCACCTTCTTAAGGGCAAGGACAGCCAGATTACCCACTCCAAGGCCTGTTGGTCCAGTGATGTGGGTTCCCATCGGGACGCATCTTGGTGAGATCAACATGATTGTTTGTTATGTCTATAATATGTATGTATTTAGAAATAAATGAGTATGTTTATGACTTATCTGATTATCAGAATACAAGCTCTGATTAGTTTAGGAGCAGATGACAGTGTGTTAGATTACCAAGATATTTATTATTATTATTTACAGTCCAATGAAACCTTGAAAGCTACCAAGCCTAACAATAAACGTAAGTTTAAAAAAACTGTGAGAATTACACACAACCTCTCTGTAGAATCAATTAACTGCTGATGTATTTCCGATCACGTATGGCGTGGAAACCTCCAAGTAGCGGGCCTACTCCTTTCTTAAAGGTCGACAATGGACTCTGGTTTTGCGAGTGTCCATGGACGGCAGTGACCACTTACCATCAGCTGGCCGACTTATTCTTTTGCATTTCTATATTTTAACAAATTTGCTTACTTCTACGGACACATAACCAATGCTGTTACAAAAGTGGGCAAGGATTGATATATCTAATTTTCAAATAGTAATGTAATTTTATGTTTTTATATTGACAACTTATTAATTAAATACTACATGTATCATAATTGAAAATATAATACAATAGATATTGTTATAATGTTTTGACATACCTACCAATACGTGAAAATTGCATGCTGAATTTAATTGTTATTAATTATTTAATGTTGCCGCGCCCTAACAGGGTATCATGTTGAAACTTTTAATATGTAAGATCTATGTACACATGATTGCAATAAAGATCGAATTGAATTGAATTTAATCCTAGCCCACTCCTACATTTTTATGACAAAGGGCGACAAACGAGCAAGCGTGTCACCTGATGGTAAGTGATCACCGCCGCCCATGGACACTCGCAATACCAGAGGAGTCGCGGGTGCGTTGTCGGGCTTTAAAAGAACCAGCAAACAACTGTTGCTGACCCTTCCCCCCACCCTGATGAGCTCTGGCGAACGCAGAAACACAACATTAAAGTTATTAATGTTATTATTAAGGAATGTCTTCTGTAATGAACGCTGTGCCCTACCTCTCTTAAAACTGCTGTACCTGTTCAGCTTGTTATACTTCATTTTACATGAATGGTGGTTCTTGTCTTCAAAACCACCCTTATTATATAACCGTTAATGATACCTAATTTTTCTTTTCAATTTGCATAGAGTTAGCATGAGAGCGCCGCATTAAGTCCGTAGAAACGCAAATCTGATATTAACGGATCATTCTGGGTAGGAAACGATTACCTCGTTTTCCTTCGATAAGAGAAATTCGGTAATTTCGGTAAACAGTGAAATAAATAGCTGTTGAATAAACCAACGGTTGCACAACGAACGAAATCAGTTTGTGGTTTTTGGACTTAATCTTTCTTGAATAATCTATCACGGTTTAAATTTGAGTTGTTTTGTTGAGACATTTAATATCTATAAAATATCTTAACTTGCTGTGTGGCTGTGGGTAGCAGCGTCTCTCTGTGTACTACGTCCATCATACTGACTATAACTTAATATAAGCTAGCAAATTTCATTACTTTTATAAAATAATTTTATTCTAAATATTTTCATACAATCCGTGTACCTAAATATTTATATGTACCTAGAAATTGTTATGTATACATAACTATAGTACTACAAACATGTCCTGACTATTTACAAGCGCTTTTTTTAACACTACGTGAATAAAAAAATAATAAAATAGCGCCATCACAACGCGCCCCCCAAGCGTGGCGATTATGGAATATGCCTCCAAATGATGGACACAATTCCTTTGTGAAAATGTTTTGGGGAGGCCTTTGTACAGCAGTGGACGTCAGTAAGCTGGCATGACATTGTGGTATTTGTTGAAGTAAAACATCCCATTTATCCAATTTAATATACTATATTTTCTTTGTACACAATTGTGTGAATTTCACAGCGTCTAAACGATTAGTAGCGTTTTAATCTGAAACCTACTCTATGTTATCCATTGGTTAAAAGTTACTTTAAGTTATTAATAAGTTACTTTAAATTGTTCATCTAGATAATGTAGAAAATTATTGCTACAAGATGTTTTTTAATTTTCATATTCATTTACTTTACAAACATTAGGTACATTAAGGCAGTCATGTCTATTACTAACATGCTCTGCGGTAATACGAATTCACACATTGTAAAATATATAATAAATTTTCAGACATCTTTAAAGTGAATTTTATAAATTTAATTGCAATACACAAATGTCTGTCCTGGGTAGGAATCAAACCCTTGACCTGCGACGTGAATAGCAAGAAAACAAAACCACACCAATTGGCCCGTACATTACATTCATTAAGGGATACCAAAATTGCTGCTGGAAATTCAGTTCTTTTTTTAACAAACAAACTATAGATAAACAAAACTACTCAAATAGAAAGTATCGCCCAAAACGATAATCGCCATAACAAATTTGTTAAAAGAAAACCCAAAATGGAGTCACACGTAACAGGTCATATACACACGCAAACTTTAATTGTTGCTAATTAATTTATTACATGAATTAAACAATTAAGCGTGCGGTATCTTGATGTATTGTTATCGAATTCAGGCCGTAGTGACTATGGCTCTTTGGCCAATTGACTTATCTTTGGAGGCTAATTAATGGGTGTTCTCATCACGCGATGTACTGTAATTGGACGTCGAAAACAGACGTCATTTCGTAATTACTTTCCATTTTATAAAAGGATATGTTTGTATGACGATAAGACTGATGGGATCTAATTGAATTAATTATATATATTGCTATGTGTTGACGGCATAGAATAGCATAGAAATAGAAATCGTCCCGAGAGGATACCTACCACAGAACGGGCAGCAGCGATTTTCTGTGAACGATGACCATCAAACAGCAATTGCCAACCCGTCTGCCAAGTGTGGCGATTACGGCATATCCCCCCATTCTTTGGGGAGGCTTTTGTCCAGCAGTGGAAGTTGCGCTGACATGATGATGATGATGGTGATGATATATATCACCATAAGAATTACGGTAGTAAAATAACTTTTATTTATTGAGTAAATAAATATCTTAATATCCTGGGGCACACAACCGCCATGTGATCCCGAACTAGGCAGAGCTTATACTATAATTATAATAATATAATTTCTTCTCACTACAATATACAGTTTACCAAAGACAGTTTTATATATATTACATAATTCAGGTAAGTATACATATACTGTAGGAGACTGGTGCCTAAGCTAGGCTTTAGGCCTGTATTTCAGGACACCAGGTTCCCACCTCTTAATATTAGCATTTCTAGATTATGTACTATGTGCGCTGACAACGTAGTAAGTTATCCAACAACTTAAATAATACAATAGGTTTTTATTCTGAATAAAAAGGTAGCGTTAGTATATGTATGTTTGTGTATACTGCAACCAGACAACTGATAAACATATTTATATATTTCTAAACACATACATATTTTAGATAAATTAATAAAACACCATATGAATTACGCTAATTAACTGACATTTGTTATTCGAATAAATAAATATCTTAATATCCTGCGGCAACTAACACACCGCCATCTGATCCCAAACTAGGTAGAGCTTGTACTGCAACCAGACAACTGATAAATATATAATAATATACTAGGACATTATTTACACACGGCCATCTGATCTCAACTAAGCAGAGCTTGTACTATGGAAACCAGATAACTGATATACTACATCAACCTACTACTTTTCTTTTGTTAATACATATTTATATAGATAATTACACCCAGACACAGGACAAACAGACATGTTCATGCACGCAAATATCCCACGAACTCCGGCGTAAAAAACAAGCATTTGCCAAACACGCCAACAGACCCGTCGAACTTATATACTTATTTCTGAATACATACAAATTATAGATAAATTTCACCCAGACATAGAACAAATAAATTTATACTGGGGGGATCAAACCCACAATCTCTGAATTACTTTGATCTTGATAATGACTTTATTACGTAGGCAGAAAGGGCGTTTTTACAGTGTTAAGTATATCTACTGACATGCGATCGATCGTACTAAACAATACAATAATTATATTATAGAGATCTTGGCTGAATGGATACGGAGGTACATTTTATCTAACATAGATTAACCAACTATATAGAGCATATTATAGTCTATAAATGCAAAGAGAGACAAACAGACACACTAATATAGGTGTCTACTTTATTCCCACGCTCTTATAAATCGTAGGGACGTCAATCCGTTACTGAATCGGTATTTTATGTTTTTCATAAATTCTTAATTCATATGGCTGGTTGGTAGTATATTACTATGGATCTAGTCCCTCCTTCTTACCCACCACTGCAACTATCATCATCGTAGAAGATCATCACAGAATCATAGAGGCTGCTCTATATTCTCTCGCGGACATGTCTTGTCTCCATTGAAACTTAAAGACAGGGCCAAAATTCGAGTAGGAGGACATTATAACTGGACTGCACGTATGGCGCAGCCGCTAAGGCAGTCGCCTCGCCGCTTCGTGTCCCAGGTTCGATTCCCGCGCCGGACAACTATTTGTACGACCTATAAATAGTTGTGCTGAGTATAGATGTTATTTGTGTTCGTCTATTATATGTTTTAAGGTACCCCGTGACACAGGGATAGATTAGACTAGATTCACTAAAACGAAACAAAATAAAAATATAAGGCGGCCAAGTACGAGTCGGACTCGCCTATGAATGGTTCCGTAGCAGCAAGTATTTCAGTTGATTAAATTAAAGATAAATTGCGGTTTACGATTTATGACGTACTAGCTGTGCCCCGCGGTTTTACCCGCGTTAAACTTTATAAATTATCACAGCTCCACCCCCGTAGGTGATAGCGTGATAATATGTAGCCTATATGTTGACCCGACCTCTTAGTAATATTCATACAAAATTTGAAGTAAATCCATGCAGTAGTTTTTGAGTTTAGCCCGGACATACTTACAGACAAACAGATAAACAGACAAAAATTCTAAAAACTATATTTTTGGCTTCAATAACGATTGTAGATCACGCCCCAAGTATCCTTTAAAAAAATATTCAATGTACAGTTTTGACTTTCCTACGATTTTATTATATGTATAGATAAAAAAAAAACTACTTACTAGATCTCATTTCAACCAATTTTTGGTGGAAGTTTGCAAAGTAATGTACATCATATATTTTTTTTGTTTTATCCCTCTCTTATTTTAGAAGTTACAGGGGGGAGACACTCATTTTACCACTTTGGAAGTGTCTCTCGCGCAAACTATTCACTTTAGAAAAAAAATATATTGGGAATCTCAATATCATTTTTGAAGACCTATCCAGAGATATCCAACATGTATGGCCTTGATAAAAATATAAATTTTGAGTTTCAGTTCTAAGTCCCATACTTAGAACTGAAACTCAAAATTTAAGGTTTTTTACTATTTTTGTGTGAAAATCTTAATGCGGTTCACAGAATACATCTACTTACCAAGTTTCATGAGTATAATACTTATAGTTTCGGAATAAAGTGGCTGTGACATACGGACCGACAGACAGACAGACAGACATGAAGAATCTATAAGGGTTCCGTTTTTTACGGAACCCTAAAAATAAGGTATAGCAAAATAGTTAGAGCAACGTACGTATACCTAAGTTAACTAATCACTTATCGAACGGTTTACTATCAACTGCACCGGCAATCGTGAGAAAACTGAGATTACGAACTAATTGGAAAGGCTTGCCTAATAAGAACAACGAATTCCACTGGAACAGGTCTAAGTTTTGAAACTGTTCTTGAAAGTGAGGCATTTAGAGACGTTGGATTATTTGTTGATTATAAAACAACGCATAACACATGCACCGTGAGTTTTAAACCTTTATTGTGGGCGACATAGATAGATATACATAGTACACTCACTTTATTGCACACCACAGAATAAAAATGTAAATACATATATATACAGACGCACACGCGACAGAAGTTATGTTTTTGTGATAAAGTTGAAAAACTATCGAAGAAATTTGACAGTTTGGGGTAGCTGAATGAGCTGGCGTCTGTACAATTGGCGATCTTATCGCATAAGAGCGATTAAGCACATAATAATAAGTGATGTCCTACTCGCCGAATTTCACCCACGGCGGCCAGGCTCAATGGAGAGTAGCCGGCTGCGCGGGACATATTTAGTGTAGAAGTGTGTGAGTAGCTCTGCTTAGTTTGGGATCAGATGGCCGTGTGTAAATAATGTCCCAGGATATTGTTATTATACCTGTGTAATGAGTTATCTGTTATTTCTAAGTGCAATAAAGAATAAATAAATTAAAATCTATATTTGGATAATGATGGAGCTCATTAATAACAAAACAAATAGGGCCTTATTTCATAATCCATCAATCATTGCACGTTTATTTATCCATAATATCCAACAAAAGATAAAGTAGAAAAACAATCACGGTATCGGAAATTATTAATATTACATTAGCTCCCCTAAAAATCACCCCATAAACTGATTACGCACAGTAATAAGATTCCCGAAAACACTATGTTCACATAACAAAACGAAATTTGAAATCGTCTGAGTACGAACACCGGTAAATGGTGAAACGATTGCCAATTTACCAACCCTACCCTGTCTTAA
The DNA here is from genome assembly GCA_951640165.1 of Pseudoips prasinana. Lineage (NCBI taxonomy): Eukaryota > Metazoa > Arthropoda > Insecta > Lepidoptera > Nolidae > Pseudoips > Pseudoips prasinana. The sequence goes on along the minus strand of OX621259.1, from coordinate 15,465,878 downwards.
TTGACGCAGACTACTCCTTAAACTAACGGGGGTAGATAGCGAAAGTAATTTGTCATCGGTTAGCTAAGCATGGTGGGGAGCGAGCATTCGCGGCCCGATCGTTGCGGAGGTAGCACGTCTCCACACTAATGACATCCCGCATAATTAGGAACCGCCACCATCTACTAATTACATAAATTGCCCACTAAACTTGGCTATAATTTTGCTTCGCGTTTAAACTGGGTAACTGCTTGAGACTTGGTACGGACTGGTAAAATTATTACAACGTGATATACAGATTAGACAACATAATGTCGGTTTCAATTGTTTTCACCGCAATATAAACGTCAGGAACATCCAAATATCATATCCAAGTCCTAGAGGCTCTATTTAATTTCAATAGTACATTCAACGACATGACGCTAATTACACTTTGATCTTGGTAATGTCTTTATTGTGTAGGCCGAAAGGGCGTTTTTACAGTGTTAAGTATATCTACTGACATGCGGTCGACCGTACTATACAATACAATAATTATAGAGATCTTGGCTACGGCCCGGTACATTTTATCTAACATAGATTAACCAACTATATAGAGCATATTATAGTCTATAAATGCAAACAGAGACAAACAGACACACCAATATAGGTCTCTACTTTATTCCCAGGCTCTCATAAATCGTTGGGACGTCAATCCGTTACTGAATCGGTATTTTATATTTTTCATAAATTCTTAATTCATATGGCTGGTTGGTAGTATATTACTATGTGTCTAGCCCTCCCTCTTACCCACCACTCTAAATCCTGTAAGCCAGGATCAGGAGTGGCACACAATGAAATGATAATTAGAGGCGCGTTTCAGGCATGTCCCGGGGAATGGCTTCGATTGTCCTGGATTCCACTTCCCTCCAGATGTAAGCGGGAGACAGAATGACGTAACGAGACTAGAGCCTCATAAAACGTGAGAATTACAACACCTACTCTCCTTGTAATGCTTTGCTGTGCCCTACACAGCAGGGTTTCATGTGTAACTTTTACTATTGACGCTAAACATCTATTGTTTATAGTCTAATTATCTAATAAATAAAATAAATCACAGTCTAATAAATAAATATTGTTTATTTGCTAAATAACATGTCTTAACATGTTAAGTAACAAATAAATTGAAATTGAGAAGCCAACTGCAAAAGTACCACGGGTATATTTTAAGGATCCTATCATTTGATATAGAGCTGTTTTATTTTTAAGCGCTTAAACGGAAGTCGTTCATTGTTGTTACAAGATCTGTATAATAAACTACCATGGTATAGATGCTATGTAGGTATATTACTAGTACCTAGGTTTAAGTGTTTTACATTATTGTAACACACTCGTCGTTAACTGCTAAGCCATACTGTAGAATATGTCAGAAAAATATTTACAAATTTCGTTAACTTTATCCGCTTTAGCTTTATTGGTAAAGTATTTGGGGCTTTACCAACTAAATGCAGATTCTGAGCACTGTCAGTGGTTTAAATTTATTTACTACTAGCTGTGCCCGCGACTTCGTCCGCGTGTTAATTAGTTTATTTTGTTTTATTTTTGTATTTTCAAAAATAAAAGACTTTTCTAAAATAAAAGTAACCTAAGTTACTCCTTATTACATTAGCTACCTGGCAATAAAAGTCTCGTCAAAATCGGTCCAGCCATTTCAGAGATTAGCCGGAACAAACAGACAGACAGACAGACAAAAATTGTAAAAAATGTTATTTTGGAGTATGTACCGTATATATATTCATATAGGTACATGTAGTAAAAATCGGTTATTTCAATATTACAAACACGACACTTCAATTTTATTTATTTGTATAGATAGGAAAAAATGTATATACTCACCATGACAAATCTTAATAAATTTAAAAACCGACTAAGTGCGTGTCGGACTCGTGCACGAGTGATTCCGTACCATTATCTATAAAAAAGCGAAAAACTCTTTTGTTGTATGGGAGCCCACTTAAATATTTATTTTATTCTATTCCTATTCTATCTGTGAAAATTTCAAGTGTCTAACTATCACGGTTCATGAGATACAGCCTGGTGAAAGACGGACAGCGGAATCTTAGTAATAGGGTCCCGTTTTACACTTTGTGTACGGAACTCTAAAAAGTGCAGACTTGTATATGTGCACTACGTACGTCCAATTTTTTTCAGGTACACTGTACTAATTAACTTCTTTCTTCTTACAACAGATCAACCAACGATCAGTCAGTCATCTAGTAACGTCGTGGACGGAATCAACCTAGAAGACATCAAGGAGTTCGCTAAGGCCTTTAAGCTACGACGGCTTGGCCTTGGCCTCACTCAAACTCAAGTCGGCCAGGCCTTATCCGTGACAGAAGGCCCGGCGTACAGTCAGAGCGCGATTTGCAGGTAAAGTCAATGTGTAGTTAGTGCTTATTTGTGTGTTTATGATGACCATAACCAAGGAGTATTTTATCTCATGTTGCTGGACATCACTAGCGACCCCATTAACCTTCAATATGATCACGAATAAACTATGTTGTATAAGGTTTCATATATGTATATAGGTCCTAGTTAATTTCAAGTCTTACCTCGATTGTTGAATTCGATGAACAAATAATATTGCATATCAATAATCAGGTCCAGCAACATAGTAATTAAATAATAACATTTTAATCTCTCTTCATTTGTTATTCCTACATAACTTAAACCGTAATGAAGAGGAGTTGATGAATTTTGTATATCAGACCATAGATTGAATTCTATATTTGAAATTTTTAAAAGAACCGATAAAACTAATTTGAAATTCAATGGAATTCACCACCACAGCTTAACATGAATGTTGCCACTTAATTGTTGTTGTTAATACAGTGTCTAATTTGTCAAAGAAAAGGAAGAAAAAATAAAAATAATCATCCAATGATATCTTACTTGTAATCGAGGGAGATAAAGTCGCACGCTTGTCAAAATAATGTGACCGTTTGCTGGCAACATCGTGGCTGACAAAAAAGGTTTAAGAATCATTTTTTATAAATGTCGTCGTCACGCAGGCCGGCTCAGTTATCATTTCCAACTTTTTAATATCGTTAATTGAAGTGATTTGTAAAACAGCACGACTCCTTTCATTGCTTACAATTCGTTTAATTAATTACGATTCGGGTGGCTTCCGTTACGCTCACTGTGTCGTGGCTTACACCATTTTTTACTTGGCTAGGCGCGGGCGCGTGTTTTCTAATTATTTTTTGCTTTTATTTCAAATTGATTCGCGTTGTTACGTATAACTTTTGTAAATATATAACTTAATCGATTACAATATTCATGCTGTTCCATCTTGATGACATTTGATTGATAGTGATAGCTATATGGAAACTATTGGTCATAGAGAACTATGTTCTTAAAAACCATGTTCCTAATTTAAAAGAATAGAACAACTGCGAGCGGAGAGTTCTAACTGGCCAGGAATTATATCAGCACATAAAAAAAGAAATGTTGTTGTTTATGATTGCGTCCATCGTAAGTCCTTTTATTAAGAATCGAATTCGGAATGGCAATAGTGTTTCAAATTATGAGAATACATGACAAAAAAATATCAGTTTTTAGTTTTATCTTAACCACCCATGTCATTGTCCACTGCTGGACATAGTTTTCCCTCAAAGACCTCCACAATTTCTTGTCTTACGAGATCAGGAGGTCATTGGTCCATTAGGTATGTATTTTCGCGTGTTCGCGTTACGAGCTATGTACCCACTGCTACTTCCTCTACGCAATTATTCGGCGTCGTAAAGAACTAAATCATCTGAAGTTTAAAGTTAAATTCTGCCGACATATTTTATGTCACACAGGTCCACTTTACACAGATATATTAAATAGGGTGCATATGTTAAAAATCTCCTAAATCAACAGACGCGGCACGTGGTACTATTTTCGAACTGTATTAGGTATTACACTTAGAAGATTCATACCAAGATGAATATTCACACGCTTAAAGAGGAATTACAGAATTTTGAATTGATTCACCTTTTCTTACAATTACATCGTATCGAAATTGTACGAGTTTCGTTTTAAAATTTCTAAAACTAGAATGATTCAGGTTTCAACGGCCGCAAGAAGATGAATATCATGTTTAGTTCTTCTTACGATACCTATTCTACATAAATCGACAAATTAATCACGCTTCAACACAGCTTCACGCTCATAATGTTTAATTGAATCAAATCACTCGAAACAACGTTACCCGTGAACAAATCGAATTTCGATGCAAAACGGAATGCGACCGGCACAAGCCAAGGAAATTTCAATTCCAAGCCACCCCCCCCCCCCCCCCCTCTACCTCCTTCGTATAATAAAACCATTAATCGTTACTTCTGTTCCAGTTAATTAATTATCTTGCCGTAATTACTTTTTTCGTGTAATTAAAAAGAGTAGAATTCCCCTGTCTTTGTTCTGTCGTGATTTCATTTCCCATTAATTTTTCTTTCGTCTCCCTCCAATTTGGTGTCGTGACGTCGCTACATGGTAGTTACCCCTTTCATTATACTGGACTTAATTAATTTGCATTTCAATTAAAACATATTATTGTTTTCGAGAAAAGAAAGTCAGCCCATTTATTAATGTTTCTCGTTCCGCGTCACTAGGTCTTTTTGTCACAAAGCCGACGCGAAATAACCAAAAAAGGCTTTATTAAGAGCTATATTAAATATAAACCGTTAAATATCATGAAAAATTGTAGCAAACATTTCGAAATGTGTGATAAAATATACCAAAACTGATCAAAGTAAACTAATCGTGGAAGCCGCAATGAAAAATAAATGTAACAAAGTGGATACCTTTAAAAACAATACGAAGCCGCATGGTCATTGCCACTTGGATTGATGTCAATAACAAAATATTGAATTAATCATTAACCCCGGCTCTTATGCATTACAATTTCATATGAAGCACAACGCGTCAGGGCATTTCAACGAGAATAACATTAAATTCAAATATATCGCGTCAATGACCGATATATGAAAATACAATCGAAGTATGATCTGTCAGGACAATGTACATCGGAAGTTTTGTTTCAAGCGTGCGACTTGGTTCCTAATCCTTCTAGATTTTTTGAGACATAGTGATGATGCTCCTGGTAACCTTCGCCGAAGTACCGTCACCCGTCACTGGATAATCTAACATATTATTTGTTACCGTCCCCAGTGCCCTGGCTTCGCAGATGCTAGCAGCTCAACTGTCTTCACAACAACAAAACATGTATGTGTTTTGTTTTTTATCCCTACACACCCTATCTCCAAATTTATCTTCATTGAATCCTGAACGTAAGACAATGACATAATATTTTATAATAAATTCAAACATAATGGAGATAAATTCGAAGATACTTAACATATTTAAGTACACGCTTTGGCTGACTCGTAGCGGCCGAGTCCACACGCAGAATGTCTTTAAATCAAAATGTTTCAACGCTGTTTAAAGTAATCTAATCTCGATCGGCGATCCGTGCATACCTTTTGTATGTGTGCCGTATATAATTATTTGTAATTACCGGTTTTGACGTTCTTTCTTTTCCTTTTCACACGTGTACGGTATTTGCATTCGGGTAATTACAGCTAAGGCGCCATACATCATACGGCCGACTTACATTTTGATGTTAAGACAAACGCGCCACACTAATGCGCCGGCTACCAAACCATGTCGATTCGACACTATGAATAATCGCTGTGAGAACTTTATCACTTATATTATTTGTAACATCTCGATGAGTAATATCTAACTTTCCATCTAATATAGCATGATGTATTATTTTCATTACTCTTATTTTTATTTAATATTCATTTTGCGCAATTCAAAGCCAGGGCATTGGCATACGTTACCTTTCGTTTCTAACCGAATTCGTTGTTTTATTGTTACCTCTTTCGGTATTAATCAAACTGATTACCTCGGCATTCTAAATTGCCTATTGTTTTTTTCTCTCTGTCTAAAATCGTTAACGCAATGTCAATGTCCTGTGTTTATGCCTTTTTTTTATTTGGATCGGGTTAGAGTCACACCGCGTATGTAAAGAAGCTTCGCGTTAGTTTTCATTTGACCGGTGCTCGCAAAAATCTAACATTACATTTATGTTCGATACAGATTTGAGAAATTGGATATAACACCAAAAAGTGCGCAGAAAATCAAACCGGTGCTCGAACGTTGGATGAAGGAAGCCGAAGAGAGGTAAATATTTGTTTGAGTGAATTATGTTCGTGGTTATGTGCTACACCGTGTTCGTGAACCATTTGGCCTATAATGCTTAGCATCGTTGTGAAAGACATTTCTCAAATCTGGACTAACTAATGCTTTTACGGGCTAGGCTTTGTGTTTATTTGATTCCACTATACAACTAACGTTACGCCGAAGTTAGGAATAACCAATTTCTTTTACGTGTATCCCGAAATCCGTTGTTCCTAATTTCGTAGCTTTTATATTGGAGGCGGACTAACACTAAATATTCGTTTATAATGCATGTTTTAGTTTAATGGTGCGGTTATATTTATTGCGTGTTATAATATTTATTTGTGTTTATACATTTTCATTTCACGTTCTTAATTATCATTAGCGGCACTGATGTTATGGTTTTCATTTACAACGTGAATATATATTACAAAATGACATTGCTCTTAATTTAATTTTGACTTTCTAAACTTCTCATAAAAATTACTATCGTTAGTGTAACTCATCTAACATATTAAATTGTAAGTACGATTTGGCTTGATGTCAAATCCGTTAGATAGGTAGGAAGATAATAATATAAGATTGCAATATATACCTACGTCTATCAACATATACCCATAATATTACCTATTTTAGCTAGAATATTATTGTAAGAAACATAATTATACCTAATTATTATTAATTGAATACAGCATTTATCTTCGATTTAACACAACTCTTCTCCTAATAATTATCGTGATAATGACTACCAATCATATACCAGAGGTTCGCAGGACTGTGGCAAGCTCCCAAGAAAGGGCTAACATAGATGATGATACCCGGCACCCTATGTATAGGCATAGGCTACCACTGCAAAGGCTTAAAAGCCGTAAGAGCTTTGTTAAATGCGACGCTCCGCTGACGAACGATCCCTCGAGAGTGAGATGCAGCATCTGGCTTGCATTTTTGTGCACAAACATTTTTATGATTACCGGATCATTTTGTCATGCCTTCCGAAACCTTCCCGCTTGGACATCAATTGCCGTGGCCGATTTGGAAGTATCTTAATAGACTTTAGACTATAGTGAGCCGAAGCAAAGAAAACATGTCTAGGTGGGGACTGTCGAACAACCCCAAAATGGACTGTATTTGCGGAGCATCGGTCCAATCCCTGGCCCATCTAACATCGTGCCCAGCATGCCCTGCCATATGTTCATGGCAGGATCTTAGGAATGCCACAAGCAGGAAAATCAGTGTGGCCACGTTCTGGGCCACAATAATTTAACTAGTAAGCCATCGACACCCTAAGAAGTGGAATAACCAATCATATACTCAATGAAGAACAATATAAAAAAAAAATATATGGCGTTATTTGCAATGCCTAAATCTAATCTCAACATTTAATAGTTCACATTCAACATATCAGTCGGCTATGTTACTAGAAAACAAAGCCGATGGATGACACTGATTGCGACTTTTATAGGACATGTGACAACGACAACTTTAAATCGTCCGTCTGCGAAGTACCTTATTGGTCATTGACTTGAAAAGAAGTAGCACTTTATATCTCAATAACAAACAACACTTATTCAATCATCGAACCCTATTTTCAATATTGACGTACCCAGGTGTGATTTAAGTCTTCAAGGCTTCTATAATGACGCCGCAAGATGTTTCAGACTATACAGGAGCTATCGATTCGTCAGTTTACATCGTTAAAATGCATTATCTGGTTGCAACGGTAGAAGTTTAACATTGCAAATGGGTACATTGAATTTGCAATCGGCCCCTCTTGGTGGTAATTTTTAACGACCGCCTCTGTTCGTAGTCCTTGAATTAATGTTGTTGTAAGTTGGGGTCTTGTTAATTTATTATTAAGAACTTGGTACATCTATTTTGTGGACAGTGTTAATGTAAAACAGTCTTGTTCGCTGTTTACCGTTAGTGCGATTTAGTAATTTGTAGTAGTTTGCGTAAAGATACTTCTAAACTGGAGCAATATTAAGGTGGTCTGAAAACTGTTGAATGGAATTCTTTGAGTCAAAAAGATGGGTTACCTATGCGATCAAACGAATGGAATTACTAGTTATGTACGCGGCCAAGAGTTGCGGTAGTAAACAAAAATTTGATCTATTTAACGGGATGTACGTAGGGAAAAAGATTTAAGTTTATACGTGCTTTAAAATACAAAATCATAGAAGTACTTACTCCTTTTTATTACTAAAAGGATGTCAATATTTTCGTAACTCAGAACAATATAAACTCATACTTACTAACTGTATGGGCAGTGGTTACCTACCCTGGTGTCAGAGTTGTTGAAGTCGCCTCTGATATGGCTTAACGACTGTTGTCTAATGGTTACAACTGGGACCGAGAGTTTAACGTGATGTCAGAACCACAGAGACGCTCAGATATTAAACCAGTTTGTTGATCACCCACCTATGAATCTGGACTCGCCGATCACTTACTTGCTATGAGTGCTTTTTGATATAAACTCATAACAAGGAGATAGATAAATAAAGCCTAATATGACTCACCAGACAAAGATTTCCTTTAGCTTTTATATATGTGTCTCATACATATGAATATGAGGAGACATATATGTCACGTCCTCCGCATGAAAGACCACCGTTTACCCAAAGCAGTATTTTACTCTGAGATGGCAGAAGGTAAGCGGAAACAAGGTGGTCAACATCTCCGCTATAAGGATGTACGTAAGAGGCATCTGAACGCTTGCGCTATTGACCCTACAGGTTGGGAGAGGCTCGCTCTACACAGGTCGTCTTGGCGCTCTACTATTCACAAATGCATAAGTTGTTTCGAAGAAAAACGCCACAAATCGTTAACTGATAAACGCCGAGTACGCAAAGAGAAGCCTAAGCCCACCTATACGTATACATACAACATAGCAGGCCAACTTTATTGTCCTAGTTGTGACTGAGTATTTAAAACTAAGTTTGGTCTAGCTAGCCATCTAAGGGCACACCAAAGAAGGTAATTTCGAAGGGTCGCCGTTATAGAAATCGATAAGGAGGACTATATATACTATATATGAAAAGAATGACTAACTTGGACGTTTATAAAATTTGAAAGCATAGATTTATCTGAGATGCATGACCATAGTTTTGTACGAAAAATACTCGATTGTTGCCAAACAAATTTGAAAATGAGTGTGATGATTTGAAAAAAACTAGCTTTCTGCCCGCGGGTCTGCCAACGTAGACTACTTTTTATATAGTAAGAGGGTGTCGTCCATGAATGGGATGAAATTTAACCTACTTCCTTATTAAACCCTATTGTTTTAGTCAAAGTATCATGCAGATTCGAAAGAGCTACTGTTGCATGTATAAAATCAATAGTAGTGCATGCAAGAAGAGGCTGTCAAAGATCACATCATCATCCTGATATCGTCCACGACTGGGCATATGCCTACCCCACAGGGTTCTAAAACGTGAGCCATAGTCACTGCGATTGGCCTACGAGACTGAGACCGCAGTTAGGTTGTAGTTAGTATATACGAAGCACTGCTGCCCGACTAATTGATGTATCCCTTAGTCGCCTTTTTCGACACCCACGGGATGATACGGGGTGGCCTTTGAGAGAGCTTTGGGTGATACCAAATGTGTTACAAGCGTCAACAGTAACAAATCCTCATCGGATGACTATAAAAATGTGAAAGCTTCTAGATCAGCGTTACTTGCCTGGGGTGGTCGATCGTACATTACAGACGTACCAATTTTTATTTGAAGACAACGCCCGCACTAGGGAATTTAATCCCTGTGTCGCGGGGTACTTTACAAACGTATAATAGACGGACACAAATTACATCCAGACTCTGAACAACTATTTATGGGTCACACTAATAGTTGTCCGCCGCGGGAATCGAACTCGGGACACGAAGCGGCGAGGCGGCTGTCTAAGCCGCTAAGCCACACGTGCAGTCAATTAAAATTAATACATTATGCATGAATGATAATGGCGTCACAGGCCACATTAAAACACTCTTTGAATAAACACCATTAAAAATAAAGTAGAAAATTCATTTATGTAGAGTATTCAAATGAACGGCATTATGAAACCAGAGCAAGGCTTATTATTTACATCGGATGCTGATATAAGTTTGTATCAATACAAACCTGTATATAAAATATCTGCATTTAAACACTGAACACTTTATAAGCACATAATGGTTCATTATACTTACATACATACTCCTGTATAAATCTGATAATTGTATCGGCGTAGATTACCTGTAGCAGTAAGTACAAACCTTTGTGGTTTTAATATGCTATGTACACTAAACAATTATCCTGAATATTAAATAAATAAAAAATAAAAAAACAAAACAAAACATACATAGACTCACGCATGTTTCCCAGAGGGGTAGGCAGAGACAACGGACTTCCATTTGTCACGATCCTTGCACACCTCTTTCGTCCCATTTACTGTCATTATATTTTTCACACACGCTCGCCGGTTAAGGGTACTTCTGACTTGGCCTTTCTTGAGAACGTCTCCGATTTGGTCAGAAAATGTTCATTATATACTTTTTTAATGTCCTCCTGATCGATTTTGACCACGGCAGCTAGTCTCAATGGAGACTAGCCAACTGCGCAGGACATATTATAAGTGCACAAGTGTGCGCGCAAACACAGGAGCACTTTCTATTCCATCAGTCTCATGATCCGATGGGTCGACTAGTGACACGACCGGAAGCCTGTGCCCGAGGCACGGGGGTATTATTATACCGTCAAATCCTGGACTTCCCTCTGATATTGAGCCATTTTCTCATCAGAAAATTTCCAATATTACTTTTTAGCCCGACCCGGGATATGAATCCAGGACATTATTTGTGTTTGAACACGCTATCGCTGGCCCAATTAGGCAAACCAACCATATTAACTAGTAACTGGTTAGCTGGTCGGAATTTTTCAGACAAGAAATTTTTAAGCAGCAGTTCGGAGTAGGGAAATTTGTGATTTAAGTACCCCGCGGGTCGAAAAACACTTTATTTCTGGGCATGTTTCATGTCCCAATATATATTATAATCGCCAACGGAGAGAGGCATAGACGGTTAAGTTTTTAGACACGTTTGTGCAACTGTCGCTCTACGGTAATTCCCGAAGATGCAAGTGGGTTAAAAATGTCAGAGAGGGCATTTCCGAAAAGAATATTGAGTTGCAGAGGGTGAGGGTGGTGCAAACAACTAAACTTAAAACAAACAAGTTAATTTAGGTCGCCATTTATACGTATATTTAAATGGCGTCTAGAAATAATACGTATCTAAACTAACAGTTTTGTTTTACTCATAGCCCTCTCCGTGCAGAATGGCTCTATAGCCATAGTAATTTATGATATGTTTCTGACTGTGAGAAAGGTAGCCAGAGCTTATCAGGAAAAGGGGAGGGTGCTCGGCAAAACCTGAAAGGCTATGGTCATTAGCATCGTCTACTGCTAGACAAAGGCCTCCCCAAAGATCCATTTTGGTGGGTTATGCTACATATAATCGCCACGCTTGGCTCACGAGTTGGCGTTCGCAGTATGATGGTCATAGTACTCAGAGAAACGCTGCCGCTCATTATCTGGTATAAAGTCCCTCGGGCCGACTTCTATCCTCTTCACGGGATGAGATGGGGCGGTGATATTCTTTGCTGTCAGCCAAACAGCCAAGGATACGTTAACCTACAGCCATATTTTGCCTTGCATACTAGTGTTGGAGACAAAATAATTATTAATAATTTAAAGAATATAAGCTATAGTAATACTTTACCAAAATCACTCCCACAAAAAATATCCAGCAACTGAGAGGAAAGATGTTACACATCAAAAAGAATATTACTCGATAAATATTGTTTTAATGGAGCATAAATTAATTAGATATTATTGTTATGATAATAATGACAAAAAACGTGACTTACGCCTTGGAGACGGGTCCAAGGAGTAAGTCACGTGGAACACTGTTCATCCAACAGATCTTAAAGTGGAAAAACCATATTATATAATTAATTTTTAGTATAATTATCATCATTATCATACCTAACAAAGGCCTCCCCAGTGGATCTCATCAATGATCTTGTCTTCCGCTGCCCGCATCCAGCGGCAGTATATGTAAATTATTATATAAAGTTCTTCGTTTAAATATAACACCTAACATTTACGCTTTTATACATAGCACATATATATAGCACATATGTATAATAACATAGTACATACACATAACGTAGATAAATAAGCACTTTTTAAAACTGTTCTAAAGTCGTAATGTTGAAAACGTCATTTGCTACGTTTCCTACAAAACGAACTTAGATAATTATTTTTTCTTTATTTAATCTAACCATTTAATATTAAAGCTTGCTTCATCACCTTTGCCTCTAAGTGCATAAACGTATTACAATTCACACCAAAGGCCGGTCGGATAATAAAATCTTGATGGTCTAAACAAATTTCAACTTTAACGTGTTAACATGAGGTTGATTTCTCATTACAGGTATGCAACTGGTCAGAATCACCTCACAGACTTCATTGGAATGGAACCAAGTAAGAAACGAAAACGGCGAACTTCATTCACACCTCAAGCTTTGGAACTACTCAATGCACATTTTGAAAGGAACACCCATCCCTCCGGTAAGTAACTCTAGTCACTCTACCCTCGATGGTTTAGCGGTAGCGTGTTCAACTGCAGATAACAAGGTCCTGGGTTGAAATCCCGGGTCGGGCCAAAAGTGATTTTGTTTTTGTAAAAAGGAAAAATTCTCAGTATCAGCCCGAAGTCTGAGAGTTGGCGGTATTACACCCCCGTGCCTCGTGCCCGTCGGTTCTGTACGGACGGACGGCTCATGAGAGTGATGATGGAATAGAAAGTGACCCTGTGTTTGCGCACACACTTGTGCACTGTAATATGACGCAGTTGCCTATTCTCCGTTGAAACTGGCCACCGCGGCTAGAGATGTTTTCATGACAAATGGGACCAATGTCTAAACGTGCTACTAACTAAATTCGATATCAGTTTATAATTAAAAAATCAGTTGTAACATTGAATAGCTAAAAGGAGCAAAGTTATACATACTTTGCTCCTTTGGACATCATACCAGCTGAAAGAAGTCCGCTGCTGCACAAAAGCCTCCCACGAATCATCTTGTGAGGTTGTGCCATGCTTCTGGATGAATTGGCTAATCTCAACAGAATATATTATAAGTATGTAAGGTCATTCTGTCCTCCTTTCCTTTTATAATTCGCTGGGACAGACTTTGACACGACCGCGGCGACATCAGTCGCAAGATTAACGGTATCCCATTCTCTACGAGACTGCTTTTTAAATATTTCTTCCCAGAAAAATCACAATGATATTTTAGTCCTACTCAAGTGTGAACCCTTAACCTCAATATCTGCGGCTGCACACGTTACCACTAAACCGACGTATCTGACCTTTAAGTATGTATGGAGTTTTATGCGACTCATTGTCCTCGGATTATAACGATATAATCATCATTAAACAAGTCACTTTGAGCTAAACAATGCCTAATTACTTGAAGGAAAACATACTAAAGATATTATGTCTTATTTATAAACGTCTTATTTTCCAGGAACTGAGATCACTGGACTGGCACATCAGCTCGGCTACGAACGTGAGGTCATCAGAATATGGTTTTGCAACAAACGACAAGCGCTCAAGAACACCGTCAGAATGATGTCCAAGGGCATGGTCTAAATATTGTCCAAAAAAAAAACAACTGTCGTTTATATTATCTATGATGATGCCATTAAAATTTTAAAAAAAGACTAGACGACAAAAATTAGAGTTTAGTGATGAGGTGCGACGATTACCGATATCGATGGTTTCGCTTTAAGATCTGCACGTAGATTCGTGATCTCGTCTCGATATTCAATATAATATAATTTGCATCGATAGTGTCTTATTTATGAAGGCGATTGTTTTTATTTTGATTTTTTTATGAATGAAAAGTCTGGCCTTAACCGCAAATCTTTATGCGATTCCAGCCAATATAAAACATGAAAGTAGGTGAATAGTATTAAGTGTAACGTAAATGTATTATAAAACAAATTTCGACTGAAATATTCGTCTCGATGTAGTTTACAATGATATGAATGGAATGTCGTAGCATTAACGTAGGTGTTTATTAGTACAAAGTAATAAAATTGAATTGTCAAACACTTTCTCTTGCATTTCATGTTTCCATTCCCATTTTTATAAGTATTTTAAAATAAGCTACATGTGAAAGGGATGCTACGAAACCAATGTACGGAAATATTTCTCTTTGCTATTCATTGCATACTTTAATGTACAGACGCCAGCACATCCAGCTACCCCAATCTGTAAAATTTCTTGTATAGATTTTTAACTTTATCACATAAGCATAAGGTTCACTTTCTATTGGGGAAATTTGACAGATTGGGGTAGCTTGATGCGCTGCTGTACACGGCCTATAGAAAAAATAAAAAGTGGCAACTTAAATTTCAGAATACCTACATAGGTGTGAAGAATAAAATAATATTTCTGGCTTCCAGGTTTCATTTTGTAAAAATATTGCATTTTGTAAATAAGTAAGTACAATATGTTTAATTTCGTGAATAACAATATAATGTAGATGATACATTAATTTATTAAAATTCTCTGAGTTGTTTTGTTCTACTTAGCGAATGTTGCACTTTATAGTTATAAGATTAATATCGATATTATGAAAGTAGTTAAAATGTGTCGTCAATCTTAGTAACCTACTAAGAATTTTTTATTAATCTATAGTAGGTTTTTGTTGATAGATAGGTATAAAACGATATGTATAGAATAATTAAATATAATTATCTAATATTGCCGTAAACTGTAAATATTGTTTTCGTAATTTGATTTAATGAAATGTATTATTAGTTTTATGTAATAAGTATAATTTCATAGCTTTTTAAAAAAGTTTTATTGTAATTAGGCAGTATTCGAGTTGGATTTTGTGGCGATATTGACGTTTATCATTTCGAATTTCACACAGCATTTTGTTTTATTGGCATAATTAATATTGTCATTTTCATAGAAAATACAAGTAACAGGGGGTCTTGAATATTAAAATTAGATGATTTTAATGTACATATTTCTCGTTATGTGAAATGTTAAACTAATGAAATTGCCTCGCATTTGGAAATGTAGATTTTGAGAATATACTTATAAAATGTAGATTTTCCAAAAATACTAAAAATTTGACGTTATATATAATTATGTTTTAAGAGAGAAACACGAGCGAGAAATATGGCCATCTAAAATTATAAGAGTGATTAAAGTATGTATCTTCAATTCAATACAAATTCACATTTTTAAATGTTGAAATAGAATATCAAAATTCCTATTATAAAGAAGTAAGTAAGGCATATAAATGAATTGCCAGGTCACGCTTTTTGTGAATGGGTATTTCATAGTAATATTATCACCAAGTCCTTTGCGACAGGTGCCTTATCGATATTTCGGAACGAAGAAAATCAAAATTGTCAAGCCTTTTTCTCTTGATGTTTAGATGTTTTGAAAAGTATACTTTGTATAACATTATACTTCCAAATTATACCTCTCGCAAAATATCAAATACCTATGTAAATAATTTAGTTAGATAGTTTTCAAAATAAAGACCTGCTGTTAAATGTATTACCAATAGTATTAAGGCTGTAATTGTAATATTGTATGTTAATGACCAATGAAAACCAACTTGTGATCATTAATATTTGTACTGTTACCTACTACTTAACAAGAGTCGTTAAAAAATAATATTATAAAAAAAATTGAACATATTTTTCGGCTGTTGAAAAATTGTAAATACAATATTAAGGATAATAAAACTATTTGGATTAATATTTAGGAACAAAAAGAAAAAATATTATCAAAATTTATATTTTCAAAAATTATTACAAATGCAAAAAAAAAGTGTATTTAAAAAGGGATGTTTGGCCATTAACTAAAAAACACATTCACGGAACGGGTTTTTTAACCGACTTACACACACCACTACACACACCAAGCAGTAAGGTAAACAGTGACTTTAAAAAAAATGTGCGATGCGGTGTTGCACGTAATCTCTGTACTTATAATATAAGGAGTCAGATTTCTCATTAACTAACACAACACATAATAAAATATCCCTGTTAGTTCAATTTATTTTAACCCTCACACTCACATAGAAACAAATGGGAACAGACGCCAGCACATCAAGTTACCCCAATCTGTCAAATTTCCTCAATTGATTGTCAACCTTACGATTATGTGATAAAGTTGAAAATCGATAAAAGAAATTTGACAGGTTGGGGAAGCTGGATATGCTGGCGTTTGCCCATACCAATAATGCCGTCACAAATCATTAAATGTAAAATATATAATAATTTAAAATAATAACATGAAAAATCTGATTCCCATCAAACATTAGCGTAATAGAACGAGCATAGAATGCTAAGTACAAATGATATTATTTAACGATATAACTGCTAGTCCCGTTAAACGTATAATTAAAATAATTATTACTATGCAAAATCGCGTTGCACCCTGGTTTTCATGATCCACATGTATCTATAATAATAATAGTAATACAATTATAAAATCTACACATTAACTTCAGCTGTAACACATATTCAAACCAAACTATAACAGTATGTAATAGTGTATTAATTTTTTCTTCCTATAATGGTACCGAACGAATGATTATGGCTGCTGGTTTACGAAGAGAAGCAGAATAAAGGCAGATAACTGTTTGAATTATTGTTTTATTCATTTTTAATTCACCTTTATTTATAAATCAATATCATCATGGCTAAAAGAAGTCCATTAATGGACAAGCCTCCCCCAAGAACAAAAAACTTGTGTGTACTTATGTACACGCGTTAGAAGTTATACTTCTTAATATATACAACTTGAACATAGTTATCAATTTTCATACCACCTAGAACTAACTTCATGCTGTTAAATTTTTTGGTGTCGGTGTGCGCGCGCATCGTAAAAATTCACTCTCATCATTTTTCTCCATCGCGCCAAAAGAAGTATAACTTCAAAAATGTGAACTAATGTTCGAACAACACTATACTAGCTTATATGCATTACAAGTAGCGCCCCGCGGTTTCGCCTACCTTAAAGTAGTTATGGCGTAAAAGAGTAACAAACATACATACATACATATATACTCACAAACTTTCGCATTTATAATATTAGTAGAATGTGTACCTCTAGCGGTTTTGGGAGTGCACGCCGTTATAGCTCGCAAATGGTAAATTTTTTCCTACTTACTTGACACTTATCGTCATATTTTGGACAATTTACGCAATATCTTTATAAATTGTAGCCTTTTTGTTATTCTGATGTATAAGCTATAATTGTTATAGTAAAGTTTCATTAAAATCAATCCCATAGTTTTTACGTGAAAGAGTAACAAACATCCATCCATACTTACAAACTTTCGCATTTATAATATTAGTAGGATTATGTCAGTGTTGTTCGAACCTTAGTTCTAATTTTAAAACTGATATTCTAAACTTTGAGTGACAGTGATTGAGATAATGTACAAAGTCGAACGTATGCAAGTTATCAGTAATATTAAAAGAATACTGGTGAAACAGCTAATAAGTAGTATCGATCCACCACACAACCTCTCACCAAAAGTGGAAATTTCATCCATACCACCTGCATTGTCGTCTACCACCGTGCGTTTCACAAGAAACTTTTTCCCGCGCACTAGGTCATCAGGACATTGTGGAGTCCAGTAACTACGCAAATATTTCCGGTCCAGTATGACATGGCATCCTTCAAGAGGTGAGCCTATTCCTTTCTTAAGGCCGGGTCTCCACCAAACCAGAGATGTGTGCTGTGTTCTGTGCGAGATGTTTTTCAGCTCGGGGGGACTCCACCAAAGCGGAGATGATCACATCTCTCGATACCACTGCGCATCGTCCGCGCACAGCTCACATCTCCGCTTCCATCGTGCCATACAAATATTACACATTTCCGTACAGCGATCTCCACTGAAGCTGAGCGGAGAGGAGATGTGTAACACAATTCTATTGGTTGTTCAAAAAACATCTCGTCTCCGCTTTGGTGGAGTCCCGGCCTAAAGGCCCGAAACACTCCTTCGGTATGCGAGTTTTGATGGGTGGCGGTGATTTATTTGTTATATTAGCCAAATATAAAAAGAGGAAGCTACGTCTGCCATCAAACTGTTTTGAGGTTTGGCAGCATAATCAAAATATTTGTTAAAAGATGCAAAATTCTGCTGCTACTGATGGTGAAAACCTCATCAGACTTCATTCATTTAGGAGGTGTTAATGAACACAAAAACCGACAGACAAGGACAGCTGAAAGAT
Source organism: Pseudoips prasinana (assembly GCA_951640165.1). NCBI lineage: Eukaryota > Metazoa > Arthropoda > Insecta > Lepidoptera > Nolidae > Pseudoips > Pseudoips prasinana. Next base: position 15,447,380 of record OX621259.1, on the reverse strand, counting down.
TTCGTTTCATTCTAAGTATATACCTATACTATAATGTTATTTTGATTTTGGTTCAAAAAGTTCCGCGAAGATAGATATTTTTTTTTGGCTGTTACCTTGAATATATATGATACAATAAGATAGCTACTGTATCTACTTTACGGCAGTTGAAGCTGTGGTTGAAGTCAATTAAATAAGAAGAAATAAGTAAGTACCTTTATTTATATTTAAGGTAAATCTGTGAAAGTCACCATCATCAAAATACAGCAACTTTAAAATGTTGTAGCAATTGCTGATATGGAGCCATTTCGGACTAAAGAATATTTAAAATCTCGCTGCAGACTTGGTCATAAATCATGAATGGAGTAGGGATTTGCGCTAGTTGCGCGCGCGCAAGGCCATTATCGATAACAGAATCATTAAGGTTATTACGTAAACATGATGTCCTCCCGACCGAATTTCGGCCAGTCTTAATGGAGACTAGCCAATTGCGCAGGACATATTATAGTGCACAAGTGTGTGCGCAAACACAGGGGCACTTTCTATTCCATCACTCTCATGATCCGATGGGACGCCTAGCGACACGACCGGAAAGAGTTCAGGTACAGGACCGACGGCTTTACGTGCTCTCCGAGGCACGGGGGTGTTATACCGCCAACTTCCAGACTTCGGGCTGATACTGAGTAAACATAAGTACTGCATTCATTAAGTATGCAGGGTAACTAATGAGTACTAATGTGTTTTTACGAGACTTCCTTCTCGTAAGAACACATTAGTATCCATTAGTCAATTCTATAAACAGAAGGTAATTATATAAAAACTAATATGTTTTTACGATCTTAATTACATAAAAAGAGGGTAATTAATGTTTACGTCTCCTTTGCTACCCGCTAGTTGCGCCGCGCTATGAAGTATATATAAATCGCTACAAAAATAAATTAGATCATTCCTATTTTGGATTACAAGAGTGACACAATGGCTTTTCAAAGTAACGTTTTACCTGTTGGTGACAACATTGTTCTTTTGTTTATATATTTAATATGCTTTGTAGTTAATTTGGTGATAAAATAAAAAAATAATGTGTATTTATTTCTATCGCCCATTTATAAATATATAAAACTATCGATATCACTCATCGACTGCAGTAATGCACAGGACAGGACTACGTGTGGGCGTGGCCTGCCCATAAGGCCCGTGAGTGGGAAAGAGAGCGAAACACTCGAATGATTTATGACCGAGTCTGCAGCGAGATTTTAACTATACTTATAGTACGGAATGCTAAGTGTTTTTACTTTTATTATATACTATTTAGCTTTCTTCTTATGTATGTATTTATGTTATCTGTGCAATTTACTAAATAAACTTTTTTTCTTTCTTTCATGTTTTCATCAGAACTGACTCAGAACAAGTATTTGCGGGTCACACAAATAGTTGTCCGGTGCGGGTCTCGAACCCGCTACACGAAGCGGCGAGGCGACTGTCTTAGCCGCTACGCCACACGTGCAGTCAAAAAGTGTCGTGCAGTTAAATATTCAGTTGTTCCTATTATAAAAAACGAGCATGCTTTAGACTAGACTGAAGTATAACTTTGATATACGAAACATAACGGGCTATGAGATAAAGAGAGAAAAAAAAACTTGTGTGTACTTATGTACACGCGTTAGAAGTTATACTTCTTAATATACAACTTGAACATAGTTATCAATTTTCATACCACCTAGAACTAACGTCATGCTGTTATTTTTACGATGCGCGCGCATCGTAAAAATTCACTGTCATACCACCTAGAACTAACTTCATGCTGTTAAATTTTTTGTGTCGGTGTGCGCGCGCAACGTAAAAATTCACTGTCATCATTTTTCTCCATCGCGCCAAAAGAAGTATAACTTCAAAAATTGTTTGCTCTTCCCTCTTTCTCTGGCCGCTACAGTAAATTATATGGCACGTGACCTTCTCACTTTCATTCACCGCGTCCGATCACACTTTTCGTAACGCTCTCGTCAAGTCAAGCGTGGGTAAAGATGTCTTACTTCAAAAATACAAACGAAGTAACGTCACTACAAAACATAAGAACTCTCATGAACAAATTAAGGTGCATTCTTGCTGCTAATGAGCTCATTAGGTTAATTAGCAATAAGTATTGTGAGAGGTATAAGTTTTTGTTCGAGGTCATATATGTAAACAGTATATACACCTATAAAATATACTGTTATACGTAAGTAAGTTAATCATCAACTGGTGTGAGGCTCTTGGCCTTAAGTATGGAATACTTATCTAGTAAGTTAACTTAGACTTTTTTTATAAGTAATATTAATAATAATATTTATCCTGGGTCATTATTCACACACGGCGACACAAATTGTGCCCATGTCTATTCAAACTTGAATTCGAATTTCGAATTTATCACGGTCTACCATTTTTATGTACACACGGCAGCACATCAAGCTATCCCAATCTGTCAAATTTCCCCAATTGAAAATTAACCTTATCCTTTTGTGATAAAGTAGAAAATCTATAAAATAAATTTGACAGATCGGGGTAGCTGGATGTGCTGGCGTCTGTACCTACACTGTACAGTGTACACCTCACCAAAGAGTATAAGCACTACTACTTGACTTATAATAATATAATAATAACTAGCTGTGCCCCGCGGTGTTACCCGCGTTAAATTTTATAAATTTTCTTTGCTATAAACCTCACGGAGCCCGAGACCTTTCCAACGAATGCAAAACCGTGGAAATCGGTTCGTGCGTTCTGGAGTTATAGCGTCAGGAAGGAAAACCCGACTTATTTTTTTATAGTAGATATCTTGTTTTTTATTGGTATCTAAATCAATTCTATAATTATAGTATAGTCTAATTAAAAAAAAATTATATTAAATAGTATAATTATAGTAGATATCTTGTTTTTTATTGGTATCTAAATATCTAAATCAATAGGTCAAAACATCAACTGATATGATACGCAGAAGCATACGATGACTTTAATGATAAAATCTCTAAAATATAAAGTGTTCAAATTTAAAAAGGAATACCTATATATTCAATACTCAATGAACATGTTGTTTAAGTTTATGAAATATAAGAAAATAATGCATTCGAGATTCCGTCTAGAAGTTCCAGAACCGCCATCTAGACTCTACATGGACAAACTAAATAGATAGAAATGAAACAAAAACTAGCATAGATGGCACTAGTATACATAGTTTTGTTTATGGACAGTTTAAGAAAGGCTATATATCTTATCTATGTTTAGCTCAATATAGGCACAGAAATAAGGTCATATAGGGCCAATATTGCCAAATAGTTACAATAACATGAAAGGTATCATAGTTAAACTAATTTCAATGTGTTCGTAATGAAAAATTAGTGTACAATTTTCTTATTTAATTAAATTGTACGCCATTGTTAAGATAATCAATGCAAGTTCAGTATTTTAGGAACACTTGTGTTGAATTATATATAAATCATAATACATTTTTAAACAGAAAACCCACTAACTTTGAACCTTCTTATGTTATAATTTACGGGGCAAAAATCAATTATTTTGGATACCGAGAATATTTTCCGATTTAATGAGCCTGGCCAATGTTTTATTCTAGATATGCGAAAGTAATCTAGAAGAAAATACAAGAACATCTGCATTTTTACTTTTTTTATCTTCCCAAAGACAGCTGAGATAATAGCAATCAAAGTACGCATTTTCGAGCGATATTATTTTAAACCGCAAGCGGCGTTTGATCGCGCTGTGACGTCACGTGTCCCCTCACGCAGCGCGCCGGCCGGTTTGCGGGTACAAATCTAGGTACTATTCATTTAATCACCGCTGCTGGTGGCTCGTACTTGCGATTTTATTACGAGAAAATTATTAGAAAATACTGTGCAGTGCCCAAGAGTTTTAATTCCAATGTTAACACACCCAAAAAGTGTTTTAGTGTACCTAAAAATCCTATGATAAGGAAGAAATGGATGACCGCAATACGCAGACAGGATTCAATAGGACTGAAAACTTTTGCATTTTATTATGAATATTATTTTGATGTAAATAACTAGTATATTTATACTTTTCTCATGACGCACTACGTTATCAGTTGGCGCGTTTTATAATCAACTTCTGACAAAGGTAGATAATCTTTTGAGTTTACCTACCTTTGTCATTTCAGGATTTTACAATTTAAGCTTATGAAAAATTGTTTATTGACCCTTCTAAATAAGAGCCATTAATATTGTTATTATCTATCCGGAACCTAGACATCAGGATGTTATAATATATATATAAATAACCATGTCGTATTTTTTAATGAGAATGGGTAATTTAGAGTAAGAATACATTACCTAATACTGAGCTAGATTAAACATGGGAAAAAATATTAATATATTTTTATTACCATAGCTACAGAACTAAAAATCAACAACGTACTAAATAACCACGAAATATTTTACCTACTTATACAATATTTCGTGATTATTATTATTATCTACCTTTGACTTTTAGCCACTAATACTTAATAAGTAACAATAGGTATGTTGAATAAAAGTGAAGTAAGATTGACTGCAAGTGTGGCTAAGACAGTCGCCGCTGTGTGTCCGAGGTTTGATACCCGCGCCGGACAACTATTTGTGTGACCCGTAAATAGTTGCTCAGAGTCTGAATGTAATTTGTGTCCGTCTATTATATGTTTGTAAAGTATTATATAAGGCATTGTATTTGAAAAAAACGGTAAGAATGACAGTGGTATTAATCTACAGCTGTTAGCGGGCCGCTGAGTATAGTATTTACCTGCGTATGTAAGTATACTTGGAGATGGTGTACAAAATTTTACAAACATTTTGGTAGAAATATAATAGTACCGGCATTCATTTTATCCTAAAATACTAAATATATCGTTAACACTTTTGAAGATTCATTCACATAGTGAGTTTATCCTCTGCCGTCTTATAATAGCATTAAAATTTCGAAATATATATAAATATATAAAGGTACTTATATTTTATTTTTATATTAGTTTAGTTAGTTCTTTGTTAGATTAAATTAAAATAAGTACTGGAAACAAAAACATTTGGTAACTAAGTCGAGAGAATTATTGGTAGATTAAGAAACTTTGGATTCTTGACGCCGCATGCTACTTTCAATCAAAGTTTGTCAGTCGTGTAAGCAAACCTACCTCCCATGTAACCCTCTTCTAGGGTGCAGATATATGTAACTCACAAGGTATTTAGCAGGTTGATTTAATACAATAATAACAAATTAACAAATGAAGCAATGATACAAGTACAGCGCGCGCGCGAGTCTTCACTTCAATGTGTTTCATACGGCGCGGTGCACTATCGAGCGGAGCGACCGTCACCGAGCCGACAGCTGACGTCACGCGTCGAGCGCGCGATATCTTGGAAATTTAAAAGTGCTCAAACTTCTCACAGTCATAACTTCCGTAATACTGCATAGATTTACGTGAAATAAAGACTAATGTAATGTACGTAATTTATTATTAAGTAAGTAGTAAGTAATTTACGTAGTTTATTATTAAATAGCTTTTAGTGCAATATTCGCATGTGTTGGTAACCCTCTACTAGATGTTGTACCTTTTCTTTACCTTCCGTCCCATAGACTACTGTGTTGTAGTAGTGTTGTGTATTGAAATAATAGAAGAAAAGTTAAAACGCACTATTATTACATGAAATTGTATCGGTGCAATTATTAATAATTGCACCGATACTATTTAAGATATATTTAAGATCTGAGGTTTGAGATATCTTTATTTCCTCTTAAGAATTTACAGTAATTCACTTACATGAGAACGTTTAAAATATATACAAACAAATAATCTTATCTTAGGCGTACATATACTATGATCTCGAACAATTTCATTTAAACGTTCAATTACAACTGATTCAATTACAACTTTAGATAATTGGTTGCGAGATTAACAAAATGCAATTTATGGGTGTTTGCATAAAAACAAGAAGCTAACAGTGCTAAGACGGACACGTTACACAGATAGGGCGTAGCTAGAAGCGACATGTAAACTAAGGTGCGCTCAGATTAGATGTTAAATAGTATTTTAAGTATTTTTAAAGGTTGGCATAGATTTTGCTTCTTTGATATTTTTCGGTAATTGGTTATATAATTTCGCACCTTCGTACATTATATTTTTTTGCCATAATTTGTTCTTGGATGTGAGAGGCAAATGGTCGCTTCTCGTCTTAGTCAAATTTTTTGTATCTGTTGTTTTTTTGTGAATGTTATTTGAGTATGTATATCTTTATTTAATATTTTTCTTATTAAGATACAAGTTTTATATATATATATATATATGTTTGAGTTATATTTGTTAATTTAGTTTTTTTATATAATATATTAGTAGGTGTAAGGAAATCATAATTAAACAATGTTTTAATTTATTTATTTTGTGATCGTTGAAGTGGTTCTAAACTTGTTTTTGCAGCGGTGCCCCAAATTTCAGTCAAATATTCTAGATGCGGTTTTATAATTGAGTTGTGTATATTATATCGAACTCGGTACGGTAAACATGTGACCATACCCCGTAGGGCCCCAGAAAGAGAGGTTAATTTGGTTTTAATTTTTGTAATATGTGGTTTCCATGTTAAGTGCGAGTCTAAAATAAGTCCGAGATATTTTTCTTCATCAACTTTATTTAAGGTTTGGTTATTTATCTTCAATGGTGTGTAAGGAGATATTTTTTTGTTTTTTGCTGTTAATATGATGTAGTTGGTTTTGATATCTTAATAGTTAGCCGATTGCAATGAAACCAGTTGTTAAGACGATCTAGGTCATTTTGGGCGTCTTTAATGACAGAGTCTATGGAATGGCCAAAGTAGAATAGTAATAATGTCCTCCTAGCTGAATTTCGGCCACAGCGGTCAGTCTCAACAGAGATTAGCCATCTGCGCGGGACATATTATAGTGCTCAAGTGTATGCGCAAACACAGGAGCACTTTCTATTCCATCACTCTCATGATCCGATGGGACGCCTAGTGACACGACCGGAAAGAGGTCAGGCACAGGACGGCTTAACGTGCTCTCCGAGGCAAGGGGGTATAATACCGCCAACTCCCAGACTTCGGGCTGAGCTTGAGAAATTTTTCATTTTACAGTAAAGTCCCAAAATTACTTATGGCCCGACCCAGGATTTGAACCCAGGACCTCGTTATCTGCGGGTGAACACGCTACCGCTAGACCAACGAGTCAGTCAAAGTAAAATACAGCTGTGTCGTTGGCATACAACGTTATGTCACCCTTTAGCCCGAGTTCATTTATATCTACAATATAAAAATAAGTCAGGTTTTCTTTCCTCACGCTATAACTCCAGAACGCACGAACCGATTTCCATGCTTTTGCATTCGTTGGAAAGGTCTCGGGCTCCGTGAGATTTATAGCAAAGAAAATTTATAAAATTTAACGCGGGGCACAGCTAGTTATTTACATATAAAAGAAACAAAAGAGGCCCCAGAATCGAACCTTGAGGTATACCACAGGTCACTAATCTGGGCCCACTGTGTGTTTCACCGATTTTGACTAGATGTCGACGACGATTAGTTAGATAAGATCCGAGCATTTCAATAGCGGTTCCTAAAATACCAATGTCAGATAGCTTCTTTAATAATAGACTGTGACTAATTGTATCAAAGGCCTTCTTTCAATCTATGAAGACTCCTAGTGCTATCTGTTTTTTATCAATGCTAAGTTCCACTTTTGTTATGAGGTCAACAGAGTCTGACAGAGTATTCGATTTCAGTCTGAAACCATACTGCTGCTTGTAAAAGAAATTCTGTGGGGTGAGGTAAGTATCGAGGCGTTTATATAAAACTTTCTCATAGATTTTTGACAACACGGGTAGAACAGATATTGGACGGTAATTGCCAGGTTCTGACTTATTCCCAGATTTAAATATTGGTCTAACTTTAGCCATTTTAAGTCTATCGGGAAAAGTGCCTTTTTCCAGATTATAATTTATGCAGTTAGTAAGTTCATCAAGATCTGTTCTGAACGTATAATTATGTGTCCTGTAGTATGTATGTGTAAGTATGTACCTCAGACTAAATCTATTTTCAAATTAAGAATAAAGTGGATACAAATTGTACTGCTGTAGCTGCTACATGAATTATGCTATTTAATTTTAATCAAGAAAATTGCCCAAGCCTAGTGTTATAGCATACAGTGTTTGATGAACTTATATGATGTCAATAAGTGTTAGAATAAAAGAGTCTGCATGTATTTTATGACGATCTTTTTTTCTATATAAATTTATTTTTCTACTTGAAAATGACATGTCTGTCACAAAAAGATTTTTCAGTTGTTCAGGAAAAATATAATAATGTAAATACAAGTTTTATCTAAACTTTATTTTATCTTTTATTAAATAACTGCGGGAATACCTACTAACAGGTTATGGGCCCAGGCTTAGAGTGAAAAGTCGAAAGGCAACAAGAATTCGCATAGAGATCAGAACTATAAACAGTGAACGCAAATAAACATGGAAGCATTCCTAGCTCGCGAAAATGACCCAACGCAGATTGTGCCGCGGTAGGCGGGGCTTAAAAATTGTGCCGCACACCGAGTGGGACCGAGTTTGCGCACTACAGGCATCAATGGCGGTCGTCTGTCAGTTATTAGTTTCAGCGTGTTTAATTTCCAAAAATGCCTTCCTGTGCAGTGAAGTGGTGTATTAATAAATCTCATTTGCATAACAAGAGTGTTGGAATTAGTTATTACGATGTACTTACTCGTAATAACTAATTCCAACACTCTTGTTATGCTATATATTTTAATTTTATTAAATATGAAGTCAATCAAATTGACACAAAATATATGGTGATGTTGTTATGCAAACGAATCAATTTATTTATCTACACAAAAATTATGACGATATGTTTTTATTTATTACAATTATTTTAATCTTAGATAAAATACTCAGCATCTTTAGGGTATGCACAAAGCATGGTAATCGTGGTATTAAAACAGCTTGGTTTCTTCGAATTTCCACTCGATCTAAAGCGAAGAGAACTATGGACGAAAACGGTTCGTTTGGAAATGAATTCAATTCAATTTTATTTATATATTTACAGGGTAACTAGTAAAGCACCAATTATCTCACAGGACTAGATAGCTAAAACCATAAGCAACAACATTTATTGTACAACTTTTGATAATTTGTTTTTTTTTTATTTGTAAAAAGTTAATTTTAATTAATTTACCACTTGAATGTTTATAACTCTACGTGCATCGTAAATAATATGTAACCAGGCGGTTTGCGTAATCTTTGCGATGCCCGTAGAGTAAGTTGTTGCTTATGGTGTTAGCTTCCTAGTCCTGCGAGGTTGTTGGTATTTTACAAGTACCTAACCCTGCATATCTAGATCACCTATAATTTCAAGTCGATTCGTCCACGCGTTTTCAAGATAAAGGGCATTGACAAACAGACGGACGGATGGATAAAGAAGTGAAGGGGGGCCTAAAAAGTAGTACTTAAGTGTTATGTATACCTACGGAAATTGTAAATAATAATTAGTGAATAATTGGTCACATTTGAACAATGGGCAACTTTATATGGACCGTGGGCCCAGTGTTGTAGCACTTTTTTACCTACCTTAAAATACAGATCCGAGTAATCTCAACATTTTACTATAAAGCAGCACAGCTCTAATGCATTAAAAAAACAAGTTACAGCTGTTCTAAATAATCAATAATTTCCGTTACGAATGCTAATAGTTTGGCTTAATGATGCGCATACAAAATTGTGTCTACATGTTGCCAGTTGGAATGCATTATTCTCTTTTATATGACACCTTGAACAATTCAGTTTAAGAATAAGTAGTGTAAAAATATTCTTTATTTCGGTATTGGGATAGGACTATAATTGAAAAATACTTTTGATTATGAAAATGAAACATCTTTATTCACTAAAATATAACATATTCATGCATAATCAGCCGATTAGTATCCCACTACTGGGTACCGTCGAAACTCAGAACGACAAGGATAAGGCGTTAGTTCTTACTAAACTGTAAAGAATTGTCCTAATGAGTTTTGTTGCTCTCAATAATAATCTCGTCCCAGGCACTTGCGGGGCCAACAAAGTTTTCTAAATGCCTTCCAATACCGAAGTACCATATAATACTGACGACATGGGCGCATGCTCCAACAGTCCTCATTCCTGTTAAGCATGAACAATAATATGCGTGGATAGCATTAATGTCCTGAACATTGGAGTTCATCAATATATAAGTATAATATGTCGTATTTGACCTGTGTCGTGATAAAATACGACCTCTCATTAACGTCCAGGTGTCCGTTGCTAATCCATATTCTGTCATCCTTGGACTTGGAGTTACACACACCTGAATATTGTAAACGCCACCTCGCAAGTGTTCGCCGACGTAAGAAGGTGCCAGACTTAAATGGTATGTTCCTAGACTGAATAAAATAATGTCTTCATCTGTGAGTATTGGGAACGGCACATTTATTGACTCATCCGTCAATGTCACAAACGACGCTTGCTGCCGGTTTACGTTATGCTCAACTATATAGTTGCCCAATGTATTATCGTTACTCATTCGGCTATGTATTCGTTCAGAAAAGGCGGCGGCATAAGTACTGTCACGCAAAGGCTCTCTAAATGCATTCAACAGTGCTCCAGCAATCCGAAAATCAGTAAATAAATGTGGCAATGACTTATTAAATAATTGGTTACGAAATATTTTAAAGTCCCGTTTAAACCATCCGTTTATTACCTCTATGACCCAACGTACAATCGTTATTAATCTTGATTTATTAGCTTGCTCATTTGTAAGTTGAGTCGCACTTCTGTCTTTGCTTGGTGGCATATGTGGCTCATAACCACAGGTTTCAATATTGGGTATTGAGTCTCGAAAGCCTCTATCCAATATAAATGTGTCTCTTTCATGTAGAAGGTAATGAACGGGGGATATTTCATTGTCCATTATTTGAGCCATTATTTGACTATCTGAGGTAGTTGCGGCATAGGGTCCAAGGATGTCAATAATGTAACCATCTGAACAGACCAAAAGGAATGGTTTTAGTAAGTTTTTATACTTATGTAGGCTATACGTTCTTTTTTTGAACAAGAAGTTTTTACTTTTCTGTATGTAGATGTAAGTTCCTTCACACAGTGTTATGGCTTTTGGGTCTACGGTTTGTCCAAATAATGCTGTTGGTACTGTCAGATTGTGTGCAATAATCTCATCGCGGCTTATGTGGTCGTAACCCAGATGCCGCAAAACAAACTCTCTGGTCAAACAGTCACGCATTATTTTAAAATAACGCTCCAGTGTTCTCCTACTAACATTTAAATGGCACGCAATTCTGTCATCTGGCTCACCCGATCTTATTTTCATCAAGTAAGATCCCAACACAGTTTTTGGACGTTTTGTTTGCTCAGTTAGAGATGGAGTCTCTTGGAGAACAATATCGAATTGATCGTGCGTCAATCCCGTTCGATAATATAGTTCATTGGGAGAAATTGACTCAATGTTATCAAAATCTATGCCGGATTTTTTGTTGTAAGCGTCTTTTAAAGTATCAATGATATCTTTCAATTGATCTGGCGTAAATACCGTCTCAGCATGGTCATATAATTCGCTCCATTCATTTGAACGCATGTGGTCTTGACATATTCGTGCATCCTGAGGAACATATACGTTATGTTCTGTCAATAAATATATTTTAATGAAATGGGGCACTCTGTGACGATCTTCATTAAGGCATCCATGAAATAAGCATCGACGAGAGGTATTTGCTAACCGTTTATAAGTTGGTACTGTAGTAGGACGCGATTGTTCATCATTTACTTGCTCGTCTTGCTGTTCTTCGTTTTGTCTCCGTTCTTGTTCTACGTGCCTGGCTTCTTGGCGATTTGCTGCCACCCAACAACGATAGCACATGTATTGATTTCCATTCAGGGTGCCCTGAAAAAAATAAAGTAGTTGTTGAACCTGAATAAGCCAATACAAAGTCCTTTGATCAAATACAGTGCATATTCCCATACAAGTGAATGATAGTTTATATGCAGAAAAACGTGTCATTTGGCAACTATCAGATTTCATTTTACTGCTTGATTTCGAATGTCATAATTATGGCTAATTCCCCGAAGTCATCAGATCGAACGTCCTAATTGCCGAAAATCCATAGCATCGACGTACCTATCACAATTTCAAATAGTCATTAGATCAAGTGTTCGTTGTGCCGAAAAGCCATTTCAACGATAGTCCTGATCCATGGAATGTCTATTGGCTCGACGTGTTAGTAAATCGAAAGCTATTCTGCTTATGACTCAAATATGACGTGCGGGAAGAGCGCCCGTGTCACGATCGCATGACATACAACGGCTTTTTGACAGCGCCCGTTAGACGGGAAAATGACATCGATGACATTTTAAGTATGAAAAATACTAACGAATAATCTGTTTTATCCAGTTGTTATATATATTATGTTGATTAAACCCTGCTGGTTGGTTTTATGTCGTACCTGTACAGTTGTACATACATACAATTACTTACAAAGCAACCCGATTCGGGAATAAATAAGCTGATATTTACAACAAAGGTACCTATAATTATTATGACAATTATTTATTTAACGAACCTGTTTTACTGACCTCTTCTATGTTGATCCGCTCCAAAACATAATTAGTGAAGCCTGGATGCGCTTCCATATGTTCGCGGGTTAAAGTACGTCGATTCCTGTCTTGAAATACCGACCGAGAACACGTTATACACCTTTCACGTTGTTCCATTTTGATGAAACTATTCAACTTGTCCAATCGTAAGGCAAACACAAGAATCCGTTATTAAGTCCAAAGTAGTTAGTCGTAGGTAGCAAGAATGGTGGAGAAAGAAAGAAAACACGCGCACTGCAAAATGGCTCCGTTACGACTGACAAGGGCGCAAGTGCGATCAAGGAAGCGCGATGGTTATGTGCTATCTCACTCACTCTCTCACGCTCCGATAATGAGTATGTCCCGCTCGCTCCTGTACTATCGATAAAGATCGCTACCTGCACTTGCGCTAACCGGTTTTTAACAACATGAGTGCATGTTCTGTCCTGCTCCCTGAGTACTTTGTCTCTTTCTAATAGTTTATTTATGCTATTCATAATTAAATAACACAACGTAAATGTATAATAATTATATACGGGCATCATTAGGTCATAATATTAGCATTTGTAACGGTAAATTATTGGACTTTTGGAACCGCTGTAACTTTTTTATTTGAATATTTAGAGTAATGCTGCCATAGAACAAAATGTTGAGATTATTCATATCTTCATTTTAAGATAGGTAAGAAAATGCTACAACACTGGGCCCATTCTGCCCATTGTTATTGAGTTTTATTTACCTATTATCATAGCAAATAAACCCATTACTCGCCAAATACTGCTCTATTTAAAGACCTTAGAAAAACTCTTGCCGTAAAGTTCAAGATACTGTATGTTTTATCGTAATTCTTTATTATTTTAATAATATCAATGTCACGGTGAATTATTTTCGTTGCACTTTATAACATAAAACATCCCTCGGCGAATGTCATGAACATGGTAATTTAGACCCGAACATGACGTCATAAAGTCTACTTTTAAAAGGTGTATCTGAGCGGTAATATTTTGGCCAATCAGAGACGGTATTCCGTTGTGTCAGTTTGATTGGGATATTGGGTCAAAATTTGCGCTTAGTTTCCTTGAAGTAATGCTTCCATGTTTATTTGCGTTCACTGACTATAAAGGAACAATAATGGCACAATCTTCGGAGATTTCAGGCAGCAATGGCTTACCTTCTATAGAGAAGCTAGAAGGTAACAGCAATTATCATACGTGGAAATTCATGATGGAAATATATCTTGTTCACGATGATTTATGGGAGTACACAAGCGTTACGCCTGAAAGTACTGATGTGAAAGGTATCATAAAAGACCAAAGAGCAAGAGCAAAGATTTGCTTAATGATAAGGCCACATTGTGTGACACATGTGCGGAAAGCTAAAACGGCAAAAGATGCTTGGGAAGCATTACGGAATGCGTTTGAAGATAAAGGTTTAAATAACCGGTGTCGGCTGCTGTCAAGACTAGTAGGCATGAAGCTGAAACAATTCCCAACTATTAGGGAATATGTGACTTCCGTCATGATGATATCTCAGGAACTTCAAGACCTAGGAAAAGAGGTTGACGACGAACTGTTGGCTGCTCTAATTCTCCAAGGACTTACCCCAGAGTTTCAGCCTATGAGATTGGCCATAGAGAATAGCAACATAGCTCTTACTAGAGACTATATAAAGACGAAGCTTTTTCAACTTGAAGATACCTATTCGCAAAGCTCGAGTGCAAGCCGATTATCATCCGCTTTGACGTCAAATAAGCCTAATGGCAAGAGGCCATCCAAGAAGACGAAATTAAAGATAAAATGCTTTATTTGCGACGGACCACACAAAGCACATTCATGCCCAGACAATCCAAAAGCAAAGAGAGAAGCTTTACAAGCCTACGCGTTTGGCACGTCAACGTCACAAGGAAGAGACTGGATCATTGATTCTGGCGCGTCAACACATATGACGAACCAAAAGGATTGGTTCAAAGATTTTAATGGCAATTCTAAGCCTTTGAGAGTGATATGTGCGGATGGTAATGAAGTGCTAGGTGCGGGTGAAGGTACGGTAGTATGTGAGTCAGGCTTAACAATCAGCAACGTTACGTTTGTACCAAAATTAAATTCTAACTTGTTAAGTGTGAATGCGATTGCGAGAAAAGGTCACGAATAGTATTTACAGAGAAAGGATGCGACATCTACAAAAGAGATGAGTGTGAAGTGAGAGGTAAGTCTGTTGTGATAGGTGTGGAAGAAAGAGGCATTTATAAACTTAAGTGTTGTTCACAGGGTTCGGCACTAGCGACAGCAGAGAAAGACCAACTGATGTTATGGCATCGGAGGATGGGACATCTTGGTTTGCATAACCTTAAACTACTCAGGGACAAGATGGCGCTAGGGGTGAGTTTTCCTAATACTTCATGTAAACTGGAGTGCATATCTTGCATTATGGGGAAACATACGAAACAACCGTTTCGTAAAAGTGGTACAACAAGAGCTAAGGAAGCACTAGGCTTAGTGCACGCTGATGTATGCGGACCTATGAATATAAGTTCTATAAGTGGGTGCCGATATTTTTTGACGTTTATCGATGATATTACGCGAAAAACCTTTGTATATTTTTTGAAACATAAGAGTGAGGTTTTTGAGAAATTTAAAGAGTTTAAAGCGTTTGCAGAGAACCAGTGCAATAAGAAAATTATGATTCTGCGCACTGACAATGGAACCGAGTTCGTCAATAAACAGATGGATGATGTTCTGAGCAAATGCGGAATCCAACATCAACTTACGGTGGAATATACACCAGAGCAGAATGGTGTAGCCGAACGTGCCAATCGCACAATCTGCGATAAAGCAAGAAGCATGCTACAGGAGTCAGGATTAGAAAAACGGTTTTGGGCAGAGGCAGTCCATCATGCCGTGTTTCTAAAGAATAAATCACCAACGATTGCGGTAAAGGATATGACACCCGAAGAAAAATGGTCAGGGAGGAAATGCGATCTGAGTATGTTGAGAACTTTTGGTTGCATAGCTTTTTTCTATATAAATTTATTTTTTTACTTGAAAATGACATGTCTGTCACAAAAAGATTTTTCAGTTGTTCAGGAAAAATATAATAATGAAAATACAAGTTTTATCTAAACTTTATTTTATCTTTTATTAAATAACTGCGCGAATACCTACTAACAATAAGCTTACTAGCGTTGGTCGGCATAAAGCATCCATGACACCGTGATCCAAATTAAAAGGTGCGGTACTGCACGAAATGCATTGCCATGATGCATTAAAGAAATGAAATGGAATTGCCGTCCGTTTTATATAAAAAAAATATTGTTTAATAATCCTGGTCACGGGCACCAACATCAATGCAACTGGTATGCAAACAATGTTATACAATTTAAAAAAACTTACAACAGTAACAGAAACTTAAAAAACAATCATCATCATCATATCAGCCGAAAGACGTCCACTGCTGGACAAAGGCCTACCCCAAAGATCTCTACAATTGCCGGTCTTGCGCTATCCGCATCCAGCGATTTCCAGCGACCCGCACAAGATCATCGGTCCATCATGTAGGGGGCCTGCCCACGCTGCGTCTTCCGGCTCGTGGTCGTAAAAAACAATAAAAATGTAAAATTCAGAACAACGTGACATTTTAAGATGATAGATACCTAAAACAAACGTTTCCATATGAATCATCGTAAAATGTCACATTTGTGTGAAATCGTTATATTATTCCTATACCGTGCATTGCATGACGTAATTACATTTTATATTGGTATCTATTAACTTATAGCGATTCAATTCCAAGAAGGTTTATCACTTAAATAATTAGAAATTTATATGGAACGATTTTATTGAATTTTGATTTTGTTTTTTTTTTAAATATTAAATTCTAATATCGAATAAATACTATTAGCGTTGTAAATTTAATAACGTTCGGAAACGAATTATTTCAATCACATCACTAGACTCCTGACACCAATATGGCGGAATTTCTTATCAGTGCGCGAGTGAGCGAGTGACGGCAATTTAGCTAAAATATGAAGTTGGAACAATAATAACAAATACAGAAACATAAATGAAAACAAGGATAATTAGTGTTGAGACGAAACACAGCCCATACAGGCCGCTATACGGTTTCTAACTAGGAATTGGTTATAAAAATAACCGCTCACCGATATACATAGCGAACATCTGACGACAATAATAATAAACACAACCACAGAATACTTTAGCGTTCATGGTAAAATTTACGTAGATATTACGTCACGGCGGCCTCATGTATTGGGAAGACTCTTTATTCGCGGTGCAAGTGCACGTCGTAGCAGCAGTGAACAATGATTCACTGCTAATTTAACGAAGTTTTTGATAATACGTAATTGGTTCGATAACATCGTTACGCGAGGAAGTTTCGTATGTTCGGGCGTTGACTCGTGTGTCAGGAATCCGGTTGATACGAGTGACTAATCGATGAAATGATTGAGAGTGTATCAAGACGAGCTTTTAGCAGTTCAAGTGGTACCTACAACGTGCGCGCGTCGGAGCTAGCGCGGGAACGGAAGCTCAACATATTCAATGTTACTGTGCAATTCTTGGATGATACTCAACAGTCCTTTCAAATCGAGGTTTGTGATATATTTCTTGTTGAATTTTGGTTCCGGCGGCTGATCTCGACAGATTGACAGCACCACAGCTACCCAGGACATTAAAGTGCTAGTGTTGGTTACATACATAGGTACACTCCTGAAAATATTTATATATATATATAAATAAATGTCTTGGGACAGCTAACACACTACCATCTGATCCCAAAATAGGCAAAGCTTAGAGAAATATATCATAAATATATATTTCTAAATACACACATATTATAGACAAATTACACCCAGACACAGGGAAAATAATTGTTCATTACAAAACATTTGTCCCGGGTGGGAATCAAACCCACAACCTCTAGCTTAGCAGTCAGCATTACTAACCACTAGACTCATTCACTCACTCTAATAAGTTATAGGATATTGATGTCTTGGGGAAGACTAGGCACAAGATTAAAGCTTTTCATATTATAGATAAATTACACCCATATGCAACAAATAATCATGCTTATCCCACAGATTTGTACTGGGTGGGGATCAAACCTGCACCCTTGGGGTTAACAGAGAGGATCACTAACCACTATAATACATATAGACCAACAGATATAATAAAATTGTTGGAAAGTCAAAACTGTACATTGAACATTTTTTCAAAAGGATACTTTTAAGTAAAAGAGAAGGCAAAAATTCTAAAAACTATAGTTTTTAGAATTTTTGTCTGTTTATCTGTTTGTCTGTATGTATGTCCGGGCTAATCTCAAAAAGTACTGCATGGATGTACTTAAAATTTTGCATGATTATTACTAAGAGGTCGGGTCGACATATAGGCTACATATTATCACGCAATCACCTACGGGGGAGTAGTTTTGTAAAAAATTAACAGAGTTATTAATGTTATACTCACCAAAATTAAGTCTAAAGCTGACATCATATAGTAAACTAGAGTAATACAAAGTGGAAATATGTATTACTCTATCTATTCATCTCAGCATGTGTGTATCACGCATGTGAGGTTTTAAATTAGCGAGCATAATTATGTTACCACCCCACTATACTACTAATATTATAAATATGAAAGAGTGTGGGTATGGATTTGCGATAGAAAAGTTACAATTAATTTGTCTATTATATATTTTTTTAGTCAACTAATAACATGCCATCAAATAAGGAGTGAGAAAGCAATTAAGTCCATCATCTCAACCATACACCATACCATTTTAAAGTTTAACATGGGTTAAAGCTTGGGGCCAAGCTAGATAGATCAAAATGTGTATTGCAAATTAGAATACCAGCATCTGGTTAGGCATGTACCCCTTATTTTAATTTTCAAACTGGCAATGTAATAAGGTTCCCTTAAAACTGATTATACAAAAAATTATATGACATAAAATGTCATGTATCATGGAGCCATCAACTGAAACAACAATTATTATCATTCTGCTTATATACATATATAGATCATTCCTGTTTCCCAGAAGGCAGAGACGACAGACTTCCATGTGCACAACACTTATGCCTCATTTAATGTCTTATATTCTTCATACATGCTTGCTGGTTTAGGGTACATCTGACCTTCCATGTGAACATTTCCTATTTGGTGATAGAAAGTACTATGTGGTCTTCCTCTTCCCGTTGTACAGACGCCAGCACATCCAGCTACCCCAATCTGTCAAATTCTTTTATAGACTTTCAACTTTATCACATAAGCATAAGGTTCACTTTCAATTGTAGAAATTTGACAGATTGGAGTAGCTTGATGTGCTGGCGTCTGTACCATTCACACTGGCCAGTTATACTTTGCTCATAATTTTGTCAATTTAGGTTAGAATTTATTCCAGTTATAATTTGAATTTACAACATTTTTCACCTATTTGAAAGTTGTACAATCTAAGTAAAGGTAATATAAATATGTGTTTTTCAGAAAAAAGCAAAGGGGAGTGTACTCTTAGAACAAGTGTATCAACATTTGGAGTTAGTTGAAAAGGATTATTTTGGGCTACAGTTTACTGAAAATGGTACACCGCCCAGTGCAACGAATTCAGAAGTAACGGTAAGTAAGTTACGACTTTAGTTAAGTAATTACTAAACAATATATGTCCCGCGCAGTTCGCTATATCAATGATATCGAGAATAACTCAACTATTGATATATTCTCATGCACGGAAAATGCATTCCTAACCATTGCAGGACGTCACATTGAGGCATTGACTATTGAGAGCAGTATACAGTAACTTCTTATAACATTTTATTTTTCTAATATTATGTAGTATATACATAATATTAGAGAACTTTTAACTTCTTTTTTTAACATGGTTAATAAATTAGCTAAGTATAGTATAGCAGTATAGTGTAGTAGATTATGAATATAAATTATTATGATTGTATCACTTATTGTGCTTGGAATTATCTGTTAGCAATAAGATATCTGTAATAAATAAATATAGAAAGATACTGCCAGCATCATAGTAGAATCTGTCAGTAGATAATTCCAGAAAAAATAATAAAAAAATATTGGAACAAAGTTCCTTATCATGCTTTGCGGAAGGGGGCTAGACGGAAAAAATTAAGATGAAAAGTTGTAACGACCCTTTTTGCTTTTCTTTTATTACTAATATTGAACCTACTGATTCAGTTTATATTACAATATATTTGCTATTAATAAAAAAATATTATTATAACTTAAAAAAAATATATATTACAATTCCTTCACTAATTAATCAAAAGGAACTTGTTGGGTGTCCCTCGACACCTCTCAAGTTTTTTTTTTATTAATATTCACCATGGTTAATTCATAAAGCAATTTAATCCTATTGGTGCCCCATATATTTTGTTATTTTTCGAATTCAATTTTAATAATGCCTAACATTGCGAAGTTATTTTTTGGTGAGACTTGTATCTAAGTAAACATGATATTAAAAAAATTGTCTGCTACAATATGGCCGGGATATAGGAGGTGCAGTGCAGTTGTATGACTATAGTGTCTAAAATGTACCCTGCTTGAGGTATTATACATAATATGTTAGAGCAGCATCCAAAAACATTTTCCTTGTGGAACCTTGGCAAATACCGTTTTCTATATTTGTGCTAATGGAATATACATGCCCAAAAAATGTAAGCAAAGGTTTTATTCATGGATAAACTTGATAGTTGAGGTAATGAACTTAGGCACAGGGCCAGCCTATAGGTGGGCACCGCCAAAATGGTTTGTCTTCTGAGTTGTTTATCCATCATAACAATGTCTGGACAACATTGAATTATGCAATACATATACAAACCACTCATTATAAAATTTATGTATGTTATATGTACATACATACATATTTGACGATCACCGTAGCCTAGTTGGTAGTGCTCCTGCCTACGAAGCTGGTGGTCCTGGTTTCGAATCCCGGTAAGTGCAAATATTTGTGTGATGAGCACGAATATTTGTTTCTGAGTCATGGATGTTTTCTATGTATATAAGTATTTATCTATCTATATAAGTATGTATATAGTCGCCTGGTACCCATAGTACAAGCTTTGCTTAGTTTGGGGCTAGGATGATCTGTGTGACATTGTCCCCAGATATTATTATTATTATTATTATATATTTTACTTGTAACCTACATCCTCACCTCATGCTTGGTACATTACACATTCAAGTAACTAATATTGTACCATAATGATTCTTTTTTTATATAGTCCATTTGTGGCATGGAAGTTGCCAACCAGAATTCCAAATTTCAATGCCTTTATTTTACCCGAAAACCAATTCAACTTTAGATACATATATTTCATGAAAATCCATTTATCTAAATATATAAAATTTTAGTTATGTTGCTAGCTGTGGCGTCTGGGCTATATATAATCATTAGTATACAACATGTAACGTAATTAACGCACACCCTCAAACACCCCAATTAGAATTTTATGTTGTATTCATAATACATACACTGAATTTTTAATTTAACATGTATATGCATTGTTATTTACTAAATTTGTTTCTTGGAGTAAAGTTTATTTTACTTTATTTTGTATTCAATGATAGAATTTGTATGAATACAAATAAAACTGCGATTATAAAAGTCTTATTATTTTGACTTATGGTCTATTTCAATTTGTTTTGACTGTACTGGGTTAATATGACAATAATTTCAGTAGTTTTAATAATTTTGGAATAATAAATTACCTATAGTAAAAATGATATAAATCGATTCAGTATACGATTCTGAACAAACTATTTTCAGAATGTGCGTTAATTAAGTTACATACTGTATATGTATCTATTGTTAGTTTGTATAAATGTGTTAAGAAATATCCAATGGATTGTATAAATTTGAAGTGTCAGTACCACGGTGCGGTGGCGGAACGGTTAACGCACATGGGGCCGGATACCCCGAGGTCATGGGTTCAATTCCCACCCGCACTTAAATTTATACAATTCATTTTAAAGATGTCTGAAAAATAGTTGGTATAAGGCCTAGTTGCTTAAGACATACGAAATTTTATACATTTTCTTAATATACCTGTTACATTAAAAGCTTAATGCGAAAGTTTAGTTTTAAAATCCTCAACTGGCTCAAAAGCTTTAACTGTAATGAATACAAAGTAAAAGTTGGGGTAAAAAATAAAAGCTTTTTCGTGTCAATCACTTTTAACAATATAATATAATATCTAGGGATGTCTCCCAGATCTTCCTAGCCCCAAACTAAGCAAAGCTTGTACTATGGGTACCAGGCGACGATATACATACTTATATAGATAGATAAATACTTATATACATAGAAAACATCCATGACTCAGAAACAAATATTCGTGCTCATCACACAAATATTTGCACTTACCGGGATTCGAACCCAGGACCACCAGCTTCGAAGGCAGGAGCTCTACCAACTAGGCTACGGTGATCGTCGTACGGTGATTTAGCACAATGGTACTCAGCTTTATTTGACCGATGCTCTAGTAAGGGTCGCTGGATGCGGTTACGCCAGATCGGCGATTGTTGAGATCTTTTTGTTCAGCAGTGAACGTCTTCGGGCTGAAATCTAAATTCTGTGTGGTGACGGCGACGAATATCACCTCCCTATCTTACCTTGTGGGAGGCGTATAGTTCGTCCCGAGGCAATAGTACGGGCAACAACATCTTTCTGAGTACTATGACTGTCGTACTACGATCACTGACCCGTCCTCCAAGCGTGGCGAAGGGTATATCCACCAAGATCCGTGGCTATCATGGTGAAATAAAAGACATGATAAAAAAATAATAATAAGTACAACATATTAGATTCTAATACGCACATGAATTGGTAAAGCAAGCAGTTTTATCATTACGGAAGTTTCTGACTATGTTAATGCTAAACCTGCTTGGGGATGAATTCAATTCAACACATTAAGATAAAGAAATTGTAATGAGATGTTAAGTTGATCATGATATTTAAAAAAAAGGTTTCCTCCACAGTTTTTTTCGCTGTGTTTCTCAGTAGTTGCGATGAAAAGCACTACACGGGAAGGAAAACAAGTGCATATTAAAATAATTAAGCACTGAATAAAATATCTATGACTATAAGCACTAGGATATCGATATCCTGATAGTAAGCGTTAACTTAATTGTTAGGTAACATTAGTAAACGTTTTAACATTTAAATTTCGTGTATAGAGATCATGAAAACAAACACTTAATCATCATCATATCAGCCGGAAGACGTCCACTGCTGGACAAAGGCCTTCCCTAAGGATCTCCACAATGGCCGGTCTTATGCTACCCGCATCCAGCGGCTTCCCACGACCGTTGCTTAATCGTCGGTCTACCTTGTAGGGGGTCTGCTCACGCTGCGTCTTTCGGTTCGTGGTCGCCACTCGAGAACTTTCTACCCCAGAAAAGTTTCTTTTCCTTCCTTAAAATTTAATACTAGTGCACCTACAAACATGCACGTTGCATACCCTGCATATTTTGATATTAATATCTGTGAGTCATGAGATGAAGAGAAAACAAATTACACTTGTTCTCACAAGATATTATTTATTTTAAAAATTAATGTGTCACGGAATGAGTCAGAAGTATAGACTTCGGAGTATTTTGTGTTAATGTGTTAAGCAGTACTGGTCAATGGATTAACCATGTATGGCCTCGATAGATACATGGTAATGGAATGTATAATTTGCACACGCCCATATGAGATTTGCTCGAATATTTTCTTATCATCATCATCATAGCAGCCGAAAGGCGCCCACTGTTGGACAAAGGCCTCCCCAATGATCTCCACAATTGCCGGTCTTGCCGCATCCAGCGGTTTCCAGATCCCTCATAATGTCATAGGTCCATTGTGTAGGGGGCATACCCATGCTGCGTCTTCCGCTTCGTGGTCGCCGCTCGAGAATCTTGAACATTTTCCAAATTCAAATAAATATCATCGTGGGTATAGACAGCCAGTGTTTATAAAGTTATTGGAGTAGGTACAAGAAGAAAAAGAAAAAAGTTCATTTAGAAAATTGCACAGATACAGAAATTCGCATGAACATGACATGAAAAGAAAATTATTTAATTAACCGTGCTTATAGTTAGTATATGTATATGTGCAAGTCGGAAATGGCTACATCTTACTATTTGTCTACATTTACTGATTCTGAAGGTGCCAGGTGATTCTCACAGACCTTGAACATATACGGCACGAACGATGGAGGTTACCTACAGGTAGGGTTATCATATCTCAGGACTTGTCCTGAGATTTCAGGATCTTTGGACTCTTATCAGAATTGCAATACGATTTTGTCAAGTTCATGAAATCTCAGGATTTTTAGTATTTTGAATAATTTTGCTAAATATTTCAGCCTTTGAGTGCGATGTGCAACACGTGAGCGAGATGCGGAGTGTATAAAAACTATAAAATTACGACTTTTGTTAAGTATTACGCACTCGTAGGTTCTGCACATTAAAACTCCGAGATATTTTCCACACACAAAATTTAATCAAACAGAGTAACGTTCTCATCTACCGTCGTACAAAGAATGCCTGTTTAATAATTCTCCTACCCTATTTATATTTTTACCAGTGACAACCATTTGAAAGTCTAATATCGATTATTAATAGTTTTAAGATGTAAAATTATTATAGTAATTAATAAAATGATAATCACTAATCAAATAAATAATCACAGTGTTAAAATATTATTATAACATAGCAGCTACGTCATAACCGTTGCGCGGCTATTGAGTACTTGATAACATAAGTTTTATTTAAAAAAAGTTTCAATTTGTAATACATATACAGACAAAGTTTTGCCTTCTTTGACCCTTTTTGGGTTGGGGTTCAAACACAAATGAGCACAAAATCTAAAGTTGACAAATGCAGTCCCTATCTTAATTGTCTGGGCGCAGTAGAGCACGATAAAACGCTATAATGTCCATATCGGCGTCGGTTATTGGAGTACCTACCTAATTACTCACATTGAGGTTAAATAATTCCGACCCCAATACTTGAGAAAACCGGGTCACTTTACATTAATGCCTTGTAGGTAGCAGTAGCGTCTTCAATCACGATATAAAAAAAATATCCTGGGACATCTAACACATTGTTACCTGATCTCAAACTAGGCGAAGCTTGTACTATGACAATAATAATAATAATATCTTAATATCACACAGATCATCCTAGCCCCAAACTAAGCAAAGCTTGTACTATGGGTACCAGGCGACGATATACATACTTATATAGATAGATGAATACTTATATACATAGAAAACATCCATGACTCAGAAACAAACATTCGTGCTCATCACACAAATATTGGCACTTACCGGGATTCGAGCCCAAGCCCACCAGCTTCGTAGGCAGGAGCTCTACCAACTAGGCTACGGTGATCGTCGTACGGTGATTTAGCACTACCAACTGGGCTACGGTGTCCACAACTGATAAACATATATTTCTAAATACGTACGTACGTACGTATTATAGATAAATTACACTCAGGCACAGGATAAATTATTGTGTAAATCATCACACAAAGAATTGACCCGGATGGGAATCGAATCCACGACGTTGGGCTTAGCAGTCAGGGCCACTAATCACTCGACGGGGTTTGATTCTTGGGTCTTCTTAAAATGGTTATCGGTATTCTAAATCTTAGTTGCAGAAGGCCTGTTTCACTTTATATTTTCGGTATGACCGTACAAGTACAGACGGAACGGCTTGCTAGCTGCGGTGGTGAGCGTTAAAACCATCTGCGACGATAAGCTCGCGTGGGGCCGCCCAAACCCCGCAGCGCCGGAGCCGTGACAGAAACAATGTTTGCTGCATGTTGCATGCCTGCTTGCATGTTGCATGCCTGCTTGCTTGCTGCATTCCTGCTTGCATGCTGCATGCTTGCTTGCATGCTGCATACCTGCCTGCTTGCATGTTGCATGCAGCCGCCGAGTGCCAGATCCCCTCTATTGTTGGTGAATCATTTGGGTTAGAACTGTGACCGGGGAGACAAAAAGAAGCAAGCCGAAGCTGCAGTGGTGAGCGTTTAAACCATCTGCGACGATAAGCTCGCGTGGGGCCGCCCAAACCCCGCAGCGCCGGAGCCGTGACATAAACAATGCTTGCTGCATGTTGCATGCCTGCTTGCATGATGCATGCCTGCTTGCATGATGCATGCCTGCTTGCATGCTTGCTTGCATGCTGCATTCCTGCTTGCATGTTGCTTGCCTGCTTGCATGTTGCATGGCTGCCTGCTTGCATGTTTCATGCAACCGCCGAGTGCCAGATCCCTCTATTGTTGGTGAATCATTTGGGTTAGGTTAGAAACAAAATATTTTTATTCGTATTGTTGATGTTTCGAATTATCATTAAGTCGGACTTTTTGTTATTCGATCTATTGAAGCTCGGTATTTTGAGATTAGTAATTATAAACGTTAGGAATATTGAAATTTAGGAATTATAAAACTAGGAGTAATGATAAGTCGGAGTTGTAATCGGAATTTTCTACCATTCGGAATTATGAAAGTCGGTATTTTGAAATTCGTATTTGTAACTGTCGGAATAAAGTATTTCGTATTAATGCAGTGTACCCGTGCCAAGGATCAGAGGTGGCATCAAAGTGGGTTTTCTAAAAATTCGTCTAGATTAATATATAGTCAACATTCCGTTCAGCATCGAAGTAATTCCATTTATATTAATCATCGGTTTTGGATGAGTTATTACCTGTTCATTATGAGGAAGGAAAATCATGTTTATAACCATTTGGTTTTATTTCAGGCGCCTCTCCACCGCCTAGTAGAAACATATAACACACACTTCTTTATTTCAGATATTTTTTTCCTTTCCAAGTCAAAATTTAAAAGAATGGCCATTGATTTATTACAATAAAATATCAAAATTACCTTATCACACTCTTCATTAAATCGCGCGAGTATTCTTAACTACGCATTTAACATTATTTCGCGGACATTGGTGTGGGTTACACGTTTACTACGCTCTTTATCAATCTGCTTAAAATTATGTATTAATGTTTAACTGTTTGATGTCCCAATAAAACAAAATAAAATAAAAATATAATTAATTAAGCGTTGTCCAAATTTAAACGTTTGAGAAAATATAGAACTTACTAGGCCAAAGTTAGACTGTAATAGTGCCCACTTCCTGAGGCATATAATGTACTAGCTGTGCCCCGGTTTTACCTGCGTTAAACTTTATAAATCATAGCCTGTGTGTTAATCGAGGGTGTCAGCTAAATCCATACCAAATTTTATTAATATCGCTCCAGCCGTTTAGACGTGAAGAAGTAACAAACATACACTAAAACTTCCGCCTTTATAATATTAGTGTGATAAAGGATACTGGTAGGCGACAAACAAATTAATATAAATAAATATCTTGGGACAAACCACCACACTATCCTGTGATCCCAAATTAGCAGGAGCCTGTTCTATGTCAACCAGACAACTGATAAACATGCATATATATTTGTAAATTAAAAAATATAATATCCAGTGAAATTATTCACACACTGCCATCTGGTCCCAAATGAAGCAGCCAAATTACGCTAAATATGTAGTATATCAGTTATCTGATTTCCATGGTAGGTACATAGATAGACGCCTTTCCTAGCTAGTACTTATAATGTTGCATGCTTCATAAGTATTATGTAAACTAAACGCCGCAATTAATTATATCGTCTTAGATGTAAACTAAGTTAAGGATTATCTGTGCTTGTTGGGAATAAACCTTTTTTATTATTTTATTTATTTATTTTTACAATACTATGGTAATCAGATACCTTATATACTACATATTTAGCTTTTTATTTGTAAATACATACTTATATAGACATTTATACCCAGACACAGGACAAACACGTCTAAATAGCTGGAGCGATTTTAATAAAATTTGGTATGGAGTTAGCTGTCATAGTACCAATAACATATGATTTATAAAGTTTAACGCGGGCAAAACCGTGGGGCACAGCTATGCAGTTATACATAAATACACCGAGACATTGAACAAATAATCGTGCTCATCACACAAAGACTTGTCCTTAGCGGTCAGGGTCACTGAGCACTAGACCAAGAGACCAGTCAATCCTGTTCGTGTATTGATGTACCCCGCGACACAGGGATTAGATTTCCTAGTGGGGCGTTGTCTATGAAACTAAAAACAAAAGATGTACCAATTGTATTATTGAACTGGAATGTCATAGCGGTGGCGTCCATGTGGACGGTAGGTAGCGGTTTGTGGACTGATACCGACATTAAAAAGCATGCTATCTTTTTAATATCGATGTGAGTGACTGCTACACTGTGGAATCAATTAACTGCGGGGGTATTTCCGATCCGGACTGACATGGCAACCTTCAAGAAGCGAGCTTATCTTTTATCCTGATATATTCATATTATAAATGCGAAAGTTTGTATGGATAGATGTATGGATGTTTGTTACTCTTTCATGCATAAACTACCGAACGAATTTGGATTAATATTTGTAGTAATATAGTTTATATGTATATCCGAATAACACATAAGCTATAAATGTTTTTAAACTTTCGCGATTTGTACATATTTTTATATACTCTGGACACGGGTCTCAGTCGCGATAAAGATATAGGCAAATCATTACCTTGGTTAACATAGCTATAATTTGTAAAGTTTAGCGCGGGTAAAATCGCGGGGCACAGCTATTTATATGAAGGAACGTTTGTCTGTATATCCTTTATAGAATCGTAATCTATGCATTTGATCATGTGATGATCTTCAGCAAAATGTTGGGACTGCCCATTGCCCATGAAGGTTTCTGTGTTTGTACGACCAATCTTCGATAGATGACGCCACTATCATTCCAATGAGATTCATATATTGTCGTAATAACGCACGCTGGGTACAGCCAGTTATACAACATGTAACTTAATTAACGCACATCCTGAAAATAGTTTGTTCAGAATCGTTTACTGCATCGATTTATATTATTTTTAATATAGGTAATTTTTTATTCCAAAATAATTAAAACCACTAAAATTATTGTCATTTTAACTCTGTACACTTAAAACAAATTAAAACGGACCGTAAGTCAAAGTAATAAGACTTTTAAAATCACAGTTTTTCAAAATTCATACAAATTCTATCATTCAATACAAAATAAAGAAAAATAAACTTTATTCCAAGAAACTAATTTAGTAAATAAAAATGCATATACATGTTAAATTAAAAATTCAGTGTATGTATTATGATTACAACATAATATTCTAATTGGGGTGTTTGAGGGTGTGCGTTAATTACATTACAAGTTGTATATAGGGTCGCTGGATGCGGGTAGCGCAAGACCGGCAAGTCGGGAGATCTTTGGGCAATCGGTCCCGTTTGTAGTCGTTAGACAAAAGTAGATAAACCAAATCAGAGGCCTACTGAGCGACTTCACTATGCAACAATTGCCCTCACGAGAAGGAAAGAAGAATCAATATCTATACATATAATAAAATCGTAGGAAAGTCAAAACTGTACATTGAATATTTTTTGAAAAGGATACTTGGGGCGTGATCTATACATATAATAAAATCGTAAGAAAGTCACAACTGTACATTGAATATTTTTTTAAAAGGATACTTGGGGCGTGATCTACAATCGATATCGAAGCCAAAAATATAGTTTTTAGAATTTTTGTCTGTGTGTCTGTTTGTCTGGATGTATGTCCGGGCTAAACTCAAAAAGTACTGCATGGATTTACTTAAAATTTTGCATGAATATTACTAAGAGGTCGGATCAACATATAAGCTACATATTATCACGCTATCACCTACGGGGGAGGAGCTGTAATAATTTATAAATTTTAACGTGGGTAAAACCGCGGGGTACAGCTAGTCTAGAATATAAAGCGAAGCCAAAAATATTGTATTTGGATTTTTTGTCTGTTTGTCTGTATGTATGTCCGGGCTAAACTCAAAAAGTACTGGATGAATTTCCTTCATATTTTGCATGAATATTACTAAGAGGTCGGGTCAACATATAGGCTACATATTATCACGCTATCACCAACGGGGGATGAACTGTGATAATTTATAAAATGTAACGCGGGTAAAACCGCGGGGCACTGCTAGTGTTTAATGTGTTTCAATTTTATTTCCACAGCGCTGGCTGGATGGGTCAAAATCAGTCAAGAAGCAAGTAGGAGCGAATGCACAATTCTGGTTAGCAGTACGTTTCTATCCCCCCGAACCGTCCCGCTTGGCTGAAGAGTATACGCGGTACTTACTGTGCCTGCAGCTCAGGAAGCTACTGCTTGATGGGAGGATATCGGCGCCTAAGAATACTGCGTTATTGTTGGCTTCGTTTACTGTTCAAGGTATGTTTATATGATAGTACTTTTGCCCGCGACTACGCCCGCGTGGTAAGTCGGAAAAATCAAGATCATAATTTTATAAAAGAGGAAACTGACTGGCTGACTGTTTGATTCACTGATTGATATATCAACGTTTGTTTTATCATGTTAGGGGTTAAATTAAAAGAATATAGGATACACGATTTTAATTCAATTGTTTAATAAATAATAGTCTAAAAGAACTAAAAAACACGCTTTGTAGAAATATAAACAAAAATATTGAAAATTTTAATAAATTTAAATTGAAAATAGTCAAAAAAAATATATATTTCATTGTAAAAAAAGCATAGGGTGCATGGTGTCAATAGTAATAAATATTTTTGTGACAGAAATGAGTAGAAGAATTATTATTTTAATAATATCTTAAAAAGCTCCCCACGCTTTTTTTACAATAACATATATTTATTTACACTATTTTCAATTTAATGTTTTTAAAGGAGTCGGTTACAAACATACAAGCGAAGCTCATATAAAGCGTGTAAAACATATAAATGCTAAGTTTCGAGTTGATCAGATCAAGAAAACTTTGCAACCCTTTTTCACCTCCTTAGGGGGTTGAAATTTCAGAAATCCTTTCTTAGTGCACAGTGTACACCTACGTCAGTTAAGAAATATGTTTCAGAAATTTCATGGAGCGATGAAGAGTGAGGGTATATTTCTGATTAGTCCCATTAGTTGCCATTGTACATAAGGTAATTCCTGTATTCAATTGAGAAAACTTAAAGTTAATAAGACATCCGTCACTCACATGAGAACTTATATATAAACAAAATTATAATTGTTGTTGTCCGGTTGTTGGCCAGTTGTAGTCCGGTGGATCTCCCTATTAATACAACGGTGACCATTGATTTGACTGGCGATGACTGTGTAGACTGCCAGCCAAGCGTTAATTCCGTAAGTAGTGACAAGCTAAAACAATACATACTTGAACTAACTAAAGAACGTAGGGCATTATCAAACAAATTAGAAAATTATGAAATTAAATTAGAGGATAGCAAACTAATTTATGAAAAAGATACTCAGTATTTGCTTTCTGAGATAAAAACTCTTGAGAAGTCCCTAGCAATCTCATATCACAGTTTCCAGTCATATAAAAATGAAATGCAATTGCTGGCTGGAAAGTGTAATCCTGAAAGCAATAGGACATTGGAACCGGTTAACACCAGTAGTGCAGTAGTGGAGTCATACTCACAGCTGGGATCAGAGTCACCAGTATCTCCACAAAATGACAATACTAAACATAGCTCCATACTGTATTCCGATGAAATGGGTAAGGGCCTTGGTACCTTGCTTTGTAATAAGCTGAGTTGTTCCTTTGTCAACTATTGTATGCCAGGATTACATTATAAAGATATAATAGATAAATTAATTCAGAATAAACACAGTGCCAAATCATGTATAACTCTAATGGTAGGAAATTGTAAGAACTTAAAGAAAAAAGACATTACAGATAGTTTCACTAAGATGTTAGAATTAGACTGTAATAAGATAATATTGTGTGCCTTCCCCTATGTGTCCAATGTGCCTGATAGTACAAATAATTATATCCACAAGCTAAATATGCACCTACAGTTTTTGGTTAGCCATTATAGTAATAAATTTATATTTTTGGACACAAATAGTTTTATAGATTCTTGTAGGGTAACCATGAGTACAGTTACTGTCTCAAGAAAATTTTTGAACATACTTGCAACTTTAGTAGCGGCACATATTAACTCAGTCATAAGTAGTATGACGAAGTCACTTTTTATACCATCTTTTAGTAATGTTATTAAAATCAATTTAGTTAGTAGTTTAAACATGTAAGCATGACAATAGAGAAGTGTGATAACTTTCTAATTCTATCACATCAAAATATAAACCGCTTCTCTAGCAAAATTCTAGACATAGAACTTTTTAATGAAAAATATGAAATAGATATCCTTTGTTCAATTGTTTTACATAAATGTGTTACGTGAACTATCTGTAAATGATTGCTATCATATACTTAATTTAAAATTATTGACTCTGTCTCAAAATGAATAATGTTATTGTTTCGAAGTTTTTCTTTTGTAAACCTAAATATAATCTAAAATAATAAGCATTCCGACAACCGATCGAGCATATATTGTGTTTGCCTACTAAATAATTACTCTAATTGGACCAAATCCCGTGTTCATGCCCGCTTGAGTATGTTTCGCCGGACCGTCTCAACTGGGTCGTGTTGAAACCGGTAGTAGATGAACCCACTGAGTTTGTTTCGCTGGGTCTTCTCAGGTGGGGCGCATTGGATCCGGTGGTAGCATTAAAGCGCGACCGTCGTTATTAACACAAGGTCCGTCATAATAATAATACCTTTAATATAGACAGAACCATTGACAATATGTAGTAAAAATATTAGACTTAAACTAGATAATTAAACATAATCTCTTGACAATAACTTGATACGAGCTAGCTAAATATCATTTCTGTAATAAAATAAATTTTATAAATGTTTTCATACAAGATGTACCTAAATATCTATGTAACTAGAAATAATATCTAATGTATCCTACTAATATTATAAATGTGAAAGTTTGTGAGTATGGATGTATGTATGGATGTTTGTTACTCTTTCACGCAAAAACTACAGAACAGATTTTGATGTCACTTTGTAGTTATATAGCTTATATATCGGAATAACACATAAGCTATAATTTATATAATTTAACGCGGGTAAAACCGCGGGGCACAGCTAGTACAACTATATTACTACAAACATGTTCTGACTATTAACAAGCGCTTTTTTAAAGTCTACATGAATAAAAACCTTTTTTATTTTATTTTATTTATTTATTTATAATAATATATGTTAGTTGGCATAGGTACCTAGCAAAAGATAAAAATTAAAATGAACATAAAACGAAAAGTAAAAACATAATGAAAATTTATGCTTCGTGGATCTAATCATAACAAACTTAAACAATTTTATACTTATCTAGGTGTAAAGCTAAAAGTTAAAATTAAATGACAGGTAATATTTAGCAAGTTAAAATATGACAGATAGAAGAGAATGAGTGGAGGTATCTAGATGCTGTATAAAGTTCATTTATCATTATAATCAGAGGGGTATTTTTGATTTTATGTAATTTGTTAGCCTTTTCTTAAAAACGTTAATTGAGTTAGCATTTTTTATTTCTGAGGGTATTTTGTTATACATGCGCGCGCCATCGCTAATTATTGTAGATGGTGCGTATCTTGTTCGCGATTTGGGTAGCACGATATAGCTAGCGCGCCGACTACAGGTCGGCCGCCAACTACTTAATTACTGCTAGTTTGATTTTCTGTTCAAAGTACGCTTTTTTGATCGTTTTATTTAGAAGTAAAGAAGAGTGACTAAATTACAGATGAGTCCCATTTGGCACACACCGTTAAGGAATTAAAAGTATACAAACATATCGATATATTAATAAAGTACCCCGCGTCACAGGAATTTGACGATCTCGCAAGGCTACTGTCTTAACCGCTACCCCACACGTATAGTAGAATGTTCTTAATTATATGACAACTGTGTATTTATTGCTAAACAAGCTGTGCCCCGCGATTTTACCCGCGTTAAATTTTATAAATTATCACAGCTCCTCCCCCGTAGGTGATA
This sequence comes from Pseudoips prasinana, assembly GCA_951640165.1. NCBI lineage: Eukaryota > Metazoa > Arthropoda > Insecta > Lepidoptera > Nolidae > Pseudoips > Pseudoips prasinana. The sequence continues at coordinate 15,413,752 of OX621259.1, read as the reverse complement.
GCGTTATAATATGTAGCCTATATGTTGACCCGACCTCTTAATAATTTTCATGCAAAATTTCAAGTAAATTCATGCAGTACTTTTGGAGTTTAGCCCGGACATACATACAGACAAACAGATAAACAGACAAAAATTTTAAAAGGTATATGTTTGGCTTCGATTTCGATTGTAGATCACGCCCCTAGTATCCTTTTTTAAAAATATTCAATGTACAGTTTTGACTTTCCTACGATTTTATTGACTGTATTGTATATTGTATATTATTGATTTTATTGTATAGATTTTCCCTATATTAATACATATTTTAAAGCTCAGTTTACGTGGATGTAATTTGAAGACAGGAAAATATCGCTTTAAATTGTCCTTGTAATTTACTTACATACATACATAGACTCACGCCTGTTTCCCAGAGGGGTAGGCAGAGACAACGGACTTCCATTTGTCACGATCCTTGCATACCTCTTTCGCTTCGTTTACTGATATAATATTCTTCATAAATGCTCGCCGGTTTAGGGTACTTCTGACCTGACCTTTCTTAAGTACGTCTCCGATTTGATCAGAGAATGTTCTACGAGGTCTTCCGCTTCCGGTTGTACCATTCACACAGGCCAGGTATACTTCTTTTGACAATCTTCTTTCATTCATCCTTTCTAAATGGCCAAACCATCTGAGCATACCTTTTTCAATCTTTGTGACTACATCCTCTTTCACACCACAACGCTCTCTTACATCAGTATTTCGAATTCTGTCTCTCAAAGTCACAGTAATTTACTTATTGGGAAATAATGTGGACCCTCTGTTATTATGGGCGCTCATAGCCAGATACTCTCACCGGTCTGTAAGTGATTGACGACGCTAAGCAACTAGGCTCGCGGTCTGTCCATAGATGGGTGACTGCCATAGTGGTTTAATTTCTGAGCATCTCCGTGCTGCAGAGGGCACGTTAAGCTGTCGGTCCCGGTTGTTGGCATTAGGCAACAGTAGTTAAGCCTCGTCAGAGGCCAACTGGGCGGCTTGAAGAACTCTGACACTATGGTAACCACTGCCCATACGATAAGTAAGTAGGTCCGTTATTATTATTTGATACGATATTTAAACCAATTGTTAAATATTTTGCAGCGGAACTAGGAGATTACAACGTATCAGAACATCCGCCGAACTATCTCTCTGATCTATGTTTATTGCCGAAGCAAAACACCGAAGACGAGCGAAGGATACGAGAACTACACAAACTGCACAAAGGCCAGTCTCCTGCAGATGCTGAAGCCAATTTCTTAGAGCACGCGAAGAGGTTGGACTGTTATGGTGTTGAATCACATCCAGCAAAGGTAACTATTGAGTACCTTCCTACTTACTATGTGGAGTCACATCTAGCAAATGTGATAAACCACTTACTAGTTTCTGTGAGCTTGTTTGTTGAGCCGAAGCAAAATGAACGCATACTACGTGAGTAATCTCAAGTTGAGTCACTTCTAACAAAGGTATGATTAAGATAAAAAAAATATATATATTTCGAATTCAGTTTTGCATTTTAGCGGACTTCACTAGGCAGAGCCTTATCGAGTCTGTCAATAGACTCTATTGCATTTATTGATAATAGTACTAGATAACACAAATGCCAGTGTCTTAGACCAGTGTTTGCTGAGCCGAAGCAAAATAAGCGCAGACTACGTGGCTAATCTCAAGGTGAGTCACATCTAGCAAATGCGATAAACCACTTACTAGTTTCTGTGTGATTGTTTGTTGAGCCGAAGCAAAATGAGCGCAGACTACGTGGCTAATATCAAGTTGAGTCACATCTAGCAAAGGTTATTAAAGTACTAGAGAGCAGAAAGGCAAGTCTTGTAGACGCCGAGATTAATCTCAAAATGAGTACTTACTGTGTGGAGTTACATTTAGCAAATGTGGGAAACCAGTTACTAGTTAATGTGAGCTTGTTTTTTGAGCCGAAGCAAATTGAGCGCAGACTACGTAGCTAACCTCAAGGTGCGTCACATCTAGCAAAGGTATGATTAAAGTACTAGAGAACACAAAGGCCAGTCTTGTAAACGCTGAGATTATACTCAAGATGAGTAGGTACTTACTGTGGGGAGTCTCATCTAGCAATTGTGATAACCCAGTTTATAGTTTCTGTGAACTTGTTTGTTGAGCCGAAGTAAAATGAGCACAGTCTACGTGGCTAATCTCAAGGTGAGTCACGTCTAGCAAAGGTTATTAAAGTACTACAGAACACAAAAGCCAGTCTTGTAGACCCTAAGATTATTCTCAAAATGAGTACTTACTTTGTGGAGTCATATCTAGTAAATGTGAGACACTAGTTTCTGTGTGCTTGTTTGTTGAGCCGAAGCAAAATGCTACCACTAGGCTACTTGCCTAATCTCAAGGTGAGTCACATCTAGCAAAGGTTATTAAAGTACTAGAGAACACATAGGCCAGTCTCGTAGACGCTGAGATTAATCCCAAAATGAATTGAATATAGCAAAGGTATGAGTAAAATAGAGCTGCATGGCGCGCATTCAAGAAATAAAAAACTTGAGAGGTGTCAAGGGACACCCGGATGGAACGAAGTTATTTCTTATTATTTATTAAGTACAAAAAACCTGTATACACTCAACAAAAATAATCGTCGCGACACCACACTGTTCAATGCGAAATAGAAATGAAAATATCTGGCTTGCTTTTTATAAGGGAGAGAGAGAGAGAGAGAGAGACAGATAGACAGACAGAGAAACATGCGCACGCTGCACAGCTGCAAAAAGTGTCGTGACAACTTTTCGTAAGATTTTTTTCCGTCTAGCCCCCTTTCACAACGCGCGATAAGGAACTTCGTTCCAATTGTATACTTCCCTTACTTAACTTATCATTAACTGCAATTACACAGTACTATAATAAACATATCATACATAGGTTACCTGTAATTCTCTCAAATAATACATTTGAACATAATCGGACTACCAATAACATAATTAAAATTAAATTATTTTTGCGCGTATTATGTGCCTGTATGAATCCTATTGTTATAATATTGTATAGCGTATCAAATCAGAATGTCAAAATGAATTCTTTTTATATTAAAATTCGATAACACTCAAAATAATATAAATAATTTGGATGCTGTTTCCGTGTCTGAATCGTCAACATGTGACCTAGAAAACTGTACCCCATTAAATTTTACATTAAACCAATCACTTAAAATTATTACTCAGAACATACGAAGTATAAATAAAAATATAACAGGATTTATGACCACACTTGCTAGGACAAAACTTGAGTGGGACATAATTGCACTAACCGAGTGTTGGCTCCCCACTACGCACAATATTCCAGAGTTGACGAACTATAACCTTTTTCAAACCAGAAATAATCGTACACAAAATGAAGGGGTAGTTGTCTATGTACACAAGCAACTGCAACTCAGTGTGGAGGAGCTGCCACTACTAGATGCTAATTGCCTCCAAATAAACATTGACAAAACTACTGTCCTCCTAGCGATATACCGCCCACCTGGTTACAAAGATCTTAGTATTTTTTTAAATTCTCTCTCTATTATCTTAAATGGATTATCTCAGTACAATAATATAATTTTAATAGGGGACATAAATATTAATATACATGAACAGTCTCATGATTCCGTTAAAAATAATTATCTTAACTTATTGGCTATACACGGCTTGCTACCTGCTCACACTATACCAACGCGGCAGAATGCATGTTTAGATCATGTTATACTAAAAACTAAGCTACCTGCTTCAACTATGGTCGCGCATTCTGCTCTAACAGATCATGATACGGTTATGTTATTCTTATCGAAATGCATGTCTAAGTTGATCGCAAAAAAGTATACAGTCCGTATTAATTACGATCAACTGGATGCAGACCTTAAACAACTAGATTTTAGTGACGTATACAAGACTCAAGATCCTCATTTAGCGGGGGAATCAATTATTCGGTTAATAAGACACGCTATAGACGCAAACTCCAAGACTGTTAAACTTCCAAATCGTAAGTTAATATTAAAGCCTTGGATAACGCCTGGCTTACTCCGGTGCATTCGGCACCGGGACGCACTGCACAGAAAATTTAAACAGGCGCCAAATAACGAGATTTTAAAAATTTCATTTACTCGGTACAGAAACTTCTGCAATAAATTGTTAAGGAACGTCAAAATAGAATTTGAAAAAAACGAAATTAAAAAAGCTGGTAATAACTCTAAACAATTATGGTCTGCTATAAATAGTATATCAGGCAGATCGACAAAAAAAGTCAATACATCATCACATTTATTAGCGTCATTGGGTACACCGCAACACTCCATAAATTATGTTAATAACTTCTTTGCTTCAATAGGTAAAAAACTTGCTAGTAATATAAAGAGTAGGCCAACAGCAGTAACAACGGTGAACTATCCCAAAACGGTGAAGTCTATGGTTATGCTTCCAACTGATGAGGATGAGGTGAGAACTATACTAAAATCACTTCGTAACAACCGTAGTGCAGGGTGGGATGGGATATCCAGTGACCTATTAAAAAAGCATGAAATTGCAATTGTGCCTCCCCTGACGTATATATGTAATCTGGCTCTCTCCACGGGTAAGTTTCCCAATGTGTTTAAAAAAGCGATAATCCATCCGGTCTACAAGAGTGGGGACAGAGATTGTGTTGACAATTATAGACCAATAGCTGTGCTCACAGCTTTCTCTAAGATATTGGAACGGGTCATGAACAAGCGACTAATGAGCTACTTAGAAAATAATAACTTCATCACTCCAACACAATTTGGATTTCGCACCGGTAAATCGACGTCTGATGCGGTTCATGATCTCACAGACTATATAGTCACAAGAATGGATAGTGGAGACAAAGTATTGGGCATATTTTTGGATCTCGCGAAGGCGTTTGACACAGTTTCTGTTCCAATTCTTGTGGATAAGATGGAACGCTTGGGAATCAGGGGATTGCCGCTGGATCTCTTTAAAGATTACCTGAGCGAGCGTACTCAGCGAGTGAAGATAGATGATTTCATCAGTGACGAGCAAACGCTTACCTACGGCACTCCACAAGGTTCTGTCCTTGGACCTACACTCTTCCTCATCTACATCAACGACCTGGGTACGCTTGATCTCGGTAACGGAAAAATCATTAGTTTCGCTGATGACACTGCACTCTTGTTTAGCGCAAGATCGTGGGATGATGTTTACCTACATGCACAATCAGGGTTCAACACAGTGTACAAGTGGCTACAAAGCAATCGGTTGACCCTTAACACTACCAAAACACAATACATGGCATTCTGTCTAAAAAGCATTGGACCAACTAAAGCTATTGTCGCACACTCATGTACAGATGCACCTACAGATGGTTGTGACTGTGTAAGTCTCTCTAAGACCGAAAAAGTGAAATATCTTGGAATAACAATTGATAATAATCTTAGATTTCAAGAGCACATAAATACACTTAATAACAGATTGCGTAAGCTTATATATGTTTTTAAAACACTAAGACACGTAGCCGATAAAGAAGTCCTGAAATCAGTGTACTTTGCCCTTGCTCAGTCCATAATAAGTTACTGCATCACCTCCTGGGGTGGGGCACCGAAATCTACCCTACTGGAATTGGAAAGAACTCAAAGAGCTATCCTGAAGGTCTCGTCCTTTCGTCCTTATCAATATCCCACTGAACAGTTGTACAAGGAGAGCAAAGTCCTCACAGTGCGGCAACTATTCATACTAAACACTATACTGAAACAACACTCTCTATTGATCTATGACCCATTGCTGTCTAGTGGGAAAAGACGGTATAACCCAGTGCAACGTCTTCACCTTCATCTAAAAACTACCTTTGTTAAACGCTTCTTTAGACACATGGGTGGTTATCTTTATAATAAAACACATAAACTGTTAAATATTTTTAATCTCACCAAATATAAATGTAAAAAAAGGCTGACTGAATGGCTATTACAACTAAACTATGATGATACCGAGCATATGATTATTAATGTAGTATAAAAATTCTTAAGTAACCACAAACACACACATACTTGCTACGCACATATTTTAAATACCTATACAAACAGACATGCACACACACACACACACACACACATACATACATCCATACACAAACATACATATACTAACGCTACCTTTTTATTCAAAATAAAAATAAAAATCAATTATATTATTAAAGTTGTTGGATAACTTACTACGTTGTCAGCGCACATAGTACATAATCTAGAAATGTTAATGTTAAGAGGTGGGAACCTGGTGTCCTGAAATACAGGCCTAAAGCCTAGCTTAGGCACCAGTCTCCTACAATATATGTATACTTACCTGAATTATGTAATATATATAAAACTGTCTTTGGTAAACTGTATATTGTAGTGAGAAAATAAATTTTATTATTATTATTATTATACGTCACGAACAAATTCAAATGTCTTACAAATTAATAATAAAATAAGAACCAAACAAACATAAAAGGGATTAAATTATAAACAATAAAACAGAACAACATAGTTTCTAAACACTAAGAGTAAAACGTTTTGGAAGCCATTGTACCTTAAGGTAAACTCAATTGGACAAACCCCATTCTAAAATTAGTCATGTAGTTGGTATATTCTGGACAATGTATTTGTTTATTAAAAATGTATTTAGGTTAAAAGGTAAACAGTCATTATCAATAATTTTAATGTGTCGTGCATTGAGGGACAATTAATAACATTAACTTTTGACATATTAATATTCAATAATAATATATAACTGATGAACACTTACGTAGTTTTTTTTTATTTGTTATTTTACTTTTAAACCTTGAGAAGGACAGAAGAAAAACGTATCGGTCCGTACCTCCCGCATATAGACACTAATTAAGTAAAAATAGGTACGAAAATTAGGGATTCCGACGCTGCCATGAATTTATTTCGCACTAGCTGCGCCCGCGACTTCGTCCGCGTGTTAATTAGTTTATTTAGTAAAATAAAATACTTTTTCTAAAATAAAAGTAGCCTAAGTTACGCCTTACATCAGCTACCTGCGAATAAAAGTCCCGTCAAAATCGGTCCAGCCAGTTCAGAGATTAGCCGGAACAAACAGACAGACAGACAGACAAAAATTGTAAAAAATGTTGTTTTGGTGTATGTACCGTATATATATTCATATTTATGTAGTAAAAAACGGTTATTTCAATATTACAAACCGACACTCCAATTTTATTTATTTGTATAGATTATAGTGCCCATAATTATTTTCACATATTTGTGAGGATTTTTTAATTTCATTTATTTTCATAACGTTTTCATAATATATATTTTGTTATTTGACCCGAGACAGAACCAGCAGACAAAAGTCATAAACCCAAGTTTATTTTGTATACATAGATATGTATGTAGTTAGAAGAATAACTAGAGTGCTTATACCACACGACTGAAGTGAAACTTAGATATTAGAAACTGGCAATGACAGAAAGAGAGAAAATGTGTGCTCGTACCTCTCTCTTGCTCTACAGCAGTGTTTTTCAACCTGTGGGTCGCGACCCCCTGGTCGCGAAGCTTCTATAGGGAATTCGCAAAAGGTAGGGGAATCTAGTCACAGGGTTGCAAATGTATTTGGAGTATCATGATTGGCCTAATCCTGATACTCCAAATACATTTGCAACCCTGTGACTAGGTTTCCCAACCTTTAGCTTCAAATACATTAAAATTTAAGCCCGAAGTTCCAAAACTTTGGCTGTACTTTGTCACTCGACAACCATCTAACCTCTGTATGATAAAGTAAATTTTGGTTTAGTGCTCCCATATCTTCACAAATTTTCAATACAGACGTATCCGAAACGCTTTTTCTTTAATAATAATTTACAATTTTTATAATAATATTTAGAACTTGGCTGTATTCCTGTGGCAAGCTTTTGGCCGCAAGAGCATGACGATGCATGACGATTTTCATTGGATTTAACGCGCAAAAGCTAGAAATTGCGCACATTCCGCAGTATCCGTAGATTCATCAAATTTCAAAGAGTCTTCGTAACATCAGTCATCTTATCGCTTATCCTCGATTGAATAAAATATCGAAAAATTCTTTATCATGAGAAAACTTCTAAACAAGTAACACACTTATTTATTCCCAATGACAGTTAATCCGAATTTCAAATGACTGTCGTCATGAAGAAGTTCTTTCTTATTATATTTTCATCATACCCGCTAAAAGTTGATGGTTATGTTGGTCTTTTCAGAAATTTATCCATTTTCAATAATTAAAAATCACTATAAAATACGTAAAAACAATGTCTGGCTCTCGACAAACAGTAACGGGCTGACGGTCTGAACTAGTCGCAACGCATGCATTTCGGGATCGCGGGTGCCGCCACTGCATAGCCATAGTCGCCCCCGTAACGCTCATTGTGCCTCGCTTACTCATTCCCTCAACTCGCATTTTAATGATGTATTTATCCGAACCCTAATTGTGAAAATGAATAAATATGTTGGATTCAATATTTCTCACAAAATAAAATATATGGGTAAAAGCGGGTAAAAACGGGTAGGCGGTCGCGAAAAATTTCTTCGTACTAAAGGGGCCGCGCCATAAAAAAATTTTGGTTGACAAACACTGCTCTACAATTATATACGAAACGTACCTTCTTCTTAGCTTTTCGATGGCAACGCTAAGAAGGTACGTTTCGTATTATTAATGTAGGTACCTGTCTCTTTTTCTATCTTCACTACCCTATGTCTCCCTCTCAACTTCGGTTCGCCTCGCCCGATCACACTTTTCGTAACACTTCCGTAACGCATTTTTTTTTATTTCAACTTTCTTTTTTGTAAGACAACGCCCGCACTAGGGAATGTAATCCCTGTGTCGCGGGGTACGTCACAAACATATAATAGACGGACACAAATTACATCCAGACTCAGAACAACTATTTATGGGTTACACAAATAGTTGTCCGGCGTGGGACTGGAACCCGCGACACGAAGCGGCGAGACGACTGTCTTAGCCGCTGCGCCACACGTGCAGTTTTTTACCAGCTTACTTCCCAAGTTAGGCCTGCGTAAAGAAGTTTTACTTCAATATATGTATACATACATATATTGAAGTAAAACTTCTTTATAATATATATAATAGTTGTTTGGTTGCTCTAGTACAGGTTTTGCATTGTTTGGGATCAGATGCTTGAGTGTTAGTTGTTCCAAGATATTTATGTATTTTCTTATAGGAATATGGTACCTATTACATACTGCATAGAGACTAATTTAAAACTAATTAAATTAAAATATTCTCAATTCCAGGATTACAACGGCAAAGACATATTTATTGGCGTGACGTCAATAGGTATAGTCGTATTTCAGAACAACGTCAGAGTGAACACTTTCTCTTGGAGTAAGATTGTCAAGATTTCCTTCAAGAAGAAACAGTTTTTTATTCAGTTGAAGAGGGAGCCTGTAAGTATTTACTAAAGACATACAAACTTTTAAAAACTGCAGCATGAATGCATGCCTGTGGCAACATGAATTGCTATGCTGATTGGTGACAGCGTGTGACTGACGGCGTAGAATATCGCCACCCCATCCCATCGTTAAATGTATCTGCAGTATACAACATGGATATATTTAGTAGACAGGCCTTTTTGTCTAGTGGATAATGAGCATAGCAAAGCAGAAGTTGTGATATACAGTATGTTAGTTTAAACGAGGGACGTATTCAAACCCATAATAGTGTATGCTTATATGATGCTAATAAAAATATGAACAAAAAAAAAACACTGATAAATAACAAACAGAACCATACCAAAAATTTCGCAAAAGTCTCACAACGTGTATACACCCTTGCGCTAACGTGTTTAGTATTATCGCAGAACATGTGTGCGGGTCAATGACCTTTAGGTAGAATCCATTTTCTCTTCATACTTTAAACCAAACGGGTCTAAAATGGTATGGGTGCATTCCTTCTTCATGCAGCAGCTTCCACACAGTCCAATGTGATACACCGAATCGTCTTGCAGCATTTCGAGTGCTTTCTTGTGGGTGATGTTCGAAGTATTCAAAAATGGCTTCTTGTAGGTGCATTGGGTATGGCTCCCTCCCTCGTCCTTGGGCATGCGTCGGTACGGTGAACTGACCGAATGTTCGCAACCTAGCATAAGGTTGTACAACGGAATCTGGCGGTTGGGAAACATCTCTCGGTACAAATTAATAGCTCCTCGTACACTATCATTCGATAACACGTAGGTACGAACCATATCCCAATATTCTTCATTGGAATATTGATATGACGTCATTTTTTGTTAGTCAAGTACACGTTTACAGAACACACTTATCGGTAAGCGGGGTTGTTTATGCAATACGCGGAAGCGCCAGACATGCGCAACTAGCGGCGCTCTCGCATAGACTGCGGGTGCGGTCAGCGCCGGGGTGGGTCCTGTCGGTGCATCGGAACAACACAGAGGAAAGGGTGAGGGGGAGGGCGGGGTTTTAGGTACTGTTTACAAGTTCACTTCTTGCGCACTCAGTGTTCATGATAATGTATTTTATAGGACAATTACGAAAAAAAATTAGGTTATAGGTTTTTTAAATATTTGGGACGAGAATCGAATACTGAACACCCTCCCTTAATATATCCCTCGTTTAACCTAACATACTGTATAATAAAAATTACTGAAACAGGGTACATAATATAAAATGCAATGATAGAAATACCATACTTACCTAACAACATACTATAATATAAATAAAAATGATATGGATTTATACATTTGATATTTAAACTTAAATATTAAGATGATTCTCCCTTAATTTTTTTGGAAATGTGATTACGTGCTTTTTTTTTTTAATCTGCATTCTGATCTCCAGAGTTAACGCATTCCAAAGAAGAAAAGATTGTACAAAAAAGGAAGATTCCTCCATTCTTCCCTTTTTGTTATTCCGGTTATCAGTCATTATGGTCTTTGGATAACTTTTAGCTAACTCACTAAGTATTCTCCTTTCAGTCGGAGTCATACGACACCGTACTCGGTTTCAACATGCGGTCTGGTCGAGCGGCGAAAGCTTTATGGAGATGCAGTGTTGAAAGGCACGGCTTCTTCCGTCTAAGGGCTCCCAGAAGAAGAGCCTTGTTAGCCGCCTTAGGAGCTTTAGCGGGGTTAGCTGCCCCAACCGTGCCCAGAACTGAAACTATGGCTTTGGAAGACGCAAGGCGATCAAGATCTACTAACAGGAGTTTTGTTAGGTATGTTGTTTTACTTTAGTGCAGAATACTCTGATTTCTCATTCTGTAACCCCCCTCCGGGAAGACAGTGATCTGTTTGTGGTGGAGTCGCTGAGCCGGACTGGTGTAGTCGGCAATAGGGGAGGGCAATCCAGAGCCCTCCCAGATTACGTGTCCCGACCATCTGGGACATGGCGTAAAAGGGGAGCACTGGAGCAGCATACCCCCGTCCCCGGGGCTCAAATCAGGCGAGGAGAGAAGTCCACCGCAGGTTAGGCTTAGTCGGTGCGAGTCCGACATACCCACCCGATGATACTTTTTGTGGGTGGCATGTGTAGGCATTCCTCCTGAAAACAAAAAAAATAGCTCCCAGTCTCAATCGAGATTAGGTATATAGATACCTAATCTCGATATAGATAGGTGGGAGATACACAAATGCAGGTGCAGGTCTCAATCAGATGTGACGGCTTGCCGACACGACTGGAAAGATGTCTAGTACAGGGGCTCTACCGGCTAAGTCGCCGAATATCGTTTTCGTGAATGACGTTCAAATAAACAAAGGTTAAAAATCACTTAATCAATCGTTAAATCGGCTTCCATGACAACGTGTGACGTCATAAATGTTCCGGAATCGATTGTCAACGTTGAAGACGATTTAACGATTGATTAAGTCATTTTTAACCTTCATTTATTTCAACGCCATTCACGAAAACGATGTTCGGTGATCCCCTGGATCGGCTTTACGTGCTCTGTGAGGCATGGGGATGTATCGCCGCCAACATCCAGACTACGGGCTGATACAAATACTTTTTCCCAACTGAAAGCTCATTGGGGTTGGGGGCGAGGGTCAGTAACACTTGTTTGCTGACTTTAAAGGCCGGCAACGCACCCGCGATACCTCTGGTGTTGCGAGTGGCCATGGGCGGCGGTGATCACTTACCATCAGGAGACTAACTTGCTCGTTTGTCACCCTCTGATATAAAAAAGAGTAGAACTTATCGCTTTTATTTTCCGTAGGAGTCGGTCCCGAACCCGGGAGCGCTCAGCAGGCGCCGTGGCTACCGCGTCCCCGGGCGTGGCTATGCGCGGCTCGCGCGTGTCGTGCGACACGGCTGCCGAGCCGCCGCCCCGGGCCGCCTGGACCGAGCCCCCTAGACCACAATCTGAAGTACGGTGAGTATTTTGTTTTGTATAGTTTCTTAAGATATGTCCTTGTAGATCTGAAGATGTTTATCCAACAATAAACATATCCGGCCCGCCACAGACGTCTTCTGATCCATCAGAATATTAAGTTGAAGATTCCTTTGTAGACGATATCCATCGTTTTCGTCGTCTGATAGGATCCATCGCTTTCGTCGTCTGATAGGACTGAGGAGGATGGGTAAATTTTTCTCACTTAAGATTATTTCAAGCATAATGTGCCTGAAATTGTAAATAAGTAAGAAAAATTTTGCGAATATGTAGGCGATTATGGTCCGGCGCTGGGAGCTAATCCTAGCGCGAGAGAGTATGCGGCGCCCGGCTGGCTTTTACCCGATTAGGCGCCGCCCCTGGGACCGCTGGCGTTTGGGGGAGGGAACGAGTGGAGTTCTTTTCCTCCGAGTGCCAGCGGTCCCGGGACGAGGTAACCTGCTGTAGCTCAGGTAACACGCTTGTGCGTACTGGGGAAGGGGGGAGGCGTTCAAGCCCCTCCCCTTCCCGCGTGGGAGTCGAGAGGGCGTTCAGTGTACAGCGGGGGTACTGGCGAGATCGTTCACGAGTACCCAGAGCCCCCACTACAGGCACTGTGAGCATACCACGTTCGACTAGAGCATAACCACCACGTAAAAAAGAAATGGCAATTATAGAAATAATGTGAGGCTTAATTTATTTATTTTTATTTATTTTAAACTTTATGCACAACAATGTACAAAGGCGGACTTAATGCCGAAGGCATTCTCTGCCAGTCAACCTTGGGGTGATGCAGAGATTTCATGGTAGGTGCACTAAGAGCTTAAAGAGTAAGACTGAGAGTAAAAATGTAGATACTTAATACAATTACATAAAATACACAATACCTATATTATAATAAACTAATATATATCCATATATATTATACATAATATACATAAAAATAATACAAATAAATAAAATAATACTAATGTGATGATTCTGCCATTAACTTTTTGGTTATATGCTCCCGAGTTTTCTTTTTGAAAGAAATCTAGGCAAATTCCCTAATCTCCCTGCTTGGTTGATGGGTTGGCAATCGCAGTATAACCGCAGTACAGGTCGCGCGGTGGTTTATGATCGCTCGGCAAAAGTGGAAAGGGCATGCGCAGTGTTCAATTTTAAGGTCTTTATGAAGACGTGCGGAGTGAGGGAGGTGGGTGTGCGCCGACGGCGACTCGTTATTGGTAGGTTAGTCGCTCATCGATTCCCGCGCTGCGTTCACGCGCCTCGTGCCTCTTGAGTACTGTTGCGCACAGCTTGTGTTATCGCGTTACTAATACGTAGCAGTAAAAAAAATGGTTAAAAATAAAATTTTAAAACGGCAAGCTAGAAAAATGGTTTATGACGTGAATTGTTTCGTTATAAAAGAAACTAATGAAATCGTGATTAAGTTAAAGCAGGTTAAAAATACAACTGCAGCAGCCACAATATCATTACAGAAAAAATTGGCCACACCTATACAACGCTTACACCTGTTTGCAAATAGAACAACGAATACCATCGATAAGTCCGTATGAATTGAAATCTGTAACATTTTAGAACAAATTCGGGAAGAAACTGCGGAAGCTGGTACAACTAACGAAAATATTTTACAACAAGTTATGAGTAATTTGAAACAAGAACAAAAAAGAACAGCACTAGCAACAAATACATCTGTGATAACAGTCAGGAGAATTACCACACAGGCCGCAAATTCCGAGTTTTTGACGGTATTTAGAACTCCTGGAAAGAAAAGACCGCGCGCAAAACCGATAACGGGCATTGATAATTTTGACCAAGGAGTCATAAAAAGATGTATTCATAACTTTCACTTAACTAATAAAGAAATTCCTACAGTAGAAAAACTAAGACAAAAGTTACAGGAAGATATCAATTTTCAAGGCTCTAAAACTAGCCTACTTCAGATTATTAAAGAATTGGGGTTTAAATGGAAAAAGACCGAAAACAACAGGAAGGTTTTGATAAAAACCACAAACATCCGACTCAAACGAATCGAGTACCTAAAAAATCTAAAAAAATATCGTGAAGAAGGACGACCAATAATTTACACGGATGAATCGTATGTGGATTCATCACATTCTAATCCCAAAGCTTGGACAGATGGTTCAACCAAGGGCCTTTAAAACGCCTATTTCTAAGGGACAACGTGTGGTCATCGTACATGCTGGATCCGAGGCGGGCTTTGTTCCAAATGCGTTGCTCACATTTAAAGCTGGAGGAAAATCAGGAGACTACCACGACAACATGAATTACGAGAATTACGAAAAATGGTTAAAAACACAACTAATTCCTAATATTCGACCCAATTCTGTTGTCGTGGTTGATAACGCTGCCTATCATAATAAGCAGTATGACCTTGCACCCACTTCAAACACCAGCAAAGCGGATATGCAAGCCTGGCTGTTCGAAAAAGGTATAGAATACGATGACGACATGTTAAAACCACAATTGTATCAGTTAATAAAAACACACAAAGAACAATTTAAAACGTTTTCTATTGACAAATTTTGGCTGAACACAATCACAACATTGTGAGACTGCCTCCGTATCACTCCGATCTCAACCCCATCGAAATGGCATGGTCTATGATTAAGCAGTATGTGGGTAGCAAAAACGTAAAATGGAATCTTAATAATGCTATTGAGCTTGTCAAAGAAAGTTAACTTAATGGGAGCAAGAGAGTGGGAGATCTTGTGTAATAAAACCAAATCTGTAGAAGAAGAATACACAAAAAGTGACCACATTATAGATCTTATGACAGAACAGTTTATTATTCGTGTTACTGATGACAGCTCCGACAGCGAAGAGAGTGATGATGATGACTCCGAAATGTCTGACGACAATGAAGTGCCCTTACGTTCGTGCTTCCATCCTCAACCTTCTACTTCAACATCCCAGATGAATTAATGGAAGGAATATCACCACTGCCGGATGAATAATTTTCGTGTGATTTTACGTATTAAATATAATAACTGTTTACTTTTGTTTTTTAAATTTTTCTTAATTAACCTACTTGCAAGATAAATTACTAGTAAAAACTAGTGTTATCAACTTATCATAAACTAGCTTTTACCCGGGGCTTCGCCCGCTTTTATTAGCATATATCCGTCTCCAGGGTCCCAACTTTCTCTGTATCAAAATTCATCAAAATCGGTTTTGCCATTTAGGCGTGAAGATATAACAGACAAACAAACTCACTTTCACTTTTATAATATTAGTATGTTATGTTACTAAAGTTCAAAAATACGAAATAAAAAATGCTTAATAACACGCTAAGAATTTCAGTGCATGATTGTACACATGCGCCGATTGCCCCCACTACTTTCCTCGAGCGATCTAGAATCATCGCGCGACCTGTACACAGAGAGACGCTGCTACCCGTTTTTTTATTTTATTTTCCAATTTATAAAACTTACAGCTAATTAGTTACACAAATTCTTCAAATTATACAAAAGATAACCAATTACAAGTTTTCACAAATAAATAAATTGTATAGATACATATTTCAAATATAGAATAAACAGCATACCTATTACTAAATTACTATTAAGATGGACCTTCGGGTGGAGTTTTACACCCCCTACGGGATGAAATAGGGTGCAGATATAAGCCACTCAGCCATGAATTATAAATATTTTAATAAAGTCAATCTTGGCGTAATATCTTTATGTAAGTCGAGAAAGCGTAATGTTTAGAACGTTCAAGTTCAAAACCAAGGCGTGTACCGCTGATATTTCGAGTTCAATGTCCGTATTATAAACTTGACATAGTGATGGAAAATATCGTGAGAGAACCTGCATGCTTGAGTGGTCTAATAGCATGTGAAGTCTGCCAAACTGCACTAGGCCAGCATGGTAAACTATGGTATGGTTTATTGCGCGGGGAGACCCTTGCCCTGCAGTGGACAGTGATGGGCAGCAATAAAATAATGTGTCATGTCAAATATAATTTCACTGTCAGTTGAAATATATATAAATATATCTTCATCATATATAAAATATCTCCATCATCATCATTCTAGCGTAAATAAGTCCACTGCGGGACATGTCTCCCCCAAGAATCATCTTTGGTTCATATGCCATAATAGTCATGCTTGGTTGGCAATCGCAGTAAGATGGTAATAGCACTCAGAAGGAAGCTGCTGCCCGTCCTCTGGTAATACGTATTCCCTGGGGTCGACTTTTATGCCCCCCACGGGTTGATGTTGATGATATTCTGACATTCGCTGCCGACACCGGCGTGGGTCGTGGGTTCGATTCCCACCCAGGACAGATATTTGTGTGCATGAATATGTATGTTTGTCCTGAGTCTGGGTGTAATTATATATATATAAGTATGTTAATACAAAAAGAAAGAAGTATTTTTTTAGAGGTTTCCATAGTACAAGCAAGCTATGCTTAGTTTGGGATTAGATGGCCGTGTGTAAATAATGTTCCAGGATATTATTATTATTAAATAAATCCATTTTCGTTTCCAGCGAAGGCGATCTTCTAGAACAAATCCTGCGCATCCCGCTGTCGTACGTGGACGAGTCGGAGTCCAACTCGGAGGAGGAGAGCGGCGGCGGCGTGCGCGTGCGGCTGGCGCCGGGCGCGGACGGGCTGTTCGGCTTCAACGTGCGCGGCGGCCGCGGCGCGCCCGTCTGCGTGTCGCGCGTGGCCACGCGCACGCGCACCATGCTGCAGGAGGGGGACCAGGTCAGCGCCATCCAATGACCTAGTAGTAATAGTTGTAGTTCGGCTTCAACGTGCGCGGCGGCCGCGGCGCGCCCGTCTGCGTGTCGCGCGTGGCCACGCGCACGCGCACCATGCTGCAGGAGGGGGACCAGGTCAGCGCCATCCAATGACCTAGTAGTAATAGTTGTAGTTCGGCTTCAACGTGCGCGGCGGCCGCGGCGCGCCCGTCTGCGTGTCGCGCGTGGCCACGCGCACGCGCACCATGCTGCAGGAGGGGGACCAGGTCAGCGCCATCCAATGACCTAGTAGTAATAGTTGTAGTTCGGCTTCAACGTGCGCGGCGGCCGCGGCGCGCCCGTCTGCGTGTCGCGCGTGGCCACGCGCACGCGCACCATGCTGCAGGAGGGGGACCAGGTCAGCGCCATCCAATGACCTAGTAGTAATAGTTGTAGTTCGGCTTCAACGTGCGCGGCGGCCGCGGCGCGCCCGTCTGCGTGTCGCGCGTGGCCACGCGCACGCGCACCATGCTGCAGGAGGGGGACCAGGTCAGCGCCATCCAATGACCTAGTAGTAATAGTTGTAGTTCGGCTTCAACGTGCGCGGCGGCCGCGGCGCGCCCGTCTGCGTGTCGCGCGTGGCCACGCGCACGCGCACCATGCTGCAGGAGGGGGACCAGGTCAGCGCCATCCAATGACCTAGTAGTAATAGTTGTAGTTCGGCTTCAACGTGCGCGGCGGCCGCGGCGCGCCCGTCTGCGTGTCGCGCGTGGCCACGCGCACGCGCACCATGCTGCAGGAGGGGGACCAGGTCAGCGCCATCCAATGATCTATCCAGATTCGAAACATTGTGTCTTTTACTTTAAGAGCAGCTTGATGGAGAATAATGTCCCCACCTTAAAGTGGTGATCTTCCTGTTCGTGAATAAGGCTAGCAAAACCAATCTTAACTATGTCAACAAAAAACATTGAAGGAAACGTTATTTTTATTGCGAGTCTCGATCTTAACCCTTTTAATGCGGTGACCGAGATATCTCGTCCATCAAATTGTCCATTCAGTTACTGATGACGAGATAATGCATGATCCAGAAACTGTCATTGTGAAAGAGGCATTCATAAACAAAATCGCTCTCAAAACGAGACAAACTCAACGTGTCCCGACGGTCTTTAAAACTCCTATTTATAGATGAATATAATAGTAGTATTACTACCAGTCAAATTTCGTATTACTTAATTCGTCGCTGTTTACTTCACAAAACTACTGTGGTACCATTTAATAACCAGTGCTTCAGAATGCTTATTAATCGAATCACAAATAAAATTTTGTTTCGTTTACCTTCAATATCATAAAAACCGTCTACACGGCGATCATTATTGTAGCAAATCAAAATCTCTTTATTTGCTAAACATGGGTACATATAAGTAGATGTTAAGTTATTACATATAATTTGTCCTAGACCATATTTTACCTTTAAAGGTGTGCAAATTGTTTCAAGACAGTTGTCACCTATCACCTTTTTCATTGATATTATTACAAATTTATTTAGGCAGCCTTACATTCAATTATATATTAATTACGCCAGTCTCACTCTACTACTCATATCATGACATTCACCACTATCTTTTGATTCACTCGACACAAAGGCCTAACTACTCTATTAAAATATATGAAATATTTTTGTAATTTATATGAAATTAAATATTAAGAAAATGTCAAAATTAATAAATATAAAACAACACTACCTTCCATTTTGAAATATTAGCTACATATTGTTTTGACGAGATAACACGTCAACCGTTTGTAGTGTAAGATTTTTCAGACGAGATATCTCGTCGGTAGTACATAAATGTAGATTTGGTTACGTTATAGCCGTACAGGGCAGCCATTTTTGAATTTATCCCGCCGCTTTGAAAGAGTTAAATATAGATTACATTGATAAAGTCACGCTCCTCTTGATATTCGAGAAAATGTGACTTCGAATCACATTCATTCGGAATATGAAGAAACGCGAAAAGATTTACAGTTTTTCTGTACGTACAAATGCCTTGAAAAATTAGTTTGTTATGCTATCTCAAAACATTTTTTTTTTGGAAAATACTTTATTATAAATAGCCTCAACATGTTATCACGACTATAAATCTTGAAATATTTTTGTAATGCGGGCCTTTTATGTAATGTGTGTCCGTCTATTATATGTTTGTAAAGTACCCCGCGACACAGGGACTAGACTAGCTAGTGTGGGCGTATTCTGTAAAAAAAAACTATAATAAGTATGTTTATCAGTTGTAAAGTCAAGTAAAGTAAAATACTCTTTATCGTACACCATTACAGAACATACCAATTGAACATAAAGTTATTAAAGTACAATGGGCGGTCTTATCACTGCTGCGTTTTTTTCCAGACAACCTTACACGGAATATAAGCTAAGGATTCAAAACAAACTGGGTAGTGAAGGTGTTTGAATAAATTTAACTTAACCTAACTTAAACTAACAAAAGTTGTCTGGTTATTATGGTAATTGCATTGCCTAGTTTGGGATCAGATGACATTGTGTTAGTTCTCTCATGATATTTATTTAATACCTTCCTACTGCATTCCTTCAGTGGCTGGACTTTTAACTGTTTTAATTTTCAGGTGATATCAATAAATGGACAAGACGTAGAGGAACTGACGCATGAACAAGTTGTACAACTGATCAGGAACACTAGAGGAGTCCTCACATTAATTATTAAACCTAATGGTAAGTTAATAAAACAATATTTCTCAGAAATGGGTTTAAAACTAGTCTTAATACACGATCGAGGCTGTCATAGCTAGATGCTTTCACCGGTCCGTGATGGCGAGGTTAAGCAACTAAGTTCGCGGTGTATCTATAGATGGGTGACCGCCAAAGTAGTTTAATTTCTGAGCGTCTATGTTCTTCGGAGGGCACGTTAAGCTGTCGGTCCCGGTTGTAGTCATTAGACAACAGTCGTTAAGCCATGTCAGAGGCCTACTGGGCGGCTCGAGCAACTCTGCGGGTCGTCCACCTAGGTACCTAGAGAAAGCCGCAGGCTAGCTAGGGTAGGATCCTCAGCGGTGAAGATCGCGTTGCCCCCTTAACACGTGATCGTTAATCTCGTGCAAGTGATCTGACCCCCATTTCGAATTCCATCTTTTTACTTCAGCGGCCGCCTGATCTGTGGCCCGAACCCCATAAGGGTGCCCTCAGGTATTAGTCGCTTAAATTAAGCTACTGGTTGAGAGCCTTTTGCGCTAGCCATCTGCTCGTTGTTTTCAATTCTTTTATTTTAATATACAATTGCTAAATGTAACAATAATAACTTAGTAACTTGCTATTTATTATTTATTTAAAGATATTAAAAATATATGTGACGAAACAGACCGCGCGGACGGATTAATTCAAAATATTTTGTTGCTTTAATTACTGTTTTTAAACTGTGTTTATGTAATACATTGTGAGCTTGACAAGTACAAGTGTATGTAAATACCTAAGTGGTGAATAAATTTCATTATTTCTTGACACTAGGGCTACCACTACCCATACGATAAGCAAGCAAGCAAGCAAGCAATACACGAATGATACATTGAAAATATTGTGGGATTTCGTTCACTATATTGCTTATGAGTTAAAGAAAAAAGAAAGAAAATAAATATTTTTATTTACAAAATATGTACGGAAGATATATATCAATTTTGGTACACATTATAAATTTTTAAGTTACCTCCATACTGGTATGAAAAATGGCCCTATCTCGGCTAGTTCTTTCTGCCGTGCTAATCTTTCGATAGGTCCGCCGATCACGATCATGGTATATCAGTATGCACATCTGGACTCTATACTCTACTGCCAAAACGGAAAAAAATTGCTCGATATTTTATCGAGAGAAATTAATTATTGGAAAAAAACTTGTGTGTATTTATGTACACGCGTTAGAACTTATACTTCTTAATATACAACTTGAACATAGTTATCAATTTTCATACCACCTAGAACTAACTTCATGCTGTTAAATTTTTTGGTGTCGGTGTGCGCGCTCATCGTAAAAATTCACTCTCATCATTTTTCTCCATCGCGCCAAAAGAAGTATACCTTCAATAAAAAAAATATGGAACTAACTTCAACTTTTCTTTTTGACAATCCATTTATAGAGAAAATTTTACATCGAATAAAAATTAATTACCCAAAGCTGTTCACAAACTAGGACGAAATCGTATATAAGAAGGAACATACGTACAAAACGATATATATATTTTCTTAGCTATGTCGTTTTCGGCCTGTCAAGAATAACAGGGCCACCCCATACCATCCCGTGGGTGTCATCATCATTGGCCACGGCATCTGTGTAGATGTTTGTTGCAGCGCTAGTGTGTATGTTCGCGTTAGTTTATATGTACGTGTACTTGTCTATGTGTGTGTTAAGAAATGTTTGCTTTAAAAAGAATTATATCGATGTAAGTTAGACAGTTGTGAGAAATAAAGCATCCAGTCAACACCTGTTCGTAGTTGTGATTTTCCTTACAAACAAATCTGAACCCTATTACCATAACATATGGTCGAATTTCGAACCGGATTATAAATCTACCTGGGTGGTCTAATGAGCGACCCGAGAACAAAAGAGTGCATTCCTAAGATAAGGAACTGGTGTGTTACGAGTTATTTGTGCAAATTATTATAGAAAACTAATAACGAACTGTCTTACAAATACTACAACTGCATTTATCGTGGTAATTACGTCAACTTTAGCGGATATTTTTTTGGAAATTATGTCTACGTCTTTGGAGCAATTGCTATCGGAGTTGGAAGAAGTTGCGTTATTGCTACAAAAAGCGCAAACTAACCTAAAGAAATGCCCAAAAGAAAGGCTAACTAAAGGATATATAGAAACACGCTTACAATCCATTGACGAGTATTGGAAGAAGTTTACTACGGCTCACCATAATGTTTTGAAAGTGGTACCAAAGGGAAAGAAGAACGAAATCCCATATTTTGTGAATGAAGACTACTTTGTTTTTGAAGATTTGTATTTATGTTTACAAGGCGACCTAAAGGATTTACTAACGAAAGTGAGTTCGCCGCAACTTAGTAGTACAAACACCGCCACCTACTATGAAGGTAATGTCAAACTACCTAGAATCCAGTTACCAACATTTTCTGGCGCTTACGAAGATTGGACCACATTTAAAGACCTGTTTACATCATTAGTTCACGATAATGCCACGCTGCCGAAAGTTCAGAAACTTCACTATTTAAAAAGTAGTGTCACTGGAGAAGCAGAAACATTATTAAGACACATTCAAGTAACAGAAAGTAATTACGACCAAGCTTGGGATTTATTAAAAGGAAGATTCGGTAATAAGCGGCTCATAGTGAATTCTCTTTTGCGAAAGTTATTTATGCAGAAGAAAGTACCTTCTCAAACTGCCAATCATATAAAAACATTGTTAGATACAACTAGTGAATGCCTCAACAGTTTGAAAAATCTTGAAGTATCAACAGATTCTTGGGATCCACTTGTCATATTTCTGACTGTGCAGAAATTGGACCCAGAGTCACACCGAGATTGGGAGGAGTTTGCATACAAAGACAATCTGGATGAGTTACTAAATGGGAAGACTTAGTGAAGTTCCTACAAACTAAATTTCGGACACTAGAACTGATTGCCCCACCTGCAAAAGAGAAACCACCAAGAAGTAAAGAATATACAGTCCACACCACAACAATACCAGCCGTGAATAAACCGAGATTGTGTGTGATGTGTCAGAAAAATCACACGTTATCACACTGCAAGGAATTTAGCAAGATGGAACCTACGGAGAGGTGTAATTATGCAAAGATCAAACAATTATGTTTCAATTGTCTGGGTCCTGGCCACACTGCTCAGAAATGTCGGCTAAATATGTCCTGCCGCATATGTCAAAAACGTCACCATTCTCTGGTTCACCAACATATGCCAAGGAATAACACCAACCAACCAGATAATATGCAAGCCAAACACCAGCAAGTTGAAGAACAAACCCAGACAAAAGATGCAAACGAGCTAGTTGAGCTTTCATCTCATTTCTCCACAAGCGCGTTTACTGCACTGTTGGCAACAGCACTTGTGCCAGTCAGTGATGAGTCGGGACGACTAACTATACTACGAGCGTTAGTTGACCAGGGCTCACAAGCCACGTTCATCAGTGAGAGGGCAGCACAGCTACTGAAACTTAAGAGAATGCCCGCTAACGCAACAGTAACGGGGGTGGGCTCGAACACAACAGCCGTGAAGCACGCTGCCTAAATTGAGCTGCGATCAAGGCACGACGAATGTTTCAAGTTACGAGTGAAGGCTTACATCATGTCCACGCGCCTTACAACACAATTGCCATCACAAACCATTCCAATCAACACCTGGTCTCATCTAGAGGGTCTGCTCTTAGCTGATCCAAGCTTTAATAAGCGAGGGCAAATCGATTTACTGCTAGGTGTCGAGGTATGTGCCCAAATCTTGACAAGTAATATTATCAAAGGCCCCCCAGGTACCCCATGTGCTCAGAATACCAACCTAGGGTGGATCCTTTTTGGAAACATACACGAAGAAGGAAATAATAATGAAATCACTGTGATGCATCATAGTTTGGAGTTGGACAATATGTTGAAAACAATGTGGGAGTTAGATAGTGAAGCTAAACCAGTACTAACCCCAGAAGAAAGGACATGCGAGCAAATTTATCAATCAACTCACTCTCGAACGAAAGAATGAATATATGTCGTCAAGCTACCAACAAAAACAAACAATTTATTATCAATACACGGAGGAACAAGAGATATTGCTGTAAAACGACTCTATCAATTAGAAAAAAGATCAGAAAGGAATCCCACACTAAAAATGGAATACAAACAGGTTATTGATGAATATATAAACATGAACCATATGGAAGAGATACCTAAAGAAGAAATAAATAAAGATAGTGTCTACTTACCACATCACGCAGTAGTAAAAGAAGACGAAAGAAACTACCAAGGTCCGAATAGTTTTCAATGCGTCACAAAAGGGCTACAATAATGTTTCATTGAATGACGAACTTCTGATAGGACCCCAAGTACAAACCGATATGAGAAGTCTTATCATGAGATGGCGAATGAAGAAGATATGTTTTGTGGCCGACATACAGCGCATGTATCGTATGATATTGGTGACCAATGAAGACAAAGATCTACAAAGAATAGTGTGGAGAGATGACCCTAACAAACCTGTAAAAGATTACCGACTTACACGTGTCACTTTCGGAACGGCATCTGCTCCATACTTAGCCGTTCGAACTTTACACCAAATTGCTGATGATGAAGGAGGTATATGCCCTGATGCTGCTAAAATGATTAAAGAAGAGTTTTATGTTGATGATCTAATGGCATCAAAAGATAATATAGCAGATGCAATACGCACAGCAAAAAATATAGAAGCTATATTGCAGAGAGGAGGGTTTACTTTACAAAAGTGGAGTTCAAACAACGCTGACTTTTTGTCACAATTCGAACCTGCCAAACGAACATCGCATGTTAGTCTTGATCTCACTATTCATGGTACGATTACGGCGTTAGGTCTCCATTGGAACATGGGGAAGGATGTGCTTCAGTACAGTTTAAATTTACCAGCTATGACCAATACAGTCACCAAGCGTACGATTCTTGCCGACGTGCAACGACTCTTTGATCCATTGGGTTGGTTAGCTCCAGCTATGCTACCCACCAAGCTACTGATTCAGAAATTATGGTTGCAGGGAATTGGTTGGGATGATGAAGTAGATACAAATATTAGACAAGACTGGAATACACTAAGAGACAGTCTTCAGCATATTAATGAAATTGAGGTACCAAGATGGTTGGGAATAGTAACTGATACACCAGCAAATATAGAGATCCATGGCTTTTGTGATGCCTCTACAAAAGCCTACGCTGCTGTTGCGTATGTCAGAGTTAAGCATGAAGAAAGTCAAATTGAAACTCAGATAATAGCTGCTAAGACTCGTGTAGCACCAGTTAAACCAGTTTCTTTGCCAAGGTTGGAGCTATGCGGAGCTCTGCTGTTGTCTCACCTTCTTAAACAAATAAAGACAGCTATGAAAATACCTGATGATAACATATTCGCATGGTGCGATTCTACGATTGTTCTTTCCTGGCTGCTTGGTGATCCCACGAGATGGCAGGTGTTTGTTAGAAATCGGGTTGTTGAAATAGTGGACAACGTAGGAACAAATTGGTTTTACGTACAAACAAGCGACAATCCCGCTGATGTTGCATCACGTGGAGAACACATTCTGCAATTAAAAGATGATGAGAAATGGTGGAAGGGCCCAGGTTGGCTTAGAGAGAAAGCAATCATATTTAATAGACCTAACAACCTAACTACAAATTTAGAAAGAAGAGAAGTTATACAAACAAATTTGAAAGTAGAAAGCGAAAGAGAAAGCTTAGAAAATAAATTTCAACAGTATGATAGCTTAGAAGAACTTTTAAAATCAATTACATATTGCAAAAGATTTCTCAAAGGGAAGAAAATGCCTAACAAAGAAACCGTCATAACCACTCAAGAAATAGATGAAGCACTTAAGGCCTGCATTAGAATAACACAAAGGGCAAAGTTTCAAGAAGAAATTATGAATTTACGTAAAATGAAAGAAGTAAAGAAAGATAGCAAATTAAAATCACTGAAACCCTACCTGGATAGTGAAAATATTCTAAGAGTTGGAGGTAGATTGCGACATGCTGATATAGAAGAAGATAAAAAGAATCCAGTAATATTAGACTGTCATAGCAATTTATCATTACTAATAGTAAAGAATGCTCATCTGAAGACACTGCATGGAGGAATTCAAATGACAATAGCCTACATAAGAACCAAGTTTTGGATAATCAAGGCAAAACATATGATCAAAAACAGAATCCGCAAATGTTTAGTATGTTCTAGACAGAATGCTGCAGCTAAAAACCAACTAATGGGTGACTTACCCAAAGTCAGAGTAACTCCAGCCAAGCCTTTTCTTAACAGTGGCGTTGACTTTGCTGGACCATACCAAGTTTTGGCTTCAAAAGGCAGAGGAGTAAGAACTAATAAGGCTTATGTTGCTGTGTTTGTTTGTATGGCCACCAAGGCTGTTCACCTGGAATTAGTTGGCGATCTTACAACTGAATCCTTCATCGGTGCATTTAAAAGGTTTGTCGCCAGACGTGGAAGATGTTCACAGATATGGAGTGAGCAAGGGAGAAATTTTGTAGGAGCCAACATGGAGCTGGCACAGGCTTGGAAAGAAGCCAAATTTGAACTTGAAGGTTCAGTAGCAGAATCTCTTGCACTTGTAACGAGCCCCCTACTAAAATAAACCCCCCCTTAACGCTAAAGCTATAAACATCTAAAAGGAATACATAACTAATTAATTAATAACCTAAACGTCGATAACCAAAGCATAAATAAATGTATTGTATTAACTTGAACTATATTGGATTGGATTGCATCAGATTGTATCGGAGAATTAATCAATAGAAATCATATATTTGGACCCGTGATTCGTCTAGTGATCAGTACTACGTCATGGCCGATAATAACCTCAGTTCTATTAAAAGGAGAAAGAATTTCTGTTTATAAACTACACTATCAATAGAACCTAATTAAAAATAATTGTTTAATATATGACAATATCCTATAGTAAGATCTAAATAAGGCCTCATCATACAATTTTACAAACATGGAAATAATTAACGATATGCGACGATGTTGGGAGTGTCTTTTATATTATTCCTACAGTCAAAATTGATGCAGCAAACTAACCTACCGTCAGTTCATGTAATATACATATACATATAATAATTAAAGTACACGAGTACCAAGAGTACGATGAATACCACGAAAGCAAGGCATGTCAGTATATAATTATAAAATAAATCCATAAATACAGCGTATATGTACAAGATGTGAGAACGTGAACAGAAATGTTTGTTCAACATAAGAGTTTGTAAGTTTATCATTTAAGTTTGATGTATTCCGGCTCGAGCTACATGTGTTTACCGGCTCGAGAGTCACAGCCCCGCCATGTCGCTGAAACCAATTGGACTCATCCACCATACTTGGGCATCCATCTTCCGGACTGGACCGCCGATGGTCTTAATATGGGACTCATCAAAAATAAACTCAGCATCGATAAATATGGGACAAGAGGGCATTCTCTTTTTTCAACTCTAACAGTCAGTCATTATCAGTAGTCAATTGTCCTTCGACCTACGTGGCATAAACCTCCTACATGTCATCTAGCAATACTAAATACTGTACATCTACATTTCAATATAATTTTATGGTATAATGTCGTCAAGCATGTATGAGCAATTCCTTGAATATACTGTTAATTATCTCACATATTAGAAACTCTCCTTAAATTATTGTAGTCAGCGGTGGATATTCGAAACGGACATATTTTAAAATCGAAATATATTAGATACTGGACCATTAACTGGGCTACTCCATGTCAACAGCAACGACGAAACACCGTAGTGTAAGAACAAGCTTTCCACTTGTCTTAAATCTCGAACAAATCTCGAAGATATCTCGAACAAATCTCGAACATATGTCGAACAATTCTCGAACAACAATTGCACATTCACACGGTCTCCGAAGATAAGATCCCACCTGGTTCACAGAGTGGTCACTTTATTTGCCATGCTCTAGGCGAGACACATGATGAAATATACAACTGCTTCTGCAGCCATATCAGGATATTAATTTGTAACTGGAACTTTGCTCCGCCATAGGTCACCCAGCCATCAGCTTATCAAACATAAGTAATGTTTAACAATTACTTTTCAATGAACTCCAACAAAGTTATTTTAAATCAAAACATTATCAGCTTCAAACACCACCGCCAAAATGATAATTATTTGGTTACTCGTACCTCCAACAATGCGCCATACAATTCCGACTAAGGGAATTCTCAAGTAAAAATCAACGATTGATTTTCAAATAGCTACTACCTAATATTGTACCTAGATCTACCTAGCCCTATACTCCTTATTATTTAAAATATAATACTACATGAAAATCTATTAGTACGTACGATTAATTTCTCTAACACCTACCATAATTTCTTCAAACATTTATATAAACTCTCCTTAGTTTATTATAACCAACAGCTCGCATTCGAAACTGACACACTTCGATCATATTACAAATTCTAAATATGACATTAAATACTGAACTAATAACTGGGGTATTCCACGCCAACAGCAACGACGAAACACCGTAGACATAATCTCCTGATAAATATCTCGAAGAAATCTCCAACAACAATTCGTACATTCACACGGTCTCCGAAGATAAGATTCCACCTGTTTCACAGAGTGGTCACTTTAGTTGCCATGCTCTAGGCGAGACACATGAAGAAGTGCACAACTGTTTCCGTAGCCATTATCAGGAAATTATTTTATAACTGGAACCTTGCTCCAACATGGATCACCCAGCCATCAGATCATTAAAAATAAGTAATATTCAATAATTACGTTCAAATTAACTCCAAAACTGATATAAATCAAAATATTGTCAGCATCAAACACATTACTGCGAAAACGATAATTATTTAGTGTCTGCTCCTACCTACAATAATGTGGCGCCACACAGTTTTAAACAAAGGAATTTCTAAATAAGAATTAACACGTTGATTTTCAAATACCTACATGTCACGTCTTAGTATGAAGTGACTATTTCCCGATTATCCTACCTTGTACCGGGTCCTACCTAGCCGTAGAAATCACAATAATTAAAAAGGTTAACACGTGTATGTGACCTAACTTGCCCCTACATCCATAGAATGCTAAATAAACGTTCAAACTATTTAACCGTTAAAACGCGCTTATTGTCACCATAATATTTGAATATAACACACGTTGGGCGTATTTTCAACAACCAATATGTTGTATAATAATATGTTGGTACAACGTCACACAGACCATTGGTACAACGTCACACAGACCATCCCAGCCCCAAACCAAACAAAGCCCGTACCACGGGCACCAGGTGACGACACACACACCCATACAGATAGACAAACACCTAAATACATAGAAAACATCCACGACTCAGAAACAAACACTCGCGCTCAACACACAAATACCCGCACCCACCGGGACTCGAACCCAGGACCACCAGCCTCGCAGGCAGGAGCACCACCAACCAGGCCACGGTGATCGTCCGACCACAAAGTATAAATCACACAAAACGTTCTTCAGTGCAGCATTAGACCATCAGGTGCCTTTTAAATAACATATCCGCTTGAGTGTGCAAGCCGGGCGTTATCAATACCGTAGAATGCGCACTGCTTACGTCATCACTTAGCGCGTATGGTTGAGTTCTGATTATCAATGGTTTTTGTTGTTATAAAAACCCGAGACCCTTTTGAAGTGTTGTTATTATTAAAGTTCATGAGTCAACCTTGCTATTGATGTTACAACTACTTCAATATTACGTTTGTTTGTTTAGATAAGTAGGCTGGAACATGAACGTATCGTAAAAATTATGAAAGTAGAACTTTATTATTTTTTATTTCCGAAAGTAGATCGTTTACCTAGGCATTTTATTTGATTATATAGTGGAAGAGTTAAATATACATAAAAAAAAAAAAAAAACACATAATTAATAGTATAAAAATATTATGTTTTATCCGTATTACTATTTGTACAAATTTGCCGAGAGGAGAGATATTTTTAACCTAAATTAAAAACATCATAACTTCGTAATCCTTAAAGGTATATTCAAAATATGTTCACTACTTAAAAGCTAGATTTATAGTACACAATTTTTGTGAAAATAATGATATTCAAATAAAACAATAACACAAACATTTGAGATTCTTTGTAGGTACTACCATTTTCAGAAAGTCTTTAGGTCAGTTTCGGATCACTTCACAAACCACACAACTGTTTTTATTTAATAGAGTTTTATTAATTTTGCACACGGATACCACTTCAACTAACTGTTTGGTGTCAAAAAGTTACAAAATAAACGCTTAATAGCATCAGACAATGAGGTCACAAGATCTTGCGTACACTTAACTAGCTACTTGCGTCGAACTCCAGCCGAGAGCGACACTTAAAGTATTTTTTTTAAATGTTCTACAACGAGTATGGTATTGTTATACATTTTTAAGCAATCATAGATAAGTGTTTAATGAAACAGATACATAAGTATCCGTGTGGATGAAAGAGATGGATTATAATTAGATGCTAAAACGAACCTCAGTTTGGCGCCGAACAAAATGGTAGTAAACTACCAATGCGCACTCTACGGTATAGTCTAAAATGGTAGCAAACTACCATTGCGCACTCAAGCGGATAATAAAAGTACTTACAGGTTTCTTCTCATAAAATAAAGATTCACCACTCACACTCGACACGAGGCACTTACTTTACTTTAGAAGTTACTTTAAATTTATTCTAATACAAACTGGTGAATTCTCCCCAAAGCAGAGTTGCCCATACCGTCTCCTTATTTGCAAAGAGAAAGCACGATCAACTTCGCCCCGAAAAGAACAAACCAATTATTTTAACTCAAAGATTCGACCGACATAAAGACAGCCTAACTATGAGAGCCCGTACTCTCTTCACTGTTAAATAAAACTTCTTCCACGTTCACTGATACTGGCTGGCCGAGAGCCTCCGCTCTTCGCGAGTAACCACAAGAAAAAACTCCTCGAAGCTTCTCATCAATCCTTTTTATAGGCCGCTAGACATTGCGCTAACCTTTTGTTTTATTGAACAGTGAAGGTAGTTTAACACACGTAACCGACCCTAAATTACAACGTATACACAAAAACGTCTAAAAATATAATTGGAAATGTTAAGGTGTAACAAAAATTCACGATTATAAATTTAATAATTTGATTTAAAATTTATGGTGAAAACTTAGTATTTAGACGTCAGTTAACTACCTTGTATCATTTAGACACTATTGGAGAAATTTTATTATTTAACTTTGCCAAGTGAATGCTATTGATCTTTAAAAGTACACTATTGTGTAATATAGCTATAATAAGAGCGTCTGTGGTCATTTTACAATTGATTTATCATCAGATTCTACATATTTTTATAATAAAGTACCAAAACGATTGATTTAAGTTAATTTGTTTACGCCACACGTCTTCTGATATTACCTTCTTTATAGTTTTAATCATTTACTAAAAGATATCAGCTCGTAGAAAATAATTTCACTTTCATACAAACTAAATATTAAAATATTCATTCGACATTGCGCTAACAGTGTGCTATATATACTACATATACCTATATATATTTTTAGGAATTAAAAGGATTTTATTATAAAAAAGAGGTTTATTCACACTTCAGAATAAATAATTAGAAATCAAACAATTTTCTTATGACAAATCACTTATAACGACAATCACTGCATTAAACTACACTTAGGTTTGAAATAAATCGTTACGTAATCCAGCAGAGCTTCCGCACGCGACGACGTCTGGGCCCGAAAAGAGAGCGAGGCATCGGCCGACTGAGCCTTATATAGGCAAAGTCCCACGTGATTCATTGCCAGTCTTCAAAGTTCCTAACACGGCCTCTCCTGACTTCGCGTCGACCACGACCGCGCTTTTTCAGCACCACCAGGAGACACGTCGAAGCTATGATCGCCAGCTCCTACTGCATTAGAGAGCTCACCGTCATCAGAATCATCACCTGCATAAAACACAAACAGTTAATTATCATGGCAACTGCACAAAGTTGCCTATTCAGTCGTCCACCTTGCACTCGAAGGCACTCAAACAAACAATCACTCTCGTAACAGAGATAAATACACTCAAAACACTTCACTTTCAAATGTATGCAAACATCTCTTCCAAACTTCTGTCATACTCATAATTGAACAAGTTATATCAACAAACGCCAAATTATAGCGACAAACGCCAAGTATTGCGACGAACACAAAGTTATAGCGACAAACGCAAAGTTATAGCGACAAACGCAGAGTTATAGCGACAAACGCAAGGTTACAGCGACAAACGCCAAGCGACACGCCTGAGTGCCTAGTACCATAGCGACTAGCACTTATAACTCATTGATTTTACTGTTCGGAGCGCATGTCTTCACACACGCCAAGCGTACTACAAACAAATTGTGTAACATTAAATGATTGAAACTTATTACCAAAGTTGCGGAACAAAACTCAAAACGTAAAGACTTCCTGCCAGCCAGCCACGCGCGCCAGGTACACGCCTGCCGGATCAGACGCTTCAGGACTTCAACGTCGAAGGCAGCCACTGGGCCATGCCGACAGTATGTTCCAAACAGCAAGTGACACACTCGCACCATTCATATGTGTAACATGAAACAAAATTAAAAAGGTTACGTTGAACATTTACTATGAAAACATGCCGAATGACTCTAGGGTTCACGCATTTCTGGTTCTAACCTAAATGTGGAGTCAGAGAATTTAATGACAAAGTGTACATCACCAAACGTCAACTCTTTTGGTTAGCCTTAATGCAAGTCGAATTTCAATCAAATCGAAGCACGTGGAATCAAACTCCAAACTCGGTCTCGGCCTCGGCCTTACCTGACCATAACTCACTTGTCTTGAGATGGCTTATATGACGCTTTGGTGAAACTTTTCTCCTCTGTTTGTCTTTGTCTTTTACAAAACATAATTACATTATGACGAACGTATAATTGGGGTACACAAAGTACATTCAGATTCACAGCAACAACTTATGGTTCACACACATAGATTTCCTGTGCCGGAATTGAACCTGGGACATGGAATTCACAAGGCGACGGTCTTAACCTCTACGACACACGTGCAGTCAAACTTCAGAGGATGACTTCAAACTTATGTTGATAACTCCGCTGCTAAGAAGTAGCTTGAGAACATGCACTGCTATTATACCTACTAGGTTTTAAATAACAAGTCATTTACATTGTAGAATGGCAAAAACACATTGAGTATAAAAATGAAAAAATTATAAAACTATCAAGTGTTACTTAGTAAGCTTTGTCAATACCTTGTATCATAGGCTTTTCAGCTTCTCACTCATTAGGCACAAAACAACGGCATGACATTTTATACAACACCGTGATGTCAACAGTTTGAGGTTACATTCCTCAGCGGTGGTCAATACCTACTGCTATATACCATGGCTATCATGCAATGCACACGATACTGAGCGGCGCTGGCGACAGCTATCAACAATACGACGACTATTGATAGAGGTTAGGTCGTAATTCGTAACACACATCGCAAACTACCTTTTTGTTTAACATGACGAATCGGTTAGACTAGGAGGCTTTCACTGTTTCACTGGACTATCGCAAACTACCGTGCGACAAACTAAGTGAATGGTTTTTCGCCCTGATATGGGATCCACCTTTCAAGAAATTTTCTTGATCGGCTACGTGAAATACATCGCGGTATTTCACAAACAAAGCAATAAAATTGTACTTACGTAAATCACAACACAAAAATTTACTAAAATAAATTTACACTGGGGTAGAATTGTTCCGTTTAGGTATACACTTCGTAAACTCTTTTTACAGTTATAACATCCAATAAAGGCTTGAACAAACATTCTTTGTCGTCACAATAATTCAGTGTATGAGCACGATCCACCCCGTCGCATAATAATTGTAAATTGTGAAGAGATCGATTAAAATAAACACAATGACGTAATGGAGGCTAACACAACTCAACTATCGATGGAATCGTGTCAACAATTTCCTGAGTAACCGAACTACCCACATTTTTTTAGTTTATTTAACAGATGTAAAATTACTTTCGATAATTTCTTAACTAATCATGATAGTATCGAACGTACGGTGTAGATTTTATTGTGCCTTGGAAGACACTTCAGGTTCACACTTACATGAGCAACACAAGGAACGTAAACGGAAATCGTCCCGTTTTTGACAAACAAATACGACTACGTGATCGGTTATTCACTTGAGAGCGCGACTATGATTGCGATCTCGACCGCAGTGTACAGGTAGGGCGTCGGGGCTACTGCCACGTGGTCTATAAGACGCACTTTTTTCTGACGTACGCTACCAATCCCAATCCTTAAGCACTCGATTACGTGACATACGCAGCGGCGTTGGAATTTCAAAACACACAATACACAACGTGGTCGATTTGTCTTAAGAAAATCACAAATGAAAGTAACACGAGGTTAGATCTTATTAAATTTGGATGGCAACAAGCAGCACTTGGGTTCTTTATACCAATTCTGATTTTAGGAATTAAAAGGATTTTATTATAAAAAAGAGGTTTATTCACACTTCAGAATAAATAATTAGAAATCAAACAATTTTCTTATGACAAATCACTTATAACGACAATCACTGCATTAAACTACACTTAGGTTTGAAATAAATCGTTACGTAATCCAGCAGAGCTTCCGCACGCGACGACGTCTGGGCCCGAAAAGAGAGCGAGGCATCGGCCGACTGAGCCTTATATAGGCAAAGTCCCACGTGATTCATTGCCAGTCTTCAAAGTTCCTAACAATATATACAATATGTACCCATAAACAATTACCCACTTCTCTAAATTTATTAAAACCTAAACTGAAGTTCTACGAGGAACCATAATTAATTCGTGACTTTTACTAAATATATATAAATAAATAAATAAATAGAGTTTTTATTAGAATAAAATTATTTTTTTGCTTTATAAATCGGCAAACGTTTGTCGTCAGGACTAGCGACATCTATTGATTTTCTTCAAGACTCTTTCATAAATTAAAATACTAACGACAATTAGTTCCTAATGATTACAGAGATGGAGTTACAAATGTTTGAGAGTTCCTACTCATGAATAAACGATAAATTATAAAATCAAAGCGAGCAATAAGTTGGAAATAAATAAAATTAATGAAACTTTATTATAACATAAACCGAAGTTCTACTAGTAACGACTCGGGCGCATTGTTTGGCGTTATGAAATTCTCTTATTAGTTCCTAATAATTCCAAAGATGGAGTTATTTTAAACAAATGATTGCGAATTTTGCTCAGGGATGAAATGATTAATAAGATTAAAGCGAGCAATAAAGTGGAAATAAATAAAATGATTTGAATCCTACTATAAGTAACGTGACATGACCTATGTTTAGTTACACACTAGATGGAACGCAATGGCACTTTATACCCGCATACAGCCCGCATATAGGAGGTTTATGGGAAGTAGGGGTCAAATCCATGAAGCATCACCTGAAAAGGATTTTAACCAGTCATTTGACTTTCGAAGAATTGAGCACCCTACTATGCCAAATCGAAGCATGCCTTAACTCCAGGCCACTAAGACCAATAGACGATATGGACCCAGATAACTCGACTTTAACACCTGGTCATTTTTTGATTGGCGAAGCTCCGATTACTGTCCCACAGTCCACCCTGCAAGACATTCCAGTTAATCGATTGTCACGTTGGAAGCACCTGCAAAAACTGCTTGGAGATTTCTGGAACCGATGGCAAACAGAATACCTGACCAGCCTGCAACAGAGCCCAAAATGGTTTAAGAAATGTAAGGAGTTTGAGATCGGTAACATTGTTATTATAAAGAGTGATCAACTCCCTCCTGGTAAATGGGCATTAGGTCGGATTGTTGCAAAGCATCCCGGCGATGATGGTATATCAAGAGTGTATAGTGTTAAAAGTGGTGATAGTGTAATTAAGCGAAGTTTTAATAAATTATGTCCTTTATTAATAGATAATGAAGATGATTACTTTATATTCAATTTTAATTAAATTCATTTATATTATGTTATGTAAAATCTACTTAATATTATATCAATACAGTATCTATGACTTGTGCATATAAACTCGTGATTGATGTTAGTTTTTTTTTCTACTTAAGTTTGTGTAAAGGTCATTACATGCCCTTTGGTGGGCGGCATGTTCGCGTTAGTTTATATGTACGTGTACTTGTCTATGTGTGTGTTAAGAAATGTTTGCTTTAAAAAGAATTATATCGATGTAAGTTAGACAGTTGTGAGAAATAAAGCATCCAGTCAACACCTGTTCGTAGTTGTGATTTTCCTTACAAACAAATCTGAACCCTATTACCAGAACAGTGTATAAATTTGAGTTTAAAACTACGGGTCGCCGCATCGTCGCTTATGGCTATAGAGCCCTATAGCCGCGCGGCATTTTTTTCCGCAATGTTCGCAAGTGAAAGGAGTTTCCACAGGAGGTGGTAATGCACGACGTAGACTTTTCTGTTTGAGATTTTGCAACCAGTCTTCACCGTGTTTCGTGACACCGATTTTTATATGTCGACACCATACAGGTCTCTTTTCGGCACGCTCTTCCCAACCATCGATTTGAATTCCAAAACTTATCATATCTCGCTTGCAGGAGTCTTTGAATCTTTGGGTGTCATAAAAGGCGACAAATTGATACACCAGGTCGCCACTAGCTACCACCAAACGCGGTGACTACGGCAAACCCCTCCCAAATGGCAATGTTATAGAAACCTTTGGGGGAAGCCTATGTCTAGCAGTGGACGATATCAGGCTGATGATGTGAGGTGCTGTCATCACCACCTTAATCACTGCGCTACGCTTGCAAACTTCTGTCAGTACCTATGTACCGAAGTAGGTTACAAATATTGTTACATTTCCTTCGGCCTAGGTAATTATTCCACATAATTTATTTTTATAATTATAAAATTAATAAAAAAAGCAACAATAATATATGAGTACTTAAATAAATATGCAATAAGGCGGCGAGGATTGAAAGCCCTAGGCCGCCGCCGCCGGTGTGGTCAGGGCGACAGACGTCCTCCCTCGTCTTTGTATTCGACCCTTGACCCAGTGGTCCAGTGAGAGCCTCTTAAGATGTTGGACGAGGCTCTTTGCTATGGGACCGTGTTGGTTATTGTTATTATTGTTAACTTAACATTTCTATTTAGTTACGATTGATTCTTTTGCATCTCTCGCTCGAGCACAAAAAACAACTTTTGATGTCGGCAAAAAGATGAAACATCATATCAGCCGAAAGACGTCCACTGCTGGACAAAGGCCTCCCTCAAAGATCTACACAATTGCCGGTCTTGCGCTATCCGCATCCAGCGATTTCCCGCGACCCACACAAGATCATCGGTCCATCTTGTAGGGGGCCTGCCCACGCTGCGTCTTCCGGTTCGTGGTCGCCACTCGAGAACCTTTGTGCTGTATTCTGTAGCTCTAGCTAATATCTGAGCTAGCTAAATATCATTGCTATAATAAAATAAATTTTATAAATGTTTTCATACAATGTGTACCTAAATATCTATGTAACTAGAAATAATAATGTATACAACTATATTACTACAAACATGTTCGGACTATTTACAAGCGTTTTTTTAAAGTCTACGTGAATAAAAACCTTTTTTATTTATTTATATTGCATTTTTAATTTATTTTCATTTCAGACGTATACGAACCCGAAGAGAGTTCTCTGAAGGAGCCTGCAGTATTTTTCTCGCCGCTCGAAAAACATCAACTTGAAGGCGATCCTTTGGAACAGTCGATGCTGTTGTTAGGCGACGGGCTAGCCAGTGGGGCTGCTTTGACGCAATACGAGACGTTATTAAGGAGACTGCCCGATGAATCGACGGCCGTGTCTAAACTACCCGCCAATTTGAATAAGAATAGATATAGAGATATTGCGCCGTGTAAGTATATTAATAATTTGTTAGTGCTGTAGGTTGGAAACCACCTTGATACCGTATCAAAACACTATTTTTAGGGTTCCGTAGCCAAATGGCAAAAAACGGAACCCTTATAGATTCTGTCCGTCCATATGACACAGCCACTTTTTTTCCGAAACTATAAGAGCTATACTATCGAAACTTGGTAAGTAGATGTGTTCTTCTGCATTAAGATTTTCAGACAAAAATTGAAAAAGAAACATTTAATTTTGGGGTCATATTTAAAACTGAAACTCTAAAATTTTTTTTTTGGTAAAACCTTACATGTGGGGTATCTATGGATAGGTCTTTCAAAATGATATTGAGGTTTCTAATATCATTTTTTTTTCTAAACTGAATATTTTGTGAGATTTACACTTCTAAAGTGGTAAAATGAGTGTCCCCCCGCCCCCCTGTAACTTCTAAAATAAGAGAATGATAAAACTAAAAAAAACATATGATGTACATACCATGCAAACTTTCACCGAAAATCGAATTGAACTTGATTCAATCAACTCAAATATAATAATAAAAAACTTATTATGTTACTTGCTGCTACGGGACCCCTCATGGGCGAGTCCGACTCGCACTTGGCCGCTTTTTTTACTCCTGTCTCCTGATGCTACTAACAAATAAGATTCCAGAAAGAAATCTCTATTCGACCTCGAGATGTCTATATCTCCGATCTATAATTTGACGGGTCGGTTCGCGTGGTTGGTAGATTGCCTTTGATGCCGCAGGTCGTGGGTTCGATTCCCACCCAGGACAGATATCTGTGTGCATGAACATGTCTTTTTTAATCCCTGTGTCGCGGGGTACTTGACAAACATATAATAGACGGACACAAATTACACCCAGACTCAGAACAACTATTTATGGGTCACACAGATAGTTGTCCGGCGCGGGACTCGAACCCACGACACGAAGCGGCGAGGCGACAGTCTTAGCCGTTGCGCCACACGTGCACGTGTTTGTCCTGATTCTGAGTGTAATTATCTATATAAGTATGTATTAGAAAGTTAATGTTATCTGACTTCCATAGTACGTGCTCTGCTTAGTTTGGGATCAGATGGCCGTGTGTGAATAAGGTCCCAGGATATTATTATTATTCTTCGCCAAGGTTGCGATATCATCAGGAATTTAGGTGTTGATGATTGACTTACGTTTTTATTTGCAGACGACTCAACCCGTGTGATATTAAAGAACAACCCAACCGGTGACTACATCAATGCCTCTTACATCAACATGGAGATACCGCCGGATAATAGTGATGTACTAACTTACATCGCTACTCAAGGTATGATTCTTTATTATGATGCCCATTACTGTGCCACTGTAGGGAAAGGACCTTCTCTCACAATGAGAGGGCATAAGCTATAGTCAGGGTTGCCATACGTCCCGTATATACGGTACTGTCACCGTATATACGGGACGTATGGCTAACGTGAGACTTAAATACGTAAGCACCTCCTCTCACAATGAGAGGGTATAAGCCATAGTTAGGGTAGCCATACATCCCGTATATATGGTGACAGTACCGTATATACAGGACGTATGGGACTCGAACCCGCGACACGAAGCGGCGAGGCGACTGTCTTAGCCGCTGCGCCACACGTGCATTTTTATTACACACTACCTGTTCCCCGCGATTTAAAACGCGTAAAATTTATATATAGCCTACGTGTTAATCCGGGGTGTCAGCTAATTTTATTACCAAATTTTATTAAAATCGCCCCAGCCGTTTAGTCATGAAGAAGTAACAAACATAAACTCTCACACAGTCACACAGTCCCACACCCTCACAAACTTTCGCCTTTATAATATTAGTAGCCTATGTGTTATTCGGATATATTAGCTTTATTACTACAAAGTTTCATCAAAATCTGTTCCGTAGTTTTTACGTGAAACATCCATACATCCATACGCACAAGCTCTCACACTTATTATATCAGTAGGAATGGTACAATTCATTTGGCGAGAGGTTTTCGCTATGACGTTTACAGTTACCCTAGAGGCTTAATAATATTAGTGTGATTTAATTTTTATCAACAGGACCTTTAGCATCAACAGTTGGTGACTTCTGGCAAATGGTGTGGGAGTCGGAGAGCAGTCTGATAGTAATGCTCACGGTACTCACGGAGCGGGGTCGGGCCAAGTGCCACCAGTATTGGCCCAAAGTTGGCACCACACCCCTCAAGGCGACCAATACGCTGACGATACATACGAATAGCGAGCAAAATCATGGACATTATACTAGGAGAGAAATGACTGTTAAGGTGAGTTGCTTTTTCTAAAGTAAAACTTCTTTACGCACTAGTTGGGCAGTAAGCTGGTGAATGCATGACGAGAGCGTTACGAAAAAGTGTGATTGGGCGAGGCGAACGGAAGTTGCGAGGGAGATATAAGTTAGTGAAAATAGAAAGAGAGCGAGACAAAAGAGAGAGAGAGAGAGTAATGGGGCAAGAGAGAGGGGTGCTAGCATACATTTTCTTTCATCCTCGTGTAGCCAGCTCATATACGTTTTGTATAGCTAAGTTTTACTTCAATCGTGTGGTTTTTGTATAATATCTATATATATAGAAATCAATGCCACTTTTCGTTGTAATGTTATAACTCAACAACGCCTTAACCGATTTGGGTAATTTTGGTCTTGAATTATTCGTCGGTCCAGAGAAGGTTTGTACGTAGAGAAAATTTTAAAAAATCTTGAAAAAGTGTAAAATCAACATCTTTCTATACTCCCATATACAAACAATTTGTACTAATACTTAGCGTAGCGAAGCACGTACCGGGCCGCTAGTTAGATATAAATTAGGGCCTACAGACTAAACTTAATCTAAGCATCATAGCTTAGCCTTACTTTACTGTAGGACCTAGTTAGAATCAACATATTGAGTTGAGTTCGAGCGCCAATATTTGGTCAAATAGTCACTGATGTTTGTTTTAAAGACCAACATTTGTTGAAGATATCTCACTACTTCTCGTGATAATATTTCGAATACTGTGGCAATAAGAGATAAGTCATATAGTAGGGTTTAATTTCGACGACGGCACCCAAAAGTGTAGGAGTATGTGCAAAAACAGATGCACTCTCTATTCCCTCATACTGTTAATCGGATTGGACAGCTACCTAACATGGCCGGGACGAGATCAGGCGGAAGACCGACTGCTTGTGATATACAGGCTAGCCGAGAAATGACGTTCAAAAGCAAAATTTTGATACTTAATGATAAGGAGTATACGGATTACCGCCATGTATGTTCTACGATTTTGTGTAGTTTTGGAGATAGAATTTTTTTAATGATTTTTTTCGTAAATTTCCCTACCATCAGTTTTTGATTTTATTCTCGTTCTGTTGAACATTTCTGGTTATTTTTTTTTGTGATAACTAATTAGCATAGTTTAACCTGACACCGTAAAAAGTATGATTTATCTAATCATTGCAGAACTGACTTAGAATTTATTCGAAAGTTCAAAATTAGGTTTTGAGCTCAGGAATCATAAATTTTGAAAGTAACAAAAATAAAATGGGGAACATACATGGGGTGATTCGAATACTCCTCATCATAAAGTATATAATTTTGCGTTTGAACGTCAACTCCTCGGCCACCCTGTATAGCTGTTGTCAGTCAGTGTATGTTTTGAGTCAGTCAACGATTTATATCACCCGTTTATAGCTGTTCTGAGTCTAGGTGTACTTTGTGTCTCTGAAATGCATGTTTATAAAGTCCTTACCCGCGATATTGGGATTTATTTCCCTAGCGTTGAAGTTCTTTTTATAAAATAAAAATAATAATAATATCTAGGGACAATGTCACACAGATCATCCTAGCCCCAAACTAAGCAAAGCTTGTACTATGGGTACCAGGCGACGATATACATACTTATATAGATAGATAAATACTTATATACATAGAAAACATCCATGGCTCGGAAACATATATTCGTGCTCATCACACAAATATTTGCACTTACCGGGATTCGAACCCAGGACCACCAGCTTCGTAGGCAGGAGCACTACCAACTAGGCTACGGTGACCGTCTGCAATAATAATTAAATGAACATACAGTGCTGTTGATAACTTTACTGCTTTACCTAACTGAGGTACTTGACTGCCTGTTAAATAAAATTTGATTGTACTATTGTTTTTGTAGGAAAGTACGGGTGCGTGTCGAAATGTGACACAACTGCAGTACACGGCGTGGCCCGACCACGGCGTGCCCGACGACGCTAACGCCTTCATCGATTTCACCCAGTTATGTGCTAATCTCAGGAACCATCGAGCTTGTGAGTTGTTAAATTATTTAAATATCTTCATATAGATGAACCCCGAGAATGGGAAAAGAAGTAAAGGGCGTGAAACAATAATATATAATACTAGCTGTGCCCCGCGGTTTAACCCGCGTTAAATTTTATAAATTATCACAGCTCCTCCCCCGTGGGTGATAGTGTGGTAATATGTAGCCTATATGTTGACCCGACCTCTTAGTAATTAATATTCATGCAAAATTTGAAGTAAATCCATGCAGTACTTTTTGAGTTTAGCCCGGATATACATACAGACAAACAGACAAAAATTCTAAAAACTATATTTTTGGCTTCGATATCGATTGTAGATCACACCCCAAGTATCCTTTAAAAAAATATTCAATGTACAGTTTTGACTTTCCTACGATTTTATTATATGTATAGATATTAGTCTATTCTAGTTTGTATTTATGTATTGTATGTAATTATACATATTATATAGTTTTAACAAGGATAATCCACACAAGACCTTTTTAAAGTGCAGTTCCTACCTTGTTTTTCTCTGCATCACCCCAAGGTTGACTGGTAGAGAATGCCTACGGCATTAAGTCCGCCTGTGTACTTCCATGTGCAAAAAGTTTTAAAATAAATAAATAAAACAAAAAGATGGGAAGATGACCTCTAAAGGTAGCGGGTCTAGAGTGGACGAGAACAGCGAGAGACAGACAGAAGTGGAAAGCTTTAGAGGAGGCCTTTGTCGGAAGACAAGCCCTACAGTTAAACCTATCGATTAATAAGTAAATATATTGTAAATTTATGGAACAGCAATAAAGGCTTATTTTATTTATTTTATATAGATGAACAACCACATCTAGTGTGGTGTGTAGTTAAGTAGTATTTTTTTTGTATTCTGCCTTGTATGGCTCAGATGTAGTTATTTACTTACGGTTGGGTTATTCACAATAATTAAGTTGGTTTCGTAAAAGTTACACCAACGTTAGGTTGACTGCTAATCCGCGGTTTTAGCGCTACGGCAGCTATTGGTCAGCTAAATAATTATAATTAAACATACATACATACATAGACTCACGCCTGTTTACCAGAGGGGTAGGCAGAGACAACGGATTTCCATTTGTCACGATCTTTGCATACTTCTTTTGCCTCGATTACTGTCATTATAATTAAAGACGTAAATAAATCGAGTAGCTCAAAGTAGGTGGCGGCGTTAGCACTTTTGCCTGTACGTCAACCGTACCTGCCTCGACTGGTTTACGCACCCCAGTCAAGGGGAAAAATGCTACTTCTGTTGAGCTGGGTGGAATCCGTTTTGGGTACAGACTTTTTTAAGGTTGACCATAGCATTTTGAGGTGTACGCAGCAGCGTGCCGTTTATAGATATAAAGATGCTCCTGTAGGCTCTATATAGACCATAGCGTAGAAAAATATTTTTAATCTCCTTTTATTTATTTTAATCCCTTAGGTGAATCTAGGAGTTTAAACTATCAATGTACAATGATCAAGTCAGCTGACTGACCACCGCGGTGCGAACGATCCAAATACTTGAGTGGAAGTGTTATCTATCTCTTTCTAAGAGGCGTCTCAATCCGCGTTGGCGCA
Source organism: Pseudoips prasinana (assembly GCA_951640165.1). NCBI lineage: Eukaryota > Metazoa > Arthropoda > Insecta > Lepidoptera > Nolidae > Pseudoips > Pseudoips prasinana. Next base: position 15,370,113 of record OX621259.1, on the reverse strand, counting down.
TACAATCTGATAGAGTGACTCTACGCATCCATGAAGTTATTTAAGTTCTAAAAAAAAAACAATAGCAATTAAAAAATTCTGTCATCCCTATTTAAAAACTTAAGTCACGCCACTGCTTCTATGAGCAGTTTGTCTGGGGAAGTACACCTAAATTTACGTCGCCCAGCACAATACAAATTTTGCACACCTATTTATGTCGAACTTTAACGTTAACTGTTGACTGAATCCAATTTCAATATTGTTGTTTTTCCGTTAGTAATCCCAACTGTAGTCGACCCCGGTGACGATGAAGAGGAGCGCTTACTCGACCCTCCCATGATAGTGCACTGTTCAGCGGGCGTGGGGCGAACTGGTGCCCTCATACTGTGCGAGGTGGCGCTGGCGCTAGTGGCGCGGCGCCAGCCACTCTACCCGCTGGAGATCGTGCGAGCTATGCGGACGCAGCGGCCTATGTGTATACAGAACGCGGTGAGTACACGTAACTGTGCGAGGTGGCGCTGGCGCTAGTGGCGCGGCGCCAGCCACTCTACCCGCTGGAGATCGTGCGAGCTATGCGGACGCAGCGGCCTATGTGTATACAGAACGCGGTGAGTACACGTAACTGTGCGAGGTGGCGCTGGCGCTAGTGGCGCGGCGCCAGCCACTCTACCCGCTGGAGATCGTGCGAGCTATGCGGACGCAGCGGCCTATGTGTATACAGAACGCGGTGAGTACACGTAACTGTGCGAGGTGGCGCTGGCGCTAGTGGCGCGGCGCCAGCCACTCTACCCGCTGGAGATCGTGCGAGCTATGCGGACGCAGCGGCCTATGTGTATACAGAATGCGGTGAGTACACGTAACTGTGCGAGGTGGCGCTGGCGCTAGTGGCGCGGCGCCAGCCACTCTACCCGCTGGAGATCGTGCGAGCTATGCGGACGCAGCGGCCTATGTGTATACAGAACGCGGTGAGTACACGTAACTGTGCGAGGTGGCGCTGGCGCTAGTGGCGCGGCGCCAGCCACTCTACCCGCTGGAGATCGTGCGAGCTATGCGGACGCAGCGGCCTATGTGTATACAGAACGCGGTGAGTACACGTAACTGTGCGAGGTGGCGCTGGCGCTAGTGGCGCGGCGCCAGCCACTCTACCCGCTGGAGATCGTGCGAGCTATGCGGACGCAGCGGCCTATGTGTATACAGAACGCGGTGAGTACACGTAACTGTGCGAGGTGGCGCTGGCGCTAGTGGCGCGGCGCCAGCCACTCTACCCGCTGGAGATCGTGCGAGCTATGCGGACGCAGCGGCCTATGTGTATACAGAACGCGGTGAGTACACGTAACTGTGCGAGGTGGCGCTGGCGCTAGTGGCGCGGCGCCAGCCACTCTACCCGCTGGAGATCGTGCGAGCTATGCGGACGCAGCGGCCTATGTGTATACAGAACGCGGTGAGTACACGTAACTGTGCGAGGTGGCGCTGGCGCTAGTGGCGCGGCGCCAGCCACTCTACCCGCTGGAGATCGTGCGAGCTATGCGGACGCAGCGGCCTATGTGTATACAGAACGCGGTGAGTACACGTAACTGTGCGAGGTGGCGCTGGCGCTAGTGGCGCGGCGCCAGCCACTCTACCCGCTGGAGATCGTGCGAGCTATGCGGACGCAGCGGCCTATGTGTATACAGAACGCGGTGAGTACACGTAACTGTGCGAGGTGGCGCTGGCGCTAGTGGCGCGGCGCCAGCCACTCTACCCGCTGGAGATCGTGCGAGCTATGCGGACGCAGCGGCCTATGTGTATACAGAACGCGGTGAGTACACGTAACTGTGCGAGGTGGCGCCACGCTACTGGCATGACAAGTTAATATTTTTTAGGTAATTGGCTTGTCCCAAATACCGCTTCGATCAGTGTGTATTGCCGGTGATGACTTATGGAACAGAGACGTGGTCGCTTACTATGGGCTTCGTCAAAAGGATATCGGAGTATCCCTGCGCGATCGAATCAAAAACATCGAAATCCGCAGGCGAACCAAAGTATTGCCCAAAGAATTGCCAAACTCAAATGGCAGTGGGCAGGGCAAATAGCTCGTAGAACCGACCGACGTTCTCGAGTGGTGACCACGACCCGGAAGACGCAGCCTATTAGGTGGACCATTATAATCATTAAAAAATTCTATCTCCAAAACTACGCAAAATCGTAGAACATAAAGATATTTTATTTCGCAAGTATGGGTTCCTGGTGCATGTTATTGAATATAAATAAAAGTCCAGCCATACTTTACCTGCTGGCATGCTAAAAATTAACAATTATAATTTCTATATGTCTTTTATAAAGTAACAATCAATAGAATGTAAATAAATCGTATTACAATACATGGGGTGATTCGGATACTCCTCATCATAAAGTATCTAAATTTTGCGTTTGGACCTAAACTGCTCGGCTAGCCTATACGTATATGTACCAAGTACCAGCTAACTGCCTTATTTGATATAGCAATAATAGTCAAAGTGAAAAGTTTATTTGCGACTAAGTGTTGTACAGACCTTATCTAATAATAATATTAGGTACAAATTTCGCTCTTAGTGGCCTTTTGCAGGCATTGCAAGTTTAATTACTAAAATTAGGAATAAATGTCCTTTATCTCAATTACGTTATTTGTACGTAACGTAATATATATTGTTACGTAATATATATTCTGCTTGTTACAGGGCCAGTACAAATTCGTTTGTGAGAGCATACAAACGGCCTACTCGCAAGGCCTCACCAAGCCATCTTCGGAGAGCGGCTCCAACTGATACCCTTGCCAATTAATGTACAGTCTTAAGTAAGACCCAGACTGATTGTATTACATGTGATTATGATATAGACCGAACTTAAGGAAATCTCCCACCAAAACATTGTGTAACTGAAATCTGCGGAACTACGATTTATATAAATATGTCGATATGCCCAGTTATAAAAATAAATATAAGTAATGGAATCAGGCGTTACTTTGCGGAAATCCATAACAATCAAAATACAAAATCAATATTTAGTGTTAATTCCGCTAATTGTCAGTTTAATCATGCTGGGATGTAATTTGCACCGCCCTCCCGCCCGCAAAAATGTGCACATGCAAGAAGGACAATATAAAAAGCAAATTACATGCGCCAGTACGATACCCAACACGTGTTTCGGTCCTCCACGGACCATTCTCAAGGGCTGCTAACTCGTCGAGTGCTCGAAGGAGACTAAAAGCCAACGAGGCGAGCGCTCTTTTATATACTACCAACCGCATGGACAATTATTTCTAACTACCCCCAAATATTCGTAGTAAAGGAGATGAAACTAAATTTGTTTGGTCATTCAACAATGCAAAACTATTACTGCTATGTTTTAATATTTCTAATTGTTCCAACACACATAACCGGAAACTTTTATCACAACTATGTAAAATATTATACGTATTATTGTCGCCCAAGGAATGGCCAGTTTCAATTAAATGTTTGGCGTAATGAGATTTATCAGGATGGCCATTCCTATAAGCAGCTACATGCTCTTTATACCTTATTTCAAAGTTTCGGCCTGTCTGACCTATATATACCGCGTCACAATCATCGCAGACCAACCTATACACGCCGGATTTCTTGCATGTTTCCAAATTATCTTTTCCATTACATGAAATCCGGCGTGTATAGGTTGGTCTGCGATGATTGTGACGCGGTATATATAGGTCAGACAGGCCGAAACTTTGAAATAAGGTATAAAGAGCATGTAGCTGCTTATAGGAATGGCCATCCTGATAAATCTCATTACGCCAAACATTTAATTGAAACTGGCCATTCCTTGGGCGACAATAATACGTATAATATTTTACATAGTTGTGATAAAAGTTTCCGGTTATGTGTGTTGGAACAATTAGAAATATTAAAACATAGCAGTAATAGTTTTGCATTGTTGAATGACCAAACAAATTTAGTTTCATCTCCTTTACTACGAATATTTGGGGGTAGTTAGAAATAATTGTCCATGCGGTTGGTAGTATATAAAAGAGCGCTCGCCTCGTTGGCTTTTAGTCTCCTTCGAGCACTCGACGAGTTAGCAGCCCTTGAGAATGGTCCGTGGAGGACCGAAACACGTGTTGGGTATCGTACTGGCGCATGTAATTTGCTTTTTATATTGTCCTTCTTGCATGTGCACATTTTTGCGGGCGGGAGGGCGGTGCAAATTACATCCCAGCATGATTAAACTGACAATTAGCGGAATTAACACTAAATATTGATTTTGTATTTTGAAAATAAATATACTTTATAAGAATAAATTTTATCTCTATGAGCTAGTTTTCAGTTGGTGACCACTGTGGCGAATGCTTGTTTGCCAACTGAGTAGTAAAAAAAAACCGGCCAAGTGCGAGTCGGACACGCGCACGAAGGGTTCCGTACCATTATATATAAAAACGAGCAACAATTTCACGTTTGTTGTATGGGAGCCCCCTTAAATATTTAGAGACAACAGAAATACATTATCTGTGAAAATGTCAACTGTCTAACTATCACGGTTCATGAGATACAGCCTGGTGACAGACAGACAGCTAAGTCTTAGTAATAGGGTCCCGTTTTACCCTTTGGGTACGGAACCCTAAATAGACTTGGTCGACCACATGCATTATACTTATTTTGATTGTAGTTATACTTGATTCTGGTAGAAGCCATTTGTTTGTGATTAATTAAGTGAAGAAGTGTACCAAAATACTGTAATTATAAAACATTTAATTTTCGTGGGATGTTCGGTCTATATCATAAAGTAGCGCGAATTAATATTGTGTTCAAGGTTCCAAGTAATATAACATTAAAACTGTATAGTTACTATAGTAGTATAAAACTAAAAACGATTTTCTACGAACAATATCCCTTTGTAAAGGTTGACTTACTCTAAAAGTTCCATCAGTCTCATCCGCCATAACGTAAATCCTAGTTAGATGAAGTAATTGAAATAAATTATGATATTTTACAGTACTTACTGTTCGCAATGTCATTATTAATTGCTATAATTAAATGAATGTATTTAAAAAAAATACACATGGCAGGTTTACCATGTGTCCTTTTCAATATTTTGCTAATTTATGGACAGTATTGATTATCCTTACATACAGTAAAAGAAAAACTTACATTTTGGAATTATGTACTAACTACCATAAAGTAACGAGGTAGAACAATATCTTGCAATGTTGCCAGCGAAAAGTTTTATTGTAAGTGTTACCTCGAGGCAACATCAAATAAACGGAAAAATTGACAATTTGCGCATTGTTGAACTACTTGGTATCATTTTTCACTATAGTTCCACAATTTTGGGGTTTTGTAGGTAGGTAAAAGATGAGGGAACTTTTAGGTATGCCAATTTGTATTTATTTAATTCTAGTATATAAATACCAGTGGTTTTGTATAATTTATAAATTTTATAAAACGTTTGTTTCACCATGTTATTCGATTATCGATTGTCAACTCGATACCCACATATCACTGTTAACTTAAGAATAAATTTATTTTACTGTTTATTATTTATTTTTAGATTTAATTTTTCTAACACTTACTGTGATTTTTCACTAAACTCTTTTGATCTAAGTAAAATAGGAATCTTGCCTTTCCAACGAATTTAATAATTTATAATTTTCATACGTGTTGTATATTTTTATTCGCTATGGTGTTTAGCGACCGCCTTTTGTACTATCCAATAATATATTTAAGTATCGAAGTTTGATTACTGTATTTTTTGTTATTAATTGTTTTTGTCGTGTTATTGCTTTAAGTGATGATGTTTATCTACTTCTGATGTGGAGTACCGTTCCGATAAAATCTGTGTTTTGTTTGCATTGTGAAAACAGAAAACACAGCAGAAAGGAGTATTTTGAGTCTAAAAATTTTTCTTTTACAAAATACAAAGCTTTGCAGAAGAATTTTCAATTTTGTCAAAGAAATACGTTTTTCTATCTTCTCTAAATCAGTGGTAAATCTTATATTTACCACTGATTAAGAGAAGATAGAGAAATTTGTTTAAGGTTTTATCATTACTAAGGAAATGTACTGAACATTTCCTTAGTAATGTTAAAACCTTAAACCAGTTTCTGTAGCTTCTCTAAATCAGTGGTAAATATAAAATTTACCACTGATTTAAATATGATTAAATTGTGAAAATTATATACATATAAAATAGAAACTCGTAACACGACTTAATTCTTACTCCAGTTTAGAATACGTACGTAAGATAGTCGCTAATCAACATAGAATTTTAACCACTTCTTTTCAGTGCCATTTGTGAATAAATTATAAGGAATTTTGTACATTTTATTTTAATATATTTCTCTGAACTAACTTGTATTTCGTGTATTTCGCCAAACTCAGTATACAGTTTAGTTAACTAAAAACTAAAATTCGATAAATAAGTGTTCGGTATACATTATAGGGACCCAAAATTATTATTATATCATAATAAGATTAATGGTAATGTTAAGTATAACGTAATCGCCCATTATACGTAATAAATTGAATAAAACAATTTATTTTTTCACGTCATGGTAATAAACTTACGTACCTACGGTTAACATATTAAAGCATATTCGCAGCCCCAATATAATGCATTTTTCTGTTTTTAATTAATTATAGTAAAATAGAAATTCTATGAAATTATCCAATCCGGCTCGAAAGACCAATTATTTCGGGTATCGACGAATTTATGAGTTCTTTTCTTCTATTAACTCAATTAACAATTATCTTTACTAACGAAGCAATCTTTATACTGTCTATAGATTTATCTAACATATCAAGTATATATGTATAGAGTCTTGTGTGTATATTGTGTTTACGATTGTATATAAACGTTAATGTCGCACATTCGGTAATGGAAGCCAGTCTATACTAGCAGTTAACGATTTATGGGTACGTAAATATCCAATAAACATTTCCACGGACTATTGTGAAATTACTGGCTTGTATTGTGACTGTTATCTGACTTTATAACAAAAATTTGAAGTAATAAAGAGATTGAGATCAAAATCCGGCATTTAATTATTTTAAGAATAGACTAAAGTGTTTTATAAGCCGCTTTTTGAGGTCCAAGAAAGTTATTTCTGATATAAATGTATCTCCATAAGCAGAACCATTTTAATAATGTTAAACATTATTTACGGTTAAAATCTCGAATTTCCGGCCTATGCTAAAGCTTAAAAAAGTGTCTGCGGGTGGGTATGTCGGACTCGCACCGACTAAACATAACCTGCTTTGGACTTCTCTCGGCGTCTGATGGGGGAACCCGGAACGCGGGTATGCCGCTCCGGTGCCCCTTTTTTGCGCCATGTCCCAGATGGTCGGGACACGTACCCTGGGAGGACTGTTAGCCTCCCCTATTGCAGAGTCCTGTCTACCGCCACAGCTACTGCGCTAAAAACAGAACGCTGTCTTCCCGGAGCTACTTGCACGTGGCGGCAGTTGAGGACACTTCTCTTACTGCCACCGCAGCCCCGAAGGGAGTTGGGCTACCGACTGCTGCCGTCGTTCCGACGCCTCCTCCGTCTACGAGAGGCGGTCACCTTTTGGAGCATCACTTCCTCACAGACGAAGACCACGGTGTCCCATTTGGTGGAGTCGCCTACCAGCATCGCTTAAACGACTGCTGGCGGCGAAAGATCCCGTCCGATCACAGCGACCAGCACTCGCCTCTTGGCCTCCCATGCCGGGCACTCTTCCAGCGTATGCGGGGCAGAGTCCAGGTGTGTACAGATACTGAAAACACTGTATGGCCTAGTTTTCTTCTTTTTTTAACGTGGTGGTAACTTTTATAGCTCCCCGTAGTTGGGGCATGTGGGAATCCTCGTGGGTTGCCCACTAAAACCACCGCGGTAGCCTAGCCTCTCGGTGCTGTGGGTGATGGCTCCGGGAACTCGAGACGATCTCCATCCGGAATCACCATCATTTCACATATGCATCTTAAAGAAGCTCTCTCCGAGGGACAAGATGTTGATGACCCCCGATGCACTCCTTGTGCGTAGGCAAAGTGGAAATGCTCAAATCGTATGTCATGTTGGGCTTGACCCACTAAAACCACCACGGTTGCCAGCGACACAGTGCTTGTAGCGGGGGCTCTGGGTACTCGTGAGCGATCTCGCCAGTACACTGGAGCCTCCGCGAGGCTCACACCAAGGCACGAATGCCTCCCCCCTCCCCAGCACGCACAATCGTGTTTAGGCAACCTGAGCAAATACAAGACGAGACAAGTTCCACTCTTCCAAACGCCAGCGGTCCTAGGGATGTATGGCCTACCTAAATTAACCCTACCCTTGTGTTTCGGCTTCGATCCCCGAACTGTTTATGCGACCCATAAATGGTTAATTAGCGTCTGTGTGTGCAATGTGTCCGGTAATTGTATGTTTGTGCAGTCATTACTATTACTTAAATTCAATTCCCCTGTGCAGGCGTTCTCTTTTTTAAAGTAGAAAAGTAATCAATCCTACTTGTCAGTAGTTATAGTTTGCCCTCTTATCTTTATTAGAAACCAATAAAGTTCACAATGCCTTGATTTATGTAGTGACGTAAAGTTATGTGAATTATTGCATCATCACCACCTCAAGGCGTTATAAACCTTATTGGCTTCAGATAAAGACACAGATTAACTAAATAGATTTCGATAGATAAGTCGTTTCATGACTAGGTATACTATTACCGAATTTGTGACGGACTATGTATCGTTTTGAATGCCATACGTCTAATTAGTCAAGTTTGAGTAGAACACTAATTTAGTTACGTAGTTAAGAAGTCCCTTTTTGCATGATGCAGCGTACTGAAATAATTATCTGATGATATTATTTGTTGATAAATAAGGGTTAAGATGTTTAAAAACCAATTTGGCATTGTCATGGAGTGGGCGAACAGGTTTGGAGTAATTAACAGTTAACGTAATCGAAGTAAACAAATGCTAAATTATTTGAATACATCAACGAGTGCTAAAACATTTCAAATCAATAATACCATACCTGCAAAACACCGCTTCAGTTACAATTCAGCCGTATACTGATCGGGTTTACATGATAGAATGGGTATGAAATAGGTTAGGTTGAAAATTAATCTTCTTCTAGCATAGGTAAATATGCTGGATACTGTAATTCTTAATGCCTAGCCTGTGTTAACGGTACAGCTGGAAGGGGAATACCTCGTAGAACATTCTTTGACCAAATTGGAGAAATTCTCAAGGAAGGCCAGCATAGTACCCTAAACCGGCTAGCATGTATGAAGAATATAATGACAGTAAACGAGTCAAAAGAGGTGTGTAAAGATCGTGACAAATGGTAATCCGTTGTCTCTACCTAACCCTCTGGGAAACAGGCGTGAGTCTTTGTATGTATGTTTGTAAAAATGTTTGCCTAAACCTACTTGCTCATGCTACAACTAATCTCCACTCCCCTAATCTCTTTAATATTCCTCCCACATGAAACTGGATAAATTAATGGTAATTTATATATGGAATACCATTTTTTTCGGCTCCCTAGAATAAAGCCTGCCAAGCGACATTTTTGTGGAAAGTTGCCCGTTATTAAACGCTTTAAGTTTCCACTATTTATGTTGCACATTGTACAGATGCCAAGACATCCAGCTACCCTAATCTGTCAAATTTAATCTGTCAATTTTCAACGTTATCACATAAGCATAAGGTGCACTTTCATTTAGGGAAATTTGACAGACTGGGGTAGCTAGATGTTCTGGCGTCTGTACATATATATGAGTACCCACAGGAATGGCAAAAATGTTGCTAATCGTTTTTTAATTATGTATGTATGCTTAAAGTTCAATTCGATAATTGTACAGACGCCAGCACATCAAGCTACCCCAATCTGTCAAATTTCCCCAATTGAAAGTGAACCTTATGCTTATGTGCCGAAGTTGAAAATCTATAGAAGAAATTTGACAGATTAGGGTAGCTGGATGTGCTAGCGTCTGTACAAATTGGCGTAGATAATTTCTTATGCTATTTTGTAGGCTAGATCAAATATTTTGTTTCATGGATGATTGAGTCGACTGTAAATAAAAACCAGTAACAAAAATATGTTTAACCCCCCACGCAAAAAGAGGTGTGTCTGTGTGTGTGTGTGTGTGTGTTTGTGTCATCGTATCTTGCAAACGGACGGAACGATTACGATGCTGTTTTTTTATTAGAAAACCAGGTTCTTTTCGGTGGTTCTTAGCAATATAAGAGTGTCACCTCTTTTCCAAAATGATGAAATTATAGTTGGAGTTGGGGGTTTTCTAACATACAATTATAATTGGTGAAAGCGTGATTAATAACGAAGAGCTACGAATGATATATATTTAAAATTAATTAATAGCCCCACTTTTCGTGAATAATTCCTGTGTTGAGAGTAGGGTTGCCAACTATAATGTTTTGACCAGTATTATACTGTTTTTCACTAAATTATACTTTTTACTATTAAACAAAAATAAAGTATACAAAATACTGTTTACATTTATTTACTCAGAGGGCTTTCACTTCTCAGTGCAGCGCAGTCAAAAAATAAATAAATTAGTAAGTTGTGCGAGAAGCTCTAAAAATATGCATTAACATTTTAAAACAATAAATAGATAAAATACTGTTAATTTTTCTAAAATACTGTTTCTTCATAGACCTGAATTTACTTTATTTTTAGTAAATAAAGTTGGCAACCCTAGTTGAGAGTGAAGTTCCAATATCGAATATAAACGAATAGAGAATTCCGAACGAAACGATACATAAATAAATCGATTACAGAGTCCCTTCAGTGGCCCTTTATAATTCAAATTACGAATAATTCAAGCTCGACATGTATGCAGGGCTATGATTGGCTACTGTCGTGATGACGTCATAAGTTTTGCCAATCACAAGAGCACTATTTTGTTCATAATTTTCGTTTTATTCAGAGTTCCTAAGCCAATTTATTTAAAGATGTAAAAGTTTATTAAGTTCTGATAGGATGGTAGTATAGACTCGAGTCTACTGCGTTCTTTTTTTTTATTTATTTTTATGTTAAGATAGGCAGGGGCAGGGGCGCTTTCCACCCGCAAAAGGGGTCTACGGGTGGGTATGTTGGACACGCACCGATTAAACCTGCCGTGGACTTCTCTTGGGAGCCCGGGAGCGCGGATATGCTGCTCCGGCGCCTCTCTTTTGCGCCATGTCCCAAGACTATTGTGTTCTACCAAGAAACTTACGGAACAAATTTATCGGGTGATTAGAAATACAATTTACTCTAATTTCTTAGGCCAATAGCAGTAGATACTTATGTCTAAACTGCCATGCTGCCAGGACTGGTAGAGCCAGCATTTATATTTTGCTGGCTATGCCCCGCGTTAAACTTATAGAGAGTGGCGCCATCTGTTGAATATTGGTCGTACCGATCCAGGGGGCCTACTCTCTTTCTCCGAATCGAAACTTCGTTAACGAACTATATTGAAACGAAGTTTTGCAAGTAACCCTACTCTATTTCATTTTCGGATTCACACTTGTAGTTCGCTTCCATAGACTATTTTACGTGAACGATTGTTTTGAACTATATAGTGTGGGGATTTTAGTTTCTCATTTTGTTAAACTACGGTTTGTACATTTTTTAAAATAATTAAATGAATTGGCTTTGTATTTTAATTTTAAATTAATCTTGTAGTTTTTTAAGCATTTATTGTTATATTAATACAGAAATTATAAATACAGAAATTTAAAATATATTTCCAACGATATCAACCGCGATTATATAAATAACCCTTTTACTGACGTTATAAACCGGCTAATGTGAAGAGTACTATTTCATATGAACGATCGGTAGAATATGCGACATTAAAAAACATCCGTATATTCACGGAATGTCATCAAACGCCATAGCAACATAGTTTGTTTGTTACATTCTCTTTGGTAAAATTTTGATTGAAGGATTTTTTATTTGGATTCTTTGTTAAATTAATAGTCTTGTGTTAATAATTACGTTTTCAGGTGCTTTTTACATTTTTCGCAACTGCAAAGTACTACAAGGAGTACTACCTACTGTATGTTCTCCACAAATGATCAAAAGTTGTGGTTTCGATTAATACAATTCGTAAGTAAATGTCTTAAATACACATAAGATTTATTTTATACTAAAAGTACGGCCTATTCGTAATAATATGCATTCGTAACATCGTTTCAGTTTGAAATGTCAGTAGTCAAGCAATTGGAAGGCAACTACCGAACTTTAAACAGCCGCAATTGCCCGAAAAAGTTTTGGAGTATGTAGAACACAGAGAGGACTATATTCAGCACACACAACTCTTAGAAAGTGCAAGTAAACCATCAGTGTCACAAGAAACACTGACTTTCACAAGTTGTAAGTATTTCTTTGAGGTATTTTCAGTATTTAATATTGTAAAAAAATTGTACAGACGCCAGCACATCAAGCTACCCCAATCTGTAAAATTTCGCCAATTGAAAGTGAACCTTATGCTTATGTGATAAAGTTCAGAATCTATAAAAGAAATCTGACAGGTTGGGCTAGCTGGATGTGCTGGCGTCTGTACATGACAAAACATAAAGGTACTTTTTTTGTTAGTATATTTGTATGAAATAGCTTTCCAATTTATGCATCCAATAAACATAACTAGGTACTTGCATTGTATATAAAAAAGTTATTATGAATTGAATTATTTTATATGTAGTGGCATATCTGTGTCCCCAAAGAGATGGTAGAGATATATTACAACTTCCACATTTTGCCTACTGATGGTCTTAGTCCCACATTATAGGGGGAAGGCAATATTTATTTAAAGATAATGATGTACTGAATCCATTGAAGAGTCATATTTTAACGGAATGTACCTATTTTAAATTGTAATGTTGTTTTTGTTGCAGCTACAAAATCCAGGAGAAGACAATTAGCAGCTGGCATCAGCAGCAGATTATTACAATTGGAAGAGATGCATGTAGAGAAATAAATAGTCAGGAATGAGCCTGCAGGCATTAGGGGTGTCCTGTTGAGAGCTGGACTAATGAGAAAATACTTTGATCAATGAAATTTATATCTGCATACTCCACATAATTAACTGTCTGATTAACAGTTTCCAAACTCAATTTTGCAATAAGATAGTATATATAGTCTTTGCCCATTAATCGAACAGTCAATTATGAGTAAGTTTTTATATTTAATTTAAAATGTCTCATTCGTTTTAATAAATGTATCACAATTGTTATAAACAATGCCCGATATAGCTTGGTGGGCAATGGAAGAATGCATTACATTATAGTAACTGTTGGATGTTCTAAACTTTTACTTCTAGGTTAAGTATGTAAATAAAATAAATATAAAAAGGCTGTTTTTTATTTCACTACAATTTCAAGTAAATTTATATAGTTGGTGATGGATGTCCTAAAACAAAGTGAAAGTATATTTATAGCAAATGGTGGCCTCATTGATCTATGCACACAAATATCTGTCCTGCGTGGATATCAACCCACAACGTCCGCTGTGAAAATAATAAATAAATAAATGAAATAAAAAAGGCACAAGGCATAGTCATAATATTTATTCAGTAAAAATTTGCAATGGTTTTTGAATCATTACAATTTTATTCCCTACCTAAAAACACAGTAACAATCCTTTTTTAAAATAGTAACTAAACATTTAATACAAATTAACCATCTAACAGTGTTGAATTAAATCTATACATTCCCAAGCAGTTTTATCATAAACATGCCTTGCTACACAATTTTAAACACTGCCCCATAGAAGAGTTACTGATTTTGTGGAGATCAGTAGCATGTGCAACAAGATTATGCTTATTTAGAGTATTTACATTATGAATACAAAATACTTTTCTTTATAAATGTATCAATATTTTTATGCAATATCGATATATATCAAACTTCATTAAAACTCACTCCTACATTGGTCAAATTCATCAACAATACTTTGGAGTCTGTCCCGTGTGTCTCTGGCATCTTGGTTCTGTAAATGTAATTGTTCCATTTCGTGTTTTAACTATTTTCGGGAATTTGATTCACATTTAATTGATTCGCAGGCGGCACGGATTTCTTCTACGCTCTACACGTTCTTTACATAAATCAGCCTCATTTGAATGCATTATTGCACCTATTTCAATTAAACTGAATGCAAAATCCATACAAAACAAAACCAAAAGGCCCTTTTCTCTAGGTCGGCAATTCGATTCACATTTAAATGATTTCTTAGGCGGCACCGTTTTCTTCTACGCTCTAAACATTCTTTACATAAAGCAGGCTCAATTATAAGCATTCTTGCAGAGATTTCAGTTAATTTGAAGCAAAATCCACATTAAACGAAAATCAAAAGGTAGCACTTTTGTATTCGTCAATTTTGACGTTAAAATGTCGAAGTTTGATGTGTCAAAATCAAATGTTCGTTCGGAACGCCATGAATTAGAGTAGGTTTAGAGAATCTATATGTCAAACAGTGTTCGTTCGGATGGAATTGCGGAACGAATGGAACCGTGGTAGCACAGACAAGAAATTCGTAACGAACGAACGAAATTTGGAGAAAGAGAGTAGGCCCCCAGAAACCTTCGTCGACTCATGCACAACACTGCTGAAGATCATCACATGATCGAATGCATAGCTTACGATTATATAAAGGGCATACAGACAAACATCATTTTTATATATATGTAGCTGTGCCCCGCGGTTTTACCCGCGTTAAATTTTATAAACTTGATAGTTTGCAGCTGATAATATGTAGCCTATATGTTGACCCGACCTCTTAGTAATATTCATGCAATATTTGAAGTAAATCCATGCAGTACTTTTTGAGTTTAGCCCGGACATACATACGGACAAACTGACGAAAATTTTAAAAACTATATTTTTGGCTTCGATATCGATCGTAGATCACGCCCCAAGTATCCTTTTAAAAAAATATTTCAATGTACAGTTTTGTTTTTCCTACGATTTTATTATATGTAGAGATAATAATATGTATATTCTACAGATTCCAGTGTCCATTTAAGTGTGGGGTACAACTATTATTCTTCAGTTTTTCTATATTATATATCGATTACTTAAATGTATGCAAGTTGTTGCATTAATAGTGGACATTGCTTAAGGATTTGCCTATTAAACGTGTTGCTAAAAAAACTTGTGTGTACTTATGTACATGCGTTAGAAGTTATACTTCTTAATATACAACTTGAACATAGTTATCAATTTTCATACCATCTAGAACTAACGTCATGCTGTTATTTTTACGATGCGCGCGCACGATGCGCAAAAATTCACGCTCATACCACCTAGTACTAACTTCATGCTGTTAAATTTTTTGGTGTCGGTGTGCGCGCGCATCGTAAAAATTCACTCTCATCATTTTTCTCCATCGCGCCAAAAGAAGTATAACTTCAAAAATACTTCCCATACAAGAATAATGATCAGCTAATGCATTGGAA
This sequence comes from Pseudoips prasinana, assembly GCA_951640165.1. Taxonomy (NCBI): domain Eukaryota; kingdom Metazoa; phylum Arthropoda; class Insecta; order Lepidoptera; family Nolidae; genus Pseudoips; species Pseudoips prasinana. The sequence continues at coordinate 15,354,718 of OX621259.1, read as the reverse complement.
TGAAAATAAAAACTAATAACAAATGTATTTTTAACCCTCAAAAAGATGCAAAAAGAGGGGTGTCTGTGTGTGGCATCGTAGCTCTCAAACAGATGGAGCGATTTCGATGCGGTGTTTTCATTGAAAAGCCAGTTTCCTTGTGGTGGTTCTTAGCTATGTTTGGTTAATATCGGATCAGCAGTGTAAGTCTCTTTTTGAAAATGATGGAATTATAGTTGGAATTAAGAGTTTATTAGCATAAAAATTGTACAGACGCCAGCACATCAAGCTATCCCAATCTGTCCAATTTCCCCAATTGAAAGTGAACCTTACACTTTTGTGATGAAGTTGAAAATCTATAAACGAAATGTGACAGATTGGGGTAGCTTGATGTGCTGGCGTCTGAACGTCACACAAAGGAAAATTCGTTAGGTAGATTCATATACTCCCTTATGTATCTACGATTTATTTGTGTGACTTACAATTTTTATGGAATTGACTCTTGTATGGTGAGACAATTTTTTTTTCGCAATCCCATAAATCGTTGTCTTATATCCAGTTATGCCTACTTTTCATGTTACACCTTATATATATATATATATATATATATATATATATATATATATATATATATATATATATATATATATATATATACATATATATATATCGATACAACAATCATGTAAAAAATATCGATATTATTATTCTCGATATATTCTATTTGATAGCCTATTCTAAATAATAAGGGACTAATTAGAAATTAGCGATAACTAGTTCTCACGTGTGACTGACGTACGCTTAAGTGTTGTAACGTTCAATTACTTGATGAATGACGAATCTAATATTGTACCCATTATGATGTTTTCTACCTTGTGATGTCTGAAGTGCTGTGCGTTTATGTCAAATAAAAGTTTATTGATTTATCCGAGGGTTTTATTTACACATCTAATTAAACACTTGAAATGGCACTAGTGATGTGCCTCCATCGTTGAGTTTGGTGCCTTGTAATCTCGCTTTATCGAGATAAGCTGGAAACCAATATAGACATCAAGACCTGTAAAATATTTAGTTGGCATATTGAACAAGAGATGATTTTTAAAGGGGAAATATATGGAGAGAGGCTGATAACTATGAGCAAATCAGAGAGAAGTGTTAAACATTTTTGTGTATATGATGGCAGATAAAAGGCATGGACGTCTTTAGTGTTAGAAACACTTAATGGAGTCGCAATTACCTGTCACCTTTCGCACAACTTTAAATCGTGTGCGTCACTATTGCTCCGCCACGTTATACAAACAGAAAAGGACATCGCAAAAATTTTTGTCCAAATTAGTCAAAATCGAAGGAAACAAACATAATAAGACCTACTTCATACACAAGGACATAATAATACCTTTCTTCTAGTAACAGTTTTACTGCATGAAATCTTAACCATTGAAGAAATAATCGAGATTAAAGAAACATCAAGTGCACGATTGCGCGGCCATAACTTCCAAGGTGAATACTTCGTGAAATAATCATCTTAGTCTTATACTTCTTTTTTCGACAATTGTTGACAAATGAAATGTTCAATTAACAAAAAGAATTAGATCTATATGCCAAGTAGTTGCTGAGATCTCCATGGCAGCGCAATCCTCCAAGTTACGTTCGCAAGGCCAACTTAAAACCCCTGTAACTGCGTTATTTCTGCTTTGACAAAGTTTTGGTTTGTTTCCTTCGATTTTGACTAATTTGGACAAAAATTTTAGCGATGTCTTTTTCGGTTTGGATAACGTAGCGGAGCAATCGTGACGCACACCTGCAAATCTTACGCAAAGGTCGAACAGTCTCATTTACTTAATGAATGATTTACTTTACATTAGCGTACAGGCAGTGGTTACCATGGTGTCATATATGTTCAAGCCGCCCAGTAGGCCCTTGAACTGAACACCAACTACAACTGGGACCGAGAACTTCACGTGCCCTCTGAACCACGGAGACGCTCAGAATTTTAACAACTTTAGCGGTCACCCATCTATAGACTGACTGCGTGCCTAGGTGCTTAACCTCGCCGTACCGTAACCATACAGCTTAAGCGCCTGAAAAAAATGAAAAAATATCGAATGATAATAGCTGCTAGGCGACTTGGTCAAAAAATATGACTATGCCCGAACTAGCTTCATTACTCCGCGGGTATTAGTGCCCAGAATGTGCCGTGTAACCAATATCGCGAGATTTCGTACGATTCGCATCCAAGATCAATCTCGTAACAAATGGTTAAGATTTCACGAGATTGACTTTGCATAGGTAATCTAATCCCTATTTACGTCATAGTTATATTCGCATTACGTAATTCAACAAAGACCTATAAATCTGTCATTTCAGTTCCATCCAATACTCATCACATCAACGCGCGATATCGTATGACGCCTAGATAACATTTATTAGCAATCCACTCGAGAATAAGTCAACCTTGACTACTTTTATTTTGTTAATATTAGCTTTATTAGAAATGTTTGAAGTACATATACCTTGTCGACGCTACGTTGGAGCATACCTACTCTTTGACCTTGATAGCACCTTTTTTATGTCGGCATTAAGGGTTGTATTCCTAGTGCTTAAATATATCGACCGACTTAGCGGAGGCACTACAATAGCTATTTGTTCTACAAGAGTGCAAAGTTGCTTTCAACCGCGTGCTCTATTTTGATAACCGAGCAGGATTCTAAACTCAAAGGATTCAAAATTAGAATCCTGAGCGATAGCGAGGGAATCAAATGAGCACGATGTGAAAAATCTTTTCACTCGAGTGCGACACGTAACTTTTCATCCCACATGAATAAATGCTAAAAAAAATTTACAATCACATGATACTTTTGTTTCATTTTAAGTATTATCTACTACATTATTATAGTAAGTAATGCTTCTAGTAGGGTATAGACTCTTGCTGTATCTGTAAATACTGTTTGTTTTATACTTTTAGGTAGGTATATGTAGGTAACATGGTCTGTATCCAGTTTTGTAGACAAATAAACTAAAAACAAACGGCCAAGTGCGTGTCGGACTCGCACATGAAGGGTTCCATAGCAGAAAGTATTTCAGTCGATTAAATGAAAGCAAATTTCGGTTTATGACGTATTAAAAAAAAATACTTGCTAGATCTCGTTCAAACCAATTTTCGTTGTTAGTTTCCACGATAATATACATCATATATTTTTTTAGTTTTATCATTCTCTTATTTTAGAAGTTACAGGGGGGGGGGGGGCACTCATTTTACGCAAACTCTTCAGTTTAGAAAAAAATGATATTAGAAACCTCAATATCATTTTTGAAGACTTATCCATAGACACCCCACATGTATGGGTACGATGAAAACATCCGACCCCCCAAAATTAATGTTCTTTTTCTATTTTTGTGTAAAAATCTTAATGCGGTTCACTAGAATATATCTACTTACCAAGTTTCAACAGTACAGCTCTTATAGTTTCGGAAAAAAGTTGGAGTACCTATACCTTGTCGACGCTACGTTGGAGCATACTCTTTGACCTTGATAGCACCTTTTTTATGTCAGCATTAAGGGTTGTATTCCTAGTGCTTAAATATATCAACCGACTTGGCGCAGACACTACAATAGTTATTTGTTATTTAAGAGTGCAAAGTTGCTTTCAACTGCGTGCTCAATTTTGATTGCCGAGAACGGGCTCTACCGGCTAAATCGGCGAACATCGATTTCTTAAATGGCGTTCAAATAAATAAAGGTTAAAAATTACTCATTCAATCGTTAACTCGGCTTCAACGTTGACAATCGATTCCGGACCATTTATGACGTCACATGTGCTCATGGAAGCCGATTTAACGATTAAGTCATTTTTAACCTTTATTTATTTGAAAGCCATTTAAGAAATCTATGTTCGGCGATTTAGCTGGTAGAGCCCCAGGAATCTAAATTCAAATGAGCAAGAGGTGAAAAATCTTTTCACTGGAGTGCTACACGTACATTTTCATCCCACATGACTAAATGCAAAAAATACTTTTAAAGTATTCCGGAATAATCTTCAAATTATAACAAATAATACTAAGGTATGAAACATTTAAAGTCACGTTGCTACTGTTAGGTACTTAATTAATTTGAGTGTAATATTTTTGTTAGTACTACTTTGTTTTTAGGTAAATTAAGAAAGTATCTACACTAAGGAGGTTCCGAGTCCGAGTTAGTTAAGTAAGTCTAACAAATTAAAAAAAATTGTATGATAAATTCGGCACCATGGAGGTAGAAGTAAATAGGTTTAATAATGTTTTGAATTCACAAAACGTTCACACGATGTTCTTAATTCAAAATTACTTTATCAGGAAAACAAATATTTAGCGGATAAAAAGGACTTTGGTTCCCAGATATCAAAGAGTAAAATACTCTTTCCGAGATAGGGGGATGAATAAAATATTTTAGTGTTAGTTTATGCACCTGTATATTACATTTCCTGACCAGCTCGACTGCTGGCGCCGCTCGCCTGTACCGTGACTGCTAATAAGTCCAAACCAATTGAAATACTGAAAATTGTTTGTGATGTTTCTGTAGAAACTTCATACGGATCCTTTTGGTTTTTAGTTTTATTTCGTTTTGAGCGTTGGTGCATATCAAGCTATACAATTCCGTATAATGAGAAGATTGTGATTGAAATGAAATAATGAAAAAAAAATGTTTATCGATTATATTATTGAATCGAGATTTGATGGTTATTGAAAGAATTTATGCAGGGTGTAACAAAACAACTGAAGGAACTTAAGAAGCTTAATTTGCTAATGGAGCTGAACAAAGTGAATAACATTAACTTACAAAATAAAGAACAGAAGATTAACTTCGCATTCAATATTGATCAGCTGTCGCATTATATATGAGCTAATAAAACTCATACTTGTTTTATTATATTAAACTGTTTCGTGGGTACATTACGCTCCTTAAATTTCCTTTGCTATGAATGAATGATTTAGTTATTTAGCGAGCATTGTAGTATAGCTGGTATTGGGTTACCTATCATACGTTCGAAAAATATTACACCGAATTTAATTACACCTAAAACTCTTCAACTTTTATCGTTTCCTTTTTTTTTATTTCACCGAAGGCAGGTCTGCCACTGTATCAGTTAACCTATTATCAATTCGTTTCTTTTTCGTTACTCCGATGTTGCATTTGGTCGAAAAAAAAATCACAGAAGTTACACATAGCCGAAATAACATTTGTTCGAAGTATTAGGCTTCCGAACATTCTTTATACCAATTTTTTTAATCACCATACTTTCATTTTACCAAACACCTAGAAACTGTGTGCACATTATTTCATCTCTTATTTATGCGGTTGAGGCATCGTCCAAGCAGGCATGCAACATGCAGCAGGCATGCAGCATTCAAGCAGGCATACAGCTTGGAAGCAGGCATGTAGCATGCAAGCAGGCATGCAAAATGCAGCAAGCATTGTTTCTGTCACGGCTCCGGCGCTGCGGGTTTTGGGCGACGATTATTAACGCTCACCACCGCAGCTTCAGCTTGCGGCGGCTGGCCTTCAAACCACCTGCTCCTCCAGCTCGCGGGCCGCCCTACTCTACTTAAATAACACCCTAGAGGTAGGGCAAACAAGACTGTGTGGAATCGGTTTTGCAGCGATTCGTTTCTGTCACGAAATTTTATAGCACAACATATTGACTTTTTATGCCACTATTTTAATTTAATTTTGAAGATACTACCAGGATACAACAAAGTATCCGTCTATATATTTGTGACCAAAATTCAGTAAAATGTTATTTTGGTGTCGTGAAATTATGGCAAGCATTTGGCAAATGAAAAAAAATCAAAAAAGGCTTCGGCCAATAGCAAAAAGTTATTTTGTTAATCGGTGAAAAATATTTCGGTAAAATAATACCTACCTATGTAGTTATGACACATGACACTTCGATTATATTAAAATATGTCAAATAATGCACATAGCAAAAAGGACGTCAGTCAATAGTTTTCATTAAAATGAAAATCGAACAAAAATAAACCGGTAAAGTGTTCGGTTTCCCCGGTATTGTTATTTAAGTTAGTTAAATATCGTTACTGTTATAAAATAAATCTTATTGTAAATTATTTCCTACAATCCGTGTACCTAAATATCGATATGTACCTAGAAATAATTATTAATTAATTATATATTACTACGAATATGTTCTGACTATTTACAAGCGCTTTTTTAAAGTCTACGTGAATAAAAACCTTTTTTATTTTATTTTATTTATTTTAAATTGTGCTGTACAATTCACTATACAATAGTATGAAAAAAAAATTCGAAGTGGTATTAATTCAGCCTATATTGGCTGAATTAATAACACATTTTGACATTATGGTAATCAATAGATATTTATTGATTACCATAATGTCAAAATTACAATTTCAATAAAGTGTTTACATACTATTCTATAATAATCAAATCTATTTAGGCACAGCCATGTCAAAATTTCTAATAATTATAAAAACCTTTATAATTATATTACTTATTAAGTTTTCCATTATATAAACTTGTCAAATAACTGTACAGACGCCACCACATCAAGTTACCCCAATCTGACAAATTTCCCCAATCGAAAGTGAACCTTATCCTTATGTGATAAAGTTGAAAATCTATAAAAGAAATTTAATAAATACATGTAACTTATTTCCATTCGGTTCAAAATTACGTCTATCTATGGAATTAATATTATCTACTTCTACTAAGCTTTGTATTAGCTAGTAGTACTTGTATAAAGAATTGGAGTGTGAAGAAATTATAGTTTTCTAGGATTCCAGGAAGATACATAGAGATTTTGATGATAAATATTAAAACCTCTAAGGTGATTTCTTGAATCCGGAGATGTAAATCCATGTCATTTTCCGTCACGATATGGAATTCGTTTTATTCCCAAGACGCAAACATAGATGACGTGTGTGGGTGACGTGAATAATAAATATCCTGGGACATTATTCACACACGGCCATCCGATCCCAAACTATAAGCAGAGCTTGTACTATGGAAACCAGATAAAATACTACTTTTCTTTTGTAAATACATACTTATATTGACGCCTATTGGCGTGGTTGGTAAATGCTTGCTTTTCACGCCGGAGGTCGTGGGTTCGATTCCCACCCAGGACGGATATTTGTAATGCATGCACATGTCTGTTTGTCTTGAGTATGGGTGTAATTTATAATTTACAAATGAAAAGTAGTATATGTAGTATATCAGTTACCTGGTTTCCATAGTACAAGCTCTGCTTAGTTTGGGATCACTTGGCCGGGTGTCAATATTGTGCCAGGATATTATTACATATTATTATTTGCTAGAAAAGTTGAAATTTCGCTCGCCTTTATTGTCCGTGAATCTCATAGTTTTACACGTTAATTTAATATAGCGGCCAAGTGCGAGTCGGACCCACCCATGAAGGGGAGCCCTTCATGGGTGGGTCCGACTCGCAGCAGCAAGTAACATAAAAATAGCGTTATTTAAAAAAATACTAACTTACTAGATGTCGTTCAAACCAATTTTCGATGGGAGTTTGCATGGTAATGTACATCATATATTTATTTAGCTTTATCATTCTCTTATTTTTGAAGTTACAGGGGGTAAAATGAACACTTCCAAAGTGGTAAAATGTGTGCCTCCACTCATTTTACTACCTTGGAAGACACGCAACCGGGAGAAAAAAATGATATTAGAAACCTCAATATAATTTTTGAAGACGTATCCATAGATACCCCAGATGTATGGGTTATATGAAAAAACGTAAGTGTTTATTTAAAACTTAGTGTTTATTTGATCCAAGTAGCGAGTGGATGATACTACTTCCTACCTTTGAGCGGTAAATACTCATAGTAATTGCTTTCTTCCCTATGGTGGGAATAAATTAAAAAAATAGAACTAAATTTAGTTAGGCAGTCGGCTGTAAAAAATATAACATAATTAAGATAAGTAGTGCACAACGCCGCTAAATAGGCGCTCATAGCTAGATGCTCTCACCGGTCTGTAAGCGATCGGCGAGGTTAAGCAACTAGGCTCGCGGTCAGTCCATAGATGGGTGACCGCCAAAGTGGTTTAATTAATTTCTGAGCGTCTCCGTGCTTCGGAGGGCACGTTAAGCTGTCGGTCCCGGTTGTAGTCATTAGACAACAGTCGTTAAGCAATGTCAGAGGCCTACTGGGCGGCTTGAGCAATTCTGACACTAGGGTTACCACTGCCCATACGATAAGCAAGCAAACGCCGCTAAAGAAATTTACACTTCATAAATGCTGCGGTCATGTGAGTGTATAAACGGCCAGTGTGAATTAAAAAAAATAACCCTTCGTCTTACGAAAATCGATCAGGTCCTGACGCGAGTTTACCAATTTTTACCCATCCCAAAAAGTGCTCAACGCCACTAAAGAAGTTGTCACCTCAAAAAGAGCGAAGCTAAGCTTCACTCTAGTTAAAGGTTCATACCGTTTACCGTGACCCAATCACGTGTAGAGTTATTAAAAAGCTAAAGCCTACTGGCGTAGTATTCCACCATAAAAACGTGACATGTTCTTAGTAAATTATTATATATCTATGGCCTTTGTGTCTGTTACCGACGATTTACGGCGCATTGTCTGTGAGACATTTTTGGTGGCTAAACAAACCGATGCGAGAGCGACATAGCCTGCCGCAGGCCTGACAAGAGAAGTTTGCGGTGGTTGGTGCCGAGCCGCTTTCATGTCGCTTCTGTCTCTTATCAGCAAGTACTCCGAACCAGGCTTCATCACAGATCTTACGACCCTCCACTACACATTTGCGCACTTCAACTCTTTTAGCGAGCTTTTCCCAGCTACAGTGGTCAATTTTAAAAGCAGCCATATCCCGCTTGGTGCCGTCTTTAAAGCGAAGCAGAGGTCGCATCGCGCTTCGCATTAGCTACCGCACCCAACCACGTCTGTAATTATTATAGGGGGTAATATTAATGATAGAAACTTGGCAAGAAATGACGGTCCGGTAGGCGTGTTTCGTAGATACCTACTTGTGTTTAACGTTGCAGGTCGTGGGTTCCCACCCAGGACAGATATTTGTGCGCATGAACATTTCTGTTGGTCCTGATTCTGGGTGTAATTATCTATATACAACATGTAACTTAATTAACGCACATCCTGGAAATAGTTTGTTGAGAATCGTTTACTGAATCGATTTATATCATGTTCAATATAGGTAATTTTTTATTACAAAATCATTAAAACTACGGAAATTATTGTCATATTAACCCTGTACAGTCTCAACAAATTGAATTGGACCGTAAGTCAAAGTAATAAGACTTTTAAAATCGCAGTTTTATTTTTATTCATACAAATTCCATCATTCAATACAAAATAAAGAAAAAGAAACTTTATTCCAAGAAACTAATTTAGTAAATACCAATACATGTTAAATAAAAAATTCAGTGTATGTATTATGATTACAACATAATATTCTAATTGGGGTGTTTGAGGGTGTGCGTTAATTACGTTACATGTTGTATAATGTATTAGATGAAGATAAAGATATTTTATTTCGCAAGTACGGGTATACAAAAGAAAAGACTTGTAAAGAAAAGAATGTATTCACAAAAATTCAAATGTATTTAATTCGCAAAAATATGGTTACAGACAGATAGATGAAGTGTCTTAAAGTAAGTTCCACATATTTTGTCGTACTGACATGCAAAAAATGGGTTTACATAAGAAGTAGCTTAAGTAAAATATTTGGTACAACTATTACATACTACACTACCTAATTATTATATTTATATTCAAAAAAATCCTTAATATTATAAAATACATTATGTACAAGCCATTCTTTCAACACCTTCTTCATTCGAAATAATGGTAGTTCTATGATGAAAAGAAAAGTAGTATATGAGTTATCTGGTTTCCATAGTAAAGCCCTGCTTAGTTTGGGATCAGATGGGTGTATGTTAATAAAATCGATTATTATAGGGGGTAATATTAGGTCTTTACCTATGAAATTGCCGTTCTGCAGTACTGGCCATTTCAAATCAAAATAATTTTTGTTTGGCTAAGAATTCTAATTTCAAATTAATTTTATTTTAAAAACATGGATTCTTTTTTCCAAAAGTAGTCATTTCTTTATTGATTAGTGTTACATTTTCATCGCATTTCAATCTTTTTCGTCATCATGGATACGTTAAAAATTCGAGTAATTATGGAATATGAGTACCGTCGTGGCAGCAACGCGGCACAAGCGGCACGCAACATCAACGACGTTTACGGAGCTAACACTACAAACCAACGCACCACCTGTTATTGGTTTGCTCGCTTCCGTTCTGGAAATTTCGACCTGAAAAATGAACCTCGCGGTCGTCCGAAGACTTTGGTCGACAATGACGAATTAAAGGCGGTTGTGGAAGCTGATGATACACAATCTACGGCTGAATTAGCAGCAGCTTTCGACATTAGCGTCAAAACAATATTGGTCCATTTGCGTCAAATTGGCAAGGTAAAAAAGCTTGACAAATGGGTGCCCCACGAACTCAATGATCGCCAGCGCGAAGTACGCGCCGAGACGTGCCTTGCACTGCTCAACAGACACACAAATGAAGGAATTTTGAACCGCATTGTTACCTGCGATGAAAAATGGATTCTGTTTGATAACCGCAAGCGCTCAGCAAGTTGGTTGGATCCTGGTTCAGCACCTAAACAATGCCCTAAACGAAAACTTACCCCTAGAAAAGTGATGGTCACTGTTTGGTGGTCTAGCGCCGGTGTGATTCATCACAGCTTCTTACCAAACGGGGTGAGCATTACTGCAGATGTGTACTGTGAAGAACTGAGCACAATGATGGAGAAGCTGGCGCATCTCCAACCAGCATTGGTCAATCGCTCGTCTCCGCTGCTCCTGCACGACAACGCGCGACCTCATACTGCACAGCAGACGGTCTCCAAGTTGCAAGAACTGGGGTTGGAAGCTCTCCGTCATCCGCCCTACTCACCAGACCTTGCGCCTACAGACTACTACTTTTTCCAGAATTTGGATAACTTCTTGGCGGGAAAAAAATTCAATACCCGAGAGGCAGTACAAAATGCCTTTGAAGAATTTGTTGCCTCCCGTCCAGCTGATTTCTTTAAGAAGGGCATCAATAAACTGCCACTGCGATGGCAAAGATGCATTGATTGCATGGGTGATTACTTCGATTAATACAAATAAAAAAATTCATGAAAAAAATTCGTTTAAATTTTTTCATACAAAACGGTAATTTCATAGGTAAAGACCTATTATTAGTGATAGAAACTTCGCAGGAATTGATGGGCCAGTCGGCGTGGTTGGTAGATATTAACTTTTCACGTCGCAGGTCTTGGGTTCGATTCCCATCCTGGAAATATATTTGTGGGCATTAACATGTCTGTTTCTCCTGAGTCTGGGTGTAATCTATACAAATAAATAAAATTGGAGTGTCTGTTTGTAATATTGAAATAGCCGGTTTTTACTACTAAAATATGAATAAGTATACGGTACATACACCAAAATAACATTTTTTACAATTTTTGTCTGTCTGTCTGTCTGTTTGTTCCGGCTAATCTCTGAAATGGCTGAACCGATTTTGACGGGACCTTTATTGGCATGTAGCTGATGTAATAAGGAGTAACTTAGGCTACTTTTATTTTAGAAAAAGTCTTTTGTTTTACTAAAAAATGAAATAAACTAATTAACACGCGGACGAAGTCGCGGGCACAGCTAGTTATCTATACAACGTGTAACAGAAAGAGTGAACGTAACTTAAGGGGCATATACGGTCTCCTTAAGCCTACCTATACACAAAATCTCATACCGAAATACCATCATTTTAATCTTGATCGTAAAATAATATACCGTTCAATATATCGACAAGTATTTTTATCGATATAACGAACATCCGTACTAACACAGCACAGCTGATTCTGATTTACGCTAGAAATTGTTTGACATACCTCTGTGTTTCTATGCACGCCTGGTAGTTTGATTCCGATTGCACTCACTACACATATTTTCTTTTATTTTAGAGTTATGTTTTTATTTATAGCACTGCTGAATAGCTATTGGATACTTTACATCGTATGTACGTGATACACAAACACATTACGAGATCCTTTTTATAGTTTAACTTCTAGTTGAAGTTGTTTTCAGTACTGATGGAAGAATTTCATTATTTCACGTTCACTAAAATCTGCACCGACACCGAAAGCTTAACTCTAAGACTTGCCAACTAACACGAGTCTCTCTCATGTACAACATATTCATAGAATCGTAAAGCTTTCATGTTTCTTAGTTATAAAGAGTCGTGGCCTCCATCGCGACACTGTACCCTTCACGACATAGGTTCCTCGTAATTAAACAGCCTTAAATTCTGTGACCTATGAATCCTCATCATCACAAAGTGCACGTCTGAGGCTATTATTATGATCACTAAACGACATAGTTAAGGATTTCGCGGAACACTTTACTCATTACTAAACGACATTTTAGACGATTTAGTAACTAAACACGACCTAAATAGACAGCAGTTTACGAACAACTGATGATTTTAATATTTTTATTAAATAAATGAAATTGCACAATATTTGATGAATTTGGCGGTTTTCTTCGAACGCGGCCCCTTTGGCGGCGTCTTTGAGTCCACTCAAAAGAGCCGCCTAGGTATCGACGACGCGCGCGGCTCGCTTACATGAATATTAAAAGATATTTAACCGTTTATTATTTACCTACATCAACTCTTTGATTTTGCCGCCATATTAGTGTAACTTTGGATATAATCAGGACGGAATTTGAAATATCCCCTACTGTTCATATGAGCCTAGTACATTATTCATATTTTTTTATTTGTATGTATGCACTTTCTATTCCATCACTCTCATGATCCGATGGGACGACTAGAGATACGACCGGAAAGAGGTCAGGCACAGGAACGACGGCTTTACGTGCTCTCCGAGGCATGGGGGTGTAATATCGTCAACTCCCAGACTTCGGGCTGATACTGAGAAATTTCTTTTTACGGAAAAATCCCATAATCACTTTTTGGCCCGACCCGGGAATTGAACCCAGGACTTCATTATTCCCATAATCACTTTTTGGCCCGACCCGGGATTTGATCCCAGGACTTTATTATCTGCAGTTGAACACGCTACCGCTAGACCAATGAGTTATACACGAACACATTCAAAAGGCGCGGCGCGCGGGGCCCGAATATTAAAAAATATTTAACCATTTATTATTTACCTACATCAATCCTTTGTATTCGCCGCCGTATTAGAGTTCCTTGCGACAAAATCAGGACGGAATTCCAAATGTCCCCTAATGTTCATATGAGCCTAGTACATTATTCATATTTTTTCGTAATTTATCAGTAGTCGTACCGCGTGGGTTTATCTGGTTAGTTTGTATTAAAAATTAAGTACCTATTCGTTTCCGGCCAGATTAAATTCACATACTGAAAGAAACATTTAATATTCTTACTATTTAACACACAAAAAAATATCTGCAGTTACATAAGTCAATTAAATTATTTATTTCTCCTAGATCCAACATCTTGCGGAATATCAATTTAAATTAAATTAAGTGATTTTTCCTAGTTATCAAAGTATGAATGATTAAAATGTCGTTCAAAATTAGAGCAAAAATTCAGTTAAACATTTGATTGAATCTTAAAATAAACACGTGTAATAAATTATGTGACTGTACAGAACCACACTTTTTATTTACAGTCTAAGTAGTAGGTACCCAAAGAGTTCGCGGTAAGGTTCATTACCCTTGCGGCTGAGTTTTTAGTGTTGTTCATAATGTCGGTAATCTTTGTTGTTGATTTAGGTGGTCGATAGAAAAATAAATTACTAGTTGAATAAAAAATGATTATTTCTGTTTGAAGTTTCGTCCATAGGTAGCCATCCTGATACCCTATAACCCCCTTAAGTTACGTTCACACTTTCTGTTACACGTTGTATAAGTATGTATTCATATACAAAAGAAAAGTAGTATATGTAATATTATCTATATAAGTATGTATTCATATACAAAAGAAAAGTAGTATATGTAATATATCAGTTATCTTTTTTTATAGTACAGCTTGGTTTTGGATCAGGTGGCCGCGTTTGAACGTTGTCCCAGGATATTATTATTATACAACTTTCACTTGCCTTTATAAGTGATAGAAACTTGGCAGGAATTGACGGGCTGGTTGGCGGATACTTGCCTTTCACGCGTAGGTTGGGGGTTCGATTCCCACCCAGAACAGATATTTTTGTGCATGAACATGTCTGTTTGGCTTGAGTCTGGGTGTAGTTACCTATATAAGTATGTATTTACAAAAGAAAAATTGTATATGTAGTATATCAGTTATCTGGTTTCCATAGTACAAGCCCTGCTTAGTTTGGGATTAGATTGCCGTGTGTGAATGAACGCGAAGTAATCGAATGTCTAAATACTCGAATTTAAAATATAAATATTCGATTCATAATATCGATTGGTTAATAAATTAAACATTTAATCGAATATGTCCTTTACCGGTATCACTATTTGTTTCTCACTATATGGTCGCCGTTCTAACCTAACCTACTTTTCTAGTTTTTCTTTTTTATATCAGAGGGCGACAAACGAGGAAGTTGGTCACCCGCCGCCCATGGACACTCGCAACACCAGAGGTGTCGCGGGTGCGTTGCCGGCCTTTAAAAGTCAGCAAACAAGTGTTGCTGACCCTTCCCCCCACCCCAATGAGGTCTGGCGACCTTACTCATACGCAGAAACACAACATTAAAATTATTAATGATATTATTTATTCTGTAAGGTGGAGGTACTTCCCCAGTCGGGCTGCTCTTTGAGCGAATGAACGCTTTGCCCTACCTCTACTAAAATTAGCGAATGTTTCATATATGAACCATTTTATCTAAAATTGATGAAATTTCTTCAAAAGCCATCCAACTGAGATTGCAGTGGGTTCCATCCCATATTGGGTTGCGGGGCAACGAAGAGGCTGACACTTTGGCGAAATTAGCAGCTAGAACTGGAAAAGAAATAAGTATTATATTAGAATATTCAGACTATTTACCAAAATTTAAAAATTTATGCTATGATTATTGGAAAGAATATTTTAATAAACGGTCGTTAGAGAAGAGTTTATGGTATAAAACCATACAATGTGAACCTCTTCGCGTGCCTTGGTTCATGAATAGCGATATCAATAGGAAACTCATTGTTACTGCTCTTAGACTCAGATCTGGACACATTCCATGCAAAAAATTCGGTAAAATTTCTTTTGGCTTTATGATGAAGAAGATTACTTCACCCAATTGTGAGGAATGTGGATGTATCGAGGACCTACAACATTTATTGATGGAATGTGTTCGATAGAAGTCTAGTAGAAATAATTTAATAAGGTCCCTGAACTTGAACAGAACCGATGTGGGCATGTGCCAAAAAATTCTATCCCAACCAAATGCGATGCGATAGGTTTGTTCAAGTTCATGGCCCATATTTTGTGAAATTGATTGTTTAGGATACGATGGGACTGACATACGCTATGCGTAAAAGTCCCTTTAAATAAATAAAGAAAATATATATATATATATGAACCATTCGATATTATGAACGTTCGAGTATTTAGACATTCGATTACTTGGCGTTCGATTTCGTGGGTGTGAACAAAATCCCAGGAAAAAAAATGTTAGGTAGAGTTTCGGTTCAATGTCACAGTTCAGTGACAATTCCAACAATAACGATTGATTTAATAATGCACTATTAAATACGTTTGGGTGTCTGTCCTTGCTTTTTTTTTCAGTTCAAGTAACAGGTGACCTTAAAGCGTGGGTTTTGTCAAATATTATTTCGATAGATATTTAGTTAGTTTATCGAACTAATTCTAGTGTTGACTAAACATAGATTAGTGTTAACTGTAACAGTATACAATGCGCTCGTTATTCAAATTCAAATACTTTATTTCAGACATGTATAATGTGTAATATAGTGTGAGTTATGTAAAGTCCATAGTGTGAGTAGAAACAAGATAAGGTCGGTAGGGCATAGCGTTCATTCGCTCAAAGAGCAGCCCGACTGGGGAAGTACCTCCACCTTACAGAAGACATTCCTTAATAATAACATTAATAATTATAATGTTGTGTTTCCGAGTGTGAGTAACATGTCTGTTTGTCCTGAGTCTCATCTCTCATCAGATGGCCGTGTGTAAATAATGTCCCAGTTAAAAAAAAAACAAATATTTATTGGGACATCAAACTGTTACACATTACTAGGTACATCATTTAAAGCAGACAAATAAAGATCGTAGTAACCCACACCAATGTCCGCGAAATAAAGTTACCTAAATGCTTAGTTAAGAATACTCGCGCGATTTAAAGAGATAAGTTAAGTTAATTGTTTATTTGACCACATAACATAAAGCGTGGGAGCGAGATAAGGCAATTTTGACTATTATTTTAATAAATCAGTGGCCATCTGGCTATGAGTTGGCTATTTAAATATTGAAGCTATAAATAGCAGTAATATTAATTTTTATTTCGTTCACCAAATAAAACATTCACTTACAAAACACAGTATACACTTAAAAAATAATAATAATATAATAATATCAATATAACCATGACTCAGAATCAAATATTCGTGCTCATCACACAAATATTTGCACTTACCGGGATTCGAACCCAGGACCACCAGCTTCGTAGGCAGGACCACTACCAACTAGGCTACGGTGACCGTCGAAATCTGTACAATATTAAGTTTAAACCCTGCCTCTTAAGCTAGGGTAGACTCTGTCTTAAATTACAGTTTTCGGCTTTGTCTTTCAAACTAACAAGTTACCTAAGTTGTTGTTACTACTGAAACCTTTCGAAAAATGGCTATCATTTATTTTTCATGTCGAAAAGAGATAGCAGAAAAATATCTTTACTCCCCACTCAACACACTTTCAACTCGGTACGGTTAGTATATACAACTGAATATTGTTATCCAAACTTTTAAGTACAGTAACAGCACATCCAGCTACCCCAATCTCTCAAACTTCTTTTATAGATTTTCAAATTTATAACATAAGCATAAGGCTCACTTTGAATTGGGGAAATTTGACAGATTGGGGTAGCATGATGTGCTGGCGTCTGTACATAGGTATTTATTTTAACAAATAGGGTTCCATGAGTTAATATGATAATAATAACATCCTGCGACATTATTCGCACACGGCCATCTAATCACAAACTAAGCAGAGCTTGTATTATGGAAACCAGAAAACTGATAATCTACATATACATACTTCATACAATCCGTGTACCTAAATGTCTATATTTACCTAGAAATAATGATGATGATGACCTAGAAATAATTATGTATACTTAACAATAAAACTACAAACATGTTCTGACTATTTAGAAGCGCTTTTTTAAAATCTACGCATTAAATACCTTTTGTATTTTATTTTAAAATTTGATAAACCAGAGCCTTTGCTCGTGTCCCTTTATGACATCCGACAACGAGATTGAATTTATGAATATGAAGGTTGAACATAATTAAAAACGAGAGAAGGATTTTCATTTGCATTTATTTTGTGTTTATTTTGGAAACGTACCGAGACACGTTAAAATAACCATACCATAAAAAACTTGGCTGTGAGCCGTATCCACTATGCAGCAGAAACATCAACATTATTATCCTACTAATATTATAAATGCGAAAGTTTGTGAGTATGGATGGATGTATGGATGTTTGTTACTCTTTCACGCAAAAACTACTAAAAGGATTTTCATTGAACTTTGTAAAAATAAAATAATAAAACACAAAAAAGGTTTTTATTCACCTAAACTTAAAAAAGTCCTTGTAAATAGTCAGATCGTTTGTAGTAGTATAGTCAAGTATACACAATTATTTCTAGTTACATATATGTAGATATTAGGTTCACGAATTGTTAAAACATTTATAAAATTTATTTTATAATAGTAATGATATTTAGCTAGCTTGTATAAAGTTGTTGTCAAAGAGAAGTGTAGGAATATAGGTTATATATCCGAATAACACATAGGCTGTAATTCATAAAGCGAGTAAAACCGCGGGGCACAGCTAGTATTATAATAATTTGAGTACACAATTAAACTCGAAATGTAAATGCTATCGAGTTCAAACCTTAGTAGGAATCTAAGGTCGCGGGGCCGTACGTAGCGTCAGTTTAACCGCGTCTCCCGGCAGAGCGGCCCGCCCAAATGTTCCGCCCACCGTTCCCCTAGGACCTAGTTATCGCGTTAAAAGTAACAATTAAAATAAATCAGTTATCGTGTAATTGTAATTGTTGTAAAAAAAAAAAAAACTGTTCTAATTCTATAAATTTGAATTCGCAAATAGTGTGCGGAAGTTCGGTTGTTCTTGGAATTTTCAGTGATATTTTCCGTTATCACAACTTGGGGCTCATTTACACCGTTATATCGTTGGTACTTTTTCCAGAAGCCACCTTGATTCCTTTTAAAGGAAATGTTTCTAAGAAAACGATTCAAGCAAATACTTTTTAAATAATCTTCCTTCCGGCTAATTAATAATTTTTACCCTTTATGAGTATCAAAATAAAAATTTTGGAATGTTGCACATCACTATATTGAAATTCTAATGAAGGTAGTATGTTATATATAGCTTTCAATGTTTATTAACAGATAAGAAAATTAACATCGTGAAAAATAATATTAAATTTGATAAATGTAAGGAGAATATTCTTTTTCACGATATTCGCTATATTATGGTATAGGTAAGCATATAGCGTGTAACTTAATGAATTTACTTTTATCGATTAAGATCTTATATGTAGGTCGTAATGGTCTAAGTTTTAGTAGTCATTTAAATAATAATCTAGGTTTAAACTAAGCATAGTACAATATGAAGATCCTGACATATTCCACAGTGTTAAGATTAGAACAATATTGTGTGAGTCAAATAAAAAAAATTAAAGCATGAATATTTAATTGAGCTATAAGGACTTTTTTCTCAATCGAATTTGCTAGCGAAGTGGTAAGTTACCTCGTCTTAAAATAAAGGGTACATCTAGGAATTCAAGTTCAGCTCAACTCCATACAGATTGCCTTCATGACAAGTATAGTATCGAAACAAAATATACATGAGTAAATATATGGGATACTCAAAATAAATGTATGCTCGTGAACAGCCATGTTTATATTATAATAACATTATCTGGACTAGATATTATGCACATGTAGAGCGAAAATATCTGGACTTCAGACGAGTATTGCGTCGGCTTTCTTCCCGATCCAACATTAAAAAAAAAGTTAATAGTCTATATTATCTTTGGTGCTATTTATGTTATGTTGGTCAGACTGTAAAAAAGTTTTGCATCAAAGAAAATGAGTTAGTTGGCTGGAAGAATGAAACGTGGCATTTGTAAATAAACAACGCGGCTTCGAGCGATAGGCGCAACAAGTAGCAACACATGCTTTGGCCTTTGGAGCGTGTTCGCAGAAGCAAGGAAACAATACTGGTGAATTGATTAGGGACACGTTTACTGTCTTGTAATAATGGTAAAATCAAACAATTATAAATACCATGCGAGTGGATTACAAAGTTTATGTCATACTAGACAGATAGATTTTTCCGTGACAAGAGAGTGAAAGATATATCTATCTTAGACAGATAGATTTTTTCGTAACAAGAGAGAAACTCTTAGACAGATAGATTTTTTCATGATAAGAGAGAAACTCCTAGACAGATAGATTTTTCCGTGACAAGAGAGAGAAACTCTTGTCACGGAAAAATCTATCTGTCTAGTATGATATAACTTTTTAATCTTATAAAAATAATAACAACGCAGAGGTTTAACAATAAGTAAAAAGAGGCCGTATAACGCCACAGGCCTATTATGTAATAATTGCAACAACAATATTCTAGAAGGAGCAATGTGGCGTTCCTTCTAGAAGTAATAACATATTCAATCCTGAATAACTTTTTACTTCTGAAATAATATTATATGTACTGGCGTTCCAGTATATATATATAAAAAATGACAATAATAATAATTTGAGTTTCAGTTCTATGTATGGGAACCCCCAAAATTATTATTCTTTTTCTATTTTTGTATTAAAATCTTAATGCGGTTCACCGAATAAAAGTGGCTGTGACATACGGACGGACAGACAGACAGACATGACGAATCTATAAGGGTTCCGTTTTTGCCATTTGGCCACGGAACCCTAAAAATGACGACCACGAACCAGAAGACGCAGCATGGGCAGGCCCCCTACAAAACGGCCCAATAATCATAATCATAATTATCTTTATTCACAGAATACAGGTTAAAAGTACAAGTTGTTACAGTGTTGGTATAGTGCTCTATATTCTACTTTAAAATAACGCACGCGAACAGTATTTTTTATTTTTATAACTAAGTAATAAATAAAATAAAGAAAAAAGGTTTTTATTCACGTAAACTTTAAAAAAGCGCTTGTAAATAGTCAGAACATGTTTGTAGTAATACAGTTATTATTTCTAGTCACTTATTACAGATATTTAGGTACACGGAATGTTAAAACATTTATATAATTAATTTTATAATAGTAGTGATATTTAGCTAGCTTGTATTAAGTTATTGTCAGTCAAAAATTATCATCTTACATGGATACTCATGTAGTGAAAATAATTAGTATTTAAGATTATAACATATTATTATAATGATCTCATGAGGGTCGCTTTAGATCACTGGTTACGGGTAGAGCCTTTCGGCTGATATGATGATGATGATGACAGAAATTTCACCACCACATATATATATTGTTTAAATTAATATTATAGTTCATTATACTGACTGGCTCATTGATTTAGTTATTTAATTGCAAACAATAAGGTCCTCGGTGAAAATTCTGTGTCCAGCAAATAATGTTATTTTGATGTTTCTGTAGAAGAAAGAATAAGAAACACGCGGTGTCACATTCCTATACCTCAGATATCACGTAAAACTGATGGTACCGCAGGTGACCTCTTCAGACGCGTCAGGTTCAAGTTCGTGGTGTAGGCTCTCTAATAGAGAAGGTATTTGACTTCAGCAAAATGATTTAAACATAAGTTATATTGTCAAATGGTGATAAATAATACGAGTTTGAATTTCGAAATTCAAATTCGTAGTATGTATCATTGATACGTCATACATATTTGGGATTTTTTTAAGACAACGCTCGCACTGGGGAACCTAATCCCTGTGTCGGGAGGTACTTTACAAACATATTATAATAGACGGACACAAATTACATCCAGACTCAGAACAACAATTTATGGATCACACAAATAGTGTGGCCTATAAATCGTTTCATTAATCCATTTGATAGTTGTATTTGTGTTGTACCAATTTGAATTTGGAAATTCAAATTCGTATTATGTATCACTGATAGGTCATACAAATTTGGTATTTTTTTTTATTATTATAGACACACCAACAGTATACATACACAACATTTAAATCTTAGCTCACTATATAATTCAGTTCTTATATGTACACCTATTAAAGGCATGCACAACACACACTAAACATAGACAACGTTGACATACAATACAAGTTATTTTAAATTAAATACAAACATAAACACTATAACTAACACAGACTAAAATGCATTAAAAACAAAAAAAAAGTTCTTATTGGCCTAAGAAAAAAAAAAAGAGTCCCTATGCTAACGCTTTCAATATTTTACGCTTGTATGCATGGTATTGAACTACTATCATTTGAAAATTATTGCACAAATTTACTTAACGTTATGTTTTTCCAGTTATCTAATAAGGAAACAAATAAACTGAGTGAAGGCACAAACTTGGCACTATAAAATGTCCCACGCAGACGGCCGGTCTCCATAAAGATTGCCCGCCACGGCCAAAATTCGGAAGGACCGTGCGGACATTATTCACACAAATGAGTTAAATATGCCCCAAAGGTCGTGTTATGAATTCAGTTTTCATACAATCTTATTCTATGTTATCTAATTACTGAGAACATGCGTATAATAGTTAACAAAGCGAGGAAAATCACCCGAAAACTAGAGTCCGCCGAGAAACTGGCATAACAACGAACCTTATTAATTTTGGAGCGAACTTCCTTCTCAAGAATTGAGATCAGTAAGAAATTCATGTTTAACTTCCAATGTATTATTAAGGGCTACATCGTAAATGTGAGTTTGACATTAGCATATCTCTTGTAATATATACATATATTACGAACTTGATTTGTGAGAACATGTATCTTGAATACATACTCTAGTTTCGCCAAAAATTACAATGGCTTGGAATTCTCCAGATTTACTAACTCGTTACTAGTATTACTAACGTTAATGTTGACGTGGTTGGTAAATGCTTGCTTTTCACGCCGTAGGTCTTGAGTTCGATACGCACTCAGGACTGTGGACTCATATTTGTGTGCATGAACATGTCTGTTTTTCCTGAGTCTGGTTGTAATTATCTATATAAGTATGTATTTACAAAAGAAAAGTAGTATTGTCATATATCAGTTATCTGGTTCCTATAGTACAAGCTCTGCTTAATTTGGGATCAGATGGCCGTGTGTGAATAATGTCCCAGGATACCTATTATTATTATGTCTCGGAATGTCAAATAAAACGTAAATTTTTATGTTCTGCGTGAAATAAAAGGTTATTTTTTTAATTTATTAAACCTACGGATGCGGTACCTTGTGAACTTTTTGGAAATCAGTTTGCGTTGGACATAAGTACGGACAACAAAAGAAGTAACTTCACTAATTAACATCACTAATTAACTTCGTCTGTGAAAAGGCAGGGGATAGTAATTATTATTTTCATTGTAAACTTGATATTGTGATCAAATGCCTAAACAAACTAAGATAAAAAGAAACAATCATTTACAGACTGTAATAATGTATTTGATTCCAAATTACCCGCATACTAATAAAGATTTCTTTGTATGAGGTTGACAATTAGTTTAGGAGGTTTTTGTTGCTTCTCCAGACAATAAAGGGAGTCCCCCTTTAATGTCTGGAGAAGCAAATAAAGGTATTAAAACTACAAAATAAGTAACACTGGAGGACACCCCTTTTGGGTCAGGGCGGTTATTGACGTGGAGAGGTTATATCGCGATGCTCGTAGTAGGTATATGGGTTATGTGGGATAAAATGTACCTGGGCAATAATTTTTAGTTATTGTGTTTAAGGCTTTTTTAGGTAAGGTTAGGTTAGAGTTGTGATCATCTAGGTACACTATTGTTGGTGAAAATTGGTGGAAAGTTTCATCATCTCTATAACACAATTGGCATATTCTCAATTTAACATTCGTAAGAGTAGTCCATCGAATAATAAATTTTCGAAGAATCGTTCAGTCGAAGCAGGGTTTGGCGAGAAAAGGTTGTTTCGCTATAAATTCCCTTCGATCAATCGTTCAGTCGACTTTCAGTTCATCGAACATATGCCAACAAGATGGACTGATGATTTTAGTGTGGGTCGCTGGAAGCCGCTGAAAACACACCCGGCAATTGTTGAAATCTTTGGAGACCCTTTGTTCAATCTGGACGTTTTTCGGTTGATATGATGATGATGATTTTTTTATTTGGCAGTACTGTGTTTTCCTTGAAAAATATAGATTTTCTTTTTAATTTATGGGTGATGAATAATATTAAAATTTAATGTAACCGGCAACAGGGCCGCGGTTCGAGTTAAATTCGGTCTCAGTTGCTGGAAACCTCAACCCACGTGATATTAAAGAGCTTTATAATAGACATAATTATAAAATTAAACATTAATACATAGTTAGATTAAGTGATGCTATTTCTGTTGCTGACTGTACCGCAAAACAGGTTCGCTCCAATTCCCAATTTAATTTCAAACCAAAGCTTAAGTAAATATGACTTCCTATTGTTACCCATTATATAATAAATTGGTGACCTTCGCTTCTAGTAAATTAACGCGCATTTATACAAGGCGTAACGTAAATAGAAGACGTAACTTAAGGAGCACCATCAACAAAATAAACTGAACTAATTTAACAAAAACAGTTATTATTTCTTTTTATTATCACATATTTACGTATTTTTTTGTTATACATGTTCATATACAGAGTCTATTATTTCAATACAAAATAAATTCTCTGACCAAATCGGGAAAGTTCTCAAGAAAGGCCAGGTCAGAAGTACCCTAAACCGGCGAACATGTATGAAGAATATAATGACATTAAACGAGGCAAAAGGGGTGTACAAATAGAATTCCGTCGTCACTGCCTACCTCTCTGGGAAACAGGCGTGAGTCTATAAAATAAATGGGAATAGGATGAACTTCTAAAAATAACATGTAATTTCATTTATAGGGTATAAAACAAATATATTATTTATCGATATTTTTTGCTCGTGAACGATGGTTTGGTACCTATTGTGTGCGAGCCTGACTCGCACTTGGCTGATTGTGAAACTCATGTAAAAGCGTCAAAATCTAATCTTTAAAATTACATGTACATTTTCTCGATTTTAGTTCTCTCGTAAACTGTGCACAGCATCAATGCACAAAAAAATTGTACACCCCCCAATATTATAATATATTTTTTTTTAATAAAAAATAATATTTTAATTTTTTTTTTAATTAATAAAATATTTTGGGATTTTATCATTATTCACACACGGCCATCTGATCCCAAACTAAGCAGAGCTTGTACTATGGAAACCAAATAACGGATATACTACATATACCACTTTTCTTTTGTAAATACATACTTATATGGATAATTACAACCAGACTCAGGACAAACTGACATGTTCATGCACACAAATATCTGTAAATTTGCGATATATATTAATATACTTTCTCTTAAAATCGTGGGTTAACAGGGCACCCTCCAATTCCGAAAATTCACATATTAATTATATCGCTCTTTACTTTATTATTAACAACGACAATATTGCCGACTCGATACATTAACTTAAATTAGAACTCTTGACAAGCTGTAGGTAGCTATTAAGGTTATTAAACGCGACTTATCACATTATTACGTGTAACATTAGTATCGAATATTAGTAGTGATAGTTTATTTTAGTTTTTATTCAAGGCTAAAGTGAAGAGGCATCTTATGGATACGCGGGGTCCACCTTCGACCACATCTTCACTTATCATCAGGTGAGATCGTGGTCAAGCACAAACCCATCCAGCATCCAGTCCGCCAGACAGTATGGGGCAGATACACACACACTTACAAACACACACACACACACATACACACACACACACAAATATTTTTATAATATAAAGTTTAGTTAGGCCATTCATTATTAATTTTTTAGGGCTTGATGCCTTGATGGCATCTTGCTACCTCGACCATTACTGATCTGTTGTAGCAGAGCTCCTTGACTTTGTCAAAGTTCACTGCTCAATCCTACAGCTTCCAAAAACTCCCAGATTGATTGTGCAGTGAGTGTTTGTATCTCTTCCGGTTGCATAAAATGCTGGTATAAGTAGATACTTCTCCAACGCATTAGCGGCCCGCACGAGCACAGAATATGCAAAGGAGTTTCCTCTGATTCTTGGCAGAATCTGCCAATTGTGCTGTCGGCCAACTTTAGGTTGAACATGTGCTTATTCAGCTTGCAGTGTCCGGTGAGAATTCGAGTTACCGCACATGTTTTGTAACGTTTGAATTCTAGTAATTCTTCCAACAATTTTATATTGTTGCCCATAATAAGAGCCTTTGAGTGTAGAGATCCAGCTGAGGATTTCCACAGTTCCATGGCTGCTGAGGTGCATTGATCGTTTAGGATAGAGTAGGCCCTTTGCGTGGTAATGCCACAAAATGGTTCGGGTCTGTTTTGAGGGTTAACGGCTCCAAGTCTCGCAAGTTCATCGCCTTCTCATTGCCATCTATACCTGTGTGCCCCGGTACCCATCTGAGTGTGACTCTGTTGGATTGACCCAGGGAATTCAGATTTTCTTTGCAGCACTGTACTTGTTTTGAGTTGGATTCAAAAGAGTCCAGCGCTAACAGCGTTGCTTGACTAGTTAGGCCATACTAATAACGGTAAATATATTATACCTATATACATGTATAACGTAAGTATATTTTGAATGGCAAATGAATGCATTACGAAATCTCCTAAACAATTCTTTTAATGTTTTAACTGTAGCACAGATTACATAAAATACTTTTATCATTTTTTATACTCACTCAATTATATTAAATAAATCAAATTATAATGATGGGAAAATAATATTGAACAATATTATTCCACTTATAGAAACTAACCTACACTATTTACAAAATTATAATCGAAAAGTAAAATAATGTTGTATCAAACTTATTAATGAAATTAGGACTCGTAAGTTAAAAAAAAATAAGATCATAAAGGTCTCGGGCTCCGTGTGGTTTATAGCATAGAACATTCAAATTATAAAATTTAACGCGGGTGAAACCGCGGGGCACAGCTAGTATTATATAGAAAGAAAATACAGAAAAGATACTTATTTATTTATAGCCTTTTACAGACATAATTATACATTTGTTTTTATATGATGTTCGGTTGGTTGGTTAGTGTGGTTGCTAGATAATTGCCTTTCCCGCCGCAGGTCGTGAGTTCGATTCCTGCCAGGACAGATATTTGTGTTCATGAACAATTCTGTTTGTCCTGAGTCTGGGTGTAATTATCTATATAAGTATGTATTTAAAGACAAGTAGTCACCGTAGCCTAGTAGGTAGTACTCCTACCTAAGAAGCTGGTGGTCCTGGGTTCGAATCCCGATAAGTGCAAATATTTGTGTGATGAGCACGAATATTTGTTTCTGAGTCATGGATGTTTTCTATGTATATAAGTATTTATCTATCTGTATAAGTATGTATATCGTCGCCTGGTACCCATAGTACAAGCTTTGCTTAGTTTGGGGCTAGGATTATCTGTGTGACATTGTCCCTACATATGTATATATATGTAGTATATCAGTTATCTGGTTTCCATAGTACAAGCTCTGTCCTTAGTTTGGAATCAGATAGCCATGTGAACACCATCCCATCTCCACCCGAGGGGAATGTGGAAGTCGTCCCGAGGGAATATCTCCCAGAGAACGGGGGCAGCAGCATCTCTCTGTGTATTGTGGTTGTGTCCATCATACAGCAATCGCCAATCCGTCCGCCTGCCAAGTCTGCAATTATGGCCTAGGTATCCTCAAAAATGATGAACACAATTTCATCGTAGAAATCCTTGGAGATGCCTTTGTCCAGCTATGGACTTCTTTCAGCTGATATGATGAGGTTAAACTGGTCTATTGTATTATTTATGGGAAATATTTTTTTACATACATAGATATAGTATTGTATAATATAGTATTGCACAGTATAGTATTGTATTATATAGTATTGTATTGTGTTTGTTTACTTTCTTACTTTTTGATAATTGTATGATCCGTGCACCTACCATGCTATCTCTGCACCACCCTAAGGTTGACTGGCAGAAAATGCCTTGGGCATTAAGTCCGCCTTTGTACTATTTCATGTGCATAAAGTTATAGTTAAATAAAAAAAAAATACATAGACTCACACTTGTTTCCCAGAGGGGTAGGCAGAGACAACAGATTTCCAGTTGGCACGATCTTTGCACACCTCTTTTCCCTCATTTACTGTCATTATATTCTTCATACATGCTCGCCAGTTTAGGGTACTTCTGACGTGGCCTTTCTTGAGAACGTCTCCGATTTGGTCGGAAAATGTTCTACGAGGTCTTCCCCTTCCGGTTGTCCCATTCACACAGGCCAGGTATACTTCTTTTGTCGATCTTCGTTCATTCATCCTATCTAAATGCCCAAACCATCTTCTCTAAGCATACCTTTTTCTATCTTTGTGACTATATTCTCTTATATATTTTTAACACCCACAAATTTAAGGAACTTGTGTGAAAGAATAGGTAGTTGTCATTGGAAGTGGACAATCTATACGGGCGGTAGGCCTCCATAGTGTTTGTTTTGTATATTTATTGGATCACGATTAGCTAAGATAAATATTTGAATAAAAATTTTCGACCGCGACCTTGCTAACGCAAACAAAAAATACATGTCTATCAAAAACGAGGAGGTTTTGCTTGTTAGGGAGTTATTTTCGTATCATCATCATCCTCCTGATATCGTCCATGGCTGGAAATAGGCCTCCTCCAAAGGTTTCTAAAAATGCCATTAGGAAAAGTTAGCATACCTTTTTCTATCTTTGTGACTATATTCTCTTATATATTTTTAACACCCACAAAAAAGAATTTGTGTGAAAGAATAGGTAGTTGTCATTGCAAGTGGACAATATATACGGGCGGTAGGCCTCCATAGTGTTTGTTGTGTATATTTATTGGATCACGATTAGCTAAGATAAATATTTGAATAAAAATTTTCGACCGAGACCTTGCTAACGCAAACAAAATATACATGTCTATTAAAAACGAGGAGGTTTTGCTTTTAAGGGAGTTATTTTCTCGTATCATCATCCTAATATCGTCCATGACTGGAAATAGGCCTCCTCTAAAGGTTTCTAAAAATGCCATTAGGAAATGTTGGTCGTTGTCACCGTCGTAGCGCTTGGCATCCGAGTTGGTGACCGCGTTTAAGTGATAGTACACAGGAATCGTTATTTTCGTGCATGTGTACCGAATTCTCCGATGTTAATGAATAGATTTTAGTTATTTTTTTATTGCTCGCAAGATGACGCCTTATAAATTTTATTAAGGTCGGATACTAGATATAACACTTGTTCGAAATTCGACCATTAACACGCTCAGCGCCATGTGTATCGTTTTCGATAGACACTGTTTAAATACTTGTGTATCTCTTTCGATACACGAGCACCATTCCAGTCAAAGCGCCGTGTATCGCTAACGCGCACACTTTCCATACATTCTGTTTAGCAAAAAAATAGGGAGGGGGGATTAAAAAAAATAATTCCTCTAAGATTCCTAAACTACTTTAGAGACTAAAAACAAAGAAAAATATCAAAAACATTTGGCGGTATTGGCTTATAGGGCTTGGCGCCGAGCGTGTTAAGGTTCTATTGACAAAGACATTTATTTATAGACAATTGAAATATTTTTGTTCTTTTCTCAGTTTGGCACTCAGTTTGTTATCTCCTCTCAGTTTGCCTGAGTGTCAAAAGCATGGTAGTATATGTAATGTTTCTTGAAAGTATCGATTATATAAAAAAAAAACTGTGCCCCGCGGTTTTACCCGCATCAAACTTTATAAATGATATCCTATGTGTTAATCCAGGGGGTCAGGTAACTCCATCCCAAATTTTATTAAAATCGCTTCAGCCGTTGGGACCTGAAGAAGTAACAAACTTACACACTCACACACTCACCCACTGACAAACTGTCGGCTTTATAATATTAGTGTGATTAGCTTTCTGCCCTTTTTCTCCACATGAACTTGGACCCCTCCGCTTTACTTTTTTGCCTCACGTATTATTATTATTATAATATCATGTTTTCTCATATCGTACTAAGCTCAGGTTGTCAATTAACCTTTGCCAGAATGCTCATTATATTCTTTTATTGCTTTATAACTTTCTTTAATTGCCTTAAACAACGCTTCGAGTTTCTTTGTGACTCGAATTTGTGATCCTTTAGATCTTTAAGATCGCAGAAAATAATCTATATTTAATCTATACTTAATTTATTATTATTACGTTAAATTTACAGGCATCCGACTATGGAATCAATTATCGTAATTAGACGTGAATGTTAGAATGTTAAGATTAAAACAAAATATTGTCTAAAGAGTCCGTTGAAAAAATTAGTTTTAGACACCATACTGAGTCCATACTGAGAGTAAAATAAAATCTACTAAACCTTTATCAATGAAATAAAATAAAAATGGTATTTAGATAGACTTTGAAACACGCTTGTAAATTTAAAGTTTAAATTAAATTAACAACTACAATTCATGTTCTGACTAATTAGTCAGAACATGAATTGTACTGTAGTACGAGTATTATAAACACATTATAAATTATTAAATTATTACATCTTACAATAATTAAATTTATGATAGTATTATACTCCCACCGGTCCGTAAGTGATTAGCGAGGTTAAACAACTAGGCTCACGGTCAGTCCATAGATTGGTGACCGCCAAACTGGTTTAATTTCTGAGCGTCTCCGTTCTTCCGAGGGCACGTTAAGCTGTCGGTCTCGTTTGTAGCCAGCAACAATCGTTAAGCCATGTCAGATGCCTAATAGGCGACTTGAACAACTCTGACATAAGGGTAACCACTGCCCATACGATAAGTAAGTGTAGCTAAACCTTGAAAGTATTAGCACAACGGTTAAAATATATATTTTACAACATTTTGTCAGAACGGTTCTGTGTTTATTGGGGTAAGAATGTAATATTATTATTTATTATGACAGACCTTGTGTTTCGCGCTTTATAATTGCCTCAATAGTACAAACTAGTTCTAAATTAGCATTTGAAGTAGCACCAACTTCCATTGCTAATCTAAAATTAGTTTGTAGAGATAACCTCTACATAATTATTGGGACAAACTTCAAATGTTGTAATTTATCCCTTACTTTATAAATATATAGACGCATTTAGACTAGAGACTTGTCTTTGTTATTCAAATGTGTTTTTACCTTTGAGGGAATAAGACAACGCTAAACAATTAGACGGCTCACTGATGTGGATACAATTGTAATAGTTTATTTCACTTATTTTCATAGTATTATGTCGTATCCCTTGTCTTGGGGTATTCCGATGATGTTGACATTATAAATGGCAAAAGAGAGCTGTTAGATGTATGTAAACTTGGTGGCACCGTTTTTTAAGGGACAAACTTAAAGCACGGGAACCGATCACTTTACAGAATGTTTTTGTTCAAATTTCTTGTTACCGAAAACTATTAACCGACGTATATTTTGCTATATGCGTTATTTGACATATTTTAAGATCATCGAAGTATCATGTGTATTGGTATTATTTTACCGAACTTTATTTTGCCAATTTACATGATATTTTTTTGCTATTGGCCGAAGCCTCATTTGGAGTTTTTACATGTGCCAAATGATTTATTTGCCTTATTTTTACGTAAGCATAAGTTTGTTGTACTTAAGTTAACATAATCCGTTAAAATCTTTAATAATAATAATAATCTTTATTAATCGTTAATCTCTTTAAAAAACATTCAGTAATTATGATGTCCGGTCAATATTGTTTTCTTTAAAAGCCACTATTTATTATTATTTTCACGTTAAAATATGCAGTAGGTTTAGCTATATATGCACCTATCCGGACACCATATTTCGACATTTTTAGCGATTGCTGTGATGGTAAAAACGTATTTCTGTGAAAATTTTGTATAGGACTACACAGTTATTATTTGCTAGCTTTAGAGATGAATATATTATCTTTAATTTTCACCATGTTATCATTACAGTTGTTGGTTCCTGGTTCATTAAATGGTACCTAAAAACCACGTATATTTGTGAGTACGTCCTTAACGTTTATGAAAACCCACTATAAACATCAATGTGTGCGTAAACCTCTGTATAGTGAGTGCATCTCTATGCACTCACTATATCCTAAGTCTGATGGGGCAGATAAGCTGACGTGCAGAACCCCAGATATATGTGCTTCTGAAGCAAGCAATTGTCACACCGTCTACATAACTCTACTGGAGGCTAAAGTACGTTCTAAAAAAAATTACCATCACTCAAAAGTTAAGGAACCTTCATCATCAGAACTGAATTATGATATGAAAAAAATGGTACAAATTTGAAAGTATACTCTTTCAAATATTCCGGCTGTGGAGATCTTTTGGGGAGGCCTTTGTTATTGGGCTGATATGGTGATGATGATGATGAAGAAACAAACATAAAAAAAATGACGAAACAAATAAAAAAAATAATTATTGCAGACCACATGGCCCATATTTGTAAGTAACAATTTGTACTTAAGCGCTATGTTAGTAAACCTCTTCTTCCATTTTTTTAGGGCCGATAAAACAAACGAAATCGTGGCACAAAAGTCGAAGAAGCCGCGTTACAAACATACGAAATATTCCCGCAAAAACCAGGAATAAATGAAATTAGAGAATTAAATGAGTTAGATTAGACAACACACTCCTACTGTGTTATAAACAAAACACGTCATCGTAAGATCTTACCCAATAGTTTATCAATAAGATAGGTATGCGCAATATATGACGTCAAGCTGCAGTGCTAAACAAAAATTCCTAACAAACGTTTTCCGTGAAATAAACAGTAGGATTTTTATAAAATCCAGCTTTTATCTGCGGGCTATTCACAATGTTGTATCAACTTTTTAAGAAACTATAAAAGATAAAAGAAATAATGTGACTTAAGAGGCTGACAAGACCCAACTTTATCGTATACCGCCAAGCAAGTGCGGGTCAAAATCGAGAGAACATAAACAAATGACACGAGTTAAAAATCAGGGTATTGATCAAATGCAATGACAACATTTTTTTTCTAATCAACTTATGCTAAATATATAAAATAACAATTGAAATGTTACTTAGTGTTTTTCTTCATGATTTTTGCCATTATGTTCTTTAAGATATAGTCAAATGTGACAGAATTATATTTTTTTTAAAAGTGAACCGTGTAGTTTTGGCTAAAAACTTGCGGAAAACTACTAATTTGTTATTCGGCAGCGGTGTATGATAATGGTTTGTTTAAAAAATTGCAATTCAATCGAGCACTAACGTGAAACGTGTGAAAGCTACTACAGCCCAAATTCCCTACACCACTCACTTGCAATAAAGGCAATAAATGATTTAAATTTTTTACAAATAATATTGTATTAACCCTTAACGACGCTGTACGCACGGCAACATATCGGCTATACATTTCCAGTATAAGCTAATCCCGCGTTGTATAGGATTTCCATACAATGAGAGGTCAGCTTATATTGGAAATGTATAGATTGATAGGTAGCCGAGTGTACTATATTATTATTCTTAGTTTTTGGACCTTTTTCCAAAGAGATAGATAAGGTTACAATTGATGTGTTCTCGTATAGTCCAGTTTAAGGGTTAACCAACTATCTTAATGACAATAAGTCTAGAAAACATTTATTTGGCGAGCATTATCTTTGTATCTTTTCTTATGACATGGGAATACCTTTGCATACCACTCGCAAGTCACAAATAGTGTCTGCAGGTGTCGGACTTATATTTTTTAGTACAACGATCGCATTAGGGAATATAATCCCTGTGTCGCGGGGTCCTTTACAAACATATAATAGACGGACACAAATTACATCTAGACTCAGAACAACGATTTATGGATCACACAAATAGTTGTCCGGCGCGGGACTCGAACGCGCGACACGAAGCGGTGACGTGACTGTCGTAGCCGCTGCGCCACACGTGCAGTCCTAGACTTGCGAAATAGACTAGATAATCCTTACCTTCGTATTTCCGATACAATATGTTCTGTCTGACTTTATCATTTGTTTAAAGGATTTCATTAATTTCTACCGTTTTAATAAATAATAATTTAACTGTCACTTTCCTGACGGGCACGAATGAATGAGATAATTATATAATTGTACATAAGCAAGAGGAGATAGGAGTTTTAATATGTTAGAGGGTAGGAAGTTAAGAGGCCGACAAGACCCAATGTCGGGCGGGATTAGCGCGTACCTAAGGGAGTACGTGCTAATTCCCCCCGTGTTAGTCAACAAGAACGACTTAAAATAAACTGAACAGAAAACTATCGAAACAAGTAAAAAAGAGAGAGGATTTGAGCAAAATCATTAATTGCGGGTAAAATATATATTTATGTCAAATATAATAGAACAAAGACTTTTGTTAAATATTTAAAATAACGATTTAAATAGAGATGTAATTTGAAAGGTTATATACCTATATAACCTTTCAAATTACACCTCTAAATCATCTCTAAAAAAATCGTAAAAGTTTCTAAAAACACCTAAAGCTACCTAGCTTTAGGTATTTTTAGAAACTTTTACGATTTTTATTTTTCAAAAAAAAGTTATTGATTCATAGTTTATTTCTTTAAATAAAGTCAAATTTAACATACATTTTATAAGAAAATACTTAGTAGTATTTATAAAAATAAAAAATTGCGGAAATTACTAATTTGGGTGTAGTCAGCACCTTAAATTATTTTTATGTTGGATTTATATATAAAATTGAAATATCAAGAGTGAAAACTAGTTGCCGATTATATTTTTTACCGTGGTTTTATACGTAACCTCTTAACCCTACAATAAAATATAAATAAAAATGTTTTATGATTACAATATCCATACCATTCCACTTCATTTTAAGTAGTTAATATATAATATACTCCATCTATTCCGATCACTGGTCATGACGTCTATATACAACTTGTAACTTAATTAATGCACATCCTGAAAATAGTTTGTTCAGAATCGTTTACTGAATCGATTAATATCATTTTTAATATAGGTAATTTTTTTGTTCCAAAATAATTAAAACTACGGAAACTATCGTTATATTAACCCTGCATAGTCAAAACAAATTGATATGGACCGTAAGTCAAAGAAATAAAACTTTTAAATAGCAGTTTTATTTGTATTCATACAAATTCCATCATTCAACATAAAATAAAGAAAATGAAACTTTATTCAAAGAAACTAATTTAGTAAATAACAATGTATATACATTATACATGTTAAATAAAAAATTTTGTGTATGTATTATGATTATAACATAATATTCTAATTGGGGTGTTTGAGGGTGTACGTTAATTACGTTGCATGTTGTAGATAGCGTAGCCATATTATATCTAGTTAGACATGTTTTAATAAAGTTCCAACCCAGCCTTAAAACAGCACGATCTCTGCTTTAGCTAGTATAGAGTACTCCGGTAACAAATGGCTCTCTGGTATTCTCATTTAAGACTATTTAAGTTACATACAACCACATATTACAAGGTCACTATGAGTCCTACTCTAGTTGGCCTGCAGTACCTATTAAAGGTGTTGCACGAAATAAAAAGTAAGTAACTAAATTACTTTTGGTTGTGTGGGTGATAGCCATAAAGAATATCGTCACCCCATCTCATCCCGTGGGGGGAGTAGAAGAGTCTGGAGGTAATATCTACCATAGGATGGCCAGCAGCATCTCTCTGTGTACCATCATACTGCGATCGCCAAGCGTAGCTATTATGGCATATCCCCTCAAGATGTTTTTTGGGGTTGGCTTTTATCCAGCAGTCGACTGCTTGCGGCTGCAAACACTAGTGTGCTTAAACATAGCTACACTCGCTATTCCTTTATTCTGATGGGATATGGTATAGACAAGATGACATGCAGAACCACGGCTTTATTTGCCTCCGAAGCATGCGACTATCACACCCCCTTCTTAACCCCGAGAGGTCTTTTTGCGGCTGTTATGATGAAAATAAAAAGCAAGCTTCAATAATTAAACTCCAACCCAGTTAATCTACATATTCTAGAATGACTACTATCAAAATATTTGCAGATCTCTGCCTACACGGCCAGACAGCATTTCATACAGATAGACATGGCACGATTTATTAATGTTAACGTATCAAATTTTTATTTATTTTGAAGAATTTCATTTACGTGTCAGGTAAACGTGAAATGTTCATTAGTATTTAATAAAATGTGATCGGGTCTGGAGCTCTACCGGCTAACTCGCCGAAAATCGATTTTTAAATGGCGTTCAAATAAATAAAGGTTAAAAATGACTTAATCAATCGTTAAGTCGGCTTCAACGTTGACAATCGATTCCGGACCATTTATGACGTCACATGTGCTCATGGAAGCCGATTAACCGATTGATTAAGTCATTTTAAACCTTTATTTATTTGAGCGCCATTTAAGAAATCGATGTTCGGCGACTTAGCCGGTATAGCCCCTGACCAGTGTGTGTTGCCAGTGATGACTTACGGAACAGAGACGTGGTCGCTCACTATGGGCCTTATCAGGCGGTTCAAGGTCACCCAAAGAGCAATAGAAAGGGCTATGCTTGGAGTTTCTCTGCGAGACCGAATCAGAAATGATGAGATCCGCAGGCGAACCAAAGTAACCGACATAGCCCGAAGAATTGCCAAGCTGAAGTAGCAGTGGGCAGGGCACTAGGCTCGTAGAGCTGGCAGCCGCTGGGGTACAAAGGTTATCGAGTGGCGACCACGAACCGGAAGACGCAGCGTGGGCAGGCCTCCTACAAGATGGACCGATGATCTTGTGAGGGGCGCCGGAAAATTCTGCATGTGGTAGCGCAAGACTGTCAATATTGAGGTTCTTTAGGGGAGGCCTTTGTCCAGTAGTGAGCGTCTTTCGGCTGATATGATGATGATGATGATCGAGTCTGAAGGCGTCTGTAGACTTACAGGTTGAAATCTCTACTCGGTGGTAATACAGTAGAACCTCGATAAGTTAAAGTCCAAGGGAAACAGAAAATATTTTAAGTTATAGAGGTTTTAAGTTATCGAGGGTCTATGTTAGGGATAGGTTAATATAGAGGTAGGTATGTACATATGTACCCTTGTCCTTATTTTTTTACTCGAATTCGTCTGAAGGATTGGTTTAATAAAATATAGAAATTTAAATAATCATATTTATTCATTCATGTGCAATGTTACATAAAAATAAAACAACAAATAAAGGTCTACTTAAAAAAGTCGGTGATTTTCTTTTGTTTTAAACAATTCACAGTTTCTAAATCAATTTGATTTTCAATGACAAATAAAGAGGAGAATACATTATCTTTTATGTTGCTACACTGCTCTATAAATGATCTTACAGTGGTTAAAGCTATTTTTGCTTCATTGATTGATAAGCTCGTAGATGTAGTTTGTGGCTCGTCGTTAAAATCATCTATCACTTTCAATGCGGTTATTTACTGATTCCAATATTTTTCCTCTGTTAACGCCCCTGCTGTGACTACTTCATCATCGCAAGTAACGAAGTCTTCAAAAGTAATGTTTTACCCAGACATGTGCTTGTTCCATTCTTGAGGCACATTATTATCTTCCTCCTCAATGATTTCTTGAGGTTCTGAAGAAAAACCACAGGTTCTAAAGCAGTTTTTTACGGCAAGGGGTGTTACGTTTCGCCAAGCTTTGTCCACCATCCTCATTGCTTGGAGCACATTGAATTTTTAATATTTGAAATTAGAAGAAATCATATTTTGCTCCATATCAGCTATCATTTTTCTAACAACTTCTTTTCTGTATAAAGTTTTTAATTTTACCCTGATCCAAAGGTTTAAGTTGTGATGTTGTGTTTGGTGGAAGAAATTGTACTTTGACGGCCTTTAATGGTGGTATGTCCCCGTGTGCCATGCAGTTGTCGATAAACAGCATAACCATTGTTACCATTTGCTTATCTATATTAATCAGCCATTTTTTAAAAAGTTCGACTGTCATCCATGCTTTTTATTGGCTTCATAATCCAGGTCTGCTAAGCACCTAGGTTTTGTTGACTTGCCTATAATTAAAGGTTTCAGTTTTTCTGTGCCCGTAGA
This sequence comes from Pseudoips prasinana, assembly GCA_951640165.1. NCBI lineage: Eukaryota > Metazoa > Arthropoda > Insecta > Lepidoptera > Nolidae > Pseudoips > Pseudoips prasinana. Next base: position 15,317,279 of record OX621259.1, on the reverse strand, counting down.
ATTTGCACAAAGCAGAACCGTAAGTCATTCTTTACTGTGCTTTCCTCCATGACATTTTTCATTTTTTAATTTTAATGTTTTGTCGGGAAGACATTTGAAAAATAGACCCGTTTCGACAGCGTTAAAAACATCATTAAGATCATAGTCGTTCACTAAATTATGTAATTCAGATTTCCATTCTTGGCAGACTGATTTGCTTACGCTCGCACTTTCGCCGCACATTTTTTTAAAGGCTAAATCATGTCGTTTCTTAAATTTCTCTAACCAGCCATTGCTGGCTTTAAAATGTTTGATTTTCAGCGAATTAGCGATCTCTTCAGCTTTTTCTTTCAGTATGGGTCCACTAACACTGATGTTTTTGTTTTGACACTGTTTGAACGACGAAAACAAACATTGCTCTAAATTAGGGAATTCGGCAATTTTTCGTCTTTTACATTGAAGACTTTCTCCTGATTCTTGTTTCTTCAAGATTTCAGCTTCTTTTTTAATGATGATTGATAATGTACTCTCATGTATCCCAAACTGAGCCGCAATTTCTTTTCTTTTCAATCCATTTTTCACTGCTTTTATAGCTTTTAATTTATCAGCGTATGTGGGTGTTGTTAGTTTTCTTTTTGAACTCATTTTAAGCCAGTTTTATCACACAGCAGGTAAAGCGATGTTTCCAGGACGATGATCAAAAACTTATGATCCAAGTAAGCCGGTGTCTTAAGGCTAACCCCCGCAAAGCTTTAAATAATTTCGAAGAAGCAAACAATAGATGACATAATTATGTATTGTTTACGTAAATAATTTAACTAGTGAACACGTACAAGCAATAAATACCGAAACCTTTTGTTTTGCGCACCCTTTCAAAATGACTGATTGACAAGGTTGTGGACATATTTCTTTAAGTTACTGAGGGCTAATACAGAGATTACTTATAGTATAGCAGTAAAAGATTCATTGGCTTACTGCAAAATTTATATACAACTAAAAATGAAATGGGGGGAACAGTCAAAATTCAGCCTCGTGTATTCCCGGGTTTTATGCTTGTTTAATAACTGGATAGTATAAAAAATACAAATAAAACACTGAACACAGAATATACTCAAAATAATAATAAAGTCCTCCGAGCAGAACAGTCTCAATATATATTTTTTTATATATACGGGACTAGTCCCTCCCTCTTACCCACCACTGCAACTCCTGTAAGCCAGGATCAACAGTGGCACAATGCAATGACACCGAGCGGTGAGGCTCAGGCATATCGCGGGGATTGGCTTTAACTGTCTTGGAATTCGCAACGAATTTAATCACAAAGAAAAAAGGAGGAGATAATACATGAATAGTTCTACTTCCCTCCCGAGCAAAGCGGGAGACAGAATGATGTAAAGAGGCTATAGCGTCATAAAACGGGAGAAATGCAACTAGAGAAGTTGCGAACAGTCTCAATAGAGATTAGCCATCTGCGCGGGACATTATAGTGCACTAGTGTGGGCGCAAATACAAGAGCACTTTCTGTTCCATCACTCTCATGATCCGATGGGACGCCTAGCGACACGACCTGAAGGAGGTGAAGTACAGGACCGACGCCTTTACGTGTTCTCCGAGGCACGGGGGTGTAATATGGAATATTTACCTAGAATACATACCATTCCCCATATTACCAGTATGCCTACATAAACACGTTAGTGTTCAAAGATGGTTCCTGCCGATTCAAGTATCGAATTTGATAACGCCATTCATTAATATTTATTTAATCACTAACTAAACCAAGTCAAACTATTTCTACATTAATAAGGTAATGAGTTTCTGAGGAATTCCCTTGATGAGGGGTCAGCAGGGGAATTCGACAGAAACTCATTACCTTATAAATATGAATGCGGAAATAGTTTCTTGGTAGCCATTATTGTCTTTAAATATTAATATTAATTCCATTATAAATAGTGAATCATTATTTATGAGCTGAGTTTGAGATAGTTTCTCGGTCAACCCGTATTCTGCTTTTCCTAATATTATTTATTTGGACAACCAGTAGTGTCTACATTTTATCTTACGTCAAATTATTAATTATAAGAATTTAATTAAATGCGCTACATTTTATGGCGTCACAGCGTACACATAATTTTATTATTAGTGACAAATAAAAAAAATAAAAGTTAAGTGAAATAAAATTTTCTATGTAAAACAAAAAATTGAATATATTATTAAACATAACAAAACTTGAAACATATTTATATCCATCTTTAATGAACGAGATACCCATCGAAATCCATGACAAATTGAATGATAAAAATTGCGCTGCAGTGCTTAAAAAATATTTCTTGAAAGGAAGTGTTTCTTAAACACTGTAAACTTGTGTATTTGGGTGTGTTCATGCTACGGCACCGAGATGCGTGTCTGACATACCACTGTTAAACCCGCGATGGTTTGTGTGGTATGTTCTGAGTTTGTATTTATGTAATTAAAATTAATGTAATGAATAAAAAACTAAAAAAAAAAAAACAAAACATAAAACTGTAATAATAATATTACAGTTGTGTATGTAATAATATTATACATTATAGAAAAATGATCCGTCACAGGGAAACGATCCGTTATAGGAAAATTATCCGTTATAGGAAAATTATCCATTGACTAATTAAATAAAACCACCAACCATTGTTTGACAGGCCGGTTGGCGTGGTCGGTCGATGCTTGCCTTTCACGCCGTAGTTTGTGGGTTCGATTCCCACTCAAGACAGATATTTGTGTGCATAAACATGTCTGTATATCCTGAGTCTGGGTGTAATTATCTATATAAGTATGTATTTACAAAATGAAAAGTATAGCAGTTATCTGGTTTCCATAGTACACGACCAGCTCAGTTTGGGATCAGATGGCCGTGTGTGAATAATATCCCAAGATATTACTATATAAAAAGAAATTGACTTCCCATACAAGCAGATTGAAATTTTTGTATCATCATCATCAAATCAGCCGAAAGACGCCCACTGCTGGGCAAAGGCCTCCCCTAAAGATCGCTACAATTACCGGTCTTGTACTATCCGCATCCAGCAAAATCCAGCGACCCTCACAAGATCATCGGTCAATCTTGTAGGTAAACATTTTTGTCCATCATAATCTTTTTCATATATTAAGTAGTTAATAGCTCAGTCGGGGATCCCCTGACAATCCCAAATCCCAATTTCAATATCGGCATATTCCTCCTTCCATCTTACCTCCTCAACTTACCTCGTGATTTTCTTCTACTTTGAAAATGGATTTAAAATCTTGGAGGTATATTTATTCGACAAGTAATATACGTTTATATATTTTATAAAGTAAATAAATAAAATAAAAAAAGGTTTTTATTCACGTAGACTTTAAAAAAGCGCTTGTAAATAGTCAGAACATGTTTTAGTAATACAGTTATTATTTCTAGTTACTTATTACAGATATTTAGGTACACGGAATGTTAAAACATTTATACTTTTGATACATCTATACTTTTGACTTTAATTTTGTATTTTTATATTAGAATTTTGTATTTGTAAATTTAGATTGTTTTTTTTTGTAAACTTAGATGGTATGTACACCAAATAAGTAGATGTGATTTGTACACCATTCTCATGGTAGAACATAGTGCACGTAACCTAATTTAAGACCAATCGTTGTATTTAACCTATGATTCACAAATAAATGATGATTATGATTATGATTACAATTTATTTTATAATAGTAGTGATATTTAGCTAGCTTGTATTAAGTTATTGTCAAGGAGATTATGTTTAGGTTTAATTTAGGTTTACAACATTGTAAAGCGTAAATATAAACTGCAAAATGGGATATTATCAATTTAACCGTCTGGCGAAGATTTGAATCTGCACACTCTACAAATCTAAGGTTGGTTAAGTTATGAATACGATACACAGCGGCAGATCTGCTAACACCCTTACGGAGAATGTAGGTTTTACATCAGTCTTGTAGATAGTTAATATAGAAATAGAAAGAAGGTTAAAAGAAGAATACCTTTCCTCTTTGCCTTATATGCATATATGTATTTTATGTAGTTGTTATTTTTTTTTTAAACAGCTCCCGTACTAAGGAATCTAATCCATGTGTAGCGGGGTACTATACAAACATATAATAGACGGAAACAAATTACATCCAGACTCAGAAAAATTTATTAATGGTTCACACAAATAGTTGTCCAGCGCGGGACTCGAACCCGCGAAACGAAGCGGCGAAGCAACTGTCTTAGTCGCTGCGCCACACGCACATATTTATGTATGTATTATATGTGTATTTTTATCATTTTCATGTATATCATCCTACACACTCATATCTTCCTATCTTCCAAAATGTCCTCTTGCAGGTTTACTGGAAGAGATTTCTTTAGAAATAAGTAGTACCTTTGTGCAATGTCTTCTTTTGAATTTTTATTTTTTTTATTTTTTTAGTGCTTACATATATGGGAAATAAAAATAAATAGTCTATCATGTCAATTTATACATAACAATATTAATTAAACGTGTATATTCATTTCTAGAAGTATATTGTATTATCAGAATAAATACTCTTTGCTCGAGCCAGACGTAAAGTGTTAAATAAACTTAAATCCAATTAATTTCTTACAAAGTAAAGTTAAAACTGTAAAATTGTAATTTTAAATTTAATTAATTACAAACACAGTGGTTTTAGTTAACCTGAATGCACTGCATTCATAGTATCTTTGCAGTCCTTTTAATTACGAAATTCGTACGTTATGTAACACCAATATTAGCATGTTCTAGCAAATAAATAATTCGGATTCGGATTCAGTTGTCTTTTGACTCTATCGACCGCAAATTGTGAGGTGGAGCCCGTCTGCCAAGCGTGGCAATTATGACATATCCCCGAGATAATTCTCGAGGAAGCCTTTTGTCCTGCAGGGGATTTTTACAGCTGTTATGATGATGATAATCTATACATATAATAAAATCGTAGGAAAGTCAAAACTGTACATTGAATATTTTTTAAAAAGGATACTTGGGGCTTTATCTACAGTCGATATCGAAGCCAAAAATATAGTTTTTAGATTTTTTGTCTCTTTATCTGTTTGTCTGTATGTATCTCCGGGCTAAACTCAAAAAGCACTCCATGGATTTAATTCAAATTTTGCATGAATATTACAAAGAGGTCGGGTCAACATATAGGCTATATATTACCAAGCTATCACCTACGGGGAGGAGCTGTGATCATTTATTAAGTTTAACGCGGGTAAAACCCCGCGGTTTTACCCGCGTTAAACTAAAAAGCATAGCTAATGACCAATAAGTGAACCGAAGCGGCGATTCTTTATAATCGATCCGCCGCTTCAGTTTACTCTAGGGGGATATGCCATAATCGCCACGCTTGGCGATCGCAGTAAGATGGTCATAGTGCACAGAAGGAAGCTGCTGCCCGTCCTCTGGTAGATATTCCCGCGGTCGACTTCTACAATCTATATAGAATAGAATAGAAATTTTATTTATCAAGTAGCTATGACTCATATATGTTAGTAGGACTTACATGTTGTATAATAATGTATGTTAGTAACATACATTATTATAACCTTGCAACCGTCATCCCCGCGACAAGCCATGGGAGACGGCACAGCAACGACTTATGTAGGCGCAGTCCAACCTACTTGCAATCATGTTTAGGATACTGTTAGAGCTGTCTTTGCACCCTATGCACCAGAGAACCGCATCTTTTACTCATTGTTGTATAAAAACAATCTACAATCTACGAACATTCCCGACGCACTACAGAAACGGGGCAGCCCTACCAGCACCCTAAATGCATTGTTGTATTGTATGTACGCGTAGAGCGTTGTAAGATCGTTGAGTATATCCAGCCCACAAGCTGCAGGTGTAAAAGTATATATATAAATAAATAAATAAAAAGTGCAAATCTAAATATGTAGGTATAACACGCAATACTCTCACGATATTTTTATAGATTGGGCGTGGGCGTCCACGTGTTTGAGGTTCTATTTCCACAAAGAATAATTATTTGTGGAATCCATACATAATTGATCTGAATCTGGGCGTGATTTTTGTCCGTTAATTGTATATATGTTTGTTATATTTTCCGCGATACAGACATTATAAATATATTATTATACAGGGTGGCCGAGGAGTTGACGTTCAAACGCAAAAATTTTATACTTTATGATGAGGAGTATTCGAATCACCCCCATACGATTATGCTTTTTGATTTTTTACTTTGAAAATGTATGAATCCTGAGCTCAAACCCTAATTTACACCATAAAACGTATGGTTTATCTAATCTTTACAGAACTGACTTAGACGTTATTCTAAAGTTCAAAATTAGGGTTTGAGCTCAGGACTCATACAGTTTCAAAGTAAAAAATCAAAAAGCATAATCGTATGAGGGTGATTCGAATACTCCTCATCATGAAGTATAAAAAATTTGCGTACTATGCTTATTGGTTATCACAAAAGAACTCAACCAGAAATGTTCAACAGAACGAGAAAAATCGAAAACTGATATTAGGTGAAATGAAGGAAAAAAATTATTAAAAAAATTCTATCTCGAAAACTACGCAAAATCGTAGAACATACATGCGGGTGATTCCGACACTTCTCATCATAAAGTATAGACGGTCACCATAGCCTAGTTGGTAGTGCTCCTGCCTACGAAGCTGGTGGTCCTGGGTTCGAATCCCTGTAAGTGCAATTATTTGTGTGATGATCACGAATATTTGTTTCTGAGTCATGGATGTTTTCTATGTATATAAGTATTTATCTATCTATATAAGTATGTATATCGTCCACATATTACAAGCTTTGCTTAATTTGGGGCTAGGATGATCTGTGTGACATTGTCCCTAGATACTATTATTATCTAAATTTTGCGTTTGAATGTTAGATCCTCGGCCAACCTGTATATTTTTCTTACAGGTAAGTATATAATATTATTTTATAACTGTATTGAGATGGTATTGACACGTGTCCCTAAATATAACGAGGTAAAGATCATTAATTAGCCCCTACACATTTCCTTATTTATTAGAATGAGGATGTTTGTATGTTTAACTAGCCGTGCCCCGTGGTTTTACCCGCGCTAAATTATATAAATTATCACAGCTCCCCCCCATATGTGATAGCGTGATATTATGTAGCTTATATGTTGATCCGACCTCTTAGTAATCTTCATGCAAAATTTTAAGTAAATCCATTCAGTAGTTTTTGAGTTTAGCCCGGACATACATACAGATAAACAGACAAACATTCTAAAAACTATATTTTTGAATTTGATATCGAATGTAGATCACGCCCCAGGTATCCTTTTTAAATAATATTCAATGTACAGTTTTGAATTTCCTACGATTTTATTATATGTATAGATATGTGTAGAATGTAATGTAATATCCTTTGTACATGTTTTCCAATGTACATAGACTAGCCAACTGCGCAGGAGATATTATAGTGCACAAGTGTGTGCGCAAACACAGGGGCACTTTTTATTCCATCACTCTCGGTGATATAGCTAAAATTTCAAATTTAGATAATTAAACCTACACATGATCCTGGACAATAACTTAATTTAAGTTAGCTAAATATCGTTACTTTTATAAAATAAATCTTATTGTAAATTATTTCCTACAATCCGTGTACCTAAATATCTATATGTACCTAGAAATAATCATAAATGAATTATATATTACTACGAACATGTTCTGACTATTTATAAGCCCTTTTTTTAAGTCTTTTTACCCGACTGCGGGACGCAAAGGGTAATGTGTTTATCAGGCTATGTATGTATGTATGTTCCTTTGAAGCACTATACTGACCAAACGCCTGGACCGATTTTAATGATTCGCACGTCAATCGATTCCTTTCAGTCCGGAAAGTGTCACTAAAGACATGACGTTAGTGAAAATTCAATATGGCGACTAATGGACGCCATATTGTGAAAATTAAAAAAATTAAAGTCCACAAACTATGTCATGTGGGGTATCGTTGAATAGGTATTTAAAAAACATTTTTAGTTTTCTTTTAATATTTTTCGATTTGACCGGCCGTTTAGGAGCTATATCGATTTAAAGTTGCGTAACAACTATTCTCACATGTAGGTTTTAAAACAGTAGAAATTTACGATGAAAAGACGAAAACTTCGTATGACTGTGCGTGTGAGTGTTGATGGACATATACTAAAGTATCTATTAGGTATATTGGACTACCTAAAGTATCTAACGTCTAACACGGTCGCCCATCCCCAACTTCAAACGGCTTAGTACTTAACTTCACTTGAAAAACTATATATAGGTAGGTACCTACCGAATTTGAATTGTTTTAAATGCAATGACAAAGATATAAAGAACAACGTCCCTTTGGTTGGTGTGAGAATCAAATTATCAACAACCGAATTTCATGCGCTTTGAGGACAAGGTAAAATTTAAAGAAAAATGTTACCTTTAATATTATGTTGGGGCGTAACTGTACACAAGTTGCAAGGGACAACTTTGAATACAGCCGTTGTCAATCTCAGTTCGTGCATTTTAATTTTGAATTGAATTGAATTTTTCATAAAGCCAGGTTAAGTCTTTAGATGGTTTAATCATTAGTACTCTGTACCACCGCAAGCCACTAAACAATCCTCATGATATCAAATCTCTCAATGAAATCACGAGATTGCGAAATTTGCAGTCATATAACAATAACAATGACTGACTTATCTCTCAGCTTAAAGAGTTGCTTGTATTAACGTGATATTTGGCCCGGATGTTTATTTATTCATTATCATATCACAGATAAAAAAATATAGATTAAAAAGAAAACAGTAAAAGAAAAAAAAATGCCACTCTCGAAAGTGGAACTCTAATTAAATATTGCCAATCGGACTATCTCGTAAATAAGCATGGACTCTTTTTCTTTTCTATATTAATGTCATACCAGATATAACTCATTATACATGCACTTTGTTTGCAGACGTCCTGGAAAAAGGTCGTTTTCTGTGGTATCTTCTTCCTCGCCTTCCTCAGTGGTAAGTGGTTCTTGCTGAGAGGGCTCTCAATCATCTTTATGGTCATTCTCGTCGTCATCCTCGCTAAAAGACACGCCGTTGAAGCATTTTCCTTGGCAATGAAGGCACGCAGTAAAAAATTTCAGCATAGCTTTGCGACATCCACATTTGCTGCTGCTACAATCCTTGGTGCAGCGACAAAATATTGTTTTTAATAAAACCTGGGGCGCCGGTAAATCTTTTGTTGTTCTTGGCCCCAAGATATCACCATAAATTTTTCCACCCCCACTCTTGAGAGAGCAGCTCATTCCCGAGCCACTGCTGCACTTGGTGATATGTGCTTCAGGAATTATATTTAGCTACTCTCTTAGTGGCTGTGTGGTGACGGCCTAGAGAATATCGCCACCCCCTCTCATCCCGCGGGGGGATGTAGAAGTCGTCCCGAGGGAATATATACCAGAGAATGGGCAGCAGCGTTCTCATGAGTACCAATGTCTACCTTACTGCGATTGCCAACCCGTTTGCCAAGCGTGGCTATTATGGCAGATCCCCTCAAATAAAGGACACAATTAAACCGCGGCCCCCAGTCCCCGGTAGCCCTGCTATTCCCAGCCGTGGTTACGGCAGGGCAGGGGGTGCTAAGAATCCTCGGCAGATTCCGCGTTACCAAAACCGACGACCTCTGGCCCTGGCAACATACAACACACGCACACTGCGGACCGAAGAGAAGATGATCGAACTGGAGGAAAAATTGAGCAGGTTACATTGGGACATAATAGGATTATCTGAAGTTCGAAGAGAGGGGGAGGACACTATAATTCTGAAATCCGGGAATCTGCTCAATTTCCGGGAGGGCGACCAACTCTCCCAAGGTGGTGTTGGGTTCATAGTACACAAGTCCCTCAACATACTGAAAATCGGGAGTGTGTCGACTAGGGTTGCGTACCTTATACTCAGAATTACCAAGCGGTATTCGTTGAAGGTCATACAGGTTTACGCGCCGACTTCGACGCACTTCGACGATGGGGTTGAGGTCACGTATGAGGATATTTATAGAGCTATACATACCTCGAACTCTTATTTCACTGTGGTCATGGGGGACTTTAACGCGAAGCTGGTTTAAGGATTCGGGAATGAGCTGAGAGTGGGGCAATTTGTAACTGGAGACCGGAATCCCCGGGGCCAAATATTGGCCGACTTCATGGAGAAGGAGGGACTCTTTATGATGAACTCCTCTTTCAAGAAGCCGGAAAACCGCAAATGGACCTGGGTAAGCCACGATGGTAAAAAAAAACGAGATAGACTTTATCTTGTCGACGAGTAGACAGATGTTCAATGACGTCTCAGTAATCAATACGGTTAAAACCGGGAGCGATCACCGACTGGTGAGAGGCTCCTTAAACCTAAATGTCAAGCTCCAGAGGTTCCGACTGATAAAGTTTACGCTCCGACCTTTACCCATCTACATCCAAAACCCTGAACCCTTTCAGCTCGAACTGCAAAACTGTTTCAAATGACTAGCAGATTGCGAGGAAGTGGACTCATACCACGACAGGCTCGTAGAAGCTGTCCATACGGCTGGGTCTAAGGTCTTCAAGGCCCATCGTACAAACAGAACCAAAAAGATGTCTGACTATACCCTGCAGCTTATGGACGAAAGACGGAAAATGGTTCTGACATCCTCTGATGATGCTACCAGATACCGGCAGCTCAACAGACAGATCTTAAAGTCTTTGACTCGCGACACGCGTCAATTTAATACAAATTGTATTAAAGAAGCCATTGAGCGGAACAAAGGCTCTAAAGTGTTTGCAAGAGAACTATCTGTTAGACAGAGCCAACCGACGAAGCTGAAGACTGAGGATGGCAGAATCGTCACGTCTAGACCTGAGTTGCTGGGAGACATCGTGAGGTTCTACGGACAGCTGTATACGAAAACCCAGTCACCTGTCGATAGTTGTGCCTCAGATCCCAGAGCACGACTTAACCCAACACTTATTGACGATATCCCGCACGTCAGCCTGTGCGAGATTAGAATGGCTCTCGAACAGCTTAAGAACAGCAAGGCGCCTGGTGATGATGGAGTTACGGCAGAGCTTCTGAAGGCGGGTGGTACACCAATCCTACGGGCCCTTCAGAAGTTATTTAACTCCGTCATACTAGAAGGTCAAACGCCACAAGCATGGCACAGGGGTGTGGTGGTGCTCTTCTTCAAAAAGGGCGATAAAACCCTCTTGAAGAATTACATTGAGAAGGGTTTCCCAGCTTCTGCAACATCACTATGGCTGGAGCTTGGGTTGTAAAAGATCTTTGCTGCTTCCTGAATAATTTCCGAATTCAAATACAATTTACAGAAACCCACCTTGCTTCTTCTAAACGTTGCTGATGTTGTATCGTAGCCGGTAAATGAGTGTAAGAAGAGGATGTGTTCATATCCATGCTATTGCATCTCATTTTTTGTCATTCATTCATTCATCGTCATTTTTCAGTTTAAGCCAGTAAGGTTGCGTTTCCTACAGTGAGCATTGAGCGAAAAGCAATCTTCATGATGTTTTTCCCGCCTAAGCTCAGTTATCTGCTGTTACAGAAAAACGCGATATCTTGCTGTTACCGCCCTTACCTCGTGGAGGTACTCCCAGCTTATGTTAAAATAAATTTAGAGATAATTCGGGCATCAGGTAATGGTCATCACGCTGAATAACTCATCATCATCTTGTTCCCACTAATATGCTAGTGGGTTTGAATTCCGCACTTAGTCCCGATGAGGACCATTATATGTGAGCCATGACGGCCTTCACTCCATCCAGCACACCTCCCTCGAAAAGCATATCAGGTCTCCTAAACTTCTCAAGGCTCTGTAAGAGTTCCGCTGAAGAACTTAAATTTTCTATATTTCTGGAGCGTGTAGCTCATAAACGAATGGAAATATGAAAAAGTATATGAGATCAAAGTAATAGTGACTTTTGTAAGCTTAGAATATTTTTTGCTAAAACGCACCTTTTTAAAGATATTAGCAAAAAACCTAAAATTGAGGTCTTTGTCCCCCTCCCCCCTCCTCCCTCCGCCTAACCTCCTAGACGTCAGGACTTTTAGTATGTTTTCCCTCTTAGCACTCTGAACAAGTTTCTGAAAATATCCCTTAGGTTCCCGCTCACGCACTCTATACCCTCCTTTGAGTCATTCCTTAATCGGACTAATAACAGTTGATCGTTATTGTCACTGGAAATTGCACATTGATCAAATATACATCAGAATCAATAGGTTTGTATACGTTTTGTCACGATTTCTCAAAACAGCCTTATTACCAATCGATATTTGATGGCATATCTCGGGTACTTTGGTTCTATCCTGAGGTATAGCATCTTTTAATGTTTTTAAACTTTCGCGATTTGTACACATTTTTTTATATACTGTGGACACGGGTCTCAATCGCGATAAATATATAGGCAAATCATTACCTTGGTTACCCGACGTATGGTACTATGGGGCAATTCAACAAATAAATCGAGAGCATTTCTATTGCAAAAAAAAATGCGTTAAAGCAATTACAGGTACTCCTCCGTTTGTCTCATGTAAATCATTGTTAAAAGGACTAAAAATGATGACTAGTGTGTTTGTACATTTTTCAAATTGGTGTATTTGTGAAAACGCAGCCACAGTTATTTACTAGAGCTAAAGATGTTTTTCCTCGCAACATGATAACTAATACAACGAAAAAGTTCCTATGCTGTATGTGAGAAAGTGTATAATGCTTTGCCGAAAGTATTAGACATTTTTCAGCGGCAAAGTTTAAAAATCAACTCAGACTGTGGCTCCTAGAAAAATCATTCTATTCAATCAAATCAAATTTTTTACTGCACGTGAGGAGCAACGGCTAAGGCAGTCGCGTTGCCGCTTCGTGTCGCGGGTTCGAGTCCCGCGCCGGACAACTACTTGTGTGACCCATAAATAGTTCTTCTGAGTCTGGATGTAATTTGTGTCCGTCTATTATATGTTGTTAAGTACCCGGCAACACAGGTATTAGTATCCATATTGCAGGGGATGTCTTTAAAAATAAAAACTGTGATTTATTTAATTAATTATATTATTTGTGTAAAATTTGACATATAACAATCACACATTTCGCATGCTGTTTATGAGTAAAATTGATGAGACTAACCTAATAATAAGACCACCACTGTACTCTATTTTAGTGAAATAAATAAATGAATGAATAATATTTAATAACTAAATCTAGATAACGAATGATATAAATTATAATATATACTTAATGTGGTTAACTTATTTTTTAAACTAGCTAGGAACTCATAACTCAAAAGTACAAAATAAAAAAAATATTTAATAAATAAAAAACCCGACTGCGTAAATAATGAACCAAACTACGTACATAGACGAAGAACTGAAAAGAAAAAAACAAGCACATAGATGGCTGGTGGTCTAAAATTATATAATGTACTATTGAATGAATACTATTGAAGAAAATAATATATATTCTAATAATGGAACATAACAACTGAACAGTCGGGATCCATTGACAAATTAGATTGGCTGTCGACTAATGGATCCCGACTGTTCAGTTCTTATGTTCCGTTATTAGAAATATATTATTTTCTTCAATAGTATTCATTCAATAGTACATTATATAATTTTAGACCACCAGCCATCTATGTGCTTGTTTTTTTCTTTTCAGTTCTTCGTCTATGTACGTAGTTTGGTTCATTATTTACGCAGTCGGGTTTTTTATTTATTAAATTTTTTTTTATTTATTGAAAAGACTTTACTTCCCATTTCATAACAATAATAATATAATATATAGGGACAATGTCGCACAGATCATCCTAGCCCCAAACTAAGCAAAGCTTGTACTATGGGTACCGTACAATGATCAGCTGATGCTTTTTGTCGTTTGCTATGTGCCTTGTCGCAAAGAATTTCGCTACCCCATTTCCCCCCATGAGGGGCGTAGAAGTCGACCCGAGGGAATATCTCCCAGATAATGCAGGTTTCACCTGCATTAAACTTTATAAATTAGGTATCACAGCTCCTCCCCCGTAGGTGATAGCGTGATAATATGTAGCCTATATGTTGACACGACCTCTAAGTAATATTCATGCAAAACTTGAAGTAAGTCCATGCAGTACTTTTTGAGTTTAGCCCGGACATTCATAGATACAGACAAACAGACAAAATTTCCAAAAACTATATTTTTGGCTTCGATATGTAGATCACGCCCCAAGTATCCTTTTAAATAAATATTCAATGTACCGTTTTGACTTTACTACGATTTTATTTAAAGTATATAATAGGTCTTTACCTATGAAATTGCCGTTTTGTATGAAAAAATTTAAACGAATTTTTTTCATGAATTTTTTTATTTGTATTAATCGAAGTAATCACCCATGCAATCAATGCATCTTTGCCATCGCAGTGGCAGTTTATTGATGCCCTTCTTAAAGAAATCAGCTGGACGGGAGGCAACAAATTCTTCAAAGGCATTTTGTACTGCCTCTCGGGTATTGAATTTTTTTCCCGCCAAGAAGTTATCCAAATTCTGGAAAAAGTAGTAGTCTGTAGGCGCAAGGTCTGGTGAGTAGGGCGGATGACGGAGAGCTTCCAACCCCAGTTCTTGCAACTTGGAGACCGTCTGCTGTGCAGTATGAGGTCGCGCGTTGTCGTGCAGGAGCAGCGGAGACGAGCGATTGACCAATGCTGGTTGGAGATGCGCCAGCTTCTCCATCATTGTGCTCAGTTCTTCACAGTACACATCTGCAGTAATGCTCACCCCGTTTGGTAAGAAGCTGTGATGAATCACACCGGCGCTAGACCACCAAACAGTGACCATCACTTTTCTAGGGGTAAGTTTTCGTTTAGGGCATTGTTTAGGTGCTGAACCAGGATCCAACCAACTTGCTGAGCGCTTGCGGTTATCAAACAGAATCCATTTTTCATCGCAGGTAACAATGCGGTTCAAAATTCCTTCATTTGTGTGTCTGTTGAGCAGTGCAAGGCACGTCTCGGCGCGTACTTCGCGCTGGCGATCATTGAGTTCGTGGGGCACCCATTTGTCAAGCTTTTTTACCTTGCCAATTTGACGCAAATGGACCAATATTGTTTTGACGCTAACGTCGAAAGCTGCTGCTAATTCAGCCGTAGATTGTGTATCATCAGCTTCCACAACCGCCTTTAATTCGTCATTGTCGACCAAAGTCTTCGGACGACCGCGAGGTTCATTTTTCAGGTCGAAATTTCCAGAACGGAAGCGAGCAAACCAATAACAGGTGGTGCGTTGGTTTGTAGTGTTAGCTCCGTAAACGTCGTTGATGTTGCGTGCCGCTTGTGCCGCGTTGCTGCCACGACGGTACTCATATTCCATAATTACTCGAATTTTTAACGTATCCATGATGACGAAAAAGATTGAAATGCGATGAAAATGTAACACTAATCAATAAAGAAATGACTACTTTTGGAAAAAAGAATCCATGTTTTTAAAATAAAATTAATTTGAAATTAGAATTCTTAGCCAAACAAAAATTATTTTGATTTGAAATGGCCAGTACTGCAGAACGGCAATTTCATAGGTAAAGACCTAATATTAAGTAATACGATGTTTATTTATCCTGTAAGTTTTCAAAAATCGAAAATAATATAAAATATTAATTCCAAAGACACGAGTATGTTTCGCTGGACCGTCTCAATTGGACCGTGTTGAAATCGGTAGTTTGTTTCGATGGCTCTTCTCAGTTGGAGCGTCGTTATAAAGCCAAGGTCTATCATAATAATGATATTGAATTCTTACTTAAGTACAGACGAACCATTCAGACAAGATATAGTAAAATAATCATAATCTATACATATTATAAAATCGTAGGAAAGTCAAAACTGTACATTGAATATTTTTTTAAAAGGATACTTGGATCGTGATCTACATTCTTTATCGAAGCCAAAAATATAGTATTCAGAATTTTTGTCTGTGTGTCTGTTTGTATGTATGTCCGGACTAAACTCAAAAAGTACCGCATGGATTTACTTAAAATTTTGCATAAATATTACTAAGAGGTCGGGTCAACATATAGGCTACATATTATCACGCTATCACCTACGATGGAGGAGCTGTGATAATGTATAAAGTTTAACGCGGGTAAAACCACGGGGCACAGCTAGTAATAAATAAAAAAACAGAAATATATTTCTTCGATTCTTGGCCATTTATACCTTTTTAACACATTTCCAATCGTATTTTTTTTCTGTATTAAAAACAACGTATACATATATACATTATAATAAAATCGTAGGAAAGTCAAAGCTGTAAATTGAATATTTTTTAAACTACTTTTTTATACTTGGGGCGTGATCTACCATCGATATCGAAGCCAAAAATATATCTAGTATTTAGAATTTTTGTCTGTTTGTCTGTATGTATGTCCGGGCTAAACTCAAAAAGTACTCCATGGATTTACTTAAAATTTCGCATGAATATTACTTAAAGGTCGGGTCTACATATAGGCTACATCATCACTCTATCACCTACGGGGGTGGAGGTGTGATAATTTATAAAATTTAACGCGGGTAAAACCGCGGGGCTCAGCTAGTTCATATAATAAAATCGTAGGAAAGTCAAAAATTGAATATTTTAAAAAAAGGATACTTGGGGCGTTATCCAACATCGATATCGAAGCCAAAAATATAGTTATTAGAATTTTTGTTTGTTTGTCTGTATGTATGTCCGGGCTAAACTCAAAAAGTACTCCATGGATTTACTGCAAATTTTGCAGCAATATTACTAAAAGGTCGGGTCTAGATATAGGCTACATATTATTACGCTATCACCTACACACTACAGGCTGTGATAATTTATAAAATTTAACGCGGGTACAACCGCGGGACACAGCTAGTTGAAATTTAAACAGGACCGTCTGCCACAGTTTAATTGTGTAGACTTTTTATAACTACCTACGTACTTGTCAAAAGCATTTGTCGATCCGAAGCCATCCAAGTTTCTATTAAGGTCCTTTAAAATTACTGGATTTAATTATCAAATTAAATAGGTACGTACTCGTTAGTCTTAAGGCTTCTGACTATTTAAATGGCAAAATACGAGATCTAAGTCGCTTTTCGTTATCACAATTTAATAAAATTGTAATGAAATCTAAGTTTTTTTGGCAGACAAGATCCATTTTGTAACTGTTCAATTATTAAATTACTAGCTGCGTCCTGCAGTTTTACCCTCGTTAAATTTTTTAAATTACTTGTGCCCCGTGGTTCTCCCCGCGTTAAACTTTATAAATTAGGGCCTATGTGTTAATCCAGGGTGTCAGCTAACTCCATACCATCATATATACATATTATTAAAATCGCTCCTGCCGTTTACACGTGAAGAAGTAACAAAAAAAACTTGAGAGGTGTCATGGGACACCCGGATGGAACGAAGTTATTTTTTATTATTTATTATGTACAAAAAATCTGTATAGGTACACTCAACAAAAATAATCGTCGCGACACCACACTGTTCAATGCGAAATAGAAATGAAAATATCTGGCTTGCTTTCTATTAGAGAGAGAGAGAGAGAGAGAGACAGACAGCAAAACATGCGCACGCCGCACAGCTGCAAAAAGTGTCGTGACAACTTTTCGTAAGATATTTTTCCGTCTAGCCCCCTTTCACAACGCGCGATAAGAAACTTCGTTCCAATACACACTCACACAGTCACAAACTTTCGCCGTTATAATATTAGTGTATGTGTTATTCGGATCTAAGCTTTATTAGAGCACGTAAAGCTGTCGGTCCTTTACCTGGCCTTATTCCGGTCATGTTGTGTCCAGCCGTATCATCCCATCGGGTCATTAGAGTGATGGAATAGAAAGTGCCCCTGAGTTTGCGCACACACTTGTGCACTCTAATATGTCCCGCACAGATAGCTAACCTCAAATCTTAATTTAACCAGAAGGATATGATTAAGATATTATTGTTATAAACAAAAGATAAGAAGAAAATATTAAGAAGAAGAGAAACTAAATTTCATTTTTGAACGTTGTCTTTTTCTACTGTCTAGACATTTCTGGGCTATCTCTAAACATATAGAACTGGCTTAAGATAGCTCTTGAACGTAAGTTCTTTTTATTCAGTGGCTCTAGTATATAGCCTGTTGACCCCCAAAACCAATAACGTAACACCTTAAAAGTTGGCACTTGCCTTCCACGCCACAGGTCGTGGGTTCGATTCCCACCCAGGTCAGACATTTAAATGCAGGAACAGTTCTGTTTGTCCTAGTCTGGGTGTAATTATCTATATCAGTTATTTGGTGTCCGTAGTACAAGTGATGCTGAAAAAAGAAACTACCTTTTCCCGTTTAAAAGGATTCCTACTTAGTTGTATTACTTACCGGTGATAGAACTTCAAATAAATCTATAATTAATCAAAGTAAACTATTTTTATATATAACTAGTTGTGCCCCGCGGTTTTACCCGCATTAAATTATAGCCTATGTGTTAATCCAGGGTGTCAGCTAACTCCATACCATTTTTATTTAAATCGCTCCAGCTGTTTAGACATGACGAAGTAACAAACATACACACTCACACACTCACAAACTTTCGCCTTTGTAATATTAGTAGGATAGCAAGGCAAACAAATGAGCATAAACGACGTAAATATCTAGTAAGCCCAACTATAGCTGCTAAAACAGACTAAGGCAGCCGAAGTTACCCAACTGTTAGCGCTCGTCTATACAACACTATAAACAGATTATGCAATATATATCCTTTGCCTAAAGTGAAATGTAAACTTGTGGTCAATGATTACTTACAGAAGTTAACCTACGAGGAGACTGAGCAATTATTTTCAAAAACACCTTCATAACTCCTATGTAAAATTTAACTTCAGCCCGGTGATATACATACTCACCAAAATTTACATAAACACACACACACGCAATCCCACACACACACGAACTCAATTCGACTCAAATAAACTTACACATACCTCAAACACACTATTATCTTTGTATATTGTAGTTGTACGATATTTAAGATGTCTTAATCATAAGTTTTATTTACTAAATATTATTAAATAAAAATAAAATAAAATAAAAAGGTTTTTACTCACGTAAACTTTAAAAAAGCGCTTGTAAATAGTCAGAACATGTTTGTAGTAATATAGTTGTATACATTAGATATTATTTCTAGTAACATAGATATTTAGGTACATCTTGTATGAAAACATTTATAAAATTTCTAGCTCGTATCAAGTTATTGTCAAGAGATTATTAAAACTGCAAGGTCTAAAATTAGTTATAAAACAGCAACTCATCAGTACTAAGACTATTTTTATCACATAAATTGTAAGAGGAAGGCGCCAGTGTCTGTAACACAGTTAATACTATCATAGACACTGATGTTCATTCTATCTCTTTTTTTTTAAGCTTGATGACAATGATTGTATATATTTGTGCATTTATGTGTAGATGAGATGGAAAAAATTTGTACTTGGCTTTTTGATAATAAATTATAAAATTATTGTTATTGTTAAAAAAAACAAGCAAGCCACCTGCTGGTCAGCAACCAGCGCCACCCATGGACACACCACAGGGGATGCAAGTACGTTACCAGCCGAGACAGGCTCGCTTCTTAAAGGTTTCCATGGTGATGTGATTCTGTATCTAAAATCTGAATCTCTGTTCTCTCAAGGTGAAAACGAAACCGAAACAGATACCTACTACCCAGTTCACATAAATTAGTTTTGTTTGAACCTGTCAAACGTGCCGAATACAATAGATTTTTGAATAGTGAGCAGCTAGTTACTTACTGTATCTTTAGTTTGTTTTATACGGCACCAGAGGCGAAGGGTCAACGTTCACATTCCTTTCGACTTCTTTCTTATAAGGTATACTAGCTGTGCCCCGCGGTGTTACCCGCGTTAAATTTTATAAATTTTCTTTGCTATAAACCTCACGGAGCCCGAAACCTTTCCAACGAATGCAAAACCGTGGAAATCGGTTCGTGCGTTCTGGAGTTATAGCGTCAGGAAGGAAAACCCGACTTATTTTTATATAGTAGACTAGCAGTCTATGACTTACTGTGCCCCACGTAACACAACAGTTATAAGAAAATTGTAAAAGTGGTGGTTGATATGTAGTAATTATGTTCTACAAACTAATTTCATCTAAGCTAATTAGATTTAAAAGAACGTGGATGTTATGCGCTTATATTACTTTTATGACCTAGTTTTATATTACTACTTATCCTGATAATATATGACTTTAGTTTTAAGTATATCTATTTTTTGGATAACGTGCTAAATCAATGCACACAATTTATGACACCATTAGTGTAATTGCTAATGATCTACAGTGAACGCACGTACAAGCTCACGTCAGAGATACACACATACACATACAGTTAAAGGAGAGCTAACTTAAACCCTAAATGACTAAACGGTGACTTCAAACTATAAACTAACAACAAAGTGACCACCTAATGCAGAAACTAACAAAAACGTGACAATAAGCTAAACACAACTAAATACATTTTATATTTCAATGTACGCGGTACAGACAAAAACCCTAAAGTAGGCGGCATTCTTAAGCAACGATTGTTAAATACTTGATAGTCATCAAAAGATTGTTGTTAATTGTTTGCCAGTGTGTTCAGCATAGATATTCACCGTTTGACCTGAAATCTCTAAGTAAAATAAACCACTCTAGACCGGCGTATACAATCGGGTTTTACTATGAAGCAATTTACCCAACGCCATTGACTCGGTATGATAATACAATGCGGCAGTAATCTGTTAAATCGTAAAAACGTATACTTCCATCAAACCAACTAATAAAAAAGCTTTAGAAATCTTAGTCGTATTTATTTGGAGTAACATTTTTTCTTTGGTTGTTATGAAATATAGTTTTTTATGATCTGTGCGTAAAACCGGTAGCGAAAAAAAGACAAAGACTAGACTATAATGATTTTTTTTGTATATCCAAAGATTTTATAATAAAATGAATACGGAATATTTTGGCAAATCTCAAAGAACATCTAGACTACATACACTGTTTTTTTTTAATAAAATTGCTGGTGCACTGGCTAAATATTATTTAGAGCACATATCGCTACAATAATTAAATTACAAAATCCATCATCGTCATCATCATATCAGTTGAAAGACGTCCACTGCTGGACAAAGGCCCCCCCCAAGGATCTCCACAATTGCCGGTCTTGCATTATTCGCATCCAGTGGTATCCAGCGACCCGCACAAGATTATCGGTCCATCTTGTAAGGGGCCTACCCACGGTGCGTCTTTCGGTTAGTGGTCGCCACTCGAGAACCTTAATATGTTTTTTAATTCCTTTAAAACACAGTTTAATATACCTTTTCTACGACATTTTGCGCCGCTCTCCCGCCTGGAGACCACATGCACAAGAATATCGGTTATACTGAACTGGTCCTAATTCTGTATGTAATTATACTTATTGTATTATAATCCTACGCACTCTATGCCTACTTTCCTTTTGATTTCTTCTTTCGCGGGTATGCTGGGAGAGATTTCTATTGAAATAAGCAGCCCTAGTCTGGTGCCGATGAGGTTTATTTACTTATTTGATTAATTTAATGAATATATTAGTTACTTTAGTCATTAATATTGGGAAGGAATACTATTACGCACTCTGTATTTAGTTATCTATGTATATTATTTTTTTTGTAATTTTATTTACTTTAAAATATTCACAAAAAAAAATATAATACATTTCTCACAGAGTGTGATTTTTAGGTAGTAGGAATGTCAAGCAATTATTTATCAACTAGCTATGCCCCGCGCTTTCACCCGCGAAAAAATTGTTTTGGCGTAAAAGTATACTCACAAACTTTTGCATTTATAATATTAGTAGTAGGATGTGTACCTCTAGCGGTTTTGGCAGTGCACGCCGGAATAGCTCGCAGATGGTAGATTTTTACGTACTTACTTGACACTTATCGTCATATTCACACAATATATTTATCAATTGTAGCCTATGTGTTATTCTAATGTATAAGCTATATTATTGTAAACTTCATTAAAATCCATTCAGTAGTTTTTAAGTGAAAGGGTAACAAACATCCATCCATACTTACAAACTTTCACGTTTATGATATTAGTCGAATTATCATATAAGTTCAAAATCATTTAGCTACCTTTAATTATTGCTCGAGTGTGTTTAATTGTGCAGTGATGATATAAGACAGATGCCAGCTGACATATGTCAATTGAAAGATGACAGTGAATTGAGGAAAGCAGTGGATTACTCCTTGGCATTGTTATTGGTAACGTTAGAACGGTCGTTCGTGTCACAGCATAACTGACCTCATTTAATATTACGTGATTAGGAGCCAAAAGGCTTACTATTGCTTGATTGTCTTTGTCTGTGCAGTGATGATATAAGACAGATGACAGCTGACATATGTCAATTGAAAGATGTCAGTGAATTTAGGGAAGCGGTGAATTACTCCTTGGCATTGTTA
Source organism: Pseudoips prasinana (assembly GCA_951640165.1). Taxonomy (NCBI): domain Eukaryota; kingdom Metazoa; phylum Arthropoda; class Insecta; order Lepidoptera; family Nolidae; genus Pseudoips; species Pseudoips prasinana. The sequence continues at coordinate 15,294,813 of OX621259.1, read as the reverse complement.
TTGGTAACGTTGGAACGGTCACTTATCGTGTCGCGGCACAACTGACCTAATTTCATTCCACGTGATTAGGAACCGAAAGGCTTACGCTAAGTTAAGCTTATATTTCAGTCCAACGCAATGTTCGAAAAAGAGATATTTCGTCAGATACTAAGAAAATAATCAGAGAAACATTTCTAGGAAACATTTACGTGAGTTTATGTAAAGAAATCTTACAAGTCTGTATTTAACATTGAGAATCTCCGGTACTAATTTGTTTACGTTATTCCAATACAGACGTGACCTCGAGTAGGTTGACTTCGTGTGACTTGTGAGTTTGTGAATGTGCGTGGATTCAGCTACCTCGTACATTTGGTAGTAAAATAAATAATAACTCACAATTTCTTATAATTTTACTTACTTATCTTGTGGGCTGTGGTTACCCTGGTGTCAGAGTTGTTCAAGCCGTCTCAGTAGGTCTCTGACATGGCTTAACGACTGTAGTATCTAATAACTACAACAGGGGCGTGCCCTCCAAAGCACGGAGACGCTCAGAAATTAAACCACTTTGTCGGTCACCCATCTATGGACTGAACGGCAGCCTAGTTGCTTAACCTCGCCGATCACTTACGGACCTTATCCTTATTATAATATTAGTTTACGACAGTCATGCGCGTCCACATAAAAAAATAGAACACAAAACAATATTCCAAGCGAAAGTCAAAATAAGAAGAAAAATTTAAACCCGGAGTTCTTTCCGTCTTTCTTCTCCGTCATCCACCTATGTTAGCTAAAGAAAAATCATAATTTGTCTAGCGTGGGATCCTCATCTGCTAAGATGGAGTTGGTCTCTAACCTCTTAACTGTGACCTCGTTTCTGTAGTAAATACCAGCGTATTTGTAGAAGAAGACAAAATAAGACGAAAACGTTACGCCCGAGTTTTTTCCATCTTTCTTCTCCGTCATCCACGTAGGTTAGCTAGAGAAAAGTAATATTTTATCTAGCGTGGGATCATTATCAGCGAGCATTGAGTTGGGCCCTAACACCTTACCTATGACTCCGTTTCTGTAGTCTATACCAGAGTATTTGTAGAAGAAGACAAAAGAAGTCGAAAACGTTACGCCGGGGTTTTTTCCATCTTTCTTCTCCGTCATCCACCTATGTTAGCTAAAGAAAAGTCATAGTTTGTCTAGCGTGGGATCCTCATCAGGGAAGATTGAGTTGGGCTCTAACCTCTTAACTGTGACCCCGTTTCTGTAGTCTATACCAGCGTATTTGTAGAAGAAGACAAAATAAGACGAAAACGTTACGCAGGAGTTTTTTCCATCTTTCTTCTCCGTCATCCACGTTGGTTAGCTAGAGAAATGTAGTAGTTTGTCTAGCGTGGGATCCTCATCAGGGAAGATTGAGTTAGGATCTAAACTCTTAACTGTGACCCCGTTTCTGTAGTCTATGCCAGCGTATTTGTAGAAGAAGACAAAAAATAAGAATAACGTTTTCTTATTTTTTCCATCTTTCTTCTCCGTCATCCACTTATCATCCACCTAGGTTAGCTGAGCAAGTAGTAGTTTGTCAAGGGTGGAATCCTCATCAGCGAGAATTGAGTTAAGGCTAGGGCCTTAACTCAATTCTCGCTGATGAGGATTCCCTCCCTACCGGTGACCCAGTTTCTGTAGTCTATGCCAGCTATCACCTTTATAGGTACCTATGCCAGCTATACCCTTCTCAGTAGCTGCTACGTCCTGCACTGCACGGTAGGGTAATAATTGGTAGGGTATCGGTAGGGTAAAAATTGACGATTACACACAAATGTAATATTTTAACGGAATAAATGACTTGTGAATTTTGAATTTATTATTTCAGTGGCCCCCTGACCTTGTTCTGAGCCCACTTAGGGTTCCCTCAGGTTTATGCTGCCTTATTTTTATTAATTTTAATTGGATACTGTAGTCATCAAAGTGTAGAAAATGACCGATTATTAATAATAATATTATCATCACCATATCAGCCGAAAGACGCGCACTGCTGGACAAAGGCTTCCCCCAAAAATCTCCACAATTACTGGTCTTGCGCTATTCGTGCGGTTTCGAGCGACCCGCACTAGATTAATGATCCGTCTTGTAGGGGGCCTGCCCACGCTCCGTCTTCCGATTTGTGACGCTACTTAAGAACCTTTCTGCCCCAACGGCCGTCGATTCTAGAAGCTATGTGCGCCGCCCACTGCCACTTCAGCTTTGCAATTCTTCAGGCTATGTCGGTGACATTTTACAAAAGTAATTTATTCCGTTAAAATATTACATTTGTGTGGAATAGTCAATTTTTGCTCTTTAGGTGACTTTGAGCCTTCTAATAAGGCCCACAGTGAGCGATTACTATGTTTTATTCTTATACGAATAAACATAACAACTTGGAAATAATATGACGCCCACGCGTGAATAGTTTTAGGTAGGTATTGCTCAGTGCTGCTAAGTACCTTTTCTGGATCGTTTCATCGCACAAAGAATCAATATAGAGGTCGTGATATCTGTAAGATGACAAAAAACATTCTGATATAATGCGAAGAATTCTATATGAAAACCACAAATAATATGTCCTATTTATTATATTCGCAGACAAAACACGACATTGTGTGTGAGACATGCGTATCGAAATTTGAGGCTTCTTCTTCTGAGCTTTTTTTTGAGAGGGCTTGGTACATACGCATTGGTGTAGCTAACACATTACTTTTAGATGGGCCTCAAGGGGCAATAATAAGAAATATGGTTTTCATATTGTTTAAAAATAATAACTTTAGGCGAATATTTTTTTATTTGTTCAGTAATAATTTACATTAAATATCAATATTATAATAATGTTAAATTACAATAACTATAATAATGATTGTCACTAAAAACATTTAAAAAAAGATACAGCCTTGTTGAGAATCTACTCTTCCTTTTTTTGGAGTTGGTTAAAAATAATATGTAGTGTTATTTCCGCTAATTGTCAGTTTAATCAAGCCGAGATGATATTTTCAGTGCCCTCCCGCCCGCAAAAAATATGCACATGTTAGAAGCACAATATAAACGAGCTCAATATTAAATTACATGTGCCAGCATGGACATAGATTTTTATATGTTTTTATTGCTATTGGTCTACAAAATTGGATACAGACAAAAACAAACAGTAGGTGCTCACAAATAAAACAAGAGTATAAGCGGAAATAGTATACCTACGTGAAATAAATGAACATACTTAAATATATACTTGCAATTTAATTTAATAACTTTTATTTACTAACAGTGCAATGTTAGTTTCATATCAAAGCTTTATTTTAACTTTTTGCTTAACTGAAACGAAAGACGATTATACTCGATATATAAAAATATTATATAGATAATAGAACAATTAAATATTACATTTTGAAATGCTATAAAGGATGATCGAGTTGACGTACAAACGCAAAATTTAGATACTTTGTGATGAGGAGTAACTGAATCACCCCCCATGTTCTACGATTTTGCGTAGTTTTTGATATAGAATATTATTAATGATTTTTTTCGTAAATTTCACCTAAAATCAGTTTTCGATATTTTTTCCGTTCTGTTAAACATTTCTGGCTCAGTTTTTTTTGTGATAACTAATTAGCCTAGTTTAACCTAACACCCTAAAAAGTATGGTTTATCTAATTATTGATTCGAAAGTTTACAATTAGGGTTTCAGCTCCGGACTCTATAATTTTCAAAGTATCAAAAAAAACACAAATACGTAGAACATACATGGGGGTGATTCGGATACTCCTCATCATAAAGTATCTAATTTTTGCGATTGAATGTCAACTCCTCAGCCACCCTGTATGTATTGGCCATGCAGCAAAAGATAGCATTCTCGTTTGTTCTGATATCGGGTTATTGATATGATTTCTTAGCCATGTGGTTTCCGGCCTATAAAGAATAACAGGGCCACCCTATACCATTCCGTGGGTGTCGTAAAAGGCGACTATGGGATACACCAGGTAGTCGGCCAGCAACGCTTTCTGTGTACTTACTACCACTTAAATGCAGTCGCCAATTCGCACGCCAAGTGTGGGGACTAAGGCCCCACTAAATGGCAAAGCTTTAGAAACCTCTGGGGGAGGCCCATGTCCAGCAGTGAATGATATGATTTCTGAGATAGATATTTTATTGATTTTTTAGGGTTCCGTAGCCAAATGGCAAAAAACGGAACCCTTATAGATTCATCATGTCTGTCTGTCTGTCTGTCCGTCCGTATGTCACAGCCACTTTTTTCCGAAACTATAAGAGCTGTACTGCTGAAACTTATACGGTAAGTAGGTGAATTCTGTGAACCGCATTAAGATTTTCACACAAAAATAGAAAAAGAACAATCATTTTGGGGGGTCGCCATACATAGAACTGAAACTCAATTTTTTTTATCGTACCCATACATGTGTGGTGTCTATGGATAGGTCTTTAAAAATCATATTGAGGTTTTTAATATCATTTTTGTCATAACTGAATAGTTTGCGCGAGAGACACTTCCAAAGTGGTAAAATGAGTGTCCCCCCCCCCTGTAACTTCAAAAATATATGATGTACATTACCATAGAAACTAACAACGAAAATTGGTTTGAACGAGATCTAGCAAGTAGTTTTTTTAATACGTTATAAACCGCAATTTGCTTTCATTTAATCAACTGAAATACTTCCTGCTACGGAACCCTTCATGTGCGAGCCCGACTCGCACTTGGCCGGTTTTTTATGAAAGGTTTTGCTTTTCCTAGATGTGTCGTACCTCGGCCCTTCTTTATCTACGCCGATGAAGATAAATTAATTTGTTATTTATTTCTATTGTAAGTGGTTATTTCAAGCCATAGTTATTCTGTTATTCTGTTGTGTATTTTGTTTTGTATGATGTATCTAAATATAATGACGAAATTGATTAATTTAATTGTTGAAAAAGCAATAGGACGTAGAACAATAATTAGTTGGGACTCTATTATTCTCGAGTCACGATCAGTAGTATTTAGATTGGTTTGTATTGTCAGTAGCTTTGTTTAGTAATGATATGTACTTATCTGATCAGAGTTAATAGATAAATGTTTGTACAGCATGTAAGAAAAATTGGGAGATCATTAATTTTTTGTGAAATATTATACTAGCCTGGGAAAACTTTCTTTGCATTTTACAATAAAATTCAAGGATATCTTTTAAAGTTCAGTATATACATATTTATACCTAGCTGTGCCCGCGATTTGGCCGTGTGGAATAGTCTCCTTGGGGTAGAATTCGAAAACCAGTATTCGCATGGTTATGGTACATGTGGATAAGCACATACTTGGGCATATTTCCTCACGTGCGCCGTACCTCGCCGTGCTATATACAACATGTAACTTAATTAATGCACATCCTGAAAATAGTTTGTGCAGAATCGTTTACTGAATCGATTTATATAATTTTTAATATAGGTAATTTTTTTTCCAAAAATAAATTAATTTACGAAAATTATTATCATATTAACCCTGTACAGTCAAAACAAATTGAAATGGACCGTAAGTTAAAGCAATAAGAATTTAAAATACCAGTTTTATTTGTATTCATACAAATACCATCATTCAATACGATATAAAGAAAAATAAACTTCATTCCAAGAAACTAATTAAGTAAATAACAATGCATATACATGTTAAATTAAAAATTCAGTGTATGTATTATGATTGTAACATAATATTCTAATCGAGGTGTTTGAGGGTGTGCGTGATTTTATTATATTACGTTACATGTTGTATATATAATCAACATACTAAAAGATAAGTTGCAAGCTTCTAGCTCGAAAAATGACCATACTTCCATACAACTTTTCATCCCTCTTACAACCCTTTTTCGCATTAAAAAGTAGCCTATGTCCTTACTGAGGCTCTAGACTATCTGTGTACCATATTTCATTTAAATTAAGTTCTTGATAATCCTAGGTCTTTTAATAGGTTAAAGAGGGATTTTGCTGGTATACCTCTCGCACCCACTTCCACAGCATAGAAATTAACCACAAAGCCGTTACTGGTTAATTCATTTGATTATTCGTAAAAACATAAAAACATACGTCAAATGTTATAGATTAGAAATATTACAAATTTCAAATGGCTCTCCCCTAAAGTAACGATTATGCAGAAGTAACGTTATTCTGTGGATATGTCGATATGTATGTACAGACGCCAGCACATCCAGCTACCACAATCTGTCAAATTTCTTTTGTAGATTTTCAACTTCAAGGTTCACTTTCAACTGGGGAAATTTGACAGATTGGGGTTGCTTGATGTGCTGGCGTCGATACATATATAACGTTATTTTAAATGCGTTCAGTATTGTAAGATAGCGCATCATAGTTTCCTACACTATGTATTTTACACATAGTGTATATAAAATGTCCTTTGTTTTATTTTACACATTTTAAGCTGTCGGTCGTAAATACTGAAATGATACGATAAAATTTATCCACTTTTCACTTGTCTTGGTGGGGGTTTACTTGCGTACAGCACTTCGACCCTTTAGGATCTTTTGTGGTAACCCCTATTACTTTTCATTCTATCCCTAGAGCCCTGGAAGCAGTCTGCACATCCTTGATAGATGGTAGATCCTTGTAGTCTCCTGGTTCTGGATATACCAGCCCCAGGATGCCTATTCTGTGTCTTGCCAAAGCATCGCATTTACATAGTATATGCACTTTTACATGGGAATTAACGTACACTTTTACTTGTCCAGTTCAGAATACAATATACAGGATGGTCGAGGAGTTGACGTTCAAAAGCAAAATTTAGATACTTTATGATGAGGAGCTGCTGTGTGGTGACGGCGACAAATATCAGAATCAGAATATCATCACCCTATCTCATCCCGTGGGGGGCGTAGAAGTCGGCCCGAGGGAATATCTACCAGAGGACGGGCAGCAGCTTCCTTCTGAGTACTATGACCATCTTACTGCGATCGCCAACCCGCCTGCCAAGCGTGGTGATTATGGCATATCCCCCCAAGACGATTCTTGAGGGAGGCTTGTCCAGCTGTGGACTTATTTAGCTGTAATGATGATGATGAGGAGTATCCGAATCACCCCATGCAAAACAAACCCTAATTTCAAACTTTCGAATATATTCTAAGTCAGTTCTCCAATGTTTAGGTAAACCATACGTTTTAGGGTGTTAGGTTAAACTATGCTAATTAGTTATCACAAAAATACCGAACCAGAAATGTTCAACAGAACGAGAAAAACGTCGAAAACTGATGTTATGTGATTTACGAAAAATATTATTAAAAAAATCTTGAAAACTACGCAAAATCGTATGGGGATGATTCGGATACTCCTCATCATAAAGTATCTAAATTTTGCGTTTGAACGTCAACTCCTCGGACAGCCTGTATAAACGTATGTAATGACGGGCTAGTTGGCGTAGTTGGTAAATGCTTGCCTTTCACGCTGCAGGTCGTGGATTTGATTCCCACACAGGAATATGTCCTGTATATTTGACAGAACCCACCCAGGACAAACAGATTTTGTGAATGAACATATCTGTTTGTCCTGTGTCTGGGTGTAATTATCTTTATAAGTAGGTATGTTATATGTATTTACAAAAGAAAATTAGTATGAGTAGTATATCAGTTATCAGGTTTCCATAGTAAAAGCTCTTCTTAGTTTTGTATCAGATGGCCGTGCATAAATAGTACAACATTTTATATTATATTATTATTATTATTCGTATACAACATAAAAGTAACTAGATTTTGGACTTGTGAGTTCTATTTTAGCACATAAAATGTTGAGAAATCTTTTAATGCATAACAAGTTAATTAGGTAATGTTTAAATTTAGTTATATTATGTAAAAACTGAAGATACCGAGCAGTTGGCGAATGCAAAAGGCTCTCAACCAGTAGTTTAACTTAAACGACAAATACTTGAGGGCACACTTATTTCACACTTATTTTCGGGTTCGGGCGACAGCCCAAGAGGCCGCTGAAGTAAAAAAATGGCCAAGTGCGAGTCGGATTTGCACACGAAGGGTTCCGTACCATTATCTATAAAAACGAGCAAAAAATTCACGTATGTTGTATGGGAGCCCCCTTAAATATTTTTTTTTTTTAGTATTTGTTGTTATAGCGGCTACAGAAATACATCATCTGTGAAAATTTCAACTATCTCACTATCACGGTTCATGAGATACAGCCTGGTGACAGACGGACAGACAGCGATGTCTTAGTAATAGGGATCCGTTTTACCCTTTGGGTAGGGAACCCTAAAAATGGTGTTACAAAATTTTACTTCTTCTTACACTATTATCTATACATCTATACTATACATACAAATAAATAAAATTGAAGTGTCTGTTTGTAATATTGAAATAAACGATTTTTACTACATGTATATGAATATTTATACGGTACATACTCCAAAATATATTTTTTTACAATTTTTGTCTGTCTGTCTGTCTGTTTGTTCCGGCTTTTCTCTGAAATGGCTGGACCGATTTTAACGGGACTTTTATTGGCAGATAGCAGATGTAATAAGGAGTAACTTAGGCTACTTTTATTTTAGAAAAGTCTTTTAGTTTTGTAATAAACAACGTCATAAACGAATCAGAATAAACGAAGTCGCGGGCACAGCTAGTAAACTATATAAACCGCGTTCATCGGACAGACCCTAAGCTCTGTAACTCGAATAAAAGCCCCTAGGCTTAACTATATAGTCGCTTGTAAATTCTTCGAGTAATTAGACAGTAACACGATCTTGAAGAGCCGTTTCAAGCATCCATGTTCTACTAAACCTTATACCTTAATATCTTCCCAACATTTATCATCCTACTAATATTATAAAGGCGAAAGTTTGTGAGTGTGTATGTTTGTTACTTCTTCACGGCTAAACGGCTGGACCGATTTTAATAAATTTTGGTATGGAGTTAGCTGACACCTTGGATTAACACATAGGCTGTAATTTATAAAGTTTAAAGTGGGTAAAACTGCAGGGCACAACTATTTATAATTAAAATTGAATTACGGTAATGTTTGTACGCACGTAACTTTTAAACACCTGCACCAAATTGGATAAATCTAAAGGAGAAGGTTTGTATAGCAAATATTTAGAGAAAAGACTGTAAGACGTTGAGTTTTTTTGGTCGTTATTTCATCAGCACTATTTGTTTTCTCTCCGGAAGGGAAAACGAAAAATGTTGTACAGACGCCAGCACATCAAGCTCCCCCAAGCAACAGGCGAGGCTCACAGACCTTGTTGCTCTCCGCATTCTGTAAGTGTTCGACGAGGTTAAGCACCTGGACATGCGGTTAGTCTATAGATGGGTGACCGCCAAATTTGTTTAATTTCTGAGCGTGTCCTTGCTACGGAGGGCACTTTATGCTGTCGGTCTCTCACTGTGCCATTAGGGTAACCACTCCACAGACGGTAAAGTAAGTAAATAGCAGGCCAGTCAATTAGCTTTTATTTATTATTTTTTATTATTTTCTAACCGTTTCTCGGCAACTTAATTATTGCCATATCTGTGGCACCACTTTGTAGCGCTATCAGAAATAAGCGTTACAAGCATTTTTTTTTTTTTTTTTTAAGATAAGATAATAGTTTATTTCACCACATAACATAAAACTATAACAATAATAGGTGCGTACAGTTATCTATACATTTAATAAAATCGTAGGAAAGTCAAAACTGTACATTGAATATTTTTTTAAAAGGATACATGGTGTGCGATCTACAATCGATATCGAATTTAGAATTTTTGTCTGTGTGTCTGTTTGGCTGTATGTATGTCCGGGCTAACTCAAAAAGTACTGCATGGATTTACTTCAAATTTTGCATGAATATTACTAATATTCTTGCAAAAATTTAAGTTTATTACTACACATTATCACGCTATCACCTACGGGGGAGGAGCTGTGATAATTTATAAAAATTAACGCGGGTAAAACCGCGGGGCACAGCTAGTATGCAATACATTTATACATACTAAAATTGTTTGTTTGTTACAATATATTCAGCAATCTTTGTGGTGGCTAGCACCTTAGCTAAGTTATTTACTGATATGTAGCCTCGATAACTCCGGAATTTGAAAGCTGGATTACTAATTTCCTTTTTTATTGTCAAGGACTTTAGATGCTAGTTTTTAACCAGTTCCAGTAATATGAATATTTTTGTTTCAAGAACCTTTTTTTTACGTGGTGGAAATGCCATTCGCACCTTGTGTAGGGCAGATCCACTAAAACCACCACGGTAGTCAGCCTCACAGTGCCTGTATCGGGAGCTCTGGGTACTCGTGAACAATCTCGCCAGTAACCCCGCTGTACACTGAGCGTCCGCGAGGCTCCCCCGGGGAGGGGAAGGCCCCCCCCTCCCCATCACGCACAAGCGCGTTTAGGCAACCTGAGCTACAGCAGGTTACCTCTTCCCGGGACCGCTTATACAAGACGAGTGGAGTGCTCTTCCCCCAAACGCCAGCGATCCCAGGGCGGCGCCCAGTTGGGGAGAAGCCAGACGGGCGCCGCATACTCTCTCGCGCTGAGATTAGCTCCCAGCGCCGGTGTTTCAAGAGCCTACTATTTGGTTTGCCATTTATTTACGTGTATCTAGTAGGTCACGTGACCTATTAGATACATCTAGTAGGTATTTACGTGCTGTTTATTTTATTATTTAGGTGTAACAACTAGTATTTATATATGTTATAAATATGCTTACCAAATAAAGTTATTTAGAAAACTGTTACAACTATGTTTCCAGAATAATAATCTTCGGGTTTGATTATAGATATCATAGTACTCCCAAAGTTCTTGAGTGTTTGATGATTATGTAGTAAAATATCTTTGACAACAACTTAATACAAGCTAGCTTAATATCATAAGATACTATTATAAAAGAAATTATATATATATTTTCATACAATCCGTATTCTTAAATATCTATACATAACTAGAAACAATTAAGTGTACTTAACTATATTACTACAAGCATGTTCTGACTATTTAAAGTCTATATGAATAAAAAGCTATTTTATTTTATTTTAATTTAACAACTAGTATTTATATAGGTTTTAAAAATCCTTACCAAATAAAGGTATTTAGAAAGCTATTACCACAACATTTCCGGAATAATAATATCCGGGTTTGATTATATCATAGTACTCCCTAAGTTCTAGAGTATTAATTGATGATAACGTATCGCAATTTATAGTTTAAGCTATATTTTACCTATACATAATCTCTTTGACAATAACTTATTAAAAGCTAGCTAAATATCATTACTATTATAAAATAAATTTAATAAATGTTTTCATACTTTCCGTCTACCTAAATATCTATCTATACCTATATAACTAGAAATAATTATGTATACTCAACTATATTACTACAAGCATGTTCTGACTATTATAGACGGTCACCGTAGCCTAGTTGGTAGTGCTCCAGCCTACGAAGCCGGTGGTCCTGGGTTCGAATCCCGGTAAGTGTAAATATTTGTGTGATGAGCACGAATATTTGTTTCTGAGTCATGGATGTTTTCTATGTATTTAAGTATTTATCTATGTATATAAGTATGTATATCGTCGCCTGGTACCCATAGTACAAGCTAAGCTTAGTTTGGGGCTAGGATGATCTGTGTGGCATTGTCCCCTAGATATTATTATTTACGAGCTATTTACTAAGTCTACGTGAATAAAAAGCTTTTTTATTTATATATCACTAGTGTAAATTTTGATATTTCTGAGTGTAACTAAACTGATTATTGAATGAAGCGAGCTGGAAGAGTGTTGAGGGCAAGTGAGTGCAGAGTGTTCAAGGAATATATTTAAATTAAATATTTATTAAATCTTCGCACTCACTACTGACGACACGTGTGGGGTAGCGGCTAAGACAGTCGCCTCGCCGCTTCGTGTCGCGGGTTCGGTCCCGCGCCGGACAACTATTTGTGTGACCCATAAATAGTTGTTCTGAGTTTGGATGTAATTTGTGTCCCTCAATTTATTTGTCAAGTACCCCGCGACACAGGGATTAGATTCCCTAGTAAAGGCAGCAACCCCCTTAAAAACTAAAAAAACATAAAAAATAGTTCCTGCTTAATAATAAAATAAGCAGCATGTATCTACTAGATTTATCTAGTAGGTACTAGATTTACGTGTATCTAGTAGGTAGGTCACGCGACCTACTAGATACATCTAGTATGTACAGGCACCAGCACATTCACCTACCCCTATCTGTCAAATAAATTTTATAGATTTTCAACCTTATCACATGAGCATAAGGTTCACTTTCAATTGGGGAAATTTGACAGATTGGGGTAGCTTGATGTGCTGGCGTCTGTACATGCTGATCATTTTACTACGTATGAGTAACTATTGAGTTTGAAGATTTCTGAACAAGGTATCTGACGAAAAATAATAATATAATTTTTTTAAAGCGTTTATTCTAAGTAAAATTACATACAAGTTAATTTTTCCTCTGTTATCAGTCGATTTTACAACAAGAATTACTTATTAGTACTTAATATTATTTATTCCGGGAAAATAAATGTTGCCAGCCAAATTGCCTCGTGTCTTCGATCATATTCTGATTACACGTGTAAGATTGTTTCCATGTATTGAACGAGGCCAGTAATGCACTTGCACTTAGCTACTATAACACCTGTACGGGTCTCGAGGTGGTGTGTAGATAAACGAGTTGAGTTGACTTAAAACCACGTTTATTACTCAAGTATACAATATAAGTTATTTGGATGCTAATCTGTTCGTTGTTATTGTTATTTGTCAACTAACTATATTAATGTCGAAAGTATGTATAAGTAATGCGCCGAAACTAGGTTAAGGCGGCGTAAGCAAAATAAGCCTGTACGTGAACCGTACATGCTCCCGAGAAAAGAGAAACAAGATGAGCATCCAGTACAAAGCAAAGAATAAGATAATCAAAATAGAAAAAATGTAAATATGTATAAGTATAAAATATGTTATAAGTATGTAAATATTAATTAGTTGTGTCCTCAAATTCAAATCGTTTCTTCGGTTCTGGTTTGCTGTAAATGGGCTCCCGTCCGACCGAGCCATGAATTTCTTGCATCTCTATTTCCATTCCAAGGTTATTTTCTTCTCTAGGTTTAGATCGCTTAGTGCTCTTTGAAGTTGTTTTTCTACACCAACGTTTTATGCCAAAGTAAAGAGCAAATGCGGCAAATCCTCCCAACAGCACAGAAGTAACAGAATATAGGTAAACATCATGACTGGATATCGTCGACGATTCCGGAAGAATTTCATGCGTTTTCTGGTAGCTTAGTTGTTCCTCAATATTTGAAAACATAGATCGATTGTAATTTGGTGTACCGAGCTCAGTAATATTTAACTGTGCACTTTTCCAACCTAAATCAAAGACGTTGTTAATTGTTGAGTTAATCGTAGGAACATCCGTATCCACACCCATGTAATAACTATTTCCTAAATGATTATACGTAAATATAGTAGCGTCTTGTTTCTGTAGTATACATTTTGCTTGTAAGGATATTACTCCGGTCCCGTCAATGATCGCCGGCGTAACCTGATCACTACAAATAATACGCATCAGCTGTTTGTGACATACGGTAAACAACCATAAGTTAGGTTTATGCAATTTTACCCAGACTTCTTTGCAAATTACGTCATTCAGTAAGCACGAAATTGAAGTTTGTTGACTGAAGACCTTGGCCTCACACGGTGCATTTTTATCTTGTAAGTTGTAGACAGGCTGTCTGGATATGCAGGAGAATTCATCTTGTCCATACGACGTACATTGATGTATATCTTGTTCATCTAAGGTTATATATGAATTTTTGACAAAGTTGATGGCGATAAATTTTGAGCTTGGCTGTACCAGTTTCAACCGTCCCTGTCTAAGGAAAGGTCTTGGTATGACACGGTAAATCTTATAGTCTTCGTCGCTTAACAACGGAATGTGTAACTCTAAAAGAAGAAAGTTATTAGTTATCCTGGCCTTTACATGCATTAATTCATATATATTTTGAAAATCTGACTGAGTATCCTTTATAGGTAAGGATAATCCCTGCGGCAATTTTCCTGATATTATATTTAGTTGTTCAATTAATTGCGAGGCGGAGAACAAATGTGTGTCTAAATGACCACGGTAGATATTAGTGATCGCATTCATTAGTAGATCCAAAATCCGATTCAAGTAACCTAAGATTAGAGTCGATGTTACCGCGGCAGAGTTTATGTCATTTATTGTATACAATACTTGGGCTCTATTTTCAATCTTTGTGATTACGCTGCCAGTCTGATTCATATAACTTTGTATAGCTGTGAATTGCTTATCCATAAATATCGTATTGTTTTTGATCGAGTTATTTTCCGCTTCTATAATTAATGTCTGATTCTTCATAAGTTTTAACAAATAATTATCGTTTGTTTGTAAATTTTGGATGTCCTTCTCATATTTTTCTGCAAAATCAGCGTCTAAAATACCAAAAAGTGTTCGTGTTAATTTTCCAACTCCGTCAAAGTATCCTCGTTTTTGACGCAAGTGTTGAGACAGTAGTATAGAGTTGTATTCTTCGAGATGTTGCAATTCGTGACGTAGGTGATCTACCATTGATTCACACGGCTCATAGAGATGTACAACTCTCTCGCAAAGTTGGTCAATTTGATTAATATATAATTGGATCTTACTTGTCGCTTGCCAATAAGAAGTTAAATTGTAGTAGATTAATAGTGTCCATTCATCGTGTATCAGTTGTAGTTTTCCAGCTTCATCAAAATAAATTGGGTGATTGGTAGGTATGGAAGATATTTTATAGCTTCTTGTAATCGGAGAGGCTTTTGTTATACCTGTGATTGCTAAAATAGTTATAAGAACTATGGACAATTTGTTCAGAGTAGTTGTTGTAATTTTTCGTTTTTCAGTTTTTGATTTGGTTGTAGTTGAGTTTGCTTCCGGTATCCTGTCTGTCATCAAGTCATTTGAAATTGGCAGAGGGGAAAGTTTAGTTATAGGTCGTTTGATTTGCCCCTTTTTTGTTTTAAGGGTAACTACCCTGACTCTCTCATCTGTGCCAGGGTGAATATTTGTTACTCTTCCTAGCGCCCATCGCCCAGGAGGTAAATGTTCATCTTTTACAAGTACGAGGTTACCCTCCTTGAGGTTATTCTTAGGTTGTTGCCATTTGCTTCTTACTTGTAACTGCTGTAGATATTCTTTCGACCAACGGTTCCAAATATGTACGTTCATTTGTTCTATCAATCGCCATTTATGTTTCAAATCGTATCCGCTAGGTTCTTCTTGTTGGGGTAAGGATAATAATGGTCCACCTATAAGGAAATGACCTGGACTCAAATATTCAAGATCATTTATATCTTCAGTTAACGGACACAATGGACGTGAGTTCAAGCATGCTTCAATTTTAGTTAGTAGGGTAGTGAATTGCTCGAACGTAAGCTTCTGTTCTCCAAGGACACGGTGTAGGTGATACTTCATTGATTTTACCCCGGCTTCACATAAACCATTTCCGCTCGGCCAGAGTGGGCAATTAAAATGCCACTGAATACCTAAGTTACTCATTTCATCAAAGAACTCTGAGTTTGTAAAGGTATTGCATCTCTTAAGTTCTTCACGTAGTTGTCTTGCGGCTCCAACGAAGTTTGTACCATTGTCCGAATACACATGTTTTGGTGTTCCTCTGCGTGCACACATCCTACTAAAAGCAGCAAGAAAGGTTGTTGTTGATAAATCAGAAACCAATTCTAGGTGTATGGCTTTTGTCACCATGCAAACAAACACAGCTATGTAAGCTTTACATGTTTTGACTCCTCTTCCCTTGTTTATGTTTACGTCTACATGGCCCGTAAAGTCAACCCCGGTATTGCTGAATGGTCTTGCGGGAGTAACGCGTTCTTTCGGCAAGTCTCCCATCAGCTGCTCACTTTTTACGCTTTTGAACCGATGACATCTGACACATTGGCGTAGCTTATTCTTCACCGTGCGGCTTCCCCCAACGATCCAGTATTCAAGACGTAAATGCGCCAATGTAAGCCGTGCCCCACCATGTAACGTGTCACGATGAGCTTCTTCTATTATAAGTTCTGTTAACCTTCCGTTCGCCGGAAGTATGATTGGATGTTTAGATTCAGGAGGTAGAGTAGAATGTATCAAACGCCCTTTTACCCTTAATAATCCGTATTCGTCAAGGAAGGGTGTCAATTTCAAAATGTTGCTTCTTGTTGATATTTGTTTATTTTTCGATAAACTATCTATTTCTTCTCCAAAATACTCTAGTTGAGTTGTCTTGAGTAATAACCGCTTCGCTTCCATTATTTCGTTTGATGACAAACACAAACCTTCTTTTTTGTAGTCGGTTAAACAAGTTATAATACCGCTATTTTTGTTACATCGTAATATATAGCTGATACGTCGAATCCATGCGAGTACTCGTATTGCGCGATTGTAATTGCTGTATTTATTTACTAAGCAGTCTATGAGTTCATTGCGCTTGTAAATCGCAACGTAGCATTTCGTTTGCTTAAGGCCTTCTTTTGTTATGTAGGTCAGGATTCGTTTTTCTTCATCGAAAACTATGTTTGTTTTTAGCCATTCGGGGCCCTCCCACCAAAGTTTAAAAGTAATAAGTTGTGAAGGGGAGAGTCCTCTTGTTGCGCAGTCTGCGGCATTTTCTTCCGATTTCACATAACCCCACTGTTGCGGCGGAATAATGTTCCTTATTTGTTCGACTCGGTTAGCAATATATTTCTCCCACCGGTTTATATCACCCTTGATCCAAGCTAAAACAACTTGTGAATCACTCCAACTGTATATTAATAATTTGTTACCGGAAAGAGTATCCTTTACCTTTGCCATGAGTTTGGCGAGAAGGACCGCCGCGCACAGTTCCATTTTAGGTAAGGATATCTTTTTTGTTAGCGGTGCAACTTTAGTTTTGGCTGTTATAAGTGTAGTTGTATAGTGGCCATGACTATTCTTTACTCGGCTGTAAATAGCACATGCCATCGCTTTCTCACTCGAATCGCAGTATCCATGAATTTCTATCTCGTTTTCAGTACTTTGCAGCCACCTTGGTATGGAAATATTACTAATAAGGGGTAGATTAGATCGCAATGCCTCCCATTCATTACACAATTCCATAGATAGTTGCTCATCCCACTCGGTTTTGTTAAGCCAAACCTTTTGAAATAATAATTTTGCCTTTATAGTTACAGGCGACAGTAATCCCAAGGGATCGTACAGCTTGCTGATTTCCCCTAATATGATACGTTTGGTAAGGTTTTTCTTTTCCGGCAGATCCCAACGATAGGTAAATGTATCGCTCTCCTGATTCCATCTCATTCCTAACATCTTTGAGTTACAAGTTTGTTCCGAGTTGAAATCATGGCTCGTTGTGTTATTACACCTTTGTTCTTCTTGTAAATGCTCCAAAATAGAAGGATCGTTACTCTTCCATTTTCTTAAGCTAAACCCGCCAGATTTCAATAGATCTATTAGTTGAGATACCAATAATTTTGCTGATTCGATAGAATTTTGACCATAAACTAAATCGTCCATATACATATAGTTCTGAAGGACCTTTGCCGCTTCAGGATATCGTTTACTCTCATCTTTCGCGAGTTGATGTAAAGTTCTCATTGCGAGGTAGGGAGCACAGTTCATCCCATAACTTAGGGTACACAATTTCCACTCTTGCAGTTTGTCCCGTGGGGAAAATCTCCAAAATACAGTTTGTATGTTACACTGTTGTTCGTCAAGCCATATTTGCCGATACATTTTTTCTTTATCAGCCGTGAAAACATATCTATAGGTCCGCCAGTTAATTAATAAAGTTAACATGTCTTTTTGTAAGTTTGGACCCGTATACATGCAGTCATTAAGGCTATGGCTGTTGTTAGCTCGGTAGGATGCGTTGAATACAACTCTTAGTTTAGTTGTAGTTGATTCTTCCCGCCACACACCGTGATGGGGTAGATAAACGCGACCCTCAGCCTCTGACGTCATAGGTTTCATATGATCCATGGATATGTACTCGTTTATGAAACGTTGGTATTCCTTGCTAAGTTCCCGGTTCTTAAGCAATTTCTTCTCAAGTTGTAGAAACTGAGCGAGTACGGGTTGCTTGTTAACCGGTAGACGGGATACAGCATTCGGTTTGATAGGCAGTTTTACCACATATCTTCCATCTGTCCGTCTAGTAGTTGTCGCACGATAATATTCTTCGCAATGTTGTTCTTCTGTATTTAACGAAGAAGGGTCCGAAATCTCTTCAGTTTCCCAGAATCGTGATATGTTTTCTATGTCGTTAAGTGTGACACAACAATTAAAAGTTTTCACGTTGCCGCTTAAAATCCAACCGAGTCTAGTTTGTTGAGCCACCGGATAATATGTACTATTACATCTTATAATTCCATCTAAAATTATTTCCGAATATACTTGCGCACTCAAAAGCATATCGATTGGCCCGGACGTATTAAAGTTAGGATCGGCTAAATTTATATTTTGTAGATAAGTCCAGCTTTCTACTGAAAATGATGTCGATGGTAAATTGTTAACCAGTTTCTTCATAATGAGTGGTTGTAAGTTAAATGTATAATCCGAATGTATTGACTTACATTCTAGGTTCAACGAGCCTTTACAACTTCCGCTTAGTGATCCGACACCCGACACTATGGCACTCACTTGTTGTCGCGGTAACCTCAAGCGCTGGGCGGCATTTTCAGTTATAAGACTTACTTGTGAGCCTTGATCTAGCAAACCTCTTAAGTAGATATACTCGCCATCGATTGTTTTTACCTTGAGCAGTACAGTTGTTAACAAAACTTCCATGCCCTCGTTAGTAATGTTGTTCACCCCTCGCGCAGAGGTACTTGTCGATGGGGTAGATTGCGAATTACCAGGTTGTTCCATTGTTTCATGCAGCAAAGTATGATGAAGCTTATGACATATCCTACATGTTTTCATTGACGTACATTGTTTTTCGCCGTGACTGTACAAACAATTTTTGCAAACACGCAAATTCCGAACGCAGTCTCGGCGCCCCTTTTCTGTCATAGCCAAGAACTTTTCGCATTTCATCAAAACATGGTCAGTTTTGCAAATCGGGCAATTTTTTGCTGTTGTCAAGAAGGTTTTGTGTGATTTGTATGAGTTGTTAAAGTACGATGACCTTTGTGCATTATATTTATTATAGTTATTGTTACTGCGATTTTCGTAACTATTTTTGTTATGTTTTTCTAACATGTTATTCTTCTCCGGACTGAAAGATTTTGGACTACCTTTTTGTGTAGCCTCCAGTGCCATGAACTTGGATTCCAGAAACTTTGAAAATTCTTGTAGGTCGGGAAAACCTCTCGGCTCTTTAAGATCTTTTATATATTCGTTATACGTAACGCTATCCAGTTTCTGTGACAAAAGATGTACTACCAGCGGATCCCATTGTGTAATATCTAATCCGATGTTTGTCAATCCGTTCAGACACTCTAGCATGACGTCATGAAGTTTTCGTATACTGGCGGCATTTGCTTGTTGAATGTTAGATTGGTTTAGTAGAGTATACACATAAGATGTAAATAAAAGTCTTTTGTTGTCGTAACGGTGAGTAATTATGTCCCAACAGGAAGTATAATTCTCGGCACTGATGCTAAGATGCTGGATTAACTTCTCTGCTTCGCCCTTTAATTTGGACTTCAAATGCTGCATTTTTTGGGCCTTAGAAAGTATAGGGTTGTTATGTACGCTTTCCGTATAGAGGTCCCGAAAACTTAACCATTGATTATAGTTGCCATAAAAATCCGGTATTATGATTTTCGGCGTAGACTTTTCATAATGAGCATTGTTCCATATGGTGTGTTGTATTTTCTTACGTATGTTGTCATAAATATTTTCTAATATATCATACTTTTGTCTATACTTAGGGTCTTCTTCCTGTAGCCAATAATCTAGCTGCCAGTGTGCTTTCTCCACTTGTTGCCATTTAGATTTTATGATAGTTAGATTATCTTCCAATTCCCATTTTTCCAAAGATGTTGACAAATCCATCTTTTCCACGGCTCTTTCAAAAGCTCTAAAGTTACAGTACTGCACTCGCAAAAGATCCTGTTCCTTTTCCGACGATTCGTCCGTTTTTCGAGGCGGTACGTGGAAGTCCCCTTCATCGAAACTAAATCTCGTAGTAAGTTTAGCGTCGCTCGTAACTGAAGAAGTTCCTGTCTTACTTGTACTCTGAGGGGGTAGCTCCTCCTTACTAGCTGTTATTGTTGCTTTAGTCGGTGTCGCCGATGTAAGCTCCGACTTACGTTGTAGTATGTCTTGTAAAACACTCTCATACATACGTTTTGTGTTGTTAAAAACGTCGTCTATAAAGTATTGGCTTTCCGTTGTTCCGGTCGATTCCAATAGTTGGTGGTTATGAACGAATTGTTCCCAACAGTTGTTTAGTCTCGTAAGACGCTCTTCTAGATATTCTAAGGTCTTCCTAGTAGGGCTGTCTTTCTTGTAGTTAGCACATATTTGTTTTAACGTGCAAAAAGTAGCCTCTTGTTGGCTCATAACCTCCTCGAAATTTTGACCCATCATTGTTAATTAGTTACTTAGTTAAAGTAATAGTTATAGTAAGCCTTCAGTAGTTGTTTCACCGTAGGCACTAGTTCAGTTTTTTTTTTGCAATATGTTCGCAGATTGTAGTTAGTATTGGTACTTACTGTGTTTAGTTCCTCGTCCGATATGTGCGTCTTTGTCTCAATCCAACTGGGGCGACCCGCTTCTGGGAGACCAGTTCGACCGATTCGCTATCGGCACTAAGAACACTGCCACACGTAGTACCAGCACTTTTCACTTCTCGAAGGACCAAAACGGATGTACGGGTCTCGAGGTGGTGTGTAGATAAACGAGTTGAGTTGACTTAAAACCACGTTTATTACTCAAGTATACAATATAAGTTATTTGGATGCTAATCTGTTCGTTGTTATTGTTATTTGTCAACTAACTATATTAATGTCGAAAGTATGTATAAGTAATGCGCCGAAACTAGGTTAAGGCGGCGTAAGCAAAATAAGCCTGTACGTGAACCGTACAACACCCTTAAGATCATCATTAAGTTTTGAAGTTTGTAGTGGGAGAATATTGAAAGAAAGAAAGAAAGAATATATGTTTATTAGACACATAAAGTATATACATTATTATAAATCAATATAAATTAGGCCAATAGGGGTACAACACAAAGAAGAATACATAGATATTTTGATACTTACAAATAATCCTACTATAACCTACTAATCCTACTTATATCATAAACGCAAAAGTTTGTAAGTATGGATGGATGTTTGTTACTCTTTCGCGTTAAAACTACTGAATGGATTTTAGTGAAACTTTGCAATAATATAGCTTATACTTCATAATAACACATAGGTTACAATTTAAAAAGACATATAGAACACATTTATTTTAAAAAAGGATTCCTACTGAGTTTTCTGGCAGTGTTTCTCAGTAGCTGCCACGTCATGCACTGCACGGTAGGGTAAAAAAAATATGACGATTTCACATAAATGTAAAATTTTTACGGAATAAAGTACCTTTGACTTTGACTTTGACATCCTACTAATATTATAAATGCGAAAGTTTCTGAGTATAGATGTATGGATGTATGTTTGTTTCTCTTTTACGCTAAAACTACTTTAACGCGGGTGAAACCGCGGGGCATAGCTAGTAATTAATATATTTTTCTGTTATCTATAACTTTACACACATATCCGATATGGTACCCATACTAAGCATCTTTGTGACTAAAATGTCTGGATTGTTTACTCCGGCTTCAATATCTCAGCTAATACAATTTTTTCATGGAGGTTTTCCATTAGATCTCCTCTTTCTTTGTAAATCTAAAACTTTAAGATTTTTAACTATAAGTTTTTTGATTAAATTGTCATTAGGTTCATTTAAGTACATTTAAGTTTTCGAAGAGCGAAGCACCCGACACAGGCGATTTTTGCCTAAAAAGTCACTACACTAGATGACTAATTTTGTGATTTGAATTTGAATAGGTTTCTAGATTATGTAGACAATAATTAGAATAGCCAATACACGAGTCCACGATATATAACGGTAGCGTAGTATCGTATATATAGTCCGATGGTACTCCATTAAATTTTATAGGAAGCTGAGATTTAATTACATACATGTTAGGCTTTATGCATTTTTGATAAAGAGACTAGTCCCTCCCCCACCACCACCACTGATACTCCTGTAAGCCAGGATCATTAGTGGCACACAATGAAATGACACTGAGTGGTGAAGCTCAGGCATGTCCCGGGGAATCGCTTTTACTGTCTTGGATCCCGCAACGAATTGAATCAGAATAGTTCCACTTCATGTAGTATTGACTCAGGGTGTTGATTGTTTCCTGAATAAGGTATCTGATGGTTAATTTTGATGGTTTGTCCTTCTATGTGCTCGTCGATATTGGGGATGGTGTATTTTGGACTATACAGAAAGCAATTTACAAGGATAGTTGCCAGATAACTTCCGATCAGTGTAATGTAATCTTGAATTGATCAGTGGATACAACCAAGAAAAGTTTATGCCAATGAAATTTACATAATTTACTTAAAAAGCACCTAAGAACTATAGAATATCAAATTAATAATATACCAAAAATGACACCTACTCTGTTTATTTTACGCATATAAATAAACAATTATAAGTATCGGATTAATTTCAAAGTATGTAAAGGATAAAAGCACAGCACACACAGAAACGATTTCTACTATGCTGTCTCTCAGGTTCTTCGGGACTCAGGATCTTATTGCAAGATGCGCTGAAACGCGATCACTCGCGATGGCAGTAGAGATTTAGCAAAAGGATTCTCGATATAAGAGCCTTCTCTAGTTTTCCGAAACGCCTATTGTCCTACCGACTGCGCCACTTAACAAGGTCACTGACGGAGAACCCAAAAAATCCAAATAATATTCTATTAGTACCATAATTGAAAATGTACACAATGGGAATGTTGTGTTGTAGACTTTTACAATCTTTGGTTTAAAAAAAATATAAGATCTACTGGGCGACAATTTGCTATAAAACAAACTACTTATTATCAAATTGTAGCCTAATTCATTCGTATAAAAAAGTCATCTAAAATCATCAATAGTGTAAATCCATTGCACAATTGTTTACATATTAATGCTGCCAATCTTGGTATATAACGCAAAATGTGGTCTGCACACATTAAGCCTATCCGTTGCTCATCTTATTTAAGCTGCGACAGTTAGTCTGGTAATAAAACTCCCTCAAATAGTGCGTGTTTATTTGATGAATGAAATTGGTCCGTATTACAATGAAATTACTTTTGTATATTTTCTTTTGTTCTTTGATTGTTGATCACAATTACTACAAGCTAACCTATTCGATGCGTCAACAAGTCGAAAATAAAGCCGCCTAACTGACGTCGAACCGTTTAAGTGGTTAGCTGACGCCGCAAATATAGATCACGAGCGATAAACAGTAATTAACAATGATTTATTCTTCTTGTTTACTGTTTGGAATGTTCTGCGTTGTATATTCATAGATTATACTGTTGGTAAACCACATATACGACGATAGAGTATGAATTTAGAGTCAGATCCAAAAGTGTATGGACTATATAACTGCCATCAAAACATTGTGTATATATATATTACTACTTATGCCCCGCGTTTTCACCCGCGTCAAAGTAGTTTTGGCGTAACAGAGTGACAAACAGACATCCATACATCTGTACTCACAACCTTTCGCATTTATAATATTAGTAGGATGTGTACCTCTTTGGCAGTGCATGTCGGAATAGCTCGCTGATGGTAGATTTTTTCTTTCTTCCTTGGCACTTATCGTCATATTTTGGACAATTCACACAATATCTTTATAAATTGTAGCCTATGTGTTAGTCTAATGTATAAGCTATATTATTGTAAAGTTTCATTAAAATCCACTCAGTATTACGTGAAAGAGTAACAATATCCATCCATCCCTCCATCTTACAAACTTTCGCGTTCATAATATTAGTAGGATTATTAATGCATATCATGCCATTTCGCCGTTTGATTTCAATAATTATTTTTTGTTAGTCTACGTCTTAACGTAGACCAGTAAAGTTACCAGAAGACAAGAAGCCTGCATCTATGCGTATTGAGTCCAGGACGCGGGTTTCTTATCCGATTGACGATCGGAGCGGACATCGGGGAAGTACCTCCACCTTACAAAAGACATTCCTTAATAATACGATTAATAATTTAATGTTGTGTTTCTGAGTGTGAGTAAGGTCGCCAGAGCTCATAAGTATGGGAGTGGGGAAGGTCAACAACAATTGTTTGCGGACTCTTCAAGGCCGGCAACGCACCCGCGACTTCTTAGCGTTGCGAGTGTCCATGAACGGCGGTGATCACTTAGCATCATGTGACCCACTTGCTACTTTGTCGCCCTCTTATACGAAAAAAAATACACTTAAACGGTATGAATGCCAACAAAGGGTCATAGAGAAAGATCGCGACGCGACGGATATTATATACCCTATAACAGCGAGTACGATATATCGGATTATGTAAGAGTTTCGCGTAGATACTTCGTAATTCGTAAGTCATATATGCCCCAGAACGTCTAAGAATTTCCTGGACACCAGTCTTTAAGACAGAAGACGATCGTGGTATTGTAAAATACATGTGTTTGCGAACATAAGTGCGTATCTATTATACAGATGCTTTTTTTCTAGACACCACGGTCGATATTAGATCAATCTTTTTCATTGAGTTCAATAATCTCGACAGTTACAAAAAATATGTATTAACGTACAAGCTATGAATAGGAAAGTATTGTTGGATGACTTTCTTGAAATACACCCACATTAATTTAAGATATGCACTACGTCATTATCATCATAACAGCCGAAAGAAGTCCTCTGCTGGGCAAGAAATTCCCCAAGAATCATCTTGCCGGTGATAGCTATGCCATAATCGCCACGCTTGGCAGACGGATTGGCGATCGCAGTATGTTCGTCATAGTACTCAGATAAAAGCTGCTGCCCGTCCTCTGGTAGATACTCCCTTGGTTCAACTTCTACGGCCCCCACGGAAAGAGATGGGGCGACGATATTTTTATAATTGCCGTCGTCACCACACAGCATAAGCACCACTCATGTGGACTGTAATTGGTGCGTAAAGTTGACCTGGTACCTGGTTGAACCTGGTATAGTGGTATTTGTGCGTAAAGTATGACGGTGTACCGTTTAACAAAATAAAACAAAGCTTGATGTCAGCCACATCTCGTCTGAACTCCAGAGAAAACATCTATAAGGGTTGAGCTGAATACTAATTCCTATGACTCTTTTTTTTGTCATGTCGTAGCGCTGGGGAAACATCGCAGCAGGTAATTCATTCCAAAGCCAGCACGTACGTGGGATGTATGAACGCTGAAAGCGAACCGTGCCTGACGAGATCGCTTCCAGGTGATACGGATGAACCGTACTGCGAGTGCGCGTGGTCCGATGATAAAAAGGGGACGGTGGCACCAGCTCAAACAGTTCCTCAGAGCGTTCCCCTTGAAAGAGACGGTAAAACACGTAGAGAGATCCAAAGTCTCTCCGCTGCTCTAGCGACTCCAATCTGTCCGTAAGATTGGAATCCCCAACGATTCTAATAGCACGCCTTTGGAGGGAGTCAAGTCAATACTCCATGTGCGGGCGGACTTGTCCTTTATATAGCGCAAGCCGCTGTCTAGGAGTGAAGTACCGCCTAGCTCTATTCAGGACGCCCAACTTACTCTGCCCGACTACCTAGTGTATCCCTTAGTCGCCTTTCACGACACCTACGGCATGGTATAGCATGACTCTGTTATTCTCTATAGGCTGAAAACCACACGACTTCAACCATTATCTGAAGTAGTTTATTACACACGTTCCGGGTGTTGATGGGGCTGCCGCGTTATTGTAGCGCGTCCGGAATGCTTGCCGACGCGGCCGTTGATAGTTTTTCGGCCATCATACGCAAAAGGTCCGCATCTCTGCTACGTCGTATGCGCACCAGCCCCAACAGCATTCTTAAAACTTTGGTCGATAGGTGGGACTCTCCGATCTTGGGAAGGTGGATACGACCGGACCTAGACAACTGATCGAACGACAATTGGTCGACATGACAATTAGTCGACAATCATTTGGTCGACAGTAAATTCATCGACATTGATATTTAGTCGATGCACGTTAGTGCGAAAAGTATTCCACATCGTTTGGGTTAGGTTAGGTTAGAACGGTGACCATTTGGCGCGCGAAGGCGAGCGAGCGTAGCGAGCGTGCCGCGGCAGCGGCCGCCGAGCGCTAGAAAAACATTAACCATGGATATCTCCATAATGGCATGCCTTGCCTTGCCTTCGCACTAACGTGAGTCGCGTTTCAGTACTTTAGGGCTACAGTTCATCGCTATTTTGAACTTCGAAATACAGTATTACAGTCCATAGGATCCATGAAGGTAGATAGTAGATCGTTACCTTGGATAGATTTGTCGTCCAATTGATTTGTCGACGAATTATGAATTTCGACCAAAATAAATGTCGACTAAACATTTGTCGACTAATTGTCATGTCGATCAAATATTTGTCGACCAATTGTCGTGGACCCGATACGACTGCACGCAGTCAAGTAGACATTTCCCAGGGTCGGCGGGCTCTGCCACGATGCTCACGCAGCTAGAAATATTTTTTATCCCACACTAGTTTATAAGTTGTCATTCTAACTAACACATATGGAATTTATTCTGAATTAAATTATTATTATTAAATAGGTCTTATTGCTATCAGGATCTGTGCGTTTATGTGCTTTTGATGAAACAGCTTGCCTTATAAAACCTTTAGAATATTTTAAGGTTCTTGTAGTTGGTTGACCCTGGTTCTTCTATCATTATGTTTCCCACTAAGTTCTGGATTTTCCAACACCTTCTTATATTATTGCTGATTAAAGTATGTTGTGGAATCTAAAATAGTTACTCACAGTATGCCACTGTTGATAATGACTTATAGGAGTTGTAGTGATAGGTAACATGGTGGGATTAGTCCTATGCCAGATGCTCTCACCAGTCTGCAAGTGATTGGCAGTCAGTCAGGCAGGTCAAGCAACTAGGCTCGCGGTCAGTCCATAGATGGGTGACCGCCAAAGTGGTTTAATTTGTGAGCGTCTCCGTGCTTAGGAGGGCACATTCAGCCGTCGGTCCCGGTTGTAGCCATTAGGCAACAGTCGTTAAGCCATGTCAGAGGCCTACTGGGTGGCTTGAACAACTCTGACACCAGGGTAACCACTGCCCATACGATAAGTAAGTAAGTAAGTCCTAACGTATTGTAACATACGCAGATGGGGGTAAAGGTTACGTAATACCGAATAATACCCTCACAATATTCATATTCATATCAAATATTATTTGGGAATTAACTTATCTTTTACGAGGTTTATTTCCAACATTTACATAATTTACTGTTATCAATTCTACTGGAAATGAGATAACAAATAACAAGGAAAGTTGGCGTAAATTAATCGGGTGTAATGTTGTTTGCAGAATATATAAGCGACACAATATTAACTTGACAGGCAGAGCTTATTTGGTAAACGTTTTATATGGATAAAGAAAGATATTCATTTTTTTTTATATCAGCGGATGACAAACGAGCAAACGGGTCACCTGATGGTAAGTGATCACCGCCGCCCATGGACACTCGCGACACTAGAGGAGTCGCGGTTGCTTTGCCGGCTTTTAAGAGTCAGCAACCAAGTGTTGCTGACCCTTCCCCCCACCCCAATGAGCTCTGGCGACCTTATTCACACTCGGAAACACAACATTATATTTATTAATGTTATTATTAAGGAATGTCTTCTGTAAAGTGGAGGTACTACATCTATTCATACGTAAAACCCAAAAAAGCGTATGTAACAAAAAATTGCGTGCTAATTGTTAAGGTCTAGACTCTGAGAGGTCTTCGTGGTAATAATTTGAATATTCTTCCGTAACGTGGCGTAGCGTAACAAGTTGTTTCACTGTAGCGAAGATAAGCTATACTGTAGCATAACATAATAAAGCGTAGTAGCTACACCGTAACGTAGCGGTTTCTGTAGAGTACCGTAATAAAAACAAGTAATGATATTATTACGGTGCTTTTGTGCTTGCATTTTGTTGTAGTTTTCTGGGATAGCAATTATGACCATCCTAGGGGCTACCGCCTAATTCGTGATCGGCGTTGAAATAGATGAGGGTTAAAAATTACTAAACCATTCGTTCAATCGAAAATCAGCGAAATTTTAATTCGCCTGGTCGCAGTGATTCAGTCAAAGTGTATAATTGCTATTACTATACCAAATCTGCGAAAATTATGGCATGAAACTTCAATTGTCTATACTGACATAATTTCATTATAACAATAATTATTGTTCAAAATTACTAATAATGAGAGAATATCATCGAAACTATCTCGCTCAACCCTTAACCTGAATATTAAGGGAGTACGTAAATAATTAAATATTTTTGACGTATGAAAGATATTACTGGTAGTTAAGCCACAAAATATAGATAATACAGAAGTAAATATCAGGTTTGTGCTTCACTTTGCGTACCTACCCTCAGCTAGCGCGCTAGGGTTGTCAGATAATAAACTTTTGGCGTTTCACGTAACCGTCGTCAGTCGGTCGGGTCAGCTAGCACCTACCAAATAATTTGCAGAAGCTATAAATAATAAATTTGTAATATAAACTGATAAAATATTACAGCGCCTCAAAGTTGAGTTAATTTCTTTGCCCGGGCCGGGGTCCAGGACGCTGGCTACCTAGTACCTACCTAATTCTTCTATATTAAGTTAAAATAAACCATTGAAGTACAAGCAAATACCTAAAATTATTTACAGGGTAATGTTGAATTTAAACCACCGTCCATTGAATTAATAATAAAATTTCTTTTCCTCCTCCACTTATGCAAAAAAAGTTCTCAGACGCGTGTCTTAAGCGGATGGCTTTCGCACTCGTACTGGTTTCAACAAAAATATGTGTGCGTGAGACGTCTATGTGTGCGTTGCTCGAGCGTACTTTGAATGAAAATTGAGTTCTGTACTGCTATGTGTATTTTGTGGTTAAAATTTGATAAATTTGGGTTATGAAAGCAAAATCACAGTTCATTTTACAGTGTCAGAGTTGTTCATAAATCTCAGTAGGCCTCTTATACTTTTTTTTAAATTGTTGCCTTGTAACCAAGGCATATAGATAGTACAGAAGTAAATCTCATGTTTGTGCTTCACTTTTCGTACCTACCCTCAGCCAGTAACCAAGGGGCGGGCATGACGTGCTGTCTAGACAGCGGAAACGCTCGGGAATTAAATCGATTAGGCACTAGTCCCTCCCTCTTACTTACCACTGCAACTCCTGTAAGCCAGGCTCAACAGTGGCACACAATGAAATGACACTGAGCGGTGAGGCTCAGGCATGTACCGGGGAATCGCTTCAACTGTCTTGGATCCCGCAACGAATTTAATCAGAAAGAAATAAAAAATGAATAATGAATAAAAAATGAAATAAAAAATGAATTGTTCCACTTCCCCCCAGAGCAAAGCGGGAGACAGAATGATGTAAAGAGGCTATAGCCTCATAAAACGAGAGAATTGCAACTAGAGAAGCCAGCTGCAATAGCACCGAGGATCAATTTAAGGGTCCTAAGTGAGCTGTTATATTTGATTCCAATAGTAAGTAATGCAAAAGTGCTTAACGGAAGTTGTTCCTTGTTGCTACAAGATCCGTATAATAAACTACTCCAGATATTGGTTGCAAGCTGTTTAACATAATATCACGCTGATTTTGCCAGAGATCACACTCCCAAAGGATGTGGTGGACAGTTTGTTCATATTCGTTACTGGAAGTTGAGCACAGACAAATTGGTGAAGACACTAATTTGAAACCAGTTGAAACTAAACAATTTACTTTTAAAATTGCCCTGTCCGGTAAGAAATAGTGCAACACGATGGTCTATGACTAGCCAAGTTTTATTTAACCGTTGGCGTACGTCCGGAAATAACTGATGCAGATGGCGACCCTTCGTTCAGCTATTCCATCTAGATTGCCATTCATTTAAATCTATTAGGCAGTTCCCCATCTATAAAATGTCATCGCGATGTGGTGTTTAACCTTGCCTTCGTACGAATCAGTAATAATCATCAAAGTCATTTAGTCCCTCTTTTAAACTCATTGTAGTGAATAGATACTAACAAACTTAACGCTATTAAATTCGATTGAAAAATGCTATGAATTATTCTTTCTGACTTTTGTATTGACTTTGACATCCCAAGAATTACAAAAAAGTTTGTCTTGCTAAAAGTTTGAAATAAAATATTCATGCTAAAACTTTCTATTTCGATTTTACATTTCGAAATAAACTAAGCAACCTAAGTTTATTAACTGGAATTAGAATTATATTTTAATAGTATACTAAAACTTTGGTGATAATTAATTAAAAATATATACAATGTTTCCATTCTAGCAGAATTATTCGCCAACAACCAGTGTACCTTTCAAAAGAAAAAGTACCTACCAGTTTGTAATATTTTTATAAATTTATTTCATGACCATGGATATTTGATCCTTCACCCGTAGTAACGACTGGTTTAAAATTGTAATGTTTTTTTGTTGTAAATTATTTCTTCACCGTGGATATTAAATCCTTCAGTGGCAATAGATAATGGTCTCATTATAGCATTTTTGTCATTAACTCATAGTTCTAGTCAAGTAAAGTCTGGCACAGTTAAGTCAAAGTCTTACCTCAGTACCTATATGTAGAGTTTACTAGAGCCATCTATGGAAGTTTGGAATCAACACGGAAAACAACAATTCAGGCAATATCGCACATGCTTCCACTTGTGTACGTTGTCGAAGATGTTATGACTAAAAATCCATCATATTTACACATAAAAATCAAATTTACACCAGTTTTACAAAATTAAACAATGCCGTGTTGAGTCTTTTTTCTCGTTGATCCCAAAACTCTTATAAAATGGTCAGAATAAGTGTTGCAAGTCAGTGTCCATGTGTTATTGTTATAATGGTTATATTAGATGTCCCCTATAAACTGGTAGTACCCGTTTATAGCCATACAGCTACAGTAAAAAATAGTGAACAGAACACTGTCAAAAAGAATTAAAAACTCCAGCCAGTTGTATGTAATCGAACTAAGTAGGTAATAAACAGCCAAGTTTTTCTTAAGAATATGATGCACTAAATTTGAATTAGTAATTTAAATTAAGAGCTAACTTTCGCGATTCATTTATTTAGTGATTTTTAACGGTGATTATGATTTGACTTTTAGGATAAAGAAAGCGTAAAAATTAAGAAGGTTCCTTGATACTTTCGTCGGTTGTTTACCTTCTGTGAGTGCTCCAAAAATGATAAATTTTATACTACATGACACACAACGAATTGAACGATTTGAAGTTATTACATAAATTAATTAAAAACTGTGACAATGATATTAATCAAATACATGTATTCTAGCAAACTTCTTCGCTAACCAGTGTGCCTCCCAAACGTACCAATTTTAAAATGTTCACATCACGTATAAGTGTTGCAAGTCAGTGTCCAAGTGTTATTGTTAAAACTTAATGTATATATTATGTGGCCATCATGAAATGGCAAGCAGTAGTGTGGTGCGTCGTAATGTGGTGTTCGCCTATAGAAAACTTTCGGAATATGGAACTAGGGCTAAAACTAATGCCCGGGGATGGTCATTCCAAATCGCTAATATCAAGAAAAAGTTTGGAGAATTCAGTCCCGGGATTATTTGCTCAAGTTGTTACGGACAACCCTGCCACACATCTGCGGTCAACAAGTGTGGAAGAAGCAGATGATATACAGTTCCTGGAGGATCTCACGACGTCTGTACCTTCGGTGAGTTTAATGCATATTATTATTCCAAATTATTCATTTAATTTCTTATTTTTACATATTTATGTATATTTATAAAATTGATATAAAAAAGAAAACAATAATATATAAATAAAAATAAAAAATAGAGTTCCTCCAGCGGCGGCGTTTGACGCCATTATAATAATAATAATTATTATTATTATTTATATATATTATATATATATATATATATATATTTATTTATATTATATTTATTATTCCAACTTATTTATTTATTTTCATATTTAATACATATTTATTCTTATAAAATCGATATATAAAACAATAATACACAAATAAATACGTAAAAAACAGAGCTCCCCAGCGGCGGGGTTATACGCCCTAGGCCAGGGCCCCTTCACTCGGCCATACCTACGCTGATAATTACCTACACTTTCGCGCGCCTTGGCCGTGGCGTAGCCCAGAGGGCTGACGCCGACCGCTCGCGCGCAGCGCCATACGCCACGGATTAAAAAGTACTGGCAGCTCTCTACTTAATACTATATAAATATTGAACAACAAAAATGTCTCATCATCACAATTCTGGTGCTAGGTATTGTTCATTTGGATGTTTGTCGAAAAAAGGGATAAGGTTTTATCAGTTTTTATATTACCTACAGTTGCGGAAAGGTTAGTTCAAATTATTATTTTAAATACCAAAGTAGGGATTTTGTAGGTGTTCATTATTTATAATTAGATTCCAAATAATGTGTTTTCAGTCGTATAGACTCTAGTTTTAACGTTTTTGTTGGCCAAGATAGTTTTTAAAAGAATTGGTATGAGTTTCAAACATGTAAGATAATTACGAGAGCAACTTGAAAATGTGATTTTTGTTTGTCGAGATATCTTAACGATTTTGATGTCAAATGAAAGATCTAGATCTAAAACCATTTTATCCGTTTAAGTCATGTCAATCGGTCCACGCGTTTAGGAGATATTTATGAATTAGTATAGTCAAGTTCGTCGAGCCAGCTTAAATAACCTAACAAAAATATCACATTTGTAAAAATTGACCGTGTAATAATACGCATCAAACATAAGATAGATTATGTGGTTAATAAGTATATAGACGATGAATAGGTATCACAGTAACAGCGGCAAGCCGGGAACCCTACGCCAGGACACTCCGTATCCTACAGCGACAGTTAGAAGTTAGAAGAGCGCGGCAGCGTTTAGATGAATATCGCGGTAGGCACTGAGCGCGTATGCAAGCTGAATTGTACTTAGTTGCTTAGTAGCAGGAGTCGCTATTTCTATGAATTGTTCCGCGAAGAGCCGTTTCTGTACGTAAGTACTTTTTATTCTGTGCCTAGGCCACCGGTGGTCAGGGCGACAGAGTGAGGAACCTCCACACGATGCATGCCGTATTTATTATTATTATTATAAACATATAATAATAATAATCATTGCTAGAGCGTCTATCTCCCAAATACCGTATTTCTCTGACCTGTGGTTTAATAATCTTCTTAGAAGTAAAACTATTCGTGTAGGTACACACGGCTACATATCAAGCTATACATTTTCAGTATAAGTTGATCTCTCATTGTATAGAAATCCTATACAACGCGAGATCAGCTTATACTGGAAATGTATAGCTTGATATGTAGCCGTGTGTACAAAAGGCTTATTAAAGTAAAAAATAAATAAGATTTACAATTTATATTTTTTACTTTAATAAGCCTTTTGTACACGTTGTTTTTAATATCTAAACAAATAAATGATTACTGAATAAAAATAACAAAATTAAACTGTTTACAATTAAATTATATTATCCTGGGACATTGTTTACACACGGCCTTCTGATCCCAAACTAAGCAGTTTACATAAATTTCCAACCCCGATAATTGGAAATACGAAAATGTTGTTCCTAACATTTTTCATCATAACAACCACAATTCCTAACTACTCTGTCTCTAATGTTCATAATTCCGAAGCATTTAACTTCATAATATCACTAGCAATAATCATCTATTATACTTTTATTTGTTTTCCTATATTTTCTCAACACAACCATCATTTACACTAATAATATTCAGTCATATTTTTTTTGTTTAGATTTATTTGTTAGAACTGCGACCATAATTATGTAACGCAAGAGCCGAGCGAGCGAAGCCAGAGTCCCGCTCTAGTCATTCAGTAAAGTTCCAGAAAAGAGTCGGTCCTATCCATAATTATTGGTTAGGTTAGGTTAGGTAGAACTGTGTCCAGAACCGAATCGGTCCTATATTACACTTGGTAAATGTTTCTTTTTGAGTATGAGTGAAAATATTATGGTACTTCGGACGGTCACCGTAGTCTAGTTGGTAGTGCTCCTGCCTACGAAGCTGGTGGTCCTGGTTTCGAATCCCGGTAAGTGCAAATATTTGTGTGATGAGCACGAATATTTGTTTCTGAGTCATGGATGTTTTCTATGTATATTAGTATTTATATATCTATATAAGTATGTATATCTTCGCCTGGTACCCATAGTACAAGCTTTGCTTAGTTTGAGGCTAGGATGATCTGTGTGACATTGTCCCCAAATATTATTATTATTATAAATTATGTTTAGGGTTAATAGCGTTATGATAAAAACAGTAGGAGATTAAATATATTTACATTAATGATATTATTAATTACAATTTTCGTAAACATAAGTGTTATGAACATCACCGGTAGCACTACAAATAGTATGAATAAAAACTTTAGGATGTAAAATTTTAGAAAGAGTGGTCATTCGGATTACAAATCGTTAGGAAGAACAATTTCGGGTGAAGAACTTTAGTTGAGCCAATATGGACCCACATAATATACTAATTTTCTTTTGTAAATACATACTTATATAGGTAATTACACCCAGATTCAGTGCAAACTGACATGTTCATGCACACAGATAATAATAATAATATCCTGGAATATTATACACACGGCCATCTGATCCCAAACTAAGCAGAGCTTGTACTATGGAAACCAGATAAATGATATGCTATTTTTCTTCTTGTAAATACATACTTATATAGATAATTGTCTTCTTCCGTCAAACTTATAAAGATAAAAATGTCTGTCCTGGATGTAAATCGAATCCACGACCTGCGGTGTGAAAGGCAAGTATCTGCCAATTACGACAACTGGCCTGTCAATTTCTCATATCAATGAATAGAATAAACTTTATGTTACTGAAAATAGATTGGCACACGCTCATTTATCATACACTCAATCATCGTTATGCATACATGTTTATATCATATCGTACTAAAAAGTATATATATATATATATATATATATATATATATATACATACTTTCTTTCCATAACAAACGATTTACGACGATTTTTCTCAGAGACGATGCTGCGAGAGCGACATAGCCTGCCGCAGGCCTGACAAGGGAAGTTTGCGGTGATTGGTGCCGAGCCACTTTCATGTCGCTTCTGTCTCTTATCAGCAAGTACTCCGAACCAGACTTCATCACAGATCTTACAACCCTCCACTACACCTTTGCGCCATTCAACTCTACTTTCAGCGAGCTTTTCTCAGATACAGTGGTCAATTTTAAAAGCTGCCATATGCCGCTTGGTTCACTCTTTAAAGCGAAGCCGAGGTCTACCGACATCGCGCTTCGCATTAGCACTAATAAGTAGAAGCATATAATATGCATCCAAAATTATACTATCAGTTATCTGGTTTCCATAGCTCTGCTTAGTTTGGGATCAGATGGCCGTGTGTAAAATGTCCCAGGATATTACTTGTTTATTCATTACTAGCTGTGGTTTTACCCGCGTTAAGTTTTATAAATTATCACAGTTCCTCCCCTGTAGGTGATAGCGTGATATTATGTAGCCTATATGTCGACCCGACCTCTTAGTAATGTGCATGCAAAATTTGAAGTAAATCCATGTAGTACTTTGAGTTTAGCCCATACACACAGACAAACAGATAAATAAACAAAAATTCTAAAAACTATATACTCATAGCCAGATGCTCTCACCTAAGCAACTAGGCTCGCGGACGCTCCATAGATCGGTGACCGCCAAACTGGTTCAATTTCTGCCGGTCTCCGTGCTTAGGACGTTAAGCTGTCGGTCCCGGTTGTAGCCGTTAGGCAACAGTCGTTTAGCCATATCAGAGGCCTACTAGGCGGCTTGAACAACGCTGACACTAGGGTAACCACTGCCCATACGATAGGTAAGTAAGTAAGCGGAGCTCTTTATTAAAATAAAATAAAAAAGGTTTATATTCACCTAGACTTTAATAAACCGCTTGTAAATAGTCAGAACATCTTTGTAGTGATATAGTTAAGTACACATAATATTTCTAGTTTATTATATATATTTATCTA
This sequence comes from Pseudoips prasinana, assembly GCA_951640165.1. Classification (NCBI taxonomy): domain Eukaryota; kingdom Metazoa; phylum Arthropoda; class Insecta; order Lepidoptera; family Nolidae; genus Pseudoips; species Pseudoips prasinana. The sequence goes on along the minus strand of OX621259.1, from coordinate 15,258,591 downwards.
CACGAATTGTTAATAATATTAATGATATTTAGCTAGCTTGTATTAAGTTATTGTCAAGGAGATTATGCTTAGGTTTAATTATCTAAATTTATATTTTACTATTACATATTATACCTAACATTGGCCATGGAGCGAAAAACCATGAGCCACAACAATAAAAGAATTTTACACAGAATACTGTCAGTATTTGCAACCAAATAATAAAAGTTCTATTTCAGTGTGTATGTAGATATGATTTTTGATTGGCGTGAAACCAAAATAGCTTCTACAAATTTAGTCGGCGGTACATGTGTTAAGCTAATATTTACTCACATAATGCGTTACCTACCAACTAATAGATTGTTGTGGAAACATTATTAGATCATTGAGATGGAAGAAGACGCGAATTAAAAAATATTTTTTGAACTTCTAAGGCTCCGCGCAAACGGGCCACCGACCACAGCCACCGGTGGCTGTCGCGCGCTACCGCCTCATTTATAACAATATCAGAGTCGAGCGACAGCCACCAGTGTTTGGAAGTCGCCACCGGTGTTTGGAAGTCGCCACCGGTGTTTGGTGTCCATTGAGGCGTCGTGCTCCATGGTGACGTGTGCGATACGTAGACCGTGTAACGGTTAACTGCGCGGGGGGTGGAGCAGTACGAGAGTGGCGGCTGTGAGCGTTTTCTGTGGCCTGTAGCGACCACTAGTGGCGCGTCGCGGACACTGCTGTAGCGAGTGGCCGCCACGCTACACGTGTCTATACAAAATATATGAAACAGTATGTTATGTGGCTGTCGCTGGCCACTAGTGGCTGTGGTCGGTGGCCCGTTTGCGCTAGCCCTAAGATTCTTGTACGGTTTTCTTTATTTTGTTTTGGGTGTACTATGCCAAATTGAATGATAAATATCATAAAAAAAGATTTCCACAATGGAGTTCTGTCCATAATTTGGAGAGATATGCGATATACCGTAATCGCTATGCTTGGCAGACGGGTTGGCGATCGCAGTACTCAGAAAGCAGCTGCTGGGCGTCCTCTGGTAGATATTCCCTCGGGTCAACTTCTACCCTCACGGGATGAGATGGGGTGACGATATTCTGATATTCGCCGCCGTGAATATACGGCAAGCCACAAAAAAAATTTGCTGTGTAATGATAAATGATCGAATATCAATTGATCGACCACTTAAAATCGAATATCTGTCGAATACTGGAACGTTCATAATATCGAGTAGTTTAGTAAATCGAACACTGGCTACCAGAAAAGTGGAGTACCAGAAAAATTATGTTCTAACCTCATTATATCATTCTGTATTCCAATTTGCTCTAGAGGCCAGTATGCCTACTTTTTTCTAACATGGTACATATTATCCTTATTTCTTAATTATTAAATTATATACGGGATCCAAGACATGTAAAGCGATTCCCTGTAAGTATTTGGGCCTCACCGCTTATTAACTGCGAATGTATTTCCGATCCGGTATGACATGGCAACCTTTAAAGCACATGCGTCTCTTATGATATTATGAGTGTCCATGAGCGGTGGTGATCACTGACTATCAGGCGAACCACTTGCTCGTTTAACTTCCTATTCTTTAAAAAATCCCTATAATTAATTTATTGACTAAACTATCTAATTCATACATTTTATGATTTTTACGCAATTTCTTCTTTTCGGAGTACAGTCGCCAACACATCCAGCTACTCCAATCTGTCAAATTTCTTTTAAAGATTTTCAACTTTAGCACATGAGCATAAGGTACTTTCAATTAAGGAAATTTGATAGATTGGGGTAGCTTGATGTCCTGCGTCTGTACATTTTATAAGGTTTGACTATTACTCGTTAAGGATTTCGGATTTATCGCCATGGCTACGGCTGGGCCATGCCGAACAAACAATGAATTACCTAAACTAAGCTAAGCTTAAACTACACAATGGATAGGATTTTTCATTTTTTTTGTATATATATTACATACTATGATGTTTCTGAGAAGATACTACCTACGTACTTATCTATTTGATAAATATAATCGGTAATAAAAAAGGAAAGTTTGTAAGTATGGATGGATGGATGGATGTTTGTTACTCTTTCACGTAAAAACTACTGAATGTATTTTAATAAAACTTTACATTAATATATCTTATACATCAGAATAACACATAGGCTACAATTTATTAAGATATTGTATGAATTGTCCAAAATATGACGATAAGTGTCAAGTAAGTCAGAAAAAATCTACCATCTGCGAGCTATTCCGGCGTGCACTGACAAAACCGCTAGAGGTTACACATCCTACTAATATTATAAATGCGAAAGTTTGTGAGTATAGATGTATGGGTGTATGTTTGTTACTCTTTTACACCAAAACTACTTAAACGCGGGTGAAATCGCGGCGCATAGCTAGTAATACTATAAATGAGCCAATAAAATAATATAACGCTATATGGCCTGATTAATATATATCTATGGAACATAGAAAGAGAAAACTGTATTCGATGTTGTCTTGATTCATAATGATATTAAAAAAAAAAGTATAAAGAGTATTAACCTGCCTTTGAAGCGATTACGGTATATAATAGTTTTGGCATGATTCCCACCAGGCTTTTGATCCTGTGAAAGGTGTGATGTTTTGTGGAACTGGTTGGACAGATCGTCCTCACCTTTTTAAGAGGTTTCAGACGTGCTCAATGGGGTTAAGGTTGAGGCCAGTCCAAACCACAAAAATCGACTTATTTTTTTTTATTCTGGAAAAAAGACAACGCCCGTACTAGGTAATATAATCCCTGTGTTGCGGGGTACTTAACAAACATGTAATAGACGGACACAAATTACATCCAGACTCAGAACATATATTTATGGATGACAAAAAATCAAAATCAAAATCAAAATGTTTTTATTGGCACCAAAGAGTACATAGTCGTAACAAATTAAAATGGACTCTTGACTTCCAAACTAAGTGAGAACTTGTAAAATGGAAGCCAAGGAGTTCTCTCTCATATTACACAATTACAATTTAGCTATGTAATAGGCGTAGGATAAGCCTCTGTGTGTGTGTGTATGTGAGTGTGTATGTGTGTGTGTGTGGTACGTGAGGGAATGTGGGATTATAATGTGTATTTGCAGATAAAATCAGTGAGATCTGAGAAGATTCTCAGTCTCCTCGTAGTTGAGAGCTATAAGCCATTGTGTTATGATGGTTCTACATTTGTGTTTGGTTAGTTTGAAGATATTGAGTGTTTTGTGAGAAATGTTGTATAAGTGTGTACCAATTACATTATAGTGTCTTTTTGCCGAGAGTGGATTTATGATTGTACGTCTTGAATATAGATAGATAGATAGATAGATAGAGTACACTTTATTGCACCAAAAGAAACAATACATGACTTAAAAATAAGCAAATACAGGTACAATCGGCGGTCTTATTGCTTTGTAGCAATCTCTTCCAGACAACCGTTGGGTGGACAAGGAAAACAGTAAGTTAGAAAAGGCAGTAGCTGTAAGTGTACAGTCAAGTATTCAAAGTTATGTACTTATATACAATTTACATAAACATACTTATATTTTAAATACTAATAATACTATACTATAATAATATACTATACATACAAAATATTATACATCTATTCAATTAAGGAGTTTTGAAAAAGGAGGTTACAAAAAGCAGTTAAGAGATAAAAAACATAAATTATGAAGATGATTTAAAGCGATAAAAAGTGTTTTTTTAAAGAAATTTTGAATGAGGTCAGAGTTTGTGCACGTCTTATTTCTACAGGAAGTAAATTCCATAGCCGAGCTGCTTGGACAGAAAAAGATTTATCATAAAAATCTGTAGAGTGCACTGGAATATGTAGTTTTAAGTTCTCTGATGATCTCAAAGACCTAGAATGTGTATCACAAACGAATTCAAACCGTTGCTTAAGGTAAATAGGAGCTGTTGGATTAAACAAAATATTGTAAAGGAGACAAAGTATGTGAGTATTACGGCGAAGTCGGATTGGTAACCACTCGAGTTTTTTACGAAATTCGGTGACGTGATCGTATTTGCGGAGTCCAAATACGAATCTAATACAGAAATTAGTGATTTTACGTTTGCTGAAGATGAATTCGGTATTTTGGTTGTATGATGTATGCATCCGAAGTATAGTGTGGAGCACAAATAGTTTTCTCACAGAGAGGACTTTGGTATCAGCATACAGGTTGCAGGTCGGGTATCTGATGGGCTTTGAGGTCATGATCTTTAGCACCGCTCTTTGGGCTCTTTCAGTGTTTATTATAGAAGTTTTTGGACATCCGCCCCACACACATATGCAGTAGGTAATTATAGACTGACATAAAGAAAAGTATGCTAGTTTTAATGTAGGGAGGTCAGCACTGTTTCGGAGTTTCTTAAATACATATATTAATTTTCTTATACGAGATGTTAAGTGAGATAAATGCGTGGTCCAATTCAGATTTTCATTTATTGTCACTCCAAGGTACTTGACGTTAGTACGTCTTTTTAATGTATTACACGAGCAGTCGTCTGTGAGAGGTGAGCACGAGTGAACTCTAATAACAAAACTCTCAACTGGAGGAAGGAAGTTAGCTTTCATCGAGAACGGTACAAAATTAGTCTTTTTGATGTTAAGGGTCAGTTTATTGAAACACAACCAGGACATTACTCTTTTCATTGCTAATTCTGCGTTTTGGTTAACTTCTAACCAGTTACCACCGCTTATAATCAGAGCTGTGTCATCCGCATAATTGTAGATATTGCAATTTTGGATGGAGAGATTACAGAGACCATTTATGTATATCTGGAACAACGTCGGGCCTAAGATCGAGCCCTGTGGGACCCCAAAGGTTAGGTGTTCCATGTTACTCACAACAGAGTTGATGATTACACATTGGGTATGATCAGATAAATAGCTCTTGAAAATATCCAGAACATGGCCCCGAACCCCCATCAGCTGGAGCTTATCTAGTAGCATTGGGACAGAGACAGTGTCAAAAGCCTTTGAGAGGTCCAGGAAGATACCTACGCACTTTCGTTTACGATCCAAATGAGATACGATCTCATTTGTTAGGGTCAGGACCGCATCCTCCGTGGAGACACCTCTCCTAAACCCATATTGGTTAGTGGCTAGGATGTTAAATTGGTTAAGGAAACAGACAAGGCGGTTATTTAGTGCTCTTTCTAAGATTTTTGATAGCGATGACAAAACCGAGATGGGTCGGTAGTTGTTGACACTGCCTCTATCCCCGGCTTTATAGACTGGGTGGACAACAGCTCTTTTAAAAATCTTAGGGAAGACGCCAGTAGCAAAGGACAAATTACAGAGATATGTAATCGCTGGTACAAGTTTAGGTCTACACATTTTCAAAATTTTAGAGGGGATACTGTCCCATCCAGTTGAGCAGTTTTCCTTTAGGTTGCATATCAGAGAGTTTATTTCATTCTCATTAACGTTGAAAAGTGCCATAGAATACGGACTGTGTAGTTCGGGGGGATTCAACATGTAGTCAGATATAGGTGGACAGACACCATTGGCCTCGAATTTCAGTGCAAGAGTTTTACCCACATTTGCAAAGAATTTATTAACAAGGTTTACAGCTTTTTTTGGGTCTGCAGCAGTATATAACAGCTCATTGGGTGGGGAAGGCAAAGTCAGGGTATTAGTTATTTTTTTAATACAGTTCCAGGTGGCTTTTATGTTTTTATGTGCTTTTTACACAAATAGTTGTCTGAAATCCTATACAACGTGACATCAGCTTATACTGGAAATATATAGCTTGATGTGTAGCCGTGTGTACATCTAAAGAAACCATACAAAGCGACAACATACAAATTATAATAGTCCAATTGGCACCTTATCTAGAAATTATACTTTTACTGTTGAACAAAAATAAAGTATACAAAATACTGTTTAGATTTAGTTAGTCAGAGGGTTCACTGCTCAGTACAGCGCAGCCACAAATATTGTAAATTAGTAAGTTGTGCGAGAAGCTCTAAAAATAAAGTATACAAAATGCTGTTTACATTTAGTTAGTCAGAGGGTTCACTGCTCAGTACAGCGCAGCCACAAAGATTGTAAATTAGTAAGTTGTGCGAGACGCTCTAAAAATAAAGTATACAAAATACTGTTTACATTTAGTTAGTCAGAGGATTCACTGCTCAGTACAGCGCAGCCACAAAGATTGTAAATTAGTAAGTTGTGCGAGAAAGTCTAAAAATAAAGTATACAAAATACTGTTTACATTTAGTTAGTCAGAGGGTTCACTGCTCAGTACAGCGCAGCCACAAAGATTGTAAATTAGTAAGTTGTGCGAGAAGCTTTAAAAATATTATTTAAAACAATAAATAAATGAAATACTGTTCATTTTTATAAAATACTGTTTAATATTCTTCATTGACCTGAATATACTTTATTTCCAGAAAATAAAAGTTGGCAACGCCCTAGCCTTATCACAAAGTGTGATCTCTTCCAGGCAACCTAAGCAGTGGAAGGAGAAACGAGTTACAGGGAAGGGGCAGTTACAGTGTTCTAATACTATCTCGGTACGATAGCTGGAAGTAACGCCAGTCCAAAACATAACAATCATCATCGATGGGCCTGTTGGCGCGGTTGGTAGATACGCTGCCTTTCACTGCGCAGGTCGTGGGTACGATTCCCACCCGGGACAGATATTTGTGAGCACGAACATGTCTGTTTGTCCTGAGTCTGGGTGTAAATTATCTATATAAGTATGTATTTACAAAAAAAAACTGTACTTACATATATGTAATTGATATACCAGTTATCTGGTTTCCATAGTACAAGCTGTGCTTAGTAAATTATCTATATAAGTATGTATTTACAAAAAAAATTGTACTTACATATATGTAACTGATATACCAGTTATCTGGTTTCCATAGTACAAGCTGTGCTTAGTAAATTATCTATATAAGTATGTAATTACAAAAAAAATTGTACTTACATATATGTAACTGATATACCTGTTATCTGGTTTCCATAGTACCTACAAACTGTGCTTAGTTTGGGATCAGATGGCCGTGCGTGAATAATGTCTCAGGGTATTATTATTATTGTCCCAGGACATTATAACGGACCCTTTATAATAAGGGGTGAATTCGACGACGTCCTTACTAACAATTCAGACAAATTCCTCATCGGAGAAGAGTATACTATCCAGCTACCTAGTCCAAGATTAGGTAGGCATTTTCTAGAGAACCGCAATCGAGCAATCCGGTGCTCATGGAGTAACTGGGGGCCCGCGCTTCACTCACCCATGGCTAACTTGTGCTCCTCGTACCTCTTCAAGGTTTCTTTTGAGGTCTCTGTAACTGCATTTACCGTTCCTCAGCACCTGAGTCACTAATAAGGGGTCGTTTCGTCGTTGTGTGCAACGTTTCACCCAGTACCTTGCCTTCAAGGAACCTGTCTCTTGCTGTCAAGTCCATGTTCTTTGGTCTCACCGGCGTTAACTACAACCCTTTTCCAGAAACGCTATGCATTTACAATCGACACAAATATATCTGTTTTAAGTCACAATAATAATATCCTGGGACATTATTCACACACGGCCATCTGATCCCAAACTAAGCAGAGCTTGTACTATGGAAACCAGATAACTGATAAAGATAAAGATAAAAGTCATTTATTTGCGTGAATAAGGTGACAAAGTTCTTAACATAATACAAATAGGTATCTCTTACTCTACTTTTCAGCATGCAAATATACATTTTAATACAAAAAATAACCATACAATTTATACTTAATTCATTATTAATAATAATACATAGCAATATAGATTTTTTTTAAATATAAACACATTAGGCTCACAGCTTATAGTCAAGGTATTCTTGTATACTATAAAAACATTTATCTGTTAAATATTTGGTTAAATGACGTTTAAATTTAAAAAATGGTAGTGCTTTTATGAAACTGGGCACTTTATTAAATAATTTAATACACATAATATAGCTGTTGTTAGCTGTACACGTGAGATTCGTTTTCGGTCTGTATAGCTTATTGGCATTAACAGACCGAGGTGCATAGTGAGGCGTTGCTTGCGGAAAAATTGACCTGTTTTTAAATGCAAATAAACAACATTCCGATATATATATACAAGGTAAGGTCATTATATTATATTTTCTAAAGTATGGACGACACAAATCTATCTGTTTAAGGCCAAATATAGCTCTTACACACTTTTTTTGCATTATAAAAGCTTGGTCAATATCAACACAACGACCCCATAGAATTATGCCATACCGGAGAATGGCAGATATGTAACCGTGATATGCCGTGATTGCAGCATCTCTCGAGACTTCACAACTAATACACCTCAAAGGATAGACAAAACTGTTTATTTTGCTACAAATTTCATTAAGATGATTTTTCCAAGAGCAGAAATTATCTAGCGATATCCCAAGAAATTTTACCAGCCCAGTTTCGGACAGCGGGATGTCTTTATAGGCTATATTTAGTTTCAGTGGTTTTGATCTATATGTGTGGAATTGCATTAATTTAGTTTTACTAATATTAACCTTTAAATTGTTTACTTCCAGCCACTCGATAGATATTTTTAATGCCACGTTTATATCGTGCTCATATGAATCTTTATTAACACCCTTAACGATGACTGTAGTATCGTCCGCAAATAGTACACATTTATGATTGATAATATTCGGAAAATCATTTATGTAAAGCAAGAACAAAAGTGGGCCTAAAATACTGCCTTGTGGTACACCATATCTATTAAACATAAGTGAGGACTGAAATGACTCTATCGTTTTGGATTTATCATTATAGCTTATTATTTCTACTTGTTGTGTTCTATTATATAAGTAGGATTCAAGCCAGTTATACGCTTTTCCTCTAACTCCATATCTGAAAAGTTTTTCCAATAACCGTTTGTGGCAGACATGATCAAATGCCTTACTCATGTCCATAAAAAGTACTGAAACGGGGATTTTCTTATCAATACATTCCATTATTGTCTTTATCAATTGAAAGGCTGCCAAAGAAGTGCGTCTATTTTTACGAAAGCCATTCTGTTCGTCTTTAATGACTTGACGCTTTTCCATATATAGATTTTCTATATATAGATATTATCTATATCTATATATTTCCATATATAGATATAGATAGAGATATACTACATATACTATTTTTTTTTGTAAATACATATTTTTTAAGATATTTTACACCCAGACCAACAGGCCCAATAAGAACAATAGTGCAGGATTATGCGACCAACATAAATTATTCTACAAAAAATAACGAGAAGTTTGTTTAAGTTGCCTGATAACCTTTTAACTAGTTTAGTTAATTAGTTTTGTCTAGTCTCTAAGTAATAAAACTTCTAACATTAGGTATAAGATCTTTTTGTTTCACTAACCCACTATAGACGTAATTAGTCCGAAATAAAGATTATTTTATTTATTTTAACTAAAAACCCACGAAAAGTAAGTAAAATGTTACATTTGAACAAAGAATTACTACTTAATTTTAAAAACAAAAGTTTGAATGTGGAATATACATTTTTTTATACCCAGACTCTTTATTAAGTGCCAGTTACATAGATTGGCTATTAAAAGTTCTTTAGAACTAAACTAGCTATTGCCCGCGACTTTGTTCGCGTGGAATAGTGACTTCCGGCAGATTCTTGGTTTTACCCACATAGTTCCCGATCTCGCGGGATCTCTTCAGAAATGAAATGTGAAAAGATATTCTAGGGAACTCTTCAAAAATCAACATAATGAGCTCTGCGTTTGAATTGAAGATATGTATACTCACTTAGGGCATTAAAGCTGTTATTGCCGATCGAAAAAGGCGAAAATGGTTTTTTCCCTTATTTTCAAAATATTATTTTGATTTGCCATTTCAGAAAAAAATACTGTTTCTCCCTTGACAAATTTTCTATTATTTTAGGCTTTAAAGATTATTAAAGTTTCTTACACCAAGACATTTCTGTATACCACGTTTTTAGTTTTGCCATCCTTTGCAAAAATATATAGGTCTTGTGGTTTTGACACTCTTGAGCACGCAACGTAGAGTTGTCCATGGGAGAAACAGTATTTTTCAAGATGTACCCCCGCAACTTTAAGCGTTTGCCCTTGAGCTTTATTTATGGTCATTGCAAACGCAGTTTTCAGCGGAAACTGAACTCTTTTGAATTGGAATGGCAAATCAGTTGGAATGATGGGATTGCGGGGAATAATTACAGTTTCGCCTTTTGCCATTCCAGTCATAATAACGGCTTTAATGACATTCCGTCCTAAATAGGTTACTTGTAACCGTGTGCCGTTACATAGCTTTGGTGGATCTAGGTTTCTCATAAGCATCACAGGAACTCCAACTTTCAGCCTCAACTTGTGAGAAGGCACTCCTGATAACTCTAAGGAGTTGAGAAACTCTGTTGGGTAAGATGTCACTTGCTCGGTATCCACGACGTTATCTACTGATAGATACTCGATGACATCTCCCTCTACGTCAGACATAATTTGGTCATTTATCCGGCCTACTATTTCATTTGTTGGCGCCAATATCGCTCTTTCGCATAACCATTCCCGATTTTCGATATTAGCGCGTAAATCCGGATAGACACTATTTTTAGATTGTATGTGCTATCCACAATTTGGCATAATTTGCTGCTCAGCGTGATCATACTCTCGGAGTCGGTAGGCATACGATCCTCGCCGATCTTCAGAAGAGCAGCAGCATACTGCCCGGCTTGACAATCATTATGGAGTAATACTCGCATATTCGTCGACAGTGAAACCTTTTGCACATGTGTCCATAGCACAGATGCTTTTAATCAGGCATTGATTTCATCTGCCGGTGTGCCCCTTGCTATAACCGGCAGGGTCTGCCGGAAGTCACCGGCCAATAGAACCACCATTCCTCCCATAATACCTTGATTGTTTTTAATGTCTTTCATCGTGCGATGAAGTGTTTCGATTGCTCTTTTATGGGACATCGTACATGCATCCCATACTCCGTTCGGGCATTTTCTTTGTACTAAAAGTTTTATTACATTGATATTATTTTTTTCATACCTTTTTACTATTTATTTACTTTTTTCCGATGAATTAAAACAATAACATGAACCGAACTCGTGTAACGATCGACACCATTGCGCGATCACCATCTCGACATATAGTACTAATATACTCCGTTAGAGCATTTTCTTTGTACTAAAAGTTGTATTATATTATATTTTCATACCTTTTTACTATTTATTTACATGTTTCCGATAAATTTTCAGTACTGAATTGATGCCGACTCTTGACCAATAGATGGCGCTGTATGTCCGGAATAAATGTTATTTTTTATTTTATTTTTATAATAAAAACTATCCTATGTCCTTTCTCAAGTTCCAAACTATGTCTGTACCAAATTTCACGCAAATCGGTTCAGTAGTTTAGGCGTGAAGCAAAGACAGACAGACAGACAGACAGACAGAGTTACTTTCGCATTTATAATATTAGTTTGGATGATTAGCAATAATATAGAAAAATTAAATTATGCCCGTGATATTTTCACAGAAATGTATAAAGATAATAGCAGTGCAATTTATCACAGTGAATTAACTAGCTGTGCCCCGCTGTTTTATCTGCTAGCTTAGGTATGCGTTACTCTTAACTACGCAAAATCGTAGAACATACATGGGGGTGATTCGGATACTGCTCATCATAAAGTATCAAAATTTTGCGCTTGAACGTCAACTCCTCGGCCATCCTGTATAATTTGAGTTAAAAAAAACAGATCCTGGAATTAAGTTTACTTAATATATTTAATTCTTAGTATTAATGGATTATTAGATCTGTGACTGATTTTTAATCGTATAGAACTATAATTTAATTTATGATAGTGATGGTTTAGTTAAATTTTTTTAGTTATTGTCATCATTCAAATGTATTTTACTACAAGTTTTATGTATGACTCTGTCTATGTCGAGGTAAGAATTCAATATTATTATTATAACGGTCGCGTTTTTATGTTTAATGTTACCACAGAAAGCTACCACCGGATACAATGCACCCAACTGAGAAAACTCAGCGGGTTCCTCGACTATCGATTTAACACGGCTCAGATGATTTGTCTTGCAAAAACAATGCTTTCATAATTAGATAATTAAGGCGAGCAATGTCGAGCCATGACAAGTTACTTGGCACCAGTTTTAACTCGGTCAACTCCCACGCATATATGTCAGATGCTATCTGTGTACGTTCCATCACCAGATTTAGTGAAAAAAGGAAATACGCCTAATTGTTGGTTGTATTTGGTTCATTTCCAGTATTGTGGAGTCTGTTTTATCTATATTCGATAAAACGGCGGCTCTCTTTAATAAATTAGCTTTAAAACTCTTCAAGTCCTCCACGACGTGTCCGTCGTTGGCGAACCCTGCCATCAATTTATCTGGGACCCGCAGACACTTTTTGCGGGTGGCATGAGTTGGCATTCCTCCTGCATTATGAAAAAAAAAGTTGTGGCCGCGAATATGGCTCGCAAGCCCTATTGCATGACATATACAGCTGGCTATAAGAGTTGTATATATACTTATATACTGGATTTGCCTTAAAATTTTGTGTTAGCGATCAGTGTCTAGTTTATTTAACCTGGCAACCTCGTATTGGGCTGCAGCTTCATGGATAGTCCTGCCCTATTCAGGACATCTATGTGCGAGTTTCTTCCAGTCTTCACGTGAAATGTTATTTGCAGACGAGTGCCGTTTCAAGACATCCTTGTATCGTAGAAACTGTCCCTCCGGTTTGCACTTCCCGTTAGCAAGCTCGGAGAAGAATAAAGTCTTCTTAATAAGTGTAGGTAGATATTCATTTGATATATGAATTAGCGTCTTCATTTCACAAGTCCCAATTAACAGGGTACCGCTGGTTAATATGCAAATAACATGAGTTACATAAAAACTTCAATACAAAAGTTGTTTATTTACCTATACAATGAATCTAATACATATACGCTAATCTAATCGTATCGGTGTAACGTCAGGCAGTACCTACTTACTATCCTATTATCTACATTCTGTCGATTAGCCAAAAATTGATATGAAACCAAATTACTTAATCACGACATAAATCGGTTTTGAAGCGGACATACTGTTTTTCGCTTTGTTTATTTTGTTAAAACATTTTAGTGTTGTTTCAGACATTTTTGGATGCGTGTAAAGTGTTTGTTTGTTGAGTGTTTTTTTGGTAATTATGTGCTTGTATAGTGTAGTGTATGTTTTAGTTGTAATAATTGCGTGTGATGCGTTTCTTTTTCAATGGGATCCTCCTGTAATGGGTCACATAGGCCCACCCACTGAAATGCAGCCATTTGGACCCAAACCTTATTATGTAAGTTTGAATTAAATCGTATATGTTACAAAAAGTAAAATATGGAAATGTTTTAATAGGTTCACCGGCTGAGGAAGTAGGCAATAGTTTTCTAATATAGGAAATATTTATTATTTATTTTGATTTATTAATATTTGTATTTTAATATAGTATTATATTTATAGTATAGTGTCATATAGTATTTTATTTACGTATATGTATGTGTAATAAAAATATGATCATTTACATATTTTTAGATTTTAGTATACCTTTTTAATTATCTCTTTTCTTGCTATTTTTCACACTTTGCTGCACCGTCCCTGGAATTTTTACACATTTAATTCCTATCCATCCAAACGTTGTCTGGAAGAAATCGTTTTAGACATTATAATTAAAGTTTCATTGTTAAATGTTCTTTTTTTGTGTACAATAAAGTGTATTTTATTTTATTTTTATTTATTTATTTATGGTAGTAGCCTGTGGCGCTTACGATACACATACTATTGATCGCGAATTACTGACCTTTCCTTTCTCTCTGATGAAGTCTGGAGCTCTTACTGACACCTAAGACCACAGCATAAAAATTAAATTAAATATCAAAAGAAGTATTTATTCATATAAAATAATTTAAAGCTCTTGGAGATAGTCTACATTTTATTAGTAAATTAAAATGAAAATACATTAAGTATAATGCTATATTTAATTGCTGTTACGATTTCTACGATTCTGCAGTGATAGATAGGTAAGTTTCATTTTTTTTCATCTACCGCAAGAACATGGTCTTGCTTCTGAGCAGAATGAGAGACAGTTACAATAGCATCCTGATGAATGTGGCAGCCGATACTTACTCTACCATAGTGAGGAAATTGGCCTACTAATATATATATATATTTTTAACGATTACTTACACTAGGAAAATTGATCCCTGTGTCGCAGGGTATTTTACAAACATATTATTGATGGACAGAATGTACATCCAGACTCAGAACAGTTTATGGGTCACACAAATAGCTGGCTTGCACGGGAAGCCTTGACATTAAGTGGCGAGGCGACTGACTGCCATAACCGGTGCGCCAAACGTGCAGTCTTATATATATATATGATTTATAACCGATTGTAAAGAATATAGCGAACAAATCCCCTGGCGAGGTCTTCAATTTTACTGAGGTCTCTCAGAATTCAAATTATCAATAAAACTGGTGTTGTAGGTGTCTATGGGCAGCGGTGATTACTTAAAATCAGGTAACCCGCATGCTCATTTACTTGTGAGAAAATTTATTGATATTTTATTTTATAAGTTTGTATTTCCACATATTTATTATTTTAATTAGCTATAATTAATGTTAATAGTGTACCGGCATTCTTCAAATTGTAATTGCGAGCTGTACTGACACAGCAAAATTCCGTGAACTATTATTTTACGTGGTTCTATCAGATAACGGGCGCTGCACCAGTGAATGTTGCAGCTAGTGCTGAGGTGGGACCAATTCGGACTCGCACAGATAACCTTTAAGGACTTCTGTTTGTGTACCTATATGTATATTATTATCTGTGCTAGTTTACTAAATAAATGTTTTTTCTTCTTTTCTTAAAACTGATATTCTAGTATTGATTGTTGATTGTCATGGGTGGTCCTCTCATTAATTCGTCTGTAGTTAAGTAACTATAGTGTTAAAATGTGAACCTTTATTAACAATTTCATCATCGGCTTGATATCGTCCACTGCTGGACATAGGCTTCCCACAAAGGTTTCTATAACGTTGCCGTTTGGAGGCGTTTACCGTAGTCACCGCGTTTGGCTTGCGATTTGGCGACCTAGTACACAGGTGGCGCTTCTGCCCGAGTATCTGGTGCGACTTGCTGACGATTCAGACATAAACTATTCGGACATTGTGTGAATTGTCAATGAAAGAATATTTAAATCTAAAAGTGTCAATTCGGACACATTGTCCGAATATTTTATGTCCGAATCGTCAGCAAGTCTCTGGTGCATATATCCCTTAGTCGCCTTTTAGACACCCACGGAATGGTATGGGGTCGCTCTGACATTCTTTCTAAGCCGGAAACCACACGGCTACATAATTAACAATTTAAGGATCTCTTAGCTGAACGAAATTAAACGATATTACTAAATTTCTATGAAAATAGCTCACATTATCCGATACCAAGGCTTTTCCTGTTATTGATCGGAAGTTAAAAATACCTTGTTGACCATCTTTTTCACGGCTATTGTATATATATATACAAATTTGTGCTCCAAAATTGCCTTTATCCTTCTTACTTTTTACTTAATCATGTTTGAATTTAGTCTTAATTTAATTCTCATAATCTTTATTAGTTTTAACTTTTCAACTGCTTAAATAAGTGACGAGTTCTCTACCTAATAGCTTTCCCCCCTACTGGTGCTGTCTCTGTTAGCTTAACACATGGGGCCCTACAAAAAGAGACTTATAAGGTTTCTAAAAGGTTGGCAACGTGCTAATGTTATTTTTAATACAACGCCCGCACTAGGTAATCTAATCCCTGTGTCGCGGGGTACTTTACAAACATATAATAGACGGACACAAATTACATTCAAACTCAGAACAACTATTTATGGGTCACAGATAACTAGCTGTGCCCCGCGGTTTTACACGCATTAAACTTTATAAATGATCACAGGCTCCTCCCCCGTAGGTGATAGCGTGATAATATGGAGCCTATATGTTGACTCGACCTCTTAGTAATATTCATGCAAAATTTGAAGTAAATCCATGCAGCACTTTTTGAGTTTAGCCCGGACATACATACAGACAAACAGACAAAAAAAACTATATTTTTGGCTTCGATAACGATTGTAGAACACGCCTCAAGTATCCTTTAAAAAAAATATTCAATGTACAGTTTTGATTTTCCTACGATTTTATTATATGTATATAGATTACACCCAGACTCAGGACAAACAGACATGTTCATGCACACAAATATCTGTCTTGGGTGGGAATCGAACCCACGACCTCCGGTGTGAAAAGCAAGCATTTTAGTGTATAAAAATTCCTTAAATAATTAGAAAAAAAAAAATAAAAAAAAAAACAGCAAGCATTTGCCAACAACGACAACAGGCCCGTCAATTTATCCATCGTATTATATGAAAATATTGTATCTCTATATCAATATTTACTTGGCAAAAGGCGCACTATGCGAAATTCTTCTATTATAATGTTTGCTGTACAGGATATCCTATCCAACGTTAAAATAGAATGACAGACAAGTTATTATTTTCGGTGAATGACAACGGAAAAGGAAACTCATTTATTTTTAGGAAATATGAGAAGGTAAAGTCACTTATTCTTTTATATTTATGAAAAGGGAATACAAATGGTAACGAAAATGTAATGTGCATAATATTCCAAGTAAAGCACCTTCTACATGGTTGCGAACCAACAGAGGTAACCCTGGGGCTCTACCGGCTAAGTCACCGAACATCGTTTACGTGAATGGCGTTCAAATAAATAAAGGTTAAAAATTACTTAATCAATCGTTAAATCGGCTTCAACGTCGACAATCGATTCCAGACCATTTATGACGTCACATGTGGTCATGGAAGCCGGTTTAACGGTTGATTAAGTCATTTTTAACCTTGTTTTTTGAACGCCATCCACGAAAACGACGTTCGGTGACTTAGCCGGTAGAGCCCCTGGTGGTTGCCATCCGTCTAGACTGCAGTTGTGCAGTCTAGTTGGTCACACTGGTGGTGGCCATCCGTCTAGACTGCAGTTGTGCAGTCTAGTTGGTCACACTGGTGGTGGCCATCCGTCTAGACTGCAGTTGTGCAGTCTAGTTGGTCACACTGGTGGTGGCCATCCGTCTAGACTGCAGTTGTGCAGTCTAGTTGGTCACACTGGTGGTGGCCATCCGTCTAGACTACAGTTGTGCAGCCAAGATGGATGTAGAAGATGCTTTATAGGTCCTATTGCACTGCAAAAAGGAGCTGAACATTTTTGTAGAATGTATAAGTTGCGTGACAAACTTGTCGATGGAATTGGTTAGCTAATATAATGATAATAATAATATCCTGGGACATTATTCACACACTGCCATCTGATCCCAAACTAAGCAGAGCGTGTACCTACTATGAAAACTATATAACTGACATATTACATATACTACTTTTCTTTTGTAAATACATACTTATATATAGATAATTACACCCAGACTAAGGACAAAGAGAAATGTTCATGTCCTGAGTGGGAATCGAACCCACGACCTGGGACATGAAAGGATGCATTTAACAACCACGCCAACCTGCCCGTCAATATGGATCAACATAAAGTACATTTACTCAAATAATGATATATTATGAAATCCGAAAAACATCACCTTATGGTGATACAAACAGTTTAACGTTGTTGCGACGTTGAGGCTCTTACGTGGCAATACGACTTCTAAGTGTCATCATGACACCCAAAGTACGACCACTGCTGGACAAAAGCATCCTGAAAGAAGGGGGGGCCTATGCCGTAATTGCGACGCTTGCCAGACGGGTTGGCGATGGCAGTTTGATGGTCATAGTTCACAGAAAAACGCTGCTGCCCGTTCTCTGGTAGGTATTCCCTCGGTCGATTTCTACGCCCCCCACGGGATGAGATGGGGTGATGATATTCTATGCCGTCACCACACAGCAACTCTGCTTCTAAGAGACTTATCAGAGCCATTTATGGGTTAGGTACTCGCGAATCTTTGCGAACTTTGTTTAAAGTAGTAAATATACTAACGGTGCTATCGGAGTATATATATCAGAATATATTGTATGTAAGAAAAAATATTAATAACTATAGAAAAAAAGTGAACTGCATAACATTAATACCAGGGATAAAGACAAACTTGCAATACCAGGCTTTAGAGTCAGCAAAACTAATAAATCATTTTTAGGAAATTGTATTAGGTTTTATAACAAACTTCCTACTCATATTACTGATCTGCCTGACACAAGTTTCAAGACACATATTGAACGTGTACTTATGGCTAGGGTTTATTATACCACTAAAGAGTACATCGATGACAAAGACGCCTGGCGCTCACCACCTACCTGCACATTGCTCGCTGGAGATCTTGTAGCCATATAGACATGACTAATTTGTTGAGTTATGTGAACTATCTGTGACTATCTGTAATATGATTGCTAATATATACATACATACATACATACATAGACTCACGCCTGTCTCCCAGAGGGGTAGGCAGAGACAACGGACTTCCATTTGTCACGATCCTTGCACACCTCTTTCGCTTCGTTTACTGACATTATATTCTTCATACATGCTCGCCGGTTTAGGGTACTTCTGACCTGACCTTTCCTAAGTACGTCTCCAATTGGATCAGAGAATGTTCTACGAGGTCTTCCCCTTCCGGTTGTACCATTCACACAGGCCAGGTATACTTCTTTTGTCAGTCTTCTTTCATTCATCCTTTCTAAATGCTAATATATACTAAATTTAAATTTATTGACTCTGTCTCAAAATGAATAATGTTATTGTTTAGATGTTTTTTATTTTGTTTCCTAAATATAATCTAAATTAATATTCATTCAGACAACCGATCGAGCAGATATTGTGTTTGCCTACTAAATAATTACTTTAAGTGCTTGAGTATGTTTCGCCGGACCGTCTGAACTGGGCCGAGTTGAAACCGGTAGTAGATGAACCTGCTGAGTTTGTTTCGCTGGGTCTTCTCAGTTGGGGCGCATTGGATCCGGTGGTAGCATTAAAGCGCGACCGTCATTTTAAACACAAAGTCCGTTATAATAATAATACTGAATTCATCTATACATATAATAAAATCGTAGGAAAGTCAAAACTGTACATTGAATATTTTTTACAAAGGATACTTGGGGCATGATCTACAATCGATATGGAAGCCAAACATTAAGTTTTTTGAATTTTTGTCTGTTTATCTGTTTGTCTGTATATATGTCCGGGCTAAACTCAACAAGTACTGCATGGATTTACTTCAAATTTTGCGTTAATATTACTAAGACGTCGGGTCAACATATAGGGTACATATTATCACGCTATTACCTACGGGGGAGGAGCTGTGATAATTTATAAAGTTTAACGCGGGTAAAACCGCGGGGCACAGCTAGTACCTTAATATAGATATAATCATTCAGACAATATGTAGTAAAATATAAATTTCAATAATTAAACCTAAACATAATCTCCTTGTGTTCTCTCCTAAATGTCACTACCATTATAAAATAAATTGTATGAAAGTTTTAACATTCCGTTTACCTAAATATCTGTAATATGTAACTAGAAATAATAACTGTATTACTACAAACATGTTCTGACTATTTACAAGCGCTTTTTTAAAGTCTACGTGATTAAAACCCTTTTTTATTTATTATTTTATTTTATAACACTTCTAAGAGTGAATCTATAAAAACCATTAACAGAAATATATCAGTACATTTATTTATTTACTAGCTGTGCCCCGCGGTTTTACCCGCGTAAAATTTTATAAATTATCATAGCTCCTCCCCCGTAGGTAATAGCGTGATAATATGTAGCCTAATGTTGACCCGACCTCTTAGTAATATTCATGCAAAATTTGAAGTAAATCCATGCAGCACTTTGCGGGTTTAGCTCGGACATACATACAGACAAACAGACACACAGACAAAAATTCTAAAATATATATTTTTGGCTTCTATGTCAATTGTAGATCACGCCCCAAGTATCCTTTTAAAAAATATTCAATGTACAGTTTTGACTTTCCTACGATTTTATTATCTATACATATACATATAATAAATCTGTAGAAAAATAATTTTTGTACATCAAAAGAAAATCCCAAAAAAATAGCGTGGGTATTAAAGAACCACTAATAGAACCCATATCCAGCATTTTTAGAATTTTTGTCTGTTTGTCTGTTTATATGTTCGGGTATCACGTAAAATATACGGAAGCAATGTAGATAACTTTTATACACAACGATTGAGCGTAACTTGAGGTAACATTTAGTTTTTGTTTTATTGCAATCGGTTCAGTCTATCAAAAGATATTAGATTTTAAAGTAATCATGAAGAAAAATAACACACATTGCGTTACTTCAAGATGAACTAATGTTTATAGTTGAACTACCTAACTGTCCGATAGATGTCATTGTGCATATTATGACATCTCTTTACTGCATAAACTAGGTTGATAGTTGATTTTTGTTTCGATAGATGTCGTTGTGCATTTCTTTTGACTCGCGGTGTTAAGATTTGCCCGTGTTTGCTGATTGCATGAGTTATGTAGGGTTTTGAATGTTCTGAATTGTTCCGAAATAAGGTCTTGATTGCCTAGAAGTATGTCGTTGTCCAAAATTGGTTATTAAAAAAATCTGTTTTCTTTGGGCAAATTTAATTACGTAGAAGGTTGGATTTGTTATAATTTAATTTTAAATTATTGATAGTTGATTTTTATTTCGAAAGATGTCGTTGTGCTTGACAGTTGATTTTTATTTCGTTAGATGTCGTTGTGCATTGCTTTTGACTCGCGGTGTAAAGATTTGCCCGTGTTTGCTAATTGAATGAGTTACGTAGGGCTTTGAATGTTCTGAATTGTTTCGAAATACGGTCTTGGTTGGCTAGAAGTATGTCGTTGTCCAAAATCGGTTATTAAAATATTCTGTTTTCTTTGGCGAATGTACAGACGATTCGAATTTTATTGAGCCTGAATTTATTTGCATTTATTTGAATTTACTACATTCTCATTAACCCTGTCTCTCATAATTTTCTCAGCACAAATCTATATTATCTACCTATTTAAAAGAGGAAACTGACTGACTGACATATCAACGCACCTGAACGGCTGGGGTTATAGATTTGAAATTTTGCCGGTAGGTACTTTTTATGACGTATGCATTCACTAAGGAAGGGTTTTTGGAAATACTAACCCAAAGGGGGTAAAATAGAGAATGAAAGATTGTATGAAAATCCGTCATTTTTGAAGTTAAAGGCATTGAAACTTATATTTAGTAGTACAGCTAAAAATAAAAATAGATATTTTAGAATTTTTGGAAATTCCACCCCAAGGGCGTAAAATAGGGGATGTAAGTTTGTATGAAGTGTGTAATTTTTTAAGTGAAAAGCATGAAAATTGGTATTTGGCCTTTCCGTTAAAAATAAAAATATGTATTTCAGGATTTTAGGAATTTCCACCCCTAAGGGCGTATAATAGGGGATGTTTGTTGCGTGTGGGTATACCTATAATGGTTCTGAGGAATTTGAAGCCACCTAAACTTTGCAACGGCACTAGGCTTCAAGTCAAAACTTTGCATCGTGTTATAGAGGCTACTATTATGCCTGGATCCGCCCAGGGAAATATAGTGTTCGTCTCACGTATTCCGTTAGAGCCAAATGATCTCCCTTTTCAGTTTAAAATACTGTAGTTTCCTATAAAAGTGTGTCTCGCGATAACCATCAACAAATCGCAAAGTGAAACTCTCAAGTTAGCTGGAATTGACTTGAGGAAGGCGGGCAGGTTCACGTGGCGTGCTCACGTGTGAGTTCATCCCACAGTCTGGTCCATATAGTGCGAGGACGTACGTCTTTTGCTGAGCTCCGTAAAGTGGATGATATTGAACATCCCACATACCAGGCCGCTTGCCGAGCACGCCATTTATTAGATGGATGTCTACATTGGGATGACGCTCTAGAGGAAGCATGCGTGAACGATAGTCCACATCGCTTGCGACATTTGTTTGCCATCTTATTGACCTTTTGTGCGTTATCGGATGCTAAACAGTTATGGTAAAAGTACCATGACAAGTTTGCTGAAGATTTTATGAGACATGTTCAACTAAATACTGATGGAGAAATTCCTGACAGGGTACGTGAAATTTGTCACAACAGATCCTTATTGGCTATTCAAGAGATAGTTATAAGTATAGGAGGGAACCCGATCAGTCAGAGGCTGCGAAAATGAACAGGAGGTTTCCAATTTATTGTTAAAAATAGGCGATGGCACATACCCCGTACAAGAAAATAGAAAAGTTATTTTGATTGGTAATCTCTGTTCTTACGTTACATCACAGCTAGGAGCTAATTTCTTCTGTGTACGGAGATACTACAAACATGGGAAATCAAGCCGCTTGTTGGCTATGTCAGCGAGCTATTTTGACTCCCCGCAACGACCAAGCTGCGGCAATTAATTTCAAAATATTGACTCATGCGTCCGGGAATAGTGGAGAATATAGCTCAATAAATACAGTTATGGAAGATGATGACGCCACGCACTACCCGATAGAATTTTAAGATTCCCTCAGCACACCCGGACTTCCATCCCACAAAATAGTTTTAAAAATCGGTGTACCAATAATTCTCCTCAGTAATTTATGTCCTCCCAAACTTTGTAACGGCACTCGGCTCTAAGTCACAAATCTGCAGCAAAACATTATCGAAGCTGAAATATTAACAGGTTGCGGCGCCGGTGATGTTGTTTTTATTCCAAGGATACCTATAATTCCTAAAAACTTTCCTTTCTCTTTTAAACGAGTGCAAGTCAGTCTCTGTTATGCCATGACGATTTATAAATTTCAGGGCCAGTCATTATCCGTTGCGGGGGTGGACCTAAGTATTGGATGCTTTTCCTATGGTCAACTATACGTAGCCCTTTGACGCGTAAACAACCCCAATAACGTTTTTGTGTACGCTCCAGATGGTTCCACAGGTAAAATAAAGAAGCACTAAATTAAATTTAATATAAATGTATTGGCATCCTCCCACAGTGCTTTACACTGAAAAATATATTGTTAAGTTCCGACATCCACGCGAACGAAGTCGCGGGCACAGCTAGTATGTAATAAATTAGAAACAAACAGTCTTACAAAACTCAGGTACTTAGAAAATTTAATTTATATAATTATAGACCTAAAGTTTCCTATACGATATATATACATATGTATATGGTAATTAGAGCTCCTTTATACTTATAATATTAGTACATGTGTCGTGCGTTGTGAGAAGTTTAGATACAGCATCATCATCATATCAGCCAAAAGACGCCACTGCTGGACAAAGGCCTCCCCCAAGATCTCCACAATTTTCCCGTCTTGTGCTACCCGCATCCAGCGGTTTCCAGCAACCCGCACAAGATCATCGGTCCACCTTGTAGGCGGCTTGCCCACGCTGTGTGGTCACCACTCAAGAACCTTTCTGCCCTAACGGCCGTCGGTTCTACGAGCTATGTGGTTCGCCTGCGGATTTCACCCTCTCTATTGCTCTTTGGGTGACCCTGAGCCTGTGCGTTTATGTGCTCTTGATAAAACATCTTGCCTTATAAAACCCTTAGAATATATATAGGTTTTTGTAGCTGGCTGAGTCCGCTCGTTGTATAATTATGTTTCCCCCTTAGTTGTGGATTTTGCAACATCTTCTTATCATATTGCTGATAAAAGTATGTTGTGAGATCTAAAATACTCACAGTATCTTGTACCCCTACAAGATGGACCGATGATCTTGTGCGGGTCGCTGGAAATCGCTGGATGCGGCTTTTGCCTGCTCACGCTGCGTCTTTCGGTTCGTGGTCGCCACTCGAGAACTTTTCTGTCTTCAGCCGGGATCGAATCAGAGAAGTTACTTAAAGACTATTAATTATTTAAAAGTATTAAGATAATTTCAAAGTACTTATATAAACTTACTTATTAATAATTTAAACTTAACTTACTAATTATTAATCTAATTTGAAGACATGAACTTGATATTTGAGAATTAATTACAGTTAGTTACCGAGAAGAGATATAGCTTAAAGCTTTTTTTCTTAAAGTAATTTAAGGTTTCGCTAGAAATATCAGTAAGCTTATTATAATATATATATAATAATAATATCCTGGGGCATTATTCATAACGGCCATCTGATCCCCAACCAGGCAGAGCTTTTACTATGAAACCAGATATATATATACTACTTTTGCTTTTGTAAATACATACTTATATAGATAACTAGGGCTGTATGGTGACGGCCTCAAAGAATATCGCCACCCCCTCTCATCCCGTGGGGGGACGTAGAAGTCGTCCCGAGGGAATATATACCAGAGAACGGGCAGCAGCGTTCTCCTGAGTCTACCAATGTCTACCTTACTGCGATCGCCAAGCCGCCTGCCAAGCGTGGTGATTACGGCATATCCTCCCAAATGATGGACACAACAAAACCGCGGCCCCCAGTCCCCGGCAGCCCCGCTATTCCCAGCCGTGGTAACAGCCGTGGTTACGGCAGGGCAGGGGGTGCTAAGAATCCCCGGCAGATTCCGTGTTACCAAAACCGACGACCTCTGGCCCTGGCAACGTATAACACACGTACACTGCGGTCCGACGAGAAGATAACCGAACTGGAAGAAGAATTGAGCAGGTTACGTTGGGATATTGTAGGATTATCTGAAGTCCGAAGAGAGGGGGAGGACTCGATAATACTGAAATCCGGAAACCTGCTCTATTACCGGGAGGGAGACCAACGATCCCAAGGTGGTGTCGGGTTCATAGTCCACAAGTCTCTCGTGAACAACTTAGTGAAAATCGAGAGTGTGTTGACGAGGGTTGTTGAGGTGGGGTATTCGTTGAAGGTTATACAGGTATACGCACCCACTTCAACACACTCCGATGATGCAGTCGAGGTTATGTATGAGGAAATCTCCAGAGCCATACATACCTCTAACAGCTATTTCACTGTGGTCATGGGGGACTTTAATGCGAAGCTGGGCAAACGATTCGGTAATGAGCTGAGAGTGGGGAAATTTGGAACTGGAGACCGGAACCCCCGGGGCCAGATGTTGGCCGACTTCATGGAGAAGGAGGGACTCTTAATGATGAACTCCTTCTTCAGGAAGCCGTATCACCGCAAATGGACCTGGGTGAGTCCCGATGGTAAAACTAAAAATGAGATAGACTTTATCTTGTCGACGAGACGACAGATGTTCAATGATGTCTCCGTGATCAATGCGGTTAAAACCGGGAGCGATCACAGACTGGTCAGAGGCTCATTGAACCTTAATGTCAAACTCCAGAGGTCCCGACTGATAAAGTCTACGCTCCGACCTTTACCTATCCACGTCCAAAACCCCGAACCATTTCAGTTCGAACTGCAAAACCGTTTCGAATACCTAGCAGACTGCGAGGAAGTGGACTCATACTATGACAGGCTCGTAGAAGCTGTCCATACGGCTGGGTCTAAGGTCTTCAAGGCCCGTCGTACAGACAGAACTAAAAAGATCTCTGACTTTACCCTGCAACTTATGGAAGAAAGACGGAAAATGGGAAGAAAGACGGAAAATGGTTCTGACATCCTCAGATGATGCTACCAGATATCGGCAGCTCGATAGACTGATCTCAAAATCTTTGACTCGCGACACGCGTCAATTTAATACAAATAGTATTAAAGAGGCCATTGAGCGCAGCAAAGGCTCCAAAGTGTTCGCAAGAGCTCTGTCTGTTGGGCAGAGCCAACTGGCGAAGCTGAAGACTGAGGATGGTAGAATCGTCACGTCTAAACCTGAGTTGCTGGGAGAGATCGAGAAGTTCTACGGACAGTTATATACGACTATACAGCCACCTGTCAAAAGTCATGCCTCAGATCCCAGAGCACGACTAACCCGACATTACACCGAAGACATCCCGGACGTCAGCCTGTACGATATTAGAATGGCTCTCAGACAACTCAAGAACAACAAGGCGCCTGGTGATGATGGAGTTACAGCTGAGCTTCTGAAGGCGGGTGGTACACCAATCCTACGGGCCCTTCAGAAGTTATTTAACTCCGTCATACTAGATGGTCAAACGCCACAAGCATGGCACAGGAGTGTGGTGGTGCTCTTCTTCAAAAAGGGCGACAAAACCCTATTGAAGAATTATAGACCCATCACACTGCTGAGCCATGTTTACAAGTTGTTTTCGAGGGTCATTACGAACCGTCTCGCGCGCAGGTTTGACGACTTCCAGCCTCCCGAACAAGCCGGTTTCCGAAAAGGCTTTAGTACCAAAGACCACATACATACGCTGCGGCAAGTTATACAGAAGACCGAAGAGTATAACAAGCCACTGTGCTTAGCGTTTGTGGACCATGAGAAAGCCTTCGATTCTATCGAAACATGGGCCGTGCTGAGGTCTCTCATAAGGTGCCAAATCGACTACCGGTATATCGAGGTGATAAAGTGCTTTTATGAAAACGCCACTATATCAGTGCGACTCCAGGACCAGAACTCGAAACCTATCCACTTGCAGCGAGGCGTAAGACAGGGAGATGTTATATCTCCGAAACTGTTCACCGCTGCATTGGAAGATGTCTTCAAGCTTCTGGACTGGAAAGGCTTTGGCATCAATGTCAATGGCGAGTACATCACTCACCTTCGATTTGCCGATGATATAATAGTCATGGCTGAGACCATGGAAGACCTCGGTACAATGCTCGATGACCTCAGCAGACCTAAGACGAAAATCATGTCAAACGTCCATGTTGCACCCACTCAATTAAAAGTTGGTGACTCTGCACTTGAAGTTGTAGAGAACTATATTTACCTAGGACAGACCATCCAACTAGGTAGGTCCAACTTCGAGAAGGAGGTCAATCGTAGAATCCAACTCGGCTGGGCAGCGTTCGGGAAGCTACGTAACATCTTCTCGTCCAAAATACCGCAGTGTCTCAAGTCGAAAGTCTTCGACCAGTGTGTGTTGCCAGTGATGACTTACGGAACAGAGACGTGGTCGCTCACTATGGGCCTTATTAGTAGGCTCAAGGTCACCCAAAGAGCAATGGAGAGGGCTATGCTCGGAGTTTCCCTGCGGGATCGAATCAGAAATGCCGAGATCCGCAGGCGAACCAAAGTCACCGACATAGCCCGAAGAATTGCAAAACTGAAGTGGCAGTGGGCGGGGCACATAGCTCGTAGAACCGATGGCCGTTGGGGCAGAAAGGTTCTTGAGTGGCGACCACGAACCGGAAGACGCAGCGTGGGCAGGCCCCCTACAAGATGGACCGATGATCTTGTGCGGGTCGCTTGAAGCTGCTGGATGCGAACAGCGCAAGACCGGCAATTGTGGAGATCTTTGGGGGAGGCCTTTGTCCAGCAGTGGACGTCTTTCGGCTGATATGATGATGATGATGATGATAGATAACTAGGTATGCCCGCGGTTTCACCCGTCTAAAAGTAGTTTTGGCGTAAAAGAGTAACAAACTTACATTCATACATCTATACTTACTCACCAACTTGCGCTTTTGTAATATTAGTCGGATGTGTACCTCTAGCGGTTTTGGCAGTGCACGCCGGAATAGCTCGCAGATGCTAGATTTTTTCCTATCTCAGGACACACAGACATGTTCATGCATACAAATACCTATCTGGCCTGGGTGGGAATCGAACCCACAACCTGCGGTGTGATAGGTAAGCATCTACCAAAGTCGCCAACGAGCTCGTTGTTTTACAATCTGTGACATCTTCTGATAAAACTGTTATTAGCGTGACATAGTATATTCACTGTTTTAGTTATGGTACCAGTGCGCACCGTTTCGTCATTTGTGTACACTGATAACTACCCCGACTAGGGTTGCCAGGCCATAAAATGCAAAGGCCGGACTGCGCACTATATAAGGCCTGACATTTTGACCTAAAAGCCGGACATATTATTTTTATTGCCAAACATAATGTTTTTACAGCTGGGCTGTTGAATAAAGTATTTATACGTGATGTAAAGTGAGAATGAGATCGAAGACGGAGTGTGTGCCAGATATATACATATTCATCCCATCGTACGAATCGCCACTCTGAGAAAAAGCCTGACAAAATCTGGACAGGCCAAACACGTACATACTTGGCCGGACGCGACCGCAAAAAGCCAAACATGTCATGACACCCGGCAAGTCTAACCCCGACTCTTTTATTTTATACTCCACTCCCTGCCTAGGTTGTCTGGAAGAGATCACATTTAGTGATAAGCCAATTGTACAATTTTGTAATGCAACCTTGTTTCTTATAATAGGTCTTTACCTATGAAATTGCCGTTTTGTATGAAAAAATTTAAACGAATTTTTTTCATGAATTTTTTTATTTGTATTAATCGAAGTAATCACCCATGCAATCAATGCATCTTTGCCATCGCAGTGGCAGTTTATTGATGCCCTTCTTAAAGAAATCAGCTGGACGGGAGGCAACAAATTCTTCAAAGGCATTTTGTACTGCCTCTCGGGTATTGAATTTTTTTCCCGCCAAGAAGTTATCCAAATTCTGGAAAAAGTAGTAGTCTGTAGGCGCAAGGTCTGGTGAGTAGGGCGGATGACGGAGAGCTTCCAACCCCAGTTCTTGCAACTTGGAGACCGTCTGCTGTGCAGTATGAGGTCGCGCGTTGTCGTGCAGGAGCAGCGGAGACGAGCGATTGACCAATGCTGGTTGGAGATGCGCCAGCTTCTCCATCATTGTGCTCAGTTCTTCACAGTACACATCTGCAGTAATGCTCACCCCGTTTGGTAAGAAGCTGTGATGAATCACACCGGCGCTAGACCACCAAACAGTGACCATCACTTTTCTAGGGGTAAGTTTTCGTTTAGGGCATTGTTTAGGTGCTGAACCAGGATCCAACCAACTTGCTGAGCGCTTGCGGTTATCAAACAGAATCCATTTTTCATCGCAGGTAACAATGCGGTTCAAAATTCCTTCATTTGTGTGTCTGTTGAGCAGTGCAAGGCACGTCTCGACGCGTACTTCGCGCTGGCGATCATTGAGTTCGTGGGGCACCCATTTGTCAAGCTTTTTTACCTTGCCAATTTGACGCAAATGGACCAATATTGTTTTGACGCTAACGTCGAAAGCTGCTGCTAATTCAGCCGTAGATTGTGTATCATCAGCTTCCACAACCGCCTTTAATTCGTCATTGTCGACCAAAGTCTTCGGACGACCGCGAGGTTCATTTTTCAGGTCGAAATTTCCAGAACGGAAGCGAGCAAACCAATAACAGGTGGTGCGTTGGTTTGTAGTGTTAGCTCCGTAAACGTCGTTGATGTTGCGTGCCGCTTGTGCCGCGTTGCTGCCACGACGGTACTCATATTCCATAATTACTCGAATTTTTAACGTATCCATGATGACGAAAAAGATTGAAATGCGATGAAAATGTAACACTAATCAATAAAGAAATGACTACTTTTGGAAAAAAGAATCCATGTTTTTAAAATAAAATTAATTTGAAATTAGAATTCTTAGCCAAACAAAAATTATTTTGATTTGAAATGGCCAGTACTGCAGAACGGCAATTTCATAGGTAAAGACCTAATATTTTATTTTAGTTCCTTTAAAATAAAGAGTTATCTTATCTTCTATACTTCTACGGTCAACAAATAACTCTTTATTTCGACAATCTCTCTCACTTCTAATGAACTGGAAACGATAAATTTGAGAAGCAATTATAGAATTTCCTTCGTTCTGCTTTGTTATGGATATAATAATAATAATATCCTGGGACATTTAAATTCTATTTTTGATGTGAAACATCTATAGCCGCACGTAAAACAGATTTCTGGCGTGGCGACGCATGCCGTGGTTTTTTTTTTTAGTTCCTATCACATTATGTTCTTTTCGACTTCGACTTCTACTTGGACTTCGACTTGACTTCGACTTTGACTTCGACTGCGACTTATACTTCGACTTCGACTGCGACTTATAGTTCGACTTCGACTGCGACTTATAGTTCGACTTCGACTTCGACTGCGACTTATACTTCGACTTCGACTTTGACTTCGTCTTCGACTTCGACATGACTTCGACTTTGACTTCGACTGCGACTTATACTTCGACTTCAACATCGACTTCGACTTCGACTGCGACTTCGACTTCGACTGCGACTTATACTTCGACTTCGACTGCGACTTACACTTCGACTTCGATTTCGACTTCTGCATATTACTTTTACAAAATAATGTCGATGTTCCACATCTGCCAGGCGTCCCGTGACGGCTCACATTTTTTTTTATATTTAAATTCTAATAATACTTAACTATTATGCATATTGAATTATTTGAGAAGCAATTATAGAATTTCCTTCATTCTGCTTTGTTATGGATATAATAACAATAATATCCTGGGACATTTAAATTCTATTTTTTATATTTAAATTCTAATAATACTTAACTATTATGCATATTGAATTATGACTAAAATTTGGCCTTGAACAATTATTACAATTATATTGAATCATTAATAGTGTTAGCATGATATAGGTAGGTACTCAGATTTTTTTTTTAAAGACAACGCCCGCCCTAGGGAATCTAATCCCTGTGTCACGGGGTACTTTACAAACATTTATTAATTAATTATTGTGATAATATTGTATAAATTTTGAGATTTATTTATATATTGACATATTATTATCTTATTAATTTGCATGCAATTTTTACATTTTTGCTAAACATGTGGAACACAATATAAATCCAATTTGTAACACCATCATACTATGTTTAAGGCAAATAAGGACTCATCTTATCTTATCTTATCATATCATTATTTACACACCATACTAGGGTTGTAACGGAGGCCTCTTAGCGGAGGCGGAGGCGGATGCGAAGGTGACGGATTACACCTCCGCGGACGCGGAGGACGGATGCGAATGCGAAGGTGAAAGTGGATGTGAAAAAATTGTATTTTATGAGTAATATTAATATTTTTTTTAATCTCTTTCCATAAAAACACTTTCATACCTCACTTGATTTTGGCTTCGTGTGACTCGAGTAAACAATAACAATTACTTTGCATTGCAAAGCAAAATTCGGCGGTACGACTGAGACGTCATCGGGCGTCGCGGCTCGCGCATTATTATTATTCCATGATTTATTTTTATTTTATTTTATTGAAACTTATTCCTCAAAACTACAAAGACCATAAAGAATATCGCCACCCCCTCTCATCCCGTGGGGGGACGTGTCTATCTTATTGCGATCGCCAACCCGTCTGCGTCGTGGCGATTATGGCAGATCCCCTCAAATGAACGACACAACTAAACCGCTGCCCCCAGTCCCCGGCAGTCATGTTATTCCAAGCCGTGGTAACAGCAGTGGGTTCGGCAGGGCAGAAGGTGCTACGAATCCCCGGCAGATTCCGCGTTACTAAAACTGACGACCACTGGCCCTGGCAACATACAACACACGCACACTGCGAACCGACGAGAAAATCATCGAACTGGAGGAAGAATTGAGCAGGTTACATTGGAATATAATAGGATTATCTCAAGTCCTAAGAGCGGGGGAGGACACGATAATCCTGGAATCCGGGAACCTGATTTATTTCCGGGAGGGCGACCAACTGTCTCAAGGTGGTGTCGAGTTCATAGTCCACAAATCCCTCGTCCATAACTTAGTAAAAATCGGGAGTGTGTCGACTAGGGTTGCGTACCTTATACTCAGAATTTATTCGTTGAAGGTCATACAAGTATACGCGCCGACTTTGACGCACTCCGACGATGAGGTTGAGGTCATGTATGAGGATATATCTAGAACCATATATACTTCTAACACTTATTTCACTGTGGTCACGGGAGACTTTAACGCGAAGCTGGGTAAACTTTTCGGGAATGAGCTGGGGCAATTTGAATTGGCCTTCATGGAGAAGGAGGGGCTCTTTATGATGAACTCCTTTTTCAAGAAGCTGGATAACCGCAAATGGACCTGGGTAAGCCCCGAAGGTAAAACAAAAAACGAGATAGACTATGGTGTCGACGATAAGACAGAAGTTTAATGACGTCTTTGTGATCAATACGGTTAAAAGCGGGAGCGATCACAGGCGGGGCTCATTGAACCTTAATGTCAAGCTCCAGAGGTCCCGACTGATAAAGTCTACGCTCCGACCTTTACCCATCCACGTCGAAAACCCTGAACCCTTTCAGCTTGAACTGCTCGAATTGCGGGGAAGTGGAGTCATACCACGACAAGCTCGTAGAAGCCGTCCATACGGCTGGGTCTAAGGTCATCAAGGCCCGCCGTAAAAACAGAACCAAAAAGATCTCTGACTATGCCCTGCAGCTAGAGGAAGAAACACGGAAAATGGTTTTGACATCCTTTGATGACGCTACCAGATACCGGCAGCTCAACAGACAGGTCTCAAAGTCTTTGACTCGCAACACGCGCCCAATTAATACAAAATGTATTAAAGAAGCCATCGAGCGGAATAAAAGCTCTAAAGTGTTAACAAGAGAACTGTGTGTTGGACAGAGCCCACTGACGAAGCTGAAGACTGAGGATGGCAGAATCGTCACGTCTCGACCTGAGTTGCTGGGAGAGATCGAGAGGTTCCATGGACAGCTGTATACGAGAACCCAGTCACTTGTCAATAGTTGTGCCTCAGATCCCAGAGCATGACTAACCCGACACTTCACCGAAGACAGCCCGGACGTCAGCATGTGCGAGATAAGAATGGCTCTCAAACACCTCAAGAACAACAAGGCGCCTGGTTACTATGGGTCTTATCAGGTGGCTCAAGGTCACCCAAAGAGTAATGAAAAGAGCTATGCTTGGAGTTTGCCTGCGAGATCGAATGAGAAATGCTGAGGTTCGCAGGTGAACCAAAGTAACCGACTTAACCCGAAGAATTGCCAAGCTGAAGTGGCAGTGGGCAGGGCACATAGCTCGTAGAGCGGACGGCCGCTGGCGCAGAAAGGTTTTCTATTGGCGACCACGAACCGGATGATCTTGTGCTGGATGCCGATAGCCCAAGACCGGCAATTGTGGATATCTTTGGGGGAGGCCTTTGTCCAGCAGTGGGCGTCATTTAGCTGATATGACGATGATGTTGACAAAGGCGGATTTGATGCCAAAGGCATTCTCTGCCAGTCGACCTTTGGGTGATGCAGAGATATATGATTATGCCGTAAGTAAAACTCCGTTATAACTCCGCAAAAAAGTTGCGGAGGCGGAGGCGGATGCGAAGGTACGATTTCATGCGGAACTTCGCAGTAACGGAAGCGGAGGCGAAGATCTGTTACAACCCTACACCATACGGTCATCTGATCCCAAATTAAGCAGAGCTTGTATTATGGAAACCAGATAACCGATATACTACATATATTTTTCTTTTGTAAATACATACTTATATAGATAAAACAAATCCTGAATCCAATATTGGAAATATTGAAATTCCTAAATTGTTTTCGGTTGAAAAGTCGCATATATACGAAGAGTATAGTTTTCGATAAAGTTTGTGATTTTAAATCGAATACTGTAAACATTAATAACTTTGTTATTTTTAGGGTTCTATGCCCAAAGGGTAAAACGGGACCCTATTACTAAGACTTCCCTGTCTGTCTGTCCGTCTTTGCCCAGGCTGTATCTCATGAACCGTGATGGAATAGGCACTTGAAATTTTCACATAATATGATGTATTTCTGTTGCTATAACAAAAAATTCAAAAAAAAATATAATAAATATTTAAGGGGGCTCCCATACAACAAGCGTGAATTTTTTGCTCGTTTTTATAGATAATGGTATGGAACCCTTCGTGTGCCAGTCCGACTAGCACATGGCCGGTTTTTAATGTTTACGCATTTCGTTTGTTATTTCTAAAAAGCTAGACGGATTGTCTAGCTAGAAGTAAAAGTATCACAAAAATAACTTAAAGCTTCAAATATTTTGAGGGTACTACCTGAATTCTCAGTAAAGAGACTTGAACATCACAATATTCAACGACAAATTTACTGGAAATTTATATGCCCCCAAAAATTTTGCCTTTTCTAAGAAATTAAGGCTACATGAGGTACTTTCATAATACAGACGCCAGCACATTTAGCTACCCCAATCTGTCAAATTTCTTTTATACATTTTCAACTTTATCACCAAAGCATAAGGTTCACTTTCAATTGGGAAAATTTGACAGAAAGGGGTGGCTTGATGTGCTGGCGTCTGTACAAGATAATGTAAACATAATTTAGCATAATTCGAAGTGTCTACAAACCATGCGTAATGCAATTAATTACGCATGGTCGCATGGTTGGGAGGTTATTACTGATAATAATACAGTCTAAGCGAAATTCTGGCCTAATCCAATGGATGCTAGTAAATTTTTTATAATATAATAATGATATCTTGGACAATGTCACGCAGATTATCCTAGCCCCAAACTAAGCAAAGCTTGTACTATGGGTACCAGGTGACGATATAAATACTTATATAGATAGATAAATAGTTATATATTAATTACGCATGGTCGCATGGTTGGAAGGTTATTACTGATAATAATACAGTCTAAGCGAAATTCTGGCCTAATCCAATGGATGCTAGTAAATTTTTTATAATATAATAATGATATCTTGGACAATGTCACGCAGATTATCCTAGCCCCAAACTAAGCAAAGCTTGTACTATGGGTACCAGGTGACGATATAAATACTTATATACATAGAACACATCCATGACTCAGAAAAATAGACATGTATAAATACATAAAAAAGCTTTGGAACAGAAGGTAGGTTCACTAATAACTGAGCAAGATGGTCGTCCAAAGAATGTGAGTAACACATTCATCCTCCACGCTCTGACTTTCCCTGCGATAAATATCAGGCGAACCAAAGTAACCGCAGCATTACCAAGCTGAAGTGTCAGTGGGTAGGGCACGTAACCCGTAGAAACGACAGCCGCTGAGTCAGAAAGGTTCTCGAGTGGCAACCCCGAACCGGAAGACGCAGCGTGGGCAGGCCGCTAGAAGATGGACCGATTATGTTCAGGGTCGCTGGAAACCGCTGGATACACAACAGCAATTCTATGGGGGAGTCTTTTGGCTGATATGATATAATAATAATATAATATATGTAGGGACAATGTCACACAGATCATCCTAGCCCCAAATTAAGCAAAGCTTGTACTATGGGTACCAGGCGACTATATACATACTTATATAGATAGATAAATACTTATATACATAGAAAACATCCATGACTCAGAAACAAATATTCGTGCTCATCACACAAATATTTGCACTTACCGGGATTCGAACCAAGGACCACCAGCTTCGTAGGCAGGAGCACTACCAACTAGGCTACGGTGACCGTCAATCATGATGATGATGATGAGGAAAAAGAAATAAAATCTTCTCTATAAATACTGTCCAAAAGAAACTACTTAGAAATGATAGACCATTGAAAGGAGAAGAGGAAGAGAGAGCATCATATATAAGCCACATCATGGATGGTAAATATAAGCCAAAAGGAGTCGGGGAAAACCAAGGAGATATTTGAATCATATTAAAAATAATTAAATTAAAGGTGATCAAGAGGCCATAGTAGTTTGCCGAAGATTCTCCACCGATAAGGACATAATTCTTAAATTGGATAAAATCGGAGATGGGCGCTCGTCAAAGCTGATTTACTTTACATTATAACATTCATTGGAAAATTTCTATATTAATTAAATTTAGTTTACTTAAAGTTTCTTAGAAAACTAAGCTCTAACGAGATCTATACTAATTCAGTATTTTCGTAGCAACGAAATGAGCATAAAATATTAAGACAGGGCCATTGAAAGCTTACCTGAAACTACTTATTGATTTTGTAGTCAATATTTATAAAGATTTTTATTTAAACGATGACTCGCAAGCCCCGTTAAAAATAAAAATCGTGAGTTATATTATATGTATATCGTAGAAAGGACATACCTTCATTGTTCCAAGCCAAACTTAATATGGTTCAACACAGTTCCAGAGTACAATCGGTCTCATTATATAATAAGTTGCCATTAGAATTTAAAAGCATATATAGACCAAATATATTCAGGGACAAATTAAAAAACTATTTATTGAAGAAAGGCTTTTATAGTGTACAAGAATTTATAAATGACAAATGACTTTCTAAGTATATAATGAATTGGTATGACATATGTGTATAATAATATAAAATTGATAATAATGTAATTAATGGTTTAGTATTTTAATTTGTAAATTTAGTTTTAAAATTTTCAACACAATGTATTTGTTATGAAAATAAATGACTTATGACTTACGCTTAACAATTCATCATCATCATCAAATCAGGCGAAAGTCGTCCACTGCTGGACAAAGGCCTCCCCCAAGGATCTCCACAACAGCCGGTACTGCGCTGCCCGCATCCAGCGGATTCCCGCGACCCTCGTAAGATCGTCAGTCCACCTTGTAGGGGGCCTGCCCACGCTGCGTCTTCTGGTTCGTGGTCGCCACTCGAAACATTTTCTGCCTCTTTGGTTAATAATACTTTAACTTAATTAAAGGCTACATTGTTTACTTTGGTAAAGTATAAAAACAATTTGAATTGCTGAGATTTTAGGTAGAATACAGCATACAAATAAGTTAAATCTGTACCATCCTTTGTAACACATGTATTGAGCAAATAAAAATGGAATTGAATGAAATACTATGTACAATGACGATTTTGTGGGAGTCGCTGGAAGTCACTGGATGCGAACCGCACAAGACCGGTAATTGTGGATATCTTTGAAGGAGGCCTTTGTCCACCAGTGGAGATCTTTCAGAAAATATGATGATGATTATGACGAACTACAAAATTAATGACAATAACTTAATATAAGCTAGCTAAATATCATTACTATTATAAAACGTATTTTATTCTAAATGTTTTCATACAATCCGTGTACGTAAATATCTATATGACGGCGTTTAAATCAAACGTCAGGTTGACAGGACTGTCAATGTCAACCTAGCGAAGCGTCATTGTCGATGGTAGTGTGGGCGGCCATCTTGAAGTCACTTTTGAACGAGACGGCGCCCGCGCACCACGCTTGTGACGAATCGCTGAGAATCTTCGCCATTACGATATTTTAAGATTTAATTTGATTGATTTTACACTGTAGTAATCACTAAACATCTAATTAAATCGTGATTCTTGTGAATTACGTTGATTGTAATTTGAAGTATAATTCTGTTTCGCCCTCACCTATCCATAAAATTATAAGAGGATGAGTTGTGATGAAGAGCCTTCAGGCCATCCTGCCTCTTCATATATATTAGATAATTATATATATTAGATAATTATATATACTTCAAACATGTTCTGATTATTTACAACCGCTTTTTTAGAGTCTACGTGACTAAAAACCTTTTTTTTTAATTTGTTAAAATAATAATTTCCTTCGAAAGTTGTTCCAAGATAAATAATTATCATATTTTTTATTACGTTTACGAAAACAAATACGAGAAGGTTTTAATGAAACGAGAACACTAATTTTGCTTTCAGGGTTCTATGCCAAAATTGTAAACATACCCCTTATGGTGAGACTGAGTCCATTCGTTCGTCTACCACTACAGTTTATCTCAGTAGCCATTAATGGTTTAATATTCATTACCAATGCTTATTGCAAACAAAATTATACTGTGTATTTATTTTTAAAGGAGACGGGGATTTCTGGGCCTGACTGTAATAAGTTGAGATATGTTTTAAAAAAAGCGTTATATTTTTCTATTTCAAACTGTAAAAAATTGACCCAATTTACAATCTGGGAAACGAGAAATCTCAATATAAGTTAAAGTCACGAATTAAATTGGTTGTTGAATGTTGATTACTATAATCGATTAACGTTAATAAGTTCAAACAATGTAATTTAAATCCTCTTGCACCAGACACCAGGTAACCGATTTAATTATTATAATTATTAAATACATTAACATAATGTCAACAGTAAAAAATTAAATATCAACAAAGTAAATAGAAATCATAATATCGGTTATCGTTCAAATCGATTTATTAGTAATTGGCAACTATATTTTTTATCTATGAAATGGGTGACAGATTTTGATTCTTAATCTATGATCGGTCACTCGCTTCTCGTATCGTTTAGTGCGTGTGTGATTTGAGTATTTTTTATTGTTTTGTTTATATATCCCTCAACAACTGCATTCTCTCTACGGACTTCTGATATTGCTTAACGTGTACGACTTTTGCTAACATACTGGGCACGAATAACTATTAAATAGCAATCGCCCTTAAAAATCAGCTGTTTAGTATAGGTTGGTACATAACCTCTCTATTAAGACTAAATCTTTTATAACTCTGCTCATAGATTGCACTAATCCATGGATTTTTTTGTGATTGGCTGATAATTTATAGACCCATTAATTGACACCACTTTTATCTTTGTACATCCGGGCCCAATATTGTATGAACACGTATCCGTCTCCTTTCTTCTTTAAGAATCATAAAAGCAGACCTAAACTTGAAAGTATCATCAGTTGATATATAAAGTATTTATTTACACTTTCATTTAAAATCAGCAGATATTTTTGTATGCTATCTTTTGTCGACGCTTATGAAAAAAAAACTGCCAAGTGCGAGTTACACTCGCGCACTGAGGGCTCCGTAAAAACCTGTTATAACACCTGTTGTAATACCCCAATGTTATAATACCCCTTAAAGGTATTATAGACCTGAGTATTTGATATGAATTTAAATTTAATACCTCTACGCTTCATGAGGAAAGGGGTAATAAGTTTAAAATTGTAAAGTTTATAAAAGACTGCACATGTGGCGCAGCGGCTAAGGCAGTCGCCTCGCCGCTTCGTGTTGCCGGTTCGAGTACCGCGCCGGAATAATTGTTCTGAGCCTGGATGTAATTTGGGTCCGCCTATTATATGTTTATAAAACAATTCCTAGTGTGAGCGTCGTTGTTATTAAAAAAAATAAGGAATTATTCTAGCAAATAAAGGAATTTTTCCTTTATATGTCCTATAAGACGCTGGTTCGTACCAAATTTCGTGATTCTACGTTCACGGAAAGTAGGTACCCTGTAGGGTTTGATACCCTTGTGAGCGTCGAAAATTTGCGGAAATTAGGGGCATAAACGGCTATATCTTTTGATTGCGTTCGCTTAGAAGTTTAATTTTTAAACAGCTCTAAGAGATAGTGGACTTGAGTATTTGATGTAAACTCCAGCTTGATACCTCCACGCGTTCCTGAGAAAAAGGGTCTTGACAGACAGATGGACAACAAAGTGAACCTATAAGGTTCCGTTTTTTTCTTATGAGGTATGTAACCCTAAAAATGTCTGAAACATTTCCATCCACCCTCCCATAGTATAATAAAAAATATATTTCTTTTGTTGCCCACATATTATTTGGAAATCACTTAATGCGATAAGACCGCCCATTGAACAAGATTATGTTATTTGTGACCAATGTATTTATCTTGTTTAAGTGTGTACAATAAAGATTCTATTCTATTCTTTAAATAATGATTTAGTTATAGTTAATAGTTATAGAATAAAGGCGTAATGCAATTATTTAAAAAGAGAATAACATGAGAATACACGTCTGTTAATTATATCGTCCTATAAAAATGTCTTGTCGATTATTTGAATCGATCAGGGCCTCTACTGGCTAAGTCGCCTAAAACTATGGCGTCGAGGGTGATGGTTACATTTTGATACAATATTCTGACGGCACAGGGGCTCTACCGGCTAAGTCGCCGAACATCGATTTCATAAATGGCGTTCAAATAAATAACGGTTGTAATTGACTTAATCAATCGTTAAATCGGCTTCTATGAGCACATGTGATGTCACAAATGTCCGAATCGATTGTCAACGTTGAAGCCGATTTAACGATTGATTAAGTCATTTTTAACCGTTATTTATTTGAACGCCGCCGTGCCGTTTATGAAATCGATGTTCGGCGACCGGTAGAGCCCCAGGTTGCGGTGAATAAAGTAACTAGGTACTTAATTAAGACTCGCACTTGGCCGCTTTTTTTCAAAATTAGCGTTTACATAATCAGCCAGACAGACGTCGTGGCAGACGACTATCTATTAAGATCAATATAGCTTTTGGGATCATTAATCTTTTCCTTAAATATTACAATTGCTGCGAAACGTACCATTTATTTAAAGGGTAGTATTTAAACAAGTGACTGTAAATTAGAGTATTAAGTCACTTAAATCATGAATTTACGTTATAGTATTACTAAGTGAGCGACTGACTGTGAGTGACGAGAAATGAACAAAACAGCAACTAACAAATATTAATTTGAGTTACTTAAAATACAAAATAAGAAGCATCATAATATTGAGCGACCTAATATTTCTTCGCTTTGCCCAATCAGAGAGATCAGAGACTTGTGCCTCTTCAAGCGGACTTCAAGCACAGAATAAAGAGTACTCTTCAAGCGCTATTGTTTTTGAAGTTATACTTCTTTTGGCGCGATGGAGAAAAATGATGAGAGTGAATTTTTCGATGCGCGCCGACACCAAAAAATTTAACAGTATGAAGTTAGTTCTAGGTGGTATGAAAATGTATGAGAGAGAAATGTATGTGAGTGCGCGCGCATCGTAAAAATAACAGCATGACGTTAGTTCTAGGTGGTATGAAATAAAAAATAAAAAATAAAATAATAATATAAAAAGAAAAAATATTCATAATTATAAAAAGAAAAGTGAACTGCATAATATAAATACTAGGAATAAAAACAAACTAGCCATGCCAGGCTTTAGAGTAAGCAAAACTAATAAATCATTTTTAGGAAATTGTATTAGGTTTTATAACAAGCTTCCTACTCAAATTACTGATCTGCCTGACACAAGTTTTAAAACACATATTAAACGTGTACTTATGGCTAGGGGTTATTACACCACTGAAGAGTACATCGATGACAAAGACGTCTGGCTCTCACTTCCTACCTGCACATTGCTCGCTGGAGATCTTGTAGCCATATAGACATGACTGATCTGCTGTGTTACGTGAACTATCTGTAAATGATTGCTATCATATACTTAATTTAAAATTATTGACTCTGTCTCAAAATGAATAATGTTATTGTTTCGAAGTTTTTCTTTTGTATACCTAAATATAATCTAAAATAATAAGCATTCAGACAACCGATCGAGCATATATTGTGTTTGCCTACTAAATAATTACTCTAATTGGACCAAATCCCGTGTTCATGCCCGCTTGAGTATGTTTCGCCGGACCGTCTCAACTGGGTCGTGTTGAAACCGGTAGTAGATGAACCCACTGAGTTTGTTTCGCTGGGTCTTCTCAGTTGGGGCGCATTGGATCCGGTGGTAGCATTAAAGCGCGACCGTCGTTATTAACACAAGGTCCGTCATAATAATAATACCTTTAATATAGACAGAACCATTGACAATATGTAGTAAAAATATTAGACTTAAACTAGATAATTAAACATAATCTCTTGACAATAACTTGATACGAGCTAGCTAAATATCATTTCTGTAATAAAATAAATATTATAAATGTTTTCATACAAGATGTACCTAAATATCTATGTTACTAGAAATAATATCTAATGTATACAACTATATTACTACAAACATGTTCTGACTATTTACAAGCGCTTTTTTGAAGTCTACGTGAATAAAAACCTTTTTTATTTTATTTATTATTTATTTAAAAGCTTTTATAATATCATCACTTGTTACGGATTCAAAACTAAAGTTAGGTACAGTTTGTTTTACGCTTTGATTTAAAAAGAGTTCAGCCACATCTGGCGAGACACTTAGTAATATCCACGGGTATATTTGCAAAAAAAGCAGCAAAAAAATTGGCAATGGTAAGCTTGTCTGAAACCAGTTCATCACCAATATTCAATACTAATGTTTGATCTCTTGATCTACTTTTACCAGTTTCAGTATTA
This sequence comes from Pseudoips prasinana, assembly GCA_951640165.1. NCBI lineage: Eukaryota > Metazoa > Arthropoda > Insecta > Lepidoptera > Nolidae > Pseudoips > Pseudoips prasinana. Next base: position 15,216,683 of record OX621259.1, on the reverse strand, counting down.
ATTATTTGCCAAGCTGATTTTATTTTATTATCAGATTTTTTAATTTTATCTCTTATATATAAAGATTTAGCTTGAATGCAAACCTTTTTAAAAAATTTTGAATAATTTCTAACATAATTAATAAAACTGAAATTTGATAACTATGTTCAAGTTGTATATTAAGAAGTATAACTTCTAACGCGTGTACATAAGTACACACGAGTATTTTTTTGTTTAGATTTGCATTGTATGTCTCCTGAAAAATTGAAAAAGCAAAAAAAAATAGGACTTTTGAAACCAATCTTAACCCAAATAACTTCCAGAAAACTCGTCTCTATCCTAATATGGAAGTTGCCCTCTCAGTATTTCTAGTCGCTCACTTAGTAATTTAGTCGCACGGCTAGAATTTTGATATCTGAAATGGATTAATTATAACCCACTATTTGTAAGCTCGTTTTGGATTTTATTATTAATCAATATTCGTTGTTAGTTTAGTTAATTATTCGCTTACTCAAATTCATGCCGCTCAAGTTATTAAAACGGCATCATCAGTCGCTAAGTATGTTTGTATTCGATCGTTTTATAATTCCCCTTATTTAAATATCAAGAGCTACGAGGTTTTCTTACTTTTTCTAGAACATTGGATGTTTCTTTTTAACGCATCTAATATGTTGTATGTAGTACTATACTATATTGCACGTGTGGCGCAGCGGCTAAGACAGTCGCCTCGCCGCTTCGTATCCCGGGTTCGATTCCCGCACCGGCCAACTATTTGTGTGACCCACAAATAGTGCTTCTGAGTCTGGATGTAAATGACTCCGTCTATTATATGTTTGTAAAGTACCCCGCGACGCAGGGATTAGACCCCTTAGTTCGCGCTTGTTTTAAAAAAATTAACTATAGTGTACAGTCGGCGCAAATTCTGTGGTGTCTCTACTTTGATCTTGACAGATAAATGGATTGTTATTGCGTTGCTGGGTCCTCTGAAATGACGACGGCTGTACTAAATTTGACGCAAATAAATAGGTAGTTTCGTATTAATTTGACTACCTTAGTGTTACTTACTTATCGTATGGGCAGTGGTTACCCTAGTGTCGGAGTTGTTCAAGTTGCTCAGTAGGCCTCTGATATGGCTCAACGGATCGACAGCTCGTGCCCTCCGAAGCACGCTAGTTTGCAAAAAAAAAAAATGGTTTATTTCTCTCGTAAAAGTTCATGTATAAATGACATTGCGATGTATAAACAATTTTTGCTTAATTAGAACTTTAGAGAGAGCTGGAGTCTGTACTAGGCTCTAAACCTGTATGACAGATCTCCAGGCATTCTCCAATCTTGCATGTCGCGCAAGAGTTTTATTAAAATAAACAAGCTTCAATTAAATTCTAAAACTGAGTTGCATACAAAAAAGGTTGAGAGACAAAAATAATTCTACTACAGAAAATTAAATAAAAATAAAATTATAATGATAAAAATTGAGTTTGAAGGTGTTTAAATTAAATTAAACCACTTTGGTGGTCACCCATCTATGGACTGACCACGAGCATAGTTGCTTAACCTTACCGATCACTTATGGACCTGTAAGAGCATATAGCTATAAGCGCCTCACCTTAGTGTTTAGCTGTAGGGATTTTTCCAAGACTCCTACTTATTACTATTTTGGACGGGACAGATATTTGTGTGCGTGAATATGTCTGTTTGTCCTGAGTCTGGGTGTAATTATCTATATAAGTATGTATTTAAAAAAGAAAAGTAGTATATGTAGTATATCACTTATCTGGTTTCCATAGTAGGTACAAGTTCTGCGTACTTGTACCTACTATGGAAACCATCATTTTTTTTTTCATCATTACAGCTAAATAAGTCCACTGCTGGACAAGCCTCCCTCAAGAATCGTCTTGAGGGGATATGCCATAATCGCCACGCTTGGCAGGCGGGTTGGCGATCGCAGTAAGATAGTCATAGTAATCAGAAGAAAGCTGCTGCCCTTCCTCAGGTAGATATTCCCTCGGGTCGACTTCTACGCCCCCCACGGGATGAGATAGGGTGATGATATTCTGATTCTGATATTTGTCGCCGTCACCACACAGCAGGAATGCCATATGGAAACCAGATTAAATATAATTACTTAATAGCAGATTAAAGTAAATTTAAGTTTAGTGGTTTCGGATCAGATGACTGTGTGTGAATAAATTCCTAAGATAATATTATTATGTTTCAGCAATTAATTATAATAATGACGTTTAACCAATGCTTATCCACATTATTCTCAACATATGTAAGACCAACAATCCTATATAAATAATGATGAGCTAATATGAATAGAAAACATACATGCTCCTAACATTTAGCATGCGAGTAGTTAATGTTGTTGTTTATCTATACATATAATAAAATCGTAGGAAAGTCAAAACTGTACATTGAATATGTTTTTAAAAGGATACTTGGAGCGTGATCTACAATGGATATCGGAGCCAAAAATATAGTTTTTAGAATTTTTTGTCTGTTTGTCTGTATCTATGTCCGGGCTAAACTCAAAAAGTACTGCATGAATTTCTTCAAATTTTGCATGAATATTACTAAGAGGTCGGTATATTTTAAACACTAAAGATTCATATTATAAAAATACAAAATAGTAACACAAAAACCTCTTGGGCTTGTGCGTGCTACTTTTGTAGTCCGTTGTGTAGCTGACAAACATACTTAATAGCTAGGTTCGACTTGTATATACTTATCAATCATATAACATTACAATTCACAACATCTAGGTAGGTATTATACAGTTCGCAATTTTAAAGTACACATATTTGTATGTACGTCACAATTGCGATTATCAAGCTATCACCTACGGGAGGGGGGAGCTATGATTATTTATAAAAATTAACGCGGGTCAAACCGCGGGGCACAGCTAGTATACAAATAATAATATGAAAGTGTAGGCAATTCATTTGCAAGTTAACGAGGTATAAAGGTCACAGCTCATTAGAGCCACTCGGCAAAGTGGTTTAATTTCTGTCTCCGTGCTTCGGAGGGCACGTTAAGCTGTCGGTCCCGGTTGTAGTCATTAGATAACAGTCGTTAAGCCATGTCAGAGGCCTGATGAGCGGATTGAACAACTCTGACACTAAGGTAACCGCTGCCCATACGATAACGAGGAGGAGGAAGGACGGCTATCTCATCCCAAATTAAGCAGAGCTTGTGCTATGGAAATCAGATAAAATAAAATAACAAAGGTTTTTATTCACGTAGACTTTAAAAAGGCACTTGTAAATAGTCAGAACATGTTTGGAGTAATATAGTTGTATACATTATTATTTCTAGTAACATACCTTATATTTAGGTACACATTGTATTGATTGTATGAAAACTTTTATAAAATTTATTGATAACTGATATAGTACATAAATACCTACTACTTTTTTATATATATACGTAAATAGATAATTACACCCAGACAGAGAACAAACTGACAAGCAGACATGTTCATGAACACAAATATGTGTCCTGGGGGACTACCGGCTAAGTTGCCGAACATCGATTTCGTGAAAGGCGTTCAAATAAATAAAGGTTAAAATGATTGAATCAGTCGCTAAATCGGCTTCAACGTTGACAATCGATTCTGGACCATTAATGACGTCACATGTGGTCATGGAAGCCGATTTAAGGATTGATTAAGTTATTTTTAACCTTTATTTATTTGGACGCCATTAACGAAATCGATGTTCGGCGACATAGCCGGTAGAGCTCCTGGGGGACTACCGGCTAAGTCGCCGAATTTCGGGATAGTGATCGGCGTTGAAATAAAATGAACATAGTTATCAATTTTCATACCACCTAGAACTAACGACATGCTGTTATTTTTACGATGCGGGCGCATCGTGCGCACGATGCGCGCGCATCCAAAAAATTCACTCTCATACCACCTAGAACTAACTTCATGCTGTTAAATTTTTTGGTGTCGGTGTGCGCGCGCATCGTAAAAATTCACTCTCATCATTTTTCTCCATCGCGCTAAAAGAAGTATAACTTCAATAAAGGTTCAGAATCAAATCAAAAAATGGTCCGGAATCGATTTTCAACGTCGAAGCCGATTCAGTGGCCGGTTCGTCGACTTAGCCGGTAGCCCCCCTGTATGGAAATCGGACCCATGATCTGCGGCGGGAAAGGCAAGCATTTACTTACCACGCCAACTGGCCAGTCATTATTCCAAGAACAAATAGCTACTCGTACGTCGAGACTTTTTGAATAAACTTTTCAACAAATGCTTTCATTTACAAATAATTAAAGAAATGCGAGTTGAAGCACATTACAGAACAACAAAACACTTTGTTTTTCCAAATTCTGTATAGTTTCCACTAAAAATTTCTTCTCTTCATTGTTTTCACTTTATCTTTTACTTTTATCAAGAATATACACATCTGGTTCATAACAAACAGACTCTGCAAAAGAGCATTTACGTTATACGGGATACAAATTAACCGTATATTTCAACATTTTTAATAGTTTTTGTTAGCTTTAGTATCTGCTGCACGTGTGGCGCAGCGGCTAAGACCGTCGCCTCGTTGCTTCGTGTCGCAGGTTCTAGTTCCGCGCCGGACAACTATTTGTGTGACCTTAAATAGTTGTTCTGAGTCTGGATGTAATTTGTGTCTGTCTATTATATGTTCGTAAAGTACCCTGCGACACAGGGATTTAATTCCCTAACGCGGGTGTCGTCTTTTTAAAGAAAAAAAATGTGTCTGTTTTTAACTCACCAGCTAATCCTTGTTTGGTAATAATATTGCAATCTATACATGAAATAAAATCGTAGAAAAGTCAAAACTGTACATTGAATATTTTTTTAAAACGATACTTGGGGCGTGACCTACAATCGATATCGAAGCCAAGAATATAGTTCTTAAAATTTTTGTCGAGTTGTCGTATGTATGTCCGGGCTAAACTCAAAAATTACTGCATGGATTTACTTCAAATTTTGCATGAATATTACTAAGAGGTCAGGTCAACATATAAGCATTATATTATCACGCTATCGCTTACGGGGGAGGAGCTGTAATAATTTATAAAAACCGTTAAACCACAGAATAAAAAGGTTAAACCGCGGGGCACAGCTAGTATAAATACGAAAATAGCTCCATCTCTCCGTCTCTCTGTCTATCCCTCTTTCACACTAAAACTACTGAACCGATTATAATGAAATTTGGTACACAGATAGTTTAGAGCCTCAGAAAGGACATAGACTACTTTTTAATGCGAAAAAATGGCTATACAAGGTTGAAAGTAGGGATGAAAAGTTGTATGGAAGTATCGTCATTGGAGGTAGAAGGTTAAAACTAATTTTTAGGCGTTGATTCGATATTAAGAAATATGACATACAAAGTTTGTAAAAGTTTTACCCTCAAGGGTGTAAAATAATCAATAGAGATTAGGGGAGGAAAGTCGGTATGGAAATATGTAAGGTCTACGGGACTGTTTTATAAGTTTGGGGCGAAATACAAGATATTAGAGATATTCTGATGTATTAATTACAGAGTCATTACAAAATGTGCGGACGATACTTACTTACTTGTCGTATGGGCTAATCGTCGTTAAAGAGGCCTACTTGGCGGCCTGAGCAAGTCTGATACTAGGGCAACCACTTACCCTAGTATCAGACTTGCTCAGGCCGCCAAGTAGGCCTCTGACATGGCTTAACGACTGTTGTCTAATGACTACAACCGGGACCGACAGCTTAACGTGCCCTCCGAAGCACGGAGACGCTCAGAAATTAAACCACTTTGGACGTCACCTATCTATGGACTGACCGCGAACCTATATGCTTAACCTCGCCGACTGGTGAGAGCATCTAGCTATGTTGCGGGCACAGCTAGTCCTCTATATATTCCATGGAAGCTTCAGAATTCAGAGGTCACATAACAGTCGTTCATCCTACGTTACTTACGGCTGGAGACTGTCCATATAATAAGTACATGAGAGTGATGGAATAGAAAGTGCCCCTATATTTGAGCACACAATGTGACTGTACATGTCTGCATAGATGGATAGTCTCCATTGAGATTGGCCACGGACAAGGAGGACATTATTTTTATATATATTATTGGGATGGTATGGGGTGGCCCCGTTATTATTTCTGAGCCGGAAAGCACATAGGTGTCGTAAAAGGCGACTAATGGATAAACCAGGTAGTCGAGTAGCAGCGCCACCTATGTTCTAGATACTATATACTTAACTGTGGTCGCGAATACACAAGCCAAGCGCGGTGGTTACGGCAAATCCTTTCAAATGCCAACGCTATAAAAACCTTTGGAGGAGGCCTATATCGGCAGAGGCCTATATCGGCAGGGGTTTATATCGGCAGAGGCCTATATCGGCAGAGGACGATATCAGGCTGATGATGATGAAGATGATGATGGCCATGTTCTGCCTAGTTCGGAATCATATCTGCGAGATTTCCGACAGTGTGTTAATGGTACCAAGATATTTATTTTATTATATAGGCTGGCCGAGGAGTTGTCGTTCAAACGCTAAATTTAGATACTTTATGATGAGGAGTATCCGAGTCACCCCATGTATGTTCTACGATGTTGTGTAGTTTTCGAGATTGAATTTTTTTAATGATTTTCTTGTTCGTAAATTTCACCGAACATCAGTTTTTTAAGGTTCCGTAGCCAAATGGCAAAAAACGGAACCCTTATAGATTCGTCATGTCTGTCTGTCTGTCCGTATGTCACAGCCACTTTTTTCCGAAACTATAAGAGCTGCACTGTTGAAACTTGGTATGTAGATGTATTCGGTGAACCACATCAAGATTTTTACACAAAAATAGAAAAAGAACAATAATTTGGGGGGGTCCCCAACTCCCCATACATAGAACATGTGGTATGTCTATGGATAGGTCTTTAAAAATGATATTGAGGTTTCTAATATAATTTTTTTCTAAACTGAATAGTTTGCGCGAGAAACACTTGCAAATTGGTAAACTCCTGTAACTTCTAAAATTAGAGAATGATAAAATTATATGATGTACATTACTATGTAAACTAACAACGAAAATTGGTTTGAACGAGATCTAGCAAGTAGTTTTTTTAATATGTCATGAATCGTAAACCGCAAATTGCTTTCATTTAATCAACTGAAATACTTGCTGCTACGGAACCCTTCATGGGCGAGTCCGACTCGCAATTGGCCAGTTTTTTCTCGTACTGTTGAACATTTCTGGTTCAGTTTTTTTTGTAATAACTAATTAGCATAGTTTAACCTAACACCCTAAAACGTATGGTTTGTCTAATCATTGCAGAACTGACTTAGAATTTATTCGAAAGTTCAAAATTAGGGTTTGAGCTCAGGACTCGTAAATTATCAAAGTATCAAAAAAAACGTAGAACATACATGGGGGTGATTCGGGTACTCCTCATCAAAAAGTATCTAAATTTTGCGTTTGAACGTCAACTCTTCGGCCACCCTGTATATTTATACCTCAGGGGCTCTACCGGCTAAGTCGCCGAACATCGATTTTCTAAATGGCGTCCATATAAATAAAGGTTAAAAATGACTTAATCAACCGTTAAATCGGCTTCCATGAGCACATGTGACGTGATAAATGGTCCGGAATCGATTGTCAACGTTGAAGCCGATTTAACGATTTACGAAGGCATTTTTAACCTTTATTTATTTGAACGCCATTCACGAAAACGATGTTCCGCGACTTAGCCAGTAGAACCCCTGATAGTGGTAACCATTTGTTCTATTTTGCGTTCTTTATTTTATAATTCTTAGAGGTAATCGCTTTTAGAATAAAAACTCAAGAGCCAAGTTTTATCTCATTTATTTGACTGCAGAATGACAATTGAAAGTCAAACACAAAACGCCACTCAGGCTAAGCCGTGTCGCGATGTTTTAATAATTGCGGTATATTGTAATATTTATTAAACAAATTCTTAAATAAAGTAATGAAAATGGACCTACCTAGAGTCGGAAAATCACACTAATATTATAAAGGTGAAAGTTTGTGAGTGTGTGAGTGTGTATAATAATAATAATATCTAGGGACAATGTCACATAGATCATCCTAGCCCCAAACTAAGCAAAGCTTGTACTATGGGTACCAGGCGACGATATACATACTTATATAGATAGATAAATACTTAAATACATAGAAAACATCCATGACTCAGAAACAAATATGCGTGCTCATCACACAAATATTTGCACTTACCGGGATTCGAACCCAGGACCACCAGCTTCGTAGGCAGGAACACTACCAACTAGGCTAAGGTGACCGTCGTGTATGTTTGTTACTACTTCACGTCTAAACGTCTGGAGTGATTTTAATAAAATTTGGTATGGAGCTAGCTGACACCTTGGATGTTATAAATTATAGCCTATGTGTTAACATAGGCTATAATTTATAAAGTGGGTATAACCGCGGGGTAAAGCTAGTTCATCTATAAAGAGAGTTTCCGACGGCTGCACGGTATTTCATGAGGCAGTTAAGAATCGTTTTGATTAAACTCCGCTTTAGAAAATCATCGTAACAGCTGTATAAGTCTATTGCTGGACAAAAGCCTCCCGCAAGTATCATCTTGGAGGGATATTTCATAATCGCCACGCTTGGCAGACGGGTTAGCGATCGCAGTATGATGGTCATAGTACTCAGAAAGAAGATGCTGCCAATTCTCTGGTAGCTATTCCATCGGGTCAACTTCTACGCCCCCCACGGGATGATGGGGTGATGATATTCTGATATTCGCCGCCATCACCACACAACAAACTTTAGATAAACACAATATTAAAATGAGTCATCTATTAAGATTAAGATACAAACCCATTGGTTTTGTCAAAGCATATTATCAGAGCCTGTCTCGAATGCAGCTATCTCACTTTATAAAATAGTACATAAGGTTTTGAATTCCGAATAGTGTAAAGTTTTCATTGTATTAGGTTACTAGCTGTGCCCCGCAGTTTTACCCGCGTTAAACTTTTTAAATTATCACAGCTCCTCCCACGTAGGTGATAGCGTGATAATATGTAGCCTATATGTTGACCCAACCTCTTAGTAATATTCATGGACAATTTGAAGTAAATCCATGCAGTACTTTTTGAGTTTAGCCCGGACATACATACAGACAAACAGATAATCAGACAAAAATTCTAAAAACTATATTTTTGGCACCAGGGATCCTTTTAAAAAAATATTCAATTGACTTTCCTACGATTTTATTATATGTATAGATGATGGAGCTGGCATGGTCGTATTGTGACCAAAAGCCCCTAAATTTATAATAGATAATAAAAAAATACAAACCCACTCACAAATAAACATTAAGACATAGGCATAGATATACTAGGAATTAAAAAAATACCGCCATTTTGAGCTTTGTAGTGGACTAGGACACAAGTAGTGAGGTTTTTGTAGAAACACGTCTAGTCTTACAAATAGTCAGTTTTAAGGGAATTGATCACCTTGAGCACATCCACTTGGACTTCAAAAGAAATCTATTTTAGATTTTCAAGGCGATTCTTCCATTGACTAAAGGGAAGTGTCTATTAAATGCCTGGAAAGAACAAAAACTACCTATACCCTTCTAAGAATCTTCTAAGAATAAAATATAAATAATTCATTTAGTACGGAGTTTGGTAAACCAGAGTATAACTATTTTAGTATTATATTTGACAAGGTGTGCCCCGCGGCTTTAACTGCGATATCCAGGGTGTCAGCTAACTCCATACCAAATTTTATTAAAATCGCTCCAGCTGTTAAGACGTGAAGAAGTAACAAACATAGTAAACATACACACTCACAAACTTTTACCTTTATAATATTTGTGTTATTATCGTTTACTAGATATACTTAATTGCACCAAAAAACACAATACATTATCTATATAAATAAAAAGAGAAGTCCTGACTGATTGACTGACTCATCAACGCCCAGCCCAAACCCTTGGACCTAGAAAGCTGAAATTTTGTACAGATGTTTTCTTTATAATGTACACAAGGAATAAGGAAGGACTTTTCGAAATTCAACCCCTAAAGGGGTAAAAAGAGGGTGCAAAGTTAGTATGAAAATTTTCTGTTTTTGAAGTTATAGGGATGAAAGTTGGTACTCAGCCTTTTAGTTAAAAATAAAAAATACGTGTTTCAGGATTTTTGGAAACTTCACCCCCAAGTGCGAAAAATGGGGGAGGTAAGTTTGTATGAAAAATGTGACAATTTTTAAGTTAAACGCATGAAAATTAGTATTTAGCCTTTCAGTAAAAAAAAAAAATGTATTTTCAGGATTTTTGGAAATTCCATCCCCAAGGGCGAAAAATAGGGGATGTAAGTTTGTATGAAAAATGTGACAATTTTTAAGTTAAACGAATCAAAATAGTATTTGACCTTACAGTTAAAAAATATAAAATAATAATTTCAGGATATTTGGAAATTCCACCACTAAGGGCATGTTGCTCAGGAATCAGAAATCTTGGCATCGTGTTATAGATGCTACTATTATGACTGGATCCGCCCAGGGAGAAACAGTGTTCGTCCCACATATTCCGTCCTCACAGTCCTCACAGTGTGGTAGTTCTGGTACGACCTGCTAAAACTGTAAGGAACATCGTGTACAAAGAAGTTTTATAAAATCAATTGTTGTTTCCTCGATCTTATCATTTAGGGTTGATTAGAAGTGCATTAATAAATATAATGCTTATACTCCTTGATTCGTACAGTGTATAAATGCCTATTTTGACCTCTTTTGCGTGTGTATGCTTTTGGTCTTACAGAGTGAGAAGCTCAATTTTACGTTGACACTGCTTAACATCTAATGGCACGCACCAAAAATCGATAATTTTCTCTTTTTTTCCTTTAAACTTGGTGCCGAATTTCAAAATTGTAGGCCAATGGCAAATTATTCTAAACTTAGTATGAGGTAAATAGTGAGTCAGTGAAACATTTTATAATGAAAATATGATTAAAAAGGCCGTGTTTTTTCTGTATACCGTTTTTGACAGACACAGCATACAGAATTTTAATTATTCTTTAGTTAGTCACATTCGTTTTACAGTTTCTCAAAGTGAGTCTTTTACGTGTGTTGGCCTTTTTGTTGTAGGTTACATTGGTCATCATTCAAAGTTTCCGCGTACGAAGTCGCGGGCAACAGCTAGTCTTAATATAAGAAAATACAAGTATAGACGCCAGCACATCAAGCTACCCCAATCTGTCAAATTTTCCCAATTGAAACTGAACCTTATGCTTAGGTGATAAAGTAAAAAATCTAAAAAATAAATTTGACAGACTTGGATAGCTGGATGTGCTGGCGTCTAAACAATCGGCGTTCTTATCGCTTTGTAGCGATCTCTTCCAGACAAGGAAAAGTAAGATGGAAAGGCGGTAGTTGTCATCATGAAATACAAACATTATGATATTACCATACAGTGTTGTCAGTCCTTCTGCAGCCTTAATACACACGTTGAATAAGTGTAGCAACGATTCTGCAAAGATTGAACTACTCGTACAATCCATCCAAATCCAAACATCAATAAAAATGGTGTTGGAATTCTGGACGTCTTTCGGCTGATATGATGAGATATACTTATCCAGTTTGGTACATGGCCTAACTTATTAGGGATGATAAACTTAAATATGTAGATATTAATAAATAATATAACCAAAGCGATTATGAAGAGTTTGCACGATGTAGGGCAAGGGTTAAAATTGAGACTGCACGAGCGTACCTATAACCAGTACCGCGACCGAAAACATTTGTTAGGGGAACCAAAGGCTTGTTGGGGGTACATATAGCATCTAGGAAAGGCGATCCGAATCATCGATGGATAATCAAAGATGGGCGAGTATTAGCAAAACATGTTTTTTTTTTTTTTTAACCTACTTACATTAACGGTTAGACCAAACATATAAGTTATAGGTTACATATTAAGCAAATGTTACTAACATTTTTTTTTATTTATTTATGAACCAACTTACATTAACGGTTAGACCAAACATATCAGTCATAGGTTACATATTAAGCAAATGTTACTAACATTTAAATGCGGTTGCTCGGTTCTTTCAGTCTGTATATGAATATAAAACTAAAACTACTCTTCGTTCTTATCATCATCATTATATCAGCGGAAAGACGTTTGATGGACAAAGGTCTCTCCCAAAGATCTCCACAACTGCCAGCCTGGCGCTACTTGGAACAACGCTTGGCAGACGGGTTGGCGATCACAGTATGATGGTTATAGTACTCAGAGAAATGCTGCTGTCCATTCTCTGGTATAGATTCCACTGGCCAAGTTCTACGCCTCCCAAGGGATGAAGTTAAACTATAAAATAAAAAAGGTTTTTATTCACGTAGTCTTTCAAAAAGTGCTTGTAAATAGTCTGAACATGTTTGTAGTAATGTAGTTGTATACATTATTATTTCTAGTTACATAGATATTTAGGTACACGGACTGTATGAAAACATTTATAAAATTTATTTTATAATAGCAATTATATTTAGCTAGCTTGTATTAAGTTATTGTCAAAGAGATTATGTTTAAGTTTCATAATCAAAATTTAAAGTTTTAGTTATATTTTACTACATATTTAACAACATAACTAAAAAGAATAAATTAATTGTTTTAATCAATATCATCAATGAAATATTTAGTTTCAAAATCCAATCTTCTTAGTAAACTGCCGTTCGCACTGAGCGCACGTGAGTATCGCATCAACATAATAATATTTTGTAGTCGAGGGTTGTTGTGCTATTAGCTCATCGCGTTCTGTATCGAGCTAAGTTTTTCGCTGTTCGTCAAACAGGCGTATTTGCCTCTTGACAAGCCTTAAAAGGCTCGGTACTGCAATTTTTCATGTGCCGTTTTTGAACGTCGTTATATCTGAGACGTTGGCCCTAGGTTCTTCTCTTGTTATATTAGAATATCATTAGTCTGATATCGTCCACTTTGTTGTGTGGTGAATATCATCACAGTTCGAGTGCCTAACAGAGAATGGGCTGGCTTCAAACTGCGATCGCCAACCCGTCTGCCAAGCGTGGCGATTATAGCATATCCCCCTATTCTTTGGGAAGGCTTTTGTCCAGTGGACATAAATTGGCAGACATGATGATATTGTCCACTGCTGGACATGGGCCTCCCCCAAAGGTTGTTATGACGTTGTTATGCGAGTTGGCGATTGCATAATAATAATAATAAGTACACTTTATTGCGTCATATAGTATACAGTTCAGTAAAATAAATACCAGTTATATTCATGCAATAGGCGGCCTTATCGCTAAAAGCGATCTCTTCCAGGCAACCATTGAATTGGATGAACCAAAATTTATATGAATATTAAAAGGGTATAAGATAGTGTACAGAATAGAGAGGAAATTATGGACAGTTGAACATACTCATATGGACAGTTGAACGTACTCTCGGAACCATGCTAGAACTGGTCAACTATAGATTGACCATGCGCTTGGGTGTTGATCTTCATCGACGAGTGAAAGGACGAGCTCCCTAACATATGCAAATGGAATATTATTTTGCGCTAGCCAACTGCTCGTTATTTTCAATTCTTTCATTTTAATATACAATTGCTAAATGTAACAATAATAGCTTAGTAACTTGCTATTTATTGTTTATTTAAGGATATTAAAAATATATGTGACGAAACAGCCCGCACGGACGGACTAATTCAAAATATTTTGTTGCTTTAATTACTGTGTTTATGTAATACATTGTGAGCTTGACAAGTACTAGTGTATGTAAATACCCAAGTGCTGAATAAATTTCATTATTTCATTTCATTTCATTATTTCCTTATTTCATATGTTTATTTTTAGGTTTTAGGCAGCTAGCACATAGGTAGCGCTGCTGCCCGAGTACCTGCTGTATCCCATAGTCGCCTTTAACGAAACCCACGGTATGGTATGGGGTGGTCCTATTATTCATATTCATATTCAATCATTAAACCTTGACATAATCTCCTTGACAATAACTTAATACAAGCTAGCTAAATATCACTACCATTATAAAATAAATTGTATAAATGTTTTAACATTCCGTGTACCTAAATATCTGTAATAAGTAACTAGAAATAATAACTGTATTACTACAAACATGTTATGACTATTTACAAGCGCTTTTTTTAAAGTCTTTAAAAAATAAAATGAATAAAAACCTTTTTTATTTATTTTATTTTTATTTATATCTTATTCTTTCTAGTCCGGGAACCACACGGTTAAACAACACAATATTTTTTTTCTATCAAAAGTATGTATTTATGTGACTCTCAATGGTACGAGTAGTATATAACACGCAGTCTTACAACTTAGAGTAATAAAAGAAGCTCTTTAAAATTATTCAAAAATATCTAATTGATTCTCGCAACCCATTCATTAATAGACGTGAGTCGTGACTGGTGTGTTGAGAATAGCAAAACATAAATATTCGTTTAAAAATAACTGTTTATGTTGCCGTAGACATGCTTGGTAATTCAACTCAGTACTGGCCATTACCAACTTTAAAACAACTTTATGCTAATATTTTGCAACGCATTGTAAATTCACGTAATGTAAATAAAGCTATGGGTCAAGAAAACTCGGCCTGGGGCTCTACCGGCTAAGTCGCCGAACTTCGATTTCTTAAATAACGTTCAAATAAATAAAGGTTATAAATGACTAATCAATCGTTAATCGACTTCCATGAGCACATGTGACGTCATAAATGGTCCGGAATCGATAGTCAACGTTGAAGCCGATTTAACGATTGATTAAGTCATTTTTAACCTTTATTTATTTGAACGACATTTAAGAAATCGATGTCCGGTGACTTAGCCGGTAGAGCCCCTCTGAGCAAGTTGCAGTACGTTTTTGGACCATTTTTGAAATTGATGTATTTTGTGGTCTCATCCGCCCGATGACGCGGAACAGACCGGCATAGTCCTTCTGTCTTCACCCCAACTATAACTTGGTGAGTTCCATTCAATTTGATTTACCTCACTCAATCGTAAGTGAAGTGTTCATGACCAGTCTAAAATTAATATTCACTCAATATACATACTCACTGGCACAACAAAACAAATACAAAAAAGTATAATAATAACTTCTATAGTGTTCCTGCCCAAATTGTAGCTGCGGTGGCTAACTGTAATGTAGACTAGCAAAAAAAACCGGCCAAGTGCGAGTCGGACTCGCCCATGAAGGGTTCCGTAGCAGCAAGAATTTCTAAATGAAAGGTAAATTGCGGTTTACGATTTATTAAAAAAAACTACTTACTAGATCTTGTTCAAACCACGTTTCGTTGTTAGTTTAAATGGTTATGTACATCATATATTTTTTGTGTTTTATAATTATCTTATTTTAGAAGTTACAGGGGGGGACACACTCATTTTACCACTTTGGAAGTGTCTCTCGCGCAAACTATTCAGTTTGGAAAAAAATGATATTAGAAACCTCAATATCATTTTTGAAGACCTATCCACAGATACCCCACATGTGGGTACGATGAAATAAAAAAAAATGAGTTTCAGGTCTATGGGTCTATAGGGAACCCCCAAAATTGTTGTTCTTTTTCTATTTTTGTATGAAAATCTTAATGCGGTTCACATAATACATCTAATACAGTACAGCTCTTATAGTTTCTGAAAAAAGTGGCTGTGGCATACGGACAGACAGACAGACAGACATGACGAATCTATAAGGGTGCCGTTTTTTGCCATTTGGCTACGGAACCCTAAAAACGCTTAATAGAAAGGTGAGTAAGCATATGCACAAACTCGCAGAGGCTTTAAAAACTTGAGATCGCTTGTGACTGACGGCATAGGATATCGCCACCCCATCTCATCCCGTGGAAGTAGAAGTCTTCGCGTGGGAGTATCTCTCAGAGGACAGACAGCAGCGTCTCTCTGTACTATAACTATCATACTGCAATCGCGAACACATCTGCTAAGCGTAGCGATTATGGCATATCCCTCCAAATGATGGACACAACTCCATTATTTTTATATTATTTTATTTTATTTATTTAGGGACAATCAACAGCTACAACATAATACATACTGCCAGCGTGTATCGTTCGCAGCTTAACGCAGAGCGCCTACCCCGGATTGGTAGATGGTGCAGGTCGAGACCCGCCGGACGATTAAATTTAGGATTTCCCATTTTTGAGATTAGATAAACGCTTTGCATTGCGAATAATGCTATAAAATTAAAATTTAATCATTTGGAAGGTATTATCAATATGATATGATCTTTCAAATGCAACCGTGAACATATCAGTCGGCCATGTTTCTAGAAAACAAAACCGATAGATAATACCTACATCCTCCGGAAGGGTGTTAGCAAGGGAATCCTAAATTTGATCTGCCAGCGTGTATCGTTCGTAGCTTTACGCAGAGCGCCTACCCCGGATTGGTAGATGGTGCAGGTTCGAGACCCGCCGGACGATTAAATTTAGGATTTCCCATTTTTGAGATTAGACAAACGCTTTGCATTGCGAATAATGCTATAAAATTAAAATTTAATAATACATACATATAGGATTTACAAAATTATTAAGTAATGTTGCAGCCCACGACATTATCCACAGTAAAACACAAACAATAAGTCGGTGAATGCAGTAGCAAAGTAAATTTACCTAATTAAATATTCAGAAAAAAGAACAAAATTGTACTGAAATTCCATTGTACATTACATTCTATAGAATGCTATAGACGTGATGTTAATATTAGATACAAGTATGTAAGTAACATAAATGTATAACAACAAATTGATATTATAAACAAAAACAGAAAATACTTGTTTAAACATTTTACTACCTACATCAGATTGAAATTTGAATTTTGAACATGCAAATATATCAATGTCAATAAAATTTTATATTATATTATGGAAATCATTTGGTGAGGCATTGTTCCAGCAATGGGTGTCAATCAGCTGATATGATGATGACTCTAAACACTTACCTAGTATTTTATAATGACACAAGACTAGGTAAAACAGAGCTAGCATACTGTACGAAACGTCTCCCTCTTAACCACGGCGCCACATGGGCAGTCAACTTAATTGCACATAAAATGTAATTTACATACATACATACATAGACTCACGCCTGTTTCCCAGAGGGGTAGGCGGAGACAACGGATTTCCATCTTTGCACAAGTCTTTTGCCTCGATTACTGTCATTATATTCTTCATACATGCTCGCCGGTTTAGGGTACTTCTGACCTGTCCTTTCTTTTTGTCTCCGATTTGGTCAGAGAATGTTGGACGAGGTCTTTCCCTTCCGGTTGTTTCATTCACCCAGGCCAGGTATACTTCTTTGGTCAATCTTCTTTCATTCATCCTTTCTTAATGGCCAAACCATCTCAGCATTCCTTTTTCAATCTTTGTGACTACATCCTCTTTCACTCCACAACGCTCTCTTACATCAGTAGTTCGAATTCTGTCTCTCAAAGTCACACCACACATACTTCTCAGAGCTCTCATTTCCACTGCATTTATTTTACTTTCATTCTTTTTCTGCCATACCCAACTTTCACTTCCATACATTAAAGTTGCTGCACTAACACTCCATCGTGCACGGCCAGTCAAGCCTTCTTTGAGATTTGCTGGCTACTCATAAAGGCGTTTAGTGCCCCATTCACTCTGTTCCCCGCATTTACTCTTCTAACAATATCTTTTTCATATTTCCCATCTCTCGTAAACAAAGTTCCCAAATATACAAACTCTTTCACCTGTTCGACTTCTCCAATCACAATATCATATCATCTAAAATGTCATTTCTAGAGTTTAAACTAAGCACATCTAGTACCTTGGAATGTCGACTGTATTATACATAAAATGATTAATAGAACGATAAAATCATATCTATTGTCTATAATAAAAACGTTGATCATCAGTTTATTTACATACCATTAAACAGCGTACCGGAAGTTCTAATTTTTATGTTTAAACCTGTCTTATTTGTTTTTGTTTGCCTATCATTATTTAATCATTTATTATTGACATGATGGCATTAAAAATTGTATTTTTTAGTATCGCATAAAAAAATATTTGACGCACAAAATTAAATTTGGCAGATTGTCTGTAGTGATATTACTAGCTGCTGATGGAAAAATCACGGGAATCTGTATATTTGAGTTGTAAAACAAACGGTTCTCTGTTCCAATTATTTATTGGTTCATTGGTTATTTTAGTCGATATAGAGAACGAAACACTTACTTTGTGTATCGTAAGTTAGTTAGATATATAGAAAACACTTTATTGCACCAAATCGGAACATACATTGAAACATAAGTTAGCTTATATTATGAGGTACAAACGGCGGTCTTATCGCTAATATAGCAATCTCTTCCAGACAACCGTTGGACTAACCAAAGCAATGTAGGGAGACAAATTGTTTCTTTCTCTATCTACTATATAATAAAAAAACTTCGTTTAAAAAAACCGACTTCAAAAACTAAAAAGTATAAAAAAATATCTTAATAAAGATTTAATTTAATACATCTCTTATGCAAACCAAACAATACCTTTAATATTAATGAAATACTAAAATATGTATGTGACACCTATTGATAGGTTTGAAGTCGGTGCCAAGCCAAATGTAAGGTATTAATATTATATATATTTTTATGATAAAGTTTCATATGTTTCACATAAATTTTCATTGTTCTTTAAAATTATTTACGTAGGTCAATCTTTAGTGTAGGAATTTCTACACAAAGTAAGGAAGCGGTTTGTAAAATTTACTTTTATATTGCTTAGGGCTTGGCACCGACTTCAAACCTATCAATAGGTGTCACATACATATTTTAGTATTTCATTAATATTAAAGGTATTGTTTGGTTTGCATAAGAGATGTATTAAATTAAATCTTTATTAAGATATTTTTTTATACTTTTTAGTTTTTGAAGTCGGTTTTTTTAAACGAAGTTTTTTTTATTTGTTACTTTTTAGTGTCTAGCTATGGGTAGGCCTACGAAAGGTGCCACGGGCCTCAAAAATATAGGTCCCAAAAAACGGGAACGGAAAAATAAGTATATATCCTCCGAAAAAAAGTTGTTCGAAATTATATATTTCACGTTCTTGTGTGACAGTGAATGAAATTAGTCTGCTGAGCAGAGGGCTGTTAGGCTAGGTCTTATTAGTGATCGATTAGCCAACGAGTCTGCTCAGCAGAGGGCTGTTAGACTAGGTCTTAGTAATGATCGATTAGCCAACGAGTCTGCTGAGCAGAGGGCTGTTAGACTAGGTCTTATTAATGATCGATTAGCCAACGAGTCTGCTGAGCAGAGGGCTAGGTCGTATTGATGATCAAGTAGACAACGAGTCTTCTGAGCCTATATAATTAATAAAACCGGCTGAGTTCGAGTCGGTCTCGCCCATGAAGGGTTCCCTAGCAGCAAGTATTTGAGTTGATAGAATGAAAGGTAAATTGCAGTTTACGATGTATTCTAATTTTTATTTTGTGTTTAATTGTTATTATGTTTATGTATTTAATTTCCGGTGGAAGTTTGCATGGTAATGTACATCATATATTTTTGTTAGTTTTATCATTCTCTTATTTTGGAAATTACAGGAGGGGACACTCATTTTACGCCTTTGGAAGTGTCTCTCGCGCGAACTATTCAGTTAAGAAAAAAATTATATGAGAAACCTCAATATCATTTCTAAAGACTTATACATAGATACCCCACATGTATGGGTTTGATGAAAAAACCTTTGAGTTTCAGCTAACTATGGTTAACCCCCAATTTAAAAAAAAAATTGTGCGTAAGTTAGATTTTCACAGAATACATCTAGTTACCAAGTTTCAACATTCATAGTTGCGGAAAAAGTATCTTACAGACGGACAGACAGACATGACCAATCCATACGGGTCCCGCTTTTGCCATTTGGCTACGGAACCCTAAAAACCCTAATAAAGGTGAAAAGTTTGTGAGTGTGTATGTTTGTTACCTCTTCACGCCTAAACGGCTGGAACGATTTTAATAAAATTTGTTATGGAGTTAGCTGACTTCCTGGATTAACACATAGGCTATAATTTGTATAATTTAACGCGGGTAAAAACAATGCGCTTGTGCTAAAAGGTGCGCCTACATGCGCTTCCAATAACGAGCTTATAAGCGTGTATTAAACGATAGTCGTCTGAAATTGTTATTTATGTTCACACCAAGAAACCCTTTAACAGTATGAGCTAGACTGGCTAATATTTAAAAACGTGTGTCAAAAACAGTTACATCGTCCACATAAACAAAAACTTTTTTACATTATTTTTCATAAAATGAAAACTACTGGGCCAATCTATATAAAATTTTTATGGGACCAAATGGCAACTATTCCGCATCAAACTAAATAAGAATCACGTAAATCGGATCATAAATCTCTGAGTTATCGGTGTACATACATAAAAAAAAAAACCAGTGAACTTGAGAACCTCCTCCTTTGGAAGTCGGTTAAAAATAAGTCGGGTTTTCCTTCCTGACGCTATAACTCCAGAACGCACGAACTGTTTTCCACGGTTTTGCATTCGTTGGAAAGGTCTCGGGCTCCGTGAGGTTTATAGCAAAGAAAATTTATAAAATTTAACGCGGGTAACACCGCGGGGCACAGCTAATATCTGCTAAAAATAATTGAACCAATAAATAATTGAAATAGAGAACCAACATTATAACAAACTATAGTAAAACTTAAAAATAATTTTTACAGGTGTACACACGGCTACATATCAAGTTAAACATTCCCAATATAATGATAATAATAAATTTATTTTCATTCAGTCAACAAAAGATCAATTTTGTTAGTAAAACATAAAAATAAAATAAAACATAAATATAAGCTGACCTGTCATTGTATGGAAATCCTATACAACACGAAATGAGGTTATATAAAGTGTACTAATATGTGTACCATAGGCGTGTGTACCATAAATGAGTGAAAAAATCATCATTTCCTCTGGTATTCTATTGGCCCCTATGGTTGACACACAATTAGCATAATATAAGTGAACTAGGCTACTTAAAAAAAGATTGTACCTAATGAAAGTTGATTAAGTCGCAATAAGAAATTATGTGACGATTATGTCACAAAATTTTCAGCTCCATGTTAGATGCCAGACCGAAGCTTTTTTTTTAATCTTTATTTTTTTTGTAAGGGATTTTACCACTTAGTGATAATGTCACCCCCATACCATCTACATTAAACAACTTAAAACTAAACAAAGGGTAATGAACAGATATTATTATAATCATGACCATATATATAGGTACCAGAACGAATAGGGACAAATCCCTATTCGTTCTGGTACCTAACCAATAGCAGCCGACACAACATCCTAGCCTCCTTCGACAAAGGGGACGCCAGAATGCTGTTACATGTCCCTAGGCTGAAGTTTATTAAAACTTCAGCCTAGCTAGCACGGGTCTGTATACCTTTTTTTTTGATAAGGCAGTAGGAATGCCTACGCATGCCACCCGGAAAAAGTGTCTGCGGGTGGGTGTGTCGGACTCGCACCGACTAAACCTAACCTGCCGTGGACTTCTCTTGGCGCCTGATGGGGGGAGCCCAGAGAACGCGGATACGCTGTTCCGATGCTTACCTTTTGCGCCATGTCCCAGATGGTTGGGACACGTACCCTGGGAAGGTTCTGAATTGCCCTCCCCTATTGCCGACTCCTGCCAGTCCAGCACAGCGGCTGCGCCACAAACAGATCGCTGTCTTCCCGGAGCTGCTTTCACGTGCTGGCAGTAGAGGACACTTCTCATACTGCCACCGCAGCACGGGGTCTGTATGCCTATAATTTTATTTATCACATAGTGTTCATGGTGTAGAAAAAGCATAGGCATGCAGCGTATTAAATACATCATCACCTTGATTATAATGAAATACATGAAATACACCATCGACCATTAAAAATAATTATATCTAGGGACAATGTCACACAGATCATCCTAGCCCCAAACTAAGCAAAGCTGGGTACCAGGCGACGATATACATACTTATATAGATAGATAAATACTAAATACATAGAAAACATCCATGACTCAAACAAATATTCGTGCTTATCACACAAATATTTGCACTTACCGGGATTCGAACCCATGACTACCAGCTTCGTAGGCAGGAGCACTACCAACTAGGCTACGGTGACCGTCATTGCTAGAAATAGGCCTAAGGTTTTTATAATGTTGCCATTTGGAGTGTTTTGCCGTGGTCACCGTCCTTGACACGCAAGTTGGCAGCCGCGATTAGGTGGTAGCTCAACTACCTGGTGTACTCTCTAGTCGCTTTTTACGACACCAACATACATACTACATACTATAATCTACATTCTCCAATTATTATTATTATTATTTTTATTTAGATTTTTTTGTCTCGAAAGTATTTTTCGGTAAATAATGATACTCACGGGCTTACGCCAAGTCAGTATCAAGTTCCATTTGAGACTCATAATACGGTGAGTCGTCCTGCAAAAATTTTCTAACGATTCTACACGTATTCAAAATCACAGCTTTCTGCATGTTTACGTAGGTGGTTGGTGGTAAGTCTAAAATACGTAGGGAGTGGTGTAAATACTTCGGAATAATACCAGTAGTGGAGAGCACAAGTGGTACAATATATACTTTTTTCATTTTCCATATTCTAACAACCTCTTCTTTTAATTCTGTATATATTCGAATTTTTTCTGTGATTGTTTTCTGTATATTATTATTATTATTAATTACAACCGTCATACTTCTATCACCAAGCGTAAGGCATCTAATCGTATTTTTGGAGAGGCTATTGTGATGTAGTGGACGTCATTTAACTGACATAATAATGATGGCATGGTTGATAGATACTTTCTTTTCACGCCGCAGCCAGTTCGTGCTTCCGATTCCCACCCAGGACAGATATTTGTGTGCATGAAAATATCTGTTTATCCAGAGTCTGGATATAATTATCTATATAATTATGTATTTACAAAAGAAAAGCACCGTGCATGAATAATGTCTGAGGATATTATTTATATGGATAACGACGAGTGGTTCTAAATAAATCTTACCAACGCATCTTTGACTTATATGGGACGATACCGAAAATTTCTCTGCTTTTTATCTCGTTACCATAGAGCTACTGTAAGCTATGTTTACGATTAAAATGATTAAGAATGTGGTTCACGACGACAGTGAATTTTGTTTCCTTACCGAAAAACATATTTAGTTTCCATTGAGGTGCAATAAAGTTTTTATTACACTATCATTTTGATATCGAGCAAAATATGCGAGTATCTTCACACTCGATACCTAATGTACGTAAACAATATCACCGCAATATCATGATTACAAAACCTGATTTCTAGGAATCGGCAGATATCGTAGGACACGCAAGCGAACGCAGGCAAGTAGGAGGATTATATGCAAATCACTAACCTCTCCATATTTTGCACACTGATTAGCAGCCAGATAACATGCTGTAGTAACTATATTGGATGTGAAATATATAGATTAATATCAGAAGTGACATCACCTATGACTGAGCCGGGATTGGTATATAAGATACAATTATATATATTATGATTTCTGTTTTTTTTTATAATATCTAGCGACAGTATTCACACGCGGCTATCTGATCCCAAACTAAGGAGAGCTTGTGTTATGGAAACCAGATAATTGTTATACTACATATACTACTTTTTTTTTGTAAATACATACTTTATATAAATAGTTACACCCACACTCAGGACAAGCAGACATGTGCATGCATTTAAATATCTGTCCTGGGTGGCAATCGAACCCACGACCTGTGGCGTGAAAAGCAAGCATTTGCCCACCACACCAATTTGTTACTATGCTGTTATGTTTCTCATTGTTCGTAATCTCAACGATATAAGAAACGTATGTACAGACGCCAGCACATCCAGCTACCCAATATGTCAAATTTATTTTATTGATTTTCAACTTTATCACAAAAGCATAAGGTTCACTTTCAATTGGGGAAATTTTACAGATTGTGTAGCTTGATGTGCAGGCGTCTGTACATTTAAAAGAAACGATATGTCTTTGTTAGCGTGGAAGATGGGAAGACCTTTGGTGTGGGACGCTACATGCATTGATCCCCTTGCACCTTCTCATCTTCCCTACGCGTCAGGATCTGCGGGCACTGCTGCTGCACCGGCAGAAACCCTCAAACGGCGCGGCGCAAATACATTAACCTCTTTATAAATTATGTTCTTGAGTCTTTTGGTGTCAAAATGCTAGGGGCCGTAGGGCCCTGACGAACGTTTATTGATTCCTGAAATTTCGAAACGTATATCCGCTTCCAGTGACCAGTAAGCTGGCCTTTTTTTGAGTCGAAGAATCAACTTTGCCATACAACGTGGCAATGCGGCCAGCCTTGTGGGCACTTTACCTTCCGAAGAAGCGGATGAATTTTTCGCCGCCGTATAGCATAGTTATAGGAGTCGTTAATTTAGCTAATATTTTATATTTCTTTTAAAAGTAACTAGTTTAATTAAACTGTCTGGAGTTCTTTTTGACGTTTGACGGGGCTGTTGGCGTGGTTGGTAAACTGCTTGATTTCACGCCAGCACATCAAGCTACCCCAATTTGTCAAATTTCCCCAATTGAAAGTGAACCTTATGCGTATGTGATAAAGTTGAAAATCTACAAAATAAATTTGACAGATTGGGTAGCTGGATGTGCTGGCGTCTGTACATAAGTTTCTTATATCGTTGTGATTACGAACAATGAGATACATAACAGCATAGTAGGTAACAAGTGATCGACGGGCCAATTGGCGTGGTTGGCAAATGGTTGCTTTTCACGCCGCAGGTCGTGGGTTTGATTCCCACCCAGGACAGATATTTGTGTGAACATGTCTGTTTGTCCTGAGTTTGGGTGTAATTATCTATATAAGTATGTATTTACAAAAGAAAAGTAATATTAGGTCTTTACCTATGAAATTGCCGTTCTGCAGTACTGGCCATTTCAAATCAAAATAATTTTTGTTTGGCTAAGAATTCTAATTTCAAATTAATTTTATTTTAAAAACATGGATTCTTTTTTCCAAAAGTAGTCATTTCTTTATTGATTAGTGTTACATTTTCATCGCATTTCAATCTTTTTCGTCATCATGGATACGTTAAAAATTCGAGTAATTATGGAATATGAGTACCGTCGTGGCAGCAACGCGGCACAAGCGGCACGCAACATCAACGACGTTTACGGAGCTAACACTACAAACCAACGCACCACCTGTTATTGGTTTGCTCGCTTCCGTTCTGGAAATTTCGACCTGAAAAATGAACCTCGCGGTCGTCCGAAGACTTTGGTCGACAATGACGAATTAAAGGCGGTTGTGGAAGCTGATGATACACAATCTACGGCTGAATTAGCAGCAGCTTTCGACGTTAGCGTCAAAACAATATTGGTCCATTTGCGTCAAATTGGCAAGGTAAAAAAGCTTGACAAATGGGTGCCCCACGAACTCAATGATCGCCAGCGCGAAGTACGCGTCGAGACGTGCCTTGCACTGCTCAACAGACACACAAATGAAGGAATTTTGAACCGCATTGTTACCTGCGATGAAAAATGGATTCTGTTTGATAACCGCAAGCGCTCAGCAAGTTGGTTGGATCCTGGTTCAGCACCTAAACAATGCCCTAAACGAAAACTTACCCCTAGAAAAGTGATGGTCACTGTTTGGTGGTCTAGCGCCGGTGTGATTCATCACAGCTTCTTACCAAACGGGGTGAGCATTACTGCAGATGTGTACTGTGAAGAACTGAGCACAATGATGGAGAAGCTGGCGCATCTCCAACCAGCATTGGTCAATCGCTCGTCTCCGCTGCTCCTGCACGACAACGCGCGACCTCATACTGCACAGCAGACGGTCTCCAAGTTGCAAGAACTGGGGTTGGAAGCTCTCCGTCATCCGCCCTACTCACCAGACCTTGCGCCTACAGACTACTACTTTTTCCAGAATTTGGATAACTTCTTGGCGGGAAAAAAATTCAATACCCGAGAGGCAGTACAAAATGCCTTTGAAGAATTTGTTGCCTCCCGTCCAGCTGATTTCTTTAAGAAGGGCATCAATAAACTGCCACTGCGATGGCAAAGATGCATTGATTGCATGGGTGATTACTTCGATTAATACAAATAAAAAAATTCATGAAAAAAATTCGTTTAAATTTTTTCATACAAAACGGCAATTTCATAGGTAAAGACCTATTATATTTAGTATATTAGTTATCTGGTTTTCAAAGTACAAGCTCTGCTTAGTTTGGAATCAGATGGCTTTATGTTAATAATGTCCCAGGATATTATTATTATTTTTCATGTCGGGCATCAAAAATATTTACGTTATGAAACTAAGCAGTGCTTAGCTTCCTTCTTTAGCTGGAAATGCGACAACTCGCGACTCTGTTTTACTTAGATTATTGGCTATAGCAGCCATCTTCGGGACCGTACCGTCTAGGAGTTGAATTGGTCGCCATGACCGAAATGGATCGGACCCATCATCAACATCAAGCAACATCAACCTTTATTTATTTGAACGCCATTTAAAAAATCGATGTTCGGCGACTTTGGGGGTAGAGCCCCAGGTGACCCACTTGCTCGTTTGTCGCCCTCTTATATAATAATTATTCTCACATGGTAAGACAGCAAGGAAACATGCTCTGATTATTTGTTCATCAATATCAAGCAGTGTTTAAGCAGCCTTTTTTTTTCATTAGGCAGGGAGAATGCCTACGCATGCCACCCGCAAGAAGTGTGTGCGAGTGGGTATGTATTATTTCAGTGAGTATTTAGTTCGGGACTTAGCCGGTAAAGCCCCTGATTGTAAGTGATCGCCGCCGCCCTTGTACACTCCCAACACCAGAAGAATTGCGGGTGCGTTGCAGGCCTTTGGTTTTTTATTCGGCCTATATTCGTCCAATAATTGTAGAAGTTCAATGATCATGTAATTTATATAATATCAATATGATATGATCTTTCAAATGCAACCGTGAACATATCAGTCGGCCATGTTTCTAGAAAACAAAACCGATAGATAATACCTACATCCTCCGGAAGGGTGTTAGCAAGGGAATCCTAAATTTGATCTGCCAGCGTGTATCGTTCGTAGCTTTACGCAGAGCGCCTACCCCGGATTGGTAGATGGTGCAGGTTCGAGACCCGCCGGACGATTAAATTTAGGATTTCCCATTTTTGAGATTAGACAAACGCTTTGCATTGCGAATAATGCTATAAAATTAAAATTTAATAATACATACATATAGGATTTACAAAATTATTAAGTAATGTTGCAGCCCACGACATTATCCACAGAAAAACACAAACAATAAGTCGGTGAATGCAGTAGCAAAGTAAATTTACCTAATTAAAATATACAGAAAAAAGAACAAAATTGTACTAAAATTCCATTTTACATTACATTCTATAGAATGCTATAGACGTGATATTAATATTAGATACAAGTATGTAAGTAACATAAATGTATAACAACAAATTGAAATTATAAACAAAAACTAATATAAAACAGAAAATCCACTAAAATTTCAAATATTACACTTTACTTGTTTAAACATTTTACTACATCAGATTGAAATTTGAATTTTGAACATGCAAATATATCAATGTCAATAAAATTTGTATTATATTATCGAAATCATTTGGTGAGGCATTGTTCCAGCAATGGGTGTCAATCAGCTGACATGATGATGAATTTAAACACTTACCTATATTATAATTATATAACCTAATTATAATGACACAAGACTAGGTAAAACAGAGCTAGCATACTGTACGAAACGTTTCCCTCTTAACAACGGCGCCACATGGGCAGTCAAGTTAATTGCACATAAAATGTCATTTACATACATACATACATAGACTCACGCCTGTTTCCCAGAGGGGTAGGCGGAGACAACGGATTTCCATCTTTGCACACGTCTTTTGCCTCGATTACTGTTGTTATATTCTTCATACATGTTCGCCGGTTTAGGGTACTTCTAACCTGGCCTTTCTTGAGAACGTCTATGATTTGGTCAGAGAATGTTCGACGAGGTCTTCCCCTTCCGGTTATTCCATTCACACAGGCCAGGTATACTTCTTTTGTCAATCTTCTTTCATTCATCCTTTCTTAATGGCCAAACCATCTCAGCATTCCTTTTTCAATCTTTGTGACTACATCCTCTTTCACACCACAACGCTCTCTTACATTAGTATTTCGAATTCTGTCTCTCAAATTCACACCACACATACTTCTCAGAGCTCTCATTTCCACTGCATTTATTTTACTTTCATTCTTTTTGTGCCGTACCCAACTTTCACTTCCATACATTAAAGTTAAACTAACACTCCATCGTGCACGGCCAGTCAAGCCTTCTTTGAGTTTGCCGGCTACTCATAAAGGCGTTTAGTGCCCCATTCACTCTGTTCCCCGCGTTTACTCTTCTAACAATATCTTTTTCATATTTCCCATCTTTCGTAGACAAAGTTACCAAATATACAAACTCTTTCACCTGTTCGACTTTCTCTCCTCCAATCACAATATCATATCATCTAAAATGTCATTTCTAGAGTTTAAACTAAGCACATCTACTACCTTGGGATGTCGACTGTATTATACATAAAATGATTAATAGAACGATAAAATCATATCTATTGTTTATAATAAAAACGTTGATCATCAGTTTATTTACATACCATTAAACAGCGGACCGGAAGTTCTAATTTTTATTTTTAAACCTGTCTTATTTGTTTTTGTTTGCCTATCATTATTTAATCATTTATTATTGACATGATGGCATTAAAAATTGTATTTTTTTGTATCGCATAAAAAAATATTTGACGAACGAAATTAAATTTGGCAGATTGTCTGTAGTGATATTACTAGCTGCTGATGGAAAAATCACGGGAATCTGTATATTGGAGTTGTAAAACAAACGGTTCTCTGTTCCAATTTATTTGTATTTAATGTATTGTATTTAATTATTGTATTGTATTTATTGGTTCAATTATTTTAGTAGATAGAGAGAAAGGAACACTTACTTTGTGTATCGTAAGTTAGTGTTTCTTTCTCTATATCTGCTAAAAATAATTGAACCAATAAATAATTGAAATAGAGAACCAACATTATAACAAACTATAGTAAAACTTAAAATTATTTTTATCGGTGTTGTTACACGGCTACATATTATAATAATAAATAATAAAATGGTGAGTATTTGCACAGGCACAATCAAGTAGCCAGGATAATGCCCCAGCAACTTGCTCTGCGGTACAACCTAGTGACGTCGGAGGTGCTGTACTACAGATACGTTCCAGAGACAATAATTTATTTAGCACCACTCGTCGTTATCCATATAAATAATATCCTGAGACATTATTCACACACGGTACTTTTCTTTTGTAAATACATAATTATATAGCTGTGCCTCGCGGTCCCCCATAGGTGATAGCGTGATAATATGTAGCCTATATGCTGACCCGACCTCTTACTAATATTCATGCAAAATTTGAAGTAAATCCGTGCAGTACTTTCAGAATTTAGCCCGGACATACATACAGACAAACAGACGAAAATTCTAAAAACTATATTTTTGGCTTCGAAATCGTTTGTCGATCACGCCCTAAGTATCCTTTTTAAAAAATATTCAATGTACATTTTTGACTTTCCTACGATTTTATTATATGTATAGATGTGGTTCACGACGACAGTGAATTTTGTTTCCTTACCGCAAAACACATTTAGTTTCCATTGAGGTGCAATAAAGTTTTTATTACACTATCATTTTGATATCGAGCAAAATATGCGAGTATCTTCACACTCGATACCTAATGTACGTAAACAATATCACCGCAATATCATGATTACAAAACCTGTTTTCTAGGAATCAGCAGATATCGTAGGACACGCAGGCGAACGCAGGCAAGTAGGAGGATTATATACAAATCATTAACCTCTCCATATTTTGCACACTGATTAGCAGCCAGATAACATGCTGTAGTAACTATATTGGATGTGAAATATATAGATTAATATCAGAAGTGACATCACCGATGAGTGAGCCGGGATATGTATATAAGATACAATTATATATATTATGATATCTGATTTTTTTTAATAATATCTAGGGACAGTATTCACACGCGGCTATCTGATCCCAAACTAAGGAGAGCTTGTGTTATGGAAACCAGATAATTGTTATACTACATATACTACTTTTTTTTTGTAAATACATACTTTATATAAATAGTTACACCCACACTCAGGACAAGCAGACATGTGCATGCATTTAAATATCTGTCCTGGGTGGCAATCGAACCCACGACCTGTGGCGTGAAAAGCAAGCATTTGCCCACCACACCAATTTGTTACTATGCTGTTATGTTTCTCATTGTTCGTAATCTCAACGATATAAGAAACGTATGTACAGACGCCAGCACATCCAGCTACCCAATATGTCAAATTTATTTTATTGATTTTCAACTTTATCACAAAAGCATAAGGTTCACTTTCAATTGGGGAAATTTTACAGATTGTGTAGCTTGATGTGCAGGCGTCTGTACATTTAAAAGTAACGATATGTCTTTGTTAGCGTGGAAGATGGGAAGACCTTTGGTGTGGGACGCTACATGCATTGATCCCCTTGCACCTTCTCATGTTCCCTACGCGTCAGGATCTGCGGGCACTGCTGCTGCACCGGCAGAAACCCTCAAACGGCGCGGCGCAAATACATTAACCTCTTTATAAATTATGTTCTTGAGCCTTTTGGTGTCAAAATGCTAGGGGCCGTAGGGCCCTGACGAACGTTTATTGATTCCTGAAATTTCGAAACGTATATCCGCTTCCAGTGACCAGTAAGCTGGCCTTTTTTTGAGTCGAAGAATCAACTTTGCCATACAACGTGGCAATGCGGCCAGCCTTGTGGGCACTTTACCTTCCGAAGAAGCGGATGAATTTTTCGCCGCCGTATAGCATAGTTATAGGAGTCGTTAATTTAGCTAATATTTTATATTTCTTTTAAAAGTAACTAGTTTAATTAAACTGTCTGGAGTTCTTTTTGACGTTTGACGGGGCTGTTGGCGTGGTTGGTAAACTGCTTGATTTCACGCCAGCACATCAAGCTACCCCAATTTGTCAAATTTCCCCAATTGAAAGTGAACCTTATGCGTATGTGATAAAGTTGAAAATCTACAAAATAAATTTGACAGATTGGGTAGCTGGATGTGCTGGCGTCTGTACATAAGTTTCTTATATCGTTGAGATTACGAACAATGAGATACATAACAGCATAGTAGGTAACAAGTGATCGACGGGCCAATTGGCGTGGTTGGCAAATGCTTGCTTTTCACGCCGCAGGTCGTGGGTTTGATTCCCACCCAGGACAGATATTTGTGTGAACATGTCTGTTTGTCCTGAGTTTGGGTGTAATTATCTATATAAGTATGTATTTACAAAAGAAAAGTAATATATTTAGTATATCAGTTATGTGGTTTTCATAGTACCAGCTCTGCTTAGTTTGGAATCAGATGGCTTTATGTTAATAATGTCCCAGGATATTATTATTATTTTTCATGTCGGGCATCAAAAATATTTACGTTATGAAACTAAGCAGTGCTTAGCTTCCTTCTTTAGCTGGAAATGCGACAACTCGCGACTCTGTTTTACTTAGATTATTGGCTATAGCAGCCATCTTCGGGCGCACCAACGCCACCGTCTAGGAGTTGAAGTGGTCGCCATGACCGAAATGGATCGGACCCATCATCAACATCAAGCAACATCAACCTTTATTTATTTGAACGCCATTTAAAAAATCGATGTTCGGCGACTTTGGGGGTAGAGCCCCAGGTGACCCACTTGCTCGTTTGTCGCCCTTTTATATAATAATTATTCTCACATGGTAAGACAGCAAGGAAACATGCTCTGATTATTTGTTCATCAATATCAAGCAGTGTTTAAGCAGCCTTTTTTTTTCATTAGGCAGGGAGAATGCCTACGCATGCCACCCGCAAGAAGTGTGTGCGAGTGGGTATGTATTATTTCAGTGAGTATTTAGTTCGGGACTTAGCCGGTAAAGCCCCTGATTGTAAGTGATCGCCGCCGCCCTTGTACACTCCCAACACCAGAAGAATTGCGGGTGCGTTGCAGGCCTTTGGTTTTTTATTCGGCCTATATTCGTCCAATAATTGTAGAAGTTCAATGATCATGTAATTTATATAATAATAATATACAATAATATATAGGGACAATGTCACACAGATCATCCTAGCCCCAAACTAAGCAAAGCTTGTACTATGGGTACCAGGCGACGATATACATACTTATATAGATAGATAAATACTTAAATACTTAGAAAACATCCATGACTCAGAAACAAATATTCGTGCTCATCACACAAATATTTGCACTTACCGGGATTCGAACCCAGGACCACCAGCTTCGTAGGCAGGAGCACTACCAACTAGGCTACGGTGATCGTTTAGCTCGATTCGATAGCTAGTTTGTTGTTTTAGGAGATGTTTATGGACAGATCTACTGAGTGATTTACTGTGAGTGTGTCTGGCTGTTGTATTAGACATCGCCAGTTTGATAAAATAACATTTATTAATATACGTATTTCACCACTGCGTAAATGAGTCGGATATGGCAACCCTTACTGGGTTGCTATTACTGTAGAGAACTGATACGGGACTTATAAGTGGCAAGTAAATAAAAACTGAAAATAAGGGTAGTAACGGTTTATTATGATAAAAAATCAATGGAAAACAACGATAACCGCGCATCGCTGCGCCTCTCTTGCCTGCCGCCGCCGGCTTCGAGGCTTTAGTACGTACAGACGCCAGCACATCAAGCTACCCCAATCTGTCAAATTTCCTTAATTGAAAGTGAACCTTATGCTAATGTGCGAAAGTTGAAAAACTTGAAAAAAAAATTGACAGATCGGTGTAGCTGGATGTTCTGGCGTCTGTACATATAAATATTTGTTGTGTTTCTGCGTATGATTAAGGTCGCCAGAGCTCATCAGGGTGGGGGCAGGGTCAGCAACACTTGTTTTTCGACTGTTAAAGGCCGGCAACGCACCCGCGACCTCTCTGGTGTTGCGAGTGTCCATGGGCGGCGGTGAACACTTATTATCATGTGACCCACTTGCTCGTTTGTTGTCCTATGATATAAGAAAAGTGCATGACAACCCCGCGCACCAAGGGCAAATTTTTTGTCCTTGGTCATTTAAAAAGTTATAGGTATCTTCAACCAAAAACTAGATTGCATGACTATGTTTATTTATCTGGGATTGTTGTAGAAATATAGAACTGTGCTTGTAATTTATGGTTTCCGTAATATTTATGTAAAAACATATCGCCAGTAGTTATTTCATATAGTTTAATTTACAGATTTCGCGGAGATTTTAGAGATAAAAAGGAATGTTAGTTCAAAGCGATAGCGATGCTCGTTTCCTCTATGCATTCCGCGTGGCCTAGCCATAAGCAAGTTACTAGACTTCTTTGATGTTAGGGACTATTCTTGAGCCTCTGATTCGTCATAGTTATATTTATGCGATCCTATAGTAATCGTCGACTAAATAGCTCCATTTATACGTCTTAAGGAGAGCCTCCGTTCCATCTGATCGCGGCGATATAACACCACGATGACATCGCTATAATATCGATCGAAAATTTATGAATGCGTTTGTGACATGTGGATGCGCAATGTAACAAAAAAGACATGTTTATTTATGTAAAATAAACTATGCGATACTTTCTT
Source organism: Pseudoips prasinana (assembly GCA_951640165.1). NCBI lineage: Eukaryota > Metazoa > Arthropoda > Insecta > Lepidoptera > Nolidae > Pseudoips > Pseudoips prasinana. The sequence continues at coordinate 15,182,983 of OX621259.1, read as the reverse complement.
ATCGTGTGGGCAATGGTTACCCTAGTGTCAGAGTTGTTCAAGCCCATTAGACCTCTGACATGGCTTATCGACTAATGCCTAATGACTACAACCGGATCCGCCAGCTTAACATGCCCTCCGAAGCACGTAGATGCTCAGAAATTTAGTGGTCACCCATCTGAGGGCTGACTGCGAGCCTAGTTGCTTGACCTCGCCAATCACTTACGGACTATTAAGGGCATCTGGCTATGAGCGCCTCAACAAACTATGCAATAAAAGACATGTAAAAATTAATTATCTTTATATCATCCTGTTAGAATTAACATTATTATACCTAAGTATTATAATGTTCGCAGAATTTATTAAGAGTAAATAATTAAATTAAACAAAATGAAATTATAAGCTAAAATTTAGATAAAATACAGATACACTATTTATCCTAAAAGGCGTCCAATAATCCCTCTGCATTGCTTATGGGAAAAGTGCCCAGAAGGCTGGCCGCATTGCCACGCTGGATCGCAATGCTAATCCTCTGACCCAAGAATAGACCAGCCCGCTGATCATGGGAAGCGTCGATCAAACGTTTAGCTCGCATTGAATATAATATACCTAGATAATCGTAATATAGATCGCACTTGTACGAAATTCGCCCAGTAATATTCTAGTTTATAGATATTAAAGACAAATAATATTAATCTCTTCTCAGTTTATCATTGGGTCAAAAGCACCTAGTAGTGTGTGTAATGGTTATTTATTAAAATAATTTACGGTTAGGTACATGACCGACACGGCTTTACGTGCTCTCCGAGGCACGGGGGTAGAATATCGCCTTTTTGTAGGAACCACCCTCAGCTGTTTGAAAGAGCTAGTGAACATAGTTTATTTAGCCGAAGGGATCCAACTAAGCTTGCAATGTCGAAGTGTAGAACTACCTTTCATCACAAAAACTGTACGTTCATGTGTGTCAAAGTTTTCAACAAAATCCCACAGTCGCTAAGGGAACTACCCCTTAGGTTATTTAAACTTAGATTGAAGACATGGCTTACAGAAAAATGTTTTTATACAATTCAGGATTTTTTTGACATTAATGGATATTGTACCTGTGTGTAATTGTGTAAATTTGTATTGTATTTTTACTGACATTTTACTGTTGTCTGTGTGCCCACTTACTAACTTCTTGACATAATTTTAATGATATATAATTGTAATTCATTAGTGGACATAAAATAATGTAATGTAATATAGCTTAATTAGCTGTTTAATATTTGTATACTAGTATATCTGGTTAGACATGTGGACCATATTTTAATTTTAAGATCTGTATAATTACCATGTTTAATGCAAATAAAATGATCTTATCTTATCAAAAAAGTCCCAAAATCACTTTTGGCTCAACCCGGGATTTGAACCCAGGACCTCGTTCTCCGCGGGTGAACACGCTACCGCTAGACCAACGAGTCAAATAAAACTTACTTAACGCACGATATTGGAACACGAGATAAATAAAATATCTCAAATTTTCGTGGTATCCCCTTAATACTTCTCTTGCGAAAACCTACAGGGCCTTATAGTCTATTTTAAACAGAACCCGATTAGAAAGTACTAATTATCTACTGGTTCATCATCATTTACCTATATTTAGGTATACCTTAATTTTATAATCATGCGCATGATATATCAAAATAACAAATTCTCAAAAGTTAAGATTGATTTATCTTCAAATATTTACTCAGCTATCCCATAATGTTATATTTTTATGTAAACTCCATCAGTCAAGGCATCAAAACAAAATAGTATAGGCTATTTTCGTGAAACTAATAAATTACTTATATGCAAACTGTCTGAACGGATTGATGAACTAAAATTATTATTAACCATGGTAAACTTACGGAACAGATACGTGGTCGCTCACTATGGGCGTTATTAGAAGGCTCTAGGTCACCCAAAGAGCAATGGAAAGGGCTATGCTCGGAGTTTCCCTGCGGAATCGAATCAATCAAAATGTCGATATCCGCATGCGAACTAAAGTCACCGACATAACCCGAAGAATTGCAAAACTGAAGTGGCAGTGGGCGAGGCACATAGCTCGTAGAACCGACGGCCATTGGGGCAGAAAGGTTCTCGAGTGGCGACCACGAACCGAAAGGCGCAGCGTTGGCAGGCCCCCCACAAGATGGACTGATGATCATGTGTGGGTAGCTAGAAATTGCTGGATGTGAATAGCGCAAGACCGGCAATTGTGGAGATCTTTAGGAGAGGCCATTATTCAGTGGTGGACGTCTTTCGGCTGGTATGATGATGATAATGAAACTTTCGTCGATTATCTCGCTTGTTACTAGAATAATTTAAGAATTTTTTCTACCATCGCACCTCTTGACACAGACAGGGAGTTCATCCTCAAATCCTCGAACCTTTTCAATCTCATTTTTCAGTGAAACTTCCTCCCACGTACCTACGTTGAGGTTGTAGAATGAACTCTCTGTAATGGTTTTCCCAAGAAACTACAGCATGGGGCCCTTCAAAAAGGAAGTTATAAGGTTACTAAAGGGTCGGCAACGCGCTAATGATGCCTCTGGTGTTGCAAGTGTTCAAAGGCTACGGTGAGCATTTACCATGAGGTGGGTATGCTTGTTTGCTAACTAGTTTGTATAAAAACAAGGGGCAGCTGACTAGGTATAACAGAGCCCGTGGTATCTGTATTATTTGGTTTATATAACATAAATCAGATATGTAACATAGGACCTCCCTCGTGATGGAAACTTTATTTGACCCGCTTGTTACTACAGTAATTTAAAAGGGGCAGCTTTCATGGTAGAGTAATATAGCCTATAGAATCCATAATGTAACATCTATGAGTTATGTAACATAGGTCATCGTTTATTATAGACACTTAGTTTGTTCCACTAGTTACTAGAGTAATTTATAAGTGGCAGCCAACAAGGTAGAGCAGAGCCTGTAGTGTCCTTAACATCTGGTCTACGTAACATAAATGAGTTATGTAACATATATCGTTGGAGACTCAACTTGTCCGGCTTGTTATTAGAGTAATTTATAAAGGGCTGACGTTAAAACAGAGCCGCAGTATCTGTAATATTTGGTTTATATAACATAAATGAGTTGCATATAACATAAACAATTAACTTGACCTGCTCGTTACTAGAGTAATTTATAAGGGGAAGCCGACAAGGTAGAGCATGTAGTGTCCTTAATATCTGGTTTACGTAATATAAATGAGTTATGTAACATAGGTCGTCGCTCGTTATATACATTTAGCTTGACTTGCTTTATCTTATAGGTCAATAATTTATTTTAATATAACATAAATGAGTCGCATATAATATAAACACTTAGTTTGACCTGCTCGTTACTAGAGTAATGTATAAGAGCAAATGAGAAGGTAGAGCCTGTAGTGTCCGTAGTATCTGGTTTACGTAATATAAATGAGTTACGTAACATAGCTCGGTGCTCGTTATAGATACTTAACTTGACCTGCTAAATCTTATAGGGCGATAATTTATTTTAATATAACATAAATGAGTCGCATGTTTATGTTATACATAAACACTCAGCTTGACCTGCTTGTTACTAGAGTAATTCATAAAGGGCAGTCGACAAGGTAGAGTAATACTGAATTCATACCTTAATATAGACAGAACCATTCAAACAACATGTAGTAAAACATAAATTTCAATAATTAAACCTAAAAATAATCTCCTGGACAATAACTTAATACAAGCTAGCTAAATATCACTACCATTATAAAATAAATTGTATAAATGTTTTAACATTCCATGTACCTATATATCTGTAATAAGTAACTAGAAATATTAACTGTATTACTACAAACATGTTCTGACTATTTACAAGCGCTTTTTTCGTGAGTCTTCTTAAGAGAAAGTCTACGTGAATAAAAACCTTTTTTTATTTGTATTTTATTTATTTTTTAGAGCCTGTAGTGTCCGTAGTATCTGGTTAACGTAATATATATATTTTTTAATTTATTTATTTCCCTTCTATTACAACTATTACTTAAATGAGTTATGTAATATAAGTAATTGCTCGTTATAGACACTTAGCTTGACCTGCTTTATTTTAAATTTAATCCAGAGCCCCTAATATAATAAAAACAAGGAAAACGGTCAATTTGATTCATAGTTACGAAATCGCAACCAGACATAAGCTTCAAACTTACTTATTCCCGTAATAATATATTGCAGATTAAATCACACCATAATACAGATTGCGTCATGGTATGGCTATAATATTTTCTACATTGCCGGGTTTAGATAATATAATCAGTAATTACTTATCACGATCGATTACAACCAATGTAAGTAAACATATTGAAAATAATATCTCGTGCGCTCCCCTAATGCGCGGAGTTTGTTCGTGTGCAACTGGCCTATAATTTACGAGTACGTGCAAGGTCGCGTATGTTTGGTCTGTAGCTCTTAGTCTATGCATAATTAAACATCTGCGGATTTGGCTTCTGTGTTGTTAAATTTTATTTTTAAAACTTCTAAGTATAATATACATAGTGGGTGATTCATTCAGATGTATACTGCGAGTGAATTAACTTTTTTTAGGGTTTCGCACCCAAAGGGTAAAACGGGACTCTATTACTAAGACTTCACTGTCTGTCTGTCAGTCAGTCCGTCTTTCACCAGGCTGTATCTCATGAACCGTGATAGTTAGACAGTTGAAATTTTCACAGATGATGTATTCTAAAAAATAAAATAAAATAAATATTTAAGGGGGCTCCCATACAACAAACGTGATTTTTTGTTCGTTTTTATAGATGTACGGAACCCTTCGTGCGCGAGTCCGACTCGCACTTGGCCGGTTTTATAGATTTTCTAATCGTTCAAGGAGTTTTTGTAGTTACGTCACATCCATTCGCACATTTAAAATACGTTTCACGTCCAGATTTTTCAATTGGAAAGCATAAAAATTCAAGATCTTGTATAAATCAATTATTGTTGAATGTTATTGAAGGTGTTTTATGAAATCTTATTGAGTATTTTGCTGTGTGGCTAACGGCATAATATATCGCAGATCGCTACCTCATATCACTTCCTGGGGGCCATAGAAGTTGTCCCAAAAGAATAGGTAGGGCAGTTGTTACCCTAGTGACAGAGTTGTTCAAGCCGCCCAGTAGTCGTCTGACATGCCTTAACGACTGTAGTCTGAAAAGTGTCTGCGGGTGGGTATGTCGGACTCGCACCGACTAAACCTAACCTGCCGTGGACTTCTCTTGGCGCCTGATAGGGGGAGCCCCGGGAATGCGGGTATGCTGCTCCGGTGCTCCCTTTTTGCACCATGTCCCAGATGGTCGGGACACGTACCCTGGGAGGGCTATGAATTGCCCCCCCATATTGCCGACTCCTGCCAGTCCGGCACAGCGACTGCGCCACAAACAGATCGTTGTCTTCCCGGAGCTGCTTTCACGTGGTGGCAGTAGAGGACACTTCTCATACTGCCACCGCAGCCCCGAGGAGAGTTGGGCTACCGGCTGCCGCCACCGCCCCGACGCCTCCTCCGTCTGCGAGTGGGATCGGCTCGCTCCCGATCCCGCTCGGCGGCTTCCTTCTGGAGCATGACTGCCTCACAGAAGGAAACCACGGCGTCCCATTTGATGGAGTCTTCAGCCAGCATCGCATAAACGACTGCTGGCGGCGAAAGATCCCGTCCGATCTCAGCGACCAGGACTCGTAACGACTGTAGCCTAATGGCTACAACCGGGACCGACAGCTTAACATACCATTCGAAGCACGGAACGCTGAGAAGTTAAACCGCTTTGGCGGTCACCCATTAATGGACTGACCGCGAGCCTAGTAACACTTACGGACCTGTGAGATCATCTGGCTATGAGCCAGAGAACTATTCATTATTTACTAGAGAACGGGCAGCAAGGTCTCTCTGTGTACTATGACCATCATACTGCGATCGCCAACCCGTCTGCCAAGCGTGGCGATTATGGCATATCCCTGGAAATTATGGATAGAAATCCATGGGAGAGGAATCTTTTGGGGAGGGTTATGTCCAGCAGTGGACGTCATTCGGCTGACATGATGATTTTATTGGGTAGATATTTTTGTTTTGATACATCCTAGCACCCACTCTAGGCCTTATCAGGCGGCTCAAGGTCACCCAAAGAGCAATGGAAAGGGCTATGCTCGGAGTTTCCCTGCGAGATCGATTCAGTAATGTTGAGATCCGCAGGCGAACCAAAGTAACCGACATAGCCGTAAGAATTGCCAAGCTGAAGTGGCAGTGGGCAGGGCACATAGCTAGTAGAGCTGACGGCCGCTGGGGCAGAAAGGTTCTCGAGTGGCGACCACGAACCGGAAGACGCAGCGTGGGCAGGCCCCCTACAAGATGGACCGATGATCTTGTGCGGGTCGCTGGAAATCGCTGGATGCAGATAGCGCAAGACCGGCAATTGTGGAGATCTTTGGGGGAGGCCTTTGTCCAGCAGTGGACGTCTTTCGGCTGATATGAAGAGATGACATCTTAGGACAATTTTACTGCTACACCGACCTACTTTTCGGAACCTGGGAAACTGCATTACTCGGGACTCAGGGTTGGTGGTGACGTTGTCCTAACCTTTTCGCAACTGTAGTGACTTTTTCCTTCTTTCCTTTGTTGGACACATGGAACGCATCGCTTGGCGTATTAATAATAATAATAATAAGACTTTATTTTCTGACCAAATTAGTGTCCAATAAGTTAGTTACAATTTTCTTATAAACTTGTGTGAGTAATAAGTATTTTTAAAATATTTAACTAATTTACCATCATTGTTACGTCATTACATGCGAAATGGAAAGACGCAGCAACGAATGGTAAATTGTATTAAGAGATTGATGTGAAATTTACAGTTTGAAACATCCCTATAATTTAATTATATGGATTTCTCTCCCGACCTTCACACAATGCATATCAGATGTTGGGTACGAATGTGTCGTTTTTTTTATGACGTTTAACTATCTCGTTGCTCTAGCGGTAGTGTCCTGGGTTCATATCTCGGGTCGAGCCAAAAAAGATTTACAATTTTTTGTAAAAGGAATAATTTCTTAGTATTAGTCCGAAGTCTGGGAGTTGGCGGTATTATACGCCCGTGCCTGGGACTGTTAGAGTACGTGCACTATTAGAAAGTGCCCTATGATTGCTTACATGCTAGTGCACTATAAGCGCAGGTGGCTAGTCTCCATTGAGACTGGCTCATGTCATATCAGCCGAAAGACGTCCACTGCTGGACAAAGGCCTCCCTCAAATATCTCCACAATGGCCGGTCTTGCGCTATCCGCATCCAGCGATTTCCAGCGACCCGCACAAGATCATCGGTCCATATTGTAGGGGGCCTGCCCACGCTGCGTCTTCCGGTTCGTGGTCGCCACTCGAAAACCTTTCTGCCCCAGCGGCCGTCGGCTCTACGAGCTATGTGCCCTACCCACTGCCACTTCAGCTTGGCAATTCTTACGGCTATGTCGGTTACTTTGGTTCGCTTGCGGATCTCAACATTTCTGATTTGATCTCACAGGAAAACTCTAAGCATAGCCCTTTCCATTGCTCTTTGGGTGACTTTGAGCCGCCTGATAAGGCCCATGGTGAGCGACCACGTCTCTGTTCCGTAAGTCATCACTAGCAACACACACTGGTCGAAGACTTTCGACTTGAGACACTGCGGTATTTGGGACGAGAAGATATTACGTAGCTGCCCAGCCTAGTTGGATTCTACGATTGACCTCCTTCTAAGTAAGTTGGACCTACCTAGTTGGATGGTCTGTCCTAGGTAAATATAGTTCTCTACAACTTCGAGTGTAGAGTCTCCAACCTTAACCTTATGTGACTGGCTATCGTGGCTAAAATTCGGCCAGGAGGTCATTATTATTATTAAAATTAGCCTATGAGGCTATCGTTTCTTTACCGGATAATGTAATGTATTAAAATTCGGTCACTTTCCCGAAATCGGCGATTCCTACATAGAATTTCGTCGTATTGGTTGAAGATTACGTAGTTTATACACGACTAAGTACCTACCTAGAATTCTGAATTAAATTGGAAAATCACTTATAGATAGATTACGATTTATCAAGACAAGAAACTATTGAATATTCATTTATTGATACCACTTTGTATGAATGGAGTTTACCGATATCTTAGCGATATAATTTAATGTTTATGATAGAAATGATAATAATTAAGCCTTCCATTCGTAAAGACGAACGTTTGGTATTTATTACGGCAATAATTTGTATAAAATATATAGTTCTGAACTGTATCGTACTCAACGAAAAATATTATTATGTTTAGGATTTGTCGAAGGCATTCGACTAAGTTTGCTATGATAAGCTGTGATTGAAGTTCGATACAGAAACTGATTTGTCGAGGGAATTGATTAGGTTGCTTAAAGGAACATTAATCGGACCAGCTCAGTAAGAGGTCGGCTTGAGTTTGCTGTCACCCTGGTTTAACTCATAGGCTATAATTTTAAAGTTTAACGTGGGCAAAACCGCGTGGCACTACTAGTTATAAATATGTTGATAATAATGATGCAAATGGACAGTGATAAGACCATGGCGAATAGATAAGAGGTTCAGATAAAACTTGAAAAACAAATAAAAATAGGCGCGATACACCTGCGATACTATTTGTTTATTTTGGGATAATTATTGCTGAACACTAAGTTCCGCTACAGACAGGCCGCGTTGGGTCCGGTAGTAGAATAAAAGGACGACCGTCGTCATACCTATAAAGTCCGCTCTAATAATAACTGTCTGTCTATATTGAGAGGCCAACATTTACATGAGAGCAATCTGAACTGCGTGCGAATAGCACAAGACCGGCAATTGTGGAGATCTTTGGGGGAGGCCTTTGTCCAGCAGTGGACGTCTTTCGGCTGATATGATGATGATGATGATGATGAATCTAAACTGTAAACACGGTTTTCTGAAACAAAAGTGTATTAATATACTTAGTTAAAGATTTTTTTTTGAAATAATTAAAAAGGATATACAATTTGAATGGGAGCAATTTTTTTAAGTAGTTTTACTAAGACAAATAATAAGTAATGAAATCAGGCGTTACTTTGCGACAATCCATAACAAGCACAATACAAAATCGATATTTAGTGTCAATTCCGCTAATTGTCAGTTTAATCAAGCCGGAATGCAATTTGCATTGCCCTCCCGCCCCCAAAAACCATGCACAAGCAAGACAGTATAAACATGCAAATTACATGCGCCGGCACGATACCCAACACGTGTTTCAGTCCTCTACGGACCATTCTCAAGGGAGTCTCGTCGAGTACTCAACGTGCTAGAATCCTTTTATAATGTTACTAGCTGTGCCCCGCGGTATTACCCACTTTAAACTTTATAAGTTATAGCCTATGTGTTAATCTAGGGTGTCACCTAACTCCATACCAACTATTATTAAAATTGCTCCAGCAAGAAAGAGAAGAAGTAACAAACATACACACTCACGCAGTCACACACTCACAAACTTTCGCCTTTATAATATTAGTATGGTTACTACTTAAATACTCTTTTAATGGGTTAATATAGATAAAAAACTTATTTTCAATAAGATTTTCAGTAGGTGGTAAAAATATTGAGAACATTAAACATTTGGAAACGCCATCACGTCAGCAATGATTTTCCTTGGATGTATATTCAGAACCACCACGTGTTACTTGTATAATACTATGCACATTCGAGGCATGCTGGTGGATACACTTGCAGTACGAAAACAAGCCTTAATACCATAGTAATAAAGACGTTGTCAAGGTCACAGTGTAACACTGAGACGTGGCGTGAACTTTACTAAATATATTAGCAATAAAATATGAGGTACACAAGAGATAAAAATTAGCATGTACTTTGAAGTGAAGAAGTAAACAGTTCACTCCGTCTATATAGTTGGTAAAACACCCACCTTTTATAAATAATCAGTTATTTTTAAAACTGAACTGCATGATACCATAGATATGAAATACATAGAACGGCAGACAGCTCAAATTAGACATACTTACATATATTGACTCACGCCTGTTTCCCAGAGCGGTAGGCAGAGACAACGGATTTCCATTTGTCACGATCTTTGCACAACTTTTTGTTTCGTTTACTGTCATTATATTCTTCACAGATGCTCGCCGGTTTAGGGCATTTCTGACCTTCTACGAGGTCTTCCCCGTCCGGTTGTACAATACAATCTTCTTTCATTCATCCTTTACCCAAACCATCTCAGCAAACCTTTTTCAATCTTTGTCATCATCGACATCCTCATTTACACCACACAACACTCTTTTACATTGGTATATCAATTTGTAACCTGAATTATATAAATATATATAGCTCATTTGTAATACTATTCATGTTCCGACTATTTACAAGCACTTATTCAAGTCTATATGAATAAAAACCGTTTTCACTTTATTTATTCCATTTATTCTTTAAAGACTGCACCAAGCGGGATATGGCCGCTTTTAAAATTGACCACTGTAGCTGGGAAAAGCTCGCTGAAAATAGAGTTGAATGGCGCAAACGTGTAGTGGAGGGTCGCAAGATCTGTGATGAAGCCTGGTTCGGAGTACTTGCTGATAAGAGACAGAAGCGACATGAAAGCGGCTCGGCACCAACCACCGCAAACTTCTCTTGTCAGGCCTGCGGCAGGCTGTCGCTCTCGCATCGGTTTGTTTAGCCACCAAAAGAAATATCTCTCAGACAATGCGCCGTAAATCATCTGAAACAGACGCAAAGGCCATATATATTCCATTTACAATTTAATGAATCAAATTAAGAAGAGACATTGGAATTACCTATCAAATGTATGAAAGTGATTGAAACATGGACATAGATTATGTTGTACGATAAAACAATTTATAACATTTTTAGTTAATGTTCAAATACACCTTACGTCAAGAAATAGTGAGAGTAATTCTGATAATAATATGAACATATATGACACCTGAAGTGACAGCGTTTAACTAAAATTTAATGTCTAAGATCGTGTTTTAATTTCATTCGCTCTTCTCATTACTTATCTACTGTAATGGTGTAATTATCTATATAAGTATGTATTTACAAACGAAAATAATAATAATTCACACAGGGTCATCTGATCCCAAACTAAGCAGAGCTTGTATTATGGAAACCAGATAACTGATATACTACATATACCATTTTTCTTTTGTAAATACATACTTACATAGATAATTTACACCCAGACTCAGGACAAACAGACATGTTCATGCGCACAAATATTTTTCCCGGGTGGGAATCGAACCCACGACCTCCAGCGTGAAAGGCAGCGTATCTACCAACCACGCCACCACGTACGTATATGTCGTAATATCAGTTATCTGGTTTCCATAGTACAAGCTCTGCTTAGTTTGGGATCAGATATTATTACTATCTAAATTTAATTACTTATAGTAATCAAAATTTAGATAGTAATAATATCTGATCTTTTTCTTCTGTGTGAGTGTGTATGTTTAAAGTGGGACGACCACCGTGACGCACTTGTGGTGTGAACCTGGTCCTAACACAAGACAAGTATTTGCGTTAATGAACATGTTTATTAGTAGTATTAGTCTTCGCCTGGGTTTTTTTCTGTATATTGTATTGTATTTGAGACCATGGGTGATATGGAAGGTAGTCGTACAAGACACAGAGACAAATCTATCATAACGCGACAAGTCCATTAGATTGTTGCCTAAAACGGTTAGTCCGCTTTAGGCAACGATCTAATGGCTTGTCGCTACAGACTTAATATTATGTAATTGTTTGCAAAGCCGATTTAAGAAAGATACACTTGTACCGAATTTTAGATCTATATTTAAAAGGCATAATTCTTAAACTGTACAATCCATTACGTCTGTTGCAGACGATTTATGTCGTAATTCCTACATGCGCAGGAGATTTTACACATTATATAGCACTAGTTGCGCCCCGTGGTTTTATCCGCGTTAAACTTTATACATTATAGCCTATGTGTTCAGGGTGTCAGCTAACTCCGTACCAAATTTTATTAGAATCGCTCCAGCCGTTTAGACGTGAAGAAGTAACAAACATACACACTCACAAACTTTCGCCTTAATAATATTAGTATGATGTAAAAATGTGAGGTAGCCGACACTAACTGAAGAATGGCGAACAATTGACTGACTGACTTTTTGCTGCAAGTGTGGCGCAGCGGTTAAGGTAGTCGCCTCGCCCCCTCGTGTCCGGGGTTCAATTCCCGTTCAGGACAACTATTTGTGTGACCCTTGGAAGTTGTTCTGAGTCTGGATGTACTTTTTGTCCGTCAACTATAGTACTATATGTATAGTGTTGGTTCGATTCCTGCTGAATGATTAAATTTATGGTTCCTTTTTTTTACGCAGTGGAAATGCTTAAATTGCAAGTCATGTAGGGCCGACCCACTAAAACCACCACGGTTGCCAGCATCACAGTGCTTGTAGCGGGGGCTCTGGGTACTCGAACGATCTTGCCAGTACCCCCGCTGTACACTGCAGCCTCCGCGAGACTCTCACCCGGGGAGGGGAGGGGGCACGAATGCCTCCCTCCTCCAAAGCACGCACAAGCGCGTTTTTTTTTTACGGGACTAGTCCCTCCCTCTTACCCACCACTGCAACTCCTGTAAGCCAGGATCAACAGTGGCACACAATGAAATGACAGTGAAGCCACTGACACCGACACTGAAGAACCGGTGAAGCTCAGGCATATCCCGGGGAATCGCTTTAACTGTCTTGGATTCCGTAATGAATTTAATCAGAAAGAGAAAAAAGGAGGAGTCAGAAAATGAATAGTTCCACTTCCCTCCAGAGCAAAGCGGGAGACATAATGATGTAAAGAGGCTATAGCCTCATAAAATGAGAGATTTGCAACTAGAGAAGCCAGCTGCAAATGCACCGAGGTTCAATTTAAGGGCCCTGAGTGAGCTGTTATATTTGATTCCAATAGTAGGTATGGCAATGGCTGAAGTTGTTCCTTGTTGTGCAAGCGTGTTAGGCAACCTGAGCTACAGCAGGTTACCTCTTCTCAGGACCGCTTATACAGGACGAGTGGAGTTCCCTTCCTCCACACGCCAAAGATCCCATGGGCGGCGCCCAGCCGGGGACAAGCCAGCCGGACGCCGCATAGCATTGGATTAGATTATTGTCCAGCGCCGGAAATTTATGGTTCCTAGATCTAAATGTTTTTCTTCTTTGTTTCAGACAGGTGACTCGGAGCCGCCCGACCGACACCACATCGTTCGGCACGCTGGTTTGCCTCTTAAGTTTGAGGTGTTTCCACTCCCGCTGGAGAATTCTGATCATGAGCTCAAGTTCAACGTCTCTTGGGTGCCCTCGATAAGTAAGATTATTTTAAATAATATTATTAATTGTCTAAGGAACTATAATTAATCACTCTTATTCCGAAAAATTAAATATCGCCCAGGGCGCCTAATTTCTATCCAAGTGCCAAAAACAGAATTCGGTAAATTTCTTGTGATGACTAAAATTTCTACTGACGTGAAAATCATTATCAATTAGTAAGTAATTGATAATGATTTTCACGCCAGTGACTCAACTAAAAGTATCATTTATCACTTCAAAATTAGCTTGCTTATCATATGGGTAGTGGTAACCCTAGTGTCAGAGTTGCTCGAGCAGCCCAGTAGGCCTCTGACATGGCTTAACGACTGTTGTCTAATGACAACATCTGCGACCAACAGCTTAACGTGCCCTCCGAAGCACGGAGATGCTCAGAAATTAAACCAATTTGGTGGTCACCCATCTATGGACTGACCGCGAGCCTAGTTGCTTAACCTCGCCGATCGCTTACGGACCGGTGAGAGCATCTAACTATAAGCACAGAATTATAACAATTTATCATTGATTCCGTTTACAAACTAATTTACGATTTATTGCTCATTCAAAGCGCCTTAAATTATATTCAATTGCCAAGAAGTGAATTCGGTAAAATTTCTTGTCTTACTAATTCAGAATAGTTTTCACGCCGGTAGTCTATAAAATATTAAAATAATATGACAAATAAAAAAATCCTTTAAAAAATGAAAAATAAAACAATTTTCCGCCTAATTTCTATTGAAGTGCCAAAAAGTGAATTCGGTAATTCATAATTGTTTTCACGTCAGTACGCAACATAAATATCAATTATCCAGTGATTTATGATTCTTGTTTAGTACAGTCACAGTATAAATATGGACAGTAAGGTAACTTAGCCTAGTTGATGAAATAATTACCTCCGCTCTATTGAAGCTGTAGGGTTCCTATTATTATTTGGTTACCTATTATTATTTTTTATTAAAACATATTTCTTTCATAAATTAGCAGGGCGGTTAAATACGAAAGCCCCCTTTTCGATAAACCCGAGTTCAAACAGCCGTATACTAGGCAATACGCTCGGAGCATTTATAAAAAGATCGCGAAGATAAACTTATACGCGTCCACTCGTTTTGACGCAGCACTCTCTACTAGAGATGTAAAATGACTGAATATGACTAGTCACAATTGTCATAAACCTTAAATGACCGGTCATTTACTGTCAAATTCAATCAATTTGACTCAAATATGTCTATGCTCGACTACCACCCAATTATTTATTTATTTAGGTACCCAATTTATATGTTAGTTTAAATGACGCAACGTTTTATTTACATTATATCATGAGAGAATATGACGACATCAAAGTAGATGCGCGAGGTGATGCGACGTCACCATTTTGTCTTGAATGCACGCTTGACTGATCATGATATATGTATTCTTGGTATGACAAAGAGGGGAATAAAACAAGGGAATTTATCTCACACTAAATTAAAACCGAACATGCCAGATATCATAAATGATTTGCAATCTGTAGATTGGGCATCTATTTACAACATGACTGACCCAGAAAACGCTGCACGAGCATTTGACCAAATTTTAAACAAAGCCATACAAACAAACAGTAGACCTATAATTATTAAACGATCTCAACGTATTTTAAAGCCTTGGATCACACAAGGGATAATAAGATGCCAAAAAAACAGAGACCAACTTCATCTTCAAAGCAAAAAAGCCCTAAAGACATCATATTACAAATAACTTACAAACGATACCGTAACTTTTTTAATAATCTTCAACAACGACTCAAATCGTCCTATGAAACCAAACTACTTAACGAGAACCAGAACAATCCCAAAAAGTTATGGAAATCAATAAAGCAAATTTGTAACATGGCAAAATCTCACACTATTTCCACAGAACTGACAAAGACTCATCCCAACCCAGTTCAATCCCTAAACTACTGCAACAAATATTTCTCAGAAATTGGTAAAAAATTAGCTGATCAAATTTTATCGAGGCTTAAAGTCACAGAAACCACCCTTTTATCCGAGCAACTTTCTAAATACTTACCCTTAGATGGAAATTCATTTTTCTTAAAACCAACAGATCCCTACGAACTTAGTACGCTTATCGATAATCTTAAAAACGACAGTGCCCCGGGGCTTGACGGATACACACCTAAATTAATTAAAGAATTAAAAAATATCATCTTAGGGCCTCTCACACATATCTACAACCTCAGCTTATCTACTGGCCTATTTCCCCAATGTTGGAAAACTGCTGTTGTGACTCCCATCCATAAAGATGGTGATAAATCTCTGCCAAGCAACTATAGGCCCATCTCCTTACTCAGTATGTTTTCCAAACTTCTAGAAAAACTTGTAAATAAACGGCTAACAAATTTTCTTGAGATTAACCACATCCTTTCCGAAAATCAATATGGTTTCATACGTAATAAGTCTACAGAAGATGCAGTAGTAATGCTGACGGGTGCGGTATCAGGGGCTTTGGATGATAACTATTGCTGTATAGGTACGTTTATTGACCTTTCTAAGGCTTTTGATACCGTATCCATTCCTATTCTACTTCATAAACTTCAAGCCAAAGGAGTGAGAGGTGTCGCATTCGACTGGTTCCATAGTTATCTTGTAAATAGGGGTCAGTGTCTCAAAGTAGATTCGACTCTAAGTGAAAACCTGAATGTCAATGTTGGCGTTCCCCAAGGAAGCATTCTAGGCCCAACATTATTTTGCATTTATATAAATGATATTTTAGATCTGTCCATAACAAATGCAGAGGTTTTGTGCTATGCAGATGATACAGTGGTTATCTTTCGAGACAAAACATGGAGTACGGTATTTAGCACTGCTGAAACTGGACTACAGAAGATAGCCAAATGGCTAGACAGAAATTTACTCACTCTTAATATAAAGAAAACAAAATACATAGCATTTCACAAGACAACTGTATCCAAACCACCACCTCAACTTAAACTAAAAATCCACTCTTGCAACTTTGATAATGAAACGTCCTGTAATTGTGAAATTATTGAAAACACAACCTCTATCCGATATTTAGGTATAGTAATTGATGAACGCTTAAGTTTTGAGAAGCATTTAGTATATCTGACTGGAAGAGCCAGACAAACTATAATATAATAAAAGCGCTTCGTAATTGTACAAACAAAGAAACTCTGATTATGGTTTACAAAGCCATCACCCAATCACTACTCTACTACTGTACACTGGCCTGGGGTGGTGCTGCCAAGACAAAAATGATCCAAGTTGAGAGAGCTCAACGAGCAGTCCTCAAAGTCTTGTTAAAAAAGCCTTTCCGATTCCCTACAGACGAAGTATACAAAACTTGTGAGGTACTTAGAGTGCGACAAATTTATATCTTAAAAGCGGCAATATCTATGCATAAAGAAATAAAAAAATCCACAAATTTTAATATACTAACTCAACGCCGTATGTTTCGAGTGCCTATTCCAACAATCAATACCACCTTTCTTAAGCGACACCATAAGTATCTTCGCCCCACCATCTATAACAAAATATGTCGGACTCATACTGAGATAAATCTTTTTTGTGCCAGCAAAGTAAAGCGTGTAATTAGGGGATGGCTCATGTCATTATCCTATGAAGACACCGAACTTATCCTTAAGAACTACAGCTGATCAACTAACTGCTGACATACTCTACACAAACACCCACCCATACACACACACACACATACACACACACACACATACACGCACGAACTTTTCCATTCATTATTTAATTATATTGCGTTTTACTATTATTAATAACATATATATTTTTAATATTAGATAAATATCTATTTCTATATCTATGTAATATTAAAGATTTTTTTTCAAGAAGTTTCTATATTCTGTTGTATTGTTTTTTTAATTTTATCTTGTTTGTACCTAGTCATTTAAGAGTTGTATGTACCAATTCTTTATAAATGTAAAACAATTGGTTCCTGCAAGACAAGCCTGCGTGCTTAGTGCAGAGATCATTGCTAAAAGTAACATGTACGTTTTTTTTGTGAAATAAATAAAATCTGTTAAAATCTGATTAAAAATGTATGTATGTAAATTATTAACACCATATAATAATACTAAAAGTCATAAAAACAACTTTTTGTTTCAATTTAGAAGTTGTAGACTTTTATCAACGACAAAAACTTAAAAGGTAACTGAAATCAAATTGACTGAAAATGACCATTTTTGACAGTTAATGACCATTTTGACCAATTTGACCGTAAATGACAGTCTAATTCAGTCACTTTAGTCATTTTCAACACTACTCACTACTGACTGCACCGCGACAACCGCTTAGGGATCACATCGATGAGCATGATTGTGTGAGTGTGTCGTTTTGACCATTTGTGGGCAGTTTCCGTACTGTCTATTTTTATACTGAGGTACAGTGCAGTAAAATTGTAACAATTCATAATTGATTGCGTCCTACAAACCGATTTACAATTTATCACTCATTCAAAGCACCAAATTTCTATGCAAGTGTAAAGTACTGAATTCGATAAAATTCCTCGTCTTGCTAATTCAGAATAGTTTTTTAAAATAAATAAATAAAATAAAAAATGTTTTTATTCACGTAGACTTTAAAAAAGCGCTTGTAAATAGTCAGAACATGTTTGTAGTAATACAGTTATTATTTCTAGTTACTTATTACAGATATTTAGGTACACGGAATGTTAAAACATTTATACAATTTATTTTATAATGGTAGTGACATTTAGCTAGCTTGTATTAAGTTATTGTCAAGGAGATTATGTTTAGATGAAGTTTTTAATATTATGTATTGAAATTTAAATTTTACTACATATTGTCTGAATGGTTTTCTCGTCAGTACTCAATAAAAATATAATAATAATAATTATGACAAACAATAACAAAAACAATTATCATGATTAGGTCTTACAAACTATTTTATGTTTTATCGCTCACCTAAAGCGCCAAATTTCTATACAAGTCCATAGTACCGAATTCGGTAACATTTCCTTTCTTACTGATTCAGTACACTTTTCTCGTCAATACTAAACAAAACGTATCATTTATCACTGTAAATTATAACAATTCATCATTGATTACGTCCAACATACTGATTTACGAGGAATTCAGGCAATAACTAAAACAATTTGGAACATAGTCATGTTCGTCCATCGTCAGCCGATTTTAACTCGTCTCGAACATTTGAACATGCCAAAGAAAATAGACAAAAGTAGTATTTAGCACATTTCTAACCGATTTGAAGACTATAAACTTGGCAAATGGCGGTATGGATCTATTTATTCCATCATGAAATTTTTTAATGTCAATGTTAAATAAACTGTTATTTTTGAGTATCTTGTTCTTTTTACCTACGTTAGTGTTTAGCAAGCTGCTAATATAGTGATCTGCTGACCTGAAACATATTAGAATGGCTGAATGTGTTGGTAAATGCTTGTCTTTCACGCCGCAGGATGTAATTATCTATATAAGTATGTATTTACAAAAGAAAAGTAGTATACGTAGGTAGTATATCACTTATCTGGTTTCCATGAATTCTAGTGTCCATGTGTGTGAATAGGGTTATTATTATTGCGTGGTATATTGATCCCTTTACCGTTATTTATTTACGTGTTCCTTGTTTTTGTTTATTGTCTGTGTCAGAATAAGTATTATATATTGATGATGTCTTCCCGTCTTTCCCTTTTTATTATTTCGTCCACGGCGGCCATTCTGAATGGAGATTAGTCAATTGCGCAGGTTATATTATAGTGCACAAGTGTGTGCGCAAACACAGGGGCTCTTTGTATTCCATCACTTTCATGATCCGATTGGACGACTAGCGACACGACCGGAAAGAGGTCAGGTACAGGACCGACGGCTTTACGTGCTCTCCGAGTGCTGTCCTGGTGGGAATCGAACCCACGACCTCCTAATTATTGAATATTGATTTTCGCTTTAGTACTACCACCGGATCCAATGCGCATATAGAATGCTCAGAATATAGTTATATGTATAACTCTTAATGCAGTTTATCATGTTTTTCTTTAAAATTATGCGCAAGCGCATGTTATACGCAGGACGAATGGGCTCTGACCCGCAATTTGATATGTCACGCCTGTGCTGTGTTATGGATACGGCGGCCACATGTCGTAGCGCGCACGCCGCATGCCGTCGAGGAATAATTTTGCTCATCATAATTATATTAACACTAGCGGCCCGGTACGTGCTTCGCTACGTATAAGGCATAGTAATAAAAAAAATGATTATTAAGTTAGAAAATATTTTGAAATGCTAAAAGATGTTGATTTTACACTTTATCAAAACTTTTTTTTAATTTACTTTACGTACAAGCCTTCCCTGGACTTTCACAATTAATTCAAGACCAAAATTAGCCAAATCGGTAAAGGCGTTGCTGAGTTATAACATTACAACAAAGAACCTCCTCCTTTTGAAGTCGGTTAAAAAGTGGCATTGATTTTTATTTATATAGATTTCAAAATACAACATTTTATGAACTATTAATATTTTTAAAGAGCCAAAATTATATTTTTTGTATTAAGTTTATTTGTTTGTTTGGTATATTTAATGTGCCGGACTGGCAGGAGTCGGTAATAGGGGAGGGCAATCCAGAGCCCTGTTCCTTCCTGAAGTACCGTCTCACCTTACTAAGCTTTTTGGCAGAGGCCTAAACTTTGGACGCGATGGATCGACGTAAATTCAGGTCGCAAGATAAATTGAGACCCAATAAGTCTACTATATACTATTTTCCTTCTGTAAATATACAATTTTATAGATAATTACACCCAGACTCAGGACAAACAAACATGTTAATGCACACAAATATCTGTCCTGGGGCTCTACCGCCTAAGTCGCCGAACATCGATTTCTTAAATGGCGTTAAAAATGACTTAATCAATCCTTAAATCGGCTTCAACGTTGACAATCGATTCCAGACCATTTATGACGTTACATGTGCTCATGGAAGCCGATTTAACGATTGATTAAGTCATTTTTAACCTTGATTTATTTGAACGCCATTCACGAAAACGATTTTCGGTGACTTAGCCGGTAGAGCCCCTGGGTGGGAATCGAACTCACAATCTGTGAAAGGCGAGCGTTTACCAACCTAAATATGAAACTATCACATTACCATTAAAATACTTGGTATATTAAAAATATTATTTATTAAATATAAGATATTTTAATTCCTGTTTTTGACTTATGTAAGTACTAGGCGTGCCTTTTAAGTTCTGTCGTTTCCACTCGGCAATTTTGAATTTGGAACTGTTCTATATTCGAATGTGTTTAAATTTTGAATCTCAAAACAGTTGAAAGTATTAGGATTAATGGTATTGTTTAGTCACAGCGTCGATTGGAATCTGTCAGGTTACGTACAAAAATAAATATTTCTAAGGAAAATGTTCGTGCCATTATTTTCTACAACTTTAGAAGAAGCCTGACACGGCTTCACCATTTTGAAGACCTAACTCTGTGTTCAGAGAGGTAGCCCCATGTCTGCGGACTGTCGAACGCTAGTATTTAGAATTCCAGCGTGGACATACTAGAGTTAGTGACAAATCTCGCGAAGGACGCCCAAAATCCGCCTTCACTGAAGATAACATCATTGCTGTGAGACAACTAATTCTTGAAGATCGTCATGTGACGTATTGAGAGATAGAAGCTCTATTAGGCATTTCAGAGACAACCATTCAGAAGATCTTGCATGAAGCGCTCGTGTGAGAAAGCTAGTTAGCCGTTGGATATCGCATCTGATTTCCGACGTTCACAAGGCGGCCCGCGTCAGATGGTGTAAGAAAACTCTGCAAAGGTTCAACGGAAGAGGGTCAAATCACGTCTGTGACATCATCAGTGGTGACGAATCTTGGATCTATGCCTACGATCCTGATTCCAAACAACAATCAACAATCTGGGTCTTTCAAGACGACCCAAAGCCGACTAAAGTTGTTTGTTCTCGAAGCACTTCAAAGAAGATGGTGGCCACGTTCGTTGGAAAAACCGGCCATGTTGCGACTATTGCACTTGAAGAACGTAGAACGGTAAACGCGGAGTGGTATACCATAGTTTGTTTACCACAAGTCATAGCTGAACTTAGGAAATCTAACTTAAAGCGACGCATCATCCTGCATCACGACAACGCAAGCTCACACAGCGCTCGTCAAACGATTGAGTATTTGAAGTAGGAAAAAGTAGAAATTCTTGACCATCCTCCATACAGTCCTGACCGACGATTTCTTAACATTTCCTAAAATTAAGAAAAGTCTTCGTGGCCAAAGGTTCCAGTCGGTGAAGACGCAGTCGACGCTTTCAAGTCAGCCATTTTGAAAACCCCCACTTTAGAGTGGAATAAATGTTATAATAACTGGTTTGAGCGAATGGAAAAGTGTATTAAGCTACGTGGTGAAAGATACTTTGAAAAACAATAAAAAGTACTATAAGGTTCTAGTTGTGGTTTTTTCTTCAAACGACAAAAATTAAAAGGCATGCCTCGTACTTTAGTTTTCCGACACTAGTTATTTATATTTATAATGTTTACACACACACGGCCATCTGATCCCAAACTAAGCAAAGCTTATACTATGGAAGCCAGATAACTGATATACTACGTATACTACTTTTCTTTTGTACATACGTATATAGATAAATTAAACCCAGACTCAGGATAAACAGACATGTTCATGCGCACAAATATCTGCCCTGGGTGGGAATCGAACCCACGACCTCCGACGTGAAAAGCAAGCATTTGCCAACCACGCCAACAGGCCCGTCATAAACATTACAAAGTTAGGTAATCTATAAGATTCTAAATAGTTATTTTTTAATTCCTGTTTTTGACTTATGTAAGTAAATTCGAATATAGACCAGTTCCAAATTCAAAATTGCCGGGAAATATAGAAACGACAGAACTTAAAAGGCATGCCTCGTACTTTAGTTTCCCGACTCTAGTCATAATTACTATCTCATGTTTAACAGGGTCGCCAGCTCGGGACTACTCTCTGGAAGTGCGGAGTGTAACAGAGACCACAGACTGCCAGTCGCCAATGTGTTATGAATACAACATTCCTGGGGTGAGTAATGTTTAGTTACAGCCATTTTCATACCAGGTGGGCTATCGCACTCACCTTAAGGCCTCACCTAATCCTATACAACATGTAACGTAATTAACGCACACCCTCAAACCCCGCAATTAGAATATTACGTTGTGAAAATAATACATACACTGAATTTTCAATTTAACATGTATATGCATTGTTATTTACTAAATTAGTTTCTTGGAATAAAGTTTTTTTTTCTTTATTTTGTATTGAATGATGGAATTCGTATGAATACAAATAAAATAGCTATTTCAAAAGTCTTATTACTTTGATTTACGGTCGATTTCAATTGTTTCGACTGTACAGGGTTAATATGACGATATTTTTCGCAGTTTTAATTATTTTGGAATAAAAAATTACCTATATTAAAAATGATATAAATCGATTCAGTAAACGATTCGGAACAAACTATTTTCAGGGTGTGCGTTAATTAAGTTACATTTTGTATATGTTTGTATCGATACAAACATATATAGGATAAAAGAGCACCGTCGACGCGCGTTTCTAAAACGCAGGTCAACGGCGCGTTTTAAAAACGTAGTGTGCATAGGCCCTAAAAGCCATTTTTTTAAATACAACACCCGCACTGGGCAATATTAACCCTGTGTCGCGGGGTACTTTACAAACATATAGGCACGGGGATATAATACCGCCAATATCCAAACTTAGATGTGATTCTGAGAATTTTTTCTTTTTACCGAAAAATCCCAAAATCACTTTTGGTCCGACCGGGGATTTGAACTCAGTACCTAGTTGTCTTCGGTTGAACACGCTACCGCTAGACCAATCTAACTACAGAATATAATCTCTTATATGTGAACAGGCATCTTATGGGTACGCGCGGTCCACCTTCGACCACATCTTCACTGACCGTCAAGTCAGATCGTGTTCAAGCGCAAACCCATCCAGCATAAAAAAAAGAGGTCATTATATTATTATACACTGGAGTACTAACTGTGTATACCGTTGCTTAGAACAGGCATTTGTTTTCCGAGAATATTCGACAGACGGAGTGGGTACCTACAGCATAGTAGGTATTTTCCCGGTATATATTACAACATCTGGTTTAAGATGAACAGCTCATAAATTATTTATATGAAAACAAACAGTTTGTGTGTGTTCACAGAGACCGGGCAATGAAAACAATGGACAACACAATATGTTTAATTACGTACCTACATATATACATACTCATTAACTATCAGCTTTAGAATGAAACTTTGTTTGGGAATTATACAAACACTATATATATATATATATATATATATATGATGGGCCTGTTGGCGTGGTTGGCAAATGTTTGCTTTTCACGCCGGAGGTCGTGGGTTCGATACCCACCCAGGGGCTCTACCGGCTAAGTCGCCGAACAACGGTTTTTTAAATGGCGTTCAAATAAATAAAGGTTAAAAATGACTTAATCAATCGTCATATCGGCTTCCATGATCACATGTCACATCATAAATGGTCCATTAGTACCATTATCCAATGGTAATTAATCCATTTCAGATATCAAAATTCTAGCCGTGCGACTAAAATACTAACTTCCATATTTGGATAGAGATGAGTTTTCCGAAAGTTGTTTGGGTTAGGTTACGTTGGAACTATGAGGGGAACCACCCCACAGTGCTTGCGTCCACGTCGCGTTCCCCGGAAACGTCCCAGTTCTGACCACCGTAACGGAGTGGCAGACTGGGTACGGCTAAAGTGCACTGTGCTTCGTAGCTACCTATTGCGTTGAGAGTTACGAATTTTGCGTTGTTTGATATGCCAAAACCTGTGCGGGATGCCCTCGGGCATTTTGTAAAAAAAGGCCCTTCTCAGGGCCAACCCAAAGGCCCTTCTCAGGGCCAACCCAAAGGCCCTTCTCAGGGCCAACCCAAAGGCCCTTCTCAGGGCCAACCAAAAGGCCCTTCTCAGGGCCAACGCGACGCAGCCTTAGCGTCGGAGGAAGGCAGGACCTTCTACGGAGGGAAGGCGGGCGATTTGTCAGAATCCGACAACGAGTCCGTATTGTCGGATGCCAGTTCAATGGTGATTGATGCTCGATCGCGATCGGCATCGAGGAAGCGGAGCTTCTTGAAAGTCGTGTCCGATGGGTCCTCGGGCTCAGGTTCAGCGAAGGGGCCCGGAAGGAGGGTCAAGTCTAGAAAGGCGACGACAGCGGCAGACACCCACGACGTGGGTTTAGCCGACGCCCAACGCGAGTTGGACCTGGCAAGGCGGGAGCAGCTCCAGCAAGAGCTGGAGGAGCGGGTTGCGGCCCAGGAGGAACGGGCGCGCGTCGCCCGTGCAAAGTCCGGGTACGGGGCGTCCCGCGTCCTGTACGCGGACCACTCCTTGGCCGAACTCCAGAGGATGGCCTTGGAGGACGAGGAGGCGATCGTGGAGGTCGCCGCCAAGTCCTCGCATCTGAAGGGGACTTTCCAGAAGTCCCTCAAATGCCGGGCCGCGAGTCTTCGCGAAATCGTCGCGGAGCTGGTGGACCGCAAGGCCAGCGATGAGTCGCGGCAACTGCAGGCGAAAGTAGATCGCCTGCAGTCGGAGGTCAGCCAGCTGCACTTAAAGCTGGCTGAAGCCACGGCCCGGCCATCGCAAGCCGAGCCCGGACCTGCGGCGGAGGGTCTTTCCTCCACTCCCGGCCTTGAGGATGTCCTCCGCAGGGTCATGGCGGAGGAGAGGGCGTTCGTTCGCTCCTGCCTAGCGGGCATCGAGGACCGGCTCCTACCGGAGAAACGCCTCCGACCGCCGCTTGCGGCAGACAAGAGGCGAGAGGAGCGAGTGGAAACCTCCCAGAGGGAAGACGCCCTACTCCCTTCGACCACCCCGACCAACCAGCAGGGCTGGACGAAGGTGGTCGGTAAGGGCAAGGGAAAAAGGACGGCAGCTGTCGTCCCTGCCGTTCCCGCCACCACCACTCCCAGCCATTCGCAGCCGACTGGCAAAGGGAAGGGAAAAGGGAAAGGGAAGGGGAAGAGCACCCCCCCAGCCCCAGCCGTCCCCGCCACCACCCCTGCTGGTCAGTCGACTGGCACGGGAAAGGGGAAGGGTTCGACCCCAGCCGGTGTCAGGAGGAACTTGGTTCCTCCCAAGACCGCAGCCGTCGTGATGACGCTCACCACGGAGGCTGCGGAGCGGGGCGAGACGTACGCGTCCGTGATGTTGCGGGCGCGTGCCAATGCCGATCCTACCAAATTGGGGATCGGTAAAGTCTCGTGCCGCCGGACGCAGGCTGGGGCTCGAATTTTCGAGTTCCCGGGTGACGAGGGCGCGAAGAACGCGGACCTCTTTGCAGCGAAGCTGCAGGAGGTCATCGCGAACTCGGCGAAGGTGGCCAGGCCGGTGAAGTCGGCGGCCATCGAGGTGACGGACCTGGATGACTCCGTCACCAGGGAGGAGGTGGTGGCAGCGATCGCAGCCATTGGGGGCTGCGAAGTCGCAGCGGTGCAGGGCGGGGGCATCAGGCCCGGGCGCGGCGGCATGGGCACTATTCGCCTGGAGTGCCCAGTCGCCGCTGCCAAAGCCGTCGTCGAGAAGGGACGGCTCGCCGTCGGGTTCAGCTCGGCGGCGGTCCGGGCCCTTGAGGTCCTGCCGCTGAGGTGTTACCGGTGCTTCGGCATCGGTCACACCCGGGCCCTCTGTCCGTCCAGTGTCGACAGGGCGGACAGCTGCTACCGCTGCGGCAAGGAGGGGCATAAAGCCGCCTCCTGCGAGGCCACCGCACCGCACTGCGCGGTGTGTGCCGCCAGTGGCCGCCCTGCGGGCCACATTATGAAGGGGAGGAATTGTATTCCTCCCCTTAAGAAGGGCAAAGTGCAGGCGCCGACCCGGCCTGTCGCTGCCACCGTCACCCCAGTAGCTGGGACCTCGGCGGCTGTGGAGGAGGAGAGTGCGATGTTCGATTAATGGGTAGAGTCGAACATCGCATCCTCCAGGCGAACACCAACCACTGCAGAGCGGCACAGGATCTGCTGATGCAGACTGTGGCCGAGTGGTTGGTGGACGTGGCGGTGGTCGCCGAGCCGTACTCGGTACCTGGCCGTTGGCTGGGTGATCGGGACGGCTTGGTGGCGTTGGTGTCGCGGCCTGCCACGGACTCCCCTCCCCTCTCGCTTTTAGAGAGGGGTCCGGGATACGTGGCCGCTGCGTGGGGAGACATAGCCCTGGTCGGGGTCTATTTCTCCCCAAACCGCCCTCTAAGGGACTTCGAGGATTTTCTCGAAGTCCTTACGGCAGTCGTCGGGAGGGCGGCGCCACGTCAGGTCGTCATATTGGGCGACCTGAACGCCAAGGCGGTGGCCTGGGGCAACCCAGCGGCGTCCTGCAACGTCCGGGGGCACGCCGTCGAATTTTGGTCGGCTTCGTGCGGCGTGTCCCTCCTGAACAGGGGGGATGTTCACACGTGTGTGCGGCAACGGGGAGGGTCAGTGGTGGACGTATCGTTCGCCACCCCCGTTCTAGCCGCCCGCGTCGTGAACTGGCGGGTGGAGTTGGTGGAGACCCTGTCGGACCACCGATATGTGCGGTTCGACATCTCCACCCAGAGCCCGCGGGGCATGGCCCGCTCGGGCCAATCTCCCTTCCCGCGGTGGGCTCTCACCCGCCTGGACCGGGAGGCAGCCCAGGAGGCTGCGTTCCTCCGCGACTGGCTCTCGCCCCCTGTTGAGGTCACGGACGTGGACGCCGCAGCGGTTCAGCTGCGGGGGTCCCTGACCGAGGTGTGCAACTCCAGCATGCCTCGGTCTCGCCGTCCGGGCGGCGCTACGGGCCGCGTGCGTGGAGGCCAGGAGGGCCTACACGCGGAGTCGGCGGCGCACCAGCCGATGTCAGGCTGAGGAGGACCGCCTCTACGCCTCTTACCTAGA
This sequence comes from Pseudoips prasinana, assembly GCA_951640165.1. Lineage (NCBI taxonomy): Eukaryota > Metazoa > Arthropoda > Insecta > Lepidoptera > Nolidae > Pseudoips > Pseudoips prasinana. The sequence continues at coordinate 15,155,677 of OX621259.1, read as the reverse complement.
GGCAAAGACGGTCCTCAAGTCGGAAATGTGCGCCGCCGAGGACTCGGCAAAGGCTGAGATGCTGGAGGGCCTCGACAGGGATCCGTTTGGGAGGCCGTATAAGCAGGCGCGGAGCCAGCTGCGCCCTTACGGTCCCCCATTAGCGGAGACCCTAGAGCCGGCGTTGCTGGATGGGGTGGTTCGGTCACTGTTTCCGCGCAGGACCGACTTCACCCCACCAACGATGAACCCCCCGCTGGGGGGGGTTGTGGCTTCGCCGGAGGAGGAGGTCCCTCCAGTATCGGTGGAGGAATTTCGCGCGGGGGTTCTGTCCCTCCGCGCGAAGAAGACGGCCCCTGGACCGGATGGTGTCCCCGCACGGGTGGTGGCCATCGCGGCGTCCCTCATGGAGGAGAGGTTTCGGGACCTCTTCAGCGCGTGCCTGACGGCTGGGAGGTTCCCGAAGATCTGGAAGGAGGGGCAGCTTTGCCTGCTCCGGAAGGAGGGACGCCCGGTGGACTCCCCCTCGGCATACCGGCCCATCGTTCTGCTCGATGAGGTCGGTAAATTGTTCGAGGGGATCATCGCCACCCGGCTTAATAGCCAGCTGCGGGAGGTAGGGCCAGACCTGTCGGACGCCCAGTTCGGGTTTCGACAGGGGCGTTCGACGATCGACGCGGTGGCCCTACTCAGGGGCCAAGTGCAGGAGGCGGTCGGGGCTGGGGACGGAGTGTTGGCGGTGTCGTTCGACATCGCCAACGCCTTCAACTCCGTGCCCCACTCGACCATATTGGAGGCACTCCGGTACCACGGAGTGCCCCAATATCTGCGGGTGATCCTGGCCAACTACCTGGAGGACCGGGAGGTCCTCCTGGCGGACAGGACGGCCAGGATCAGGCACTACGGCGCGGAGTCCGGTGTTCCACAGGGTTCGGTGCTGGGGCCCCTCTTGTGGAACATCGGATTCGATTGGCTGCTGCGCGGCACCCTCCTCCAGGGCACGAGTGTCATCTGCTACGCGGATGACACTCTCCTCGTTGCCCGGGGGAGGGACTTTCGGGAGGCGGCCTGTCTGGCCTCAGCTGGCGGATCCTTAGTGGCAGGTAGGATCCGCCAGCTTGGTTTGAGGGTAGCGCTGAACAAGACCGAGGCCGTGTTCTTTCACGGGCCTCGGCAGCGCTGCCCTCCTGACGCCCACATCGTGGTGGAGGGCGTCCGGATAGGGGTCGGGGCCCAGATGAAGTATCTGGGCCTCGTGCTGGACAGCAGGTGGCGCTTCGGCCCGCACTTTAGCGGGCTGTCGACGCGCCTGCTGAAAGCCGCGGACGCCCTCTCATGGCTCCTCCCAAACCTGGGCGGGCCCAAGGAGCGATGCCGGCGCCTCTATGCCGGCATCCTAAAGAGTATGGCCCTATACGGGGCACCCATCTGGGCGGACTCCCTCCACAGGAGGGAGAATGCAACCGCCATCCGCAGGCCCCAACGGGCCATTGCACAGCGGGTGGCGAGAGCCTACCGCTCGGTGGGCTTCGCGGCGGCGTGCGCTCTGGCCGGCACCCCTCCATGGGAATTGGAGGCATGGGTGCTCGCCAGAGTCTACGAGTGGACGGCGCGGCGTAGGGCGCTGGGTGAGCGCCCCGCCGCGCAAGAGCGGGATGCCGTGCGGCGGGAGGCGAGGGACGCCATCGTCCTACACTGGACACGGGACCTCGCCTCCGCCACCTTTGGACGCCGGACGCTGGATGCGCTCGGTCCAGTCCTACGAGACTGGCTCGAGCGCCCCCACGGTTTCCTCTCGTTCCATCTGGTGCAGGTGTTATCCGGGCATGGCTGCTTCGGAACGCACCTGCATCGGATCCAGAGGGAGGAAACCCCGGCGTGCCACGACTGTGGAGCCGCGGAGGACACGGCGCAGCACACCCTCGAGGTGTGCCCAGCCTGGGCTGAGCTGCGCCGTGCCCTGACAGATGTAGTCGGGCAGGACCTCTCACTTCCCAGTGTGGTAAACTCCATGCTGGGGAGTGAGGAGGCTTGGGCGGCGGTTGCCTCCTTTTGCGAGAATGTCATGTCGCAAAAGGAGGCGGCGGAGCGTGCGCGGGAGGATGATCCTCTCGCGCCACCGCTCCGCAGGCGAAGAAGGGGTGGGAGAAGGCGACTGTACGATCGTCGTCTCCCACCTCCCGGTGGCGATTAGCGGGCGACAGGCGCGGGGGCGCCTTCGCTCGCATTGCACAAATCGCCACCATCGTCGGGCGGGAACGGCCGAGCACTCACGGTCGTTTCCGGGCCCCTCCACTTAGGGAGGGGCGTGCGGGCCCCGCTGTAAAGGCGGGCGGTCGTCGGTGGGGGACTGGACGTAAAGGCTGAGCCGGTTTCCCAGTCCCCCTCCACACAGACGATGCGGGAGTGCCGCTGGGTTATTTTAGTGGGTATGCCGGACTAGCCGGAGAGTCCCACATAACCCGCCCATCCCCCAATGGGCGGGTATGCGTAACGCATTTTTTCCCAGCGCAAACAAAAAAAAAAAAAAAAAAAAAAAAAAAAAAAAAAAAAAAAAAAAAAAAAAGGTTGGAACTATGAAGCTAGACACTATTGTTAGTGAAGATTGGTGGAAAGTTTTCAAAATTCCCATTTTTTTTTGGAGACATACAATGCAAATCTAAACAAAAACAATAGCGCTTGAAGTTGAGAGATCAGAGGCTTGTGCGGCATAAGCCTCTGATCTCTCTGATTGGTCAAAGCGAAGAAATATTAGGTCGTTCAAATATCATGAAGCTTCTCATTTTGTATTTTAAGTAACTAAAATTAATATTTGTTAGTTGCTGTTCTGTTGATTTCTCGTCACTCGCAGTCAGTCGCTCACTTAGTAAACTTTAATGTAAATTCACGATTTTTGTCACTTAAAACTTTAATTTACAGTCACTCGTTTAAATACTACCCTTTTTTTTATTCAGTCCATAAGATGTTAGTTACAAAAACCTTTTTTACTTCTGTACTTTCTTAACTTAACAATAGCGATTTTACAATATACATATACATAACTTATTTTAATTGAATGCAGTGAGTCGCTTCGTGTCGCGGTTTCGTGGCTCACGCCGGACAACTATTTGTGTGACCCATAAAAAGTTGTTCTGAGTCTGCATATAATTTGTGTCCGTCTATTATACGTCTGTAAAGTACCCCGCGACACAGGGATTAGATTTCCTAGTGCGGGCGTTGTCTTTACAATATACATATACATAACTTATTTTAATTGAATGCAGTGAGTCGCTTCGTGTCGCGGTTTCGTGGCTCACGCCGGACAACTATTTGTGTGACCCATAAAAAGTTGTTCTGAGTCTGCATATAATTTGTGTCCGTCTATTATACGTCTGTAAAGTACCCCGCGACACAGGGATTAGATTTCCTAGTGCGGGCGTTGTCTTTACAATATACATAACTTATTTTAATTGAATGCAGTGAGTCGCTTCGTGTCGCGGTTTCGTGGCTCACGCCGGACAACTATTTGTGTGACCCATAAAAAGTTGTTCTGAGTCTGCATATAATTTGTGTCCGTCTATTATACGTCTGTAAAGTACCCCGCGACACAGGGATTAGATTTACTAGTGCGGGCGTTGTCTTTAAAAAAATATATAAAATTACGGCCCCATTTATATTGCAATTTGTAGAAATTGCTATGGCTGTCAATTAACAATATTCATACCTCCACAGAAATCAACATGGTGGCTGATTCCGGCGTACTCCAGCCCCGTAGCGGAGACGTGCGCTGTGCGCCCTGGTTGCGCGTATACTGTGCGCTTGATAGCACATCCCTGGGATGGACACACTTCTGCTAACGTGCACGTAGAGTTAGACGGTGAGTTTTTTTTATATCAGAGGGAGACAATCAAGCAAGCGGGTCACCTGATGGTAAGTAATCACCGCCGCCCATGGACACCCGCGACACCAGAGGAGTCGCGGGTGCTTTGCCGGCCTTTAAGAAGCAAACAAGTGTTGCTGACCCTTCCCCCCACCCCAATGAGCTCTGACGACCCTACTCACAATCGGAAACACAACATTAAAATGCTTAATGTTATTATTAAGGAATGTCTTCTGTAAGGTGGAGGTACTTCCCCAGTCGGGCTGCTTTTTGAGCGAATGAACGTTATGCCCTGCCTCTCTAAAAGTGTGGTACATACCCGAAGCCATAACCACTTTGTTGTTGACATTTTGACATCCCATTATATCATACGAAGCGCTTTGACGGAACAGCTTTTAAATCTGTACAAAGCTCAAGTACGACCCTGCATGGAGTACTGCTCTCATCTGTGGAACGACTCCGCAAAGCTGGACTCATTGGATTTGATAGACGATGACGCGCTCGCAGGATAATCGATGACAGACACCTAACAAATAAAAAGCTTCAAAGCTTGGATAATAGTCGTCAGGTTGCAACCTTATCGGTTTTCTATATACTGTTTCATGGAGAATGCGCTCAAGACCTCCATAAACTTATCCCTCCTTCCCCCTTTTTCATCGGACTACCAGGCATCGGGAGGGTCTCCACCGCTTTTTTGTTAACATCCCGTGATGCCGTACGAAGCGCTTTGCTTCCTCCTTCATCATACGCACGGCTAAGCAGTGGAACACCCTCCTGAACGACGTGTTTCCAGACTCATTCAACATGGGTTTATTCAAGGCTAGAGTGAACAAGCATCTTATGGGTACGCGCGGTCCACCTTTGACCACATCGTCACTTACCATCAGGTGAGATCGTGGAAAACCCATCCATCCAAAATTTAAGTGCTCGGCACTTGTCTGTTTAGCATTCTCCATTTATCCCGCTGTAGAGCCATCTCTTTAACTTCTTGATAACTGTCCACTTGTAATTTTTCTTTAAGTTGATCATTAAACTTGGTAACCCCATCCAACATAACAAAGAAACAAAAAAAAAAAAGAATTGCAAAGCTGAAGTGGCAGTGGGCGTGGCACATAGCTCGGAGAACCGACGGCCGTTGGGGCAGAAAGATTCTCGAGTGGCGACCACGAACCGGAAGACGTAGCGTGGTAAGGCCCCCTACAAGATGGACCGATGATCTTTTGCGGGTCGCTGGAAACAATGCGAATAGCGTAAGACCGGCAATTGTGGAGATCATTGGACCTCTGTCCGGCGGTGGATGTATTTCGGCTGATATGATGATAGATTACATACAGCAGAGGCGATTGAATAGATACATTTGAACTTCGAAGCGTCCTTATTTCCCGAGTAATAAAAATGTCAAGACCAAACTGGTTTCCACCGCTCTTTTGTTAACACCCCATGATGCCGTACGAAACGCTTAGTTTCCTCCTTCATCATACGCACGGCTAAGCAGTGGAACACCCTCCTGAACGACGTGTTTTCAGACTCATTCAACATGGGTTTATTCAAGGCTAGAGTGAACAAGCATCTTATGGGTACACGCGGTCCACCTTTGACCACATCGTCACTTATCAGGTGAGATCGTGGAAAACCCATCCATTCAAAATTTAAGTTCTTGGCACTTGTCTGTTTAGCATTCTCCATTTATTCCGTTGTAGAGCCATCTCTTTAACTTCTTGATAACTGTCCACTTGTAATTTTTGTTTTAAGTTGATCAGTAAACTTGGAAAACCCATCCAGCATAAAAAAGAAACAAAAAAAAGAATTGCAAAACTGAAGTGGCAGTGGGCGTGGCACATAGCCCGTAGAACAGACGGCCGTTGGGGCAGAAAGTGTCTCGAGTGGCGACCACGAACCGGAAGACGTAGCGAGGTAAGGCCCCCTACAAGATGGACCGATGATCTTTTGCGGGTCGCTGGAAACAATGCGAATAGCGAAAGACCGGCAATTGTGGAGATCATTAGGTCTCTGTCCAGCGGTGAACGTCTTTCGGCTGATATGATGATAGATTACATACAGCAGAGGCGATTTAATAGATACATTTGAACTTGGAAGCGTCTTTGCTTCCCGAGTAATAAAAAATGTCAAGACCAAAGTGTTTTACAATTATTATACTGTCTATTTCACACCGTCACTAATACAGTATCAGTATAACGATATAATTAACACAATTTAGTGCAAGAGATTTTCTGAATCAAAACAGTTTTGATTTTGGAAAAAAAATCCTAATTTGTCAAATTTGGATAACTAGTTTGGAATTTATATTTTATTTTATTTGGAACAACAAACAATTACACAATAAATGTTACAAAAATATGATCACTTATAAACAATTGTGTAAGCCACCATGTTATTCACAGAATACATATAATTAAGGTGATGCGCATTATACACTAAATGTAGTTAGTAGAAGACTTAACTAGCCAATTACAAATTTACAATTTCGATTACAAAAACATTAAGTAATAATAATAATATAATTTATTTGCTCACTACAATATACAGTTTACCAAAGACAGTTTTATATGTATTACATAATTCAGGTAAGTATACATATATTGTAGGAGACTGGTGCCTAAGCTGGGCCTGTATTTCAGGACACCAGGTTCCCACCTCTTAACATTTACATTTCTAGATTATGTACTATGTGCGCTGACAACGTAGTAAGTTATCCAACAACTTTAATAATACAATAGGTTTTTATTTTGAATAAAAAGGTAGCGTTAGTATATGTATGTCTGTGTATGGATTTAAGTGTGTGTGCGCATGAAATTAATGAAATTAAGTGAGAACATTATAACAGAAAACAATAACTTAAAAACATTATGAGGGAACAAAGAACTGGCCGTGTAGGTACCGGCTTAGAGAGACTAACAGTGCTATCCCTTACTAAGTCAAAGTCAAAATCATTTAACCGTAAAAAAATTACATTTATGTGGATACGTCATATTTTTTTTACCCTACCGTGCAGTGCATGACGTGGCAGCTACTGAGAAACACTGCCAGAAAACTCAGTAGGGATCCTTTTTTAAAAAATAAAATATACTTAAGATTAATTACAATCATGTTTCTTGACTCAGAACAACTCAATCCCAAGCACTTTTATCACTTAAATAATCAGAAATTTTGTAATATGCCCTGCAACACAATTTAGCTTTAATAATTCTTTTAAACTTATTCGTAGATAATTCTCTAATATCATTGGGAAGTTTGTTATAGAATCTTATACATTGCCCCATAAAAGAGTTATTTATTTTGTATCTACTGTACTGTACTATCCTGTAGGTATCGTAAAAGGCGGCTAAGGGCCAGCGCAGACCGAGTCGAGCGCAGCGGAGAGGATTTTTTTAAGGCACTAGAAAATCAACTTTAGAGTTATAGGAATAAAGTGGATATATGCTTGACCCTGACATAAAACGCTTGCGCGGTCTCGGGCATATAATGTTCAAGCATATTTAAATAATTTTGAAGTTGATTTTCTAGTGCCTTAATAAAATTTTCTCTGCTGCCCTCCTCTCTGTCTGCGCTGGCCCGAAGGTGTACAGCAGGTAGTTGAGCATCACCGCTACCTGTGTAATATAGCTGCCACCTAATTGCATGCCAAGCGCGGTGACTACGGCAACCGACTCTAAATGGTATTCTTATGGAAAACTTTGTGGAGGCCGAAGTCCAGCAGTGGTTGATATCAGGCTGATGATGTAAGTATATGATGTATGTGAGGGAAAAAAATACATATCTTCTATGGTTTATAGTTTTCTCAGTTGGAGCGCATTGGATCCGGTGGTAGCATTAAAGTGCGACCGTCGTTATTAACACATGGTCCGCCATAATAATAAATAATTCAGACAATATGTAGTAAAATATAGCTAAAACTATAAATTTTGATAATTAAACTTAAACATAATCTCTTTGACAATAACTTAATACAAGCTGGCTAAATATAATTGCTATTATAAAATAAATTTGTATTCTAAGTATTTTTTTTCTGTAGTTAGTTTTAATTTATTTATGTATATACTTTTTCGTAGATTTAGTTTTTCTATCAATTAATTAAGTAAATGTTTCAATGTCAGATTAGTTATTAGTTTATAAATAAATAAAAAGGTTCTTTTAGTTAAAAAAAAAATTATAAATGTTTTCATACAATCCATGTACCTAAATATCTATATAACTAGAAATAATAATGTATACAACTATATTACTACAAACATGTTCTGACTATTTACAAGCGCTTTTTGAAATTCTACGTGAGTAAAAAACTTTTTTATTTTATTTTTATTTTATATATCCTCCTTTTTGCTCCACCACAGTCTGGTAACAATAGACAACATTTGCTGCGAAGATGAAAAACATCTAAAAAAAAAGGTAATATCGTAAATACTACAAAAATATATACGGCTATTAATACTATTGACGATCCGGTTGGCGTCGTTGGTAGATACTTGCCTTTCACGCCGCAGGTCCGGGCTTCGATTCCCACCCTGGGGCTCTACCGGCTTAGTCGCTGAACACAGTTTTCGTGAATGGCGTTCGAATAAATTAAGGTTAAAAATGACTTAATCAATCGTTAAATCGGCTTCAACGTTGACAATCGGTTCCGGGCCATTTATGACGTCACATGTGATAATGGAAGCCGATTTAACGATTGATTAAGTAATTTTTAACCTTTATTTATTTGAACTCCATTCACGAAAACGATGTTCGGCGACTTAGCCGGTAGATCCCCAGGTAAGATATTTGTGTGCATCTCTGTTTGTTCTGTGTCTGGGTGTAATTATTTGTATAAGTATGTATTTACGTATATGTAGTATATCAGTTATTTGGTTTCCATAGTACAAGCGCTGCTTAGTATGGGATAAGTGGCCGTGTGTGAATAATGTCCAAGGATATTATTATTATGTGAATAATTCATTTTTTTTAAAATATCAGATAATTCGACGTCAAATTCAATAATGCGTTGTAATTGTCAGTTGCGTATAAAACCTAAATTACATTTATACGTCTAAAGAAATACGTCAGACAAGTTTTACGTCTATCAACTAAGATTTATTTAACTAAAAACATTTTTTGCTGAGCCTATTAAAGACAACCAGGAGAAAACCACAGTATATATATATATATATATATATATATATATATATATATATATATATTGACAGTACGGAAACTAAGCATAGTTGATGAAATAATTACCTACGCTCTATTGTAGCGATTAGACATGTGTGCCGATGCTTAAATGATCGGCGGCGTCATCGGCGTAATCGGATGTGGATGGTGAAAATAAGTAAAAATTGCTTTAATTCAATATATTGCATCCAATATCCAATCCTCTAAGTATTACCAACGTTCGACCACCTATTATGCGGTCTTGCGGATTGGCCTCCCTCCCGGGAGGTAAGCTGCCAGTGAGCGGTACGACTCGCCGATCTCGGTGTTGAGTGTGTCTTCGCGGCCATTAGGAGACTGGGCCTTCTGGTAGCGCCTCATAAGACAGAGGCACTATGGTTCCATAGGTAGGAACCACCTAGTACGTCGATGCGACTAGTGACATAGAGGTCAGGGTGGGGCGGTACATGAAGTACCTGGACCTTGCTTCGAGGAGCACTTTGAGCGTCTGGCCCCCCGAGTGCACCGGGTAACCGGCGCGTTACACAGGCTTGTGCCGAACCTCGGGGGTCCACGGGAAGAAGTTCCTCACCTGTATTTAGGAGTCGTGCGATCCATGGCCCTTTACGGGGCGCCCATCTAGTTTGAACGCCTGACGAGCGCCTCCCACTGCAGAGCTATTCTAAATAGCCTGCAGCGTGTGGTGGCCATACGGATCGCACGAGGATATAGATAGATAGATCTAAATCAAATCTTGGGCACTTTGCTGCCGTGCCGAGGCTCTGTAGGCAACAGCTCTGTAGCAGTACAACATGCTATCAAAATCCAAAGCTATTGATATCTGCTCAAAGTTGGCAATATTCCGGAAGGACCTAAAGAAGATACTACTAACTACATCCAATAATAATTAATTGTTTATATTTTTATTTAATTCTTCGAGATTGTGCTTTGTTCTAGTTTGAAGATTCCTTTTTTTGTATAATATATGTTTTAACGTTATTATTATCTAGCAGGCATTCTTGTTAATTTATTTAGTATCTAACATGATTATATTTTATTATTGTATAAATTTAGTTTACTTATAAGCTAATTTACGCAAGCTGTGGTCTCCTATAAGTGAAGAAGAACACTGCTTACTATCTTTTTGCGTGCACAATTTATGGAATGTATTGTGTTTATTCTTTGTTGGAGATCCTTAAATAAATAAATATCCCATGAGGGGGAGGCTCTCCTGGTTCGCCTTCCACCGTTTGATCTCCTGGCACCAGTTGATGCGACGGTTTATACCGAAAGACCCGCCTGCCAGGTGACCGCACGCCACGGTATTGTTGGTACCATTCTGCCTCACATCGAGGCCTAGATGGGGAAGAAGGAGGATTGCTGGAGGAGTTCCCGGCCTAGGAGGCCGAGAGGTGAGTCTTGGTTGCTGTGATCGGACGTGATCTTTCGCCGCCAACAGTTGTATATGCGATTCAGACGGAGGCGTCGAGGCGGCGGCGGCGGCCGTTAGCCCAACTTCCCTCGGGGCTGCGGTGCAAGTTACCTCTACTGCTGCCACGTGCAAGTAGCTCCGGGAAGACAGCGATCTGTTTGTGTCAGTCGATGTGCCGGACTGGCAGGAGTCAGCAATAGGGGAGGGCAATCCTGAGCTCTTCCAGGGTTCTGTCCCAACTATCTGGGATATGGCGCAAAAGGCGAGCACCGGAGCAGAATACCCGCGTTCCCGGGGTTACCCCTATCAAGCGCCAAGAGAAGTCCATGTCAGGTTAGGTTTAGTTAGTGCGAATCCGACATACCCACCCGCGGACACTTTTTGTGGGTGGTATGCGCAGGCATTCCCCCGGCCTTATTAAAAAAAGGCTTTCAATGCTTGCAACTGCTCCAACCATCCGGGAGTTGTGTACCTCTTTGAAAAAGCCAAAAGAAGGCTTGATGATTTTGATGTGGATGGTTGAGTGATCAAAGCGGTAGTGACGGTCCCGCTGTGCTTATTTGCTGTTTCTTGAAAATTTCAGGCTCCCTGACGTGTTCTTTCACAAATGCAGACATAAAGGAAACTCGTTTCCTACCCCCTTTTCTCAAGGTGTTTGTCAATTACTGACATTCCTTGGAAGAGCAATCGGGAAGAACCACCGCAATAATCAGTTTAATAATTTAGCTTTATTTTTATTTCGCCGATATGTTTTCTAATTTACCGAATTAGTCAAAAAACACAATTTATGCAAATTGAAAAAAATATTTATCAAAATTAAGTGCTTTATATATTCAAATTAAATCTAGAAAAGCATTTAAATTTTTACGTCGATGACGCCGTATAAATCGGCGGCGGCGTTGGCGTAGCTAAATTGACCGATCGGCGCACACGTGTAGTAGCGATATGGTTGTAACTTTTAGTGTTGGAACGAAGTTCCTTATCGCGCGTTGTGAAAGGGGGCTAGACGGGAAAAAATCTTACGAAAAGTTGTCACGACACTTTTTGCAACTGTGCGGCGTGCGCATGTTTCTCTGTCTGTCTCTTTCTCTCTCTCACTCTCTCGCTCTCTCTCCCTCTCTCTTATAGAAAGCAAGCCAGATATTTTCATTTCTATTTCGCATTGAACAGTGTGGTGTCGCGACGATTATTTTTGTTGAGTGTATACAGGTTTTTTGTCCATAATAAATAATAAGAAATAACTTCGTTCCATCCGGGTGTCCCTTGACACCTCTCAAGTTTTTTTAAATATTGTTTCTTTTTTCATTATAACATTATTGTTTTAAAAATCAGCAGGAACTTTAAAATACGACAGCTCCGGTTTTTATGAAGCCGAGATAAAACCGCCGTATACTATGCAATACGCTCGGGGCGTTTTTTAAACATCGCGGAGTTCAACTTAAACGTGACTTAAACGTTGACTCGGCACTGACTACTGACAGCACCGCGACAACCGCTTAGGGGTCTTATCAAAGCGCATGTTTGTGTGTATGCCGTTTCGAGCGTTTGTAGGTAGTTTCGGTACTGTCTATATTTTATTACTGTGACAAAGCAAACGTAAAAGAATAGAAATAATTCTGTACGATGTCGAAAAGCAAAAAATCTGGCGCCATTATTGACATCTAATATACGTTCTAAAATAACATGAAACAATTGGAATAAAACCGGCCAAGTGCCATTCAGAGTTACGCACGAAGGGTTCCGTACCATTATCTATAAAAACGAGCCAAAATTCACATTTTTCTATGGGAGCCCCCTTAAATATTTATTTTGATTTTTTTTGCTTCATTTTTATAGATAACTAGCTGTGCCCCGCGGTTTTACCCGCGTTAAACTTTATAAAATATGGCCTATGTGTTATCCTAACTATAAAAATTTGCCTATGTTCTTTCTCAGGGTCTAGACCATCTGTATACCAAATTTCATTCAAATCCGTTCAGTAGATTTGGCGTGAAAGATTAACAGACAGACAGACAGAGTTACTTTCGCATTTATAATATTAGTTAGTATGGTAAGGAGCCCTTCGTTCGAGCGAGTCCGACTCCCACTTGGCCGGTTTTATAGATAATTAACGTTAACGGTACGATAAGCGTTAACGATACGCAACTCTTCGTACGCTAGACTGACTCACACTTGGCCGGTTTTTTATTATTTATTACTTCAATAATAATAATTATATTGTTTATTTTAGAACATAGAACCGTATTAAACTTATCTTCATGACTATCAAATTCAACACATATTCAAAATGTATATGAGACAATACCGTAAGTCTTGCCTATCGAATAAAAATTGGTTAAAAACAACGATGAAATTAAGTAACTACACCACTATCACCATCACCACCTATCTTATACTTATACACCTATCTTCATACAAAAAAAATACAACTTACAGTCGAATTGATAACCTCTTTCTTTTAAAGTCGGATAAAAATGTACACCATATATAATTTACTAGCTGTGCCCCGCGGTTTTACTCGCGTCAAACTTTATAAATTATAGCCTATGTGTTAATGCAGGGTGTCAGCTAACTACATGCCAAATTTTATTAAAATCGCTGCGGCCGTTTAGACGTGAAGAAGTAACAAACATACACACTCACAAACTTTCGCCTTTATAATATTATTGTGATATAATCAGGGCGAGCTGTACATATAACACTGTAAGTCAGAGAGTCGACATCGACCTCTTTCACTCAAGTGCTTCATGCATAAAAAGAACCATGTGTAATGAGCTTATGAGTAATAGTAGCCAGTTTAATTAATTAACAGTATTAGGCCCACTTGCACCAAACGCTAGACTAAAAAAAATAACTCAAGTTAAGTAACTTAGGGTTAAGTCGTTAAAATTTTAACTCGAGATTGTGTTGCGCCAATGAAAAATAACACCGAGTCGTGTTTCTCTATTTCATGTTGGTATCATTAAAGAGGTTTTGTACCGTAATGTAATCCAACTAAATATGAATCAGTGAAATATTTAGAAAACTTTGTATATGACTGTCTCATGTGTTAAGTTTTTTCAAAGACATTTAAATTTAATCGCTTGTGTTTGAAACCAATCTGTCAATTTAGAGTCGTTTAAAATATGTCATGTCAAAGTTGACATGATCAGACCTTTCTGCAACTCTTCTATTATAAAAGTCCGTGCTAATATATTCGACGATTTCTTCATCATCATCAGACAGTAAAAAATCCCTCATAACTTTTTAGGACACAAAACTGTTTTAACATCTCTGACTTTTACTTCTGCAACCCGACATAACCTCTCAAACGAAAAAAAATTGGCAATACTAATCCGGAGTTAGTGATTTAACCCACCAAAATAGGTGGGTTAAAATTTTAATAAAGTAACTCAAGTTTAGTCGCTACTTAACTCTTGGTGGTGCAAGATGTAATTGTAATTTAACCCCATATTAGCCACTAACTCTGAGTTAATTCATTTAACATGCATTAATAACATAGTAGAAATGCGTGCGAGGATATCCTAACAAACACTTGCCTTTGTATAAATTATGTTTTTAGTAAATTATTTGTGAAAACTTTTAATTGGCCATCTCTCTTTTATTAACCTCAACAAATTGTAACCTATGAGCTGTAAATTTCGAAATTTGACAAAAAAATACACTGAAAATTTCAATCGTCTCCCTATTACGGTTGTATAGCGAAAGCTTGGTAACAGAGTTCCGTTGGTACATTTAGGGTACGGAATCCAAAAAATTTAGGTTTTTATAGATGTGAGTTTCTTAAACTACAGACATTACGTGATGCTAATTGTGGATCGTATGATTTGGAACTAGCTTCCACCTGCAGCATCGCCCGCGTGGTTATTCGTACTGAAAATATTAAACGGAATCTATTAAATTTTCCGGGATGTTTATTTTATTTTATTTTATTCCATAGGTATAGAAACAGACTAGACTATTAACAAATCAACAATATAATTGTCTTATAACACTGTTAAATCTGAGGTCTAATTAACTGTACACAATATTTAAAAAAGAAAACAATATTCTGTCAGATTTTTTTTATTAATGTCCTGCACATAACAAATATTATTTGTACACAGTTAAATTACATATATAATACATGTTCTGATATGCATCACAATACCTAACGTTTAGCTTTTAATTTATATGTGTAAATCTTTATATAATACCTAAAAGTTTAACTGGCTAATAAGGGGACTATCCATAGGGCCATTTATAATTTTATGTAGAATGCATAGATCGTTCATAAATCTTCTCCTATTTAAACTTATAGTTTTAAATCTATGTAGCCAATCACAATTTTCCTTAATTTTTCACCTTAAGCCAAACTTTGAGCATAGAGCTCTGACAAACCGGCTCTGTATTGCTTCTATTCGGTCTATGTGAGTTCTGTATATAGGTGCCCCCACAGATGAGCAGTATCCTACTTTTTAGGGTTCCGTGACCAAAGGGTAAAACGGGACCCTATTACAAAGACTTCGCTGTCTGTCTGTCCGTCCGTCTGTCACCAGACTGTATCTCATGAACCGTGATAGTTAAACAGTTGTAATTTTCACATATGATGCATTTCTGTTGCCGTTATCACAACAAATACTAAATTTAAGGGTGCTCCCATACAACAAACGTGGTTTTTTTACCGCTTTTATAGATAATGGTACGGAACCCTTGCGCGAGTCTGACTCGCACTTGGCCGATATTATGGAGAATAATATCGGCCAAGTGCGTCTAGCCTATGACGCTTTAGACACATGCTATGCTCTACTACTCTAAAATGTATCATGACATCCAGTTAGCCTAGATAGCTTTCACTGATTCACTGGATTATTGAGGCAAGTGGAGGCTCAAACCGATTAGAAAATAAGCCTAAAGTGCGGTCACAGAGCAGAAAGATTTCGTATATTGGAAGATGTCTTCAAGCTTCTGGACTGGAAAGGCTTTAGCATCAATGTCAATGGCGAGTACATCACTCACCTTCGATTTGCCGTTGATATAGTAGTCATGGCTGTGACCAGTCCGTGTTGCCAGTGATGACTTACGGCATAGAGACGTGGTCGCTCACTATGGGCCTTATTAGAAGGCTCAAGGTCACCCAAAGAGCAATGGAGAGGGCTATGCTCGGAGTTTTCCTGCGGGATCGAATCAGAAATGTCGAAATCCGCAGGCGAACCAAAGTCACCGACATAGCCCGAAGAATTGCAAAACTGAAGTGGCAGTGGGCGGGGCACATAGCTCGTAGAACCGAGCGACGGCCGTTGGGGCAGAAAGGTTCTCGAGTGGTGACCACGAACCGGAAGACGAAGCGTGGGCAGGCCCCCTACAAGATGGACCGATGATCTTGTGCGGGTCGCTGGAAACTGCTGGATGCGAATAGCGCAAGACCGGCAACTGTGGAGATCTTTGGGGCAGGCCTTTGTCCAGCAGTGTACGTCTTTCGGCTGATATGATGATGATGATGAAAAATATCCTGGGACATTATCTTTAAAAAAAAATACATCCAGACTCAGGACAAACAGACATACATACAATGCACACAACACAAATATCTGTCCTGGTTGGGAATCGAACCCACGACCTGCGGCGTGAAAGGCAAGCATTTACCAACCACGCCAACCTGTTTATGACATAAATATATTGCGTCACACCGTCATTTGAAATGACCATCATCTTAAGAGCTTGTAAACCATTTTCTACGGCAGCTAAATCTGTTTTTCATTCTTTGAAAAATAAACGTAAGTAATTATGATCAATTTTTTTTCTGCGTTTGCTGCTCCTCAGTTTGGTGATTAGTATCCTAGTGTTCCTGAAAAAATCAAACATTAATATAGCAAACCACATGTAACTTCTCTTGTGAGGCCTGCGGCAGGCTATGTCGCTCTCGCATCGGTTTGTTTAGCCACCAAAAGAAATGTCTCTCAGACAATGCGCCGTAAATCGTCTGTAACAGACGCAAAGGCCATATATATGTAACATCCATTTTGAATGAGGACTTTTACCCGGCACATTATAAATGCGACAGTTGGAATTGGAATGGAACGAAGACTGGCACATAAATGGCCAAGACTTTTTTGTTTTTTTAAGAGACAACGCCCGCACTATCTAATCCCTGTGTGGCGGGGTACTTTACAAACATATATATAATAGCGGACACAAATTACATCCAGACTCAGAACAACTATTTGTGGGTCACATAAATAGTTGTCCGGTGCGGGACTCGAACCCGCGACACGAAGTGGCAAGGCGACTGTCTTAACCGCTGCGCCACTTGGATTTTTTTTATATCAGAGGTCGACAAACGTGCAAGTTGGTCACCTGATGGTACCTAAGTGATCACCGCCGCCCATGTACACTCACAACACCAGAGGTATCGCGGGTGCGTTGCCGGCCTTTAAAAGTCAGCAAACAAATGTTGCTGACCCTTCCCCCACCCCAATGAGCTCTCGCGACCTTACTTACACTCGGAAACAACATTATTAATGTTATTTTTAAGGGATGTCTTCTCTAAGGTGGAGGTACTTCCCCAGTCGGGCTGCTCTTTGAGCGAATGAATAATTAACACACTGCTGTACACATTACAACACTGTTTAATTTACAAAACTATCGAATAGGTTGCCTGTTATGTTAGTAGAATTTGTAATAATAAATACATGCCAAAAACGAAGCAAGCAATCTCACCTTAGATTTTATTGGCAAAGAATGTTTGAACATTCCTAGTTCTAGTGCAAGGAGTCTTGTCTTCAAATAAAAAACGTAAATACTGTAATGTACAATGTTTATTGCTTTGGAATCGTTCGGTATATATGCGTTACTTTACTTTATGGTTTTATTTTGATATTGATATTCCTTAAAATAGATTTACCTGAGCACGTGTAACCTTGATAATTTGCGTAATGTTCTGATTGAATCGTATTTGGGAGACGATTATATTGGTAGCGATTCAAACTTTTACGTAACTGAACTAATTAATTTTTTTATTGGTATCTCTTTATAATATATTCGTATGAAAAGAACAGAGTGCGGCATCTTGGGGTGAATAGAGACGACAAAGATGATTTGATTCCCGTTTTTATTCACCCATGGATTTTTATTCGTTACTCCCTGCGATTTACATAAAATTGTCAAACAACTAAACATACATACATAGACTCACGCCTGTTTCCCAGAGGGGTAGGCAGAGACAACGGATTTCCATTTGATACGATCTTTGCACACTTTTTTTGCCTCGAAAACTGTCAGTATATTCTTCATACATGCTCCCCGGTTTAGGGTACCTCTGACCTGGCCTTTCTTGAGAACGTCTCCGATTTGGTCAGAAAATGTTCGCCGAGGTCTTCCCCTTCCGGTTTTCCCATTCCCACAGGCCAGGTATACTTCTTTTGTCAATCTTCTTTCATTCATCGTTTCTAAATGGCCAAACCATCTCAGCATACCTTTTTCATCATTTTTCATCATTTCAATCCAATACTTTTAGTAAGATACTTAGGGCACAGCGCTCATTCTCTCACAGAATAGCCTGACTGGGGAAGTACCTCTACACATACCTTAATAATAACATTAATGATGTGTTTCTGAGTGTGAGTAAGGTCGCCAGAGTTCATCGGGGTGGTCGCAACACTTGTTTACTGATTCTTTTATAGGCCGGTAACGCACTTGCTACCTCTTTGGCATTGCAAGTGTGCATGAGCGGCGGTGATCACTGATCATCAGGTGGCCCACTAGTTCGTTTGTCTCCGTCCTATATTTAAAAAAAAATGTGAGCCGTCACGGGACGCCTGGCAGATATGAAACATCGACATTATTTTGTAAAATTAATATGCAGAAAAGAACATATTGTGATAGGAACTAAAAAAGTCGATTGCGCATGGTGACGCGTAGCCACACCGTACACACTACTATCGTATAGCGTGGCGACGCGTTGCCACGGCATGCGTCGCCACGCCAGAAATCTGTTTCACGTGCGGCTATAGATGTTTCACATCAAAAAATACTTTAATTACACTACTAAAGATGCTCAGTCCTTTGAATAAGAATTATTTAAAAAAAATGCAATGATATTCATATTAGTTTACATGGTATTGCATGGAAGTTGGGGCCATTTGCTACCTTCATCGTCATCATGCTATCAGCCGAAAGAGGTCCACTGCTGGACAAAGGCCTCCCCCAAGGATCTCCACAATAGCCGGTCCTGCGCCGCCCGCGTCCAGCGGCATCCCACGACCCTTGCAAGATCGTCGGTCCACCTTGTAGGAGGCCTGCCGACGCTGCGTTGTCACTCGGGAATCTTTCGGCCCCAACAGCTTCAGCATTTCGGTCAGCTCTATGAGCTATGTGCCCTGCCCACTGCCACTTCAGTTTGGCAATTTTCTCCCATACTTGCTTTAATTTTAGATACTCATCACTACGGTTAATGAGTAGGACATTCTGTTTGGCTTAGAACAAAAATTACTAACTACCTAGTTATCTCCATTTGATTACAATGAAATCGCAGAAAATTGTCACTTTGATCAAGTAATGAACTCTTTACGTAACATAATTGATCTAAAGTTACCGCGCAAGACCAATTAACTACCTAGGTGCTTGATGTAAATTTCAAATAAAATCAAATCAAATATTTTATTTGCATAACACAGGTTATAAGTGGAGGTAATATTGTAATAAATGTTCACTGTGTACCACAAGTTGTGCAAATTTTTGTCATAGGACATATGTTAGTGTTGAAATATATAATATGATATTAAAATGGTTTAAATTTTGCATTACCATGGTAGTCCAATAGCTTAGGAATCTGCTTGACTTCGTGATAATGTAAAATGAGGTTTGAATGACAGAGAGAGACAATCAAGATTAATTTGACAATGCCCAAAATCAAAGAGAGGTAGGGCACAGCGTCCATTCGCTCAAACAGCTGCCCGACTGGGGAAGTACCTCCACCTTACAGAATACATTCCTTAATAATAACATTGATAACTTTAATATTGTGTTTCTGCGTGTGAGTAAGGTCGCCAGAGCTCATTGGGCAGGGGGGAAGGCCCACCAACACTTGTTTCCTGACTTTTTTAAAGGCCGGCAACGCACCCGTGACTCCTCTGGTGTTGCGAGTGTACATGACACTTACCATCAGGTGATCCGCTTGGTCGGTTGTCGCTCTATGACATAAAAAAAATGTTTTAAAACAGGCTGGAATAGAAGTAGATGTCATGCTTCTTATACAGTCATGTGAACTCCTAAATTATATAATTATAAAGTTAATTTGTCTTCCAGAATGTGTGGTAGGCGTCTGCTCATGCGCACACTCACCTCGACTACCGGTGCCCATCGTTAGTGCAGAAACTGTCACCATTGAGAACGATGTCTTCGCCAACGTGAGCTGGAGGTTACCCATGCCAAGCTTCCCCCAGCGACTGCCGTCGGCTAAGCTTGGAAAGCGGAGCTATATAGTCAGGTTAGTTAACATAGTCTATTAATTAAAATTAATAATAAATAATGTCCTCCTAGCCGAATTTCGGCCACGGCGGCCAGTCTCAACAGAGATTAGCTATCTGCGCGGGACATATTATAGTGCTCAAGTGTGGGCGCAAACACAGGAGCACTTTCTATTTCATCACTCTCATGATCCGATGGGACGCTGACAGCACGACCGGAAAGAGGTCAGGTACAGGACCGACGGCTTTACGTTCTCTCCGAGGCACGGGCGTGTAATACCGCCAACTCCCAGACTTCGGGCTGATGCTGAGAATTTTTTCTTTTTACATAAAAGTCCCAAAATCACTTCTTGGCCCGACCCAGGATTTGAATCCAGGACCTCGTTCTCTGCGAGTGAACACGCTACCGCTAGACCAACGAGGCAGTCAAAAATTACTTATACATGGATAGCAATGCTCCTATGGGATTTCCGCCCTTGGAAGAATAATAGGGCCACCCCATACCCTCCGTCGTGGGTATCGTAAAATGTGACTAAGGGATACACCAGGTAGTTGGGCAGCAGTGCCACCTGTGTACGAGGCACAACCTAACTGTGGTCGCCAACACGCATGCCAACCGCGGTGACTAAGCAAACCCTTACAAATGGCAACGTTATAGATACCTACCTTTGGGCGAGGACTATGTCCAGCATTGGACGTATGGATACCAATAGATGATAAAAATGCTATGTTTTCTAGCGTTAATTTGTCCACGTAATATTAAAAATGTAAAAAAAAAAATAAAGATTATTATATGGAATTTTTTCTCCGTATGGTCCACGTAGGTAACTAGAGAAATCTGCCGGTTGGATAGGATTAGTGTTGTCAAAATGAGACTGGGGGATACACCAGGTAGTTGGGCAGCAGTGCCACCTGTGTACGAGACACAACCTAACTGTGGTCGCCAACTCGCATGCCAACCGCGATGACTAAGCAAACCCTTACAAATGGCAACGTTATAGAAACCTTTGGGCGAGGACTATGTCCAGCATTGGACGTATGGATACCAATAGATGATAAAAATGCTATGTTTTCTCGCGTTAATTTGTCCACGTAATATTAAAATAAATATTAACAAAATCCCGGATTATTTCTCCGTATGGTCCACGTAGGTAACTAGAGAAATCTGCCGGTTGGGTAGGGTTAGTGTTGTCAAAATGTGACTAGGGGATACACCAGGTAGTTGGACAGCAGTGCCACCTGTGTACGAGGCACAACCTAACTGTGGTCGCCAACTCGCATGCCAACCGCGATGACTAAGCAAACCCTTACAAATGGCAACGTTATAGAAACCTTTGGGCGAGGACTATGTCCAGCATTGGACGTATGGATACCAATAGATGATAAAAATGCTATGTTTTCTAGCGTTAATTTGTCCACGTAATATTAAAAATGTAAAAAAAAAAATAAAGATTATTATATGGAATTTTTTCTCCGTATGGTCCACGTAGGTAACTAGAGAAATCTGCCGGTTGGATAGGATTAGTGTTGTCAAAATGAGACTGGGGGATACACCAGGTAGTTGGGCAGCAGTGCCACCTGTGTACGAGACACAACCTAACTGTGGTCGCCAACTCGCATGCCAACCGCGATGACTAAGCAAACCCTTACAAATGGCAACGTTATAGAAACCTTTGGGCGAGGACTATGTCCAGCATTGGACGTATGGATACCAATAGATGATAAAAATGCTATGTTTTCTCGCGTTAATTTGTCCACGTAATATTAAAATAAATATTAACAAAATCCCGGATTATTTCTCCGTATGGTCCACGTAGGTAACTAGAGAAATCTGCCGGTTGGGTAGGGTTAGTGTTGTCAAAATGTGACTAGGGGATACACCAGGTAGTTGGACAGCAGTGCCACCTGTGTACGAGGCACAACCTAACTGTGGTCGCCAACTCGCATGCCAACCGCGATGACTAAGCAAACCCTTACAAATGGCAACGTTATAGAAACCTTTGGGCGAGGACTATGTCCAGCATTGGACGTATGGATACCAATAGATGATAAAAATGCTATGTTTTCTCGCGTTAATTTGTCCACGTAATATTAAAATAAATATTAACAAAATCCCGGATTATTTCTCCGTATGGTCCACGTAGGTAACTAGAGAAATCTGCCGGTTGGGTAGGGTTAGTGTTGTCAAAATGTGACTAGGGGATACACCAGGTAGTTGGACAGCAGTGCCACCTGTGTACGAGGCACAACCTAACTGTGGTCGCCAACTCGCATGCCAACCACGGTGACTAAGCAAACCCTTACAAATGGCAACGTTATAGAAACCTTTGAACGAGGACAATGTCCAGCATTGGACGTATGGATACCAATAGATGATAAAAATGCTATGTTTTCTAGCGTTAATTTGTCCACGTAATATTAAAAATGTAAAAAAAAAATAAAGATTTACAAAATCCCGGAATTTTTCTCCGTATGGTCCACGAGGGTAACTAGAGAAATCTGCCGGTTGGATAGGATTATTGTTGTCAAAATGTGACTAGGGGATACACCAGGTAGTTGGACAGCAGTGCCACCTGTGTACGAGGCACAACCTAACTGTGGTCGCCAACTCGCATGCCAACCGCGGTGACTAAGCAAACCCTTACAAATGGCAACGTTATAGAAACCTTTGAACGAGGACTATGTCCAGCATTGGACGTATGGATACCAATAGATGATAAAAATGCTATGTTTTCTAGCGTTAATTTGTCCACGTAATATTAAAAATGTAAAAAAAAAATAGAGATTTACAAAATCCCGGAATTTTTCTCCGTATGGTCCACGAGGGTAACTAGAGAAATATGCCAGTTGGATGGTGTTAGTGTTGTCTAAATGTGACTAGGGGATACACCAGGTAGTTGGGCAGCAGTGCCACCTGTGTACGAGGCATAACTTAACTGTGGTCGCCAACACGCATGCCAACCGCAGTGACTAAGCAAACCCTTACAAATGGCAACGTTATAGATACCTTTGGGCGAGGACTATGTCCAGCATTGGACGTATGGATACCAATAGATGATAAAAATGCTATGTTTTCTAGCGTTAATTTGTCCACGTAATATTAAAAATGTAAAAAAAAAAATAAAGATTATTATATGGAATTTTTTCTCCGTATGGTCCACGTAGGTAACTAGAGAAATCTGCCGGTTGGATAGGATTAGTGTTGTCAAAATGAGACTGGGGGATACACCAGGTAGTTGGGCAGCAGTGCCACCTGTGTACGAGACACAACCTAACTGTGGTCGCCAACTCGCATGCCAACCGCGATGACTAAGCAAACCCTTACAAATGGCAACGTTATAGAAACCTTTGGGCGAGGACTATGTCCAGCATTGGACGTATGGATACCAATAGATGATAAAAATGCTATGTTTTCTCGCGTTAATTTGTCCACGTAATATTAAAATAAATATTAACAAAATCCCGGATTATTTCTCCGTATGGTCCACGTAGGTAACTAGAGAAATCTGCCGGTTGGGTAGGGTTAGTGTTGTCAAAATGTGACTAGGGGATACACCAGGTAGTTGGACAGCAGTGCCACCTGTGTACGAGGCACAACCTAACTGTGGTCGCCAACTCGCATGCCAACCGCGATGACTAAGCAAACCCTTACAAATGGCAACGTTATAGAAACCTTTGGGCGAGGACTATGTCCAGCATTGGACGTATGGATACCAATAGATGATAAAAATGCTATGTTTTCTCGCGTTAATTTGTCCACGTAATATTAAAATAAATATTAACAAAATCCCGGATTATTTCTCCGTATGGTCCACGTAGGTAACTAGAGAAATCTGCCGGTTGGGTAGGGTTAGTGTTGTCAAAATGTGACTAGGGGATACACCAGGTAGTTGGACAGCAGTGCCACCTGTGTACGAGGCACAACCTAACTGTGGTCGCCAACTCGCATGCCAACCACGGTGACTAACGCCCGGTTCCTATATTCCAAAAACGAATCGTTTCTACTACGAATAGTTAGAATTTCTACCAGCCGTAACGCAAAACCGTTCCTAAAAAATACTAGTCGTTATCCAAATAACCGACGTCTGGTTACTAACGGATGGGAGGACGTTAGTAAGCTTATTGTATGGAGATGCGTTCGAAAGTGTTCCTATAAATATTTTCTACTGTCACGGAACTGTCAAAATAACGAGGCGTTACTGCTTTGATTACTAGTCGAATTCGGTCGGTTTACCAGTCGTTTGTATTTTATTTTGGTAGTTAACATAGTGTTTGAGGAGATTTCCGTGATGTCTAGTTCTGAAACTGATAGAGAATTCATGGCTTTGTTTTCCGTTAGAAAGGGTTGATTATTTTTCTATCTTCTAAGATTTCATAACCACAAATCTTAGATTAAATACTCAATTAAAAAACTTATTTAGAAACCATGAAATACTCCTGGACAGACGTCAGACGACAGACGCATGCGCCATGCGCTTTCCTGTTTCGCGTTTTGTTCACACCATGCACTCGTAACATCAAATTTTCAATAGTAATGATTTATAAATATTTTAAACCTAAAACGCAAATTAAATTATTACTGTAACTATAAGTACAGTAATTTGTACTATTACTCACATAATATTACAGAATAATAAATGATTTTAGTTGCATAATTGACGTACGACGTTTTATTATAACTAATCGTGAAGAGGAGCGAGAGGTTCATCGCGGAACGAGTCGTAGGTGGTTTAAACTACGGATGTTCGTCGCAGGTAGGGCATTGTGGAACACTAGTTTTGCATCGGTATCGGTAGCTGAATT
Organism: Pseudoips prasinana; assembly: GCA_951640165.1. Classification (NCBI taxonomy): domain Eukaryota; kingdom Metazoa; phylum Arthropoda; class Insecta; order Lepidoptera; family Nolidae; genus Pseudoips; species Pseudoips prasinana. The sequence continues at coordinate 15,131,010 of OX621259.1, read as the reverse complement.
ACGGATGGTAACGTTGGTCCAATGACGGATCGTAAAATAAAGGAACCGGGCATAAGCAAACCCTTACAAATGGCAACGTTATAGAAACCTTTGAACGAGGACTATGTCCAGCATTGGACGTATGGATACCAATAGATGATAAAAATGCTATGTTTTCTAGCGTTAATTTGTCCACGTAATATTAAAAATGTAAAAAAAAAATAAAGATTTACAAAATCCCGGAATTTTTCTCCGTATGGTCCACGAGGGTAACTAGAGAAATCTGCCGGTTGGATAGGATTATTGTTGTCAAAATGTGACTAGGGGATACACCAGGTAGTTGGACAGCAGTGCCACCTGTGTACGAGGCACAACCTAACTGTGGTCGCCAACTCGCATGCCAACCGCGGTGACTAAGCAAACCCTTACAAATGGCAACGTTATAGAAACCTTTGAACGAGGACTATGTCCAGCATTGGACGTATGGATACCAATAGATGATAAAAATGCTATGTTTTCTAGCGTTAATTTGTCCACGTAATATTAAAAATGTAAAAAAAAAATAGAGATTTATAAAATCCCGGAATTTTTCTCCGTATGGTCCACGAGGGTAACTAGAGAAATATGCCAGTTGGATGGTGTTAGTGTTGTCTAAATGTGACTAGGGGATACACCAGGTAGTTGGGCAGCAGTGCCACCTGTGTACGAGGCATAACTTAACTGTGGTCGCCAACACGCATGCCAACCGCAGTGACTAAGCAAACCCTTACAAATGGCAACGTTATAGATACCTTTGGGCGAGGACTATGTCCAGCATTGGACGTATGGATACCAATAGATGATAAAAATGCTATGTTTTCTAGCGTTAATTTGTCCACGTAATATTAAAAATGTAAAAAAAAAAATAAAGATTATTATATGGAATTTTTTCTCCGTATGGTCCACGTAGGTAACTAGAGAAATCTGCCGGTTGGATAGGATTAGTGTTGTCAAAATGAGACTGGGGGATACACCAGGTAGTTGGGCAGCAGTGCCACCTGTGTACGAGACACAACCTAACTGTGGTCGCCAACTCGCATGCCAACCGCGATGACTAAGCAAACCCTTACAAATGGCAACGTTATAGAAACCTTTGGGCGAGGACTATGTCCAGCATTGGACGTATGGATACCAATAGATGATAAAAATGCTATGTTTTCTTGCGTTAATTTGTCCACGTAATATTAAAATAAATATTAACAAAATCCCGGATTATTTCTCCGTATGGTCCACGTAGGTAACTAGAGAAATCTGCCGGTTGGGTAGGGTTAGTGTTGTCAAAATGTGACTAGGGGATACACCAGGTAGTTGGACAGCAGTGCCACCTGTGTACGAGACACAACCTAACTGTGGTCGCCAACTCGCATGCCAACCACGGTGACTAAGCAAACCCTTACAAATGGCAACGTTATAGAAACCTTTGAACGAGGACTATGTCCAGCATTGGACGTATGGATACCAATAGATGATAAAAATGCTATGTTTTCTAGCGTTAATTTGTCCACGTAATATTAAAAATGTAAAAAAAAAATAGAGATTTACAAAATCCCGGAATTTTTCTCCGTATGGTCCACGAGGGTAACTAGAGAAATATGCCAGTTGGATGGTGTTAGTGTTGTCTAAATGTGACTAGGGGATACACCAGGTAGTTGGGCAGCAGTGCCACCTGTGTACGAGGCATAACTTAACTGTGGTCGCCAACACGCATGCCAACCGCAGTGACTAAGCAAACCCTTACAAATGGCAACGTTATAGATACCTTTGGGCGAGGACTATGTCCAGCATTGGACGTATGGATACCAATAGATGATAAAAATGCTATGTTTTCTAGCGTTAATTTGTCCACGTAATATTAAAAATGTAAAAAAAAAAATAAAGATTATTATATGGAATTTTTTCTCCGTATGGTCCACGTAGGTAACTAGAGAAATCTGCCGGTTGGATAGGATTAGTGTTGTCAAAATGAGACTGGGGGATACACCAGGTAGTTGGGCAGCAGTGCCACCTGTGTACGAGACACAACCTAACTGTGGTCGCCAACTCGCATGCCAACCGCGATGACTAAGCAAACCCTTACAAATGGCAACGTTATAGAAACCTTTGGGCGAGGACTATGTCCAGCATTGGACGTATGGATACCAATAGATGATAAAAATGCTATGTTTTCTCGCGTTAATTTGTCCACGTAATATTAAAATAAATATTAACAAAATCCCGGATTATTTCTCCGTATGGTCCACGTAGGTAACTAGAGAAATCTGCCGGTTGGGTAGGGTTAGTGTTGTCAAAATGTGACTAGGGGATACACCAGGTAGTTGGACAGCAGTGCCACCTGTGTACGAGGCACAACCTAACTGTGGTCGCCAACTCGCATGCCAACCACGGTGACTAACGCCCGGTTCCTATATTCCAAAAACGAATCGTTTCTACTACGAATAGTTAGAATTTCTACCAGCCGTAACGCAAAACCGTTCCTAAAAAATACTAGTCGTTATCCAAATAACCGACGTCTGGTTACTAACGGATGGGAGGACGTTAGTAAGCTTATTGTATGGAGATGCGTTCGAAAGTGTTCCTATAAATATTTTCTACTGTCACGGAACTGTCAAAATAACGAGGCGTTACTGCTTTGATTACTAGTCGAATTCGGTCGGTTTACCAGTCGTTTGTATTTTATTTTGGTAGTTAACATAGTGTTTGAGGAGATTTCCGTGATGTCTAGTTCTGAAACTGATAGAGAATTCATGGCTTTGTTTTCCGTTAGAAAGGGTTGATTATTTTTCTATCTTCTAAGATTTCATAACCACAAATCTTAGATTAAATACTCAATTAAAAAACTTATTTAGAAACCATGAAATACTCCTGGACAGACGTCAGACGACAGACGCATGCGCCATGCGCTTTCCTGTTTCGCGTTTTGTTCACACCATGCACTCGTAACATCAAATTTTCAATAGTAATGATTTATAAATATTTTAAACCTAAAACGCAAATTAAATTATTACTGTAACTATAAGTACAGTAATTTGTACTATTACTCACATAATATTACAGAATAATAAATGATTTTAGTTGCATAATTGACGTACGACGTTTTATTATAACTAATCGTGAAGAGGAGCGAGAGGTTCATCGCGGAACGAGTCGTAGGTGGTTTAAACTACGGATGTTCGTCGCAGGTAGGGCATTGTGGAACACTAGTTTTGCATCGGTATCGGTAGCTGAATTACGGATGGTAACGTTGGTCCAATGACGGATCGTAAAATAAAGGAACCGGGCATAAGCAAACCCTTACAAATGGCAACGTTATAGAAACCTTTGAACGAGGACTATGTCCAGCATTGGACGTATGGATACCAATAGATGATAAAAATGCTATGTTTTCTAGCGTTAATTTGTCCACGTAATATTAAAAATGTAAAAAAAAAATAAAGATTTACAAAATCCCGGAATTTTTCTCCGTATGGTCCACGAGGGTAACTAGAGAAATCTGCCGGTTGGATAGGATTATTGTTGTCAAAATGTGACTAGGGGATACACCAGGTAGTTGGACAGCAGTGCCACCTGTGTACGAGGCACAACCTAACTGTGGTCGCCAACTCGCATGCCAACCGCGGTGACTAAGCAAACCCTTACAAATGGCAACGTTATAGAAACCTTTGAACGAGGACTATGTCCAGCATTGGACGTATGGATACCAATAGATGATAAAAATGCTATGTTTTCTAGCGTTAATTTGTCCACGTAATATTAAAAATGTAAAAAAAAAATAGAGATTTATAAAATCCCGGAATTTTTCTCCGTATGGTCCACGAGGGTAACTAGAGAAATATGCCAGTTGGATGGTGTTAGTGTTGTCTAAATGTGACTAGGGGATACACCAGGTAGTTGGGCAGCAGTGCCACCTGTGTACGAGGCATAACTTAACTGTGGTCGCCAACACGCATGCCAACCGCAGTGACTAAGCAAACCCTTACAAATGGCAACGTTATAGATACCTTTGGGCGAGGACTATGTCCAGCATTGGACGTATGGATACCAATAGATGATAAAAATGCTATGTTTTCTAGCGTTAATTTGTCCACGTAATATTAAAAATGTAAAAAAAAAAATAAAGATTATTATATGGAATTTTTTCTCCGTATGGTCCACGTAGGTAACTAGAGAAATCTGCCGGTTGGATAGGATTAGTGTTGTCAAAATGAGACTGGGGGATACACCAGGTAGTTGGGCAGCAGTGCCACCTGTGTACGAGACACAACCTAACTGTGGTCGCCAACTCGCATGCCAACCGCGATGACTAAGCAAACCCTTACAAATGGCAACGTTATAGAAACCTTTGGGCGAGGACTATGTCCAGCATTGGACGTATGGATACCAATAGATGATAAAAATGCTATGTTTTCTCGCGTTCATTTGACCACGTAATATTAAAAATATAAAAAAAATAAAGATTAACAAAATCCCGGAATTTTTCTCCGTATCGTCCACGTGGGTAACTAGAGAAATCTGCCGGTTGGATAGGATTAGTGTTGTCAAAATGTGACTAGGCGATACACCAGGTAGTTGGGCAGCAGTGCCACCTGTGTACGAGGCACAACCTAACTGTGGTCGCCAACTCGCATGCCAACCGCGGTGACTAAGCAAACCCTTACAAATGGCAACGTTATAGAAACCTTTGGGCGAGGACTATGTCCAGCATTGGACGTATGGATACCAATAGATGATAAAAATGCTATGTTTTCTCGCGTTAATTTGTCCACGTAATATTAAAAATATAAAAAAAAAAATAAAGATTAACAAAATCCCCGAAATTTTTCTCCGTATGGTCCACGTAGGTAACTAGAGAAATCTGCCGGTTGGATAGGGTTAGTGTTGTCAATAATTAATATAGAATGTTACTTCTAAAACACCAACAACTTCGCAGTACTGGATAGTTAATACCATAGCAACAACTTTTGTTTTACAGCTTTCGATAATTTCCTACATTTTATTTTCATATGAAAATAAGTATTTATTTATTTAGGTTCACCAACAATTACTTACACTAAAAAAATAACAACACTTTCATGCAATAATACAAGTAATAGTGTAGTAATTACTTAAAGGTAAACACCGCATTTAAAATAACAAAACAAATGTATTGATGTTAGTAAGCTAAAATAATATGTTTAAATAATAAAATTAAGTACATAAAATAAAATGTAATCATTGCAACATGAGTCCAATTTAAGTGCTTTAACTTATTATCACTCAGAATTGCACCAAATTTAGTTAAATTACTGATCCAGACTAGGTAACCCACTACTTAATTGTTGATTTCATTTTAGCTAGGCTATCGAAATGAAGATCAATTTGATCGCTGCAACCATTAATAGTCTTACATAATCTGGAACATGGAGAACTAGCACCTAATACAGTCCTTCTTAGCGGTGGAAAGAGTGGTGTGATTGAGTAGCGAGGGAGCCGCGATGGTACTCTTAAGTTGAAAATAGCAATAGCAATAGTATTAATTGGTATGGGATGCGACATGCTTCACTCTTGCGCCATCTCACCTTCCAAGGACAATGGCATGCGCCGGCTCTGCTGCTGCATCGGCTGAGGCCACTAAGCGGCTCAAATATACAAACCTTGAAAGAGATTATATATTGGGGCCGTTTGAAGTGGAGACGCTTGGGCCATGGGGTCCGAGAGCACGGATGTTTTTCCGCGAATTATCCAAACGCTTGGTGGACGCTACATGCGACCAGAGGGCTGGCCAATATTTTGGACAGCGATTAAGCATTGCCATCCAGCGTGGCAATGCGGCCAGCATTCTGGGCACGATGCTCAAAGGCAGCGATACTGAAGTTTTGTTCGACGCCCAAAGATGAGACCTTTATATAATAATATAGAAGAAGAAGAAATAAATTTTATTTTCATTACAAGTACGGAAAATACATTTAATGTAACCTATACATTTTAATCATTATTAATTTTATCCGTACTGGTATGAAAAATGGCCCAATCTCAGCTAGTACTGCATTTCTACAGTGCTGATCTTCCGATAGGGCCAGTAGGTACTGGAAGCGTGATACCAGACGAATTTACAATTAGAATACTTACAAGCTAAGATCCTGGATTGATGCAACATTATAGGTAATATAGCTACACTTTAAGATTATTATTAAGTTGAAATGTAGTAACAGAAAAGTACAACGGAACAGAGAGAAAAATTATTAATAACAAAAAAAATGTATATATTAAATTTTAATTTAAGTATAAGTATATATTTTTAGTACCTAGTTTTACGTTTCTTTAGTTGATAATTTAAGTTATTTTAATACTAATTGTCAATCCTTTTTTAATTCAATAATTCTGGCAAATAATATAATTAAAGACCATTGTATGTAAAATAAAAAGTATTAATTTAATTTACCGCTTGAATGTTTATAACTCTATGAGCATGGCAAAGACGCGCTATCTTGGCGTCGTCGCGTCGTCCTTTCGTTTATGATTGAAACGTAGACCTACATATGTCACGACGCGACGGTACAACAAAGACTTTAATTTTTTTTTTATTTTAATGGATTAAGTTATGTCCGGACTTGTAAAGCAAAAGTAGTTGCTTGTGATGTTAGCAATCTAGTACTGCGAGATTGTTGGTAGATATACAACATGTAACGTAATTAACGCACACCCTCAAACACCCCAGTTAGAATATTATGTTGTAATCATAATACATACACTGGTTTTTTTATTTAACATATATATGCATTATTATTTGCTAAATTAGTTTCTTGGAATAAAGTTTATTTTTCTTTATTTTGTATTGAATGATGGAATTTGTATGAATACAAATAAAACTGCGATTTTAAAAGTCTTATTACTTTGACTTACGGTCCATTTCAATTTGTTTTGACCGTACATGGTTAATTTGACAATAATTTCCGTAGTTTTAATTACTTTGGAGTTAAAAATTACCTACCTATATTAAAAATGATTTAATAAACGATTCTGAACAAACTAAATTCGGGATGTGCGTTAATTAAGTTATATGTTGTATATATATATTTTTTTAATATATACGACTACGCCTTCACTAGCGAATCTAGTCCCTGCGTCGCGAGGTACAACTATTTATAGGTCACACAAATAGTTGTCCGGCGCTAGAATCGAACCCGGGACACGAAGCGGTGAAACGACTGTCTTAGCCGCTGCGCCATACGTGCAGTCAATATGTATATATATATATATATAGCCCTGTATAAATCTGGGGTGAACTAGTCCCCAATCGCCCGCGTCAATAGGACTTTGTTAGGCGTCGAGAGGAGACTTTATAACAAAAGATACAATGAAACAGAAGACCCCAAAAGAGGTCGTGGCTTACAATCCCGGCTAGTGGCTATACACTACAATAAGGCTCATGAAAGCGATAGGATTGAACTCTAAGATGCACCTACACACGGGAACTCCTAAGAAGAATAAATGGGCCGTCTCCAGAAGAAAAGGGAAATAGGTACGGCAGAAGAAGAAGACCTGATATGGCTTGTATGAATGACTAGCTAGACCCCGGGTTATACCCCCGCTCAACTTTATTAATTACTAGCTGTTACCCGCGACTACGTCCGCGACAACTTTGAATAATGACCAAAGTAACCTGCAACAAAAAGTCCTAACATACGTGAAAGACTCACTTTGAGAAACTCTGTAATAAATGTGAATAACTAAGGATAGGCCATTTCATTACACAGAAAAAAACACGGCCTTTTAAAGCATATTTTCATTATAAAATGTTTCACTGACTCACATACTAAGTTTAGGATAACTTTCCATTGGCCTACCATTTTGAAATTTGGCACCAAAAGATAAAGGAAATAAGAGAAAATTATCGTTACACGATGTTCCTTACAGTTATTTATGTAGTAAACAACGGTTATTTCAATATTACAAACAGACACTCCAATATTATTTATTTGTATACATAGCCTATGTGTTAATCCAGGGTGTCAGCTAACTCCATACCAAATTTAATAAAAATTGCTCCAGTCGTTTAGACGTGAAGAAGTAACAAACGTACACACTCAAACACAAAGTTTCGCCTTTATAATATTAGTGTGATTCATTATTTTGCCAATGTCAGATGAGAATTGATATTCTGGACAAAATTTTGTATGGAGGTTTTGGATAATAAATATGAATGTTTATTTATTTAGGGATTTAATAAATATACATGTTATGAAACAGACCGCACGGACGGAATACTTCAAAATATTTTTGTTACTTTAATACTGTATTCAACTATGTTTATGTATTGCATTGTGAGCTTGACAAGTACAAGTGTTTGTAAAATAATAATGGGGACAATGTCACACAGATCATCCTAGCCCCAAACTAAGCAAAGCTTGTACTACGGGTACCAGGCGACGATATACATACTTATATAGATAGATAAATACTTATATACACAGAAAACATCCATGACTCAGAAACAAATATTCGTGCTCATCACACAAATACCCAAGTGCTGAATAAATTTCATTATTTCATTGTATAAATGACACGTCTATTGCGAAACAAATAATAACGGGCGTATAAATGAGGTCGTCGTCGCCACTGATGAACCTTCCTGCCCTGCCTTTTTGAATAAATCGTTTTCTTTCTTTCTTTCCAACGGCCGCTGGTCCTACGAGCTATGTACCCCGCCCACCGCAACACTTTACTTAAACTTCGTTCAGTGTTAAGCTATTTTATTCTTTAATTTTGATAAAGTTATTCTCAACTGTTGCCTAGAAAAACAAAGTATCTAAAGCATTCTGTGGAATTTCGGATCGGTTTGGTATTGTTCGAAAAATTCTTTATGTTGTTACTTAGAAACTTGAAAGTTTTTTATAAAATATATAATATCGAAGCGAAGGTATCGTTAATTGTAGAAATTTTCTATGAAATCAATTTAGTAAAAATCGTATCTAATCATTAGCTAATTAATTATAACAAAAAGATTTTTATTTTAATTTTTACTTAATTAAATGTTGTAATATCTCTAATTATAAGTTGGAACTCAGACAAACAAAAAAGTTTTATTTTAATAATAATACCACTCTAAGTATCTACTTTTTTATTAGAATATAGTCTAGAGCCTAATTAGTAATTTTATATTAACCTAAACTTCTACATCAGCTTTTGATGTCCTCCCAGACGTATCCGTCGACGGCGACACCCTTAGCTTGTGTTAGCCTGGGCCCTTGCATGACTAGCAAAGCCAAACTTGGTTTTGAAAGTCCTGTTGCAGGAAGCACAGTAAAGAGACCCACTTGCATCGTATGTATAATTGTAGGAGGGCTTAGGCTGAGTTTTTCGAAACTGGCGTTTGGCATCAAGAGTTTCCAGACGCGCATTCTCAAAGTTTTCTAGGCTTGATTTAACAGCAGCTTGCCATTCTCTCCTCTGAGTAGCAAGCCTCCCACGAGTTACTGGATATGGTGGTAGCAGTCAGATGGCGCTTCAGGACATCCTTATAACGTAGGTACTGTCCGCCCGATCTGCGTTTACCTGAGCTAAGCTCAGAGTAAAATACCTGTTTAGGCAGCCTAGTAGAATCCATGGGCACAACGTGTCCGCACCAGCGAAGTTGGCTCTTCATTAAAAGACTCTCATTTCCAGACATCTTGGTTCGACGCAGAAGCACCGAATTTGGTACACGATCCTGCCATCTGAGCCGAAGAATGACTCGAAGACATTTCAGGTGGAAAGCGTCAAGACGTTTGATGTCTCCCTTGCACAGACACCATGTCTCCGAAGCATAGAGCAACAAAGGCAGAATTATCGCTCTATAAACAGCAAGTTTAGTGTGGAGTTTTAAATCGTGTGACTTCCAGACTCGTTGGCTCAGGCCACCAAAAGCCGCCGCAGCTTTAGCGAGTAGAGAGATCTCTGAGGCGAGACGATTGTCACTTCGTAACAAGGTTGCTACTTCATCCAGTGGCTTTTCTTGTAGGTAAACAACAGCATCATTCCCAGATTTGCCTTTTGCAGGCTGTTTAAGAAGCTGGGCCTTGGACGCGCTGATAACTAAGCCAAATTTGCGGCAGGTTTCGTCCAAACTGTTAATATGACTCTGCAAGACGTCCAAACTATCGGCCATAAGGCAAACATCGATGGCATAAATAACTTCAGTGACCGGAACAATACGTCACGATCTTTGCACACGTCTTTTGCCTCGATTACTGTCATTATATTCTTCATGCATGCTCGCCGGTTTAGGGTACTTCTGACGTGCCCTTTCTTGAGAACGTCTCCGATTTGGTCAGAGAATGAAGAATAATTACATACGCTCTATTGAAACAATTATAGGGTTGTATCTTTTATTTTTTTAGATTTTATTAACTTATTAATAAATATTAACTTATTAATAAATATTAACTTTTTTAATAAATCATTTTTTGGAACGAAGTTCCTTATCGCGCCTTGTGAAAGGGGGCTAGACGGAAAAAATTCTCACGAAAAGTTGTCACGACACTTTTTGCAGCTGTGCGGCGTCCGCATGGTTCTCTGTCTGTCTGTCTCTCTCTATCTCTCTCTCTCTTATAGAAAGCAAGCCTAGATAATTTCATTTCTATTTCGCATTGAACAGTGTGGTGTCGCGACGATTATTTTTGTTGACTGTATAGGTTTTTTGTACATAATAAATAATAAGAAATAACTTCGTTCCATCCGGGTGTCCCTTGACACCTCTCAAGTTTTTTTAATAAATTAATTTTTGTTTATATTCTGGAGGTAGTTTAAAATATAAAATTCAGGTTTCGATGAAGCTGAGTTCAAACAGCCGTATACTACGCAATACGCTCTTTGCATTTTTAATAAGATTGCGGAGAGAAACTTATACATGAACACTTGTCTTGACGCAGCACTCACTACTGACAGCACCGCGACAACCACTTAGGGGTAGGGTTGCCAACTATACTGTTTTTCCCTAAATTATACTTTTTACTGTTTAACAAGAATAAAGTAAACAAAATACTGTTTACATTTATTGCGTTCACTGCTAAGGCACAGGGATTTTATTCCTGAAAGGTCACTTCAAACACTAGTGTAATAAGTACTAATTTTGTTAATGGAAAATAAATTATTTGAGGCGCAGCTACAAAGATTGTAAATTAGTAAGTTGTACGAGAAGCTCTAAATATGTATTTAAAACACTAAATAAATAAAATACTGTTCATTTTTTCTAAAATACTATTTAATATTCTTCATAGACCATATACACTTTATTTCTAGTAAAAAAGTTGGCAACCCTACTTAGGGGTCTTGTTGGGGCGTTAGTTTGTGTGTGTGTGTGCCGTTTAGAACGTTTAAAAATAGTTTCCGTACTGTCTATATATTTTATACTGTGTAAGTGTACCTTACTAAGACTACTTAAAACGTACTTAAAAAAAACTTCTAAGAATCAGTCCCCCGATTTCCATTAGTCATATTTGTTAAGGGGTTGACACTTTGTTCATATATTCTTTATAATAATATTATTCTATCACTAACCACTAAACAAAATGTGGTGTTGGAATATATAAGAAATGACACCGGTATCTAAAGATGGACTCTGTTGCTGAGATCATTTGAAAATACGTCACAGCTGATGAACATTGACTTCAACATCACATGAATATTGAGGCTATCCAGCTACTCGATTACAGAGCTAGTGAGACGATTAAAGATAACAAAACCCAATAATTACAAATACAAATATTTATTGCGATCATGAGTGATACATAGGTGTTACAAAATGTAGAGTTACATACATGATACCCTGTTAGGGCGCAGCAATACAATTTTAATATAAAATGACTTACAAGCTATTTAATTAATCTTAGGTTATATATTTATTTATAAATATTATTATATTTATACATACCTTTATTATTATGTAATCATTATATTTATACTATTTACTTTAACATATTATAATTTAATTATTTTTTATATTGCACACTGTCTTACTGTTTAGTACAAAAGAAAAGTAGTATATTAGTTAACTGGTTTCTTTAGTTATATTTCTATAGTTCAAGCTCTACTTAGTTAGGGATCAGATGGCCGTGTATGAATGATAACCCAGGATATTATTAAGAAACCATCTCAAAGTAAAGAAAAGCTCAGGCTATGACCTTATCACCGGTGAAATTCTACGCAACCTGGCTAGCAAGGCTCTGGTTAAACTACTCACTAAATTCACTATTCACGACACTAATTATTGGGTATTATTTTTTATATTGCACACTGTCTTACTGTTTAGCCCTGTCCTCGATAAACTCTTTTATACTGCAATAACATTTTTGGGTAAAGTATTTTTTTCAAGAATAAATTAAAAAAATACTTAACCCAAAAATTTTATTTCAGTATAAAAGAGTTTTTCGAGGACAGGACTGAACAGTAAGACAGTGTGCAATATAAAAAATAATACCCAATAACTAGTGTCGTGAATAGTGAATTTAGTGAGTAGTTTAACCAGAGCCTTACTAGCCAGGTTGCGCAGAATTTCACCAAATAATAATTAATATATATAATAATAATAGATAACTACATCCAGACTCAGGACAAGCAGACATATTCATGCATACAAATATCTGTCCTGGGTGGGAATCGAACCCATGAATTACGGCGTGAAGGGCTACAACCACGCCACCGGCCGTCGAAAATGTCGTTATTCACTTCTTCTGGAGTGACTAATCTTATTGCTAAGTACTCTCGATATTTACGTTTTAATCACCTAATGCCTTTAGAGTCATGAGGTAATGCCATACAATTAATTGCTCTATCTTTATTTATTCACGAGCAGTGCCCCGCGGTGTTACCCGCGTCTAACTCTATAAATTATAGCCTATATGTTAATCCAGAGTGTCAGCTAACTTCATACCCAATTGTATTAAAATCGCTCCAGCTGTTTAGTCGTTAAGAAGTAACAAACATACACAATCACACACTCACAAACTTTCGCCTTTATAATATTAGTAGAATAAAAATAAAAAAAAGAATAATTTAAAAAATAAGATGTATCTTTATATGCAGATGGTATATAATGTCGTTATTTACTTCTCTTGGAGTGACTAATCTTATTGCTAAGTACTCTCGAATTGAATTATTTACGTTTTAATCACCTAATGCAGGGATGCCTTTAGAGCCATGAGCTAATGCCGTAAAATTAAGTGCTTTATCATTATTTACTTATTCATTTAGTTAAGGAGTATAAAGGTTTTTAACAACCCTTTTCCCCCAATTTATAAAAATGAGACACTGATCTGGGTGAGGACTTTTATTTTTGTCATTCAAATGTCAAGTTAGAGCCGAGCGAATATAATAAACTATTTTTCAAGATAAACATCGTTTAAATATTTTAGTAAGCAAGGGATCAAATGGTTGATTATTTGATAAGGAACGGAAACAGCTAGGCTTTTTGTTGCGTATTTATGAATCTTTTATTTAGAATCATTTAGAATCGCATTTAAAATATTTTATAGTAAGAGTAAAAACCGGAAATTTCGTTTTATTTTGCTTTTAAATTGATTGATTTTACTTGTGTATAAGCAAAACAAACATGACGCGCTCATGATCAGATGCTCTTACCGGTCCGTGTGTGTTTTTTTAAAGACAACACCCGCATTAGGGACATTACATCCAGACTCAGAACAACTATTTATGGGTCACACAAATAGTTGTCCGGCGCGGGACTAGGACCTGCGCCACGAAGCAGCAAGGTGACTGTCTTAGCCGCTGCGCCACACGTGCAGTTAATTATTATTATTAGTTAATGATTAGCAAGTTTAAACAACTAGGCTTAAATCTCAGTCTGGAACCGGCAGCAGGAACAGGGTCTATGCTACTGGAGCTTACGGCTCTAGAAGCAGGAACTTCTTGACAGTGCGAGCCACGTCGAAAAGCACTGCTCTTTGAATTTGTTTCTTGACCCAACCACCTAACGGACACGGAATAAGTATTTATCTCAGAATAACTTAACTAACATGCTACTCCGTGCTAGCCACCGCAAATGATTGCAACATATTTAATACTAGCTGTGCCCCGCGGTATTACTCGCGTTAAACTTTATAATTTATCACAGCTCCTCCCCCGTTGGCGATAGCGTGATAATATGTAGCCTATATGTTGACCCGACTTCTTAGTAATATTCATGCAAAATTTGAAGTCAATTTATGCAGTACTTTTTGAGTTTAGCCCGGACACACATACAGTCAAACAGACAAAAATTCTAAAAACTATATTTTTGGCTTCGACATGGATTGTAGAACACGCCCCATGTATCCTTTAAAAAATATTCAATGTACAGTTATGACTTTCCTACGATTTTATTATATGTATAGATATTACAATACGGCCACGCTAGAACCCAACTTTGTAGGCTGGTGCCTGATGTAGGTTTACGAGAAACCTGAATTACAGGTCACCAGGGCCCTCACTAACAGGGCCTAATATTAATGTTTATTTATAATCTAGATTGATAAGAACAAAAATTATGGAACTAAATAATATACAGGGTTCTTGGCAGAAAGTTGAACATACGAAAATGGTGGATAGGTGGGGTCATCACTACTCAGCCCTAATTTATATGGCCCTGGCTCACTGGATATTTAAAACAAACAAATTTATTTTCGCTCTTTTCTAGTTTCACCACTTTTTTAACTTTATACATACATAGACTCACGCCTGTTTCCCAGAGGGGTAGGCAGAGACAACAGACTTCCATTTGTCACGATCCTTGCATACCTCTTTCACTTCGTTTACTGACATAATATTCTTCATACATGCTCGCCGGTTTAGGGTACTTCTGACATGACCTTTCTTAAGTACGTCTCCGATTTGATCAGAGAATGTTCAACGAGGTCTTCCCCTTTAATTTTAAAGTGTAATTTTTATTAAAAATGGGTAAAACAGGCAATATTTTGAAGTTTGTTTTTTGTTTTTATATTTTTACTCAGTCCTGTGAATAGTAAGTATAATGTATTTGATTTCTTCTGGTAAAAAATATTTCTTTTCCAACAGCATCGGTAAACAAATGGTCTCGGACGCCCATCCAGCTCCATGGTTCGCGAATATTGTCACCCGTCGAGTGAACGCGGGAGGCTACGTCTCACAAGGCGATAACGCCCAGTGGTTACTCCTACCAGTCAGTGAACGCAGCAAGAAACTGCGCGGTGAGCGGGGCGGCGAGCGGGAACAGAAAGACAAAAAATCGCGGAGTGTGCCAGAGGTCAAGTTACTCGCGAGAGTGAGTTTGGTGGATGAAAGGGAGTGTGTGGGACCGGCAGGAAATGCTACGGCCTATGGTAAGCTCAAAAATATTGGATCATAATTGCCGCCTGGTATACGTAATTCTAAAGCAAAAACAGAATGAATGAACTCTATCCGTCCTCTTTATCTTTCTTTCTCCTCCTTATTTTCAAACTCCTCCTTTTTTCTTTCTTATTAAATTAGATGTGGGATCCAAGACAGTTGTCGCGATTCCCCGGGACATGCCTGAGCCTCACCGCTCAGTGTCATTTCATTGTGTGCCGCTGTTGGTCCTGGCTTACAGGAGTTGCAGTGGTGGGTAGGAAGAAGGGTCTAGGACTAGTCCCGAATAAAAAAATGTCCTCTTTATTTCGATTTATAATTTTTATTCGATTTCTTTATTCGATTTATAATTACAGTATGTTATTGGATTACACACATAAATTCTCTTTACTTTGTTATCTTCTCTCGCGGGTCTACTGAAAGAGATGTCTTTGGAAAAAAGTTGTAGGTACTTTTGTGCTCTTTTACTACTATTTATTTTATTCTCAGAACCACTTTTAACTAAAACAATTTTGTCACAAACACTATTACTCAATGTTTTGCAGTTATAAGTACTTTTGACCAACGTCCTTAGTTAAAAACACTTTTGACTGCGAAAATAAGTCAAAAATTTTCTTTACTAAGGGCAGCTGTCAAAAATTCTTTTGCTAATTTTTTGTGGTTTTTGCTGGTTTTGAGTTTTGACTGTAACATATTATATACTGAATAAATAGTAAAGTAGACTAGTCACGCTAATCTTTTAATTCTATTTCTATCTTTACCCATTAGTCCCGATAATCGGCATATATTAAATGTATGTTTATTTCAGATCCCGTGGCAGCTACTAGTAAGCTGTCATTTGGAACTTACGTAAGTAATACTTTTTACCTCCACTCTTTGGTTCATTTCGTTTCTATAGTCATAATATTATATATTATATATTTGTTTTCAATATATACCGTTAACTTTGCGAAGTTTAAATATTGTACTAATAGGGTACTTTAGAATTTTAAACTACACTTGAAAATAATATTAATCCATAGAACACAATCATTGAGTAAAATACCTAATAATGTGCTTTGTAAATATTCTCAATCAGAGTGAATGAACTAATTTCCATGAGGGTTTATGAACTAAAATTATATTTTTTATAATTTGGAGAACTGTCGATGAGTTATATAGGTAAATTGAGAATTGTCATTATTCTAGAATAGTTCATAGTTAATATTTTACTTAAATATATTTAAGGGTGTAGCTAGGATTTTATTAAGGGGGGCAGACGTAGAGAAGAAGAATATTATCTTATATTCCTGAGATAAATATAATTCGCATGTCAATTGTTCTTGTTTATTAATATGCGCTACGTATACAACATGTAACGTAATTAACGCACACCCTCAAACACCCCAATTAGAATATTATTTATATTAAGACTTCTAATTTATTCTTTTTAAAAAGCTCTTGAGTAGTTTTCAGGCTTTTATAAGTCTTTAAATTTGATAATTTTTCTCATAGGCCATATTGGGAGCTCTCGGGGGCGCGTGGCTCATGGGCGCAGTTTTTGTATTGAGCGCCCGCGTTGTGAAACGTGTTCTGAAGTCATTCCGCCCCGCCCCCGTTTCCGCTCCGCTCGAGCCACTGCGCCGCCGCCCTGCCTGGTTCCCGCTGCAGCTGCGTACGTGAGTAATAGAATTTTAAGCCTTTAGAATAAACTTGTGTAGAATAACAAGTTAGTAAAAGAACAAGTTTAAGGCCCGACATTCAGTGCACAGTTATCTCGCTCGCGTATTTATTTATATTTACAAAATATCATAACGAAAATACTCCAAAATATCTTGAACAAGTTTCTATTTTAAATTTATTTAAAAACACTATCAAAAAGGTTTCATCCCTACTTATTTTAAAGACCAAGTTTAAGGCCCAGAATTTAGTGCACAGTTACCTCGCGCGCGCTTAGATTAACAATATATCATAATGAAAATACTCCAAAATATCTTGAACAAGTTTCTATTTTAAATTTATTTAAAAAAATTATCAAAATGGGTTCTTCCCTACTTATTTTAGTCGGTACAAAAAAGGACCGTGTTAAATATTCAGTCTTTTAATTTCAAACAATTGCCAAACTATATATCCTATTAGTTTACCGGTTTCAGCCGTGTAATTTCTGGCCCAGAAAACAGGACCACTCCATACCATACATGGTGACTAAGGGATATACCAATTAGTCGGGCAGCAGTGCCACATGTGTACACACGGCTTCACATCAAGCTATACATATCCAATATAAGCTGACCTCTGATTGTATGGAAATCCTACAGAACACTAGATCAGCTTATACTGGAAAAGTGTAGCTTGATATGTAGCCGTGTATACTAGCTACCAACTAGCTGCGGCCGCAAACTCACATGCCAAGCGCTGTGACTACGGCAACGTTGTAGAAAACTTCGTAGAAGGCCCACCCAGTGTTACAGGTACACCGTAATTACCGTAGAAACACGGAACGGTCAAAGGTAACGATTTACTACCCTGTAAACGTCTACGGTAATTTTCAATTATGACTACCGTGTTAAACTGCAATAGAGTTCCTAAATATATGTATCTGACGTGTGATACTAATACAGCCTGCTAATTAAGGGTGTTTCTTTCTTGATCATATTTGTTTTTGTTTAGATGATAACGATAGTTTTTGTCAAATATATTATCAATAACAATATTCAATACATTTTTACACGGTCATTTACATGGTATTTTTCAAGTCTACACACCCACAGAGAACGAGGTCTTAGGTTCAAATCCCGGGTCGGGCCAAAAGTGATTTTGGGAATTTTCTGTAATAACAAAAAAATTCTCAGCATCAGCCCGAGGCCTGGTATTATACCCCTGTGCCTCGGAGAGCACGTAAAGCCGTCGGTCCTGTACCTGACCTCTTCCCGGTCGTGTCGCTAGGCGTCACATCGGATCACGAGAGTGATGGAATAGAAAGTGCTTCTGTGTTTACGCACACATTTGTGCACTATAATATGTCCCGCGCAGATGGATAATTTCCATTGAGACTGACCGCAGTGGCCGAAATTCGGCTAGGAGGACTATGTATGTATATTTATTTTTTATGCATCAACACGGTATTTTTTTTTATCTGGTTATACTGGGTCCACGACCAACAGTAGACGACATCAGCCCGATGATGATGATAATGATAAATATCCCCCTTTGTTTAGTTCGCGTAACCCATCGGAGAGAACCTTTTTTTAGCTGAAAGTTACCTCGAATCCAGAAAATAAATTGTTGCGGAAAAACACTTATTTCCTTTGTACCGCTGACGAAGTTAAGGCGTGAAATATACAAAAAAACCTTACAATCGTATTTAAATAAATATTCAGGTTGAAACTAAACTAGAGTGAGATAGCTGCGCCTAATATTCTCGGCCTTAAGGAAACAATTTTCGGCAGACAGCCGGAGTTTGAAACAAACCGCGGTCCGGCTATATTATATAATCGTTTATTTTTGTTGTTTCAAATTGTGTACGCTAGTATTCTACAGGTATATTAAGGAAAAGCTTTAATTGGATATTTCTCACTTGTTTATTGTTTGAGTGTCTTCTAAAACGAGAAATTTTGTGTCTTTTTTTAATGTATCTACTCAAAATAAAGGAGAGTATAGGAAATACTACATAAATTCTGATTACTTCTAACGAAATCTTTTTCAGCAGGCCCGGGAAATTAGAGTTCGTTTTAAAAGTGGACAGTGTCTAGGTTATTCTTAAGGGGCCTTTTACAGTCCACTAGCGCCGCCAATCGAGAAAATGTCATAACTCGTAAATAGAATCAAAAATACAAAATGTGGTCTATTATTACTGTAGAAAAGGCAATAACGTAATTTTATAACACATTGTCAACACTTGAAATATAGCTGTTTAGCTAAATCGTGCATTTGTAACAAAAACGACCGTTTATGTTTACGGCGCTAGTGGACTGTAATAGGCCTCTTAAAAGCAGAATAGTTTTAATTTCAATTTTAGTTATATATTAAGGATTAACAACTTATTATAAAAACAGAACTTCTGACAAACAGAACTGATTTTAATTAAATCATAATTAATAACAGAACTGCATAGATAAGAGTGATAGGTCGGTGTCACTCTGGTGGAACGTCGAACGGGCGGCCATCTTGACGTCACTATTGCTTGGAAAAGTGCTTTTAAAAGTGGTCGCATATTATCGACGGATCGCCGTAATTGAAATTAAAATCTAACTTAATTAGTGATTTGGTGACGCATTAAACATACTTGATTGATTTTGCTGAATAACTAATTGCTAAAGAAGTGAAGTCCGCCTATATTTTTAAATTAACTGCCTGCATAACCTCACCTAATAATAAATGATAAATTAGGAAAATAGTGTTCCAGGCATGCCTCCGTGTAGGGTACACGGAGGCATGCCTGGAACATTCGCGACGCGTCGTTATATCTATATTGTTATCACCAAAGTATCTAAATACATATGATATGAATGTTAGGACATGATTCACTCCTGTTTCCCAGAGGGGTAGGCGGAGATAACGAATTTCCATTTATCACGGTCTTTACAAAGAATTAAAGTAAAATATGTGGAAATGAGAGCTCTGAGATGAGAAGTATATAAGTAAAATAAATGCCGTGGAAATGGAAAAACCTCGTTGAACATTCTCTGACCAAATCGGAGAGGTTCTCAAGTAAGGCCACGTCTGAAGTACCCTAAACCAACGTGCATGTATGAATACTATAATGTCAGTAAACGAGGCGAAAGAGGTGTGCAAGGATGGTGACAAATGGAAGTGGTTGTCTCTGCCTACCTCTCTGGAAAACAGGCGTGAGTCTATCATGTATGCATGTTAACACACTCTCTTTTGTGTCGTTTACTGTTTTTATATTCTTCAGACATGCTCGCCGGTTTACGGTAGGTACTTTTGTTCTGGTCTTTCTTGAGTGCATCTCCTATTTAGTAAGTAAAGTTTTTATGAAATATCTGATCTACACTGGTAAATATTATTATTATCCTTTAAAACACGTATTATTTCATATAACATGCATTCCATAATATTGTTTTTTTTTAATATATGGAATATAATATGAAGAACAATCATTAAATGAGCCTAAATAACGGTGTTAAAACTATTGTTGTTTATTGTTATTAAGTAATTGTTATTGAACGACGTAAACTATAATTAAGTACTAATAATTTTAGGTAGTATTATTATGTAGGTACCTTATGAGTCTTTTTTATTAAATTTATTTAAATTCAAACGGCAATATGTGCTTGAAAACAACATACTCAAACTCAAAACTCAAAAGTCATTTATTCCGTTAAAATATTACATTTGTGTGGAATCGTCAATTTTTTAACCCTACCGTGCAGTGCATGACGTGGCAGCTACTGAGAACATGAACAGTTAATTCTACTAATATTATAAACGTGAAAGTTTGTATGGAAGGATGGATGTTTGTTACTCTTTCACGTAAAAGCTACTGAATGGATTTTTATGAAACTACAATAATGTAGCTTATACATCAGAATAACACATTGGCTACAATTTATAAAGATATTGTGTGAATTGTCCAAAATATGACGATAAGCGTCAAGTAAATAAGAAAAAATGTACCATCTGCGAACTATTCCGGCGTGCACTGGCAAAACCGCTAGAGGTATATTGTAAATGCGAAAATTTGTGAGTATAGATGTTTGTTTGTTACTCTTTTACGCCAAAACTACTTTAACGCGGGTGAAACCGCAAGGCCTAGCTAGTATACAATATAAGTTTACATAAATACTACTATTTAATTCTTCATTTTCATTAGCCAAACACTTCCATATTATCCTATTTTCACGCGTATTCATGTCGGGTCAGAGTTTTCAAGCCCCAGGTCTCTGACATGGCTTTACAATAAATACCGGGACCAACAGCTCAACGTGCCCTCCAAAACACGGCAACGCTCAGGAAATAAAACCACTTTAGGGTTCACCCATCTATAAACTGACCACGTGCTTTTACTTTCCGATAATGAAGTGAAAGAATGAAATTTATTCAGCACTTGGGCACTAACATATGTACACTTGTACTTGTCAAGCTCACAATGTAGTACATAAACATAGTTAAAGCAATTAAAGCTTTCGTTAAAAATGTCAACATCAATAAGCTTATTGTTGTACAATCTGCAACATCTTCTGATAAAACTGTTATTAGCGTAACAAGTTCTACTACTACGAACAACAAATAACTCTTATTCTCTCTTATTATCACCCCCTCTCATCCCGTAGGGGGCGTAGTAGTCGACCCAAGGTAATATCTACCAAAGGTTCGATTCCCACCCTGGGCTTACATTTTGTGTGCATGAACATGTCATTGTCTGCTTGTCCTGAGTCTGGATGTAATTCTTTTCATTTTTCTTTCTTTTTTTAAAAAACTCCCACACTAGGGAATCTGATCCCTGTGTCGCACACGGGTACTTTACAAGTTTAACGCGGGTTAAACGGCGGGGCAAAGCTAGTAAAATATATAAAATAAATTTCTGCATAAATTTCATTATATAAGAACCCAACAAAACCACATTTACATTAAACATTGTAGATATAATTTTGTAATTACGAAAATAACAGAGAGAATGTGATACCGCTTTGACATAACATTATCGAATTACCTTTGTAAAGCTTTTGTTGTAAAAAATAATTAAAATAGCAATTATTCCTCGTTCCACGAGTTTATTTTTATTTACGAATAGGCGCTTATAGTCCGTTTTATGAGTGCCTACTACGAAAATTAAGGGTGCTACTAGGCTGGTATTCACGTGTAATACGAGTTAACACTATTATTACTAACTATAAAAGCGAAAGTTGGTGAGTGTGTGAGTGTGTATGTTTGTTACTTCGTCACGTCCAAACGGTTGGAGCGATTTTAATTAAATTTGCTATGGAGTTAGCTGACACCAAAGTTTAACGCGGGTAAAACCGCGGGGCGCATCTAGTTAGTATTAATAACTAATTAAATATCTTTGGGACAGCTAAAACAATGCCATTTGTGATCCCAAATTCTCAAAGCCTGCGCCATAGCAACCAGACAACTGTTCAACATTCTAAATAATCATATCAGTCGTATGACGTCCGATGCTGGACAATGACCTCCCAAAAAGATTTCCACAATGGGGCTGTGTCCATTATTTAGAGAGATATGCCAGTCATAGTTCATAGTACACAGAGAGACTGCCCGTTCTTTGGGAGATATTCTTTCCTCGAGACGACTGGTACGCCCCCCATGGGAAATGTGGTGGAGATATTTTTGTACCATCTAAATTCATATATATTGTAGATAAAATACACGTAGACCCTGAACAAATAATCGAGCTCAACATACAAATATTTGCCTTGGGTGGGAATCGAACCCACGACCTCTGGCTTAGCTATAATCATAATTCAATTCATTCTTTTTTTCCAGATTATTTTGTTTAAAAAAAACCCAGAGACCAAACAGGTCTCTGGGTTGCTTTTCCACAGAGCGGAATTAGTTATATCATGTTTTGGGATAGGTAAGTGATGTTATAAAATAATATTTAAAAAATGGGTACAATTTTAATCCGCTTTTATAAGCTTCACTTGTAATGTATATGTGTATGTAAGAAAATTCTACACATGCTCTGAGTTCTGATGACAATACATGACTACCTAGCTAAGAAACGTAATTACAAATCCAATATGGCGGCCTTCTCAAGATGGCGGACTGGCTGTTTGAAATCGACCTCCATGATATGGGTATCAAATGAAAGGGTTTGCTGTCTGGAATACAAAAAAATAGTCACGTGACTTAAATCCAATATGGCGGACAGGCTATTTGAAATGAACCCCCATGATATGGTTATCAAATGAAAGGGTTTGCTGTCAGGAATACGAAAAATAGTCACGTGATTTAAATCCAATATGGCGGACACGCTATTTGAAATGAACCCCCATGATATGGGTATCAAATGAAAGGGTTTGCTGTCAGGAATACGAAAAAATAGTCACGTGATTTAAATCCAACATGACGGACATTCAAGATGGCGGATTGGTTATTTGAAAGGCACCCCCCAAGATATGGGTATTAAATGAAAGGGTTTGCTGCATGGGATACGAAAAAATGAGTGCGTGCTAAAAGCATGCTTTTTACTTTTTAAACTATTTTATTATTTAATCAATTTGAACCTCGTAGTTTTGGCTAAGAACTTAGTCAGAAAATGATGCCAGTGTGGTAAACATAGAATCTGTGCCATGTTACGTTTTGGGCATTGGTTTGAATTATATTAGTCCAGAAGTGTACTTGGGATATAATTCACAGAATAAATAAAAATTAAACACTAAAGAGGTACGTATAGAATTTGTATCACGATGTCAACGTAAATTATTATATATTAAAATACCTAACTAAGATTTAATAAAAATTTATATTTAATGGCTGAAATAAATCCTCTCTCCTACTTTGCTGTGCCTGACAGGGTCCATGATGAACTTTTTACTTGTAACTACCACATGGACATTCATTATGGAATGCAGTAAAGAATCGAGTATTGAGACGTTTTGATCTACTTTTCTTGTAACTTTTATTTATTTAGTAAGCATACCTAGGTCCTATCATATCGCTTATATTTATTGAGAATTTCGGGCCAGACTAGAATGACACAACGAAATATTTCATATCCTCTTTATATGAACTATATAACAAAGAAATTGATTTTTTTTAAAATTAGTTTTGTTGGTATTGCATAGAAACGGGGAAAGAAAGAAATAATGTTTACAAAAACAGGGTTATTCATAAAAAGGACTAGTGGTGAAAATAATATAAGTATAATCTTAAAATACTGAAAGGAAAATGGCGAATAAGTTATGTATGTGAAATTGGTAGATGAAACAGTCACTTACAAGAATTGAACAATGTTATACGAGTGCCTTTAAAATTAACATGAGCAACCCGCATTGTTACGGAATGTTTAACAACGCCCGAAGGCGGCTAATAGAAAGCTCCCATTATTATTCTCTTCGCAATAATGTGTATATCGTTGAATTATTGTTACATGCTGTGTGGTGACGGCAGAGAACATGACACCCGAGAGTCTATCTACCAGAGAACGTGCAGTAGAGACTCTTTGTGAACTGTCTACCAAATGACAAATCACTCAGAAAAATCTGGCAGTGGCTTTTGTCAAATGTGGATGAATCCTAAGTATATTTTATTTTAAAAAAGGATTCCCACTGAGTTTCTGGCAGTGTTTCTCAGTAGCTGCCACGTCATGCACTGCACGGTAGGGTAAAAAAAATGACGATTCCACATAAATGTAAATTTTTACGGAATAAATGAATTAAAGGAAAAAATTAATAAATGAAAGGTTTTAATAAATGTAACATTGTGAAGAGAACCTAGTTTTAAAGATGGCTTCTAAAAATACGTCTTATTGAAAAATCTCTGTCGTAATGTGTGTCAATTTTTTTAACGTTTTATAAAAAAATGCCTCTCTGTTAGGATTTCGTAGCCAAATGGCAAAAAACGGAACCCTTATAGATTCGTCATGTCTGTCTGTCTGTCCGTCCGTACGTATGTCACAGCCACTTTTTTCCGAAACTATAAGAGCTGTAGGTACCTACTGTTGAAACTTGGTAAGTAAATGTATTCTGTGAACCGCATTAAGATTTTTGGACAAAAATAGAAAAATAACAATAATTTAGGGGGAAAAATGTTGAGTTTCAGTTACATAAAACTGAATCTCAACATTTTTTTTTTCATCATACCCATACATGTGGGGTACGTATGGATAGGTCTTCAAAAATGATATTGAGGTTCCTAATATCATTTTTTTCTAAACTGAATAGTTTGCGCGAGTGACACTTTCAAAGTGGAAAATGAGTGTATCACCCCCCCTCCCCGCGCGCCCATATGATATCCAACTCGTGTTTCAGTCCCCCATGGACCAAGGTTGACATGAACATTGACCAATGCTAATTCGTCGATTGCCCGAATGCGACAAACATTCCGGTTTGATTAAACTAACAATTAACAAAGCGGAATTAACACTAGAATAGAATACATTTAATCAGCAATGAGTACATACAGGAAATCAGAGAAAACAAAACAGTAGGTATAGATTACAAAGAACAAACACAATAAATATAGAAACAGTACAGTTACTAATGAGTAGAGAAATAAATAAAGATAATTAATAATTTGGGTACTAGGTACATACTTATTAGCTTTGTGTATCGAATGTTATAGATTTCTACAAGTAGTATTTATTTGAATTTTAATAACGTTAAACTGTAAAAATAACGAAACAAATATTTGTTTCATTACCTTTGATATTGAATAAAAATTAAATTTTTGAGAAATTTCCTAACAAACATATAAAAAACAAACTGTCCCATTGAGGGCCAAATTGTCACAAAGATATATAAGTTAAGCAGTTTTATGTGTTTTAACCGGCCACTGACCGGTGGTCAGTGTCCAGGCTCTGTGCCGCCAGTTAAATTGAATGGTGTGCCTCTTGATAGAGTGTCTACAGTGAAATATCTAGGACATATTTTGACCGCCGACCTGAAGGATGATGCCGATATTGAAAGAGAGCGAAGGGCGCTGTCGGTTAGAGCTAACATGATAGCTCGCAGGTTTGCACGATGTTCTACAGATGTGAAGAAAACTCTATTCCGTGCATACTGCACCTCCTTCTATACCTGCAGCCTGTGGGCAAACTATGTTCAAAAATCGTACAGTGCCCTTCGTGTACAATACAATAACGCGTTCCGAGTGTTGGTGGGGCTGCCCCGGTATTGCAGCGCATCAGGGATGTTTGCTGAAGGCCGTGTAGATTGTTTTTATGCAACGATGCGAAAAAGATGTGCATCCATGGTGCGCCGTGTGCGGGACAGTCCCAACACTATTCTTAAATGTATAGCCAGTAGACTAGACTGCTTGTATGTGGGCCGCTGCTGTAAGTTGTCAACGTCCGTAATTATTTTATAGCAGGGGTACGCATGTGAGGGGTCGCTCGATGTGCAAATAGATGTATTGGTCTGTGTACTACATTATGTGTTTTAGAATTACTAACATAGGTTTTTACTAACAAAATGAGTCCTGTTACTTTACCAAATAAATTATTCATTCATTCATTCATTATTTATATCGAGTCGTAGAAGTTAAAATATATCTTGGGATCAACACTTAAATCTATGAACTAAAATATACTGAAATTAGAATTTGCGTACTAAATCCTATTTGGCTGAAGTCGTCTGATGACCTCTGGACAAATAAGCCCAAGGCCTGACCTAATTTCTGCCCTTTGGAATGTAAATAGGTAGGCTCTGATTTAACTAGACATCTATTTAATATAGGTACTATGTGTATATATATAATATTCGTAACTAGGTAGGTACATACATATTATAATAATAATAATATCTGGGGACAATGTTACACAGATCATCCTAGCCCCAAACTAAGCAAAGCTTGTACTATGGGTACCAGGCGACAATATACATACTTATATAGATAGATAAATACTTATATATATATATATATATATATATATATATATATATATATATATATATATATATATATATATATATATATATATATATATATAACACATCCATGACTCAGAAACAAATATTCGTGCTCATCACACAAATATTTGCACTTACCGGGATTCGAACCCAGGACCACCACCTTCGTAGGCAGGAGCACTACCAACAAGCTACGGTGACATATGTTAATTTATATAAGTAGATGCACTGCCAACTACCACTTCGTCTCCCTGCATTGCTTTAGTTCATCCAACGGTTGTCTGGAAGAGATTGCTATATAAGTGATAAGACCGCTGTTTGTACCTATATAAGTTAACTGATGTTATAATATTATGTTTCGATTTGGTGCAAAGTGTTATCTATCTATCTATACTAATAATACGATATATTTTACACAAGCGTCTCAAAGCTGAAAAGGACTATGTGCAACAATTTCTTTGAGTCACAGTGGCCTTAGTAGATTTTTTATATAGTGACTAACTGTGCTCCGCGGTTTCACCTGCATTAAACTTTATAAATTAGGTATCACAGCTCCTCCCCCGTAGGTGATAGCTTGACCCGACCTCTTAGTAATATTCATGCAAAACTTGAAGTAAATCCATGCAGTACTTTTTGAGTTTAGCCCGGACATACATACAGACAAACAGACACACACAGTGTTGACTTTCCTACGATTTTATTATATTTTTATTTTATTTTTTTATTTTATTGTATATATCAAGTTACTGGTATGTTACATGTTTTTATTCCATATTATAAATAAATAAATATCTTGCTTGGCAGATAGATGCTTGCCTTTCACGCCGCAGGTCGTGGGTTCGATTCCCACCCAGGACACATATTTGTGTGCATGAACATGTCTGTCCTGAGTCTGAAAGTAAGTATAAATATAAGTATGTTTTACAGAAGAAAAGTAGTATATGTAGTAAGTATATCAGTTATCTGGTCCCCACAGTACAAGCTCTGCTTAATTTGGGATCAGATGGCCGTTTGTAAATAATGTCCCCCGATATTAGTATTATTATAAATAAATAACTGACTTGGTTAGTAAATACCATTTACTTTTTTAAAATCAACAGTGAAACAAGTCCCTATGACTAAGATTCAGCTGTCTGTCTGTCCGTCTGTCACCAGGCTGTATCTCATGGACCGTGCTATTTAGAAAATTGAGGTTTGCAAAATGCTTGCCATTCACGCCGCAGGTCGTGGGTTCGATTAGGTAGGTTCAACCCAGGACTGATATGGGTGAGAATTGAACACACGTGTGACCTTGTGTGCACGGATATGTCTGTTTTTCCTTAGTCTGGGTGTAATTATCAATATACGTATACAGTATTTACAAAAGTAAAGTAGTTATATCTGTCTTGGGTGGGAATAAACCCGCGACATGCGGCGTGAAAAGCATGCCAAGTAGACCTCTGTCATAGCTCAACGACTTTTGCCTAATAGCTACAACCGGGACCGACAGTTTAACGTGTCCTCTGAAACACGGAGGCGCTTAGAAATTAAACACCTTTGGTGATCACCCATCTATGGCCTGACCGCGAGCCTAGTTGCTTAACCTCGCCAATCAATTGCGGACCGGTGTGAGAATCTGGCTACTTATCCTGTCTTCACTCTGCACCGTTAGCATTACACAGACGATGCAAAAAAATCTGGTCCGTAATTGATCAGTGAGGTGAAGCCATAGATGGGTGACCGTCAAAATTTCTGAGCATCTCCGTGATTTGGATGGCACGTTAAGCTGTCGTTCCCGGGTGTGGCCTTAGGCAACAGTCGTTAAGCCACGTCAGAGGCCTACTGGGCGGCTTGAACAACTCCGAAACTTGGGTAACCACTGCCCATACGATAAGTAAGTAATTAAGTATACTACATATACTACATTTATTTATAAATTAATATCTACTTATATAAATAATTACATTCAGACTCAGGACAAACAATGTCTGTTTGTCCTGAGTTGATTGTCCGAATGTAATTATTTCATGCTCACAAATAGGTACATTGAACACAGTAATAATAATATCCTGGGACATTATTCACACACGGCCATCTGTTCCCAAACTAAGCAGAGCTTCTACTATAGAAATCAGATAACTCATATACTACATTTCTTTCGTTAATACATACCTATATAAATAATTACACCCAGACTCAGGACAAACAGACATGTTCGTGCACAAAAATATCTGTCCTATGTGGGAATCGAACCCAAGACCTGCGGCATGAAAGGCAAGCATCTACCAACCACGCCAACGGGCACGTCAAATGAAACCACTTTAGCGGTCACCCATCTATGGACTGACCGCGAGCCTAGTTGCTTAACCTCGCCAATCACTTACGGACCTCTGAGAGAATCTGGCTATGAATAATGCCAAAGGTTGCACTCTGCAACCTTTGGCATTATACAGTCGATACAAAAACGTATTATTATCTCGTAACCTCATACATAATCATGTTTGCGATCCCTGCACTTTCCTTCCTGCTGACCATTGCTATTCCACCCAGACCCCGATGAGTCAACGTTACATAACCGGCGCAAGAGTTTGAGAGAAAACTTAACTATTTTATGCTATTTGAATACTAATTGTGTACTAGTCTAGACGGTTATTTGTATGGGTTTTGAATAGTTTGTATTTATTTTATGACTCTTTGGATTAACGGTAGAATTTTTACCGCAGATAACGATGTTTTGTCTCGATTAGATGGTCGTTATAGACTTAAACGTGACATAAGAATACCCCCCACCCCATCTCATCCCATGGGGGGCGTAGAAATCGTCCCGAGGGATAAGCTATCAGAGTACGGGCAGCAGCGTTTCTGTGAACTATGACCATTAAACTGTGATCGCCAGCCATGTTTGTTGATTCTTTGGGGAGGTTTTCTTCTAACAGTGACATGACTTGTGGTCAGTCCATAGATGGGTGACCGCCAAAGTGGTTTAAATTGTGAGCGTCTCCGTGCTTCGGAGGGCACGTTAAGCCGTCGGTCCCGGTTGTAGCCATTAGGCAACAGTCGTTAAGCCATGTCAGAGGCCTACTGGGCGGCTGGAACAACTCTGACACCAGGGTAACGACTGCCCATACGATAAGCAAGCATGACTTGTTTTCTAAAAACAAATCTCTCTACTGTGTTAAAACTTACGCTTTTTAATCTGTAATGAATTACCTGCATGTGGAAGAGCGGAGCTTCCTAACACAGGCAATGTTATGCCTAAAAGGTAAGCCCCAACAATATTGTAATTAGGTTGAGTTAATGAAAATAAAAACTATTTCATCTATATATATATATATAAATTAATGCCACTTTTCGTTGTAATGTTATAACTCAACAACGCCTTTACCGATTTGGCTAATTTTGGTCTTGAATTATTCGTGGAAGTTCAGGGAAGGTTTGTACGTAGAGAAAATTTAAAAAGTCTTGAAAAAGTGTAAAATCAACATCTTTTAGCAATTTAAAATATTTTTTTTGTTTGAATAAATGAACTTAATAATCATTTTTTTATTACTATGCCTTATACGTATCGAAGCACGTACCGGGCCGCTAGTTTATTATATACCTATTTATTATTTACTGTGTTCAATAAACGATCTAATGCAATCACGTGATCACAATTTTTTTTCCGAATTTGTTGTCGAAATCCTATCCTAAAGTTGGCGTGGTTGGTAGTTGCTTGGCTTTCACGCCGCAAGTCATGGGTTCGTTTCCCGCCCAGGACAGATATTTGTGTGCATGAACGTGTATATTTATCCTGAGTCTGGGATGTAATTATTTAGTTAGCTTAGTTTGGAATCAGATGGCAGTGTGTGAATAATGTCCCAGGACCTTATTATTACTGTGTTCAACAAATGATCTAACGCAATCGCGTGATCGCAAATTAATTTTATATTCCGAATTTATTATCCAAATGTAACATTATTGTGTTTGAAATAATTTTTAGGGTTCCGTACCCAAAGGGTAAAACGGGACCCTATTACTAAGACTTCGCTGTCAGTCCGTCTGTCTATCCGTCTGTCACCAGACTGTACGTCATGAACCGTGTTAGTTAGACAGTTGAAATTTTCACAGATGCTGTATTTCTGTTGCCGCTATAACAACAAATACTAAAAAACAAAATAAAATTAATATTCAACAAACGTGCCCCCATTCAACAAACGTGAATTTCTGCTCGTTTTTTATAATGTATGTATGTATATGTATGTAGATAATGGTACGGAACCCTCCGTGCGCGAGTCTGACTCGCACTTGGCCGGTTTTTATACTTATTGATATCATTACTTTAGTTAATCTTCGTTCGTCAAAAAATAGCTTCAGCGCAGCTTTTTGCGCATGCTTGGATGCGTGGTTGTTTTTTGGTGTTGTTAGTGACTGAACGACTCAAAATTGTGGGGACCGCTGAAAACCGCTGCATGCAGCTAGAACGAAAATTGTGGACAACTTTGGGGAGGCCTTTGTCCAGCAGTGGACGTCTTTCTGCTGATGTAATGAACTTGTTTCAATGTTTCGTGGGACGTCCCAGAAACATCTAGAAGTATCTTGAATCTCGCAAAGAGTCTGTATTCTTTGTTATCACTGGTAGTTTGCTTAGTAATTCTGATTTATATTATGTCAATATTAATCTGATACAATATTCATACATTGCCTATCTACATCCTGAATAATACTTTCGCTCTAATTGAATTAGAGGTCAAAATCCCTAGTCCGACCTATTTAAATAAATACGACCCCATAAGCTACTTAATTAGGTCTAACAGGAAATAAAATTAGAACCTCTTTACTTTATTATACTAATTTAGCTATGGTTAGGGATCCTTAAAATTTGTTTAATAGACACAAAATGAGATATAGAGAGAAGTTAATATGTAGGGAAAATGTTACACAGACCATCCTAGCCCCAAACTAAGCAAAGCTTGTACTATGGGTACCAGGCGATATACATACTTATATAGATAGATAAATACTTATATACATAGAAAACATCCATGACTCAGAAACAAATGTTCGTGCTCATCACACAAATATTTGCACTTACCGGGATTCGAACCCAGGACCACCAGCTTCGTAGGCAGGAGCACTACCAACTAGGCTACGGTAGCTTTCAGAAGTTTAAAGTAGTGAATGTCCTGATGGTAATAGACTACCAAATAAATACCAGAGGCTTTTGGTTTCATTATATGTGTCACCTGTTTAAATCTTAAGGACCTAGTAACCTAATAGTTGGGTTAGGTTACTCTCTCGATGAAGACGTTCCGTCAAGTCTTATATATTAAATCACCATGGAAGGAATAGTAGAAAAACAGAGTGGTTGACTAGGAAGAAATCAGATAAAAGCAGAAAGTGAATGTTATACAGAAGAAATTGTTTGATTTGATGCCCACGGCCACCTTCTACCATCGCACTTCTCGCTACAGACAGGGAGTTCATCCTTACATCTTCGAGCCTTTTCAAACTCGTACGGTTCACTTTCAGCGAAACTTCCTTCCACGTACGTTGAGGTTGTGGAATAAACTCCCTATTACGGTTACAGCATGGGGCCCTTCAAAAAGGGAGTTATACAGTTTCTAAAGGGTCGGCAACGCGCTAATGTGCCCCTGGTGTTGCAAGCGTTCATAGGCTACGGTGAGCACTTACCATCAGGTGGGCCGTATGCTTATTTGCCAACTAAGTTGTATGAAAAAAGGCAGTAAGAAATCAAAGCGATTATCAAAGATAGTAATGAGTGATAAATGCCCCACTGAGAACAGCACAGCTGGCACTCAAAACTAAGTATATGCATTGTTATCGATAAAATGTCCTCCATAATCCTCAACCAGATGACCTGCTTTGCGCCTACGCATATTAACGTAGAGTGGCAGTTGCACAAAATGTCCCTAAAGTTGAACTCGAGTCGAGGCTCGAACCATGAGGGTAGGGATTTTTACCGACACTAAGCATATTTATAATAGAATCTTAATTTGAGTTCTGTACTGTTCTCAGGGAGGCACCTTTCACTCATTGCTGTCTTTGATAATTATCGCTTTGACTTCTGAGTACTTTACAACATTCACTTTCTGCTTTTATCTGATTTCGTCTTAGTCAATCTCTCTGTTTTTCTACTATTCATTCCATGTTGTTTAATTATATGGGACATCACGACACGTGTTCATGGAGGGTCAAGAATTCCCAACAACTTACCTCTTTATGGACTACAATGTCCGTTGACGCAGTGAAACTTGGCTAACTATAAACACCACGTTAAAAATAAATATAACTATGTTCAGATTTGTATCACACAATTACTTATTGATAAAAATAGTAAGGTTTCTTGGAGCGAACAAAAGATATTACATCAGTTATGTATGAAAGAAATAGGGATTCTTTCGTAAATTGTCTTGAAATTGAATGTACACAAATATACAGAGAATTTTATTTTACTCGGCGGTAATTTCATCTTATTGTGGCGAAGTATAATATACTTCATCATCATCATCTCAGCTGAATAACGTCTAGTGCTGGACAAAGGCCTCCTCAAAATATTTCTACAATAGAGTTGTAATCATAATTTGGAGGGATATGCCATCATTGCATCTGCTGAGTTACGTGAACTATCTGTAAATGATTTCTATCATATACTTAATTTAAAATTATTGACTCTGTCTCAAAATGAATAATGTTATTGTTTCGAAGTTTTTCTTTTGTATACCTAAATATAATCTAAAATAATAAGCATTCAGACAACCGATCGAGCATATATTGTGTTTGCCAACTAAATAATTACTTACTCTAATTGGACCAAATCCCGTGTTCATGCCCGCTTGAGTATGTTTCGCCGGACCGTCTCAACTGGGTCGTGTTGAAACCGGTAGTAGATGAACCCACTGAGCTTGTTTCGCTGGTTCTTCTCAGTTGGGGCGCATTGGATCCGGTGGTAGCATTAAAGCGCGACCGTCCTTATTAACACAAGGTCCGTCATAATAATAATACCTTAATATAGACAGAACCATTGACAATATGGAGTAAAAATATTAGACTTAAACTAGATACCTAATTCAACATAATCTCTTGACAATAACTTGATACGAGCTAGCTAAATATCATTGCTATAGTAAAAAAAAATTATAAATGTTTTCATACAATGTGTACCTAAATATCTATGTTACTAGAAATAATAATGTATACAACTATATTACTACAAACATGTTCTGACTATTTAGAAGCGCTTTTTTAAAGTCTACGGCAATAAAAACCTTTTTTACTTTTTATTATTTTAATAAAATCCATTATTTTAAGATGTCAATAACTACATTCAACGATCTACTGGCTCGAATAGCAGTAAACATATACTATCAAAATACACGCGATCTGCTGCAGCAGCGTAGGTACGTTTTGGTGGAAAAAGGTCAGCGGAGAAAGGTTTGTCGGTAGAGTCCGTCCGCAAACGCACCGCGACCATCATAGCACTTTACTTATATTCTGTTTAAAAGAAACCGAAAATTACCACAACTGTTACAAAATAATTAATGGAAAAATAAACTACTTCAAAACAGTTGTGAAACTATTGTCAAGACTTGCCTAAAGAATTCAAAGACGATGCAGGTAAAACTTTGCGTACGAATCCCAAATTTATCTGGACTTATGTTAACTGTCTTAGGAATAATAGTAGTTCTCTTCTAGAAGTTCTAAACGGAATACATTTCGAACAAAATGAAATCAAAATTTCAACTCAATATACAATCCAATTAGTTACTCGAAAAATTTCAACTCAATATACAATCCAATTAGTTACTCGAAAAATTTCAACTCAATATACAATCCAATTAGCTACTCGTATAAGAATATAAAAGAATATAAAGCTCGTTGGCCTTGATAAGGGTAGTGGGGCAGATTGTAGGTAATCTATCAATCTTTAGAAAATACGCAAAATTTCTTGTAAATCCCGTACTACGTTTTTTAATGATTCATCGGAATTGGGTGTATATTCAAATACTACAACTACTTAATTAGCCCTAATTCATAAGAAAGCGAGTGTTTCTTGTATAACCTACTATCATTCCATCTCATTCTTTTCCACTTTGAGTAATGTATCGTTAAGCAACGCCTCGCTACATAAAATGTTTACCTATCAAGCATAAAATTTCGTTTTGTGTATTAGGAAAAAATGGGTGTCCATGGATGTCTATTGCGAGTGATGGTGTGATTTATATTTACAAAATCTTTTATAGTTGGTAGTTATGCAAGTGTTTAAATCACAGTATATTTTCATACCATTCATACCATCTGGAGTGCCACAAGGCTCGCACATGGGGTCACTATTATTTGTCATATTTTTAAATGAATAAGCTGATTTAATACAATGTAAATTTAAGCCATGTACGCCGACGACTTAATACTTTACGCAATAGTAATCGTGATCAGGATATAGATTAGCAGCTAGTAGAATTGGATAAGGTTTTTGGTAATTTGTGGTATAATGAACTATATTAACTGATGTGCATCACTTTGATAGCATTTCGCTGAGTGAGGAGTTTGTGATGGACGATCAATTTAACTTAATAATATCTTCTTGTTTATCAGGCATCGAGCCAGCTAAAATCAAGTTATCAAATCTATGTATTATACTAATACGCCGTGTGTTAGATGCGAGCTCTGCCTGTAACTTCTTGTGTCAAGTTTATTTTAGTTTCATTGAACGGATGTAAAACGATTTATATACCATAATAATATGTCATGCATGGAAGGCAAGTATAACACGCTGTGAAGTTACGTAGTAAGCTTATAATATTTTAAAATGTTCTCCTTATCACATGAAGAACGAACGCCTTATGATGTGCCTTTATAAACACTTTCACAATCGCATAAACTGTGAAAACTAATTAGGAAAGGGTCAACTTGCTGTTCCACTTGTATTTTGGAATAAAGATCTTTTAAATTTTATTTATTTGTAAGTACTGTTTTATATTTTAAAGTAATGTTAAGTGGACTTAACTTTAAAAGTTGCATGCTTGTGTTTACTATATAAGGCATTACATTTTACATTAGGAGTTTCTGTGTCTTGCTTAAGAATGTTGTATTATATTGTCCGAAAGGGGAAATATTCAATTTATTGTAATAAAAATCATAAAGATATTCCGAATAAAAGTATCAAATAACAATCAAATCAGCCAACTATAACTTACCAGATGGAAATGGCTTCAATGTCAAACGACGGAAGAATTATAGTAGTGAGAATATTTTTTCCGACAAAGTTTTGTAATCTAGAGTATCAAAGGGCATTTCTCTTTGTGTCGATAAATCTGATCAGAAATGGCAAAGGGTACAAGTATATTTAATATAAACCTTTCAGTTACACTACAGCCTTTGAGAATAGCTGTTGGCTTCCTGTTTTCCGCCTGACCCTTTTGTATGAAGCATAATCTTCGCTAGAACCGTTCCTACCATATTATATTTTTCGATACTAATTATGATATATTTTTAAAATTTTGATAATTAAACCTACACATGATCCTTGACAATAACTTAATTTAAGTTACTTAAATATTTATAAAAGTTACTGTTATAAAATAAATCTTATTGTAAATTATTTTCTACAATCCGTGTACCTAAATATCTATATGTACCTACCTAGAAATTATTATAAATTAATTATATATTACTACGAATATGTTCTGACTATTTACAAGCGCTTTTTTAAAGTCTACGTGAATAAAAACCTTTTTTATTTTATTTATTATTTTATTTATACAAATTACGATAGCGATGGAACCACTTTCCACAGGGCGAATCCATGGAATGCTAAGAATTAAGTCTTCCTTCTCTTCTACTAGCACTAAGTTGTTCTTACTAGTTGTTGTTAAGTCGCTGAAATGGCAGGTATTGGAAAGCTTGCTGAACGAAATTAGGCTGTTTTTCTACCAGCCCTTTGTTGGGACACGTAACAATGCCATAAAGCGTTTTGACTGATTCCATTTTAGTGTTGTGAGAGGAAGCAAAGCTATATGAAACGGAGCGTAGCTGAGCGATAAGAAGGAATTAGATGCTTTAACCTTTAACAAACACTGTTCGTTGAATGGTAGTTTACTGGCTTTATCTGGCTGCATCTTGCTCACGTTCACCGCTAACATTTGTCGCTTTCTTTCTCACTTACTTTTAACGCGCTCATATCCAGGTTCTCTCAGGAGTCCGTAAGTGATTGGCGAGGTAACTAGGCTCGTGGTCAGTCCATGGATTGGTGAACGTATTTCTAAGAGTATCTGTGCTTCGGAGGGCACGTTAAGCTGTCGTTCCCGGTTGCAATCATTAGGCAACAGTCGTAAGCAGGTGTCACTTATACATCGCGGTGCGCACTCTTTTCCTTTAGAAGGCGAGGCGAGGTGGGGTAATTAAGTCTTAGTGGAATATTATATCCTTTAGCATGCCTCAACACCCTCGCATATTAAACCTAGTAGCCTTACGTCGTTCGCAGCATATCCCCAACATAAAGAGAACTCTAAGTAAACAAATGCAACTCTACCTACAGCCTCGATAAGTTATGACAGAATATTCAATAATTGTCGGTAGTTAAACTGTAAACAGTGAATGGTAAATTCAATACTTAAATTCTTAAATAAAATATCTTCTATAGATCACAATACAAATTCCGTGGTTCGAGGACAAATCATCAATCATGTCAGTCGAATGACCTCAACAACAAGTTAAAGGCATCTCCAAAAGATTTCCACTTAAAGTTGTGCCCATCATTTGGAGCGATATGCCATAATCGCCACGCTTGGCAGACGAGTTGGCGATCGCAGTATGTTGATCATGATCATAGTACACAGAGAGACGCTTCTGCCCGTTTTCTGAGGGATGTTCCCTCAGGTCGTTTTCTACGCCCCCTACGGGATGAAATGGGGTGACGAAATTCTTTGCAGTCAGCCACACAGCACATGGGGGATATTATGCAATAATTGAGCACGTAATAATAAACCTGCTGATTAGTTTCGAAGCTCAACATAATAGTATCTTCGTTATTATATATACTCAACAGGATGAATAGATTTTGCGGCCTCATCGCATTAATTGAAAAAGAAAAACAGGTGTAATATTGTGAATTTGGTGTTTGAATTGATAAGGCAGATTTTTGATATGATTATATTCATTAGATGGTATTTACAAGCGCAGATAGTTTTCTTTACCGACTGTATTGAACATGGGAAGAGTTTGGGCACGTCTTATACGAAGCAAGGCATTCCAAATTCTTACCTACTGCTTGAACTGAAAATGACTTCTTTATAAATACAATAGAATTCATAGGAGTATGCAACTTTAAGTTGTGTAATTATCGTAGGATTCAAGAATGCGTGTCACAGAGAAACTTGGAAGGATTGAATGTCTCGAAAACAAGCAGTTGTAGCTGGTTTATAGTGTATGTAGTAAAAAACATGTGCATTGCAAAGAAACTTAATTAAGTATCTTTCCATTGCACATAATATTTAGACTATGCTAGTACTTTTCCTATGAGTTTCTTTCTGGTGAAGTACACTCATATAAAATGCGTATAGAAGCTAGTAATATAATAACTACCTGTGTCCCGCGTTAAACTTTATTGATTATACCCTATGTATTAATCAGATATGTAAGCTACATTACTACAAAGTTTTATCAAAATCCGTTCCGTAGATTTCACGACAAAGAATAACAAACATCCATACATCCATATTCACAAACTTTATTACAAAACCCTCCTGGTTTAAATATATATAAAAATTCGTCTATAGCGACCAGTCCCAATGGAGACCACCAGCAGAGGACAAATTATATTGCCCAGATATCTGTGCAAACGTAAGTAGGTACAGACGCCAGCACATCCAGCTACCCCTATATGCCAAAATTCTTTTATAGATTTCCAACTTTATCACAAAAGCATAAGGTTCACTTTCAATTGGGAAAATTTGACAGATTGGGGTAGCTTGATGTACTGGCGTCTGTACAAATTATTCCTGTTCTGCCATTATTACACATTTATGTCGGTTTTCCCATCCAAACCCATCTTATAGCGATAGTCAGGTCGCAATTTTTTTATCGTGCTCACAAAATAGGTACTCTCGGGTTATATTAAAAAGCAACACTGAGGTCTTTCAGAAACATCTCCAAGAGAAAAAACAGCAGGCTGAGAAGCAGCAAACGCAAAAAGTTCATAATTAGGTACGTGTTGAGTGTCTAAGTATTCGTACCGAAAGGCATATTTAACTTATCTCAACAAAGAAATAAAATATAGTTTAATCTAATTATGAAAATTCGTAGAAAGTGAATTTAAATGAGCTTGGCACACAAACTGACGATGCAATCGGCCCGGGAAACGAACCGCCGCCGAACAATGCTCTGATCGTTTCCGCCGAACCGATGCGATGGTTATCTCTCTACGTAACGCGTTATAGAACAATGGAGAATTTACTCTTAATATGGCTGATATAATTAGACTGTAAATATTTTTATTACCTACCTACGTTTGTTTTCGGATATTTTACTAAGTTATACCAGCCAGGGGTTATCACACTAATATAATAAAGACCACCGTAGCCCAGTTGGTAGTGCTCCTGCCTACGAAGCTGGTGGTCCTGGGTTCGAATCCCGGTAAGTGCAAATATTTGTGTGATGAACACGAATATTTGTTTCTGAGTCATGGATGTTTTCTATATACATAGAAATGGATGTATTTCTATAAGTATGTAAATCGTCGCCTGGTACCAATAGTACAAGCTTTGCTTAGTTTGGGGCTAGGATGATCAGTGTGACATTGTAGCATGTGCTAGACATGTGCTGGATATTATAAAGTCGAAAGTTTGTGAGTGTGTGGGTGTGTATCTTTGTTACTTCTTTCCATCTAAACGGCTGGAGCAATTTTAATAAGATTTGGTACGGAGTTTGCTAACACCCTGGATTAACATATAGGCTATAATTTATAAAGTTTAACGCGGGTAAAACCGCGAGGCACAGCTAGTATATCATATAGATAGATAGAGTAAAACACTTCATTGCACCAAAAGAAAATAAGCAAATACTGGTACAATCGGCGTCTTATCGCTTTGTAGCAATCTCTTCCAGACAACCGTTGGGTGGACAAGGAAAAAGCAAGACAGAAAAGGCGATAGTTGTAGTACTGTCAAATATTCAAAGTTATGTAGTTATATACAATTTACATAAGCATACTTGTATTCTAAATACTAATAATACTATACTATAATAAATAATATAGGTACTATACATACAAAATATTATGCATCTATTCAATTAAGGAGTTTTGAAAAATGAGGTTACGAAAAGCAGTAAAGGAAAAACAGACAAATTATGAAGGTAATTTAAAGAGATAAAAAGTATTTTTGTAAAGAAATTTTGAAAGAAGTCAGAGTTTGTGCACGTCTTATTTCTACAGGAAGTAAATTCCATAGCCAACTGCTTGGACAGAAAAAGATTTATCAAAAAAATATGTAGAGTGCACTGGAATGTAGTTTTAAGTTCTCTTATATATCATATCATCAGCCTGATATCGTCCACTGTAGGAGATAGGCCTCCTCCAAAGGTTTCTACGTTACCATTTGGAGGGTTTTGCTGTAGTCACCGCGTTTGGCATGCGAGCTGGCGACCGCAGTTAGGAGGTATCTATACTACATAGGTGGTGCTCCTGCCCGACTATCTGGTACCTAGGTAGGTATTTTTACCTCGGGTAGGTACAGAGTGCTCGTTCGAAACCCACCAGACGATTAAATTTCAGCATCATCATCATCATATCAGCCGAAAGACGTCCACTGCTAGACAAAAGCCTCCCCCAAAGATCTCCACAATTGCCGGTCTTGCGCTATCCGCATCCAGCAATTTCCAGCGACCCGCACAAGATCATCGGTTCATCTTGTAGGGGGCCTGCCCACGCTGCGTCTTCCGGTTCGTGGTCGCCACTCGAGAACCTTTCTGCCCCAGCGGCCGTCGGTTCTACGAGCTATGTGCCCTGCCCACTGCCACTTCAGCTTAGCAATTCTTGCGGCTATGTCGGTTACGGAACTCAACATTTCTGATTCGATCTCGCAGGGAAACTCCAAGCTATGCTTTTCCTGCCCTGCATAGCCCTTTCCATTGCTCTTTGGGTGACTTTGAGCCGCCTGATAAGGCCAATAGTGAGCGACCACGTCTCTGTTCCGTAAGTCATCACTGGCAACACACACTGGTCGAAAACTTTCGAACTTCTATCTGGTCGAAGACTGTTTATGATTTCCCATTTTTGAGATTAGATTTACAATTTCAATTGCGAATAATGCAAAAATAAATATTAATAATCCGAAACGTGTTTTCAATGTGATAGAACTTTCACAGGCAACTGTAAACATATTAGTCGGCCATGTTCCTAGAAAACAAAGCCGATGGATAACATAAACGGTGTTCGCAAGGGAAACTCCTCGACAATAACTTAATATAAGCTAGCTAAATCAATTCTATTATAAAATAAATTTTATAAATGTTTTAACAATCTGTATACCTAAATATCGATAATAAGTAACTAGAAATAATAACTGTATTACAAACATGTTCTGACTATTTACAAGCGCTTTTTAAAGTCTACGTCAATAAAAACCTTTTTGATGTGAAACATCTATAGCACGTAAAACAAATTTCTGGCGTGGCGACGCATGCCGTGACGCATGCGCAATCGACTTTTTATTTTATCATTATGACATATTTAGTTCCTATCACAATATGTTCTTTTCTGCATATTACTTTTACAAAATAATGTCGATGTTTCACATCTGCCAGGCGTCCCGTGACGGTTCACATTTTTTTTTATTTTATTTATTTTATTTTAATCCTAAGTTTGATCTGCCTTTGTGTATCATTGCGCAATGGCAGAACGCCTACTCCGAATTGGTTGCCAGACGATAAAATTTATGATATCCCAATTTTGATATTCAATTTAACCTTTGCATTCCGAAAAATGTTTAAAGACTGAAATTGAATATTCTTTATTGTACAAACAATATATAAATTATGTACTTAATCTAAAGCTATTGTACTGAAACGAGGTTAACTTAATATGAATTTTCTTCCAATAAACCTTCGTCAGAGTGAGACTTGTCTGAAAGGGTATTAATAATGCAAAACACATACCTACATTCCTATTTAATCGATACTCTATACGTATAAATAAAATAGGAGTGTCTGTTTGTAATATTGAAATAACCGTGTTTTACTAGAAGAAAGAGGACGAAGAAAATGTTTTTATTGAACACATACACACACACACATTGAAATAAAGTTTGTACAAATCTTATATTTACTTAGGTACATACTACCATAAAACTAAACATGATTTATATTTGATGACATTGATACATGTATTTATATGAATATACTAGCGGTGCCCCGCGGTTTTACACGCGTTAAATTTTATAAATTATCACAGCTCCTCCCCCGTAGGTGATAGCGTGATAATATGTAGCCTATATATGTTGACCCGACCTCTTAGTAACATTCATGCAAAATTTGAAGTAAATCCATGCAGTACGTTTTGAGTTTAGCCCGGACATACATACAGACTTCACACGACCATCATTTTGGCTTCGATATCGATTGTAGATCACGCCTCAAGTATCCATTTAAAAAAATATTTAATGTACAGTTTTGACTTTCCTACGATTTTATTATATGTATAGATTATTATATACGGTACATACACCAAAATTATGTTTTTTTACAATTTTTGTCTGTCTGTTTGTTCCGGCTAATCTCTGAAATGGCTAGACCGATTATGACGAGACTTTTATTGGCAGGTAGCTAATGTAATAAGAAGAAACTTAGGCTACGTTTATTATAGAAACATTCTTTTATTTTAGAAAAATAAAGTAATGTTAGGCGGAATGAAGTTCGCCGGGTACTATAAATTTGACGGGCCCGTTGGTGTGGTAATTAAATGCTTGCCTTTCACGCCGCAGGTCGTGGGTTCGATTCCCACCCAGGACAGAAATTGGTGTCCATAAACATGTATGTTTGTCCTGAGTCTGGGTGTAATTATGTATATATGTAACTATGTATTTACAAAAGAAAAAGCAGTATACGTAGTTTTCTGGTTTCCATGGTACAAGCTCTTATTCTTATTCTTTATTGTACACAGAAAATAAACGTAACGAAAATAAGTTTTCTTCCAGCAAACCACTGACAGAGGGAGATTTGTAGAAGAAGGGTTAAAACAGTGTAACTACAACATCAAAAGAAAAATAAAATTAAGTTATGCTAATTGCTACTACCAACTGGTAGAAATAGATATATATCTACATACTAATCTATACATATAATAAAATCGTAGGAAAGTCGAAACTGTACATTGAATATTTTTTTAAACGGATACTTGGGGCGTGATGTACAATCGATATCAAAGCCAAAAATATAGTTTTTAGAATTTTTGTCTGCATGGATTTACTTCAAATTTTGCGTGAATATTTACTAAGAGATCGGGTCAATTTATCACGCTATCACTTACGGGGGAGGAGTTGTGATAATTTATAAACATTTAACGCGGGTAAAACCGCGGCTAAAACTAGTCCATACTAATAATAAAAAACAAATTACATACTATACACACTACATATATATAAAACTCCTAAATATACTAATACATATATTATAGATTACAGTGATTGTGACAAAAAGTGTCTCTATCTTAGTTTAACTATAATATCAGCACATCATCAGCCTGATATCGTACATATGACTCCCTAAAGATTATAT
Organism: Pseudoips prasinana; assembly: GCA_951640165.1. Taxonomy (NCBI): domain Eukaryota; kingdom Metazoa; phylum Arthropoda; class Insecta; order Lepidoptera; family Nolidae; genus Pseudoips; species Pseudoips prasinana. Next base: position 15,087,397 of record OX621259.1, on the reverse strand, counting down.
AACGTTACCATTTGGAGGGGTGTACCCTATTCAGCAAGCTTGGCATGTGAGTTGGTGACCGCAGTTTGATAGTAGCTAGTACAACCCGTCTGGGGAAGTACCTCCACCTTACAGAAGACATTCCTTAATAATAACATTCATAATTTTAGTGTTGTGTTTCCGAGTGTGAGTAAGGTCGCCAAAGCTCATTGGGGTGGGGGGAAATAAAATAAAGTGAAATAAAAAAGGTTTTTATTCACGTAGACTTTAAAAAAGCGCTTGGAAATAGTCAGAAAATATTCGTTGTAATATATAATTAATTTATAATTATTTCTAGGTACATATAGATATTTAGGTACACGAATTGTAGGAAATAATTTACAATAAGATTTATTTTATAACAGTAACGATATTTAACCAACTTAAATCAAGGGTCAGCAACACTTGTTTGCTGACTTTTAAAGGCCGGCAACGCACCGCGACACCTCTGGTGTTGCGAGTGTCCATGGGCGGCGGTGATCACTTACCATCAGGTGACCCACTTGCTCGTTTGACGCCCTCTGACATAAAAAAAAACACCGGTGACGCTGCTGCCTGCCTGGCTACCTGGTCTATCCCTTAGTCGCCTTCTACGATACCCGCGGGAAGGTATGGGGTGGCCCTATAATTCTTTCTAGGCCAGAAACCCCATGACTTTTAAATTACTAAATGAATACAAGATTAATTTGTAATTGGAACGAAGTTTCTTATCGCGCGTTGTGAAAGGGGTTAGACGGAAAAAAATCTTAAATCAAATCAAATCAAATATTTATTTAATAATAATAATATCTGGGGACAATGTCACACAGATCATCCTAGCCCCAAACTAAGCAACGCTTGTACTATGGGTACCAGGCGACGATATACATACTTATATAGATAGATAAATACTTATATACATAGAAAACATCCATGACTCAGAAACAAATATTCGTGCTCATCACACAAATATTTGCACTTACCAGGATTCGAACCCAGGACCACCAGCTTCGTAGGCAGGATCACTACCAACTAAGCTACGGTGACCGTCATTTGCTCAAATATGGTACATAATATCTTAATGAAAAGGTTATATCCAACATATTCTGACCTGAAGTCGTGCAAATATACGAATAGTTGTCACGACACTTTTTGCAGCTGTGCGGCGTGCGCATGTTTCTCTGTCTGTCTCTCTCTCTGTCTCTCTCTCTCTTATAGAAAGCAAGCCAGATATTTTCATTACTATTTCGCATTGAACAGTGTGGTGTCGAGACGATTATTTTTGTTGAGTGTATACAGGTTTTTTGTACATAATAAATAATAAGAAATAACTTCGTTCCATCGGGGTGTCCCTTGACACCTCTCAAGTTTTATTTTTTTTATAACGGGACTAGTCCTTCCCTCTTACCCACCACTGCAACTCCTGTAAAACACGATCAACAGTGTCACACAATGAAATGACACCGAGCGGTGAAACTCAGGCATGTCCCGGGGAATCGCTTTAACTGTCTTGGATCCCGCAACGAATTTCATCAGAAAGAGAAAAAAGGAGGAGTTAGAAAATGAATAGTTCCACTTCCCTCCAGAGCAAAGCGGGAGACAGAAAGATGTAAAGAGGCTATAGCCTCATGAAATGAGAGATTTGCAACTAGAGAAGCCAGCTACAAAAGCACCGAGGATCAATTTAAGGGTCCTAAGTGAGCTGTTATATTTGATTCCAATAGTAAGTATGGCAAAAGCGCTTTAACGCACGGAAGTTTTTTTTAAATTTGTAATTGTAAATGCTGACTGCACGTGTTGACTTCACGCCTGGCGCAGCGGCTAAGACAGTTGCCTCGCCGCTTCGTGTCGCGGTTTGGAGTCCCGCGCTAGACAACGATTTGTGGGACCCATAAATGGTTGTTCTGATTGTAATTTGTGTCCGTCTATTAAATGTTTGTAAAGTACCCCGCGACACAGGGATTAGATTCCCTAATGCAGGCGTTGTCTTAAAAAAACATACAAGATTCCTTTGTAACTGTAAATGCTGACTGCAGGTGCGGCCCAGCGGTAAAGCCAGTTACTAAAAATGAGGTCTAAGCTGGAAGGTTCTCACTGAGTGTAGTTTTATAAATGTAACAAATCGAAATTTCATCACCATGTCAGCCAAAGAACGTCCACTGCTAGACAAAAGCCTCCCCAAAGAATGGGGGATATGCTCTCAGGCGAGGTTAAGCAACTAGGCTCGCGGTCAATCCATAGATGGGTGACCGCCAAAGTGGTTTAATTTCTGAGCGTCTCCGTGCTTTGGAAGGCACGTTAAGCTGTCGGTCCCGGTTGTAGTCATTAGACAACAGTCATTAAGCCATGGCCTACTGGGCGGCTTGAGCAACTCTGACACTAGGGTTACCACTACCCATACGGTAAGCAAGGAAGCAAGCCACGTTTGGCAGACGGGTTGGCGATTGCAATTTGATGGCTGCTGCCCGTTCTCTGGTAGGTATTCCCTCGGAAGATTTCTGCGCCCCCACGGGATGAGATGGAGTGATGATATTCTATGCCGTCACCACACAGCATTGATATTTACTTGGCTATCCGTTGAGCGCCGCGGTCGTGAATGATCAACTTTCCGAGTTTTCTGACGGCTCCAACTTCTTAAATATGTAATAACGTTTGATCTATCCCGAGTCTATAAGCCAGCAGCAGAATACCAATAAGTTGAATAACAAAGGTAAAGTGTACTAGGAACTTGTTTTTCAATTTCCTTATTGGCAAAGTACAATTTTTTTTGTTTTATCATAAAATTATATCAGTTGTTTGGGGTTTGTGCGGCAAGTACCTACAAATTATTCTCTCAGATATTATCTTATATTCCGAAGTTTGCCTAGATAATTGGCTAGATTAAGGAGTGAGTCTATTAAACATAGACTCACGACTGTTTCCCAGAGGGGCAGGCAGAGATGACGGATTTCCATTTGTTACGATCTTTGCACACCTCTAGTGCCTCATTTACTGTCATTATATTTTTCATGCATTCGCCGTTTTAAGATACTTCTGACCTGGGGCTCTACCGGCTAAGTCGCCGAACATCGGATTCTTAAATGGCGTTCAAATAAATAAAGGTTAAAAATTACTTAATCAATCGTTAAATCGGCTTCCATGAGCATATGTAAAGTCATAGATGGTCCGCAATCGATTGTCTACGTTCAAGCCGATTTTACGATTGATTAAGTCATTTTTAACCTTTAATTATTTGAACGCCATTTAAGAAATCGATGTTCGGTGACTTAGCCGGTAGGGCCCTACGCCTTTCTTGAGAACGTCTACGATTTGGTTCAATAATAAAATAAAATAAAGGTTTTTATTCAGGTAGACTTTAAAAAAGCGCTTGTAAATAGTCAGAACATGTTTGTAGTAATATAGTTGCATGTACTCGTACATTATTATTTCTAGTTAGGTACATAGATATTTAGGTATACGGATTGTATAAAAACATTTATCAAGTTTATTTTATAATAGCTAGCTTGTATTCAGTTATTGTCAAAGATATTATGTTTAAGTTTAATTATCAAAATTTATATTTTGAGCTATATTTTTACTAAATTTTAATTTTATAGCATTTTTCGCAATGCAAAGCGTTTATAAAATAATCTCAAAAATGGGAACACCCAAATACTCCGAAATATTTTATTCCGAATTTTCATGTTCCGATTTTTAAAAGTCCGAATTTCATAATACCTATATGTTTCGAATTATCTTAATGATAATTCGAAACATATATATACATACACATATACATACACAACAATACGGACTTTTTGTTATTCGATTTATTGAAGCTCGGTATTTTGAGAATAGTAATTATAAACGTTAAGAATATTGAAATTTAAGAATTATAAAACTAGGAGTAATGATAAGTTGGAGTTATAATATTCGGAATTTTCTACCATTCGGAATTATGAGAGTCGATATTTTGAAATTCGTATTTGTGACTGTCGGAATAAAGTTTTTCGTATTAATGTAGTGTACCCCTTAAAAAATGGGAAATCATAAATTATATATATATATATATATATATATATATATATATATATTTACTACATAATGTCTGACTACTGTTCACTAGTCTTATCTTAATTGTCATGCATGCATCTATTCTATAACACGTGTAATGTAGAAACATCTTAATTTCCCATGACTGATGTATGCTGATTTCAAAATTATCTTATTCAGCACTGTTTAGTCATTTTGAAGAAATCGGTCAAGTCAGGATTCTGTTGAAGCGCACACGTTGAGCAACGGCACCACTTTTAAGCTCGATGGCGTGTAAACCACCAGTCTGATTCTCTGATATTATACCTGATGTGCTACGATACTGTAGTTAACTCAAGAGCATTCTAAAAGAGTTGTTTTTCTTCTACGACAACGCCCGCACTAGGGTAATTAATCCCTGTGTCGCGGGGTACTTTACAAAATAAAATCAACGGTCACAAAGTACATCCAGACTTAGGATGTGTGGGATTGGAACCCGGGACACAAAAAGGCGAGTCGACTGCTTTAACCGCTGCGCCACACGGGCAGTTATTGTACGTTTAGGATCTTTTAGGTTTTGGAAAATATTTCACCCACAGGCTGCAAGTGATATACTTTGGCCAATGTGTAAGTTGAGTTAGTCAACGTGGTAATGCACCCAGTCTTCTGGGCATTATTTATCATGGGCTCGATTATGAGGCCATCTGATCCCAAACTAGGAAGAGTCTGTACTATAGCTACCAGGCAACTGATAAACATACTTATATATTTCTAAATACATATCTACATATAATAGATAAATTGCAACCAGACACAGAACAAATAATCATGTTCACCCTACAAAGATTTGTCCCGGGTGGGAATCAAACCCACGACCTAAAACATAACCCCACTGAACATACAATATAAAGACACTCAAATAAAATGTGTAAATGATTGCGTATTTTTAGGTATTACAATAGATAAATTCTGCAGCTGGAAGCCACACATTGAAAAATTAGTGAATAAAATAGACCGATTTGTATACGTTTTAAAAAAAATAAGACAAACTGTAAACATTAATACAGCATTAATTGCCTACCACGCATAATAATATGTGTCATCCATAATAAGATATGGTATCATTGTTTGGGGCAATTCAGTCGAATTTGATAGTGTTTAGAGCTCAAAAAAAATGTATTCGTGCTGTAAGTGGAGTAAGTTTTCTAGACAGCTGCAAACCACTCTTCAGAAAACATAGAATATTGCCACTACCATGTTTGTATATATTAGAAATGTGTACATTTACAAAAAGACATTCAGAACTTTTTGAAAAATACAACACTTCATCCAGACATAGAGACCATATGAAATTGCCTCGAATAAAATTAGATTTGTTCAAGAAAAACGCCTACTGTATGGCTATTAAATTGTATAACCATGTGCCAAAAGACATTAAGAAATTGACATACAAACAATTTAGAAACAAACTATTTGACTTCCTTCTGAATAAAAATTATTATAATACTAGAGAATTCTTAGAAGACAGGACATTTCAAATATAATATTATTAATGTAAATGTTTTATTGTTATGTTATTGTATTGTTACTAAATTTGCACGCCCTAAGCGGCAGAATGTGTTGGATTCTGTATTCTATGTATTACTACCTGCTATTGTAACCACATTGTAGCAAATAAATAAATGATTGACTGATTGACCTCTGGCTTAGTGGCTTAGTTAGTCAGTATCACTAACCTCTAGATCAACAGCCCAGTAAATAGCTGTCGCATATGAGAATAGAACTGTTAACATGACGGCGACGAGCCGAAGAAGTAGTGATGCAAGTACCATAATCACTGCGCCATACGTGCAAATGACGACATACAAGTGATTACAAAACTAATCTGACATCATAGACCATCATCAATCAATCTCATACCCGAAGGCATTCATAAATAAACATTAGTGAGACATTCGACATGTTACAGACTTTATTTGTTTAGTGTAACGGCAAATAATGTTTACTAAATAAATATTTGAGATACTTAATATCTGGTTAAACTAATATTGGTAATAATTTTCGTCCTCCAATGGGATTTGAGTCATGAACTTTACCTTTTTCCTTTTTTTTCTTTCTCTTTTTATTCTATTCCGGGGGGGGGGGGGGGGGGGGGGGCAGAAGTCGTCCTGAGGATAATCTACCAGAGAACGGGCAGTCGCGTCTCTCTATGTACAGACGCCAGCATATCAAGCTACCCCAATCTATCTATAAAAGAAATTTGACAGATTGGAGTAGCTGGATGTGCTGGCGTCTGTACTATGACCATGATACTGCAATCGTCAACCCCTCCGTCAAGCGATTATGGCATATGATGGACATAAATCGATTATGGAAATCCTTTGGGGAGGCTTTTATCTTGCAGTGGACGTTGTCGACACAAAGTCCGTTTCAACTGGGTCGTGTTGAAACCGGTAGTAGATGAACCCACTGAGTTTGTTTCGCTGGGTCTTCTCAGTTGAGGCGCATTGGATCCGGTGGTAGCATTAAAGTGCGACCGTCGCTATTAACACAAGGTCCGTCATAATAATAATACCCTAATATAGACAGAACCATTGACAATATGTTGTAAAAACATTAGACTTAAACTAGATAATTAAACTTAAACATAATCTTTGACAATAACTTGATACGAGCTAGCTAAATATCATTGCTATTATAAAATAAATTTTATAAATGTTTTCATACAATCAATACAATGTGTACCTAGATATCAATGTTACTAGAAATAATAATGTACCTATACAACTATATTACTACAAACATGTACTTACTATTTACAAGCACTTTTTTAAAGTCTACGTGAATAAAAACCTTTTTTATTTTATTTAAAAGATTAATATAATAATATCCTTAGACATTATTTCCACACAGCCATCTTATCCCAAACTAAGCAGAGCTTGTACTATGGAAACCAGATAACTGATGTACTACATAATACTTTTCTTTTGTAAATACATACTTATATAGATAATCACACCCAGACTCAGGACAAACAGACATGTTCATGCACACAAATATCTGTCCTAGGTGGGAATCGAACCCACGAAGCAGCATAAGCATTTGCCAACCACGTCAACAGGCCCGTCCCGTAGACCAGGTTGTTCGGAGCGGGGGTCGAACTCACGATCTCCGGGCGAAAAGGCTCGACCGCACGGTTTACTCTGCTCGAACACAGAGGTCGCGGTCGGGCGATGAGAAAATTACGATTATAAGTAGAAGTCAGCGTAATCACCCTTTTAAGTAGAAAAAACATACTTCAAAAGGTACCTAAATATTACTTAGTAAAAGTAAGTGCGCATAATATTTTATTTAATCAGTGCGTAGGTAGTTGACGAAAATAGCACGTGAAATGTGAAATGTGACTGTTTTATAAATTGAAACACATACATATATGTGTCACCGTACCCTAGTTGGTAGTGCTCCTGCCTACGAAGCTGTTGGTCCTGGGTTCGAATCCCGGTAAATGCAAATATTTGTGTTATGAGCACGAATATTTGTTTCTGGTTCATGGATGTTTTCTATGTATTTAAGTATTTATCTATCTATATAAGTATGTATATCGTCGCCTGGTACCCATAGTACAAGCTTTGCTTAGTTTGGGGCTAGGACGATCTGTGTGACATTGTCCCGAGATATAGATCCCTAGATATTAAACCAGCTAAAAATAAAAAAGGTAATCCTACTAATATTATAAACGAGAAAGTTTATAAGTATGGATGTATGTTACTATGGACGTTTGTTACTCTTTCTGGCATAACCGGCTTTTGGTGCAACTTTGTAGTAATATATCTTTTATATTCGAATAACAAATAGGCTATCAGTTATAAATAGTTAGTAAATAGTTAGTTAAATATCGTTACTGTTATAAAATAAATCTTATTGTAAATTATTTCCTACAATCCGTGTACCTAAATATCTATATGTACCTAGAAATAATTATAAATTAATTATATATTACTACGAATATGTTTTGACTATTTACAAGCGCTTTTTTAAAGTCTACGTGAATAAAAACCTTTTTTTTTATTTATTATTTAAAGTTAAACGCGGGGAAAACCGCGCGAAAAAGTTAGTATTATATATGCTAAAGCCAGTGGGCATCGATGTATATAATTGTTACTCTTACACTCAAAAACTACGGAACGGATTTTGATGGAACTTTGTAGTAATATCGGTATAATTTATAAAGTTTGTGATAAGTGACACGTGACTAAGCGTTAGACCTTTCAGGACACTCATATCCAAGTAAAGAGGTTTTCACTAAGAGCGCTTGAACTTTGAATTGAAATAAAACAACCCATAGAAAGTAGTCGAGCGGTGTTAAAACACATAGTCTCGGTGGCCACTTGATGTCGCCAAAAGTATGCTGCAGAAGCTCTCAAACTCCTCATCCAATATGGCAAAGTATGAACACAAATGTGACTGTTTTATAAATTGAAACACATACTTATATGTTTAAACCAGCTTAAAATAAAAAGGGCAATCCTACTAATATTATAAACGAGAAAGTTTATAAGAATGGATGTATTATGATTTCTTACTCTTTCTGGCATGAAAGGATTTTGGTGAAACTTTGTAGTATTATAGTTTATATATCCGAATTACACATAGGCTATTAGTTATAAAGTTTAACGCGGGTAAAACCACGGGGAAAAGCTAGTATTATATATGCTAAAGCTAGTGGGTATCGTTGTATATAATTGTTACTCTTTCACTCAAAAACTACGAAACGGATTTTGATGGAACTTTGTAGTAATATAGTTTATATATCCGAATTACACATAGGCTTTAATTTATAAGGTTTTATGCAGGTGAAACCGCGTGGCACAACCAATTTGTAATAAGTGTCACATAACTAAGCGTTTAAGTACAATAAAATTCAAGTAAAGAGCGATTAAACTTCGAATTGAAATATTAAAACCCATAGAAAGTTGTCGAGCGGTGTTAAATCACATAATCTCGGTGGACACTTGGTGTCGCCAACATGTATGCTGCTGTCACCCTCGAATTTCTTAGCCAATAAATTTAATGTTTCGTCATCCGATTGGAACCACATGTTTGTGGGATCTACACCACTTAAAGCCACAAAACCATTATTATATTTTCCAATATAGGTGACCATTAATAGTGAGCGCGGCTGCAAGAAGCCGCGCTCACTGTTAATGGCCCACTCGGAACGTTAGGGGAGGTCCAAAAGAGTTACCCCGTTGGTACCTAAGTCGCTTGAGCTACCACTCGCCTTTATTATGAGAAGCAATGATAATGGTCCGATAGTTTAAAGCGCTCTCTGAAGCAGGTAGTTCCAACCAACAAGACCCAGAAACAATCTTCATCTTTACACAAAGATTGTTTGGTGCAGGACTTGAACCCACGACCCACGCGCTGTAAAGGCACGACCCGTCTGATATTACAAACCGAGATGTTCGCATAATAGGCAAAAATTATATTATCCGTATATCTAAATATCTATAATCTAGAAAAAAATCGGTAAATAAATTTAATAAAAATATCAGCTAAATTAACAACTACTAGAATTAAGATACAGGGCGTCGGAAAATTCCTCCTTATCGTCGCGAGGTAAAGTGCCCAGAAGGCTTGCAGCATTGCCACGCTGTATGGCAATGGCGATTCTTTGACCCAAAATAAAAACAGCTCTCTGGCCACGGGAAGCGTCGATCAAACGTTACGTCACAAAACATTAAACGTGCTTTAGGGCCTTACGACGAGTTTCGACCCCAAAAGGCTCAAATACATAATTTCCAACTAAGTTGGTGTATTTACGCCGTTCGCGGTCGTTTCTACTGATGCAGCAGCAACGCCCGCAGATTATAGGGAAAAATTATATTTAATTTTCCTCATACAAACATGGCGGAAGTAAATTAATTAAATTGAAAGCTTTCTTCCCTTTTGAAGTCGGTTAATAAAGAAAGAGTATGAAAGCTAATACTGTATGATAGACGTATACTGCCGAGTCACGTTCAAATTGCGGAATGAATGGACGTGAGAGTTCACGTACCTAATCCCAAAGATTACAGAGCTAATACGAATGATGCGCAAAAAAGCATAAACAATAATATACATAGAGGCTTAAAAGACATGTTCTTATCATGTTTATTAATAACACGGCAATATAAATTCCCACATCACTCTAAACCTAATTAATCTTCTATTAAATAATAAAAGAAAAACTTTTTATTTCCTCTTCACAAAAGGGTTCAGTAGCTACAGTTTGGTAGTCTCATGCTAAGTAACAATTGTAACTTTGCTATGATTAAACCCGACTTTGTGAGAGACTGGTGCCTTTTGTAGATTTGCAGCAAACCTGTATTACAAAATAAAAATGGATCACCGAAATGTATGTACGATCATAACTTCCAAATCTCGGCACCAAATTGGATAAATCTTTCTTTAATGTGTTCTTTATTGTCAGGATAAAGTTTAAAAATATTATTATTAATTTATTATTTAAAAATATCAGAATAGTGAGTGTGCGAAAGAGACAGAAAGATTTTTTGGTCGTTGGTTCTTCAACACTGTTTATTTTCTCTCCGGAACAACTTAATGCAGAGCGCCAATCTCGGATTGGTAGATGGTGCTGGTTTGAGACCCGCCGGACGATTAACTTTATGATTTCCCATTTTTGACAAATGTACCTATCATCTTTGTGACCATATCTGAAGCGAATAATAATATTCTATTCTATACTACCTGTAGAAATAGCGTTACATTATGAATCAGCTCATTTGTATACATACTCGTATGTTAATAATAATCTCGAGAAAAACATCTCGTATGTTCGCTTCTACTCAATCATAGCCGTCTATATTAACAAGCCATACGTTTGAAGCGTAAACCAATTAATCGGTCATGATGAAACATGGATGATACGCAGAGTCAAATTGTATTCAAATTTGGTTGCGTGATTCTTAGTAAGTATGCAAAATTGTATTCATATTCATGACTTATCTAGTTCTCCAAGGAATTTCTACATAAAAATGCTTTATAATACTATCGGATATATACCAAAGATAACTATGTAATTTGGTAAATTAATCGATTTAATTGCCATCCATCCATAGTTGGTCAATCTTCTTTCATTCATCCTTTCTAAATGGCCAAACCATGTCAGCATTCCTTTTTCAATCTTTGTGGCTACATCCTCTTTCACACCACAACGCTCTCTTACATTAGTATTTCAAATTCTGAAAAACTGATGATAATGAAATTTAATAAGAAATTATAATATAATATTATAGAAACCTAGATCTAAATATAATATTAATACATATCTCAGGGCAACTAAAACACAGCCATCTGATGCCACACTAGGCACATCCTGTAGTATGGCAACCAGGCAACTGATAGATATACCTATATATTTCTAAATGCAAAAAGATATATTACACCAGACACACAATAAATAATCGAGCTCATCACACAAAAAAAAATCCTGGGTGGCGATCGAACCCACGACCTATAGCTTAGCAGTCGCAGACGCTAACTACTAGGCCACTTCACATAGGCAGAGTCCAGCCTTACTTAGTTATATATCTTCATCATCATCATATCAGCCGAAAGACGTCCATGGCTGGAGAAACGCCTCCCCCAAAGAGCCGCTATATGTATAACTTACTACTTAATTAATTATGCATACTGATTATTATTTCACTAATTAATGTCATATTGTTACGTAACTGTTACGCTCATTTGTGTTTCATTTACATTTAATTAAAATACATCGTCTACCTACATTTTGTCACAATAACTTCGAATAGATAAATTTTTACCTCATAAAGTGACAAATTTCGCCAAGAATTTTGTATTCAATTAACACAACTTTTAATTGAATACAAAATTCTTGGCGAAATTTGTCACTTTATGAGGTAAAAATTTCAGTATCTGACGAATGGTGTAAAACACGACTCAAACTGCATGCCTACCCGCCTCATCCGTCCCTCATCTCAAGCTTGGCAATAATGGCATTTCCCCCCATTATTTGGGGAGGCTTTTGTCCAGCAGTGGACGTTCTTTGGCTGACATGATGACAGATTCTGACAGAACATGAGTGAACGTAAGGAAACCGTCATCTTTCTTACTTATCCTAGGGGCAGTGGTAACCCCAGTGTCAGAGTTATTCAAGCTGCTCATTCGACATCAGACATGGCTTAATGCCTGTTGCCTAATAGCCAGAAGCGGGACCGACAGCTTAACGTACCCTCCAAAGCACGGAGACGCTCAGAAATTAAATCACGTTGGCGGTCACCCATCTATGACCGCGATTCTAGTTCCTTTACCTTACCTATCAATTACGGACCGGTGAGACCATAGGCTGTGTGGTGACGGCCTAGAGAATAGCACCACCCCCTCTCATCCCGTGGGGGGACGTAGGAGTCGTCCCGAGGGAATATATTCCAGAGAATGGGCAGCAGCGTTCTCATGAGTACCAATTTCTACCTTACTGCGATCGCCAACCCGTTTGCCACGCGTGGCGATTATGGCAGATCCCCTCAAATGAAGGACACAATTAACCGTGTGGCCGCGGCCCCCAGTCCCCGGCAGCCCTGCTGTTCCCAGCCGTGGTAACAGCCGTGGTTACGGCAGGGCAGGGGGTGCTAAGAATCCCCGGCAGATTCCGCGTTACCAAAACCGACGACCTCTGGCCCTGGCAACATACAACACACGCACACTGCGGACCGACGAGAAGATGATCGAACTGGAGGAAGAATTGAGCAGGTTACATTGGGACATAATAGGATTATCTGAAGTCCGAAGAGAGGGGGAGGACACGATAATCCTGAAATCCGGGAATCTGTTCTATTTCCGGGAAATTGCTAAAAATTTGCAGAGCTGTCAGCGTCATCTCGTTGAGCGACATTTGCACAAAACTTACCTAATATCGACCTTCTCATGCATCGAAAATAATAATATCCTGGGACATTATTTACACACCATCTGATCCCAAACTAAGCAGAGCTTGTACTATGGAAACCAGATAACTGATATACTACATACGCCTACTACTTGTTTTTTGTAAATGTATGCATATATAGATAAATTACACCCAGACTCAGGACAAACAGACATGATCACGCACACAAATATCTGTCCTATGTGGGAATTTGCCAACTTCACCAACTGGCGTCAGTAAAGCTACCACGACACCGTATAGTACACTTCCTCGGTGAACTTTACCGTTTTTTAGTATATAAATTATAAGTACGTCACAGTTTCCGATAGGGGCGCTGTTAGTCTATATATGGAAAAATACTGCAAGTTTTATATAATTTTATATAATTTAGTCTATAGTCTTATTTACTTAGGCATTCCCCCTGCCTTATCAAAAAAAATAAAAACGGGGGACTTGAGCCCTTACTTGCCTCTATTGCCCGGTGAAGCAGTGAAAGTAAAAAACAAAAAACTGGATGTTTATTGTTATACGTGAATGAACCATGACTTCTTGGTGGCCCACAATCATATGATGTAATGAACAAAACCCGTTAGTTGGGGCCATAGACAAAGCGATAATTAGATAGATAGGATTAAGAAACTTATCTTGGGGCATAAAATACCTACTCTATTTCGTACAACATAAACAGTTAAGTACAGGAACTCCAGGATGTGGAAGAAACGTTATTAGAGATTTTAGTGTAGTACCTAGACACATACCAAGGCGCGGAGTCACGCTCGGCTTGTTAAACGTACCTGCTGCAAGGACTAATCTCAAACAGTTTTCAGCAATTTCACGCATGTCGAGGTTTTATAACTCTGTTAGACAAACAGCGGACATTTTAGCAGGCAGTTTGCGAAACATCAAATTTTCTGTGCTGGCATTGTTAAGGAAATGAACTCCAACTCACTATTCCTTAACCACGGGGAATATTATATAAACCTTATATCAATATATATATATAAGAAGAAAAAAAAGACAATAAAATGTATTTAATTAATTAGTTTTAGTTTAGTTTTTAATATCTAGCTGTAGTATTTTTTAATTCTAGTGTTACTGTTTCTAAGATAATTGCATGCGGTGATGCCTTAAAAATTTGCGTCATACTGTCAAAGCCTAACTGTGGTCGCCAACTCACAAGCCATACGCGGCGACTACGACAAATCACATCTACAGTATCGCAATATGTAGAGGATATTGCGATATTGTGGATGTGATACCTTTTGGGGTGCCCTATGTTTAGTACCTAATAGACTATATCAGGCAAGCAATGATGACTGTCAACATGTCGGTCCATGTCATCATTATTCTATGTCAACTTTGACAGTTTTGACTGTGACCGTTACTTGGCCCCGCGGTCCGCGTTTCTCGTAGCTCCACTAATCGGCTAACTGGTAGACTGAACATAATTATTGTAATAGACTTTATGGCTATCTATGATACCACACTAATTGCTGTTACAACATCGTAAGTGATACGAAAGTGAATTGAAATTTTATTGTAGCCATGTTGTAACCTTTTACCTTACATAGCCACGTTTTAGACCTAGGGCATTCAGAATATTACTAGAAACTAAAAAAAATTATATATTAAATATCATCTGTGTATTAAATATTTTCAAAGTAGGTACTCTTATTTATTTATTTAAAAACTTCTTGCACAGAATTGTACAAAGGCAGACTTAATGCCAGAGGCATTCTCTACCAGTCAATCGTGGGGTAAAAGTAAAGAAATGGTTCTATAGGGTACATTGTTTTATTGAATCTTTTCAAAGTACTCTTCATCAGCGTCTATATAAAGATTCATGCGTCCAACCAAAAGTCAACCAATACTGAAAGCATTTTGACGGGCCTGTTGGCGTGGTTGGCAAATGCTTCCTTTTCACGCTGGAGTTCGCGGGTTCCATTCCCACACAGGACAGACATTTGTGTGCATGAACATGTCTTTTTGTCCTGATTCTGGGTGCAATTTATCTATATAAGTATGTATTTACCAAATAAGAAAGCATAGAAGGGGTCCCTGGTCCGAGTTTTGACCGAGTTGGGACCAGTTCAAAACTCGGACCAGGGACCACTTCTACCCTTTCTAATTTGGTAATAGGCTACTGGGCCCAAGTTATTTTAACTATTGGGACCATTTCCGTTCTGAATATTCTCTAGGAGTTAACTGGTCCCAATAAAGTGGTACTGGCTTTAGAAAAGGGAAATAACACATAAGGGAAGGTTAGTTGTTCTCGTTCGTTTAATGTAACTGCAGGATTGGCACTATGGTTACGATGCATGGTCGCCTTGCGGGTTCGATCTTCTCAAAGGTCAGATATTTGTCTGTTTTATATATTTGTAACCTTTCTCACGATACAGGACTTTCCCAGCAACAGAAATGATGTAATAATCATAATTTTTAACACTTTTGGCAAATTGAATGCCTCAACTTATTATTTAAACTATCTCAGTTACAAATGAAAGACCTTTACAAAACTTTTTTCAACTTCTATAAGAAAAGATGTAAACAATCAGAGCTTAACCTATGACCCTTGAGTACTCAATATTCGATGGTATTACAATACTAATTACTACATACCTGATATTTAGATTCGGTAGTTACTCGTAGTTTCGTTAAACCCTTTTGTGTGAGAATAGGCGAGCTCTTCAGAGATTGGGTAATTATCTTGTTACCAAATTAAGTTCCTTAGATTGATCAATCAATGGTTCATATTTAAAAATAAAATTTTGTGCGTAAAGCGATAGACACACTGCCACGCACCATGCTCCATGTCGACGCATCTACGCGCGTACTTGCGGGAGTGCAGATCTGCATCATCATGCGGGTTTTTTACGGAGTCACGCGAGTAGTTGCATTTTGTGGATTTATGGCGACTCTGACTCATTTCATTCAATGTTGTTGGCTGCGGTGACAAACACACGCCAAGCCCTTCCCATAAGTATCACGTCGTTGCGTCTCGCCCCGCACCCACGCGGATGCATGTTTCGCCGCATGGAGGCGCGTGATATGCAGCACTGTGCGTGAATGCGTTTACTGTGTATTGCACTACGCGTATTTTCTATACAAACACAGATACTTGCAAACAACAAAAGAAAGTAACTACATGGTTAAAATTGCAAAGTTACGAAACCATTGAAAAACTATTATCTAACTACTAAAGTGTGTACTTAATCTAACAATGTAGGTATATATATACACATGTAATCAAACATGTTTTTCGATTAAACAAATAAAAAAAAAATATGGGTATGTATATGTATGTTTATTTGTGCATGTTGTGTGTATATCTATGTATATGTGTGTGTGTGTAAATATACATATATACACAAGTACTAATAACAAAATAGATACTAAAATAGAAGATTAATGTATGTTATGAAGCATGTACTTTTGTTATTTGTCATTAATGAAGTTAAACTTATACTTCAAATGTAACTACAAGAATATCGATGTACAGATAAGAGAGGGGTCTTTTAAAAGAAGAGACCCACCCACTCTAACAACAACGTGTAGTAAATAAAGGCATTTTTGATTTTTTTTGAACAACTTAAGAACACGCACGCCCGCGCTACGCATGATGATGCGGTGCAGTGTGCGAATCGCCTTATGTTTGAAACGCTCTCATAGCCAGAGAAATTTCTTTTTAAGGAAAAATCCCAAAATCACTTTCTGGCCCGTCCCAGGATTTGAACCCAGGACCTCATTATCTGCTGATGAACACGCTACGGCTAGAGCAACGAGGCATATTCTTACTAATGACTTCCTTACTACTAGTGAGCCAATTCCCATTATCCATTTCCTTGATCAGACCAGACTGATGCTACTATATAATTGTAATGCCATTATAACTACATGATCACACAAAACCTCTCCCCAAGCGAGCATCATTCACGAGCAAAAATCAACTGAAACCCATTATTATACCCAAACCTACTAGCACTTCTTGCCTGAAATACAGGATTGCCTGGTTCAGGCACATCTGCGAACTAAGATTTTTGTATTTGTAGTTTCATTTTATGTTTTTGTTGTTAAGAATTCTATTTGAAATAAATTATTATTATTATTTATTCAGTAGGTTTTATAACAAACAACTTCACTTTAAATATGTGTATTGAAATAATTTTATTATAGGTGTGCGTCATGCTTATACAATGTGGTAAAAATCCTTCAATCTAGTGCCATCATGAGTTGTAAAATTATTTTAGTGGAACGTTTAAAAGACGCGCGCGAGTGAAAGGAACACGTACTCTATGGTTTTCATAATTCTCGTCTATGTATAGGATGTTTCTTTTATGAATGAACTAGCGACGATTTGATCTACCTTGAGGTTCTTTCATTGATTTGTTATCTTTTTTTAATGACTAAACATTACAAACGAAATGGCACCACTTCAGGTATTCCGACTCGAATTTATATAATTAATATAATGGTTTATATTAATGTGTTTGTTTTTACGCTAACACGGCTTTACTATTTAACCGATAATAATGAAATTTCGTATATGGTTCAGGGGTATATCTCATCTAGAAAAGTGCTGTCACCGAAGTGTAATTCTTTAGCCGAAAATTTGGATATTTTTCACTAGAGATGTGTCCAAGTTACCTCGTATTGTAACAATTGAATACCTATCTGATATAGTATTGTAAAAAAAAATACATATAGTAATTATCCTCAACTTTAAGCAGAATTTACATGATAGGAATCAAGCAGTAAATCACATTAGATAAAAAGGAACATTGATTATCATTCCCTGATTTACAGGGTTTCAAATTATTTTGTTATTCCTAGTTTTCTTTCCTTATACCTAGTTTTAATCTGAAGAATTTTTGTCTCATATTTATTTATGTTTGTATCTTAGTATAATTTCAAATTCGGCTATTAATATTATTATTGTAATAATTTTAAAAAGTGATTTAGATATAACATCATTTTTAATAATTATTGAACTTTTAAAGTGTATTCAAAACAACAACGGTTTGATAATAAACAATGGCATTCAAGTCACCATTTGTGGATATGGTACCTAAAAAACTGGTGACTAATTTATTATTATTATATATTTTACTATTATTTAATTTATTAAAAAAGAATAAATAGTCCGTCACAATGTATCACTATGTAATAAAATGCGCTTAATTGTCTGCCGCGAACCAGCCTGTATATAGAAAACGTTCGAATTCTTTGCGATCTTTCTCAACGACCTTTGACCAAAATTGGTTGTGGCCACCCACTTGACATTCATTTTTATTCCAAGTGTCTAACAAATGTGAGGCTATTAGCTGTTGCAAATGTAGATACTTTTTATCGGGGTTACTAGTTACAAAATTAATTAAAATTTTGTTAATACGCAAACAAGTTTTGACCAATTAGAATTGACAGCTCGAGGAGTTATTAACCCTCGACTCAAGAGATAAAGAAGAGTTATACTTTTGAAGCCTACGTCTGGCTATGTCAAGGTAGCTCATCACATCATCAGCCTCTGATATCGTCCACTATTTGACAGAGGCCTCCCACAAAGATTTCTAAAACGTTGGCATTTTTTTAAATCGAGTGATGTATTTCCGTCTTACCCACCAATGCAACTCCTGTAAGCTAGGATTGTGATTGAACAGTGGCATACAATAAAATGACACTGAGCGGTGAGGCTCAGGCATGTCCCGGGGATTCGCTTTAATTGTCTTGGATCCTGCAACGAATTTAGTCAGAAAGAAACAAGGAGGAGTTAGAAAATTAATAGTTTCACTTTCCTCCAGAGCAAAGCGTTGTTATTTGCAGGGGTTTGCCGTAGTTACTGCGTTTGGCATGCGAGTTGGCGACCGCAGTTAGGTGGTAGTTAGTATACAGGTGGCACTGCTGTCCGACTAATTGGTGTATCCCTTAGTGGCCTTTTATGACACCCACGGGATGGTATAGGGTGGCCTTGTTATTCTTTCTAAGCTGGAAACCACACGGCTAATAAGTATAGCTAATTTTAATTTTATAGCATTATTCGCAATGTAAAGCGTTTATCTAATCTCAAAAATGGGAAATCATAAATTTAATCGTCCGGCGGGTCTCGACCTGCACCATCTACCAATCCGGGGTAGGCGCTCTGCGTTAAGCTACGAACGATACACGGTGGCAGATCAGGATTCCCTTGCTAATGCACTTCTGGAGGGTGTAGGTTAACGCAGGGCGCGTACCCCGGATTGGTAAATGGTGCAGGTTCGAGATCCGCCGGACGATTAAATTTATGATTTCCCATTTTTGAGATGAGTATAGCTAAGTCATTTTGATTTTATTTTTACTTTCCCCACTGTTATTTTGTGACCTGATTGAGTGACCACAATGTTAAGAGTGTTTTTTGAGCTGAGATGCTGCTTACTTTATATTATGGTCTGAACTGGAATTAACCGTTTAAAAAGTTGATGTATTAGTTTTTTGTAACTGTTAGGTTATTATATCCTACTAATCACACTAATATTATAAAGGAGAAAGTTTGTGATTGTATATGTTTGTTACTCTTTCACGCAAAAACTTTGAAAATTTTGATGAAACTGTGTAGTAATATGGCTTATACCTATATCCGAATAACACATAGGCTATAATTAATAAAGTTTAACGCGGCTAAAACCACGGGAAACAGCTAGTATGTAATATGCAAATAATTTGGAATAATTCTGAATAAATATAAATGTAAGAATTTTAGTACCCAAAAAGTAAAAATCTGTCCTCGCCTGCAGACAAGGCACTGTAGTGCACTGTACGTGTGACGCTTAACACAGTCACCTCGCGACTTTGTGTCCCAGGTTCGATTCCCGCGCTGTCAACTATTTGTGTATAAATAGTTCTTCTGAGTCTGGATGTACTTTGTGTCCGTCAATTATATATATGTACAGTACGCTGCGAGACAGAGAATAATATCCCTAGTTTGGGCGGGGGGCCCAGAAATCTAACAACATTATCTTGTTGTTTAGCGGGGGTCATACGTTTACCTATATGAAATCATCAGGTGACCAGCTCTCTGGTCTCCTACTGATTTCATAAAGGGCCTGCACAACTCCTAGGCGAACCACAGTGCTCCGCACAATTATGGTATTACGAAAGTCCAGTAACCCACATGTAAGAGGTTGACCAATAGGTAAAAATAAGTACCTATTCTAGGAAAACTCTTAGTCCATACTTAGTTCAGAAAGGGCTTTCATTATCCATGCTTAGCGACGCCTTATGTTTAAAACATACATTTGCAATGCTACGTTTAGCTAGCAAGTTAGTTGTTAAGAAATATTGTATTTAACTTAAGTGATATTGCACTTACCACAATCTGATGACCTGGGAATGGCGGTTAGAATAGAAATGTCTTCTACCAAATGCTCTCCCGGAAAACGAACAAAATCTGTAATTATTACATAAAAAGTATATGTAAAGTAAATATAACATATAAATGTATCGCCTAATTCAGCTTCGTTGGTCTAGCGCGATAGCGGTAGCGTGTTGACCCGCAGAAAACGAAGTTCTGGGTTCAAATCCCGGGTTGGGCCAAAAGTGATTTAGGGACGTATCCGTAAATATAAAATTTCGTGCCAACTCCCAGACTCCGGGGTTATGCTAAGCCCGAAGTGTGGGAGTGGCGGCATTATGTCCCCGGACCTTGGAGAGCACGTAATGCCGTCGGTCCTGTACCTGACCTCTTTCCGGTCGTGTCGCTAGGTGTCCCGTCGGATCATTAGAGTGATGGAACAGAAAGTGCTACTGTGTTTGCGCACACACTTGTGCACTATAAGTCCCGTGCAGTCGGTTAATCTCTATTGAGACGCAAATACACGAATTCATATTTATTTATAAACAAAAAATAAGAGAATATTAAAACAAAATGTACATTTATCGTTATAGATTATTACGCTCTTTAGCACTAACTATGTCTGTCATCGAGCTGTCATAAAACCATTAATGAAATGGAAAAAGTATAAACACTCCAACAACTGACATCTAGTAAAAAACCGGCCAAGTGCGAGTCGAACTCGCCCACGCAGGGTTCCGTACCATGACACTAATATTATAAATGCGAAAGTTTGCAACTGTGTGTGAGTGTGTATGTTTGTTTTTTCTTCACGTCTAAGTATGGAATTAGCTGACACCCTGGATTAACACATAGGCTATAATTTATATAATTTTACGCGGGTAAAACCGCGGGGCATAGCTAGTTATCTATAAAAACGAGCAAAAAATTCCCGTTTGTTGTATGGAAGTCCCCTTAAATATTTATTTTATTTAATTTTTTAGTACTTGTTGTTATAGCGGACAACAGAAATATTTCATCTGGCAAACTGTCTAACTATCACGGTTCATGAGATTCAGCCTGGTGACAGACGGACAGACAGCGAAGTCTTAGTAATAGGGTCCCGTTTTACCCTTCGAGTACGGAACCCTAATAACCGACCAAGCCTCCTCGTCCTTCTATAAAGTTTGACTCATTCATCTGAAAAATAACAAGGTTACAGTCGAATTGACATAGATCTATGATTTGATGGCAATCTCTCTTACCCATATCTAAACTCTACTAAGATATAAGATTGTCTACATTAGCTTATCAGATTTTTGTAATAACATTATATAAATATCGTGCATTGTAGACAGTAAATCTAAGCGGAGATGATATTCAAAGATTATCTATACTTGATCTCACGTTTTTGGCTAGATGGACTAATTATCTTGATGCAGTCTAGATTTTACATTTTATGATATTGTAACGTTGCCACATTGGAGTATACAGCATGGTCGAGGAGTTGACGTTCAAACGCAAAATTTTGGTACTTTATGATGAGGAGTATCGGAATCACCCCCATATGTTCTACGGTTTTGCCTTTTTTTTGTAATTTTTGAGTCCTGAGCTCAAAACCTAATTTACAACTTTCGAATAAATTCTAAGTCAGTTCTGCAATGATTAGATAAACAATACTTTTTAGGATGTTAGGTTAAACTATGCTAATTAGTTATCACAAAACCAGAAATGTTCAACAGAACCAGAAAAAAGTCGAAAACTGAACATCAGTACAATCAATGAAAATTCTTTAAAAAAAATTATATCTCAAAAACAACGCCAAATCGTAGAACATACATGGGGGTGATTCGGATACTCCTCATCATAAAGTATCTATATTTTGCGTTTGAACGTCAACTCCTCAGCCAGCCTGTATCATGTATAAGATAAGTAGTAAACTGCTTCTAGAATATTCGTTGGAGAAATTATCAATATTGCCTCTTCTACGATCTGATCTTTCTTACTCGCTGGTAGGAAAAACGACTACGAACACGTCCCTACGACCCGTAATTTGTGTCCGTCTATTATATGTTTGTAAAGTACCCCGCGACACAGGGATTAAAACCTACTGCGGGCGTAGTATTTAAAAAAAGAAAAGATAACAAAAAAATTAAAAAAGAGACGCCCTCCGCACTCTTACTTTGCATACATAGGTGAGCTATTCATCCGATTGAGGAACAGACAGAGAAATGCTCTGTCTGTTCCTAAATCGGATGAATAGCTCACCTAATTTTGCGTAAAATGGCCTTTAAAATAACCAGCCTCCATGTATCCCCACGTTAGTAAAACTCAGCGTGGCAATATAAAACTTAGCCATGAGTCGAGGTTCGAACCCCATACGGTTTTATTTTAACTCGAGAACACAGTCAAATATCAACAAGGTGTGTAAGAAATATGGCTGACGGCGTAAAAAATCGCCACCCCATCTCATCCCGTGGGGGACTGTAGAAGTGTCTTCTCCACTCTTCTAACCATACTGGAATCACCGCCCTGTCTGCCAAGCGTGGCGATTATGGCATATCCCCCCAAATGATGGACACAACTCCAATGTGAAAATCTTTTGGAGAGGCCTTTGTCCAGTAGTGGTCGTCATTTGGCTGACATTTCACCAATGGCACCCTTGTAGTGGCAACAAATACAGTATAAAACCTAGTTTCTACAATTTCTCTATGATAGTGAGTGACGTTTCAAAAAAGAATATAACTTCAAAATTAAGTCAAGAAATAAAATAATTTTACATGTTAACTCGCTTCTGATTTTTTACTCCTTCTACTAATTTACTGTGTGGTGACGGCCTAAGAATATCACCACCCCCTCTCATCCCGTGGGTGGACGTAAAAGTCGTCCCGAGGGAAATATATACACCAGAGAACGGGCAGCAGCGTTCTCCTGAGTACCATGTCCAACTTACTGTGATCGCCAACCCGTCTGCCAAGCGTGGCGATTATGGCAAATCCCCTCAAATGATGGACACAACCAAACCGCGGCCCCCAGTCCCCGGCAGCCCTGCTATTCCCAGCCGTGGTAACAGCCGTGGTTACGGCAGGGCAGGGGGTGCTAAGAATCCCCGGCAGATTCCGCGTTACCAACACCGACGACCTCTGGCCCTGGCAACATATAACACACGTACACTGCGGTCCGACGAGAAGAAAAGGCTTTAGCACCATAGACCACATACATACGCTGCGGCAAGTTATACAGAAGACCGAAGAGTATAACAAGCCACTGTGCTTAGCGTTTGTGGACTATGAGAAAGCCTTTGATTCTATCGAAACATGGGCCGTGCTGAGGTCTCTCATAAGGTGCCAAATTGACTACCGGTATATCGAGGTGATAAAGTGTTTGTATGAAAACGCCACTATGTCAGTGCGACTCCAGGACCAGATCTCGAAACCTATCCACTTGCAGCGAGGCGTGAGACAGGGAGATGTTATATCTCCGAAACTGTTCACCGCTGCATTGGAAGACGTCTTCAAGCTTCTGGACTGGAATGGCTTTGGCATCAATGTCAATGGCGAGTACATCACTCACCTTCGATTTGCCGATGATATCGTATTCATGGCTGAGACCATGGAAGACCTCGGTACAATGCTCGATGACCTCAGCAAAGTCTCTCAACAAGTGGGTCTGAAAATGAACATGGATAAGACGAAAATCATGTCAAACGTCCATGTTGCACCCACTCAATTGAAAGTTGGTGACTCGATCTGCACTCGAAGTTGTAGAGAACTATATTTACCTAGGACAGACCATCCAACTAGGTTGGTCCAACTTCGAGAAGGAGGTCAATCGTAGAATCCAACTCGGCTGGGCAGCGTTCGGGAAGCTACGTAACATCTTCTCGTCCAAAATACCGCAGTGTCTCAAGTCGAAAGTCTTCGACCAGTGTGTGTTGCCAGTGATGACATACGGAAGAGAGACGTGGTCGCTCACTATGGGCCTTATTAGAAGGCTCAAGGTCACCCAAAGAGCAATGGAAAGGGCTATGCTCGGAGTTTCCCTGCGGGATCGCATCAGAAATGTCGAAATCCGCAGGCGAACCAAAGTCACCGACATAGCCCGAAGAATTGCCAAGTTGAAGTGGCAGTGGGCGGGGCACATAGCTCGTAGAGCCGACGGCCGTTGGGGCAGAAAGGTTCTCGAGTGGCGACCACGAACCGGAAGACGCAGCGTGGCAGGCCCCCTACAAGATGGATCGATGATCTTGTGTGGGTCGCTGGAAAATGCTGGATGCGAATAGCACAAGACCGGCAATTGTGGAGATCTTTGGGGGAGGCCTTTGTCCAGCAGTGGACGTCTTTCGGCTGATATGATGATGATGATGATGACTAATTTAGTAGTCTCACTAAATTGGTGACTCCTACTAAACTGGTGACCCCGAAGAATATGATTTAAGTTTGCCCTGTCAAATATCAAGACAGCTTCGTAGCACCTACTAAACCCTTATTGCTAGGTGCGATCTCTTCCAGGCGACCGTTTATCGTGGTAAACAAATCAAGTAGCTCGAAAAAGAAAACGGTCTGGCATAGCCTATTTTCTTCTTGAATTTATCTGATTACTACATAACGCGAGCCTATTCCTTTCTTAAAGGCTAACAACGCACTTGCGGTTCCTCTAGTGTGTCAATGGATCGGCGGTATCATCAAGTGACCCACTTGCTTGTTTGCCTTGCTATAATAGAAAAAAAGGTAGGAAAAGGAGTATACGAAACCTCGATGCTGTCAATTTTAATATAGTTATATTTATTTACACATATGCACGAAGAGCAATACTGTTAGTAAATAATTCTCCTTAAGTGCTTTTTCAGGCACATGAAATGGATAATCCACTAACAGACCGAACATCGGAACCAATGCTACTGAAATATGTATCCAGTGAAAAGATTTTACCCTCCTGGGGAACGCAACAGAATCAAACGGTGTATACCACTTCATTTATACCTACGTTCCTCACATATGTATTAAGATGGGAGGTGTGAGGTTGTGACATCACACCTCCCATCACTATGGCCTTGACCATCAGAACTGGTTTCGTTGAACAAACTGTATCGTTAATTACAAGGTCATACAGCCTGGTCACTGAACGTAACGCGTAATTATTGACATAACTACCTAGGTGTAGTCAACGAGTGGTGATTCACAGAGACCAAACGGTAATCGTCTGCTATTCATTAGGAGTTCTTTGAGAATATCTATTTATTCATACATGACGTTTGCATTTGGTGTAGGAGAGGCGAAACCTAACGTACGTACGTAACCCATACCAGAAGGCACCTTATTTTGGGTGACGTGATGCCGCTCGTCCAATTGAGTCAGAATAAAAATGTCCTTCTGATCGAATTTTGGGCACGTGGCCAGTCACAATGGATACATATTCTAGTGTACAAGTGTCTGTGCAAGCACATATGCACTTTCTATCCCGCACTCTACTGATCAGATAGGACGATTCATTAATTTAGGTGGAATTGACAGCTTTTCTCAAAGTACACAGTCATATATATATATATTCAACTTTCCTGGCTTAGGAAAGAACATGATACGATAAGTAAAGCATCCCTAAAACATAAAGTGTAAAGCATCCCAAAAGAAAACATAAAGTTAGTATAAATAAATACTCCTAACTGAATTTTGTGAATCCTGATATTTTTGTTAGTGGAAAAAATTACTACAGTTACAAGTATTCATTAAAATTATATGTATTTATCTAGTTTGTACTTAGTTTAAGGAAGTTAAAACAATCCCGCCGACAAACTGTTGCGCAGTTTGGTGGGTTTATAAACCAAAAAAATTACGATATTCCAATAAAAAAATTATTAAAGAAAACCTACCAGCCTCCAGGTCGATACTGAGAACATTTCAATATCATATTAAATAAAAATTACAATATCACATTTTTTGCCCCACTCGGGTATTAAGGTCCTCAGGACCACATTGTAAAATTTACAGTTAAACACATTGCAGTTAGACAATGAGACAATTGGGTATCAGAGATCAATATGATCCATCGATATTAATGTAAACAACGGGTCAAGAGTCCGATATGTCGGATTGTGTGTCAAGACTTCTACGTATGAGGGATATCGATCCCTTATTTTCCAGCGCCGGCGCCGATGAAGCGGACACTAACGTCAATGTCCGGTTCACCGGCGTCGTCTCGTTCTCGGCCTCTTCCTTGAGCATAACAACTTTACAGAAGGAGGCCACCTCGTTCCATCCGGTTGTCACCGCCAGCATAGCCAAAACCACTGCTGGCAGCGGAGGTCCAATCCTAGAGGGATATCGTTCTTGGTCCAACTGTCTACATGTTCGTCCTGTCCCATCACCTTCCAGCTAAGCATTGCGTCAGGTTTGGGCAAAATAATACATTAAATCTGTAAATCTTAACAATTTGTAAACGGGCCGTTTGGCGTGGTTGGTAGATACTTGCCTTTTACACCGCAGGTCGTGGGTTCGATTCCCACCCAGGACAGACATTTCTCTGTATGAATATGACTGTTTTTCCTTATTCTGGGTGTAGTACTCGTGTAGTACTCGTACTTAGTTTGGGAGGGTTGTGTGTAAATAATGTCCCGGTATATTATTATTATTGTCAAAAAGTCGTGGGTTCGATTCCCATCTCGGTCAGATATTTGTGTGCATGAACATGTCATCTTGCCCCGAGTCTGGGTGTAAATATCTACGTATAGTTATCTGGTTTCCATACTAGAAGCTCTGCTTAGTCTGGGATGGCTGTAAATAATATCCTAGGATGTTATATTAACTTGAACTTGAAACTTGCAAAAGACTTCTGGCGGAAGGTGGAACGGAAATTTCTTCTAGTCTTTTATACAACTGGTAGCTAGATTTCTTTGCCGAACCACTCATAGACCATTAGTTTGCGAAATAATCAATTATGCCTCTTCATACCGTGTGTCAGCTGATTTACATGTTTGTATTAGTTTTGACACATTTTATGCAGCCGCTACCTGAGGGAGGGGTGGAGGAAAGTAGTAATTACTTTCTTATACAACTCCTTGGACTTTCTTTATATCAAAATAAGTATAAGATCTTCATAGTGTTTGTGAAGCTATTTGTATATGCTTTTGACCGTACCTCATTGCGCCTAAAATAAGAATGCTTTAACAGTCTTGGAGTTAAGGAACTGTTGAACAATGTAAGGTATTATTTTGTAAAACATATGCATATACATAAATACACACACATGTTTCCCAGAGGGGTAAGCAGAGACAACGGATTTCTATTTGTCACGATCTTTGCAAACCTCATTTGCCTCGTTTACTGTCATTATATTCAAGACGAATATTAGGGTACTTCTGACCTGGCTTTTATTGAGAAAGTCTCCGATTTGGTGAGAGAATATTCGACGAGCTCTTCCCCTTACGGTAGTACCATTCACACAGGCCAGGTATACTTCTTTATGTATTTTGTAATACTGGAACGCATTACAAAACATGTGCTGCTGCGTATTGACGTGTGGTGACGGCATACAATATCATCACCCCATCTCTTACCATGGGGGGCGTAGAAATCCACCAAGGGAATACCTGCCAGAGAACGGGCAGCAGCGTTTTTCTGTGAACTATGACCATCAAACTGCGATCGCCAACCCGTCTGCCAAGCGTGGCGATTATGGCATATCCCTCCATTCTTTGGGGAGTATTTTGTCCAGCCGTGGACGTACTTTGGCTGATCATGTCAGCCAAAGTACGGATTACAAAATATTACCTAATATTTATTGATTGATTAAGTCATTTTTAACCTTTATATTTTTAACGCCATTTCAGACATGATGTTGGGTGACTTAGCTGGTAGAGCCCCTGCGGCGTGAAAGATAAGTATTTACCAACCACGACATACCTCTTTTTTTAAAGCACAACCACGCTTCAATAAGTGTGATTAAACTTAAAAAAGGAGGTAAAGTTGGTCTAGACCAACCACTATCTAAAATAAATACGCATTGATTTACATAGGTATACAAATATTCCACAATAAATATTACTAGGTCCTCTCGCAGCCATAACGATTACACTGTACAGTATTTCATAAACTCTGATGGTCAACATTCTTAATTGATTGGTTACGTAAAACTTTTGACAATCATAAACAATTACATAAAAAATAAACATTAGAACTTCCTGATTGACAATTAGTTTCGTCTACCTAACCTAGATGTAATTAGCCTAACGAACTGAAAAGGAAAGTTTAGACAAATAGCTATCACCGGTTTGTAAGCCGTGGACTTACTAAATTTTGACTTTCATATTATTAGTTGTCTGTGTTGTGTCGGCGACGAGTATCATCACTACATCTTATCCCGTAGGGGACAAGTCTTCCGGAGAAGTGTACTACGTGAGCTCTAAGGCTGAGATCTATAGAGCGTACTTAGACTTAACTCAAACTTTACTTACGTAAAACTTTGCTAAGTGTATGCTAAGCTTACACTTTTATTTGGTATTTATAGACTTTTTGACGTTAAGATTATGCTTAGCCTATGCTAAGACAGGCAAAGTCAAAACACCAATTGTAATTTCGTTACATGCATTAACTACTTTATTACTTTGGAAAACATTTAAAAACAGTCGTAGTTATAAATCAAACATGATGCGCATCGTTCCTCTGTAATAATATTATTATTGAACTATTTAGAAAATGACGAGTGAGACATTAAAATAGATTTATTAATGATCAACAATCGACATTATTTTTTATTATGAGAAACGGAACATTGTTGTATCAGCTGTGAGCGGCAACGTCAACTACTTTTTTTTTAAATTGTTTTCGGCCCTATCTTCTTCGGCCTTATGGGAATGTCAACTACTACTACTAGTGTTGCCAGATGACAGATTAGATTTTTCTTCAAGTCGTATCTAAAATTCCCCGAAAATTTGGTTTGAACACATAAATAAATAATAAATACAATGATAATGTCTAATTATTTTTGCTTTCTGTATTTTAGAATTATTTATCAATATATCTGTAGTATTCATTTCAATACAAATTCCGTGATTTCCAATTTCTCTGGAAATCCTATACAATGTGGCATCACTGTCTCTGATAATACGGAAAAATTAAAAAGTCGTGTAAGTTATGATGGTGAAGTATATTTTTGACTACTTTATTTTTATTTGGCTTATAGTGTAAGTTTTTACTAAGTCGTTGATTTTGTGGACTTAGCATTTGCTAAGCATGCACTCAGAGGGATTTGAAGATTGCTTTATAAATACCGACTCTGACTTAAGTCGAAAGTAAAGTCTGAACAAAGTCTAAGTACGCTCTATAGATCTCAGCCTAAGATCGACATCTCGCTAAACGATCATTAAATAGGTTTATGTTTGGTTTGGTTCGGTTAGGTTATTTTAGAACATGACAAAACAACGCATGAGCCGAGGGAGCGAAGCGAGCGTGCCGCGGCTGCGGCCGGCGATGTGCCAGAAAGCCAATCGCTTTTTACGATATGTCGATTTGCAGTGTGTCGCACTAGCGTGCATTGGAACTATGGTGAGTCGCAGTACAGTTTTGTCGCATAAGCGTTAGTTGCACATCCATTTGTCGAGCTCCTTCCGGAGGGAATAACAACGAGAGAACGGGCAGCTGCATATGTCTGCACTAGTACATGATGGTGATTAACAATTCATCCAAGCGTGGCGATCCTCTCCCTATGCTTCTGAGAAGCTCTTATCCAGCAATGGACGTTATTCGTCTGACTTGATGAATTATCTGAGACGGTATTTTAATCAGTGTTGTATTTTCTTTTGTATCGTATTATTCATAATTTTTACTGAAATTTATTTATAAAAAAAAATGTAAAAGCAAGTATAAAAAGGTGGCTAAGCCTGTCAAATTTTTTTATCTTACTTTTTTTACTGGGAGAGACATAAATCCCTTTTTTCGCTGGGTTCTTTACAAAAGTATATTTAACGGACATAAAGCACATCCACATACTGCTGATACATATGTAAAAAGTATGGACACTCCAACCACTGACATCTAGTAAAAAACCGGCCAAGTACGAGTCGGACTCGCGCACAAAGGGTTCCGTACCATCACACTAATATTATAAAGGCGAAAGTTTGTGACTGTGTGAGTGTGTATGTTTGTTACTTCTTCACGTCTAAACGGCTGGAGCGATTTTAATAAAATTTTATGCGAGTACAGCTAGTTATCTATAAAAGGTTATCTAACGTGCAAAAAATTCACGTTTGTTGTATGGGGGGGGGTTTTATGCTCTTTCCAAAATATGATTTGATATTTTTTTGAGGTTAAAAATTCATAACTTTCAAGAGAAGTTTTCGTTTTTACATTTTTGCTATAAACCAAAATAAATAGGAAAAACTATAAATTTCCATTAATGGTATGAGTATCATTGTCGTGAGGTCCAGTCTTTTACCAATAATAAAAAAGTAGCAGCCATACACAAATACAAGTGTGTTATAATATTGTTCCAAGTGTTTGATAATAACGTGATAGAACAATAATTTAATTTATGTATGAATGTAAGATTTAAATGATATGTAGTATTACATTGATATATTACACTGATTGAATTTAACCCTTAACTTGGCAGAAAGTTTGATGTCACTAGATTTTAAATTCTTTCTTAAATTTAGGTTATTACCTGGTAAATAGACCCCAGAAAAATAAAAATAAAATTCCAACAATATTTACCAACAATATTCGTTTTGTATTTATACCACGTATCTAATTATGCACATTGCCAAGTTGTCTTTGGATATACTTTTGGAAGTCCATGTGCACTGTAAGACACACTGCTTGATTGTTAGAAAATAAAATACATTTTATTTTGTACAAACATTTATTTATGTGGTCTTCTAGACATAGATATCTTAATCAAATTATATGTAAAATTACAGTCTTAAATCACAGTTGGTATCGATGTGATCCTATCACATCGATACCAATGAAGCGGACATTGACTTTGATTGACAGCGCCGATGAAGCGGACATTGACACTAATGACTCCTTCATCGGCGCCGGCGCTGGGAGCTATTCCCAGCGCGAGAGAGTATGCGCCGCCCGGCTGGCTTCTCCCCGACTGGGCGCCGCCCCTGGGACCGCAGTCGTTTGTAGGAGAAACTCCACTCGTCTTGTATAAGCGGTCCCGGGAAGAAGTAATCTGCAGGTTGCCTAAACGCGCTTGTGCGTACTGGGGAGGGGAGGAGGCATTCGGGCCCCTCCCCTCCCCGGATGACTGTCTCGCGGACGCTCAGTGTACAGAGGGGATACTGGCGAGATCGTTCACGAGTACCCAGAGCCCCCGCTACAAGCACTGTGAGGCTGGCAACCATGGTGGTTTTACATTATCATACGATGTAATAAGGTGAAGATATCTTACTACTTCTTATGATAGTTACAAATGAGTCATGCATTGTTGATACAGATATCAATCATTTGCGAGAATAGAAGTATGTACCATCAATGTGCTCGCATTTCTGTGCGGTAAAGTGCAATCAACATATCCGCTAAGTCCACACACCCCATATGGGAATTATATTGACGAACTATGTTCGGACAAGGCACAGGCTCTTTGCGCTTTTTGTTTTTGTTATATCGCAATACGTGATGAACTGGATGAGCGTCAGCGTAAGAACTAACGACTGTAAAACATTTGTTGTCAAACCATTTGGCAACAGCTATTTTTCGTTGATTTGAAGAGTTTTTGAAAATGCTCCTCGGCCTTTTTTCTTCAAAAGTTTACTAGTAGGAAGTTTTTATCATCTCCGCGAAGACGATTTGGTCCTACGGTCACCAAAGAAAATATTCCGAATTCATTTTTCAAATAATGTACTAATGCGATGGAGGTGAAAAAATTATCAAAATAAATCACACTGCAAGCGGGCTCTTGATCGACTTTCTCAAACCTATGACTACTTTAGATCCCAACCCATACTGGTTTTTTCCTCACTGAATTGATGAAATCGTAAAGTGTCCTCTCCACTATAGATCAAGAAATCGTAGACAATACTCGATACTCCAGCCATCTGAACTCGCTCCTGGTTTCCGAACCAAAGTCAATATTTTTTGTGCTCTTGTACCAGCCTGAAAAGGAAACAAATATATAGTATGTGTTTATTTTTAGTGCATAATAATTATAATCGTATAGGTTTATAATTATGTAATAAATTGGCGGTGTATCTACAAATGCACACTGCATAATGTAAGCTTTAGTGTTGTATATTTGGCAATGTATCTTAATATGCACATCGCAAAAGTCAGGTCATAATGTGGTAACATGGCAGTGTGAAATTTTATAAATTATCACAGCTCCTCCCCCGTAGGTCATAGCGTGATAATTATGTAGCCTATATGTTGACCCGACCTCTTAGTAATATTCATGCAAAATATGATGTAAATCCATGCAGTACTTTTTGGGTTTAGCCCGGACATTTATACAGACAAACAGACACACAGACAAAAATTCTAAACACTATGACAAAAATTCTAAACACTATATTTTGGGCTTTGATATCGATTGTCGATCACGCCCCTAGTATCCTTTCAAAATATATTCAATGTACAGTCTTGACTTTCCTACAATTTCATTATATGTAGGTATAGATAGTATATGGTGGAATTAATAATAAAAAAAAATCAGCCATATTTAACTAGTTGGCATGCAATAGATTCGAATCAATCGTCAATCGTTGAATGACAAGCGTTGAATATTATTGCTATTATTAGATATAAAAAGTTTTATTTAAATAAAAACCACCAAGATGGCCGTTTTTAAACTTTAAATCGAGATAATTTATAAATATATGTAGTCATAACCACTAAACCAACATTGATTAAGCGTATCTAATCGAAAAATAATCAACGTTTTATGTTTGTTTTACTTTGAACACGTTATAAATACTGGATAACAGTTTTGAAGGTTCACTATTATAAACAAACAAGTGAGTAATAGTCAAACTTTTTGTATATTATGGCCATCATACTGCGATCGACAACCAGTCTGCCAATATAATAATAATATCTAGGGACAATGTCACACAGATCATCCTAGCCCCAAACTAAGCAAAGCTTGTACTATGGGTACCAGGCGACGATATACATACTTATATAGATAGATAAATACTTATATACATAGAAAACATCCATGACTCAGATACAAATATTCGTGCTCATCACACAAATATTTTCACTTACCGGGATTCGAACCCAGGACCACCAGCTTCGTAGGCAGGAGCACTACCAACGAGGCTACGGTGACCGTGGTGCTTATGGCATATCCCACCAACTTTTGGACACAACAACTCCATTGTGGAAATCTTTTGAGGAGGTCTTTGTCCAGCAGAGTTAGCCAACTAGATACGCGGTAAAGGGGTGATCGTTAAAGGGTTTTTATTTGTGGTAGTCCTAGTTGTAAACCGTTAAGCCGTGTCAGAGGATAACTGGGAACCTTAACAACTCTGACAACAGGATAACCAGTGTCCCTAAGATAATGCAAAAACCGGCCATGCAGTCGTCAGACTCGCACAACAAGGGTTTCGTAGCATTCCATAACCTTGTCCTATGTGAAGATCTCAACTATTTACCTATTACGGTTCATGAGATACAGCCGGCTGACATACAGGCCGCGGAGGATTACTAATTTTAGGGTTCCATTGCTACGGAACTTTAAAAACTGCACGTGTGGCGCACCGGATAAGACAGTCGTCTCGCCGCTTCGTGTCGCGGGTTCGATTCCCGCGCTATTTATGTGACCCATAAATAGTTGTTCTGAGTCTGGATGTAATTTGTGTCCGTCTATTATATGTTTGTAAAGTACCCCGCGACACAGGGATTAAATTCCCTAGGGCGGACGTTATCTTTATAAAAAAAAAAGTTAAACATCTAGCCAGAGCCTGTGATATGGCAACCAGACGATTGATAAAAAGACGTATATATATTCTAAATACATACATATTCTCGGTAAATTCCACCCAAAGACAAACAATAATCGTGCTCATCAGGCAAATAACTGTCTTGAATGGGGATCTTAGCAGTCAAAGACTAGACTAAGCAACCACTAGACTATCAGGCCGATCAAGTTGTATACAATGAGTAAGAAGATTTCAATGTGAGCAATAGTAATCTACCTAACTATATATTTGATCGTTGGCAACCGATCTATGATCAACCAATGAAGAAATATTACCATTATAACGTCTATCTGGTAATTTGATTTCATAATCATTTGAATGCTACTGTGCTTTATTGCTATGCAACAATCTTAGTCACGTATGTATACCACAGTATAACGACATACAGTAGGTAATAGATAGATAAATAGAATACTCTTTAAAATACATAAGAAAATACATTGGATTAATCGCTTTCAGCGATCTCTTCCAGACAACCTTTGGATGGATATGAATTATTCTAAGGAACTGTGGTATAAAAATCCTTAGTATGACTTCACAAATAAAAGTTTGTAAATAAACATATCTTATACTAAATATATATACACATGTATAATATATTTATTACATTCAGACAATATGTATTAACATATAAATTTCAATAATTAAACCTAAACATAATCTCCTTGACAATAACTTAATACAAGCTAGCTAAATATCGTTACCATTATAAAATAAATTGTATAAATGTTTTAATATTCCGTGTACCTAAATATCTGTAATAAGTAACTAGAAATAATAACTGTATTATATATATATGTTCTGACTATTTACAAGCTTTTTAAAGTCTACGTGAATAAAAACCTTTTTAAAGTTATACTTCTTTTGGCGCGATGGAGAAAAATGATGAGAGTGAATTTTTACGATGCGCGCGCACACCGACACCAAAAACTTTAACAGCATGAAGTTAGTTCTAGGTGGTATGAAAATGTATGAGAGTGAATTTTTACGATGCGCGCGCAACGTAAAAATAGCAGCATGACGTTAGTTCTAGGTGGTATGAAAATTGATAACTATGTTCAAGTTGTATATTAAGTAGTATAACTTCTAACGCGTGTACATAAGTCCACACAAGTTTTTTTTTTTTTATATATATATAGACATATGTAATACAATATACCAATAATAAATTATGTTTGGAACTGAACATAGAGCTACCGATATATGCATACCGCGAAAGCAAGTCTAAGCCGTGTCTTTACCGGCCCAGAAAGAATAACAAGGCCATCTCGTACCATCCCGTGGGTGTTGTAAAAGCCGACCAAGGGTTACATCAGGTAGTCAAGCTGTAGTGCCACCTGTGTACTAGATAATAATACATGTGACGTCATAAATGGTCCGTAATCCATTGTCAACGTTGAAGCCGATTTAATGATAGATTAAGTCATGTTTAACCTTTATTTATTTGAACGCCATTCACGAAAACGATGTTCGGCGACTTAGCCGGTAGAGCCCCTGATTGGTAATATTAGTCACTCGCAACACGAAACACTACTGTATTTACCACGTTTAGTTTACCACGCCAACGCTGTATGCCTTCGTTAGCGACCTCCCACACGCAAATTAATTACCCAAAGTAGTAGCGCGATGACAATGACAAATTGTAGATATGATGATTATAATAATGTCATCATCATCATCATATCAGCCGAAAGACGTCCACTGCTGGACAAAGGCCTCCCTCAAAGATCTCCACAATTGCCGGTCTTGCGCTATCCGCATCCAGCGTTTTCCAGCGACCCGCACAAGATCATCGGTCCATCTTGTAGGGGGCCTGCCCACGCTGCGTCTTCCGGTTCGTGGTCGCCACTCGAGAACCTTTCTGCCCCAACGGCCGTCGGCTCTACGAGCTATGTGCCCTGCCCACTGACTTTGGTTCGCCTGCGGATCTCATCATTTCTGATTCGATCTCGCAGGGAAACTCCAAGCATAGCCCTTTCCATTGCTCTTTGGGTGACCTTGAGCCGCCTGATAAGGATATAATAATGTGCTCACAATGAATTCACAAATAGCTATATATATATCTAATATATATACATCTAATAAATATATGAAAATAATTAATATTGTGTCGACACTACCTGAATTGGGGTCCAAACCATGTAAAAGTAATTCACTGTAAGTTGGTGAAATAAATAAATAAAACCTAATATTGATACGTGAAGACCTCGTAGAACATTCGCTGGCCAAATCGGAGACGTTCTCAAGAAAGGTCAGATCTGAAGTACCCTAAACCGGCGAGCATGTATGAAGAATATAATGACAGTAAATGAGGCGAAAGAGGTGTGCAAAGCTTGTGCCAAATGGAAGTCCGTTGTCTCTGCCTAACCCTCTGCGAAACAGGCTACACAGGCAGAGTCTATGTATATATTAGTACGTGAAACTGTTTTGCTGGACCGTCTCAACTGGGCCGTGTTGTAACCGGTTGTAGTTGAACCGGCTGAGTTTGTTTGACCCGCTGGGTCTTCTCAATTGGGGCGCATTGGATCCATACACACTAGGTCCGTCATAATTATAATATGGAATTCTTACCTTAATATAGACAGTACTATTGAGACAAGATGTAGTAAATTATATCTAAAACTTCGATAATTAAATATAATTATATAAGCTTGACAGTAACTCATATACGGACGGACAGACATGACGAATCTATAAGGGTTCCGTTTTTTGCCATTTGGCTACGGAACCCTAAAAAATGATTATTGAGTTCATTTATTCAAACAAAAAAATATTTTAAATTACTTATTCAAAACTTTTTTTAAATTTTCTCTACGTACATACCTTCTCTGGACTTCCACGAATAATTCAAGACCAAAATTAGCCAAATCGGTAAAGACGTTGTTGTTATAACATTACAACGAAAAGTGGCATTGATTTTTATATACATATAGATGAAATTAGGAACAGTTACAGTTCATATAGAGAGGGAGTGCAGAAAGCTAATATTTATATGTAGCTATTCCCCGCAGTTTTACCCGCGTAAAACTTTATGCCTATGTGTTTATCGGGTAACTAAGCTATATTACTACAAAGTTTCATCGAAATCCGGTCGGTAGATTTTGCGTGAAAGAGTAACAAACATCCATGCATCTATAGTCACAAACTTTATTGTATAGGATGCTAGCAAGAGTCAATTGTTTTTACGATGTAGTACACCTTGTGAAATGTTATTAATTTGAATCATTTATTTCGTCAAAGGATTGTTGAACAACATTCTGAACACAATTTATCATGTTCACAATCATCAGAACAATGTACAATAATCATTTATCATGCCAAAATATGTAATTATTTTAGACTAGGTAAGAAACTGGTCGACCAGAGAAAGTTTGTTAGCTCTTTAGACTTTTCTTAAAGCAGTGGCATAGATAATATCCTGGCACTATTCACACACGGCCACCTGTTCCCAAACTAAACAAAGTTTGTACTGTGGAAACAAAATAGCATGAATTAATGAATGAATTCTTTATTTGCAGGAATATAGGTAATTTAGGTAGTCTTAAACTAAGGTTCCACTATATTCAACAATATGTTGTGCAACTGTTTAAGTAGAAGTATGACATATAATATACAACATGTAACGTAATTAACACCACACCCCCGAACCCCCCAATTAGAATATAATGTTGTAATCATATACACACATCAACACAATCTAGGGATATTGAACATTTCATTGATTATCTAGAAAACTATAAACATTTTGTTATGACTGTAAATGGAAGAATTAAAGATAATTTCATGGCCGATATTTAAACATTAACAACACGATGCGATTTTGTTTTTCTAATTAATAAAGTCTTAAATTAATTAAGCCATAGAAAATTACTGAGTGAACAAAAACATTTTATTCTTATAAAATTATTCAATCGAATTAAATGAATAAAAATCTTACCAAATCTGATAATCAGTAATCGGTATTTCCTCCTCTAACATTAATCACACAGCGGCAACGATTTTCCATACTTAAAATTAAGGTGTCAATGTCTTGCTGGGGTCTGCAGTCCCAAGTTCTTTTTAAATGTTCGAAAAGTTGTTCTTCTGTTGTCAAGTTGGGCGGAAAATCCCTCAATGCTCTTCGCTGTAACATGTCCCAGGCGTGTTCAATTGGGTTTAAGTCTGGCGACTGTGGAGGCCAATCTAATACCTGAACATCGTGTTCTCGAAGGGCGGCCCTCACCAGCCGCGCTGTATGGGAAGGTGCATTGTCATGCATGAGCTGAAATTCTTGCCCCGTTAGGGCCCTGAGCGGGACAATGACACGTTCTACTACCTCCTCACGGTATCTATGGGCAGTCATGCTGCCCTGAATCCAAATGAGTTGGGTTCGTCCGCCGATTCGTATTCCTGCCCACACCATAATTGTCCCGCCTTGGTAAGAGTGGACCTCCTGTGGATGTCGGAGACGGCTGACCCTGCCTGGAGTTCTCCAAACGCGTGTTCGTCTCGAATCTGGATGAAATCCATAGCGGGACTCATCAGTGAACAGCACCAATGACCATTGTTGATCACTCCATGTCAAATGTTCTTGAGCCCATAAAAGTCGCCTACCGCGATTGCCACGTCGCAGCGCTGGGACTCGTAGCGGTCTGCGAGCATGAAGACCAACTTCATGCAGCCTCCTTCGCACGGTTTGGTCGCTCACCAGCAGCTGCTGACCCTCCTGGAGCCTTTGCACTAGTTGCATCGCTGTGATATTGGGTAGTCTTCTGGCGGTCATTTGGAGAAATCGATCCTGTCTCTGAGTGGTAACACGATATCTACCTGTGTGCCGTTCTGCCACATCTCCAGTAGCGCGATAACGTGACCACAGCCTGGATACCACATTTTGGCTTGTGCCCAGAGACTCAGCAACGACGCGTTGAATAGCACCGTTTTGTAACATGCCAACTGCCCGTAACATTTCATCTCGACTCAAATGATGGCGTGGCATGACGCTAAAAAGCTTACACAACCAATTGAGAAAAGAAAATAAAACAATTTATCAGGTTTTCTTCAATTAACACGCAAAAAAAATTTTAATGCAACTTCTTGAAATTAGATACAACTCAAGATTGCGCTGTGCTTTGCGTGTTTTCATTTGTTTCTCATTTTAATTTTTAAATTTTGAATAAAGAATAGACAAGGTTTAAATCTGTAAATAAACTTTTTAAGGAAACTAAATAGGTTTTAAACAATAAAGCCATGTTTGATTTCAAAATAACGTATCCCTAGACTTTGTTGATGTGTGTACATACACTGAATTTTTAATTAAACATGTATATGCATTGTTATTTACTAAATTAGTTTCTTAGAAATAAGGTTAATTTTCTTTATTTTGTATTGAATGATGGAATTGTATGAATACAACTAATACTGTGATTTTAAAGTCTTATTACTTTGACTTACGGTCCATTACAATTTGTTTTGACTGTACAGGGTTAATATGACAATAATTTCCGTAGTTTTAAATATTTTGGAATAAAAAATTACCTATATTAAAATAATTTTATTAAGTTATTATATAAGTAGAAAATATTTTAATTTGCCAAACTTAAAGAGATTAATTTGCATATTAACAATAACCAAAACTTACATACTTTAATATTTAATACCTATAAATAAAAAACTGAATTTAAATCGTTGCCTGCGGGCAAGGTGCCCAGAAAGTTGGCCACATTACCCCGTTGAATAGCGAGGCTAATACGTTGTTTTAAGTACGAGCTAGCTCTCTGGTCACCTGACGACTTGATTAGACGCCTGGACAGCTCCCTAACAAAAACACGTGCTTCTGGACCCCAGGGACCCATTGTTTCCACCCCAAAGGGAAAAAACATATATCCTCCACCGATTGATGTATATTTTCTTCGCTTAAGGGCCTCCGCGGATGCCGCAGATGCGCGCATCGTAAAAATTCACTCTCATACCACCTAGAACTAACTTCATGCTGTTAAATTTTTTGGTGTCGGTGTGCGCGCGCATGGTAAAAATTCACTCTCATCATTTTTCTCCATCGCGCCAAAAGAAGTATAACTTCAATAATAAAATATATAGCACAAACTGTCTGGAGGTTTAATGGCACGTGTGTGTATATAATGACATCATTTCTTTTAAAAGCCATTACGCAACAGTTACTTAGCAATTGTTTACACAAGTCATGCTTTACTTATCGCGGTTAGATCCGTGACGAAACACTAAATTGATGAAATCATAATGATGCGCGCCAAACTTTTGCCTCTCTCATGGGATTAGTGTTGGTTAAATATCGATATTAATTTCGAAAGGATTGTAACGAATCTTGCTAATATTATAAATGTTAAAAATTTATGTACACCGACTACTGCCCTCTTCTAAATATTGTCCATTCTTTGGTTGTCTGGAAGAGATCACATTTTAGTGATAAGACCGCCAATTGTATACTTTTTAATTGCATGCTCCTGTACTGTATGATTTCAATATTGGTGTACAATAAAGAGTTAATCTATCTATTTATCTATCTATGTCAAAATTTTGTACGTTTGGTGATGAAATTAGACACCCAGAATATCTACTAGAAACCGGGCAACAGCTCTCTGAGTACAGACGCCAGAAGAATAAATAATCATTGTTGGTAATTGTACAGACACGCCAGTATATCAAGCCACCCCAATCTGTCAAATTCCTTTTACAGATTTTCAATTTTGTCACAAAAGCATAAGGTTTACTTTCAGTTGGGGAAATTTGACAGATTGCGGTAGCTTGATATACTGGCGTCTGTACAATTACCAACAATGATTATTTATTCTTTAAATTTCATTATTTATATTTGAATTTGAATTCGGAACACTATTAAAAAAAAAACTTGTGTGTACTTATGTACACGCGTTAGAAGTTATACTTCTTAATATACAACTTGAACATAGTTATCAATTTTCATACTACCTAGAACTATTTATTCGTTATAGATTCATGCTGTTATTTTTACGATGCGCGCGTATCTGCGCGCGCATCGTAAAAATAACAGCATGAAAAATTCACTCTCATACCACCTAGAACTAACTTCATGCTGTTAAATTTTTTGGTGTCGGTGTGCGCGCGCATCGTAAAAATTCACTGTCATCATTTTTCTCCATCGCGCCAAAAGAAGTATAACTTCAAAAAGGTATGAAATCTTCTGCGACACACAGCTCTATCTTATTCGAAAATCATACTGGCAGCCTCGACCAAAGAATAAAAAGTACTGACGTTCTTTGACTACAAGTCAAAAGATGGTATAATATTTTTATTTTGCCTAATGTTACTATTCTCTTTGGAAAAACAAGGATATTTCAAGATCGTTGATGCATAGTTATTTTTTTTATTTTTTTTTAAGTATTTTCTTTTAAGTGGTATATAACTACATTGTATATTATATATTGATTAATTACACAGAATATCTAATTGGAAGCGAGCAACAGCTCTCTAAGTACCATGACCAAAATTGAGTTTGCCACCCCGTGTCAACAATGGCATATGCAGTTGGAACTGCCTCGATTTAGTAGCGGTCCGTGAATATTTGCAGAAGCAAGCTAGGATAGCTTTCATTCCATCATTCGCAAAAAAAACACATCTATCCTAAGACGAGTGAGAATAGAGAAAAAGTGAGTCAGAGAGCTCTTATTCGAAAATCATACTGGCAGCCTCGATCACAGAATAAAAAATACAGGCACATCAAGCTACCCTAATCTGTCAAATTTCCCCAATTGAAAGTGAACCTTATGCTTTTGTGATTACGTTGAAAAACTATAAAAGAAATTAGACAGATTGGGGTAGTTGGATGTGCTGGCGTCTGTACTAACGTTCTTCGACTACAAGTCAAAATACCTTGTCTCTGAAGATAGTATTATGTTTTATTTTTGTAGGCAAATGAAGAGTATTCTCCTTGAAAACAAAAGTATTTATCTTGAAAGAGATGGCGCCGCCACGCCAGACACTGCTTTGCTGCATATTTTTTAGGGTACCATAGCCAAAGGGTAAAACGGGACCTTATTACTAAGACTTCGCTATCCGTCTGTTTGTCTGCCTGTCCGTCTGTCACCAGGCTGTATCTCATGAACCGTGATAGTTAGAAAATTGAAATTTTCTGAGATGCTGTATTTCTGTTGCCGCTATAACAACTAAAAGAGTCACATACAACAAACGTGAATTTTTTGCTCGTTTTTATAGATACTAGTACGGAACCCTTAGTTTGCGAGTCCGACTCGCACTTGGCCGGTTTATTTTTTAACTAACATGGTATAACTTTAATGTTTATAGTGTTGTATATATTGACTATTGATGTCAATTATGACGATGGAGGTAAAACTAAATATAGAATCTTTCCGCCTGCGGCTTGGATCGTTATCCCTCGGAAAATATACTTTTTTCTGGATGAAAGTAACCTTTTTAGGACCCCCGACAAACAAGACGTGGTTGCAATATTTAATGATTTGTTGAATAGTTAGAGGGTTAAAGCGTAACAAACTAACCAAAGCCATAAATCTATTGATACGGTCGCCCCAGCCATTTCAAAGTCTAAAAATAAAATAAAATAAAATAAAAAAGGTTTTTATTCACGTAGACTTTAAAAAAGCGCTTGTAAATAGTCAGAACATGTTTGAAGTAATACAGTTATTATCTAGTTGCTTATTACAGACATTTAGGTACATGAAATGTTAAAACATTTATACAATTTATTTTATAATAGTAGTGATATTTAGCTAGCTTGTATTAAGTTAGAGTGTAGAGAATATACACACAAACTTCGATTTAAAAAAAATATATAAATTCTACGAATGTATAGGATATCCATTATATAAACTAAACTATAATTTTATATAACTTATAACGTCAAGCGGCAGATATTCCAGACACAATATTTTACCCAGTGGCGTCTGCCATATTTCGGCACGGTTGCAGCGCAAGGGATAATGCTTACTGCTTGAACTGCAACGTAAGGTTTCTGAGATATATCAAATTAATTCTAATTAGATTAATAAATATCCGAGAAACTTAACACAGCCTCATTTAGCCCAATCTGAGCAAAGCGAGTATTATGAATACCAAAAAACGGATGGAAATACTTTTTTGTATCGAACCCACTACCATCTCAGATACGGTGGTCGTCAAGTTAATTATAATAATAATATCCACGACACAGGGAATCCTAGTGTGGAGTCTAGTGGACTGCCAAAGTTCAATTACCTGTATTGTTACTGTTAAGTACTCGTAAATATGTTAAACTGAAATGTACTAAATTATTTGGATTCAATAAATAAAAAAAAAAAATATCCTGGGACATTATTCACACACGGCCATCTGATCCCAAACTAAGCAGAGATTGTACTATAGAAACCAGATAACTGATATACTACATAATACTACTTTCTTTTGTAAATACATACTCCCACGGAATCGATCCCACGACCTGCGGCGTGGAAGGCAAGCATTTACTGA
This sequence comes from Pseudoips prasinana, assembly GCA_951640165.1. Classification (NCBI taxonomy): domain Eukaryota; kingdom Metazoa; phylum Arthropoda; class Insecta; order Lepidoptera; family Nolidae; genus Pseudoips; species Pseudoips prasinana. The sequence goes on along the minus strand of OX621259.1, from coordinate 15,043,741 downwards.
CCACGTCAACCGGTCCCTCTTATTAGTGGTTAAAGTATTATGAATAGTTTAATTACTGCCATTTAGCATGCGCTGAAAGCAGTAAATATTAATCGCTACATTGCTTCAATGTCATCTGCACTGTGTAGGACCTTTACGATATTCCAAAAAGTAGGTACTGTATTGATATTACCTGCCCTCCTATAGAATAAAACCTCTTTTGAGAAGATAGCCAACTCAGGTGATCAACCGGCTAAGTCGCCGAACATCGATTTCTTAAATGACGTTCAAATGAATAAAGGTTAAAAATAACTTAAACAATCGTTAAATCGGCTTCAACGTTGACAATCGATTCCGGACCATTTACGACGACACATGTGCTCATGAAAGCCGATTTAAAGATTGATTAATTAATTTTTAACCTTTATTTATTTGAGCGCCATTAAAGAAATCGATGTTCGGCGACTTAGCCGATAGAGCCCCCGGTCATTCTAGTAAAATAGCTGGGCATAGATTTTAAAATAGAATTCGATTTCATAAAAAAGTATAATTTAATGTTTGAGTCATGTTTGTCAACAGTTACCAATATGAAGTGCTAAAGAAATGCATTGTGAAAAACTAGTTTATTATTATTATTTAATAAAATAAGTGAATTGTGAAGATCTCCTCCTAGATTCCAGTTAGATAGGGTACCCTTGCTGCTGCGAGTCATACAGTACCTACTTACTACACAAAACAATGATACAGTTATCTTACGACACCTCAAAGCAGACAGAACATGAACTAGATTATATTATTATGCCGTACGAAACACGTTCACACCACATTCACACAATTTCGCGATACAAATTCACTGCAACGTCCGCCTTTGCAATTTATTGCACAAATTCTCATCTCGAATTTCAAATCTTCACGGGCTTTCTTTGTGATGCGTTTAGTATTCGTACACCATTCATCCGCTGATAAAATCTTATGGACAAACCTTTCACTTAATTCAGTAGCGTTCTATATTCAAATTTAAAATCTCAGATTCCAACCAAAAAGTATGTATTTCTTTTTTTTTCTTTGACTCCTATTATGGAGCAATGGCTCGCACGTTCAGTATGTATTTCTTCTGTACTTTCTTATGGATGATTCGACTTTGAAAGTTCTTTTACACTGTGCATACCTAGTTTTTATTATTCTGTTGTTATGTTATTCTCACTTAAATAGGATTAAATAGGCATAAAATATTTCTCTGTCTGTACGTCTAAGCACTTCAACGTCAAATATTTTGTTTGATGTGCTGGCGTCTGTACGCCAGCATATCAAGCACCCCAATCTGTCAAATTTCCCCAATTGAAAGTGAACCTTATGCAATTCTGATAAAGTTCTAAATCTATAAAAGAATTTTGACAGTTTGGGGTAGCTGGATGTGCTGGCGTCTGTACATTACAGGGAAAACCAGCAAAGCTTGTGCATATCTTATGTATGATATTCATTAGCTTTGTGAGTTTTGTTTACGATGTGCGAAATATACTTGATAAGGTATTAAACATACTTTTTATTGTGTTGAAGACAATTCAGAGATTATGGTAGCGAGAATGTTTTTGTTTTATGGAGAAAGCTGATTGCAGTTAAACTTCTTTACGCGTGACTTGGAGAGTAAGCTGGTGAACGCATGAGCAGAGCGTTACGAAAAGTGTGATCAGGAGAGGCGAACGGACGTTGAGAGGGGGATATAAATTTAGTGAAGATAAAAAGAGAGAGAGTTACGTTTTGGGATCGAATGTAAGTTCTTATATGTTTTCATTTACAGTTTCATAGATTATCCGATTTATTAAAAGACAACGCCCGCACTATTGCAATGAATCCCTGTTACGCGGGGTACTTTACAAACATATAATAGACGGAAGCACATTACACCCAGACTCAGAACAACTATTTATGGGTCACACAAATACTAGTCCGGCGCGGGACTCGAACCCGCGACCCGAAGTGGCGAGGCGACTGCCTTAGCCGCTGCGCCACACACGCAGTCTAGTAGTAGTAGTCAGAATTAGATAGTCTATGTGATGATCAAGTGTTCATGTTTTATAATGTGAACTAAAGTTGATTTCTACGGGTCCTACAAAAGATGTTAAATAATAGATATAATAATATCCTGGGACATTGACACAAAACTAAGCAATGCTTGTACTAAGGAAACCAGATAACTGATATACTACATATACTACTTTTCTTTTGTAAATACATACTTATATACTACGAACCCACGACCTGGGGCTCTACCAGCTAATTTGCCGAACATAGATTTCTTAAATGGCGTTCAAATAAATAAAGGTTAAAAATGACTTAATCAATCGTTAAATTGACTTCAACGTTGTCAATCGATTCCGGACCATTTATGACGTCACAGTTCCGGCTTGATTAAACTGACATTAACACGACATATTAGTTTTGTAGGTATTTTAAATGTTATGGATTTCTGTCTTGAACATGTCTGTTTGTCCTGAGCCTGGGTGTAATTATCTATATTAGTATGTATTTACAAAAGAAAAGTAAGTAGTATATGTAATATATCAGTTATCTGATTTCCATAGTACAAGCTCTGCTTAGCCCCAGGATATTATTACTATTCCACAAAATAACATAATTAAAAAAAAATCAAGACAATAAATTATAATTATAGGCAATTTTTCAGATAATTTTTACGATATTTTATGAATTGCGTTTTATTTTACACTGGTTTATATTACACTGTAATATTAAGATATATTTAAGAATATTTGTGTATTTTGATTAAATAAATAAATTTGTGGACGCTACTAGTACATACAGACAAGATACATAACAGATAATGTAAAAGCAATTACAGACGCCAGCACATCCAGCTACCCTAATATGTCAAATTACTTTTATCGATTTTCAACTTTATCAAAATAGCATAATGTTCACTTTCAATTGGGGAAATTTGGCAGATTGGGGTAGCTTGATGTTGGTCTGTACATAATCAACAAATCTACACAAATAAATAAAATTAAAGTGTCTGTTTGTAATATTGAAATAACCGAGTTTTACTACATGTATAAGAATAAATATACGGTACATACTCCAAAATAACATTTTTTGCAATTTTTGTCTGTCTGTCTGTCTGTTTGTTCCGGCTAATCTCTGAAATGGCTGGACCGATTTTGACGGGACTTTTACTGGCAGGTAGCTCATGTAATAAGGAGTAACTTAGGCTACTTTTATTTTTGAAAAGTCTTAAATTTGAAAAAAAAAATAAAACAAAATTAACGAATTAACACGCGGACAAAGTCGCGGGAACAGCTAGTCATAAATAAACCTAAATCCCAAAACTGTTTTATATTCTCCTAATTTACATGTGGATACTAGGCCTTATGAAAAGTAGGATAACATGGAATACTTTTGTTATCTTTTTTAGTTTAGTTGGTGTAAATAGAGACTATTAGGTATGTAAGCCAAATTACCAACTAGAAACTTTTCCATAACAATTTACGCCATACATATTCTATGAATATCTGATATTCTAAGAATATCTCTCATTTTTATACGTATTTATTAACATTTAGCAACTTCAGATATAAATTGCTACAATAAAGAGAAAATTCATAGAAGACGCTGTTCTTACATTATACTTATGTTATAATTACGTTCACTGCTGAACACAGTATGAGGGGAAATGCCATAATCGCCATGCTAGACAGACGGGATGACGATCGCAGTTTTATCGTAACAGAAATTCACAATGAAAAACTCCTTATTGATTGACACAGTCAAAAGTCAGAAGCATTGCAGATAAAAATATGATTGATCACTTAATATTTTCGTTTATTATTTATTTATATTTCGTCGCTGCATCCTCGAGATTTTCATATAACACAGTAGTACACTCTTCAATGTGCTGGACATCGAACACTTTTTTAGAGCTTGCAACATTAAAAAAGACAAAATGTGGTAGGTGGCGCCCTCTGCGCGCCACGCTGCCGGCTGGAAAAACTTCATTCTTTTCAGAGTCCTCAGTATCTACATAAGATTTCACTAAAGGCAAAGCATTAAAAGCAAATAACGGGAAGAAAGTATTCACAAGAATACTTTAAGGGCGGGAGGGATCGAAAATCTCTTCGGATGCAGCGACTCATATAATTATGGTCAAACTTCACTTAAGGTAAGCTTGTTTAACCTTCAATTATTTTGGCAATGTGCAGCGCTTTATTTTGTGTCAGGAGCTTTTAATACCGCTCTATAGGACTTTGACTTGAATTAACGATTATTCTTAGAGAACGAACGGGCACTCTGGTAAGTATTCCCTCGGAAAAACTTGTACGCCCCCACGGGATGGGATGTGGTGATGATATTCTGATATACGCCGCCATCATCACACAGCACACACACACAGCAATCACACAGCAATATACTTCGTCGTGTAACAATATATTATTTTAAGAATAATCGTTAATTCAAGTCAAAGTCCTATAGAGCGGTATTAAAAGCTCCTGACACAAAATTAAGCACTGCACACATTGCCGAAATAAATAAAGAATCTATACATATAATAAAATCGTAGGAAAGTCAAAACTGTACATTGAATATTTTTTTAAAAGGTTACTAGGAGCGTGATCTACAACCGATATCGAAGCCAAAAATATAGTTTTTAGAATTTTTGTCTGTATGTCCGGGCTAAACTCAAAAAGTATTGCATGGATTTACTTTAAATTTTGCATGAATATTACTAAGAGGTCGGGTCAACATATACCTAGGCTACATATTATCAAGCTATCACCTACGGGGGAGGAACTGTGATAATTTATTAAATTAAACCGCGTGGCCCAGCTAGTAAATATTAAACACAAATATTAAGTGATCAATCATATTTTTATCTACAATGCTGTTGACTTTTGACTGTGTCAATCAATCAAGGCCACGCCTCAGGAGACGCTTCACTATTAGCGAAGATCGACATTTGACGATATCGAAAGTAAATTGACACCTCGGGCAGACCACGCCTTATTTTAAATAGCGAGATAAGTAATTTAATATCTTAATAACTATAAAAAATATATGTTAGTAATTTAGTATCTTAATAACTATATGATAATGTCCTACCAACCGAATTTAGGCCACGGCGGCCAGTTTCAATGGAGACTAGCCAATTGCGCAGGACATATTATAGTGCACAAGTGTGTGCGCAAACACAGGGGCACTTTCTATTCCATCACTCTCATGATCCGATTAGACGATTAGCGACACGACCGGAAAGAGTTCAGGTACAGGACCGCCGGCTTTACGTGCTCTCCGAGGCACGGGGGTGTGATACCTCCGAACTTCCAGACTGCGGGCTGATACTGAGAAATTTCTTTTTACGGAAAAATCCCAAAATCACTTATTGGCCCGACCCGGGATTTGAACCCAGAACCTCATTATCTGCGGTTGAACACGCTACCGGTAGACCAACGTATATAGATAATAATAAGCCTTACTGTTGCACGCCCGATACGGGTAACTGTGGGTACTCAAAATTGTATATCATCTACAACCATGTACACAGTTTTAGCAATAAAGAAATCTTTATCTTATATTTTTAGTCGAATTGAATGGTCTGTAAATCGTTTATTGAAGTTAGACTTCTTTACGATTGCTTGACTTTGGGAGTAAGCACGTGAACAAGTAGCGAGAACGAAAAGTGAGATCCGGCAAGGCGAACGGAAGTTGAGAAACTTCCGTTTCAACGGGAGATATAAGTTGGTGAAGAAAGAAAGAAGAGGTGAGAGGGGGGCGGGATGATTGAGCAAATATTTTAAATATTTTCTTTCTCTCTTTTTCTCATAGCCAGTTACGTTTGAAGTTTTACTTCAGTCGTGTGGTCTAAATAACGGGTACATTAATACGAAAAACTTTATTCCGACAGTCACAATTACGAATTTCAAAATACCGACTTTCATAATTCAGAATGGGAGAAAATTCCGAATATTACAACTGCAAAATTCCGTTTCTATCACAAAATTTTGTAGCACAACACGTTGACTTTTAGTTTATTCGAAGTATTGAAATTCGGAATGTCGTTTTTCGGACCGAGAACCCTTCGAGCATTTGGCTCTTAGAACGTATGAAAATCGGAAAAGGTACAAATCGCATTTACGACTTTCGGTAAGATAAATTTCGTGATATTTAATAATAGACATTACAATTCTTAGGTATTATGAAATTAGGAACATCAAAATTCGGAATAAAATATTTCCCCTAAATAACTCTCTTATGATATTAAATTATTCGTTATTTATCTTTCATTTCTCTATTTTTTGTATTTGTGAACTAATTTGCATAATTCCATTCATTATCAACATCATCATATCAGCCGAAAGACGTCCACTACGAGAAGCCTTTCTTATATATATATCAGAGGGCGTCAAACGTGCAAGTGGGTCACCTGATGGTTAGTGATCACAGCCGCCCATGGACACTCGCGACATCAGAGGAGTCGCGAGTGCGTTGCCGGCCTCCTTCAAAGATCTTCACTACCACCGTCGGTCTTGTCTTGTCTTGTAAGATCGTCGGTCCACTTTGTGGGGGTCTGCCCACGCTGCGGCAGCCATTCGCGAATCTTTCTGCCCCAGTAAACGTCAGTTTTACGAATTAAAACATTTATATCCATGACTATATAAATGTTTTAATTGTATAATGTTTCTACACATTTTGGCCGCGACAGTAACTTTCAAGGGAAAAAGTAAAACACATCACTATTAAAATAAAAAATGCATTTCATTGTTTCATTTCTCAATTGTTTTGTTGTTTATAAAAAAGAATGTGGTCTGTTCATGTCTCGTATATCCCTGATGTGCTTTCAAATGGCGGATAACCTTCGTTTTATGCAAATTATGCAAAATTCGGACTTAAAATGTATATGAATAGAGTTTTAAATTCAAGAACAGATCTGTACTTATTTGTTTAAGTACCTTCGTACAAATTAACCTACAACACTTCACATCATTTATGGATGGCCGCCGTAGGTACGAACGATTTGGATCTTTTTGCGCTTTCACAATGTATGTTTAAAATAATGGCTATTTAAGTTTTGCATTAGATTATTTCACGAGCATTGGTATGGGTTACACAGTTACCTACATATGTACATATATAAATGTTCGAATGCGAATGCGAGCACTCAAGGAGTTAGCATCCCTTGCGAATGGTCCGTGGAGGACTGAAACACGTGTTAGGTATCATGCCGGCGCGGCGTATGTAATTAGCATTTTCATATTGTCGTTCTCGCATGTAATCCCGGCTTGATTAAACTGAATTAGGTACGGACTATCTATTTCCCCATTCAGGATATTAAACAATAGAACAACATAAGCTATCTGGCGTCTATGGGCAGTACTTTGAGGTGTTCTAGCCTAGCTTCCATAGCAATTTAACTTGCGACAGAGATTATTTGCGTAAGTTAGGTGGTATAGAAATTTATTTTGAAGCCCTTCGACTCTATTGATATGAATTGCATAAGATGGGTTCCAGATTGGGCTTCAATATTCCAATAAGCTGCGAACATATCAATTGAAAAGGATGTAACTTATATGCTTAACAATTTCTCAGTTCAGTTGCACTAGTCTCTACCAGTAGGTCGTATGACGTGCAACTGAATGAACCTACCTAATACAGCACTCTCCATTCTTTCAGCAAATACAAGAAGCATCTTGTTGGAACTGTCCCGCCATCTGTGCACCAGGGAGGCAATATTTTCACGTATTAGCGTGTAAAAGTCTTGTGTGTCCTCGGCAAATATACCTAAAGCGCTGCAGTAGCGGGGCAATCCCAACAACATTCTGAATGCGTTGTTGTATTGCACTCTCAGTGTATAATAAGTTCTCTTGGAGAAGTTAGCCCACAGGCTACAAGTGTACAATGCCTGCACAAAAGCCTTGAATAAAGTAATTTTGACAGCCTTAGAACATTTACCAAACCTCCTTGAGATCATGTTACTTCTATATCTAGATCATCCTTGAGATCTTTCGTCACAATATGTCCCAGGTATTTAAACTGAGCATCTAAAGTCAAGGGTGAACCACTTAGTGTAACAGGAGGTACAGACGCCAGCACATCCAGCTACCCCAATCTATCAAATTTCTTTTTCAACTTTATCACTTAAGCATAAGGTTCACTTTAAATTGGGGAAATTTGACAGATTGGGGTAGCTTGATGTGCTGGCGTCTGTACATACTTAATGGGACTCATAATATAGATATCCTTTTGCCGAAACTCAAGACATTGTTATCAAACTGAAGAGATATCTGACACTAAAGGGGAGCGGGGTTCAAGTAATCTTGTTAATAACACTACAAACTAAATACTCGTTCCAGAAGGCATTCGAGGCACCTTTGGGGTTCGTACTTTGGCTCAGAACACTTACTGACATGAATATATGAGAAGGTTCGTTTTAAGGGACGTTGAAAACTGTCGCCCTAACTCGGTTGATTGAGAAAGTTTGTTTCATCTACTCTATAATAATTTGCCAGCCTGAAGTAATTGAGTAATTGAAATTATTAGTTAGTAATTTCATTATATAATTTAACTAACAATCCTTGTTTAATTCGAATTAAATATAACTGCAATTACTTGTTCTTTAATGACAAGTTATTTAATTAAATGCAGTTCTATTATTTATTTATTTACAAAGATATTTAATACTAGCTGTGCCCCGCAGTTTTACCCGCGTTAACGCGGGTAAAACTGCACTTTATAAATTATCACAGCTCCTCCCCCGTAGGTGATAGCGTGATAATATGAAGCCTATATGTTGACCCGACCTCTTAGTAATATTCTGCAAAATTTTAAGTAAATCCATGTAGTGCTTTGTGAGTTTAGCCCGGACATACATACAGACAAACAGACAAAAATTCTAAAAACTATATTTTTGGCTTCGATATTAATAATAGATTACCGCCTAATTCACCTATTATCGTGATCGGGGTTGAAATAGATGAAGATTAAAAATGTCTAAACATTGAACGTCGATTCGGGACCATTTATGACGTCAAATGTGCTCATGGAAGCCGATTGAACGAATGATTTAGTTAATTCTTTTTTTATTTTCATCTATTTGAATGATTCTGCAGAGGCTCTACCGGCTAAGTCGCCGAACATCGTTTTCGTGAATGACGTTCAAATAAATAAAGGTTAAAAATGAGTTAATCAATCGATAAATCGGCTTCAACGTTGACAATCGATTCCGGACCATTTATGACGTCACATGTGATCATGGAATTGATTCAGTAATTTTTAACCTATATTTATTTGAACGCCATTCACGAAAATGATGTTCGGTGACGTAATCGGTAGAGCCCCAGATTGTGCTGCCATCTTTAAATAAATAATAAGTACCTAAACACTGCCTAAACTAACACAACAGACTGCCATCTGATCCCAAACGAGGCAGAGCGTGTGCTATGGCACCCAGATAACTGATAAACATAACAAAGAACAGAAGAAGACACAGAACAAATAATCGTGCTCATCACACAAAGATTTCCGGTCGGTCACCGTAGCCTAGTTGGTAGTGCTCCTGCCTACGAAGCTGGTGGTCCTGGGTTCCAATCCCAGTAAGTGCAAATATCTGTGTGATGAGCACGAATATTTGTTTCTGAGTCATGGATGTTTTCTTTGTATTTAAGTATTTACATAAGTATGTATATGGTCGCCTGGTACCCATAGTACAAGTTTTGCTTAGTTTGGGGCTAGGATGATCTGTGTGACATTGTCCCTAAATATTATTATTATTATTTGTCCTGTTGGGAATCGAACCCTTGACCTCTGGCTTAGCAGTCAGGATCGCTAATCACTGGCCAGTCAAGTTTAAGTTGAAAATGTGCATATTTAATTTGCAGTGTCTGTTGAGAATCCGTTTTATTGCATGAAGTCTAGTAACTCTTTCAACATTTTTTTCTCTCGTGTAGCTTTTAAGTATGGAGCAGATAGTTTGGATTTCCACATGTCCATGGCTGCTGGTGTACATTGGTAGAGGTCGTATATTGAATAACAAACGTAAGGTAAGTGAAGGGAACCAAAGCCTTGACTTGGGGACACAATTATTTAAATTAATAAAGTTAATCGTTTGGCGGGAATCCAACTGTCGCCTTCAACCAAGTCAAGGTACTCTCTTTAGCTGTTATGCTACGAACTAAAGACGGTTTTTTTTTAAATAACTCGATGTTAATTCTTCATAGTATCTATGTCTTGTTGGGGAATAGTCCTATTTAAAATCTTGCGAGATAGAGATAAGATAATAATCTCCTCGACCAATTTCGGTCACGGCGACCTCTTCAACTCCGTTCTAGCTGGCGTTGATGTGCTCGTGTGTGGCTAACGTAACCGATATTATTGATAAAAGTCCGGCCGCAGTGCGGGCAAGTGAGCACACCATTGTCGTAGTTATAAGTGATAGCACAAGGTGGGCGTTCAGTTCATCGCTTCGGGCATCTAGTTCCGAACGGCGATTCTCCTCAAAGTTCTTGACTTAGGTTTTCACCAAAAACCTTCATACTCTTTATTGTCCAAACATCACAGGAAACCAGAATTCAATACAAATCACAAAATTGTACAATTGGCGGCCTTATCACAAAATGTAATCTCTTCCAGACTACCTAGGCAGGGATAGGTGTATGGAGAAACAGAGATGGGGTAGTTGTCAGTGTGCACAATTTAAGAAGAAGAAGAAGTAATAGAGATACAAATTTTGTTGAAATCGGATGCTATATCTATACATATAATAAAATCGTAGAAAAGCCAAAACTGTACATTGAATAGTTTTTAAAAAGTATTCTTGGGGCGTGGAAACTATATTTTTGTCTGTGTGTCTGTTTGTCTGTATGTATGTCCGGGCTAAACTCAAAAAGTACTGCATGGACTTACTTCAAATTTTGCATGAATATTACTAAGAGGTGGTCCACATATAGGCTACATATTATCACGCTATCACCTACGGTGGAGGAGCTATGATAATTAAATAAATTTAATGCGGGTAAAACCGCGGGGCACAACTAGTAGGATATATATTACATTATAAATTTAAAGAAATACTTCTAATGAGATTGAACATATAAATCAAATCCAGTCTGTGAAATAAGGAAAACATGTATAGTACCACATACAAAATTATCATCACCACATCTCTTTATTGATCCACAGATAATACAAAGCAATTGTAAAAAATATCACAATCTTTAAAAATTCAATCATTATCATCACCAGCCTGCAAACATCCACTACTGGACAAAGGCGTCCCGCAAATTCATTTGGAGAGGTTTGCCATAGTCACCGCGGTTTGCATGCGAGTTGGCGACATTAGCTAGTACACTGGTGACCCTTCTGCCCAGGTACCAGCACCAGCGCCTCTCGCGGAAACTATTAAGAACTAAAACTCTGGTGCTCAATGTATGGGACGAAACTGTACGTGTGATCGAGTAAGTAAACTGCAGGAACTCGTGCTAGAGGCACTGATGCATCCCTTAGTCGTCTTTTATGATACCCACGGAATTTAATGGAGGTAGCTCTGTTATTCATACGGGCACCACACAAATAAAACAAAAAAAACAGGCCACGTGCGAGTCGGACTCGCCCATGAAGGGTTCCGCGGCAGCAAGTATTTCAGTTGATTAAATGAAAGGTAAATTGCGGTTCACGAATTATGACGCATTAAAAAAAACTACTTACTAGATCTCGTTCAAACCAATTTTCGTTGTTAGTTTACATGGTAATGTACATCATATTTTTTTTCAGTTTTATCATTCTCTTATTTTAGAAGTTACAGGGGGGGAGGGGGGGGACACTAATTTTTCCACTTTGGAAGTTTCTCTCGCGCAAACTATTCAGTTTAGAAAAATATCATATTAGAAACCTCAATATAATTTTTGAAGACCTATCCATAGATGTATGGGTACGATATAAAAATTTTTTGGAGTTTCGGTACTATGTATGGGGAATCCTCAAAATTATCATTCTTTTTCCATTTTGGTGTAAAAATCTTAATGCGGTTTACAGAATACATCTACTTACCAAGTTTCAACAGTACAGCTCTTATAGTTTCGGAAAAAAGTGGCTGTGACATACGGATGGACAGACAGACAGACATGACGAATCTATAAGGGTTCCGTTTTTTGCCATTTGGCTACGGAACCCTAAAAATACCGAACAAAAATAAAACTTTAAACAATTAATAACATTTTTGTATAAATTGACACACCCATAAGAGTTAAATAGAACTTACAGAATATTGTGTGGAATAAATTCGGTGGTGGAGGATGCCAGTTTAGAGCAGAATTACTCTCGTTGGTCTAGCGGTAGCGTGTTCACCCGCAGAGAACGAGGTCCTGGGTTCAAATCCCGGGTCGGGCCAAAAAGTGATTTTGGGACTTTTCTGTAAAAAGAAAAAAACCCAGGACCACCAGCTTCATAGGCAGGAGCACTACCAACTAGGCTATGGTGGCTAGATGATATTAGTCTAACGTCGATGTCTGTCTGTGTGTGTGTCTGTCGCATGTAGCTCTCAAACGGATGCACTGATTTCAATGCGATTTTTATTCATTTGAAAGCCAAGAAACGTAGTTTCCTTGCGGTGGTTCTTACCCATGGTTGGTTAATATCGGTCTAGCAGTATAAGAGTATCAGCTCTTTTCCAAATTTATATGGGGTTGGCTTGGATTCGGATTCGGATTGGGTGGGAATCGAACCAACGACCTGCGGCGTGATAGGCAAGTATTTACCATTCACGCCAACCCCTATTAGTCCGTAATAAAGGCTGTTTCAAGGTAAAATTGTTTCCATCGAAATGCGACACCGAGACGTTTATAGATACCTGATGATAATTTAGATGGATTAGACGGTCACCATAGCCTAGTTGGTAGTGCTCCTGTCTACGAAGCTGGTGGTCCTGGGTTCGATTCCCGGTAAGTGCAAATATTTGTGTGATGAGCACGAATATTTGTTTCTGAGTCATGGAGGTTTTCTATGTATTTAAGTATTTATCTATCTATATAAGTATGTATATCGTCGCATGGTACCCATAGTACAAGCTTTGCTTAGTTTGGGGCTAGGATGATCTGTGTTACATTGTCCCCAGATATTATTATAATTTTTTACTTTTCTTTATTGTCTCGAAATATATTTTTCGGTTATTAATGATGCCTACGGGCTTACGCCAAGTAAGCATCATATTCTTGCAGGGATTCATTATTGTAGGTGTCATCCTGTAAAAACGTTCGCATATTATTATATTATTTGATAGCTTGTAAGACATTAAAATTAACGATATTATCTACTACTGTTGCGATGGCTGAACCTTGGCCCTGACCAGAGCTACACTACCCACTCAATGACAGAATGGTACATATGCGAATTAGCGACTTTTGTTTAGAAACATTTGTAAGGTATCAGCCAATAACAACGCTGTAAAATGCATCCTTTTTAAGACGCTTTTATTAGCTTCACTTGTAACTATGTATGTAAGAAAATCTTGGACTCTTAATTTGACCCCTTCCCCGGTCTCGGAATAGGATGAAATTTTGCAGAGTTCTGATGACAATGCATGACTAGCTAAGAAACGTCATGACAAATCCAATATGGCGGCCTCTGCAAGATGGTGGACTGGCTGTTTGAAATCCTTCCCCATGATATGGGTATCCAATGAAAGGGTTTGCTGTCAGGAATGCGAAAAAATAGTCACGTGACTTAAATCCAATAGTGCGGACGTCCAAGATGGCGGACAGGCTATTTGAAATCCACCCTTGTAATTTTTAGTGCGTGCTAAAAGCGTGTTTTTAAGCTATTGCATAGCTTTTATCGCGGGCCTTGAGCGTGGGGACCGAATCCAGAAATTTCGTAACGAAAAAACCTAACACCCCCCCCTCCGACCGCCATCTATCGATAAATACCAGAACTTTTAATGACTTTTTGAAATATTACGCTTGTCTCTTTAGTTCAGTAACCCGCCTTTAGGTGGCATTGGTTGTATTGGAAAACTACCGTAATCAGCTGTTAGTGAGAAAGTATATAGGTGTATAGGTATTTATCATCTACGTACAACAGTGAATATCTGTACTCGTATAATTTGTGTACAAAGTGTTTTAAATATGAATAAAAATGCTATGCAATAGCTTTACCGCGGCAATCTCCGAGTGCCACACGTCTTTTTTAGTTTTTTAAACTATTTTAAATTATTAAATATGTAGTTGCTAATCTTTGACTGGCCTGTTGGTCTACTGCTAAGTGATCCTGACTGCTAAACCAGAGGACGTGGGTTCAATCCTCACCCAGTACAAATCTTTGTATGATGAGCACGGTTATTTGTGCTACGCCTGGGTGTTATTTATCTATCATCATAACAGCTGTGAAAAGTCCACTATTGTACCAACGCCTCTTCCAACATGATCCTTGGGGGAGGTTTTTGTTCATTAGGCCATAATCGCGACGCTTGGCGGGTTGGCGATCTCAGTATGATGGTCGTAGTTAGAGATGTAAAATGACTGAATATGACTAGTCACAATTGTCATAAACCTTAAATGACCGGTAATTTATTGTTAAATTCAGTCAATTTGACTCAAATATTATTGCCTATTCGCGACTACCACCCAATTATTTATTTATTATATTACCCAATTTATATGCAAGTTTAAATGAAGCAACGTTTTATTTTGTATTATATCATGAGAGGATAAAACGACATCAAAGTCAATGCGCGAGGCGATGCAACGTTGCCATTTTGTCTTAAATGCACGCAGAAATGTAAAATGATTAACACTATATAATAATACTATAAGTCATAAAAACCACTTTTTGTTTCAATTTAGAAGTTGGCAGTAAAATATTACTGAAATCAAATTGACTGAAAATGACCATTTTTGACCAATTTGACCGTAAATGACAGTCAGTCTAATTCAGTCACTTAGTCATTTTCAACACTAGTCGTAGTACTCAAAGAGATGCTGCTGCGGGTCCTTTGGTAGATATTGTCTCGGCTCGACTTTTGAACCCCCTACGGGGTGAGATGGGGTGATGGCACTCTGTCTGATATTCGCCGCCGTCACCACACAGCTAATTATTTGAAATTTGTATGTTTTTAGAAATATATAAGTATGTTTATCAGTCGTCTGGTTGCCATAGTACAAGTTTTGCCTATTTGGGGATCAGATGGCAGTAGTATGTATTTATTAATTAATATGGATGAAAGGAGCTAGGTGTCGCATTTAATAAAGCAGACCTCATTAAAATCTCAAGCCTGCTGATGGCTGTTCTTGCAAAATATTCCCCATCTTTCTTCGCTACGCCTTATTGTTGGTTAAAATACATACTTAGGTTATATTATAGCTTGTTTTCAATAATAAATATTTTGCCATTTGTGGAATGTTAGGGTTGAGTAGATGATAAACTAACGGGAAGTAAGTCCAATATTTATAAATCCGTCTCATTACGAAGCCGATCATAAATTAAACCTTCAAAGTCTTTGAACTCAAATTAGACTTTCGAGTCGAGTTTACTTTCTAAATATTGCTCTTAATTGCTCGTCTTGTTATATAATAGGTCTTTACCTATGTAATTGCCGTTTTGTATGAAAAAATTTAAACGAATTTTTTTCATGAATTTTTTTATTTGTATTAATCGAAGTAATCACCCATGCAATCAATGCATCTTTGCCATCGCAGTGGCAGTTTATTGATGCCCTTCTTAAAGAAATCAGCTGGACGGGAGGCAACAAATTCTTCAAAGGCATTTTGTACTGCCTCTCGGGTATTGAATTTTTTTCCCGCCAAGAAGTTATCCAAATTCTGGAAAAAGTAGTAGTCTGTAGGCGCAAGGTCTGGTGAGTAGGGCGGATGACGGAGAGCTTCCAACCCCAGTTCTTGCAACTTGGAGACCGTCTGCTGTGCAGTATGAGGTCGCGCGTTGTCGTGCAGGAGCAGCGGAGACGAGCGATTGACCAATGCTGGTTGGAGATGCGCCAGCTTCTCCATCATTGTGCTCAGTTCTTCACAGTACACATCTGCAGTAATGCTCACCCCGTTTGGTAAGAAGCTGTGATGAATCACACCGGCGCTAGACCACCAAACAGTGACCATCACTTTTCTAGGGGTAAGTTTTCGTTTAGGGCATTGTTTAGGTGCTGAACCAGGATCCAACCAACTTGCTGAGCGCTTGCGGTTATCAAACAGAATCCATTTTTCATCGCAGGTAACAATGCGGTTCAAAATTCCTTCATTTGTGTGTCTGTTGAGCAGTGCAAGGCACGTCTCGACGCGTACTTCGCGCTGGCGATCATTGAGTTCGTGGGGCACTCATTTGTCAAGCTTTTTTACCTTGCCAATTTGACGCAAATGGACCAATATTGTTTTGACGCTAACGTCGAAAGCTGCTGCTAATTCAGCCGTAGATTGTGTATCATCAGCTTCCACAACCGCCTTTAATTCGTCATTGTCGACCAAAGTCTTCGGACGACCGCGAGGTTCATTTTTCAGGTCGAAATTTCCAGAACGGAAGCGAGCAAACCAATAACAGGTGGTGCGTTGGTTTGTAGTGTTAGCTCCGTAAACGTCGTTGATGTTGCGTGCCGCTTGTGCCGCGTTGCTGCCACGACGGTACTCATATTCCATAATTACTCGAATTTTTAACGTATCCATGATGACGAAAAAGATTGAAATGCGATGAAAATGTAACACTAATCAATAAAGAAATGACTACTTTTGGAAAAAAGAATCCATGTTTTTAAAATAAAATTAATTTGAAATTAGAATTCTTAGCCAAACAAAAATTATTTTGATTTGAAATGGCCAGTACTTCAGAACGGCAATTTCATAGGTAAAGACCTAATATATATATATATATATATATATATATATATATATATATATATATATATATATAATATATATTGTTTTCTTCATGTAAGTAGTTTATCCTTGCGTTAGATTTATTAATAAAATAATTTAATAATAAAAATATAAACGGTTTTTATTCACGTAGACTTAAAAAAGCGCTTGTAAATAGTCAGAACATGTTTACAGTTTAATTAAGTAAGCATAATTATTTCTAGGTACATATAGATATTTGTGTACACGGAGTGTATGAAAAAAATAGACATAACATTTAATTTATTTATTGATTTAACTAGCTTATATTAATTTATTGTCAAGCATTTTTTTCATCAGGTTCCAAAATTCTCCAAAATGTTCTTAATGGCATGTGACGACTGTCAACCCGCACTAGGCCAGCGTGGTAGAGATTGGTCTATGGCCTCTCATTTTGAGACGATGCTCTTGTCCTGCGGTGGGACAGTAATAGGCTGCACGCACAATCTACCCAAAAAAAACAAAAGACATGCCTAGTGATTAAGTACTAATTCAATCCTACAGTCAATCATCCTCATACATCCTCCTTCTATCAACGCGTCGAGAAATAGCTGATATAATTTACTTGCTCAATATCATATCTAAAAAAGTTGATAATCCTGAGTTGCTTAGTAAAATTGCTTTTGACTTCCCCACAAAAGTCGTTAGACATTACACCCCTATACATATTCCATTAGTGACAACAAATTACCGACAGAACGCATTCTTGTGGCGAGCGGGCAACAGTGAATAAACAAGTTAAAGCTTTTAATTTTGACATATTTTGTAATAAATCTGAAACAGTGAGACGGGTACTCAGCCTTATTTTTTTCGAAAAAGTTTTTATGTAAACATAGTAATGATTTAGATAGTTCGTAATCAATAATTTTTAATTTATTCAACACATTATTTATTAAGTAGTCAGGATTTTATTCGTAGAGTCCTGTTAATGGATTTCTGCTGCCTTTGAATACGAGTATCCTAAACATTTTGAAGTTAAATGCTGTTGGTCTTCCTAAAAAAAACCGATAACACGGTTTTGTGACTGATGCATAAATGCATAAAATAGAAAATAAATAATAATAAAGTGTAAATCCCATTTCAAAAATGTAATTTAAAAATGAAACAAAAATAAAATTGGCCTAGTTTATGTCCGATCCGTTACCATTTATAGTAAAAACGGTGAACGTTGCAACAGCGTCCATCTTTATATCAGCTCTAATCGAATTAGATAGAAACGCATAATTATATGTGAGGCTACGACTTACAAAAGCAATAGAGAACGTCTTTATATTGCCTAATAGTAATGGAACGGATTGAAGACATACATAAAATTGTTTTGCAAAACTGTACGGAGAACTTCAGATGTAAGTTGATTAGTTTTTAGGGTTACGTACCCAAGAGTAAAACGGGACCCTATTACTAAGACTTCGCTATCTGTATATCTGTCTGTCCGTCTGTCACCAGGCTGGATCACATGAACCGTGATAGTTAGACAGTTGAAATTTTCACAGATGATGTATTACTGTTGCCACTATGACAACAAATACTGAAAAACAAAATAAAATAATTATTTAAGAGGGCTCCTATACAACAAACGTGAATTTTTCTCTCGTTTTTATAGATAATGGTACGGAACCCTTCATGCGTGAGTCCGACTCGCACTTGGCCGGTTTTAATTGTCTGTGGCATTTTTATTTATTCCTAGTTCATCATATTTTGTTTCTCAATGGCATTTGAGACTTGATATTGTCTGTACGAGTATTGCTGGTGATTGTCTTTTACACCGCTAAACTAATTTCAATATCTTTAATAATAATATCCTTGGACATTATTCACACACGGCCATTTGCTCCCAAACTAAGTAGAGCTTGTACTATGGAAACCAGATAACTGATATATTACATATACTAATTTTCTTTTGTAAATACATACTAATATAGATAATTACACTCAGACTCAGGACAAACATCATCATCATATCAGCCGAATGTAACCCACTACTGGACAAAGACCTCCTCCAAAGATTAACCCGCAATTGTGGCTTAAATAGCTTCAAAGTTATAAAAAGTCAAAGTCAAGTCAAAGTCAAAGTAACTTTATTCCGTAAAAATTTTACATTTATGTGGAATCGTCATATTTTTTTTACCCTACCGTGCAGTGCATGACGTGGCAGCTACTGAGAAACACTGCCAGAAAACTCAGTAGGAATCCTTTTTTAAAATAAAATATTCTTAAGATTAATTACAATCATGTGTGTTGACTCAGAACAACTCCATCCCAAGCACTTTTATCACTTAAATAATCAGAAATTTTGTAATATGCCCTGCTACACAATTTGGCTTTAATAATTCTTTTAAACTTATTCGTAGACAATTCTCTAATATCATTGGGAAGTTTGTTATAGAATCTTATACATTGCCCCATAAAAGAGTTACTTATTTTGTGGAGACGGGTAGTATGCAGTATGAGATTATTCTTATATCTAGTATTTACATTATGTGTATCGCTCCTTTTACAGAAGGAATCGATATTTTTATGCACATATAGTAAGTTTTCATATATATACTGAGATGGTACAGTTAGAATGTTGACCTCTTTGAATTTTTCTCTTAGAGACACTCTCGGGCCAAGATTATAGATAGCTCTTACAGCTCTTTTTTGCAATATAAATATGGTGTCAATTGCAGCAGAGCTACCCCAGAGAAGAATTCCATAGGACATTACACTATGAAAATAACTGAAATAAACCATTCTAGCTGTGTCAACATCAGTCAGCCGTCTAATAGTTTTCACTGCATATGCTGCAGAACTTAATTTGCCGGACAGTTTTTCTATTTGTGGGCTCCATTGTAGCTTTGAGTCAATAGTGATACCCAAGAACACAGTTGATTCAACAGGGTCCAACCTAGCTCCATTAAGTTGTACATTGGTTGTCGCCTGTTTCACATTCGGTGTAGTGAATTTAATGACTTTAGTTTTCTTATCATTAAGCACAAGATTATTGGCATTAAACCAATGAACAACTTTAGAGATTGCATCATTAACATCGTCAAAATTGCTTAATTGTCGGTTTATTTTGAACGTCAGGGAAGTATCATCTGCAAACAACACAATCTCATGCTTATCCCTTACGTAGTAAGGTAAGTCATTTATATAAATTAAAAACAAAAATGGGCCCAGAATTGACCCCTGTGGGACGCCCATTACCACTGGAGATCCCGGAGATATTTTACCGTTTATTTCGACCTTCTGAATTCTAAAGAAAGTATGGCCAAGCTGCTTTCACCAGAAATTTGTAGTATTCCGTACTGGATAGATTTTTTAGTGGAAGTTTCCTATCGGAATCGGGTTCGGTGTGATACTATGCCTAATGCCTGTAAAGCACATGAACCCATTGATAAACATCGAAAGTCGATAATCCTTGTCAGAGGCTTACTGCTACTTTTAATTGAGGTAGGGTAGCGGTATTGCAAACTTCATTTCGCTCTAAGAGCAGGTCCTATGTGCCTCTATCCGGCACATAGGACCTGCTCTTAGAGCGAAAGGAAGCTTGCAATACCGCTACCCTACCTATTTTAGTATAAGTGAAGATTCTCTATGGAATCTGGTTGGGTGAGATACTTTGCCTCGTACCTGTCAAGCACATGAAGCTATCGATAACCATCAACAGCCCATTATCATTGTCAGAGGCCTACTGCTAATTTTGAAAAGGTAGTGCAGCGGTAATTTAAGCGTATGGACGCTTGCAATAATCCCTCTAAGAGCCACTCAACTAAGGACGTACCTCCTCATCAACCTTACAGGAGACATGTCTTAACAACAATATGGTGGCGGAAACATAATGTATTTAGGTGCGTGAGCTCATTGGAGAGGGGCATGTGTCAGTGGTAACCATGGTTTTGCAAGCGTCCATATGGTAAAGTGACGAGTTACCATGCTTTTTTCCAGACTTAATAATACCTAGTATAAAATAAAATACTGACTTGAAAAACTCTGACGCAAGAGTAACCACTAACCACAAGACAAATGAATAAACGAACAAAATGAAATAAGACTCTCAAAACTGAAATTAAGAAATAAAATATATAATAGTTTTCTGGAATTTAAAAGGCCCGCTAACTAAATTGGCATTTCACGCTTATTTGATAAATCGAATACGTAGGTGAAAAGCAAATTTGTTCTAGAAATTGAATACATAAACATATTGCCATACGGTTTAATACAGGGTGGCCAAGGAGTTGACGTTCAAACGCAAAGCTTAGATACTTTTTTGATACTTTAAAAAATTATGTGTCCTGAAATTCTAAGTCAGTTCTGCAATGATTAAATAAACCATACTTTTAGGGTCTTAGGGGGGTATTCGGATACGCCTCATAATAAAGTATCTAAATTTTGCGTTTGAACGTCAATTACTTGCCCAGTTTGTATAATAGATTTGACTGGCTCGTTGGTAGCGTGTTCAACCGCATATAATGAGGTCCTGGGTGGAAGTGATTTTGGGATCTTTCCGTAAAAAGAAATTTCTCAGTATCAACCCTGAAGTCTGGAAGTTGGCGATATTACAGCCCCGTGCCTCGGAGAGCACGTAAAGCCGTCGGTCCTGTACCTGAACTGTTTCCGGTCGTGTCCCTAGGCGTCCTATCGGATCATGAGAGTGATGGAATATAAAGTGCCCCTGTGTTTGCGCACACACTTGTGCACTATAATATGTCCTGCGCAATTGGCTAGTCTCCATTAAGACTGGCTGCCGTAGCCGAAATTCGGTCGGGAGAACTTCATCATCATATTAGATTTAGGTGCGTGTAAAGTGAAGTAGATGGTCTTGACATCTTAATATTCCTTTTGAACCAATGCTGGCGATTCTATGTTATAAATGTCTAAATAAAATAAAGAAGTAAATGTCATAGCCAGATGCTCTGAACGGTCCGTTAGTGATTGGTGTGGTTAAGCATCTAGGCTCGCGGTTAGTCCATAGATGGGTGACTGCCAAAGTGGTATAATTTCCCCGTGCTTCGGAGGGCACGTAAAACTGTTAGTCCCGATTGTAGCCATTAGGTAATACAGTAGTTAGGCCATGTCAGAGGCCTACTGGGCGGCTTGAATAACTCTGACAGCAGGGTAACTTCTGCCCATACGATAATAAAGTAAGTTATAATGAAATAATTAAAATAATTTTAATGAACGGGCTTTTTTTATATATTCACATTAATTTTACAGTTTCTAAAAGTGACTCTTTCACGTATTTTAAAAGTGTTTCAGCTTTTAAAAGTAACTTTTTGTTGTAGGTTACATTGGACACCATTAAAAATTGTCGCGGAGGAAGTCGCGGGTAACAGCTAATACAGTATAAAAGTATAAATCCGCAAACAAAATATTATATGAGACTGAATATTATCCGGTCGCGTAACTGGTGCCGAGAAATTGTTTGCACTAACTCCTAAATTGACTTAGCAAACTTTTACGCATATGTAGGTACAAGGTACGGATATGTAGATATACAAGCTGTTTTTCCTCTCAACGATAAACGATAACAATGTTTTGATAATGTTTTATAACAGCGGAAAATCAGATTTTTCAAATATACGTGTTTATTCAGTAAGTGGTTTGACTTTTATCTACTGCTTTTTTCCATTACTTTTGGGATTTGTTCTATAAAACATGACACCATATTGATTAATATATGTAATAATAATAATAATAATAAAGCCTTTTAATTTCCTATAAACCTTAAAAAGTAGTTACAAAATATTTTTATGTTTTCCTAATTCTATGTTAGTAACTCTTAAGTCTAAATGATTCTAGTGTTAGTGTTTTAATTAGAAATTTATATTATAGGGACCCCTAGATAGGGTATAGGCCTTCTCTAAATTCTTCCATTTTTTCTGTCCTGTGCTATTTTTATCCATTTTTTCCCCGTTATCCATTGATTAATATAGTTTTTTTTATTATCTTTGATTCATCGTCATCATCAGCCAATAGAGGTCCACTGTTTTAGAACTACCAGCAACTACTACCCGCTTCTAGTGGCTTTCAGACAACCTCACAAGATCTTCGGTGCTTCTCGTAGATGGCCCACGCTGCGTTTTCCAGTTCGTGGTCGCCATTCAAGAAACTTTCTACCCCAGCGGCTGTCGGTTTTACGAGCTATATGTCCGGCCCACTGCCTCTTCAGCTGGGGGCTATGTCAGTTACATTCGTGCTGCGGGTTTCGAAATTTTCGATTCGATCTCGCAGAGAAACTCCGAGCATAGCCTTCTCCATACCACTTTGGGGGACCTTGAGCCTTTTTATGAAGCCCATACATAGTGCGTTGAAAAGTTTCGTACTTTATCCGTTTGTGATTAAGTCATAAAGATAGCATCAGCTGCCTACTGGGGGGCTTGAACAACTCAAAAACTCTAGGGTTTCAACTACGATGAAGCATAAGTAAGAAAATCTTGCAGTTTAAAATTTCACATGGACTCCATTAAACGAGGTACCTAACCCAACTTCTGTGAGTGCTAATAACCAAGATTGTCCGAGTCTATTTTACTTTTTTATATAAGGCAGCAATGGAAACGAACAGCTAGGTCTAATAATATATAATTGATCACCGCCACCCATGTACAGTCGCCAACACTTTCAGCTACCCCAATCTGCCAAATTTCTGTTATAGATTTTCAACTTTATCACATAAGCATAAGGTCCACTTTTAATTGGAGAAATTTGACAGATTGGGGTAGCTTGATATGCTGGCGTCTGTACACTCGCAATACAAGAGGAGCGACAAGTGCGTTTCCGGCCTTTGACTAAGGAATAGGCTCGCTTCTTGAAGGTTGCTATGTCATACCAGATCGGAAATACTTGCACAGTTAATAGATTTTACGGAGTGCTAGTGCACGGTACATTTTTTCTTGTGTACCGCGCAGTGGTAGGCGACCATTCAACCAGGTGATATGGATGAAATTTCCACTTGGCAAGAGGGGCCGTAGCGGAAAGTGGTGCCAGGCATAACTTGAACAATTCCTCAGAACAATCCCCACGATAAATGCGGTAGTGGACTCCCGGTGCCTCCGCATGGCAAGAGAACTGTTTCTAACATAATTCTATGTTAGAAACAGTTCCGATGGCTTGATGTGCACCTTAATTAACCAAACTACTAAATATTTTTTTCTTTTAAAGGACTAAAAAGGTAAAAAGGCGTCCTATTCGCCCATCCAAAACGGATTACCAGTTTCCAAACGGCGTAAGTCGTCCGTCGTCCGCTAAATTATCTTTTAACTTCTTATTCGTGTATGAAATCCATATTATTTTTGCATTCTATATACTCTAATAGACTCTAATAAATATATACTAACTTAAGGATAAAGTAAAAAAAAAGTAAAGTAAAAATGTTTATTTGAACAGAAT
This sequence comes from Pseudoips prasinana, assembly GCA_951640165.1. NCBI lineage: Eukaryota > Metazoa > Arthropoda > Insecta > Lepidoptera > Nolidae > Pseudoips > Pseudoips prasinana. The sequence goes on along the minus strand of OX621259.1, from coordinate 15,019,502 downwards.
AATAGTTACCAACTAATGATTACAAAATAGTGTTGTGCATTCACTATTCTGTTTATCTATACAAATAATAAAATCATAGAAAAGTCAAAACTGTACATTGAATATTTTTAAAAAGGATACGTGGGGCGTGTTCTACAATCGATATCGAAGCCAAAAATATAGTTTTGAGAATTTTTGTCTGTTTGTCTGTGTGTATGTGTAATGTATGTCCGGGCTAAACTCAATAAGTACTGCATGGGTTTACTTCAAATTTTGCATGAATATTACTAAGAGGTCGGGTCAACATATAGGCTACATATTATCACGCTATCACTTACAGGGGAGGAGCTACGATAATTTAAAAAAATTAACGCGGGTAAATCGCGGGGCACAGCTAGTTAAAACTAAATTTAGCACACGGACGACTTACGCCGTTTGGAAACTGGTAATCCGTTTTAGGGATTTCACTATATTGTGAGCAAATAAATTTATTTCTGAAGAATTTCGTTTATTTAACTGGTTTCTGGGAAGTTAGAGGGGAGGTGTTTATGATAAAATAATTACCAAGATAAAATAACAGCTTGGGTGTTCTACCTTCAAGACACCAAGCTTGAATTAATATTTCCTTTGAACTTTACATTGAGCAAACGCTACTCTTACCGAAAATCAAGTACAAGCTATGATCGATGTTGTATTTTTTATAATCCTTTTGTCTAGATTATACAAAGTCTAACATAAATGGCGAGGCACTCCTAGCCAGAAACTAGGCCCGTGATCAGTCCATAGACGGGTGACCGCCATAGTGGTTCAATTTCGGAGCGTCTCCGTGCTTCGGAGGGCACGTTACTGACGATCCCTTAGGCAGCAGTCGCTAAGCCGTGTCTAAGGCCTAATGGGCGGCTTGAACAACTCTGACACTAGGGTAACCGAACTAGAACCCCACAAGATTGTATAAAAAAATAGTTGTAAGAAATGCCATGTGAAACTATTAGTTGTAACTACAATCACTTTTTATGCAAATAAAGATATTATTATTATATTAACCATTGCCCATACAATAAGTAAGTATCATAAATAGAGGACGTAATTTAACATCGTTGCGAGTTTAAAACCAATTTATGTGTCAAAACGATTTCTAAAAGAAAACTGTATAAACCATTTACAGATAAATGTAAAAACTGAAACTAAAACAAAAACTAAGGGTTGCTTTATATAATTTTCTGCACTTTCTGTGCTATGGATGTATGAATGATTAATTTGAAATAATAAAAGTAATATACCTAATAATATTTTGAATATTAACACACGCTACAGAAACATAAACAATACACCTAGCATGTTTCAGGTTCGATTCCTACACCAGACAACCACTTTATGGCAATCCGTATATTTAATAAGTTACCGGATACCATCAAAACATTAAATTTTAGAACATTTAAATGTAAACAATATTATTACTCGGTCAAAGGGTTTTTAGATGACAAAGACAATAATTGTATTTAAATTCTAATAATGATAATAATATGTAGGTAATTGATAATTTTCTTTTTTTTCTTTCTTGATTTTCTATGTAATTAATTAATGTATCTATTTCCAATATAACGATGTCTATGTTAAATGAGATGTCACTTGTATAAGAAAGGCGGCTACAATATGATTTACGTGACATGTAATAAAATAAGTAAAATGAATATTTGTGCGCCGGCGACGCCAGAATACTCCAGAAATTGCATCAATTATTTTTTTAACACCTTGGTAAACAGTATTCCGATAAATAAATGATTTATTATTATTCCAACTTATTTATTTATTTTTCTTATTTTTAACATATTTATATCTATAAAATTGAAACAAAAAAGAAAACAATAATATATAAATAAATATGAAAAAAATTGAGGTCCTCCAACGGCGAGGTTTGACGCCCTAGGCCGCCGGTGGTCAGGGCGACAGAGTAAGGAACCTCCTTACAATGCGTGCCGTTCCCACTATTGCGGCCTTTTGTATCCGACCCTTGACCCAGTGATCTAGCGAAAGCCTCTTAAGATGTTGGTCGAGGCTCTACGCTATAAGTCCGTTTACAGAGACGACTATCGGGACAATTATTGTTGAGTTCACATCCTACATGGCGGTAACCTCGTAAGCCAAATCTAAATACTTTGACAACTTGTCATACTCGGCTTTTACGAGGCTATCGTCAAATGGGACAGTGATATCAACAATAAATGCCCGGTGCTCCAAACGGTCTACCAAAACGATATCAGGCTTATTGGCAACAATAGTCCTGTCCGTAATGATAGAGCGGTCCCAGTAGAGCTTGGCACAACTGTTTTCTAGAACTGGTTCAGCTACGTTCTTGTAATACGGCACTTCGGAGTCTACACGACCATACCGAAGAGCAAGCTGCTGGTGGATGATCCTGGCAACTTGATTATGCCTGTGCAAGTACTTCCGTTGGCAAGATAGGAACAACCGGAAACAATGCGTCTGATAGACTCTACGGGACGGTGACACGCCCGACAAATGTCGATGGTACCGTCTTTGAAGATGTGCTTCCGATAGTTCCTCGTCTTGACAACTTCATCAGCAATTGCACAAGCAAAACCTTCAGTTTCCCCAAATAGGTCACCAAAACGTAGCCAGGCCACAGACGCTTGTAGGTCTTATTATTATTATTATTAACCACTGCACCACAAGTGCATTTAAACTCATTATGTATAAAAAGTTAGAATTGAAGGAAATTCCACCATCGCCACGTCAGGCATGTCGCTCCAACTAGGTACCACTTAGTCACCGTTCCCTGACGTAATCCTCTACGACTTGCGACACACGCAAAACACATCATAAATAAAACACAACTTCATAGAATCTTAGAAATTACTTCATGCATCTTCATATGTATGTATTAGACGTCGTCTTAGTTAAAGATTCTCTTCAAATAGACGCTGATCAAAATACAAAATCAATATGTAGTGTTGATTCCGCTAATTGTCAGTTTAATCATGCCGGGATGCAATTTGCACTCTCGCCCCTGAAAATATGCTCATACAATCGAGACTAGTCCCTCCCTCTTACCCACCACTGCAACTCCCGTAAGCCAGGATCAATAGTGGCACACAATGAAATGATACTGAGCGGTGAGGCTCAGGCATGTAGCGGGGAATCGCTTTAACTGTCTTGGATCCAGCAACGAATTTAATCAGAAAGAAAAAAGGACAGAAAGGAAAAAATGCACATGCAAGAAGGATAATATAAAAAGCAAATTACATGCGCCAGTACGATACCCAACACGTGTTACAGTGCTCCACGGACCAGTCTCGGGGGATGCTAACTCGTCGAGTGCTCAAATGAGCACTCGATGTCGAGACAGCATTTTTGCGGGCGGAGAGTCGGTGCAAATTACATCCCGGCATGATTAAACTGACAATTAGCGGAATTAACACAACATATTGATTTTGTATTTTGATTGTTATGGATTTCCGCAAAGTAACTCCTCATTCCATTACTTATAGACGCGGGTCTTATAGGGTTTACATTCGCATCATATTTACACAATTACTGCCTCAATTCGTCATGTCAGCCGAATGAAGTCCACTACTGGACTTTGAGGCGCTCCTAGCCAGATGCTCTCACCTGTCCATAAGTGATTAGCGAGGTTAAGCAACTAGGCTCACGGTCAGTCCATAGATGGGTGACCGCCAAAGTGGTTTAATGAGCGTCTCCGTGCTTCGTGGGGCACGGTAAGCTTTCGGTCCCGGTTGTAGCCATTAGGCAACAGTTGTTAAGCCATGTCAGAGGCCTACTGGGTGACTTGAACAACTCTAAAACTAGAGTAACCACAGCCCATACTATAAGTAAGTACTGGACAAAGGCCACTCCAAAAGATTTCCACTGTAGAGTTGTGTCCATCATTTGGAGGGAAATGCCATAATTGCCACGCTTGACAGACGGGTCGCAGTATCATGGTCATAGTGGACAGGGACACGCTGTTACCAGTTCTCTGGTAGATATTCTCACGGGACGACTTCTACGCCCCTACAGGTTGGCGATTTTCTATGCCGTAAGCCACAATGCAAACTGCCTCGACTGAGTAGGATTAAAGTAGGTGAGTTGGCAATCCGGGAGCACAAACCAAAGCCCTACCAGGTCCCAACCACTTTAGGTATCCCACAATAGGGAGCCACAGGTACTCCCGCGGCTCCCATAACCACGACAGATTAAGTTCAATCGGTGCGAGTTCGACATAATCATCGGCAGATATTTTTTATGGGTGGCATGCGTAGGCATTCCCCCTGCCTTAAGTATTAAATTGGTAACAGGAATTATTTACCTACATTTTTCAGAAAGAACGTCAAGAAATAATTTTTCCTGTTGTGAAAGTTATAGAGATTTTTTTGGCAAGAAAACATCCGTAACGGACTCTATTAGCCACTGGCGGTTTATAAGATAAAATATTTGTCGAGATCCTATCTTGACAGATGTTTTAACTTTTAAACTGTTAAGTTTAATTAGGGGCTTTTTTTAGAGTTCCGTAGCCAAATGGCAAAAAACGGAACCCTTATAGATTCGTCATGTCTGTCTGTCTGTCCGTTCGTATGTCACAGCCACTTTTTTCCGAAACTATAAGAGCAATACTGTTGAAACTTGGTAAAAAAAATATATGATGTACATTACCATGCAAACCACCGAAAATTTGGTGTGAACGAGATCTAGTAAGTAGTTTTTTTGTAATACGTCATAAATCGTAAACCGCAATTTACCTTTCATTTAATCAACTGAATTACTTGCTGCTACGGAACCCTTCATGCGAGTGCTGCGAGTTCGCCTCGAACTTGGCCGGTTTTTTTTTAATTATAAGGGCATGAGACGGGCTGAATTGCAAATTACATTTTTCTTTGTTTCTTAAAATTTACAACATTAATTAAAAATGTTCAATATTATCGTTGTGCAATAGATTTTTATGACATTAGAGAAGATTATATTTAACTAGCTACGCCTCTTGGTCTTACCCGCGTTAAACTTTATTATAATTATAGATTACTAGCTGTGTCCCGCGGTTTTACCCGCATTAGACTTTATAAATTATAGCGTATGTGTTAATCCAGGGTGTCAGTTAACGCCATACCAAATTTTATTAAAATCGCTTCAGCCGTTTAGACGTGAAGAAGTAACAAACATACACACTCACACACTCACAATCTTTCACCTTTATAATATTAGTGTGATAGCCATAGCCTACTTTTTTTATTTGAATGGATATCCCATAATGGCTTGACAGACGGGTTGGGGATCGCAGTATGATTTATAGATATCATAATTTATTTGATAATTATTAAAATGATTTAGTCTTTAGTTAAATGATGAAATAATTTTATGTTTCTACGTTTCACTGTTTTTACTCTTTTATCCAAATTTAAATGTTTATTTTTAGGTTAAGTTTAAATTGCATTAGTAGTATAGTATTAAGTAATGTTTCTTTTTTGTTTTTAGTATATTCTTTGACTATTTTTTTTATGAATGTTGTATACATCTGTAGAGATTTAACACCTAGTCTTAAACTCAATAACTTGTCATCTTCAAATGTTTAGTGTTAAGTTGATGATGTATTTATTTATTTATTTAATTAAGGCTTACCAACTAAATACATGTTAAACATTATTACACGACAATGTATTAAGGTGATCAGACATGCATCTAAATTAAAGGTAGGCACAACATTAACAGAATAATAATAATTAAAAGCTAGGTACACGCATTAAACATAAAAAAGAAACTTACTTACATCAGTACATATAAGATAAGTATGTGTTGTTGTACACAGACAACAGTGTGCTTTACTTACATGTTTTTAAAAATAGCTGTTTTATACATAATTATTTTGCCCCCCAAAACATCTAGATCGCAATTATAAAATAATTCATTACATTTTCTGAGGATGTAAGTATAAGGGGCATTATAACCATATCTATTTCTATTAAAGTGTATCGAGAAAGGTATATAATTATGTACTCTGGCAGACGGTCTAGGTATGTATCTATTATAATAAATATATAAAATAAATAAATGATAGTACACAGAAAGACGCTGCTGCCTCTTCTATGGGAGATATTCTCTCGGTTCGATTTCTACGCCCCCCAAGGGAAGAATGGAGATGTGATATTCTTTACCGTCAACCACACAATAAACGTCATGTTAATAAAATCTCAACTGACACACTACGGATTTAATCGGCATCTTCTCAGTGCGATAGAACACACGTATAACTTACCATGCTCATACGCAACTCGTTATTATGATACGGTCTGAAATCTAGAGAGGGCACTTACTCGTATATTGAGTCTAGTGTTCAAACATGATTGATGGGTAAACGTCGCCTTTCACTGCGCCTTGACAACCTGTTTAACTTTTTGATGTCTTTATTCGCTCGTATGTACAGACGCCAGAACATCAAGCTACCCCAATCTGTCAAATTTGTTTTATAGATTTTCAACTTTATCACAAAAGCATAAGGTTCACTTTCAATTGGGGAAATTTGACAGATTGGGGAGCTTGATGTGCTTGCGTCTGTACATTGTTGACGGGCCGGTTGGTGTGGTTGGTAAATGGGTTCGATTCCCACCCAGGACAGATATTTGTGTGCTTGAACATGTCTATTTGTGTATAAAAGTATTTATTTATAAAAGTAAAGTAGTATACGTAGTGTTCTACGAAGTCTTCCCCTTCCGGTTGTCCCATTCACACAGACTATGTGCACTTCTTTTAGTCAATCTTCTTTCATTTAGCTGACACGATCAAATAGAAGCCAGACAAATATCTTCATATATTTTTTATGAGGGTGTAACAACGAAATTCCTGAGAATTTCTCTTTTATAATCATTTTGCAACCATTAAGGCACCTGTGTGCTTCAATCTTGGTAAGGTTAAAGTTGCGGTTGTAACTTTGGAATGGTACACTGTTAAACATATGCAATAAATTATTAATATAATGCTGTATTTTCATGCGAGTTTTTGGATCGATCTGCACATCGAATCGAGAAAAAAATATGCAGTAGAATCCACGGATCAAGCTTGTAAAAGCACATCCCTAATTTAATCTAAATTTATATGGGACTATTTTAGATACAAAAAATATAATATGGCGCCTCTTCTATACAAAAAAAAAACATGATGGGCAGTTTTTGGGGACTGCAGATAGAAGTGAAAACTATTTTTTCATTTCTCATACCCGGAAAGTAGTGTTTATTTGATCCGAGTAGCGAGTGGAAGATGCTACTTCCCACCTTTGGGCGGTAAAGACTCATAGTAATTGCTTCTCACCCTAAGGTGCGAATAACTTTTAAAAATAGAACTTGATTATGAGATGATATAGAACTTTGCTTAGGCAGTCGGCTGCAAAAAATCTAACATAAGTAAGAAAAAAAAAATACACAACGCCGCTAAAGAAGTTTTCACTTCAAAAATGCTGTTTATAAACGGCCAGTGTGACTTTTAAAAAAAGACTCTCCGTCATGTGAGTTTATAAACGGCCAGTGTGAATAAAAAAAAAGACTCTCCGTCTTACGAATATTCGATCAGGTCACGTGTCCTGGCGCGAGTTTACCCATCCCAAAGTGCACAACGCCGCTAAAGAATATTTCACTTAAAAAATATATTATATTAATATATTATGTTTATTTTAAACATCTGTGTGTAGTTCTGGCTGAAGTTGAAAATCAGTGCAGTGAAACCTAACCTGGACTGTAATGCTCCACTGCAGCTAATTAAGCACATCAACCAGACGATTACCAGACTTATAAAATCTGTCGGCAATTTTGCCTTTTTTATTATTATTATTATTTTTATTTTGATAAGGCAGGAGGAATGCCTACGCATGCCACCCGCAAAAAGTGTCTGCGGATGGGTATGTCGGACTCGCACCGACTAAACCTAACCTGCCGTGGACTTCTCTTGGCGCCTGATAGGGAGAGCCCTGGGAACGCGGGTATGCTGCTCCGGTGCTCCCCTTTTGCGCCATGTCACAGATGGTCGGGACACGTACCCTGGGAGGGCTATGGATTGCCCTCCCCTATTGCCGACTCCTGCCAGTCCGGCACAGCGACTGCGCCATAAACAGATCGCTGTCTTCCCGGAGCTGCTTTCACGTGGTGGCAGTAGAGGACACTTCTCATACTGCCACCGCAGCCCCGAGGAGAGTTGGGCTACTGGCTGCTGCCGCCGCCGCCCCGACGCCTCCTCCGTCTGCGAGCGGGATCGGCTCGCTCCCGATCCCGCTCGGCGGCCTCCTTCTGGAGCATGACTGCCTCACAGAAGGAGACCACGGCGTCCCATTTGTGGCAATTTTGCCTAATAAACATATTCTTATTCTAATGATCATTCTCAATATTATTCTTAAAAAAATGCTATTTATTACCTGGACCGAATTATGTAAGGAAGATCGGAGTGATTGTAATAGGTATTTCCACAATGAGCTGATATTAGAGAGAAAGAACACTTTGTTCTACTTAACATTCTCTTTCTCACTTGAAACTTTGCTACCGTTTTGTACGAACAACGGTTCACGTGTAAGTTTTCTAGTGCTAGATGGCGTAACTGATTCTATCAAAAAGAGATCATGTGTGGGATAGATACACTCTTTAAGGCATGGATGCGTAACAATGCCAAATTCCTGGAAATTTATCTTTGATTAAAAACAAATAAATATCCTGGGACATTATTCACACACGGTCAGAGCTTGTACTATGGAAACCAGATGACTGATATACTACATATACTATTTTTCTTTTGTAAATACATACTTTTATAGATAATTTATAACCAGACTCAGGACAAACAGACATATTCATGCACACTAATATTTATCCTGGGTGGGAATCGAACCCACGACCTTCGGCGTGAAAGGCAGCGTATCTGCCAGCCACGCCAACAGGCCCGTCAAATTCTGATAAAAATATCTCTATAACGTTTCTTACCTGATTTGAATCCACTACTTCATTATCTACTCTTAAACAATCTACTGATCGACTAAAAAAGCGTTTACAGGTAAGACAGAGGGCCGCCCAGCGCTTAAAATAGCTTGAAACCAGACGAAGATTTGACCTAGACGGTCACGCCATTCACATACTAAAGAATATTTCTTTATTCTCATGCCCCGTTAAAAAGTGAAATCTCCTTATAAGCAATTTCGAATACGTAAATGATTTGCCTTATACAATTACTTTCTAATGCCCAGATTATCGAATATAATACTAAGTATATAAAAGGTTTAAAAACAGCAATGTTTACTTAATATTATGACACAAACGCGAACTGCCTTGAGGTATAAGATATGCAAATATTTTGTTGCGAAATTTTGTTTTGTAGACTTGTATACATATACAAGAAGATTATCTGTAGACACCTAAATATGGTTATTAGATTACGATAGATAATGTTCTAATTAATTTAAATTAGGTGATTCATTGGTAATAAAAATTAATAATACGGGCCATATAAATAAAACGTGAATGTATTGGCCGTGCGATCACACACCCACACTGTTTGATTTTGAATTAGGTACTTACAACGAAATGTTTCTATAGACTATATTGTAACATACATGTATATATTTTATTGGAACGAAGTTCCTTATCGCGCGTTGTGAAAGGGGGCTAGACGGAAAAAAATCTTACGAAAAGTTGTGACGACACTTTTAGCAGCTGTGCGGCGTGCGCATGTTTCTCTGTCTGTCTCTCTCTCTCTCTCCCTTATAGAAAGCAAGCCAGATATTTTCATTTCTATTTCGCATTGAACAGTGTGGTGTCGCGACGATTATTTTTGTTGATACAGGTTTTTGTACATAATAAATAATAAGAAATAACTTCGTTCCATCCGGGTGTCCCTTGACACCTCTCAAGTTTTTTTTTTGAAAAGACTACGCTCGCACAGTGTAATCTAATCCCTTTGTCGCGGGGTACTTTACAAACATATAATAGACGGACACAAACTACTTCCACACTCAGAACAACTATTTATGGGTGACACAAATAGTTGTCTGGTGCGGGACTCGAACCCGCGACACTTAAAAGCCAGGGGACTGTCTTAGCCAGACACAGGACCAACAGACATCTTCATGCACACAAGTATCTCACCTGGGAATCGAACCCCCGACCTGGGGCATGAAAGGCAAGCATTTTCCAACCAATCCAACCGGCAATATTTACATTTTTCATGCCACATACATAAACAAATTTAAGTTAATATTGGGTATTCTAAGTGAGACCTGGAATACTTAATGTTGTTTCTTTGAATCTTTAATTTAACGATATTTATTTATATAGTCTCACTGTACACTTCTAACATATTAAGTATGTGTCTTAAAGCCTGCAGATCAATATATCCTTACAGCCTATACGCACTGTAACACTGATTTTCAGGTTCCAGCCATAATGTGTTTCAAATTTGACGATAACTTAATACAAGCTAGCTAAATATCACTGCCATTAAAAAAAAATTGAATAAATGTTTTAACATTCCTTGTACCTAAATATCTGTAATAAGTAACTAGAAATAATAACTGTATTACTACAAACATGTTCTGACTATTTACAAGCGCTTTTTTAAAGTCTAAGTGAATAAAAACCTTTTTTATTTTATTTTATTAATGCTCTACGCCAATTCCTTTGTCCCTAAAATTACATGATATATATTTTAGTTTGTCTCTGGCATCGTTGTTCTTAACCGGAAATCACCAATGACATATAATTATTCAAAAAATCGAAAGGAACTAATTTATGAAGAATATAACGAGTAACTATAGTAATAATAATAAATATGTTGGGACAACTAATACACTGCCATATGATCCCAAACTTGAAAAAGTCTGTACTATGGCAAGCAGACCACTCATAAACATCTTATTTATTTAAAACACCCAGACGCACTATGGGCCTTATCAGGCGGCTCAAGGTCACCCTAAGAGCAATGGAAAGGGCTAAGCTTGGAGTTTCCCTGCGAGATCGAATCAGAAATGCTGAGATCCGCAGGCGAACCAAAGTAGCCGGCAAAGCCCAAACTGAAGTGGCAGTGGGCAGGGCACATAGCTCGTAGAACTGACGGCCGATGGGGCAGAAAGGTTCTCGAGTGGCGACCACGAACCGGAAGACGCAGCGTGGGCAGGCCTCCTACACGGTGTACCGACGATCTTGTGCGGGTGGATGCGGGCAGCGCAGGACCGGCTATTGTGGAGATCCTTGGGGGAGGCCTTTGTCCAACAGTGGACGTCTTTCGGCTGATGATGATGACCCAGACGCAGAACGGAATTGAAAGCTTTCTCTACGTTTACATATATGTGGTAAGACAAACCGCACGGACAGACTAGAACTTAAATCTAGTTTCTTTATTATTTTTTTATACTTTACTACTGCATTGTAAGCTTGATAAGTACAAATGCATGTTAACATCCAAGTGCTGAATAAATTGCATTATTTAATTTACTTTATTCAAGGTTGTATTGTATCTAAAAGGGTCAAGATTCTTTGCTGACCTGCCGCAATGTCATTGCTGTTAAAATTTTTTGAAGGCCAATATACAATAATGTTGTCATACTTGCATCCTTTTCACTTCGTCTGAAAATTAAACACAATTATCGTTATTCTGCTGTGTGTGGCATAGAATATCATCATCCCATCTCATTCCTTGGGGGCCGTAGAAATCTACCGAGGGAATACCTACCAGAGGACGGGCAGCAGCGTTTTTCTGTGAACTATGACCATCAAACTGCGATCGCCAACCCGTCTACCAAGCGTGGCGATTAAGGCATATCCCTCCATTCTGCGGGGAAGTTTTTGTCCAGCTGTGGACGTAATCTGGCTGTCATGATGATCGTTATTTTATTAAATGGTGGACGTTGTAGTTAGCTATTTCAATATCATAGACCGTTAAAGCTAAGACTGTAGCGTTTGATTGTAAAATCTAATAAAAGTCTACCAATTTGAGATAGCTTTCTTAATAATATAATAATATATATCTAGGGAAAATGTCACACAGATCATCTTAGCCCCAAACTAAGCAAAGCTTGTACTATGGGTACCAGGCGACGATATACGTACTTATATAGATAAATAAATACTTACATACATAGAAAACATCCATGACTCAGAAACAAATATTCGCGCTCATCACACAAATATTTACACACCGGGATTCGAACCCAGGACCACCAGCTTCGTAGGCAGGAGCACTACCAACTAGGCTACGGTGACCGTCAAATTAATCAATGAAAAATAACGCTTTTGTGCCTTCTTTGTCATTTTGGATAGACTTCGTATAGTGTTACAGTATCCTTAAATTAATACAACTCATTTTAAATATGTCTTAAAGTATAATACTTTATAAAAAAATGATGTTTATTACAATTATGGACACCATTTGCGCAACTAATCAACAAACAACAAATGTGTCAACAATGTGAGTCCCAATACAGATTCACTAGCTATTCTCTCATTCCCGTATTCTTCATTTTTATTAAAGTTAAGAAATGAAGTATTTGAATTATGAATATGGTGGCTTATAATAGAATAGAATATATATATTTGTATAAAACATGGTGTATAAAACAGGTCTTATGGGCTAAAATAACGTTTCACATGTTTCGACAGCAATCGGCAAATGTTAGGCTCTGCTCGATACAATCTTATTATTGGTTTACTAAACTTTAAAATATCACAGCTCCTCTCCCGTGGGTGATAGCCTGATAATAAGAAGCCTATATGTTGACCCGACCTTTTAGTAATATACATACAAAATTTGAAGTAAATCCATGCATTAGTTTTTGAGTTCAGCCCGGACATACATACAGACAAACAGACAAAAATTCATAAAAATGATTTTCGGCTTCGATATCGATTGTAGATCACGCTTAAGTATCCTTTAAAAAAAATATTCAATGTACAGTTTTGACTTTCCTGCGATTTTATTATATGTATAGATACCAGAAGAAATACAAATATTGCTTAGGTAATACAAATATTAGAAAGGCACTAATATGTGCGCCATTACAGATGCACTAGCTATTCTCTCATTCCCCTATTCTTAATTTTTATTAAAGTGTTATAATTTATTAAAAATGGCCTCTTAATGAAGACTATCCATATGCGCGGGAAAATTTATAGACACACATCAAACGTACGTAGCACGTTTGATGTCGAGGACGCCGGACGTGATGAAAATAGTATATTTTTAGTTATTTAATGTCCTCCCGACCGAATTTCGGCCACGGCGGCCAGTCTCAACGGAGACTAGCCAATTGTGCAGGACATATGATAGTGCACAATTGTGTGCGCACTTTCTATTCCATCACTCTATGTTCCGATGGGACGACTAGCGACACGACCGGAAAGAGATCAGGTACAAGACCGACGGCTTTACGTCCTCTCCGAGTTACTACGGGCTGATACTGCGAAATTTCTTTTTACGGAAAAATCCCAAACTCACTTTTTGGTCCGACCTGTGATTTCTCTTCTTCTTATTATTTCCCTATCTATTGGGGAAGCCTTTGTCTAGCAGTTAACACCATTCGTCTGTCATGATGAACACCGCCAAGTTCCCAACTGCTTAGCTAATAGCTAGTTGAGTCCTATTTTGGACTAAAATTGTAGTGGGGGTTCCACTACAATTTTAGTCCAGCCAGGAAATCGAATCTAGAACACGATAGACCTGGACGAACGAAGATATCAATACGTAGACTGCGTACGGCGGTGGCATATATGCGATTGATCAAAATTTTACAACACTCTTTCTTATATTTATAGAAACACATAGTAGCAATTTACATACTAGTACCTACGTAAAAGAAGTCTACAAAAAGTTAAACCAGTTTTTAAATTCATATTTAATACATGTACCACATAATATAATATATACATGTAAATCGTGAAATAAATAATGTAATTAGCATAGAATCTTACAATAAGTGAAAGGATAAAATTGGTAATTTAAATAAATTAGATAACCTATCAAATGCAGTTGAATATATTAAAATATTAATTTGTCCATATTAAACGACACTTCATTTTTGGAAAGTAAATTATCATCATTTGCTAACAGTTACCTAATGTTAATGTTATTTCGTTGCATTTTGGTCTGCATTCCTTTGTATCTGCATCATTCATCGCGTAGAAGAAGAAGTAAACTTTATTGCATAAGTAATATACACAGTACAATACGCATAGACCATTATTTTGCAATCGGCGGCCTTATCACTAAAAGCGATCTCTTCCAGGCAACCTATTTGCGTTGGATGGACCAGAATTTAATATCAATGGACAATGGGCAAAGGGTGTACGAATTTACTGGAAATAAGGAAAGATAGCTAGTTAGATATCATCGCGATTATGCTTCTTTTAAATACGCTTTTATTAGCTTCACTTGTAATTATGTGTGTAAGAAAATCTTGGAATCTAATTTGACCCACTACCCGGTCTCCGATTAGGATGAAATTTTACACATGCTCTGAGTTCTGATGACAATACATGACTAGCTAAGATACGTCATTACAAATCCAATATGGCGGCCTCCCCAAGATGGCGGAATGGCTGTTTGAAATCGACCCCCATGATATGGGTATTAAAATGAAAGAGTTTGCTGTCAGGAATACAAAAAAATAGTCACGTGACTTAAATCCAACATGGCGGACATCCAAGATGGCGGATTGGATATTTGAAATGCACCTTTTGTAATTTTTAGTGCGAGCGTGTTTTTAAAGTATTAAATTATTGATATGACATTTACAGTTAGCCTATCTTACACTGCGACAACAGAGGCGACAGTGGTCCCGAGCCGTCTAGCAATTAAAAATACAAACTGAACCCACGTTAATTCCACGACAGGGGGTGGTTACTGACATGGAGATGAGATATAGATGGAGATGAGAGGGTCATAGCTCATGGGGACGTTTTGTGCAACTGTCTCTCTACGTTAGTGTCCGTAGACGCAGGCCTTTCGTCTTATTGAGGATCAGAATGAGCATTTCATTGATAAGAATGCAGACAAATACTCATGGTAAACGCTGCTGGTCAAGGCGCGTTGCGATTTTTTTTTTGCAACGTATATAATAGATATACATTTACACACATTTACAGGTCACCGTTGCCTAGTTGGTAGTGCTCCTGCATACGAAGCTGGTGGTCCTGGGTTCGAATCCCGGTAAGTGCAAATATTTGTGTGATGAGCACGAATATTTGTTTCTGAGTCATGGATGTATTATCTATCTATATAAGAAATATTTATCTATCTATATAAGTATGTATATCGTCGCCTGGTACCAATAGTACAAGCTTTGCTTAATTTGGGGCTAGGATGATCTGTGTGACATTATAAAAAAAAAAAAAACAATAAACCTCAAATGCCGAACAAAAAGATTCAGTAACAAAATAATATTATTTTTACTCTTCATTTGGAAGGACGCATATAACAGGATTTGTTATTCAAAAAAGAAAAGATAAAAAGAAAGGATACATAAATTATATATAAGATCTCAAGTAATATTATTATATTGAATCACGTTTACAAACGGCAGAATTAAACTGATGCCTAGTCATAACATCGGATCATGAGAACGAGGGAATGGATAATGCCCTGCGTTTGCTCTCAAAGTATGCATTAAAATTAAGAACGTTAATTAAGGGCGTTGGTAAGTATGTGCCCCAAATATTGTTAGCGTGGTTGGCAAATGCTTGCTTTTCACGCCGGAGGTCGTGGGTTCGATTCCCACCCAGGACAAATATTTGTGTGCATGAACATGTCTGTTTGTCCTGAGTCTAGGTGTAATTTATCTATATAAATATGTATTTACAAAAGAAAAGTAGTATATGTAGTATATCAGTTATCTGGTTCCCATAGTACAAGCTCTGCTTAGTTTCGGATCAGATGGCCGTGTGTAAATTATGTCCCCGGATATTATATTATATATTATTATATATTTAAATTAGTTTAAATTAATCTCATAAATGAGAAATCATAAATTTTATAGCCCGCTGGCTCTCGCACCATCATCTACCAATCCGGGGTACGAGCTCTGCGTTAAACTACGAACGATAAACACACCAGCAGATCAAATTTAGGATTCCCTTACTAACACCATTTCGATTCTCGATTTCCTGTTTTTGAGATTAGATTTACGCTTCCGTCATCATCAGTCAGTATTAGTTTGATATCATCCACATGCTATGCCACAACTACATGCCAAAAACAGCATCGTGTAAAAAATACCTAATGTTAGCGCTACTCACCAAGTTACATAAAAACTTACTGACTAAACATTCACAAAAAAACCTAAACATAACTTCATTAGATTAAAATTGACAGAAAATAAAACAACATAGACATATCAATATCAATTTAAATCATAGCCGTGTATAACGTCGCGTCATTACAAAAATTGTATGATTTGATAGACAGCTATTTCATATAATTTGTGGGAGTCCTTGGGGGGAGGCCTCTGTCCAGCAGTGGACGTCTTTCGGCTGATATGATGATGATGACGGATGCATTTAGAAATATTTAAGTAGATCCGTTTATTAGTTGTATGGTTCCCATAGTGGTTGCCTCCTACGTCTAGCGGTAGCGTGTTCACCCGCAGAAAACGAGGTCCTGGGTTCAAATCCCAGGTCGGGACAAAAGTATTTGGGACTTTTCTGAAAAGAAAAAATTCTCAGCATCAGCCCGAAGTCTGGGAGACAGCGGAATTATACCCCCGTGCCTCGGAGAGCACGTAAAGCCGTCGGTCCTGTACCTGATCTCTTTCAGGTCATGTCGCTAGGCGACCCATTGGGTCATGAGAGTGATGGAATAGAAAGTGCACCATAATATATCCCGCGCAGATGGCTAATCTCTGTTGAAACTGGCCACCGTGGCCGAAATTCGGCTAGGAGGACATCATCACAGGCTCCGCCTAGTTTGAAATTCGGTAGTAGTTAGACAACTAACTACTATAGAATTTCAAACTAGGCAGAGGCCCAAGAAATATTTATTACTAGCTGTGCCCCACGGTTTTACCTGCGTTAAGCTTTATAAATTATAACCTATGTGTTGATCCAAGGTGTCAGCTAACTCCATACCAAATTTAATTAAAATCGCTCCAGCGGCTTAGACGTGAAGAAGTAACAAACATACTCACTCACACAATCACATACTCACTAACTTTTGCCTTTATAATATTAGTGTGATTGAGGAAACTAAGGTTCCCTCCATTGTTATTACCATAAAATTTTGGTACAGCAACGTACTAGAAATACTAAAGTTTTTGCCATTTAGAAAGTAGTGATTCAAGATGCATCGTAATAGGAGGTGAGGTCCACAGATACCAAATTTGCATAGAGGAGAGTGTACGATGTGAATGTCGTCGAAATTCCTATTTACATTGCACACAAAAAAGACACTCCAACTTAGCTCACTGTATTACAATAATATATTACTTAGGTATTAAACCGGAGAAGATACTTTCTAATCCGGTAGCGATTATAAATGGTCTCAAATTTTAATCTACAGTTATTTACGCACAAACAATTTCGTTTAAAAGACTGGTTTAGAGCAGTTTATTTCGATTTTAAAATATCCTGTCTGTGAGTAAATCGATGGTAAATCGACGCTGGCACGACCTACGGGCTACAGGGCTACGATCGCAAAACTGCAAACGAAGCCCTCGCGCTTAATAGGAGGAATTTATTCATCATATCTCGGGTGTTAACGGGACATTGCCGTCTCAGGAAACTCCTGTCTACGTTGGGCATCGGAGACTGTAGAGACTGTAGAGCGGACGAAACACCTCTACACCTACTCTTTCACTGTGAGCCACTGATGCATAAACATAATACCGTCCTGGGCTAACACTTCTTGCACCAGGACGATGTTATCGATACTCCTGCCAAAAAGATTCTGCAATTTTTTTATGTTGCAGGGTTAGACAGGGAAGTTTAGTTGGAGCGGCAAGCATAATAGTTCATCACTGGACGCAGTGTGTTACCAGGACCTCCGGGGACTGGAAATAGCCGCCACCAGAAGAATACAAAATAAAAAGAGTAAATCGATCGGCCGCTGTTACGGATGAACCGACGATCTTGTGATGGTCGCTGGAAACGGATGCGTACTGTCAATTGTGGAGATCTGTTCTTCGGTAGTGGAAGTCTTTCGGCTGATTCGATAATGATAATTAGTAGACCAAAAAAATATTATATCGGGTTTTGAACGTAGCCTAGTTGATAGTGCTCCTGCCTACGAAGCTGGTGGTCCTGGGTTCGAATCCCGGTAAGTGCAAATATTTGTGTGATGAGCACGAATATTTGTTTCTGAGTCATGGATGTTTTCTATGTATATAAGTATTTATCTATCTATATAAGTAGATATGTATATCGTCACCTAGTAGTACAAACTTTGCTTAGTTTGGGACTAGGACGATCTGTGTGACATTGTCCCAAGATATTAGTAATATATTATTATTATTATAATTTGTTTACTGAGTCTGGGTGTTATGATCTATATAAGTAGTACATCAGTTATCTAGTTTCTATTGTACATGCTCTGCTTAGTTTCGGATAAGATGGCCGTGTGTGAATAATGCCCCAAGATATTTGTCGCCCAAACTGTTACTCGATACTGGTATCAAACACGATGCACATGAAGACTATGGTATTGGCGAGGCATCAACCTAAGCTATAATGCCAAACCTACATATATCTAATTTGAATTTTATTGCATTATTCGCAATGCTAAACGTTAATCTAATCTCAAAAATGGGAAATCATAAATTTAATCGTCCGGCGGGTCTCGAACCTGCACCATCTACCAATGACACCTACCCCGGATTGGTAGATGGTACAGCTTCGAGACCCACCGGCCGATTAAATTTATGATTTCCCATTTTTGAGACTACATATATCTATTTTTGGGCACCAGCCGTGGTCGCTGGACGACTGAACATCTTGAGTCGACCCGTGACCACGGCTGGTGCAACCCATACCGAAACGTCGGGTAACCTGAAGGTAATGATTTGCCTAAAATTGTTATCGCGATTGAGAACATAATATATAAAACTAGCCATGCCCCGCGGTTTCAACCGCGTTAAAGTAGTTAAAGTAGTTTTGGCATAAAAGAGTAACAAACATACATCTATACTTACAAACTTTCGCATTTATAATATTGTATCTCTAGTGGTTTTGACAGTGCACGCCGGAATAGCTCGCATTTATTCCAACTTACTTGACACTTATCGCCATATTTTGGACAATTCACACAATATCTTTATAATTGTAGCCTATGTGTTATTTTGATGTATATAAGCTATATAATTTTAAAGTTTCATTAAAATCCATTCTGTAGTTTTTACGTGAAAGAGGAACAAACATCCATCCATACTTACAAACTTTCGCATTTATAATATTATTAGTAAGATGTGTCCAGATCGCGAGAGTTTAAAAATATTCAATACATATATCTACTTACAACTACATGCATACATATTACCCGGAGTCCTCATTTATAACCTATTCCTCTGTATTCCTTTTCTCCCTGTGAAAGGTGAGTGGCACTTCCTTGATGGTCGCTCGATGATCGGCAAATCACTGAAATTATTCGTACCGGGACGGATTTAGTAATATCCACAGTGAATGCTTTGTCCGAGGCTATACACAGTTTCTTAATGGAGCTAATTTCTTAAACAATCTCAGATTTTTAGATATAAGTGTGAAAAGCAAATAAGAATATAGCTTTGCATTAACATTTGACGCGCCGGTTAGCGTGGTTGGTAAATGCCTGCTTTTTTCCAGGTCGTGGGTTCCAATGCCACCCAGGACAGATATTTATGTGCATGAACGTGTTTGTCCTGAGTCTGGGTGTAATTATCTACCTCTACCAGGGCCAGCGCAGACAGAGAGGAGCGCAGCGGAGAGGATTTTATTAAGGCACTAGAAAATCAACTTTAGAGCTATAGGAATAAAGTGCATATATGCTTGAACCTGACATAAAATGCTCACGCAGTCTTGCGCATAAAATGTTCAAGCATACATGCACTTTATTTAAATAATTTTAAAGTTGATTTTCTAGTGCTTTAATAAAATCCTCTCCGCTGCGCTCCTCTCTGTCTGCGCTGGCCCTATAAGTATGTATATACAAAAGAAAAGCATTTATTTCGTTTCCATAGTACAAGCTCTGCTTAATTTGGGATCAAATGACTGTATGTGAATAATGTTCCATACATTTATCTGTGTTAAGTATATTTGTGACCTTATAACAACCTGGATTGGAAACTTTTTAGAGAAGTAGGTATGTATAGAGTTTATTAAACATTTATTGTCATGACAAACACATACACTTTATGTGGTGTCGGCGAATAGAAATATGCGGATATTTATTTATTCAAAGGTTGTCTAGAAGAGATCGATAAAGCCGCCAATTGGACTTATAATTGATAGGTACAATTTGCTCATCACAGAATAAAAATCCTGGTAATTAATAAAATTAAATGATTTTTTTCAAAGTTCCAAAAGTTTCTTTCTTTCATTTTTTATATTGCATCAAAGAAGTAATACGCAATTAGTTTCTTTAAATGTAAAGTATTGTTATAAAATAAGTCAACATCTATTTTCTGACACACCATGTCGAATGTTCTACTCGCCCTTACCATGTAACTGCTCTGTCTATAATTAGTGTGAACTATCGGTACGTAGAGAACCCTACGATTTCTCAACATAGCAGATGAAACTCTTAGCCTTATCTTCTCCACTAACTCAGAGCTGTCAATGGTGTTGTTAGCCAGGTGGTGTAGAAACACCTAGTCCGCTTTTTCGGCCGAAATTCTTCTAGAAGTATTTTATCTTCAACTGTCATTATCTAGTATAGCAGATGGAACTCGTGGCCCTATCTTCTCCTCTAACTCAGAGCTGTCAATGGTGTCGTTCGCCAGCTGGTATAAACGCCTAGTCCGCTATTTTGGCCAAAATTCTTCTAGAAGTATTTTATCTTCAACTGTCATTATCAAAGAATTCAATGTATGTATTAAGTCATTTTCAATGTATGTATATATTTATGTCTTACCGCATAAGAGCGATTCCTTCAGACAATCGTTGGATGGACTAGATTAGCAAATGAGAAAGGCGGCTAGTAATTTACTGCAAAACAACTCTAATTTCTATATTAAGTAGATACTAAAAATAAATATAAAAATTATATAGATACATACTTACATAATATAAATAAATATACACCAAATATAAAGAATACTTTGAGAAGAATAAAAAATAGCAGGAATTCTGAAACGCTTTAATAGTCTGAGCGCATCATATATATATATATATATATATATATATCCATTTCACATTCCACGGAGAAGCTGATTGAATGTAAAAGATCTATCGAGGAAGTCTGTGGAATGTACCGACATTCTAAGCTGCAGATTCTCCGATGATCTCAAAGGCCCTCAAATGAGAATCATATAGGAACTCAACTCTTTCCTTAAGATAGTGGGGATAGTAGGATTGCACAACATATTGTAAAGCACGGAGGGAAAATGGGTACCTATTTTGGCGGAGTCTTATCTCTATAAGACTTGACTCTATTTTGGTCCTAAATGGGCCATAGTTTAGGTGCCTTTTATAATCACAGATTTATTTCGTATTGAGTGGAGGCGTTTTACGCGACAAGGCTACTTAATTTTGTTCGAAACCCGCAACTACGTTTACTTTTGCTAAGCAAATAGCGATCACAGATAGAATATTCTATTGCGCTTACTTACACGTTTCCAAGTTAATAACTTATCTTGTAACAGACAAAGGATATTAATAAAAAAAAACAAAAAATAGTAATGTCTTTAATTCTTACTTTAAATTCATCCTTCCTGATAGTAATAAAAAATACCGAATATAGACAACCTCTCCGTGAAAACTATAACCGTTGGCCGTCGTAGCCAATATTCGGCCAGGAAGAACAAAAGAGGAAGCAATTCAAATTGATTGCATATGATATTACCAGACCGTGTGAAAATTTGATTGAAGTTTACGTTCGGTGAAAATTTTTATTTACATGCAGACAATTCAAATTCTCAACGTAATTCAATTACATGGCATTTAAAGAGATATTTACTACCGACTTTTATATTAGGTCTTTACCTATGAAATTGCCGTTCTGCAGTACTGGCCATTTCAAATCAAAATAATTTTTGTTTGGCTAAGAATTCTAATTTCAAATTAATTTTATTTTAAAAACATGGATTCTTTTTTCCAAAAGTAGTCATTTCTTTATTGATTAGTGTTACATTTTCATCGCATTTCAATCTTTTTCGTCATCATGGATACGTTAAAAATTCGAGTAATTATGGAATATGAGTACCGTCGTGGCAGCAACGCGGCACAAGCGGCACGCAACATCAACGACGTTTACGGAGCTAACACTACAAACCAACGCACCACCTGTTATTGGTTTGCTCGCTTCCGTTCTGGAAATTTCGACCTGAAAAATGAACCTCGCGGTCGTCCGAAGACTTTGGTCGACAATGACGAATTAAAGGCGGTTGTGGAAGCTGATGATACACAATCTACGGCTGAATTAGCAGCAGCTTTCGACGTTAGCGTCAAAACAATATTGGTCCATTTGCGTCAAATTGGCAAGGTAAAAAAGCTTGACAAATGGGTGCCCCACGAACTCAATGATCGCCAGCGCGAAGTACGCGTCGAGACGTGCCTTGCACTGCTCAACAGACACACAAATGAAGGAATTTTGAACCGCATTGTTACCTGCGATGAAAAATGGATTCTGTTTGATAACCGCAAGCGCTCAGCAAGTTGGTTGGATCCTGGTTCAGCACCTAAACAATGCCCTAAACGAAAACTTACCCCTAGAAAAGTGATGGTCACTGTTTGGTGGTCTAGCGCCGGTGTGATTCATCACAGCTTCTTACCAAACGGGGTGAGCATTACTGCAGATGTGTACTGTGAAGAACTGAGCACAATGATGGAGAAGCTGGCGCATCTCCAACCAGCATTGGTCAATCGCTCGTCTCCGCTGCTCCTGCATGACAACGCGCGACCTCATACTGCACAGCAGACGGTCTCCAAGTTGCAAGAACTGGGGTTGGAAGCTCTCCGTCATCCGCCCTACTCACCAGACCTTGCGCCTACAGACTACTACTTTTTCCAGAATTTGGATAACTTCTTGGCGGGAAAAAAATTCAATACCCGAGAGGCAGTACAAAATGCCTTTGAAGAATTTGTTGCCTCCCGTCCAGCTGATTTCTTTAAGAAGGGCATCAATAAACTGCCACTGCGATGGCAAAGATGCATTGATTGCATGGGTGATTACTTCGATTAATACAAATAAAAAAATTCATGAAAAAAATTCGTTTAAATTTTTTCATACAAAACGGCAATTTCATAGGTAAAGACCTATTATAAAACTAGCTGACCCGACAGACCTTGTCCCGTCTTAACGATGACTATTAACGCACGCTATCTGTCAATACTATGTCAAATAAAAAAAAGTTACATTAAAAAAGGTTATATTGTCCAAAGCGCTAAGGTTAGATTAGAAATAATATTTGTTTGTGAAGTATTCTTAAATTTTCTTATTTTCCGCGCAATTTTAAATTATTTTTTTTACATAAGAACCTTCTCCTGACAATAACAAACACAATAAAAAAAGAAATAGTGAAATCGGTCCAGCCGTTCACGCGTGATGTCGTGACAACGGAAAACGGGTTTCATTTTTATATATATGGATTATGTGTTGCTTTACTTCTAGCATTTAGCTGGTTGCTTTATGATGATAAGATGACTTTTGTTATCTAAAGAAGTTAAAGTTAAGGTTTTATTGTTGTTTACCTTACCTTTACTTGCGTAGTATTTATATTATATTTACCCGAGGAATTATCGATAAAAGTGCGTCGTAAATTTAATAAGTAAATGCCGGTTAATTTTGGTTATTTCCCCATATCGTCAAGTACCTACGCTAAACGTCATAAAAACAATTGAATTGACTTAAATTTCACTTTAAAATACCTTATTAAAAGATGCTAAAAGTAAACTTATGGTTAATAATATATATATAAAGCTATGATTTAAGAATTATTTAAAAAAGAATAATTAAAAAAGCGTCATTCGTCGGAAATATCTGATCTAAGTATTGGTATACCAGCATTCCATTCGAAAATTCACAACGTGGCAAAGTTAATACATAACTAAATAAGTAAAAATAAATAAAAATAATTTTATTTACGTAAATGCAAATGGCTTATGATATTAGTGGTTGAAGTCTCCTTTAAGCGTTTAATAGCTTGTTCCAGGAGACTTAATAAAATACTATAAAAATACTACTTAATACAATTATGATTATATAAATTCCAGTTCGTTAAATATACAGTTGACTTGATAACCTCCTTCATTTGAAGTAGGCTAAAAATAACAGAATAAAAGATGTTTTGGATCATACATTCTCAATTTCTTATTTTTGTATCATGAACTGGATTCATCTCAAGTTGCAAGATCAATCTCATATAACCTACATGGTTACATGAGATTGATCTTGCAACTTGAGATGAATCCACTTACGGTTTAGGTTTAATATAATTAGCAAATCCTATATAAAAAAACCCTTGCATATTGGCTAGGGTAGCCGTACTATTTCGATAATTCCCACGAAAGGCTGACGTGATTGTTTCACTATTGTGTCTGTAATGCGTCACACATTATAGACACAAAGATTAATCATAATGTGTCGAAAACATATAAGTATTGTGTCAAAATTGTGCACACGTAGGCACAATATTTAAACATTATATGTCATAAACATGTAATATGTCAGTAATGTGGAACACATTGTCGTAAACATATAATGTGTCAGTAATGTAGCACATATTAGAGACACAATAGTTAAAGATGATTTGTCGAAAAGATATTATACCGTGTCTGTAATGTGTGCCATATCAACAGCCTTTTGTCGATCTTATTGAATTAAATGAAAGCGTAAAATTAGATGAAATATGATTGAATAAAGATATGAAAACTGAATCAAAGTGAAATTTCAATTATAGCTAATATCCAATTACTGCTGTAACTACCCTCTCAAGCAGCTCAAGTTGCTACCTTGCAGTAAAGTTGCAGTTTATTTAAGGACAAGAAACTCCGATTATAATGAAATAATAAAATTTATTCAGCACTTGAGTATTTACATACACTTGTACTTGTCAAGCTCACAATGCAATATATAAACATAGTTGAATACAGTATTAAAGCAACAAAAATATTTTGAATTAGTCCGTCCGTGCGGTCTGTTTCGTCACATATATTTTTTATTAAATCCTTAGATAAATAATAAATAGCAAGTTACTGAGCTATTATTGTTACTTTTAGCAATACTATATTAAATTAGAGAATTGAAGACAACGGGCAGTTGGCTAGCGTAAAAGGCTCTCAACCAGTAGCTTAATTTAAGTGACTAATTCCTGAGGACGCGGCCGCCTGACCTGTGGCCCGAACGGGGCACAGCTCAGGCGGCCGTTGAAGTATAAAGACGGAATTCTAAATGAGGGTCTGATCACTTGCACGGGATTACCGATCATTTGTGTTAAGGGGCCAACGCGATCCTCGCCGCTGAGGAACCTACCTCAGCTAGCCTGCGGCTTTCTCTAGCTACCTAGGTGGACGACCCGGAGAAGAAAGCCACAAAGAAACTCCGGGCTTGCTTTTTTCTTTTATAATTCACACAATACGTAAAAATATCTCTGTGTTCATGGTAAATATATCTATAATGGAAATATATACAGTAGTAGCTTTGTTATATTACATTCCGCCGATTCTTAATGAATTCTTTACAAAATATTTAATTCACGTCTGGCGGAGTCGTGGGACCATCTCGGCTAGGAATTAACCGTGAACTTACGCAAGTTTTTTCACTGATTTTTTGTGGTTTTTTATACTTTCGATATTTTATTGAAAGAGCTAAAGTTTTAGGTGTAGACGGTTTGTATCCGTTTCGTAATATATAATGATATACGATATATTTGAATTGAGAATATTCCAAATTCCAAAACAGATTTTTTTTATTCATAATTTAAAAGATAATGTATTTCATTATCATTACTTCATTTTATTAAATGTAAAATAACGGTAGATTATATTAATAGCTTTGAATCTATTTTTTTTTCAAGGTGGAAAGCACGTTTACATTTCCCCTTAAAAAGGGTAATATTTTCTTTAGATTCGTGCATTTGACATTTGATTGATAAGTGTTGCCAGCTCTGAAAGCTATTTAGTTAAAAAGCGCATATCATTTTAACTACGTTTTAAATAGTTGTTCTGAGTCTGGATGTAGTTTGTGTGTCTATTATATGTTTGTAAAATACCCTGTGACTCAGGGATTTTATTCCCTAATGCGGACGTTGTCTTTATAGGAAAAAAAAACAAGAATATACTTCCTCTATCAAGTAAGATACTATTCAATGAAAGAATGTAGGTAAAATTGTCTATTTATATAAAAATCAATGCCACTTTTCATTTGGCTAATTAATTTAAATTGAATTATTCGTGGAAGTCCAGGGAAGGTTTGTACGTAGAGAAAATTATAAAAAAGTCTTGAAAATGTGTAAAATCAACATCTTTCTATACTCCCATATACAAATAATTTGTACTTATACTTAAAAGCGTAGCGAAGCATGTACCGGGCCGCTAGTTTAATATAAATAAATTACTGCCATCTGAACGAATATTTGTGCACTAGATACAAGAACCTACAGTTTTCTGATATATTCTCTACTAGCTATAGCCCGCGCTTTCACCCGCGTCAAGGTAGTTTTGGCGTAAAACAGTAACAAACATACATCCATACGTCTAAACTCACAATCTTTCGCATTTATAATATTAGCAGGGTGTACCTCCGGGTTTTGGCAGTGCACGCCGGAATAGCTGGCAGATGGTAAATTTTTTACTACTTACTTGACACTTATTGTAATATTTTTGACAATTCACACAATATCTTTATAAATTATAGCTTATGTATTATTCTGATGTATAAGCTATATTTTTGTAAAGTTTCATTAAAATCCATTCAGTAGTTTTTACGTGAAAGAGTAACAAACATCCATCCATAATTACAAACTTTCGCGTTTATAATATTAAGTAGGTTGATAACATTATTCAGTATACGCAGCAGGCATTATATGAAGGAGGATTTTTTTTATTTACTTTAAAAATATTTTCGTCTTTTCCCAGATTCAGATCACATGTAATCTCAATGTGGAAACACATAAACATACACCTTTGGAACAAAAAGTCACAACAGCTCATTTCTTTTTTAGCTGTTGTGACTTTGTTGAACTGAGGCTGCGACCTGTCGTAGATGTATACTGAAGGTACTGTATTCGATAAAGTAAGGCTTACAACTATTGATATTGTCTATATGGGCCGTAATTCTTACACATTTCTTTTACTTGATAAACAGCTCATTTGTTTTTGCTCCATTTCCCCACAATTTTATGCCACATTTTAGCCACACCATACTTATTCGATTTATATGACACCCAGACTCAGAACAAATAATCGAGCTCATCACAAAAAGATTTGTTTTGGGTGGGAATCGAACCAACGGCCTTGCAGTCAGGGACACTAACCAACGGGACAGGAATTCTTTATGTCGCAAATATATCGTAGTACTTAATTACTTACCACATTCCAAATTAGGCTATTCAGGCGAAATGTAAAATCGCCTAAATGGCCTAAAACTAAAGTCCGGCTTAAAATAAACAAATTTTATTCTGATTGACCGTAATAGAACCCACGCATTGACCAAAACTGCAATATTAGGCCTTAGAAAAGTTGCCTAACTTATTCTTGATGTAACAAGCATTTATTTAAATTTTGCCAATAACATTTAACAGACTATTTATGAAAATGAACTCGGTAAACCTATGATTACTTTCGTAATATTGTAATAATTACGTCAGTTAGTAGCTATTTACACAATTATTACTAAACTGAGTGGTTTTGAGAGGTTGACACTGCTCGATGGATACCCTAGCCTAAGGATGCTTGCTATACAGCAACTATCCTTAAGCTACAGTAGCTGCTTACTAAGCAGTATATAAGCTTAATTATTAACTTCAATCTTTTCAAAATCTTATTACCTAATACTTTGTGAAGGCTCGATTTTGGAGATTCTTGCATATTCCAATTCTTGGGGAATCTTTTGAAGGACTCGATGTTAGAGTCTCTTGGAAAAATGCTGGTATATCTAATTTCACAGCGTCCAACCTTTGAGATATATTTTGAAGGACTCGATTCTGGAATCGCCTATAATTACCCTGGTATATCTAATTCCACAGCATCCAACCAATGATAAATCTTTTAAAGGGCTCGATACTGGAGTCTCTTGTAATTACCCTGGTATATCTAATTCCACAGCGTCCAACCCTTGGGAAATCTTTTGAAGGACTTGATTATGGAGTCTCTTGCAATTAACCTGGTATATCTAATTCCACAGCATCCAACCCTTGAAAAATCTTTTAAAGGACTCGATTATGGAGTCACTTGCAGTTAAACTGGTATATCTAACTCCACAGCATCCAACCCGTGAGAAATCTTTTGAAGGACACGATTCTGGAGTCTCTTGCAATTAACCTGGTATATCTAATTCCAAAGCATCCAACCCTTGAGAAATCTTTTGAAGGATTCTATTCTGGAGTGTCTTGGAAACACCGTAGAAATCTCATTTCACAGCGTCTAATACTTTCTTAGTATTATTAGTACTAGTTGAAATTCCCAGATAGGGCTCATCTGGGAATCCCTTGAGAAAAGCGTGACACATTTAATTCCATGAAGTCCAACCCTTTAAAAAAACAATTACCTACTACGTTTTGATGGGTTCCACGCTGGAGTCTCGTGAGAAAACCTCCTATAAAATCCATTCTCATAGAAATCTTAGTACTACTTTTTGAAGGCCTCCACCCTGGTGTCATTTTGGAAAATCGTGACATATCTCAATCCACAACGTCCTACTCTTTAGAAATCATAATACTACTTTGTTAAGGCCTCCATTCCAGCATAGAATTTTCCCATGTGAGTCTCTTAAGAAAATTCTATGCTGGCATGGAGGCAGGTGTTTTGGAATTACCTTGGCGTATCTCATTCTATACGTCTGGTGACTCTTGGGACAACCGTGGCGTATGTCAGTCCACAGCATCTAACACTTCAGAAATGTTATTACTACCTTTGAAAGACCCCAATAAAACAAATCGACATCAAATCAAATAGTTCTTTTAAACACAGCCCATTGTACAAGTGGCAAAACATATGTAATATGTATACTTTAAATTCCATACATACATACATATATACATAGACTCACGCCTGTTTCCCAGAGGGGGAGGCAAAGACAATTGATTTCCCTTCCGGTTGTCACATTCACACAGGCCAGGTATACTTTTTAAATTCCATTATCAATTTATCAATTCTATTATTATTAAATCATTAATATTTTGGTCAATTTATGCTCTCAAGGTAAATGATGATAACATGACGGAGTAAGTGCTAATTGGCTTTGTTGACTATTACTCAAAATGAAAATTTTCACGCCTCTAAGAAAGTTGCCCATTCATTTCGTTCTTATTCACGTTCTAACATGTCACTATCACTTTCTTCAATTCATTCAATTTTTATTACTAAGTATTTTTTTGCAAAGTCACTTTGGCTATGGCGAAGGAAATAATAGCTTTACTTTATAGCATAACGAAATAGACTCATTTAGTCAAAAAGTGATCAAAATCTTTGATGAAAGAATCGACATCTGTTACCGTAATAATTGCCAAATCTCATTTCTTTTATTACAATTTAGGTCTTTACAAGGTCACCCATTGAGCAATGGAGAGGGCTATGCTCGGAGTATCGCTGCGCGATCGAATCAAAAACATCTAAATTCGCAGGCGAACCAAAGTAGCTGACATAGCCCAAAGAATTGCCGAACTGAAGCGGCAGTGGGCAGGGCACATAGCTCGTAGAACCGACGGCCGATTGGGCAGAAGGGTTCTCGAGTGGCGACCACGAACCGGAAGACGCAGCATGGGCAGGCCCCCTACAAGGTGGACCGACGATCTTGCAAGGGTCGCGGGAAGCCGCTGGATGCGGGTAGGGCAGGACCGGCTGTGTGGAGATCCTGGGGGGTGGCCTTTGTCCAGCAGTGGACGTCTTTCGGCTGATATGATGATGGTGATGTCTTTACAAAAGAAAAGTAGTATACGTAATATATTAGTTACCTGTTTGCATAATACAAGCTCTGCTCAGTTTGGGGTCAGTGGCTCTACCGGCTAAGTCGCCGAATATCGATTTCTTAAATGGCGTTCAATTAAATAAAGGTTAAAAATGACTTAATCAATCTTTAAATAGGCTTCAACGTTGACAATCGATTCCAGACCATTTATGACGTCACATGTGGTCATGGAAGCCGATTTAACGATTGATTATGTTATTTTTAACCTTTTTTATTTGAACGCCATTTAAGAAATCGAAGTTCGGCGACTTAGCTGCTAGAGCCCTAGATGGACGTGTTTGAATAATGTCCCAGGATATTATTATTAATAATAAAAATTTAAATTCTTCTCTTTCTCTGTCTAAATTCAACATTTTATTTTAATTTAATATGGCAACATTAAAGTAGTGAGCTTACTTTTTTCTTAAACGCTGACAATGCACTTGTGGCCCTTCTGGTGTTACGAGTGCGTCTGGAGTTACTTACTTATCGTATGGGCAGTAGTTACATAGTGTCAAATTTGTTCAACTGACACTGACGTGGCTTAACGACCGTTGTCTAATGGCTACAACCGGGACCGACAGGTGCCTACCGAAACACGGAGACGCCAATTAGGCGGTCACCCATCTATGGACTGACCGCTAGCCTAGTTGCTTAACCGGTTGCGGACCGGTGACAGCATCTGGCTATGAGTTATTTATTTATTTACTTACTGTTGTATTGCCTAATTGTTGACAGAATTATACCAAAATCCTTGTTACATGTTTGATACGGATTCCTAAAACTCAAACATCGTGTATTATGTATCTTGTATAACTTAAGTGTACTCCGAGGCAATTACGTATGACTTTATCTTTTGGAGATCTAACTTTCTTTATGGACTTTTGACACGAACATGGCTTGACGGCGCAAACAAGTGAATGATTGGCATAGACTTTATCTCCGACTCCCAAGGCAATTTTATACTTTTAATAATATTACTTTGGCAAATAAGATTTATCTAGTTCTTATTTGTTATGAATGAGAAACTATAAGTTAAGCCATACATTTATTTATTGGCTAACTTCTAATTTTATAACTAAGCATCGGGAAAATTATATAGCCTTTAAGAAAGTAATTCGTCTTTTATTTGGGTTAGGTTAGGTTATAACCGTGACGATCTAGCGCAAGAAGGCAAGCCTTTGAAGCGAGCGTGCCGCGGCAGCGGCCGCCGAGCGCTAGATACACTATTGTTCTTGAAGATTAGTGGCAAGTTTTAAAAAAACCCATGTTGTTGGAGCTTTGTTAATTTTTCACGTGGCATAATATGTTATTTTATAATTATCGTTTTGAATTACTTTAACTATACAGTTATTAGGACAAACCTATTATAACGTGTGGCTCAGCGATTAAGATAGTTGCCTTGCCGTTTCGTGTCCCGGGTTCGATTCCCGCGCAGTGCAATTATCTGTGTGACCCATAAATAGTTGTTCTGAGTCTGGATGTACTTTGTGTATGTTTGTAAAGTACCCCGCGACATAGGGATTAATACCCAAGAGCGGGGTTGTCTTTAAAAAAATACTAAATCATTTATTTGGCACTAGATAATATATCGCAATGATGTTAGGTGAAATAACTACCATGCTGAGTTGTATTTAGAGTGGCTTACATAGAAGATAACTAGTGGCTAAGATAGTATCATTCAGACGCTCGTTAATTGGCTGACTTAGTAATTTAGATGGCAATGTAAACTTTTAGAGGCGAATAATGCTATTAAAAAGAAGTCTGTTTAATTAGCACCCATTATAAATTAACGTTAAAATCAAGCTTTTTTATATATATTCAGTGTAATTCTTATCTTATTTTATCTTAGTTGGGGTGTACTTTCTTACAGCACTTCCACCCTTCAGGATCTTTTGTACTAGGTCGCATTGGCTTATACTCTATGCCTAGAGTCTTGAATGAAGTCCAGTACGCTTCTAAGGTGTAGATCCTTGTAGTCTCCTGGTTATGGATATGCCATATATGGACGGCTGTTATGTGTTGCCAACGCATCGCATTTGCGTAGTATATATATTTTTTTATTATTATATATATATATATATATATTTACATTGTATAACATATAAGTAATCTCGCCAAACTGTTACGTTTAATGGCGAGCATTGTTTCATTTTCTTCCCCACAGGTCCTGCAGATCGGGCTATTTGACAGTCGCAGTTTGTGTAGGTGATAGTTGGTGCCTTAGTGGCCCGTAAATACTGCTACTATTAGTTGTAGCTGGTTTCTGCTGTATTTCCAAATTGCTTTTTATGAGAGTTCAGTGAGCTTAGAATCTATCTAAGCATTTTTTTTTAAATTTATATATTGATAATAATGTTGTTATTCTCAACACGTGCAGGATAGTTCGAAATTTTTTTAAAGACTAACGAGCAAGAATTTTTTCCAATTTGGGCTATTTCATCACAAGTTAATACTTACCCCTAGTTTAGTAGTTTTATTTGTTTTTGGCCCGTGTTCTCCTTACGATACCGGTGTAGACTGAGACACTAAAAAGCCAAAAAAAAATAATACTCTGGGATATTAGTTACCCACTGTCATCTGCTCCCAGACTAAGCAGCGT
This sequence comes from Pseudoips prasinana, assembly GCA_951640165.1. Taxonomy (NCBI): domain Eukaryota; kingdom Metazoa; phylum Arthropoda; class Insecta; order Lepidoptera; family Nolidae; genus Pseudoips; species Pseudoips prasinana. The sequence continues at coordinate 14,986,672 of OX621259.1, read as the reverse complement.
TTCAACTATGGAAACCAGATAACTGATATACTCCGTGCTTCGGAGGGCACGTTAAGCTGTTGGTCCCGGTTGTAGCCATTAGACAACAGTCGTTAAGCCATGTCAGAGGCCTACTGGACGGTGTGAGCAACTCTGACACTAGGGTTACCACTACCCATACGATAAGCAAGCAAGCAACTGATATACTACTTTTCTTTTGTAAATACATACTTATATAGATAATTACCAACACTTAGAATCAGGACAAACACACATGTTCATGGACACAAATGTCTGTCCTGGGTGGGAATCAAACCCACGACCTTCGGCGTGAAAGGCAAGTTACATACTTGCCTACCAAGCCAACCCCGCCAATTATATAATCAACGTTTTCACAATGTAAAGTGTATTTACAATTTAATAATAAATAATAAATCCTGTGAATATTTAAATGTTTTTGTTAATCCCCAATGCAATTAAGTCACTATGAATACTGTTATCGAAATTAATCATTCTCGTACCAACATATTCTACGTTTAACATTTTGGCCTCACGTATAATTTCTAATAGGGCTGTCTAGACACATAGGATAATAATACCAGATATTTCAAAACTTGTGAAATACCAGACGTTATTTCACAAGTTTTGAAATGTCTGTTAACATTTCACTTTAGAGAAAGATACATCAAGAATGAGCCTATAATTTATAGCGATCCGGTTCGTGTAAAAAATAATACTTACATTCGTATGGATAAATTATAAAATTTATTCAATACTGCGTGTTCAAATCACGTTGGGGTCACCAGTTTACTAGGGTTCACCAATTTAGTGAGACTACTAAATTAGTAGAAGGAGTAGAAAATCAGAAGCAAGGCAAAAAATAAAATAAATTTTACATGTTAACTCGCTTCTGATTTTCTACTCCTTCTACTAATTTAGTAGTCTCACTAAATTGGTGACTCCTACTAAAATACTACTACTACTTATCGTATGAGCAGTGGTTACCCTAGTGTCAGAGTAGTTCAATCCGCCCAGTAGGCCTCCGACATGGCTTATCCAATGTTGCCTATGGTTAGAACCGGGACCGACAGCTTAAAGTGCCCTCCGAAGCTATCGAATTATTTATTCAATAATTAGGTATTATCATATACTTGGCAGTGACAGTGACCGGGGAACATAGCTCGTAGAACTGATGGCCGCTGTGGTAGAAAGGTAGGAAGGGTCCTCGAGTGGCGACCAGGCACCGGAAGACGCAGCGTGGGCAGGTCCCCTACGAGGTGGACCGACGATCTTGCAAGTGGCGCGGGAAGCCGCTGAATACGGGCATCGCAAGACCGACCATTGTGGAGATCCTATGAGGATGATGATGATCATATGATTGTATTTATCAAGCGCATGATATGTCATTGCATCATAATTTTAGATCCATTATAAGAAATTAAAAGATAAAAAATATATGATTTATAGCATATAATGTATATTAATAGGAGTGGATAAATATGGCTGGCTTTAATGCTTTATACTTATTCTAAACTCGGTAACACTAAGCAAGTGTAAGCTATTGTTTTCGTTTTTAATTAATGTTAACAAAGTTAAGCGACAAACACCTGAGGGCTTTCTGGAGCTCGGACCAACACTCAGGAAGTGGGTACAAAGAGGTTAAAAAAAAAAAAGCTTTTAATTAACAAAGCTTTTTTAACAGAATAAAGAAAATCATATAATAGAATAGAACTTTATTAAACAAAACTTAACACGTTTCGAGTACACTTAATTTCATCAACTCTGTGATGAAATTAAGTGTACTCTCTCCACTAGGATGAGCCTTTCGTCGTCAGGGGAGCTTAGATTAGCTGTAATTAAGTGAATGTATCACACTAATATTATAAAGGTGAAAGTTTGTGAGTGTGTGAGTGTATATGTTTGTTACTTCATCACGTCTAAATGGCTGGAGCGATTTTAATAAAATTTGGTATGAAGTTAGCTGATACCCTGGATTAACAAATAGGCTATAAGACAGAATTGGTTATTATTCACTCACCGCTACATATACAAGAAAGAGCTCTGTTTAGTTTAAATAGTACAAGCTCTACTGGTATCTACCTGATATACTACTTATACTACTTTCCTTTTGTAAACACACACAGTACAACTAATATAGCTAATACACCCAGAATTAGGACATACAGATATGTTCATGCAAATCTAAACATATAATAAAATCGTAGGAAAGTCAAAACTGTACATTGAATATTTTTTTTAAAGGATACTTGCGGCGTGAACTACATTCGATATAGAAGCCAAAAATATAGTTTTTTGAATTTTTGTCTGTGTGTCTGTTTTGTCTGTATGTATGTCCGGGGTAAAATCAAAAAGTACTGCATGGATTTACTTCAAATTTTGCATGAACATGACTAAGCGGTCAACATTTAGGCTACATTTTATCACACTATCATCTACGGGGAGCTGTGATAATTTATACAATTTAACGCGGGTAAAACCGCGGGGCACAGCTAGTGTTACATAAAAGTCATAGAATTCGAACCAAGTTAAGGTAACTTGAAACTAAGTAAATTTTATGTTGGAATCATGAGAAAGTCATCTAACATAGGTCAAACAGCAATCATAAGTCCTTAGTAACTTAAATTACAGCTATGCTATTACGAATATTATCTAAATATCTACCTTCTACCATTAGTAGGATGTATAAATCTTAAATTTACTCAACCATTGCGTATTAACGTATATTCTCAGGATGCTGTGTTGCGTAATATCACCCCATCACATTCCTTGGGGGGCGTAGAAGTCGTCCCGAGGGTATACAACATGTAACGTAATTAACGCACACCCTCAAACACCCCAATTAGAATATTATGTTGTAATCATAATACATACACTGAATTTTATATTTGACATCATCATCATCATCATATCAGCCGAAAGACGTCCACTGCTGGACAAAGAACTCCCCCAAAGATCTCCACAATTGCAGGTCTTGCACTATCCGCAACATAATGCATATATATTAACATATCTATGCATTATTATTTACTAAATTAATTTCTTGGAATAAAGTTTATTTTTCTTCATTTTGTATTGGTTGATGGAATTTGTATGAATACAAATAAAACTGCGCTTTATCAGTCTTATTACTTTGACTTACGGTCTATTTAAATTGGTTTTGACTTTACAGGGTTGATATGAGAATAATTTCCGTAGTTTTAATTATTTTGGAATAAAAAATTACCTATATTAAAAATGATATAAATCGATTCAGTAAAGGATTCTGAACAAACTATTTTCAGGAAGTGCGTTAATTACATGTTGTATATACTAGAGAACGGGCAACAGCGCCATCATCATCCATCAGATTTGCCAAGTGTGGAGATTATGGCATATCCCTACAAACGGTGATTTTTGGGGGAGCCTTTGTCCAGCAGTGGAGGTCATTCAGCTGACATGCCGACATGTTATATATGCCCTGGTATCCTCCTTGGTCTTGCTTCACTCAGTAGGAGCGCCGGGTTGCAATCAGAAAATCGCCAAAGCTATACCTCTGGGTCTTGGAGAGTACGTAAAACAGATTATCCTGACGTGTCTTCCATACATAGGTAAACACATGAGAGCTGCGGATTGTATAAAATAATTTAGAAACGACATTTAATTTATAATTATTATTTTTTATGACACTAGTGAGAATGATCCCTGTGTCGCGGAGTTCTTTACAAACATATAATTAATACCCAGACTCAGACTCAGTACAACTGCTTATGGGTCACACAATTAGTTGTCCTGTACATGTATAGTCTCCATTCCTCTACAACGTGGCGATGCTTCTAACCTAAAGCTTAGCTCGCGCGTGTGTGCGTGTGTGCGTGAGTTTGTTTCGCTGGGTCTTCTCAGTTGGGGCGCATTGGATCCGGTGGTAGCATTAAAGCGCGACCGTCGTTATTAACACAAGGTCCGTCATAATAATAATACCTTACTATAGACAGAACCATTGACAATATGTAGTAAAAATATTAGACTTAAACTAGATAATTAAACATAATTTCTTGACAATAACTTGATACGAGCTAGCTAAATATCATTGCTATGATAAAATAAATTTTATTAATGTTTTCATACAATATGTACCTAAATATCTATGTTACTAGAAATAATAATGTATACAACTATATTACTACAAACATGTTCTGACTATTTACAAGCGCTTTTTTAAAGTCTACGTGAGTAAAAACCTTTTTTATTTTTATTTTATTTGCGATGCTCGTAGAGTTAGAAATATACAAGAAAGATATTAAATAATACTTATTTTTGTATGAAAATAAAATTTAGCAAATTATCAAAAGTTGTAGAACAAAAGTTGTTGCTTATGGTGTTGATTTACTATCTAGTACTGCGTTGTTGTGTTTTAGAAGTAAGCTATCATACATTATCACATAATAACTATCTATTTTGAATTCTGGATATAGTACATGTGTGGGCGGTATACACTCGTGATTTGGAGCACATAGAGCGCGTTGAGCTGTCAGACCTGCGCCAGATATCTTCCGGGTTGTGTCGGATAGCCGTTCCAACGGATGATGAGAATGAAGAAATAGAAAGGGCAACGGTGTTTGCACAAACATTCCTGCAATATGATTGACTATTAATGTCTATTGTTCCTTGAAATTGGTTGGTATTGTATTAAATACACTTAATTAATAAACACTTATGTGACCTTTGGGAGACCTTTGTCGAGCCTTTCAGCTGTTATGATGATGAAAGTTGTTCCATTAATGACCTAAACAGTCGTGGCTTCGTTGGCCTAACCCAAATAATTTCCTTTTCCATAGAATATTTAGTTGAAGTTGTAAAAAAGACGAATTTCTTTATTAGAGACTATCTCATTTTCCTGTTGCTTAGTCATAAGATTAGAACTTAGATCACGTGGACAATCAATAAATGTGTGACTTAACTTATAATTTCCCTTTATAAGAAGAAGAAGTACACTTTATTGCATAAGGAATAGGTATACACAATATACAATGCGTAGAACAATATCTTGCAATTAGCGCATGGCGGCCTTATCACTAAAACTGACTTAACTATCTTCCGCCAAATATTCCGAACTGCAATTCGATGTATTCTTTTAAAAGACAAGTAATAAATCACTATCTATCCATTTCATCCATTTAGAATGTACGTAAGTATTAGTATTTAGTGTATTTTAAATTTAACATTAAGTATAATAGTGGTATATAGTCGTATTTATGTAAATTACTAGTATGTAAGTTTATTATTGACCTACACATATTATTGACTATCTTCAATTATTATTTTCCTCTCGCGGGTCTGCTGGAAGAAATTTCTTACGAAATAAGCAGATCCTGGGTACACTTCGTTTCCTTTAGTTTAATATTGTATGATTTTCTGAGTCATGGATGTTTTCTATGTAGGTATATAAGTATTTATCTATCTATATAAGTATGTATATCGTCACCTGGTACCCATAGTACAAGCTTTGCTTAGTTTGGGGCTAGGGTGATCTGTGTGGCATTGTCCCTAGATATTATTATTTTTGTGTGTACATGAATAAATAAGTAAAAAAATAAAAGCGATTTCTTCCAGGCAATCTATTTACTTTGCATGGAGCAGAATTTAATTTCAATGGATAATGGTAGCAAAAGGTGTACGTATTTATTGGAAACTAGCTGTGTCCCGCGGTTTCACCCGCGTTAAAGTTTATAAATTATCACAGCTCCTCCCCCGTAGGTGATAACCTGATAATATGTAGCCTATATGTTGACCCGACCTCTTAGTAATATCAAACAAAGTAAATCCATGCAGTACTTTTTGAGTTTAGCCTGGACATACCTACATACAGACAAACAGACAAAAATTCTAAGAGATTTTTTTATGGCTTCGATATCGATTGTAGCTCACACCCCAAGTATCCTTTTAAAAAAATATTCAATGTACAGTTTTGATTTTCCTACGATTTTATTATATGTATTGATTATGAAAGAGAGAAAGAGATACCGAACAAAATTCAAGCCCAGTAGCAAACTAACATTAGACGTGCATAAACAAAGCCAGTATAAAAATATTAGCTTTACACAATTTCGCGCCTTTCCTTCGCATGTCCACCCAGTTATGGTGAATAAATATTAATTAAACAACGTGAAATTCCACTTTGATATGCTTTGTAATATTTTATCGTTATTACGTGCGTTAGTTTTATAACTACGGAATTAATTATGGTTATATTAATAAACTATAGTGATGTAATGTATTGTTAAGCTAAAGCCTGCAGAACTTATGCGTCCGCTTTTTTAGGATTCCGTACCCAAGGGGTAAAACAGGACCCTATTATTGAGCCTTCACTGTCTGTCTGCTCGTCTGTCACCAGGCTATATCTCATGAACCGTGTTAGTAAGACAGTTGAGATTTTCACAGGTGATTTATTTCTGTTGCCGCTATAAAAACAAATACTAAAAAACAAAATAAAATAAATATTTAAAGGGGCTCTCATAAAACAACTTGCCCGGTTTTTTTTATAAGACTACGCCCGCACTATAAATTAATCCTTGTGTCGCGGGATACTTTACAAACATATAATTGACTCAGTACAGCTATTTTTGGGTCACACAAATAGTTATCCAGCACGGGATTCGAACCCATGACACGAAGTGGCGAGGCGACTATCCTAACCGCTGCGCCACACGTGCAGTGGAATCGTTTATAAATTTATTCTCACTATTACATTTTCACCTCTAAAAGCCAATCTTGCCTACCTTAAGCAACTCAAATACTCAAATTAGGAGGCAATGATAATCACCCACATTGCGTTACATGCGCGAGCGCAATCAAATAGTTAGAAGCTGTTCCGCAATGGTCTAATGCCCATTTTAGGCACCTATTTTCCTGTGCATATGTTAATATTGGTTTTTCTCGGTTACTTGGTTCCGTTGTGTTGTCATATTTATGTTAATCGAAGTAAATAAGTGCAGCAAGGGACAAGTTAGGAATTGTCGATGTAGAGAAGTTGTTTTTATCACACGTTTCCTCAGGTTGAAAAGACCAAGAGATACAGGTTAGGAGACAGTATGTCAAAATATTACTGAACCAAAAATTGTATGTCGACTGTGTTATTTAATTAGAAATATTAATAATTATGAGCGCTATTTTTTTTGTTCTTATTTTTTCTATTTAAATACAGTAGTTGAAGGAATTTAATCTTAACTTATTTTACCAGCGCTATTTATTTTAATTAAATACACTTACCCCATCTCATCCCGTGGGGGGGCGTAAAATACCTACCAGAGGACGGGCAGCAGCTTCCTTCTGCGTACTATGACTATCTGTACTATGACTGCGATCGCCAATCCACCTGTCAAGCGTAGCGATTATGGCATATCCCCCCAAGATGATTCTCGAGAGAGGCTTGTCCAGCAGTGGATTTATTTATTTGTAACGATGATGATGATGAGGTTATACAGTAGTTATAAAAGATGTCCATTACATTGGCTACACTAGACTAGACTTTGGGGGAGGCCTTTGAGCTGCGTCCACTGCTACTGTATAATCTAAAGCAATACATACTATCATCATATCATCACATCTTGTCATCATCATATCAGAACGAGAATTTCTTAAATCTGGATTAGGAAATGACAGACTTATTACAAAATAACTATAAAAATGAATTATTCTCAAGTCTCCGATTACGACACGCTGTTAATAATGCACGTTGTATAGAATAAGATATTCACACACTCTCTCAAAATAGGAATAAAACCTTGATTTCTCTTAAATCCAAACATAATAAAGAATGACTAGAAATACTAAAAATATAGATATTAACATACACTCTACTAAACTACAAAGAAAAATAGCGTATTCAAATCTCAAATTCCTACTTTACCATATATTATACTTATACTATATATTTTCAATTAAGGAAAGAAGGAAGAAAAATATATATATTTTGTCATAAGATATAATTACCGATGGTATGTGTATTTACCCCTGTAACACATGAGGCGATTCGCACACTGCACCGCATCATGCAGCGTAGCGCGGAGTGCGTTCTTACGTTGTTTGGAAGTATCTGTGTTGGTATAGAGAACACACGTAGTGCAACACACAGAAAACGCATTTACGCGCAGTGTTGCAGATCACGCGCCTACATGTGGAGTCACATGCAACCCCGCGCGAGGGTGCGGGATGAGACGCAAGACTAGACACCGAGCGCCGCAGTGCCGTGCGTGATTTTGGAAGGACTTGACGTGTATTTGTCACCACAACCAATAGCATTGAATGAAATCAGTCAGAGCCGCTATGAATCAATAAAATGAAACGTCGCGCGTGGGTCCGTAAAAAACACGCACGATGATGCAGATCCGCACTTCCGCAAGTACGCGCGTAGATGCGTCGACATGCAATGTGGTGCATGGCAGTGTGTTTATCGCCTTAGTCTCCTAACATAACAAAACAGTATTCGTTTTTTGTACTAAGTGTATTCATATTTACACTACATGCCGTGCCCTGCCCACTACTCCTAAAATAATGTTTATCTAATCTTCGATGAGTATCTCCTTTATTTAGCAATGGTGTAGTAAATAATAAAGTAATCAAATGATGTTTTAGGAAACAACAAGAGGTGTTATCGTAACAAGATCTCTTTCGAGCAACCTTTAGATGGGCTGATCGACGCGAACCAAGCGTTACGAAAACATTAATGGTTGTGAGAAAATTTATAAGAAAGGCGGTTTTTATATTCAGTTTCTTTATTCTTATACCTTTTGTATATTTAAGTACAAAGGTTTTAGGATAATTACCTGATTACCTAACAACTAAATTAATCTGGTAATTTTCCTTTATAGAATCAAATCAAAAATTTTAAATTTAATTATATTTTTTTGTTATCTTAAGAATTCTTGGATACTAAAATCTTATTATAATGTTGGCTGTAAGAGAAGCCTACTGACCTGTTTATATTTAATAGTACAGGCGCCAGCACATGCACGACATCTAGCCCAATCTGTCAAATTTCTTTTATAGATTTTCAACTTTATCACAAAAGTATAAGGTTCACTTTCAATCGCGGAAATTTGACAGATTGGGTTGCTTGATGTGCTGGCGTCTGTACAATTGACTACTCTATACAGATATTCTACTCTACTTTATTTACAGGAGTACTTTCCTTCGCTCACTGTCATAATATTAAAGAAAATAATTCCAACAGGTAGAACTCTACGTATTAATACTTTTCTGAATTTTTCTGTTTCTGCGCGAAAGATCCAATTTACACTTTTGGAGACAACCCTAGGGTTGACGCCAAAATTCTTAAGAATCTAGGTTCAAATTTAAATTTCAACCCAGAACCTCACTATTGAAACTTAAGTAAGCTTGACCAACGGAGCTGTTTGCATATTTCCTATCGCATGTACAGATTTATTAAGTTCGTCACAGATGCAGCTGGTCTACACAGTCTAAACGAGAGCCATATATAGATTATTCGTTTGAAAATTGTTTGGAACTACAGAGGCCAGCCGCAAAAACACCAAGGGTTCTATCGAGTGCTCTCGTTTCATGGGACTCTCGTTATATCATTCTATCTCCCGCCTTGCTTACTCATTGTTTCTTTCTGATTAAATTTGTTGCGAAAGGTCAATATAAAAATGTGTTTAGAAATGATGGTGCTCACGGCTACATATCAAACTATACATTTCCAGTATAAGCTGATCCCGCGTTGTATAGCATTTCTATACAATGAGAGGTCAGCTTATATTGGAAATGTATAGCTTGATATGTACCCGTGTGTACCACTCGTGATTGTTGGCCTACGTGGGCATTAAATAGTATTTTTTTCGTAGCTCGTCACATGCAAGCGTGTTCAGTGCCTCTAGCACGAATTCCTGCAGTTTACTTACTCGATCACACGTACAGTTTCGTCCCATACATTGAGCACCAGAGTTTTAGTTCTTAATAGTTTCCGCGAGAGGCGCTGGTGCTCAATGTATGGGAGGAAACTGTACGTGTGATCGAGTAAGTAAACTGCAGGAACTCGTGCTAGAGGCACAGGACTCCTTGGCCCAACTCGTATTTTGTAGAGTCTGCGCGTGTGATTGTACGGTAATTAACAGTAATATCTTGATATAGGCTACTCTATTATAACCCCAAATATATAACAGAAAATAACCCCAGAATTTCACAATTTAGAAGAGCCTATATGTATTATTTTATTAAGGTATTTCCAATCGAGTGTGACATTTAAGAAGTGAGCCGATTACTTTCTTAAAAGCGAGCAACGCACTTGCGACCACTCTGTTGTAGCGAGTGTCTATGAGCGGCGGTGATAACTTAGTATAAGATGACCTACTTGCTCGTTTGCCGTATGTATGGACAAACTTTCCGATAGTAATAGATCGCGATAATAACAATAACCAGGGACATAATTCACCACATTAAAAAATATATAGCTAAAACTTTAAACTCCGATAATTAAACCTATACATGATCTCTTTGACAATAACTTAATGTAAGCTAGCTAAATATCATTATTATTATTAAATGTTTTCATACAATCCGTGTAGCTAAATATTATATACAACATGTAACAATCAGAATATTATGTTGTAATCATAATACATACACTGAATTTTTAATTTAACATGTATATGCATTGTTATTTACTAAATTAGTTTCTTGGAATAAAGTTTATTTTTCTTTATTTTGTATTGAATGATGTAATTTGTATGAAAACAAATAAAAATGCGATTTTAAAAGTCTTATTACTTTGACTTACGGTCCATTACAATTTGTTTTGACTGTACAGGGTTAATATGATAATAATTTCCGTAATTTAAATTATTCTGGAATAAAAAATTACCTATATTAAAAATGATATAAATCGATTCAGTAAACGTTTCTGAACATACTATTTTCAGGATGTGCGTTAATTAAGTTACATGTTGTATACCTAGAAATAATTATACTTTAATTAATTATATATTACTACAAACACTTTCCGACTATTGACAAGCACTTTTTTAAAGTCTACGTGAGTAAAAACCTTCTTCATTTTTATTTTATTTACTAATTTACACGGCTATCTGATCGCAAACTAAGCAGAGCTTCTACTATGGAAACCAGATAACTAATATATTACATATACCTACTACTGTTCTTTTGTAAATACATACTTATACAGATAATTACACCCGGACTCAGGATATACAGACATGTTCAGGCACACATCTGTCCTGGGTGGGAATCGAACCCACGACTTCCGGCGTGAAATGCAAGCATTTGCCAATCACGCCAACAGGTGAAAGGAGAAACATGAACATTTTCATTTTACTTTTAATGTGGAATACTTACTTACTTATCGTATGGGCAGTTGTTACCCTGGTGTCAGAGTTGGTCAAGCCGCCCAGTAGGCCTCTGACATGGCTTAACGACTGGTGCCTAATGGCTACAAGCGGGACCGACAGCTTAACATGCCGTCCGAAGCCCGGAGACGCTCAGAAATTAAACTACTTCGGCAGTCACCTATGGCGGTCATCTATGGACTTACCGCGAGTGGCTTAAGCTCGCCAACCACTTACGGACCGGTTCGAGGATCTGGCTTTGAGCGCCATGTGTGGAATAAAAACTTGAGAGGTGTCAAGAGACACCCGGATGGAACGAAGTTATTTCTTATTATTTATTATGTACAAAAACCTGTATACACTCAACAAAAATAGTCGTCGCGACACCACACTGTTCAATGCGAAATAGAAATGAAAATATCTGGCTTGCTTTCTATAACACAGACAGAGAGACAGATAGAGAAACATGCGCACGCCGCACAGCTGCAAAAAGTGTCGTGACAACTTTTCGTAAGATTTTTTTCCGTCTAGCCCCTTTTCACAACGCGCGATAAGGAACTTCGTTCCAAAAAGTATTTATCTTATCTAAAAAAAAGTCCAGATGCCTAAATATATAATTGTAAACTTAGAACAGAATTGATGTAATATGTATATTTGAAATTACAAATCAAATACAATTTGGTCCGATGACTAAAAGTTTTATTAGTTTAGTAGGTAGGTACTTTTGAAATTTCTCCTGGGATCTGGCCCCATGTTATTCCAACTTCAGCTAAGTACGACCCAAGTTTAACGAAAAGTTATAACAAATTTAAATTATGTCAGCATAAAAATCAAAAAAGCCTTAGTATCCTTTAAAAAGAAAATACATTTTTAATAAGTTGTAATGAGTAGTAATTGTATAAAAGAGATTGGGCTACTCGCTCCAATAGCAATCATTGTGGTGTCATTGGATAGGTCCTTTCATCATCATTATCATCATCATATCAGCCGAAAGACCAAAAAGGCCTCCCCAAAGATCTCCACAATTGCCGTTCTTGCGATAAGTCCTTTAATCAGGAAAAATATTTAGTATGGGGACTTGTCCCAAATCCTTCTCCGAAAACCACGGGAAGCTCCCAAAGTTCGAATTTTATTTGATATTATAATTGCAATCTTAATAGTTAACACAAAATAAGAAAGGGGGATGACATTCTTCGCCGTCACTACGCAGTGCTAGTATATATTATGTACAAATAATTATATGTTAAAAATAAAACATTACCGAACTTGACACTCACGTAAAGAACTACTTTACCAAAAATATGATGCATTAAATATATCTACAAGGTCTCTTAAAAACATCACGAGTTCTTTTCTCATTTTCCAATGTCTTTGAAAACTTTAACTTAAGTAATAATATAATAATAATAATATCTAGGGACAACGTCACACAGGTCATCCTAGCCCCAAACTAAGCAAAGCTTGTACTATGGGTACCAGGCGACGATATACATACTTATATAGATAGATAAATACTTATATACATAGAAAACATCCATGACTCAGATACAAATATTCGTGCTCATCATTCATATTTGCACTTACCGGGATTCGAACCCAGGACCACCAGCTTCGTAGGCAGGAGTACTACCAACTAGGCTACCGTGACCGTCAATATTTCTAATAATTCGTCTTATTAAGTAATAAACTTACTAACTTTTTTATAATAATGTGTCATGCTCCTTGGGCCACTCCTTCCTAGACTCTTTCTTCCTTTAATACAAATGAAAGTAAAATCACAAAATTTCCAAGAAAGCAGACCTACCGAGCCCAGCCTTGAACCCAAAGCCCTTCTGACGCGGATTATTTAAGTTGCAGTCTTATTTGTTTGAGCCAAAGTTAACTTTTACTGCCTGGTGAAGTGAAAGCCTACCTAGAACAACTGTTAACGTCAAAACAAGAGTGGGATAATTCCAGGACTCATTATCCAGCTGACTGCAATTATATTTATCTCATCCACCGTTGTTATAACAAAAAATAAACACACTTATTCTCAGTAAGGCAGTCTTATGTTTACTAGGAAATTATTAATTAGGTACATCTACATTTTAATAAACTATTCCTCTAGCTATCCTATTACATAAATGAGATTTTTCCAAACTTATATAAGGAGAATATAAAGCCTGGTACTCGGCTATATCTCGGCACCCTGTATAATATATACAAGGTGGCCGAGGAGTTGACGTTCAAACGCAAAATTTAGATACTTTATGATGAGGAGTATCCGAATCACCCCCATGTATGTTCTATGTTTGCCTTATTTTGATACTTTGAAAATTTATGAGACCCGAGCTCAAAACCTAATTTCTTTTTTCCAAAAAATTCAGAGTCAGTTCTGCAATGATTACATAAACCATACTATTTAGGGTTTTAGGTTAAACTATGCTAATTGGTTATCACAAAAAAACTGAACCAGAAATGTTCAACAGAACTAGAAAAACATCGAAAACTACGTGAAATTGTAGAACAAATATGGGGGTGACTCGGATACTCCTCATCACAAAGCATCAAGATTTTGCGTTTGAACGTCAACTCCTCGGCAAGCCTGTATAATTGAAAAGGTCTTTTTACATGGATTAATGATAACCGAGTGGAATGTCCCCATTTGCTGTTGCGGTTCCAACAGCAAATGGGGACATAGGATGACCTGTGTGACATTGTCCCTAGATATTATTATTATTATATTATTACTTAAGTTAAAGTTTTCAAAGACACTGGAAAATGACAAAACAACTCGTGATATTTTTAAGAGACCTTGTAGATAGATTTAAAGCATCATATTTTTGGTAAAGTAGTTCTTTACGTGAGTGTCAAGTATGGTAATGTTTTATTTTTAACATATAATTATTTGTACATAATATATACTAGCACTGCGTAGTGACGGCGAAGAATATCATTACCCTATCTCATCCCGTGGGGGCGTAGAAATCGTCCCAAGGGAATACCTAGCAGAGAACAGGCACCAGCGTTTTTCTGTGAACTACCCTCAAACTGCGATCGCAAACCCGTCTGCCAAGCTGGGCGATTATGATATATACCCCATTATTTTGTGTATCTGTGGACTTAATTTGGCTGAAATGATATTAGTAAAAGAACATTATGACAATTACTCGACGATGGAGTTGTTAAAGTCACAATATTATTTAAATAAAAGAATACTGTTGTGCCCGACTACCATTAAATACTCTTTTATAATACTTTTTTTATATTTTATGTCTTTTATTGTTTTTATTGTCTTTTACTCTTGTTGCTAGGATACAAACCAAAATATTTTATTTTCGTAGTATTAATCGGTCACAACTGTTAGTGTCCCTTCATTTTATAATTTCTCTTAATTATTCTTATGAGTGAGCAGAAATATAATTTTAATCGGTTTTTAATTAAGGTTTAGAATTGGTTAGGTGAAAACAAAGTTCAGACACCTTTAAAAAATTTGAACAGGTACTAATTTTGTTTTCAAGATGTGTGGCGCAACCTCGTAGTGACCGCAATTGCATTGAAACATTATAATCAAATACTATTAGCACTTTTAGTCCATAGTTGGTGAATGGTTTGTCTTTGAAGTGCGACAGATATTTACAAGCATATGTTAGGTACTCGAGGTCTTAATATAATTTATTTTAAGATTTATGTATATGGATATGTACCTATATGGAGGTCCCGGGTATGACCTTAAACTGCCTCTATCGGGGGCTCTAGAATCGAAGGATTCATCAGAGGCTTACGATAGCAGGGGAGATGAGCCTCTAAGCACTGGCCTGCAACTCATCTAGGAGATGGAAAACTCTGATCACAAACCCGGAACGGGGTCTCCGTTAGGCGCGAGTAGGGTCCAACCCGAAATATGCGGCAGATTTCTACAGCTGACCTATCTCCACACGTATTGTCTTGCCTTTTCTGTGGGCTCAGCTAGTGAGGCCTAAAGAGGAATGCAGGTCTTGGGCAACCCTGCGTTTCCTTTACTCCGTCCGGAGGCTGTGTATTGTCTGTGAAGAGGTCACTTCACCCACGTCAGCTCTGCTAGGTGGATAACAACACGTAAATCGTCTGTAACAGACGCAAAGGCCATATATAATAATGTATATGGAACTCCTCATTGTTTCCTTCTAATTAAATTTGTTGCGGGATCCAAGACAGACGAGGCAATTCCACGGGACACGCCTGAACCTCACCGCTCAGTGTCACTTGTATGTATGCCACTGTTGATACTGGCTTACTTCTGTAGTAGTGGGTTAGAGTGAGGAACTAACCCCATTATATAGATGTATATCGTCTTTCAACTAACGGGCAAAAGAGGGTTAATCCGTCGTATTGTAAGGTACTAGTGAAAGATGCTTATAAAATCAATGAGGTATCTAATGCGGCAATTCCGATCCGGTATGACATGGCAACCTTCAAGAAGCGAGCCTATACCTTTCTTAAAGGCCAGCAATGCACTTGCAGCTCCTCTGGTGTTGCAAGTGTCCATGGGCAGCGGTGATCACTTACCATCAGGTCACCCACTTGCTGGTTCGCCATCCTATTAAGTATATAAAACGAAGGCTACGCACACATTAAGTATAATTAATATCGTTGGTCTAGCGGTAGCGTGTTCACCCGCAGAGAACGAGGTCCTGGGGTCAAATCCCGGGTACGGGACTAGTCCCTCCCTCTTACCCACCACTGCAACTCCTGTAAGCCAGGATAAACAGTGGCTCACAATGAAATGACACTGAGCGGTGAGGCTCAGGCATGTCCCGGGGAATGGCTTTAACTGTCTTGGATCCCGCAACGAATGTAATCAGAAAGAAAAAAAGGAGGAGTTAGAAATCAATAGTTCCATTCAAATCCCGGGTCGGGCTAAAAGTGTTTTTAGTAGTTTTCTGTAACAAGAAAAAAATCTCAGCATCAGTCGACGTCTGGGAGTTGGCGGTATTATACCCCCGTGCCTCGGAGAGCACATAGAGCCGTCGGTCCTGTACCTGACCTCTTTCCGGTCGTGTCGCTAGGTGTTCCATCAAATCATGAGAGTGATGATATAAAGTGCTCCTGTGCTTGCGCACACACTTGTGCACTATAATATGTCCTGCGCAGATTTCTATTGAGAATGGCTGCCGTGGCCGAAATTCGGCTAGGAGGACATTATTATCATAAGTATAATGTTGTAAATTAAAGCTTTACTTTTTTTATACAACTCATTTGCAAACAAGCATACGGCCCACCTGATGGCAAGTGGTCACCATAGCTTATGAACGCTTGCGACACCAGGGGCATCATTAGCGCATTGCCAACCGTTTATAAACCTTGCAACTCCCTTTTTGAAGAGCCCCATGGTGTAGTATCTACCCATACTGAACGCAGTATGTAAATAATATATATATAGTATTGCGCTACAATACAGCCTTTTACTTTTTACGATTCTCACAATGAGAACAGAAACTAAAAACAGAATTCAAGAATGTTATGAAACAATTTTTCATGATTGTTTACTCCGTATATAGTCTGATTCCGATTACGACGCATGACATAACAACGCATTTAAAATTCTCAGAACACGACAGTAATTTGATCTCCGGTGCCGTCGCACGCGCATACGTCACGTAAACTTGCGTATACGCATAGAAATCTGATAGAACAAGGAGTTGAGTTCGTTTAACGGTATCAAATTAGCGTATTTGTATGGATGTGGTTGTTTGAATGTATAAGTCTATGTATATTGACTTTCACGTAACATAGATGGTTGTATAAAGAATTTTATGACAGTTTTAGTTGTTCTAAAAACTTAGAAGAAACTAGACCATATAGATAGTAAAATTTAGGCAACATAATAAAATTATATCTACAATTATATGCTTTAGTATAATATATACATACTAGCTGTGCCCCACGGTTTTACCCGCAATCATCTTTATAAATTACTAGCTGTGCTACCCGCTGGTTTTACCCGCATTAAAGTTTATATATTATCATAGCTCCTCCCACGTAGGTGATAGCGTGATAATATGTAGCCTATATGTTGACCCGACTTCTTTGTAATATTCATGCAAAATTTGAAGTAAATCCATGCAGTGCTTTTTGAGTTTAGCCCGGACATACATACAGACAAACAAACAAACAGACACACAGACAAAAATTCTAACAACTATATTTTTGGCTTAGATATTGATTGTAGATCACGCCCCAAGTATCCTTATTAAAAAATATTCAATGTACAGTTTTGACTTTCCTACGATTTTATCATATGTATAGATAGCCTATGTGTTAATCCAGGGTGTCAACTAACTACATATCAAATTCTATAAAAATCCCTCCAGACGTGAAGAAGTAACAAACATACACACTCACACGGTTACAAACTTTCACATTTATAATATTAGTGTGATTGCTGTTCGGCTGACGGTATAGAATCTCGCCACCCCATCTCATCCCGTGGGGGGCGTAGAAGTCTTCCCGGGGGTATATCTCCCAGAGAATGGGCAACAGTGTCTCTCCGAGTACTATAACCATCATGACGATGATGATGTCTTCCCGGCTGAATTTCGGCCACGGCGGCCATTCTCAATGGAGATTAGCCAATTGCGCAGGACATATTGTAGTGCACAAGTGTGTGCGCAAACACTGGGGCACTTTCTATTCCATCACTCTTATGATCCGATGGGATGACTAGCGACACGATCGGAAAGAGGTTAGGTACAGGACCGACAGCTTTATGTGCTCTCCGAGGTACGGGGGTGTAATACCGCCAACTTCCAGACTTCGGGCTGATACTGAGAAATTTCTTTTTACGGAAAGATCCCAAAATCACTATTTGGCCCGACCCGGAATTTGAACCCAGGACCTCATTTTCTGCGGTTGAACACGCTACCGATAGACCAACGAGGCATACTGCACTCACCAACCCTTCTGCAAGCGTCGCGATTATTGCATATCCCTCCAAATTATCGACAAACTACATTTTGGAAATCTTTTGGGGAGGCCTTTGTCCAGCAGTGGACGTCGTTATGGTGAGATGATGATTCTTATGAGTCTAACGATGGAACGGAACCCCAGACATGCAAGGGCAAATCTTAATCCTGCTGGTTACTTACTTCTCATATGGGCAGTGGTTTTTTTTTTTCTTTTTTTTTTTTTTGTTTATTCCCGCGCTTTTGGGGAATAGGCTGACTGTACCCCTTGCATGGCAAGAGTCCTTTGGTGGGAATGAACTTATCTGGGTGCGAATTGAGTTTGGTGTTAAGTTTATTTAGTTCGTTTTATTAAGGTATATTTTATTTAATGAATTAGCTTTAGCTTTATATGTTTTAAGTTTATGTTTACTTCGAAATATATTGCATTTTGTAAATTTACTGTATGAGCAGTGGTTACCCTAGTGTCACAGTTGTTCAAGTCGCCTACTAGGCCTCTGACGTGGCCTAACGACTGTTCTCTAATGACTTCAACCGGGACCGTCTGCTTAACGTGCCGTCTGAAGCACGGAGACGCTCAGTAATTAAACCACACATTTGTGACCACCCATCTATGGACTGATGGCGAGCCTAGTTGCTTAACCTCGGATCGGTGAGAGCATCTAGCTATGAGAGCCTCATCCTGCTTGTAATAATGTAACAAGATTATGTAATAAAAAGTATTATGTGATGGGAAC
Organism: Pseudoips prasinana; assembly: GCA_951640165.1. NCBI lineage: Eukaryota > Metazoa > Arthropoda > Insecta > Lepidoptera > Nolidae > Pseudoips > Pseudoips prasinana. The sequence goes on along the minus strand of OX621259.1, from coordinate 14,967,676 downwards.
TATTGTATTTGAAACACGAGCATGCAAATGCTTGCATGGCAGTGTTTTCATATAGAAAAACTAGATTTATGAACTCAACAGTAACTGCAATTACGTTCCTGGTTAGCGAGAGATTTTCACTGAGTAAAAAGTGGTTTCTTTAATTTAATAACTTCCTTATGAGTGGTGGATAAGATTCGTAACACGATACAAATAAAAGAAATGGAAACTTCGAACCGAAATGGATTAGCCGTTGAGGTCTTTTGGAACGAAGTTCCTTATCGCGCGTTGTGAAAGGGGGCTAGACGGAAAAAATTCTTACGAAAAGTTTTCACGACACTTTTTGCAGCTGTGCGGCGTGCGCATGTTTCTCTGTCTGTCTGTCTCTCTCTCTCTCTCTCTCTCTCTTATAGAAAGCAAGCCAGATATTTTCATTTCTATTTCGCATTGAACAGTGTGTGTTGTCGCGACGATTATTTTTGTTGAGTGTATACAGGTTTTTTGTACATAATAAATAATAAGAAATAACTTCGTTCCATCCAGGTGTCCCTTGACACCTCTCAAATTTTTTTATATCAGAGGGTGACAAACGAGCAAGTGGGTCACCTGATGGTTAGTGATCTCCGTCGCCCATGGACATTCGCAACACCATAGGAGTCGCAGGTACGTTACCGGCCTTTAAGAGTCAGCAAATAGGTGTTGCTGACCCTTCTTCTAACCCCGATGAACTCTGGCGACATAACACACGCAGAAACACAACATTAAAATTGTGAATGTAATTATTAAGGAATGTCTTCGGTTAGGTGGAGGTACTTCCCCAGTCGGGCTGCTCTTTGAGCAAATGAATGCTGTGCCTAGGGTTACCATATGTAAATAGAGGGATGCCTGTCTATGGTACCTAAAATGCCTGAATTTTCAGAAAAATGCCTGTCTGAAGCAAAACGCTGTAGGTAATAAGTTATTGATATTTGTCAAAGACATTATTTTTTTTATAGTTCTTTCTTATCTAAGTAATAAACGTAAAAATCTTCACTAGATACAGTTTTGTAATTTTCCTGTGTAATCAATATTGCTTTTACTGATTCAATTGTCAGCCGATTTCTTTCTGGGCTTCCACTGGGCGTTGACGAGAGCCTGCGAAAATGCCTGTCTCAGACCAATGCCGGCCGCACGCCTGTCGAAACCTTAAAATGCCTGTCAAATGCGGCTAAAGCCTGTCATATGGTAAGCCTACTCGTACCTGTGCCCTATCTCTCTTAAAAGTTGTTCGGCGCAGCTAAAAGATTATGTAGCGGTATGCGTGTAGCGGTGTATGAGCGGCCATGGTGTAAGTGTTCTCAAGTTAAAACCCAAAGCACTCATGGAGTATATGTGAGCATTATAAATAGACCGATGGGAGAGTATGGACAGTGATTACCCCGATGTCAGAGTTTTTCAAGCCACCCAGTAGGCTTCTGACATGATTTAACGACAGCAACCGGGACAAATCTTAATGTGTCCTAAGAATAGAGATGTAAAATGACTGAATATGACGAGTCACAATTGTCATAAACCTTAAATGACCGGTCATTTACTGTCAAATTCAGTCAATTTGACTCAAATATTATTGTCTACTCTCGACTCGATCAAGTATTTATTTATTTAGGTACCCAATTTATATGCAAGTTGAAATGAAGCAACGTTTTATTTTCTATTGTATCATGAGAGGATAAGACGAGATCAAAACAATACGCGAGGCGATGCGACGTTGCCATTTTGTCTTAAATGCACGCATGATTAGAAATGTAAAATGATTAACACTATATAATAATACTATAAGTCATAAAACCACTTTTTTGTTTCAATTTAGAAGTTGTAGACTTTTATCAATGACAAAAACTTAAAAGGTACTAAAATATTACTGAAATCAAATTGACTGAAAATGACCATTTTTGACAGTTAATGACCATTTTTGACCAATTTGACCGTAAATTACAGTCAGTCTAATTCAGTCACTTTAGTCATGTTCAACACTACCTATGAAGCATGAAGATGCTCATAAATGAAAAGACTTTGGTGGTCACCCATCTATGAACTGACCGCACCTCACTTACGGACCGGTGAGAGCATCTAGCCATGAGTGCCGAATATTCATTATATCACTGCTTTAATCACCATCAATTATACTTTAAGCAACATGCAGCAGGCATGCAACATGCCGCAAGCATTGTTTCTGCCACGGCTCCGGCGCTGCGGGGTTTGAGCGGGCCCACGCGAGCTTATGGTCGCAGATGGTTTTAACGCTCACCACCGCAGCTTTGGCATGCTGGCTTGTCAGCCGCGGCGGCGGCCCTTCAAACCACCTGCTCCACAGTTCGCGGGCGGGCTTACCCCTCCGCGCCTACGCGGGCTTAAATTACACTCTAGGGGTAGGGCAACCAAGACGTTTCGTTTCTGTCACTAAATTTTATAGCACCCTATTGACTTTTATGACACTATTTTAATTTAATATTGGAAATGCTACCAAGTAACCGTCTATATTATGTATTTGTGACCAAAAATCAGTAAAATGTTGTTTTGGTGTGGTAAAAATATGGCTAATAAATCATTTGACAAATGAAAAAGTTCAAAAGAGGCTTCGGCCAATAGCAAAATATTATTATTGTTAATCAGCGAAAAATTGTTCGATAAAATAGTACCTATGACACATAATTCTTCGATGATCTTAAAATATGTAAATGCATATAGCAAAAAAGACGTTGGTCAATAGTTTTCGGTAAAGTGATCGGTTACCCTGTACAACACACATGATATAATATAAAATGTTCGACGCGGGTAAAACCGCGTGGCACAGCTAGTTCTCTATAAAATCTATAGATACCTACAAAAACTTCTCTCGAAGTATGTATATTCATTGACCAAATTAAATAGCCTTAATTTGTTGAATACCGACGCAACACCAAATAAATAAATAACATACCTATTGCCACATAATATCAAAATATACCATACATGTACATACTGTATATTACGCATGCAAGGGCTTGCAATATAATCAATATCGGGTTGTACGTGAGTTGGGGTAAACTTCTTAAGCAAAGATATTGTGACAATACATTATTTATTACAGTAGAAATTAGTGCTCCTTTTATCTTGTCCATATAACCCTGCTAGATATACTTGAAATGTCATATTATTATTTATATTTAAATAAGTGTCATATAGAGGTAGTAAATACTAATATTAAGTAGATATGTACTACTATAAGTGTTAAGTAATTATCTCCTACATTTGGTCTTTATTTATTCCTAACTAAACTACTAACTAAATTCATTCGATAAGTTAACATTTACCGTTTCACACAATGAGGATGGCTATACAAGCTGCAGTGCATCATCAGAGAGTTCATGTGTACTGTATCACATTTAACTCCTTACTTTGGTGTTGTCGTATCTGATAAGTTTATGTTTTATATGGTCGGAAAATAATGTCCCTGTCATAGTTTCCTAATGTAAACAAAACATTTATAACGAATCTTGTTCAATCTTGTGGTCGTTTGCCACAGAGCAAGTAACATAATTTTAATAACTTTGTTTCAAAGATTATATAAGATGTGTACATTGATACTCGATTTATTTGTTTAGGAAGTAGAAAATATGTAGTTTAGCTTTAATGATAATAATTTGTGTTTGATTTATTTTATTTTTATTTTATCATTCATTTGTCCGTGATTTACTTGTATTTGTTATTATTATTATTATTGGTTGTATTTGTTTACTTATGTTAATGTTCCGTGAAAGTCAATCGCACCATTAGAATTACCAGCGCTGGAACAATAAAATGTTCTAGCAAATGCTGAGGTGGTGCCATTTCAGACTTGCACGGACAACAAGTGCCTTTGTTTTACTTCTTTTTTTTTTCTTTGGCTTTGAGATTTATTTTATATTTTTGTTGTCTGTGCAATGTTTCCTGAATAAATCTTTTTCTTTTCTTTTCTTTCTAACCATATATAATCCAACTGAAGCTTCTCTGCCGCTGTTATCGCTAAGACCGCCTAATTACTTAATTTTTTATCATAATATATGGGCAGTGGTTACCCTTGTGACAGAGTTCTTCAAGTCGCCCAGTAGGCCTCTGACATGGTTTAACAATAGTTACCAATGACTACAACTGGGTCCGATAGCTTAACAAACCCTCCTCAATTCTGGAAATATTGTTTATTTTTTTATATCAGCCTAAGAGTCTTCTTCTTCTTCGCCGTCGTATAGAGGTCAGATGAGGCTCAAGCTATCTAGGTACTAAGACCATAAGCTACATAAGTGCGCCGCAGACTCGCTCTTTGGTGTTTCAAACCAGAGCTTTTCTACCAGAACTGGCAACACTAATTAAAAATAAACCATAGAAAAGCTGGGGAATAAGTTTGCACTGCAACTGCGGAATAAACACATAGAAGAATACTACCACATTGACGAATTTTTAAATGATAAACTGTAATAAATAGACATTTATATTTTGGTAGCTATCAATTATTGACATTATTATATTATTATTAATCTATCATGTTATATGAATCATTTTTAATTTTAATCTGGGAACTTTTGTATTTATGTTATTTAATTTATTCAATTTTAATTTTGTTGACATATTTTATTAATGTAATTTTTTAAGGAGTATCGAATGTTCATACGCCAAAAGGTAAAACATGGCGCTCGTCAATACTAATGTACAACATCCACTGTAATAACTGTATCCATGTTTGTGAACAATAAATGAATTATGAATTATAAGACCAAGATTAATTTATGGATTTTCTTCCCATTCTTACTGTTGCAAGCATATGTTATAGACTTTGGATGCCTCATTGATGTAGTGGTATGCTGTTTCGAATCTCGGTTCGAGCTAAAAAAGGAAAGGAACGATTATTATTATTACGAAACAGGCATGTAAAGCCGCTCATATACAGATTCCATGCTTCCTACTGGTAATTTTGCTCGCCAGAAAAATCCCAATATAGCTCATATTGGGATTTTTCTGGCGAGCAAAATAACCCGTAGTAAGCATGATATGTATAAAGTTGTTGTTCTTCCGCCAGATCCTTCATCCGTCTGGCAGATAGGTGGCTCATCAGATAACGAAAGTGATAGAGGTGGTCTTGTATTTGCGCACACGCTTATACAATGTAATACATCCCACATAGTGGACTAGTTAAGACTAGCCCCCCGAGCTAACATTAACCCAGGTTCACTACGCTATACAATCACCATCGACGATCTACAGACTAGGTAAAATCTAAATATTAAAATTTGAACTTGAATATAACGTAATTTCCTACCAACATAAAGTTCGACAAGATTCTTAATATATACGCTATACAAAATATATATACGCTATACAATCACCATCGACGATCTACAGACTAGGTAAAATCTAAATATTAAAATTTGAACTTGAATATAACGTAATTTCCTACCAACATAAAGTTCGACAAGATTCTTAATATATACGCTATACAAAATATATATACGCTATACAATCACCATCGACGATCTACAGACTAGGTAAAATCTAAATATTAAAATTTGAACTTGAATATAACGTAATTTCCTACCAACATAAAGTTCGACAAGATTCTTAATAATAATATATGGGGACTTTATATATAGGGACAATGTCTCACAGATCATCCTAGCCCCAAACTAAGCAAAGCTTGTACTATGGGTACCAGGTGCCGATATACATACTTATATACATAGATACATACTTATATACATAGAAAACATCCATGACTCAGAAACAAATATTCATGCTCATCACACAAATATTTGCACTTACCGGGACTCGAACCCAGGACCACCAGCTTCGTAGGCACTACCAACTAGGCTACGGTGACCGAGATTCTTTAGAAGATATCTAAAATTAAAAGTCAAGTTTTCAACTGTAACAATTTTTTGGCTTCTTATTAATTTAAATATAAACTTCTGTCTCTCCAAGTTATGGAATACTTTTATTTTATTATTTATGGAAAAATAACAGTTAAATACAATTTCCGTACCCTAAACCGGCGAGCATGTACGAAGAATATAATGACAGTAAACGAAGCATAAGAGGTGTACAGCGATCTTGACAAATGGAAAACCGTTGTCTCTGCCTACCCCTCTGGGAATCAGGCGTGAGTCTATGTATGTATGTAAATACAATTTCATATAAAGTTAGGATAGCAACAGTGAGTTACAAGTTTCCACTTATAGGACCATAATGTTATTCACTTGACACAAACAATGTGTTGGCTAACTTACGAATTGCCTATATGAATAGAAAAGACAACATTTACGCATTACATAACAATGCGAACATAATACTAAAATAATACAAAAACAAAATGGTTGCCTTTACTTAAATAAGTTGTCCTTTTTTAGTAAAGACAACCATTCGCACTGAAGAGATGTTAGTAGAAAATATATTTGCACTAAATAGATTTATTTTGTAAACAAACAATTTTTTCATAATATGTTTTTAGATATACGACCCTCGCTTAAACCACAGGGGTTTTTTGTTAATTTAACATGTTACAGTTTTACAATTCTATAATTTATTAATATTATCTAGCAGGTATTTTTTCATTTTTACTCGGTAAGATTGATTGCTTACATATTTACTCGCTATGTTTTCTGGTAGGTATTTTGGTAATACATATTTTTTGTGTTTGGTAATATTCTTAATCTAATATTGCTCGTAGAAAATATATGTGCACCAAAGAGATGCTAGTAGTTTTTTGTTTCGCTCGCCTTGCGTGATGGCGAGTCTCATGCTTGTTACTTAATACTTATCGTAAGGGCAGTGATTACCCTAGTGTCAGAGTTGTTCAAGCCGCCCATTAGGCCTCTGACATGGCTTAACGACTGTTGCGTAACGACTACAGCCGGAACGGACAGCTTAACGTGCCCTCCGAAGCCCGGACGTGCTTGCTGGCACCAGAAAATTGTTTAACCTGCAGTCGGAGAAGAAGAATGAAGTGTCATTTCGTTCTGTTTAAGCATTTAGGCGTGAACACGAATCATAGGTACTTATAAACATGTGCCTATGTGGTATTTTTTTTTCTTTATTTAAGGAGTTTTAATCCTCTAGGACTATGCCACGCCGTAGGAACAATACATACACTTTTTATCTAAAAATCTAAAGTAAACTCTAAATCAAATACATAAATTACGTCGTCGCATACCCTTACTTACAATTTTATATAAAACCATAGCAGCCTCAGAAAGTGGACATGCTAAGATAACGTTACCGCCGTCGAGTTGTTTAACATCCGGGGCACCCTGAAGCTTATCGTTTCTGAGGTCCTCGTTCCGCGCACATTCCATCATAATAATATAATATGCGTCTTCTATAATATCACACTCAGAGCACAGTATATGGTATTTGATCGGATTCTTAAGAGGTTTCCCTTGACGGCCTAAGTCTATATAAGGTATTTGTAACAGACGACTCCTATACCCTTATAAGTAATATTTAACTCCAGTTCACCATCCCACACACCAACATGCTAAATATTTATAAGTGCATCTTCAATAACGTTTGAAATTAGAGCACCGGTCTTTCTACCTATTACCTCGTCGAGGTTGTAGGTAGAAAAGCCAAGCCAAATCATATATCTACGAATATACTGACTTGGGACAAACGCATATGTTCACGCAAACAGGAATCAAACCCACGACCTACGTCATATTATACGTCACGTCATGATAGCAAGTATCTATCTATCTATCTATCATCAGCTCATCCCAAACTAAGCAGAGCTTGTACTATGGAAATCAGATAACTGATATTCTACATATACTACTTTTATTTTGTAAATACATACTTATATAGATAAATTACACCCAGACTCAGGACAAACAGATATTTTCATGCACACAAATATCTGTCCTGGGTGGGAATCGAACCCACGACCTCCGGCGTGAAAAGCAAGCATTTGCCAACCACGCCAACAGGCACATCAGAGAGGCCAGACTTTAAACAAAGTTTTAAGGCAATTAATATTATGTTTTTACTGTTAGGCTGTCGTAATACTGAGAAAAAAAGTTTGCCCCTATTCCTATGTATAGACGCAACTATGCACATCAAGCTACCCCAATCTGTCAATTTTCCCCAATTGAAAGTGACTTATGATGATAAAATCTATAAAAGAAATTTTACAGATTGGAGTAGTCTGTACATAGTTTAAACAGCAAAATCCAGTCAAAATAATAACCTTCCTGCTGAATAAAACAAGTGTGCTTTAGACGGGATGACTGAAGTCAAACATAGATATACAAAAAGTTACTGGCTATGAGTGAAAGAGTCGTGTCAGATGTCATTACATCTCTCTCTAATTAACCGCATGTGAAAAAAACAGAGTACACCCATTACTCTCAAACTACAGAAACTGTCATTATTAAGCTTTCACTGTCCATACGTCTGTCTATCAGCGACCTGTATCTCATGAACCTTAATTAGTAAATCGTTTAAATTTTCACTTAATTGTAATATGTTACTAATAGTCTCTCGATGGTATGTACGTAACAATTCGTGCGCGAGTCTAACTCGAGGTTTTTAACCGACTTCAAAAAAAGGAGGAGGTCCTCAGTTCGACTGTATTTTTACAATGAACTGTATCCTGTAAACTATGCCCTGTAAATTGTATGCAATAAAGTATATTTATCCTATTTTATAATTTAACTAGCGGCCCGGTACGTGCTTCGCTACGTATAAGGCATAGTTATAAAAAAAATGATTATTAAGTTCATTTATTCAAACTAAAAAATATTTTAAATTTCTAAAAGATGTATTTACACTTTTTCAAGACTTTTTTTAAATTTTCTCTACGTACAAACCTTCCCTAGACTTCCACGAATAATTCAAGACCAAAATTAGCCAAATCGGTAAAGGCGTTGTTGAGTTATAACATTACAACGAAAAGTGGCATCGATTTTTATATATACTTAATTATTAAACATATTTCACACTCAGTCATCAAAGCTAAGTCGAACAGATCGTGTTCTATCTATGACATCTACGCCACTGATAGATGAATTATTTGACACGTTCTTAACCTAAAAATACATCATACACTCATACATTATACTTAAAGATGTCACAGACACGATATACATATGTATATTACAACGTAATTTTCTCATGCATATTAAAATGTGACGTATACTTACGTGTATATATCTGTGAGACACCTCATTCTGTCCTTACAATCTATCATGATTTGTCTTAGGTAACTGTGACGTAACGAGACGTCAGTGGAGACACTTGAGTATGAAAACCACCCTACTACATACTAAATAAAGTCTTTGTCAATGCCTAAGTGTGTATACCGACCTGATGCTAGCAGAACGTAACGAGAGTTTGGGATTGTTCGGAAACAATCATTGAAAGTGGAATTCTATAAGGAAGAGGTTATGGATTCAGACCATTGATGCATTGTTGGATAACTGGATCACTCGGCTCTAAGTACTGCTGACATGTACGTGTTACATAATCTTTCTATCGTGGCAGTTTTTACATACCCGAATATAGGATTATTTCCTTTTTATTTTTTAAAGACAACGCCCGCACTAGTGAATCTCACCCAGAACAACTGTTTATATCATATCAGTCGGCCGTGTTTCTAGAAAACAAAGCCGATGGATAATATCCACCATACGCGGTCACCATATCCTAGTTGGTAGTGCTCCTGCCTACGAAGCTGGTGATCCTGGGTTCGAATCCCGGTAAGTGCAAATATTTGTGTGATGAGCACGAATATTTGTTTCTGAGTCATGGATGTTTTCTATGTATATAAGTATTTATCTATCTATATAAGTATGTATATCGTCGCCTGGTACCCATAGCACAAGCTTTGCTTAGTTTGGGGCTAGGATGATCTGTGTGACATTGTCCCCAGATATTATTATTATTATATTATTATTATTATTATCTAAATTCTCCGGAAGAGTGTTAGCAAGGGAATCCTAAATTAGATCTTCCAGTGTGTATCTTTGGCCTACGGTAGATGGTGATGTTTTGAGACCCGCCGGACGATTAAATTTATGATTTCCCACTTTTAAGATTAGGATACATACAATTTTAAAGCAAGATAGTAGAACACTTAAAATATAATAGTCATATTCGCCATAGCTATATGGCGTACAAATTTTGGTTAGGTTTGTAGGCCTTCATTAATATAATAAAAACTAATACACTACTAATGTAATCTAATACGAGAAAACTAATGTTCTCAATCATTGCATGTATCCGAAAGCAGCCGAGATCGCTGTCACTTTTAGTGTAATTTTTTTTCGTAGCAGTAATACACGTGGTTCACGCGTAAATATTTAACGGCTTTAATACACGTGGTACACGCGTAAAAATTTAACGACCTTCCGCGAAAGTTGTTTTTAGAAAAAGGGATGTTAAGGAAATAATCGTTAGAATGGGCACGTGTTAGTACTTATAATAACGCTTGGTAAACTTATTATTATTTGAGTGTACGTGACTCATTCCACGAATACGTAAGGTTTATTAAAGACTATATAACTCTGCCCGCAGTTACACCCGCGTTATACTTAACAAATTATAGCCTATGAGTTATTCTAGGGCGTCAGCTAACTCCATACCAAATTTTATTAAAATCTTTCCAGCCGTTTACATACATACATAGACTCACGCCTGTTTCCCAGAGGGGTAGGCAGAGACAACGGATTTCCATTTGCCACGATCTTTGCATACTTCTTTTTCCTCGATTACTGTCATTATATTCTTCATACATGCTCGCCGGTTTAGGGTACTTCTGACCTGCCCTTTCTTCAGAACATCTCCAATTTGGTCAGAGAATGTTCGACGTGGTCTTCCCCTTCCGGTTGTCCCATTCACACAGGCCAAGTATACTTCTTTTGTCAATCTTCTTTCATTCATCCTTTCTAAATGGCCAAACCATCTCAGCATGCCTTTTTCAATCTTTGTGACTACATCCTCTTTCACACCACAACGCTCTCTTACATCAGTATTTCGAATTCTGTCTCTCAAAGTCACACCACACATACTTCTCAGAGCTCTCATTTCCACTGCATTTATTTTACTTTCATTCTTTTTCTGCCATACCCAACTTTCACTTCCATACATTAAAGTTGGCACTAACACTCCATCGTGCACGGCTAGTCGAGCCTTCTTTGATACTTGCCGGCTACTCATAAAGGCGTGTAGTGCCCCATTCACTCTGTTCCTCGCATTTACTCTTCTAACAATATCTTTTTCATATTTCCCATCTCTCGTAAACAAAGTTCCCAAATATACAAACTCATTCACCTGTTCGACTTTCTCTCCTCCAATAACAATATCACACGTTGTCGTGTATTCATCCCTCTCAAATACCATTACTTTCGTCTTACCTACATTCATTTTCATCCCTTTCCTTTCAAAAGATTCATGCATACTTGTTACCATCACCTGCAACTCGTCCGCCGATGATGACATTGTACAATACTACACTATGACATTAATTATAATTCTATATCTTATCTGACATTGAAACATTTACTAAATTCACTTGTCGAAATCAATGTAACTAATTCTTGTTTGTTTAAATGTGTATATGAAACAATTTGCATGCCTTAGTTTTTAGGTAGAATACAGCGTTCAAATAAGTTTAATGTGTACCATCCTCTGCAATACCTGTATTGAGCAAATAAAATTGAATTGAATTGAATTGATGCAAGTAAAACTTGATCATCAGCGTAAAGCAGACATTTGATGAGTAACTCATTCTTCCTTACACCGCATTCACTTTCTTTCAAATCTTTTAAACAGCTATCCATGAATAGGTTAAATAACCACGGTGACGCTACACATCCCTGTCTAACACCCTTTTGGATGCTAAACCACTCGGTGTATGACCCGTTAATCCCCACGCAAGCTCTGGAATCCCTATAAAGAGATTTTAGTGCTTGAACAAGGTTGTCGTTCAACCCATACATGGACATTACCGACCATAGTTCACTCCTCAACACTCTATCATAGGCCTTTTCTAAGTCTACGAAGGCACAGTAAACCTTTTGGTTTTTGCCCAAAAACTTCTCTACTATGCTTCGCAGAGAAAAGACCTGATCCGTGCATCCCATTCCTTTCCGAAAACCTGCCTGTGCATCCCATATTTTCGCATCGGTTTCTTTCACAACTCTTTCAACCAATACTTTTGCATACAACTTACCAACGACGCTGAAAAGACTAATGCCGCTATAGTTTTTACAGTCTTGCCGTGAGCCTTTCCCTTTGTAAAGAGGTACGATGACAGCCTTGCACCAATCACTTGGCACTTGGCCGGTGGTATAGCATAAATTGAATAGGCTGCACAGCTGACTCGCTATGACGCCATGTCCAGCCTTCAGCATCTCGGAAGTTATCCTGTCATACCCTGGTGACTTACCTGATTTCATACCCTTAATAGCTTTCACAATCTCATCCATACCAATGTCATCTTTACATTTTTTCTTGTCTATACTTAGTGAACTACGTTCACTCTCTGTTACACCTCTTTCATACTAACTTTCAAAATACTCCTTCCAACGTTTTAACACGCATTCTTCCCCTTTCACTATATTTCCATCTTGGTCTCGTATGGATTTCAGTTCTGAGGTTTGAGTTATGCCTCTTACTGATCTAACGGATTTCCAGAAAAACTTAATGTTCGTCTGAAAATCCTTAGACAACCTTCAATCAAAATTATCCTTTTGTTCATTTTTCTTTTCATTCACCACATCCTTTACAATTCCTTTCATTTTCCTATAATCATTCCAGGCCCTTTCTATATCCTCATTAGTCGCCTTATGCATTCGTTCGTTTGCTCTGGTGGCTAGCCAGTCTAACCACGCTTTCTTCTTTTCACATACAACTTTTTGTACACTTTTATCCCACCAAATATTCTTCATCTTTCTTCCTCTTCGTCTCTTTATTACACCACATACTTCACCAGCTACACTCACCACACCTTCTTTGACTACCTTCCATAGCTCTTCTACTTCTCTTATGTCTTCAGATCCCTCAAACTTCTCAACCAACTTACTTTTGTACTCATCTGCCACTTCTTCCTCTTGCAGTTCCTCTTCTTTTATTCTCTCTAGTACACTTTTAGTCTCAGGGATTCGGTGGCGCCATCCTTTGAATAGACCACTTATTCGGCTCATTACCAGAAAGTGGTCTGTATGGATTGCGGTCCCACGATAGACTCTTGTGTCTAGAACATTCTTTCTCAGTCTTTCATCTACAATCACGAAGTCAATCATACTCTTTCTCACATTTTTCCTCTCTCGTGTAAACGTATGGATTCTTTTATGTTTAAACATAGTATTTGTAACACAAAGACCCCATTCCAAACATATATCAAGCAGACTGTACCCATTCTCATTCTCACTCTCGTCACCGAATTGACCTAGTACTCTTTCAAAACCATCACGTTTTACCCCAACCCATCCATTAAAATCACCTAACATTATTACTCTTTCATTATACTGACTTAACCGCAACACATCTCTCAGGGTCTCCCAGAATGCCTTTCTTTCCTCTTGTTCTCGCTGTATTACAACTGCACCCATATCTACAGGAGCGTACACTCCTACTAGGAAGATACGGGTCATACCAACTTTCATTCTCAACCACATTACTCTTGCATTCACGCATTCGCACTCAGTCACACACTCAGACATACTTGTGGAAAGAATGAGACCCACACCTTGGCAACCTCTGGTGGTGTTCGGTACTCCAGACCAATACGCCGTGTATTATCCGTGTGTTGTAGTATCACACCCTTTCCGCTTCGTCTCATTCACGCCGTTTAAACGTGAAGAAGTAACAAACACACAAACTCACAAACTTTCGCCTTTATAAATTATAGCCTATGTGTTCTGTATCCGGATATGCAACTTTATTACTACAAAGTGTGATCAAAATCCGTTTATCCGTAGTTTTGCGTGAAAGCGTAATAAACATCTATACTCACAAGCTTCCGTATTTATAATATTAGTAGGGTGTTGTAAGCTAGCTCGTAGAACCGACGGCCGCTGGGGCAGAAAGGTTCTCGAGTGGCGACCATGAACCGGAAGACGCAGCGTGGGCAGGCCCCCTACAAGGTGGACCGACAACCTTGCAAGGGTCGCTGGAAGTTGTTGGATGCAGGTAGCGCAAGACCGGCAATTGTGGAGATCTATGGGGTAGGCCTTTGTCCAGCTGTGGGCATCATTCGGCTGATATGATGATGACTGTAAGGGAACCAAATGATGGTAAGGGAAATAGCACTACCATCTTATACAATTTGCAAATGGAGTTAGTAACTACATCGGGATTAATTTAAGTAACAAGTTTGTTTTATAGCTACAATAAGATAGATAAAGTGCTAATTTACTGGCTAGGTTAAAAGCTATTAAAAACTTACAGCTGTATTTAGGAAATATGTATATGTTAACTAATTAATACCAGTATATAGCATCAATACGGTCTTGGCGGAGATTCAAAAGCCATTCCATAATAAGTAAGTAACTCTTTATTGTTAAAAATAATACAGAAAAAGAACTACGAGTATGTTAAGATTGTACAAATGGCGGCCTTATCGCCAAGTGCGATCTCTTCCAGGCAAACGTTGAATGGACCAGGAGTAAAGAAAGGGCATTTGGGTATTTGTTGGCATAATTAGCAGAAAGGATTTTTTTTTTAATTAATAATACCATTAATAATTTTAATGTTGTGTTCTGCGTGTGAGTAAGGTCGCCAGACGTCGACATACGCGATAATCACATGCGCCCAGACGATCATAGATAGGGCGACGGAAGGTCAGACCATCAACATACTCAGTGACAGCCAGGCTACATTAAAAGCCCTGATGTCACATAAAATTGAATCAAAATTAATCCAGAACTGTATCACGGCTCTGAACAAACTTGGTACTAAAAACAAAGTCAAACTCGTATGGGTACCAGGCCATACAGGAATAGAAGGCAACGAAAAAGCAGATGCACTGGCTAGGAAGGGATCTGAAAGTCAGTTCTGTGGACCAGAACCGTGCGTAGGGATTCCTCCTAATATAATAGGAGCAATCCTTAAAAATGAATCCACAGCTAAACACAATCAAATGTGGATCAAATCAAGGAATTGAAACACTCCAAGCAACTCATAAAAGGAGTAGACAAAAGCTGGTCCAAAAAACTTTGGAAGTACAGCAGAAACCAGCTACGACTGATAGTAGCAGTATTCACGGGCCACTATGGCACCAACTATCACCTACACAAATTGGGACTGTCGAATAGCCCGATCTGCAGGACCTGTAGGGAAGAAAATGAAACAATGCTGCATATAATATGCAAATGCGATGCATTGGCAAGGCACAGAATGGCCATCCTGGGGCTGGCATATCCAGAACCAGGAGACTACAAGGATCTACCCCTAAGAAGCGTACTGGATTATGTGAAGACTTCATTCAGGGCTCTAGGGATAGAATAAAAACCAGTGGGGGATAGTACAAACGATCCTGAAGGGTCGAAGTGCTGTACGCAAGTACACCCCAGATAAGATAAGAGAAGGTCGCCAGAGCTCATCGGGGTGGGAGGAAAGGTCAGCAACACTTGTTTGCTGACTCTTAAAGGCCGGCAACGCAACCGCGACTCCTCTGGGTGATCACTTACTATCAGGTATCAGGCTCGTTAATCACACTCTGATATAAATCCTCTAACTTAATTGTCGGACCGGTAGCTTGATTGGTAGATACTTGCCTTTCACGCCACAGGTCGTGGGTTCCATTCCCACCCAGGACAGAAATTTGTGTGCATGAACATGTCTGTTTATCCTGAGTCTTTTTTTTTTTTTTTTTTTGATATGGCAGGAGTAATGCCTACGCATGCCACCCGCAAAAAGTGTCTGCGGGTGGGTATGTCGGACTCGCACCGACTAAACCTAACCTGCCGTGGACTTCTCTTGGCACCTGATAGGGGAAGCCCCGGGAACGCGGGTATGCTGCTCCGGTGCTCCCCTTTTGCGCCATGTCCCAGATGGTCGGGACACGTGTCTATGGATTGCCCTCCCGTATTGCCGACTCCTGCCAGTCCGGCACAGCGACTGCGCCACAAACAGATTGCTGTCTTCCCGGAGCTGCTTTCACGTGGAGGCAGTAGAGGACACTTCTCATACTGCCACCGCAGCCCCGAGGAGAGTTGGGCTACCGGCTGCCGCCGCCGCCCCGACGCCTCCTCCGTCTGCGAGCGGGATCGGCTCGCTCCCGATCCCGCACGTTGTCCTGAGTCTAGGTTTAATTATCTATATAAGTATGTATTTACAACAGAAAAGTAGTAGATGTAGTATATCAGTTACATGGTTTCCATAGTGCTCTGCTTAGTTTGGGATCGGATGGTCGTGTGTAAATAATTATAGTATATGTAAAAAGTACGTTTAAATGAAATCACATTAAAAACTCAACTTTATCAAAGACAACGCCCGCACTAGGGAATTTAATCCCTGTGTCGCGGGGTATTTTACAAACATATAATAGATGGACACAAATTACATCCAGACTCAGAACAACTATTTATGGGTCACACAAATAGTGGTCCAGCGCGGGACTCAAACCCGCGACACGAAGCGGCGAGGCGACTGTTTTAAACCACATAAAAATTTCTCATACCTTTTAAGAGACGAGATATAAACATTTATTAAATATCCGTGCTTAAACCACGCATTAAAATTATTACTGTCAGTCTTGTGTGTAAATACAAAAGTGCTGAATAAAAAGTAAGTAGGTTTATTTGGGAACGAGTGTCTGCTTTTTAATGTTAAACGTTGAAAATACCTGTAACCTTAAACCCTTTTCGAGGAAATTAACCCATTCTTCTCACTAAGCTTTTTGTTGTTTTTATTTTAATTTCAATTTCAATAAAATAAAAAAAACAAAAAGCTTAGTGAGAAGAATGGTTTAATTTCCTCGAAAAGGGTTTAAGGTTACAGTAGGTATTTTCAACGTTAAACATTAAACAGCAGACACTCGTTCCAAAATAAACCTACTTATTTTTTATTCAGCACTTTTGTATTCACACACAAGACTGACTGTAATAATTTTAATGCGTGGTTTAAGCACGGATATTTAATAATGATAGATAATAATGATAGTAAGTGATCACCGCCACCCAGAGGAGTCGCGGTTGCGTTGCCGGCCTTTAAGAGTCAGCAAAAAAGTGTTGCTGACCCTTCCTCCCACCCCGATGAGCTCTGGCGACCTTACTCACACGCAGAAACACAACATTAAAATTATTAACGGTATTATTAATAATAAAAAAATATCCGTTCTGCTAATTATGCCAACAAATACCCAAATGCCTTTTCTTTACTCCTGGTCCATTCAACGGTTGCCTGTAAGAGATCGTAGGTACTTAGCGATAAGGCCGCCATTTGTACAATCTTAACATACTCATAGTTCTTTTTATGTATTATTTTTTGGTGTACAATTAAGAGTTACTTACTTAGCTTTTTGTTTTTTTTATTTTATTGAAACATTTATTTAGAAATAAAATGTATTTTATAATAGTACTGATTTAGCTAACTTATATTAAGTTATTGTCAAGGAGACTATGTATAGGTTTAATCATCGAAATTTATACTTTTTGATATATTTTACTACTTGTTGTCTGAATTATATATAAAACTAAAAATTGCTTTAATTAAACCTATACATTGGAAACAAAATCGCCAAACTTGGCAATAGTTTCTTGGTGTTAGTGCAGCTCTTTGGTAGAGATATGTTCATGTTCAACACATTATATCTTTCTGTTTTATTATTATATGTTACTGCACGTGTGGCGCAGCGGCTTAGACAGTCGCCACGCCGCTTCGTGTCGCAGGTTCGAGTCCCGCCGGACAACTATTTGTGCGACCCATAAATAGTTGATCTGAGTCTGGATGTAATTTGCGTCCGTCTATTATTCCCTGTGTCGCGGGGTACTTTACAAACATATATGTTTGTAAAGTACCCCGCGACACAGGGATTAAAATTCACGAATGCGGGAGTTGTTTTAAAAAAAAAATATATATATATATATATATATATATATATCTTAATGCTTATCATATCTTTGTGGATATATAGATATATCACAATTGACAATATTATCTAATACAAATCACTTATGATTTTAAATTCTAAAAGTCATATAGTAATACAGTGGGTAACGCTTATTTTAGTATTTCTTTCAGACTTTTCCATCTGTCTTGTGTTCTGAGGTTAAACTGTGTACACGTTTTCCTATTATTAAAATGTTTTTTCCAGGAATTAGGTAACATAATTTAGTTCCTTCATTACTGGTAAATATTATTATTGACATAGAACATTGTGACAATAATCGGCAGGTTTATTTATCCACTAATATTATTGTTACGGATAAATAATAAGAAACAATTATACGATACTAGCGGCCCGGTACGTGCTTCGCTACGTATAAGGCATAGTAAAAAAAATGATTATTAAGTTCATTTATTCAAACAAAAAAATATTTTAAATTGCTAAAAGATGTTGATTTTACACTTTTTCAAGACTTTTTTTAAATTTTCTCTACGTACAAACCTTTCCTGGACTTCCACGAATAATTCGAGACCAAAATTATCGAAATCGGTAACGGCGTTGTTGAGTTATAACATTACAACGAAAAGTGGCATTGATTTTTATATATATATATATATAGATATAAGTATATATAGATTTATTTTTTCATATACTATGTTCACTTTAGGATTGTCAACTATACTGTTTTGAACAGTATTATATTGTTGTTCACTAAAATATACAAAATACTGTTGACATTTATTTAGTCAGAGGGCGTTCACTGCTCAGTGCTCAGCGCAGCCACAAATATTGTAAATTAGTAAGTTGTGCGAGAAGCTCTAAAACATACGTATTTAAAAGAATAAATTAATAAAATACTGTTCCTTGGTCTAGCGGTAGCGTGTTCAACCGCAGAAAATGAGGTACTGGGTCGGGCCAAAAAAGTGATTTTGGGATTTCTCCGTAAAACTAAATTTCTCTGTATCAGCCCAAAGTCTGGAAGTTGGCGGTATTACACCCCCGTGCCTCGGAGAGCACGTAAAGCCGTCGATCCTGTGCCTGACCTCTTTCCGGTCGTGTCACTAGTCGTCCCATCGGATCATGAGAGTGATGGAATAGAAAGTGCCCCTAGTATGCGCACACACTTTCCATTGAGAATGGCTGCCGTGGCCGAAATTCGGTCGGGAAGACATCATTCTTTATAGACCTGAATATACTTTATTTCTAGTAAAAAAAAGTTAGCAACCCTAGTTCACTGGGAGGATTATTTTGTATTCGCTTGGTCACGCTTACTTATCATTTTATTTGCTGATATGATCAGAATCTAGGTATGACAAGAGCCTCAGTGACACCTGTCAGTTCAAAACGTATTACGTCAAATTTGCAGAAATGTAAGGTAGAATGAAATCATTCTTAAAAAAAGATCTAATGTGTGGTCGGTTTAAGACGTGTTCTGGGGGAGCATTGTTTTATTTTCTTAAACTTATTTAAATTCGAGTTTTTTTTGTTTTTATGCGAAAAATGGAAATTATTTTCATAAAACTCTTTTAGAACTTAAACAAGTGTAGTAAAGTGGTATATAACCGTGAATTTTGATTTTCCTTGTTGATTCAAAATCTCTATAGAGGCCTCTAGTAAAGTCTCTACTGCTTTATTGGAGTAAAACTTTGACTTAGCGAACTTCATTTATTTTGACTGCGACTAAATTAAGAAAATACTGCATTATTATAATAACAATCTGGGCTATCATTCACACACGGCCATCTGATCCCAAACTAAGCTGAGCTTGAACTATTCCCAGGGCATAGACTACAGGTGTACCAAATTTCATTTAAATCGGTTCAGTAGTTGTGCCGTGAAAGAGCGTCAAACAGACAGAGTTACTTTCGGTTTAATTTTTGTAAGGATTTGGCTTACGATTTGCCGATGTAGCCGACATACCACTAGGAGCGGTATTAAGCTACAGTAAAGTATTAAGATAAGCTCGCTAATTGTATT
This sequence comes from Pseudoips prasinana, assembly GCA_951640165.1. Lineage (NCBI taxonomy): Eukaryota > Metazoa > Arthropoda > Insecta > Lepidoptera > Nolidae > Pseudoips > Pseudoips prasinana. The sequence goes on along the minus strand of OX621259.1, from coordinate 14,947,626 downwards.
TAATACCTTGTTTCTACGATAAAAAATGATATACCAATACTATTATGTATTTGAGCCTTTTGGGGTCGAAACGCTAGGGCCGTGGGGACCTAACGCACGTTTATTGTTTCGGGGAATTTCGAAACGTTTGATTGACGCTTCCCTTGACCAGAGAGCTGGCCTTTTTTTGTGTCAAAGAATCAGCATTGCCATACAGCGTGGCAATGCGGCCAGCCTTCTGGGCACGTTACCTCCCGAAGATGCGGAGGAATTCTACGACGCGACGCCCTATAACTTAGTTATAGTAGTTAGTTATTATAGTTAATTTAGCTTATATTTTTCTGTTTAGTTAAGTTAATTATTTAAATATGAATTTCTTTACTTTCACATAATAATTGAATAAAATTTTATATACTAATTGGATCCTTCCTATTGTAACTTCCAAAACATCGAATTACTAATAGATTAGTAACTTATAATTAAAACTTTGTATTAACTAGCTAATAAACGCCTTTTTGGAGCCTTTTTGGAGTTTTAATTAGCTATGATGGGCTGGTTGGCGTGGTTGGCAGAAACTTGCCTTTCGCGCCGAAGGTCATGCGTTCGATTCACACCCAGGACAAATATTTATGTGCATGAACATGTCTATTTGTCCCGAGTCTGGGTGTAATTATTTATATAAGTATGTATTTACAAAAGAAAAGTAGTACCTATATCAGTTATCTGACTTCCATACTACAAGCTCTGCTTAGTTTGGGCTCAGATGGCCATGTGTTAACAATGTTCCAGGATATTTTAGCTGTGTTTATTTATTTCACGTCATTTGTTCCTGTTCTACGACGGTTGTCTAAAACATGTACTAGTAGAGGACGTAGGTTTCCAAATTGATATAATAGGTTTTTCATTGTACATATCTCATTTCATTTCATTTATTTATTGATAACAATAGTTACAAGTCAGAACATCATAATTTACAATTAATAATTTCAATAATTTTATAAATGAGTAATAATAATAGTAATTCATTTGCAAAAAAATATTTATGTTGTAATACAAAATTAAGTCATCGGTACATTCATGAACTCTGAGTCAAAATCGTAGAATTCTTAGCCAGATTTTGAGCCTGCTTTTGAAAATCAATATGGTGGAAACTGCGTCTTTGATCTCACCTGGTAGCCGGTTATAAACGCCAGGTCCAATGAATAATCATCATCACATCATATCAGCCGAAAGACATCCACTGCTGAACAAAGGCCTCCCCCAAAGATCTCCACAATTGCCGGTCTTGCGCTATTCGCATCCAGCAGTTTCCAGCGACCCGCACAAGATCATCGGTCCATCTTGTAGGGGGCCTGCCCACGCTGCGTCTTCCGGTTCGTGGTCGCCACACGAGAACCATTCTGCCTCAACGGCCGTCGGTTCTACGAGCTATGTGCCCCGCCCACTGCCACTTCATTTTTGCAATTCTTCGGGCTATGTCTGTTCGCCTGCGGATTTAGATTTTATTGTACAGTTGACGCCATACTAAGGAATACACTTCGGCCTTAATTATGTAGTTATTAAGAGTGACTTTTTACCGCCCTACCACTCTGTGGAATCAATTAACTAAGTAGGTACTTCCAGCCCGGTATGCCATAGCAACCTTCAAGAAGCGAGCCTATTCTCTTTGTAAAGACAAGATGTAGTAAATTATATCTAAAACTTCGATAATTAAACCTACGTATAAGCTTTACAATAACTTAATGATGTCTTCCCGACCGAATTTCGGCCACGGCGGCCATTCTCAATGGGTGATTAGCCAATTGCGCAGGACATATTATAGTGCACAAGTGTGTGCGCAAACACAGGGGCACTTTCTATTCCATCACTCTCATGATCCGATGGGACGACTAGCGACACGACCGGAAAGAGATCAGGCACAGGACCGACGGCTTTACGTGCTCTCCGAGGCACGGGGGTGTAATACCGTCAACTTCCAGACTTTGGGCTGATACTGAGAAATTTCTTTTTACGGAAAAATCCCAAAATCACTTATTGGCCCGCCCCGGGATTTGAACCCAGGACCCCATTTTCTGCGGTTGAACACGCTACCGCTAGACCAACGAGGCAGTCATATAATAACTTAATATAAGCTAGCTAAATCATAAATACAAAAATTTAATGTTATATCTAAACTTTTTCATACACTCCGTGTACTGTGTATATTGATATGTACATAGAAATAGTTCACCATCACCATCATATCAGCCGAAATACGTCCACTGCTGGACAAAGGCTTCCCCAAGGATCTCCATAAGAGCCGGTCCTGCGATGCCCGCACTCAGCCAGCGGTTTCACGCGACCCTTGCCAGATCGTCCAAAAATAATTATGCAAACTTAATTATACTTATACGATTCTATAACAAACTTCCCAATGATATTAGAGAATTCTTTACGAATAAGTTTAAAAGAATTATTAAAGCCAAATTGTGTAGCAGGGCATATTACAAAATATCAGATTATTTAGGTGATAAAAGTGCTTGGGATTGAGTTGTTTTGAGTCAACACACATAATTGTAATTAGTCTTAAGTATATTTTATTTAAAAAAAGGATTCCTACTGAGTTTTCTGGCAGTGTTTCTCAGTAGCTGCCACGTCATGCACTGCACGGTAGGGTAAAAAAATATGACGATTCCACATAAATGTAATTTTTTACGGTATAAAGAATTTTTTACTTTGACTACTACAAACATGTTCTAACTATTTACAAGCGCTCTTTGAAGGTCTACGTGAATAAAAACCTATTTTATTTAAGGGCTCTAGTGTTGCAATTGTCAATGGGTGATGGTGGTCACCTACAATCGGGTGAACCGCTTGCCTTTCTATTGTGTATAAAAAAAACCGGCCAAGTGCGAGTCGGACTCGCGCACGAAGGGTTCCGTACCGTTATCTATAAAAACGCATTACACACACCCACAACTATAAATTCACGTTTGTTGTATGGGAGCCCCCTTAAACATTTATTTTATTTTAGTTTTTAGTATTTGTTTATATATTTATTTAAGGACATCCACTAGCTGTTACATCTACTTAAATCTAAAATGTTTTAATCTATACAATAATATAATTTAAATGTACAGCTTGTAAAGGTGCCACAACATGCACAATGACATTGGTGAGTAACACTGATTAAAAAACAAGGTACAGGCTAGTCAGTATCCTCATATAGAAGACATTGTTTTTATAGTGTCATTTGTTGTTATAGCGGCAACAGAAATACATCATCTGTGAAAATTTCAACTGTCTAACTATCACGGATCATGAGATACAGCCTGGTGACAGACGGACAGACAGACAGCGACGTTTTAGTAATAGGGTCCCTTTTTACCCTTTGGGTATGGAACCCCAAGAAAGGGATTGTGCGAGATCGTTAAGGCTCTATATGGCGGCAGGTGTGATTACTCCGATGCGATCTCTTGATAAAGCAGTTACACAACAATTCTCCATTTGTATATCGAAGCCCTCATTTCAAGAGGATCTCAACAGTCTAAGCACATAACATGTAACTACTAAACATAAGTTACAAGTGATACTTTCAACTCTTAGGTCGAGGATTGAGTAATAAGCTACTGACAGACGGACAAACCACTTGACTCGGATTAAAGTTGTGTCATATATTCTGAACGAGTTATTCTTGATTTTAATTCGGGTTATATAATTAAAGTACTCCAGGCCAATCTTATTATGCACGACATATTATAGTGCACAAGTGAATGCGCAAACACCGGTGCACTATTTTTTACCTTACTCTCATTATTTGGTAGGATATCTATCCGACACAGCCGAGCAGAGATCATTTGAAGGATTACAGCTCTCGCGACTCCAACTCGCACTTGACCGATTTTTTTATTCGTCCTACAATAATTTCGCACAATGTAATAAATAGTAGGTAATCAACTTAAGAAATAACGCTTATTATCCCAAAGAACACCACACATTTATTATTCAAGCACAATCACTCTGCAAAAATAGTTGCTTGTAACGAAAACTGTCAGAGCAAGGAATACTTTGTATAAAATTACAATGTGTAGCCATTTTCTGTATTGTGTGCAGTATGATTCGTATATCCGTATTGACATGCATGAAAAAAATGCGGGGTAGTCTTAGGCGACTGTCGATAGAAGTAAAAACTATTTTTACCCGTCTAATCCAAAATCTGCAATATAATAATTATACATATAGCTCATGGGAAGCGTGACGTGACGATCGCGATGACGCGAGATTCACGCTTTTTGTTAACCCAAAAAGTACACATATATTCACAGTATACACATAGCTCATGGGAAGAATGACGTGACGAAGACGCGAGTTTCACGCTGTTTGTTCACCCAAAACGTACATAAATATTTACACAGTATACATATAGCTCATGGGAAGCATGACGTGATGATGAAGCGAGTTTCACGCTTTCTGTTCACCCAAAAAGTACTTAGTATATATCCAGTATACATGTCGTGACTATGACGTGAGTTCCATGATTTTTGTTCAACCAAATAGTGCTCAACGCACACAAAGTAGTTTTCATTTGAAAATGAAGAGAAATTGAAATCAGTTCTGTATTTTGATACCATTATTATTTTCCTACAAACTAAATATGACAAATATTTGTGTTGTGAACGTAATGCCTAGTAATTATAGTTCAGAAATTTACCCTTATTCTAATCGATTAATTAGAAATACTATTATGGTGAATGGAAAACTATCATTTAACGAGGCTTTGACTTGAAAAAGCCGGTCAAAAGACTTATCTCCACTCAGAGTCAGCTCAGTTTTTAACCCCAAAGGGGAGCCATCTGGGTTACTCAGTTTCAAGTTTTATTAGACGGTGTTACCTCTCACTCGTCTATATAGTCCGGTGAAGCGGTGAAAGAGATTTTTATATATATATTTATATATATATATATATATATATCAGAGGGATACAAACGAGCAAGTGGGTAAGTGATCACCGCCGCCCATGGACACCCGCAATACCAGAAGAGTCGCGGGTGCGTTGCCGGCCTTTTAAAGAGAACAAACAAGTGTTGCTGACCAACCGGCGTCCTCTTAACCGCAGATAATGAAGTCCTGGGTTCAAATCCCGGGTGGGGCCTAAAAGTGATTTTGGGATTTTTCTGTAAACAAAAAAATTCCTGACCCAGCATCCATCAGCCCAGAGTATACGGAAAGCCGTCGCCCCTGTACCTGAGCTCTCCGGTCGTGTTGCTAGGCGTCCCATCGGATCCTGAGAGTGATGGAAAAGAAAGTGCCCCTGTGTTTGTTACGCACACACTTGTGCACTATAATATGTCTCGTGTAGATAGCTAGACTGTATTGAGACCGAGACCGAGAATTGACCGAATTTCAAATTATTCAGGAGAAATCCATTCGTAGACCCTTGAAATTATATTCCAAAATGGGTAATTATAACTAGGCGCCTACGCAATCTATTTACAGTTCCAAATCCGAACCACTTTACGAACATGTCATTTCTAATTATGAAAATGACAAGGGACGGTTAATTACTATCTGGTTACAGATGAAGTAACTTTGCCTATTATATTACACGCGACTCAATCCACTATCTAAAGGGGGGTATCACTAACCAGTCAGACGGCTTCATCTCACTGTTTCCCACGTGTATTGGAACAGACTTCCCGTCTACCCCGATATTGAAACTTGTTTGTCAGCCTCTTAGTTCAGCCACAGTATAGATATGGACAGTAAGGTAACTAACACTAATAATAATAATAAGTTGTCTAAATACTTAGATTTGGCTCACGAGGTTACCGCCATGTGGTATGTAGACTCAACAATAATTGTCCCGATAGTCGTCTCCGTAAAAAGTCTCATAGCGAAGAGCCTCGACCAATATCTTAAGAGGCTTTCGCTAGATCACTGGGTTAAGGGTCAGATACAAAAGGCGGCAATAATGGGAACGGCACGCATTGTAAGGAGGTTCCTTACTCTCTCGTCCTGACCAACGGCGGCCTAGGGCGTCAAACCCCGCCGCTGGAGGAACTCTATTTTTTTATATTTCTTTATATATTATTGTTTTATGTTTTGTATAAATTTTATAAATATAAATATGTTAAAAATAAGAAAATTAAATAAATAATTTGGAATAATAATATCCTGGGACATTATTCACACACGGTCATATGATCCCAGTCTAAGCAGAGCTTGTACTATGGAAACTATATAGATAATTTACATCCAGACTCAGGACAAACAGACATGTTCATGCACACAAATATTTGTCCCGGGTGGGAATCGAACCCACTACCCACACCAGTTGATGATATAGTTTCCGACGCTCTATTATAGCTGTAGGGTTGTAACTTTTAATGTCTTAGATACCTATTATTATTTTATATTAAAACCTATTTGTTTCGCAAATCACCAGGACGGTTGAAATACGAAAGCACCCGTTTTGATGAAGCCAAGTTCAAACAGCCGTATACTACGCAATACGCACGTAGATTTTTAAAAAGATTGCGGAGATAGACCACACATTTTGACGCGGCACTCACTACTGACAGTACCGCGACAACCGCTTAAGGATCTTGTCGATGCGCATGTTTGTGTTAGTATGTGTGAAGCTAGCTAAATATAATGGCTATTACAAAATAAATTTTATATATGTTTTCATACAATCCGTGTACTTAAATATCTATGTAACTAGAAATAATTATGTATACCTACTTAATTATATTACTACAAACATGTTCTGACTATTTACAAGCGCTTTTTAAAGTCTACGTGAATAAAAACCTTTTTGAAGTTATACTTCTTTTGGCGCGATGGAGAAAAATGATGAGGGTGAATTTTTACGATGCGCGCGCACACCGACACCAAAAAATTTAACAGCATGAAGTTAGTTCTAGGTGGTATGAAAATTGATAACTATGTTCAGGTTGTATATTAAGAAGTATAACTTCTAACGCGTGTACATAAGTACACACAAGTTTTTTTATTTTATTTTTTATTTTATTTGACCGTTTTAGGTAGTTTTCGTACTGTCTACTTTTATACTGAGGTACAGCGCACACTTGATAGATTAACGACTAGTCTTCGATCTTCGACACTTGACTCATCCCAGATTTATTTTGACATATTAGAAATAAAAGTAAAATAAAGAATGATTAAAATCGGCATTTTTTTTCAATGTAAGTGAGAACAGCCAAATTACCTGTGGCGCAGCGGCTAAGACAGTCACCTAGCTTCGTGTCGCAGGTTCCAGTCCCGCACCGGACAACTGTTTGTGTGACCCATGAATAGTTGTTCTGAGTCTGGATGTAATTTATGTCCGTCTATTATATGTTTGTAAAGTACCCCGCGACACAGGGATTAGATTCCCTAGTGCGGGTATTCCCTGAGTCTGGGTGTAAGTATTTATCAAAATATGTATTTACAAAACGAAAGTAGTATATCAGTTATCTGGTTTCCATAGTACAAGCTCTGTTTAGTTTGGGATCAGATAGCCGTGTGTGGATAATGTCCCAGGATATAATTATTATAGGCATTTTTATAGCTGTGTGGTGACGGCCAAGAATATCATCACCCCATCACATCTTGCGGGGGGCGTAGAAATCGTCCCGGAGGAATAACTACCAGAGAACGGGCAGCAGCGTTTTTCTGTGAACTATGACCATCCAACTGCTATTGCCAGCCCATCTGTCAAACGTGGGGGTTATGGCATTTACCCCCATTCTTTGGGGAAGCTTTTGTCCAACAGTGGACTTAATTTTGCTGTCATGATGAGGCATTTTTTGCCAGTCAACCTTAGATGCAGAGAAAACATGGTAGGTGTACTATGGGGACCATAGATTTGATAAAATCTATCGACATATATCCACAGAAACAAGCTGCGCCCCGCGCTTTCACCCGCGTTTAAGTAGTTTTGGCGTAAAAGACTAACATATATACATCTATACTCACAAACTCGCATTTATTATATTAGTAGAATGTGTACCTACCTCTAACGGTTTCGGCAGTGCACGCTAGAATAGCTCGCAAATGGTAGATTTTTTCCTACTTACTTGACATATATCGTCATATTTTGGACAATTCACACAATATCTTTATAAATTGTAGCCTATCTGTTATTCTGATGTATAAGGTATATTATTGTAAAGTTTCATTCGCGCGATGCAGTTGATCGGCTAGTTTAAGATGCTTGAACTTGGATTGACACACTGCCGCGTGTCTAGATTAGCTGTTTTGTTGTAATTATGTTTTCTCTTTGTTGTGTTTTAGTTTTAACATAGATTTAAGATTTTAAAATATTTAAGTATATAGTATATTTTTGTTTTTTTTTATTAATTGTAAGTATACAAAACAATACAATAATAGACCAAAAACCACTAAGGTTTGTCCGGAATACTAGGTACAAGTTCTATTTAAAACTAGCGAAACAGATATTATGATGTAAAATAAATAATAACTAACAACTATATTTTAAGTGACAAATTAATACTATGAGACGGTAGATAACAATCTTTTTTTTTGCAATCTACCCGATTACAAAGATCCTATTTATTAGTGAAGTACATACGCCAGCACTTCCAGCTAACCCAATCTGTCAAATTTCTTTTATAGATTTTGAACTTTATCACATAAGCTTAAGGTTCACTTTCAATTGGGGAAATTTGACAGATTGGGGTAGCTTGATGTGCTGGCGTCTGTAAAATATACTACAGATAATTCTACAGCGTGTTAAGGAAGTGTACTTTTAACGAACGTTTGATGTTTGTTTCTGTAATCTTATTTTTTAGAGATGGTTCTAAGCTATTGAGATATATACCTTTAATTTTATATAAACGAGCGCGTCTCGCCAACAAGCTTTGTCGCTTAGCGAGGAACAATTTAATTGAAATAATTTTATTATGTTTTATGAATAAACGATTAAAAAACATCCATTCAATAGTTTTTACGTGAAGGAGTAACAAACATCCATCCATACTTACAAACTTTCGCGTTTATAATATTAGTAGGATAATACAATAATAAACGACTTCCTGTTAATTGGTCTAGTGGTTAACCCTTACTGCTAATCCAGAGGTCGTAGGTTCGATTCCCACCTAGGACAAATCTTTATGCAATGAGTACGATTATTAGTTTTGTGGCTGAGTGTAATTCTATGAAATGGACTCGTATGTATTTTAAAACATATAAGAATGTTGATCAGATATTTGGTTGCTATAGTACAGCCTACCTAGTTTGGATTCAATGCCAGTGTGTTATTAAAAAAAAAACCGGCCAAGTGCGAGTCGGACTCGCCCATGAAGGGTTTCGTAGCAGCAAGTATTTCAGTTGATTAAATTAAAGCAATTTGCGGTTTACGATTTATGACGTATTAAAAAAAAACTACTTGCTAGATCTCGTTCAAACCAATTTTCGTTGTTAGTTTGCATGGTTGTGTATATCATATATTTTTTTAAATTTAATCATTCTCTTATTTTAGAAGCTACAGGGGGGGGGGGGGGACACAATTTTTTCCACTTTGGAAGTGTCTCTCGCGCAAACTATGCAGTACAGAAAAAAATGATGTTGGAAGACCTACCCATAGATACCCCACATGTATGGGTACAATGAAAAATAAAAAATTTTGAGTTTCAGTTCTAGGTATGGGGACCCCCGAAAATTATTATTATTTTTCTATTTTTGTGTAAAAATCTTAATGCGGTTCACCGAATACATCTACTTACCAAGTTTCAACAGTACAGCTCTTAAAGTTTCGGAAAAACGTGGCTGTGACATACGGACGGACAGACAGACAGACATGACGAATCTATAAGGGTTCCGTTTTTTGCCATTTGGCTACGGAACCCTAAAAATACTAAAAGCTTTATTATGATGTAAACTGAAAATAAATATTATTTTTCGCTCAATTTATGTTAATCTTGATCATTAGCCATGACCAACTCATAATCGTCAAGTCGAATGGAATGGTCTTGAGTAGAATTTCGTAGATTTTCGGGCAGGTTGGCGTAGTTTGTTACTGCTTGCCTTTCACGCCGCAGGTCGTAGGTTCGATTCCCATCCAGGACAGATATTTGTCTGCATGAACATGTCTGTTTGTCCTGAGTCCGGGTGTAATTATCTACGTAAGTATGTATTTACAAAAGAAAAGTAGTATATGTTATTAGTTATCTGGTTTCCATAGTAGAAGCTCTGCTTAGTTAGGGATCAGATGGCAACTTTGAATACATTTTTAAATACTAATAATACTATACTCTAATAATATACTATACATACATAATTTTATATACTGCCTCGTTGGTCTAGCGGTAGCGTGTTCACCCGCAGAGAACGAGGTCCTGGGTTCAAATCCCGGGTTGGGCCAAAAGTGATTTCATGATTTTCTATAAAAAGAAACATTTCGCAGCATCAGCCGATGTCTCGGAGTTGGCGGTATTATACCCCCGTGCCTCGGAGAGCACGTAAAGCCGTCGGTCCTGTACCTGACCTCTTTCCGGTTGTGTCGCTTGGCGTCCCATCGGATCATGAGAGTGATGGAATAGAGAGTGCTCCTGTGCACTATAATATGTCGCGCTCAGATGGCTAATCTCTATTGAGACTGGCCGCCGTGGTCGAAATTCGGCTAGGCGGACTTTATTATATTATATACATTTTTAATTAAGGAGTTATTTAGAAAGATGTTACAATATTAAGTTAAGAGGTAAGAAGAGAAGTTATAAAGATATTTAGAGCGATAAAAGTGATTTTTTTAAAAGGAACATTGTCGTCGCTTATAAAAATCGCTATTGATGTACAAACGCGGTCCTTTGAGTGTGTCATTCCACTTTTTTTTTAAAGACAACGCCCGCATTAGGGAAATTAATCCCTGTGTCGCGGCGTACTTTACAAAACATATAATAGACGGACACAAATAACATCCAGACTCAGAACTACTGTTTATGGGTCACACAAATAGTTGTCCGGCGCGGGATACGAACCCGCGACACGAAGCGGCGAGGCCACTCTCTTAGCCTCTGCGCCACACGTGCAGTCGAAAACCACTGCAGTCCACTTAAGTCTAATATACCACATTCACCCATTCACCAACCGCATGGTTACGCTTTGAGATCATTGCTAACTTAAGACAAGAATGACACATCGAAATGCAATGTTTTAACCTCTTTGGCAATAGTTTCATTTCCTTTCGGCTTCAATCCAAATTGTGAAATCGTTCAATTAAAAACAAATGAAGGTCTCATTTGTTGGAGTCAGCTGACACATAAAGCTATGAACGCTATGAAACATCATTACTTTATTTTGTAATAGACGTGTCAAATGGTCATTGGAGTCGGCCCTTAAGTAAGGGTCAGTGCATACAGAGAAGAGCGCAGCGGAGACGATTTTATTAAGGCACTAAAAAGCAACTTTAGAACTATTTAAATAAAGTGCATTTTAAGCTTGAACATACATGCCCGAGACCGCGCGAGCATTTTTTGTCGGGCTCAAGCATATTGCACTTTATCGTAATGATTTTAAAGTTGATTTTCTAGTTAATTAAATCTTATCAGCTGCGCTCCTCTCTGTCTGCGCTGACCCTCAGACTGCTAGTGTGTGCGCAGAGAGTCGCCTCGCCGCTTCGTGTCGCGGGTTCGAGTCCCGCGCCGGCCAACTATTTGTGTGACCCATAAATAGTTGTTCTGAGTCTGGATGTAATTTGTGTCCGTCTATTATATGTTTGTAAAGCATCCCGCGACACAGGGATTAGATTACCTAGCTAGGCGTTCCTTTTTTAGTATAAAAAAAAAAAAAAAAAAAAAAAAACTTCACGGTTTAGCTGATTAGAAATTTTGCTAGCTCCACCTGTGTTTTTCAATCTGGGCCATCTGATCCCAAACTAAGCAGAGCTTATACTATGGAAACCAGATAACTGATATACTACAGCATTTGCCAAACAACAACTATATGCATAAACCACCCGGCAAAACCTTTAGACGACCCGATTTTCTTTTAACAGAGGAATCCAAAGGAAGCCAACCACGCCAACAGGCCCGTCAGCCATGGGTTTGGTCTTATCTTGGTAGGGGTTTACTTGCGTTCATTCACCTCAACCCTTCAGGATCTTTTGCACTAACCCCCATTACTTTTATTCTATCCCTAGGGCCCTGAATACAGTCGGCACATATTTCAGTACGCTTGTTATGGGTAGATCCTTATAGTCTCCTGGTGGCTGGATGGCTATTATTATTTTTTTATATCAGAGGGCAACAAATGAGCCAGTGGGTCACCTGATGGTAAGTGATCACCGCCGCCCATGGACACTTGCGATACCAAAGGAGTCGCGGGTGATTTGCTAGCCTTTAAGAGTCAGCAAATGAGCTCTGGCGACCTTCCCACACTCGTAAACACAACATTAAAATTATTAATGCTATTAATAAGGAATGTCTTCTGTGTCTTGCCAACGCATCTCATTTAGATAGTATATACAGCATTGTTTCATTCTCTTCCCCACAGGTCCTGCAGATCGGGCTTTTCGACAGTCCCAGTTTATGTAGGTGACCTCGATTTATGGACCACCAATGGTATAATTAAATATAATCACAATATTAACAAATTACTTTTAAATGGAACTTTCAGTTTCAAATCCGAAATCTTCGAAAGCCCGTAAGATAATAGATGAGTTAAACGTTTAAAATTCCCTTCTGTGTATTTGTGGGTTACCACTAATAAGGTTTACTACCTAAGCATCATGGTACTTCGGAAGCCGACTGTGGTTATTAGGTAACATAGTAGACGTTAAACCATGTTCGACACTCTGCCCACCAGTTCCGAGGACGAACCTACTTAAGTTTGCCCCTGTGTCGCGCGCCATACGTCTCATTAATATAATAGCTATGGAAGTAGATATATATAACTGTAGCCAGCCGAAATTTGCAGAAGTTGCACAAAGTTGCATTGTAAACAGTGCCATATAGTGGTCTAATACTATTAAGATTTAATTATTATGTTTCATATCTCTATGTTGTTATAGCTTACAATATCGTTTTGGAATTTTCTGTAAAGGTGTTGTAAATGTGTTGAATAATAAATAAATAAATGTCAGAGTCGTATCTGACTTCAGAGTTAAGGACACGATAAACAATTTCTATTTATTACTTTTCATGGCCCTTATAAAGTAAGTAAGTGTTTATAAAGTAGTCTAGCTAATCATTATTATACTATTCATACTGATACTATTGCAGCTTCTACAGACCGTATTCGGGACGGATTTAGATCGTATCTTTGCGAAATTTTTCGCACTTCATTTGGTACAAACCGTTCTACGTATAGCCCGCAGTAGCTGTTATAGAATGTGTATGAACAACCGGAATTAGTCCCTCTGACCCACCACTGCAACTCTTGCAACCCAGGATCAACAGTGGCACACTCATACAATCAAATGACACTGAGCGGTGCGGCTCATGCATGTCCCGGGGAATCGCTATGACTGTCTTGTATCCCACAACGAATTTAATCAAAAAGAAACAAAGAGGAGTCATGAACAGTATTACTTTTACTTCGGACCGTATTCGGACTACATATAGTACGCAAATAAGCTAAGAACAGTTTATATAATAAGAACAGATCCGAATAAGTGAAAATAAAGATAGAGAAACTCGGGACCGTATTTTCATGGATTCGGAACAGACGTAGTGCGCAACCGCTCTTACTGTGTTTATTTTGGACTTGAATTTACTTTTATGTGTATTCTATGTTTGACCTTATAACTAAAGTAATGGTATTCGGAACAAATTTCTGCTACATATACTTAGTCGAGTCCCAAAATTGAACCTATAAAAGGCCCAATTGAGAACATGAATTAAGCAAATTTTTTATACAATATTGTCGTGACACTTACTTATCATATGGACAGTGGTTACCCTAGTGTCAGAGTTGTTCAAGCCGCCCAGTAGGCTTCTGACATGGCTTAACGAGTGTTTTCTAATGACTACAACCGGGACCGACAGCTTCACGTGCCCTCCGAAGCACGGAGACGCTCAGAAATTACACCACTTTGGCGGTCACCCATCTATGGACTGACTGACTAAGCTGGCAGTCAGTCCATAAATGGGTGACCGCGTACTTAACCTTGGCCATCGCTTACGGACCGGTAAGAGCATCTAGCTATAAGCGCCAATTGCCGTGATTGAAAGCTATGATTTATAAATTGATCAATAACATTTACGATATCAGTTATTAGGAACAAATATTTTTCAACAGAGTTCCACAACGTAGCGCGACCAATTCAAAACTGAGCTCATCCAAACCAATATTTTGTATATATGTATTTCAATTCACATGAGTTCCGCAAATTGTTATGTTTCGTAATATTTTAGCTCAAATCTGCGGTTTTATCAAATCATAATCGCATTCTCTTTTAATTCGACAGAGCGAGGTCGATGTTCGTTACATCACAAAAAATCCTCTCACGCGCACATTTATCATTGCAAGCTTAATATGACATAGTAATTGCTTTCCTGCTATTAATTCGATTGGTTCATTCATGAATTTTAATGCAAAAGGATGCATAATAATCAATTGGCAAGTTTGTAATATTGCTGCAAAATAATAGGTTAGTATCGTTAAACGATTACTAAGTGGTTTTTAAATTTCTCTTCGAGTATTTTGGGTACCTTTGGGTGTGTTCTTATTGAGATGAGTAGGAAAATAATCAATTGCTGAGTTTGTAATATTGCTACAAAGTAATAGGTTAGTATCGTTAAACGATTACTAAGTTCTTTATAAATTTCCCTTCGAGTATTTTGACTACCTTTGGGTGTGTTCTTACTTATTGAGAAGAGTAGCAAAATAATCAATTGCTAAGTTTGTAATATTGCTACAAAATAATAGCTTAGTATCGTTAAACGATTACTAAGTGGTTTTTAAATTTATCTTCGAGTATTTTGACTACCTTTGGGTGTGTTCTTACTTATTGAGAAGAGTAGTAAAATAATCAATTGGCAAGTTTGTAATATTGCTACAAAATAATAGGCTAATATCGTTAAACGATTACTAAGTGGTTTTTAAATTTCTCTTCGAGTATTTTGGCTACCTTTGGGTGTGTTCTTACTTATTGAGAAGAGTAGCAAAATAATAAATTGGCAAGTTTATAATATTGTTGTAAAATAATAGGTTAGTATCGTTAAATGATTACTAATTGGTTTATAAATTTCTCTTCGAGTATTTTGGCTTTCTTATGATGTGTTCTTACTTACTGAGAACGCTTGATGATTTTTAGCCACAGCAAATTGACAGGGTTCACATGAACTGGAAGGGAATGAGAAGTTATTTTATTAGTATTTTAAGAGGTTAATAGTGGTCTACCACCGTGCATTTCATTAGACACTTTTCATTACATACTGGGAACTATCAATTTGGGAAATTAATTATCTGCGGAGGGTTTCCCGATGCTGTATGATATGGCAACATTCCGGAACCAAGCCTATTCCTGCTGCTGCCGCCGCCCATGGACACTTCAAGAGCGGCGGTGATCACTTACCATTAGGTGTCCCACCTGCTCGTTCGCCTTGCTTCTATACAAAAGTAAAACTAATATATTCGTATTTTTATCTCAAATTACCAGATGTTTTGTGAATTCATTGGAAACACTGAGTCATAATGATATTGAAAAGTTGTACCAAAAGAAACTAGAAGCTCAGAGTGATACATGGAAAAGAAATCTAATCTAATGACTCTTATAAATTGGAGTGCAAACATCAAGGTATCGTTGCTCATAGCTAGTTGCTTTCCCCGTTCGTAAGTGATCAGCGGGGTTAAGCAGGGTTAGGCTCGCGGTAAGCCCCAGATGGGGGACCGCCAATGTTGTTAAATTTCTCACCATCTTCATTCTTTGGATGGTCAATTTCCTACTTAATCATTAGACAACAGTCGTTAAGCTATGTGTGTCAGAGGGCGGCTTCAACAGCTCTTACACTAAGGTAACCACTGGCCATGTGAACTATGAAGTCTTCAAATAATGATCCTTGACAAGCCTTTGGAATATACCTAGTGTTATTGCACGCGTAATAGACAATGGCAACGCATTTTACAAACGAACAATTGTGTTAGCAATCAAATTTGTGGAATGCGTTGCTATCTTCCACCGCTGATTATTAATCTAGGCTGACTGCCTCGTTGGTTTAGCGGTAGCGTGTTCAACCGCAGATAATGAGGTCCTGGGTTCAAATCTCGGGTCGGGCCAAAAAGTGATTTTGGATTTTTCCGTAAAAAGAAATTTCTCAGTATCAGCCCGAAGTCTGGAAGTTGGCGGTATTACACCCCCGTGCCTCGGAGAGCACGTAAAGCCGTCGGTCCTGTACCTGAACTCTCTCTGGTCGTGTCGCGAGGCGTCCCATCGGATCATGAGAGTGATGGAATAGAAAGTGCCCCTGTGTTTGCGCACACACTTGTGTACTATAATATGTCCTGCGCAATTGGCTAGTCTCCATTAAGACTGGCCGCCGTGGCCGAAATTCGGTCGGGAGGACATCATTAATCTAGGTATTAAATTGGATAGACAGATACTAAGGCTTAGAAAATCAGAGCCTAGATTTGGTTATAAATAATAAAATAACATAAGGTTTTTAATCACGTAGACTTTAATAAAGCGCTTGTAAATATTCCGAACATGTTTGTAGTAATATAGTTAAATATACGTAATTATTTCTAGTTTCATATAGATATTTAGGTACACGGTTACGATTGGTACGTTACTGGACTCACCAAACGAGATCAAAGATTAAGAACTTAAGATAGTGAAAGTGAGATGTATTACACACTTCCCATATCGATAACAAAAGTCGATCGACAATGGTATAACTGTGGTTGTAAACAATAACGGGTAGTAATTATGGGTTATTATAGTTGAACCTGATATATGACTTAGTATTACGTATGAAGACATATTATACAAGTCGTGTAGGAAAGATCTTGAACGGGGTTTGAACTATGCCTTTGCATTACATAACTTAACTTAATCTTATATTTTTATTCTATGAACAAATACGTACTTACTTATCGTATGAGCAGTGGTTACCCTAGTGTTAGAGTTATTCAAGCCGCCCAGTAGGCCTCTGACATGGCTTAACAACAATAATGGCTACAACCGGGACCGACAGCTTAACGTGGCCTCTGAAGCACGGAGGCGCTCAGAAATTAAACCACTATAGCGGTCACCCATCTATAGACTGACCGCAAGCCTAGTTGATTAACCTCGCCAATCACTTTCGGACCGATGCAAGCTTCTGGCTATAGCTATGATAAAATAAATTTTGATCACTTGAGTTCAGTTGCTTTGCTAACAAAGCTACAGTGAATCCTGTTAAGTAATCGATATGTATTATTAGCTTACTACAGGGAATGTTGGCGCCATCTATCGGTATCGATTAGTAATGACTCAATTGATATATCCACAGTTCCGTAGATGAATTCCGCATCAAGTTGACAAGCCCTAGTTTGAAGTAAACAATTTTTTTGGCATTGCATATTTGATAATAACGTCGAAATCCGCAGACAAAAAAACAAAAGTAACCGATGTATTAGATAGGAAATATAGCTCGTAGAACCAACGGCAGTTGAGGTAGAAAGGTTCAGGGGTGGCGATCACGAATCAGAAGACACAACGTGGGCATGCCTCCTACAAGATGAGCTGATGCTCTTGTGAGAGTCACTGGAAGCCGTTGGACGCGGGCATCGCCAGACCGGTAGTGGAGATCTTTGGATGATGCCTTTGTCCATCAGTGAACGACTTTCGACTGTATAGTAAAACTTTTTGGTTCTATATTTACATCTGAAAGGATAAATAATAATACTGATCTAAAAACAAAAATAACACGGCTGTGGAAATTGCGGCAAGTCACTATAATTCCAGTTGTGTTATCAACTTTAGGTGTTATCCCCAATCAACTTCACCTTTCACTAAACACTTTAGATTTACCTCCTTCTACATAAAGAATCTTCAAAATGCCGTCATTCTCAACACGTGCAGGATAGTTCGAAAGTTTTTACAGACTAATGAGCAAGAAATGTTACCAACTCGGGCTAGTTCATCACAAGTTAGTACTATCCCCCTAGGTCAACACTTGTCTTTGGCCCGTGTTCTCCTTACGATACCGGTTTAGGCTGAGAAACTAAAAAGCAAAACAAAAATAATAATATCTAGGGACAATGTCACACAGATTATCCTAGCCCCAAACTAAGCAAAGCTTGTACTATGGGTACCAGGTGACGATATACATACTTATATAGATAGATAAATACTTATATACATAGAAAACACCCATGACTCAGAAACAAATATTCGTGCTCATCACACAAATATTTGCACTTACCGGGATTCGAACCCAGGACCACCAGCTTCGTAGGCAGGAGCACTACCAACTAGGCTACGGTGACCGTCGAAAATAATAACAATATTCTGGGACATTATTTACACACGGCCATTTGATCCCAAACTAAGCAGAGTTTGTACTATGGAAACCAGATAACTGATTTACTACATATACTTATTTTCTTTTGTAAATACATACTTATATAGGTAAATTACACCCAGACTCAGGACAAACAGACATGTTCATGCGCACAAATATCTGTCCTGGGTGGAAATCGAACCCATGACCTCCGGCTTGAAAAACAAGCATTTGCCAACCACGCCAACAGGCCCGTCAGTAAGGTGGATGAGCTGATAGTAGCACAAACATATTGGGTTTTGTTGACTTTTACAATTGTGCAGCAACGTATTATTATATTCCATGTCTTCAATACACAGATGAGGTTTACTTAATACCCCTAAAACGTCGGTTATTACACACACAATGCGTTTAAAACAAAAAAGATAATACATAACAATGTGTAAACTATAGTTATTGTGAGACATTGCCTTTTTCTCTAAAGCTCAATGTATGCGGTTGCCATCCAAACAGAGAAACAATAGTAAATGAAAAGAAATGGAAAACAGTTAACTCGACTGTTTTGTTAAACAAAGTTACATAGCCGGAACATATAAAGCTGAGAATCTCCATAACTGGGAAAGAAAGATCATAATAATAATATCCTCCTGGGGCTCTACCGGCTAAGTCACCGAACATCGATTTCTTAAATGGCGTTCAAATGAATAAAGGTTAAAAATGAATTAATCAATCGTTAAATTAATAAATATATATATATGTATATATATATATATATATATATATATATATTAGAGGGCGACATACGAGCAAGTGGGTCACCTGATGGTAAATATTATAATCATTCGGATGGGCATGTGTAACCTAAGAATTTATTGGGCACTCAAAAGTGATCACCGCCGCCCATGGACACTCACAACACCAGAGGAGTCGCGATATAAATCTTCACAGAAAATTCCCAAAATAACTTTTTGGCTTCGGGATTCGAACCCGTAACGAGGCAGTCAATAATATCTTCACGATAGCCAATAGAGTTGATGGGTAAGTAGAATCACCCAGAATCACGTAAGCGGCGCCTTCTAGAAACATCTGAATTCCATGTTGAAATGTCGGGTTAAATAAATAAATAAATAAAATAAAAAAGGTTTTTATTCGCGTAGACTTTAAAAAAAGCGCTTGTAAATAGTCAGAACATGTTTGTAGTAATATATAATTAATTAATCAAATTATAATTATTTCTAGGTACATTAAACATTTAGGTACACGGATTGTATGAAAAAATGTACAATTAGATATATTTTATAATAGTACGCAATAGACGTAATTTGGCATAAAATCTCAACTTATCCGTACTTAGTTAGGCTATTAGTCCTGGCTGTTTTCATCAGTTATATTGAAGCGTATTAAGCAATCCTACTAATTTTATAAAGGCGAAAGTTTGTGATTGTATGCGTGTGTGAGTGTGTATGTTTGTTACTTCGTCACGTCTAAACGGCTGGAACGATTTTAATAAAATTTGGTATGCAGTTAGCTGACACCCTAGATTAACACGTAAGCTATAATTTATAAAGTTTAATGCGGGGAAATCCGTGGGGCACAGCGAGTCATATATAATGGTATAATTTAATAATATCCTGTGACATTATTCACACATGACCATCTGATCCCAAACTAAGCAATGCTTGTACTATGGAAACTAGATAACTACTACATACTGCTACTAACTACATACCTATGCTATTTTATAATATAAAATAATAGCAAACAGACTGAGGACAAGCAGACATGTACATGCACACAAATATCTATCCAGGGTGGGAATCGAACCCACAACCTGTGGCGTGAAAGGCTAGCATTTCCAACTACGCCAATCGACCCGTTCTTTATTGCACATAGAAACATGCATTTAAGTTACATGTTCCAACATGAAAAAAAGCACTAATTTAAGTTACAACCGAATTATTAATTAAGTATTGGCATTCGAAACCGACATTTGAAAATTAAAATCATACTTAAATAATATTACAATACTCAAGAAAATAATGCAATACTTTTCATTAATTGCCCAATAATAACGTAATTTTAAAACGAATAACAATTTCAAATGAAATGGTTATTAGTTTACCAAATGAATATTCCCACTTTAAAAAAATAAATGGAATGAATGAGAATATAATTATTATTTTTATTAGAGGCTCTCATAGCCAGTAGGACTCACCGGTCCGTATGTGATCGGTGAGGGAAAGCACCTAGGCGCGCGGTCAGTCCATAGATGGGTGACCATCAAAGTGCTTTCATTCCTGAGCGTCTCCTCGGTCTCTCTTGTCGGTCCGTCAGTCCCGGTCTTTCTTGTTAGAAGACGGTCGTTAAGCCATGTCAGACGCCTACTGCCCAGTCCGGCTTGAACTATTCTAACACCAGGATAACCACTGCCCATACGATGAAGAAGAAAAGAAGATTTTTTATTTTGCGAACCAATGTTGTACAGACGCCAGCACATCCAGCTACCCCAATCTGTCAATTTTCTTTTATAGATTTTCAACTTTATCACATAAGCGTAAGGTACATTTTTAATTGGGGAAATTTGACAGATTGGGGTAACTTGATGTGCTGGCGTCTGTACATTTGTGTCTAAGTTTTTGTAGTACATTTACTACTTTCGGTTTTAATAAACACCATGTATACACATGACCGGCAGCGCAGGACCGGCTATTGTGGAGATCTTAGGGGGAGGCCTTTGTCCAGCAGTGGACGTCTCTCGGCTTATATGATGATGATGATACACATGATATCAAAAAGGACGCTTAGATGCAAGCTACAGCTAGTTGTAGTAGCAGATGTAGCTAAGCATGTGATCTCTAAGTTAAAACACGGCCTAGTGATTTCTCCGCAGGTTATACATAGTCCCCAGATTCAAACAGCTTGCAACCAGTATCTGAAGTAGTTTTTTATACGGATCTTGTAGCAACAAGGAACAACTTCCGTGCGTTAAAGCGCTTTTGCCATACCTACTATTGGAATCAAATATAACAGCTCACTTAGAACCCTTAAATTGATCCTCGGTGCTTTTGCAGCTGGCTTCTCTAGTTGCAATTCTCTCGTTTTATGAGGCTATAGCCTCTTTACATCATTCTGTCTCCCGCTTTGCTCTGGAGGGAAGGGGAACTATTCATTTTCTAACTCCTCCTTTTTTCTTTCTGATTAAATTCGTTGCGAGATCCAAGACAGTTAATGCGATTACCCGGGACATGCCTGAGCCTCACCGCTCAGTGTCCGCTCAGTTTCATTGTGTGTCACTGTTGATCCTGGCTTACAGGAGTTGCAGTGGTGGGTAAGAGGGAGGGACTAGTCCCGAATAAATAAATAATAGTCCCGAGATGGAGGAAAATTTACTTTCGAAAAACTATTAATTAACTTATACCTTTTAAGTTTGTTTTGAAATCGAATTTTATATATTTTTTTATCATATCTGGCAAACAATCATGTGACCTCCATGATGGTTGGCAGTTAGAGTAACCTAAGAGGCTTGCAACACGCTTGCACATGACTCACGCGTTACCGATCTTATCTCCTTCACCAACGACATTATGAACTTAAAAAACATACTCTAAAAAAATAAGTTAATAAATATCCAGGGACATTATTCACACACAGCCGTCTAGTCCCAAATTAGGCAGAGCTTGTACTATGGAAATCAGATAGCTGATATACTACATATACTACTTTTCTTTTGTAAATACATACTTATATAGATAATTACACCCAGACACAAGACAAACAGACATGTTCATGCACATAAATATCTGTCCTGGGTGAGAATCGAACTCACGACCTGCGGCGCGAAAGGCAAGTATTTACCAACCTCGACAACTGGCCCGTCAACAAGTAGTAAAGTTGACATCATCATCATCAAAATCATATCTCCCCCAAAGATCTCCACAGTTGCTGGTCTACCCGCATCCAGTGACCCTCACAAGATCATCGGTCCATCTTGTAGGCGGCCTGCCCACGCTGCGGCTTCCGGTTCGTGGTCGCCACTCGAGAACTTTACTGCCCTAGCGGCCATGAGTTCTAAGAGCTATGTGCCCTGCCCACTGCCACTTCAACTTGACAGTTGACATAGTACACTTGAATTATTATACTTCAATGTTAAAAGAAGTTTTTAGTTAACCAATAAATGCTCTCACCGGTCATAAGTGATCGGCGAGGTTAAGCAACTAAGCTGGCGGTCAGTCCATAGATGGGCTACTGCCTAATGGTTTAATTTCTGAGCGTTTCCGTGCTTCGGAGGGCTCGTTAAGCAATGTCGGAGGCTTACTGGGTGTCCTGAACAACTCTGACACTAGGGTAACCACTGCCCATACGATAAGTAAGTAAGGAAGCCAATATTATTTATTATACGGTCATATTCTTAATAATCAAATAAACTACAGGCCGATTGGCGCGGTTGGCAAATGCTTGCCTTTCACGCCGCAGGTCGTGGATTCCCACCCAGGGGCTAAGTCGCCGAGCATCGATTTCTTTAATGGCGTTCAAATAAAATAAAGGTTGAAAAAGACTTTATCAAACGTTAAATCGGCTTCCATGAGCACTTGTGACGTCATAAATGGTCCGGAATCGATTGTCAACGTTGAAGCTGATCTTGATTAAGTCATTTTTAACCTATATTTATTTGAACGCCATTTAAGAAATCGATGACTTAGCCGGTAGAGCCACAGGACAAATATTTGTGTACATGAACATGTCTGTTTTTCCGAGTCTGGGTGTCATTATCTAACAAAAGAAAAGTAGTATATGTAATATATATTAATTATCTGGTTTCCATAGTACAAGCTCTGCTTAGTTTGGTTTCAGATGGCCGTGTGTGAATAATGTCCCAGGATATTACATTATTATTATAAAATGTCGCTCAAATATATGTTGTTGTTTATTGATTTTCTTTATCTTATTGTTTAACATAATTATTTTTACTACAGAATTTTACTTGGTTAAGTACGCCTGATAAATAGAATTTAGAACAAAAGGCTATTGCGATATAATTTATTATGTTATTCGGTGTAAATCCTCGCTCGCTCCTGATATTCGGTGAAGAAGTGAAAGCCTTCTATACTCACTGCAATCGTCATGTTATAAAAATGTCACGTTGGCAATTCGACTGCCTACTTGATTAAACCAATAACATCAGGGCTGCCATAATAACCTCAACATAGTTTTATGTAAAAGGCGGTAAAGACATAATAGCCGTGTTCTTGGTGTTCAGCCACACATTGTTTTTATGTTTATTGCGGTCCGTTATATCATAGCGCAATATGACCTTTGGCTTTATGATCGTATCATCGTTTAGGAAAAGTTTAACGAAATTTGGTTCAGCATTCTTGAAATGTTTCTTGTTATGTAACTTTGTTATAATAATAGGTTGTTTTTTAGTGTCATAATGTAACATTGCAAGACTACGTTAATTCATATGTGAAATCTCTTTATTTTATTAAACTAATGAAAGGAATTTAACTCGCACACAGCAATCCTCGACTGTTGTCTAATGACTACAATTGGGACAGCTCAGCGTGCCCTCCGAAGAACGGAAATGCTCAGAAATTAAAGGACTTAGGTGGTCGCCTACCTCGCCGATCTCTTATGGACCGTTGAGAACAACTATTGAATTACTAAAAACTTCTTTTAACATTTTATTTAATTATTCAAGTGTACTATGTCAACTGTCAAATTGAAGTGGCAATGGACAGGGCACATAGCTCTTAGAACTCATGGCCGCTGGGGCAGAAAGGTTCTCAAGTGGCGACCACGAACCGGAAGACGCAGCGTGGGCAGGCCTCCTACAAGATGGACCGATGATCTTGTGAGGGAAGACACACTTGTGCACTATGATATGTCCCACGCATGGCGGCCAGTCTCAATAGACATAAGCCAGATGGCTAATCTCTATTGAGACTGGCCGACGTGACTGATATTCGGCTAGGAGGACATTATTATTATTATGGATAAATTACAACCAGACAAATTGTCATGTGTAATAATTGTCTGATCAAACTCTGATATAGCGATTAGGCTCACTAACCTCTACACCAACAGGACAATGATGTCCACATTACAATTTTATCGTCTCATCCAATGCAATTAAGTGTCTACTTATAACAATTATTTTAATCTAAGCCCATTTAAAATTGGCAAACAGCGCTGTATTACTGCATGTAAATTTTTACGATTTCGACCGATAAAGCATGAGAACTATGCTTTTGATCATGGGAATATTATTAAGTAACACATATACACACGGCTTCACATCAAGCTATATACAAGTATACAAGTATTACCAATATAGGCATGGGATTGAGTCGCTCTAGATTAACACATTTAAGTACATATAATGTAACTTTATATTAAGGAATAACATACATACATAGACTCACGCCTGTTTCCCAGAGGGGTAGGCAGTGGCAAAAGACGTGTGCAAAGATCGTGACAAATGGAAATCCATTGTCTCTGCCTTAAGGAATAAATATTTAAAAAAAGGATTTCTACTGAGTTTCTGGCAGTGTTTCTCAGTAGCTGCCACGTCATGCTTGTCAAGCAGATTATGTTTAGATTTAACTATCGAAATTTCTATTCTACTACATATTATCAAAATTCGAAGTCATTTATTCCGTTAAAATATTACATTTGTGTGGAATCGTCAATTTTTTTACCCTGTCACTGAACGATAATATATATAAAAACATAATCTCCTTGACAATAACTTAATACAAGCTAGCTAAATATCATAACTATTATGAAATAAATTTTATAAATGTTTTAACCATCTGTGTATGTAACTAAATATCTATAATATGTAACTAGAAAATATCAAAAAAATAAAAATTAGTTTTTATTCACGTAGTCTTTAAAAAAGCGCTTTAAATAGTCAGAACATGTTTGTAGTAATAGTACAGTTAAGTATACATAATATTTAATATTACGTATACTAAACTGTATACATAATATTAAATACACACAGTATACATAATATTTAATATTATGTATTAAAACTTAAACACACATGTTCTGGCTATTTACAAGCGCTTTTTTAAAGACTACGTGATTAAAGTTATTTTTTTTTCTTTGTTTTTTTTTTAAGCTGACCAGTCATAGTATGGAAATCCTATACAACGTGAGATCAGCTTATACTGGAATTGTATAGCTTAATATGTAGCCGTGTGTACGTAAAGTTGTAGTTATTTAAAAAGGCTTTTGCAATTTATAACACGTGTATATGCGTTTACAACTGTATGTGTGTGTGGTTGTATAACCGAACTCGTGAATCTAAATTTCACCTACTTCTTCTTGTCATATCTACAAGTATTTGAAAGTTTGCTTACAAATGAGGCCCTCCTTTTTTTATGTCCTTCAGGTGGAATTACGGCCGTAGCGGCCAGTCTCAATGGAGTATAGTCATCAAATTAGATTAGATAGATAATAGAGATATTGTTAATACATAAAATAGTGCCATAATATCAACTGTGATTAGTTAGTTTACTAATAGTTATTTGTTATTTTTAGTATATATTTTGTTGTTCTTTTCTTGTTTATTGAGACTTTTCTCCCGCAGTCAAACCGACTGATCGGTTTTGTGGGGTATATTTCTGTACTTGTGTTTTAATATTAAGGAAAAAAATTCATTAATTTCATAACAATATTACACTTTTGTGTGTGTTATTTTTTACCCGGGCAGTGCATGACGTGGCAGCTACTGAGAAACACTGCCAGAAAACTTAGTAGAAATCCTTTTTAAAAATTATTTCTTACATAAAATGAGATTGTATTTAAATGTGTTAATTTGGAGCGACAAAATCCCAAGCGGTTTGTCACTTAAATAATCAGAAGTTTTGTAGTACGCCCTGCTACACAATTTGGCTTTTATAAATTGTTTCTCTGATCGGGACATATTAACGTGCAGAAATACGTGCGCAAATACAGGTGCACTTTCTATTCCCTTGCTCTCATGATCTGATGGGACGGTCAGCCGTCATAGCCAAAAAGAGGTCAGGTAATTGACCAACGGCCTTACGTCGAGTGAAACAACGCCCCTTTCCGGCTTCCTAGATTCCGGGATGCTCTTTTTCGGCCCGATGTAAAGGAGGCTACCGTAACATATAATTAATTTCCGTTTCTATTTTTAATATAAAATTTATTTATTTATTTATGGAATTATTTATTAGTTTATTATATTGGTTTATGTATGAATATGAATGTATGTAAGTACATTAATGTATGTAGTATATTTATTATTAGGTTAGGACACTACACTCTGTAGAACTGACGACGGTACACTATCAGCTGCCTGTCATTTTCAATTATGCTAGTCCATCCTACGGTTGTCTGGAAGAAATCGCTATTATGCGATAAGACCGCCAATTGACGGTCACCGTAGTACAAGCTTTGCTTAGTTTGGGGCTAGGATGATCTGTGTGACATTGTCCCAGATATTATTATTATTATAAGAATTGTTATAAGAATTGAATTAGGACAACCGGAAGGGGAAGACCACGTCGAACATTCTCTGACCAAATTGGAGATGTTCTCAAGAAAGGGCAGGTCAGAAGTACCCTAAACCGGCGAGCATGTATGAAGAATATAATGACAGTAATCGAGGCAAAAGAAGTATGCAAAGATCGTGACAAATGGAAATCCGTTGTCTCTGCCTACCCCTCTGGGAAACAGGCGTGAGTCTATGTATGTATGTATGTATAAGAATTGTACATTATTTTAATTTTTTTTTCTGTAAAATGTTTTTTATAGTTTGTGCAATAAAGTGTATCTATCTATCTTATGACGGGCGGTTGGCGTGTTTGGTACCTACATACTTGCCCTTCACGCTGTAGATCGTGGGTTCGATTCCCAACCCACGGCAGATATGTGTGTGTATGAACATGTCTGTTCGTCCGTATATAAGTATGTATTTACAAAAGAAATGCGGTATATGAAGTACCATAGTACAAGCATTTCTTAATTTGGGATCAGAAGGCCGTGTGTGAATAATGTCCCAGGATTTTATTTTTATTTTATTTTATTTATTAAGGAATATCAACATTACATACACAGAGATATTTATGACGGTAAGTTATTTAAATATACATTCCTTGTGTTGTAACAATTACAGATATCCACAGCATTTAGATAGTACCTAAGTTTTACAAACAAGTTTAAATACGTAGAATAAGAATTAAAAAAATAAACTGACTGTAATTTTAAAACATTACTGGACACAATTTATTAGGATATTATTATTATTGCTTGCTTGCTTATTGTATGGGTAGTGGTAACCCTAGTGTCAGAGTTGCTCAAGCCGCCCAGTAGGCCTCTGACATGGCTTAACGACTGTTGTCTAATGACTACAACCGGAACCGACATCTTAACGTGCCCTCCGAAGCACGGAGACGCTCAAAAATTAAACCACTTTGGCGGTCACCCATCTATGGACTAACCGCGACCCTAGTTGCTTAACCTCGCCGATCGCTTACGGACCGGTGAGAGCATCTAGCTATGAGCGAGGATATTATTATTATTACGACGCTTACGATACATAGCATCACTCAACCCGATTAACTCTGGCGATCTTATGATCGCGGTGATATAATCGGGGTGTATTATGTTATATAGTATTATGTTAATATTATGTCCTTGCGTATAAACGCAAGAACATAATTGAACTAACTAATTAGTTCCGGTAATTATTCCCCAATTAATTTATGGTTAATTAGGTAGATACAGATTTTTTAAAGCTTTAGATCACGCTTTACAAGAATACTATTATATTGATGGGAAAACTACTGTTAATTAATTTGGGACTAATTAATAATAATATCCTGGGACATTATTCACACACGACCTTCTAATTTCCATTGTACAAGCTCTGCTTAGTTTGGGATTAGATGGTCGTATGTAGTAACACGTACTACTTATTTTTAGTAAATACATACTTTATAGATAATAACACCCAGACTCGGGACGAATAGACATGTTCATGCAAATATCTGTCCTGGGTGGGAATCGAAACCACGACATCCGGCGTGAAATCAAGCATTTTCGAACACCAACAATAATCTATTTTAACTATCTGTAACTAGTAAAACTAGCAACAACAATGGATTTATTAGAGGTTTTGAATTACCTTCTCAACCATATAATAAAATTGTAATAAAGCTTAGTCAAAACTTAAAAAATATCACTAGTATCAAGTTACTAATTACAAATAGTTAGTTATTTCCCAAATCAATTTATTGTATTAACCCATGTGACTATCTAAAAATTTTAATGTGTACCCAAGCAACATTAACACACCAAAATGGTAAAAAATGGACAGGACATTAATGTTAAAATAACACCACAATTTACTCATATTTTGCAAATAAATTGATTTGATTTGAATTTGACACTAATTCAAACAAAGTGAAACTAAATTGTTTACACAAAATATACGTAAGAATCTCATCGGAAACTATAGCAAAAGTACTTTTCGCGTAATACCATCGGTCACGACATAAGAGCTATTATTTGTTATATTTTCTACCGGATTCCTCCCAGCTAAGAGCAAACACAGCCGCAAGAACTATTAAAATAAGGAAACTTCCTTATTTCTCAATCTTATAAAATAATCCCATGTCTTCACATGGTAAATCATAATCGCGGAGGAATATTACAATCTATTCGATAGACTATCGTTTTTAATGGCATCATTTCGCCGATTCAATTAAAAACATACCAAAACAATAGCAATTTGTAACGGCAAATTATACATTTGGTGACAATTATCAATAATTTTATAGTCGAGCCTGTGAAAGTGCCCAATGTCCGTGCAAGATCCACATTGTTTTCACCGGAGAAGAATTGGACGGGTGTCATTAAAATCATAATTCTCGTATGGCCCGAAGGCCGAATCTTAGGAAGAGCCCGGGAGAGAGGCGTCGGCGAGCCATCGGTATATAAACCAACGGTCCGTGGTACAGAGCATCACACAACCACAACACCTCCGTGAGTCAACATGAAAGCGTTCTTGGTAGGTACTCGTGTGCAGTGAAAGTGACTTGTGACCTGTGTATTGACCCGCGCTGTGACCGCGCTCGTGCTTCCTCTTCGGATTGTTGCAGTGCTCCGCTTGTTCGGCTATATTCATCGCGATCGAGCACCATCAGTGATAGCTCCATAACGATCGAATAAAGCCGAACAAACGAGTCTTGTTTATAACAGTGTTGTTTAAGAATACATTTTCTGCCATAGGTATTGGCTGCCGTCGCGGCACTCGGCTCGGCTAGGCCCGAGGCGGGATACAGTTACAACGCGCCCGGAGGCGGCGGTCACGGAGGACATGGCGGCCTCAGCCTCGGTGGCGGCATCGGTGGCGGACACGGAGGGTTCTCCTCCGGTGGTCTGAGCTCCAGCAGCTTCGGCGGCATTGGCGGCGGCGGCGGTGGCTTCTCCTCCGGCGGTAGCGGTGGATTCTCCTCTGGTGGCTTCTCATCCGGTGGTTTCTCCTCCGGTGGTGGCTCTGGATTCGGCGGTGGCTCAGGATTTGGCGGAGGATTCGGAGGCGGCTTCGGTGGTGCTCCCATCGTGCAGAAACACATCTACGTCCACGTTCCTCCCCCAGAACCCGAAGAACAGCGCCCTCAGGTGATCAGCGGTGGTGGAGTTCCCCAGAAGCACTACAAGATCATCTTCATCAAGGCTCCGGCTCCTCCCGCTCCCGTCGCACCCATCATCCCTGCCCAGGCTCAAAACGAAGAGAAGACCCTCGTCTACGTGTTGGTCAAGAAGCCCGATGAACAGCCCGAAATCACCATCCCCACTGCCGCTCCCACTCAGCCCTCCAAACCCGAAGTTTACTTCATCAAGTACAAGACCCAGAAGGACGGTGGTATCGGTGGTGGTGCTATCGGCGGTGGAATCGGCGGCGGCTCCGGCTTGGGCGGTGGCATCTCTGGTGGTAGCATTGGCGGCGGCATCTCTGGTGGTTCGCTCGGCGGCGGTATCTCCGGCGGCAGCATCAGTCTCGGTGGTGGACACGGTGGGCTCGGCGGCGGCATTGGCAGCGGCATTGGCGGCGGCATCGGCGGCGGCCACGGTAGCAGCGGTGGCGTCAGCTCATCATACGGTCCCCCCGGACAGTCCGGCCCTTACTAAACGGCGCATAGGACGCGCGCTATTGTGATACCTGCTTTGCCGGCGACAAATCTAGTTTTAAGTAGAGAAAAAATTACGGTGCCTAAATGTATTTATGTAAATAGTAATTTTAATGTACTATAATTAATAGATGTATTATAAATTCTTATTTTTGCATAAAAAAGTTTTAAACATAATATTACTTTCATTCAACATTCCCTTTATTATTAAGAACAACATTGCAATTTCAATTCATCATAATAATGTAATTCAAAAATCGAATCTCACACATTCATCCAACTCTCAAGGTTACACAAATAGAAACGTTCGAAATTTAAATTTCATAATTCGAATATTCGAATCAGTCAGACATATACATATTGAACATGTCAATATCGAAAAACACAGACGACTGTGAAAGTAGTGTTTTCACCTCTCGTGTGGTTGCGCAACACTGGGACAGTGTGACCTCCATTGCATAACATATAGAAGCTGTTTACAACATCTATATAGAAAATAAGAGAGTTTTGCTAATTTTTTGTATTGCATAACTGACGTTGCATAAACCTTGACATTTCTGTATTTTCCCTTTAAGCATAGACTATCCTTCATTACCCGCTAAAAGTACCACTTTAAAAAAAATATAAACTCGAAATGTACGAGTCCCATTAAAATCCTTTTGACATAATTATGACGTCACACAGTTAAGGATGAGGTGGATAATTGGAGACAGTGTTACGCAAAAGTGACAACACGAAAACGCGTTTGTCACTGAATATTTATAACATAATATGGTAAATCTTTTGCAACTTCCGTGTGGGACGTGTTTGGTCAAATCATTATTGTCGTGGTATATGAAAGAGCTTGCGGTCTATAGTAATAAAGATTATCGTGAAAATGCCATTTTAAATATTTGGATAAATCATGACTAGACCCGTAATAAAAACTGCTCTTCATAAAATATTTATTTAAACAAAAAATGTTTTCACATCAAAATAGTTAGCCTTAATACAGTTTAAATAAAGGCTAAATAAAACAACACAAAAATCTAGACTTTCATTGAACTATAGTAAGAAACATTTCACAACATTGACCTAATTTTCAAACACAGTGAGAAAAATTATTATATATATATATATATATATATATATATATATATATATATATATATATATATATATATATATATATATATATATCGTATGAAAATATAGTACCTATATATAGTATCCTGGGTCATTATTTACACACTTTTATCTGATCCTACACTTTACATAGCTTTTACTATGGAAACATAACTGATATATCACATATACTACTTTTGTTTTTGTAAATAAAAATCAAATACTTTTATACATAACTTACACTCAGACTCAGGACAAACAGACAAGTTCACAAATATCTGTCCTGGGTGGGAATCGAACCCACGACCTGCGGCGTAAAAGGCAAGCGTTAACCAACCACGCCAACTTGCACGTAATGACTTATATGACTTCAACTTATAATAGTAAACAACTGAATCGAACCATGACATTCTAATTTCATGGTTAGTAAAAAAACAAATGAGGCTATTTATTTACTAACTAAAATGGTAGTGCAATGTAAATGTTTGCTAGTCTGTGTCATCCGACCACATGGCTCTCAGACTCCATGTATAAATAAGGTTAAATAAACATAGTGAATTTCGCAGATGTGTTAATTATTCTAAGGTACTTACAACATACATACATAGACTCACGAATGTTTCCCAGAGGGGTAAGAAGAGACAACGGATTTCCATGTGTCACGATCTTTGCACACGTCTTTTGCCTCGATTACTGTCATTATATTCTTCATACATGTTCATGGTTAGGGTACTTCTGACCTGCCCTTTCTTGAGAACGTCTCCGATTTCGTCAGAGAATGTTCGACGAGGTCTTCCCCTTCCGGTTGTTCCATTCACACAGGCCAGGTATACTTCTTTGGTCAATCTTCTTTCATTCATCCTTTCTAAATGGCCAAACCATCTCAGCATTCCTTTTTCAATCTTTGTAACTTCATCCTCTTTCACACCCCAACGCTCTCTTACATCAAGGGTACTTACAAAATGCAAAAAAAGCAATTTAGTAGTTCATTCGCCCGAAGAGCAGCCCGACTGGGGAAATATCTCCACCTTACAGAAGACATTCTTTAATAATAATATTAATGTTGTGTGTGTTTCCGAGTGTGAGTAAGGTCGCCAGAGCTCATTGGGGGTAAGGGGAAGGGTCAGCAACACTTGTTTGCTGACTCTTAAAAGCCGATAACGCATCCGCGAGTCCTCTGGTGTCACGAGTGTCCATGGGCGGCGGTGATCACTTACCATCAGCTCTTTCCCACTTGCTCGTTTGTCGCCCTCTGATATAAATAAAACTTGTATATTATGAACATTTCTGTTTGTCCAGCGTCTGGGTGTAAGTATCTATATAAGTATGTATTTACAAAAGAAAAGTAGTATATGTAGTATATCAGTTATCTGGTTTCTATAGTACAAGTTCTGTTTACTTTGGGATCAGATGGACGTGTGTGAATGTCGCTGGATATTATTATTATCTTTTATCTATATATATATATATATATATATATATATATATATATATATATATATATATATATATATATATATGATGAAACAGGCGTGAGTATATATAATTTACCTATATAAATTCAAAAATACTAATACTATATCTGTCAATCTGCTGGACCAATTTACACATTAATATTTATTATTACCGCAATACCTTATACTTTCATATCTATCTAATTTAATATGCAGCAGCTGAAATAACGCTGTATGACATCTGTCTGTTCAGAACACTTTACGTCAAATTTGACACTAAATTTCTGAAATAATTCTCCTGAATCATGACAGGTAATTAAACTTTTATGACGAAAGGATTCTTACAGATTTTGAAACAGATCAAACCGGGCAACCCAAAAAAAAGTTAGTATGTCCGGGGTAAACTCAAAAAGTACGTAACGGATTTACTTCAAATTTTGCATGAATATTACTAAGAGGTCGAGTCAACACATAGGCTACATATCATCAAGATTTCACATACGGGGGAGGAGCTGTGATAATTTATAAAATTTTACGCGTATGTAACCGCGTGGCACAGCTAGTCTTTAATATTTATGTATATATTTAAAAAAATATATAGCTGTGCCCCAAGATTTCACCTGCATTAAACTATAGAAATTATAGCCTATGCATTAGTCGGATATATAAGCTATATTACTACAGAGTTTCATCAAAATCCGATCCGTAGTCTTTTCGTGAAGGACTAACTATACTAGCTATACATCTATACTAACAAATTTTCGCATTTATAATGTTAGGATAGAGTGTTTATCAGTTGTTTGGTTGTTTTTCCTAGTTTGGTATCAGATGGCACTATGTAAGTTGCCCCAAGATTATATTTGTTTATAAATAACATGCACACAGTCCCGGAAAGATATTGATTTGTTTGTGGCGCAGTCGCTGTGCTGGACTGGCAGGATTCGGCAATAGGGAGGGTAATCTAGAGCCTTAACAGGGTATGTGTCCCGACCATCTAGGACATGGCACAAAAGGGGGGCACCGGAGCAGCATACCCGCATTCCCGGGGCTCGTTCCATCACGTGCCAAGAGAAGTCCATGGTACATTAGGTTTCGTCGCGTAGCGTCGGTGCGAATCCGATTAAACTACCCAGACACTTTTTGCGGGTGGCATCCGTATACATTCCCCCTGCCTTATAAATAAAAATAAAAGAAAGATATTTATTCTGATGGAATGATCTTACAGCCGCATATTAATTGTGACAAACACACAAACGCAGTGGCCCGAGCTTGGTAATAACATGTTCTATTCACATACAAAAGAATTAAACGCGTTGCATGCGGCAAATTCTTCATAGTTTCTGTTCTTCAGTGTCTTCATTTCATATAAATATAGTTATTACCTAACTCAGAACTCGCTAAGTGAGACAATCGTAAGTAAGTAGGCGGTTTGGGCCGTATTATTGTTACGTGTGTTGTACAAAAATAAAATCACTCGTATAAAAATAAAGAGGCCAATGACAATGGTACAAGACGTTACCATAATAGGCCGATTTTATTAAAAGAACCTCTAGAAACTGAACAAGATTAAAAGTCGTTCTTGTTTACGCAACAATGTCGCGGTCAACTGTTGCGTGGGTGACTGAACTTGCTACATATTCATGTATCTTGATCATATCATACTCAATACAAAATGAAAATATTTACGCCTTCAAAAGTAATTAATAATGTTAATATTAATTAATCTATACATATAATAAAATCGTAGGAAACTCGAAACTGTACATTGAATATTTTTTTAAAAGATACTTGGGGCGTGATCTACAATCGATATCGAAGCCAAAAATATAGTTTTTAGATCTTTTGTCTGTATGTATGTCCGGGCTTAACTCAAAAAGTACTGCATGGATTTACTTCAAATCTTGCGTGAATATTAATAAGAGGTCGGGTCAACACATAGGCTACATATTATCACGCTATCACCTACGGGAGTGGAGCTGTGATAATTTATAAACATTTAACGCGGGTAAAACCGCGGGGCACAGCTAGTATTAAGTATTAATAATAAAAAATATTTATTCTCTTCTATTTCGGATACGGAAATAGTTGTAATAATAATATCCTGAGACATTCTTTTTTTTTTTGTGGGTAGTTAGAGAGAGACACACAGGTTATTTTGCTCTGCATGTTTAAATTGGAATTTAATTAATACAATCAGTAATTATAAGTATTTAATGTTCATAAAAGTAAG
The DNA here is from genome assembly GCA_951640165.1 of Pseudoips prasinana. NCBI lineage: Eukaryota > Metazoa > Arthropoda > Insecta > Lepidoptera > Nolidae > Pseudoips > Pseudoips prasinana. The sequence goes on along the minus strand of OX621259.1, from coordinate 14,912,267 downwards.
ATAACATTATTCACCTACCAGACAAGCATTATCTTCAGTTTAAAAGCACAATATAATCGTCTACACTATGGACACCATCAAGGCTATCACAGATCTGAGGGAAGTTCTATTGAAGCAAATGGCAGACTTTCGTGCTGAACTTGAGGTTACCCCGGATAAGACAGGACTGGCTAGACGTTTTACAGCATTTCAGGATGTAGTTCTTCAGCTTTTTGATGGCTTACAGCAACAAGTCAATGCTCTCGCGCGGGATGCAGATCGCTTAGAGATGAGAGGCCGCCGTAAGATGTTATTGCTTCACGGTGTCAAGGAAGAGAAGAACGAGGACATCCCTGCCGTGATTGTGAGCATAGTGCAGGATCAATTGAAAATCACCGATTTTAGTTCATCTGACATCAAGCGCTGCCATAGGATGGGGCGTAACACTGCATCTAAGAAGCCGCGACCTATCCTCTTCAAAATAAATGATGTGGCGCTACGGGACCAGTTGTGGTTCGGGAAGACAAAACTCAAGGGCTCAGGTACCACAATGTCAGAGTTTTTAACGGCGTCGCGTCATAGGATTTTCTGTTACGCGAGGCAGAAAATTGGTGTGGCTTCGTGTTTCACTAAAAATGGCGATATATACGTTGTTGGCGGTGATGAGAAGCGACATCGTATCCAGTCTGTATCTGATGTAGATAATATCGCCCAAGAATACACATCTGCATCAAAACCTGCGCCAGCTGCCCCGGCAAAGGTGGTGTCGAAAACTAAGCGGTTAGCGGCTGCTAAAAAGTAGTAACTTTTTCCATCAAGCTTATACATTTTTCTTGTTTATTTGTCTTCTGCATGTTGTACCGTCCATTAAATTCACACAATTTAATAGCAATTCGCTCAGCGTAGGTTAGTTAACATTTTATTATTTTTCAAGTGACATAACGTGACGTAAGTGTCAAAACACTTGTCAAACGACAGTTGCGTTCCATAGTCTTTATTTACAATTGTTAGCACGGGATTTGTTTCTACTAACCCCGTGAAATTTATACTGGACATTATAGTTTTTTTAATCAGGGAAATTTTGTTAAAGTATCTACTGATGCATTTTGTTATTTTTAGTGTGATTCATGTGTTTTTTTTTTCTGTGTTTTTTAAATTTTGCCATACTTTGCGATTATGTAAAAGCTTGCCGGTGGGTGAACCAAAATTGATAGTATTTTTGTTTTTTTATTATTTTATAATATATATTATATTGTATAGTGCTCATATTTGTATATATTATTATTATTTATTATGTCGGATTGTAGTAGTGACAATGAAAGTTTTTACTCTTGCAGTGATAGTGACAGTTTCATGAGTGTACCTTCCCTAGCAGATACCTTAATAACGCAGTTTTCTGATGTACCCAAGAATTTCAATGTGGTTCATATAAATGCCCAGAGTATTCCAGCCCATTATGCGGATATGCTGGCATCTTTTGACTGTAAGAATATTCACGCCATACTCATTTCAGAATCATGGCTCAAGCCATGTCTTCCATCAACGCTATACTCACTCACTGGCTTCAATCTAATTAGAAATGATCGGGCGTGTGGTGGTGGTGGCGGGGTTGCTATTTATTTGCGTACCAATATATCCTTTTCTATTGTGGATATGTCAGCCCAGCCACCCCCATCAAACGCAGGCGAGCATCTTTTTATTGAAGTTGAGCTTAACCATCGCAAAGTTTTACTTGGTGTATATTATAGCCCATCTTTAAGAGTAAATTTTTTCTCCTCTTTAGAAAAACTCCTAGAAAAGGTTCTCCCTTCTTACAGTCACACCATAGTCATGGGGGATTTCAACACATGTCTTTTGAAGAATGATTTTCGCTCATCTCGCCTTCTCTCTCTTATTGAATCTAATAACTTATCTATCCTTCCACTAAATGCTACACATAATTTTCCTAACTCTACTCCTTCACTTCTCGATCTTATTTTTGTTTCTTCTTCTCAACACGTTGCCAAACATGGACAATGTTCTGCTGACGCTTTCTCTCATCATGATCTTATCTACCTCTCATACAAAATTCGGCCGCCTAAGGCAAAGTCAAAAATTCTCTTGCAACGCAATTTTGGTAGCATTAACCTTGCTAATCTTCTTAAGGATGCCAGCAACATTGACTGGACAACGCTCCTTAACGCTGACAGCATTGACGAGAAAGTTGATATTTTTACGTCAATAATTATTAACATCTACGACAAACATGCTCCTGTCCGGCCTATCAGATTGAAACATCTTCCAGCACCTTGGCTTTCCGATGACATAAAAGTACTTTTACATAAGAAAGTAACAGCAAAGACCAAGATGAAACTAAGAAATACTGACCACCACCGAGATAAATATATCAATATAAGGAATCACTGTAATAAGGTGTGTAGGGATGCACAACGCCAGCATATTCACAAATCTGTTCAAAATGGAGATCCAGCGAAAGTATGGAAATTTCTTAAATCTATGGGGGTTGGAAAATCACGACAAGATACCATTCCTAAAGACTTGGACCTCAACCTGCTTAATCAGCACTTTTCAGCTTCGTCCAACTTTGATAGGACTGTAAAAACCTGCACACTAAACTATTTATCATCTTTTCCGGCTCCTAACTATCCACATTTTGTCTTTAGTCAATTCTCTGCTTGTGATGTTAAGAAGAGCGTATTGTCAATAGCATCCAATGCTATTGGTAGCGACTGTATTAGCCGTAACATGATCCTACCTATCCTTGACGAAATCCTTCCTATTATCTGCCATATCCTCAATTTTTCCATCTCTAGTGGTTTCTTCCCATCCATGTGGAAAGACGCACAAATCATTCCTTTGCCAAAGAAATCTCATCCCACGTCCCTTTCTGAATACCGTCCAATATCTATACTTCCTTTTCTATCCAAAGTTCTTGAGCGACTAATCCATAACCAACTCAGTGTGTTCCTTCGCAAGAACAATCTCCTTAATCCTTACCAATCCGGTTTTCGTCCAGGTCACAGTACGACCACAGCCTTGATCAATGTTACGGAAGATATCAGGACAGGCATGGAAAATGGCAATATGACAGTGCTAACATTGTTGGACTTCAGCAATGCCTTTAACACGGTAGATTTTGACATACTGTTGGCCATTTTACGCTCCATTAACATATCTCCAACGGTAATTGACTGGTTTCGCAGTTACCTGTCTGGACGTCGGCAGCGAGTTCGCATAGAAGATTATTTCTCTTCTTGGTGTGATACTACTGCTGGTGTACCACAGGGTGGCGTTTTATCTCCTTTGCTCTTCGCTTTATTCATAAATGCTATTTCTGACCAATTTACTTCAACCTACCACCTTTACGCGGATGATCTCCAAATATACACCCAAACGCCTTGTGACAAGCTATCGGAAGCCATTAGGGTCATTAACAAAGACTTATCTCATATAAGTAAGTGGAGCATGAGATATGGCATCAATGTTAACCCAGAAAAGTCTCAAGTTATTGTTGTTGGCAGCTCACGGAAAATTGGTAATATTGATTGGTCCCAAACTCCTCATGTTGTTTTCAACGGCACTGTTATACCTTACGCTGATAAAGTGAAAAATTTAGGTATTTATATTGACACGACTCTTTCCTGGGGTCCACAGATACAAGAAGTAAGCAGAAAGATGTTTGCTTCTGCTAGTTCCCTAAGACGCCTGCGAAACTTTCTTCCTACTGCTACCAAAATTGCACTTGCGCAGTCCTTGCTTCTCCCTATCCTTGACTATGGTGACACCAGCTATCTTGATCTTACAGAGGACCAACTTGATAAACTTGAGCGACTTCAAAACTTCTGCATACGATTCATATTTGGTTTGCGTAAATATGATCATGTCTCTGAATTTCGCACTAAACTCAAGTGGTTGCCCATAAGACTTCGTCGGAATACTCACATTGTCACACTTCTATACAGTATTCTGTTCAATCCATCCACTCCTCTCTATCTCAAGGAACGCTTTCAGTTTCTTCACTCAACTCATTCGCGACTCTTGCGGTCTTCAGAAAACTTACGACTCAAAATGCCAGTGCATTCTACTAATTTTACAGATAAATCCTTCAGTGTACAAGCTGTCCGCTTATGGAATGCGCTGCCAATACAAATTAGGCGCGCTCAATCACATAACGTATTTAAAAATATGGTTAAACAGCACTATCTCACTTTATCTACTCGGCAATAAATCTTCTGCCGTCCGTTTGTGAAATAATATCCTTACATTCATTTATGTATTGTACCTATATATGTATATATGTATATATATATATAAATGTATCTATGTATGTATCTATGTATTTATTTGTGTATGTATGTATATGTACGTAGTTTTAGATTCATAACTTTTCAATTGCAATTAGAACACCTTCTGCTACCTTCATTAGATTCTTTCAATTTTGGTCCATTCAAAGTTAATCGGTTGCCTGGAAGAGATCGCTTTTAGCGATAAGGCCGCCAATTGCATTAAAATAAGCCAACTCTCTTGCTGTATCCATTGTTTTGTATTACTTATTTATGCAATAAAGTGTACTTCTTCTTCTTCTTCTTCTTCATTATTCACACTCGGTCATGTGAAACCAAACTAAGCAGAGCTTGTACTATGGAATCCAGATAACTGATATATTACATATACTACTTTTCTTTTGTTAATACATGCTTATATAGATAATTACACTCAGACTCAGGACAAACATATTCATACACACAAATATCTGTCTTCGGTGGGAATCGAACCCACGACCTCTGGCGTGAAAAGCAAGCATTTACCAAACACGCTAACAGGCCAGAAATCAAAATGTGTAAAAACTGCGTAGCACAAAAAAGGTGCTCCAAAGTTGGTTGTTAACTACAATCTTGATCAAAGGAACTGACTGTTATGTTACCCGCATCTGTCTCTACCTCCTCTCTCAGAACAATACCAATATTAACCCATACACGTCGCACGGCTACTGGTTACCATACTGATGTAACGGATGGAGCGCATTAATCAACATGACTGTACTTATTCTATATAGAGCACTTTATACAGAGAGACAAGTTTATTTTCCATTGTTTCTGCGCAGATAATTTTAATTTTAACTAAAAAGTGATTGAACTGAAAATATACTGACTGGCCTTTTGGCATAGTGGTTAATGACCCCGACTGCTAAGCTAAAGGTCGTGGGTTCGATAAATTCTTTAATTATTATTAATCTTGATTATTTGTTTTATGTCTGGGTGTAATTTATCTAGAAGAAACTATTCTTTAAGAAATATATAAGTATGTTTATCAGTTCCATGGTTGTGTTTGTTGTCCCAATATATTCCATTTCATCCTATTCCAAAAAGTGAAATGTAACCACATCAACGGGCCCGTCAAAAAAAAAATGTATTAAAACTGAGTAACATAAAAAGGTGCTCAAAATAAGTTAATTTTACTACACTCTTTATCAAAGTAACTGGCTGTTATTTTACCCGCATCTGTCTCTACCTCCTCTCTCGGAACAATACCATTAACACAACGATTACGCCACGTAACCGTACCATATTAACCCATACCCGTCGCACGGCTACTGGTTACCATACTGATGTAACGGATGGAGCGCATTAATCAACATGACTGTACTTATTCCATATAGAACACTTTATACAGAGAGACAAGTTTATTTTCCATTGATTCTTCGCGAATAATTTTAGTTAATTAAAAAAAATACCGTCCATAAAACCAATGTGAATGGGACAACCGGAAGGGAAAGATCTCGTCGAACATTCTCTGACTAAATCGGACACGTTCTCAAGAAAGGCCAGGTCAGAAGTACCCTAAACCGACGAGCATGTATGAAGAATAAAAGGACAGTAATCGAGGCAAAAGAGGTGTGCAAAGATTGTGACAAATGGAAATCCGTTGTCTCTGCCTACCCCTCTGGGAAACAGGCGTGAGTCTTAGTGTGGGTGTGTAGGATACTACTGGCCTCTTGGTATAGTGGTTAGTGACTGCTAAGTTAGAGATCGTGGGTTCCATCCCCACTCAGGACAGATCTTTATTTATTATTAATCTCGATTATTTGTTCTGTGTCTGGATGTAATTTATCTAGAAGAATCTATTCTTTTAGAAATATTTAAGTATGTTTATCAGTTCTCTGGTTGCCATATACAGGTTATGTTTAGTTGGAATCAGATGGCTGTGCTGGTTGTTCCAAGATATTCCATTGCATCATATTCCAAGAATTTTGAAATAATTTCAGCTATACCCATGTATGTATGTATGTTAAATATGACATTTTAAGTCGGAGCAAACTGTTATTGGCACCGACTACAAAGTTTTAGTTAGGTTAGGTTAGAATCCGCATCGAAATCGGTCCATCCGTTTGAGAGCTACTATGCCACAGACAGACGGGTATGTGTCTGTCTGTGGCATAGTAGCTCTACACACACAGAGAAAGAGAGAGAGTACAGAAAATACAGTCAAAATATAATATCTTTTAGAGGTCGTTTAGTAATTTATTAAAGAGAACTCTAAGTTAACGATTCCATTTAATTTATTCATTGTTTACTTGGTAAATATAAATATATGTACATACATGACTTTAGACGTGAAATTTACAAACAATTTCTGTAAATATCAGAGAGGAATTTAATATAAGTACCATGGGTCATATGATGACTCACAATTTATTTACAATACCACATAGCGTAAAGGTACAAACAATATTTAAAGATCTTCAATTTTCCCCATCATTTAAGATTGTTTATTTTAAAATTAAAAATCGTATAACCCTTAGGTATGTGTTCAAAAAACAAAGTACTTAACAGTTTTTGTTTGTCAAACAGCTGAGGTGTGTTTTATTTCTTCGAATATTTACTAACAAATATTGTGAGATTATTTCTTCGTTTTTAATATTCATTTTCATTTAAATGCCAATTAAACTGTTGATGCCTTATTTTAGTAAGTATCACGGTAATGGAACTATATCTAGTTTATCTAGTAATATTGCGCATATCTAGACTAAGCTATTAATTATACCGAAATCATTTCAGATTTTTTAACATCACGTTTACAATTAGCCTTTGAGGTTTTCACTGCTTCTTCGGACCATTTTTAGGGTTCCGTAGCCAAATGGCAAAAAACGGAACCCTTATAGATTCGTCATGTCTGTCTGTCTGTCCGTCCGTGTGTCACAGCCATTTTTTTTCGAAACTATAAGAGCTGTACTGTTGAAACTTGGTAAGTAGATGTATTCTGTAAACCGCATTCAGATATTTACACAAAAATAGAAAAATAATAATAATTTTGGGGGTTCCCCATACATAGAACTGAAACTCGAAAATTTTTTTTTCATCATACTCATACATGTGGGCTATCTATGGATAGGTCTCCAAAAATGATATTGAAGTTCCTTATATCATTTTTTTCTAAACTGAATAGTTTGCGCGATAGACACTTCCAAAGTGGAAAAATGAGTGTCCCTGTAACTTCTAAAATAAGAGAATGATAAAAGTAAAAAAAATATATGATGTACATTACCATGTAAACTAACAACGAAAATTAGTTTGAATGAAATCTAGTGAGTAGTTTTTTTTTAATGCGTCATAATTCGTAAACCGCAATTTACCTTTCATTTAATCAACTGAAATACATGCTGCTGCGGAACCCTTCATGTGCGAGTCTGAATCGCACTTAGCCGGTTTTTTTTTTATTGTGTTTTTATTTTACTTTAAAAATAATACAGTTTTTTTACATTTGATGTATTCTGCCAAACTGCAGTACAGTTTGTCGGCAATATTCTCGCGGGTTCACAACTTAATTTCTAATAACTAAATAGGTAACAATTACTACTATATAATTAAATTACAGCTTCATCATCCATTTTTTACTACATTATCATAGCGTATTTATATTGCTATATTATAAAGAAATTGATGCGGGCCTTGTTGAGGCGACACGTTTCCGGAATGCTGGCTTATAATTTACCCAACTGTATTGCCATACAGCGTGGTAATGCTGCCAGTATTCTGGGAACATTACCTATACTAGAAAATTTTGAATACATTTAAATTAACTTTTTAAGTATTTAGTAATTATCAAATATAATGTACAAACATATGTCCTATGAAGATTTTTTTAACAAATTAGACTTACACACTAGCCAATTACGGGTTAACCAACATTCCCCCAGGTTAGACGAATAATCAGCATTTTGAATCAACTTCAAAATATGAGGTGGTTATGATATATGTATGGAGACATAGTTTATCTACATACATAATCCAGGGTATGTAGTGTAAAAATTATTTAAAATTCAAAACTACATGAAAATCTTGAATGAAATGACGCAATATTCAAATTATTTCCGTTACAAGATATCTCTCTGCGAAATTGTCTGTGGCGACCGGTTTGACCGTACTACATTTACCGTTATATCACACGGTATTGCTCTTATACGCATCGATCGGACATCTTGCAATCGATCATTGAGATAACTCGCTTGGACTTATGTAGGCGGAATAATTGATTAAGCAATAATGTCTAGGAAAACAGATGATACCGGAACGTTGACAAGTATATAATATTCAAAGCGAGATAATATAACGTCCTCCTAGCCAAATTTCGGCCACGGCAGCCAGTCTCAATGCAGCTAGTCATCTACGCGGGACATATTTTAATGCACAAGTGTATGCGCAAACCACTTGTGTGTGGTCAGTGTTACACCCCTATTCGGGAGCACGTGAAGCTATCCTTACAGCTGGTGTCTTTCTAGTAGTGTCAATTACCCTGTCCCATAGAATCATCATCATCTTCATGGTCATGCTGGACAAAGGCCTCACCAAAAGATTTCCACAATAGAGTTGTGTCCATAAATTGGAGGGATATACCATGATGGCCACGCTTGGCGACCGCAGTATGATGGTCATAGTACACTGAGAGACGCTGCTACTCATTCTCTGAGAGATATTCCCTTGAGGTGACCTCTACGCCCCCCTACGGGATGAGATGGGGTGACGATATTATATGCCGTCAACCATACATAGCATGGAATCATAATAGTGAGGAAATAGAGAGTTTGCCCACTTGTGCATGGAGATGTTTCATCTTCGCTTAGATTGACTGCCGTGGCTAGTATCCAATCAGGAAAACATAACTTGCCTTTAATTATTTCCATTGTATAACATAACTACATGATTGGAAAGTAAAACAGTACTGTTCATACTCTGTCGCTCATTTTATTATGATGATGTCAGATGCCTGAGTAATGATGTTTTATATATTCCGACCATGTAAGTCGATTTCTAAAATCGTGTACCTCAACATCACGTCGTATTTAATGGTTCTTTACCAGGCCCAGACACAGGATCCTGTTGTTGTAATAAGAGTATAGCTCTTTAACCAGATCAATAATTTCCTACAAAACATTCTAATTTACTCGAGTTCACTAAAAAAGCAAAACTTTTTTTATTATGTTGGTATTTTTTCTGTAGATCTGTTTTAACGATTGGCAAAGGCCTCCTCCAACTTTTTCCATTAATGTTTATCTTGTCAGCCACCACATCAATCCTCATAACATCATCTCACCTTTTCCTCTCTTCCTTTCTATTCTTGAATAAATATTTAATGAATTACATTAAATATATACTCAGGGATATTTAATGTAATGAATTACATTAAATATCCCTGAGTTTAAACTTTACGTGGAGTTCTTTTCTCATGGACAAATACACGTACTCCTTTTGCGCGTCACTTCCATACGAAATTCGAAGCATTGTTTATAAAGCAGTTCTATATTCAGATACTTAATTATTCACCTCTTTAATCAAAATTACAAACTGACCCCCTCACGCATCTTCATGTCAGCGAGTGCCTTTTCACCCGGGGTACTTAAATGTTGTTTAATTGTTAGACATCATGAACCTCTATAGTTTGGCCAAGTCACATTCGCTGTGCCGGACTGGCAGGCGTCGGCAAATTAGAACCCTCACAGGGTACGTGCCCCGACCGCCCCAGGGCCGAAGTAACATACCCGCGTTCCCGGTACGCCCCCCATCAGGTGGCAGAAGACCACGGCAGGTTAGGTTTAGTCGGTGCGAGTCCGACATACCCACCCGCAGACACTTTTTGCGGGTAGCATATATAGTCATTCCCGTTGCCTTATCAAAAGAATAGTCTGGCCATGCAATAAAATGATCAGCATGCAAAAAAATATATATATTACTTAACTGACCAAACATACTTACTCGAATTCTACAGTTTGAATGTAGTGCCAAGGTTAGTAAGCCTACAAAAACTTAATGATTTCGTTAATGAAAAAAACAGTAACATAACAGATTAAAAAACTGGCACAAAAAATGTAAACAACATTCTGAATTTTTACTTTTTTTTTATCACGAACAAAATGAGTCATGCAACTTTTAACTTTTTAATCTTTTTATCTACTGTCACAATCGGTATCGATATTGAATTTCGATTTCCGTTCTATAACTTTCTTTTTTCAAATGTTTAAAAAAAGAAGTCAAATCAACAATCGAATTCAAAGAACTTTATGAATTAAATCATTGATGAGTATTATTCGAGATATCGCGAACAAATTAATATTACTGCGAATTTATAGTAATTAAATTTAGAGTATTAACATGGCGATTTTAGTCGTTGGCTGTTCACTTTAGAGTTGAAATTAGCTTGCAGTGAATGTTTATTGTGAATGCGGATCTCAGAAGTGTGTGTTTACAAAACTATGGCCCGTCTCGATAGTGAGAGTGAACTCGTCAGTGCTTTCGCTGGCTCACTACAATTGCCACAGTATACATATTACATGACTTATAGGGTTATGACATTAGCGATACCCGTTTCTATAGAAACATTGGTACCTTTATTATCTAACTTCGTTTTGATGAGCTTCGAATGAACGCTCTTTTGCTTTGATCTTAATTACTTTTACTGCGTCATTGGTGTAGCGGTAGCGTGTTCATCCGCAGAGAACGAGGTCCTGGGTTCAAATCCCGGGTCGGGTCTAAAATGATTTCGGGACAAACGAAAAATTTCTCAGTAGCAGTATAAAGTCTGGGAGTTGGCGGTATTATACCGGCCTGCCTCGGAGAGCACGTAAAACCGTCGGTCCTGTACCTGACCACTTTCCGGTTGTGTCGCGTTCGGGAGGATGGTCCGCTGCTAGCCGTGCGTATGATGAAAGAGGAAGCAAAGCATAAGCATAAAAAATACCCCAATTTGTCGAATTTCTTTTATAGATTTTCAACTTTATCACAAAAGCATATGGTTCACTTAGATTGGGGAAATTTGGCAGCTTGGGGTAGCTTGATAAGCAAATGATAGACGTTATTATTCATATTGTCATGGAAATAGCAACACAATATTTGTTATTTAATGTGTAACAAATATTTGTACAGACTAGACGCCAGCACATCCAGCTACGCCGATTTGACAAATTTCTTTTATAGATTTTCAACTTAGTCACAAAAGCATAAGGTTCATTTTCAATTGGGGAAATTTGACAGCTTGGGGTAACTTGAGGTGCTGGCGTCTTGTGTCTATGTTTCAGACGGTCGTAATGAAACCGTAATATTGAGATAGTTATCTATTCAGAACTTTGTACATAATTAGATACATTGTTCGGAAATTTCGTACTTTTTTTGTTATTATTTTAATATACAAGAAAAAGCGTCTTTTATTCCATCAATGCTTGTTACATGCTGGTAAGTTTTAATTAGTATTCTTATATTAAGTATAAAATAAGGTAAGTATAAGGTCCTGCTTCGCTATAATAGGATTTACTTTTTGGACATCCTCCTACATTATCGTACGTACATATAATGTAGGAGCATGTCCAAAAAGAAGTATTTCTCAGTTATATCTTTCACTATCTCAGCCCCGCGGTTTTACCCGCGTTAAACTTTATCATTTACTAGCTGTGCCCCGCGGTTGTACCCGCGTTAAACTTTATAAATTATAGCCTATGTATTAATCCAGAGTGTCAGCTAACTCTATGCCAAATTTTATTAAAATTGCTCCAGCCGTTTAGCCGTGAAGAAGTAACAAAGATACACACTCACACACTCACAAACTTTCGCCTTTATAATTTTAGTGTGATTCTTAGTCTTAGAAACTTTATTCCCTCACCGGCATGAATAAAAAGATAGCACGGATATAAAGATAGAAGAAAAAAATCATATTTGATACTAGCTGTGCCCCGCGGTTTTACCCGCGTTAAATTTTATAAATTATTACAGCTCCTCCCCCGTAGGTGATAGCGTGATAATATGTAGCCTATATGTTGACCCAACTTCTTAGTAATATTCATGCAAAATTTGAAGTAAATCCATGCAGTACTTTTTGAGATTAGCCCGGACATACATACAGACAAACAGATAAACAGACAAAAATTCTAAAAACTATATTTTTGGCTTCGATATCGATTGTAGATCATGCCCCAAGTACCCTTTAAAAAAAATATACAGTGTACAGTTTTGACTTTCCTACGATTTTATTATATGTATAGATTAGTTCTTCATTTGGACAAAGAAAAAGTAACAACAACTCTTGAAATATATATATCTTAAGACCTTTTAGCAGCTCGCAGTTGGAGTCACAGAAGAACGCTGCTGCCGTTTTCTGGCAGGTAGTCCCTCGGGCGATTTCTACCCACCCCACGGGATAAGATGGAGTGATGATATTCTTGGCCGTCCCCTACACCAAAGGCGCTCATAGCTAGATGCTCTTACCGGCCCGTAAGTGAACGGCGAGGTTAAGTAACTAAGCTCGCGGTCCGTCCATAGATGGGTGACCACCAAAGTGGTTTATTTTCTGAGCGTCTCCCTGCTTCAGAGGGCACGTTAAGCTGTCGGTCCCGGTTGTAGTCATTAGACAACAGTCGTTAAGCCATGTCAGAGGCCTACTGGGCATGTAGAATCATTACTTGCGGAACATTTACATTTTACGTTAAACTATGCTTATTAGTTATCAGCAAAAAAACTGAACCAGATATGACCAAAAGAACGAGAAAAAATCGAAAACTGATGTCAGGTGAAATTTTGGAAAAAATATTCTATCTCGAAAACTACGCAAAATCGTAGACCAAACATGTGGTGATTCGGATACTCCTATTATAAAGTATCTATATTTTGCGTTTAAACGTCAACACCTCGGCCAGCCTGTATACTTACCTAAATGCTTAAGATTCTTTATTTAGAGTAACCCTACCTGTTTTATAGAGCTCATCCGTTGTGTGAAATCAGGCAATGTTGTAACCACAATACCACCAGCCAATCCAAACAAAGGCAGTTTTACACGCTATCGTATTACAGACATCACCTAATTACCTTGTTTTTTTTTTTTAAATGAGTCATACAAAATTCATACGTAATGTTTTATGGAACAACTTCTTATAAACAATGCTTGTAAGTGTAACTGTTTAACTTAGTGAAGTTAAAGAAAGAGTGCATTTTGTTCTTAAGTGAGGTAGGGCATAGCGTTTATTCGCTCAAAGAACAGCCCAACTGAGGAAGTACCTCCACCTTACAGATGACATTCCTAACTAATACATACATACATACATAGACTCACGCCTGTTTCCCAGAGGGGTAGGCAGAGACAATGGATTTCCATTTGTCACGATCTTTGCACACGTCTTTTGCCTCGATTACTGTCATTATATTCTTCATACATGCTCGCCGGTTTAGGGTACTTCTGACCTGCCCTTTCTTGAGAACGTCTCCGATTTGGTCAGAGAATGTTCGACGAGGTCTTCCTCTTCCAGTTGTTCCATTCACACAGGCCAGGTATACTTCTATGGTCAATCTTCTTTCATTCATCCTCTCTAAATGGCCAAACCATCTCAGCATAACATTAATAATTTTAATATTCACGGAGCTGATATATCTGTGGACAAAAAGGTCCTTAAAAATTTTTTTTTCAATTTAATGTTGTGATTCCGAGTGTGACTATGGTCGCCAGAGCTCATGGGGGTGGGGGGAAGGGTCAGCAACACTTGTTTGCTGACTTTTAAATGCCGGCAACGGATCCCCGACTTCTGGTGTTCTGAGTGTCCATGGGCGGCGGTGATCACTAACCATCAGGCCACCCACTTGCTCGTTTGTAACCCTCTGGAATAAAAATAAAAAAAAATAAGTGACTTAACGGGCCGGCTGTCGTGGTTCGATCCTGACCCAAAACAAATCATTGTGTGATGTGATGAGCGCAAATATTTGTTCTGCGTTTGGGTGAGATTTATCTATAATTTGTATGTATTTAGAAATACATTATGGCTGTGGGGCGCTTTCGCACGTTTCCTTTTTTTTGTGTCAAAGAATCAGCATTAGCAACATTACTAGTGCTGATTCAGATTCACTGCTAATGATGAAAGTGCCCAGAAGGGCTGCATTACTACACAGTAATGCAGCCCTTCTGGGCAGTTTACCTCCCGACGATGCGGAGGAATTTTTCGACGCCCTTTTGACGCTTGAACGCAGAAAAATGTCAGCTAAATTAACGACTACTATAGTTATAGTTAATTTAGCAGACATTTTTCTTTTAAATTATAAGTTATTTTATTGAATAAATAAATACTGTGATTTTTTTTAATATATTATTAGTTGTTATAGTAAAGGCTCTGCCTAGTTTGGGTTCAGTTAGTAGTGTTTTAGTTGTCCCAAGAGATTGCCTGGGTCAAATTTTTCCCTGAACCTGATTTACCATAGTGAGGAAAAGAGAATTCACTACTCTTTTAATGTTGGCCGCTCAAATCGAGCATTATAAATAAAATAAAAATATAATAAAAAAGGTTTTTATAGACGTAGACTTTAAAAAAGCGCTTGTAAATAGTCAGAACATGTTTGTAGTAATATAGTTGTATAAATTATTATGTCTAGTTACATAGATATTTAGGTACACGGATTGTATGAAAACATTTATAAAATTTATTTGATAATAGCAATTATATTTAGCTAAATTGTATTTCATTCATATTAATATTCCTACTTAATACTAAAACAGTTATAGCCTGTCACTATTTATCTTAACTCACGTATAGCCCCAAGGCATGTTTAGTAAGACAAGTAATAGGTTTATAAGGCAGCCATATTTCAAAGAGAAATGGTTGCATATCTATTGTTCTTAACTTTATATTAAGTAATATTTTATTAACATAATTGTACCTATTGCTGTGTGGTGACGGTATAGCATATTATCACCCCATCTCATCCCGTTGGGGGCGTAGAATCGTCTTAGGGAATACCTACCAGAGAACGGGCAGCAGCGTTTTTCTGTGAACTATGTCCATCAATCTGCAATCGCCAACCCGTCTGCCAAGCGTGGCGATTATAGTATATCCCCAAGATGATTCTTCGAGAGGTTTTTGTTCAGCAGTGGACTTTTTTCAGCTTTTATGATATGATGATGATGACATACTTGGTATCTTAGGTAATCTTCTCATGTTCATGGCTTGTCGATGGCAAACTAACTAGATATTTTTGCCCCAGAACATGGCCACACTAATTGCCTTGCTTATGGCATTCTTGAAATATTGCCATAAACATGTGGAAGGATAGGCTGGACATGACGTCACGTGGGCTATGGTTTGGACCGATGTTCCACAAACGCATTCCAATTTGGGGTTGCTCGACAGTCTCCACTTAAACAATTTGTCTTTGCTTCGGCCCACCTGAGATCGGAGGCTATTTAGAGACTTCCATATCGGCGATAATAATTGATGTCCTGGCGGGAGACTCTCAGAATGCGTAAAAAATGATCTAGAAAGCATTTATGTAAGCGCCAGATGCTGCATCTCGCTGTTCTGATCGAACGGCACATCTAGCAAAGCTTTTGCGGTTTTTTGGTCTTTGCTGCGATAGCGTATGCCCATAGATGTTGTGCCGGACATCACCATCCTTTTAGTCCTTTTCGAACTGCTGAAGGGGCTATGCCAGCCAGTAGATACAGCAAATTCACCGAGGTTGGTTTCAAACACCCAGTGATTATGCAGCAACATTCGTTCAAGGCTGTGCCCACTAAACTAGCGTGCGCGGAGCGTGCCCAACCTGGACAAGCGTTGTCATCAGGGGAAAATGCGAGCACCAGTCCAGATGTCGGTAACGCTTGAGGTGTTGCTCCTCATTTAGTTGTGACTGGGTGGTGCAACAGATTTTTGGCACCTTCCACATCTAATTCGGGCAGGTCAGAAGTACCCTAAATCGGCGAGCATGTATGAAGAATATAATGACAGTAATCGAGGCAAAAGACGTGTGCAAAGATCGTGACAAATGGAAATCCGTTGTCTCTGCCTACCCCTCTGGGAAACAGGCGTGAGTCTATGTATGTATGTGTGTATGTACACCTTCCGCTTCAGTTCCTTTTATATGTAAGCAATTTATCCAAAAAAATGCCGAGTTATTTAGGAGAACAGTTGTGAGTGATAGGCGCTCCTTCCCAAGAGATCTTGAGCTTACGGTCCGTTTGAGACTTGTGAAGGTGGAAAACCCAGGACTCAGTTGTAGACGGACTAGATATGAGCGAGTTTTCACTAAAGTATCTACTTAGGTCTTTTAGTGGTAATTTATGAGTAGCCCAACTTTTTTTTATCCAATTAGCTAATCAAAACATAAATAACATATTTAAAAAATCTATAAGCAATAGTTATGATATTCTATTTGGCCGGAAATATATACCTATTTTAAATTATATTTTATAACTAGTTGTGCCCCGCGGTTTTACCCGCGTTACACTTTAAAATATCACAGCTCTAACCTCGTAGGTGATATCGTGATAATATGTAGCCTATATGTTGACCCGACCTCTAAGTAATATTCATGCAAAATTTGAAGTAAATACATGCAGTGCTTTTTGAGTTACCTGGACACACATACAGACAGACAGCTAAACAGACACAAATTCTAAAAACGATATTTTTGGATTCGATATCGATATTAGATCACGCCCCAGGTATCCTTTTAAAAATTTATTCAATGTACAGTTTTGACTTTCCTACGATTTTATTATATGTATAGATAACGTCCGCACAGGGGAAATGAGTCCCAGTGCTGCGGGGTGCGTCACAAACATATAAACCAGACTAAATGAAAACTATAAATGAGAAATAATTGTCCTGTCCAGGAATTGAACCTAGGACACGAAGGCGACTTTCTTAACCACTTATCATTTTAACTAATTACCCGCGCAATGACAGGGCGAATTGGTATCAACTATTCAATTATTAATTGAGTAATAATTAAGACTAATATTAGTCGCAAAAAAAATTTTAATTGTGAAACGCCTTACAATATCACTATTAATCCGTTAATTTTGCAATGCCCGAAGGCATAGTAAGACAAGCAATAGATTAAAAGGTTGCAATATTTATTAAAGAAACAGTTACAAATCTAATAGTTATGATTCGTATTTAGTCATGTAGATTAAATAACAAAATTCCTGTTTAATTTATGTAATCCCGTTGACGTTATGTATAATACCTGGAGTGCTAAAATACCGACAGGTTTAGTGAGACTCCCGAGCTCCCACAAGTTACAAATTTTATGCAATCTCATATCATTGGACCCTGGTACATAAAAACTGTCAATTGTAGAGATGAAATAAAACGCTTTTTATCGTATTTTTAATATATATTAATTATATAAATACAGGACACTTTAATGCGCTTCAAAGATCGTCATCCACCAATTTATTCATCAATTAAATAATTTTCTTAACAAATATACTCATTGCACAACAAAATAAACCGAGCTTACCTTTTGCGTTAGAACTGCGACCATACAACGCACAAGCCGAGCGAGCGAAGTGATATAAACTATTCATTAGATTTATTATTATTCAAAAATTTATAATCATAAAATAATAAAAAAAAAAACAATAATATATAGATAAATAAATGTGAAAAATAGAACTCCTCCTGCGGCGGGATTTGACGCCCTAGACTGATACTAGGTGGTCAGGGCGACTTTATAATCTCCTTTCGTCCTAAAAATAGGTAATAATTATAAATGCGTAGCAAACATTTTCATTTACGCGCTATTGCAGTATCATCGACGATATTATAAAAAATATAGAAATTATCGAACCATTAAGAAATTTTCACATGGCCAACGGCCTACTCCACTGATATGATCAATACCACAGGTTGTAATTCCAAACAATGGACATAAAACATCTTTTGTTCCATACGCCCTCGCATACATAACTCATGAACAGTTTTTCCTTATTGTTTGCAAATTAATGATCAGTCAAAAACGTCAAAATAATGATTAAGTTTAAACATATTCGTCAGTCGTGTTGTATGGGACGTGTCGCTCAGTTTAAGCGATATTGCATAACGCAGTCCTTTGTTCTGGTTTTGGCATTCGCTGGACAATAGCTCTGCAGTTTCATTAAGTATTTTCTTTAATGAACAGTGTTATGTAAGATGTATGACGAGGATAATAGTTTGTCATGGTTCTTTTTAGTGCTCTTGACATTATGAGGTATTGATTAAGTGTTTGTATTGTTAGAGTTGAGATCTACAGTGTTCTTTGGTTAAGTGAGTGAAAGCGCAACACATGGCACTTCTTTTTCTTCTAAGCGTTTTAATAATAATAATTATTATCACATTATTTACACACGGTCATCTGATCCCAAACTAAGCAAACTTGTACTATGGCACTGATATACCACATATACTACTTTTCTTTTGTTAATACATACTTATATACATAATTACACCCAGACTCGGGACAAATAGACATGTTCATGCCCACAAATATCTGTCCTAGGTGGGAATCGAACATTTATTATCCCCAGACACGGAACAAATAATCGTGCTCATCGAACAAAGACCTGTCCTGAGTAGGGATCGAACCCACGACTTCTGACTTTGCAATCAAAGTCACTAACCACTAGACCAGGCAGACTCTATTAGTTGTTTGTAATTAATGAAAGTAGATTTGTTTTATGACTTGAACTATTAGAATCTAGTAATGAGTCTTGCAATGTTCGTAATAAATTAATATCACGAGCCTACAACAATGATCTAGTCACGACTGTACAGTCCACGTCAGATCGGTAGACACATATGCTAAGAATATCGACCTTACTGCCTACATAATAGAACACTGTCAAGGTCGTAGTGTAACCACAAAAGTGCCTTCGACTGTATTTACGACAAGCCTTTGTCTCTTAAGATTTGTAATGGACAAAAGCAGACATAAACCTCAGCATATTAACTATGGAAAGTTTGTACATTATGATACAAGTTTGTCTATGCGACGTATGTATCGATGAAATGCCCGCTTTGAGCTTCAATCGAGCGAGCGTCCCAAGTTTTCGCGTAATAACGTAGAGCTATTTATTAATGTGCTGTGCCCCGCGGTTTCACCCGCGTTGAACTTTATGAATGATAGCCTATGTGTTATACGTATATATAAGCTATATTACTACAAAGTTTCATTAAAATCCGTTCGGTAGTTTTTGCGTGAAGAAGTAACAAACATACACACTCACAAACTTTATTTAATTAGTAAGTGAAACACTGCCAAAAAACAATAGGAATCCTTTTTTTAAAAAAAAAGAGGATTCCTTCCTTTAAAAAATAAGGATTGCTATTGTTTTTTGGCAGTGTTTCACTTACTAATAATATAAAGTTTGTGAGTGTGTATGTTTGTTACTTCTTCACGCAAAAACTACATCAAGATCAACTTAACATCTAGTAACAATTTAATTATTCAAATGCGTTGAAGAACTTGCAGCCCAGCAGTGAACGAAATCAAGCTGATGATGTACCATTTAGCATTACCTAAATGTCACATATAAGGTTATTTTGGAACACATCTACAGCTGTTACACGCTGCCATCTGATCTCATACTAGGCAATCTCTGTACTAGGGCAACCAGATAACTGAAAAATACATACATACATACATAGACTCACGCCTGTTTCCCAGAGGGGTAGGCAGAGACAACGGATTTTCATTTGTCACGATCTTTGCATACTTCTTTTGCCTCGATTACTGTCATTATATTCTTCATAAATGCTCGCCGGTTTAGGGTACTTCTGACCTGCCCTAAACCGGCGAGCATTTTTTTAAACTGAAAAATATACTTAGATATATATTTTTAAACACGTACATACGGCTACATATCAAGTTATACATTTCCCGTATAAGCTGATCTCGTGTTGTATAGGATTTACATACAATGAGAGTTCAGCTTAAATTGAAAATTAATAATTTGATGTGTAGCCGTGTGTACATATAGATGAATTACACCTAGACACGGAACAATTAATCATCCTCATAACACAAAGGTTTGTCCTGGATGGGGGTCAAACCACATCAACAGCAAATTGTAATTAAAAAACTTGAGAGGTGACAAGGGACACCCGGATGGAACGAAGTTATTTCTTATTATTTATTATGTACAAAAAACCCGTATACACTCAACAAAAATAATCGTCGCGACACCACATTGTTCAATGCGAAATAGAAATGAAAATATCTGGCTTGCTTTCTAAAAGAGAGAGAGAGAGAGACAGACAGAGAAACATGCGCACGCCGCACAACTGCAAAAAGTGTCGTGACAACTTTTCGTGAGATTTTTTCCATCTAGCCCCCTTTCACAATGCGCGATAAGGAACGTCGTTCCAAGAAATGCTTCTTATATATGTACTGGTGGCATTTTAATTTAATTTTGTAGTAGTAAAATATCCTTAGCCGGTGCTGCGCTGCCGCATCCAGCGGCTTCCCGCGACCCGCACAAGATCGTCGGTCCACCGTGTAGGAGGCCTGCCCAAGCTGCGTCTTCCGGTTCGTGGTCGCCACTAGAGAACCTTTCTGCCCCATCGGCCGTCAGTTCTACGAACTATGTGCCCTGCCCACCGCCACTTCAGTTTGGCAATTCTTTGGGCTATGTCGGTTACTTTGGTTCGCCTGCGGATCTCAGCATTTCTGATTCAATCTTTCGGCTATTCTCCTTCTATTCTTGGGGGAGGCCTTTGTCCAGCAGTGGATGTCTTTCGGCTGATTTGATGATGATGAAAATATCCTTTTCCTACATAAGCCCTCTTCAAAAACTTTAGAAAAGACTTCCTTCTAACATCCGATTTGAACAAGTCTATTCTTCCTTCCTTCGCAGTCGGTTGAGAAAAAGCAAATTGTCTATTGAAAATGTTTGTTTGTCTATAATTATTTTCATTTCCATTCACATTCACAGCATAATGCTTATCAAAATCAAATCTCTCATCGCAAAACACTGCCGTACATAGCTCTCATGCCAATTAAAAATAATTAACTCTCATTGACTTTAATACAAAGTTTCTCATAAATTCGTTTCAGTCAAAACCCGGAACATTGGTTACGTAGGCAGCTATCTTCTTGTACTGAGAAATGTGTTGACCCCAGTTTGTTACGTCATTAGGTCTAAGGAAACGTAACCTAGGCAACCTAGAATCTATGTTCAGACGCCAGCACATGAAGCTACCCCAATCTGTCAAATGTTCCCAATTGAAAGTGAACCTTATGCTTATGTGATAAAGTTGAAAACCTATAAAAGAAATTTGACAGATTGGGATGTGTTGGCGTCTGTGCTATGGAGATGAAAGGTTAATTATGATTTTGAAAAGTTGGTGAATATAAATTCATTTCATTTGTTTTTATATCAGAGGGCGACAAACGAGCAAGTGGGTCACCTGATGGTAAGTGATCACCGCCGCCCATGGACACTCGCAACACTTAAAGTATCGCGGGTGCGTTGCCGGTCTTTAAAAGTCAGCAAACAAATGTTGCTGACTCTTCCCCCCACCCCAATGAGCTCTGGCGACCTTACTCACACTCGGAAACACAACATTAAAATGATTAATGTTATTATTAAGGAATGTCTTCTGTAAGGTGGAGGTACTTCTCCAGACGGGCTGCTCTTTGAGCGAATATACGCTATATTTCAGTTTACAAAACAAATAACGATAAATCTTGGAAAATATTATCTAATTCTTACATATTTGTATAATTAATGCTAAAATAAAATAGGAATATTCATAGCTAAGATAAATACATTTATCGTTAAAACTAGACAAAATAAAGAACATTCAAAATATAATAAATATTAGCGGGCTTGTGTGAACTAGGTAGTTATATTACCAACATCAACCGGACGTTCTGTCTTTCCAGCTAACTAAGCTCTTTTATATTATTACAATACGCGCCCACACATTGTCGCCCAACCAGAACACCCAGAAGTGCTGATGGTACTATTTGCTCCCCAGTAATTTTGAATTGTTTAATTAAGGTCTATTACAGTTAGTGGCTAAAAACAGAATGACTTAAAACTATTTTAAGTCATTCTGTTTTTAGCCACTAACTGTAATAGACCTTAATTAAATAATTCAACTTCAATTATTTTTAATGTGTTTTTAAAAACATTTCCACGCTTTCCCCGATCAAGTCTAGGTAGAACCTGTGTTTCAGACAAAACTAACATAACAATTTATTTAAATGAGAGGCAAAAAGAAATGTAATTGATATTGTTACTCATTAAAAACGAAAGAGTTTGTGTAATGATATATACTTACACTCGTATATCCCTACATTATCAGCAACATTTTAAAATTTCTAGTATTTTTTCTGTGACTGCCTGACTGAAGGTTCCATGAACCATTAAATAGACTGACACAATCTATACATATAATAAAATCGTTCGAAGGGCAAAACTGTACATTGGATATTTTTTAAAGAGGATACTTAGGGCGTGATCTACAATCAATATCGAAGCCTAAACTATAGTTTTTAGAATTTTTGTCTGTTTGTCTGTATGTATGTCCGGGCTAAACTCAAAAAGTAGATACTGCATAGATTTACTTCAAATTTTGCATGAATATTACTAAGAGGTCGGGTCAACATATAGGCTACATATTTTCTGGCAGTGTTTCTCAGTAGCTGCCACGTCATGCACTGCACGGTAGAGTAAAAAAAATATGACGATTCCACATAAATGTAAAATTTTTACGGAATAAAGTACCTTTGACTTTGACTGTCAAGAAAAATTTTCAGTATCAGCCCTAAGTTTGGAAGTTTGTGGTTATTTAAATCCCCGTCGGAGAGCATTTAAATCCCTGTCGGTCTTGTACCTGACCTATTCCGGTCGTGTCGCCAGTCGTCCCATCGGATCATGAGAGTGATGGAATAGAAAGTGCCCCGTGTTTGCACATACACACTTATGCAATACAATATGTCCCATGCAGACGGCTAGTCACCATTAAGATTAGCCGGCGTGGCCTAAATTCAACCAGAAGACATTATCGGGCAGTAGGCATGATTCTAACTGTAGGGGTTTGAACTTTAATCCAACAGTATAAAGTATATAAAGTAAGTCCAATATAGAATGAACAGAGCCTTATAATGGATTCAAGTACAAATTTATGAATAGACTATCGCAGACTATGGTGGGCACTGGCACTGGCTGGAAAACTGGTAGGAAAGCTTCAAAATTTGTACGAAGAAGAAATGAAGCATGATTCGATATTCAAATTTCATTTTTATCGTGAAGGGATTTTTTTTTCTTAAAAAACGAATAATTACATTGCAGAAAATGTTTAAAGATTTTATTATTTTTATGTCACCAGATTTTGTTATCAGCCATTTACTTTTTGGCAGTTTGAATTAGGATTTTTAATTGATTTTTGTAAGATCTTTATAGAAATAGATTTATCTACTAAAGTGATTGATTCTGCAGCTAGACAAAATCTAGTTGCTAAATTTGACAAGATATTCCTGATGGGGGATACGCTCGGAATGATAACGGACACTCAATTTGCTTATAGTCTGTAACTGATCGCAAATAATAGATACAAAAAAAATCTAAGTACTAAAGTGAAACTCTCGGGCATAGTCCTGGCAGATATTGATATTGCGTTAAGATATTATATTGACCTAATCATAAAATCTAAGGAAGAAAATGAAGGATATGCTTGTATGTTTGACTGGCCAACCAACAAAGCCACAACACACAAGGACCAACAGGTCTAGGGGTTAGTGAGCCTCAATGTTAAGCCAAAAGCCGTAGCTTCGATCCGCACCTAGGACAAATCTTCGTGTGATGAGCACGATTATTTTCTCTGTGTCTTGGTATAATTTATCTATCATATATGAAACAATGAAATAGTGAAATTTATTCAGCACTTGGGTATTTACATACATTTGTACTTGTCAAGTTCAAAATGTATTACATAAACACAGTAATTAAAGCAACAAAATATTTTGAATTAGTCCGTCCGTGCGGTCTGTTCCGTCACATATATTTTTAGGGAACACCCAAATACTCCGAAATATTTTATTCCGAATTTCAATGTTCCGATTTTCAAAAGTCCGAATTTCATAATACCTAAGAATTGTAATGTCTATTATTAAAAATCACGAAATTAATTTAACCGAAAGTCGTAAATACGATTTGTTAGATTTCCGATTTTCAAACGTTCGAAGAGTCAAATGCTCGAAGGGTTCTCAGTCCGAAAAACGACATTCCGATTTTCAATACTTCGAATAAACTAAAATTCAACATGTTATGCCACAAAATTTGGTGACAGAAACGAATCGCTGCACAACCGACTTCACGTAGTCTTGTCTGCCCTACCCTAGAGTGTAATTTAAGCCCGCGTAGGCGCGGAGGGGTGGAGCGGCCCGCGAGCTGAGGAGCAGGTGGCTTGAAGGCCCACCGCCGGTAAAGCCGGCCAGCAAGCCGAAGCTGCGGTGGTGAGCGTTAAAACCATCTGCGACGATAAGCTCGCGTGGGCCCGCCCAAACCCCGCAGCGCCGGAGCCGTGACAGAAACAATGCCTGCTGTATGTTGCATGCCTGCTTGCTTGTTGCATGCCTGCATGCTCGTTGCATGCCTGCTTGCATGTTGCATGCCTGCTTGCATGTTGCATGCCTGCTTGCATGCTGCACGCAGCCGCCGAGTTTCAGATCCCCTCTATTGTTGATTAATCATTTGGGTTAGGTTAGGTTAAAATTGTGAACAGGGAAACAAAATATTTTTATTCGTATTGTTGATATTTCGAATTATCATTAAGTCGGACTTTTTGTTATTCGGTCTATTGAAGCTCGGTGTTTTGAGAAGAGTAATTATAATCGTAAGGAATATTGAAATATAGGAATTATAAAAATAGGAGTAATGATAAATCGGAGTTGTAATATTCGGAATTCTGAACCATTCGGATTTATTAAAATCGGTATTTTGAAATTCGTATTTGTGACTGTCGGAATTAAGTTTTTCGTATTAATGTAGTGTACCCATATTTTTAATATCCTTAAATAAATAATAAATAGCAAGTTACTAAGCTATTATTGTTACATTTAGCGATTGTATATTAAAATTAAAGAATTGAAAACAACGAGCAGTTGGCTAGCGGAAAAGGCTCTCAATCTGTAGCTTAATTTAAGCGACTAATCCCGTGCAAGTGATCTGACCCCCATTTCGAACTCCATCTTTTGACTTCAGCGGCCGCCTGAGCTGTGGCCCGAACCCCGTAAGGGGGGCACCCTTACGGAGTTCGGGCCACAGCTCAGGCGGCCGCTGAAGTAACGATTGCACGGGATTAACGATCACGTGTTAAGGGGGCAACGCGATCCTCGCAACTGAGGATCCTACCCTAGCTAGCCTGCGGCTTTCTCTAGCTACCTAGGTATTTATATGTATTTATCTAAGTTATTGTAAAAATGTATTTAAGTCCTATCTGATAACCGTATTACATCGATAGCCTCGATACAGGCATCGCCTAGTGTGGCTATCACTGCTAAAATAATTGTAAAACCCAATGACTAATAAATAATTTTGAATTTTGAATTATATAAGTATTTTTATCAGCTGTCTGATTGCCATAATACAGGCTCTGCTTAGTTTGTTTCAGACGGCAGTGTTATTAATTGTCCCAAGATATTAAAGAATTTAGAGATAAATGGTTGCTAGGAACGGCTTTCGCGAGACATACTATAGTGCACAAGTGTATGCGCAACCACAGGGGCACTTTCTATTCCATCACTCTCATGATCCGATGGGACGACTAGTGATGCGACCGGAAAGAGGTCAGGTACAAGACCGACGGCTTTACGTGCTCTCCGTAACCCTGGGGTATAATACCGCCAAATCCCAGACTTCGGGCTGACACTAAGAAATTTATTTTACGAAAAAGTCCCGAAATCACTTTTTTGTCTGATACGGGATTTGAACCCAGAACCTCATTATCTGCGATAGAACACGTTACCGCTAGACCTATGAGACAGTTCATATATTACGAGTATAAGCAGTCAATGGCCACTCGTACATATATCTATACTAATACTAGCGGCCCGGTACGTTCTTCGCTACGTATAAGGCATAGTACTAAAAAAAATATTATTACGTTCATTTATTCAATCAAAAAAATATTTTAAATTGCTAAAAGATGTTGATTTTACACTTTTTCAAAACTTTTTTTAAATTTTCTCTACGTACAAACCTTCCCTGGACTTCCACGAATAATTCAAGACCAAAATTAGCCAAATCGGTAAAGGCTTTGTTGAATTATAACATTACAACGAAAAGTGGCATTGATTTTTATATATATACTAGCGGCCCGGTACATGCTTCGCTACGTATAAAACATAGTAATAAAAAAAAAATTGCTAAAAGATGTTGATTTTACACTTTTTCAAGACTTTTTTTATTTTTTCTCTACGTACAAACCTTTCCTGGACTTCCACGAATAATTCAAGACCAAAATTAGCCAAATCGGTAAAGGCGTTGTTGAGTTATAACATTACAACGAAAAGTGGCATTGATTTTTATATATTTAGATATATTATAAAGAGGTAAGTTTGTGAGCTTGTGACGTTGTAATCTCTGGATCTACCGAACCGATTTTCAAAATTATTTCACCAATAGAAAGCTGCGTTATTGTGGAGTGTCATAGGCTATGATTCATCATCATAATTTCTATATATCCCGAACTTTTAACCTGAAATATTACGCGTGACAAACGGGCAGGGACAAAAATGTTTATAACGCGGAACGAAGTCCGCGGGCACTGCTATAAATCGCGTGTAGCTGTCATAAGTATATATAAGTAGCTATTATACGCTCAATAAATAAATATTATACGCTCTTTTGCTCACTACATAGTAATTAATTTACATTACATGCTTGTTGCGGTATCTCACGAGTTAAACCCGGTAAAGACGCTTAATTATGTTCCGTGGTGTAACTTTAAAAATAGTTATTTGTTATACAAGAGTGCAAAGTTGCTTTTTAACCGCGAACTCAATTTTGATAACCGAGCAAGCGAAGGATTCTAAAATTAGAAACCTGAGCATTAGCGAGGAAATCAAAAGAGCACAAGGTGAAAAAACTTTGCACTCGAGTGCAACACGTAACTTTTCATCACACCTCAGCGAGGAAATAACTAAATACGTAAAAAAAATCTTATTATAAATACTTTTATTTCAGTTTAGGTATTAATGACTATATTATGATATGTAAGTATTACAGGCCAATCTTTAAATTATAACAAATAATACTTAGGTATAATTAATAAAAACTTAGTAACATTGTGTTTGTTGTTAGTAACGTTGCTACAGTTTCAGTGTAGAACAGTAATATTGTGCAAAACAAATTAAACAAAGTGCACCAAGACGGTTCCGACCCTTAGTTTTTAATAAATTAAAAAAGTTGTATGATAATTCCGGCACCATAGAGGTTAGAGGTAAATAGGTTTAATTATATTTTGTATTCACACATTTAGTGCACACGATGTTCTATATTCAAATTTACCCTCTAGAGGATAAAAACGACTTTTCCACTCAGATATCGAAGAGCAAAAATTCTCTTTCCGAGATGGGGTGATGAAAAATAATATTCACTCTATCTCATCCCGTGGGCGGCGTAGAAATCGACCCGAGAGAATATCTACCAGAGGACGGGCAGCAACTTCTTTCTGAGTAGATACTATGGCCATCGTACTACGATCGCCAATCCGTTTGCCAAGCGTGGCGATTATAGTTTACTAGCGGTGCCCCGCGGTTTTACTGTATTATATCGTTTTACCCGCGTTAAACTTTATAAATTTATAGCCTATATGCTGAGGCGCTCATAGCTAGATGCTCTCACCGGTACGTAAGCGATCGGCGGGGTAAAACAACTAGGCTCGCGGTCAGTCCATAGATGGGTGACCGCCAAAGAAGTTTAATTTCTGAGCGTCTCCGTGCTTCGGCGGGTACGTTAAGCTGTCGGTCCCGGTTGTAGTCATTAGACAACAGTCGTTAAGCCATGTCAGAGGCCTACTGGGCGGCTTGAGCAACTCTGAGACTATGGTTACCACTACCCATACGATAAGCAAGCCTATGTGCTAATCCAGGGTATCAACTGACTCCATACCAAATTTTATTATTATTGCTCCAGACGTGAAGAAGTTACACCCGTACACACTCATACACTCAGAAACTTTTGCCTTTATAATATTATCCCCAAAGATGGTTGTTGGGGAAGGCTTTTGTCCAGCAGTGGACTTATTTCCGCTTTTATGATGATAAAGGTATGTTTTTCTTTGGTTTCTTATCTTAGCTCTGTTTATTTGAGATATGTACAAAAACTTCGTTTAAAAGGCAAACTTTATTTACCTGCCAATACCGTCAAATGTCAATTTAATTTGTCAATACAACGATCTTCATAAAATGCTTACGAAACCTCGATTATTATTTTACTATAGGTCTTTGATAAAAAAATGCCCTTTTATTCGCTTCAGTTATCTCATTATGAGGTTCTTAAAATATATAAAAAGCATCTTGATTTGAAAAGGTCAGATTTAATGGCGGATGCTCCATGTTTCATAAGATTGTATTCAAGCCTTTCTACTTTCAGATGTCTTGATCTTGAACTGGTAACGTCTCCACCAAGAGACCACATCCGTTCTAAATGTGGCAAAATAGTAATATATATTTTATTTATTTATTTATACTTATTGCACAAAACTGTACAAAGGCGGACTTAATGCCAAAGGCATTCTCTCCCAGTCAACCTTAGGGTGATGCAGAGATAATATGGTAGGTGCACTATAGACCAAGTATAATAAAAATTACTAAAATACTTGACAAGTACTATATAATACAATCGTATAAATATAATAGTTACATAACTACACACTATACTATAAATATATATATATATATAAATATATAGACAAATATATTACATATATAATAATATATACACAAACTGTAATATTAAGATGATTCTGCCTTAATTTTTTTGTGAATGTAGTCACGAGTTTTGATTTTAAAAGTAACCCGCGTCTTAGCCATTCTGATTTCCAGAGGTAGCGCATTCCAGAGAAGAATAGCTTGTACGAAGAAGGAAGAATGTAAGAAGTTAGTCCGATGGGAAGGGCATTGTAAAAGTCTGTTATGAGTGGAACGGAGATTTTTGTTGTGGTTAGAAGATAGATACTGAAAATAGGGAGCTAAGTAGGATGGAGATATTGGAGAGTCGAGAAGAGAAAATAGTGTAGTGAGTGCTCTGAGATTTCTTCGGTGCCGAATGGGCATCCAATTCAATTGAGAACGGTAAGATGACACATGGTCGTACTTACGAAGATTGAATACGAATCGAATGCAGTTATTCAGAAGACGGTCTAATTTATTGAGTTGATCTGCTTTCAGGTCAAAGTAGCACACATCACCATAGTCGATTATAGGAAAAAGAAGGGCCTGCACGAGCGTTACTTTTGTCTCGGATGGTAGGAAATTCTTCAATCTATACAGTGACCGCAAGATCCAAGTCACTCTTTGGCTGACGCTAATGATTTGGTTTTGCCAGCTTAAAGTAGCATCAACCAGCA
This sequence comes from Pseudoips prasinana, assembly GCA_951640165.1. Taxonomy (NCBI): domain Eukaryota; kingdom Metazoa; phylum Arthropoda; class Insecta; order Lepidoptera; family Nolidae; genus Pseudoips; species Pseudoips prasinana. The sequence goes on along the minus strand of OX621259.1, from coordinate 14,882,425 downwards.
GACCAAGGTCCTTAACATTCTGGCAGTATGGGATAACAGAATTGTTGTATAAGACTGGAGGTTGACTGTCAACATCCACTAAACTCATCATTCGGGAACTGCCCACAATGATAGCCTGACATTTGAGGGGATTGACAGTCAATCCAAACCTGTTAGCCCACTCCCTAATTAAATCTAGATCCCTATTTATGGCGACGATCGCTTCTGCTAACTTATCGATGCTTGCCTGTGCGTAAAGTTGTAGATCATCGGCGTATAGATGATACGAACACTGAAGATTTTGAGTTAAGAGATTTATAAATACCGAAAATAAGAGGGGAGAAAGGATACCGCCTTGAGGAACGCCAGTGTCTAATTTACACCAGTTTGATGTAACATCACCACTGCGAACAGACTGTTGGCGCCCTTGAAGATAGGAAGAAAACCACTCCAGAGATTCGTCAGACACCCTAAGGTAGGAAAGGATACATAAAAGGATATCGTGACTGACGGTATTAAAGGCGTTGGAGAAATCAACCAGCACCAGGACTGTGACCATAGTGCCCTCCATACCAGCCCTAATAACGCCAGTCACTTTTAGGAGAGCGGTGGTGGTGCTATGACCAGGCCTAAATCCGGATTGTAAGGGACTTATTAAGTTATTGGATAGGATAAAATGGGAAAGTTGTTTATGGACAGCGGACTCAAGTACCTTGGATAGGAAGGGAAGGATAGAGATAGGACGATAGTGGGTGAGAAGTGATGGGTTGGTGACTTTAGGAAGTGGACGGACATAGGCTTTACACCATAAAGTTGGAAAAGATCCATGGCACAAGGAATAATTGACGATATGGGTTATTACGGGAAGAAGGTGGTCCAGGATTGGTACTAACATGCGTCGACTTATGTTGTCACAGCCAACCGCGTTAGATTTGATAGATAGGATAACCTTCTTAATGTCCTTCGAATCAACTGGAGAAAAATGAAAACAATCTATATTGGAGCGCGTTAGACCATTTAAAAAATATATAGTTTGGGTTTTTGTTTGATAATCTATAGAAGAACTTGTGGTGAAATGTAGATTAAGATCATCTAAACTTATTGTGCTGGGGAGGTCTAAATTTCGCGACTTGCCAATACCCAGAGTTCCCAAAAACTTCCAGATACCAGCAGGAGTGGAAGAAGATATATTATCGAGAATATGTCGGCGTTTAGCGTCACGTATCATCTTATTACACCGATTTCTAGCAACCTTAAACAAGCCCCATTACTCATTAGATCGATCCTTTTTATATCTTCGAAAGACACAGTCTCTGCGACGCATTGCCATTCGGATCCCTTGCGTCATCCAAGGCGCTGGTGGACGTTTCAGTCTAACATTTTTAATGGGTGCATGGATATCATAAAGCCTGGTGACAGCCTCATTTAACAATCTGATCTTACTATTAATGTTATCAGCCTCCATCAGCTGCTTCCAGTCGATATTGGACGCATCCTTTGCCAAATTTTCAACATTAATCCGAGCAAAAGAACGCACACGCAGTACCTTGGGTTTGACTTTAGGTGGCTTAAGGATATAGGACATGAATATGAGGTCATGATGGGAGAATCCAGGAGCATCGTACTGTCCGTGGGAGGAAACCAAGGACGGGTTAGAGGTGAGGATTACATCGAGCCAAGTATCATCACCGGACGCATTATGGTGAGTAGCTTGAAGCGGCAACACATGCAAGCTGCTTGACTCGACGATGTGAAGGAATTTGCGGGAACGAGGAGAATTTGGAACTAGGAGATTGGTATTAAAGTCGCCCATGATGATGTAGTGTGCATACTCAGAACCCAACGATTCAAGAACCAGTTCGAAATTGGTGAAGTAATCAACAGAAGGGGGGCAATAAACAACGCCAATTATAGCCTTGGACCCCTTTATAGTAACCTCAATAAATAGGAATTCGGCGGAGGCTGAGTAGCTGGATGGGGAAGCCTCAATAATCTTGTAGGGAAGATCACTTCTAATATAAATGGCTACCCCGCCCCCCCCCTTTACCTATCCGGTCATTCCGGACAAGTATGTAGCCCGGAAGAGGGTAAGTGGTTGAGAGAAGATGAGGTTTGAGCCAACTCTCGGAAATCAGAATGGCATGGACATTGCAGTCTGTAAATGCTTCAAGCAAGTCGCTGTATTTACTCGGTATGCTTTGAGCGTTAATATGGCATATATTTACCATATTACCACGACGAGCATCAAACTGTTGTCGCATAAATGCACCGAGTGTATCGCTTATAGAGCAAAAACTATCATTGGCCGATATTACAGAATCATTAGCAGAATGAAAAGATTCATCATCAGAGTTACTAATAGACATAATAATAATATAAAATATTAAAAATAATTATTATATAATATAAATATCTAATAATATAATATTGAATAACTAAACTAACCCAGTGCAAAATTAAGAACAAAATTTTAATCTCTGCACCACCCGCCAGCGTACAAAAACACAATTAAATTAAATAAAACACAAAGTAAAAGCCAGTAATCCAAAATAAAATACAGATAATCCTACCGCTAACCATATGCATCTTAAATACAAGTAATTTATGTGTGAAAAACAGAAACTTAACGAATCTATTTGAAACTAAAACTAAATTAACAATAAAAAGAAATTTAAAAAGATACAATACGTCCGAAGGTTCATTTCCGTTTCGAATTTTATACCTGTGTATCCAAACTCTTCTCGTATCCGATCTGTCATCTGTCTGTCATTATTGTTTACCAAAAAGTTTGTGACGAAATGTAATTACAAAATTTACAAAGCGAGACAATAGGATATTTAATACAAACTCTGTGGTGACACCTACCTACTATAGTTAGAAGAAATAAAAAAGTAAATGTATACATATACGATATATAGGTAGAGTGGTGGTATAGATAAACAATAGGACAGAAAAGAGCTTATTTACGAAACAAGACTAAGAAACGGTAAATGGATATTATAAAATGAGTAATTAAAGATTACTTGGATGATATTGATTAATTGATCGATCGACGTCCCGTATTCTTCAGATCGTCGCCGCCTGCACTGTAGTAGCCTCCACTGACGCTTTCGGGAACTTCGCCGCTAGTGATAAGAACTGATGGTTCGATGTGATTTTGTGGCGGCTTCCATTAGACGTTTTGACAACGATTACGCAATCCTGGGTCCACACCGAGCGCATCCCGAAGAATAATCTAGCTTTATTGAAGACGGCTTGCCTGGTTTTTGTAAGGAACTCCTTGACTGATATTGATGAGCCTTTGAAGCCAGTCTTAGCTCTCCATATTGCCGATTTGTTGGCCAACGATGTAAAACGAACGAGTATCGGCCGTGGGTGGTCTTTATCAGTGGTGTTTTTGCCTAGTCTATGGCAAACCTCTATTGATGCTGGAGAAATATTGTCACGTAGACCAAGCTTGTTATGAATGACACTCAGTATCACTTGGCTGCAATCTTCATCATCTACTTCAGGTACTCCAGAGAACACAAGTGCTTTTCGACGACTCCTTGACTCTAAATCGTCCATCTGCATGCAGCACTCATTGATCTGCTGACGGAGAAGGCTGATAATACCAAATATAAGCTCCTTGAAGGTGCGAAGTTCTTCTGCCACCTTAGCTGCTGTCTCCTTATTGGAAGACCCTTTATTTTGAATTTGGGCCTGAAGTTCATCCAGCCTCTTCGTAACAGTCTCTTCAATCCTGTTCTGTGTAGACAAAATTTCAGAAAGTTTGGACATCTTTTGAAATAATTGGTTTTGTGTTATGAAATCAGCTGAGCTGGCAGGTGGTGTAAATTGAAGTGTTTAAGTTACATAAACTGCTACAAACGCAAGTACCACTATTTTAAGTATGGGGCACAAAGAATCTATAACAAAATACTTATAAAACACTTAAATTTAATTTTTATTACACTTTTGGAATTGAACATATGTCTATACTTTTTATTCGCCTACCCTCAAAAAAAAATAAAAATATGGCCTTTGCGTCTATTACAGACGATTTACGGCGCATTGTCTGAGAGACATTTCTTTTGGTGGCTAAACAAACCGATGCGAGAGCGACATAGCCTGCCGCAGGCCTGACAAGAGAAGTTTGCGGTGGTTGGTGCCGAGCCGCTTTCATGTCGCTTCTGTCTCTTACCAGCAAGTACTCCGAACCAGGCTTCATCATAGATCTTACGACCCTCTACTACACGTTTGCGCCATTCAACCCTATTTTCAGCGAGCTTTTCCCAGATACTGTGGTCAATTTTAAAAGCGGCCATATCCCGCGAGTTTATAGTAATCCATACTAATTTAAGATGCGAAAGTAACTCTATCTGTCGCGCTTCCACGCCTAAATACTGATCCTATTTAAATGAAATTTGGTACACAGACAGCCTGAGAAAAGACATAGGCTATTTTTTAATGCGAACAAAGGGTTGGTAGGGGGATGAAAAGTGTGTGTGGGAGTAGAAACTTAAAGTATTAGAGAATAGAAGCTTGAAACTTATCTTTGGGCTTTTGATTCGATATAAATAAATATGACATTCAAAGTTCGTAAAAAAATTACTCTCAAGGGTGTAAATAACAATAGGGATTGGGGGATGAAAGTTTGTTTGAAAAATGTAAGGCTTCTGATTCGATTCACGAACCGGAAGACGCAGCGTGGGCAGGCCCCCTACAAGATGGACCGATGATCTTGTGCGGGTCGCTGGAAACTGCTGGATGCGAATAGCGCAAGACCGGCAATTGTAGTGATATTTGTCCAGTAGTGGACGTCTTGTGGCTGATATGATGATGTAAGGCTTTTGTAAATGTTTTATAAGTCTGCGACAAGAGACAGAAAAATAGAGATATTCTGATGTAACATTTACAGAGTCGTTACAAAATGTACGGACGGAGGCAAAGCTTGGTGGAGGAGGAGGCTGCTTTGGTGGAGTGTACTTTATTTATTTATTTTATTTTATTACATTAGGGTCTCCAATAAATAATACAACTTGCTTGCTATAATTGATACCAAGATCTAAACGCCTTGTGCTTCATCAATTATAGGAGACCACAGCATCCACTTAAATTTTACAATACAATTTATAAGATAAATATCCTAGGACATTATTCACACACGGCCAAATGATCCCAAACTAAGCAGAGCGTGTACTATGGAAACCAGATAACTGAAGTACTACATAAACTACTTTTATTTTTTTAAATAATAGTACATAATATCCTGGGACATTATTAACACACAGTCATCTGATCCCAAACTAAACAGAGCTTGTACTATGGAAACCAGATAACTGATATACTACATAAACTAATTTTCTTTTGTAAATACATACTTATTTAGATATTACACTCAGACTCAGGACAAACAGACATGTTCATGCACACAAATATCTGTCCTGGGTGGGAAACGAACCCACGACCTGCGGCGTGAAAAGCGATCATTTACCCACCACGCCAACAGCCCTGTCAAAAGTTATAATATAGGACAATCTTTTCACTTAGTACAAAAAATAAGAATTAAATTAAAATGGTATAAATAATTAAAAACTTATAAACAAGAGTGTATAATCTGTTATATCTGCAGCTGTATCTCAAATGAAGATGCTCGCTTAATAGTTTCCATTTAGACCGCTTTGAACAGCACTATTTTGTTCGTAAGACAAAAATTGATTTTATGCACCAACAATGCAGGTAAGACTCATGCCAAACTACGCGTTAAAGGTTCAAAAAATCCCTTCCTCTAATTAATATTCTAATCACTCGTAGTTATTATAATTTCTACGGAATAATGATACCTCACCCTGCGCATACGCTCGGAAATATAATGAAACAGCAATTAGCTACACAAAGACTGTACTAAAGAAATAATCGCAGCTTAAATCAATGCTCAACAGATAGGAGATAGTTAACAGTTCGTTAACTTTAGGCACACAGAAGTGAAACTAACAATGCACTTACTTTGTACACGCTAGTTCCGGAAAAGTCTGTATATGTGTAAAGGAAGGCTATATGTATGAGTGCATCCGTAATGTGTTTGCATTTGCGTTTGAGTAATAATATTATTATTATTTTTTTCTTTTCAATTGTGCTACCACGCGATGGCAAAAGGAAAAGGGGAAGACAGGCAAAGAGATGGATAGATGACATAAGAAAAATTGGAGGCGTTACCTGGTCCAGAAAAGCTAGAGACAGGAATGAGTGGAAACAGCTGGAAGAGGCCTATGTGTCCCAGGACACGCTGATCACTAAACCGGAAAACCCGAGATGTTAGGTTTAAGATTTTTAAAACTGTTAAATTCAATACCTATATTTTTAGTTTTCAGCAATAAAGGCTTAATAATAATAATAATAATAATATTATTTACTAGCCCCGCGTTAAAGTAGAGTTACAAGTAACTCTTTTATGGGGCAATGTATAAGATTCTATAACAAACTTCCCAATGATATTAGAGAATTGTCTACGAATAAGTTTAAAAGAATTATTAAAGCCAAATTGTGTAGCAGGGCATATTACAAAATTTCTGATTATTTAAGTGATAAAAGTGCTTGGGATTGAGTTGTTCTGAGTCAACACACATGATTGTAATTAATCTTAAGTATATTTTATTTTAAAAAAGGAGTCCTACTGAGTTTTCTGGCAGTGTTTCTCAGTAGCTGCCACGTCATGCACTGCACGGTAGGGTAAAAAAATATGACGATTCCACATAAATGTAAATTTTTTACGGAATAAATGATTTTTGACTGACTTTGAGGTAAATGAGTAAGTCACATACATCGCTATTTCGGGGTAGAAAGGTTGTAAAAGCCATTTTAGGCTGTAATGACTTAATAATGCGACTCTGTTCAGAGAGAGATTTATGCTCTATCGATCTGTATTTTTAAAGTTTAAATATATATTAGGGTTTTTTCTACCCCGTTTTTTTAAACCTAAACCATAATTTGTAAAAAGATATTGACGTATAGAACATTAAGTGATAACTTTAAATGAAGATTGTCTTATCACCAAAGTGTTATGGAATAAATGGTTGTAAAAGCATTTTACGCGCTTGAAACCTTACTAATGAAAATAAAAAAAATGATTTACATAATTTAAGTTTATTAAGAATATAATATGGTTGAGTAGTACTTTATTTTAGTAGTAATAAGGTATACTTAGTTTATTCTAAAGAAATGAGAGATAGCACATGTGGCTTATCTTAAATGTACCTTAAACAACCGTATATATATAAGAATAGGAATAAAAAAACTTGAGAGGTGTCAAGGGACACCCGGATAGAACGCAGTTATTTCTTATTATTTATTATGTACAAAAAAAAGAGAGAGAGAGACAGACAGACAGAGAAACATACGCACGCCGCACAGCTGCATAAAGTGTCGTGACAACTATTCGAAAGATTTTTTCCGTCTAGCCCCCTTTCACAACGCGCGATAACGAACTTCGTTCCAAAATCAGTTTTATGTTGAGGGATTAGGAGAAGAGATCGACAATTGGATCTGCAGGGAGCATCGGAGACATGATCATATTTTTTAAGATCGAATATATAAGATCTAATAATAGCAGCAATAAACGTAGGCCAAAATGGGTTGTAGAAGAGTTTGAGAGAGAAAGATTTTCGTTTTCAAAGGCAGAAAGTTGTGGAGATGTTTCAGTGAGTGAAAAGTAAAGCGAATCTTCCTAACTTCTGAGACCTGTGCGTTCCAAGAAAGATCACAGCCAAAAGTTACACCCAATTTTTTCGTGGTTTCGGTGTATGCCATTGCAAAACCATCTATTTAGATGGTTTAGCAAATTGAACTGTAGGAATGGACACGATCTCGAGATATCTTAACATATGCCTGCATCCAATAATCGTGGCGTGGGATTAATTAAGGTTAATGAATAGACCATAAGACTTAGCCCATTGGTTGATACGTTCAAGGTCAGAATTCAAGGTAGCGATGGCGGCAGTGACATTATAATGGACCTGTAAAGTTGCAAATCGTCCGCATACTAATGGAAGTTAGAGGATTTTCAAGGAAGCGATAAAACAAGCTAAGAGAGTATTCATACATCAATAAAAGTTTGTTTCCTTCTCTATTCCAAACCGATAATTCGTACTCGTCGGACGAGAGTACGACCGCGAACGCGTCGCGACCACCAACGCCCTCCATGACCCTTAGTTTGCATATCGTACCGATAAAAAGCCCCCCTCAACGCGTACGGGGGGCCGCGTCATGTCATGAACGTAGAGCGAAAGTTGCACAAAACTCCCTAAAATGATGATCTTGCCCTCTCCCCGCCAGTAATCGCCCAGAGTCGAGGTTCGAACCCCACAGGGGGTGCCCTCCGGCGCGGGTTACTTAATTGCTAGAAGGCTCGAGCCCTATGCTCGCCTCTATAGTCCGGTGAAGCAGTGAAAGCCTCCTAGGCTAACTGTAGCGTCCTACAAAAAAAAACCTTCTGTATTCATCCCGTTTCACAGTAGATACTTAATTTCCAAGATAAATTACCTCCACAAAGAATAATCTAAATTTCCATATATAGATAAAGTTTTGTTTCCATTCCTATTGATGCCGTTTCAGGGTAGGTACTTAATCTCCAAGATAGGCCCTTAAGATTTAATGTTAGTTAGTTAAACGATATAAATTACCTCGACAAAGTACAATCTAATTAACAACTTAATTAAGTAGGTACTAAACACTTTTAAATAATGTTAAACGTCATACATTTAAAGTGCGGAACGAAGTCAATAACTTGGTAAGTAAAGTGTGTCTGGGGTTCTCAGAAATGTTAGTAAAGTCATCAAAATAGACACATTAGTAAGAGTACTAATGTGCCTTTAGTACCGCTCGCGCGCTCGAGAGCGGAGAGTATATGACATAGACTTAGCAATCGTTAGACAGATCGGCCACATATTTAGCGACCAACTTTCATTTCTACCGATTAATTAATATTAGTCGGTAGACTGATGATGTCCTCCTAGCCGAATTTCGGTCACGGCGGCCAGTCTCAACAGAGGTTAGCCATCTGCGCGGGACATATTATAGTGCTCAAGTGTGTCCACAGGAGCACTTTCTATTCCATCACTCTCATGATCCGATGGGACGCCTAGGCGACACGACCGGAAGTAGGTCAGTTACAGTAGGTCAGTTACCGCCTACTCCCAGACTTCGGGTTGATACTGAGAAATTTTTCTTTTTACAGAAAAATCCCAAAATCACTTTTTTAGCCCAACCCGGGATTTGAACCCAGGACCTCATTCTCTGCGGGTGAACACGCTACCGCTAGACCAACGAGGCAATGATCGGTAGACTTATTAGTAGTAGTACCTATTAGAATTTAAGCGGAAATTCGCTTTAATTAAACAACCAACAGGTTACTGACACATTATACGGAGAGCGGAGTGTAAAACATAGACTTAGCATTCGTTAGACAGATCGGCTAAACATTTAGCGACCGACTTTCATTTATACTGTCTCATATTATCATGTGACATCGTAAATACCGTTACATAAACTGCAGTGTATGGCTTAATTTAAACAAAGCATGCTTATAACCGAGTTTAATAAATAAATAAATATCTTTGTACATCTAAAACATTCTAATCCCAAACTAGGCTGAGCCTGTATTATGGCATCCAGACAAGTTATAAAGATACGTATATATTTCTAAATACGTACATATATGCGGAGAGTGTAAGACATAGACTTAGCAATCGTTAGACAGATCGGCCACATATTTGGCGACTGATTTTCATTTATTTATACTGACTAATATATCGCTTCAATTGCAATAGATTACTGACGTATTATACGGAGAGCGGAGAGTGTAAGATATAGACATAGCATTCGGTAAACAGATAGGTCATATATTTAGCGACCGACTTTCAATCATACTAATATTATCGCTTAAATTCCAATAGGTTACTGAGAGCGGAGTGTAAGACATAGACTTAGCATTCGTTAGACAGATCGGCCAAACATATAGCGACCGACTTTCATTTATACTGTCTCATATTATCATGTGACATAGTAAATACCGTTACATAAACTGCAGTTTATGGCTTAATTTAAACATGGCAAACTTATAACCGAGTTAAATAAATATCAAGCAAAGCAAATAAATATCTTGGAACATCTAAAACATTCTGATCCCAAACTAGGCAGAGCCGGTACTATGGCAACAGGACACCTGATAACCAACAATGAAAAGTTGCATAGTTCTTGTTTATCAAAGACTTTCTGCTTATCAGTGGGGAAGGATGCGGTTAGCACACAGGGCCTGGGGCTCTACCGGCTAAGTCGCCGAACATCGATTTCTTAAATGGCGTTCAAATAAATAAAGGTTAAAAATGACTTAATCAATCGTTAAATCGGCTTCAACGTTGACACTCGATTCCGGACCATTAATGACGTCACATGTGGTCATGGACGTAACGTGTAACGATTAATTATGTCATTTTTAACCTTTATTTATTTGAACACCATTTAAGAAATCGATGTTCGGCGACTTAGCCGGTAGAGCCCCTGATTTACTCTAATTAGGATTGAGCTTTTTAGGGTTCCGTAGCCAAATGGCAAAAAGCGGAACCCTTATAGATTCGTCATGTCTGTCTGTCTGTCCGTCCGTATGTCACAGCCACTTTTTTCCGAAACTATAAGAGTTGTACTGTTGAAACTTGGTAAGTAGATGTAGGTATTATATAAATAGAAAAATAATAATAATTTTGGGTGTTCCCCATACATAGAACTGAAACTCAAAAATTAATTTTTCATCGGACCCATACATGTGGCGTGTTTATGGATATTTCTTCAAAAATTATATTGAGGTTACTAATATCATTCTTTTCTAAACTGAATAGTTTTCGCGAGAGACACTTCCAAAGTGGGAAAATAAGTGTCCCCCCTCTCCCTGTAATTCTAAAATAACAGAATGATAAAACTAAAAAAATATATGATGTACATTACCATGCAAACTAACAACGAAAATTGGTTTGAACGAGATATAGCAAGTAGTTTTTTTTAATACGTCATTAATCGTAAACCGCAATTTGCTTTCATTTAATCAACTGAAATACTTGCTGTTACGGAACCCTTCATGGGCGAGTCCGACTCGCACTTGGCCCGTTTTTATTTCTTTTTTTGATAAGGCAGGGGGAATGCCTACGCATGTTACCCGCAAAAAGTATCTGCGGGTGGCTATGTCGGACGCGCACCGACTAAACCTAACCTGCCGTGGACTTCTCTATCTTTCTAAATATTGAATCGTTTTTAATTGTATATTACTAATTAGCTTTACTTATACTAATTTTAATTGTAATGCTTTAATTTTGTTTTATCTTTGATAGTTTACATTAATATTGAGCCAGTTTGTAATTCGTACTCATTGTTTTTTGGAAGGCGATAGTAACTGCAACACAGTGGAAACACTACTGCAGCTATTATCGTTCCACCTGTTTTTGTAATGTCTGGTGTTATGGTTTATTGAATAAATTATATAAAAAAAAAAAAAAGTATTATAGATACATTACAACCAGACACAGCTTAAATAATCGTGTTCATCACACAAAGATTTGTTTTAGGAGATCGAACCCACGTCCTCCGGCTCAGTAGTTAGGGTCACTTACAACTAGATCAACGGGGAAAGATTAAAAGGAAGAAGGTTATCAATGGCTTTTTAACGTATTTTATTTGATTTCTCCGGTATTTCTGGTGACCTATAATACAGGTTTTCCCAAACCTAACTCAGGCACTCAGTCTCTCACAAAACTGGTTGCATTTCTAACCTAAAATGTACAATGCTATATTATGTCATATTATTTTAAGCAAATGTTAACTACTTCTGTGATGAGAGAAATTAATGCATATTCTCTCAGAGGCACCAGTCTCTCACAAAACTGGTTGCATTACTAACCTAAAATGTACAATGCTAGATGTCATCTTATTTTTAGCAAATGGTTACAACTACTTTTGTGATGAGAGAAATAAATGCATATTCTAATCTATTTGTGGACGTATTTTGATTCTAATTGTACTCGACGGAAAATACAATGTTTATGGTCCTATGAAAATATTGTTTCAAACCATCCTTGTTATCAAACGTTTATGTCGGATCTATATTCTCTATAACAGTAATTACTGAACGCCAAGGGACTGACCTGTTGGTTTAGTGGTCTTGTTTGCTAAGCCATTGGTCGTGGGCTAAGTCATTACTCAACCAGGATAATTTTTGTGTGGAGCAAGATTTATATAAAATAGCCGTGCCCGTGGACTTCGTTCCGCGTTATAAATATTTTTGTCCCTGCCCGTTTAATCGGGAGAAATTTTTGAATTTTTCATAGCCTCTCCACAATAACTTAGCTTTCTATTCTCTCTATTCACACACGGCCTTCTGGTCCCAAACTAAGCAGAGCAACTATGGAAACCAGATAACTGATATACTACTTTTCTTTTGTAGATATATACTTATATAGATAATTACACCCAGACTCAGTACAAACAGATTATTTGTTCTGTGACTGGGTGTAAATTCCGGATTAGAATTTTGAATAATAGAAAATAGTTCATAGAAATAAGTTCTGGCATTCAAAAGTTTTGCATTGTCATCGATATCGTAATAGGTTTATGTAGGAATTAAATAGCTAATCGAATTCAGTAACCTTTAATTTATGTTATTAATATGTGGGGATTCTCTGTTCTTTTTCTTGCGTGTTATATTAAAACGATTGTAGAATTGTTTACGTTTTTATTATGAAATCAGGCCCAATCTATATAGTTGTGGTTGTCAATCAAAATTCTACTATCCACAGGAGTAAAATGCATGAATTAACCAATAGGAAAACATATAACTATCTCTCACTCTAACACATAGAAGCGCGCTATAGCGCTGTCCTACTCTCGACTTATATATACACCGGACGCCGCGATGCGATCCTTAGTATGACCAACTTGTCGGCGCCGGCGCGTCGTCCGTTTGCTGCGGCGAAACGATAAATGTATGCTGACGTAAGGAGTAGGTATGTGTGGACTGTTGATTCCCACAGGACTCCCCTCTAAGCAAAACGCACGACAGGCTTCACAACTCTGCCAGATCTTGTGATGTAAGGCTGGATCGTTTCCTTGTGTGTTTCTGTGCTTACATTCGCCTCGTCGTAGAAGTAGGCTGGTTTCAATCTATTTAACGACACCACAGATGTACGTAACGGCAGTTTTATCTTGAAGTACTTGTCATAGCGTTTGATAACTTCGTAAGGTCCGTCGTATGGAGGTGTTAGAGGAGAACGAACTGTGTCATTTCGCACGTAGACGTGTGTGCACGTTGCAAGATCCTTGTATATAAATGGCGCGACACTGCTGTTGTTTGCATGTGGTGCGGGTTTCATTGATGCCATGGTGTCCATTAACCGTCGCACGTAGTCATTTATATCTGCGTTGGTGTTCGTAGGCGTAATAAAATCAGTGTGCGTCACGATTGCTCCGCCACGTTATCCAAACAGAAAAAGAAATCTCTATATTTTTTGTCAAAATTAGTCAAAATCGAAAGGAACAAACCAAAACTTTGTCAAAGCAGAAATAAAGAAGTTACAGGGGTTTTAAGTTGGCCGCGCGAACGTAACGTGCACGATTGCGCGGCCATGGAGATCTCAGTAACTACTTGGGATAGAGATCTAAATCTTTTTGTTAATTGAACATTTCATTTGACAACAATTGTCAAAAAAAGAATTATAAGCCTAAGATAAATATTTCACGAAATATTCACCTTGGAAGTTATGGCCGCGCAATCGTGCACTTGATGTTTCTTTAATCTCGATTATTTCTTCAAAACTTAAGATATCATGCAGTAAAACTGTTACTAGAAGAAAGGTTTTAATATGTCAAAAGTACTGAAAGCATTTCATGCCACCAAAGTTTATTTAAAATGACGAAATCAAGGCAAAACAAAATTTACGTGGCCGCGCAATCGTAACGTTACTTTGAACGCTGATATCTCATTATCTATAATTGTTAAGATTTCGGTGTTAACATCCATTTATTCGTAATATTAACCTAATCAGATTGACATAGCTTTTTACCCTCAGGACAATTTTCTACGCGTGTAATCTCAAAAATAATGATATCTCTTATAATGTTCGAGTAGAGTGACCATAATTTCTGTTAAATATCGGGATATCTTTTGCTCTAGAGAAGATGTACCTGTTAGGAATAATTGTTGGAGAATTGACTAAAATAAAAGAGTTTAATACACTTTGTTTTCCGTTTGTCAAACGACTTTTATGTTTTGTTATGTAAGTATTGACGAGTTATAATTTTCTCAATGAAACAGTAATGGTAATGGCAACAGTATTTCTTGAGCTGGAGTTTCGACCATTTACGTAAAATCGATAAAGTAAGTATAATTATTACGAATTCGCTGTGTGGTGACGGCGTAGAATATCATCACCCCATCTCATCCCGTGGGGGGCCTGGTAATCGTCCTGAAGAAAAACCTACCAGAGAACGGGTAGCAGCGTTTTTCTGTGAACATTGCGGAGGATTTTCTCCAACTGTGGACGTAATTTGGCTGACATGGTGAAGTATAATGTTTTTACGGTCATAAATTATACGAAATATAACGCGATTGGTTCCCACATTTGGTTCCTAATTAAATATGTATTTCAAATTAGGAGTAAAATTTTCGTGGGTTAGTAATGCTAGAAATATAAAATAGAAATGTACAGACTCCAGTACATCAAGTTACCCCAATCTGTCAAATTTCCCCAATTGAAAGTGAACCTTATGCTTTTTTGATTAAGTTGAAAATCTATTAAAGAAATGTGACAGATTGGGGTAGCCAGATGTGCTGGCGTCTGTACATAATTCGAAATATAAATTTTCTCTCAAAATAAAAATAAATAGAATTGCTATTCCGCAGGTAGAGTCCCTCCGTTCGAGTCAGTTCTAAAATGATCACACGTAGCTTTGAGTTCATAATTGTTTAACCGAGCACATTTTAAATTCTTTTCGTTTTAAAAAGGCAACGCCCAAACTTGGGAATCTAATCCCTGTGTCGCGGGGTACTTTACAATCGTATAATAGACTAGCTGTGCCCCGCGGTTTTACCCGCCTTAAATTTTATAAATTATCACAGCTCCTCTCCCGTAGACCTCTGTGCAAAATTTGAAGTAAATCCATGCAGTACTTTTTGGGTTTAGCCCGGACAAACAGATAAACAGACAAAAATTCTAAAAACTATTTTTTTGGCTTCGATGTCGATTGTAGATCACGCCCCAAGTATCCTTTTTAAATAACATTCAATGTACAGTTTTGACATTCCTACGATTTTATTATATGTATAGATATAGATAAATTACTGGAGTACAAGCAGCAATGTCGCGTCATGTGGTGAAAACAGAACTAAGTTCCATTTTTTGGCCTTGTTTTGTATGGCATGATTTGAACATGTGTATAGAAGAAAAGAATGTTGTATTGAACTGTCGTATCTTAGGCAATTCTCCAACAATTATTCCTAACAGGTACATTTTCGTCTAGTAGAGCAAAAGATATCCCCATATTTAACAGAAATTATGGTCACTCTACTCGAACATTGTAAGAGATATCATTATTTTTGAGATTACACGCGTAGAAAATTATCCTGAGGGTAAAACGCTATGTCAATCTGATTAGGTTAATATTACGAATAAATGGATGTTTACACCGAAATCTTAACAATTATAGATAATGAGATATCAGCGTTCAAAGTAACCTTACGATTGCGCGGCCACGTAAATTTTGTTTTGCCTTGATTTCGTGAGTTTAAATAAACTTTGGTGGCATGAAATGCTTTCGGTACTTTTGACATATTAAAACCTTTCTTCTAGTAACAGTTTTACAGCATGATATCTTAAGTTTTGAAGAAATAATCGAGATTAAAGAAACATCAAGTGCACGATTGCGCGGCCATAACTTCTAAGGTGAATATTTCGTGAAATATTGATCTTAGTCTTATAATTCTTTTTTTGACAATTGTTGACAAATGAAATTTTCAATTAACAAAAAGATTTAGATCTCTATCCCAAGTAGTTACTGAGATCTCCATGGCCGCGCAATCGTGCACGTTACGTTCGCGCGGCCAACTTAAAACCCCTGCAACTTCTTTATTTCTGCTTTGACAAAGTTTTGGTTTGTTCCTTTCGATTTTGACTAATTGTGACAAAAAATATAGAGATTTCTTTTTCTGTTTGGATAACGTGGCGGAGCAATCGTGACGCACACATAAAATCAGACGGCAGTCGCAGTGTGGTTCCGTAGGTCATAATAGCCGGACTTAGGTTGTTAGTCGTGCGTAATGCAGTACGCAATCCGAGTAACACCGTAGGTAGCTCCTCCGTCCACTGAGTTGTATTACCGCGACTCATTAGTCCCGCCTTCAATACGCGATGCATTCTTTCCACTTTACCATTTGCTTTTGGATTATAGGCCGTAGTGCGTATGCGCAGGATACCAAATCTCTTCATAAGACCTTGAAACAACGTAGATTCAAACTGTCGGCCTTGGTCAGTAGTTATTCTCATGGGGCAGCCGAATCGACAAATCCAGTTTTCATACAGCGCCTTTGTTATATTCTCAGCTGTGATTTCGAGTACCGGAACGACTTCTAACCATCCAGTGCAGCGATCGATGATTGTCACACAATAGTGGCAATTGTTTGATATGCGTAGCGGTCCGACTATATCAATATGTACATGTTCGAAACGATTGGACGGCGGGAATTCGCCTAGGGGGGTGACGACATGGCGATGTACTTTTGACCGCTGACAGTTTGTACAGGCCCGCGTCCAGTTTCCAACGTCTCGGTTCATGCTTGGCCAGAAAAACTTGGACGCCATCAGCTTTCGTGTTGTTCTAACACCAGGGTGACATAAGTCGTGTTGAGCTTTGAATGCATCAAAACGATATGTATCCGGTAAATACGGTCGAGGTGTAGTAGTCGAGTTCTCGCACGTGATTGGCTGTCGTACTGCAGGAATCGTGACATCAGTGAATTTTAAATTCGACTGAGTTTTCAACTGTTTTAGTACCGGATCACTTCTTTGGTCGCTGGCTAACTGTTCGTAATTGATAACATTAGGGCACTGTATTTCTTCTATGCGAGATAACGAGTCGGCCACTGCGTTTTTATCGCCTTGCACGTACTGTATACTTGTACAAAACTGACTTACAAAATGCAGTTGTCGCTCGCGACGGGGCGTGTCGCTGCTACTCTCTGGTCGTGTTAGCGCGTGGGCAAGTGGTTTATGGTCCGTGTAGACCGTTACATCGTCACATCCTTCGATCAGTCGACGAAAGTACTTGATCGCTGTGTAAATAGCCAACAGCTCTCGATCGTACACACTATAGCGCTTCTGGGTTGCGCTCATCGCTTTTGAAAAATAAGCGAGAGGTCTCCACTTATTTTTTATTTTCTGTTGGATTACTCCACCCAAACTGTGGTCCGAGGCGTCTGTCATGATGGCCAGGGCACCACCGGGAACGGGATGTAGCAGTTCCGTAGCTTCTAAAATGCTTAGTCGGCATTGTTTAAAAGCTTCTTCCGCTTCCGGAGTCCACTCGATCGGAGTTTTGTCGTTGCGCTTTCTGTTGTGTAGGTACTTGTTTAGCTCATATTGATGTTCGGCTTGATGGGGTAGGCAGGTGCGGTAGAAATTTAGCATGCCTAAAAACCGTCGTAACTCGGCTACGGTTTTTGGTTTTGGGTAGCTTGCGATGACTTGTGTCCTCTCTTGTGTAGGCTTGATACCGTTATTAGAGACTTCGTAACCGAGGAAGTCAATCTTAGACTTGCCGAACTCGCACTTCTCGATTTTGAGCGTAACTCCATAGGTCTTTAAGCGTTCTAGGACTTGACGTAATAGTGTTTTGTGACTCTCCTCATCCACAGAAGATAATAAAATGTCATCCACAAAACAGAAACAGCCGTTGATTCCTCTGAGCACTTGATGCATGAACCTTTGGAACGTTTGACTACTGTTCCGAAGTCCGAAGTTCATTGCCATATAATCAAATAAACCAAAGGGTGTTATTATGGCTGTCTTCTGAACATCCTCTTCTGCTATCGGGATCCAGTGATAGGCCATTTTGAGGTCAAGCTTTGTGAATATCTTCATATTACTCAATTCGTAAGTGAAGTCTTGAATACGTGGTATAGGATATCTGTCGGGTAATGTGACTGCGTTTAGTCTACGGTAGTCACCACACACACGTAGTCCTCCGTCCTTCTTTTTGACAACATGAAGAGGGCTCGCCCATGGGCTCTTGGAAGGTCTGCATATGCCCATCTCTAACAAATGTTCGAATTCCTCTTTTGCAGCCTTGTACTTGTCCGGTGGGAGTGGGCGTGGTCTAGCGTAAAGCGGTGCACCCGTGGTCTCGATGTGGTGGAGAACATCATGTTTGGCTGGTTCTTTTAAAGCCATGGGTCGAAGAACCTCTGGATACTCCTTTAGAATGTCGCGGTACTCATGATCGGAGTTGATAATATGTACACTAGTGTCACCGAATGTTACTTCTAAAGCATTGATAGATAGCTCCGTAACATTGTCGATGAGTTTTTTCTTATGTAAGTCGACCAGTAGTTTGAAATGACGTAGAAAATCGGCTCCCAATATAGAGGTTTTCACATCTGCGACGACGAATCTCCAAAGGTAGCTGCGCCTGAGACCGAGATTTAGCCGTAACGTTTTTTCACCATAAGTGTTTATCGGCGTGTTGTTCGCAGCGTATAACTTGTAGGTATCTGCAGATTTGTTTTGATTTCTTCTGTTTGTAGCGGCCAGCACCGAAATATCTGCTCCTGTGTCCACGAGGAAACGTTCTCTGGTGTCGCGTTCGAAGACACAAAGGCGATTGGTGGTGCTGGGCGGGACGACATCGACGTCCGCTACCGTCGACATCGGAACTAGTTTAACGGAGTCTTTCTTCTGGAACATGGAGATTCACACCGACGAGCCTTGTCTCCATAACGAAAGTGGTATTTGCATTCCCACGTAGGATCGCCGCGTTTCACTGACCTCTGTCCGTGCCGCGAGTGTGAACGCGAGCGTGAATGTGCACGGAACGGACGTCTGTTTCGTTGCGTCGATCGTCCGCGCAGCTCGGCGACTTCTAGGCACAATTTTTCCATCTGTTTTGAGAGAACTTCCAACTGAGTAGTTACCACAGGGTCTCTTGATACTGCTGCAATTGACGGGGGTTCAGGTTGCTGGGAATATTCCACCATTTTATCGGCCATGCCCGCCAGATTGTCCAAAGATGTCTCCGTACTAATTGAAAGAACTGCACGTATGTGAGCGGGTAGATGATTGAGCCACTCGATTTTCAGACCGGCTTCTGTGATCATGCCATTCGATAGTTCTCGCATCTTGCGTAACAACTGTGTAGGCATTTGGTCTCCTAATTCTAGTCCACCGATGAGCTTCTGGAAATTCTTTACGTCGGACTGTCCATAAACTGCGAGTAGTCGAGTTTTCACTGAGTTGTACTTGTTAGGAAGCGTCATATCGTACAAAATGTCCGTGATGTGCTGTAGGTCGGTGGTTTGCAGCTGTTGTAACAGGTATCTGTACTTCTGGTCATCTGAACACTTTAATGGGTCCACGACGGCTTCAAATTGGATAAACCA
The DNA here is from genome assembly GCA_951640165.1 of Pseudoips prasinana. Classification (NCBI taxonomy): domain Eukaryota; kingdom Metazoa; phylum Arthropoda; class Insecta; order Lepidoptera; family Nolidae; genus Pseudoips; species Pseudoips prasinana. The sequence goes on along the minus strand of OX621259.1, from coordinate 14,862,780 downwards.
GGCTCGTGGAATTTCCCTCCAGAAAGGTAGCAATCTTGATTGCACCGAGATTGCAGCCAGATCGAACTCGGTCTTCGGAACCGTCGAAATCCCTGCACCAAGGTCCATCGTTGAGTTTTCCGTTGTATTCGTCGCAGTATTTTCGTTCGACATAGTGTAGGTCGGCTGGTCACCAATGTGGGGATTCTCTGTTCTTTTTCTTGCGTGTTATATTAAAACGATTGTAGAATTGTTTACGTTTTTATTATGAAATCAGGCCCAATCTATATAGTTGTGGTTGTCAATCAAAATTCTACTATCCACAGGAGTAAAATGCATGAATTAACCAATAGGAAAACATATAACTATCTCTCACTCTAACACATAGAAGCGCGCTATAGCGCTGTCCTACTCTCGACTTATATATACACCGGACGCCGCGATGCGATCCTTAGTCCCGGGTATGACGGAATCACCAATCGCGTTTTCAAGCAACTCCCGTTGCTCTTACTTAGCCTGATGGTCGCGATTTTCAACGCGGCCTTTTCCAACAACATCTTTCCACACCAGTGGAAACAGGCAAACGTGATTGGCATCCCGAAACCCGGAAAACCCAAATCCGATCCGGCGAATTACCGCCCCATTAGCCTCCTCTGCGCCATGGGGAAACTCTACGAGCGCATCATTCACGCCCGTTTGTCGTCTTACATCCGCGCAAACGATATCCTCCCTGACGAGCAGTTTGGCTTTCGAGCCAGACACTCCAGCGTTCACCAGGTGCATCGCATTGTCGAACACATCCTAGTGAAAGCTGCCCGTCAAAGAGCCCACACAGGAGCACTCTTCTTCGACGTGGCCAAAGCGTTCGATAAGGTCTGGCACAACGGCTTATTATATAAGCTGTTCGAACTCAAAGTGCCCGACCGTCTCGTGCACATCTTACGAGACTTCCTTACGGACCGAACGTTTAGCTACCGCGTCGAGGGAAATTACTCCTCCCTCAGACCGATACGCGCAGGAGTTCCCCAAGGCTCAGTCCTTGCCCCGCTCCTGTTCTCGCTGTACACCAGCGACATCCCCAGACCCAATAAGGCTCATCTAGCCCTCTTCGCTGACGACACAGCTCTCTACTACTCCAGTAGGAGCACGTCAGTCATCCACCGAGAACTCCAATCCTCAGCCGACGCCCTCGGCGAATGGTTCAGGAAATGGAGGATCGAAGTCAATCCCACCAAGAGCGCAGCCGTGCTCTTCTCTAGGATAGACCCCGCCCCCACCGCCGATCCCGTCCGAATGTTTGGTGAACCGATCCCCTGGGAGAAGAAAACCAAATATTTGGGAGTGATCCTCGATCGGAAGTTAAACTTCAAGGACCATCTGAGATACGCTCGTAACCGTGCCTCATTTGCCCTTTATCGATTACACAGCCTCCTGAATGCACGCAGTAAAATGTCCCTTGAAAACAAGGTGAGAATTTACAAGACGTGCATTCGACCCATGATGACCTATGCGAGCCCGGTCTTCGCGCACGCTAAGGATCGATTCATCCACCTCCTCCAGGTAGTCCAGAACAAGTTTATGCGACGAGCCGCGGGCGCACCGTGGTTCGTCCGTAACAAAAGTCTCCATGCTGATCTCCAATTGCCTACCATCAGGCAATGGATGAAGCAAGCGTCCAAAAGGTACTTTGACTCTGCCACTCACCATCCAAGTAAATTGGTGGTACAGGCGGTCAAATACACTCCTTCCCGACTCTCACGTAAACACCGTCGTCCGAAGAACGTCATAGACGAATCGGACGACGAGATCACCGTTTACTTAAACCAAATCAAATCGATTAGAGACTCTCGCAACACTGCACAACCGATATTTCGTACTCGCCGGATGCGAGTACGACCGCGAACGCGTCGCGACCACCAGCGTCCTCCATGACCCTTAGTTTGCATATCGTACCGATAAAAAGCCCCCCTCAACGCGGAAGGGGGGCCGCGTCATGTCATTAACGTAGAGCGAAAGTTGCACTAAACTCCCTAAAAACCATGATCTCTCGCCCTCTCCCCGTCAGTATCCGCCCAGAGCCGAGGTTCGAGCCCCACAGGGGGCGCCCTCCGGCGCGGGTACTTAGTTTGTAGTTTTATATTTGCTAGGCCGGTTAGAGCCCACGCTCACCCCTACTGTCCGGTGAAGCAGTAAAAGCCGAGAGGCTAACTGCACGCGTCACGTTAAAAAAAAAAAAAAAAAAAAAAAAAATGCGATCCTTAGTATGACCAACTTGTCGGCGCCGGCGCGTCGTCCGTTTGCTGCGGCGAAACGATAAATGTATACTGACGTAAGTAGTAGGTATGTGTGGACTGTTGATTCCCACAAATAAATATCGTACGATTGAAAGAAAATCATACTACCAAAGTTATTTTCAATCTTATTTTCATTTTTTTATAGAAGACAATGTCCGCACTAGGGAATCTAATCTCTGTGTCGCGGGATACTTTACAAACATATAACAGACGGACACAAATTACATCCAGACTCAGAACAACTATTTACGGGTCACACTAATAGTTGGCCAGCGCGGAACTCGAACCCGCGACACGAAGCGGCGAGGCGTCTGTCTTAGCCACTGCGCCACACGTACAGTCGATTATTTCAACTGTTATATTTGTTACTTATTACACTTTAAGTACCTACTATACTAATTTATTCAATGATACTTAGTTTAACTCCGCGATCCACAATCATATCAGCGACCTTGCTTCTACGTCAATTAACGTAGAGTGTCAGTTACAAAAGTCACTAAAACCGACCCTCTCATACATCGCCGACCGCATAAACTAGATAACTGATATACTACTTTTAGTTATAAATAAATACATACATATATAGATAATTACACCCAGGCTCAGATCAAATAGACATGATGATGCACACAAATATCTGTCCTGGGCTTATCCTGGGTGGGAATCGAACCCACACCCTGCGGCGTGAAAGGCAAGTATTACCTACCAAGCCAACCGAACCATTAGTGTGAACCATAAGTAGTAGTTCTGAGTTTGCATTCATCACTCTGTCAAAAGTCTGCGAAAGTTTGTTAGTGTGTATGTGTGCATGTTTGTTACTTCTTCATGTCAAAACGGCGATGACGATTTTAGTAAAATTTGGTACGGAGTTAGCTGACACCCTGGATTAACATATATGCTATAATTTATAAACTATAACGCGGGTAAAACCGCGGGGCACAGCTAGTCAATTATACATTTTGAACATACCCCGCGACACAGGAAATTTGTAGAAAAAAAGGACACTTTTGGATAAATGTATCTATGTTTGACTATATTTCTGGACTAATCTAGATTTAAAACAGCCTGCTCTTAATTAAGGCTAATCGTATAAGACAAAAAGTCACTTAATATGCATTTTATTTGGCAGCTTATTTCATACTGGCTGTAACCACATAAGTAAAGACGCCAGCACATCCAGCTACCCCAATCTGTCAAATTTATTTTATAGATTTTCAACTTTATCACAAAAGCATAAGGTTCACTTTCAATTGGGGAAATTTGACAGATTGGGGTAGCTTGATGTGCTGGCGTCTGCACATACCTACGTACGTCAGTGAATCTAAAATTTTGCAAGCAGGAAATTCTGTTCTCCTATTGCGTAACTAGATCTCTGCAGTTGCATTTGACCTGGTTTTGACCCAACATTATAACAGCTTTCATATTGTAGACTGGAAGTCGGATCTAATGATGCTTGATATTTGCAAACACATTATGGATACGTAGTACTTACCACCTTACATAACCAAACCTATAAAACTATGCGCGTCCGCAGAATTTATACTATTCGAAACGAGAGATAGAACAAGTTAATACTCATCGATTCTTAGGAAGTTTGATAATAACCAACTCCAAATGAGACGATCACCGTAGCCTAGTTGGTAGTGCTCCTGCCTGCGAAGCTGGTGGTCCTGGGTTCGAATCCCGGTAAGTGCAAATATTTGTGTGATGAGCACGAATATTTGTTTCTGAGTCATGGATGTTTTCTATGTATTTAAGTATTTATCTATCTATATAAGTATGTATATCGTCGCCTGGTACCCATAGTACAAGCTTTGCTTAGTTTGGGGCTAGGATGATCTGTGTGACATTGTCCGTAGATATTATTATTATATTATTATTAAAAAATGTAATAATATAATAATTATGTCCTCCCAACCGAATTTAGGCCGCGGCGGCCAGTCTCAATGGAGACTAGCCTGCGCAGGACATATTATAGTGCGCCAACACAGGGGCACTTTCTATTCCATCACTCTCATGATCCGATGGGATCATGAGAGCGACATGACCGGAAAGAGGTCAGGTACAGGACCGACGGTTTTACGTGCTCTCCGAGGCACGGGGGTGTAATACCGCCAACTCCCAGACTTCGGGCTGATACTGAGTAATTTCTTTGTACGAAATTCCAAAATCACTTTTTTGGCCCGACCCGGGATTTGAACCCAGGACCTTGTTATCTGCGGTTGAACACGCTACCGTTAGACCAACACACACCATATATGACCAGGTAAAATTCAAGAAGCAACCATACTCCTTTCTTCTTATCTTATCTTATCTTTGTTGGGGTGTACTTGCGTACAGCACTTCGACCCTTCAGGATCTTTTGTCCTATCCCCCACTGGTTTTTATTCTATTCCTAGAGCCCTTTATGTAGTCTGCACATAGTCCAGAACGTTTGTTAGAGGTAGATCCCTGTAGTCTCCTGGTTCTGCATATGCCAGCCCAGGATGGCCATTCTGTGTTTTGCCATTGCATCGCATTTGCATCGCATATTCCTTTCTTAGAGCCTGGCCACGCATTTGCGGTTTCTCTGGTGTTGCGAGTGTCCATGGGTGTTTGGATCACTTACCATCAGATGACCCTCTATTTGCCTCACTGCTTTACCTGACGAGCGAGCGATGTCTCAATCCATCTAAATTTGACACTAAACTAAGACAGTCGCCTCGCCGCTTCGTTTCGCAGGTTCGAGTCCCGCGCCGGACAACTATTTGTGACCCAGAAATAGTTGTTCTGAGAACGTACATTTTTGTGTCAAATGTCGTTTGACACACTTACTCGAAATATCGTGTAACCACTTTAAATAGAGAATGTTATTAATATCCGATTACATAGAGAACAGCATTTCGCCACACATATTCAAATCCATTGATTTCACATCACCCCTTAAATGTCTACTTGTTCAGTAGACATTTTAGTCTAATGTCATTTGACACAAAATCGTGTAACCGCCACTTTAAATAGAGAATGTTATTAATATCCGGTTACATAGAGAATAGCAATATAAAAATTTCTACATCCTTTATGACTAATAAGCTTTTTAATTCCAACTAAATTATTCAAATTAAATACCAAATATGACTCCTTTTAAAAAACATAAAATTATGGATTAAATGCACTGACATTAATGCGAATTTTATGTAAATGTTGTATAAATTTACATTAGCATATTACTCTTACTTACATTATTAAAATATACAATTGTATAATGAAATTAATTATATAAATTTGTGTTAATCATATGCTATCTTAATTTACTTTGTTACTGTCGTGGAGCGTGTTGTAATATTTGAAACAAAATGTGTATAATCACCTCACAGAAGTCATTCCTTTATAATAATAAATAAATTCATTTATTTCTCTCAAAAGGTTACAGTAGTCTTTACAAAGTAAATTTAGCTATTGATAAGTTTCTAAACCTTGTGAGAGCTGGAGTCCGTAAGAGGTTCAAAGACCTGTGTGACGAATCTCCAGGCTCTCTCCTTATACTGTAGTGAAAAATGAGTAGCTAACGTGTCGTGAATGGGATTATTTTGAGATAATGAATGATCGGATACATAATTATTAAATATAATAATAACATTAATAACGTTAATGTTGTGTTTTTGCGTGTGGGTAAGGTCGCCAGAGCTCATTGGGGTGGGGGGAAAGATCAGCAACACTTGTTTGCCGACTCTTTTAAAGGCCGGCAACGCACTCGTGACTCCTCTGGTGTTGCCAGTGTACATGGGTGGTGGTGATCACTTACCATCAGGTGATCCGCTTGCTCGTTTGTCACCCTAAGACATAAAAAAATACTTAAAAAAACATAATATTAGTATTGTTAGACGTTTTATAAATGTGTTGCAATATTATGTCATAGAATATATTCGACTTTCCTATTGGTGTAGATGTTAGTGACCCTAATTGTCAGAGCTTTAGATTCAAAACAATTCAGTTACATATTTACGGTTGGATTTTGTTGTTGTACGCTTATACTACAATATGACGTCTCAAAATTGTACTAAGAATGAATATCTTGGGACAAGTCCCAAGATATTCATTCCAAGGAACACACTGCCATCTGATCTCAAACTCGGCAAAGCCTGTACTGTGGCAACCAGACATCTGATAAACTTACATATTTATTCCTAAATACTTACGAGTACATATTATATAAAAATTATACTCAGACAAAAACAAATAACAATCATCATCATCATATCAGCCGAAAGACGTCCACCGCTGGACAAAGGCCTCCCCCAAAGATCTCCGCAATTGCCGGTCTTGCGCTATTCGCATCCAGCAGTTTCCAGCGACCCGCACAAGATCATCGGTCCATCTTGTAGGGGGCCTGCCCACGCTGCGTCTTCCGGTTCGTGGTCGCCACTCGAAAACCTTTTTCTGCCCCAACGGCCGTCAGATCTAGGAGCATTAATAAAGAAATAAATAAAAATAAAGATTGTTAATTATCTCAAAAGAAAATATTCCCAACTTTTTTAAAATAGGTACATGATTAGTTACAGCCTAGATAAGAAATGGACGGAAATAATAAGGCGTTCCGTATAAATAAATATGTTTTATGTACTTTACTTTATATGGAATTGGGCGCATGCGAACACGGCTAACATAGAAATAAATATACAGTATGACCTTGTAACCTATGACCCCGATGAGGTGACCCCAAATCACTTACAATATTGAACGTAAAACTTATGTCACAATTTCTCGATGGCCACCTCGATGGCTCCACTAAGACCCGAGCAAGGTATTTGTACATTTTAATGGTAATGGGGTTCCTAGTGGTAAAATACTAGGAACTCCATTACCATTAAAATGTACAAATCCCTTACTCGGAAGTATTACCATGGGGAAGTAGGCGTCGAAACCTTTTTTCTTTTCATTGGAGAGTCTTTTCTTTGGATACTTACTCATAGTCTAAGATAGACACAAATAGTTTGTAATTAAAGAAAGCATTAAAAACCATTTTTCATTTTATTGGAGAGTCTTTTCTTTATTATTAAATCTATACATATAATAAAATCGCAGAAAAGTCAAAACTGTACATTGAATATTTTTTTAAAGGATACTTGGTGCGTGATATACAATCGATATCGAAGCCAAAAATATAGTTTTTAGAATTTTTGTCTATATATCTGTTTGTCTGTATGTATGTCCGGGCTAAACACAAAAAGTACTGCATGGATTTACTTCAAATTTTGCATGAATATGACTAACAGGTCGGGTCAACATATAGGCTAAATATTATCACGCTATCACCTACGGGGAAGGAGCTGTGATAATTTATAAAATTTAACGCGGGTAAAACCGCGGGGCACAGCTAGTAAAAAAATAAAACTTTACTTGACTTTCCCTGGACTTATTAACGATAAAATAAGGATAATCATAAAAGCGTTATTGGAAAAACAATGTGTTACCGCGGCCAATCTGGTCGGATACTACTTTACAAGAGATTATAAAACAATAATTTGAAAAGTCATTATGTTGGTGAGAGTATTATTTAAGGATTTGTATACCAACCGTCTTAGTCGTGCAGGTTTCGGAAAGATTCTGTTAACTTGATGGAGATTAGCTTTAAATACTGACGGATATGTAATTTGGAAAATTTATTTTGCGTCTCGGATTAAAGCCATTTGTTTAACGCTTTTAATTAGAAAATAAGTTGTTTTGTAACCAGTGGATAAATATTAAGGCATTATTCGTAGTACAGATGTATACACTGAGATAGCGTATACTATGCCTCAATCTAGGTAGACCTCATACTTACTTACTTATCGTATGAGGAGTGGTTACCCTAGTTATTCAAGCAGCCCAGTAGCCGATCTGACAAGGCTTAACAACTGTTTCCTAATGGCTACAACCGGGACTGACCGCTTAACGTGCCCTCTGAGAGACGCACTCACAGAGACGCTCAGAAATTTAACCACTTTGGTCACCCATTTATGGATAGACCGCGAGCCTATAGTTGCTTAACGGAACGGTGAGAAAATCTGGCTGTGAGGCTCTAGCAATGGCGAGTAGACCTCAAGTCTGTGTAAAAATGAGCGAGTAATAAACAAAATATTACCTCTGTTGGCTGTATAGTTTGTGAAAAAATGTATTATAATTCAAATAAAATCCATAAAATATAATAGCATTGGACTTTATGACCGAGACAGGATTATCTAAAATACTGTACAAAAATTCACAAACAAATTTCTAATCTCTAATTTTATTCTCAACTTTTAATGATGACAAAACATTTAATTGGTAATTTCACCGTAGACTTTTACTTTAAAGAATGTTATACGGGACGGTCAGCAACGGCTGTGAGGTGACGTTGACGATTATAAGAATTTGTCCCCACGTGTGGCGCAGTGGATAAGATAGGCGCTTCGCCATGTCTCAGGTTCAATACCCGCGCAAGACAACTATTTACGTGTGACACATGAATAGTTGTCTTAAATCTGGATATAAGTAGGTACTTTGTGTCCGATAATTATATGTTTGTAAAGTAACCCCGCGATACAGATTAATCTTCTTTTTAAAAACCGCGCCCGCAGTATTCTTTAGTGCGGGCGCTGTTTTTAAGAACCAAAGTTTATATATCACACCCATTTCACCTCGTGGGGGTTGTAGTAATCGTCCTGAGGGAATACCCACCAGAATTTAACAACTCAAGTAATTTTCCTTTTAAAAATGCACTTGCACTCTTTACAACGCGTCAGTGATAGTTTACTTTAAGAAGTTGTTAAATTTAAGCCAAGGTTGCATGCCGACGGTTTTTTCGAATTTAAAAACATTTGATATTTTTAGCTTTCAGTGGGTAATTATTGTATTCGGGATAGAATACAATAATTACCCACTGAAAGCTTCTCACAGGTGTATAAGCGTCTCTTAAATTATTTCTGTTGCTTGCTGTACTTGAAAAGTGACTAGTACGAATTATTTGCGATTGATTGCAACATAGTGTTGATACCTTGCTATTTATAATAATATCCTTGGACATTATTCACACATGGCTTGTACTATGGAAAGAAGATCACTGATGTAATACCTACCCATACTTACTTTTCTTTTATAAGTACATACTTATATAAATTACACCCAGGCTCAGGACAAACAGCAAATATCTATCCTGGGTGAGAATCGAACCCACAACCTACGGCGTGAAATGCAAGTATCTACCAGCCACGCCAACTGACCCGTTCAAATTATCATATTTTAGCCCATAGTGTACATACGGCTACATATCAAGCTAGACATTTCTAGTATAAGCTGATCCCGCGCTGAATAGGATTTCCATACAATAAGAAGTCAGTTTATATTGGAAATGTATAGCGTACAAGCCTCTCTTTTAAATTATTTCTGTTGCTGACAGTACTCGACAAGTGGCTAGTACGATTTATTTACGATTGATCGCAACATAGTGTTAATACTTTGCTATTTGTTAGGCCTACGTTAATAAATTATTACTTAACATTATACTTATTAAAGATATAGCTTTGCTTTAATTTGAATTATAGTTACAAGTGTTATTTTATAATTGGTGTTTCCACTTCACCGTGGATTAGCGAAGAACCTGCCTATATAGGTGGCAATTTTGATGCTTACCATACTAATTTAATTAGATAAATAAATATCTTGAGACAGCGAACTTACTGCCATTTGATTCCTGTCACCCACGCCAAATCGAACGCCAAGTAATCGAATGTCAAAATACTCGAACGTTCATAATATCGAATGATTAATTGAAATGAAAAAAAAATGAAACATTCGCTACTAGAAAAGTAGGTTAGGTAACGTTAGAACGGCGGCCATATATTGAGAAACAAATAGTGTTATCGCTAAAGGACATATTCGATTAAATGTTTATTATATCAACCATTTAATAGTACTAACATTCGAGTATTTAGACATTCGACTACTTGGCATTAGATTTGGCATAGTACACCCGTTTGATTCGAAACTAGGCAGAGTTTATGGCAACCAGACAATAGATACATATACTACCTAGGGAAGTGGTTGTCTTTTTAAAATATATAAACAACTAATTATTGTGTGGTGATGGCATAGAATATCTTCACCACATCTCATCCCGTGGGGGGCGTAAAAATCGTCCGAGGGAATACCTACCAGAGAACGGGCAGCAACGTTTTTCTTTGAACTAGGACCAAAAAACTCCGATTGCCAAACGTGGCGATTATGGCATTTCGCCCCATTCTTTAGGGAGGCTTTTGTCCAGCTGTGGACGTACTTGGACTGACATGATGAAACAAGTAATAGGTTAGGATTTATTAAAGCAAATACCCTCCTAACAGATAAAAATGAAAGAATATTTAAAGCAGATAAATGGCCTGTACGAAACCAAGATATTGATATGTATAATCAATACACATAATTAGCGAAAAAACTAATTTTAAAAAGCATTTTGCGTATTTCTCAACTAGCCTTTCCAAAGTTTACAAAAAATAAAATTAAAAGGTTCTTCTTTAGATAACTCCGAGGTCTTAAAAATAACAGGTGTAAGTCTTCGCTAATACCTTGTTGAATATACAGTACAAAATATGCAAATATCAACATATTTAACAACACGATTGTATAATTCTTACGTAAGCATATAATTATAATTTATACAAAAAAACTGATTTCAATATTTTTAAACGCAATTTGCTCTTTCACCATTTTTATTTTATAAATTAGTATTTCATTTAAATGATCTTTCTTAATCAGAACAAATGGGTTCTAAGATAAACAATGACCTTTGATGAAATCATAATTATTAGGGGTTAGGGGTTATTAACAGCGTACTATTCCTCGTTGGTCTAGCGGTAGCGTGTTCACCCGCGGAGAACGAGGTCATGAGTTCAAATCCCGGGTCGGGCCAAAAGTGATTTTGGAACTTTTCTGTAAAAAGAAAAAATTCTCAGCATCAGCCTGGAGTCCCGGAGAGCACGTAAAGCTGTCGGTCCAGTAACTGATCTCTTTTCGGTCGTGTCACTATGGCGTCCCATCGGATCATGAGAGTAATGGAATAGAAAATGCTCCATGTGTTTGCGCACACATTTGTGCACTATAATATGTCCGTACAGATGGCTAATCTCTATTGAGACTGGCCGCCGTGGGCGAGATCCGGCTAGCAGGACATTATTATTATTCCGTTAACTTTTAAAATACGCTTTTATTCAAATGATACATCATGTATTTTTATGTAACCTAGGATTGTATGAATGATGTTGCTGGATTTGCAAAATTTAATAAGCTACGGAAACTTAACTTACTACATATTTTGGATACCATTTTTAGGTTTTACCTCAACAGCATTCAACTTTTGCAATTCCCCTCCAGAAGCTTCGCGATACGAGGCTTGCAAAGCCCCTCAGGAGGTCGCATCCGACACGTTGAAAAACAGTGAAATAGATGAAGATTCATCATCATCATATTTAAGAGTTATTTGACGGTGGCCGTAGCCTAGTTGGTAGTGCTCCTGCCTACGAAGCTGGTGGTCCTGGGTTCGAATCCCGGTAAGTGTAAATATTTGTGTGATGAGCACGAATATTTGTATTTAAGTATTTATCTATCTATATAAGTATGTATATCATCGCCTGGTACCCATAGTACAAGCTTTGCTTAGTTTGGGGCTAGGATGATCTGTGTGAAACTGTCCCTACATATTATTATTATAATTATGCTCTTGTCGGTGGAGCTTCTTCCAATCGTCTCGGCTTTCCGCGAGCACTTTGACTTCTTGATACGACATTGCATTTATCTTTTCCTTTATCTGATCCATATAGGTCCTTCTTGGTCTTCCTCCTTGCCTCTATTTTGCCTTCAATAATATTCAAAAGAAGAATGACACATGTGCTCTTAAGACGATTGGATTAATGATTTTGTCATTTTTAATCTTCATCTATTTAAACACCGATCACGATGATCGGTGAATAAGGCGGTAAGTTCCCTGATTCATCATATCAGCCGAAAGACGTCCACTGCTGGACAAAGGCCTCCCCCAAAGATCTCCACAATTGCCGGTCTTGCGCTATCCGCATCCAGCGATTTCCAGCGACCCGCACAAGATCATCGGTTCCCTGATTACCATGAAGCAAATTTTTATTCCGCTTGTAACTATAGTACCTACTTTATAAGAAGTATAGGTAGATGCTCTCACCGGTCCGTAAGTGATGGGCGAGGTTAAGCAACTAGGCTCGCGGTCAGTCCATAGATGGGTGACCACCAAAGTGGTTTAATTTCTGAGCGTGCCCGTGCTTCGGAGGGCCACGTTAAGCTTTCGGTCCCAGACGTAGTAATTAGATAACAGTCGTCAAGCCATGTCAGGGCCGTACTGGGCGGCTTGAACAACTCTGACACTAGGGTAACCACTGCCCATACGCTAAGTAAGTAAGTATAAGAACTAACAAACTAAAACAGAACTTACAATATTAGTAATACTTATTTATTTATTAGTTTATGCCAATGACATTCTATTTATGCACATAAAATTGTACAAAGGCCGGCCTTGGGCATTAAGTTCGCGTTTGTTCTGTTTCGTAACCCATACTGGGTTACGTCAAATTCCTGTTCTTTTGCTACTTTCAGAGTAAAATATAATATAATACACTGAGACATTATTCACACACGGCCATCTGAGCCCAAACTAAGCAGAGCTTACTACGGAAACTAGATAACTGATATATCTATAATTACATATAGTACTTTTCTTTTGTAAATATAATAAGTACACCCAGACTCAGGACAAACAGACATTATTTATTAATGCATACAAATATCTTTCCTGGGTGGGAATCGAACCCGCGACCGGCGGCGTGAAAGGCAAGCATTTTCCAAACGCGCCAACCGGTCCATCGCAAACAGTCTGCCGGGGCAGATAGTATTAATATATAAAAAATACCTCACAATTTAAAGAAAACCCACAAACTGATCAATATCCTCTAATGTGTTACGGCATGTTCAGCTTTATTTTAATAAAACATATTCATCCATTTACAGCGCTTTAGATTACTATAGATAAATTTCAGGGCTCTTAAAAGCTTTTCCAGAAAACATTTTGTACCCTAATTCGTTCTTTCTGTATTTTAAAAGCATATTATGTACCTACATAAATAAAATGAGTAAGGCACCTGACTTATTTATTTTAATAAATCCGGCAAAGTGCTAGTCGGATTCGCAAGTGAAGGGTCCCATACCATCGAGAAAATAAAGTAATTTATTATTTTGAACTTTATTTATTTTTATTATTGGTTGTAATAGTGGGAGCAGAAATATACACATTATTATTAAAACTCACATTAAAACTTATTTATATAATTGTTGATACATCGTTAACCCGATAAAGATGTGGCTACAAAATCAACAATGCCTCGCGTGCGACAAACCGGATTTCCAGCGAAGTCTTCCGGATTCTGTTCACTTTAAAGACCCTTGCACACTCGACGAGTGTGTAATATAATACATCATTGCATTATTTACGTAATAATGACCGACATTATGTTATTCGCACTCTTAAATAAACCTTTCTCCAACAAAAAATAATTTTGACTCCTGTTTTGAACAGACTTCAAAGACAGAATACGGTCAATTATACTGTATGTTATTTTTTTTCTTGTACATTTCGTTTTTGTGAATATATTTACACCAGACTTTTTTTATGTTTGAGTTGCTGAAATCGGAACGGTTCCGTATACTTGTATGTCGCTTGTAAGTTTTTTTTTTAATACATAAAATTTAAACGGGTTCTAATTCACATAGACTTTAAAAAGCGCTTGTAAATAGTCAGTACATAAGTGTGGTATGTGTATGTATGTATGTGTATTTTATTCTAAGTACAAGCAGAGATTAGATCGTGACTTATATTTGATCATATACTCGTAGAATTATGTATGATTTATGATAATAATGGTCTATTAAATGGCTAATTTCTTAAAGTTATTTAAGGTTCTTAATAATTATTGTCAATACTTATAGTTTTAGTTATATTTTTCTACATCTAGTCTCAATAATCTTTATAAAGTTAACAGTATTCTGTTTTCATACGAGGTATGGTCCCGAAATGGTGGCATGTCAGTTTTGTCCAAAACGGATAATAAAATTAGGACTTAAAAAGGTACAGATACCAGCACATCAAGCTACCCAATCTGTTAAATTTCCCCAATGGAAAGTGAACCTTATACTTATGTGATAAAGTTGAAAATCTATAAAAGAAATTTGACAGATTGGGGCAGCTAGATGTGCTTGCGTCTGTACCTTGAAATATGTTGTGCCCGCGATAAAAAAAAAACTAAATGAAAGGCTCTGCCTACTTTGTGATGAGACGACAATGTGTTACTTGTCCCAAGATACTGATGAAGTATATATTTTCGATTAGTTTTAGTTTATATTTACCGTGATCTAATAACAATTCTAAATAACCAATTCACCCGGCGATCTCTAATTACCTAATACCCTTTATAACTTTCCTCGATTTCAATTTATTTATTTATAGCCTTATCCAGACATAACCATACTTATTTTTATATTTGTATATATGGGTTTTTATTTTCTTTTGAAGGCCTCCTTCAACATTTTCCAGTCTTCTCTCTCTTGCGCCAGTCTAGTGGAGGTTTTTCCATCTGTTTTAATCATATTTCTCTTCCCCTCTTAGGTACCAGAAATTTCTTTTTTATTATTTTATTGTTCTTAATTTCCACACCACATCTTGGACTTTTGTAGTTTTCCTAATTTTGCTGTTGTTGATTTTATCTATTTTTCTTTTTCCCATCATGCTAGTTCAGGCACACCTGTAACTTTTGTAGCAAATTAAGAAAAATTGTATTTGTAGTTTAATTTTATGTTTAAGTTGTTAAGAATTTTATCTGAGATATATTATTATTATAAAAAAAGAAAATACTCACTTCTATGCTTCGCTGGCGAGGTTTTAGTTGTTGAGAGATTTAGTAAGTGCCCAAGTCGGGCATCCATATACCTATTGGCATCAAGATGTGTATTCCAGTGTGATCAGTATTTCTTCCATGCATATTAAATTCAAAAAAGAGTTCAA
Organism: Pseudoips prasinana; assembly: GCA_951640165.1. Classification (NCBI taxonomy): domain Eukaryota; kingdom Metazoa; phylum Arthropoda; class Insecta; order Lepidoptera; family Nolidae; genus Pseudoips; species Pseudoips prasinana. The sequence continues at coordinate 14,847,438 of OX621259.1, read as the reverse complement.
TTACCTTATACTGTAAATAAGTTTTCAATTTAGTTGCGCATGTTTCCTGTTCACTTTGCACGTGACTCCATACTTACAGAGACAGTAAACAGAGGTCCACTTTCTTATGACTAAGCCTTTACGTCATCGTATCGAAGTGGTCTTACAAGGATGTCATTAAGTGTTTGTCTCTGGTTTACTGTTTAGGCGTATTCGAAAAAGTTCCTTATTTTAAATTGGATTTTAGTATGGTCGTAATAAGTATTACATAATCTCTTATATACGACTGTTCATTTATAATGTGGAAAATAAATATTGAAAGAGCCTTAAGTATGATAGAGCAATAAGAATAAGAGGATGAATATACACTCAGGTTAACCCATTTGTTACTACAGTAATTAATACCAAATATCGAACTATGTAAGATATGGTTAATGACAGGATAGGTGGTCGTTTATAATAGACATTTAAGTTAACTCGTATGTTACTACAGAACTTTGTAACGAATATCGGACTAGGGAGATATGGCGTTCTGATGCTCGTAATTATATAAGATAGACCACGGTTAATAAGAGGATGGGTGGTCGTTTTTATTAGACATTTCAGTTAACTATTATGTTACTACAGCACTTTATACCGGATATCGGACTGGGGAGATATGACGTCCTGATGCTCGTTACGTAAGTTAGACCACGGTTAATAATTGGATAGGTGGTCGTTTATAATAGACACTTATGTTAACTCGTATATTACTACAAAACTTTTTAATTAATATCGGACTAGGGAGAAATAACGTCGTGATGCTCGTAATTATGTAAGTTAGACCACGATTAATAAGGAGATGGGTGTTCGCTTGTCATATACACCTTGGTTAACCCGTTGTAACTTACAAATCGAGCATCGAAACCGCACCCTCAACCAATCCAGAATAGGCACTGTACCATTAAACTACGAAAGATACATACCACCAGACAAATTTACGATATCTGCCTAATTACGAGGTCAAATTATCAGTCGACGATATGGTATTGATCTTAAATATCATAGCGTTACATAAGGCTGTCGTATTCGGGAAAGTTACGTCGACCGGCACTTTAATGGAGTGGTCGTAATAAACAGTAATCGACCCCAAAGGTCCACAACACATGGTCCAAAATTCACGCAAATCGAAAACTCATTTCGATTACAATATACAATAAGGTTGGTACAGTCGACGTATAAAATTACTGTTTTAAGAAACATACATCTTCACCTTAACTAGCATGTTGCTCTAGTGGTTAGTGACCCTGACTGCTAAGCCAGAGGTCGTGGGTTCGATTCCCAACCGGAACAAATATTTGTGTGATGAACCTGTTTATTTGTTCGGTGTCTGGGTGTAATTTATCCACAATATATTTGTTTATTAATTAGTAGTTTGGGATCAGATGGAAGTGTGTTATTTGTCCCAGAACAATAAAAAATATTTTCCCTGTAACAAAAATTATATGGGGTTATTCCTTATAAAAATTAAAAGATTTTCTTTCCAAAATAAAGTAGGCAATCAATATAATACCTAGTACCCGAATTATGTATATATATATATAGATAATTCTGTGCCCTAAGTAAATCAATATTTGGAATTTTAAATATTTTTAATTCAACAAACAGTGTAGTTACCCTTCTTATGAATAAATTTCAATAAACCTAAAAGCATGACCTCACATGTGTGTTACTAGTTGGCAACCCAACAAAGACTATAAAAGGTTAATAGTTTCCGGGTTTTATTTGTCTATGGTAATATTTATGCCAAATAATGTCAGCCACACGGTCTTTTGTATCTAACGGGCTCTGGAGGAATAAAAAGTTATAGCGGCATGTCAAAAGTTTCATTTAGCATCCAGTCGAGAATCGACGGTCAACCTATCTACACGCCTACATTGCCCAGATTTATAAAACTACCGATATGTTGTTGCATTCTGTATTCGCCACTTAGTACATTTTACATAAACTGAACACAAATAATTAACCAATACCATCTGTATTGCGGTACTAGGATTACAACTGCCATATAATTAATAAAAAAGAAACATTACAACCCCTATAATTATTATCATATTATTTAGAGTTCCAAAAAACACTTCACACCAGGCGCGGCCTGTTTTGTGAAGAAGAAGAAAAAAATACATTTATTTAGTAATCTAGCACAGATAATAAATTGGTCCTATCTCAGCACTAGCTAGCTACTAGTGTGTGGTGTCATGTTTGAGATAATAGAATTAAACCCAAATATAATAATTATTTAGTAAATATATGTTGATCGTTACAGCAAGTTCGGGTAATTGCCAATTATTTAACAATTTTCAAAAGGTCTTCCGTGTGATGATACGACCATTGCAGCAAAGTAGAATTTATTTTTTCTTTCACAATATATAATTTTTTATTTATTCTTTAATTATAATAATAATAATACCCTGGGATATTATTTACACATCGCCATCTAATTCCAAATTAAGCAGAACTTGTAGTATGGAAACCAGATAACTGATATACTACATATACTACTTTTATTTTGTAAATACATACTTACTCGTATATTGATAAATTACACCCAGACTCCGGACAAACAGACATGTTCATGCACACAAATATCTGTCCTCGGTGGGCATCAAACCCACGTCCTCCGGCTCGAAAAGCAAGCATTTATCAACTATACCAACAGGGCCGTCATTCTTTTTTGTAAAAGAAAAAGCATGGCAATATGTGGGTAGAACTTGTACTTCAATTTATTTATTTTGTTGACTGTACTAGTTGAAGTACTGAATACGTAAGCCACCATAAACATCAACTTGGTTGAAAGTTCAACAAGGTCTTTAACATTTTTACATCGAAATTATTGGCAGTAATATGCTCCGCAAATATCGATTGGCCGAGGGTAGGGTGACCATGTATTACTTTGTAACTTGGGACATGAGAAGGAGTTAATGGAGAAAAAACGGAGTTGAGTCTCTAAATCTATACAAATAAATAAAATTGGAGTGTCTGTTTGTAATATTGAAATAGCCGGTTTTTACTACATAAATATGAATATACATACGGTACATACACCAAAATAACATTTTTTACAATTTTTGTCTGTCTCTCTGTCTGTTTGTTCCGGCTAATCTCTGAAATGGCTGGATAGATTTTGACGGGACTTTTATTGGCAGGTAGCTGATGTAATAAGGAGTAACTTAGGCTACTTTTATTTTAGAAAAAGTTATTATTTTACAAAAAAAACGAAATAAACTATTTGACACGCGGACGAAGTCGCGGGCACAGCTAGTATGTAACAAAATTACTAAAATTCGATAAAAGGTCTCTTTGTTTTACTAACCCACTATGGACATGACTTGTCAGTAATAAAGATTAATTTTTTTTTTTATTTATAAACTTGTTATCGTGTGATGGATATCTTTATATATGGATGTATTAATATGTCATCATCATCAAATAAGCAAAGATCTCTCTCAAAGATCTTTGGGGGAGGCCTAAAGTACAGGATTAAATCTTTCAGTAATAAAGATTAATTTTTTTTTTTTATTTTAAACTTGTTATCGTGTGATGGATATCTTTATATATGGATGTATTAATATGTCATCATCATCAAATAAACAAAGATCTCTCTCAAATATCTTTGGGGGAGGCCTAAAGTTCAGGATTAAATCTTGATCTGTGCGCTGACATATTTTATTTTTCAATTTGTAATCTGTTTTTTTTTTTGTGATGTTATTTTATTTTGATTTTCCTATATAAATATTTTATAGGATATTCCAAAATAAAGGAAAGCAGAGCCGGATAGTATACCGTATTTTTTTTTATGATGCCTTTAACATTTACCCTACGAAGATTGCATTGGTTTGGCGGATAATACATGCAAGCGGGGACTCAAGCCGTCTAGAAAATAAAACTAAAATACAATTAACCCGAGACTGCGGTTCTAACTCCAAATGCATGAGAGAGACCGTTTTTACCTCATTTTGTACATCCACCGCTATATGTTAATACGCAACCCACGCGTCCGATTGAGGATCGGAGAGAACATTTCATTATTACTAATGATCATATGATATGTTCGTGTATATTTAAATGAGTACATATGTGAAGGTATTTATAGTATCTGTATCCTGTAAAAACATATTTAATTATAAATATACTGTTGCGCTACTATTAAGTTGCCTATCCCAGCTTTAGTCATTTAAGTCAACACTTGTCAAGCCATTTTAAACGGACGGAAAGGGAAGAAAATTTCCCTTACTAATAAATATACCTCAAACCTAATACCAATTTATTTTATTAAGTTTTACAATTATATAATATACTTTGCCTGCTTTGATCAATGGACTCCAAAGGCCTTCTTTAGGGCCAGGGTTTTATATTAAGAATAATTTAGAATATTCAGGATTTTGAGTTGATAATTTTGCATAATAACTTACAATATATATTTATTGGCCCAACTTCCTCAACATACCCGACCAGTTTATTATTTTTCTTCTTTACCTGTTGTGTATATTGTACTGAAGGTCGGGGGTTCTTTAATCCTTCCCTGTATTTTCCTTTCATCGGGGAAATATTGTTCTAAATATAAAATTAAGGTTGTTATTTGTTTTGCCCAAAACGGTTGAGGATAATTTTTTATCGAATATTTTATATTCGATGTAAGTACTAACAATAAAAACAGAATCGGCTTAACCAAATGAATGTATTAATAATTACGGCTTTAAGAAACATAGCAATGAATCAAGCATTCTCTATGGAATAAAAAATTCAAAAGGGTTCACAAGCAAAGAAGAAACTGCGTTCTATACATGCGTATGAAAGTAATAGTCGAATTGATAATCTCATTCATTTAAAGTCGGTTAAAAAATATGAAATAATTTTAGCAACTAGGTCCCAATTTAATAATAATAATAATATCCTGGGTCATTATTTACACACGGCCATCTGATCCCAAACTAATAATAATAATAATAATAATTTATTTCAGAATAAATTCCATATATGTTAGTTACATGACAACTTATAAACTAGTGTTAGTAAAAAAAAAAAAAATAAAAATAAATGAATTTGTAGCTGCATGAGCATCGTGGTAGAGCCCGCCGACACTGGGAAAAGTCTACTAAGCAGAGCTTGTACTATGGAAACCAGATAACTGATATACTACATATAATACTTTTCTTTTGTAAGTACATGCTTATAAAGATAAATTACACCCAGACTCCAGGACAAACAGACATGCACACAAATATCTGATGTGGGTGAGAACCGAACTTACGACTGGCGTGAAAAGTAAGCATTCGCTAACCACACCAACAGGCCCGTCATATTTAATTTTAAGTTGGTGCCTACCATTAAGTACCTAACTAACATTCTCAATTATCAGGCACCTTCTTTAAAATGTTATATTATTGTTGGACCTTACATGGGTGCTGAAATTACTTCATATTTATACACCGTATAGTTTTATATTATCCATCATGTTTTATGGTAATCCTACTTCCCGAGAAAATCCGCAATTACGTCAGAACTACGAAAGTCTTTCATGTGACAGATTCGCTATTGCGCCGCGTACAATTTCACATATTTATTAACACATATTGGCACCTGCGTGTTTTCCCTTTGAAACGTTGTTACTCAACTTCAGTATCGGATAAAATTGCTAGAGAATCCACAAGCAAGGAACAAAACAGTTGTACAATCATATAAATAAAACATACAATCGAAATGATGATCTTCTTTATTTAAAGTCGGTCAAAAAGTATGAAACAGTTTAGTAACTAGGTTCCAATTTAATTTCAAAGTAGTGCCGAACGAACATTAAGAGCCAAACTTGCTCAATCTTGGCACCTTCTCCAAAATGTTATATTATTGTTGGAACTTACATGGGTGCTGAAATTACTTCATAACTATACACCGTATAGTTTTTTATTATCCATCATGTTTCATGGTAATCCTACTTCCCGAGAAAATCCGCAATTACGTCAGAACTACGAAAGTCTTTCATGTGACAGATTCGCTATTGTGCCGCGTACAATTTCACATATTTATTAACACATATTGGTACCTGCGTGTTTTTCCTTTGAAATGTTATTGCTCAACTTCAGTATTGGACGTAATTACTTGTGAACCCACAAGCAATGAACAAAACAGTGGTAGAATCATGCAAGTAAAACTAACAGTCGAAATGATTATCTCTTTTATTTAAAGACAATAATTTTAGCAACTAGGTTCCAATTTAATTTCAAAGTAGAGCCGAACATTAAGTATCTAAAAGATGTACTACATGTAGGTTCCACCAATAAAATACCTTTTGAATAATGTGCCAAGATTGAGCAAGTTAGAGTCTGATCACACCACGTTTATTTACGCGCCGTTGACGCGCGTTATAGAAACGCGCGTCGATGGCGCGCTTTTATACTACAGAGCAGTTCGGTGTTTGAATCGATACAAACGCGATGCTAACGCGCGTCTGTATCGCTACAAACGCGCGTCAACGGCGCGCTTAAAAAACGCGGTGTGCATAGGCCCTAACTTGCTCAATCTTGGCACCTTCTTCAAAATGTAATTTTATTGGTGGAACCTACATATAGTATATCTTATAGTTTAGTTTTTTACTATCCATCATGTTTCATGGTAATCCTACTTCCCGAAAAAATCCGCAATACAATTTCACATATTTATTAACACATATTGGTACCTGCGTGTTTTTCCTTTGAGATGTTATTGCTCAACTTCAGTATCGGACGTAATTGTGTACTCGGCATGTTAGTGAAGATTCAAACGTGTTAATGTAGTCACAGTTCATAAATAATTATTAACCCTTTCAATGCCAGAGATGATGTTTTAGAATTTGCAACTTAAAACATTACGATGATTAAGGTATCACTTTAATCGTTAGTCGACAATAGATTCAAGAAGCATTATTTTTAAAGGATTTTTACTGCTGGATACACAACTAATATATAGACTAATAATGAAAGTTTAAAAAACTAAAAAACACGCTTTTAGCACGCACTAAAAAATTACAAAGTATCGTGGGGGTGCATTTCAAATAGCCAATCCGCCATCTTGGATGTCCGCCATGTTGGCTTTAAGTCACGTGACTATTTTTTTTTTCGTATTCCTCACAGCAAACCCTTTCATTTGATACCCATATCATGGGGGTGGATTTCAAACAGCCAGTTCGCCATTTTGGGGAGGCCGCCATATTGGATTTGTAATGACGTTTCTTAGCTATTCATGTGTAATGTCATCAGAACTCAGAACGTTTGCAAAATTTCATCCTAAGAAGAGATAGATAGAATAAGATACAATCCAGAAAAATGGGTACCTATTCTACAGTTTAAATAGATAACTACCTATATAGTTACAGTAGTATATAAAACTGCACATAATTATGTAGGTAATTAGACACTCGGGAATACATATAATATATATTATATAAAGGCAGGTATACAGGCGTACAGTGATTCTCCCGCGCCACGCGTATGATGTATGATGGTTTCATTTGCCGCCATTTGGTCCACTTCCGCCCGTTCTCCTCAAAATGTCATTACATCTCTCTCTGATAAAGCTCATATGAAAAGAAAAAGGCACACAAAGAACTGTCACACTACTAAAACTGCTAATAACACGCGAACAAATTCCGCAGCGGACATACATTAGGTTGATATGTTCTAACTTGCCGCTTATTTTCCTTCAGTATTCGTATCCTCTGTATCATCTGAACTTTTCATAAAAAACTATGTTAAAAAGTTACTATTAGCCTTATTAAATGGCTCAATGTCACACAAAGAGCAATAGAGAAAATTCAAGCATAGCCCTTGCTTGGAGTTTCTGCGAGATCGAAGAAATGCTGAGACACCTACGCAGGAAAACCAAAGAAACCGACATAGCCCGAAGAATAGCCAAGCTGAAGTGGGGCATGGTCCATAGCCAGTAGAACCGACGGCTGCTGGGGCAGAAAGGTTCTCGAGTGGCGACCATGAACCGGAAGACGCAGCGTGGATAGCAACAGCCCTACAAAGTTAACCGATGATCTTGTGTGGGTCGCTGGAAGCCGATGGATGCGGGTATCGCAAGACCAGCAATTGTGAAGATCTTTGGGAGAGGCCTTTTTCCAACAGCGGTCGTCTTTTAGCTGTTATAAAATAATAATAATGAAATTATTATCACATCAATCACATGACAGATGGTTTCTGAGATTCAAATTATACCCTATGTGCAGTTACAGGTGCAAATCTACAGTTACTAAATGGCTTCAGCTAAAGACATACACAGGCACTGAACACCTTCTCACCCTGTCCGTTCTGTAAACCTGACAGAAACATAAATAAACACTACACGATCATGAATCCTACACTACATATACACGTACTAATACACTACAAATTTACAATCACATATATTTATCTCAATCATGTACAGATGTCGAGGCTTCTAGGTTAAATTTTTGCTACTGGCTACGTTTGTTAAATCTATTATCTACGTTTACTTTTAGCTTAAACTATGTGTGAGAGCCCTGGTACCCATAACTCAAGTTGAATCTTATCATGGGTACCAGAGTTCAATTCTATTTTTTGTCACTATTTAAAAGCTGTAATTTATGTGTAAATTGTGCACTTTTTTTGTGGGAAATAAATAAGTCTTAATCGGAAAGAAAAAATTAGTCGAATGCCATTCAAGATACTTGAGTACTCCTACATATCAAGAACAGCCATGACAATTTATTTTTTACTTGCCGACGTCTTTGCATACCGTTATAACGTTAATTTCAATAAAAAAGGCTTTGCCATTCAACTTAATGCAATTATAGACAAAATCATGAGAATAAAAACAGCAACATCATACATGGAATTTCATCACAAATCAAAAACAAATCAACCTTCGATTTCCAAAACAAATGCAGAATTAGTTATGGAACAACAACAAAACCCTTTCACGAAAAAGTGAGTGTTACGACACTCTGCCCTTAGCTGAACATTCAACTAAAATGGACAGGTGCAATGGAGCATCTGATTCTTGCGCACGACTGTGTGTGTAATCCAGTGCTGTCACTGTCCGTGTATGGTTTAAGTTGATGGCGGAAGCGGATTAAAGCTATTATTTGTTATCTTTAACGGCCTTTTGTAAACCCATGGTACATGCGCCAGGTAATACGGTGTCCTGAAAGGAATTCTAGCTATTAAATTTCATGGCAACTCAATCCATAGCTTTGGTAACATTAAGTTGTTGTTATACGCTTTTATTCGAATTCTTGTTCAAGGCAACTGATAAGTTCAAAACATGTAAATAAAAATTAAGAACCTTCCAAGCCTTAGGACTTTCAAATTATCAATATCAATATTTAGAACACATTTAGGAAGTACTGAAGAAGTTATTGACACATTTTTATTATTTGCTTATTCATAAGAATAATAAATAACAAATGTAAGTGTACAGTCCTGCAAGTTCAATTATTGCTTATTGAAGATTCACTCATATCAATTCTTCAATCATAATAATAATTATTCAATCATAATAATAATATATTTAATTATGACAAAGTCCATAGTGTGTTAGTAAACAATTTACTTAAAAACATTGTTAGTAAATAGAAATAGCTCTCACTAAAAATAAACATGTAGCTGCATCCATCTCCGCATCATGGGGAACTCCCACCTATCTACAAACTAATGCCAGAACTTTAATACAAAACGCAGTATTACACCGTTTAAGCTAATAAAGCTAGTACCATTACTTTTATAACGATCAGCCTTTTTGGTAGTTTTTAAAGGAGTTTTATTTTGCCATATAGTTATGGTTGTTAACATAAATAAGAAGATCTTGATTTCATAATTATGGGAATCTTAGATTGATAAAGAGACACATTAAGTCCGTAGTTAACTATGTATAACAACTCACCTTTTAAAAGGTCAAGTCCAGTGGTATTAGATGAAAATGTTTCAAAAATATGGTGATAGTGAAATCGCTATCAGCTTACAAATTAAACATTCTATTTATGTCGCGATGCGTTAAGTCAAAGGGCAAGTGAGTGGCGAGACGATACTGATCTAGATAGCCGGCCGGCTTACATGGATATGGATTACAAGGATTCCGACTGGATGTAACATTATGCAATGAGTTAATTCTATTTTTTCTATAAGCTCTCTGGTCGGCTGTATATATGGATTTTACTATAGTAGACATACATCCTTAGTGATGCTTATGGCGCTTTTAGATGTTTTATCTATAAACGTAAATCAATGTTTGTATGTTTGTCCGCTTTGCGTTCAAAAACCATTGACTGCAATAGTTTCTGAACGCATAACACCATGACCAGATTGTGATGATGATTTAGTAGTGTGTTAAAGGGACGTTATGTTTTAGGGACGCCCGCATTTCCTGTGCCAAAAATCTATATATAAATGTTTTTATTTTTTAATTGAGATTTTTACTTTAATAATAATAATATCCTGGGACATTATTTAAACACGGCCATCTGATCCCAAATTAAGCAGAGCTTGTACTATGGAAACCAGATAACTGATATACGTTGTACATACTACTTTTATTTTGTTGTTCATGCACACAAATATTTGATCTGGGTGGGAATCGAACCCACGACCTCCGACGTGAAAAGCAAGCATTTGCTAACCACGCCAACAGGCCGTCAATTTGTTTTTATTTAATTTCGATATTTTGGACTTGGTGGGCAAATAAAGTATTATTTCTTTATATTTAACTTCCACATTTTCCCATATTTTATACTAAATAAACAAAGGGTAAAAAAGTAGTTCCTATTTAAGTACAACTCAAAAATTCTTTCTTCTGTATAACAAAAATTCAGTATTTAAAGCAAAAATTCTAATTGCACAGCAAAATATTGTAATGTTAGTAGCTGTTCAAGTTCATGACACATTGCTATTTATTTAAAAGTGGATTGTTTGTATCAATTTTGTTTCTGACTTTGTTTGTGTCGCAGTTCTAACATAACCTACTTTTCTTGTAGCAAAATAGATTTTGAGGTTACGAGTATTTTTGATGTGAAATCAGTATAATATGTATATACATATATATGTATGAATGCTTGCAATATGGTGATGGAATAGAATATCATCACCCGCTCTCATCTCAAGGGGGGCGTAGAAATCGACCGAGAATACCTACTATTTTTCTATGAACTATGACCATCAAACTGCGATCGCAAACCCGTCTGCCAAGCGAGACGATTATGGCATATCCCCCCATTCTTTGAGGTTTTTGTCCTGCAATTATGATGATGATGTATCAATATAAATATCCCTTACAATTATTAAAGTTGAAAACTTGGAATATTTTATAAGGCCTCCATGTGTAAACGTCAAAAAACTGATCGTATAAATATGTTTCGCCAAAAATGTTATTCTATGAGTTATGAGTGTCTTGCAATCATTAATTAACTTCGCCCAGCTAGTTAGTAAACCACTAAACCTCTCACGCGGCCTGACCCTCTAATTAGACATAGTAAATCACATGAATTTATTCATTAGTACCAATTAAAGCCTACGAGACAGCATACATCAAATACGGTAATTATTAGTGGAATAAAACCGTGTACGGTCGGCATTAGAAGTCAAATATTTTGGGAATATCGTAATATCGTCAGTCAAATAACATAATTTTTATACTACTTAGTTGGCAAACAAGCATATGACCTGATGGTAAGTGGTCACCGTAGCCTATGAGCGCTTGCAACACCAGGGGCGTTGCGCGTTGCCGATCCTTTAGAACCGTGCCAAATGATCCCAAATTAGGCAGAGCCATGGCAACTACAGACCTGATACTTGTATATTTCGATATACATACACGACGTATTATATGACTGCACTTGAGGCACACTGTTAAAACAGTCGCCTGGTCACTTCGTGTCCCAGGTTTGATTCGCGCGCAGGATTAATATCTGTGTTACCCATATATAGTGACGATAGCCTAGTTGGTAGTGCTCCTGCCTACGAATCTGGTGGTCCTGGGTTCAAATCCCGGTAAGTGCAAATATTTGTGTGATGAGCACGAATATTTGATTCTGAGTCATGGATGTTTTCTATGTATATAAGTATTTATCTATGTATATAAGTATGTGTATCGTCGCCTGGTACCCATAGTACAAGCTTTGCTTAGTTTGGGGCTAGGATGATCTGTGTGACATTGTCCATAGATATTATTATTATTATAATTGTCCTGAGTCTGCATATACCTAGTGTCCGTCAATGATATGTTTTTAAAGTACCTTGAGTACCTCGCGACGCATAGATGAATAAACCTAGTGTGAGCATAACCTTTAATAAAATAGATTATATACACCCAGACTGGATACATAAAATACGGTGTCCATTGGTAGTACATACAACACACACGAACACTAATATAAGAGCTTTCTATTAACATCTATTATCTAATATCAGTTTTTTATTTTGTTCATATTATTACTTTTTCTCTTTTATGTTAACTTTCACCCTATAAATTATTGTAATGATGGAACTATATAAACAAAGTAGGGCCTAGTACCTTTAATACAAGTTGTCTCCGAATAACTTAGCTAAGTTGCTAGCCACCACGAAGATTGCTTAAGATATTGTAACAAACAAACAATTTTATAATGTAAAAATGTATTGCATTTAACTGTACGCACCTATTATTGTTATAGTTTTATGTTATGTGGTGAAATACACAATTATCTTATCTTATACCATAAAAATACAAATATTGCTTGGGTAATACAAATAATAGAATCTCTACACAGAGTAATAAAAAACAATTACTGCAAAATTTTATAACAATTATGATCTCAAAGTATTTAGGTACTTTATTTTTTTTTTTACTTAGAGGCCGACAAACGAACAATTGGGTCACCTGATGGTGAGTGATCACCGCTACCCATGTACACTCGCAACACCAGAGGAGTCGCGGGTGCGTTGTCGGCCTTTAAGAGTCAGCAAACAAGTGTTGCTGACCCTTCACCCCACCCCGATGAGCTCTGGCGACCGTACTAACTCGCAGAAACACAACATTAAAATTATGTATGTTATTATTAAGGAGTGTCTTCTGTAAGGTGGAGTACATCCCTAGTCGGCTGCTCTTTGAACGAACTCGGGTCTAGTCCCTCTCTCTTACCCACCACTACAACTCCTGTAAGCCAGTGGTACATAATAAAATGACATTGAGCAGTGAGACTCACGCATGTCCCGGGGAATCGCTTTAACTGTCTTGGATCCCGCAACTAATTTAAAGCGAAATGGAACTATTCATTTCTAACTCCTCCTTTTTAGGGTTCCGTAGCCAAATGGCAAAAGACGGAACCCTTATAGATTCGTCATGTCTGTCTGTCTGTCTGCCACTTTTTTCCGAAACTATAAGAGCTGTACCGTTGAAGCTTGGTAAGTAGATGTATTCGGTGAACCGCATTAAGGTTTTCACACACACATAGAAAAAGAACAATAATTTTGGGGTTCCCCATACATAGAACTGAAACTCAATTTTTTTTTTTTTCATCGTATCCATACATGTGGGGTATCTATGGATAGGGCTTCAAAAATTATATTGAGGTTTCGTAATATCATTTTTTTCTAAACTTCCAAAGAAGGGAAGGGTTTGGAAGAGACTCTTCCAAAGTGGTGAAATGAGTGCCCCCCCCCCCCCCCCCGGAATTTCTAAAATAAGAGATGATAAAACTAAAAAATAATATATGATGATACCATGTAAACAAACAACGAAAATTTATTTGAATGAGATCTAGTAAGTAGTTTTTTTTAATACGTCATAAATCGTAAACCACAATTTACCTTTCATTTAATCAACTGAAATACTTGCTACTGCAGAACCCTTCATGGGCGAGTTCGACTCGCACTTGGCCGGTTTTTTTCTTTCTGATCCTTGAACGAATGAAAACTGTGCCCTACCTCTCTAAATCTCGTATTTTTTTGTTTGATTAGCCATTTCTTAAGTTGTGATTTGATTAATTGTTATTATCCATCCTCCATTGAGCGTTTGTCATTTCTGGTAACTGAGATATATTTAACATACTTATCAACTGCCTCATTTATTACAGCTCTATAGACAATCATTAGTCTTGAAACCTGCGTATTATTGTATAATCATATATCACTTGCCGGTTCATTGCCCGATAGAGATCAATATCCCCTGATAATAAGGGAGACACGTGCCCCGTCACGTGATATTAATATATAGTAGATATCCCGCAACTTGTTGTTGAAATATGATATTACATTATGAATATAATATTATCACATTCGGGCTTCGAACCTGATTTTTTTATGACATTCGTAACATTGCTAGAATGTTCTAGTTATACTAGATCAAAATAAATAGATATATAATAACATCCTGGGATATCATTCACACACGGCCATCTGATCCCAAACTAAGCAGAGCTTGTACTATGGAAACCAGATATCTGATATACTACATATACTACTTTTCTTCTGTAAATACATACTTATATAGATAACTAGCTGTGCCCCGCGGTTTTACCCGCGTTAAACTTGATAAATTACAGCCTGTGTTAATTCAGGGTGTCAGCTAAGTCCATAGCAATTTTTATTAAAATCGCTCCAACCGTTTAGACGTGCAGAAGTAACAAACATACACACTCACAAACTTTCGCCTTTATGATATTAGTGAGATTACACCCAGACTCAGGAGAAACAGACATGTTCAATGTTCATGCACACAAATATCTGCCCTGGGAAGGAATCGAACCCACGACCTCCGCCGTGAAAAGAAGGCATTGGCCAACCACGCCAACAGGCCCGATATATTACATTAAAATTACACTTAGACACAGAACAAATAATCGTTATCATGAGACAGAGATTTCTCTTAGATGGGAATCGAACTCATGACCTCTGGCTTAGCTAGCTTGGCTTAGCTAGACCAACATACCAATCACAAATAAAATGAATATCTGTTAGTACAAGTTACACAGAAAACATTCACAGAAATTGTTTGGTGTGTAATTAAGAGAGTTTAGCCAACTGAAATAACAAATTTTCAAGTCGTAATTCCCTTGTTTGCCTTAACCAAAATTAAATTAATATAGAAAATGTTGAAGTTATTTTAGTTGATGACACGTGTCAGATTGCTTGTGATATCGATCAAGTGTTTGTGTTAAAGGCTCATCCAATCTATATCTATACATATAATAAAATCGTAGAAAAGTCAAAACTGTACATTGAATATTTTTTTTAAAGGATACTTGGGGCGTGTTCTACAATCGACATCGAAGCCAAAAATATAGTTTTTAGAATTTTTGTCTGTTTGTCTGCATGTATGTCCGGGCTATACTCAAAAAGTACTGCAGGCATTTATTTCAAATTTTTTCATGAATATTACTAAGAGGTCGGGTCAAAATATAGGCTACATAATAGGTCTTTACCTATGAAATTGCCGTTTTGTATGAAAAAATTTAAACGAATTTTTTTCATGAATTTTTTTATTTGTATTAATCGAAGTAATCACCCATGCAATCAATGCATCTTTGCCATCGCAGTGGCAGTTTATTGATGCCCTTCTTAAAGAAATCAGCTGGACGGGAGGCAACAAATTCTTCAAAGGCATTTTGTACTGCCTCTCGGGTATTGAATTTTTTTCCCGCCAAGAAGTTATCCAAATTCTGGAAAAAGTAGTAGTCTGTAGGCGCAAGGTCTGGTGAGTAGGGCGGATGACGGAGAGCTTCCAACCCCAGTTCTTGCAACTTGGAGACCGTCTGCTGTGCAGTATGAGGTCGCGCGTTGTCGTGCAGGAGCAGCGGAGACGAGCGATTGACCAATGCTGGTTGGAGATGCGCCAGCTTCTCCATCATTGTGCTCAGTTCTTCACAGTACACATCTGCAGTAATGCTCACCCCGTTTGGTAAGAAGCTGTGATGAATCACACCGGCGCTAGACCACCAAACAGTGACCATCACTTTTCTAGGGGTAAGTTTTCGTTTAGGGCATTGTTTAGGTGCTGAACCAGGATCCAACCAACTTGCTGAGCGCTTGCGGTTATCAAACAGAATCCATTTTTCATCGCAGGTAACAATGCGGTTCAAAATTCCTTCATTTGTGTGTCTGTTGAGCAGTGCAAGGCACGTCTCGACGCGTACTTCGCGCTGGCGATCATTGAGTTCGTGGGGCACCCATTTGTCAAGCTTTTTTACCTTGCCAATTTGACGCAAATGGACCAATATTGTTTTGACGCTAACGTCGAAAGCTGCTGCTAATTCAGCCGTAGATTGTGTATCATCAGCTTCCACAACCGCCTTTAATTCGTCATTGTCGACCAAAGTCTTCGGACGACCGCGAGGTTCATTTTTCAGGTCGAAATTTCCAGAACGGAAGCGAGCAAACCAATAACAGGTGGTGCGTTGGTTTGTAGTGTTAGCTCCGTAAACGTCGTTGATGTTGCGTGCCGCTTGTGCCGCGTTGCTGCCACGACGGTACTCATATTCCATAATTACTCGAATTTTTAACGTATCCATGATGACGAAAAAGATTGAAATGCGATGAAAATGTAACACTAATCAATAAAGAAATGACTACTTTTGGAAAAAAGAATCCATGTTTTTAAAATAAAATTAATTTGAAATTAGAATTCTTAGCCAAACAAAAATTATTTTGATTTGAAATGGCCAGTACTGCAGAACGGCAATTTCATAGGTAAAGACCTAATATTATCACGCTATCACCTACGGGGGACGAGCTGTAATAATTTATAAAGTAATAATTGTATTGATTTGACTGTGTGGTTTCAGTCCTAGAGAGAATAACAGAGCCACCCTATAGTATCACGTGGCTGTAGTTAAAGGCGACTTTTATAAGGGATACAACAGTTAGTCTACCCGACTACCTATAATATACTAACAATAATTATGAATCACAGTTCTTTTAAATTCTTTGGGGTATGTCGGTTACTTTGGTTCGCCTGCGGATCTCAGCATTTCTGAATCGATCTCGCAGGGAAACTCCAAGCATAGCCCTTTCCATTGCTCTTTGGGTGACTTTGAGCCACCTGATAAGGCCCATAGTGAGGGACCACGTCACTGTTCCGTAAGTCAGTTACGAGTTGGTCACTGCAGTTAAGTGGTAGCTGTGCACAGGTTGCTATCACGGCTAGGACCCTGCTTCAGTTGCACCTTACTCGACAGAAGAACGATGCCGTGCGTTTGCGCATAGTGCCGTAAAGCAAACTACTCCCGCCGCTATAAACCAAGGCAGCCCCATCAGCCTTCCAAAGGCACTCATTACTTATTTCTTTGGTACTTATAATTAAAAGCTGCACTCGAAGTTGTAGAGAACTATATTTACCTAGGACGGACCATCCAACTAGGTAGATCCAACTTCGAAAAGGAGGTCAATCGTAGAATCCAACTCGGCTGGGCAGCGTTCGGGAAGCTACGTAACATCTTCTCGTCCTAAATACCGCGATGTCTCAAGTCGAAAGTCTTCGACCAGTGTGTGTTGCTAATGATAACTTACGGAACAGAGACGTGGTCGCTCACTATGGGCCTCATCAGGCGGTAAAAAGTCACCCAAAGAGCAATGGAAAGGGCTATGCTTGGAGTTTCCCTGCGAGATCGATTAAAAAATGCTGAGATTCGCAGGGGAACCAAAGTAACCGACATACAGCCCAACTGGGGAAGTACCTCCACCTTACAGAAGACATTCTGTAATAATAACATTAATAACTTTAATGTTGTGTTTCTGCGAGGTAAGGTCGCCAGAGCTTATTCGGGTGGGGGACAGGCCACCAACACTTGTTTGCTGACTCTTCAAAGGCCGGCAACGTTCTCGCGACTCCTCTGGTGTTGCGAGTGTCCGAGCGGCGGTGATCACTTACCATCAGGTGACCCGCTTGCTCATTTGTAATGCATGCCTATGCCATAAAAAATAATAGCCCAAAGAATTGCCAAGCTGAAGTGGCAATGGGCAGGGCACGTAGCTCGTAGAGCCAACAGCGGCTGGGGCAGAAAGGTTCTCGAGTGGCGACCACGAACCGGAAGACGCAGCGTGGGCAGGTCCCCTACAAGATGGACCGATGATCTGTGTGAGGGTGAGGGTCGCTGGAAGTCGCAGGATGCGCATAGTGCAAGTTCGGCAATTATGGAGATCTTTGGGGAGGCCTTCGTCCAGCAGTGGGCGTCTTTCGACCGATATGATAATGATGATAATATAATTATTTTACTATCGGTCCGTATTTTCTTAATTATATTTTAATTTTTTAATTTTCGTGACATGTGATTAATTTTAATTCATTGACTTTGCCAATTTACTTTTTATGTTCTAATGTAATTTTGTGTTGTGTTTTGTCTTATTTCTCTAATTTTAATTTAATGTATTTATTATGATCCACTTGTTGGTCGAAATAAACCAATAACAATAATAATTAAAAGAAATTTTATAAATAGGCATTAAAAGAGCTAAGTGGTTATTAATATAATTATTTGACATGACGAGTGGCGCAGCGGTTAAGATAGTCAGACAGGCAGTATAGCGATTTGTGTGCCCCATAAATAGTTTTTCTGAGTATGGATGTACTTTGTGTCAAACTTAACTGGCTATGAGACAAATAGAGAAAGTAAAAGCACCTCTCTCTCTTGCCCCTCCCAGTAATATACGAAATGTATCGTCTCGTAAAGCTCTCGTAAAGCTCTCGTCACGCATTCGCCAGCTTACTCCCTATATCAACCGTGCCTAAAGAAGATTTACTAGTGACTGCACGTGTGGCGCGTCGGGTAAGACAGTCGCCTCGCCGCATTGTTTCGGCGGTTCGAGTCCTGCGCCGGACAACTATTTGTGTGACCCATAAATAGTTTTTATATTCTGTGGACACGGGTCTCAATCGCGATAAAGATATAGGCAAATCATTACCTTGGTTACCCGTCAGTCGACCCGTGACCACGGCTGGTGCAATCCATGCCGAAACGTCGGGTAACCAAGCTAATGATTTGCCTATATCTTTATCGCGATTGAGACCCGGGTCCAGAGTAAATAAAAATGTGTACAAATTGCGAAAGTTTAAAAACCATAAATAGTTGTTCTGAGACTGGATGTAATTTGTGTCCATCTATTATATGTTTGTAAAGTACCCCGCGACACAGGGATTAGATTCCCTAGTGCGAGCGTTGTCTTTTCTAAAAACAATAATTTACTACTACCTAACTATTTACTTGACATACTAAATTCACTAAATATGTAGTCCAACAACAAATAACACTAACAATACTGACAATTTACAAAGGCGATAGTAACCAAAACGAATCTACAGTTTCCATTCAATAATTTAACAGCTCTCAACTTCCAAACCCATTAAAAGCGCTCCCGATATTGTTGTCAAACACAGACGAGGTCAGAATAACTATAAATTGTTTATTTGTTATTGTTCCTCTCGGACTTGATTGACGGTTTACCATATTTCTCAATTTAGAGAAGGAATTGCGGAGGGGAAAATAAATTTATATTCAAAGGTTGATCGTACGCGAACTCCTTTCGAAAGACTTTTTTAAAACACGTACACGCGTTACCAATTTTAGTAATATGAAATACCAAAATACTATACCGACCCGAGTACTAAAAACCTTTATTGAAAAGTTTCATTTCTTTATTTTTATTTTTAAAGACAGCGTCCATACTAGGGAATCTAATCCCTGTGTCGTGGGGTACTTTACAAACATATAATAGACGGACGCAAATTACATCCAGACTCAGAACAATTATTTATGGGTCACACAAATAGTTGTCCGGCGCGGGACTTGAACCCGCGACACGAAGTGGCGAGGCGACTGTCTTAGCCGCTGCTCCATTAAATTATTTACATTACATTAAATTAAATTATTAAAAGGTTGATCGTACGCGAAGTTCTTTTGAGGGACTTTTTCAATACACGATCATGCGTTACCAAGTTTAGTAATATCAAATACCAAAATACTAAACCTAGTAAGAAAAACTTTGATTGAAAAGTGTCGAAATGAGAGTTTTATATCTTACTAACTGTTTTACCCGCGTTAAACTTTATAAATTATCACAGCTGCTCCCCCGTAGGTGATAGCGTGATGATATGTAGCCTATTATGTTGACCCGACCTCTTAGTAATATTCATGCAAAATTTGAAGTAAATCCCTGCAGTACTTTTGGACTATAGCCCGGACATACATACAGACAAACAGACAAATATTCTAAAAACTATATTTTTGGCTTCAATTTCTATTGAAAATCACGCCCCAAGTATCCTTTTTTTGAAATATCCGATGGACAGTTTTACTTTTCTACGATTTTATTATAAAATATGTATAAACATATATAATTGTAGTCTTTGTTTTGTTATGAGGAAATATAAACTCTCATTTCCACTATATTGTACTAAAAAAGTTTTCAAAATGTTTTCTGTATGTATATCAGGTTATTTTTGTGGACCATTCTCATTATTTTCAACCCAAAGTTTACCTTTGTTCCCGTAAATTTTAATTCTAATCTTCATAACGACTGATTTTATTCTAAATACGTCTGTTGATCTTTTAGTCTATTATAAGAGCTTTATATTTAAAATATATTATTATAGAGCCATTAATGATGTGATTAGCTGTGCCCCGCGGCTTTACTCGCGATAATAATAATAACAATATCTGGGGTCAATGTCACACAGATCATCCTAGCCCCAAACTAAGCAAAGCTTGTACTATGGGTATCAGGCGACGATATACATACTTATATATGTAGATAAATACTTATAATAATGACTCAGAAACAAATATTCGTGCTCATCACACAAATATTTGCACTTACCGGGATTCGAACCCAGGACCACCAGCTTCGTAGGCAGGAGCACTACCAACTAGGCTACGGTGAACTTACTTAAATGTTATAAATTTTTACCCCAGGTGTTTTTCGGTTGAGTAAGCTACATTACTATAACTGACCTGTTGGTCTAGAGGTTAGTGACGCTGGCTGCTAAGCCAAAGGTTGTGGGTTCGATTACCACCCGTGACAAATCATTGTGTGAAAAATACGATTACGATTATCTGTGTCTGGGTGTCACTTATCTAAGTATAATATTTATAAATATATAAACTGCAATTAAAGTTGTTAAATATAACAACAAAATACCTATAAAGATAGTGAGGAAGATCTATTCAAATATTGCAAAGTAATAAACGTATATAACAAAGTGAAATACCTAACTCTTTCTGAAGCTAAACACAGGGAGTTGCTGATCGAATATAAAAGACCTGGGTTTCTGAGATCAGTCCCATATCAAAACAAATATACATTACCCAAAACAACAAATTTGTACGGAACGAGAGTTGCAGGCTACTTGATACCCTCTTACCTGAATAGCCTACCAGAAGATCTACAAACATTGTACAAAAATGGTTCCAAAAGCTTTAAGCACAAATCTAAAAAGTTCTTCTTAGAAAACGGTGTTAGTTAATTATTATTGTATTGTATACTAGCTGTGCCCCGTGGTTTTACCCGCGTTAAATTGTATTAATGATCATAGCTCCTCCCCCGTAAGTGATAGTGTGATAATATGTAGCCTATATGTTGACCCGAACTATTAGTAATATTCATACAAAATTTGAAGTAAATCCATGCGGTACTTTTTGAGTTTAGCCCGGACATACATACAGACAAACAGATAAACAGACAAAAATTCTAAAAACTATATTTTTGGCTTTGATATCGACTGTAGATCACGCCCCAAGTATCCTTTTAAAAAAACATTCAATGTACAGTTTTGACTTTCCTACGATTTTATTATATGTATAGATTTTATATTGTAATAACTGAATTTTGTATCTACCTATTATGTATCAATAATACCTTCCTATGTACTAACCGTGTAATACGGTATACGTGAACGGCTCGCCGGTACCCAGATAAACCCTGTGAGGTTTTCGTGGTACGGCATGCATTATTGTAAATATATTATTATTATTTATTTTATAAAGTTTGAGTTAATTTTTTTATAAACGTGGAGATTATGCACATATTGCTTTGTGGAAATCTTTTGAGGAGGCCTTATCCACCAGTGGACGTAATTCGGCTGACATGTTGACAATATGATGATGACGGATGATATAAAGTTGTTAAATTACGTTTCATAGTTTTTGCGTAAAAGAGTAACAAACATCCATACATCCATTGTCTAAAACTTCCACATTTCGCACCTTTAGAATTAAAGCGACCTAATAAAAAAAATCATGATTTTGACTTTATATCAAAAAATTACCTAAAACTACTATGTTTATCGATTTAAATTAAAACACAGGCCAATTTGGCGTCGAAAGCTACATCACCATTAATTACAAAAAATGTAACCTTTCAAATCTTTATGTAACGATTCCCAAAAAATCATATTTTCTAATTAGGTCACTACAATTCTAAAGGTGCGATTTATAATATGAGTAGTATTATTTACTGAACTGGTGTGGCATGACTATTCGTTTATTAAAGGCCGGAACCTCCTGGTGATCCACTTGCTAGTTTGCAATCCATATTAATAAAAAAAAAACGGCCAAGTGCGAGTCGGACTCGCCCATGAAGGGTTCCGCAGCAGCAAGTATTTCAGTTGATTAAGTGAAAGGTAAATTGCGGTTTACGATTTATGACGAATTAAAAAAAAACTACTCACTAGATCTTGTTCAAACCAATTTTCGTTGTTAGTTTACATGGTATACCATATAGTTTTATCATTCTCTTATTTTAGAAGTTACAGGGACACTCATTTTTCCGCTTTCGAAGTGTCTCTCGCGCAAACTATTCAGTTTAGAAAAAAATGATATTAGAAACTTCAATATCATTTTTAAAGACCTATCCAAAGATAAAGCACATGTGTGGGTACGATGAAAAATTTTTTTTTGAGTTTCAGTTCTATGTATGGGGAACCCCCAAAATTATTATTCTTTTTCTATTTTTGTGTGAAAATCTTAATGCAGTTCACATCTACATCTACTTACCAAGTTTCAACAGTACAGCTCTTATAGTTTCGGAAAAAAGTGGCTGTTACATACGGACGGACAGACAGACAGACAGACATGACGAATCTATAAGGGTTCCGTTTTTTGCCATTTGGCTACGGAACCCTAAAAACAGAAAACAACTCCAAGGTTTAAATGCCGTGTCCTGCCAAAAAGTGTATTGAAGATATATCCTGACTGGTCGGCAGCCCAGAATCTGGAAGTTAGAGGACAGCAAGTCCTATCCTATGACAATATGTAGTAAAAATATTAGACTTAAACTAGATAATTAAACATAATCTCTTGACAATAACTTGATACGAGCTAGCTAAATATCAATGCTATAATAAAATAAATTTTATAAATGTTTTCATACAATGTGTACCTAAATATCTAAGTTACTAGAAATAATAATGTATACAACTATATTACTACAAACATGTTCTGACTATTTACAAGCGCTTTTTTAAAGTCTACGTGAATAAAAACCTTTTTTATTTTATTTTATTTATTTTATCGAATCCGAAGATTCGACATCTGTGTTCGGCAGTAAAGATCCAATTATTGGGTAAAATTGACTCTACATTTTGAATTTATATACGGTGTTGTGGTAGGTAACGCATCAAAGCAATATTTGAAGAGGCTGTTTACCTTATTGACATCAAAGGTGTTTACCCTATTGACATGGAGAGGCAGATTATATTATAGTTGTAGTTTGATACTTTGATCCAAATCCTTCCATAAGAATAATCCCTATGAAAAATAGTCATTAATTTACATGGCAAGTGTTTCATATATGTAAAAAGAGTGGAGGTGAGGTAGATCGCTTAGGTTATCATGGTCTATCGTGCCGCCGTAGCGCTGGACGTCAATCGTGCCATGCCGCCCTCAATGACGTCATCCACCGGACCCTTGCTACCGTCCACGTGCCGGCTCTTTTAGAGCCCAACGGTATTTTACGTGACGATGGCAAGAGGCCTGATGGAATGACGTTGGTTCCTTGGAGTCGAGGGAAGCCTTTGGTGTGGGATGCAACTTGTGTTGACACACTGGCTCCCTCCCACCTACCAATCAGCTCGAGGGCGGTGGGAGTTGCGCTGAATCCGCGGAGGCCCTTAAGCGAAGAAAATATATATCAATCGGTGGAGGATATATATTTCTTTCCTTTGGGGTGGAAACAATGGGTCCCTGGGATCCAGAAGCACGTGTTTTTGTTAGGGAGCTGTCCAGGCGTCTAATCAAGTCGTCAGGTGACCAGAGAGCTGGCTCGTACTTAAAACAACTCGCCTCGCTATTGAACGGGGTAATGTGGCCAGATTTCTGGGCACCTTGCCCGCAGGCGATGATTTAAATTCAGTTTTTTATTTATTGGTATTAAATATTATAGTATGTAAGTTTTGGTTATATGTTAATATGCAAATTAATCTCTTTAAGTTATTTAAAGAATTAAAAACCTTTCAGGTGTAAAAATAAAATTAGTGACATAATAACATACACTTATGCTTACAATGCAATACATAAATATAGTCAAATACAATATTAAATTGTGGAGATCTTTGGGGGAGGCCTTTGTCCAGCAGTTGGCGATTCGGCTGATTTGATGACAATATTTATTAAAGTAACAATAAAATTATTTGAACGTCCGTCCGTGCGGATAATTCTATCATATTTTATGTTTAAAACACGCTTTAATAATATTTTTTTTCATCATCATCATATCAGCCGAAAGACGTCCACGGCTGGACAAAGGCCTCCACAATTGCCGGTCCTGTGCTATTCGCATTCAGCAGTGTCCAGCGACCCGCACAAGATCATCGGTCCATCTTGTAGGGGGCCGTATAACCGATGGCCGTTGGGGCAGAAAGGTTCTTGAGTGGCGACCACGAACCGGAAGACGCAGCGTGGGCAGGCCCCCTACAAGATGGACCGATATTTTTTTTACCAGGTTTATATTATTTTTAACTGTTTAGTACATTTTATTAACAGGTAATAAAAGCTTGTTTATAAATATTTTTTTATATAATTTTAAATTTAGAACTTATCATATTTTAAGCCGTGTGGGTTCCGGCATAAAAAGTATACCAGGGCCATTTCATACCATCCTGTTCGCTGGTCTAAATGAAGTCTTTCAGTCGGTTTACCGTCGTCCTGGAAAACCAGCGTCGGACAAAAAAGTGTTGCATGGATTCTTCTAGAAAGAGAAAATCTTGTAGAATCTGGATTTTTTTTTTAATAAAGTCTACGCCCGCATTTCGGAATGTAATCCCTGTGTCGCGGGGTACTTTACAAACATATAATAGACGGACACAAATTACAGCCAGATTCAGAACACACACATAATTAGTTGTCCGGCGCGGGACTCGAACCCGCAACACGAAGCGGTGAGAACACTGTCTTAGCCACTGTGACACTTAGTGTGTCAACAGTAACCGTAGCTGGTATAGCTAGGTTTTATAATTTGTACTTTTACTTAATGTTACTTCACGTGGCCCTCTGCGCAAGAGTTGACCCACGATGACCCAAGAGTGTCATACAAGAAATTTTATGCTTAGTTCGCTTAGTTGTCTAACGATCCCAAACCAAGCACAACTTGTTCTATGGAAACCAGATAATTTATTACATATAAAATATAAATTTCTCTTTTGTAAATACATACTCATATAGATAATTACAGCCAGACTCAGGACAAACAGACATGTTCATGCACACAAATATCTGTCCTGGGTGGGAATCGAACCCACGACCAGCGGCGTGATGCATCAACCTTGCGTGCCATGGAATAGTATAGTCGCGTAACATCACGCCTATCACGCACTATTGCGTATTTTGTAAAAGAGCTGATACTCCTGCATTACTGGACCGATATTAACCAAACATAGCTAAGAACTACCATAAAGAAACTGGCTTTCAAAAGAACAAAACCGCATCGAAATCGGTTCATCCGTTTGAGAGCTACTATGCCAGAAAACTGGCTTTCAAATGAACAAAACTGCATCGCAATCTTTTCATCGGTTTGAGGGCTACGATGCTACAGACACACACACATTGTCAGACATCGACGTCAAAATTATAACATCCGTCTTTTGGGTCAGGGGTTTTTATTTTTATTAATTTATTTGGTAAAGGGACAGCAACAGCACTAATTACTATATAATTAAGTGATTATACTATATTTAATTAATAAATTATATTACAGCACTAATAACATATATAATTAAGTGATTATACTACATTTAATAAATAGATTTTATATAGTTAAAAATACATATGAACTTCGCAGAAAACATTGCGTGGCATGGAATAGTACAGTCGCGTAACATCACGCCTATCACGCACTATCACGTATTTTGGAAAAGAGCTGGTACTCCTACATTACTGGACCAATATTAACCAAACATAGCTAAGAACTACCATAAAGAAACTGGCTTTCAAAAAAGCAAAACCGCATTAAAATCGGTTCATTCGTTTGAGAGCTACGACGCCACAAACCGACCCACATTGTCAGACATCGACGACAAAATTATAATAATAATAATATATAGGGACAATGTCACACAGATCATCCTAGCCCCAAACTAAGCAAAGCTTGTACTATGGGTACCAGGCGACGATATACATACTTATATAGATAGGTAAATACTTATATACATAGAAAACATCCATGACTCAGAAACAAATATTCGTGCTCTTCACACAAATATTTGCACTTACCGGGATTCGAACCCAGGACCACCAGCTTCGTAGGCAGGACTATCAACGCACTACCAACTAGGCTACGGTGACCATCATTATAACACCCGTCTTTTTGTGTCGGGGTTTAAAAATACATATGAACGTCGCAGAAGTTAAAAATACATATGAAACATTGCGTGGCATGGAATAGTACAGTCTCGTAACGTCACACCTATCACGCACTGTTGCGTAGATTCAATTTGATTTCGCGTAGATTCGGTGTGTTGCCCCATACATTTCTCAACGAAAACGAACGAAACACCGAT
Organism: Pseudoips prasinana; assembly: GCA_951640165.1. Taxonomy (NCBI): domain Eukaryota; kingdom Metazoa; phylum Arthropoda; class Insecta; order Lepidoptera; family Nolidae; genus Pseudoips; species Pseudoips prasinana. The sequence continues at coordinate 14,820,474 of OX621259.1, read as the reverse complement.
GGGACTGTGATAACATAAGGAAACAAATATTTATTGTTTATATATATTGGCTCATCGCTCTTAGAAATGCAACAGTTAATGTTGCAGCTAGTGCTCGTTGCGGGATCCAAGACAGTTAAAGTGATTCCCCGGGACATGCCTGAGCTTTACCGCTCAGTGTCATTTCATTGTGTGCCACTGTTGATCCTGGCTTACAGGAGTTGCAGTGGTGGGTAAGAGGGAGGGACTAATAACCGATAAAAAAAAAATAGTGCTGAGATGGGCACAATTCGGAGTCACACAGATTACCATTAAGGACTTCTGTTTGTGTACCTATATAATATATCTATTAGTATTATTCCAAATTATTTATTAATTCTTTATTTTTTAATTACATATTTATATTTGTAAAATTGACTAGCTGTGCCCCGCGGTTTTACCCACGTTAAACTTTATAAATTATCACAGCTCCTCCCCGTAGATGATAGCGTGATAATATGTACCCTATATGTTGACCCGACCTCTTAGTAATATTCATGCAAAATTTGAAGTAAATCCATGCAGTACTTTTTGAGTTTAGCCCGGACATACATACAGACAAACAGATAAACAGACAAAATTTCAAAATACTATATTTTTGACTTCAATATCGATTGCAGATCACGCCCCAGGTATCCTTTTAAAAAAATATTCAATGTACAGTTTTTACTTATAGATATATAGATAATAGGTCTTTACCTATGAAATTGCCGTTTTGTATGAAAAAATTTAAACGAATTTTTTTCATGAATTTTTTTATTTGTATTAATCGAAGTAATCACCCATGCAATCAATGCATCTTTGCCATCGCAGTGGCAGTTTATTGATGCCCTTCTTAAAGAAATCAGCTGGACGGGAGGCAACAAATTCTTCAAAGGCATTTTGTACTGCCTCTCGGGTATTGAATTTTTTTCCCGCCAAGAAGTTATCCAAATTCTGGAAAAAGTAGTAGTCTGTAGGCGCAAGGTCTGGTGAGTAGGGCGGATGACGGAGAGCTTCCAACCCCAGTTCTTGCAACTTGGAGACCGTCTGCTGTGCAGTATGAGGTCGCGCGTTGTCGTGCAGGAGCAGCGGAGACGAGCGATTGACCAATGCTGGTTGGAGATGCGCCAGCTTCTCCATCATTGTGCTCAGTTCTTCACAGTACACATCTGCAGTAATGCTCACCCCGTTTGGTAAGAAGCTGTGATGAATCACACCGGCGCTAGACCACCAAACAGTGACCATCACTTTTCTAGGGGTAAGTTTTCGTTTAGGGCATTGTTTAGGTGCTGAACCAGGATCCAACCAACTTGCTGAGCGCTTGCGGTTATCAAACAGAATCCATTTTTCATCGCAGGTAACAATGCGGTTCAAAATTCCTTCATTTGTGTGTCTGTTGAGCAGTGCAAGGCACGTCTCGACGCGTACTTCGCGCTTGCGATCATTGAGTTCGTGGGGCACCCATTTGTCAAGCTTTTTTACCTTGCCAATTTGACGCAAATGGACCAATATTGTTTTGACGCTAACGTCGAAAGCTGCTGCTAATTCAGCCGTAGATTGTGTATCATCAGCTTCCACAACCGCCTTTAATTCGTCATTGTCGACCAAAGTCTTCGGACGACCGCGAGGTTCATTTTTCAGGTCGAAATTTCCAGAACGGAAGCGAGCAAACCAATAACAGGTGGTGCGTTGGTTTGTAGTGTTAGCTCCGTAAACGTCGTTGATGTTGCGTGCCGCTTGTGCCGCGTTGCTGCCACGACGGTACTCACATTCCATAATTACTCGAATTTTTAACGTATCCATGATGACGAAAAAGATTGAAATGCGATGAAAATGTAACACTAATCAATAAAGAAATGACTACTTTTGGAAAAAAGAATCCATGTTTTTAAAATAAAATTAATTTGAAATTAGAATTCTTAGCCAAACAAAAATTATTTTGATTTGAAATGGCCAGTACTGCAGAACGGCAATTTCATAGGTAAAGACCTAATATAAAAAATAAAACAAGAATATATAAATAAATATGAATAAAATATAGTTCCTCGAGTGGCAGGGTTTGACGCCCTAGGCCGCCGGTGGTCAGGGCGACAGAGTAAGGAACCTCCTTACAATGCGTGCCGTTCCCATAGCCGCCTTTTTGTATCCGACTCCTGACCCAGTGATCTAGCGAAAGCCTCTTAAGATGTTGATCGAGGCTCTTTGCTATGAGACCGTTTACGGAGACGACTATCGGGACAATTATTGTTGAGTCAACATCCCACATGGCGGTAACCGCATGAACCAAATCTAAGTATTTTGACAACTTGTCAATCTCGGTTATTATTGTCGGTGCTAGCTTACTGAATAAATGTATTTTCTTCTTCTTCTTTCTTCTTCTAAATATACAAGTTATTTTTACTTGCCTATTGGTCCAGCGGTTCCTGACCCGGACCGCTAAGCTAATGACTTAGATTCGACATAAAGTACATCCAGACTCAGAACAACTATTTATGGGTTACACAAATAGCTGTCCTGCGCGGGATTCGAACCCGAGACACGAAGCGGCGAGGCGACATTCTTAGCCTGCATTTAATCTATACATCCACAAACTTTTGCATTTATAATAATTGTAGGATGGGTTTTGTATCTGTTACGTGATATCGTTGTTTTTGATCCGAAACACAAGAGCGCCAAGGTGCACATGTCCAGTCTAAGGGCATATGCACACCGCGTTTTTTAAGCGCGCCGTTAACGCGCGTTTGTAGCGATACAGACGCGCGTTGGCATCGCGTTGGTGTCGATACAATCAAAAAGCACACTGCTCTGTAGGATAAAAGCGTGCAGTCGACGCGCCTTGCAAAAACGCGCGTCGACGGCGCGTTTAAATAACGTGGTGTGCATAGGCCCTTAGAGCCATTGCACACCACGTTTTTTAAGCGCGCTGTTGAGGCGCGTTTGTAGCGATATAGGCGTGCTTTAGCATCGCGTTTGTATCGATTCAAACAACCACCAAACTGCTCTGTAGGATAAAAGCGCGCAGTCGACGCGCCTTCCCAAAACGCGCGTAGACGGCGCGTTTAAAAAACGTGGTGTGCATAGGCCCTTAGATACCATTGCACACCGCGTTTTTAAAGCGCGCCGTTGACGCGCGTTTGTATCGATACAGACGCGCGTTAGCATCGCGTTTGTATCGATTCAAACACCGAACTGTTCTGTAGTATAAAAGCGCGCCATTGACGCGCGTTTCTATAAATCGATTCAAACACCAAACAGGGGCTCTACCGGCTAAGTCGCCGAACATCGATTTCTTAAATGGCGTTCAAATAAATAAAGGTTAAAAATGACTTAAGCAATCGTTAAATCGACTTCAACGTTGATAATTGGTTCCGGACCATTTATGACGTCACATGTGCTCATCTAAGCCGATTTAACGATTGATTAAGTCGTTTTTAACCTTTGTTTATTTGAAGGCCATTTAATAATTATAATATTTTATTTCGGATTACTCCATAAAGTGTTAGTTATAAAAGTCTTTTTAGAGATCGATGTTCGGCGACTTAGCCAGTAGAGCCCCTGCTCTGTAGGATAAAAGCGTCGACGGCGCGTTTAAAAAACGCAACTCATATTTATGTTTTTTTTTTCTCCACAGAAATGTCGAAAATCCTATTCGAGCACAAACGGAAGAGAGTCCACTCTACACACAGAAAGAATTTGAGGTAAGTTATTCTATAACTATGCCCTTTACCCATTACTACTAGGCTCCTTGTCTGACCAGCTGCGGCAAGCTACCAAAATTAATAGAGAAAGAGATCTGGTACAGAATCGACGGCTTTACTTGCTCTCCGAGGCGCGGTGGGGCATGGGGTGTATTAGCGCTAACTCCCAGACTTCGGGCTGATTCTGAGAAATTTTTTTTACAGAAAGGTCCTAAAATCAGTTTTTGTACGACCCGGGATTTAAAATCAGTAGGAATCCTTTTCTTAATAAAGATCATTTTAACATCTAGGGGGATAATGTCACACAGATCATCCTAGCCCCAAACTAAGCAAAGCTTGTACTATGGGTACCAGGCAACGATATACATACTTATATAGATAGATAAATACTTAAATACATAGAAAACATCCATGACTCAGTAACAAGTATTCATGCTCATCACACAAATGTTTGCACTTACCGGGATTCGAATCCAGGACCACCAGCTTCGTAGGCAGGAGCACTACCAACTAGGCTACGGTGACCGTCTCATTATAATAATTTAATTATCTTAATAGTTTGAATTAAATATACTCGTTCACAAGCAATTTTATTAACGTCATTCTGAAACTTGATAAAATGCCTTGCTACACAAACTGACAATAACTTTTGTTTTTAATTTGTTGACTGACAGTTTTCTGATTTCATTGGGAAGTTTGTTGTAGAAGTGTATACACTGCCCTATAAAAGCGTTATTGATTATGTGGAGATCAGTAGTATCTGCATCAATGCTTATTTCTAGTATATATGTCACTGGCTATGCCCCGCGGTTTTACCCGCGTCAAACTTTGTAAATTATAGCCTATGTGTTATTTGGATAATATAATAATAATAATACATAATAATATTATTATGTATTATTATTATTATACATAATAATACATAGGGACAATGTCACACAGATCACCCTCGCCCCAAACTAAGCAAAGCTTGTACTATGGGTACCAGGCGACGATGTACATACTTATATAGATAGAAAAATACTTTTATATACATAGAAAACATCCATGACTCAGAAACAAATATTCGTGCTCATCACACAAATATTTGCACTTACCGGGATTCGAACCCAGGACCACCAGCTTCGCAAGCAGGAGCACTACCAACTAGGCTACGGTGACCGTCAGATATATTCTACTAATATTATAAATGCGAAAGTTTGTGAGTGTGTGACTGTGTGAGTTTGTATGTTTGTTACTTCTTCACGTCCATACGGCAGGAGCGATTTTAATAAAATTTGGTATGGAGTTAAATGACACCCTGGATTAACACATAGGCCATTTATAAAGTTTAACGCGGGTAAAACCGCGGGGCACAGCTAGTAAACTATATTTCTACAAAGTTTCATCAAAATTTTGCACGCTGTGTTCACTTTTTTAGGTGCACGCTGTGTTCACTATTTTAGGTGCACGCTGTGTTCACTATTTTAGGGCATACAATTTGGATATTTGTTCTATATACATTTGTGTTTTATATGAATGAGTTATTGTATTGTCCGATTTGTGAACCAAAAATAAAAAAAACCGTTCAATAGCTTTTGCGTGAAAGAGTAAGAAAGATACACACTCGCAAACTCAAAATTAATCCAACCTACGACCTGCGGCGTGAAAGTCAAGTATCTATCAGCCACGCCGACCGTCCCACCAATTATAAAATTTATCAAAGTAAAACGTAAATAAATAAAGAATAATGTGATTTCTTATTCTTCTGTTGTATTTCTTCTGTTGTGTATTTATTATTGTATTTTCTTTTTGAAAACAAGGTCTCCTTAGTGTTTAGTTCGTTTTGTTATTTCTTTGTAGTTCCTGTCTAAATCAGTGCTTACGATTTTTTAAAGCTTTTTTCACGGAAAATTGTATGAAAGATAACTACGCATAAGCTACGGTTTTCTGTTTATTGGATTACACTAAGGAGCGTTATGATTTAGGGTTAGAAAGTTTGTTTGAATTTATATGTTTTTGAAGTGAAATCTTCAATAGGCGGGCCAGTTGGCGTAGTTGGTAAATGCTTGCCTTTCACGGCGCAGGTCGTGGATACTATTCCCAACCAGGCCAGATATGTGTGTGCATGAGCATGTCTGTTTGCCCTGAGTCTGGGTATAATTATGTATTTACAAAAGATAAGTAGTATATTTTATATTAATATTGGCACAGGCCATAGACGAAAAGGTAGAGATCCTTAATGCAAAAGTAACAAAGCTGTACGATGTTCACGCACCAATAAGAAAAGTGAAGCTGAAGCGTCCACCTGCACCCTGGATGTCTAGGGGAATTCAGACAGCTATTTTTATTTTTATTTATTTATTTATTTATACTTATTGCACAAAACTGTACAAAGGCGGACTTAATGCCAAAGGCATTCTCTCCCAGTCAACCTTAGGGTGATGCAGAGATAATGTGGTAGGTGCACTATAGACCAAGTATAATAAAAATTACTAAAATACTTGACAAGTACTATAAAATACAATCGTATAAATACAATAGTTACATAACTACACACTATACTATAAATACATAAATATATAGGTATATATATATACATATAAATATATAGACAAATATATTAAATATATATACATTTATAAATATATTACATATATAATAATATATACACAAACTGTAATATTAAGTTGATTCTGCCTTAATTTTTTTGTGAATGTAGTCACGAGTTTTGATTTTAAAAGTAACCCGCGTCTTAGCCATTCGGATTTCCGGAGGTAGCGCATTCCAGAGAAGAATAGCTTGTACAAAGAAGGAAGAATGTAAGAAGTTAGTCCGATGAGAAGGGCATTGTAAAAGTCTGTTATGAGTGGAACGGAGATTTTTGTTGTGGTTAGAAGATAGATACTGAAAATAGGGAGCTAAGTAGGATGGAGAAATCGGAGAGTCGAGAAGAGAAAATAGTGTAGTGAGTGCTCTGAGGTTTCTTCGGTGCCGAATGGGCATCCAATTCAATTGAGAACGGTAAGATGACACATGGTCGTACTTACGAAGATTGAATACGAATCGAATGCAGTTATTCAGAAGACGGTCTAATTTATTGAGTTGATCTGCATTCAGGTCAAAGTAGCACACATCACCATTGTCGATTATAGGAAAAAGAATGGCCTGCACGAGCGTTACTTTTGTCTCGGATGGTAGGAAATTCTTTAACCTATACAGTGACCGCAAGATCCCAGTCACTCTTTGGCTGACGCTAACGATTTGGTTTTGCCAGCTTAAAGTAGCATCAACCAGCAGACCAAGGTCCTTTACATTCTGGCAGTATGGAATAACAGAATTGTTGTACAAGACTGGAGGTTGACTGTCAACATCCACTAAACTCATCATTCGGGAACTGCCCACGATGATAGCCTGACATTTGAGTGGATTGACAGTCAAGCCAAACCTGTTAGCCCACTCCCTAATTAAATCAAGATCCCTATTTATGGCGACGATCGCTTCTGCTAACTTATCGATGCTTGTCTGTGCGTAAAGTTGTAGATCATCGGCGTATAGATGATACGAACACTGAAGATTTTGAGTTAAGAGATTTATAAATACCGAAAATAAGAGGGGAGAAAGGATACCGCCTTGAGGAACGCCAGTATCTAATTTACACCAGTTTGATGAAACATCACCACTGCGAACAGACTGTTGGCGCCCTTGAAGATAGGAAGAAAACCACTCCAGAGATTCGTCAGACACCCTAAGGTAGCAAAAGAATACATAAAAGGATATCGTGACTGACGGTATTAAAGGCGTTGGAGAAATCAACCAGCACCAGGACTGTGACCATAGTCCCCTCCATACCAGCCCTAATATCGCCAGTCACTTTTAGGAGAGCGGTGGTGGTGCTATGACCAGGCCTAAACCCGGATTGTAAGGGACTTATTAAGTTATTGGATAGGATAAAATGGGAAAGTTGTTTATGGACAGCGGACTCAAGTACCTTGGATAGGAAGGGAAGGATGGAGATAGGACGATAGTGGGTGAGAAGTGATGGGTTGGTGACTTTAGGAAGTGGACGGACATAGGCTTTACGCCATAAAGCGGGGAAAGATCCATGGCACAAGGAATAATTAATGATATGGGTTATTACGGGAAGAAGGTGGTCCAGGATTGGTACTAACATGCGTCGACTGATGTAGTCACAGCCAACTGCGTTAGATTTGACAGATAGGATAACCTTCTTAATGTCCTTCGAATCAACTGGAGAAAAATGAAAAGAATCTATATTGGAGCGCGTTAGACCATTTAAAAAGTATATAGTTTGGGTTTTTGTTTGATGATCCATAAAAGAACTTGTGGAGAAATGTAGATTAAGATCATCTAAACTTATTGTGCTGGGGAGGTCTAAATTTCGCGACTTGCCAATACCTAGAGTTCCCAAAAACTTCCAGATACCAGCAGGAGTAGAAGTAGATATATTATCGAGAATATGTCGGCGTTTAGCGTCACGTATCATCTTATTACACCGATTTCTAGCAACCTTAAACAAGCCCCATTGCTCATTAGATCGATCCTTTTTATACCTTCGAAAGGCACGGTCTCTTCGACGCATTGCCATTCGGATCCCTTGCGTCATCCAAGGCGCTGGTGGACGTTTCAGTCTAACATTTTTAATGGGTGCGTGGATATCATATAGCCTGGTGACAGCATCATTAAACAATCCGATCTTATCATTAATGTTATCAGCCTCCATCAGCTGCTTCCAGTCGATATTGGACGCATCCTTTGCCAAATTTTCAACATTAATCCGAGCAAAAGAACGCACACGCAGTACCTTGGGTTTGACTTTAGGTGGCTTAAGGATATAGGACATGAATATGAGACGTAGGGACCGGGCGTTTCGTAAATTTAGGAATGGTCGTTCTGATGAGGATTGGAACCTTTATAAAGTGGCTAGAAATCGGTGTAATCAGATGGTACGTAACGCTAAACGCCGGCATATTTTCGACAATATTTCTTCTACTTCTCCTGCTGGTATCTGGAAATTCCTCGGAACTCTAGGTATCGGCAAGTCGCAATGTTCAAACCCACCTAGCTCTATCAGTCTGGATGATCTAAATCGACATTTCTCTACCACTTCTACGATGGATCACCAGACAATATGTGATACTGTCTACTATTTAAATGGTTTGTCGCGCTCTAATACTATTTCGTTTCACTTCTCTCCAGTCTCTTCTGACGAGATCAAAAAGATTATCCTTTCCATTAAATCCAATGCAGTTGGTTGTGATAAGATCGGCCGCCGCATGATTATTCCTATCCTGGATCATGTCCTTCCTGCCATTTCTCACATAATTAATTTTTCCCTGGATACTGGATCTTTCCCCTCCTTATGGCGTAAAGCTTTTATCCGTCCACTCCCTAAGTCCTCTAATCCCTCACTTCCCGCTCATTACCGTCCTATTTCTATTCTTCCTTTCCTCTCCAAGGTACTTGAGTCCTGTGTACAACAACAACTCTCCTGTTATGTTCTTGTCAACCAACTGATAAGCCCGTTTCAATCTGGATTTAGTACCACCACCGCTCTCCTTAAAGTGACTGGCGATATTAGGGCAGGTATGGAGGATACAATGATCACCGTTATGGTTTTGATTGACTTTTCAAATGCTTTTAATACCGTCAGTCACGTTATCCTATTATCTATTCTCTCCCATCTTATGGTGTCTGATGAAGCTCTGGAATGGTTTTCTTCCTATCTTCGAGGGCGTCAGCAGTCGGTTTACGTCGGTGAGTCCTCTTCGAACTGGCGTGATCTCGATACTGGTGTCCCACAAGGCGGTATACTCTCTCCTCTTTTATTTTCGATCTTCATAAATCTCATAACTCATAACCTTCAGTGTACGTATCATCTGTATGCCGATGATCTCCAGATTTACGTTCAAACGACATTTGACGGACTGGCTGAGGGTATTTCTAAGATTAATCGTGACTTAGATGCGATAAAAATTTGGTCTGACAAGTTTGGCCTAAGTGTGAACCCGTCAAAGTGTCAAGCTATTATAATTGGGAGCTCCCGATTAGTATCAAAGGTTGAATTTCGTGATCTGCCATCAATAATCTTTGATCATAAGTGTATAACTATAAGCCAATATGTGAAAAACCTTGGACTAAACATTGATACATCATTAAGCTGGCAAAAACAAATAGCAAGTGTTAGTCAAAGAGTTACAGGCGTATTGAGGTGTCTCTACCGTCTTAAAAATTTTCTACCAATAAAAACGAAGGTAATGCTCGTGCGGGCCTTAATATTTCCTATAGTCGACTATGGTGATGTTTGCTACTTTGACCTGAATGCAGATCACCTCAATAAACTCGATAGACTTCTGAATAACTGCATTCGGTTCATTTTCAATCTTCGTAAGTATGACCATGTCTCTTCCCATCGATCCCAACTGCAATGGTTACCGATCCGCGAACGACGATCATTACGAGCACTAACCACCTTATATTCTATTCTAGACTCTACTTCTTCTCCATCTTACTTATCTCATCACTTTCAATATCTCTTTACTAACCATACTAAAAATCTTCGCTCTTCACACAATCGTCTCCTCCAATGTCCATCTCACCGCTCTGACTTCCTTCACTCTTCTTTCTTTGTACAGTCAATTCTTCAGTGGAATGCATTACCTCTCGAAATCAGGATGGCCAAGAGTCGTATCTCATTTAAAAGAAAAGTTCGTGAGCATTTACTTCGTAAATTGTTAGCAGAAACCCCCCAGTTATAAATTAAATACATGTTTCATGATCGGATTTTATAGTATAGTATCATATAGTATAGTATTGTATAGTATTGTATATTATAGTATTGCATAGTATAGTATTGTATAATATATTATTGTATAGTATAGTATTGTGTTTGTTTACTTTCTTACTCTTTGATAATTGTATGATCCGTGCACCTACCATGCTATCTCAGCACCACCCTAAGGTTGACTGGCAGAAAATGCCTTGGGCATTAAGTCCGCCTTTGTACAATTTGATGTGCATAAAGTTATAAATAAAATAAATAAATAAATAAATATTTAGTATATCAGTTATCTGGTTTCCATATTACAAGCTCTGTTTAGTTTGGGATCAGATGGCCGTCTGTGAACAGTGTCCCAGGATATTATAGGTATATTATCATAGGCACGTTGAACACTTTTTGGGGTGAACTTAATCATGAAACTCGCGTCATCGTCACGTCACGCTTCCCATGAGCTGTACGTATTCTGTGTATATGTATAGGTGTACATTTTGGGTGAACAAAAATCATGAAACTCGCGTCATCGTCACGTCACGCTTCCCATGAGCTGTACGTATTCTGTGTGTATGTATAGGTGTACAATTTGGGTGAACAAATAGCGTGAAACTCGCGTCATCGTCACGTCACGCTTCCCATGAGCTGTACGTATTCTGTGTGTATGTATATGTGTACATTTTGGGTGAACAAAAAGCGTGAAACTCGCGTCATCGTCACGTCACGCTTCCCATGAGCTGTACGTATTCTGCGTGTATGTATATGTGTACATTTTGGGTGAACCAAAAGCGTCAAACTCGCGTCATCGTCACGTCACGCTTCCCGTGAGCTACTTATATGTATTACTATTATATTGTAGACTAGCTGCGCCCTGCGTTTAACTTTGTACATACGCCAGCACATCAAACTACCCCAATATGTCAAATTTCTTTTATAGATTTATAACTTTAACACATAACCATAAGCTTCACTTTCAATTGGGGAACTTTGACAGATTGGGGTAGCTTGATGTGCTGGCGTCTGTACATTCGGATATACATATAAGCTATATTACTATAAACGTTGACATGTGTATATTGCCTATCCTAACCTACGGGGCTCAAATGTGGTCCGTGTCCGAGAATCAGAAGTCCAATTTCTACACTAAATAAAATAAAATAAAATAAAAAAGGATTTTATTCACGTAGACTTTATAAAAGCGCTTATAGTATAGCGCTATATAGTTGTATACATATTTCTAGTAACATAGATATTTAGGTACACATTGTATGAAAACATTTATAAAATTTATTTTATTATAACAATGATATTTAGCTAGCTCGTATCAAGTTATTGTCAAGAGATTATGTTTAATTATCTAGTTTAAGTCCAATATTTTTACTACATATTGTCAATGGTTCTGTCTATATTAAGGTATTATTATTATGACGGACCTTGTGTTAATAACGACGGTCGCGCTTTAAAGCTACCACCGGATCCAATGCGCCCCAACTGAGAAGACCCAGCGAAACAAACTCAGTGGGTTCTGCACTCCAACACTCGAATATCTGATGTTGGCAAGAGGACCGCCAGGCTCAAGTGGGACTGGGCTGGACATGTTTTACGTATGCACCCAGACAGATGGTTGCAGATTGGGTTCTGCACTCCAACACTCGAATATCTGATGTTGGCAAGAGGACCGCCAGGATCAAGTCCAACACTCGAATATCTGATGTTGGCAAGAGAACCGCCAGGCTCAAGTGGGACTGGGCTGGACATGTTTCACGTATGCACCCAGACAGATGGTTGCAGATTGGGTTCTGCACTCCAACACTCGAATATCTGATGTTGGCAAGAGGACCGCCATGCTCAAGTCCAACACTCGAATATCTGATGTTGGCAAGAGGACCGCCAGGCTCAAGTCCAACACTCGAATATCTGATGTTGGCAAGAGGACCGCCAGGCTCAAGTCCAACACTCGAATATCTGATGTTGGCAAGAGGACCGCCAGGCTCAAGTCCAACACTCGAATATCTGATGTTGGCAAGAGGACCGCCAGGCTCAAGTCCAACACTCGAATATCTGATGTTGGCAAGAGGACCGCCAGGCTCAAGTGGGACTCTCGAATATCTGATGTTGGCAAGAGGACCGCCAGGCTCAAGTGGGACTGGGCTGGACATGCTTCACGTATGCACCCAGACAGATGGTCGCAGATTGGGTTCTGCACTCCAACACTCGTATATCTGATGTTGGCAAGAGGACCGCCAGGCTCAAGTCCAACACTCGAATATCTGATGTTGGCAAGAGGACCGCCAGGCTCAAGTCCAACACTCGAATATCTGATGTTGGCAAGAGGACCGCCAGGCTCAAGTGGGACTGGGCTGGACATGCTTCACGTATGCACCCAGACAGATGGTCGCAGATTGGGTTCCTCAAAAGGGCCGACGTCGACGCGGTAGGCCCAAACGGAGATAGTGAGATGAACTGAACTCGTTTGGTTTTGTAACGATGTTTCGTTGTTTTGTAACGACTGGCCTCAAATTGCAAACGACCGGAAAATCTGGAAAACCAAGGGGGAGGCCTTTGCGCAGCAGTGGGATACTATTATAGGCTAGTATAAAAAAAATACTATAAGGTTTCTTCAAACTCCGTTCGGTAGTTATTGCGTGAAAGAGTAACAAACATCCATACCTACATCTACACAAACTTTGGCATTCATAATTTTAGTAGGATTATTTAGATTAGGAGTGTGAAAAGTATTGCACCGCACGTTTTTTTTAATATAATATATAATAATATATGGGGACAATGTCACACAGATCATCCTAGGCCCAAACTAAGCAAAGCTTGTACTATGGGTACCAGGCGACGATATACATACTTATATAGATAGATAAATATTTAAATACATAGAAAACATCCATGACTCAGAAACAAATATTTGTGCTCATCACACAAATATTTGCACTTACCGGGATTCGAACCCAGGACCACCAGCTTCGTAGGCAGGAACACTACCAACTAGGCTACGGTGACCGTTTTTTATTTACTTTTCCGTTATAGGCTTTCCGGAGACATTACAAGTGCTTTTTAAAGGCAAAATTTTATATTGTTAATTTTGAAAAACCAAAACTCCCCAGCCCTAATAAAACGTGTGACCGCTAATGTGGTCTTATTTGAAATGAAATGAAAAATGAAAAAATGTTTATTTTTGACAAAAAAGAAATCTTACTTAATCATACATCGCTAAATTAATATAATAAATTTGGTTGTCAAAAAAGTCAAATGTCAAAGGGAAATGCCCAGATTTGGCCAAAGAGTGCCCAACAAATTGGTTTCACTTAAAAAATAAGTTGTAATTTCTTATAATTTTTCATAATATTCATTTATCCCATAAAGTTGGGAATATTTTAGTATTTTAATAGGTCGCTAAACGATTCCATGACTATAATCTCGTTAAAATATATATTTGAGTGTTACCAGCTTTATTTTTATTTATATTCACAATTATTATAATCGCACAAAATCGATTTAACATTGATGTTAAAATAAATGGGCTATCATTGATTGATTGATTTTATTGTTGATTTAATATCATCAATCATATAGGACACGATGTTATTTAAAATTATTTATGAAGGTTAATTGTAAATACTAACAAGTTGGTAGTGTCATCTAATGGTTTTTTTTAATTCCCTGTCACAAATCGAAATTAAGCCGGATATTTAACCAAAATGCCTTACTAATCACGTCATTCGAGTGATTCTGCCAATCATGACTGTCAAGGCGCAATTTGCGTTGTACATGCAATAAATACTGCTATGTGGCTGACGGCAAAGAATATCCTCCATATCATCCCGTGATCGGCATAGAAGTCGTCCCGAGGGAATACACTTACTCTCAGAGAACGGGCAGCAGCGTCTCTGTGTGTACTATGACCATAATACTGCGATTACCAAGTTGTCTGACAAGCGTGGTGATTAAGGCATATCCCTCCAAATGATGGACACAACTTCACTATGGATCTTTTAGGGTGGCCTCTGTCCAGTATAAGACGTCGTTCGGCTGACATGACGCAATGAACACAGCGCGCTATTTTGATTTTATATGGTTTTGGCCATTAATGCAAATAACCCTTTAAATAGCAAGGGTATTAAAAAAGTCTGAAAGGCGTGTGGTGAAACACATTTGAGTATCGAGTAGGTACAACGAACCAATCAACTGATTATCGATTACTTTTTGTGTGCTATTTTCGTGGTTGCAACACCAAAAGTATTAATATGAGAAAGTGACAGCTAGCTGTCAAACTGAAAATCTTGTTGTACATTCTGGTACATTCAAACCTCTGTTTTTTTTCGTTTTCGTTTGTGTGTTTGTTTTCCTTTTGACTTGAGTAATCAACTGGACGACTAAGGCCTTAACATGGATTCCGTTCCCGCTTTTCACGACAACCCCGGCACGAACTGTACGTCTGATTTTATATGATACTTAACAATGGTCTTGCTGATTTTAGAAGGTAATCATTTAAATCGAAGGCGTACACAATTCGTGAAAATAAATGTAAACACAGATAATATAACTGAGTTTCCCCAACTCACTTACAGGGATTTAATATTATTTGCATGTTACCAATTAAAACAGGCACGCTCTTATTATGGAGAACATATAAGAGCGCAAGGTTCTTATAGTATTGAAGTATCCCTAGAAATGAATAATAGAATTCTAGATGGATTTCCTTCGGCCAGTAATAGGATTTTGGTTAGAGGACGAATTAAAAGCCGACATATCAGTCGAAAAATGTATTTCGTATATATTATTGTTAATACTAACGAATCTGGTTTAGAATCCATACGACAATATTGCTGTAATTGCATATCTGGGCGGAGGACGGTAGGGTGTTGTGCCCACGTGATGACAATTGTGTGGTTCTTGGGCTGGGCGAGGTATCAGTCAAATATAAATCCCCCAGCCCAATTCCTAGACGATGTACTTATAACTTATTTAAATGAAAATGAATAAAAACCTGAAAACTATAATTATGCATATTTTTTACCATTGATTTCCAATTACAGTTTCTGATGTTCCACTAAGTTCTAGGTGCAAAATAATAGTTATTTCGTTATCTACGATGTCAACCCTAATGCCTACCATTTGTTTCTATCTTGGGCATTACTTGGCCAAACCTTCTTTACCAAGTGGGCATTTCCCTTTCTGAGCGACTCCGTGTTTTGGAGGGCAAAACACAGTTGTTAAACCACGTCAGCGGCCAATGGGCGGCATTAACAACTTCGACACTAGGGTGCTTACAATCTATTAAATTAGTTAATAATAGATCACAACCAATCTATACAAACATATAATAAAAACGTAGGAAAGTCAAAACTGTACATTGAATATTTTTTTAAAAGGATACCTGGGTCGTGATCTACAATAATATAGTTTTTAGAATTTTTGTCTGTTTGTCTGTATGTATGTCCGAGCTAAACTCAAAAAGTACTGCATGGATTTGCTTAAAATTTTGCATGAATATTACTAAGAGGTCGGGTCAACAAATAGGCTACATATTATCACGCTATCACCTACGGGGGAGGAGTTGTGATAAATAAAATTTAACGCGGGTAAAGGCGGGGCGCAGCTAGTAACATATAATAAGATAAAATTCTCCAAAAAAGGGTTAGGTTTAGTCGGTGCAAGTCCATACCCACCCGCGGACACGTTTTGCGGGTGGCATTCGAATTATGCATAGGCATTCCCCCGAGTGTACTATGTGAGCTCGACAAATGGATGTGTGATTAATGCTTAATACGACAAATTGTACTGCGACTCACCATAGTTCACTTCTTGCTCCAAACTTACTTTTCACTCGCGCGTTGTTTTGTCATGTTCTAATTTTTTTTTAAGGGTTTCTGGGTACTCGTGAACGATCTCGCCAGTACCCCCGCTGCACACTGCAGCTTCCGCGAGGCTCTCACCCGGGGAAGAGAGGGAGCACGAATGCCTGGGGAGAAGCCAGCCGGACGCCGCATACTCTCTCGCGCTGGGATTAGCTCCCAGCGCCGTGTCATTTTTTTTTTGGAACCAAGCTCCTTATAGCGCGTTGTGAAAGGGGCCTAGACGGAAAAAAATCTTACGAAAAGTTGTCACGACACTTTTTGCAGCTGTGCGGCGTGCGCATGTTTCTCTGTCTGTCTTTCTCTCTCTCTCTCTCTCTCTCTCTGTCTTATAGAAAGCAAGCCAGATATTTTCATTTCTATTTCGCATTGAACGGTGTGGTGTCGCGACTATTATTTTGTTGAGTGTATACAGGTTTTTTGTACATAATAAATAATAAGAAATAACTTTGTTCCATCCGGGTGTCCCTTGACACCTCTCAATTATTTTTTTTATAATATAAAATAAATAAATAAATAAATATAAAATATATAATAAATAAACATAAATAAATATAAATATAAAAAACATTAGTATTATTTTATTTATTTGTATTATTTATATGTAGGTATATGTATAATATATATGGATATATAGTAGTATATTATAATATAGGTATTGTGTATTTTATGTAATTGTATGAAGTATCTACATTTTTACTCTCAGTTTTACTCTTTAAGCTCGTAGTGCACCTACCATGTAATCTCTGCATCACCCCAAGGTTGACTGGCAGAGAATGCCTTCGGCATTAAGTCCGCCTTTGTACATTGTTGTGCATAAAGTTTAAAATAAAAATAAATAAAAAAAAAAAGGATTTATTCACGTAAACTTTAAAAAAGCGCTTGTAAATAGTCAGAACATGTTTGTAGTAATAGTATACATTATTATTTCTAGTAACATAGATATTTATTTTCGTACATCCATTTATCGAACTCATGTAGTACATTTCATTTCACCTGCATTATTAAGAACAAAAATCTTGCGAAAGCTTTTCAGCTTTTCATCCAGTCTTAAAATATTTTCTCTTAATTTCTATATAACTTTACATACGAAATACGGTTAAGTCATTAAGGTACGAGTAGTGCTTGAATATTATCAAAGAGAGAACAATATTCAACTTTATTATGTTCTTAATGTTTTGCGGGGCGCGTTGTGGCGGGGCCTTGAGCGTTGCTAGCGCAGTCTGGGCTGAAAATAGATTTACGTAGACTTAGGGTACTCAATGTTTTGAGTGAATTTTGCCAGACATCGCTGATGCTGATTTGATTTGACAGGCTGGTCGGCGTGGTTGGAAAATGCTTGCCTTTCACGCCGCAGGTCGATTCGATTCCCAGGACGGATATTTGTGTGCATGAACATATCTGTTTCTTTTGAGTCTGGGTGTAATTATCTATATAAGTATGTATTTAGAACTAGCAGTGCCCCGCGGTTTTACCCGCGTTAAATTTTATAAATTATCACAGGTCCTGCCCCGTAGGTGACAGCGTGATAATATGTAGCCTATATGTTGACCCGACCTCCTAGTAATATTCATTCAAAATTTGAAGTAAATCCATGCAGTACTTTTTGAGTTTAGCCTGGACATACATACAGACAAACAGACACACAGACAAAAATTATAAAAACTATATTTTTGCCTTCGATATCGATTGGAGACCACGCCCCAAGTATCCTTTTAAAAAAATATTCGATGTACAGTTTTGACTTTCCTACGATTTTATTATTATATGTATAGTTAATACGTGGTGGTATTACACCCCCGTGCCTCGGAGAGCATGTAAATCCATCGGTCCTGTACCTGACCTCTTTCTCAAGTAATCTCATTCCAGACTAAGCTTGTACTTTGGAAAGCATATACCTGATATATTACATATACTACTTTCTTCATCTCGAGGCACGGGGGATATCGAAGAGCATGTAAAGCCATCGGCCCTGTACCTGACCGCTTTCCGGTCGTGTCTCTATTGTTATCCCATCGGATCATGAGAGCGATAGAATAGAAAGTGCCCCTGTGTTTTTACGGACTCCCAGACATCGGGCTGATAGTGAGATATTTCTTTTCACGGAAAATTGCCTATACCACTTTTTGGCCCGTCCCGGGATTTTAAGAAGAAGAAGAAGATAATGTTTTTATTGAACACATACACATATTGAAACCAAGTTTGTATTATTTGAACCCAGGACCTCATTATCTGCGGTTGAACACGCCACCTGAACTGGAGTACCTATATTATTTAAAGTGGACCTACTTCCCATTCGCCATAATATGGCGTTTGTTGTGTTTGGTTTCAACCAATGTAGTTAGGAATTTGTCTCAGTATACTAGCTGAGCCAACTTCAGAAGCAGCTCAAATGCTTTTTAGTTTAGTTTAGTATGTAATATTGTTGTATTTTTATTCACGGAGCTGATATATCTGTGGACAAAAAGCTCCTTAAATAAATAAATAAAAAAGAAACCAATGTAGTTACAGCATAAAGAAGTTTATTACACAAGTAGTAAAAGAAGTTTAGTACACAAGGTCCGTCATAATAATAATATTGAATTCGTACCTTAATATCGACAGAACCATTCAGACAATATGTAGTAAAATATAAATTTGGATAATCAAAGCTAAACAAAATCGGCTTAGTAGCGGTTTCGCCCGAATTTGGCTCGCCCGAATCGGGCGAATGAACTACTTTCAATTTTGAATATTTTTTAGGGCCGGTTTCGCCCGAAGCAAATTTAATGGCGGGCGAATCAGGTCAAGCAAAATTCAGTAGGGTACGATTCGCCCGAATACTATTATACCTCAAAAATAAGCCTTTATTTAAAAATAAAATGTGAAATTTTATAAAAAAAAGTATAGTTGCGTACACAATTGTTACTTACAATAATAATAAAATTTCTGTTGGTGAATCTGGTTATTCCTGTATGTCTATTACTATCTACTCAACAAACGAGCTATTGATAAAAATAGAATATATATAACTATTATGTCAGTCAATTGGTTTAGATGGGAACCAGAACGGGTGGGTATTAAATAATAATCAGTATATTTTAATTCATAAAAACTATTAATAATATATCAACACTTAAATATTTCTTATAATATACTTAACAGTCTTTTACTCGTTATAACTTTTAACTTACTAATAATCAATAGTTTTACAAATATCAAAGCAATTTTACAAATATAATTTTGTAATTATGAAATATAAATGTTAAATATTTGAGTTACATAAAAGTATAGCAGATTTTAGTAATAATCATAGTATTTGTAATTATAATCAGTGTATATACAGTGTTTGACTATAATATCTATAAACTAAATCTAATTTTTAATCACAATCATTATCACAGTTTTCTTTTTATATTTTTTATTTGGTATTTATTCGTAATTAGTGTTTTGATTTTACAAAGATACAAAATTAGACTCGCAAATTTTCAATACACAATGGTAAATTTATTTCCCCATCAAATAATTGTTGCAGGATATCGTCGATCCTATTGTGTAATTTAATAGTCTCAGGACTTTTTTTAGATATATATTGATTTTTTTTATGTAATGATAGATAATAATTTGAATCTTTCAAAATAGTATTTAAGAATAGAATTAAATTTGGCTTTGGTTTGCACATTTTATTAAAACGCGAGTTCCAAGCTTCAATCGCATTGTTGGTTTTGTGAGGAATATTATAAAAAGACCATTTGTCGGAAAAATATGTTTCTTCTTTAAGCCAAGTATTGACAAAGTAATCATTAAATGCCGTTACTTTGTCCGTATTTTTATTTTCAGCTTGCACATATAACCACCCATCTATTTTATACTCTTGAGGCAAGTATGCTAAAGCCATACATCTTTTTACATAAATTTTATTAATAAATGACTTATCTATTGCTAACTGTTTCGCTTTCCTCCACAAGCATCTTTTAAAATGAAATAGACAACCTTGGATCCGTGCCTCTGGAAAGGCTTTTTCGATGGACATCATTACACTTTTTTCAAAATCTGTTGTATAACATTTTGGGGAGAATTTATGCACGCACTTTATGCAGTTATGTTGTTACACTGTCAGTATTTTAGACACACTAAACCAAATGGTGGGACACACGCCGCACAATTTGCAAATGAGTGACAGAGACAGCAATATACTACTATCTTTTGTGTTCCTGTGTATTGTGTTTGTGTGTTTATTTGCTGTGTCTTTACGTTTATCGCTGAAGAACAAAAGTCATTGTGCATATTATCTAGTAGGTTACTTACTATTTTCGATTAACACAATATGTGCCTAAGTAAATCCTCTTTAAATTGCTGTGCCCGACTGTACTACTTATTTTTCTGAGGTAAAATAGTATTCGGGCGAATCGTACCCTACTGAATTTTGCTTTACCTGATTCGCCCGCCATTAAATTTGCTTCGGGCGAAACCGGCCCTAAAAAATATTCAAAATTGAAAGTAGTTCATTCGCCCGATTCGGGCGAACCAAATTCGGGCGAAACCGCTACTAAGCCACAAAATCATCTTGTCAATAAATTACTACAAGCTAGCTAAATATCATTACTATTATAAACTAAATTTTAGAAATGTTTTAACAATCCGTGTACCTAAATATCTATAATAATAATAATAATAATAATTTAATTCAGAATAAATTCCATATGTGTTAGTTACAAGGAATAATAATATGCAACTAGAAATATTATGTATACCTACTTCACTTTATTACTACAAACATGTTCTGACTATGTACAAGCGATTTTTTAAAGTCTACGTAAATAAAAACCTTTTTTATTTATTAATTTTAGTTTATTAATATTTTGATGACGTTTTTAAAAATATTGGTGTGGCATAATGTGGAAGGCCGTTGCCTTTCGTTGTCGTAAAGAACTAGTTAGTCCTTTTCAGCTATGCAAGACTCCTCGTACCTTGACCAACATAAATTCAATTCGAAATTTAAACTTGAACAGGATAATGAAATATCCATCTAGGTAGGTTTCTTCAAAGTTTTGTTTACTTAGGATCAAGTTTGTGAAGTTTCTCTTGAACTCCTTCCGTTACTGTACTACGAGAATTTTACTACGTTTTGTACTACAAAGTTTTCTAATAGGTAAGACGAGGATATTTCAGTTAAATATTACGGTGATAATAAATTTATATATAGAGTTTTAGATAATTCTAATGCTCAGTATAAATTGATTCGATTAGATTGATTAGATAGATGGTCTAACCGGTCCGCAAGTGATCGATGAGGTTAATTAACTAGGCTCGCGGTCAGTCCATAGATGGGTGACCGCACAAAGTAGTTTAATTTCTGAGCGCCTCCATGGAGGGCACGTTAAGCTGTCGGTCCCGGTTGTAGTCATTAGAAAGAGTCGTTAAGCCATGTCAGAGGCCTACTGGGCGGCTTGAACAACTCTGACACTAGGGTAACCACTGCCCATACGATAAGTAAGTAAGTACCTGAGTAGAGCATAGCGTAATTTTGCTCGATTAGTACCTGGACCAGGGAAATAACTCCACCGTACAGATCATACTCCAGATCATTACTTTTTATTGCTTAGCTCTAGAGTACTTGTAAGGTTGCCAGCGCTCATTTAATGAAAGAGGATATAAGAGAAATGATATTTTTAAATGCACAGCAAAGAACTAATCACCCACCAGTTTATATTCATGAATTAAATAATTTTCTTATCAAATATATTGATTTTACATCAAAATCCGGGCATAACTGAAAATGTATTGCACCATTATAAAAGTAGGTTAGGTTAGGCTAGAACTGCAAACATATAACGCACAAGCCGGGCGAGTCAAGTGAGCGAGTCGCGCTAGCGGCTGGCGAGTGCCAGAAACAAATGTACATATGTATAAACAAACTGCTACAAAAATTATAATATTTGGATAACTATTTTGACGTGCAATCAGTATTTTTTCTTAGAATACGGATTTTTTTGGTAATACAAAAGGAAGATTTTTTGATTACCAGTTAAATACAACCCATAGCAGAATACCAAACTTCTCATACCTATAAGTGGAGAGCGAAAAAGTCTCGAACGAGTCTCGAACGAACGAGAAAGTCTAGAACAAAACTTAATATATGTTTTTTCTGCAGATTGAAGAAGAGGGTGGTGACGAATGGGAGGTGAGCCGATCCCGAGTGCACTTGGGACCACTGATCGGCAGCGGAGCCTTTGGCAGAGTCCATGCAGCAACACTGGACTTGCCCGGCGGGGAAACCATCACCGTCGCCGCGAAAATGGTGTCCGGTGAGTTTTATCTCACAGAATTGACACTAAAGCAGGGTACTAGGGCAGGGCACTACTTTGGGACCGGTAGCGTTTGGAAGAAAAGAACTCCACTCGTCTTGTATAAGCGGTCCCGGGAAGAGGTAACCTACTGTAGCTCAGGTAAGGGTCAGCGCAAACAGAGAGGAGCGCAGCGGAGAGGATTTTATTAAGGCACTAGAAAATCAACTTTAGAGCTATAGGAATAAAGTGCATATATGCTTGAACCTGACAAAATGCTCGCACAGTCTCGCGCATTATAATGTTCAAGCATACATGCACTTTATTTAAATAATTTTAAAGTTGATTTTCTAGTGCCTTAATAAAATCCTCTCCGCTGCGCTCCTCTCTGTCTGCGCTGGCCCTAACGCGCTTGTGCGTGCTGGAGAGGGGGGAGGCATTCAGGCCCCTCCCTTCACCGGATGAGAGTCTCGCGGACGCTCAGTGTACAGCGGAGGTACTGGCGAGATTGTTCAAGTGTAACCAGAGCCCCCGCTACAAGCACTGTGAGGCTGGCTACCGTGGTGGTTTTAGTGGGTCAAGCCCCACACCACGTACGACTTGAGCATTTCCACCACGTAAAAAAAAGGGTAGCACTACTGAATTTAGTACACAATCGTATGGGTTCTTTAACCGATGAAAGTTTCCACAAGTCACTTCCCAAGACACCGCTGAGTTTCTTGCGCTGGGTCTTCTCAGTTGGAGCGCATTGTATCCGGTGGTAGCATTAAAGTGCGTCGTTATAAACACAAGGCCTGCCATAATAATAATATTGAATTCGTACCTTAATATAGACAGAACCATTCGTACAATATGTACTAAAGATATAGCTAAAATTTTAATATTTCGTTAATTAAACCTATACATGATCTCTTTGACGATCCGACTAATATTATGTGGGAGTGTGTATGTTTGTTACTTCTTCAGGTCTAAACGGCTGAAGCAATTTGAATAAAATTTGGTATGGAGTTATCTGTCACCCTGGATAAACTTTATAAATTATAGTCTATGTGTTACATAGACTATAATTTATAAAGTTTAATGCGGGTATAAACCGCGGGGCACAGAAACTTAATATAAGCTAGCTAAATATCATTGCAATTATAAAATAAATCATTCATACAATTCGTGTAAGTACCTAAATATCTATATGTACCTAGAAATAATTATAAATTAATTAAATCATTATATACTACTACAAACATGTTCTGACTATTAACAAGCGCTTTTTTTAAGTCTACGCGAATGAAAAACTTCTTTATTTATTTTATTATTTATTTATTTAAGACCCGCCCCGTCCGCCTTTTGGTAAATACCCAATGTGGGACATTTGGGCCGTCACATTCCAAAACAGACCCTGTGGCCAAGAGTTGAAATTTCAATCGAACCTACGACCCCTGGCGTGATAAGCAAGCATTTTCCAACCACGCCAACAGGCCCGTCCGTCGTTTGGTAAATGATGATGCAGCCTATTACTGCCCCAAAAAGTTTCTTGTGAAACGCACGGTGGTAGACGACCATTAATCCAGGACAGATATTTGTGTGCATGATCATGTCTGTTTGTCCTGAGTCTGGGTGTAATTATCTATATAAGAAAGAAAATGTATACACTCAACAAAAATAGACACCACACTGTTCAATGCGAAATAGAAATGAAAATATCTGGCTTGCTTTCTATAAGAGAGAGAGAGACAGACAGAGAAACATGCGCACGCCGCACAGCTGCAAAAAGTGTCGTGACAACTTTTCGTAAGATTTTTTTACGTCTAGCTACCTTTCACAACGCGCGATAAGGAACTTCTTTCCAATATCATTTATTCATTACCAGGACGGACATAACAACGAAATTATACAATAACAGAAAAACAAACAATGAAAATCTTATACTTAATATTCCGTAGTCCGTTCTAGGTGAAAAGGCATCTAGCATTGGCCGTCGCAATTCACTCGCAATATTGCGACAGCGCTGATATTCTGATAGCGCCCGACAGTGGGGACCACGGATAGTTGACCCCCATTACATACTATAATAAAATGATATAACAGATATTTGATAAACTAAATACATTAATAATACAAATAAAAAGAATTTAATATAGTGAAGAAGATAGAAATGTGTACCTAAATATGTCGAAAAAAAAATAACATTAAATCACATAATAATAATATAAATGAGATTCATACAATTTCAATTAGATAAAATAACTTAAATACTAGATTAACATCAAAGTAAATATAAAAATAATAAATATAAGTATGTATTTACAAAAGAAAAGTAGTATATAATATAGTACATCAGTTATCTGGTTTCCATGGTACAAGATCTACTTAGTTTGATCAGATGGCCGTGTGTAAATAATGTCCCAGGATATTATTATTATAAAAAATGCCCCAAGTTTATTTATAGTATAAGGAAGAGCTGTTTTCGTCCGAACTGTTCTATAATTTACGATAACATAAAAACACTTTGTCGCGTTTCCACGATGTATAGAATAATTTTGTAGGTAGGTAGAAGAAGAAAAGACTAAAGATCAATTTAAAAAAAATAATTTAATTTCCAAAGAAAAAAATTAACTTGGCCCGACACGCTGCCGCGTCTCAAGATAAAAAAAGTTAGGTAGAAAGGTCGTAGGTTTATCACACGATTGTGGGTACGATCTGACAATTTAAAATACCACTCCCCTGGTAGTAGTGTAGTGATGTCCGGCGCAGTCTTAAGGCTGTAGATTGAGTTCCGGAACTGATGAGGTGGAGTGATCTTCGGAGACGTGGTGTATTTATAGGTGGTAAGTATACTCCGTAGAAAAGAAACCCCAAGTGGGGTTTAAACACTAACACACTTTATATGTATAGATATACGGCGTTTTTTATAACGATGTACGCGTTGGTACAATTTAAATTTATATTAAAATTATGAGATTATATAAAAATTTTGGAACAACTCAGCAGTAGCGTAGTATTCCGCCGAGTGCATGATATGCAAAAAATGTCACGATGAGCGGAACCTGCGAGTGAACGGACGGTAATCCCGTTCATTGCATACAACACTTCACTCAATGAATACAGCGTAGGCGATACACAGATTAAAAATAAAAAGCAACTAATGTTTCTTTATTATTAATTAGTATAATAAGGTAAGTTGTAGGTTTAAGTCTACAGTTTTGTTATTTTAGATATTTAATTAGGTATTAGAATAAGGTTTAAATTGATATAAAAATTACCGTAATAGGTTTAAGATTGTAGTTTTAAAATCGTAGTCTTATAAGATTCCATTACATTGCTCTGCAATAATTGAAGGCGTTACATACCCCCCTTTTTAGGATAGGATTTTTCCTGAGTAAAAATCCGCTTCCATACTGAGCAAACTACATATGTCCTTAACTTTTCCTACTGCTATAAGGTTACAACTCATTCATCACACAGTTACAACATACATACGTCTCACTTTCACTAAATTGCATTCACCACTTTATAGATCGTGGTGTTGCTGTCTAATATACAGAGAATTTCAATTTGTTTCACAAAATTCTCACCTATAACAGTAGTAGGTGTTAATTTTGTTATGTCATTTTAACTATACTTGTACTGTCTCGATTACCTAGAATTATACAATAGACAACTGTCTTAACTTTTAGGTCGCTAAGACAACAAAATTATCTTGACTTTTAGGTCATCAAGATAAATATCCATTTTTAATTTCCTAGTGTCTTTAAGATTAATGGTACTTACAGAAGATAAAGTTTAATTTAGATGAGACATATAGTACCGTTTCTAGATTAAATTATAGACATAATTGTTGGAAGGTTTAGTAGCCAAGTATATTATAGGGCAGAAAAATTACAAAAAGCAAAAAAAACTATTTTAATGTTGTTAAGATGTGTAATTATTTATTTTAAAATCTTTAACATGCCAGGTTCCTAAATTATTACCATTCATATCTTCAATTACATAGACTAATGGTGATTTCTTAGAAATTATACGACATTTAATATATTTTGGAGCTAATTTTTTTGAGAATTTTTTGTCCTTGTCGCTTTGATAATACGTGCGTTTCCACACCGTATCACCTACATTAAATTCAAAACTTTTTCGGCGCAAATTGTAGTGTTCGCTGTTTCGTGAATGTGCTTTGAGTAGTGATAGTTGCACTTTCTCAAAGATCTTACGAAGAGATCCCAAGTTTTCAGCGTATGAATCTCTAGGACTGAATATTAAATCATCAGCACATTCAACATCCGTATAGTGTGAACCACAAGACACAAGTTCACGGCCGAAAACTAAAAATGATGGAGTGTACCCAGTAACCTCGTTTACCGAACTGTTTAGGGCAAATTGGATTTTAGGTACATTTGAATCCCAAGATCGATGATCATCCCCAATGAAACTTGATATTGCAGTGATAATCGTTTTATTGTAACGTTCGACCAAATTTACTTGAGCCGTATATTTAGGACAGTAGTGCACGTTCGGAATTTTGTAGGTTGCATATAATTGTTTTAGGGTATTGCTGACGAATTGTTTACCGTTGTCCATTAGAACGGTGCTAGGTATACCATGTACCAAGAAAACATTATCTTCGAGAATTCTAGCTATGATTTCAGTAGTAGCACGACGAATAGGAAAAATTTGGGTGTATTTAGAGAAACAGCATGTTACAACAAAAAGATAGCAATTTTGTCGTCTGGTTGGTGGTAGAGGTCCAACAAGATCCATGCTGATAAATTGAAAAGGTCTAGAGCAATCTTTAGGACGACCCATCTCTCCAAGTGTTGCGTGGTTAGCACATTTATAAGAGATACAGGTGTCACAGTTGTTTACAAAATTTGAAACGTCACGATGCATGTTAGGCCAGAAAAACTTTAAAGAGAGACGTTTGTAGGTTTTAAAGATACCAAAATGACCTGAAGTTGGATCACAATGGTTTTTGGTAATTAAATCAGTACGGTATTCAGAAGGAATAACCTCTTTCCATTCAAACTCCCTTACTAGTGGGTTTAAACTTTTAATAAAACGATATAGTTTACCATTAGACACTCGGTAATTAAGAAACGATAAAGGAGAATTAACGCAGCCATTATAGATATTTAAAAACCAAGGATCAGAAGTTACAGGTATTGAAGTACTAGGATTTGTATCTATAGTAGAGACATTTATAGCACGAGAAAGACTGTCTGGTACAACATTATCTTTTCCGCGACGGTGCTTAATTTCAAAGTTATACGCCGATAGACGAACACCCCAGCGAGCAAGACGTCCAGTAGGGTTATTGATGTTCAAGAACCATTTTAGAGCAGAATGGTCTGTGTAGACTGTAAATTTCTTTCCATTCTCGAGGTAGCATCGCCAATGTTCGATAGAAGTGAGAACAGCCAAAGCTTCACGTTCTGTAGCACTGTAGTTACGTTCGCTTTGAGATAGAGATTTGCTCATGTACGCTATTACCTTCTCAGTACCGTCAATAGTTTGAGTTAATACGGCACCGATACCGTAGTCACTCGCATCAGTATGCACTTCGAATGGCATAGAATAATTAGGGCAGGCTAATATAGGTGCAGAGATTAACCTTTCTTTTAGTTTTCTTAAGGCATTATCAGCTTCATTAGACCATGAAAAAGGTAAAACGTTTTTACCTTGAGAAGTTAGTTTATTCAAGGGAGCAGCCAGAGAGCTAAAATCTTTTATAAACCTACGGTACCACGATGCAGTGCCTAAAAATCGACGTACTTCCTTACGGTTTCTAGGAACCGGGTAGTTTACAATGGCTTCAATTTTAGTAGGATCAGCATGTAAACCATTGATATCAATAACATAGCCCAAATATTTTAATTGTTGTCTAAAGAAAAGGCATTTTTCAAAATTTATAGTAAGATTAGCATATTTTAATTTTTCTAGAACGCGGAGTAAAAGTGATATATGTTTCTCAAATGTTGGAGAAATTATAATTATGTCATCTACAAATACAAAAACTAGGTTTTCAAATTCTGGACCATAAAATAAAATATCCACCAATCTCTGTTGTGTGGCAGGCGCATTGGCGAGTCCAAATGGCATACACTTGAATTGATAAGTGCCACGTGATGGAACATAAAAAGCGGTCTTGCAACGATCTTCTTTTCTAATCGGAGTTTTCCAAAAACTTTTAGAAAGGTCTAGACTTGTTAAATACTTAGCATCACGAAGATTGTCAAGGATTTCGGAAATATAGGGTAGACTATAAGCATCCTTCTTAGTGATAGCGTTCAATTTTCGGCTATCAAGACAAAACCTGAGGTCGCCGTTCTTTTTAGGAGTTAAGAGGATCGGTGATGACCATGGACTATCGCAAGGCTCAACTACATCTTCCTTTACCATTTCATCAAGCTGCTCAACTAGAATTCGCTGCTTTTCAGGAGACATTCTATAATATCTTTGACGAATTGGTAAAGCATCTCCAGTGTCGATTGTATGCGTAATTAAAGAGGTACGGCCAAGACCACATTTTTCATATGAAATTTGTCGAAATTGTTGTATAATATAATCAGCTGTTATTTTTTGTGTATCAGTCAAGTGATCATAAGAGCATAATTGATTAGCATTATTTACAGATATTTCACCTAATGTTGTATCTGCATGTTTTAGAGTAATATTATCTAAATATGTAGGAAAAAGACCAAAGTGATTCCAAAAATCCATACCCAAAATTAATTCAGTTTGAATACCTGGTGCAACGTACGCTGTTATAATATGTAATTGAGTAGCAAAAGAAATGGGTAGATACAAAATACCAATAGGATAAATTTTTTCTCCACCAGCTGCGATGAATTGTAAATTAGTATTACAATTGTGTAATTTAAATCCGGAATCTATAAATTGTTGATGTTTATTTTTGCCTAGTATTGTTACTGCGGAACCTGTATCCAAAAGACCCACAACAGATTGACCGTTAATGATTACTGAAGCATAAGGACGACTATTAATGTTAGTAGATTTAGAATTTAGGATTGAGTTGACATAGTAACAAGAAGAATATTTAGAGACAAAATCTAGCCAGTCTATCCATTCAGTCTCATCAAAATTGCCTTTAGAATTAGAGCTATTATGCAATATGTCATCACAATCCAAGCTTCCTAGTTTTTTGGACTGGATGTAGCAATATTACAATCTGGACAGTCAGGGTATCGCACATCCTTTTTACCGCATTTGAAGCAAATCAAGAAATGAGGTTTAGTGCACATGCGAAGGGAGTGAGTATTATTTCTGCACCTAGGGCAAAACATTTTACCAGCTGGTTCAGTTGACACTGCCGCAACAGGTAAATTATTAGAGTAGTTTTGTTTATTTGCTTCATCTTTGTTTATTGCATTAGAATAATAGTGTTTTTGATAGCCGAAGTGTTTGTAAGAAGTAGGTTGTTGATTGTAATTATTAGTGTAAGTATTTGTTTTCTTATAGTTATTATAGTTACTAGGGTATGTTTTTTTATTAAGATAGTTGTTAGAAGTTGAAGGCATATCAGAATATTTATTATAAGCAAATTCAGGTGCTAGACTTGCCGAATTTGATTTCGAAGTTTCGTTAAACTGTGCGAAACGTGATTGTATGTTCTCATAGTTTCGACAAACATTCTCTAGATCCTCTGTGTTTTTAATTTCCGCACAAGCAGCTAGTGTACTTGCGTAACAGGGTCGTATGTTATGTAGTAATATTTCTAATTGTTCGTCTTCTGAAGGTGTTTTATTTAGTTTAGAGAACATACCGTGCATTATGGCGAGATAAACTGTTATGTTTTCCCTTTCCCCTTGCCTACGCATACGAATCTCTGCCATTAGCCTATAGTCGTAATCTCTATGACTGAATGCTTCCTTCAAAAATAACGTAAGCTCATTCCAAGAATTAATCTTGGGCTGAACTCGACGGTACCAGTGCAGGGCATCATCAGCAAAAATTTCGTAAGCGAAAGATAATAGCTTACTAGAGGGCAGACCACGTGACACTATAAATTCTTCACACTTTTGAATGAAAGATCTAACGCAAGTTTTTCCGTTAAATTTTAATTTAGCAATGTCCGCTGCTACGCCGCGATCACATGTTACATTAACTGCGGTAGTTGGTTCAGAAGGAATCTCGGGTGCATGCTCTTTAGGGTAAGATTGACTAGCTGTAGGTCTCAGATGAGAAATTTCTTTCAGTTGTAGATTAAAGTTAGAATAACAAGTTTTGTAAATATCGGTTGTATCCTCGGTTCGACTTATACGATTTATTCTATGGTAGACATGGTTAAGTATGTTTTCAGTCCTCGAAAACAAATTTTTCTCAAATTTCGCCTTAAGGGCTACTAGGTTAGCTTGAGATTTTAGCAACGTTTCTTTAACGCCTTTCAAATCATCAGCAGGTGTAAGATGTGACTCTAGTATGTCATCTGCTGGTAATGTGAGTGAACTCTTAACGATTTGCTTTCTGAGATCTGCCACTGAATCAGCAGGAGTACCACCACGAACTGAAACTTCATACTCCAACTCAGCTTTTTGGAGCGAAAGATATTTGATAGGATAAGCCATGTTTTTTTTTTTTTTTTAAGAAAATGTACCAAGAAATATAAAGTGTTTTTTCCCGATGAGTGTGTGTTGTACAAAAATACAAGAAAGCACAGACAGTTAAAGTAAATACAGTATGAAATGAAATTACGTTGAGCTTGAATAGCTAGTGCATGGGTAGTGTTAAAATAAAATTAGGTAGAAAACAAATAATAGTAGTAGTAATTTAGATTTTAAGATACTTAATATATAAATAGGCTACACATGTACTAGCTGGTACAAAAAATTAAGCCCCGCACTAAACTAAATACTAATGAGCAGCCTTCACTAAAAATAACTATAAAGCACAAAAAAAAAATCAGAACGCACTCAAAACCGTGTGATAAAATAGTTGGGCGCCACTGTCGCGTTTCCACGATGTATAGAATAATTTTGTAGGTAGGTAGAAGAAGAAAAGACTAAAGATCAATTTAAAAAAAATAATTTAATTTCCAAAGAAAAAAATTAACTTGGCCCGACACGCTGCCGCGTCTCAAGATAAAAAAAGTTAGGTAGAAAGGTCGTAGGTTTATCACACGATTGTGGGTACGATCTGACAATTTAAAATACCACTCCCCTGGTAGTAGTGTAGTGATGTCCGGCGCAGTCTTAAGGCTGTAGATTGAGTTCCGGAACTGATGAGGTGGAGTGATCTTCGGAGACGTGGTGTATTTATAGGTGGTAAGTATACTCCGTAGAAAAGAAACCCCAAGTGGGGTTTAAACACTAACACACTTTATATGTATAGATATACGGCGTTTTTTATAACGATGTACGCGTTGGTACAATTTAAATTTATATTAAAATTATGAGATTATATAAAAATTTTGGAACAACTCAGCAGTAGCGTAGTATTCCGTCGAGTGCATGATATGCAAAAAATGTCACGATGAGCGGAACCTGCGAGTGAACGGACGGTAATCCCGTTCATTGCATACAACACTTCACTCAATGAATACAGCGTAGGCGATACACAGATTAAAAATAAAAAGCAACTAATGTTTCTTTATTATTAATTAGTATAATAAGGTAAGTTGTAGGTTTAAGTCTACAGTTTTGTTATTTTAGATATTTAATTAGGTATTAGAATAAGGTTTAAATTGATATAAAAATTACCGTAATAGGTTTAAGATTGTAGTTTTAAAATCGTAGTCTTATAAGATTCCATTACATTGCTCTGCAATAATTGAAGGCGTTACAACTTAACTTCCATTAACATTAATAATAAATTGAACACAAACTCGCTATAAACTTCTTTTAGCTATTTAAGTAAGTGATTCTAGGTACTAAAGTTTCTAAGCGTAATCTTAAGCTATAATTTTTTTATGCTGGATTGGTTTGCGCTTGACCACGATCTCACCCGATGGCAAGTGAAGATGTGCTGCCATCTGTGATCTTCATAAAGTTTTTAAGCGTAATCTTAAGCTATAATTTTTTTATGCTGGATTGGTTTGCGCTTGACCACGATCTCACCCGATGGCAGGTGAAGATGTGCTGCCATCTGTGATCTTCATAAAGTTTTTAAGCGTAATCTTAAGCTATAATTTTTTTATGCTGGATTGGTTTGCGCTTGACCACGATCTCACCCGATGGCAAGTGAAGATGTGCTGCCATCTGTGATCTTCATAAAGTTTTTAAGCGTAATCTTAAGCTATAATTTTTTTATGCTGGATGGGTTTGCGCTTGACCACGATCTCACCCGATGGCAAGTGAAGATGTGCTGCCATCTGTGATCTTCATAAAGTTTTTAAGCGTAATCTTAAGCTATATTTTTTTTATTCTGGATTGGTTTGCGCTTGACCACGATCTCACCCGATGGCAAGTGAAGATGTGCTGCCATCTGTGATCTTCATAAAGTTTTTAAGCGTAATCTTAAGCTATAATTTTTTTATGCTGGATGGGTTTGCGCTTGACCACGATCTCACCCGATGGCAAGTGAAGATGTGCTGCCATCTGTGATCTTAACTTGCCATCAGGTTGCGTACCCATAATATAGATGATGTCCTCTGCGACGTGTCCGTCGATGGCGAACCCTGCTATGATTTTTTGTTGTGGGTGCGAATATGGCTCGCAAACCCAAATTTAGTTTTAAACACTCTATCGCATGACACGCAATACAGTTGATTATTAGAGTTGTATGTATAGTTATATACTGGCGTGGGCTTAAATTTTTTGTGTTGGCGATCAGCATCTATGTTATTTAACCTGGGAGCCTCGTATTGCACTGCAGCTTGATGTATAGTCCTGCGCCATTCAGAGCCTCTAGCACGAGTTCCTGCAGTTTACTTACTCGATCACACGTACAGTTTCCTCCCATACATTGAGCACCAGCGCCTCTCGTGGAAACTATTAAGAACTAAAACTCTGGTGCTCAATGTTTGGGACGAAACTGTACGTGTGATTGAGTAAGTAAACTGCAGGAACTCGTGCTAGAGGCACAGGACGTCGATGTGCGAGTTTCTCCCAGTGTTCGCGTGAAATGTTATATGCAGACAGGTGCCGTTTCAGGACATCCTTGTACCGTAGAAACTGTCCCCCCGGTTTGTATATAGTTAATATAGATAATTACACCCACACTTAAGACCAACCGACATGTTCGTGGAAGGTAGCCAACGTCCACCCTATTCCCAAAAAGGGTGACCGGTCGGACCCTACGAACTACAGGCCTATAGCGATAACATCCTTGCTATCCAAGGTCATGGAGAGAGTCATCAACTCTAAGCTCCTACAATACCTAGAGAAACACCAGCTGATAAGCGATCGACAGTATGGCTTCCGTCACGGTCGTTCAGCTGGTGATCTTCTAGTGTATTTTACACATCGTTGGGCACAAACCTTGGAAAGCAGGGGTGAGGCTCTAGCCTGTAGTCTTGATATCGCCAAGGCATTCGATAGGGTCTGGCATAAGGCTCTTCTATCGAAGCTACCATCATATGGAATCCCCGAGGGACTCTGCAGTTGGATCACCAGCTTTTTGGACGGTCGGAGCATTAAAGTCGTAGCAGACGGTTCTTGCTCCGACACCAAAACCATTAACGCTGGCGTACCACAAGGCTTGGTGCTCTCCCCTACGCTATTCATTCTGCATATCAATGACATGTTATCTATAGAGAACATGCATTGCTATGCGGATGACAGCACGGGTGATGCGCAGTATAGCGGCCACCAGAATGTCTCTCGCAGCTCGGTACAAGAGAAACGGTTGCAACTTGTGTCTGAAGTCGAGGGTTCTCTTGGGCGGGCCTATGAATGGGGTGTAGAGAACCTAGTCCAGTTTAACCCCAATAAGACACAAGTGTGCGCGTTCACTGCCAAGAAGGACCCATTTGTCGTAGCGCCCCGATTCCAAGGGGTTGATCTCCGTGTATCCGAGACTATTAGGATCCTCGGAATCGAAATTTCGAGCACCTGCCAATTTAGGGGTCATTTGGAGGACAAATCCAAACTGGCAAGTAAGAAGTTGGGCGTCCTGAATAGAGCTAGGCGGTACTTCACTCCAAGACAGCGGCTTGCGCTATATAAAGCACAAGTCCGCCCGCACATGGAGTATTGCTCACATATCTGGGCAGGAGCCCCTAAATACCAGCTCGACCCACTTGACTCCCTCCAAAGGCGTGCTATTAGAATCGTTGGGGATTCCAATCTTACGGACAGATTGGAGTCGCTAGAGCAGCGGAGAGACTTCGGATCTCTCTGCGTGTTCTACCGTCTCTATCTCTGAGGAACTGTTTGAGCTGGTGCCACCGTCCCCTTTTTATCATCGGACCACGCGCACTCGCAGTAAGGTTCATCCGTATCACCTGGAAGCGATCTCGTCAAGCACGGTTCGCTTTCAGCGTTCATACATCCCACGTACGTGCCGGCTCTGGAATGAATTACCTGCTGCGGTGTTTCCCCAGCGCTACGACATGTCCTTCTTCAAACGAGGTTTAAAAAGAGTACTAATATCACGGTAGGCAGCGGTTTGCTGTGCCCACTGGCACTGCGAATGTCCATGAGCAGCGGTTACCACTTACCATCAGGTGGGCCGCTAGCTCGTCTGCTTACTAAGGCAATAAAAAAAATATATATTATTTGTCCTGGGTGGTCCTTTAGTGTTCATGGTGTATTTATACTCATAAGTAATTGTGTCTGTAGACATCATTATTTCGCAGCAGTGGAACACCCTAACAGGGTCTCTACCGGCTAAGTTACCGAACATCGATTTCTTAAATGGCGTTCAAATAAATAAAGGTTCAAAATTACTTAATGAATCGTTAAATCGGCTTCCATGAGGACATGTGACGTCATAAATGGTCCGGAATCAATTGTCAACGTTGCAGCCGATTTAACCATTGATTAAGTCATTTTTAACCTTTATTTATTTGAACGCCATTTAAGAAATTGATGTTCGGCGACTTAGCCGGTGGAGCCCCAGGCATCATGTTCACTCTAGACTTGAATAAACCCATGTTGTATGTTTCATCAAAATTCGTTCGGTAGATTTTGCGTGAAAGATTAACAAACATCCAACATCCATCCATACTCACAAACTTTCGCATTTATAATATTTGTAGCACGTATTTACAAAATAAAGTAGCATATAAGTGTACTATATCAGTCATCTGGTTTCCATAGTACAAGCTCCGCTTAGTTTGGGATCAGATAGCCGTGTGTGACTAATGTTCCAGGGTATTATTAACATATTATTATTATCTGTGCAATACGGTTGCACGACGATTGATGATATCAGATTTACAAATGTTAACAAATGTATTATGCTACAATTTGTATAAGTAGGTTATTTTATAGCAAACTGTTACTCAATACTTTAGTCGTTAGTAGAAAGGGCTTTCCGACTAAAGATCAAATACCTGACGGATAAACCCAGCTGTACTGGTCACGATTTCGCCTTATCTTTCACTATTTAACACTTCGCTAGTACGTCTTACGTACAGGTAATATCTATGACGCAATAAATTTATAAATATTGTACCTAAGAACTTACTAAAAGCGAATGAAGATATGCTGTAATAGATAAATTGAATTACTAAACAAGTTTGGCAGTGTTAGGTTTTTATTGTAGGATTCTTGAGGACTTCTTGAGTAGAATTACTACTTGAATCCTGAATGGATTAATTCCTCAAGAGCCCCACTTTTTTCTTTTTTTTTAACATGTCTTTTACAGTTTGCCTAGAAGTTTTCACTGCTTCACCGAATAAAAGCAGCGAGTGTGGACTCAATCTAGTTACGCGTGCATATATTCCAGAAGGTTCCATGCGACCTGGTAGACTAAACATCCTTTCATAGAGTCAGCAGTCTGTCGGGACTCAGGCTGCATCCGTCAAAACAACTTTTATGCATACGTTGCTCATCCCGGTGGTCTGTTCCACCTCCCACTCTGGTTTAGAATAAGGTTTGCCATATTGTGACTGGCACTTGATGTTCGATCGTCGAACAATAAACTCGTCTCTATAATTAATATTTTGTATTTTTTAAAAGTCGCTCTTGCGCGCCCCCGATTAAACTATCTATCATGAACATATCCTAATAGAAAACTAGAAAAGACATGTTAAGTGTTGTTTTCTTTTGGCCCGTTGGGCTATTGGTTAGTGACCCTGACTGCTAAGTCAGGTCGTGAGTTCGATCCCCAGGACAAATCTTAGTCTGATGAACATATTATTTGTTCTGTGTCCCGGTGTAATTTATTTATAATATATTTATATTTAAAAATATATTATAAGTATGCTTATCTTCTTCTTCTTAGCGTGTCGATGACAATCTAAATTAAGTCAGCCCAGAATTCAGCTACGCATTGAGTGTTGTCAGTAGCGTCCATTAGATCTTGTAACGTGCAGGCATTAGGGCACGCAGGACATTTTAACAAGTGTGCCATAGTTTGAGGAACAGAACCACACTTGCACTCTAGGTTGGAACTGTCTAAAAATCCCCACCTGAGCAGGTTTTCCTTTTCTTCGACCAACTTGGGTCCGGAGTCTATTCAGGGACTTCCAGGATGGCCACGGCAACTTGTGTCCGGGCGGAAAGTTTTCAGCGGGAGGGACGAATGGGATGGGTAGGCAAGCACTGTCTCGCCACAGTTTGAGCCGTGTCTTGGACCGTTCACCAGAAAGTGGAAGCACACACTTCAGGAAACTTTTTCGACTTTTAAGCCTTTGTGCCACAAGCTTACTGTTGTGCATAAGGTGCCGTGTATCGTTGCTCATTTTAGACCTTTCGTTGGAGCTTATTTTCTGACTGAATGCCATAGTACAGGCATAGTACTAGGCTCTGCCTAGTTTGGGTTCAAATAGCAGTGTGTAAGTGTTGTCCTAAGATATTTATTTATATTGACTATTTATTTTTCCCAATCCCTAATAAACCCTGAACAGGAGTTTACAATAACAAACATTTTTTTTTCAAGTTGTTCTGTCTGGGATTCGTTTTGGATTCGTTCTGCTTGCTATTTTTGAATAATTCAATCCAATAAACCTTACGCCGCGGGACATGGTGGATAAAAAAATATAATTCAACAAGCAAAATATGGAAAATTTTGTAACTGATATAAAAACCGATTGCTGCGGGCGGACCAATCAATTATATAATATATACATACATAACAATATGTTCATTTGAAACAATTTATATTCCACAACAATAATTCAGACCCGTCCTCTCAAAACAACATATTTAGCGATTTTCGTATTTAAATCCTCAAAAATTGAGGAAAATAATAGAGTTTTTAACATTCATTTTTCGTTGAATTACTCTGAAACGGTGAGCATGTATGAAGAATATAATGACAGTAAACGAGGCCAATGAGGTGTGCAAAGATCGTAACAAATGGAAATCCGTTGTCTCTGCCTAACCCATGCGTAAGTCCTATGGTTTCATAGCATAAGAGTAAAGAGAGGCAGGGCACAGCGTTCATTCGCTTGAAGAGCAGCCCAACTGGGGAAGTACCTCCACCTTACAGAAGACATTCCTTAATAATAACTTTAATAATTTAATGTTGTGTTTCTGCGTGTGAGTAAGGTCGCCAGAGCTCATCGGGGTGGGAGGAAGTGTCAGCAACACTTATTTGCTTCCAGGGAAGGGAAAAAGTGTAAAATCAACATCTTTTAGCAATTTAATATTGTTGTGTAATTTTTGTTTGAATAAATGAACTTAATAATCATTTTTTTTATTTCTATGCCTTATACGTAGCGAAGCACGTACCGGGTCGCTAGTTATGTATAACTTGCAGAGGTAAAGCCCGAAGTCATCAAATAAATACATTAAGTATACATTTTTAGTAGCAGTACATACATACATTACCAGCTTACAAAATTTGAGCAAAAATACCCTAATCTAATCGTTAGAAAACCTCCTACTCCAATTACATAATTTTGGAAAAGAGAAACTCTAACACAGCTGTACCTATATAACCAAACATATCTAAGAAACACCGCAAGTAAACTGGCTTTCACATTAATAAAAAGCACATCGAAATCTGTCTATCCGTTTGAGAGTTACAATGTCCCAGACATACGACATCGACGTCAAACTTATAACGCCCGTCTTTTTGCGTCGAGGGTAATAATGACATTTGTAACGAAGTATTCCTCTACAAAGCACTACATATTGCCGGTTACGTAAATTTAAATTGAAATCACACTATTATCAAATGTGAATAACGCAGCTGCTGCTATATTTCATATTTAGAAAGAAATATAAATAGTTTATTAAGCACATTGCACAGACACCAAAAAAATCAAACGAACTTTGTTATCTGTGGTATACAAAAATGGCGCCATTTTTACATTTTTTCCTAATATATCGTATTTATATAGGTTAATCGAACATATAACTAAATGTTAAAAATTTGTTATTACTGTAAATATTAACGTTACTATAGTTAAATCGGAATTGACTGCGAATCGGTTGCGATAACGTAATTCAAGTCCTCGTAAAAACTAATGTGGAAAACAACTGTAATTGTAATTATTATTATATTCCGTTCAATACCTACCGACATAGCCCAAAGAATTGCCAAACTGAAATGGCAGTGGGCAGGGCACATAGCTCGTAGAACCGACGGCCGATGGGGCAGAAAGGTTCTCGAGTGGCTACCACCAACCGGAAGACGCAGCGTGGGTAGACCCCTACAAGTTGGACCAACACACGCCTGCACACACGCATACAAACACACACACACGCGTTTACACAGGCTTATTTACTTACTTATATATAGCTAAATCTATATAAATAAAAAGAGAAGTCCTGACTGATTGACTGACTCATCAACGCACAGCCCAAACACTTGGGCCTAGAAAGCTGAAATTTTGCACAGATTTTTACTTTATAATGTAGACAATGAATAAGGAAGGATTTTTCGAAATTCAACCCCTAAGGGAGTAAAACTGGGGTGCACAGTTAGTATGAAACTTTGTCGTTTTTGAAATTAAAGGCCTGAAAATTGGTATTTAGCCTTTCAGTTAAATATAAAATATATGTGTTTCAGGATTTTTGGAAATTCCACCCCCAAGTTCGCAATATAGGGGATGTAAGTTTGTATAAAAAATGTGACAAGTTTTAAGTTAAACGCATGAAAATTATTATTAGGCCTTGCAGTTCAAAAATAAAAATATATATTTCAGGATTTATGGAAATTCCTCCCCCAAGGGCGTAAAATAGGGGATCTAAGTTTGTATGGAAATCTGTTATTTGTGAAGTTAAACGCATTAAAATTGGTATTTGGACTTTCAGTTGAAAGTAAAAAATATATATTTCAGGATTTTTGAAAATTCCACCCCCAAGGGCATTAAATAGGTGATGTAAGTTAAAAATTAAAAATATATATTTCAGGATTTTTGGAAATTCCCCCCCTAAGGATACGTCCTCTGGGGGTTTATTTTACGAAATAGGGGATGGAAGTTTGAATGAAAAGCTGTTTTTTTTTTTGGAGTTAAACGCATGTGAATTGGTATTTGGTATTTTAGTTAAAAACTGATTCCATAGATCGACACCGACAATTTTTGCCAACTCGAAATTTAGATAAATTCGCTTTTATATGCCAAGTTGCTTAAAATGTCGTAGTCGTCGTCGTCTAAATAAAGACTTAGTGTTTTATAAGATTTGTAAGTTCTTTATTTTTGTATGATTTTTATAATAAATTAAAAAACCACATTTAATCATCAAATTGCAATAAAAAACGAATTTGCCTAAAATTCGAGTTAGCGTAGTACAAATTGTTGGTATCATCTCGATACCGCACCCAAAAAATATAGTAGTCCAATACTAAATCAATAGATGATCGCCTATCACCCAATAATATGCACACATCTTAATTTTACCGCTATACAAGTTTATATGTTTGTTAGTAGATGGCGTAATCATCGTTTGGGATCGCGCTATGGTTTTGTTCACAAAATGTGATATTAGACCTATCAATGCCGTGGTCGCAATCTAATCTAATGGGAGTTACCTTTGTGATTAATGCATCATTTTACTACTACAATGCATTTTTTTATCCTTAAGGACAATTGATCGTATTCTTTGATTATTTTGGTTGGTGATGGGGTCCTTTTTTGAAATAACAGTAGCAAAGTAGTCTTTAGTTTATTTGTTAGTAAGGTTATTTTAAAGATTTTCTTAAATATATATAACATTGCTTATTTGTTTACAAAGTTATATTTTTTAGATTAACCTAGAAGTAATTAGTTACATTGGTCACCATTCAAAATTGTCGCGGACGAAGTCGCGGGTGCCAGCTAGTAAATAATATAAATATAAAAGTATCTTGCTGACTAATCGGAAGATCAGCACTGCAGAAATGGAGTACTAGCTCAGATAGGGCCATTTTTCGTACCAGTACGGATAAAATTAATAATGATTAAAATGTATAAGGTCCATTTTTTCTTACTTGTCTTATTTGGTAAACAAACACTACTCGGCATGAAAATCACTAGTTTCGTCATCAATCACGCACTTTTAGTTAGGTATGAACATCTTGATTGTTGGAAGAAACACATACTATATAAATAACACCAAAAACTGCTTCAAATTAACCATCCAAACACATTAATTCTCTTAAAATCAAAATAATATCAGAATCCATTTTCACAGATTAATAATTATATTGGTAATTTGACATTTCAAAATGCTAGTTTGTCTTCGGAACTTAGAGAAGGGAAAAGTGAATGAATGATTCTGACCAGTGTGAACTGTATAATTTTAATGTAAAATACTGAATAATAAAGCAGAATGTTTATATATATATATATATATATATATCAAGTTATATGTGTGTATGGTAATGGTAATTTAAAAACTAAAGTTTTTGTTGTAACTGGTCGTAGACTAAAAGTATTATTTGACAAGTGAAATTTTTTGACTTGACGGGATACGTCCTGTCATTCGTCTCGTCGCCTCGCTTTATGATGTACGTTACGGGTGCTCTCTGTGTGTGTTTGAAGTGTAACGATTTGGCTTTCTACTGGACTCTGCTGATTCTTTCTGTGATTTGGACGGTTTTATTCTTTAGACTGACGACCTTTG
Source organism: Pseudoips prasinana (assembly GCA_951640165.1). Taxonomy (NCBI): domain Eukaryota; kingdom Metazoa; phylum Arthropoda; class Insecta; order Lepidoptera; family Nolidae; genus Pseudoips; species Pseudoips prasinana. Next base: position 14,778,759 of record OX621259.1, on the reverse strand, counting down.
GCTATTCTTCAAGGACATCGATATTGCATACGACTGTGATTTTAGTGCAATTGTTTTGTTTAAACAAGGTAAGTAAATTAATCTTTTTTAATGTTATTTATTCATATTGGGAATTCTATAAACAATCCTGAATAACAATAATAATTGGATATCGGGTCAACGCCACCAAATTTGTCTCGGTAAATAACAGCGCAATTGAGACGTAAGCTCTTATTTTGTTTAGTTCGCTTGAAACACGGCTAATGTAAACACATTTCACAATGCCGTAATGTGGGTTCAAAAGTTGCAAAAATAGTTAAAGAAGGCTTAAGCCAAATTGGTACGATGTCTTGGAATAATTGTATAAACCATATAAAAAAAGAAGAGGATAAAATGATGCAGCTTGACGGACTTTTAGATGCTGCAACAGATGCACCTACCCAGGGTTTCATTATACACCTGTCAGAATCGGAAGACTCCAGAAGTGAAGATACATGTAGTGAATCAAATGAATAAATAAATTAAAAATAGTTTTGTTTTATTTTTTATATAGGCCAACGATATATTTCAGGAATTATTTCTGTGTATAAGATAATGTGTGATATTCTGGCAGCTTACTACAAAATTATCAACGCTAATTTATTCCCAGGGCCATAACTAAAATTTTATTTGTCAGGAAATCCTACATTACTAATATCATTCGGTTACAGCTGTATGAATTCGTTCAGTCCTTCATTCGATAATTTCCCAACTCTATCAATTGTCTTTGGTTACCAGTACGCCATATTTGTGTACTAAATAAGACAAGTAAAGAAAAATAGACATTAGGTACCACATTAAATGTATTTTCCGTATTTGTAATGAAAATAAAATTATTTCGTTCTATTTCTTTCTAATTAATATAATGTACTAGGTTTCGGGGGGGCCTGGAGTGCCAAAATACAGGCTTTGGCTTAGTTTGGACACCAGATCTCCTTCAAGTTGTAACTTCATACATTTTGTCAACTTTACTTGTTTCATGTCAGTATCATAAAAAAAAAACATCTGGCAAGGGTCGCGGGAAGCCGCTGGATGCGGGCAGCGCAGAACCGGCTATTGTGGATATCCTTGGGGGAGGCCTTTGTCCAGCAGTGGACGTCTTTCGGCTGATATGATGATGATGACCTATATGTAATATATTTTTAAGAGCGTTGAATGTAATTCTAGTTTTAAAGCGTCCCAAACTTTGTCTGTCTCTGTCTATCTTTTCACGACGATACCGCCAGTTTCATTATCATTAATGAAACTTATCAAGGAAACTGAATAAAACATGAAGAAGAACGTGAGCGACGTAAAGTCAATGTTAATACTAAAATAAGACAGTCCTTCTAAATGTTTGTCGTTAGATATATGATGGTGATGTCTTCCCGGCCGAATTTCGGCCACGGCGGCCATTCTCAATGGAGATTAGCTAATTGGGCAGGACATATCATAGTGCACAAGTATGTGCGCAAACACAGGGGCACTTTCTATTCCATCACTCTCATGATCCGATGGGACGACTAGCGACCCGACCGGAAAGAGGTCAGGTACAAGACATACGGCTTTACGTGCTCTCCGAGGTACGGGGGTGTAATACCACCAACTTCCAGACTCCGGGCTGATACTGAGAAATTTCTTTTTACGGAATAATCCCAAAATCACTTTTTGGCCTGACCTGAAATTTGAACCCAGGACTTCATTTTCTGCGGTTGAACACGCTACCGCTAGACCAACGAGGCAGTCAATATAATATAACAAAAATAAAGCCCTTATTATTCCGAATTAGCTACAAATTTAGTAATACATATTTTTCAGTCTTATTTACTAAAGTATGTCTCGCAATTCGGCGTGCCTCTTGGCATAGGCCTCCTCCAGCTCTCTCCACTGATCTCTGTCTTCTGCAACTCTGGTTCAGTAAGGCCCCAAGGTTAGGCGGATATCGTCATTCGATCTTCTTTTCGGGCGCCCCTTACTTCTGCTGTCCTCTCTTGGGTACCATAAGGTTCCTTTTTAGCTCCATTTGTTTATTTTGCAGCGTAGCATGTGTCCAGTCCAACCCCATTTTAAATGCTCTATACGAGTTATTATATCTACAACTTATGATTTTCTTCTTATTTCTAAGTTTCTGATTTTGTCACTTAGTCTGGTACTCAGCATGCTCCTTTCTATAGATATATATAGCGGATAGTTATAACTTATTGTCGCGCACTATTACTCTGTGGAATCAATTAACTGCGGAGGTATTTCCGATCCGTTATGACATGGCAACCTTCAAGAAGCGAGCCTATTCGTTTCTTAAAGGCCGGCAACGTTCTTGCGGCTGCTCTGGTGTTGCGAGTGTCCATGGGCGGCGGTGATCACTTACCATCAGGTGACCCACTTGCTCGTTTGCTATACTATTATATATGATCTTCATAGGTTGTGTTAACTATCCGCGGAAAATTTATACTCGTAACTATGATAGGATTCTATGACTCAACCATGGATAGGTTGCCATACGTCCCGTATATACGGGACTGTCACCGTATTTAAGTATCACGTCCCGTATTGTTATTTGTCCCGTTTTTGTCCCGTTTATCAATATTTCAATATAAAGTAAAATCTACATCAAAATATGACTGAGCGAAGAAACAGGAACCTCTTCCTGGTGGTTCTTCTCAACAGTAAATGAACTGGTTTGCGATTAATTAATCATAATAAAAAAACAATGGAAAACAACGACAACAAAAACAATTCACTCCAATCAGTGAATTGTTTTGGTTGTCGTTGTTTTCCATTGATTTTTTTATAATAATAAAACGTTACTACCCTTCGAGCATAAATCGAAGTTACTACCCTTATTTTCAGTTATTATTTATTTGCCACTTCTTATTATCATGTGGATGGTAAAAATTACTACTTTTTTTCAATCAATCAATCAATATTATTTATTTCTCTTCACAATATTATAATATGGTACATAGTGTTGTGGTTACAGCCATTGAAAATTTTAGAACATCAAACAAAAATGTTGTGGAAGACTGATGCACAAACTAGCTCTAGTAGGATGCTATAGTAGGCCTGTTTTCAGGTCACCAGATCCACACCCCTAATTAATCCCGTATCAGTTATCAACAATAATCGCGCCATTGTGACATTATTTTTTCTTTTCATTTCACAGAAAATGCTTCCGAAGAAGAAGTGCAAGACTTCCTCCGCGAGATAGTGATGTTGAAGCACGTGGGCTCACACAAGCACGTGATCCGGCTCATAGCATGTTGCACGCGTCGAGCTCCCCTGATTGCGCTGCTCGAGCATGCCCCTAGGGGAGACTTGCTCACATTGCTTCGAGCAGCGAGAGGAAGGCGAAAAGAGAGCCAGGTCTCCAATGTGACGAGGAGAGTTGATAGTGGGCAGAGACCTTCAGAAGCAGACTGTAAGTATTTATGTCATACTCTTAATAAAAGTTTAGTTAATACAATGACGTAATCTGACTCATTGGAGGAATATTTTTTGACTGCCTCAAAGGAGGTCCTGGTTTCAAATCCCGGGTCGGGCCAAAAAGTGATTGAGGGAATTTTCCGTAAAAAGAAAATTTCTCAGTGTCAGCCCGAAGTCTGGAAGTTGGCGGTATTACACCTCCGTGCCTCGGAGAGCACGTAAAGCCGTCGGTCCTGTACCTGACCTCATTCCGGTCGTGTCGCTAGTCGTCCCATTCGATCATGAGAGAGATGGAATAGAAAGTGCCCCTGAATTTGCGCGAAGACTTGTGCACTATAATATGTCCTCCGAAATGAGGTCGGGAGGACATTATTTATTATTTTGTACGCGTTGAGCTTTCCTGATTGCTTTGCTTTAGCTTGCTCCAAAGGTTATTGATTCGCAATTATAGGTGCGCTACGGCAGACAAAAAAAGACCCATAAGCTGACTGCAAGTATGATACCTCGCTATGTGGTGACGGCGGCGAATATCAGAATATCATCATTCTATCTCATCTCGTGGGGGGCGTAGAAGTCGATCCGAAGGGATATCCAACAGAGGACGGGCAGCAGCTTCCTTGCTACACTTACCACTTTCATACTAGTATTGCTATGACTATCATACTGCGATCGCCAACCCGTCCGCCAAGCGTGGTGATTATGTCATATCCCCCTAAGATGACAGACAGACAGACGACTTGGCAGACAGGTTTTCTGTATTCGCCGCCGTCCCCACACAGCATGCTCTTATCCATTTATTAATTTTATATCAGACGCCTTACAATTTTTTTAAAGCAATTTTTCTTCGGCCAGCTTGCTATAAAATATTTTAAGGCACTTAGTACAAAACAAGTACAGTTGTAACTAGTGATTATTCCAGAATATAATTATTTTAGTTACAAATATAATATTGAAGAGATAGGTACTCGTAAAGGTATGAATGAGTCATTAAATCACACTAATGAGAAAGTTTGTGGGCGTCTGAGCTAGTATAATATCTGCTCCTTCACGGATCTAGTTAAAATAGGAGGAGATAAATTATACCTTGAATTGTGCCAATTAAGACTACAATAAGCCGCCGGATTCAGCTAGTAATTTCTATACCTAAGTTATTCCAAAGTTTAAAGGATAAAAAGGTTTATAATAATAATAATAGTTTGACGATAACCTCATTAGAGCCGAGAATAACAAGTTGTCAAAGTATAGTATTATCCAGTGTACATTTAAATCCTGGGCCAAACAATCTAAAGATATAATATTATGTTCTTCAAGCTTGTTGCTTGTTATAGATACAATTATAATAATAATATCTAGTGACAATGTCACACATATCATCCTAGCCCCAAACTAAGCAAAGCTTGTACTATGGGTACCAGGCGACGATATACATACTTATATACATAGATAAATACTTAAATACATAGAAAACATCCATGACTCAGAAACAAATATTCGTGCTCATCACATAAATATTTGCACTTACCGGGATTCGAACCCAGGACCACCAGCTTCGTAGGCAGGAGCACTACCAACTAGGCTACGGTGACCGTCAAGATTTGGTTCACCAAGTTACCACCATGTGGGATATGAACTCAACAATAGTTGTCCCATTAGTCGTCTCCGTAAACGGTCTCATAGCAAAGAGCCTCGACAAACATCTTAAGAGGCTCTGCCTGGACTACTGGGTCAAGGGCCGGATACAGAAGGCGGCAATTATGGGAACGTCGTGAGGAGGTTCCTCACTCTGTCGCCCTGACCACCGGCGGCCTAGGGCGTATTACCCCGCCGCTGGGGATCTCGGTTTTTTTAAGAATTTATTTGTATATTATTGTTTTATATATATCAATTTTATAAGAATAAATATGTATTAAATAGGATAACAAATAAATAAAGTGGAATAATAATAATAATAATATCCAGGGACATTATTGACTAACGGCTATCTGATCCCAAATTAAGCAGAGCTTGTACTATAGAAACCGGACAACTGATATCCGATATACTACCTAGAATACTTACTATAATTGTTATGTAGGGTTATTAGTTAGTTAGTTTGGCATCTCGCTGCTATACATCGCATCATTATTTGACTGCATCCTTGGTCTAATAGTAGCGTATTCAACTGCAGATAATGAGGTCCTGGGTTCAAATGCCGGATCGAGAAAAAGTGAGTTTGGTATTTTTCCGTAAAAAGAAATTTCTCAGTAAAAGAAGTCTGGGAGTTTAGCGGTATTACACCCCCGTGCCTCGGAGAGCACGTAGAGCCGGTTCGGTACCTGACCTCTTTCCGGTCGTGTCGCTAGTCGTCCCATTGGATCATTAGAGTGATAGAATGGTGAGGCAGCAGATGCTGCCTTGAATGCTCTTTTTGCTTGTAATTTGTTTCTATATTATTTAATAGATATCATTTAAGTTATAAAGGTTACTTAAAAAAATTGAAAAGGTTTTTACTCACGTAGACTTTAAATAGCGCTTGTAAATAGTCAGAACATGTTTGTATTAATATAGTTAAAATTAAGTTAGGTAATTATTTCTTGGTAAGTATATATAGATCGTTAGGTACACGGTTTGTATGAAGACATTTAGAAATAACATTTAATTTTTAATAGTACCTACCTAATGGTTTAGTCACCTAGCTATACCTCATATTAAGTTATTGTCCAGGATAGGTATTAAGTATAGGTTTAATTAGTGAAATGTATAGTATTCGATATATTTTACTACATCTTGTCTGAATTCAATATTATTACTATGGCGGATCTTGTATTTATGACAACGGTCGCACTTTAACACTACCACTGGATTCAATGCGCCCCAAATGAGAAGACCCAGCGAAACAAACTCAGCGGCTGTCTCTACTACCGGTTCCAACACAGGCTGAACTGGAAAAGCTCTGGCGAAAGATGCCAATGGGGCATATACACGAGATTTGGTCCACTTTATGAAAAAACACAATCTTTTATGAAATTTTTTTTTTGTGATCCTTAATCTAATATCTTGACCTATATTATAATAATAAGAAAGACGGCCATATAATTCGGCTCCAGCGACTTTTTTATCTTCCACTAGTTGTCTCAGATATATAAGCTATAATTATTACAAAGTTTCATCAGAATCCGTTTGGTAGAAAAAGAAATTGTTCGCGTGTTAGATAAATACTTGCCTTTCACTCCGCAGGTCGTAGGTTCGATTCGCACCCAGGACAAATATTGTTGTGAATGAATGAAACTGCTTGTCCTGAGTCTGGGTGTAATTATCTAAATATATATTTCAATCAATCTTTATATTAACTTAGAAAAAAAGTAGTAAGTACATCAGTTATCTGGTTTCCATAGCACAAGCTCTGCTTAGTTTGGAATCAGATGGCCGTGTGTGAATAATGTCCCAGGATATTATTGTTATAACGTTTCATGTTTTATTTCAGCGGAGTACACAAATCTCAGCGACTCCGACCCCACCCTGTCTGATGGCAAGTTGTACATAGATAGCGATAAGAAAAAAGACCATTATGTAGCCGAACCTGCACTACGGTTGGACGGCAGCACTATGCGAGAGTACGCACTGCAAGTGGCACTAGGAATGAAACACCTGGAAGAAAGAGGGATCACACATAGGTAAGATAGCTTTTTTTTATGTCGGCAAACGAGCAAGTGGGATGATGTGAATTAAGTGATCACCGCCACCCATGGACACTCGCAACACCAGAGGAGTCACGGGTGCGTTGCCGGCCTTTAAAAGAGTGAGCAAACAAGTGCTGCTGACTTCCCCCCACCCCGATGAGCTCTGGCGACCTTACTAAACTAAGAGTCGATTTCACCGTTAAAATTAAACGCAATCAATTGGCGCTAAACTCGGTTCCGCTTCCTGTAACCGAGTTTAGCGTCCTTTCATCGCGTTTAAAGTTATTAATGTTATTATTAATAAATGTCTTCTGTAAGGTGGAGGTACTTCCCCAGTCGAGCTGCTTTTTGAGTGAATGAACGCTGTGAACGCTCTTAAATGTGTTATCCTTTTTACTCTTACTCTATTTTGACGACCTTACATACTTACTTATCGTATGGGCAGTGGACACCCTAGTGTCAGAGTTGTTCAAGCCGCCCAGTAGGCCTCTGACATGGCTTAACAACTATTATCTAATGACTACAACCGGGACCGGCAGCATAACGTGCCCTCACAAGCACGGAGACGCTCAGAAATTAAACCACTTTGGTGGTCACCCATCTTTGAGCCGACCGCGAGCCTAGTTGCTTAACCTCACTTATGGACTGGTAAGAGCATTTAGCTATGAGCCTTTTACGACCGCTATGACTGGTAATGAACTTAGTCTGATTTCAATTGTACAAGCTCTGCTTAATTTCGGATCAGATGGCCGTGAGTGAATAATGTCACAGGATATTAGTGAAATAAAAACTGTTACTTAACGACGGTCACCGTAGCCTAGTTGGTAGTGCTCCTGCCTACGAAGCTGGTGGTCCTTGGTTCGAATCCCGGTAAGTGCAAATATTTGTGTGATGAGCACGGATATTTGTTTCCGAGTCATGGATGTTTTCTATGTATTTAAGTATTTATCTATCTATATAAGTATATATATCGTCGCCTGGTACCCATAGTACAAGCTTTGCTTAGTTTGGGGCTAGGAAGATCTGTGTCACATTGCCCTAGATATTATTATTAAACAAAACAAGACTTCAAAACCAACTAAAAGGTATTAGGTTATAATTATGTACCTAAGTAGGTATATTATTTAGTATTTTATTCTTGAAGGCATCAAACATTATAAGTTATAGTATAGATAAAACATATTGAAATGATGAAAGTTAGTATTCAGTACTTGGGTATTAACATACATTTGTACTTGTGAAGCTCACAATGAAATAGGTACATTAATATACCTACTTACAATATAAAAGTAACTAGATTTTTAACAAGTCTATCTGTGCGGTCTGTTTTATCAAATGAAATGTTGAGAAATCCTTAAATAAATAACAAGTCACTTAGATACTATTTTAAATAGGGTGCTAATTAAACAGACTTAATTTTAATAGCATTATTCGCCTCTAAAAGTTTACATTGCCATCTAAATTACTAAGTCAGCCCCAATTAACGAGCGTCTGAATGATACTATCTTAGGCACGTATTATCGTCTATGTAAGCCACTCTAAATAAAACCCAGCATGGTTATTTCACCAAAAATCTATGACATATATTATCTAGTGCCAAATAAATATTTTTGTATTTATTATAAAATGACATATCATATCACCTGAAAATGATCACAAAGCTAAAAAAAATGGTATTTTTGAAAACTTTCCACCAATTTCACCAATAATAGTGTATCTAGATGGTCACAGTTCTAACCTAACCTAACCCAAATAATTTCCTTTTTTAGTAAATTATGTGGCAATGTATAAAGAAGAAGGACAAATTAAGATAATTGTTGATCTTTACTTGACGCACACCAACTGAATAATTACATGGAAACAATACATATTACACTAATAATATAGCACTTATGTAGTAACTACCCAACTTACAGGTATGCATGGCATTGATTGTGATAACATTTAAATTGTGTATGTTGTATGGGAGCCCCTTCAATATTTATTTAATTCATTTATTTATTATTATTTGTTTTTATAGCGGCAATAGAAATTCATAATCTGTGAAATTTCAACCGTCTAACTATCACGGTACATGGGATGCATCCTGGTGACAGACAGACAGCCAGCGGGGTCTTAGTAATAGGATGCCGTTTTACCCTTTCGGTACGAAACCATAAAAATGGAGATACCGAGCAGTTGGTGAATGCTTAAGGGTTTAAACTAGTAGTTAAACTTAAGTGGCACATACCTGAAGGCACCCTTATGGGGTTCGGACCACAGCTCAGGGGCCGCTGATTAAAAAGACAGAATCTTCATAGAGGGTCGATTACTGGCACGGTCTTTATTCATATTCTTTATTTGCAGTAAAGTTGTTACAGACGCCAGCACATCCAGCTACCCCAAACTGTCAAATTTCTTTTATAGGTTTTCAACTATATCGCAAAAGCATAAGGTTTACTTTCCAATGGGGAAATTTGATAGACTGGGGTAACTTGATGTGCTGGTGTCTGTACATTAAATTGGTATTTTAACTAAGTACCAGTCCCTAAAACTTTAACCAATTTGATTGACTAGCAAATATTAACATATAGGTAATTACATTATTATTATAAATATATTATTATTAAATTATTATTTTTACATTACATATTATTATTATTACACCATTATTATTACGGTCTATAGGGATTACAGATTAGGAATTAAGTCTCTCCGGGTCAAGCTAACCTCCGACTTTTTCTAGCTACTTAAGTGGACGACCCGGAGTAGAAAGCCGGAAAGAGATTTTACTGTCGAGAAAAATATACATCTTTAGACAGAAAAGGAAAACAGAATAGATTGAAATTTTCACGGTAAAATAAGATATCAAGTGTGCTGTAATTATTTTATTCCTCCCTCTTCACCACAATTTCGTTAACTTGAAATAATCATATTTAAAGTATGCCCAGTTATTTGGTAATTTCCGGCACTGTGATAAAAAGGCTGTCGTTTCCGGCAGTAGTAAAGTAGATTAGATCATTTCAAATCAAATTTATTTCTCAAAAGATATAATTACAATAATAATATAACTAAATAAATGCCCGCCAAGCGCAGCTTAAGGATGATTGACTATATTCACAGACTAATACGATTTTCAGTAGCTGAATTAAGTATTCAGCTACTGTAGAAATAATGAACAACAACAATCAAATAATTAATAACAAAATAATTTAAAGTCCTGTGTCAGACACGCATCTACAGTGTTACCATACTCCATAACAAACAGGCTATGAGTTTACAGGTATTTATTAAAAAAAAATACGCTCATAAAGGAAGACTCTGGTCTTTAGGTTCAGATATGTTTAACAAATAAAACCCGCAATAAATTTGACTATATTCACAGACTAATACGATTCTCAGTACCTAGCTCAATACTTAAGTTATAATTAACAACAATAATTAATAACAAAATAATTTAAAGCCCTGTGTCAGATACACATCTATAGTGCTACCATACTCCATAACAAACAGGCTATGAACTTACAGGTATTTATTTAAAAAAAAATATACGCTCTTAATCATAGACTTAGGTCTTTAGGTTCAGATAAGTTTAACAAATACAACCCGCAATGAATTTGACTATATTCACAGACTAATACGATTCTCAGTAGCTCAATACTTAAGAAATAATTAATAACAATAATTAATAACAAAATAATTTAAAGCCCTGTGTCAGATACACATCTATAGTGCTACCATACTCCATAACAAACAGGCTATGAACTTACAGATATTTATTAAAAAAAAATATACGCACTTAAACATAGACTTAGATCTTTAGGTTCAGATAAGTTTAACAAATAAAACCCGAGATGGATTTGACTATATTCATAGACTAATACGATTCTCAGTAGCTCAATACTTAAGAAATAATTAACAACAATAATTAATAACAAAATAATTTAAAGTCCTGTGTCAGACACGCGTCTATAGTGTTACCATACTCCATTACAAACCGGCTATGAGCTTAAAGGTATAAATTTATTACAAAAAACTAACTGTGCCCCGCGGGTTTACCTGCGGTAAACTTTATAAACTACAAGCTGCGCTCCGCGATTTCACCCGCGTTAAAGTAGTTTTGGCGTAAAAGAGTAACAAATATACATATATACTCACAAACTTTCGCATTTATAATATTAGTAGAATGTGTATCTCTAGCGGTTTTGGCAGTGCACGCCGGAATAGCTCGCAAATGGTAGATTTTTTCCTAGTTACTTGACACTTATCGTCATATTTTTGACAATTCACACAATATCTTTATAAATTGTAGCCTATGTGTTATTCTGATGTATAAGCTATGTAATTGTAAAGTTTCATTAAAATCTATTCAGTAGTTGTTACGTGAAAGAGTCACAAACATCCATCCATACTTACAAACATTCGCGTTTATAATATTAGTAGGATAGTCTATGTGTTAATCTAGGGTGTCAGCTAACTCTATACAAAATTTTATTAATTTCACTAAAACCGTTTAGCCGTGAAGAAGTTACACACATAAACACCCACAAACTTTCGCCTTTATAATATTAGTGTGATATTTACGCTCATAAACAAAGACTCAGGTCTTTAGGCTCAGATAAGTTTAACAAATAAAACCCACAATAGATTTGACTATATTCACAGACTAATACGATTCTCAGTAGCTCTCAATCGACAAAAAATTCACCCACGATGCGGGTTTAAGCCGCGTATGTAGTCTAAATGTATCATTCTGTTTAATTATCAAAAGAGGTGTGCAAAGATTGTGACAAATGGAATTCTGTTGTCTACCTACCCCTCAGGGAAACAGGCGTATCTATATGTATATGTAAATCACCCTACTTATATTATAAATGTGAAAATTTGTGAGTATAGATGTATGGATGTTTGTTACTCTTTAACGCAGAAACTACCATACGGATTTTGATGAAACTTTGAAGTAACATAGCTTATATATATCCGAATAACACATAGGCTATATATAATATTAAAGTGTAACGCGCGTAAAAAAAGTATTCAACTTCTCGTATTCGGTACGTGAGCACTTAATAATTATAATTAACATTGTAATAGAATTAGTTAACCGAACAATCTTACGGTGACCTCCGTAATTAATACGATTCGTAAATCATCGCTCATGAACGACCGAACAAGGAGCTAATTAGAGTGAATGGGTTTAGGATCTAATCGTACAGCTTAGGGAGTTGTAATAGTATCTAAAAGCTTGCGGCATCCTCATCATCATGTCAGCCAAAGTACGTCCACTGCTGGAAAAAAGACTCTCCAAAGAATGGGGGATATGCCATTACCGCCACGCTTGGCAGACGGGTTGGCGCTCCCAGTTTGATGGTCATAGTACACAGAAAAACGCTGCTGCCCGATCTTAGGTTGGTATTCCCTCGGTCGATTTCTACGCCCCCTACGTAATGAGATGGGGTGATGATATTTTATGCTGTCACCACACAGCAAGCTTGCGGCAGTCGTTACTGTTTCATTCCGTCAGGCGCCTGCTACTTGTATGCGAAATGATAGTACCCTGCCGCAAGGAAAAGCATTTGTATTAGAGCTGTTTTTGTAGTGTTTTTACCAATGTGGCGTCAACTGCTGAATAAAATATGTTATCATTCGTTAAATAACGAGCGAAAGGGAATAAGAGCGAAAACCTCCGGTCGCTCCATGAGTGTTGTATATATTTACTACCGCGCAGGTCGGTAGCCTTACTCGGAAAATTCCGGGGCTTTCTCAGAATTTTGCCCATCAACAGCCGTTTCCCCGGGACGCGCCGAGCTCCAGACATATTTAATTTAAACATAAACCTACGTAAGCACTCCGATTACACACAAAAGAAATTCAAATAATCCTGTTTGCTGTTAAGTTTACTTTAGATATAAAATGGATACTGGGTTCTAGTTGCGACGTTGTTGACTGTGTTCAGCCATTTAAGTAATTGTTCAGTAGGTAGTCGCGTCTTATTTGATAAACTTTCATCTGGTTATTTGTTAATTCTTTATAGAATTACCAGACTTTTTTGATAAGGCAGGAGGAATGCCTTCGCATGCCACCCGCAAAAAGTGTCTGCGGGTGGGTATGTCGGACTCGCACCGACTAAACTTAACCTGCCATGGACTTCGGACCACCGGAGCACCTCCCTAGATCAGGTGCCAACCTGATCTAGGGAGGTGCTCCGGTGGCCCCCTTTTGCGCTGTGTCCCAGATGGTCGGGTCCAGCAGTAGATCGAAAGGCGAGAGGCGCGCCGGCAGTGTCGCCGCCTTAAAGGATACCGTACGGTATCCTCGTACGATCCATATGGCCACCACACGCTGCAAGCTATTTAGAATAGCTCTGCAACGGGAGGCGCGCGTCAGGCGTTCAGACCAGACGGGCGCCCCGTAAAGGGCCATGGATCACACGACACCTCGATAGAGGCGGTGAACTTCTTCCCGTGGACCCCGAGGTTCGGAAACAGCCGCTAGCCGGTGTAACGCACCGAACTCGGGGGAGGGGGGACTAAACATAACCTACCATAGACTTCTTCTGGTGCCTGTTCTAGGGAGGTACTCCAGTGGCCCCCTTTTGCGCCTGGTCCCAGATGGTCGGGAAACCCACCCTGGGAGGACTCTGAATGGCCCTCCCCATTTGCCGACTACCGCCAGTCCGGCACAGTAACTCTGCCATAACCAGTTCGCTGTCTTTCCGGAGCTGCTTGCACGTGGCACCAGTAGAGAACCATTGACTCCACAGTCCAATGGTCTAACGACTAGACTATCTCGACTTAGAGAAATTATATTTACACACGGCCATCTGATCCCAAACTTACAATATACTACATATATTAATATTCTTTTGTAAATACATATTTATATAGATACTTACACCCAGGCCAGGATAAACAGATATTTTCATGCACACAAATATCTGTCCTGGGTGGGAATCGAACCCACGACCTCTGGCGTAAAAAGCAAGCATTTGCCAACCACGCCAACAGGCCATATAGTAAAAATGTAATATTATAGACGCCTGACAAAACTTTAAGAGCAACAACTTTTGAAAGCATTGCTAAGGAATATCAAGCAGGCTTTGTAGCAATATTTTTTTAAATCCCTGCCACAAATGATAGGCGTGTTGGTCTATTTGTTAGTGAACCCTAACTGCTAAGCTAAAGGTCGTGGGTTCATTCTCCAATCAGGATAAATCTTTGTGTGATGAGCACGATTCTTTGTTCTGTGTGAGTTATTATGTAAAATATGTATGTTTATCAGTTATCTGGTTGTCATGGTACAAGTTCTGCTTAATATGGAATCAGATGGCCGTATGTGAATAATGTCCCAGGACAATTATTATTCTTATATAACACTGCCTGGATATCAGGTACTCTGCATTGGTTTCTAACATACATACATACATAGACTCACGCCTGTTTCCCAGAGGGGTAGGCAGAGACAACGGATTTCCATTTGTCACGATCTTTGCACACGTCTTTTGCCTCGATTACTGTCATTATATTCTTCATACATGCTCGCCGGTTTAGGGTACTTCTGACCTGTCCTTTCATGAGAACTCTCCGATTTGGTCAGAGAATGTTCGACGAGGTCTTCCCCTTCCGGTTGTTCCATTTACACAGGCCAGGTATACTTCTTTGGTCAATCTTCTTTCAATCTTCTTCTGTCAATCTTCTTTCTTCTTCAAATGGTTTCTAAATCATAACAATTTAATTAGAACCAATATAAGAGTATAAAGTAACCAACATTTATTAAATTAACTTCACATTTAAACATAAAACACGGATAATTATATCAATAATAACATCTTTTCCCTTTGTGAATAATCTAGGTAAAAATATTTCGCAGAGGCGAAGTGGGTACGGATGCTACAACGCCCTTCGGCGTTGCCTAGCAACCGTTGCTAGGAGCAATCTACCTCAAGGCTGAATCATTCGAATAAACAAACTTCATTCCTAATGTTACGACATAAAGGTTATTTTACAATGAATTACTTTTTGCTACACCCAAAAACTGAACACAATTAAATTAAATTAATTCGACTAATATTACAAAACAAACAGAATTACCCCACCTACGCAAAATTACTTTTGTACGCTTAGAACAAAAATATTGTTTTTTTATGAACATGTTTCAAATTTAGATTATAATTTAATGAGAATAATACTGAAGTATTATTTTCTTTTTATATATAATTAAGTATTTTAAAGAAGTCGTTTCGAGAGTATATCTAACAGATAACGGCAGCAGCGTCTCTCTGAGTACTAATACACTCGCCAATCGGCATATCAATAATAATCACACTAGTATATAAAGGCGAAAGTTTGTGAGTGTGTATGTTTGTTACTTCTTCACATCTAAACGGCTGGAGCGATTTTTATAACATTAGGTATGGAGTAAGCTGACACCCTGGTTTAACACATAGGCTATCTATACAAATAAATAAAATTGAAGTGTCTGTTTGTAATATTGAAATAACCCATTTTTACTACATGTATATGAATATTTATACGGTACATACTCCAAAATATATCTTTTTACAATTTTTGTCTGTCTGTCTGTCTGTTTGTTCCAGCTAATCTCTGAAATGGCTGGACCGATTTTAACGGGACTTTTATTGGCAGATAGCTGATGTAATAAGGAGTAACTTAGGCTACTTTTTTTTTAGAAAAGTCTTTTATTTTTGAAAAAACAAAAATAAAACAAAATAAACTAATTAAAACGCGGACGAAGTCGCGGGCACAGCTAGTAATTTATAAAGTTTAACGCGCCTAAAGCCCTGGGACACAGCTAGTATTATTTAAATGCGAAACAACGACAGACATTACGTCTGTTTGTAAAGACCGGTTTTCTCAGGAAACAACCATTTGTTGTCTATATAGACAACTAATTCATCCTATAAGAGTTCATTTTTTTCTTTGGGGAACAGAACACTAAAAATGGTTGCTTATACCTTTATTATGATTTGCTTTGTAATTAGGAATTAATACCGTGGCGCCGGAGTAGCATACCCGCGTTCCCGGGGCTCCCCGTATCAGGCGCCAGAAGAAGTCCACGGCAGGATAGGTTTAGTCGGTGCGAGTCCGACATACCCACCCGCAGACACTTTTTGCGGGTGGCATGCATTAGCATTCCCCCTGCCTTAACAAAAAAAAAGAAGAAAGGAATTAATACCGTGGGAATACTCATGGTTGTTAGTATGAGAAGTGTCCTTTACTGCTGCCGCGGCAGCAAACTATTGGTGGTGCTGTCGCTATGCCGAACTGGCAGGAGTCGGCAATTAGGGAGGGCAATCCAGAGCCTTCCTAGGGTACGTGGCCCAACCACCTGGGTCATGGCTGAGATGTAAAATGACTGAATGTCATATTCAGTCATTTTACATCTCAGCCATGACCCAGGTGGTTGGGCCACGTACCCTAGGAAGGCTCTATTCTTATAGTTACAATTGTCATAAACCTGAAATGACCGGTAATTTACTGTCAAATTCAGTCACACTATATGATAGTTCACACTATATAATAATACTATAAGTCATAAAAACCACATTTTGTTTTAATTTAGAAGTTGTAGACTTTTATTAACGACAAAAACTTAAAAGGTACTGAAATCAAATTGACTGAAAATGACAATTTTTGACAGTTAAAGACCATTTTTGACCAATTTGACCGTAAATGACATTCAGTCTAATTCAGTCACTTTAGTCATTTTCAACACTAGACATGGCGCATACAAGGGGGGCACCGGACCAGCATAACCGTGTTCCCGGGGCTCGCCACATCAGGCGCCAGAAGAAGTCCACGGCCCACGGCAGGTTAGGTTTAGTCGGTGCGACATACCCATCCGCATACACTTTTTGCGGGTGGCATGCTTTCGTCCGGCATTATCAAAAAAAGGAATCCTGATGGTGGGTCGAGCTTCCTCCTTCCCCTACTTCCTATTCTACATGTAAGACATGTATTCCTATACAACATGTATCTTAATTAACGCACACCCTGAAAATAGTTTGTTCAGAATCGTTTACTGAATCGATTTATATCATTTTTAATATAATTATTTTTTATTCCAAAATAATTAAAACTACGGAAATTATTGTCATATTAACCCTGTAAAGTCAAAACAAATTGAAATGGACCGTAAGTCAAAGTAATAAGACTTTAAAAATCGTAGTTTTATTTGTATTCATAAAAATTCCATCATTCAATACAAAATAAAGAAAAATTAACTTTATTCCAAGAAACTAAATTACTAAATAACAATGCATAGGTATACATGTTAAATAAAAAAATCAGTGTATGTATTATGATTACAACATAATATACTAATTGGGATGTTTGAGGGTGTGCGTTAATTATGTTACATGTTGTATATCAGAAATACTATTAATAGTGTTGGGATCTAAAACAAACTATCACAATTATTTCAGAGACCTTGCAGCTCGCAACATTCTGGTAGACGGCGCGGGCATCCTGAAAGTGGCAGACTTTGGCCTCTCCCGCACTGGTGTATACGTCCATACGAGGTCCCGGCCGGTGCCGCTGCGGTGGCTGGCCCCGGAAGCTATCCTGCACTCACAGTACTGCAGTGCCAGTGACGTGTGGGCCTTCGCTGTGCTGCTGTGGGAGATTGCTACTCTTGGTACGTGAATATTGCCTTTTGATCGCTTAAAGATGTACAGATAAATTTCTAAGGTGGAATAGGTCTGGAAGAGATCACTTGACGCGATAAGACCGCCCGTTGTACATTATGTTCTTTTATCCAATGTATTTTCTTTCCGTTTGAGTGTGTACTATAAAGAGTATTCTATCTATCTAATAGGTGTTTATCTATTTATTAGTGCCAGCAGCGCATATGACAGAGTTGATTTTAGGCGATTGGCACACCACCCCGCATGATGCAGCGTAGTACGTGAGTGCGTGTTCTAACGTTGCTTGTAAGTATCTCCGTTTGTATAGAAAACACGCACAGTCCAACTCAGTGAAACTGCATCCACGCGCGTTCATGCTGATGCGTGTTCTGTGTGTTGGCCAGTGCGTGTTTTCTATACAAACAGAGATACTAACAAGTAACGTTAGAACACGCACTCACGCACTACGCTGCATCATGCGGGGTGGTGTGCCAATCGCCTTACACGCCAGGATGTGTATGTAGGTACATCTGGCTGGACCCAGATGTAATTTCACACTTTCAATACCAACATCTATAAAAAATTCGAAATTACCTCAAGGTCCAGCCACTTGTATATACAAACAAATCCTTGCGTGCAAAACCAATTTAGTCATATTGGCACTGATGTTGCTAATACACACTTACCTAATCCAACTTAGAAATGTATCTTCCTTTGGTAGCTCCAGACCCCTTTTAGACAACGATTGACAAAAACCTTAATTTTGCTCAAATATACCCAGCATTTAAAATTATTTTTTTAATAGTTCCCCTTTGATTGCTTATATTCAATACTGCTTATATTATAAGCTATAACTAAACTATGTGTTTTGTCACATATGTATATGTTTTGTCTTGAAAATAGTCAAAATTAACATCGTTTTTACATTATATCAATGGTTTTTACACGCTTTATATTAGCTTCACTTGTGTGTTTGTTCGTAACCGACTCATTTGTGCGCGATTTTGACCAACTTTAACGGTCCGATTTCATTAAATCTTTGTAAATTTGTCGAGGACCGATGACAATACACTAATTTCATAAGATTATTCCATTAGTCATAAAGAAGACGGATACATTTTCATACAATATTGGGCCCGGATGTAAAAAGATAAAAGTGGTGTCAATGAATGGGTCTATAAATTATCAGTCAATCACAAAAAATTCCATGGATTTTTTCAATCTGTGAGCAGAGTTATAAAAGATTTAATATTAGTTAGAGAGGTTATGTACCAACCTATACTAAACAACTGATTTTTAAGGGCGATTGCTATTTATTAGTTATCCGTTTCCAGTATGTTAGCAAAAGTCGTACACGTTAAGCAATATCAGAAGTCCGTAGAGAGAATGCAGTTATCGAGGGATATATAAACAAAACAATAAAAAATACTCAAATCACACACGCACTAAATGATACGAGAAACGAGTGACCGATCATAGATTAGGATTCAAAATCTGTCACCAGTCACTGTCAGCATAGATTAAAAATATAGTTGCCAATAACTAATAAATCGATTTGAACGATAACCGATATTAAGTATGATTTCGATTTATTTATTGATATTTTATTTTTGACTGTTGACATTATGTTAATGTATTTAATAATTATTATGATTAAATCGGTTATCTGGTGTCCGTTAATCGATTATAGTAATAAACAACCAATTTAATTCGTTACTTAAACTTATTTTGAGATTTCTCATTTTCCATATTGTAAATTGGGTCAATTTTTACAATGTAAAATAGAAAAATATAACGCTTTTTTAAAACCATATCGCAACTTATTACAGTCAGGCCCAGAAATCCCCGTCTCCTTTAATGTCTTATTAGATGTAACTCATTTGAGTTTACTAGACAGATAACGCATATTGCGTGAATTTTTAATATCGTCACTATGGAATATGCATTACAAGTGCCATCTAGTAACACATAAGAGAATTACCTAACTACGTAAAGTACGAACGCGACCAAGCTACTAGCGCCATCTCTTACAAAGAAGATGAACCATAATTCTAAGACAATTTGCATTGCACTACAATTGGCAGCAATTTAACATTTAAAAATATGAACTTATATTATCTCTATCCCTTTGAAATAAAAAGGTCAACAGTATTTAGTTTCACCATTATTATGCTTAAAAATGACGTATTATTCCTACGATAACATCACATAGTTCAAGGAAAATTCCTCTATGGTGCTGTTCAACAATGTATTATTATGTATAAGTTAAATCCAGGAAATTCATGAGAATGAATTAGTTGTAGTGTAGCTAATATAACATATCATAGTTGTAGTAGTAGTTGTAGTTTACAACTATGATATGTTTATGATATGTTATTAGGGTACTAGGGGCACATATCTCAAAGGTACCAAACAATATTAGATAGATAGATAGGTACACTTTATTGCACATCACAGAATAAAATTTATATGTATAGAAATAGTTTCAATTTATGTACAATTGGCGGTCTTATCGCATAAGAGTGATTTCTTCCAGACAACCGTTGGATGGACTAGATTAGCAATTAAGAAAAGTGGCTAGCAATGTACGGTAAAATAACTTAAAATTCAATTTAAATAAATACTCAAATACATAGACTATGTATGTAATAATGTAATATGTAATAATAAAAAGAAAAGAAACAGTAGCAGGTTTATGATCTACAGAGTCAGGTAATGATTCTTTACTGAATTTTTAAAAGTGGTAATAGTCTGAGCGCGTTTTATAGGCAATGGCAGGGCATTCCACAGACGAGCTGCTTGAACCGTAAATGATTTATCGAGGAAATCTGTGGAATGTCCCGATATTTTAAGTTGCAGATTTTCCGATGATCTTAAGGGCCTAAAATGTGAATCACATAGGAACTCAAATCTTTCCTTAAGATAGTGGGGACTAGTAGG
This sequence comes from Pseudoips prasinana, assembly GCA_951640165.1. Taxonomy (NCBI): domain Eukaryota; kingdom Metazoa; phylum Arthropoda; class Insecta; order Lepidoptera; family Nolidae; genus Pseudoips; species Pseudoips prasinana. The sequence continues at coordinate 14,758,116 of OX621259.1, read as the reverse complement.
ATTGAACAAAATATTGTAAAGCATGGAGAGAATATGAGTATTTCGGCGGAGTCTTATAGGGAGCCACTTGAGTTTTTTTCGGAATTCGGATACATGATCATATTTGCGTAGGCCAAATATGAATCTTATGCAGAAGTTTTGGAGACGCTCAAGTTTATCAAGTTTGTCTTCCGTGAGATCTAGATATCTGGCATCTGCGTAGTCGAGTACTGGGAGAAGGAGGGATTGAGCAAGCGCAATTTTAGTGGTGGTAGGGAGAAAGTTCCGTAGTCTACGCAGTACTCCTGCAGTTGCATATAACCTGCGGCTTGTCTGTTGCAGTTGAGGACCCCAAGAGAGAGATGTGTCAAAATAGATCCCCAAGTTTCTCACTGTGGTACTGTATGGTATGACAGTATTGTCAAAAACTACTCGTGGAAGTTGCGACCAGTCAAGTGAGGTGATTTTTTGCGGACTGCCAATAACAATTACCTGACTTTTTGACGGGTTTACGTGAAGTCCATAGGCTTTGCTCCAATTAGAAATATACTCCAAGTCCTTATTTACTATTGACACACCATTTGAGATGGTTTCTAATGAAGCTTGTGTGTATACTTGGAGGTCGTCTGCATAAAGGTGGTAGGAAGAATCTAACTGACAGGAAATAGAGTTAATAAATATTGAAAATAGTAGCGGAGACAGAACGCCACCCTGAGGCACGCCAGTGCTCGTACTGCACCAAGATGACATAGCATCATCAATGCGAACACGTTGCCGGCGACCATCCAGGTAACTGCGAAACCAGTCAATTGCCGTAGGAGATATGTTAAGAGAGCGTAGTATGCCAAGAAGAATATCAAAATCAACGGTATTAAATGCATTGCTAAAATCAAGCAACGCTAGTACCGTTAATTTTCCACACTCCATACCTTGCCTGATATCCTCCGTAATATTGACTAGAGCTGTGGTGGTACTGTGACCGGGACGGAATCCGGATTGGTAGGGATTAAGGAGGCTATTAGAACAAAGTTAGGAATTCAGTTGATTGTGGATTAGGCGTTCTAGGACTTTGGAGAGAAAAGGAAGTATGGAAATGGGCCGAAATTCTGAAAAGGATGTTGGGTTTGGCTTCTTGGGCAGAGGAGTAATTTGAGCATCTTTCCAAGTGGATGGAAAGATGCTAGTGGATATGGAAAAATTGAGGATATGACACAGAATAGGAAGGATTTCAACAAGGATAGGAATTATCATATTACGGCTGATATGGTCACACCCAACAGAGTTGGATGTTATAGATAGTACACTCTTCTCAACATCACTAGCGGAAAATTGACTAAAGACAAATGCGGGATAGTTAGGGGTTGGCAGAGAAGAAAGGTGACGTAACGTGGTGGCTTTGATAGTCCCATCGAAATTGGACGAAGCCGAGAAATGTTTATTAAGTTTGTTAATATCTATATCTTTGGGAATACCAGTTTGGCGTTGTCTACCAACCCCCATTGATTGAAGGAATTTCCAGACCCGAGCTGGATCTCCGTTCTGAACAGATTCATGAAAATGCTGGCGTTGCGCTTTCCTACATACCTTATTGCAGCGATTCCTAATGTCTATGTACTTCCTTTTATTAGTATCATTGGGTCGAGATTTTACTTTTGATTTGGCTATTACTTTTTTGTTCAGAAGGATTTTAATTTCCTCTGATAGCCATGGTGATGGAAGGTGCTTCATTTTGACAGCGCGAATTGGAGCATGTACATCGTATAATTGGACAAGTTTGGTGTTAAAATGATGTATTTTGTTGTCCATCGAGTCACTATCAAGTGGAGGAGCCCAGTCAATACTACCAGCATCTTCCCGCAGTTTAGTGAGGTCCATTCCACCAAAATTACGCTGCATTAGGATTTTAGGTTTTGCCTTAACGGGGCGAACTTTATAGGACAGAAAAATAAGGTCATGGTATGAAAATGCGTCCGCTGAGCACTGACCATGCTTAGAGACGTGTTCCACAGAAGAAACGAAGATGAGGTCAAGGAGGGATGGATTGCAGTTAGGAAAATTATGGGTGGCATTCAGAGGTAGGATGTTAAGATTATTGGCCTCTACAAGATATTCTAGCTTTGATGCTCGGAAGTCTTTTTTTAATAAGCAGGTATTGAAGTCACCCATGACTATCGTGTGACTGTAAGAAGGTACTAAGTTTTCTAGAAGATTTTCCAATGAGGAGAAGAAATCAATGCGCATTGAAGGACAGTAGTAAACGCCTAAGAGTAATTTAGCGTGATTTACCTCTACTTCGATGAAAAGATGTTCACCTGCATTTGGGGGCGGAGGTTGTGCTGATACGTTGATGACAGAGAAAGGAATGTTATTACGCAAGTATATAGCAACACCACCACCGCCACTGCCAGTCCGATCATTTCTAATTAATTGGAATCCGGGAAGAACATACGAAGCAGAGGGTAAGCATGGCTTTAGCCATGATTCGGAAATGAGTATGGCATGGACGTTCTTACAGTCAAAAGAAACCAGCATATCAGGAAAATGAGCCGGAATACTCTGCGCGTTGATATGAATCACATTAAAGTTCCGAGAGACACCAGAAAACTGCATTTCAAGAATTTCCGATATAGATGGAATACTGCAAAAGCTTAGGTCGTCACTAGATGAAGAAATACAGTCTTTAAATTCGCTACTATCATCACTTTCCGCAGACGTCCGCAGTGGATCCTAAAATCTAGAACAAATATGTTGTACTTACAGTGGTTCAGGGATGTATAGAACCAGCGCGAGCGTTATCTTTTTAAACATATAATAATATCCTCCTGACCAAATTTCTAAACTATTAATGCAAACACAGGGGCGCTTTCTATTCAATCACTCCCACGATCCGAGGTGGCGACTAGCGACACAAACGGAAAGAGCTCAGGCCCAGTACCAACAGCTAAAACTGCTCTCCGTGGCACGGGGATGTAACTACTAAAAACTTTCTTATTTCGAGGTGATATCGAGAAAAGATTTTTTTACAGAAAAAAATAATTTTTGGCTCGACCGACCCAAGATTTGAACCAAGGACCTCATTATTTGCTCAATTTAAAGATGGCGACTCTGCAATCAAAGTTGTAGAGAACTATATTTACCTAGGACATACCATCCAACTAGGTAGGTCCAACTTCAAGAAGGAGGTCAATCGTAGAATCCAACTCGGCTGGGACGCGTTCGGGAAGCTACGTAACATCTTCTCGTCTAAAATACCGCAGTGTCTCAAGTCAAAAGTCTTCGACCAGTGTGTGTTGCCAGTGATGACTTACGGAACAGAGACGTGGTCGCTCACTATGGGCCTTATTAGACGGCTCAAGGTCACCCAAAGAGCAATGGAAAGGGCTATGCTCGGAGTCTCCCTGCGGGATCGAATCAGAAATGTCGAAATCCGCAGGCGAACCAAAGTCACCGACATAGCCCGAAGAATTGCAAAACTGAATTGGCAGTGGGCGGGGCACATAGCTCATAGAACCGACGGCCGTTGGAGCAGAAAGGTTCTCGAGTGGCGACCACGACCCGGAAGACGCAGCGTGGGCAGGCCCCCTATAAGATGGACCGATGATCTTATGCGGGTCGCTGGAAACTGCTGGATGCGAATAGCGCAAGACCGGCAATTGTGCAGATCTTTGGGGGAGGCCTATGTCCAGTAGTGGACGTCTTTCGGCTGATAACATGAGGTCGAGTCCGACCTCATCATCCATATATGTATAAAATTTGAATTTTCTACCATAACATGCTAATTTAAAAAAAGTTCGTAGCTTAACGCAGAGCGCCTACCTACCCCGGATTGGTAGATGTTCGAGACCCACTGGAAGATTAAATTTATGATTGCCCATTTTCGTGATTAGACCTATATAAATAGTTTACCTTTTTATGTTTTTCAATTACAGGTGGCTTCCCATACGCTGAGCTGAGTAACCAACACGTCCCATCATTCCTGGCCGGAGGCGGCCGCCTACCAAAACCTGTGAGGGCCTCAGCCAGCCTCTACCAACTAATGGTCGAATGTTGGTCCGAAGAGCCCCACGAGCGGCCAACATTTACACAAATCGTGGACAAACTTACAGTCCAAAATCAGTTGTACGTCGATTTGGATTGTGTATTCCCACCTTCGGAAGACGAGATAAGAGACTACGATTTTAACATGGCATTTGCCAACGGTCAGATTGACCGGTGACTTTTATAAGACTGAATATTTTTATTGTTATTATTGTCACCCTATTTGCACAGTAAACGTGAAAAATATATATATATTTTAATTTATTTGTTCATCCTATGGACAATGGCAACCTTCAAGAAGCGATTCTTTTCCTTTTTTAAGACTGGCAACGCACTAGCGGCCTCTCTGTTGTTGCGAGTGTCCACGGGAGGCGGTGATCATTGAAACACCATTAATTGATCCGCTTGATCTTTTATTATATTACAAAATTACTTCCTCCTGAAATCAGGACGGAAAAGAGTCGCTTTTCTTAAAAAAAAAACGGGAGTATTTTCTGATTTTTATAATTTCGTTATACTATCACAATAATATATAGGACGTGAAAATTCAACATACATACACACTAACAAACTTTCGCCTTTCTAATATTAGTGTGATTTGTAGTTGATCAGTATAAGCGGATCTCGCGTTGATTCATTCCCTTTACGTCGATTCCCGTTATGTTGACCCGAACACCTTGTCTCGCTTTTGCCCCCCCCCCCCCCCCCCCCCACCCACAACGTTTTCTCCCCGCTTCTATTCCCTTTATGTCGATTTTCTTTACCACGCTTCTATTACCATTATGTCGATTTTAATAATATCATATTTAGAAGTACAGTTAGAAGAAAAAGTTTCTTTTAAAATAAAATAATAATTTATTATACGTATTAGACTATATTGACTAAGCGAAATTTAATGACGCATTGGTGATTTTACATAAATTAAGTACAGCAGTATTAAGACGTGATGTCGGTGTACCTAAAATAATATGTACCCAATGTACATTTTATTTTAGGTACATTAGTGGAACTCAAGTTCGAATATCAGGTCTTAGATTTCTCCTCTCTTTCGCACATATACACATGTCCCACTTACACATAAAGAGTTGGTAGGGTTGCACGTCCCAATTCTATCTAGGGCAAAAATTTGGAACAATTTAGGGGAAATTGTTACAAATTTTAAACATTTCGTAAGTGATTTTTTTTTCTAGACAATTCGCGTATATGACAGATTAGTCGTAATGCTTCTGTCCTTGTCTTCACCTATCTCTTTCTTTTCATTCATAAAACTCGCACTATCTCGTTCTAATTATTCTGGTAACATCTAATGTAAATTTTTACATTAAGAATTTTGTATGTCCTTATCATCCGCTATCCTTTTTTTTGTTCCGGTATTATTTAGAACATTCTAATAGCCACCAAAAACGTACTAGGGTTCGAAGCCCGAACGTGACATCACCCCCTCCTTAGACATGGTCGTCACGAGCATTGCTATTGCCATAATAACGCGCCAACCGATCTACATGTACAATCTTCGCAGGGCTTCTTGGGTTCCGCTGTATCCTATAAGTGACGTCGTTGATCAGCGTAATGACTTCGTAAGGCCCTTCCCAACTAGGTTGCAATTTTGGAGATTTTCCTTTTCGCCTGGTGGGATATTCAACCAGACTAATGATTCTTCTTCAAAACTAGCTTTTTATCATTAGCTTTGCTATCGTAACGTGTTTTCATTCTTTCACTAGCTTTGAACCGGCTTCTCTGATCTGCTCATTCACGTCTATCAGTTTGTCCGCAATTCGTTGACATAGTCTGTGACACTTCTTTGTGTATCTCTATCTTTGTAAAGATTATATGATTGAAAATAACTAATAGAACAAATAATAATACAATGGCACTGCCACTGGCTTTCAATTGATATCCTGACTGTACCTGTTCACCAAACTCGACAAATCGGTAATAAAAAGCGTAAAATATCAATACTTTGGAGAACAATAGACTCCCAGAATCGACATAACGGGAATCAACGTAAAGGGAATGAATCCTCGCGTTGTATAGGATTTCCAAACATACCTCGATATGTAGCCGTGTGTACATCATTGTGATAAAACTTTAAAATAAAAGATAAAAAAATAAATCAATGGTCCCATTTCTATGCGTTAAGAACTAAACTAAAAAACAGGTTTTTAATCATTTTAATTTAGTTTTGCTGCAAAATACTGGGGTAAAATAAGCGTGGCGCTAGAACCTGTCGACATATTAAGTGAACATGACAAACAATGACACCTGTTCGTCTAGTGGTTAGTGACACAGACTGATTAGCAAGGGGTCGTGGGTTCAATCCCCACTCACAACAAGTCTTTATGTGATGAGCATGATTATTAGTTCGGTGTCTCTCTATTTATATACATGGCTTCATTATGGACCCTGTATGGCACAGCAAATGTAGAAGGGAGGAAGATAGCTTTAGTTTAATATTCTATATATAATATCTAGGGACAATGTCACACAGATCATCCTAGCCCCAAACTAAGCAAAGCTTGTACTATGGGTACCAGGCGACGATATACATACTCATATAGATAGATAAATACTTAAATACATAGAAAACATCCATGACTCAGAAACAAATATTTGTGCTCATCACACAAATTACCGGGATTCGAACCCAGGACCACCAGCTTCGTAGGCAGGAGCACTACCCACTAGGCTACGGTGACCGTCAAATATTCATTTAGATACTATCACTATTGTGACATGAGTCAACAGTGCCGAGCAATAAAATTACCCAGTGATGTGAGGCTCAGGCATGTCCCGGGGAAATACTTGAACTGTCTTCGGTCCCGCAACGAATTTAATCAGTAAGAAGGATGAAATTGGAAAAATTTAGTTCCTCTTCATAGATATATCTATGCTAGAGCCTTTTGAAGAGCGAATTGCTACTAGATAGGCCAGCTGCAAAAGCACCAAGGGTATATTTTAAGGGTCCTAACAAGTCAAAATGGGACGCCGCCGTCGTCAAGCAGCTCCGGGAAGGCAGCGATCTGTTTGTGACGCAGTTGCTGTGCCGGACTGGCAAGAGTCAGCAATAGAGGGCAATCCAGAGCCCTCCCAGGATTCGTGACCTGACCATCTGGGACATGGCGCAAAAGGGGGGCACCAGAGCAGCATACCCGCGCTTCCGGGGCTCCTCCCATTAGGCGCCAAGAGAAGTCCACGGCAGTTTAGGTTTAGTCAGTGTGAGTCTGACATAGCCACCCACAGACACTTTTTGCGGGTGACATGCGTAGGCATTACACTGCCTTATCAAAAAAATTAAACAAGTGTGATGTTTAATAAGAAGGGGAAGAATAACAGTCAAGTATAGGATAATAATGCAGACAATAATGCATTGTCAAGACACAGAATGGCCATCCTGGGGCTGGCATATCCAGAACCAGGAGACTACAAGGATCTACCCCTAAGAAGCGTACTGGATTATGTGCAGACTTCATTCAGGACTCTAGGGATAGAATAAAAACCAGTGGGGGATAGTACAAAAGATCCTGAAGGGTCGAAGTGCTGTACGCAAGTACACCCCAACAAAGATAAGATATGATAGGATAATTTTCTACTGAAAATGGCAATTTAAAAGTAAATTGTTTAGTTTCAAATTAGTACCTTCACCAATCTGCCTTCCCTCAACTTCCTATTGCGAATATGAAGATACCTACCGCCCTCCATATAGTTTAGGAGTGTGATCTGCCATAAAGAGCATAATATTGTGTTTAATAGCTTGCAATCAATATCTGGAGTTGTTGATTATACAGATATTGTAGCAACAAGGAACAATTTCCGTGCGTTTAAGCGCTTTTGCCATATCTAGGTACTATTGGAATCAAATATATCAGCTCACTTGGGACCCTTAAATTGATCCTCGGTGCTTTTGCAGCTGGCTTCTCTAGTTGTAATTCTCTTGTTTTATGAGGCTATAGCCTCTTTACGTCATTCTGTCTCCCGCTTTGCTCTCAGGTAAGTGGAATTCGTTGCGGGATCCAAGACAGTTAAAGCGTTTCCCCGGGACATACCTGAGCCTCACCGCTCAGAGTCATTTCATTGTGTGCCACTGTTGATCCAAGCTTACAGGAGTTGCAGTGGTGAGTAAGAGGGAGGGACTAGTCCCTTTAATAAAGAAATAGCTGGTTTAACTATCCTGAATTCGTCACCCAAGCTGACCGCTATACAAATCTTCAGCTTTACACCAATTTGGTTCAGAACAGAAATCAAACCCACGACCATCCGGGCGGCATGATCGGACCTGAAGATGGTTTCATGATGAAATTTATATGCAAGTTATAAAGAAACAAAATTTTCCTAAAGTTAATCAAGTCAACAATAAAATGTCACGTTCCATCAACTTTTAATTTAATTTCATAAAATCGAGTTAATACATTAACTTTTATTGGCACTATACTTTAAAGTACAGACGCCAGCACTCCAATCTGTCAAATTTCTTTTATAGATTTTCAATTTTATAACAGAAACATAAGGTTCACTTTGAATTGAGGAAATTTGACAGATTGGGGTAGCTTGATGTGCTGGCATACCTGTACATACATTCTTGTAAGAATGCACAATTTATGTTAGGATACTGAAGGAAATACTTAGATTAATATGTCTTAGCAACATATTTGTATACATAAGTGATGATAAGTGAATACTTGGAAAAGTAAGCATTTTATATTCTATTAAAATATTATTTTTTAAAAGTTTAAACAAACGAGTCAGCAGACATTTTACGTTTCGCCTTGCGGTATGGGTGAACTTCAGCTATGAGCTTTGACAACGTGTAATAATGTCGTGTGTAACGTTTAATAAAAGTTAGAAATACTCTAAACCGGCGAGTATGTATGAAGAATATAATGACAGTAAACGAGGCAAAAAAAGGTGTACAAAGATCGTGACAAATGGAAATCTGTTGTCTCTGCCTATCACTCTGGCCAACAGCGGCATACACGCGTCCGCGCTCGCGCTGTTGAGATAGGAGATCTAACTTAACCTAACCTACTTTTCTGACTGCAGTTCGTAAGTCAAATTTGTTGTTAATTTTTTTTTGAAAAGGCAGTCCTCCGTCTCCATCGCGAGTGCCTTAGGTCACCAATTGCGCCATGAAGCGCTCAGTATCAGCCCGAAGTCTGAGAGTTGGCGGTATTACACCCCCGTGGCTCGGAGAGCACGTAAAGTTGTCGGACCTGTACTTGACATCTTTCCAGTCGTGTCGCTATTCGGATTATGAGAGTGATGGAATAGAAAGTGCCCCTGTGTTTGCGCACACACTTGTGCACTATAATATGTCCTGCGCAGTTGGCTAGTCTCCATTGAGACTGGCCGCAGTGCTGTCACACCGTGTCACAGGCCCGTTACAGGATGTTTGTGAGTAATTCTAAGGGATGAAAATAGCACTGTAGGTACTATAGGCCTTCTGATATTTCTAGCCCTTCTGCCGGAATATTATCCATAAGCAATAATGTTTTCCACTATGGTTCAAGAGATCCGACAAATCCATATCGAGTATGAGGATGATGATTAGACTAACACCCCTTCTATTTCTTTCAGTGGTCTCAGATATAATTTATAACGTCATAATTTTTGCAATGGTAACGCAAGTATTACCATCGGAAAGACCAGATCCGAAAAATGACCCATTAATATTCATTGCGAACCCGGTAGAAGCCGAAATGCCTGGCCATTGGATACCACTTAGTGTCGTAAAATTAATATTAAGTCGTAAAACTACAACTCCTAAACCAACAGTTACTAAACTTAGATTAATCATGAATGTAACATTCTCACGAGAAGAGATGACTCCCATAATTCAAGCTCCTGCTATTCCACCAACCCAACCTTCAACTCCTCAACCAGAAGAGCCGCCCAATACAGAACCCGAACAGTTGCCTGAGCCAGATCCCGAACCAGAAGCCACAGCAGAGCCAGAAACTGAAGCAGAACCCCAAACTGAACCGGAACCAGAAGCTGAACCAGAAACCACAGCAGAGCCAGAACCTGAACCAGAACCCGAACCAGCACCGGAACCAGAACCCACACCAGAACCTACACCAGAACCTACACCAGAACCAGAACCTGAACCTGACCCAGAACCCCAACCTGAACCAGAACCAGAACCCACACCAGAACCCACACCAGAACCAACACAACGTTCAAGACGGCCAAAGCGACCACAGAATGATCATCTCAACGTTCCGTAAACCTGTATAACACAAAAACTGCGCCTTTATAAATATATTATATCTAAATATATATTAAATACTGTAGTATTCTTTTCATAATTCCACCCACCTTCCTGCCCTTTTAGTCCTGTTCAACTCTGTCAACAATGGCACCTTGTGAACAGGCTCTAAACATTGATTTTCCCGCCTGGGGAAAGACTTTATTGCCTCAAAACCCATAACAAGTGATATCAAAACCAACACTTTTCGATATGGCAAAATCTTACGACGTTCCTCCACAGTTTTAGCGTCAACGTGTCAGGCATCGTCAATGGTGAGGTAGACCTTTTGGGCTACCATACTGCTCATTTTTCCAAAAGAAGCTGTCACTTTTCCTGCGAGGTATAATTTCAAATTGCAACGATGCCTGGTATTTCACGATCCCAACGTTCCGTAAAACTGGAAAACACAAATACTGTAGTATTCTTTTCATAATTCCTCTTCATTTCATAAGTCTAAATATGTTTGTAAAGTACCCCGCGACACGGGAATTAAATTCCCTAGTGCGGGCGTTTAAAAAAAATGGTGAGGTAGACCTTTTGTAGTACCGTAATGCTCATTTTTCCAAAAGAACCTGCCCCTTCTCCTGAGACACATAATTCTCAAAATGCAACGAAGAGTTTCACGATGGTGCGCTATGTTACTGCATGTGGATCAGATTACATTGACCAAGATCATCATTTTAAGAGACGTAGGGCACAGCATTGATTCGCTCAAAGAGCAGTCCGACTGGGGAAGTACCTCCACCTTACAGAAGACATTCTTTAATAATAACTAAATGTTGTTTTTCTGCGTGTGAGTAAGGTCGCCAGAGCTCATCGGGGTGGGGCTACACATGTTGCTGACTCTTAAAGACCGGCAACGCACCCGCGACTCCTCTGGTGTTGCGAGTGTCCATGGGCGGCGGTGATCCTTACCATCAGGTAACCCACTTGCTAGTTTGTCGCCCTCTGATATATAAATCCTAATACCTTAATTCCGCCAGAGTATCCTGAAGTGAAAATGAGCTAAGAATCGAGAAGAGGGGGACGTGGTTTTTCGTTATGTAGGTACCATATTACATATTAAATCAAAGAGCTTATTGTCTTCATAAATTTATTATTACCTTTTTAACCGCCATAGTCATGAATAGATGACAAAACAAAAAGTGCCCAGCGTAGCGTGCTGGGAAAGCGAAAAACCACGTCCCCCTCTTCTCGATTCTTAGCTCATTTTCACTTCAGGATACTCTGGCGGAATTAAGGTATTAGGATTTACCAGTCACCATCATCATCATCATAATAGCTGTAAGAAGTCTACTCACAAAGCCCTCCCCCAAGAAACTCATCATCATCATCTGTAAGAGGTCTACTGCTGACAAAGGTCTCCCCCTAGAATAATCTTGGTAGGATATGCCATAATCGCCACCCTTCGTATTGTCAGTGTTTATAGTTTTAGACATGAAAAACGTGCTTTTGTTGGAAAAGGAAAATGCCTGAAGCCCGGTTTTGACTTAATTTAAAGTTTATATACATACAAATTTTTATTTATTTATACATACCAAACTTACGAAAAGTGCTTTCTGTACCCTAAAAAAGAACGTGTGCGTCACGATTGCTCCGCCACGCTATCCGAACAGAAAAAGAAATCGCTAAAATGTCTGTCGAAATTAGTCAAAATCGAAGCACAAACCAAACAATTGTCAAAGCAGAAATAAAGAAGTTATAGGGCCTTTAAGTTGGCCGCGCGACCGTAAGTAACGTGGAGGATTGCGCGGCCATGGAGATCTCAGCAACTACTTGGGATAGAGATCTAATTCTTTTTGTTAATTGAACATTTCATTTGTCAACAATTGTTGAAAGAATTATAAGACTAAGAACAATATTTCATGAAATATTCACCCTGGAAGTTATGGCCGCGCAATCGTGCACTTGATGTTTCTTTAATCGCGATTATTTCTTCAAAACTTATGATTTCGTGCCGTAAAACTGTTACTAGAAGAAAGGTCTTAATATGTCCAAAGTACCGAAAGTATTTAATTCCACCAAAGTTTATTTAAACAGACGAAATCAAGGCAAAACAAAAGTTACGTGGCCGCGCAGTCGTAACGTTACTTTAAACGCTGATATCTCATTATCTATTCTTGTTAAGATTTCGGTGTGGACATCCATTTATTCGTACTATTAACCTCGTCAGATTGACATATCGTTTTACCGTCAGAACAGTTGTCTACTCGTGTAATCGCAAAAATGATGTTATCTCTTCCAATGTTCTAGTAGACCGACCATAATTTCGGTTTAATATGGGAATAACTTTTGCTCTACTAGGCTAAAATGTACCTGTTGCTGCGCAATCCTCCACGTTACGTTCGCGCGGCCAACTTAAGCCCCTAACTTCTTAATTTCTGCTTTGATAATTGTTTAGTTTGTTCCCTTCTATTTTGACTAATTTCGACAGAAATTTTAGCGATTTCTTTTTCTGTTCGGATAACGTGGCGGGGCAATCGTGACGCACACAAAAAGAACAAAGTGTTTTGATATTTCTGAGTATCGGGTCGAAGTCAGGGAGTTCGCGGTATGACACCCTCATTCCTTTTTTCCCCCCGGATCACGTTAGCGTATAGACGTGTGCATATTATTTAAAAAAATCCAATTTATACATTAAATTTCCAAAAATACGACAAATTAATTAATACAAAGTACTAGGCGCGCATAGCGTCGTCGAAGACGGAAAGTGCGAGTACCAGTGCAAGAACAGGACAACAACACGCGACGGAGTACTTCGACTGAGCTACGCCGCCGCGCGCCCCACCGAGTAATACTAGCGTGAGTCACAACGCATGCGCAGAGACTAACACTAACCGTTCAAGCGAGACCGGACCTGCATACGCGCACCCCGACCTTTGACCGGAGTGGCGCATACGCAAGACTGACACGGACTCAACTAACGATCGTTTACCATCGGATCATTTAGGCCTACAGTAACAAACATGTCCGTACAAAGGTCGCCTCAACGCGCTCAGAGCAACTTAAACCTGCCAATTTCGAACATTACGCACGCTAACTCGGACCCAGCGATTAACACATCAACTTGTAATGCTCCGGAAGAGGTTTTTTGTAATATTACAAAGCGCCCTAAGCGTACATTCGATAACTTCTCCTCACAATGTGAGTCGCCACTGTCTGAGTTAAAATCAATGTTTGATTCGAAATTCGAAACGTTAAATAACGCTTTGTTAACGATTATGGACCAAAACCAGGCCATCCAACATTCAATTGGAACAATGAACACTAAACATGAGCAAATTCTCACTAAAATGAATACACTGGCGCAGGAGAATTCTGAGTACAAGCGAAGAGTTACAGCGCTAGAAAACAAAATAGAATTGATGGAAAAAAATAACTGTAGCACAACCTTGGAGATCCGCAACGTCCCAAAACAAAAAGAGGAAGACAAGGAAGTACTAGTAGCGCTCATGGAAAACCTGTCCGCGACCTTGGGCGACAACAAACCATTCGGCGAGAATGAGCTCCGAGATATTCACCGCAATATAGCGGGAAGCCTAGTGGTGAACTTTACATCGACCATACGTAAAGAAAACCTCTTTACACGATACAGAACCTTCAACAAGCTAAAGAGAGAATCTAAAGAACCTGGACTAAATACGGAACACCTCAAGCTTCCGGGACCCACCCATCAGATCTATATCTCCGAAGCCTTGACGAGTAAAACAAAGCGCCTTTTTTACTTAGCGCGTGAGAACGTGAAAACCGATAAGATCGCATCGGCCTGGACCTCATATGGAAAACTTTATGTTAAGAAGGATCAGGGGTCTACCCCTGATCCCACCCGTATTACTGAGGAAGAACACCTGACTAACCTACTGTGACTAGGCCATGGAGCTATAGGCATACTATTATGTAACCATATGTCGCGGTTTCTTTGTTTACTATGTTTAATAATCTATTTTTCTTTTTCTTGTATTTCATTATTGCATGTTATTATCAAAGTTAAAAATTACCAAGTGCTCATTTATTTGTTTTCCCTAAGCTCTAGATATTTACTAAGATGTATAATGCAGACACAACATTCACACATTAAACTCACCATACCAACAACATCAATACTTAACAACCAAGTCACAACATATACACAATACAAACACAACATTCTCATTCACATATACCCATTCACTCTCATACACCTGAATCACTGCAGTGGCGCCCTTGCCGAGATGGGTGGGAGAGGGACTCGTGGCCTATTTTATTCAAATTATCATAAAATCCTTACGTCACTTATAACTAGTGACGAGCACAATACCTACTTAATTACAAAATGACAAACATTATGAATAATATTGAATCAATAGGCCTCGATCTCGACTCCCTGTCTCCTGCACGGGCTATCATCTGTAACGTGGATGATGTAAATAAACATATCCCTAAAAATAAAGGTGCCCTTAATATTATCTCGCAGAATATACGTAGCATCCAACGTAATATGGACAGCTTTACAACACTACTTCAACGATCCGAGCTCACGTGGGATGTAATAATACTATCTGAATGTTGGTTACCTTCAGTAAAGCATATAGTAACCTTGGAAAACTACAACTACACTATGACAACTAATCATAAAACACAAAATGAAGGAGTCGTAATCTACTACAGTAAATTACTAAAAGGGACGACGGAGGAACCACTCCTAAATGATGCCAACTGCCTCACATTGAAATTAAATAGCGATACCTGCGTGATTGGTATCTACCGGCCGCCCGGCTGCTACGATACAAGTAGTTTTATAAACTCTTTAGACACATTACTCACAAGGTTAAGAAGCTTTAAGAATATAATCCTATGTGGTGATATAAACATTGATATTCACCCAAATGGCTCTGATAGACGAGCACAGGACTACCTAAATCTTCTAGCTAGCCACTCAATGCCCCCTGGGTACACTATGCCGACACATGGACGAACATGCCTTGACCATATAATTATTAAAACTAAACTCGAAGCTACATGCTTCGTGTTTCCTTCCTCTATAACAGATCACGATTCGGTAGCCTTAAACATCCAGATCAGACATAAATTACATCACAATGATAAGATACGCACTAAAGTTGACTTCCTACTCCTAGACACCGCGGTACTAAAAATTTATTTCCGAGTAATCGTAGACTGTGCCGACATTAACCATGCCGCAAATACCCTTATGTGTCTTTCGGATGCCATACAAGTATGCACCGTACCAATCAAGTCTCCAAAAAGAAAAACTATACTCAAACCCTGGATCACTAAAGGACTTATACGCTGTATGAGAAACAGGGACAATCTTCACAAAAAATGGAAGAGGGATCCAGTGAACGAAGTGCTACGAATGACATACAAACGATATCGAAGTTTTTGCTCCACTATCCTAAAGAACGCCAAACAATCATACAACAGACAAAAATTCGACAAAGCAGGTAAAGACAAAAAACAACTCTGGAAGACGATTAAAGATGTAACAGGCACTAACCTCTTTTCTGACCACGCGGTATCCCTTTTAAGTAATGATGAGCCTCAGCAGCGGATGAACGAAGTCAACCATTACTTCGCGAATATCGGTAGGGAAATTGCCGAAACGTTGGATCATTCTGACCCTGATTTGACCCCCACCTCTAACATTAGCGATCAAACAACCCTGACCTCCTCCAATCCCCTAGGGTCCCTTGTTATGGCTCCTCTAGCCGAGGGCGAGGTCGCCCGAGTCATCGCCAACTTAAAGGACAAAAGCTCAACGGGAATCGACCATATATCCAATAGAATGGTTAAAAGATATTCTGACTATATGGTCGCCCCTATCACACATATCTGCAACCTCGCCTTCAAAACAGGAATATTTCCCACTGCCTTCAAAACCGGTCTTATTAAACCAATCCATAAAAGCGGAGATAAGAGGGATATAAATAACTTCAGGCCGATATCCATCCTGCCCACCCTATCGAAAATACTGGAGAGAATAATTAATGAGAGGTTAATGTCATACCTGGAAAAGAACCATATATTATCCCAATCCCAGTATGGCTTCCGAAGTCGTACATCGACTTCCAATGCAGTTCATAACTTGATCGACTCCATTGTTACTGACTTGGATGACAAACAGAAGTGTGTAGTTGTCTTCCTCGATATTGCAAAGGCATTCGACACCATACCTATTCCACGCCTATTAAACAAGTTAGAAAGGGTCGGCGTGAGAGGCCTCCCACTTACACTCTTCAAGGACTACTTGAACAATAGACGACAGATGGTCAAAATTGGCGATTGGATCAGCGATGAGACCGAGGTTGAGTATGGGGTTCCCCAAGGAAGCGTGATTTCTCCTACGTTATTCCTCGTCTACATTAATGATCTCTGCCAGATCCAGCTGAAGGGAGGAAAGATATTTACGTTTGCCGACGACACGGCCTTATTCTTTCGAGGGAATACCTGGGATGAAGCTTTCTTTAATGCACAGACGGGCTTTGATAGGGTAAATAAGTGGATGAGAAGTAACCTACTATCATTAAACATAGCTAAAACAAAATACATTCCATTCGCATTTAGAACCAAGCAATTGCCACCACAAATGTACTCAATCATAGCCCATAAGTGCACAAGTCGGCTTTCCTCAGAGACCTGCACTTGCCCTACCCTGGAAAGAACCAAGACCATCAAATACTTAGGAGTAACATTAGATCATACCCTTACTTTTAAACCACATATTGATATCCTGACAGCAAGACTACGCAAATTAATATACATATTCAAGACCTTAAGAAACGTCACCACTAGAGACATAATCAGGAAGGTATATTATGCTTTATGCCACTCCCTCATAGAATACTGCATTACGTCTTGGGGAGGAGCCGCCAAGACACATATGATAGTAGCAGAGAGAGCCCAAAGGGTCCTCCTCAAGGTCGCTGCTGGCCTACCCTTCCGTCACCCGACAGATTCGCTCTACAATGAGTGGGACATACTTTCAATCAGGAAAACCTTCATCCTGAGAGTCATAGTCATGAAACACTCTGAAACCGAGTATAACCCCAACAAAAATGAAGGCAAACGACGAAAGGGTACGGTTTGTACGCATCAACCCAGAAGAACAGCATTCTCACAACATTTCTACTGTTTTCTTGGGGACTACCTGTATAACAAGATGAATGCAATCCTAAATATCTACCCACTTGTTAAGTACAAGTGCAAGCAAGCCGTTATACTGCATTTAAAAGCGCTAAACTATGAGAGCACCGAACAAGCACTCCATCCACCACAGTAAACCTACATACCTCACCTACATCCACCTTCACACACCTACCCTTACTCTCACATCAACCCGAACATAGCTATCACTGAACACACATACCAGTTCACTTCCACACATAAAGACCCATTTTAACACGTACATTCACACACCCTGCCATATACATACTTATTTGCATCCTTTCTTTTAATAGTGATAAAACTGTAAGCTTAAATTATGCACGTACTTGCTTTTGCATGAGGGGGGCCTGGTGACCTGTGGCACAGGTTTTCGCAACCTATTTCAGGCACCAGTCCTTCACAAATGAAAATAGTATCTAAGTATAATTATAATCTAGCCTTAAGTTCCAATTTGTGAAAGGAAAATAAACGTATTTTATTATTATTATTTTATTATTATTACAAATCCTTGCATGCAAAACCAATTTAGTCATATTGCTGCTGTTGCTAATACACACCTAATCCAACTTAGAAGTTTATCTTCCTTTGGCAGCACCAGACTAGACCCGTTTTAGACAAAGATTGACAAAAAACGATTCTTATTTTTATTCAATAAAAAATTAAAGCAGTTAGAGTTTTTAATTTATATTTTAAATAATGCGTTTTTGATTGTTTGTATTCATAAGCTATAGCTACCTATAATACGTGTTTTGTCACATATGTATATGCGTTGTCTTGAAAATAGTCAAAATTAACATCGTTTTTATACGCTTTATATTAGCTTCACTTGTATATTTGTTCGTAACCGACTCATTTGGGCGCGATTTTGTCCAACTTTAACGGTCAGATTTCATTAAAACTTTGTAAATTTGCCGAGGAACGATGACAATACACTAATTTCATAAGATTATTCCATTATTAGTCATAAATGGCATAATACCTAGATGTAACTCATTTTAATATCGTCACTAATACATAAGCATTACAAGTGCCATCTAGTGACACGTAAGAGAATTACCTAACTACGTAATGTACTAACGCCACCAAGCTACTAACTCCATCTCTTACAAAGATGACTAACCACAATTCTAAGACACAATTTGAATTGGTGCGTATAAATTAGGCGCGCGAGCCAATGTTCGACCAGAGTTGACGTTCATTTGCCGCGCGAGCCAATATATAGATATAAATTTAGTTGGACGTGACAGCTGCTAGGCGGTTAGAGCCCATGCTCACCCCTACTGTCCGGTGAAGCAGTAAAAGCTAAAAAAAGTAAAAAAAAAAAAAATGGACGTGACAGCCGCGCGCGGCAGGCGATCCATCACGAACCACTTGCGAAAAAATATTCGTATCGTTATCGAGGTTAATTTGTATGTGAATTGAACAGCGCCTCTATCGTGCGTAAAAACAACTAATTTTGCTAGAACGAACGAACGGTAATGTAAACGTATCGTCAACCTATCGACACTTGAAACTTATAAACAATCATCGGGAGCACGAACATTGTTTTGACGTACGGTAATGTAAATTTCGAAGGCTGGCTATCGAGCACAGTCGAAACTTTATTCACTTAAAAATCTTCGGTGAGAATAGTTGTGTAACGAATTCAAATATAGTTTATAATTGGATTTTTACGTTTTAAAGTTTTTTACACTATATAATTGGAAGTGTTTTTTATTGACTCAAACTATTATTTTATCATTGTTATTGAATTAATTAAAATGCAAAGACCATCGCTATACGAACGTAGCTCTTTGCATTATTTACTCGCAGTAACTTTAATCGAAAATGAGGAAAGTGAAAGAGAAACAAGGTGAATACATTACCTATTTATTATTTGATTTTAAGTTTAACGACCTTTTTGGTATAGTCTCTAAGCAATTGGACTGCCCGCTCTGTGTCGCGAATTCGATTTCCGCACGGGTTAAATATAAAACCAATATATTAGAACGTGTTTTGTTTAAATTTGTAATAGATTTATTAGGTACTTCTTAAATTAATATTTTTAATATACTTCTAGAGAAATAACGCGCAGAGCTTTACTCAGGAAAACAATGAATCCAGCTATTATTAATGAAACGGAGTTTAAAAATAGATATAGACTAAACAAAGAAGCCTTCAAATTTCTTTGTGACCGGCTCCGTCAAAAAACTAATTTAAAATCGAGCACCAGGATTAGCCTAGAGCTTAAGGTTCGTAAGCACGTTGTAAGGTGTACCACATACCTAGATATTACAAAACAAAAATAAGAATATTTAATATAAATTATATGTAGTATAAAATACATTTACAGGTTCTATGTGCACTGTCTTTCTATGCAACTGGATCTTATCAGCGTATAGTGGGAATGGCTAAATATTTAGGTCAAACCACAGTCAGCAAATGTGTCAAGGAGGTCACAGATGCTCTTATCACTCCTGCAATATTAAATGAATTTATAAAATTTCCTAAAACAAGAGCTGACAGAGATGTAATATCAAATAAGTTAGTACGAACATTATTATGTGTTATTTATTACACTGGGATAATTTTTTGTGTATCTAAAAAGAAGGGCGTCAAGTGTTTTGGTCGACAATGGCCACCTTGTATTTGTAAATTATTGTTTGTTTATAAAATGCTTAACCGTAGTGTAGCTATAAATTACTAAAAACGGGTCTTTGTAGTCACAATAAGTAGATTATTTAGTTAAGTACCTAGTTGGTAACCTAGAATAAGTAGATTAGATGGATTAATACGTACTTCAATCATCGTCATTTTATACGTGGTACTCATCTTATTTTTATCTTCCAGATTTTATGCTAAGTATGGCTTTCCTGGTGTTGTAGGATGCATCGACGGATGCCATTTCCATATTTTTACACCCAAAAAAGAAATAGAACACTTATTTTATTGCCGAAAGCATTTCCATTCATTAAATGTACAAATGGTAAGCAGTATTTTTTTTATATTATAGACATATCATTACCATCATAACATAACATTACAATTTAATTGCAGATATGTGACAGTGACTGTCGAATTTTAAGCATAAATGCTAAATACGGAGGAGCCACACACGACGCTTTCATATGGGAGAATAGTTTAGTGAATAATTACATGCAGGAGTTACATCGAAATAGTGAACAAGTCTGGTTATTAGGTTAGTGCTATTAAAATATATTTTTTTGTTGGACTTATAAAAAAAACTTATAACTAAAAATATTTGCAGGTGATTCTGGTTATCCACAGCGACCCTGGTTAATGACACCCATTTTAGATGCTGTTGAAGGAACCCCAGCGTATAAATATACAACAATCCATGGAAAGACCAGGGTGGCAATTGAAAATACTTTTAAGCTGCTAAAAAATCGATGGCGTTGTTTGTGTAAAGATCGCACGCTCCACTATGCACCTGAGAAATGTGCGAAAATAATAACAGCTTGCTGTGTGTTGCACAATTTAGCCCTCAAGTTCAATGTGCCTGAACCAGAACACCGTGATGAAAGAGTACCAGCACAATTTTCCAGACGTGTGTTTCGAGAGAATGATACCGGAGTTGATTTAATTAGGGGAAGAGCAATAAGGAATTTATTAGTAGATAGAATTAATACAATTCATTAGATAGAATAGGATTTTGTTTATATTTTAGTTTTAGATGTATGTACCATAAAGTTAGTATACCTACGGAATAGAGCAACAAACAAGAGCTGTCAAACGAAACCGAAATAGGATGACATTTGTGTGTGTACAAATGTTTATGTGTGCGTGTCAATGATGTATCTCATGTCGATTTTTGCATTAATATCGATATCGTTAATATTAATCAGTAATGTGTGGTGACGGCATAGAATATCATCACTCCATCTCATCCCGTGGACTGTGACCATCTTACTGCGATCGCCAACCCGTCTGCCAAGCGTGGCGATAATGGCATATCCCCCCATTCTTGGGGAAGGCTTTGGTCCAGCAGTGGATGTAATTTGGCTGACATGATGATGATGATGAATCAGTCCCAGTGATAGTACTAAAATAG
Organism: Pseudoips prasinana; assembly: GCA_951640165.1. Classification (NCBI taxonomy): domain Eukaryota; kingdom Metazoa; phylum Arthropoda; class Insecta; order Lepidoptera; family Nolidae; genus Pseudoips; species Pseudoips prasinana. Next base: position 14,736,640 of record OX621259.1, on the reverse strand, counting down.
GGTGGGATAGGATTTTGCATGGCTGAAACCACGATTCGTAGAGTGAAGTAAGAATATTTAAGAAAAACCATGATTCGTAAAGTTAAGTAAGAATATTTAAGAAAAACTCGGAAGTAATTTTAAATAATTCATTTTTTGCATTAGAGTTGTCTGTTGTCGCTTAACTCTTCGCTGTTTGACAATTTAGTGGGCGTATATAATTTGAACGATTAAAATGAAGATTAAAGATTGTCAATCACTAGATAGGTAATGATATACACGGCTATAGTTAGAAACGCGCGTCCGTCTCAATAAATTCAAATTCAGAATTTATCATTCCGTAAAAAAAAAATGAGGAATCGTCATTTTTACCCTACTGTGCAGTACAGGACGTGGCAGCTACTGAAAACACTGCCAGTAAAGTCAGTAGGAAACCTTTTTTTAAATAAAATTTACTTAAGTTTAATTACATTATAGTTTGTGTTGTTTAGTTTGTGTGTTGACTTAAACCAACTCGATCCCAAGCATTTTTGTCACTCAAATAATCAGAAATGTTGCAATATGCTATACAATTTGGCTTTAATAATTCTTTTGAACTATTCCTAGACAATTCTCTAATAATATCATTGGGAGGTTTGTTATAGAATCTTATACATTGCCCAATAAAAAAGTTACTTATTTTGTGGAGATGGGTTCGGATCATGTTGCATAATCTTATGTTGCAATGCTGAATGTATGTATGTATGCAACATAAGATTATTCTTATGTCTATATTTATACTACAGTTAGGATGTTAACCTCTTTGAACTTTTCTCTTAGGCACTCTCGGGTCAAGATTATAAATGGCTCTAACAGCTTTTTATTGCAATATAAATATGGTGTTAATGTCAGCAGAGTTACCCCAGAGAATTCCATAGGACTATATATGAAAATAACTGAAATAAACTATTATAGCGCAATTCTAATGCAAGCGCTAGGCTTGCGTTCCGAGGAGGACTCGATTATGACATAATTAGGAGAATTTGGGATTACTTCCATTTCCAGGAGATTCACATCTAAACATCACATAGGTACTTTAATATCAGTAATAAATATTAGTTTACCGCGTGATAAGACAGTGGACACGAAATATCGATAACTTGGTTCAGCCCTAGTGTAAACAGAAAATTATTTCTTTGCACAAAATATTCGCAAATTCTTCATTATGTGTATTAGATCTTTGCTTCTTACATTAATAAATGTTTATAGAAGACAATGAACACACTTAGTGCCTAAAATTCGAAGCGCATCGGCAAAAATAAATCCTAAATTAGGAGGTGTCATAATTTACCTGTGAAATGAACAGTTTTCAGGGTTATTTTTCTGTGTTGTACAACAATCTGTCACTGAACAATTCACCATATTTCTGAAATAATATTTTTCAAAAATATCCACGATTTCACGTAAAATCAGATAAATTCTCAGGAGTCAAATTCGCAGCGTGCCGATAAGTGCAGAAGAACTGTCAAACAGATGCCAAAAACAGTTCTGTTGCGTCGCATCACGCATCTCTTTTTATCATACAGTTATATTTCGCTCCCTCAGCCCTTTGATGCTCTAATTCAGTAGGTATACTAACTTTATGGTATGTACATAACTATACTCATAGAAGGGTATTTTTTATGTTTTAGGTTATTATACTTATGTTGGTAATAAATATCAATTTAAAATAAAACAAATACAAATCATATACTATTTTTAATTTTATTTACCTATAAAAAAAATACATGCTATTAAAATATAAACTTAATTGTTTTTTTTAAACCTAACAACAACTTGCATTGCCTCTTTCATAAACTCCAGCCACTGAGCCTGCAACTGTAGCTCTACATCTCTCTGTCGTGGCCTTTCTCGTATCTCGTACTCTCTAACCCTCAATTCCTCATTCCGTACATGCAACCGTTCCTTTTCCAACGAATCGTACACTCTATCCCGCTGCCTAGCGAATTCCCTTGCCTTTCTATCACTTACAATAAATAGTTTTGTAACATCCTTCTTAATTTTAATTTTTTGGGGTGCGGGCTCCATTCTTCATCCACTGGGATGGTGATGGGAACTGGTGGAGATGAAGGACGGGCCTCAGTTGGTGACGGTGGAGAGTACGCCTCTGCCGGTGGTGGTGGAGAATGGGGTTTTGTTGATTGGCTGCTTGTACCCGGAGTATTCCAATCTATAAAATAGTCAACTAGGTATTTATCAAATTTAATACCTTCAAATGCAAGATGTTACTACAAATATTATATAAAATTATTATAAAAATGTGGTTTTGTACCTATATCATAACTGCTTGTAGTAGGTACATCAACTATGGGTTGAGCTTCAGGTGTGGTAGAAATGTTGTCCTGAAACAAATACATATTATTAAATTAAATACTTACTAGCTCATAAAATTTATATATTCAAATCTGTGCATCCAAAGGTTGTAAGATATTGGGATTGACCATAGGGCCTACCCATTACATAACTTTTGTTTTCAAAGTTATACTGTATATAAAATATGTAATTGACTTGAATGCAATAAAAATAAATCTAATCAAGTATCTAATTTGTAAACCTGAAATGTGAGAAAAAAATATTGCTAACCTCATCAAATCCAGCTTCTTTAACCACTGCCATACCGGTAGCTGCTTATGACCCTGTCTTCCAAGTCAGTCAATGATAGTTGGAATGCTGGCCCTCCACCAGTGCCACTAGCAGCCTTATTAATTTTGGCACACTTCTTCTTACAATTATTTTTATAATCACTCCACACCTTGACAACAAACAAAATAAATGTTAAAGTACCTAGCAGGAATTCAGATTAAAACCAAATTAAACATAGAAGTGAGAAGATAGATTCATGAACAGGCGCATTTTTTTGTTGTAGTTTCATTACAAAAAAATAGCGTCACTTGTGTATGCATATCTTTCGCCATTTCTCCTCAGACCTAGGGTCCCCAGTACCGTCACTATTTAATTTGTTGGTCAGTTCTTTCCAGTTCATTTGTATTAAATGTCGACCTCGTGGACCACCCGAGGGTTTAGATAAATCTCCATTTCTGGAATATAAGTCATAAAATAAATTTAATTGTCATTATTTAACTGAGGTTAAGTCGTTCAAATCACAATTAATTTTTATACTCACGCTTCCATAAATTCCACCATCATTAAATATTGCAAATGAATAGTTCTCATGTTAAAATCACAAAAACAAAAAGAAAAGAATCACAAACTTCCAAATGCTTAGGCCTAGGATAGTCAGACCCAGTTCACTCTTGTAAACCAGCGAGTATGGACGCGCGTGGTCGGGCGGCTGCCGCTTTCATTGTGATTCACCATCTTACTTGTAAAAAAAATAAAAGAAAAAGAGGTTGGTGGGTGAAAAAACTATATCTAAATAGATCGCTATATGGCGTGAAACTTCTGGAAGACATAAGATATGAAGCCGTTGAAGACACTATAAAAAAAATTACGCGAGTGTCAACTACAGAGTTCGAATTAATAAAATCATTAATAGAACCAAGTGTTATGAAAATGAACACACAATTTCGAGAGGCAATATCAGTTACCGAAAGATTATCAATAACTTTAAGATTTCTGGCAACTGGAGACTCCTATACTAGCCTGCAATACCTTTTTCGAGTATCTAAACAGTAAATTTCAAGAATTGTTTCTGAAGTTTGCGATGCATTTTGCGATGTATTAAAAACCTGGGTGAGTAAATAAAATATCTAGTTTTCTTTTATTATTATAGATATTTATTGACATAATTTTTATTATTATTTAGGGGAAAAAATCATCCATAGGCAATGGCGTTGGTTCACGTTCAGCAGTAGGAGTAGTGTCTGGAATCTGAGAAGACGGAGTCGAGGCCTGAGGAGACGGCGTTGAGGTGTATTTTAACTGTGAATAATTTTGGGTACAATACCCATAACTCGAATATTTTCCTAGGTCAGCTTCAAATATCACATTGTTAATCGCTTGCTTGACGTATATTAGTGTGCGTGAATCATATTTACGGAGTTCATTAGCAATGTGCTGGCCGTAAGAAAAATATGGGTCAGCACATGATGCAGCGGATTCAGTTAGAACCTGAAATGCTTTCTTCAGCATAGGGGAATCTTCTTCAGCGTTTACTTACCCTTTTCTTTACTCTCAGATTACCTGGAGCGTTCATAATGTCACTTGGTGGTTCTATTACTTGTTCCATAGCAGAAGGTGTAATTGGTCCTGTATCATTATTTTGTGCAATTTGTGCTGTTGCCGACTATAAAACAAAAAACGAATGTTTAATTAATTGTTGCAGGTACCGGACTCAGAAGAAGAATGGTTGCAGATGGCACACGATTTCGAAAACAAATGGGACTTTCCTAATGCAGTAGGTGCTTTGGATGGCAAACATGTAGTGTTACAAGCACCTATATACAGTGGCACAGAATTTTTCAACTACAAACAGTGTTTTAGTTTAGTATTACCAGCTTTAGTCCATGCAGACTATTGTTTTGTACTGTTTTGTACGTATGTAAATGTGGGCTGTCAAGGTAGACTATCTGATGGCGGTATTTTCAAAAATACAAACTTATACAAAAAACTAGAAGAAAAATCTATGAGACTTCCTCCTCCATCCATTCTTCAAGTGCCCTATTCCTTCTAAGTACCATATGTGATTCTAGCTGACAAAGCTTTTGCTTTAAATGAATATACTATGAAACCATTTCCAGGACATCTAGAAAGGGGTTCCGAGGAAAGAATCTTTAATTATAGGTTATCTCAAGCACGTAGGTGTGTGGAAAATGCATTCGGGATTCTGAGCTCAGTTTTTAGAGTTCTACGCAAACCTATGTTACTACAACCAAAGATTGCTACTAAAATTATTTTAGCTACAATACATTTGCATAATTATTTGAGAAAAAGAACTCGTACAAGATCACAGTACACGCCGCAAGGATGTATAGATAGTGAAGGAAAAGAGGGGCAAATTATACCTGGAACTTGGAGAAATGAAACTGCCCCTACACCACTACTGCCTCTTATCTATATCCCAAGAAGAGCGGGAAATTTTGCACAACAAATACGTACACACCTAGCCCATCACTTTGTTACCAATGGTGCAATATCTTGGCAAAATCGATATTAAAACTTGTACTCACATTTTCAGACATTGTGTCCAATGTTTCATTGGGTAGATCTTTATCCCTCATGAAATTAAAGTAATCGAAAGCAAAGCACTTCGAAACGTAAACTTCATTTGTGACTGTAATTACAAAATGCGTTTTATTTTTTGTTGCAAATGCAAAATAAATAGGTACTTACCAGAACCAGTACGACAACTTTTAGCTATTCTAAATTTTTCTCTTAGGACGCCAATAGTGTAGTCATTTTCGTTTTCAAGTCAGGTATAGGTATATCCATTTTCTTACTGATTTCTACCCACGCATCATACCTCAGCGATTTATTGTGGTAATGGGAGGATTTGCTGTTCCACAAAAAATCTTTAGCGCTATACAATAGTATTAGTAAACGGCACTTTTCGGTGTCCATTTTTACGAATTCGCCGCGCGAGCCAAATCACCAAAACTACAACTATCCCCACTGCGCGCGAGCGAACGACTGAAACTCCTTTGGAGCGGTCTCACTCAAAAACCGACGGCGAGCGGATCGCCCCGCGGCACGTTCGAGCGCGGCAATGTTCGCGTCGCCATGTTCGATGGTTTGCCGCGCTTAATTTATACGCACCTTTACATAACTATGGTAGCAGTTTAACATTTAAAAATATTAACTTAATGTAATCTCTCTTCAATATAAAAAAGGTTAGTAGTATTCACTTTCACCATTATTATGATTAAAAACGACGTATTATTACCCGACTGCGCGACGCAAAGGAGTGGTAATGTGTTTATCAGCCTATGTATGTTCCTTTGAAGCACTATACAGATCAAACGCCTGGACCGATTTTTATGATTCACACGTCAATCGATTCCTTTCAGTCCGGAAAGTGTCACTAAAGACATGACGTTAGTGACAATTCAATATGGCGACTACTGGACGCCATATAGTGAAAATTAAAAAAATTAAAGTATACAAACTATGTCATGTGGGGTATCGTTGAATAGGTATTTAAAAAACATTTTTAGTTTTATTTCAACATTTTTCGATTTTACCGGCCGTTTAGGAGCTATATCGATTTAAAGTTGCGTAACAACTATTCTCACATATAGGTTTTAAAACAGTAGAAATTTACGATGAAAAGACGAAAACTTCGTAAGACTGTGCGTGTAAGTGTAGATGGACATATACTTAAGTACCTATCTATTAGGTATATTGGACTACCTATAGTATCTAACGTCTAACACGGTCGCCCATCTCCAACTTCAAACGATTTAGTATTAAGTACTAAATCGTTTAAAGACTTCACTTGAAAATCTATATATAGGTAGGTACCTACCGAAATCGAATTGTTTTAAATGCAATGACAAAGATATAAAGAACAACGTCCCTTTGGTTGGTGTGAGAATCGAACTATCAACAACCGAATTTCATGCGCTTTGTGGACAAGGTAAATATAGCAGACCGAATGAACGGTCCGCTAAATGTTGTGTTGAGGAATGTGCTGCCGATTCCCCGCTAATCCTTGAAGGGCCCAACAAACGTGCACGGTTCCCAGGTTACAGTTAACCGTACACGCAGAAACAATGGGCTGGCACCCTTCCAACAGGAATCGGACTGCAGTTCCAGCGCTGGGTGGGTTCGAAGCTGGTACAGGGTAGCACCAGGGGAGGCCAACGTCGACTCGACAGTGAACAACACGATTGTAGATAGTAGAATCTTCACTTTTATTGTCACGAGAGTTTCTTGTTTACAATTTGCTTCTAGTACTACTGCTTGATACGGAATGAATATCCAGTTTTTTTTTTTTTTTTAACTTGACGCGTGCAGTTAGCCTCTCGGCTTTTACTGCTTCACCGGACAGTAGGGGTGAGCGTGGGCTCTAACCGCCTAGCAAAAATTCAACTACAAACTAAGTACCCGCGCCGGAGGGCGCCCCCTGTGGGGCTCGAACCTCGGCTCTGGGCGGATACTGACGTGGAGAGGGCAAGATATCGTGGTTTTAGGGGCTTTTGTGCAACTGTCGCTCTACGTTAATGCGCGACGCGGGCCTCGCTACCGGTTTAGGTCCGGAGCGGGCATTCATCGGATCGAATGCAAACTAAGGGTCATGGAGGGCGCTGGTGGTCGCGACGCGTTCGCGGTCGTACTCGCCGGACGCGAGTACGACCGCGAACGCAGTGTTGCGAGAGTCTCTAATCGATTTGATGTGGTCAAGGTAGACGGTGGTCTCGTCGTCCGGATCGTCTAGGACGTGCTTCGGACGACGGTGCTTAATTGTGAGTCGGAGGGGAGTGTAATTGACCGCCTGTACCACCAATTTACTTGGATGGTGAGTGGCAGAGTCAAAATACCTTTTGGACATTTGCTTCATCCAATGCCTGATGGTAGGCAATTGGAGATCGGCATGGAGGCTTTTGTTACGGACGAACCATGGTGCTCCCACGGCTCGTCGCATGAACTTGTTCTGGACTACCTGGAGGAGGTGGATAAGGTGATCCTTAGCGTGCGCGAAGACCGGGCTCGCATAGGTCATCATGGGTCGAATGCACGTCTTGTAAATTCTCACCTTGTTTTCAAGGGACATTTTACTGCATGCATTCAGGAGGCTGTGTAATCGATAAAGGGCAAATGAGGCACTGTTGCGAGCGTATCTCAGATGGTCCTTGAAGTTTAACTTCTGATCGAGGATCACTCCCAAGTATTTGGTTTTCCTCTCCCAGGGGATCGGTTTACCAAACATTCGGACGGGATCTGTGGTGGGCGCGGGGTTTACCCTAGAGAAGAGCACGGCTGCGCTCTTGGTCGGGTTGACTTCGATCCTCCATTTCCTGAACCATTTGCCGAGGGCATCGGCTGAGGACTGGAGTTCTCGGTGAATGGCTGACGGGCTCCTACTGGAGTAGTAGAGAGCTGTGTCGTCGGCGAAGAGGGCTAGATGAGCCTTTTTAGGTCTGGGGATGTCGCTGGTGTACAGCGAGAACAGGAGCGGGGCAAGGACTGAGCCTTGGGGAACTCCTGCACGTATCGGTCGGAGGGAGGAGTAATTTCCCTCGACGCGGTAGCGAAACGTTCGGTCCGTAAGGAAGTCTCGTAGGATGTGCACGAGACGGTCAGGCACTTTGAGTTTAATCAGCTTATATAATAAGCCGTTGTGCCAGACCTTGTCGAACGCTTTGGCCACGTCGAAGAAGATTGCTCCCGTATGACTACGGGTTCGGGCGGCTTTTACCAGGATGTGTTCAACGATGCGATGCACCTGATGGACACTGGAGTGTCTAGCTCGAAAGCCAAACTGCTCGTCTGGGAGAATATCGTTTGCATGGATATACGACGACAAACGGGCGTGGATGATGCGCTCATAGAGTTTCCCCATGGCGCAGAGAAGGCTAATGGGGCGGTAATTCGCCGGATCGGATTTGGATTTAAACGGCTTCGGGATACCAATCACGTTCGCCTGTTTCCACTGGTGTGGAAAGATCTTGTTGGAAAAGGCCGCGTTGAAAATCGCGACGAGCAGGCTAAGTAGGAGCAATGGGAATTGCTTGAAAACGCGATTGGTGAGTCCGTCTAATCCGGGGGCTTTCCGAGGATGGAGTTTCCTGATCAGAGTTTTAACCTCTTCGATGGTCACTGGCCTCAGGGGATCGTCGTCGTCGTCGACGTCTGCATCCTCCCGGGAGGGGGCAGTTGGGGTCGGAGGGAGAGGGATGGCGAACCTACGTTCTACCTCAGAGTCCACCTCATTGAGGTGAACCGGGTCTACTGGTAGGTTGCTGGGAGAACATTGGATCTCTAGATTGTCGGCCATGCATTCGGCTTTTTCGTCGTCGGTCTTGAGTCGCTTGCAGAGATTCCAAAAGGCCTTCCGCGAGGGTTGAATCTCGGCTAACGTCCTATCCCACCCGGAATTCCGCCTCTCGGTCATGCGTTCCCGTACAGTGCGCTGTAGGTCACGCATTCGAGTGCGGTTTTCTAAGGTGTTATAGGAGTCAAAGGCTCTGATGGCCGCGTTCTTCTCAGTCACTAACTCACGCAAATCCTCCGGGAGCTTCCACCGTCTGAACTCGTCAGCCGCTGGGACCTCCTGGGAACATTCGTTCACTTGGATTTGGACGTGAGTCGTGAATGAGCCGATAGCTGCGAGCGTTTGCTCGGGGGTCTCTATGAGGGACGGTATCGAATCTAAGTGCTCCGACGTGGCTGTCTTGAGTTTACCCTCGAGTTTCTGCCAGTCGGTTACATATCTGGGTGGGAGGTTGCTATCCGCGCCAGAGTGGCTTGTGCGGGAGGCAAGGCTAAGGACGACCGGTCTATGGTCAGAGTCTAACTCGTGTTAACTCGTGTAGCACTTCTACAGAAGCCAAACGTAGGTTTGTATTCTTAAGGAGCGCTATATCGAGTATGTCGGGTCGGTGACTGTCGATTCTGGGGAAGTGGGTCGGTTCGAGAGGGACTATAGGGTCGAACGGTATGATTGCCAAGTGATTAGCAAGTGCGCGGCCGTTCGAGTTGCTCGTACGGCAGCTCCATTGCTCATGCTTGGAGTTTTGATCGCCTGCCACTATGACAGAGCCATCTAAGTCATACAGTGCTTGGAGATCGCTAAGTAGCATCTCCTTGTCTGGGGGGAGGTAGGCCGAGACTATCGTGATTGGCTGGTGGCCTGTCATGCCTATTCGACAGACAGAGACCTCAATGTTCTTCAGCACGGGAGGGTCCAAAGGTACGCAATGCAGTGATTTCTTAAAGTAAATCAGCGTGCCCCCTTTGACGGAATGGGTCCTATCGTTGCGAACTATACGATAGTTGGCAACTGTAGGACTCCTCCGTTTGCTCGGTTTGAGGAATGTCTCTTGAACGAGGAAGAGATCAAGTTGATGATCGCAGAGGAATTCTGCGACTTCATCGCGTTGTCTCGCTAATCCGTCTGCATTGTAAAACCCGATCTTTAGATATCTGGGTTTTAGCCTGCAAGTGAATTGGGGAGTCATTAGCGGGTGTACAGCCATTACGGTTGTATTGATTTAATAAAGCGGCGGTATACGCGTGCCGCGTCGGTAGCCAACTGGATGTTGGTCGGATCAGCTTCGGCCCTCCGGGTGAGGTCCTCAAACTGATTGAGCAACTCCCAGCCCTGAGTCATAATGCACTCGGCAAAACCTGAGGCGCGCCCTTTGCTATTCGCTTGGGGCGCCCGGGTTTTGGGCGCTGGGGCTGATGACTTTGGGGTCTGGCCTCCTTTGGCCGAGGTCTTTGAAACCTGTGACTTTTTAGTGACCGGTTGTAAGCCCAGCCCGATTGGACTGGGGCGGGAGGGGTCGCGCTGGTTGAGGGTTTGGGGGACGCCTCTTTAGCTGGGACTGGCACAGCCTTAGGGGCGACCGCCTCACCCGCAGCCTTGGGTGCGGTCGAGGGGACGTAATCTGGCAGAGGCCAGTGTGGTCTTGCTGGTCGCAGGGATGTCTTTTGGACATCCAAGGACATTAGCGGGGGAGGGCTTGCTTGGGGCTTGGCGGAGCTAGTCTGCGCCTGAGGCTTGCGAGCGTTGCGCTTACTGCGAGGCCTCCTGGCGGGTCTCCTCGCCGGTGCCTTGGGACAGTTAACACAACCAGGTGGCTCGGAGCATTCGCTGCGATCCTTAGGTCTGGGGCATTCGGAGGTGTGATGACCTGGGGTCAGGCATTTAACACACCTCGGGGCGACGTGACAGTTCTTTGACGAGTGCCCGTACAGTTGGCAGTTGTGGCACTGCCCCTGTACGGTCCCTCGCCGCGGCGGTTCGACGTGAATGCCGCCGACGCCGCAAACTGTTTTAAGGACAGTAAGGATCTTCTGTCCTTCTTTGGAGTGATCAAGGTGGACCAGCACCATGTCAAAGGGCTCGCCACCGTTTGATCGGCGCATCCGATGCACCTCTCTCACGGGGTACCCCTGGGTGATTAGGTCCTCTTTGATCAAGTCGACTGGGAGATGGCGGCAAAAGCGCCGAATTACCACCCGGAGGGACTTGTCCTCTGCGGTGCCGCAAGTGTAATAATCTACCTTACGGGCATCGAAGAATGAGGTGGTAATTCTGTATTCGTTGGGGGTCTGCAGTTGTATCTTGTACATCTGCTCTTTTTGTATGTAGGTAGTGCTTAGCGCGACTACCCCTTTCGCCTTCAATACCGTGGACATTTCCTGCCACTTATCGATATTGAGTAATATGATGGGTGGGGGCTTGGTGATCTTGGCCGTGAAGGCAGAAGGTTTGGCCTTAGCCTGAGAGGCGGGGCCGCTTGTAGAGGGGGAAGAGGGGACAGAGTTAGTGGCGGAGGGTCTCTCCGTACGTAACTTCTTCGTCTTGGCGCTCTTTTTGCTCTTCTCCTGAGTTGAAGCCTCAGAATCGGAGCCCGAAGAGCTGTCCGCTTGTCGGCCTTCCCGTTGCACTTGACAGTTATCCACTTGTTGTGGGCTTCGTCATCACTGTCTAGTTGGACGACATCCATCTCTTCCTCTATGGCTAGAGGCTGAGATGGAGAGGGGGTGCGGTTGCGGGGGAGTGGTGACTGCCTGTCCGTCTGAGTGAACGGGGCAGAGAAGGAGGGGACGGTAAGACTAAGTTGCTCCTGCACTGTTACGCCGGAGCAAGGGGGGTCCTCTAACATGATTCTGATCTTGACGGTCTCCATCAAGTTTGCCCAGCCAACTGGGTCGGACTTGAGGAACTTGAAGACCGCCTCAATGAAGCGGGGATCCTTCGTGACGTCAGCCACGGAGGCGAGGGCGGGGGCGGCCATCTTGTGATGGTCTTAATGGCCTAACAGCTACCGAAATCTTACGTTGGTTCGCTCCCGGAGCGTTCCGAGAAGAAGCACCAACAAGAGACTTCTCGGCAGTCGCTCTAACAGAGTTTGTCCCTACACCTATTGCCTCGGGTTGGACGGGCCCGAGGGTGTGTTGGTGTGTGTATCACCCTCCCCGCCGGGTTAGACGAGGAGGTATGTGTACCTAATAGTACCTATGGTGAGCCCTAAGCTTGTATCCCTCTCGCCAGTCTTATTGTGCGAAAGGGTTCCTAGCAGCTCTAATGCAGAGGGTGATATGGGCCGGAGCCGTCAGCACCCAAACAACAAAAGAGAATGGGAAGGTAGGGTAAGGAGGTGGGATTCCGATTTGGAGTTGACTAGGGTAGCCCCCAAGGCCAATGATTCCAAACCGCTTCCAATTAACTGGCGTTGCTCTGAAGGAGCAAGGCCTAGTGCTTGGGTCTACACTAACTTGGCTTAGTTGGCACGGTTACGTTTCCACCAAGTACCACTAGAAAAGTGGATTTTCCCTGAAGGGGCACGAAGTACTAAGAAACACACACTATATTGGGGAGCGCTGTCTTGAAAAAGACGCCACTACACCAATTAATAGTGTGAAGGTTTGCCGAGATTCAACCAATCTGACGATCGATTTATCTCGACTGACGAACGTACACGAGCACGTATGGTCGGAAATAGTCGGGTAAAGGCAGGAGCGCACGAATGTGTCCGTGCGCGTCGACTGTCCAAACGAGACTCTCGAATATCCAGCAGTAGTCGTCTCTGGCTACAATTAGTTGTGGTCGAGGAGTCGGTTCCGGGGCAATTTGCCCCACGTCCGAGGTGTCACTCGAAGTCCGTAAAGACGGACCTGTCTTTGGGGTAATCTGATTACGGTTTCCAATTTGGGTGGGCTAGACGCGATAATGTTGTCCGCCGTCAGGGTGGTGGTACTGGTTTGCGGTAAGTGGTACTGGTATCACTGATGTGCTTGTTTTTGTCTTGGGTTGATCCCCTCTTCTTGCTTCGTCCTCTGTCGCCACGTATATCGGCGGTCATGCCCTGCCAAGTGAGACGCCTTACGGCGAGGCCCAGCAAGTGCAGTCCGGCTCGACAGTGGTTATCCGGCAGCAGTGGGAGGGCCCAAGACTGTTTGGGTTTCCCCGCTTCTTGGCTGTGCCCCTGGACTACCTGATAAGGTCCCTGGGGAAGTGCTTCTTGTCCGGGGGACGTGAGTGGTATGGGGCTATTTCTTTTAGGTGGTCCCACGAGGACCGATCAGCTCTTCTGAGCAGCTGCTCCGCCAGGCGCCCAACAAAGTCATCCAGCGGTTCCATCTTGAGGTCCCTCTGGATTGTGGTATTCCTCACATAGCGAGGCGCTCTCGAATATCCAGGAAAATCGCACAGTTTATATACAGAATTGATTTCTTTGTTCTTTAGGGTTCACCAATCAGCGCGAAGCGCCTAAACCAAGAATACCCTCCTTTCACATTTGGGTAAAACATTTTAAAACGTAATATCGTAATACCCACTGAACAAAGTTATTAATTTTACAAAAAATTTCCCAAAGTTGGATTTATAATTGACACCCTTATTTTTCTGGGGTGTAAAATAAAATTACAAACCAAAATATATTTATATATAAATAGGTATATAGCGAAATAACTGAGTTATAGCGTTTTTTATGAAACTGTCGTCGTTACGCTACAGTTTCGAGGTAGCTAAGCGTCTGCCAAAAGAAAACGCTTAATAACTCAGCTTTCCGTCATATGACCCTTACAAATTTGGTATGGTCTGATAGGCCTCGATTAGGGCTATCCAATAAAACAATCAGGTTACATATAGCTATAACCATTAAATAGATATAGGCAAAAAACCTATCTAGGCTACCTAGGTCCGTATCTCATGACCTAGATTATTCTAGGTCTCAGTCTAGTCTAATCTTCGTAGAACTAGCTTATCTTTATATGATAACAATAATTTGATACGGCCTAGGTAACCCAGATGGCCTAGGTATGCCTGGAAAACCTAGAAATCTAGATTAATTCTTCTAGATTCCTAGGGTTAGGCGAATGAAATTTTTATATGTTATAGATATAGGTGAAAATAATGCAAATACATAGGTTTTAACTTTCTAAAACCTAAAACCTAGCTGTGAAAAATAATCTAAATTTAATTTGCAAATCTACCAAAATATTAAAGTTTTATGAAAATATCAATTAAACGTAATTAGTTTGTAAGTATATCTATCGTAATTATCCAAAACAAGCACTCGCAATGACCTAAATTCGTTATAAATTTTAATGAGGGCTACCGCGTATCAATTTGCCGCTAGAGGCGCTAGCATCGCGGCAGGTCTACGAAACGTCAAAATACACTGGTTTTGTTCGGGTTACGCTGTTTATTAATAAAAACTGCGATTATAACTAACCATTTTGGTTTAAAACTAAATAAATTACAAAATGAGTAACAGCTCGATGACTGTAATAAATATTTTTCGTAAAAACATTCGTCGCGTTCACAATAACAATGATTTTGATCAGCTATAGTGGACCTTCCGCGACAGTGGCGCCGACTGGTGAGCACAAAAACGGTAGCCCTCATTAAAGCTGCGAAAGGTTTACTTAAGACGGCCGCTTGATGTCGCTGCCTGTACCATCGTCATTTTTGGTGTAATGTTTTGGATATTTACTTGAAACGTGATTGGCCGCGGTAGTTCTGCACCTCCCGTAGTTAGGATGAGTTGCCGGCCGAAAGTTGCCTGGGTCCGTCGCCAACAGTAAAATTTAAAGAAAATGTTATCTTTAATATTATGTTGGAGTGTAACTGTACACAAGTGGCAAGGGACAACTTTGAATCGAGCCGCTGTCGATCTCAGTTCGTGCATTTTAATTTTGAATTGAATAGAATTTTGAATTTTTCTTAAAGCCAGGTTAAGTCTTTAGATGGTTTTATTATTAGTACTCTGTACCACCGCAAGCTACTAAACAATCCACATGATATCAAATCTCTCAATGAAATCACGAGATTGCGAAATTTGCAGTCATATAACAATAACAATGACTGACTTATCTCTCAGCTTAAAGAGCTGCTTGTATTAACGTGATATTTGGCCCGGGTGTTTATTTATTCATTATCATATCACAGATTAAAAAGAAAATGCCACTGTGGAAAGTGGAGCTCTAAATATTGCCAATCGGACTATCTCGTAAATAAGCATGGACTCTTTTTCTTTTCTATATTAATTTCATACCAGATATAACTCATTATACATGCACTTTGTTTGAAGACGACATCCCTATAGTTTTGGCATAGAATCTGTTAAATAACTTTGACATAGAAATAAATAATACGATAGAAATTAATTGGCTTGATAAAAATAATCTGACCGCGAATTTGAGCAAGTCTGACACACTTTATTCAATTTTTGAGCAAAAGAATTAAATCATATTTACTAAATATAAAATACAATGGTCATAAACAAAGTGGAGAGTGTGAAGTTTTTTGGTATATAGTATAATTAATAAAGTAGTTGTAGAGTGCGTGAGCGGGAACCTAAGCAATTTCTTCAGTAACTTGTTCAGAGTACTTAGAGAGAAAACATACTAAAAGTCCTGATGTCTAGGAGGTGAGGCGGAGGGAGGGAAGGGGGACAAAGACCTCAATTTTAGGTTTTACGCTAATATTTCAAAAGAAGAAGCATATCAGGTCTCCTAAACTTCTCAAGGCATCTGTAAGAGTTCCGCTGAATAACTTAAATTTTCTATCATTCTGGAGCGTGGAGCTCATAAACAAATGGAAATATGAAAAAGTATCAGAAAAGTGAAAGAGATCAAAGTTATAGTGAATTTTGTGAGCTTTAATTTTATCTTCGAATTTTTTTTGCTTAAATGCACCTTTTTAAAGATATTAGCGAAAAACCTAACCTCTTCCCTCCGCCTCACCTCCTAGACTTCAGGACTTTTAGTATGTTTTCTCTCAGTACTCTGAACAAGTTTCTGAAAATATCCCTTAATTTCCAGTCACTATAACGATCAACTATTATTAGTCCGATTAAGGAATGACTCAAAGGAGGGTATGAGCGTTCCCGCTCACGCACTCTTTACAGTTGATCGTTATAGTGACTGGAAATTTCACATTGATCAAATATGCAGCCAAATGTGGTCGCACTTTAACGTGAATGAGATATTGCATAACAAGCAATTCGGGTTTACAAGGGGCCGCTCTACTCAGGATGCAGGTTGCACATTAATTAGGTCAATATTGGAGGCTTGGGAGGGATCACAGGATGCGCTGGGAGTTTTCTGTGATCTCTCTAAGGCTTTCGATTGCGTTGATCATCGTACGCTCGTTGTTAAACTGAAGTACTATGGAATATCTGGCACATCTCTTGATCTTGTGATGTCCTATTTATCGGGGCGACAACAGATGGTTTCGATAGGCGGTGTCACTTCGGCACGTCATCCTGTGAAAATGGGGGTGCCCCAGGGGTCTATATTGGGCCCATTTTTATTTCTAGTTTATATAAATGATCTCCCTTATCTGGTAGAGAAAGTATCAGAGATAGTTTTGTTCGCTGATGATACGTCGCTCATATTTAAAGTAAATAGAAAGGATAAAGATCTTATTGAGCATAATAAAACACTCAGCTTTATATCAGAATGGTTTTCGGCAAATAATCTCTTGTTAAATGCAGGAAAAACTAAATGCATCAGGTTCTCATTGCCGAATGTGACTCAAATTGTACCAACAGTTGCACTTAATGCGAAAATATTAGATTTAGTCCCATCGACCGTATTTTTAGGATTGACACTTGATTCAAAATTGCAATGGGGTCCTCAGATTGAAAAGTTAGCAGGTAAATTAAGTTCGGCTTCCTATGCTGTCTGGAAAATAAGGCAATTGTCAGATGAACAAACTGCTAGATTAGTGTATTTCGCGTACTTTCATAGCATTATGTCGTATGGCATTCTGCTGTGGGGTTCGGCGGCTGACATAGGTACTATTTTTGTATTGCAGAAAAGAGCAGTCAGAGCCATTTATGGTTTAGGCAGTCGCGATTCTTTGCGAAATTTGTTTAAAGAAATAAATATACTTACTGTGCCATCGGAATATATATATCAGAATATAATGTTTGTTAGAAAAAATATTCATAATTATAAAAAGAAAAGTGAACTGCATAATATAAATACTAGGAATAAAAACAAACTAGCCATGCCAGGCTTTAGAGTAAGCAAAACGAATAAATCATTTTTAGGAAATTGTATTAGGTTTTATAACAAGCTTCCTACTCAAATTACTGATCTGCCTGACACAAGTTTTAAAACACATATTAAACGTGTACTTATGGCTAGGGGTTATTACACCACTAAAGAGTACATCGATGACAAAGACGTCTGGCTCTCACTTCCTACCTGCACATTGCTCGCTGGAGATCTTGTAGCCATATAGACATGACTGATCTGCTGTGTTACGTGAACTATCTGTAAATGATTGCTATCATATACTTAATTTAAAATTATTGACTCTGTCTCAAAATGAATAATGTTATTGTTTCGAAGTTTTCTTTTGTATACCTAAATATAATCTAAAATAATAAGCATTCAGACAACCGATCGAGCATATATTGTGTTTGCCTACTAAATAATTACTCTAATTGGACCAAATCCCGTGTTCATGCCCGCTTGAGTATGTTTCGCCGGACCGTCTCAACTGGGTCGTGTTGAAACCGGTAGTAGATAAACCCACTGAGTTTGTTTCGCTGGGTCTTCTCAGTTGGGGCGCATTGGATCCGGTGGTAGCATTAAAAGCGCGACCGTCGTTATTAACACAAGGTCCGTCATAATAATAATACCTTTAACATAGACAGAACCATTGACAATATGTAGTAAAAATATTAGACTTAAACTAGATAATTAAACATAATCTCTTGACAATAACTTGATACGAGCTAGCTAAATATCATTTCTGTGATAAAATAAATTTTATAAATGTTTTCATACAAGATGTACCTAAATATCTATGTTACTAGAAATAATATCTAATGTATACAACTATATTACTACAAACATGTTCTGACTATTTACAAGCGCTTTTTTAAAGTCTACGTGAATAAAAACCTTTTTTATTTATTTATTTATTTATTATTTAATCAATAGATTTGTATACGCAAAATAGCCTTATTACCAATCGATATTTATGGTACTTTGGTTCTACCCTGAGGTATGTTATCTTACTATGGGGCAATTCAACAGATAAATCCAGAGAATTTCTATTGCAAAAAAATGCGTTAGAGCAATTACAGGTACTCCTTCGTATGTCTCATGTAAATCATTGTTAAAAGGACTAAAAATTATGACTAGTGTGTTTGTACAGACGCCAGCACATCCATCTACCCTAATCTGTCAAATTTATTTTATAGATTTTCTACTTTATCACAAAAGTGTAAGGTTCACTTTCAATTGGGGAATTTTGACAGATTGTGGTAGCTTGATAGCACATCAAGCTACCACAATCTGTCAAAATTCCCCAATTGAAAGTGAACCTTACACTTGCGTCTGTACATTTTTGAAAATGGTGTATTTGTGAATACGCAGCCACAGTATTTACTAGAGCTAAAGATGTTTTTCCTCACAACATGATAACAAATACAACACTATTTCCAGAAAGTTCCTATGCTGTATGTGTGAAAGTGTTTAATAATAATAATAATAAATACTTTATTTCAGCAATAAAAATCGCCATATTGTGTTAATACAAATACTTAAAAACTATATTAGTACTACTAGGATCTATTTTTGATATCTAGCAGGATTTGAACATCGGGTTGACACGTGGAGCCGTGCCCAATGTTCAAGGAATGGACTATCTATTTTTCCTGCTAGCATACTTAGAATTCAGTTGGTGCTCCCATGCAACCGAGTTAACATTGAAGCTGATCGCTTTCTAATTATGCCGTAAAAGTCGTCAACATGTGTCTCGGCGAACATGTTAGATGCACTACAGAAGCGTGGGAGCCCCATCAGAATTCTAAAACTATTATTGTATTGGACCCGCAGGACGTTGTAGGCTCGCTGCGTATAGGCTATCCACAGGCTGCATGTGTAGAAGGTTTGGCAATAAGCTTTGAAGAGCGTTAATTTAACCTCCTTACTACAGTGCGCAAACCTGCGTGCCAACATATTACAGCGAACCGCCAACGCCCTGCGCTCCCTCTCTATATCCTCATCATCAGAAAGATCCTCAGTGAATACATGCCCAAGATATTTAAAACAAGTTGCTGTTTGTAGGGGTGTTCCGTTTAGCGTCACTGGAGGAATATCATTTAATGAGCTATTTTTGGATTTAAATATGACTAGCTCGCTTTTCTTTTCATTATAAATGAGCCCATGTGACCTAGCATAGGACTCGCATATATTAGGTCTTTACCTATGAAATTGCCGTTCTGCAGTACTGGCCATTTCAAATCAAAATAATTTTTGTTTGGCTAAGAATTCTAATTTCAAATTAATTTTATTTTAAAAACATGGATTCTTTTTTCCAAAAGTAGTCATTTCTTTATTGATTAGTGTTACATTTTCATCGCATTTCAATCTTTTTCGTCATCATGGATACGTTAAAAATTCGAGTAATTATGGAATATGAGTACCGTCGTGGCAGCAACGCGGCACAAGCGGCACGCAACATCAACGACGTTTACGGAGCTAACACTACAAACCAACGCACCACCTGTTATTGGTTTGCTCGCTTCCGTTCTGGAAATTTCGACCTGAAAAATGAACCTCGCGGTCGTCCGAAGACTTTGGTCGACAATGACGAATTAAAGGCGGTTGTGGAAGCTGATGATACACAATCTACGGCTGAATTAGCAGCAGCTTTCGACGTTAGCGTCAAAACAATATTGGTCCATTTGCGTCAAATTGGCAAGGTAAAAAAGCTTGACAAATGGGTGCCCCACGAACTCAATGATCGCCAGCGCGAAGTACGCGTCGAGACGTGCCTTGCACTGCTCAACAGACACACAAATGAAGGAATTTTGAACCGCATTGTTACCTGCGATGAAAAATGGATTCTGTTTGATAACCGCAAGCGCTCAGCAAGTTGGTTGGATCCTGGTTCAGCACCTAAACAATGCCCTAAACGAAAACTTACCCCTAGAAAAGTGATGGTCACTGTTTGGTGGTCTAGCGCCGGTGTGATTCATCACAGCTTCTTACCAAACGGGGTGAGCATTACTGCAGATGTGTACTGTGAAGAACTGAGCACAATGATGGAGAAGCTGGCGCATCTCCAACCAGCATTGGTCAATCGCTCGTCTCCGCTGCTCCTGCACGACAACGCGCGACCTCATACTGCACAGCAGACGGTCTCCAAGTTGCAAGAACTGGGGTTGGAAGCTCTCCGTCATCCGCCCTACTCACCAGACCTTGCGCCTACAGACTACTACTTTTTCCAGAATTTGGATAACTTCTTGGCGGGAAAAAAATTCAATACCCGAGAGGCAGTACAAAATGCCTTTGAAGAATTTGTTGCCTCCCGTCCAGCTGATTTCTTTAAGAAGGGCATCAATAAACTGCCACTGCGATGGCAAAGATGCATTGATTGCATGGGTGATTACTTCGATTAATACAAATAAAAAAATTCATGAAAAAAATTCGTTTAAATTTTTTCATAAAAAACGGCAATTTCATAGGTAAAGACCTATTATTTAAAAGTTTCCTAATGGCACTAATACTAGGACACAATATAACCATGTCGTCTGCGTAATTGAGGTTATTTACCATTTTGTTGTCTATAGAGCATCCGACATTGGCTTTATTGAGCTCATCAATTAAGTCATTAACATATATATTAAACAGGGAGGTTGAAGTTAATCCACCCTGTCTAACGCCATACTCCATCTTATCTGTATCAGAGTATTTGCGATTTGGTTTGCGAGCTATACCAAAATTTTAATATGTCAATGAGTTCCTGCGGTACTTTCAAATTATATAGTTTTGACCATAGCTTTTCATAACTGACCAAATCAAAAGCCTTCGTGAGGTCGAGAAAAGCTGCATACACTGGTGTCTTTCGGTAAAATTTCGGTAAATTCGTTGCGGGATCCAAGACAGTTAAAGCGATTCCCCGGGACATGCCTGAGCTTCACCGCTCAGTGTCATTTCATTGTGTGCCATTGTTGATCCTAGCTTACAGGAGTTGCAGTGGTGGGTAAGAGGGAGGGACTAAATATGAGACATTTTTCAGCGGCAAAGTTCAAAAACCAACTCAGACTGTGGCTCCTCGAAAAATCATTCTATTCAAATTTTTGACTGCACGTGTGGCGCAACGGCTACGGCAGTCGCGTCGCCGCTTCGTGTCGCGGGTTCGAGTCCCGCGCCGGACAACTACTAGTGTGACCCATAAATAGTTGTTCTGAGTCTGGATGTAATTTGTGTCCGTCTATTATATGTTGTAAAGTACCCTGCGACACGGGATTAGATTCCCTAGTGCAGAGGTTGTCTTTAAAAAAAAACTGTGATTTATTTAATTAATTATATTATTTATGTAAAATTTGACATATAACAATCAAACATATCGCATGCTGTTTATGAGTAAAATTGATGAGACTAACCTAATAGTAAGACCACCACTGTACTCTATTTTTAAGTCAAATAAATAAATGAATGAATAATACCTATTTAACAACTAAATCTAGATAATTAATGATAAAAATGCAAAAAAAAACATAAATATTAAGAAGAAAAATAATAATATATAATGTGGTTAACTTATTTTTGAAACTAACTAGGAACTCATAACTAAAAGGTATAAATTAAAAAATTATTTAATAAATAAAAAAACCCAACTGCGTAAATTATGTACCAAACTACGTACATAGACAAATAACTGAAAAGAAAAAAACAAGCACTTACATGTCCGGTATCTTACATCATATAATGTACTATTGAATGAATACCTACTATTGAAGAAAATAGTAGAGAACTCTCCGAGGCACGGGGATGTAAATACCGCCAACTTTCAAATTCGAGGTGATATTGAGAAAAGTTTTTATACAGAACAATTAAATTTTTGGCCCGACCCAAGTTTTGAACCGAGGACAAGCTACCGCTAGCTACGACGATGCTAGATGAAACTCTCGTTTGGTCTAGACCAAAGGAGAGTCTCATTTTTGAAATAATTAAAATTTTATTTCCCATTTTTGTGATTAGACCCATATAGTTCAACTTTTTTTGTTTCTCAATTACAGGTGGCTTCCCATACGCTGAGCTGAGTAACCAGAATGTTCCATCATTCCTGGCCGGTGGCGTCTACCAAAACCAGTGAGGGCCTCAGCCAGCCTCTACCAACTAATGGTCAAATGTTGGTCCGAAGACCCCACGAGCGGCCAACATTAACACAAATCGTGGACAAACTTACAGGTCAAAATCAGTTGTACATCGATTTTAATTGCGTATTCCCACCTTCCGAAGACGTGATAAGAGACTACGATTTTAACATGGCATTCGGTGACTTTTATAAAACTGGATATTTTTATTGTTATTATTGTCACCCTATTTGCACAGTAAACGTGAAAAAAAAATACTTTTCTTTATTTCTTCAACCTATTGACAATGGCAACCTCCAAGAATCGAGCTATGTACAAAAACAATATAGCAAAGCCTGCTTAACCAGGGTTGGAGGGGTTTGCGCATGTCAACAATCTCACCTGATGGTAAGTGAAGATGTGGCCGTAGGTGGACCGCGCGTACCCATTCACTCTCGCCTTGAATAAACCCATATTATAAGAGTCTGGAAACACGTCAGTCGGGAGTGTCCCACTGCTTAGCCGTGCGTATGGTGCAAGAGGAAGCAAAGCGCTTCGTACGGCATAATGGGATGTCAACAATAACTTATTCCAATGAAAAAAGGGGAAAGTAGGGATATGTTCGTAGAGGTCTTGAGCGCATTCTCCATTAAACAGCCTGTAGAAAACCGATAACCTTGAAACCTGACCCCCATGTCTCTGTCATCGATTATCCTGCGAGCGCGTCTGTCTATCGAATCCAAAGAGTCCAGGTGATACTTTGCTAAGCCATCACAAAGATGATAACAATACTCCATGCTGATTGCCTTCGTTAAGTACCGCCTCACTTTATTAAGGATACTAAGCTTTTTGGCAGCGGCCTTAGCTTAGAATTTGATGGATCGACCGAAATTCAGGTCGCAAGTTAAATTGAGACCCAATAAGGCTAGGTGATTATTTAGGACCTTATTCAAAAGTTATAAGGTTAAAATTGATTGGGTCCCGTATAGTACACCGCGGGTTTAAGGGTAAACGCTGAAAACGCACTAGCGGCCCCTCTGTTGCCATAGGCGGCCGTGATTATCTATACATATCTATAATAAAATCGTAGGAAAGACAAAACTGTACCTGTACATTGAATATTTTTAAAAAGGGTACTTGGGGCGTGATCGACAAACCATATCGAAGCCAAAAATATAGTTTTCAGAATTTTTGTCTGTGTGTCTGTTTGTCTGTATGTATTTCCGGGCTAAACTTAAAAAGTATTGCATGGATTTACTTCAAATGTTGCATGAATATTACTAAGAGGTTGGGTCAACATATAGGCTACATCTTATCACCCTATCGCCTACGGGGGAGGAGCTGAGATCTATACATATAATAAAATCGTAGGAAAGTCAGAACTGTACATTGAATATTTTTTTAAAAGGATACTTTGGACGTGATTTACAATCGATTACGAAGCCAAAAATATAGTTTTTAGATTTTTTGTCTGTTTGTTTGTATGTATGTTACATAAGCTATGTTACATAGGCTAAACTCAATAAGTGCTGCATGGATTTACTTAAAATTTTGCAAGAATATTACTAAGAGGTCAGGTCAACATATAGGGTACATATTATCACACTTTCACCTACGGGGGAGAAACTGTGATAATTCATAAAGTTTAACGCGGGTAAAACCGCGGGTCACAGCTAGTTTATTCATATTCGTTCTTCTTTTTAGCGTGTCTATGGCAAACTAGTTAATTTCTTGTGGCGCAGAACGTGGCCAGACTGATTGCCCTGCTTGTCGCAATTTTAAGAATAGAATAGAACTTAATTAACCAAGAATTAACACGTTTATACAGAGTTGTTCTAATAAAGTAAACAAATTTTTATTGCCAATATAAATATGAAAATGCGAAACTCCCTGCACTAGGCTGAGAATGTCCTGCGGTCAGCTTAGACAAAGTTGTAATAGTGTGAATGTATTTCGATTACAAAATACATCTGGTTACATAAGAGTACCTATTAAACAAACAGTTGATGCTACATTATAAAGAATATACATACAAATTGAAAATGGAACTATTCCAGTACTAAAATAAATAATAGGTCTTTACCTATGAAATTGCCGTTTTGTATGAAAAAATTTAAACGAATTTTTTTCATGAATTTTTTTATTTGTATTAATCGAAGTAATCACCCATGCAATCAATGCATCTTTGCCATCGCAGTGGCAGTTTATTGATGCCCTTCTTAAAGAAATCAGCTGGACGGGAGGCAACAAATTCTTCAAAGGCATTTTGTACTGCCTCTCGGGTATTGAATTTTTTTCCCGCCAAGAAGTTATCCAAATTCTGGAAAAAGTAGTAGTCTGTAGGCGCAAGGTCTGGTGAGTAGGGCGGATGACGGAGAGCTTCCAACCCCAGTTCTTGCAACTTGGAGACCGTCTGCTGTGCAGTATGAGGTCGCGCGTTGTCGTGCAGGAGCAGCGGAGACGAGCGATTGACCAATGCTGGTTGGAGATGCGCCAGCTTCTCCATCATTGTGCTCAGTTCTTCACAGTACACATCTGCAGTAATGCTCACCCCGTTTGGTAAGAAGCTGTGATGAATCACACCGGCGCTAGACCACCAAACAGTGACCATCACTTTTCTAGGGGTAAGTTTTCGTTTAGGGCATTGTTTAGGTGCTGAACCAGGATCCAACCAACTTGCTGAGCGCTTGCGGTTATCAAACAGAATCCATTTTTCATCGCAGGTAACAATGCGGTTCAAAATTCCTTCATTTGTGTGTCTGTTGAGCAGTGCAAGGCACGTCTCGACGCGTACTTCGCGCTGGCGATCATTGAGTTCGTGGGGCACCCATTTGTCAAGCTTTTTTACCTTGCCAATTTGACGCAAATGGACCAATATTGTTTTGACGCTAATGTCGAAAGCTGCTGTTAATTCAGCCGTAGATTGTGTATCATCAGCTTCCACAACCGCCTTTAATTCGTCATTCTCGACCAAAGTCTTCGGACGACCGCGAGGTTCATTTTTCAGGTCGAAATTTCCAGAACGGAAGCGAGCAAACCAATAACAGGTGGTGCGTTGGTTTGTAGTGTTAGCTCCGTAAACGTCGTTGATGTTGCGTGCCGCTTGTGCCGCGTTGCTGCCACGACGGTACTCATATTCCATAATTACTCGAATTTTTAACGTATCCATGATGACGAAAAAGATTGAAATGCGATGAAAATGTAACACTAATCAATAAAGAAATGACTACTTTTGGAAAAAAGAATCCATGTTTTTAAAATAAAATTAATTTGAAATTAGAATTCTTAGCCAAACAAAAATTATTTTGATTTGAAATGGCCAGTACTGCAGAACGGCAATTTCATAGGTAAAGACCTAATATGATCTTATTGTAAATTTAACTAAAATTTTCGATATAATTGCCAAGTCAATTCATATTATTATTTTTAAAAGGTCTTCAGTTTGTTCATAGGTATGAGTTCTTTACTTAATTTAGCGTTTACTTCTCGGAGGGACAAGGTATGCAGGTTGTACATTTTTGTTATTTTGTTATAAATATATACTTTCAGAAAGGCGCCGAATCTTTTTCTGTCTTTACTGGGTAAAATGGGAGACTAAAAACGCGTTTCCTGGTCATCTCTTCGTAGTTTTCTGCAGATAGAACGTCTTTGTGGGCGATTTCACAAATATTCTTAAAGAACAACCTCCTAACACTAAGAACCTGACAATCTCGGAAGAGTGCCGAAGTTGGGTAACGAAATGATTTCACAATCATGGTTTTTAACACTGCCCGTTGAGCACGCTCCAGTTGGATTAAATGTGAATTGGCTGTGCTACCCCAGGCAAGGATGCAGTACTCCAGGAGAGACTGACCAAGTGTGAGGTATACTGTTTCCAGCAAGCCTGCAGGAGCCACGTCGCGCAACTGTTTCATAACATATGTAAGTTTTCTGACTCTACCAGACGTGGCTGCTACATGCTCCCGGAAGGTGAGTTTTTCATCTATGGTAATCCCTAAATACTTCGTGCTTTTGACTCGATTTATGGATTCAAAATAGAATCGGTGCGTCGCGTGTGTGTACTACGAGTACCTACTGAATAAGACGGTAAAATTGTGGCTGCGGTCTATTGAAAGCATATATATGTATGTAATTTTTGAAGTATTTAGGGTCAGAAGATTATTTTCTAACCAATTCCGCACCCAGAGGGTCTTAACCCTCTCCAGCAGTCTTTAGAACTCTTTCCCATGTTTTCTCATAAAAAATTATAACAGTATCATCAGCATAATTTATGATATCAGCATGACGTAGACACATTGAGGACAGGTCATTATTACCTTGGTCCCAATATATTACCTTGAGGTAAACCGAAATCCACTTAATGCGTGTCACTCAAGTAGGAATCCACCTTAGTGCACTTCAGCCCAATAGATACCCACGGAACCACTCCAGGCAGATTCCTCTGATTCCAACAATCTCGAGCTTCCTTAGTAAGATATGGACTGAGACAGTGGACCTTCCCCGACGAAACCCAAATTGCTGTTTTGAGAGCAGCTTACCAGTTTCTAGAAAGTCAACTAGCTGTTTGTTTATGCTTGAACAGATAAATAAGTATTTTGATAACTGTAATTGTAAACAATCAAGAGAAAATTGAAATGGATACGCTAGCATCGTGTCATAAAAATAAACAATTTAATAAGTTTTGGAAATTAAAAAATAAATTAAAACATAAGTCGGGGGTACCGGTGAGCGTCGCGGGCGTAACTGACCCCACTGGAATAGCTAATGCTTTTCAAAAACATTTTAATGTAAGCTCGCGGTTGTGTGGCTACAGCGTGTCGTCAGATGGTGGGGTGGGGGCGGCCGTGACCGGGACTCACCCTGTCAGGTTCTCCTCTAAGGAAGTCACGAGAAGTATACAAAACATGGAGAGAGGAAAGTCCCCCGGTCGCGACGGCCTCAGCGTCAAACATCTTAAATACGCTGGTGTACACTTACCGCGAGTTCTTGCTATGTTTTTTAACCTATGTTTAAGTCATAGTTTGTTATTGTTCGAGGCTTTCGACCTGGTCAATTATGACCTGCTCTGGCACAAGCTCAATCACGACACTACCGTCCCGGCTGATGTGATAACGCTGTTTAGATTTTGGTACAGTAGTCAAAGGAATACAGCAGGTTCATATTCTGATTTGTATGGGATGGATTGTGGGGTGACTGATTCACGACGACTGACGACTTGAAAGACAATGCAGACATAGACACGGAGCGCAGGTCGCTGGCTTTCCGTTGCAACATGCTGGCCCTCAGGTTTGCACGCTGTACTAACCCTCTTAAGATAACGCTCTTTAAGGCCTTCTGTCAGTCGCTTTACACGACCTTTACAGCTACCTGCGCGTACAGTACAATAACGCATTCAGGGTGCTCTTGGGGTTGCCGTGGCGGTGTAGCGCGTCGGGGATGTTTGCGGAGTCGAGCGTCGATGGGTTCGCCGCGATCATGCGGAGGCGCTGCGCTTCCATGATGGAGCGCTTGCGCTTCTCCTCCAATGGCATCCTGAATGTGTTTTCAGACCGGTGGGACTCTCCCCTTTTACACAGATGGGTAAGAGTCCAGACACCCTTAATATAATTAATGTAACTGATACTAACATTAGGCTAAGTTATACTAACATTATATGGATATTTTACGAAATAAATTATTTGAATTGAATTGAATTTATTATCCTTTCCAATAACTTGGAAAACGTGCTGAGCAGCGAAATAGGTGTGAAACTATTGGGATCATTGGTAGCTCCTCCCTTGTGAATTGGTGTAACTAAGGCGACTTTCCAAAAAGCAGGAAATGTTCCCGTGACCATGCTTAAGTTAAAAATATGGGGCAGAGGCTCCACGATGTGATTTTTCCTCTAGCCATGAACACGTGGCAGGGCAGGCTGGCTAGATGTTAGGATATTCATTTAGGTATTCAGAACAGAATATGTTACAACTCAAAAGTAATTACAAATACGGCCTGTTGGCGTGGTTGGTAAATGCTTGAATTTCACGCCGCAGGTTGTGGGTTCAATTCCCACCCAAGACAAATATATGTGTGCATGAACATGTCTGTTTGTCCTGTGTCTGGGTGTAATTATTTATTTAAGTATGTATTTACAATAGAAAAGTAGTATAATAGTTATTAGGTATATCAGTTTTCTGGTTCCCATAGTACTCTTGGTTTGGGATCCGATGGCTGTGTGTGAATAATGTCCAAGGGTATAAAAAAATTAAAGATAATGTCATAGAAAATCAAATTATACAAAAATATGAACATAAATAATACCAAATACAGTGAAATAATAATTAATGTCAATCACACTAACATTATAAATATGTGTATG
The DNA here is from genome assembly GCA_951640165.1 of Pseudoips prasinana. Taxonomy (NCBI): domain Eukaryota; kingdom Metazoa; phylum Arthropoda; class Insecta; order Lepidoptera; family Nolidae; genus Pseudoips; species Pseudoips prasinana. The sequence continues at coordinate 14,708,083 of OX621259.1, read as the reverse complement.
TTTGTTTTTTCTTCACGTCTAAACGGCTGGAGCAGTTTTATAAAATTTAGTATGGAGTTAGCTGACACCTTGGATTAACATATAGGCTATAATTTATAAAGTTTAATGCGGGTAAAACCGCGGGGCACAGCTAGTAGCATATAGATATAAATGTCAATGTCAATTCAAAACGGCTATTAAAATATAAAAATTACCAGTAAATGAGCCGCTTGCTCTTTTGCCTATCAATAATAAAAATAATAAAAACAATGGTCTCATTTCTCTGCATTACAAACTAAACTAATTTCTATATAAACATTGTTAACAGGTATTAACGCGACTAACCTTATTGATATTTTCCCGACGTTTCGACCAAGTTGCATTGATCGTGGTCACGGGATGCCCACGATATAAGGTTAGTCGCGTTTAGCTGTTAACAATGTTCATATAAAATTATGATACGCGAAAGTTTAAAAGTGTATAAACTAATTCCTGTTTAAGATTTTTATTTATTTATTTATTTAGGACAACTTACAAAACATACACTAATACATTGAATACATACATGTTATAAAATTACGTGCTAAATGTTGCTTTACTTACAAGTCGCCACGGCATGGTAAAGGACAGTTCTTTTTTAATTACTTACTAAACTTAAGATTACTATAACTACTTATATTACTACAAATCCAAAGAGTACTAAAACCTAATTTATTATAACTAACTAGGAAACTAACTAGGCATGCATAACACAAACACATAAACATGTTCGAGACCACTTCACCATATTGATATATTTTAGATATATATATATTATGAAATATTTAAAGATACCATTATGTTGCTTTTTCTAATGAAAGAAACAACATGGCTTCAATAATGTCAATTTAGGTTTACTGGGGTGAAATAAACGTGGCGTTAGAACCCGTTAACCGATTACGTGTACACATCTTGACAAGCAGTGACTGGCCTGTTGGATTAGTGGTGGTGGAAACTGACTGCTAAGCCGGGGAACGTGGGTTTGACCCACATGCACAACAAAACTTTGTGTGATGAGCATGATGTTCTGACTTACCCCGCGGTTTTACCCGCGTTAATTTTTATAAATTATCACAGCTCCTCCCCTGTAGGTGATAATATTATGTAGCCTATATGTTGACCCGTCCTCTTAGTAATATTCATGCAAAATATGAAGTAAATCCATGCAGAATTTTTTGAGTTTAGCCCGAACATACATACAGACAAACAGACAAAAATTCTAAAAACTATATTTCTGGATTCGATGTTGATTTTAGATCACGCCCCAAGTATCCTTTTAAAAAAATATTCAATGTACAGTTTTGACTTTCCTACGATTTTATTATATGTATAGATAAAATCGTAGAAAAGTCAAAACTGTACATTGAATATTTTTTTAACTTGGGGCGTCGTCTACAATCGATACCTATGCCAAAAAAATATTTTTTTGATTTTTGTCTGTATGTCTGTTTGTCTGTATGTATGTCCGGGCTGAACTAATAAAGTACTGCATGGATTTACTTCAAATTTTGCATGAATATTACTAAGAGGTCGGGTCAACATATAGGCTACATGTTATCACGCTATCACCTTCGGGGAAGGAGCTGTGATAATTTATAAAGTTTAACGCGGGTAAAACCGCGGGGCACAGCTAGTTTAGAAATATATGGTATATGATTAACCATTACCCATCTCTTTCCTAGGGAGCGTAGAAATCGGCCTAAGAGACTACATCTCAGAGAATGGGCAGCAGCGTTTCTTTCAGTACTGTGACCACCATACTACGATCGACAACCTCTAAAAAATTCCTCTCAAAGAAAATCTACAGTTTTGCACAAGGTTCAGAACAGAAATATAAACCCCGACCATCTGGGCGGCAAGATCGGACCTGAAGATGGCTTCACCATGTATGCAAGTTATAAAGAAACAAAATTTATTAGTTAATCAAGTCAACAATAAAATGTCACGTTCCATCAACTTTTAATTTAATTTCATAAAATCGAGTTAATACATTAACTTTTATTGGCACTGTACTTTAAAGTACAGACGCCAGCACGTCCAGCTTCCCCAATCATTAAATTTATTTTATAGATTTTCAATTTTATCACGAATGTATAAGGTTCACTTTCAATTGGGGAAATTTGACAGATTGGGGTAGCTTGATGTGCTGGCGTCTGTAAATACATTCTTGTAAGACTGCACTATATATGTTAGGATACTGAAGGAAATACGTTATTATGTCTTAACAACATATAACATAACTAATGATAAGTGAATACTTGGGAAAAGTAAGCATTTTATTTTCTATTAACACATCTCGAATTTTTTGAACATACTAGTCTGCCGACTTAGTTGTAGGCAGATAGTTTCCCTAAATATCACATCTCTAACAATTTCTTGCAAATTATGGAAAAAAAACATTTGTCAAAACAACTTATCGAAAATCGAAGCAGTTCAGTTTTGGCTCCTCGTCGGCCGCTGCTGCGGCACGCTCGCGTCTCTCACTCGGCTCTCGGCTCGGCGCTGTTTGGATAGCAGGTCCTACCTAACGTAACCTACTTTTCTGGCAGGAGTGCATAAATGAACAAAATGTGACAGTTTAAGTTGCCAGGCCTAAAGTTACTAGAGAAATGAATCATTTTGTTTTTGGGTAAGGGCAGTACGCCGTCTCCATCTTTGGTACGTGTGCCTTAGGTAAGCAATTCCACCATGAAGAGCGGCGAGCTGATATACTAACGTGAAGATTCAAAGTGCTGACTCACAGCGGGCTGGGTGGGATTGCGTCTCGCTATCTGCCGGGTATAAGAAGACGCAGGATTACCTTTGTACTTTAGCTGAGCACTGCCTCGTTAGCCTAGCGGTAGCGTGTTCAACCGAAGGTAATGAGGCCCTGGGTTCAAATCCCTGGTCGGGCCAAAAGGTGATATTCAGATTTTTCCGTAAAAATATATTTCTCAGCATCAGCCCAAAGTTTGGGAGTTGACGATATTACATCCCCATGTCACGGAACGCCGTCGCGTCGGTACTGTACCTTACATCTTTCCGGTCGTGTCGCTAGTTGGATCATGAGAGTGATGGAATAGAAAGTGCCCCTGTGTTTCCGCACACACATTTGCACTAATAATATGTCCTGCGCAGTTGGCTAGTCTCCATTGAGACTAGCTGCAGTGCAGTTGGCTAGAAATTCTAAGCAATGAATATAGCACTATGAGATTATATGCCTTCTGGTATTCCTAGCCCTCCTGCCGGAATATTATCCATAAGCAATAATGTTTTCCACTATGGTTCAAGAGATCCGACAAATGCACATCGAAAATGAGGACGATTAGACTAACACCCCTTCTGTTTCTTTCAGTGGTCTCAGATATAATTTACAACGCCATAATTTTTGCAATGGTAACGCAAGTATTACCATCGGAAAGACCAGATCCGAAAAATGACCCATTAATATTCATTGCGAACCCGGTAGAAGCCGAAATGCCTGGCCATTGGATACCACTTAGTGTCGTAAAATTAATTTTAAGTCGTAAAACTACAACTCCTAAACCAACAGTTACTAAACTTAGATTAATCATGAATTTAACAATCCCGCGAGAAGAGACAACTCCCATAATTAAAGCTCCTGCTATTCCACCAACGCAACCTTCAACACCTCAACCAGAAGAGCCGCCCAATACAGAACCCGAACAGACAGTTGAGCCAGAACCCGAACCAGAACCCACATCAGAGCCAGAACCCGAACCTGAACCGGAACCAGAAGGCCCAGCAGAGCCAGAACCTGAACCAGAACCCGAACCAGAACCCGAACCAGAACCCGAACCCGAACCAGAACCAGAACCCACACCAGAACCCACACCAGAACCAGAACCTGCACCAGAACCAGAACCTGAACCAGAACCCACACCAGAACCCACACCAGAACCTGAACCAGAACCAACAAAGCGTCAAAGACGGCCAAAGCGACCAGATAATGATCATCTCAACGTTCCGTAAACCTGTATAACACAAAAACTGCGCCTTTAGAAATATATTATATCTATATATTAAATACTGTAGTATTTCTTTTCATAATTCCATCCACCTTCCTGCCCTTTAACTCCTGTTCAACTCTGTCAATAATGGCACCTTGTGAACAGGCTCTAAACATTGATTTTCCCGCCCGGGGAAAGACTAGACCTTTAGTAGTACCATAATGCTCATTTTTCCAAAAGAACCTGCCACTTTTCCTGAGAGACATAATTTTCAAAATTCAACGAAGAGTTTCACGATGGTGCGCTATTTTATTTTATTTTGTGTTGAATGGTGGAATTTTTATGAATACAAATAAAACTGCTATTTAAAAGTCTTATTACTTTGACTTACTGTCCATTTCAATTTGTTTTGACTGTACAGGGTTTATATAACGATAATTTCCGTAGTTTTAATTATTTTGTAAAAAAAACTACATATATCAAAAATGATATAAATCGATTCAGTAAACGATTCTGAACAAACTATTTTCAGGATCTGCGCTAATTAAGTTACATGTTGTATATCCTACTAATATTATAAACGCGAAAGTTTGTAAGTATGGATGGATGGATATCTGTTACTCTTATACGTAAAAGCTACTGAATGAGATTTAATGAAACGTTACGTTAATATAGCTTATACATCAGAATAACACATAGGCTACAATTTATAAAGAGTGGCGCAGCGCCTCGCCGCTTCGGGTCGCGGGTTCGAGCCCTGCGCGGGACAACTATTTGTGTGACCCATAAATAATTGATCTGAGTCTGGATGTAATTTGTGTCCGTCTATTATATGTTTGTAAAGTACCCCGCGACACAGGGAAGAGTCCCTAGTGCGGGCGTTGTGTTTAAAAAAAAAACAATAAAATTAAATATTATGAAGATACGTGTGAAGTGAGAAAATCTAGCACCTGCGAGCTATTCCGGCGTGCACTGCCAAAACCGCTAGAGGAAACATCCTACTAATATTATAAATGCGAAAGTTTGTGAGTATAGACGTATGGGTGTATGTTTGTTACTCTTTTACGCCAAAACTACTTTAATGCGGGTCAAACCGCGGGGCATAGCTAGTGTATATATATATATTCTTTTGATATATTTTAAATTACGCACCTATAAAATGAAAAAGCAGCGTCAGACATCCATATGCCTAAATGTAGACGCCAACAAATTTGTTGTATAAGATCTGTGTAATAATGCAATAAACATTTTTGTATTTATAAATTACTAGCTGTGCCTCGCGGTGTTAACCGCGTTAAATTTTATAAATTTTCTTTGCTATAAACCTCACGGAGCCCGAGACCTTTCCAACGAATGCAAAACCGTGGAAATCGGTTCGTGCATTCTGGAGTTATAGCGTCAGGAAGAAAAACCCGACTTATTTTTATATAGTAGAAGACTAGCTGTGCCCCGCGGTGTTACCCGCGTTAAATTTTATAAATTTTCTTTGCTATGAACCTCACGGAGCCAGAGACCTTTCCAACGAATGCAAAACCGTGGAAATCGGTTCGTGAGTTCTGGAGTTATAGCGTCAGGAAGGAAAACCCGTCTTATTTTTATATATATAGTAGATAATAATTTGTAAACTGCTGGGCTAGCCAAGGACAAGAATCATTTATTTATTTATTTTCATTCATTTAGGAGGCTACTGCCCGTCCTCTGGTACATATTTCCTGAGGTACACTTCTACGCCCTCCACGAAATGAGATGGGGTAGTGATATTCTAATATTCGCCGCCGTCACCACATAGTAACCATTTTTTTTATAGAAAATAGGATGGCAAACGAGCAAGTGGGTCACCTGATGGTAAGTGATTACCGCCGCCCATGGACACTCGCAACACCAGAGGAGCCGCAAGTGCGTTGCTGGCCTTCAACGAAGAAATAGGCTCGCTTCTTGAAGGTTGCCATGTCATACCGGATCGGAAATACCTCCGCAGCTAATTCATTCCACAGAGCGGTGGTGCGCGGCAAAAAGTTTCTTGTGAACCGCACGGTGGTAGCTGACCATTCATCCAGGTTATAAGGATGAAATTTCCACTTTTGGCGAGAGGTTATGTGGCGGAATGTGAGTATGATCATCATTGTACTTAGAAGGAAGCTTCTGCCCGTCCTCTGGTACATATTTCCTCAGGTAAATTTCTACGCCCCCCACGAGATGAGATGGGGTAATAATATTTTGGTATTGGCCGCCATCAGCACATAGCAACCATATCACCTGATCATAATACCTTAATTCCGCCAGAGTATCGTGAAGTGAAAATGAGCTAAGAATCGAGAAGTGGGACACGTGGTTTTGCGTTAAGCATCTTCTACACGGTTGCAAACCGTCCCAACAGAGGTCACCCTGGTGGTTGCCATCCATCTAGACTGCAGTTGTGCAGTCAACAGGGTGTTTTATGTACGTACCGTAATACATATTAATACAAAGAGCTTGTTGTGAGGCTGTTTATAAATTTATTATTACCTTTTTAACCGTCACAGTCATGTAAAAAGCGCAATTCTAAAATCGTGTCGCAAGAAGTAAAATCGTGGTGCGCGCTTGGCCGTATAGATGGCAAAACAAAATGTGCCACGCACGCTACGGTCATCATCATCATCATTATAGCTGTAAGAATACATTGTTTCAATTCACAAAGGCCTCCCCAAGAATCATCTTGGGGGGATATGCCATTATCGCCACGCTTGGCAGACGGTTTGGCGATCGCAGTAAGATGGTCATAGTACTCAGAGAGAAGCAGCTGTCCGTCCTCTGGTAGATATTTCCTCGGGTCGGTAATGCCATCCTAAGAATAGGCATCACAAGAATAACAAGGAGAACTTGTTTTGTAGGAAAACGTAAAATGCCCTAAAAACCTACTCTTGGAATAATTTAAATTGGTCATTAAATACTTAAAACGTTTAATTAAAGGTATTCTAAATTCCCTTGTATCCAAAATGTACACGCTGTATGGCAATACTTATTTGCTGGGCACTGGGAACGTGTCGCCTCAACAAGGCGTGCAGCTATTTCTTTATACATAATATTGGCCATGGTCCCCACGGCGCTAATGTTTCCACCCAAAAGGCACAAATATGTAACCGCTATCAAGTGTAGCAATTGGCGCCTCTTGAGGGCCTCTGCTGATTCAGCCGCCGCGCCAGCCTTATTTTAGGAACCGGGAAGATGAGACGGTGCAAGGGTGTCAACACAGGTAGCTGCCCAAACCAAACGTCGCCCCATCCACCAAGGAATGAGAGTCATCCCGTCGGGCTCCTTACCATCGTCACGCATTAAACCAATCGGTCCTAAAATGGCAGCGCAGTTGGCAGTGGTAAAAGACCGCCGGATGATGTTGTTTAAGAGGCCTATTACAGTCCACTAGCGCCGCCAATCGAAAAAATGTCATAACTCGTAAATAGAATCAAAAATACAAAATATTTTCTATTATTACTGTGGAAAAGGCAATAACGTAATTGTATAACACCTTATCAACACTTGAAATATAGCTGTTTAGCTAAATCGTGCATTTGTAACAAAAACGGCCGTTTATGTTTTGAATACATGATTTAGCTAAACAGCTATATTTCAAGTGTTGATAAGGTGTTATACAATTACGTTATTGCCTTTTCCACAGTAATAATAGAACATATTTTGTATTTTTGATTCTATTTACGAGTTATGACATTTTTTCGATTGGCGGCGCTAGTGGACTGTAAAAGGCCCCTTAAACTATCAAACTAGAGAGGCGGGGAATACGCCCAGCACTTTTTAAACAAGATAAGTCGTGATGATCAAGCCGGCCATCGGCATCGCCACACTGGCAGCGGTGAGGTGCGCAGCATGGTCCGCCCAGGCCACAGCCCAGGCGAAGAGAAACCGCGATACGTTTAAATTTATAAAGAACCATCACTGATCATTATATCATAAAAGTAGATTTGGTAGTTTAATGTGAATGTGAAAATGAATATGATTTAAATTGCGAAGTTCTCTTATTCAGTTTTAATACTAATTGTCAATGCTTATACGAGTATATCATAAAAGTAGATTTGGTAGTTTAATGTGAATGTGAAAATGAATATGATTTAAATTGCGAAGTTCTCTTATTCAGTTTTAATACTAATTGTCAGTGCTTATATATATAGTTTTTTACTGTCCCATCCATAGAGCAAAATAACAAGGAAATCGTGCTTTTGTTGGTAAGAATAAATGCATGAAACCTAATTTTGACTTTATTTAAAGTATTCTTGCGTAGGTTTGGGATGTATAGAAAATACATCCCAAACCTACGCAAAAATACTTTCTTTACACTAAAAATATAAAAAAAATGATTTTGATATTTTTCTGTGCAAACATTTCTCAGTACGTATCCGTAGCCGTGTGTCCGTCCTGCATTGGCTAATTTCCGTTATGAATGGCCTTCGTAGCAAAATACGGTGAGCAACATTATTATATTACTGGCATAGTCCAATAAATACCTTCTTATGTGTGCATTGGTAATTTAATCCTGGATTAACCGTAATACAGACTCGGTCAAAACCTTAAACTTCTTCCTTCGAAGACAAAGCCAGTTCAGCTACAGCACTCAGAGTGTCTAGACTGTCTCCAATGAATCAGTTAGCCTCTTGTTTGTTTAGCGGCACTTTTTCTACCTTATCTCAGATTGGATAAGGAATGGAGGCACGGCGCCAAGGATCGGGCTATAAAATAAGCGTCTTTTAAATTTGGGGTAAAGCCGCGTTGACAGCCTCGTTGGTCTAGCGGTAGCGTTTCAACCGCAGATAATGAGGTCCTGGGTTCAAATCCCGGGTCGGGCCAAAAGTGATTTTGGGATTTTTCCGTAAAAAGAAATTTCTCAGTGTCAGGCCGACGTCAGGCATTACACCCCCGTGCCTCGGAGAGCACGTAAAGCCGTCGGTCCTGTACCTGACCTCTTGTCGCTAGTCGTCCCATCGGATCAAGAGAGTGATGGAATAGAAAGTGCCCCTGTGTTTGCGCACACACTTGTGCACTATAATATGTCCTGCGCAATTGGCTAGTCTCCATTGAGACTGGCCGCCATGGCCGAAATTCGGCCAGGAGGACATTAAAGCCGCGTAAAGAGTAAGTAAAGTAAAGAGGGGTAAGCAGAGACAGCGGATTTCCATTTGTCACGATCTTCGCACAAATCTTTTGCCTTGTTTACTGTCTTTATTTTCTTAATACATGCTCGCCGGTTTAGAGTAGATACTTCTTACGTGGCCTTTCTTGAATGGTTTTTGGTAAATTCAAACGCTAAAAGAACATGGAAATGTGAATTTTGGTTGATACATGCTGTTCTATATTGCTATAATGAACTGGCATTCATTACTATGCTTTTCTGATAAGGAATTTAGTAAAAGCTAGGCAGGTTCAGGTATGCTTTACCTCAAATTTAAGTTAGTTCGCTCTATCAGCTTGCCTAATCAAGGATACTGGTAATATAATTATTATTTTTTTATGTACATTTTGAATAAAACGTTGGCTTAAGAGAAAGATTTTACAAACAATGAATAGTGCTAATAAAAGTAAAGTAAAAGTATGAAATGTTGCCAGAGTTCTTCGGGGTCGGTAAAAGGGTTAGATGATCATAATAAAAAATATCTTGAGACAAGGAACACACTGCCATTTGATTTAAAACTGGATAGAGCTAGACAAACCTCCCCAAGAATAATCTTGGAGGGATATGCCATAATCGCTACGCTTGGCAGACGGGTTGGAGATCGCAGTATGATGGTCATAGTACCCAGAAAGAAGCTGCTGCCCTTCCTCATGATAGATATTCCCTCGGATCGACTTCAACGCCCCCCACGGGATGAGATGGGGGTGATGATATTCTGATATTTGTCGCCGTCACCACAGAGCATAATTGTTTACCTAACTATAAAACTATCATGAGGCTATAGCTTCTTCACATCATTCTGTCTCCCGCTTTGCTCTGGAGGGAAGTGGAACTAATCATTTTCTAAGTCCTCCTTTTTTCTTTCTGATTAAATTCGTTGCGGGATCCAAGACAGTTACCGCTCAGTGTCATTTCATTGGGTGCCACTGTTGTTCCTGGCTTACAGGAGTTGCATTGGTGGGTAAGAGGGAGGTACCGGTGCAGATTTTTTTTTTTTTGAGTTTCGAAACTTTAAATCTCCTTTATATTCATCCCGCCGCCGAACGAAGCTAGGAGCGGTAGTAAGTAACTAACGCGATACCCGCTCGTTACATGGCCCCATTGAAGAGGCGTGCCCCTTCCCGGAATTTCTATCAGGTAGGTAATTACAATGAGAATCTTAAAAACGTTTTTGTTTTAAAAGTGGCGCTAACAAAAGAATGTCTCGAAAGTCTCGACAACGAATTTTAAAACGACGACGGTATTATTTTTAATCTGTAATAATTATGGTTTGTGATAAGTGCGAACCTGTAAGAACTTGTTTCGTTTGTTTTGTTCGAGAGATGACTCATAGCTAGTGATCGGAGTACATAGAGCTATTTAGGGCTAAAGACTTCAGATGTAGGTATAATAATAATGTCCTCCTAGCCGAATTTCGGCCACGGCGGCCAGTCTCAACAGAGATTAGTTATCTGCGCGGGACATATTATAGTGCTCAAGTGTGTGCGCAAACACAAGAGCACTTTCTATTCCATCACTCTCATGATCCGATGGGACGCCTATGCGACACGACCCGAAAGAGGTCAGGTACAGGACCGACGGCTTTACGTGCTCTCCGAGGCACGGGGGTATAATACCGCCAACTCCCAGACTTCGGGCTGATGCTGAGAAATTTTTCTTTTTACAGAAAAGTCCTAAAATCACTTTTTGGCCCAACCTGGGATTTGAACCCAGGACCTCGTTCTCTGCGGGTGAACACGCTACCGCTAGACCAACGAGGTGACCGGCGGTAGAAGGTACACAGTTGACGTTCAAACGCAAAATTTAGATACTATATGACGAGGAGTATCCGAATCACCCCCATGTATGTTCTACGATTTTGCGTAGTTTTCGAGATATAATTTTTTTAATGATTTTTTTCGTAAATTTCACCTATCGTCAGTTTTCGATTTTTTTCTCGTTCTGCTGAACATTTTTGTCTCAATTTTTATGTGATAACTAAATTAGCATAGTTTAACCTAACACCCTAAAAAGTATGGTTTATCTAATAATTACAGACTGACTAGAATTTATTCGTAAGTTCAAAATTAGGGTTTGAGCTCAGGACCCACAAATTTTCAAAAAAACGCAAAATCGTAGAACATTCATGGGGGTGATTCGGATACTCCTCATGATAAAATATCAAAATATTGCATTTGAACGTCATCTCCTCGGCTACCCTGTATATTAATATTAAAATGACACCGGTATTCCAGGTATCCTGAATTGTAGAGTAGTACACACGGCTATATACAACATGTAACGTAATTAACGCACACCCTCAAACACCCCAATTAGAATATTATCTTGTAATCATAATACATACTTACACAGCATTTTTAATTTAACATGTATATGCATTGTTATTTACTAAATTAGTTTCTTGGAATAAAGTTTATTTTTCTTTATTTTGTATTGAATGATGGAATTTGTATGAATACAAATAAAACCGCGATTGAAAAGTCTTATTACTTTGACTTAAGATCCATTTCAATTTGTTTTGACTGTACAGGGTTAATATGACAATAATTTCCGTAGTTTTAATTATTTTCGAATAAAAAATTACCTATATTAAAAATGATATAAATCGATTCAGTAAACGATTTTGAACAAACTATTTTCAGGATGTGCGTTAATTAAGTTACATGTTGTATATATACATATATATATATAATAAGGTCAGCTTATATTGGAAATATATAGCTTGATATGTAGCTGTGTCTTAATACTTTCTGACTAAATAAAGATTGCATCAATAAAATTGATTTTGATTTCGACTGACTCTGTGTATGTAAAAAAAATATTTATAAATTTTATGTGGCGAAGTCTCAGTTCATCGGTCGAGCGGTTCTTCATTTCTCACATTTTTTGTAACAAATGTATTTAATAAATGGTGGATTAATTTGTTAATGGGGATTTTGCTGTCAATTTGAAACTTTAAACAGTTGAAATTTAAAATAGCTAGCAATAAATTGAATATTTTTTGTTTGAATAAATTAATTTCATGTTCCAATTTTTTTTCATTATTTCACTTTATACGTAGCGAAGCACGTACCGAGCCACTAGTCTTATATGCAAACATTCGCATCACAGCCTCTAAAAATCATTACCGACGCGGCGACGTAAACTATAAGTATATAATGTAAATCCCAGTGAATACTGCACTGCTGTGTGGTGTCGGCATAGAATATCATCACCCCATCTCATCCCTTAGGGGCGTAGAAATCGACCGAGGGAATACCTACCAGAGAACGGGCAGCAGCGTTTTTCTGTGAACTTTGACCATCAAACTGCGATCGCCAACCCGTCTGCCAAGCGTGGCGTTTATGGCATCTCCCCCTATTCTTTGGTAAGGCTTTTATCCAGCAGTGGGCGTTCTTTGGCTGACATGATATAATAATATATAATATAATAATAATAATATCTCGGGACAATGTCACACAGATCATCCTAGCCCAAAACTAAGCAAAGCTTGTACTATGGGTACCAGGCGACGATATACATACTTATATAGATAGATAAATACTTATATACATAGAAAACATCCATGACTCAGAAACAAATATTCGTGCTCATCACACAAATATTTGCACTTACCGGGATTCGAACCCAGGACCACCAGCTTGGTAGGCAGGAGCACTACCAACTAGGCTACGGTGACCGTCAAATGATGATGAAGTTACACATCTAAAATAAAGGCTGCGTACCCGTTGGACCTACAAGATTAGACCCTCTATCGCAAAAGTACCCGTCCGACCTCATTTTAAGTCCCTTTGGACCTTCTTTAAAATATAATAATCAATGTGCCCATTGGACCTCTTTTTAAGTACCCTTTGGACCTTCAAAATTAAAACTACTAAAGATGAACCTGTTGGACCTGAATTCTAATACCTTTTGGACCTTAATAAAATATGTTTTTATTTAGTATTCGCCCGGTGTTATTTTAGTAAAAAAGGTACAGTTGTGTTGAAAATGTTTAACCAGAATTCTAATAATTAGGCGAAATAGCATAAGCGAATACAGGCACACTAACAACAAACAGCAATCCGTGGTCAGTAGAAGAAACACAAGAAATTATAGTGTAAACTATATTTCTTTCAAATTTACAGGTGTGTAATGGATAAATATTTTAAAAAACCCCATGTACAAATATCAATAATACTTAGGTAAACCGCATATTGTAATGTTTTATATGTAAAAAAACTTCTTAACTTAAAAAAAACTCTGTGATTTATATACTTTATTTTACTTATATACATTATTTTAAATTTACAAAAAATCTACGAGAATAAGACTGTGATTACTTGAAAAGTTATTTACAAATATGTAAAATACAAAGATATCTTATATTTACAAATTTAATTAAGTTGCTGCCTGTAAAACCAATCTTCACAAATTCAGTTGCTACGGCATACAATTTAGATTTAGATATACTTACATTATTATATCAGTGTTTCTTTCTTTTAAAATGTGATATAAACATTCAAAATTAATATATAGTATGCATTTTTATGTATACCTACGGTCTTGAAAATTGTCAAATTAGAAAAATGTAACTGGAATATGTGTTTTTATTTGTTACATAACGTTGTGATCTTTTATATTTTTGATTAATAACATTGATTTATATTGTAGTGTTTTATTTTTAATAAGGTGTGTCACTTTTGTGCACGAGTGTATTTTAACTTTTTATACGAAGACATGTGAATGAGGTCCAACAGAACTCGTTGCTTAATAGAGGGTCTAATAGGTAATCAAGTATAGACAACATCCAAGTTTGAAGGTCCAAACGGTACAAAGGGGTCCAAAGGGTCATCTTTTTAGACGAGGTCCAAACTAGGAGGTCCTACGGGTACGTAGCCAAAATAAATAACTTGCCGTTAGAAAACCCCACTCCTCCAACTATAATTACATCATTATGGAAAAGCTGATACTCTTTAACTGCTGGAAGGATATTAAACAAACAGCTAAGAACCACCGCAAGGAAACTGGCTGACATATGAAAAAAAACCTCATCGAAATCGGTTCAACCGTTTTTGAGCTACGATGCCACAGACAAAGACATCAAATTCGAAACTTATAAAACCCCTCTTTTTGCGTCGGGGGTTAAAAAGAGGGTGAAGTGCGAGTAAGCATCACGCGCCAAGAGTTCCGTCCGTGCCTACCTAAGACTTTTACCAAGTTATTTAGTTATAGTTTTTGTGCAGAATTTTTTAACCGACTTCAATAAAAGAGAATGTTCTCAATTCAACATTTTTTTTTTGCTACCTCAGGACTTATGATGATTTGATTGACCGACCCAGTTAGAAACATCGTTCTACCAAAATTTTTCGTTTTGTATTTTTTTAGTAAACATCTATTCACTGCAATAATAGATGTATACTTAAAATTTTCTTTTCTTAAATTTCTTAAATATCCTGGGACATTATTCACACACGGCCATCTGATCCCAAACTAAACAGAGCTTGAACTTACTATGGAAACCAGATAACTGATATATTACATATACTTACTACTTTTCTTTTGTAAATACCCTCATACTTATATAGATAATTACATCCACACTCAGGACAAACAGACATGTGCGTGCACACAAATATCTATCCTGTATGGGAATCGAACCCACGACCTGTGGCATGCAAAGCAAGTATTCACTCAACCACCCCACAGGTAGTCACAGGCTTATCTTACCTGCTTACTTATTTTAACTACCTAACCTATTATATTTAACTACCTAACTATCTAACCTAACTAATTATTCTTACTAAGTATCTACTTACTAGCCGTGCCCCGCGGTTTCACCCGCAATAAATTTTATAAATTATCACAGCTCCTCCCCCGTAAGTGATAGCGTGATAATATGTAGCATATATGTTGAGCCGACCTCATAGTAATATTCATGCAAAATTTGAAGTAAATCCATGCAGTACTTCTTGAGTTTAGCCCGGACATACATACAGACAAAAATTCTAAAAATTATATTTGTGGCTTCGATATCGATTGTAGAATACGGCCCAAGTATCCTTTAAAAATAATATTCAATGTACAGTTTTGACTTTCCTACGATTTTATTAAGTATATGTAGGTAGGTACCTATAGATAAACTTCTGCCTAATTATCTTCATTAACTAAGTTCTTACTAAAAACTACCATAACCAAGCACATTATGTGACTATTTGTTGGCGACAGGGGCGACCATTTTAAATCTTTGTTAAAGTTTATTGCCGTAGAAAGTTGCAGTTGTTTTTTCTTCAGTAAATGACTAAACATAAAGAATGCACCGCGTGGCTACTAGCGCCGGCCGGCTGCAAAAAGTGGCGCCAGTAATTATTCTCAACTTTATTTGTGTACAGAGACATGCTAGAATAAACTTTATATTCATCGGATACGGTTCAAAATAGAATACGATAAGACAGATAATACAGACACGGGGTTTCCTCTGTTTGAGAGTTGTAAGACGCGCTAGAATAAACTTTATCTTACTGGGATACGGTTTAAAATAGAATGCGATATGACAGATAATACAGACACGCGCTTTCCTCTGTTTGAGAGTGGTAGTGTAGTGGTCGGCATGGACTTATCGATAGACGATGTTTATTTTATTTATTAGTAGCTGTGCTCATGGGTTCACCCGCGTTAAAGTTTATAAATTATAGCCCACGTGTCATTTTGATTTATAAGTTATATTACCAAAAAGTTTAAATAAAATCCGTTCTGTAGTTTTTTGTGAAAGATTAACAGACATCCATACATCCATTATCATAAACTTTCGCATTTATAATATTAGTAGGAGGAAGGAATTCAACAGTTTGAGTATGCTTAATTAGTAGAATATAGAGGTGTGCTAGGATGAAAACGGCAAATAGAGTTACTTTGTCTCTGCCTAACCCTGTGGGAAACTAGCGTGAGTATGTAGATGGTATGTAATTTATAACTTTACTTTCTTAATGTTTTATTTTGGAATAACAAAAAGATCTTAACGAACATTGGGTCAACAATACAAATGATATTACCACAAAAACAAAATACAACGCTATAAAAGATTCCGCGTATCTTAATCTAAGATCTTAATCTTCATTAACCGTTTTAGGGTTAAGTTAAAGTTATTTTTGTTAAACAAACAAGCTGAGTATGAGGATGTAAATATAAATGTATCATTCATTTAATACTAACTTTTCTTTATTACTTATTATTACTGGTTTATGTACATATATTAGTTTATGTATTATGTTATGTTAGTTTATGTATGTGTTATGTAAGTATTCTCATTTAATAAGAACTAGTATAAAAATATGTTTATATTTATAGTATCTATATTTATAGTATAAAAATAAATTAGGTATCTAATTAGTGCAATGGGCCGGTTGGCGTGGTTGGTAATTGCTTGCCTTTCGTCGTTCGTTATATATTTATGTATCTATTATATCAAATAAACATTAAGTATTGTACTAGCACTACCCCCGATATGCTGTGTGGTGACGGCGACAAATATCAGAATCAGAATATCATCACCCCATCTCATCCCGTGGGGGGCGTAGAAGTCGACCCGAGGGAATATCTACCTGAGGAAGGGCAGCAGCTTCTTTCTGATTACTATGACTATCTTACTGCGATCGCCAACCCGCCTGCCAAGCGTGGCGATTATGGCATATCCCCTCAAGACGATTCTTGAGGGAGGCTTGTCCAGCAGTGGACTTATTTAGCTGTAATGATGATGATGATGACTACCCCCGTCCGTGCGTGACTTCCAGGGTTGCCAACTGAAAACCAGCGCTAGGTGTAACCCACCTAGCTAGTGCTGAGGTGGTGACCCTTTCGGCAGAACATGCAAGAATCGTCATTTTGTGTGCTTTTTCTTCAAATCTATGTATGTTATGTCTTGTAGAACTGTGTGTTGTATATTTGTACTCCTGATTTTCTTGTGTGTTGTGCTGAATTAAATGTTTTTCATTTCATTTCATGTTTTTTTCATTTTCATTTCATTCAAAAAGGTGTAGTAAATAATTAAGCTCCCACTACCCTAAAAAATAAATTTATTAAAGTATTTTTTTATATCATTCGCAGTAAAATAATGTATTAATGTAAAAATAAATCTATCAATAATGTTTTTATGTATTACAATATTAATAATATCCTTCATCAATAGGTAAGATTAATGTTTAAGAAAACTTATCAATTATTATCATTCAAAATAACTTAAGAGATTAGAATTGTACAAAATCGATAAACTTGCCTTAAAATGTTATCGTACAACACTACTTGCCGGCGAGCCGATTCGCTTGCTCGCTCATCGAGTCGTTCCTTTCGCTCATTCAGTTGAGCTTTGGTCGCCAAAGCGTGTGGGTGTTACTTTGCGGTTCCCGACGGCCGTGAAAGCGTGTTTATTTTCTTTCAAAAAAACGTGCGATAAACAATAATAAATATTTAAGTGATACAAAAAACGTTCAGTGTTAAATTTATAAGTTAAAAACAGTATATGTGATAAGATTGTAGTAATATTGCTGTCCTAGTGATATTTTTAGTTTTAAAGAGGATGAGAGACGATGGATTTCAATGGATTTGTTTAGCAATATCAATGTTGTTATGGTGACTATATATTAGTTATAATAAGTTTTAATTGGAGCTATGGCTGTAGTTAATATTTGCGTGTGTTTGCTGTTAGTAACTTGCCGACTTTCGGCGGGTTCCAACGAGATTTCGTCGGAATCGGACCTCGGATTAAACGGTAAGACATAGAACTATTTCTATTCTATGGTATGATATTGAAACTTGTAGCTTAATATTACTGTAATGTCCAATTTCGGCCGTAGTAATCCGTGTCAGAACAGAGCCGCACATAGCTTAATTCAAGAATAAATATCAAAGAAACCAAATTAGTATTAGTAAAAATATAGCTAGACCATTTTGATAATTATACTTAAATATAATCTCTTTGACAATAACTATATACAATCTAGCTAAATATCATTGCTATTATAAAATTAATTTTATAAATGTTTTCATACAATCCGTGTACCTAAATATCTATGTAACTAGAAATAATAATGTATACAACTATATTACTACAAACCTGTTCTGACTATTTACAAGCGTTTTTTAAAGTCTACGTGGATAAAACCCTTTTTTATTGATTTCATTCCAAAAGCAAACTATTAGAAGTTTCAGACTGGTCTGTTGCTAAACCACTCAAATACTTACATACTTACTGTGTTGTATCCTTTTATGTAAGCTAATATCCTAATAACATTACAATGTATTGTCATTTGTAAGTGGTTCTGTACAATATTTTGGAAATAAAGTGATTATTATTATTATTTAAAAAAAACCCAGAGATCGTGGGTTCCATCCTCAGCCGGGACAAATCTTTGGGAGAGTATGACTATTTATTATGTCTGGGTGTAATTTATCTATCAGTTGTCTGGTTGCTATAGTACAGGCTCTGCCTAGTCTGGGATCGGATGTTAAGGTGTTGGTTGTCACCAGATATTTATATATTTGTATGTAACTAAGCTTTTGTATCATTTCTGTATAGATTCATTTGTGTATGGGCGAACAGGACTTTATGCTGACAATGATGCAGACTATTCCAGTCCCATGCAGGTTTCTTCACGATGTGGAATACATGGTGAAGAAACTTGCATGGAATAGTAATAAAATAAATATCTTGGAACTGCCGTCTGATCCCAAACTAGGCAGTATTTATGGCAACCAGATAACTGATAAAAATACTTATATATTTCATACTTATACACACATATAGGTGAATTACAACTAGACAAAGAACAAATAATCATGCTCATTACACAAATTTAATTTGTCCTGGGTGGGCATCGAATCCACAACCCATGGCTTAGCAGTCAGGGCCACTAACCACAAGACCAGGCCAGTATTGGTTTTAAGTACTAGATAATTATTTTCTAATACGCTCTTTAATTCGAAATAGTTCAATTCAATTCAATTTAATTTCTTTATTTGCTCAAAATACGGTTATTAAGATGTTAACAAAATATAAGGTCCTCATATTTTGCTCACGAGCATGCAAATACATAATTAAACTATCTAATACAAATTAAATTAATTACTATACAGCTTATCTATGTCAAATACAGAATAAAATTACAATTTTAAATAAAAAATAAAACAAAAATTTAATTACCTACATCATTAATATTAAATTACACTTAAGTTTTGTCCGTGCCTGCTTCAACTCTGGACCACACAGTCCGCAGTCGAACGGTCAAACTACTGGACTATCTCGAATCGTCTCGACGAATATAGGACATAAAATATACCAAAATTTTACTACAGCGGCTATTTTCAACGGAGACTAGTCAAGTAAGTTAATACCCTCTTTGCCAATTTCGGCTACGACGGCCAGTCTCAATGGAAACTAGCCTTCTGCGCGGGGCATACTTATAGTGCACAAGTGTCTGCGCAAACGCAGGGTTACATTCTATTCCACCAGTCTCATGATTCGATAGACGATTAGCGACACGACCGGAAAAAGGTCAGGTACAGGACCGAGGGCTTTACATACTCTCCGAGGCACGGGGGCGGAACACCTCCAACTCCCAGACGTCGGGTTAATACTGAGGAATTTTCTTAACAGAAAAATCCCAATATCACTTTTTGGCCTGACCCGGGATTTGAACCCGGGACCACACGAGTGTGTGCGCAAATATAGGTGCACTCCCCGTGGCAGAGACGAGGCGCATTTTTGTTTTTATTGTAGTCTCTGTACCTAAGAGTACCTTTATTTAGATACTGTACACGGCACCGTGTCCGGGTGATAAATCCGGGAATTCGCGGTGTTACAATAAAGAGTTCAATTATATTAATAATTATAAGTATACCTACATATATGTATTACCAACGACACGTATCGCTTCGCTATAAGAACGAGCGGAACCATTCCTTTGACTTTTAATTACTTATTGAGCATAAAAATTACAGAGCAATTAGGTAAGTACAAAGTTCACAAGTTTATCTGAGGTCATTTAAGATTCAGCGTCAATTGTGCGGCAAATATTATTACTTATATATTAATTACTATATTGCTCTATTAAGTAATAGCCAATAATTACATAGATATGTTAGTTACATATACTTAGTATCTAACTAGATACCTATCATTAATTAGTAGGTACAGTACATAATAATTTTGTTTACCGTTTATTTCTTAGGTATCAGATATTATTTACTGTTCTGTTCCTCTAGTGGGTTTGACTGCTAAGCTAGGGGTCGTGGGTTCGATTCCCACCCAGGACAAATCTGTGATGAGCACGATTATTTCACTGTGGCCAGGTGTAATATATGTATGTATTTAAAAATAAATAAGTATATTTATCTGTTGTCTTGTTCTCATAGTTCAGGCTCTGCCTATACTAATAGAAAAGTAGTATAATATGTAGTATATCAGTTATCCGGTTTTCATATTAGCTTTGCTACCCAGTCATCGCTGTCCCAGGATATGAATTTTGGGGAAAAATAAAAGTTATCTAGGCCACAATAAGCCTATATAATGCCCTTAATTACATCTCACAGACTTCGTCAATGAAAAGCCAGTAAAAGTACCGTCTCGTAACTGTCCACGGCGCCATAAAAAATAAGTACTTCCCATTAAAATCTTAAGTGACCCTCATTTTTTACACTGTACTCTATGAACAAATAAATGAAACAATACGAGTACTTACCATTGTTCCAAGTTACGGCCTTTGTCGTCATCGAGGTTTCTTCTTTATACCGCAGCAGGTACCGAAAAGGTAATTAGGCGATGGTGAAGTGAACTGAACCTTTACAATTTGTAATATACCTTCTTAAGTATAAGATTAAAAATATTTTCTTTGCGATGTTAATCTTCTTATCTCCATACTAGCTGTGCCCCGCGATTTTACCCGCGTTAAATTTAATAAATTATAGCCTATGCGTTATTCGCATACATAAGCTACTAGCTGTGCCCCACGGTTTTACTCGCGTTAAACTTTATAAATTATAGCCCATGTGTTAATTCAAGGTGTGGGTAACTCCATACCAAATTTTATTAAAATCGCTCCAGTCGTTACGACGTGAAGCAGTAACAAACATACACACTCACACATCAAAAACTATCGCCTTTATAATATGAGTGTGATATAGCACACTTTACACGAACACGAAGTTTCTTTCAAAACAGTTCGGTAATTTTTCGTTAAAGAGTAACAAACATCCATACATCTATGTATACACAAAAACTTTCGCATTTGTATTATTAGTATGATAAAACATCTATCTTAGGATAACTAACGTATAAAAATCATGCGGACGGAGGATTAAGAAATTTGGAGCAAAGCATAGCAAAGTATAGCAGTAGGCTAATATTTTTATGTATATTATACTAGCTGTGCCCCTCGGTTTTACCCGCATTAAATTTTATAAATTATAAATAATCACAGGTCCTCTGATAGCGTGATAATATGTAGCCTATATGTTGACCCGACCTCTTAGTAACATTTATTCATAATTTGAAGTATATCCATGCAGTACTTTTTGAGTTTAGCCCGGGCATACATACAGACAAACAGTCAAAAATTCTAAAAATGTATTTTTGGATTCTATATCGATGGTAGATAACGCCCCGAGTATCCTTTTTAAAAAATATTCAATGTACAGTTTTGACTTTCCTACGATTTTATTATATGTATAGATATATTATAATTAAATTAGCATTATAAGTAAATTATTTTAACACACTCACAAACCGACATCTCTTCTCAGTTTGTGAGTGTGTCAAAAGCATGGTAGTATGACAAAATGAGTGTCCAAACTGAGAATAGATTATTATTATTTGTCTTTTATGTCTATAGTCTTTGACATAAGAACCTTAATTTTCGAATTACTATGTACTTCCAGGATGTCAGCTAACTAGAGATCGCACTCATTCGAGTGCGATCTCTAGTTATTATTTAAAAAGTTACCCGTTATAATAGCTGTAGATACGACCTTTTGTATCTTATTCACAAGATTCCAACCTCTCCGTTATCGATATGTATCGTTTTGTATTCGGTTGCAATACCAATAACATAATCGTTAGGTTCTTATGTCGACAGCGAGCGTGACCTGTCGGCGTCGGCGCCAGTCTTTTATGTCTATAGTTAAGTATCTAACTACGTATTTACCAAGTTAGATTTATTTTCTAGGTAGATAACAGTGTGCTTTGAACGGTGAACCTGATCGACTTCTTCTGCATATCGTTACGTTAGAGGAGAGAGTGATTTGAAATTTATCTAGTACAAAATCAGCTATACATTTAATACAATTTTTCTAGCAATTTGATTTTAAATTGCTAGAAAAATTATAATTATGGAAAATGTTTTTTTTTAATATTTATTTATTTTACAGGATTTTCGTTCACGACTATGCCAATCTCATCGTACCTTATACTAAGCTGACTCTAAAAAGAAAATATACAAAGCCACTGACTAACCCACTGAGTACATAGACGGGTCATTTAATTTTAAAGAAATATAGCATTCGAGGTAAAACCGAGTACGGTTCATATAAAATGCTCTGAAATACACCATCATCTCTTAAATTTATAATGTGAAATGTAATAGGTGATTTTGTACTAGACAAATTTCAAATCGCTCTCTTCTATGTAGTAATCTGTTGATCTGTCGCGCTGACTAATTTAGCGGGATGTTTTAAATGTATGTTTTCATATAAGTATAAATAGAATAATATGCCAAATCGAATGCCAAATTAAGTATCAATTGATTATTATAATTATTATAAATAATAATATCCTGGGATATTATTCACACATGGCCATCTGATCCCAAACTAAGCAGAGCTTGTACTATGGAAACCAGATAACTGATATACTACAAGTACTACTTTTCTTTTGTTAATACATACTTATATAGATAATTACACCTAGACTTTGGACAAACAGAACCCTCGACTTACGGCGTGAATAGCAAGCATTTACCAACCAACCAAAAAGAAATGCAATGATATTAATAAAATTCGTTTAATTGGTTTTACATGGTATCGGATGTATTATCATAATGTTGTACGGTATGTAATAGGTATCTTTACACTGTAAATATAGATAAAATAATAATCTCCAATTTTCATTAATAATAACTTACATTTATATTTGACATATTCCTCGTAAATATCGAACTCTGGACATATTGACAGCCAGTGACGCACCTGCCGATAAGCTATCGACAAGATCTGATAGCTGTTAGACTTGGCGCCATACTCCATTCGACTAATATATGTAAAATTTAACCTCTTCAGTGGATACAATTGTAGTGTGAAAACCGCCCTTAATGCGAACACAATAAAGTCCTTGTTAATCTTTAAGTGTATCCACAGGTGTGCCGTCGACTGGATTATCTAATTGGACGATTATTGTCGGTTCAGTGATAGTATCTGTCGTTAATGATGAATTAGTCTGTTGTTAATATTGTTAATAGTTTGTTGACTTCTGATGTTGGATATTTATGTTTTAATTAATTATATTCGATATATATCATGGACAGATAATAATAACCCCTCTAGTCGCTTTTCGCCATTGTAGTTATCACCAAGGTCGGAATCGGTCCTCTAAGTTAACTTAAGGGCTATATTTTAAAACAAAATTTACTACGACCTCAAGAAAACTAAGTAACAAATTTGTAATAATTAACTAGAATATATGAAATAAAAATTAGATGTAGTTTTTTGCTTTAAACTTTTTAGTCAATGTGTTAATCGAGGATGTCAGCTAACTCCATATCAAATTTTATTAAAATCGCTCCAGCCGTTTAGACGTGAAGAACTAACAAACTTACACACTCACAACTTTCGCCTTTATACTATTAGTGTGATCCCTTAAGACATATAGGTAAATTAATAATATGTAGCTAATTTTATAAATCAAGTCTCATAAATTTAATCGTCATGCAGAAATCAAACCTGTACCTACTACTAATCCAAGTTTGAAGCTTTAGGATCGATCCATACTGGTAAATTAAATTATCGATTACCTATTGTATTTTTATTCTGTTAATATTTTTCTCTCTAATGAGCTGATCATTTTATCTTGGCTCGTAGAAACGTGATCGCTCATTGTCTATGATGCAACTTTCTTTAACATGACTTGAACAGTTAGTCTTAGTTGCTTTCACTGCTTCACGGGTCAATAAAAGGTCTAGGAAAATAAAACTACAAACTAACCGAAGGCTAAAAAAAAAAACAAATGATGAATTTAATGATCGGCTTTTCGGGATGTCTTGAAAAACTTTCGCTTTACGTAAATACGCAAAGACACGAATCCACTCTTCAGATTGAGGATCGCGTGATGCAATGTGACAAACAATTGTTTCTGAACGCTTATTAAGGTGAAAGCGTAAAATGTATAGAAGCAAACAGAACGTGAACAATTAAAAGGCCCATTTATATTCTGTGGTAAGAGTATTTGTAATGCAAACTTGAGAGCCTCGTTGGTCTACCGGTAGCTTGTTCATCATCATCATCATTACAGCTGTGAGAAGTCCACTGCTGGACAAAAGCTTTTCCCAAGAATCATCTTGGGGCGATATACATCATGTAACTTAATTAACGCATATCCTGAAAATAGTTAGTTCAGAATCGTTTACTGAATCGATTTATATCATTTTAAAAATAGTTATGTTTTTTCCCAAAAATAAATAAAATTACGAAAATTATTGTCATATTAACCCTGTACAGTTAAATTGAAATGGACCGTAAGTCAAAGCAATAAGAATTTAAAATACCAGTTTTATTTGTATTCATACCAATACCATCATTCAATTCAAAATAAAGAAAAATAAACTTCATTCCAAGAAACGAATTTAGTAAATAACAATGTTTATATACAGTACATGTTAAATTAAAAATTCAGTGCATGTATTATAATTATAACATAATATTCTAATTGGGGTGTTTGAGGGTATGCGTTAATTACTTTACATGTTTTATAGTCGCCACACTTGACAGACGGGTTGGCAATCGCAGTCTCGTAGATATTTCCTCTGGTAGACCATCTGGACCACGGGATGAGCCGTTGGCCTTTCGCGATGGCCATCCCCACACAGTAAACTCATAATTACCAAAACTGTTTCCCAAGCGTCCCAACTCCATACCACTTGAAGTTTACAACCAAGGCAAATCTGTATTATGAATAAAAACAGAGACATGTGGCGCGACGACAGGCGCCTGTGACGTCATGGGAATCCACCAAACCCCCAGTCACCCGTGTACAGTCAACGGCAAAAGTAGATGATCAAAATCGGACATGTTTGGGTTTATGAATAATCATATTGCGCGGCAGTAACATTAGCCAATATACTTTACCTTTGTATTAAACGTAATTTAGAACCCTTGACCGGCATGCTATGTTGACGCCATTTACGATAATTAGTATTAAATATCCGAATATCTGTGAAAAGGACCACTTGGCAAAAGGAATGTTGGCAGACCGTACAGCCGGTGGGCTGATGATATTATCCAAATCGCTGGGAATTACTGGATGACCTCAGTATCAGACAGTGATTTGTGGAAAAGGATGGAGGAGGCCTTTACCCAAAAAGGGATCCATTTCTCATAATTAAGAAAATACTAACAATTAGATGATAAAACTTGTAAACATTAATACTAACACTTCTATTACTATTACATGTAACTTATACCTAAGAGAGACTTGGTAATAAAAATGGCTTAATTAATATTATTATTATTAATTATCCGAATATCATCACCCCATGTCATCCCGTGGGGGCCGTAGAAGTTGACCCGTTACCAGAGGACGAGCAGCAGCTTTATTCTGTGTACTATGACCATCATAATGCGATCGCCAACCCGTCAGCCAAGAGTGGCGATTATCGCATATCCCCTCAACATGATTCTTCTACGGCTGTTATGACGATCCGATTTTGGTCATCAACTTTTGCTGTTGAATGTACAGACGCCAGCACATCAAATTTCTTTTATAGATTTTCAATTTTATCTCAAAACTATAAGGTTCACTTTTAATCGGGGAAATTTGACAGATTGGGGTAGCTTGATCTGCTGGCGTCTGTTCAATAAGCCCCATCCCTAACCTTTCCGCTAAGCGAGGCATATCCCCATATCCTTACCACTCCAGTACTTAATCATATTCTATATTATTACACCATACATTACCCCTATTCTTAATTCCATACAATATAGTCCAACTTAAGGTTGTCTGGAAGAGATCTATATTACAAAATTTCTGATTATTTAAGTATTATTGGGATTGAGTTGTTCTGAGTCAACACACATGATTGTAATTAATCTTAAGTATATTTTATTTTAAAAAAGGATTCCTACTGAGTTTTCTGGCAGTGTTTCTCAGTAGCTGCCACGTCATGCACTGCACGGTAGGGTAAAAAAAATATGACGATTCCACATAAATGTAAAATTTTTACGGAATAAAGTACCTTTGACTTTGACTTTGATCGCTTTAAGCGATAAGACCGCCTATTGTACCTTTATTATAATTATTTGAGATCCTGTAACTTTTATGTATAGTGGTGTTCAATTAAGTGTATTTATCGTATCCCCCAAATGATGGACATGATGCGTAAAGACATTTGTACCATCTTCGTATCTTTTTGTTTATGTCATGGGCACTAATAATCCTACTGGCAGAGTTATTCACCCGTCTCTGGCATGGCTTAAAGACTGTTCTCTAGTGACTACTACCAGGTCAGACTTCGGCGCAGAAATTGAACTACTTAGCGGTCACCCATCTATAAACTAACCGCGTATACATTTAGAGTTTGCTATCACAGGAATGATAATATAATTAACCACTACTTTTTTTATTTCAGGTAAGCCATCTTGTTCGTAGAGATGACGTCATGATCCCCAAAAACCCAGTCGCATGTCAAACTACAATTAACTACCTACATATTGCTCATAGCAGACGGAGGGTAGTTGTGTAACGGTAGTCTGGCGCCAAAATACTAGACAAGGACTCCAATCACTTGACACGCCTAACAATTATAAAAAGAACTTTATGTGGAGGTAATAAGGTCTATTTTTCCTTGCGTAGTAGGATCAAGGGCCTTTCAAACCCTAAGGATAACCAATGTTTTTTTTTGTGTGCGAATCTATAACATTTGTTAATAGGGTTGCTACACTCGGAGTAAAAGACAGATGTTAGGACACCTGCTTATTGTACAACATAGGTTAGTAACTATTTATTTATTTATTATAGTTTCATGTACAGTCAACAGCAAAAGTAGATGATCAAAGTCGGATATTCAATACTAATTATCATAAATTGCGACAAAATAGTGTGGTGGTGAAGAGTATCTAGTTGAAGGTGTGCGTGAGTGCTAAGTGTAAAAAATATTAACTAGTGAAAACTGCCGCCCAATAGCATCATAAACTCAAAACTCAGGTCCGATTTTGATCATCTACTTATGCTGTTGACTGTACATGTTTCTTGTAAGATTATGGACGGTTTAAATAAATACATTTAATGAATTGTGCTCACAAATGTATTTAGGGGTGGCAAGTTCCACCTTTGCTCGAAATAAATTGACATAATTTTGAATGTACTTATATCTAAACTAATATTGTACAGAGGTAAGGTTTGATGTTTTGTATGTTTGTTTTAAGTGAAAAAACTACTTTTTAACCGATTTTAACCCTAAACGGTACGACTACAACAGTCATGACCATAGAGTGCTGAGCACATTCTGGTATGTCATCTATACATGACTGTGGCGGTACAAAAGATAAAAATATATTATACTTACCTATTACTTACTTATCGTATGGGCAGTGGTCGACCCTAGTGTCGAGAGTTTTTCAAGCCGCCAGTAGGCCTCTGACATGGCTTAACGACTGTTGCCTAATGGCTACAACCTGGCCGACAGCTTAACGTGCCCTCTGAAGCACGGAGACGCTCAGAAATTAAACCACTTTGGCGGTCACCCATCTATGGACTGACCGCGAGCATAGTTGCTTAACCTCATCGATCACTTACGGACCTGTGAAAGCGTCTAGCTATGAGCACCTCAATATAACTATTAAAGGTTTCATTATTAGCAAGTAATTAGCTAGTATTTTATTTGCAAAGAAATTTGAGGCCCCTACAAAAAAAAACAATAACCTAAAATTACGTAAATTTACTTACAAAAGTCTTTTGTTTAACGTAAACTAAAGTTAAAGTATCTTTCTATTTATCTACCTGGGTGACGCCAGAGCGGAGCTATTGTATGAATAATATTCTGCCGTACTTAAGCTATAAAGCCGTAACGTAGTGAAATTTGCCACGGCAAATACTACCCTGTGCAAACGTAACAAAGTGACTTTTACCTTGATACATGCTTTTCTGTAACGGCATTTAATTGATTGGTCGGCAGTATTGTGAACTGAGGACCTCTTGAGAACAATTTGTCATTAAAGTAACTATTCAAACGTTATAACTGCAAATGTTTGAACCTTATTGTTATAGGCATAAGGTTTGAATTATTCTATGGTTAGAGAAAGCTATACAGTCAAGAAATAGTACGTTTACATTCTATATTAAAGTATATATTCAATTCAATCATTTATTGCACTCCATAAGTTAGTTACAGCTGTTGTTATAATAAAAAGTACATTTATTTATTTATTTATTAATAGGGTTACCAACATAAGTACAGAATAACTTGACACATAAAAAAAAAAATCTTAAATTATTCTAGGCTAACTGCACTTACAAATTACAGGTTACCACAGCATGCGTTAAACATTTTAAATTAGAGTAATATTTTTTAAAAATTATGAAATACAAGTAAAAATTGAAAAAATAATAATAACAATACAGGAAAATAATAAAATAAAAAGAAACCATATCATCGACCTAAAGTAAGTAAGTCAACCTTTAATGAGTTTCATAAACTTACATTACGGACCCTATAGGGCACGACAAAATAGAATGAAGGAAAGCAGCTATTACAAATTAGTGTTGAAATATATAAATATTTGTAATTTTATTTTTATTGTTATTTTATTTATTGTATTATTATAACGGATCATATTATATTAATTGATCATTTAAATTATTACATTTATTTATATTCATATAAATAATAATAATAATATCTAGGGACAATGTAACACAGATCATCCTAGCCCCAAACTAAACAAAGCTTGTACTATGGGTACCAGGCGACGATATACATAGATAAATACATAGAAAACATCCATGACTTAGAAACAAATATTCGTGCTCATCACACAAATATTTGCACTTACCGGGATTCGAACCCAGGACCACCAGCTTCATAGGCAGGAGCACTACCAACTATGCTACGGTGACCGTCATAGTAGCATTAAGATAACAGAAGTTGTTTTAGCCTTTGTGTAAATTTTAAATTTAGTTTTATTTTTAATAATTTCTGGAAATTTGTTACATAATTTATATTGTGCATTAAAGTATAGAACGGGCTTAAAAACTGCTTCATAATGTCACGCAACTACTGAAAATGGAGAATTTCATTAAATTACTTCACGCTTTCTTCTTTCAAACAACACGTGCCGCTCAATTGGACGCTATAACGTTATGTAGGTACATTACATGCTTGGAAA
Source organism: Pseudoips prasinana (assembly GCA_951640165.1). Taxonomy (NCBI): domain Eukaryota; kingdom Metazoa; phylum Arthropoda; class Insecta; order Lepidoptera; family Nolidae; genus Pseudoips; species Pseudoips prasinana. The sequence goes on along the minus strand of OX621259.1, from coordinate 14,678,341 downwards.
AGAAAACATGGCTTATGGCGCAGCGGCTAAGACAGTCGCCTCGTCCCTTCGTGTCCCGGGTTCGAGTCCCGCGCCGGAGAACTATTTGTGTGACCCATGAATAATTGTTCTGAGTCTGGATGTGATTTGTGTCTATTATATGTTTGTAAAGTACCCCGCAACACAGGGACCAGTATCGCTAGCGCGGGCGTTGCCTTTTAAAAAAATGTAAAAATGTACAGAACATTTAAGCCCCGGACTTTAGCACGCGGCCATCGTTTCCACCCATTTATGTAAAAACTATAAAATAATTGCATGCACATTCTAATAAATTGCTTCGGTCATTTTGTGTGATTATTATTTTAAAATATTCAGAACAAGTTTTGATTTCGATATTACATACGTAGAAACAAGCCTGTTTCACAGAGGGTCAGGCAGAGACATTAGGATTTCCATTTGTCACGATTTTAGCACACATCTTTAGCCTCGTTTACTGTCATTATATTCTTCATACACACTCGCCGGTTTGGGTACTTCTGACCTGGCTGTTCGTGAGAACGTTAAAAGAGAATTTTACATAATACGTGTAATAACTACAAAATGTGGATATAGGTACCAGGTATTCCTATTTCTTTTAGAAATTAAAAAAACATAAACTTAATACATTTTCTGAGTATTTACTAATTGCCATCTTAAAAGCTCCTTAAAATCGCCGTAAGAAGTATACCTGGCCTGTGGGACAACCGGAATGGGAAGATCTCGTAGAATGTTCTCTGGTCGTGACCAATGGAATTCCGTTGTCTCTGCCTACTATCTAGCCTGCCTACTGCCTAGGCAGAGGGCGTGAGTATATGAATGTATGTAATATGGCCGAGATATAACAGTTTCAAAAATATAAATAACTGTATAAATTTTACTCATTAATTAAAACCTAAAGCATACTTTCATTAAACAATAAAACTTCAAAACTAGGTGAAAGGAATGTGAAATTCCACATTAATTCATGGTCATTCTCTACGCTTTGGCCGCGATCCACAGACGCCAAATAAAAACTCGGTGCGTATCTAAAGTGAATTATCCAAAACTAATCGGTAGCCATTTGCAACGCCAATTCTAATACAATCAAATAACCATATTGGTTATTCATTCAATTGCTAGGATATCCGCAACATACTGACCAATACTAATTCAAATATACGCATACATGCTTACAAATTATACCTTAAAACATTTACCGTCTTTGGGTTGTTACGTTTTATTATTATTATATTACTTAGACTCCGCTGTCTGTCTGTCTGACTGTCTATCTCATGAATCGGAAGAATTAGACGAATGAAATTTTCGCTGATGCTTTATTTCTGTTTCCGCTATAACAACTAATACTAAAAAAAACATACATACATACATAGACTCACGCCTGTTTCCCAGAGGGGTAGGCAGAGACAACGGACTTCCATTTGTCACGATCCTTGCATACCTCTTTCGCTTCGTTTACTGACATAATATTCTTCATACATGCTAAAAAAAACAGAATAAAATACATATTTAACTTGGCTCCAATACAAAATATGGTGATGTTTTTGCTCTTTTTCGTTTGAAATATTTAGTAATATATTCGCTGAAAAATAAATAATTTATATAAAATAAAAAAATAAGGGGGCTCCCATACAAGGAACGAGATTTTTTGATGTCGAGTCCGACTCGCAGTTGGCCGGTTTTTTAGTTGCGCAAATTCTCCCATGTTTTTGCACCGACTTTGAAATATATATTTTTTTCGAATGAGAATGCTTCCCATACATATTAAGTTTAAAGTCGGTTCTATATTTTTTATCATCATCATCATCATGACAGTTGAAAGAAGTCCACTGCTAGACTAGCCTCTTTCAAGAATCATCTTGGAGGGAAATGCCATAATCGCCACGATTGGCAAACGGGTTGGCTAACGCTGTAAGAACGGTGGTCATAGTACTCAGAAGGAAGCTGCTGCCCGTCCTCTGGTAGATATTCCCTCGGAGCGACTTCTACGCCCCCCACGGGATGTGATGGGGGGGATGATATTCTGATATTCGCGGCCGTCACCGCACAACCATATTTTTTTATCAGACTATATTTGTACTCATATCCCGGCCTTAACTTGCATCACCATGAGCAATACATTGTTTGAATATTTCCGCCAATATTTTCGACACAATTAATTATCCAAGTCACATTACTTGTCAACATTTCTTTGTACAGAAGCTAGCACATCAAGCTACCCCAATCTGTCAAATTTCCCCAATTGAAAGTGAACCTTATACTTATGTGATAAAGTTGAAACTCTATAAAACAAATTTGACAGATTATGGTAGTTTCATGTGCTGGCGTCTGTACGTCGTCGTACCAAAATGTGTATACATGTGTAAAAGCTGTGCCAAAACACCTTTTTTACAGTGTTATTTCAAATTTACAATTGTATATATTTTCCTGTCTCTTAATTGCAAAATATTGATTGTGTTCTGCTGTTCGTGTTATCGTTTAGGCAGGAATATATAAAAAAAATGGCCAAGTGCGAGTCGGACTCGCGCACAAGGGTTCCGTACCATTTTCTATAAAAAAGAGCAAAAATATTCAAGTTTGTTGTATGGGAGCCCCCCTTAACTCTTATTTTATTTTGTTTTTTAGTAGTTGTTGTTATAGCGGCAACAGAAACACATCTGTGAAAATTTCAACTATCTAACTATCACGGTTCTTGAGATACAGCCTGGTGACAGAAGGACAGACAGACAGCGAAGTCTTAGTCTTTCTAGGGTCCCGTTTTACCCTTTGGGTACGGTACCCTAAAAACTAACTAAGGTTAGTTAATTCTATATAAACCGAACAAGGAAATAACAGTAGCTTGTTACACATTCATAAGCTCAATAAATAGCCTTGTACTTAAGTCTATGTTGCGTGAATATATGTTTAATTTATGATTGTTGAATGTGGACTAAATCGCGAAGGTAAACACAGATAATTCTCTTTGTTAAAGATCTTTAATACATCCTCAAACAGTGGCGCTAAACGTATGAAGGTATGAGCTGTAGTGTTTGACCGAGCATGCGTCATACTTTGGCTAACAAAGAATTGTTTTTCAACATTTAATGGGGCCAAACGTATTCCACGAAAGTGTGCATCTGAATACTTAAGTTTATTTCTTGTGAAATCAGTTCTACGCAGTAATAAATGTCGGGATTTATTATCTGTTATATACACTACCATTTGCATCTTCGACCTACATCGGATCGTCTTGTACTGAGTAATTTCTGAATAAGAATATCCGTAAATGCGAACCTAATTGCCATATCTAATCGTTACAATAATTCGCAATTGATACCCATTAAAATTTGGCAATGCCGACCGTAAAAACTTAAATTTGATGTTGTTTTTACGAACAGTAGCTGATGAGTAAAAACAGGTAAAGTGATACGGGTTATAAATATTGTAATACAACAGGGCTACTAGTGCATAACTAACGACAGTTGCAGCTGACTTCCGGTACCTGGCGGAAGTGCGGCGCCAGCGGCGCCTGCGCCGACAATCCGCGGTTTTCAGCCATTCACTCCCGAACCGCGACGAACACCGGACGTCATGCGTCGATGCCCCCGTTATTAATTAACTCTGCAGCAAACAATTAACATTACAATGTAGATGATTTATTGTAATTATTACAACGTTAACGTTTGTTTTTATTCAGACTGCGTTCATTTTCGTGATTTGTTAGTACAATATTCTACCGCGCTAAATTGGCATGCGCCCATAGACGCATAAAGAATTACATTAAGTCAACGGCTGTCAGGGCCGTGTAAATAGAGCATTAATCCGACATGTCACGGTGGTGTTGCAATGCACTTGTTAAGCAGGCTATATGTATGCGTTCGGCAACATTGCCACTCGCCCGGCGAAGGTGACTGTGTAACACACTTCGACGCCAAACCAAACCCTTAGCTATAAAACTATTTACTCGTAAACTCAAGTCTATTAAAAGAAGAATTATTGCATGACGCACCTTTCAGACGTTCATTCCGACATCCAACAAAGTGTATTGCTTTCTCTGACGTCAAAATTTCTCATCGCAACTGCAATTTTATGTTCCTCTCAATTCGTGTTTATAAGCAAACATTTTAGAGTTAAGTATTAGGTTATTCTCGTAGTACAAAGTTTCCACAGCTATATATTAACTCCACGTTTCTTGTCAATTCTGAATGTGTTTAAATTTAAATGTACATTATTTTGTAGTCGATATTCTTAATATAGCTTCTTACGTTATTACTTATAATAATGCCGTTATCTGCCGCTTAATCGTGACTCGGCTTAAACCCGCTCAACCGCTTAAATACGCTTAACTACTTCTTTGTCTAAAAACCGTCCTTACATGTTTCTCAGCTAAAAACATTTTATTATTTTACTCTGTCAACATTTCTGGGATTAGTATAGAGCCTGGCCAATTTTTTCTTGTAGACAACGCCCGCACTATGGAAATTAATCCCTGTGTCTCGGGATACTCTACAAACATATAATTGACGGATACAAAGTACATCGAGACTCTAAACAACTATTTATTGGTCACACAAATAGTTGCCCGGTGAAAATTAATCAATTAAATCGGATGATGTGTCATACTCTTAAGATTTTTCTCTAAGGTAGGGATGAAAATATGGAATAATAGAACTATGTTCGTGACCTCAGAGCATTAAATACTATTTTTAGATATCTGTGTTCGTGACAGTGTATTTTTAAGAAATTTTGATTTTACGGTGGTTTATTTTTAATTTTGTGAAATAAATCATACTGGAATTCAGTATTTATTTTAAATCGTAAACCGCCAAAATTTCTACATATTCTCAATTCTCTCACAAACGTTAGTTGATGCACATATTATCCGCCATCTTTATAAACATAAACTAGGTTTAAATTTTGACATTACATAATCACCGCATAGCACCATGTAAAAGATAAATCGGGTTTTTTTTATGAAAATTTTGATAACCTATGACTTAGAGGCCAGCTTAACTTTAAATTGCGTTTTAAAATAAAGCTTTTAACGTATTTTGACTTGTCTTAAAAGTCTAAAATTACCAATGTATCGTCTTTCGTTGAATTATAAATTATACATAATTACACAATACAAATATTAATAGTTTTAAGGTCGCCAGAGCTCACCGGGGTGGGGGGAAGGGTCAGCAACACTTGTTTGCTGACTCTTAAAGGCCGGCAACGCACCCGCGACTCCTCTGGTGTTGCGAGTGTCTATGGGCGGCGGTGATCACTTACCATCAGGTGACCCACTTGCAGGTTTGGCGACCTCTTATAAAAAAAAAAAAAAAAAAATTAGCATCTAGGTATTAAAGAAGTCAGCCCGATGTTATCTATGAGGTGATGTCTACTTTTAACCGGTGAGTCAGCATGCTCTCAAGACTTCAGTTGCTATTTGCTCAGCTGCACAAAACTGAAGCAATCATGGCGCGTCTAGACGATCGTAAACACCAAATGTTAAGCAAACGATATTATTAGTCAATACTTGTTTCGCGATCTTATATCGTCTGATTTTTGTGTACGTCAGCCTGGGCTCTACCGGCTAAGTAGCCGAACATCGATATCTGAAATGGCGTTCAAATAAATAAAGGTTAAAAGAAATTGTTACTAACACTATGGAATATAACTGAAAATAAATTATTATAGTGAAGTACACACATATAATACGAGACACGCGTACCTTTATACTAACAGCCGTATAACGCTCTCTTGCCAAATCATCTAAGCTCACTCATGTCATGGGCCCTTCTATATAGAATATAATATATGTATATATATATGTACCTCTACAACAAGTTAGCGAAGGTCGTTAAATCACCTTGTTAAGTTTAAATACCGTCTTAAACGCTGGCTGATTGAGCAAACCTTTTACAATTTCGACGGGAAAGTTGGTGTGGTTGGTAAATGGATAAACATTTCTTTTCATCCATATTTGTTATGACAGCATTTAAGAGCTCATGAACTGCTTGATTCGTAGATTTTCCTCGTCTGAAGCCAAACTGAACGCATGAAAGTAAGTTATTGGATTCAAGGTAATCTACTATTCTATTATTAATGATTCTTTCCAAAACTTTGGACAATGTAGGTAAAATTGAGATAGGGCGGTAATCATTGACTTGATAATGATGAAATGCTTGCCTTTCACGCCGCAGGTCGGGGGTTCGATATTTGTGTGCATGCACATGTCTGTTTGACCTGAGTCTGAGTGTAAATATCTATATAAGTTTGTATTTACAAAAGATAAGTAGTATATGCAATATAACAGTTATCTGGTTTCCATAGTACAAGATCTGCGTAGTTTGGGATCAGATAATCAGAATATCATTACCCCATCTTATCCCGTGGGGGCCGTAGAAGTCGACCCGATGGAATATCTACCAGAGGAATATCCGATGGAATATCTATCTGGCAGCAGCGTATTTCTGAGTACTATGACAACCTTACTGCTATCACTAACCTGTCTGACAAGCGTGGCGAATATGGCATTTCCCCCCTAGATGATTCAAGTGTACTTCTTACATACAGCCTTTAATTTTTTTTAATTATTTAATAAAGTACCAAGTATAGTATGTACTTTAAATGTATTACAATCTAGTCTATAGACTAATAAGTAATTTTATATTAACCTAAACTTCTAAATAAACATATTTTTCTAGGAATCAGTCCACCGACTTTCCTTAATCATATTTGTTAAGGGGAACACAATTTGTTCATATGTTCTTTAAATTACATTATTGATATAACTAATCACAACACTTACTTACTTATCGTATGGGCAGTGGTTACCCTAGTGTCAGAGTTGTTCAAGCCGCCCAGTAGGACTCTGACATGGCTTAACGACTGTTGTCTAACGACTACCACCGGGACCGACTACTTAACGTGCCCTCCAAAGCATGGAGACGCTCAGAAATTAAACCACTGGTGGTCATCCATCTATGGACTGACCGTAAGCCTAGTTGCTTAACCTCGCCAATACGTTACGGACCGGTGAGAGCATCTGGTTATGAGCGACACTAGTTCATAGGGTTTGTTCTCTTTAATCGTCTCACTAGCTCTGTAGTATCGAGGAGCTGGATGGCCTAGCCTTTATGATGACGATGATGATGATGATTTGTACCTTCATCATCAAACGAGTGGCACGCGACCCCATACGATGATAGAAGCTCACGTCGCTCGCGTGCTGCCTAATATTCTCGGCAATACATGGGTATGAGTTATGAATCCCGCCATTACGAATGCCCCAAATGTCCGTAATAGAGTTTTCGTGTAATGTCGCAATCCCCGCCCACGGCACTCCTTGTACACAAACGAAGGTGACGCAGTCTCCCTAATCACTTTAATCATAGCAACGTTATCGTTCGTAAACTGAGTCTCTGCCTTCCTGTCTCTGCTAGCTATACCCAATGATAGGAGGATTTACTGGCCAAGTGGAAGAATCGTATGTGGGTATGGATGTATGGATATTTGTTACTCTTTCACGCAAAAGCTACCCAACGGATTCTGATGAAACTTTGTAGTAATATAGCTTATATACACTATTAACACATAGGTTATAAAACTTAACATGCAAAACCGCGGGGCACAGCTATTATATAATATGGCATACCTACTAGGTGTCGTACATACAAACCATACTCTCCTTAACTGTCGTCCGCTTATGATTTGTAGCTTCATCATCAAACTCCTTGCACCAAAGCCATAGTCGTACGAGAGCGCCAAACTCGTACTAGAACTCCTTTTCGTTAATTTGTCCAGTTTTACAGGCAGATACTTTTTAATAGTCTCATTGGTATAAATACTATCTACTGTTTTGAATAGATACTAATAAAAAAAAAAATGCATTGCATCGCTGAGGGCTCAAAGTTTCTATCAAATAGATCAATCAGAATTTCAGTACCGTTGTAACTAAGCTTGATCGATGTGCCGACGACCGTCTATGTAGAGTCCCTCTCAGCAGTTCCATAGTAAAGCTACCAGCAGAATCTGATCTCTATTACTAAGGTATTAAATATCGTAGCTGTTAACAGGGATTTGCTCGTTGTACTACTTAGCGAGTCAGTGTACACCGCGGCCTTTCCTTGACAAGTGATTTATTGCGCATACTGCGCGGTGGTCTCTCATTATTGAATATCAATTAGGTATAAAAATAAACCTCTTTGAACGGATAGAGGTGATTAAAACCGGTACTAAGTACAACTAGTACATTTTTAAAAGGTTCGTAGTCTGTTGGGTAAGATTTTAAGTTGTTATTAGAAGCTGTAAAGCAGAAGTTGACATTAGCAAAACTACTATAACGGAACAAATAAATAATAATATCGTGGGACATAATTCATAGACGACCATCTGATCCCAAACTAAGCAGAGCTCGTACTATGGAAACCAGGAAAAATAAATTCTAATCTATATTTATCTAGAAATAAATATAAATTAATTAATTAATTATATATTACTACAAACATGTTCTGACTATTTACGAGCGCTTTTTTAAAGTCTACGTGAATAAAAACCTTTTTTATTTATTTTATTATTTATTTAATCGAACCCACGACCTGAGGCTAGAAAGGCAAGCATTTACTAACCACGCCAACTGTACCGTCAATATAATACAGTACTTATATATTTTTGGTAATCCGCCATCACTAGTCCGCAGTCAATAGTCAGAAAAAAGAACACATTCCTGAAGTCCACTGCTGGACATGCCTCCCCAAGATTCATCTTGAGAGGATATGTCGTTACCCAAGCCCCCTCGGGATGAGATGGGGTAGCGATATTTCTATGCCGACAGCCGCTCAGCAAAGAAACATTGGGGATGATAATGAATTGATATGGAGGACGCTGGTGTGGTCTTCGCGGTCGTACTCTCGACCGGCGAGTAAGATAATTATAATAATAATATCTAGGGACAATGTCACACAGATCATCCCAGCCCCAAACTAAGCAAAGCTTGTTCTATGGGTACCAGGCGACGATATACATACTTATATAGATAGATAAATACTTAAATACATAGAAAACATCCATGACTCGGAAACAAATATTCGTGCTCATCACACAAATATTGGACCCAGATATGAACCCAGAACCACCAGCTTCGTAGGCAGGAGCACCACCAACTAGGCTACGGTGACCGTAACCTAGTTGGTAGTGTACAACAGTAAGATGGTTCGCTATGTGTATAAAGTCACGAGAGTTACTAATAGTATTGACTTACTCTAGGTAAATAGTGATCTCGTAGTCTGAATCTTCCGTGGACGATTCTGTTTCCAGTAATTGTATGCACAATGTCCAATGTTTACTATTTCAAATTATCTGAGACTAGCTTTTGCCCGCGACTTCATTCGCGTGGAATAGTGACTTCCGGCAATAACGGCTTTAATGCCCTAAGTGAGTATACATATCTTCAATTCAAACGCAGAGCTCATTATGTTGATTTTTGAAGAGTTCCCTAGAATATCTTCCACATTTAATTTTTGAAGAGATCCGGCGAGATAGGGAACTATGTGGGTAAAACCAAAAATCTGCCGGAAGTCACTATTCCACGCGAACGAAGTCGCGGGCAAAAGCTAGTTTATCTATTCTCCGTTAGAGCATTTTCTTTGTACTAAAAGTTGTATTATATTATATTTTCATACCTTTTTACTATTTATTTACATTTTTCTGATGAATTTTCAGTACTGAATTGATGCCTACTCTTGACCAATAGATGGCGCTATTTTATTTTTTATTTTATTTTTGTAATAAAAACTATCCTATGTCCTTTCTCAAGTTCCAAACTATGTCTGTACCAAATTTCACACAAATCGGTTCAGTAGTTTAGGCGTGAAGCAAAGACAGACAGACAGACAGACAGGCAGACAGAAAGACAGACAGACAGACAGACAGAGTTACTTTTGCATTTATAATATTAGTTTGGATTTGCGTATAATACCTTCGTCAAAATATCAGCACCTAAAAGTAGTGGGCCACTATTTTGATCATCACATGCAATTTGCAGTACATTTGGCTCATTCGCACGGAAGTATTACATTCTTCGAAATACTGTGTTATAAATATTTATTGCTGCCGTGGGTGGTCGGACATTATTCAATGGAAACTGAGGTGTTTCAGAGTTGGAGTACCAGCGCCGCGAATGTGTGTTTATTGTAAGCGTTCCGACCACTTGTTAACGATGTATGGTCTTTTGCGACTACCCACTTTACAAACAAGATAAGTTATGGAATAAACATTAATGAAGTATTTTATGTGAAGTCTGGATAAGGAATCGTTTACCAAAATTAGCTGTAGGTGATGGAGTCAAGTTTATTAAAGTTAAAATGTCCTAATATAATAGAAGTTTTCTTGATTCGGGTAGTTCTTTGTTGAGTCTATTCAACAAGATTGTTAGTAAAACTTACCTACGACTATTTTAGTAAGCACAGACAAAGAGAAACAAAAACAAGGTAAATAAAACGAAATAAAAAAAAATTAATAAATATACTTTAAGTTGAAATGAAAAAGGACACAGATTAAAATACATTGAATAGTTCCTTCTTTATCTTTAAATAAGAAAGTGTTTTAAAGAATTTCTTTGGTGTTTGGTGTTTTTTAATTTGGTGACGTCAGGCGACTTCCCTAATCACTACGCTTAGATTCTTGTTTTAGTTTTCTAATATACCGATAGATGTCAGTTACGGAAATAAAATGATCTCTGTCTTTATTCACCCCGTTTGCAGGAGGATCGTTGATTCTTTAGACGATTCTGTTCCCAATAATTGTATGTATAGGACCAATGTCCAATTTGTACTATATCGACCTGGATTCTAAAATGGTAAAGCGTTTTATGACTCTAAACTAACCTTAGACTCTTCAATCCAAATTTTTAAGTAGCAGATAGTTGGATGCTAATATTTTCGCGAAAATAAAGCAGATCGTGTGCTACTTCTGAATATTTCCGCGAAATGCGAAATCTGGAATGCAATAATTAAACATACACGTATGTGTTTACCGCAGATAGATAAAGGTGAGATTCCACTAGATATTTTCAATGAAACCGATCTTATTTGTTTGTATTTATTGAGTTCAAACCCATTATATACACAAAAATAACAATTCGCACAGATTTTTTTAGGAATGGTCACTGATGCATATTACAACAACGGCGTTGGTATATTATTATTTCCATACTTAACATCCTACTGGCTACTAATATTGTAAATGCGAATGTTTATTTATTTATTTATTAATAGGGTTACCAACATAAGTCCAGCATAACTTGAAAGATGAAAAAAAAATCAGAAATTATTCTAGGCTAACTGCACAAACTTACAAATTACAGGTTACCACAGCATGCGTTAAACATTTTAATAATGTTGTGGATGTGTATGGAATGTGTATGGATGTTTGTTTATCTTTTATGCAAAAACTACGAAACGGATTTTGATGAAACTTCGTAGTTATATATCTCATATATCCAATACAATTAAGGCTATAATTTATACAGTTTAACGCGGCAGAAACCTCCCGGCTCAACTAGTATACCTATTATAAACGCGACAGTTTGTGTGTATGGATGTTTGCTCAGAGCATTTTTTAGATATCTGTGGATGTTTGTTACCCTTTCACGCGAAAACTACGAAACGGACTTTGATGTAACTTTCTATTAAGTTTATTGCGGGTGAAACCGTGGGGGACAGCTAGTTTATATACAATGAAATTAAGTATAAAATTTAATATAAATAACATTTTTATCCATGGGCATATTATTCCGTTTATGGGCACCATGGGTATGCCAGGTGGGCAGCCAATGTGTTAACAATACCAAGTATTTTAATTAAAGTATATGAATGTACGAGTTACCTATTAACATGGAATTTCTAAACTCTAATACTTACCATATTTTGGCATAATTTTCGAATTCCATAATGAACCTTGAAGACCTTCAACACGTGTGGGTGGGAATCATTCTAGTTTGTCGAATTAACACGTTTCTGACCTGTCATATTAACACCTACATCAATGAGGTGTAAAGACGTTAATAAACCGATACGAAAAACTAATTCTTAGTGTGTCAAATATAATGGACTTGGTACCGACCTTTATGTTAATTATCATCATCATCACAGCTGGAAGTAGTCCACTGGGGGGATACCGGCTAAGTCGCCAAACATCGGGATAGTGATCGGCGTTCAAATATATAAAGGTTAAAAGTGATTTAATCAATCGTTAATCGGCTTCGTCGTTGAAAATCGATTCCGGACCATTTATGACGTAACATGTGTTCATGGAAGCCGATTTAACGATTGATTAAGTAACTTTTAACCATTATATATTTGAACGCTGATCACTATCCCGATGTTCGGCGACTTAGCCGGTAGCCCCTCCGATGGACAAAAACATCTTGGGGGGATATGCCATAATCGCCACGCTTGGCAGACGGGTTGACGATCGCAGAAGGAAGCTGCTGCCCGTCCTCTGGTAGATATTCCCTCGGGTCTTCTACGCTCCCCACGGGATAATAATAATATCCTGGGACATTATTCACACACGGCCATCTGATCCCAAACTAAGCAGAGCTTGTACTATGGAAACCAGATTACTGATATATAACATATATTATTTTTCTTTTGTAAATACATACTTCATCATCATCATCATATCAGCCGAAAGACGTCCACTGCTGGACAAAGGCCTCCCCTAAAGATCGCCACAATTGCCGGTCTTGCGCTTTTCGCATCCAGCAGTTTCCATACATACTTATATAGATATTTTACACCCAGACTCAGGACAAACAGACATGTTCATGCACACAAATATTAGTCCCGGGTGGGAATTGAAACCACGACCTGTGGCGTGAAAGGCAGCGTATCTACCAATGTGTGAGTGATGATATTCTGATATTCGCTGCCGTCACCACACAGCAATAAAACGGTGCTTTAATTGCATCGACGTACTTTTGAAATCATTCATTAAATAAGTCTTACGATTGCACCATAATTTGCTCAGCCGTCTTACCATTTAGAGCGACTTGTAGTAAGTTATAGTGTCTAGAGTAGTAAGACCTCTGTTCAGGTTTTATGTAGAAGCTTTCGGAGACCTTTTTAAAGTTGGTTGGACGACTAGCTCACGTATAAGGTAACTTGCAAATTGGACGAGCAGTTTGGAATTTTTGTATAAATATTTGTCTTTATTGAATTAAAAAGCTTAATAATAAAACTGTTCCAGTTGGAGATATTCTCTAAAATGGGCCTGTTGGCGTGGTTGGCAAAATGCTTGCTTTTCACGCCGGAGCTCGTGGGTTCGATTCCTACCCGGGACAGATATTTGTGTGCCTGAAAATGTCTGTTTGTCCTGAGTCTGGGTGTAATCTATACATATAATAAAATCGTAGGAAAGTCAAAACTGAACATTGAATATTTTTTTAAAAGGATAGGCGTAATCGACAAACGATATCGAAGCCAAAAATATAGTTTTTAGCATGTTTGTCTGTGTGTCTGTATGTATGTCCGGGCTAAACTCAAAAAGTACTGCATGGATTTACTTCAAATTTTGCATGAATATTACTAAGAGGTTGGGTCAACATATAGGCTACATATTATCACGCTATCGCCTACGGGGGAGGAGCTGTGATAATTTATAAAATTGAACGCGGGTAAAACCGCGGGGCACAGCTAGTTATCTATATTAGTATGTAAATGTAGTATATCAGTTATATGGTTCCAATAGTATAAACGCCAGCACATCAAGCCAATCACCCCAATCCAATTTCCGCAATTGAAAGTAAACCTATGCTTTGGTGATTAAGTTGAAAATCTACATAAGAAATTTGACAGATTGGGGTAGCTGGACGTGCTAGCGTCTATACAAGCTCTGCTGTACTAGTTTGGGATCAGATGGCTGTGGGTGTATAATGTCTGAGAATATTATTATCTATTAGGCGCTAGTAGGCCTATAAGCGCCACTTTAATATTAAAAAAATCGCTAAACCAGACGCTCTTATCAATTCCTTTTAATTAATTCTATTACATCTCCATGTGTGGCAATTAGAACAACTCAAAAACCTGATTCTTAATATTTATTCAGTCGACAGAAATCGGTTCAGTACAAAACAAGTTTGGTATAATCTTATTTGTCCAATGCTACTAGTTTAAAGACCCCACAATGCCACAATGGCGGAAGATTTCCCCTATACAATTGTACACCTACACGAAATTGTTTGATCGTACATAGCAGTGCAGTAGCCGCGACTGCGTGGGCGAGGCGCCGCCGCGTGATATTTGCATTATTTTATTTATTTGCGATTTGTTATGATAATAAGTCTAGTTTGTCTCTTGATCATCCGATCTGACATATTTGGGTGTCCAAATAATAATTTTACATGTTCTCTTTGGTATTAATATTGGTCATAAAATTATACAGCCGTTGCAGATTCTGCAATAGATAAATGCAGATATTTCTTGCGTGATAACACAACATCATTTTTTTTTTATATAAGAGGGCGACAAACGAGCAATTGGGTCCCCTGATGATATGTGATCACCACCGCCCATGACACTCGCAACACCAGATGTCTTAGAGGTGTCGCGGGTGTGTTGGCGTTTAAAAGTCAGCAAACAAGTGTTGCTGACCCTTCCCCCCACCCCAATGAGCTCTGGCGACCTTACTCACACTCGGAAACACAACATTAAAATTATTAATGTTATTATTAAGGAATGTCTTCTGTAAGGTGGAGGTACTTCCCCAGTCGGGCTGCTCTTTGAGCGAATGAACGCTGGGCCCTACCGCTCTTGAATCTGGCAAGACATAGAAAATATATTATTTGTTTACCACAGTACAAGCTCTGCTTAGTTTTTGTGATGCTTAGATGGCCGTGTGTAAATATTATTATTAAATATCACATCAGCCGAAACATATCCACTGCCTGATAAATGCCCATTACAAATGGATTGGGGGATTTAATTTAATCCCCACGCTTGGCAGTAAACTCTACCAGTAAACCCCGGATCACCTCGCTGAGGTGGATTCCGAGGTAGAACGAAAAATTGTTATCCCACTCTCCGTTACCCCAACAGCATCCAGGGTAGAATCCTCTCGGAAGGTCGACGCTGTCGATTACCACAACGATCCCCTCCAACCAGTATCACTCTACGAGCTGAGAACTCTCAAAGGTATCATTTTTGTACGTGTAGCGTAGCGTCTAAGACAGTCGCCTCGCCGCTTCGTGTCCCGGGTTCGAATGCCGCGCCGGCCAACTATTTGTGTGACCTATAAATATTATTTTTAAATATTGTTCTGGGTTTGACGGTCACTGTAGCCTAGTTGGTAGTGCTCCTGCCTACGAAGCTGGTGGTCCTGGGTTCGAATCCCGGTAAGTGCAAATATTTGTGTGATGAGCACGAATATTTGTTTCTGAGTCATGGATGTTTTCTATGTATTTAAGTATTTATCTACCTATCTATATAAGTATGTATATCGTCGCCTGGAACCCATAGTACAAGCTTTGCTTAATTTGGGGCTAGGGTGATCTGTGTGATATTGTCCCTAGATATTATTATTATAGTCTGAATGTAATTTGTGTCCGTTTATTATATGTTTGTCAAGTACCCCGCGACAGAGGGACTAGATTGTAAAGTGCGGGTGTTGCTCTTTAAAAAAAATCACATTATATGTCGTACAATATTTGTATCGTACGACATATAAACACGATATAAAACCATGTTTTCATATGTCGTAGAATACAAATATCCATTAAATACTTTACCAAAGTACTCGAACGTAAACTATTTGCAAAGCTAATGCTCACCAAATAAGATTAACAAAGGCACTACCTAATTTCCAAATTAAACACACCGCAATACAAACTCGCTTAGATCTATATAAAACAAACTAAATATACATACATATCTCTAACGTAAATAAGAAGCAGATGCCACTTGGACAAATATACCATCTATTCTCCTCGTAAAAGCTGGTAGAGTCATGTATATAGGCTGTTTACTTATACCGTGCACTGAATAAAGATTAGTACTGACGTCCAAAATATTCTGTTCGTTAGGAGACTGACAGCACCCGAGTTGTGTGAATAATGCCCTAGGATATTATTGGCGAGATAGATAGATGGGTTACAAATTCAAACTGAAAGTCATGGAGCAAAACCACCTTGAGACACAGATTAGCTTGAAACATATTTTATCCCACTCTCTCGACTGTGGAATGTCAAAGAAAAAAGTTTCTTAAGCTAAGATAATAATAATAATGCACATCAATGTCAATCAATCGTCATGCACACAAATATCTGTCCTGGGTGGGAATCGAACGCATGACCTGCGGCGAGGAAGACAAGCATTTACCAACCACGCCAACTAGCCAGTCCAAAATCGAACACAGATTACTTTAAAACATGTTTTATCTCACTCCCTCGTCTGTAGAATGACGAAGACAAAAATTTCTTAAGCGAATTTATATCTCAATTAACATATACGTTATGTACAGACGCCAGCACATCCATCTACCCCAATCTGTCAAATTTATTTTATAGATTTTCAACTTTATCACAAAAGTTTAAGGTTCACTTTCAATTACGGAAATTTGACAGATTGGGGTAGCTTGACGTGATGGCGTCTAGTCTGTACCTCGTCATATACAAAAGTATCTATTAGGTCTTTACCTATGAAATTGCCGTTCTGCAGTACTGGCCATTTCAAATCAAAATAATTTTTGTTTGGCTAAGAATTCTAATTTCAAATTAATTTTATTTTAAAAACATGGATTCTTTTTTCCAAAAGTAGTCATTTCTTTATTGATTAGTGTTACATTTTCATCGCATTTCAATCTTTTTCGTCATCATGGATACGTTAAAAATTCGAGTAATTATGTAATTATGGAATATGAGTACCGTCGTGGCAGCAACGCGGCACAAGCGGCACGCAACATCAACGACGTTTACGGAGCTAACACTACAAACCAACGCACCACCTGTTATTGGTTTGCTCGCTTCCGTTCTGGAAATTTCGACCTGAAAAATGAACCTCGCGGTCGTCCGAAGACTTTGGTCGACAATGACGAATTAAAGGCGGTTGTGGAAGCTGATGATACACAATCTACGGCTGAATTAGCAGCAGCTTTCGACGTTAGCGTCAAAACAATATTGGTCCATTTGCGTCAAATTGGCAAGGTAAAAAAGCTTGACAAATGGGTGCCCCACGAACTCAATGATCGCCAGCGCGAAGTACGCGTCGAGACGTGCCTTGCACTGCTCAACAGACACACAAATGAAGGAATTTTGAACCGCATTGTTACCTGCGATGAAAAATGGATTCTGTTTGATAACCGCAAGCGCTCAGCAAGTTGGTTGGATCCTGGTTCAGCACCTAAACAATGCCCTAAACGAAAACTTACCCCTAGAAAAGTGATGGTCACTGTTTGGTGGTCTAGCGCCGGTGTGATTCATCACAGCTTCTTACCAAACGGGGTGAGCATTACTGCAGATGTGTACTGTGAAGAACTGAGCACAATGATGGAGAAGCTGGCGCATCTCCAACCAGCATTGGTCAATCGCTCGTCTCCGCTGCTCCTGCACGACAACGCGCGACCTCATACTGCACAGCAGACGGTCTCCAAGTTGCAAGAACTGGGGTTGGAAGCTCTCCGTCATCCGCCCTACTCACCAGACCTTGCGCCTACAGACTACTACTTTTTCCAGAATTTGGATAACTTCTTGGCGGGAAAAAAATTCAATACCCGAGAGGCAGTACAAAATGCCTTTGAAGAATTTGTTGCCTCCCGTTTGATTAAATAGTATCTACGTTACGTTTACCAAAATTTGAGTTGCTCTATAATGCTCAGTATACAGGAGTCCAAAACTGAGCTACTCAAACATAAATATGAACATTTGAGATACTCACTACTAGATTAATGGCGGAAAATCAAGCACCGCCAACGGGCCAGTTGGCATGGTTGGTAAATAAATGCTTGCCTTTCACGCCTCAGGTCGTGGGTTCGATTCCCACCCGGGACAGATATTTGTGTGCATGAACATGTCTGTAATTGTCTATATAAGTATGTATTTACAAAAGAAAAGTAGTATACGTAGTATATCAGTTATATGATTTCCATTGTGCATAATTTGGGATCAGATGGCCGTGTGTGAATAATGTTCCATGATATTATTATTATCTCTTATCTGATATGCATATTCCAAATTTATTATCTGTTTATTCTTTTTTTCCCAACGTCGCCGTTATCGTCAGTTCACAGTCGTCGATTCATTTAGATCCCATAGACAACAAAAACTCATTTGAATGTGAATCCCAAGTAACAGAGGGATTTAGTCACGCCTAGTGTGTTTTCAGCAGTGTTACACGTGCGTGACCGAGAAGCTCCTAGCAAGGCATATCAACAGAGGTGCGGTTAAACAGTAATATGAATAGGGTTGCCAGGACTGAGTTGTTAAGCCTTGAAACCCAAATAGTCAGTTCGACTCTCAGTGCGTTGTATCTTGTGAACCACGATGTATGTAATAAAATAAAATAATCGATAAAACGGATCCCTTGAAAATTCAATTATTCCGTAAGAAAATTACATTTATGTGGAATCGTCCTTTTTTCCCATACCGTGCTGTGCATGACTTGGCAGCTACTGAGAAATATTTCCAAAAATCTCAGTTCAAATCCTTTTTTTTAATAAAATAAACTTAATTTTTTTTTTATGTTTGGTGACTTAGAACAACTAAATCCCTAGCACTTTTGTCACTTAAATAATCAGAAATTTTGCAATATACCCGGCTACACAATTTGGCTTTAATAATTATTCTAAAATTATTCGTAGACAATTCTCTAATATTATTGGGAAGTTTGTTATAGAATCTGATACATTGTCTCCATAAAAGAGTTACTTAATGTACGAGCCCGACTCGCATTTGGCTGGTAATTTTTATAATACTATGTCGGGTTACCGCTGATCTTTCAAGAGTACAAAATCGAACTAGTAATCTTAAATCCACTGTTTCCTCCATCTATAATCCCATAAAAAAAAAAAACAAAATAGAACTACCTATTATTTACTCATGCACATGTCAGGTTGTGGTACTTTTTTACAGTACAGCTTCTTAGTGTACACAAATATCTATGTACATCCAGCTAACCCAATCTGTCAAATTTATTTTATAGATTTTCAACTTTATCACCAAAGCATAAAGTTCACTTTCAATTGGTGAAATTGGGCAGATTGGGGTAGCTTGATGTGCTGGCGTCTGTACTTACCTCGAAATAATTATGTTTACTTAACTATATTACTATAAACATGTTCTGACTATTTACAAGCGCTTTTTAAAATCTGCGTGAATAAAAACATTTTTTATTTTTTTTAGTGGGTTCCATTTTCTATGTAGTAACAACCCTAAACATGCCTGCATTTCGTTGGCATCTAGTGAATGCGGATGACACGCGACGCGAGCCACCTTTGTCAAATATTCCAGTCACACCCGTGATCTGCTCGGGAATAGAATGTGTGTTAGCCTTATTTTGCTCCAATAATGAAATAATTGAACTTCAGTTTGGTAGGATACCAATTCATAATCTTCGTAACAGCCGTATGAAGTCAACTGCTGGACAAAAGCCTCCCAAGAATCATCTTGGGAGGACATGCCATAAACGCCAAGCTTGGCAGACGGGTTGGCGATCGCAGTAAGATGGTCATTGGATCCGGTGGTAGCATTAAAGCGCGACCGTCGTTATTAACACAAGGCCCGTCATAATAATAATACCTTAATATAGACAGAACCATTGACAATGTAGTAAAAATATTAGACTTAAACTAGATAATTAAACATAATCTCTTGACAATAACTTGATACGAGCTAGCTAAATATCATTGCTATAATAAAATAAATTTTATAAATGTTTTCATACAATCAATATAATGTGTACCTAAATATCTGTGTTACTAGAAATAATGTAGACAACTATATTACTACAAACATGTTCTGACTATTTACAAGCGCTTTTTTAAAGTCTACGTGAATAAAAACCTTTTTTTTTTGTTTTTTTTTTATTTATAGTACTCAGAAGGAAGCTGCTGCCCGTCCTCTGGTAGATATTCCCTCGGGTCAATATCGGGGTGATGATATTCTGATATTCGCCGCCGTCACCACACAGCAGTAGTTAATTATATTAATTGGTGGCGGAGCGCTTACCGCACATGGGGCCAGATACCCCGTAGCTCGTGGGTTCGATTCCCACCCGCACTTAAATTTATACAATTCATTTCAAAAGATGCCAGAAACTTAAAACATAATATCCGATCCTTATACTAGAATGTCATTAACTTTTGATTTTACCGGTGGTTGACTAATTTGAACTAAAATTGTTTATTGCGACTTAAATACTTAGACACATAACCACACTCGTTTTATATAGATTACGGCTATCAAAGCACTTTTTTCTCCTTTTTGTATCTAATTACAAGATCCCTCATAACTCATAAGTAAATATACACATACCCAAAACTACAAAATCCAATAGAAAATAAATTAATATTATGCGCACAGTATAAATGCATCATTCCCGGGTCAAATGCCAGTGAGTACAAGCAGATTGCATCTTCAATACCCGCAACAATATAGCCGCAGGATGGTTTATAGCCTTCTATAATTACTGCCTTACCGGTTACATTCCCCTCACAATGTACTCTCACTACCTTAACAAACTTAAGACACGCAACACGTAACTGCAAAATGTTACTACCACATTAATTTCAATTTCCTTTCAAGCTTCCAATGTTTAGAATATAACTCTAAACTTTTATTTACCAATTGTATAATCGAAGTACACTAGTCGAATTAAAAATACAGATGCTCTTGAATGTGAGCCAAAAACATCAAATGATTTCAGTTCCAAAATGAAACCAAGCCGTGACTACAGAACAGTGGCAGCAGAATTAAAAAAAAAATAAAGGAAACTTTGAGCACTACAATATAAAGGATGATATTCGTGGAGCGAAGGCATTTGCATTCGGTGACTCACCGCGTTATCTGACTTTTACTGGCGCACACGCTTCTGTTGTTCAGAAGTCAATACTAAAACACAATTTGTTGTTTCGTTTTATCAATTACACAGCGGATGCGCGGCTATCGACAGAAATATCAATTGCATGTGAATGCTCTCTACGATATACCTTACATATTTGTCCACATAAATACATTCGCAGGAAATGCTCATCTGTTCACTGAAAGTCATCCTCTGCTGGACAAAGACATCTGCCAACGATTTTCGTAATTGCTAGTCTAGCGCTACCCGTATCCAGCGGCTTGCAGCAATATTCACAAGATGATCGGTCCATCTTGGAGAGGGTCTGCTCATCCTACGTGTTCCAGTTCATCGTCGCCGCTCGACCTTTCTGCCCAAACGGCAGTCGATTCTACGAGCTTGTGCCTTGCCTTCAGCATCGCCTGCGGATTTCGTCATTTCTGATTCGAACTGCAAGCAACTTTACTCTCTCCATTGTTTTTTTGGTGACATCGAGCCTTCTTATGAGGCCCATAGATTATCAATCACAAAAGCTTAATGCCAGTATTGTATGATTTTATGACTTGATTTATGACTCGTCGTGAATGTGCCACACCGGAGTAATAAACACGCATAAAGTCGTCACATCTTTAATTCGCAGTCATAATCATAACATTCATAACTATCCATAATTCGATAATAATAAAACGTCAGTATCCAGACAAAAGATATGCGTAATTGGCGATAAAATCGACTGCCCGATCTCTCGGGCAAGACCCTAATGGGATTTGGTGATAAAGATTCACCGGACACAGAAACTCAATTAGTTAAAGGTGCTGTTATCAGAAACGGCAAAGGTGGGCTCGAGGAAAAAGGGCAAAAAGGACTTCCAAACGATCTTGTTGTAATGTCTTATCGTATTCTGTCATTTGTCGGAGACATTCCGGGAATGGCGACGGCGGATGGCCTAATTGACTTAGTCGCCCACACTGTATCATAGTGCCATTAACGTCCGTCGTCTATTAGAGCTCGCTTTGTCTTCACAAGTTCCAACAGGTACATTCTACCTGCGCATTTTTGCCAAACAAGGGGCGCGATTTTTTCAACATAATTTCTAAACAAAACTCTACCTGCAACTTTTTGCCTTTCTCGAGTGTGTTTAAATTTACTTTGAAATATTGTTTCTGGATCTGCTTTGTGTGGTCGGAACAGTAATTACTGTGTACTCGCCATTAGCGTGTCGGCGTAAGTGATTAATAGCCAGCAGAGTCTCGAAAGCTTAGTACTAGATCTAGTAAATTATCTCCATTTACCGTTGCCGCCAATTTCTATGCTTTACTCGACTTGTTAATTGCTTACCTGCCTACAAGAAGTTACTGTTCGCGTTGCAAATAACAAAATGTACCTATTGCTTAAGGCCCGTTATAACTAATAAGCTTTTAAAACAATTGGCTTTTAATGCTGTTGAGTATTGAATCTCTCTTTCTACTCAAACTTGAGCACATTGTTTCGTTTCTTTTGTTACATCTCTGTGCTATGTTTGTCGCTGACTCACCGTCTACCTGTCAGCGGCGCGTCTAACGCCACTCCATCATACTGTGTCACTTGACATTCCTTGGACACTCATTACCCTTAATGGAACTTCAAGAGGTTGACTTCACTATCTTCAATCAACTTAAGAGCATCCAATTGGAATGGCTCTCGACTAAAATTGTTAATTAATGGTCGTAACTTGTAGTCTCTAATCGTGAACTATTTCTACAATAGATATGCTTAAAAGGTTCGTTCAGTGTTTATTTTTGATTTCATCCGCTAAAAGTATCCCGTTTAAAGTATTCGTTTGAACTGTAATATATGTACAGTCGCGGTATACGCCATCCACTTCAATTATCATCTAAGTAGCTCTCAATTCCAATGTCGCTCGCCCTTTACTGTCTAAAATTACGAATCGGGAGCACTCACAGGTTTCCGTTACCTAATGTAGACTTCCGCCGACCTGTAAATCGAACCAGACGGTTATAAATCTCGGCGGGGTTGGGACCGCGCCGATACGGTTAAAAGCTTCGTCGAATGGGTAAAAATAGGGACGGCCTTAAGTTGAGGTTCGTGTACATTGATAAGGTTTTGTAGTTTTTGTGGAACAGGGACAACACCCAGAGATAGCGGTGCTTCAAGACACACGAGACTCGAGATAATAAACTCGGCCGCAGGATGGCACTTAAGAGGGTTTGGGCACCTTGGAGATTAGGAGCGTGGGCTCTGTTTAGATAACGCACAGGTACGGACAGTCGCTTATTTGTCTTACGATTTGATTGCGAGGCGGTTTTTTCTTCTTCTTGATAAACTTACATCACGCGTTTTGTTAGCTAACTTTATAAAATTATTTCAGGTTACATAAACCAATATGCTCCAAATAACGTTCGTTTATACTCAAGTATGGTCCACGGCTGGCCAACATCTGTTATCGAATTGAAATTTATGTTTTTCGTCTTTCAACCGCACCTGCTGCTGATTTAAATATAAACTAAAACAAAGTTACATTGCTTTACGCGATAGGATGGCAGCTAAAGAAATTCCCAGGGAATCTTCTAATGTGTTTGTTTAGTTGTGTATAAGCATACTTTTAAACTTTAAGTGCCCATTGTCCATCAGCAGTGAGTTTTTCAAGTGGTTTGTCCACAAGATTTGGGTGCTCGAATGTCAGTTCTCACACGGCTATTTCACGTACATATCTAAAGCCAGCTCGGCTTCCGCGTTGTCGCTCGGAGTTGCATTAAATTGAATTTACGTACTAGCCAGGGCATCTGTCCGAACTAAGTTATTTATCACTTCGCTTGCTTCATGTAACGTGTCAAAATGAACTAGAACTCTGCGCGCGTGGATTTATTTTTGCCCCCTCTATCTCGCTCTTATGTACGTCAAAAGACAAGGATGGGGGAACATAACCAAATATGTAATGAGATCTGATAGAGACTCTATAACTCAGGATTAGGGTATAATTTTGTTCGTTTATTTAGTGTAGGTAACACTTTCAAAGTATCGTAATGACTCGCTACGGTCGCATGAGCGCATTCAGAATTCGTTGTTACTCCAACAATGTCGTATTAACATCCATTAGCCGTTTAATTAAAGCTTTATTGCTGTGCGTTAAGGTGTATTATGGTATGTTTACTTAGTTCATTTGCGGACACGGTGCCCGCGTGCAAGGCTTATCCTTGCGTCGCCGTTGGCGCCGGCGCCGCACTTAGCGCGCTATTTTTTCCCGCGGCACACCACGTTGTACTCATAATTTATTCATTAAAGTCGTAATTTATTTTTATTTTATACGACCCGCGTAATTCTCTAATTTGTAAGTATTGCTGTAGTTGTGTTTTATTATTTATTGGCAATCTTTTCCCGAGAGGCGTAGATGTATAGCGGCGGCGTAGCTTTGTCGCTGTCGCGTATCTTTCAATTATAAGATTGCGTGTTTATATATTTTTTGTGGGAAACTGTAGTGAAATATTCTCAATTATAATCCTATCGAATTAGACTGGGAATGACGAAGATTGTAGTTCACACGCGTGGTCTGTTGGTGTGTACATAACCGCAACTAGCAACTGTCGGCCTCGACCTGCACGCTCGCCTATATTTTGCGAAGCCAACCTTATGACCTAAATTAGTTTACTTAGACTTGTTGCGAGTTAAAATGAAATACGGTTTGTTTTGATTGTAATCGCTTTGAAACGATGCGTGTTATGTAAACTTTGTTTCCCACGTGTTTCAAATCATTGCTTGTCAATATCCTCGTTAAATAATTAGTAAGTTTAACACCAATTTACTATGACATGTTGTCTATGGATCATTAATATTTATAACAGCCGAAAGACGTCCTCTGCTATATAAAGGTCTCCCTCAAGGATCTTCACAATGGCCAGTATTGGCTCCCTGCGACCCTTGCAAAATCGTGGGTCCATCTTGTAGGGGCATGTCCCCACTGCTTCTTCCGGATCATGATCGCCACTCTAGAACCTTTCTGCCCCAGTTTCGGTTTTATGACCTACGTATATGGATTCATGGTTCAACATTTTATGGGTATACAAAATGAGAGCAATTTTTGGTATTATAATTAACTAGCTATGCCCCGCGGTTTTACCCGCGTTAAATTTTATAAATTATCACGGCTCCTCCCCGTAGGTGATAGCGTGATAATATGTATCCTATATGTTGACCCAACCTCTTAGTAATATTCATGCAAAATTTGAAGTAAATCCATGCAGTACTTTTTGAGTTTAGCCCGGACATACATACAGACAACCAGACAAACAGACAAAAATTCAAAAAACCATATTTTTGGCTTCGATATCTATTATAGATCACGCCCCAAGTATACTTCTTAAAAAATATTCAAAGTACAGTTTTGACTTTCCTACGATTTTATTATATGTATAGATGACACATCACACAATATTTCTTTTAAAGTTTGCATACGAAAAGAGCAATGTTAAGAAAAATCTGTTTTAAGAACAAGTGTTCGGTAGTCCAAAAAATCATAACACAAACACTTCTAAATGGCTCCATATTTTTAGACTCGGTG
Source organism: Pseudoips prasinana (assembly GCA_951640165.1). Taxonomy (NCBI): domain Eukaryota; kingdom Metazoa; phylum Arthropoda; class Insecta; order Lepidoptera; family Nolidae; genus Pseudoips; species Pseudoips prasinana. The sequence continues at coordinate 14,652,757 of OX621259.1, read as the reverse complement.
GGATATCTTCTCCAAATAGAACATTCTAGTAACGATGTTACACCAAAACTGGGGTCTTTGATGTCCAATGTTATGAGACCCCTTGAAATGTAGCTGTTGCTCTATAACTGACGGAGATTTGGGATGAATGGCAGCTCTATAATATTTGGATGGTAGATGCGTAAGCGGCGCGTGGCGACAGATGTGAATGTAAACTGAAAAAGTTTAGTAACGATAGCAGTTAAAGAGTCAAATTATTTTTTATAACTCATTAGAACCAATATTTATATTGTTTGGGCTTGTTTTACTTTAAGGGTTTTTGTCGGTAGTTCTATGCACTTTTCATACATAAATATTGAAGTCTTTTCCTTAAAAATAATATCTACATAATAATAAATCTATACTAATAGTCTGTATAATCGGCTTTCAAGTATAAGATTGACTTTTTTAACAATTACCCCTATGATGATGATGTTTGTATAATCGATGCTAAACTCATTGTTATAAAATAAGATCACTGGAAACAGCTGGGTGCGAATAGCGCAAGACCGGCAATTGTGGAGATCTTTGGTGAGGCCTTTGTCCAGCAGTGGACGTCTTTCGGCTGATATGATGATGATGATGATAAAGGTACAATGTAATTAACACATTTTGGATATATATTGAACGGTCACCGTAGCCTAGTTGGTAGTGATCCTGCCTACGAAGCTGGTGGTCCTGGGTTCGAATCCCGGTAAGTGCAAATATTTGAGTGATGAGCACGAATATTTGTTTCTGAGTCATGGATGTTTTCTATGTATTTAAGTATTTATCTATCTATATAAGTACGTATATCGTCGCCTGGTACCCATAGTATAAGCTTTGCTTAGTTTGGGACTAGGATGATCTGTGTGAGATTGTCCCCAGATATTATTATTATTATTATATATATTAATTATTTACAAAATGTCTGTTTATTATCATGGTTATTCATATTCATGAATGATGATTAACTGATATCAGGAAAGAGTTATTTCAGCGGTCGGACTCGTAACTAAATAAGAGATTATTAAAATAAAAAAAAATGTAGTAAGTATAAGTAAGTGGTATTTATACGTACCTATACATTTTATTTCCGATTAGCTCAGTGACGTGAATAGTAATTGAAAATTCATGATACGTTCGACAACCACTTCCTTTCTTCGCTTCATGACTTATGAGTCAGAAGTTACCTCAGCAGATCTTATTTCTTATATTTCTTTTTAGGGTTCCGTACCCAGAGGGTAAAACGGGACCCTATTACTAAGACTTCGCTGTCTGTCTGTCCGTCTGTCACCAGGCTGTGCCTCATGAACCGTGATGGTTAGACAGTTGATTTCTGTTGCCGCTATAACAACAAATACTAAAAAACAAAATAAAAGAAATATTTAAGGGGCTCCCATACAACAAACGTGAATTTTATGCTCGATTTATAGATAGCTGTGCCCCGCGGTTTTACCCCCGTTAAACTTTATAAATTATCACAGCTCTTCCCCCGTAGCGTAGGCGATAGCGTGATAATATGTAGGCTATATGTTGACCCGACCTCTTAGTAATATTCATGCAAAATGTTAAGTAATTCGATGCAGTACTTTTTGAGTCTAGCAGTTTTTTGTCTGTTTGTCTGTATGTATGTCCCATACAGACAAACCGGGAAAAATTCTAAAAACTATATTTTTGGCTTCGTTATTAATAGTAGATCACGCCCCAAATATCCTTTAAAAAAAATATTCAATGTACAGTTTTGACTTTCTTACAATTTTGTATAGATGGTACGGAACCCTTCGTGCGCGAGTCCGACTCGCACTTGGCCGGTTTTTTCTTTTACTACCAAGTATTTTTCGTATTTTCGTTTTGTATGTTCACTGTTCAGTATTTTGATGCTATCGCTACTTGCCATATGTTTATTTATACCGGCCAGTGGCGTGTAAATCGGTTGGTTGTTTATAAGTTTTATATTATGCCGGCTGCATTTATAAACGTTACTGCCACTTGTGTTATAGGTTTGTGTATTAACATTCGCTTCTGTATTGGTTTTATCTTCGATTAACATTTGCTCTCTGTTTCTTTTGCTTCTAAGATGTTTTTTCAAATTCATTAGTCAGTCAAGTCATTTTTTCCTTAAAATTTTACATTTAAGTAGAATCGTTAATTTTATTTTAAGTTACCGTGCTGTGCCTGACGTGGCAGGTTCTGAGAAACACTTCCAGAAAACTCTGTAGGAATCATTTTTAATTTAAAATTTACCTAGTATTCATTGCATATTGTTTGTGGCTTGACTTGGAGCAACTTAATTCTAATGCTATCATTAAAACTTGATTTGAGCTGCTCAGGATTTTAAAATAATAATAATAATATCTAGGGACAATGTCACACAGATCATCCTAGCTCCAAACTAAGCAAAGCTTGTACTATGGGTACCATAGTACAAGCTTTGCTACATACTTACATACATACTTATATAGATAGATAAATACTTATATACATAGAAAACATCCATGACTCAGAAACAAATATTCGTGCTCATCACACAAATATTTGCACTTACCGGGATTCGAACCCAGGACCACCAGCTTCGTAGGCAGGATCACTACCAACTAGGCTATGGTGACCACGCATAATTTGAATTCTGAGTAGGTAACTCAAATAAATACGGTTTAAGCGAATGGAAAAAATTGTTTGTCTATGAAGTTTATTATTTCACCACATCAAACTCATATTTATTTCAACATGATGACTTAATCCCTTCTGTAACAAGAACCCCTCCCAGATTAGTGGCGCCATCTATAATTTATTCAATGTCTCGCCGGCTTCACGAAAGATAGGGATGGTTTTTTTAATAATCAAAACATAGTACAGAACATTCTGTTCGTTTAAAACTTTGCAAGTTCAATCTAGATAGTGAATGTATGTGGCGCTATATGGCTCTGATTTATATACCAAAAGTAAAACTCGTGTGGACTAACATGTAACGAATCATTACAATACTCTTTATTGTACAGACGCCAGCACATCCAGCTACCCCAATCTGTCAAATTTCTTGTTTAGATTTTAAACTTTATCACATAAGCACAAGGTTCACTTTCAATTGGGAAAATTTGACAGATTGGGGTGGCTTGATGTGCTGGCGTCTGTACACCAAATAAATTACATAAGTAGAAAATAAATAGTAGCTAGCTGCGATTTTTATATAAAACCTCAGAATGGACAAAAGTAGTATGCAATAAGAAGTTACGTACAAGATCTTTCTATCTTTTTCCTCTGAAAATCATAAAATAGTTCGGTCAATTATGCGCTTGGCTAAGCAATAGATAGATATCAAACTTTAAAAATTCGATGTATTCGCACGGTCCCATTGTAAGTGCCTATTTTAAGAGATGGGTAAAAATAAAATCAATAATGCAAAGATGTCAAATTATTGTTTAAAATTAACCAACAAAATGTATAAACATACGTTTAGAAATCGAAGTAATAATATAGCTGTCAGATAAAAAAAGCATTAAAATGGCAACACTCGTTTAAGTACTACGTAACGATGCTACGGTCAGACACACAGGTTACAAAAAGTGAACTGAAATATGTCTGACTCTTTATTATTTAATGAACATTATCAAGTTGCCTCATTAACTTCGCGGCACTTAAAGCTATGGCTTTGGTGTTATCACGTGAATATTTATAGTAGCCAGACTGCGGAATAACCGTGACTAGGGCTGCCATTCATCCAGTATTCCCCGGATTTGTCTTATATAATAAGAACTCCGGGAAACGTCCGGGGGGGAGGGGGGAATTATATTCGTATTTATAAAATATCTATACTGGCATATTTAATGAACATAATAAAGTCGCCTCATTAACTTCCCGGCACTAAAAGCTATTGGTGTTATAACAGCCAGACTGCAGAATCGGCGTGACTATGGTTGCCATTCGTCCAGTATTCCCCGGATTTGTCTTATTTAATAAGAACTCCGGGGAACGTCCGAGCGGGATTATATTCGTAGTTTAAAAATATCTAAAAATGTCTCTTTATTATTTAATGAACATTATCAAGTTGCCTCATTAACTTCGCGGCACTTAAAGCTATTGGTGTTACGTCACGTGAATATTTATAGCAGCCAGACTGCGGAATCGCCGTGACTAGGGTTGCCATTCGTCCAGTATTTCTCGGATTTGTCTTATATAATAAAAACTCCGGGAAACGTCCAGGCGGTGTTATATTCGTAGTTTAAAAATATCTAATAATGGCTCTTTATTATTTAATGAACATCAAGTTGTCTCATTAACTTCGCGGCACTTAAAGCTATTGGTGTTATCACGTGAATATTTATAGCAGCCAACCTGCAGAATCGTCTTGGCTACGGTGGCCATGCGTCTAGTATTTCCCGTATTTATCTTATTTAATAAGGGCTCCGGGAAACGTCCGGGCGGGGTGTTAATCTTATTTAAAAAATATCTAATAATGGCTTATTTAATGAACATAATCAAGTTGCCTCATTAACTTCGCGGCACTTAAAGCTTTTAATGTTATCACGTGAATATTTATAACAGCCAGACTGCGGAATCGCCGTGACTATGGTTGCCAGTCGTCCAGTATTCCCCGGATTTGTCTTATTTAATAAGAACTCCGGGGAACGTCCGAGCGGGGTTATATTCGTAGTTTTTAAAATATTATTTAATAAGGACTAATTTTGGAAGTACTTGTATTGAGATAGATACAACAGGCTGAAACTAAGCCTGTACTGTGTCACCTGTTGTCAACATATACAGCTATTATAATTGTTATTTTCCTACCCATTTTTCGGCCACTTATTTGTTGCCCTATACGTGATATTATTTAGTGGCACTATCGGATGATCAGCGTTATAGTAAGTATTTACTATAGCATTTGCTGAGGCGCCTTTTCCTCGATTTTATGAATAATGTTGCATGCTTCCAAATTAACACCCAAGTAAAAAAGTTAAGGACTTGTATTAACTGTGTTATTTGAGAATAATACATTTTCCTTTCTTCTATTCTGCAAGGTTGAGGTACTCAAAGAGCGAAAATAGGCGAAGTTACTTAAAAAAACACTGTTCAATGTACGGGTTTTGTGTTCCAAATTCCGAGGTTTTTATTTTAGAGATGCAACCCTAACTATAACTAACCTTAGGTTATCGATATCAACAGTCGAGCTTCAAATTTCTTATGTAATTATTATATACCGGTCAATTGTCTCCACGGTCGAGCACTAACGTCTTTACGGTTCAGTTTTTGTATATTTTCTTCCAATAAAAAATCTTAGTAGCTCTTAGTCAAAAGGATAGGAAGTCAGTGGTTTGATTAACCTGACATTGGCAGAACTTATCCTAGGAGGCTTTTATTTCTTCTTTAGGCAACAGAGGTGAAAGAGGCCATCTAGGTAAAATAAAATGAATGTAATTAGCCTTCGGGTTTCTAACTACGAGTCGATTATAAGGGACCTATTGTGTAACTGTTGCTTTTGTAAGAATCGGGGAGAGCGTGTTATCGATACTGTGTTTATGAGTTCTGTATGAACAACACTCCTAGTTGCCTAGGTATATATAGGGTTGACGCTCCGAGATTGCCAGGATTATTCCTAGTTTAGAGGGCGTCCGGACACGACCGCCGCCAGGGGTAGTCAAAAAAGTTAAATATATATAATATAATACTTTAGTAAACTGCGGATAGGCGGCGCTGTAAATAGCTGACAAAATTAAAAAAAATATCCTCATGTAATGACTTTCTCAACGTTTTGTCTGGCGCAGGCAATTTTTTTTTTTTTTTTTTTATTTTTTTTATTTATTTATTTAAACTTTAGCACAAAGTATATGTACATAGGCGGACTTAATGCCATAGGCATTATCTACCAGTCAACCATTGGGTGGTGCAGAGAGACTACGGTAGGTGCACTAAGATGTCGAATGCAACTTTCTGTCCTGGTTTAATTATATACATAAACACTATATATAACATAATAATACATACTAGTTCTACATATATACATGTTATATACATACATAAATAGAATATATACATAATATAAATTATACATACATACGATAGCTTTCCTATTGATTAGATGAAGTGATGTGATCACGAACCTTCTTTTTAAATGTGTAGCGGCTTTTAGACATTCTGATTTCGGATGGTAGCGCGTTCCAAAGCAAAATGGATTGGACGAAAAAAGAAGTATGAAGGAAGTCAGTTCGATGAGAAGGACATTGTAAAAGTCGATTATGAGATGAGCGAAGAGGTCTATTATGGTTAGTACATAAATATTGAAAGTGACGAGTCAAATAAGGAGGTGAGGAAGGAGAGTCAAGAATTGAAAACAGAGTAGTTAACGCTCTCAGAGTTCTACGTTGGCGGATAGGCAACCAATTGAGTTTCAGGCGATAAGCTGACACGTGGTCATACTTTCGAAGATTGAATACGAATCGAATGCAATTATTGAGAAGTCGGTCAAGCTTATTGATGAGATCTGCATTCAGGTCAAAGTAGCATACATCACCATAGTCAATTGTGGGAAAGATTAAGGCGTGCACAAGCATTACTTTCGTCTCGGATGGAAGAAAATTCTTAAGGCGATAGAGTGACCGCAAAGTCCCTGTTACCCTTTTACTGATGGCAGCAACCTGATTTTGCCAGCTCAACGTCTTATCAATTATCATACCAAGATCCTTGACACTCTGACTAATTGGAATAATAGAGTTGTCGAACACAATTGGTGGTAAATGGTCGATATCAACCCTGCTCATCATGCGTGAACTGCCTACTATGATGGCTTGACATTTTTCGGGATTTACTATTAAACCAAACCTATTAGACCAATCTTTAATGAAACTTAAATCCCTATTAATCTTCCCAATCGCTTCAGAGAGAGTGTCTGTAGTCGCTTGAGAATACAGTTGTAGGTCATCGGCGTAAAGATGATACGTACACTGAAGATCATGAGCTAAGAAATTTATGAATATAGAAAATAAAAGAGGAGATAGTATACCGCCTTGAGGGACACCAGTGTCAAGATTGCTCCAGTTCGAAGCAAAGTCACCGAAGTGAACCGACTGTTGGCGTTCCCGAAGATAAGAAGAGAACCATTCCAGTGCCTCATCAGAGACCATAAGATGGGAAAGGATAGATAAAAGGATGTCGTGACTGACGGTATTCAAGGCATTTGAAAAATCTATCAGTACTAAAACTGTCACTTTAGCATCCTCCATAGCACCTCTAATGTCGCCAGTCACTTTAAGTAGGGCAGTGGTGGTGCTGTGGCCAGGGCGGAATCCGGATTGGAAAGGACTAATAAGGTTGTTTTTCAGCACAAAACGGGAAAATTGTTGATGGACGCAGGACTCAAGAATTTTAGAAAGGAAAGGAAGTATTGAGATAGGGCGGTAGTGATGGGGTAGTGATGGGTTGGATACCTTGGGAAGTGGACGGACATAGGCCTTACGCCACAAGGAAGGAAATGAACCAGAGTCAAGGGAATAGTTAATGATATGGGTAATTGCAGGCAGAATGGAATCCAGGATAGTAGTGACCATGCGTCGACTGATGTTATCACATCCCACTGCATTGGATTTAATGGAAAGGATAATCTTTTTGACCTCATTGGAGTCCACAGGAATGAATTGAAATGATTGAATATTAGAGCGCGTTAGACCATTTATTAAGGCTACAGTTAAGGATTTGGTTAGATGATCCATGGAATCAGTGGTAGTGAAATATTGATTAAGGTCATCTAAACGTACCGAACTTGGAAGGTCTAAATGTCGCGACTTGCCGATACCAAGAGTTCCAAGAAACTTCCAGATACCAGCAGGAGTATTAGTGGAGATATTTTCTAGAATATGACGGCGTTTAGCGTTACGTATCATCTGATTACACCGATTCCTTGCGATCTTATAGAAACTCCAGTTCTCATCACACCTATCCCTTCTGAATTTCCGAAAAGCACGATCCCTCCGTCTCATTGCTATTTTGATGCCCTCTGACATCCACGGAGCAGGTGGGTGCTTTATTCTGGTTTTCTTAATAGGCGCGTGGATATCGTACAAGTTGATGATCATGTTATTAAGTAGATTAATTTTGTCGTCTATTGAATTGGCTAAAATGATATGTTCCCAATCAATCTCAGAGGCATCTTTGCATAACTGTTCAACGTTCATCCGAGCAAAAGAACGCAAGTACAGCACCTTGGGCTTGGGTTTGGGAGGCTTTAGGATATAAGATAGGAAAATAAGGTCATGGTGGGAAAACCCAGGAGCAACAAGTTGTCCGTGGGTGGAAACGAAGGAGGGATTTGAGGTAAGGATTAGGTCGAGCCAACTATCATCACCAGAGATGTTATGGTGTGTAGCTTGCAGAGGCAGTACATGCAAGCTGGTTGACTCAACAATGTGCCGTAATTTCCGGGCACGGGAGTTGTTATGAGTAAGAAGGTTAGTGTTGAAATCGCCCATGATGATGTGGTGAGCGTACTCAGAACCCAAAGATTCCAATACCAATTCTAAATCAGTGAAATAGTCAGCATTTGGGGGACAGTAGACGACCCCAACAACGGACTTAGCGCCTTTTAATGAGACTTCAAGGAATAAGAACTCAGCTGAGCCAGAATAGTCGGAAGAAGAGGCGGCTAAAATTTTGTATTGAAACGCGCTCCTGAGATAAACAGCGACACCACCTCCACCTTTACCAATTCTGTCATTTCTAATTAGTATGAAACCGGGGAGAGGATACATGTTAGAAAGAAGCGGTGGTTTTAGCCAACTCTCCGAAACCAGAATGACATGTACGTTACAATTGGTGAATGCCTCCAGGAAGTCACTGTAGTGAGCAGGAATGCTTTGAGCATTGATGTGACAAACATTAAATATGTTTTTATTTGTGCTGAAATTTATGTAAAATTTATGTAATGGCATGCCTATTCACTACTATTCAGTAGTTAGAATCATTATTAGAGTTGATTCGGTCGCCAAGGTATAAGAAATAATATCGTAAAATAATGTTGCAAATATATGAATGCGAATGTTTGTGAGTATGAATGTATAGATGTATGGATGTATGAATGTTTGTTACCCTTTCACGCAAAAACTATCGCACTCACTACTATAGGTTTCAGCAAAATCCGGTCGGTAGATTTTGCGTGAAAGGGTCATGCAAAAACCACCGATAAGATTTTGATGAAACTTTGTAGTAATTAGAGGTAGCTTATAATAACACAGGCTATAATTTATAAAGATTAACGCGGGGGATACCGCAAGGCCCAGTTAGTATGTTAATATATTTATTACCTACAAGCTGTGCCCCGCGGTTTCACCCGCGTTAAAGTGGTTTTGGCGTAAAAGAGTAACAAACATACATCTATACATCTATTCTCACAAACTTTCGCATTAAAATATTAGTAGGATGTGTAACCTCTAGCGGTTTGTGCCGGAATAGCTCGCAGATGATAGATTTTTTCTTACTTACTTGACACTTATCGTCATATTTTGGACAATTCACACAATATCTTTATAAATTGTAGTCTATGTGTTATTCGGATGTATAAGCTATATTATTGTAAAGTTTCATTGAAATCCATTCTGTAGTTTTTACGTGAAAGAGTAACAAACATCCACCCATCCATACTTACAAACTTTCGCGTTTCTAATATTATAAGGACACGTGTCACGTGTACAAATAAAAATGTATTGAACTGAATGTGTCTAATATGTTCTTTCTCTGTTTCAGGTATGCCACAACATCGTCTTATCAGTAGATTTCCCAGTCATCAGCTTGGTAATCGATATTTTCATATTTATCTTGAGTAATTTGAATGCGTGCAAATATCTAAGCGATCGCTATCGTATCGAGTTTGCAACTTGTTTATACTTGTTTGTTAGTAAAGCTAATAACTTCCTTACTTATATACATTAATCAGCTTAATATATATGTATTAATACTTATTAAGTTTTTTATACGACAATCTATACATATAATAAAATCGTAGGAAAGTCAAAACTGTACATTGAATATTTTTTTAAAGGATACTTGGGGCGTGATCTACAATCGATATCGAAGCCAAAAACATAGTTTTTAGAATTTTTGTCTGTATGTATGACCGGGCTAAACTCAAAAACTACTGCACGGATTTACTTCAAATTTTGCATGAATATTACTAAGAGGTCGGGGCAACATATAAGCTACATATTATCACGCTATCACCTACGGGGGTGGAGCTGTGATAATATATGATATTTAACGCGGGTTAGTGAAAAATTAACTCAGTCTATCAGTTTGAAGTCAACGATACCACAAACACATAGATATAGGGACAAAACTTATTACAACTCACTCTTTGTTTTGGGGTAACACGATTTATTTTTCTTAAGTTGATGCATCTTTATCCTGGTGTAAGCGGTAAACGTAGCCTATGAACGCTTGCAGTACCTGGGGCATCACTAGAGGTTTACCTGCCGCTATGTAAGGAGTTTTGTGACGGCGGCGAATATCAGAATCATCCATAACCCCATCTCATTCCGTGGGGGGCGTAGAAGTTGAACCGAGAGAATATCTACCAGAGGACGGGCTTTTTATTTCTTGGGAGAGGCTTCTTTGAGCAAGCAGGGAACTTCTTTGAGCTTGTAAGGGGCTATCACCTTACATATTAGCACCTTTTTCTCTGCCTAGGTTAGGTAGGTCTGTTCTTTTGCTAGGACATGTATTTTTTAAGACAATCGGTATATTAATGCCCAGAAAAGTAAAAAATAAAATAAAATAATAAACAATACTTTACCGACTAGCCCCGTTCACGAGTTCCGCACATCGCAGTTTCTTATTGTTTATTAAAAACAAACTAAAATCGGCAACAAATAACCTAAACATAATTGATTAGCATAACAATTAACAATCGGCGTTTTTCCAAAGCGACAGTAGAAAGGACACGGTGCATTGTTTGCGAGACGGCGCCGGCGCACGGGGCGCCGCGCATCCGCTAGTGACGTCCGTATTGCGACGATAAACGCGTTACTCATAATAATCGATCAATTTCGACAGCACACAATGCCTTGTTGCCTTTTCGGTGACAAATTTATGCACACACAATGTCGTGATTATGTTTTGTTTATGCCCGTCATATTAACCTGTGCTATTTAATGAGCAGTATTTGTAATTGTATTACGTAATAGGATGCTGAAAAACAACTCATATGATTTTGTTTTGGTTTTCGTATGTAAAATATCGTTTCAGATAGCTTCAATCTCGTTCAACCCATCTACCAATGACCCTTCAAGCGAGGAGCGTCATTCGGCTAAAATGATGATGATGATGATAAATCTCGTTTAGATATTTTATGAGCTAGCGGGAATGGGTCGCTCGAGTACCGAATTGAAATTATTATTTTAATACGATTTATCTGAGACCTTCTTTTGTTATTCCTCAAGCAATATAAAAAGACCACTCAGCCAAAGGCTAAAGGGTCGTGGATTCGATCCCCACCGAGGACAAATCTTAGTGTGATGTGTCCGGGTATAATTTATGTATAATTTGTATGTATATAGAAAAATATAAGTATGTTTATCAGTTTTTTGGAGCCATAGTACAGGCTCTGTCTAGTTTATTTATGATCAGATGGCAGTATATTAGTTTTCCCAATATATCTTTTGAAGACATACGAGATGAAATAATTGTTTCCATGACAAAATAATAATACAGATAAAAGCAAATCTAACAGATATACCTACTTGTTATTATTCAAGCTTGGCGCTTTGCTAGGTCATAAATAATGTGTCTCCACTCCAAGGGTCGTACATTTATCGATATCATGATGCAGCCGGTCGCGCTTGACTTGGCTTGTCGCCTGTTGAGTGCCGACCTCATTCCAGGGCTACGGTCGGCGCCTGTCGCGATCGACGATTAGCAACACTACACGCCCACCAATATTATCTTTTTCACTTTCCAACGCGATAATTGTTTGACCAGAGACGGTGCCGCTACTTGTTTTATAACTGTCATTTGTAGGACTCCGCGAACTCCTTGTGATTCCGCCTCTTACTACTGTATATATCAGCAACTGCTAGGAGATAACAGTTTTTTATTATTTTGTTATAGGTCAATCCCATCCCGTTATCCTGTCATCAAGTTGTTGGTGTAGAAAACAAGCATAGTTAAATATGTTTAAAGTACACATAATTCTTTAGGAAATCTAGAATAGTAATTCTATCTACTAACCGTTTTACTTTTTGTAAAATCACGTATATAATGCTCTTTTTTATAGACTTTGTAACATTACAACAATATATCTAACCCTCAATTCGTGCGTCAAACTAGGACTTGACCTGATTTTTTCATAATATCGTGATTATGCTACGGACAATTAATCAGAATGGTAAACATGAACATTGAATAATTTATTACAATCGAAGAAAATAAGCACTATATTAGCGTTATAAAGTATGTAGGTACTTTATGATGGTCATTAGCGCACTGGTGTAGTATTAATCATCACAGTTTTATTTTGCAGCTCATATTACACAGCTCCTATATGTGTAATTGTCCGCAACGTTGGCGCCACTGTTCTTTGGCTGTCTGCCATTGCAATAGCTTTTAGTATGTGTCATTAATTTTCGAATTCAAACATTGACAATGTGTATGCTATAAAATGATCTTATTAATATTTCTATTCATCAAATATGTCACAGCATTGCGGAGGTGAACAGTTATCCGTTGTAGAACTTAACACATTGTGGCAAAATTGGTTTTGGAACCGAGCCATTATTCTCGCAAATGTTTATAATAACTACCGGAAACTGTTTTGATAAATAATCTTCCATTCATCGAAATGGTAAGATTTTAACCTAAATAATATCTAATTCTATAATTAATATCAAATATTAATTTAATACCAAGTTCTATGACTAATAATTCTTTCCATTGTAATTAAATCGCCCGTACTATAGAATTCCGTGTCGCGAGAGACTATAGAGAGACATGCAAGTCACGGACACAACGAACAACAATGCATTGTACTATGCGCGATTCGAACCCGAATAATTAGGTACTTTGTTAGTAGCGGGACGACTTCTTAAACTATTGCGCCAAACGTGCCACATAATTTTAATTATATTTAATGTATGTTTATTTGGTATGCATAGATATCAATATCGATAAAAAGTTAAACAATTGGCGTCGGGGCGGCGTTCCGTGACTCGTTTGATATGCACTTGGCTCGACGCCACCGGTGACCTCATTGCGCGACTGTTTTTGGCGCCACTGTCGCTAATAATGATTGCTATCGCATCGATGACATGCCAAAAGCGATCTTTGAGATCTTATCGATGTTTATTTGCAATTTGAAAGCGCAGCACTAGTTTTGAATTTAAGATATTTAAATGTTGAAAATGTGAGTGCAGTTTGTGTAATATATTGCTTTTTGCTTTGGATTTGATTTATTTAATCTTGTATATTTTAATAAATATATTGACGGCGGTAATAATATTTGTAGTAAATTGCCAGGCGCCTTCGCACTCAGCTATCTTGTCAAACATAAAATCATATTTGAAAATTAATGTTTTACGCCTACTACTATATACTGTTAGCTTATGATTTCTGAATTACGGTAATGAAATTACTAGTAGTCATATAAAAGTCGTATAAATATATAAAACTTCTTTTGATTAAGCGTAAACAGTTTATTTAACAGAGTTATTTAGCTGGTAATATGAGCAGCTAAGCGTAGGTTTTATAAGTTTTATAACAGTTATATAGCAATGACCGACGTACGCCATGTGTTTACAATTACTTCTCTTATTAGACTTAGTTATGGTCTATTTTATAGGTTTATTCAAACTCTTCTGCTAAAGTGATGAGTAATGGCGACTTATACAAGGTGTAAGATGAATAGTAGAGAACACTTATAAAGCATACTCTACCCATTAAACTAAAGAAATTAAAGGATACCAAATAATGGATCGTGGTTGTGAATATTATTAAATGCAACAGCTAATAGTTATTATTATTTATTACTAGCTGTGCCCCGCGGTTTTACTCGCGTTACAAATTATAGCCTATGCGTTAATCCAGGGTACACCCGATTCCAACAAAATTTGGTATGGCGTTAGCTTACAAGCTAACGCCATACCCAATTTTGTTAAAATCGCTCCAGCCGTTTCGACGTGAAGAAGTAACAAACTCACACACACAGTCACACACTTACAAACTTTCGCCTTTATAATGTTAGTAGAATTATATTAATTAATCTTCTATTTTTGTGTACATATGGTATGTTGTTGTGCAAAACATAAATAACTGAACCTGTCAGCAGCCTTAAACGTCAAAATATTTGTCCGCACCGTCATCCACCGGCCCAGAAGACTAGCGGCGTTTCCATTCTGGATAGCAATACTTAGCTTCAGTCCAAAATAAGCGCCAGCCTAACCAAGGCTTTCTCCAAGGCCCTAGCGTCTCAACCTCAAACGGCTCAAAGACATAATCTCTTTGCATATCACTAGCTTGAGGGCTTCTGCAGAAGTAGCAGACGTAGCGGCAGTCAGATATGAATTACAATCGAACTTACTAAAAGAGCGCTATATAGTAGGAACCCATATTCTGAACTTTTTATCTTGTTGACTCCTATTTTGTCACCTTATTAGACTTCCAATGAGTCACCAATTCGTAAGGTATTTATGCGCATATCATATTGTAATTTTCATTGTTGACGCATTTTATTTACGCGTTCGTCGCAAACAATACTCAAAGAGGCAGCTAATAGGTTATTATGTGGGTATTTTTAAGTTTATTGTGTGGTCTGATACTTAGCTCGTGTGGTTTTGCTAATATGTCATTGTGTTTTTAAATAGAAACCCATTTGTAGCTATTTTTAAAGTCTATAGATATGTAAATATTGTAGAAGTAGTTGCTTAATGCTTAGGCATAAGAAGGTAGTACATGTAAGTATTAAGTACAATACACGCTCGATGTCAACCGGCAGACTGACAGTACCTAGAATTACAAGCTATTATGGAGACCGAACACTAAAAAAACGCTTGCCGTACCTGTTCAATAGTCTGCCGGATGACATTCTGCGTGAAACTGTTAAAAAGAAATTTAAGTTAAATAAACACTTTTACATTTAATTTAACGTATTGTAAACATTTTTAGTAGTATTTAGTACACCTACAGTCAAACCGATTACACGGTTTTGTGGGACATATGCACAAACTATTGAAAATATATTTGTAAAATAAATATATAAATAATAATAATAAATAACTAGAGTACTTGTAGCGACGCGATAATAGAAAATACCTAGAACCTTGTTCAGGTCCAATAAAAATAATGTTATTAATTTTTTTTGGCTCTGCTGACGGTCTGCTGTTGAAAATTGTTTCATCAGCAGCCCGTCAGCAAAGTGTCTGCGGCTTGTCAGGAAGTTGGCAATGTTGCACTCCTCTCCTCGGAGTGCACGAATTGCCGTTGGTCCTCGCTTAATGTTTCACCAGTCGTATCAGTTCATAAATTCATTATCGTATGGACAGTAATTACCCTGGTTTCAGAGTTGTTCAAGCTGCCCAGCAGGCATCTGAAATGCCGTTTCGGCAAATAAATAACTAGGGTACTTGTAGCGCCGCGATAATAGAAAATACCTAGAACCTTGTTCAGGTCGAATAAAAATAATGTTATTAATTTTTTTGGCTCCGTGCTGACGGTCTGCTGTTGAAAATTGTTTCATCAGCAGCCCGTCAGCAAAGTGTCTGCGGCTTGTCAGGAAGTTGGCAATGTTATACCCCTCTCCTCGGGGTGCACGAATTGCCGTTGGTCCTCGCTTAATGTTTCACTGGTCGTATCAGTTCATTCATTCATTATCGTATGGACAGTAATTACCCTGGTTACAGAGTTGTTCAAACTGCCCAGCAGGCATCTGAAATGCCGTTTCGGCAACAACTGTCTTCTAACGACAACAACTAGGACGTGCTCTCCGAATAACGGAGTCGCTCAGAAATTAATCCACACACGGTCATCCATCTATAGACTGACCGCAAGCCGATGTGCTTTACCTCGCCTGTCGCTTAGGGTATGGTGACTCCATCTGACTATGAGCGCCTCCGTGTCAGTTTAAATAAATAATAAATACAAAAAAATCTTTGGATCTGATCCCAAACTAAACAGATCATATGCTATGTGCTAACCAGGCAACTGATAAATAAACTTATATAGATAAATTACATCCAGACACAGACGAAATATAATTGTGGTCATCACACAAATATTTGTCCTGGGTGGGCATCGAACTCACGACCTCTGGATTAGCAGTCAGGGTCACTAACCACTAGACTATCAGGCCAGTCAATGTATGTGCTTATTCACATGTACTGGCGGCAGTTATTATCCTCAGCACTACATGAACATTCACATACTAAATTCAAACGTAACTTCAATTTCTAAATTAATTGATACTAGCTAGTACCAATTACCTAAGTTCATTGCAAAGCTATGTATAAATATAAGAATAACCATAAAAGGTAGTTAATTTTAAGCCCTGATAAGTACTAATCTGAAATTAGTTAAGTCATTAGTCTGTCCAACACGAGACTAATTTACGATCGCTATCTGGTATCGGCAGCTCAAAAACCCGAATTCATAATGTTGTGGCACCCATTAGACGTTCAATCTGTCTCCTTTAACATTTAACGATGCAATGACGCAAGTTGACGCAACGATTATCTTTATCTGTGAACGTCGCGTCAGTACTGTCAGTCTAGGCGAGGCTGACGGGATCAGAAAATTGCCACTGGTACAAGATTGTCCGTGTAGTAGGCGCCTATAATCTCTAGCCAATAGGTCAGTCGTAAATCCTTCTAACTACTTGTCAGTCAATAACTAACTGCTTTAGTAAAAGCAAATGCATCGTTGCCAGTATTGCAACACTTAGTTTGAACACATGTGTTTGTGAGAATTATATTTTACGAGTATTCGTTATACGGTTAAGTGGTTGATCGAGAGATGTATTAGAATTTCAGCATTTTTGACAAGAAACTTTTTACCGTGCTCGACCGTTCTGTGGAATCTATTAATTGCTGAGGTCTTTCCGATCCCGTATGATAGGCTACCTCCAAGAGGCGAGTTTAAAGGACGACAACGCATTTGCGACCACTCTGGTTATGCGAGGGTCCATTTATTCGTTCTTATCATTTTAGCAGAGTAAAAGAAAGCGACCGTTTTGTAACTGCCACCATAGTTACATTATTAATCATCGAGCAGCGTGATTCTGTTGACTTTAGCTCCTCAAAAGCATCGCTAGAGGCATAGATTGATTCTTCCTAAGCTTAATTAGTATAATAGTAGCTTTTGAAGAGTACATCTATCATACTACCGGATCCATCATCAGATCTTAGTAGGTATATATAATTAATTAGACGAAACAAACCTAAGTTGTTAAAATCTTTGGATCTATGCTATCTATCTAAAGGTCCCACTATAAACCACATCAATAGGTCTGCCTGATGGAAATAAATTATTTTATTCATTTCTATCCGGTGTATTCACTTCAAGTATAAAACCGTTAAAAGTAGATTGAAATCGATTGTTTGTTTTACAAGCTAATAACTAAGAAAGCGTTAGTTAAATTAGAATCCTATATTGCAATACTTATGTAAAAAAACTAAAATTAGCAAATCATTAAGCTACTAACATACTTTTAAGACAATTTCTCAAAAACACAGTGGAGCCTATGTAGTTCTGTAATAAAGAATTATTATTATACTAGCTGTGCGGTTTTACCCGTGTTTAACTTTATAAATTATAGTCCATGTGTTAATCCAGGGTGCCAGCTAACTCCATATCAAATTTTATTAAAATCGCGCCAGCCGTTTATACGTGAAAAAGTAACAAACATACACACTCACAAATATTCGCCTTTATAACGTAAGTACCCTTTATTCTGTGATATTAGTGTGATGTCCCTAGCCTTACCAGTCAACCAGTAGGTAGTCCTGCTGTAATAACAGTATATAATCTTAACTAGTAAAATACCAGTCTTAATCTGTCGTTAAATTTTAGTGCGTTCGTTTCATGTATGCCATAAAAATATTTTAGAAAAGTGATTTTTCTCGTAGATAAAATAAGCCGAATTTTTGGAATACTTAATTCTTTCTTTATCTATACGTTGATTGCCGAATTAATTTAAATTGCTATGCGTTAGTTTTATTTACATTAGTCAAATATGTGAATAATTAAATGGTTGATAAATTCCGAAATACCCCGTTGGCTGCTATAATTCTGGCCGTATAACATGAGATAGGTCTTTAATTTTAGTCATCTGGCCAGCCAAATTACGTCCACTGCTGGACAAAACCCTCCCCATAGAATGGGGGGATATGCCACAATCGCCACGCTTGGCAGACGGGTTTCATGGTCATAGTTCACAGAAAAACGCCGCTGCCCGTTCTCTAGTAGGTATTCCCTCGGACGATTTCTATGCCCCCTCACGGGATAAGATGGGGCAATGATATTCTATGCCGTCACCACACAGCAAAAACAATAATTTTAGTATTCGTCCAATTTTTGTTTAAACATGTTTGTTCTTAACCTAGATTTCACTGCTTCACCGGGATTAAGTCTAGCAAATAAGACTTCAAACTAGGTACCCGTGTTCAACCTGCCCAGTAAGTGTTGGGCTGTTGGCTAATGTCTATAGCTGATGCCCACAGCAAAATGTGCCCTCCGAAGCACGGAGTCGCAGAGAAATTAAACCTAATCGGTTACCTATCTACAGACTGACCGCAAGCCTAAAAACATAACCTCGCCTTTTTATGAGGGCAACAGGCTATGGCGGTCTGGAGTTTCGATAATATGTGCCTTTTGTACAGACGCCAGCACATCAAGCTACCCCAATCTGTCAAACTTCCTCAATTGAAAGTGAACTTTATGCTCATGTGATAAAGTTGAAAATCTATAAAAGAAATTTGACAGATTGGGGTAGCTGGATGTGATGGCGTCTGTACATAGCTAGGTCTTAACATTTTTATTATGCGTATGCGTATAACATATGGAGGTAGATATAAAATTGTGAATGTAATAAACGATATGAGGAAATAGAAATTTAGAATTAGATATTTTAATTCTGTATTTGAGATTAGAAATAATCAATATTTGAGTTAATTTCGTATCTATAAAGTTTACGAGCGCTTTTTGTAAAACATTGAACTTCAACATAGATTTTATGATTTTACAACAAGCGCCGGAGTCAATCATAAAGAATTCAGTTTTGTTTTTATAACTCTTTTATTTTATACTCTATCAACATGACTGAGTTCATTAGTAAAGTCGGACGATCCAATTAAGGCTGTAGAATTGTTTTTATGATCCTTTCTTTATGTATGGTGGACCCTTAATTGATTTGTGAGTACCGCAAGATGGCGCAGTGGTCGATTGGTTGAATGTTTGTTTTGAACTTTCTAGTCACGTGATTTGGTAACCTTTGGTTTGTTAGAACCGATTACTACCTATCAGTTTTTATGTCCATCAAAATTCATCGTCCTACTGATATTATAAATGCGAAAGTTTGTGAGTATGGATGTATGGATGTTTGTTACTCTGTCACGCAAAAACTACTGAACGGATTTAGATGAAATTTTATAGTAATATAGCCTATATATCCGAATTTCACCTAGACTATAATTTATACAGTTTAACGCGTGTGAAACCGCGGAGCAGAGCTAATAAAGTATATACTAAAGTGTTAGTGTTGCGTTAAGTACGAAACCGGTTTATCTAAACCGATACTGAATTTGGGTCCGAAATCTGAATATTTCAGTTGATAGGTGACAATAACAAATATTTTACAAATTAGGTAGTTTTATAACCAAATTATTTATTTATATTTTAAGAGCAAGCTTACGAATAAAATATGGCGAATTTTAAAATTATCTTTTTCACACTTCGTCTTTAGAAAATAACATAGTTTATAACTTTAAACTGCATAGTTATCACGCAGTATACGTTTATTCAAAACTAACCAACCTCTTTCTAAAACTGCATATTTAATTTGATGAATTAATGAAGATAATCAAACTTTGTTTTGCCGTCACATAAAACGCGAATAAATTATAAAATTTAATCGTTCCAGACGCGAATATATCACGCTGAGACATTTCTAATTAATTATAGTTTATTTTTCTCTCATGGTGTCTAATGTGTTACATAAATTAATCTGTGTCGTATAAATAAATAAGCTAATGTATGAAGTTAATGTTGTTCCACTCACACTCGTAGTTAAGGAGATGTTGTTACTTGGGACTAGAAAAACACAAAAACTGATGCACCAGGACTCGTCCTTATATGAATCTGTACAAAAATGAAATCGTGTCTCATGGTGTCTAATGTGTTACAGAAATTAATCTGTGTCGTATAAATAAATAAGCTAATGTATGAAGTTAATGTTGTTACACTCATGTTGTTACTTGCGATGAGAGAAAGCACAAAAACCGGTGAACCAAGACTCGCTCTTATGGGAATCTATACAAAAATTAAATCGTGTCTCATGGTGTCTAATG
This sequence comes from Pseudoips prasinana, assembly GCA_951640165.1. Classification (NCBI taxonomy): domain Eukaryota; kingdom Metazoa; phylum Arthropoda; class Insecta; order Lepidoptera; family Nolidae; genus Pseudoips; species Pseudoips prasinana. Next base: position 14,632,232 of record OX621259.1, on the reverse strand, counting down.
TGTTACATATATTAATTTGTGTCGTATAAATAAATAAGTTAATGTTGTTCCACTCACACTCGTAGTTAAAGAGATGTTACGCGACGATAGAAAAGCACAAAAACCGGTGAACCAGGACTCTCTCTTATAGGAATATGTACAAAAATCAAATCGCTTTAACCCGTTCCGGTAAAAGAAACAAAAATTTTGAGCTGGGTGTAAACGCAGGTCTTCTTTTAGCGACTCATGTGGTTCGTTCCTGATCGGACACCTCCGGAATGGCCGAATAGATTTTCTTCAAATTTTATACTGTGGTATTCATCAAAATCGGGCATGCCACGGAGGAATAATCACCGAAAAACATATGCCCCATTGCAATCGATGTAAAAGAATAGAAATCTGCTTAACTACACTTCAGCTCAATTGTTTAAAGTGACAGAATGCCTTGCAGACCTAGTTTAGTCAGTATCATCAGAATGTGTTTTCAATATTTATTGTGTAATAAACTATATTGTTTTTGAGAAAAAGAAAAAGAAATAGATAAATATTTAAATATAGAAACTATCTAAACTACATTTCTATATAAATAATATATAAATAAATAAACGTCTTTTGTAAAAAAATAAGTCAAACAGAAACTAATTTAATTGATATTCATTTCCACATTCAATTCAACATGATTTACAGTATAGTTAAATGTCAGCTCTGTAACTTATTTCGTGTTTATAGCCCAGAGACAAACGGACGGACCGACAGACATACAACACAGTGCAATAATTCAACTAAAGAAACCTAAAAATTGTAATTGATATTAAACCTAATTTGTAAAACCTTGCCCTTAAGCCCTTAACCACACTTTCCATCATTCATCAATAACCACGATACTATATTAATAGTTTGATATAAAATTAATAGCGCAATCATTTAATGTGTAGCTATGGGCTATTAAAACAAAGATGAGCCATTTTTCGACTCCCACGCAATACTGGGGCATTAATTTTATCTCCAGCAAGTCTTATATTATAATTATGTTTGAAAAGTGTTCGTGCGAACGTAATTATTTTTGTCGCTCTATTTTTAAATAGATGGTTGTTAATATAGTTCTTCTAATTTATAATGGCATGTCTCTCCAAAACTATAATAAGGGTAGAGGTTAAATTGTTAAACGGTAGAGAAGTATGCCAGTTTAGAATGTATATTCCTTTATATATTATACTAGCTGTGCCCCGCGGTTTTACCCGCATAACACTTTATAAATTATGGTCTATGTGTTAATCCAAGGTGTCAGCTAACTCCATACCAAATTATATTAAAATCCCTCCAGCCGTTTAGACGTGATAAAGTAAGAAACATACACACTCACACACTCACAAACTTTCGCCTTAATAATATTAGTAGGACTAGATGTGCCTCGTGTTAAACTGTATAAATTATAGCCTATGTGTTATTCGAATACATAACCTATATTAATACAAAGTTCCACCAAAATACGTTCCGTTGTTTTTTAGTCACAAACTTTCGGATTGGATGACATTCTGTAACAATATGTTTACAATGAAATTTCGATTTCGAATAAATATATTTTGATTTTGAATAATTATTATATAAAAGTGAAGTCTGTAAAAAGTGAAGCCCTAATAACAACATCGACAACCCTATGTTTAAGACGCATGCTTAACGGGTAATAAAAAGTGAATTGAAAGAGCCGCATCTGTCATTATCATACCGCATAGACATTCCCGACCCCTATTTTCTGCTCTAACATTCAAATAATCGTCGTTATAAACATATGTCATTAAAATATTAATTTCTCGGTCCGGACTACGAATTATAGCTAACCTACATCCGTCGATTAAAACCCAATTTGGGGACCGAAAATTGGTATCAGCACGCGGCCGTCACTTTGGCAGGTAAGCTCGGCTAAATCCCTAAATTTGTCCATTTTATAATTATAATTGAGGCATTTCCCTCTTTCTTAACAAAAATATAATAGCTGGTATGTTTTGTTTTTAGCCCTTGACGCAAAAATTTGTTATAAGTTTGACGTCGATGTCTGTGTATGTATTACATATTAAAATACTTTTCTTTTGTACCTACATATTATATGTATAGATAATTACACCCACACTCAGGAGAAACAGTTGCATGCAACATGTTCATGCACACAAATATTTGTCCTCGGTGGGAATCGAACCCACGACCTCCGGCGTGAAATGCAAGAATTTTCCAACCACGCCAACAGGCCCAATAAATGGGTCAGACGGATTATTGTTTTGTGCGGGGTTCGAACCCGAAACACAAAGTGACTACCTTAACCTTTGCGTCGAAAGTATTGTTTAAAACAGTATTAAAAAAACCGACCAAGTGCGAGGCGGACTCGCCCATGAAGGGTTCCGCAGCAGCAAGTATTTCAGTTGATTAAATGAACGCAAACAGCTGTGACATACGGACGGACAGACAGACATGACGAATCTATAAGGGTTCCGTTTTTTGCCATTTGGCTACGGAACCCTAAAAAGGTTTAGTTTAAATTTAATTTCCAGCGACTGTAGACTTACGAACACGAATGACAAACGACCTGCATTTAATGTCAATTAGCAAAGCGTTCCGGGGAATTGGCCGTTTACCTATAAATAATGTCTAGTTACAATAATAAACCGATGGATTTTCAACTTAATTCCCATGTCATACGACTCAAATCCGTATGGTATAAGGTACCTAACGTTTAAAGGAAACTGAGATGCTGTAGAATGCATAATAGAAAACGTGGTAACGGCGATTTTAATCTATTTTCTTAACAGCATAAATGCTTGTTGAACTGAAAGTCCCGCGACGTAGGGCACCTTCTTTGGAGTCCTAACCACAGTTGTTTTCAGAGAGATTTTATGGAAATGTCGCTCTACGATAATATGCGAAGGCGTATTGAGTATTGGAAAGGCATTTCATCGAATGCGAAATAAGGGTCATAGTGATGTCTTGAGTGTTGCAAGGGTGAATGTAAGTGAGTTTTCTATCTGTACTAAAAATACTAAAAATCGTTTATATGCAGATTGATACGACGCCGCGACGTTTAAACGAATACATGGAATCGTTAAATAAAAACAATCACGCAACGATGCCGCACGCAATCATCAAATATCAGAAACCCTTCAATTATAGAGCTAAGCGAAATCGTTATCCTTCATAACTCAAAAACGAAACGTCATAAACGAACTATTTAGAAAAAATGCATTTAAACTCTATACCTAACCTGTGCAGCTTCAAAAAGGTATAACTCACTATCCTCTATTATTGTTTGAAGACGTTCCATTTTTCGTCGCGGTCGGATTCCCGCGACCACCGGTGGGCGGTAACCCTGTAATCAGCTCCCCCTCCCCCGCTCTCTTTGGGAGCGGTCCACTGTGATTATAGGAGGAATTTTACGGCTCCTTCGTTAGCCCGTCAAATCATAGGTCCGTCTACTTAATGGTTTAGAAGACGAGCCTGTGAAACAATTTCGTGTCATTTCCGAGACTGTAGGGGAAAAATTATACAACTAAAAATGGGCATTTTTAGAGGTAATTGTCTGTGAATTCTCCAGACTGTTGTTTGTTTTATTTACATTCTTTTTTTTGTATACTTCAAAGTCGGCAAGCTACGGCTCACCTAATGGAAGTACGGTCCATTTTTTTTTACTTGTCTTATTTGGTACACAAACACTACTCGGCACGAAAATCACTAGTTTCGTCATCAATCCCGCACTTTTAGTTAGGTATGAACATCTTGATTGTTGGAAGAAACACATACTATATAAATAACACCAAAAACTGCTTCAAATTAACCATCCAAACACATTAATTCTCTTAAAATCAAAATAATATCAGGATCCATTTTCACAGATTAATAATTATATTGGCAATTTGACATTTCAAAATGCTAGTTTGTCTTCGGAACTTAGAGAAGGGAAAAGCGAATGAATGATTCTGACCAGTGTGAACTGTATAATTTTAATGTAAAAAACTGAATAATAAAGCAGAATGTTTATATATATATCTCAAATTATATGTGTGTATTGTTGTAGTTTTTGTTATAACTGGTCGTAGACTAAAAGTATTATTTGACAAGTGATTTTTTTTTACTTGACGGGATACGTCCTGTCATTCGTCTCGTCGCCTCGCTTTATGTTGTACTTTACGGGTGCTCTCTGTGTGTGTTTGAAGTGTAACGATTTGGCTTTCTACTGGACTCTGTTGATTCTTTCTGTCTGATTTGGACGGTTTTAGACTGACGACCTTTGGCTATTCTTCAAGGACATCGATATTGCATACGACTGTTATTTTAGTGCAATTGTTTTGTTTAAACAAGGTAAGTAAATTAATCTTTTTTAATGTTATTTATTCATATTGGGAATTCTATAAACAATCCTGAATAACAATAATAATTGGATTTTATTTAATTATTTCTCACCGTAATCCAACATAAACCATAAATAAAGAAACATACTTATGCTACTTAAGCTATGCAAGCATTATGGTTTGTGGATAAATAATTAAAGAAAATCGTGTTATCGAACATTTATTAGCTCAAGATGAAAATAAAATAATGGAATTATCTGCATTACAGGTTTGAAAAAAATTTGAGTTAAGTGGTACCTGGCTCGGTTATAGTACTAGACAATGCACCGTACCACTCCAGACTTGCAGAACGAGTGCCAAACATGAGTTGGCGGAAGGCAGATATACAAGCGTGGCTACAGGAGGAACATATCAATTTTGAAGAGAATGAGATAAAAGCGCAACTTTTATCTAAATTTAACAGAAATCTATTTAATACAAAAGTTGTGGATCAAATGGCGGCCCGCAAAAATGTTATCGTTTTACGCCTTCCGCCCTATCATTGCGAATTAAACCCAATTGAACTGATATGGGCGCAGTTAAAATCTTATGTTGGAAAAAATAATAAAACTTTTAAAATGGCTGAAGTCAAGGAGTTACTAAAAGAAGGCTTAAGCCAAATTGGTACGATGTCTTGGAATAATTGTATAAACCATATAAAAAAAGAAGAGGATAAAATGATGCAGCTTGACGGACTTTTAGATGCTGCAACAGATGCACCTACCCAGGGTTTCATTATACACCTGTCAGAATCGGAAGACTCCAGAAGTGAAGATACACGTAGTGAATCAAATGAATAGATAAATTAAAAATAGTTTTGTTTTATTTTTTATATAGGCCAATGATATATTTCAGGAATTATTTCTGTGATTAAGATAATGTGTGATATTCTGGCAGCTTACTACAAAATTATCAACGCTAATTTATTCCCAGGGCCATAACTAAAATTTTATTTGTCAGGAAATCCTACATTACTAATATCATTCGGTTACAGCTGTATGAATTCGTTCAGTCCTTCATTCGATAATTTCCCAACTCTATCAATTGTCTTTGGTTACCAGTACGCCATATTTGTGTACTAAATAAGACAAGTAAGAAAAAATAAGGTGTAGTTGTTGTGTGGTAGTAGATGTAATAAAAAAATAGAAATATATTTATTCAGAAAATATGACCCATAATTTGTTTGTAATAATAATAATAATATCCTGGGAAACCACATAACTGATATACTACATAATAATATAACTACTTTTCTTTTGTAAATACATACTTATATAGATAAATACACCAAGACTCAGGACAAACAGACATGTTCATGCACACAAATATATGTCCTGGGTCGGAATCGAACACGGATGACCGGCATTTGTGGAGATCTTTGGGGGAGGCCTTTGTCCAGCTGTGGACGTCTTTCGGTTGATATGATGATGAATGTTCTTAATATGGGAAGGGATCGGAGGGAGCATTTCATGACTTTGTCTTGTCTTGTCTTGGTAGGGGTGAATTTATTATATATTCGAAATGCTGTAGGGGTACCTACAGCATTTCGAATTTTCAAGATCTTGTGTACTAACCCACATTAATTTTTAATCTATCCCTAGAACCCTGAAAGCAGTCTGCACATACTTCAGTACCTACGTTAGATCCTTATAATCTCCTTTTCCTTCCCCCTTTAAGCATTTCATGACTAACACCTGTTATGTACAGACGCCAGCACATACACCTAGAATAGAATACTCTTTATTTCACACACTCAAACTGGATAATTACATTGAAGACAAAATAGATAACACAATAATGTACAGACGCCAGCACATAAAGCTACCCGAATGTAAAATTTCCCCAATTGAAAGTGAACCTTATGCTAATGTGATAAAGTTGAAAATCTATAAAAGAAATTTGACAGATTGGGGTAGCTGGATGTGCTGGTGTCTGTTCAATGGGCGGTCTTATCGCATTATGCGATTTCGTCCAGACAACCTTTGGACGGATAGGAGCTCTTAATATTGAAAGTAGGTGTGCAACAAATGTAGTAGAGAAGTAGTATAAAAACTAACCTACCTATCTGTCAAATTTCTGTTATCGACTTTCAACTTTATCACATAAGCATAAGGTTCACTTTCAGCTGGGGAAATTCGATAGATTGGGGTAACTTGATGTGCTGGCGTCTCTACATAAAATATGTATTCGAAGTTGTATTGAATACATCCTGTTGGTGTTCCGCTCAGCTGTCTCTTGGCGCCAGTCTCGATAATAATATCACCTGTACAAAGTTTTAATCTTAATTTATCGCGAAATGATGTGTTATTGATTCGAACCCGCAGCTGCATGCCGAGACGCACGTATAATTAGGCATAAATAAAAATCCATAATGACGTCTAGGGCAGTGCAGAAAATTATCTTATAAGCTAGTAATAAGCTCTTTTAAGTACAGCTAATGCTGTGGGACTTATTACTAAACTGGCTGCTTACTAACTTAATAGAAACTTTTTTTTTCATCGTTACAGGTCTTGTAGGTTATTTATTAAAAAAATAAGATAAAATTCCTTGGGACAACTACCACACTGCCATATCATCCTAAACTAGACAAAGCCTGTACTATGGCAACCAGACAACTGATAAACATATACCTATAGATAACTAGCTGTGCCCCGCGGTTTAACCCTCACAAAACTTTATAAATTATAGCCTATGTGTTAATTCAGGGTGTCAGCTAACTCCATACCAAATTATATTAAAATCGCTTTAGCCGTGAAGAAGTAACAAACATACACACTGACAAATTTTCGCCTTTATAATATTAGTAGGATTTACATCCTGACACAGAACAAAAAAAATCGTACTCATCACACAAACATTATCCTGGACGGGATGAAACCCACGACGTTTAGCTTAACAGACATGAGTACTAATCGCTAGACCTACAGACCAATTCTCGTACATTCTAGGTGGCACTAATGACAAGTTTAAATATACGAATGTATTATTTGTAGATACGCATTCAGAACACGATCGCTCTAAATTGCATAATCAAAGTTTTCACTACAGTTAGTGCATTTCTCGACGTGAATCGTTCTTGCACGATTGTCTGTCAAGTATTTTATACCTTCATGATGTCAGCCAAAGTACGTCCACTGCTGGAGAAAAGCCTCCCCAAAGAATGGGGGGATATGGTATGGTATAGGTTGGTGATCGTAGTATGATGGTCATAGTACACAGAGAGACGCTGCTGTCCGTCCTCTGGTATATATTCCCTCGGGACGACTTCTACTCCCCCTTCGGGATGAGATGGGGTGACGATATTAGTTATGGCCGTCAGTCATATACGTACATATATCACTAATATATAGTGCAGTGCAATAAATGTACTGGTAACTTAGCCTTCAAATATCTGATTGATAACCAAGAAGCGTACAGCCATACATCGCTCGCTTATAATCGTGATTCATTTAATTCACTTCATTACAAAAACAACACAACCGCAAAAACTCATTTCAGTATATTAAAAATATCCTAATTCTTCTATAATGGCTTTTGTGGATAAACGACCACAATTTCGCTAGTGTCAGGGTCTTTTATAATTATGTTTTTTTTATTATTCGTGAAGTCAAAACAAACAAATATGAAAGTAAAAAAAATAAATGAAAAGAAATCCCATTTTCATTAATAATGACAACGATTATAATTATACTGCTTTTTTTGTATAATTATATCTGGGGACAATATCACACAGATCATCCTAGCCCCAAACTAAGCAAAGCGACTGCTAATTATGTGTAATATAAGCTTAAACTAAATGCATCTGCGGTTATGGCTTATTTAGAAATCTCGCTTCTTCTCTGTGTGCCTGACCCATCCCACCACCCCATCTCATCCCGTGGGTGGCGGAGAAGTCGTCGTCCCGAGGGAATATCTATCAGAGAGCGGACAGCAGCGTCTCTCTATGTACTATGACTATCATACTATGATAGCCAACCCGTCTGTCAAGCGTGGCGATTATGGCATATCTCTCCAAATGATGGACACAACTTCATTGTGGAAATCTATTGGGGAGGCCTTGATGATGATGATGATCTCATCATCATCTCGCATGCTTACTAATAAACTAATACGATAGATAGTCGTTAAGTTAAAATTTAAGAAAATAGCTTTAGCTGGTACATTATGTTAATTAGTAAATAGGACATTAAAATTTATTGCCTCGTTTACAATTGCGAAGTATATAACTTATTTTACTGCTTTAAACTTAATTTGCTCGTTGAAGTCATTAAGTATTATTTTAAATAGTTCCATTAGAATATGAGAAAACTGTTCAAAATGGTTGCTTATAACCGTTTCTAAATCATTAAACATAAAAACGTTTGAAACACATATTTTATATTAAAATACCAAAAATAATCACCTGTACCTACGTATATACAGAGATAATGGGTGATACATAACTTAGCAGCGACTTTTTTTAAATTTTGTAAAGACTAGGGGAATGCTTATGCATGTCACCCGCAAAAAGTGTCTGCGGGTGGGTATGTCGGACCCGCACCGTCTAAACCTAACCTGAATTCCTCTTGGCGCCTGATGGAAGTAGTCCCGGGCACTAATGCTGCTCCAGTGCCCCCTTTTGTCCCTTCGTATAAACTAACATTTCATAAAAGGACTAAAGCAATAAAATATTACTTTCTTTCATCCGTTTAACTTAAAAAAATGCAATCTTTGAAATGGCTAACGGTTAAATCAAACCAAATCCTTTTCGCACGCTGAAAAGCAATAATGTTAAAATTTTGATATACCGTTTTAGAAACATTCTCGTGTGTTCTATTACAAGTAATGATAATAATATCCTGGGACATTATTCACACACGGTTCTCTAATCCCTAATTAAGCAGAGCTTGTACTATGGCAATGAGATTACTTATATAATACATATACTACTTTTCTTTTGTAAATACATAACTTATATAGATATTTACACCCAAACACAGGACAAACAACATTAATCCACACAAACATCTGCCCAGGGTGGGAATCGAACCCACGACCTGCGGCGTGGATAGCAAGCATTTACCTACCCCGTCAACCGGCCCGTCAAAGGATTTAAAGATTTAATTGAACTGCAGAACATTGCAACAATTTCCGAGAAAAGGACACCAACACGGTTTATGAAAGTCATTGTTCAGAGTACAGGTTTGCGAAGCTACATACGCCAGCACATCAAGCTACCCCAATCTGTCAAATTTCTCCAATTGAAAGTGAACCTTATACTTATGTGATAAAGTTGAAAATCTATAAAATAAATTTGACAGATTGGGGTAGCTGGATATGCTGGCGTTTGTACATCTATCTGATGTGCCGACGGACGGCTAATCGGCTAACTATCCAGTAATTTAACTTGTTAGCGGTGATACGATTTATCAAAGACTATACTAGAGACATTACAAACGTGCGAACTGAGTCATAAATCTTATTGTCATAGGAATGTGACAATGCCGCGTCACTCGTTATCGATAAAGGGATGCCGCTCGGGCGCAATTGCGCAGGTAGCTAAGCTAGGACACTCCGCGGTGATGACTAATGCAATTAGGTACTTGTCATTAGCAAAAATGTAGGTAGGCAGGTGTTTATAAGAATTGTGTTAGTTGTCATTAGACTATCACAAGCTAACCATGGACGCATTCTTCTCCAACTTAAATTTGTTTAAATTAAAAGGTGATATTAACGCCCAAACCCGTACGGTTATTCACAATGTGTTGACAGTGTTTAACGAATTGAAAAGTGACCCGCAAAAAATTACTTATTTAAATTTAAATAAACCACGAGATATTACGGCACTTCTTTGTGGAGTTAGTACGAAAACTGTGGACAAAGTGAAGAAAGAAATTCTTCAAACTGGCTATCCATGTACACCAAGGGAAAGATATTTGAAACCAGAAACAGTCACAAATATCGATAACTTCGAAGTTTGTTTGTTGCAACGCACCATTTCTTCATTTTATGACAACGGCGAATACCCAACAGTGGATAAAATATTACAGAAAATGCAAGAACAGATGCCTGAATTTAAGTGCGGTAAGTCATCGTTGAAAAAAATCTTGAAGAAAACAGTTTACCAATTCAAAAAAAACAATGATGGCCGAAAACACCTAATGGAACGAATTGATATTGTCTGTGCTAGACTTGAGTTCTTACGAAAACTTGATACATTAAAGAAGACAAACGATACCCGTCCGCGGTTTTACCTGGACGACACCTGGGTTAATCAAACCCACAGCAGAAAGCGAATGTGGCTTGGAGAAAATGATCAAGGTGGCTTCAAAAATCAGCCAGTGGGGAAAGGACATCGTTTAATTGTGTGTCACGCCGCGCGCCGGCTCCGCTAAGACAGGCTTCGTACCAGAAGCAAAATTAATTTTAAGAGCTGTGAAATCCAATAACGCCGATTACCACACTGAAATGGATGCAGGAACATATATGGCATGGTTTAAGGAATTCTTACAAGTTTTGGATGAACCATCCATTATCGTTATAGATAATGCCAGCTACCATTCCAAGCAATTAGAATCCATACCGACAATGTCTTGGAAAAAAAATGACATACAGGAATGGCTCAAAAAGAAGAATATTTTATTTTCGAATGCCGACATAAAAGAAGAATTAATAATGAAAGTAAAACAAAGCAACAAATAAATGTAGTAAATTAATTATGAAATAAAAAAATCATGCTAGAACATATTTTGCATTATTTCCTTAACCTTTCCCTCATTACATGCTATTGACTATCGACAAATCCTTTTTTTATTGTTACACACAACACTAGGAGTGCGAGCGAGACTTCCGATATATCTATAAGTGTGAGCGAGAGGTCTGATAGAAATGATTTATGACTCAGTTCGCACGTTTGTAATGTCTCTAGTATAGTGGATAACTCGACTAGTCAGTTCGACCAAACTCGATTTCTGATTATTTCTTTCTTAAGGCATGTTTGGTTAAGGTGCTTTAAACTCCAAACTGAAAATTGGATGCCTTTTCTTGTATAAAAATAAATTAATCCGTGTGTCACGGGGTACTTTGCAAACATATAATTAATGGACACAAAGTACACCCAGACTCAGAAGAAACTACTCATGACTCACACAAATAGATGCCCTGTGCGGGAATCGAACCTGGGACATGAAGTGGCGAGGCGTCTGTCTTAACAGTTGCCCCACACGTGCAGTCAAAGATTTCGGTAAGTTCTTTGCAAGGTCAAGTCCAAATATATTTCACCCAACATGAGTCGTTTCTGACCACTTCTATCAGTTATTTAAAAACGAAAATGGTTTTATTATTTAAATAAATATGTTGGGACAACTAACACACTGCCATCTGATCTTCTATGCAAACCAGCTAATCATACTTATGTTATATATATTTCTAAATACATATTTAAAATAGCTCTAGATTAATACACCCAGACCGGACTAAATAACGGTGGGCATCGCAAAACAATTGTCCTGGGTGGGGAACATATCTACGACATCTGACTTACCAATCAGAGTCACTAACCGCAATGCCTAAAGATATGTGCAAGACGTATATATTGCATATAAATGTCTTGCATACATATTATTACGCGAGATATTTGTTGGTATTCGGTATTTTTTTTTAAGATCAACAATGATTTGTAAGAAAATCTTTATAGAGCGTTAAAGAATTTATTTTACAAATGTACCCCTTAACTTATTAGCGGTTACACAATATCTTAAGACTCGGAGATAACTCGTCTAATCAGGTAGTTGGACGAAACTCGATTCCCGATCATACCTTACTAGGCGCCGACTCGGATAAGTACGCGCTTAACTCATCATAATCACATATTTCATCAACATTATTGGCTATCGATCCGTCTGGCATTGGCACCTGCGTGTGTCATTTGTTTTTGTTTTTTCGAACCTATACTTTAGCAGTCTTCTATTTTTATTTTATTTTTCAACTAGCTGTGCCCCGCGGTTTTACCCGCGTTAAATTTTATAAATTATCACTGCTCCTCCCCCGTAGGTGATAGTGTGATAATATGTAGCCTATATGTTGACTCGTCCTCTTTGTAATTTTCATGCAAAATTTGAAGTAAATCCATGCAGTACTTTTTGTGTTTAGCCCGGACATGCATACAGAGAAAAATTCTAAAAACAATATTTTTACTATATTTTTGGCTTCGATATCGATTATAGATCACGCCCCAAGAAACCTTTTTGAAAAATATTCAATGTACTGTTTTGACTTTCCTATGATTTTATTATATGTATAGACGTTGCCTTAATTAAGTTCGTAATTGCCGACGTATTAAAATTAAATTAGTGTTCCATTGCTGCATATTCCCTTTACACTTTTTTCTGTCGTCTTGCGATCGTGGGTTTAGTTCTTTACTTTTGTAAGTTACATCTGTGAATCATGTGTAGTCTGATTTATATTGTCTTTTTATTTTATTTTATATATTCTGCTATTTTATGCATCACCCCCGCTTTCTTCGTGTAGAGAGTGTATCGAGCGTCACTTTCTACGTCGTCTGTTGTGAGATTATCTGCTCTTCGGTAGAATATAATCTTTGCTAAGTAAAACGACATGTATTATTAAAACTGATGCCAAGAGTTCCCTCCCAGTTTCCGCAGTAAACTTCATTACTACTGCTAGCATGGCGAGAAGATTTATGTCACTGGTACAGCGTTTGACCAAAGACATCGCAGAGTCTTAGTTACGGCGCTGAAATTGTTATTGTGAGCACACAATCTAAGTTTCAATTTAGAAACAACTTTTTCAACTGTCCAAGCCTTGTCAATAGACACTTTGGACGAACTGTTAAAACGTACTTCCCACTTTGACAGCGTTGTTATCAAGTTGACAGTAAAAAGGGGTTTTGGATATGCTCGTCTATCCACTGACGGCATAGACTGTACCTGCCAAAATGCACGACGACGCGATGGTAATAATTATGGTCGGACGAAAGTATGAGCTATTTCCGGACGAACATATGAACTATCACCGGACCCCTCGCTTTGCTTAGCGATAAAAGGGTAGTCATTTTACGCACTGAGCCAGTACCTGGGGGGCTCTAGTCATAAAGCCCCAACGCCTAATATATCTATACATACAACACTCTAATCTGTCTACTCGTATATGTGTTCGAAATCACACAAGAAAATAAAATAAAAATAATGGTACCGTTCGTTAAATATCGGAATAGGATAACACATAAAAGTTTCTTTCTGCATATTAGAAAAATGGTATATATTGTAAAAGTTGACAAAACCGGAACAATTGGTGCTAGAATTTATTACCGCCCTTACATCTAAACCTGGCACAAAGCTACAGCAGTAGCTTACGATGTAAGCATGTATGAGCTTAAAAATAATAAGAATGATCCATCAGACAGGATCTAACCTGTACAAGACTAGAGTCAACCATAGTTAAGTATTCCATTAAAAAAAAAGATTAAAAAAGCCGTCGCCCGGGGCCGATCTGGCCTCACGACCGTCGTGTTCCCGTCCCTTCACCAAATACTCATCTCGTCCGAATAATTGGCGATTTCACCGAACGCGGTCAGTTACAAAGCGTCCCAATGATTGCGCAAAATTGCACTATAATTTTCCTCGAGTAAACAGATGTTATTGGAGTTTTATTTTTTATTCATTCGAAAAATTGTCGAGATTACGTGCTGTTTAACTTAGTCTTCACAATAAAATGGTATTTTTTGTCGTGCGGTTCGTAGTGCCTCGCAGTTAATTTGCTGGGAGTTGATTAAAACGGTATTCGTGATCCGATGATGCGGATTTATTTGATCTGATCTCAGCTAAATTAAAATCTTTTGTAGATAATCACCACTAATAATTAAAACGTTTATAATAGAAACCTTAATAAGACAGTCGCGATAAAATCAATAACGATATAGGTACCTATAGTAAAAATTCTCGTTAATTTTTTTTATTATACGGCGTTGTTAATTTTGAGCATGCACGGTGCTAATAAAGATTATTTAATGATTAAAAACAATAATTTGGTACTGGCCGGTTTCGTACCCCGCCGTGTCCGGTATTGGACCACACTTGAAGTTATCGGCGCCTTTTTGTACTGTGTACACTGCACGTTTCTCTTTGAAAACGTTCTAAAGTAAAAGATGAAGCGATTTAAGATCTTACTTTTTTGTCGGTGGTAATTGCAATAATATTATGGCCTTATTCTTATTCTTTATTGCACACAGAAACATAGAAGTACATATAAGTTAAGATACAAGAAGAAAAGGCATGTACATAGGCAAGCTTAATGCATCTATTGCAGTGCAGATGCTTTTGACTTAATGCCTGTCTACTAAAGAGCGATCATTTTGTCATCATGTCAGCCAAATTTTGTCCACTGTTGTACTAAAGTTTTCCCAAAAAGGAAGGGTGGGGTTATGCTATTATCGCTGGGTTGACGATGATATGGTTGTTGCAGTTCACAGAGAGACTTGCTCTCCATTCTCTCCGCTTACTACGCTCCCCGCGGGATGAGATGGTTTAGCACACTCATTTAAAATATGGATAAACTATAAAACAACATAAAATATAAAACAAAACACTACATAATTTTTACATAATCTTTCTCAATATGTGAGGGCTTGCCGTCAGATTTCGGATACCTATAGGGAATTTAAATGCGTTTGCGCTCACAAGTATACCCACAACAGCATTGCATTCTCTATATCTAAAACACATTCCACGTCGATTTCTAGTCGCTGTGGTGAACGGCCATTAGGCCGAAATTCGAAGGTACCGCTTTCGCTGTCGCGCAAGCTTGCACCTTGCGCCTATTCCGCTATCGTCTGTTCAAATATTAGTTGTTATATGAACGAGATGTTGTTTGTTTCTACCGAGTGCCGGTAGTTATCTCCGTCTGTTTGTACATATACTTATGTACGTGTTTCTAGTTAGCCAACCGCCTTTGTGGGCATTGTTGCTTGTGCTTCATCTAGTAAGGACTACCTACATAACTTCAAGTGTTTATATAATAAATGAAGTTGGGTAAAAATTGAAGAAGACTTAAAAGAGAGTTGTGGGATAATTTTTAAGCCTTTCTATGTTTGCGAGTTTCCTTATTTTCACTTCTAGTTTTTATTATATAGCAAACGTTTAAATGTCATTCTGTCACATAATCTATTATATTCCATATTGCCCATAATTTCTATATAGAATCAACCCGGTGCCAAATCGTCTACAAAATTAAAAACGAGCAAAAGTACCGTCAAAATAATAAATAATACTATGGAAATATTAATTTGGCGGTACCGTTACTTTTATGGGTATACCTACGTTGTTTATGGGTATTTTCATTAATAACTAAAACTTATTTTTGCTTTATATATAACAAATTTAAATTCTATGTACCGTATGATTTCAATATAGACCCAACCCGGTGCCAAATCGTCTACAAAATTCAATAGAAGCAAAAGTAACCGTAGTATATTCTCGCAATATTATTTTGGCGGTATCCTTGTAAGTAATTTATTTGCATAAACATGTGTATACAACAATGAAATTGCATGTAAGATGTAACGTATTAACATATTTAGTTCAGACATGTTTGCCATACAATGGCGTGCTAATATTTGAATGTACAATAAATATGTCAATTGAAAGAAAAAGGAAAATAACAATCTGTATGCAATAAGAATAAATAATAACTAACTACCATATTATGTCAAAAGTGAATTAAAATTCATGTCCTAAAAAGATTTGAACCCTAATATTATGACTGAACTATTAATAACAATACAATACAATACAAATACTCTTTATTGTACACCAAGATTTACATTTAAAGTAAACAGTTATATTAAATATGGTACAATGGGCGGTCTTATCGCTAACTGCGATCTCTTCCAGACAACCTTAGGATGGACAAAATCAGCAAGAAGAACAATTAAACGAGTGATAGGGGTGTAGCAATTTAAGAAAGAAATAATAAATATTAATAGACTAGTCTAGTAGATTAAGAGCGAAAAGTACGAAATAATCTTGAAGTAACGCCTACAGCTCGTAGGTATTACATATATATAATTATAATCATAATATATTTACATATTAATATGTAATATAAATTTATTGATATATATTATATACAACATACATATAACAAATAAATACTTATATAAATACATACATTCTATTAGTGATAGGAGATGACGGTAACACTGTTATTATGCAATAATAACTATTTATTGTGACAGGTATAACTATTTATTGCGACAATATGTCCTAAAACTTATCAGCTAGATATTCGGAGACATTATAATAAGCTTTGTCCACTAAAAGCGATTTATTTTGCTTTTAAAAGCATTGTCAGGTAGTTTTTTACAGGCTTTTGGAAGTTTGTTAAGGATGATTGGTTGCTTTTATGGGTATATGTTGTTTATGGGTATTTTTATTAATCATCATCATCATGTCAGCCGTATAACGGCACTACTGGACAATGGCCTCCCCAAAAGAATCCACAATGGAGTTGTGTCATTTGGAGGGATATGCCATAATCGCCACGGTTGGCAGACGGGTTGGCGATCGCAGTATGATGGTCATAGTACACAGAGAGACGCTGCTGCCCGTTCTCTGGTAGATATTCCCTCGGGACGACCTCTACGCCCCCCACAGAATGCGATGGGGTCGCGATATTCTATGCCGTCACATAACTAAAACTTATTTTTAAATGATAGGAAGGATAGCTGGATGTGCTGGCGTCGGTACGATGCATTTATAGCATCGTACCGACGCCAGCACATCCAGCTATCCCAACCTGTCAATATTCTTTTATCGGTTTTCAACTTTATGACATAAGCATAAGGTTCACTTTCAATTGGGGAAATGTGACAGATTAGGGTAGCTTTATGTGCTGGCGTCTGTACCTACATACATATATTAAATTGCTCATCAACAAATTTAACACGAAATCATAAAAAATATTCCATTTATTCCATATTTTTATTCCAATATTCCATCAAATATCAAGTTAATTGGCAGGAATTGGCATAGAATCTCTTTAATGCCGCTAAATGTTAATCCAAAATTGAAGCAAGCATTAATTTAAAGTTTTACTACGAACCTGCTAGTGTTAATTAAGTGAATTAATCAAATGAATATGGTAATGTTATGGATAAAGATAAAGATAAAAATTCTAAAGGAAAGTCCATAAAACGGGACTGGTTTACGATATTTGAACACATTATTTACTAAAATGTTAGGTAAATATAGGTATTGATTGTCCGGAAATAGGCTTAATATTAAAAGAAGTACTGAGTATTTACTATGTTTTCTTAAGATTGTAATTTGTAATCGTTCTTTTGTATTTAAACATAATATCTTGACAATAACTTGATACGAGCTAGCTAAATATCATTTATGTAATAAAATAAATTTTATAAATGTTTTCATACAAGATGTACCTAAATATCTATGTTACTAGAAATAATATCTAATGTATACAACTATATTACCTACTACAAACATGTTCTGACTATTTACAAGCGCTTTTTTAAAGTCTACGTGAATAAAAACCTTTTTTATTTTATTTATTTTATTTGCAGGTAATAAATGTATTTTATTTAAGACCCAATACAAAAATGAGAAATCTTTTTGTTAGCTTCTGGAAAACAAAGCCGATGGATAATACCTACATACATCCTAATGACGGGTGTTAGCAAGGGAGTCCTAAATTTGATCTACCAGTGTGTATCGTTCGTAGCTTAACGCAGAGCGCCTTCCCCGGATTGGTAGATGGTGCTGGTTTGAGACCCACCGGACGATAAAATTTATAATTTCCCATTTTTGAAATATGTATGTCTTTAGTAATATAGTATGTTCATCAGTTCTCTGGTTGCATAGGCTACATAGGCTCTGACTAGTTTGGGATCAGATGGCAGTATGTTAGATGTCTCAAGGCATTTATTATCTGTGGCAACGGGATTTAGGTTTCGGGTGATGGTTTTACCGGTTAAATGGAGGATTCTCCCGCCCCCTCTTAAGTGCAGATGGCAAAAACTAATACACTAAATAAAAATAAATGGAGAAATTTACAGTTATTTTTATACGCCATTCCGGTAGAATTTATAGAGGTGTGATATCATCTGTGCCAGAATGTTGCAGGCTTTTGACCTGTTCGAGGACACGTCGCGGCCTTGTGACGTCATTAGAAAGCTCCAAATTTAAATATTTAACAGATGTTTAATATTAATTCTGTTATGTATAATATAATCAGTAGCCATGTTTAGCGATAGTATCTGATTAGACTTAATTTGATGTGATGAAAACTGAGACTTATACGGTTATAAAGATTATATTTCATTAAGTTTTATACAAGTCAATATATCTATATTAGATGAACATTGAGGTATTAATAAAAAACCGGCCAATTGCGAGTCGGACTCGCCCGCGAAGGGTTCCGTACCATTATCTATAAAAACGAGCAAAAAATTCACGTTTATTGTATGGGCTCCCATACAACAAACCTTAAATATTTATTTTATTTTGTTTTTAGTATTTGTTGTTATAGCGGCAACAGAAATAAATCATCTGTGAAAATTTCTTCTGTCGGTTCATGAGATACATCCTGGTGACGGACGGACAGATAGACAGACAGCAAAGTCTTAGTAATAGGGTCCCGTTTTACCCTTTGGGTACGGAACCCTAAAAACGAAAGAGATAAATCCCTGTATCTTTTGAATTTAAAAACGTGTAATATTACACCTCTTCATTTACGAGGTAGGCCCTTAAAGTTAGATGGCTAAATGTGTGCAAATCACATTAATTCCTATTGTACCAAATTAATTTAAACGGCAACATTAAATATAATCAATAGAAAAGTTGTGTAACATTAAGAATAGAGTCTCCACCGCTTCGTTGTTGACCCCATCACCGTACGAACCGCTTTGCTTCCTCTTTCATCTTACTCACGGTTAAGCTGTGGAACGCCCTCCCGAACGAAGTGTTTCCAGACTCATATAACACGGGTATATTCAAGGTCCGCCTTCGACCACATCTTCACTTATCATCAGATGAGTTCATGGTCGAGCGCAACCATAAAGTATAAAAAAAAACTAAAAAAGAAGCTACAATTCGCTATTTATATATACTTAAGTAAAGCTTTCTGTTGCAAAACTTTTCTATTGTTATTAATTTTGCCACACATACAGAAAGAATAATGAATAATGTTTTACACACACATATGTATATTCTACCAAATGCTCTTAAAGTAGGTCGTAGACTGCACATGTAATATAAACAGTTCCTCATAATTATAATTTATAAACAGTGCCTTTAGGCCTCATATTTAGTTAATTAATAAGCTGAGTATTTCATTACTTCCCGGTTTAATTATGGAAACGTTTTCCACAGAATACATCAAATCTCCATACCAATTTGTCAATGTTTAATTAACCTTAAAAACCAAGTTCCCTCAGGCTTGTATTATCATAATCGAATTAGTTATCGATTGTCAAATTTTAAACAAAACTAATAAACACTCTTTAAGATAAATATCATGTTTCAAAATAACTGCATAACACTGGCCACCGACCTCTCACCTCCATAACAACGTCCAATGTTGAAATATAAATAAATCTGTAATGCTTTGACAATAAAGTTCAAAGTTGAACAACCAATCCGGGTACAGCGCGGTAAGAAATATTTGTAATTTCTTTCTATATTTAAAAATGGAATTCCACAAAATATTGTGTTATGCTTCATTAATCGTATGAGAGACTTTGATAAATGATCAATGGTTACTGTAGATACCGTTGTGTTGGAATCAAATAAAATCGCAATGTTTAATTAACATACCGATTTGTGGAATCGATTTTCACTATGATTTATGTTCTGAAAGAAATTATACCGATTTCTCTATAACTGAGCGATCTTGAACAGCTGAAATTAATTAGGATTGAATATAGCTGATAATACTATCCTAAAAATCTACATTAATTAACCTATTATCACTAAACATCAGCAACATGGAATTATTCGCAATGCAAATGCAAACCGTAAATCCAATTTCAAAAATAGGAAATCATACATTTTATTGAACCAGCACCCTTTATCAAGTACGGGAAGGCGCTCTACTGTTCAGCTACAAACAATACATAGGTACCGGCAGTTCAAATTTAGGATTCTCTTGATAACACCCTTACGGAATTATGTTATCGGCTTTGTTTTCTAGATACATGCCGGACTGATATGTTCACAGGTGCATGTTAAAGAATATATCATAATGATAACAACGCCCAAACTCTACAATTCGTAGTTTCCTTATATAGCGCAAAAATTTGCCAAGCTGCAATGGCCGCTGGGGCCGAAAGGTTTTCTGAAGGTGTCTACCTTCTGAGAACTTTTCTGCCCCAGCGGTCGTCGTTTTTACGCGTTTTATGCCCCGGCGACAGCCACTATAGCTTGGCAAGTTTTCACGCCCCCTGCACAATATACCGATGTTATTACTGGAAGACGCTGGATGCGGATAGCGCAAGACCGGCGATTTTAGAGATCATTCGGGAGGACGCCTTTGTCCAGCTGTGGTGCCGTCCATCAGCTAAAGTGCTTCAAATCAGAATAAATAAAAAAAATAGATAAGTTATAGCTCCCACTACCAAATTTAGGGAGGCTCCAAGGGAAAGGATTTGCGGTACTACGTACTTGTCGTATGGGCAGTAGTTGCCCTAGTGTCAGAGTTGTTCAAGCCGCCCAGTAGGCCACAGACATGGCTTAACGTCTGTTGTCTAATGACCACAACGGGGACCGACGGCTTAACGTGCCCTCTGAAGCACGGAGGCGCTCATAAATTTAACCACTTTGGTGATCAACCATCTATGGACTGACCGCGAGACTAGTTGCTTAACCTCGCCGAACACTTACGGACATAGCAGTCACTATATGGAGGTTACAACCTGCTACTATATTCAACACTAAGAATATATTTTACTCTACAGTACGGCGATCGTACAGGCGATATGCTTAATGGATTAAACGGCGCGGCGTATGCTATTAGATACAGCAATGTATGTAACACTGCACTACTAAAGAAAATGGCGCTGGCGCAACGCACCTTTCTAACTTTCTAATTGTATGTGTAAAAGATGCTATAAATAAATCAATTAGCTCGACCGATTACAATTCACGATTGGACAAAGACCTCTCGCAAGCCATTCCACATTCCAAATGACCGCTTTTTCCCATTCCCGTCATCTCAACAGCCATTTTATTAACTGCTTTATTTTCTTTGGTCGATCTCTCTTGCTCTAAAACTCTGCATTTTAGGGGCATTCACGGTTGACGGTCACCGTAGCCTAGTTGGTAGTGCACCTGCTACGAAGCTGGTAGTCCTGGGTTTGAATCCCGGTAGGTGCAAATATTTGTGTGATGAGCACGTATTTGTTTCTGAGTCATGGATGTTTTCTATGTATTTAAGTATTATCTATCTATATAAGTATGTATATCGTCGCCTGGTACCCATAGTACAAGCTTTGCTTAGTTTGGGGCTAGGATGATCTGTGTGACATTGTCCCTAAATATTTTTAGTATTAAAAATTATTATAGTGGCGTTTCCTTAAGTAACCCAACTGTTCTGAGGAATTGACACTAAAACGAAAACTTATACCTGCAACCATATATAGCCGAAGTGGAAATTTCATCCATAACACCTTTTTTTTCACGTGGTATAAATGCGCAATACGCATGGCCATCGCTTGGGGAGGCGACGGGTTATTCAATTCAATTCAAATAATTTATTTCGGAAAAATATCCATATAATGTTAGTATAACTTAGCCTAATGTTAGTATCAATTATATTAAGGGTGTCTGGACTCTTACCCACCTGTGTAAAAGGGGAGAGTCCCACCGGTCTGAAAACACATTCAGGATGCCATTGGAGGAGAAGCGCAAGCTGTCCATCATGGAAGCGCAGCGCCTCCGCATGATCGCGGCGAACCCGTCGACACCGCGAACATCCCTGACGCGCTACACCGCTACGGCAACCCCAAGAGCACCCTGAATGCGTTATATATTGTAGAACTCGACCCACTAAAACGACCATGGTAGCCAGACTCGGTGCTTGTAGCGAGGTTTCTGGATACTCGTAAACGATCACGTCAGTACCCCCGCTGTACACTGCAGCCTCAGCGAGACTCTCACCCGGGGAAGGGGCATGAATGCCTCGCCTTCTTCCAAGGCATCCATATCAACTGGTTGAATGGTTGTGTACCACCGTTCGTTTCACAAGATACTTTTTATCGCGCACTACAGTTAATTAACAGCGGAGGTATTACCGATCCGGTATGACATGGCAAGCTTCAAGAAGCTAACCTATTCCTTACTTAAAGGCCGGCAACGTAGTTGCTCCGGTGTTGCGAGTGCCCATGGGTTGATCACATACCATTAGGTGACCAACAAGTAGGTCACCTGATGGTTAGTGTTCACCGCTGGTACATTAAATATTCGAAAGAGCAGTCCATCGATTAATAATTTTTCGAAGAATTGTTCAATCGAAGCGGCATTTGGCGAGAAAAGGTTCATCATCATTATGTCAGCCAAAGTACGTCTACTCAACAGCCTCCCCAAAGAATGGCGGGATATGCCATAATCGCCACGCTTGGCAGACGGGTTGGCGATTGCAGTTTGATGGTCAGTTCACAGAAAAACGCTACGGCCCGTTCTCTGGTAGGTCTGTATTCCCTCGGTCAATTTCTACGCCCCATCGGGATGAGATGGGGTGATGATATTCTATGTCGCCACACAGCAGGTTGTTCCGAAATAAATTCCATTAGAACAATCGTTCAGTCGACTTTCCGTTCATCGAACATATGATCGGTTAAGGGCATTCTGGCTTCGAGTGAGGTGGTAATACATTATGCTCCGGATGCTCCACTCGTGTTGACAGCCCACGCGAGTGGAGTGGGGGTAGGGGCGGTCATCACGCACATCACCGCGGCCGGTGAAAGACCGGTAGCGTATGCGTCCCGCTCACTGACGGTGGCAGAAAGAGGCTATTCGCAAATAGATCGGGAGGCTCCAGCTATTGTATTTGGAATTAGGAAACTTCACCAGTATCTGTACGGTCTTAAATTCTTGCTCAGAACGCATCATATGCCGTTGACGTTAAGGTCTCGAAACTACATTACGGACCGAAAAAGAAGAGCCATATACAACATGTAACATAATTAACGCACATCCTGAAAATAGTTTGTTCAGAATCGTTTACTGAATCGATTCATATAATTTTTAACATAGGTCATTTTTTATTACAAAATAATTAAAACTACGGAAATTATTTCCATATTAACCCTGTACAGTCAAAACAAATTGTAATGGACCGTAAGTCAAAGTAATAAGACTTTTAAAATCGCAGTTTTATTTGTATTCATACAAATTCCATCATTCAATACAAAATAAAGAAAAACAAACTGTATTTAAAGAAACTAATTTAGTAAATAACAATGTATATACATGTTAAATAAAAAAATTAGTGTATGTATGATGATTATAATATAATATTCTAATTGGGGTGTTTGAGGGTGTGCGTTAATTATGTTACATGTTGTATATATGTTACGTTGGTTTCAGTGCCAATTTTGAATGAACCCATCCCATTACATATTCAAAGACTAAAGTTCACTTGTAATAATGATCTCTTGCATTAACATACGTAGAGTTGATTCGTTCGCGGCCCGCCAAGCATGCCTTTGAGCGGACCGCTAACTAAACGTGTCAGACGTTTTATATTCATTATAAATAGCCCGCTGTAATTTATGTGGTGTCTTTAGTATTCGGCATTGCGAATTGCTATTGATAATCAAGCTGCGGTAATCGGACTGTGTCTCAATACATGTCTCTGATATGTTACTCAATGTTTTACTGCTTGCATTCATGCCTCTCCTTAAGATTTTCACAAGTGTCCTTTTTTCTCTTTTCTTTTTTTTTTAAGACGGGGTACTTAATAAACATATAATAGACGGACACAAATTACATCCAGACTCAGAACAACTATTTATGGGTCACAAAAATAGTTGTCCGGTGCGGGACACGAACCCGCGACACGAAGAGGCAAGACGACTGTCTTAGCCGCTGCGCCAACGTTACCAATTATGGCATATCCTTCATTTTGAAGGATATGCTATAATCACCACGCTTGGCAGACGGGTTGGTGATCGTCCTCTGATAGATATTCCTCAGGATGAATTCTACGCCCCCCATATATGTATTAACTTGCATTAACGGAGCTGAAACCTTTCACTATTCAACCTTAAAGTTCCTAAAAAAGACTAGTTTGGTAAAATGGCATCAGTTGTTAATGTAAGTTACAAAAAAAATGTCTCTACATATAATAAATATAAATATCCTGGGACATAATTCAAACACGGCCATCTGATCCCAAACTAAGCAGTGCTGACACTTTGTACTATGGAAATCAAATAACTGATATATTACATATACTGCTTTTCTTTTGTAACTACATACTTATATGGATAATTACACCCAGGCTCAGGACAAACAGACATGTGCATGCACACAAATATCTGGGTTACCAACCACGCCAACCGGCCCGTCTAATATTCATATGATATTAGCTGTGCCCCGCGGTTTTACCCGCGTTAAACTTTATAAATTATAGCCTACGTGTCAATCCAGGGTGTTAGCTAACTCCATACCAAGTTTTAGTACAATCGCACCAGCCGTTTAGACGTGAAGAAGTAACAAACATACACATTCACACACTCACAAACTTTCACCTTTATAATATTAGTGTGATTCAGACCTTATGGAAGTATCTATTGTCTTTTAATTAAGTTTGTTTCGCTGGGTCTACTGTATACCATGCTTGTAAAAAGAGGATGATCATAAGACAAGACCTCAACGTGACCCGTTGAGGTCAGAGAAGTCATCAGAGAAGCTACGACCTTTAATCTCCACTCACACACTCACAAACTTTCGCCTTTATAATATTAGTGTGATTAGTGTGATGATACAGTTCAATAAATCTGATCTCAAGACTTCTACCTACATGACCAAAAAAAATCAAAATACTCGACACCTCATGAGATCATATTATTTACAATACCACAATCTGACACCTCGAATTCGGGACAATTCGGGCGCTGTAACGGCAGTGTCAAAGTATAAATTTCACCTAATACCCTCTTTATATGAGCCAATGTAATATAATATACTGTGTAAGTCATGTGTGAAGCCTCAGCTACTCCGTACCGCGATACAAATGAAACTACCACAAACAACAATGCTCCTACTATGAGTTATTGGTATTAAGTTCCATACATCAGTGCCTAGCTTTCTGCAAATTAATATGCGAACATTGGTTGCTTAATACTTGCCTTTCACACCGTAAGTCCCACCTAGGACAGATATTATATTTGTGTGAACATGTCTGTTTATGAGTCGGGGTCTAATTATCTACAATATGTAACTTAATTAACGCACATCCGGAAAATAGTTTGTTCAGAATCGTTTACTGAATCGATTTATATCATTTTTAATATAGGTAATTTTTTATTCCAAAATAATTAAAACTACGGAAATTATTGTTTTATTAACCCTGTACAGTCAAAATACATTTAAATGCACCGTAAGTCAAAGTAATAAGACCTTTAAAATGGCAATTTTATTTCTATTCATACAAATTCCATCATTCAATACAAAGTAAAGAAAAATAAACCTTATTCCAAGAAAATAATTTAGTAAATAACAATGCCTATGCATGTGAAATAAAAATATCCGTCTATGTATTATGATTACAACATAATGTTCTAATTGGGGTGTTTGAGGGTGTGCGTTAATTACGTTACATGTTGTATATAAGTATGTATTTACACAAGAACCCGTAGAACATTCTCTGACCAAATCGGAGACGTTCTCAAGAAAGGCCAGGTCAGAAGTACCCTAAACCGGCGAGCATGTATGAAGAATATAATGATATTAAAGGTGACAAAAGTGGTGTGCAAAGATCGTGTCAAATGGAAATCCGTTGTCTCTGCCTACCCCTCTGGGAAACAGGCGTGAGTCTATGTATGTATGTATATTACAAAAGAAAAGTAGTATGTGTAGTATACATGTAGTTTGCCGTGTGGTTTTCGACCTAGAAAGAAGAACAGGGCCACCCCATACCCTCCCCGGTGACGTAAAAGGCGATTAAGGGATACAGTAGGTAGTCGGGCAGCAGCGCCACCTGTCCACTATAGCTACTGTTTTTTAGTATTTTGTTGTTATAGCGGCAAAAGAAAATTGAAAATTTTAACTGTCAAACTGCCTGGTGACAGAAGGCTTAGTAAAAGGTTCCCTTTTTTACCCTTTGGTTACGGAACCCTAAAACTTACAGATTTTACAATACGCATATGCAAAAAAAAGTAACTTTAGAAGTTAAAAGTACAGACGCCAGCACATCAAGCTACCCCAATCTGTCAAATTTCCCAAATTGAAAGTGAACCTTATGAGATAAAGTAGAAAATCTATCAAAGAAATTTGACAGATTGGGGTAGCTAGATGTGCTGGCGTCTGTACTTTTAACTTCTAAAGTTACTTTTATTTTGCATATGCGTATTGTAAAATTTGTAACTGATGTTCGATCGGGTGTTGTGATATAACTTGTAGGTCGATGTCCTGAAGTTCAATTGGCTGATTGATAGATTTGTTTATGTTGTAACTGATAGAGCTACGGTTGAATAGCTATTTTAGTTCATTAAAGAACCTCATGGAAGTATTATCAATAGGTTTCTATAGATGTGCTATTTCGCAATGCCTTGTTAAGGTGAAGGATCAATTATGTATGGCTTGTGGCGTAGATTGAGACAGGTCTGTGTTCAGTTCAATTGATAAATTGATTGATTGGTTTATGTTGAGACTGATAGAGGTAGGATTGAAAGTAGAAACATTGAATTTATTTTATACTAGCTGTGCACCGCGGTTTTACCCGCGTTATACTTTATAAATTATAACATAATGTGTTAATCCAGGGTGACAGCTAACTCCATACCAAATTTTATTAAAATCGCTCCTGCCGTTTATACGTGAAGAAGTAACAAACATACACATTCACACACTCACAAACTTTCGCCTTTATAATATTAGTGTGATTCAGACCTTATGGAAGTATCTATTGTCTTTTAATTTAGTTTGTTTCGCTGGGTCTACTGTATACCATGCTTGTAAAAAGAGAATGATCATAAGACAAGACTCAACAGGTCAAATCAGAGAAGCTACGACCTTTAATCTCCAAAGCGGAGATTACTTACTTACGTACTAATCGTATGGACAGAGGTTACCGTAGTGTCAGAGTTGTTGAAGCCGTGTAGTAGGCCTCTGACATGACTCATTTACTGTTGTCTAATTGCACTCATTAGACAGTAAACAAGTCATGTCAGAGACCTACTGAGCGGGTTCAACCGGGACCGCTTAACGTGCCTTCAGAGGCGCAGATACAATCAGAAATAAAATCACTTTGGCAGTTACCCATCTTTGGACTTACCTAGTTGCCGATCACTTACCGACCTGTTAGAGCGTAGATTTAAGGTGTGGTAATATTATGCCATCGTAAATAATAGCCGTGAAGGTGATAGAAATTATTCTCTCCCAAAGGGACACCATAAGAATTTTCGATGCTGTTCTACACGTCTTTTAAATATATTACCTGAATTTAACAGCCATTAGCTGAATTTAAAGATATAGGATGGCAATTCACATGCTTGGACGAGCTTAAGAGGTTCTTTTTAACCGATTTCAATGGCGGAGGTTCTCAAGTTCACTGGTTTTTTTTTTTATGTATGCATCGATTACTCGGAGATTTGCGATCCGATTTACGTGATTCTTCTTTAGTTTGATGCGGAATAGTTGCTATTTGGACCCATTTAAACCTATCAATAGGTAGCATATACAAATTGTAGTATTTCATTCATATTAAAGGCTGCATAAGAGATGTATTAAATGAGAGATATTTTTGAAGTTATACTTCTTTTGGCGCGATGGAGAAAAATGATGAGAGTGAATTTTTACGATGCGCGCGCTTCGTAAAAATAACAGCATGACGTTAGTTCTAGGTGGTATGAAAATTGATAACTATGTTCAAGTTGTATATTAAGAAGTATAACTTCTAACGCGTGTACATAAGTACACACAAGTATTTTTTCTTTACTTTTTAGTTTGTGAAGTCGATTTTTTTAAACGGTTATTTTATCAATGAATTTGGTGTCGTCCATACTCGGTGTCTCATTGTCTATTCCCAACAGTCCTAATTCGATTTAGGAACACCACTAAAACAATCGGCGTCCGCCTGGCTCCCATAAACATGGACGTACTTTGCATTTAAAAAGTATAATCCTGTGTATACATTTAAATATTCAAAGACATATTTAGATGCCGCCATACGCTTGCATAAATAGATGTATGGTATACGGGTTGGTGCAAAAAGCACGTCAAATCATGAAGTTGACATGAACGGAATAGTAAACACTGCAATGAATCACTCACTATGGACTAGTTGCTATGCCCCTTATGGCAAGACTGGCCAAGTGATAGTCGATCCTCTCTTTATTACGGTTCCGTATATATACGGAACCGTCACTATGTTATATCATACTAGCTGCGCCCCGCGGTTTTACCTGCGTTACACTTTATAAATTATCGCAGCTCCTCCCCAGTAGGTGATAGCGTGATAATATGTAGCCTATATGTTGACCCGACCTCTTCGTAATATTCATGCAAAATTTGAAGTAAATCCATGCCGTACTTTTTGAGTTTAGCCCGGACATACATACAGACAAACACATAAACAGACAAAAATTCTAAAAACTATATTTTTGGTTTCGTTTATTACTACAGATCACGCCCAAGAAATCTTTTATAAAAAATATTAAATGTACAGTTTTGACTTTCCTACGATTTTATTATGTGTATATATATATATATATATATATATGATATGACATAGTGACGGCGAAGAATATCATCACCCAATCTCATCCAGTGGGGGGCGTAGAAGTCGACCTGAGAGAACGGTTAGCAGCGTTTTTCTGTGAATTGTGATCATCAAACTGCGATCGCCAACCCGTCTGCCAACCGTGGCGATTATGGCATATCCCCCCATTCCTTGACGCCTTTTTTCCAGCAGTGGAGGTAATTCGGCTGATATCATGATGATATATTATATCATCATTATTTACCGTTACTTAGGAACTGAATAAGATTATGAATTACATAACATGTAGATAACAAGTATGTTCATATGTTCATATGTTCAAGGATAACAGAACTACACCCCATAGATAATGACTAACCTGTAGTAAGGAATAACAGTTCGCTTCTCTTTGATATGAAGAGTAAAAATAATAGTTTAGACCAGATTGTATCAAAAATAGTTGTAAGAACTGCCATGTGTAACTATTAGTTGTAACTACAATAACTTTTTATGCAAATAAAGATATTATTATATTACTTATATATTAATAAATACACACATATTGGAACGAAGTTCTTTATCGCGCGTTGTGAAAGGGGGCTAGACGGAAAAAATCCTTACGAAAAGTTGTCACGACACTTTTTGCAGCTGTGCGGCGTGCGCATGTTTCTCTGTCTGTCTGTCTCTCTCTCTTATAAAAAGCAAGCCAGATATTTTCATTTCTATTTCGCATTGAACAGTGTGGTGTCGGGACGATTATTTTTGTTGAGTGTATACAGGTTTTTAATACAGGTACATAATAAATAATAAGAAATAACTTCGTTCCATCCGGGTGTCCCTTGACACCGCTCAAGTTTTTATAGATAAATTACTCCCAGACCCAGAAACAATAATCGCGCTCATCACACATAGATTTGTCCCTACCCAGGACAACACCCACGATTATTTGAACCCATGACCTCTGGCTAAGCAGTCGGGGTCACTTCCACTAGACCAACAGGCTATCCAATAATAGCTTCGCTAGTTATTTGTAAAATGATGACTCACGAATTTTTATTCTGCATCTTTACATCGTTCAATAGTAAACTTTTAAAAGTTGATTCTGAAGTCTTGTGTTAAATAATAATTATTATTTACATTTATTTTATTCCTTACATATATGACAAATATAATAAACTAGCTGTGCCCCGCGGTGTTACCCGCGTTAAATTTTATAAATTTTCTTTGCTATTGACCTCACGGAGCCCGAGACCTTTCCAACGAATGCCAAACCGTGGAAATCGGTTCGTGCGTTCTGGAGTTATAGCGTCAGGAAGGAAAACCCGACTTATTTTTATATAGTAAAAAGATATCTTATAACAACTAATACACTGCCATCTGATTCCATACTAGATAGAGCCCGTACTATGGCAACCAGATAACTGATAAACATTATGTATTTCTTAATACATACATATTGCATATAAATTACACACAGACCCGGATCAAATCATCGTGCTCATCACACAAAGATTGGCCCTGGGTGGAGATCGAACCCCCACAACCTCTGGTTTAGGAGTTAGGATCACTTACCATTAGACCAACAGCTCGTATTTCTGTATCGTATGCTAATGGTTTATGTTAGCAAAGTTAGTTTTGTACAGACGCCACCACATCCAGCTACTCCAATCTGTCAAATTTCTTTTATAGATTTTCAACTTTATTACATAAGCATAAGGCTCACTTTCAATTAGGGAAATTTGACAAATTGTGGTAGCTTGATATGAAGGTGACTGTACTTAAATTATATAAGTATTTTTATGTGTGTCTTAAATATAATACAAGTTATAAAACTTGTGGAGGTAATTTAGATACGGTATCAACCCATGAAAAACCAGTTTGTGAAATTTGAAAACTATGGCCGTTTTGTGGCCACGCGTACGATTTAGGATGGGAACGATGGGGGCGTTTTACTGATACGCAAGCAAACTAAGGGTTATAGTGTTTTCAAATAATTTATGCGATTTTATTGGTTAGTTCGCCAGTATGATATTGGCTAACTTACGTTTGCTACATTTGACAGCGCTTACAATCGCAGCAGTAAAACCACAGATTATAAATTAATCAACACCAAGGACTAGGCAAATTGATGTCCAAATTACACCTCAAAGTTTCGATGATATGACCCAAGGCTTTTTAAGACACACAAACTACTACTACCTCCTACTGAGAATCACTGTCGAGTATCAACGGTCCTAATCTCGCATCAATGTATCCACACATGATCGAGAACAAATAGTAACGGTGTGTATTCCGCATCGCTACGGAACGTACGACCGCATTCCTCTTTCACTGCACCGACGATCCGGAGAAATTCATCGCGCATTCCGACTCAGATATGATATAATAACCCGTTAAGTTCTGTTTTGCTGTCTCTACCATCCTCTAATCGCCTGTCATTCCCATGTACAGCTGTAATCAGCTGTATATTAAATTGTTTCGTTTTTTTATGCGGATGACTTGGTCTTGACGTGCAGTTCAATACATTGTATTGTGACTATTTGTGACTTTTGTACATAAAACAAAATAAATTGATAGCTCATAGCCAGGTGCTCTCACCGGTCCGTAAGTGACTGGCGACGTCAAGCAACTAAGCTCACGATCAGTCCATAGATGGGTGACCGCCAAAGTGGTTTAATTTCGGAGGGCACGTTAAGCTATCGACCCCGGTTGTAGCCTTTAGGCAACCGTCGTTAAGCCATGCCAAAGAATAGAGATAACTGAAGGTGTCGAATCATTTTTAAGGAAACAAAATAACTTCCCATACCCTTGCGTGGGCAAACCCTGACAAGGTGGACTGATGATATTGTTAGGGACACTGGAAACATCTAGATGCGGTAAGCGGAAGACTATTATTTGTGGACACGCGCTTGGTGGAAACCTTTATCCAGTGGACGTATATTTCGCAATTCTACTAAAGTGAGTAAATAAGTTATCAAAGTAATCTAATGTTTTCTTTCCTCTATTTCAGAATCTGAGGGAAATGAAGACAATGATGAAACTGACACAATAGATATCCAGCAGAAGCATAAAGTGCAGCTGGTTAGCATCAAAAGAGTAATGGAAGATGCAGTACCGACTGACATTTCTGGAAAAGGTAGCTATGACCACCATGATCATATTCTTTTGGACTAGTCATATTTTACTGCTGATGTTCACCAATTTGAACAGCATGAGTTGGCAAAATACGCAATTACATATCGAATAGCTAACGCACTTTATTTACATAATGAACGGAAGTGTGTATTTAGCCTACATTACAGAAGCATTTCCTACAAGTGTTCTCAAGTTCATGTTTAGATTGAACTTTGGAGTATATTTTCCAAAATAATTTGGAGCACTTTCTCCAAAATTATTCGGAGGATTTGCTCCAAATTTGTTTACGGCACTTTTCGATGCTAAACAATCGTTAAATCTAAGACTTGTCTCTGGTAAAATCGTTCTCGCGATTTACCACAACACACAACAATTCTGTTTAAATTTCAATATGAAGTTAAAAGTTAAAGCTTAAAAAATCGTAATAAAATTAAACTTAACAATTAATGAACTTACAATCATAGGTACTAAACGTGTGCAAGTTTATTAAATTTATGCTTTTTTTTGAGTTACGTTATGATTATGAATTATGGAATATATCACCATTGGTAAATACCAAATAAACACTGACTCTGTTTATAATTCAAAAGACTTTGTACAAGAAAAAAAATCACCATAGACCTTGGTAGGTAAGCACTAAACTACCTATACCCAAAATCGATTTCATTTTATTTTATAGATGAACACGTTGCCGATTTTCAAAGTATAAATATACTTTAACGCAGCAGAAAGTTGTTATAAACATGACTGTATATATCACTGTATGCATATTCTTTCATATAAATTTCATTTTCCATAAAGTGAGCTCAAAACAGATACATCTTGTTATTACTACTATTGCTTTTTTCACGATCTAATTAAATCGAAAGCCGAACTCTGCTCGGATACGAGCGGAATGCGGCCGCTGTTGAAATATTGAGGAAGCTTTTTGTGTTACGAATCAATCTCGTCTTGCATTATATGTAGCGAGTCAACGAACTGTACAATACATTCCCTACACCGAAGGTGTTAATGTTTTCACACGACAGTTTTTTCAACGCAAACCGGTGTTGCAACACATAAAAACTTTGTCACTTTACCACCTAAGATGCTAAACATCTGTCCACAAATGTCCCACACATGCGACAATCGTAAACCGATGTTTACACTTCAAATTCTAACGGTAAATCTCCAATCAAAACATTAGGTACGGCCATACAGAAACACAAAAGGGTTTAAATGTTTACAGTAAGTCGGCACGCGTCCACTAATGGACTACCGGATGATCGAGAGTTGTTATGATTTAAGACGACAATCACCTTTCCGAGTCGAGTGCCTTAAACGATGAGCATTGTAGTAGTGACATTAACGTCGCCTACACAATCGAAGGGGCTATGCGGTTATCGAGGCCCATTCGAAACGGATAAAAAGATTGCGCGTGAGGATCGGATAAAGAAAAAAAGAGGACAGGTAGTCGGCCTTCTGTGGCCCATTGTCAGTATTGTGACTTAACGAGGCGATGAATACTCTGAGCCTCTTACTCAAACCTGAACAGGTGGCTATGTTACTCGGCGCTAGCTTCGTTTTGCACTTTTAGAAGTTCGACGAACGCATTTCATTATTCAAATGTTATTCGAGTGGCGTGAAAGCGCCTCGATAACCTCGACGGCCGCGTGACGTGCAAAGAATCATTAATATTTTGTACCTATACTTAAATCCCGCAAAAAACTATCGACCGATTGATGTCTCTATGCCATTGTAATAGAGATGAAGATTGAAGCACTTCTACCTAAATCCAGCCTATTCTATTCATTTACATTATGCGAAAGGAACACGGATAGCACAAGAGTTATTCCAAGCTAATGTTAATCAAATGTCTTTATCGAATTACATCACTGAGTAAACTCAAGGAGGAAGTAAGGGTTATAATAAATGCCTGTCGAGTGGATTGTATTTAGCAGTAAACATTGGAACGAGTCCCGCTGTGGCTAAAGTGCGAATAAGCAATTTTCCGAGGAAGTGATCTCGCTCGGGTTGCAACAGATAGTTCTTTGGCGCCGCACACCGCTCTATAATAACGTTTGAATTTATTTATCGCTCGTTCGTCGACGCTTCGACGTGGGGTATCTATGTACCGCTATCTTTGATAAAATGATCTCGAAACCGCCTTCAGGAGTCTCTTCGGAAAGCTCGTGAATCTAGCGATTTAGAACGCGAGATTAACTGTACGATTTGTCAAGGTGCAGCAGTATTAAGCGGCTTTATAGGTGTGATCTAGGCTTGAGATAGCTGCAGAAACGCTACTCGACCCACAGACAGCCTCTCTCGACTTGCATTCCGATGGAAATTGCCCGCGGGTCGGCCAGATTACTGGCGCCGCATTGGATAATTACGCACCGACGAGGACATCCATTACGGAAGATAATTCAGCGAGTGCAATTAGAGGATGAGTCGTGATTCTATCGCGGCGTCGGTGTTGCAAAACCGATAAAAAGGCTTCCAATCAATATACATTGGCTATGTCGATAGTTAATAAAGTGCGCCTTGAGCGCCTGTTTAACATTCCATGCCACTGAACCACCGGTACTTTAAACGCTGACGGCGTCTCGTCACTTTAATAGTTGTTGAATACATAGAGAACAGTTGTTACCTGCTTGGAACCTGTGCGGGCACGTAGCTATTCACAAATCAAACGGCCAAAATGGACAGCCAATAAATAGTTTCAAATAGCGGACATTGGAATGTGACAACAAGGCCGCAAAGCAGCCTTGCTTTTTCCGCATCATCCAATCAGCATAAAGCCTGTTATGTTGACTCCAATCTGTACGGCAGAGAAACCGGCTGCGGCTCGCGCCACAATCATTATTAACGTAATAAAGTACTAGATAAAACGGAGCCAGACAGCGTGTGAACGTCGAGAGAAAGCTGTTGTCGCAGCGTTAGTTATCCGCCATTACCATCAGATAGACATTCGGATGTTTTCAACCAAAATTGTATGTTTAATTACCACTTTGGAGAGATTCTTAGCCATAAAACCTTAATGCTTGGTACTTGCTAATCATTATTATCTAACAACGGACGGAGAGCCAATAAAATTGGATGGTATTGATTTCCTGCATTGTAGGAGTAGGTTTTTAATGAACACGCAGAACGATTACACATCATCCATTTTAGATCATTACAGAAATAGAAGACTATTTCTGTATCTGGACGCTTAATCTAAATTGAATCTGATCTGAAATGTGCGAAATGTTCCGAAGAAATGAGCTTGGAACTTAATACTCTGAATAGATGTCTCAGTGCGCATCATCTGTAATGGAATTGAAGGGACGTACGTGGTAAACGGAGCGGCGGCGGTAAACTTATCTTATTATAGTGATCTCCAGCAGCGTCGTCGCAACCAGAACATTTCAATCGCGATTTACGTAAACCGGCTCCCGTGTCCCTATCAAATCGGCCCCAATGTTAAATATTTGCTCTTTTATTCAAATGTGCTTTTGTCGATTGGTATCCATTGTGTACTGTTTTTCATAAAAATAACCGCATCAAAGCTTTTCCTGCTCGTTAGAGCGGCTTACATAAAAAGCTTCCTCGTTAAGTGCATTCCACTTCATGCATTCCAGAAATCCTGTTACGCTCTTCAATTAGTGAGGCAAACAAAAGGGAATCTGGGAAATTAACACCTCGTTTACCGTACCACGCGACGGAGGGTGACCGATCGGCAGGAAAGGCTCAAATGTCCAGTCATTATCTCACATCCATGAAACCCCCTTTTTGAGTTAATGCACCGTGAAGAATTGGCGCCGCTTATGCACTTAAAGATTCTATAAAAGGCATCTTTAAAAACATTGAAGTAAATTTAAACTTGGGAAAAGATAAGAAGCACTTTCTTTTATCTTAGAATGCATCCTGCCTTCATGATCATTAGTAAATCTATCTCTTTCTGGTCTCGCTTCGTCCTTTTCTCTCACATCTCCGGAGGCCCATTTATCAATACCAAATAACATGCCGGGACCCTTTTCTCTTTGTTTATTTGTTTTTACCTTATCCGTCGATGTTCTATTTGTGCTTCGTTCTTGACTGGAAATTGATTGTAAAGTTGATGTAACACCGTCTATCATAATGTTCGATGCGTCGTCGACTGCTAATGAGTAGTGATGAGTCGTTTTAAATACCGCATATGTTAATCAACAATAGAATAAACAATAGAACTATAAACTTGGCTACAACATGGAATAATAAGACAAACAATATTAGAATAAAGTCCGTAATAGAGTTTCGTAATAAATCCATGGCGCGCTGCAATTAATGGAGGCAATTCTGCGTGCAAAAGCTATTAAGCTCGCTATTAAAAGTTTCCAATTTCCCCTGCATAAAGGTTGAACTATTAAAAGCATTCGAGCCTTTTGTTTTGTGTGTTTCGTTTTAATTGTTTTATTTACCCCAGTTTCGAGTCAGACTTCATCGGACTGTTGGAGCATGAGCGGAATTCTAAAGTTTCTTTGTGAGATTCGGAGTCCACTCATTACGTTTTTCTAAGCCTTTCCAATCATTCGACTTTTAAGGATGGAATTCGGCTGTTTTAATAAATTCTTAATGACCCTCTTTAAAACGTGATTAGTTGTAAGCCCGTCTTGTTAGTTTTAAAGTATCGAGTTTTTATCTTTGTTCGTAATCGATGTCCCGCAGATGCGCCCGACCATCGGACAACTCACTAATCATTCAAATATGAGAGTTTAAAAAATACATGATTCCGTGAACGAAAAAGATATCCTAAAGATGCCGGACATCAAGGGGGGTCTTCCTTAAGTTTTCCTTCGTCTGTGCGGAGAGCAAATAAAGCGGCGTCCCTCTGAAATTAATTTCGTTTTGTTTCATCGTCTGGAGCCGAAGCATTTACATTGAATGCGGTTGGAGGCTGGTCGTTTGTGAGGATATTTATGTAGGGGCCCGCGGAGTATGACGTGCGTATTATTCATACACGATACCCAGCTGTATGTTATTTTTACCGGTTCATCGGCTTGTCGTCGATGGGTTACCATTTAATCTTAAAGATGAAAGGGTGCTTGTTTTTTCTATCCCAAAACATTGGTATGACTCACTGCATGTTTTGAGAATTATGATTGTGTTGACTAGATGGGTTCACTACTGGATTCAACGAGTGGCGGGGTGGTTATTGTGGTGTAGCATTCTCCGCACACGAATACTATTTGTGTTTCAAATAGATAAATGTCTCGAATGTGGTGTACTTATGTCTTGGTTGTAAGTTTGTAAAGTGGCAGGGTTCATATATTTGAAATGTCCTATGAAATAAAGAAATTTACTCAGTACTTGGGTATACTTACTTGTCGTGTGGGCAGTGGTTACCCTAGTGTTAGAGTTGTTCAAGCCGCCCTTTAGGCCTTTGACATGGCTTAACGACTGTTGCCTAATGGCTACAACCGGGACCGACAGCTTGACGTGCCCTCCGAAGCACGGAGACGCTGAGAAATTAAACCACTTTGGCGGTCAGCCATTGTCGCCAGTTGCTTAACCTCGCCAATCACTTACGGACCGGTGACAGCATCTAGCTATGAGCGCCTATACATCTAAACGAATGAATATCGTATACTAGCTGTGCCCCGCGGTTTTATCCGCATTAAACTTTATACATACATACATAGACTCACGCCTGTTTCCCAGAGTGGTAGGCAGAGACAACGGATTTCCATTCGTCACGATCTTTGCACACCTCTTTGGCCTTGTTAACTGTCATTATATTCTTCATACATGCTCGCCGGTTTAGGGCACTTCTGACCTGGCCTTTCTTGAGAACGTCTCCGATTTGGTCACTGAATGTAATTTTATAAATTTTATTATACTAGCTGTGCCTGTGTAGGTAATAACGTGATAATATGTCCATATTGGCACCATCAGAATTACAAGCGCTAGAACAATAAAATGTTCTAGCTAATGCTGAGATGGTGCCATTTCAGGCTTGCACGGGCAACTAGTGTCTGTTTTTATTTTATTTTTCATTATGTTATCTTATATTCTTGTCGTGTATGCAATTTTCGGAATAAATCTTTTTCTTTCTTTCTTTTCTTTATATGTTGACCCGACCTCTAGTAGTAGTATTCATGCAAAATTTGAAGTAAATATATGCAGTACTTTTTTGTTTAGCCCCGACATACATGCACACAAACAGACATAAATTCTAAAAACTACATTTTTGGCTTCGTTATCGATTGTAGATCACGCCCCAAGAATCCTTTAAAAAAAATATTCAATGTACAGTTTTGACTGTCCTACGATTTTGTTATATGTATAGATTATATTAACATACACACTCACAAACTGTCGCCTTTATAATATTAGTGTGATTAGAATGTAATGTGTAATTCTGCACAGCCAAGCCATCAATGTTTACGACACCACAAGGCGCCACAGCGACGATAGTCATGATTGGATACACTACCTTTAATGCATTTCCTTTTGCGTTTGCAATACTCGTTTCCTGTTTCAATTTATTGGTTTACACTTAGTTGATTTTCAATTCTGCGAATAACACTTCATTTGATGCCATTACACGTATTTTCTTTTGTTTATTGTCGAGTTTACTACCACAATGATGACCTTTGAGTACCGATACTAATTTGATATCCAGTTTGACTGCCTCGTTGGTCTTGCGGTAGCGTGTTCACCCGAGGTCCTGAGTTCAAATCCCGGGTCGGGCCAAAAGTGATTTTGGGACTTTTCTGTAAAAAGAGAAATTTCTCAGCATCAGCCCGAAGTCTGGGAGTTGGTGGTTTTATGCCCCGGAGATCACGTAAAGCCGTCGGTCCTGTACCTGACCTCTTTCCGGTCGTGTCGCTAGGCGTCGGATCATGAGAATGATGGAATAAAAAGTGCTCCTATGTTTGCGCACACACTTGAGCACTATAATATGTCCCGCGCAGTTGACTAATCTCTATTGAGACTGGCCGTCGTGGCCGTAATTCGGCTAGGAGGACATTATTAATATATATTATCTATATAAGTATGTATTTACAAAAGAAAAATAATATATGCGTTATGAGGTTTCTATAGTACAAGCTCTGATAAGTTTGGGATTAAATGGCCGTGTACAAATAATGCCCCAGGATATTATTATTATTATAATATCCAGTATCCACTTGTATTTCTATTGTTCTTTAATATAAAGAATAAGATAAAATGTGCAAATATAAAAAGTCTCATTTTATTGGCGCATTAAAAATAATATATTTATTTTATGGCAGATATTTCGCAGCGACCGTAGCCATAACTTCTTATGCCAATAATGTTTATCAATATTTTTATGGTTTTCGTCCGGATTCTCAACAGCGGTTTTAATGTTTCTTTTGTTTTGGATTGAACATTAATTAGATATTGTTTTTTTTTTTATCATATTTGTATTCGTTTGACGAAGTTACTGGTAACTTAAGACATTGTACAGTCTTAGGTAGGGATTTGTAGAGTCTACCAGATAACGAAACCATTTGAATAGAAGCTGATTAGAATTCAAGCTGTCGATGGTAACGAAGCCTGGTAATAGGCTAAACTTATTACGCCATCATGACAGTAACCAATCATAGAGAAGCTTGCCCGTTTTCTGAAACTCTTACTGAAGCCCAGAACCCCATAATGTTGCCAGCTTTCTAGGCACCTTGCCCGCAGACGACTTGAATTCAGTTTTTTATTTATAGGTATTTAACATTAATAGTAAAAGTTTTGATTATCAGTTAGTATCATTTTAATTTTTTAAATTTCTAATCAAACTGAATAGAAATTATTGACTGAATTTGACAGTTATATTCATAGATTTATTAACTTACTAAATTTAATATTAACATATTTATATAATTTTGCATGCCGTTATAGTAGGATGTATTGGATTCCATTTTTAACACTAGCAACACTACTGTTCTTACGTCATATAAAATTATTTGATTTGATGATGGAATAAAAGAATGGTCTCTTTGTTGTTTCAGATTTGAATGATGGCGATGGGCTGAGATGCTACTGCAACACAGCACAGTGCGTGAGCACGGGGTACATGTGCCTGTCCGCGCGCAGCGGTGGCTGTTACAGCGAATTGCCCGCGCCGAGGCGCACGCACCATGCTAGACATGGCTGTCTGCATCATCTAGCTGAGACGTATGTACTTCTATTAGTATTGTTAGTATAATAGACCTACGCTTTAATGATGGCGATGGGCTGAGATGCTACTGCAACACAGCACAGTGCGTGAGCACGGGGTACATGTGCCTGTCCGCGCGCAGCGGTGGCTGTTACAGCGAATTGCCCGCGCCGAGGCGCACGCACCATGCTAGACATGGCTGTCTGCATCATCTAGCTGAGACGTATGTACTTCTATTAGTATTGTTAGTATAATAGACCTACGCTTTAATGATGGCGATGGGCTGAGATGCTACTGCAACACAGCACAGTGCGTGAGCACGGGGTACATGTGCCTGTCCGCGCGCAGCGGTGGCTGTTACAGCGAATTGCCCGCGCCGAGGCGCACGCACCATGCTAGACATGGCTGTCTGCATCATCTAGCTGAGACGTATGTACTTCTATTAGTATTGTTAGTATAATAGACCTACGCTTTAATGATGGCGATGGGCTGAGATGCTACTGCAACACAGCACAGTGCGTGAGCACGGGGTACATGTGCCTGTCCGCGCGCAGCGGTGGCTGTTACAGCGAATTGCCCGCGCCGAGGCGCACGCACCATGCTAGACATGGCTGTCTGCATCATCTAGCTGAGACGTATGTACTTCTATTAGTATTGTTAGTATAATAGACCTACGCTTTAATGATGGCGATGGGCTGAGATGCTACTGCAACACAGCTCAGTGCGTGAGCACGGGGTACATGTGCCTGTCCGCGCGCAGCGGTGGCTGTTACAGCGAATTGCCCGCGCCGAGGCGCACGCACCATGCTAGACATGGCTGTCTGCATCATCTAGCTGAGACGTATGTACTTCTATTAGTATTGTTAGTATAATAGACCTACGCTTTAATGATGGCGATGGGCTGAGATGCTACTGCAACACAGCACAGTGCGTGAGCACGGGGTACATGTGCCTGTCCGCGCGCAGCGGTGGCTGTTACAGCGAATTGCCCGCGCCGAGGCGCACGCACCATGCTAGACATGGCTGTCTGCATCATCTAGCTGAGACGTATGTACTTCTATTAGTATTGTTAGTATAATAGACCTACGCTTTAATAATGGCGATGGGCTGAGATGCTACTGCAACACAGCACAGTGCGTGAGCACGGGGTACATGTGCCTGTCCGCGCGCAGCGGTGGCTGTTACAGCGAATTGCCCGCGCCGAGGCGCACGCACCATGCTAGACATGGCTGTCTGCATCATCTAGCTGAGACGTATGTACTTCTATTAGTATATAAGACGTATGGATTCCATGTAGATATAGCTTTACTTCGATGGTATAGCTTTGGCTTGTTCAATCGAAAATAACGATGGGAAAAGTATTATCATCACAAACACACACACACTACACGACCCAATAACTACTTGCTAACCTAACTATGTTCTCTTACTGATACTAAGATTTCGTGCAAGTAGTTTCGGGGAGATCCTGGTGGCTGGTGGTCTGTAGA
Organism: Pseudoips prasinana; assembly: GCA_951640165.1. Lineage (NCBI taxonomy): Eukaryota > Metazoa > Arthropoda > Insecta > Lepidoptera > Nolidae > Pseudoips > Pseudoips prasinana. Next base: position 14,590,200 of record OX621259.1, on the reverse strand, counting down.
ACAGATGCCTAGTAGGTACAGATACCAGTCTCTCGCAAACGATGTGTTCAAAAATAAAACGTTAACTATTATTAGAAATGATATATTTGTAAAGAAAATAAAGAAATTTGAATTTGAAGGTTATTCTGGCAAGAAAGCCATCGAAAAGAAGCCTGGAGTCTAGAGGGTGGTGGTGTTAGGCCCGTGCCTGGTATAATATTTAGAAATATATAAGTATGTTCATCGGTTGTCTGGTTACCATTGCGCTTGTCCCAAGAAATTTATTATTATTATACTTATAACCAAGGAGACATCTCGTACCTATAACGTAAAGCTTAACTTTCATACGTTATATCTTGATACAAATTTAATATGTAGCGTGGGATTCAATTCACACATAATAAAATAAACATGTTCTACATCGATTTAATCAAACAAACAATGGAAATTTCTAGAATTTCGAGCTTTATTGCGTCAGAGAGATAAGAATGCCAAACAATACACACAGGTCATCTTCGAACAGGCTTATTCAGGTTCTCAGTCGTATTATATTACCAGCGCAAGCGCAATTTATTAATAATGGAATAAAATTTGGACGTTTTCATTGTTTCTTATAAATTAAGTGTTAGTCAATTGTGGCTGTAGTATTTAACAAGTTTTTATATTTATTTGAAAAAGATAAATGTGTCTTAAACACTTTATTCTTTTTGTGCCAAAACATACTAACTTGCTTATCGTATGGGCAGTGATTACCCTAGTGTCAGAGTTATTCAAGCCGCCCAGTAGGCCTCTGACATGGCTTAATGTCTGTTGTCTAATAACTACAACCGGGACCGACAGCTTATCGTGCGTTCCGAAGCACGGAGACGATCAGAAATTAAACCACTTTAGCGTTCACCCATCTATGGACTGACCGCAAGCCTAGTTGCTTAACCTTGCCAATCACTTACGGATCGGTGAGAAAATCTGGCTATGAGCGCAACATAATTTAAAATGTAAACAATAATAAATATCTTGGGACAATTAACATTGCCATCTGATCGCAAAATAGGCATAAGCCTATACCTACTGTGGTAACCAGACAACTGATATACACATATAAATATATCTTAATACATACATATTATAGATAAATTATACTCAGACACAGAACAAATAATCGTGCTCATCACACAGAGATTGGGTCTGGGTGGCAATCGAACCCACGACCTCTGGCCTAGTCGTCTAGGTCACTAATCACTAACCCAACAGTTCAGTCAATTTCATTGGTACAACTCTATAGAGAGTCAGTAGGCTCATTGTCAATACCAATATTTGTATTTGTCTCTACCAATATTTAAAATTCATCCGTACAGACATTTACATAGGTGAGATTGAAATCAGCATTAACATTTTTGCATTCGTAATATTTTTTTTGCAATGCTTTTGCAATTAGTAAATATGTCACATTAAGATTCATTTTTCAGTAGTAGCTTAGTTACCAAGATTTGTTCACTGATTACAATGTACAAGGTATTAACGACAAAAACTTTAAGGATACGATCCTACAACATTCCTTGGGACCGACAAGAGATTTTATCATTTCTAATTGCGATTCTAATTAGTATGCTGCTCATCGTTTAAATGTCTACCTCTGTACAAAAACTAACGTTTATTTAACAAATTGGATGTTTAGATGCAGTGGGTAGTTGAGTCACATTGGGTCAAATTTATTTGATTGGTCTAAGCGCCGGCTTAAGTTTCATTAGCTAGTTCTCGAGGAGATATGCTAATTTGTCTTGGCGTGTTTATAATTAAACGTTTAATATTAGCCTGTAATAATAATATTTGAGTAAGACACGAATTGGTTTTTAAGCAAAAGCGAATCGAGGAGGTAATAAGAATAAGAGGCGGTCCCAAAATGCTGCCTTGATTTAGTCTTTTTGTTTTTCTTTTGGGATCTTTTGTTGCGACCGGTGAAAGAAAGTTGTATCTTCATATAAGGTATTCTAAATGGCTTTTAAAAGATATACTTTACATAGAACATATTCGTTTAAGAAATATCTTTAGGTGAATCCGGCGATGTATCGTATATAAGTATTAAAAGCTTATTAGTAAAAGTAAATTAGCCATCAAATGATAGAGGCTCATTTATAACATTCCTAATCCTTCTCTATTGACATTCTCATATATTTATAAAGTAATTATGATTTTCCGATAGGCGGTAGTAACATCTTTTTGAATCTCATCGAGAAATTAATTATTCTTTTGTTAGTATGTGAGGTGCGCCGTCATCCATCAATAGTGCTTATCATGGTTCTGCTCGATCCGAGCTTCAATCAATTTGTCTTGTTTCGAAACGACTGCCGCTTTCATGTATTCTATTCCTATGTAATGTTGTCTAATGTTGATTTGATTGAGGACAAAGATATTTAGCTGAGATTGTAATGTGTTGTCAGTGTTCAGAAATGTTTACCACAAACAGGCTCTAAAAAGATTTGGTTAAGATTGTGTTCTGTTATAGGGGCGCAGTTGGATATTAATTTATATTAAGAGCCTGACAGCACCGACATTGATGGTATTCCTAAGGTTTTTAGCGAATATTATTTTTATTGCAATATATTTTAAAGAAGCTCATTAATCCATAAATACGATTATATGACTTTGCCTATGTAGAAAGAATCACAAACTCACGCAATAATTCATACAAAAAAATTATATTTATACTTAGGATCTTGAAAAAATATGACCCAACATTTTCTTTTTATTTTACTAGTTATTACATTAGTATAATGGAAATCTTTATATCTTAGATTTGTCATAAAGTTTATAGGTTGTCCACAATTAAAGATTTTATTCTATTTCACCTTGTTTATTAACTAGTTTTATAGTTTTTTGTTCACTCTTTTACGACCAGTACTGGTTAGCTTATACGGATGCGATTGGCTTGACACTATAAAATAGGTCTTATCAGCCTCTTAAGAACGTACGGCTACTTTATGATCATTATAGTTAAAATTAAATCAAACCATCATTAAAGCTAGTCTATATTTAATCTTCTAAACTAACTAGAGATCGCTTTTATTGATGAGGCCGCCAATTGCATGTTCTGTTTATATTCCATATGCAATAAATTGTACTTCTTCTTCTATGCCGGCAACATTATCGCAAACATTACGTTGATTTAGTCCTCATAATTTTGATCAATAAATGCCTGTTTATTTAACAACAGCAGAACATTAAGTAATCGTCGTGTATTTTTTGTGAGCTCACGGTATGTTCACCTCGGTTTATTAATTATACCGGCGAAGGCACGGCGGACTCCACTCAGTTTTTATACTCTGAAATTACCCGCTCAGTTGATTATCTTATTCGGATCGGCCCGCGCCGCGCTCACCGAACAGGTTCCGACCGCCGCATGCCCACTTTTATTTACTTTAAAACAATTTTTGCTCCTTTTTGGCAATCTCTACCATTATCTTCGCTAACGATCGCCGTGTCTGCTTCGTTAAGATTTCCATAGAATTCAAATTGATATTCGCTTATTTTATAGGTAATTAATTCTGGTTTGAGTTGTTTATTGCGTTTATAAAGTGCGGCTGAGTGATGTCGGTTTGATGTCCTCGTTTGTTAGATAAGGGTGACTCGGTGTTGGGGTTGAGCCGCGGGTCAAGCTTGATAGTGAAGTTCGGACGCCGACCCGCGCCAGTCCATACTCTTCCGTACTAAATCATGTCATATTGAAATCAATTAATACTAATAGACTGTAACTGCCTATTCAAACTAAAAACTATATACATGTATAACAATTTTAACTCTCTGGCTGATTTTAAAAGCGATTTTAAAAGACGGAGAGGCTTACCAATTTAGCCCTACATTTTAGTAATATGTATATTAACATATACAGGGTGATCTGATCGCTTGCGCTCGAAATACGAGGTGAAACGGGCCGGGCGCGGCGGAAACCAAGCATCATCATCATATCAATCGAAAAATGTCCACTGCTTGACGTAAGGCTCCCACAACTGTAGGTCCAGAGGCTTCCAATTACCCTATAAGATCATCGTTACTTCTTGTAAGGGGTTTTTGTTGCACCATTGGCAGAATATGGTGTTACAACTTATTTTTTAAGCTCTGTAATTTGTATAGACGGATATGGTCTATCCAAATAAATATATTTATTGCTTAAATATCTTAAACTGAATGATCTCCTTTACTAAATCTATATAAACCCCAGTGTTTTTACCAAGGAATGATGTTTTCCGTAGTAAATAACTGCAATCATTGATAAATATGCATTTGAGGTTATCTTGTGGGGTCACTATATTTCATGCACGTTCAACAGGTTCTTTGTTACAGCTGCAAGTATGATCAACAGATTACATACAATTACGTGCAGACGCCAGCACATCAAGTTACCCCAATCTGTCAAATTTCCCCCATTGAAAGTGAACCTTATGCTTATGTAATAAAGTTGAAAATCTATAAAAGAAATTTGACAGATTGGGGTAACTGGATGTGCTGGCGTCTGTGCCTATATTGTTATCTATTTCTAGATGCGTAAATTGCTCTTGTTTATTTATCGGTTTAACTTTCGACTGTAAGTCACTCATATGTCAATGTGTTATGCTGAATTTATTAGTAAGCATTGTCTTGAAGATGTATTTTGCGCTTTGACTAAATTTAATTGACATGTAGTATAAACTGTTTAATACATCTGTACAACAGATTTTTATCATTCAGTACATATATAGTACATTAAAAATTAAAGAAATATATATAAAAAGATTACGATTTAGAAAAGAACTAAGTTGAATAAGTAGGCATTTCAAATCGATATTATGCCATGGCCCCTTTCGGTTATAGGCGCCATTTTCGTCCATTTTTCCCTGTCATTAGCTTTTTCATCCAGTCTCTTCCTCCCAATTGAATTATCCCAGTTGAAGTACCTATATCATCTATCCATCGAGCTTTTGGTCTGTCCCGGTCTGTTTTTGCCTTCTGGACATTCAGTGTACCTACCAATAAATAGATAAATGTTTCATACATTGGAATGTTTCAAAACGAATTATGCTACGCTTTCTTAATTATGAGAATTCTCAACAATTACGTCTGCTTTCTACTCTCTTAGTTCTAATTAAATATTAATTAAAAACAAAAACAGGTTTAAGATGCATTTCGAGATTAAGAACTTAATTGGCTTTTAATTCATCAATATATTGGCTTGAATATACCGCTGTTTTATGTTACAATCTAGATGTTGCAAACTGCTAATTAGTATACATCGTTGTGTTACCATGTAGTATTAATGAAGATTAATTATAGTAGTAATTGCATAGACTTTTTCATGCCTCTGCTAACAATATTCTTGCATTATAAAATTAAATATGTAAATGACATTCATATTCTAAAGAAAGTGTTTAATGTAGTCGTTCAATTACAACTCTGTTTTATGTTTTTGCCGTCTTTATGTAGGTGCTATAAAATACTTTGGATGTATTTATACGAAGAAGAAAAATATGATGTCGTAAATAAACACGTATACGTTGCTTATATGATCTGTCTCGTTGACCTAACGGTAGCGTGTTCACCCGCAGATAACGAGGTCCTGGGTTCAAATCCCGGGTCGGGCCAAAAGTGATTTTGGGACTTTTCTGTAAAAAGAAAATTTTCTCAGCATCAGCCCGAAGTCTGGGAGTTGGCGGTACTATACCCCCGTGCCTCGGAGAGCACGTAAAGCCGTCGGTCTTGTGCCTGACCTCTTTCCGGTCGTGTCGCTAGGCGTCCCATCGGATCATGAGAGTGATGGAATAGAAAGTGCTCCTGTGTTGGCGCACACACTTGAGCACTATAATAAGTCCCGGGCAGATGGCTAATCTCTGTTGAGACTGGCCGCCGTGGCCGAAATTCGGCTAAAAGGACATTATTATTATATTATCTTCTCCACTTCTCTCACAAACAGGTATACGTTGCTTTAACGCCCCTACTGATTACGTGGGTAAACGCCGCCGCCCTTCCACACTCTGCCCACCAGTTCCGAGGACGAACCTACTTAAGTTTGCCCCTGTGTCGCGCGCCATACGGCTCATTAATATTATAGCTATGGAAGTAGATATATATAACTGTAGCCAGCCGAAATTTGCAGAAGTTGCACAAAGTTGCATTGTAAACAGTGCCATATAGTGGTCTAATACTAGATATTAAGATAAAATTATTATGTTATATATAGCTTACAATATCGCTTTGGAATTTTCTGTAAAGGTGTTGTGAATGTGTTTCAATAATAAATAAACTATTAAACATTTGAGTACATGGGCGGTAGAGATCTACTTGTTTCGCAAGTTATCAGCAAAACTCATTTTAGCGAGTTATAAGCAAAGCTCATTGACAGATGCTCTCACCGGTCCGTAAGCAACTATGCTCGTGGTTTAATTACTGAGCGTCTCCGTGTTTGGGAGGGCACGTTAAGCTGTCGGTATGTAGCTTTTAGGCAACAGTCGTTAAGCTATGTATGAGACTGGGCTTGAACAACTCTGACACTAGGGTGGGTAACCACTGCCCATACGGCAAGTAGTAGTAATATCAGCAAAGCAACTAGCTTGCGAGACATCAGCAAAACTCATTTTAGCGAGTTTTCAGCAAAATTCATATATATATATATATATAATTATATATATCAGATTCCATACAGGTGGCCGTGTGTATATAATGTTCCAGGATATTATTTATCTGTATTTTAATTTTACTTCTATATTAGGATAAATTGTCAATTTATTAATTATATTTATATTTGACATGACTACCTATTATTGACATTGTTTGTGATATTATAAATAATCGATGTGAAAATTTTTGACATTGTAATTAACATTACCAATAAATTACTATTAACTATTGATATTTATTGGTTTCGATTAAGATTTGTTCAAGTTTACAGCATATTTGCAAGCCTGCCTTGTTTCGATATCCCTTATAGACCCATCACGTTAACTAGATGTAAACGTGGTGTTTTGAGGGGGGATTAGAGTACCACGATCATTGTTAACTATACTAAATACACCAATGAATTTCGAGTGTTAGTGCATGGTTGTTAACGGTGATGACAAATATTTACCACATTTTTTTAAGCCAATAGTTTTTATATTTATATACTATACTAGCTGTGCCCTGCGGCTTTACCCGCGTTAAACTTTATGTTATGTGTTCATTCAGGGTGTCAGCTAACTCCATACAAAATTTTTATTAAAATCGCTCCAGCCGTTTAGACTTGAAGAAGTAACAAACATACACACTCACATTTTTTATAATATTATTGTGATTTGGCTATATTTTGAATAAATTAATTGGCCTTTGTGGCCAATTAATTACTATTAACTATTGATATTTATTGGTTTCGATTAAGATTTGTTCAAGTTTACAGCATATTTGCAAGCCTGCCTTGTTTCGATATCCCTTATAGACCCATCACGTTAACTAGATGTAAACGTGGTGTTTTGAGGGGGGATTAGAGTACCACGATCATTGTTAACTATACTAAATACACCAATGAATTTCGAGTGTTAGTGCATGGTTGTTAACGGTGATGACAAATATTTACCACATTTTTTTAAGCCAATAGTTTTTATATTTATATACTATACTAGCTGTGCCCTGCGGCTTTACCCGCGTTAAACTTTATGTTATGTGTTCATTCAGGGTGTCAGCTAACTCCATACAAAATTTTTATTAAAATCGCTCCAGCCGTTTAGACTTGAAGAAGTAACAAACATACACACTCACATTTTTTATAATATTATTGTGATTTGGCTATATTTTGAATAAATTAATTGGCCTTTGTGGCCAATTAATTTCTTCAAAATATAGTCATAATAATAATAATAGAACATTTATTTCTCTCATTTTAGGTACATACTCGTAGCATCTTATACATAGTTACAATTTGATAGTTTAGATTTAGACCTTTGTGAGAGCTGGAGTCTATACTGGGTTCAAGACCTGTATGACAGATCTCCAGGCAATCACCCTCTTAAATTACTTAACTAAATGCGGATATAAATAAATTCAAAACGGAACGATCATTGTATTGGTATTGAGAGGAAAAGTGTGTGTGTGTGTGTGTGTGTGTGTATGTGTGTGTGTGTGTGTGTGTGTGTGTGTGTGTGTGTGTGTGTGTGTGAGTGTGTAAGTGTGAGTGTGTGTGCGTGTGTCTGTCAAACCAATGTTACCACAAAATAAAATGTATTTTTAAATTATTGTAACTTCATTCTCGCCAAATTTAATTGTTAGGCAAGTTAACTGGCCTGTTGGTCTAGTGGTTAGTGGCCTTGGCCTTAAGCCTGAGGTCGTGGGTTTGATCCCAGATCAAATCTCTTTGAAATAAGCACGATTGACGATTGGACGATCATTGGACGACTATTTGTATGTATTTAGAAACATATAAGAATATTTATCAGTTGTCTGCTTTGGGATCAGATGACAGTGTGGTTGTTATCCCAAGTTATTTATTTATTAAATAGCTGTGCTCGCGGTTTCACCGGCGTTAATCTTAATAAATTATAGACTATGTGTTATTCGGATATGTAAGCTATAATATTACAAACTTTCATCAAAATCTGTTCCATGATTTTTGCGTGAAACAGTAACAAACATCCATACATTCATACTCACAAACTTTCGCATTCATAATGTTAGTAGGATTTATGGTATAAAATTACAATCATTAAAAAATATAAAAAGACGATCAGATGGCCGTGTATGAATTATGTCTCAGTATATTATGATTACTATTAGTTTTTGACCTAAAGTCATAACCATATTTGCTACGTAAGACACGCCGACAAGCGTAATAAAGTGCTTAAGTAACTCCACAAAAACTCTATCAAGCAACACACCTGGATTCCATTTCGTACATAATATTTATAATCCTATAAAATCTTCAGACGAGACCAGTTTCACGAAATTTTAATTGGACCTACCTAATCGTTTGCAAATAGGTTTCTAATCGCCGAAACAAAGCTAGAGTCCAATCTTCCGAGTTATTCAAATGGATGGAATTCTTCAAATAAGAGTTTGGGCAGTTCCCGTGAGAACCGAGAACGAAGTTAATTAAAATCGACTTCGATGTTATGGCTATCGGAAAATTGGGCGAAATTTGATAGTTGGGAAAGCATTGGGACATTTTATCGGCTTTAAAATATGCATCAATAAAATTCAATTTGATGTCCGGGACGCAATACTCTATCAGTGTTTCATGATTCTTTGATACCAGTGTCCGGAGATATTCGGTGTTATAAAGGTACATAGCTAGATGCTCTCACCGGTTCGTAAGCAATCGGCAAGGTTAAGTAACTAGGCTCGCGGTCAGTCCATAGATGGGTGATCGACAAAGTGTTTGAGTAGTGGTGTACTAGTCATTAGACAACAGTTGTTAAGCCATGTCAGAGGCCTACTGGGCGGCTTGAACAACTCTGACATTAGGGCAACCACTGCCCGTACCATGACTGCTTAGCCAGGGGTCGTGTGTTCGATACCCATCCAAGACAAATGTTTGTGTGAAGAGCACGAGCTCTAATTTGGGATCAAATGGCAATGTGTTAGTTGTTCCAAGATATTTATTTATTGCTGTGTGGTAACGGCATAGAATATCATCACCCCATCTCATCTCGTGGGGGGCGTAGAAGTCGTACGAGGGAATACCTACCAGAGAACGGGCAGTTTTTCTGTGAACTATGACCATGAAACTGCAATCGCCAACACGTCTGCCAAGCATGGCGATTATGGCATATTCCTCCATTCTTTGGGGAGTCTTTTATCCAGCAGTGGACGTAGTTTGGCTGACATGATGATGATGATGATCTTTATTTACTTTAATTCAGTCTTTACTATATTGTATTGTTAAAAATTTGCTCTGTGTACACCTACCCTGTGTACTGTTATCCAGCTCCTGATATATCAGAATAAAGCTTCGCTGTGCTGTAAAAATGCTCATTAACAATATTATAATATCAGGTTTATAGCTCAGTTAGCAACTATATGTTATATCAAAAACTTGTTCCATCAAGAGCTTGTACAGATGCCAGCACATCAATGTACCCCAGTCCGTCAAATTTCTTTTATAGATTTTCAACTTTATCACAAAAGTATAAGGTTCACTTTCAATTGGGGAAATTTGTCAGATAAGGGTAGCTTGATGTGCTGGCGTGTGTACAACATCAGTTTAAGAATTATCAGGTTGTTTTATAATAAACTTTTGATTGCGTCGCTCTATGATTGGGCTAGGAGAGTTGTAATAATGATTTTTAATTATCCGGTCAGATAAAAAAACATAAGTAGTCTCTAGTAAATCTCTAGTAGCTATCTTAGCAATAGCTGTCATACGATTAGCTGTCTAGCGAGTAGCTATCTAGGCAATAGCTGTCATACGATTAGCTGTCTAGCGAGTAACTATCTAGGCAATAGCTGTCTAGCGAGTAGCTATTATGTTTGTAACTCTTTCACGCAAAACCTGGACTGATTTTGATGCAACTTTGTAGTAATATAGCTGATACATCCGAATAACACATAAGTTATAATTTATGAAGTTTAACGCGGGTATAACCGCGGGTCACAGCTAGTTTATTCATAATACCAGTTAATTTTAAGAATCCTGTCAACTTCTTCATCGTATTTCAGCTTAATTAGAATGAGGTAAAAATAAGAAAAGCTAGTGAAGCCCAACAATAAAAATTAAATATTCCTCAGTCACTTTTCCTATTATCTAAGTAACAGACTTCACAACGGTAAAACTTCATTCTCATGCAATCCAATATGTCCAAGATTAGAAAATAACAACTGTTTGTAAATTGAAAAAGATCAAAGGTCCCAAGAACCAGCAGATTTATTCACCAAGAAGCTGTTTTGTATGTTAAATGATCCCATTGGTCACCAACTAATACATCAAAAGTCTGTTCAATATTCAAAAGAAATGTACTTAAGCGCTGGTAAATTTTAATTTTATGTAAATTTTGGTCAGTCCGTGAGAACGCCGGCCGTGAGCGGTTTGCGACACTAAAATGATGATTTGTATTCAATGGAGAAGCTTTATTATCTGGCCATGGTAGGCGAGACTACCATAAGACATGGTAAATAACATAAATCCTTATGACTTTATTATTAAATCTTTGAAAAACTATGACTTGAATGAGATTTTGTGTGCGTTTTACATAATTACGTTACGGTCTCACTCGATTCTGAAATAATGACTTTGATGGAGATCCAATAATTTAAATATTTATTGTAATTGAAGCAATTATTTATGTATATTTTTATATTTGTTGCTGTGTGGTGACGGCATAGAATATCATCACCCCATCTCATCCCGTGGGGGGCATCGAAATCGTCCCGAGGGAATACCTACCAGAGAACAGGCAGCAGCGTTTTTCTGTGAACTATGACCAAGCTGCGATCGCCAACCTGTCTGCCAAGCGTGGCGATTATGGCATATACGTGCCTCTACAATGAATGGGGGGCCATTCATTGTAAAGGCTTTTGTCCAGCTGTGGACGTTCTTTGGCTGTCATGATGATGATGAAAGTAGCCCGCGACACGGATTAATTTACCTACTGCGGGAAATATCTTTAAAAAAATGACTGATGAAGTTCCAATAATTTAAATATTTATTGTAATCGAAGCAATTCTGTATGTATATTCTTATTTTGCAGTATTTAACCGAGTTTGTTTGTTTCGAATAACCCATTTTATCGTACTCATCCCTGAACTCTAAATGCTAGGTTTGGATCATGTCAAAGGTGACGAGATAGTGCACTATCAAGCCACCTTTGACTTGATCCAAAACATTTTCCTACGGCTAATCTATATTTCGATAAAACGCTTCTTATTTGCCGCTTTTATCAACATTTAATTGTGACTGCTTATTTATTTCTAGCTTAGTTACAGATATATTTCTTTTATTGTTTAACATTTTATCATCTATCTCGATCTAAACATTCTTCATTTAAAAACCTTTTGTTTCGCCTATAACAATCAACAAAGAACAATCTACAGATTTTCATCAACTCATTATTGATATCTGAGAGTCACGAATCACTACTTAGGAGTTGAGAAGCTGTATTGATGTTAACAAAACAAAAGATATTGATCAGTTGGCATGCTCGGTTGGCACTTTACACTCTTGCGCAACGCAAACGATCTGGGAGGCGTAATGGCATACGATAATGTCGGGAAAAGTGATTGTGAAATTGAGATCGTTGACGCGAATTAAAACATATCCGTATAATCGTAATAACGTGGTATAAACTCTTGAGTATTTCAGGCTCTTAGTCTAGTTCTGTCTGGTCTTTTACACCACTGAACTAATATAAGTTACATTACATTTTTCTGTAATATAGTGTGTAGTAGTGTCATTGCAACATATGCCATGCACTTACATTTAATTTTGCAGCAAGTCAGCTCGAAACACTCATACAAGCAATAACTAGCAAAGCCTACATTATATATGAGCTGTGTAAAAAGTATAAACTTAAAGATTCAGAAATATACAACCAATACTTTTACTTATTTTAAAGCAGTGTTTTATAAGTTACTAGACAAGTACTGGGATTTGATACAAGCAATTTCCAGAGCATTTATAATAAGGATATAAATTGTAGTTCTTACTTACAATATTACCATAAATAATAGCGCCAATGTGATCGGAGGCCGGCCACGCTTTTTGCTACAGCACTATTGAATCAAGTGAGCTGGAAATGAATTCGTACGAACAAAAAGCTGTTCATTTCATCTTCAAGTTCTGAATTCAATAAAGCCTATGTTTTATTATTTTCATTTTGTTTCATAACTGGTTGGTTGGACGAGTTTTTAGTTGCCATCTGTTCTGGTGGTTGCAACTTGTTGCCTATGGATATGTCGCAGGGAAATGAGGATATCAGGGATTTCACGAAATCCCTAGGGATATCACAAAATCCCGGTAGATGTGGAATATTCTTGTTTATCACGTCTTCTTACTAAAACTATCTAGTGATATGACAAAACACCAATTTTTCGTCAGTGATATGTCGTTTCACTAAACTAAATCTAGTAAAATGTCAGGCAAGTGGCTACTGCCGAATAAAAAATACTGTTGATGAATGAATTAGGTTAGGTTGGTGTACTAATTTTTATTGGGCAGTACCTACCCGCATTTCTGACATTTTACTAGATTTAGTTTAGTGAAACGACATATCACTGACGATGAATTGGTGTTTTGTCATATTACTAGATAGTTTTAAGACGTAATAAACAAGAATATTCGACATCTACAGGGATTTTGTGATATCCCTAGGGATTTCGTGAAATCTCTAATATCCTCATTTCGCTGCAACGGATATACATATCAGCTGCTGTTGGCTTTAGTTTATTTAAAAGGGAGTTAAAAGGTTTCTATAGGATCGGCAATGCGCTAATGATGCCCCTGGTGTTGCATGCGTTTATAGGCTACGGTGACGACTTACCATCAGGTGCGCCGTATGCTTGTTTGCCTACTAAGTTGTATTAAAAGAAATTACCAATTTATCAGAAATGAAATATGAACAAAGATATCTATTGTTTATTGAAATATCTTCAACAGGTAACATAGGATTATTTATCCGATATTTTCGATTCCTAAAAGTTATGTCCTCCTGGCTGTATTTAGGTCACGGTGGCCATTCTCAATTGAGACTAGCCATCTCAGCGGGACATAATATAGTGCAAGTGCACAATTGTGTCCGCAAACACAAGAGCACTTTCTATTGGGATCTCATGGGACCGTAAAGAGGCCAGGTAGGTAGTGTAGGTACAGTATGTGCTCTCCGAGCCAGCCCTCCCTCTTTTTACATATCTCACATATATCTATCACACACACAACACAATAATAATATAAATATCATCATAATCACTAACCTAATAATTATATTTTAAATGCGATTTACTCTCTGCAAACATAATGTAGGTAATATCGAGTTCTTCGTAATTGGCTTATTATTTGGTCTGTAATAAAATAGTAATTAATTGTCAGATGTGAAGGATCTATGAATGAAGAAAAGTCTCAAAATAATTTTTTGGCCCGACCCGGGACTTGAACTCAAGACCTCATTATGTGCGGTTGAACATGCTACCGCTGTCTGCGAGGCAGTCAATTCCTTATAGTAATCAATTCCACAGTTTGAGCAAGATGTGTTTGATTTTAAAAATAATTTCGAGAAAATATGCTCATTGTTGTTTTTATGTTTTATTTACAGGGAAGAAGAAGCGTTATCTCGTTGCCAGAACTCACCGGGGTCGGCAGGTCCACCGCCCTCCTCGGAGCACTCTCTACTGCTGTGCTGTTTCCGAGATCTGTGCAACCATGAAGACAGCCCGTTCGCCAGAGCGAGGCTCAACCTTACTAGTAATGAATATGGTAAGTGATAACTATTACTACTATTTTACTATTAATACTATTACTAGTTGGGGCGCATTGGATGCGGTGCTAGCATTAAAGCGCGACCGTCGTTATAAACACAAGGTCCGCCATAATAATAATATTGAATTCGTACCTTAATATAGACAGAACCATTCGGACAATATGTACCTAGTTAAATATAGCTAAAACTATAAATTTCGATAATTAAACTTGAAAATAATCTCTTTGACAATACAAGCTAGCAAAATATCGTTACTATTATTAAATAAATTTTATAACTATTTTCATACAATCCGTGTACCTAAATGTCTATATAACTAAAATTATATTACTACAAACATGTTCTGACTATTAACAAGCGCTTTTTTTTAAAGTCTACTTGAATAAAATCCTTTTTTATTTTATTACTTATTCGATAAATTTTATAAAGCCTTATTTACGGTTCCGTTCTTAACTTAATAATAATATCCCGGGACATTATTCACACACGCGATCAGTTCTGACTCCAAACTATGCAGAGCTTGTACAGACGCCAGCACATCAAGCTACCCCAATCTGTAAAATTTCCCCATTTGAAAGTGAAACTTATGCTTATGTGATAAAGTTGAAAATCTATAAAAGAAATTTAACCGATTGGAGTAGCTGGATGTGCTGGCGTTGACTCAGGACAAACAGACATGTTTATGCACACAAATATCTGACCTAGGTGGGAAGTGTCATGTCTGTGAATCATTGACGGGCCAGGGGCTCTACCGGCCAAGTCGCCGAACATCGATTTCTTAAATGGCGTTCAAATAAATAAAGGTTAAAAATGACTTAATCAATCGTTAAATCGGCTTCGACGTTGACAATAGATTCCGGATCATTTATGACGTCACATGTCATGGAAGCCGATTTAGCGACTGATTAAGTCATTTTTAACCTTTATTTATTTGAACGCCTTTTAAGAAATCGATGTTCGGCGACTTGGCCGGTAGAGCCCCTGGTTGTGAACCGAACCCACGACTTGCGGTGTGGAAGTCTGGGTGTAATTATCTATATAAGTATGTATTTACAAAAGAAAAGTAATATATATAGTATATCAGTTATTTGGCCAACTGGCACGTCAATGATGCACAGACATTATTTCGGCTTCATGTTTTGATAGCGCTCCTTAAGTCCGTCAGTCCACTATACTATTTATGCTACACCTTTTAAGTATACCACAACTACCGTCAATCAGATTATTATCCGCCTTAACCCAGCATAATATACGTTTAAATTGCCAATAGAAAACCTCCCTTTCAACCATGAAACGTGCATAATTGCACTGTGAAACGTGTATTTAAACTGATCATTGAATTAAGGCTGGTTGAGGAGTTGACGTTCAAACGCAAAATTTAGATCGTTTATGATGAGGTGTATCCAAATCACTCCCATGTATATTCCCCTTTTTCTTTTGATATTTTGAAAATTTATGATACCTGAGCTCAAGTATCCTAATATTGAACTTTCGAATAAATTCTAAGTCAGTTCTGCAATGACTAGATAAACCATACTTTTTAGGGTGTTAGATTAAACTATGCTATTTAGTTATTACAAAAAACTGAACCAGAAATGTTCAACAGACCGAGAATAAAATCATAAACAGATGGTTAGGAGAAATAAACGAAAAAAATAATTAAAAAAATACTATCTCGAAAACTACGCAAAATCTTACAATATACATGGAGGTGATTCGGATGCTGCTCATCATAAAGGACAAGCTGCGCCCCGCGGTTTCACCCGCGTTAAAGTAGTTTTGGCATAAAAGTGTAGCAAACATACATAATACTCACAAACTTTCGCATTTATAATATTAGTAGAATGTGTACTTCTGGCGGTTTTGGCAGTGCACGCCGGAATATCTCGCAAATGGTAGATTTTTTTCTACTTACTTGACACTTATAGTCATGTTTTGGACAATTTACACGATATCTTTATAAATTGTAGCTTATGTGTTATTCTGATGTAAAAGCTATATTATTGTAAAGTTTCATTAAAATCCATTCAGTAGTTTTTACGTGAAAGAGTAACATACATCCATCCATACTTACAAACTTTCGCGTTTATAATATTAGTAGGATCCAAATTTTGCGTTTGAACGTTAACTCCTCGGCCACCCTGTATAGCAGGGTGTCTGATGAAATTACACACAGCCTTGTGATTCTGAAGCAGGTGGCATTCGCTTGATACATTCTACGAAACCAGTTCGTTGAAGAACGATTTTAATAAACCTTTACGTTTTCTACATCTTTATTACTGTGATATAAAAGGTATTAATGCTATCGAGACTGTTGGGTTCCACGTATACGTGGCTAAAATAATACACTATTATAACCTTCTAAATCGAGTTTCCGGGATTTCCAGTTCTTCCTTTAAACTATTTAATTAATAGTAATAATATCCTGGGATAATTTATTTTATTCATACACGGCCATCAGATCCCGACAGAACTAAGCTAAGCATGCACTATGGAAACCAGAGAACAAAGAAGTCTTCGAAATTTAAGATATTTTAATTATTGTACTATAATAATATTAATATCCTGGGACATTCTTCACACACGGCTATCTGTTCACTAACTAAGCGGAACATGTACTATGGAAACCAGATAACTAAAATACGACATAATTTTCCTTAACTTTTCTTTTTTATAAATACATACTTATATAGATTATTACACCCAGACTCGGAACAAACAGACGTGTTTATTCGCACAAATATCTGTCCTGGGTGAGAATCGAACCCACAACTTACCAAACGCCAACTGGCCCGTCAAATACGTTTATATTGGAATAGTCGCTAGTAATGACATTTAAAGAATTTTTACAATCATTACCCGCTGCTCAACCAATGTCTTTCTCATTAATGATGTAGATAAAACCGTAACTACTTAGATTTATGCCCTACCATTGAGAACTTACATTTATTATGCTAAGCCTCCTTTAAGGGGCTTTCTCTAGAATTAAGGGATATCCTCGCGTATCTGTGGTTATTTAAGGACGGAATTGCGAGATGCGTAATTTAGACACACCTTTGGAGTATAAAATGAAACAATATAATTCATGAAAATTATGGTTGAAGCTAAATTAGATGGCCGTAATATAATCACATAGTGCCATGGATATGATAACAAAAATGGGAAACATTAATTCAAAATGAAAATCCTTTACATATAAAAAATAATCATATACTCAAAATATATATAAGCCTTAACTAAATATAATACGCCGATTATTAGTCTGTAAAAAAAAGCAAAACCAACTCAGAAGTGGGATGTATGGCCATCCCACTTCTGAGCTAAAAGCAAACTTTAAAATATTGTATAAAAACTCCAAAAGAGATCTGAGCCATTAATTTTTCACTACTCTGTGACACAGAAATATAAACAAAATATTTCTGAATTCAAGAAGTTAAAGTGTTAGTTTTCATGTCGTTGTTATATTCAGTTTATTTCGTACCGGGGTGCGATTTAGAAAAGTATTCAATTACTGTAATAATTGTAATGCCGTTAGCGCTCAATATTTTTAACGATAATTCTTTAAAAAAACGTTGCTTGCGTATGATTGTGATGGATATCCATGGCTTATTCTAACTATACTATCCATGGCATTTTAGGATTTTGAAAGCAAACAGTTTATTGTCCACTGTAATACGAAATTAATTCTGAAGCAACTGCTTAGACAGATGAGGCATATGATAACGGTAATTAACACTAACGAAGAACAAATTATTCACAAGCTATTGAATACACCGAACCAAACACTGGTAATATAAAACTGTTTAATTTGTATCAATAAACACAATCAAATGGTGTGATAGTAAATTTATTCGAAAACTATTGGGACTATAAACATAAATACCTCCTTAACAGCGTACAATCCGATTATATTGATACAGAATTATTGTGGCTGTAAATTGTACCGCATATTGTATTCAATCAAGAGGCTGAATAAAGATATATGTAAATACTTCTATATATATATATATATATATAAATGAATGTTTGTTTATATGTCCTTTATAGAATCGTAAACTATGCATTTGATCATGTGATGATCTTCAACAAAGTGTTGTGCATGAGCCTGCGAAGGATTCTGGGTTGGTACGACCAGTATTCGACAGATATCTTTCCTTCGGTCTTTCAATTCAATCTTTACCAAATTGTATTGTTACAAAAATAGCTTTGTGTATTTGATACTTTATAGCTATATATCACCTTATAACGGTGGAATAAAGTTGCAATTACAATGGCATATCTTAATCTATTACGGTTCTTTAGAATATGCATGGCAGTATGTACATATGTATATACATCCGTCATGAAAAGGAAAATCATATTCTTATACATCCGATGTTTAAAACAATGATATCTTAGAAAACATGTCTAAAATAGCATATACGCTTCAACGGAACCGGAAATTTAGTGGGGCCTCAATAAATAAATCAATTCCCAGAACAGAAACTACGTAGCCTTGTCATAAGTTCTGTCCCCTCTTATGTAAAATTATAGAACTACTCTGATTCGATATACTTGTATTAAGAACGTTCCATACTATCAATTTTGATATAATACATAGCAATGTGAATATGAGTATAATACAATAGATAGATAGGATAGATACAATAAAAATAACGCTGAAATTTGTAGACTGAACCAACAAAAGTCTGTCGTCAATGATAGGCCACAGGACATTCAAACTCGAACAAGGGAAACGAACCACAAAAACCTCAAATAAAACACTGTTTTAAGTTAACGTATGAAACGTTGTTATATTTTTTGTCTACATTAAACATTGTTTAAATTACATTATAAATATTATAGCTATTAAACTAAATTTAATATAAGACTAAGCATTAAAATCTATACATATAATAAAATCGTAGGAAAGTCAAAACTGTACATTGAATATTTTTTAAAAGGATACTTGGGGCGTGATCTACTATCGATAACGAAGCCAAAAATATAGTTTTTAGAATTTTTCTCTGTGTGATTGTTTGTCTGTATGTATGTCCGGGCTAAACTCAAAAAGTACTGCATGGATTTACTTCAAATTTTGCATGAATATTACTAAGAGGTTGGGTCGACATATAGGCTACATATTATCACGGTATCACCTACGGGGGAGAGGCTGTGATAATTTATAAAGTTTAACGCGGGTAAAACCGCGGGGCACAGCTAGTTAATTCATAAACATGTTTAATGTGTGTATGCTTTCCACGTTGCGGAGGAGGTTACTAACATGCCATTCGCGGACTTAAAAACACATCCAGACTCAGAATCTACTAATCTAAACTATCTATCGGTCACATAGATAATCGCCCTGTGAGGGATTGAACTATGAACACCAGGACTCCTGAGGTAATAGCAGGGCGACTCCTTTTACCACAGCGCCATACGTGCAGTCGACGTTTTATATAAATGGCATAGGCGCTCATAGCTAGATGCTCTCACCGGTCCGTAAGTGATCGGCGAGGTTAAGCAACTAGACTCGCAGTCAGGCCATAGATGGGTTACCGCCAAAGTGGTTTAATTTCTGAGCATCTCCGTGCTTCGCAGGCACGTTAAGCTGTCGGTCTCGGTTACTGGGCTTCAACAACTCTGACACTAGGGTAACCATTGCCCATACGATAAGTAAGTAATTAATGACAGAATTTAACTTTTTATTTTAATTTAATTTTTTATTTTATTTAGGCGCAACTAAATGTAAGTCCCATGTACCTATATATAAATTTGCGACAGTATTACGTTACGGAGATCTGTTGCAATGCTATTACGGTTTCTCCTATAGTTTCATATTAAATGATATTTATGATTATTAGTTTAATAAAACGGTAGCAAGCCAATACTTATGGCTCGTATTTTATCTTAATATTTAGAATGATAGTTTGATAATCAGATAAGATCGTAACTAGATAAGACGGAGCAAATGGAAGGACTAGGCCTTTGTTATATGTTTATTTGATCAGTGTAAATACTAGTGTTATATTTTTTTAAGATTACACCCGGATCCGAGAAATTAATCTTTGTGTCGCGGGGTACTTTACAAACATATAATATACGGACACACAGTACATCCAGACTCGGAACAACTTTTCTCTGTGTACTATGACCATCATACTGCGATCGCAAATCGCCAATCCCTTTAGCAAACGTAGCGACCATGTCATATCCTTCCAAATAATTGAGCCAACTCCATTGTGGAAATCTTATGGCGAAACCCTTTGTCCAGCTGTGGGCGTCATTTGGCTTACATTTTTAGACAAGACGGATCCCGCAAAAAGAGGTCCAATAGTTATTTTAATAGAATATTTTAAGAAGATTCTACCTTCTTTTGTCCACATGTGGACGTCATTCGGGCGTTCGTAGACAAGACGGCTCCCAAACAAGTTTTTGTTTCTTAGAATATTTTTAAGAAGGTCGAATGGGCCATAAATTTGAGTCCTTGTATTACTTGTTACAATTGGGTCTTATATTGAAGGTTCGGTGGGTACAAGACCGATCTCGTTCATAAGTTACTTTGCAGACCATACTAAAGCCTTTGTTACGTATTATTATATCGCAATGTTTTCTCAAAGCTTCCCACCCGAGTTTACTTTAAACATGATTCTTAATAAAATTCACCCAGCTGACGGATTCCGCGAACAAAGATGTTATTCTAGTCTACTCCGTGCCTAAAGTAAACAGAGCACACAGAGAACACGAATTACAGAGGAACTTAATATATAACGTGTAACGTAAAGAGTGGATGTAATTTATGGAGCTTCATTTGCATATTAAACTGATCAACGTGAAACTATATAAACGATCAGCTGATGCATTTTATATGGGGAACCAAAACAATCATATAATCATCAGCCTATTGACGTCCACTGCTGGGAAAGGCCTCCTCACAAGATTTCCACAATTGGGCTGTGTCCAACATTTGAAGGGATATGCCATAATCGCCACGCTTGCGCAGACGGGTTGGCTCGAAAATTATTTATTACTAATGGCACTTTCTTGTAATGTACAAGATGGACCGATGAGCTTGTGCGGGTCGCTGGAAACCGCTGGATACGAAAAGCGCAAGACCGGCAATTGTGAGGATCTTTAGGGGAGGCCTTTGTCCAGCAGTGGTGTCCAGTCTTTCGGCTGCTATGATGGTGATGATGAATCGCACTTTGACTATTCATATACAAACCTACTCATAAATCGTCGAATAAAACACATCGTTTGCCCTCCAGTACTTGTTAATATAGTCTTAGCCCAGCAGTCCTATCGCTTCCCGGGTTGTTGCATATTATTAACTAAATGCTTACTATATATGTATCATACATCTAATAAATATAACATGCTCTTTTAAAAGAGAAATAAACGATGATTAATAACATTGTTCGTATTTCACAAACTGGATATTTTATTAGTTGAGTTTACGCCATTATTGTTGTAGTCTAATATAATAGTTTATTTATTTATTTCACCAACTCACATCTCCTTTTACAGGGTTAGGACTCAATATTAACCATGTCATTTTTCACTCTTCAAACGTGTACTAACTAAGATTCGATCGATTAGAATTGACTATGGAAGTACAGTTTCCATTTGGGCACCAAGGACAAAAAACCCAAAATCCAACAACAGAAGCCTATATTTAATTAAGTTTTTTTCTGAATTCTTTGCTATGTTTCAGGAAAATCCCTATAGTTGTTTAATAGTTATAGATGATTTTCTAGTTGAGCTAGATAAGACGTTGGATGACCACATGACCCATAATCTTAAACATATTGTCCTTCACATGATCCTCGGATAACTAGGTATGATTCATAAACATGACATAACATCGCTCACATGGTAACTGCCCTATTTATTCTTGTGCGCGATTCAAATATTTATTTAAGGATCTGTTCCTTGCCTTATCTGTGGTGTTAGTGAGTCAACTTGTAGTGCGTAGGATATTGCGTCATGTTTCATAGTTTACAGATTTTCAAGTGCATAGGATATCTTAACCTCCTTTAAAGTTATTTGTCATCTGTACAACCTGCAACAGAAATACGCGGATTATACAATTAAACTTTTGACACCACGTGTGGCGCAGCGGCAAAGACAGTCGCCTCGTCGCTTCGTGTCGCGGTTTCGAGTCCCGCGCCGGACAACTATTTGTGTGATCCATAAATAGTTGTTCTGAGTCTGGTTATAATGTGTGTCCGCCTATTATATGTTTTTAAAGTTGTCACGTAACGTCCCTAGTGCGGGCGTTATCTTTAAAAAAAACACGTGATAGAATACCAAAAAAGGGCCATTTTTCATTATTTAATTATGATAAACCGGGTGTAATTGCCTATATAAGTACATATGTATTTACAAAAGAAAAGTAGTAGGTATGTGTCCAGTAGTATATCACTTTACCAAGTATATCTGGTTTCCATAGTACAGACGCCAGCACATCAAGCTACCCCAATCTGTCAAATTTCTTTTATAGATTTTCAACTTTATCACAAGAGCTTAAGGTTCACTTTCAAAAGGGGAAATTTGACAGGTTGGGGTAGCTTGATGTGCTGTCGTCTGTACAACCTCTGCTTATTTTGAGATCAGATCGCCGTGTGCGAATAATATCCCTGAATATTATTATTATAACTAATAAGTTCCACCTATCAATAAAATTAATATAATGACAGTAAACGTACAAAAGAAGTGTGCAAAGATCGTGACAAATGGAAATCCGTTGTCTCTGCCTACCCCTATGGAAAACAGGCGTGAGTCTATGTATGTATCTGTTTCTGTCCTAATCTGTGGAGTGAGTGACTCAATGTGGAGTGCGTACGATGTTACGTCATGTTTCATAGTTTTCAGATTATCAAGTGCAATCGATATTCTCGAGAATTTCGCAAAATTATAATTTATTATGAAATATGTTCTTTGGAAGATACGCGTTCGTGAAACAAAGGATCTAAATTTCACTGTAAATTATGAGCTGTTTAAATGTTCTCGTATATCGTATAAACTGGCGATTTGTTAATAAACAGCTCAAATTATACAATGTTTATGTTTTTATACATTTTGGTAGATAATTTATAAATAAATACATACCTGTTGCCTGAAATGAACCCTTTTATCACTAAAAGGGATAGGCATAAGACGCCATCACATCCGACTACCCGAATCTGTCAAATTTCTTTTATAGATTTTCAACTTTATCACATAAGCATAAGGTTCACATTCAATTGGGGAAATTTGACAGATTGGGGTAGCTTGATGTGCTGGCGTTTGTACATATAAATATTTAGGTACACGGATTGTATGAAAACATTTACAATAAGATTTATTTTATATTTTATGATATTTAGCTTATTATCAAATAGATCATGTATAGGTTTAATTATCGAAATTTAAAATTTTGGCTCTATTTTTACTACATGTTGTAATATTATTATTGTTACATCCTCTTCTTAGCGTGTTGAGGGCAAACAAATTAAATTTGTGCTCCAAAACTGATGACCCTACTTGTGGGATTCCTAAGATCCTGCTAAATACACTTCAAATAATCGCATAGTTGCTGGAATCGATGCCGGGACTTCACGAAAACCACTTGGTCTCACGTTCGGGTGCGGTCTAGGTTAGGCGGCTTATAGTTATTGCAGCCCGCGTTTTATAGAATTCTAATTGGCCTATTATAGATGACCAATTGACCGTAAATCATCATCAACAGACACAAAAGAATTACAAACGCCTCAAGCTCTAGTTTAATCGAGAGCAATCTTACAACATCGTTAGATTACGTAAGTAAATCTTGAGCGAACTGCGAAATGAGGGTTTATTTCGCATTCGTCGCCTCAGGCCTAACATTAATAGTTAAACTATAATTTCGAACTGAATTCTGCACACGATTCTATAATCCAATTTAAGTTCTGCACGCGATTTCTCCCACACCCTAACGATGCAAATAATACTATTACAGTACCATAGACACTAATAATTCGACGGTCACCGTAGCCAAGTTGGTAGTGCTCCTGCTTACGAAGCTGGTGGTCCTGGGTTCGAATCCCGATAAGTGCAAATATTTGTGTGATGAGCACGAATATTTGTTTCTGAGTCATGGATGTTTTCTATGTATATAAGTATTTATCGATCTATATAAGTATGTATATCGTCGCCTGGTACCCATAGTACAAGCTTTGCATAGTTTGGGGCTAGGATGATCTGTGTGACATTGTCCCTAGATATTATTATTATAATTAAAATAAATAATTTTAAAAATATAATTTAATTTTGACGACGGTTCATTGTTCAATACCAGTCAAAAAAGAGAAAAGAAAGTTTTGATGCGGACATGATAGCATGTGTTAGGATAAACCGGCTTGGTCATGCACACAAATATCTGTCCCAGGTGGGAATCGAACCCACGATCTACAGCATGAAAGGCAAGTATCTACCAACCACGCCAACTCGTCCGTCTATAGAAAATATGTGCATCTTATCTTCTTATCTTATCTTGTTTTGGGGTGTACCTATGTACAGCACTTCGACCCTTCAGGATCTTTTGTACTATCCCCCACTGGTTTTATTCTATCCCTAGAGCCCTGAATGAGGTATGCACATAATCCAGTACGCTTCTTAGAGGTAGATCCTTGTAGTCACCTGGTTCTGGATATGCCAGCCCCAGGATTGCCATTCTATGTCTCGCCAGTGCATCGCATTTGGGTTTAAGATATTTTATTTTCTCAAAAGAATCACAATTCACTTTTTATGAGAAACATATATATAGTTTAAAGTAGGCTTAAATATTAACGCGGGCGGTTTCTGAGCTACCTACGTTCAACTTTCATGTATATAAAACAAATAACAAAAACAAGTTAAACTAAAAACTATTATAAAACCAAGTATATAATATAATAAATAAGTAGGGTATTTAAAGAAAAGATAAAATAAAATAACCATTACTCCGCTACAAACATACCAGTGACAGATGCATTTGCATATAATATGCAGCATTGTTTCATTTTCTTCCCCACAGGTTCTGCAGATCGGGCTGTTCGACAGTCCCAGTTTGTGTAGGTGGTAGTTGGTGCTGTAGTGGCCCGTGAATACTGCTACTATTAGTCGTAGCTGGTTTCTGCTGTATTTCCAAGGCTTTTTGGACCAGCTCTTATCTACTCCTTTCATGAGTTGTTTGGAGTGTTTTAGTTCTTTGACTTTGATCCACATTTGATTGTGTTTAATTGTGGATTCGTTTTTAAGGAATGCTCCTATTACATTTGGAGGAATCCCTACACACGGTTCTGGTCCACAGAACTGACTTTCAGATCCCTTTCTAGCCAGTGCATCTGCTTTTTCGTTGACTTCTATTCCCGTATGACCTGGTACCCATACGAGTTTGACTTTATTTATAGTGGCAAGTTTGTTCAGAGCCGTGATACAGTTCTGGATTAGTTTCGATTCGATTTTGTGTGACATCAGGGCTTTTAATGTAGCCTGGCTGTCACTGAGTATGTAGATGGTCTTACCTATCGTCTCCCTATCTATGATTTTCTGGGCGCATGTTATGATCGCATATGTCTCAGCCTGAAACACTGTCGCGAAGTTTCCCATGCTTTCGCTAATACTGCAGGTTTCATTATAAACACCCGCACCTGTGCCGGATTTCATTTTTGACCCGTCTGAATACCAAATTTGACTTTGCTCGTTTTGTTTGCAAAGTCCCAATTTCCATTCCTCTCTACTGGGAATGTATAGTTTGTATTGTTGGTCAAATGTATAGGTTGGTTGCATTTTATCGCTGCCCATCCCTATTACATTGTTAAGATCTTTCCAGTCTTCTATCTGCGTGTGCTTGGTGGGCATACGATCGTAAGAAAAGTGGCCCAATGCAGCAAGTCTTTGGAGTGTTTTCCTTGCCTCTTCTTGTACCTCAATGTGTAGAGGCACTAGGTCTAGGATTACTTCCAAGGCTGCTGTTGGTGTAGTGCTAAATGCTCCTGTCATTGCTAAGCAGGCAGTGCGTTGTATTTTGTCTAGCACTTGTTTACAGGTTTCTAGTTTTGTTCTTGGCCACCAGACGATACTACCGTACATCAGTATCGGTTTTATTATCATTCTGTATATCCAGTGAACAATTTTGGGTTTCAGTCCCCATGTTTTGCCATAAGCTGCTCGGCACATGCCGAATATTCTCAAGGCCTTGTTTTTAATATTTTCTACATGTTCTTTCCATGTGAGCGCTTTGTTGAGTGTTATACCTAGGTATTTCACTTCTTTTGACAATTCAATTTTTGTTTATTCAATTCAAATATGTGCATCAGATTTGCGTGACTTTTGACAATTTTTTTATTTCTATTTTCTAAACGAAAGAGCTAACAACTAGGTTGGTTTATAGCAAATTCTAGTCCAACCTTTTATTTTTTTTATAATTTAAACTTATAAAAAGTCGTGTAAATCCATTGCAAAACTTTTATTTTAATTAATGTTGCCCTTTTTGGTACAAAAAGTAAAATGTGTTTTGCAAACATTCAGCGTATCCAATGCCATAAATGCCAAGCGTCAAAACTCTATGCCTTACTTATTGCTCGTTTAAAAAATACATCATCTCAAATGGGGCCTAGACTATAAACTACAAATTTTAGTGGCATCTAGTAACAACACGGCTATTTAATTATTTCCACCGTTTTATTTTAAAGCTTTAAGCTGAACAATGGGTCGTTGTACAATTTATTACTTCTCTTGTGGGTCAAGATGTTCACCCTCTTTGCAACGGAATTATATTTTAAGTGACTTT
Organism: Pseudoips prasinana; assembly: GCA_951640165.1. Classification (NCBI taxonomy): domain Eukaryota; kingdom Metazoa; phylum Arthropoda; class Insecta; order Lepidoptera; family Nolidae; genus Pseudoips; species Pseudoips prasinana. Next base: position 14,563,050 of record OX621259.1, on the reverse strand, counting down.
TTGTAGACATAATAAAACGTTAATAGTTCTGTGTTTTTATAAATTAATTTGGCTGCCAATATTTTTCGTATCTTCATTATCATTTTATCAGCCGAGAATTATCCACTCTCTCCTCTCTGGATCTCTACAACTGCCTATATAGTCCAGTGAACGAATGAATTTAGATTTTTCACTAACCAATCATCATCTTCATCATCGTCGCCCACTGCTGAACATAGGCCTCCTCCAAAAGTTTCTATAGGGTTGTCATTTGGAATAGTTTGCCTTAGTCACCACGCTTGGCATGCGAGTACCTACACAGGTGGCGCTGCTGCCTGACTACCTGGTGTATCCCTTAGTCGCCTTTTACGACACCCACGGCAGGCTATGGGGTAGTCCTGTTAAGCTGCTAAGCGAAGCTCCTTTCACGCGTGCACTGCGTACTCTCAACAGTATTGCAGACGAGATAGACGTGTGCCTCTAGCACGAGTTCCTGCAGTTTACTTACTCGATCACACGTACAGTTTCGTCCCATACATTGAGCACCAGAGTTTTAGTTCTTAATAGTTTCCGCGAGAGGCGCTGGTGCTCAATGTATGGGAGGAAACTGTACGTGTGATCGAGTAAGTAAACTGCAGGAACTCGTGCTAGAGGCAGTGTTCTGTTGTACACTGGGCGAGTTCACAGTAAGGGCTCTTTATGTTATTAGTTATTGCATGAAATTATAAAAAGCTGTAATATAGTAATATAATAGTAATGTAATATGCTGTCTAAATTAGGTTATATAACCTGTAATGATAATTGTAAAGAGGAAATAAATAAATAAATAAATAATTCTTTCTGGGCCGGAAACCACACGGTTAACCAATAGCTTTACTATTGTAAAGCTATTGGTTAACCGTTATACCGTTAACCTATGCTAATTGGGATATTGACTGCCTCGTTGGTCTAGCGGTAGCGTGTTCACCCGCAGAAAACAAGATCCTGGGTCGGGCCAAAAGTGATTTAGAAGACATCAGCCCGAAGTCTCGAAGTTGGCGGTATTATACATCCGTGCCTCGGAGAGCACGTAAAGCCGTCGGTCCTGTACCTGACCTATTTCTGGTCGTGTCGCTAGGCGTCCCATCGGATCATGAGAGTGATGGAATAGAAAGTGCTCCTGTGTTTGCACACACACTTGTGCACTATAATATGTCCCGCGCAGATGGCTAATCTCTAATGAGACTGGCCGAAATTCGGCTAGGAGGACATTAATTAATTGGGATTTGAATATTTTAGAACCTGAAGTACGGCGTGGCTTTTAAACAAATGAGTATCCCCTGTAATTATAATTAATCTTGACCGTAGACGCAGACATTTCTCTAATATTAATAACAGTGCATTAGAATTTCAGATCTGGGTTACTTTTCTTACCGTAATGGCTCTCGCTCGCGGGCTTGATTGCGATGCGCAATTGTTTCAGCTTATGTTCCTTTGTTAGAATTAACTTCAACACTACCATGCTGTATTGCATCTTATGTTGTTGTAACAAGGTTTAATTTTGTTTGGATGTGATGGAACTATTAATCGGCTGATATAAATAGCCAGGGACCTGTTTCAGTGGCCGCATCTTAGAACATTTTTGTTGTGATCTAAAGCTTTGCTTTGGTTAGTTTGAGTCTACTCGATATAGGGCTATTATGGACGCATCTATTGAGATTATTATTGTAACTCTGTCTTTGTGTATATGTAGTATATTTGCAATGACCTAGTACACATTATACAATTCAATTAAAATTCATTACATCAGAAAAAAATTACATTTATGTGGAATCGTCATATTTTTCCCTACCGTGCATTGCACGACGTGGCAGCTACTGAGAAACACTGCCAGAAAACTCAGTAGGAATCCTTTTTTTTTTAAATAAAATGTCATTATAATCATCATATCAGCCGTAAGACGTCCATTGCTGGGCAAAGGCCGCCCCCAAAGATCTTCACAATTGCCGGTCTAAATAAAATATACTTAAGACTAATTACAATTGTTTTTATGTGTGTTGACTTAGAATAACTTCGTCCCAAGCACTTATGTCAATTAAATAATCAGGAATTTTGTAATATAGTGTAGCCCTGCTACACAATTATCTTGAATGATTCTTTTAAACTAATTCGTAGGCAATTCTCTAATATCATATTTTTTACATTTCTCTAATATGTTAAGATGTGTTACGGCATTTAGATATATTCAACTACGCATGACTCAGTATTTTGGTGGACTGTCAATCATACTCTAACGTTACATCCAGCAAGTGATCTTGAAAATTAAGTAACATTGTTCCTAAATATAGATAAACACTTGACAAACGGCGGAGTGTTTTTGTATTCGTTGGTGTTGAAGTGGACGAAGTCGCGGGCACAGCTCCTAACGTATAAATACAAAATAAAGTACAGACATAGTTCACTGACGTTTATTCAAATGTTAAAATAACCCATTACACGCCATGCATATTCAGATGCCTTAACGACTAGTACGAGATACGACGATACTTTTCTACTTTCATGTGCTATTATCAAATATGACCTTAGTACTTTTCTACTTTCATGTGCTATTATCAAATATGACCTTAGTACTTTTCTACTTTCATGTGCTATTATCAAATATGACCTTAGTACTTTTCTAAGTTTATGTGCTATTATCAAATATGACATTAGTACTTTTCTACGTTCATGTGCTATTATCAAATATGACGTATATAATAGGCTGGGGAAAAAGTCTATACGCATTTTAGTGTGGATGAACTTGTCATAATATCTCTTTGGCTATACTATTTGTATCTGGCTGGTTTTGGTATCATTGAAAGTTTAAATTTTAAAGAATATAATTCCAAATTCAAATTAGGAAAATGTGTGATTTTCATTTGTTTTTCGTACTGTCAAGATGAGTGAATCTAATGAAGAAATTCGATACATTTTTAAATTTTAGAACAAAAAATGAGTTAATTAAATTATATATCATGTCATTTAATAAATCAGCTAAGCAGTGTCTCAATGTTTCATAAGTTAGAGAATTTATTTTATTAAACTACTGCCTAACCAAACGCATGAGCGTATAATAAATGTTGCTGGACTTTATACTAGATGTACATGTCGAGTCCTGCCCGATAATTCTAAGTAGGTAACTGTAGTACCTCCTACTACATTGTCACTAAGGGCATGCAACTCGAGAATACACATTGCCTACCGACAATGGCTATATCAATTGTCGAAAAGAATGCCATTATGACACTTTATACACATTATCCGATCTAATAAATGTGAAGTGGTGCAAGCATTATGATTTCCTGGTACTTCGTGCGAAACTGCCTATATCGCGTGATGCTTAGTCGCAAGTTACTTGAACGCATTTGTTTGATTATTAAAAAACTAGCTGCGCCCCGCGGTTTTACCCGCGTTAAATTTTATAAATTATCACAGCTCCTCCCCCTATCGATTGCAGATTACGCCCCAAGTATCCTTTAAAAAAAATATTTTATGTACAGTTTCGACTTTCCTACTATTTTATTATATGTATAGATATCTGTGTGACGCACTTAAACTTTTCGCTGAGCTATATACATTTTACCACTTTGGAAGTGTCTCTCGCGCAAACTATTTACTTTAGAAAAAAATGATATTAGAAACCTTAATATCATTTTTTAAGACCTATCCATAGATACGCCACATGTATGGGATTGATGAAAATAATTTGGAGAACCCTCAAAATTTATTGGATTTTTTTCTATTGTTGTGTGAAAATCTTATTGCGGTTAACACAATACATCTACTTACCAAGGTTCAACTGCATAGTTCTTATAGTTTCGGAAAAACAGCGGCTGTGACATACGGACGGACAGACAGACATGATGAATCCATAAAGGTTCCGCTTTTTGCCATTTGGCTACGGAACCCTTAAAAGAAAATCTGTTGAAATGAATGCCACGATGTCAATTTATTCACATTATTCGAAGCATTATGATTTCCTGGTACTTCGTGCGAAACTGCCTATATCGTGTGATGCTTAGTCGCAAGAAGTTACTCGAAGAGCGATTGTTTGATTATAAAAAAAAATAACTGTGACGCACTTAAGCTTTTCGCTGAGTTACTGCGTCCGCAGCACACTCGAGTTTCGAGTTTAAGCAGGGTAATAATTATTGAACTGTGTGACGCACTTAAGGTTTTCGCTTTCTTCGCGCCGCGCTCGTTTTTAGTTTACCGTGAATTGTTTGTTCTAAGTTTGGATGTGCTTTTAGTCCGTGAATTGCATGTTTTAATAAAACCTTGCAATTCAAGCATTTTATTGTGTACTTTATAAATTCCTAGCAAAACACAACATCTTGAGACCCGAACAATTTGGATTTAGGAAAAATTACTCTACTACATCTGCATGTTTTACTTTACTAAAAACTATATGTGAGTCTTTAGATAAGAAAATACCTATAGCATCTATTTTTCTTGATATGTCAAAAGCATTTGACTTTGTGTCACACAGCTTGCTTCTTCAAAAACTAGAAAAATACGGTATCCGAGGAAATGCGTTAAATTGGATAAGAAGTTATTTAACTTCGCGATATCAATGTGTGGAAATATCGAGCTCTGCAGGACGGTTTAAATCCGCAGAGAGATCGCAATATATTTTAAACGAATATGGAGTACCCCAGGGTAGCATCCTTGGGCCATTATTATTCTTGCTTTATATAAACGACCTTCCTGAAGCCACCATCTATAAATGTGTATTATATGCAGACGATACAACCCTATTAATTCATTGCAAGAACAAAAATACCTACGAAAGAGAAGTAAATAATACATTAAACAGAATCTCAAAATGGCTAGAAAGTAATAACTTAAATATCAATGTTAATAAAACTAAACTGATCCAGTTCCAGACATATAACAGTAACATATTACCCCTAAACATAACTCAAAACAATGAAGTTGTGGAAAAAGTAGAAACAACTACGTTCTTAGGTCTAGTCATGGATAAATACTGTAGTTGGAAGCCACACATTGATAAAATATGTTCCAAGTTAGACAGTTACGTATACGTATTGAATAGGTTGCGACAAGTAACAACAGCCAACGCTACCCTAAGCGCATATCATGGATATGTTTCTGCAGTTTTGCGTTACGGAATAGTCATATGGGGTAACTCAGTAGATCTTATAAGAGCTTTCAGAGCACAAACAAAATGTGTTAGGGCTATTGTTGGTGCTGATTTTTTGGACAGCTGTGTACCCTTATTTAAGAAACACCGAATTTTACCACTACCTAGTTTGTACATATATGAAATTTGCTTTTTTGTCTACAAACATCCAAATTTATTTGAAAAACAATTAAACGTAAATGATAGGAATACTAGATTCCCCAACAAACTTCAGATCCCCTGTCAACGTACTTCGATGTATAGTAGGAACTGTTATTGTATGGCTATTCGAATTTACAATAAATTGCCAAATTATTTGAAAAGCCTTAATTTAAATACGTTTAAACGCAAATTATTTGAATTTTTAATTGATAAATGTTATTATTCTACAAAAGAGTATTTAGATGATAAGTAATTTTAAATTGTTCATAGATTTTTTAGTTATAAGATAATATTTGTACACCAGAAATGGTAGAATATATGAGACTTTTGCATTGTAACACCTAGGTATATTCCTTTATTGTACTATATTTATTTATTTATTTATTAATAGGGTTACCAACACAAGTACAGCATAACTTGAAACATAAAAAAATTAAATCTTAAATTATTCTAGGCTAACTGCACTTACAAATTACAGGTTACCACAGCATGCGTTAAACATTTTAAATTAGAGTTATATTTTTTTTAAATTATGAAATACAAGTAAGAATTGAAAAAATAATAATAACAATACAGGAAAATAATAAAATAAAAAGAAACAATATCATAGACCTAAAGTAAGTCACAACCTTTTATGAGTTTCATAAACTTATGAAGGCTTTGAAAATTAATGTCGAGCTCAGGCAGTTTATTTGTCAAATCGTATATTCTTACAAATAAACTATATTCTATTCTATTCTATTCTATTCTATTCAAGGACCCTGATTATCGAGTGCGGTCGTATTTAAAATATCACGCAGGGCATTCCAGGACCGCGTTTGAAGCTTCTAGCTCTAAGAATGACGATACTTCCATACGACTTTTCATCTCCCCCTTTCAACCCCTTTATACCCTTTTTTCTGTGTACCAAATTTCATTTAAATCGGTTCAGTAGTTTCGGCGTGAAAGTGCAACAGACAGACAGTCAGAGTTATTTTCGCATTTATAATACCAAGGTTTTGTGATTCTGATATATAAGCTATATTACGACAAAGTTTCATCAAAATCCGTTCGGTAGTTTTAGCGTGAAGAAGTAACAAACATACACACTGTGAATAACGTTGTGGATTACACAATGGTTTATTAGTGATAATATTTTTGTAACATTTATTTTGTAATTGTTTGTTGTTCCAAATAAAAAAATAATAATATTAGTGTGTTTATAGTAAGAATTTTTATTATTTTTATAAGTTTTTTTATTTTAATATTTGTCTAATGTTGTTGTTATAATGTTTGTTCTGCTTTTAAATGTTTCGTTTGTCTCGTTCAATGAATTTATTAAAAGGTATTTTAATGTAAAATTTTAATACTGTATTTGACTTTGGGTGTATCAACGCTATTTTTTTTTAAGTAAACGTGTCTTAATAATTGTAAATCCTTAAATAAATAAACATGATAATACTATTCTCAATAGTACCGCTGTGATCTGTTTATAACTTTCTGAGAAGCCGATTGCTACATAACGAATATAACTTCGCCTTTTCGTAGTACATTTAGTTGATAACAGTTCTGGTTATTGGTTGATAACATCATTCTGGTGGGCGGAGATAAATGTCCTTAGCAGAGACAGTGACGTAGTGCTAACTTACTGCATGTAACTTGAGAAGTTGGAGCAATTATTATGATTTGTGGCTGTCGTACGACTCCGGGTCACATGTAAGAGCTACGCGTTCAGTTTGACGTGTATTCGTTTCATCATCACATTGTTCTGTTCTGGCAATCAGTCTAAGATATCAACTTAATCTTAAGTAGGTAGATCCTCGGGTTGAATGACACCTTCGGAAATTTTCTAATTTATCAAAGCAACATATAACTAGGTACATATACATATATTCATAATATTAATACGTTAAGCAAAATTTAGCATGACAGTGTTCCAAGTATAGTATCTAGGGACACTGTCACACAGATCATCCTAGCCCCAAACTAAGCAAAGCTTGTACTATGGGTGCCAGGCGACGATATACATTCTTACATAGATAGATAAATACTTAAATACATAGAAAACATCCATGACTCAGAAACAAATATTCGTGCTCATCACACAAATATTTGCACTTATCGGGATTTGAACCAGGGCCACCACCTTCGTAGGCAGGAGCACTACCAACTAGGCTACGGTGACCGTCGAAACATGTTAGTGTGTATAACGTTATTTATTTTTAAATAATTTACTTCAAATACCTTTTATAAAAGTATTAGCTTATGTATGTACCCCTTTTTACGAGAATTGTGCGGCTCCCAATTCTCGTAAAAAGGGGTACAAATACTGGTCCGTCAGTGTAACGAACCTTCCAAAGCACGGATATACTCAGAAATTAAACCACTTTGGCGGTCACTAATCTACAGGTTTACAACTGACTGGTTTCCAAGGTGCTTAACCACATCGATCACATACCGTACCCCCAGTGGAAAAAAGCATAAATAAATAATAAAATAAAAAAGGCGTTTATTCACGTAGACTTTAAAAAAGCGCTTGTAAATAGTCAGAACATGTTTCTAGTAATATAGTCGTATACATAATTATTTCTAGTAACGTAGATATTTAGGTACACATTGTATTGATTGTATGAAAACATTTATATATTTTTTTTATTATAGCAATGATATTTAGCTAGCTCGTATCAAGTTATTGTCAAGAGATTATGTTTCATTATCTAGTTTAAGTCTAATATTTTTACTATATATTGTCAATGGTTCTGTCTATATTAAGGTATTATTATTATGACGGACCTTGTGTTAATAACGACGGTCGCGCTTTAATGCTACCACCGGAAATAATGCGCCCCAACCGAGAAGACCCAACATAAGTGTTACGTTTATCATTTTGAATTAGTGAATTTAGAGTTATATATGCTGAATTTCTTTGATATTTTTCTTGCATTATTTCGTCAAATTAAACAAGAAAAATATCAAAAAAATGCAGCATATATAACCCTAAATTGATGATGAAAATGATAAAATCGATAGTGTGACGTAACACTACTTATGCTTTTTCCACTACCTTTAATACCGCTTACTACCAGGCTTCGGGCTGATACAGAGAAAGTTCAAAATTACCTTTTGGTCCGACGCGGGTTTTGAATCCAGGACTTCAAATTTTAGTTTGATAACGCTACCGCTAGACAATCGACGCAGTCAAAGAATACGTGTGTAGTTCTGGAAAACATAATCCTCCTTTTTATGTAACTTACTCATAAACATAGCTCTTTTACTAGCAATTAGAATTTTACATTTATGGTGTAAGATATGCCGGTGGATGCGGCAGACAGTACGATAGCATAATGGATGTCGGGACAAATGACATATGGGCACTTTGAGTTTATTCTCGATAATTTGAACGTTGTAGGAGAGAGAGCCGAGACTTTTGCATTTGAGACAAAGCTTTAATGTATTTTGTTATTTTTATTTATTTTATTTTATATTTCTAGCAGATTATATGATAACTTAAATTAACATATAACCCACACTAATGTCCGCAAAATAATTACATGTGTTAAAAGAAGATGAGCTGTGCGCATCTTGTTGGGAAAATTGTTTATTGGATTCTCATAAATTTTTGTTCATAGGTATACCCCGAAACTAGTGCATCTATGTTTATTTTAATAAAATTTTATTTACTTTAGCTTTAAAAGCTGAGTGTGAGAGTGCAAAAATATCAAACTCCACAAAGTGTGTGTTATACGTATCTACGAGACGGCATAGAGGAGCGAGAGGAGAGGAGATATTATTGATTTCAATTACTTTTTCTATACATCTTCTATACATATAAATAAAATTGGAGTGTCTGTTTGTAATATATTAAAATAACCGTTTTTTACTACATGTATATGAATATATGTATATACGGTACATACACCCAAATAATTTTTTTTACCATTTTTGTCTGTCTGTTTGTTCCGGCTAATCTCTGTAATGGCTGGACCGATTTTGACGGGACTTTTATTGACAGATAGATGATGTAATAAGGAGTAACTTAGGCTACGTTTATTTTAGAAAACATCATTTATTTTAGAAAATACAAAAAAAAAAACATACTAAATAAACTAATTAATACGCGGAAGAAGTCGCGGGCACAGCTAGTCTTCAATATATTCAACTACCAGCAGTGCCCGCGGGCTTCGTTCCGCGTTGTAAATATTTTTGTCCCTGTCCGTTTGTCCCGCGTAATACTTCAAGTTAAAAGTTCGGTATAAACTTTGGAATTTTTCATAGCCTATGGCACTATACAATAACGTAGCTTTCTATTGGTTATAATTTTGAAAATCGGTTCTTTAGATCCAGAGATAACCCCTTACAACGTAACAACCTCACAAAAGTCACCTCTTTATAATATTAGTATACACTAGCCGTTTAGTTTCCGGCCTAGAAAGAATAATACTACAAAAAGCCATAAAATACTAACATAATTAATCTATAAAAACCTTAAATTCAAAAACCAAATCACACCTAGATAATACAAACCAAACGTAGAAAAGGGCTCTTGCCATGCAAGGGGTACAGACAGCCTATTCACCAAAAAAGCGGGAATAACTATAAAAAATAAAAAATAAATAACAGGGCCACCCCATACCGTCCCATGGGTGTCGTAAAAGTCGACTAAGGGATGCACCAGGTCGGGATATAATAATAATAATAATATCTGGGGACAATGTCACACAGATCATCCTAGCCCCAAACTAAGCAACTAAGCTTGTACTATGGGTACCAGGACGTTATACATACTTACATAGATACATAAATACTTATATACATAGAAAACATCCATGACTCAGAAACAAATATTCGTGCTCATCAAACAAATATTTGCACTTACCGGGATTCGAACCCAGGACCACCAGCTTCGTAGGCAGGAGCACTACCAACTAGGCTACGGTGATCGTCAGGTATGCCAGCCGGCAGCAGCGTTACCACGTATCTGCCGCATCTCAAGCGTCGCCGCGTCGTGACTACGGCAAACCCCTCCAAATAGTATAATAATAACCTGGGACATTATTTACACACGGCCATCTGAACCCAAACTAAGCAGAGCTTGTACTATGGAAACCAGATAACTGATATATTACATATACTACTTTTCTTTTGTAAATACATACTTATATTATTACATCCAGGACAAACAGACATGTGCATGCACACAAATATCTGTCCTGGGTGAGAATCGAACCCACGACCTCCGGCGTGAAAAGCAAGCATTTGCCACCACGTCCACAGGCCCGCCAAGTATCATCATCAAGTTTCTCAAGTTCTTCAGGGCGTCCGTAAGAGTCCTGGGTAATCCCTGTGTTGGTGGGTACTCAGGGATTACCAAGGACTCCTACGGACGCCCTGAAGAACTCTCGTTTCTTCAGGGCATCCGTAAGATTCTCGAGACACGCGTTTATTTATGTATAATTAAGACTTTTTGGCCTTGATTTCAGAAGGCCAGACAGTGGCCAGCGAGCGCGGGGCGAACTACAACGGCGAGGTGTGGTTTAAAGCAGCCACCATTGCGGTCCCAGTGTGCGGAGCGCTGATACTCTTCCTGCTGGTAGCGGTGGCTGTGAGGCTACTGAAAGCTGATGCCCTGCTGCACGCTGATAGGAAACTAAGGTGGGTACACTTGGGTCATGCGCCTGGTCATCATCATCATCGTAACAGCTGTAAGAAGTCCACTGCTGGACAAGAATCAGCTAGGGGGACATGCCATAATCGCCACGCTTGGCAGAAGGGTTGGCTATTTATTTATTTATTTTAAGGTACACCAACAGCTTCTGTATATAACATTTCAAATAACGATTGGTACCAAGTTATGGTCTTATACAGTTGCCAATAACAGGTGAACTAGCACTCACAAATAGAAATGATAACCTAAGCTAAAACAAACTGTAATAAAATTAAAGTGATAATAAGCTATATAAACAAAAATATAAAAAACCGTTATTAAACTTAACTAAACCAAATTATACTTCTACTTAAAACCAAATATAATTATATATATATATATATATATATATATAAAGACATACAGAAATAGAAAAGACATCAATAAAAACAAATGTGATAGTATGTAGTATATGAGATATACCTATGTACTAGCATAATATATTATTTGTTTGCGTGCGGGTCTTCAAAATTTGGGTTTTAAAGATATTCATGGAGTCATCATATATGTCAGCATGTGGAGTGGCTATTGTAGTAAGATGGTCATAGTACTCAGAAAGAAGCTGCTGCCTCTCCTCTGGGAGATATTCCCTCGGGTCGAATTCTACACCCCCCACAGGATGAGATGCGATATGATGATATTATGATCGCCGCAGTCAACACACAGCATCCCTTTATTTTCAAAACAAAAGAATTTCGAAAAATTTCAACTCAAATGCAATAATTATTTTACTTAAATATAGTTTTTATAAAAGCATTTTATAATTAGAAATTTTTGTTGAACTTTATCCTCTTTTGACCCGTATTGGTTAGTTCATACGATAAAATTGGGCGATGCCTTTATTGAAAGTATTTAAGCTTTCGCATTTGATTTGAAAGATTTTTCATTTCAAAAGTTTGTTCCTAACTTGACCATAGACTTTTTTTTAATCTATTTCGTTTTTCTTTTTTCAGAGGCGGCTACATGTCTCCTTTAGCTCAAAATGCGTCAGAAGATGTGAAAAAGGTGTGGGTGGGGACGCAATCCGCGCCTCTACTGGTGACCCCTGGCGGTTGTTTAGTGGCCGTCGAGCGGGCCCAGCTTGTCGACCCCTGCCAGCAACTCTGTGATATCCAACGGTAGATTTTAACAGCAATCTCTTTAGCGGGCCAAACCGTGGACTGACTGGAAAGAAAGTGCTAAATTTATGTTGTGCATTGGCGAAGGACTAAAAATATAACTATTGGAGAAGTTAAAACATGTCTCAAAAATGGTAAACGCTCGATTGAGTCTTAGTTCATAGTTTTAAGTACCAATTTTTATTGTGTTACAATGAATTTCAACTGTATCTAAAAGGAAATTATGATGTATGATGTTGGTGGGTTCAAAGCAGGCAGCCTTTGGCAACTGCTAAAATGGCGTCCAAATATTATACGTAGATGTCAAGAAGGAATACAGCCTTTCGGTATGACTTTTTTTAAAGGGCATGAATTGTATTTAAATCTCATATTTATAGTAAGACAGGCAACGTCGCTTTTTAGTGTCATGTTTCTAATTATGTCAAGTTTATTCATATACTTCAATTTTCTTTTTATCGTTCGCGATTTAAGGGGCCTTATACAGTCCACTAGCGCCGCCAATCGACAAAATGTCATAACTCGTAAATAGAATCAAAAATACAAAATGTGGTCTATTATTACTGTAGAAAAGGCAATAACGTAATTTTATAACACATTGTCAACACTTGAAATATAGCTGTTTAGCTAAATCGTGCATTTGTAACAAAAACGGCCGTTTATGTTTTGAATGCACGATTTAGCTAAACAGCTATATTTCAAGTGTTGATAAGGTGTTATACAATTACGTTATTGCCTTTTCCACAGTAATAATAGAACATATTTTGTATTTTTGATTCTATTTACGAGTTATGAAATTTTTTGGATTGGAAGACGTCCACTGCTGGACAAAGGCCTCCCCAACAATCTCCACATTGCCAGACCTGTGCTGCCCACATCGCTGCGTCTTCCGGTTCGTGGTCGCCACTCAAGAACCTTTCTGTCCCATAGGCCGTCGGTTCTATGAGCTATGTGCCCTGCCCACTGCCACTTCGGTTTGGCAATTCTTTGGGCTATGTCGGCTACTTTGGTTCGTTCTCAGCATTTCTGATTCGATCTCGCAGGGCAACTCCAAGCATAGCCTTTTCCATTTCATCTTATTTCTTATTTACATAAATATATATCTATATATATCTTAATTCTAGTTGGCAAGAGTTTAAACTGAAGATACTACCACCAAATTAGAGATAAATAGGCGTGTTTGCCAGTCTTACTATAATTACGACCAAGAGATTAAATTAACTAAATCTAAATTTACACAATTTTCAAAAATAGCTAGACATGTCAAAATCATGAAAGTGGCTTAAATTGTCGTCGGTGTTGCCACAATAATATAATAATTATAATAAAAAATATATATTGTCATGCGTGCAAAATGTAATATCAATATACGGTTGTGCATAATTCTATAAACCTGACTTGTAATAGAGAATAGATTGAAATACAACGTGTAATTTCAATAGTTTGATATACGTAAAAAGCTCAATGTATCAATAACACTGAACAACTAGCAGTTTAGTTGAATTTTTTCTGTTGTATTAGTATACTGAGCTCGTTAAGTATTTCAAACTATGTATGTTACACGTTGTACAGCTAAATTGAGTGTTAATTGGTTTGTGTGTTTGTTTAGTTATTAAAAACGACTGATCGCCTCAAGCCACTATTGTTAGATGTATTAAGAAAGCTTCGCTGCGCTTTTGCTAAATTCAATATTTATGTAGATATGGCCGTTTTTTGCATTCAAATAGAAATGAATTGAAATGTAATTCTACCCCCACTTCAAAGTGAATACAAGGTGTAACAATAACACTGGATGTAACTTAATAGGAACTTAATTTTCCTATAAAACGAGAACAAGAATAATTATTAGCTGATGCATTATATATGGGAAGCCAACATATTGTTCCTTTTTTGTATTAAATAAACTGGTTTTGTTTTAATTGTTTAGTTTCATATAGCGCTTCTTACGTTTCCACAGCAAAAATAATAGTAAAAATAATAATTATCCTCGGACATTATTTACACACGGCCATCTGATCCCAAACTAAGCAGGGCTTGTACTATGGAAACCAGATAACTGATATACAACATACAATACTTTTCTTTTGATAATACGTACTTATATAGATAATTGCATCCAGACTCAGGACAAATCAATTGCACTATGTGTGAAAGATCATCACATACAACCATTGGACCGGCTTATATAGATATTTTTGATGGACGATCTCTCATGTCATACAATGTTACACTTTGATAGATAGATATATCATTATAGATGAAGGCGTCCTTCTTCTATTATGTCTCCTAATTATTCAACATTATAATATCTTATATATATCTAAAGCAAAACGTAGCATACAATCTTATTTTAAAAGTGGCGACTGGCATTTTTATGAATCTAATTTCGTAAGGTTGATCTCAGAATTATACGATAAATCCTCCATTTCACGGAATGACCCGCGGGTATACCAAATTTACCACTTTGCATATTTAATCTTATAATAATTATATTTCTTTTAAGCTTGGTGTTCCTCTATATCTTTGTAAATGTACCTTTTTAGTTTTTTAATCTGGCAACTTTTGTACCAGTTACCAATAGCGGAAAGAATTCTACCAAATTACCAGCCATGAATAAATACCAGATTGTGTCGATAACTCTAATAAATAATAAATTTACATGGTAAACTATTTTTTTCCATTTAAATGTAATTAACTGTATTATAATATTGTCAGTGTCATTGATACCTACATTAAAAAAAGAGACCATGGCTATTCACTAAAGATAGACAATTATTATCTTAGTTCTTATTTATACCTATAAATCACATTATTTCTGCATGCATTTCCTTAATAAAAATAAAATGTAAATGACTGTATGTTTGTAAATATAATGTTAAGTTTGTTACCTGTTATTGTATTGTTAAGACAGTTTCTGAACGTGAAATCCTTTTGGAGTACTTCCTAGTCTTTTTTATCTGATTTTTAGAATACTATAATATACTATGTGTACATTTTACTCTAAATAGATTTCACTGATGGTCGATTGCTAGATTTACGTTATATTTTCATTGAAATTTATATTATTTTTTTTTTGTAAATATTTTGCTTATGAATTGGGTATATAGAAATTGGATATGTTTTAGCATAATCTAGCGCACGTTAAGATATCTTGCTAAATAATAATGTACTTATTTTCTTTTCTTCTTTGCCCGTATTTTTAAACCTAGAGTTAAATATAACTTATATGGTTTTACAATCTTTTTATTGGAAAGAAATTATTTAGAATGTCTTAATAAAGGGTGATAATTTGATAAATAATTGTACGCTTTTGTTATTAAAAAATATATCCGTATCTTAATATACAAGGTGTAGATAAATAGTGGACAAAACCAATGGGGCTTAATGTAAGTCTTTGAAAGTAAACAACTTGTAACCTGTCAACATGCAAAATACACAAAATACACAAAAAAAGTTTAACTTCCCATACAATAACAAACAACTGATAAATTTTGTATGGGGGTGGTAAAAAAATATTTTTCGTGCTTCACAAACTGGTTTTCTTGAATATGGTCAGTTTCATGGCTAGGCAACACTCCATAAGTTTTCTGCACAATTTATGTTACAGCTTGTACAAAGTTAAATATAAAATCTGTATTTTAGACGAATGTAAAAAGTTAACTTAACAATAATTTACATTTATAATGCTCCAGGATTCCTTCGAGACTTTTCCGTGCGTTAGATATTTTTTCCCTTTATATATGACATATTCTCACAATCTGAATGCCGTTCTGCGTAAATACCTCTACGTTTAGAAAATTAGTAAAATTCTTAAACAAATCTATGGTTCAATTCTCATACTCGGAAAATAGTGTTTATTTGATCCGAGTAGCGAGTGGAAAATGCTACTTGGTACCTTTGGGCGGTAAATACTCATAGTCATTGCTTCCCTCGCTATGGCGGGAATAAATTAAAAAAAAAAACTAAATTTGGTTAGGCAGTCGTCTGTAAAAAATCTAACATATAGTTAAGAAAAGAATGCTACGGTCATGTGAGTGTATGTGTCTTACGAATATTCGATTAGGTGACGTGGCCTGACGCGAGTTTAACATTTCTTACCCATTCCAAAAAAGTGCACAACGTCGCTAAAGAAGTTTTCACTTCAAAGTCAATAAAGAAAGTATTGATCAGCTCTTATTTAATCGCTTCATTCTTTCGATTGTAAAATAACATGAATAAAAGTCTTTATTGTCAATATGTCTCAAGATGTGAAATATATGTATGATCTTTAGTTAGAATAATTAGCCTGCAGCCTGTTTTTTTTTTTTTTTTGTACATGACGCTATAGTTAGCCTAGGAGGCTTTCACTACTTCACCGGACTATAGAGGCGAGCGGAGGGCTCAAGCCGTCTAGCAATTAAGTAAACCGCGCCGGAGGGCACCCCCTGTGGGGTTCGAACCTCGACTCTGGGCGATTACTGGCGGAGAGAGGGCAAGATCATCATTTTAGGGAGTTTTGTGCAACTTTCGCTCTACGTTAATGACATGAAGCGGCCCTCGTCCGCGTTGAGGCGGCTTGTTATCGATACGATATGCAAACTAAGGGTCATGGAGGGCGTTGGTGGTCGCGTATTATTTAAAATACACGGCATTTATGAACGAACTCAGATTGTGAGAAGGATTTCTAAATAGGGCTTAGTACATTTCTTTCTCGACCATAGCGCAGAGATTGTCACTAAATGAAGCTTCCTTAAGGTGCCTTATCTACACTATAGGACTCTATAGAAATAGGTGCAAATAAACAAAATACTCCATAATATAATGAATATATCTGCAATCTATGTAAATACTATGTGTATGTGTAAATTAATGAAATAAAATGAAATTATTTTATTACTGGATACTGTTGTTTTTGTGTTCTACACCTTTCTACGATAAACCACTAAGTATAAGTAGAAGTATATAGTATTAAGTGCTCCAGTGGCACGCCCATAATTTGCAGAGGAAACAAATGAAAAGCTATATTTAACCGACTTCAAAAAAAAAGTGTATCAGTTCGAAAAAAAAAACGAGTACGCTTTAGACCTCAGGACTGAAGTAAAATTTAGATATTAGAAACGTAACTGGCTGGGAGGGAAAGAGAGAAAAAAAATCAAAGTAACTACATTCAAAACTAAGACTTCGTTTGCGTAACCATTTCAAAATCACATGTTCTCTTACCTATACAATAAGCTTGTTGCTAAATGTGACATAAAATTAAGTACACTGCGAGAAGCTCAAATAAAGGTAAAAAACTACATCGCAAACCTAAACTATAATGAGACTGAGCACCTCCTTAGTACATTAATTTGACACCCGATCTTTCCGTCAGACTATTCGACCACGGCATAATATTCTCACATATTCCAACACACACATACACAGACATACACACATAATCCTATTCTCACACTTCGGTTATTTCTAAATTAATTTATTTAAGATATTATTTAATCCATTGTACCTACCTATTTTGTTGAATTTAATTATTATTGTTATAAATCAAATTTCGTTTCAATTTAATTTAAATTTAATATCTAACTGTAGTAGAAGTCCTAGCTTGTAATCGTATCACATCGATAGCCTCGATACAGGCATTGCCTAGTGAGACTATCACTGTAAGTAAACTACCTACTTGTAAAAACTGGACTGCTAATAAATTATATTTTATTTATTTATTTAAATCGCTCCGTAAATGCTTGATCTGAAATGTCTCCACAGGTAATTGATTCCGTAGAGTACTCGTGCTCAGTAAAATTACTCTTGTGAAACGCACGGTGTTATACGACCAATCTTCATTCATTCATTCATGGTGGTATGGATTAAATTTCCACTTCAGTCGAAAGGGACTTTGGGAGTTCGAACAATTCCTCAGAACACTCCCCGTGATAAATGCGGTAACGAACACATAGAAACGTCGCGTTCTTGTGGACCGCTACGGAGATCAACTCGTATACAATCAAAACTGACAAAAGTAAAACAGAAAAAAAGGAGGAAAATGTCTGAAAATCTTTTAAGAGGAAAATGAACGGTTCCTTCGGGAATGGAAAGAGGACAACAGGAAAATCCAATTTAGTTTTTTGAAGTTATACTTCTTTTGGCGCGATGGAGAAAAATGATGAGAGTGAATTTTTACGATGCGCGCGCACACCGACACCAAAAAATTTAACAGCATGAAGTTAGTTCTAGGTGGTATGAGAGTGAATTTTTACGATGCGCGCGCATCGTAAAAATAACAGCATGACGTTAGTTCTAGGTGGTATGAAAATTGATAACTATGTTCAAGTTGTATATTAAGAAGTATAACTTCTAACGCGTGTACATAAGTACACACAAGTTATTTTTTATTATTATTGTTTTCTTTTTCACGTGTATACGTGGACAGCGACATAGCATATCTTACACCCCGTATTTTATCGCACTCCACTAGTAAGTGGAGCCCCAAATATAAGTAAGTAAGTAAGTAATCTTTATTTCGCTCAAAATATGGTACAGACAAGATTTCATAGTCATCACAATTACAGTAATACCTAATGTATATATATTATACGTACAGACGGGTGGAAAGTTTCTCGGGTGGCGACCACGAACCGGTAAACGCAGCTTGGGCAAGCCCTCTACAAGGTGTAATCTTGCAAGGGTCGCGGGAAGCCACTGGATGCAGGCAGCATAAGACCGGCTATTGTGGAGTTACTTGGGGAGGCCTTTGTCCAGCAGAGGACGTCTCTCGGCTGATATGATGAGACGTACAGAGTTTAAAAATAGAAATATAGACAAATATTGTTTAGATAAACAACGTGGCCAATTCTAGTTTACCAAAAGCTGACTATATGCAACGGTTTCAATAACTGTTACTAATATCTACCAAGTGCCAATTGATTTGCACACCGAAGGTTCTGTATCTTGAATTATTTACTTACATACTCTATAGATCGAACTCTGAAGAACGGTTACTGAGAGGGAGGTTATAATTTTTACATTTGCAATCTTAGCGTGAACTTGGAATGTAAAACTAAAGTATCCTGATATCCTGCTAGTTGTTATAGTCGATTCTACATTCAAAACCTAGGGTAGAGCTAGGATTCAAACCGTAAAAATATATATTTTGGCATTGGAACGAAGTTCCTTATCGCGCGTTGTGAAAGGGGGCTAGACGGAAAAAAATCTTACGAAAAGTTGTCACGACACTTTTTGCAGCTGTGCGGCATGCGCATGTTTCTCTGTCTGTCTCTCTCTCTCTCTCTTATAGAAAGCAAGCCACATATTTTCATTTCTATTTCGCATTGAACAGTGTGGTGTCGCGACGATTATTTTTGTTGAGTGTATTCAGGTTTTTTGTACATAATAAATAATAAGAAATAACTTCGTTCCATCCGGGTGTCCCTTGACACCTTTCAAGTTTTGTTATATATCTAAATATATTTTTGTTGAAGATGTTTTAATTATAAAAATGAATCACCAAAAATTTTTTGTACGGTCATAACTTCGAAACGACTGCACCAAATTATATAAATCTGGCTTTTATGTGTTCGTAATTACCAAGAGATTTGTATGAACAAAAACAAAATATAAGCGAACTGAATTGAAGACTGTGAGACGTTGTTTTTTTTTGTAATTGTTTCTTCAGAAGTGTTGATTTTCTTTTCGGAAGTAAATACGAAAAGTGTTTTGCATTAAAATGATAATTGAAATTAGACTTTAAGATCAGATTAGAGATTAATTAGACTATAGACGGCATTAGTTAACGGCAGAAAAGAAATGGTACCGCCATTTGTATTTCGCCAAGAGATCTAGTATTTCATACATTTAGAACGTGGTTGGAGAAGCAAAATACATACATTACCTAGACTCACGCCTGTTTCCCTGATGGGTAGGCAGAGAACGGATTTCCATTTGTCACGATCTTTGCACACGTCTTTTGCCTCGATTACTGTAATTATATTCTTCATACATGCTCGCCGGTTTAGGGTACTTCTGACCTGTCCTACATACCTACTTTTAAAATCATGAGTATGTAGTAGATGAAATAAACTGCTGTGAAAAACAGCCGGAAGGAGAGACGGTTTTTTTTTGTTAGTACAGTACCCTAAAACCGACATAATATCAACCTTGTCTGGAGTAATTATCTTGCGGAAACATTTGACATTTTGTTAGTACCAATGTCCGCTATTTCGATCGAGATACCATCTTTTATCAATCAACTAAATTGCCAAACAAACATTAATTTTGTACCTTATTCTTTAGAGAATAAAATAGAAGTTGAATGTTCTTTTTTCTTGCACTTTAGAAATCAAAACAGAGTCATAATTTGTGTGTATTAATATTTTTAATGTGAATATCATAACATAATTACCAATTAAAAAGCAAGAAAATGCTTATAAATAGAATGGATGCGAGAAAAAAAATGCATTTAAGCTTTAGTGGAGTCCATAGTGACAGTTTTTCAGTGGTTTAGCGATTGGTTCGAATTCAAATTCAAGTTGTTTATTTAAAGGTAAAAACATATTTATTAGTAATATTACTTTTTATATTTTTTTTTCCAATTTCGTGAAAATTCATCAGATTATAGTCTTATTCTTTTATTAAATATGTAAATATATCCTATAGGTATACATATATCATAGAACATTATTCACATACAGCCGTCTGCCATCATCATCCCAAACTAAGCAGAGTTTGTACTGTAGAAACCAGATAAGTGATATATTACATACCTATACTAGGTATCTTTTTTGCAAATACATATGTACTTATATAGATAATTACACCCAGCCTCATGACAAACAGATATGTTCATGCACACAAATATCTGTCCTAGGGGCTACCGGCTACGTCGCCAAATATCGGGATTGTGATCGGCGTTTAAATTAATAAAGGTTAAATATTACTTAATCAATCGTTAAATCGGATTCGTATCGATTCCGGATCATTTATGACGTCACATGGAAGCCGATTTAACGTATGATTAAGTCATTTTTAACCTTTATTTATTTGAACGCCGCCGATCACTATCCCGATGTTCGGCGACTTAGACGGTACCCCCCTGGGGCTCTACCGGCTAAGTCGCCGAACATAGATTTCTTAAATGGCGTTTAAATAAATAAAGGTTAAAAATGACTTAATCAATCGTTAAATCGGCTTCCATGAGCACATGTGACGACATAGATGGTCCGCAATCGATTGTCAACGTTGAAGCCGATTTAACGATTGATTAAGTCATTTTTAACCTTTATGTTTTTGAAGGCCATTTTAAGAAAACGATGTTCGGCGACTTAGCCGGAGAGCCCCTGGGTGGGGATCGTTGGTTGCGAGTTGTTTGAAATAATATCTAAGTAGTTTGTGTAGTAAGCCTCAGATTCCGAGTCGTTCCAATTTATTTACAAGCTTAGGGCTTAATCCTGGGAGTGAATGAGTTAGTCCATACAAAGTTATTACTTTGTATGGACTATCAAAGGCTTGTGCTATCTGGTCACCAATTAAATAGCAATTGGTATATATAATTTCTTGGCTCCATTAAAATTCATTCGCAGTATTTATATCAACTAATAATAAATACAAACGACTAGAAAAATAATTCCATAGTAATATTCGTAACTCACAATGATTCTACTATTTTCCAAGGTGTTCTGGCTGTATGCTTAAAGAATAATTATCTAGAACTTGTAGGCTAAGATCTCGGAACATCAACGATACCGTCACAACGTTTTGCTCCATTGAATAAAGGGAGATGATAATTAAATCGAGACTAGGTTGATGGCGTAGTGTGCGGCTGTGTATTTTAAAATAGAGAGATTTACTCTCTCATAAAACTAATTAAATTATATACACATTAATAATGCTTCGTGTGTTTCGAAAGTGGTTTATTTACGTATTGGTCAATAAGTGAAACATTTATGTATAGTAATCCCGTCGCACGACGTTCATTTATGTAGCACTTATCTATTCAACGTACTTTGAATAACTATTTTATAAAATAATAATAATAATATCTCGGGACAATGTCACACAGATCATCCTAGCCCCAAACTAAGCAAAGCTTGTACTATGGGTACCAGGCGACGATATACATACTTATATAGATAGATAAATACTTATATACATAGAAAACATCCATGACTCAGAAACAAATATTCTTGCTCATCACACAAATACTTGCACGTACCGACGATTCAAACCCAGGACCACCAGCTTCGTAGGCAGGAGCACTACCAACTAGGCTGTGGTGACCGTATATACAACTTTTACAAATATACAACTTTTATTTATAACATTTTAAAAGATTGTTTGTCGAATGCAAATAAATTATTTATGGATTCATTATGTTTACAATGCCTAGAATAAATATATAATTTTAAATTAAATATCAGTTTTCAACGATTTTATTTAAAACAACCGATTCGGATAACAAACTTAAAACCATTAAGATGTCCCAACATATTTTTTTAATTATTTATTTAAAAATAACAAGACTGGCCTAGACCAGTGGTTAGTGACCCTGACTGCTAAGCCAGAAGACGCGGGTTCGATCCCCACCTAGGACGCATATTTGTGTGGTGAGCACGATTATTTGTTCTGTGTCTGGGGCTAATATATCTATAATATGTATTATCACATCTATTTAGAAATGTATAATATAAATATTAAATAAATATATGTTTATCAGTTGTCTCGTTGCCATATAACAGCCTCTGCCAAGTTTGGGATCAGATAGCACTGTGTTATATCGCCCAAGATATTAATTTATTATTTATGTCAATTATAATAAAAAAGATTCACAAACCAGTCCCAAATAAGAAAAAAAAACTTACTATCGAATAGATAACTTTTTCTTATTGAAATTGTTTACAAATAATTGTTCCCAAGTGTACATATGTGTACCTTAATATATCTGTGATATTTATACTTGTCAAGTCTGTATTCATAATTAACACAAATAATGAAATATTTTACCGTGAGATCTTAGTCTATAGGTACGCTGCGCAATAACAAGTGCTAATTATTAAGCACACTAAGTTGTCCCAAAGCTATTTCATATTAGAAGCACGTACTGACGCTAGCTAGGTTTTACCGCCGCCGTTACCCGTTGTGCTATGCAAATCAAATTAATATAACATTGTTTATACAGTTATATTACCCAATTAAAAATAGCAAATTAAAAAAGTTATAGGTATCGGGTGGCCGAGGAATTACGTTCAAACGTAAAATTTTGATACTTTATGAGAAGTATCCGTATCTCCCCCATGTATGTTCTACGATTTTGCGTAGTTTTCGAGATAGAATTTTTTAATTATTTTTTTCGTAAATTTCACCTAACATCAGATTTCGATTTTTTTCTAGTTCTGTTGAATATTTCTGGTTCAGTTTTGTTGTGATGACTAATTAGCATAGTTTAACCTAACACCCTAAAAAGTAAGGTTTATCTAATCATTGTAGAACTGACTTAGAATTTAGTCGAAAGTTCAAAATTAGGGTTTGAGCTCAGAACTCATAAATTTTCAAAGTATAAAAAAAATTAAAATTGTGAGATTATGGTTTATGATTCGGATACTCCTCATCATAAAGTATCAAAATTATGCGTTTGAACTTCATCTCCTCGGCCACCCTGTATAAGCAGGATATGTTTTAGAAGACTCAAAACGATACAATAAATGACATAAAAAACACTTGATTATTCTTCCATCAACAGGGTATTTTTATTCCTGGTCTTCTAAAGAATATCATCATCAATCGTTTTAGGGAATGAATACTAAAAAGCGTTGAAACATGTACTTATGTAATTAAATGTTTTTAAAGAACAAGAAATGCCAAGTTGGATGATGAACACGAAAACACATAGATCGATACGAAATTTGACATTTATTCAGCACTTGGGTATTAACAAACACTTGAATTTTATATAAACTTTGCAACCCCTTTTCATCCCCTTAGGTATTCAATTAAAAAAAATCCTTTCTTAGTGAACACTTACGTCACTTAAGGAGTATTCGTGCAAAATTTCATGGTTCTAAGCCCAGCAGTTTCAGCTGTGCGTTGATCGATCAATTAGACAGTTTCTGCTTTTATATAATATAGAAATAAATAAACGACTTGCCAAGCGACGGACCGCGTGACGTAGTTGGTAAATGCTTGCTTTTCATTCCGCAGGTCGTGGGTTCGATTCCCACCCAGGACATATATTTGTGTGCATGAATAAGCGTGTAATTATCTATATAAGTATGTATTTACAAAACAAAAAATAGTATATATTGTATATCAGTTATCTGGTTTCCATAGTACAAGCTCTGCTTAGTTTGGGATCAGATAGCCGTGTGTAAATAATGTCCCAGGATATTATTATTATAGAAATAATGAAATAAAGGTTTCACTCATGGTCAAAACAGACATACTGACATACAAATCTTTTATACAGGCTATATTAATCTCAAAGCCCAAAGGACAAATCACAATACTGTGCCTATTCTAT
Source organism: Pseudoips prasinana (assembly GCA_951640165.1). Taxonomy (NCBI): domain Eukaryota; kingdom Metazoa; phylum Arthropoda; class Insecta; order Lepidoptera; family Nolidae; genus Pseudoips; species Pseudoips prasinana. The sequence continues at coordinate 14,538,469 of OX621259.1, read as the reverse complement.
AATTAAATAGAATATCAATTACTGGTATAAAACAGATAAAAAGCAAATTCAACAAGCATAGTTTCTTAGTAAATATAAGCGAAAATATATGTCATTCAGTTTAAAAACAACAAAGTATTCGTACTCGTTTTGTACCCGTAGTTTGTGTGTGTTCCAGAGCAAAATGACTAAAGGGAAAACTAACCACAGAAAGTCGGATGGGAAAGTCTTGAATTTCGATCATCTCGTGTTTTGGGTTGCAAATGCAAAAACTGTGAGTATTTTTTGGATGTTATTTTAATCATTAATTATCGGAACGTATGGAGCAATATGTGTGTGCGATTTCTTCGGTTCGGATTAATTTTAAGCTATTGTATCGATAGAAACAACTATCTAGTTGTTTCCATTGATACAATAGGTTAAAATGAATCCAAATCTCGTCTCATAACCCAGATTTTGGGTCCATAAAATCTTTTTTCTGGACCCAAATCTGAGTTATGCCGCGGCATTGGATAGACTTAATTAAGATTAAATTTGCTAAAAGCAACCTACATGTTAGCAAAATTTATTAGTTTGAAATAATCATCAATTCACGCAAATATATTGCATAACTTTTCAATTTGGTGCAAAAAGGAAAATGTGTTTTACACACGTTCAGGCTTTCCGATATCCTTAAGTTTAGTTAGTTAGTTTTCTATGTCCTGAAGAGTGTGTTTAGTAATATGAAGCGGCGAACGGCGTTTGTTTGTTTACTTACATATGACGTCATTTGTTGAGATTCATGTTTGTTAAATTAAAAATATTATTTTTCATATGACCGGTTTAAATATGAATCAATAATACTTCAAATATATTAAAAAGTCTTTAAATCTTGTAAATTGTCTGCCTAACCTAATTTTACTGTCAGATTATTTATTGCTTATGTACATTAAATATACCTAACGCCGAGTTATTGAGTTCATGGTCCGTGATCCTTTATGAAATGATGGACGTTATACATTGGATGGACAAACCTGTCCAATTTATTAAGTAAACCGAAAAACTTCTGAAATGTTTCAGGCTTCCAGTTATTTCGTAACAAGATTTGGATTCAAACCTCTAGCGGTACGTGAGTCGACAGACAACAGGCGTGTGGTTTCCTACTCTGTTAGACTAAACCAGGTAAATATTTTGAGATAGCCAACGCATTGCCAACAAAGGACAACTGATAAATACATACATTTATCATCAAATAAATCTCATCACACAGAGATTTGACCTGGGTAGGAATCGCACCCCCGACCTCTGGCTTTATAGTCAGGGTCAGTAACTACTAGACCATCAGGCCCGACTGGCCGTAATGATTCTATAATAAGAAAAGGGTAGATCAAAGCAGTCGACCAATATAGCTTATTGGTCGACTGCTTTGATCTGATCTGCTTTGAGTTGCTCTTGATTAGCGGGGCTAAAATTACACCATAGTCTCAAGTTCTTCTAGTGCGGTTTTAAATCACGGAATAATTCAATCACGGGATGAAGTTCTTAAAGACATATCAAAATCACGTCAAAAATATGTATATATACCTACCTCTATAGGTAGGTATATATACATATTTTTGACGTGATTATGTCTTCTTCTGAGCAACTCAAAGCAGATCAGATCAAAGCAGTCGACCAATAAGCTATATTGGTCGACTGCTTTGATCTACCCTTTTCTTATAGGTATTCGTATATATTCCACAAAACAGCTTTCCATTCTACAATTCTTTCCAGATAACAATAATATTTGAATCCCCAACAACCGTCGTGGGCGAAATCTCCAAGGAACTGCTATCTCGCGGCGACTTTGTGAAGGACGTGGCTTTCCAAGTCCAGGATTTGGAGGAACTGGTGAAGAGAGCCAAGGAGGGAGGCGCGGATATAGTGAAGAACATTACAGAGGAAAAGGACGCACATGGTGTTGTTAGATATGCGGTGTTGAAGACGGTGGGTAAATTTTATTTTCCTCTTTGGAAGTAAAACTATACATATACTCGAAGCTGTGCCAAGCTTCACAGTATTAAGAGTGCATTAGTTAATCTGATGGATCTGATTGTTTCATCAGCTGCTCAAGTGCAAGTTTAAAACGATACCCACATTGAATATAGAATGGATCTTCCATTCATCATTAAATTACGTTGACGATTTTGGTACGAAATGGAAAAGTGTTTGGCACGTATTATATACTCAAGCTCTGCTGCAACTTCGGAGCAGTGCTTGAGATCATGGGCCCTTTGAATAATAAAAACGGGCATGAGTATTTAACTGTTTTTCCAACGAATATAATACAAAAATAAAGAATATAAATACAAAATTATTGCAACAATAATTTTTTGTGAACGAAAGTAGGGTCTCCATTTTCTCCGGGTTTCTTCAGGATACAAAAGAAAATTCTTACAACATATGTAGTTCGTAGAAAGTTCATACTAAATAATGTATTTGGAAAATATTTACAAAATTCAACTAGCATAATACACAGCATTGCTTACTCTTCAAAGAAAAATAGCTAACTCGGAAAAAAATATAAGAATGAACTGTTGATTACACCTAAGTTATTAATATAGTGTTTAATTTTAGTACGGAGACAACACGCATACGTTAATAGATCGCAGTAAATACAACGGGCTTTTTCTACCGGGATATGAACCTATGGAAGATGATGTCTTAAATAGAAAATTGTAAGTATATATCCAAATCTACTATTATTAAAAGAACAACACAGTACTTTCTTACAAATACAGTTCTTAAGGCGCTCACTGGTCCGTAATGCCCGAGCGACACGAGGCTAGGTTTTCAAGCTGGGATAGCAAGCTAGTGTCAGTAAGCTAGCAAGCAAGTACTTCTGGCTTCGTGTTGACAAAACTAGCTTCATTTCTAAGGTAGTAAACTAGTAAGCTAGTTGATAAGCCATCTCATCACAAATGGGGTTACTTAATACATATACGTTTATAGTTAATTCAACATACAAAGCATGTGTCCAACTAGCCCCAACTTTGTGAGAGACTGATGCCTGAAATAGGTTTGAATGAAAACCTGTACTACAGGTTATCAGGCTCACCACGCGGCTCAAATGCTAGTAAGATGCCTATTAAACCATAACGTATACATATAAATCTGGAAGCAGTTATACAATTCAAAAGCAGTTATATAATTCATTTGAAATGCACCCCCGTGACATGGGTATTAAATGAAAGGATTTGCTGATTATATAAGAAATGACATTTTCTTAGATTTTGTAATTTTTTGTGCGTGCTAAAAGCGTGTTTTTTAGTTTTTAAAACTATTATAAATAATTGTAATTCATCTTCTAGTTCATCTAGTGCGAATCGGCACAGTTTTCGAAGAAATAGTTTCAGTCAAATAGTGTTTTTTATCGTGTGCAGTTCATTTTGGACGAGGGGTTACCTCGGTCACAGCAATAATACTTGCTTAAAATAATATAGCCTCATGTAAACTGTACTAGCATATTCCAAGCCAGGTCAGCTAGCCAAGACAGTTTGAAAGTGAAATAGCTTGCTATCCTAACTCGAAAAACTAGCCTCTTGTAGCCCGGACATATAAATGATCAGTCAGTCCACCGATGGGTGACCGCCAAAATAGTTCACCACTCCTGCATTAACTCTTCTTCCGTCATTACTAGAGACGAAACTGTTCTTGTAAGTATTTATTAAATTTCATTAGAAGATATAGACTGCTCATCTATGAATACTGATGTAGTAGGTTGGAACGTAAGTAGCTCTTTACGTACGTAGTACTTCAGCTGTTCAATAGATGTCACTGTGCTTGTGACGTAATTTTTCTGAATGGCGCTATAGAGATTCTGAATATGAATAAACTGCTCACCACATCCTGTGGGAGTGTGATCTCTGGCAAAATCAGCGTGATATTATGTTAAACAGCTTGCAACCAATATCTGGAGTAGTTTATTATACGGATCTTGTAGCAACAAGGAACAACTTCCGTGCGTTTAAGCGTTTTTGCCATACCTACTATTGGAATCAAATATAACAGCTCACTTAGGACCCTTAAATTGATCCTCGGTGCTTTTGCAGCTGGCTTCTCTAGTTGCAAATCTCTCATTTTATGAGGCTATAGCCTCTTTACATCATTCTGTCTCCCGCTTTGCTCTGGAGGGAAGTGGAACTATTCATTTTCTAACTCCTCCTTTTTTCTGTTTCTGATTAAATTCGTTGCGGGATCCAAGACAGTTAAAGCGATTCCCCGGGACATGCCTGAGCTTCACCGCTCAGTGTCATTTCATTGTGTGCCACTGTTGATCCTGGCTTACAGGAGTTGCAGTGGTGGGTAAGAGGGAGGGACTAGTCCCGATAACAAAAGAAAAAAAAAATATAGAGATTCTCCGCGGCTGCATGACCTCCCCGTGTCGACGCATTTTCGGTATCGCTTCTCGGCCTTTTGGCTAAGATCAAAGTGTAGTATCTGTTCTTTTCAGCTTAATATCTGAAAGTTCCCTCACTGAGGGACCAGTATATTAAACTGATTTTTGTAAATCGACGGGATGTTCGGGGCTCGCTCCACTCCCGTCACGGGTCGGCCCGGCATTGCAGTGCCGCCGGGATCGGCCCACATAAACACATTATAAGTCTGCGACTAAGAACTACCGGGGGGCAAGGCCCGACTCAAGATTAAAATCAGTTCTCTATTCGGCACCCTTATGCCACGTTCGAATTAACAATCAAGTAATTCTACCAATTCAATATTCAATAGAAGGCAATGCTAAGGGCGATATATAAATGGTATTACTGAACCATAATATGAATTAAGCAATGGACTTACTAAGTCATTACTGCTTATATGACCAAACGGGGCCTTTTCCCCCTTATTTTTAGGTAATAATATGTTATTTATATCATAATTTAACAAAAGCAATTGGTAGTGAACACCGAGGATATAAATAAATAAAAAAAAAATTGTTATAAAAAAATGTGGACACCCTACACTAATTTCTTAAAAACTGTTACAAAAATGTTTTTATTTCACTTTTAATGAAATGTTAAATATATATAATAAATTAAATAAATAGACACACCAGTATGTAGGTGTTACGTGTCTGAATGCCTCGTTTTGGTCTGATTTTTTATCGTGGGGAAATTCTTTATGGATCGTCCTGCCGATGGGGAAGCGACGGGATACGAGTATGTCGGACTACCAGCCAGATGGTAGACCTGGGTTTACCGACTAAAACCCCTCAGCCACCTATAGTCCAGACCACGGGATTCGCTCGCGCATTTACCACAGACTGGACAATTCCGACTTAATTTTTAAATAATTAATAAATTAAATAATGTGTATGGCCCTAAATAAATATTAAGAGCAATGGTTCTCAACATTATAAGGAACTTGTAAGATTTTGGTAGGCGAACGCCTACCAAACGCATTTATTTTAAAAGATTATAATTATGATTGAAATTGATATATAAATGCAATGTTTATTAATATTTCACCCATAAATGTGAAACGGAGGCGAAAATTATAAGCAATAAGCTTGATATAAGAGAAATAGATACAACTAAAGTAACTCAAAAACTTTCTAATAGAGGGCGCTGTTACAAACTTCTAAAAGTACTTATCTGTCGGCTGCTTATGATAGGGCAGATATACTTATATTCTTCAGAATTTTATAATATTACAGTTATTTACGTTCATTATGTACAATTCAATAATCCTTTTAATTACAGGCCCGACACTCATCTCATGTTTATTGATCATGTAGAAGGAAATATGGCCGATGGAACACTTGAAGACTCTGTGGCCTGGTACGAAAAGAATCTCAATATGCATAGGTATGCTACACTTGAACTACTGACAAACTTTATACTATTAGTCCAGTCAATCACAAAAATAATCTGTTTTACTTATTATTTTATGTGCAGATTCTGGTGCGTCGATTATAAACACGATCTAGTTCCCTACTCGTGCATTAACTCGGCTTCTGTCATTAATAGAGACGAAACTGTACTTGTAAGTATTTATTAAATTTCATAAGAAGATATAGACTGCTCATCTGCGAATACGTATAACCTCATATGTTGTCCTATGTCAAACTTTGGACAATGTAGTAAGTTGAAACGTAAGTAGCTCTTTACGTACGTAGTACTTCAGCTGTCAAATAGATGTCGCTGTGCATGTGACGTCATTTTTTCTGAATGGCGCTATAGAGATTCTCTGCGGCTGCATGACCTCCCCGTGTCGACGCAGTTTCAGTATCGCTTCTCGGCCTTTTGGCTAAGATCAAAGTGTAGTATCTGTTCTTTTCAGCTTAATATCTGAAAGTTCCCTCACTGAGGGACCTGTATATTAAACTGATTTTTGTAAATCGACGGGATGTTCGGGGCTCGCTCCACTCCCGTCACGGGTCGGCCCGGCATTGCAGTGCCGCCGGGATCGGCCCACATAAGCACATTATCAGTCTACGGTTTTGGTTAAACTGAAGGCAAGGTCCTCTTCAAAATTAAAATTTGACGTCTACCTTGTTTTCGGTACCCACGTGCCACGCGTTAGAATTCCCATTCTACCGATTCAATATCATATAAATATGTCTGCCTAGGACACAATCGTAGATGTGATACGGAATACAATAGTAAGGGCGAACTGTATATAATAAACTAAGTCATTACTGCTTTCATAAAAAACGGGGGCTTTTTCTTCAGGAACGATTATGTTATTTATATCATAAATTAAGTAAAAAGCAATTGGTAGTAACCACGAAACTAAATATATAATAAAATAAACTTATTATAAAACATATATGGACACCCTACACTAATTTCTTAAAAACTGTTACTGATTTCTTTTCACTTTTGAATGAAATGAACACAATAGGCGCTCTAGCTATGAACCATGATTAAAGTTTATTAACTAGTTATTACTATACCCACAAGCTTCTGCCGTTGATTAAATTTTTGAATGGATTTCTTTTTTATTTTCACACATACATCCTTTACTAAACACAAAATTATTTGTATGGGGAAGCAAAGAATTATTATTTTCATTATTTCTCAAACTGGTTGCCTTCAATTGGGCCAGTTTTAAACCTCAACTATTACAACACGTAGTAGGCATAATAATACTTTTGACGTGGTTGGTAAATGCTTGCCTTTCACGCCGCAGGTCGTGGGTTCGATCCCCACCCAGGATAGATATTTGTGTGCATGAACATGTCGGTTTGTCCTGAGTCAGGGTGTAATTAACTACATAAGTCGGCATTTACAAAAAAAAAGTAGTGTATGTAGTATATTAGTTATCTGGTTTCCATAGTACATACAAGCTCTGCTTAGTTTGGGATCAGATGTCCTGTCATGTGTGATAGCCGTCCCAAGATATTTATTGACTTTATAAATATATACTGATTGCAGTTATCAATGAACGAAGCAGCCAAAGGTCTCCGGCCGACGAGTAAAGCGACCGAGTTTGTGAAGGCGCTGGGGACCTCGGGGGTGGAACATGTCGCTTTGTATACCGATGACATCGTTTGTACTGTAAGTATCATCAACATCATTATATCAGTCGAATGACTTCCAATGGTCGACTGCACGTGTGGCGCAGCGGTTAAAACGGTAGCCTCGGCACTTCGAATGACAGCTCATAGCCAGATGTTCTCATCAGTCGTAAGTGATTGGTGAGGTCAAGCAACTAGGCCCGCGGTCAGTCCATAGATGGGTTACCGCCATAGTGGTTTAATTTCTGAGCGTCTCCGTGCTTTGGAGGGCACGTTAAGCTGTCGGCCCCGGTTGTAGCCATCGTCGTTAAGCCATGTCAGAGGCCTAATGCGGCTTGAACAACTCTGATACTAGGGTAACCACTGCACTCACAATAAGTAACTTCGAATTCCGCGCAGGACAATTATTTGTGTGACCCATAAATAGTTGTCCTGAGTCTAGATGTAGTTTGTGTCCGTCAACTATACCTTTGTAAAGTACCTCGCCACACAGGGATTAATTTGCCTACTACGGGCGTTGTCTAAAAAAGGGAAAGAAGAAGAAAGAATGTAAAATAAAATTAAATAGGTTTTTATTCACGTAGACTTTAAGAAAGCGCTTGTAAATAGTCAGAACATGTTTGTAGTAATATAGTTAGGTATGTAAATATTATTATTTCTTGGTTCACTTAGATATTTAGTTACACGGTTTGTATGAAAACATTTAGCTACTTACATACTTAGCTAGCTTGTATTAAGTTATGTTCAAAGAGATTACGTTTAGGTTTAATTATCGAATGTGACCCATAAATAGTTGTTCTGAATCTGGATGTAGTTTGTGTCCGTTTATTATATGTTTGTAAAGTGCCCCGCGACACAGGCATTAGATTTACTAGTGCGGGCGTTGTCTTTTTAAAAAAGAAGAAAGAAACGTTAAGCTGTTTTTTAGGGTTCCGTAGCCAAATGGCAAAAATCGGAACCCTTATAGATTCGTCATGTCTGTCTGTCCATCCGTACGTCACAGCAACTTTTTTCCGAAATTATAAGAGCTGTACTGTTGAAACTTGGTAAGTAGATGTATTTGGTGAACCGCATTAAGATTTTTACACAAAAATAGAAAAAGAATAATAATTTAGGGGGTTCCCGATACAAAGAACTGAAACTCAAAAATGTTTATTTCATCGTACCCATACATGAGGTCTATGGATAGGTCTTCAAAAATGATATTGAGGTTTCTAATATAATTTTTTTCTAAACTGAATAGTTTGCACGGGAGACTCTTCCAAAGTGGTAAAATGAGTGTCCCCCCCCCCTGTAACTTCTAAAATAAGAGAATGATAAAACTAAAAAAAATATATGATGTACATTGCATGCAAACTAACAACAAAAATTGGTTTGAACCAGGTTTGAACAAGATCTAGCAAGTAGTTATTTTTTAATACGTCATAAATCGTAAACCGCAATTTCTTTTTATTTAATCAACTGAAATACTTGCTGCTACGGAACCCTTCATGGGCGAGTCCGACTCGCACTTGGCCGGTTTTTTTTTACATGACGTCGTGCAGCTAGCCTACGTGGCTTTCACTGCTTCACCGGACTACAGAGGTGAGCGTGGGCTCATACTGTCTAGCAGTTTATTTTGTGCGTGATTTATTAAATACCGCCTTTATTTTTTAAGGCCACACGCCTATTTCTCCGTAATCGCTTTGTTCCCAACTATTGTTCGCGTTTTCATGGTCACTGTCGTAAATTTCTAGGAATGCAAGAAAAATGAGTGCTCACTGAGAAATAAATGGATTCAAAACTAGCCAATAAATAAATAATTATTTAATTAATAAAAAACCCAACTGCGTAAATAATGAACCAAACTACGCATATAGACAAAGAACTGAAAAGAAGAAAACAAGCACTTAGATGTCCGGTGGTCTAAAATTATATAATGTACTATTGAATGAATACTATTGAAGAAAATATAATATATATTCAATAATGGGCAAAACAACTGCTGAACAGTCGGGATCCATTGACAAATTAGATTGGTTGTCGACTAATGGATCCCGACTGTTCAGTTGTTTTGCCCATTATTGAATATATATTATATTTTCTTCAATAGTATTCATTCAATAGTACATTATATAATTTTAGACCACCGGACATCTAAGTGCTTGTTTTTTTCTTTTCAGTTCTTTGTCTATATGCGTAGTTTGGTTCATTATTTACGCAGTTGGGTTTTTTATTAATTAAATAATTATTTATTTTATACTTTTTAGTTATGAGTTCCTAGCTAGTTTCAAAAACAAGTTAACCACATTATATATTATTATTTTTGTTCTTAATATTTATGGGGTTTTTTTATATTTTTATCATTCATTATCTAGATTTCGTTATTAAATATTATTCATTCATTTATTTATTTCACTTAAAATAGAGTATAGTGGTGGTCTTACTATTAGGTTAGTCTCGTCAATTTTACGATTATATGTCAAATTTTACACAAATAATATAATTAATTAAATAAATCACAGTTTTTGAAGTTATACTTCTTTTGGCGCGATGGAGAAAAATGATGAGAGTGAATTTTTACGATGCGCGCGCACACCGACACCAAAAAATTTAACATCGCATCGTGCGAGCGCATCGTAAAAATAACAGCATGACGTTAGTTCTAGGTGGTATGAAAATTGATAACTATGTTCAAGTTGTATATTAAGAAGTATAACTTCTAACGCGTGTACATAAGTACACACAAGTTTGTTTTTTAAAGACAACCCCTGCACTATGGAATCTAGTCCCTGTGTTGCAGGGTACTTAACAACATATAATAGGCAACTCGACTGCCTTAGCCGTTGCGCCTCACGTGCCGTCAAAAATTTGATTTGATTGAATAGAATGATTTTTCTAGGAGCCACAGTCTGAGTTGGTTTTTGAACTTTGCCGCTGAAAAATGTCTAATATTTTGCGGCAAAGCATTAAACACTTTCACACATACAGCATAGGAACTTTTTTGAAATAGTGTTGTATTAGTTATCATGTTGAGAGGAAAAACATCTTTAGCTCTAGTAAATACTGTGGCTGCGTTTTCACAAATACATCAATTTCAAAAATGTACAAACACACTAGTCATAATTTTTAGTCCTTTTAACAATGATTTACATGAGACAAACGGAGGAGTACCTGTAGTTGCTTTAACGCATTTTTTTGCCAAAGAAATGCTCTCGATTTATTTGTTGAATTGCCCCATAGTAAGATACCATACATCAGGATAGAACCAAAGTACCCGAGATATGCCATCAATATCGATTGGTAATAAGGCTGTTTTGCGAAGTCGTGACAAAACGTTCCAGTCACAATAACGTTAAACTGTTATTAGTCCGATTAAGGAATGACTCAATATATATATATATATATAGTGTATAGAGTAGGTATAGAGTGCGTGAGCGGGAACCTAAGGGATATTTTCAGAAACTTGTTCAGAGTACTTAGAGGGAAAACATACTAAAAGTCCTGACGTCTAGGAGGTGAGGCGGAGGGAGGAGGGGGAGAGGGACAAAGACCTCAATTTTAGGTTTTTGCTAATATCTTTAAAAAGGTGCGTTTTAGCAAAAAATATTCTTATATAAAATTAAAGCTTACAAAATTCACTATAACTTTGATCTCATATACTTTTTCATATTTCCATTCGTTTATGAGCTACACGCTCCAGAAATATAGTAAATTTAAGTTATTCAGCGGAACTCTTATAGATGCCTTGAGAAGATTAGGAGACCTGATATGCTTCTGGAGGGAGGTGTGCTGGTTGGAGTGAAGGCCGTCATGGCTCACATACAATGGTCCTCATCGGGACTAAGTGCGGAAACCAAACCCACTAGCATATTAGTGGGAACAAGATGATGATGAGTTATTCAGCGTGATGACCATTACCTGATGCCCGAATTATCTCTAAATTTATTTTAACATAAGCTGGGAGTACCTCCACGAGGTAAGGGCGGTAACAGTAAGATATCGCGTTTTTTTGGAACAGCAGATAAGTGAGCTTAGGCGGGAAAAACATCATGAAGATTGCTTTTTGCTTAATGCTTACTGTAGGAAACGCAACCTTACTGGCTAAAACTGAAAAATGACGATGAATGAATGAATGACAAAAATGAGATGCAATAGCATGGATCATCTACATCTATGGATGTACATCCTCTTCTTACACTCATTTACCGGCTACGATACAACATCAGCAACGTTTAGAAGAAGCAAGGTGGGTTTCTGTAAATTGTATTTAAATTCGGAAATTATTCAGGAAGCAGCAAAGATCTTTTACAACCCAAGCTCCAGCCATAGTGATGTTGCAGAAGCTGGAAAGGTGTGCTTCCTGAAATGGTATGGGACACCAGCAAAAGTGACCAGGGAAAGAGGAGGGTAGGCGCTACGAAGAAGCTGTTATATTTTATTTCCCGTATATTTTATTTCTTTAAAAAAGTTTAAGTGAACAATTGAAGAAGATATAACGATAAATGTATAGTGTATGTGACAATAAGTGAGTGACATTGGAGTTCATGTGATATACGCTGTTTTAACAAAGAATTTTGAAGAAAAAGTTTAAACAAAACAACGAGCGTTAAATTCAAAAGATCTGGCATTTATTTAGTTCAACACTACAAAAAGAGGAATAATTAGTGAGCCGAAGAATTTTCCAGATCAAGAAACTTGAAAGGTACATAACAACCTGCTTAATTTCAAAATATATAATATTCACTACAAAATACACAAGTCATTCGTATATATATACACATCAACGCCATCTGTTAAAAAGTGATAAAACTATTGATAAGACCTACTACTTACCACAACTCCAGATAGAACTGATTCTACTAACTGGCGCTAGGTGGCGTTATACTGAAATATCTATAATATTGCTCAACTTTAATCAGAGATGGCGCCCCCAGTATCTTTATGCGAAGGATGTCACCAAAAAATACCAATAAAAGAAAACCTTACTTGTTCATTATGCAAATGTAAATACGACTTGGAATGTGCGGGCGTCTCTAAAGAAAATTTTGCCAAAACGATGACCTCCGAACATAAAAAGACATGGAGATGTCAAACATGTATATCTAAAATCCCGAAAACTGGAAATATTAACACCCCTATACGATCCTCGATGGGACTTGACTATACACAAATTATAACATCGCCATCTGACACAAGTTTTGTCACGACAAGAATAAAATCCCAGCAACTGCACAATGTTACCGCTGACTCCGAGGATTTGAGTTTTTTAGGAGATACATTGCAACAAACCAACGAAAATGTATTTACAAATATAAAACCTCAAAATAACACACAGTTTTCTATGGAAAGTCTAAACGAACTTATTATAACATGTTTAAAGGAAAATAACAAAGCAATAGTCCAAGAGCTGCAAGAAACAATTCACGCGGAAATTAGAAAAGCTATTACTGAGCTAAAACAAGATTTTGATAAAAAAACCAAGACTTTAACCGCTGAAAATAACCAGCGTAAAATAGAAATAGATAACATAAACAAGACTATATTACAATTACAAACGGAAAATGAAAACCTCAAGAAAGAAATAAGTAATCTATCATCACAATCCATACCATCACAATATACACAGGAAATAAACCGCAAAAAAGTTGTGCTACATGGCCTAAAGGAGTACTACAAAGAGCCTGAACATGAGCTACACGCCAGATTGATCGAAATATTTAATGAAATATCAAACATAAACTTATCAGGTTACATCGAAAGCATACACAGAGTAGGAAGAGCAGGAACGAAAAATCGACCTGTTGTCATAGAGATCATCAGTAAGAGAATGACATCATATATTATAAACAATAGTATATACTTTCAAGGAACCGGACTCTACGTCTCAGAATTTTTAGATTCAAACGAAAGAAAAGAAAGAGCAAAATTAAAAGAAAGAATGATTCAAGCCAGGAAAACTGGACACCACGCTGTAATAAGGAAAAATCAGCTCTATATAGATGGGAAATTCGTCAACATTAAGGATGATAACAATAAAAATGAATTATTAAATATTCAGAGTCAAAACAAAAGCATAATAAAAACTATAGGCTTAAACAATTCCCAAAATATAACCCTACAAGAACCAATCACAAACCATACATTTCGAAACTAATGACATATCTTTTAAAGTATTATTTCAAAATTTTCAAAGTTTAAATAATAAACAAGATTTACTTGAAGCCTTTTTTAGCCAAAATTCATCTTTTACAGTATTAGGCATTTCAGAGACTTGGCTCAAGCAAGAAAATCTTGAACTTATCCAATTCAATGGATACAAAATAGCATCATCCTACTGCCGTAATAGTCACACTGGAGGAGGCGTTTGTATATTAATAAAAGATCACATAAACCATTATAATCGGAGTGATATTACGAACATGTCAATAGAGTACGTTATAGAGTTGTGCGCTGTTGAACTTCCTGAAGAAAATTTATTAATTATAACTATTTATTGGAATAGAAGAGAGGAAGAAGTATTCTATCAACAATTAGGCACAATCTTAAAATACATTAACAAAAAATCCTCGAAACTAAATGTTATTATAGGAGGTGATTTTAACATTAATATACTTTCGAATAATATAAAATCAAAAACTTTTTTAAACCTTATGCATGAATACAAGTATACACAACATGTGAACACACCTACACGTATCACACCATCTACCTCAACATGTCTCGATCTAATATTTACCAATTTCGAGTACACAAACATGTATACAACTGTAGAAGATTACGGCTTTTCTGACCACAGTAGCACTATTTTACACCTCGTATTAACACAAAAACCAACGGTAGCTTCATGGATTATTAAAAAAAGATTATTTTCTAATGAAAACGTACAGATTTTTAAAACTAAACTACAGGAAATTAAATGGGCTGAAATAATAATAAAGGGAAATAATATTAATCAAAATTACAAAGCATTTAATGACACACTTGTTAATATTCTAAATCAATACATGCCTCTCCGTAAAATAAAATTAAAACGATCATTTAAAAAATATTGGTTAACTGTTGGTATTAAGAAATCTTGTAAACATAAAAGATTACTCAAAATTTTTACAAGTAAATCTAATAACCCAACCCTAACCAAATTCTATAAAAAATATGAAAAAGTATTAAAAACCACAATAACTACCTCTAAAAAATTTCATTACAAAAATAAAATGATGACATCGAACAATAAAGTTAAGACAATGTGGAGTATAATTAACGAACGTACTAATAAAAAAATTAAAAAAGACAAAGTTAATATAACATTATGCACAAACAATGTCGAAACTTCTGAGCCTAAGAAAGTGGCCAATATCTTAAATGAGTTTTTTGTTTCCATAGGGGAAACCAACATCTATCCACCATTACATACCACTAACATTAATTTACCTACGCTATGTAATAGAGAAAATTCTATTTTCTTAAAACCTATGGAACCATACGAAGTAAATAAAATAATAAAAGACCTAAAAAACAAGAAAAGTCATGGTTTTGACGAGCTCCCTCCATATCTAATCAAACAATGTGCTGATGAATTGACTTTACCATTTTACTTAATAATAAACCAGTCTTTCGAAGAAGGTATTTTTCCTAACCTATTAAAAAAATCTATAATTAAACCAATACACAAGAAAAACTCCAAGTTAGACCCAAATAATTACCGACCAATTGCCTTGTTACCAACAGCCTCAAAAATTATCGAAAAAGCCATGTACTACAGAGTAAACAATTTTTGTGAGAAATATAACATATTAAATGACTCTCAAAATGCCTTCAGAAAAAATCGTTCCACAGAATTAGCAGTTTATAAGTTCATGCAGTCAGCTCTCAATATAATAAATTCAAAGAAATATGCATTAGGATTATTACTGGACATGACAAAGGCCTACGACCGAGTACAATTTAATATATTACTACAAAAATTATATAACATAGGTATCCGAGGAAAATGCCATGAATGGTTCGTATCCTATTTAAATCGACGTGAGCAACAAGTAGAAATAGAATCGTACAACCAACTAACAAAAGAAATAGAATTAATTAGGTCAAAAACAAAAGTTATAAAAGCTTCTATACCACAAGGCAGCGTTTTAGGCTGTTTCCTATTCCTTGTATATATTAATGACCTCCCGGATTATATAAAAGAACCAAGCATCCTATTTGCAGATGATATCTCAATAATTACTTCATGTGATAGTAACTCTAACCCGAATGACAAATTACAAAGCCTTTTAGAAGACACAACAACCTGGATGACAGCCCACAACTTAGAAATTAACTTTAATAAAACAAAAATAATAACCTTTCACCCTAGACAAAAAAGACAATTAAATGTAAATTTTTCCTACAAAAATAATGAAATAGAAGTTGTCACCACGGCCACCTTATTAGGAGTCGAAATAGATTCGCATATTAATTGGAAACCTCATGTCGATAAAATAAGAGCCAAATTGTCAAAATTCTCATATGCATTACGTGAAATTAAGAAAACTACTGACGTAAAAACTGCAGTAGTTACGTACTACGCATATGCACACGCGTGGCTAAAGTATGGTATCATCTTATGGGGCAACAGTACTGACGCGCATTCATTATTTGTCTTACAAAAAAAACTTATTAGAATAATAGCAAATATTGACCAACAAGAAAGCTGCAGACCCCACTTTCAAGATCAACAAATCCTCACATTACCTAGTATCTACATCTTAGAACTATGCAAATTTGTACGTGCACATCCAGACTTTTACAGCAAAAGAGACGACATTCAAAAGAAATATTCATTTAGACACAAAAATAGGCTAAACCTACCTAATTCACAACTAGAAATGCATGCCTCGAGTACCCTAGTTATGTCCATAAAAGTATACAATAAGTTACCTGAAAATATAAGAAACGAAACCAAAATAAAGAGATTCAATTACAAATTAAAACAATTCTTATTAAATAAAACATATTACGATTTAAGTGAATTTTTCAATGATAAATTAAAATAAATTAATTAATCCAAAACGAGAATTATACTAATATATATGTGCGGGACAGTGTAGTGTTTATACAAACTCAAGTGTAGTGTGTAAACAAACTGATGAACATTAGTTATAGTTTATAAGTGATAACAATGTACATAGAAGATAGAGAAATCTATTTAATTTCCTTTTTATTAGAATATTTGATTGTTTGATAGTTTCTAATTAAAATTGGTTTTGTTATTTTATTATTTAACAATCTAACAGAGTTTTAGAACATACTAGAATATTACCTACCTATTAGTTATAGATGTATGTTATGTTTTGTTTTTTGTGTTTATTTTATTTTTCTTAGATAGAAATAAGTTAGTAGATTCTAAAAATATATAATTTAGTATATGTTTGTTAACAAAAACATAGGGAAAACCGCAAAAAATGTCACCCTGCTCTCGTTACGGTAAAGTTTCGTCGTAGTTAAGCTAATTGCGTCGAAAACCACCCGGAATTTGATTGGTTAAAATTCGTGTGCTCTGATTGGTCAGCCAATCAGAGGCCTTAGATTTTATTAAGGAAAATTATATAAATTACGGGCTGGTTTTCGATATAGTCAGTTAGCCAGCGACAACAGAAGAAGAAACACTAGAAGAAAAAGGAAGAATCAAGACTAGAAGAAAAAGGAAGAAACAAGACTGGAAGAAAAAGGAAGAAACAAGACTAGAAGAAATAGTAAGAACATGAAGAGAGAACTTTAGAAGATAGAAACACTGTAAAGAATAAATCTCAAGCCTTCAAGATAGTCGTTTTTATTTCCCCACCAATCCCAGCAATAGTTAAGTGTGCATCCTGCACATTTAATGGTCCTTCAAGAGTCGGATTTGTGGGGAATATTACTTGAAGATTGAAAATAGCGCTACAGTGAAGACATTCTGAAGAACGTACTTCGTGTTAGTACTTCGTGTCATCGACTTTGAAGATCAGCTGTCATCATGCCCGTTACGCGCTCCGAAGGAAAGGGCCGCAAACAGTCGAGTGAACAGAAACCGTCATCATCCAAGGCCACTACCTCTGCGACCGGTACCAGCACGGAAGCCACATCCGAATCGACACAGCAATCGGGGACGACTATCACGGAGAGTTCCGAACAGACCTACACCTCCGTGATGACTGATCCCACCACCGTGACTTCCGCCGCGACCACCTCGACTGTCACCGCCTCAGCCGCCAGCGCGCCCCCCGCGCCCGCAGCTACCGCGCCCCCCCCCTCGGCCGCCAACGTGCCTGCAGCCTCGCGCCCCGCCGCCGCCGACGTCGTCGTGCCTTCAGTTGCCCCCTCCGCCGCGACGACTCTCACCAAGGGTACGAGATTGAAACAGCTGATGAAGCCGCCCGCTGCTGTCACATCGAAAGAAAATCGCCGTGATACTGACGCCTCGACTGTGAAGCGAGTCGTCAGGGATGCGGCCGGTACGTCGAAACCAACCGGCCCACAGCTCCTCCGCCCCCCTAGCAAGAAGGGGGGAGGGGGGGGATCGACCTGCAGCAAAATGAAGATGCAGAAAATCGCCAAAGCAAAGGAAGAATTGCTCCGCCTCCAAGTGGAACTAGCTGCTGCACGCCTGGCAGCACTAGAAGCGGATGATACAGATAGGGAAGAAGAAGATGATGAAGTAGAGGAAGAAGATGGAGTCTCCCTCTACTCAGAAGTCAACGCCCGTGTAGACAAATGGTTGGATAACCAGGAGACTCGCCCCGTTCTAGCCATCGCCAACGAGCCTCACCACCCCCAGCCAGAGCCGATAATCGCCCTCGAAGAACCGCCGAAGCAAGAAGAGGTTCATCGAACACCGGCGGGAGCACAAGGGGACATCGCACTCCTAGCTGAAGCCATCACTCGGGCTGTCAGCGCCGCCCAGCGACCCAAGTTCATCGAGTTGCCGTTCTTCAGCGGGTCGCATCAGGAGTGGCTACCCTTCCGCGCCGCCTACTACGAGTCCGAACCAACGTTCAGCGCCGTCGAGAATATCAACAGACTTCGAAGAAACTTGAAGGGGAAAGCCAGAGAAGCAGTTGAAGGGCTACTCATCACCAACGCGCACCCTTCAGAAGTGATGAAGACCTTGGAATCAAGATTCGGAAGACCAGAGTCAATCGCAATAATAGAAATGGAAACGCTTCGAGGTCTACCACGTCTCACCGAGTCGCCGAGGGACATCTGCATATTCGCCACGAAGATCTCCAACGTCGTAGCAACACTGAAGACATTGGGTTGTTACAACTACATGTATAACCCTGAACTTACAAAGACATTGGTGAGCAAGCTGACGCCAACGCTCCAGTACCGCTACTACGACTTCTCAGCAACGCAACCCAAAGAAGATCCCTGCCTCATCAAGATGGAGAGATTTTTCAAGAGGGAAGCAGAGTTGTGCGGACCCTTCGCGCTACCTGAACAGGTGGCAGCCACATCGACGGCCGCACCTCCGAAGAAGACTCAGCGGGTCACCAACGTCATAGAGAAGAGCAACACATTGAAGTGCTTCGTGTGCGGCGAGACAAGCCACACCAACGCGACAGATTGCGACGCATTTAAGAAGATGGAAGTCAATTCGAGATGGGATACTGCGAAGTCCAAACGCCTCTGCTTCAGATGCCTACGTTATAGGAGCAAGACTCACCACTGTACAGCGAAGCCGTGTGGTGTCAACGGATGCAAGTACACGCACCACAAGCTGCTTCATCATGAAAAGAAGATAGAACAGACAGAGAAGACAGAAAGTGACAAGAAAACAGAAGTCATCAATTTGACGTGGACAATAAAGAAGCAATCCTATCTGAAGATCCTGCCGGTCCAGGTGAAAGGACCTAAGGGTACAGTCAACACATTCGCATTGATGGACGACGGATCCACGGTCACACTCGTCGACGAAGACATCGCGGCGAGCATCGGAGCTACAGGACCAGTAGATCCACTGAAGATAGAAACCATCAATGAGTTGAAGACTGCGGAATCGGCATCAAGAAGAGTAACTGTCGGACTGAAAGGGCGCAACGAACATGAGGAGCAGATTCATGCAAGAACAGTGAAGAACTTACAAGTCTCCTCTCAACGGGTTCCACGCGAATTAGTGGAAGGTTGTCCACACCTATCGGACATCAAAGGACATCTTACATACTCCAATGCCAAGCCACGGATCCTCATCGGGCAAGACAACTGGCATCTACTACTGACCGAAGAGACCAGGAAAGGGGACAAGGACCATCCAGTGGCATCTCTCACGCCACTCGGATGGGTACTTCACGGAAGTCAAACTAACTCCTTTGGCCAGAAGATCGACTTCGTGTCAACAATGAAGGAAGCAGAAGATGACCTCGAGGACCTGGTGAAGAGATACTTTGAGATGGACACCCTCTGCATAAACCCGAAGAGACCAAAAACCGATCCAGAGGAGAAGGCACTTCGAATTCTCGAACAGAAGACCGAGAAGATCGACGAAACAAGATACCAGACCGGCCTCCTCTGGAAGAAGGAAGACGTCAAGTTCCCGGACAATTATGAAAACTCGCTGAAGAGGCTCTTAAATATTGAAAAGAAGATCGATCGTGACCCAGCCCTCAAGAAGAAATATGTCGAACAGATGGAAGCTCTTATAGAAAAAGGTTACGCCGAGCCCGCACCACCGCAGAAGACTCCTGAAAAGACTTGGTACCTGCCTCACTTCGCGGTCATAAACCCCATGAAGCCGGACAAGCTTCGTGTTGTGCATGACGCCGCCGCCAAGACCAGAGGGGTGGCTCTTAACGACATGCTCCTCAAAGGTCCGGATTTGCTTCAGTCGCTGCCAGGCGTCGTTATGCGCTTCCGACAGCATCTCATCGGGGTAACAGCGGACATCAAAGAAATGTTCATGCAGGTCAAACTGCGCACCGAAGACAGAGACGCACTGCGGTACTTGTGGCGCGGGGATCGCCGCGACAACCGACCTCCGGAAGAATATAGAATGACGTCGCTAATCTTCGGAGCATCAAGTTCGCCGTCTACAGCCATTTACATAAAGAACTTGAATGCCAAGCAGCACGAAGACAGTCATCCGGAAGCCGCAGCTGCCATAGTAAACAAGCACTACGTCGACGACTATTTAGACAGCTTCAGAAGCCTAGAAGACGCAGTGAAAGTGACGACGAGCGTGCGCGAGATACACAAGAAGGCCAGCTTCGAACTAAAACAATGGAAATCGAACTCAGCGTCACTCCTAGAAACACTGGGAGAGGAAAAACAAATAGAAGACCTAGAGCTATACAAGACAGAAGAGCAAACTGAACGAGTACTGGGTGTTATTTGGAAGATGAACTCGGACGAGCTAACATTCAACCTCAACCTGGCGAGAATACCTTCAACACTCATCGAAGGAAAGCAACCAACGAAGAGAGAAGCCTTGCGTATCGTCATGTCACTCTTCGACCCGTTGG
This sequence comes from Pseudoips prasinana, assembly GCA_951640165.1. NCBI lineage: Eukaryota > Metazoa > Arthropoda > Insecta > Lepidoptera > Nolidae > Pseudoips > Pseudoips prasinana. Next base: position 14,517,559 of record OX621259.1, on the reverse strand, counting down.
GATTCGCCTCACCTGTCACTATCAGGGCGAAACAGCTACTGCAAGAAGTTTGGCGCCGAGGAACAGCATGGGACGACCGCATTGATGAAGACTTAGCGGAGCAATGGAAATCGTGGATGGGACACCTGAGAAGTCTCCACGACATAGTGATCCCGCGGCAGTATCTGCACTACAGTGACGCCGCCTCCCTCGAACTTCATGTCTTCAGCGACGCCAGTGAGTCGGCCTACTCGGCAGTCCTATTCTGGAGGGCAGTAACACCAGACGGTGAGGTGGGAGTGTCTCTCATCATGGCCAAGGCAAAGGTGGCTCCGCTCAAGCTGACAAGTATACCGAGGTTAGAACTACAAGCAGCAGTCATGGGCACCAGGCTCGCCGAAGCAGTCATCGAAGAACATGAGAGAAAACCCGACAAAAAGGTGTTTTGGACAGACAGCAAAACAGTGCTCACATGGATAAGGACCGGGTCACGTTCCTACAAACCATACGTGGCTCACCGTCTCGCAGCAATAGAAGAGAGCTCTAAGGTCAACGACTGGCGCTGGGTTCCGACGAAACAGAATGTCGCCGACGATGCGACACGAGATGTACCAACTGCCTTTGACAAGAATCACCGATGGTACAAAGGGCCAGATTTCCTTTACCTAACAGAAGACTCCTGGCCAATAGAACCTGTGAAGACCATAGAAGAAGAGCCTTCCGAAGAAGAGAAGACGCATCACATAATCAGTAAAAGAAGACTGAGGCTAGCAGAGGGTCTGCCTGATCCTGCAAAATTCTCCAGCTGGGACCGCCTCCGGTACGCGACAGCACGCGTTCTGCAGTTCATAGAACTCTGCAGAGCCACCAGACAGAAGGTCAACTACCGACGAACAAAGAGGAATAAAGAAGCGGATCCCACATGGAAGAAAAATAAACCTGCGACAGCGAAACCACAGGCACCCAAACAGAAGAAGAGATCGACACCCGACTTGCTTCCAGTCACAGCCGAGCTCCTAAGAAAAGCCGAAGAACTCCTGATGCGGTCTTCGCAAGAAGAGGCCTTCGCAGAAGAAATAGAGTGCCTTAACAGTGGGAAGCCGGTAACAAAGGAGAGCCGCCTTCACCAGCTCAGCGTCGAGTCAGTCAACGGCTCACTCCGACTTCGGAGCCGTATTCGAGCGGCCAAAGACATTGAAGAGAACGTCAAGAGCCCGCTAGTCGTCGACGGAGAACATCAGACGGTGAAGTTATGGATACAGGCAGTTCATCGGCAGCTCCATCACGCCGGCGTCGAGGCAACCGTAAATGAATGTCGCCAACAATACTGGGTACTAAGATTGCGCCCCATCACGCGAACGATCCTTCGACAATGTCTCTTTTGCCGCATGAAGACTCAAGCGCCGCCATACCCAAGAACCGGGGACCTGCCAGCGTGTCGCTTAGCGCATCACAAGCGACCCTTCACCTTCACCGGGGTCGACTATTTCGGGCCTCTCTCCGTGACCGTCGGACGCACCAGACAGAAGAGATACGTAGCCATCTTCACGTGTCTTACGACGCGAGCCATCCACTTGGAAGTCGCCGGCTCGCTCGGCGCCGATTCAGCTGTAATGGCGGTCAGACGCATGATCGCACGGCGGGGATGCCCGGCGGAAATCTGGTCGGACAACGGCACCAACCTGAAGGCTGCCGACAAAGAACTGCGACAAGCAATCGACGCGGCAACAGCAGAAGAAGCAGCGAAGAGGATTATCGCCTGGCGTTACATTCCGCCTGGAGCTCCGTTCATGGGCGGCGCCTGGGAGCGTATGGTGCGCTCCGTGAAGATCGCGCTTGCAGCAACATTGCACGAGCGCCACCCCACCGAAGAAGTCCTCGCCACTCTACTAGCTGAAGTAGAGTATACCGTCAACAGTCGCCCGCTGACCCACGTCTCCGTCAGCGCAGAAGATCCAGAGGCCCTGACTCCCAACCATTTCCTGCTGGGGGGTCCTGGGCGCGTGCCACAGCCAGGCACATTCTCCGAGCAAGACACCATTTCACGGTCCAGCTGGCGAGCTGCACAGAGGCTCGCTGACATCTTCTGGATCCGCTGGGTGAAGGAGTACCTTCCCGAGCTCCAACACCGGCGGGAGCCCCACGGACGAGGTCAAGAAGTCAAGGTGAATGACCTCGTGCAGATCGTCGATCATAACCTGCCCCGCAACATGTGGATACGAGGACGAGTCATCGCGGTGTATCCAGGCCCCGACGACATCGTGCGGACAGTGGACGTGCAGACCAAGGGAGGTGTCCTGCGCCGGCCAGTGAGGAAGCTCGTGATCCTGCCCCTGCCTACAGACGACGTGCCCGCACCAGAACGAGATGCGACGCGGTCGCACGGCGGGAGAGATGTGCGGGACAGTGTAGTGTTTATACAAACTCAAGTGTAGTGTGTAAACAAACTGATGAACATTAGTTATAGTTTATAAGTGATAACAATGTACATAGAAGATAGAGAAATCTATTTAATTTCCTTTTTATTAGAATATTTGATTGTTTGATAGTTTCTAATTAAAATTGGTTTTGTTATTTTATTATTTAACAATCTAACAGAGTTTTAGAACATACTAGAATATTACCTACCTATTAGTTATAGATGTATGTTATGTTTTGTTTTTTGTGTTTATTTTATTTTTCTTAGATAGAAATAAGTTAGTAGATTCTAAAAATATATAATTTAGTATATGTTTGTTAACAAAAACATAGGGAAAACCGCAAAAAATGTCACCCTGCTCTCGTTACGGTAAAGTTTCGTCGTAGTTAAGCTAATTGCGTCGAAAACCACCCGGAATTTGATTGGTTAAAATTCGTGTGCTCTGATTGGTCAGCCAATCAGAGGCCTTAGATTTTATTAAGGAAAATTATATAAATTACGGGCTGGTTTTCGATATAGTCAGTTAGCCAGCGACAACAGAAGAAGAAACACTAGAAGAAAAAGGAAGAATCAAGACTAGAAGAAAAAGGAAGAAACAAGACTGGAAGAAAAAGGAAGAAACAAGACTAGAAGAAATAGTAAGAACATGAAGAGAGAACTTTAGAAGATAGAAACACTGTAAAGAATAAATCTCAAGCCTTCAAGATAGTCGTTTTTATTTCCCCACCAATCCCAGCAATAGTTAAGTGTGCATCCTGCACAATATATATATATATATATATATATATATATATATATATATATATATATATATATATATATATATATATATATATATATATTAACATGTCTTTTATTATATCAGTTAAACTATTTCACTTATATATTTAAAAACACATTTACAATATTAAAGACACACACACACTCAACATTAGCATTTAAAGAAACACAAAGTATTCCTGCATAAAAGATGAAAACATTTAGTTATCCATTTAAATATTAATGCGCCCTTCCTCCTCTCTCCTACACTTATGCTGTGCCCGACAGGGTCTACAAATGATACTTACCAATGTACAACTTACCACCTATTATAAAAACTTTGTAGAACGCAATAAAGTATTGAGTATTGAGTATTGACCCTTCTCAATGTAATTCTTCAAGAGAGTTTTATCGCCCTTTTTGAAGAAGAGCACCATCACACCCCTGTGCCATGCTTGTGGCATTTGACTTTCTAGTATGATGGAGATAACTTCTGAAGGGCCCGTAGGATGGGTATACCACCCGCCTTCAGAAGCTCTACCGTAACGCCATCATCACCAGGCGCCTTGTTGTTCTTAAGCTGTTTGAGAGCCATTCTAATCTCGCACAGGCTGACGTCCGGGATGTCGTCGGTAAGTGTTGGGTTAGTCGTGATCTGGGATCTGAGGCACAACTATCGACAGGTGACTGGGTTTTCGTATACAGCTGTCCGTAGAACCTCTCGATGCCTCCCAGCAACTCAGGTCTAGACGTGACGATTCTGCCATCCTCAGTCTTCAGTTTCGTCAGTTGGCTCTGTCCAACAGATAGTTCTCTTGCAAACACTTTATAGCCTTTGTTCCGCTCAATAGCTTCTTTAATACAATTAGTATTAAATTGATGCGTGTCGCGAGTCAAAGACTTTAAGATCTGTCTGTTGAGCTGCCGGTATCTGGTAGCATCATCAGAGGATGTCAGAACCATTTTCCATCTTTCGTCCACAAGCTGCAGGGTATAGTCAGAGATCTTTTTGGTTCTGTTTGTACGGTGGGCCTTGAAGACCTTAGACCCAGTCGTATGGACAGCTTCTACGAGCCTGTCGTGGTATGAGTCCACTTCCTCGCAATCTGCTAGGCATTCGAAACGGTTTTGCAGTTCGAGCTGAAAGGGTTCAGGGTTTTGGATGTAGATGGGTAAAGGTCGGAGCGTAGACTTTATCAGTCGGAACCTCTGGAACTTGAAATTTAGGTTCAATGAGCCTCTCACCAGTCGGTGATCGCTCCCGGTTTTAACCGTATTGATTATGAGACGTCATTGAACATCTGTCTACTCGTCGACAAGATAAAGTCTACCTCTTTTTTTTTACCATCGGGGCTTACCCAGGCCCATTTGCGGTTTTCCGGCTTCTTGAAAGAGGAGTTCATCATAAAGAGTCCCTCCTTCTCCGTGAAGTCGGCCAACATTTGGCCCCGGGGATTCCGGTCTCCAGTTACAAATTGCCCCACTCTCAGCTCATTCCCGAATCGTTTAATCAGCTTCGCGTTAAAGTCCCCCATGACCACAGTGAAATAAGAGTTCGAGGTATGTATGGCTCTAGAAATATCCTCATACATGACCTCAACCTCATCGTCGAAGTCGGCGCGTAAACCTGTATGACCTTTAACGAATACCGCTTGGTAATTCTGAGTATAAGGTACGCAACCCTAGTCGACACACTCCCGATTTTCACTATGTTGTGGACGAGGGACTTGTGTACAATGAGCCCAACACCACCTTGGGACAGTTGGGCGCCCTCCCGGAAATAGAGCAGATTTCTGGATTTCAGGATTATAGTGTCCTCCCCCTCTCTTCGAACTTCAGATAATCCTATTATGTCCCAATGTAACCTGCTCAATTCTTCCTCCAGGTAGATCATCTTCTCGTCGGTCCGCAGTGTGCCGCTCACGCACTCTACAACTACTTTATTAATTATACTATATACCAAAAAACTTCACACGCTCTACTTTGTTTATGACCATTGTATTTTATATTTATACTAGTAACTTGGTAATTAGCACTTACTTAATCTTAGTTCAAAAATTGAATAAAGTGTGTCTTGCTAAAATTCGCGGTCACATTATTTTTATCAAGCGAATTAATTTCTATCGTATTATTCATTTCTATGTCAAAGTTATTTAACAGATTCTATGCCAAAACTATAAGGATGTCGTCAGCAAACAAAGTGCATGTATAATGAGTTACTTATATCTTGTATGACATTAATATGGAAAAGAAAAAGAGTCCATGCTTATTTACGAGATAGTCCGATCGGCAATATTTAATTAGAGTTCCACTTTCCAGATTGGCATATTTTTTATTTTTATTTCATTTACTGTTTTCTTTTTAATCTATATTTTTTAATCTGTGATATGATAATGAATAAATAAACATCCGGGCCAAATATCACGTTAATACAAGCAGCTCTTTAAGCTGAGAGATAAGTCAGTCATTGTTATTGTTACTTATATGTAACTATGACTGCAAATTTCGCAATCTCGTGATTTCATTGAGAGATTTGATATCATGAGGATTGTTTAGTAGCTTGCGGTGGTACAGAGTACTAATAATTAAACCATCTAAAGACTTGACCTGGCTTAATGAAAAATTCAATTCAATTCAAAATTAAAATGCACGAACTGAGATCGACAACGGCTCGATTCAAAGTTGTCCCTTGCAACTTGTGTACAGTTACTCCTCAACATAATATTAAAGGTAACATTTTTCTTTAAATTTTACCTCGTCCACAAAGCGCATGAAATTCGGTTGTTGATAGATAGATTCTCACACCTACCAAAAGGACTTTGTTCTTTATATCTTTGTCATTGCATTTAAAACAATTCGATTTCGGTAGGTACCTACCTATATATAGTTTTTCAAGTGAAGTTAAGTACTAAATCGTTTGAGGTTGGAGATGGGCGACCGTGTTAGACGTTAGATACTTTAGGTAGTCCAATACCTAATAGATACTTTAGTATATGTCCATCAACACTCACACGCACAGTCATACGAAGTTTTCGTCTTTTCATCGTAAATTTCTACTGTTTTAAAACCTATATGTGAGAATAGTTGTTACGCAACTTTAAATCGATATAGCTCCTAAACGGCCGGTCAAATCGAAAAATGTTGAAAGAAAACTAAAAATGTTTTTTAAATACCTATTCAACGATACCCCACATGACATAGTTTGTTGACTTTATTTTTTTAAATTTTCACAATATGGCGTCCAGTAGTCGCCATATTGAATTTTCACTAACGTCATGTCTTTAGTGACACTTTCCGGACTGAAAGGAATCGATTAACGTGCGAATCATTAAAATCGGTCCAGGCGTTTGGTCTGTATAGTGCTTCAAAGGAACATACATACATACATAGCCTGATAAACACATTACCCTTTGCGTCCCGCAGTCGGGTAATAACCTCCCTCATCTCTTTACTCAGTACAAGAGCCTCTTGTTAATATTTAAAATATATTAAGTAGACTAGCTGTGCCCCGCGGTTTTACCCGCGTTAATCTTTATAAATTATAGCCTTTGTGTTAATCCAGGGTGTCAGCTACCTCGTTACCAAATTTTATTAATATCGCTCCAGCCGTTTACACGTGGAGAAGTAACAAACATACACATTCACAAACTATCGCCTTTATAATATTAGTGTGATATCTGGGTGTGGATATTTAGAAACTAGCTGTGCCCCGCAGTTTTACCCGCGTTAAACTTTATAAATGATAACAGCTCCTCCCCCGTAGGTGATAGCGTGATAATATGTAGCCTATATGTTGACCCGACCTCATAGTAATATTCATGCAAAATTTGAAGTAAATCCATGCAGTACTTTTTGAATTTAGCCCGGACATACATACAGACAAACAGACACACAGACAAAAAATCTTAGAACTATATTTTTGGCTTCGATATCGATTGCAGATCACGTCCCAAGTATCCTTTAAAAAAAAAATCAATGTACAGTTTTGACTTTAGATAGATAGCCTATGTGTTAATCCAGGGTGTCAGCTACCTCCACACCAAATTTTATTAATATCGCTCAGCCGTTTAGACGTGAAAAGGTTACAAACATACACACTCACACAGTCACACACTCACAAACTTTCGCCTTTATAATATTAGTGTTATATCTGGGTGTGGATATTTAGAAATAAGCATGTTTAACACATGCCATAGCACAGGCTCTACCTAGTTTGGGATCAGATGGCAGTGTGTTATTTGTCCCAAGATATTTATTATTATTAATGTCCCTACAGATGAAGAGCCTGAAAGCCCGTGGAGCAGATATCGTAACCTGGCCGTCCACCTACTACGATATGATTAGGGAGAAGCTGAAACACAGCTCTGTGCCAGTGGCGGAGAGTATTGAGGCTCTGCAGGAGAACCACGTGCTGATCGACTTCGATGAACGAGGGTATATGCTGCAGGCATTCACTAAGCATCTGCAAGCGCGGCCTACCTTGTTTATCGAGATATTGCAGAGGAGAAATCATAGGGTCAGTATTTTCCATAGTTTTATTATAATAACTAGCTGTGCCCCGTTTTCCCGCGTTAAACTTTACAAATTATAGCCTATGTATTAATCCAGGATGTCAGCTAACTCCAGACGTGAAGATGTAACAAACAAACATACTCACGCTCTAATATTATAATAAATAAATATTATTATTGTACGATACTTACCTAACTACAAAAATGCGGTCGTGTTGTAAGAAATTTGTACAATGACCTACCTCCTTCACTACAGTCGGTGGTAATTTTTTTAAAGTGCTTCTTTATGTACTTATACTTTGTCTTTAGACCTTATCCTAGCTGTTATTATTCCATAGAAATCTATAACCCTCATTTGCCTCCCTGGATTGGCACCGTAACTCTCAAACGGAGGGACCGATTTCAATGCGGTTTTTTGCATTTGAAAGCCAGTTTTCTTGCGGTGCTTCTTAGCTATGTTAGGTTAATATCGGTCCAGCAGTGTAAGAGATTCAACTCTTTTCCAAAATGATGAAATTATGGTTTGAGTCGGAGGTTTTTTAACGAGTAGGTTATTGGACACGTAATAACAGATTAGTGAGCAGTATTATTTCTGCTCCGCATCCGCACTTTAGACGCTCTAAAAAGTACTAATGTGAGCATGATCATAATCAAGTGCTGAACGCATTTAATTAATGTAATAATTAATTTATTCAGCGGTTTACTTTTATAGCGACGAAGTTTTTAATCATAAATGTATGATTGTAACATCGTCATCAGGAATGCATTGCGAAGGTACAGTCAACACCACTTAGCTGTATACAATTGCAAAAAGAAAAAAATAGCAAAACGATTTACGAAAACAGCCCTTACTGCGTACACAATAAAGATGCCGTCAAGATCCACACGTCTTTATTCATTTACGAGACGTGTAAATATGAATAATTATTCTTGTTATGTTTTTTTTATTCCTAGGGTTTCGGAGCTATGAACTACAAGTGGGTTTTCGAAGCAATCGAACGAATGGACAACTCTAATAAAATCAAAAGCGAAATTAACGATACGAAGAAAAATGATGCTGCATAATAATACTGTTACTACTTAAATAATTAGGGAAATAAAAAATATCGATGAAAATAGAAAATATGCTATACCTAAGTAAATAAGTTAATTAATTAAGAAAAAAGAACCTGTGTTCCAATTGATTAGACTTTATGTCACATAACACAGATATTTCGGAGCCAGTGAGTGATTTAGATTTCTGACAGCCCTAGCCGTAGGGTTACTATCAAAATGCGCTTCTCGGTCTGTTCTGCTTGCACAGCCAAATATACGTCCTACATTTTAATAAGATTTTATTAGCTTTTTTCTGGGATAGCACCGCTGCTCTAAGGACTACTCTACTAATTATTTGTATGATTGGTTGTCTGTGGTCACAGATTAAATAAAGCAATATTGAATGCAACATTAAACAATGACATGTTTTAATATTTGAAATGGAAGTACCCGCTTTGTCGCAACAAGCTGCGCGCGCCATTATACGCAATACTTGACGGGACGCGACGACGACGCCTGTAATAAGAAGGGATCGGAATCACTCGAATCTTTGAGTCCGACACCACAAGTACATCGGTACTGTATTCGTACCTATTTGCTTATTATGCAATCATGTATTGTGTATTTCTGGTGCAATAAAGTGTTCTCTATCTATCTAACAATATAACTTAAATCTTTAAGAATACTTCTTTCTAATAGAATTAGCCGCTTTGACGTTACGAGCCGCGCGCGCCCTAGCACGCAAGACTAGACGGAACGCGACGCCTACAATAAGACGGGATCGGAATCACTCGTAACTTTGGATGCGACACCACAAGTACATACATCGGTACTATGTTATTCAGCTGTGGCTATAGCAAAAGATACACATTGGTAATATACAGTTCTTCGATTAAGTTAAATAACTGCGACCGGTATTCGCCCTGAAAACGATCTCCACATGAGATTGACTGCTGACCGAGTCCAACATATTTTTTTATGTTATAGGTTATTATTATTTTTATATTACGTGACAGTTTCCACTGTGTAAGGTACTCACGTCAGTGCTAATAATAATAATGAAATTATACTTTTAAATAATAAAATGCTAAATTTACTTACATGTCTTTTCATTAAGTACCCAAATCTCATTTTCAGCACGTGAAACATTTTTGCCCAAGTACCTTACTATGGCAAAGTATCGCTCCCAATACTGCGGTCGCTGCAACCCCTGTGAGCTAGGATAGATACTGACTCCCGCGAGTGTAATCAGTGAGGTCCCAGGCACACAAATATCTTGTAAAATATCAAAATCTTGGAAAACAGAAATCCGGACAAGTTATATACAACATGTAACTTAATTAACGCAGACCCTGAAAATAGTTTGTTATAATCGATTACTGAATCGATTCATATCATTTTTAACATCGGTAATTTTTATCCCAAAAATAATTAAAACTACGGAAATTATGCTCATATTAACCCTGAATAGACTCCGGACCCAAGTTGGTCGAAGCAAGGAAAACCTGCTTAGGTGGGGATTTTTAAACATTTCCAACCTAGAGTGCAAGTGTGGTTCTGTTCCTCAAACTATGGCACACTTGTTGACATGTCCTGCGTGCCCTAATGCCTGCACGTTGGAAGAACTAATGGACGCTACTGACAACGCTCAACGCGTAGCTGAATTCTGGGCTGACTTAATTTAGATTGCCATCGACACGCTAAGAAGAAGAAGATTAACCCTGTACAGTCAAAACAAATTGAAATAGACCGTAAGTCAAAGTAATAAGACTTTTAAAATCGCAGTTTTATTTGTATTCATACAAATTCCATCATTCAATACAAAATAAAGAAAAATAAACTTTATTCCAAGAAACTAATTCAGTAAATAACAATGCATAATACATGTTAAATTAAAAATTCAGTGTATGTATTATGATTATAACATAATATTCTAATTGGGGTGTTTGAGGGTGTGCGTTAATTACGTTACATGTTGTATATCCCTAGTAGGGTTGTAACGGAGGCCTCTTAGCGGAGGCGGAGGCGGATGCGAAGATGACGGTTTTCACCTCCGCGGATGCGGAGGTTAACGGATGCGAATGCGAAGGTGAAAGTGGATGTGAAAAATAGTATTTTATGAGTAATATTAATATTTTTTTAAATCTCAATAAATAAAGAATGAGCTGAAAGTGGGGCAATTTCAATTTGACTTCATGAAGAAGCAGGGACTCTTTATGATGAACTCCTTTTTCAAGAAGCCGGATAACCGCAAATGGACCTGGGTAAGCCCCGAAGGTAAAACAAAACACGAGATAGACTTTAGTTTGTCGACGATAAAACAGATGTTCAATGACGTCTTTGTGATCAATACGGTTAAAAGCGGGAGCGATCACAGGCGGGGCTCATTGAACCTTAATGTCAAGCTCCAGAAGTCCCGACTGATGAAGTCTATGCTCCGACCTTTACCCATCCACGTCGAAAACCCGGAACCCTTTCAGCTCAAACTGCAAAACCGAGTGGAGTCATACCACGACAGGTTCGTAGAAGCTGTCCATACGGCTGGGTCTCTAAGGCCCGCCGTACAAACATAACCAAAAAGATCTGTGACTAAACCTTGCAGCTAAAGGAAGAAAGACGGAAAATGGTTTTGACATCCTCTGATGATGCTACCAGATACCGACAGCTCAACAGACAGATTTCAAAGTCTTTGACACGCGCCCAATTAATACAAAATGTATTAAGAAGCCATCAAGTGGAACAAAGGCTCTAAAGTGTTAACAAGAGAACTGTCTGTTGGACAGAGCCAACTGACGAAGCTGAAGACTGAGGATGGCAGAACCACAGAACAGGAGTTGTTGGGAGAGATCGAGAGGTTCTACGGAGAGCTGTATACGAGAACCCAGTCACCTGTCGATAGTTGTGCCTCAGATCCCAGAGCACGACTAACCCGACACTTTACCGAAGAGATCCCGGACGTCAGCATGTGCGAGATAAGAATCCCTCTCAAACAGCTTAAGAAGAATAAGGCGCCTGGTGATGATGGAGTTACAGCAGAGCTACTAGCTCTTCTACGGGCCCTTCAGAAGTTATTGAACTCCGTCATACCAGAAGGTCAAATGCCACAAGTATGGTACAGAGGTGTGGCGGTGTTCTTCTTCAAAACAGGCGGAAAAACCCTCTTGAAGAATTACAGACACATCACAATACTGAGCCATGTTTACAAGTTGTTTTCGAGAGTCATTACGAATCGTCTCGCACGCAGGTTTGACGACGTCCAGCCTCCTGAACAAGCCGGATTCCATAAAGGCTTTAGTACCATAGACCACATAAGTAAGACCGAAGAGTATAACCAGCCATTATGCTTAGTGTTTGTGGACTGTGAAAAAAATCTTTGATTCGATCAAAACCTGGGCCGTACTGAGGTGTCTCCAAAAATGCCAAATCGACTACCGGTATATCAAGGTGTTAAAGTGTTTATATGAAAACGCCACTATGTCAGTGCGACTTCCGGACCAGAACTCGGAACCTATCCACTTGCAGCTAGGTGAGAGACAGGGAGATGTTATATCTCCGAAACTGTTCACCGCTGCATTGGAAGATGTCTTCAAGCTTTTGGACTGGGAAGGCTTTGGCATCAATGTCAATGGCGAGTACATCACCCACCTTCGATTTGCCGACGATATAGTAGTCATGGCTGAGACCCTAGAAGACCTCGGTACAATTCTCGATGGCCTCAGAAGATTCTCTCAACAACCATCCACTCTACTTAAGGTTGGAGACTCTGCACTCGAAGTTGTAGAGAACTATATTATTTACATAGGACAGATCATCCAACTAGGTAGGTCCAACTACGAAAAGAAGGTCAATCATAGAATCCAACTCGGCTGGGCAGCGTTCGGAAAGCTACGTAATATCTTCTCATCCCAAATACCGCAGTGTCTCAAGTCGAAAGTCTTCGACCAGTGTGTCTTGCCAGTGATGACTTACGGAACAGAGACGTGGTCGCTCACTATGGGTCTTATCAGGCAGCTCAAGGTCACCCAAAGAGCAATGGAAAGGGCTATGCTTCGAGTTTCCCTGCGAGATCGAATCAGAAATGCTGAGGTCCGCAGGCGAACCAAAGTAACCGACTTAATCCGAAGAATTGCCAAGCTGAAGTGGCAGTGGGCAGGGCACATAGCTCGTATAGACGACGGCCGCTGGGGCAGAAAGGTTCTCGAGTCACGACCACGAACCGGATGATCTTGTGCGGGTTGCTGGAAGTCGCTGGATGCGGATAGCGCAAGACCGGCAATTGTGGATATCTTTGGGGGAGGCCTTTGTCCAGCTGTGGGCTTTTGTGATGATGATGATAACAAAGACGGAATTGGTGCCAAAGGCATTCTCTGCGAGTCGACCTTTGGGTGATGCAGAGATATATGATTATGCCGTAAATAAACCTCCGTTATAACTCCGCAAAAAAACAGCGGAGGCGGATGCGAAGGTACGATTCCTTGCGGAACTTCCGCAGTAACGGAGGCGGAGGCGAAGATCCGTAACAAACCTAATCCCTAGTACCTCTACCACGACTACTACCAGTATAGTATACCTCCATATAGTTTACTTACTTGATGAAACTTACCGTTTCTTAATAGAGACATTTTAAGTTCATTGAAGTTTCCGCTAGGGGCGGTGCTAATAAATAGGTATATGAATAATGTTATGGAAAAACTGTAAGTCGAAGAAGTAAACTGCTTGAACTTGTTGTAGCCTATGTATGTAACTTGTGCTATGTGTTAACTAATGATGCTTGATGTGTCTTAAAAGTGTTTGACCAACAAGTGAGACATGCATGTTTTTTTATTTTTTTCGTAAGTTTACAGTTACTGATTCGCTTATTTGCTAATTGTTACAATGTTTGTTTGATTAGGTACATATGGTTAGTTAATTACAAATTGGTTCCGAGACCAACCATGTTGCAGAGATCTGTGCACAAAATGTGAACCCTATCTCTTAAACTAGGGAAAAACCTGTATCTTAAGAGACAGTGTTCGGCTTGGATATTATTACTATTGTTTTGTACAATGGCGGAACGGTGTCGTTCTACGAGTTTAATCACGTCGGGATGATATACTTATATATTCAACGTGTTTAAGTGACTTTTAAAAATAAATTAGGGTGCCGGAAAGGAACAGTAGGTGATTATTAGACAATTATGTTACAGACAAACAAATATGTTTGGCAAGTATTTTGCATATTAGAAGCACGTACTGACGCTAGCTAAGTTTTACCGCCGCCGTTACCTGCTGTGCTATGCAAATCAAATTATTATTACATTGTTTATAGAGTTATATTACCCAAATAAAAAGTCTTTCTAATTAGTTAGGAAAGTAAATAAGTAAGCCGTGATAAAGTGATATTTGTCAAGGTAACTTCTATGTAATGTAGTTACATTTGCCTTGATAAATACTTTCCTGTTATGGTGGTACGGCAGCACTAATAACATTTATAACTAGGAATAAAAATAACTTGCTCATAGAAGAATAATCTAGTGTCTTTATATGCTTTTTTATATAAGCAGGATATTTTTTACAAATATCCTGATTATATAAACAGGAAATTCTTAGAAGACTCAAAACGCTCCAATAATTGACATAACAAAGACTAGAAGAAGTAATGTCCCAGGATATTATTATTATAGAAATAATGTTGCAGTTAGTTCACTGACTTTGAATGTCTCCAAGACCCGCTTTATTGCATTTTCAGCGAACTCCAAATCACAGCCCAAAATATTAAACATCAAGGCTCACAACTGTACTTCTACATCTGCTACTTGTAACTGTCTTGCAATCCAAAGAGCTTCTGGGGTAAGGTACTTTGGTGTTCAAATTGATTGCACACTAAGTTGGCGAAATCATATTGATACGACTATCTCACGTGTTCGAAAGTTAATGTTCCCACTTAAAAAGTTGCGATTCGTTGCAGATCTACCCCTCATTAAGACTGTCTACCTATCATTAGTCCGATCTATATTGACCTATTGTATAGTAGTCTGGGGAGGTGCTTTTAAAACTTCTATGCTCTGACTTGAAAGAGCGCAGAGAGCTGTCCTAAAGGCCCTCCTAGGTAAACCTTTCCGTTACTCTACAAACCAGCTATACAAAGACACCTCAGTACTTACAGTCAGGCAGATATTCGTGCTCCGAACCATTCTTCGCAAACACTCTTCCCTTTCATACGAACCTCAGGCATTAGCTAAGAAGCGCCGTAAAGATGTGATTTGCCCAGCAGTTCGTATAAAATCTGCACTGGCAGGCCGACACTATCAATGCCTCAGTAGTCGCCTCTACAATAAAATAAATAAAATTTGCAATATATATCCTCACTCTACACAAAAGTGCAAGTCATTGGTATCAAACGCCCCACAGGGACAATCCTATGAGTTTACTGAAGGTCTGATTGTTAGTGACCTATAACTACTTACTTATATTGTATAATATATATACATATACCTATACACACACAAACACTGACACACACACACCCACATTTTTACCATGCATGCTTTAATTACTTCTGTTTTACTTTAATTCTAGTTTTAGTTGTTAGTGTTAAGCCTTTTTTTTTATGTTAAACTATTTTTTTTTCCTATAACTGTACGTGCTCTTTAAATTGTAAGAGGAGGGGGCGTTGGTGTCTGTCACACAGTGTATACTAGCACGGACACCGCCGTTTACTCTATCTTCACATTAGTTTCCTACAAAAATTGTACTTTTAACTTTAAGATACATATTATCTACAAAATCCTAATTTATTGAATAAAGATTATTATTATTATTTATTATTATTAAATAAAGGTTTCACTCATGGTCAAAACAGACATACTGACATACAAATCTTTTATACAGGCTAAATTTATCTCAAAGCCCAAAGGACAAATCACAATACTGTGCCTATTCTATAATTAAATTGAATATTAATTACAGGTATAAAACAGATAAAAAGCAAATTCAGTCATTAGTTTCTTAGTAAATATTAGCGAAAATATATGCCATTCAGTTTAAAAACAACAAAATATTCGTACTCGTTTAGTACCCGTGGTTTGTGTGTGTTCCAGAGCAAAATGACTAAAGGGAAAACTAACCACAGAAAGTCGGATGGGAAAGTCTTGAATTTCGATCATCTCGTGTTTTGGGTCGCGAATGCAATAACTGTGAGTATTCTTTGGATGTTATTTTAATTATTAATTATCGGAACTTATATCGCTCAAGGGTGATGTGTCAAATTTCTTCTGAACTAAGTAACATTAAAGTATCGTTCAGGAGTAGGGTTGCCAGGCCATAAAATGCAACGGCCGGCACTATATAAGGCCTGACATTTTGCCCTAAAAGCCGGACATATTTTTTTTATTGCCAAACATAATGTTTTTACAGCTGGGCTGTTGAAAACAGTATTTATACGTGATGTAAAGTGAGAATGAGATCGAAGATGGAGTGTGTGCCAGATATATGCATATTCATCCCATCGTACGAATCGCCTCTCTGACAAAAAGAAAGCCGGACACCTGGCAAGCCTATTCAGGAGTAATATGTCTGTGTGTGTGGAGCTGTGTGTTCTTCGAAACTGAGTGTTTTATAGCTAATATATTGTATCGATGGAAACATACATGTTCAACAATGTAAGAGGAATATAAATAAAATTAAAAGAAAACTAAAGATTTTCTGAATCCATATATGGGTTATGCGACGGCAATGGATACGCTTAATTTATTAAA
The DNA here is from genome assembly GCA_951640165.1 of Pseudoips prasinana. NCBI lineage: Eukaryota > Metazoa > Arthropoda > Insecta > Lepidoptera > Nolidae > Pseudoips > Pseudoips prasinana. The sequence goes on along the minus strand of OX621259.1, from coordinate 14,501,121 downwards.
GTAGTAAAGATACTTCGATACGTAAAGAATAGAAAAGTGAGAATACAAAAGTCGTGGAAAGGTTATTGAACAACCTTTCCACGACTTTTGATAAGTTTCGATTTATAAAACTTAATTTTATTGGATTAGGCTACAATTTATCATCATCATCATGTCAGTCAAAGAACGTCCACTGCTGGACAAAAGCCTCCCCAAGGAATTTTGGGATATCGCATAATTGCCACGCTTGGCAGACGGGTTGGTGATCGCAGTTTGATGGGCAAAGTACACAGAAAACCGCTGCTACCCGTTCTCTTGTGGGTCACCAATTCTCTTGGTCGAAATCTACGCCCCCAAGGGATGAGATGGGGTGATGATATTCTATACTGTCACCACACAGCAATTTACTATAAAGGAACCTAATTGTTAGTAAAATTAATTAGTTACAAATTATAGGTGTAGGTAGATGATGAATGTAATGCACATAAAAGAGTTATTTAATACCTACGTTGGATAAACCCAGTAAATTTATGAAGTGAAGCGAAAAGCCATGTTTCAGGCTTCCAGTTATTTCGTAACAAGATTTGGATTCAAACCTCTAGCGGTGCGGGAGTCGACAGACAACAGGCGTGTGGTATCCTACGCTGTTAGACTAAACCAGGTAAATATTTTGAGATACCCAACGCATTGCCAACAATTGACAACTGATAAATACATACATTTATAGATAAATCATCAAATAAATCCCATCACCCAGAGATTTGGCCTGGGTAGGAATCGCACCACCGACCTCTGGCCTAATAGTCAGGGTCAGTAACTACTAGACCATCAGGCCAGTCTGGCCGTAATGATTCCATAATAAGAACAGAGTAGATCAAAGCAGTCGACCAATATAGCTTATTGGTCGACTGCTTTGATCTGATTTGCTTTGAGTTGCTCTTGATTAGCGTATATATATTTCATTCATTCCTATTTATTCCACGAAACAGCTTTCCATTCTACAATCCTTTCCAGATAACAATAATATTTGAATCCCCAACAACTGTCGTTGGCGAAATCTCCAAGGAACTGCTATCTCGCGGCGACTTTGTGAAGGACGTGGCTTTCCAAGTCCAGGATTTGGAGGAACTGGTGAAGAGAGCCAAGGAGGGAGGCGCGGATATAGTGAAGAACATTACTGAGGAAAAGGACGCACATGGTGTTGTCAGATATGCTGTGTTGAAGACGGTGGGAAAATTTTATTTTCCTCTTTATAAGTAAAACTATACATATACTCGAAGCTGTGCCGAGCTTCACAGTATTAAGAGTGGATTAGTTAATCTGATGTATCTGATTGTTTCATCAGCTCCTCAAGTGCAAGCTTAAAACGATACCCACATTGGATATAGAATGGATCTTCCATTCATCAAACTCCATTTAGTTTTCTTTAGTTTCCTTTTATATTAGAGACTTAATTTTTAGGTATACTTGTATGATCTGGTATCGCCAAAAATGTAAACACAGGAAGCGTAACTATTTTTGCTCCGAAAAATAATATATAGACTGATTATACCTGTAGATACACTTTTAAACAAAATACAACAGTATTTCCGTAAATCAGCCTAATATGATGAACAAGTAGTTTTTTATAACAAAATATTTAAATATTTGTACGTACTTATTAATGCGATATACATACTTTATTTGCGAGAATACAGGTAAAACGTTAAATTAAAAGTATTCTAAATTTAACAAGCAGATTATTTTTTTAATCTAAGCTAATCAAAATTCGTGCAAATCTATTGCATAACTTTTCTTTTGCTTACATTTTTAAATTACGTTGACGATTTTGGTACGAAATGGAAAAGTGTTTGGCACGTATTATATACTCAAGCTCAGCTGCAACTTCGGAGCAGTGCGTGAATTCATGGGCCCTTTGAATAATAAATACGGGCCTTAGAGTCATAGAATTTTAAAGCAAGAACAGACATGAGTATTTAACAGTTTTTCCAACGAATATAATACAAAAGTAAAGAATATAAATACAAAATTATTGCAAGAATAATTTTGTGTGAACGAAAGTAGGGTCTCCATTATCTCCGGGTTTCTTCAGGATACAAAAGAAAATTCTTACAACATAATGTAGTTCGTAGAAAGTTCATACTAAATAATGTAGTAGGAAAATATTTACAAAATTCAACTAGCATAAAACACAGCATTGCTTACTCTTCAAAGAAAATAACTAACTGAGAAAAAATAAAAATGATTAGAGATATTTGCTTATTAAGAATGAACTTTTGATTAGACCTAAGTTATTAATATAGTGTTTAATTTTAGTACGGAGACAACACGCATACGTTAATAGGTCGCAGTAAATACAACGGGCTTTTTCTACCGGGATATGAACCCATGGAAGATGATGTCTTAAATAGAAAATTGTAAGTATATATCCAAATCTACTATTATTAAACGAACAACACAGTACTTTCTTACAGATACAGTTCTTAAGGCGCTCACAGCCAGATGATCTCACTGGTCCGTAATGCCCGAGCTACACGAGGCTAGTCGTTCAAGCTAGGATAGCAAGCTAGTGTCAGTAAGCTAGCAAGCTAGTACTCAGCTCTCTGGCTTCGTGTAGACAAAACTAGCTTCATTTCGAATGCCCGAGTTACACGAGGCTAGTATTCAAGCCAGTGCCAGTAAGCTAGCAAGCTAGTACTTCCGGCTTCGTGTAGACAAAACTAGCATCATTTCTAAGCTAGTTGATAAGCCAGGACAGTTTTTAATAGGATGGAGTTCTATTTTTTAGGCTAGTAGCGCCCCCCACCACTGATTTTTTTATCCTAGCTTGTTTATTAGCTTCATGTGGTTGGAGAAGAATTTAAAGTTCGTACAACTGTACCGTGATCATGAATGTCTGTGGAACGCCACCCTTTCAACTTATAAAGACAAATGTAAACGTTATTCAGCGATACAAAAAATGTGACGAATTAAAGACGATGGGTATTGATATGACTAACAAAGACAGAGATAATAAGTAAATCAAAAATTTCTGAGCAATGTTTTCTCAAGAACTGACAAAAAATGATATATCCACCCGGTCTGACTTAGCAGAATACCAAACAAATCAGGCGACATTCGCAAAATACTCTATATTCGCCTAAATATTCGTAGCAAAATTCTTCCAAAAGTAAAGTAGATGATCCACTTTCATCTCTTCTTAAAATCCACGGTCTTGTCCACACCCGTTTTTAATTTGCTTTTATTAGCTTCACTTGTAACTATCTATCTAATAAAATCTTGGAATCTTAATTTGACCCACTTTCCGGTTTCCGATTAGGATGAAATTTTGCACACACTCTGAGTTCTGATGATAGAAATGACAGAAAAAGAAACTTCATTACAAATCCAATCCGGCGCCCTCCCCAAGATGGCGGACTGGCAGTTTGAAATCCACCCCCATGATATGGGTATGAAATGAAAGGGTTTGCTGTCAGAAATACGAAAAAAATTGTCACGTGACTTAAATCCAACATGGCGGATATCCAAGATGGTGGATTGGCAATTTTTTTAATAATAATAATAAATCCATTTATTATCTCATCACAAATGGGGTTACTTAATACATACACGTTTATTGTTACGTTTCAACATACAAAGCATGTGTCCAACTAGTCCCAATTTTGTGAGAGACTGGTGCCTGAAATAGGTTTGAATGTAAACCTGTACTACAGGTCACCACGCCCACCACGCGGCTCAAATGCTAGTTAGATGCTTATTAAACCTTATCTTATTAAACCATAACTTATACATATAAATCTGGAAACAGTTATATAATTCATTTGAAATGCACCCCCGTGATATGGGTATTAAATGAAAGGGTTTGCTGATTATAATGCGAAATGACATTTTATTAGATTTTGGAATTTTTAGTGCGTGCTAAAGCGTATATTTTAGTTTTTAAAACTATTATAAATTATTGTTATTCATCTTCTAGTTCGTCTAGTGCGAATTGGCACAGTTTTTGAAGTAACAGTTTAAGTCAAATAGAGTTTTTTTCGTGTGCAGTTCATTTTGGACGTGGGGTCACCTCGGTCACAGCAATAATACTAGCTTAAAATAATATAGCCTCATGAAAACTGTACTAGCATATTCCAAGCCAGGTCAGCTAGCCAAGACAGTTTGAAAGAAAAATAACTTGAAAAACTAGCCTCTTATAGCCCGGACATATAAGTAATCAGTGAGGTCGAGCAAGTAGGCTCGCGCCTCAGTCTACCGATGGGAGACCGCCAAAATAGTTCACTACTCCTGCATTAACTCTTCTTCCGTCATTAATAGAGACAAAACTGTTCTTGTCAGTATTTATTAAATTTCATTAGAAGATATAGACTGCTCATCTGTGAATACTGATGTAGTAGGTTGGAACGTTAGTAGCTCTTTACGTACGTAGTACTTCAGCTGTTCAATAGATGTCGCTGTGCTTGTGACGTCATTTTCTCTGAATGGCGCTATAGAGATTCTCCGCGTCTGCATGACCTCCCCTTGTCAACGCAATTTCGGTATCGCTTCTCGGCCTTTTGGCTAAGATCAAAGTGTAGTATCTGTTCTTTTCAGCTTAATATCTGAAAGTTCCCTCACTGAGGGACCAGTATATTAAACTGATTTTTGTAAATCGACGGGATGTTCGGGGCTCGCTCCACTCCCGTCACGGGTCGGCCCGGCATTGCAGTGCCGCCGGGATCGGCCCACATAAACACATTATAAGTCTACGACTAAGAACGACCGAGGGGCAAGGTCCTACTCAAAATTAAAATTAGTTCTCTATTCGGCACCCTTGTGCCACGCTCGAATTAACAATCAAGTAATTCTACCAATTCAATATCATAGATGTCTACGATATAATATTAGATGAGATATGGAAGGCAATGCTAAGGGCGATATATAAATGGTATTACTGAACCATAATATGAATTAAGTAATTACTGCTTAAATGACCAAACAGGGCATTTTCCCCCTTATTTTCAGGTAATTATATGTTATTTATATCATAATTTAACAAAAGAATAGTAAACAGCGAGGATATAAATGAATAAAAACAAAATTGTTGAAGTTATACTTCTTTTGGCGCGATGGAGAAAAATGATGAGAGTGAATTTTTACGATGAGCGCGCACATCGACACCAAAAAATTTAACAGCATGACGTTAGTTCTAGGTGGTATGAAAATGTATGAGAGTGAATTTTTACGATGCGCGCGTGTTAGCGAATACTAAATAGATGTGTAGATAAGTATAGATATAGCCAGATATGCCAAGCTCTAACATATAAATTGTTATAAATAAGATTACTTTACACCGTTAACCAACAACAAAACATCATACTTTATGTATCATAGAGGTGTTATATGTGTATAATGAAAACCAGGAAATCTATTATAAGGTATATTTATTAACCATATAGGGAAATAATAATTTAAACATAAGAAATACAAGGTGAACATATTATTTAATAAAACAAACCACATTGTGACATAAATATAATACAAAGTTTACTTAGCTTTGAATCACTCTGTCTGTTCAGTACGGCAGTTCCAATAGAATCGACATAAATAGTATAACTGTTAATTTAAATTTGTTCAAACGGAATCGTCCCTCCAACCACCGAGAGCTCCGCTCCGGTCAACGTTTCGAACAAGAATGATGCTCAAACCTTTTTTTTTTTTTTTTTTTTTTTTTTTTTTTTTTAACATGACGCGTGCAGTTAGCCTCTCGGCTTTTACTGCTTCACCGGACAGTAGGGGTGAGCGTGGGCTCTAACCGGCCTAGCAAATATAAAACTACAAACTAAGTACCCGCGCCGGAGGGCGCCCCCTGTGGGGCTCGAACCTCGGCTCTGGGCGGATACTGACGGGGAGAGGGCGAGAGATCATGGTTTTTAGGGAGTTTAGTGCAACTTTCGCTCTACGTTAATGACATGACGCGGCCCCCCTTCCGCGTTGAGGGGGGCTTTTTATCGGTACGATAAGCAAACTAAGGGTCATGGAGGACGCTGGTGGTCGCGACGCGTTCGCGGTCGTACTCGCATCCGGCGAGTACGAAATATCGGTTGTGCAGTGTTGCGAGAGTCTCTAATCGATTTGATTTGGTTTAAGTAAACGGTGATCTCGTCGTCCGATTCGTCTATGACGTTCTTCGGACGACGGTGTTTACGTGAGAGTCGGGAAGGAGTGTATTTGACCGCCTGTACCACCAATTTACTTGGATGGTGAGTGGCAGAGTCAAAGTACCTTTTGGACGCTTGCTTCATCCATTGCCTGATGGTAGGCAATTGGAGATCGGCATGGAGGCTTTTGTTACGGACGAACCACGGTGCGCCCGCGGCTCGTCGCATAAACTTGTTCTGGACTACCTGGAGGAGGTGGATGAATCGATCCTTAGCGTGCGCGAAGACCGGGCTCGCATAGGTCATCATGGGTCGAATGCACGTCTTGTAAATTCTCACCTTGTTTTCAAGGGACATTTTACTGCGTGCATTCAGGAGGCTGTGTAATCGATAAAGGGCAAATGAGGCACGGTTACGAGCGTATCTCAGATGGTCCTTGAAGTTTAACTTCCGATCGAGGATCACTCCCAAATATTTGGTTTTCTTCTCCCAGGGGATCGGTTCACCAAACATTCGGACGGGATCGGCGGTGGGGGCGGGGTCTATCCTAGAGAAGAGCACGGCTGCGCTCTTGGTGGGATTGACTTCGATCCTCCATTTCCTGAACCATTCGCCGAGGGCGTCGGCTGAGGATTGGAGTTCTCGGTGGATGACTGACGTGCTCCTACTGGAGTAGTAGAGAGCTGTGTCGTCAGCGAAGAGGGCTAGATGAGCCTTGTTGGGTCTGGGGATGTCGCTGGTGTACAGCGAGAACAGGAGCGGGGCAAGGACTGAGCCTTGGGGAACTCCTGCGCGTATCGGTCTGAGGGAGGAGTAATTTCCCTCGACGCGGTAGCTAAACGTTCGGTCCGTAAGGAAGTATCGTAAGATGTGCACGAGACGGTCGGGCACTTTGAGTTCGAACAGCTTATATAATAAGCCGTTGTGCCAGACCTTATCGAACGCTTTGGCCACGTCGAAGAAGAGTGCTCCTGTGTGGGCTCTTTGACGGGCAGCTTTCACTAGGATGTGTTCGACAATGCGATGCACCTGGTGAACGCTGGAGTGTCTGGCTCGAAAGCCAAACTGCTCGTCAGGGAGGATATCGTTTGCGCGGATGTAAGACGACAAACGGGCGTGAATGATGCGCTCGTAGAGTTTCCCCATGGCGCAGAGGAGGCTAATGGGGCGGTAATTCGCCGGATCGGATTTGGGTTTTCCGGGTTTCGGGATGCCAATCACGTTTGCCTGTTTCCACTGGTGTGGAAAGATGTTGTTGGAAAAGGCCGCGTTGAAAATCGCGACCATCAGGCTAAGTAAGAGCAACGGGAGTTGCTTGAAAACGCGATTGGTGATTCCGTCATACCCGGGGGCTTTGCGAGGGCGGAGGTCCCTGATCAGAGTTTTAACCTCTTCGATGGTCACTGGCCTCAGGGGATCGTCGTCGTCGACGTCTGCATCCTCCCGGGAGGGGGCAGTTGGGGTCGGAGGGAGTGGTATGGCGAGCCTACGTTCTACCTCAGAGTCGACCTCGTTGAGGTGCTCCGGGTCTACTGGTAGGGTGCTGGGAGAACATTGGGTCTCTAGATTGTCGGCCATGCATTCGGCTTTTTCGTCGTCATCGAACGCGGGGCGTTGATTCGGACGCGTCAGCGGGGGGATGGTCCAGTCGGTGTCTGTCTTGAGTCGCTTGCAGAGATTCCAAAAGGCCTTCCGCGAGGGTTGAATCTCGGCTAACGTCCTATCCCACCCGGAATCCCGCCTCTCGGTCATGCGTTCACGTACAGTACGCTGTAGTTCACGCATTCGAGTGCGGTTTTCCAAGGTGTTATAGGAGTCGAAGGCTCTGATGGCCGCGTTCTTCTCAGTCACTAACTCACGCAAATCCTCCGGGAGCTTCCACCGTCTGAACGCGTCAGCCGCTGGGACCTCCCGGGAACATTCGTTCATTTGGATTTGGATGTGAGTCGTGAAAGAGCCGATGGCTGCATGCGTTTGCTCGGGGGTCTCTATGAGGGATGGGATCGAATCTAAGTGCTCCGACGTGGCTGACTTGAGTTTACCCTCAAGTTTCTGCCAGTCGGTAACATATCTGGGTGGGAGGTTGCTATCCGCGCCAGAGTGGCTTGTGCGGGAGGCAAGACTAAGGATGACCGGTCTATGGTCGGAGTCTAACTCGTGTAGCACTTCTACAGAAGCCAAACGTAGGTTTGTATTCTTAAGGAGTGCTATGTCGAGTATGTCGGGTCGGTGACTGTCAATTCTGGGGAAGTGGGTCGGTTCGAGAGGGACTATAGGGTCGAACGGTATGTTTGCCAAGTGATTAGCAAGTGCGCGGCCGTTCGAGTTGCTCGTACGGCAGCTCCATTGCTCATGCTTGGAGTTTAGATCGCCTGCCACTATGACAGAGCCATCTAAGTCATACAGTGCTTGGAGATCGCTAAGTAGTATCTCCTTGTCTGGGGGGAGGTAGGCCGAGACTATCGTGATTGGCTGATGGCCTGTCATGCCTATTCGACAGACAGAGACCTCAATGTTCTTCAGCACGGGAGGGTCCAAAGGTACGCAATGCAGTGATTTCTTAAAGTAAATCAGCGTGCCCCCTTTGGCGGAGTGAGTCCTATCGTTGCGAACTATACGATAGTTGGCAACTGTAGGACTTCTCCGTTTGCTCGGTTTGAGGAATGTCTCTTGAACGAGGAAGAGATCAATTTGATGGTCGCAGAGGAATTCTGCGACTTCATCGCGTTGTCTCGCTAATCCGTCTGCATTGTAAAACCCGATCTTTAAAGATCTGGGTTTTAGCCTGCAAGTGAATTGGGGAGTCATCAACGGGTGTACAGCCATTACGGTTGTATTGATTTAATAAAGCGGCGGTATACGTGTGCCGCGTCGACGGCCAACTGGATGTTGGTCGGATCAGCTTCGGCCCTCTGGGTGAGGTCCTCGAACTGATCGAGCAACTCCCAGCCCTGAGTCATGATGCGCTCGGCAAAGCCTGAGACGCGCCCTTTGCTATTCGCTTGGGGCGCCCGGGTTTTGGGCGCTGGGGCTGATGACTTTGGAGTCTGGGCTCCTTTGGCCGGGGCCTTTGGAGCCTGTGACTTCTTGGTCAGCGGGTTGTAAGCCCAGCCCGATTGGACTGGGGCGGGAGGGGACGCGCTGGTTGAGGGTTTGGGGGACACCGCTTTAGCTGGGACTGGCACAGCCTTAGGGGCGACCGCCTCACCCGCAGCCTTGGGTGCGGTCGAGGGGACGTAGTCTGGCAGAGGCCAGTGTGGTCTCGCTGGTCGCAGGGATGTCTTTTGGACATCCAAGGACATTAGCGGGGGAGGGCTTGCTTGGGGCTTGGCGGAGCTAGTCTGCGCCTGGGGCTTGCGAGCGTTGCGCTTGCTGCGAGGCCTCCTGGCGGGTCTCCTCGCCGGTGCCTTGGGACAGCCGCGATAGTTCGCAGGGTGTCCCAAGGACTGGCAGTTGACACAGCCGGGTGGCTCGGAGCATTCGCTACGATCCTTAGGTCTTGGGCATTCGGAGGTGTGATGACCTGGGGTCAGGCATTTAACACACCTCGGGGCGACGTGGCAGTTCTTAGACGAGTGCCCGTACAGTTGGCAGTTGTGGCACTGCCCCTGTACGGTCCCTCGCCGCGGCGGCTCGACGACGATGCCGCCGACGCCGCAAACTGTTTTAAGGACAGTCAGGATTTTCTGTCCTTCCTTCGAGTCGTCAAGGTGGACCAGCACCATATCGAAGGGCTCGCCACCGTTTGATCGGCGCATCCGATGCACCTCTCTCACGGGGTACCCTTGGGTGGTTAGGTCCTCCTTGATGGAGTCGATGGGAAGGTAACGGCACACTCGGCGGATAACCACGCGGAGTGTTTTGTCCTCAGCGGTGCCGTAAGTGTAGTAGTCTACCTTACGTGCATCGAAGAGAGCCGTCGTTGTCCTGTATTCAGTGGAGGTCTGCAGCTGTATTTTGTACATCTGCTCCTTGAGGATGTATGTAGTGCTGAGTGCGACTACACCTTTGGCTTTTAGCGTGGTGGACAAGTCTTCCCACTTATCGATGCTGAGTAGCATGATAGGTGGGGGCTTAGTGGTCTTGGCCGTGAAGCCAGAGGGTTTGGCCTTTGCCTGTGAGGCGGGGGCACTTGTAGTGGGGGAAGAGGGGACAGAGTTGGTGGCGGAGGGTCTCTCCGTGCGCAACTTCTTCGTCTTGGCGCTCTTCTTGCTCTTCTCCTGAGTCGAAGCCTCAGAATCAGAGCCGGAAGAGCTGCCAGACGAAGACGACGACGACTTGTCGCCGCGGGTCCGCTTATCAGCTTTCCCGCGCCTGACGGTTGTCCACTCGTTGTGAGCGTCGTCATCGCTGTCGATCGGTACGACGTCCATCTCTTCCTCTGTGGCTAGGGGCTGAGATGGAGAGGGGGTACGGTTACGGGGGAGTGGCGACTGCCTGTCCGTCTGGGTGAACGGGGCAGAAGAGGAGGGGACGGAGAGACTGAGTTTCTCCTGCGCTGTTGCGCCGGAGCAGGGGAGGTCGTCTCGCATGAGCTTAGTCTTCACTGACTCCATCAAGTTTGCCCAGATAACTGGGTCAGACTTGAGGACCTTGAAGGCAGCCTCAATGAAGCGTGGGTCCTTGGTAATGTCTACCATGGAGGCGGGTACGGGGGCGGCCATCTTGTGATGGTATTAAAAGCCTAACAACTACCGAATAATTACGTTAGTTCGCTCCCGGAGCGTTCCGAGAAGAAGAACTAACAAGAAACTTCTCGGCAATCGCTCTAACAGTTGGATGTCCCTAACAACTATCACCTCGGGTTGGACGGGCCCGAGGGTGTGTTGGTGTGTGTATCACCCTCCTCGCCGGGTTAGACGAGGAGGTATGTGTACCTATGGTGAGCCCTAAGCTTGTATCCCTCTCGCCAGTCTTATTGTGCGAAAGGGTTCCTAGCAGCTCTAATGCAGAGGGCGATATGGGCCGAAGCCGTCAGCACCCAAACAACAAGAGAGAATGGAAAGGTAGGGTAAGGAGGTGGGATTCCGATTTGGAGTTGACTAGGGTAGCCCCCAAGGCCAATGATTCCAAACCGCTTCCAATTAACTGGCGTTGCTCTGAAGGAGCAAGGCCTAGTGCTTGGGGCTACACTAACTTGGCTTAGTTGGCACGGTTACGTTTCCACCAAGTACCACTAGAAAAGTGGATTTTCCCTGAAGGGGCACGAAAGTACAAAGAAACACACACTATATTGGGGTAGCGCTGTCTTGAAAAAGACGCCACTACACCAATTAATAGTGTGAAGGTTTGCCGAGATTCAACCGATCTGACGATCGATTTATCTCAACTGACGAACGTACACGAGCACGTATAGTCGGAAATAGTCGGGTAAGGCAGGAGCGCACGAACGTGTCCGTGCGCGTCGGCTGTCCAAACGAGACTCCATGCTCAAACCGATCGGGACACACCTTTTATAATAGACGACAAACAGATGTGAAACATGTTTTGCGACAAACAAGTATGACGTACACCCGCCCGTCGCCAGGCCAAGTATTTAATTATAAATCTACTATTATTTTATCTACTAACTTGTAATATATATAGTTATATACTTATTATATCGATTCCAAGCTAACACGGCCATACTGACAATACTTCGTCCACGAAGTATTATTTAATTTAATTTCATTATATTTTTTATTTTACTATTTATTTCATTTTATTATTTATTTTATTTTATTAGTAAAACAAACAGGATTAACAACTTATGATAAGAAACAGGTTATAACTAATTTCACCAATGAATACAAAAAAAAAGCTTGTTTGTCTAATATGAGATACAATAAGATAACGAACATATTTAAGAATAGACTGATTACTCTATTACTAGAAAGCTGCTACTATTCAGTTACGGCTTTCTTAAATGGTTCATTCGAATTATAGTTTTGTAATTTAATTTAATTAGTAAGAAATGTAATTTAATAAGTTCAAAAGAATTATTTAAGTCAAATTTGTGCAGCAGCACATTAAAAAAGTTATGACCATTTTTGTGACGAATGGGCCAGAGATCAAGTCGCTCCAAGTCAACACACATTACGATTACACACAAAGGCAACATTTTACGGAATTATTGATTTTTTTATTTTAATATTGATATACCATAAAAATAACATTGTTTCCATTTATATGTCATCAATTATAAGTCTCATAATTATAGGTTTCGTTTTTAATTATTTATATAGTACAATAGACTCTTAACTGCCAACTACATAGACATGTCAGAAACGTTCACCCGCTGCTGGTGAGATATCTGACACCAAATAGAAGGCCGACCAGCGGTTATTGACTCTTAACTACCAACTACATAGACATGTCAGAAACGTTCACCCGCTGCTGGCGAGATAACTGACACCAAATAGAAGGCCGACCAGCGTTTATTGAATCTAACTGCCAACTACATCGACATGTCAGAAACGTTCACCCGCTGCTGGCGAGATAACCGACACCAAATAGAAGGCCGACCAGCGTTTATTGAATCTAACTGCCAACTACATCGACATGTCAGAAACGTTCACCCGCTGCTGGCGAGATAACTGACACCAAATAGAAGGCCGACCAGCGTTTATTGAATCTAACTGCCAACTACATCGACATGTCAGAAACGTTCACCCGCTGCTGGTGAGATAACCGACACCAAATAGAAGGCCGACCAGCGGTTAGAGTTTAATTCCAAAAGATGGTCTCTCAACTGACCAACACCAAACGTGTAAGGTCTACAAATCTTTGTCAGACTTTGTCAATATTGACACCAAGTAATTGACCGACTAGCGGATTATAACAGAGACTGTAACATAGACATGCTGATCTCTTTCATCCGCTGTTGATGAGAGAAATCAGCACCAAGTCACGGCATAGAATTAAAAAGATTAAAATCTTTGTCATTTAAACGAATTTAACTTTGTAAAAGCAACGTAATGTTTTTAATATCACGAATAGGCCACAATACTATATATGCATTTTAAAATATACTACACCCATGTTATTACCAACTAAAGTTTACTTTATCAATAATGACCGATCCCATAATGATACTACGTAATAGTACTTGTATGAAAAAACTATGTACTATATATTCCATCACAATAAATGTAAGCGATTTTTTTTTCTTTTTTTTATGATTTGTAATTACCAGCAAACCAACTCAGTTTCAATTGCTGAATTTGCCACTCAAACGAGATCCAAGATCGTAAAACAGTAAAAGAGATGAAGCTATAGTGGACTCCATTCTTTTATTCTAATTATGTACACAATTAATTATTAAACTTCGGCCATTTTGACATGTACTTCGTCTCGAAGTACCTAGGCGGAATATACAATGTTTTTGAGATATTTATATAAAAACACATCTCTGCAACACCCTAAAACTCTACTTGATACGCTAATTGACATCAATGAGAAATGTTTCTTCATTTCTTTAATTTTAATCAGGTTAGCCCCAAGGTTACGATAATAACCTTAAGATTAATCAAAGTAACCAAACCAGTGAAACTACAAATCAAATTTGTGAATTAAGTTATTATTTAGATAGCTACAATGGGGCCCACAAATTTAAAAACCATGAAGCAAATTAAGTTATGAATCTGCTCACTGATCCTGGCACAGCTAGAATGGCAAATTTCAGGTACTTTGTGAAATGTAATATTAAAGAATTTTATTTTAGAAATACTCATTAAGATTACTTTAATCTAATCAGAAATAATATCTTTTGCATGGTCAATATGATAATCTCAGAACAACCAGTATTCCGCAGTCTCCACTATTAATATTTTGTAGTCACTACTTGTTTAAATTTCAATAAAGAACCGATAAGATAACAGAATTTTCATTGGGATAATTAGATGGGAGGCTATTAGAATTCAAAAGCCAAATATTTAATTTTATAAGTTATTCAAAACCATTAATGTCCAACACCCATAGCTCAATGACTAAATATTATTTTCTATTCCGGTAACATCCATCTGACCACTCATATTATTGGCACCATCTTATTTACTGGTAGATGGTGACATTATTTTTATTGAACCTTGTACACCACATAAATAGATATTTGCAATGCCTACTGGTGCATGGAATAGACTAATTATTGATTTTAATAAACAGCAATACCCTTGTTCACATAATAAATTATTTTCGGTAACTTAATATTATTATGCATAAGTTGGTAATGGCACCTTTGCAACTTTCTTCTAAATCTTATTCAACATTTGCAAATCTGACCACCATTTATTAAAGCTAATCAGACCCACAAATGCCAAATTCTCACATAGTAATGTAGCATATAATAAAGCATACAGTAATTATTATCATTAGATATTTCTAATAATGATTTTCACTGTCAAATACTATTGAACAGCTTTCATTAAAAATCAAACAAAAGGTAATTAACTATTCAAATAACAATTTTCAAATGAAAATATCTACAGCTGTTATTCTTTAAAAGGCTTTCTTTCACTACTCCACCGGACAATATATCACCATTATATTAATGGGGCACTGTTCACATAACATGACTCCTCTTTATGCTTTTTGTAAAACATAAAGAATCACCACAACAGATTTACAACTGGAAACAGTTCATTGACTTCACTAAACATACACCATTTGATACACTTGTAACACTTTTTAACACTGCACTTCATCTTTTTTTTTCACCACACAACACTTTGGTCACAAACACTCCACTAACCTTTTTATTTATCTTGCTTGATGGATTAATGGACAAGCTTCACTGAACAAAGAATAGCTTGCCTTAAAGCTATTTGGCGATGCTGCCTCGGCTTACTGCAATCTCTGATCACGATCGAATCAGGCCAATCAGGAACACAGGAAATGTCAGGAATACACAGGTACTACTGCAAAAACACATATGATTAAATTATGGGGCGAATTCTATCCCAAATTCTGATGTTAGGTAAGACTAAATAAATGTGTAGATAAGTATAAATGTAGCCAGATATGCCAAGCTCTAAAATATAAATTGTTATAAATAAGATTACTTTACACCGTTAACCAACAACAAAACATCATACTTTATGTATCATAGAGGTGTTATATGTGTATAATGAAAACCAGGAAATCTATTATAAGGTATATTTATTAACCATATAGGGAAATAATAATTTAAACATAAGAAATACAAGGTGAACATATTATTTAATAAAACAAACCACATTGTGACATAAATATAATACAAAGTTTACTTAGCTTTGAATCACTCTGTCTGTTCAGTACGGCAGTTCCAATAGAATCGACATAAATAGTATAACTGTTAATTTAAATTTGTTCAAACGGAATCGTCCCTCCAACCACCGAGAGCTCCGCTCCGGTCAACGTTTCGAACAAGAATGATGCTCAAACCGATCGGGACACACCTTTTATAATAGACGACAAACAGATGTGAAACATGTTTTGCGACAAACAAGTATGACGTACACCCGCCCGTCGCCAGGCCAAGTATTTAATTATAAATCTACTATTATTTTATCTACTAACTTGTAATATATATAGTTATATACTTATTATATCGATTCCAAGCTAACACGCGCATCGTAAAAATAACAGCATGACGTTAGTTCTAGGTGGTATGAAAATTGATAACTATGTTCAAGTTGTATATTAAGAAGTATAAGTTCTAACGCGTGTACATAAGTACACACAAGTTTTTTTTTATAAAAATATGTGGACACCCTACACTAATTTCTTAAAAACTGATACAAAAATGTTTTTATTTCAATTTTGAAAGAAATGTAAAGAATAGATACTTACAAAGAACCATGAGTAAAGTTTATAAGTTATTATTATACTCACCAGTATGTAGGTGTTTTGGTCTTTTTTTTATCGTGGGGAAATCCTTTATGAATCGTCTCGCCGCGCGCCGCCGCTGCGCTGGGGAAGCAACGGGGTACGAGTACGTTGGACTACCAGCCAGATGGTAGGCCTGGGTTTACCGACTAAAACCCCTCAGTCACCTTAAGTCCAGACCACGGAATTCGCTCGCGCCTTCACCACAGACTGGACAATTCCGACTTAATTTATAAATAATTAATATATTAAATAATGTGTATGGCCCTAAATAAATATTAAGAGCAATGGTTCTCAACATTATAAGGAACTTGTTAGATTTTGGTAGGCAATCATCTACCAAACGCATTTATTTTAAAAGTTTATAATTATGATTGAAACTGATATATAAATGCAATGTTTATTAATATTTCACCCATAAAAGTGAAACGGAGGCGAAAATTATAAGCAATAAGCTTGATATAAGAGAAATAGATACAACTAAAGTAACTCAGAAACTTTCTAATAGAGGGCGCTGTTACAAACTTCTAAAAGTACTTTTCTGTCGGCTGCTTATGATAGGGCAGATATACCTATATACTTTAAAATTTAAAATATTACAGGTATTTACGTTCATTATGTACAATTCAATAATCCTTTTAATTACAGGCCCGACACTCATCTCATGTTTATTGATCATGTAGAAGGAAATATGGCCGATGGAACACTTGAAGACTCTGTGGCCTGGTACGAAAAGAATCTCAATATGCATAGGTATGTTACACTTGAACTACTGACAAACTTTATACTGTCAAGTCAAGTCAATCACAAAAATAATCTTTATAACTTATTATTTTTTGTGCAGATTCTGGTGCGTCGATTATAAACACGATCTAGTTCCCTACTCGTGCATTAACTCGGCTTCTGTCATTAATAGAGACGAAACTGTACTTGTAAGTATTTATTAAATTTCATAAGAAGATATAGACTGCTCATGTGCGAATACGTATAACCTCATATGTTGTCCTATGTAAAACTTTGGACAATGTAGTAGGTTGGAACGTAAGTAGCTCTTTACGTACGTAGTACTTCAGCTGTCCAATAGATGTCGATGTACTTGTGACGTCATGTTTTCTGAATGGCGCTATAGAGATTCTCCGCGGCTGCATGACGTCCCCGTGTCGACGCAATTTCGGTATCGCTTCTCGGCCTTTTGGCTAAGATCAAAGTGTAGTATCTGTTCTTTTCAGCTTAATATCTGAAAGTTCCCTCACTGAGGGACCAGTATATTAAACTGATTTTTGTAAATCGACGGGATGTTCGGGGCTCGCTCCACTCCCGTCACGGGTCGGCCCGGCATTGCAGTGCCGCCGGGATCGGCCCACATAAACATATTTACAGTCTACAGTTAAGATTTAACTGAAGGCAAAGTCTTCTTCAAAATTAAAATTATGTCGTCAAGCTTTTCGGTACCCACGTGACACGCGTTAGAAATCCCATTCTACCGATTCAATATCATATAAATATGTCTGCTTAGAACACAATCGTAGATGTGATACGGAATACAATAGTAAGGGCGAACTGTATATAATAATATGAATTAAGCAATTAACTAAGTCATTACTGCTTTCATAAAATACGGGGGCATTTTCTTCAGGAACGATTATGTTATTTATATCATAAATTAAGTAAAAAGTAATTGGTAGTAACCACGAAACTAAATGTATAATAAAATAAACATATTATAAAAACATATATGGACACCCTACACTAATTACTTAAAAAACTGTTACTGATTTTTTCACTTTTGAATGAAATGAACACAATAGGCGCTCTAGCAATGAACCATGAGTAAAGTTTATTAGTTATTATTATACCCACAAGCTTGTGCCGCATGCCGTCAATTTCATTTTTGAATTGATATTAATTTTTATTTACACACATACATCCTTTAATAAATACAAAACTATTTGTATGGGGAGGCAAAGAATGATTATTTTTTATTTATCAAACAGGTTTCCTTCAATTGGGCCAGTTTTAAACCTCAGTGCTTCTTAAACCTCAACTATTACAACACCTAGTGTAATAATACTTTTGACGTGGTTGGTAAATGCTTGCCTTTCACACCGCGGGTCGTGGTTTCCATTCCCACCCAGGACAGATATTTGTGTGCGTGAACATGTCTGTTTGTCCTGAGTCTGGGTGTAATTATCTACATAAGTCTTTTTTTTTAGGGACTAGTCCTTCCCTCTTACCCACCACTGCAACTCCTGTAAGCCAGGATCAACAGTGGCACACAATGAAATGACACTGAGCGGTGAGGCTCAGGCATGTCCCGGGGAATGGCTTTAACTGTCTTGGATCCCGCAACGAATTTAATCAGAAAGAAAAAAAGGAGGAGTTAGAAATGAATAGTTACACTTCCCTCCAGAGCAAAGCGGGAGACAGAATGATATAAAGAGGCTATAGCCTCATTAAACGAGAGAATTGCAACTAGAGAAGCCAGCTGCAAGAGCACCAAGGATTAATTTAAGGGTCCTAAGTGAGCTGTTATATTTGATTCCAATAGTAGGTATGGCAAAAGCGCTTAAACGCACGGAAGTTGTTCCTTGTTGCTACAAGATCCGTATAATAAACTACTCCAGATATTGGTTGCAAGCTATTTAACATAATAGCTATCTACATAAGTCTGTATTTACAAAAGAAAAGTAGTATATCAAGTATATCAGTTGTCTGGTTTCTATAGTACAAGCTCTGCTTAGTTTGGGATCAGATGTCCTGACATGTGTGATAGCTGTCCCAAGATATTTATTTGTTTCATAAATATATATATACTTACAAAGTGTAAAATGATTGCAGTTATCAATGAATGAAGCAGCCTAAGGTCTCCGGCCGACGAGTAAAGCGACCGAGTTTGTGAAGGCGCTGGGGACCTCGGGGGTGGAACATGTCGCTTTGTATACCGATGATATCGTTTCTACTGTAAGTATCATCAACAGCATCATGTCAGTAGAATGACTTACAATGTTCGGCTGCACGTGTGGCGCAGCGGTTAAAACAGTAGCCTCGGCACTTTGAATCCCGCGCAGGACAACTATTTGTGTGACCTAATAAATAGTTGTCCTGAGTCTAGATGTAGTTTGTGTCCGTCAACTATATGTTTGAAAAGTACCCCGCGACACTGGGATTAATTTCACTAGTGCGGGCGTTGTCTGAAAATAAAAGAAGAAGAAAGAATGTAAATAAAATTAAATAGGTTATAATTCACGTAGACTTTAAAAAAGCGGTTGTAAATAGTCAGAACATGTTTGTAGTAATATAGTTAGGTAAAAATTATTATTTCTAGGTAGGTACACTTAGATATTTAGGTACACGGATTGTATGAAAAAATTAGAAAATTCATTTTGTAATGGTAATAATATTTAACTAGCTTGCATTACGTTATTCTGAAACAAATTATATTTAGGTTTAATTATAGAAATTTATAGTTTTAGCTATATTGTTCTACATATTATCTAAATGATTACGTCTATATGTAATTATGGACCAAAGCTTTCCCCAAGAATAGTGGATTGCCATAATCGCTTTGCAGATGGGTTGGCGATTGCAGTACGATAGTCATATAAAAGTTCACACAATGATGCTGCTGCCATTTCTCTGGTTCTCTGGTAGGTATTTTTTCGGGACGAATTCTATGCTCGCCATGGGATGAAGGAGTGATGATAGTCATCGCCCTCACTATACAGCTACCTTGTAATTATGGAAACTATAGTTCGACTTTTAATTGTATTCAGTAACTTGACAGATAAAGGGTTACCAGGTTTTGACGAAAAAAAGATAATGAGTTGGTGTAGGAATGAACTAAATTGAATGAACTTAAATAATGTACTTACACGAACGTTTTATTTTAAATAATTAATAAGCTTGTCTTAAAAACACATTTATTACATATTATGATTCTCAGTAGTCATGTAATTTAAAATAAAAGGACTTAGTTAGAATTAGAAAGTCACTGTCGTCGCTCGTTACATTTATGATAAATGTGTCAGTAACGTTATCAATTACATGGTCCATACGACACATATCATCGTCTACTTTTAATATGTGAGATACGCAAGCACTCCATGACGACGGGGTCACATTACTAACTCCTTCTTCAAATAATTCTAATCTTACTACTTCCATTTTAAACGATTTATTGTTTTTTTGAGACATGCCCCTTTACCTGTGTTTAAATTAATTCTATTGGGTTGAGCTCGCAGTGGTTAGGGGGCAGTCTTAGCAAAATTATACCATGTTGTGCTGCCATCTCAACTGCATATTTTTCAATTAGTTGATTTTGATTTTTAACCGAATCTATTAGTTGCCTTCACCATATCTTCTTCGTCTATACTAATATTGTAAAATGGTACGTTTGTGAGTTTGTGACGTTGTAAGGGGTAATCTCTGGATCTGCTGAACTGATTTTCAAAATTATTTCACCAATAGAAAGCTACGTTATTATGGAGTGTCATAGGCTATAAAAATTCCAAAATTAATAACGCATCTTTACTTAAACTTGAATAATGTAAACCAAGTTGGGGGACAAACGGGCAGGAACAAACATATTTATAACGTGGAACGAAGTCCGCAGGCACTGCTAGTATGAAATATTTTTAATGTTCAGCCACTCTTGAATTTCTTTTTTCTTCCTGGACATCTTAGGCATTGTTTCGATTTTTGGCGAATGGTAAGTTGTATAATAAATATTCCTGTTTTTTTTTTACTATTAATGTTTAGCTTATGATTTGACTGGCAGAAAATGCCTGGCATTAAGTCCGCCTTTGTACAATTTTATGTGCATAAAGTGATAAATAAAATAAATAAGGGGCATTGTCTATTACGACAACAGAGTTAGGTCGCAATTTAAGTAAGATAATCCCAAAGCACTCTTCAAAACATTGGGCATTCATTTCCTCGTGGTAACGTGGAAAAGGAGTGGTCCTTTTCTTGGCTTCAAAAATGAGGAGCTCGTCGTACAGAAAGCCTTCCTCTCCGCCTATACGGCAAACTATTAATCTTTCTCCTTTGCCAGTAGGATTTTAGAGCCCTGTGGTAAGGCCTTCCAGAAACGTTTGTGTTGACTGAACACTTTCATCCATGATCTAAAAAGTGAATGTTGTACAAAAATGTTTTTATTCATACAAATCATAGGATGTAAAAGTGTTAGCATCGGTAAAATTAACTACCTTTATTGACCCAGGTTCATCTTAATAGTAGATGTATCGTGCTTCTCTGCGATATTGTTTTATAAACGTTGGCGGCAACGTTATCTGCGCTTAACGTTGCCGCCAAGAAATAAGGTCAGCCCTATTCATAAGAAAATATAAGTTTTACTATAATATTAATAAAAACACAATGACGATAACCTACTCAGACACCTCGCGTAGAATATTCAAACAAATTTTCGTACTCTACGTGAGAATCACCCCGTTGTCGGCCGATTCTCGCGTCTCAGACGTTATTTCGAAGACGCAAATTAGTTTCTTCAACCGTCATTCCCCATTTTCTTTCGGTATATATAACATAGAGATAATATTTATGAAGCGAAAATCGAGGGCCAGTATCAGCACTTGCATTTAATTTTAATAGATCATTTAACACATTGTCAGGATAACAACAGCGCACTATATGATAAAGAATTATTATTATAACTAAACCTTAGGATGGTAGGATATAGGATTATACATATTCCACATGTTACAAACGAGTTTTTTAAGTTTTATTTAAATTAAACCAGTTTTTCATTAGCTCTTTACGTAAAATCTTTTACTACCCTACACTATTAGATGTAGTATGGTTATATAATTTTTCTTTGATCCCTCATGTTACTGAAGACAGTTAAAGAGTCAAACTTTGATTTTTTTAAGTTATATTTAAATTTAACTATTTTTATCATTCGTGCTTACGTAAACTCGTTCACTTCCCCACACTATTAGTTTTAGTATGGTAACATTATTTTTATTTGAACTGTCAAGTTACTGAATACAATTAAAAGTCGAACTATAGTAATGATTTCAAACTAGCTTTCCACCTGCGGTTCCGTTATCCCTCTGGAACAGTACTTTTTTACTCACGTCGGCAAAGAGGAGTCCAACTTTGCTGACATATCCCCCAAAAAGTAAAGCAAATGTCCATTCGAAATCCGGTGGCAGCATTCAAGCATCGCGACCATCGTTATAAAGCTCAAGGACCGACATCATAATAATATTTAATTCGTACCTTAATATAAAAAAAGACAGAACCATTCAGACAATATGTAGTAAAATATAGCTAAAACTATAAATTTCGATAATTAAACCAATACTTCCATGATCTATTTGAGCCAGCTAAATATCATAACTATTATAAATTTTATATCTAAATGTTTTCATACAATGCATGTTCATATCCGACTGTCATAATAATATTAATTCTTACCTTAATCAGACGGGATGTATTTTATTATGTTTCTGTAATTAAATCTATATAACCAAATCATCATTACGTGTTTAAGAGAGGTAGGGCACAGCGTGCATTCGCTCTAAGAGCAGCCCGACTGGGGAAGTACCTCCACCTTACAGAAGACATTCCTTAATAATAACTTTAAATGTTGTGTTTCTGCGTGTGAGTAAGGTCGCCAGAGCTCATTGGGGTGGAGGAAAGGATTAGCAACACTTGTTTGCTGACTCTTAAAGGCCGGCAACGCACCCGTGACAGCTGTTGCGAGTGTCCATGGGCGGCGGTGATCACTTACCATCATGTGACCCGCTTGCTCGTTTATCGTCATATTACATAAAAAAAACTATCATAAAATATATTATATTCTAAATGTTTTCATTCAATCCGTGTACCTTAATATCTATGTCTTCCTAGAAATAATTATGTAAACTTAACTATATTATTACAAACATGTTCTCACTATTTACAAGGGCTTTTCAAAAGTCTACATGAATAAGAACCTTTTTTATTTATTGTTATTTATTTTAATTATTTTAATGTTGTGTTTCTGCGTGTGAGTAAGGTCGCCAGAGCTCATAGGGGTTGGGGGAAGGGTCAGCAACATTTCGCAACACATGGGCGGCGGTGATCACTTACGATCAGGTGACCCACTTGCCCGTTTGTCGCCCTCTGATATATATAAAAACCTCATGACCACAAATGCGGCTCGGAAAACTGCCCCACATTTAAGCATAAACTTGAGCAGTTAGTCCTAAATACCAAATATTAATATGGCTAACTTAAAAATAGGGCAGCAAAACCTTCACAATGATAGGGTTGCGACATCAGAGTTGGAAACTTTAGTCAATGAATACAACTTAGATATAGTGCTCGTACAAGAACAATATCAATATGCGCGTTTAAAAAATAAATTGGTGCAGCTAGACAACAGATCATGGGCTGCTATTTACGTCACGCGTACTAATTTTACGGTAAGCGCTATGCGAAACCTCATGACGTCACACTGTGCTGTCGCTGAAATATCATCCCCATCCTGGAAAGTTTACGTAGTGAGCTGTTATTTTCAGTATTCAGATCCTGTTGGTCCCCATTTACATCACTTGCGCACTGTTTTGATGTCCCTCAATGGACACAAAATCATTATTGGTGCAGATGTTAACGCATCCTCTACGTTATGGTATGGCAAATACCGTTCAAGCGATACAGAATGGCGTAATGCCGTAGAAGATTTCGTAGCTGAGATGAATCTATCAATACATAACACCCCTGATGCACCGCCTACTTATTGTAGCCCTACTGGCGAATCTTTTATTGACGTCACTTTTTCAAGCTCAGACGTCCGAGTAGATGGATGGCGTGTTTTGCCTGACGCTTCATCCAGTGATCACCGCTTAATCGTGTACGAGTTTGTTCCTCGGTTACAAATACCTACGGCTACTTACGGTAATTATAGATATCGGCTCAAAGGGGCCGATTGGGATTTTTTCAGAGCTCTTTTTGCCGCGCATGCCAGGGATTTCACCCGGGATGAACTAACAACAGAGGAATGTGCTGTAATTATGTCGGATACTTTTACCTACTGTGCCGATATTGCAATAGGCCGCGTCCCTATCACTAATATTCGAAGATGCGATTGGTGGAATAACTACTTAATTAAAGTTCGCTGTGAATTTCGGAGAGCACGTAAAAAATATAATAAACTAAAAAAAAGTAAAATCGTAGGCGATGTTTTAAATAGTGCATATATTAATCTGAAAATTGCTCGTTCACGTTACCGCTCGTCAATAGAGAAATCCAAAGGCAATCTTATTAGAAAAATAGTCGATAAATTAGAAAAAGAAGGCCCGTGGTCACCCCTATACCATGAGTTCAAAGCAAATAGGTCTATAGATCTAGCTTATATTCAAAACTTAAAAATTAATAATACCTACACCAGTGGCATAGAGGAGACCACGGAATCCCTACTTAATTCGCTCATACCTGATGATAGTTCCTTGATCGATAATGACTACCACAAGCAGATTAGGCAGTGGGCAAATGATTCACCCGCTACGTATATGTCGAGTCTTCCTACTATTAATGAGTTTATAAATACTGTGAAATCGCTACCTGTTAACAAAGCGTCAGGTGAAGATAAAATATCCAACAAAATGATAATAGAAGCCACGAAACAATCCGGTCAATTAATCTTAAAAGTTTTTAATCGTTGCATATCTGAAGGGACTTTTCCGCGTACCTGGCGCAACGGTTTTATTCGTATTATACCGAAAAATGGTGATAAACTGCCTGAGGACCCTAAGTCATATCGACCAATAACGTTACTACCTTCCTTAGGCAAGCTTCTAGAACGACTTATCGTACCGCGATTGCTACCAGGAGGGCCAAAATTTCATGGTAATCAATTTGGTTTTACTGCGGGTAAATCGACAGTAGACGCAGCTATCTCGGTGAGGAAAACTGTAAACTCGTCCGAATGTAAATACGTTTTGGCCATATTCCTAGATATTTCAGGGGCGTTTGATAACACGTGGTGGCCAATTTTGTTACAAAAACGGAAGTTACGCGGTTGCTACAGTAATATATATTCGATAATCACATCTTATTTTGTACATGGCTCTGCAACTCTTAAGCTTGGTCACTACAGAGTCACTAAATCGTTAACCATGGGTTGCCCCCAGGGCTCCGTGCTCGCGCCGTATCTTTGGAACTTGGGTTTTGATATGAACAAAAATGGCTGTGACATACGGACGGACAGACAGACAGACAGTCACGACGAATCTATAAGGGTTCCGTTTTTCCGCCATTTGGCTACGGAACCCTATAAAGAACCACTTACCTTTAGTAGGTGCGAGACTTATTAAATACCGCCTTTATTTTTTAAGGCCACACGCCTATTTCTCTGTAACTGCTTTGTTCCCAACTATTGTTCGCGTTTTCATGGTCACTGTCGTAAATTTCTAGGAAAGCAAGAAAAATTAGTTCTGATTGAAAAATGAATGGTTCCAAAACTAGCCATTAAATAATCATTAATACTCTGTACAATAGCCTACTGTTAATATAAAAAATATAATAATTGTGTGAATCCAGGAGGCGAGATATTAAACTTCGTAGTCGTATTCACAAAATAACTTCTTTATTTTATACATATAACTTTTACAACATGCGTCTTGTTCAACGTTTCTTCCTAAAACCAAGTAAAAAATCTATGTTCTTTACTTACTACTTACTCAAAAAGAAACAATAGACTAGAGAGAGATATGTCCGGCCGGTTACCATAAACAAAATGTCTATGGTCAATCGTCATTGCCTAAATACATATGCACATGAATAAATAAAGTCGTCCATTCTCCTTTAATCCTACATAAATAGATACATAGGTACATTTTAATAGAATATTTGTTACTTAATTTCACGAGAATCCTATAGTGATAGGTAGTAATCCTTTATACTTTGCTGAAACTTTGTACATGACGCACTGTTCTTGGGAGCGCATTCCACAAATGAACACTCCGAACTAAGTGAACTGTAATTATTAGGTAACATTGGGAACAAATTGTATTAACTAATGTGTGTGAGTTGTCCTAAGATATTTATTATTATTAATGTCCCTACAGATGAAGAACCTGAAAGCCCGTGGTGCCGATATCGTAACCTGGCCGTCCACCTACTACGATATGATTAGGGAGAAGCTGAAACACAGCTCCGTGCCAGTGGCGGAGAGTATTGAGGCTCTGCAGGAGAACCACGTGCTGATCGACTTCGATGAACGAGGGTATATGCTGCAGGCATTTACTAAGCATCTGCAAGCGCGGCCCACCTTGTTTATCGAGATATTGCAGAGGAGAAATCATAGGGTCAGTATTTTCCATAGTTTTATTATAATAACTAGCTGTGCCCCGCGGTTTAACCCGCGTTAAACTTTATAAATTATAGCCTATGTGTTAATCCAGGGTGTCAGCTAACTACATACCAAATTTTATTAAAATCGCTTCAGCCATTTTGACGTGAAGATGTAACAAACATACATACTCACGCTCACACAAACTTTCGCCTTTATAATATTAGTATGATTGACTGGCGGTAGCGCAAGACAAGTAATTGTGGCGATCTTTGGGGGAGGCTTTTGTCCAGCTGTCTTTCGACTGATATGATGATAATGATGAATTGTGTAGCCCAGTTGGTCAATTTGTTAGTTACCCTGTCTGCTGAGCGACAGGTCGTGGGTTCTATCCCCATCCAGGACTTTATTTTTATGTGATGAGCATGATATTTTTGTTCTGTGTCCATATAATTTAAGAAATGTAAATGTTTTTTGGAAATGTAGGTATATGATTATCAGTTGTCTGATTGCCATAGAACAGGCTCTGCCTGCCTTGGGATCATATGGCAATGTTAATTTTGGATAGATATTTACTGATTATTTATTTAATATTATAACAAATAAATGTTATTATTGTACGATACTTACCTAACTACAAAAATGCGGTCGTGTTGTAAGAAATTTGTACAATGACCTACCTCCTTAACTACAGTCGGTGGTAATTTTTTTAAAGTGCTTCTTTATGTACTTATACTTTGTCTTTAGACCTTATCCTAGCTGCTATTATTCCATAGAAATCTA
Source organism: Pseudoips prasinana (assembly GCA_951640165.1). Lineage (NCBI taxonomy): Eukaryota > Metazoa > Arthropoda > Insecta > Lepidoptera > Nolidae > Pseudoips > Pseudoips prasinana. The sequence goes on along the minus strand of OX621259.1, from coordinate 14,474,079 downwards.
TAACCCTCATTTGCCTCCCTGGATTGGCACCGTAACTCTCAAACGGAGGGACCGATTTCAATGCGGTTTTTTGCATTTGAAAGTTTGCAGTTTTCTTGCGGTGCTTCTTAGCTATGCGAGTAGGTTATTGGACATGATTAGTGAGCAGTATTATTTCTGCTCCGCATCCGCACTTTAGACGCTCTAAAAAGTACTAATGTGCGCATGATCATAATCAAGTGCTGAACGCATTTAATTTATGTAATAATTAATTTATTCAGGGCTTTACTTTTATAGCGACGAAGTTTTTAATCATAAATTTATGATTGTAACATCCTCATCAGAAATGAATTGCGAAGGTACTACCCGTACTGCGTACACAATAAAGATGCCGTCAAGATCCACACGTCTTTATTCATTTACGTGACGTGTAAATATTAATAATTATTCTTGATATGTTTTTTTTTATTTCTAGGGTTTCGGAGCTATGAACTACAAGTGGGTTTTCGAAGCAATCGAACGAATGGACAACTCTAATGAAAATAACGATGCGAAGAAAAATGATGCTGCATAATAATACTATACTATTACTACTTAAATAATTAGGGTAATAAAAAAAGTATCGATGAAATTAGAAAATATGCTATACCTAAGTAAATAAGTTAATTAATTAAGAAAAAAGAATCTTGGTTCCAATTGATAAGACTCTATGTCACATAACACAGATATTTCGGAGCCAGTGACTGTTTAGATTCCCGACAACCCTAGCCCTAAGGTCGATATGATTGCTTATGATTATCGAAATCCGCTCCTCGCTTGTGCCTGCGCAGACTAATATACTAACTACATTTTAATAAGATTTTATTAGCTTTTTTACCTGAATGGTAGTCCTGCGGAAGGGATAGCACCCCTTCCTCAAGGACTATACTAGTAATCTTTGAATAGTTGGTTGTTTGTGATCATAGATTAAAAAAAAGCAATATTGAATTCAACATTAAATAATACAATGTTTTAATATTTGAAATGGAATAACGCTTTGTCGCAACAAGCCGCGCGCGGAATTGCACGCAATACTTGACGGGACGCGACGACGCCTATAATAAGAAGGGATCGGAATCACTCGAAACTTTACATCGGTACTGTATTCGTACTTATTTGCTTATTATACAATCATGTAAGTATTGTGTTTTTCTGGTGCAATATAGTGTACTCTATCTATCTAACAATATAAAATTAAACCTATAGTTTTAGAATCATATCGCCAATAGACTTTAAGAATACTTCTTTCTAATAGAATTAGCCGCTTTGACGCTACGAGCCGCGCGCGCTCTAGCACGCAAGACTAGACGGAACGCGACGCCTATATAATAAGACGGGATCGGAATCTCTCGTGAGAGAGTCTCGTTTGGACAGCCGACGCGCACGGACACGTTCGTGCGCTCCTGCCTTACCCGACTATTTCCGACTATACGTGCTCGTGTACGTTCGTCAGTTGAGATAAATCGATCGTCAGATTGGTTGAATCTCGGCAAACCTTCACACTGTTAATTGGTGTAGTGGCGTCTTTTTCAAGACAGCGCTACCCCAATATAGTGTGTGTTTCTTTGTACTTTCGTGCCCCTTCAGGGAAAATCCACTTTTCTAGTGGTACTTGGTGGAAACGTAACCGTGCCAACTAAGCCAAGTTAGTGTAGCCCCAAGCACTAGGCCTTGCTCCTTCAGAGCAACGCCAGTTAATTGGAAGCGGTTTGGAATCATTGGCCTTGGGGGCTACCCTAGTCAACTCCAAATCGGAATCCCACCTCCTTACCCTACCTTCCCATTCTCTCTTGTTGTTTGGGTGCTGACGGCTTCGGCCCATATCGCCCTCTGCATTAGAGCTGCTAGGAACCCTTTCGCACAATAAGACTGGCGAGAGGGATACAAGCTTAGGGCTCACCATAGGTACACATACCTCCTCGTCTAACCCGGCGAGGAGGGTGATACACACACCAACACACCCTCGGGCCCGTCCAACCCGAGGTGATAGTTGTTAGGGACATTCTATTGTTAGAGCGACCGCCGAGAAGTTTCTTGTTGGTTCTTCTTCTCGGAACGCTCCGGGAGCGAACCAACGTAAATTCCGGTAGTTGTTAGGCTCTTAATACCATCACAAGATGGCCGCCCCCGTACCCGCCTCTATGGTAGACATTACCAAGGATCCACGCTTCATTGAGGCTGTCTTCAGGGTCCTCAAGTCTGACCCAGTTGTCTGGACAAACTTGATGGAGTCCGTGAAGACTATACTCATGCTAGACAACCCCCCTTGCTCCGGCGCAACAGCGCAGGAGAAACTCAGTCTCTCCGTCCCCTCCTCTTCTGCCCCGTTCACCCAGACGGACAGGCAGTCGCCACTCCCCCGTAACCGTACCCCCTCTCCATCTCAGCCTCTAGCCACAGAGGAAGAGATGGACGTCACTCACATTGACAGCGATGACGATGCCCACAACGAGTGGACAACTGTCAGGCGCGGGAAAGCTGATAAGCGGACCCGCGGCGACAAGACGTCATCGTCCTCGTCTGGCAGCTCTTCGGGCTCCGATTCTGAGTGTTCAACTCAGGAGAAGAGCAAAAAGAGCGCCAAGACGAAGAAGTTGCGCACGGAGAGACCCTCCGTCACCAACTCTGTCGCCTCTTCCCCCACTACAAGCGCCTCCGCCTCCCAGGCAAAGGCCAAACCCTCTGGCCTCACGGCCAAGATCACTAAGCCCCCTCCTATCATGCTACTCAGCATCGATAAGTGGGAAGAATTGTCCACCACGTTAAAGTCCAAAGGTGTAGTCGCACTTAGCACTACATACATCCTCAAGGAGCCGATGTATAAAATACAGCTGCAGACCCCCACTGATTACAGGACTACGACGGCCCTCTTTGATGCTCGTAAGGTAGACTACTACACTTACGGCACCGCTGAGGACAAAACACTTCGCGTGGTTATCCGCCGAGTGTGCCGTTACCTTCCCATCGACTCCATCAAGGAGGACCTAACCACCCAGGGGTACCCCGTGAGAGAGGTGCATCGGATGCGCCGATCAAACGGTGGCGAGCCCTTCGATATGGTGCTGGTCCACCTTGACGACTCGAAGGAAGGTCAGAAAATCCTGACCATCCTAAAAACAGTTTGCGGCGTCGGCGGCATCGTCGTCGAGCCGCCGCGGCGAGGGACCGTACAGGGGCAGTGCCACAACTGCCAACTGTACGGGCACTCGTCTAAGAACTGCCACGTCGCCCCGAGGTGTGTCAAATGCCTGACCCCAGGCCACCACACCTCCGAATGCCCCAGACCAAAAGACCGTAGCGAATGCTCCGAGCCACCTGGTTGTGTTAACTGCCAGTCCCTGGGACACCCTGCGAACTATCGCGGCTGTCCCAAGGCACCGGCGAGGAGACCCGCCAGGAGGCCTCGCAGTAAGCGCAACGCTCGAAAGCCTCAGGCGCAGACTAGCTCCGCCAAGCCCCAAGCAAGCCCTCCCCCGCTAATGTCCTTGGATGTCCAACAGACATCCCTGCGACCAGCAAGACCACACTGGCCTCTGCCAGATTACGTCCCCTCGACCGCACCCAAGGCTGCGGGTGAGGTGGTCGCCCCTAAGGCTGTGCCAGTCCCAGCTAAAGCGGTGTCCCCCAAACCCCCAACCAGCGCGTCCCCTCCCGCCCCAGTCCAATCGGGCTGGGCTTACAACCCGCTGACTAAGAAGTCACAGGTTCCAAAGGCCCCGGCCAAAGGAGCCCAGACTTCAAAGCCATCGGCCTCAGCGCCCAAAACCCGGGCGCCCCAAGCGAACAGCAAAGGGCGCGCCTCAGGTTTTGCCGAGCGCATTAAGACTCAAGGTTGGGAATTGCTCGACCAGTTTGAGGACCTCTCCCAGAGGGCCGAAGCTGATCCGACCAATATCCAACTGGCCATGGTCGCGATCTTCAACGCGGCCTTTGACAACAACATCTTTCCACACCAGTGGAAACAGGCGAACGTGATTGGTATCCCGAAGCCGTTTAAATCCAAATCCGACCCGGCGAATTACCGCCCCATTAGCCTTCTCTGCGCCATGGGGAAACTCTATGAGCGTATCATCCACGCCCGTTTGTCGTCTTACATCCACGCAAACGATATCCTCCCTGACGAGCAGTTTGGCTTTCGAGCCAGACACTCCAGCGTTCACCAGGTGCATCGCATTGTCGAACACATCCTTGTGAAAGCTGCCCGTCAAAGAGCCCACACAGGAGCAATCTTCTTCGACGTGGCCAAAGCGTTCGACAAGGTCTGGCACAACGGCTTATTATATAAGCTGATTAAACTCAAAGTGCCTGACCGTCTCGTGCACATCCTACGAGACTTCCTTACGGACCGAACGTTTCGCTACCGCGTCGAGGGAAATTACTCCTCCCTCAGACCGATACGCGCAGGAGTTCCCCAAGGCTCAGTCCTTGCCCCGCTCCTGTTCTCGCTGTACACCAGCGACATCCCCAGACCCAAGAAGGCTCATCTAGCCCTCTTCGCTGACGACACGGCTCTCTACTACTCCAGTAGGGACCCGTCAGCCATTCACCGAGAACTCCAATCCTCAGCCGATGCCCTCGGCAAATGGTTCAAGAAATGGAGGATCGAAGTAAACCCGACCAAGAGCGCAGCCGTGCTCTTCTCTAGGGTACACCCCAAGCCCACCACAGATCCCGTCCGAATGTTTGGTAAACCGATCCCCTGGGAGAGGAAAACCAAATACTTGGGAATGATCCTCGATCAGAAGTTAAACTTCAAGGACCATCTGAGATACGCTCGCAACCGTGCCTCATTTGCCCTTTATCGATTACACAGCCTCCTGAATGCACGCAGTAAAATGTCCCTTGTAAACAAGGTGAGAATTTACAAGACGTGCATTCGACCCATGATGACCTATGCGAGCCCGGTCTTCGCGCACGCTAAGGAACATCTCATCCACCTCCTACAGGTAGTCCAGAACAAGTTTATGCGACGAGCCGTGGGCGCACCATGGTTCGTCCGTAACAAAAGCCTCCATGCCGATCTCCAATTGCCTACCATCAGGCAATGGATGAAGCAAACGTCCAAAAGGTATTTTGACTCTGCCACTCACCATCCAAGTAAATTGGTGGTACAGGCGGTCAATTGGATCAATCTCCAAAACGGGCGTATTCGTGTGATCGCTCTGGTGCTTTTCAGTTATTGATATTTAATGGTAATTATGTATCACATTAGAAAGATTGATTTTCAAATAGTACATTTTTACTATTGGCCTTCAATTTACTCAAACAGTTATGGAAATATTTAAGTTCATAATTTTTCACGACCAGAGCAATCATAATTGGTGCCTGAGCGATCATAAATGTTGAAATTAGTGAAACAAAAAAAATAAAATTGATAAAATATTATTTATGTAGCCGTTTTCAGTCATATTCAGTGTACGTGTAACAAGATTTATAGAATTATATGTAAATGTATTATTTTAGAAAAAGATCAGGGCATATCACAGGGCAGGCCTCGTGCAGTCGAGCAGCATTTATCTGACGACAGAGCCAACTTCAGCTGTCGACTGCGGCAACAGCAGCTGTCATAATTGGTCGACGTTTGCCATCGACACGTGGATAGCAAACGCCGACCAATGACGATAGCTGAAGTTGGCTCTGTCGACAGCAAAGTACTACTCATCTGTTTGACGCCTAAGACGTCATGCTGCCTATATCGTCATCTTTAAAAAAAACAGTTTCATATCTTTTTTAGCTGTTGTTTACTAATGTCTTATTTATTGTACATTATCTTTGTTTGGAGGTAAAACCAACATTTTTCTTTCTAAACGTTTACCTTCTTTACTTTGATTTTCATTTTTCTTAATAAGGCTGTATATTATATGATGAATGATGAATATATCTAAACTTTTTTTAGACGTATGTGATATGTTGCTAATTGTGCTTTGCAGACTTTCGGGACGGAATAGAGGAAGCACTTCCAATGCATGTTAGTTCGTTCGTCCGTTCAGTAGATCTTGTTATTTTTCTTAGTCTACTAATCGGTGAGACGGGTGAATCAAAATAAGACAAATTTTCGTATTCTTTAAAGGTCTCTGGAAGACAGGACCTTGTCTGACAATGAACTTTTACACGATTAATAATTTTTAAACTCATTTCAACATCTTGTTTTACAGTTTGCAGTATATCTCTGTTTTGTTACATTGTTGGCTAGAGATGATTGAGGAACATTTGAAAGAGGATGACGGTTCTCAGATACATCTATTGCTGGCAAGTTATCCAATAATTTTCTTTAAATAATACCGTCGAGAACTCTGCCTACTTTTCTTCCTGTGAATATTTTGCTGTCTTGTAGTCAAATCACTCATTGGTAGTACTGTGTTCCGAGCTTATTCCTTTGTTAATCTCTCTTGACTTTACAAGCCATTGTGCGTATAATTTTTTATCTTGGCCACTCTACGCTCAGGCAATTTCTTCTTAAGACGTTTCTCTTCAATAGATAATTTGTTTCGAGGCATGATTTCAATCTGCACCTAGTCTCACGCCTGTCTCCCAGAGGGGTAGGCATAGAAAACAGACTTCCATTTGTCACGATCCTTGCACACCTCTTTCGCTTCGTTTACTGACATTATATTCTTCATACATGCTCGCTGGTTTAGGGTACTTCTGACCTGACCTTTCCTGAGTACGTCTCCGATTTGTTCAGAGAATGTTCTAAGAGGTCTTCCCCTTCCAGTTGTACCATTCACACAGGCCAGGTATACTTCTTTTGTCAATCTTCTTTCATTCATCCTTTCTAAATGGCCAAACCATCTCTACATACCTTTTTCAATCTTTGTGACTATATCCTCTTTCACACCACAACGCTCTTTTACATCATTATTTCGAATTCTGTCTCTCAAAGTCACACCACACATACTTCTCAGAGCTCTCATTTCCACTGCATTAATTTTACTTTAATTCTTTTTCTGCCATACCCAATTTTCACTTCCATACATTGAAGTTGGCACTAACACTCCATCGTGCACGGCCAGTCGAACCTTCTTCGAGACTTGTCGGCTCATAAAAGCGTGTAGTGCCCCATTCCTCATTTTAGAGAAGACCTTTCTTATCTAAAATTTAAGTTGTGTTAGCTAAATGCCAATATAAAAACTCATAAAATACGATAAAATCCGTTTATGGACCTAAGAAACCCAGGAAAGGTTATAAATTAAAGGTTCTATGCATTTGACATTGTAACAGTGCGGTACTACTACTTAAAATAGATGCATTATGACGTACAATTAATGCAAAATATCATCGCTATGGTCTTATTGGACAGAGCAATCAGAGCCATAGCGATCAAAAAAAGTCACAAAATCATAAATATAGCCGAATTTAAAAGCAGTGGAAAGTTGTCATTACGTCTCATAAAAAACACCATAACCATCACTTAATTCGTATAAGAAACACATTCACAAGCTTACTATTTAATTTAAGTAACGTGCCATAGCAATCATAAAATTCGAGAACCAAATCCAGAGCAATCATAAACTTACCTTCGTAATGTTGGAACTAGGGTACGTGGCACACAGGTATCCTCCTCGGCGATTAGACCACTGCTGGTGTTGCCCCAGGGAAGGGGAATAGAGTGTCTATAACGCGTTACTAGGGATCAGCGCGATGTTTTGCGTCCGCGCAGAGCGATGAGATAAAATGCCCGGTCACGTTTTAAAATTCAAATTGTGGCAAAAGTATTATTAATATAAGTAAAAATATTTTATGACTATAAACATTACCTATTTGTTATGTAATTTAAATAAGTTGTTTCATATAAACCTTCTCATTAAAAAGTTAAAGAATTTTTTTTTCATTCAAGCGGGAGTTGGGTCAACCCAGAGCGATCAGGATTTTAGGGTTTAAGATATTTTTTTAAATATTTAAAATAAACTTATTCATAATATTAGCCTTGTATCACATAGATTAGACACCGAACTATATATAAAAAAATATTTTGAAAACGTTTTTCGATTTTGAAATGGGTTTATCCAGCCCGACACGAAAAAAAATGCCTCTGAAGATCGACCCAATTACACTCCCCTCCGACTCACAATTAAGCACCGTCGTCCGAAGCACGTCCTAGACGAACCGGACGACGAGACCACCGTTTACCTTGAGCACATCAAATCGATTAGAGACTCTCGCAACACTGCACAACCGATATTTCGTACTCGCCGGATGCGAGTACGACCGCGAACGCGCCGCGACCACCAGCGTCCTCCATGACCCTTAGTTTGCATATCGTACCGATAAAAAGCCCCCCTCAACGCGGACGGGGGGCCGCGTCATGTCATTAACGTAGAGCGAAAGTTGCACTAAACTCCCTAAAAACCATGATCTCTCGCCCTCTCCCCGCCAGTATCCGCCCAGAGCCGAGGTTCGAGCCCCACAGGGGGCGCCCTCCGGCGCGGGTACTTAGTTTGTAGTATTTATTTGCTAGGCCGGTTAGAGCCCACGCTCACCCCTACTGTCCGGTGAAGCAGTAAAAGCCGAGAGGCTAACTGCACGCGTCAAGTTAAAAAAAAAAAAAAAAAAAAATTTCTCGTAGAGTCTCGTTTGGACAGCCGACGCGCACGGACACGTTCGTGCGCTCCTGCCTTACCCGACTATTTCCGACTATACGTGCTCGTGTACGTTCGTCAGTTGAGATAAATCGATCGTTAGATTGGTTGAATCTCGGCAAACCTTCACACTATTAATTGGTGTAGTGGCATCTTTTTCAAGACAGCGCTACCCCAATATAGTGTGTGTTTCTTTGTACTTTCGTGCCCCTTTAGGGAAAATCCACTTTTCTAGTGGTACTTGGTGGAAACGTAACCGTGCCAACTAAGCCAAGTTAGTGTAGCCCCAAGCACTAGGCCTTGCTCCTTTAGAGCAACGCCAGTTAATTGGAAGCGGTTTGGAATCATTGGCCTTGGGGGCTACCCTAGTCAACTCCAAATCGGAATCCCACCTCCTTACCCTACCTTCCCATTCTCTCTTGTTGTTTGGGTGCTGACGGCTTCGGCCCATATCGCCCTCTGCATTAGAGCTGCTAGGAACCCTTTCGCACAATAAGACTGGCGAGAGGGATACAAGCTTAGGGCTCACCATAGGTACACATACCTCCTCGTCTAACCCGGCGAGGAGGGTGATACACACACCAACACACCCTCGGGCCCGTCCAACCCGAGGTGATAGTTGTTAGGGACATTCTATTGTTAGAGCGACCGCCGAGAAGTTTCTTGTTGGTTCTTCTTCTCGGAACGCTCCGGGAGCGAACCAACGTAAATTCCGGTAGTTGTTAGGCTCTTAATACCATCACAAGATGGCCGCCCCCGTACCCGCCTCCATGGTAGACATTACCAAGGATCCACGCTTCATTGAGGCTGTCTTCAAGGTCCTCAAGTCTGACCCAGTTGTCTGGACAAACTTGATGGAGTCCGTGAAGACTATACTCATGCTAGACAACCCCCCTTGCTCCGGCGCAACAGCGCAGGAGAAACTCAGTCTCTCCGTCCCCTCCTCTTCCGCCCCGTTCACCCAGACGGACAGGCAGTCGCCACTCCCCCGTAACCGTACCCCCTCTCCATCTCAGCCTCTAGCCACAGAGGAAGAGATGGACGTCACTCACATTGACAGCGATGACGATGCCCACAACGAGTGGACAACTGTCAGGCGCGGGAAAGCTGATAAGCGGACCCGCGGCGACAAGACGTCATCGTCCTCGTCTGGCAGCTCTTCGGGCTCCGATTCTGAGTGTTCAACTCAGGAGAAGAGCAAAAAGAGCGCCAAGACGAAGAAGTTGCGCACGGAGAGACCCTCCGTCACCAACTCTGTCGCCTCTTCCCCCACTACAAGCGCCTCCGCCTCCCAGGCAAAGGCCAAACCCTCTGGCCTCACGGCCAAGATCACCAAGCCCCCTCCTATCATGCTACTCAGCATCGATAAGTGGGAAGAATTGTCCACCACGTTAAAGTCCAAAGGTGTAGTCGCACTTAGCACTACATACATCCTCAAGGAGCAGATGTATAAAATACAGCTGCAGACCCCCACTGAGTACAGGACTACGACGGCCCTCTTTGATGCTCGTAAGGTAGACTACTACACTTACGGCACCGCTGAGGACAAAACACTCCGCGTGGTTATCCGCCGAGTGTGCCGTTACCTTCCCATCGACTCCATCAAGGAGGACCTAACCACCCAGGGGTACCCCGTGAGAGAGGTGCATCGGATGCGCCGATCAAACGGTGGCGAGCCCTTCGATATGGTGCTGGTCCACCTTGACGACTCGAAGGAAGGTCAGAAAATCCTGACCATCCTTAAAACAGTTTGCGGCGTCGGCGGCATCGTCGTCGAGCCGCCGCGGCGAGGGACCGTACAGGGGCAGTGCCACAACTGCCAACTGTACGGGCACTCGTCTAAGAACTGCCACGTCGCCCCGAGGTGTGTCAAATGCCTGACCCCAGGCCACCACACCTCCGAATGCCCCAGACCGAAAGACCGTAGCGAATGCTCCGAGCCACCTGGTTGTGTTAACTGCCAGTCCCTGGGACACCCTGCGAACTATCGCGGCTGTCCCAAGGCACCGGCGAGGAGACCCGCCAGGAGGCCTCGCAGTAAGCGCAACGCTCGAAAGCCTCAGGCGCAGACTAGCTCCGCCAAGCCCCAAGCAAGCCCTCCCCCGCTAATGTCCTTGGATGTCCAACAGACATCCCTGCGACCAGCAAGACCACACTGGCCTCTGCCAGATTACGTCCCCTCGACCGCACCCAAGGCTGCGGGTGAGGTGGTCGCCCCTAAGGCTGTGCCAGTCCCAGCTAAAGCGGTGTCCCCCAAACCCCCAACCAGCGCGTCCCCTCCCGCCCCAGTCCAATCGGGCTGGGCTTACAACCCGCTGACTAAGAAGTCACAGGTTCCAAAGGCCCCGGCCAAAGGAGCCCAGACTTCAAAGCCATCGGCCTCAGCGCCCAAAACCCGGGCGCCCCAAGCGAACAGCAAAGGGCGCGCCTCAGGTTTTGCCGAGCGCATTAAGACTCAAGGTTGGGAATTGCTCGACCAGTTTTAGGACCTCTCCCAGAGGGCCGAAGCTGATCCGACCAATATCCAACTGGCCATCGACGCGGCTCACGTCTACCGCCGCTTTATCAAATCCCTGCAACCGTAATGGCTGTACACCCGCTAATGACTACCCAAACCACTTGCAGGCTAAAACCCAGATCTCTAAAGATCGGGTTTTACAATGCAGACGGATTAGCGAGACAACGCGATGAAGTCGCAGAATTCCTCTGCGATCATCAACTTGATCTCTTCCTCGTCCAAGAGACATTCCTCAAACCGAGTAAACGGAGGAGTCCTACAGTTGCCAACTATCGTATAGTTCGCAACGACAGGACCCACTCCGCCAGAGGGGACACGCTGATTTACTTTAAGAAATCACTGCATTGCGTACCTTTGGACCCTCCCGTGCTGAAGAACATTGAGGTCTCTGTCTGTCGAATAGGCATGACAGGCCATCAGCCAATCACGATAGTCTCGGCCTACCTCCCCCCAGACAAGGAGATGCTACTTAGCGACCTCCAAGTACTGTATGACTTAGATGGCTCTGTCATAGTGGCAGGCGATCTAAACTCCAAGCATGAGCAATGGAGCTGCCGTACGAGCAACTCGAACGGCCGCGCACTTGCTAATCACTTGGCAATCATACCGTTCGACCCTATAGTCCCTCTCGAACCGACCCACTTCTCTAGAATTTACGGTCACCGACCCGACATACTCGACATAGCGCTCCTTAAGAATACAAACCTACGTTTGGCTTCTGTAGAGGTGCTACACGAGTTAGACTCTGACCATAGACCGGTCATCCTTAGTCTAGCCTCCCGCACAAGCCACTCTGGCGCGGATAGCAACCTCCCACCCAGATATGTTACCGACTGGAAGAAACTTGAGGGTAAACTCAAGTCAGCCACGTCGGAGCACTTAGATTCGATTCCGTCCCTCATAGAGACCCCCGAGCAAACGCTCGCAGCTATCGGCTCTTTCACGACTCACGTACAAATCCAAGTGAACGAATGTTCCCGGGAGGTCCCAGCGGCTGACGCGTTCAGTCGGTGGAAGCTCCCGGAGGATTTACGCGAGTTAGTGACTGAGAAGAACGCGGCCATCAGAGCCTTCGACTCCTATAACACCTTGGAAAACCGCACTCGAATGCGTGAACTACAGCGTACTGTACGTGAACGCATGACCGAGAGGCGGGAATCCGGGTGGGATAGGACGTTAGCCGAGATTCAACCCTCGCGGAAGGCCTTTTGGAATCTCTGCAAGCGACTCAAGACAGACACCGACTGGACCATCCCCCCGCTGACGCGTCCGAATCAACGCCCCGCGTTCGATGACGACGAAAAAGCCGAATGCATGGCCGACAATCTAGAGACCCAATGTTCTCCCAGCAACCTACCAGTAGACCCGGAGCACCTCAATGAGGTTGACTCCGAGGTAGAACGTAGGCTCGCCATCCCTCTCCCTCCGACCCCAACTGCCCCCTCCCGGGAGGATGCAGACGTCGACGACGACGACGATCCCCTGAGGCCAGTGACCATCGAAGAGGTTAAAACTCTGATCATGAAACTCCATCCTCGTAAAGCCCCCGGTTATGACGGACTCACCAATCGCGTTTTCAAGCAACTCCCATTGCTTTTACTTAGCCTGATGGTCGCGATTTTCAACGCGGCCTTTTCCAACAACATCTTTCCACATCAGTGGAAACAGGCGAACGTGATTGGTATCCCGAAGCCGTTTAAATCCAAATCCGACCCGGCGAATTACCGCCCCATTAGCCTTCTCTGCGCCATGGGGAAACTCTATGAGCGTATCATCCACGCCCGTTTGTCGTCTTACATCCACGCAAACGATATCCTCCCTGACGAGCAGTTTGGCTTTCGAGCCAGACACTCCAGCGTTCACCAGGTGCATCGCATTGTCGAACACATCCTTGTGAAAGCTGCCTGTCAAAGAGCCCACACAGGAGCAATCTTCTTCGACGTGGCCAAAGCGTTCGACAAGGTCTGGCACAACGGCTTATTATATAAGCTGATTAAACTCAAAGTGCCTGACCGTCTAGTGCACATCCTACGAGACTTCCTTACGGACCGAACGTTTCGCTACCGCGTCGAGGGAAATTACTCCTCCCTCAGACCGATACGCGCAGGAGTTCCCCAAGGCTCAGTCCTTGCCCCGCTCCTGTTCTCGCTGTACACCAGCGACATCCCCAGACCCAAGAAGGCTCATCTAGCCCTCTTCGCTGACGACACGGCTCTCTACTACTCCAGTAGGGACCCGTCAGCCATTCACCGAGAACTCCAATCCTCATCCGATGCCCTCGGCAAATGGTTCAGGAAATGGAGGATCGAAGTAAACCCGACCAAGAGCGCAGCCGTGCTCTTCTCTAGGGTACACCCCAAGCCCACCACAGATCCCGTCCGAATGTTTGGTAAACCGATCCCCTGGGAGAGGAAAACCAAATACTTGGGAGTGATCCTCGATCAGAAGTTAAACTTCAAGGACCATCTGAGATACGCTCGCAACCGTGCCTCATTTGCCCTTTATCGATTACACAGCCTCCTGAATGCACGCAGTAAAATGTCCCTTGTAAACAAGGTGAGAATTTACAAGACGTGCATTCGACCCATGATGACCTATGCGAGCCCGGTCTTCGCGCACGCTAAGGAACATCTCATCCACCTCCTACAGGTAGTCCAGAACAAGTTTATGCGACGAGCCGTGGGCGCACCATGGTTCGTCCGTAACAAAAGCCTCCATGCCGATCTCCAATTGCCTACCATCAGGCAATGGATGAAGCAAACGTCCAAAAGGTATTTTGACTCTGCCACTCACCATCCAAGTAAATTGGTGGTACAGGCGGTCAATTACACTCCCCTCCGACTCACAATTAAGCACCGTCGTCCGAAACACGTCCTAGACGAACCGGACGACGAGACCACCGTTTACCTTGAGCACATCAAATCGATTAGAGACTCTCGCAACACTGCACAACCGATATTTCGTACTCGCCGGATGCGAGTACGACCGCGAACGCGTCGCGACCACCAGCGTCCTCCATGACCCTTAGTTTGCATATCGTACCGATAAAAAGCCCCCCTCAACGCGGACGGGGGGCCGCGTCATGTCATTAACGTAGAGCGAAAGTTGCACTAAACTCCCTAAAAACCATGATCTCTCGCCCTCTCCCCGTCAGTATCCGCCCAGAGCCGAGGTTCGAGCCCCACAGGGGGCGCCCTCCGGCGCGGGTACTTAGTTTGTAGTTTTTATTTGCTAGGCCGGTTAGAGCCCACGCTCACCCCTACTGTCCGGTGAAGCAGTAAAAGCCGAGATCTAACTGCACGCGCACGTTAAAAAAAAAAAAAAAAAAAAAAAAAAAAAAAAGAAAAAAAAAAAAAAAAGAATCTCTCGTAACATTGGGTGCGACAACACAAGTATACATCGGTACTATGTTAGTCAGCTGTGGTTATAGCAAAAGATACACATTGGTACAATAAAGATCTTCGATTAAGTTATATAACTGCGACCAGTATTTGCCTTGAAAACGATCTCCACATGAGATTGAAACTGCTGACCGAGTCCAACATAAATTTTTATGTTATAGGTTATTATTATTTTTACATTACGTGACAGTTTTCACTGTGTAAGGTCCTCACGTCAGTGCTAATAATAATAATGAAATAATACTTTTAAATAATAAAATGCTAAATTTACTTACATGTCTTTTAATTATGTACCCAAATCTCATTTTCAGCACGTGTAACATTTTTGCCCAAGTACCTTACTACGGCAAAGTATCGCTCCCAATACTGCGGTCGCTGCTACCCCTGTGAGCTAGGATAGATACTGACTCGCACGAGTCTAATCAGTGAGGTCCCAGGCACACAAATATCTTATAAAATATCAATATCTTAGAAAACAGAAATCCGGACAAGTTATATACAACATGTAACTTAATTAACGCACACCCTGAAAATAGCATGTTCAAAATCGATTACTGAATCGATTTATATCATTTTTAATATCGGTAATTTTTTATCCCAAAAATAATTAAAACTACGGAAATTATGCTCATATTAACCCTGATTAGACTCCGGACCCAAGTTGGTCGAAGCAAGGAAAACCTGCTCAGGTGGGGATTTTTAAACATTTCCAACCTAGAGTGCAAGTGTGGTTCTGTTCCCCAAACTATGGCACACTTGTTAACATGTCCTGTGTGTCCTAATGCCTGCACGTTACAAGAACTAGTGGACGCTACTGACAACGCTCAACGCGTAGCTGAATTCTGGGCTGACTTAAGTTAGATTGCCATCGACACGCTAAGAAGAAGAAGATTAACCCTGTACAGTCAAAACAAATTGAAATGGACCGTAAGTCAAAGTAATAAGACTTTTAAAATCGCAGTTTTATTTGTATTCATACAAATTCCATCATGCAATACAAAATAAAGAAAAATAAACTTTATTCCAAGAAACTAATTCAGTAAATAACAATGCATATACCTGTTAAATTAAAAATTCAGTGTATGTATTATGAATTTATGATTATAACATAATATTCTAATTAGGGTGTTTGAGGGTGTGCGTTAATTACGTTACATGTTGTATATCCCTAGTACCTCTACCACGACTACTACCAGTATAGTATACCATATAGTTTACTTACTTGATGAAACTTACCGTTTCTTAGTAGAGACATTTTAAGTTCATTGAAGTTTCCGCTAGGGGCGGTGCTAATAAATATATAAATAATGTTATGGAAAAACTGTAAGTCGAAGAAGTAAACTGCATGAACGTGTGGTAGCCTATGTATGTAACTTGTGCTATGTGTAAACTAATGATGCTTGATGTGTCTTAAAAGTGGTTGACCAACAAGTGAGATATGCATGTTTTTTTATTTTTTATTCCGTAAGTTTACAGATACCGATTTGATAATTGTTACAATGTTTGTTTGAATACTTATGGTTATTTAATTACAAATTGGTTCCGAGACCAACCATGTTGCAGAGATCTGTGCACAAAATGTGAACCCTATCTCTTAAACTAGGGAAAAACCTGTATCTTAAGAGACAGTGTTCGGCTTGGGTATTATTATTATTGTTTTGTGTACAATGGCGGAACGGTGTCGTTCTACGAGTTTAATCACGTCGGGATGATACACTTATCAATTCAACGTGTTTTGAGTGACTGTTTTAGAAAACATACATACGAAACCAACTTACAGTCGAATAGATAACCTCTTTCGTGTTGAAGTCCTTTAAAAATAAATTTGGGAGCCGGAAAGGAACAGTAGGTGATTATTAGACAATTATTTGACAGACAAACAGATATGTTTGGCAAGTATGTATGTACCTTCATCATAACAGCTGTAAAAAGTCCACTGCTGGATAAAAGCCTCCCCAGGAATCATCTTGAGGGTGGTTGGCGATCGCAGCATGATGGTCATAGTACACAGAGAGACGCTGCGCTGCCCCTCCTCTGGTAGATATTCCCTCGGGTCAACTTCTACGCCCCCTCCGGGATGATACGGGATAATGATATTCTAATATTCGCCGCCGTCACAACACAGCTACCAACAAGATATAAATCTGTAATATTTATACTTGTCAATTCTGTATTCAAAATTACCACGAATAATGTAATTTTACCGTGAGATCTTAGTCTATAAGTACGCTGCGCAATAACTAGTGCTAATTATTAAGCACACTAAGTTGTCCCAAAGCTATTTCATATTAGAAGCACGTACTGACGCTAGCTAGGTTTTACCGCCGCCGTTACCCGTTGTGCTATGCAAATCAAATTATTATTACATTGTTTATACAGTTATATTACCCAAATAAAAAGCCTTTCTAATAAGGTAGGAAAGTAAATAAGTAGGTGTGCCTACGGAAGCCGAGAGGCGAGTCCTGGTCGCAGAGATTGGACAGGATCTATCTACCAAATGGGACGCCGTGGTCTCCTTCTGTGAGGCAGTCTTGCTCCAGAAGGAGGCCACCGAGCGGGATCGGGAACAATCCAATCCCACTCGTAGATGGAGGAGGTGTCGGGGCGGCCGCCGGTAGCCCAACTCTTGTCGGGGCTGCGGTGGCATTATGAGAAGTGTCCTCTACTGCCGCCACATGCAAGCAACCGGGGAGACAGCGATCTGAATGTGGCATAGTCGCTGTGCCGGACTGACAGGAGTCGGCAATAGGAGAGGGCAGTCCCGAGGCCTCCCAGGCTACGTTTCTCGATCATCTGGGACGTGGCGTAAAAGGGGGGCACCGGAGCAGCATACCCGCTTTCCCGGGGCTCCTCAGTCCTTACATAAAGCGTCAAGATAAGTCCACTGCAGGTAGGTTTAGTCGTTGCGAGTCAGACATACCTACCCGCACACTTTTTGCGGGTGCAATGCGTAGGCATTCCCCCTGCCTAACCAAACAAAAAAAAGGTATCTACGGAAAACACTAACAACGTTTATGTCCAAGAATAAAACCTGCTCTAAGAAGAATAATCTTTTTATGTCAATTGTTGAATCGTTTTGAGTCTTCTAAAAATATCCTGCTTTAATTATCCAGCTAGTTATTTTTTTATATTGGGCTAGCTTCGTCCGCGTGGTAGTCGAAATAAGACATCGAAGAGTTTAATTCGAATAAATCAAGATCATTTTTACAAAAGAGGAATCTTACCTGCTGACTGATTCACTGACTGAAAGATCAACGTTTGTTTTACCATTTTAATGGATGAATATTAAAAAATGATGAAACATGTGTGTTGAAATTAATGATTTAAATAATTAGAAATGTTAAATTTGAAGAACACATAGTTCGATAAGAAACAATGGCTTTTATTCAGCACTTTTACTTTATATAAACTTTGCAAACCCTTTTCATTAAAAGGGAAATATTTAAAAAAACCTTTCTTAGTGAACGTTTACGTCACTTAAGGAGACCCAGCAATTCACCTGTGCGATGGTCGATCAATTAGACAGTTTTTATATATATGTATATATAAATATAATATAATATAAATAAATAAATGTCGACGAGAAATAGAATTCACACATATATATAGGGTCTGGGTGTAATTATCTATATAAGTATGTATTTACAAAACAAAAAAATAGTATATGTACCTAGTATATCAGTTATCTCGTTTCCATAGTATAAGCTCTGGTTTGGGATCAGCCGTATGTAAATAATGTCCCAAGATATAATTATTATAGAAATAATGAAATAAAGGTTCCACTCATGGTCAAAACAGACATACTGACGTACATATCTTTTATACAGACTGTATTAATCTCAAAGCCCAAAGGACAAATCACAATACTGTGCCTATTCTATAATTAAATAGAATATCAATTACTGGTATAAAACAGATAAAAAGCAAATTCAACAACCATAGTTTCTTAGTAAATATTAGCGAAAATATATGCCATTCAGTTTAAAAACAACAAAATATTCGTACTCGTTTTGTACCAGTGGTTTGTGTGTGTTCCAGAGCAAAATGACTAAAGGGAAAACTAACCACAGAAAGTCGGATGGGAAAGTCTTGAATTTCGATCATCTCGTGTTTTGGGTCGCGAATGCAAAAACTGTGAGTATTCTTTGGATGTTATTTTAATCATTAATTATCGAAACGTATGGAGTAATATGTGCGTGCGATTTCTTCTGTTCGAATTTATTTTAAGCTCTTGTATCGATAGAAACAACTATCTTTAGTTGTTTCCATCGATACAATAGCTTAAAATTAATCCAAATCTCGTCGCATAACCCAGATTTGGGTCCATAAAATCTTTTTTCTGGACCCAAATCTGAGTTATGCGACGGCATTGGATAGACTTAATTAAGAATAAATTTGCTATAAAGCAACCTACATGTTAGAAAAATTTATTAGTTTAAAATGATCATCAAGTCACGCAAATATATATTGCATAACTTTTCAATTTGGTGCAAAAAGGAAAATGTGTTTTACACACGTTCAGGCTTTCCGATATCCTTAAGTTTAGTTAGTTAGTTTTCTATGTCCTGAAGAGTTCAAGAAACTGGACAGAATAGAGAGACATGCTCTGAAACGCTTCATTCACGCTTCCAGGCTACTTGCGGTATCTCTGTTTACCCGTTGGGTAGCAGAACTTTTTAAAAACTTATTAAATTAAAATGTTACAAATCATTTTATATATGTTCATTGTAAAGACACTACTTTTGTAATATGGCGCACAAACGCATACTCTGCAAATCTGACGTTATTCGTGTGCATAATAAACAACTAGAAAATGCAAGTATGTTTTAAATGATTTGTGAAGTTGTAGTTCGTGTTGGGTCTATAAACATATCAAACAGATCTGGCAACAGTTAAGTTCGAGTTAGTAGTAAGTAGCGAGTATGCTAGTAGTGTATTTAGTAATATGAAGCGGCGAACGGCGTTTGTTTGTTTACTTACATATGACGTCATTTGTTGGCATTCGTGTTTGTTTGACACGAAGAATTAATAAAAAATATTAGTTTTCATTTGACCGGTTTAAATATATGAATCAATAATACTTCAAATATATTAAAATTTTCTTTAAATCTTGTAAATTGTCTGCCTAACCTAAATTAATTGCTTTATGATTTTTTACTGTCAGATTATTTATTGCATATATACATTAAATATACCTAACGCCGAGTTATTGAGTTCATGGTCCGTGATCCTTTATGGAATGATGGACGTTATACATTGGATGGACAAACCTGTCCAATTTATTAAGTAAAGCGAAAAACTTCTGAAATGTTTCAGGCTTCCAGTTATTTCGTAACAAGATTTGGATTCAAACCTCTAGCGGTACGTGAGTCGACAGACATCAGGCGTGTGGTTTCCTACGCTGTTAGACTAAACCAGGTAAATATTTTGTGATAGCCAACGCATTGCCAACAATTGACAACTGATAATTACATACATTTATAGATAAATCATCAAATAAATCTCATCACAAAGATTTGACCTGGGTAGGAATCGCACCCCCGACCTCTGGCCTAATAGTCAGGGTCAGTAACTACTAGACCATCAGGCCAGTCTGGTCGTAATGATTCTATAATAAGAAAAGACTAGATCAAAGCTGTCGGTCGACCAGTCGCTTATTGGTCGACTGCTTTGACCTGATCTGCTTTGAGTTGCTCTTGATTAGTGGAGCTAAAATTACACCATAGTCTCAAGTTCTTCTAGTGCGTTTTTAAATCACGGAATAATTCAATCACGGGATGAAGTTCTTAAAGAGATAATCACGTCAAAAGTATGTATATATACCTACCTCGATATATAGGTATCCGTATATATTCCACGAAACAGCTTTCCATTCTACACTTCTTTCCAGATAACAATAATATTTGAATCCCCAACAACCGTCGTGGGCGAAATCTCCAAGGAACTGCTATCTCGCGGCGACTTTGTGAAGGACGTGGCGTTCCAAGTCCAGGATTTGGAGGAACTGGTGAAGAGAGCCAAGGAGGGAGGCGCGGAGATAGTGAAGAACATAACCGAGGAAAAGGACGGACATGGTGTTGTCAGATATGCTGTGTTGAAGACGGTGGGTAACTTTTATTTTCCTCTTTATAAGAAAACTATACATATACTCGAAGCTGTGCCGAGCTTCACAGTATTAAGAGTGGATTAGTTAATCTGATGGATCTGATTGTTTTATCAGCTGCTCAAGTGCAACCTTAAAACGATACCCACATTGGATATAGAATGGATCTTCCATTCATCAAACTCCCTTTAGTTTTCTTTAGTTTCCTTTTATATTAGAGACTTAATTTTTAGGTATACTTGTATGATCTGGTATCGCCAAAAATGTAAACACAGTAAGCGTAACTATTTTTGCTCCGAAAAATAATATATAGACTGATTATACCTGTAGATACACTTTTAAACCTCTAGAAATACAACAGTATTTCCGTAAATCAGGCTAATATGATGAACAAGTAGTTTTTTATAACAAAATATTTAAATATTTGTACATACTTATTAATGCGATATACATACTTTATTTGCGAGAATACAGGTAAAACGTTAAATTAAAAGTATTCTAAATTTAACAAGCAGATTATTTTTTTAATCTAAGCTAATCAAAATTCGTGCAAATCTATTGCATAACTTTTCTTTTGCTTACATTTTTAAATTACGTTGACGATTTTGGTACGAAATGGAAAAGTGTTTGGCACGTACTCGTATTATATACTCAAGCTCTGCTGCAACTTCGGAGCAGTGCGTGAATTCATGGGCCCTTTGAATAATAAATACGGGCCTTAGAGTCATAGAATTTTAAAGCAAGAACAGACATGAGTATTCAACCGTTTTTCCAACGAATATAATACAAAAGTAAAGAATATAAATACAAAATTATTGCAAGAATAATTTTGTGTGAACGAAAGTAGGGTCTCCATTATCTCCGGGTTTCTTCAGGATACAAAAGAAAATTCTTACAACATATGTAGTTCGTAGAAAGTTCATACTAAATAATGTAGTAGGAAAATATTTACAAAATTCAACTAGCATAAAACACAGCATTGCTTACTCTTCAAAGAAAATAACTAACTGAGAAAAAATAAAAATGATTAGAGATATTTGCTTATTAAGAATGAACTTTTGATTAGACCTAAGTTATTAATATAGTGTTTAATTTTAGTACGGAGACAACACGCATACGTTAATAGATCGCAGTAAATACAACGGGCTTTTTCTACCGGGATATGAACCCATGGAAGATGATGTCTTAAATAGAAAATTGTAAGTATATATCCAAATCTACTATTATTAAACGAACAACACAGTACTTTCTTACAGATACAGTTCTTAAGGCGCTCACAGCCAGATGATCTCACTGGTCCGTAATGCCCGAGCTACACGAGGCTAGTCGTTCAAGCTAGGATAGCAAGCTAGTGTCAGTAAGCTAGCAAGCTAGTACTCAGCTCTCTGGCTTCGTGTAGACAAAACTAGCTTCATTTCGAATGCCCGAGTTACACGAGGCTAGTATTCAAGCCAGTGCCAGTAAGCTAGCAAGCTAGTACTTCCGGCTTCGTGTAGACAAAACTAGCATCATTTCTAAGCTAGTAAACTAGTAAGCTAGTTGATAAGCCAGGACAGTTTTTAATAGGATGGAGTTCTATTTTTTAGGCTAGTAGCGCCCCCCACCACTGATTTTTTTATCCTAGCTTGTTTATTAGCTTCATGTGGTTGGAGAAGAATTTAAAGTTCGTACAACTGTACCGTGATCATGAATGTCTGTGGAACGCCACCCTTTCAACTTATAAAGACAAATGTAAACGTTATTCAGCGATACAAAAAATGTGTGACGAATTAAAGACGATGGGTATTGATATGACTAACAAAGACAGAGATAATAAGTAAATCAAAAATTTCTGAGCAATGTTTTCTCAAGAACTGACAAAAAATGATATATCCACCCGGTCTGACTCAGCAGAATACCAAACAAATCAGGCGACATTCGCAAAATACTCTATATTCGCCTAAATATTCGTAGCAAAATTCTTCCAAAAGTAAAGTAGATGATCCACTTTCATCTCTTCTTAAAATCCACGGTCTTGTCCGCACCCGTTTTTAATTTGCTTTTATTAGCTTCACTTGTAACTATCTATCTAATAAAATCTTGGAATCTTAATTTGACCCACTTTCCGGTTTCCGATTAGGATGAAATTTTGCACACACTCTGAGTTCTGATGATAGAAATGACAGAAAAAGAAACTTCATTACAAATCCAATCCGGCGCCCTCCCCAAGATGGCGGACTGGCAGTTTGAAATCCACCCCCATGATATGGGTATGAAATGAAAGGGTTTGCTGTCAGAAATACGAAAAAAATTGTCACGTGACTTAAATCCAACATGGCGGATATCCAAGATGGTGGATTGGCAATTTTTTTAATAATAATAATAAATCCATTTATTATCTCATCACAAATGGGGTTACTTAATACATACACGTTTATTGTTACGTTTCAACATACAAAGCATGTGTCCAACTAGTCCCAATTTTGTGAGAGACTGGTGCCTGAAATAGGTTTGAATGTAACCCTACAGGTCACCACGCCCACCACGCGGCTCAAATGCTAGTTAGATGCTTATTAAACCTTATCTTATTAAACCATAACTTATACATATAAATCTGGAAACAGTTATATAATTCATTTGAAATGCACCCCCGTGATATGGGTATTAAATGAAAGGGTTTGCTGATTATAATGCGAAATGACATTTTATTAGATTTTGGAATTTTTAGTGCGTGCTAAAGCGTATATTTTAGTTTTTAAAACTATTATAAATTATTGTTATTCATCTTCTAGTTCGTCTAGTGCGAATTGGCACAGTTTTTGAAGTAACAGTTTAAGTCAAATAGAGTTTTTTTCGTGTGCAGTTCATTTTGGACGTGGGGTCACCTCGGTCACAGCAATAATACTAGCTTAAAATAATATAGCCTCATGTAAACTGTACTAGCATATTCCAAGCCAGGTCAGCTAGCCAAGACAGTTTGATAGAAAAATAACTTGAAAAACTAGCCTCTTATAGCCCGGACATATAAGTAATCAGTGAGGTCGAGCAAGTAGGCTCGTGCCTCAGTCTACCGATGGGAGACCGCCAAAATAGTTCACTACTCCTGCATTAACTCTTCTTCCGTCA
Source organism: Pseudoips prasinana (assembly GCA_951640165.1). Classification (NCBI taxonomy): domain Eukaryota; kingdom Metazoa; phylum Arthropoda; class Insecta; order Lepidoptera; family Nolidae; genus Pseudoips; species Pseudoips prasinana. The sequence continues at coordinate 14,450,355 of OX621259.1, read as the reverse complement.
TTAATAGAGACAAAACTGTTCTTGTCAGTATTTATTAAATTTCATTAGAAGATATAGACTGCTCATCTGTGAATACTGATGTAGTAGGTTGGAACGTTAGTAGCTCTTTACGTACGTAGTACTTCAGCTGTTCAATAGATGTCGCTGTGCTTGTGACGTCATTTTCTCTGAATGGCGCTATAGAGATTCTCCGCGTCTGCATGACCTCCCCTTGTCAACGCAATTTCGGTATCGCTTCTCGGCCTTTTGGCTAAGATCAAAGTGTAGTATCTGTTCTTTTCAGCTTAATATCTGAAAGTTCCCTCACTGAGGGACCAGTATATTAAACTGATTTTTGTAAATCGACGGGATGTTCGGGGCTCGCTCCACTCCCGTCACGGGTCGGCCCGGCATTGCAGTGCCGCCGGGATCGGCCCACATAAACACATTATAAGTCTACGACTAAGAACGACCGAGGGGCAAGGTCCGACTCAAAATTAAAATTAGTTCTCTATTCGGCACCCTTGTGCCACGCTCGAATTAACAATCAAGTAATTCTACCAATTCAATATCATAGATGTCTACGATATAATATTAGATGAGATATGGAAGGCAATGCTAAGGGCGATATATAAATGGTATTACTGAACCATAATATGAATTAAGTCATTACTGCTTAAATGACCAAACAGGGCATTTTCCCCCTTATTTTCAGGTAATTATATGTTATTTATATCATAATTTAACAAAAGAAATTAATAGTGAACACCAAGGATATAAATGAATAAAAACAAAATTGTTGAAGTTATACTTCTTTTGGCGCGATGGAGAAAAATGATGAGAGTGAATTTTTACGATGCGCGCGCACATCGACACCAAAAAATTTAACAGCATGACGTTAGTTCTAGGTGGTATGAAAATGTATGAGAGTGAATTTTTACGATGCGCGCGCATCGTAAAAATAACAGCATGACGTTAGTTCTAGGTGGTATGAAAATTGATAACTATGTTCAAGTTGTATATTGAGAAGTATAAGTTCTAACGCGTGTACATAAGTACACACAAGTTTTTTTTTATAAAAATATGTGGACACCCTACACTAATTTCTTAAAAACTGATACAAAAATGTTTTTATTTCAATTTTGAAAGAAATGTAAAGAATAGATACTTACAAAGAACCATGAGTAAAGTTTATAAGTTATTATTATACTCACCAGTATGTAGGTGTTTTGGTCTTTTTTTTATCGTGGGGAAATCCTTTATGAATCGTCTCGCCGCGCGCCGCTGCGCTGGGGAAGCAACGGGGTACGAGTACGTTGGACTACCAGCCAGATGGTAGGCCTGGGTTTACCGACTAAAACCCCTCAGTCACCTTTAGTCCAGACCACGGAATTCGCTCGCGCCTTCACCACAGACTGGACAATTCCGACTTAATTTTTAAATAATTAATATATTAAATAATGTGTAGGCCCTAAATAAATATTAAGAGCAATGGTTCTCAACATTATAAGGAACTTGTTAGATTTTGGTAGGCAATCATCTACCAAACGCATTTATTTTAAAAGTTTATAATTATGATTGAAATTGATATATAAATGCAATGCTTATTAATATTTCACCCATAAAAGTGAAACGGAGGCGAAAATTATAAGCAATAAGCTTGATATAAGAGAAATAGATACAACTAAAGTAACTCAGAAACTTTCTAATAGAGGGCGCTGTTACAAACTTCTAAAAGTACTTTTCTGTCGGCTGCTTATGATAGGGCAGATATACCTATATACTTCAAAATTTAAAATATTACAGGTATTTACGTTCATTATGTACAATTCAATAATCCTTTTAATTACAGGCCCGACACTCATCTCATGTTTATTGATCATGTAGAAGGAAATATGGCCGGTGGGACACTTGAAGACTCTGTGGCCTGGTACGAAAAGAATCTCAATATGCATAGGTATGTTACACTTGAACTACTGACAAACTTTATACTGTCAAGTCAAGTCAATCACAAAAATAATCTTTTTTACTTATTATTTTTTGTGCAGATTCTGGTGCGTCGATTATAAACACGATCTAGTTCCCTACTCGTGCATTAACTCGGCTTCTGTCATTAATAGAGACGAAACTGTACTTGTAAGTATTTATTAAATTTCATAAGAAGATATAGACTGCTCATGTGCGAATACGTATAACCTCATATGTTGTCCTATGTAAAACTTTGGACAATGTAGTAGGTTGGAACGTAAGTAGCTCTTTACGTACGTAGTACTTCAGCTGTCCAATAGATGTCGATGTACTTGTGACGTCATGTTTTCTGAATGGCGCTATAGAGATTCTCCGCGGCTGCATGACGTCCCCGTGTCGACGCAATTTCGGTATCGCTTCTCGGCCTTTTGGCTAAGATCAAAGTGTAGTATCTGTTCTTTTCAGCTTAATATCTGAAAGTTCCCTCACTGAGGGACCAGTATATTAAACTGATTTTTGTAAATCGACGGGATGTTCGGGGCTCGCTCCACTCCCGTCACGGGTCGGCCCGGCATTGCAGTGCCGCCGGGATCGGCCCACATAAACATATTTACAGTCTACAGTTAAGATTTAACTGAAGGCAAAGTCTTCTTCAAAATTAAAATTATGTCGTCAAGCTTTTCGGTACCCACGTGACACGCGTTAGAAATCCCATTCTACCGATTCAATATCATATAAATATGTCTGCTTAGAACACAATCGTAGATGTGATACGGAATACAATAGTAAGGGCGAACTGTATATAATAATATGAATTAAGCAATTAACTAAGTCATTACTGCTTTCATAAAATACGGGGGCATTTTCTTCAGGAACGATTATGTTATTTATATCATAAATTAAGTAAAAAGTAATTGGTAGTAACCACGAAACTAAATGTATAATAAAATAAACATATTATAAAAACATATATGGACACCCTACACTAATTACTTAAAAAACTGTTACTGATTTTTTCACTTTTGAATGAAATGAACACAATAGGCGCTCTAGCAATGAACCATGAGTAAAGTTTATTAGTTATTATTATACCCACAAGCTTGTGCCGCATGCCGTCAATTTCATTTTTGAATTGATATTAATTTTTATTTACACACATACATCCTTTAATAAATACAAAATTATTTGTATGGGGAGGCAAAGAATGATTATTTTTTATTTATCAAACAGGTTTCCTTCAATTGGGCCAGTTTTAAACCTCAGTGCTTCTTAAACCTCAACTATTACAACACCTAGTGTAATAATACTTTTGACGTGGTTGGTAAATGCTTGCCTTTCACACCGCGGGTCGTGGTTTCCATTCCCACCCAGGACAGATATTTGTGTGCGTGAACATGTCTGTTTGTCCTGAGTCTGGGTGTAATTATCTACATAAGTCGTTTTTTTTTTTAGGGACTAGTCCTTCCCTCTTACCCACCACTGCAACTCCTGTAAGCCAGGATCAACAGTGGCACACAATGAAATGACACTGAGCGGTGAGGCTCAGGCATGTCCCGGGGAATGGCTTTAACTGTCTTGGATCCCGCAACGAATTTAATCAGAAAGAAAAAAAGGAGGAGTTAGAAATGAATAGTTACACTTCCCTCCAGAGCAAAGCGGGAGACAGAATGATATAAAGAGGCTATAGCCTCATTAAACGAGAGAATTGCAACTAGAGAAGCCAGCTGCAAGAGCACCAAGGATTAATTTAAGGGTCCTAAGTGAGCTGTTATATTTGATTCCAATAGTAGGTATGGCAAAAGCGCTTAAACGCACGGAAGTTGTTCCTTGTTGCTACAAGATCCGTATAATAAACTACTCCAGATATTGGTTGCAAGCTATTTAACATAATAGCTATCTACATAAGTCTGTATTTACAAAAGAAAAGTAGTATATCAAGTATATCAGTTGTCTGGTTTCTATAGTACAAGTTCTGCTTAGTTTGGGATCAGATGTCCTGACATGTGTGATAGCTGTCCCAAGATATTTATTTGTTTCATAAATATATATATACTTACAAAGTGTAAAATGATTGCAGTTATCAATGAATGAAGCAGCCTAAGGTCTCCGGCCGACGAGTAAAGCGACCGAGTTTGTGAAGGCGCTGGGGACCTCGGGGGTGGAACATGTCGCTTTGTATACCGATGATATCGTTTCTACTGTAAGTATCATCAACAGCATCATGTCAGTAGAATGACTTACAATGTTCGGCTGCACGTGTGGCGCAGCGGTTAAAACAGTAGCCTCGGCACTTTGAATCCCGCGCAGGACAACTATTTGTGTGACCTAATAAATAGTTGTCCTGAGTCTAGATGTAGTTTGTGTCCGTCAACTATATGTTTGAAAAGTACCCCGCGACACTGGGATTAATTTCACTAGTGCGGGCGTTGTCTGAAAATAAAACAAGAAGAAAGAATGTAAATAAAATTAAATAGGTTATAATTCACGTAGACTTTAAAAAAGCGGTTGTAAATAGTCAGAACATGTTTGTAGTAATATAGTTAGGTAAAAATTATTATTTCTAGGTAGGTACACTTAGATATTTAGGTACACGGATTGTATGAAAAAATTAGAAAATTCATTTTGTAATGGTAATAATATTTAACTAGCTTGCATTACGTTATTCTGAAACAAATTATATTTAGGTTTAATTATAGAAATTTATAGTTTTAGCTATATTGTTCTACATATTATCTAAATGATTACGTCTATATGTAATTATGGACCAAAGCTTTCCCCAAGAATAGTGGATTGCCATAATCGCTTTGCAGATGGGTTGGCGATTGCAGTACGATAGTCATATAAAAGTTCACACAATGATGCTGCTGCCATTTCTCTGGTTCTCTGGTAGGTATTTTTTCGGGACGAATTCTATGCTCCCCATGGGATGAAGGAGTGATGATAGTCATCGCCCTCACTATACAGCTACCTTGTAATTATGGAAACTATAGTTCGACTTTTAATTGTATTCAGTAACTTGACAGATAAAGGGTTACCAGGTTTTGACGAAAAAAAGATAATGAGGTGGTGTAGAAATGAACTAAATTGAATGAACTTAAATAATGTACTTACACGAACGTTTTATTTTAAATAATTAATAAGCTTGTCTTAAAAACACATTTATTACATATTATGATTCTCAGTAGTAATGTAATTTAAAATAAAAGGACTTAGTTAGAATTAGAAAGTCACTGTCGTCGCTCGTTACATTTATGATAAATGTGTCAGTAACGTTATCAATTACATGGTCCATACGACACATATCATCGTCTACTTTTAATATGTGAGATACGCAAGCACTCCATGACGACGGGGTCACATTACTAACTCCTTCTTCAAATAATTCTAATCTTACTACTTCCATTTTAAACGATTTATTGTTTTTTTGAGACATGCCCCTTTACCTGTGTTTAAATTAATTCTATTGGGTTGAGCTCGCAGTGGTTAGGGGGCAGTCTTAGCAAAATTATACCATGTTGTGCTGCCATCTCAACTGCATATTTTTCAATTAGTTGATTTTGATTTTTAACCGAATCTATTAGTTGCCTTCACCATATCTTCTTCGTCTATACTAATATTGTAAAGTGGTACGTTTGTGAGTTTGTGAGTTTGTGACGTTGTAAGGGGTAATCTCTGGATCTGCTGAACTGATTTTCAAAATTATTTCACCAATAGAAAGCTACGTTATTATGGAGTGTCATAGGCTATAAAAATTCCAAAATTAATAACGCATCTTTACTTAAACTTGAATAATGTAAACCAAGTTGGGGGACAAACGGGCAGGAACAAACATATTTATAACGTGGAACGAAGTCCGCAGGCACTGCTAGTATGAAATATTTTTAATGTTCAGCCACTCTTGAATTTCTTTTTTCTTCCTGGACATCTTAGGCATTGTTTCGATTTTTGGCGAATGGTAAGTTGTATAATAAATATTCCTGTTTTTTTTTACTATTAATGTTTAGCTTATGATTTGACTGGCAGAAAATGCCTGGCATTAAGTCCGCCTTTGTACAATTTTATGTGCATAAAGTGATAAATAAAATAAATAAGGGGCATTGTCTATTACGACAACAGAGTTAGGTCGCAATTTAAGTAAGATAATCCCAAAGCACTCTTCAAAACATTGGGCATTCATTTCCTCGTGGTAACGTGGAAAAGGAGTGGTCCTTTTCTTGGCTTCAAAAATGAGGAGCTCGTCGTACAGAAAGCCTTCCTCTCCGCCTATACGGCAAACTATTAATCTTTCTCCTTTGCCAGTAGGATTTTAGAGCCCTGTGGTAAGGCCTTCCAGAAACGTTTGTGTTGACTGAACACTTTCATCCATGATCTAAAAAGTGAATGTTGTACAAAAATGTTTTTATTCATACAAATCATAGGATGTAAAAGTGTTAGCATCGGTAAAATTAACTACCTTTATTGACCCAGGTTCATCTTAATAGTAGATGTATCGTGCTTCTCTGCGATATTGTTTTATAAACGTTGGCGGCAACGTTATCTGCGCTTAACGTTGCCGCCAAGAAATAAGGTCAGCCCTATTCATAAGAAAATATAAGTTTTACTATAATATTAATAAAAACACAATGACGATAACCTACTCAGACACCTCGCGTAGAATATTCAAACAAATTTTCGTACTCTACGTGAGAATCACCCCGTTGTCGGCCGATTCTCGCGTCTCAGACGTTATTTCGAAGACGCAAATTAGTTTCTTCAACCGTCATTCCCCATTTTCTTTCGGTATATATAACATAGAGATAATATTTATGAAGCGAAAATCGAGGGCCAGTATCAGCACTTGCATTTAATTTTAATAGATCATTTAACACATTGTCAGGATAACAACAGCGCACTATATGATAAAGAATTATTATTATAACTAAACCTTAGGATGGTAGGATATAGGATTATACATATTCCACATGTTACAAACGAGTTTTTTAAGTTTTATTTAAATTAAACCAGTTTTTCATTAGCTCTTTACGTAAAATCTTTTACTACCCTACACTATTAGATGTAGTATGGTTATATAATTTTTCTTTGATCCCTCATGTTACTGAAGACAGTTAAAGAGTCAAACTTTGATTTTTTTAAGTTATATTTAAATTTAACTATTTTTATCATTCGTGCTTACGTAAACTCGTTCACTTCCCCACACTATTAGTTTTAGTATGGTAACATTATTTTTCTTTGAACTGTCAAGTTACTGAATACAATTAAAAGTCGAACTATAGTAATGATTTCAAACTAGCTTTCCACCTGCGGTTCCGTTATCCCTCTGGAACAGTACTTTTTTACTCACGTCGGCAAAGAGGAGTCCAACTTTGCTGACATATCCCCCAAAAAGTAAAGCAAATGTCCATTCGAAATCCGGTGGCAGCATTCAAGCATCGCGACCATCGTTATAAAGCTCAAGGACCGACATCATAATAATATTTAATTCGTACCTTAATATAAAAAAAGACAGAACCATTCAGACAATATGTAGTAAAATATAGCTAAAACTATAAATTTCGATAATTAAACCAATACTTCCATGATCTATTTGAGCCAGCTAAATATCATAACTATTATAAATTTTATATCTAAATGTTTTCATACAATGCATGTTCATATCCGACTGTCATAATAATATTAATTCTTACCTTAATCAGACGGGATGTATTTTATAATGTTTCTGTAATTAAATCTATATAACCAAATCATCATTACGTGTTTAAGAGAGGTAGGGCACAGCGTGCATTCGCTTTAAGAGCAGCCCGACTGGGGAAGTACCTCCACCTTACAGAAGACATTCCTTAATAATAACTTTAATGTTGTGTTTCTGCGCGACGCACCCGTGACAGCTGTTGCGAGTGTCCATGGGCGGCGGTGATCACTTACCATGATGTGACCCGCTTGCTCTTTTATCGTCATATTACATTAAAAAAAAATATATTATGAAATAAATCTTATCCTTAATGTTTTCATTCAATCCGTGGACCTTAATATCTATGTCTTCCTAGAAATAATTATGTAAACTTAACTATATTACTACAAACATGTTCTGACTATTTACAAGGGCTTTTCAAAAGTCTACGTGGATTAAAACCTATTTTATTTATTTTTTATATATTTAAATTATTTTAATGTTGTGTTTCTGCGTGTGAGTAAGGTCGCCAGAGCTCATAGGGGTGGAGGGATGGGTCAGCAACCCTTCGCAACACCCGCAATTCCTCTGGTGTTGCGAGTGTCTGTAATGGGCGGCGGTGATCACTTACGATCAGGTGACCCACTTGCCAGTTTGTCGCCCTCTGATATATATAAAAACCGGCCAAGTGCGAGTCGGACTCGCCCATGAAGGGTTCCGCAGCAGCAAGTATTTCAGTTGATTAAATGAAAGGTAAATTACGGTTTACGATTTAGGACCCATTAAAAAAAACTACTTACTAGATTTCGTTCAAACCAATTTTCGTTGTTAGTTTACATGGTAATTTACATCATATATTTTTTTAGTTTTATCATTCTCTTATTTTAGAAGTTACAGGGGGGGGGGGGGGCACTCATTTTTCCACTTTGGAAGTGTTTCTCGCGCAAACTGTTCAGTTTAGAATAAAATGATATTAGGAACCTCAATATCATTTTGAAGACCTATCCATAGATACCCCACATGTATGGGTACGATGAAAAATAAATTTTGAGTTTCAGTTCTATGTATGGGGAACCCCCAAAATTATTATTTTTTTCTATTTTTGTGTCACAGAATACATCTACTTACCAAGTTTCTACAGTAGTAGCTCTTATTGTTTCGGAAAAAATGGCTGTGACATACGGACGGACAGACAGACACACAGACATGACGAATCTATAAGGGTTCCGTTTTTTGCCATTTGGCTACGGAACCCTTAAAAGAACCACTTACGTTTAGTTGGTGTGAGACTTATTAAATACCGCCTTTATTTTTTAAGGCCACACGCCTATTTCTCCGTAACCGCTTTGTTCCCAACTATTGTTCGCGTTTTCATGGTCACTGTCGTAAATTTCTAGGAAAGCAAGAAAAATTTGTTCTGATTGAAAAATGAATGGTTTCAAAACTAGCCATTAAATAATCATTGATACTCTGTACAATAACCTACTGTTAATATAAAAAATATAATAATTGTGTGAATCTAGGAGCCGAGATATTAAACTTCGTAGTCGTACTCACAAAATAACTTCTTTATTTCTATACATATAACTTTTACAACATGCGTCTTGTTCCACTTTTCTTCCTCCCAAGTAAAAAATCTATGTTCTTTACTTACTAATTACTCAAAAAGAAACAATAGACTAGAAATAGATATGTCCGGCCGGTTAACATAAACAAAATGTCTATGGTCAATCGTCAGTGAGTAAATACATATGCACATGAATAAATAAAGTCGTCCATTTTCCTTTAATCCTACATGAATAAATACATAGGTACATTTTAATAGAATATTTGTTACTTAATTTCACGGGAATCCTATAGTGATAGGTAGTAATCCTTTATACTTTGCTGAAACTTTGTACAGACGCCAGCAAATCAAGCTACACCAATCTGTCAAATTTGCCCAATTAAAGTGAACCTTATACTTATTTGATAAAGTTGAAAATCTATAAATTAAATTTGACAGATTAGAGTAGCTGGATGTGCTGGCGTCTGTACATGACGCACTGTTCTTGGGAGAGCATTCCACAAATGAACACTCTGAACTAAGTGAACTGTAATTTATTAATATTAGGAACAAATTGTATTAACTAATGTGTGTGAGTTGTCCTAAGATATTTATTACTATTAATGTCCCTACAGATGAAGAACCTGAAAGCCCGTGGTGCCGATATCGTAACCTGGCCGTCCACCTACTACGATATGATTAGGGAGAAGCTGAAACACAGCTCTGTACCAGTGGCAGAGAGTATTGAGGCTCTGCAGGAGAACCACGTGCTGATCGACTTCGATGAACGAGGGTATATGCTGCAGGCATTCACTAAGCATCTGCAAGCGCGGCCTACCTTGTTCATCGAGATATTGCAGAGGAGAAATCATAGGGTCAGTATTTTCCATAGTTTTATTATAATAACTAGCAGTGCCCCGCGGTTTTAACTTAAACTTTATAAATTATACCCTATGTATTAATCCAGGGTGTCAGCTAACTCCATACCAAATTTTATTAATAATAATTATAAAATCATTTTATTTTTCTCTGACAATAGGTCTAGGTCTAGTAGGTCTTACAATTAAAGAACTTAAAAATTTCACCTATGTGAGAGACTGGTGCCTGATGTAGGTTTCCAAAAGAAAACCTGTGTTACAGGTCACCAGTATTCGCAGTATTGAAATCGCTTCAGCCATTTAGACGTGAAGAAGTAACAAACATACACACTCACGCACTCACAAACTTTCGCCTTTATAATGTTAGGGTGATTGACTAGCGGTAGCGTAAGACCAGCAGTTGTGGAGATCTTTGGGGAGGCCTTTGTAGAAGTGGGTGTCTTTCGGCTGATAAATGATGATGACGATGAATTGACTAGCCCGTTAGTTAAGTGGTAAATTATCCTGACTGCTGAGCCAGAGATTGTGGGTTTGATCCCTACCCAGGACAAATGTTTGAGTGATGAGCGCTATTTTTAACTGACTTCAAAAGGAGGAGGTTCTCAAGTTGATTACTTAGTATTTTTTTCTTTTTATGTATGTACACCGATTTCTCGGAGATTTATGATTCAATTTACGTGATTCTTATTTAGTTTGATGTGGAATAGTTGCCATTTGGTCCCATAAAAGAATTACATACATAGTTCGACGCAGTAGTTTTCATTTGTTAATTGTCGGGGTGTTTTTTTCTATAATATGTATGTATTTAGAAATATATATAAGTAGGTAAGTTTGTCAGTTGTCTGAATGAAATAGCACGGGATCTGATTAACGTGGGATCAGATAGCGGTATGTTAGTTTAGCCAAAATATTTATTTATTATAATTTAATAGATTGTATAAGACTTACCTAATTAATAAAGTACGGTCGCGCAGGAGGAAGAAGTTTCTACAATGACCTACTTCTTTAACTACAGACAGTTGGTATTTTTTGAATGCTTGTTTATGTACTTATGCGTCGTCTTTAGAGCTTATCCTAGCTGCTATTATCCCATAGAAATCTATACCCCTCATTTACCTCCCTGGATATTTTAACGCAATATGGATATCTGCCACGACTCGGCCGCACCATTTCCGGAACCAATTTTTAGACATTTAATAACACGTTAGTGTGCGAAATTATTAATGCTCCTCGACCGCACGTTACTTATACACTGCCTTGAAAAATACTAATGTACGCATATATTCTTTTATATTGACGAATTGTAACACCGTCATAAGAAATTAGTTCTAACGTACAGTCGACGCTACTTAGCTGTATACAGTTACATTACGAAAACAGCCCTTACTGCGTATACAATAAAGATGCCGTCAAGATCCATACGTCTTCCATCGACGTGGCGTGTAAATATGTATTCTTGTTATGATCGTCTTTTGTTTTGATTTCTAGGGTTTCGGAGCTATGAACTACAAATGGGTTTTCGAAGCAATCGAACGAATGGACAACTCTAATGAAATCAAAAGCGAAATTAACGATGCGAAGAAAAATGATGCTGCATAATAAATTAATAATACTGTAATTCATATAATAATAACTAGGGAAATAGAAATAAATATAAATGAAATTAGAAAAAATACTATAAGTAAATAAGTTAATTAATTAAGAAAAAAGAATCTGTGTTCCAATTGATTAGACTCTATGTAACACAGATATTTCGGAGCCAGTGTGTGATTTAGATTTCTGACAGCTCTAGACCTAGGGTAACTATCAAGATGCGACCCTCTGCCTGTTCTACTTGCACAGACTACATTTGAATAAGATTTAATTAGCTTTTTTACCTGAATGGTAGTCCTGCGGAAGGGAAAGCACCCCTTCCCCAAGGATTACACTAGTATTTCTTTGTATAATTGGTTGTTTGTGATCACAGTTTCAAAAAAAGCAATATTTAATGCAATATTAAACAATGCAATGTTTTAATATTTGTAATGGAATAACGCTTTGTCGCAACAAGCACGGACGCAAATTTGCACGCAATACTTGACGGAACGCGACGCCGCCTATAATAAGAAGGGATCGGAATCACTCGAAACTTGGAGTCCGACACCACAAGTACATCGGTACTGTATTAGTATTTGCTTATTATGACATCATGCATTGTGTTTTTCAAGTGTAATCTATGTATCTAACAATATAAACTTAAACCTATAGTTAAGAATCATAGCAATTCTATTAGACTTTAAGAATACTTCTTACTAATAGAATTAGCCGCTTTGACGCTACGAGCCGCGCGCCCCCTAGCACGCAAGACTAGACGGAACGCGACGGCTACAATAAGACGGGATCGGAATCACTCGTAACATTGGGTGCGACTCCACAAGTACAGACGCGAGCACATCAAGCAACCCCAGTCTGTCAAATTTCCCCAATCGAAAGTGGACCTTATGGTTTTGTGATAAAGTCGAAAATCTATAAAAGAAATATGACAGATTGGAGTAGCTGGATGTGCTGGCGTCTGTACATCGGTACTATGTTATTCAGCTGTGGCTATAGCAAAATATACACATTGGTAATATCTGTATATTACCAATGTGTATAATTTGCAATATAATTATTTATCTAATTATTTAACTTAATCGAAGAACTGTTTCTTACATGATATTACATGACAGTTTCCACTGTGTAAGCTCCTACGTCAGTTTTAATAATAATAATGAAATAATACTTATAAATAATTAAATGCTTTATTTACTTTCAACTCTTTCAATTATCTACCCAAATGTCATTTTCAGCACGTATAACATTTTTGCCCATATACCTTACCTACTATGCTGCCGCGCAATTTATAAACGCAGTAAACAACATGCTGTTAACATGTTCTTTACTGCTTTTATAAATTGCGCGGCAGTATGGCAAAGTATCGCTCCCAATACACCGGTCGCTGCAACTACAATAGTGACTCGCTCGACTCTAAGCAGTGAGACTCAGGCAGGTCCCAGGCACACAAATATCTTGTAGTCCGCAACGAAAAATTATCAGAAACTTGGAAAACACCAAGCCCAACACAATAATTAACAAAATTTTAACGGCAGAATATATTGTCTTCGAACTTAACTAAAAGCTATCTAAATATAAACGACTTTACTAGAAATAAATCAGCAATTAAACCGGACTACCCGATTAGGAGGTACGACAGCACAGATGAATGAAAAGACAATTCAAACACCCTGCTTTTCGTGCCAGGTGTGAAGGACTATGTTGGTAAGTCAAGTTCCTTTAGCTGCTGAAGAGGAAGCAGCAGCACCGCGAAGTGGACAGAGTCGTAATATCTATTGCGTAGAGGGAAAACAAGTTCGACATAATATCAGGTTTGGCTGGTAACATTTAGTTTTCTATATTAGAGTCAAGTTCCGTGTATACTTTGGAATAGTATAATCACTGTAGAATTGTTTTATGCAAGAAAAATAATTAAATACAATTTCAAAAATAATGTATAAATCAAACGAATTGTTCCTTTAGCTTCTCAAGAGGAAACAGTAGCCCCTCGAAGTGGACAGAATCGTGATATATTATTAGGAAAAAAAATAAAAAATATGTTAAACTATGTTAGGTATAAGTACCTACACACGGCTAAACATCAAGCTATATATTTCCAGTATAAGCTGATCTCGCGTTGTATAGGATTACCATACAATGACAGGTCAGCGCTTATATTAGAAATGTATAGCTTGATATGAAGAACGACAAATTTTAAAACATATAGAAACCAGAAGGTGTAAGATGATAGGACATCTAATCCGAAACGACCAGATTATCGCAAATATAATAGAGAGGGAAGAAGCAAGGAGAAGGAGAGGAAGACCGAGAAGAAAGTTTACTGATCAAATTAAAAAACAAGTAGACAGTGGACAGTTATCAAGAAGTAAAAGAGATGGCTCTGCAATAAATGGCGAATGCTACACAGACACGGGCCATGCACTTAAATTTTGGATGGATGGATGGATAGCTCGATATGTAGCCGAGTGTACAGATTTAAGAGAGGTAGGGCATAGCGTTCATTCGCTCAAAGAGCAGCCCGACTGGGGAAGTACCTCCACCTTACAGAAGACACTCCTTAATAATAACATTAATAATTTTAATGTTGTGTTTCCGAGTGTGAGTAAGGTCGCCAGAGTTCATTGGGGTGGGGGGAAGGGTCAGCAACACTTGTTTGCTGACTTTCAAAGGCCGGCAACGCACCCGCGACTCCTCTGGTGTTGCGAGTGTCCATGGGCGGCGGTGATCACTTACCATCAGGTGACCCACTTGCTCGTTTGTCGCCCTCTAACATAAAAAATTAAAAAAAACAAAAAAAAAAGATAAACGGAACGTAGTTCAAGCATATATGAACCCTACTAATATTATAAATGCGACAGTTTGTGAGTATGGATGTATGGATGTTGTTACTCTTTCACGTAATAACTTTAGGAAAGGATTTTGATGAAACAATGTAGCTCATAAGTTATAATTTATAAAGAACGCGGGTAAAACCACCTGTGCCATATTTTGGGTATAACAAGGACCTTTTTTTTTTTGGATTGCCTCGTTGGTCTCAAATCCTGGGTCGGGCCGAAAGTGATTTTGGGATTTTTCTGTAAAACGAAATAATCTTAATATCAGCCCGAAGTCTGGGAGTTGGCGGTATTATACCCCCGTGCCTCGGAGAGCACGTAAAGCCGTCGGTCCTGTACCTGACCTCTTTCCGGTCGTGTCGCTAGTCGTCCCATCGGATCATGAGAGTGATGGAATAGAAAGTGCTCCTGTGTTTGCGCACACACTTGAGCACTATAATATGTCCCGCGCAGATGGCTAGTCTCCTTTAAGACTGGCCGCCGTGGCCGGATCTCGGCTAGGAGGACATTATATAACAAGGACCAATAATAATCATATTTGAGTCATAAACATGTGTTCACTTGGAAGCACAAATCCAGAGACATTGTTTCAAGAGGAGATGTACAATTTTTTCTAAAAGGGCGACTTGTAAATTTATATTTTTACAAGACTACTACGGAAAATTTTAAAATATTTATTGCACAACATTTTGTAATGCCACATTTAAATGACCGACCTAAACCGGACTCGAAGCAACTCTAACGTGGGGTAGAGACTACTGAGCACTGATATATCGATTATAGTTTAGACTTGAATATGTTGGAAGAGTGCAGACCCTAGTCTTGTCTCTTTCGTTCTCAAATATAACAGTTAGCTATATGGCTTTAATGCTTGCTGCCTCATATGCTGGAATTTCTTTATATTTTACGAGCTGTAATGTATTAAAAAACCAATTAATTAGATTCCAACCAACTATATTTAAATAAATATAAACTTATTCGACACTTTCACCTCTTTCAAACACTCACATGGGACTCATAAGTCCCTCTCCTTCTCATATCCAAACATGCGCTGTCTATGGATTCTATTACCACTATTTGGTATAATATGTATACCGGCTCTCTTGAACCGTTAATAATATTTCTAATGGTGATAAATTTCGCACATTACTGTGCACTCGAATTTCGATTCCATAGATGGCGTTAGTAGTATCTAATATATATATATATATATATATATATTTGTTTATATAAAAAACGATGAAAATATTATTAATTGATGTTTATTTTTTTATGCGATTTCAAGTGCTTACCGCGAAGCCAGGGCGAGCCTCCGTACAGCGTTCGGCCAATCTGCATACTAGCATTCATAGACTTGTTCTTTTAATATTTCATTAGTCAAGCGCTGTAACCATACGTCTCCGTTGTCATGGTGGCTAACAAGAGACCTAACGGAAAAAGAACTTCTAATTCTCTATTTCACACGGAAATGTTTTCAAAATTCTTGTAGGCCGAATTTTACGATTACTTAAAAAGGAACCATTAAAGGGTACGCTAACTCAAAAAATCCTATATCACAGCTCCGCCTTTATTAATCTAATCTGTGCAGGAGATAGGTCAAAAGGAAACGTCTGTAACCAAGTTTTTGTGCAAGATCCTTGAATTAATATTGTAATAATGGATCAATATAAATTACGTATGATTGAAACAAAAGCAAATGACGCATAAGTTGTAGGAGATTGACAGGCGTTTAGTAATAAGCTTATACAACTGCTCGAATCAAAACACAAGAAAGAAAACAGAGAGCGAGAAAGTAGCATACATACATACATACATAGACTCACGCCTGTCTCCCAGAGGGGTAGGCAGAGACAACAGACTTCCATTTGTCACGATCCTTGCATACCTCTTTCGCTTCGTTTACTGACATTATATTCTTCATACATGCTCGCCGGTTTAGGGTACATCTGACCTGACCTTTCTTAAGAACGTCTCCGATTTGATCAGAGAATGTTCTACAAGGTCTTCCCCTTCCGGTTGTACCATTCACACAGGCCAGGTATACTTCTTTTGTCAATTTTCTTTCATTCATCATTTCTAAATGGCCAAACCATCTCAGCATTTGTGACTACATCCTCTTTCACACCAAAACGCTCTCTTACATCAGTGTTTCGAATTCTGTCTCTCAAAGTCACACCACACATACTTCTCCGAGCTCTCATTTCCACTGCATTTATTTTACTTTCATTCTTTTTCAGCCATACCCAACTTTCACTTCCATACATTAAAGTTGGCACTAACACTCCATCGTTGGAGGGGTAAAACCATTTTTCATTACGTGACGATTTATACCATACAACTACTACCGCAAATCTTCCCTTAGTTTGCTATACGCTTTTATATTATTTATCATCTTATG
The DNA here is from genome assembly GCA_951640165.1 of Pseudoips prasinana. NCBI lineage: Eukaryota > Metazoa > Arthropoda > Insecta > Lepidoptera > Nolidae > Pseudoips > Pseudoips prasinana. The sequence goes on along the minus strand of OX621259.1, from coordinate 14,433,491 downwards.
CCGTAGTTCAGGGAAAATACTAGCTCTCTGTGAGGCCAGATTATACCCTCTTTAAATGGTTTTTTGCCTTAGTACGTTTTGCTGCTTACTGTATTCCAACATTATGTCAGAATAGTGACGTCCACTTCACCCCGTTTCTGTCCTCAGATTATTACAGACCAGTTTTCTATATCCATTCTCATTTGCATTTTGTTTATCGCACCATTTGCGCAGTAGGCCGGGCCGCTGGACAAAACTGTTGAGGTTTTGCTGTAATAATTAATTCATATAAAATACAAATACTTAAGCAACATAATATTGACGTTGAGTTATAAGCCTTATCCAGGCATATATAAAGTTTGTAACAGAATATGACAATAATGACGCTTAAGATATTGTGCCTTTCCAGTAACGCATGGTGAATGGCGCATATTGTGTTTGTAAACAAGGTTTACAGGTAAACACTTGATTATTGATGTGGAAAGCTAGTTGATTGTTTTTACTAGTTGGCTATTCATTTATTAGTTTGTGACGTAAACTAAAAGGTATTTATTACGATCTAAACCTGCGTCTTGAACAAAATCATAGTAACCAGGATTTTTTAAAGTTAGGACTTTAGTATTATTTTAGTAACATGACAAACAAAATTTTAATGTTCACTAAAATAAAAAGGTTTTAAGTCCATCCGAATGGGTATTTGGAGTATACTCAGCTTTGTATTAATTTGATTTGTGAAATCCAATAAAAAGTTGTGGAGACTTTCATCTGTTTTGGAATCGTTGAACTGAAGATGATGGCGAGCCCCCTGACCTCTAGTTTGATAAGAGAGTCCCCGTCATATAGTGAATCCAACAAAAGGGGCCTATGGGTATTCCCAATGACATATATTTTTTGATAACTTGAAAATCGCCAAATTATAGTCAATTTCAGAAAATTCAAAGAAATATTCCTAAAATATTCGAGAATTCTGTTCAGAAATGTATTGATTTGTAACACTGTGCGACGGGGGCTCGGCAACGACCGGTTGCAGACGTTGAAGTGACAACGCGCCTCGTCTACCAAGTCGCTACTCTTAACTTGTGTCCACACTTGACATGATTATCTTTGAGATATACTGCTTTTCTTCGTTCGTATTAATATATCGTAAGGTAATAAAAAGATTTTTAAGAATTAGGTGGTTAAAAGTTTCCAAAGAGAGACTATGTAGTTGTGACCATCATTTACAGGATTATGCCATCATCACCAGCTTGATTGGCGGTTAGCGATCGCAGTATGATGGTAGTCATAGTACACAGAGAGACGGCTATGACATGACGATTGCCATCAGGAGGGCTACCGGCTAAATCGCCGAACATCGGGATAGTGATCGGCGTTCAAATAAACAAAGATTAAAAATTACTTAATCAAATTAGCTTCGACATTTAAAATTAGCCGGTAGCCCCCCAGGACTAGAGATGTAAAATGACTGAATATGACTAGTCACAATTGTCATAAACATTAAATGACCGGTCATTTATTGTCAAATTCAGTCAATTTGACTGAAATATTATTGTCACTACCCAATTATGTATTTTAGGTACCCAATTTATATGCAAGTTTAAATGAAGCAACGTTTTATTTTATATCATATCATAAGAGGATAAGACGACATCAAAGTCGATGCGCGAGGCGATGCGACGTTGCCATTTTGTCTTAAATACACGCATAATTAGAAATTTAAAATGATTAACTCGATATAATAATACTATAAGTCATAAATTCCACTTTTTTGTTTGAATTTAGAAGTTGGTACTAAAATATTACTGAAATCAAATTGACTGAAAATGACAATTTATGACAGTTAATGACCATTTTTGACCAATTTGACCGTATGACAGTCAGTCTAATTCAGTCACTTTAGTCATTTTCAACACTACCCAGGACATACAAGTCTGCTAAGTCCCCAAAGCAGACCAATACAATATGTATAGGCAATGTATAATATTTGTATCTTTTTAATTTGACATGTTAACTAAAATTTAAGTCATAGCTCCTAGTTTCTGTGAGTTTTATCAAAACGCAGGCTTATATCATAATAGATACCTTTTGGTTTACGACATAAACTATATACCCAGTAAAAAAAAAATAACTAGTTTTCCACATAAATAAACAAGTATTTACAGGTAAGGTTTGTTGTGATTGTAAACAAGTGTAAACCTTGTTTACAATTACAATATGCGACAGTTACCATGCGTCACTCGAAATGCAAAATATCTTAAGCGGCATTATTCTGTTATAAGCTTTATGTAAGCCTGAATAGGGTTTATAACTCAACATTAAAAAATGTTCAAGACACAATTTCCCTTCTACTACGTGAACGCCGCCTAACTATTATCTGGTTTTCTCATAAACTACGGTATTGACTTGTATTTCTTTCCATAAAAGCTCGTGCTGACATTGCTGCGGTTTAGTCTAAATACTGTGCTCGATAAACAAACACAAACGTTTTAAAAAATTGAATCTTAGTGTCTTTGTCAGCTGCAAGGAGCTACAATGGTGAGTAAATATTTTTACTATTAATATCGTAAGTAATTGATATTGGATGTTGTTGACACGCGATTATTTCTCCTAATTAATTTATTGGAATTAATTAAAAAGTGAACACCTGTTTGCGGTATGCAATTTCAGTTTTTGAAGTGCAAACTTCTTTAGCGGAGTTGTGCACTTTTTGGGATGGGTAAAAAATGGTTTACTCGCGTCATGACACGTTACCTGCTCGAATATTCGTAAGAAGTAGGGTCTTCTTTTAAAATTCACTCTGGCCGTTTATACACATGACCGCATCATTTTCTAATTGAAAACTTCCACCAAAAAAACTTGAACCAAATTTAGTTCTATTTTTAAAATTTGTTCCCACCATAGGTATGAAAGCAATTAATATCTCTCGGATCAAATAAGCACTACATTCCGAGTATGAGGAATGAAAAAATAGTTTTCACTTCTATCGGCAGTCCCAAAAGACTGACCAAAAAAGGTTTCCAAGGTCCCCAAAGAAGGTTTTTTTTGTTCTGACTTCTAAACTAGGGAACAATTTAATTCCCAATATAATTTTTTATGTGTTTTCCAAACATATTTATCAGCTTTTGTTATTATTGGATTTTTACATGGATTAAGAACTTACCTAGAGCCAATAGTCTAGTGATTTACTTAACTTGCCTTGTTGGCTAAAAGTCTGGATGCGGTGTGGACTTACACATTTTAACTAATTCTAATTGTTGTAGGTACTTAGAATAAGAAGCCTTGGTGAAACTGCCCTTCTATCACAGTGGATGGTTATTTAGATATTTAGGTGGAACTGTTGGATTACTATTCAGGATCGGAAGAGGGCATTGCATCAATCATCATGACGGGCTTGTAGGCATGGTTGGCAAATGCTTGTTTTTCACGCCAGAGGTCGGGGGTTCGATTCCCAACCGGGACAGATATTTGTGGGCATGAACATGTCTGTTTGTCCTGAGTCTGGGTGTAATTATTATATATAAGTATGTCTTTCCAAAAAAAAGTAGTACTACATGTACTACTTTTTATTTTGACGTGAAAAACAAGTATTTGCCAACCATGCCTACAAGCCCGTCATGATGATTGATGCAATGCCCTCTTCCGATCCTCAATAGTAATCCAACAGAACATCAGTTATCTGGTTTCCATAGTACAAGCTCTGCTTAGTTTGGGATCAGATGGCCGTGTAAATAATGTCCAAGGATATTATAATTATTATACGATAGTCGATTAAACAATCAATCGGTCCAAAATACCTGGTGAATTCCAAAACAGCTCTAGCGCTCATATGTTTTAATTCCAGACAACTTACACGGACAAGGGGAGAAAACCGGAAAATGGTCGTTTCCTGGCATTCGACCATCTCACTTTCTGGGTGTCAAACGCCAAACAGGTTTGCTGATAAATTATCTTTTAGTCTTTAACATTTGTTTGTTTAATTGGTGTACTTGTACTTGAGGGTAATAAGGTGAATTATTTATTATACAATTATTTACCTTAATTAGTATTTAATTTATGTGATAGTGAATAAGTACGAGGCTACATCGATTTGAACAGCTGATATCTGTTCTTTTTGTTATAATGATATTATTTTCATGATAGTAACTCCCTTGATACTAAGGAGTTGTAAATTATGTTTTAGTTTGTTCGACTAAACTTATATATTATATCTTACTTACACTTATATCTACATCGACATAGTGAGTTGGTAATTTTGGATGAATAAGTTATAACAGTTAGGTCCATTTAACTAAGAGAAGAGACCAACGAAAATAAATTTGTCTGAATAAACTAATTTTATTACGACTGTGGTCATCGCTCACTACCATATGCTCTCACTGGCCCATAAGTGATCAACGAGTTTAAGCATGTAGGTACGCGGTATACCAAAGATGGGTGACCGCCAATGTGGTTTAATTTCTGGGTGTCTCCGTGTATCGAAGGGCACGTTATGCTGTCGGTCCCGGTTCCAGTCTTTAGATAACAGTCAATAAGCCATATCAGATGCCAGTAGGATTTGAACAACTCTAACACTACGGTAACCATTGCCCATACGATAAAGTAAAATTACTTTGGTCAGTGTTAACTACAACTATCGTTTCACACAAGTAAGAAAAAAAAAGAGATATATAATTAATTATAATAAAATTTGTTTAGGCAGAGTTAACTCCAACTATCTTTTTATACAAGTTTAATAGAATAGAATAGAAATATTTAAGAATATTGTTGTCACAGTTTAAAATGTCCAAAATATTCTGCCGTTTCCGGCGCACAAATCTTTACAGGTCAATACAAAAGGCAAGACATAACTAAAAAGAGAGCAATGATAATAAAATTAGTTTAGTCAGTGTTAACTATCTATATCTTTTCATACAAGTTTAACTAAAAGAGACCAGTCATAATAAAATTTGTTTAGTCAGAGTTAACACCAACTATCTTTTCTTACAAGTTGAACTAAAAAGAGACTAATATAAATAATTGCTGTGTGGTGACGGCATAGAATATCATCACCCCATCTCGTCCTGTGGGAGGCGTAGAAATCGTCCGGGGAACCTACCAGAGAACCGGCAGCAGCGTTTTTCTGTGAACTATGACCATCAAACTGCGATCGCCAACCCGTCTGCCAAGCGTGGCGATTATGGCATATCCCCCAATTCTTTGGGGAGGCTTTTGTCCAGCAGTGGACGTACTTTGGCTGACATGATAATAAATAATGTTATCAAACTAATTTTATTACGATTGCGCTCTTTTTAATTAACCTTGCATGATAGAGACAGGACATAGTGAGACCAAACAGCTATTTTAGTACGTTATTTTGATGATTAAGTAATAAAACTTTTATCTACGAGTAGTTATTAAACAACAAGACAAACCTGTCTCAAGATAAATCTCTGATACCTACTCAGCTATTACCTACTATTTCCATCGTCTCCAATAGATACTGTTTTATAATCTGTGTATTATTTACGACAGGCGGCAAGTTACTATGTGACGAGATTTGGATTTGAACCTTTGGCGTACAGCGGACTCGAGACAGGTTCTAGAAAAATAGCGTCTTATGCTGTTAGAATGAACAAGGTATGTAGAAGTGTATTTTTTTTTTGATTTTTAAGTTCTTTTATTCATACAAAAAAATATTTTAAATTGCTAAAAGATGACGATTTTACACTTTTTCAAGACTTTTTTTAAATTTTCTCTACGTACAAACCTTCCCTGGACTTCCACGAATAATTCAAGACCAAAATTAGCCAAATCGTTAAAGGCTTTGTTGAGTTATAACATTACAACGAAAAGTGGCATTGATTTTTATATATATAGATATAAGTATATGTATATTTACAAAAATTAAAAGTATTACATCAGTTTTCTGGTTTTCATAGTACAAGCTCTTCTTAGTTTAGGACCGTGGCTGTGTGTTAATAATGTCCCAGGATATTATTATTGTCCTAGGATATAATACAAAACTTCTTGTTATCTATAGGATTTTGCGTATCAGTATTGGCCACATTAGAACTTGCACAAATATTTAAGTGTTTATTTATAAATTACTGCACGTGTGGCGCAGCGGCTAAGACAGTCGTCTCGCCGCTTCGTGTCGAGGGTTCGAGTCCCGCGCCGGACAACTATTTGTGTGACCTATAAATAATTGTTCTGAGTCTGGATGTAATTTGTGTCTGTCTGTTATATGTTTGTAAAGTACCCCGCGATACAGGGATTAGATTACCTAGTGGGGGTGTAATCGTAAAAAAAATGGGGCGGTATCTTATATAGCTAAATAAAGTATTGTAATATCCTACTTATATTATAAATGGGAAACTTTGAGAGGATGGATATATGGATGTTTGTCACTCTCTCACCCAAAAACTACGGAACGGATTTTGATTAATCTTTGTAGTAATATCTATATATATAAAAATCAATGCCACTTTTCGTTGTAATGTAAAATTAGTATAAAAAAATTAATCTATTATTTTGAAATATAGTTGTACAATATTAAAATTAAAGAATTGAACGCAATGAGCATTTGGCTAGCGCTAATTGGAATTCGTCTTTTAACGCCACCCAGCGCCCAGCATAATAATTATAATGAACATGCTTCGGAAAACAGGGTCCAAACCAGTATTACAACCTTCCGACTTGTATTATAAATAAGTCCTTATGCAAATATTATTAATGAATGTGACGATATTATTATCAACAGACTGAAGTATACCTACTTTTGTTTCCATTTAAATAATAATTGTATGATGTTTTCCTCGTCAAACTTTAATATACTAACATAAGTTGGCGTGGTTAGTAAATGCTTGCCTTTAACGCCGCTGGTTGTGGGTTCGAATCCCACCTAGGACAGATATTTGTGTGCATGAGCATGTCTGTTTGTCCTGTGTCTGGGTGTAATTATCTATCTAAGTATGTATTTAAGAAATAAAAGTAGTAGGTACATACACACAACTAATATACTACATATCAGTTATCAGATTTTCATAGCACAAGCTCTGCTTAATTTGTGTTCATATGGTCGTGTGTGTATTTAAATTATAAATAAATATTTTGGAATACCTAACACATTGCCATCTTGATCCCAAACTAGGCAGAGCCTCTAAAATAGCGACCAGACAACTGGTATATTATATATTTCTAAATACATACATATTATAGATAAATAAAAACTTGAGAGGTGTCAAGGGACACCCGGATGGAACGAAGTTATTTCTTATTATTTATTATGTACAAAAAACATGTATACACTCAACAAAAATAATCGTCGCGACACCACACTGTTCAATGCGAAATAGAAATGAAAATATCTGGTTTGCTTTCTATAAGAGAGAGAGAGAGAGAGAGAGAGTCAGACAGAGAAACATGCGCACGCCGCACAGCTGCCAAAAGTGTCGTGACAACTTTTCGTAAGAATTTTTTCCGTCTAGCCCCCTTTCACAACGCGCGATAATGAACTTTGTTCCAGTTACACCTAAATACAGAACAATTAATCGTGCTTATCACACAACGATTTGTCCTGGGTGAGGATCGAACCCACGACCTCTGGCGTAACAATCAGGGTCATTAACAACATAACCAACAGGCCAGTCAAAATAATGACTAAGTCTTTAGTCGCTTTCCACTGGATTATGTGATCCCGTTTTCTATTCTCGGATAGAGGTAAAGACTTTCTTTGGCATTTTTTAAAACCTGCTGGGTTGCATTAGAGCGTCGCGTCGTTGCTCCACTCATTTTGCAAAGTTGTCATGCCCCTATAAAGCCGTCGGATCTGGGCCTGGCCTCTCCAGCGATTAACCTGATCCGTCGTCGCGGGTACTATAAGATCGATGGAAATAAGAGTCCACCAAAAACCTGTCTTATAGTATTGAGGACCCATAGTTATCTGAAAAATGAAAATGAAAATGAAAATGTTTATTTGCCAGAATATAGGTTACATAGTTGTTGGAAGCATTGGTATAGTTTCACTATATTCGACATAAATATGTCATGCAAAATTATTAGGGTTCTAATTTTAATTAATTTCTAATCTTAATATTAACAATTACATTTAGTGACAATGATTGGTGACTTAGAAATGTCAAGAAATAAAATTATGACAAAAATCCTTATGAATAATTTAAAATGTCCATATAAAATAAGTAAGTATTGATAAAATGGTCAACATCAAAATAAACTAAAATAAATCACAATAAAATAAATTCAAAATTAAAATGTTCTAATTGACAGCATTATCTGGGTACGGCCCCACAAATATTTACCAATTCATTATCATCATGTCATAAAATTATAATATCTGTTATATTTACAAATTTTGATCATTCAGAAAATCATTAACATTGTAATAACATTTCTCAATTAGAAATTTTTTAAATGTATTCTTAAATCTAACGGTATCCAATTGCTTAATAGTATTCGGTATTTTATTATAAATCAATGGTGCTCTACAGATTACACTTTTATGCAGAAGTGTTGTTTTAGCAGGGTGAATACAGAGTCTATTGTTATTGCGGCGATTCCGCCTGACATGATCCGAAATCCGAGGAAATAAGTGAGGGTTATTTCTCACGAATAGAGCTATTTCTAATATATACAAAGACGGAAGTGTAAGTAATTTATGTTTCACAAACAGTGGCTTACAACTTTCAGTACATTGAATTCGGAACATGGCACGAATGCACCGTTTTTGCATTTTAAACACCATATCTTTGTTTGTCGAGTTTGCCCAAAAAATTATGCCATATCGAAGAAGAGATTCAACGAGGCCATAATACGCAGATAATAGGGCATCGGTGTTAATAGTTAGGGCTAGTTTATATAGGGCATATGATAGAGAACTAACTTTTTTACATAAAATATTAATGTGTTCTTTCCAATCTAATTTGCTGTCTAAAACTAAGCCAAGAAAACGGGTAGTAGATACTTCTTCAATAGTATAATCATCATGAACCAGATTTATATTAAGTGAGTTTTGTGATCTTTGACCAAAATGCATAATCTTTGTTTTGTTTAAATTAATTTTTAAATTATTATTAATTAACCATGCTATAACAGATGTCAAACAATTGTTTATGTCAAATTTATATTGATTAATGTTCTTGCATGAAATGGTAATAGTACTGTCATCAGCGAATAGAGTCATAGGTTGGGTCGTTGCCTTTGGCAAGTCGTTTATATATATAATAAAGAGCAACGGTCCTAAAACGCTCCCTTGAGGAACACCATAAGATATAGTGCGCTTAGAAGATGTATATATTTCTTCGGTTTTTGTTTTAACATTCACTTTAGTTATTTGTGTTATTTGGTGTCGGTTTGTCAAATACGATCGAATTAAATCCAAAACATTTCCTCTCACACCGTACGCCTCAAGTTTATTAATTAATATGTTATGGTCAACACAATCGAACGCACAAGACATATCGCAATAGATAGCACTAACAGGAGACGTTTTGTCAACATGAGTAATTACATTTTGGTAGAATTCATAAATAGCCATGTTTATGGTTTTATTTTGTCGAAAGCCTTTCTGTTCGTTACATAAAATATTGTACCTTTCAAAGTAATTATTAAGCTTTCCATAAAGATATTTTTCAAATATTTTAGAAAATATTGGTAATAAGGCTATAGGCCTATAATTCTCTATTAATTGTATATTCTCTTTTTTGAACAAAGGTTTTATAACTGTTAGTTTAAGATCTGTTGGATATATTCCTGCCGTTATACACAGATTAATGATATGACTTAGGTGGTGGCAGATGTCATAATTTACTACTTTAATTATTTTGGTAGAGATACCATCATAACCTACGCTATTAGTGTTCTTTAATTTCTTAATTATTATGTTTATTTGGTAAGGTGAACAAGATCCAAGAAACATTGAAGTGATTTGGCGATTAATTAATGTTGTTGCGGTTTTTTCAGCACCTGAAATTTGGTTGACTTTATCAATGAAATAATTATTAAAGCTGTTTGCTATTTCCATGGGGTTCGTAATACATTTATTATTGTTAATTTTTATGCAATCAATAGATTGTTTGGGTAGATTTTGTCTTGTTTTATTTATAATTCCCCATGCCGTTTGACACTTGTTTTTGGATGTTTTGATTTTATAGTTGTTCTGTGCCCGTTTTGTTAACGTAATAATATTTTTTAAAAGTTTGTGGTATTTTTTGTATTTTGTTAAGTTTTCGTTGGTAGGGCGCAATCTAGCTTGCCATAACAATTCTCTTTTCCTCTTACTACATATTTTAATTCCACGTGATATCCACTTTGGTTTACTATGTACTTTTATTGTACATTGTATTAGTGGAAAACAGAGATCATAAAAGAGTTTGAACTCAGCTATGAAATATTGGTAAGCTATATTTGGATTTTCGGTATTGTAGATATGGGAAAAAGATAGTGATCTTATGCACTCTTTAAATTTTTCAATATTTTCTGAGCTGTAATTCCGTTTTTTAATACGCCAGAAATTGAGTGTCGTATATTTTTTTACAGGAAGTTTAATTAATTGACCAGTATGATCTGATAGTCCCATTTCAATGATTGTGGCTTTATTCTTGTTTTTAAAATTATTTGCAAAGTTATCAATGCAAGTTTGACTAGCTAGTCTTGTTGGTTCATATAGTGATAATTTAAAGTTGTAATTTAATAGTAAGCATTCGAAATCCAACGTAATATTATTTCTTTTCAAAACGTCTATGTTGAAGTCACCAGCAAGTAATACTTTTTTACAATTAGACTTGGAAATGTAGTTTAATAACTTTTCCAGTTGATTGAGGAATGTATACAAGTTGTTATGCTTAGGCACTCTATATATGCAAATAATAATAAATTTATAGTCAGTCAACTCAACTGCGCAACATTCGAATACATGATCAATAGTAAAATTTCTAATTTCTAAAAGGTCCTTAAATTTATGTTCTTTTCTTAACAAAATACATGTTCCACCTCTTTTACTGTTGCTTCGACTGTAAGACGATACTAAGGTGTAGTTGGGTATGTTTACGTTCGATTCTTGTCCTGCCAACACAAAATGCTCGCTTATGCATATCACATCAACAGTGATACCTTTTTCTTTCAGTTCTTCTAAATTTATTAGTAGTTCGTCTGATTTGCTCAACAGTCCTGCGATGTTTTGATGAAGAACTTGTATATATTTTTCATAGAAAAAACTGTGCTTTGGTTTGCCCTTCGTTCACCTCTAAATATTTTGTTGACATGCCCGGAATATTATGTCCCTTATTTACGTCTATGTTGTCAGAAGAATACATATTCAAGTCAATTATTATGTTTTTCATTATCTGGTCATATATGTTTTTCATTCCATTTTTATTAATCTTGCCATTATTGTAAGAAAACATGTCCAGGGAAAGTTCACGGTTAGTGTCAAAGAAGTATGCGTATTTATTATGTAATATATCAAGATAGAGTAGACTATTGAACATTTCCACTTTGAAATTAAATATTGGTGCCCCTTTTACATATGTCGGTGCACAAACAATTGTATTTGTATGTGTTAGTTTCTGAAGAGATGTCTTAATAAAATTTATATGTCTTATGCAGTTTTCTTCAACTCGGACGTCATTTTCTCCAATGAAAACGATACAGTAGTCATTTAAGGTGAAGTCATTTAATTTGTTCTCTATGTTATGTAGTAGTTCACTTGTGTTGCCATTTGGGATTGTATAAACGCAAAATTCAAAGTAATCCCCGAAAATATCTTCGATTGTCGATAACATTCCTTTAAATTTAGTGGTGGTCAAAATACACAATTTATTTTTATGTTTGGGTTTTATTGTATTATTTGTAGTTCCCCTGTGTTGAAGTTCATTTTCATTCGTACAGCCTAAAGAAGTTTTTTTGTCTTTAGATTCAAATGGTGTATGTATACAATACGTGGTGTCAGTTTGAGTCTCTTGGTTAATGTAATCCACGTTTGTTAGAGATTTTTTTATGTTTCTATATTTAAGTTTGTTATTTGATGACGTTTCGCTCTTGCGTACCGATATTGGTGTTACACATTTTTTCTCAGGGGTTGAGCATAGTTTTTTGTATGTATTTACTGTTTTTGTCATGTTTTGGAGATCTGATTTGAGTCGAAAATTTTCGCAATTTAAATTCTCTATTTCTAGATGAGCGCTCTGAAGTTGCATCGTAAGTGTTTTGACTTGTGTAGTCAGGTCATTTACCTCGTCACTATGGTAATTTAAACTGTCAGGTATGCTCCTTATTGTGCTGTCGAATATTGATTTCTCGTCGCACTTTTCCATGTTGCTGAGATCATTTAGGGAGTTTGTTCTATTAGTTCTACGAAATGTAATATTTATGTTATCTGTATTTGAGAAATCCATGATAGAATTTTTTTTATTAGTTTATGACTTATCCTGCACATTCACTATTTGATTATTCTCCAAATAAATGCACAAAAATCGAATGCAGTTCGCCAGGTTCGAACCACCGTACACGCAGATTGGTAGATATGGAGTTGGTTTGCCAGCCGCTAGGCCACAGGAACTATATAAATTGTATCAAAATTAGTGACTACTTTCTTCGTACGGGTTTGATAACACTCATAGAGAAAAGCCTAAGGAGTCTCGCTAGATGTCGCTCTGCTGGTAGTGAAGTAGTCGTCTTGGTACTATGGTAATTCAAACGATTAACAGTAGGTGACACTACCGGCTGCTTGTTTAATTTCTCATACAAATTAGCGCCATCTGTATTTTCGGGTCGGTAAAACTTTTCACAACGGTCGAATTTGAAATGATAAGTTTTAACTATTGTATAATATGATTTTTTTATTATTTTCACTTCAATTAGCACTGTTCTGTTTTCCAAAATTCACAACATCGAATGTTCAATTGTTGTTTATCGTTTTGTGGTACGTACAGCGAGGTTAATGTATAAGGTTTAGGGAGTCTTCAGAATGGTATTAAATCACTGATTATCTTGCATCACAGTTATTATTGACGGTTGATAACACTTTCACATCTGTATTGTCACTTTATTAGCACTTATATCACAATTGTTTGTCATTTAATCGCGTTTATAATTTATACGAATTTATTTTATACGATCTTGACGAAGAGCATGTTATCGGATTTAGTGTTGCCACTATGGTTTCCATAATACAAGCTCTGCTTAGTTTGGGATCAGGTGGCCGTGTGTGAATAATGTCTCAGGATATTATTATTATAGGTACTTAGATCAGCCATAGTCAACCTTTTTTATAAGGGCCACAAAAACGTTACAGGGGCACTACCGGCTAAGTCGCCGAACTTCGATTTTTTAAATGGTGATAAAAAACAAAGGTTAAAAATTACTTAATAAATCGTTAAATCGGCTTCCATGTGCACATGTGACGTCATAAATGGTCCGGAATCGATTGTCAACGTTGAAGCCGATTTAACGATTGTTTAAGTCATTTTTAACCTTTATTTATTTGAACGCCATTTAAGAAATCGAAGTTCGGCGACTTAGCCGGTAGAGCCCCAGTTATGTTGTTGGGGGGCAAAAATTATTTTAGGTCTTAATTAGTAGTTCTTACTAGTAGTAGTTAATTTATTGTACCAGAATATTATTAATGAAAAACTGTAACTGATGGGCCAATATACCAAAGGCCCACAAGAGAAGTATAGCGGACCTAGATGGTACACCCACATCCAATTTTTTGCCATTTATAGATAGATAGATTAACTCTTTATTGTACACCAACATTAAAATCATACAGTACAGGAGCATGCAATTAAAAAGTATACAATTGGCGGTCTTATCACTAAAATGGGATCTCTTTCAGACAACCAAAGAATGGACAATAATAGGGATTATTTAAGAGTTAACAGTACCCATTGGTACTCAATGCAAGAGCCTACTATATATACCTACTAAATGCATACAAACTATATACATACACACATACCTATAATAGATAGAAACTTACAAATTAAAATATTACCTACTTGTTCTATCAATGTATCCTATAGTGATAGGTAGTAATCCTTTACACTTTGCTGGAACTTGTGTAAACTTTGTGCTATAATAGCTAAATAAATCTCTAAATGTGTATTTTTTCGCATGCAGATCATATTCGTCTTCCAAGCCCAATACGAGCCCGAAGAGACAGACTTCGTGAACGAAGTGGCGTACCACGGAGACTTTGTGAAGGATGTAGCATTCAACGTGGAAAACCTGGACTATATCTTGGAGTACGCCAGGAAGCAAGGCGCCGAAATTGTAAGAGATCTATGGCAGGAAGAGGACCAGTTCGGAGTCGTGAGAATGGCTACATTGAAAACGGTAGGTAACACTTTCGACGCCCCGCACCCACCTGGTGGGTTGAACGATAACTTTTTACTTAAGCCGCTTTTGGGGGCCGTAAGTAGGTGGTGCTAGCCGTAATATGAAAATTAACATAAAAATAAATAAAAACTTGAGAGGTTTCAAGGGACACCCGAATGGAACGAAGTTATTTCTTATTATTTATTATGTACAAAAAACCTGTATACACTCAACAAAAATAATCGTCGCGACCCTACACTGTTCAATGCGAAATAGAAATGAAAATATCTGGCTTGCTTTCTATAAGAGAGAGACAGACAGAGAAACATGCGCACGCCGCACAGCTGCAAAAAGTGCCGTGACAACTTTTCGTAAGTTTTTTTTCCGTCTAGCCCCCTTTCACAACGCGTGATAAGGAACTTCATTCCAAAAGTATTTATTTGACACTAGTTAAAATACATTGACATAATGTAAGATTTAGTTGACACAACAGTTTTGTTTTAATACTAAAGGTACTGAAACTGCTTACCAAACTAGGCTAAAGCCTATATTTTGTATTTTGGTTGGACACCTAAATTCTGGTATGCAGTTAACTACTGGGATTGTTTAGCTAGTCAATTTTCACTGTAGCTTGCTTGCTTGCTTATCGTATGGGCAGTGGTAACCCTAGTGTCAGAGTTGCTCAAGCCGCCCAGTAGGCCTCTGACATGGCTTAACGACTGTTGTCTAATGACTACAACCGGGACCGACAGCTTAACGTGCCCTCCGAAGCACGGAGACGCTCAGAAATTTAACCACTTTGGCGGTCACCCATCTATGGACTGACCGCGAGCTTAGTTGCTTAACCTCGCCGATCGCTTACAGACCGGTGAGAGCATCTAGCTATGAGCGCCTCTTCACTGTAGCAATAGGTGGGATCTTAAATATTCACTGGACAGAAAGATAACTCTGGCACAGCTTGTCAACCGTGGTCTGAAAGAATATTTGTCAGCCGTACGCAGCACGACGCAGGTTAGCTAGGGTAGGCTCCTCAGCGGCGAGGATCGCTTTGGCCCCTTAACACGTCATTGGTGATCCCGTGCAACTGATCACACCCTCTCTTAGAATTCTGTCCTTTTGCTTCAGCGGCCCCCTGAGCTGTGGCCCGAACCCTAAAAGGATGGTCTCGGGTATTAATCGTTTAATATAAGCTACTGGTTAGGAGCCTTCTGCGCTAGCCAAATGCTCATAGCCTTCAATTCTTTAATTATAATATTGTACAACTAAATTTCAAAATAATAGATTAATTTTTTTAGACTAATTATATTTTTGTAATTTTTATACTGTGTTCGACTATGTTTGTGTACTGCATTTTGAACTTGACAAGTACAAGTGTATGTTAATACCCAAGTGCTGAATAAATTTCATTATTTCATTTCATTATAGTGAGTTCGAAACCTCTTACATATATCTCTCATAGAAGCCTAAGTTTTCTGGTATTACTAAATACACTGTGAACATTGACGGCCGGTTGGCGTGGTTGGCACATGCTTGCCTTTAACGTCGCAGTTAGTGGGTTCGATTCCCACCCAGGACAAACATTTCTGTGCATGAATGATGTCTGTTTGTCCTGTGTCTTTCTGTCTGTGTTTGCCTGTATTTATCTATATAAGTATGTATTTACAAAAAAACGTTGTATAGAGGTATGTATTATCACTTATAGGAATTCCATAGTAATTTGGGATCAGATTTTCGTGTGAATAATGTCCCAAAATATTAATATAATTAATAGGATATTAATCTTTCGCAGTACGGCGACAACACTCACACTTTGGTAGACAGATCGAAATACACGGGACCTTTCCTGCCAGGCTACCAGCTCTTAAATCAGGATCCTATTAGCAAATACCTGTAAGTAGTTCTTCAGAGCCAATGATTCTTCTATTTACTATCAGTAAGGTGCTTATACGCAATCCTATTTTCCTGTCTTCAGGCCAAAAGTGGAGATCAATTTTATTGACCACGTCGTGGGCAATCAACCTGACAATGGCATGGAAACAGCTGCTTCTTGGTACGAGCGGTGTCTCCAATTCCACCGGTAAGACCTTGTTAATCAGGATGTACTGGCGTCTGTACTTCGAACAGACGCCAGTACATCCCAATCTGTCAAATGACTTTTATAGATTTTCAACTTTATCACAAAAGCATAAGGTTCACTTTCAATTGGCGAAATTTGACAGAATGGCGTAGCTTGATGCGCTGGCGTCTGTACATACGTACTATTTAAATACGTGAACTTTCCATACTGGTACCTAGTTTAGTGACTCTAGCACGAGTTCCTGCAGTTTACTTACTCGATCACACGTACAGTTTCCTCCCATACATTGAGCACCAGCGCCTCTCGCGGAAACTATTAAGAACTAAAACTCTGGTGCTCAATGTATGGGACGAAACTGTACGTGTGATCGAGTAAGTAAACTGCAGGAACTCGTGCTAGAGGCACAGTAGTTTGCAACACGTCAAACTGTAAAGCTACCAGAGAGCCCGAGATAATTAAAGCTGCGTCATATAGGTATACCTGCGTAATATTGCCGAAGTGATATATTTCGCTTAATTTTCATTGTCATCATCAAGCCAGCCGAGTAACTGACATTGCACTTTAGGACAAAGGCCTCCCCAAAAGATTTCCATAATGGAATTGTGCCAATCATTTGGAGGAACATACAACACGTACACGGAGAGACGCTGCGGTCCGTTCTGTGGGAGATGTTCACTCGGGGGAGACGGGGTGGCGATATTCTATGTACCTAAGTAAATCTATATAAATTATAGGACTTATCCTATAAGCCGAAACAAAACCGCTAATTGTAAGGTATCATCATTCAGCGGTATGAGAATGACCGTATACATGGTCTAAGCCAATATATAAAACTGGTGTTCTGACTGCTTACGACTGATTGGGATGGTTAAATAACAGAAGCTAGGAAATATCAACTCTTGGTCGCTGTTACCTGCCTAAAACAAATTTGAAACTGATAGAAAACCATCAATCATCATCATGTCAGCCAAAGTACATCCACTGCTGGAAAAAGCTCCCCAAAGAATGGGGGGATATGCCATAGTCGCCACGCTTGGCAGACGGGTTGGCGATCGCAGTTTGATGGTCATAGTTCACAGAAAAACGCTGCTGCCCGTTCTCTGGTAGATATTCCCTCGGACGATTTCTAACGGCATGAGATGGGGTGATGATATTCTACCACCCATACATTGCCACCACACAGCAGCAAATATCTGCCAAGACTATGGCCAACCACTTTATTTGTGTAGACAAACCAATTTTTCTAGACACTCCAGACTCCAAAACCCAATTAAAAACCTTTTGTTAACTGCTGCAAAAAATCTAAGCGAAAATTGCGTCTTTCTTCCAGGTTCTGGTCTGTAGATGAAAAACAAGTATGCACCGAGTACTCAGCTCTTCGCTCAATAGTCATGGCCAACTGGGAAGAGACCGTCAAGATGCCAATCAACGAGCCAGCAGCTGGAAAGAAGAAGAGTCAGATCCAGGAGTACGTGGAGTATCACGGGGGCGCCGGTGTTCAGCATATTGCGATTAATACCGAGGATATTATAAGTGCCGTAAGTTCTTTTAGAATTCTTCATCACCTAATTTCCCCTATTTTTATAATGGAGTTTTCAAATGCAAGGCTCAGAGATTTTTGTAAAGATGTTAGCATGCTTACAAACAAATCAAAAAATTCAAAATATGGGCCCTCAATCCAGATGCACAATCTGGAATTCTGGATTGAGGGGCCATTTTTTTAACATGGCGGGCCGGTTGGCGTGGTTGGTAATTGCTTGCCTTTCACGCCGCAGGTCGTGGGTTCGATTTCCACCCAGGACAGATATTTGTGTGCATGAACATATCTGTTTGTCCTAAGTCTGGGTGTAGGTACGTATCTATATAAGTATGTTGTGAAGTTTTAATATTTACTAACTTATTATAACAATTTGCTGTGCGGCTGACGGGTGGGAATCGAACCCACGACCTGCTGCGTAAAAGGCGAGCATTTACCAACCGGTCCGTTAAATATAAATATAACTTCTTAATTATCCTCACTTTACACAGATCGAGAACCTCCGAGCTCGCGGTGTCGAATTCCTGTCCATACCATCAAAATACTACAAACTCATTCGGGAACGTCTCCAACAAAGTAAAGTCCGCGTCGCAGAGAGCATAGATACATTGGAACGTCTGAACATCCTGATTGACTATGATGACGATGGGTATCTGCTCCAAATCTTTGCCAAGAATCTGCAAGATAGACCGACTCTGTTCTTGGAAGTTATTCAGAGGAGGAACCATAATGTAAGTTTGGTTTTATTTAACAATTTTGTATCTTACTCAATTTCCAGTCCTTGGCCTTACTTATCGTATGGGAAGTGGTTACCCTAGTGTCAGAGTTGTTCAAGCCGGCCAATAGGCCTCTGACATGGCTAACGACTGTAAACTAAGGCTACAACTGGGACCAACAGCTTTTGGCAAACACGGAGACTATTAGCTCAGAAATTAAAGCACTATGGCGGTCACCAATTTATTGCCTGACCGCGAGCCTAGTTTCTTAACTTCACCTATCACTTACGGACCGGTGAGAGCATCAAACTCAGCCATACACAACCATTTTTTTTTCAATGGAATCTCGTTAACATGTTAGTCTCAAATAATGCGAATTCACAATCTTGAAGGGATCAAAGATTGTAGCAGTTATAGCTTATTAGGATGCTTTGGCAAGATACGGGAACGTTCACATAGGAGTTGCATATCCAGACCCAGGAGATTTTAAAGCCTTTTCCTTAAGAAACGTAGTATGTACGTGCTATCTGCGGTCTGGGCTTAAGAGGAAGGTTTAAAAAACGGGTCCAGCACAAAATATTCGCAATTATAAAGCCTAGATGGATGAATAAATATTATACTACTGGCATGTTAGTTTTAGACGTACAACACAATCATGTCAGCCGAATGACGTTCACGGCTGGACAAAGGCCTCCCCAAAAGATTTCCATAATGGAGTTGTATCTATAATTTGGAGAGATATGCCATAATCGCCGCGCTTGGCAGACGGGTTGACCTCTGGCTAGATATTCCCTCGGGACGACTTCTACGCCCTAATACAGCATATGCGTCATATACAGCACCGTTACTTTTTGATCGTTTTAATCTCGTGGACAGGGGTTTAACTTACCAAGTACTATTCATTAGTGATTAATTGTACAAGATATAACTAAAATTAAAAAAAAATAGAAAGTGATATTGTAATACTCGCATAGTGCGTGAAACCAGTAGTAGCGTCTTAGGTATGTAACTACTCGTGTATAGGAATGTACCTACGTGCCCCGCTCGAATGGGACTATTCACCGTTGTTCTACTTTTTGTTATACTAGTAGAACAAGCAGGAAAAAAAATCATATCTGTTCTACTGTGTGGTATGAAAAAATCGTCCACCACTTTGAAAGTGTAATATTATTTATTGATTCCTAGTTGTTATACTGTACAACAACTAGGAATACACAACAAATACACTCTTGCGATAGGTAGCACTTTTTTGTTACAAGTAGGTAAAGTAAAAAAATAAATTTATTTATATTTATTTTCTTGGAAATGAAATATCAAGCTCAAAAATATAAGAAAATAAGTACTCCATTAAAATATTAAATTTTAACTATAAGAAAATACTCCATTTACTACTTCATTAACTCCATAAAATGACCTGAACAGATTTTACCGTTCATTAGGTCTATTGTTGATCCCAATAAGATGACATCATTTTGGAAACTATTAAGTGATCTTGGTTTGATATTTTGACCTTCGTTTACTTTTGAGATCGGCGACTACGTCTTGAGCATCATCACGCAGTACTTGCATTATATTAGTTTTCCTACGTTTTCTGCAAATGTTATTTAATTTCTGATTCCATCCTTCTGCATAGTTAGATGTTCTGTGACGCTCTGAGGAAACACACCATATATCAATGTATTTGTCAGATTTTAACCAGGTCTTTTCCATGTACGAGACAAACTGATTAATTTGGTTTTCAAACGGCAAAATTTCATTGATGATTAATATGCGTCCCTTAACATACCTACTCCCATCCTTCCATGATTTTATCACGCGGTAGCATCAGCAAGACACAGCTAAGTAGAACTATGTGTTTTGTCCATTTGTTCTTCATCAAGACAAGTTGATGACCCTTTCGCCTAATGCTGTTTTTGAAATGAAAAAGGCACCCTTTTGGTATTATATCAGGGTATAACTTAGTCATTACCAGCCTAGGTGCATCTGTTGTTATTTTTTTCGGTTGCCAGTTTAACTGTGACTTGATAATCCCAAACAAAATTAGGTATGCCAGCTCAGTCATTTCTGACATAAAAGCGTAAATAATCGGAAAAACATTTGTTTGCCTAGATGTACTATTGAAATCACCGTAAATTACGTATATCTGTTTAAATGGTGGAGGGCAACTTTTAAAAGTACCATCTCCAAATATATGTTCATTTGAATTTAATTGATGTCTTAATACTGGATCGCAAAACACTATTACTCGAACTCCATTGCTGTTGTAATCTCCTAGCATGAAATCAGAATACCTTGGGGATATTTCAACGTTTTCTGGTTTTTCGAAGCTTATTTTCGATATACCGGCCCCCTTGTTCCTAGCAGCAAACAAAGAATTTTTAATGGAATTGAATTTCGGCACATTAGAAACTATATTCAATCCACTGTCTATAAGAGATTTCTCCGTTCTCTTATAATACTTGTTCACTGACTCCGAAAAATCCGAAGCCGCCAATTCTTTTTTGCACTCATAAATCTTTTTGTGAATTTCATTTTTACCATAATCAATAATGCAGTCCTTGTTATGACTTTTAGATTTTATCACAAGACCGTCCTGGAAATTAGTTAACATTAATCAGAGGCGCGTTACACAAATAACACAATTTCTACTTACACTTACTTGGGTTGCTATAGATCCTGTACAAGCAACTTTGGGACTGCCACATTTTCGTTGCGTACACCTCCATATGGTGGAGCCAGCGGCATATACTCTATTTTTATAAAACTGATGTCCCTTCCATAACAGTACTACCCCTCTACCCTTTTTAATTAATTCGGGCTGGTCGGGATTGTTCATCATAATTAAAATATGGCAAATATATTGCAATTTAATTACCTATTTAATATGATTTATATGACTCATGAAAATATGACTTGACAGTTAATAATATATTTTCCTCTTTTTAAGAACAACATAATAAATAAGACCAAAGAGATTCAATTTATGTAGTTAACCAACAGTAGAACAAATAGGACAAATTAATCATCTAAAAACATTTCCCGATTATTCTTCTAGTAGAACATAAGGCACATTTTACTATTTTTTAAATACTTCCTATTTGTCATACCGCATAGTAGAACAGACATGATTTTTTTTTCCTGCTTGTTCTACTAGTATAACAAAAAGTAGAACAACGGTGAATAGTCCCTCGAATGGGACTATTCACCGTTGTTCTACTTTTTGTTATACTAGTAGAACAAGCAGGAAAAAAAATCATATCTGTTCTACTGTGTGGTATGAAAAAATCGTCCACCACTTTGAAAGTGTAATATTATTTATTGATTCCTAGTTGTTATACTGTACAACAACTAGGAATACACAACAAATACACTCTTGCGATAGGTAGCACTTTTTTGTTACAAGTAGGTAAAGTAAAAAAATAAATTTATTTATATTTATTTTCTTGGAAATGAAATATCAAGCTCAAAAATATAAGAAAATAAGTACTCCATTAAAATATTAAATTTTAACTATAAGAAAATACTCCATTTACTACTTCATTAACTCCATAAAATGACCTGAACAGATTTTACCGTTCATTAGGTCTATTGTTGATCCCAATAAGATGACATCATTTTGGAAACTATTAAGAGATCTTGGTTTGATATTTTGACCTTCGTTTACTTTTGAGATCGGCGACTACGTCTTGAGCATCATCACGCAGTACTTGCATTATATTAGTTTTCCTACGTTTTCTGCAAATGTTATTTAATTTCTGATTCCATCCTTCTGCATAGTTAGATGTTCTGTGACGCTCTGAGGAAACACACCATATATCAATGTATTTGTCAGATTTTAACCAGGTCTTTTCCATGTACGAGACAAACTGATTAATTTGGTTTTCAAACGGCAAAATTTCATTGATGATTAATATGCGTCCCTTAACATACTCCCATCCTTCCATGATTTTATCACGCGGTAGCATCAGCAAGACACAGCTAAGTAGAACTATGTGTTTTGTCCATTTGTTCTTCATCAAGACAAGTTGATGACCCTTTCGCCTAATGCTGTTTTTGAAATGAAAAAGGCACCCTTTTGGTATTACATCAGGGTATAACTTAGTCATTACCAGCCTAGGTGCATCTGTTGTTATTTTTTTCGGTTGCCAGTTTAACTGTGACTTGATAATCCCAAACAAAATTAGGTATGCCAGCTCAGTCATTTCTGACATAAAAGCGTAAATAATCGGAAAAAAACTTTGTTTGCCTAGATGTACTATTGAAATCACCGTAAATTACGTATATCTGTTTAAATGGTGGAGGGCAACTTTTAAAAGTACCATCTCCAAATATATGTTCATTTGAATTTAATTGATGTCTTAATACTGGATCGCAAAACACTATTACTCGAACTCCATTGCTGTTGTAATCTCCTAGCATGAAATCAGAATACCTTGGGGATATTTCAACGTTTTCTGGTTTTTCGAAGCTTATTTTCGATATACCGGCCCCCTTGTTCCTAGCAGCAAACAAAGAATTTTTTATGGAATTGAATTTCGGCACATTAGAAACTATATTCAATCCACTGTCTATAAGAGATTTCTCCGTTCTCTTATAATACTTGTTCACTGACTCCGAAAAATCCGAAGCCGCCAATTCTTTTTTGCACTCATAAATCTTTTTGTGAATTTCATTTTTACCATAATCAATAATGCAGTCCTTGTTATGACTTTTAGATTTTATCACAAGACCGTCCTGGAAATTAGTTAACATTAATCAGAGGCGCGTTACACAAATAACACAATTTCTACTTACACTTACTTGGGTTGCTATAGATCCTGTACAAGCAACTTTGGGACTGCCACATTTTCGTTGCGTACACCTCCATATGGTGGAGCCAGCGGCATATACTCTATTTTTATAAAACTGATGTCCCTTCCATAACAGTACTACCCCTCTACCCTTTTTAATTAATTCGGGCTGGTCGGGATTGTTCATCATAATTAAAATATGGCAAATATATTGCAATTTAATTACCTATTTAATATGATTTATATGACTCATGAAAATATGACTTGACAGTTAATAATATATTTTCCTCTTTTTAAGAACAACATAATAAATAAGACCAAAGAGATTCAATTTATGTAGTTAACCAACAGTAGAACAAATAGGACAAATTAATCATCTAAAAACATTTCCCGATTATTCTTCTAGTAGAACATAAGGCACATTTTACTATTTTTTAAATACTTCCTATTTGTCATACCGCATAGTAGAACAGACATGATTTTTTTTTCCTGCTTGTTCTACTAGTATAACAAAAAGTAGAACAACGGTGAATAGTCCCTCGAATGACCGAGGTCATTGACTCGCTCAGCTGATATTCAGGTAAACATTTCTTCTTACTTTGACAGGCTTAGGACTGTCTTAAATGCTTTGTGCGTAAGTTCTGGGACCTAATTAGATTAAATAAAGTACTCTAATTGATTCGAGTTGATAAGAAAAAGTAATTTTATTTTTAAAATTATCTACACAAATCGTTAGTGTTTCATCATGCACCCTATCACCCTTCCACGGGATTAAAAGGATCAAAATGTAACGGTATATATTTTCTAATGTTTTATTTTATTTCCACAGGGTTTCGGTGCCGGCAATTTCAAGACGCTCTTCGAATCATTAGAGATTGAACAAGAAGCGCGCGGCAACTTATAAGCTTACAGTCATTGTTATTTTATCCTTGTTAATTTTGTTTTAGGTTATTTACATTACATTAGTTATTTACATTGCAAATAATTAACATGACTCGTATAAAGTACAATGAGTCCCACTTAAGTTACAAAACATTTTGTTAACAACACTTATCAAAATTTACTAGTATATAATAATAATATCCTGGGACATTATTTACACACGGCCATGTGATCCCAAACTAAGCAGGGCTTGTACTATGGAAACCAGATAACTGATATACTACATATACCACTTTTATTTTTGTAAATACATACTCATATCGATAATTACACCCAGACTCGGAACAAACAGACATGTTCAATTCAAGGTGGGAATGGAACCCACGACCTCCAGCGAAAAAGCAAACATTTGGAAACCACGCCAACAGGCCCGTCAATTTATACAATCCATTCCATATTTCTAAACGTAATTATTAGTTTTAATTAGCGTTAATTATTTTGGTATATATTGTTAATAAAACAAACAATAAAAGAGTATCATTTTATTGAAATACCATTGATTAACATTATACACACCCGTCGTAACATCCAATTAGGACTCCTACACACTATGCGGCTAGCCGCAATGCGCCCAGCCGTGCGGCTGACCGTACTGAAATATTTGTACGTGAAAGTAGTTTTTATTCGCAATGTGATGCGGCATCCGGTCAGCTCGATTGACTGCTGACGGCTGACCGCATTCCGGCAAACCGCATAGTGCATAGGAAGCCTTAGAACTAAAAAGGAGTGACAGCCTATTTACATATATATTATGTTTTGTGAAAAATGCACATCGATCCGAAACGTCGAAATAAATATTTATATTCACAAATTGTAGACAGCACCAAAATATTAAAGAGACCACAGATAAACAATTTGATATACGAAAATAAAAGAATTCTTAAAATCCATTTTAGAATCTAATTAAATATATAAAGGAACTTAATAAAAATCAAATAATGTTAAAACATTTAAAATGGCAATGATAAATAACAACCTTACACCGAATACATACAGCTCATTTTCGTATATCCAATCATCAACCAAAATCGGCCTAAAATCACATAACGTGTCGGACGTAACAGACATTAATAAAATGTACGCAAAATAAAACTTAATTGCACGATAATACGGATCAGTTTTACTCAATATTGACTACAATGACCCAAGTCATCGTTAACGAGGAGAACATTGAATCTCCAACGGCGGCCAATCTTCCGCGGCGACGATGCCGTACCGTGCATTAGCACGTGACGTGAAACCAACGCAACTTTTCACGTTAACGACGTCGTGACGTAATGGGTATAGGTCCTTAAAATACGGCTGCTATTATGACGTCACTTCTATCCTATAGAACCATGATTTATAACCTAAAACCAAAGAAAAAGCAGCACTACACGGAAAGAAAGTCTCCGTTAGAGCTCATTGAAGAGCGTGATCGAGACATCAGAATTTGTCATAATCAGATTACATCACTTTGCAAAACCATTCATTCGTTCTCGTTCTATTTGATGAACGAAGGAAAATCCAGTTAACTATTTATTCAATGGTGTGATCGAGACTTATTTTCTCTAAATTCATTTACTTACTTCTTGCCATTTATATGCGAAACCATTCATTCGCTCTCGGTCTTTTTGAAGAACGAACACGGAATGATTTAGTAAAACGGGTTATCTCTTGATTAAATGGTGTGATCGAGACTTATTTTGTCTAAATCCATTCACCAATCCCTCCTTCCAATTTCTACGCGAAACCATTCGGTCTCGGTGTTTACAAAGAACGAACAAGTAATGATACAGTAAATCGGGTCCGATTAGTACGCTTTGACTGATTAAAGTAACATTTAGATATATCTATGTATTACTAAATCAAGATGGAAATTGGGACTATTTCTATACTATGTTAAATTACTACGTACAGTCAAGACATCAGTGGATACATGCACAACGAAAATGGCCTTTAATAAAAACGCAACAAAGTCGTCATTAAAGTTAAAATATATCCACCAATGTGACGTCGACTGTACTTCTAGGTCACATAATTGAAGTTTGGCGTTAGCATCAAACATTACCAAAAACCTTGATTAGACTGGAATACCGCGTAAATCAAAATATTTGCTATGTCATTAAAATCTTTATTCCGTCCGCAAAAGAATAATAAATTAATATAATAATATCCTGGGACATTATTTTCACACGGCCATCTGATTCCAATCTATGCAGAGCTTGTGCTATGGAAACCAGATAACTGATATACTACTTTTATTTTGAAAATACATACTTATATAGATAATTACAACCAGACTCAGGGCAAACATGCATGTTCATGCACACAAATATCTGTCCTGTCCTGTAGGAATCGAACCCACGACCTGCTGCTGAATGGCAAGTGTCTACAACCACGTCAACCGGCTCGGAAAATTCATAGCAAACATTTTGAATTACGCGGTATTGCAGTCGCACATACCGTCTTGGAGTTTAGATAATCAGTCGAAAGCGTTATCTTTATTACAATTCCCATAAAGCATTGCTTTGCTTTATGCGAATATAAGTCTTTTTCATAATATTTAGCCGTGGAGAAAAACATTATTTAACGTTTACAAGAAGAGTGTTTCAAAGTATTAGCCACAATCTATTTCTTTCAGATCTAAAACAAATATTTAGAATAACTACATTTATCCGGTATTATGGAAAGGCATTTTAGTACAACTTGACAGTTATAAAGATTCCATCGATTTTTCGAGACTTGGAATGTGAATTGTTAACCATCATAAATATGAACGAGTGTTTTTCGCCCAGTAAGAATAACAAATATTACTTACTAGCTGTGTCCGCGGTTTTGCCCGCGTTAAATTTTATAAACTATCACAGCTCCTCTCCTGTAGGTGATAGCGTGATAATATGTAGCCTACATGTTGACCCGACCTCTCAGTAATATTTATGCAAAATTTGAAGTAAATCCATGCAGTATTTTTTGAGTTTAGCCCGGACATACATACAGACAAACAGACAAAAATGCTAAATACAAATATTTTTAGCTTCGATATCGATTGTAGATCACGCCCCAAGTAACCTTTTTAAAAAATATTTAATGTACAGTTTTGACTTTCCTTTGCTTTTATTATATGTAATAATATAGATTACACCCAGATACAGAATAAATAATCGTGCTCAACATTACACTAATATTATAAAGGAGAAAGTTTGTGAGTTCGTCACGTCTAAACGGCTGGAGCGATTTCAATAAAAATTGGTATGGAGTTAGCCGACATCTTGGATTAACACATAGGCTATAATTTATCAAGTTTAACGCGGGTAAAACCGCGGGGCACAGCTAGTACAAAATATGTCGTGAAAAAGGATCGAACTACTAGAAGAACCAAGCCACTCAATTTCATTCTTCATTTCTATCCATTGAGGCAGAAAACTGATGGAAGCTTTAAATCTGTCAAGTTTGTATATAATTACGAGCCCGATGCGATTGCCAGGCCGATCGTCTACCATCCACAAAATTATAACTTGAAGCCGCTGTTTGTCAGAATGTATGGAAACACCTTTGTTTTTATTATTTATATGTATGGGCCGTGGTTACCCTAGTGTCAGAGTTGTTCCACATAGCTAGGGATGCCAACTTTTTTTTACTAGAAATAAAGTATATTAGTAAAATGAACAGTAGTTTATATATTTATTGTTTTAAATATATATATTTTAGAGCTTCTCGCACAACTAACTAATTTACAATCTTGCACTGCACTGAGCAGTGAACACCCTCTGGCTAAATAAATGTGAACAGTATTTTGTATACTTTATTTTTGTTCAACAGTAAAAAGTATAATTTAGTGAAAATACTGTTCTGTTAAAACAGTATAGTTGGCAACCCTACACATAGCCTCTGCTATGGGTTTACGACTGTTGTCTGATGAATGCAGTTGGGAGGGATTCACGAATAATAGATGCTTAACCTCCCTCCTTGGGTGTGTGTTTGACAACCATAAAAATACCTCCACCCCATATCATCCCATAGCGTTTTCATAAGTATATAACCATCTTACTGCGATCACCAACCCGTCTGCCAAGCGTGTCGATTATGGCATGGGGGAGTCCTTTGTCCAGCGGTGGACGTTATTCGGTGACATGATGATGATGAACCGATTAATTGATTACAGACGGGTTAGGACAACTGGCTATGGACGGGTCAATTGCTTTCGTGTTATTTGTGATTGTGGGCGATCGGCCGTATAGCCTAAGTGTAATACACAAGAAAATACTTCACAATTTAATCTAACATAACCTGTATCTACAGTCTCTGAAATATTGAGATCCAATCATGAATTGTCATGGTTAAAACTTGTGCGGCGGTCTTATGGTAGACTATACCCTTTCCAATCGTATATTTAACTTTTGACAGGTCTAATACTTAATCAAAACGTGATACCCTGACCCGTTACCGACTCGATTTCTTTTATCGATCGATTTTATTCATGAAGAAGTTTTAATCGATTTAACACACTCATTATTATTATTTTTGCATTTAAACAGAGACATTTTGGGCATTTTCATGCAAAATAATAAAGGATTTTACCTGATTGGATATAAAATATAATCACAATAATTTTATTGAATTGTTATTAATATAATCGATTATCGATTTATTTCAAAACCATTTTTATAGTCTGTGGTCATTAATTACGAAGGACACATCTCTAAGTGGGCGGAGCCGCCATGAAGTACGTATTCCCTGTACTACATTGTATTAAAAATTATTACAAAACTTTATGTGCGTAATATGTCAAAAGTTAAATAAACGATTGGATACGCTATAATAGCTCTAAGTCTATGTATAAATATTATTAACAATTACAATTCATGGTAGGTGCTCCCAAGTACCGGTGTGGTTTTAATTCTATGATTTTTTTTATAACTACCCACATTGGTGATTATAAATTTTGTGTATTTATTAATATAATAATATTCAGCTGGGTTTCGTCGGCTTTTATACGAAATATTGAAAATAAAACGAAAAACAAAAAATTCAAATAAATGAGGTAAATAGATTATAATATTTACAAAAGTTACACTAATAAATGCAAATAAATAAATAGTTGCCAGCCTTTTAGAATAAAAAACCCAACATTAGAATTTTGTATTTTTATCTTGTTTAAAAAATCAATAATAAAATAAACTTATTACATCAATTTACATACAATAGTATAATATTATTATGTTATCATAAGTAAAATCGTCATCAACTTACAATTTAGCGCTTCCCTTACAAATCCACACCGGTATGTCAACATACGTCACTATACGTCATAATACGTCACGATACGTCAGCGTACGCCTACGTTTCTTTCTCGGGTTCTACGTCACCCGGTTCCACTATCTCGAAGTCTCTGTCCGTGGAGGAGCGCTGGCTGTTTTCAGACTCCGACTCGGATTGTTTCTCTGCTGGAGGTGTCGCCGGTTCTTGTTCCGACCTGGGGAAAAGGAGCTGTTAGTATTTAACGCCGCTTTAAAAACCTTATTGAAGAATGTAGAACTGACTCTACTTTTCTATAGCCAACCAATTCCAATAAAGTTTATTGTAACCATACGGAAATTAATTCGCATCAAATTAAGAATTATCAAAATCAATTATCTAACAACAAATAAATTAATAATAAAAAGAAATTGATAATCAAAATAAATTAATAATCGAAATAAATTAATAATCGAAATAAATTAATAATAAAAAAAAATCAATATCTTGGGCAACTAACACACTGCTATCTTATTACATCACAGACAAAGCCAGATGGCAACCCCAGACATCTGATAAACACACTTATATATTTCTAAATACATACAAAATATTATACTAAGAAACAGAAAATATAATCATGCTCATTATACAAAGATTTGGGTGGGGATCGAACCTACGGCCTAGTTTGGGATCAGATGGCAGTATGTTACTTGTCCCAGGATATTTATTATTAATTTAGTTTTTTTATTAATAACTGAAAGTAGTAACTAGTATCTATATTATATAACTTTAATTTTTAGTACTAGCACATTTAATATACATTATATTTAAAAAAGTGGATAACTGTATTTAGCCTTTTTGTATGTTATTGTATTGGCTGTTGATATCCTAAATAAATAAACATCGCTGCTGCGTTTTCTTCGAGACTTAAGTTACCTACTACCCTACTATGTTTTTTTGTGGCCCATACATAGTTATTCTGAGTCTTGGAACTCAGAATAACTATGTATGGGCCACACAAAAACATAGTTGCCAGACTGTTACTAGAACTCGAAACATGTAGTATCCAGGCGAATACCTAAATAATAATAACATTCTGAGAAATTATTCACACACCGCCATCTAATCCCAAACTAAGCAGAGCTTGTACTATGGAAATCAGATAACTGATATACTACATATACTACTTTTCTTTTGTAAATACATACTTATATAGATAGTTACACTTAGACCCAGGACAAACAGACATGTTCGTGTACACAAATACCTGTGCCTGGGCGAAAATCGAACCCACGATCTGCGGCGTGAAATGCAAGAAAACCGCGCCAACCGACTCGTCACTACAACCACAGCAGCTCACGTGCATTCAAAGCTATTCAAGAGATAGTAAAACCCATGTATCATGTTAATAGACTAGTGTCAATGAACTCACTGCACTCATACCTAGATGCTCTCACTGGTCCATAAGTGATCGGCGAGTTTAAGCGACTAGGCTCACGGTCAGTCCATAGATGGGTTCCCGCCAAAGTAGTTTAATTTCTGAGCGTCTCCGTATTTCGGACGGCACGTTAAGCTGTCGGTCCCGGTTGTAGCCATAAAGCAACAGTCGTTAAGCCATGTCAGAGGCCTGCTGGGCCGCTTGAACAACTCTGACACCAGGGTTACCACTGCCCATACGATAAGCAAGTAAGTAATGAACTCACTTAGTCTCCTTCTCTTCTACTTGTTGTGGAACTGGTTTCTCACTCTCCTGCTTCTCTTGCAGGAGCGGCGTCTTGTCGCTCTCGTCGTCGGACTGCTTGTCTTTCTTGCGCTTCTTCTTGTTCTTAGCTTTGTCGG
Organism: Pseudoips prasinana; assembly: GCA_951640165.1. Taxonomy (NCBI): domain Eukaryota; kingdom Metazoa; phylum Arthropoda; class Insecta; order Lepidoptera; family Nolidae; genus Pseudoips; species Pseudoips prasinana. The sequence goes on along the minus strand of OX621259.1, from coordinate 14,402,078 downwards.
CGTCGGTGCCGGGACCGCGGTACTCGTACTGTATAAACATGGGAAAATGTAATTATTATTATACTAGCTGTGCCCAGCGGTTTTACCCGCGTTAAACTTTATAAATTATCACAGCTCCTCCCCCGTAGGCGATAGCGTGATTATATGTAGCCTATATGTTGACCCAACCTATTCGTAATATTCATGCAAAATTTGAAGTAAATCCATGCAGTACTTTTTGAGTTTAGCCCAGACATACATACAGACACACAGACAAAAATTCTAAAAACTATATTTTTAGCTTCGATATCGATTGTAGATCACGCCCCAAGTATCCTTTTTAATAAATTTTCAATGTACAGTTTTGACTTTCCTACTATTTTATTATATGTATAGATGAAAACAAAAAGACGAATAAGTATCATTATTTGCAAAGCAAAGGTTATGCTAAACTCAAATCTCGGAAATCAAATCTAACGTAGCATAGCGCCTGCCTACTCCGGACTGGTAGAGGGTGCTTGTTCGTTCCCACCGGACGATTAATTTATATTTAAATTTATGTCACAGTTTGCATTGCGAATAATGCTACGAAACTAAATTTGATAGTTTGGGCAGCCATGTCTCAACAAACAAAGCCGATGGATAGCTTCTGTATACCTGTAATCCAGGGAACTTTAAAATTGATCTGCCAATGTCTTTCATTCGTATCTTACCGGTAGAAAGCAAACCCCGGATTTTTAAAAGGTATTAGTTTGATAAAATAAATACTGAATTCCGCGGAAGCAATAACCACCGCAGAAAATCAACAGTCCTTGAAAATACACTGACACTTAATAGATCTATTGTTCCGTCTCTACCATAGAGAAAAGATCATATTAACGCAACATCCCATTGAGTTGATTAATTTTGGTCAAGCTCTATAGGTACCAACCCTAGAAATGTCCACAGAGTAAAATAATATCACGTTTCTTAGCTGAGAAACCTTTAAGTAGGGTTTTTAAATAAAGATATAGTTGAGCGAGGCTCAAGCAGTTGAGCCAGTTACCTGAGCCACGGTTAAGCGGAGGATCACGGCATTATTTAAAATAAGAAGGCAGTAAACTCTAACTTATAATAAAAACATTGAGATACATGCCTGAGAATTTTTGTACTTTTTATAAACTATCTCTCATATAAAAACATCGAAACACAGATTATCTTGAGAAATGTTTAATCTCATTTGTTCGACGATAGAATGACATTTGAATAGCAACACAAAACATAACATACATACAGCTTGCTAATTCGTATCTTAATGATCAAACAATATTGTAAAGTATTTTAGACGTTCTAATTTTACTTTGTCTGCCATATTATTTCGGCATCATTCAAAAGTTGACTGGTAGATAATGTTTTTGTCAGTAAATGCCTCTCTGTACAGTTTTGTGCAATAAGTTGAAATAAATGATAATAAGTAAGAAGTAAGTACTTTTTAAAGAGTTACTCACTTTGTATAGCGGCCAGAATGAAGCGAAGAATCCAACATCCTCAGTAAGATTGGGGAGCAGCCACAGATGATGTCGCGACAGAGTCAGCACCCACACGAGACAGAACATCACCACGCGCAGAACTATTAACGCTATGATCATTACTAGGAAACCAGCGGCTGCCACGCTCAGGTAGTACACACCCTTTCTGGAAATTAAACATAGTATACAATAAAACTAATAATATTCTCCTAGCCGAATTTCGGCGGCCAGTCTCAATGGAGACTCATCACTCTCATGATCCGATGGCACGTCTAGCGACACGACCGGAAAAAGGTCAGGTACAGAACCGACAGCTTTACATGCTCTCCGAGGCACAGGGGCATAATTTCGCCAACTCCTAGACTTCGGGCTGATACTGAGGAAATTTTTATTTTTAATGGAATAATCACAATATCATGCAACCAGGCTAGGTCACAACTGCGACTTTAACAACCTACATTTCTAGCAGCAAAATATATTTTCAGTTGAGTTGAGTTGAGTTATTTACATTTGATGTGCAATCAGTATATTTGATATGAAAGTTGTTTTAATAGATGGATGATATATTTATATTATTCGCATGTATCATTCACATTGTATATTCATTTAATGAAATTATATGAATAACTAGCTGTGCCTTAAATAAATACTTGCCTTTTATAAATTTTCTTTGCTATAAACCTCACGGAGCCCGAGACCTTTCCAACAAATGCAAAACCGTGGAAATCGGTTCGTGCGTTCTGGAGTTATAGTGTCACGAAGGAAAACCCGACTTATTTTTATATGAATAATGTATTTAAACGCCATAAGTGGCAAAATATGCACTTGCAGAACTTATTATTCTAAGGCATGTATTTAAATCGATATCTGTATATTCCCTTTTTTCTAACAAAATATTTCAAAGTTATATCAAAAATACTGACTTGCACACTAATTATGCACACTAACTAAATCAAATTAAGTATACTGTTTAATCATATTTGCAGAACTGTTTTACTGAATGAATAACTATTATCAAAATAGTTATCTAACAATTCTATAGTTCAACAAACTTAATAAAACTTTTTCAAGGAAAACCATCACCTAATTTACTTTTAGGAACGCCGTTTATTCTAAATAAAACCCAATTTAATCGGTAATCTTTATATAATTAAGTACACAAAAAAATTATCAAGTGCTTACTTAACATGCACTAAACACATGCACACTGAGCGGTGACTAAGTGTAGAAACAATAAGTAGAAGTTTAGGAACAATAACAGAACTTAAATATAAAGATAATTATTATGCAGCAATCATTGTTTCTGTCACGGCTCCGGCGCTGCGGGGTTTGGGCGGCCCCACGCGAGCTTATCGTCGCAGATGGTTTTAACGCTCACCACCGCAGCTTCGCCTTGCTGGCCGGCCTCGCCGGCCAGCCTCAGCTGCGGCGGCGGGCCTTCAAACCACCTACTCCTGCAGCTCGCGGGCCGCCCCACCCCTCCGCGCCTACATTACACTCTAGGGGTAGGGCAAACAAGACTACGTGAAGTCGGTTTTGCAGCGATTCGCTTCTGCCACAAAAGAAAAAAGTCAAAAAAAAAGAAGGCGCAGTTTCGAACACCTTCGAACAGCATATGAAAATCTTCTTTTCGTTCAGAAGTACCAGACCGTTTGCTTACTTCGTGTCGCTCGGTCTCCCTCACACTCGCGTTAGATGCTAAAGAGCGAGCGCGGCGTTAGATGTGCAGGCGCCAACAAGTTTTTCAGTAAAATAAAGAATCAAAATCTAAATAAAGTTAGGTTTAATATATTTTAGTTGCACTATTAGTCAATTTGTAGAGTTACATTTGATAAAATAAACTTACTTTATAGTGGTACACCTTTAGTTAACAATTTTAGAAATTCCGTTGTAAGATTGTACAATTTAGTGTGCAAGTTAGTAATTTTGATAAACATTTGGAACTTTTGTTTTATAAATCGTATATCCAATGTACGAATCACATTTTTGATGTGAATTCAATAAAAAAGGCCACCTCGGTTTGTGTGGTTTTTTAATTCTTTTTGTAGGTCATATTTAGTTATTCAATTAGTTTTTTTGCACAGCATTCATACTTCTGGTGTGCATTCAGTGAAATAGTGGAGTTACGTAGTGTGCTGAAAAACTATACAGATGTGCATTTAAAAATATCCCTTATTCTAATCTTTTGTACCACATTCTGGCAAATAAATAATTTGATTGATTGACTGGTAACTTGTTATATGTGCGTTTAAAAATATCGGGATTTATTAGCAATTTTAGGAAAGTTTTACTGATACACCAGATAATAGAGGCGAGCTAGGGCTTATGAAAATAAAACTATAATATAGACCGAGGGCGACCAAAAACTGGCTGTTACTGTTTATAAACGCCAGAGTATTAGATGTACATACACATTACAAACAATACAGATCCAATTAAAACTTGTCTCCTCTTTTATATTGGTAAATAATAATAATAAAGTTGGTCGCCGTACAGGGCAACTATTTGTGTGACCCATTCATAATTATTGTGACTTTGTTCCCTAGCCATACACGGACTAATGTCCCTAGTGCGGGCATCATTTTTAATGACTATAGTCGTTATCTCACCTGACAGTGGCGGGCCACAGCGGGAACATGCAGACGGTGATGGTCCCGAACACCACGAGGATGCCGCACAGCCAGTAGTACCACGGCTTCGGGTCGTATATCCACACGTAAGCGTCCACTGTGTCCAGGAACAGTTGCTCCATGTGCATCTCCAGACGGATCTTGCGTTTCTTCTTCTCTTTTTCTTTTACGTCTTTTGTGTCCTGAAATTGTGATAGGAATATCATCAAAAAAAGAAACAATCGTTGGCACTCTGTTGGTGTCTGGCAATCACTCGATTATCAATACTCATTGAGGAAATGAGACACAATAACACATTTTAATAATAATAATATTGTTATCCTGGTCCAGATTCGGCCAGGAAGACCAGGCTCAATGGAGACTAGCCATCTGCGCGGGACATATTATACTGCCCTACTAAAAAGAAAAGGCACATCTAACATTTTTGTCTGATACATATTCAAAATCAGGAAAAAAGGCTCATATATCCGATTTTTGCGCAATTTTATCTACGGAAATATACTAAGGCACCCCGAAAGGCACATCTGACAGCTAAATTGATGTTTACTACATACGTTGAAACGACATATTATCTGTCAACAATAGTCAAATGCGCGCGCTATCTTGTTAAATAACTAAAATCACATCGACTAACATTTATTCGTGTATTTTTGAAGTTGATGTTTTGCAAGTTGTAAATTGTATATTGTACAAATTAAGCTTCGTAACTTACATCTATTACTTATGTAACATGTTGCATAAATGAGGCAACTAGACCGTACTTTACATCCTCAAATATTTAATCATCGGACTACCAGAGGTCGGGAGGGTCTCCACCGCTTTGTTGTTGACATCCCAGCATACCGTACGAAGATCTTTCTACCTCCTTTATCATACGCATGCGAAAGATGTGGAACACCTCCCGAACGTCGTGTTTCCAGACTTATATAACATGGGTGTATTCAAGGCTAGAGTGAACAGGCTTCTTATGGCTACGCGCGGTCCTCCTTAGACAACATCTTCACTTACCATCAAGTCAGACCGAGGTCAACCGCAAACCCATCGAACATAAAAAAATAAGAGCATATCTGACCTTTCCTTCGCAAGCACTAGTCTGACTCTTCTCTCCATCTTTTTCGTCTCCGCTTTTGCTCGTCTTTTCCAACTCTTTCTTCTTGGATTTGCCTTTTAACTCTTGCTCAGTGACTGGAACCTGAAAAACATAAAATATAATATTTAAAATGCTTTAGTGTATGAAACCACTGTGACAAGACATGCACAGCTGGACAAAGGCCTCCCCCAAAGATCTCCACACTCATCAATCTTTTGGGGAGCCTGCCCACGCTGCGTCTTCCATTTCGTGGTCGCCACTCGAGAACCTTTCTGCCCAAGCGGCCGTCGGTTCAACGAGCTATGTTCCTGCCCACTGCCACTTTAGCTTAGCAGTTATTCGGGCTATGCCGGTGACTTTGGTTCGCCTACTGCTTTCAACATTCCTGATTCGATCTCGCAGGAAAACTCCAAGCATAGCCCTCTCCATTGCTCTTTGGATGAGCATGAGCCTTCTAATACGGCCCATAGTGAGCGAGCACGACTCTCTTCCGTAAGTCATCACTGGCCACACAAAGTTGAAGTAAAGGATTATGGGAAGAAAACCGACTTTTCTCTTGTTTTTTTATCTATGGATTAACCATAACGAACCTTCTTTGCTCTGTGAAAGAGTTTATGTAACAGCATCTGATGTAGATAGTCTGTGACCTCCAGTCGGGTCGTAAAGACGGGGTTCTTTCCAGTCGCCCATTTTGATGTCAGCAGTGCATCTACTGCTTTTGTGCCTGCAAATAAAATAAGATAAGGTTACAGTACTGCACTTATTGTGTTGTTGGCTCTGCTAAGCAAAAGGCTGCTGATGGGGTTGCCGCGATATTGCAGTGCTTCGCTTATGTTTGAAGACGCAAGGGTGGATGGTTTTTACGCTATAATGCGTAAAAGGACTGCGTCACTATTTCTCAGGCTACGACGTAGCTCCAACAGCATTTTAAAAATGATTACTGGCCGTTACGAATGTCCCATCCAGACACTGGGTGGAGAGAGTAATTGGCCTAATAAAATGATACGTTATATTTTTATTTTGTTTTTGTTATGATACCTATGTGAATTGTATATCTACTAACATAGTTCTATAAGTTTATTGTTACTAACCTATCTATGGAATAATTTTCTGAAATAAATACAATTGTTGCATAAATTATTGTTTTCATACTAAAAGCGGGGAGGACACTGTATTCTGTAACAAAGGTTTAATAACCTTGCACAGGATCCAGGGACTTCAAATAAACTGTACCATATAATGCAAATAAAGAAATAAATCAAAAAAATAAATAAATAATTCAACTACTTTTATTTTCGATTCTTTGATAATGTATTAACTTTTAAACTTTATGCACAATCATGTACAATAGCGGACTTAATGCCAAATGTATTTTCTGGGTAGTCAACCTTGGGGTGATGCAGAGAAAACATGGTCGGTGCACCATGACAACAGTGGTTACCCCAGTGTCAGAGCTGTTAAAGCCGCGCAATAGGCGACTGACATGGCTTAACGACTGTTGTCTAATGACTACAACAGGAACCGAGAGCTTAACACGCCCTCCGAAGCACGGAGACGCTAGAATTTAAACCAATTTGGCGGTCACCTATCTATAGACTGACCGCGAGCCTAGTCGCATAACTTCAACGATCGCTTACGGACAAGTGAGAGCATCTAGCTATGAGAGCCAGAGCTAACATGACACAGACAGACAGACATCGACGTCAAACTTATCACACCCCTCTTTTTGCGACGGGGGTTAATAAAAAAGCAGGGTGAAATGACAATTCTATACATATAATAAACTCGTAGGAAAGTCAAAATTGTACATTGAATATTTTTTTAAAGGATACTTTGTGCGTGATCTACAATCGATATCGAAGCCAAAAATATAGTTTTTATAAGTAATGGAATCAGGCGTTACTTTGCGGAAATCCATAACAATCAAAATACAAAATCAATATTTAGTGTTAATTCCGCTAATTGTCAGTTTAATCATGCTGGGATGCAATTTGCACCGCCCTCCCGCCCGCAAAAATGTGCACATGCAAAGAAGGACAATATAAAAAGCAAATTACATGCGCCAGTACGATACCCAACACGTGTTTCGGTCCTCCACGGACCATTCTCAAGGGCTGCTAACTCGTCGAGTGCTCGAGTCTCCTTCGAGCACTCGACGAGTTAGCAGCCTATTGTCCTTCATATTGTCATACAGCCAGCATATTGTCCTTCTTTGCATGTGCACATTTTTGCGGGCGGGAGGGCGGTGCAAATTGCATCCCAGCATGATTAAACTGACAATTAGCGGAATTAACACTAAATATTGATTTTGTATTTTGATAGTTTTTATAATTTTTGTCTGTTTATCTGTATGTATGTCCGGGTTAAACTCAAAAAGTACTGCATGGATTTACTTCAAATTTTGCATGAATATTACTAAGAGGTCGGGTCAACATATAGGCTACATATTATCACGCTATCACTTACGGGGGAGGAGCTGTGATAATTCATAAAGTTTAACGCGGGTAAAACCGCAGGGCACAGCTAGTGTAATATAATAATCTTATTAATTTTAAAATGCACTAACGTAAAATTGGATAAATAGAGACGGGAACAAGATTTTCCTTATCTATGGATAGAGTCGTTATCGCTACTGGGGGCAGTAGGTTTTACCAATACATATTATGATAACAATTTAAATGGAGTTGTAATTATTACAAATTGTTTTGTTTAAAGCATTTTTAGGTGTCACTGTGTTTTACTTTTCTAGTGAAAGTAGTTGAATCCTTTGGGATCAGTGATGTATGCAATTCACAGACACAACAAGGGACTCTTACCGGCTAAGTCGCCGAACATCGATTTCTTAAATGGCGTTCAAATAAATAAAGGATAAAAATGACTTAATCAATCGTTAAATCGGCTCCATGAGCACATGTGACGTCATAAATGGTCCGGAATCGATTGTCAACGTCGAAGCCGATTTAACGATTAATTAAGTCATTTTTAACCTTTATTTATTTGAACGCCATTTAAGAAATCGATGTTCGGCGACTTAGCCGGTAGAGCCTCGGGGGGGCTACCGGCTTAGTCGCTCAACAGCGGGATAGTGATCGGCGTTCAAATAAATAAAGGTTAAAAATGACTTAATCAATCGACTTTCGTTAGAAATCGGTTCCGAACCATTTATGACGTCACATGTGCTCATGGAAGCTGTTTAACGATTGATTAAGTCATTTTTAACCTTTATTTATTTGAACGCCGATTAAGTTCACGATGATCGGCGACTTAGGCGGTTACCACCCTGGGGGCTACCGGCTAAGTCGCTGACGTCATAATTGGTCTAGAATCGATTTTCAACGTTGGAGCCGATTGAACGAATGATTTTGTAATTTTTAACCTTCATCTATTGGAACGCCAATCGCGATCAGTGCCTCTAGCACGAGTTCCTGCAGTTTACTTACTCGATCACACCTCCAGTTTCCTCCCATACATTGAGCACCAGAGTTTTAGTTCTTAATAGTTTCCGCGAGAGGCGCTGGTGCTCAATGTATGGGAGGAACTGTACGTGTGATCGAGTAAGTAAACTGCAGGAACTCGTGCTAGAGGTACAGCTAGTTAAGACGGTAGTCCCCCCCTCCCGACTCACAAATAGTTGGAATGTCATGGGTTCGAACCCATAACGATGGTAGCAAGGCGAGTTAGCGAGAAGGTACGTAACAATTCAATTTCTAATTACACATAAGTTTTAGGTAACTTCAGTTTATCTGCGATTCGATGCGCTTACACCCACATTATGGTAGGTATTAGCATACCCACCACCAATGTTTTTTCAACAAAAGACCGAAATGGTAAACATTCTGCTGGATTGGTGATAACCCTGTTATTAAGCGGGTCACTCGCCGAGGAAATCATATATGTAGTTCCTAATTAGCCATGATTATTAGCTTTGCATTTTTATCACCGTTTTTATTGGAATCGTCTCTCAGTACAACAGCTACGGACGGATATATACCAGAATTACATGGAGAACTGCTATGATATATATATAGGTATAAACCAACCTAACTGCAGCATTACCGAGCTGGCCATCTAATCCCAAACTAAGCAGCTTGTATTATGGAAACCAGATAACTGATATGCTACAAATACTACTTTTCTTTTGTAAATACATACTTCTTTAGGTAGTTATACCCAAATTCAGGACAAACAGACATATTCTTGCACACAACGCCAACAGGCCTGTCCTGGCCCTTGCTGAGGATATCACCGATTCCGTCAATCTTACGACGAAGACTTACCCATCCGATTGTCCCATTCACACAGGCCAGATATACTTCTTTTGTCAATCTTCTTTCGTACACCCTTCCTTATTCTTAAACCCTCTCAACATACCTATTACAATCTTTGTGACTACATCCTCTTTCACACCACAAATCTCTCTTATTTATTATTAGTTCGTATTATGATGGCGCTCATAGCCAGATGCTCTCACCGGGCCATAAGTGATCGGCGAGGTCAAGCAACTGGGCCCGCAGTCAGTCCATGGACGGATGACCGCCAAAGTGGTTTAATTTCAGAGCGTCTCCGTGCTTCAGAGGGCACGTTAAGCTGTCGGTCCCGATTGTAGCCATTAGGCAACAGTCGTTAAGCCATGGCTACTGGACGGCTTGAACAACTCTGACACTAGGGTAACCACTGCCCATACGATAGGCAAGTAAAAATTTCGTATTCTGTCTCTAAAAGTGACATTACATACTTCTCAGAGCTCATAATTATTTTAACTTATTTTAATGATATAAAATGCATTAACGACGTTGACGTTCTCAAGAAAGGCCAGGTCAGAAGTACCCTAAACCGGCGAGCATGTATGAAGAATATAATGACAGTAATCGAGGCAAAAGACGTGTGCAAAGATTGTGACAAATGGAAATCCGTTGTCTCTGCCTACCCCTCTGGGAAACAGGCGTGAGTCTAAGTATGTATGTAAAATGCATTTTTAATACTATATCTTTATTCCTAGCCCATGCATTTATTATGCGGATGCTTTCCATCGAAAAATATTCAACACATATGACACACCATAAAGGAAATGCATCTACGTTTCCTGGCACAATGCCACCAAATGTTGAATTTTATAAATATTTCCATATGAATATATACCTACTTGGCATTATTTCTGGTGGTTCAAAGGAATGCTTTTTTAATAAAACTAGTATGATTTTATACTTTGTTTTTGTTATAGGGTAATAATCTTTTGACATTATCAATGTCATAAGGATTGTTTCCCAAGTTGGACTCTGATAACCTGAGATAAATTAGCTTCATTAAAGGATAGGTATATATAGTTTTAATTTAATAGTACAAGATGAATTTAGTTTTTAATAACCTATGTTACATGAGCGGAACGAATGTACTGCGTTTTTGCCAACGTACCAAATTTATTATAATATAGTAATTGACTTGATATAATGATACGTATAATTAATAGTAGAATTAAATTAGATATTATAATTAATTTAATAAGTACCTATATTAATTATTTTTCTTGGTTAATATCAGATACTGCAATGCAAGGCACAATATAGTGACACAACACAAATTTTATACCATGTACCATATTACCTATTTCCAACAAATAAATTACTTTGACTTGTTATAAATTTATTCGATTTATTAATAACTAGCTGTGTCCACGACCTCATCCGCGTGTCTTTGAGAAGCATTCAAAAATCAGATTTTGCATGCGTTTAGTACAGTCGTCTGCGCTCATGTGTCTGCCCTTTCGGGTAAGTACATTTGGGCATATATCCCCACCGTACCAAGCTAATAGCTCTAATATTTTGACTTTTGCCCCAAACTTAAAAATATTTAAATAAACCTTACATATTTCCATACAAACTTGCATTCTCTATGCCCTATTATTATTTTACACCCTTGAGGGTACAACATTTAAATAAAAATAAAATAAAAAAGGTTTTTATTCACGTAGACTTTAAAAAAGCGCTTGTAAATAGTCAGAACATGTTTGTAGTAATATAGTTGTATACATTAGATATTATTTCTAGTAACATAGATATTTAGGTACATCTTGTATGAAAACATTTATAAAATTTATTTTATTACAGAAATGATATTTAGCTAGCTCGTATCAAGTTATTGTCAAGAGATTATGTTTAATTATCTAGTTTAAGTCTAATATTTTTACTACATATTGTCAATGGTTCTGTCTATATTAAAGGTATTATTATTATGACGGACCTTGTGTTAATAACGACGGTCGCGCTTTAATGCTACCACCGGATCCAATGCGCCCCAACTGAGAAGACCCAGCGAAACAAACTCAGTGGGTTCATCTACTACCGGTTTCAACACGACCCAGTTGAGACGGTCCGGCGAAACTTGGAATATCATATTTATTTATATCCAATCCACAAGCCTAATAAATAATTTTCAATCTTCTATCGCTAAAAATGGCGATACTTCCATACAACTTTTCACCCCCTTTTTTCGCATTAAAAAGTTGCCTATTTTCTTTCACAGGCTCTAGACTATGTGCGTACCAAATTTCATTTAAATCAGTTCAGTAGTTTAGCCGTGAAATCGAGACAGACAGACAGAGTTACTTCCGCATTTATAATATTAGCAAGGATAATGATATCAATCTTTAGTGCGTCTCTGGCAGAAAACATAGTATTTATTTATTAGAAGACAAGCTGGACGCCGCGGTTTTACCCGCGTTAACTTTAGAAATTATAGCATATGTGTTAATCGGATATATAAGTTATTTTACTACAAAGTTTCATCAGTCAGAATCTGTTCCGTAGTTTTCGTGTGAAAGAGTAACAAACATACTCACAAACTTTCCCATTTATAATATTATAGCTGTGCCCCGCGGTTTTACCCACGTTAAATTTTATAAATTATAGCCTATTTGTTAAACCCGGGTGTCAGCTAACTCCATACTTAATTTTATTAAAATCGCTCCAGCCGTTTAGACGTGAAGAAGTAACAAACATACACACTCACACAGTCACAAACGTTCGCCTTTATAATATTAGTGTGATTAGTAGGATTTTCTGTAAACAGCTATGTTCACAAATATAAATAGATGCAATCGAATTAGCCTAATACCATTTATAGAGTAAACGGCGTCAGAGCATTTCCTTTAATAAAAAATAGTTTGTACTACGAAAGTGGTCTCACCTGTAAAATATTCCACGTGGTGGTTCAAGAACTTGGTCTTTTTGGTGGGAACGTTAGCCTTCAGCCATTTTGCTACAGAGTACTCCTCGCTCGTTGGCTTCTCTGACTCGGCAGGCTCACCGAACTCCTGGAATGTGGAAGAACATGTTACAGCTACAATTTAGACTTTGGACAGAGAAGAGAATAAGCTTGTTCCCTTTGATGTTTTTATGGAGTGTATTGTTAACTAGATCCCTAACAATACACTCCAAACTTCAAACTTATTTATTTGTCAAACATAGGTGTACAAAGATCTTATGTTATAACATTATACAGTGTGCGCTATGTTTTGCCAATAATGACATACAATTTTTTCTTATATGTACTAAACATTATAGAATTATTGTATTACTTAAATTAAATTATCATTAAAAAAATCTAATGTGTAATAACACTTTGTAAGTAATAGCTCCCAAAGAATGACTTTAATTTATTTTTACTGGCAAGCATTTTATCTTCTCAGGTATTTTATTATCCATAAAATCAACATAAAATCAAGTCTATCGTGGGACCGCAATCCATACAGACCACTTTCTGGTGATGAGCCGAATAAGTGGTCTGTCCAAAGGATGGCGCCACCGAATCCCTGAGACTAAAAGTGTACTAGAGAGAATAAAAGTAGAGGAACTGCAAGAGGAAGAAGTGGCAGACGAGTACAAAAGTAAGTTGGTTGAGAAGTTTGAGGGATCTGAAGACATAAGAGAAGTAGAAGAGCTATGGAAGGTAGTCAAAGAAGGTGTGGTGAGTGTAGCTGGTGAAGTATGTGGTGTAATAAAGAGAAGAAGAGGAAGAAAGATGAAGAATATTTGGTGGGATAAAAGTGTACAAAAAGTTGTATGTGAAAAGAAGAAAGCGTGGTTAGACTGGCTAGCCACCAGAGCAAACGAACGAATGAATAAGGCGACGAATGAGGATATAGAAAGGGCCTGGAATGATTATAGGAAAATGAAAGTAATTGTAAAGGATGTGGTGAACGAAAAGAAAAATGAACAAAAGGATAATTTTGATAGAAGGTTGTCTAAGGATTTTCAGACGAACATTAAGTTTTTCTGGAAATCCGTTAGATCAGTAAGAGGCATAACTCAAACCTCAGAACTGAAATCCATACGAGACCAAGATGGAAATATAGTGAAAGGGGAAGAATGCGTGTTAAAACGTTGGAAGGAGTATTTTGAAAGTTTGTATGAAAGGGGTGTAACAGAGAGTGAACGTAGTTCACTAAGTATAGACGAGAACAAATGTAAAGATGAAATTGGTATGGATGAGATTGTGAAAGCTATTAAGGGTATGAAATCAGGTAAGTCACCAGGGTATGACAGGATAACTTCCGAGATGCTGAAGGCTGGACATGGCGTCATAGCGAGTCAGCTGTACAGCCTTTTCAATCTATGCTATACCACCGGCCAAGTGCCAAGTGATTGGTGCAAGGCTGTCATTGTACCTCTTTACAAAGGGAAAGGCTCACGGCAAGACTGTAAAAACTATAGGGGCATTAGTCTGCTCAGCGTCGTTGGTAAGTTGTATGCAAAAGTATTGGTTGAAAGAGTTGTGAAAGAAACCGATGCGAAAATATGGGATGCACAGGCGGGTTTTCGGAAAGGAATGGGATGCACGGATCAGGTCTTTTCTCTGCGAAGTATAGTAGAGAAGTTTTTGGGCAAAAACCAAAAGGTCTACTGTGCCTTCGTAGACTTAGAAAAGGCCTACGATAGAGTGTTGAGGAATGAACTATGGTCGGTACTGTCCATGTATGGGCTGAACGACAACCTTGTTCAAGCACTGAAATCTCTTTATAGGGATTCCAGAGCTTGCGTGAGGATTAACGGGTCATACACCGAGTGGTTTAGCATCCAAAAGGGTGTTAGACAGGGATGTGTAGCGTCACCGTGGTTGTTTAACCTATTCATGGATAGCTGTTTAAAAGATTTGAAAGAAAGTGAATGCGGTGTAAGGATGAATGAGTTACTCATCAAATGTCTGCTTTACGCTGATGATCAAGTTTTACTTGCATCATCGGCGGACGAGTTGCAGGTGATGGTAACAAATATGTATGAATCCTTTGAAAGGAAAGGGATGAAAATGAATGTAGGTAAGACGAAAGTAATGGTATTTGAGAGGGATGAATACACGACAGCGTGTGATATTGTGATTGGAGGAGAGAAAGTCGAACAGGTGAATGAGTTTGTATATTTGGGAACTTTGTTTACGAGAGATGGGAAATATGAAAAAGATATTGTTAGAAGAGTAAATGCGGGGAACAGAGTGAATGGGGCACTACACGCCTTTATGAGTAGCCGGCAAGTATCAAAGAAGGCCCGACTAGCCGTGCACGATGGAGTGTTAGTGCCAACTTTAATGTATGGAAGTGAAAGTTGGGTATGGCAGAAAAAGAATGAAAGTAAAATAAATGCAGTGGAAATGAGAGCTCTGAGAAGTATGTGTGGTGTGACTTTGAGAGACAGAATTCGAAATACTGATGTAAGAGAGCGTTGTGGTGTGAAAGAGGATGTAGTCACAAAGATTGAAAAAGGCATGCTGAGATGGTTTGGCCATTTAGAAAGGATGAATGAAAGAAGATTGACAAAAGAAGTATACCTGGCCTGGGTGAATGGGACAACCGGAAGGGGAAGACCACGTCGAACATTCTCTGACCAAATTGGAGATGTTCTCAAGAAAGGGCAGGTCAGAAGTACCCTAAACCGGCGAGCATGTATGAAGAATATAATGACAGTAATCGAGGCAAAAGAAGTATGCAAAGATCGTGACAAATGGAAATCCGTTGTCTCTGCCTACCCCTCTGGGAAACAGGCGTGAGTCTATGTATGTATAAAATCAACAGGATTCATCAACAGGAAGGCACTTTCTATAACAATTTTGAAACCTCTAGATCCTAGAGGTTTAGAAATTGTTCCTGAAACTTCGAGTAAACGCGTTATCTTGGGAACGTGTTAGTCATATTACAGACTCCACACAGTATCGCTGTTAATTATCTTGGACCGATTTCCATCAAACATAGCTAAGAACACCCCCGACTAATTCACCTCTCAAACAAAAATAAAACATAGTCAAAATCGGTTCATCCGTTTAAGAGCTATAATATCACAGACAGACACAAACATACACAGTCAGATATCGACGTCAATCTTATAACACCACCTCTTTTTGCGTAGGAGTTTAAACAGGGCGAATATTTTTTTTAAGACAACGCTCGTACTCGGGATATAATCCGTGTCACGGGGTACTTTACAAACGTATAATAGACGGACACAAATTACATCCAGACTCAGAACATCTATGTATGGGTCACACAAATAGTTGTCAGGCGCGGGACTCGAACCCGCGACACGAAGCCGCGAGGCGACTGTCTTAGCCGGTGCGCCACACGTGCAGTCAATAGCGAACATGTTATAACCGTGCACCAGGACAGAGACGTGGAACAGATGTATTAGTAACTGTCATTATAACACGTGTCACTACAAGATCTCCGGTGCAGCTGTGCATGCGCAGCAGAAACAGACGAAACGTAGTACACGTGAGGTGGAATGCGAATAAATTTGTTTTATAGGTGCTACGTTACCGTCAACGAAATGAAGTTTCAAAATATTCCCCTTCCGTTCAGCTTCAAACAAATTACATATACTGAAATCACTGATAAGTATCAAGAAGTGTTCGTCTTATTAATAGTGTTTCCTAATTACACCAAGTTGCCACACTCCAAAGTGAAAAAATCAATACAAGAAACACCATAAAAAGAACACGTGAATATAAAACAACAACAAATGTGAAAAGGAATATAATACACGTACGAATAGACAAAGGTAATTTAGTGTTTCCCCCATTATACCAAGTTACCACCCTCCAAAGAAAAAAATCAATACATAAAACACCATAAAAAAGAACACGTGAATATAAAACAACAACAAATGTGAAAAGGAATATAATACGCGTACGAATAGACAAAGGTAATTTAGTGTTTCCCCCATTATACCAAGTTACCACCCTCCAAAGAAAAAAATCAATACATAAAACACCATAAAAAAGAACACGTGAATATAAAACAACAACAAATGTGAAAAGGAATATAATACGCGTACGAATAGACAAAGGTAATTTAGTGTTTCCCCCATTATACCAAGTTACCACCCTCCAAAGAAAAAAATCAATACATAAAACACCATAAAAAAGAACACGTGAATATAAAACAACAACAAATGTGAAAAGGAATATAATACGCGTACGAATAGACAAAGGTAATTTAGTGTTTCCCCCATTATACCAAGTTACCACCCTCCAAAGAAAAAAATCAATACATAAAACACCATAAAAAAGAACACGTGAATATAAAACAACAAATGTGAAAAAGAATAGAAGAAGGTAGAAGAAGGTAATTATAGAGTCGAAGGTTAAAAAATACCAATTCCTCCTCGTTTGGATAGAGCTTAGGATAGAGTACCCAAATTATTTGTTAGCAAAGACAACACCCGCATTAGGTAAATTAATCCCCGTGTCGTGGGGTACTTTACAAACATATTATTATAATAGACGGACACAAATTACATCCAGACACAGAACAACTATTTATGGGTCACACAAATAGTAGACCGGCGCGGGACTCGAACCCACGACCGAAGCGGCAAGGCGACTGTCTAAGCTGTTGCGCCACACTTGCATCCACACGCTGCACATAGGGGTATTTGAGACATCTAGCTGGTCAAAATTATTTATCGCTCTTAATCATTTCGAAATGGTTCAGTATCTCATAAAACCTTAAATGCAAGTGTTTAAACACTCTTAACCTTCAGGTACAGGAAAAATTCATACATTAAATTTAAATAAAGAGACTAAAAGATGCGGTAGAAAAAAAAGCGTAGTTTTGTATAAGAAAATATATTTTATAACACAAAATAATGTATAATTATAAAAAACAACTATCGCAAAACAAAAATTATTTAATCTTAAATTATTTGTTTTATTCAAATCGTTAAAATCTTTTGATGTTGCTCCACATGTGTAACATCTCATTGTAGAATTTGTCCCAATTGCCGCGTTGCACCCTTTTGCATCTTTCATTGTTAGCGTCATTTTGGATTTAACAACATATGATCTTCCAGCGATTGTTACTGATGTAGTTTCTATTTTTTTAGCTGCGGCTTCCACATAGTTGATTACGTCATTCTTTATATCAACTGTTTCCTTTAAAAATCGTATACGGATAGGTCTACAGTAGCGGGGCGATGATGGAGTTGTGTTCTGCCATAATATTTTATTTTCTTCCCCATACACTCAGCGTAGAGGCACAAATGAACTTTGAAAAATGTACGAGTCGCATCCGCTAACAATTTCAAACTTTTGTTTGAACTGAGCCTGTTGTGAGCCATCAAAACCCCATTTGAAGATCTCTCTCATTATCGCTAAGGGTTTTCAAAACGTCTTCTAAGTGAATAAGTAATCTTTCGGCAGTATGATTCATTATTTCTTGTAAATTCACTTCGACACAGGTTTCGGTTACGTTAAAATATTCACTAGAAGGATAACATTGTTTCTTATACAGCTGCAAAACTGAATAGCATGGAAGATTTCCTGTGGTTTGTCTGATCCTTTCATATTGGGACCTTGTAAGATTCGCATCTACAAACATTGCCATCGCTTCTTCTGGATTGATATGCTTAACATGTGCCATGTCACGGTCTACTGACTTCCGGTATTCCTTAGCGCAGTCCCTATTTTCCGAAATGTCCTTCAAAATATTTGAAGCACTTCTATTGCCCTGGGCTCGCAATTTCTATTTGAGCTGCATAAATTATTTTCTCAGGGTTACTGACAAACGTATTGTCTCAGTTTTACGTCGTACGTTGCTTCGTTCACTAGCCTCTTCAAACGGTTTAGCGGGTCTACCTGCTCATGTGGGTATTACAGGTAATTCAGAAGTCCCATTCAGCCATTTTTCGTTGGTTTTTTCAAATAGATCACTTCTATATTTTGCCATCCCACCCATCAATGCTTCATTTCTGATTTCATGCGTGCAAAATTACGCTTTATGTCCTTTATTTGTTCTTCCGAGTACGGCTTATGAGAAATCAAATCAATTTCAACATATTCTAATTGGTCGTTAAATTTGAGATCATTACGTGATCTCATTAGACCAAATATCCCCTTACAAGTCATTAGTCATACTCCCAGATGGTCCTGAAATAAGAAAAACTAAATTAAATCAAAATTTCATTTTTTTACATTTTATAGTACGATATCTAAAATCGCTCCAGATGGCGGAGTAGGAATTAGTAGGAACCAATTTTCACATTTGTTTAAAGAAGAAAGTCTATATATTACGAATATATAAAAATTATAGCCGGGTAATGCCGGGCACTAAAACAAAAAGCCTCGTAAAACTAAATTTTATTGAAAAATTAAGGAATTAAAACGGTATTTTTTCAAATGACGAAAAATAATATAATCCCGTCATAAAATTATATATTTTAAATATGTAAAATAAGTCACTTACCAGCAGTTTCAGAATCCATAGCCAATTTTGGATTATTCACAACACAACATAAAATAAAAAATAGTTAAAATTGAGTTTAAAGCACGAATATTGAAATCAAACAACCGCTTCGAGCAATGTCTCAGTTTCAACCGACTATATCTTGTGCAATTTGGGGTGGGTAAAAAAAAACCAATAGGGTTGGGTCGCCCAACTATCTGGCTCCTCTAGGAACTAATTTTTTTTTACCTGAGCGTAATTCTGAAAAATGTAATATTGGCCGGCTAGATCATGCAAATACCCCTATGTGCGCTGTGCAAATATTAGAGTATTATATTCTGCGCATAGTTGTAGTCACAAATCAGGTTACTATAGTAAAAAGCCTCACATTTTCCCTTGCCCTGCAGTGACCTACTCGGCAACTATGTTAAAGCACTACCGTCCATATTCCATATCCGCACTTCCATCTTGGATTTGAAATATCAATTATATTGTAGGTATAGCTCAAGTGCGACCCTGCATGGAGTACTGCTCTCATCTTTGGGAGGGCTATGCAAAATATCAGCTGGACTCTTTGGATTCGACAGACAGACGCGCTCGCAGGATAATCGATGAGACCTCACAAAAACCTAACCTAAAAAAGCTGCAAAGCTTGGATCATAGGCGTCTGGTTGCAAGCTTATCGGTTTTCTATAGGCTGTTTCATGGAGAATGCGCTCAAGACTTCCATGAACTTATCCCTCCTTCCTCCTTATTTCATCGGACTACTAGGCGTCGGGACGGTTTTCACCGCTTTGTTGTTGACATCCCATTATGCCGTACGAAGCGCTTTGGTTCCTCCTTTATCATACGCACGGCTAAGCGGTGGAACACCCTCCCGAAAGACGTGTTTCCAGACTCATACAACATGGGTTTATTCAAGGCTAGAGTGAATAGGCATCTTATGGGTACGCGCGGTCCACCTTCGACCACATCTTCACTTACCATCAGGTAAGATCGTGGTCAAGCGCAAACCCATCCAGCATAAAAATAAAAGTATTCTACTAATCCATTCCTTTACATTTTATACCCATATAGTGGCCATCTTTTTTCTTTTGTTATTAATTAAGTTAAACTTATAGTTGAAATGTAACTACAGCAATATCGATGTACAGATAAGAGAGTACGTACCTCTAACAACTACGTGTAGTAAATATATATAATAGGTCTTTACCTATGAAATTGCCGTTTTGTATGAAAAAATTTAAACGAATTTTTTTCATGAATTTTTTTATTTGTATTAATCGAAGTAATCACCCATGCAATCAATGCATCTTTGCCATCGCAGTGGCAGTTTATTGATGCCCTTCTTAAAGAAATCAGCTGGACGGGAGGCAACAAATTCTTCAAAGGCATTTTGTACTGCCTCTCGGGTATTGAATTTTTTTCCCGCCAAGAAGTTATCCAAATTCTGGAAAAAGTAGTAGTCTGTAGGCGCAAGGTCTGGTGAGTAGGGCGGATGACGGAGAGCTTCCAACCCCAGTTCTTGCAACTTGGAGACCGTCTGCTGTGCAGTATGAGGTCGCGCGTTGTCGTGCAGGAGCAGCGGAGACGAGCGATTGACCAATGCTGGTTGGAGATGCGCCAGCTTCTCCATCATTGTGCTCAGTTCTTCACAGTACACATCTGCAGTAATGCTCACCCCGTTTGGTAAGAAGCTGTGATGAATCACACCGGCGCTAGACCACCAAACAGTGACCATCACTTTTCTAGGGGTAAGTTTTCGTTTAGGGCATTGTTTAGGTGCTGAACCAGGATCCAACCAACTTGCTGAGCGCTTGCGGTTATCAAACAGAATCCATTTTTCATCGCAGGTAACAATGCGGTTCAAAATTCCTTCATTTGTGTGTCTGTTGAGCAGTGCAAGGCACGTCTCGACGCGTACTTCGCGCTGGCGATCATTGAGTTCGTGGGGCACCCATTTGTCAAGCTTTTTTACCTTGCCAATTTGACGCAAATGGACCAATATTGTTTTGACGCTAACGTCGAAAGCTGCTGCTAATTCAGCCGTAGATTGTGTATCATCAGCTTCCACAACCGCCTTTAATTCGTCATTGTCGACCAAAGTCTTCGGACGACCGCGAGGTTCATTTTTCAGGTCGAAATTTCCAGAACGGAAGCGAGCAAACCAATAACAGGTGGTGCGTTGGTTTGTAGTGTTAGCTCCGTAAACGTCGTTGATGTTGCGTGCCGCTTGTGCCGCGTTGCTGCCACGACGGTACTCATATTCCATAATTACTCGAATTTTTAACGTATCCATGATGACGAAAAAGATTGAAATGCGATGAAAATGTAACACTAATCAATAAAGAAATGACTACTTTTGGAAAAAAGAATCCATGTTTTTAAAATAAAATTAATTTGAAATTAGAATTCTTAGCCAAACAAAAATTATTTTGATTTGAAATGGCCAGTACTGCAGAACGGCAATTTCATAGGTAAAGACCTAATATATTTGATTTTTTGATCTTCGACCAATTTTCATCAAACATAGCTAAGAACACTCCCGACGAATTCACTTTACAAACAAAAAACATCAAAATCGGTTCATCCGTTTGTAAGCTACGATGCCACAGACAGACAGACAACGACGACAAACTTATAACACCCCCCTTTTTGTGTCGAGGGTTAAAGGTAAGCACCTAGAACGACAATACTGTTGGTATGTTTCTAATGACATACTATGAAGTAATTGCAATGTTAGTACTAGTGCCGATTAACTCCGATCGCATATCACGTGTAAATACATTCGGTTTGAAGTTCCATGTAATATAATATTACACGATTCCATGACATTCAATTCCATGTGCTCAATATATAATATAATACTTTGACTAGGTACTGGAATGATATTCTCTCCTATACAATCTTTGAGTTGAGGCTAGAATCTCCTTTCATTTTAATAGATAGCTGGTCATAGAAATGAAAATTAGAATAATATTTGACTAGTTAAGTACCCTAAACCGGCGAGCATGTAAGTATGAAGAATATAGTGACAGTAAATGAGACCATATACAGTAAAATTAGCCGTAGCCGTGTGGTTTGCGGCCTAGGAAGGATAACAAGTAATATACGAGGTATACATCAGGTAGTCGGCCAACAGCTCCACCTTTGTACTAGTACACAGGTGGCGCTGCTGGCCACATAACTGCGATCGCCAACTCGCATGCTAAGCGCGGGAAATATGGCAAACCCATCTAAAAGGTATCGTTATAGAAACCTTTGGGGGATAGGATGTCCAGCAGTGGACTATATCAGGCTGATGATGTAAACGAGACAAACGAGAGTAAGTAGACCCTTCTGGGAAACAGGTGTGAGTCTATGTATGTTGTTTAACATAAAATATAATAATATATAGAAAGATATGTAGAGTTGCCGATGTGTTGAGTAAGAAGAAAAATAATGAAATAACGTTATGTGTAAAGAATATGCAGCGGTTAAGACAGTCGCTTCGCCATCGTGTCCGGGTTCAAATCCCGCGCCGGACAACTATTTATGTGACCTGTTAATAGTTGTTCTGAGTCTGGAAGTAATTTGTGTCTGTCAATTATATGTTAGTAAAGTAGTAGTCAGTAGTACGCAAGTAGTATAGTATACAGGGTTTAATTTACCTAGTGCGGACGTTGTCTTTGTTTTATTCGAAAAGTGAATAAGTTGGGAGTGTTCTTAGCTATGTTTGATGAAAATCGGCCCAAGATGGCTGTCGCCATAAAATGGCGGATAAGGTATTTTTACGCAACTGCCTCATTATGGGCATCAAATGAAAGGGCTTGACTAGAATACACACTACTAGCAATGGACTTCGTTCCGCGTTATAAATATTTTTGTCCCTGCCCGTTTGTCCCGCGTAATACTTCGGGTTAAAAGTTCGAGGTAAATAAAAATTATGATGGTGAATCAAGCCTATGACACTCCACAATAATAGGTTACACTTATATAAATACAACGGTACTAATATCTTTTACACTATTCATGTATGCTTGTTGAATACTGCGTTGCTATAATAAAGGGCCGTAATAAAGTGGGATTTGTCACAGTAAATGCTACTTTATACAACCGTAATAAAGTCGCACATACATTGACGGATGTTATTCCGTTACGGCGTTTTAGTGATGGCACGGCAGAATGCAAAACCTGACCTAATAGCCATAAAACTCGTTTGTGTTTTCATCGTCATTCCGTAACGGGAGAGGTACCGGTTCGGAGCGCTTGCGCATCATATTAGTCCCAATTTTATTTTATTCAGAATTGCATCTAAAACCGCAATGTTAATCCAATCCAATTTCATATTCAATATTACGCCACCGATTTAGATTACGGTTATCTTTTCTGTCGTCAATAATTGTGTAGTTATCATAATCATCATATCAGTCGAAAGACGCCCACGGCTGGACAAAGGCCTCCCCAATAGAGATGTAAAATGACTGAATATGACTAGTCACAATTGTCATAAACCTTAAATGACCGGTCGTTCACTGTCAAATTCAGTCAATTTGACCCAAATATTATTGTCTATTCTCGACTACCACCCAATTATTTATTTATTTAGGTACCCAATTTATATGCAAGTTTAAATGAAGCAACGTTTAAGACAACAGTTAATGACCAATTTGACCGTCTGCGCTATCCGCATCCATAGTGTAGTTATAATTTGTCTATTCCCACCCAGAACGTATATTTGTGTGCATGAACATGTCTGTTTGCCCTGTATCTGGGTGTAATTATCTATATAAGTATGTATGTTACAGAAGAAAAGC
Source organism: Pseudoips prasinana (assembly GCA_951640165.1). NCBI lineage: Eukaryota > Metazoa > Arthropoda > Insecta > Lepidoptera > Nolidae > Pseudoips > Pseudoips prasinana. The sequence goes on along the minus strand of OX621259.1, from coordinate 14,378,373 downwards.
AGTATATCAGTTATCTGGTTTCCATAGTACAATAGTTCCATAGTACCTTTCTGCTGCGATCATGCCGATCTATAGCAGATCCTATTGTTTAACTATTGTAGCTAGTATGTGTGCCGCTTGATGTATTCATCATTATCATCATCTCGGCCTAATGATGTCTAATGCCTCTCCAATGGTTCTTTTCAGTAGAGTTGTGCCCATATGGATGGATATGCCACATTCGCCACGCTTGGCAGACGGGTTGGCGATCGCAGTATGATGGTCATAGTACACAGAGACACGCTGCTGCCCGTTCTCTGGGAGATATTCCCTCAGGACGACTTCTAAGGGGTGAGATGGGTTGGTGCTATTCTTTTCCGGCATCCATATAGTAATGACAAAGTCAAAAATTACAATTCTCACTTGACATTGTCAAAATATGGATGTGAGGATAAATTGAGCTTGCTATTCAATAAATTACAATCACAATGACACGTGTCACATATTTTATAATGCCACGAAACAAACAGCATATATTATAACGTAATGGAAAATCAATTACCACAAAATATTAACGCGAAAATTAACGCTACCTGCGCGGCCGCGTCAATTGTTGCATAAGCAGTTGGCCATGACATTGGCCTTAACAGCATTGCTAATGAACTTTGAGAACGTTAGATAACGCATCTGCAGGAAGATATTCATTTGTTTGAATTCTACTGACGACTGGGACTAGGGGTCGAAGAATGATGTAAAGATATTACTGGATATTTTTTTTTTTTTTTAACGGGACTAGTCCCTCCCTCTTACCCACCACTGCAACTCCTGTAAGCCAGGATCAACAGTGGCACACAATGAAATGACACTGAGCGGTGAAGCTCAGGCATGTCCCGGGGAATCGCTTTAACTGTCTTGGATCCCGCAACGAATTTAATCAGAAACAGAAAAAAGGAGGAGTTAGAAATCAAGTAAGAGTCAATTGTTGCATAAGCAGTTGGCCATGACATTGGCCTTAACAGCATTGCTAATGAACTTTGAGAACGTTAGATAACGCATCTGCAGGAAGATATTCATTTGTATGAATTCAACTGACAACTTGGACTAGGGGCCGAAGAATGATGTAAAGATATTACTGGATATTGTCCTATTATAAAACCTCTTTTTAGTCCGTGTGGTTTCCGGATTAAAAATCAGGGCCACCCCATACCATCTCGTGGGTGGATCCACCAGGTAGGGCTTCGGGCAGCAACTAGCTACCTCGCATGCCTAGTGCGGTGACTACGGCAAACCCCTCCACATGGCAAAGTTAGAAGCCTTTGGGGAGGCCTATATCCAGCAGTGGACTATATCAGGCTGATGATGTGATACAACCTTTTTTTAGAAGTAACATAGAATGTAAACTTTGACATAGAATTTAAATCTGGAACGTGTTTCACTTTCAGATTAAAAAGAAGAAGTACAACTTATGTAAAAATTTATAAAATTATGTACTATAAAATTCGATAAAACCGCCCATTGTACTTTAATAGCTACATGCTATCTATTTATATTATGCAATAAAGAGTATTTTGCTTTATAAATATGCAATCTGTAACATATAGTTACTAGTTTAATTTGCCTATGAAACAGAACAGCGTATAGGACATACATTTCAAAATTCACAAAAGAAAAAGTAGAAAAAGAATCCCAGTCACCACGTCGATCATTGAAGAATTACGTATGGAAAAACAAAAAAAAACCTCAGTTACTAACTGGTTTCTTTAGTTAGTTCAGTTTCTAAAATGTCCTTCACTATTGTTATTCATCCATTCTTGCTGAAGGATTAAAACTGATATTAATAATCAAATGTTCCGCTATATTTTTCCTTGTACAAAGTCCAAGTAATATAGTTTTGCGATAAAATATTACTTTTAGCAAAAAACGCTAACACAATAAATGCTTTAGCATAAAGTTCAATTGTGATTATCAATATCTTTCCAATAAGATAACTAAACGCCGGCTTTCACTCAAGCAATAGAAAATGCACTAATAACCTAGATTTCGAAACCCACTACGGAACACTTAACGGAGTTACTCTAAGAGCTATTTTACTAGCTAACATTTTCCCATACCTCATTTTCGTACCTGGATTATTAAACTAGAGACCAATTTTTGGTGCCAAAAATATATCTACCAGGACTATGCCCCACCCATTTCAACAACAACTTTCCTGGTACAAGTTAAGATCCTCCAAAGATCAGTGCCTAGCCTATTTCAAACTGCCGAAAATAAACACCTGGTACACAAATCTAGTGAATTAAAATAAACTTAAATCGTTTACTTATAGATAGATTATTAAAAAAAAACAGAGCTAAGTTTTGGATGAGCGAATACTACCTAGAATTTGAAACCTCGATTTAGTTGATTAGAATTTTTTGTATTATTTACTCACACGTAGACTTAGAGAACAAGACAGTTTCGGAAATAGCAATCGCTCTTAAAACGCCGATATCAGCCAAACTTGCAGAAACACAAAGTTAGGTATCATGTAGCAAAAAAATATACGCCCAATTTTATTTTAATTTAAAGGACATCAAATCTATTGCAAAACTTTTATATTGTTGACATTTTTATTAATACTGCCCATTTTGACACAAGAGAAATGTCTAAGCCTATCCAATGCCCTTAATAATACGATACAACACTATTGTACACCCAATAAATTACATGTACGAAAGAAAATAATATAAATGGCGATCTTTCTTTCTAACAGAGATCCTGGGGATATTGTTAAGACATTCATTGAATAAAATGAAAAAGCGTAATAAAAGAAGCGTAGTATATTACTTACGAAATCCCTCATAGCTACCGAACAACCGTATAATATCACTGCACATACTCTAGTGAGTGTTATGACGACGGACGCCAAGTGAAAGTGTGCCACTAGCCTATGGAACAAATTAAAGGGAAACAAGAAACCGCTTCTAAAACATAAAATAAAACAAGGAGACGGGAAATGGGAACAGAACCGATTGATTTTGCTGATTGAGTTTTCTTTTTAATAGGAGGTATTTGTTTTATAAATTACCTAGGTATTATATACTCGACCCATACACAACATTAATAAGCCGTGTCCGTTATTGGAAAAAGTGTTACATACGTAGGTCAATCAAGAGTTGGTTGAATCGGTGATGTTTTAATGGGAGGTATTTATTTCAGAAATTACCGAAACAGTATCAACCCATACACAACATTAATAAGCCGTATCCGTTTCTGGGGGAAAAGTGACTGGTTGAATTGGTGACTGGTTTAATAGGAGGTTTTAGTTTCAGAAATTACCTATATCAACCCATAGACAACAAATAAGCCGTGTCGTTTTCTGGGAAAAAGTGTTTCGTAGGTGAATCAAGACTTGGTGGAATTGATGTCCGATTTTAATGTGAAGTATTTGTTTTATAAATTACCTATATAGTATCAACGCATTGACAACATTAATAAGCCGTGTACGTTTCTGGAAAAGTGCATGAATAGTCTTGGTTGAGTTGATGTCTGATTTTAATAGGACGTATTTGTTTCGGAAATCGTGAGAGTTTCTTGGACAAACTGTTACGTACGCGTAGGTCAATCAAGGCTTAGTTGCGTTGGTGTCTATTTTAGCAGACTTCTAAAGTTATTTTCTTTTATTATTTATTTTTGTTAAGCGTTTCTCTACTTGTTGACCAACTAAACGTAGAAGAAAACAAAAACAGTGAAACAGCGAAAAAAAGAGATAAAGCTCCTAAAAATACAAGCGATTGCTAATACAAAATAAGATATTAATAAAAGGTATTTAGCTTTTGTTAATAACTTAATCTAAGACATTTAAATAATGATCCGTAAATAGGAGGTAATTTCCAAAAAACAAAGTACTTCCGAAACTATTATTATCTCCATTATTTATAATTTAAAATTAACGCTTAAAATAGTACTCCGCGAGACCGTTACAGGACGGGCACAACGCTGCAAATATTTATTTATTTATTTGTTCGGGAATACAAACGGTTACACACTTTTCTTAATAACTAAGTTATAGTTTATAGGATTTGTTAATGAGTAACCCACATCGTTATCCACATCTTAAGTAAAATAGTCTTAACATGGAACTACTTAACTAAGCACGAGTAAAGCTAGTGCTAAACATATTCAATTTAAGTAATGGCATTTATATAAAACAACATATATATTTTTTAATCTTACATGAGTCTATAAAATATCTAAATGTTCAGATCTATTTCTTTAATCTTCTGGAGTAAACAATTTCTAAACTTTTTAGCAGACAGTGTGAACAGATCAAGGTCGGAGAAAAAAGTATTGTAATTACTGGCAATTCGACGCAGAGGAGCACGGACCCCGGCGTTAGTGCGACAAGAAGATACCGCAAAATAAAATATCGCAACGAAATAAATATCATTAAATTATAAAATGGTAGTAATATTGTCAAAAAGAGAATAAATTATGGTATCATCTGTCACTTGTACAAATAAATCTCCGTAGAAAAAAAATTATGCCTACTATTAAAAATGTTATACTACCTATATTGTTAATTAACAAGATTTTTCCAGTCTGTGTTCTTCGATAATAATGACATAAAAGTTAATATAATTGACCTATAAATTTTTGGCTTCCCGTAATCTACGCGTTCAGCCTTGGTATTGTAATAAAAGTTTTCTCAGAGATCATTACTGCCTGGGACATATTGGTTATTGGCATAGATTGGTATTTACTTTGCATTTAAACACCAACCGAACCATCTGTGACAATAACTGTAATAATTATTTAATTATAACACTTATTGTCGCAGATGGTTCTGTTAAACTAAACTTAGGATACACGTTGTATATTTCTGAATAAACCTGGGCCCATTAGACATTGGTCTAAGTCAAGTCTAAGTTTCTGTTACAATAAATAATAATAACGTCCTCCTAGCCGAATTTCGACCACGGCGGCCAGTCTCAACAATTAGCCATCTGCGCGGGACATATTAATATATCAAGTGTGTGCGCAAACACAGGAGCACTTTCTTTTCCATCACTCTCATGATCCGATGGGATGCTACGCGACACGACCGGAAAGAGGTCAGGTACAGGACCGACGGCTTTACGTGCTCTCCGAGACACGGGGTATACCCCCGTGTGTATAGATTTTTACAGAAAAGTCCCAAAATCACTGTTGGTCCAACCCGGGATTTGAACCCAGAACCTCATTCTCTGCGGGTGAACACGCTACCGCTAGACTAACTGGGCGCTAGGCAGTACAATAAATAGTGGACATCACTAAAGGAGCACTTTTTACCCATGTAACTAAACAAATTAAAGAAAACAAGTCTGTGAAATCTGGTAAACATAATGCATCAGCTGATTGTTAATCTTGTATGGGGAGTCAATTCTTTTATATGAATAACTAGCTGTGCCCCGCGGTGTTACCCGCGTTACATATTATAAATTTTCTTTGCTATAAACCTCACGGAGCCCGAGACCTTTTCAACTAATGCAAAACCGTGGAAATCGGTTCGTGCATTCTGGAGTTATAGCGTCAGGAAGGAAAACCCGACTTATTTTTATATAGTAGATGTTGTTCATTTTAATAGGCAAATTAAGTTCCCTAAGTTTTGACTGCACGTGTGGCGCAGCAGCTAAGACAGTCCCACGCCGGACAACTATTTGTGTGACCCATAAATAGTTGTCCTGAGTTTGGATGTATTTTATGTCCGTCTATTATATGTTTGTAAAGTAACACACAACACACACATCAGTAAGTATTCTATCTATATTAATATCCTAAATATAAAATCTAAAATATCAATACTGATTTGACAGAGTCTACATTTTAAGTGAATAAATAAAATAGAATAGGTTACAGTATAGTACAGAATTCAAATTTAATATGAACAAAAGACGGTATTATCTCTACTGCCATTTCTTCCCGAAAACGTGTTATGGAGTGGTTATACGAAGTTAACCTTAAAACAGGCTATGGACTACACAAGTCCACATTAATTTCAACTATATCACTTTGCAATAAGGTCCAAAAACAACGAAAAAACGTATAGCAAAGTCTGGTTAAGTTTCCAAGTAATTAAAATAGGTATTTCTACTAAAAGAAATAATTTTAAGAGGTGCATGTTTTGCTTACAACATTTTATGGATAGTTAATAAATCCTAGATAAGATCATCTAGATATTTTCAAGTCACTTAGTAGTGTTCATTGTAAATTATAAATATTAACTAAATATTTACCTTTAACACCCTTATTTAAAATCAAAGTCAAAAGTTAAGCTGCAGTTGAACTATGGATCAAGCAATCTCATTGGATGGTTTAAGAGTAAACTAAGGATCAACTGCAGTTTAACTTTAGACTTCGTTTTTAAATAAGGGTGTAAATAGATAACCAAGGTGTCATTTTAAGGTTAAATTTAATTACTATTAGTAGTTTAACATGTCACCAGCCCATGATGCTTCTGTGCATTTTATGTTATGCCTGCCTCATGCCCACAGCAGGTATGCAGGTTTTCATAAATTTGTTAACCACCTTCAGTGCAAATCATATCATAGTAAAACCAACTTGTATGGGGCATAGAAGTATTCTTGTGTTTATGGGCACCCAGTTATGTTAGCTGGGCAGCAAATGTATGTATGTAACTTCAATTTACTATTTTTGATGTCTAGAAAATTTTAGTGATACAATAATTATTGAACTCCACTCATGGAGTTCAATAATTATTGTATTACTAAAATTTAGCAGCATTTTCCTATTTAGTATATATCAGCCCATAAGATACCAGGTTCCAGCCCCTAATACACATAAGCAGCCCGTATGTAGCTCTTGTGCAGGCTTCATTACTGCCTGGGACATATTGGTTATTAGCATAGATTGGTATTTACTTTGCATTTACATATCAACCGAACCATCTGTGACAATAACTGTCATAATTATTTAATTATAACACTTATTGTCAGAGATGGTTCTGTTAAACTAAACTTAGGATACACCTTGTATATTTCTGAATAAACCTGGCCCCCTTACACATTTGTCTAAGTCAAGTCTAAGTTTATGTTACAATATTTTTTTATTTTTTTTTCAACCCCTAATACACATAAGCAGCCCGTATGTAGCTCTTGTGCAGACTCAGATGCCTAAAACTAAATTTAGGATACAAACAGGGTAACAAATTGAAACTTATGATACAGGTTTATACGGAAATAATATATGGATTGTATAATAATATATGGAGTTATACGGAAGATTAAAAGTCAGAAGTCTGAATGGCTAACTATTCACTAAATAGAAATTGAAATTAGATTTGTTAAAGAATGTGAATCAAACTGAAACAAGTGCAAGTTGTGTAGTAAAAAAATATGTATGGTATCAAACCTTTTTTCGCTGAAAACAAAAAAATTATGGATAAGCAAATATGTTTCCAATACTTAATTTGTAATTTAAATGTGTTATAGATGAAATGCAGTTTCATTAACCTATTGACATGCATAGGTTTATGCCATAGTAACTACAGTACAACTAGGTATATAGTCATGACCATATATGTAAGTTAAAAAATAAATTGTTTATGGTATCTTGTAAAATGAAATAGGACATCTTTTAGTTCAACCCTATCACAGTAAAACAAACTAATTAACATGAGCTACTGATTAAAAATTGTAATACTTTGTAGTACAGAAAGTTACATAGGTAGAAATATTAAATTTCAAACAAAAACAATTTGAAATATACAATTATCTCAAATTCTATGTACATTTCAAATTGTTGTAATTGAAGTCCTATAAGAGATTTTATAATATTTGTGAGTACACTTCAAAAAGAAGGCTTTTTCTTTCTTGTTCTTTTTTTCCATTGCTTGTGAACAAATTTTGATAGTTATGATAATGTGTCTCATAATTTCATCCATATTGGTTCATATAAAAACGTAAAAGTCAGTTCAGATTTTAAAACCAGTAATTATAAGGGTTAAAGAGTCTTATTATATGACTCTAAAGTGCTCCAACATTGTTATTGTACAGGGAATGTAGCAGACAAAATATGAATTTCCAATCAGAAAGACCTGGCGTTTATGGTGCTGACAAAACTGAAGTAGATTAAGATGAAAAACTTTAATTTCTATTTACCTTGTTTTTAGTTAATTGTATTTTCTGAAACATAGTTGTTTATTACTTGTCCAATTATAAATTTGAAATTGTTATAGAGGAAAATGTTGGAAATACTTTCATAAACTGACAAATGGAGAATTAATGGAGCAGTGACATGACATGAACATAACATCTGATTATTTGGTAAATAGTCCATGTAAACAAAGGATGACCAAAAATAGAAGGTACGACGCTCATACAATGACGCTGAGAGTAAGAACTACGCAGAAAACTCGTTGGTTTTCAGCCAGGCAATGAACTAAACATTAAATCGAAATGGATGCGTCATTCGGTAAATACCAGCGCAAAGGTACAATTCACACTATAATTAAATATTCTATGCAAAATGTGGTCCGTGCCCATGCTTGAGATCAAAAAGATAAAGAGAAACAAAAGAAAAACCTATTACAAACCCAGAAAACTACACGCGCCGCATCCGCAATATGGAATCTTTGATAAAAACAATATATAATTAAATTCGTGTCTGTGAGGACGAGTGTTAACAATATACGACAAATCTAACATACCTCTTTACGTTTCTTAGTTTTCCTCTTGTCTGCCATAGTAAATTATTAATTTTGCCAACGTAGTCACGATTGTCTAAAAATCTATTCGCTTTTCTTGACTTTCTTGTTTCAGATTCTGACGCTGACAATTTTGTTGACAGATTACCATAAATTTTTTATTTCTTTTTCGCCCTATTTGGGCAGGCTAAGAACAGAGACCATACCGCCTCGTCTTCAGTTGTAATAATTATATTTCAAAGTCATGTCCGTCACAGTCAGGTCATAGTCCTACATTCCTACCCCAGTAAAGCAGTGGAGACTTATAGAGGCTTCTATGTAGTTTTGGTTTCAACACGGAAAATCACAATTCACGGCAATATCGCACTTTCCTCCACTTGTGTACGTTGTCGAAGATGTTATGTCTAAAAATCCACCATATTTACACATAAAAACTCGAATTTACACCACTTTTTTTAAATAAAACATAGCCTCAATGCGTCCTTTTCCGCGTTGGCGCCAAAACCTTACCATAAATAATGGAAATTGAAAAATAACTACACTTGAAGAAAACACGTTCAATCTAATAAACCTACGTACGCACAGTCAAAGAGTATTTAACCTTGCGCACAGTATTAGAATGAGCTATGAGAAAATGATCATAAAATATAGACGTCATATTCAAACATACCTACTGTCTTAAATTAACGATTTAAATAAGTTTATATTACTACGAGTCACTATAATGTTCGTAATACGAGTATGTGTAATGCTGACTTATATTTGTAAAGAACGGTATCAATCAACAGCATCTCGCTATCAAAAACCTAATAATTTAGAAATAGGTGATGTTTTTATCGTATCGATAGCGAAAATACAACTAAAACAGTTTTCAACTTTTACAAAAAACATTTTAGACCATAAGTAAAAGTACCACACACTGACACTGACATGACAAAGACTAAGATTATTTATTGACACGATTCTAGTTTAGCAGGTAGGATTGTTTTAAATATCTGTTTGTAATGCGTGAAATAGTTAAATATGGATTTACTTTCTAATTGTGTTGTACACTACAAACTAGTTGCTAATATAGAATTTCGTCATTTTCTTATTTAATAAATTGCGCAAAGGAATGTGCAACCATTCTCACTTTAATTAATATTTGATTTTAGGACGATTTTTAATATTATTGCTATTATTTGATTGCCTTTTATGACGTTAGCAACTTGAGCGTCACATCAATAGAAATTAATATCACCCTCATATCATCCACTGCTGAAGATAGGCCTCCCCTAAAAGTTTCTATACTGTTGCCATTTTGAGGGGTCTGCTTTTAGTCACCGTGCTTGGCATGCGAGATGGTGACTACAGGTGGTAGCTAGTAATAATAGCCGAATTTCGGCCACGGCCACCAGTCTCAATAGAGATTAGACATTTGCGTGGGACATATTATGGTGCACATGTATGTGCCCAAACACGGGTACAGTTTCTATTCCATCACTCTCATGATCCCATGGGACGCCCGCAACACGACCGGAAAGAGGTCACGTACTTGACCGACGGCTCTACGTGCTCGATGACGATGTCCGAGGCACGGGGGTATAATACCGCCAACTCCCAAACTTCGGACTGATGCTGAGATTTTTTTTACAAAAAGCCCCAAGATCACTTTTGGTCCGACCAGGGATTTGAACCCAGGTTTTCATTCTCTGCGGGCGAACACCCTACCACTAGACCAACGAGGTAGTACATAGGTGACACTGCTGCCCTACTACCTGGTGTATCCCCTGGTTGCCTTTTACGACATCCACGGGATGGTATGCGGTGGCTCTGTTATTCTTTATAGGCCGGACACCTCACGACACACTTAATTAAATTCCCCTATCTCTATGCACAAGCACAGTAAAGTACCGGAATTATATAACCATTTCACATAAAATATTGGTATGAAGCATTAGATTAAAATTTGAAAAGTGAACTTAAACTGTATAATTAGCCTGTAATAAGATTGCGTTATGTAGCTTCATTGCGCTAAGTTAATGGAACGTCAAATTTTTTTAATACATTTCAAAGTAAAATAAAATGTTAGTATATTTTAAATAGTAATAATTAGCCATTTATTATAAATACATAAATTTTATTTTTATATAACTTAAAACTAGACTTACTAAACTTAAACGACTTATTGTGCTTTTGGTTTTGTTGTGTTTAGATAAAAACATTAAAAGAGATGGGTAGTTACTTAGATAGGCTGAAGATGGGCCGGCTTGTATACTATTCGGTATGCGGTGTAGTTAATAGTGGTTAATACTTTCGCTTATGAGGTTTCGACACTATGGAAGCAGTAGAAAAAAAAATGTTAAATATGGTCATATTACATATAAATAATATAATAATAATAATATACAGGCTTACAGGTTAAGTCGACCTAGATCCTTTAAGAGGTTGTAGTTTCTATAATTTCTGACTGATTTGTCTATAAAACACCATACCCCAAACTTAACTGTTTTCAAAATACTGGACTTTGAAGGTTTTTTGAGATAAAATCGGTTTTATGACTATTGGCCTATATTTTTTTGAGGGTTTTGCCTCTAACTGCGTGTGTTTGCAATTTTTGTGTAGTAGATAAGTTGTTTTATTATTCTCAACACTAAAATAGCAGTTCACTGAACTGACTGGGTCGTAGTAGACGATTGATAGTTATAAATTGAAATAAATTCGTCAAAAAATATTTTTTCTTTCTGAAATAATAAAAGAAAAGTCTATGACAGTTATGCTGCAGATGTGCTTAAAAATATCTACATTTCATCAACTATCCAACAAGGTATAACAAGCTAGGTTATTATCAGAATTCTTAGTAAAAAACTTCGATGAAAGGCTCTCGGGTAGTAGTAAAGATAACAGTACTAATTTATCACGGGTCAGAAAACAAAATAAAACAATCCAAATAGGTACAAAATGACATCTATTACTGCTATTTTTACAGAAAGTCATGATTCATGTTCCACATGGCCGCCTCTGTTTCGCACACATATTCTCATTCTGTGTCTTAATCCACTCTTTACTACACCAGGTGTTAAACCCCTTCTTATTTCATTTGCCGCATCGATTATTCTCTGTCTCAAAACATCAACAGATGTGATTGGATTAGGTTCGTTGTACACCAAACTCTTCATGTGTCCCCACACATAAAAATCCATGGGGGTCAGGTCTGGACTTCTAGCTGGCCACGGTATGGGTCCACCTCTTCCGATCCACTTATTAGGATAATTAGTGTCTAGCCATTCTCTGACACTTCTCCTGTAGTGTGCAGGACAACCGTCATGTTGAAACCACATATCACGAATGAGATAGAGTGGTACGTCGTCTAGTAAGTCGGATAAATCTTCTCTTAAAAAGTTTTCATAATGTTCTCCATTTAAATTGTCGGGAAGAAAGTAAGGCCCAATCAAATGGTTTGATATGATTCCCATCCATACATTCAAACTGAATCGTCTTTGTGATGCCTTTGGCCACTTCTTATTGGGATTTCTTTGAACTTTTGGGGCCCAATAATGAACATTGTGGTAATTGGTTATGCCGTCTTTATCAAATTTGGACTCGTCTGTCCACAAGATCTTTTTAAAAAATGATGGATCTTCTAAATCTGCATTGAGCATGAATCTGCAGAAATCCAACCTCCTCACAGGATCTCCTTCTTCGATGGTGTGTACCGGCGTGTAATGATAAGGATAGAGGCCGGCAGTATTCACCGTAAACCATACTTTCCACTGCGAGAGTCCAAGTTCTCGGGCAACAATATTGGTCGAAGTAGTTGGATCCAATGTAAACCGTCGAACTATTTCATTGTCTTGCTCTTCATCATCATCATTGACACGTGGTCTACCCAAGTCTGTTCGTCGCCTCGAAACAGAGCCAGTCTCTCGAAGTCGTCGGTAAACTCCGTCAAAGACACTAACATCCGGTACTCGGCGGCCTGGGTAACGTGATATGTATTCATCACGAGCTCGTGCGGATACACAATTGCAGTACCCATAACAAATCAAAATATCAGCATATTCCTCGTTCGTGTAGGTCGTCATCTTCAACAGTTCCAAATCAGAAGCACAAATCAATAGTCCAGTTTGCAAGCACAGTCACGATTTGAAAGAAACAGTCCAGAAATCCAAGCCAAGTCGAATGAAAAACCAAGAGCACTAAGAATCGCATCTACTACAGACGAATCGCGTAAGCAGACTAACCAAACAATAACAACAAAATGGCTGTGGTTTTTTTTTCTCGCTCACACCTAATTACATTGTATGATATCTCGCTTGCACGCACCGCAGTTCCATGAAGAACAATAGGCGCAACAAGTAACGCAAGGAAACACGTTATCTTTACTACTACTACTACCCGAGAGCCTTTCATCGAAGTTTTTTTCTAAGAATTATAATAATACCCTAGCTTGTTATACCTTGTTGGATAGCTGATGAAATGTAGATATTTTTAAGCACATCTGCAGCATAACTGTCATAGACTTTTTTTTTATTATTACAGAAAGAAAAAATATTTTTTACGAATTTATTTCAATTTATAACTATCAATCGTCTACTACGACCCAGTCAGTTCAGTGAACTGCTATTTTAGTATTGAGAATAATAAAGCAACTTATCTACTACACAAAATCGGAAACACAAATAAATTAGAGGCAAAAAACCCAAAAAAATATAGGCCAATTGATGTAAAACCGTTTTTTTTTTCAAAAAAGCTTCAAAGTCCAATATCTTGAAAACGGTTAAGTTTGGGGTACGGTGTTTCATAGACAAATCAGTCGGGAATTATGGAAACTATCACCTCTTAAAGGATCTAGGTCGACTTAACCTGTAACCCTGTATAGGGACAATGTCACACAGATCATCCTAGCCCCAAATTAAGCAAAGCTTGTACTATGGGTACCAGGCGACGATATACATACCTATATATATAGATAAATACTTAAATACATAGAAAACATTCATGACTCAGAAACAAATATTCGTGCTCATCACACAAATATTTGCACTTATTCGATCGGATTCGAACCCAGGACCACCAGCTTCGTAGGCAGGAGCACTACCAACTAGGCTACGGTGACCGTCAAGTATAAAGGTCATGGCCCATAATCCGACCCGGTTCAAAAATGTTTTTGTACAAAAACGAAAATGATGGCAAATAATGCAGGCATAACCCACTGTTCATTATATGTAAAAAGAAAAAAATAATTCAATGGAGAGATCTTGCAGTAGACCGATCAAAATTGGATAATAATTAGCTGCACCAGCGGTTTCGCCCGTCTCTAAATTATTTTATCCCATGGAAAAATGTCACTGGGATAAAAAGTTTACTATGTCCGTCTACAAATCTAATATGTATATAAGATATATTTTTTTGTCTATTCATAGGAATTTGACATGACATGATAGATAAAAAATAATTAAATAATGTATTTTCTTAATCTATGCTATGCACCTAAGGTATTAAACAAATAAATACTCATTCTTTACATGTATATCTCTACGGGCAGTTTAACCAAAATCGGTTCATTAGTTTAGACTTGAAAATGAAACAAGCAGACTTACTTTGCCATTCTTTTGTTAAATAAAAATATCATCGTGACACTTATAAAGCAAACTCGTTCGGTCAGGTAATAAGTCAAGTCAAGTCAATCAGCCTATCGCAGTCCACTGCTGGACATAAGCCTCTCCTAACACGCGCCATTGCACACGGTCCTCCGCCTTCCGCATCCAGTCTGTCCCAGCGACCCTTTTGGGTCGTCGGTCCACCTAGCTGGGGGCCGTCCTACCTTACGCTTACCAAGTCGCGGTCTCCACTCTAGAACACGTTTGCTCCATCGGCCGTCGGTCCTTCTGCAGATGTGACCAGCCCATTGCCACTTTAGCTTGCTAAGTCTGCGAGCTATGTCGGTAACTTTGGTTCTTTGTCGGATTACTTCGTTACGAATTTTATCCTTCAAAGAGACGCCTAGCATAGCCCGCTCCATAGCTCGCTGTGCGACTTTCAATTTATGGACTAGTCCCACTGTGAGTGTCCACGTCTCAGCACCGTAGGTCATAACAGGTAGGACTCATTGGTTGTATACTTTAGACTTCAGACATTGCGGTAAAGGCGAGGAGAAGACATGGCGTAGTTTGCCAAATGCTGCCCAACCCAACTGGATCCTGCCAGGTAATAAATAACACGTATATTGCTATCTCGGTCTCACCCGATCTTTGTTGCGGTCGCGCAATAATACAATGTGTTATATTTTATTTCATGATCCCCATCAGCCACAGTGATGCACCACTTACCATTGAAAAGTATAATCATTTGTCTTTGATTCCCCCCATATTTCATAACTGTACGCCGTAGGTATATTTTTCATACTAAATGGGCCATTACCTTTAAAAATACTATATCTGTTACATTGTCACATACTATATTGGCATATTCATTTGCAATTTATGATGGTTTTTCACTTGGTGTGGTGGCTAAAATCATCGTCATTCTGTGATCGACCTTTACTGATAATAATATACTGAAACATTATTCACACACTGGTATCTTATCTTTAACTAAACAGAGCTTGTACTATGGAAACCAGATACATATACCACTTTTCTTTTGTAAAAACGTACTTATATAGATAGTTACACGCAGACTCAGGACAAACAGACAAGGTAATGCCCACAAATAACTGACCTGGGTAGGAATCAAACCCAAGACCTACGGCGTGAATGTCAAGTGTCTGCCAACCATAATTTCGCCGAGAAGCTTTCACTTCAAAAATTAAAGCAGAAACTAGAAGTTATATTACTTACACAACACTAGTATGTGGGTCTGGAAAAGAATGAATGACGGGTTCAGTGATACATTTATTCACGACGACTATTTTTGTGATATGTAAACTCTACCTACTTGTTTGTTCTGAGCCTAATTTTTAGAGAATTCCACCGTTTTCCCATCCTTTGATTGATAGCGATTACAATGAGTTCCATAAACATCATCATTATATCAGACGAAAGACGTTCATATCTAGATATGACCTTTGCGAGATGGTAAAACATCAAAGATATTATAAAGATATTATAATATAACAAGATTGCGCACTGAGGGAGCAAAAACGGCCCGAGCAAGAAGTAGCTGTTTTGGATGGCATCTCCTTCTAATAGAGTGACCATGCGTCGTGGAATTATGCGAATGTTTTAACGCGCCAAATTTAAAATTTTATTTTTATGAGAATGAATAAACTTACTTTTGAAGTATAATCATACTACCTGTGCAGTGCTTTTAAAGTTGCTGTTCGCCCCACTGCATACCTAGGTATACGTATTCGAGATGTTCTCGTTACTTATACTTTCTTTATTATGTATGCCTCTCTGCAAGCAATATAAATTAAATTATACCAAGATTATTTGTAGATTTTTTAAACGTTTGGAAATTATATAATTATTTATAGTACAATTCCCGCCCAATGTAAGTGTGAGTAGTGGTAGATATTTTGGACAAAGGCAGTAGACTTTCCAAATATTATATATTCGTAATGTATCCAAATAGTTTTCAAGTATATTATATGTTTTATTTACTTATATTCTTTTTCGCAACAAGTGTTTTGTGTCAGTCGGCTATAGTATTCTAGGATAATTATTGTAATACATATATTCAATATAGATTAGATTGTGAAAATCAGGTAACACTAATAGACTACAGGCCCGATTTTTAAATTTATTCCACGGATAGTACTATACTCACTACCTTAATTGAAAATATCTTCTAAGTGGCTTAATCTAAACAACTGAGATAATTTATATCTTTTGTTATTAATAAGAGTGTAGCAATTGTCTATTTCTTACCTATTTACTCATAACAAACACTGACACGAGGAAACAGTAGCCTCGTTTTAGTGTTAGATATAGTGAAATAGACAATTATTCATCATCATCATCATCATTACAGCTTAAATAAGTCCACTGCTGGACAAGCCTCCCTCAAGAATCATCTTGAGGGGATATGCCATAATCGCCACGCTTGGCAGGCGGGTTGGCGATCGCAGTATGATGGTCGTAGTACTCAGAAGGAAGCTGCTTCCCGTCCTCTGGTAGATATTCCCTCGGGTCGACTTCTACGCCCCCCACGGGATGAGATGGGGTGATGATATTCTGATTCTGATATTTGTCGCCGTCACCACACAGCAGATAATTATTACGTAGGTATAAAATACCTAATATACATTACGACAGGTTGGAAAAATCGTTTGTTGTAAGAGGCAACAATCTCGAGTAGGTATGCTTAGTGGCTGGTAGTGGGGAATAGTATTTTGTGTCAATGTGCAAAAACTCTAAAACAAATGTGAATGTTATTTGTAATAAAACAGTTAATTGCTATATCAGATTATTATTTACCGGGAACAATATTCATCCATTTTTGTTTCAATTCCTCGTTTTTGGGAAATCTAGAAAAACGATCCATTAAATACGTAACGAATGGTTACCCTGTTGCTGAACTTAGCCAAAATATAGAAACATTACAAGATAACAATTACTTGTGAAAAGATATACCACTCCCCAGATGACCCTCACTTTTACACCCTTTTACGCAACAAGTTAAAACCATTTTTAAGCAAATTGGAACTGGATTGGAGCACAATACGATAAATAATTTCAAAACAAACATTCGCCATATTTGTTTACAAATTGAGTGTGGTAAACGTCATTTCTTATAAATACTGCTATTGAATTTACTAAACCCAAATTTAATGTATTTAAAAAGCTATCAAAGAAAAAGACATAGTTTAAAAAAACGTTGTGTACGTCTTAAATAATTAAAAATTATTTAATTATAGTTATATGAAAACATAATCCTAGGTGTTTGACCAAAAATTCTACTATTTCATACGTCAAGTAAGTTATTTTTAGGCTGGCCATCTGTTAGACAGGGACAGATTCCAAAACGAGAGCCTCTCAAGTGGTCCGTTTTTTCCTATTGGTACACTACAAAGAGAAATGGACTGTATCTTAAAGACTTTGAGTTCATTTAACTTTGAACTAAATCTTGGAGTGCGCAATCTTGTTATATTATAATATCTTTGTAAAACATAGATAGAAAAGAAAATGTCCCTAACTACGATTGCATGAACGTATTTGGTCTTTCGACGAACTAGTCAGCTGTCACTGTATAACGTCAACTTAAGGATGATAGTCTTTCAGTCAAATTCCTTTGTTTTTAAATTCCGTTTCACGGCTCTGGCTTCTTTGGCCTTATGAGCCTTCAGTAAATATTTTTATATCTTTTATTTCCGTCATTGTCAAGTAAAGTAAGGTCCGTCACAGTCAAGTCATACATAGTCCTTGTCCAACCCCAGTAAAGCAGTGGAGACTTTACTAGAGGCTTTTATTGAGTTTTGGTTACAACACGGAAAATCACAATTCACGGCAATATCGCACTTTCCTCCACTTGTGTACGTTGTCGAAGATGTTATGTCTAAAAATCCACCATATTTACACATAAAAACTCGAATTTACACCAGTTTTTGAAAATAAAACATAGCCTCGATGCATCTTTTTCCGCGTTGGCGCCAAACTTCAGTCAAATTCCTTACTTCCAGTGTTACCAAACACTATGATATGTATTTCATAAATATATTTTTTAAATTGTCTTTCTGGTAATTGTCCTAACTCAGGATACGAAATGTTTAAATAAGTAAATGATTTTTCAATAAACGTGTTTTGTTGCTGTTTATCATCTACTTATTTAAAAGAAAAACCGAAAGTTATGTCGTATATTTCACGTCCATTTTAAGAAAATTGTCGTCTTTTTACCAGTAGATTGTAAGTGTCTTACGGCATATAATAAAACTTAACAGACAGCTTTTTTACCAGTAGATTGTAAGTGTCTTACGGCATATAATAAAACTTAACAGACAACTTCTCCGTCAGTAATTTTTTAAATTTTACCTTAATAATTTTCATTACTTATCTCGTGAAATTTTGAAGGTTAAAAGTTAAATTAACGTAATATTTCTTTTTATAGAGCAAAGCCGCAAAACAATTGTTGTATAATTACTTTCCTTAATTATATTAAACTAGTGGCCCGGTACGTGCTTTGCTACGTATAAGGCATAGTAATAAAAAAAATGATTATTAAGTTCATTTATTCAAACAAAAAAAAAACTTGTGTGTACTTATGTACACGCGTTAGAAGTTATACTTCTTAATATACAACTTGAACATAGTTATCAATTTTCATACCACCTAGAACTAACTTCATGCTGTAAAATTTTTTGGTGTCGGTGTGCGCGCGCATCGTAATAATTCACTCTCATTATTTTTCTCCATCGCGCCAAAAGAAGTATAACTTCAAAAATATTTTAAATTGCTAAAAGATGTTGCTTTTTCACTTTTTCAAGACTTTTTTAAATTTTCTCTACGTACAAACCTTCCCTCGACTTCCACGAATAATTCAAGACCAAAATTAGCCAAATCGGTAAAGGCGTTGTTGAGTTATGACATTACAACGAAAAGTGGCATTATATATATAGATGACACATTGTTGTACTAAAATCGGAAAAATCGCAATTATTTTATGTACGCAGGTAGTAAATATTTCCGTTAGTTTTATTTTCAGGAACTCTACTTTTTAATAAAACCGTACCTATATGTATCTAGTGCATCGATCGCGGCCGTACGAATTGTAGAATTGTAGTTGGAACACTTGGAACTAGCAATGACAGGAGTACATTCATGACATTGAAACTTGAAATTATTATTCATGTAATCGTTAATTTAATGCTATTTGATTTCATAAGACTGCGTCAAACTGCACGTCTATGCTTAGGTATTTTTTTAACACAGCGTGAACTCACGTTTACGGTCGCCTTCTCTTCCTGGACAGTTTATATTTTATTTATGATAGTATCAGAGTCCAAAAATTTACAATTATAGTGAAATTTATTGATAACTATCGTTAAGAGTTCCTGTGAATGAAATTGGTGATCTTATCGTTGTTTGCTCTAAGTGCGATTTAAAAAAAGTCAAGAAAATGAATGGAAGTCAAGTGCATGAAGGTATGTATTTTTGTAAGGTGCTGTAGCGATTTATATCTCATTTGTGTCTTTTTCAGTACTTTTATATATTTATTTCGGTAGGAATAAACCGAAGGAAGCGCAGTTGGTGTTAGGTACCTAATTGAAGACTTAGTTCTGCTTGTTGTGCCTAAACCTCCTAGTAATAGGATTTTCCATACAGGAGTCCAGGCTGGGTTATATGTCTTTAATTAGATTTAGAAATAAAAATTTAGAAATTATTTTCTTCCATACCAGCATCTATTAATACCAAATAAAATTAAAAATAGTTTTATGTAATTTTACTTTTTGTGGCTTTGCATTATGAAAAAAATATTTAATTTGTACTTATTTGGGCAAAAAACCTACATGGATTTACACATTCATCCTTTCTTGTACACAGAACAACCACCTAAGTTTATAGAAAACATAGCCCATGGATAACATGTGCATCATCGGAAAAGATGTTAGCAAGGTTATACAAAATTTGATGTGCCAATGTGTATTGTTTGTAGCTTAACACTAAGCACCTACCCTGGATTGTTAGATCCCTATGTACAGACGCCAGCACATCCAGCTACTCCAATCTGTCAAATTTCTTTTATAGATTTTCAACTTTATCACATAAGCATAAGGTTCACTTTCAATTGGGGAAATTTGACAGATTACGTTAGCTTGATATGCTGGCGTCTGTACCTATGCATACTCATTTGATTTGCTCTTCTCTCTGTGTGGGCATTGATGCCCTTGTGTCAGAGTTGTTCAAGCCCCTCTGTAGGTTCAGACATGGCTTTACAATTGCACTGGCCATAGTGCTTAATTCTACCAATTGCTTATGAATTGGTAAGAACAACTAGCTTTGACGTTCATTTAAAAAAAAAAGGAACTTGGTTCCTACATGTTCTTTTGTTTTATAGCTAAGTTAAGCTTCTTAAGCATCTTACTAAATTTTGTATATTAATTGTAGACTATTGTGAATACCTAAGATCCCTGCAAAATTATGCTTAGTGATATGATCCTGCTGTTCTTTCTTGTGTGGGCAATCATTACCCCAGTGTCAGAGTTGTACAGCTCCTCTGTAAGTTTGGACATGGCTTAACGACTGCAGCAGCCTTGCGCTTAGGTGCTTCATCTCAGCAGTCCCTTGTGGATTTATAAGGACACCTGGCTTTGGGCCTCATAAGAGCAATCCAATTGGTTCACTTGGTTCCTGCATGTTTTGTTCCTTAGCTAAGTTAAGCCTGTTAAGTTATGTCCACTATTTATATTACACTTTGTATACTTACTTAGACTAAGTTTGAGTATCTTTATTGTAAACAATCATCATTAGGAATCTATGCTTAGTAATTTGATTCTTTTCTCCTTTCTTGTGTGGGTTAACCCTATGACAGAGTTGTACAGCTCCTCTGTAAGTTTGGACATTGCTGAACAACTTCTCTGGCCATGTGCTTAGGTGTTTAACCTCACTAATCACTTATGAATTGGTCAGGATACCTGGCTTTGTGCCTCATAAGAGTTATATGATTCAATAACTTGGTTCCTATTCGTTGTTCTGTTTCATAGGTGAATTAAGCTAATTAAGTTATGTTGACAGCTAGCATTTGCCAACCATGCCAACAGGCCCGTCATAGAAAGTGCATCTATGTTTGCGCACACACTTGTGCACTATAATATGTTTAGTATTCACGACCAAAATACAACCAGAAAGACATTATTCTTTGGGTGAGGTTGGATTTATAATACAATATCATTTATTTGCACACTTGTCTGTGGTATTAATGTTCATCTGTTGTTACAGACAGTCTGCCATAATAATAATAATAAAATTTTACCTAAATATAATCAGAACCAAAACCTTATATAGTAAAATATATGCATAAAGAAATTGTTGTTTTATAAAAAATACAAAATAAAAACTAATCTTAAATAAGATAATTAAATAACTTAATTATTACCATTATAAATTATTAATACATGTTAATTCTAAATTTTATTCTTTTATTTTATTTATTTAATCTACTAAACATTATCATGACAGGTTTTGTACCCAATGCGATAATACCAACAATATTACAAGTTATTACTAAGTAAATCTAAAGTCACCCTCACAAATTATGCAAGACCAACCTCAGGTTTAAATGTGTCTACATAGAATGAATTATGTATAGTTAACTACATACTATAAACAGGTTATGAGTATTTACAAGAGTTGTTTGAAGTCTATGTCAATAAAAACATTTTTTATTTATTTATATACAATGTATTAATTCTTATGTAACCTCTGATTGCTATAAATTCTTTTGTTTAAAGATATAGTAAAGTTTAATTACACACTTTACTATATCTTTAAACAAAAGAATTTATAGCAATCAGAGGTTACATAAGAAACTGATAGTTTATGTACAAATCTTTTGGTTAAATTTGTTTATAGTGGATTTCATTAATTACGATCTTCAGCCTCCTTGGTTGAAACAAGCAATTGGCTATACCACCTTTTTTTTTTAAAGACCGCCTACATTAGGGAATCCAATCCCTTTGTAGCAGGGTACTTTACAAACATATAATAAACGGACACCAATTACATCCAGACATATTTAATTTGATTCAGCTAATTTGGTAATTAAATTTAAATGACTATAGAAATTATAGTTAATATGGTTGCCAGTTGGCAGACTTCACATGACATTAGTAAATTTTGGTGAATGCTCATCCATGCCGGTTTCCAACTGATGATTTCCTTCACCATTTTACATACATACATAGACTCACGCCTGTTTCCCAGAGGGGTAGGGACAACGGATTCCCATTTGTCACGATCATTGCACACCTCTTTCGCCTCGATTACTGTCATTATATTCTTCATACATGCTCGCCGGTAAATGGTATTGACCATTTTAAATGCAAGATAATTCATTTCTAATACATACGTTTTATCAAATAGTCAGTGTACGCCTGAAGTTTGAGCTCGAGACCACAGACATCATAGTCTAACCACCAAGCTATCTCGTATATCCTTTAAAAACTATAAGTTAGATTCTTACAGGGTATGTGGTGATGAACTCTCAGACAGTGGGGATCGCACCTATCCCCAGAAAATATGCGTGAGGATTAATTCCAGAGTGGCTACCGCTTAACTCGCAAATAGATGAAGGTTAAGAATTACTAAATCGTTCATTCAACAACTTCAACGTTTAAAATGGATTCAGACTATTACCGTCAACGTTACATGTGCTCATGGAAACCGATTGAACGAATGATTAAGTCATTTTTAACCTTCATCTATTTGAACGCCGATCGCCATCACGATGACCGGCGAATTGGGCGGTAGCCCCCTAGATCAAAGAGCCATGACCGGCTAATCCTACGTGTATATTAAAAAATACATACCGCACGTTATGGAGATTGCGCGAACAGAATGAATCACCACGCCTAAAATTTGGAGCAGTCCCAACATATGAAGAATGATTAATAAATCTAGGCAAATTCAATTACGATTTCATAATGCTGTGTGTTGGAAAATCTGCAAGAGTGCCCAGAATCCGAAGACGGATTTCATAGGGACTTTCTCCAAACTACACAAGGTTGAAGAAAGTCCCTATGAAATCCGTAGAGTTCGAAATGGAACCATTTCAAACGTGTGTGGATGAAGTTCCTGTCGATACCAATACCTATGTATGACCAACGGTAGACGGTCGGCAAATATTTAATCATCATCATCATGTCATCCAAAAGTACGTCCACTGCTGAACAAAAGCCTCCCCAAAGAATACCATAATCGCCACGCTTCAAACGGGTTGGCGATCGCAGTTTGATGGTCACAAAAAAACGCTGCTGCCCGTTCTCTGGTAGGTACTTCCTCGGACAATTTCTACGGCCCCCACGGGATGAGATGGGGTGATGATATTCTATGCCGTCACCACACACCAGATCCTTAATCCCTATGGCAAATCCATATCGTTTAACATTTTTTTTATAATATAATAATATCTAGGGACAATGTCACACAGATCATCCTAGCCCCAAACTAAGCAAAGCTTGTACTTTGGGTACCAGGCGACGATATACATAGTTATATAGATAGATAAATACTTATATACATAGAAAACATCCATGACTCAGAAACAAATATTCGTGCTTATCACACAAATATTTGCACTTACCGGGATTCGAACCCAGGACCACCAGCTTCGTAGGCAGGAGCGCTACCAACTAGGCTACGGTGATCGTCAATATGGACTTAGATTGCCAGCTAAGCAGTAGAGAATGCGTAATCATAATCATTACCCTTGGTATTTGGAGCAGAGCCACCGTAAAAGAATTTCCTAGTAGTTCTTATAAGTGCGCCGGCAATCTTCATACGGGGAAACCCGGAGACTGAATCTAGAATTATGACATCACCACTTTTATGTGCCAATAATAAACTTATTAGACACGTGCTGAGGTGTATATTTACCTGTTACCGAAGGGCAAAGTCCACGGGAGGTTTTCTATACCTAGTTGGATGTTGATAATAATGTCCTCCCGACCGAATTTCGGCCACGGCGGCCAGTCTTAATGGAGACTAGCCAATTGCGCAGGACATATTATAGTGCACAAGTGTGTGCGCAAACAGGGGCACTTTCTATTCCATCACTCCCATGATCCGATGGGACGACTAGCGACACGACCGGAAAGAGTTCAGTTACAAGAACGATGGCTTTACGTGCTCTCCGGGGCACGGGGGTGAAATCCCGCCAACTTCTAGACTTCGGGCTGATACTGAGAAATTTCTTTTACTGAAAAATCCCAGAATCATTTTTTGACCCGACCCGGGATTTGAACCCAAGCCCTCATTATCTGCGGTTGAACACGCTACCGCTAGACCAACGAGGCAGTCAAGTCTAGTTGGATGTTACATAGGATTTAAAGACTATGATTCATTATACTAATGTTATATAACGTAGTAGCTACATGTTCAAGTCCAGAGTCCATTAATGACGATACTGTCTGTAATAGTGTACAAATCATTATCATTCACCTGCGGCGTGAGGATTTATTTTTTGCGTTGTGGCAGGGAAATCAAGATAATGGCCTCGATTCTAAGCCATGATTTATTATATATAATACTGGGTTTACCCACGTTAAACTTTATAAATTATATGTGTTATTCGGATATTTAAGCTATATTACTACAAAGTTTCATCAAAATCTGTTGGGTAGTTTTTCGTGAAAGAGTAACAAACAGCCATACATCTATAAAACGATACATCTATACTGACTAACTATCGCATTTATAAAATACTAGATGTGCCCCGCGATTTTAACCGCGTTAAACTTTATAAATTATAGCCTATGTGTTATTCGGATATATAAGCTATATTACTACAACTTTTCATCAAAATCTGTTCGGTAGTTTTTGTTGAAAGAGTAAAACAACCTTACATCTCTAAATCGATACATCTATACTCACAAACTCTCGCATTTATAATAATACCAGCTGTGGCCCGCGGTTTTACCCGCGTTAAACTTTATAAATTATAGCCTATTTGTTATTCGGATATACGTATAAGTTATATTACTACAAAGTTTCATCAGAATCCGTCTGGTAGTTTTTGCCTGAAAGAATAACAAACATATATACATATACTCACAAATTTTCGCCTTTATAATATTAGTATGATTAATTGTAGTATATAGATTAATTGTAGTAGGTATAGTAGGATTTTACGTAATTATTATGGAAGGGAAGGACAGTTTTAACCGTTTTCTAATGAAGGAGGTTATAAATAAAACTGATTTGATTCTAACGAGATCATTTTAAATTACTATGTTTTCCTATTTAGCATGACAAAATCACTTGAAAAATAATTAATTACAGACGCCAGCACATCCACCTACCCCAATCTGTCAAATTTATTTTACAGAGTTTCAACTTTATCAAATAAGCATAAGGTTAACTTTCAAGTTTGAAAATTTGATAGATTGGGGTAGCCTGATGTGCTGGCGTCTGTACATATTTCAAGTAACTCGTAACAACATTATGATAACTGATGACTAACAAAAAAAAAGAAATACATACAGGTTATTTAGTTCTTTTTGTTATTTTGTATGTGTTACGCTTTTTCTACATAGTTTGTGAGCGGATTTAAATTTTTTTTTTTTATTTGTTGATGAGTAGCTTCTTCAATATAAATTTTGTTTAAATCAGTTGACATAATGAAAAGTTTTAGCCGGCTTTTTTAATGAGTAAAGTAATAATAGCTTGGTCATATTAATTATTCCGCTAAGTACTGAGGAGAAAATAACTTATTTTAGTAATTACTTGCGTGTATACTTTTTCAATTGCTCTCTATAGGAAAAGCGGGTAATAAACTTTTGCGTGACGCTTATAAGATCAATGTTAGGTAGTTAGGTTATTTGATCTAGGTTTGATAGGATTTACCTACTCGTCTAGCGGTTAGTGACCCTGAGTAGTAAGCGAGGAGTTTGATTCCCACTCAGGACAAATATTTGATATATTATTATTGTGATAAGCACGATTATTTGTTGTGTCTGGGTATAATTTATCTGTAATAACTATGTATTAATAATTACATAAGTAAGTTTATCAGTTGTCTGGTTGCCATAGTGCATCTATCTAGGGATTTATTAGTTTTTGACACTTGCCAGTTAACGTTAGGTATAAATTTTTTGTCGTGGCCGTTATTGCATGTTTGTAAATTCCCATATTTACAGATTTTTTCACTAATGCGGGCGTTGTATTATATGAGAAAAGAAAGGAGTAAATCCTACAAATATTATAAACGCGTAAGTTTGTAAGTATGGATTGAATGTTTGTTACTCTTTCACGTAAAAACTACTGAATGGATTTTAATGAAACTTTACAATAATATATATAAGCTTATACATCAGAATAACACATAGGCTACAATTTATAAAGATATTGTGTGAATTGTCCGAAATATGATGATAAGTGTTAAGCAAGTAGGAAAAAATCTACCATCTGCGAGCTATTCCGGCGTGTACTGCCAAAACCGCTAGAGGTACACATCCTACTAATATTATAAATGCGAAAATTTGTGAGTATAGATGTATGGATGTATGTTTGTTACTCTTTTACTTTAACCGCGGAGCACAGCTTGTAGTTAACTAAAAGCATAAAAAATTGTGACGTCCATACGATTTAAATATTTTATTAATTATACTTTGGTCATTGAACACTGACCATGGCGTTGTCTTATATGAGAAAAGAAAGGAGTAAATAGTTTAACTAAAAGCATAAAAAAAATAATGACGTCGATACGATTTAAATATTTTATTAATTATACTTTGGTCATTAAACACTAACCATTAATAAATTCTCTATAACTGAGATAACAGTACGTAATAAAAGGTTTATTAAGATAATATATTATTATGAGTTATAAAATGTATGATAAATGTCTTTACCATAAAATAGTGGAATAGAAAAATGCCGCATTTGTAAATTTATTGATATTTATGGTAGGTACATAGTTTACGGAAAATGTAACAAATAGGAATTGTAATAGTAGAAACATTATCTGAATTGTCCTTGCACGTCATTGCCTGTAATACAATGAGTTCATAGAAATATGTACATGGTTTAGTAGAAATTGCTAAGCTATTAAGCATGCAGTATAAACATCAACATTTTCTAGGGATACATTAATTCAAAATTATTTACGTCTTTATAGTTAAAAATCTTTTTAGTTTCCATAAAAAGTTAATATTTGTGTAGATAATTCTTTAATTCTTTAATAAGTTTTAATCTGTACAAATATTAACTTTTTATGGAAACTAAAAAGATTTTTAACTACTCACTTAAGATTTTTAGTGTTAAGATTTTCAAAATTTACATATGTAAATCAAATACAAAATACGGCGGCAGAATTATTAGTAATTTTACACGTTAAAGAAAGTTAAAATATTAATTAAAGGAAAGGGATTAGATTGTTTTTCTTTTTAAATTTACAGTGCCGTGCGTGCGCTTTAAAACCATTTTACGTCGTCTTTTGAGTCGAGATGAAATATAACGAGCCGTTGGCATGTTATAAAATGGTGCTATTCAACGCGTAATATTTAAGGCCTAATACACCAGCAAAAATGTGTTATCGCAAGCAAGCATGGAGCATGCTTGCAAGCAGGCATGCAGCATGCAAGTATCCAACATGCAAGCGAGCACGCAACATGCAACCAATGCGACGGCGCGCGGCGCTCCAGCGGTCTCACACGAGCTTATCGTCGCAGATAGTTTTATGCTCACCACGATCGTTTAATAATTGTCTCTCTAAATAAACGTTATCCTAAACGACATTATGAGAAACTTTTAAGTCTGCCGAAGGTAATCATACCAGATAAAAATCTGCGACTATAAAAGTATGCAATTGTAAATTCAGTAATAATTATACTAAATAATTGTATGCCTTAACATATTCGTTTAAAGAAAGCAATGCCAAATATGTTATGCCAATTAAATTTTGGAGCATCAAGAGTCTGCCAAATAGACGGAACCCGTTACGAGCAATGGTGTTTGGTGCTGTTCACCGATGCGTTCCGGTTTGGGTTTCCTCCCGATACAGAAGAACATGCGTTTGGAGAACTCCAGAACTCCAGGGAGACTTAGCCGTCTACGGCACCCTCAGGAGGTGCACTCATACCAAGGCAGGACAATCATGGTGTGGGCAGGAATTCATCTTAGCGGACTCAGCTTATTTGGATCCAAGGCTGCATAGTTCCATGGCTGCACAAAATTACCACGTAGAGGTAGTAGAGCCTGTTATTATCCCACACAGGATCTAAATGGGCCAGGAATGAGTAGAACAGAAATACTCTTGCCCGATAATGCTGTTTCTCATAGCGCGCGGTTGGTGTCGGCCGCTCTCAGAGACCACGCTATTCAATTTTTGGATTGGCGGCCCAGTATTAAATCCTATCGAGTATGCCGACGCTTTCGATCGTGCTTTGACGACGGAACAATAACTTCACGAACACATAACCGCTAATAATTAAGACAATTTATTTTAATTAATATATTTATAAGAAGAAATTAAGTATCTTAGTTTGTTTGATGTTTTTTTTTATAAGGATTTAAAAATATAACTCTTTTATTTAAATCAAAAAATCAAGCAATGCTTTTTATTTTTTTATAGACCCTAAAATAACTTTTCATTATTTCACTTACTATATCAGAAAATTCTTCATCGGTTTATAGATTTATAGATAATTGATGAAATATAAAATATCCCTAGTCTGTTGATGTGTGTAAGATTCTAGAGCTTTACAGGCCTCGAGCCTAGCTTAGGCACCAGTCTCCTGCAATATATATGTATGTCTACTGAAATATGTACAGACGCCAGCACATCAAGCTACCCCAATCTGTCAAATTTCCCCAATTGAAAGTGAACCTTATGCTTTTGTGATAAAAATTGAAAATCTATAAAAGAAATTTGACAGATTGGGGTAGCTGGATGTGCTGGCGTCTGTACCTATGAAATGTAATCATTATGTAAAAATTGTAGTGAGATAATAAATTATTATTATTATTTAAGGCAGAACTTATTTTCACAACGATGAAGCCTTAAGAACTGAGTAGTGTCTCATGTACTTATAATACCTGCGTGTTTGTGGAGTTCGCTCTGTGACACCTGGGCAAGTACCCGGTGAGAAAGGTGACTAAAAATACGAGTTAGATACTTAAATATACATGGCTGATTTTTATACATATTATGCTGTGCCCGCGACTTCGTCCGCACGTTTTGTAATGAGTCCGTAAATGTTACATAAGGATATCTCTAGTATTTTGTCTCTTGTCGCAAACTTATAATATATCCATATACTAACTATTTTCCACACTTTAGCGTACAATTTCTACAAACTTTGAATATCATTTTTATATCTAATCAACAGCCTAAAAAAAAAGGTTTCAAGATTCTAGCTCTAAACTGACTATATAACTTTTCATCACCCTTTTCAGTCCCTTGTATTTTTTTCGTATTAAAAAATAGCCTACGTCGTTTCTCAGGCTCTGGATTATCTGTGCACCAAATTTTATTTAAATCGGATCGGTAATTTTAGCGTGAAAGTGTGACAGACAGACAAAGTTACTTTCGCATTTATAGTATTAGTAAATATTGGAAAATATTATTCTGAAGTGTTTTCCAAACATTGTTCTGCCATGGCCCGGTAATTTTCTCAGTGCCGTGACTCACTTAATACTTTTTAACCCAAGCTGGTCCCATGAGGTAAATTAATACCTACACATTTATTAAACGTAAAAATGTTTTATCATTACTACATATTTACGAACCGCCTATTTAGGCCTGTTCATTTTTTACCAAAGAATCCAAGTTCGCGGAAAATGGAGAGTTTATCCTAAGGTCGGGTTCCACTTCAAGTCGGTTTCTAAATTTATTTTTAAGGTGTTGAATTGGTTGCATATTTGTAAGCTGTGACAAAAGACATTAAAAAGTTATTGCTTCATGAGATTATTTTGTGTATTATTGACGACAGAATAACGAAAAATCTATCAATGGTCTTGTGTCAAATATATCCTTGAGTGTTCTGTCAGTTGACAGTTCAGTTAACAAATCGACCAATTCAATCTAACTTGAATTTAAATGGGTGTCTTATGCAAGGTTTGTTGCTGGTGGTTGGAAGAAAGTATTTTAGAAGATTCGTCTCCTATCTTAATAAATGGTCTAAAGTTTAAGTTAAGATGTCTTCTGGCAATGCAATCATGTTGTATTATTTTTTCTATTTCACTTAAATTACTAAATGCTTCGAATTTCCCTGTTTCTGGGCGTTGTGCCCACATACTAAGCCGTTTTCTTGCAGTTTCCACCTTGTCTTGTATTTTAAATATTGTTATGTCATTGTTACCTTGCAGTGCCATGTTTAGATTATTTAAAATATCAAATATGTAAGCCAGGGTCATGGACTTAAGACTCCACGGGGAGGTTTTAGGATACGGACCTGTGCTAGCTTTGCGGCAGGTCTTAGAGCTCATACACACGAGCGGCATGTTGCAAGCGGCAGATGTAGTAGCCGACGACACGTGTCGGCGGTAGCCGTCGACCTATAGCGACACTTGCAGTTCCGTAATCAGTCGACTGTAAATAGTTTAAGAGTTAAAAATAGCTTTATTTGTGAAATAATAAAATGTGAAATAATCTGTTAGCATTTATGCTATTTTGACAACGCGTTAAAACAAATAATGCACTTACCAGTGGCGCTTTTTTCATTAATGGATTTATTATATATTTATGGTGTTATTCCTGTATTTTTTTAATACAAGCATTTTTCTTTGTTGTCACTATTAGCAATCCAACATCAGTTTTGTCACTGTAACTCATTTTACAAATTTGTGGCGCGTGCGCACTCTTAAACTATGTTTTGCAGTCGACTGATTACAACTGCAAGTGTCGCTATAGGTTGACGGCTGCCGCCGACGCGTGTCGTCGGCTACATTTACCTCTGCAGCTGACAACATGCCGCTCGTGTGTATGAGCTCTTATCCCGACTGTCCCAACCGTATGCAGGAGATACACCCGGCTATAAAAATTGCAGTGTGGCAAGCTCACTCCGAGCATATTGCAAGAGATACTTGTTCTTGAGTGCCCGTGACCTCTCGTTAGTCTTCTGGGCCTTATAACGCAGAGTAGACCAGCGAAAGGTGACAGCTTAATGGACGTAATATCTGTCACTGAAATGTTTGACATAAATGGAGGGTAGGCAGAGAGAACGGATTTCCATTTGTCACGATCTTTGCACACCTCTTTTGCCTCGTTTACTGTCATTATATTCTTCATACATGCTCGCCGGTTTAGGGTACTTCTGACCTGGCCTTTGAACGTCTCCTATTTGGATTCTGACCAAATCGGAGACGTTCTAAAGAAAGGCCCTTGTCACGGGCCTTCTAGTTGTCCCATTCAATCAGGCAGGCCAGGTATACTTCTTTTGTCAATATTTACTTGGCGAAAATAATTTAATTCTTGGCGTATATAATTTGCCTGCCTTTCTGCATGGATGAGACCTGAATTAATAGTAGGGTATTTTGATGATTGTCATTTTAAATTAATAACTGTTTCATAATTGAACAAACTGAATAAATTGACATTGAGCGAATTTACTTAATATAAATAGTTTATCGATGAGTTCGATAAACTAATAAAATCGTAGAATCTTAATAACTATTGGAAAGGAAGAAAAATTGACTTCTACAATTTATTATCAAGTTTTTCTTGTTATCACGTAACTATACTTAGCAATAAAGATAATCATTATCCAAAGGTTATGATTAGCGACCTGTGCACGTTTTGCGTTATCATGTTACTTAACACGCGACCGTGTAATATTAACACTACTTAAATCTGCGGCACAATTCTAACTTCGTCATTTTATACTCACTGCACGTGTGACGAATTCAAGGTATACGCCTCGATACCATCTTGGCGCCCACCAGTACCTATCCTTTAGTATGACCTATTTCCTTCTTTCTCTTTTACCCACATTATGCAGGTTACTGCGTAATCATTTCACAATTGAAAATGATTCAGACGTTTTTACATTGTACGAACTGCCACGTCAATGGAGACACTTGATAACCACTTTATTACGTAGGTGATAAGGTCGGTTTACGTATAACAAGTGTATGCACTGATGTTGCGTCAATGGAACGTCCGATGGCAATAGGTGGAGCATGCAAAGCATTGTTTTATATTATCAAACATCAGTTTAGCTGAAGAAAATGAAGAAAACTAAAAAAAAAAGAGTTATCTTTAACTAAAGGGTGGGCAAGTTATGAACTGCGTGCCAGCTCTGGCCCGCGATATGCTTTATGATGATTTTACAGGATGGATAATCCTGCCAAAACGTCCCATTGAAATGAGTGGCAATATTTGCTTCATCGTATGTTCAAACAGACATTCAGCCATTCTGGATTAACTGTTTTCGCAGCTGCCGCGCCGTTGAAATTTTATATATTTCTGCAGAGATTCCTTTCTGTTTTGATGAGTGGGTGGTTTGTTACAACCCATATAGTTCAAAATATAGGGGCGACTACCAGTTTAAAGTTCAAGGTTTTTACACGAATACGCACGCACAACTCAGACGGGCATGTAAAGTAGACGCAACAGCGAATGTAATGATAGCATTCAAACAAACGATTAGGTACGGAATTGATCTAATTCAATGACTACGCATTTTGTAGCTTAAGGAAATAAATATTAATGTGCGTTCACTCGGTATAAATGGTTAACTAACACAATTCTAAATCATGGTATGTTTTCTTTTCAGAACTACCGCCTGGGTATAAAGTGGAAGAAATTGAAATACCTGTTCCATGGGGACATGTGGCAGGTCGATGGTGGGGCCCTCGCGACCAACAACCAATCATTGCTATACATGGTTGGCAAGACAATGCTGGAACATGGGACAACCTGATCCCTCTGCTCCCGGTGACTACATCAGTTCTGTGCATAGATTTACCGGGTCACGGATTGTCATCACACTATCCAAAAGGTATGCTGTATTACGTCTTTTGGGATGGCATCGTACTTCTAAGGAGAATCGTTAAACATTTTAAGTGGAAAAATATAAGCTTGATGGGACATTCTCTCGGTGGAGCCCTTAGTTTTATGTATGCAGCTTCTTTTCCAAATGAAGTTGAAAGCATAATCTGCGTTGATATAGCCAGTCCCGCTGTAAGAGAACCTTCCACTATGGTTAAGGCTACTGGAAGTAGCATCGATAAAATACTCGAATATGAGGGATTAACTGAGGACAAAGTACCATGCTATGAATACGACGAAATGATAAATATTGTCTGTGATGCATACAATGGATCCATTTCCAGAGATAATTGCAAGATTTTAATGAAGAGGGGTATGAGCCCCACCCCTGCGCATATGAAAAAGAAAGGTTATTTCTTCAAGAGAGATCCGAGGTTGAAAGTTGCTGGCTTAGCCATGATGTCAATTGAAACTGCTCTTGAGTACGCTAGCAAGGTGAAATGTAGAGTTCTAAATATTAGGGCGTTGCCTGGTCAAAGATGGGAAAAACTGGATTATTATTTGACCGTTATAGAAAAAATGAAAATGACTGCTGATGTCCGATATTTTGAGGTGGAAGGAACGCATCACGTACATTTAGAAGCTCCACAAAATATAGTAGGACTTATAGAAGAATTCTTAGAAGAATATTAGTTTAATGTAGCTTTATTGCTGATGTGATAATTTTATGTGATGCGCAACTAGACTGTCACTTAGTCAAGCACAGTAGCGAAGCTTACTTTAGGACGTTTTCAAAGATTTGAATTGTTGAAAAAAAAAGCATATATACTTATAAGTATGTTTGTTAAGTCTACATGAAGTTTATTTAGCCAACTTTTTCCGTCAATGGGAATTTTGTTGGGACATTTAGTGTATGCATCCGTGCGTATAGTGACATTAAAATTATAAAATTAAGTAATGCTAGGTAAAGAGAACGAAAGAATTAAAATAACAATGACTAGTGGTGTTAGCCTTGAATTATTAGCTACCTATATACTTACAAATTCAATGTGGAATAAGGTCGGTTCACAAAGGTTAATCTACCGATGTTGGTAGGGGACTCTCATGTAAATTTAGCGAATTTTACAGTAATTCGACTCATCCAATAACGCAAACAAATGATTTCTTTATTTAAAAACCCTACTTAAAGGTTTCTAAGCTAAGAAACGTCATTTTATTTTACTCTGTCAACATTTCTGGGACTGGTATAGAGCTTGACTAAAATTAATCAACTATAATAAATCGGATGATGTGTTAAAACTTTATTATTATTTATCTATGGTAGACATGGAATGATAGATCTATGATCGTTACAATGGATTTTACAAGGACATTTGATTTTCTTAGGTGATATTTAAAGTTAGTGAAAATGAATCCAACTGGAATTTGCTATTTATTTTAAAATGTAAAACAAGAAAAAACTTCCACAAAACCTCAAATAACACACAAACGTCAAACAGAACGTTAGATGATGCATATAAAATCCACCATCTTTTATCCACTTAATCTAGGTTTAAACCAGGGGCCGATGCGGCTTTAATGTTGACATTATTTAACCGCGTGTCAAAGTTAAATCGGATTTTAAAATGAAAATTTTGATAACCCATGGCTAAGCGGCCGGCTTAAATTTAAGTAGCGTTTTTATATAAGTTTATAAATGGGTGCATTGATGTACGGGAGTATTGACATTAGCGGTCCGGATGTTGGCTGCTATTGCATGTAACATGTGGTTTAGAAAAACTAATTGTAGCTTATTGAAAGCTTTGTTTAATTTTGTTCGGACATAAATCTGACTTTCACGTATAGTAAAACGGGGTGAGTAAAGATACCGAGAGAGAGAGAGAGAGAGGGGGGGGGGAGGGCGGGGGCGGGGGGTGAATAGCAATAGGAACAGTATTATATATTTCTATTCACCCCCCGAGTTTTTAATCACCCCGTTTTAACATACATAAAATCGTTATTTTTGTTAAAATTAACTAGATTTTAACCATAATGTCAGTTTTATGAGCATTTGCGCCTTTGTTTGAATACAAAGAGCATTCGGAGTGCATAGATTTGAAAGAGTGTATTATTTGTACAGACGTCAGCACATCCAGCTACCCCAATCTGTCAAATTTCTTTTAAAGATTTTCAACTTTATCACATAAGCATAAGGTTCACTTTGAATTGGGGAAATTTGACAGATTGGGGTAGCTCGATGTGCTGGCGTCTGTACTTATAGGAACAGGTGGTTTTGGTATCATCAGTTTGCTGTAGGTTTCAATTCAGTGTAATCATATCATTCCTCATAACATTGTGATATCAGTCCCAAAGCTTTGCTTATCCTGTGTGAATTTTATTGTTTAGTAATTTATTCTAAATTTAATTAAATAACAAATTATGCCTATTATTATATATATTTGTTAACTATTTGTTTTTAAATCAAAATTTCTTTTATATTTCTATATTCTGAAATTTAAAAGTACATTAAGGATTGTCGTTTTATTACCATTTCCTGGGAAAGTAAGATATCATTATATATTTTACTAAAATGTCGTAAATATTTTAGTAGCTGTGCCCCGCGGTTTTACCCGCGTTAAACTTTATAAATTATAGCCTATGTGTTAATCCAGGAAGTCAGTTAACTCCATACCAAATTTTATACAAATCGCTCCAGCCGTTTATACGTGAAGAAGTGACAACATACACACTCACAAACTTTCGCCTTTATAATAGATATTGGTGTGATAAGTTTTTGCTGTGTTGTTGAGATAGTGTGGGCAGGGCACATAGCTCGTAGAGTTGACGGCCGATGGGGCAGAAAGGTTCTCGAGTGGCGACCACGAACCGGAAGACGCATAGTGGGCAGGCCTTCTACACGGTGGACCGACGATCTTGTGCGGGTCGCGGGAAGCCGCTGGATGCGGGCAGCGCAGGACCGGCTATTGTGGAGATCCTTGAGGGAGGCCTTTGTCCAGCAGTGGACGTCTTTCGGCTGATATGATGATGATGAGATATTTGTCGGTATGAATATGTTTCATTAGTAAGACGATCGACTCGTGCGCGCTTGGTTTGTTAATAATAATAACACCTTCTTCGCCTGATATTTATCTAGATAATTTCACGGCTCGGTGCAGCTAAATTTGGAAACGCTGGTTATAATAGTAATAATAATATTAATTCTTTATTTGCATAGAATGTAGGTGATTGCAAAATGTGATGTTACAAATAATAAAAGATACCGAGTACCTACATTCTGCCAATTTGGCGTGCAAACTTTGCAATGACTTAAAACTAAAATACAACTAAATAGGGAATCAATTAAATTATTAAATTAAATTTCTATCTAATTAAATTACAAAACTATAATTGGAATCAATTCAAAGCGCCGTGTATCGCTAACGCGCACACTTTCCAAAAATTCTGTTTACCAAAAAAATTGTACCTCTGACGTCTAAACGATTTTAGAGACTAAAAACAAAGAAAAATATCAAAAACATTTGGTAGTATTGGCTTAGGGCTTGGCGCTGGCACCGAGCGTGTTAAACAACCCGTAACTGAATAGTAGCACCTTTCTAGTAATAGAGTAATCAGTCTATTCTTAAATATGTTATATGGTTCCTTTTTGATTACTGATAGAATTTTGTTGTCAATTAAAATGGTTATTGGTAGGCTTCCGACATATAGTCATAACACATAATAAGAATTATCACCATTTCCGTGTATTCGATATTAGAATACCGATTCGCCTTGATAATAAAATTACTCTGTAGGTAACTACTCAGAATCCGCACAATAATTGATTGAAAAGGCGCGGCGGCAACCAATGATCGTGACACATGCAATGCGCGCGCAATACAAATACCGCGAACTGGAATCAGAATCAGAATCATTTATTTCACAAAAATAGGGTACATATAGGTCTTAATCTAGAAAGTACATGCTGCCTATCTTGGCTGTAGTAAGACATGTGAAATTATTACACTTTTTAAGTTCAATATTACTGATCAACAAAATACAATAAAAAATCTACTACAATAAAAATTACGACATAAAATACATTAATTAAGAAGATATAAAATTAAACCTAAACAATGTCAAGAGATATAATAATAAAATATAGTTAAATGTCAATTTTTCTTTCTTTGTCCATTAGAAAGTCCTTTATTGTATAATATGCTTTTTCTAAAAGCCATATTTTAAGTTTTTGTTTAAACTTATTTAGCGGCAGATTTTTTATAGGCTCCGGTAGAGCATTATAGACCTTGATACACATGGCATATGGACTTTTTAGGACTTTTCTAGTGTTTCTTGGAAACATCTCCTTTGCCGTCATAAACAAATCTTTGTTTGTTTTTACAAATATTCCTGTTTCAAAAATATACAAGCAAGGCAAGGTGAGAACTTTGAGTTTCCGGAATATAGGTTTGCATACGACTGCTCTTAAACATTTCTTTTGACACAGAAATGCTTTTTGAATATTAGTAGAATTCCCCCATAACAATAGACCATAACTTAAAAGAGATGTTACATATCCGTAGTATGCAGTAAGCGCTGTTTGTTGTGATATGGTCATCCGCAGTGTACCAAGGGCATATACATATCTATTGATTTTTGCGTATACTACTTTCAAATGTTCCTTCCAGTCACAATGTTTGTCAACCGTCAAACCTAAAAATTTTGTACTATTCTTTTCTTCAATTAAATGTCCATTATATATTATATTTAAATTATTATGTTTACTGCTTTTATTTTGAAACTGTATGCAGTTTGTTTTATTTAAGTTTGCAGTCAGATTATTTTTTAAGAGCCAGTCAATTACTGTATTAATTAATTTATTTATATTCAATTCATAGTTTGCTAAGTCATTGTCATCACAAGTCAGTACGATAGATATGTCATCGGCAAATAAGGTGCATCTATAGGTTGTAACATCAGGGAGGTCATTGATGTATAAGAGGAAGAGAAGTGGGCCGAGGATACTACCTTGTGGAACCCCGCAGCTATTTATTTCATACGCGGATATACAATGATTTACAACTGAATCCTTATCAATGTTTGATATTTCAACACATTGTTTTCGTTCACTGAGGTAGGATTTAATAATTTCTAAACTGGGCCCTCTGATACCATAGTTGCCTAGCTTTTGTAAAAGTAATTTATGGGACACAAAGTCAAAAGCTTTTATCATGTCAAAGAAAACCACAGTCGTAGGCCTTTTACCATCTATATTACTAATGACATGATTCATAAGATTAAAAGTAGCGAGCGTTGTTGATTTTCCTGCCTGAAAACCATTCTGTTCACTCTTTATTACACTAAATTTATTTAGGAAGCCAATAAATCTCTTGTATATAGCTTTTTCGAACACTTTTGATAAAACCGGTATAAGAGTTATCGGTCTATAGTTAATTA
The DNA here is from genome assembly GCA_951640165.1 of Pseudoips prasinana. Taxonomy (NCBI): domain Eukaryota; kingdom Metazoa; phylum Arthropoda; class Insecta; order Lepidoptera; family Nolidae; genus Pseudoips; species Pseudoips prasinana. Next base: position 14,339,711 of record OX621259.1, on the reverse strand, counting down.
TGTTCGTTTTGTCTCCTTTCTTATGGATCGGCTTAACTATCGACTTTTTTAACTTATCAGGGAATACTCCCTTTTCAAAAGACAAGTTTATGAGGTGTGTCAGTACTGGAATAATTGACCCTACCTCTTTTAACATGTTGGTATTAATTTCGTCATACCCAACTGAGTTAGTATTTTTTAGTGATAGTATTATATTTTTAACTTCGGAAATGCATATAGGATTTAAGAATATACTATTACTCAGATTTGTTTTGCAGGTATTATGGCAGGTATTATCTGTGTTTTCTATTAGATATTTATTAAATTCATTAGCTACGTCTGTTGGTTCACTAATGATCCTATCATTTACTTTTATGTTGTTTATAAAATCGATATTGATGTAGTCTTCTTTGTCTTCATTTATTAGCTTCCAAGATGCTTTGCATTTGTTTTTGGCATTGCTGATATACTTGTGATTATTTATTATTTTTGAGGTGTATATACATCTACGCAGAGTTTTTGAGTAAATTTTGAAAATATTTTTATTTTCAGCAGTCTTTTGGGTATAAGAACGATACTGAAGAGTTCTCTTTGTTTTGCAGCTACATCTTAAACCTCTAGTTATCCATTTAGCACATTGGTAGTTCATGTTGATAACCCGTTTAATTTTTGGAAAGCATAAATAATACAGAAGACAAAAATCATCGTAAAAAATGTTGAACGCTTTATTAGTATCTGTCTCGTTGTATACTTCTTGAAAAGATATTTTTTTAAGATATTCTGAAAATTTATTCCGGTTTTCCTCACAGTAATCCCGTTGTAATTTCCATATTTTTGATATTTTAGGTAATTTTAATTTGATTGGAATGCTGAATAATTGAGCTTTATCATGGTCAGAGAGTCCAAGGCTCAATAGTTCTGCTGAAGCCGATTTAATATTACTCATAACATGGTCTATACAGGAATTTAATCTTGTTGGTTCTTGAAACCAGTTTGCGGGACTACCAAAAAAAAACTGACGGACGACTGGCGGCTAGAGAAATGGGTAAAGTAAAAAGGCTAGATTAATAAGAAGACTAGATTCAAGCGGGAAATTTGAATTATACTTATTTTTGTACGAAAATAAAATCTATCCAATTATCAAGGTTTTAGAACAAAAGTTTATGATGTTAGCTATCTAGTCCTCCGAGGTTGTTGGTGTTTTACAAGTAACCCTGTAATTATATCACGATGATAATTTATTTTGCGGATTCCGTAGTGTTGTTTATAAGAATATGTGATATTTATTATTATTTTATTGATTATTATACCGTTTATGCAAAATGCGACGGAAACCATCAGAGGAAAAATAGTCGGTTTATTTTTGTGAAACAAACACGCAACAATATGAACATGCCAAAGACGAGTCGATTTTTCTATGGTGCGGTGTGCCCTTAATTCAAGTACAGACGCCAGCACATCCGGCTACCCCAATCTGTCAAATTTCTTTTATAGTGCTACAAACTTATCTGGGCCGGTGGCCAAAAGTAGAAGTAACGACGCCAGTTTGAAATGTCAATCGGCCTGTTATTCCATGACATTCCTGCCATTGATTGTTTGTTGCGCGTATTTATTTTCCTTTACGTGTTTTTTTAATTGTGAAAAATGCCGAAAGCTTTAAAAAGTGATGCGAGGAATGTTATATTACAAGTATTGAATTATATGAAGGAAGAAAAACGCCATCAGGCACCAATTATACCCTTCAATAAGTTGTATGAACGCGTAGCCGCTGCTACAGGTTAGTGTTGTCAGCTTCTGAAAAAATACGAAACTCCCCCTCGCATTTTAAATTAAAATACATATTTTAAAATACTCCTTATTTATTTAATTGTTGCTATTTCCTTTGTAGGTGTCCGGGAGCTATTTGTAAGGAAACTTGTGAAAGAAAAAGAGCAAACAGATCAGAATATTGGTAGATCGAATTCTGAAATCCTATCCTTGACTGCAGAAGCTTTTGATAAAATAACAGTCAATGAATGGCAAAAGCATTACAGTCATGTGAAAAAATATTGAAAATGTGTATCGAAAAAGGGATGGATACTTCGTTGAGCTTTTCATCATTCATTTAGGTAGTGATAGTGAAAGCGAAAGCAGTGTTTCCGATAATGATGATAATGAAATGACTTCTGAATTAAACCATTCCGGTGATAATAATACCTGGAGTATCTCCATTAGAGAACACTCAGCATACATTTTATGTATATGATCATAATTATTGTATAACATATAAAGATTTGTAATGACAGTATTTGTTTGCTTTTTAGTGAAGTAACATTTACGTTACAATGTTCATATTATTTTTACCCACTTTATTGCAAAAAATTGTTACTAGCAACACTAAATGCGATAACAGCGACGCTGCCAGCGGGCCAGATAAGTTTGTGGGACTGTATAGATTTTCAACTTTACCACATAATAATAAAACACACAAAGAGTTGTCACAGACTGAATGAGATTTTTATTGAACTCCAAAGACAATATAATTAATGACAGTAATCTAAGTTTGACATCTTAACGGATAGATGTTGCTACTTGAACCAAATATGTTACTTCGTTATAAATTCAACACATAAGGACACTTACGTCTGTACAGTGCCGCAAACTTATCTGACCCGCTGGCAGCGTCGCTGTTATCGCATTTAGTGTTGCTAGTAACTATTTTTTGCAATAAAGTGGGTAAAAATAATATGCACATTGTAACTTAAATATTACTTCACTAAAAAGCAAACAAATACTGTCATTACAAATCTTTATATTTTTATACAATAATTATGATCATTTACATAAAATGTATGCTGAGTGTCCTCTAACGGGGATACTCCAGGTATTATTATGTCACCGGAATTGTTTAATGCAGAAGTCATTTCATCATCATCATTATCATAATCACTGCTTTCACTTTCACTATCACTACCTAATTGATTGATGAAAGGCTCGTCTTAGTATTCATCCCTTTTCGATACTCATTTTCAATATTTTTTACATGATTGCAATGCTTTTGCCAATCATTGACTGTTATTTTATTAAAAGCTTCTGCAATCAATGTAGGCGTTTCAGAATTCGATCTACCAAGATTCTGATCTGCTATAAATTTTTGCATCTGCTTGCTCTTTTTCTTTCACAAGTTTTCTTACAAATCACTCCCCGACACCTACAATTCAAATAGCAAAATATAATAAATAATGAATATTTTAAAATATATATTTAAATTTAAAGTGCGAGGGGGAGTTCATATTTTTCAGAAGCTGACAACACTAATCTGTAGCAGCAGCTACGCGTTCATACAACTTATTGAAGGGTATAATTGGTGCCTGAAGGTGTTTTTCTTCATTCATATAATTCAATACTTGTAATATAACGTTCCTCGCATCACGTTTTAAAGTTTTCGGTATTTTTCACAATTAAAAACCACAAAAAGAAAAATAAATACGCGCAACAAACAATCAATGGCAGGAATGTCAGGGAATAACAGCCGATCGTCATTTCAAACTGGCGTCGTTAGTTCTACTTTTGGCCACCGCGGCACCGGGCCAGATAAGTTTGTGGCACTATACATTAGTGTGTGATCGTCAATTCATCTGAGTGTTCAATCTAGGTCTGCCATAACGAAAACCACTAAAAAAATACAATCACTCTCGGACGCGTCGCATGCACTGAAAGGACATTAAAAAACACATGAAATCGGGCATACGGGCCGTGGGTATAGGGCAAATATAGCAATCAACGCACAGATGCAACATGGGTAGGTTTTTCTGTATTACAAATTATGAATTATATATATCGTTCGATAGCCCCAGTTCCTGATTGGATAGTAAGTATAATTATTAAGAAAAAAATATTTGTTATCTATTAGAAGAGAACGTCTACAAAGCTAAGTAGGTACTACTTAGTTTTGTAGACGTTCTCATTGGAATTCGATATGTACGGATTAACATACTAATTAAAGAATAATTAAGTACCTGATCTAATGAAATACAGTGCATACCTATGTTATATGCTTACACTACTGACTGCCTCGTTGGTCTAGCGGTAGCGTTTTCAACAGCAGATAACGAGGTCCTGGGTTCAAATCCGGGGTCGGGCCGAAAGTGATTTTGGGATTTTTCTGTAAAACGAAATAATTTTAATATCAGCCCGAAGTCTGGGAGTTGGCGGTAATATACCCCCGTGCCTCGGAGAGCACGTAAAGCCGTCGGTCCTGTACCTGACTTCTTTCCGGTCGTGTCGCTAGGCGTCCCATCGGATCATGAGAGTGATGGAATAGAAAGTGCTCCTGTGTTTGCGCACACACTTAAGCACTATAATATGTCCTGCGCAGATGGCTAGTCTCCTTTAGGACTGGCCGCCGTGGCCGGATCTCGGCTAGGAGGACATTATTATATGCTTACAGGTTAAAGACTTGTTCTTTCTTCATTATAATTATTATACAATAATCATCGCAAAATCCTCGCACTATGTAAACGTTAGGAAAAGAAAGACAAGTATCTCTGGAAAAAGTTTCTTAAATGGCACGTTGTGTTGGCAGTTTTAAAAATTCACGTTTGTTGTATGGGAGCTTCCTTAAATATTTATTTTATTTTGTTTTTTAGTATTTGTGGTTATAGCGGCAACAGAAATACATCATCTGTGAAAATTTCAACTGTCTAACTGTCACGGTCCATGAGATACAGCCTGGTGACAGACGGACAGACAGAAAGACAACGAAGTCTTAGTAATAGGGTCCCGTTTTACCCTTTGGGTACGGAACCCTAAAAAGATACGCATATTTATGGGTACCTAACGAAAAGTGGAATTAAAATAATTCGAATCTAGTTTGATCGCTTTCGATTAGACATGGCAGTACCTAAGTGAATTGAAGTAATTGTACCTAAGTTATTTACGTCAAGAAATAGAATACAATGCTATCACAACGCCCTTAGAGTAATTATACCAGAATGTTGCAAGTCATAGACACGTCAAACTCTAATTCGGATACCTAAATAACACTGGTTAATTATAACAAATCGGAATGCACCTAACAATTCGATTTGTAACTGAAATAATTGATATAAAAATACACAAATTAATAATTTATCAGTTATAAAACAATGATCATTCTCCGTGGTAAATTGTTAATACATAGTTGGATTATAAGTCTGCGATGCGCCTATGCTATTGTAAGGCGATTGCCACAGTGCCCCGCATGATGCAGCGTAGTGCGTGAGTGCGTGTTCCAATATTGCTTGTATCTCCGTTTGTATAGAGAACACGCACAGTCCAACACACAGAACATGCATCTGCATGAACGCACGTGGATGCATGTTGACCTGTTAGAATACGCGCTCACGCACAACGCTCATGCGGGGCAGTGTGCCAATCGCCTAAGCGTAAAATGTGATATTTCCTACAGCTTATATGTTAGTCAGAAGTAAAAAATCTTGTTTTAAATTGCAAAGATCGTGAAAACCGCTTTTGAATGTACTAATTTCTGTCGATATAAATATTGTATTTTGGATTCCATACTTGTGAAGCGAATTCTAAGTGGCTGCGAAGAAAAGAAATAGAATTTTAATTGTTTTGACAGCTTTGAAATCTGCAGAAAGTCTTAAAATAAAGCCAAGTGCTTTAGATGGCTTGCTAATAAGACTTTCAATATGACTGTCAAAGAGGAACTTAGTTACGAACATTACACATTTAATAAATCTCTAGTGTGACAGTAGTTCGCTTTAAAATAATTAAAATTAAATAAGTTATCTTTTTGTATTATGAAGATTGTATGGATAAATAATAGGGCACAGTTTCTCACATTTGGAGACATCAAGGTCGAGCTGTGTCGTAACGGTATAGAATATCATCACCCCATCTCATCCTGTGGGGGGCATCAAAATCGACCGAGGGAATACCTACCAGATAACGTTTTTCGCAGCAGCGTTTTTCTGTGAACCCGTCTGCCAAGCGTGGCGATTATGGCATATCCCACTATTCTTTGGGGAGGCTTTTGTCCAGCTGTGGACGTACTTTGGCTGACATGATGAAGGTCGAGCTTATTAAGGAGGCAGTAGATACTAATAATAGAAAGATTTCTATTGCAATCCGATCCTGTTGTTTCATAATTATTAAGTTTCAATTACACTCAGACCCAGGACAAACAGACTTGACTCATGCACTCAAATATCTGTCCTGGGTGGGAATCGAACCCACAGCTTGCGGCGTGAAAGTCAAGTATTTACCAACCACGCCACCGGCCCCGTCACGATAACTATTCTCAATATATTGAAGTTGTTTCGTGTAAGTTCTGATATCAAAATATTCAAATTCTCATGCTCATTAATTCTAATTGTATGTTTGAGAATTCGAATATTTTAATATCATTTACACACAATGTTTGGAGCGTGTTCGCCGGAGCAAGGAGTTTATACTGGTGAATTGATTAGGTACCTATAGGTACGTTTACTGTCTTGTAATTATGATACTTGGTACCATCAAACAATAATAACAATAATAATTTATTTCGGAATAATTTCCATATGTGTTAGTTACAATGATAACTCATAAACTAATGTTAGTAACGATTATTTCTTGCGGCGTGAGCATCGTGGCAGAGTCAAAGTCAAAGTACCTAACTTTATTCCGTAAAAATTTTACATTTATGTGGAATCGTCATATTTTTTTTACCCTACCGTGCAGTGCATGACGTGGCAGCTACTGAGAAACACTGCCAGAAAACTCAGTAGGAATCCTTTTTTAAAATAAAATATACTTAAGATTAATTACAATCATGTGTGTTGACTCAGAACAACTCCATCCCAAGCACTTTTATCACTTAAATAATCAGAAATTTTGTAATATGCCCTGCTACACAATTTGGCTTTAATAATTCTTTTAAACTTATTCGTAGACAATTCTCTAATATCATTGGGAAGTTTGTTATAAAATCTTATACATTGTCCCATAAAAGAGTTACTTATTTTGTGGAGACGGGTAGTATGCAGTATGAGATTATTCTTATATCTAGTATTTACATTATGTGTATCGCTCCTTTTACAGAAGGAATCGATATTTTTATGCACATATAGTAAGTTTTCATATATATACTGAGATGGTACAGTTAGAATGTTGACCTCTTTGAATTTTTCTCTTAGAGACACTCTCGGGCCAAGATTATAGATAGCTCTTACAGCTCTTTTTTGCAATATAAATATGGTGTTAATGTCAGCAGAGCTACCCCATAGAAGAATTCCATAGGACATTACACTATGAAAATAACTGAAATAAACCATTCTAGCTGTGTCAACATCAGTCAGCCGTCTAATAGTTTTCACTGCATATGCTGCAGAACTTAATTTGCCGGACAGTTTTTCTATTTGTGGGCTCCATTGTAGCTTTGAGTCAATAGTGATACCCAAGAACACAGTTGATTCAACAGGGTCCAACCTAGCTCCATTAAGTTGTACATTGGTTGTCGCCTGTTTCACATTCGGTGTAGTGAATTTAATGACTTTAGTTTTCTTATCATTAAGCACAAGATTATTGGCATTAAACCAATGAACAACTTTAGAGATTGCATCATTAACATCGTCAAAATTGCTTAATTGTCGGTTTATTTTGAACGTCAGGGAAGTATCATCTGCAAACAACACAATCTCATGCTTATCCCTTACATAGTAAGGTAAGTCATTTATATAAATTAAAAACAAAAATGGGCCCAGAATTGACCCCTGTGGGACGCCCATTACCACTGGAGATCCCGGAGATATTTTACCGTTTATTTCGACCTTCTGAATTCTATTGCCCAAGTAAGAAGTCAGAAGTTCGAGAGCCTTGTTCCTAATACCGTAGTTGTGTAATTTTCTGATCAGAGTATCATGATGAACGCAATCGAACGCTTTGGACAAATCGCAAAAGATACCTAATGCATCTTGCGAGTCTTCCCACGCCACGAATATACTTTTTAATAAGTTAACCCCTGCATCTATGGTTGAACAACCCTTTGTGAATCCAAACTGTTTCCGGTGTAGTAAATTATGTATATTAAAGTGTCTGAGCAGCTGGCTAAGCATAAGCTTTTCAAATATTTTACTAAGAGTGGGCAGCACGGAAACAGGTCGAAAATTTGAAGGGTCTGAAGTATCACCAGCTTTAAACAAAGGAATGATTTTACTATACTTCATCAAGTTAGGAAATACACCTGATGCAACACAGCAACTGAACACAGTAGCTAAGTGTGGGGCGATTATAGTAATAATTGATGAAACAGTCTTAACAGATAGACCCCACAGATCCTTTGTGTTTTTCATATTAATACTCTTGAAAGCATTTAAAATATCTTTAGGGCTAACCACCGAAAATTCAAAAACTGTGTCACACGACCCTACGCTTTGCTTGAGTATCTGCTCAGCAGAGCCTGCCGACCCTGGGAAATGTCAACTTGACTGCGTCCAGTCGTATCCACCTTCCCAAGATCGGAGAGTCCCACCTATCGACCTACGTTTTAAGAATGATGTTGCGGCTGGCGCGAATACGACGTATAGCAGATTTGCGGACCTCCTGCGCATGATGGCTGAAAAACTATCTAAGGCCGCGTCGGCAAGCATTCCGGACGCGCTACAAAAACGCAGCAGCCCTTCCACACCCGGAACATGTTGTTGTATTGTATGCGCAAGCTAATGTTTACCCTCTGCGTAAAGTAATAAATACCATTACAGCGGATTACAATTTTTCTGTCCCTTGCCACGGAAAAATCTGGGGGCACGGCAGTGCCCCCGCCAAGTCGAGCGCGGAGCAACACTGCCGTACCATCCTTTTCTGGAACCGTTTCGCCGCATTTTCAGGCTCCTGTTTGAGAACCACTGGATGCCGTTGACCTTCAGCGGTTGAAATTTTTTTACTCGTTAGAGAGGACAGGTCAACGGCCAACTCACATAATATTAAATATAGTAATACAGAAATTGCAGCAAGGAACCTTAGACTTGGCTCGACTATGTCTAGAGATTTCATGACTTTTTAGAGATAAACAAGTGGCCCCATCGAGACTTGTCTATTTTTTTACAGAATGTTTTTGGTGGGATCTATCTGTCTAGTACGACATAACTTTTTAATCTTATAAAAAGAACAACAACGCAGAGGTTTAACAATAAGTAAAAAGAAACCATATAACGCCAGAAATGTATTACATATAAGATTTGACGGGCCTGTTGGCGTGTTTGGCAAATGCTTGTTTTAGCGCCGCCGGAGGTGGTGGGTACGACTCCCACCCAGGACAGATATTTGTCTGCATGAACATGTCTGTTTGTCTGGGTGTAATTTATCTATATAAGTATGTATTTACAAAAGAAAAGTAGTTAATATATGTAGTTATCTGTTTTCCACAGTACAAGCTCTGCTTAATTTGGGATCAGATGGCCGTGTTATTTAGATTATTTAATTCCTATTCAAAGTAATCTCTGTCAGTGATAGACCTAGATGGTCAAATGCTTTTACATGACGAAGCGAACATCCTGTTTAAAATTATCTGATGAACTCATACGAATCAACCTGAAGAATGAAGTTCAATTTCCGGTTTTATTTGTTAATAAATCATAACCGTTAGTACCTACTTAAAAAATATATTTTATACAGACGCCGGCACATCAGGCTACCCCAATGTGTCAAATTTCCCCAATTGAAAGTGAACCTTATACTTATGTGATAAAGTTGAAATCTATAAAAGAAATTTGACTGATTGGGGTAGCTGGATGTGCTGGCGTCTGTACTTAGGTATGTATAACGTTTACATGCTAATTACAACTGGTAGTAGGTACAAATATCAACTACAACAAACAACTTATTTATGAGGGTGTGCCACCACTTTTGGTTGTGATTTTCAGTTATTTAAGTACCTACTCACTTTTCAGATAGTTTTGGTAAAATATTTTGCTCATTTGTAAATTGTGTGCATAAAAAGGGCTGTGGAATCTGTGTAATAGCGCACAGTATGTGCCAGGATTTAAGTCAATGTTGCTGAACACATTATCAATTTGAATATAACCCCTAGTGGTAACAGCATGTGGAAGCTTTGAATTTAAACCAATATGCTCAAAATATTTTTTTAAGATAAATTAAAATTAAATTTAGGTAATATTCCATGAAATCTATAATAAATTCCCTGCATATTTTGAGAGACAGAATTCGAAATACTGATGTAAGAGAGCGTTGTGGTGTGAAAGAGGATGTAGTCACAAAGATTGAAAAAGGCATGCTGAGATGGTTTGGCCATTTAGAAAGGATGAATGAAAGAAGATTGACAAAAGAAGTATACCTGGCCTGTGTGAATGGGACAACCGGAAGGGGAAGACCACGTCGAACATTCTCTGACCAAATTGGAGATGTTCTCAAGAAAGGGCAGGTCAGAAGTACCCTAAACCGGCGAGCATGTATGAAGAATATAATAACAGTAATCGAGGCAAAAGAAGTATGCAAAGATCGTGACAAATGGAAATCCGTTGTCTCTGCCTACCCCTCTGGGAAACAGGCGTGAGTCTATGTATGTATGTATGTACATTATAGTTTGAGGCAACGACAGTGTTCTGCCATCAAATATGACATTATTCATTGCATCTATAAAATTGTTCCTGTTACATCAAGGGTATCTATTAATGCCAAATTGAAACTCGTTGTTGGGGAATATTTGTGTTGATGAAATTTTCACTTTCACTGCCAAGTGATAAAGAAAGGCTTATCAAATACTATACAGCATTGAGGAACACACTAGATATGGTTCACAAACTGCTTTATTTCCTTTTCCTTCTCTTCGACTACATCTCTAAGATGTTTGGACACCCGTCGATCAGCTTTGCCAATGCAAAACAGTTTCTATATTTTAAAATCGTGTCAAAGCACATTATCTCTCTTCCTCATCCTAGTTGTATGTATATGTATGTGTATATAGATATTTATCTATGTATTTTATAATTATTTATGTATATTAGCATGTAGTGTATGTATATATGTATTACTAGAAACTACACACGCTATGTTATATTTCTTTTAATTTCACCTCTCGCGGGTCTGCTGGAAGAAATTTCATTGAAATAAGCAGTACCTTTGTACATATTATTTTCTTTTTAAATTTCTTTTCTGTATTCCATTTCCGTGTGTACATTAATGATTAAATAAAATAAAATAAAAATAGTTTACTACGTATAGCAAGCAAGCAAACGGATCTAATATGTATTGAGTATCCATATTGGTGCAATGGAGATATACATATATGGCAATAGAAGCTCTAGGTAATAGCCAGAATGAATCGCTGGAAAGTCCAACATTTGCAAAAAGTTCTCATAAGTTGATATAAGTACATTAAGTAGGTACCTTCAGGGATATTATTAAGTTTTCCTTTCAGTTCGCTTGCCAGTTTTTTACTATTTTTATAAGTAGGTTCATCTTTATCTTATTCAGTTGTGTTAAAACTGTTGTGCTGTCATATGGGTAGGATGGTATACAAAATCTGATTGGTAATTCGATGAGTTAAGTCTCAATGTCTTCGCTGTTATCGATAAAGTTAACTATCAGCGGAACTAAAGTTAAATGTTACATCACCCGGCTTAAACACCGGGGCTCTTTAATTATCTATATAAGTATGTATTTACAAAAGAAAAGTAGTATATGGAATATATCAGTTATCTGGTTTCCATAGCACAAACTGCTTAGTTTGGTATCAGATGGGCACCATGTGTGAATAATGTCCCAGGATATATAAATATTATCCAAGTACATACTTTATATGTATGTATATATATATATATTATATGTGTATATATAATTAGTGTATGATATGTTTATTAACATACGTTAATTGTGAAGTCCTACTAAGTTTTTGGTATGCAATATATTTATCACAGTTCCTTAGTATAATTTATTTGTTGCACTCCTGCTACTGTTTACTTTACTTTCAGTTCCTATCCATCCAAAGGTTGTCTGGAAGAGATCGCTTAAAGCGATAAGACCGCCCATTGTACCTTATGTTCTTTATATTATATCCGATGTATTTTTCTTTCCGCCTGAGTGTGTACAATAAAGAGTATTCTATCTATCTATTTTAATTAGCAAACAAGTAATCACATGTAATTACTCAGTACGAGATAATAGTACCTACTACGCAAACAAATGAAAATGCTTAAATTTATAATAAAGTACCGTTGCAAGGGCCAGGTCATTCAACGGTACTTTATTTTAATTAATTTGAGAGTAAGGACCATTTCTATACTTCTACTTTGATTACACCTAAGCGTGACGGAATTTGGATACTTCAAACAAAAAAAAGTTCAGTAACGCCCAATTTTCGTTGTTTGTTTCATCATCATCATCCTCATATCAACAAACAAACAACAAACAAAGGACAAAGGCCTCCCCCACAAAGCTTTTGCCGGAAGATTGCCAAAGATTTGGAGAATGGCCAGTCTTGCGATATCCGCGTCGTTTGTTTATTTAAAACAAAATAGAAATCGCTGTAGTTTTAGAGAATGATTTTAGTGTTGATTTTTTTTCTCACTAATGATGAGTGAAGAGAGACCTAATCTCTGCTGTAATAATTTCTCATAATTTGCATATAAAACTTGAGAACGTGTAGGATATTAACTTATATAATACCCTTAGGTATATTTGGGTCATATATGTATGTATTTGGGTCATGTATGTATGTAAGTTGAATTTCTACACGTTCTCAAGTTTCATAGGCAATTATGCTCATTAAAAAATGTCAATAAGATGACGCAGTTTCTATGGGAACCAACATATTTTTGCTCGTGGTTCACAATTATCGGCAATCATAGGTAGGATAATTTCCATCAATTGCTATTATTATGTATTACGTTAATAAATTGATATCGACAGTTATTTTAGAAAAAATAATTAAGTAGGTAAATCTTAAAAGTAAGACTTTTTATTTATATGGTTTTAATATACTTATATTACTTACATTAATTATTCTTTTGTAGCTTATTAGAGCGTGGTACAAGGATTTCCTATCATTGATATCTGTGTCAAGTTTTTGCTAATTACTATATTTACATATAACTTTTCTTCAACAGGCCTGTTGGCGTGGTTGGTAAATACTTGCCTTGGGTCGCAGGTCATGGGTTCGATTCCCACCCTGGGCTCTACCGGCTAAGTCGCCAACATCGATTTCTTAAATGGCGTTCAAATAAATAAAGGTTAAAAATTACTTAATCAATCGTTAAATCGGCTTCCATTAGCACATGTGACGTCATAAATGGTCCGGAATCGATTGTCAACGTTGAAGCCGATTTAACGATTGATTAAGTCATTTTTAACCTTTATTTATTTGAACGCTATTTAAGAAATCGATGTTCGGCGACTTAGCTGGTAGAACCCCAGGTCAGATAGGCATTTGTGTGCATGAACATATTTGTTTGTCTGGGTGTAATTAATTATCGATATAAGTATGAATTTACATAAGAAAAGTAGTATATGTAGTACCTATATCAGTTAGTCTAGTTTCTATAGTAGGTTCAAACTCTGCTTAATTTGGTATCAGATGGCCGTGTGTGAATAATGCCCAAGGATATTATATTATTTATTAATATTTATTATACTACCTTATTCTTTTGTTTCTTTGTAGCTTATTAGAGCGTGATCGAAGGATATCCTTTTATCATTTGTGCCAAGTTTTCGCTAACAAATATACATATTTATTACGTCAATCATTTGTATCATTTCGTTATTAATTTGAAGGTTACATTACTTATGATAGCATGTTTAATTGGGTGAGCTATTTAAATAAATTTCTCAAGTATAGCTGATTAAATCAGAGTTCTATTTATAAGGTAAATAAAATATTTATTTTTAATGTTGGATGTTAATTAGAGTATAAGCGTTGAATAAAACAAAGATTGCTTAGATTTGCACAGTAATTGTTGAAAATTATTTATTTATAACGTACACAATAGTATTATAATTCACAATGTTAAATAAAAATATATATTAATAATATCGTCTTTTATTTTTTGTCACAGCTCCTAAGACAAGATCCTTTTCGACATTTGTCAAAGTCCTCCACATTTGTAACCTGCAAAAAAGGACAATAATATATTAACTACATACTCTAATGGTGTCTTAGATTCTAGGTACAATACTACTTAAAAAGAAAACAAACTTGAGAGGTGTCAAGGGACACCCGGATGGAACGAAGTTATTTCTTATTATTTATTATGTACAAAAAACCTGTATACACTCAACAAAAATAATTGTCGCGACACCACACTGATCAATGTGAAATAGAAATGAAAATATCTGGCTTGCTTTCTATAAGAGAGAGAGAGACAGACAGAAAACATGCGCACGTCGCACAGCTGCAAAAAGAGTCGTGACAACTTTTCGTAAGAATTTTTTCCGTCTAGCCCCCTTTCACAACGCGCGATAATGAACTTCGTTTCAACAATTTACAAATAAAAAATAGCATTTAAGTCACAATATGCGGGTAGTGTGCCCAAAAAGCTAGCAACGTTGTCTCGTTGTATAGCCAAGTTGATACGCTGGCGAAGTACAATCCCGCCCTTAGGTCACCTGAGGTTTCGACAAGGAGTCTGGACAAGCTCTTTACAAATTGTCGTGTGTCTGTACCCCATGGGCCCATAGTTTCAAACCCAAACGGAAGAAAAATATGCCCATCACCGATGGAAGCATACTTTCTCCACTTGACGCCTTCTGCTAGATCCTTATTTTAAAAAATTTAAAAAATCTTAACAAATAATCTATATAAATAAACACTTGAGAGGTGTCAAGAGACACCCGGATGGAACGAATCTCCTTTCGATTAATTGGTGAAGGAATTGTAATAACTTTTTTTTAAAGTTATAATATTTTTTTTTATTATTAACAAATAATATAAACTTAATAAAGAGGCTCAATTTTAGGAATAAAAAAAAGAAAAAGGCAAGTAGTGTCGTTACAATTTTTAAACTAATTTTTTTCCGTCTAGCCCCCTTTCGCAACGCGCGATAAAGAACTTCGTTCCAAAAATGAATAACCGAAATGTTTGTACGCTCATAACTTTCAAATGACTGTACCAAATTGGATAAATCTTTCTTTTATGAGTTCGGTATTGTAGTCTGTCTAGTTTGGGTACAACTGGCAGTGTGTTCGTTATCCCAGGATATTTATTAAGTTTATTATTTTTAATGATTGACAAGTAAAAACTTTCTGGCAACATCGTAGATACCTTTGTATCTACAATGTTGCCATTTGGAAGGGTTTTCGATAGTCAGCGCGCTTGACATAAGAGTTGGTGACCGTAGTTAGGTGGTAGCTCGTATACACTGATCCGTAAGCGATTATCAAGGTTAAACAACTAGGCTCGCGGTCTGTCCATAGACGGGTGACCGCCAAAGTTATGTTAACACGTAACGTCGGCACGTTAAGCTGTCGGTCCCGGTTGTAGCCATTAGGCAACAGTCATCAAGACATGTCAGAAGTCCAACGGGCGGCTAGAACAACTCTCACACTAAGGTAACCACACACACACACACACCACAGGTGGTGTTGCTGCCCAACCACCTGGTGTATCCCTCAGTCGCCTTTTTCGACACCCACGGGATGGTATGGGGTGGTTTTGTTGGAACGAAGTTCCTTATCGCGCGTTGTGAAAGGAGGCTAGACGGAATTTTTTTTACGAAAAGTTGTCACCACACTTTTTGCAGCTGTGCAGCGTGCGCATGTTTCTCTGTCTGTCTCTCTCTCTCTCTCTCTCTTATAGAAAGCAAGCCAGATATTTTCATTTCTATTTCGCATTGAACAGTGTGGTGTCGCGACGATTATTTTTGTTGAGTGTATACAGGTTTTTTGTACATAATAAATAATAAGAAATAACTTCGTTCCATCCGGGTGTCCCTTGACACCTCTCAAGTTTTTATTATTTCTGGGTCGGAAACCACATTACTACTTACATTTAATGTATTTTCTTTATGTGTATCACAGCAAAGAGTTATAGTCTTCCCAATAGCATTTTGTTCTATCAATCTCTCATTAATCTGTCTCCATAAGCTGCTGCTCGATTTCAGAACGTTGATGTTTCCGAACATGTAGAAACCTGAAAATGAATGGGTTGAGTAGGTGCTGTTGTGAAGCAAATTTTGACACTGACGGGTTGAGGTTTTTGTTATTTTCCTAATCTATATAATTTTTGAGGAAAATAACAAACCATATCCAGTAATCGTAGTCAGTCGGTTAGTAGTCTGTCAGTCAGTAGTCAGTCAGTAGTCAGTCAGTAGTCAATCAGTCAGTCAGTAGTTAGTCAATAGTCAGTAGCCGGAGAAGTCTTTCACTGACATGATGATACTTAAAGAGGTAAGTTTAAGTATGTCGTACGTCAGTGCAAGACGTTTACGACTACTAGATAAAACCACCCCTAACCTTCTCCCCCATGGCCGGTATTGATCTTCCCTCATCCGGTGGCTTCTCGCAAGATCATCGGTCCACCTTAGAGGTCTTACCCACTTTGGTTCGTAGTCACTACTCCAGAAGCTTTCTACTCCAGCGGCTGACAGTTCTTCAGTTTGGCAACTTTTCGGCCCATATGGATTACCTACTAAAATTCTCCAGCGGGTTGCGACATCTCTGATTCGATGTCGCAGAGAAACTCCGATCTCTCTATTGTTCTTTGGGCACCCAAAGAGCAATGTAGAGCTAGAAGTTTCTCTCATTAGCAACTAGTCCAAGAATTTTACCTTCCTTGGCTCTTGACAATGCAACGCATATTCTATTTCGCGCAGTTAAAAACCCTATTTTATTTTCTCTGTTACTTCTGACTAAAGACAGTATGATAATTCTGTTCTCTTCTCCTTGGTAATTGTCGACGGCTGTGATTTTCACGTCGCGAAGACTGGTGTATTTTCTACTTAGCTGTGAAAAGAAACGAGGTAAGTTAGATCAGTTATTCCAGGTGTTGCATCAACCCTCACAACGTATATATTCAAGGAAGTATTTGGATCAAAAGAACTATTTTCTAACTATTAAATATTCATCGTCCGTCTCAGTTCAAAAGGACAAATGTGACGTCATGTCCAGTTCATGTGGCGCAGCGGCTAAGACGGTCGCCTCACCGTTTCGTGTCACGAGTTCGAGTCCCGCGCTGAACACCTATTTGTGTGACCAATAAATAGTTGTTCTTAGTCTGGATTTAATTTGTGTCCCTCTATTATATGTTAGTAAAGTACCCCGCGACCCAGGGTTTAAGGCTGAGATCTATAGAGCGTACTTAGACAGAAGTTAATGCATGTGACGAAATTACAATTGGTGTTTTGACTTTGTCTGTCTTAGCTTATGCTAAGCATAATCTTAACTTCAAAAGTCTATAAATACCAAAACAAAGTATAAGCTTAGCATACATTTAGCAAAGTTTTACGTAAGTAAAGTTTGAGCAAAGTCTAAGTACGCTCTATAGATCTCAGCCTTAGAGTCCCTAGTGCGGGTGTTATGTCTTTAATAAAAAAAAGTTAATTTACGGTTTGGGGGCTGCGGTGATAGTAACAGAACAGTAACCTACTACCGCCAAGTGCAGGCAACTCCGTTAAGACGGCGAACTGTTTGTGGCGCAGTCACTGTGCCGATTGGCAGGAGTCAGTAATCCGGGAGGAAATGCATACCTTCGTGCATAATCAGTCCGGTGCGATCCCTTGTGCAAGCAACACGTTATTCGCAATTTTTAATATTTTCATAGATCATCAACATTTTCTGTAATTCATTTAAAATGCAATGTGACTTGTGCAACAAGGTTTTCACGGATGGAGCATTGTGTAGTTCGTGTGGTGGGAATTATGACTTTGCCTGCGTAAAACTGACGGAAGCCGGATGGAAAAAACTTGGAGCTGAACGCAGATCCACCTGGAAGTGTACAGTATGCAGAGCCCCATCTCCAACTCCCAAATCAGTGAAAGAGACACGAACAGAACCTGTTACACTAGAAAACATTATGCAGGACCTTAGTACTATAAAGCAACAACTTACCAAAGTAGCTTCATTGGCAGCCGATATCCAAAATATGAAATCTGACCTGGAGGAACTCAAATTGACCAGTGATTTTACGTCTACCAAAGTCAACGAATTCGATACCAAGCTAACTAAGGCTGAGCATAAAATACGTGAATTCGAAACTAAGCACACAGATTTGGAATGCGTCGTGAATGAATTAAAATTAAAAATCTCTATCAACGATAACAGGTCACGTCTCAACAATTTAGAGATTAAAGGAGTACCTCAGACAAAGGACGAGAATCTCTTCAGCGTGATGGACAAAATAGGCAAAGTAATTGATTTAGAGATATCGCATACTCAATTTAATTATATTTCACGAATTCCATCGCATAATTCTAAAGAAAAACCTATTATTGTCCAATTTCTAAATCGCTACGTAAAGGAAGACTTTGTATCAAAAGCTCGTGCCAAGAATATATCAGCGGAACTACTGGGATATAAGGACGCTAAGCAGAGAGTATTCGTAAATGATCATCTAAGTGCGGACTACAAAGTATTACTTAACAAAACTAAGGAAGCAGCCACATTAAATAATTTTAGTTTTGTATGGGTCAAATTTGGAAAAATACATGTCCGCAAAAATGAAACTTCTCGCATACTCATAATTGGTAAACATCAAGATTTAAACAAAATAGTTTAACATGTCGATTAATTGTTTTTATGTCTGTAAGTTTAGCATACCTAACTGTATTTCCATGTCCCGTACTAAGCCAATTAATAACACTCACTAACAATACATTTAAATTAAGATATTCTTTCTTTGTCAACTTTTTAATCAGTATTAATATTACGTTGTATGTCTCTAATGGGTTGAGTACCCCTGTCTCCCTGCATTATATACATTATATATACTTGCTACAGCTATGCATGTGTATACGCTGGACTGTTTACACCGCAGTAAAAAATCCGTGTTATCGTACCATCCCGCTCACACCTCAGTATCTACCGTTTGATGCACTCATAGGAAAGAGAGATATATGTGTATGTTCATACCGTTGTTAGTATTAGTCTATTACTTCTCATACTTATTGCAACGATTACAATTAATTTACCCACTTTACATTTATATTTACCTCATAATCATTATTGAACAATACCATACAATATCTTTAGTTCTACTAATACTGTGTTTATTTCATTCACCGCCCAGTGCTATTTAATACAATAAAGCAATCGAATAACAATGAGTTAACTATTTACTATCAAAATGTGCGTGGGCTTCGCTCCAAACTTACGTGTTTCTGTAGAAACTTAAGTCTTAACTCATACGATATAATTGTATTAACCGAGACATGGCTAGTGGACAGCATATGCGATTCAGAACTATTTGATAACAGATACATAGTGTGGAGACGTGATAGAAATTATCAACTTACCGAGCAGTCCCGCGGTGGCGGAGTTCTTATTGCAATTCGTACGGGGATAACGGCCAGTATTCAACCACATCTTACCTCCTCGGCGGAGGATCTTTGGCTAGTGCTACCTAGTAATAAGTCTAATCCTAACTCTAGTCTTTATATTGGGGTTCTTTACTTATGTAAACAAAACTTAGGTAACTCTTTCTCAACGCAACTAAAAAATTTTCTCTTAAAATTGGACGACATATTAATAAACCAACCGGATGGAAGATTTATTATCTTAGGCGATTTTAATTTAAGCGGAATTTTATGGCCTAAAAGTGATTGCGAAAGTTTTCTAACAGCAACTAATGTGAATACGGTCGACGAGCATTTGTTTGTGGATACGTTAAATACCCACGGTTTAAGGCAATATAATCACGTAACCAATTCAAACGGTAGAATTCTAGACTTGGCCCTCTCAAATATCGTGCTAACCGTGACAGAATGCGAAGAACCCCTGGTACCACTAGACCCGCACCATAAGGCACTAATTATTAGCATAGAAACCGCCAATTTACCTCTCTTTAAACCAGCTGCTCGGACTAAATACCTATACTACAAAGGGGACTTCGATGCGATTAGTTTCGACCTTCTAGCAGTTGATTGGTGCACTGAGTTGCGATATAAGTGCGTCGAAAATGCCGTCAATTATTTTTACACTTACCTGAAGAAAACAATCGAGAAACATATACCTAAATTAAAAATATCTAACAACAATATATTCCCAGTCTGGTACTCCGCTGCGTTAAAAAAATGCATTAAAGAAAAATACAAGTTTTTTAGAAAGTTCAATAACTACGGTAACCTATCCGATGGTGCCACGTATAAGCTATTAAGAGAAAGATGTAAAAGGTTGGAGACCGATTGTTATAACAATTATATTTCACTCGTTGAGGAATCTATTAAAAAAATCCCAAATACTTTTGGTCTTATGTAAAGGCGCGTCGAAAAACCGCTTATATACCCGGCTCTGTACATTATAATCAAAAGTTCGCCACAAGTGGTGAAGAGATTTGCAATACGTTCTTAGAATATTTTTACTCCAACTTTTCACAGCCTTCGCATTACTCGCCCTCGTCTGTTCCAATATTTTGTGATAATGACTCACTGTCACATATCACAAATGTTCAGATAAGGACTAATGATATTATTAAGATTCTCAAAACCCTTGATCTCAATAAGTCGGCCGGTCCGGATGAAATACCCCCTGTGTTGCTGGTCAAATGCGCCAATGCTATTGCTATACCAATCGCAGTGATATTTAATAAATCTTTATCTGAATGCACGGTACCATCATTGTGGAAAAGTGCGTACATCACACCTATACATAAGAAGGGTTCAAAGTCTGACGTGACGAATTATAGACCCATTTCTAAGTTATGTATACTGGCTAAGATCTTAGAAAAGATTGTTCATACACAAACGTATGATGCTCTAAGAAATAGTTTTAGCAGTGCTCAGCATGGTTTTTTGAAAAGGCGCTCGACTACATCAAATCTGTTGCTTCTAAATGAATTCATATCTGAGGCTATGAGTAAAGGGAAGCAAGTCGATGTCGTTTACACTGATTATAGCAACTGTTTTGATAGGATAGATCATAACTTGTTAATTACCAAATTACAGCTCATGGGAATTCAGGGTGACTTACTGAGATGGTTGTCGTCATATATATCCAATCGATCACAAGCAGTTGTGATAAACAATTATATATCCAGTTGGGTGACGGTCCCCAGTGGCGTTCCCCAAGGATCTCTCCTGGGACCACTGCTATTTCTAATCTTTGTGAACGACATCGACAAGTCATTGCACCATTCTCAACTCCTATGTTTTGCGGATGACATGAAAATCTTCAAGGCTATCTCATCACCTTCAGATGTACTTGAGCTACAATCGGATCTTGATAGGTTGAGCCATTATTGTAATCAGAACATGCTAGATTTAAACCACACTAAGTGTTCGGTAATAACTTATAGCAGGCAAAAGAATATCATCCTCTCTGATTACAGTCTCCAGGGGCATAAACTTCAGAAGTGCAAAAGTATGAGTGACCTTGGCGTAATCCACGACACTAAATTATTATTTGATGAGCACATCAACAAGATTGTTAAAAAGGCATATCAGGCCCTAGGATTTGTGATGAGGTTATCATTTAACTTCAAAGAGGCCAAAACATTTAAAATTTTATATTGTTCATTTGTACGACCTATACTGGAATATGCCAGCCAAGTGTGGAATCCTCGTTACGACATATACACATCCCGTATAGAAAACATACAACACAAATTTATTAAATATCTATGTTATCGCGTTAATTATAATTCTGACGATTATATAAAATTATGTGCACATTTCCATATGCTGCCCCTGGCCATGCGGCGTGAAATAGCTGACACAACATATCTACTTAACATCTTGTCTGGTGCTATAGATTGCCCTGATCTGCTAAACAAAATAACGTTCGATATACCCACGAAAGTGGTGAGACACTACACTCCGTTCCATCTCCCTTTGGTATCCACAAACTATAGGCAAAATGCATTTTTGTGGCGAGCTGGCAACTGTTTTAACAGCCAAATTAAATTGTTTAATTTTGATATTTTTGTTGATAAAACCGAGACAGTGAGAAGGGTACTCAGCCTAGACTTTTTTAAAAATAAATTGTGTAAACGTGTTTAGTTGTTATAACTTAACTTTATTTGATCACACTATTGTTACATATGCAACTATCTATTCGTGAAGACCTTTTATTGGCTCTCAGGAACTACAATAATTGCATATTATTGTCACTATTTGCTGTTGGTCTTCCTAAATAAATAAAATAATATATACGCCATGGCTTAAAAGGGAGCCCCAGAGCAGTATTCCCGCGTTCACGGGAATCCCTCCGCAGGCTTCAAGAGAAGTCCACCACAGGTAAGGTTTATTTGGCGCAAATCAACTCACGGTGTCATTTTGGTGGTACCTATCAATTACGATTCCAATAAACAATGATAAAGCATATTTCGAACAGCCAAGAATATATTTTTTTTTATATCAGAGTGCGATAAACGAGCAAGTGGGTCACCTGATGGTAAGTGATCACCGCCGCCCATGGACACTCGCAATACCAGAGGCGTCGCGGGTGCGTTGCCGGCCTTTAAGAGTCAGCAAACTAATGTTGCTGACCCTTCCCCCACCCCGATGAGTATTGGCGACCTCACTCACACTCAGAAACACAACATTAGTGTTATTAATGTTATTATCAAGGAATATCTTCTGTAAAATGGAGGTACTTCCGCATTCGGGCAGTTCTTTGAGCGAATAAACGCTATGCTCTACCCCTCTTAAAATTAAATAATAAAGCTGTCTAGGGACTATATTTTCTTGTTGTTTGTACGAAAAATTATCATTGATATTTGTTTAATTTTGGAAGAGGAAAGCAGGCCCCTACAAGATCGACTGATAATCTTGCAAGGGTCGCGGGAAGGGTCGGGTCATTGTGGAGATACTTGAGGGAGGCCTTTGTCCAGCAGCGCACGTCTTTCGGCTGATATAATGATGATAATATTACTCTTACGTCTTTGATAAGTGACACTTGTCCAGTGTAAGTAGACAGTATAGTGATCTCTTCAGCCGCGTACGCCACCTGTTGGAGATAGTCTGCTAAAGCGACACACCACTTCGCTTCCAACATGTTCCTATGACTCCAACTGTCTTCCATACCCTGGAAGTTAATATTTATTTTTGAGTCTGCGTGTTTGGTCAATGTTTGCCTTTCACGCTGCAGGTAGTGGGTTCAATTCCCACCCAGGAAAAATATTTGCGTGCATGAACATGTCTGTTTGTCCTGAGTCTGGGTGTAATTATCTATGTAAGTGTGTATTACACGTACCTTAATATAGACAGAACCATTCAGACAATATGTAGTAAAAATATAGCTAAAATTTAAAATTTTGATAATTAAACCTACACATGATCCTTGACAATAACTTAATTTAAGTTATCTAAATATTGTTACTATTATAAAATAAATCTTATTGTAAATTATTTCCTACAATCCGTGTACCTAAATATCTATATGTACTTAGAAATAATTATATATTACTACGAACATGTTCTGACAATTTACAAGCGCTTTTTTAAAGTCTACGTGAATAAAAACCTTTTTTATTTTATTTATTTATTTACATAAAAAGTAGTATATGTAATCAGTTCTATCAGTTATCTAGTTTCCATAATACAAGTTCTGCTTAGTTTGAGATCAGATGGCCGTATGTGAATAATATCCCAGGATATTATATTATTATCCCAAACTAGGCAGAAGAATCTGTTAAACATACTTGTATAATTCTATATATATATAGATATTTATAATAAATTACACCCATTCAAAACAAGTAAACGTGCTTACCAAACAAATATAGTCCTGTTGGGGATGAAACCTGGCTTAGCAGTCAGAACAAAATAAAATTAAACATACCTCAGAATCTTCGTAAACGTCATGAGAGTAAAAATATAGGTTGTTCCTCATTCCTCTCACATCAGGATAATTATAAACGCTGAGATGACTATCTAACTTCTCATATATCGCCGGAACTATTAACTGTACGAAGTCAGGTCTCATCCTGCGTTGCGTAGTGAGAGTACGCGCGTGCACTCCGTTGCGTATCATACGTTCGAATAGAGATATCTCCAAGTTGTAGTCTTTGGCGAGTTTGTAGTGAGCTGCTGTGGGCCGCAGTTGTTTGTGGTCACCTGTAACAGATGAAATTACGACTTTTACAAGCGTTTCTCCATATTGACGGGCCTGTTGGCGTGGTTGGCAAATGCTTGCTTTCCACGCCGCAGGTCGTGGGTTCAATTCCCACCCAGGACAGATATTTGTGTGCATGAACATGTCTGTTTGTCCTGAGTCTGGGCGTAATTATTTATATAAGTATGATGTATTTACAAAATAATAGTAGTATATGTAGTATATCAGATATCTGATTTCCATAGTACAAGCTCTGCTTAGTTTGGGATCAGATGGCCGTGTGTGAATAATGTCCCATTTTTTATAATAGGACGGAAAACGAGTTAGTGGGTGATGGTAAGTCATCACCGCCGCCCATGGACACTCGCAACACCGGAAGAGCCGCAAGTGCGTTGCCGGCGTTTAAGAAAGAAATAGGCTCGCTTCTTGAAGGTTGCCGGATCGGAAATACTTCCGCAGTAATTGATTCCACAGACCGGTAGTACGCGGCAAAAAGAAATGAAACGCATGGTGATAAATTACCATTCATTCAGGTGATAAGGATGAAATTGCCACTTTTGGCGAAAAGTGAAGAGAATGTGGCGGCAGGTATAAGCTCGACAATTTTTCCCAAAACTCTCCGTGATAAAGGTGGCAAGGGACATTGAAGACGCCACGTCTCTCCACAGGACAAGAGGGTTCAAGATTAATTCAAGTTAACTACTTTTTCAAGTTAACTACTGCTGTGTGGTGACGGCGACAAATATCAGAATCAGAATATCATCACCCCATCTCATCCCGTGGGGGGCGTAGAAATCGACCCGAGGGAATATCTACCAGAGGACGGGAAGCAGCTTCCTTCTGAGTACTACGACCATCATACTGCGATCGCCAACCCGCCTGCCAAGCGTGGCGATTATGGCATATCCCTTCAAGATGATTCTTGAGGGAGGCTTGTCCAGCAGTGGACTTATTTAAGCTGTAATGATGAACTACTTTTTACGTCCATACTCACGATACTGATAGATCCAACCATCAGCAAGCTTGCTTGGAAGTTAATCTCACTGTCAACGGAGCTATACATGTTTATACGCACCCGTTCACAAATAGGTAATCCTACTGGTCCATTCTTTAACAATACACTAAAAACAAAATTTGCATATCCTGTCGGCAGGTTACGCCACCTACGAAAACATGTGCATTGACGTAAAGCGTAATTGTATTACCAGGTGCATTGACGTAAAGCGCACCAAAAGGTTTAGTACCAATACCACATTAAGTAACAAAACACATTTAAATATTCTTCATGCCATATTGTATATCATCATGTCAGCCAGAGCACGTCCACTATTGGATAAAAGCCTTCCCAAAGAATGGGGGCATATGCAATAATCGCCACGCTTGGCAGCCGCGTTGGCGAACGCGGATTGATGGTCAACTTCACAGAAAAACGGTGCTACTAACGGTAGTTCTCTGGTAGGTATTCCATCGGACGATTTATACGCCGCCCACGGAATGATATGGGGTGATGATATACTATGTTGTTACCACACACCATAGGTATGTAATGGGTCTTTTATCCAGCTATGGCATATTTTTTTTTTATATATAAGAGGGTGACAACCGGGAAGTTGGTCACCTGATGGTAAGTGATCACCACCGCCCATGGACACTCGTAACACCAGAGTAGTCGTACAAGTAGTACCAATCACCACCACCACTTGTAAAATTCTGCATGCCCGGCGTACTTACCTATAAGTATTAGATGTTGGCATTTGTTTGTCAATGATGCGACAATGTGTGCTTCTAAAACTTCAGCTGCTTCTTCGACTATGACTGAAAAATGGTAAGGCACTTTTAATAAATAGCTACAACATCTTAATAATAAATAGAGATAAGGATATATATGCATTGGTTGAACATGAATTTCATCGTCACAATGTCAGCTCAATAAAGTCTCCTGCTGGACAAAAGACTCCTCAAAGAATGGGAGGATATGCCTTAATCGCTACACTAGGCAGATCGCAGTATGACGATAGTAGTACTCAGAAAAACACTGCTGTTCGCTCTCTGGTAGATTTTCCCTCGGGATGAATTTTACGCCCCCCATGAGATGAGATTGGGTGGTGATATTCACCGCCGTTACCATGAATAAAATAAATAAAAATAAAAGACGTCGTTGTAGATAATGAAAATATCGAATATGTTACAGAATACATTTATCTATGGCAGTTAGTATCATCTATACATATAATAAAATCGTAGGAAAGTCAAAACTGTACATTGAATCTTTTTTAAAGGATACTTTGGGCGTGATCTACAATCGATATCGAAGCCAAAAATATAGTTTTTTGAATTTTTGTCTGTGTGTCTGTTTGTCTGTATGGATGTCCGGGCTAAACTCAAAAATTACTGCATGGATTTACTTCAAATTTTGCATGAATATTACTAAGAGGTTGGGTCAACATATAGGCTACATATTATCACGCTATCACCTACGGATGTGATAATTTATAAAGTTTAACTCGGGTAAAACCGCGGGGCACTGCTAGTATGAGAATAACACCGTAGACAAAATGCAAAGAAGGATAACTCTAGCATGGAAAAAATAATAACCCAGTATTATTATTTTTTCCATGCTAGAGTTATCCTTCGTTGCATTTTGTCGTTGCTTGTGAGAAATAATGAAAGATAGCACTTGAATTGATTCATCACCATCATCATATCAGCCCCCAAAGATGTCCACAATTGCTGGTCTTCGCATCCGCATCCAGCGAATTCCAGCGACCCGCACAAGATCATCGGTCCATCTTGTAGGGTGCCTGCCCACGCTGCGTCTTCCGGTTCGTGGTCGCCACTCGAGAACCTTGCCCCAGCGGCCGTCGGCTCTACTAACTATGTGTCGCCCACTGCCAGTTCAGCATGGCAATTCTTAGGGCTATGTCGGTTACTTAAATTGATTAGGTAGATGAAATTTGATCTCCAATGCGTGATATCCAATGTCGTTGTAACAACGATACCTATTCATGGAATCATGCACCTTGTCTTGTACTACATACCAATCAATTTTGAGAACCAAGATCCTGCTGATCTTATGCAACAGAGCCTGTGATGGAAATAGCAAAAGAAAATCTCGCGGGAGAATGAACCTTATTGCGTGGTAGTGAGAGTTTTTATTTCAAGTTTCTAGATGACGTGAAACTTTCGTCAGCAGGTATGCTTATATTGTGGATCAAGGAGGTCCAGGAGCATTTATAAGAGTTTATTTTATTATTTCTGATTGTTAATAACTATTGAGTTTTTCTTTATGTTTAATACTAGTTGTGCCCCGCGGTTGTACCCGCGTTAAATTTTATAAATTATCATATCTCCGCCCCGATAAGTGATAGCGTGATAATATGTAGCCTATATGTTGACCCGACCTCTTTGTAATATTCATGCAAAATTTGAAGTAAATCCATGCAGTACTTTTTGAGTTTAGCCCGGACATACATACAGACAAACAGACACACAGACAAAAATTCTAAAAAACTATATTTTTTGCTTCGACTTTGATTGTAGATCACGCCCCAAGTATCCTTTTAAAAAAATATTCAATGTAAAGTTTTGACTTTCCTACAATTTTATTATATGTATAAATATTAGTTGGCGTAGTTGGTAAATGCTTACTTTTCACGCCGCAGGTCGTTGGTTCGATTCCTACATAGGACAGATATTTGTGTGCATGAACATGTCTGTTTGTACCGAGTCTGGGTGATAAGTAAGTATTTACAAAATAAAAGTAGTATTTGTAGTATATCAGTTATCTGGTTGCCATGGAATAAGCTCTGCTCAATTTGGGATCAGGTGAGGGTCACCGTAGCCTAGTTGGTAGTGCTCCTGCCTACGAAGCTGGTGGTCCTGGGTTCGAATCCCGGTAAGTGCAAATATTTGTGTGATGAGCACGAATATTTTTTTCTGAGTCATGGATGTTTTCTATGTATTTAAGTATGTATATCGTCGCCTGGTACCCATAGTACAAGCATTGCTTAGTTAGAGGCTAGTATGATCTGTGTGACATTGTCCCAAGATATTATTATTATATTATAGATGGCCGTGTGTGAATAGTGTCCTAAAATTCTATAGTTAACTTTTCTTATCTGTAGTTTAGTGTAGATTTTCTATTATCTTACCTATCGGAGACAATAATTTCTTCATGAGATCGTGTCTTCTAGCTGCAGTGGTTGTAGTGACTCCAACCACACGGACAGTTCTCATTACTTCTCCATCTATTAATGTAGCTACTTCGTTCAGGTCTTGATTAGTGGTATTGTGTTGGGCCTGTGATGAAAATTATGATTGTAATAAGGTTCTCGCAATTCAGTTAGTTGCAATATATCGAAGGCTATTTTAAAACAAATTATATTAAACTCAAGACTGACACCATAGATTGAATCGGGGGGCTAGCCTGTATCCATGCCAATCCAGGTAAGACGCACTGCCGCTAAGCTATGAACAATACACACCAACAAACCAAATTTACTAGTTACAAAATCGATAAATGGCACCTACATTTTCCGTAAGGAAAATGTAGGTGCCATTTATCGATTTTGTGCTAGAAACATGTTAACAAATGGTATATATAATAATTGGTATAATATTCATCAATAAAACTAAGCATTAAGTTAAAGGTATTCTAAGTATTATTGTATTGGTAATGTTCCCAGAATACTGGCAGCATTACCACGCTGTATGGCAATACCTATTTGTTGGGCAAAATATAAGCCAGCATTCTGAGAACGTGTCGCCTCAACAAGGCGTGCAGCTATTTCTTTATACATAATTTTGGCCGCTGGTCCCCACAGCCCTAATGTTTCTACCCCAAAAGGCACAAATATGTAACCGCTATCAAGCGTAGTATATAGTAAATACAAGTACAACGACATGGTTCTTCGTTAACAAATTATACTATGACCATTACACTTGTCAAACCGTCTGCCAAGCGTAGCGATTATAGCAAATCCATCCAAACTATGGACACAACTCCACTGTGGATATTTTGGGGAGGCTTATGCCCAGTAGTGGACGTCATTCAGCTGACATGATGATAACTCACCAATAAGATGTTCATCTTAGCCAATAATTCGTTCTTCAAAACACCTACAGCGTTGTAATACACTTGCCATCTTTGTTCTGGAGTCAAGCTGTATAGATCTTCCACTGCCTCCATTTTATTTTCTTCAGCATTTTGATATAAAGCTCTATATTTCTGTAATAAAATTAGGTTTATCGTTAGAATTTTGGATATATGGCGCTGTGCCTCGAAGAGCACGTAACACCATTGTTCCTGTGCTTATTTTATTCCCACTCATGCGGTTGAGGACCGGAGGAGGCGTTTCATTAATACGAAAGCAAGCAAAGGATCATGGGTGGTGATGGTGTACGCTTTCGAGTGTTCTTTCATAGATAAGGTCGTGGCGTATTTAACTGCTGTGACCACCAAAAGGCATATCATTACCATTATTGAGTCGAAAAAGATTCGGAATTAGGAAAACGAGAGCGTATGGTGTATTCCCATATAATAGTGCACATATATCTTGCACAGTTAGCTGGTCTTTGTGGAAATTAGACGCCGTAACCCATACTCCTACACCTATATTTTTCCGATTTAAAACTTGTAATCAAACCTCTTTCGATCCTGTGATCTGCTCCGTCAGCGAATTATTATGCCCTGACATTGGCGGAATTATGATGACTTTTCCACAACCACCGCAAAACTATAATTCAATATAATTGTATTCCGATATGTAACACCTATTACACATCGGAAAATTCCCTGCCATCATTGACTGAGTTCGATATTTCCTTAGAGTATGCACCTTACGATGAGGTCGATAGTCTATACAATAACTTCATAGGCTATTCTGTCTCCAAAACAATTAAAACTTACCTTAAAACAATTTAATCGTTTCTTTGTCCTACTAATCTGCTTTTCTAACTTTTGCGTCATTTCTTCTACATCTATTGGATCATCTGTAACATCCTTAACATACTTTATGCTGTTTAACATCGAATCGATTTCTTTAAGAGCCCATTTATCAGAAAAACACGTTTCTATTTCTTCTGTTACAGCGATATCTAAATTTTCCCAGTCTTCAAATTCTTCATGTTCTTTACTATCTTCGCAATTAGATTTTTCCTCCAAATGACTGAATAACCAATGAAGAATGTTATCTTCTTTGGCATTTCTAAGTTCATGGTTTGTGTCTACTGTCCTAAGATATGGCTTCAGGTTTTTGTATGACACTATCTCCGTCTCACATTTTTCTATTTCATACTGTACATCTGTCATTTGTTTGAATATCTTCTCTAACTCTGATCGTTTGTTTGCATAAAGGTATGAATATTTCGATTTGATTTTCATTCTCAAGTTATGGAGGGTGTATTCTTCTAAAGCGGGGTTTTTGCTCTGACTGCCCAATCTTACAACACTATTAGTAACACCTAAAATTCCTTCTAAGAATTGATCAAGGGCGTGATTTGTGTAGCAGATTATCAACATTGGAGTACCTTCTAGGGATAAATTACTTAGTAGTGTGGAAGCAATTTTGATTCCTAAATAAGTTTTTCCAGTACCGGGAGGACCTTGAATAACTGCGAATTCTCGAGTTAGGGCACATTTATAGGCCTCCATTTGAGAAGAGTCCAGATTAAATGTAGTGGTTGGCCATTGGTCTGTGTCGAGAACTGGAAAGGGTATTTCTTCGGTTTTGTTAGGTAGAGTGTAGATAGTTTCAGTGGTGAGGTATGCCGGTGGGCGGGTTTCTTTCTGGAATTTGAAAATCATTTTTACAATAAATAATTAAACATGAATAACAGGATTGCTCTCTATTTTATTCAACTTAGCTAATGACGGAACAAAAAAGACGAATGTGCCATACGTTTACCTTTTCAAGTTGAAGTTAGTTTGTCTAACGCATCGGCTTTCTCAAGCTTAATTGTTTATAAAAAAATATGGTTCAAAGACAGCCTCTGCAGTTAGTCTAACGACACAATTACATGTAATTGAATTTGGAGTAGGTAGATCTGTATTTACTTTGAATGTAGGTACAGACAGCACATCAAGCTACCCAAATCTGTCAAATTTCCCCAATTAAAAGTAAACCTTATGCTTAAGTGATAACGTTGAAAATCTATAAAAGATTGGGGTAGTTGGATGTGCTGGCGTCTGTACAAATATTAGGTGTTACGATATACTTTTGTAAATTATTTAATTATCATACTTGTAAAATAACACATCTATATGTGATGGAGATTAATACTTGGTTTAAGTACTAGATAGCCTGTGGAGGTCTCGAGTACAGACCCAAAGCGTACCACTAACCTTTCGAATTTGTGTGCGTATAAACTAATTATCTCTTACTTAAGACGGAGAAAGAAAACATCGAGAGGAAACTTGCATGCCTGGGACTTCTTAAAAACGTTTTTGATGGTATCTGAAGTCTGTAACCTGCACCAGGCATATCGCCTATCTCTTCTCATGGTGAGAGGAGACACTTTCCCTGCAGTTGACAGTAATGGGCTACATTATTATTACGAGACGGGTCTGTAAATGCTTGCCTTACACGCAGCAGGTCGTGGGTTCGATTCCCACCCAGGACAGATATTTGTGAGCATGTACTGCACTGTATGTATGTTTGTCCTGAGTCTGGATGTAATCATCTATACGAGTATGTATTTATAAAAGAAAAGTAATATAGTATAAAAAATGTAATATATTGGTTATCTGATTTCCATAGTACAAGCTCTGCTTAGTTTGGGATCAGTTGACTGTGTGTTAATAATTTCCACGGATATTATTATTTATTAGACAGTTGCTTATTTTCTAAAATATCTTGAACTGAATAAAAACACTTTGCAACTAATAGTATTAATAAAAAAAATATTCTATTTTCGTGAAATGGTAAATCTTTTATATTGTTAGCTCATTTGTTTTTAAATTCAGGTTAGGTATACTATAGGCAAGTGTGCCAGTAACAAGTGATCACTCATTACCTGAACGTCCACGATATATCTGCGCATCGGCAAGTTATCTATTCTGGAGTCTTGCAGTACTTTCAACACTCTGTGGTAAGGCTCGAAGAATACTTCGCTTTCCACCATTAGGTAAGACACGTTGAATATGCTCTTTGAGGTTGGGTTTTGGAATGATACTGCTACCTGAAAATGAAAAGCATCATTAAAACAAAATACCCCAAGCTGTCAAATTTCCCCAATTGAAAGTGAACCGTATGCTTATGTGATAAAATTTTAAATCTATAAAAGAAATTTGACAGATTGGGGTAGCTGGATGTGCTGGTTTATATCAAAGGCACAGACGTGCCTTTGATATAAAATAAAGAAGATTTTATTCACGTAGACTTTAAAAAAGCGCTTGTCAATAGTCAGAAAATGTTTGAAGTAATATAGTTAAAGTAAGTAGTAAACATAATTATTTCTAGGTACATCTACTATATAAAAATAAGTCGGGTTTTCCTTCCTGACGTTATAACTCCAGAGCGCACGAACCGATTTCCACGGTTTTGCATTCGTTGGAATGGTCTCGGGCTCCGTGATGTTTATAGCAAAGAAAATTTATAAAATTTAACGCGAGTAACACCGCGGGGCACAGCTAGTATAATAATACATATATACGGATTGTATGAAAACATGCAGATTTAACATTTAATTTATGATTATTATGATTTAGTCATTTAGCTAGCTTATATTAAGTTTTTGTCAAGCTTATATATCGTTATTTTAAGTTTTTGATATAATTTACTACTTATTGTCTATATTAAGGTAAGAATTCCATATTATTATTATGGCAGACCTTGTGTTTATATCGACGGTCGCGCTTTAATTTTACCACCGGATCTAATTCACCCCAACTGAGAGGAACCAGCAAAATAAACTCAGCGGGTTAATCTACTACCGGTTTCAATCCGCCTTAGTTGAAACAGTCCGGCGAAACATACTTAAGCGGGCATGAAAAATCAGCTTTTATAACTGTAATTTTATTCTATTCCTAGAATTAATGTTTAAGTGGAGCTGGAAAACGCGATGAGCAAATAAAAGAAAATATCCATACAGTGTTTCAAACTTTCCAAATTAGACTGTCCTGTGTAGTGTGTGTGTGTAGAATCCTTAAGATTTGCAGTAGAGGAAGACGCCAGTTTAGTTCGCAAGAATCTTAGTGAAAATATTATTAAAAATTATCTTACGTATCCTTCGCTCAGCAAATGCAGACCCGAGTCCAGTACAGTAGCACACAAAATAGTTTCAAAGTTATCACAAGTGAAGAGTAGCAGGGAGCCAAACATTAGCTGCTTATTGTATGCGTATCTTTTGGTGTCGACTGTACTCTGGTTAATCCTTTCTCTGTAGGCTATGTCGACTAGATAGCCGACTTTGTTGTTACTCACGTAGTTGCGGATAATGCGGACTTTTGGAAACACTCTGGAATTTAAATAGAGGATATTAAGACTTGATTGAAAAGCGGCGGTAGGGATTGCAATCCCGCACTGTTTCCAATCCCGCGGGATTTTTGCTGGATTGACTTCGTCACAGCGGGATCCCGCGTAGTTTATAGTTTTTTTATATAAACTTTATTTTGGTTATAATCAACTTTTAATTAAAACTCAACAACGCCTTACTAACTATTAATTGGCTAATTAATTCACCAGTCCAGCTACTTATTTATCAATAAAAGAATTCTAGAACCATAAAAATTTACAATATTTGGTAGTACTTTGTACTTTCGTACTCTACTAGTTAACTAAAAATATTATTTCTAATCTTTACCTGAGGTAATAGTTATTTTATAATCAGTCTTTAGTATTCACCAAGAGTATCATATAAATTTAGTTTAATTTAAATTTAGTCTTTTTTAAGTTTTCTTACTAAATAATTAATCGCAACGTTAGAAATATAAAACAATAAAATAATCAGTCACTTCTCTTTTTAAAAATATGATTTTAAAAAAGAAATGACATCTTCGGTGGTGTCATCTCCCAACCTATTTCTTATAGAATTATTTATGTAGCCAGCTGCCGAAAAAGTTCTTTTTGCGTCTACACTTGTTGGCTGGATAGGTAATAAATAATCGGGTAACAAAATTAAATACTTTCCTCGTAAAATACGTTGCTGAGCAGATTAATGGGCGCCAATTTTAAAAAAATCGGACCACCTGATGCTTGCGGTTTCGCATTGATGATCCGCAATATATTGCGGGATCCCGCAGGGCCTAAAATTATGCTGGATTGCAATCCCTAAGCGGCGATCAGCGCATATAGCGGCGTTCATGGGTAGTTGAAATTATCGGCAAAGAAATGTATAGAAGAGGTGGGTGCTAATGAGTGCAAGACATACTGAGACAGCGGGGCGCGAGCGCCGCTTCCTCACCCTCGGCGCACACGCAATCAGCAATGGCATGCCGAACAGTGTACACAGGAGTGAACTACTAGACGTCGCAAAAACTATCTGGATAGATTGTCCCTTTGAATGAAAAATCTATGCTTATGTCCTGCTTGCCACACTGGGTGGGCCAAATATCTTCGGATCATTTGTAAATGCAACGGAGCTTGCAGAAGCCTTGCCTCTTCATACGGCGAAGAAGACCAGTATTTGTCCCGCGCCTAAGCGTTTGGAATGGATATAAAAACCTCGTGGCGTTTGGTTGCAGTGCAGTTGGACCCTTACAAATTGAATTATTTTCTTACACCAAATATAAAAAAATATTTATTATAATAGTTGTCATAAATAATGTACATATTTTTTCTAATTATCTTATACACTATATTATAAATGGATTTAAATACTAATAAATCCACATGTGGAACGTAACCATTAAGTAATATTCAGAATATTGTTGAAATTAGTATATATTTTATACCTGTAATAAACTTATAATAATGCTAAAAACTGTGAAAGTGCTTACAAAATAAGGATCTGTAGGTATTGTGCTATGTTGTAGTCTAATACTCTGTATGTATCTGTAGTATTTGATATATATAATAATAGCTT
The DNA here is from genome assembly GCA_951640165.1 of Pseudoips prasinana. Classification (NCBI taxonomy): domain Eukaryota; kingdom Metazoa; phylum Arthropoda; class Insecta; order Lepidoptera; family Nolidae; genus Pseudoips; species Pseudoips prasinana. The sequence continues at coordinate 14,304,533 of OX621259.1, read as the reverse complement.
AGCATAATCATAAACATACCTTATATTCTCGTGTCTTCTTTTCGAAGGGTTTTCCAAATATTTACCTGTCAACAGAACATTTCTCATTTGATACATAACAACCACTTAAAACCATCAAGGAATAATATCATAAGACACTTTTTATCGTATCACAAGTATCCTTGCAACTTGTATAATTTCGCGTTCTGGAAAACTGTTTTAGCTATTTCGATAAAATTTATAGGATAGGCGTTTTAGTGTGAAAAACAACACTCTGACCCCTAGGTCTCTTATTTGGGAAAACACAACTTGAAAAAACACTCAAAAAAGAGCGGAACAACAAACACAACTTCCAATTAGCCCAACTCAGGATGCATCTCCACTTTATATCTTACATGCAAAGGCAATAATTTTGTTATACTAACAAGTAGGTATAGCCTACTAGACTTTTTAAAATTATTCTATGAATTTCTTTTGTTCACTTTTTATTATTATTTTGTATTAGTTTAAGTTTACATTAAGTTGACCTATTGTTACACCTACCTACCCTGTTTTCCCTTTCCTTAGTATATCCACTCCATAATTGGTTGTCTGGAAGAAATCGCAGTAGCGATAAGACCGCCCTTTGTACTTAATTTATGCATGCACATTTTAATTTTAAGTTATTGTGTACAATAAAGAGTATTTTACTTTACTTTACTTTTACAGCATACTTGATGGTAAGCAGTTACCATCACATGAAACAGTAATCTTAGTTCCCTTTTCTAATAAGTTCTGGTGACCTTACTCACACAGAAGTGCTTTGCATATAAAACTATTTTCCTATGTGTGAGCAGCTAGAGGTCATCTGGAAGGCTAACATCGGTCAATGCATTAATGATCTAACTAGCGTTGCAAGTGTTCAAGTACTATGGTAAGTGCTTGAGATATATACAACAGGCCTGTTGGTGTGGTTGCTAGATACTTGCCTTTCACACCGCAGGTTGTGGGTTCGATTCCCACCCAGGACAAATACTTACATGAACATATCTGTTTGTCCCGAGTCTGGGTGTAATTATCTATTCAAGTATGTATTTACAAAAGAAAAGTAGTAGGTATATATAGTATATTAGTTGTTTGATTTCCATAGTACAAGCTCTGCTCAGTTTGGGATCAGATGGCCATGTGTGATTATGTCCATATGTGCAAACCGGAACCAGAAAAAAATTTAAAGTTTGCATTAGTCAATGGCTAATGTTAGTGATTTGCATCATCGTACTAAAAGCCATTATTAACCCTGTTACAAATGCTTTGAGTCAATAATATGGAAATTTTATTGCTCATAAAAAAGTGCTTATATTATTTATATTGATATGCTTGCTAAATGATACTTCATCAGATCAGATGGCTGTGTATGAATTGAATAATGTCCAAGGATATTAATATTATATATATTTAAAAATAAGAATGTTTACCCACAGATGCCTTCCCGTAATGGTCCAAAGCAATCTTCTCGTAACAGTTTAAACTGTATATCTAGATAATGTTCTATACTTGGGTATGCTCCATTGATAATGTTTGGCTGTATAGGAACTTTGTTAGCTGTCAATAGATCATCTTGTGTGGGGAAAATGTTGAGGTTTTTGAAGTGATATGGATCTTGATTTTGAGTTTCAGGTTGCGGTGTGAAGTAAGTTGGTTCCTGGAATGTATAGACAAAAAAAAATTATTTATTTATTTGTATTGGCTGTGGTAACCCTAGAAACCATGGTTCACATGACTTAACTACTATTAGCTAATAACTACAACATAAATGGAAATCTCAACAATTCTTGTCTAATTTACATTTCCACCATATCAGCCAAATTATCACCACTGCTGACAAAAGCCTCCCTAAAGAATGGGGGATATGCCATAATTACCATACTTGGCAGACAGGTTTCCGATCGCAGTTCGATGGTCATAGTTCAAAGAATAATGATGCTGCCCAATCTTTGGTAGGTATTCCCACAGGACAATTTCTAGGCCTTCCACGGGATGAGACAGGGTATTCTACTCCGTCACCACACAGCACATAATTTACATTTAATGTTTGTATAAATTTAATCCATTTATGAATTTACCCATGTATGTACCGAGAATTACTTGTAAAGTATCACACACATTTGTTTTTACTTTGTGATATATTTGTGTTGGTAAATAATAATAAAATAAATATTTTAGTCTGGTTAAATAATTATTATTAGTGAACTGGCAAGCAGTTGATTCAACTGGTAAGTGCCTGTATCCAGCTCTTCTCCACTGGTTTCTATTGCAGCTTTGATATTTGTAGAGTCTATTTTTGAATTGATTCACATTTTGGGCTGAGATAACGTTTTCTGAGAGTTTATTCCACGCTTTGACTATTCTGTTGTTTAAAAAGTGTTTGTGATGGTCCTTGTGAGATTTTTTTGAATTGCCATAAAATAAAAACAATATTCAGATGGGAAATAGCATTGTTACTTACCTCATTTTCCAATATTTGAATAATTCTTTTTTTTAGTTGTTCCATTTTTAAAAACATATCATTGCTGAACCTTTCTGTATGCTCTTCTCTAACACCTATAGCACTAACCTCTGTTACTTCTAATAAATCTAGAATTTCTTTTAAAAATTCAATATTATCTGGTTCAAAATTAATGATACCCTCATATAGAGACAATATTGTATTATAAAACCCTTCAGCATCATCCCACATTTGAGAATTCAACCTCTTTTCTACTATTCTAACTGTTGGTAACTCGTCCAGATATTTTTTTAGATTAACAATAAAGTTTGAACTTTGAAATCTAGTTCTTAATAATTTCACCATTTTTGAGTTTTCACCTGGCTCCAAGGAGTTGTATATGTTTGCCAATATCCTCACAATTAAAACTATAAAATCTCCTTTCAGTTCCGGTTCATCAAGGAGGTTCCAAAAACCAGGACGATGCGATACTTCCAAGTTTAAAATTGGTGTTTGTAACGTGGAGATGTCTAGGAGTCTCTTGAAACCGATGGGCTTTTTCTCTGTAAACTGAGGCTTGGGATTGGTTTGAGGTTCTGGTTGGTCATCGTCAGCAAATTCTGAGGTTGCAGACGTGTTTGCACGAGCATCTTCAATTAATGTACCGTCGAACCAATCGATGCGGAGGGAAGCCTTGTTGTTTTCACTCATGACTCCAAGGAGGTATATATTCTTTAAAATATAATAATGCACTTTCAATCTGGACGACGACGTTAGAACTTTAATAAAACAGAACGAAAGTAAAAACTATTAATGCACATAAATACTCTTGTTTTGACGTAAGTTAACAGCTGACGCTGACATTGCTACATAAATGTCAAAATACCGTTCCAGATTTTATTTTTAATTCCGTTTTACGGCTCTGGCTTCTTTGGCCTTATGAGCCTTCAGTAAATATATTTCTATATCATTTATTTCCGTCATTGTCAAGTAAAGTCCATCACAGTCAAGTCATACATAGTCCTTGTCCAACCCCAGTTAAGCAGTGGAGACTTTACTAGAGGCTTTTATGGAGTTTTGGTTACAACACGGAAAATTAAAATTCACGGTAACATCGCACTTTCCTTCACTTGTGTACATTGTCGAAGATGTTATGTCTAAAAATCCACCATATTTACACATAAAAACTCGAATTTATACCAGTTTTTGAAAATAAAACATAGCCTCGATGCGTCTTTTTCCGCGTTGGCGCCAAAACTCTCAGCGTTCCAGATCTATAATAATAATTGGTGTTACCACATGCAGTTACGGTCGTCCACTGCTTTTTTACACGGCTTTTACTACTACACCGAACAATTAGTTTTCAATTTTATTTTTATGCTAAACCCTTGCATAAATAAAATCTCATTGCTCGGTGTATACGTCTCTAAAAGTAAAACTACAAACTAACTAATTCGCCAGATGGCATCCCTTATAATTTTCTAATTTTAATTTAGAATGGTTATTGATGTGAATGAAAATCGGGGGGTCAGTAACGCGTGGGTGATGACCTCGGTATTGCAAGTAGATACATAGTAATCGTTGACATAAGTCTGGCTATTGATTTATTGCTAACTTAATTAAAAACATCTTGATTAAAATTTTTAATAAAAAATATCGTTTAAAATACCTATTGGTTCACGGTACTATTACTTTGCGAGAAAAATATGTAGATTAAGCAACAACTCGGAATTGTCAATTTTTTTAATACCAAGTCAGCAAACAAACGTATTGTTCATCTGATGGTTAGCGATTAGGTACCGTAGCTTAAGTTGTTGTGGCCCTAAATTCGACCCCATAAGTAGTTTCGCTAATGCTGAATTAGTTACTTGCACGCTTCTCTCCAATTTACGTACTTTAACAGCGAAAGAAACAGTAAAATAGAAATAAAAGTTTATGTTCCTTCAATATTCCCGAATCGGATTGAGAGTAGCTTTATTGCTTTTATAACGACGTGAAAGAAAACATTTTATTCGTATCTTTTCATTGCTACTTTGCAGATAAAATATTACTTACTTAACTACGTTATTTTCGGTAAGTTAGCGATAAGAACCAGTGGATTCAAGAACAACTAATGGATTTTTTATAGTCTGATGTCCAGTTATTAATGTTTATTGAGATATAAAGTTATATTTCTGGCAAAACTGTAGCACAGTATAAATATGGACAGTAAGGTAACTGAGCCTAGTTGATGAAATAATTACCTACGCTCTAGGGTTGCAACTTTTAATGTTTTAGATATTTTTTTTTTATTAAAACAAATTTGTTTTATAAATCAGCAAAAAGGCTAAACTACAAAAGCTTCGGTTTTGATGAAGCCGAGTTCAAACAGCCGTAGGTATACTACGCAATACGCACGTGGATTTATAATGAGATTACGGAGATGAACTTATACGCGACCACTCGTTGTGACGCGGCACTTACTACCAAAGAGTATTTAACCTACAACCTACAACTTACTACCAACTATAAGTATTACTCTATGCTTACTACTGACAGCACCGTGATAACCGCTAAGGGGTCTTGTCGATGTGTATGTTTGTGTGAGTGTGCCGTTTCGACTGTACTGTCTATTTCTATACTGAGACTGTAGGTTGTATGGGCTCTTTCAGAGAGGGGAGTACAATGAACCCGGGATCACTCTTAGCCTACGCGTAACATGATACAGTTGTTAAAACACTTAAAAAGGAGCCCAATTCGAGTGTGCTTGATTTTATTAAGTGTATTTTAAGCAAATTGTGCCTTGTTTATCTATCCATTGTAATTGATACATACAAGCTTTTGTAGGATCTCATAATAAAAAATGTCAAATCGGTTCTTATACCTACAATAATTATGGAACTAATTGTAACCTGTCCTTTGGGTTAGTTTTAGAAACCACACATAGCAGCAAAATTTAAGTATGGTAGGGTACAGTGGTTTTACGGTCTATGAGCAGCTAGACTGTACAATCTGTACCTATACAAAATGTGCTGTAGGTAATAAGAAATAATAATAATATCCTGGGACGTTACACAGCCACGGCTATCTAAACTAATCAAAGCTTGTTCTATGGAAACCAGATAACTGATATACTACTTTTCTTTTGTAAATACATACTTATGTAGATAATTACACCCAGACTCAGGATAAACAGAAATGTTCATGCACACAAATCTATCCTGGGTGGGAATCTACCATGACCACGACCTGCGCTGCGGCATGAAAGGCAAGCATTTACCAACAAGCATTTTTTAGCAGTAAAGCTGACTATCTGCCGTGCAATCACTAGATCGCCGTAACTCAATATCAGCTGTTAAGGTAAATCGCACTTTAAGTCGGTTACATAGAGTAGCATTTAACTTTAGGTACTCATTTTAATTTATAATGGCACTTTAGCATATGCATGGCGGTATTCCCTCTCTTTTTAATCATCGCTGTAACTTCTGTAAGTTAGGATGGAACATAATGAAATGACAGTGAGCAGTGAGGCTCAAGCATGTACCGGGGAACAATCGCTTTAACTGTCTTGGATACCGCAACGAATTGAACCAGAAATCAACAAGGGGGAGTTTCATACACCCAGGAGGGTGTGGTCCCCTTTACTGCTCTCGTAGTCTAACGGTAGGGCGTTCAGCCGCAAATGAGGTCTCGGGCTCAATTTGACCGAATCAGGTCTTAATGGTCTTCTCAGTTGGGGCGCATTGGATCCGGTGGTAGCATTAAAGCGCAACTGTCGTTTGAAACACAAGGTCCGTTCTAATAATAATACTGAATTCATACCTTAATATAGACAGAACCATTCAGACAATATGTAGTAAAATATAAATTTCAATAATGAAACCTAAACATAATCTCCTTGACAATAACTTAATACAAGCTAGCTAAATATCACTACTATTATAAAATAAATTGTATAAATGTTTTAACATTCCGTGCACCTTTCTAAATATCTGTAATAAGTAACTAGAAATAATAACTGTATTACTACAAACATGTTCTGACTATTTACAAGCGCTTTTTTAAAGTCTACGTGTATAAAAACCTTTTTTATTTTATTAATTTATTTAATGTATTATTGGTAATTTTTTGGGCAATAAAAACTAAGTACTGGTTTTAGCCTGAAGTCCGGTAGTTGTCGGTGTCATACGCTCGTGCCACGGAGAGTATTTATAGCTGTCGTTCTTCTGTCTGATCTCCCTTGTTGTATAGGCATCCCATCAGATTATGAAAGTAAGGGAATAAAGTGTGCATCCGTGTTTGCATAGTTGACATTTCCCAGTAAATCTCTGACATAGCGTCTACAACCGGTATGAGTGTTGGAAGTGCCCTCTGAAGGGCCACGCTTAGTAACTAAACAACTTTGGTGGTCACCCATCTATAGTCTGACCGAGTGTCCATGTGTTTAACCTCACCGATCATTTACACCATGTGAGTACATCTGGCTATGAGCGCCTCAGAACACAATAAATTGAACAAGCACGATATTTTGCTCATTGACCCAAGATTGAAAATTGAGTTTATTAATTCATGTGGGATTTATTTACATTGCATGAAATATACAAATGGAACCAATCAAGTGCCAAAGTTACAATCTACGTGGGGTTCCCCAAAAATCCTACAATCTATATTATATTCACAACACATTGGCCAGAAACAAAAAATAATTAAATACAAATAAAAAAAAAATAACTCAAAGGACAAACGAACTCTTTATTCCCCTCACGATTTCTATTTTAGGTAGGTATTCGTAAATGCTAATCCGAGGAAACCAATTTGGATATTAAGGATAACTGGCATATCAATATAAGCAGTGAGGATATTTTGGATATGTTTAGGTTTTGTTTACAGATAAATTAACTTCTTATTATAAATAAATTTACAACATGGCAAGATGACTGACGGAATCGGGACTGGTCGCTCCCTCTTAACAACTCCTGTAAGCCAGGATCAACAGTGGCACCCAATGAAATGACACTGAGCGGTGAGGCTCAGGCATATCCCGGGGAATCGTTTTAATTGTCTTGGATCCCGCAACGAATTTAATCAGAAAGAAAAAAAGGAGGAGTTAGAAAATTAATAGTTCCACTACCTCCAGAGCAAAGTGGAAGACAGAATGATGTAAAGAGGCTATAGCCTCATAAAACGAGAGAATTGCAACTAGAGAAGCAAGCTGCAAAAGCACAGATGATCAATTTAAGGATCCTAAGTGAGCTGTTATATTTGATACCAATAGTAGGTATAGCAAAAGCGCTTAAACGCACGGAAGTTGTTCTTTGTTGCTACAAGATCCGTATAATAAACTACTCCAGATATTGGTTGCAAGCTGTTTAACATAATATCACGCTGATTTTGCCAGAGATCCCACTCCCAAAGAATGTGGTGAGCAGTTTGTTCATATTCATTACTGGACGTTGAACACAGACAGATTGGTGAAGATAATAATTAGTATAACTGACGGAATGAAGTTAATCCCTGGTAATCGTGGGAGGCCACTGGTGTGGGAAGCAACCTGTGTTAATACACTAGCCAGTGAAACCCTCCTTCTAAGATCTCCACAATTGCCGGTCTTGCGCAACCCGCATCCCCCGGTTTACAGCGGCCCCCACAAGATCATCGGTCCATCTTGTAAGGGGCCTGCCCACTCTGCGTCTTCCGGTTCATGTCCGTTCTCCAGACAATAATAATCCTATCGGCTATTATGCAATCAAATGAGTCAGTTGTGTAGGTTTTGAGAGGTAAGCGGATAAAAGAAATTGGGTTAGGTACATTATAATATGCATATTTATGTTAAGAAAAGATAAAACTGTGTGTGTGTGTGTATGGTTGAATTTGTTCATTTTAGAGTGAAACAGTGTGAAGGATTAAGTGAGTATTCTAATAATATTTTCTAACTAAAACTTCCGACCTAAACCACATTTTAATTGCTGTATAAAATGCTTAAAATTCCTAGAAACGGCTTATACAATAAAATAAATAATCATAAATAATTATCAAATAATTTGTATAAGACCTCTACGCACGTATCTAAGGGCAGTGGTGACCGTAGTGTTGACTACAACAACCGGGACCGACAGTTTAACGTGCTCTCCGAAGCACGAAGACGCTCAGAAATTAAGCCACTTTGATGGACCGACCGCGATTCTAGTTGCTTGACTAACGGATCGGTGAGACCTTGTGTCAGGGCTTCAAGCCTTATTGCTCCGACTTTTGTTAGGACCACAGCTGCGATCGATATTAAATGTACAGTCCGCAGCAGGAAGAAACTTAGAAATAAAACCACTTGGGTGTTAAATATCTATCGACTCAAGTTGAAAGAAGAAAATAAATGGGTTTAAGTCAGTTTCCTAATATCTATTATTCATTCACCCAAAAAATTCTGCATGAATAAACAAAACAACAAAAAACACTTTCATTCTATTACAGCGCAATCATACCCGCCATTACAATCAAGAGGGCCATTTCCAATCAAATAGTGATGCGTAAACACTCAAAGTCCTCAATGCTTCTAGACTAAGATCCCAAAACGAAAGATTACACTGATTTTGACAGCTTTTTTTTTGAGAAGGCAGTGGGAATACCTATGCATCCACCTATGACAAGTGCATACGCATGCAACCTATGTCAGGTGGATGCATATGCCACCCGCAAAAAGTGTTTGCGGGTGGGTATGTCGGAGTTGCACCGACTAAACCTAACCTGCCGTGCACTTCTTCTGGCGCCTGAAAGGTGGAACCGAGCCTCGGGAACGCGGGTATGCAGCTCCGGTTTAGATTTCCAGCCTAAAATTTACAATTGGCCCATGCGTTTTGACCATCTAATTATACGGGTATTTTTTTTTCTAAAACTTTTAGACAGTAGTTTGACAGTCGATAAGTGGACGAAAATTAAGAGTAAAATGCGCTCGGCGTTTTCACCGCACACTGTATTTAAATATCCTGCCAAAAAAATTAAAATTTTAAAATTTGTTTTTGTTAAATAATTGTAACATTGAGTTTTCATATATTATTATATTTGAAACGTTAAGAAGTGACGCCAAAAAGCTTGGGGCCTTGCTTAATAACGTCACTCAAAGTAGTGCTGATTTCAAATTATTAAAACAATACTGCTTTAAGAGTTGATGGTATGCACCATATAGTACCTGTACTTACTACTTACTTATCGTATGGGCAGTGGCTACCTAGTGTTAGAGTTGTTCAAGCCATCCATTAGGCCTCTGACATGATTTAACGACGATCAGAAATTAAATCACTTTGTTGCTCATCTATCACCTCATCTATGGACTGACCGCGAGCCTAGTAGCTTAACCTGACCAATCACTTACAGACCGGTGAGAGCATTATGCTATAAGCGTCTGAAGTACTAGCTACCTCTTCTTAATATAATAATTTAAATCCAAATGTTTTGTTTGAAGGTAGCTTTTTTTTCATGAACTCCTAGCCAAATTTATTTGGAGTCCTGCCAACGTCGATGCTATACAATTCCGTTGGGGATTCTTCGCAAAAATATGTTATATATATATACAGAAAGTTATCAGTACGTGTCTGGGAAGTTTTTGTGCATTTTCCTTTGTTGACCTAATTTTGTGGCGTAAATTATATTAAGGTGACGTATTTCACACAGAGACGTCCCGGCAGGCTCACTCAATCAGTTATTCAGATATGAGTTGTAACAATTCCTCGCTGTTTGTGTATTCAGATTGCTAATGTTGTGTTCATGACTTAAAGTTAGGTTCATTCGAGAAGAGAATAATCATAAACTTTGAGAAATGCAGAGTTCAAAGCATGAAGATAAATAGAATTTCTTGGGACAACTAAAACTACTACTAGCAATGATAAATATCACACTATTTTATGTTTTTTTTTATTTTTCTTTATTGGGACAGAAAACAGTTATACGTTACAGTATTTTTCGCAGATTATATGGTAACTTATATTAAATAAACGTATAACCCACACTAATTTCCGAAAAATAATTATAAATTTTAAAAGAAGATGAGCTGTGCGCATCTTGTTGAGAACGTTGTATTTTGGTTACTCATAAATTTTTGTTCGTAGGTATACCCCGAAACTAGTGCATCTATCTATGTTTATGTTAATAAAATACTGTAATGTTATAAATGCGAAACTTTATGAGTGTCTGAGTGTGTATGTTTGTTACGTCTTCACGCAAAAACTACAGAACAGATTGTGATGAAATTTTGTAGTAATATAGCTTATATACCTATCCGAATGACACATAGGCTATAAATTAAAAAGTTGAACGCGGGTAAATCCGCGGGGCACAGCTAGTACTTATATATTTCTAAATACATATACACATCACACTACTCTTATAAAGGCTAAAGTTTGTGAGTGTGTATGTTTGTTAGTTCTGCACGTTTTGATAAAATTTGGTATGGAGTTGGCTGACGCCCTGCATTAACACATACCTAGGCTATAATTTATAAAGTTTAACGCGGGTAAAACTGTGGAGCACAGCTAGTTATAGATAAATAATACCCAAATACAGAACAAATAGTCGTGCTCATCACAAAGTTTTGTCCTGGTTGTGCATCGAATCCAGGACCTCTGGCTTAGCAGTCAGTGACCACCTTAACAAGATTTCCTTGCTATGGCCAACCTGAATTTGAAGCCTTTATAGCGACTTCCAGGCTAGCTAAGGTAGTTTCTATCCATCCAAGGTCGAGAGTTTCCGATAGTAAGGTAAATGGGTACCCTATTGTCTCGCGAAGCAGTGAAAGTATCTTAAGCAAATAGTTTGTTCACCACCCAATTGATTTGTTTGATTCGATTGTGGGTGAACTAGATGGTTAATTTCGATCGATTTTGGCTCTGAAATAATAAAGTAGTGTCCTCCTGGTCGAATTTATAATCTGTGCAGGACAAATTATTGTACACGAGTGTATGCACAAATATAGGGGCACTTTCTTTTCCACCACGGTTCCACCGGTCGCATCACGAGTCATCATCCCATAGGATGATGAGAGATCATCCTATGGGATGATGACTCGTGATGCGACCGGTAAGAAGTAAGATAGATGACCGACGGCTTTACGTGCTCTCTGAGGTACGGTGGTGCGATACCGCCAATTACCAGACATCTGGCAGATACTTGAACAAATTTTTAACAGATAAATCCAGAACTCTATTTTAGCCCTCCCCGGATGCTCCGGAGCGACCTCCAGACCCTTTACGACCTAGATGGCTCTGTCATAGTGGCAGGCGATCTCAACGCCAAGCACTTGCAGTGGAGCTGCGTCGCGAGCAACTCGCGGGGCGTCTCCCTTGCGCGAAGCTTGGAGGTCATACCCTTCGACCTTGTAGTCCCCCTCGAACCGACCCACTATCCCAACAAAGTGGGCGACAGACCGGACATTCTCGATGTTGCGCTTCTGAAGAACACAAACTTACGTTTGGCTTCTATAGATGTGCAACACGGGTTAGACTCTGACCATAGACCGGTCATCCTATGTCTCGCCTCTCGCACCGGTCCGTCTGACCGCGGCGAGAACGACCCCCCAAGATATGCGACCGATTGGAGGACACTCGAGGAAAAACTCAAGTCAACTTCATCGGTTCATCTAGACGCGATCCCCTCTCATAGAGACGCCGACGCAAACGCTCGAAGCCATTCACAACTCACGTTCAAAATCAATTGAACGAATGTTCCCGGGAGATTCCAGCGACTGACGAGTTCAGTCGATGGAGGCTCCCGGCCGATTTGCGTGAGTTGATGACTGAGAGGAACGCAGCCATCAGAGCCTACGACTCTTTATCACACTGAGGAAAACCGCAAACGCATGTTCTCCCTTCGGCGAGCCGTAAGGGAGCGTATAGCCGAGATGCGGGAGAACCAGTGGGATAGGAAGTTAAGCGAAATAGATCCTTCGCACCAGGCCTTTTGGGAGCTATGCAAACGGCTCAAGTCCGACACGGAATCTACTATGCCTCCGCTGCACCGATCGAATCAACGCAACGCCCAGCGTTCGACGACGTCGAGAAGGCGGAGTGCCTGGCCGACAGTCTAGACGCCCAATGTTCGCCCAGCACTCTACCAGTAAACCCGGATCACCTTACTAAGGTCGACTCTGAGGTAGAACGTAGACTCGCTGTCCCACTCCCCCCAACCCCGATAGCACCCAGGGCAGAGTCCTCCCGGGAGGACGATGCCGTCGTAATAGACGACGACGACCCCCTGAGGCCAGTAACAATCGACGAGGTGAGGACCCTGATCGGGGGTCTCCGCCCACGCAAAGCCCCCGGCGCTGACGGTATCACCAATCGTGTGTTCAAGCACTTCTCTGTGCCCCTACTTAACCTGCTGGCCGCGATCTTCTACGCGGCCTTTTCCAATAACATCTTCCCACAACAGTGGAAGCAGGCCACAGTGATTGGTATACCGAAACTCGGCAAACCCAAAACCGACCCGGCTAGTTATCGCCCGATAAGTCTCCTCAGCACGACGGGGAAACTTTACGAGCGCATAATCTACGCCCGCCTCTTGGCATACACCAATGCCAACAAACTCCTCCCTGACGTCCAATTTGGCTTTCGAGCCAGACACTCATGTGTTCACCAGGTGCACCGCATCGTAAAACACATTCTCGTAAAATCAGCCCGGCATGGTTGCCACACCGGAGCACTCTTTTTCGACGTAGCTAAAGCATTCGACAGGGTCTGGCACAACGGCTGTTGGAGTACGAAGTACCAGACCGTCTCGTACACATCATACGAGACTTCCTGTCGGATCGCACCTTTAGATACCGCGTCGAGGGAGCTTTCTCCACCCCCCGCCCGATCCGAGCAGGAGTTCCCCAGGGGTCAGTCCTCTCCCCCCTCCTGTTCTCGCTGTAAACCAGCGACATTCCCACCACCAAGGCGGCCCAACTGGCCCTCTTCGCAGACGATACCGCTCTGTATTACTCGGGCAGAAGCCCGAGTGCCATTCATTCTCGACTCCAAATCGCAGCCGACGCCTTAGGCGACTGGTTCAGGAAATGGAGGATCAAAATAAACCCCTCCAAGAGCACTGCCGTGCTCTTCTCAAGGGCAAAACCCAGCCCGATACTACCACCTGTCCGAATGTTCGGCGAGCCTATCCCTCGGGAGAGGAAAGCCAAATATTTGGGGGTGATCCTCGATCACAGGCTAAACTTCAGGGAGCACCTGCGGACCGTTCGCAATCGGGCCGCATTTGCTCTTGGTCGATTACACTGCCTCTTGAATGCACGCAGTAAAATGTCCCTTGAAAACAATGTGAGAATTTACAAGACGTGCATTCGACCGATAATGACGTACGCGAGCCCGGTGTTCGCGCACGCCAGTCCCAGTTCCTTATACCGACTCCAAACGCTTCAGAATCGGTTCATGCGGCGCGCCGTGGGCGCACCATGGTACGTCCGCTATAAAAACCTACACGCCGATCTCAAACTGCCTACCATCAAGCAGTGGATGAAGCAGGCGTCAAAAACATACTTTGACTCGGCCACTCTCCATCCAAACCATTTGGTGGTAAAGGCGGTCAAGTACACCCCATCGCACTTCTCACGTAAGCACCGTCGTCCCAGGATCGTCTTGGACGAACCGGACGACGAGATTACTGCCTACTTAGAACAAATTAAAGTCATTAGAAACTCTCGTGACACTATACACAAACCGATTATTCGTACTCGTCGGACGAGAGTACGACCGCGAACGCGTCGCGACCACCAACGCCCTCCATGACCCTTAGTTTGCATATCGTATCGATAAAAAGCCCCCTCAACGCGGACGGGGTCATGTCATTAACGTAGAGCGAAAGTTGCACAAAACTCCCTAAAATGATGATCTTGCCTTCTCTCCGCCAGTAATCGCCCAGAGTCGAGGTTCGAACCCCACAGGGGTTGCCCTCCGGCGCGGGTTACTTAATTGCTAGACGGCTTGAGCCCTCCGCTCGCCTCTATAGTCCGGTGAAGTAGTGAAAGCCTCCTAGGCTAACTATAGCGTCAGGTAAAAAAAAAAAAAAAACCCCGAGATGCGAACCCAGGACTTCATTATCTGCGGTTGAACATGCTACCGCTTAACCAACGAGGCAGTCAAATAGAGGTTTTTTATATCAAAGATGAAAGCGCCCTCCCTACGTTTGAATTCTCTGAATTCAGACTCCATAAAAGTATGACGAAAATATACAGGGCTTATGTACATTTTTTTAGCAAGCTTCTCATATAAAAATTAAACGTTTTATCGCTGCAAACAATTGAGGCGGAGTATTTTTGTGTAGATTTTTTTATTATACTGATGCGTACTAAAATCCGTGTAAGCTACTATGGTTGTACCTACTGGTAGGGAGTGGCGTAGTGTCCTTTATTTCTTAAGTAAAGCCGCCATACGGCTGTAATAAAACCTCATCAGCTATGCAATTTATAAAAGCGAAAACTTCTTTAGCGGCGTTCTGCATTTTAATGGGATGAGAAAAAAAGAAAAAGAAAGAAAGTTTAACATTTTGTTAAACTTTATTTCTTTTTCTTTTTTAAAAAGACAACCCCAGCTCTAGGGAATCTAATTCCTGTGTTGCGGGGTACTTTAAAACATATAATAGACGGGACACAAATTACATCCAAACTCGCGACAGGACACGTGACCTGGTCGAATATTCGTAAGACGGAGTGTCTTTTTAGGGTTCCGTAGCCGAATGGCAAAAAACGGAACCCTTATAGATTCGTCATGTCTGTCTGTCTGTCCGTCTGTATGTCATAGCCACTTTTTTTCGAAACTATAAGAGCTGTATTGTTGAAACTTGGTAAGTAGATGTATTTTGTGAACAGCATTAAGATTTTTACACAAAAATAGAAAAAAAAATAATAATTTACCCATACATAGAATTGAAACACATAAAAAAAAATTGTGTTTCAATTCTAAATTCAAAATTCAAAACGTCATTTATTCTGTTAAAATATATAATTAATAGTAGCAGTAGTTAAAAAATATTACATTTGTGTGGAATCGTCAATTTTTTTTTTACCCTACCGTGCAGTGCGTCTATGTATGGGGCTCCCCTGAAATTATTTTTATTTTATTTCATCGTACCCATACATGTGGGGTATCTATGGATAGGTCTTCAAAAATTATATTGAGCTTCCTAATATCATTTTTGTCTAAAGTGAATTGTTTGCGCGAGAAACACTTCCAAAGTGGTAAATTGAGGGTCCCCCCCTTTAACTTCTAAAATAAGAGAATGATAAAACTAATTAAAATATATGTTATACATTACCATGTAAACTTTCACCGAAAATTGGTTTGAACGAGATCTAGCAAGTAGTTTTTTTTAATACGTCATAAGTCGTAAACCGCAATTTACCTTTCATTTAATCAACTGAAATACTTGCTGCTACGGAACCCTTCATGGGCGAGTCCGACTCGCACTTGGCCGGTTTTTTTTTAATTCACACTGGCGGTTTATACACCCACATGAGCACAGCATTTCTCTCTTAATTATGTTAAATTTTTTACAGTCGACTGCCTAACCAAATTTAGTTCTATTTTTTAAATTTATTCCCACCTTAGGGAGGGAAGCAGACTAAAGTAAACCGCCCAAACGTGGGAAGTAGCATCTTCCGCTCGCTACTCGGATCAAATAAACATTACTTTCCGGGTATGAGAAATTAAAAAATCCTTTCTATCGGTAGACTGCCCCGCATATTTTTTAACATACGGGTCTAGCAGTAGCCTGTAAGCCAGGATCAACAGTGGCACACAATGAAATGACACTGAGCGGTGAGGTTCAGGCATGTCCCGGGGAATCGCTTTAACTGTCTTGGATCCCACAACAAATTTAAGCAACATTTTTAATATGTTGGACCAGACAACAGGTACGAGTGGGGTTCTAGGCTTCTAGCCGTCTACCAAATAAGGCTAAAAACAAAGGCTTAAGAATAAAAATATATGTAAGCAATTTTCTATAGGTCGTTTTAATAGTATAATTAATGTTTGGATTATTTACAAGCTGTTAATGGGTCTAATAACGTTTTTATTACGCAGCAGGAAAATGTTAGTATGTCTTTATTGCTGATTAAATGTACCTATTCTATTCTATCACTCATTCGGTGCCGACTCTTCTCCCGTTCCCGATGAGTTCTAGCGACTCGCATTACAATTTTATTAAAATAGCAATGTCATTAATAATAATAATAGAACACATTTATTTCTCTCACTAGCTGTGCCCCGTGGTTTTACTCGCGTTGAACTTTATAAATTAAAGCCTAAGTGTTAATCTAGGGTGTCAGCTAACTCCATACTAAATGTTATTGAAATCCCGTTTAGACGTGAAGAAGTAACAAACATACACACTCCACATACACAAACTTATTAGTGTGATTTTAGGTATTATCTTAAACATAGTCACAATTTGATAGCTTATATTTAGACCTTTGTATGACATATCTCCAGGTAATCACCCTCTTAAATGACTGAATAAACGCGGCTATTGGCAAAATCAAAAGAGAACGATAATTTGCATTAGTATTGAGAGGTACTTCCAAAGTTTACCGCAACAAACTTCGTTGATACAGTTTTATAAATATGGAAAAAATCCTTTTCAGCTAGCGGATTCGAGGTAGGTAATATACCTATGCATAGCAATGTCGGCAGATAACGAGGTTGCAACCTCAAAACTTGTCCCATTTGTATTTAGAGTAGATAGGTACAGTAAACAGTATATGTATGTATAATAATAATAAATTGGGACGTTATTCACACATGGCTATCTGATCCGAAATTAAGCCGAGCTTGTGCTATGGTAATCAGAAAACTACTTTTTATTCGTAAATACACACTTATATAGATAATCACATCCAGACACAGGACAAACAGACATCTGTCCTGGGTGGGTATCGAACCTATGACCAGCGGCGTGAAAGGCAAGCATTTACAAACCAAGCCAACTGGCTCGTCAACCAATGTCAAGACTGCCACTTACCTTACCCTTACCACAGAAATAAACAGTTCTATTTCAAGTTTGACTAATACCTATAGATAGAATTTACGTGCTCATTTCCTATTACATAAAGCGACGCAAATCTTTCCATTATTAATGTATTCCAAGAATTTATTGAAAACTGCACGACTACCGTTTTTCTTACTACCCACGCTTCTAATCTCTAAGATGGACCTTAATTGCTTAATTGTGCGATTTTGCGTAGATACCTTCGGATTAAACGTGTTTTATTCCTCGGGAAGAAAATAGCATGAATAATTTATAGGTTAGCTTAGTAATTTAATTTATAGATTTTTTGTTTGCTGTGTGATATTTTTGTTTGTTTGTTTTCTGACTGTCATTATCATCATCATATCAGCCGAAATACGCCGACTGCTAGACAAAGGCCTTCCCAAGATCTCCACCATTGCCGGTGTTGTGCTATTCGCACGCGACTTCCAGCAACCCTCACAAGATCATCGGTCCATCTTGTAGACGGCCTGTCCACGCTGCGTCTTCCGGTTTCTGACTACATATGTAAATGATAAAACTGCTTGGGAATGAGTAGATTTAATTCAACGCAATATATTTTTTAATCTATACATATAATAAAATCGTAGGATAGTCAAAACTGTACATTGAATACTTTTTAAAAAGGTTGCTTGTGGCGTGATATACAAACGATATCGAAGCCAAACATATAGTTTATAGAATTTTTGTCTGTGTGTCTGTTTGTCTGTATGTATGTCCGGGCTAAACTCAAAAAGTACTGCATGGATTTACTTAAAATTTTGCATGAATATTACTAAGAGGGCGGGTCAACATATAGGGTACCTATTATCACGCTATCACCTACGGGGGAGGAGCTGTGATAATTTATAAAATTTAACGCGGGTAAAACTGCGGGGCACAGCTAGTATTTAATAAAATTGTAATTCGATGTTAAGTTAATCCTAATATTTTTTACAAAAGGATTCCTATTGAGAGTTTTTCAGTAGTATTTCTTAGTAGCTGCCACGTTAAGCACTGCACGGTAGGGAAAAATGTAACGATAAATAATAAAAATTGAAAACTTTAACTGAATAAAATATATTTTCTGTGTGGTGACGGCGAATTTCAGAATATCATCACCCCGTCTCAACACGTGAGGGGCGTAGAAGTAGACCCGAGGGAATCTACCAGAGTAGTGTTGAAAATGACTAAAGTGACTGAATAAGACTCACTGTCATTTACAGTCAAATTGGTCAAAAATTGACATTAACTGTCAAAAATGGTAATTTTCAGTCAATTTGATTTCAGTAATATTTTTTTGTACCTTTTAAGTTTTTGTCGTTGATAAAAGTCTACAACTTCTAAATTGAAACAAAAAAGTGGTTTTTATGACTTATAGTATTATTATATAGTGTTAATCATTTTACATTTCTAATCATGCGTGCATTTAAGACAAAATGGCAATGTCGCATCGCCTCGCGCATCGACTTTGATGTCCTCTCTTATCCTCTCATGATATAATACAAAAGAAAACGTTGCTTCATTTAAACTTGCATATATAAATTGGGTACCTAAATAAATAAATAATTGGATGGTAGTCGAGAATAGACAATCATATTTGAGTCAAATTGACTGAATTTGACAGTAAATGACCGGTCATTTAAGGTTTATGACAATTGTGAGTAGTCATATTCAGTCATTACACCTCTATACCAGAGGACGGGTAGCAGGTTCTTCTTGAGTACTGCCATCGCCAAGCGTGGCACATTCATTCTTCTGCCAGTTAAACAAATACCTATAAGTATATAGTACTGCTGTGTGGTGATGGCGGATAATATCAGAATATCATCATGTGTAGAAGTCGACTCAAGGGAATATCTACCAGAGGACGATGAGTAGCTTCTTTCTGAGTACTATGACTATCTTACTGCGATCGCCAACCCGTCTGCCAAGCGTGGCGATTATGGCATATCCCCCCACGATGATTTATGGGGGAGGCTTGTCCAACAATGGAATTCTTTGAGCCGTAATGATTGATATAGTACCTATTTTAGCAATTTACAAAAAATAAAAATAACACAGATTAGGTTCCCATCCAATCTTTTTACCTAATTATAATAAAATCGTAAAAAAAGTGAAAACTGTACATTAAATATTTTTTTTAAAGGATACTTGAGGCGTGATCTACAATGGATATCGAAGCTAAAATATAGTTTTTAGAATTTGTGTCTGTATGTCTGTTTGTCTGTATGTATGTCCGGGCTAAACTCAAAAATTACTGCATGGATTTACTTCAAATTTTGCACGAGTGTTACTAAGAGGTCGGGTCAACATATTATAGACTTGATATTATCACGCTATCACCTACGGGGTAAGAACTGTGATAATTTATAACATTTAACGCAGGTAAAACCACGGGGCCCAGCTAGTATACAATAACAGAATATTTGAATGATTCACCACCAACTCTATATATGTATTATGTACCTATAGGTATCATTATTTGTGTTTTAAGGGAGGGTCAGCCTAAGCCTGGATGTGTAGAAAGCAAAGCACTCTGTCTAATACTCGCCCGCACACACCACGACCTAAATCAATATCTATCCACTTCCATTTAAACCCGCATCTGCGTGTAAGTAAGGATAACCCTTCCTTTTCTTATTTTATTTATTATTATAGAATTTGAATGAATGGATTTTTATTGAAAATATTCTTGGTGGTTTTTTTTGTTAGTATGTAACTATACTAATAATAATAATAATAACCCCCCTACGGGATCACCTTGACGTGGTGGGGGGGCTTAAAGAAAGGCATGTACTACCTTATGGTCTTTGTCAGCTAGATCACACCCTGAACTATAACTTATTTCAGGAGATACTAATGGCCATGAACATCTCGGCCCAACCCTTTTCTAACTAACGATCCCAGAATATACGTCTGCGGTAGATATGGAAAAGATACAACCAAAATTAATTGGACTACCCCAGGTGGGTACCAGTGCTATCGTTACTGGAGAATCCCGCCCCGAACCTAGTTCGGGCAGCCCTTCGTATTCTGGGGGGGGGCAACATATCTCAACTGCAAATAAATAGTAATGAAGGAGGCGCGAGACGCTATAATTTACGCTCACGACCTGATAGAAACATAACTCCATCTACGGTTGAGGAGACACATACCGTAGAAGTATTACCTGATTGCTCAGGTGATAATTCAGTATCCCTTTTTTCATCTATTCCTTCAACTTCCCCTTCATACTTAACAAGGAAAGCTTCTTCCTTATCCTCAGTTAGTTCATTCAATGGAATGGAAAATTCCCAAACAAATAGGAGGAGCATAGCCAAAAGTGTTGTACATGAGGAATGTTTTAACGATCCAGAACCTGTACCCACTTTGGCTAGAAAAACGCGCAGAAGATGGACACCCGATATGAACATATTTATTCTGCGCACTTATTTACAATTAACGACGTTAGACACAGATAAGATAGGTTATTTAGGACCCCTATATTCCAAATTTTGTGAGAGATATCCACAAGTCGAGGTATCCCGACAACGATTAGGTGACCAACGAAGAGCTATAGTACAAAGAAAACTCTTACCACAACCCACAATAGACAGAATTTATGTGGAAGTTAAAGCGGAACTTGATATAACACCTAGTCAAAGCCAACCGGTAACTCAAAATCGGTCACAAGGAACTCGAATTCAATGGAATTTAGAAATGAATACTTTTATCATGACTGCATATTATAAAATCACAAAATTAGAAACTGATTTTACCACGTATAGGAAAAGACTACACGAACTATTCACACAACAATATCCACAAATTAGGGTTTCAGAACAAAGAGTCTCAGACCAAATGCGGGTAATAGTTAAAAATAAATACATTCCTGAAGAAACATTAAAAGAAATAAAAGAACAAGTTAAGAGAGAAATACAACAAGAAAGTGAGGTACACGACGTAAGGGAATCTCTATTAAATAATCTGTCAGATAACTCGCCCACGCCACCACAAACCCACTCTATTTTCAGCGTTCATTATAATTCCCATAACAGTCCACTACCTAACGTACCAAGTACAGAATTAATCACAGATCCCCAAATTAACTCCAATGTAGATCAGAACCTATGTATTGACAAAATATTCCAGGAGACTCTTAATCGTTTCACCAACTCTAACCCCATAGGTAGACCACGTATACCAAAGTTACGAGCCTCTAAGAAATTAGGATCTACAGTTCACTACATAAACACCATAATTTTACCAAAATACACTAATATAAATACCTCTTTTGACACTCTGCATACTTTAATACGAGTATATTGCGCGGCCATCACTTGTGCTAAATTTAACGGAACAAAAAATAATTGAACCCGAGATAGATTCCAATCCATTAACACGTAAAAATGATAGAAAACCTAAATGGGAGAAAAGATTAGAAAGAAAAATTAACGATCTAAGGTGTAAAATAGGTAGACTAATGCAATATATCTGAGGGGAAAGAAGTAGGAAAGTAAGTAAAACAGTCAAGGATACAATGTCACAATATCAAATCCACTCCACTTTTGAAGAATTGAATTCAGGTCCTTGGCAGTTTTTAGATACATTGAAGCAAAAACTTTCAGTAGCAACTAGCAGATTAAAAAGATATAGAGCATGTACTTTACGCAAAGACCAAAACACTCAATTTAAGTTTAACGAAAAGAACTTTTACCGTTACCTTCGCAACTCTCACAATAATCATGTCGAAAACTATTCTAGATCGACCCCATCACCAACTGAATTGCATCAATATTGGGCACAGATCTGGGAAAAGCCCGCTGAATACAATCGTGATGCTGATTGGATAGCTACTGAAAAAATTAACAGCGAAAAATATATCCCCATGGAATTAGATAATATACCGGTAGATATCTTTCAAAAAGTTATTAGAAAACTCCACAACTGGAAAGCCTCTGGTACTGACCACATTCACAACTTTTGGTATAAGAAGCTTACGACTATTCACCCATTACTGTTCAACCATATTAATAATTTTATAAAAAATCCACAATTTTTACCAGAATTCATTACTAAGGGAGTCACTTACTTGTTGCCAAAAGACCAAAATGATACAACAAACCCAGCCAAATATAGACCTATTACATGTTTACAGACAATGTATAAAATAATTACATCTTGCATTACAGAAGTTATATACTTACATATAGACAATAACCAAATTCTTACAGAGCAACAGAAAGGATGTTGTAAAGCTAGTCAAGGGTGCAAAGAACAACTGACCATTGATGGAGTTATTTTAAGACAGGTTCAAAAACGAAAACAAGATTTGTACACCACTTATATAGACTACAAGAAAGCCTTCGATTCTGTA
The DNA here is from genome assembly GCA_951640165.1 of Pseudoips prasinana. Taxonomy (NCBI): domain Eukaryota; kingdom Metazoa; phylum Arthropoda; class Insecta; order Lepidoptera; family Nolidae; genus Pseudoips; species Pseudoips prasinana. The sequence continues at coordinate 14,281,752 of OX621259.1, read as the reverse complement.
CCACATTCGTGGTTGCTCTAAATACTAGATATATATAAAATAAATCCAAGCATCATAACATTTCTTAGCACTACAATGACTCAGTGGGCTACGCAACTTAGACTTAGTACGCCTGATGGAACTCTAAATTCTACTTCCATACAAATTAAACGTGGTATATTCCAAGGTGATTCTCTCAGCCCACTTTGGTTCTGTCTTGCACTGAATCCCCTCTCAAACACTTTGAACTCCAATACCATAGGTTTTCCTTTGCACTACAATAACCAAGACGACGATGTTGTAACTGACAGACAGACGGTTACTATTAATCATTTATTCTATATGGATGACATTAAACTGTATGCAACAAGTGAAGAAGATCTATATAAACTAGTTAGTTGTACAGAAAATATATCTCGTGATATTGTTATGAGTTTTGGAATAGAGAAATGTAAAATTAATTCCGTGAGAGCAGGGCAGATCCATGAACACCAATATTGTACGCTAACAGGAGAGTTAATAGAATCGTTAGGGCCAGGTGAAACATACAAATATTTAGGATATATCCAATCGAAACAAATCCACTACAAGCAGATTAAAGAAAACTTAAAGCTACAATTTAAACAAAGACTCAATTCTATATTGAAATCACAACTAAATTCACGTAACATCATTAAAGCTATTAACACATACGCCATCCCGATTTTGTCGTACTCGTTCGGTATCATTAATTGGTCAAAAACTGAACTAAAAAATTTACAGTCGACGATACACACGAGAATGACCGCTCACAGGAAACACCATCCCAGGTCTTGCGTCCAAAGAATTACCCTACCTCGCCAAGATGGGGGCAGGGGAGTTATTGACATTGTTAACTTACACAATAGTTTAATAAATACATTGCGATCATACTTTCATCATAAGGCTTGCTCGTCTACAATACACAATGCCATTGCACAAAATGATGTCAAACTTACTCCCCTAAATCTACATGATAAAACTGTGCAAAACAATGAAGGACAAACTGACCGACAGACTAAATTGCATGACTGGGCCCAAAAGTCTTTACACGGAAGGCACTACCTTGATCTGAGCCAACCACACGTCGATCAAAAAGCGTCGAACGAATGGCTCAAGCAAGGTGAGCTCTTCCCTGAGACTGAAGGATTTATGTTAGCAATCCAAGACCAAATTATTGAGACCCGTAACTATCGCAAGTATATTATTAAAGCGCCAGAATCGATAGATGTTTGTAGGAAATGTAACAGTGCAAGTGAAACTATACAACACATTACCGGTGCGTGTAAAGCAATAGTACAGACAGACTATAAACATAGACACGACCAAATAGCTAACATAGTACACCAACATTTAGCAATTAAATACAAATTACTACCTGGTCCACCACATCCCTATTATAAATATATACCCCAAAATGTCTTAGAGAGCAGCACCCACAGGCTATACTATGACCGAGCTATACTTACTGACAGGACAATACATTTTAATAGACCAGATATCACTTTAGTAGATAAGATTAGTAAAACCGCCATTATAATAGATATCGCTGTACCAAACACGCACAATTTACAATCAACCATTTCTGAAAAGCTGTCTAAATACACAGAACTGCAGAATGAAGTTTGTAGAGTTTGGCGGTTACATAACACTTCAATAGTCCCTATAGTCCTGTCAACGACTGGTGTAATCCCTAAGACTCTACACCGATCACTTGCCATGTTAGATCTTCCACCATTAACTTATATTCTTCTTCAGAAAGCTGCAATATTGAACACCTGCAGATTAGTACGTAAGTTTCTGCAAAGTTCTGAACGAAATCCTGAAACAGGTGTCGACTTGGCTTAGGCCCGTCACACCATATTGTCCGGCAATTAGCCGTGGTATATAAAAACATAAATAAAAATAATAATATCCTGGGACATTATTCACACACTGATCCCAAACTAAGCAGAGCTTGTTCTATGGAAACCAGATAACTGATCTATTACATACTAGCTGTGCCCCGCGGTTTTACCCGCGTTAAACTTTATAAATAACTAGCTGTGCCCCGTGGTTTTACCCGCGTTAAACTATATAAATCAACACAGCTCCTCCCCCGTAGGTGATAGCGTGATAATATGTAGCCTATATGTTGACCCGACCTCATAGTAATATTCATGCAAATTTTTAAGTAAATTCATGTACCTAGTATTTTTGAGTTTAGCCCGGACATACATACATACAAACAGACAAAAATTCTAAAAACTATATTTTTGGCTTCGATATCGATTGTAGATCACGCCCCAAGTATCCTTAAAAAAATATTCAATGTACAGTTTTGACTTTCCTACGATTTTATTATATGTACCTATATATATAGATAGCCTATGTGATAATCTAGTGTGTCAGCTAACGCCATATCAAATTTTATTAAAACCGCTCCAGCCGTTTAGACGTGAAGAAGTAACAAACATACACACTCACAAACTTTCGCCTTAATAATATTAGTGTGATACTACTTTTATTTTGTAAATACATACTTATACAGATAATTCCACCCAGACTCAGGACAAACAGAAATGTTAATGCACACAAATATCTGTCCTGGGTGGGAATTGTACCTAAGGGCAAGCATTTACCAACAACGCCAACCAACCCGTCAGAATAACAAAAATAGATGTAGCTTTAGTATAATTGCAGAAGGGGTGCCTGTTTGGATTTCTGTTTGGGTTCAAACAGAAATCCAAAGCAAATAATAGAAGTTCAACAATGCCGATGAAAGTAGCTATTACGTTAAAAAAAAACCGGCCAAGTGCGAGTCAGACTCGCCCATGAAGGGTTCCGTAGCAGCAAGTATTTTAGTTAATTAAATAAAAGCAAATTGCGGTTTACGATTTTATTTGTTACTTTAATTAAACGGTAGAACACCAATTAAAGATAATTATTACAATAATCAATTAAAATATTAATAAGCAAACATAAACATTGATTTTAAAACACAATCATACATCATTCTGACAGAAACGCAAACATTCTGACAATATTTCTTTTATTTATCTGATTTATGACGTATTAAAAAACTAGTTGCTAGATCTCGTTCAAACCAATTTTCGTTGTTAGTTTGCATGGTAATGTACATCGTATATTTTTTTAGATTTATTATTCTCTTATTTTAGAAGTTACAGGGTGGGGGGGGGGGGGGGGCACTCATTTTATCACTTTGGAAGTATCTCTCGCGCAAACTATTCAGTTTAGTAAAAAATGATATTTGAAACCTCAATATCATTTTTGAAGACCTATCCATAGACAAACATGTATGGGTACGATGAAAAAAAAAAATTGAGTTTCAGTTCTATGTATGGGGCCCCCCAAAATTATTGTTCTTTTTCTATTTTTGTGTAAAAATCTTAACGCGGTTCACCGAATACATCTACTTACCAAGTTTCAACAGTACAGCTCTTATAGTTTCGGAAAAAAGTGGCTGTGACATACGGACGGACGGACAGACAGACAGATAGACATGACGAATCTATAAGGGTTCCGTTTTTTGCCATTTAACTACGGAATCCTAAAACCACATTAAAATTATATTATCTCCTTAGGAGTTTCGAAAAGGCTTCACTTATAACGTGTTTATCTTTTGGCGGTGTTATATATTTGCACGGAAGGATAGGAGCAATGCACATCAATGAAACTCGCTAGTTGGTTACACACTGATTTAATGTCAGATGAAGGTGACACACGGGGCGCAGCCCGCACACTTACACGCATCGTCGCATGCACACGCACACATACGTAACAGGCGGGAAGATGGATAGTCCCAGCGGAGCATTACTAAGCCTACCCTCCCAGTCGTAGTCTTAGCAGTGCTCCGCTGCGACACCTTTCCATTCAATTCAATTCAATTTATTTTATATTTTCCAGAGTTTTGAAAAGAAATGCAATGGAACTATACATATGTACAGACGCCAGCACATCAAGCTACACCAATCTGTCAAATTTCCGCAATTGAAAGTGAACCTTATGCTTTCGTGATAAAGTTGAAAATCTATTAAAGAAATTTAACAGATTGGGGTAGCAGATGTGCTGTCGTCTGTACCTACTGAAAAACTTTATGCAAATCGCTTTAAATCGTGGCACTTAATAGTATTTTTTTTTTAATCGGGACTAGTCCCTTCCTCTTACCCACCACTGCAACTCCTGTAAGCCAGGATCAACAGTGGCACACAATGAAATGACACTGAGCGGTGAAGCTCAGGCATGTCCCGGGGAATCGCTTTAACTGTCTTTGATCCCGCAATGAATTTAATCAGAAACAGAAAAAAGGAGGAGTTAGAAAATGAATAGTTCCACTTCCCTCCAGAGCAAAGCGGGAGACAGAATGATGTAAAGAGGCTATAGCCTCATAAAATTAGAGATTTGCAACTAGAGAAGCCAGCTGCAAAAGCACCGAGGATCAATTTAAGGGTCCTAAGTGAGCTGTTATATTTGATTCCAATAGTAGGTATGGCAAAAGCGCTTAAACGCACAGAAGTTGTTCCTTGTTGCTACAAGATCCGTATAATAAACTACTCCAGATATTGGTTGCAAGCTGTTTAACATAATATCACGCTGATTTTGCCAGAGATCACACTCCCACAGGATGTGGTGAGCAGTTTGTTCATATTCGTTACTGGAAGTTGAGCACAGACAGATTGGTGAAGATACTAATTTGAAACTATACAATTTACTTTTAAAATTGCCGTGTCCGGTAAGAAATTGTGCAACACAATGGTCTATGATTAGCCAAGTTTTATTTAACCGTTCGCGTACGTCCGGAAAGAACTGGTGCAGATGGCGACCCTTGGTTGAGGTATTCCATCTACATTGCCATTCATTTAGTAGTTCGTTATTTAAGTCAGCTATTGGCATAAATAGCCTGGTTATTTTCGTACGGTCGCGTAATGATAAGAAATCATTTTCTAAATTATCGCGCGTAGAATAATACATCGCTGCTCGTCTTTGAACTTCAAGATCAACCGGAAGTACACCCGCTAGGACAGGTAGGGCCTCTGTGCTTACTGTTCTATAGGCTTTACACAGAAATATCAACGCCAACCTCTGGCTTTGTAGTAATTTACGGCGAGCAGCTCCGATGGTAGCCCTATCAGCCCACACAGGCGAGCCGTAGCATATACACCCAAGATAGGTTGCCCCGTAAATGATTTTAAGAGTATTAAAAGAGAGGCCCCAGGTTGCCTTCGATATCCTTGTAAGTGCAAAAAAGTTTCGCTTAGCTTTTTCCCCAACTGATTTAATATGTTCTATAAACGAGAAATTCTTTTCTAAAACTAAACCCGAATAACACGTTGATATCTTGCGTTTTACAGTAACATTATTAAGTTTTACGCTCGGGGGAGATTTTAGTTCACCTTTAAGAAGGAGTTGGTAGGTTTTATGAGGAGCAAATGTAAGGCGATTTCTTTTACCCCATTCACTTATCATACTTAAGCAAGTTTGAGCCAGATGTTCCAACTCTCTCCTGGAGTTACCCTGTATAAGTAAGAGGCCATCGTCGGCATATGCCGTTAGAGAGCAGCGTGATGGCAAGGGTAATGTCAAGAAGTCATCAAAACCCAAGTTCCAGAGATACGGCGCGAGCACTGAGCCCTGGGGGCAACCCATGGTTAACGATTTAGTGACTCTGTAGTGACCAAGCTTAAGAGTTGCAGAGCCATGTACAAAATAAGAACTGATTATCGAATATATATTACTGTAACAACCGCGTAACTTAAGTTTTTGTAACAAAATTGGCCACCAAGTATTATCAAATGCCCCTGAAATATCTAGGAATATGGCCAAAACGTATTTACATTCGGACGAGTTTACAGCTTTCCTCACTGAGATAGCTGCGTACACTGTCAATTTACCCGCAGTAAAACCAAATTGATTTCCGTGAAATTTTGGTCCTCCCGGTAGCAATCGCGGTACGATAAGTCGTTCTAGAAGCTTGCCTAAGGAAGGCAGTAACGTTATTGGTCGGTATGACTTAGGGTCTTCGGGCAGTTTATCGCCATTTTTTGGTATAATACGAATAAAACCGCTGCGCCAAGTACGCGGAAAAGTCCCTTCAGATATGCAACGATTAAAAACTTTTAGTATTGAATCACCGGATTCTTTTGTGGCTTCTATTATCATTTTGTTGGATATTTTATCTTAACCTGAAGCTTTGTTAACAGGTAGCGATTTCACAGTATTCATAAACTCAATAATTGTAGGAAGACTGGACATATACTCGTACGTAGCGGGTGGATTGTTTGCCCACTGTCTAATCTGCTTGTGGTAGTCATTATCGTTCAAGGAACTATCATCAGGTTTGAGCGAATTAAGTAGGGATTCCGTGGTCTCCTCTATGCCACTGGTGTAGGTGTTATTGATTTTATGTTTTGAATATAGGCTAAATCTATAGACCTATTTGCTTTAAACTCATGGTATAGGGGTGACCACGGGCCTTCTTTATCTAATTTATCGACTATTTTTCTAATTAGATTGCCTTTGGATTTCTCTATTGACGAGCGGTAACGTGAACGAGCTATTTTGAGATTTATATATGCATTATTTAAAACATCGCCTACAATTTTACGTTTTTTTAGTTTATTATATTTTTTACGTGTTCTCCGAAATTCACATCGAACTTTAATTAAGTAGTTATTCCACCAATCGCATCTTCGAATATTTGTGATAGGGACGCGACCTATGGCAATATCGGCACAGTAGGTAAAAGTGTCTGACATCATTACAGCACATTCCTCTGTTGTTAGTTCATCCCGGGTGAAATCCCTGGCATGCGCGGCAAAAAGAGATCTGAAAAAATCCCAATCGGCCCCTTTGAGCCGATATCTATAGTTACCGTAAATAGCTGTGGGTCTTTGTGCCAACCGAGGAACAAACTCGTACACGATTAAGCGGTGATCACTGGATGAAGCGTCAGGCAAAACACGCCATCCATCTACTCGGACGTCTGAGCTTGAAAAAGTGACGTCAATAAAAGATTCGCCAGTAGGGCTACAATAAGTAGGCGGTGCATCAGGAGTGTTATGTATTGATAGATTCATCTCAGCGACGAAATCTTCGACGGCGTTCCGCCGTTCTGTATCGTTTGAACGGTATTTGCCATACCATAACGTAGAGGATGCGTTAACATCTGCGCCAATAATGATTTTGTGTCCTTTGAGGGACATCAAAACAAGGCGCAAGTGATGTAAATGGGGACCGACAGGATCTGAATACTGAAAATAACAGCTCACTACGTAAACTTTCCAGGATGGGGATGATATTTCAGCGACAGCACAGTGTGACGTCATGAGGTTTCGCATAGCGCTTACCGTAAAATTAGTACGCGTGACGTAAATAGCAGCCCGTGATTTGTTGTCTAGCTGCACCAATTTATTTTTTAAACGCGCATATTGATATTGTTCTTGTACAAGCACTATATCTAAGTTGTATTCATTGACTAAGGTTTCCAACTCTGATGTCGCAACCCTATCGTTGTGGAGATTTAGCTGCCCTATTTTTAAGTAAGCCATATTAATGTTTGGTATTTAGGACTAACTGCTCAAGTTTATGCTTAAATGTGGGGCAGTTGTCCGAGCCGCATTTGTGGTCGTGAGGTTTTTTATATGCTTTACACGATGCACAAACTGGTTTAAATTCTGGGTCATTGTGGTGACTACAGGATTTTGTGGGATGTGCTTCTGCGCATAAGGCACAGGTAGGTAATTTATTACTACAGTACTTGACAACATGCCCATATTGCTGGCAGTTTAAACACCGAACTACCTCTAAATCATCAATGAAGCGGCATGTAGCCCAGTCGATGAAAAGTTTTTCTTTAGTGCTGACTAAATGTTTTCTAATCTCCGGTTCGAGCTCAATTCCCACCCACTTGCACCCATTAGCTACATTACGCTTGCGCACAATTTTAGTTTTAGATGTAAAATCGTCTTCGCTGACTTTAAGATCACTATCTTTGATATTTTGCCTGTATAGCGCCGTTAAAAAGACCCTAGTCGTCCATTGACGACGGTATATCTTTTATAAGTATGCGCGATCGTCGCCCGGATGGAGTTTGAAGTTTTAAACCCGCCGAACGAATGGCCTCGACAGATCTAATTTTGTTGAGTTGGGTTTCATTTGCCACTTGGAGTACAACGCCAGAATTGGAAGTTGTTTTAACGCCTACTATTTGAAAACCGTCGTCCGCGGGTTTTATAGCCTTCATAAGCGCTTCCTTGGTCGCCGACGAAGTCGCGTACTCCGCTGATCGCTCAGCGGTGGGATACGCAATAATTGAAGGAACCGGTTTTCGCGTCTGTACTATGGGGGCGGCGGTTTTTTTCGGTAAACGCAGTTTTAATTGTTCCGCGTACGTAGGAATTCCAGAATTGGTTTTATTTACGGAAAGATCTAACTGACGTTCTACGTTCGCCAATTTAGTTTCATTGCATGAAGATTTAAGCGCAAGTAATGAAATAATACTGGTAAGGCGCTGCGTACAATCCATCACCGATAGCTTATTCGCGATATTCATACCCGAGTTGGAATCACTGACTAATTCGTTAATCTTTGACAGATAAACGGAAGCTTGTGTCACAAGATCGCAATAATTATAGTCCGCACTGTTTGTATCGCTAATATTTAATGTAGACGAATAATCGGATTGAGATCCCCGAAAACGTTTTATGTCCGATTCCTGTTGACCATCGGGAGTACAAAACGTCGGTGACGCATCGCTTAGCACTCGTTTGTTGAAGCCTGAAGGGGGCGTTCTGGGCGTTCGTTTACTTCTGGCAAATACGTCTCGTCCTCGATCGGGGGGGACGTCATTTATTTTTGATATGTTATTCACAAGAAATAAGCAAGCGCTTTAATGTAAACAGCACGATAACTAATTTAGCACGATAACAAGTAACTGTGACTATGACGCGGTACCCTCACAAGAAAAAAAGTTAAAATTACTATTAAAAATCCAGATATTACTTATTAAAACACTTAAAAAACTTACAGATTGTTGTATTTAGCACTAACACTAAAGCTAGAAACAAAACACAGGTCACAAAACAATCACGAAATAGCAAAAAAAAATTATATTATTTCACAGCGAACCTCCGACGCACTGAGCCGTAGCGTAGCGGGAAGGGAAGAGCACTTAATAGTATGAGATATTTAACACGCTCAGCGCCATGTGTATCGTTTGCGATACACACTGTATTAATACTTGTGTATCTTTTTCGATACACGAGCACCATTCCAGTCAAAGCGCCGTGTATCGCTAACGCGCACACGTTCGGAAGGGGGGACGAAAAAAATCATTCCTCTAAGACGTCTAAACTATTTTAGAGACTAAAAACAAAGAAAAATATCAAAAACATTTGGTGGTATTGGCTTATAGGGCTTGGCGCCGAGCGTGTTAAGAGTACAATTACAACCTTTGAAGTGGCCACCTCAATAGAATTCATCATATCAACCGAATGAAGACCACTGCGGGACAAAGGGCTTCCTAAAAGATTTCTACAGCGGAGTTGTTTCCGACATTTGGAGGTATTAGCTATAATTGTCACGCTTGTCAGACGGGTTGGCGATAGCGTTAGTCATAGTAGACAGAGAGACGCTGCTGCCCGTTCTCTGGTAGATATACTCTCGGGACGACTTCTACACATGATGATATTCTGATATTCCCCGCCGTCACCACACAGCAGTACTATATACTTATAGGTATTTGTTTAACTGGCAGAATAATGAATGTGCCACGCTTGGCGATCGCAGTATGATGGTCATAGTACTCAGAAAAAGCTGCTGCCCGTCCTCTGGTAGAGATATTCCCTCGGGTATTACGATATTCTGGTATTCGCCGCCTTCACCACACAGCAAATATATTTTATTCAGTAAAAATTTACAATATTTTAGAATCGACACGGGATGACAGCAAATGGAATTATAATATAGTACTAGCAGAGCCCCGCAGTTACCCGCGTTAAACTTTATAAATTATAGCCAACACATAGGCATTCATAAAGTTCGTTAAAGTTAGCCATAAGTATAACCACAAAATTTCATCAAAATCCGTTCAGTTGGTTTTGCGTTTAAGAGTAATAAGCATCTATTCATCAATACGCCCAAACTTTCGTATTTATAATAGTAGGATAGAGTTTTTAAATTAGCAACTGAGAGACTGGGAGACGTGGCTGTAGAGATGTGGTGGAAATGTAATAATAGCTCAAAAGTAGCAAGCAATCGCCAGTTATTGAGTCTTATGACAATAATGCCAATATACTTGTTTCTATTAATATGTTTCGCACATAATCTATACATATAATAAAATCGTAGGAAATTAAAAACTGTACATTGAATATTTTTTTAAAAGGATACTTGGGGCGTGATCTACAATCGATATCGAAGCCGAAAATATAGTTTTTAGAATTTTTGTCTGTTTGTCTGTATGTATGCCCGGGCTAAGCTCAAAAAGTACTGCATGGATTTACTTAAAATTTTGCATGAATATTACTAAGACGTCGGGTCAACATATAGGCTACCTACGGGGGAGGAGCTGTGATAATTTATAAAATTTAACGCGGGTAAAACCGCGGGGCACAGCTAGTAATAATATAATATTGTATTTCCCGATTCCCAAGACGCAGCGTGGGCAGGCCCCCTACAAGATGGACCGACCATCTTGCAAGGGTCGCGGGAAGCCGTTGGATGCGGGCAGCGCAGGACCGGCTATTGTGGAGATCCTTGGGGGAGGCATTTGTCCAGCAGTTGACGTCTTTCGGCTGATATGACGATGATGATTTCCCGATTGGGGAGACTGTTGAAACCATATTTATAATCTTTTATAAACATAAAATGTCTTGGCATACATGAATCTACTATTCCTTTTATCATGTCAAGGTTTGTCTTTGTCTTTTAGTCGTAAACAGTTATAACTTTTATATCTGTTGGTACTTTCAGTTACCGTTTTTGTTTATACACACAATTATTATTACACGTTGTATGTATCCAACTGTTCTGACAACAGGGATGTGCTCGACAGGTCTAATACAATCCCCATGTCATTAGAGTACGTGGGGCTACTAAACGTGATTTATTTTTAGAGCCAACCCTGACACGTTTCGACAGGGTTGTCAATTTTCCGGGTTAAATGGACCATGTTGAGAGTACACGTGTAAATAGGGAGATATTTTTATTTGCGCAAATAGTTCAATGAACACGATAAATAAGGTAAACTAAAGTGGGTTCACAAAGACGATGAAGATATTTATATATAAATTTTACTTTGTAATTTTATGAGCGACAAGTGCCCTTTTAGTATTTAGACATTCATGTAGGTACAGACGCCAGCACATCCAGCTACCCCAATCTGTCTAATTTCTTTTATAGATTTTCAACTTTATCTCAAAAGCATAAGGTTCACTTTCAATTTTAAAAAAATAAATATTTTGCGTAAATGTTACCGTAAAACCTTACAAGATTGCCCAACTAATCTAACTTTGCTCAGGAGGGTACGTTTCACAAAATGTTTGAAAAATTGGTAACATTTTTAGTTGCGTTCAACACTGTGTAGCTGATTTTGCTCAGTGTCCCCTCAATTGGCTGTTAAACTGTGTCGAAGTTGGTGGTGTATTTTGCGGGCCAAAATTTGTGTGAAAAACTTTTTTAAAAATCGATTTGTAATAACAACAGGTAAGTAAGAAATTTACCACTATTACTACGTAATAAATACACAAGAAAGATCGAATATCCCACGTAAAAAGTCTCTTTAATTTCGAAAACATGATCGTGGGCAATGTCAAATTTGATTTCTTAGAACAGTTGTAACAACTTTGCCCACCAAAATATAACCAATAGGGTTGTGACTTCGATGTTAAATTAGTTCTAGTAAGTACTTTGTTTTACAGTATTTGTAGAACTACCTAAGTAATGTTAAATAAAAAAAGGATTACTTAATATTTGACTTTGTCGCAAAAAGTACATTACACGTATTTGCAAAACAGTTTAAAGTGGCTGAAATGTACAACAAAGTTAGTTTCTATATATTTTTAGATTGTTTATTTCTATGTTTTTTCGTTCTTATATTTTGAAACTAAGAAACATCTTCAATTAATAAATCTTAAAGGTACTGAGTTGTATTAAGACCTCGTATCGATATTTATTTTTGAAACTATTAAACGTAAAAATTCTCATATACACATTTTTTGCGTGGTTTCTTAGGAACTCAATAACTTTATTTTGCTTAAATTTATTAAACAAGGTAATTTTTTTTCGTATTTATTTCAGGATGAATAATACTAAGCCTAAAAACATCAGAAAAAAAATAAATATTGAATAGAATATTAGGATGTATGCTCTTGGCATACAGAAATTATTCAGAGGAAATGTTGGAGTTAGCAGTGGACGTGGTAGAAAATAAGCTGGTGTCAAGTCGGGAGGACTTTATATTGAATATATCTAAAGGAATCGCCAACACGCGAAGCGAATCTAACTACAATTATTGATCTCAGAAAATAGTGTATCATTTTTGTTTCAGAATAATAATAACCTCAAGAAGTAACACGATAATTATTGTTGATATTCATAAGTTTCAGTTTGTTTTTGAAAGCTTGGTCTTGAATTAAGATTGGTTTCACTTGTATGAGTAGGTATCTGTAGTCAATGTTCCTATTATGTATGTATATTAAGATATTGTTTAAGGCTGATTTCAGAGGGACGCGCGTGGCACGCGCCGGCGGCCAGCGCGTCTCAACAGCGGCGTGTGCGAGACGCGTCACTCTGAAATGCTAGCTGCCAGTAGAGGAGCTCGGGCAGCGCTGGCCGACGGCGCGCGTTTCACACGCGGCGCGTGTGAACTGCTTGACTATGAAACGCAACTACTATCTAGTGTAATTGTAAGCGCGCGCGTTTGGCCAGCGCCGCTCACGCGCGCGACACTGAAATCAGCCTTAGAGCTCATGTGCATTTGCTTTAAAGTATTGATAGTTTTTATTATTTTTCAAATATTTGTAGAGAAATGATTGTAAAGTACCTAAGTACACCGTTCTGATTCACAATAAAAAGTGACAACCCTATTTCATAGTATAAATTGAATGAAAAAATACAAAAAAAGTGTTGCGACATTGCCCACTCTAATTTGACGGGTAATATGTAGATTTTAACGGTTAGTATGAAGGTCATACGATAGATTGACTATTTTTCTAAAATGATCCCAAAATATTATGTTCTTTAATTGGAAAATACTGAAGTTACGGAGATTTCTGCAAAATGGGCAAACTTGTAAAAAGCACTATGTATTTGGCCCGCTGTATAAATATTGTTTTTAACACGTTGTATTTCATTATTTTGATATTTTAGTATATTATAAGCAAAGAACATGGTATTTATCAATAATGTAGGTCGATCACAAATCGAAAATAGCATTATTAAAAACTATAGAATAGAAAAGAATAGAATACTCTTTATTGTACACCATAAGAATACATATTTTATAGGATATTACATAAACAAGTTGTACAAAGGGCGGTCTTATCGCATAAAGCGATCTCTTCCAGACAACCTTAGGATGGATAGGAGCTGAACAATAACTAATAGCAGTAGGTGTGCAACAAGACATACACCAAAATTGTGGTATATACAAAAAAAAAAGATATTTAATAAATTTACTGTTAAAAAGATGGAAATGTAAAATGAACATATTTAAATAACTAAATAAGAAAAATACTTTATTTAACGTAGGTACCATAAATTATACAGACAAATACTGTTCTTTGACCAGCTTTTTAAAAGTTGATATTGTCTGGGCACGTTTAATTTCAATAGGCAAGGCATTCCATAGTCGAACTGCCTGCACACTAAACGATTTTCCCATAAAAATGGATTTGTGCTCTGGGATATGTAGTTTTAAATTTTCTGATGATCTTAAGGATCGCAAATGTGTGTCACAAATGAACTCGAAGCGTTCTTTAAGATATGTAGGAGTAGCAGGGTTACAGAGAATGTTATAAAGCAAAAACAGAATATGAGCATTCCGGCGAAGGCGAATTGGCAACCACTTGAGCTTAGTACGAAAGGAGGGTACATGATCATATTTGCGAAGACCAAATATGAATCTTATACAAAAGTTTTGAAGTCGCTCAAGCTTATCGAGTTGCTCTTCAGTAAGATTAAGATAGCTGACGTCAGCGTAGTCGAGGATTGGTAGGAGAAGCGATTGAGCAAGCGCAATTTTAGTGGTAATAGGGAGAAAGTTGCGTAGACGCCTAAGTGAGCCTGCTGACGCAAATAACCTTCGGCTAACCGTCTTCAGTTGTGGGCCCCAGGATAAAGTACTATCTATTACTATCCCCAAATTCTTAACATTATCTTTATACGGGATAACAGTACCTTCAAATGTAATTTGGGGAAGTTGGGACATGTCTATCCTAGTCACCCTTTGGGATTCGAACCTCGACTCTCGACGGTAGTGACCGGTAGAAAAATGAGAGAGTCAATTATGAGGGACTTTAGAATTTGTACATCTGTCGCTCTACGCTGATACGGAAAGCCGTTTAGCCCATTGGAATTGGGACGGCTTTCCATTGATAAATTGATAAAAACCCTTTGGGATTCGAACCTCGACTCTCGACGGTAGTGACCGGTAGAAATATGGGAGAGTCGATTATGAGGGACTTTAAAATTTTTATATCTGTCGATCATCGTAGATACGGAAAGCCGTTCAGCCCATTGAGGATTGGGAGGGCTTTTCATTGATGACGATTACACGCTCAGGGCTCTTGGAGGCGGCTGGGACACTTACTATCCAGCCTCTATTACCTATAATATAAAATATATAAGATAACGTAATTCAGATAAAAAATATCATTGCTAATATAAAATCATCATCATCATATCAGCCGAAAGACGTCCACTGCTGGACAAAGGCCTCAACCAAAGATCTCCACAATTGCCGGTCTTGCGCTATCCGCATCCAGCGATTTCCAGCGCACAAGATCATCGGTCCATCTTGTAGGGGGCCTGCCCACGCTGCGTCTTCCGGTTCGTGGTCGCCACTCGAGAACCTTTCTGCCCCAGCGGCCGTCGGCTCTACGAGCTATGTGCCCTGCCCACTGCCACTTCAGCTTGGCAATTCTTACGGCTATGTCGCTTACTTTGGTTCGCCTGCGGATCTCATCATTTCTGATTCGATCTCGCAGGGAAACTCCAAGCATAGCCCTTTCCATTGCTCTTTGGGTGACCTTGAGCCGCCGTAAGTCATCACTGGCAACACACACTGGTCGAAGACTTTCGACTTGAGACACAATAAAATAATTAAATTTAATATAAAATAAATTTTATAAATGTTTTTATACAATCCGTGTACCTAAATATCTATGTAACCAGAAATAATAATGTATACATAACTATATTGCTGCAAACCTGTTCTGCCTATTTACAAGCGCTTTTTTAAAGTCTACGTGAATGAAAAGCTTTTTTATTTTATTTATTTTATTTAAAGTACATTTATTCCCAATTTAATAATTAAACTTGCAATGCCTGCAAAAGGCCACGAAGAACCAAATTTGTACCTAATATTATTATTAGATAAGATCTGTACTACACTTAGTCGCAAATAAACTTTCGACTTTGACTTTGACTCAATTGAATGCAGAAAAAGATATAAGTAGGTATATCAAAACCAAATTGTATGGTTTTATGCTACGTAATCTCTCCCGGATGAGAATATAAATACGGGTCAAAATAGATAGCATAGAACCTATTTAAATGTGTTAAACATGTGAAAGTGAATGTTTACAAGTAGGTATTGCCGGGAAATGTAAATTTATTAATCAATCTAAGCAAACACGTTTTATAAATTTCAGTTTTTAGCATATTTCTCAATCATCATCATTATCATCATGTCAGCCAAAGTACGTCCACTGCTGAACAAAAGCCTCCCCAAAGAATGGGGGTGTAGACCATATTCGCCACGCTTCGCAGACGGGTTGGCGATCACAGTTAGATGGTCACAGAAAAACGCTGCTGCCCGTTCTCTGGTAGGTATTTCCTTGGACGATTTCTACGCCCCCCACGGGATGAGACGGGGTGATAATATTCTATGTCGTCACCACACAGCAAATTCATATTAATAACAGCAATTATTCTCAATGCAAAGCGTAAATTATAACTCTAAAATGGAAAATCATAAATTTATTTGCATTGGGATTATTGCTATAAAAATAAAACTTACTAGTTTGGAAGGATTTATGGGTGACAATAAGATATGATCTTTCACATGCAATGCAACTGTGAACATATGAGTCAGCCATATTTCTACGAAACAAAGTCGATGGATAACATCCTTCCGGCTTTACCGGAATATAGACTTGAGCGGGGCTTCTAGCCGTCTAGGAAATTAGATTTTACAATTTTTCTTAATTCGCTACAATCATTACAGGTGTGCCTGAACTAGGTAATCCTGTTTTTCAGGCAAAGAAGTGTTAGTATTTATATAATCTATCTACTTTGTAATAGTACTAACGGTAGTACTAACTATCTATTTTGTAATAGCACTAAAGGGCGGTTTTTACGGACGTTTTGTGCAAATATCACTCTATGTTAATACGTGAAGATGCTAACCGCTTTTCCGATTGAGGGCCAGTTGAGGGGCATCATCAATAAAATGCAATCTTAGGCTCATGGAAGGTGATGCGTCTTGGAAAGGTGTGCGTGTGTCCATCGACTACTAAAAAGTTTACACTAAAACCTTATATTCTGCATATTCAAAGAGTTCATGGTGTGGCATCAGATGGACGTGGGTGAATAATGTCCCAGGATATTAGTTACTTTAAAATGCTAGTATAACTAACCTATCGAAATTCAGTACACTTACGATGATACAAGTTCTAGACATATAGACATATGTATGTTCAGACGCCAGCACATCAAGCTACCCCAAACTGTCAAATTTCCCCAATTGAAAGTGAACCTTATGCTTTTGTGATAAAGTTGAAAATCTATAAATGAAATTTGACAAATTGGGGTAGCTGGATGTGCTGGCATCTGTACATATGTTACGTATTGCCAATTTGTCCTTCTTGACTCGTAGGACCCTCTTTGATGAATTAATTTGAACAAGGTTCTGCACTCCAATTTGTATTAAAGTCAATGACATACTATTACTAATTGAAATCCCAGACTAGATTGTAGACACAGATTAAACAGAATCCATGTACTTGACACGCCGAGCTCAACCAAAACGTTTTTACTGAAAGATTAATCCCTCGAGTATACCTTTTGCTCCGACCACAAATTCTTGCCCCGAGCCGATCAAGATATCCTATTATCTTTCTAATTGCTCCCCAGGTGGTGTTATATTTTCCACCAATCGCTTGTTCTCTCGTTAACCTCGTATCCCAGGACATCAGATTCCGTAGCACCTCGCTGGAAACTCGGATTATAGGACCTTCAAGTATGCACTAAGAGAGGATTTTTGGAAATTCAACCCTTAAGGGCGTGAAAAGCTGTTGTAAAGTTTCTATATAACAACGAGTTTTCTTGGTTTGATCAACTTCAAACTTGGTATTTATATTCATACTAGCTGTGTCCCGCGGTTTTGCTCGCGTTAAACTTTATAAATTTATAGCCTATATTTATGTGTTAATCCAGGGTGTCATCTAACTCCATACCATAATTTATTAAAATTGCTCCAGTCGTTTAGACGTGAAGAAGTAAGAAACATACACACTCACACAGTCACACACTCACTTATAAGAGCGTTATCATACTAGCGGTATGGAAGCGGCTGCGGGGCGGAGCGGACGCGCAGCGAATTCGTTACGGACACACAACGAACACACCGTGCATGCGCAGCGAATTCGTTGCGGACGTGTGTCAAATACGTTACGTTTCCGTCCCGTGTTTGTAGCAAATTATCGACTTACAATACACTCAGTAACAAAATGGATTCCGACGAGGAAATACTGTTGTTGGCTTTATTACTTCGAAGACGCCGGAGACGAAAACGAAAACATCGACGAATTTGAATCCCGTTGCGCGTCCGCAACGAATTCGCTGCGCATGCGCGGTGTGTTCGTTGTGTGTCCGTAACGAATTCGCTGCGCGTCCGCTCCGCCCCGCAGCCGCTTCCATACCGCTAGTATGATAAGGCCCTTAGTGTGATTACGTGTTTGAATACTAAGAATTATCCTTTAAGGGATTAGAGTAGGGGTGAAAGATTTGTAAGCAACTTGATCAAATGTAAAAAAATATACGAAGTGTTTTTTCACAAAAGGGGGAAGTGATAAACCATAGAATAGGTTACACAAACTAGGTACGATTTAAAGTCTTCGATGTCTGTTTTCGACTAAAATGCGGACGAAGTGGCGGGCAAAAGCTAGTTATTTATATTTAAGTATTTCTGTGAGCTAAATTATTATATTTGCAATTATTATTGAAATGAAATGAAAAGCAGGCCCAAACATAAGTTTCATGCCACAACATTATAATGTTGTTTATAATAATGTCAAACTTGTAAAAGTAACTTTATAATAGGACAGCTTTAAGGAGTTATGCTGTCAAGATAATCATCTTACGATGTTTATTCGACACAGAAGTTAGAAGCTTGTTAAACTAAGTTTTTGTTACTTTCTGCAGCCTTGGGCTTTTGATTAGAAGCATTCATAAAAAAAATATTTATTACATTTACGTAAATTTAAATCTTTTAATAATTTGGAAGGTATTATCAATATGATATGATCTTTCACATGCAACTGTGAACATATCAGTCGGCCATGTTTCTAGTAAAACAAAACCGATAGATAATACCTACATCCTCTGGAAGGGTGTTAGCAAGGCAATCCTAAATTTGATCTGCCAGCGTGTATCGTTCGTAGTTTAACGCAGAGCGCCTACCCCGGATTGGCAGATGGTGCAGGTTCGAGACCCGCCGGACGATCAAATTTATGATTTCCCATTTTTGAGATTATATTTACGTAACTTACGAGTAATTTAGATCGTAGCTTTAGGCATAGCATTGCCTGCATTAAGAGGCTGCGCTCTTTCACAAACAAGTAAATATTTACGCTTGAATACGATACGACTAGATGAATGAATGAGGCTTATAATATGACTTATTTCTGCTTAATATATTTTTTTCTCGACATCATCCACGTGGTATTTGAAATCAGACATCGATGATATGAAAACGAACCTATTCTGTGTAACTCGTGATTTAGAACTTCCCCCTGTTGTTCGGAACAAAAAATACTTCGTATAATTATTTGCATTTGATACAGTTTCTATGCGGTCACCGTAGCCTAG
The DNA here is from genome assembly GCA_951640165.1 of Pseudoips prasinana. Classification (NCBI taxonomy): domain Eukaryota; kingdom Metazoa; phylum Arthropoda; class Insecta; order Lepidoptera; family Nolidae; genus Pseudoips; species Pseudoips prasinana. The sequence continues at coordinate 14,262,444 of OX621259.1, read as the reverse complement.
TTGGTAGTGATCCTGCCTACGAAGCTGGTGGTCCTGGGTTCGAATCCCGGTAAGTGCAAGTATTTGTGTGATGAGCACGAATATTTGTTTCTGAGTCATGGATGTTTTCTATCTATGTAAGTATTTATCTATCTATATAAGTATGTATATCGTCGCCTAGTACCCATAGTACACGCTTTGCTTAGTTTGGGGCTAGGATGATCTGTGTGACATTGTCCCCAGATATTATTACAAACTTTCAACCAACACTTTGACCCCTTAGGTTAGGTTAGGTTTAGGTCTTAGTATTCAAACAGTGTCATATGCATATAAATGTCAAGTTTGAAGTTGTACACGCCAAGAAAACACGTTACAAAATTTATTATTTATTGTTATTATGATTATTAATTTGCAATCCCTTTTCACCCCCTTAATAATAATAATAATAATAATAATAATAATGTATTTATTTATCTCTTTCACAAAGGTTTGGTATACATGCGAGTATTATGTAAAGAAATACAGTGAACAAAATACCTATCATACCTTTGTGAGAGACTGGCGTCTATAGTAGGTAAGACCTGTGTTACAGATCACCAGGCTCCCACCTCTGGGTCACATCTTGGTGATAATTACAAATTATTGAAAATACTATGCACTTAATCTAAATATACTATATATAAAAATGAAACTTACTAATTACAATGTTTGTGTAGTGTGAGTGTGTGTGTGTGTGTGTGTTTGTGAGTGTGTGCAAGTGAGAATTTGTAAGTGAGTGTTTGTTTGTCCATTTAGCTTACTTATGATGTACTATATTTAATTAGATCGACATAGTTATCAGGTTTTCAGTATCATTGTATGATAAATTCTGCAACCACGTTGTTAACTTTACTTTTAATTTGAATTTATTCAAGAAGTAAATGGAAAGAATAGAGTTAATTTTGTTGTATAGATATGGGCCCAAATAGCAATAGAATCTGTGTGAAAGAGTCGTTCTGTATATTGTATCAGCCTGGCAAATTATGTGCTTGCGGCGTTTTGTTGCGTTCATTAGCGGATCGTAATAAGTTTCAGAGTGACATTTGAGAACCATACCAGAAATAAAAAGCTGTCGTACCGTTAGGACATTGAACTTCTGGTATAGTTCAGCCGTGGGGTGTAGAATAGGCAAGAACATTGCCACTTTTAGAACTGCTCTTTGAGCTCGTTCTAACGTTATCAGGGTTGATTTAGCAGTACCGCCCCACGATGTAATACAATACGTCAAAATAGCTTGGCATAATGCAAGGTAGGTTACTTTTAGGATTTGAGAATCCGCGACGTGACGTAGGTTCTTAAAAATGTATATCAATTTTCTAGTTCTGGCTGCTAATAAAGTTATGTGAGCTTTAAAATTTAAGTTTTTGTCAATTATAACACCCAGATATTTAACAGTGTCTACTGATTGCAGTTCCTTACAGGTGCAACTATTGGTTGTATTTTGGTGATTCAAACAGAAATGTGCAAATATAGGTATATGTGCATTAGGATTACTGTTATTCTTTAACGTGAATGCTATGTACTTGGACTTGTCAACATTCAAAGTAAGAAGATTGTCGTTAAGCCAGCTAGTAACGCGATTCATACCATTCTGTGCACATCTATATGTGTCAGCCCAGAATTCACCTCTAAAAACTAGGACAGTGTCATCTGCAAATGTGATAACTTTCCCATTAGGCAACTGAGATTGGCAAAGATCGTTGATAAAAATTAAAAATAGTGTTGGCCCAATAATGCTACCTTGTGGTACTCCTACGTCAATAGAAAGCTCATCACTATGCGCGCCACCTAACTGAACACACTGTGAGCGGTCTGTGAGGTAACTCTCAAAGAATTTTCTTTGTGTGCCACGTACACCCAAACGTTCCATTTTATCAATCAGTAGCGGGACAGAGACCGTGTCAAATGCTTTGGCCAAATCTAAAAATATAGCTATTACGTTTTCCTTCCTATCCAAGCTGGTTACAATAGCGTTTGTCAGTTCGTGAACTGCGTCATCAGTCGATCTGTTTCTACGGAAACCGAACTGTGACTTGGATAAAAGATTTTTCGTTTCTAAGTAATTAACAAGTCTTTTGTTAACAGCTTTCTCAATGATCTTAGAAAGAGCTGGTAAGATAGATATTGGACGGTAATTGTTGACACAGCCTCTGCCCCCATTTTTATGGACTGGGTGAATAAGAGCTCTTTTGAATGCCTCTGGAAAAGTACCTGTAGAGAAAGACAAATTACAAATATATGTGAGCGGTTCAATTAGGATAGTCCTATATCTTTTAATTAAATTGTTAGAAATGCCGTCTAGTCCAGCGGCACATTCATTTTTGAGTTGTGATATAATTAAATTAATTTCATCCGCATCTACTGGAGATAATACAAATGATTGTGTTTGAGTTACGTTATTAGTGGATTCAAGAGAGGTCGGAAAGTTAGATACCGTTAATTTATTTGCTAAGGTCTTTCCAACATTAGCAAAATATTGGTTAATTGAATTTGCTGACTCTTTAGGGTTATTATTAGTTATTAGATGAGTTGTTGGGGTTTTAATACTGTTTGTGTATGTAATATTTTTGATAACTTTCCAAAGCTTTTTAGTATTATACTTAGCGTTATTGATTTCAGATTTTTCATATTCTCGTTTAGCATTTTTGATTAGTGAATTACAGAAATTACGATAGCGAACATAGGTTAATTTGAATACTTCATTTTTTGGGTATTTCTTTGTCTTCGCAAATAGTTTGTCCCGATTCCTCATACACCTTAACATGCCTTTTGTGATCCAAGGTTTAAGAATATGCTGACGTCTGGGGATAGTTGATAGTTTAGTGCAGATGTCTAATTTACTATTTAAGTAAGTAATGAGAAAAAGCACAGCCTCGTTGCCATCCGTCATCGATAGTATTGGGTCAAGGTCTAGCTTAGTGAGATGTGCGTCAAGGGCTTCATAATCTACTTTTTTAATTACTCTAGTAGGTTTTGGACTGCTAGGTAGCGTAAGCAGGCTAAAAATGACACTGTAGTGGTCTGTAATGGTGGAGTGTACTACGAAACACTTCGCGGGAGATTTAGTCTTAAGGATGACATGGTCAAGGCAGGTGTGTGAGTGAGTAGGTAAACAATGAGCAGGTAACATACCATGTGCTGCCAAAAGATTTAAATAATTTTCAGCTCTACCATCTTTGGATTCTGCTGATATATCCAGGTTTATGTCACCTGTTATAATAACATTCTTAAATGCGGATAATTTGGAGAGTGAACTATCAAGTGATTCCAAAAAATTTGCAGTGTTTCTTTCTCCTGGGCGACGATAGATAGCAAGAATAACAGTACTACTATTAATTTTTATAATAAGACAGTTTGCATCCACGAGTAACTCTTCCGATATAATATAGCTATGTGCCGATTTGTAGTATACCACAACACCCTCATTTTGTGACTTATTATTTTTTTGTAAACGCATAATTATAACCATCTAACTCTGGCACACAATCATTATTGTGTAGCCAGCATTCGGTCAATATAAGAAGATCCCAGTAGACATTACAGCTATGTAATAATGTTTGAAAATGCGGAAAGTTACAATGAATACTTCGAATATTCTGAACAATAACATTAAGTGACTTATTACTTGGATAAAGCACCTTAGTACTGATATTTTCCACCTCACATGCGGTGCTGCTGGCCAATGTCAAACCATCCAAATCTTTGTTCATTTGAGTATTATTTAGATCGAATTTTAGTGAATAAGTTTTTGACATTGCATAAATTAGGTTCGCCAGCAATGTTAATGAAATTAATGTGATATAAATATATAGTACGAACCAATATAAACTGGAAAAATATTTGATTGGATTGCTTGAATTTGGTTTTGTAAAATAATATTAACGCAGAAAATTGTATGCTGTCAGGGCGTAAAATAAAGTAACGTTCATGTAAGCGTGTTTCATGAATAATGCGGGTGTTGAGTAATTGAAAGTGTGAGTATGTAAGTTTTTGTTGTATAACATAATTAGAACAGTAAAATATAAAAACTAAAGTAATATTATTTGGTACATATTCTAGTCATTTTTGTGAGCTAATGTTAGCTATATCATCTTCATAGTTTATGCGGATAGGAGGTTGTCCTTCTTTGAGTCGCATAAACACCTTGCCGAATGCAGTCCAGCAGCTCGCCAGATGGTGTGTCTTTGTAAACTCCCGGGTCAATTGATACAGACGTCTAGTCCTGCTGGTTAAATTATCCGACACGTAAACAGGAACAGGGTTCCCTGGAATTTTAAGATGGCCAGTATTGATTTTTCCTTCATTCCCCTTATCTTTATTGAAGCTTATCACGGATTTAATCAGGTTTTCCTTTCGTAGGGCTGTCGTGAAATCTACTATGATAGGTCCAGGGTCTTTTTTAGTTCTAATCCTGAAAATATCACGGATTTCAGTTTCCTGGATCGTTTGGTTTACAGCTCCGCAAAGGCGCATAACATGAGTTTTTAAGTCCTCTTTTGTCTCTGGTTTAGCCAGGGGGATGTTACGAATTTCGATAGACGACGATTTAAGGCTTCTTTCTAGCTGCTCAACCTTAGATTCCAGCGATTTTACACGGTTTATGTGAATAGAATTTTCTTTTTCGACCGCAGCAAATTTTTTTAGTAAGGAATCGTACTGGCTAGATAGAAATTTCAACGATGTCTGAGACTCAATATTTTGGTGTTTTATGGCTTCCATATCCTCTTTTAAAGCTCGGAATTCAGCTTCTTGTTTTTTCTGAATGTCACAGAGGAGCTTTTTAAGTTCAACGTTGGCAACATCATTATCTTTACTCTTGAGCCTCCTAGTGACATTAGAGTTTTCTGGTTCCTTATCGGATGGCATATTATTTTAGATTATGTACCAGATCTTGGTTTCTATAAAATTTATTTAGAAGGATGCTTAATATCGGTATATATGTTGAAAGTAATAAAGCCAAAGTAAACAGTCTGTATTAAAAATTATCCTATAATAATCCACAAAAAGTCATTCCGGAACATTGGTGGTTTGAACTTCGGACATGTAGATATATCCTTTAGTTCTGCGCCACTACGCCACCAGTACAATTAGAAAGGAACTTGAAATAACACATGTGTTTTCGCTTTAATAAGCTCTAAGTAAAACTGTGCTCCTGGTACTTGACGAAAAATAATTTTGATGAAAATATGGGTGTAGTGCTCTCACCCGTGGGCGGTGCCGTTGTTGGGGCAGCTACCGTCGTACATCAATCTCTTCACTACTTATGCACTCCTATTACTTTCTCCGTATAATTTTTGGTAATATTTAAATTATTTTACTTTAATTTAAAATTGCGTAGATTTTGCACACGTCTGCTCGATACCGAGATCCAGAGGGGAGGAGCTTAGGGAGCTTAGGGATTGAATTTTCAAAAATCCTTTTTCGTGCACACCTACGTCACTTTTTCATGATTCTAGACCCAGCTTTCTGCTGTGCGTTGATCGATCAATAAACAGTTTGTGCTTTTATCTGTCCACTATTTACCCAGTAAAATGCAGTGAAACTTGCAATTGTAAAATATGTATTTTTTTCAATTATTTTGTTTTACGGGGCTTTACCGGCTACATCGCAGAACATCGATTTCTTGAATGGCGTTCAAATAAATAAAGGCTAAAAATGACTTTATCAATCGTTAATCGGCTTCAACGTTGACAATCGATTCCGGACCATTTATGACGTCACATGTGGTCATGGAAGCTAATTTATCGATTGATAAAGTCATTTTCAACCTTTATGTATTTGAATGCCCTTCACGAAAACGATGTTCGGCGACTTAGCTGGTAGAGCCCCTGGCTTCATGAGCCTTATCAGCCATCTCCAGTAGTATATTTCATTGTTTTCCTCATTAAGTCAATGTCAAGTAAAGTCTGTCACAGTCAAGTCATAGTCCAGTAAAGCGGTGGAGACTCTACTAGAGGTTTCTATGGAGATTTCGATTCAACGCAGAAAATCACAATTCACGGCAATATGGCATTTTCCTCCACTTGTGTACGTCGTTGAAGATGTTATGTCTAATAATCCACCATATTTACACGTAAAACTCGAATTCACACCAGTTTTTGAATGAAACACTTTCTTGATGTTTCTTTTTCGGCATTGGCGCCAAAACTCTACAGGCGTATATAAAAATACTGTTATATTTCGAACTTTAAAACACGAACTGTTCGAAAATCAAACAGTTCGTGTTTCGAGATTATTATGGAACATTTTTGGCGTTGTTATAAACAATGAGTTTCACTTTTTCCAGCGACGAAAATGTAAACATACAACGCGTTTTAACGAGGCACCGATAAATAAAAATGTTAATCATACCTTTTAAAATAAAGCTTTCAAATAACAAGGCTTCAGTAAGAAAACAATAACTCAATTTTATCGTAATAATATTGGATTGGAGTTCAATATTATTACTTTTAAAATATGTACTTAAGTAATAAATTCTTCAACTAAATTGGTCGGTAAGGTTTAATTTAATTTGTGTACGGGAATTGAAGTTATTTTGCCGTTGTAAAATTACTGATAAATAAAAATTATATTTAAAAATTGGCGTAAAGAGGAGGAGAGATCCGTAATGTCGCGATGGAAACGTGTATTTAAAAAATTGGAAATAATAGCTATGGCGGACAGTCCCAATGGAGACTAGACATTTGTACGGGACATATTATTATACTGCACAAGTGTGTGCGTTTCCATAACTCTGATGGAAGAACTAGCGAAACGACCGGAAAAAAGTCAGGTACAGGACTAGCGGCTTCAGGTGAGCAACTAAATATTAGGTCTTTACCTATGAAATTGCCGTTCTGCAGTACTGGCCATTTCAAATCAAAATAATTTTTGTTTGGCTAAGAATTCTAATTTCAAATTAATTTTATTTTAAAAACATGGATTCTTTTTTCCAAAAGTAGTCATTTCTTTATTGATTAGTGTTACATTTTCATCGCATTTCAATCTTTTTCGTCATCATGGATACGTAAAAAATTCGAGTAATTATGGAATATGAGTACCGTCGTGGCAGCAACGCGGCACAAGCGGCACGCAACATCAACGACGTTTACGGAGCTAACACTACAAACCAACGCACCACCTGTTATTGGTTTGCTCGCTTCCGTTCTGGAAATTTCGACCTGAAAAATGAACCTCGCGGTCGTCCGAAGACTTTGGTCGACAATGACGAATTAAAGGCGGTTGTGGAAGCTGATGATACACAATCTACGGCTGAATTAGCAGCAGCTTTCGACGTTAGCGTCAAAACAATATTGGTCCATTTGCGTCAAATTGGCAAGGTAAAAAAGCTTGACAAATGGGTGCCCCACGAACTCAATGATCGCCAGCGCGAAGTACGCGTCGAGACGTGCCTTGCACTGCTCAACAGACACACAAATGAAGGAATTTTGAACCGCATTGTTACCTGCGATGAAAAATGGATTCTGTTTGATAACCGCAAGCGCTCAGCAAGTTGGTTGGATCCTGGTTCAGCACCTAAACAATGCCCTAAACGAAAACTTACCCCTAGAAAAGTGATGGTCACTGTTTGGTGGTCTAGCGCCGGTGTGATTCATCACAGCTTCTTACCAAACGGGGTGAGCATTACTGCAGATGTGTACTGTGAAGAACTGAGCACAATGATGGAGAAGCTGGCGCATCTCCAACCAGCATTGGTCAATCGCTCGTCTCCGCTGCTCCTGCACGACAACGCGCGACCTCATACTGCACAGCAGACGGTCTCCAAGTTGCAAGAACTGGGGTTGGAAGCTCTCCGTCATCCGCCCTACTCACCAGACCTTGCGCCTACAGACTACTACTTTTTCCAGAATTTGGATAACTTCTTGGCGGGAAAAAAATTCAATACCCGAGAGGCAGTACAAAATGCCTTTGAAGAATTTGTTGCCTCCCGTCCAGCTGATTTCTTTAAGAAGGGCATCAATAAACTGCCACTGCGATGGCAAAGATGCATTGATTGCATGGGTGATTACTTCGATTAATACAAATAAAAAAATTCATGAAAAAAAATCGTTTAAATTTTTTCATACAAAACGGCAATTTCATAGGTAAAGACCTATTACATCGGTTCCGTACCTAACCATCGAGGTACGGGGTTGTAATGCATACTGCCAAACTTCGGGCAGATACTGAGATTCTTAAATCACTTTTTGTACCAACCTGGGATTTTCACCCAGGAGTTCATTATCTGGGAATTGAAAACGCTACCGTTGGACCGACGAAACAGTCATCACTAGTGTCTTCTAAAGTAGGTATTCATGTATCGTAGGAGACTCACGTGTCACGACTCCTGTGTCGTCCACCTAGGTAGCTAGAGAAAGACGCAGGTTAGCTAGGGTAGGCTCCTCAGCGGCGAAGATCGCTTTGGCCCCTTAACACGTCATCGGTGATACCGTGCAACTGATCACACCCTCTCTTAGAATTCTGTCCTTTTGCTTCAGCGGCCCCCTGATCTGTGGCCCGAACCCCAAAAGGGTGGCCTCGGGTATTAGTCGTTTAATTTAAGCTACTGGTTAAGAGCCTTCTGCGCTAGCCAAATGCTCATTGCCTTCAATTCTTTAATTTCAATATTGTACAACTAAATTTCAAAATAATAGATTAGTAAATTGTTATTTATTTTAGGATTTAAGAAAATATATCTTATAAAACAGACCGCACGGACGGACAAATTAATTTTTTGTGATTTTTATACTGTATTGGACTATGTTTATGTACTCCATTGTGAACTTGACAAGTACAAGTGTATGTTAGTACCCAAGTGCTGAATAAATTTCATTATTTCATTATTTCACTGGGTTCAGCCGTTCAGAGCGGTTGGCCATGTAACATGACCATGTTTGCACATTCATGAGTTTCCTTCTAACGAAACTTTTCAACGGTTTTCAATATTTTGTTGTTTATTGAATACCAAGCACACCCAGAACGACTACTTATGCGTCACACAAATAGTTGTCCTGGGAATCAAAGTCAGGACATGAAGTGGTGAGACACAGTCTTAACCACTGCGCCACACGTGCAGTGAACGGCTGTTGTGGATGCCGAATTCGTACTTAACTAGGACTATACTGTAAACAGATTATTTAGTATATTTTGGAACGAAGTTCCTTATCGCGCGTTGTGAAAGGAGGCTAGACGGAAAAAATTCTCACGAAAAGTTGTCACGACACTTTTTGCAGCTGTGCGGCGTGCGCATGTTTCTCTGTCTGTCTCTCTATCTCTCTCCAATAGAAAGTAAGCCAGATATTTACATTACTATTTCGCATTGAACAGTGTGGTGTCGCGACGATTATTTTTGATGAGTGTATACAGGTTTTTTGTACATAATAAATAATAAGAAATAACTTCGTTCCATCCGGGTGTCCCTTGACACCTCTCAAGTTTTATATTAATAGGTGCTGGGGGAGGCTTACGTCTAGCAGTAGACTATATCAGGCTGATGATATAATGTGAAATGGCATTTTTCTTTGTCGTATGGGTTGAGGCGCTCATAGCCAGATGCAATCAATCATATTCAGTAAATAAATGAATTGAATTGAATTGCTCTCACATGTCCGTACGTGATTGGTGAGGTTAAGCATCTAGGCTCGCGGTCAGTTCTTAGATGGGTGACCGCCAAATAAGTATTATGTCTGAGCATGTACGTGTTTCGGAGGGCACGATAAGCTGTCAGTCCTTCAGTAGGCAACCATCGTTGAGACATGTCAGACGCCTAATGGGCGGCTTGAACTACTCTGCCGCTAAGGTAACCACTGCCCTTACGATAAATGTTAACACTAAAATCTAACATTAAAATCTTCACATATTATTCTTAGTTTGAAACGAAGGATCTAGACTGGTAAATTAAATTTAAATATCTACCCTATGTGTTAATCTAGGCTGTCAGCTAACTCCATACCAAATTTTATTAAAATCGCTCCAGGCGTTTAGACGTGAAGAAGTAACAAACATACACACTCACAAGCTTTCGCCTCTATAACAATAGTGTGATGTGATATGCTTATGTAAATTTAAATTAATTATTGTAATTTGCGTTAATAGGTCAACGAGAAACATGTATGTGCCTTATGTCTATCTGTATCTTATTCCCATGGTACGCGAATTCATAAAAACAAAATAAAATAATTGGAGCCATGTTTTTGAGTGACGTATTTAAATGACTGCGTTCGGACCATGTCAATATTTGTTGTTCTCTACGGCCGAGTGAGGGCGCTTCTGTGCTGAATATTCATTAGTGTGATTGAAAGCTTTTTGACAGAACATTTTTATAGTTAAAAACCATGTGATTTATACGATGTGTATGTTACATATATATTTTTAAATGCTACTACTGCAATACCAAATTTCCTGTTACGCGCATAAAATTTTCTTTTATAGACTTTATCACAGAAGCATAAGGTTCACTTTAAATTGGGGAAATTTGACAGTCTAGGAGAGGCTTGATGTGCTGGCGTCTGTACTTACTTATCGTATGGGCAGTGGTTACTAGAGTCAGAGGTGTTCAAGCCACCCAGTGGCAACAACCAGGACCGACAGCTTAACGTGCCCTCCGAAGCAAGGAGACGCTCAGAAATTAAACCATTTTGGCGGTCACCCAGTCCATAGGACTGACCGCGATCCTAGTTGCTTAACCTCGCCAGTCAAAATTCCTGTATACAGAGTAGATCTAGATGAGGAATAAAGTATCTGTGGCCGCATAAAAATAGTCAGTGTGGGAATGAACCTGGCAATACTTATCTATACAAATAAATGAAATTGGAGTGTCTGTTTGTAATATTGAAATAACCGGTTTTTACTACATTAATATGAATATATATACGGTACATACACCAAAATGACTTTTTTTTTCAATTTTTGTCTGTCTGTCTGTTTGTTCCAGCTAATCTCTGAAATGGCTGGACCGATTTTGATGGGACTTTTATTGGCAGGTAGCTGGTGTAATAAGGAGTAACTTAGGCTACTTTTATTTTATAAAAAGTCTTTTATTTTACAAGAAAAACGAAATAAACTAATTAACACGCGGACGAAGTCGCGGGTAGAGCTAGTCTTATATAATATCAATTGTTTACTAAGTTTTGTGACTATACGTGTAGTGCAGTGGTTAAGACAGTCATTTCGCCAATACATGTCCCGGGTTCCAATCCCGCACCGGACAACTTCTTGTGTGCCCCACAAATAATTGTCCTGAGTCTTTATGTACTTTGTGTCCGTCAATTATATGTTTGTAAAGTAAGTACTTCGCGGCACAAGAATTAATATGCCTAGTCGGTCGCACTAGGAAAATTAATCCCTGATCTATATTAGTGTACCAGAACATTTTTAACGTAGCAAAAGAATTTAAACCACAAATTACATTGTTCATGTACATAATTGTTTAAAACTCCTATTTCTGAAGTTTTTATAGTCCGGAAAACTTTAAAACTGTCGACAAAGCCAATTAAGTTGTGCTTTAATGACCACATAAATAACGAACTCATTAAACTTTCTTTTTTCATCGTACAATGTTGACAAGTAATTGTTATTTGTAACTAGCTCGGGGGTCGTTGTTACAAATTACAGTTACTTCGTTATGAAGAGAATTCCATACAAAAATAATACTTTTTATATAAGTTATTCTTTTACTTTATTGAACACAGAAAGTATATGAACTAAAACTAGTATACAAATTCGAGATTTCTTTTTTATTTTTTTTTATTTAATAATAACTAGCTGTACCCCGCGGTGTTACCCACGTTAAATTTTATAAATTTTCTTTGCTATAAACCTCACGGAGCCCGAGACCTTTCCAACGAATGCAAAACCGTGGAAATCGGTTCGTGCGTTCTGGAGTTATAGCGTCAAGAAGGAAAACCCGACTTATTTTTATATAGTAGAAAGATATCTGGGGACAATGTGACACAGATCATCCTAGCCCCAAACTAAGCAAAGCTTGTACTATGGGTACCAGGCGCTGATATAGATACTTATATAAATAGAAAACATCCATCCCCATGACTCAGAAACAAATATTCGTGCTCATCACACAAATATTTGCACTTACCGGGATTCGAACCCAGGACCACCAGCTTCGTAGGCAGGAGCACTACAAATTGGGCTACGGTGACCGTCGAGATTATGAGTTTTCTACCCGCAAACCTTTGACGCTTTGAGACTTACGTGGAAAGGATATATGTACATATATCATCACCATTATAGCAGCCGAAAGATGCCCACCGCTGGACAAAGGCCTCCCCCAAAGATCTCCACAATTGCCTGCTTTGCGCTACCCGCATGCAACGGCTTCCAGCAACACTCACAAGATCATAGGTCCATCTTGTAGGGGGCCTGCCTACGCTGCAGCTTCCGTTTCGTGGTCGCCACTCAAGAACCTTTTTTCCGAAGGATATACACACTGCACAAAAAATTATGTATTATTTTTATCTGTATAAGTATGTATTTACAAAAGAAAAACTGGCCAAGTGCGAGTCGGACTCGCTCATGAAGGGTTCCGTAGCAGCAAGTATTTCAGTTGATTAAATGAATTGAAAGCAAATTGCGCTTTACGATTTATGACGTATTAAAAAAAACTACTTGCTAGATCTCGTTCAAACCGATTTTTGTTGTTAGTTTGCATGGTAATGTACATCATATTATATTTTTTAGTTTTATCATTCTCTTGGGGGGGGGGGGGGGGGTTCCGCGTTGTAAATATTTTTGTCCCTGCCCATTTGCCCCGCGTAATACTTCTGGTTAATATATAATAGTACCTACTAGCGGCCCGGTACGCGCTTCGCTACGTATAAGGCATAGTAATAAAAAAAATGATTATCAAGTTTATTTATTCAAACAAAAAAATATTTTAAATTGCTAAAAGATGTTGATTTTACAAAGTGTAAAATCAACATCTTTTGGCAAGCCTTTTTTTTTTTTAATTTTCTCTACGTACTTACAAACCTTTCCTGGACTTCCACGAATAATTCAAGACCATAATTAGCCAAATCGGTAAAGGCGTTGTTGAGTTATAACATTACAACGAAAAGTGGCATTGATTTATATATATATATATATATATAAATAATAATTAATATACTAGTTCGGGATAAATAAAAATTATGATGATGAATCATAGCCTCTGACACTCCACAATAACGCAGCTTTCTATTGATGAAATAATTTAAGTAATCGGTTCAGTAGATCCAAAAAAAATTACAACGTCACAAACTAACAAACGTTACCTCTTTAAAATGTTAGTATAGATTACAGGTGACTCTTATGGCCAGTATAAATGCTACAACAATCAAATTAACATTAAAAGTTCATCAAAACAATGTATTAACTAAAACAAAACAACAAGTTAATAGACGTTCTTCTATTAGTATTTCCATAATTACGACGAAAGGAATCAACAAAAAACAGAGATTAAATCTATAATCAAGGCTGACGGTGACGGATGGATTCCGTTCTGATTGGAATACAATTTGATAGCTTGATCTCAGATAACTTTATTTAATTTCATTGGATAAAGTTATTTATTTCTTTTGTGTATATTTAAAAAAATGTAATCACGGTAAAACAGTAGGTACATAATATATCCTGGGACATTATTTGTACATGGCCATTTGATCCCAAACTAAGCAGACCTTGTCAAAGTCAAAGTCGAAAATCATTTATTCCGTAAAATTTATACATTTATGTGGAATCGTAATTTTTTTTAACCTGTGCACGACGCGACGTGGCAGCTACTGAGAAACACTGCCAGAAAACTCAGTAGGAATCCTTTTTTAAAATAAAATATACTTAAGATTAATTACAATAATGTGTGTTCACTCATAACAACTCAATCCCAAGCACTTTTGTCACTTAAATAATCAGAAATTTTGGAAATTATGCTCTGCTACACGATTTGGCTTTAATAATTCTTTTAAACTTATTCGTAGACAATTCTCTAATATCATTGGGAAGTTTGTTATAGAATCTTATACATTGCCCCATAAAAACTAAATACTATGGAAATATATACTACTTTTCTTTTGTCAATACATTCTTATATAGATGATTACACCCAGACTCAGGACAAACGAACATGTTCATGCACACAAATATTTGTCCTGGGTGGGAATCGAATCCACGATCTGAGGCGTGAAAGGCAAGCATTCACCAACGAAGCCAACCGGTTGATATAACTGCCGTATACGAAAGTCATCTTATTACTTTCCTTTGGACAGTAATTTCACCGTGTCATGCCATCTGTTACGAAAGTAGTTCCAATTTAGGTACCTTTGCCTTACCGAGGTTATTCATTCAAAGGTCCTTTAACAGCATTTTCCGGAAAGCTTTTATATACTGAAATATTAATAGCAAGCTAAAGAAACGTGCGCTGTGTTAGGATTACATTTTATATCAGTCTTGCGCGCGCATCCCCACTGTGCGGGCGTGTTTCTAACGAACGTTTTAAAGTTTAAAAATGTCGAAAGCAGTGAAATGTGTTTCCTGCAACATTGTTATTGACGAAATGCTATCGTATGTTCAAAACAAGTTATCAGTGATTGATGAAGATACACTAGTGAGAATATGTTCCTCTGCGTTCACCAGCGAAGAGATTGAGAAATCGAAGGAGTTATTGTTCGAATCGGTTCCGGTGGAAAAGGCCAAAATAAAACGGAAAAATAAGGGTAAGGAGCGAAGAGATCTTGTGGACATAGTGAGCGTGTTTAAAACTGTGGAACCAGATTTATTTCCTATCTTCGTTGCGAAAAATCTGGAACGGTTACCGCCGATTCTTTTTGATCACCTTGATTGTACGAAGCTACTTAAAGACCTCCTTCGAATGCAGACCGACCTTAAAAAAGTGACTGAAACATATGTCACCCAGGCACAGTTGCATGAAATGAAGACGGATATTTTAAAAACGCAGAATGACTCACTAATACCGGCGTCTGCGTGTAAAATCAATACTATGAAGAGAGGCGGATGGTTATTGGATAGTGGACCTATTGGATTATCACACGTCCAAAATTCGTCATTGGATGAGTGCATTAACACAGTCGATGAATCATCGCTAAGTGGGCCTGACAACAACATAACGCGATTTCGAAACATAGGGAAGGTAGACAGCGAAATTTCTGACAAAAATATAACGGCTACGACGAGGCAGCGAGCGCGAGGTGCGAGCGTGAGCCCCCCGACCGGTTTTACGGCCGTCACCAATCCAAAAGAAACCGATCTACCGGCCGCCGACGCTGTGACGTCACCGCGGCGATACTACAGCGCCGCTACAGCTATGCCCGCGCCGCCGCGGATAGTACAGCAATCTAGATCAGATGACATTACAAATAACTGCGTAAACAAACAGAGTACTACGGAGCGCACGAGTAAAATTACGACAGCCTACCAACCGGAGTCGGCTGGCGGGGAGGAAGGATGGCAAAGGGTTTCATATCGTAGGAGACATATGAATTACCGTTATCACGGCTCGGCAGGCAGTGCTAGAGACAATGCAGGGAAGTTCAAGGCCGCCGTGAAAAATGTGCCTATATTTATTACGAAGGTGCACAAAGATACGACAGAGCAAGATATAGCCGACTACGTCTATCAAAAAACGGAAGAGGTTATAACTCTTGAACGAATAGTGTTAAAATACCCGAAACCCTATAACGCATTTAAATTTCTTGTGGCTGAATCTAAGTTACCTCTATTTCTGAATAGTGGATTATGGCCTGAAGGAATTATTTTCAGACGATTTGTGAATTTTAAATTAAGAAACCCAAACGCGAACGGTGTAAACATAGCCACCGTGACCGGCTCATTGTAACTAGCTCAATGGATATAAAGTCTAATTACAAACTTATCAGTTACAACTGCAAGAGTGTGAAGCGTTCCGTTGAGAGTATAAGGCAATTGTGTCGCACATCTGACATAATAGCCTTACAGGAGACATGGTTGCTGCCGGGAGATATTCCGTTCCTTAATGAGATAGACGTGGAATATGGCTGCACCGGGACGTCGGCGGTGGACGCTGGTGCTGGCATGCTGCGCGGCCGCCCCTACGGCGGCGTCGCGTTGCTGTGGCGAAAGAGTGTGTTTACCGACGTATCGATTGTGCAGTGCGACAACCCGCGAGTATGTGCCGTGAAGGTAAACGCGGGTCAAAGGTCATTCTTAGTGTTCAGTGTGTACATGCCGACAGATAATGATGTGAACTTGACGGAGTTTACGGAATGTCTCGGTCTGGTGAGTGCTGTCATAAACAATAGTAATATAGAATCGGTATATATACTCGGGGATTTTAACGCTCATCCGCATGAACGATTTTATGGTGAGTTACAGAGTTTTTGTTCAGAATCGCAATGGTTATGTGCGGATATCGAGCTACTAGGGTTGGACTCTGGAACTTGTACGTTCATAAGTGAGGCGAACGGATCGAAGCGCTGGCTTGATCATTGTATAGTCACTGAATCAGCTCGGGAGACCATTGTAAGTGTACAAGTTCTTGAGGACGTCCTGTGGTCCGATCATTTTCCTCTCCAGATTGAAATATTGTTAGATAAAATCAAACCTAAATTTCATGTTAATTTTATGCAATATAACGATGTGCGCTGGGGTTATAGAAACTCTGAACAATGTGACATGTATAGTAATTTATGTAATAATAATTTAAAATTAATTGACTTTCCAATTGAAATGACCGATTGTTGTGATTATGTATGTAATAATGTGGATCATAGACTTGTTATTGACAATATGTACGACAGAATAATACAAATATTATGTCGAGCAGCTTCCGATAGTCGTTCGTCAAGTGTTCCCAGATACAAGAAGTCGGTTCTCGGTTGGAACAGGCACGTAAGTGATGCTCACAGGGCGGCCAGGGAAAAGTTTGAGTTGTGGGTTTTGTACGGCAAGCCGGCAGAGGGTCGCGTGTGGAATGACATGCAGACAACTCGTAAGATTTTTAAATCACGTTTACGCTGGTGTCAGAATCATACTGATCAAATAAAAATGGACATCCTTGCGTCACATCATTCCAGGAACGACTTCCGAAGTTTTTGGAAGTCTACAAACAAACTTAATAGTAAACCAGGTCTTCCTGCGAGTGTCAATGGTGCTTGTAACCTGTCGAGAATAGCAGACCTATTTAGAGAGCACTTTACCGTTAAGTCACCTTTGGCATCGTCACAGTCCACGAGCGATGAGGGTTGCAGTGGTCGGGGAGTCAGCGTCCAGTTTACGGCCAAAGATGTGCGGCGGGCCATTAAATCTATGTCACGGGGCAAGTCTCCAGGCCATGACGACCTGAGCATTGAACATCTAAGGTACGCGGGATATCATATGCCCAGAGTGCTGGCGATGTTCTACACCTTCTGTGTAGGACATTCCTACTTACCTGCACCGATGATGAAGACTGTGGTGGTGCCAATTGTCAAAAACAAAACCGGTGATATTGGTGATAAATGTAATTATCGACCGATTTCCTTAGCGACTATAGTCGCAAAGGTGCTTGACAGTTTGCTGAACGCTCAGCTTGATAAACATTTACATATACACGATAACCAATTTGGTTTCAAGTCAGGTCTCTCTACAGAAACGGCTATATTGTGTCTGAAGCAAACTGTCAAGTACTACACGGATAAAAATACGCCCATTTTTGCGTGTTTTCTTGATTTATCGAAAGCGTTTGATCTGGTTTCTTACGATATTCTATGGCAAAAATTACACCAAACAACGATGCCCGAGGAACTAATCCGTATTTTCAAATATTGGTATGGGAACCAGATCAACGTTGTTCGGTGGTCAGGGGCATATTCGACGCCATACAGGTTGGAGTGCGGCGTGAGGCAGGGGGGGCTGTCATCGCCGAAACTTTTTAACCTGTATATAAACGCGCTTGTAGAGGAGCTCAGCGGCACACATGTCGGCTGTCATATTGATGGAGTCTGCCTTAATAATATTAGCTTCGCAGACGACATGGTGTTGCTCAGTGCTTCTATAGGTGGACTGACGCAGCTGCTCGACATTTGCGCTAAATATGCTGGACAACATGGGTTGGTGTACAACGTAAAGAAGAGTGAGTGGATGGTCTTTCAGGTCCGGGGAAGGTCCCTAAGTCAAACGCCTAAACTTAGAATGAATGGTCAGCCCCTGAGTAGGGTAGAACAGTTTAAATACCTTGGGCACTTGCTAACCCCGGATCTGAAAGACGATAATGACATAGAAAGGGAGCGTAGAGCGTTGTCTGTTCGTGCAAATATGATAGCACGCAGATTTGCTCGCTGTTCAAGAGACGTCAAGATCACCCTGTTCAGGGCATTTTGCACGTCCTTCTACGCTAGCGGTCTGTGGGTGAATTATACGCAAAAGCAGTACGGCGCTCTACGCGTCCAATACAATAATGCATTCAGGGTGTTGTTGGGGCTGCCTCGCTTCTGTAGCGCTTCAGGGATGTTCGCCGAAGCGCGCGTGGATTGTTTTTATACAACAATGCGCAAGCGGTGCACATCCCTGGTGAGCAGGGTGCGAGTCAGCCGGAACAGTATCCTGAGCGCCTTCGCCCAGCGATTCGACTGCCAATACATGTATCACTGTGACATGGTACATGTACGGGATGATGTCGAAATATTGTTTTGATTGTTTTGTTGTATTGTATTGTAATGTAATTGTTCTGTATGTTATTTTAAGTATTGTATTGTATTAGTGTATTTTTATAATTGGTCCTTGTTGGCCTTTAATTGAATAAATGATAAAAAAAAATATAATTTTGTAATTGTGGATAGTGTTTTATTTATTTCTATATTTTGGGAACCCCATCAAAAATAGACACAGTTAAATCTATTAAACAGTGCATCCCAAAGGAGAGTGGGATGAGTTTTTTTTTACTTATAGGGGATCACATCATAGCTATATGCTCTCACCGGTCCGTAAGCGATCGGTGAGGGAAAGCAACTAGGCTCGCGGTCAGTCCATAGATGGGTGACCGCCAAAGTGGTTTAATTTATGAGCGTCTCCGTGCTTCGGAGGGCACGTTAAGCTATCGGTCCCGGCTGTAGTCATTAGACAACAGTCGTTAAGCCATGTCAGAGGCCTACAGGACGGCTTGAGCAACTCTGACACTAGGGTTACCACTACCCATATGATAAGCAAGTAACATTTATTACACGGACATTATTTACACACGGCCATCTGATCCTAAATTAAGCTGAGCTTGTACTATGGAAACCAAAACCTGTGAGGTCATCTCACATCCCCTCATGGGGACGGAAGGATTAGGTTCCGGGGCTTAGGCCCCCCGACCGAGGTAGCCGTATCGCTGCCCGTAACTACGGGCAGGTGATTGGTGTTGTCCTTTGGACTATGGTAAACGATTCCTTAGGAGTTGGTCACAGCTATCGCCGTTTAATGGTTTAGGGCCAGCCAATACTGGGGGTTTTTACCTCCCTTTGCTTCACGCCGCCGGGAAATCAAGGCCCTACCGGATGAGACACCTTGCGGTGAGGCCCAGCAGGGGCCGACCTACAACCGACGCTATGGAAACCAGATAACTGATACACTACATATACTACTTTTCTTTCGTATGTAGATAATAAAACCTAGACAAACAGACATGTTCACACACACAAATATATGTCCTGGGTGGGAATCGAAACCACGACCTCCGGCGTGAAAAGCAAGCATTTGCCAACCACGCCAACAGGCTAAGATATCTTATTAAATAAACTAAACACTATTTTCATATGAAGAGGCAGGACGGCCTAAAGGCTCTTCACCACAACTCATCCTCTTATAATTTTATGGGTAGGTGAGGGCGGAACAGAATTATACTTCAAATAACATCAACGTAATTCACAAGCATCACGATTTAATTAGATGTTTAGTGATTACTACAATGTAAAATCAATCAAATTAAATCTTAAAATATCGTATAAGTAATAAGATTCGTCACAAGCGTGGTGCGCGGGCGCCGTCTCGTTCAAAAGTCACTTCAAGATGGCCGCCCACACTACCATCGACAATGACGCTTCGCTAGGTTGACATTGACAGTCCTGTCAACCTGACGTTTGATGTAAACGCCGTCACATAAATAAATATGTTGGGATAACTAACACTCTGCCATCTGATCCCAAACTAGGCACAGCCTATACTATCGCAACCAGAGAACTGATAAACAGCCTATTAATATTATAAATACGAAAGTTTGTGAGTATGGATGTTTGTTACTCTTTCACGCAAAAGCTACAGCAAACTTTGTAGTAACTTAACGCGGGTGAAACAGCGGGGCACAGGTAGTATTAATATATTTCTAAGTACAGACTTAATTAAATTTTATTGCTCATAAAAACTTATAATAGGACACTTATAATGAGATACAAATTAATAATATTGTGTTGTTCATTTGTGAAAGTAATTATAACGTGTTGAAAGCGACACGATTATATTTATTTATGTATTTTTTTTTAAACACAACGCTTGCACTAGAGAATCTAATCCCTGTGTGGCGGGGTACTTTACAAACATATAATAGCCGGCCACAAATTACATCCAGACTCAGAACAACTATTAATTGGTCACACAAATAGTTGTTCGGCGCGGGACTCGAACCCGCGACACGAAGCGGCGAGGCGACTGTCTTAGCCGCTGCGTCACACGTGCAGTGAAATTCATTCATTCTGTAGATATTATTTTTTAAGCATGGTATTGAATACATTATCTTATCACTTTTATGTTTTCTGGTAGATCATTGAACAGCTTTGCTCCCTCGAACATACATATTATAGATTAATCACACATAAGCAATAAACATAATGTGAAATGCTTATTAAATCTACAAGATTGGATGAACATGACTACTGGGGGGCTACAGGCTAAGTCGCCGAACATCGTTTTCGTGATCGGCGTTCAAATAAATGAAGGTTAAAAATGACTAAATGATTACTTCAATCGGCTTCGACGTTGAAAATCGATTCCGGACCATTTATGACTTCACATGTGCTCATGAAAGCCGATTGAACGAATCATTAAGTCATATTTAACCTTCTTTTATTTGAACGCCGATCACGAAAACGATGTTCGGCGACTTAGCCGGTAGCCCCCCTGGTATAAAAGAATAATAATAATTACTCAAAAAATATATGAAAAGTAAGTTAAAACAAAGAACATCATTTAAATGTCGCTCAAATAAATAACGAGGTAGTTTACTCGTACATAAGTCTCAATTTCGGTAATAGTTGGCCGGTGCGGGAATCGAACCCGGGACACGAAACGACGAAAAAGCGACTGTCTTAGCCAGTGCGCCACACATGCAGTCATTTTGAAATATGTATATGACGGCGCAACTGTCGCGCGACCAACAAAACTGCATAGACAAGAGTTAAAGTTTTGCAACATAAAATATAATGTATTTCCTAACCAAATATTATTAAGTTATTTCAAACTCTGTATGTTTTTGGATAAATAAAGATTATTATTATTACTATTATTTTTTACTTTTTAGTTTCTCGGTCTTCACCGGTATCGTAAGGAGAACACGGGCCAAAGCCAAGTGTTAACCAAGGGAATTAGTACTAAGTTGTGATTAACGAACCCGATTTGGTAATATTACTTGATCGTTAGTCTGTAAAAATTTTCGAACTATCCTGCACGTGTTGAGAATGACGGCTTTTTGAAGATTTCTTATTATTATTATATAAAGGTCGGTGTCACTCTGGTGGAACATCGATCAGGCGGCCATCTTAACGTCACCATTTGCTTGGACACGTTATAATGGTCGCATATCATCGACGGATCGCCGTAATTGAAATTAAAATCTAACTTAATCAGTGATTTGGTGACGCATTAAGCATAGTTGATTGATTTTGCTGAATAATTAATTGCTAACGAAGTGAAATCCGCCTATATTTTTAAATTAACTGCCTGCATAACTGCCTGGAACACTATTTTCCTAATTTATTATTTGGTGAGGACCAAATAATAAATTAGGAAAATAGTGTTCCAGGCATGCTTCCGTGTACCCCAGACGCGTCGTTATATATTATACGCAAACTAAATGACGTAAGCAAGTGACAGGTAAGAAATCCGTAGCAGTATTTAAATGAGCTATAACACTAAAATAACGCGGACTTACCTAGTAAAAATATTCAGACTGACCAGGTGAAAATATGCATAGTCAATATTCAACATCTGTGGTCCGTTAGTCCCCTGTTTGGCAACCGTAAACTTGCCTTCAGGTTAAGTCAATTTACATTATTACATTCCTATATTTATCAACTTTCAGATTTTATCTTTCTGCTTCTTTCTTTGTACAAGTTCCATACAAAACCTACATAAATTGCTTGTAGCCAAAAATAATTATATTAAGTACTAGCTGTGCCCGTGGTTTTACCCGCGTTAAACTATATAAATTAAAGCTTAGCTTAGCTTATGTGTTATTCGTATATATAAGCTACTAGCAATGCTCCGCGGTTTCACCCGCATTAAAGTAGTTTTGGCGTAAAATAGTACCAAACATACACCTCCATACATCCATACTCACAAACTTTCGCATTTATAATATTAGTAGGATGTGTACCTCTAGCGGTTTTGGCAGTGCACGCCAGAATAGATCGCAGATGGTAGATTTTTTCCTACTTACTTGACACTTATCTTCATATTTTGGACAATTCACACGGTATCTTAATAAATTGTAGGCTATGTGTTATTCTGATGTATAAGCTTTATTTTAAAGTTTCATTAAAATCCATTCAGAAGTTTTTACGTGAAACAGTAACAGATTCATCTATCCATACTTACAAACTTTCGCATTTATATATGTTCCGTACTTTTTGCGTGAAAGAGTAACAGAATCCATATATTCACAAACTTTCTCATTTGTAATATTAGTAAGATTTCATCTTAGTATTAATATGATTTGGTTGACAGGCTCTCCAGAGGCGACTAGGAACCGGAAGACGCAGTGTGGGACCCTACAAGATGGACCTCTGATCTTGTGAAGGTCGCTGGAAGCCGCTGGATGCGGGTTGCGCAATATCAGCAATTATGGAGATCTTTGGGGGAAGCCTTTGTCCAGTAGTGGATTCCTTTCGTACGCCGCCGTAGCGATGGTGGTTAACCGAATTTGTGGTAAATTTAAATAACCTTAAATAACTAAAATGGCTACTCATTAAATTATTTTGAACGTATTCAAATAACGAAACGTTTTTTTATAAAAACAAAAAAATGTATAAAATCACAAAATATCCATTTCTCTTACATTGATAGGTACACACGGCTACACATCAAGCTATACATTTCCAATATAAGCTGAACTGTCATTGTATGGAAATCTTATACAACGCGAGATCAGTTTATACTGGAAATGTATAGCTTGATGCGTAGCCGTGTGTACCCGCTGGCTCGACGTGTTCCTAGCAATGCAGCCCGTAAATCATCCAGTCCGCCACAGTCTCCACGTAATTGTATCGCCTAAGTGTATAGTTAAAGTATAATAATAATATCTAGGGACAATGTCACACAGATCATCCTAACCCCAAACTAAGCAAAGCTTGTACTATGGGTACCAGGCGACGATATACATACTTATATAGATAGATAAATACTTAAATACATAGGAAACATCCATGACTCAGAAACAAATATTCGTGCTGATCACACAATTCGTAAGCAGGAGCACTACCAACTAGGCTACGGTGACCGTCAATGCTAATGGGTCGTGGTTTTGATAATAAATTCTAGGAAGGCTGATAAGGATATAGGGCTGTGATCGACGCAAAGAGTAAAACTAAATGAATTATGAACATCGGATACTTATAGAAATCCATGACGTTCAGTTCAATCTCAGCAAAGTCTCTATATTTCAATAATAAAATAATCTCCCCACAAAATCATTAACTCTTTTATAGTGGAGAGTATACCTTTCTACAAAAAACTTCCCAATGACATCAGAAAACTGTCAATCAACAAATAAAGAACATGAAGTAAAAGACATTTTACAACACTACATATGTTATGATATAATTGCTCGGGTATGAGTAGATTAAATTCAACGCATAATTAAATAGTAATTTGATTTTAAGACAATCCTGAATTTTTATAGCAGTGTTTTTCAAGCTGTGTGTCGCGGCCCCCTGGGGGGTCGCGCAGCCTCTTTAGGGGGGTCACGAAGCTTCTATAGGGAAGTTGCAAAAGGTTGAGAAAACTAGTCACAGGATCGAAAAAGAATTGAGGGGGTCGCGAAATTATTCTTTGATCTAAAGAGGCCGCGTCATTAAAAAGGTTGAAAGACATTGTTTTATAGGATTTCTACTGAGTATTTGGCAGTATTTTTCAGTAGCTGCCATGTCAAGCACTGCAAGATACGGTAATAAATTTTACTATTCAAAACTATTTTGTATAAATTAAAAAAATCCCACTAATATTATAAATGCTTGTGTAAATAATAGTATTAAAGTTTGTGAGTATGGATGGATGTAAGGATGTTTGTTACTGTTTCATTCAAATCTACCAAACGGATTTTAATGAAGACTTGTAATAATATCTATATACATATAATAAAATCGTAGGAAAGTCAAAACTGTAAATAAAATATTTTTTTTAAAGGATACTTGGGGCGTGACGTACCATCGACATCGAAACCAAAAATATAGTTGTTAGAATTTTTGTCTGTTTGTCTGTATGTATGTCCGGGCTAAACTCAAAAAGTACTGTATGGATTTACTTCAAATTTTGCATGAATATTACTAAGAGGTCGGGTCAACATATAGGCTACATATCATCACGCTATCACCTGGGGGAGGAGCTGTGATAATTTATAAAATTTAACGCGGGTAAAACCGCGGGGCACAGCTAGTAGCTTATATATCCGACTAATACATAGGCTTATAATTTACAAAGTTTAACGCGGGTAAAACCGCGGGGCATAGCTAGTAAAATATAGATGACTATGACTAAAGTGTCAACAACTTAAACAACGAGCATAAATATACACGTTTTACTCTAAAAACACATAGCAAAGTCCCATCAAGCATCTTATAACGCAGACGAAGCCGCGGACACAGCTACATAATAATATTCTCGGAAGTAGAAAAAGCGGAATAGTAGCAACTGTTACCGCAAGTTTCAAAGTATAGCCGTTGTCAAACTTTGGCGTGAACTAAACACATCCAACCTTTCCTATTGATAGCACGCATTACATTATTATAAGATATTTGCACTAAACTTTTTGCTAAGTCTGGGACCCGAAGTTAACGTCACCGGATGATCCAAAAAGCTTTTAGTACACATTTTATGATTTCAACCAGTAGAACTGGTGCCACAGTAGTTCATCTTCTAAATAGTAGTAAGATACTTCATTCAAATTTAAATTCCGTTCTGCGTTAGATGTCAGTGTTTCTTGAATACCACACTGGGGAGCTACCGGCTAAGTTGCCGAACATCGTGATCGTGATCGGCGTTCAAATTAATAAAGGTTAAAATGACTTAATCAATCGTTAAATCGGCTTCCATGAGCACATGTGACGTCATAAATGGTCCAGTAGTCCAGTGTTGGTATTCAAGAAACACTGTTGCTGCCCGTTTTTATTTGCACCCTCTCTCTTTATAAGGGTTGCGTCCTTCAGTCATAGCGTCATATTTTTTACTTGTCTAATGAGAGCGATTTGAAGCTTAGCATGTCTTCGAATAGAAGTTATTTACCCGACCATTAAATAACAAAAAAAAAAATCAGAATTTTCGTTTGTTTTCTAAGAACAAAAGGGATTATATGGTAAAGATTATAAAGCAGCATGCGGTGCCATAATAATATGACCATTTACCTATTTGATCGTTTCATAAACATATTTTTATTGTTTTTATAAGTTATTATGATGCAACCATCCATCTCTACAGGGTGTGATATAATTAATCCGAAATACTTAAATAACGTTCATAGATATTTACTTCACTGGTACAGAAATAATAAACTAAGATTTCATTTAAAACCGTTTTATTTGAATCATATAAAATCTTTACATCGATCTTAATCTTTCTCTTAATTATGACATTTTTTTTTCTTTAAAAATGACAGCGCTCACACTAGGTAATCTAATCCCTGTGTCGCGGGGTACTTTACAAACATATAATAGACGGACATAAATAACATCCAACTCAGAAGAACTATTTATGGGTCACACAAATAGTTGTCCGGCGCGGGACTCGACCCTGCGACACGAAGCGGCTGTCTTAGCCGCTGCGCCACACGTGTAGTTAATTATTCTTTATATAATCTTATTATTTAATTTACTGTACTTCAAAAATGCCCAGTAGTCTTACTGTCTACCATAATCTGTGCATTTTTCGGGATTTCGGGTAATTCGGTAGCAAAGTGTCTTCTGCCATTGATAGATCACAGTTTAGCTTAGTTTGGTGGGCTCATAAGTTTATTAACCCTTTCTAAGTATACATATACTTAAGTATATATATACTTCCTTGAAACTACTGTGTCACACCACTATTCCTGTCAAGATGAGACCCTTGTCATTTGGTTTTGATCTTTAGATAACAATTTCGAGATGGGTTATAATGATTATGTTCTAATGTTTCATTTAAATATCTCTTGACGGGCCCGTTGGCGTGGTTGGGAGATGCTTGTCTTTCACACTGCAGGACGGGGGTTCAATTCCTAATCAGGATATATATTTGTGTGCATGAACATGTCTGTTGTAAATATCTATATGATGATGATGATGTCTTCCTGGCCGAATTTCAACCACGGCGGCCATTCTCAATGGAGATTAGCCAATTGTGCAGGAAATATTATAGTGCATTTTTTTTTATTAATTCTAAACTGAATTTTCTAAACTGAATAATATCTCGGGACAATGACACATGATCATCCTAGCCTCAAACTAAGCAAAGCTTGTACTATGGGTACCAGGCGACGATATACATACTTATATAGATAGATAAATACTTATATAGATAGAAAACATCCATGACTCAGAAACAAATATTCGTGCTCATCACACAAATATTTGCACTTACCGGGATTCGAACCCAGGACCACCAGCTTCGTAGGCAGGAGCACTACCAACTAGGCTATGGTGACCGTCAAAACCGACCGGCACAAGTGTGGGCGCAAACACAGGGGCACTTTCTATTCCATCACTCTCATGATCCGATGGGACGACTAGCGACACGACCGGAAAGAGGTCAGGTACAGGACAGACGGCTTTACGTGCTCTCCGAGGCATGGGGGTGTAATACCACCAACTTCTAGACTTCGGGCTGATATTGAGAATTTTTTTTTTACGGAAAAATCCCAAAATCACTTTTTGGCCCGACCCGGGATATGAATCCAGGACCTAATTTCCTGCGGTTGAACACGCTACCGCTAGACCAACGAAGCAGTCAAATAACTATATAAGTATGTTTTTACAAAAGAACAAGTAGTAAGTATATGTAGGATATCAGTTATGTGGTTTCCATAGCAAAGGCTCTGCTTAATTTGGTTCAGATGGCCGTGTGTGATTAACGTCCGAGGATATTATTAAATTATTATTATCTCTGTAAATTTGCAGTGACATATTGTCTACATCAATAAGTACAAAGCCTTCCGTTCATTTCGATTAACGTAACTAATTTTTAGATAATCCTACTTATATTATAAATGCGGAAGTTTGTATGTATGGATATATAGATCTTTATCTTAGATTTATTATCTTTCACGCTATAACTACTGAACGGATTTTGATGAAACTTTGTAGTAATATAACTTATATATCCGAATAAAACATAGGCTATCATTTATACAGTTTAACGTGGGTGAAACCGCGAAGCATAACTGGTCTATTTATTTATTTAAAGATCCTCTACGTTACAAACACTCATGCAGTTATAAGGAGACCGTGCATACTTAAAATAATATTGCTTCAACACTTAAAGACAACCACAGCATTACAATTTCACATTATTTAAATATAATTACAATAAATTAATTAAAAACTTTCACTAATTACATAAAAACGCCATAAACAATAAACATCGAAACAAGACAAACCGTAACATTGAAAAACAGAACACAAATATTAAACTACAGAACCTACACAATTAATAAAATTAATAGCTATAGATAAAAAAAACCGGCCAAGTGCTAGTCGGACTCGCCCATGAAGGGTTCCGCAGCAACAAGTATTTCAGTTGATTAAATGAAAGGTAAATTGCGGTTTACGATTTATGACGCTTTAAAAAAAAACTACTTACTAGATTTCGTTCATACCAATTTTCGTTGTTAGTTTACATGGTAATGTACATCATATATTTTTTTAAGTTTTATCATTCTCTTATTTTAGAAGTTACAGGGGACACTCATTTTTTCACTTTGGAAGTGTCTCTCGCGCAAACTATTCAATTTAGAAAAAAAAAGATATGAGGAACCTCAATATCATTTTTGAAGACCTATACATAGATACCAAACATGTATGGCTACGATGAAAAAAAAAATTTTTCGTTTCAGTTCTGTGTATGGGGAACCCCCAATATTATTATTATTTTCCTATTTTTGTGTAAAAATCTTAATGCGGTTCACAGAATACATCTACGTACCAAGTTTCAACAGTACAGCTCTTATAGTTTCGGAAAAAAAATGGCTGTCACATACGTACGGACAGACAGACATGACGAATCTATAAGGGTTCCGTTTTTTGCCATTTGGCTACGGAACCCTAATAACATACAATAAAATAATTGTGAAAAATAGTCGAAGAAGTCTTAATACTTCATCCTTATGTACGTCTTATAATCCTTTTAACTTTCCTTATAGCCATTAAATCTTATTTTTGTTCACAAAGAAAAAGTTTATATCGTGAAGAATGGTCCTCTCATAAAACCCTCATGCGGCAATAAAAACCATCTGAACTATATGAATGCAGTTCCTTTTGACAAAGTAGTTGGAAAATTGCTATGTAACACAGTTAAGATGGCTATAACTCACATAACTGGATATGTACAATGATATATAATGTTGGGTCAGTCGTAATGTGTATCTGTGGTTCAAATTTTGTGTATTCTTTTTGCTGTTCGTGATCTGTTACTGTATTCTATTTATATTTATAAAGATGTCTGAAACATTGTTTTCAGTAGGTATAGCATGTTTAAAATGCTAAAAATAATAAATGAAATCGTAGTTAATAATAAAAACTATGATTTAATAAGTGAATTGTCTGTTCTAAGTATTCGCATTTCAGCCGTTCTTAGAAGTGTAGGTTTCGGTAAGATGGCTTAAAAAGCGCCTTAATGCGTTAAGAAATATTGAATGGATTGTATAAATTCGAAGTGTAAGTTGTATCAAGGTGCGGTGGCGGAGCGATTAACGCACATGGGGCCGGATACTCCGTGGTCGTGGATACGATTCCTACCCGCACTAAAATTTATACAATTCATTTTAAAGATGACTGAAGCATTGTATTGATTTTCAAATTTAGGGTAGTGGAAATTTTGAGTTTCCAATTTGAGAATACTGACTTGTGTGGTTTGTTAGTGTATTCTATTTTCAAATTTAGCGTAGGGTTAATTTTAAGTTTCCAATTTGAGAATATTTACTTCTGTAGTTTGATAGTGTATTCTATTTTAAAATTTAGCGTAGTGTTAATTTTAAGTTTCCAATTTGAGAATATTTACTTATGTAGTTTGATAATGTATTCTCTGTTAAAATTTAGCGTTGTGTTAATTTTAAGTTTCAAATTTGAGAATATTTACTTCTGTAGTTTGATAATGTATTCTATGTTAAAATTTAGCGTAGTGTTAATTTTAAGTTTCCAATTTGAGAATATTTACTTCTGTTGTTTGTTAGTGTATTCTATTTTAAAATTTAGCGTAGTGTTTGTTTTAAGTTTCCAATTTGAGAATATTTTCGTCTGTGGATTGTTAGTGTATTCTATTTTAAAATTTAGCGTAGTGTTAATTTTATGTTTCTAATTTGAGAATATTTTCTTCTGTGGTTTGTTAGTGTAGTTATTCTATTTTCAAATTTAGCGTAGTATATATATAAGTTTCCAAATTGAGCAAATTTACTTCATAAGCTTACGTTAAAAATACTTATAATTATAGTTACAACAAAAGCTTACAAGTTAAGTAAAGTTTAACTAAAGTTATTAAATCAAAATTTCGCACAATATTATTTTGTTATAATAACTATGTTTTATGTATGATCAGACTAAATAATGTTATAACTGTATAAAAACAAATAATGACTTGTGAGCCACTCAGGGAAGTTTAGTTCCAACCTAGAGACAAGTTTTTTCTTTTTTTTTTTTTTTAGCGTTAAGAAACCTTTATGGTTCGTCCCGCCGCTGAGGAAGCGACAGGGTATGTCGGACTCCCAGCCAGATGGTAGGGCTGGGTTTCCCGACTAAAACCAAACGGTGTTCCTCAGCCACCTTTAGTCCAGACCACTGGATGCGCTCGCGCATTCACCGCAGCCTGGACAGGTGCTGGCTCACTTTTCAGTGAGCCTCACTTCTGTTGGGGACATCCATGTCCTTCTCTTCAAGAGACGCGCGCGCGGAACACGGCGCGCCACCGTCTCGGGCCTATTCTGGTCGGATGGTGGACTGCCCCATGTCCACCATCCGCAGGCCTCTCCTCATGGAGGCCGGAGATTGGCAATATGCGCCCTCCGACGCCGGGTTCTCCTAGCGCGGCTTGGGCGGGAAGACAATGCCTCCCGTTCTCGCTCCGCCACCTCTTTTGCTACCATCACCTCCTCGCTAAAGGTGGTGACGATACTCCAGGCATTCTCGCTCGCAACCATGAATTCGGTCACCGTTGCAAGCGAGATGTCAACCGCACCCATTGCAGCCCGCACCCACGGCGCTGTGTCTCCCAAGCTGGGCATTCCACCAATGTGTGAAGCGCCGTGTCAACGGGGCCACCACAATGGTGACAACCAGGCGTCTCTTCTACAATGCAGGTACTTCCCGAAGCACCCATGATCCGAGAGTACCTGCGTAAGCCGATAAGTGAGGGCGCCGTGCCTTCTCTCCAGCCATTCCTCCATGATGGGTCTTACCGCCACTATTGTAGCGTGCCCCAACCTAGAGACTAGTTTGTGCCATCTTTCATCAAACTCAAATAACCCTAACGATATGTACAGTATATTATTTAATTGCATTTGTAACAAATTTAATAAAGTGTGTAAAATAAAAAACATTAAAGTTGACAATAAAAATATGAAATTTGCTAATTGGACAACTCATAGCATTAGACGGAGTAGAGATGTCCTGTATGAGTTGTATGACAGAAGATACTATACATCTGATGTCAATTTAAAAAAATATGTTTGCAACTATTCTAAAATTTTAAAAAATGTTTGCATCCAAGCTTGATGTTTGTATATAAGCGGAAAAATAAAAAAACTCCGATAATAAGATAAATTCAGCTTGGCAAATAATAAATACTGAAACTGGTAAAAGAAGATTGAGAGACCAAACAGTAAAACTAAATATAAATGACGAACTCGTTTCAGACAAACTTACCGTTGCCAACGTTTTTGCCGAGTTTTTACAAATATACCTCTAGTTATTACTAAGTGCCTCCCATCGTCACCGGATGTGGCTGAAATCTTTTTAAAACAATCTATTAAACCAATTGTGCTCTCATTCAGTTTTCGATTTGTTACAACTGCTGATATTTTAAAAGCTTTTAAGAGCATTAAAAAAAGGGCACAGAAGATTTATGGGGACTGTCTGTAATGCGAATTGAATCAGTTCATCAACAAAACATTGCTACCATCCTTGCAAACATCTTCAATTGCTGTGAAAGTGATGGCGTCTTTCCAGACCTCATGAAAATCAGTAAGGTAGTACCTGTTTTCAAATCCGGTTGTTTAAATAATACCACAAAATATCGACCGATTTTACTTAACGCAGTATAAAGCGTTAAGTAAAATATTTGAAAAGCTCATGCTCAGCCAAATGTTGTCGCATTTTAACATGAATGGGATATTGCATGACAAGCAGTTTGGGATTACAAGGGGCCGTTCTACTCAGTTTGCGGGGTGTACACTAATGAAGTCTATATTGGAGGCTTGGGAGGGGTCGCAGGATGCGCTGGGAGTTTTCTGCGATCTCTCTAAGGCTTTCGCTTGCGTAGACCACCATACGCTCATTGTGAAACTAAAATACTACTAAAATACTGATCTTGTAATGTCCTATTTATCAGGTTGAGAACAACTGGTTTCAATAGACGGGGTAATTCAACACGAAATTCTGCCAAAATGGGGGTACCCTAAGGATCGATTCTGGGTCCTTTTTTATTTCTAGTTTATATTAATGATCTCCCATATCTAGTAGAGAAAGTATCAGACATAATTCTATTTGCTGATGATACGTCACTCATATTTAAAGTGAGTAGAAAAGATAAGGATCTTACAGAACCTAATAAAACTCTCGGCCTTATATCAAATTGGTTTTCGGCAAATAATCTTCTTTTGAATGCAGGAAAGACCAAATGCATCAAATTCTCATTGCCGAATGTGACTCATATTAAACCAACGGTTGCACTTAACGAGGAAGTTTTAGATTTAGTTCCTTCGACCGTATTTTCGGGAATAATACTGGACTCAAAATTACAATGGAGTCCTCATATTGAAAAAATATCTGCCAAATTAAGTTCAGCTTTATATGCAGTTTGGAAAATCAGACAATTGTCAGACGAACCAACTGCTAGACTAGTATATTTTACTTACTTCCATAGCATTATGTCCTAGTGTATTCTACTGTCGGGCTCAGCAGCTGACATAAGTGCTATTTTCGTATAACAAAAAGAGCAGTCAGAGCTATTTATAGTCTAGGCCGTCGCGAGTCTCTACGAAGCGTTTTTAATGAGGTAAATATACTTACTGTTCCATCTGAATAAAAAATATAAAAAACGGAGTGACTTGCACAATGTCAAAACTAGAAATACGGACAAACTATACCGCTATACCAGCCTTTAGAGTTAGCGAAACTAATAAGTCATTCATGGGAAATTGTATTAGGTTTATAACAAGCAAGTTATTCAGATAACTAAATATGATTCCCTTGACATAGATTCCCTCCCGGTACATGGGGATTTTACATGCGAATATTGTCTCATAAGCTGGGCAGCGTAACGGATTTTAACTTTACTTAAGTGCAAATTACGTACGTAATAAGGTCTAAATAGAACTGTCAGTTCAACAAGAAAATGAGGCGGTAGATTCCAAGCTCCTTTATTATGAGCTCAGAGCCCGCTATGCATACACAATTAGTGCCAAATACGATAACTCACATTTTAAGGGTTCCGTAGCCAAATGGCAAAAATCGGAACCCTATAGATACGTCATGTCTGTCTGTCTGTCCGTCCGTATGTCACAGTAACTTTTTTCCGAAACTATAAGAACTGTACTGTTGAAACGTTGGTAAGTAGATGTATTATGTGAACCGCCTTAAGATCATCACCCAAAAATTGAAAATAGCCAATACATTTTGGGGGCTCCCCTTGCTTCGAACTGAAACTCAAAAATTTATTTCCATCGATCTCATACATGTGGGGTATCTA
Source organism: Pseudoips prasinana (assembly GCA_951640165.1). Lineage (NCBI taxonomy): Eukaryota > Metazoa > Arthropoda > Insecta > Lepidoptera > Nolidae > Pseudoips > Pseudoips prasinana. The sequence continues at coordinate 14,228,874 of OX621259.1, read as the reverse complement.
TGGATAGGTCTTCATAAATGATTTGAGGTTTCTCATATATTTTTTTCTAAACTGCATAGCTTGCGCGAGAGATTTAAATCCGTAAAAAGTGATGATATTATAAAAGCTTTTAAGAGTATTAAAAGGAAAGGCACAGAAGATTTGTGGGGACTGTCTGTTAAAGCAATTGAATCAATCATACTAAACATTGCTACAATCCTTGCAGCTATCTTCAATGGCTGTATAAGTGATGGTGTCTTTCCTGATTTAATGAAAATAAGTAAGATAGTACCCGTTTTCAAGGCAGGTTGTTCAAAAAATGCCACGAATTATAGGCCTATCTCAATACTGTACAATACTGACATTTGTAATAGGTTAAGATCTGTATTAGGGAAGTTCTATCAACTAAATAGGGTATTAAATAAACGCACGTTATTGGTAATATATTACGCACTTGCCGACTCACTGCTTAGTTATGGGCTCATTGTATATGGTCGAACATTTATAACATATTTAAAAGATATTAAGAATTTACAAATAAGACTGCTTAAGTACCTGGTTAGTAAAAAAGTTAAATTAAAATGTAACAAAGATTATGATAAATTATTTCCAATATGTAAAATTTTACCTGTAAACAAAAAAGTAGAATATTTAATAGGTCTGGAACACTACTACAGTGAAAAGTATAAATTTAACGTAAAAAATAAATATAATACAAAAAGTGTTAGAGAGAAAAAGCTAGTTCAACCGCGAGTGACAAACTATTACGGAGAAAGAATGTCAAAATTTCTAGTGCCTAAAATATTTAATAAATTCGATGTATTAAAACAAGAACCTAAAATAAGTAAAACTATGCTAAAATCTAAGCTGAAGAATTTGTTGCTCGATGATGATTAGACTGTATTCAAAATTCTAAAAACAATACCAAAAATACCAAAAATAATATATATAATAATTGAAAACAAAAAGATAAAAAAAAAAAAAAAAAAAAAAAAAAAAATCAGTATCGATATCATCGAGAAACAAATCCACAGTGTGTGTCAAAAAATTATTGAAATGTTTTATGACCAATTAAGGTTATTTTTAAATTTAATTATGAAATTATGATTAGTATTAGTATAAGGTTAATAAAGTGTAAAACGAGCGCGTCTCGCCATTAAACGTAAAAGTTTGGCGAGTATATAATGTTAATTGTACAATTGTTATGTCTGTGTTTAAATAAATAAAAAAAAAAAAAAAAAAAAAAAAAGCTAAAGAACTGCTACAAATAGATACATAAACGGCTTCCAATTGAAGAAGGTCCACATTTGCTGTCGGATATTAAAATTGGTATAAATATAAAAAAAAAAAAAAAATACTGCCAGAGTTAAGTAAAATACTTGAAAAGCTGATGCTCAGCCAAATGTTGTCGCACTTTAACGTGAATGAGATATTGCATAACAGGCAGTTCGGGTTTACAAGGGGCCGCTCTACTCAAGATGCAGGTTGCACATTAATTAAGTCAATATTGGAGGCTTGGGAGGGATCACAGGATGCGCTGGGAGTTTTCTGTGATCTCTCTTAGGCTTTCGATTGCGTTGATCACCGTACGCTCGTTGTTAAACTGAAATATTATGGAATGTCTGGCACATCTCTCCATCTTGTGATGGCCTATCTATCGGGGCGAGAACAGATGGTTTCGATAGGCGGTGTCACTTCGGCACGTCATCCTGTGAAAATGGGGTTGCCCCAAGGATCTATATTGGGCCCATTTTTATTTCTAGTTTATATAAATGATCTCCCTTATCTGGTAGAGAAATTATCAGACATAGTTTTATTCGCTGATGATACGTCGCTCATATTTAAAGTAAATAGGAAGGATAAAGATCTTATTGAGCATAATAAAACACTCAGCCTTATATCAGAATGGTTTTCGGCAAATAATCTCTTGTTAAATGCAGGGAAAACTAAATGCATCAGGTTCTCATTGCCGAATGTGACTCAAATTGTACCAACAGTTGCACTTAATGCGGAAATATTAGATTTACCGTATTTTTAGGATTGACACTTGATTCAAAATTGCCATGGGGTCTGAAAGATTGAAAAGTTAGCAGGTAAATTAAGTTCGGTTTCATATGCTGTCTTGAAAATAAGACAATTGTCAGATTGCAGAAAAGAGTAGTCAGAGCCATTTATGGTTTAGGCAGTCGCGATTCTTTGCGAAATTTGTTTAAAGAAATAAATATACTTACTGTGCCATCGGAATATATATATCAGAATATAATGTTTGTTAGAAAAAATACTCATAAATATAAAAAAAAAGTGAACTGCATAATATAAATACTAGGAATAAAAACAAACTAGGCATGCCAGGCTTTAGAGTAAGCAAAACTAATAAATCATTTTTAGGAAACTGTATTAGGTTTTATAACAAGCTTCCTACTCAAATTACTGATCTGCCTGACACAAGTTTTAAAACACATATTAAACGTGTACTTATGGCTAGGGGTTATTACACCACTAAAGAGTACATCGATGAAAAAGACGTCTGGGTCTCACTGCCTACCTGCACATTGGTCGCTGGAGACCTTGTAGCCATATAGACATGACTGATCTGTTAAGTTTCGTGAACTATCTGTAAATGATTGCTATCATAGACTTAATTTAAAATTATTGACTCTGTCTCAAAATGAATAATGTTATTGTTTCGAAGTTTTTCTTTTGTATACCTAAATATAATCTAAAATAATAAGCATTCAGACAACCGATCGAGCATATATTGTGTTTACCAACTAAATAATTACTTACTCTAATTGGACCAAATCCCGTGTTCATGCCCGCTTGAGCATGTTTCGCCGGACCGTCTCAACTGGGTCGTGTTGAAACCGGTAGTAGATGAACCCACTGAGTTTGTTTCGCTGGGTCTTCTCAGTTGGGGCGCATTGGATCCGGTGGTAGCATTAAAGCGCGACCGTCGTTATTAACACAAGGTCCGTCATAATAATAATACCTTAATATAGACAGAACCATTGACAATATGTAGTAAAAATATTAGACTTAAACTAGATAATTAAACATAATGTCTTGACAATAACTTGATACGAGCTAGCTAAATATCAATGCTATAATAAAATAAATTTTATAATTGTTTTCATACAATGTGTACCTAAATATCTATGTTACTAGAAATAATAATGTATACAACTATATTACTACAAACATGTTCTGACTATTTACAAGCGCTTTTTTAAAGTCTACGTGAATAAAAACCTTTTTAATTTATTTATTATTTTATTTAAAGAGACACTTCCAAAGTGATAAAATGAGCCCCCCCCTGTAACTTCTAAAATAACAGAATGATTAAACTAAAAAAAAATATGTTGTACATTACCATGCAAACTTCCACCGAAATTTGGTTTGAATGAGATTAGATAGTAAGTAGCTTTTTTATACGTCATAAATCGTAAACAACAATTTACCTTTCATTCAATCAACTCAAATACTTGCTGCTACGGAAGCCTTCATGGGCGAGTCCAACTCGCACTTGGCCGTTTTTTTATTTTTGTACTACTACTTACTTATCGTATGGGCGGTGGTTACCCTAGTGTCAGAGTTGTTCAAGCCGCCCAGTAGGCCTCTGACATGGCTTAGCGACTTTTGTCTAATGACTACAAATGGGACTGACAGCTCAACGTGCCTTCCGAGCGACGCACAGAAATTATTTTACCGGTCACCTATCTATGGACTGACCGCGAGCCTAGATAGTTACTTGCCGCGATAGTTACTTGCTGGACAGGTAATCGTATTGCAGCTACTGGCTAGACAGCTACTGCCTAGATAGCTACTCGCTAGTCAGCTGATCGTATGGCAGCTACTGTTTAGATAGCTACTCGCTAGACAGTTACTGCCTAGATAGTTACTCGCTTGACAGCTGCTGTCTAGATAGTAACTCGCTTGACAGCTACTGTCTAGAGATAGTTACTTGCTGGACAGCTAATCGTATTGCAGCTACTGGCTAGACAGCTACTGACTAGATAGCTACTCACTAGACAGTTACTGCCTAGATAGTTACTCGCTTGACAGCTACTGTCTAGATAGTTACTCGCTTGACAGCTACTGTCTAGATAGTTATTCGCTTGACAGCTACTGTCTAGATAGTTACACACTTTATAGCTACTGTCTAGGTAGTTACTTGCTGGACAGCTTATCGTATGGCAGCTACTGTCTAGATAGCTACTAGCTTGACAGCTAATCGTATGACAGCTACTGCCTAGATAGCTACTGGCTAGACAGCTACTGCCTAGATAGCTACTGCCTAGATAGCTTCTCGCTAGACAGCTGATCGCATGGCAGCTACTGCCTAGATAGCTACTGGCCAAGTGTCACTAACCAGTTGCGAAAGAAACTACAGTATCACTGAACGAGAGACTCTTGCGGTAATGACTGCTCTCGAACGCTGGCAGCGCCAGCCTAGCCTACCTAGAAAATGGGCAGACGTTTACGGTATACACTGACCATTCCGCGTTGAAATGGTTCTTGTCCTTAGATAATCCAACAGGACGATTAGCACGTTGGGGAGTGCGATTATCATCCTTTAATTGGTGGAGTTGATAACGTGATCCCTGATGCACTCTCAAGAGTTTTCCCAAATGCTGCTATATCTCTTTTAAATTCTTTAACTCATACGGCCGATGAATGGTATAAAAAGATTTTTAATGATTGTCTTAATACACCAAGTAACTTTCCGAATTTCTTAACAAAAAATAATTCTTCGTTTAGGCTTTCAAAAACTAATTCTCAATTGACCTCTGAATTTACATGGAAACAAGTTGGAACCGACTGCAGGACACCTTGGCATTTTCAAAACCTATCGGCGTTTGTCGTTGACTTATTACTGGCCGGGAATGCACCAGGATGTAGTTAAGTTCATAGGTTCTTGCTCTATTTGCTTATCTTATAAGGCACAAAATCACACTACGTTAGGTGAAATGGGTCGACCAAAACAATGTTCAAGGCCCTTTCAAATGATTTCCATTGATTTTGTAGGCCCTCTGGCAGTTACTCGCATGCAAAATAGTTATATGCTCGTAATACTACCTACACTACATGCTGCTTTAATAAATATTGTCATGTCTTTCCTATACGCCGTGCAACATCAGATATTGTTATTAAAATTTTAGAAGATTCCATTTTTCTTGTACATGGAATACCACAAACTATTTTTCTAGACAATGGCAGCCAGTTCTAATGAACTGGATGCCATTATCAACTAATGTTCTGCTACTGACGCTTTATTTAAGAAATATAAAATACCTAACGTTTATTTTACTCCTAAGTATACCCCGCAAATTAATCTAGTTGAACGTTTCAATAAATCGATCGTCACTTCTTTGTCCACTTTTGTTGAAAACGATCACCGGACTTGGGACACTTTTATTCCTAAAGTTCTATTTGCGATCAACAACTCCGTTAACGAGTCTACCGGTTATACACCCTCTTTTCTTGCATATGTTAGGGAGCTAGTTTTGTGTGGATCGCACTATATGGACAATGATTTGGGTGACGAGGTATTGTTCCTACCGCGTGATTTATATGCCGGATGTCTTTCATCTATATTTAATGATGTGCAAGCTTCTTTATGGCATGCACATGAAAAGAATACTAGGCATTATAATTTACGTAGGAAACAAGCAGAATTTAATGTAGGTGATTTAGTTTTTAAGCGCACATATGTATAAAGCGATAAAGACAAATACTTTAGTAAAAAAATAGCTCCAAAATTCATAAAATGCAGAATTATTGAGAAACGGTCTCCTCTCGTGTATGTTTTAGAGGACATGGCAGGTAAAAATATCGGTGTCTGGCATATTAAGGATTTTAAACTGATGAAGGCGCTACAGTAGTTTGTTTTTGTTATTAGCCAACGTTCTTTGATTACATCCCACCTATTTTTTTTTTAACAACTTATTGCCGCTAGTAGTAGTCATCTGTGCAATGTATCACAGATATTATGTAAGGACGCGTAGATAATTGTTTATAGTTGCTATGCTATTTTATGTTTGGATTGAATGTTTGGTTGAATATAAGGGACCTGTATGAGATAGGATGAATGAAGTGATACTAGCCGTAATTATAGCCGGGTTTCATTTTAGAATAAAACCCTTTCAGTGACGAGTGGGGTAATGTAACGTTATGTTACATATATTTAAAATAAAATATTAACAATGTGTCTTCAAAACACATTTTAGTTCCTCAACACGTATAGGCGACATTTTAGTGGCTCTGAGCGATTCGATAAGCCGGTCTCGGTGCGCACGCGCCGATCATTCGCCTGAGCCTCTCGAAGCGAACGCACGTCCTGTTTTTTATTTTATCGCTTTATATAATTAATCGAATTCAGTGGCGTCACTTAACGTGTTCGAAAGATTAGTTTATATGCTAATATCGTTGTTTATTAGTTTACATTATACGTGTGACCGACACCCCAGAATTGGGTAAGTGGTATTCAATAAGTATAGTGTAGATAGCAACGTACTTTGCTCGCTTGGGTTTATAAAGTGCAAATCATCCTCACGCCATTTTGTATATTTGTAATTTAGATAATAGTTGGCACCACATATTCATGTTATCATATTCATTCTCACCCTCGCATTGTAATTAAGTATTTTAACTATTCATATTCCATATTTCTACATACTTCACCATACTTTCTATTCTTCTTTCTAATTGTCATCATCGTTTCTGATTGTGAACATCCGCGGCTGCACAGCTATGCTTTCTCTCGCGCTGCTGCCGTGGGTGCACACACACTACTAAGCTGGCCGTAATGCCTCGCTTCATGCACATTTCAGGGTCCAAAGTCCACGTTGGACTTTACCTCGCTCGCCGATCCTTTCCAATGGGGACTTGCAAGGATCGACCCGGTGCATCCCGTCTACCACAGCGGACACGCGGCTACCCCACCTTCAGCGGTAGCGAACATCGTTTGGAGGATTTTGAGCGCCGGACCATCGACGGCGGCACGCAGCCAGGGGAGTGCATTACCAGGGAACAATTACCAGAATCGGGTCCGGTTACGAATCCACCTTATTGCCCCTACCGGCGTTTATAGCTGAGGCATTTATTTATTAATAAATTATGTGCTCGAAGATTTGCCTTCTCATTTAATTAAGACCCTAAGGTAGACCTTCGTGACATTAACTATGAACTTAACTACATCCTGGTGCATTCCCGGCCAGTAATATGTCAACGACAAACGCCGATAGGTTTTGAAAATGCCAAGGTGTCCTGCTGTCGGTTCCAAATGGTTTTCTGCTATAATTTTATGATGAAATTCTTTGGGAACTACTTGTTTCCATGCAAATTCAGAGGTCAATTGAGAATTAGTTTTTGAAAGCCTAAACAAAGAATTACTTTTTAATAAGAAATTTGGAAAGTTACTTGGTGTATTAAGAAAACCATTAAAAATCTTTTTATACCATTCATCGGCCGTATGAGTTTAAGAATTTAAAAGAGATATAGCAGCATTTGGGAAAACTCTTGAGAGTGCATCGGGGATCACGTTATCAACTCCACGACGATGTTTAATTTCGCAATTAAATGATGATAATCGCACTCCCCAACGTGCTTATCGTCATGTTGGATTATCTAAGGACAAGAACCATTTCAACGCGGAATGGTCAGTGTATACCGTAAACGTCTGCCCATTTTCAATACCGCAAGAGTCTCTCGTTCAGTGATACTGTAGTTTCTTTCGCAACTGGTTAGTGACCTACTCATATAAGCAATCGGGTGTTCCTTACCATTAATATTCTGCGTTAACATGGCACCAGCCCCGTAATTACTTGCGTCGGTGTGTACCTCAAACGGTTTTGAATAATCCGGACAGGTAAGAACTGGAGCGGAGATTAAACATTCTTTAAGGGAATTAAAAGCTGTATCAGCTTCTGGTGTCCATCGAAAGGGAGGAGCCTTTTTACCACTGGCTGTAAGTCTATTTAAAGGACCAGCAACGGTACTAAAATTTGGAACAAAATGACGGTACCAAGTTGCAGTACCGAGAAAGCGTTATAGTTCCTTTCTATTAGTGGGAGTTGGGAAGTTAATAATGGCTTCAACTTTTTCTGCGTCAGTGCGTAGGCCATGGAAATCCACAATGTAACCTAGATACTTAAGATCGCTACGGAAAAACTTACATTTTTCAAAATTTACAATTAGGTTGGCCTGACGTAGTTTATCCAAAACGCTTAACAGTCGTGAAACATGCTCTTCAAATGTCGAACTGATGATAATGATGTCATCAAGATAGGCAAACGTTTTAGACTCAGCGACGCTAAATAAAAGATCGACAAGACGCTGTTGAGTAGCAGGAGCATTAGTTAAACCGAAACCAGTGGTCTTAAACCTAAGGGTACCTCTACCAGGTACGTAAAATGCGGTTTTATCACGGTCCTCCGGAGCTATAGGCACTCGCCAGAAAGCCTTGGATAAGTCAATGCTGGACAGATATTTTGCATCGCGAAGGTTATCCAAGACTTCGGAAACATAGGGCAAACTGTAGGCGTCTCGCTTAGTTACTGCGTTTAACTTACGACTATAAATAAATAAATAATAAATAAAAAAGGTTTTTATTCACGTAGACTTTAAAAAAGCGCTTGTAAATAGTCAGAACATGTTTGTAGTAATATAGTTGTATACATTAGATATTATTTCTAGTAACATAGATATTTAGGTACATCTTGTATGAAAACATTTATAATTTTTTTTTATTACAGAAATGATATTTAGCTAGCTCGTTTCAAGTTATTGTCAAGAGATTATGTTTAATTATCTAGTTTAAGTCTAATATTTTTACTACATAGTGTCAATGGTTCTGTCTATATTAAAGGTATTATTATTATGACGGACCTTGTGTTAATAACGACGGTCGCGCTTTAATGCTACCACCGGATCCAATGCGCTCCAACTGAGAAGACCCAGCGAAACAAACTCAGTGGGTTCATCTACTACCGGTTTCAACACGACCCAGTTGAGACGGTCCGGCGAAACATACTCAAGGGGGCATGAACACGGGATTTGGTCCAATTAGAGTAATTATTTAGTAGGCAAACACAATATATGCTCGATCGGTTGTCTGAATGCTTATTATTTTAGATTATATTTAGGTATACAAAAGAAAAACTTCGAAACAATAACATTATTCATTTTGAGACAGAGTCAATAATTTTAAATTAAGTATATGATAGCAATCATTTACAGATAGTTCACGTAACACAGCAGATCAGTCATGTCTATATGGCTACAAGATCTCCAGCGAGCAATGTGCAGGTAGCAAGTGAGACCCAGACGTCTTTGTCATCGATGTACTCTTTAGTGGTGTAATAACCCCTAGCCATAAGTACACGTTTAATATGTGTTTTAAAACTTGTGTCAGGCAGATCAGTAATTTGAGTAGGAAACTTGTTATAAAACCTAATACAATTTCCTAAAAATGATTTATTAGTTTTGCTTACTCTAAAGCCTGGCATGGCTAGTTTGTTTTTATTCCTAGTATTTATATTATGCAGTTCACTTTTTTTTTTATAATTATGAATATTTTTTCTAACAAACATTATATTCTGATATATATATTCCGATGGCACAGTAAGTATATTTATTTCTTTAAACAAATTTCGCAAAGAATCGCGACTGCCTAAACTATAAATGGCTCTGACTGCTCTTTTCTGCAATACAAAAATAGTACCTATGTCACCCGCCGAACCCCACAGCAGAATGCCATACGACATAATGCTATGAAAGTACGCGAAATACACTAATCTAGCAGTTTGTTCATCTGACAATTGCCTTATTTTCCAGACAGCATAGGAAGCCGAACTTAATTTACCTGCTAACTTTTCAATCTGAGGACCCCATTGCAATTTTGAATCAAGTGTCAATCCTAAAAATACGGTCGATGGGACTAAATCTAATATTTTCGCATTAAGTGCAACTGTTGGTACAATTTGAGTCACATTCGGCAATGAGAACCTGATGCATTTAGTTTTCCCTGCATTTAACAAGAGATTATTTGCCGAAAACTATTTTGATATAAAGCTGAGTGTTTTATTATGCTCAATAAGATCTTTATCCTTTCTATTTACTTTAAATATGAGCGACGTATCATCAGCGAACAAAACTATGTCTGATACTTTCTCTACCAAATAAGGGAGATCATTTATATAAACTAGAAATAAAAATGGGCCCAATATAGACCCCTGGGGCACCCCCATTTTCACAGGATGACGTGCCGAAGTGACACCGCCTATCGAAACCATCTGTTGTCGCCCCGATAAATAGGACATCAAAAGATCAAGAGATGTGCCAGATATTCCATAGTACTTCAGTTTAACAACGAGCGTACGATGATCAACGCAATCGAAAGCCTTAGAGAGATCACAGAAAACTCCCAGCGCATCCTGTGATCCCTCCCAAGCCTCCAATATTGACCTAATTAATGTGCAACCTGCATCCTGAGTAGAGCGGCCCCTTGTAAACCCGAACTGCCTGTTATGCAATATCTCATTCACGTTAAATTGCGACAACTATCGAGACAAAACCTAGGTTGTCCATTCTTCTTATTAACAATAAGTACGGGAGAAAACCACGCGCTCTCACATGGTTCCACAACGTCAAGTGAAAGCATTTCATCCACTTGCTCCTGTAAGATACGCTGTTTTTCAGGAGACATCCTATAATAGCGTTGTCTTATCGGTTGGGCATCACTAGTATCTATACGATGACAAATTAAATTGGTTCGACCTAAACCTTTCTCTTCGGTTGAGACAGACTTAAATTGAGAGATTACATTGTCGGCTATAGCTTTTTGTGAGTCGTCTAAATTATTATAAGAATGTATAAACATTTCATTGTGGCTACATTTAATTTCCGCCAAATAAGCATTCGATAATTTTATACTACCTACATATTTTGGGCAGATTTGAAATGCGCGCCAGAAATCTACACCTAAAATAACAGACGTTTCTACTTCAGGAACTACATAAGCACTAATAATGTGAAACTGACCTTCAAATGATAACGGTAAATTTATGTAACCAAGACTTTTTAAAATTTAACCACCAGCAGCCAACATTTTAATGTTGTCGTCCTTATGCAAAGGATAGTCGACTAAATGTTTATGGAAGTCATTGCCTAAAATAGTAACTGCTGCGCCAGAATCAAGCAAACCACAGGCTTCGATATCGTTAATTTTAATATTAACATAAGGTCTAGAGTCGTTTAAAGGTTTAGGTTGCAGAATTGAAGACACTCTATAAGTAGAAGAAAAGGTTCTAATAAACGCAAGCCAAGTTTCCCAATCTTGCTTGTCGAAGTGACTAAAATTCAGCCTAATTAGTTTTTTAAACTTGTGTTACAATCAGGACAGTCAGGTGTTTTTACATCTTTCATTCCACATTTAAAACAAATAATTATATCTCGAGGAGCTTGACATTGACGAAAGTGATGAGTGTTATTATGACACCTAGGACAAAAAGGTTCCCTTTTTGTTACCCCCACTGCTTGTAAAAAAGTAAAGTTATGATTAATTATATAAAGCGATAAAAAAAAAAACAGGACGTGCGTTCGCTTCGAGAGACTCAGGCGAATGATCGGCGCGTGCGCACCGAGACCGGCTTATCGCATCGCCCAGAGCCACTAAAATGTCGCCTATACGTGTTGAGGAACTAAAATGTGTTTTGAAGACACATTGTTAATACTTTATTTTAAATATATGGAACATAACGTTACATTACCCCCCTCGTCACTGAAAGGGTTTTATTCTAAAATGAAACCCGGCTATAATTACGGCTAGTATCACTTCATTCATCCTATCTCATACAGATCCCTTACATTCAACCAAACATTCAATCCAAACATAAAATAGCATAGCAACTATAAACAATTATCTACGCGTCCTTACATAAAAAAGGCATCTGTGTTACATTGCACAGATGACTACTACTAGCGGCAATAAGTTGTTAAAAAAAAAATAGGTGGGATTTAATAAAAGAACGTTGGCTAATAACAAAAACAAACTACTGTAGCGCCTTCATCAGTTTAAAATCCTTAATATTCCAGACACCGATATTTTTACCTGCCATGTCCTCTAAAACATACACGAGAGGAGACGCGAGCCTGACTGCTTAACCTCACTGATAGTTTACGGACCGGTGAGAGAGTAGCTGTCTAGCCAGTAGCTATCTAGGCAGTAGCTGCCATACGATTAGCTGTCCAGCAAGTAACTACCTAGACAGCAGCTATTAAGTGAGTAACTATCTCGACAGTATCTGTCAAGCGAGTAACTATCTAGACAGTAGCTGTCTAGCCAGGAGCTGCCATGCGATCAGCTGTCTAGCGAGTAGCTATCTAGGCAGTAGCTGTCTAGATAGTAGCTATCTAGGCAGTAGCTGTCTAGTCAGTAGCTATCTAGGCAGTGGCTGTCTAGCCAGTAGCTATCTAGGTAGTAGCTGCCATACGATTAGCTGTCCAGCAAGTAACTACCTAGACAGTAGCTATTAAGTGAGTAACTATCTAGACAGTAGCTGTCAAGCGAGTAACTATCTAGGCAGTAGCTGTCAATTGATGTCTAGCGAGTAGCTATGAGCGCTTTTATTTTTGACGTCATGCATTATTTAAACTTACTCTAGAATTGAGATTGGCAAAAAAAAAAGTTCTTTTCTGTATGTTACCGTGTCTATAGTATGTTATGTATATGTCGTGAGGTAACTGGATTCCAATCTGGCAACCCCATATCTTCTGGTCTTTTGTCTTTGAAAATGTCATTAAAACTGCTACTTTTGTCTTCTGGACTTGTAAACCCGAAGTCTGGAAGTTGGTGCCGTACCTCCCGTGCCTCAAAGAGCAAGTAAAGCAGTCACTCGTGTCAGACAGTCGTGCCGTACGTATGCCTTTCGTAGTTGGTAAGACCCTGTATTGGATTTTATAGCGGGGTCACTTAACATGACACGAATCATCATCATATATAATATGAGAATGACAAGATGCACAAAATATTTAGATTTGGCTCACGAGGTAACCGCCATGTGGGATGTGAACTCAACAATAATTGTCCCAATATTTGTCTCCGTAAACGGTCTCATAGCAAAGAGCCTCGACCAACATCTTAAGAGGCTCTCACTGGATCACTGGGTCAAGGGATCATACAGAAGGCGGAAATTATGGGAACGGCACGCATCGGGAGGAGGTTCCTCACTCTGTCGCCCTGACCATCGGCGGCCTAGGACGTATAACCCCGCCGCTGGGGGAGCTCTGTTTTTTACGTATTTATTTGTGTATCATTGTTTTATATATCAATTTTACAGACAATATATGTCTGTCAAGTGTCAAGTTCAAGTTCAAACTGCACTCGCGATTTCAATTCGATTCAGTGTGTAAATTGCTGTGATTCCTTCTAAAAACATTATTAAAGTGCAAAACACTGTTTGTGGAAACTGTGTTAACGTTATTTACGAACAAAACAGTGAATAACACACGGAAAATAAGTGCAACTGAAAACTTGTGACATTACGTCGATCAAACTTTATTTATCTACCCTCAATTAATAAAGCAAATAAAAAAGTAACCGGTTGACATTTCCTCGCTTAGTGTTGCCAGTGCTATAAAGTAAAATTGGCCAAAACAAGCATTATGAGTACCAAAAAAAATGTGCCGCACGAGAAGTGTGCGAAATGCAACAAAATGCCTAACGAAAAAAAAATTTCAGTTGTATGCGATCTTTGCAAGAGTCTCTTGTGTGGGGATTGACATGGATTGTCGCCAACCGAAATTCGTGTACTCGAGCTAAAAATGGTGGCGCGAGTAATGACGTTCTTATGTAGTGACTGTAAGAATACGATGGTGCAACTACCTCTGATTATGAAAAAGCTGAATGACCTAACTGAAGAGGTACAACAACTTCGCTTGCGCCAGAGCATGCTTGCGACCGAGTCTGCCATCCAGGAGATATCAGAGAGAACAAATAGATCCACCAATATTATTGTCTATGATATACCTGAATCAACTAGTGATGCAACTGATGAAAGAAAGGAGCACGATGCGGTAGAGTCATAGAGAGACATAGAAAAAGTCACGGATAAAGTGAACTGTGCTGGAATGAAGGCGATCCGCCTGGGAGCTCCCAAGTCCGACCCGAACGCTTCTCCGCGACCGATCAAAGTGATCCTGCGTAGCAAAAATGATGCTCTCGAGGTATTGCGCAATAGAACCAAATTGGCAAAACCTAAATCTGTAACTGCGGACCTAACGCCTATGCAAAGAGAATATCTAAAGTACCTTCGTGAAGAGCTTGAGAAACGTATCACCGATGGAGAAAATGATCTTACTATCAGATATGTCCGAGGTCAACCAACAATTGTAAAAAATAAAATTGAAAAAAACTAAATCTACCAACCAACCTAGAAAAACCCAACTATGTAACAACCCCCCCGGCTATCGCAAATATTAGTAAGCTTTCATCTAATCTATATGCAATTACAATTATGTACACAAACATCCAGTCTGTGACCTCCAAGCTGGACTTATTCATTGCTAGAGTAAATATAATAAAACCTACACTTATAGTAATTTCGGAAACATGGTTAAAACCAAGTTTACCAGATTGTATGATAAAAATACCAGGCTATGACGTATTTAGAGACGACCGTATTGGCAAGCGTAGTGGAGGAGTTGCCATATACGCTGCACAAAGTTCTGATCTACTGACCACAAAACTAAATATAAACTACAACACAAAACATGAGGCTTCTGAATGCTTATGGTTGGATGTTCAGTTTGGAATACATAAGTTTGTACTATGCGGAATATACAGAGGACAAAACTCAACAGAGGAACAGGATAACATTTTACTAGAACAAATTAAACTTGTTTCGGAATCACACACTACTGTCATTATGGGAGACTTTAATTACCGTGGAGTGAAATGGCCTCTTCAAGACTGTGCTTATTTAACTGCTCGAGAAGAAAACTTCGTGCAATGGTACAGAAGTAGTAACCTAGAGCAGTTAGTAGACAGACCTACGAGATTTCGTAAAGGCAACCAACCTTCTTTCCTAGATTTAATCTTAACCAATGATGATTCACTCATAGCTGAAATCAAGCACGAATCCCCATTAGGAAAGAGTGATCATTCCTGTCTTCTGTCAACAATACAACTCGAAGCGACCAAGCAGATCAATGCCTCATTACGATGGAATTACAAGAAGGCCAACTATGAAAAAATAAGTGAAAAGTTAAGAGCGACATATGGAAATATTCAAAATCTAGACTGTGCAGAGAAACAATTTGGGATCCTACTCTCTGAATTCAAAGATGCACTTCTTATGTATGTGCCTAAAGTAAAACCCAATAATTGTATAAGAAACAAAAAGTTGATCACAAAGGAGATTCAGGAACTGATAACACAAAAACTGACACTATGGAACAGATACATGTTAACGGGACTAGACAAAACTTACACAGAATATAGAAAAGTTACTAATAAACTAACTAATAAAACTAGACAATCGCGCATTTCTTTTGAAACAGACCTTCTTCACTCTGGACCAAAGAGTTTCTACTCATATATCAGGCAACAAGTGACCTCTAAAGTCAGCACACCATCAGTTTTGCGTAATACACAGGGAGTAATAGTTTCACAGGCCCATGAAATCGCTGAAGCTTTTGCAGACCAGTTTGCAGGAGTATTTCAAAAGGAACCACAGGATCACCTACCTGTCTTAGATTCATGTACTCAAATCCAAGAAACCATATCCGATTTAAGTTTTACACCGGACAAAATCAAACAAGCTATAAAAGGAATGAAACCAGATTCTGCACCCGGTCCAGATGAAATCTCAGTAGCAATACTTCAAAAGTGTGACCTTGCCGATGTACTGTCAGTATTAATGCAAACCTCATACGATACTGGTATACTACCGCCCTTGTGGAAAATTGCATCAGTAACACCAATATTCAAAAAGGGAAATAAATTGCAACCGTCAAACTACAGACCTATTAGCCTGACCAGCGTAGTGTGTAAAGTTATGGAGAAGGTGATAGTCCAACATATAAGGCAATTTCTTGATAAGCACAGAATAATCGGTGATCAGCAACATGGATTTTGCCCTCGCCGGTCGACGGTGTCAAATCTATTGTCTTGCTTGGCTTCATGGACTGATAGCTTCAATAAGAGAGAACCAGTGGATGTAATATACCTTGACTACGAAAAGGCTTTTGATAAGGTTCCCACAACAAGACTTCTTCAGAAACTAGAACACATAGGAATTAGAGGCAAACTGCTGAACTGGATCGAGGCCTTCCTACGCCATAGAACATTTCGAGTGAGAATCGCTGAAACTCTGTCCGACGAGAGAGAGATACACAGTGGCGTGCCCCAAGGATCAGTTCTGGGCCCTGTGCTATACATTATATATACGTTTGACCTACCTCGCTGCCTACAATGTAATGTCAGCTTTTTCGCTGATGACACCAAAATCTTTGCAAACCCACTAACTGACTTCGATCGTCTACAAAGAGACTTGGACAAAATTGCTAACTGGTCAAAGGAATGGCTCGTTAACCTAAATGCTGAAAAATGTACTACACTGCACATTGGTAGCAAAAACCCACGCCTAATATACAAGCTAGATGGCCTTGAACTGGTAGCAGTGAGAGCCCAAAGGGATTTGGGAGTTATTATAACGGAGAATCTTAAGTGGGAAGACCACATAGCAGCAATCACAAAGAAAGCGAAAAGTTTTATTTACCTCATTAGAAAAGCTTTCGGAATTCTTACACCAGAAATGATGTTAAAGGTATACAAGACTTACATAAGACCTATATTGGAACATGCTTTTCAAGTGTGGAGTCCCTACTTTGTTAAAGACGTGGATCTATTGGAAAAAGTACAGCGTAGCTTCACCAAGATACCTAGACAACTTAAGAGACTATCATACGAGGAT
The DNA here is from genome assembly GCA_951640165.1 of Pseudoips prasinana. NCBI lineage: Eukaryota > Metazoa > Arthropoda > Insecta > Lepidoptera > Nolidae > Pseudoips > Pseudoips prasinana. Next base: position 14,211,922 of record OX621259.1, on the reverse strand, counting down.
AGGCTGGAAGCACTAAAGCTTAGTACTCTAAAAGAACGAAGAGAGCTTGGTGATATGATCGAAACCTATAAAATCCTAAATGGACACTATGACCTTCACCAGTTCCAAGATATGTTCCATCGAGACAATAATACCCGTCTGAGAGGACACACCCTTAAACTTCAGACCCGCTTCTCACACAATATACCCCACAAGAATTTCCTTTCGAACAGGGTTGTTAAAGAATGGAACAAACTACCACAAGACGTAGTGTCAGCACCAAACACCAACATATTTAAGAACAGACTAGACAAGCACATAATAACAACAAAAACGACAAGCTAACTCAATGTACTAGATACAGGCAATTATCAGTTGTTTCAACTGCCTGCCTGATTAAAAATAATAATAATAATTTTATAAGAATATATGTATAAAATATGAAAATAAATAAATAAGTTGGGATAATAATATTATTATTATACCACCAGAAAGACCCTCGCTGGACAAATTCCTACCCCAAAGATCTCCATAATTGCCGGTCCTCGGCTATCCGCATCCAGCGACCCTACAAGATCATCGGTACATCTTGTAGGGGTGCCTGTCAACGCTGCGTCTTCCGGTTCTTAGTCGCCACTCGAGAACCTTTCAGCCCCAGTGGCCGTCGATTCTATGTGCCCTGCCCACTGCCACTTTAGCTATGCAGGAATACCAATCTAAAATAAACCACTTTTTGCTAATGGCTTTCACCAACCTTCAAGCCCCCAGGCCTACAAAAAAGGTTCCCATTACGATTTTGTTTCAATCAAAATAAAAGTTTCGCCAAAAAATCATGTAAAATAAACTATTCCAACGAAAAGAAAGCAGAGAAAAGTTTTGGAGAAAAACATTTAGTTTTATTGCTAATGGTCCATATACATGGAGGTAATGGGCCGTTCTGTGAAATTCCTCGGCTGGAGCGTTACGGGCTCGGTGAGAATTTATTCTAAAAACATTTAAATGAGTGACCTGTTATGGGGCAGTGGAGTTGAAAATTGGACGTTATTTTATATTGTTTCGACAAGGTAAACTAAGCAACGACTTTTAAAAACATATAAAAACAAAGCGGCGAAGTACAAGTCAGATTATAGCACATACAATAAATTATAAAGTTAAATTGTCTAGCATTTAACTTGTAATCTGTGTGAGATTGGGGGAATAGAAGTAGAGCTTTGTATGCGAGACCTTCCACTGAAGTTAGGTTTCTTAAATTCTAATTCAAGATTTATTTCGTTAAAATGTTTCATTTATGTGATATCGTCTTTTTTTGGCAGCTACTGCGAAATATTGTCAGAAAACTCAGTAGAAATCCTTTTTTAACCCAAATCTAATGGAATAAAGTATCTTGAAATCAGTATAACTAAATTGTATTATCATTAAAAAAATAATGCATAAATTTTCTAACGTGTACTTAAAATTTGCTTAAAATTAATTATACATACATACACTCACGCCTGTTTCCCAGAGTGGTAGGCAGAGACAACGGATTTCCATTTTACAGGATCTTTACACACCTCTTTTGCTTAGTTTACTGTCATTATATTCTTCATACATGCTCGCCGGTTTAGGGTACTTCCGACCTGACCTTGAGAACGTCTCCGATTTCGTTCGTTCTCCGAAAATTAATTATATATTTGTTATAGAGCGACTCAATCCCCATCGCTTTTGTTACTAGAATAATCATAAGTTATGTAAAATACTTCATAAAGTTGGTTTTTATAGTTCTTTTAAATATCATCATCATCATCATATCAGCCGAAAGAACCTTTCTGCCCAAGCAGCCATGGTTTCTACGAGATATGTGCCCTGCCTGACCACTGCCACTTCAGCTTGGCATCTTCGGGCTAAGTCGGTTGCTTTCGTTCGCCTGCGGTAGTAGTATATCTTAATAGCCAAATGCTGAGTTCATTTCATTTTTACATTGTATTTTTGCGAAACTATTTACACAATGTGTAGTAAAATATAGGTAAAACAATACATTTCGATAATTAAACTTAAACATAATTTCATTAACAATAACTTAATACAAGTTGTTAAATATCATTACTATTATAAAATAATCTTTATAAATGATTTTTATACAATCCCTGTACCTAAATATGTATGTAACTAGAAATAATTATGTATACTTAATTATATTACTACGAACATGTTCTGATTGTTTACAAGCGCTTTTTTAAAAGACTACGTGAATAAAAACCTTATTTATTTTTAAAAAAAACCATCACTTAATCTTTCAGATTAAAATTGCTGTCTTGATATTTGACTTCGGTTGAAGGGCCGGGAATTTATTATTGATATCACTGTCCCTTTCGGCGATAACCTCGTAAGAGCCGAGAATGATAAGTTTGTCAAAATACTTAGACTTGGTTAACTAGTTAACCGCCATGTGGGATGTGGACACAACAATAATTGTCCCGATAATCAATTCGGTAAACGGTCTGATGGCAAAGATAGGTAGGGCATAGCGTTCACTCGCCCAAAGAGCAGCCCGACTGGGGAAGTACCTCCACTTTACGGAAGCCATTCCTTAATTATAACATTAATAATTTTAATGTTGTGTTTTCGAGTGTGAGTAAGGGCGCCAGAGCTCATTGGGGTGGGGGGAAGGGTCAGCAACACTTGCTTGCTGACTCTTAAAGGCCGACAACGCACCCGCGGCGCCTCTGGTGTCGCGAGTATCCATGGGCGGATCACTTTCCATCAGGTGACCCACTTGCTCGTATGTCGGCCGCTGATATAAAAAAAAGCCTGGATCAACATCTTAAGAGGCTCTCGTTGGATTACTACGACGATTATGGAAGGGCACGCATTGTGAGGAGGAGCCAAGAGCGTATAGAGCGCCGTAAGTGAAGCTTTGTTTTTAACGTATTTATTTGAAACTAGCTGTGCCCCGCGGTTTTACCCGCGTTAAATTTTATAAATTATCACAGCTCCTCCCCCATAGGTGATAGCGTGATAATATGTAGCCTATATGTTGACCCGACCTCTTAGTAATATTAATGGAAAATTTGAAGTAATTCCCTGCAGTACTTTTTGAGTTTAGCCCGGACATACATACAGACAAACAGATAAACAGACAAAAATTCTAACTTTATTTTTGGCTTCGATATCGATTGTAGATCAAGCCTCAAGTATCCTTTAAAAAAAATTTCAATGTACAGTTTTGACTTTCCTACGATTTTATTATATGTAAAGATAACAATAGATAAATATCCAGAACATATCCCACAGTGCCATCTAGTCCAAACTATGCATAGCTTGTAATATGGGTGCTAGATATCGGATAGCAATACTTGATTATTTTTTGGGAATATTTACATATCATCATATCAGCCGAAAGACGTCCACTGCTGGACAAAGGCCTCCCCCAAAGATCTCCACAATTGCCGGTCTTGCGCTGTTCGCATCCAGCAGTTTCCAGCGACCCGCACAAGATCATCGGTCCATCTTGTAGGGGGGCTGCCCACGCTGCGTCTTCCGGTTCGTGGTCGCCACTCAAGAACCTTTCTGCCCCAACGGCCATCGGTTCTACGAGCTATGTGCCCCGCCCACTGCCACTTCAGTTTTGCAATTCTTCGGGCTATGTCGGTGACTTTGGTTCGCCTGCGGATCTCGGCATCCCTTCCCCCTGGACTGTGAAAGCAAGTAGACGTGTGTTCCGTGCTAAATAATTTTAAATTGGTTATATTCAATAACGTTTTAAATTATAAAAGTGTCGAATTAATTCAGTCATAGTAATAGGGCGACATAAGGTAGCAGCGGATTATCACCGTTAAGTGAGGAGTTTGTGTGAGGAGCGCTGTGGTGTGCGAGCCGTCTATCAACTAACAAGTAAGCCCGTTCACCGCGCATACATTGCTCACATTGACGCACATGGTCATCATCGCTTTACAACACGAACACAGAGCGCACTCACATTGCCGTGCTGTGCTGCCCATACGCAAGTGATTCTACTTCTGCGCGCTCACACTACTTTGGTCGGACTACATCTGCACGCATCGCGCTCAGCGCTCACACAGTTACACTCTGCTATAGTGTACACACGGAAAGCTCCGCCACGCCGTGTCACCGCACCACCTGTGAGTTGCTAACGCCCTGGTACTTCGGATTCGGCTATTAGCGCCTCATTTAAGATTTGTTGCAACGTTTTGCTCGCTAACATAAATAAGGGGTTTTAATTTTTACTATGGCCACCCAGCGGACACCACCGAAGTTTGGTTCCACTCCTGATCTATCAACACCATCTTTAAACAGAAATGATTCACCTAGTACTATACTAAGAAACAAACATCCACGTGATGATATATCGAGAGAGGACTTTTTAGCCTTCACACAGGAGGTAAAAACCATGTTTTCCACGCTAACCAAAGTACAGGAAAAACAATTTAAAGATTTAGAGGCAAAACTCAAGCCAATTGATGAGTCAAATCAAGAAATTAAGAAAGCTTTACAATTCCTGTCCGATAAATATGAAGAGATTAAAATTTAATTTGAGGCAGTGGAACGAGAGACAAAATGCAACCGCGCCTATATTCGTACTCTTGAGGATAAAGTGGAGGAACTGCAACGAGCTTCTATTAGTAATTACGTAGAGATAAGGAATGTACCTAAAAGAGAGGCTGAAAATAAGCGTGACTTGACTGAAATTATCCGAACTGTTGCGAGTACAGTAGGCAGACCGCTTCAAACAGCTGACGTACGCAGCATCTTTCGTGCATCTGGAAAGGAAGGTTACACAAGTCCAATAATCATTGAGCTATCCAACTCTGAGCTCAAACAAGCCCTCTTATCCTCGACCAGGAAATTTAACTTAGCTCACGCTAATAATAAACTAAATTGTTCTCACATAGGCCTGTCTGGAAATTCTCCAATTTTTGTTGCTGAACGACTAACAACACATTCTAGAAAACTACTTTACCTCGCTCGGCAATTGAAAAAGGATGGTACCATTGAAATGTGTTGGTCTTATAATGGAAAGATCTTCATTCGAAAACCTAACAATGATAAAAGTGTTTGTGTTAAATATGAGAATGAATTGAACGATCTGAAATCTGAACAATGACTCTATATTATGCACATTCTACTCATAATTTTTTCATCGTATAAAACTAACTGTACTATAATTTCGCTTCGTCTCTACCTACCTATGTTTATTGTTATTATTAGTAATTATTTATCAATCATTGCTGTACCAGGATCTCACCTATTCACTTTAATTCCATACTCACATACATACACGCTACTTTTCCATATTCTCTCCCGCACACGCGTATCACTAAAATACATTGTAGTATTTTCAAATATCATTCAAAATAAACAGAAATGTCCTCTCATCGGTAACCTAATAAAATTAAAATCAGCCTCTAGAGCCACCCTAACAGAAAATTCTATTCTTGTACCCAACTATCTAGATCACATTATCAGTACCCCATGCAATTCTAACTATCACATTCTAATCTATCCATATTCGATAAAATAGTAAAGGATTTTGATTCTACGACATTTATCCCCAACACTATTATTCATAAACCTGAAGATTGCCTATCTTACATAGAGAATCCTCACAAACAACTCACTTTCATAACCCTAAATATACGTAGTATTAGAAAAAACTTTGACGCTTTTTTAGTCTATTTAAAACTTCTAAAATTTGAACCTGACATAATTGCTCTAACTGAGTGCTGGCTGGACTCCTCGTTCTGTGGAAAACAAATAACAAACTATAAATGTCACTACACTACAAAAACTATTAATCAAAATAGTGGTATAGTATTATTCACCAAAAAAAATCTCTCAGTAATAATATCGGAACCTGAATTTAGCGATGCGAATTGCCTTATAGCTGAAATTAATGGTAAAATTTCCCTGATTACTATTTACAGATCCCCATCGACCCACCAAATACAAAAGTTTCTCAATTCTCTCGACAAAATTCTGTCCAATATTCAAAATAATACTAGTATAGTGACGGGTGACATTAATATTGATATTAAAGATACTGCTATTGATACTAATAAACCCGACTACCTACTCTTGTCCGCTCATTACGGCTACTTACCTGGACATACTCTACCTACCCGAGGGCATAACTGCCTGGATCACTTTTTGATGAAAACTAAATTACAGACAAGAGTTGCCGTGTGCAAGTGTGACATAACTGACCACGACCTAATTTTATTAAGTTTAGCAAACCACTGCGCCTCCAATCTCAAACCTCGGACATACAAATTAAAAATAGACTACCAAGGATTAATAGATTCCCTATTTAATACAGATTGGACCCCTGTTCTTTTGAGTCCGGATGTCAGTCAATCGACTAAACTATTCATAGAAATTTACAATAATGCCTTATCCTTGCACAAATCTACACAAAAAATCCGCAATTCAGATGTCATTATTAAGCCTTGGATTACGCCTGGACTCCTAAAATGTATTCGGCGTCGTAATGCGTTACACCTCGGATTACGAAAAAATCCCAATGATCTTGATCTGAGGAATAAATACAAAAACTATCGAAATTATTGCGTTAATTTACTGCAAAACCTTAAAAACAAACATGACAGAGAGAAACTACATAATAGCTTAGGTGACAGTAAAAAAACCTGGGATACAATCAAAGAAATCTGTAACTTGACAAGCGTAACATCTCACAACGAAGACCTCTTGAAACTTGAAAGTGACCCTAATACAGCACTGAACAAGGTAAACGAATATTTCTCTAACATAGGATCTAATTATGCCACAAATATATTGACAAAAAATAATATCACCGAACAAGAACTAGTGCAAAGGGTAAAACTTCCAAGCTTAAACTCACCTCACTCCTTTTTCATGACCCCAACTGACGTGGTCGAGGTTAGCCAGATCATTGACAAACTTAAGAATAAATCTTCTAGCGGTTGCGACAGCATAAGTAACAACGTTCTAAAACTAGCTAAAAAATCTATTGTTGCTCCTATAGCACATATCTGCAACCTCAGTCTGTCTTCTGGTATTGTTCCTGACTGTCTGAAAATTGCTTCCGTGGTTCCAGTCTACAAATCAGGAGACTATGGCAATCCATCAAATTATAGACCCATTTCTATCTTAAGTACACTATCAAAAATTCTTGAGAAGATAGTCAACAAACGCCTCATGCATTATCTAGAACAGAAAAGCATTTTGTCAAGTAACCAATTTGGCTTCAGATTGAAGCGATCAACCGAGGATGCGATCATTAGTCTTACAGACTTTGTTTTTGATAAAGTGGGTGAGGGATCAAAATGCATAGGGGTCTTTTTAGACCTAGCAAAAGCATTTGACACTGTATCCCGAACCATTTTACTCAGAAAACTTGAACTAATGGGCATACAAGGTATGGCACTCAATTGGTTTTCTTCCTATTTGGAGGGTCGGAAACAGAATGTGCGTATTGGGGATCACCATAGTGATTTTACTCCCATTTCCTTTGGTGTGCCACAGGGCAGTGTCCTTGGACCTACCTTGTTCTTGGCATACATCAATGATCTTTGCTCTATCAGCCTCCACAACACACAACTATTTTGCTTTGCTGATGACACTGCCCTTATTTTCTGGGGCAAAGACTGGCCAACTGTTCGTGATTTGACTGAGACTGGGCTCCAAGAAATAGCACAATGGTTAGATAATAATCTTTTGACTTTGAATACCGACAAAACTAAGGTCATCGCTTTTCGCATAACTGAGAGAACTGCTCCTCCCAAAAATGTAAAGATTACTCTACATTCTTGCCCTGACCGACATAATCTTACTTGCTCTTGTCCAATTCTCAGCCAAGTAAGCGACATAAAGTACCTAGGAATATGTATCGATAATAAACTAAACTGGGCCAAGCAAATCGACACATTAAGTGGTAGGGTACGTAAACTGATGAGTGTATTTAGAAGGCTACGTGATGTAGCTGACGATGCAACCATCAGACTTGTGTACACAGCCTTATGTCAGCCCCTGCTTAGATATGGTGTTAATTCTTGGGGGGCTGCAGACAAGACTAAATTTCTTCAAATAGAACGAGCACAACGTGCTGTAATAAAAGTTGCATTTAGAAAACCTTTCCGTTATTCCACTGATGACTTGTATTCCGAAACCAAATTCCTTCGCGTCCGGCAACTTTTCATTTTATCCACAGTACTGCGCTTTCATAAAACCTCGCTTACTACGGTGATTATGAAGCCACGACGGAAACCAAAATGGTTAATACCCTTATCACGCTCTAATTATTCTCGGAAATCTTATAGCTACAACGGTCCCCATATTTATGGTAAAGTGAATTCTTACCTAAACATAATGAACTTATCTAATTATAAATGTAGGCAAGCAACGTCTACATGGCTTAACTCACTTAGCTATCAATCTACCGAAGAACTACTATAATAATACTAAAAGCACACGAAAACAGAAACAATAGATATAATATTATTATATAAATACACACACGATACCTACACTACAACTCACTCATGTACACATCCACTATAGACAAACACGCACATACATTCAGCTGTTAATGTCCTGGTATATCTTTTCCCTTATTGTTTTACTTATTTTGATTGGCACTTGTCGGTATAGCACTTCTCTTCTTGTTTACATGTTTAGATATAATTATTTTAAGGTTATTTTAATGTTATCATAAGGTTACATAATTCATGTTAGATATAACCACTTGGAAGGACCTAGTTCTCGCAATACAGGGTATCCTAGTGCGAGGACTAGACCACACTCAATATACTGTATTGTTGTTTTTTGGAAATAAATGTTATTATTATTAAATGTTATATTTCTGATTCGATCGCGCAGGGAAACTCCGAGCATAGCCCTCTCCATTGCTCTTTGGGTGACCTTGAGCCTTCTAATAAGGCCCATAGTGAGCGACCACGTCTCTGTTCCGTAAGTCATCACTGGCAACACACACTGGTCGAAGACTTTCGACTTGAGACACTGCGGTATTTTGGACGAGAAGATGTTACGTAGCTTCCCGAACGCTGCCCAGCCGAGTTGGATTCTACGATTGACCTCCTTCTCGAAGTTGGACCTACCTAGTTGGATGGTCTGTCCTAGGTAAATATAGTTCTCTACAACTTCGAGTGCAGAGTCACCAACTTTTAATTGAGTGGGTGCAACATGGACGTTTGACATGATTTTCGTCTTATCCATGTTCATTTTCAGACCCACTTGTTGAGAGGCTCTGCTGAGGTCATCGAGCATTGTACCGAGGTCTTCCAAGGTCTCAGCCATGACTACTATATCATCGGCAAATCGAAGGTGAGTCATGTACTCGCCATTGAAATTGATGCCAAAGCCTTTCCAGTCCAGAAGCTTGAAGACATCTTCCAATGCAGCGGTGAACAGTTTCGGAGATATAACATCTCCCTGTCTCACGCCTCGCTGCAAGTGGATAGGTTTCGAGTTCTGGTCCTGGAGTCGCACTGACATAGTGGCGTTTTCATACAAGCACTTTATCACCTCGATATTATAGAAAGGATGGCGCTGTCGACACTACATATCAGAATATTTGCTCCGTATTTAAAAAAAACATTTAATAATAGTTTCAAGTAAATACTCAAGTTTAAAGTGTTATAAAACAATTCATATTACATAGTAGAAGGCGTGTGAATGTTATAAAGACATCAAAATCTACAGTGATAAAGTAATCTGACAATAACTTGTGAACATTTAAATCCTAATAAAACTATTAAAGTCAGTGAAAACAGTGGTATAAACGTGAAAAAAGACCAATATAACGATTAAGTGAACTACTATACCTAAATTCCAAATAAAAACTTACTAAATAAAAACAGTGACTAGTGACTAAACATTTGCAAAGCAGTGTGAATTCCATTCAAATGAGTCATAGCAACCGTCTTAATAATTTTAAATTCTGTGGCTACTCATGCAGTCATCAATTTCGCTAACTCAATTAAGTTGGCCGTAGCGTAGTAGGCAATTAGAGGAACTCTAAACCCGTAGTGTCGGGAGTTCAAACCCCAGTGGTCTACACATTGTCTTTTTGTGAATTATCAACTATACATTAATTTATACGTTGAGAATTTCATTATTTAAGGACGAATACGTATTTAAAAAATTAAATAAAGATACCCGTTCTGGATTCATACAGCACCTGGTGTGGTCGGTCACTTTATTATAAAAACATGGATACACCGACGAATAATATTACGTACCACAAGCCACTTCGAACAGGTTCTCTAGACGACCTAGCGACAAATAACACAAGCAGTGATAAGTCTCTGTTTGAAACCATAATGTTGAGCATACCATATAGTGCAAATGACAGCAGTGAAGTCATCAACAAACACTAACCACCCAGTTATTGAGTGCACATCAGGAAATTGAAAACCTAAACATAGAAAATTTAGGCTTAAAAACTGATTTACAGGACTCTATTAAGACAATTGAGACCTATAAAAAAATATGTTTGACTCCAGAAAGAAAGTCTACAATACCAGTATTATCATCACGTAAAAAGCAACCAATGTCTAGAATCAATTTACCAGAGTGCGTAAATGATAAATGTAATGCCAAAACAAAATTACAAACTGGAAGACATGAAAATTATAAATTATTTAGTACGCATAATACAGGAACTCAGACTGAAAATTTATTAGCGCATATACCGAATGCTACATCTACCATCCAATCAGCACGTTACAGTACTCCATCCAGCAAGCAACGATGCAACCAAATAGTAGCCCAGATAGAAACCTTTGATGCATCAAACGCTGCCAATAATGATATATGCTCAAAAACAAAGTCTGCCACTACGTCTTCTCAAAATCCAGGATGTTCGATAGACCGGAAAAAGCGCTACTACGATGCTGGAAAAAAAGCTTACCTAAATAAAATATGTATTTTAAGCAATAATAACGGAAACAAAATAGCAGAAACTGCTGAATACACCTTTCCAAACTCCAGCATTTGTCACTACAGTTTACCTAATGCAGGAACAGCAGAACTTCTTGCGACTTTAGATACTAAGCTTATAAATTATACATTAAAAGATTATTGTATTGTTTTCCTGGGCGAAAAAGACTTTATTATGTCAAAAAGATATGAAAATTTAGTAGACTATATAAAAACTAAACTTAAGAAAATTACACATACAAATGTTATTCTATGTTGTCCTAACTTTAAGTTGAATAATAATACAATGTTATTCAACAAAAGAATAGAAGCATTCAACCGACTTTTGTACCTGAGCAATGAGACATATGAATATACATTTTTATTTGACACAAATAAAGTTCTTGTATATAGTTATGATATGTTTTCTGAACGCACAGGCAAAATAAATAATAAAGGTTTTTATTTTATATTTCAAAAATTAAAAAAAACACGTTAACTATTTAGTGACATATTATGAAAAATATTTTAATTTATACGAATCGAAATGTACTCATAATGTTAAATGTTGTGAAAAAAACTGTGTAAACCAGGGACTATACCTTATAATTTCAATAAAATTGCAATTAAATTAAAAGAAAATTGCGAAAATAAGTCCGAGATGAAGGTGTGTAGCAATAACGACCATTATATAGAATCTGATGCAGGTGCTGAATCGTATTTCGTCAATAAATTTATAAATATACTTCATCAGAATATTGCCGGCCTTATAAACAAATCAGATATGCTTTCTGTCTCTATAAATGACTTGGCACAAAAAAATCTAGCTATTGATGTAATATGCATTACTGAACATTTTATAATGGCAGGCCAAGAAATGTATCTAGATGTGCCAAATTATGGTCTAGCCGCATACTTCAGTAGGCCAAAATGCAAGAGAGGCGGATCATCTTTATTTGTGAACACAGGTACATAAAAGGTCTTAAATATACAATATTATTGTAGACGAACTCTATATTCTACCAATGAAATTGGTGTACAAATAGTAGGTATTTAGGTTTAATTGAATTATAAAGTTTAGTCAATATATAGATATAATATTACAGGAATTATGTCATAACTTATCATTTAAAAAATCCTCAATATGGTAATATGTCTTATCTGCTAGAAACAAAAACAATTTACTTTTAAATTTGTGGACACTATCTTCACTTCTTATGCATTTCGGTAATTTATTATATATTGTTCGTTTGCCTTGTTATTATATAAAAAAGGGCAGCAGCGTCTCTCAGTAAATTATAGTGGTTGTGGCATAACTCCATAACAAACGAGTTTAGTAATAAACAGGTGGTTTTAAATATCACATTTAAAAAAAAAAAAAAATATTCGCCACTATTATTTTTACAGGTACAACCCAATGCAATAGTGTAGCAAAAAACTTAGACAACCTAATTTCTATAACTAATTATATACAATGTTATCCTTGTGAATTCACTCAGTGTACAGGCAAATATGTCTATATCCTCTGCTACCCTGTTTAGAGTGCGAAGTGCTTGGGTCAGTCAGTCGGTGGTAAATAATAATTATAATAATAAATAGGGACAATGTCACACAGATCATCCTAGCCCCAAACTAAGCAAAGCTTGTACTATTGGTACCAGGCGACGATATACATACTTATATAGATAGATAGAGACTTAAATACATATAAAACATCCATGACTCAGAAACAAATATTCGTGCTCATCACACAAATATTTGCACTTACCGGGATTCGAACCCAGGACCACCAGCTTCGTAGGCAGGAGCACTACCAACTAGGCTACGGTGATAGAATGGAAATGATGTGGATTATGTTCACCCCGGTGATGTGGTGTTAGGTGATTCTGTATATTAATTGGGTCGCCCAGGTGATATTACCTGGGTGACTAAAGTGTAAGTTCCAGTCCGAACACCACGGTGCGGTGGCGGTACGGTGCACGTACGTGACCGGATACCCCGTGGTTTAAGGCTTCGATATCGCCCGCATTTAAATTTATACAATTCCTTTTAAAGATATCTGAAACATCAAAATAAAAAGTGTTGACAGCATGTTTATAAAAGAAAATGTGAAAAATGGAATGGTTGGAATCCTAGATTGTATGAAATTGTTATTTCACAAAGTTCGTAAAGCGTTTTCAAAAGAATTACTCTTATTTCAAGTTTTATTTTCAGATGTTATCTCAACTTAAAAGAAAATAAATTCGAAACAATTTTTCTTTTTTCTTCTTTTCAACCAAAAGTAATGTTTCTTTTGACTGTTTGTGATAATATTTAAGATGTGGGAACGGTTGTAATTTAAACCTCATACTTTGTTTTGTAAGAGAAATGGGCTTACCTTTGTATATAACATGGTATATCTAAATGCTAGGTTATTTAGAAGGGTAATTCTTGGTTATTCTAACCTTTATTTGCAATTTTCGTTTTGGGGAGCAAAATTACTGCAGCTGTTCAGTACTAGAACTAAACGACTTTATATTACTTCTTATTTTACTTTATTACAATGTCAGAGTTGTTTAAGCCGTCCAGTAAGCCGGTGAAATGGCTGTAATATATTTTTTCTATATTTCTTTGTTAAAATAAATAATTATTTTGGACAATAACCTCACTGTCATTTGATAACAAACTAGGAAGAGCTAGGCAAACAGACAACTGATAAACACACAAGATATGAGAATCGATTCAAATAAAATATAATAATAAGAAGAAATAATAAGAACTAGGGTATATAAAGAATTTATAATCGAATAAAAAAAAAACTAAATTTGTTTCCAAGCAGTAGGTAAACCACCACCATATTTCTTTTTTTTTTTTTTTTTTTTTTTTTTTTTCCACATTACAAGTATCATTACAGGTTTATCACCCAATGCGATATTGTAGACAACAAAATTTTACTTAAAACTATTTTCCATTTAAATTACAATCACACGACTTAGTTTCCTAAATCTTAAGTCTAATCTACGTAACAGTAGAAGTATAACATATGTCGTAAAGCACTCTGACTATGAATCCATCCAAAGTACAACAGAATAGATCTATGTCTTCTGCTATATGGTTAAGAATATGAAGTGCGCGCGTAAACGGGGCCTCACCCATCAGATTAGTGCGGCCGCGCGGCACAGCCAGTAGCCGCGGTCGCCGCCGCCGCCACACATATCTGTCCGGAACATACATGCACACTTGTTGCAATACGATTGGGTTTTGAATTTTCCCTCTCATCACCTTGAAAATATATGAGACCAACGCTAAACTTCTTCTAACTTTTAACTCATTATAACCTACCATACCTAATATGAATAAGGTTGGATACTTATTTGGATAAAAAGGATATACGCCATATAATTTGTTATATAAATATCTTATAAATTTATTTTGCACTCTCTCCAGCATAAGACTATATTTAGTCTCATGTGGTGACCAGACGACTGCGTTAAACTCTAATTGACTTCTTACTAAAGAGTTATACAGTGCAATGATTGCCTTAACATTTTTGAAGCCCTTAGCCACTCGTAGTACGAATCCTAGATTTCTGTAGGCTTTCTTACAGATTTTAGTTATATACTCTCTAAAGTCTAGCTTCGAGGAGAATATAACGCCCAGGTCTCTTATTTCGGACACTTTTTCTATGGCTTCCTCGCTAATATGATATTCGTAAGTAACCGGGAAATGTGACCTACTGAAAGATATAGTCTTGCATTTTGACACGTTAAATTGCAAATTGTTATGCTTACTCCAGGTTACCACTCTATCGATGTCTTGTTGTAACTTTTGGCAATCTTCTCTGTTCTTGATAGTGAGATACAACTTTAGATCATCTGCAAATAATGTACAACGAGCATTTTTCACAACTTTCGGAAGGTCGTTTATCATTAATATGAATTCCAATGGCCCCAGGTTACTGCCCTGACTTACTCCGCTCCTAGTAAAATAATATCCTGACCTACATCCATCATATTCTATGTACTGTTGTCTGTCTTGCATATAACTAGCAAAGAAGGTTAACAAATGAGGAGTGAACCCTACCCCTGCCAGTTTAGAAAGTAGAATGTCATTATCCACTAGGTCAAAAGCTTTCTTGTAGTCGAAGAAAGCTACGTCTACTTGCCCTCCAGCATCCACCTCCGGCACCATGTAAATCATATAGTTTATTAAACTGCTGGTCGTGCTTCTAGCAGGTCGAAAACCGTGTTGTTCTTCCGAAAGTTGTACATTTACCTGCGAGAGTATGCTTTTGTGTACTGCGGCCTCTAGTACTTTGGCTGGTGTCGAAAGCACCGCTATGGGTCTGTATTGGTCCACACTAGATGTCGCTTTTCCCTTAGGGACCGGGACGACTTTAGTTGTTTTCCATATTTCTGGAAATATGGCTTGCGCTAGGCACTGGTTAAATATGTACTGAAGCGGTCTGCAAAGTACTAGTCGGCAGTCTTTGAAAATGTATGGCGGTATACCATCAGGTCCTGTTGACCTTTTTGGCTTGAGCTTTTGCAAAGATGATAGTATTTCATCAAGCCTCAGTTGTTCTAAGTGTACCCTAGCTGCACCATTCTCGGCACCAGCTTGTTTGACCGCTGCTTCCACGTTTAGCTCCGGTATCTTAGGGCTAAAAACTGAGTAAAAATACTGCGCGAACTCAGTGACACACTGCTCACTAGTCAGTACCTCATTATTTTTTAAAATTTTTCGTGAACTTCTGGCAACTTTTTTTGAGTTAACATAGGCCCAAAAGGCTTTTGGGTTTTCTAGAAACTCACTTTGCATTCGGTCATTATAATTTTCGTATGCTACATTTATCAACCATTTTACATTCGTCCTAACTTTCGAAAAGGCCTTATAATCATCCTCTGATTTGCTACACTTATACTGCCTATGAAGCCTAGCCTTAATATTTATGTTGCGAATAATGTCTTTCGTGTACCACTCGGGGTAACTGTACTCCGAGTTTCCACGGCTTCGCTTTTTTCTTGGAACGCAGTCGTCCATGATTTTGTATAAAACTTCATAAAAGAAATCTAAACTACTATTCACATCTAATGTATACATTGGCGTCCAGTCTATAGCCATTATTAATGAATACATACGCGTAAAGTCTGCCTTATAAAAGTTCCATCCATTATGCGCGTGTGTTTCTCCCTCCAAACCCGCGGGTGGTGACGGCTGCGCGGGAGCGGACACCTCACAGCGCCGCACTCGCTTGCGCCGCGTCACTGCAGTGGTGAGCGGCGGATGGTATGGGTCGGGCGGTATGATAGGCTCGGCCACGCGCACCTCCAACCCATTCACAACCGAAGGCGTACTCAAAACGAGATCTAATTGACGTCCGTTACAATTTTCTATTCTGTTGCACTGGATGAACTCACAATATGTACTAAAGTACTCAAAATAATTGCATACATTTGTTGAGCAAGAGAATAAATTAAAATCGCCTATCACTATTAGTTCACTATAGTCATCCTTATAATTTTCTATTAAATTAAATAGCACCATATATTCATTGTCATTACATCTCGGTGGAATATATACTACACATATCACAAACATGAACTTATTACGCAAATAAACTGCCCCGCTAACCACTTCAAACGCATGATCTTGTATACATATATCGCTGGGTGTATTTAGTTGCCGTAGCTCGTACCGCGGTGTGGCCACTAAGCACGCGCCGCCCTGTTTTCTTCCATCTGCGCGATCACACCGGAGTATTTTGTATCCAGGTGGGATAAGTTCAGAATCATATATAGAATCGTTGCACCCCGTTTCAGTAATTGCAAAAAAATCATAGTTATGCGACGAGATTCCCACATAAAAATCATCTAATTTCGTTCTCAGTCCTCTCACGTTCTGGTAATATATTTCCACTGTATTTAATGATTTTTCATTGCTTGTTGGGTGGCTTACGAAACCACACCCACTCGCACAGTTCGATGTTAACAGCCCAGGATTCTGGTTTACAGAGTGTCTCGTAACAACTTTCCGGTACTCCTATTATAAATGAAGCATAGTCCCTTTCAGTTCTATGCTTGATTTTCTCCACTGTTACTTGCGTCTCATTACCACATATGTTTCTTACATGCATTTCCAAATTTTCAACCGCTGTATCCTTCTTTAACCGCCAAACATGTAAGAACTTTTTCTTTTCTGTGCCCTGTATATTTACTGTACTGATATTTCCTCCTCTTATTACTTGTTTGCCAGGATATTTGTTTTTCCTTCTCTGTACTGTAGTCCATAATTCCTCCTTCTTGGTGGTTTCCATGGGTAGTTCTATATTATCTGTCGATACCTGGTTCTTATTACAATATTCTGACGAAGTTTTTGTAACACCTGTCAGTTTCGTGGCCACACACGCCACTGAGTTTGTATCTTTTTTGCTAGTAACCGTCAGATTTTTACTAACTGCCTGCATTTCGCTGCTTGTTATTACTTTTGCATATGTTTTGGTATCCTGTATAATATTTTCTGTTAAGTTATTTCCTTCTGTTGTAGACTGTGTTTGTTTAAGACAATTCTGTAATTGTTCATTTTCTTTTTGCAAAGTTTTTATTTTTATTTGTAACTCATC
This sequence comes from Pseudoips prasinana, assembly GCA_951640165.1. Lineage (NCBI taxonomy): Eukaryota > Metazoa > Arthropoda > Insecta > Lepidoptera > Nolidae > Pseudoips > Pseudoips prasinana. The sequence continues at coordinate 14,194,425 of OX621259.1, read as the reverse complement.
AACTTTATTTGCTTTTTTCTCTACCACCGTCATAGTATCTTGCAGTTTATGTAGTTGCTTTTCGGTGTCGACAAACTTTTCCTTTAGTAAATTATACCCCCTTATTTGCTCATTTATTTTATGGTTCATCTCAGCCCTAAATTCTTGTAATTCTTGCAATATTTTACAACTTATGTTCGCTTCCATTATTTCTTTCGAAATAACCCTGCTGCCTCTCTCTGTGTTTACATAGCATGGAGTAAATGTTTTATTCATATCACTCTGGGTACCTCGAACTGGTGTATCCGAATTATCCCTCCTCGGCGCACTGCAAACACATTCCGGGCATCTCCAATTTGACTTACACTCCTCGGTAAATCCTTCAAATGTCTTCATTGTTATACCCAAGCAGTTAAGATGATAAGTTTTTTTGCATTTATCCCTCGTACATTCCAGATACGAAATGTCGTATATAGCGGCATCACAGCCGCTGCACTTCGTACCCATTTATTATAATAAATAAATACACTTTTTACGCTACTGATTTCGCACAACCGATAACGCGTCCGTTCGCGCTCGCGCTCGCGCTAATAATTTTGAAGTAGGTTAATAAAAGAATTCTCAATATTGTCCAATTAAAAGCACTTGGCTGTCCTATTGGTATATTGATTAGTGACCCTGAGTGTTGAGCCAGAGAACGTGATTTCGATATAATAATAGTATCCTGGGACATTATTTACACACGGCCATCTGATCCCAAACTAAGCATAGCTTGTACTATGGAAACCAGATAACTGATATACTACATATATACTACTTTTCTTTTGTAAATACATACATATATAGATGACGAGCAGTGCCCGTGGACTTCGTTCCGCGTTATAAATATTTTTGTCCCTGCCCGTTTGTCCCGCGTAATACTTCGTGTTAAAAGTTCGAGATAAATGAAAATTATGATGAATCATATCCTATGACACTCCACAGTAGCAAGCTTTCTATTGGTGAAATAATTTTTAAAATCGGTTAAGTAGATCCAGAGATTACCCATCACAAGGTCACAAGCTCACAAACGTTACATCTTTATAATATTAGTATAGATTACACCCAGATTCAGGACCAACAGACATGAATCTACGACCTCCGGCGTGAAAAGCTAGCTAACCACGCCAACAGGTATGTCCTTGGATATGTCGGTTATTTGTTTCAGTGTAATTAATCCATAACATGTATGTATTTAGAGAATAGAATAGAATAGAAATATTTATTGTCCCAAAGTGTGGTACATACACATGTTATGGTTACAATACAAATACCCTTAACACTTAGTCATAGTCATGTCGTGACCTTAGTTTACATAGTTATAAATTAGGTACATTCAATAATCACTTTTAAGTTCAACATTATTCTACTATAAAATAAAATATTTAACAATTTTTTACATGTCAACAGCAATATCTTTTAGGAGAGAGATATTGATTGATTTTATATTGATTGAGATATATAAGTATGTTTATCTGTCTAGTTTAGATTCATAGGGCTGTGTGCTAGTTGCGCCAAGATATTTATTAATACCCTCCTTTTTTTTAATGAATAATATATAATAATAAATAATGTCCTCCTAGCCGAATTTCGGTCAAGGGGGCCGCATTCAATAGAGATTAGCAAACACGGGTGCACTTTCTATTCCATCACTCTCGTGATCCAATGGGACGCCTAGAGACACGACCGGAAAGAGTACAGGATCAACGGCTTTACGTGCTCTCCGAGGCATGGGGGTGTCATACCGCCAACTCCCAGACTTCGGGCTGATGCTGAGAAATCTTTTTACAGAAAAGTCCCAAAATCGCTTTTGATCCGACCCGGGATTTGGACCCAGGAACTCGTTCTCTGCGGGACGCGCTACCGCTAGACCAACGAGGCAGTCAAAACGAATAAAAGATGTTGGTTTTCCTGCTTATTTCTAGCTGAAATCTCATCCACCAAGCCTCTTATGTGTAGGGAGTTATGAATAGAGTTAAAAAAGGAGCTTTTGTACGCAACAAACTGAAATGATATCATCAACTATTCATGATCGAGGAAGCACTTATTGCAAGAACCAAGGATATCACGTAAAGGTTAATTTAATTTTATGACAGTACTCCACTTTTAGGGAATATATTTACATACAAAATACATGTATGTTTCAAAATCGTAGCCTTTTGACTATAGAAGGCATGTTACAGCATGCAATCTGAGCGAAATTGTATAATATCTTATTAACGCGTGTTGCTTACTTTCATAAACAACAAAAACGTCCACTGCTGGACATATATCTCCCAAAGGATCTCCACAATAGCCGCATCCAGCGGCTTCCCGCGACCCTTCCAAGATCATCGGTTCACCTTGGCCTGCCCACGCTGAGTCTTCCGATTTGTGGTCGCCATTCGAGAACCTTTCTGCCCCAGCGGCTGTCGTCGGTTCCATGAGATATGTGCCTCGCCCACTGCCACTTCAGTTTGGCAATTCTATATATGGGCCACACAAACAGTTGCCTTGTCCCGGGTATCGAACCAGAATTTGAGAGTGCTACAAGTGGTTGCAGTAAGGTGACAATCTTAACCACTGCGTTCCATGTACATATAGTCAACTAGCCGTGCCCCGCGGTTTAACCCGCGTTAAAATTTATAAATTATAGCCTATGTGTTGTTCGGATGTATAAGCTATATTACTACAAAGTTTTATCAAAAGCTGTTGGGTAGTTTTTGCGTGAAAGAGTAACAAACACCCATACAACCATCCATATAATAATAATAAAGTTATTTATTAAAGTAACCAAAGACTCAAAATTGTTAGTAATACACTAATACTAAGACTTATTCTATGTTAGTAAAAATATAGCTAAGATATTGTTTAGTGGAATACATGAAATATACTCACAAACTTTCGCATTTATGATATTAGTAGGATTAATAGGACTCCGCGTTATTTTCTAAATATTAAGTTTCAAGTTATTGTGTTCCTCGTTTTGGCGATCCTAGAACATATCATCAAGGTAAACTCCCAAATTACCCACTTTTTACTTTGTTTCGTTTTGATAACTTAAATGAAATTCGGCTGAATCCACTGGATGCAGGTAGCGGAACACCGGCAAGGAGATCTTTTGGGAGGCCTTTTTCCAGCAGTCTTTTGGCTGATATGATGGTGATAATGAAATAAAATGTACTAAATGGAAAACTCACACAAATTTACTATGTATATACCCAGAAGCCTCTTATTTTATTTTACACTAGCTGTTCCCCGTGGTTACACCACAATAACACATAGGGTTTAATTTATTAAGTTTAACGTGGGTAAAACCGCGGGGTACAGCTAGTAGGCTATAATACTACAAAATTTCATCGAAATCGGTTTAGTAGTTTTTGCGTGAAAGAGTAACAAACATCCATACATCCATCCACACTCATAAACTTTCGCATTTGTAATATTAGTAGGAATTGAGCAAATTATAAGTTAAGTATATGAATTCAATTATTAAAAGGTAAGACGGGAGGAATCTCAGTAGGCCTTATCCCTCCAGTACTCTAGTGGCTAACTGTAGACTATGTCAAATCAATTTATCGCAAATTAAAATATGTCAGCAAATAAATAATATGTAATTTTTTAACTAAGAATATATAATATATAAACAAACACACACACAGCTGGAAAATCGTATCCCCAATGCCGGCCTTGAAGTACCCTCATACAGCGGCTTCCATTAACTCTCAATAGATAAATAAAATTAAATGTAGGCAACCATTGATATACAAATTTAGGCAACATAATAATATTGGAACGAAGATCCTTATCGCCCGTTGTGAAAGGGGCTAGACGGAAAAAATCTTACGAAAAGTTGTCACGACACTTTTTGCAGCTGTGCGGCGTGCGCATGTTTCTCTGTCTCTCTCTCTCTCTCTCTCTCTTATAGAAAGCAAGCCAGATATTTTCATTTCTATTTCGCATTGAGCAGTGTGGTGTCGCGACGATTATTTTTGTTGAGTGTATACAGGTTTTTTGTACATAATAAATAATAAGAAATACCTGCGTTCCATCCGGGTGTCCCATGACACCTCTCAAGTTTTTTTATTTAGCACATTATTATATTCAAATAAAATGTGAAAAAGTACCTGCATTATGCATTACTTAGATAATTAAACTGAAAACTGTTGAAGATACCTGTATAACTGGTTTTCATAGCTCTAACTTTATATTCACACAGGGTCATCTGATCCCAGACTAAGCGGAGCTTGTAATGAAATGAAATAATGAAATTTATTCAGCACTTGGGTATTTACATACACTTGTACTTGTCAAGCTCACAATGTATTACATAAACACAGTTTAAAAACAGTAATTAAAGTAACAAAATATTTTAAATTAGTCCGTCCGTGCGGTCTGTTTCGTCCCATGTATTTTTAATATTCTAAAATAAATAATAAATAGCAAGTTACTAAGCTATTATTGTTATAGTATATCATATTATATAATAGTATATCAAATTAAAGATTTGAAAACAACAAGCAGTTGGCTAGCGCAAAAGGCTCTCAACCAATACCTTAATTTAAACGACTAATACCTGAGGGCACCCTTATGGGCCACATCTCAGGCGGCCGCTGAAGTAAAAAGATGGGATTCGAAATGGGGGTCAGATCACTTGCACGGTATTACCGATCACGTGTTAAGGGGGCAACGCGATCCTCGCCGCTGAGGATCCTACCCTAGCTAGCCTGCGGCTTTCTCTAGCTACCTAGGTGGACGACACGGAGAAGAAAGCCACAAAGAAACTCCGAGCTTGCTTTTGTCGTCTTCTTTTGCTTTTTGTTTTTGATTTATTTTATATCTTTTTTTAACATTGTTTTTTGTTTTTACATTGTGATTGGCTGGTATGTGGACTAATGCACGCCCAGAACCGATGACATCTAGTTAATCAAAATAATTATGAGGTTATAAAGAATAGCATTCCTTTTCGCTCAAGCAATTAAAATAACCTCTTGCAAGATGAACAAACGGTATAATACCGTAAGACGTAATACTGTGGAAATAGCTAAAATAAACCAGGCGCGCAGTATCTATGTTAGAAAGTTGTCTAACTTTTCTAACAGCATAAGCAGCAGAGCTTAATTTTCCAGCCAAGCCGGATATGTGAGTACCCCATTGGAGTTTTCTGTCTAATTTTAGGCCCATAAAAGTTGTAGATTGAACAGACTCCAACACTTCATTGTTCATTACAAGATCTGGACCAACATTACTCACATTAGGTGTGGTGAATTTAACGCATTTAGTTTTTTTGGCATTGAGAACTAAATTATTAGCCGTGGTGAACCATTCGGTAATCAGTGTGAGAGCATTATTTATTTCATTAAAGCTATCTCTGTTTCGCTCTACTTTAAAGACAAGAGAAGTGTCATCCGCAAAAAGTACTACATCACAGAGGTTTTATAAGTAATGTGGTAAATCATTAATATACAGTAAGAACAAAAAGGGACCAAGAAAGGGAACCTTGTGGCACGCCTAAAGTGACGGGTAGATCATTTGACTTAACTCTACCTACGTCGACACACTGAACTCTCTGATTAAGGTAAGAGGATAAAACGTCAAGCGCAACTTCTCTTATGCCATAGTGTCGTAATTTCAGTAATAGCGTGTCGTGGTGAACGCAATCAAATACTTTTGAAAGGTCACATAAAACCCCAATAGCATTCTGTGACTTCTCCCATGCATCAAATATATGTTTTATCAGTGCAATCCCTGCATCTGTAGTAGTTCACCCTTTAGTAAAACCAAACTGGTTCTGGTGCAAGAGGTTGTTTACATTAAAATGCTTGAGTAACTGCTTGAGTATGAGTTTTTCAGATATTTTACTGAATGCTGGTAAAATGGAGATGGGACGATAATTAGAGGGATCGTCTTAGAGCCTGATTTTAACAATGGTATGATTTTACTACATTTCATTAGGTCGGGGAAGGTTCTGTATCTATACACTGATTATAAATAACCATTAAGTAAGGCGCTATTACGTCAATTATAGTTTTTAAAATCCTTACAGAAATACCCCATAAGTCACCTGTATTTTTTGGCTCAAGCGTCTTAACAATATCAATTATATCAGAAACTGTAACATGTTCAAAATTAAAAATAACATTGCATTCTGGCACACTATTACGTAGCAGCAGTTCGGCGCCAATTTCGGAGGAGTCTAAGGAGCTAGTGATAGTTACAGGTATATCGGCAAAAAAGTTATTTAACTCATGAGCTACGTCAAATTTTTTACTAATAATTCTATTATCTATTTTTAATTCCATATAATTATCACGTCTATTATCCTTACCACTTTCTTTATTAATTATGTTCCAAGTGGTCTTTAATTTGTTATCAGATTTTTGTATTCTTCTAAATATAATTTCATTTAGCAATATTGCATATTTTTTTGAATATTTTTGATTAATTTCTGACATATTGTAAAAATTCTGAGTCAAATCTGTATTTTTTCATACCGTATAACTCGTACAATCTCGCTCGACTTTTATATATACCAGGAGTTGCCCATTCATTAAATTTACATATTTTTGTAAGGGCATCTTCCATAACCGATTCAAATATAGAGAAGTTGCTTAGTGGAGGACGGTAAATACACTATACTACTTGGTGCTCTAGCTCAACACAGGACAACTCAATAGTGCGTTCGACCGATAGATTCACAATATCTTGTCTAGGCTTAGATTTTAAGTCAGATGATACAATAATTAATGAGCCACCATGGATTGCTTTCTTTCTCACAAACGCACTTTGAATAATGTATTTATCACCATTAAAATATAATAATTGAGACTCTTTAAGCCAATGTTCTATTAAACATAAAACATGGACATCACAGTTTTCTATAAATAAACTTAATTCTAACTCCTTGCCGGGCAGGCCCTGAATGTTCTGATGTACAACATTCAAACCGCTCAGGCCATCCGTTGTCCTTACACCTAGTTTAAACTAATTGTTTTAGTATTACTACTTACATCCAAGTCATTGTTCATACTATACATAGGTAAGATGGAAGTACCAGAGTCAAATAAATTTAAATTGTCAGAGGTTAGAGTAGTGATAGTGCTACTCTGTGATAATCTATGATTATCTGTGTCATTCAAAAAGTTAAATGCTAACAATTTAGCAAGTTGTTTTTTATAGAAATATGGTAGTTACATAGTACCATCTGTCACCTTAAAATTACATTTATCAATATATGAGTTAGTGTCATAATAGGACACAAACTGGTTATGATGGCAAAAGTTATACATTGTCATGTTAAGATCATAAATATACCTATTTTGCTTCTCAGTCAGGCTGTGAGCAATAAGGCAGAGCACATAATACAAATTTTATATTTAGTTTGCAATGTAAGTCCCTCATCTTATGAATTGTAGCTACAAGATGTTTCTTTCTAACAGACAAGCTATCTCCATAGAGCATAATAAATGTCTTGTACTCATTCTCTTAACAAAGTGAATAGTGTAGAATAAGTGAAAGTACTATGGAAATCAGATAACTGATATACTGCATAAAATACTTTTGTTTTGATGAAACATATATATATATATACACCCAGACTCAGGACAAACAGACATGTTCATGCACACAAATATCTGTCCTGGATGAGAATCGAACACACGGCCTGCAGGCTGCAATGCAATTATTTACCAACCACGCTAACCAGCGCGTCAAAAGTATACAACAAGCCAAAAGCTTTCATCCCCTACTGGGGTATAAGTGCTAATTTCCTATAATAGTCTATTGAACAATCCTTTCTGATTTAAATCTACGTTAAACCAATACACCGTCGGCCTTTTTGCACATCTTACAGAAGTCTAGCGATAGTGACCATTGCGCCATAATTGCTTTTCAAATGTAAGTTTCAATATTAGTGATCTATCTTTCTACTATATAAAAATAAGTCGGGTTTTCCTTCCTGACGTTATAACTCCAGAACGCACGAACCGATTTCCACGGTTTTGCATTCATTGGAAAGGTCTCGGGCTCCGTGAGGTTTATAGCAAAGAAAATTTATAAAATTTAACGCGAGTAACACCGCGGGGCACAGCTAGTTATACATATAATAAAATCGTAGGAAAGTCAAAACTGTACATTGAAATATATTTTTTTAAAAGGCTACTTGGGGCGTAATCTGTAATCGATATCGAAGCAAAAAATATAGTTTTTAGAATTTTTGTCTGTTTGTCTGTATGCATGTCCGGGCTAAACTCAAAAAGTACTGCATTTACTTCAAATTTTGCATGAATATTACTAAGAGTCAACATATAGGCTTCATATTATCACGCTATCACTTACGGGGGAGGAGCTGTGATCATTTATAAAATTTAACGCGTGTAAAACCGCGGGGCTCAGCTAGTAGACACCAAGAATCTAGAATTGAAAAACAATATTTGGAAACATACGGAATAAGCCCACGGTTGTTATGCTAAGAGTTTTATGGGGTCTACGGGTAGGTACAGACGCCAGTTCATCCAGCTACCCCAATCTTTCAAATTTCTTTTATAGATTTTCAACTGATCTTTTCCTGTTGGCGTGGTCGGCAAATGCTTGGTTTTCACGCCGCAGGTCGTGGGTTCGATTCCCACCCAGGACAAATATTTGTGCACATGAACATGTCTGTTTGTCCTGAGTCTGAGTGTATCTATATAAGTATGTATTTACAAAAGAAAAGTAGTATATGTAGTATATCAGTTATCTGGTTTCCATAGTACAAGCTCTGCTTAGTTTGGGATCAGACGGCCGGGTGTGAATAATGTCCCAGGATATTATTATTATTATAACTTTATCAAAAAAGCATAAGGTTCACTTTCAATTGAAGAAATTTGACAGATTGGGGTAGCTTGATGTGCTGGCGTCTGTACATTCGCGTTTATAGAAACACATTTTGTCCCTTTGAGGTATTTGTCAAGAAAAGCATTAAAGTTTCAAGTTGCCCGAATGGTTTCAAGGCTAAGAAGGGTTCTTAATGAAGTAGATACTGAATAAAATATGAAGGGTCGACAGAGCGTCACTCTAGTACTTAAAAAGTTACTAAAGCATTTTAATTCAGTTCGAAATTGGTCTTTATAGATATTACAAGTCGATGCAATTTTGAAAGTAATCCGTAGCGGTTAAATGGGCAGTTAAGAATTAGAAAGAGTTATTATGGAAGATCTTAGCATTAATTTAGGTGTATATAAATAGTTGATCCCGGTTCCAGAAAGCATAACCATATATACTATATAATAACAAGAGAAAGTCGCTGGATAGCTAGGGTAGGTTCCTCAGCGGAGAGGATCGCGTTGCCCCTTAACACGTGGTTATACCGTGCAAGTGATCGCACCCTCATTTAGAACCTCGTCTTTTTTACGACCGCTGAACGGACCCAGTGCTGTGCCCCGAATCCCATAAGGGTGCCCTCAGTTATTAGTCGCTTAAATTAAGCTACTGGCTGAGAGCCTTCTGCGCTAGCCAACTGCTCGTTCTCTTCAATTCTTTAATTTTAATATAGAATTTAAAAATAATTGTTATTTATTTAAGAATTTTAAAAAAATATATGTGTTAAGACAGACCGCACGGACGGACTAATTAATATTTTATTTTGTTACCTTTATAGTATACTAGCTGTGCCTCGCGGTTTTACCCGCGTTAAACTTTATAGATTATCATAGCTCCTCCCCCGTAGGTGACAGCGTGATAATATGTAGCCTATATGTTGACCCGACCTCGTAGTAATATTCATGCAAAATTTGAAGTAAATCCATGCCGTACTTTTTGAGTTTAGCCCGGACATACATACAGACAAACAGACACACAGACTAAAATTCTAAAAACTATATTTTTGGCTTCGATATCGGTTGTATATCACGCCCCAAGTATCCTTTAAGAAAAATATTCAATGTACAGTTTTGATTTCCTTACGATTTTATTATATGTATAGATAGATTCTACGATGTTTATGTAATGCATTGTGAGCTTGTCAAGTACAAGTGTATATTAATACACAAGTGCTGAATAAATTTCATTATTTCATTAACAGGGCCACCCCGTATCATCCTGAGGGTTTCGTATAAAGCGACTTAGGGATACACTAGGTAGTCGGGCAACAGTGCCTCCTATGTACTAGCCACCGCGTATCTGCAGTCGCAAACTGGAGAGCGTGTTAATCTGTCGGTCCCGGTTGTTAAGATAATATCATTAACAATCGTTAATTACTGGTATTTACTTGTAAGTATGACCACCAGGATATATTTACTACTAGCTGTGTGCTGTAAAAATTTATACATTATCACAGCTCCTCCCCCGTAGGTTATAGTGTGATAATATGTAGCCTACCTATATGTTGACCCGACCTCTTAGTAATTTTCATGCAAAATTTGAAGTAAATCCATGCAGTACTTTTTGAGTTTAGCCCGGACATACATACAGACAAACAGATAAACAGACAAAAATTCTGAAAACTATATTTTTGGTTTCGATATCTATTGTAGATCACGCTCCAAGTATCCTTTTTAAAAAATATTCAATGTACAGTTTTGACTTTCCTACGATTTTATTATATGTATAGATTAACATTATTATATAGGTATAAATGTATAACAGGCAACACGGTGATGGTGAACATGAAATGTACTAAACTTGATTGTTAAACCCAGGAGTTATTATGTACACTGGGCCTTGTTAATTATTGTTACTGATATATGAAAATAAAGAAATTTAAAAAAAATTAAATCATCAATCAGTCGCCAACTCGCATGGCAAGCGCGGTGACTAAGCCCAACCTCTCCAAATGGCAACGTTATGGAAACCTCTGGGCGAGGCATGTCCAGCAGTGGACGATATCAGGCTGATGATGATATTATATTATTTATTTATTGCTATTTTCATGGGTTTACAATGGGTGTTACAAGTATATTTGTTTCCAACAAGAACCCTGTTAGGGCACAGCAACACAACACAATATAAATAGTTATTTCTAAGATCAGATCGTAATTCTAGTTAACATTATAAGTACATATTTCAATAAGTGATAAAAGTAAATAGGTAGTCATAGCAATATAAGGTACGATAAATTAATAATAATACAAATATATGTTCGCAATTTAATTAAATTTATGGTATTTCGATCCTAATAATATTGTGAGACAGTAGGAAGGAAAAGTTATTGAGATTATATTTACGTTAACGCGTCGGTATTATTTTAATTAACTATCTATTTTGTAGGAATTCATTTAGGTTATAATAACATTTTTGTATTAAATATTTTTGCAGTTCATGTTTAAATTTAGTTTCAAAATCAATATTTTTTATTTTGTCTGGTAATTTATTATATATTTTTACGCTCATGGTATAGGGGCCAGAATGAAACATGGCAAATTTTGAGGCGGGTGATGATGAAGTACTGAATTATTACCAATGCATAAAATGAAAGAGATCCTAAACATATCGGTGTAAGTTTCCCAAGTATAATGTTAAATAGTTCTATAGAATATTACATCCATTTTAATTTTAGTGAGTAGGCAAAAAATATAACGCGTTGTAAAGAATCAGTAATAAATGCTGTTTTATATTGACGGGCTTGTTGGCGTGGTTGGCAAATGCTTGCTTTTCACGCCGGAGGTCGTGGGTTCGATTCCCAACCAGGACAGATATTTGTGTGCATTAACATGTCTGTTTGTCCTGAGTCTTGGTGTAATTATCTATATTTATTTATTTATTATTAAGGAAGACCAACAGCACATAAAAAGAGTTATAAAAAGCTATCAATAGTAATTGAAGGCCAATTACAGGTGTCCACGAATAGACAGTGGTTTATGTAATATATATGTGATCAGCTTAAATTAATTAATTTAAGTCTAAGTGTTAAATTTAGAGAAAAAGTCTAGGATGAGTACCTATGGCACTGTTTCAGTTTTATTGGCAAATATGGCAAAATTAAAAGATTTCGCCATAGGAATGCATTATATAAGTATGTATTTACGAAAGAAAAGTAGTACATGTAGTATATCAGTTATCTAGTTTCCATAGAACAAGCTCTGCTTAGTTTGGGATCAGATGGCCGTGTGTAAATAATGTCCCAGGATAATATTATTATTTAATTTTTTATTAAGTATGTTTATCAGTTGTTTGCTAGCCATAGCCAGAGCCCGCTAGCTTAGAGTGTGTTAGTTGTAATATATTTATTATATTTTTATTTTAAAGACCGTAATTCAAGAAAGTCTCTGGAAGTTCATGAAAGGATAAGTTGCGACAATCGTTATGCGACGCGACGGGTAGAATAGATGACTAACTATACACGTCACATAACGACAGTTGGACTTATTGATTAAGTGAAAGCATTAATAGATATATCTAGCATTGTATACGATCCTTACTTTAAGATGAGCTCATCGTAACACGTGTAACAGACACAATTCAGCGAGTGACAACGTGGGCTTATTTCTCAGTTACGTCATATTATACTGCGGTCACGTAGCAACTACATTCTACGGCGTAGCTGCGTAGCAATGCTGATAAGGCGTAGAATACACCGGTAGCACATACGTTTTTATTAAACTAGATCACGAAAAGAACGCATAAGTGGCTTGACTACTTATTTAGACACATTTTTGTATGGTTATTCACTTAAGGCTGAGTTTTATTATACGCATCATAATAATAATAATGTTTTTATCAGACAGGCAGTTAAAAATAACTGATAATTGCCTATATCCTGCTAAATAGACTTGAGATGCTTGTCAAGTCTGTTCTTGAACTGATTCACAGCTTGAGCTGAAATAACGTTTTCCGGGAGACTATTTCATATTTTTTGTATACCAATCTGCTAATAAGGATACGACCAACGTGCTGGCGACTTGTGGAGAGATTTTCTCTCCGAGAAAAGTTTTTCTGACTTTATTTATTTATTTTTTATTTTAAACTTTATGCACAACAATGTACAAAGGCGAACTTAATGCCGAAGGCATTCTCTGCCAGTCAACCTTGGGGTGATGCAGAGATTACATGGTAGGTGCACTAAGAGCTTAAAGAGTAAAACTGAGAGTAAAAATGTAGATACTTCATACAATTACATAAAATACACAATACCTATATTATAATATACTAATATATATTATACATATACATATCAATAATACAAATAAATAAAATAATACTAATGTGATGATTCTGCCAATAACTTTTTGGTTATATGCTCCCGAGTTTTTGAAGAATAACACTTTACACACACACCTAGAAATACAATCAGAATATATTAAATAAATAAATATACATATGTTGGGATATTTTACACACTACTATCTAATCACAAACTAGGCAGAGCCTGAATCTTGGCGACCAGACAATAGATAATTATACTTCTATAAATATTATTCACGGCTGTTGGAGGAAAAAATAAATAAAAAAAGTTACCTAAATGCTCACAAATGAAAAAAAAGAATGTTGTCTCCCTTCAGTTGATTGAGTAAGTGCCTTGTATATACATTGCCAATCGTTCATGAACCAATAAGGGCAAGTAGATCTGCCGCGCAATTTATAAACGCAGTTGAGAACATTTGAATGACATGTTCTTTACTGCGTTTATAAATTGCATGGCAGAGATATCAATGTGGTCAAAGCCTTCAAATACCGGCCTTTAATTCTAAATAGAAATTCTTCGCATCGTTTTACATCTATTCAGATTAAGCACATCTGAACACCGCCCTTTTATATTGCGTCAGTCCAGGAAAGTATATTAGAAATAGCTTGTACAAATGATGGTAAGGTAAGTGACATCTGGAGGTGAAACTATTCGTTTACATTTTTTGTATGCAAATGTTTGGAGTTTGTTTACCTGAACGGGTTCAAGAATGTCTCCTTATATGTTGTTATTGACTTAAGAGGCATGCCTACTAACGGGACTGTCTACTTTTCATGCATGCGATATTGAAAAAATCGAGGAGAAAGAAAGTAATGTCTCATTTCGTACTTCTTTCTCTGTTTCAGGTCGATTTTTTTACCAATCATTTGTATTAGGTGGTGGAAATTTTGGATAAAAAAAACAGACGGGCATAACCGCAGCAGTTATCTATATTGAAACATAAAGCTATTGGTTGAGTTTTAAAATCTAGAGAGAAACACCAGCCAAGTGCGAGTCGGACTAGCCCACGAAGGGTTCCGAATCATATCTATAAAAACGAGTAAAAAATTCACGTTGTTGTATGGGAGCTTATTTGTTGTTATAGCGGCATCAGAAATACATCATCTGTGGAAATTTCAACTGTCTATCATGGTTCATGAGATAAAGCCTGGTGACAGACGGACAGATAGACTGACAGACAGCTAAGTCTTAGTAATAGGGTCCCGTTTTAGCCTTTGGGTACGGAACCCTAAAAAGAGGAATAAGTTTGCATGGCAAAATGACGAATGATATATTTGAATGGCCTGTGGTCTAGTGTTTAGTGATCCTGACTACTAAGCCAGAGGTCGGGGATTCGATCCACACCCAGATAAAATCTTTGTGTGACTACACGTGTGGCGCAGCGGCTAAGATAGTGGCCTCGCCGTTTAGTGTTGTTGGTTCGAGTCCCGCGCCGGATAACTATTTGTGTGACCCATAAATAGTTGTTCTGAGTCTGGATGTAATTTGTGTCTATCTATTATATGTTTGTAAAGTGTGTCGCGAGACACAGGGATTAGATCCACTAGTGCGGGCGTTGTCTTTAAAAAAAACACATAAAGATTTTTTGTTCTGTGTCGATATATTCTGTCTAATTCAAACCCTAGTTTAGAAGTCAAAGTCTTAGGGCCTATGCACACCATGTTTTTTAAGCGCGTCGTTGACCCCCGTTTGTAGCGATTCAGATGCGCGTTAGCATCGCGTTTGTATCGATACGAACAAAAACAAACTGCTCTGTAGGATACAAGCGCGCCGTCGACGCGCGTCACCAAAACGCGCGTCGACGCGTTCAAAAAACGCGGTGTGCATAGGCCATTAGGGCTTTTTCTATGACGTTCAATAACACATTTTACTTGTTACCTACCCCACCGGCATATAGCACCCTTCAATAATGATGACGGTTACGTATAAATTACTTCATAACAATTGGAATTGATTACATTCTGAATAAAAACAATAGAGACCTTAATAAATATTATTTTATACTCGTAACTACTATCCACAAGACCTTTGAAATACCGTGGGTCTAGATTGTTATTAGTAAAATAAGGTTAATATAGGTATTATGTCTATTTCTATATACATATACGGGTTTAGCAGTTATCACGCTGACTCACCTCTAAAAACAATTTTTATAGAATTTTTTTATTCTTTTTTTTGAAAGAAAATGCTCGCATTAGGGAAACTAATCACTGTGTCCCGGGGTACTTATCAAACATAATAGACAGACACAAATAACATCCAGACTCAGAACAACTATTTATGGGTCTCACAAAATTTGTCTGGCGCGGGAGTCGAAACCGCGACACGAAGCGGTGAGGCGTCTGTCTTAGCGGCTGCGCCACACGTGCAGTCGGAATTTGGAAAACTTACAGCTAATACAATCAATAATCAAACCAATATTACACAGGTGAAAGTTTGTGTTTGTGTGAGTTTGTATGTTTGTTACTTCTTCAAGTCTAAACGGCTGGAGCGATATTAATAAAATTTGGTATGGAGTTAGCTGATACCCTGGATTAACACAAAAGCTATAATTTATAAAATTTAACGCGGGTAAAACCTCGGGGCACAGCTAGTCAAATATAAATTTTTACATAAAACCAATTACAAATTTTCACTGATATACTATGTCTATATAAGATAAAGTTGGGAATGGATAAGACATCGTTAAGCCACGTTGGAAAATAAAGTTAAAAGATAAAAAGGGACATAAATACATTTAAATTTAAGAAAACAAATTGTACAGATGCCTGCACATCCGCTACCCCAATCTGTCAAATTTCTTTTATAAATTTCATCTGAATTACATTAGCATAAGGTTCACTTTTAATTGGGACAATTTGACAGATTGGGGTACCTTGATGTGCTGGCGTTTGTACATGTTAAGCTACAAAAAAAATAATTGATTTAATATACAATTTATTATTTGATGTTATTGGAATTTAATGTCTCCTCTGTTATAAAGACGAACGAATGTATGCGAAATAACCTATTTATTTGCGCTTAACGCTTGGTTCAAATTATATAATATTATTAGAGGGAAGGACACGTGTTGTGTAAATAGTATGTACATGAAGTATGTACAGAATATTGCGTTGGAAACTTTTTGTCAAAAAGCCAAAAATATAAACTCCTAAGGTAACGTTTACAGGTAGCACCTAATACAATATACAAATTAGGTTGCTCTAGTTACTTAGGATTTAAGAAAACACCTCGATGCGCAAGTTTGGTGAATATATTATAGACTTCTCGGTAGTTCCATTGCCATAAGCCATCCTGGGAAGTTTCCAGTGAAAAAATATTTCCTGTCGAACTCAAATACCATTTATCGAAAATCCTTAAAACATTTCGTTAGTGATCACTTACATCTCAGTATATAAATTTTAACTATCGATAGGCTTCGAATTAATATTCGTACACCATAAATGACATCAATTATACTATGTAGGATGTAAGGGACGACCTAACAAAAAGATTTTGTAGCTACTTATTGAAGTCTCATCGTTGAATAGCATTGGTTTCTGTATGAATTCCTGGAAATATCACTTTGGAATCCTTTTGTATATGAAACTGCTATACGTAATTCAATAGCTAAAAATAGAAACTCCTAAGGTAACGTATAGTGCTAGGATCCTTCGAGCATTTAATTATTATTCTTACACCATAAACGACATCAATCATACAATGAAGGAGACACAGTCTATGTATTAATTTACAATTTTATTATTAACTTCAATTCAAATTCAGATTGCCATTGTTTTTCAAAAATGCTATAACGCGCATCTCCCTATAGGTACTGTTTCGACGCAAGCCCTGAGGGGAAAGCAGAGGGGCGGGACGGGAAGACGCCGCGCCGCGTCGCACCCGCCGGACAGTACATTATGTTTGCTTTACTGAGTCGGTCGAAGTCGAATGAGACTAATGTTACGTGTCTATAGTGCAAAGGTTGTAATTTTATTGATACGCTACATAACTTGTAATCTGTGTTTTCGTGGTTCCACCCAATAAACAATCTATAACTTATACCGATGTGTTTCACTCCGTTATAATGCTAATTAAATTGCAGAAAGATTCAGTAATAAGGGTCCTTAGCCTTCTGATTGGTGTGTTAACTTATTTAGCTACTTAAACCATTTTAGTTCCATCCAGAAGTCCAAGAGGCCTTGAAGGCTTGGCTGGAGTCCTTCCTGCAGTGTCTTCAGATCATTTAGGAATTTTGCCCGTTGGTAGGCAATGCTACTGCAGTATAGGAGAATGTGTGCAGGTGTTTCTTCAAAATCAGTGCATCCTCTGCACAGGGGGCTGCCGTGATACCAAAATGTTAGGTAGAACATTTTCGGATTTCCAATTATCAGAGTTGAATATTGAGGTGAACTTTGGCACACCCATATTATTTGCTGTTCCTCACACCTTTCTATGTGACGTTATCTTTGCTATAACACTGTCTTATGGGATATTGGGTAATTGGGTAATAAATTGAAACCTTCCATGCATTTAATGTTATCTGTCAACCTTGTCTAATAGGGATCCTGTGATAACCAAACAAAAGAAAGGGAATCTTATTAGTTGATTGCATACATAGAATATTTTATCGTGACCGACGAAGTTTTAGGATTCCGTACCAAAAAAAAACACAGCATTCTGGTATGACTCTGTCCGTCTATCCATCTGTTATAGTGGTTTATCTGAGTGACAAATTCAAAGTGGGGGTCAGAATATATTTTGGAAAACTTGAATATAAACATTATTGTACTTGTAATTAATATTAATTACTATTATTTCTAAAAGCCCTAACAGAGAGCCCCCCGAGTGATCTTTTATCTGTCCTTTTATATTAAGATCTACCCTCAAATTGTTATCTTAGTTGTGTTATTAATCGTTTAGTTAAATTAGTGTGTTTAGTGTAAAAGAAACATGTTTAACACCACTAAACTAATTTATGTCATTACATGTCTCTCTAATATACCTTGTATGAAAAGAACAAGGAAACAACTATATCTACACACTTGTACGAGCTCCGGGCACGTGGCCAGTCTTGTCGCTGTGTGTATTTTTACTCAGAATTTTTCGTCACATTCAAAATTATTATATATGCTGTGTGGTGACGGCATAGGATATTACCCCATCTCTTACCGTGGAGGGGCGTAGAAATCGTCCGAGGAAATACCTACCAGAGAACGGGCAGCAGCGTTTTTCTATGAACTAAGTCCGTTAAACTGCGATCGCCAACCCGTTTGCCAAGCGTGGCGATTATAATATCCTGGGATATTATTTACACACGGCCATCTGATCCCAAACTAAGCAGATATTGTACTATGGAAACCAGATAACTGATATACTACATATACAATTTTTTTCTATTGTAAATACATATATACTTATATAGATAATTTTACACCCAAACTCAGGACAAACAGACATGTTCAATTTGTTCATGCACACAAATATCTGTCCGTGTGAAAAGCGAGCATTTGCCAACCACGCCAACAGGCCTGTCATGGCATATCCCCCCATTCTTTGGGAAGGCTTTTGTCCAGCAGTGGACGTGCTTTGGCTGACATGATGATAATGATGATGCAAATTACACAACTAAACCTGCCCTGCCCTTTTCAGAAGAACTATTAAAAAGAAATAGAATGATATTTATATAAGTTTAGTTGGTAATTCATGGAATCGGGGGTAATGCAAAACTATTTTACACTAAGTGAAATTGCAGCTTTTATTATTGAACTGAATCGAAATAGTCACTTAAAGTTTTATTACAGATAATAAAGTCGCCCGTACGCATAAAGGATATTTTTCTGTTTTATTATTTTGCACACGGTATAAAATTTAATGTCTCTGAAACTTTATAGGGATTTTAACGAAATGATCACTGAAGGCACATTTTTATGTATTGATAGTTCAGTGTCATTTCCAACGGGCTGGTACGACTAATAATTTAAACAATATTTGAAAGCCAAATCAACACCTCTTTCATCAAAAAAAAATAAAATTGAAGTATCTGTTCGTAGCGTCCACATTTTGTTAAAATTTTGTTTGTACAGACGCCAGCTCATCAAACTACCGCAATCTGTCACATTTCTTCAAAGAAAGGGAACCTTATGCTTTTGTGATAAAGTTGAAAATCTATAAAAGAAATTTGACAGATTCGGGTATCTGGATGTGCTGGCGTCTGTTCTTACAGAGCGGCGGCGCCAAGAATCATCACCGTTTACATCATCTCGACTAAACAAAGTATTTGTGATTATAGATACTTATACAATGATAAGACCACAGCAAGAAAATATGGACCAGGAAATCAAGAAATAGGGAAGAGTGGAAAGAAATGGAGGAGGCCTTTGCCAAAGTTGGGCAAACAGACCAGGTTGTCGCTGACTCGCCAGAGTAGCACTAGTTTTTAAGATATCTCTAAGTAAATGTAAAACGTGTCTGAATAAAGGTTTATATTATTATTATTATTATACAATGATAATTTACTGTTTTGTTTGACTGCATTGGTGGCGCAGCGGCTAAGACAGTCGCCTTGCCGCTTCGTGTCGCGGGTTCGCGCCGTACTACTATTTGAGTGACCCATTCAGAGGTGTTCTGAGTCTGGATGTAATTTGTGTCCGTCTTTAATATGTCTGTAACGTACCCCGCGACACAGCGCGTGGGTATGTCGGTTTCGCACCGGAATCCGGCACGTGGGTGCAGATAACTTAACTAAACCTACCTTGCTGCGGACTTCATTTGGCGTCTGCGAATGGAGCCCCGGGAACCCAGGAATGCTGCTACTACAGTAAAACTTTTTAAAAACTTAGCACGGATCCTTTTTTAAAGAGTACAAACATAAATTTAATTTGAATTGTTTGTTTTACTTGCGTTTGATTTAGAGCGATTCAACACGCAGCTTTTTTGCCATTTGCATTGTCTGAAATGTTACAATATATCTAGTTTTAATATGCATAAATGAGTATTTGAAACTGTTAGCTCCAATACGTTATTCAAAACAGATCGCTTTATTTATTTTAAATTTTCATATTGAAGAGTCGTAATGTTATTTTCGTTAGTTATCTAGAATCAGTAATATATGTGAGACTCGTTTGATATGCTAATATTAGTAGAGCCATTTATGTTCAATTAAATTAAAAACCGTATTTTAGAGCGTGCCTTTGAACTTAATGTCTATTTAAGACTAGAAAAGAAAAGAAAGAAAGAAAGAAAAAGATTTATTCATAAAAGCTGTACCCTTCGCGGGTTGCTATGGCAATATATGAAATTTAGTGGAATAATAGTGGCGTCATCTTCATCTGTCGAAGATTAGTCGTACCTACTCAGAAAGGTGCGTGGGATGTATGTATATGTATATATATTAATAGGGTAATACCTCCTAGGACGGTCACCGTAGCCTAGTTGGTAGTGCTCCTGCCTACGACGCTGGTGGTCCTGGGTTTAAATCCCGGTAAGTGCAAATATTTGTGTGATAAGCACGAATATTTGTTTCTGAGTCATGGATGCTTTCTATGTATTTAAGTATTTATCTAACTTTATAAGTATGTATATCGTCGCCTGGTACCCATAGTACAAGCTTTGCTTAGTTTGGGGCTAGGATGATCTGTGTGACATTGTCCCTAGATATTCTTATTATTATTCCAAATTATTTATTTATAGTTCTTATTTTTAACATATTTATATCTATAAAATTTAAACAAAAAAGAAAACAATATTATTAAAAAAAATAGAGGTCCTCCAGCGGCGAGGTTTGACGCACTAGGCCGCCGGTGGTCAGGGCGACAGAGTAAGGAACCTCCTTACAATGCGTGCCGTTCCCATTATTGCCGCCTTTTGTATCCGGCCCTTGACCCAGTGATCTAGCGTAAGCTCCTAAGATGTCGGTCGAGGCTCTTCGCTATGAGACCGTTTACGGAGACGACTATCGGGACAAATATTGTTGAGTCCACATCCCACATGGCGGTAACCTCGTGAACCAAATCTAAGTATTTTGACAACTTGTCAGTCTCGGCTCTTACGAGGTTATCATTATTATTATTATATCCTTGCGCAAGGTATATTACAGTGTTAGACATGGATGAGCAAATTCCCTTAGTCTCATAGTCCTATCATAACTAGCAAATTATGTCGTAAAAAAGGCAGCTGCACGTTTCTATTTCAGTTATTGGCGCTGAGAAAGATCTTCAAAATGTCGAGTAACAGATCTGTGCACGTTCTAACGACGCGATTTGAGGCTTAAAATTCTCTGAAAATATTGCATCTTTAGTGCCATAAAAGATTCAATCAATCTTTCTCACCACAATTACGCTTGGCTTTCAAATAATGTTTAAAGTATCTTTGGGGCTGTAATAGATAATATTAAACCATTTTGTCAAATACAATAGTTACATTGAATGAAAGCCTTCCAGAACGCAATTATATGACATTAAGTTCTATCATAGCAACTGAGATGCTATTTCGTTGAATGAAAAGCTTTCACTCAGCAATAACGCTAAAATAATTATATGACTAAAGATAGTGCTAAAATGTTAGTTTGACGGCGCATATCAGTTGCTTTCACAGAGCTATCATAAGACTTACGGCTGCATGAAGGCGATCGATAGATATTTTTATACAATTATCGAATAAATACGATATTAATTCGTCGAGTACATGTCTACTAAACATGTTTAAAGAGCCAAAAAGCCTTTAATGCTATAAAATCTTGAAAGCTGGTTTTATGCAGCTTTTTGTAATACTAATATTATTTATACAAATGTTTTTCGATCCATAGTCGTAGGAGTAATTGATTGTACGATCTCTTTGCTAGTTGGGATGGGACGGATTAGCCAAGAAAACCATTTGATATAAGACATAGGATTACTGGCATAACGTGCTCCCCGAAACTCGGAATCCTAGACTGCTATTGAGAATGAAATTCTTTGGCTGGACTCGACCATCAATCGAATGACATCTTTTTCTACAACTGAGTCATACATAGATGACATAATAATATCTTGAAAAGTCAATAATGTCCTCTTAATTTGTTTGACCCATAAATAGTTAGGCCCACTAGGCCTCTGACATGGCTTAACGACTGTTGTCTAATGACTACAACCGGGACTGTTCGATAAATGAAAACTATTTGGTTTCTTCCTTAAGTATTTACTTTTGTTTGTTAGCAGAATATACATAAAATATTACAATTTAAATTACAATTAAATTTTAGCGACTAGTCTTGGGCGCGCTCCGTTGCAGAGTAAGCCAGGCGGTGCGCGTCGCGCGTAGTGTTGTCCACCGCTCGGTGTATCTCTAGTGATGTGCTGAGGTCCGTGCGTTAACAGGGACCGATAGCTTAACGTGCCCTCCGAAGCACGGATACGCTCAGAAATTAAACCATCATGGTCACCCATCTAGGGACTGACCGCGAGCCTAGTTGCTTAACCTCGCTGATCGCTATCTGAACCAGTGAGAGCATGCTATGAAATATTTGAAACTATTAACTTCAATACATAATTCAAAAGAGATCCCTTTATTTATTTTAAATTTTCATATTTAAGAGGCGTAATGCAATTTTAAACCGGAAGACGCAGCGTGCGCAGGCCCCCTACAAGATGGACCGATGATCTTGTGCGGGTCACTGGAAACTGCTGGATGCGATTTTTACAACTGAGTCATACATAGATGACATAATAATATCTTGAAAAGTCAATAATGCCCTCTTAATTTGTTTGACCCATAAATAGTTCTTCTGGGTCTAGATGTACTTTGTGTTCGTCAATTATATGTTTGTAAAATAGCCTGCGACACAGGGATTAAATTCTATAGTGCGGGCGTTGTCTTTAAAAAAATTGTATAATACGTACTCTAAAAATGTTGGAGTTTTTGTTTTATTACTTACTTACCGTGTGGGCAGTGGTTACGCTAGTGTCAGAGTTGTTCAAGCCGCCCATTAGGCTTCTGACTTAACGATTGTTGCCTAATGGCTACAACCGAGACCGACAGCTTAACATGCCCTCGCCCTCGGAGACGCTCAGAAATTAATCCACTTTGGCGGTCACCCATCCATGGACTGACCACGAGCCTAGTTGATTGACCTCGCCAATCACTTACGGACCGACGAGAGAGAGCATCAAGCTGTGAGCGCTTTATTTTATTTATTGTATTGAAATGTATTGATTTGCAAATTTATACTGAACTGGTCGGAGCTGGGTAATCCAGATCTTCCGACGCTTTAAATAGACTTCTGTGAATGAAAAACGAAGCTGTAACCAGCCAGAAATAATAACAGGATCACCTCAAACTATTCCGTGGGTGTCACAAGACGCGACTAAGGGATCCTGGTATATCCCTTAGTCGCGTCTTGTGTGAAGAGGAGCAGTAATGCCACCTGTGTAACAGCTAACTGCAGTCGTCCACGGCTGGACATAGGCCTACCCCAAACATTATATAAGCCCAATCTGGGGCTCTACCGGCTAAGTCGTCGAACATCGTTTACGTGAATGGCGTTCAAATACATAAAGGTTAAAAATGACATAATCAATCGTTAAATCGGCTTCCACGACCACATGTGACGTCATAAATGGTCCGGGATCGATTGTCAACGTTGAAGCCGATTTAACGATTGATTAAGTCATTTTTAACCTTTATGTATTTGAACGCCCTTCACGAAAACGATGTTCGGCGATTTAGACGGTAGAGCCCCAGCAGGACTTGAGGGGAAGAAAATGAAACAATGCTGCATATATTATATAAATGCGGTGCCTTGGCAAGACACAGAATAGCCATCCAGGGGCTGACATACTCACCCCCAGGAGACTACAAGGATCTACCCTTAAGGAGCGTAATGAAGTAAGTGCAGACTACATTCATGGCCATAGGGATAGAATAAAAAGTAATGGGGGTTAGTACAAAAGATCCTGAAGGGTCGAAGTGCTGTAAGTAAGTACACCTCAAAAGACGATATAGAGTGGTTGCTACGAATGAAAATTAGGACGTATATAAAAAGCTCCGAAATCGCTGCAGTCGTATGTGTCGAGATGCTAAATACGGCACATACATAACTCGATTAATAATCTCAGTACGACAAAAGTATGGCAATTTCTAAAATCCCTTGGTGTTGACAAAAGTGAAAATGGCAGCTTTTCACAGCCACCAGTTGCATTGAGCGCCACTACCAAATCTGCAACTCTTAGATACCTCTGTAACCTTTCAATGCCAGATTGTGAAATAAGACAAGACAAGACTAGGTCTCTCATGTAGAGATGGCATTAGACTGATGCTGATGAATGTAATGAAAACCATAGTTAGGCATAGAAAAAGAAGATAGTCTCAAGTAGTATGGTACTTGGTATTTATGTCTGGAAGAAATCGCTTAATGCGCTAAGACCGCCCATTGTACTAGATTGTATTATTTTGACCAACTTGTTTATGCTGGTTGTGTGTTCAATAAAGAATATTCTATATATGTTACACGTTGAATCATTACGATGAGTACGTTATATGAGAGACAGTTTTATGTGTGTGTATTTTATCTGCTCTGTCGGTGTAATCTATGCGGCTATTCGGAATGGAATAAATTAGTATTGGAATTGATTTGTTTGTCAAACCTATTTGGTTTGTACTGGGATTTCGATTTAAATGTATTAGTTTAGCGCCATAGCTACTAGTAAAATTGGTTACATGTTTGGCTATATACAATAGTAAACGTAAAAAGGAGGATTAAAATACCGTTAAGCTGCTTTATGAGCATAAATAAGAAGGATTTTATTCATGTAGACCTTAAAAAGAGCTTGTAAATAGGCAGAACATATTTGTAGTAATGTATAATTAATGTATAATTATTTCACATACATCAAAAACATTTCCGGTTTTACATTCGCAATATTATTTTTTTCAAAAGATGCGCTCTCTAAAATGTAGTTAAGAAGAATTGCGCTATAGGGCTCGCAATTTCTGAGACTAAACAAACTAACACTATAGCTGCCAGAAGGCAGTAATGACATCAAAGTAGTCCATAAATGGACTCCATCTTTTTAGTCAGGATTGAGGTAAAGTATTATCTCGAATTTAGCCAGAGGATATTTATTGCGAAGGTTAAATACCCTCGCCACAGGTTAAATGGTTTGGAAAATATAAGACCTTAATAGAGTGTAGGTGAAGGAAAGAATATATTTTTATTAGACACAAGGTACATCAATAAAGATTATCCATTTGGAGTATAACATGCAGAAAAACTGAAAGTACATATATATTGTAATGCTTATGGGCTGAAATATTAATTTACTAGCTATGCCCCACGGTTTTACCCGCGTTAAACTTTATAAATTATAGCCTATGTGTTATCCGGATAGATAAGCTATATTGCTACAAAGATTCATCAAAATCCATTCGGTAGTTTTTGCTTGAAAGAGTACCAAACATCAATCATAAAAAACATCCATCCATACTCACAAACTTTCGCATTTATAATATTAGTAGGATAGTACAAATTATACTTATTCGATGTGGTAACAAAAAAGTCACAAATCAGCATTCTGTCACAGATGACTGTAGTGCTGATTTTCAAGACTTTCAAGCGGCTGAGATACATAATTAATGAACGTGAAATTTATTTGACAAGATTGTACGTATAAAATGGTCTACTGAGGAAAACCCTTGTTTTTATAAGGCAGGGGGAAAGCCTACGCTTGCTCCCCGCAAAAATTGTCTACGGGTGTGTATTTCGGTCTCGCACCGACTAAACCTACTTGCCGTTGACTTCTCTTGGCGCCTAATGGGGGAGCCCCGTGAACGTGAGTATGCTGCTCCGATGCCCACCTTTTGCCCCATATCCCAGATGTTCGGGACACGTACCCTGGGAGGGCTCTGGATTGCCCTTCCCTATTGCCGACTCCTGCCAGTCCGGCACAGCGACTGCGCCACAAATAGATCGCTGCCTTCCCGGAGCTGCTTGCACGTGGCGGCAGTAGAGGACACTTCTCTGACTGCCGCCGCAGCCCCGAGAGTTGGGCTTCAGAGAAAAATCCTATATTTAATAATTTAGGAACTATGAATATATATCGGAGAGTGTGATTTTTTTAGTTATTATTGTAAGGTTGCATAAACTTTGATATTAAGATTATACTCTACAACCTATTAGAAGACTTAGGATTATCAAGAACATCCGTAAGGTCTCTATTGGAACGAGTAACCAAAGCGGCATTATTAAGATCATACCAAACTTGGCTATGAAGGGAAGGGAACACTGAGAGACGGAGAAGGTGAGCGTTGATGCATCAAAAGGGCCCCCTTAAACCTACATCTGAATCGCAAGCCTCCGACTCTGACGAGTGTTCCTCTATCACACGATGCACCCGGTTTCTGCACGGTCAATCCATGGATTGCTATTTGTAACGTTGGACAGTACGATAGTAGTTCGTGACGCGGCACAACAATGCAGTGGCATTCCATAATAGTTTCATGTCTTATCGTGATATAGACGAACGTGATAATGACGAATTTTGCCCACTTAAATATATATTTATTTAATATTATCAGAAGACCAACAGCAATACAATGCTAACAATATAATAAGAGAAAAAAGGCCACAACAGGTCTTTGCGAATCCTACTAAAATTAGATGTGAAAGTTTATGAGTATGGATGTTTTTTACTCTTTCACGCAAGAACTACTAAACGGATTTTGATGACACTTTGTAGTAATATAGCTTGTATATCCGAGTAACACGTAATCTATAATTTATAACTTTTAACGCGGATAAAACCGAGGGGAAACATCTACAATATTATCAATATTTAATTATTTATGCCTCCTCATTTAATTAAATACTTACGTCTAATACAACTGCATGGCTTGTTTAGGCATTTTGGCTTCTATTTCTTCAGACAATATAGAGTGTACTTTGGGTATTTTCTCGTGAAGACGATTCCCGCCTCTTATGATTTTATTCCTATCTATTGATTATTATTCCTAATCCCTAATTAATCATGGGGAACTGTAAAAACATTTAAAAAAATGTAATCGCCAAGGTTGTACGAGGTACGAGCTTCGAGCAAATGCTCGAAGGGTACGAGGCAACTATCAAACTATGAAAAACACCCCAGGAACTTCTATCGTACATCTAAAGTACATCTAAAGTTCTTGAACTATAGAAATTTCATCCAAGTTTCCAATACATTTAGCGCGAATCTGCCCGCCATAATTGAATACACAAATGCGTTGGAAATGCTCGTTATGTCGTTAACTGTATTTTGGAGTATTATTATATAAAGAGCATCAAATATTGATGGGCGAAATGGCATGGTCAATGAGGCGAAATCATTTAGCATTGTAGTTAAAGATTCCGTTATTAGGAACCATTTCATCGACTTTACAAAAAGTCCAAAGCTAGATTAAGAATGTTTGTAAAATCACTTACAGAGCCTATAAAAATTCATTTTATAATACACACGAAACTAACAAATAGGGATGCTAACAAGAAAAATATAATCATTACAATAATGTCCTCCTAGCCGAATTTCGGCCACGGCAGCCAGTCTCAATAGAGATTAGTCACCTGCGCGAGACATATTATAGTGCACAAGTGTGCGCAAACACAGGAGCACTTTCTATCCATCAATCTCATGATCCGACGCCTAGCGACACGACCGGAAAGAGTTCAGGTACAGGACCGACGGCTTTACGTGCTGTCCGAGGCACGGGGGTATAATATCGCCAACTCCCAGACTTCGGGCTGATTCTGAGAATTTTTATTTTTTTTGTACAGAGACTACTATCAACGGTGGAAAATCTTATTAGCGTGATTCAGAAATTTGTTCAACGCCATCTAGTCATAAAATAAACAACACCATTTTCTTTTGACTTACACTGTCCCTTAATGGTCTAACACAATGACATTAAATAAAATAATTTTTAAGGTCGCCAGAGCTCATCGGGGTAGGGGTAAGAGTCAGCTACATTAGTTTGCTGGCTCTTTTAAAGGCCGGCTACGCACCCGGGATTCTCTGGTGTTGCGAGTGTACATAGGCGGCGGTGATCACTTACCATCAGGTGACCCGCTTGCTCGTTTGTCGCCCTATGAGATAAAAAAATATCGATTACTTTTACCAACTCTTTCGAAAACTTTTACTTTAAACAAGTCAGACGGAAAAATGATAAAGTTTACTCATAAAACGCCGGTATAGCCTTCTAAATCTGTGCAATGCAAGGTCTCAGTAAATCCGACAAATTAGGCCATTTAGCCAGCTGATTTTATATGGAAACTCATATCTCAACGGCAGACGTAAAAGGAATATCTCACAAAAATAAATTTATGAGATACGAGTATAACCATCATTTTTCACGGTATTAACTTTATGAACCGAATATTCTTATCTCGAACCCTTTGGCATGGCCGAACAGAAATATCTTAAACGTACTACCTAAATAAATATTTTATTTTCTCGAAGCTGAAGGCTTAAATTTATCATACTAATATTATAAAGGCGAAAGTTTGTAAGTGTGTGAGTCTGTATGTTTGTTACTACTTCGCGTCTAAACGGCTGCAGCGATTTTAATAAAATATGGTATGGAGCTAGCTGACACCCTGGATTAACCCTTAGGCTATAATTTATAAAGTTTAACGCGGGTATAACCGCGGGGCACACCTAGTTAAGAATAATATAGGTTTGCGCTACAAACCTTTTAACAGATATGCTATTTTAAAGTGTTTTAGATTTTAGTATAACAATCAGCATACATAACATTTAGTATAAAAATTAAGCTACTGGTTGAGATTCCTTCTGTGCAAGCCAACTGCTAGTTGCCTTCAATTTTTAATAAAAATAATAGTACTAATATTAAAAATAATAGCGTAGTAACTTGTTATTTAGCTAAGGATTAAAAAAAATGTAATACTACACAGGCGCATTCAGAATTTTTTTGTTACTTTAATACTTTATTCGTCGTACGTTTGAGCCCACCCAAGGCAAATCTTTGCGTTATGAGCAAGATTATTTCGAAATATATGAGTATGGTCATCAGTTGCCTAGTTGCCATAGTAAAGGATCTGCGCGCGACTTCCTGCGTGAGCGCTAGAGACGCGAATGCGAAGCGGCGCGGCGCAGCGCGAAAACAACAAACAGTCGAAACCTATTGGAAGTGTCCTACGTGACAAAATACGGTGCGGAGCGGCGCAAAATACAGCGAACGCGATCAGTTGGCTTGATATTTTCGAGCGAACAGGATGCGGTGCAGTCGTGTTTTGCGGCGTCGGTGGCGGCTGCGCGAGACAATTCGCGTGCACGTAGGACATAGCCACCGCGTCGCATCGCATCGCATTGAATTCGCGTGTCACCGCTCATAATCGCGTTCGCTTTGAACCGCCTACGTAGGACGTAGCGTAGATATGGAATCAGACGGAACTGTGTTAGCTGTCCCAAGATACATGAAGTTGCTAATAACAGGCATTATACTAAGTAATTATAATAATAATGTCCTCCTAGCCGATTTTGGCTACGGCGGCCAGTCGCAATGGAGACTAGCCATCTGCGCAGGACATATTATAGTGCACAAGTGTGTGCGCAAACACAGGGTCACTTTCTATTCCATCACTCTCATGATCCGATGTGACGACTAGCTACACAGCCGGAAAGAGTTCCGGTACAGGACCGTCGGCTTTACGTGATAACCTAGGTACGGGGGTGTAATACCGACAACTCCCAAACTTCGGGCCGATACTGACAAATTTTCTTAACAGAAAAATCCCAATATCGTTTTTAGTCCGACCCGGGATTTGAATCAAGGACCTCATTATTGGCGGTTGAACACGCTACCGCTAGACCAACGAGGCAGTAAGAATATAATATTAATAATAATAGCAATGTTGATATCAATCAACATTGCTATTATTATTAATATTATATTCTTACTGTATTTTCTTTTTTTGTATTTTCTTTTTCTAGAATCATCTAGAAAAAGAAAATACAGTTATAATTGAAATACGGTCTAGATTTTACTTTAAATCAGCTTCATCACTACAGCTAAATAAGTCCACTGCTGGACAAGCCTCCCTCAAGAATCGTCTTGGGGGGATATGCCATAATCGCCACGCTTGGCAGACGGGTTGGCGATCGCAGTAAGATGGTCATAGTAATCAGAAGGTAGCTGCTGCCCATCCTCTGGTAGATATTCCCTCGGGTCGACTTCTTCCACGGGACTTCCACTTCCACTTCCACGGGATGAGATGGGGTGATGATATTCTGATTCCGATATTTGTTGCCATCACCACACAGCTTGTTTGAAAGAAAATGTTTGATAAATGACATGGTAAATATGGCGATTTTCTCCATATAGGTATATAGTGAGTCATTGAGACAGAGGACAGTATCTTGAAATATTAAAAAAGAGACATATTGATTAGATTAGAGCTGTACTGTTGAAACTTGGTGAGTAGGTGTATTCTGTGAACCACATTAAAATTTTTACACAAAAATAGAAAAAGAACAATAATCGATAACAGTAAATACGAATAATGAAAATAAAAAAAAAAGAGACAGAGGACAGTATCTTGAAATATTAAAAAAACTGCTAATACTAAGTAGTACGCTTATAAAAAGAGTTCATATCCACTTCAAACAAACCATAAATGTTTAACAGGTCGTAAGTTATTTGATGCAACTGTTGTCATTGTATGCTGGCATTTTGAACCGCTGCAATAGCCAGTGTACTAGTCCTCAGGGACTAAACATAAAGTGAACGCTGAACAAAGTGCCGCCATAAAACACATGCACTCTTATTATGGACGGCCATTGCTAGGAAACTTTGTGACACACGACAGTTTGTTATTCAGGCTGTAAATAATTGCTGTTTGCAAAACATAACCCACATTTTTTTCCTAAAAAGACAACGCCCGCACTAGGGAATCTAATCCCTGTGTCGCGAGTTACTTTACAAACGTATAATAGACGGACACAAATTACATCCAGATTCAGTACAACTATTTATGGGTCACACAAATGATATAACGATAGATGTTCGGCGCGGGACTCGAACACGCGACACGAAGCGGCGAGGCGACTGTCTTAGCCGCTGCGCCACACGTGCAGTCATTTGAAATGAAATGAAATGAAAAACATTTAATTCACAACATTTAATTAACAACACACGATAAAATGAAGAGTACAAATATATAACACACAATTCTACAAGACATTACATACATAGTGACTTACTTGTGAAAACGCACAGAATTACGATTCTTGCATGTTCTGCCGAAAGGGCCACCTCAGCACAAGCTAGGTGGGTTACACCTAGCGCTGGGTTTCAGCTGGCAACCCTGGAAGTCACGAGAAAAGTAGTATACGTAATATATCAGTTATGTACTACCCCCCGTGGTACACACGGCTACACATCAAGCTACACATTTCCAGTATAAGCTGATCTCGTGTTGTATAGGAATTCCATACAATGAGAGGTCAGCTTATATTGGAAATGTATAGCTTGATATGTAGCCGTATGTACTAGTATAATACTAAATGTTTAGTTAATATAATAATATAACTATAACAACGATATGTTTCAGTCAGCCAGTTGCATTATACAGCAAGGTACCAGTAATATCCTGGGTCATTCTCACACGGCCATCAGATCCCAAAGTAACTGATATATTACATGTACTACTTTTCTTTTGCAAATACAAACTTAGAAAGATATACATTCCAACTTTTCTTTTTGATGGGACCATTCAGACTAGGTTCTGGAGTGATGACAACATACCGAAAGACGCAGCGTGGGAAGGTACCAAACGATGGGCTGATGATCTTGTGGGGGTCGCTGGAAACCGCTGGATACTGATAGCGTACGACCGGCAATTATTATTGTGGAGATATTTGGAAGAAGTCTTCGTCCAGGTGTGGACTTCTTTCGACTAAATATGATGATGATTCAGGAAGCAAAATTAGCGATTACAAAAATTATTACGGGAATCTGTTCATAAGTTGTTCGTAAGTGAGAAATCGCGTAACAAACAAAAAGAAAACATACAGCCAGATCAGTTTTTCGGGGTTGACTCAAAATTATCCAAAATCTTTAAAAGCGAGTTTGCTGGATATTATACAGAGAAATGATATAGAGAACTTTTGGAACGAAGTTCCTTAAAGCGCGTTGTGAAAGGGGGCTAGACGGAAAAAATTCTTACGCAAAAGTTGTCACGACACTTTTTGCAGCTGTGCGCATGTTTCTCTGTCTGTCTCTTTCTCTCTCTCTCTTATAGAAAGCAAGCCAGATATTTTCATTTCTATTTCGCATCGAACAGTGTGGTGTCGAGACGATTATTTTTGTTGAGTGTATACAGGTTTTTTGTACATAATAAATAATAAGAAATAACTTCGTTCCATCCGGGTGTCCCTTGACACCTCTTAAGTTTTTTAGTCACTCCACGTGTGGCGTAGCGGCTAAGACAGTCGCCTCGTCGCTTCGTGTCACGGGTTTGAGTCCCGCACCGTACAACTATTTGTGTAGCCCATAAATAGTTGTTCTGAGTCTGGATGTAAATTGTGTCCGTCTAATTATATGTTAGTAAAGTACTACGCGACACAGGGCTGATATTCCCTAATACGGGCATTGTCTTTTTAAACAGAAAAAATAAAAAAAATCATATATTACATATACAATTTTTCTTTTGTGAATACTTATATATATAATTATGCCCATGCTCAGGACAAACAGACAAGTTCATTATATCCGTGTGGGAATCGAACCCACGACCTGCGGCGTGATAGGCAAGTATTTACCAACCACGCCAACAGGCCCATCAAACTAAATTAAGCAGTGGAGTAAAAATTCAGACAGCAGCACTATTATTACAAAATGTAACGGCTTATTCGCGGAACGGACTTTGTATGGAAAGTTTCCCAAAAAAAATCCATGAATAAAACGTTATGTACCTACTTTGAAAGAGCATTCTTAGGAAAACTTTGAACGCACCATGATGCTATCAGTAACAACTTTGAGCAGCCGTTTAAGAATTGAGGGTAAAAATAAAGAGATAAGTAGGAAATTTTGGGATGGCTTTGGGATTATGATAAGTCCTTCATAACAAATGTTTACTCAGATAAGTTTAGGAGCGTCCCAGTTCCAGAGATTTTCGTCAACGCATACGAAATATGCTTATAGAAAGAACATAAGAAGGGATTAAATTTTTAACTTACTTACTCAACCTTAGCATACATTTATAAGAAGAATAAAATACATATATTCAGTAAACTAGGTATAGGTACAAATACAGAAGTCTTTAATTGTTATCTGTGTGAGTCCGAATTGGTCCCATCTCAGCACTAGCTGCAAGATTAATTAACTGTTACAGCGCTGGTTTTATGATGGAACCAGAGTTTTTGAATTTTTCACCGTACAACGTGTAACAAGAGATTCATCTACCGTGTAAATGATAAATAATAATAACACGAAAAGTACGCAAGCATGTAGATGCTTGCGTACTTTTCGTATTATAGAAGGTTATAAAGTTCAAATTACAAGATCCATATATTGTTAGTAAAAGTCTTAACCTAGTGTTAGTAAAAGACACTCTTAATCACAACTTGAAACGACTGACACCTACGTGTGCAGCCGTTTCCAGTGAGCCAGCATGGGGCTGTCCCATCTATCCCACAATACACTCAGGATGCTCAGGGAGCTACCACGTATTCTACCGAGAATAGAAGCGCACCGTTTCCGTATAATTGCATGGAAACTATCAACTCTGGCCTCAGTGAACATCCCGGAAGCGCTACAAAAGCGTAGTAGACCCAGCAGCATAGCAACCCATCAGCAGCAGCTGAAAACATTGTTATACTGGACATGCAGGGCGTAGTATGCCCTCAGCGTATACCCGACCCACTATGATATATACACATTTTTCTGAATATCTAGTCTTATTCTAGGTAATTTTAGTTTGTCCTGTCCGGACATGCTATCACAACGAATAACACAAACCGGAAGACGCAATGTTTATGTTAACAGTTTAGAGTTACAATAAAGCGCATTTATTTTTATGTTTGGGAACTATTATTGTATTCTATCCCGTCTTCACACGGCTTGCATTTTGAGACGAATAAATTCTAAGCGTTTACATTACACTGCCACTCGAGCTACAGTGCTACTGTTCTGTGATCATCTCTGTGTGTGTGCGATCATGGATTACAAGACTTGCAGTGGTGGGTAACAGAATGGGCCTAGTCCTTTTTAACATTGTTAATTATTCCAATTCTCGAGTGGCGACCACGAACCGGAAACCGGAACCGCCGGAAGACGCAGCGTGGGCAGGTCCCCTACAAGGTGGACCGCCAATCGTGCAAGGGTCGCGGCAAACCGATGGATGCGAGCAACAAAAGACCGGCCATTGTGCAAGTGGGAAAACTTTTGTCCAGCAGTGGACGACTTCCAGCTGATATCATATGATGATGATAATTGTCAATTTTTGTAAAGCCACTCAAAGTTCAAAAACATGTTTATTAAAATTTAGCGGTACAAAGCCGGCCATCTTTAAAATCGTAAATTTTGACCGAGAGGTTCCGGTTTGCCACGGTAGCACATTGCAGATGGCGAAGCTTTGTGGCTACTGTGGTATGACCCGAAAAGCATTTCATCGGGTGGAAAAGTATCTCTGAAGTAATGGAAATCTACTATATAAAAATAAGTCGGGTTTTCCTTCCTGACGCTAACTCCAGAACGCACGAACCGGTTTCCACGGTTTTGCATTCGTTGGAAAGGTCTCGGGCTCCGTGAGGTTTATAGCAAAGAAAATTTATAATATTTAACGCGGGTAACACCGCAGGGCACAGCTAGTGGGTTATAAAAATCAAAATTTGCCTGGTTAAATTTAAGAGATTTTAGTGTTTAGTTTGATTGTAGTGGTGTTGGTTGGACTATACTTAATGTTATTTGGCGTACTTATGCAATTTTATTCTTTTTATTATTATTCTAATGCTGGGCCCGTTGGCGTGGTTGATAGACACTTGCCTGTATGAACATGTCTGTTTGTCCTGAGTGCGGGTATAATTTTGTAGGTATTTATATATTTATTAGGTCAACCAACGATCGCTTACACAATTCATAACATATAGTACAGACATATTTAGGTAATTTCTTTGTGCAACAACCAATTATAGGCTGACACCACATGCAATAATATAAAGAATAGGTATGTGAACACAAAACAAAGAGATAGTTGGCTAACAAACTACTGTTACAATACAATACATTCTAGACATACAATTATAAAAATTAATTATAATATTTTACAAAAAAGCAATTCTAATTATAGCTGTAACAGATACAGGATTATATTAAGCTAATGTTAATTAATTAATATATAATTAGTTTTTAATTAATTTTGAGGATAACACTGAGAAATTTCAAATAAATGCAGATTACAAAAATAACTAAGAAGTAAACTATGGCTATTTACTATCTAGAAAAACAAAAAGTACGAAAATGTCTGTGTGTTTTTACAATATATTCTAATTATTAGATAGTATATTATATAATTATGACTAACAATATAATAATAAAATATACTGGGATAAACTAGAAGTCTTAACTAATAATAACAGGTAAATAGGAACTAACCAAGGGACTAAATAAGAAAAAAGCAATCAGGATTTTGGTGCGTTATATGTTGTACGTGTTGGTGAGATGTTGTTTTATTATGTTATAAATATAATATATTTGAGAAGAGTAGTAAATGAAGTACACCAGCTTTCCATAGTGTAATCTATGCATGGTTTAGGATCAGATGTCCCAGGATAGTATTATTATTAAATATATAAAATTGCGTTAGTAAAAACAATTGTATTGACGAGTAGTTGAATTGGGAAGCCAGTTGCTGGTAAACGACAAATATAAATCAAAATTATTTATAAAAAAAAAACCGTTAACAATACGAACAAACGCCAGCACATCCAGCTACCCCAATCTGTCAAATTTCTTTTATAGATTTTCTACTTTATCACATAAGGATAAGGTTTACTTTCAAATGGGGAAATATTACGATTGGGGTAGCTTGATGTGCTGGCGTCTGTAGTACCGGTAGGCACAAACTAGGACAAGCTTGTATCTTGTATCACCAACATATTAAAAATATTTACTTATATATGTGATTGTTATTAAAACACATATAAATAATTTTATATTAATACAGTGTTTCTTACAAAGACTCAGTTAATCACACAACCAGCACTTTATCACAAAGCATAAGGTTCACTTTCAACTGGGAAAATTTGGCAGATTGTAGTCCCAATTTAGGCCAGGCTTGTATTTTGGTCACCAAAATATTAAAATATTTTACTTATATATGTGATTGATATTGAAATGCACATAAATAAGTTTATATTAATACAGTGTTTCTTAGAAATGACTTAGTTAATCACACAACCAGCAATTTATCACATAACATAAGGTTCACTTTCAATTGGGGAAATTTGGCAGATTGTAGTCCCAAACTAGGCCAAGCTTGTATTTTGGTCACCAAAATATTAAAATATTTTACTTATATATGTGATTGATATTAAAACACACATAAATAACTTTATATTAATACAGTGTTTCTTAGAAAAGACTTAGTTAATCACACAACCAGCATCGACAACAAATCATATGAAAGAATAAAACTAGTAACAAGCGATTATGGCAAACTATCGGTAATCAACATGACTTACAATTTAGCATAGTTGTTTTTAACGTTGGGAACTAATATATTCTATCCCATATTCACACGGGACGCCTTGTAGTATAGCTTGCATTTGTACACGAATAACACGAATAAATTGTAAGCGTTTACACTGCCACTCGAGCTTATCGCAGATTCGTTTTAGCTATACAGCTTCCAACATTTTAGATATGTTTTCCTTTGCTCACGCTTTGCACATAAAAGTTTTCCCCCATTGTTTCCGTTTGACTCCGATAGGATAATACTTGTAGAAAATCTTAAGAAGGAAATAAGATTTCTTGGAAGCGCAGTTTGTAGGGATATTACCTCATCTGTCGAGTTGTACCGACGCCAGCACATCAAGCTTCCCCAATCTGTCAATTTCCCCCAATTGAAAGTGAACCTTATGCTTATGTGATAAAGTTGAAAATCTATAAAAGAATATTGACAGATTGGGGTAGCTGCATGTGCTGGCGTCTGTACAAGGAAAAAATATTCCATTTAAACTAGGATATTTTTTACATTAGAGCGCTCTTCGAATCAGGTGTTACACAATTGAATGACCTGTTGATCTGTTGGTTCGTGACTAGTAAGCCAGATGGCATGGGTTCGATTCCCATGCAGAACAAATCTTTGTATGCATAGTGTGAATGATAAGTTGTAAGTGGCCAGTTTCGTAGGTCACTCTAAGCGATTGCCATGTTTTTGTTTTGGCATTTGCATTTGTGTTTTGGCGACATGACTGGACATAAAATCTTCAAAAGTAGGATTTTATCAAGTTGACTGCTTTTTATGTACAGACGCCAGCAAATCAAGCTACCCCAAACTTTAAAATTTTCCCAATTGAAAGTGAACCTTATGGTTTTGTGATAAAGTTGAAAATCTATAAAAGAAATTTGACAGATTGGGGTAGCTGGATGTGCTGGCGTCAGTACATGTATATGTTGTGCCTTTTCGCCGTTTTGTACCGATTTTGATAGTTCTTTTTCATTGATATGCAATGCTTTCGGTCTCATATAAATTCTGTTTAAATCGGTTGTCAAGAAGACAAGTCGAAATCGGTTTATGTTTCGAAACTGTAATTATTTCTATATAATAATAATGACTTGGGACAACCAACACGCCACAAAACAAAGCCTGTAACCAGAAAACTCATAAACATACTTATACATTTCTAAATACGTACATATCCTGCTACCTATTAATATTATACATGCGAACATTTGTGAGTATGGGCGTATAGTTGTACGAATGTTTGGTACCCTTTCACGCAAAAACTACTGAAAGGATTTTGATGAAACTTTATAGTAATATACCTTACATATCCGAATAACACAAAGGCCATAATTTCTGAGTTTAACGTGGGTAAAACCGCCGAGCATAGCTAGATAGTAGAACTATAGCTTGTGTATCCGAATAACACATAGGCCATAATTTCTGAATTTAACGAAGGTAAAACCGCCGGCCATAGCTAGTTATAGATAAATTACACCCAGCCGCAGCATAAATAATCGTGCCCAGCCTACAAAGATTTATCCCGGATGGGGATCGAACTAACGACCTTTGGCTTAGCAGGTAGGGTACTAACAACTTGAACAACAGGCCAGCTTAGAAAATAACTCTCTGAGAGAACTTTCGGTCTCGCATTCAAAGCTTTAAACCAGAACAACGAGCTGTGTTGTTTTAATGCATCTTTTGTTCATGATTCTGCTGTTTCTATAGACGTTGTTTCTACTGGTGTGAAGAAAATGTCAAAAGGCAACATTCAAATCGTACCTGCAGATATTTTAGGTGAATATAAAGAAAATTGGACATAATACTTCATCTATAGTCGGCGTATAATAATTGTAGTTGAAAATAATTATGCTGTTATTTCACAAGCGGTGATCCGCGGGTCTTTCCGCGTTAAACTTTATTAATAATAGCCTATGTGTTATCCAGGGTGTCAGCTAACTCCAAACCTAATTTTATAAAAATCGCTCCAGCCATTTAGACGTGAAGAAGTAACAAACATACATACTCACAAACTTTCGCCTTTATAATATTAGTGTGATGATGAGCCCAATATTTTAGATCCTTTTTAATTTTTTTTTGTGTTTTCAATGATCTTCCAACTACAAACACCGAATAGTTGATGTATGTATCTGACGGAATTAAATTGTTAAGACTAAATGATTTTCAAACCAATTCTTATCGGCTTTATAACTGGAAATAAGGTCCATGCTTTGCCTACTTTGTGTAGAGGTATCTTATTTAAATGTTAATGAGGTCCCGGGTTAAAATACCAGAATTTTCTGGCAAGAAAATACCCAAAGTCTAGACGTTGGTGATGTTGGTCACAAGTGCCTGAGACATAAGATGACTTGCGCCTAATCTTCTCCCGGCTCGTGTTGGATAGTCGACCATGGGATTATGAGTACGCGGGAATACAGAGTGCACTCTGCGTACTTTGTGTAGCTGTATCTTATTTAAACTGCGTTAATGTTAATGAGGTCCAGGGTTAAAATACCTGGGTCAGCTTTAAAAGTGTTATTGGGATTTCTCTGACAAGAAAATACCCGAAGTCTAGACGTTGGCGATTTTAGTCGCCCGCGTGCCTGGGAAACGTAAGAGGACTTGCGCTTTACTCTCCCCGGTCGTGTCGGAATTATGAGTACGAGGGAATAGGGAGTGCACTCTGACTACTTTGTGTAGCGGTATCTTATTTAAACGCTGTTAATGAAGTCCTGGGTTAAAAATGTTAAAATACCTGGGTCAGCTTTAAAAATGTTATTGGGATTTTTCTGACAAGAAAATAGCCGATGTATATACGATGGCGATTTAAGTCGACGTAACTGGAAACAATGGAGCCATAAGATGACTTGCGCCTAATCTTTCCACGCTCATGTCGGAGCCGTTCATAGGAAGGAATTATGAATACGACACAGCGCACTTCGGTTTGCACATACACTCGTGCACTATAATATGTCCAGTGTAGTTGGCTAGTCTCTGTCAAAGTTATTATATTCCAAAAGTCTGTTATTATATTCCTACTCTATTAGCACAGCAAGTCGTAATTTAAAATGCCTGTCCTAAAACAAGGTTCTTGAAATCATAAATAAAATTGGTTGGCATGTGACCTGACTGCTGAGCCAAACATTGTGAGTTTGATCTTCACCCAGGCCAAGTCTTTGTGTGATGAACATGACACTGGATTGCAAATTTACACAAACCCCAGGTCCTCTCCACGTATCGTCACTATTACTCCAGAATAGTACGTGAAGCGGTTGAAATGAAGGAACATATAAATTTCAACTGGGAAGACGGATACCGCCTCTCACCATCTTGGAATCCTGTAATCACGAAGTGCCATCGTCGCGTAACCAATGTAGTGCGCCCGGGTGCTGATATCATTAGTGTTGAGTGTAGACATACCGACAGTTCCGTACAAGAAAATAAGGAAAAACATGAAGACCATGCGAGGATAGATACCGAAACCCGAGCATCACGGAGACGAAGCTGCCGAGCCACTTCTGTTACTGCTAAAAAGTTTGGAATAGAGAAAAGGTCCAGGAAAATAAAGAGATCTACATGCAAATGAAGAACACGAATTTATTAACGCACTAGCTGTGCCCCGCGGGTTCACCCACGTTAAATTAAATAAATTATAGCCTATGTGTTATTCAGATATATAAACTATATTACTACAAAGTTTCATCCAAATCCGTTCAGTAAAAGAGTAACAAACATCCATACATTTTCACAAACTTTCGAATTTATAATATTAATAGGATGTTTGTGAATTCGCAGCAATGCTGATGGTATTAATTGTAAATAGGTACATACATATATAAGTATGTATATCAGTTGACCGGTTCCCATAGTACAGACTCTGCCTAGTTTGGGATCAGATGGCAGTGTATTTGCTGTCCCAAGATATTAAAAATAAAATAAGTGATGAATGGATAAAAGGTCATCTATCACCCGTGTTTTTCCCGAGACACGTTTATTATGGATATATGACCCTTCAAATAAACTCTCTATGAATGTAATATGAATCTTCTTTTGTATTTTTGGATTAAAGATAATATAACGCTACCGAAATATGATTTTTCTACAAATAATAAAGAAGCGAAAACAGCATTGCCTACAAAAAAGAGGAAAAAACTTATTATTAAAATGAACTTCGACAAAAAAGTAAACTTACGTCTGTTGTCAATGCTGAACTTTCGAGAACAACCTCGTACCGAACAAACGATTTGATTTTCTATTTAAATATAAAATGTCCACCGGCGTCCTATAATGGAGACAA
The DNA here is from genome assembly GCA_951640165.1 of Pseudoips prasinana. Taxonomy (NCBI): domain Eukaryota; kingdom Metazoa; phylum Arthropoda; class Insecta; order Lepidoptera; family Nolidae; genus Pseudoips; species Pseudoips prasinana. The sequence goes on along the minus strand of OX621259.1, from coordinate 14,153,304 downwards.
ACAAGTATTGTATTATTCATAAAAAAACAACGTATCTGGTTATATTTAACTAGCTGGGCCCCGCAGTTTTACCCGTGTTAAACTTTATAAATTATAACCTATTTGTTAATTCAGGGTGTCAGCTAACTCCATACCAAATTTTATTAAAATCGCTCCAGCCGTTTTGATGGGAAGAAGTAACAAACATACACACTCATACACGCACACACTCACATACTCACAAACTTTGTCCTTTATAATATTAGTGTGATAATGATAGAACTGACGGCCGTTGGGGCAGGACGGTTCACGAGACATAAACTGGACGACGCAGCGTGAGCAAGTCTCCTACAAGATGAACCGATGATCTTGAGAAGGTCGCTGGAAGCCGCTGGAAGCGGGTGGGGTAAGACAGGCCAATTGAGGAGATCTTTGGAGAGGCCTTTGTCCAGCAGTGGACGTTTTTCGGCTGATATGGTGAGGATTATACCATAGTCAGCGTGCAGGATGTATGAATAATGACATGTGTTAAACGTCATAATGAGGCGATTTCTGGGAAAAAATATGCCAGGTAGTAGCTCGATGTCTGCAATTTAGCCGTGTTATTCGCTAATGCCCTTGATGTCACGCAAAGCTGTCGTTTCTGTACCTGAACTTTTACCGGTTGAGTCGGTTAACTGTCCCATCGGATTTTGAGAATGGGAGTAGATACACAAGGGCACTTTCTATTCCCTCACTGTCCTGATCCGATTGGACAATTAGCGAGACGACGGGAAATATCCAGGAACAGGACCGACGGCTTTACATTCACTCAGAGGCACGGGGGTGTGATACCGGCAATTTCCCGACGTATTTCGGCGTACTTTGGCTGACATGATGGGTATATACTACATAATAAACAATAAATTAAAATACATTCCAATATGCATCTTACTATATACATGAAAACATTTATTAATAATACAATAGATATATACTAATATTATAAACTACACGTTAGCACTCAGCGACTATATATCTACGCTATTAAGGCGACGTCGAGCCCCTTTTTCTTCTTACGAATCTCACGTCCCGAAATACATATCAAACTAAGAAAAATACAGTAGGAAGCGAAGAATATGAATAAAATAATGAACCGAGTAGATTTCCAAAACAACAAAGGTCTAAAGTAAAAAAAAAATGTGAAGTGACCTAAGATTAAAAATTTTCAGCTTCTATTTCTCCATATTTTAAGCGACAACAGCATATTTTTTTTTAAGAAGTGTGTACCTTAAATAGTGTCTAAAAGAATAGACCGTTTATTTTATAATTTTGCTCTTTATTTTTTACAAAATTAAATAAAAACCTTAAATATAAATTGACTTCAGCGTCTGCATTTACAGACGACCGCCCTTCGTTACGCAAAGTTCGACCTTATTAACCGAGTGACAAGAACAAATGTCGGAACGACTTGTACTTTCAGTTCGCGTTCAGACGCTGCCCCGGGACGTGGTTTCTGTGTCGCTCTGATCGCCGAACAACTTAATAAAAATTTCAATAAATATAAGACAGAAATTACTTTATCCAAAGTAGCTATTATTTTTTTGTAGTATTAGGTAGGTTTTAAGATTTTTTGTGAACTGTTTTTTACATTTTTAGAAGTAATTGTTTTTGTGAAAATGGTAAATAAACGTCATAGATAACTTAGTTAAATTGGGACAAGGAAACGTCAAACACGTCAACGAAATGACCGATAATATTTTTCTCTAATAGCACTTAAACTCTTTAGTAATAAAGTCCATAATAGTGAAGGCGGCTAGTAGGTGGCCGGCAGTACATAGTGTATAGGATTGAACAGTAGAACAATATTGACGGAATCGTTGGTCTAGCTTGTTTTGTAACCATACATCGTGGATAAATTGAAAGTTTTTTATTTTTAATTATTAGAAATTTAGAAGGTCTTGTAGTAGACAGAAAGGCGGTGGAGAAACAAACAGTTTTACAGAGAGACAGCTGTGAATGGTTAGCGCTGAGGAAAAATTTACTCACCGCTTCAAATTTTGGAAGGGGTGTTAAAAGTAAAAAGGTCCTGGAAATTTAGTAAAGATATTTTGTACAAAAAGAATATAAACTATAATTTAAGAATGAATTTTTAAGAGTCCACTGAAATGAAAAGTGTCTAGCGAAATGATATAAATGACCACCGAAATGATAGACTGTGCACCGGAATGAAATGAATCCTCCGAAATGATACAGCTAAGAACTACCGTGCCGCGCAGCCAGGGTTCCGTACTTTGTTAGGTTTGATTTCCACAAATTTTAGATAAACACTGGGACAGGACAGTACACAGTTATTTTAATATTATCTTGAATATTCAGATATTACAGTTAGTATTACATATATCATTCTTTGAGGTTACAATAACTTCAAAATATGATATTAATGTCATGTTTATTCATGTAATGTAATGTGTATTGTTTTTACCACAACACGTCTTTACTATAATTATTATAAACATCAGTCTTCTCTAATAAGTTTAATCATAGATTTATTTGTTATATCTTGTAAAATTTAGAAATTTTGTAATCATATCAAATATTATTTACACATAATAAATGACATAAAAATAAAGGTAGGTAACTTACTTATAATGAAGGTAAACCCTCGAAATAATTATTATGTAGACAAATAGTAGATATAAAAATCTACACTGTGGTGACTCACACACTCATCACATTATAGTTGAGCTGAACAAATTTTAATGTGAATCAAAAGTATATACATATACTTACTACATAGATATATGTTTATATTATATATCTTAAACACAAATATTACACAACAAATACACCCGAATAATTAAAAAAAATAAAAATAATACATTACAAAACTATGACTTTGTATTTGACACAAGGGTCTCTAAAACTTTATGGTTTTATCATTTTGGAGATACATTTAATTTTGGTGGACTGTAATTGGTATAAAATTCCACCGAATCCACTGAAATGCTAAAATAGAAGTTAGTTCTATATTTAACTCCGAAATAAATTATAAAAAAAATATGAACACTACTCAAACAAAACAGTACTTACGGCGAAGTTAATACATAATTTTGAAACAAATTAAACGAATCTAGCACGAGTTATAACAGCCACCGAAATGAAATATCACTGAAATGATAAACTTACCTTTTTGGTGGGAAACCGCAAGACATTGGGACCAGTGCGTTTATGCCGAGATGTTGAGTCGGACTGATCCGAAGAGAGGAAAGTTGACAGAGGCGTAATAACGCAATGTTGACGTGGCTATTCTACTAAAACTTACTGTCCTCTGAAATGATAACTTTTTTCCAGACAAAAGTTGGCTGCCTGTCAAATCCATGAGAAAGAAGATAAACAAACAAAAATAGTTTTATTTGATCGAATATATTATAATTTAATGATAACAAAATCGATTTAAGTCCATATTACGAATTTATTTGCAGGGGAAGGTATTTTATGAGAAGAATTGGGTTCAGGACAGGCCCAGTGATGATAAAATAACACTTTGTAATTTTTTTTTTCGGTTTATAGTACATTCGTATGTAGGGAGCACATTCGTTGTTGAGAAAAAATGTGTAAAATAAAAAATCTGCACATTGCACTACCATTCTCAGGTTTGCCGTGTATTTTTTTTGGTTGGGCAATTCACCCATATGATCCCGCTGGTATATACAAACCTATAGTGCACACATGTTGACAAGTTGCACCAATGAATAGTAGAGACGGCAGCACATCCAGCTACCCCAATCTGTCAAATTTCTTTCATAAATTTTCAACTTTATCGCAAAAGCATAAAGTTCACTTTCAATTGGGGAAATTTGACAGATTAGGGTAGCTTGATGTGTTGGCGTCTGTACGAAAGATAGGATAAGCATGTAAATAAAAGAGATTGACTCACGCTATAGTAGGGAATAACCATTCAGGGATGATGAAACAGACAAGGAGAACAACCAGTCTAATAATATACTATGGATTACGGAAGACGTAAATAATATAGCATGCAATAAGGATGTCTCTTTCAGTGCAGGTATCAGAATACACGATGAAGAAGAGTTAACGGTTCTTAATTTCGCAGATTTTTAAATAATTATGAATTTCAAACATATTTTTTTAATACTAACTTTTAAAAAAATCCGTTAAGGAGCTACGACGCCACAGACATACACTCAGATACACACGTTAAACTTACCACACCTATCTATTAGTTTCTGTTTTAAAAATCTTGATCGGTAAAACGATTGTATCACTTACTTATTTTCCACCTATTTTTTAACTCCTGACACAAAACAAGGTGTTATAAGTTTAACGTGTATTCTGTGTGCCTGTCTGGGGCATCGCAGCTTCTAAAGGGATCTACCGTTTAAAATGCATTTATTTCATCTGATAGTTAGTTTAATTGGGAAGGACATTTCATGAAAATTGGTCTTGCCGTTCGAAAGTTGCAGCCCTTAGGTTATTTGTAATTGTTAATCTTAAATTTACATTACATATTAGATCAGTTGTATAATGTAAAAAAATTGCAAACATTGTAAATTAAATGAAGCGTATGCAAAACCTGAAAGAGGTTATACCATTTACATACATACATACATAGACTCACGCCTATTTCCCAGAGGGGTAGGCAGAGACAACGGATTTCCATTTGTCACGATCTTTGCATACTTCTTTTGCCTCGATTACTGTCATTATATTCTTCATACATGCTCGCCGGTTTAGGGTACTTCTGACCTGCCCTTTCTTGAGAACATCTCCAATTTGGTCAGAGAATGTTTGACGTGGTCTTCCCCTTCCGGTTGTCCCATTCACACAGGCCAGGTATACTTCTTTTGTCAATCTTCTTTCATTCATCCTTTCTAAATGGCCAAACCATCTCAGCATGCCTTTTTCAATCTTTGTGACTACATCCCATTTCACACCACAACGCTCTCTTACATCAGTATTTCGAATTCTGTCTCTCAAAGTCACACCACACATACTTCTCAGAGCTCTCATTTCCACTGCATTTATTTTACTTTCATGCTTTTTCTGCCATACCCAACTTTCACTTCCATACATTAAAGTTGGCACTAACACTCCATCGTGCACGGCTAGCCGAGCCTTCTTTGATACTTGCCGGCTACTCATAAAGGCGTGTAGTGCCCCATTCACTCTGTTCCCCGCATTTACTCTTCTAACAATATCTTTTTCATATTTCCCATCTCTCGTAAACAAATATACAAACTCATTCACCTGTTCGACTTTCTCTCCTCCAATCACAATATCACACGCTGTCGTGTATTCATCCCTCTCAAATACCATTACTTTCGTCTTACCTACATTCATTTTCATCCCTTTCCTTTCAAAAGATTCATACATATTTGTTACCATCACCTGCAACTCGTCCGCCGATGATGCAAGTAAAACTTGATCATCAGCGTAAAGCAGATATTTGACGAGTAACTCATTCATCCTTACACCGCATTCACTTTCTTTCAAATCTTTTAAACAGCTATCCATGAATAGGTTAAACAACCACGGTGACGCTACACATCCCTGTCTAACACCCTTTTGGATGCTAAACCACTCGGTCTATGACCCGTTAATCCTCACGCAAGCTCTGGAATCCCTATAAAGAGATTTCAGTGCTTGAACAAGGTTGTCGTTCAACCCATACATGGACAGTACCGACCATAGTTCATTCCTCAACACTCTATCGTAGGCCTTTTCTAAGTCTACGAAGGCACAGTAGACCTTTTGGTTTTTGCCCAAAAACTTCTCTACTATGCTTCGCAGAGAAAAGACCTGATCCGTGCATCCCATTCCTTTCCGAAAACCCGCCTGTGCATCCCATATTTTCGCATCGGTTTCTTTCACAACTCTTTCAACCAATACTTTTGCATACAACTTACCAACGACGCTGAGCAGACTAATGCCCCTATAGTTTTTACAGTCTTGCCGTGAGTCTTTCCCTTTGTAAAGAGGTACAATGACAGCCTTGCACCAATCACTTGGCACTTGGCCGGTGGTATAGCATAGATTGAAAAGGCTGCACAGCTGACTCGCTATGACGCCATGTCCAGCCTTCAGCATCTCGGAAGTTATCCTGTCATACCCTGGTGACTTACCTGATTTCATACCCTTAATAGCTTTCACAATCTCATCCATACCAATTTCATCTTTACATTTGTTCTCGTCTATACTTAGTGAACTACGTTCACTCTCTGTTACACCTCTTTCATACAAACTTTCAAAATACTCCTTCCAACGTTTTAACACGCATTCTTTCCCTTTCACTATATTTCCATCTTGGTCTCGTATGGATTTCAGTTCTGAGGTTTGAGTTATGCTTCTTACTGATCTAACGGATTTCCAGAAAAACTTAATGTTCGTCTAAAAATCCTTAGACAACCTTCTATCAAAATTATCCTTTTGTTCATTTTTCTTTTCTTTCACCACATCCTTTACAATTCCTTTCATTTTCCTATAATCATTCCAGGCCCTTTCTATATCCTCATTCGTCGCCTTATGCATTCGTTCGTTTGCTCTGGTGGCTAGCCAGTCTAACCACGCTTTCTTCTTTTCACATACAACTTTTTGTACACTTTTATCCCACCAAATATTCTTCATCTTTCTTCCTCTTCTTCTCTTTATTACACCACATACTTCACCAGCTACACTCACCACACCTTCTTTGACTACCTTCCATAGCTCTTCTACTTCTCTTATGTCTTCAGATCCCTCAAACTTCTCAACCAACTTACTTTTGTACTCATCTGCCACTTCTTCCTCTTGCAGTTCCTCTACTTTTATTCTCTCTAGTTCACTCTTAGTCTCAGGGATTCGGTGGCGCCATCCTTTGAACAGACCACTTATTCGGCTCATCACCAGAAAGTGGTCTGTATGGATTGCGGTCCCACGATAGACTCTTGTGTCTAGAACATTCTTTCTCAGTCTTTCATCTACAATCACGAAGTCAATCATACTCTTTCTCAGAAAGTGCGGTGGTCAATTGCAGTGGAACAGTATACAAGCGAGAATTTTAAAAATGTAAAAACCATATCACGCTCTAATAGACGTAAAAGAGAATATAGTGTCCCTTGGTCCAACAATAATTATGGCCAAAGAACTAGGAATTACTTGGTTCCGTCCATTTATAATGAACTTCCAGCAGACCTATCAACTGAAATATTTTCTAAGACTGTTTTTAAATATAAGTGTAGAGAATTCTACCTAAAAAGGTTTATTGCAACATTGGTGGAATAACTTATTCATATTGGCTATTCCACTAATGATGTAAGGAACCTGCCTCGTAATTTGTAACCTATTTATTGTGTACCTTTAGCCGTAAGGCTTAAATATGTGTATAGTGCTATAATAACCATAACGCTAATTAATAAGGGAGTGATCTTTCTGCCAACAAACTGCTGTGCAGTTTGGCGGATAGTGGTTATTAATAATATTATAAATTATGTAATAAATGTTTTAAAATTTAAATTTTTTTTTTTTTTTCACATTTTTCCTCTCTCGTTTAAACGTATGGATTCTTTTATGTTCAAACATAGTATTTGTAACACAAAGACCCCATTCCAAACATATCTCAAGCAGACTGTACCCATTCTCATTCTCACTCTCGTCACCGAATTGACCTAGTACTCTTTCAAAACCATCACGTTTTACCCCAACCCATCCATTAAAATCACCTAACATTATTACTCTTTCATTATACCGACTTAACCGCAACACATCTCTCAGGTTCTCCCAGAATGCCTTTCTTTCCTATACCATTTAATAGATATAAAATATATTGTGGGTGTGTACGTTGTGGGTCGGGTCGTTTCCTTTCCTCTAATTTGGCGAAGGAGGCGATGGCTGGCCCACACGTCATACTCGTGAACGGGTGCTGCTTGCGGTAACTGATCGAAATGCTGTTGGGGTACTCATATTTTTTTCGCCTCCGGTAGACTTCGTGTGACTTGTTAATTTTGTAAATGTTCGCGGATGCACCCACCATTTTTTCGTCTAGCAAGTGGATATTCGAAGTGCTTGAGTGAAATTGAATGGTATTGCTTATTTATTTTATTATGATTCACTGGATGACAACGGTTCTGTGCGTGCATTAGCCTACATAACAACCAATCACAATGTAAGTAAAATAATAATGACATTAAAAAAATCGTAAACTGAAAGCAAAAGAAGACGAAAAAAGCAAGCCCGGAGTTTCTTTGTGGCTTTCTTCTCCGGGTGGTCCACCTAGGTAGCTAGAGAAAGCCGAAAGCTAGCTAGGGTAGGTTCCTCAGCGGCGAGGATCGCTTTGGCCCATTAACGCATGATCCCCTCATTTAGAATTTCGTCTTTTTGCTTTAGTCTTCCATTCTTTAATTTTAATATGGTAGAACTAAATTTCAAAATAAAAGATTAGTAACTTGTTATTTATTTAAGAATTTCAAAATATATATGTGATATAACAAACCGCACGGACGGACTAATTAATTTTTTTTTGTAACTTTTACACTATCCTCTATGTTTATGTGCTGCATTGTGAGCTTGACAAGTACAAGTGTACAATACCCAAGTGTTGAATAAATTTCATTTAATTTCATAAGTTATTACTGTATTTATTTCACTTACCCATCATCCACTTGCTATGCCCAAAAAAAAAAATAATTACCATAAAATTTAAGTTTCACTACTTCTATTTTTACACTGTGTGCACACCGAAACGAAAATAATAACAAGAATCTGCACGCGCGTGGCATCAACGAGTGCCGTAGCATCCCTCCCGCCCCGCAGCAGCGGGGGGCTATGCGCGTGCTTCACCCCCTCGCATGAATTTTTTACGTGAACTGGTGGCGCCTTAAAAAGTCTATCATAATTTTCAGACTGACACTATCTAAATGAATCTAGTTTCGAGGTTATTTAAATTTGAATGATTACTCTGTGAACGCATTTTTAATATATAAACGTGTGGCTCTCATAGCCTGTTAATAAATAAATAATAAATACTTTGTGACAATTAACATACTACCATTGGATCGATATCAAATTATTATCATAAATTAAATGTTATTTCTAAATGTTTTCATACAGGTAGCATATCAAATATCTTTATTTACATACATACATAGACTCACGCCTGTTTCCTAGAGGGGTAGGCAGAGACAATTAATTTCCATTTGTCACGATCTTTGCACACCTCTTTTGCATCGCTTACTTTCATTATATTCTATATACATGCTCACCGGTTTAGGGTACTTCATACCTGGCCCTCGTTGAGAACGTCTCCGTTTTAATCAGGGAATGTTCTACGAGGTCTTCCCCCATATTTACTTAGAAATAATTATGTATACTAAACTATATTAGCACAAACATGTACAGACTATTTACAAGCGCTTTTTAAAGTCTACGTCAATAAAACCTTTATTTATTTTACGTTATTTTATAGTGTACCTAATTCTTGCACAATTACGAGAAGATGGCTATTTGTATTCAGGTTCCATTAAAAGTGAAGTAGATATATATTAAGATATGAAAAGGTTAAAAGGCATTTAAACCTTAAATTAGAATACTCTATAATCCAGACAAGTTTTGTTCATAAGAGAAGAGAGATCTCTATTATTATATGTTAGTAAAAGTTAATATTTATTTACAAGATAATGATGGCAATTCAGTCTCTATATCCTAATATACCCTGGGATATTATTCACACATGGCCATCTGATCCCAAAATAAGCAGAGCTGATACTATTGAAACCAGATAACTGATATACTATATAAACTACTTTTCTTTTGTATATACATACTTATATAGATAATTACACCCAGACTCAAGACAAACAGACGTGTTTATGCACACACATATCTGTCCTGGGTGGGAATCGAACCCACGACCTCCGGCGTGAAAAGCAAGCATTTGCCAACCACGCTACGCCCGGTCTTCGTCCTTAAAAACATATAATTGACGGACACAAAGCACACCCAGATGCATAACAACTATTTATAATAATAATAATAATAATCATTTATTATCAGGCATCTAATGGCCCATAGATATATACCTTACAGACTAACATATATAAAATATATACAAAAAGTGTTAGTATATAGGGCTTAAGACTATGTTAGTAACACTTCACTTTGCACTTATTGTCTTTGTGCTGTCCTGTGGCACTTGTCCGCGGAAGCGACGGAACACCACGTCCTGCGGCCAAAAGTCCTCATCCATGACGCGGGGCAGAAAGCAATTCGGTACTCGCACCACGAACGCCTTAAAGTTGACGTTCCGGCGCGACTCCAGTAACTGCACCCTCGGCGTGTACTTGATCTTCTGGCGCACGTACTCCACGATGTCCTCCGCCTTCGTGGTGTAGTGCAGGCGGGAGATATACACCGGTGTATTCGGCTTGGCGGCACGCAGACTCATGTTGGGCTCCGTAGGAGCGTTGCCGCAGCGGTTCTTGTTGGTTCGCATTCGGCGCTTCATTTATGGGTCACACAAATACATAGGGGTACTGGGCGGGAAACCCGGGACACGGAAGTGGCGAGGCGATTGTCTTAACCGCTGCGTTTCGTGTGCACGTAGGTTCTATGCCCTTGTTAGATTAAAATCTATTTCAATACTCTGCCCAGTACAGCTCAAACTCTATGTAACGTTAGAATTGGAGCTATACTCGGTAGAGTAATCAAGCCTTAAAAAAATATAATTGTTTAAAGTCTATAATAATAAATAAAAATACTTTTTACATGGTTGATTTACAATGATAGCGTCACTAGGCAATGCCTGTATCGTATCGAGTTTATCATACGAAATACGATTGCCTGGTAGGCATAGCTCACAGTTCATATCGTTATTAGTAATAACAATAAAATAAAAGTGACATTCATTTCAGTAATTAAATTAAATAAAATGAAATTACCTATAAGCTAAAATTAGATAAACTACGATACACTATTTACCCTAAAAGGCGTCCAATAATCCCTCCGCATATTATGAATTGAATGTCACTTTTATTTTATTGTTATTACTAATAATGATATGAACTGTGAGCTAGTCCTATATTGAGTGAGTTTTTATTCACGTGACTTTAAAAAAGCGCTATTAAATAGACAGAAAATGTTTGTAGTCATATAGTTATGTATACATAATTATTTTTAGGTACACATAGATATTTAGGTACTCGGATTGTATGAAAACATTTAGAATAAAATCAATTTTTTATATTATTTAATGCCTGTTGTTAATTATATTATTAGTTGTTGTTGATTATTTAAGTGCAAAATTAAATACAGAAGCTATAAAAAATGCGTAATATATACTCATATAACATTAAATATAATACGAGTACTAATGATATTTAGCTAACTTATGTATATTGAGTTATTGCCAAAGTTATTATGTATAGGTTAAATTATCGAAATTTAAAGTTTTAGCTATATTTTTAGTACATATTGTCTGAATGGTTCTATCTTTATTAAGATACCGACGAATTCAATATTATTATTATGGCGGACCTTGTGTTTATAACGACGGACGCAATTTAACGCTACCATCGGATATGTAAGTGTATGATACCATCTATATATCAATTTACTTCATTTACTTTCTGTTAAAATATCTTAGAGAGATCGCTCTAAAAATAAAGCTATTTGTCACAGATAACAAAATACAGACAGACAAATGTGTTATCCGTACGAGACAGAAATGGCATTTACTACAACATTTTACTGTTGCAACTAAAAAAATAAGGCTGCTATTTGTGGAATTTTGCTGAAAATGGTTTATATTATTCTACGTTTGAGTTTTATCGTACACCAAAATGAGACATTTGAAAGAACAATAACGATTTTACGCTATTTAATTTCTACTACTACTAAATTCACAGACTACATAACTTTAAATAACCATTTTGACAACTAGTTTAAGAAATTAGCAATTTAACTAAAAGTAAATTACAACCCAAAGTGCAATGGAGAGGGCTATGCTCGGAGTTTCCCTGCGAGATCGAATAAGAAATGTCCAAATTTGCAGGCGAAACAAAGTCACCGACATAGCCCGAATAATTGGAAAACCGAAGTGGCAGTGGGCTGAGCACATAGCTCGTAGAACCGACGGCCGTTGGGACAGAAAGGTTCTCGAGTGGCGACCGATCGTCTTGACCGAAGATGGACCGATCATCTTGTGCGGGTCGCTGGAAACTGCTGAATGAGAATAGCGCAAGACCGGCAATTGTGGAGATCTTTGGGGGGGGGGGGACTTTGTCCAGCAGTGGACGCCTTTCGGGTGATATGATGATGATGATTTACCCCACGGTTTTATCCGCGTTAAACGTTTGTCAGTAGTATGTCTTGGGTATGATCCTGAGAGCACGGACTCCATAGTTAAATGGTCTAACTACTAAGCTCTCGTTACTTTATGGCCTAAATATGGGTTAAATTAGATTTTTATGAATTCATACAAATTGTTCACTAGCCTTATTTGTATGAATTCATAAAAGGAAAATTTATAAAATGCAAATTTTTAAACATGCACTCAAAGACTGCATTTTAATGTATCCATAAACTTGATGAAAACCTTCTGTTTAATGTAGTTACGTGAAGTTTTCAAATTTTTAATTTCCGTTGATGAAATGTGTATGCAAATTGTGTGCAGGAAATGTAAATTGAAATGTGTTAATTAAGGAATGTTAGGATACATTTTTCCTACGTGTACTTCAAAGTTTATTTGGTTTTATAGTTTTACATAACATAGTCTACTATGTTAATAAATAGTGCTATTAATATTAAAAAATAATAACGTACCGTTGTCCAACTCACTTGCCACATAATATTAATATATACCACCGTAACCAAGATTCGCAGAGACCAACAGTTTTCCATATATATTTTAACATCGGATCAAGAATAAATCATTGCTTTAAAATAACTGCAAAGTGTAGCAACTTTTCCAGTCGATCGTAATAAAGCATGTGGTGTGCAAATTTTTGGAACTTATCAAAAATATCTTCTACGCAGAAAACAAGAAAATTAAGAATAAGAAGTCAAACATACGCATTTTGACTTATTTCGAGGGATTGTGACAAATATCACGATAATTACTCACAAAAACAGCACAATATGGTCCATAATTGCCCTTCTCCATATTAAGTAAGTCGTGTAATCATCAAAATGGATATTAATTGCCACTAATCGCAAGCTAACTGCTTTCACCACACCGTCTATTCAACATTCATTCGCGATTGTTTGTGGAGTGTGTACCGAACTCTAGCTGCGTAAGTATGATTCGCGGCCCACCGATTTACTAACTTAGAATACTGTTCGATAATGTTACCGTGCCTTGAGCATTGCAGTCAAGTATATTCATTTTGTAATGCATTCTCCAGAAAAGCCGATGAGAAAACAAAAAGGTCGCATCCCCATCCAGAGCTCAGACAAAATCCACAATATCCTTGAACCAAGTCTACTATGTCATATCTCTATGTCAATAATGGTGTCTGGCGCTTAGTAGACCAAAGAGCTATACACCGTTTTTGACAGATACTGATGGCGTCAAATTGTACCTAAGGATGAACGTGTCATGGGAAGGTCAAGGCAGATTTACGACATCAGCAAGTAGGATCAATGACACATCGAGTACCTACCCAGTAAAAGGTTTTATTCACATAATTTATAACTGTATTTTTCATATGTATGTCGAACAAATGCTAGAGAAACTCGGCAGTATTTACTACGGATATTAGTTATTGAATGTCTTTTAGGGCTCTCAAAAGGGCCTTTTGAAATCCATGTTTAAACGTTTGAAAGGTACCGTCGCTTTGATTAGTTGTTTTCCAAACTGTATATCGATATAATTGTTTGATGTTGGCGCATGACAACTTTGGATGTTTGGCAAACATTCTTATTCGAATACAAAAGCTTTATACATTTTTATTTGGTTTCCCTGTATTGCTTTAATGTGACAAATATGCTGTGTGGCCGACGGCATAGAATATCATAACCCCATCGCATCCCGTGGAGGTGTAGCAGTCGCCCAGAGGGAAATTCTCCCAGGTAACGGGCACCAGCGTATCTCTGTGTACTATGACCGTCATACTGCGATCGCCAACCCGTCTGCCAAGCGTGGCGATTATGGCATATCCCTCCAAATCTTGAACACAACTCCATTGTGGAAATCGTTTGGGGAGACCTTTGCAATGAGACGTCATTCGGTTGAAATGATGAGATGATGATGATGATAATAAATAATATTCAGTAGTTTGGTTTTTAATTTAATAATCACACTAATATTATAATGGCGAAAGTTTGTGAATGTGTATGTTTGTTACTTCTTCTCGTCTAAACGGCTGGGGCGATTATAATAAAATTTGGTATGTAAAACCGCGGGAAACAGCTAGTATTGAAATAAATATCTTGGGTAAACTAACACTGGGGCAGAAAGGTTCTCGAGTGGCGACCACGAACCGGAAGACGCAGCGTGGGCAGGCCCCCTACAAGATAGGCCGATGATCTTGTGCGGGTCGCTGGAAATCGCTGGATGCGGATAGCGCAAGACCGGCAATTGTGGAGATCTTTGTGGAGGCCTTTGTCCAGCAGTGGACGACTTTTGTCTGATAAAACTAGGCAGACCCCGCTCTATGGCAACCAGACAACTGATAAAGAACATATATTTTTCTAAATGCATACAATACAGTGACTAAAGTCATATTCTTTATTTTATCTTTGTTTACGCAGTTCACAAGTTCTTTTGATGTATACTATAACTAGTGTACCCTCTATCAGTGAAATACTATACAGCGCCTCTAACAAGGTACACGGTAGATTGATTTTCCGCACTATATTATTGGAAAATATCGTAAAAAGAACCTTTTGTTGTGCGGAAATGATTTTTGCGGGTGAAAGGAAGCTTCATTGTGATTTATACGAGGGTGATACTTGATTCTTGTGTCGAAATTGTTATTCAATGCAATGTGAAACTGTAGTTTGGATATTTGGTACAAATTTTCCTTGCGTGTGTAATGTTTTTATTACTTAGTTTGTTAACTTAAGAGGCTGTGAAATTAGACTAAAAACTAAGTAACCCTCTATTAAATTTGAATTTTATGACATTATTCGTAATGTACCTAAAGCGTTACTCTAATCTCAAAATTTTTGAGACCGCTCTTTACTAGATTTATTTATTTATTTATTGATGCTATCACCGGTCCGTAAGTGATCGGTGAGGTTAAGCAACTAGGCTCGCGGTCAGTCCATAGGTGGGTGACAGCCAAAGTGCTTAAAATGATAAAAAGGGCACGTTAAGCTGTCGGTCCCGTTTCTAGTCATTAGACAAGAGTCGGATAGCCATGTGAGAGGCCTACTGGACGGCTTGCGAACAACTCTGACGCTAGAGTAACCACTGCCCATACGATAAGTAACTAATTTTGAGATTAACTAACCCACGCCAGAGGGAGCTCCCTTGGGGGTTTGAACTTCGACTCTGAGTGATTACTGACGTGGAGATCCACGAGAGAGTTGGTTTTACGGACCTTTAGTGCAACTGTTATCAACTAAACATGCAAACACGCGATGGGCGATCAGAGATGGCATTTCTTCATTAATGATGTGTCATGCTAATTGAGCAACTCATAGTACATCAGTTTTGTATAGGGACCTGGGACAATATTCACACACGGCCATCTGATCCTAAACTAAGCAGAGCTTGTGCTAAGGAAACCAGATAACTGATATACTACATAATAATATACAATTTCTTTTGTAAATACAAACAGACATGTTCGTGCACACGAATGTCCTGGGTGGACACGAACCCATGACCTGCGGCGTAGAAGGCAAGTATCTACCAACCACGTCAACCGGCCCGTCAATATTATGATCCATAAAAATCAATTAGGTAGTACTACAACTAGTAGTACAACTTGACTGCCTCGTTGGTCTAGCGGTAGCGTGTTCACCCGCAGAGAATGAGGTCCTGGGTTCAAATCCCGGGTCGGGCCAAAAAGTGATTTTGGGACTTTTCTGTAAAAAGAAAAATTCTCAGCATCAGTCCGAAGTCTGGGAGTTGGCGGTATTATACCCCCGTGCCTCGGAGAGCACGTAAATCCGTCGGTCCTGTACCTGACCTCTTTCCGGTCGTGTCGCATAGGCGTCCCATCGGATCATGAGAGTGATGGAATAGAAAGTGCTCCTGTGTTTGCGCACACACTTGAGCACTATAATATGTCCCGCGCAGATGGCTAATCTCTGTTGAGACTGGCCGCCGTGGCTAAAATTCGGCTAGGAGGACATTATTATTAGTACAACTATTTCGGGATATTGCAAAATTGATCATTGACTCTTCACGTGACCAGAAGACTGGCCTTTATTTTGGTCAAAGAATCAGTATTGCCATACAACGTGGCAGTGCTGCCAGTCTTCTGGGTACGTTCCCCGACAACGATGAGAATTTTTTTGGACGCTGTTTAGATTTAGTTTATTTTATATCTATGTAGGTTTAATGTAGTTTTTAATTTTTACTTATATAGTAATAGCTAATATATCTTAAGGAACTAATAATTATTATAATGTTAATTATTGTTCATTTATTTAATCAACTACGTTAGGTAAATAATAATAATTAACCTAATATTCATTAGGTAGTTATGTCAACTGTTTGGAGTCGAAACTTTAGGGATGTTGGGTCTAAGTGATCTTAATCTTTTCCGCGACATTTTATGAACTATCTGGCGGTTATTCAGTACACGTGACTATTACGTATTTACTATAGTAATCTAAATGAAGGCTAGCCTTAATTACCGTCAATAAATAATCTTACTTATCTAAGGGGAAGTGGTTATACCCTAGTGTCAGAGTTGTTCAAGCCGTCCAGTAGGCTTCTGACGCGACTTAACGACTGTTGTCTAATGACAACAGCTTAAAGTGCCCTCCGAAGCACGGAGACGCTTATAAATTAAACCACTTTGGTGGTCACCCATCTATGTATTAACCTCGCCGATCAGTCTAATAATGCAGTGAAACAATGTCCCACTGTATTATTATGGAAATAAGTTTATTTGCATAAACGAACAACGTAATAAAACGCACACGTTCACGTCAGATATCTATATAGCGTAAAAAAGTATTGGTTTATTCTTCAAAGCTAGGAAGAAAAAGAACACGTTTTTAATATTACTGTTATCAATCGCTTATAGCACTTTTGCTGGAAGCGTTATTGGACGTAATTATTCGTCGTTCCTTTATCGTCGCTTAAGACAAAATGAAAAACCTGAATTTTTTCTCTTGTAATGAGTGACGTGTTCTGATAATGGATTTGTTAGTTGATCTTAATAGTGCTTCTGGTCGAATGTCAGATATGAAATAAAAATTAACCAGATAGATAACTGATAGATTACATATACGACTTTTCTTATTTGATAATAACACTCAGACTCCGGACAAACAGACATGTGTACGCACACAAATGTTTGTCCTGAGTGGGAATCGAACCCACGAACTCCGGCGTGAAATGCAAGGATCTACCAACCACGCAAATGCCTCCTCATCATCATCATCATGTCCGCCGCAGGAGTTCCACTGCTGGACAAGAGCCTGGTTTTAGTAATATCATATATAGTGTGTATTGCGAATTTCATAATGGACAAAAATATCGAACAAATAGTTTGTCTTAAATTTTGCATCGTTAATGGAATTTCGTGTTCGGAGTCATTGAAAATGTTACAGAAGGCTTGCGGTGAATCGACTTTATCAAAAACTCGTGCTTATAGTGGTTCAAAGCGTTCAAAAGCAGTCGAGATGTCATGAAAGATTTGCTTCGTTCTGGTAGGCCATCAACGTCTGCAACTGAAGTTAACAAAAGTGAAGGAAATAGTGACTGAAAATCCTCATTCAACTCTGAGAGAGATAGCTGCCGAACTTTCTGTATCTCACGAGTCGATTCGTACCATTTTAACTAATCATTTGGGTATGAAACATGTTGCCGCTCGGCTAGTCCCAAAAGATCTGAATTTTCTCCAAAAACTCAATCGAATGAAAGTCGCTAAAGACACGGTAGAACGAGTCAATTTCGACCCAACATTCATGACACGCATTGTTACTGGTGACGAGACGTGGGTTTACGAGTTTGACATGCAAACTAGTCAACAAGCTTCGGAGTGGCGCCTTCCAACTGAACCGAAACCGAAAAAAACACGCCAAAGTCGATCAAAAGTCAACGTCATGTTGACTGTTTTCTTTGACTATCGCGGTGTTGTGTCATTCTTACCGGAAGGTCGAACGGTAAATAAAGAATATTATTTGAGCATTATGCGGCGTTTAAGAGAGCAAATTCGACGAAAAAGGCCAGATTTGTGAAAAGAAAATTCTTGGATTTTGCACCACCATAATGCGCCTTCGCACAAGGCCATCATTGTGAACGAATTTTTGACCAAAGACTCAACAAATACCAACCAGCAACTACCATATTCACCAGATATGGCTCCAGCTGACTTCTTTCTTTTTCCTAAACTCAAATTACCACTTCGTAGTACCCGTTTTCAATCGGTAGAAGACATAAAGGAGAATTCGCGGCGAGAACTGAACTCAATTCCGAAAGCAGCGTTTAAAAAATGTTTTGATTAATGGATTATTCGTTGGCGTAAGTGTATCGTTTCTGAAGGAGCATACTTTGAAGGTGTTAAAATAAATTTGGATGAATAACAAACATTTTGTATATTATTGATCTTTTCCCGGTACTTTCTTGACAGAGTAGTACACAGAGAGATGCTTCTGCTCGTTCTCTGGTAGATATTCCCTCGTGCCTCGTTGGTCCAGCGGTAGCGTGTTCACCCGCAGAGAACGAGGTCCTGGGTTCAAATCCTGGGTCGGGCCAAAAAGTGATTAAGGAACTTTTCTGTAAAAAGAAAAATTTCTCAGCATCAGCCCGAAGTCTGGGAGTTGGTGGTATTATATCGCCGTGCCTCGGAGAGCACGTAAGGCCGTCGGTCCTGTACCTAAACTCTTTCCGGTCGTGTCGCTAGGCGTCCCATCGGATCATGAGAGCGATGGAATAGAAAGTGCTCCTGTGTTTGCGCACACACTCGTGCACTATAATATGTCCCGCGCAGATGGCTAATCTCTATTGAGACTGGCCGCCGTGGCCGGATTGCGGTTAGGAGGACATTATTTATTTAGATATTCCCTCGATTTAACTACGACGCCTTGACGGAAAGAGATAGTTGGTTGGTAGTGGTGTTGATATTCTATGCCGTCAGCTACACAGTATACTCTTTTTAGGGTTCCGTAGCCAAATGGCAAAAAACGGAATCCTTATAGATTCGTCATGACTGTCTGTCTGTCCGTCTGTATGTCACAGCAATTTTTTTCCGAAACTATAAGAGCTGTACTGTTGAAACTTGGTAAGTAGATGTATTCTGTGAACCACATTAAGATTTACACACAAAAATAAAAAAGAACAATAATTTTGGGGTTTTCCCATACATAGAACTGAAACTCAATTTTTTTTTCATCGTACCCATACATGTGGTATATCTATGGATAGTATTGGATAGGTCTTCAAAAATGATATTGAGGTTTCTAATATCATTTTTTTCTAAACTGAATAGTTTGCCCGAGAGACACTTCCAAAGTGGTAAAATGAGTGTCCCCCCCCCCCTGTAACTTGAACGTATGATAAAACTAAAAAAAATATATGATGTACATTAACATGCAAACTAACAACGAAAATTGGTTTGAACGAGATCGAGATCAAGTTAGTAGTTTTTTTTTAATACGTCATAAATCGTAAACCACAATTTACCTTTCATTTAATCAATTAAAATACTTGCTGTTACGGAACCCTTCATGGGCGAGTCCGAATCGCACTTGACCAGTTTTTATTTTTATTTCCTGGGACGTTAATTACATACTGCCATCTGATCCCAAACTAAACAGAGCTTGTACTATGGAAACCAGATAACTATACTCCATATACTACTTTATTTGGAAATACATACTTATATACATTATTACACCAAGACTCAGGACAAACAGACATGTTCATGTACACTTTGTTGATGACATGTTCTATCTTGGGTCGGCATCGAACCCACGACCGGCGTGAAAAGCAAGCATTTGCCAAACACGCCAACAGACCCGTCACCTCTATAACTTAATCAAAACAATCAGATGGAATGGTTATCCAACACGACTTTGGAGCGATCAAGCATAAGACCGACAGCTTTACCTATACTCAGTAGCACGGGCGTATAATTCCACCAACTTAAAACTTCTGGGGTATTACCGAGTGTTTTCTGGCTAGATAAATCCCAATACCACCAACAAATGCTTACTAAACCAAAAGTGACTGACCAAAAGTGAAGCTATTATGGAGAAAGAACAAATGAATTTATGGTTCCCAATATTATGTTTAATAAAATGGATCTACTAAGACAGAACCCAAAAATCAGTATTGGCTTGTTAAAAAAGAGATTGAAAGGTGCACTGTTGCATAATATTAAGTACCTACATATGTTACCTGTTTTTATTAAGATTAAGTACGTTATTAGTTGATATTTAGTATAATATATAGAGTAAAGTAGGTTTAAGTAAGCATAGGGACTCTTTTTTTTTCTTAGGCCAATAAGAACTTTTTTAATTTTTTTTTATTGCATTTAAATCTGTGTTAGTTATAGTATTATTGTTTGTTTTTATTTTAAAATAATTTGTATTGTATGTCAACGTTATCTAAGTTTAGTGTGTGTTGTGCAAGCCTTTAATAGGTGTACATATAAGAACTGAATTATACAGTGAGCTAAGATTCAAATGTTGTGTATGTATACTGTTGGTGTGTCTATAATAAATAAATAAGAAGTAGAATAAGAGCGCTTCTCGCCGTTAAACAATATAGTTTGGCGAGTGTAAAAATTTATTGGACCTTAGTTACTATTTATTTAAATAAATAATTTAAATAAATAGTTACCATAATAATATATAGCGCAAGACCGGCAATTGTGGAGATCTTTGGGGGAGGCCATTGTCCAGCTGTGGACGTCTATCGGCTGATATGATGATGATGATGATGAAATAATTAAAAAAAAGGAACTGTTGGGTCCAACCAGATCATCAGGTTCAACACTCTGCAGCTGGGATAAGGAGTCAGCAAACTCAGTTGATTTAGTTGTAAAAATAATTTTGTAACACAGATAACTTAAATATAATTTAGCCATATTATTTACGATGTTATCCACCGTTCTAAAATGTAGCTATTCCACTTCGGATTGTTAGCACGTAAATTATTTTGTTCACGTTCATCGCAATTTAATTATAACCTTATCTCAGAGAGACTGAAAGTTGAATGATATTTCTAGAAGAATTTAATCTCCAAAGCGTCGGAATGTCAGTCAAGTGTATAAAACGATATTAAAATGGTACGAGATATAGTCCGCATGTCTGGTTTTCTATTCATATTTAGATTAGTATTGTTGCTTGAAAGTGTTAGAAAATATCTCTATTTACTTGAAAATATTTAAAGGGCATTCTGTAGAGAATGCAACTGGAAACTTTTAGCATTAGAATTAATAATAATAATATCCTGGGACATTATTCCCAAACTAAGCAGAGCTTGTACTATGTAAACCAGATAACTGATATACTACATATACTATTTTTGCTTTTGTAAATACATACTCATACAGATAATTTACACCCAGACTCAGGACAAACAGACATTTTCATGCACACAAATATCTGTCCTGGGTGGGAATCGAACCCACGACCTGTGGCGTGTCGTGTGGGGTATCTATCAACCACGCCAATAGGCCCATATGAAGAATTCACAGAACTCTGCATATTTTTATTATTTTTCTTTTAGTAAACTATGAAAACGCTGTGGGTAACCTAACGTTATATAGTGTCATTAATTTTAGATTATAAGCTCATGTTGTACAACTGATTGATTTCCAAATGAATAAATAACTATAAAAGGATTAATGCTGTCGAATCTGAATATAACATGTACAACAAAATTTTATTGTTAACTAGCTGTGCCCGCGACTTCATCCGCGTGTTAATTAGTTTTTTTTGTTTTTTAGTAAAATAAATGACTTTTTCTAAAATAAAAGTAGCCTAAGTTACTCCTTATTACATCAGCTACCTGCCAATAAAAGTCCCGTCAAAATCGATCCAGCCGTTTCAGAGATTAGCCGGAACAAACAGACAGACAGACGGACAAAAATTGTAAAAAATTTTATTTTGGTGTATGTACCGTATATATATTCATATTTATGTAGTAAAAACCGGTTATTTCAATATTACAAACAGACACTCCAATTTAATTTATTTGTATAGACTAGCTGTGCCCCGCGGTTTTACCCGCGTTCAATTTTATAAATTATGACAGCTCCTCCCCCGTAGGTGATAGCGTGATAATATGTAGCCTTTATGTTGACCCGACCTCTTAGTCATATTCATGCAAAATTTGCAGTAAATGGATTTACTGCAGTTTTTTTTCAGTTTATCCCGGACATACATACAGACAAACAGACAAAAATTCTAAAACCTATATTTTTGGCTTCGACATCGATTGTAGATCACACATATCCTTTAAAAAAATATTTAATGTACAGTTTTGACTTTCCTACGATTTTATTATATGTATAGATTGACAGTTGGCAATGGCAGTCATCTCCGGACGCACCAACGCCATAATGGCTAGGAGTTGAAGTGGTCGCCATGACCGAAATCTGTCGAACTAATCATCATCATGTATACAAAAAAGTTAATAAGTATTTTTATCCGTTGTCTAGTATCCATAGTAAGTTTTGTTTAGTTTGTGCTAGATGGCACTGTGATGTGTTCTACCTTATAAAAACAACTAACCTACAATGTAATTTACCATTTGCAAAAATTATTTTCTTTCGAAACTCATACTAAGTCCAAAGCGAAATACAATAGAAAGCTATCAACTTTGCCATAAAAACGCCAATCGTCTTTGATATCTCAATTTGTATGATATCTCCATCATTTCCGTTCAATAATGGCGAATTAATTAAGCCTGTCCGACCTCATAAGCCCTTCACAAACCAATCACATTGTAATTAAGAGGAATTTCATTATTGGGTCCATTCCAAAGGGTCAGATATGAGGACAGCATATCAGTAAAAGAGCTCATGAACTTTAACACAACTGTGTAACGATCACTTTTGAACAACAGTTCTACCATAGATATGATGTTCTTGTACTAAAAAGGAATAACTAAGTTAATTTGGGTGAAAAATTCTGGGAACATTGAAGGAAAACGCTTGTGAATTTCAGCGTTTTATGTCGCTTTAATGTGATTTTAGATGAAAATAATACGTAGGTAGGTTATTCTATCACCTTTCTTCACGGAACTAAATGTAAAAAAATGTGGTAGCAATTTAAAGGAAATGCTTGCTTTTCGTATGGGCAGAGTTACCTGTCAGAGTTGTACAAGCCACTCATTAGGCTTCTGAGATGGCTTAAAGACTGCTGTCTAATGACTACAACCCGACAGCTTAACGTGCCCTCCTAAGCACGGAGATGCTCAGTAATTAAAGCACTTTTGTGGTCACCCATCTATGAACTGGCCGCGAGCCTAGTTGCTTAACCTCGCCGACGGACCGGTGAGAGCACCTAGCGCCTTAAGGAAATCTACTCATATTATACCTAGGTTCTTTTTTCATTATATAACAATGCCTGCTTAATTGTCTTTAGATTTTTGTGACACTACTTTATTACTCAGAATTTAAGCGCCTGTCTCAGTTTTTAAAAAGAAGATTAAATTAATCAAACACATTGTTCCTGGATACTTATTTCTAGATATAAGAATAATCTCATATTGCATACTACCCGTCTCCACAAAATAAGTACCTCTTTTATGGGGCAATGTATAACATTCTATAACAAACTTCCCAATGATATTAGAGAATTGTCTACGAATAAGTTTAAAAGAATGATTAAAGCCAAATTGTGTAGCAGGGCATATTACAAAATTTCTGATTATATAAGTGATAAAAGTGCTTGGGATTGAGTTGTTCTGAGTCAACACACATGATTGTAATAAATCTTAAGTATATTTTATTTTAAAAAAGGATTCCTACTGAGTTTTGTGGCAGTGTTTCTCAGTAGCTACCACGTCATGCACTGCACGGTTGGGTAAAAAAAAATGACGATTCCACATAAATGTAAAATTTTTACGGAATAAAGTACCTTTGACTTTGACTTATACCTGGACTTGAAGGTTATTAATGACTTTCTATATTTTTATTTAGTAGCAAGGCAAACGAGCAAGTTAGTCAACAGATGGTCGGTTAGCACCGCCGCGTATGGACCCTCGCTACACCGGAGAATATATACTATTGTTTAAAGGCATTTGCTGTGTGGTGGCGGCATAGAATATCATCACCCCATCTCATCCCGTAGGGGGCGTAGAAATCGTCCGAGGGAATACTTACCAGAGAACGGGCTGCAGCGTTTTTTTCTGTGAACTATGACCATCTTACTGCTATCGCCAACCCGTCTGCCAACCGTGGCGATTATGGCATATACTTAATACTGATATTGACTCCCATTCTTTGGGGAGGCTTTTATCCAGCAGTGGACGAAGTTTAGCTGACATGATGATGATGAAAGGCCGGCAACGCTCTTAGGCCGCAAGTACGTCACCGGCCTTTAAGAAAGGAATAGTCTACTCGTAGCGGTCTCCATTCCACTGGGCCATGGGGGGTGAGGACGAGAGAGGGCATCTGTGGTCGCGCCCCACTTATGCACCAAAAATATTCCTGCGCAAATGACTGCTTCATAAAATGGACTCCGATTAACAGTAGGAGAAGAAGCGGTCGCCGTGGCCGAAATCGGCCGGGACCACATCATCATCATCATCAGTCACGCTTCTTGTATGTTATGGCATATCTACAAAAAGCCACATACCAGATCGGAAATACCTCCGCAGTTTATTGTTTCCACGGTGTGGTGGTGTGCGGTATTAGTTTCTCGTGAAATACATGGTGTTCAACGACCATTACTGTGTGGTGACGGCGTCGAGCATCAGAATATCATCACCCCATGTCATCCCGTGAGGGGCGTAGAAGTCGACCCGAGGGAATATCTACCAGAGGACGGGCAGCAGCTTCCTTCTGTGAACTATGACCATCTTACTGCTATCGCCAACCCGTCTGCCAACCGTGGCGATTATGGCATATAGTTAATACTGATATTGACTCCCTTTCTTTGGGGAGGCTTTTAGTGGACGAACTTTGGCTGACATGATGATGATGATGATAACTTTAAGAAAGGAATAGTCACGCTTCTTGTAGGTTATGGCAACCCTACAGGAAGTCACATACTAGATCGGAAATACCTCCGCACTTAATTGATTCCACGGAGTGGTAGTTTTCTTTTTTTTATGGCATTGGGCGACAAACGAGCAAGTGGGTCACCTGATGGTAAGTGACCACCGCCGCCCATGTACACTCGCAACACCAGAGGTGTCACGGGTGCGTGGCCGGCCTTAAAGTGTTGCTGACCCTTCCCCCCCACCCCAATGAGCTCTGGCGATCTTACTCACACGCAGTAACACAACACTAAAGTAATTAATGTTATTATTAAAGTATGTCTTCTGTAAGGTGGAGGTACTTCCTCAGACGGGCTGCTCTTTGAGCAAATGAACGCTGTGCCTTACCCCTCTTAAATTATGGTAGTGCGCGGTAATTAGTTTCTTGTGAAATACATGGTGTTCGACGACCATTGCTCTATGGTGACGGCGTCGAGCATCAGAATATCATCACCCCATGTAATCCCGTGGGGAGGGGGTACAAGTCGACCCGAGGGAATATCTACCAGAGGACGGGCAGCAGCTTTTTTCCGAGTACTATGACTATCTTACTGCGATCGCCAACCCGTCATCAAGCGTGGCGATTATGGCATATCCCCCCAACATGAATCTTGGTGGAGGCTTCTCCAGCAGAGGACTTCATTAAGCTACAATGATGAAAATACGACCATTCATTCAAGGTGATGAAACCACGTTTGCGAGAGGGTCTGTGGTTTGTATATCTTGGATCAAACTATACTTACTAGACCAGGGTAGAAGCGTTTAAAAATAATAAAAAGTGAAAAAAAATAATAGTAGGATGAAACCCATTAGAAAAGGAATTCACCATCGGAAAGTAGAGATTTCAACGAACAGAAAACATACCAACTTTTTGAAAAAACTTGATATTTTGACGGGTGACTTTTCGATTGAAAATTAGGGTGTTTTTTCGATATTAATTCAAAATAAGGTGAAAAAATAAATATTTTTGATCAAATAAATTACAGCGTATTTGGGACATAAAAAGGTAAGTTTTCACCAAATTTCGTTAAAAAAGAAATATTTATGTAAAAGATAAAGATAAAAATAAAAAACCAAAAATTTGGTTTATTGAAGTTTTCACATAAATTTTAGGTTATGTGAAAAAAGTGTAAAGACAAAAGTTTTAGATCTTTTTATTACCTACAACTTTGCCATTTAACTTTTTTCGATAAGACTTTTAGTTTTGCCGGAAATCGAGAAAAACCGTTTTGTACCCTTAAAAACTCACCCCCATCCCCTTCTCGACCTCAGATTGCCCGTAACTTATTTTTCCTTTCATTTTTATAATATTCCCTTCCTTTTCTAATGGGTTTCATCCTTCTATTATTTTTTTTGGTTTTTAAAATTATCGACCCTGGTCTATACGTCTAAGTTTGTCTGGAAGAAATCATGAGCTATAACCCATTATAAAGACGCCAGTACATCAAGCTACCCCAATCTGTCAAATTTCCCCAATTGAAAGTGAACCTTATGCTTACGTGATAAAGTTGTAAATCTATAAAAGAAAGGAGAACGGGCGGAAGTGGTCCAAATGGCATCGGCTGATGAAACCTGGTCTATATAATAGTTCGTGAATGTAGGATATTTTTTTACGATGGACCCCATAAAATCGGCCCACGGAGAAAAAAGTTATACAGTTCAGAAAGTATCTACCTATTATAGACGAATAATTGAAAAAGCTGCCTTTTGTTCGGTCAAAACTTATTTTCCGTGTACCGAGTACTCGCACTTACTCCCCGCCGCCCGTATGCGCCCGCTACCCCTCGGGGTGGCGGGGGGTGATGCTCCTGCGCCGAGCGTATTGTTCACAGGTCAGTGAGTCATTCGCTATTATTCAGCAAGGACATCGTTTGGTTTCTTTATTTTGTTCGTACCGGCTTTCTTTTTGGACATATTTTGATTTACTTACTCGATTACTTTAGCGCGTTTAAATGGACTTGTGATATTGCTTTTGGATTTGGCTTGTGTGTTTAGTGTGTAATCGTTCAGTGTTACGAAGAGAAGGGCAAAATGTTACCCGAAATCTTTTCGAGGCAAATAAGTTTTGACCAAACAAAAGGCAGCTTTTTCAATTATTCGTCTATAATAGGTAGATACTTTCTGAACTGTATAACTTTTTTCTCCGTGGGCCGATTTTATGGTGTCCATAGTAAAAAAATATCCTACATTCACGAACTATTATATAGACTAGGTTTCATTAGCCGACGCCACTTGGACCAAAGTCCATACTAAAATGTCCGATCTCCTTTGACAGATTGGGGTAGCTGGATGTTATGGCGTCTGTACTTTAATACCTACTAAATTCGAGGAATTCTTCGGGGCGGTTGGCGTGTTTGGTAAAAATACTGGTCTTTCACGCTGCAGCTCGTGGGTTCGATTCCCACCCAGGGCCGATATTTGTGTGCATGAACATGTATGTTCGTCCTGAGTCGGGGTGTAATCTATACATATAATAAAATCGTAGGAAAGTCAAAACTGTACATTGATTTTTTTTTAAAAGGATACTTGGGGTGTGATCGACAATCGATATCAAAGCCAAAAATTTAGATTTTAGAATTTTTGTCTGTTTGTCTGTATTTATGTCCGGGCTAAACTCAAAAAGTAAATATTCGTGCAAACTTTGAAGTAAATCCATGCAGGATTTACTTCAAAGTTTGCACGAATATTACTAAGAGGTCGGGTCAACATATAGGCAACATGTTATCACGCTATCACCTACGGGGGAGGAGCTGTGATGGTTTATAAGATTTAACGCGGGTAAAAGCGCAGGGCACAGCTGTCTCTCGCGTTATAAGTTTGCGACTAGAGACAAAATATTAGAGATATTCTGATGTAACATGTACGGAGTCATTACAAAATGTGCGGGCGACGCCGCGGGCCGAGCCAGTTATCTAAGTATGTATTTACAAAAGAAAAGTAGTATATATAGTATAACAGTTATCTGGTTACCATTGTACAGACGCCAGCACATCCAGCTATCCCAATCTGTCAAATTTCTTCTATAGATTTTCAACTTTATTACAAAAATATAAGGTTCACTTTCAATTGGGGAAATTTGACAGATTGGGGTAGCTTGATATGCTGGCGTCTGTACATGCTCTGCTTAGTTTGGGCACATGGCCGTGTTTGATTAATGTCCCAAGATATTAGATATTATTATTATTAATCCGGTACGTATCTATAAAAGCTAGGCGGCTAACGTACTTGCGACATGTGTGCAGTATGATTGGAAACTAAGATTGACTTGTTGGTCTAGTGGCAGCGTATTTAACTGTAGATAATGAGGTCTTGGGTTCAAATCCCACACATCGTCAGTATGATATCAACTTCCATTGGACATTTGACGGTCACCGTAGCCTAGTTGGTAGTGCTCCTGCCTACGAAGCTGGTGGTCCTGGGTTCGAATCCCGCTAAGTGCAAATATTTGTGTGATGAGCACGAATATTTGTTTCTGAGTCATGGATGTTTTCTATGTATATACCTATCTATCTATATAAGTATGTATATCGTCGCCTGGTACCCATAGTACAAGCTTTGCTTAGTTTGGGGCTAGGATGATCTGTGTGACATTGTCCCCCGATATTATATTATTATTATTATTAATATCAACTTCTATTGGACATAGGCCTGCCCCAAAGGTTTTATGACGTTGCCATTTGCCATTCACCGCGCTTGACATGTGAGTTGGCGACTGCAGTTAGGTGGTAGCTAGTACACAGGTGGCGCTGCTGCCCGACTACCTGGTGTATCCCTTAGTCGTCTTTAACGATACCCACAGAACTGTATGGGGTGGTCCACTTATTCTTTCTAGGCCAGAAACAACACCAGTTCAAATCCCTACGCAGACATAAATATTTATTGGGTAATTTTTGAAAACATAAAAAACACCCGTAATATCCCGGAGACCGGACGTTAGCGATATTATACGCCCGTGCCTCGGAGAATATATACATAAATATTTTGGTCCTGCGCTTGACAACTAACACAAAGTAGTACTTTGTGTTAGTTCAGAACATCTATTTACATATTCGCACAAATAGTTGTCCTGTGCGGGAATCCAACCCGGGTTTCGAAGTGGTGAAGCTACTGTCTTAACCGCTGCGAAAACAAAAACTATAATGGCTGTAGCACGCTGCACGTCCAACATTTAACTAGCCTACAAATTTTACCGTGTAGAAAGCAAAAGACATATTCAATATATTCAGCTTAAATCATCATCATCATCACATCAGCCAAAGTACGAAATAAATAATAAATAAATCCTCCTCATAAGTTGGGTGGTCATAATTCACAGAAAAACGCTGATAGGTATTCCTTCGGACGATTTCTACGCCTCCCACGGGATGAGATGGGGTGACGATATTCTATGCCGTCAACACACACCAAAAATAATATATCTGCTTAAATAAATTCTGTAAATCGTGCCATAAATAAAAGAATGTGCGATGTTTAAAAATACATGTTCAATTTTGGGGCGTGAAGCATTCTCGATAAATTTTGTAGTGACAATTGCAGGCATAAAATTTATATATAGCTTCTAAAGCAATATTTTATTTAAAATCCACAATAATATCATAATTTTGAATACGTGGACCTATATATTTGGGTGGTGAATTCTATGTACAGACTACAGACAGTTGATTAAAGGTACGTACCACAACTATTTAACCAATCTACAAAAAAATTGGGGAAAATGTAATAGTTAGCCCCCAAATTGTCATCCGGATGAAGTTAGTAATATAAAGTATATACAAATTTATAAGCGTCATAATCCTTATTAATATTGACTCCCTCCAAAGGCGTGCTATTAGAATCGTTGGGGATTCCAATCGTACGGACAGATTGGAGTCGCTAGAGCAGCGGAGAGACTTTGGATCTCTGTGCGTGTTCTACCGTCTCTTTCACGGGGAATGCTCTGAGGAACTGTTTGAGCTGGTGCCACCGTCCCCTTTTTATCATCGGACCACGCGCACTCGCAATAAGGTTCATCCGTACCACCTGGAAGCGATCTCGTCTAGCACGGTTCGCTTTCAGCGTTCATACATCCCACGTACGTGCCGGCTCTGGAATGAATTACCTGCTGAGGTGTTTCCCCGGCGCTACGACATGTCCTTCTTCAAACGAGGTTTAAAAAGAGTACTTATATCACGGTAGGCAGCGGTTTGCTGTGCCCCCTGGCACTGCGAATGTCCATGAGCAGCGGTTACCACTTACCATCAGGTGGGCCGCTAGCTCGTCTGCTTCCTAAAGCAATAATTTTTTTTAATTATGAATGCGAAAGTAATATTTTTTACTAGTTGTGCTCCGCGGTTTTACCAGCGTTAAATTTGATAAATTATCACAGCTCTTCCCTCGTAGGTGATAGCGTGATAATATGTAGCCTATATGTTGACCCGACCTCTTACTACTATTCATGCACATTTTGAATTAATCCGTGCAGTACTTTTTGAGTTTAGCCCGGACATACATACAGACAAACAGACACACAGACAAAAATGCTTAATTCTAAATTTTTGGCTTCGATATCGATTGTAGATCACGCCCATAGTATCCTTTTAAAAAAATATTCAATGTACAGTTTTCAGTTTCCTACGATTTTATTTTATGTATAGAATAGATTTATTTTACAAATATATTATCAAAAGTTTGTGCATATGTCGCGCAAAACCGTGTAAGCGGTGATGTGACTGTAGTATCGAGTGTGTAGTAGTTTGTTATAAAGAAAAATAGATGCTGTACAGAGACAGCATCTATTTTTCTTTATAACAAACTAGTACACACTAAATATTTTGCATTACATAAAATTAAATCTAATAGATGTTTATTTAAATTAAATTTATTTTATTTTTAACAGTTTCATGCCTAATGTCATCCGGCAGACTATTTAACAGGTACGGCAAGTGTCTTTTTAGTGTTCGGTTTCCATAATAGGTGTCTAGGTACTGTCAGTCTGCCGGTTGAAATCTAGCGTGCATTTAATTTATTACTTAAGTGTATTAGGTTATGTTCTTGGTTGCTTATTGCCAGAAGGAACTTATATTTTTGTCTTATAGGTAGAATTTTACAGATTTTGAATGGTTGGGTGTAATCTTTTTTGCATTTTTATCGATTTTTTAAAGGTAAAAGTTTAACCTTCAAGGGTGTAAAAACCAATACGGAATTAAGGATGAAAGTTTGTATGAAAATATGTTAGGTTTATGTGATTTTTTTATAAGTTTGGCACAAGAGACAAACTATTGGATATATTCTGATGTAGCTTTTAAGGAGTCATTACAAAATGTGCGGATGAAGTCGCGGACACAGCTTGTTATTATACAAAAATTATATATAAATATATATACAACATGTAACATAATTAACGAAACGAAAACGAAAATAAGTTGTTTAGAATCTTTTACTGAATCGATTTATATCATTTTTAATATAGGTAGTTTTTAATTCCAAACGAATTAAAACTATGGAAATTATTGTCATATTAACCCTGTGCAGTCAAATCAAATTAAAATGGACCGTAAGTCAAAGTAATTAGACTTTTAAAATCGCAGTTTTATTGGTATTCATACAAATACCATAGTTCAATACAAAATAAAGAAAAATAACCTTTACTCCAAGAAACAAATTTTGTAAATAGCAATGTATATACATGTTAAAAAAATGATATCAACATAATATTCTAATTGGGGTGTTTGAGGGTGTGCGTTAGTTACGTTACATGTTGTATTCTGGTATGGAAATCCCCCTATTCCTTGAGGAAGCTTTTCTCCAGCAGTGGACGTACTTTGGCCATATCTAGGACTGTCAAAACTGTACATTGAATTTTTTTTAAAAGGATACTTGGGCGTGGTCGACAATCGATATCAGAGCCAAAAATATAGTTTTTAGAATTTTTGTTTGTTTGTCTGTATGTATGTCCGGGCTAAACTCAAAAAGTACTGCATGGATTTACTTCAAATTTTGCACGAATATTACTAAGAGGTCGGGTCAACATATTGGCAACATATTATCACGCTATCACCTACGGGGGAGGAGCTGTGATGATTTATAAAAAAACCGCAGGGCACAGCTAGTTAATAATATAAATGTGAAAGTATCTCAGCCTGTCTGTCGCGTTATAAGTTTGCGACTAGAGACAAAATATTAGAGATATTCTGATGTAACATGTACGGAGTCATTACAAAATGTGCGGACGACGACGCGGGCCGAGCTAGTTATCTAAGTATGTATTTACAAAAGAAAAGTAGTATATATAGTATACCTATCAGTTATCTGGTTTCCATTGTACATGCTCTGCTTAGTTTGGGATCACATGGCCGTGTGTGATTAATGTCCCAGGATATTATTGGAACGAAGTTCCTTATCGCGCGTTGTGAAAGGGGGCTAGACGGAAAAAAATCTTACAAAAAGTTGTCACGACACTTTTTGCAGCTGTGCGGCGTGCGCATGTTTCTCTGTCTGTCTGTCTCTCTCTCTCTCTCTCTCTCTCTCTCTCTCTCTTATAGAAAGAAAGCCAGATATTTTCATTTCTATTTCGCATTGAACAGTGTGGTGTCGCGACGATTATTTATGTTGAGTGTATACAGGTTTTTTGTACATAATAAATAATAAGAAAGAACTTCGTTCCATCCGGGTGTCCCTTGACACCTCTCAAGTATTTTATTATATTTAATCCGGTACGTATCTATAGAAGCTAGGCGGCTCCCGTACTTGCGTAACGACGTGACGTGTGTGCAGTATGATTGAAAACTAAGATTGACTTGTTGGTCTAGTGGCAGCGTATTTAACTGTAGATAATGAGGTCTTAGGTTCAAATCCCACACATCGTCAGTATATTTGACGGTCACCGTAGCCTAGTTGGTAGTGATCCTGCCTACGAAGCTGGTGGTCCTGGGTTCGAATCCCGGTAAGTGCAAATATTTGCGTGATGAGCACGAATATTTGTTTCTGAGTCATGGATGTTTTCTATGTATATAAGTATATACCTATCTATCTATATAAGTATGTATATCGGCGCCTGGTACCCATAGTACAAGCTTTGCTTAGTTTGGGGCTAGGATGATCTGTGTGACATTGTCCCCAGATATTATATTATTATAATTATTAATATCAACTTCTATTGGAAATAGGCCTGCCCCAAAGGTTTTATGACGTTGCCATTTGCCATTCACCGCGCTTGACATGTGAGGTGGCGACCGCAGTTAGGTGGTAGCTAGTACATAAGTGGCGCTGCTGCGCGACTACCTGGTGTATCCCTTAGTCGCCTTTTACGACACCCACGGGATGATATGGAGTGGCCCTGTTATTCTTTCTAGGCCAGAAACTACACCGGGTCAAATCCCTACTCATCATCATCATCATATCAGCCGAAAGACGTCCACTGCTGGACAAAGGCCTCCCCCAAAGATCTCCACAATTGCCGGTCTTGCGCTATCCGCATCCAGCGATTTCCAGCGACCCGCACAAGATCATCGGTCCATCTTGTAGGGGGCCTGCCCACGCTGCGTCTTCCGGTTCGTGAAGAATCCCTACTCAGACAAAAATGTTTATTGGGTAATTTTTGAAAACATAAAAATCACCCGTAATATCGGAGACCGGACGTTAGCGATATTATACGCCCGTGCCTCGGAGTATATACAACATGTAACGCACACCCTCAAACACCCCAATTAGAATGTTATGTTGAAATCATACACATACACTGAATTTTTTATTTAACATGTATATGAATTGTCATTTACTAAATTAGTTTCTTGGAATAAAGTTTATTTTTCTTTATTTTGTATTGAATGATGGAATTTGTAAGAATACAAATAAAATTGCGATTTTAAAAGTCTTATTACTTTGACTTACGGTTCATTTCAATTTGTTGTGACTGTACAGGGCCAATATGACAATAATTTCCGTAGTTTTAATTATTTTGGGATAAAGAATTACCTATATTGAAAGTGATATAAATCGATTCAGTAAATGAACAAACTATTTTCAGGATGTGCATTAATTAAGTTACATGTAACTATACATAAATATTTTGGTCCCGCGCTTGAAAACTAACACAAAGTACTACTACTTTGTGTTAGTTCAGAACATCTATTTACATATTCGCACAAATAGTTGTCCTGTGCGGGAATCCAACCCGGGTCCCGAAGTAGTGAGGCTACTGACTTAACCGCTGCGAAAACGTTTCGTCAATCTTTAAAACTATAATGGCGGTAGCACAACGCACGTTCAACATTTAACTAGTCTACAAATTTTACCGTGTAGAAAGCAGAAGACATATTCAATATACATACATACATACATAGACTCACGCCTGTCTCCCAGAGGGGTAGGCAGAGACAACGGACTTCCATTTGTCACGATCCTTGGATACCTCTTTCGCTTCGTTTACTGACATTATATTCTTCATACATGCTCGCCGGTTTAGGGTACTTCTGACCTGACCTTTCTTAAGTACGTCTCCGATTTGATCAGAGAATATTCTGCTTAAATCATCATAATCATCATCACGTCAGCCAAAGTACGAAATAAATAATAAATACTTCTGGGCTAAAGTTTCCCCAAAGAATGGGGGATATAATATATATAGTTATATTATATCTCTCTCTCATAAGTTGGGTGGTCATAATTCACAGAAAAACGCTGGTAGGTACGAGACGATTTCTACGCCTCCCACGGGATGAGATGGGGTGATGATATTGTATGCCGTCAACACACACCAAAAATAATATATCTGCTTAAATAAATTCTGTAAATCGTGCCATAAATAAAAGAATGTGCGATGTTTAAAAATACGTGTTCAATTTTGGGGCGTGAAGCATTCTCGATAAATTTTGTAGTGACAATTGCAGGCATAAAGATTGTATATAGCTTCTAAAGCAATATTCAATTTAAAATCCACAATGATATCATCATTTTGAATACGTGTAGGTATATTTGGGTGGTGAATTCTACGTACTCACGGCTACACATCAAGCTATACATTTCCAGTATAAGCTGATCCCGCGTTGTATAGAATTTCCATACAATGAGAGGTCAGCTGCTTTTTTTTAAAGGCAACGCCGTCCCGCATTAGGGAATTTAATCCCAGTGTCGCGTCGCGGGGTACTTTACGAACATGTAATAGAGGGACACAAACTATATCCAGACTCAGAACAACTATTTATGGGTCACACAAATATTTGTCCGGTGCGGGACTCAACCCGCGACACGAAGCGGCGAGGCGACTGTCTAAGCCACTGCGCCACACGTGCAGTATATTGGAAATGTTTAGCTTGATATGTAGCCGTGTGTACCACAACTATTTATCCAATCTAAAAGAAAATAGGGGAAATATTCATCCGGATGAAGTTAGTAATATAAAGTATATATAAATTTATCAGTGTCATAATCCTTACTAATATTAAGCGAAATTGATTCTGTCTGTCTGTCGCCGTTTTACGCTAAAACTATTGAACGAATTAAATCTAAATTGGTACACAGATAGTCCAGAGCCCGAGAAAGGTCATAGGCTACTTTTTAATGCGATAAAAGAGTTGTAAGGGTTTGAAAGGTGGGGTGAAAATTTGTATGGAAGTATAATCATTTTCATCATCGGAACAGAGACGTGGTCGCTCACTATGGACTTTATTAGAAGGCTCAAAGTCACCCAAAGAGCAATGTCAAAGTCAAAGTCAAAGTCAAAGTAATTTTATTCCGTAAAAATTTTACATTTATGTGGAATCGTCATATTTTTTTTACCCTACCGTGCAGTGCATGACGTGGCAGCTACTGAGAAACACTGCCAGAAAACTCAGTAGGAATCCTTTTTTAAAATAAAATATACTTAAGATTAATTACAATCATGTGTGTTGACTCAGAACAACTCCATCCCAAGCACTTTTATCACTTAAATAATCAGAAATTTTGTAATATGCCCTGCTACACAATTTGGCTTTAATAATTCTTTTAAACTTATTCGTAGACAATTCTCTAATATCATTGGGAAGTTTGTTATAGAATCTTATACATTGCCCCATAAAAGAGTTACTTATTTTGTGGAGACGGGTAGTATGCAGTATGAGATTATTCTTATATCTAGTATTTACATTATGTGTATCGCTCCTTTTACAGAAGGAATCGATATTTTTATGCACATATAGTAAGTTTTCATATATATACTGAGATGGTACAGTTAGAATGTTGACCTCTTTGAATTTTTCTCTTAGAGACACTCTCGGGCCAAGATTATAGATAGCTCTTACAGCTCTTTTTTGCAATATAAATATGGTGTCAATGTCAGCAGAGCTACCCCAGAGAAGAATTCCATAGGACATTACACTATGAAAATAACTGAAATAAACCATTCTAGCTGTGTCAACATCAGTCAGCCGTCTAATAGTTTTCACTGCATATGCTGCAGAACTTAATTTGCCGGACAGTTTTTCTATTTGTGGGCTCCATTGTAGCTTTGAGTCAATAGTGATACCCAAGAACACAGTTGATTCAACAGGGTCCAACCTAGCTCCATTAAGTTGTACATTGGTTGTCGCCTGTTTCACATTCGGTGTAGTGAATTTAATGACTTTAGTTTTCTTATTCTTATCAATGGAGAGGGATATGCTCGGAGTTTCCCTAGGAGATCGAATCAGAAATGTCGAAATCCGCAGGCGAACCAAAGTCACCGACATAGCCCGAAGAATTGCAAAGCTGAAGTGGCAGTGGGCGGGGCACATAGCTCGTGGAACCGACGGCCGTTGGGGCAAAAAGGTTGTGGCGACCACGAACCGGAAGACGCAGCGTGGGCAGGCCCCCTACAAGATGAACCGATGATCTTGTGCGGGTCGCTGGAAACTGCTGGATGCGAATAGCGCAAGACCGGCAATTGTGGAGATCTTTGGGGAAGGCTTTTGTCCAGTAGTGGATGTCTTTCGGCTTATATGATGATGATGATGATAATCGTTTTTAATGTTAGAAGCTTGTAACTTACTTTTTAAGCTGTTGATTCAATCTAAATTTATATGACATTCAAATTTTGTAAACGTTTATCCCTCAAGGGTGTAAAATAACAATAGAGAATAAGGGATGAAAGTTTGTATGAAAATATGTCAGGTTTATGTGAATGTTTTATAAGTTTGCGACAAAATATTAGAGATATTCTGTTGTAACATTTAAGGAGTCAAAACAAATTGTTTAATCGTGTAGCCAAAGAGTGAACGTAACTTAAGGGGCATATACGGTCTCCTTAAGCCTACCTATACACAAAATCTCATACCGAAATACCATCATTTTAATCGTGATCGTAAAATAATATACCATTCAATATATCGACAAGTATTTTTATCGATATAACGAACATCCGTACTAACACAGCACAGCTGATTCTGATTTACTAAAAAATAAATTACTAGTTGAATAAAAAATTATTATTTCTGTTTGAAGTTTCGTCCATGTGTAGCCGTCCTGATACCCTATAACCCCCTTAAGTTACGTTCACACTTTCTGTTACACGTTGTAAAAAGATCACATATTGAGGTATGGAAATCCCCACATTCCTTGAGGAAGCTTTTGTCCAGCAGTAGACGTACTTTGGCTAACATGATGAACCCAAAGTCTAAAAAGCTTGGCTATTACGGCATATTCCCGCATTCTTGAGAGAGGCTCTTGTCCAGCTGTGGATGACATTAGGCTGACATGATGAAAAAATTTTGGTCTTTTAATTCGACAACAGCACTTCACCACAAAGATACCATGCCATGAGCTAGTTATATTCAAAACGAATGCATCTTAGGAACATAATGAAAAATAAAATCCTTAAAAAAATTACAATACTGTTTCAATATCTTTTTCTTATTTTATTTATTTATTTCAACAGTTATACAAAAAAAATATGAGTATTAAACTAGGCGTAACATATCTCATTAGAATTTTATCTGTACACCAAGTCGTCGATATTAGTTTACATCTAAATCCTACATTATAAGCATGTTTTAATTTAAAAATACCTTGTTCTGCAAACTTCTCTCAAATAAACAGATCAACTGGTGATTAAAATAAATTTCTAGACGTCTTTTAAGAGCTAAGTAAATATAATTTATTGCAAATATTGCTTGTGGTAATATAATAATAATAATTTATTTATTGACAGGCAACAAGGCCAACTTGTTAGTAACAAATTTTTACGAATGTCGCTAGTAAACAAATTGTGATCGGAAATAATATCAAAAACAAACAAAACACTACTCTATCACAAGCAAAGACATAATCGTGAAATAGTGATAAAAACAAATATTGCAAGCATTGTAAATATTTTATAGTACCTACTTATTTACTTGCAGAATTATGGCTCAGTACTTTTATATCTTATCAAATATTCATAATACTTCGTTGCGAAAAGCCTAACATTTCAGCTAAAATTTCATTCTCACCAAATCTTCAAAACTGTAATTATACTAAATGTAAACACGAAACTGTTAGAAATCCTTTTCTTGAATTTGTAGAAGCAATCATTTTCTTTGCTGTAAAAGTAGAACAGTTTAATGAAAGTGCTTCGCGGGTTTTGCTTAAACAATAAGAAATATATAATTTATTCAGGATTAAGCAATTCTTGTTTGCACTAGGTTTCACCACAAAGCTAAGTTATCAAACAAAAGGTATACCTACATTGTTTTCTGCGGCATCGACTTTAAGCTAAGGTTGTTGCGTGAATGCCAAAGATAGTTTTGTTTTCAATAGTATGGTAGAAGACAAAACATTAATGTCTTAGGTGTTACTGATTGAATACCTAAAGCTAACTTGACGTTAATTTCAGATTTCAGTATTTTGTTTACATTCAGTTAGCTATGTAACTATACGCTAACTATGTTTTCAAAGTTTTAAATAAAAATATTAAAATTTTGTAACACTTTTTTTGTAAATACATTAAAATTTGTACAATGAAAACAAATCATATTATTCCCAGTATTTTGTATGTATAATATTTACATTTAAAAGTGAGATAAAATTGCTTGGTTATATTAACAATTCGTGGAATTATCACTATATAACATAATCTGATTTTGTTCAGAAACTTCAGATTACATTATTAATTCACTTACTTTTAAACGCCAACCCACTTCACAACCTCCTTTATTTGGTTTTCTAATTAATACGTGATTTTTTCATAATCATGAAATAAACATTTTTTCGTTCGTTTCTTTTTTAATTTTATTAAAACAGTAATAAAATAAGTCTTTTAATAAGCATAGTGGTTACTGCTGGTAAGTAGTTACTATATGCCGTAGTGGGTGACCCAATCGCGTTGTCCATGGTATAAAAAGTCGCTAAAAAATTGTTTAATCGTGTAGCCAAAGAATTATTACCAATGTTCTTAATGCATATATTTGGCTTAGTAGCGGTTTCGCCTTAATTTCGTTCGCCCGAATTGGGCGAATGAACTACTTTCAATTATGAATATTTTTTAGGGCCCGTTTTGCCCGAGGCTAATTTAATGGCGGGCAAATCAGGTTAAGCGAAATTCAGTAATGTACGATTCGCCCAAATATTACAATACCTCATTCGGGCGAGCAAAATTAGGGCGAAACCGCTACTAAGCCATATATTTTAGGACTAGTATTCAGGTACATTTCTAATGACCCCAATATAATGAAATTCCAAATGGTCTATATTGCTTGGACAGGAACTAGATCCAGTCTATTGTTGTATCAGGATGAGTTTGCCTAAGGCGTACCGCATTACAGACAGCTTTCATAATATAAATATTACGGTCTAAATATTCGACATTTGGCCGTCACTGGAGAACGGACCGATTTGTGAACGTCTTTTGTTGGGAAAAAAATATCTACTTCATAGATTTAATGTATTTTTTGTCACTCATATTGAATTGCAAAGAATTACATAATGGCAGAAAGGTTCTGAAGTGACGAGTCCCAAAAAGGTGGACCGATGATCTGTTTTTTTTCTTTTTGTTTATTATTCACACACGGCCACCTGATCCCAAACTAAGCAGAGCTTGTACTACGGAAACCAGATAACTGATTTACTACTTTTCTTTTACAAATACGTATGTACTTCTGTTTGGTATCTACTTATACAGATGATTACACCCAGACTCAGGACATACTGACATGTTCATGCACACAAATATTTGTCCTGGGTGGGAATCGAAGTCACGACCTGTGGCGTCAAAAAACGAGCATGTAAATGCTTGTTAGGGTTCCGTAGCCAAAAGGCAAAAAAAGGAACCCTTATAGATTCGTCATGTCGGTCTGTCTGTCCGTCCGTATGTCACAGCCACTTTTTTCCGAAACTATAAGAGCTGCACTGTTGAAACTTGGTAAGTAGATGTATTCTGTGAACCGCATTCAGATTTAATATAAAAAGAAAATAGAAAGAGAACAATAATTTTGGGGGTTCCCCATAATTTTTTTCATAGTACCCATACATGTATCCACTATCTATGGATAGGTCTTCAAAAATTATATTGAGGTTTTTAATATCATTTTTTACTAAAACTGAATAGCTTGCGCGAGAGACGCTTCCAAAGTGGTAAAATGTGTGTCCGCCCCCTGTAACTTCTAAAATAAGAGAGTGATAAGACAAAAAAATATATGTTGTACATTACCATGCAAACTAACAATGAAAATTGGTTTGAACGAGATCTAGTTTTTTTTAATACGACGTAAATCGTAAACCGCAATTTCCCTTTCATTTAATCAACTGAAATATTTGCTGTTACGGAACCCTTCATGGGCGAGTCCGACTTGCACTTGGCCGATTTTTTTTTGTTTGGGATCAGATGGCCGTGTGTGAATAATAGAAAATGAATGAAAAGTTCTTCGGTTGGGAGTAGGGACTCACCACGCCAGAACCTGTCATAATAATTGTCCTGCGGCGTCAATAAACAAGCATTTACCAACCACGCCAACCGGCCTATTAACCCTGCAAGGGTTGCGGGAAACCGGTGGACGTGGGCAGCACAAGACTGGCCATTGTGGAGATACAGAAAGAAGGGGGCTAAAAGGATGAGGATTATTTATACACAATTTTTCCTTTGTTTTGATTTGCTAATTGTATTATGATTCAATAGAGTTTTTATATCTGAACGCATAAATAAATAAAATAAAATAAAAAAGGTTTTTATTCACGTAGACTTTAAAAAAGCGCTTGTAAATAGTCAGAACATGTTTTGTAGTAATATAGTTGTATACATTACATATTATTTCTAGTAACATAGATATTTAGGTACATCTTGTATGAAAACATTTATAAAATTTATTTTATTACAGCAATGATATTTAGCTAGCTCGTATCAAAATATTGTCAAGAGATTATGTTTAATTATCTAGTTTAAGTCTAATATTTTTACTACATATTGTCAATGGTTCTGTCTATATTAAAGGTATTATTATTATGACGGACCTTGTGTTAATAACGACGGTCGCGCTTTAATGCTACCACCGGATCCAATGCACCCCAACTGAGAAGACCCAGCGAAACAAACTCAGTGGGTTCATCTACTACCGGTTTCAACACGACCCAGTTGAGACAGTCCGGCGAAACATACTCAAGCGGGCATGAACACGGGATTTGGTCCAATTAGAGTAATTAATTAGTAGGCAAACACAATATAATATGCTCGATCGGTTGTCTGAATGCTTATTATTTTAGATTATATTTATGGTATACAAAAGAAAAACTTCGAAACAATAACATTATTCATTTTGAGACAGAGTCAATAATTTTATATTAAGTTTATGATAGCAATCATTTACAGATAGCTCACGTAACACAGCAGATCAGTCATGTCTATATGGCTACAATATCTCCAGCGAGCAATGTGCAGGTAGGAAGTGAGAGCCAGACGTCTTTGTCACCGAATTACTCTTTAGTGGTGTAATAACCCCTAGCCATAAGTATACGTTTAATATGTGTTTTAAAACTTGTGTCAGGCAGATCAGTAATTTGAGTAGGAAGCTTGTTATAAAACCTAATACAATTTCCTATAAATGATTTATTAGTTTTGCTTACTCTAAAGCC
This sequence comes from Pseudoips prasinana, assembly GCA_951640165.1. Lineage (NCBI taxonomy): Eukaryota > Metazoa > Arthropoda > Insecta > Lepidoptera > Nolidae > Pseudoips > Pseudoips prasinana. Next base: position 14,110,979 of record OX621259.1, on the reverse strand, counting down.
TGGCATGGCTAGTTTGTTTTTATTCCTAGTATTTATATTATGCAGTTCACTTTTCTTTTTATAATTATGAATATTTTTTCTAACAAACATTATATTCTGATATATATATTCCGATGGCACAGTAAGTATATTTATTTCTTTAAACAAATTTCGCAAAGAATCGCGACTGCCTAAACCATAAATGGCTCTGACTGCTCTTTTCTGCAATACAAAAATAATACCTATGTCAGCCGCCGAACCCCACAGCAGAATGCCATACGACATAATGCTATGAAAGTACGCGAAATACACTAATCTAGCAGTTTGTTCATCTGACAATTGCCTTATTTTCCAGACAGCATAGGAAGCCGAACTTAATTTACCTGCTAACTTTTCAATCTGAGGACCCCATTGCCATTTTGAATCAAGTGTCAATCCTAAAAATACGGTCGATGGGACTAAATCTAATATTTCCGCATTAAGTGCAACTGTTTGTACAATTTGAGTCACATTCGGCAATGAGAACCTGATGCATTTAGTTTTCCCTGCATTTAACAAGAGATTATTTGCCGAAAACCATTCTGATATAAGACTGAGTGTTTTATTATGCTCAATAAGATCTTTATCCTTTCTATTTACTTTAAATATGAGCGACGTATCATCAGCGAACAAAACTATGTCTGATACTTTCTCTACCAGATAAGGGAGATCATTTATATAAACTAGAAATAAAAATGGGCCCAATATAGATTATATATAGATTATATATTTGCATATATATTTTGTTTGAGTCGGTTATCGGTTCTTTGTTTGTATTCAATTGTCTAGTGTTTAGTGATCCTGACTGCTAAGCCAGAAGCCGTAGGTTCAATCCCCACCCAGGGTATATATTTTTTTGTTGATCACGATTATTTGTTTTGTTTCTGTGTGTAATTAGGTACCGTGAAAAAAAAAATGTATCTTTGTATTTAGAAATATGTAAGTTAAAAGTAGTATATGTAGTATATCAGTTATTTGGATACTATGGCAGAAGCTTTGCCCAGTTTGGGATCAGATAGCAGTGCGTCTCAAGATATTTATTATTTTAATTACAGTATTAGACTCATATATAATGCTGGATACTAGTTACTCAAAAAATAAAACTTGTCTGTAATTTATACTAAATTGGTTATATAAAGTTTGTAACCTTTGACCCAAATCAGTTAAGTGTTATGACACTGTCCACGATCACATCGGTCACGCACAGGAAGTATGGCGTCACTTCCGGCGTAACAGGAGATTTATCATGACGCCACGACAAGTGGCCAGTTTAATTTCGGTTTATATTTTGTCGTAAATATAAGGAAAAGTCATTTAAAGTTATGCTGTTTTATTTATTGGAAAATATAACCGTAGGCGGGTTGTGGGTAAATAAAGATCTTTTTAACACGCTTAATACTGCAGCATTTTATAAATGTTGACCAGAATCAAGTAGGCACCCGCTAGTTTGCTGATAATACCAGGGTTGCGAAAGATAGATAGAGTTCATAATGAGGATGGGTGACTCGACCCTCCTTGAGCTGCGTCTAGAATAATGAAAAGCTTCGCATTTACCGGTATAGTATGTGTACACGGGGTGGTGACTAATAATTGTGCTTGGTGGTACATTATGTGTAACTTTTTTTTGTTGTTGAGGCAGTGGGAATGCCTACGTATGCCACCTGCAAAATATGTTTGCGGATAGGTGGGCTCACGTTCGGCCGCCTCCTTTAGAAGTATGCAAAGCTTACTATTTAAGGAGCTTACTTTAGCGAAATTGATGTTATTTTACAAGTTTTGTGGCAATTAATGATATATATCATTATGATATTTAGTTTTGTTTGTTTGTTGTTGTTTGTTCATACTATTTTGATTCATTCTACACACATTCTATACTACACATTCTATCTCGGTAGCTTATATGGAGGAGACTAGAGTGGTACGATAAAATTGGGTTATTTATAAAGTTGACCGCGAAAAAAATTTGCGATGTTTATTGACCTAGTGCAGTATCTGTGAGAGTAGCACACATTTGGTTTAAGCGTTTTCAATCCGGAAATTTTGATATCAAAGATGCACGTCGCTCTGGTCGCCCTATTACGGATAAAATGGATGCCATTTTTGAAATATGGGGCAAGATCGGCGTATCATTAGTTACGACGTAGCTGAAGAACTGAGAATTGACCACAAAACAGTTTTGGCGCATTTGAAAAAACTGGGTACACAAAAAAAAAACGATATTTGGGTACCTCACGAGCTCACTGAAAGCAACCAATGACCCGTGTTCTCATTTGTGATTCTTAATTACGACGTAATGAAACCGAACCATTTTTGAAGAAGCTGATAACTGGTGATGAAACGTGGATCACGTACGACAAGAAAGTGCAAAAAAAGTCGTGGTCAAAGGCCGGTCGGGCTTCACAGACTGTGGCGAAACCCGCGTTAACTCGCAAGAAGGTGATACTGTGTGTGTGGTGGGATTGGAACGGCATTATTCATTATGAGCTTTTGCCAACAGGCAGAACTATCGATTTTGAACTTGCAGTTGAGTTCAAAATCGATAGTTCTGCCTGTTGGCAAAACTGATGAGATTAAAGCAAGAAGTTGAGAGAAAGCGGCTGGAATTTATCGACAGAAGGGGTATGGTTTTTCATCATGATAACGCTAGACCTCACACATCTTTAGCCACTCAGCAAAAATTAAGAGAGTTTGGCTGGGAGGTGTTAATGCATCCGCCGTATAGTACTAACCTTGCACCTTCAGATTTCCACCTGTTTAGGTCTCTTAAGAATTCTTTAGGCAGTGTCAGATTAACATCACGAGAGGACTGCCAAAACTACTTGTCGCGTATTTTCATCAGAATTGCCAAAATTTCTGTAGCAATGGGATCATGTTCCTACCTACAAGATGGCAAAAAGTTATCGAACAAAATGTTTCCTGCATACTTTAGTTAAATGAAAATATACTTTATTAAAAAATGTTTTGAATTTTCTTAAAAAACGCGGAGAAACTTTTTCCCCAACCTATTATATCAGCTTTTTAGCAGTGATGTAGATACTTATAGATAGTTTATGAGTAACAACAAAAATATTAACCTAAATATTCCAACGCTTTGGACGTAAACAAAATTGTACTTGCGATCCATTAGCTTCTTGCAGAATCGCCAAAGTACATTTATAGTGAAACATCTTCCATCAAGTCATGTCTGACCGACAATTTATAACTAGGACGGCTCTGTGGCGAGTGACGATGCAACGATTGATGGTTTTCAAATCGGACAGAGAGTGGCCCTCCATCTTATCTGTCAACCAAATGGTAGGCAGTGTTGCCAACTGGCAAAACTAAAAACGAAGACTTCTGAAAAAGAGCACGGCAGGAAGGATAAACATTTTTTTCAAAATATGACTATGTAACTAGGTACCGATTTCAATCGAAGTGTTTGCCTGAGAAATTTATATTTCCAGTTTTCCAACTATATGATATAGATCAAAATAGGGTAGTTCCAAAAATAATGAATAAGTTACAAAAAAATACATTGGCAGCCACACAGTAACTGCGTGAGTCAGATGTAATAGCTATTTATTGCCTAAGACATAGTTTATAGTGGCAGCTAGAATGTAAATGAATAAACTGGTATTAGGTAGGAGCCGTGTGGATCCCGGCCCAGAAATAATAACAGGTCCACCAAATGTCTTCCCGTAGGTGTCGTAAAAGACGACTAGGGGATACACTAGCTAATCAGGTAGCTATCACCTAACTGCGATCGCCAACTCGCTTGCCAAGCGCGGTAGCTACAGCAAACCCCTATATGTTATACCTTGTATGTAAATTAATACGTTCCCAATAATTTCCACACTATAAAAAATTAAAATAGATATGTCTTTTAGTAAAAAAACCTAACAAACATTTACTAATTTTCTTTCTAGATACATACTTATGTAGCAAATTACTTTTAGACTCAGGACAAACAGACATGTTCAAGCACACAAATATCTGTCCTGGGTAGGAATAACCCACGACCCGCGGCGGCGTGAAAATATCTACCAACCCCGCCAACAGGCCCGTCATATTTTAGATATCAAATCTTATTATTTATCAAATCTACTTAGTAATATTGAGAATTGGCAACACTGTATGGTCGGCGTTAAAACGGTGCGTCATCTCCGAAAGTGATTTCCATCGACACGTAACGAGGGACACTTTTCAATAGAAGAGTACCGCCGTTTTTTGACGGTTTTACGCTTGGAATATTTTTCGGGATGGTTTGAGTGTAAAGTGCGGTGGTCCTATATTTATTCGATTTGATAAATCGAGGTTACTAGTAGAAATGGAGCGAGGGATGGACTGAACATCAAATGGATGACTCAATTAACTCGGAAAAGAGCTGAAAGTTAATGTTGAGAAAGTTATGACAAATAAAGTCACTAAACTCGGATACATTCTAAATTACTTATCTTCAACCACTCCTGCCGGTATCTGATAGTTTCTTTAAATATTTCTCACCGATTGTGGCGTAAAAGAGTGACGGAAAAAAGTACACATGACTTTAAATAAATAAAATATTTTTTTATTTAATTAATTTTATTCATTTATTTTTCTTTTATAATTTATTATGTTTATTTATTTTATTGTGGCGTAAAAGAGTGACGGAAAACAGTACATATGACTTTGCGCTCACACTTCTGCACTGTCAATGTCCCGGTCATTGGCAAGTTTTTTTTAAATATAAGAGGTTAACCAGCAAGTGGGTCACCTGATGGTTAGGGATCACCACGGCCTATGTACATTCGAAACACAAGAGGAGTCGCGGGTGCGTTGCCGGCCTTTATAAGAGTTAGCAAACAAGTGTTGCTGACTCTACCCCTCACCCTGATGAGGTTTGGCAACCTTACTTATACGCAGAAACACAACATTAAGTTATTAATGTTATTATTAAAGAATATCTTCTGTAAGGTGGAGGTACTTCCCCAGTCGGTCTTCTTTGTGCGAATGAACGCTCTGCCCTACCTCGTTTGTCTGTAGAGATCACTGTCGCCACTGTCACCGAAATTCCACCAGAAACCATTTTATTATTATTACTGGATTCAGAATAGGTTAAGTATTCTAGTTTGTCACGATCCTTGCACACCTCTTTTGCCTCGCTTACTTTCATTGTAATAAATTTATCGCTTCAAACTTATATCAAAGAGAACAAAGAAGTGTATGATCTAAGATAGTGTACGTTAATTAACTCCTACTTAATTAATTTCTCTTAAGACCACCGAATTAATTTACTCTTACACATAAAAGGCTTTCTTAGTTCTATTAAGCTAGAAATGGCAAAGGTTGGAGCCTGAGATATTTATAAGAGGTTTAATAAAAACGAAATGCCTGAGTACGAGTATATTCAATTTAGCCTCGACATTTAAGTGGAATATCTCCGGGTGTTATATTAACAGGGTTTAATAATGGTTTAGATTTTTAATTCTCAATATTATTTACACGTATAATAAAAATTCATATGCACATAACATTTTACAATTTTCATCATTTTTACTAATTTCTTTAATTAAGTACAGATGCCAGCACATCCAGGTACCCCAATCTGTCAAATTTCTTTGATAGATCTTCAACTTTATCACAAAAGCATAAGGTTCACTTTCAATTGGGGTTTCACAGATTACGGTAGCTTGATGTGCTGGCGTCTGTACAATAAATTAATGGAGATAGCGAGGAATTAAAATAAAATAAGAACGGTTTTTATTTACAGACTTTAAAGAGTACTTTACAGACTTTCAAAAGCAAAAAGTCAGAACATCCTACTAATATTATAAATACGAAAATTTGTGAGTATGGATGTAAGGTTGTTTGTTACTGTTTCACGTAAGAACTACGAAACGGATTTTGCTGAAACTTTGAAGTAATATATGTAGCCTATTAAATGTAATGTATTAAGTTAAACGGGGTTAAAACGCGGGGCATACTAGTTAATAATAAATGTAGTATTACAAATTAACTATATTTTAATGGTAGGTACAAATACATTAATCTATGATTTAGGTTTAGTTACCTAATTGTATTAGACATTTGTTTTTATTTTTACTTACTTAATTTGACAAGTCCAACATGTAGAGCGACCAATTATACATAATAATTAAATTATAAAATAGTGAATTCGTTATATTAACTATTAGATTGACGCTTCGATTTGCTTTGATTCTGCGCTAGAATGAATTGAACCTCATGTGCTTTTGGTAATTTGTAGTTCCATCTATATGTTCTGCACAGTTGGCTAGACTCCATTAACATTAGCTGTCATAGCCAAAATAATGTGACAAAATAATATTATCTAAACGAAACCATTGATAATATATAGTAAAAATATTAGACTTAAACTAGATACATAATCTCTTGACAATAACTTGATACGAGCTAGCTAAATATCAATGCTATAATTAAATAAATTTTATAAATGTTTTCATACAATGTGTACCTAAATATCTATGTTACTAGAAATAATAATGTATACAACTATAGTACTACAAATATCTGTAATATGTAACTAGAAATAATAACTGTATTACTACAACAAACATGTTCTGACTATTTACAGGCGCTTTTTTAAAGTCTACGTGAATAAAAACCTTTTTTATTTTATTTTATTTTAAATAACAGCCTTGTAAAGTTCATCCATACTGTTCACTTTAATTAACAGAAGGTCGGTCCACTAGATTGAGTGAATGAGTAGAAAGTTCGTGATCAAGTGGGCTGCTGCCCTAACGTTACAACACTCACGTGTCATCGTCAAAAGAGCTGGTTACAGATTTTGACAAATATCTTTTCATATGTCATCGGAAATGTCAATCTCAAGAATAAATGGAGATATTTTGAGAGATCCGTTAAAATGCAATGCTTTCTTTTGTCATGTGGCGTCTTTCGAAACCGAGGATACCGAGTTTACTAACACAACAAATATATTTTCATATATCCTCGGAAATGTCAATCTCAAGAATAACTGGACATATTTTGAAAGATCTGTTAAAATGCAAAGCTTTATTTGGTCATGTGGCGTCTTTCGAAACCGCGGACTCCGAGTTTACTAACTCAACAAATATATTTTCATATATCATCGGAAATATCAATCTCAAGAATAACTGGAGATATTTTGAGATATCCGTTAAAATGCAAAGCTTTCTTTTGTCATGTGGCGTCTTTCGAAACCGAGGACACCGAATTTACTAACTCAACAAATATATTTTCGTATATCCTCGGAAATGTCAATCTCAAGAATGACTGGAGATATTTTGAGAGATCCGTTAAAATGCAATGCTTTCTTTCGTGATTGACACACGTACGTGTGGCGCCTTTCGACACCGAGGATAACGAGTTAGTAAACTTGGTGTTCGGTCTCAGATTAGATCCCCACTAAATGAATCCATGCATAGTGGAGAACTTCACACAATTGTATGCCACACACAACTATTTGTGTGACCCATATATGTAGTTTTGTATCAATTGTACTACTTAAAGTTTCAGTTAAAAATATACTTTAAAGAATTCCGCTACGCATGACTGTTAACCCAGTGTTCATAGGTTCGACTCCACCCAGAACAAGTATTTGTGTGATGAGCATGATTATTGTTCTGTGGCAAGGTGTAACTTATTGTATGTAGTATTATATGTATGTATATATTTAGAAATATATCACTATGATTATCAGTTGTTTGGTTGCCATAGTACAGGCTCTGGCTAGTTGGGATCAGATGGCAGTTTTTAGGTTTTTAGTAACCACCGTCAAAGCTGGTGCATACACTGTCGTTAATAATATGAATCCCTATTAAAATAAAATAAAATAAAAAAGGTTTCTATTCACGTAGACTTTAAAAAAGCGCTTGTAAATAGTCAGAACATGTTTGTAGTAATATAGTTGTATACATTATTATTTCTAGTTACATAGATATTTAGGTACACATTGTATTGATCGTATGAAAATATTTATAAAATTTATTTTATAATAGCAATGATATATAGCTAGCTCGTATCAAGTTATTGTCAAAGAGATTATGTTTAAGCTATATTTTTACCACATATTGTCAATGGTTCTGTCTATATTAAGGTATTATTATTATGGCAGGCCTTGTGTTAATAACGACGGTCGCGCTTCAATGCTACCACCGGATCCAATGCGCCCCAACAGAGAAGACCCAGCGTAATTGCGAATATTGCTGAGACTATTTCATTCTATCCGACACAGGGATACCACTGCTCATGTTAACTGTACCATATTTGTAACTTAAAGTGTTAACAAATTAATCGAGCCACTAAACACAACACTACTAAATATCCTTTGTAACATCTGACTACGTTACAGTAACACAGTAAAAGGGTACATTTAACTTTGAATTAAACAGAGCCCTTAACAATAACTTTCCGTAACATAATTTCATAACAAAAGCTTTACAAAGGCTCATAGAGTGAACTGTTTTGTATAAACACTGAAACTGTTGGATTTTGTTTGTGATGTAAAATTAATTTGAAGCGAGCATTTTTGTATATACAACTTGTGACAATAATAGTATCAAACTTTTCGAAATAGTTTATTAGTTTATGATAGAATAAAGTATTTTTTACGTTCATTATGGTTTAATTAATTATTTCTGAATATATTTGACATTAACTTACGTTACATACAGGGTTTAGATTACTTACCAATTTTTTTAAGTAAGTAGCGTCCATATAAACTGTTTCGATTTTTTATTGAATCACAGGAAACATAAAAATATAAAAATAATTTTAATTGTAGAGATCTTTGGGGAAGGCCTTTCTCGAACAGTGGTCGTTTTTTGACTAATATAATCACACTAATATTATAAAGGCGAAAGTTTGTGAGTGTGTATGTTCGTTTCTCTTTCACGCAAAAACCGGACGGATTTTGATGAAACTTTGTAGTAATATATAATAGCTTATACATATATCCGAATAACACATAGGCTATAATATATAAAGTTTAACGCGGGTAAAATCACGAGGCACAGTTACACACTGATAAATAAATATCTTGGGACAACTTACACCCTGCCATCTGATCGCAAACTACGCAGAGCCGGGTGGGAATCGAACCCACGACCTCAGGCTTAACGGTCAGGGTCTCTAACTACTATACCAAGAGGCAAGTCAATGTTATGTTAAGTTAAGTTAATGATGATGTAGATGATGGAAATGCTTATTTATTTTAGAAAAATATGTTAGCATTTTCAAAACGTATGGCCTCAACAAGGCGTGCAGTGTTTCCATTACAAGAGTGTTGAAGTATTGATTAATTGTTAAGTTGTCTTTTGTCCAATGTATATACTTAATATAATACACATACTAAAGTGAATCTACGTGCAAAATAAAGCTATCAATCAGGAAGCTGGCAAGTACCGCGGTTAGCGCATACAGCCTTGCCATGCAAACAGATACCGTTCGCTAGCTTTTTGGGGCCTTTATAAACTTAAAACCAAACTACAAAATGAACGGCTAGGCATATAGTCGCTCTAAATTAACACATCTAAGTACAATTTAATATTATATTAAGAAATTAATATTAAAAAAGGTTTCCTACTGAATTCCAGGAAACTCGGTAGGAATGTGTTTCTCAGTAGCTGCCACGTCATGCACTGCATGTTAGGGTAAAATGTACGCGCCCGCGTCATGGGCGCCTCATTCACCAGATTAATATGGCCAAGAGGTATAAGAGGTACAGGTACAGTATGGGGCACACTCAAACATGCAAACTATAATATGTCGGCTGTATCTTGCCCCTTATTATCTATACATAATAATAAAATCGTAGGAAAGTCAAAACTGTACTTTGAATATTTTTTAGAAAGGATAAGTACTTGGGGCGTGATCTATAATCGAAATCGACGCCAAAAATATAGTTTTTAAAATTTTTGTCTGTGTGTCTGTTTGTCTGTTTGTATGTCCGGGCTAAACTCAAAAAGTACTGCATGGCTTTACGTCAAATTTTGCATGAATATTACTAAGAGGTCGGGTCAACATATAGGCTAAATGTTATCACGCTATCAATTACTATGATAATTTATAAAATTTAACGCGGGTAAAACCGCGGGGCACAGCTAGTTTGAAATAAATATAGACTGTTTTGTTAAAATATAATAGCTTGCAATAAAGTCAGTGTATTTTGTGTTTGTGTGTGTGTAATCTAGGCTAGCGGCTAACCCTGTTGTTCCTTCTAAATGTCACTGGGCGTCTAAAGTGGCTCTTTGTTTGCGGTCGAGAGTGCTCGCCTGTCGTGTCGCCGGCACGACGATGTCGACAAACAATCGTGACATACCGAAGAAGAGGTTAGCTAATAAATAGTTCTGATAATATAAAAAATTAAAAATTAACAAATCAAAAACCCAAATGCTTAAATAATATAAAAACAAGCACTTAGATGTCCGGTGGTCTAAAATTATATAATACCTATACTATTGAATAAATACTATTGAAGAAAATAAAATATATTCTAATAATGGGTAAAACAACTGAACAGTTGGGATCCATTGACAAATTAGATTGGCTGTCAACTAATGGATCCCGACTGTTCAGTTGTTTTTCCCATTATTAGAATATATTTTATTTTTTTCAATAGTATTCATTCAATAGTACATTATATAATTATAGACCACCGGACATCTAAGTGCTTGTTTTTGTCTTTTCAGTTCTTTGTCTATGTAGGTAGTTTGGTTAATTATTTAAGCAGTTGGGTTTTTTGATTTGTTAAATATTTTTTTTATTTTATACTTTTTAGTTATGAGTTCCTAGCTAGTTTCAAAAATTAGTTAACCACATTATATATTATTATTTTTGTTATTTATATTTATTTTTATCATTCATTATCTAGATTTAGTTATTAAATATTATTCATTCATTTATTTATTTCACTTCAAAATAGGGTACAGTGGTGGTCTTACTATTAGGTTAGTCTCATCAATTTTACTCATAAACAGCATGCAACATGTTTGATTGTTATACATTCAGTCAAAAAAGTATCGGGAATGGATGATTTGTTTATGGTTCCAAATTCAAACTGTTTTCAATTTTGGCGCGGAGTTTGAGTTGCATCTGTTATTTATATTAAATACAGTGCTGGTTTTCGTAACATCATATATAGTGTGTATTGCGAATTTCATAATGGACAAAAATATCGAACAAAGGGTTTGTCTTAAATTTTGCATCGCTAATGAATTTTCGTGTTCGGAGTCACTGAAAATGTTACAGAAGGCTTACGGTGAATCGACTTTATCAAAAACTCGTGCTTATGAGTGGTTCAAAGCGTTCAAAAGCGGTTGAGATGTGATGAAACGAGTCAATTCCGACCCAACATTCATGAAACGCATTGTTACTGGTGACGAGACGTGGGTTTACGAGTTTGACATGCAAACTAGTCAACAAGCTTCGGAGTGGCGCCTTCCAACTGAACCGAAACCGAAAAATCTACACCAAAGTCGATCAAAAGTCAAAGTCATTTTCTTTGACTGTCGCGGTGTTGTGTACCCTGAATTCTTACCGGAAGGTCGAACGCTAAATAAAGAATATTATTTGAGCGTTATGCGGCGTTTAAGAGAGCAAATTCGTCGAAAAAGGCCAGATTTGTGGAAAGAAAATTCTTGGATTTTGCACCACGATAATGCGCCTCCGCACACGCCCATCATTGTGAACGAATTTTTGACCAAACACTCAATAAATACCATCCAGCAACCGCCATATTCACCAGATATCCAGCTGACTTCTTTCTTTTTCCTAAACTCAAATTACCACATCGTGGTACCCGTTTTCAATCGGTAGAAGACATAAAGGAGAATTCGCGGCGAGAACTGAACTCAATTCCGAAAGCAGCGTTTAAAAAATGTTTTGATGAATAGATTATTCGTTGGTGTAAGTGTATCGGTTCTGAAGGAGCATACTTTGAAGGTGATAAAATAAATTTGGATGAATAACAAACATTTTGTATATTATTGATCTTTTCATGGTACTTTCTAGACAGAGTAGTATGTCAAATTTTACACAAATAATATAATTAATTAAATAAATCACAGAATTTTTCAAAGACAACCCCCGCAGTAGGGAATCTAATCCCCGTGTCACAGGGTATTTTACAACATATAATAGACGGACACAAATTACATACAGACTCAGAACAACTATTTATGGGTCACACAAATAGTTGTCCGGTGCGGGACTCGAACCCGCGATCCGCGAGGCGTCTGTCTTAGCCGTGGCGCCACACGTGCAGTCAAAAATTTGATTTGATTGAATATAATGATTTTTCTAGGAGCCACAGTCTGAGTTGGTTTTTGAACTTTGCCGCTGAAAATGTCTAATATTTTGCGGCAAAGCATTAAACACTTTCACACACACAGCATGGGAACTTTTTTAAAATAGTGTTGTATTAGTTATCATGTTGCGAGGAAAAACATCTTAAGCAGTAAATACTGTGGCTGCGTTTTCACAAATACACCAATTTCAAAAATTTACAAACATACTAGTCATAATTTTTAGTTTTTTTAACAATGATTTACATGAGACATACGGAGGAGTACCTGTAATTGCTCTAACGCATTTTTTTGCAATAGAAATGCTCTGGATTTATCTTTTGAATTTCTCCATAGTAAGATACAATACCTCAGGATAGAACCAAAGTACACGTGATATGCCATTAATACCGTTTGGTAATGAGGCTGTTTTGCGAAGTCGTGACAAAACGTATACAAACCTATTGATTCTGGTGCATATTTGATCAATGTGCAATTTCCAGTCACAATAACGATCAACTGTTATTACTCCGATTAAGGAATGACTCAAAGGAGGGTATAGAGTGCGTGAGCGGGAACCTAAGGTATTTTATCAGAAACTTGTTGAGAGTACTTAGAGAGAAAACATACTAAAAGTCCTGACGTCTAGGAGGTGAGGCGGAGGGAGGAGGGGGGGACAAATACCTCAATATTAGGTTTTTCGGTAATATCTTAAAAAGGTGCATTTTGGCAAAAAAATGTTCAAAGATAAAAATGAAAGCTTATAAAATTCTCTATAACTTTGATCTCATATACTTTTTCATATTTCCATTCGTTTATGAGCTACACGCTCAAGAAATATAGAAAATTTAAGTTATTCAGCGGGACTCTTACAGATGCTTTGAGAAGTTTAGGAGACCTGATATGCTTCTGGAGGGAGGTGTGCTGGATGGAGTGAAGGCTGTCATGTCTCACGTACAATGGGGCCTATGTCTACGGGCCCGTGACTCTTCTGGTGTTGCGAGTGTACATGGGCGGCGGTGATCACTTACCATCACCGTGACCCGCTTGCTCGTTTGTCACCCTATGACATAAAAGAAATATGAAATACAGTACACTTATCACAGTGGATGTTGTAAAGTAGTATTGATGGGCGCCATGTTATGCCTTCTGATGGGTTGGTATAGTGAGGTCATTATACCAGCCCGATTTATTTCCAACGTGAGGAGCTTAAAACAGTGGCCTCGCCGTTTCGTGTCCCGGTTTCGATTCGCGCACAGGACTTCACACAGGATCTGTGTGGCCCAAAAGTTGTTGTGCTGAGTCTGGATATAATAATAATAGTAATAATGGCTTAGCCGGATTTCGGCCACGGCGGCCCGTCTCAGTGGAGACTGGCTGCGTGGGACATTTTATAGTGCACAATCATCATCATCATCATCATCATATCAGCCGAAAGACGTCCACTGCTGGACAAAGGCCTCCCCCAAAGATCTCCACAATTGCCGGTCTTGCGCTATCCGCATCCAGCGATTTCCACCGACCCGCACAAGATCATCGGTCCATCTTGTAGGGGGCCTGCCCACGCTGCGTCTTCCGGTTCGTGGTCGCCACTCGAGAACCTTTCTGCCCCAACGGCCGTCGGCTCTACGAGCTATGTGCCCTGCCCACTGCCACTTCAGCTTAGCAATTCTTCGGGCTATGTCGGTGACTTTGGTTCGCCTGCGGATTTCGACATTTCTGATGCGATCCCGCAGGGAAACTCCGAGCATAGCCCTCTCCATTGCTCTTTGGGTGACCTTGAGCCTTCTAATAAGGCCCATAGTGAGCGACCACGTCTCTGTTGTAGTGGCAACACTGGCCAAGTGAACAAGTCTCCCGTGTTTTGCTAATAAATTAAATTGATATAATTGAAAAACAAAGAGTTTTCGCAACAAAACATAGTGAAAGTGTAACAACATAACCTCACCTTGTGAATCATACGTCAATCTTCAAAACTCCTAAGGATTTCGTGAGTTAAAAACAAATTTAATACAAAACTAAGTTCGTTACCTAATTTGAACCGCACTCACACACCGATAAAACAGCTGATTCACAGCTGTTTTGGAATATATTATCACATCTTATCACGTTCACTCACACAAGCGCATCCAAATTATTCCAAATCACGATCTCAAACTAACTGTCATACGTCATACTGACATTAAAGGAGACATGTTCTAATGCGTTCAGAAACTGTGAGCAGGAAATAAGTCATGGTTCACACAAGCGGTTTTTTTGTGTTGTGACCAAAAAACTTGTGTAATACGCAACCATTAACAAATTCAATTCCTTCAATAAATGAGAGTGGTAAATCGAAGAAAAACATCAGCTCACGTGCATGCATGATTTATTTAATGTATGTTAAAACAGAAATATACACAAATAAAAATAAAAAACAAAATGGAAAATCAAAATGTTACGATCCGTAGAAGAAGGGCACAGTCATATGATACATCACGAGAAGTTTTTGATGAACTGAATTCTACGATGGTATTCGAGTCTTCAATGCAAAGTCTACCAAATAACTCAATTGATAGTCAAGAAATCATGGACTTCAAACTTAAAATAGAACAGTTAGAAAGAGATCTTCAAGGGGCACACAAAGAAATTGAAAATTTGTTATTAGAGAACAATAACTTAAAAAAATCACAAGAACAATCTAATAAAAAAATTGAGATACTTAAATCAACAGCTATAAAACTGACGCCATTAAAAAATGCAGTGAAAGTAACAACCCCGAAAACTACACAATCCAAACCTTTGAAACAAAAACAATTTAAAAACCTTACACAGGCAAATAAACAATTTACCATAGATAAATTGGGAAGTGTAGTTAACGAGATATTACCAACGGACACTACCAAAAATGAAACCGAAAACAAACAAAACGCAGATATGATGACAAAGGAGTTGATACCTTTGTATTTATGCACTGAATTTTCTGAAACTTTAAATATTCCGGAGACTGAGGCGAAGGACACTAGGATGTCAAATTATGAAAATCAAAATACTGAAAGTCGGGACCCTAAACCTTTAAATACAATGTGCACCATAAAAGAGAAAGATAATATCTTAAAATTCATGCAATCTACACCGCCCATACAGAATAAAAATACAAGGATTACCTCAAATGATCTAAGGAATATTATTGGTCATGAAAATAATGAAAACTATGTTAAGAAAAAAGTAGTGATTCTTGCTGATCAACAAGGAAGGTACATCCGAAACATGCTACAAAAATTACTGGGAGAACAATATGAAGTATTCAGTTTTTGGAAGCAGGATGCTAAATTGGAAGATATTTTAAAATCAAAGATTTGTAGTACACTTACTAAAAGAGACTTTGTAATATTATTAGCTGGTATAAATGAAACTGACCCTATTGAAGTTCAAACAAATTTATGTTGTTGGCTAAAAAAGCTGAGAAATACTAATGTAATGATACCTGAAATATCTTACAATAATCATCTGAATGAAATAAAACTAAATAACTTAGTCCGTCAATTATGTATAAAATACAATGCTGTGTATATTGATATGGGGTATAGTAATTATAGACCCCGTAATCATTATTTTAGAATTAATTTAACTAGGCTAATGTTAAAAGAAATTTTTAAAATGTGTTATAAGAATGAATTTGATAATTATTCCATGGGTAAAAATATGCTGACAGTACAAAAAACTGATAAAGCTATTCAAACAGAAGCACTAGAAATAATAGGTAATTCTCATTGTATATTAACTGAAACACATATACATGGCCCATCCAAATCCACAGACTGCATCTCCAACACTGATAACTCTAAGAACACAAATGTAAATGTTGAACATAACTCAAAAGTTGAAATGTCATCAGGTGAAAATTTTTTTCGTGCATAATAAATTCCAAATTATGCACCAAAATATAAATGGTTTAATTAACAACAAGATGAAATCATCGTACATCTATATTCTACTGGAAAAAAAGGTAATCATGTTGACGTTTTGTGCGTTTCAGAACATAACATGACTGAGGATGACACAAAATTACTAAATTTACCAGGTTACGTTTTAGGCTCACATTTTTGCCGTAAAAATAGAAATGGAGGTTCGTGTGTACTCGTCAAGAAGATACATAAATATAAAGTGATCACCGAAACCATAAATTTAAGCGTTGGAAACGTTATTGAATGTAGTGGCATTGAAATAATCGATCTTAAAATGATTATTTTGAGTATTTACCGTCCCCCCAAAACTAGTCAAGACCACATAAACATATTCTTTGACAAACTTGAAGAATTATTATTCACAATCAGAGGTTTAAATAAAAAAATGATTATATGTGGCGATTTCAACATAAATAGGGTATCAAACAACAATATATCACGTCAATTTGAATATTTACTATCTTCCCACAATTTAAAATTGACCATTACTGAACCGACTCGCCCAGTTAGTAAGACCTGTATAGATAACATAGCTCATAATATCAAAGGTGCTAAATCTGAAGTTTTAGAATTATCCTTGTCCGACCATACTGCTCAATTATTAACAATTCCAGTAAAAAAATATTATCTTATTACACATTGGTTTAAATCGAAACGAGATTATAGTAATGAAAATATAAAAAAAATTATAAACTGTTTGGGAAATTTAAAGTTTTCAGAATGTTATACTATTATAATATAACTTTTATAATACATTTAAACTGTTTTATGACTTATGTTTTCCAGTTGTAAAAGTAAAGATACAAGTAATGAAACGTCCAAACTGGCTGAGTAAAGGAATAAAAGTATGTTCAAAACGAAAACGCCAACTATTATGGAACTATAGAATATCATTGAGCCCAAAAGACAAGATTAAATATATAGATTTCACAAAAAGATTTAAAAAAGTCATAAAAAGTACCCAACTAGTACAAAACAATAACTTAATAAATACTGCGCGCAACAAGTGCAAATCTACTTGGAGCGTAATAAATAAATATAAAACAGTAACACCTAAAGAAGACATAAAACAGATAATAGTACACGGAAAGCAAATCCAAAATCCTAAAGACATTGCGCAATCATTTAATAACTTTTTTACTGACGACATAATATCAACCGCAGAGGACTTGACTGCTATTAATAAAACATTGATACACAATAAATCTAATTCCATATTTTTAAGTGCAGTAACACCACATGACATACATGACATTATAAGGACGCTGAAAGATACTCAGAGTACAGGATATGATGATGTTAATACAAAAATAATAAAAAAAGTAGCGTATATTGTAGCACCTGTACTTAGCCATTGTATTAATATTGCAATAGAAAACGGTATTTTCCCTTCGAAATTAAAAATTACCAAGCTTAAACCTTTATTTAAAAAAGAAAATAAAGAAAATATGGAATACTATAGACCAATAGCGTTATTACCAATAATGGCTAAAATATATGAAAGAATTATACATAACAATCTATACTGCTACTTTGAGGCAAATAATATTTTTTCTAATAAACAGTTTGGCTTTAGGAAGGAAAAGTCTACAAACACAGCGTTATATCATTTCCTACGAGAAATTATGCTAGGCCTAGAGAATAAAAAGCATACAAGCGCAGTTTTAATGGACATGAGCAAAGCTTTTGATCACGTAAGTCATAAATTACTATTGGCCAAACTTGAAAAATATGGAGTGCGAGGTAATGCTCAAGAACTTTTAAAATCATACTTATTAAATAGAGTACAATATATGGAAATAACTAGATTTAATAGTAGTACTAAACATGAAGAAACATTCGCATCAGACTTAAGAATAATAAAACGTGGTGTCCCTCAAGGGAGTATTCTTGGGCCACTATTATTCATCATATATATAAATGACTTGCCAAATGCAATAAAACAAGACATGATTTTGTTCGCCGATGACAGTACCGCAATTTTTACTGATAACAGTCACATTGAATCTGAACGAAACATAAATAAGTCTGTAGGTATAATAATAAATTGGTTGAATGCTAATGACTTAAAAATAAACCTAGAAAAAACAAATATGATGACATTTTCATTTGGAAATAACAGAAACAAAAACATATTAAATATAAAGTACAAAGATAAACAAATACAACAAGTTAACAATTCAAAATTTCTAGGTATCCACATTGATTCAGAACTTAACTGGAAATTACAAATTGACCACATCTGTACAAAATTGAATCAATTTGCGTATGCACTATACATGCTTAAAAAAGTAGTGAATCAAAAGGCTCTTTTAAATGTTTATGACACCTATGTCGGTTCTACCCTCAGATATGGTGTTTTATTTTGGGGTAACTCTACAAATAAAGAACACGCGTTCAAAGCACAAAAGAAGTGTATTAGAAGTATCTGTGGAATAAAACGGACCGAATCTTGTGAACCATTTTTCCGGGAATTAAATATATTGACACTACCTTCTTTATATATTAACGAGGTTATATTGACGGTACGAAATAACTTACAAGACTATGAATATTTAAAGAATCCTCGACATCAAAATCGATTACATTACACTAAATGCCGAACTGCACATTTTCAAAAGTCTGTCTTTGGGATCGGGGTCAAACTTTATAATAAACTACCCAATATTATAAAAAATGCTAACACAATAAATTTGTTTAGACGTCAGCTGAAAGAATTTTTAATATATAAGGCATATTACTCAATAAATGATTATATAAATGACAAAAATGAATGAATTTAGTTTTAGTAATGATAATATTGTGATACTTATTAATTATTATTTGTGATATTATTATAATATGTAGTAAAACCTGACATTTAATCATATGACCAAAGATGTATATTTGTGACTTAATTATTTAAAGGAAATGATAAACGTAAATGGACTATATTGGTATTTTTAAAAAAGAAATTGTATTAATGTAAGAATGAATGCTATGTAAATTAAAACTTATAAAATATTGCACACCACATTGGTATGTTACAGAGATCCTTAATATAAGATACAACACATTTTCCTACCTGTAACAAGCAATAAATAAATTTTGTCTTTTGTCTTTTGTCTTTTGTTCCGTATGTCATCACTGGCAACACACACTGGTCGAAGACTTTCGACTTGAGACACTGCGGTATTTTGGACGAGAAGATGTTACGTAGCTTCCCGAACGCTGCCCATCCGAGTTGGATTCTACGATTGACCTCCTTCTCGAAGTTGGACCTACCTAGTTGGATGGTCTGTCCTAGGTAAATATAGTTCTCTACAACTTCGAGTGCAGAGACACCAACTTTCAATTGAGTGGGTGCAACATGGACGTTTGACATGATTTTCGTCTTATCCATGTTCATTTTCAGACCCCCTTGATGAGAGACTCTGCTGAGGTCATCGAGCATTGTACCGAGGTCTTCCATGGTCTCAGCCATGACTACGATATCATCGGCAAATCGAAGGTGAGTGATGTACTCGCCATTAACATTGATGCCAAAGCCTTTCCAGTCCAGAAGCTTGAAGACGTCTTCCAATGCAGCGGTGAACAGTTTCGGAGATATAACATCTCCCTGTCTCACGCCTCGCTGAAAGTGGATAGGTTTCGAGATCTGGTCCTGGAGTCGCACTGACATAGTGGCGTTTTCATACAAACACTTCATCACCTCGATATACCGGTGGTCAATTTGGCACCTTATGAGAGACCTCAGCACGGCCCATGTTTCGATAGAATCAAAGGCTTTCTCATAGTCCACAAACGCTAAGCACAGTAGCTTGTTATACTCTTCGGTCTTCTGTATAACTTGCCGCAGCGTATGTATGTGGTCTATGGTGCTAAAGCTTTTTCGGAAACCGGCTTGTTCGGGAGGCTGGAAGTCGTCAAACCTGCGCGCGAGACGATTCGTAACGACCCTCGAAAACAACTTGTAAACATGGCTCAGCAGTGTGATGGGTCTATAGTTCTTCAATAGGGTTTTGTCGCCCTTTTTGAAGAAGAGCACCACCACACTTCTGTGCCTAATTGTATTAAATTGCCGCGTGTCGCGAGTCAAAGATTTTGAGATCTGTCTGTTGAGCTGCCGATATCTGGTAGCATCATCTGAGGATGTCAGAACCATTTTCCGTCTATCTTCCATAAGTTGCAGGGTAAAGTCGGAGATCTTTTTAGTTCTGTTTGTACGGCGGGCCTTGAAGACCTTAGACCCAGCCGTATGGACAGCTTCTACGAGCCTGTCATAGTATGAGTCCACTTCCTCGCAGTCTGCTAGGCATTCGAAACGGTTTTGCAGTTCGAGCTGAAATGGTTCGGGGTTTTGGACGTGGATAGGTAAAGGTCGGAGCGTAGCAGTCGGGACCTCTGGAGTTTGACGTTAAGGTTCAATTAGCCTCTGACCAGTCTGTGATCGCTCTCGGTTTTAACCGCATTGATCACGGAGACATCATTGAACATCTGTCGTCTCGTCGACAAGATAAAGTCTATCTCATTTTTAGCTTTACCATCCGGGCTCACCCAGGTCCATTTGCGGTGATCCGGCTTCCTGAAGAAGGAATTCATCATAAAGAGTCCCTCCTTCTCCATGAAGTCGGCCAACATTTGGCCCCGGGGGTTCCGGTCACCAGTTCCAAATTGCCCCACTCTCAGCTCATTACCGAATCGTTTGCCCAGCTTCGCGTTAAAGTCCCCCATGACCACAGTGAAATAGGAGTTAGAGGTATGTATGGCTCTGGATATGTCCTCATACATAACCTCGACTTCACCGTCGGAGTGTGTCGAAGTGGGTGCGTATACCTGTATAACCTTCAACGAATACCGCTTGGTGATTCTGAGTGTAAGGTACGCAACCCTCGTCGACACACTCTCGATTTTCACTAGGTTGTTCACGAGGGACTTGTGGACTATGAACCCGACACCACCTTGGGATATTTGGTCACCCTCCCGGTAATAGAGCAGGTTTCCGGATTTCAGTATTATCGAGTCCTCCCCCTCTCTTCGGACTTCAGATAATCCTACAATATCCCAATGTAACCTGCTCAATTCTTCCTCCAGTTCGGTTATCTTCTCGTCGGACCACAGTGTACGTGTGTTATATGTTGCCAGGGCCAGAGGTCGTCGGTGTTGGTAACGCGGAATCTGCCGGGGATTCTTAGCACCCCCTGCCCTGCCGTAACCACGCCTGTTACCACGGCTGGGAATAGCAGGGCTGCTGGGGACTGAGGGCCGTGGTTTGGTTGTGTCCATCATTTGAGGGGATTTGCCATAATCGCCACGCTTGGCAGACGGGTTGGCGATCGCAGTAAGGTGGACATGGTACTCAGGAGAACGCTGCTGCCCGTTCTCTGGTATATATTCTCTCGGGACGACTTTTACGTCCCCCCACGGGATGAGAGGGGGTGGTGATAATCTTAGGCCGTCACCACACAGCACGCACAAGCGTCTGCGCAATTACAGGGGCTTCTACTCCATCACTCTAATGCTTCGATGGAACGACTAGCAACACGACTGGAAATATGTCAGGTACAGTACCGAGGACTTTACGTGCTCACCGAGGCATAGAGGTGTAATACCGCCAACTCCCAGACTAGGGGCTGAAACTCAGAAAATTTATTAACAGAATAATCCCAAAATCACACATTTTCCCCGGGATACTCTTCCGCATATTTTTCCGTTTTCCAATATTAAGTAAATTCATGAATTAATATGAATTTAAGACTGTATATAGAACTGACATACAACTTTATTGGTAAAATTGTTAAAAGGTTTTGTCTGTGTGTCACGATTTCTGACAAGCTCAAAGCCAGCGGTTTTACAAGTCGTGTCAGCGAAACTCCGAAGTGCATTCCGCTAATAAAGGTGACGTCATGTCATATTCTATACGTCATAGCAGCTGACTTGACAACCAAAGGGTTATTCGAAGAAACTATGTTTTTAAATCTCATAGGCATGTTTCTTATTGATTGAATTTGAACCCTAATTATAAGCAAGTGAGAGTTCTAAATATGGTGATGGCTGATGATTATGTTCCCATTGCCACATTAGGAGTTAAACTTTCATGCATCATAATAATAGAACATTACTTTCAGGTATTCTGCTGTGTGGCGAATATCAATATTATCACCCATAGCCATAGCCAGATGCTCTCACCGGTCCGTAAGTGATTGGCGAGGTCAAGCAACTAGGCTCGCGGTCAGTCCAAGGATGGGTGACCGCCAAAGTGGTTTAATTTCTGAGCATATCCGTGCTTCAGAGGCCACGTTAAGCTGTCGGTCCCGATTGTAGCTATTAGGCAACAGTCGTTAAGCCATGCCAGAGGCCTAATGGGCGGCTTGAACAACACTGACACTAGGGTAACCACTACCCCAACGATAAGTAAGTATCACCCCATCTCATCCCGTGGGGGGCGTAGAAGTCGACCTGAGGGTATACCCATCTGGGTGTACCCTCACCGTAAATTTTATCACATTCACATATATAAGTCCGGTTACACTAATTAATACCCGAAAATAATGTTGTATTATTATGATACGCGTAAGTTTAACCCTATATATGACACTTGAACATAATCATCACCATATTTAGAACTCTTACAGCATGTAATTAGAGTTCAAAATCAATAAGAAACTTAAGTACTGCCTTCAACATTACAGCTGAAAGAATCATCATGGGGGGATATGCCATTATCGCCACGCTTGGCAGACGGGTTGGCGATCGCAGTAAGATGGTCATAGTGCTCAGAAGGAAGCTGCTGCCCATCCTCTTGTAGATGGGGTGACGATATTCTGATATGCGCCGCGCCGTCTTCAGCTTTCATTTAAAATGGCGTCCGAAATAAATTTGATGCTTTAATATAAAGTTCTTCAATGTCAAAAAACAACAACTTACTTTGTAAACGTTACATTTTCTCTAGTTAAAGTTGTTTTAAATAGGACTCTCGTTGTAAACGGTCCAGTCAATTATCTAAGTTAATAGCGTCATAAATATAACGGCTAATAAAGTGGTCTGCTGTTAAACTTTTAAAATGAACGCCAAGTCAGTTTCAAGACAAGGAGGTATAAAGTACTTGTGATCTATTTCATGAGGTTTTAGAAATAGTTCTGGACAATTTTACTTAGAGTTTTATATGCACATAAATTTATTGTTCTTATTCACCCAAATATTTAATAATAAAGTGGACGTAGTTACATGCATCATTCAGCAATCCCGGCATGGTCATCATATCATCCGAAAGAGGTACATTAACATATTAGAAGCACTATAACTAGATTGATATGATTATGGATTTCACGGTACATTGTGTCTTCAAATATGTTACGGGTATCGAATTAATCGCTTATTTTTTGATGACTTGATCTTACCATAAGAATGTAGCAGATGCACTGGCTAGGAAGGGATCTGAAAGTCAGTTCTGTGGACCAGAACCGTGCGTAGGGATTTCTCCAAATGTAATAGGAGCAATCCTTAAAAATGAATCCACAGCTAAACACAATCAAATGTGGACCAAAATCAAGGAATTAAAACACTCAAAGCAACTCATAAAAGGAATAGACCAAAGCTGGTCCAAAAAACTTTGGAAGTACAGCAGAAACCAGCTACGACTGATAGTAGCAGTATTCACGGGCCACTACGGCACCAACTATCACCTACACAAATTGGGACTGTCGAATAGCCCGATCTGCAGGACCTGTAGGGAAGAACAGGAAACAATGCTGCATATAATATGCAAATGCGATGCATTGGCAAGACACAGAATGGCCATCCTGGGGCTGGCATATCCAGAACCAGGAGAGTAC
The DNA here is from genome assembly GCA_951640165.1 of Pseudoips prasinana. NCBI lineage: Eukaryota > Metazoa > Arthropoda > Insecta > Lepidoptera > Nolidae > Pseudoips > Pseudoips prasinana. Next base: position 14,086,940 of record OX621259.1, on the reverse strand, counting down.
AAGGATCTACCCCTAAGAAGTGTACTGGATTATGTGAAAACTTCATTCAGGGATAGAATAAAACCAGTGGGGGATAGTACAAAAGATCCTGAAGGGTCGAAGTGCTGTACGCAAGTACACCCCATCAAAGAAAAGATAAGAAAGAAAGATACCATAAGAATGACTGGTCTATAATGATTATAGGCCAGTGTTACGGGTTATTAGCTGAGTGATGACGGCAAAGAATATCATCACCCCATCACGTCCCGTAGGGTGCAAGAAATCGACTCGAGGAAATACCTACCTTAGAACTGGCAGCAGCCTTTTTCTGTGAACTATGACCATCAAACTGCGATCGCCAACACGTCTGCCAAGCGTGGCGATTATGGCATATCCCCCATTACCTGGGAAGACTCTTGTCCAGCAGTGAAGGTAATTTATAAGATACTAGCAGTGCCCGCGGACTTCATTCCGTGATATGAATATTTTTGTCTCTGTCCGTTTGTCCTGCGTAATACTTCGGGTTAAAAGTTCGGGATTATTTTTTTTATAGCCTATGACACTCCACAATAACGTAGCTTTCTATTGGTGAAATAATTCTACAATTTAAATCGCTTTAGTAGATCCAGAGATTATACATATACAACCACTGTAATACTGTATTTCGAAGTTCGAAATAGCGATGAACTGTAGCCCTAAAGTACTGAAACGCGACCACGTTAGTGCGAAAGTGCGCCACATCGATACACATAATTTCGAATGTTTTCCACCGCGATGCACGTTAGTGCGAAATCGTTTGGGTTAGGTTAGGTTAGAACGGTGACCATTTGGCGCGCGAAGGCGAGCGAGCGTAGCGAGCGTGCCGCGGCAGCGGCCGCCGAGCGCTAGAAAAACATTAACCATGGATATCTCCATAATGGCATGCCTTCGCATTTACTGGACTTTCGCACTAAAGTGCATCGCGCTGGAATACATTCGACAATGTGTGAATCGATGTGGCGCACTTTGGCACTAACGTGAGTCGCGTTTCAGTACTTTAGGGCTACAGTTCATCGCTATTTTGAACTTCGAAATACAGTATTACAGTCATATACAACGTCACAAACTCACAAACGTTGCCTCTTTATAATAGTAGTATAGATTATTTTGTCTTAAAGTACTCAAAAAAAGTTCCAGATATAAACTAGTTCTTCAGACAAAAGATACTCGTTACAAAAATAAGTTATCCCACAAATAAACACCGACAAGTCCTTGACCTTTTCCAAGGTTTTATTGCGATCGTAAGGTTACTTAATTGCTCCCAGCAAATCACCGGTGCAGTAAATATAGCTAAGCCTTCCGAATTTACGGGAATTACCTACGAGTAGACCTTGTGAATGTACGTCGAATGTGGAGGCATTTATTTTGATCATTGGTGGTTAGTACAAAGCATTTTTGTCCGAAAAAATATAGAAAATGACAATTCCAATCCATTTTATCGCCTATTCTGGTGTCGGGAATCTTGATGGGCTCTTATGGCGAGACATTGAAGTTATTGGCGGCAGAGAATTGGGATAAACGTGACTAAAGGGCTTGGGATTGAGTTGCTGTAAGTCTAACATATAATTACTTTTCTGGCCGTGTTTCTCAGTAGCTACGAAAGGCAAATTCTTCATTCAAAAGGGTGATAAATAGGAAGAATATTCAATTTATGGCATAGTTTTGAATAATGGCTTCTAAAGTAAGTAAAGTTAAACATTTTAACGGGTGAACTAGTGCATTTATTAACCCCGGAAACTATGTTGAATAATATGTTAAGCACACTTAGTAAGCCGTAACTAGGCTTTGCTATATTATTTTAATTGTATTGGACCTTATTTCCAGGTGAGATTGATGCGGTCTTGTATAGGCCAATGCCTGTTTAAGGTTTAGGGACACAATAGTAAAAAATGGCGTCTATTTTTCATCGGAATTATCGCAGTGGAAAGGAAACCGCAGTACCGCCGTGAACGCAAATTACTCTCAATTATACGGTAATTAGGTATTTCAAACGTTTGTTGCTAGCTTAGGGAGTTACACCAATCTTTTCATAATCAATAATATATAAGTAAATAATAATAAATATCTTGAAATAATTAATTAACTACCATTCCAAACTAGGCTGAGCCGATACTATAGCAACCAGAAAACTGATTAACATATTTTAAATAAAGAAAAAAATATTTCGGGAAATAGCTAAACGTTTGGTCGACGCTTCGCTTGATCAGAGGGCTGGTCTATTCTTGGGTCAGAGGATCAGCATTGTCATCCAGCGTGGCAATGCGGCCAGCCTTCTGGGCACTTTTCCCATAAGCGATGCGTTATTGGACGCCTTTTAGGGTAAATAGTGTATCTGTAGTTTATCTTATTTTTAGCTTAAAATTTAATTTAATTTAATTATTTACTATTGAATAAAAACCAATTATCACTAAATAAAAAAAGCAAATTAAATTACACCCAGATACAGAACAAATAATCGTGCTCATTATACAAAGATTTCTAGTTGGGTGGGAATCGAACCCACGACCTCTGGCTTAGCAGTCAAGGTCACTAACCACTAGACCTTCAAATGCCTAATAATTCGATGGGCTTTGTGCTTTAACTGTTATTTATGTAAGTAAGTTATTTTTCTTTTACAGGCACATAATGAAAAGAAAGCGACTTAGTTCCAAATATACATTTACAACATCATATTATATAATATACATTTACTTGTAATATAGTCCTTCGTGACCTTTTGTTTACATTCTTAGCGATGAGGTGCCCTCCCCGATTCTCAATCGGAAGAGAGGGTTACATCTTCGCGTATGAACGTGGAATTATAAAAAAAATTAGGTTACATTCGAGGTTTGATCCCGAAAGGTGTGGTGCGGATACTTGTTATTAGTTATATTTGGATACACAGATTGAGCTCACACTACCTTCTATTTTCCGTTGAATCAGTGATTTTTTTTTAATACTTCTTAAATCATAGTTTTACTGAAATCAATCTTCAGAGATCTTTACAATTAAATATAAACATTTAAGTGCGGGTGGGAATCGAACCCATGATCCACAGGGTGTCCAGCCCCATGTACCTTCACCGCTCCGCCACCGCACCGTGTTTCTCAGACTCAGATTCATCAATCCATTCTATATTTATTTAACGCACTTAAGACTATTAAGTGCGTTCAGACAATATCGAATGGATATTATGAAATATCGATCCCCATCCGCTCTTAAATTTATACAATTCATATCATGTTATAATATATATAGGTATAGGTTAATGTTGGTATTTATGGTTGAATATAAAATAGAATACAGGGGTTGAATAGTTCGCGGAAATGCATTTTTATTTCGAAACGTAACTAATAGCGGAAAACCCACAGTTTTGCCAAATGCTTTATTTATAAAACGGAGCGGTGAATTGTGAGCTGTCACGCGAACAGGAAAACTGGTTGAAAAATGTGAGGAAAAAGTTTTTATAAAAAGCTATTGAAAGTGGCAAATTAACATTATAAAGAGGAATTGAAGTTATATGATTGGCCTGTTGGCGTGGTTGGTAGATACCCTGCCTTTCACGCCGGAGGTCGTGGGTTCGATTCCCACCCGGGACAGATATTTGTGTGCATGAACATATCTGTTTGTCCTGAGTCTGGGTGTAAATTATCTATATAAGTATGTATTTACAAAAGAAAAGTAGTATATGTAGTATATCAGTTATCTGGTTTCCATAGTACAAGCTCTGCTTAGTTTGGGATCAGATGGCCGTGTGTGAATAATGACCCAGGATATTTTTAAATTATATAAATAAGTATGTATTTACATAAGAAAGGTAGTATATGTAGTACGTTAGTTAGCTGTTTTCCATAGTAAAAGCTCTGTTTAGTTTGGGATCAGATAGCCGTGTGTGAATATTGTCCCAGGATATTATTATAATTGTTATAGTCTAGTTAGTAGTCTATTTAAATAAGTCTTTAAATACAACATTTAGTATTCAGTATTTTTTCTATAGATATGTAAATAAGCTCGTGGGTCACCGTAAGCTAAATGTCCACACCACCCATGGTGATATGTCCCGTGCAGATGGCTAATCTCCATAAAGACTGGCCGTTGTGGCCAAAATTCGGCTAGGAGGATATTATCATTTTATTAATCAACGTATTAAGGGTGGATATGTTGGGAACCAATAATATGTACCTACCTAACACCTTATGTAACCATGTCTTAAGCGAATAAAGTTCTTATCTTCTTCTTCTTAACGTGGCAACGACTGTACATTTATTTTTTAAATAAAAAAGGTTTTTATTCAAGTAGACTTTAAAAAAGCGCTTGTAAATAGTCAGAACATGTTTGTAGTAATATAGTTGTATACATTATTATTTCTAGTAACATAGATATTTAGGTACACATTGTATGAAAACATTTATACAATTTATTTTATTATAGCATTGATATTTAGCTAGCTTGTATCAAGTTATTGTCAAGAGATTATGTTTAATTATCTAGTTTAAGTCTAATATTTTTACTACATATTGTCATTGTTTTTACTACATTATGCCCAAACATACGGTAAGACCGAACTAACCCTAGTTATGTTAAAGCTAAGTATTCTATTAACATAACAATAGCCTAATTTTCTTCTGAACAATGTTGTAAATATGGAAGTTTCAAGGATGTCGGAGAACCGTTGTACAAATATCCTATCGCCTAAGTGGGGGTTCAAATTGCGCTACTAAGATTCTTGCTCACGTAGCTGTGTTCGTACAGATTAGGATGAAAATATATACTTAATTTTAACTTGTTTTATCGGCTTGACTCTCTCTAGAATCGGCTAGGCAGCCATCTCGCTTGCACAATAAGATACAATACTAATAATAATATTTAGGGACAATGTCACACAGATCATCCTAGCCCCAAACTAAGCAAAGCTTGTACTATGGGTACTAGGCGACGATATACATACTTATATAGATAGATAAATACTTAAATACATAGAAAACATCCATGACTCAGAAACAAATATTCGTGCTCATCACACAAATATTTGCACTTACCGGGATTCGAACCCAGGACCACCAGCTTCGTAGGCAGGAGCACTACCAACTAGGCTACGGTGACCGTCAAAGTCTCAGCAGAAAGACACCCACTGCAGGACAAAGGCCTTTCCAAAGATCTCCACAAATGCCGGTATTGCGTTATCCGCTAACAGCGCCTTCCAGCGACTCTCACAAGATCATCGGTCCATCTTGTAGGGGACCGCTGCGTCTAATCAGATTACATGCTATAAACTAATAAGGTATGGGACTGATATTGAATTAATAAAAGAGTAGCTAGCGTGCTCCGCGGTTAAACTTTATAAATTATAGCCTATGTATTATTCGGATATATAAGCTATATTACTTCAAAGCTTCATCAAAGTCCGTTCCTAAGTCTTTGTGTGACAAACATCCATACGTCCATAGCCAAATTTTAAATGCTTATAACTACGTTAATTTTAAAGTAAATTTAAGGTTGTTTTCAATGTTAGGCTTTATTTGTGGCCGATTTAATATTGACATATAAAAATATCTTAGTCCGCGCCCCTATGGAAAGCACTCACTTAAAATGTGTTTAGTTCATCTTGGGAGATAAATATTCCATAATATTGACAACAAGTTTTTATTTTGATCATTATATCAGCCAAATAATGTCAACAGCTGGACAAGAACCTCCACCAAGAATGGGGGATATAATAAATAATAATAATAATAAATGATTTTTATTTCTATTATTACATATTTATTTGTTAATAAAGTGACTTATGAACTAATGTTAGTAAGGAAAATTGGTGAGGAGGTATTATAAATTAAGGTGGGTACTCTGTCTGTGCAGAACGCAATAAAGCACCCTTACTTTAATACCCTCTGCACAAACTCTCCAACTAGGTGAGCTATAATTTTCAGCAACAGTTCTTAAAATGCTGTTGTTACTGTCTCTTACTCTCCTTAGGATGGATGCGGTTTTTTTACGGATGACAGCGTGAAAGTCGTCCGTCCGAGCCGTCGCAAACATCTCTGAGGCACTACAAAACCGTGGCAGTTTCAAAAGCATTCTGAACACATCGTTTTACTGTATACGCAGGACATCTAGCGATCTTTTGGTATGGATGACCCATAGATTGCTAGTATAGAAACTCTGACAGTACGATTTAAACAGAGCAATTTTAACTTGTTTTGTACACTGTGCAAATCTACGAGCCAGCATGTTACCCCTGACCGCTCGTCGAACGATATCGCAGTAGGATAATCATAGTACTTAGAGAAATCCTGTGGTATATATTTCCTGAGGCCGACTTCTACACCCCCCCCCCCCCCCCCCTTATTTACGTTAGCCACACAGCAAGCATGTTACTTTACGGACAAATAAAATTAACGGACACAAAGTACACACAGACTCAGAAAAACTACTTGTGGGTCACACAAATAGTAGTCCTGTGCGGGAATCGAAACCGGGACACTTATAGCCAATTTAATAAATTAATACTTTTATGAATCAGAATGTCCCAATTTAACCAAAGTACACTAATTACGTAAGTCTTACCAATTTCAATAGGTAACAATGAATTATTCCCAATGTTTCCATTTATTGGGATTATATTAAAAACAGTAGTCCCTGACCAATTAATACAATTTGAATATTTCCGTTTGATCATTGACTCAATTCTTGTTCGGCCCCAATTAATTCCAATGTGAATGTATAAAACCTTCATTATTAACAGTGTAGTTATGTATATAATGTTCGTTAATGTTTTCACGAGGCTTGAGGCCCTCATAAGGGTAGATCATAGTCTAATAAGTAATAGTAGTAAGTCTTGGTCTACGGTATACGCTACCTAACGTAATAAGCGAGAATGGGGGTCCAAGAACGATGTTATTAGTAAGACTATTGTTACAAATACCCGTATAAATAAATAGCAACGAATTTTATTCACATAGACTTGAAAAAGCGGTTGTAAATGGATCAAGAAACTATTCTTGATCCATTTACAGTCCGGACATAACTTAATACTAATTAAGTTATGTCCGGACTGGTAGAATAAAAGTTGTTGCTTATGATGATCTTATCTTATCTTATCTTTTGTACTATCCCCACTGGTTTTATTCTATCCCTAGAGCCCTGAATGAAGTCTGCACATAATCCAGTACGGTTCTTAGGGGTAGATCCTTGTAGTCACCTGGTTCTCGATATGCCAGCCCCAGGATTGCCATTTTGTGTCTTGCCAATGCATCGCATTTGCATATTATATGCAGCATTGTTTCATTTTCTCCCCCACAGGTCCTGCAGATCGGGCTATTCGACGGTCCCAGTTTGTGTAGGTGGTAGTTGATGCCGTAGTGGCCCGTGAATACTGCTACTATTAGTCGTAGCTGGTTTCTTTTGTATTTCCAAAGCTTTCTGGACCAGCTCTTGTCTACTCCTTCCATGAGTTGTTTGGAGTGTTTTAGTTCCTTGATTTTGGTCCACATTTAGTTGTGTTTAATTCTGGATTCGTTTTTAAGGAATGCTCCTATTACGTTTGGAGGAATCCCTTCGCACGGTTCTGGTCCACAGAACTGACTTTCAGATCCCTACCTAGCCAGTGCATCTGCTTTTTCGTTGCCTTCTATTCCCGGTTATGATGATAGTCTTGCAAGGTTGTAGGTGTTTTACAAGTAACTCTGTAGGCATATGGCTACAGAAAGGCATAATTTGAATGAATTAATGAAACATTTATTTGCTAAAATATAGGCACAGGGTTGTTGGGTACATTATCAATTTATCCAACTATATTTGACATAGACATGTCTTGCAAAAATTTTCTACAAGGTCAACTATAATATAAATATTATGAAACAAATAAAATGTCAAACACAAAAAGACGGTGCAAAATAGTAAAGTGAAAACATTAAAAGAGCATTAGATAAAAGAGTATTTAAAAACAGAAAACATGTCAAATTTTAAAATTAATATTTAAGTACCTAATTCATCTGTTGAATAAAAACATCTGTCACTTAACCAATTGTATAGGGTCCTATTAAATTCCATGTCGTTTAGTTTTCTTACTCTTTCGGGAAGTTTGTTAAATATTATTATGGCCATATTATAACAATTTGTATCACCAAGCCTCAGTCTATTTCAGCAAATTGATTACTGTAAGCCCTGATGTATGTTTACCAAATAAGTTTTTAGGAACACACAATTCCTTTTGTTTATTTTCACCCTGAATTAAGCGAGACATCTTAAATACCTAGAATTGTAGCAATAAAAGCGAACATCCAAATATTTGTGTGTTGAGATCACCGTAAATGACCTGAGGGAGTAACAACAGGATCTGAATTAACGCCTGCCTTACAAAGAGACTTTATCTTCTCAACATTTGTTGTAATACAAGTCTTGCGGTATTTGTGAAGTATGTTTTACGAAATATTACGGTTGCTTGTGATGATGAACGGTTAAGGGTTTCTTGAAACAATTCCTACAACCAAAGACACATCAACATGTCAGCCAAAGTACGTCTACTGGTGGATAAAAGCCTCCCTAAAGAATGGGGGGATATGCCATAGGCGCTCCATCCACTAAACCGCGCCCCGACGTGTAGCGCGGGATAGCAGATTTTATCATTGTATGCTAGTATCTCAATTTATATACAAATCACGACGCAGAAATGCGTGGGAAGGCGCCCCGCACGCATCATCTGCCAATCTGCGCGGGAGCGGCGGCGTGCCGCGGGACCGGCTCCGTAGTCCCGGGCGTGATTAGATACTGTAAAGACGTTTTCAAGAAGACAAATTAAGTAACTTACAAAGTAAGTAAGGCTATCGTAATCTGCATCACCGCGTGGGAGAGCAAATTACAACGCTAACTAAGGCAGATCTGCTCCTCCGTCGCCGCGCGCGTTATCCGTCGCGCCGCGGACCGCGGCGGGACGCATCTTCAGTGGGTGAACCGCCATAATCACCACGCTTGGCAGAAGAGTTGGTGATCGCAGTATGATGGTCATTGTCGACAGACGCGAAATCGTACATGTTATTACCGATTTATATCTACATATATAAAAATCAATTGCTGTTCGTTGGTCTCGCTAAAACTAGTGAACGGCTGAAGGGATTTATCTTATCTCTTGAAATGTTCGTGGAGGTGTAAGGAAGGTTTAAAAGATGAGAAAAATTTGGATAATTGCCAGAAAAACCCTAAAAACAACACTTTTCTTTTTCCCATATAAATGTTTTCATTAAGATTATTTTATACCAAAGTGTAGGTCTTTTATGAATCGATTGAGGCAGTACGATGTCTCTCTCGAAGTCCGATATAAAACAATAGATGCGTAAGTACTCTTCCACAGCGGTATGCGGGCGCGTGTAAAATGCAAAGTTTTTAAGACAAGCAAGAGATAAATATCGAGATATGCTTAATTCCTTTTTTTTGGTTTGCTATAGTTCATAAACTAGATTAGGGCAAATGAAATGAACATTTTTAGCACTTGGGTATTAACATACACTTGTACTTGTCAAACTCACTATGCAGAACATAAATATAGTCGAATGTAGTATTGCAGTAAATTGAATTAGGCCTCATTTACGGAGACGCGGGGCGTCTCGCGGCGCGTTGGACGTTTTTTCTGTTTACGGTGGGGCGGCGCGTGAAGCGGCACGCATCATCGCACGCGTAACCACAAACTTATAGCAATATACGACCATGTTCATAGAGAAGCGAGACGGGAAGCGTGGCGGTGCCCGCCGCGGCGCCCGCGGCGAATCCTCTAGCGTGTAGCGAAGCACGCGGCGAGCATCGCGGTATCGCACGCTCGCCTCGATCAAATCGACTAGTTTTATGTTGGCGAGAGATGGGAGCGCACGAGAATTGCCGCTGCGTGCGCCGCCGCGATAAACGCCGCGTGGGACGCGTCGGTGCCATCCGCGGGCTAGGCCACAAAAAACGCCCTAATTCAAACAAACGCGTCTAAAATCGCTTCTCCGTAAACGCACTCATACAACGCCATATATTTGTATTTAATTCAGTGCGGGCCGCGCCGCTCAACGCAACGCGCGACGCCCCGCGTCTCCGTAAATGAGGCCTTAGTCCGTCAGTGGAGTCTGTATTTCACATTTGTTTTTCTTAATTCTTAAATTATTAACAAATTACTTACCTATTATTTTTAAATGTAGAACTATTATATTAAAATTATAAAAAAATGAAGACAACGAGCAGATGGTTAGCGCACAAGGCTTTCAACCAGTAAGTTAATTTAAGCGACTAATACCTGAGGGCACCCTTATGGTGTTCGGGCCACGGTAAAATAGCTCGTCTATGTCTATATAAAAATAAAAAAAAGTTCTGAATGAGTCAGAATGGACTAACGGAGGTTGTGTTAAAGGCAATACCCAAATACGGTCAGACTTTTCTGTATATATCTGTATTTTCATGGATTTGGATCCAACGTAACAGTAGTTATACTGTACGTTTCTTTTTTTTATATCAGAGGCCGACAAACGATCAAGTGGGTCATCTGATGGTAAGTGATGTGCGATAGCCCATGGACACTCGTAACACCTGAGGTGTCGCTGGTGCGTTGCCACCTTTTAAAAGTCAGCAAACAAGTGTTGCTGACCCTTCCCCCCACCCAAATGAGCTCTGGCGACCTTACTCACACTCGGAATGTGTTTCCGGAATTAAAATTATTAATGTTATTATTAAGGAGTGTCTTCTGTAAGGTGGAGGTACTTCCCCAGTCGGGCTGCTCTTTGAGCGAATGAACGCTATGCCCTACCTCTACTACGTATGTTGTATTGTTAAATTATACGCAGTTGCATGTTACGAACATCTCTGTGCCATGTTTAACTTTTATATATTCTTGCAAGCATTCGTTATAGAATAAAAAAATATTAAAGTCAATTCATAAAACTACGGTGAATACGCGGAATAAAAAGAACCATACCGTTGAATGAATAACCTCATTTTTAAATCAGTTAACAAAGAGGAAGATTACGTCAACGTAAAAGTAGATGTGTTAAAAAAATTGTCTATGACATCATCATCATCATTGCAACTGGAAGACGTCCACTGCTGGACAAAATCCTCCCCAAAGATCACCACAACTGCCGGTCTTAAGGTCTCTGCACACAGCGGGCGCGGCGCGGCGGGACGGGACGGCGACGCGACACTGAGGAGTTGTAATGTACTAGATATTACGGGCGACGCCACACACAGCGTCGCGTCGAACGGGACGGCTCTGTGTGGCGTCGCCCGTAATATCTAGTACATTACAACTCCTCAGTGTCGCGTCGCCGTCCCGTCCCGCCGCGCCGCGCCCGCTGTGTGCAGAGACCTTTATGCTGCCGGCATCCATATGTAAAATATGGTACAGCTTTTCCACACAATATTCTTATCAGTTGTTATGCAATGTTAACCGACTCTGAGGAGAGGCCCTGCCCTGCAGGAACACTAAGTTTATCTTTATGTTTTCATTTATTTATTTACAACATTTTATAGGTTTGCAACCAATACGAAAATTAACCATCAAATTATTGTAAGTAAGTAAGAGTAATTTTGTTGTGAAAACTTAAACTAGATATGTATATAGGTTTAAGAAAAACATAAAAATAACAAATTAGTATTCAATAAATTATAACCTTCCATAAAATTAACAAATAAATACATACTCATAGTAACTTCAAGTACTCAAGCCCATTTAACAGGCACATTAAAGGGTGACTCAGTAAAGCCAAACTTTAACAGGTATTATAAACACGTCCAGCTACCCCAATCCGTCAATTATCTTTTATAGATTTTCAACTTTATCACAAAAGCATAAGATACAATTTCAATTGGGGAAATTTGACAGATTAGGGTAGCTTCACGTGCTGGCGTCTGTACATAAACATTAAAGTCAGCCTTATAATCGCATGTAAATCTCACATGATTTACACTACAAAACAACCACGTACGCTGTCCCTAAGCGCAAACTCAAATCAAAAGGCAGTTGCCCGTAAGTATACACTAATACAGTGGGTTTATTTGATATTAGTAACAATTTTTTATAAACAAACCTTTAGTGTTAATCTGTTTCAAACTATTTATCTCTGGGAACCGTTAAGAACCGTTTACATCAAACGTGCTAACGACGAAGACAACTAATTATAATTATTTTATCATCAAATCTCGTGTACATGCCCTATTGAGTATGTTTTGCCGGAGCGTCTCAACTGAGCCGTGTTGAAACCGGTAGTAGAAATACCCGCTGATTTTGTTTCGCTGGGTCTTCTCAGTTGTGGCGCATTGGATCCGGTGGTAGCATTGAAGCGCGACCGTCGTTATAAACACAAGGTCCGCCATAATAATAATTAATTCGTACCTTAATATAGACAGAATCATTCAGACAATATGAAGTAAAAATATAGCTAAAATTTAACATTTTGATAATTAAACCTACACATTATCCATGACAATAACTTAATTTAAGTTAGTTAAATATCGTTACTGTTATAAAATAAATCTCATTGTCAATTTTTCCTACAATCCGTGTACCTAAATATCTATATGTACCTAGAAATAATTATAAATTAATTATATCGATACCGGAAATTTCAATTGTCGTAAAGGACAAAACACGGTTTTTCAGTAGAGCCAAATTGCCAAGCCAAATTGTCAACTAGCCAAAAATTCAATTGCCTAGCAGACTGCGAAGAAGTGGATACATACCACGACAGGTTCATGGAAGCTGTCCATTCGGCCGGGTCTAACTTCTACAAAACCCGCCGGACAAATGGAACTTGTACGAGGTTAGAATGGCTCTCAAACAACTGAAAAACAACAAGGCGCTGGGGCGCTTCTGAAGGTGGGTGGTACACCGATCCTGCGGGCCCTTCAGAAGTTATTCAACTCCATCATACTCGAAGGTCAAACGCCAAAAGCATGGATGGCACAGGAGTGTGGTGGTACTTTTCTTCAAAAAGGGCGATAAAACCCTATTGACGAATTACAGACCCATCTCACTGCTGAGTCATGTTTACAAGTTGTTTTCGAGAGTCATTACAAACCGTTTCGCACAAAGGTTTGACGACTTCCAGCCTCCCGAACAAGCCGATTTCCGAAAAGGTTACAGAACCATAGACCACATACATACGCTGCGGCAAGTTATACAGAAGGCCGATCAGGCGGCTCAAGGTCACCCAAAGAGCAATGGAAAGGGCTATGCTTGGAGTTTCCTGCGAGATCGAATCAGAAATGCTGAGATCCGCAGGCGAACTAAAGTAGCCGACATAGCCCAAAGAATTTCCAAACTGAAGTGGCAGTGGGCAGGGCACACAGCTAGTAGAACTGACGGCCGATGGGGCAGAAAGCTTCTCGAGTGGCGACCACGAAACGAAAGACCGACGATCTTGTGCGGGTCGCGGGAAGCCGCTGGATGCGGCCAGCCCAGGACCGGCTATTGTGGAGATCCTTGGGGGAGGCCTTTGTTCAGCAGTGGACGTCTTTCGACTGATATGATACATATTTATCACTTTTTGTAGATCCAAGCTAACGATGAGCGTATTGTTGGAAGTTAATTTTGTTGTCCACGGCGTACGATCCAGTCTTTTCGACGTCGAACATCTAAATTCCAGAAATATTTTAATAGGCGCATTCTTCTATCCTCTGAAACTTCGTAACATTTTCTAGCACATACGCCAGGTGAACATGGAGTTTATTTCATTGACATCTCTGCTATTATACTTCCTGATCTTGTTTCATATGACTTACCAGAATTTTTTGTTGTTTCCTAAGCTTACTTTTGATTTTCTTTTTGGGTTTGTCTTTAATTAGGTTTTGTATGGTATTGGTTCTCTGTTCGTTCTTACCTATGATTTTTTGTTTCTTTTTAGTGCACTTTTTCTTTTTATTATTACTATTAACTGAACTCTCAGACTCGTTCATGCCCGAAAAATCGGAACTGCCTGCTGAGAAGTCTTCATTATCAGAGAGATAATCAACGTAGGAATTAAAATCTTATTTCGAAATTTCTTACTAGGTTTAGGGTGTTCAGAATTCATATCATGATCACTAATGTCGACGGTCACCGTAGCCTAGTTGGCAGTGCTCCTGCCTTCGAAGCTGGTGGTCCTGGGTTCGAATCCCGGTAAGTGCAAATATTTGTGTGATGAGCACGAATATTTGTTTCTGAGTCATGGATGTTTTCTATGTATATAAGTATTTATCTATCTATATAAGTATGTATATCGTCGCCTGGTACCCATAGTACAAGCTTTGCTTAGTTTGGGGCTAGGATGATCTGTGTGACATTGTCCCCAGATATTATCTAATGTCAGTAGTTGGATCAAAATAAGATGTATCGAAAATATTGATAAGTCAAAGAGAATCCTTATTTTCTTCTATATCATTTGGTTCGTGCTCAAAGACCACTGTTTCTAAAGAAGTGTACACCTGAGGTAGATTGGTCAATGTTGTCTGTTACTATTTCTGTACAAGAATGTTCATGGGAGTGATGCGCCTGTGGTTCATGTATAACGTCAGATGTAGTAATCTGTGTGATCTCTTTAATTTCAGCCCTGGATAACATCAGCGGTCAGTACCTCTTCAATAGGAGTAGTCTTAGTGATATCTTTTATTTCAGATTCTGGCACAAAGACAACATCTCCCGCAGGCAAGTCCTGGATAACGTTAGCAGTAAGTACCTCGTCAATAGGATTAGTCTTAGCGATATCTTTTATTTTACATCCAGGCGCAAATACAACATGACCCAGAGGCAAGTCCAGCGTAAAGTCAGCAGTCAGTACCTTGTAAATAGGAGTAGTCTCAGTGATATCTTTTATTTCAGGTTCAGGCGCAAAGACAACATCATTTGGAGGAAAGTCGTGTATAACGACAGCGGTTAGTACCTCATCGATAGAGGTAGTCTGAGTGATATTTATTTCAGGTTCAAGCACAAAGACAACATCACCGGGAGGCATGTCTTGGATAACGTCAGCGGTAAGTATTTCGCCAGTAGGAGTAGCCTGAGTATTAAATTGTCGTGACTTTCGGTTTTGACATATTGTAAGCGGTGGTGGTAATAATATATTATTATAAGTAGCCACGATACCGCATGAAATGGCGCTGTGAACTAGATCGTATGAGTCCCGGTCCTCCCGCATCCGTTACTTACACCCCCGTTGCCCTAGGCATCGTGCTGCCGCGCAACTTGCCGTCTCGCGTCGTAACCTGTCGCAGATTCCTTTGCGTTTTCGGCATTATGAACGAGACAAAAATTATGAATGACTTTTTCTTTGAATTTGGGTCGTAAAGGACACTCAAAAACAAACGACCTTTACGCCCTAATTACGTAAAATAAAGGAAAGCATAGATTAGGCCGTAAGAGTTACGATTATGAAATAACATCTTTACGACCTTATGATTTGTAATACTAAATGCATCAGGTTCGCATTGCCGAATGTGACTCAAATTGTACCAACAGTTGCACTTAATGCGAAAATATTAGATTTAGTCCCATCGACCGTATTTTTAGGATTGGCACTTGATTCAAAATTGCAATGGGGTCCTCAGATTGAAAAGTTAGCAGGTAAATTAAGTTCGGCTTCCTATGCTGTCTGGAAAATAAGGCAATTGTCAGATGAACAAACTGCTAGATTAGTGTATTTCGCGTACTTTCATGGCATTATGTCGTATGGCATTCTGCTGTGGGGTTCGGCGGATAACATAGGTACTATTTTTGTATTGCAGAAAAGAGCAGTCAGAGCCATTTATGGTTTAGGCAGTCGCGATTCTTTGCGAAATTTGTTTAAAGAAATAAATATACTTACTGTACCATCGGAATATATATATCAGAATATAATGTTTGTTAGAAAAAATATTCATAATTATAAAAAGAAAAGTGAACTGCATAATATAAATACTAGGAATAAAAACAAACTAGCCATGCCAGGCTTTAGAGTAAGCAAAACGAATAAATCATTTTTAGGAAATTGTATTAGGTTTTATAACAAGCTTCCTACTCAAATTACTGATCTGCCTGACACAAGTTTTAAAACACATATTAAACGTGTACTTATGGCTAGGGGTTATTACACCACTAAAGAGTACATCGATGACAAAGACGTCTGGCTCTCACTTCCTACCTGCACATTGCTCGCTGGAGATCTTGTAGCCACATAGACATGACTGATCTGCTGTGTTACGTGAACTATCTGTAAATGATTGGTATCATATACTTAATTTAAAATTATTGACTCTGTCTCAAAATGAATAATGTTATTGTTTCGAAGTTTTTCTTTTGTATACCTAAATATAATCTAAAATAATAAGCATTCAGACAAGCGATCGAGCATATATTGTGTTTGCCTACTAAATAATTACTCTAATTGGACCAAATCCCGTGTTCATGCCCGCTTGAGTATGTTCCGCCGGACCGTCTCAACTGGGTCGTGTTGAAACCGGTAGTAGATGAACCCACTGAGTTTGTTTCGCTGGGTCTTCTCAGTTGGGGCGCATTGGATCCGGTGGTAGCATTAAAGCGCGACCGTCGTTATTAACACAAGGTCCGTCATAATAATAATACCTTTAATATAGACAGAACCATTGACAATATGTAGTAAAAATATTAGACTTAAACTAGATAATTAAACATAATCTCTTGACAATAACTTGATACGAGCTAGCTAAATATCATTTCTGTAATAAAATAAATTTTATAAATGTTTTCATTCAAGATGTACCTAAATATCTATGTTACTAGAAATAATATCTAATGTATACAACTATATTACTACAAACATGTTCTGACTATTTACAAGCGCTTTTTTAAAGTCTACGTGAATAAAAACCTTTTTTATTTATTTTTATTTATTTATTTTATAATAATATGGTTTATAATGTCGTATAAAAAATCAATGCAATAAAATAGATTACGACCTCTTAAAAAATAAAAACATAGCTTTACGCTCCATATTGAAAATTAGTTTTACGATACATCCCAAATAGTAAAAAAAAACCAGTCAGAGTTGTTGAAAATCCGGGTCGTAAGAGACTTTTTTTTAAGGATAGAATTATTTTAAATATACCAATCGAAAGAGCTCGCGACGCTGATTCCAAATATGTATATAACTCATTTTCGGCGAAATGTCCTTTACGGCAATTGAAATTTCTGGTATCGATATATTACTACGAACATGTTCTGACTGTTAACAAGCGCTTTTTTAAAGTCTACGTGAATAAAAACCTTTTTTATTTATTTATTATTTTATTTATCATCAGCCTCATATCGTCTACTGCTGGACATAATACTCACTCAAATGTTTCTATATCGTTCCCATTTGGAGAGGTCTCTCTTAAGGTCAATAAAGACTGGCCCTCTGCGCGGGATGCAAAATAGTGCACAAGCATGTGCGAAAACATAGAAGCATATTTCCATCCATCACTATCATGATCTGATGGGACGATTAGCGACACGGCCGAAAACAGAACAGGTACCAGGTCCGACGGCTCTACGTCCACTCCAAGGCACAGGAGTGTATAAGCCGCCAACTCTCAGACTCCGAGCTGATACTGATAAAATTCCCTTATTCCTGATAGAACCCAAGATCTCTGCGGTTTAATATTTTTATTTTTATTAATTTGGGAAGCTATTAAGAAGCTGGAAGTAACGGATACATACAATTGGTTCAAATTTTGATAAATAAATGCCAATAACAAGCTTCTACAACTAGTTAACAAAATGGAGGCATCTCCGGTCTACTTAATTAACTACAATAATGATTATTCTACAAATAATTATTTATTTATTTTCACCACATCAAATTCATTGAGTACATTTAGGTATACTAAGTGTGCTTAAAAATACAGTATGTGTAGCATACTGGTACCTACTACATAGGTTCATTACGATGCTAGGTCACATCATCTTCGCTAAGCTATTTTTAAAATAACTTGTAATAAAGATGCTAGGCCCAAACTCCCTGAAGAGCACGCTGACATCGGTAGCGAATAGTAGTTTTAACATTTATTTAATATTAGATTATATTGATTGATTAATTAAGATGATGATTAGTGAATAAAAATAGAAATTAAAATAACAATTAATAATTAAAAAAAAAGCATGCAAAATGTGAGTGTGTGTGTGTTTGTGTATGTGGATGTGAGTGTGGGTGTGGGTGTGTGTGATGTGATGTACTGTGATGTAGGAATGTGTGATGGTTCGATTGTTATTAGTTGCATTTAACTGAGTGAGCTTAACATGTTCTCCGTTTCGTCATAGTGGTTTTGCATGCATTGCATGCAATGCAATGGTTTTGCAAGATTGAGCCAATTGTACTATACAAAGATGTATACATTATCAATGAAATATCTAGTTAATTTGGATCTGGTAGAATTTTTGCTAGTAGTAAACAGATCAATAAAATCAAAACGACTATCACCATTTGACTTGTTAAATTCATTGAATACTCTAGGCAGAAAGCTGTTAACTCTAAAATTGGTGCGGCATGGAGGACAGTATAACAAGAGATTTTTACGTAAATTTCTTACAGGTATTGACAACTTGATTTTTGAAACAACTTCGGGACAGTCGATATCACCCTGGGCAATATTGAGAAGAAAATATTATAAATATGCTACCGCTGGACCGACGTTTATTTCTCACTTAAAGGCAAATTCAAAACATTATTTAAGCATTTATTAAGGCGAACAGCTGGAGTCTGTACTAGGTTCGAAACCTGTATATCAAATTTACAGGCCTTCTTAGAAATACAGTTTAGAAACTTTTACACAAAGTCCAAATCCTACAAAGTTTCGAGCAAAACTGTTGAGAACAGGTGCAGGAATGACAGATTTACGTACTTTCAGGGCACGGGCGTATAACACCGACAGCTTCCAGACTCCAGACTGATAGGACAACCTCAATACTTAGCTTGATCTGGGGTTTGCAACCAAAAGCACATTACTTGAACATACTACCGAACAAATATGGATGATCAAACACTAATTACCAAAAACCTCGGGATTTGCCAAAAAATATAGGAAGATCTCTACCCAGTGTAAATACAACTTTATAACAAAGATTATTCACGCATGTTAATTTAATTTGGGAATTAACGTTCTGAAGTATGTTGAAAGTGGCAACTTTAACGGTCTCTATTAGTACTGAGAATTAAATGTTAATGAGAATCGTATTGTTGGGACACGGGATTATTTACGGGTTTCGTTTAGAAGTAATTATGGAATTTCCCCTTAAATTTGCTTTGTGTGTATAATATATACACACGACGAATCTCTGGGTACGGGATTTGTTCGGAGACCTATTAAAATATCGGCTTAGAAACGAAGATTCAATTAGCGGTCAGGGCTACCACCTAATTTGCCGGTCACCGAGATCGGCGTTCAAATAGATTAACTTCGTTCAATCGGCTTCAACGTTGAAAATCGATTATAGACCATTTTATGATGTCACATGCAAATAATGGTTTTGACTACCTTTGCTGCTCTTATGATGTGTGGAACCGATAGTTTAACTTGCTCTCTGCAGCAAAAAGACTGGCTCCCATTCAAAAATACTAAATGATTCGTTCAATCGGCATACATGAGTGCTCATGTATGCCGATTGAACGAATGATTGCGCTACGTACCTGGTCTAACTATCTTGGTTACTCGACTATTGTCAGTATTGATGAAGATAGCATCGATTTATTAAACATTCGATATAATGAATGGTCGATCATTGAAATTCGATTATTCGACATTCGATTCGGCATAATATTGGGATCATCGGAGGAGCATTAGATTGGGGGCACGTGATAGTATTAACGTCAAAAAGTTCGGAAATAGCTGTACACATCATTATAATATACAAATTAAGTATTTTGCGTCGTAGGTACTTGAATGAACCTCCAAGAACAAGAACAGTGACCTTGCCAGACCACCATCAGTCTTGAAAACCTTCATCAGGGTGCATTATATTATGACCTTCGATGACGGCTAGTCTATTTCAATTTTCAATTTATTTATTGCATTCATGGGTTTACATAGGTCTTAATAATAGAGTAGGTACAGTACCAAACATGAACCCTTCTAGGGCACAGCAATATTTTTAAATTGTAATTTGTCATTTTAAACATATAAGGGAGGTAGTATAGTACAGGTATAAATAATCGTCATGATGTGTGATGTCAGGCCATGAGTTTATGTTATGTAAGTCACATATAATAAAAAGAAATTGAAGTATTCATATTATTTAATAATTGCATTTGTTAATTAATTAATTCGCGATTATATTATTATTTATTACGATTTATCTAATCGAGACCCAGGACAAATCTTTTTGCGATGATCACAATTGTTTACTGTATTGCTGGGTTTAATTAGAGGCCACCGTTCTTGTTCTTGGAAGGTAAACATACATACGTAGACTCACGCCTGTTTCCCAGAAGGGTAGGCAGAGACAACGGATTTCCATTTGTCACGATCTTTGCATACTTCTTTTGCCTCGATTACTGTCATTATATTCTTCATACATGCTCGCCGGTGTAGGGTACTTCTGACCTGCCCTTTCTTGAGAACGTCTCCGATTTGGTCAGAGAATATTCGACGAGGTCTTCCCCTTCCGGTTGTCTCATTCACACAGGCTAG
Source organism: Pseudoips prasinana (assembly GCA_951640165.1). Classification (NCBI taxonomy): domain Eukaryota; kingdom Metazoa; phylum Arthropoda; class Insecta; order Lepidoptera; family Nolidae; genus Pseudoips; species Pseudoips prasinana. The sequence goes on along the minus strand of OX621259.1, from coordinate 14,066,327 downwards.
GTATACTTATTTTGTCAATCTTCTTTCATTCATCCTTTCTAAATGGCAAAACCACCTCAGCATGCCTTTTTCAATCTTTGTGACTACATCCTCTTTCACACCACAACGCTCTCTTACATCAGTATTTCGAATTCTGTCTCTCAAAGTCACACCACACATACTTCTCAGAGCACATATAAGTATGTATATCAGTTGTCTGTTTGCCATAGCACAGGCTCAGCCAAGTTTGAGTGTTAGTTGTCCCAAGATAATTATTTATAGACCGCCCGCATTAAATAGTTGGCAGTTCGTTGCACTCACTAAATAAAACGAAACAATTCAGTAAAAACACAGCAAAGTTTGCACGTCTGATAACTAGCAAAATTATCTCTGAATTTGATACAATTTAAGTTAACTCGTTCACAACCGCTTAACATTTGATTAAAACTGATTAGAGTAAAGTTGGGTGCAGTGTAATTAATACGTGCGTATCTTGACTAAGATTAGTTAATTATAATACTTGGGTGATTACGAGGTTGCCGCGTAAAGGGGTAAAATATTATATGGCTTAATTTCCTTACGGCAAATTCTATCATTTTGAGATACAATTTACTTGATATATATAATATAATAATAATAATAAGGGAGGAAACTTCTAGTAGTGTGACTGATGGTTGTTTACCAAATATGGATGAAATGTCCTCATTTTGGAAAAATATTTGGTCAGCGCCCATACGTCACACCGATGGACAATGGATTGATGTAGTTAAGCGCTCATGTGAACACTTGCAACCTATGCAATCTATTAGAATTACCCCCTCTGATGTGGGGAATGCGGTTCGTCCGACTCATAACAGGAAAAGTCCTGGGCCGGATGGACTGCATAATTTCTGGCTAAAGTGGTTGCGAAGCTCGCATGCGTGCTTGGCTACTCAATTCCAAGAAGCTATCGATTCTGGCTCCCTCCCACCTTTTATGACAAACGGTATCACTTTTCTGCTCCATAAAACTGGTAGTACCACGGATCCAAAGAATTATCGACCCATCACGTGCTTACCTACTATATATAAGCTCCTTACATCCATTCTGGTATCAAAATTAAATGAGCATTTGTATGCCAATCACGTTTTAGATCCTGCTCAGAATGGATGTAGGGTTGGGTCCCGTGGTACTAAGGAGCTCCTCCTCATAGACATGGCCGTTTGCCAACAGGTTCGCAAAGGTCGAAGGAGTCTCTCCGCTGCCTGGATTGACTATAAGAAGGCATATGATTCGGTGCCCCATACATGGTTAAGACGGGTACTAGAGTTGTATAAAGTTGATGCAGCTCTATGCGCCTTTCTTACCTCGTGTATGGGACAGTGGACCACGGTTCTTCGTCTTTCAGGAACCGGAGTGACTCCTTCGATATCCGAACCTATAAGGATTGAGCGAGGCATATTCCAGGGTGACAGTTTGAGTCCTTTGTGGTTTTGCCTAGCCTTGAATCCTCTCAGCGCTGTGCTGAGGGATTCCGGGTTAGGCTATCGGTTGCGGAGAGGGGGTGAGACCATTTCTCATCTTCTGTATATGGATGACCTCAAGTTATATGCTCCGAATAAACCAAACCTGATATCCCTACTAAACCTCACAGAAAGATTTAGCAGCGATATTGGAATGGAGTTCGGTGTAGATAAATGTGCGGTCATACATGTACAGAGGGGCAGAGTTGTAAATTCTGATAATTTACAACTCACCGAGAGTATGTCTCTCAGATCCCTCTCTGAAACCGAAACCTACAAATACCTTGGTATGTCTGAGTGTCTAAATATCCCAGGTGGGGACATTAAGCAGTTGGTGAAGGAACGCTTCTTTAACCGCTTGACAAAAGTACTGAAAAGTCTATTGTCAGGTGGTAATAAAGTGCGTGCTTTCAACGGCTGGGTAATGCCTCTACTGGTTTACACCTTCGGCATACTAAGGTAGACTCAAACTGAGTTAGATGCCCTGGATCGAAAAATCCGGAAACGCCTAACGACGTACCGTATGCACCATCCACACTCTTCACTAATGAGATTGTATATCCCACGGAAGTGTGGGGGTCGAGGCTTCCTCAATGCCAAGAACCTACACAACCGTGAGGTGTGCAATCTCAGGGAATATTTCCTTGGTGTTGAGTGTGGGATGCATCGAGACGTCGCCGCCGTTGACAACGGACTCACGCCGCTCTTCTTGGCTAAAGAAGAATGGAGAAAGCCCGTCGTACTTAGCACTCGGGATCGAATTGACGTATGGAAGAGCAAGGTGCTTCATGGTAGGTTCCACCAGGCCCTACATAGTGCTCAATTGTGGACTTACAAGCATCTGTGGCCTGGCTACGTTTTGGTGACCTATTTGGTGAAACTGAAGGTTTTGCTTGTGCAATTGCTGATGAAGTTGTCAAGACGAGGAACTATCGGAAGCACATCTTCAAGGACGGTACCATCGACATTTGTCGGGCGTGTCACCGTCCCGGAGAGTCCATCAGACACATTGTTTCCGGTTGTTCCTATCTTGCCAACGGCGAGTACTTGCACAGGCATAACCAAGTTGCCAGGATTATCCACCAGCAGCTTGCTCTTCGGTATGGTCTTGTAGACTCCGAAGTGCCATACTACAAGTACGTACCGGAACCAGTTCTCGAAAGCGGTTGTGCCAAACTCTACTGGGACCGGTCTATCATTACAGACAGGACTATTGTTGCTGACTAATAAGCCTGATATCGTTTTGGTAGACCGGTATGACCGCCGGGCATTTATTGTTGATATCACTGTCCCATTTGACGATAACCTCGTAAGAGCCGAGACTGACAAGTTGTCAAAATACTTAGATTTGGTTCACGAGGTTACCGCCATGTGGGATGTGGACTCAACAATAATTGTCCCGATAGTCGTCTCCGTAAACGGTCTCATAGCGAAGAGCCTCGACCAACATCTTAAGAGGCTTTCGCTAGATCACTGGGTCAAGGGTCGGATACAAAAGGTGGCAGTAATGGGAACGGCACGCATTGTGAGAAGGTTCCTTACTCTGTCGCCCTGACCACCGGCGGCCTAGGGCGTCAAACCTCACCGCTGGAGGACCTCTATTTTTTTCATATTTATTTATATATTATTGTTTTCTTTTTTATTTCAATTTTATAGATATAAATATGTAAAAAATAAGAACTTTAAATAAATAATTTGGAATAATAATAATAAAATCGTAGGAAAGTCAAAACTGCACAATGAATATTTTTTTAAAAGGATACTTGGGGCGTGGTCTACCATTGATATCGAAGCCAAAAATATAGTTTTTAGAATTTTTGTCTGTTTGTCTGTATGTATGTCCGGGCTAATCTGAAAAAGTACTGCATGGATTTTCTTCAAATTTTGCATGAATATTACTAAGAGGTCGGGTCAACATACGGGGGAGGAGCTATGATAATTTATAAAATTTAACGCGGGTAAAACTGCAAGGCACAGATCAAGTATCTATCCTTTTTTTTATATTCAATGTATAGTTTTAACTTTCCTACGATTTTATTATTTGTGTAGATAATTTATGTTTAAAAAACATAAAAGTAAGATTAAGTTCATTATAATGCTTTGGTGATTACGGTGTTACCGCATGGTGCCGCATGGGCTAAATATTGTATAGCTTAATTTTGCTTAGGGTCAATTGTTTCCTTCTGAGATACAACTAATTTGATGTAATAATAAAAAGGTTTCGATAGATTGTCTGTAGATAAATCTATTAAAATAAGATTTGTCTGTGGATGGTTAAATTCATGTATTAGTAGTGATTAATCGTCGTCATAAGCGTATTGATTTTTTACTAATACAGAGAAGGACTGCGTACGAATGCTGGTTTTTAAACGTACCAAAATAAAAACCGTCAAGTGCGAGTCGGACTCGCCCATGAAGGGTTCCGTAGCAGCAAGTACTTCAGTTGATTGAATGAAAGGTAAATAATTGTGGTTTATGGTTTATGACGTATTAAAAAATACGACTTACTAGATCTCGTTCGAAGTTTGCATGTTAATGTACATTATATTTTGTTTTTAGTTTTATCATTCTCTTATTTTAGAAGTTACAAGGGGGGGGGGGGGGGGGGTGACACTCATTTTACCACTTTGGAAGTGTCTCTCGCGCAAACGCGATGCGATTCAAATATGATGTACATTACCATGCAAACTCCCACCGAACAAATTTATTCACTTTAGAAAAAAAAATATATTAGAAACCTCAATATCATTTTTGAAGACCTATCAGTTCTATGTATGGGGAACCCTCAAAATTATTGTAAATTTCTATTTTTCTTAATGCGGTTCACAGAATAAATCTACTTACCAAATCAAACAGTACAGCTCTTATAGTTTCGGAAAAAATTGGCTGTAACATACGGACGGACAGACAGACAGACATGACGAATCTATAAGGGTTACGTTTTTTGCCATCTGGCTAGGGAACCCTAAAAACTGACTGCCGTAACTCGTATACGAGTTAATATATGTATTAATTTATGTTTAAAAAGCATAAAACCGACTTTTACTTTTTGTATTTTAATTGAACCAGATCATTTATGGACTAGCCCAATATCATTACCAAATAAAAAAAAAAACTAAATCGGTTCACAAATAACGAAGGCTAGTTATGAGAACCTACATCTTTGTAGTCGGTTAAAATAGGAACAAATGTTGATAACATTTTTGTAGAATAAATCATTAATTGAAGTGTCCACTTCAGCGACCATCAAATCAAAATGGACAAAAGAAAACAGGAAATGTAATATATAAAAGGAAAAATAGAAAAAAACTTCACTTCGTTCCTTTTCTATATTTTCCTAAGAGAGACAATCCTTCTAAGTCATTTTTTAACCGGTCAATAGAGACGAGCGTGGGCTAAAGCCGTTTAGGCAAACCTATATTCTCTTTATATATTCCCCTTATATAACCTATTTACAGCGTGTATGCTAACTAACTAAAAGAAATGTATTCTGATTAACAATACGAAACGCCCGCACCCATAAAAACGTGAGCCTTCACAAATTCGCAATTAAGAGACTCAAAGGAGGCCCCTCCTTAGATAGATAGATAGATTAAATCTTTATTGTACACCAATATTAAAAAAATACAGTACAGGAGCATGCAGTTAAAAAGTATACAATTGGCGGCCTTATCACTAAAATGTGATCTCTTCCAGACAACCAAGGAATGGACAATAATAGGGATTATTTAAGAGGGCAGTTGTCGGTGTACTTCTACTTGGTTAACAGTACCCATTGGTACTCAGTACAAAAGCCTACTATTTATACTAAATACATACATACTATATACATACATACAAACTATATACATACATACATATAATGGATAGAAACTTACAAATTACAATATTACTTGTTCTATCAATGTATCCTATAGTGATAGGTAGTAATCCTTTACACTTTGCTGGAACTTATGTAAACTTTGTGATTGGCGCATTGTAATTGGCAGTGCATTCCACAAACGAACACTCTGAACAGCGAAGGATTTATCAAGGAAATATTTTAATATATGTAGTTCAAATAGTTGTTCTATGCGGGGTATCGAATTCGAAAAGCGACTCGCCGTTAGATGCTCTCCGGTTCGTAAGCGACCGGCGAGGCTAAGCAACTAGGCTCGCGGTCAGTCCATAGATGAGTGACCACCAAAGTGGTTAAATTTCTGAGCGTCTCCGTGCTTCGGGATACATCTTTGCCCCGGCATTCAAACGGTCAACATACGTACTTTTTACCTCCGTGATTTAATATCAGTTAAACAATACAACTCGCGGACAATTAGCAAATAATAGTGACACAGTGTCTCGATGACTCTGGTAATATGTGTTTAACTTAAAAAAACTAAAGTAAAGTGTATAATTTGAACATTATTAAGTGGTAACAGTTACAAGTTTTAAAAGTTACCCAATAAGCCGTTGAGTGAATGACAAGACATTTGGCGCGCAGTGCACGCATTTCGCACGGTTCGGCAGTGCGCATAACCGTCAATATCGCTTGCAGCGGCGACCGATGACTCAAGGTACGGCTCGCTCTAAAGATTAAACAACATAGACGGGACAGCACTGGATGGCGATTATTGATTGCCTCTAAGAAGACAAGAAGTAAAGTGTGAGCGAATTTTCTTTGCCTATTCAAATATTTTAATTAATATATTTAGATAAAAACATGTCGGTACAATCTCCCTCTCTGTGGGGTTGTTGTAGCCAGATAAAAGAAGGCGACAAAATTGCTAATTGTCGCAAATGTGAGAAGAATTTTCATTATGCCTGTTTGTCCCTAACCGCAGAATACGTGATCCCCCGTACTTGGCTATGCTCTGAGTGTACAAATCGGAGCAAAAGAATTGCCCTTACTTCTCCCGAACGGAATCAAGGGTCTATCCTAAATGCAGATGAGGTGCGTTGCATAATTTTAGAAATAACTAAGAGGGAGTTCGAGATCATGCTTAACAATCTAAATAAAAACATTAATGACATCTTGAATAAAGAGTTGAAAAAGATAAATGAGATAATTGTGGAGATGAATACTTCTATGACATTTATGAATGAACAGTATGAAGCCCTAACTAAAAAGCATAAAGATTCTGATGTATCACTAAAGTCTTTGGTCTCGGAAAACCAGACTACGAAAAACACTATTGCCGATTTGAATCATCGACTTAATAACTTTGAACAGAAAGCACGTGCCAACAATATTGAAGTGCAATGTTTGCCAGAAAAAAAAATGAGAACCTCTATGAAGTAATGAATGAACTATCTCAGGTGGTTGGAGTAAAATTTAGGACAAAGATATAACTCACTGCTCAAGAGTTGCCAAAATAGACAGCAATAACACTCGCCCACGAGCTGTTGTAGTTCAGCTATCTTCATCAAGGCTCCACGATCAGTTTTTAGCATCAACCTTTAGCTACAATAAACTCAACAAACTGAATAGCTCCCATCTTGGATACACCGGACCGAAGACCCCAATTTACATATCGGAACTCTTATCACCTAGCAATAAGTCGCTACATGCAGCTGCCAGATTAAAGGCTAAGGAAAAGGGATTTAAATTTGTCTGGATCCGAAACGGTCGCATCTTCATGTGGAAAGCGGAAGGTTCTGAGCAACTTTTTGTTAAAAATATGAACACTTTGAAAAACCTAGCTTAGTTTTAGTTTAGTTATTAATTATTATATAGCATGTGTGCAATAGATTTAAGTAGTTTAAAAATTCACTAGCTTAAATGTATACTATCAAAATAGTAGAGGCCTACGCACGAAAACTCATAATTTTTATAAACAATTATCTTGTGAAATGTATGACATTGTAGTCCTTACCGAAACTTGGCTGAATGAGTCAGTGATTAGCTCAGAGCTATTTGACAGTAGGTATACCGTATATAGAAGGGATAGAGAAGATAATAAAAAATAAGATGGAGGTGGTGTACTAATCGCGGTGTCAAAAAAAATTAAATCATAACGTATGCTCAACTGGGAGAGCCGCGGGGAGGACTTATGGGTCGTAATTGAAGCACCTTTCAGTAAATCTATTCGTCGAATGGCTCTGCGCGTAGTCTATCTGCCACCGCCAGTTCATCGTGTAACCCTTAAACATTTCATAGACAACTGTAATGCCGTGCTTGAACAGTCAGGGATGCACACTTGTATTATAGGTGACTTTAATTTAGGTAGTATAAACTGGGAATCAGTGGGGGATACGGCAGGCACAGACACATCAACAGGCATAACGGAACTACTATACGATTTTATTAATGTCAATAGGCTTAGTCAAATTAACAATGTCACTAATTATAGTGGTCGCATTTTGGATTTAATATTAACAAACATGCCCCTATGTAAGGTCGGTGCTGTTGTGAATCCTCTTAGCACTATAGACAAACTACATCCTCCACTAAACTTGGATATTAAGCAAATGGGGCAAATAGTAAACTTCCCTATAATTACAGTAGCACAAGGCCCAATTTCTACAAAGCAGACTATAAGAAAATTCGATGTCTATTAGATAAAAAAGTGGAACTCATTATTTCAAAATTCTAGCGATGTTAATGAAATGTTAAACATCTTTTATAAGACATTAAATGATCTAATTGTAACTTGCGTTCCTGTGAGCAAGCCCAGACCACCAAAATACCCCCCCTGGTTTAATAAAAGCCTGATAAAAACGTTCAACGAAAAGGAAAAGGTCAGAAAGCGCTATAAACTCTATGAAAATCCCATGGACAGACTTGAGTTAACCGTTCTTACTAAACGATGCTCCGCTCTCGCTACTTTACGATACAATGATTATCACCGAAAACTAAAAGTCAATCTCTCAAAAAATCCTAAACTCTTTTGGTCCTATGTGAAACAGAAAAGAGGTGGATCTAGTTCGTTTCCTGCTGCGATGACTTACGAATCCACGACTACATCAGAGGGCCATAAAGTTTGCAAAATGTTTGCCACGCACTTTTCGTCAGTGTTCAGCGATACTGGACTTGAAGGCAATATATCTGAGTCAAACTATCTCAAAGACTTGAATAACCATAGCATATCTTTGACTATACCAGTTATAGAACGTGAGAGACTGGCCAATTCGCTAAAATCATTAGATCACCATAAAGGACCCGGTCCCGACGGAATCCCGCCCATCTTTATTTCCATGTGTGCTTCCTCTCTTGCGGTGCCCTTAGCAATAATTTATAATAAGTCTTTGTCCAGTGGCATTTTTCCCGATCTTTGGAAAAAGGCAAAAGTTTTTCCGATACTTAAATCTGGCGACAGTGAGAAAGTATTAAATTACAGGCCCATATCCCTTTTGTCCACTTTCGCCAAGGTTTTTGATTCCTTAATCTGTCCCTTAATACAAACCCATCTCAGACTCTACCTTAGTGATTCCCAGCATGGTTTCGTGGGGTCTAGGTCAACTAGTACGAATCTGTTGACTTTTACCGAATCGGTGATAGAGTCAGTAGACAGTAACAAACAAGTAGACGTAATCTATTCAGACCTAAGTAAAGCGTTTGACCGCGTCCCTTATAAAGTGCTTCTAAACAAATTATCTTCATATGGATTCACGGGCAAATTACTGAACTGGTTTGAATCATATCTTATGAACCGGAGTTTCTTTGTGGCAGTTAATGGCTTCCAATCAGGTACATACAACATCTCTTCAGGGGTACCGCAGGGATCGCACGTTGGATCTGTTCTTTTCAATTTTTTCGTAAATGATATCCCTCACAGTCTCAACACATCCAAATGCTTTATGTACGCCGATGACCTGAAGTTCAATAGGGTAATAGACACAAGTGACGATGTAAAGATGCTCCAAGAGGACCTCAACCGTCTTGGAAAATGGTGTCAAGACAACTGTATGTCCCTGAATGCTGATAAATGTTACCACGTTAGTTTCACTAGAAAAAGGCACCCCATACTAACCGACTATCATATCGGTACTCATACTATCCAAAGAGTGGACAAACATAAAGACTTAGGTGTCACATACGACGAAAAGCTTACTTTTATTTCACACCAAGAATCTATTATCAAAAAAGCTTCAAAAACGTTAGGTTTTGTTCTGAGAAACGTAAGGAACTTCCGTAGTGCTAAGACTAAAGTTATGTTATACAACTCCCTAGTACGCAGCATATTAGAATATGGCAGCACAGTCTGGAGACCGCATTATGCGTCCCACATCTTGAGACTGGAGCGGTTACAGAAGAGGTTTGTCTGGCACCTTGCCTACTCGTCAGGAGTACACAAAAATATAAAATCATATGTAGATAGACTGGTGCACTTTAATATACTCTCTTTAGAAAAGCGCAGGACACTGATCGATGCTATCTTTGTACATAAATTATTACGAAATAACATCGATTGTCCATCTCTTATAGAGAAAATTAAGTACCGAGTTCCAGCCAGATATCCACGGGCTCCAATCACACTCTTCTATCCACCACTAAGAAGAACTGTCCTGGGTGCTAACTCAGCGGTTCTTCGATTTTGCAAGGTTCTGAATGGTTGCAGTGATGTTGTGGACGTGCACGCTGTCTCTCTCATGACATTTCGCAAGCTTGTACTCAAAACCTTAGTATGAACCTATTAATCTTGTGTTTAAATTTGTAAAATTTTATTGAATAATTTGTTTATGTTCCAATAATTTATTTAATGTTATATTTTAATGTATCCTTAGGCTAATAATTAATACAATATTTACATATTATATTTTATTTATATTCAAATTAGGACATCTAAAATAGGTTTTTAATTCTGTAATTGTTAATTATAATATTTCAAAATTGTAGACTAATGCCATATTGTTTATATATATACTATACTTGGATTATTTTATGTTTATTTTGATTTCTCTGTGATTGTATTGTATAAGTTGCCGTTGGTGAGCCAAATAAATACACTTTAAGCTGTCGGTCCCGGTTGTATTCTTTAGACAGTATTCGTTTAGCTGGCCTATTTGGACGGCTTGGCTCTGATACTAGGGTAACGCTGCCCGTTAGTACTGCAGAAGCGACCTGGACTCTGCCCAGCACACGCTGGAGGAGTGCCCGGCTTGGAAGGCCGAGAGACGAGTCCCGATCGCTGAGATCAGACGGGATCTTTCGCCGCTGGCTAGCGATTCCACCAAATGGGACGCCGTGGTCTCCTTCTGTGAGGCAGTCATGCTCCAGAAGGAGGCCGCCGAGCGGGTTTGGGAGCGAGCCGATCCCGCTCGCAGACGGAGGAGGCGTCGGGGCGTCGGTAGCAGCCGGTAGCCCCACTCCCCTCGGGGCTGGCGGTGGCAATATAAGAAGTGTCCTCTACTGCCACCACTTGAAAGCAGCTCCGGGAAGACTGCGATCTGTTTGTGGTGGAGTCGCTGTGCTGGACTTGCAGGAGTCAGCAATAGGGGAGAACAACCCAGAGCCCTCTCAGGGTACGTGTCCCGACCATCTGGGACATGGCGCAAAAGGGGGGCACCGGAGCAGCATACCCGCGTTCCCGGATCTCCCCCCATCAGGTGCCAAAAGAAGTCCACGGCAGGTTAAGTTTAGTCGGTGCGAGCCCGACATACCCACCTGTAGACACTTTTTGCGGGTGGCATGCGTAGGCATTCCTCCTTCCTTATAAAAATAAGGTTAACCACTGCCCATACGATTAGTAAGTAAGTAAGGGTGATGTTTTATATTTCCATTCATAAAGCGTGAATCGTACGTGCTATATCATTATGTCTCCTACAGTTATAAAGAAAGATATGTTCCTCAGGTGACATTTACTATGTTAAAATTTATCTAGCGGTAATAAAACTGGCTCCACTCTCATGTCACATCTAAGTAATTTATTTGCATACCCTTTTGTTATTCCATAAGTCTATGCGGCTTTGGTGGACTTAGATAACGTTACTTATTTACCGTTGTATGATAGAAGTAGGTTCAAGTACCTAAGCACTATCCGAGAGCGTAAGTGGCAAAATGGTAGGCACTCAAAGAAGGTAGAAATTAATATTGAATACGCAAGTAAGAAGAAAAGTATATTCTGATCGACACAGACAGAGAGTAGGTACACAGTTAAACTATTAAAATAAACGGAAAAACAAAGTAATCTAAAAAAAAGTATTTATTGGCCGTCAAGCCGAACTAAAATAGTAGTAGAGGTAGCTCACGTCTCCACAGACTCGCGAGATTGGTCTTCCAGCGTGCGAAGTCTTCTCAGGATTTCCTCCATTGGATTAGGAGAAGGTGTGCGCTTACGGCAGGTAGAACCACGCTTACGACGGTCGTCGTCAGCAGGCATCGCGTTGGTGAACTCCGTCCGAATTTCTCAAAAATAACCACGCGAAGGGAATTTTTAATTCCTTTATCAAACCAGATATGGTCTCCAAGCGGCTTTACAGCCTCCGAATCCCACTTCTGATAAAATAAACGGAAAGACAAAGTAATTTAAAAACAGTATTTATTGACTGTCAGGCTGAACTAAAATATTTTCAAAAATTAACAAAAATCTTAAAGAAATTATCGGACAGAATTCGGGCAGCGCTTCCGCACGCAACGGTGGTTGACGAGAAAGTGGCCGCTCGACGCGCGCCCGCCATATATATAGCCATCCATGTGTTGCCACGAAGGTATTCAAAATCACTTCTAACACTATATTAATACGCATAGGAAGTTGAAGAAGTTGCCCCACCAGTTCTTCGTCCCATTTCCGTTGAGGTCCATATTTGTAGATTTTGCGCATACCTAACATAATTAACGCACCGACTGCCACAAGTAGCTTAAATGGTATAATAGGTAGGTGTCAGAACAAACATACTAGGCTTCTGATGTTGTCAAGACAACCGGAACCGATAGCTTAATCTATGTTCTGAAATAATGAAATGATTTAATTTATTCAGTACTTGGATACTACCATACAGTTGTATAGACGCCAGCACATCTAGCTATCTGTCAAATTTCTTTTATACATTTTCAACTTTATCACATAAACATTAGGTTCACTTTCAATTGGGGAAATTTGAGTCTGTACTGTATTTGAATCTGTACTCTTCAAGTTCACAATGCAGCGGTTTTCTCTGATACAATATAAAATAAACTAATTTTAAGAACTACACTGTCCGTGGGGTTTGTTTTATTACATAAAATTTTAAGTGAATGTTGAATGTGAAAGGACGCTACTAACTAAAAACTAAAAAGTTTTTTAGTGACTTTCGCTAGCATTGTGACATTGTGTCTTATGGGATTATTCTCTGGGGAAATTCTCCTGATATTGAGATCATTAAATTACAAAAAGAGCTGTAAGAGTGAAAAGTTAAGAAAAAAGAAGATTCTAACTATTGCTAGACTAGACTAGTTCTATAATCTAGTTTCATCACATAAAAGTGTTAAGAAATCTTTAAATAAATAACAAGTTATTTTGCTACTCCTTTTTTTTTATTCAATACTATATTATAAATTTAAGCAGTCTGCAAATGCAGAAGGGTCTCGACCAGTTGTTTAGTTAAGTTAAGCAACAAATAGTTAAGCCAAACTTATGGGGCAACAGTTCAGGCATGGACTACAGGTACCTATGGGAATACAGATCAGGGACAAGGGAGCCAACGCGTTTCTCCCTAGCTATGTCCCTACGCTAGCTACCGGAGAAGAACCCCAGAAAGAACTTCGGCTTACTTTTGCTTGTGTATATTTTTATATTCTTGTGATTAAATGTAACGGAAAAATCTCGTTACGCCCCTAAAGAAAATCACACTGTCTAATTGATTACATCTGTACACTCGGCTACATATCAAACTATACATTTCTAATATAAGCTGACCTCTCATTGTATGGAAATCCTATACAACGTGAGATCAGCTTATACTGGAAATGTATAGCTTGATATGTAGCCGAGTGTACCTCTCTCTTTATTAACCTACTGGGAACATTAACTCAATACAGGTATTTTCAATCTATTACTGTATGTTTCATGTTAGAACACAATATGTATTTAAGCATAAAACTAACTGAAATAGAAAAATAATGTTATTGGCTACCTTAAATTCAACAAGTATAAGGATGCCGAAGGTTCTAAAACAGAAAAAGATATATAAAAAATTGTCTCATAATTATAACCATGCTCACGAGGCGGTGTAATGAAAATTTCAATTACTGTTTAAATACATAAAATTGATTTTTCTTACAGAAAAATAATTGAAAGAAAATTGATGTGGACAGTTACGAAATAATACGGTTAAAGATTCTTTATTTAAATTCACTTGCAGAGAATAATACCAAATCCATTAATAAAAAATGAAATTAAATCGTTCCACAAACAATGTAAAACTGTATCTCATCATACTACAACCTTATTTAGAAAACGGTTAAAAAGAGAATATGAGAATAATAATAAAAACGGTCCGTTGTTTTGTCACATGCTAGAACATAAGTACGGTACGTGTTCCGACCATATGGCCCATACCCGCATTCCAAAGGCTCCTCCCATCAGGCGCCAAGAGAAGTCCACGGCAGGTTAGGTTTAGTCGGTGCGAGTCCGACATACTCACCCGCAGACTCTTTGCATGTAGCATGCATAGGCATTCCCCTGCCCTATAAAAAGTTAAATTTTTCAAAATTATTTTGCCGTTTATTTCATACGTTTGACGTATGAAAAAAAAACAAAAGTCTTGACTCCTCTATGTTTGTTTTTCCACTATTTCCTTCTTTATTTATAACTAGTTCTAAGTTCGCAAACTTAGGAAACGATAGTTACGTAAACCTTTAAGTATACTCAATTACTACAAGAATTGCCGGTTCTCAAGTAAAACAAAATAAGCCTAGGAATAAACGAGAAAGTCCACTAATTGAGTTTGTTGTTCAAAACGACTTGTGTGGTAGAAGTTTTCGGAGCGGTCTTGCAATACTAATATAGTATTTATGTGTGAAGCTCTCAGTGGCGAAGGGTGATATATTCTATTACTGAAACTAATGTAGAACGGCTTTGTAGGCAAGTAAACATTGAACCTATTACGCTCCAGAATAACTGATTGACTACAAGATAGTTTGTTGTTTGTTATCGTTTAACTCACAGACACTACTGCTTTCCATTCTTCTTAGAACAGACTGCTGTTGGTCTAGCGGTAGCGTGTTCACCCGCAGAGAACTAGGTTCTGGGTTCAAATCCTGGGTCAGGGCAAAAGTGATTTTGGGACTTTTCTGTAAAACGAAAAAATTCTCAGCAGTAGCCCGAAGTCTGGGAGTCGGCGGTATTATACCCCCGTGCCTCGGAGAGCACGTAAAGCTGTCGGTTCTGTACTTGACCTCTTTCATCATGAGAGTGATGGAATAGCAAGTGCTCCTATTGAGCACTATAATATGTCCCACGCAGATGGCTAATCTCTGTTGAGACTGGCGCCGTGCCTGAAATTTGGCTAGGAGGACATTATTAGAAAGGAAGCGTAGACTTACTTATCGTATGGGCAGTGGTTACCCTAGTGTCAGAGTTATTCAAGCCGCCCATTAGGCCTTAACGCGGAGACGGCCAGAAAGTAAATCATTTTGGCGGTAATCCATCTATGGACTGATCATCAGCCTACTTGCTTAACCAATCACTTACGGACCGGTGAGAGCATCTGGCAATGAGTTAAGCGTAGAGGAATAGTGTTTAATAGAACCCACGCCATTGACAGGTAAATATATTTTACGGGGCGGTAGTTAATATCGCGTTGAAACTGCTATGGTATTCGGCTACGTAGAGCAACACATTGCCAGTTATTTCATTATTAATGACAGTTGTCAGATATGAAATACTGATAAATGTAAACCTATTTGACATCTGTCATAGACAATACCGTAACCGACAATACGGCGCGTGGCGAAATAATGTATCGGTTTCAGACGCCCTCGCCGTGACTCGACCCGTATTGAAATCAGCGTTTGGGAACAAACGCTCAAGACAAACGGACATGATACGCACAGTTTGAAATAATGAAATTTACTCAGCACTTGGGTATTATCATACACTTGAACTTGTCCAGCTCACAATGCAGTACATAAACAGTTCAGATAGTCAGATAAAGTCACAAAAAAAGTTGATTAAGTCCGTTCGCAGGGGCTGTTTTATGACATATATTTATTAAAATCCTTAAATAAACAACAAGTTGTACAAAAGCCGGCCTCAAGGATATCCATAATAGCCCGCATCCAGCGGCTTCCCGCGACCCTTGCCAGATCGTCGGTCCACCTTGTAGGGGGCCTGCCCACGCTGCGTCTTCCGGTTCGTGGTCGCCACTCGAGAACCTTTCTGTCCCATCGGCCGTCAGTTCTACGAGCTATGTGCCCTGCCCACTGCCACTTCAGTTTGGCAATTCTTTGGGCTATGTCAGCCAGTTTGGTTCGCCTGCGGATTTCGATGTTTTTGATTCGATCGCGCAGGGATAATTCGAGCACAGCCTTTTCCATTGGTCTTTGGGTGATCTTGAGCCTTCTGATGAGGCTCATAGTAAGCGACAACGTCTCTGTTCCATAAGTCATCACATAACAAGTTACTAAGCTATTATTTTTAAGTTTAGTACTATTATGTTACAATTAAAAAAAAGAAGACAACGAGTAGATGGTTAGCGCAGAAGGCTCTCAACCAGTTGCTTAATATAAGCGACTAATACCTGAGGGCACCCTTATGGGTTCGGGCCCCACCTCAGGAGGCCGCTGGAGCAATAAGACGGAATTGTAAATGAGAGTGTGGTAACTTGCACGGGATCACCGATCACGTGTTAAGGGGCTAACGCGATTCTCGCCGCCGAGGAACCTAACCTGGCATCCTCCGGCTTTCTCTAGCTACCTAGGTGGATGACCCGGAGAAGAAAGACAGAAAGAAACTCCGGGCTTACTTTTTTCGTCTTCTTACGCTTTTTGTTTTTACTAACTTAAACTTAAGATAAGTCTCTTTGTATATCACTGGTTTGTTGCCAATTAATTATTTCCCAAGTGTCAATGATTCACTAATATTATATTACAAACAGCTGTTGAGTGGAATGGTAGTTATTAAGTATTAATAATTAAGTACTAACATTAAGTTTAAGAGCTCTCAGTGCTCGCTACATTGTTGATGTCTAAGTCCTGTCTATATAGAATATATACTGGAAAAAGATCAACTATATATAATTAATCATTAATATTTGAGCTACAAGACTGAAAAACAAACCAGGTGTCCCGACCATCTCTGGGCCATGGCGCAAAAGGGGAGCATCGGAGCAGCATATCCACGTTTCCGGGGCGCTCCCCATCAAGTTCCAAGAGAGTCCACTGCATATGCAGGTTATAGGCGGGGCAAGCGACATACCCGCAGACACTTTTTATTGGTGGCAGGCGTAGGCATACCCCCTAACTTTAATATAAGAATTCACATAGATCAGACATTTAAATTATTGGCAAAGAAAGAAATGCGACATATTCGTTACTCAAAATTGATGTGGTTAGCTCTTCTCGCGTCGTAGATGGTGTCTATTAGCGTTTTATCCTTATAAATCTAAGTTTACTTTAAGAGTATATTTGAAGTAACAGGCGTGAGTCTTTTATTTTATTTATTAGGTTTACCAACAGAAGCTACAATATTTCACGTACAGACACTAATATACAATAAAACTTAATTCTAATTGCAAATCTAATTATAGGTAAACACCACTTGTTTCAAGAAAATCAAGTATCAAATAAATTTCAAATCCAACACCTATATCAAAATTCCCTTTATATATATATATATATAATAGCAAGTAAAAGTCACCTGGTGGTAAGTGACCACCGCCTCCCATAACACTCGCAATACTAGAGGGGTCGCAAGTGTTAAGAAAGCCATAGGCTCGCTTCTGTTCCAGTGTTTTTGCATATATTGCTATGTTTTTATTAGAAACCCAAAATAAGGTCTTTTCAAATAAATACAATAAATTATCATCGTCATCATCACCATATCAGCCGAAAAACGCTCACTGCTAGACAAAGGCCTCCCCCAAAGATCTCCACATATTCCGGTCTTGCGCTACCTGCATCCAGCGGCTTTTAACGATCCTCACAAGGTCATCAGTCTGTCTTGAAAGGGATAAAACTATACTAGTCAAAAATTGGACATTAATATTCTTATACTTTATAGATATTCGCTGTTTAGATTGTAGTTTTGTAAATTTAATAATAATAATAATATCCAGGGATATCTTTCACACACGGCCATCTGATCCCAAACTAAGCAGAGCTTGTAGGTACTGTGGAAACCAGATAATTGATATACTATATACTACTTTATGAATTGAATCCACGACCTGCGGTGTGAAAGGCAAGCAGTTATCAAAAACGCCAACTGGCAAAAAGATGTACTTACTAGTTTTTCATGTTCTCTAGTTTTTAAGGGCTAAACTGCAAAAATCCGAAAAAATAAAAGTGGGCTTCTCAGTCCACACATACATTTTATTTTGACTCACAAAATAAAGCGGTTAATAAGTAGAGAAAATTGCGTACAAATAGAAACAAGAAATGAACCTTTGAAGGTCTGTTGCGAGGCCCCAAGCACTCGGACACGGAATATGATTACAAAATTTGCACATTTTGATTTTAAAGACGCCTGTAACTTGGTTTCTGCTTCCGATTTTATAATAGGGATGTTGCGGATCCAAATATTTTCACATCCGTGGATGCGAATGCGGGTGCGGATTTTTTTGCGATCTCATCTGCAGATGCGGATGCGGATGCGGATATGGATAGTTTTTTTACAAAAAAATATACAGGTGCAGAAATAAAGTTACAAGAATAGAATGGTTTTTTATATTTTTATTAAATTAATAGCAGAAATAAAAATTGGAGCTTTAAATTCAATGAAAAGGAATATTGCCGCTTTATCACGGTCAAGTCTGTTACTCAGAGGTTCGTAAATCATATCTGCACCACTGAATAATGTTCACTTAGAACACTGCCTGGTGCCTGGCGACAAAAATCTGCGAACTATTTGTGACAATAGCTTTAATTCATATCGGAGGACACTCCACCATTTAAGAGGATTTTCATCAACTAAATCTCCCTTAACAAACAATGCTCGCTGTTTACGATGAGCGGAGCGCAATACGTAATGTTCAATTTACGGTAAACAAATGATACACAATAACAAACGCGTCAAAACTTGTCATCGAAATTTCGTTCGTATTGGTCAATGAGCACGCGCCGATCACAGCCCCACCCAATTTCTTTCTTGTAGCTACTTGTGCATCATCATCCGCATCCGCATGCAACTATGCAACTCCGCATCGATTATTGCGGATGTCTGAATTGATGCGGAAGTTCCGCATTTGCGGATGCAGATGCGAATATTCGCAACATCCCTATTTTATAATATGAAAGGGAAAATGAGTTAAAAAAAGACTATGTGAGATTTATGAATTATTCAAAACGCAGTAGCAAGTTTAATATAAACTTTAGTCTACGCTAAGTTTACGTTATTTTAAATGGAAGCTCTTAAATTTATTGAGAACTTCCTTGGCACGGACTGGTTTTAGTTTTGAAGACCCTGGCGTGGTTGCACTTCAGTTTAATATATTACTCAGAATTTTCAAATATAATCATCGTACTGGCTCTGAAGCTCAGACAAGATTAATTAGTATAAATAGCATGAAGTTTATTTGGCTTCTGTTTATCCTGATTAATGATTTAATTGTATTTCTAGTTTATCGTTTGGTTGTGAGTCTTTCTAATGCGTACTAAAGTAACTAGCTGTGCCTCGCGGTTTTACCCGCATTAAACTTTAAAATTATAGCCTATGGGTTAAACCAGGGTATCAGCTAACTCCATACCAAATTCTATTAAAATCGCTCCAGCCGTTTAGACGTGAAGAAGTAACAAACATACACTCACACACTCACAAACTTTCGCCTTAATAATATTAGTTCAGTTTAATCACCATTTGATAATTTGGTTAAATTCATTGTCTAGTTAATTTTAATTACTATGTTACAATTTTATTTATTAAGTTTATTACCACTTAAGTTTTATTACACTTTTTTTTTAGCTTAGGTTATCACTTGTATTCGTGAGTGTTGGTTTACATGCTATTGGCAACTGTACAAGACCATAAATTGGTACCTATCGTTATTTGACGTATTATATACCTAAAGAAGCTGTTGGTGTACCTTTAAATAAATAAATTCCATTTTCTGCACATCAAGTTATATAATAACCTGGTAAAACAAGAGTCAAAACCCTGGCTCAAATCTAAACATTATATTAATGTTAAAAGCTCTTAACATGCACTATAAATCATTTCAAGCGTTTTAAATTAGGCACGTTTTAGTAAAAGACTTTAAGGCGGTTTTGAAGGTTCATAAATCTTTTGACATACCTATTCTATTTGATGCTCGACTCTCTGATTGTTTCATTTATCTAGCAGTATTTATAGAGTGTCAAACTGGGGAATATATTCCCAGTTCGGCATAAAAGGTTTATATTACAGGGATATCTCCGAGAGGAATCATTCTCAATGGTACGACAGTTGGCAGTATGATCTGCTTACTTCGGAAGGTGCATAAAGCTGTTGGTTATGGGTTAAGCCTCTCTTTAGGTTACAGACTTACCCATGGCATTAAGTGTGAAGATAAAGAGAATGTCCCGCATAGATCACCATAACAAAACAGAGACCTGGGGCTCTACCGGCTAAGTCGCTGAACATCGATTTCTTAAATGGCGTTCATATAAATAAAGGTTAAACATGATTAATCAATTATTAAATCGACTTGCATGAGCACATGTGACGTCATAAATGGTCTGGAATCGATTGACAACGTTGAAGCCGATTTAACGATTGATTAAGTCATTTTTAAGCTTTATTTATTTGAACTCCATTTATAAAAGCGATGATCGGTGACATAGCCGGTAGAGCCCCTGATTTTTTT
Source organism: Pseudoips prasinana (assembly GCA_951640165.1). Lineage (NCBI taxonomy): Eukaryota > Metazoa > Arthropoda > Insecta > Lepidoptera > Nolidae > Pseudoips > Pseudoips prasinana. The sequence goes on along the minus strand of OX621259.1, from coordinate 14,045,949 downwards.
TCAGATTTGTTTCGGGGTCTTCATGATTAGGGACCCAGACTGAAAATGTAACCGAAACCGAAATACGATGCACCTTAAGTTGTTGGTTCTGGTTGTAATAAAAACATCTATGAAAATCAGTACAGGTGACCACTGACCTAACCATTTTTAGGGTTCCGTAGCCAAATGGCCAAAAAGGAACCCTTATAGATTCGTCATGTCTGTCTGTCTGTCCGTCCGTATGTCACAGCCACTTTTTTCCGGAACTATAAGAGCTGTACTGTTGAAACTTCGTAAGTAGATGTATTCTGTGAACCGCATTAAGATTTTCACACAAAAATAGAAAAAAAAAATAATTTAAGGGGTCCCAATACATAGAACTGAAACTTGTGTTTAATTGTACCCATACATGTGGCGTGTCTATGGACAGGTCTTCAAAAAATAAATGATGTTGAGGTTTCTAATATATTTTTTTTCTAACTGAATAATTTGCGTGAGAGACACTTCCAAAGTGGTAAAATGAGTGTCCCCCCTCCCCCCCCCCCCTGTGACTACTAAAATAAGAGAATGATAAAGCTAAAAAAATTTGAGATGTACATTACCATGCAAACATCCACCGAAAATTGGTTGGAACGAGATCTAGTAAGTAGTTTTTTTTAATACGTCATAAGCCGTAAACCACAATGTACCTTTCAGTTAATCAACTGAAATACTTGCTGCTACGGAACCCTTCATGGGCTAGTCCGACTCGCACTTAGCCGCTTTTTAACTTTACGGTTTCCCAATTGGTTTTGTAAGGAAATGGGAACAAGTTTATATTAGAAATACAGCTGCTTAAAATGGTATTATATAGTAAGAAGTTTATTTTATAGGGTCCTGCTATACTATGAAACGTCAGTATGTATTTTTGATTTATGTATTTATTTCCAGCCCTGGGAAATGCACTCTCGTTCTCATTATTTGTTAAAGCAATCTCTTTTCGTGATCTCTCGGCAAACGTGTTTGACTCATCGCCTCTGCTTATGGGATCTTCATGGACTCGTTTAGGGTTTCAATTTATGATGTTTGTGGTTTCAAACATGCCTCGTAACCTTACTCACTCAATTCTGTGGCTTTGTCTCCTCAATCATTTATTTAGAGGGTAGTGTTTCAAACGTGATTTTAAGTTTATTCTCATATATTACTCCTTGCACTCCACTGATCGTTATTATACAGTGAATAAAATATAAGTGTGATGTTATGTAGTTGTAGGTACATTATCTTAGATCTAACGCGATCTAATAATAAATGAACAATTCATTTGCTGAGTAATACATTTAATTTCATAGCACTTCTCATAGATTTACAAATGAAAATATGAAAATTTCAATGATACACGTCGTTCGTAAAATTAAATTACGTAGAAATATCCGTCCAAAATTTTTGCTGATATGGTTCCCTACTGTAAGCGGTGGGTATTAAACTTGTATTCGCTTGTCACGTAGCTGAGTAAGAGGAAAAAGTTAATTGCTTAATTAGCTGTCCAGAGAAAATGGTTTTATCATTTTAATTTCATTCGAATGTGGATAGGTTTTAATTAGTTTTTAATTAACATCAATAATTTCTCCATCATGTTTAAACGTTTTGTAGAGCTGATTTTGTTTTATGATCATTTTTATGCTTACATTAATACAAAGTTTCGTACGAGTTTCGTATTTTCATAATTATATTGGCAATAACAATGTGTACACTTTATTTTAACAACTCTGTATGAACGTCAAAATACAAAATCAATATGTAGTGTTAATTCCGCTAATTGTCAGTTTAATCATGCCGGGATGCAATTTGCACCGCCCTCCCGCCCGCAAAAATGTGCACATGCAAGAAGGACAATATAAAAATGTTTCGGTCCTCCACGGACCATTCTCAAGGGCTGCTAACTCGTCGAGTGCTCGAAGGAGACTGAAAGTCAACTTTTTTGTTTTTTTTTTTTAAGGACGCTACAGTTAGCCTAGGAGGCTTTCACTGCTTCGCCGGACTATAGAGGCGAGCAGAGGGCTCGAGCCGTCTAGCAATTAAGTAACCCGCGCCGGAGGGCACCCCCTGTGGGGTTCGAACCTCGACTCTGGGCGATTACTGGCGGTGAGAGGGGAAGATCATCATTTTAGGGAGTTTTGTGCAACTTTCGCTCCACGTTAATGACATGACGCGGTCCCCCGTCCGCGTTGAGGGGGGCTTTCTATCGATACGATATGCAAACTAAGGGTCATGGAGGGCGTTGGCGGTCGCTACGCGTTCGCGGTCGTACTCTTTTCCGACGAGTACGAATAATCGGTTTGTGTATAGTGTCACGAGAGTTTCTAATGACTTTAACTTGTTCAAGGTAGGCAGTAATCTCGTCGTCCGGTTCGTCCAAGACGATCCTGGGACGACGGTGTTTATGTGAGAAGTGCGATGGGGTGTATTTGACCGCCTTTACCACCAAATGGTTTGGATGGTGAGTGGCCGAGTCAAAGTATGTTTTTGTGAAAGTCAACGAGGCGAGCGCTCTTTTATATACTACCAACCGCATGGACAATTATTTCTAACTACCCCCAAATATTCGTAGTAAAGGAGATGAAACTAAATTTGTTAGGTCATTCAACAATGCAAAATTAATACTACATATTGATTTTGTATTTTGATTGTTATGGATTTCTGCAAAGTAACGCCTGATTCCATTACTTATCTGTATAAACGTGTTAATTCTTGGTTAATAAAGTTCTATTCTATTCTTTATTTTAACTTTAATTAGAGTATATGTGTATAGTAGTATATGATTATGTATGTGTAATTGTTTATACAACATTGTTGATGAGTATTATCAATAACCACTATCAATTTATTAATCAATACAACTATTCTTCAGACAACTGATCGAGCAGATATTGTGTTCGTCTACTAAATAATTGATTTAGGAACCAAATCCTGTGTACACACGGCTACATATCAAGCTATAAATTTCCAATAAAAGCTGACCTCCCATTGTATGGAAATCCTATACAACGCGGGATCAGCTTATACTGGAAATTTTAGCTTGATATGTCCGTACATGTCCGCTTGGTTATGTTTCGCCGGACCGTCTCAACTGGGCCGTGTTGAAACCAGTAGTAGATGAACCCGCTGAGTTTATTTCGCTGGTTCTTCTCAATTACGACCGGTGGTAGCATTAAAGCGCGACCATCATAATAGTAATAATATTTAACTGTTACCTCAATGTAGATATTACGAATTGTACGTACTATTTTATGCACTTTTACTTCCTATTACCTGCCAAAGAAACCATAACCAAAACTCCATTATCGCTGGTTGTTCTACCTGCATAGGGGACATGCACAAAAAATCTTCGAGCATTTTTGACAGCTAAATGCTCGAAGGTTAAAACATAAAAAAACTATTTTGACAATACATTGTCAAACGTCTTATACAGTCACGCTCTAATAATCTTTTTGTACCTAGAATTAATAAATAGTTAATGTGTAATACTACAGTAATATTATCCAAGGACACGGCCATCTGATCTCAACTAAGAAGAGCTTGTACAGACGCCAGCACATCGAGCAAACACAATCTGTAAAATTTCTCCAATTGAAAGTGAACCTTATGCTTGTGTGATAAAGTTGAAAATCTATAAAAGAAATTTGACAGATTGGGGTAGCTGGATGTGCTGGCATACTATGGAAACCAGATAAAACATACTTATAAGTAAATTGAAAGAAAAGAATATATACTTATGTAGATAATTACATCTGGACTTCTTTTTTCATAATATAGTATGTTTATCTGTCTGGTAGCCATAGTACAGGCTCTGCCTAGTTTGGGATGAGATGGCAGTGTGTTAGCTTTAAAAAAATTATATTTTTTTACAAATAAGATACAATAATTAGGTACCTTATGAATTCTAGACTCGTATAAACGCAATTTCCGCTTCCAAGATAGCCAATTATCGGTCTTTTATCTTAAAGTCAACTGAAATATGTATTTCTTCTAGTCCCAGTACTTCACTAAATCAAGACAACCTCGAGTTAGTAATAGAACGTGTTTTGAATGCCTAATGCCTTCATTGGTAGTCTGTAAAAAGACTTATATTTCGACTGCTTAGTTCTAGAGAAGCCTAATCGCCATTTTGTTTTATTTGTAGTAGGTAAGTTTTGTAAATATAACGATATGAGTCCTTTTGCGATAACTTAAGAAGATTTTATGTCTCTTAATACAGGTTTAGGGCCTTGTATTATAATGTTTTAGAAGTATGTTTCCGCATGCTTGTAAGGTATAGAGTATTTGTTTCTATTATTTGACTAATATTTAGAACTACTTTAACATAAAGTCTATTGCATAAAATTGTATTAAAAAGAAAAGATAACTGCATGAGTGTATGTAACGTTGACGATCCTTAAATAAATAAATAAAATAAAATAAAAGATCGCTGACTGTGATTCCATAGAGCGGTGCGCGGTAAAAAGTTTCTTGCGAAACGCACGATAACGTCTGTGGCGGAACGTGGGGGCAGGTATAAGCTCGAACAATTCCTCAGAACGCTCCCTGTGGTAAATGTGGTAAAGATCACTACTTTATTATATTGACAAACATTAAAACGTGTATTACATATTAAAGACAATACAATCAGAAGGTTAACTGGCGAGCCCCCTAAACCCTTATTTCCTAGCCAAGTCACTGCGAACATTATAGCTCACCAGCTCATTCTAAATGGCAAACCATCACATCGGCCCGGTAAAGTACCTAAAATGAAAAGATCTGACGGTAGCTGTGACGATATTAGTAAACTATTCAAGCTTGCAGATATCGTAACAGTTATAAAAAACCCAAACCATGGGAGAGCCTCCGGCATGGACAATATCTCAGTCGAACAAATAAAGCATCTTGGCCCAATCGGTGTGTCATGGCTACTGCAACTATATAATTATTGCCTAAAATCAGCTTCAGTTCCACGACACTGGAGAAAATCGAAGGTAATAGCAATTACAAAGCCAGGAAAATCAACAGACGATCCGAAAAGATTTCGGCCGATATTTGTACTGTGCCATACTTATAAGCTTTTTGAGAGGCTATTACTTAACCATCGTACAATCGCTATAGACCCTAAGTTAAGTTCAGAGCAGGCCGGATTTACTTAGACCAGTTAAGTCCTGCGGCAACCAGTCCCTAAAACTTGTGCAACACATTGAGGACGGTTTTGGAAAGGAAAAATACAACAAATACAGTACCCGTAACTGTATTTGTGGACTTATCAGCTGCCACAGTCAACCTAAAGCGGCTGATGTGGAAAGTGGAGACGATCACCAAGGACCACAACTTTGTGAAGATACGGCTAGAACTGCTACATAACTGCAGTTTCCAGTCCTCCTTGATAAAAGTCGTTATAGAACACACAAAAACGGCCTTCCAGGGTAGTGTCCTGGCCCTTCTTTTATTTAATATATACCAACGACCGACCGCTGAATACAAAAAAGTCCCAATTTTTATATGCTGATGACCTCGCTCACTTCACAAGCTGCTACATTTGAGGAAGTGGAGGTTAACTTCTCAAACGCTCTTGAAAATTTAGCTGAGTATAATGTCATAAATTCGCTAAAGTCTTGCGTTTATCATCTACGCAATCGAGAGGCAAGCCGCACTTTGAATATAATATGGATCGGAACGCCTGTTGCGCATAGTAACTTCTCTAAATATCTTGGGGTTGCTTTGGATAGGTCTCTCAATATGAAAAAAAAAACTGCGATAGTATCAAGCAGAAGGACACTCTCGCAATAATCTTCTACAACGTCTAGTTGCCACCAAATGGGGAGCATTTGCATTGCACAGACACCTTGGGACACCTGTTATGTCGCGCGTGCCCTTACAACTGTACGGTTAAAGAACTGATGAAAGCTACTCATAATGCATTCCCGTGCCCAAGTTCTGGGCGGACACGATTTAGATTACCATCGACTCGCTAAGAAGAAAATGGAGTCTGGCACGCAAGCTGAATTCTCGGACGCGGCACATTATATATGAGTGAAAAGGATGGGGTGTGTAGAAAAGATGCTTGTTAATTTGATTACAAGGGACCAGATGTCGAAGTGCCGTGTTGCGACGGCAGCGAATATCAGAATATCATCACCCTATCTCATCCCGTGGGGGGCGTAGAAGTTGACCCGAGGGAATATCTATTAGAGGACGAGCAGCAATTTACTTCTGAGTAGTATGACCATCTTACTGCGGTCGCTAACCCGTCTGCCAAGCGTGGCGATTATGGCATATATCCCCCCAAGATGATTCTTGTGGGAGGCTTGTCCAGCTGTGGACTTTTTTCTACTGTAATGATGATGATGAAATCTACCGTTTGTATTTCATTTGATACAGGAAGCTGAAACTACGTCAACGCGCCACGCGAAATAAGATATTTACTGCGTGTATCATTGCTATTCCATTTTATATTACCAATGCTCGGCTATAAATCTTTCTGGATTTTATTCCAACGTATTGTAAAGTAAGTCGTTTGGTTTCTGGCCTAAGAATAATAACAGGGTTATCCCATACCTTCCCGTGCATATACCAGGTAGACAGGCAGCAGCAACTCCGTGCATTAGCTACCACCTAACTGCGGTGCGGTCGTCAACTCGCATTCCAAGCGCGGTGACTACGGCAACCTCTCCTAATGGCAACGTTATAGTAAGCTTTGGGGGAGGCCTATGTCCGGCAGTGGACGATATCAGGCTGATGATCGTGATGTATTTTTAGATGGTGACGCTTTTAAACAAAATAGTTCTCTCTTACTTCCTCTTTGATTCTGCAGTAGCTTGTTTAACCATAGTAAAAGGCATTCAAATCGGGTCGGGATTTTTCTGTCAAGAAAACTTTTAGTCTGTTTGTAGTTTTAGTGTTTTTACACTTTCGTATCGCGGAGCACAAATATTACACACATAGGTACTTCAATAGTCCGTGGAACTTCAACTATAAATTTCAATTTCAAAAAGGCTTTATTCACTGACCAAATCGTTATTTTTAACTATAAAATATATTACGTTAATACAATGTAGCCTAAATTAAATAATATAACAATTTTTAGCTACCAGTTTGTTCAGGTTGTCCTTCGACATAGGCCCCCCTAGCTTCTTCAGTCTCGAGCAAGTCTTCGCCATCCTTTTGGTAGATCATTTTCTATTATACAAGCCCAAACTGGGCAGAGGTTGTGGCAAACTGGTAATCTATTTCGGGTATATATTTAGGACGGCTCTTACGAAACTCTCCCCCGTCTCATGATATTTGTTAGCCAGAGTGCACATAAAAACATAAAATAACTATTGTAATGTAATGGATATTTATGTATTTCAATATTATTTTGATTGAAGCATTTTTTTGAGGTGATGTTATGTGTTTTTATAATCATATAGGTATGTAAAATGCCTCGTTGGTCTAGCGGTAGCGTTCAACCGCTGATAATAAGTTCCTGGGCTCAAATCCCGGGTCGGGTCAAAAAGTGATTTTTTCCGTAAAGTAAATTTTTCAGTATCAGCACGAAGTCTGAGAGTTGGCGGTATTATAGTAAAGAAGGCAAGTAAAGACGTCGGTCCTGTACCGGACCTCTTTCTGATCGTGTTGCTAGTCGTCCCATTGGATCATGAGAGTGATGGAATAGAAAGTGTCCCTGTGTTTGCGCACACACTTGTTCACTATAATATGTCCTGAGCAGTTGGCTAATCTCCATTGCGATTACCCGCCGTAGCCGAAATTCGGCCTGGAGGAAATTATTATAGGTATGTAGTTAAGTCCTGTTTTAAGATAAATGAAGTTCCTTAATATATAGTCATATTTTGTTTATACTTTAAATAGAATTGAATCTAATAATATTAGCTATTAATAAATGAAAATAATAAATAAACTTGCGGGAAAAAGAACAATTTGGTTTCTTTCAGCCCCTTACCTATCCATCTACCTTCGTTCTACTCGCATAGAGAAACACGGAGTCTTTTAATTTCCTGAGTCCTCAGATATTCATTAAACTTCTCAAATATTCAATCGCTACAGAATTTAGAAGGCTTTTAAATCACGGCACATTCAATATTAAATGTGCAACATTGTATTACGAGTTCCGGCTCGGAGTGAATATATGAATAGAGAAATATTTAACTACCGAACAATCATGTAGTGTATCGCCGAAGCGAGTCGAATATATTTATGGTCCTCATGGCTACATGCTCTCACCGGTTCGTAAACGATCAGCAAGGTTAAGTAACAAGGCACGCGGTCAGTCCATAGATGCGTGACCGACAAAGTGGTTTAACTTCTGAGCGTCGCCGTGCTCCGATTAGGCAAAGGTCGTTAAGCCATATCAGAGGCCATCTGGGCGGCTTGAATAACTCTGACACTACGGTAACCGGTCAATATACACTTAGTGACATTTTTTTTTATACAACTTAGTTGGCAAACAAGCATACGGCCCACCTGATGGTAAGTGGTCACCGTAGCCTATGAACGCTTGCAACACCAGGGGCATCATTAGCGCGTTGCTGACTCTTTAGAAACCTTACAAATCCCTTTTTGAAGGGCCCCATGCTGTAGTCTCTTGGGAAAACCGTAACAGGGAGTTCATTCCACAACCTCAATGTACGTTTGCTGCAGGTTCCCGAATGCCTATTCGATTCTCAATTAATTGCACACGACATCCCTGAAACATATGCCTTTACGTCAGTTTCCGCCTGGGGGGCTACCGGCTAAGTCACCGAACATCGTGATAGTGATCGTTGTTCAAATAAATAAAAGTTAAAAATGACTTAATCAATCGTTAAAATCCATTCCATGAGCAAATGTGACGTCACAAATGACCCAGAATCTATTTTCAACGTCGAAGCGGATTTAACCTTTATTTATTTGAACGCCGATCACTATCACGATGTTCGGCGACTTAGCCGGTAGCCCCCCTGATGCAAGGTTCGAACCTCAAATACCACCACTTGTGTATTTGGGTTTGGGTTACCAATGCCCATACGTTTAGCTTTCATAAGCATGTGATTTGCGGGCAGTTGCCACGGACTGCACAACGCGGCAATCCATGGATTGAAGCGGTATGCCACGACGTGCCGTGGCGTCGCGGGCATAATTGTATCGAAATAAAGGTAACATGTAAATAAACATAACATTCCAAGTTCAACAAAATAAGGATAAAAATAACTTGTTGAAACGTAAAATCCTTTGCCGTTCCGCGACGTCAGTCTTCGTCGGCATTTACTCACTATTATACCTTTACCATTTTACTTTCGTAAATCCTTATCCTTAGCAACGTGTAAGAAAGCAGATTTATTAGCAATACAACCGTTATTTTTCATTACTGCTGTATCATTTGTTACTTTCTTACCTCATTTACGATTCAATTCGTCTTTTTTTTTTTTTTTTTTTTTAACGGGACTAGTCCCTCCCTCTTACCCACCACTGCAACTCCTGTAAGCCAGGATCAACAGTGGCACACAATGAAATGACACTGAGCGGTGAAGCTCAGGCATGTCCCGGGGAATCGCTTTAACTGTCTTGGATCCCGCAACGAATTTAATCAGAAACAGAAAAAGGAGGAGTTAGAAAATTAATAGTTCCACTTCCCTCCAGAGCAAAGCGGGAGACAGAATGATGTAAAGAGGCTATAGCCTCATAAAATGAGAGATTTGCAACTAGAGAAGCCAGCTGCAAAAGCACCGAGGATCAATTTAAGGGTCCTAAGTGAGCTGTTATATTTGATTCCAATAGTAGGTATGGCAAAAACGCTTAAACGCACGGACGTTGTTCTTTGTTGCTACAAGATCCGTATAATAAACTACTCCAGATATTGGTTGCAAGCTGTTTAACATAATATCACGCTGATTTTGCCAGAGATCACACTCCCACAGGATGTGGTGAGCAGTTTGTTCATATTCGTTACTGGATGTTGAGCACAGACAGATTGGTGAAGATACTAATTTGAAACTATACAATTTACTTTTAAAATTGCCGTGTCCGGTAAGAAATTGTGCAACACAATGGTCTATGATTAGCCAAGTTTTATTTAACCGTTCGCGTACGTCCGGAAAGAACTGGTGCAGATGGCGACCCTTGGTTGACGTATTCCATCTACATTGCCATTCATTTAGTAGTTCGTTATTTAAGTCAGCTATTGGCATAAATAGCCTGGTTATTTTCGCACGGTCGCGTAATGATAAGAAATCATTTTCTAAATTATCGCGCGTAGAATAATACATTGCTGCTCGTCTTTGTACTTCAAGATCAACCGGTAGTACACCCGCTAGGACAGGTAGGGCCTCTGTGCTCACTGTTCTATAGGCTTTACACAGAAATATCAACGCCAACCTCTGGCTTTGTAGTAATTTACGGCGAGCAGCTCCGATGGTAGCCCTATCAGCCCACACAGGCGAGCCGTAGCATATACACCCAAGATAGGTTGCCCCGTAAATGATTTTAAGAGTATTAAAAGAGAGGCCCCAGGTTGCCGTCGATATCCTTGTAAGTGCAAAAAAGTTTCGCTTAGCTTTTTCCCCAACTGATTTAATATGTTCTATAAACGAGAAATTCTTTTCTAAAACTAAACCCAAATAACAGGTTGATATTTTGCGTTTTACAGTAACATTATTAAGTTTTACGCCCGGGGGGGATTTTAGTTCACCTTTAAGAAGGAGTTGGTAGGTTTTATGAGGAGCAAATGTAAGGCGATTTCTTTTACCCCATTCACTTATCATACTTAAGCAAGTTTGAGCCAGATTTTCCAACTCTCTCCTGGAGTTACCCTGTATAAGTAAGAGGCCATCGTCAGCATATGCCGTTAGAGAGCAGCGTGATGGCAAGGGTAATGTCAAGAAGTCATCAAAACCCAAGTTCCAGAGATACGGCGCGAGCACTGAGCCCTGGGGGCAACCCATGGTTAACGATTTAGTGAACCATGGGTTGCCCCCAGGGCTCAGTGCTCGCGCCGTATCTCTGGAACTTGGGTTTTGATTCAATTCGTCTGTCTACCGTTCACTATGTTTGAAGTTTTCTTTAATTAAACTATCTTTAGCCATGACTGACCAATAGAAGCGCTTTTTCAGTCGCCCAAAGAAGACTTGTACATGTTGTATTTTTTTAACGGACCGGTGGCGTGGTATGTAAATCCTTGCCTTTCACGCCGCACCTCGTGGGTTCGATTCTTACCCATGAGAGATATTTGTGTACATGAACATGTCTGTTTGTCCTGAGCCTGGGTGTAATTATCTGTATACTAGCTGTGCCCCGCGGTTTTACCCACGTCAAACTTTATAAATTATAACCACGGTAATCAAACCTTTACACAAAAAGGGCGCTAAATATGACCCAAAAAATTACCGTCCGATTGCGTAAATACCTGTTTTAGCTAAGATTTTTGAGAAAATTGTAAATAGTAGATTAACATCGTTTCTTATTAGATATAATATAATATCTCCGATTTCTTAAAGGTAAATCCACCTCAATAGCAGCATTTAAATTAATTAATAATATTGTTAATCATATGAATGTTAAAACAATAACATCTCTTTTCATTGATATGAGTAAAGCATTCGATTTTGTAAGGCATGACTTGGTTCTAAAAAAAAGTGAGCTTCACGGTATCCGTGGTATTGCCAGTGAGTGGTTAGCTCGTTATCGTCATGGCCAAAAACAATATGTTGAAATTACAAGTCTTAATTTAAGTAACCAAGAAACAACGGTAAAATCTTGCGAACGTAATAAAAGGGTAGGAGTACCACAGGGGAGTATACTCGGCCCCCTTTTGTTTCTTCTTTACATTAATGAATTTCCTTCTGTAACTGATCACGAATGTAAACTTTACGCAGACGATATTTCTATTATTCTACCAAACAAGACGGGATGTAATTACAATGAAAATATCAATAAAACTTTACAGGATGTTGTAGATTGGCTAAATATCAATAATTGACAAGTAAATATTAATAAAACTTGTATATGCAATTTGTAAACAAAGGTGCAAAAAAGCAAGATTTAAAAATTGAATATAAAGGAGAATCCCTGTCAGAAGTAAGCGAAATCTCTTTTTTAGGCATAACATTAGATTTCCAATGCAACTGGAAGGCACATGTCACAAGATTATGCAATAAAATAAATAGATTTGGTTATGCCTTGTGGAGATTAACAAAAATTGTTACAAAAGATACTGCTTTAATATAATATCTAATATCCAATTTCATAGATTGTCCGGCATTATTAGGCAAAATCAACTTTAACGCACCTAGCAGAACTCGTCACAATCCCCCTATATCAATTCCAATTGTTTCAACGAATTACCGACAAAACTCGTTCATAGTGAGAGCAAGTAGGAACTTTAACATGTTATGTAACAAACATAACTTAGACCCTTATTCATTCAGCATAAAAACGGTAAAGCGGTTGCTATGCCTTGATTTCTTTAGTAATAAGTAACTGTAAGGAAACTAACATTTTTAAGATGTGTATTCTTTTGCATGTTTCCGAGATATAAGCAAACATGTACCAGTTTTGTAATGTATGGCTATTGGTGAAAACCTGTAATTGGCTTTCTACATTATATACAAATAGCTAATCACGTATCAACAGCTGTAGGTTTTCCAACAAAATAAAAAAATAAAAATTAATTAAAAGCGTATCATGGCTTTGTCGCCTCTAATTTGAGGTATGGTATCGTGCTATGGGGAATTTCTGTAAATATCAATTGAGTCTTCATTGCGCAAAAGCAATGTGTAAGAGCCATATGTAAAGTAGCACCTTGGATATGTCCTTTATTTCTATTACATACAATACTGCAAGTAATTTGGTTCACTAAGCCATTTTTCAAATTATTATCGCCTTCTACTTGAGTTTCTATAGACGTAATTTCTTTTTTTGATGTTATCCTGTCACAAATTATTCCGGAAGATTTCCTGAAGTTTTTTGGACTTTCGCAGGGTGATTGTACTTTTTGGCATAATGATACACCATGGAGATTATCTGTAATTGAACATCTATTTCTTTTCCTTGCAGACTCTAATTGGGATCTTTTCGATTTTGTAGGACTGCCACAAAGGTCCTTGAGTGTATCAATATGAAGTTGCTGTCTTAATATTTCTTCTTTAAGTTCGGTATTTTAACATATAACATTATCTAATTTATTTTGCGTAATTTAAGACTTAGTTAAGACTATTTCATCAATTATAACTATAATCGCCCCACATCTAGCTGCTGTATTCAATTGCTGTGTCGCACCTGGTGTATTTCCGGACTTGATGAAGTATAGTAAAATTATTCCATTGTTTAAAGCTGGTGATACTTCAGATCCTTCAAACTTCCGACCTATTTCCGTATTGCCCACTCTAAGTAAAATATTTGCAAAGCTAATGCTTAGCCAGTTGCTCAGTCACTATAATATACATAATTTACTTCATCGGAAACAGTTTGGATTCACTAAGGGTTGTTCAACAGTTGTTAAAAAGTATATTCCCGGCTTGGGTGGACTAGCAGGATGCATTAGGTTTTTTTTGCGATTTGTCCAAAGCTAAAAATTTGATTGTGTACATCATGATACTCTTGTCAGGAACTACACCACCACGGTATCAGGAACAAGGCTCTCGAACTTTTGACTTCTTACTTGGGCAATAGAATTCAGGAGGTCGATACAAATGGTAAAAAATCTGCGGGATCCCCAGTGGTAATGACTCTTTTATGGGGCAATGTATAAGATTCTACAACAAACTTCTCAGTGATATCCGAGAAATGTCTACAAATAAGTTTAAAAGAAATATAAAAGCCAAATTGTGTAGCAGGGCTTGATACTAACGAGTAGAGATTCTACAACAAACTTCTCAGTGATATCCGAGAAATGTCTACAAATAAGTTTAAAAGAAATATAAAAGCCAAATTGTGTAGCAGGGCTGACTACTACTAAAACTTCTGATTATTTAAGTGATAAAACAGCTTGGGATTGAGTCGTTCTAAATTAACACATTTAAATACAAAGAAATAAATACTTAAAAAAAGGATTCCTACTGAGTTTTCTGGCACTGTTTCTCAGAAGCTGCCTCGTCATGCACTGCACGGTAGGGTAAAAAACATTGACGATTCCACACAAATGTGGAATATTTTATATATATTTTAACGGGATAAAACGGTTTCAGTTTGAGTTTGAGTTTGAGTTTGAGTTTGAGTTTGAGTTTGAGTTTTCGTTTTCGTTTTCGTTTTAGTTTTCGGTTTCGGTTTCGTTTTCGGTTTCGGTTTCGGTTTCGGTTTCGTTTTCGGTTTCGGTTTCGGTTTCGGTTTCAGTTTTAGTTTGAGTTTGGTTTTCGGTTTCTGTTTCGGTTTCGGTTTTGGTTGTGGTTTCGCTTTCGGTTGTGGTTTCGGATTCGGTTTCAGTTCTAGTTTCGGTTCCGATTTCGATTACGTTTTCGGTTTCGGTTTCGGTTTCAGTTTCAGTTTGAGTTCGAGTTTGAGTTCGAGTTCAAGTCTCAGTCTAATTATAGAATAGAAATAAATATAATTCAGATGGTCGATATAAATGGTAAAACATCTGCGGGATCCCCAAAGGTAATGGGCTTTTATTGGTTTAATAATCTTTAGCTAAATGACAAGAAAACTAAAGTCATTAAATGCTCTACACCGTCAGGTTTATTAGCTTTACATAAGCATGTCAGTATATATATGACAATCTAATTTATATGCATAAACATAAAGACTCCTTCTACTACTGTCACTACCACTACAGATACGGTGACAAAACTCATCTTCATAATATTTTAACGGAATAAATGACTTTTCGGTTTGAGTTTGGGTTTGGGTTTCAGTTTGGGTGTATGGTTTTCGGTTTCGGTTTCGGCTTCGGTTTCGGTTTCAGTTTGAGTTTGAGTTTGGGTTTGGTTTTCGGTTTCAGTTTCGGTTTCGGTATCGGTTTCGGTTTGTGGTTTCGCTTTCGGTTGTGGTTTCGGATTCGGTTTTAGTTCCAGTTTCAGTTCCAGTTTCGATTACGTTTTCGGTTTCGGTTTCGTTTTCGGTTTCGGTTTCAGTTTGAGTTTGAGTTCGAGTTTGAGTTCGAGTTCAAGTCTGAGTCTAATTATAGAAAAGAAATAAATATAATTCAGATGGTCGATATAAATGGTAAAACATCTGCGGGATCCCCAAAGGTAATGGGCGTTCATTGGTTTAATAATCTTTAGCTAAATGACAAGAAAACTAAAGTCATTAAATGCTCTACACCGTCAAGTTTATTAGCTGTACATTAGCATGTCAGTATATATATGACAATCTTATTTATATGCATAAACATAAAGACTCCTACTACTGTCACTACCACTACAGATACGGTGACAAAGCTCATCTTCATAATATTTTAACGGAATAAATGACTTTTCAGTTTGAGTTTGGGTTTGGGTTTCAGTTTGGGTTTGGTTTTCGGTTTCGGTTTGGTTTACGGTATGGTTTTCGGTTTCGGCTTCGGTTTCGGTTTCGATTTGGGTTTGGTTTAGGGTTTCGGGTTGGTTTTCGGTTTCGGTTGTTGTTTCGGTTTCAGTTTAGAATGTGGTTACGGTTTCGGTTTTGGTTTCAATTTCGGTATCGGATTTGGTTGTGGTTTCGCTTCCGTTTGTGGTTTCGGATTCGGTTTCAGTTCCAGTTTGGGTTCCGGTTTCGATTACGTTTTCGGTTTCCGTTTCGGTTTCAATTTCAGTTTTGGTTTCAATTTCGGTTTCGGTTTCAGTTTGAGTTTGAGTTCGAGTTTGAGTTTGGTTTTCGGTTTCAGTTTCGGTTTCGGTTTCAGTTTCGGTTTTGGTTTCGGTTGTGGTTTCGCTTTCGGTTGTGGTTTCGGATTCGGTTTCAGTTCCAGTTTCGGTTCCGGTGTCGATTACGTTTTCGGTTTCGGTTTCAATTTCGGTTTTAGTTTCAATTTCGTTTTCGGTTTCGGTTTCAGTTTGAGTATGAGTTTGAGTTCGAGTTTGAGTTTGGGTTTGGTTTTCAGTTTCAGGTTCGGTTTCAGTTTCGGTTTCGGTATCGGTTTCGGTTGTGGTTTCGCTTTCGGTTGTGGTTTCGGATTCGGTTTCAGTTCCAGTTTCGGTTCCGGTTTCGATTACGTTTTCGGTTTCGGTTTAGATTTCGGTTTTCGTTTCGGTCATTAAATGCTCTACACCGTCAGGTTTATTAGCTGTACATTAGCATGTCAGTATATATATGACAATCTAATTTATATGCATAAACATAAAGACTCCTTCTACTACTGTCACTACCACTACAGATACGGTGACAAAGCTCATCTTCATAATATTTTAACGGAAGAAATGACTTTTCAGTTTCAGTTTGGGTTTGGTTTTCGGTTTCGGTTTGGTTTACGGTATGGTTTTCGGTTTCGGTTTCGGTTTCGGTATCGGTTTCGGTTGTGGTTTTGCTTTCGGTTGTGGTTTCGGATTCGGTTTCAGTTCCAGTTTCGGTTCCGGTTTCGATTACGTTTTCGGTTTCGGTTTCGATTTCGGTTTTGGTTACAATTTCGTTTTCGGTTTCGGTTTCAGTTTGGGTTTGGTTTTCGGTTTCGGTTTGGTTTACGGTATGGTTTTCGGTTTCGGCTTCGGTTTCGGTTTCGATTTGGGTTTGGTTTAGGGTTTCGGTTTGGTTTACGATATGGTTTTCGGTTTCGGTTCCAGTTTCGGTTCCGGTTTCGATTACGTTTTCAGTTTTGAATAGAATAGAAATACATTTTATTTTCATTACAAGTACGGAAAATACATTTAATGTAACCTATACATTTTAATCATTATTAATTTTATCCGTACTGGTATGAAAAATTGCCCAATCTCAGCTAGTATTGCATTTTTACAGTGCTGATCTTCCGATAGGGCCAGTAGGTAGGTACTGGAAGCGTGATACCAGACGAATTTACAATTAGAATACTTACAAGCTAAGAAAAAATCCTGGATTGATGCAACATTATAGGTAACATAGCTACACTTTAAGATTATTATTAAGTTGAAATGTAGTAACAGAAAAGTACATACAACGGAACAGAGAGAAAAAATATTAATAACAAAAAAAATATAAATTACAATTAACGCTCATAACAATACCATTACACATAAATAACAAACAATCACATTACTCATCACATTGTTCATGCATTAGTTTCATCGATTCATAATATCGATTCTTTGTCCCTTGTCTTGCCTTTTTACGTTTCCGAACTGCAACGTTCTTGTCGTCATAGATAAAAGACGCTGCGGGGTTCTTAAGCCTGACTCTATGTTTATATAATGTCTGTCAAGTGTCAGTTTCCAGTGTACGGTGTTATATTATGTGTGAAATGCTAAAGATAGTAATGCTTAATAAAGCTTATTCAATTAATAGAATTGGTGTGCTTATAAGTGAAAATTGGTGTTTATCACATGTGATACAGTGTAATACAGGTAAAAATAATATACATCTAGCAATCAGCGGTAAGAGAGTGATGAACATGGGAAGAGATGAGATAAAAGTCTAGAAACAGATTTAAAGTACACTTAGTAAACTGTCGCGATGGAAAACACTATGCGGGTAAGTGTTATAAGTGTACCAGTTTTTGTCTTTCCAGTAAGTATACTTTAAATTGTTTTCTAAATGAGTTCACTGTACACAGCATACGAAGACTTGGAGGAAGAAGAACGTTCCAAACATTACTAGCGGCAACTCGGAAACTTCCCCTAAACGCTGTGGTTCTGTGCTTTGGAGTAGACAGAAGGTAAGATGAGGCCCTGGTTGTATATGAATTATGGTCGCGAGACCACGATAATTTTTTAAATAGATAGTCAGGTTTACCTGTTGCCACAATGCCAAAAAGCAATTTAGCATAATGTAGCTTTCTTCGGTCTGACATTTTCATCATATTCCCACTGTTTAATGTGTGATCGGGAAGGAACATTAAAGCAAAATCTAGCACAGGCGTTTTGTACCCTTTGTATGAGTCTCTCAGTGCGGGCAAGCAAGCAGGTCCCATACACAGTGTCAGCATAGTTAAGGCGTGATAGAATCAGAGATTCGCATAACATTATTCGCATATCTACACTTATGTATGGGCGAACCCGATACAGTAACTTGAGCCGGTAAAAGCAGTTTTGTACGGCTTGTACGATGTGAGTTTCAAACTGCAAATGACCATCAAAAATCACTCCTAAGTTCCGAGCTTCTGGTACCCGCTCAATGGGGCATCCCCCTATTTTTATATCGAAAAGATTCTGCTCCACATGCCTTGTTAAGTTTTTAGAACCCATTATCAAATATTTTGATTTTGTGGGGTTAAGTAATAATAATAATAAAAATGATTTATTTACTTTTCACAAGGAATAACAAGTATAACTATTAGTAAATGTTGACAAATTTTTACAGTAATAGATAATCCTTGTGAAAGTCTGGAGTCTGAACTAGGTCGAAACCTGTACTACAGAACTCCAGGCTCTCCGGATTCTTTGTGGGGTGTATTTGTGAACGAGTAAGTGTGTGGGATGCGAAAACGTGTTTAAGGAAATGCAATGTCGATAGTTTCAATATCGTTGAGTTAACTAAAACTTATTAAGATTTCCATATGTTACTAAGTTATAATTATTTAAAAGGTACTAGTAATTAGTTTTTCTGTGTCATCGTATGATAGAGTAAGTAGCCATTTAATTAATTTATATTTAACTCGTATTTTTATTTCTGGGTAGATACATAAAAGTTTGTTTATTATATTATATACATAGGGGCCTAGAAAACCATAGAATCTTTGTGAAAAAGATGTGTGAAAGTTACGAAGCTGTTTGCAAATATTATAAGACGTTTAGTTGATAAAGAAGGGTCAAATTTTAGTTCGGCATGTTGTCGAAGTGTTATGTTAAAGATAAAGAGTTGCCGGATGGTTAAAACTTCACAATTTTGGTATAGTAATTTAGTCGGGTATAAGAACGGTTTAAAGTGTGATACTTTTAGTAATGCTCTTTGTGCAATTTCTACTGGTTTTATTGTTGTTTTCGGCGAACCACCCCATATGAGAATGCCGTAGGTGCAAATAGATTGGCATAATGCAAAGTATGTAGATTTTAGTAATTTAGGGCCGAGGACGTGTCGAAGTTTTTTGAAGATAACTAACAGCCTACTGATTTTGTTACTGAGGGCTGTAATATGGGGTTTGAAGGTTAAGTTGGAGTCAATTTCAATGCCCAGATACTTTATGGTTAAGGATCTTTCCAATGGGGGACATGAGCACGGATCCAAAGAATCAGTACACGAATGCGCGGTCAAAGAAAAATTATTTTGTGAGTCAATATTTCGGATGGAAAAGCAAATAAATTTTGTTTTAGTCACATTAAGAGATAAAAGGGTATTCCTTAAAAGGGCTGTCACAATGTTTAAACCTTTTTGGGCGACATCGTAGGTCTCACTCCAGGAATCACCAGTAAAAACAAGAGCAGTGTCGTCTGCATACGAAACTACTCTGCCCTTTATGAGTGATGTTGAACAAATATCATTTATGTAGATGAGAAAAAGAGTGGGACCTAAGATGCTGCCCTGCGGAACCCCGTATGTCATAGGCATATCTAAGCTAGAGTATCCTCCGATTGACACTCTTTGAGAGCGGTTAGTTAGATAGCTTTTAAAAAGTTGTAACTGATTGCCTCTTATGCCAATGTTATGTAGTTTATCCAGCAAGATTGGGACAGAAACCGTATCGAAAGCTTTCGCCAGGTCCAGGAAGATAGTTAAGCATTTCTTGCCGTCGTCTAAAGCTTGCGTTATAAAATCAGTGAGTGAATATATCGCATCAGTAGTTGATCTACCACGTCGAAAACCAAATTGATTATCTGAGATAAGATTATGCTTTTCAATATAATTAGTTAATCGATTATTAATTATTTTTTCTAGGATTTTAGATAGGGCTGGTAGCAAAGATATGGGCCTGTAGTTTCCGATACGATTTCTATCACCATCCTTATGAATTGGTATAACTACTGATTTTTTAAGACAAGAAGGAAAGATCCCTTTGCTGAAACAAGTATTAAATATGAAAGCAAGAGGTGGTGCCAGATGAGATTTAAGATTTTTAATGATTTTACTTGAAATTTTGTCCCAACCTACAGCAGAATCGGTTTTCAGTGATAAAATTATTTGTACAATTTCATCTGGATCCGTGGCTAGGAGAACAAAAGATTTACCGGTTTTGTTATAGTCAAATTTTGTAGCAGTATAATTAGTGTCCCTACGAATTTTTTCCGCTAAAGATTTGCCAATATTGGTAAAGTATTCATTTACTAGGTTGATTGATTTTTGTTGGTCTGTCTTTATGTCAAGTAGTTCAACTGGAAGACGTTTTGTTGATTTTGATGCATATGTAATGTTTTTTATCGCTTCCCAGATTTTCTTGTTGTTTTTTTCGGCTTTATGTATTTGTGATTTGTCAAAGTCAATTTTGATTTTTTTAAAGAGAGTGGTGCAGAATTTCCTGTAACGTCTATAAGTGGTTTGCAAAATTTCATTTTTTGGGTCGTTTTTGGCTTTGAGGTGCAGATAATCTCTGTTTCGCATAGATCGGAGCATACCCTGCGTTGTCCATGGTTTTAATGTTTTTTTGCGTCTGCTAATTTGTACAACCGAGGTGTTCCGTTCAATAGAACTAGATAGATGTTTAGTTAGTAAATTCATTGAAAATTCGGAATCATCTGAGAGATATATTGGATTAAGATCCAATTTTAAAAAGTCTGATTCTACTCCTTCATAGTTTACCTTGTTAAAAATTGCTTTTTCATGGCAAAGTACACTTGAATTTAGGAGAAAGCAGATTACAGATCTATGATCAGTGACTGTCGTTGGAGGAACAATGGTGAGGGCACGTTTTTCAGTTTTTAATAAAATGTGATCGATGCAAGAACCACTCATGTCTCTAGTTATTAGGTTATGAGCAGGTAAGAGCCCATGGAAAGCAGCTAGGTTAAGGTAACTATCGGAATTAATGTCATGTTTTTCTGGATTTATTGCGATGTTTAAGTCCCCAGTAATTATAATATTTTGGTAATCAGATAACCTGACCAAAATTTCATTGAGAGATGTTAAAAATGGTGTAATGTTATGGTATGATGGAGATCGGTAAATAGCGATAAAAACGGTGCTTGGCTTTAATTTAATTATGAAGCAATTTGTATCTACCATATTGGGTTCTTCTATCGAAATGTTTAATCGATTTTTTGCAAAAACTACAACTCCATCATTTTGTTTGAAGTGATTTTTTGTGTTGAAACTGGTGTACCCGTCTAATGACGGAGGTGTAGTATTACACGAGAGCCAACACTCCGTCAGAATTATTAGGTCTAAATCTACGCTGATTCTATCAAGAAGAATCTCAAAGTCTAGTACCAGGGAGTTGACTTCAGCCCATTCTGCAACCCTGTCTAAATCACTGTTAATGTTTTTTACAGACTCCTGGCAATCGGAAGGCTTGAAAGAGAGGTATAGCTGCAGATCATCAGCATATAAATGATATTTACAGTTTGTAATGACCTTGGTGACATCAGCTATATATGTTATAAATAGTAATGGCCCTAGAATCGAACCCTGAGGTACTCCCCTCGTGACACGACTGAAAGAAGATGATATCTCACTACCGTTACGATCATTTCTAAGCCTCACAAGTTGATATCGGCCATCAAGGTAGCTGTGAAACCATTTGACTGCTTCTGCGGAGCACCCATAATATGATAGTTTGGACAATAACAAAGGTATATTTATACATTCAATGGCACGAGAGAAATCCAGTAGAGTGAGTATGGTCCCCATGCTGTGGTCTCTAGCCTCTAGCAAATCATCAACAACATCAATCAGGGCTGTGGCAGTGGAATGACCTTTCCGGAATCCTGATTGTTTTGAAGGCAAGATATTGAACTGCTCAAGATATTTAGTCAGCTGGTCACATACCACCCGCTCCAAGATTTTAGACAGACAAGGCAGTAGACTTATGGGCCGTAGATCACTTGGACCCATGGGGCTGTGTCTTTTGGTGATTGGCTTAACAATGGCGATTTTCCATATATCTGGGAATACTGATGTTGACAAGGATTTATTTATGATACAGGTAACTGTTGCAAGAGTATGTGGTAGTGTCAGCATCAGCATCTCCAGCGATATGTCATCATACCCTAATGCATTGGATTTAAGATTGTGAATAATTTTTAAAACTTGCCCCTCGTACACAGGTTGTAGCTTGAAACTACCAGATCCAAATCTGTTGTATTCGAAGTAAGTTAGTTGTGATATTGTCACATAGTTACTGCCAGGTATTTCCAAAAATAATTTATTTAAATTATCAGGATTGTTACAATTTTGAGGTAATTCAGAGTGTTGGGTTTTATTTTTTATAGAGATAGTTCTTTTAAGATTTTTCCATAATTTTTTGGGTGTTTTTATATTATTATTAATGTGATATTTGTAATAAGCAGCCTTTTCACGCTCAATGGCAGCTCTTACTTAATATTTTAGCTGCTTATAAAGATTGGTGTGAGCATCCAACTTGGTTGTTTTAGATTTGTTGTGATATATCTATCACGTGTTTGCATCATATCCTTTATTGTACTGGTAATCCAGGGATAACATCTTTCTTTAATTAGTATACTTTTTTTTGGAGCATGTAGGTCAAAAAGAGCTATTATATATTTGTTAAGTGTTTCAACCATAATATTGACATGTTCCAATTCCTGGATAGAGTGCCAGTGTATTTTAGCCAAATCCTGTTCGAAAATGTCAAGGACTATGTCATTTAATGGTCGATAAATGACCCGGTGGGGGACAGGTTTTTCTATCCTAAAATGAAACAGGGCAGAGACCACCGCATGTTGGCCAAGTTCTGGTATATGTGTTACTGTAACTCCGCTCGTACGAGCATCTGTACAAATCAAATCTATTTGTGTCTCGCTATGATCTGTAAAGTGTGTTGGTTCAGACACTATGTTTATTAAATTACTACCCCGCAGGAAACAGTCAAATAGCCTAGTTTTAATATCGGTATTATTGAGTATGTTTATATTAAAGTCACCTAATAAAATAATTTTATCTACACAAGGAAATGAAGTGATAGAGTCGGTTATGGGATCAAGAAACACATTTACATCAAGCCATGGCGGCCGATAAGCAGTCCCTATAACAATGCATTGGGAGTTGATTTTCATTCGGAGCCACATCTGCTCCACAGAGGGCGCAGGTGGGTGTTGGGCAAAGGTTACACGTACTCCTTTGCGAATATAAAACCCTATACCGCCACCACGTCCGCGTCTCATATTCAGTGGCCGAGGTATGTGACGGAGTCTGTAATTGGGGACATTGGGTGCACGTCCCTCCTCGCCGTCCCTTAGCCAAGTTTCATTTATTTCCATTAAGTCTACATCCAAGTTACCCATAGCCACAATGAATTCTTCATGCTTGGTTCCAAGAGACCCTGCATTGAATAACCCAACTTTGAGATACTTATTTTTAATCATTTTTATAATATAGTAGGTTAGAACAATAGTCCATAAGATACATAATTATGTAGTACATAGAAAAGTAATAGCAATCTAAAATTCTATTCATACTATGTGTTAGGTGTAAAAATTTAATAATTATATAGGAGTATAGATCAAAATTTGGTGTTCTGTGTATTGATAGGGTATATAAGGAATCAAAAATAGTAAGATAGAGATGAGTGTGAATGGCTACAAATAAGGCATAACAGACAAGTACTAATAGACACAATAATGTACACATTTTAAAGCTAAAGTTGAAACAGAAGAACAGAGAAAGTACAGTTAATAGTCTTTTAATGAGGCATTGGTACTGGAATCTAATTATTGTCCTCGACCAACTTTTCGAGACCAAAAACACTAAGAATGTCAGCCTCTGATCGGATATTATAGGTCCGTTTGCGTTCGCTTTGCCTGACAAGTATTCGACCATGTTTGGTCCAGGTATACTGCCATCCCTGTCTCTCGGCGGCCTGACGTTCTAGTCAGTCTTTCGTTTAGGTAGAATCGCCGTGAGGGGACAGAGAAGCCAAGATCATCAGACGTTACGCCCCGGCGGATACGAGCACTTCGTAGCATCTCTTCTTGAAGCTGCCGTCTCGCAAAGCGGACCACGCCGACTGCGCTCAGCTGAACTGGTCCCATTGACCGCTCCCGCCTCGCTCACGGTGCCCGGCGCTAAGTGGCGCTGGGGCCTGGGTCCCACGTACTTAGCGAAAACGATGTCACGGTTTCAGTTTCAGTTTGAGTTTGAGTTTGAGTTTGAGTTTTAGTTTGAGTTTGAGTTTGAGTTTGGTTTTCGGTTTCAGGTTCGGTTTCAATTTCGGTTTCGGTTTCGGTATCGGTTTCGGTTGTGGTTTCGCTTTCGGTCATTAAATGCTCTACACCGTCAGGTTTATTAGCTGTACATTAGCATGTCAGTATATATATGACAATCTAATTTATATGCATAAACATAAAGACTCCTTCTACTACTGTCACTACCACTACAGATACGGTGACAAAGCTCATCTTTATAATATTTTAACGGAAGAAATGACTTTTCAGTTTGAGTTTGGGTTTGGGTTTCAGTTTGGGTTTGGTTTTCGGTTTCGGCTTGGTTTACGGTATGGTTTTCGGTTTCGGCTTCGGTTTCTCGGCTTCGGTTTCATTTCGATTTGGGTTTGGTTTAGGGTTTCGGTTTGGTTTACGGTATGGTTTTCGGTTTCGGATTCAGATTCAGATTCGGATTTGGATTTGGATTCGGTTTCGGTTTCGGTTTCGGTTTCGGTTTCGGTTTCGGTTTCGGTTTCGGTTTCGGTTTCGGTTTCGGCTTGAGTTTGAGTTTGAGTTTGAGTTTGAGTTTGAGCTTGAGTTTGAGTTCGAGTTTGAGTTTACCATGTTACTTTGAATGTTTTGGTTGTACTGACGCCAGCACATCAAGCTTCCCCAATCTGTAAAATTTCCCCAATTGAAAGTGAACCTTATGCTGTTGAGAAATTTTATAGCTTGAGTTTGAGTTCGAGTTTGAGTTTGGGTTTCGGTTTCAGTTTCAGTTTCGGTTTCAGTTTCGGTTTCGGTATCGGTTTCGGTTCTGGTTTCGGATTCAGTTTCAGTTCCAGTTTCGGTTCCGGTTTCGATTACGTTTTCGGTTTTGGTTTCAATTTCGTTTTCGGTTTCAGTTTGAGTTTGAGTTTGGTTTTCGGTTTCTGTTTCGGTTTCGGTTGTGGTTTCGCTTTCGGTTGTGGTTTCGGATTCGGTTTCAGTTCCAGTTTCGGTTCCGGTTTCGATTACGTTTTCGGTTTCGGTTTCGGTTTCAGTTTGAGTTTGAGTTCGAGTTTGAGTTTGAGTTCGAGTTCAAGTCTCAGTCTACTTATAGAATAGAAATAAATATAATTCAGATGGTCGATATAAATGGTAGAACATCAGCGGTATCCCCAAAGGTAATGGACGTTCATTAGTTTAATAATCTTTAGCTAAATGACAAGAAAACTAAAGTCATTAAATGCTCTACACCGTCAGGTTTATTAGCTGTACATAAGCATGTCAGTATATATATGACAATCTAATTTATATGCATAAACATAAAGACTCCTTCTACTACTGTCCCTACCACTACAGATACGGTGACAAAACTCATCTTCATAATATTTTAACGGAATAAATGACTTTTCGGTTTGAGTTTGGGTTTGGGTTTCAGTTTGGGTTTGGTTTTCGTTTTCGGTATGGTTTTCGGTTTCGGCTTCGGTTTCAGTTTCGATTTGGGTTTGGTTTAGGGTTTCGGTTTGGTTTTCGGTTTCGGTTGTTGTTTCGTTTTCAGTTTAGAATGTGGTTACGGTTTCGGATTCGGTTTCAGTTCCAATTTCGGTTCCGGTTTCGATTACGTTTTCGGTTTCGGTTTCGGTTTCAATTTTGGTTTTAGTTTCAATTTCGTTTTCGGTTTCGGTTTCGGTTTCAGTTTGAGTTTGAGTTCGAGTTTGAGTTTGAGTTTGGGTTTGGTTTTCGGTTTCAGGTTCGGTTTCAGTTTCGGTTTCGGTTTCAGTTTCGGTTTCGGTTGTGATTTCGCTTTCGGTTGTGGTTTCGAATTCGGTTTCAGTTCCAGTTTCGGTTGTGGTTTCGGATTCGTTTTCAGTTCCAGTTTCGGTTCCGGTTTCGATTACGTTTTCGGTTTCAGTTTCGGTTTCAATTTTTCTTTTTCGGTTTCGTGTTCTTTTTCGTTTTCGTTTCCGTTTTCGTTTTCGTTTTCGTTATCCTTTTCGTTTTCGTTTTCGTTTTCGTTAAGATAAAGACTCCTTCTACTACTGCCACTACCACTACAGATACGTTGACAAAACTCATCTTCATAATATTTTAACGGAATAATTACTTTTCGATTTGAGTTTGAGTTTGGGTTTCAGTTTGGGTGTATGGTTTTCGGTTTCGGTTTCGACTTCGGTTTCGGTTTCAGTTTGAGTTTGAGTTAGGGTTTGGATTTCGGTTTCGGTTTCGGTTTCTGCTTCGGTTTCGGTTTCGCTTGTGGTTTCACTTTCGGTTGTGGTTTCGGATTCGGTTTCAGTTCCAGTTTCGGTTCCGGTTTCGATTACGTTTTCGGTTTCGGTTTCGTTTTCGGTTTCGGTTTCGGTTTCGGTTTTGGTTTCGGTTTCGGTTTCGGTTTCGGTTTCGGTTTCGGTTTTGGTTTTGGTTTCGGTTTCGGTATCGGTTTCGGTTGTGGTTTTGGATTCGGTTTCAGTTCCAGTTTCGGTTCCGGTTTCGATTACATTTTCGGTTTCGGTTTCGATTTCGGTTTTGGTTTCAATTTCGTTTTCTGTTTCGGTTTCAGTTTGAGTTCGAGTTCAAGTCTGAGTCTAATTATAGAATAGAAATAAATATAATTCAGATGGTCGATATAAATGGTAAAACATCTGCGGGATCCCCAAAGGTAATAATAATAATAATAATATAATATCTGGGGACAATGTCACACAGATCATCCTAGCCCCAAACTAAGCAAAGCTTGTACTATGGGTTCCAGGCGACGATATACATACTTATATAGATGGATAAATACTTAAATACATAGAAAACATCCATGACTCAGAAACAAATATTCGTGCTCATCACACAAATATTTGCACTTACCGGGATTCGAACCCAGGACCACCAGCTTCGTAGGCAGGAGCACTACCAACTAGGCTACGGTGACCGTCTATGTGCGTTCATTAAATAATCTTTAGCTAAATCACAAGAAAACTAAAGTCATTAAATGCTCTACACCGTCAGGTTTATTAGTTGTACATTAGCATGTCAGTATATATATGACAATCAAATTTATATGCATAAACATAAAGATTCCTTCTACTACTGTCACTACCACTACAGATACGGTGACAAAGCTCATCTTCATAATAGTTTAACGGAATAAATGACTTGACTTGACTCAAAAACAACATATTTGGAACTTCCGACAAATATATTTTATTGATACCATTAATATCAAGTGATATGATATTATTTAATGTATATGATAGTCTACGAAGACCAGTTCATCCACTGTAGTTACAATTATTGCCTTCATAAGTAATTCCATCATGAATAGCTTCATTTAAGATAGTCATGCCACGCTCTTGTAACATTTTTAAGTTAATAGGCAAAAGAGGAACCTTTATCCTTAACTTATCAGCAGCACAATCTACTTCTGTACAATATTTTTCCGAAACTGCACTATGAAAATATTCGTAAATAACCTTTTCAAAAATATAAGCAACATTGGTTTGGCAATCAATAGTCATATTAGTTAAATTTATTTCAAAGTTTGCACCTAAAATATTAGACGAGAGATCGTAAATTGTAGAATCTATATCATTTTGAGCGAAGATCAAATTGCAAAAATCATTGTCAATTTGTGAGTAGCTTGATTTTATAAAAGCGTAATCAACAAAAGCGACTGCAAAAGACTGTGTTGTAGCATCAAAAGCACAAGTGTTTATAATATGTACAAGATTATCATTTTTATTTATGATGTTACCGTTTTTAAGCAAATAAACCTTTTTATTAACTGTCCGTGCATTTGGTGTGCTCTGTTTCAAATTAGTTTTGTTTTTCTTTATTAAACCGCGCCAATTCTCATAATTTTCATCTGAAAACGGGTTGCATTGGATGGACTGTTTTCTCTTCCGCGTTTCCTTTTTGACACCTTTGTCCCGAGAATCGTGTTGTATAAGATTGCTTAACGCCACTTTTAAACTCTCATATAAAAAATCAAAATGTTTAATAACAAAATCGTCGACGCGTAATCGTTTTTCGTTCCTCAGCAAAAGGGTCTTTATATCTTTAGATTTGAGTAGGTCCTTAATTGTAACAGCGCTCAGGTTAAGATCTGGTCACGTTCCACTAAACAAGTTCTCCCACATGATGAGGAAATCGGATTCTCCAAATTGTGATGTGTGCGGTGTCATTGAAGACGTACATCACCTGTTAGTGGAATGTGTCCGTTACGATACCGATCGAGAGCTCCTTAGAACATCCTTACACTTGAACAGAACTAATGTGGGTATGTTCCACGAGATGTTGTCCTCTCCTGTGTCTGAAGCCGCTAAAGCACTGTTTATGTTATTTAGTTGTAAGCCATAACTAATAAGTAGACGTAGTTTAGGTTAAGGTAGATTACGATGGAATTGACATGTACTTAATGTATAAAAATTCCTTAAATAAATAGAAAAGAAAAAAAAAATCTTTAAATTGATTCTCGACATTGCTGCTACTTGATCTAAAGTTGTTATTTTCAAATAACGGGCACATTACATTAGAAAATAATGGCAATGTTAACATAATACGCGTAATGACATCAAGAAAACCAGGCTGGTGATATTGATTAATCTTGTCACCCAACAATTGTTCATCCCCTAATAAAAGCAACAATGTCTGTCTGTCTATAAAATCTGTCATCCAAGTGGGAAAATATACCCTTTTTATTATCTATTTTAGAATTAAATATACTTTGGATTTGGATACATCCCACAGATTCAGTGCTTTGAACGATGTTTTCAATCATTGGAGATCCATTAAATACATTTAACTTAATTTCATAATGTAATTTTTTTAACCAATTTATTGATTCTGAGCATGGAGTGGTTCCACCATTTGGTGTATTCCCGCCATATTTATGCATAGCCACAACTATAAGGTCGAGAATAATCATTTTCACCACATTATAATTGAGACACCCTTTTATGAGTTTAATGCTTTTCATGTAAAACTTTTTGACTGTGTAGGGAACATCATCAAAACACGAAAGCTTACTCAATTCATGTATGAAATGTGATGTGTCCAATCTTACGAAAAAGGATGGTAAATTATCAACACTCTCCTCTAATGCCTTAAAACACTTGTCCACATATTCTTTTGTCGAAGACAATTTTGTGAAGACTTTTACAATGGCACTGGTAAGTGCCCCTGAATCGTCTGAGATAATTTCATTCGATAGACGCATAGAGCCTATCCACGATTCAAGACACCGAGCTATACTTTCTGTTGTACGAATTTCTGACAACATTTGAACAACAGGGACACTGATATAATTTTCTGAATACACGATTCCAGTATACAAAAAAATATGTTTAGAACAATCGGGACCAATAAAGTAATCATCTGTTTTATCACTGTGACTTATATTTTTACATATCGACCCAGTGGCATCGCTGCAATGACAGATACTTTGTTTTTGTTGAAGCTTTTTATGATACATGATTTGTGATTGAGACCAATAATATAGGAAAAACGGCCTGGCTGATATCTGTTGAATAAATGTACAATATGGTGACATTGTAGATAATTTACAAAGACTTAACACTAGTTTTTTATGTAGTACATTTTCGTGGTGAATTTGATATTTGATTTGCGACAAATACTTTAAAGTTGGAAGATGAGGTGGTTCTGTTGCAACGTTGTTTTCTTTGAGTAATTTCTTTTCTGGTATCAATACATTCGCTATTTCATTTCGTACTACTAAAGCTGATTTTTTATTAAGTTCTTTGGCTAATTGAGTCCTAGTATAAGACGTCATTCTATTTTTTGATTTAGGGTTATGCAGATGAGACCGTCAATTTTAACATCACTATCTGTGTCCAGAATCGGTGTCATAGACACCATAAAACGCGCTGAGCATTGATACTTGGTGTGATTTCATGCACCAGGTACATGGAAGGTTAGTGTATTTCCAAATTTCTAGTGATAAAATACCGGTCCATTTTCGCTTAGGCAGTTTTACTCGTTTTTGTAATACTAAGTTAGGTTTCTTAGGATCATTCTACGAGTATAAAATATTTGTGGCTCAATTTTTCGCCACTTCTGCAAATCTAATGTAAAACTATAATGTTTTGTCTGACAATCATCATCAGTCAGATTCCCCTCGGAATCATAGTCTTCGTTACTCGATTCTGGTCGATCACTTTCTCTGTTAGCTTTAGCAGATTGAAAAAAGTAATTATGATTTCGTTTTATAGATAAGTAAATGGCCTTGACAGTAATTTTTTCATTTAATTCTTTTTTAATATTTTTATAAACTTCATGTCCATGAGATGGCAAATTAACTAAAAAAGTGAATGCAATGATTAACAATAATCAGTAATTATTTTAGACTAGAAATTAGGTCATACAATATTTATATAATCTTAAAAGCTTACCAACATTCATTAACAGGTCTTGGTACTTTTGAATAACTAGTTTCTGTTGTAAAACACTAAGTGCACTGATTTTCCCCATTATAGTTTATTATTAGCAAACCACAACATTTATGTACATTGATATCCCAGTGTTCTATTTCCTACTAACAATCACGCAATAGCAACAGTTTTATCATACCTACCCTCATTGCGCAAAATATTTTTTTTGTTGATCGTACCTTACCAATCGCGTACTACCTACTACATTACTTTTTATATACTTACCAGGTTATTTTTAGCTCTCCTTTTCCCTCTTAAGGGATGATTCTATTCATAAATGTGCACAACGTTTACTATTAGACGAACTTCGAAATCCTTATTTTAAAGAAATAATTGTAAAACCGCGAAAAAATTGATAAATAGTGAATAACTGTGAGGTACATTGGTAAAACATAAGAATGGTCTGCATTTTCCGCACGTGTAAATTCAAATAACAAAGGGCGCCGCAGGCTAGACAAAACTTTGATACTTAATTTCTGGTATACCATCAAACATTTTTAAGAACAAATACATGAATAGGAAGGTCCATTGGGCCAAGTTTCGTCTGACACCATTTTTAGGTATCTCGGTGTAATATCGACGGAGGGCCCCGCTGGATGGAAATCGACTTCAGAGGTTATTTCTGTGGATACAACGGAGGTACATTGGACCACTTCATTATATTTGGTAGGTACATTGAACAAGCTAACGGCTCTCATTACTTTCATCGCTCTAGCTAAGGGGGCCCCGCTAGATATAAACACATTTATTCGTTTTGTTATTGACTAAGTTTGTTCTTGCTGATGCTGTCCCGTAACTTATGGTGTTTAACTGGAATATTTTAATAGGATCATTAGGATTATCGCGCCACAAAATAAGTTGTAATTGTCGTTGTGTGGGATCTACAAGTATTTGGCGATACATTTTCTCTACATCTGCTGATACTACAAAATTTTGTTGCCTATGTCGTAATAATATTGAAAATAAATCATACTTATTGTACAACTGGTCCAACATATTGTATGTCATTAAATGACAAACCAGTAGTAGTTTTAGAAGACGCGTCAAACACAACGCGCAGTTTCGTCGTTTCACTAGTTTCTCTTATTACGCCATGATGTGGAAGATAGCAACCAAATAAGGGTTTAGAAATCTCAGTCATATGACCTAATTTCTCATATTCATAAATGAAGTCATAATATTGTTGCCTTTATTGATTATTATTTTTTATTTTTCTTTCTAGCTGTAAAAATCGTTTTTCTGCTATGATATAAGACTCGCCCAAACAATCTGTGGAATGTTTGAGTGGAATAGTTACACAAAACCTACCGTTAGCTTCGCGACGAGAAGTTGAGGTGAATAATGATTCACAATAACTGTCCTTGTTGTATTCTAATTTTGGTCTCACTTCTTCTAATTCCCAAAACTTACTCAGTTGCTTACTAATTTCTTTAGAAAAATGGCAATACGACTTTAAATTACTATTTTCAAAATATTTTTCTAGAATATGACCGGCCCCTATCCATCCTAGTTGTGTTTCTTGTAATATAGGACTCTGAGGTCCCAAAGTTACCCTACCTGGTCCTAAAATGTCCCAAAATATGTCAGCGCCTAATAGTAACTCGATGTCAGAACATTGATAGAATTTTGGGTCGGCAAGTTGGAAGAAATTGGGAATATTCAGGTTACCTACATTTACATTTTTTTTTTTTTTTGCATGGTGGAAATGCATTAAACTTACGCATACCCGCCGCTTGGGGAGGCGACGGGTTATGTGGGACTCGCCGGGCTAGTCCCGGGATACGCACTAAAACCACCATGGTAGCCAGCCTCACAATGCCTGTTTAGCGTCAATATCCAGTTCATCGGCGCCGTCTCGTTCTCCTACGGGAGGGATCGTTGCGCTCCCTCTCGCGCTCGGCGGCCTCCTTCTTGAGCATAACAGCTTCACAGAAGGAGGCCACCGCGTTCCATCCGATTGTCGCCGCCAGCATAGCCGAAACCACTGCTGGCAGCGAGAGGTCCAATCCTATTTCAGCGACCAGGACTCGCCTCTCGGGGGCCCAAGCTGGGCACTCCTCGAGTGTATGTTGGGCCGAGTCTGGGCCGCCGCCACAATGGTGACACGACGGTGTCGCCTCTCTACCTATTCGACACAGGTACTCACCGAAGCACCCGTGTCCGGTGAGTATCTGTGCCAACCTCAAGGTTAGGCTGCCCCGTTTCCGGAGCAGCCATGCGTCAAACCATGGCAGGACCGCACCGACAGAGCGTTGACGCAAGCCTCTCGGCAATTCAAGCCACTCGCACCAAATCTCTAAGGCCTGTCGGTGTGCGTCCCGCCGTACGTTTGTCCAGTCCGGTTGTTGGCCCCCGGCATCCGAGCGGGCACGGACGAGATCGTAAACTCTCGCGTCCATGTCCGCCAGGATGTCCAGTGGCGGGAATCGTCCTAGTAAAGTCGCCGCCTCGAAGGAGATCGTCCGGTATCCACGGACCACTCTGATGGCAACCACCCGCTGCACGCTATTCAAAAGAGCTTTGCAGCGGGAAGCTCTCGCCAGACTAGACGACCAGATGGGAGCACCGTAGAGGGCCATAGACCGGATAACCCCACAGTAGAGGCGACGGACTTCTTCCCGGGGTCCCGCAAGGTTGGGCAGCAGACGCTGGAGTGCGCCCGCCGCTCCGCGAAGTCGGGGGACTAGCTGGACAAAGTGGGCGTCAAAAGCCCACCTACTGTCCAGCGTCAGTTTACATTAGCCTGAGGCAACCTTTCAATTATGCGAGGTAAAACAAAACATTGGACAAATATGGTGTACGTATTATATTTAGAAAACAGTTGCAAATCACAGTATGCTGTTACATTTAATAGCTCATTACCTATGCCGGATATACAATGGTAAGAATTATTTTTTATAGGTAAACCAATTTTTGATCGAGCACTGTTACTGATGAAAGAGGACTGGCTTCCGGAATCTAACAAAGCTCTTAAGGTATAAGTATTATTATTATTTTTTACTTCAACCAAAGCTGTAGTGAGAAGAACGTGATTCGTCGAAGTAGCAGACATGGACATGGATGGAGCAGTGCTAGATGGAGTGCAGTCAGTGCTAGGACCAGGTAAGTCATTTGTAGTATTATTATTAGTAACAATTTTAGTTTCAGTAAACGGTAATGAATTTGTTTTATGTAACAACGTGTTATGTTTCCTGTGGCAAATTCGGCAACTACCCATTCTAAATTGATATAATTTTAAATTGGTAAGTTTACAAATTCTTTCTGTAACTGGCATAGATTTAAATATGTAGGAAATTATTGTACAGAGTACGCAGGTGAACCTATGTTATTATATAGATTTATATAAAACACACATTACAGTCAAGACAGTTTTATTCACTTTTACGGAATGACAACCAATAAGTCAAAACACGCTTAATGTGGCAGATTACTATTTACATATGGAATGCTGCCAGTGCAGTGATATGGAACCTCCAACACGACCCCTTAATCTGGCACATTACGCATACATTTAAGTTTATAAACGTACACAATAATTAATACAAAAATTATTCTTTACCTATACCTAGGCATCATAATTACAAACTATATAGAGATTAAACCGTTACAGCTTATGTTACCTACAGCTTATGTTACCTCACTTCTAACACCCGCCCTCTTAATGGGTAATCTCGCTAAAGCAAATTTAATTTTGGGGCCTGGCAGAGACTTGGTTAACATGTCTGCCACCATTTCTTGTGAACGTATATATCGCACTTCAACCGCCTCATTCGATATCGCTTCGTGAACAAAGTGAAACCTTATATCGATATGTTTCGTTCTGTTGTGGTTCATCTTGTTTACAGCAATGTGATGTGCAGACTGATTGTCATTATAAATTACTACTGGTTTGTCGCAATTATCATTTGTTAGGCTTTTTAACAAACTTCTTAAATATATCGCTTCCTTAGATGCTTGGCTAAGACCTATTTACTCAGCCTCTGTAGAAGACAGCGCCACGCATCTCTACTTGCGACTTTCCCACGTAACTAAATTTTCGCCTAATTTAAACATTAGACCCGTAAAGGATTTTCGGTCGTAAGACCCACCCCAATCCGCGTCAACGTAGCCAAAAGCTCTATCTTACCAGTTTTTTGGAAGGTGAGCGAAAAATCCGATGTCCCTTTTAGATACACGGCCCTTTAGGCAGACGGTGCACCATTTTATAGCGTCGCAGTATTGCCTCAGTGAGGAATAACTCTCCGATCGTGTAATATTACCTTTGGATGTGTTGAGATACACAAAGTGAAGTATTTACTGAATACGCACTGGGTATGTAATAATTACATTAATTAACAACGGAAATTGAAGATTCTATATAACGATGGACACCGAATTTAATAATATAACGTACCGCAAACCTCAAAGAACGAGTTCACTAAGTGATTTAACCAATAACGCAACAAACAATGAGAGGTCTTTGTTTAATACCACAATGATGAGCATACCAGATAGCATGAATGACAGCTGTGAAGTTATCAATAATTTGTATGAACAAATTGGTACTTTAAAGATGCAGTTACTAAGTGCTCATCAAGAAATCGATAACCTAAATTCAGAAAATATGCGCTTAAGAAATGACATAGAGGAATCTTTTAATAAGTTAGAGACCTACAAAAAAATATGCTCAACACCTGAAAGAAAGTCGATAATACCTGTAGCATCATCCCGTAAAAGAAAATCAATAACAAAACCCAAACTACCGGCGTGCGTAAATGCTATGTGCAATGCTCAATCAAAATGTATAACTGTTAACTACGAGCATTGTAACACAGTGACTAGAAAAGACAGGCAAACACAGACTGAGAATCATATAGCAGAAGTACCAGGTACAACATCTAGCCGGCAGTCAACCCGACGTATTACTTCATCGACTGAGCAGAGAAGCACCCAAATACAATGTTCGAGTCGAAACGTAATAATTGATTCATCAAACGTTTTCGATAATCAGCTGATCCCAAACTCAGAGGGCTCCTCTACTTACTTTGAAGACACAGGATACCCAAGAGAAAAACAGAGCTGCGCCTGTCCTGACAGTAAAACTTACGTAAATAAAATATGCATATTAAGTAATAATAATGTCAACAACATTCTGGTAAATGCTGTAAATACATTTCCAAAATCAAAAATATGTCACTACTGCTTGCCTAATACGGGCATTATTCAACTTCTTGCAACTTTAGATAAAAAACTTATAAATTACACTCTTAACCACTACTGTATAGTTTTCCTTGGAGACAAAGACTTTATATTCTCAAATAATTACGAGGATTTAGTTAATTACATTAAGTGTAAATTAGATAGAATAACACATACAAATGTCATTCTATGCTGTCCTAATTTTAAATTGTATAATGGTATTTTATTTAACAAAAGAATAGAAGCTTTTAATCGGCTTTTATACTTAAGCAACCAGATGTATGAGTATACTTATATTTTTGACACTAATGAACCTCTAGAATACAGCTACGAAATGTTTTCCAAATACACAGGTAAAATAAATAACAGGGCTTTTGAGATTATATTCAAGCAACTTGAAAAATTTACTAACTATCTGAGGACGTCGTACGACAATTTATTATTACAAATAAATCAATATGTAATGATTATGAAAACACACAGTGTAAACCGGGTACTATTCCCTATTATTTCAATAAGTTAAAAAGTAAAATTAATAAAAACCAGGAAAATTGCTGTAAGGTGAATGCATCTGGCAATGAAGACATGTATCGAAATTGTTCTACAGATGCTAATCAGTTTTTTCGTTAATAAATACATTAATGTTCTCCATCAGAATATTGCGGGTCTTATAAACAAAGCCGACATGCTTTCTGTCTGTCTTAATGAGCTGTCACAAAAAAATCAAGTAGTTGATGTAATATGTATTACAGAACATTTTATGATGGCAGGTTATGAAACCTACTTAGATGTACCAAATTATTGTTTAGCAGCACTTTTCAGTAGACAAAACCAAAAGAGAGGTGGGTCGTGTATTCTGATTAGAAATGGATACTTTTGGAGAGAGTTGTCAGAAGTCTCATCAATTTCTGTAACTAACGTATTTGAATGTTGTGCTGTAGAATTGATTCATTACAAAATAGTAATTATATGTCTGTACAGGGTACCTAAAACAGGAAATTTGCATGTATTTTTCAATAAGTTGGAGCAACTACTGTTGCTTATAAATAGGAAAAAGTTTGAGAAAATTATTATAGCAGGCGACTTAAATATTGATGTATTGAAGAATACCAATATTACACAAGAACTTAAACATT
This sequence comes from Pseudoips prasinana, assembly GCA_951640165.1. NCBI lineage: Eukaryota > Metazoa > Arthropoda > Insecta > Lepidoptera > Nolidae > Pseudoips > Pseudoips prasinana. The sequence continues at coordinate 14,008,971 of OX621259.1, read as the reverse complement.
TATTGCAAAGTTCCAATTTAACATTAGCTTTAGAACAACCAACTAGATTAATTAGTCAAACATGTTTAGATAATTTTGCCCATAATTTCAACAGAACATGTAGAGTGGAAGTTATTGAATTGGCTCTTTCTGACCATACTGCTCAGTTGCTTCACTGCCCCATAAATAAAAGATGTATAATTAAATATTGGCGTAGAAAGCATAGAGATTATTCATGTGAAAATAGGATGAAATTCAGATCCTGCCTTAAGAGCTTAACATTCTCCGAAATTTATAGAACAGATGCCCCAAACAAGGTATTTGATTTATTTAAAGAACAATTTAAATTGTTCTATGATTTGTGTTTTCCATGTAAACTTAGCACAATTACAGTGAATAAAAAAATTAAATGGATTTCACGTGGCATCAAAACATGTAGCTCAAAAAAAAGAGAAATGCTATGGAAAGATAGATTGAAACCTACAGATAGAAATAAATCAAAATATAAGAAATACACAAAATTATTAAAAAAATTTATAAAGTTAACAAAAAAGTCACAAAATAATTACAATATTAATACCTCAACTAATAAAAACAAAACAACGTGGAGTATTATTAAAAATTCGAATTTCAATTAACCTAATGAATCAGTAGATAAAATTTTAATAAATGATACAATTATATATGAACCTGATATAATAGCAAATAAATTTAATAGTCACTTTATAGACAAAATTATTCCAATGCGAAATAGGGGTAAAAATGCTACAAAATACATTAATAATATTCCATTAAAATCAATGTTTATGATTCCTTCCACGCCAACTGACATTTACAATATAATTAAAGGCCTTAAAAATTCAAATAGTGTTGGACATGATGAGATTTCTACCAAAATAATTAAATACGTAGCGGATTTAATATCTGAACACATAAGTTTATACTTAATCTTTGCATATTCCATGGTGTTTTTCCAGAAGCATTGAAGATATCAATCATCAGACCTTTGCACAAAAAAGAAAATAAAGAGCTGATACAAAACTATAGACCTATTGCAAATCTGTCAGTATTCTCTAAAATTTTTGAAAAATTTATTTATTGTAACCTTTATTCATATCTTGAAAAAAAAAATATGTTGTGTAAGGAACAAAAGGGTTTTCGAAAAAATCTATCACTAAACGCGGCCATTTATGACTTCCTAAAAACAATAATGACAAACATAGATAAAAAAATACCGATTTGTGCCATATACTGCGATATGACCCAAGCTTTTGATTACGTGGATCATGACATTCTTATTAATAAATTAGAGTCTTACGGTATTAGAGGCAACGTACTTCAGTTATTAAAATCATATCTCCAAAGTAGAAAACAATTAACCTGTATAAATAAACTTAACTTAAAAACAAAAACTGAACATTTGTATTTATCTACAGACCGAACAGTATCATTTGGGGTACCACAAGGGAGTGTATTGGGTCCTCTATTATTTGTTATATACATTAACGATCTACCTAAGGCAATAAAACATCCGATGACGTTGTTTGCAGACGACAATACAGTAACTGTGTCATGTGATAAAAGGGAGTCGTATGAAACTGATATAAAGGATACGTTATCGTCAATAATATCATGGATGGAAAACAATAACTTAAAAATAAATCTTAAAAAAACTCAAATTATGCATTTCAATCAAAGGACGGCTGAAAAGTCAAATATTCATATTAAACATGAAATATTGAAATCTTGGAAACTGACAGTACTAAATTTCTTGGCTTAGTTATTGATAAACAGCTAAATTGGAAAGCGCATATAGATGCCCTTTGTAAAAAAATTAATAGTTCGGCCTATGCTTTATATAAGCTAGCTCCAATAGTGAACACTGAGGCACTACTTACTGCATACCATGGTATTGTTGCATCTGTATTGAGATATGGCATTATCTTCTGGGGAAATTCTACGAATAAAGAGATTGTATTTAAATCCCAGAAAAGATGCATAAGAGCTATGTTTAGTATAGAATTTACTGATAGTTGCAAACAATATTTTATTAAATACAAAATTCTTACACTTACATCTCTATATATTCTAGAAACAGCGTTATTCGTAAAATTGAACCCTCATTTGTTCACTAAATTATCTGATGTATCTATAGGTAATAGGCGCAGAGATAACCTGTGTATGGGTAGAGCTAATACAACTCTAATGTGGAAAAGCATCTTTTGTCTAGCTCCAAAAATTTATAATAAGTTTCCAGACTCGTACAAAAACTTAAATATAATTATGTTTAAAAAGAAAATAAAGAGCCTCTTAATTCAAAAGTGCTATTACTCAACTGCAGATTTTCTTAGTGACGCGCTAGAATAATATAACTGCATATCATTATTATTATACATATTACATTATTATTATTGTTTATGATTTATATTACTGTAACTATTATAAAATTTAATTTTGTACGCCAAATATTGGCAGAATATGTTGTTCCTATAATTTTATTTTTTAAGATCTGTATTTTGTATTTACCATATTCATCCAAATAAATGATTGATTGATTGATATCTAAGCACTCGTTTTGCACATTTAAAATGTATTTCATCATAACATGAATTAAATTGTGATAAAACACTAACAGCGTGAGCGATATCTGGTCTACTATTTTGTGCTAAATAGTTCAGACATCCTACAAGATTTTGATATGGCAAACTACAACTGAGATCCGAAGCTTTCTCCAATCTAAGACCTGCTTCCATCGGGGTAACAACTGGTTTACAGTCGGTCATGTCAAATTCCTTTAAAACATTATGCACATATTGGTCTTTATCAAGGTAAAGTAAGTTTTTATCTCTCCTAAGCCTCATACCTAAAACATGTCTAGCACGACCTAGGTCCCTGACCTTAAACTTTTTCAATAAACCATCTTTTAGTTTATTTTTCTCGCTTTCATGGTTTTTACCACAGAATATAAAAATATCATCAACATATACTACTACTACTACTATCCTATTAATCCTATCTCTATCACCTAAGATCTTTTGATATAGACATGGCTCTATCTTAGATTGAGTAAAACCTAATTTCAGCATCTCCCTATCAAGCTCATGGAACCAGGCATTCGAAGCCTGTTTCAGTCCATACAACGATCTTTGCAATTTACATACCTTGGTCTCTTGAACTTTGGCGATTGCGCACTTTGGCTGCAGCATATAAATATCCTCCTCCAGCTTTCCATATAGAAAAGCAGACGTCACATCCCATTGGTCAATGTTCCAATCATATTCTGCAGCTAATGCAAATAACAATCGCAAAGTCGAGCTTCTCACTACGGGGGAATAAGTTTCGTTATAATCTACGCCACGTACCTGGGTAAATCCCTTCGCTACCAGCCTAGCTTTATATTTTGAGACCTTACCGTCACTATCGCGCTTAATCTTAAATATCCATTTGCATTGGATCTGCTTCTTATCACGTGGTAGGTCAACTAAAATCCACGTTTGGTTCTCTTTCAACGATTGTAGTTCATCGTCCATCGCTTTCTGCCATAAATCACGATCAGGCCTTCCTAACGCCTCTTCTACTGTCGTTGGATCGACGTCAATTCCAGCAATAGCGTTTGTGCACGCGCATTTGTAGTCAACTTACTTTCGTGATCGTAGGTTATACTTATGTTCAACGCTCGGCTCTTCAGTCGTTTCGCTTGTTGAAACATTCGGCTCAATACTCGTTCCAGCGTTTTTAGTACTATATTCTTCGTTACACGCCTCTTCACTTGAAGCTAACTCTGTACTAGCTTCTTTACTGTTATAGTGAACATCAGCTCTATCCAAAATCGCAGATTCAATTTGTTCCTGTTCTATGTCTAAAGGAACAACTGCGCTTTTCGTAACATCTACACCATCACCAGGGAACAAGTTCTCCAAGAATTTAACATCTCTTGCAACAGTTACCTTTCCAGTCTGTGGGTGCATCAGTCGGTAACCTTTCGTAGTCTCACAGTATCCAATAAAAATCAAGGCTTCAGTCTTCATGTCAAGCTTTTGCCTTCTCTGTTTGGGTTTTAGTGCATACGCTAAACATCCAAAGATTTTCAAGTGACTTAAGTCTACTTTCTTACCAGACCAGCTCAAAACTTCTTACTAAGTTTTGCTTCACAAAACAATGTCCTTGCTTATTGTTCGATTTGCCCTTTCAGCCACGCCATTCTGTTCTGCCGTGTAAGGTACAGTCTTTTGGTGCTTTATACCAGCTGACTTGAACAATTTTTGAAACAAATTGTTACAAAATTCTTTACCGTTGTCAGATCTCACGCACTTTATCTGCTTGCCAGTCTCTTTCTCCACTTCCGCTTTGTACTCTCGGAATTTATCGAAGGTTTGACTTTTGTTTCTCAAGAAATATACATGTGTCTTGCGAGTGTAATCGTCAATAAACAACAGCATGTAGCGAGAACCAGAGAACGATGTCTCTTCCATCGGCCCGCAGATGTCTGTGTGAATTAAATCTAATATATTTTGTGCTCTCGTACCTTTATTTTTAAATGGGCTTTTACATGAATTTCCGTTGATGCATGGAATGCAAGGCTCAACTCTATCACTCGTTTTGAATTCCACTCCAGTAACCATTTTCTTTAATGAAATCATATATTTTTGTCCTAAATGAGCTAATCTTCTATGCCACAAATTTGACAAAATTTCATTTGAAATCGTCAAGTTGACAACCATTGAATTTTCTTTTTCATTCAATTCAAAAATGCCATCGACTTCTTGACAGGTCGCAACTATTCTATTCATTTTTCGAATAGTGCATCCTTTTTTGTCAAAATTTATATTGAAATCATTTTTCATCAAATCACTGACAGAAATAAGGTTCATTAATAAATCTGGAGCATGTAAAACGTTTTTCAAAATTATTCTTTCTTTTGCGCTGACTAAGGGTTCTGCTGTTCCACGTCCTTGTACTCGTAACTTTTGTCCATTCGCAACAGTAATACTCATGTTGCCTTTTTGTGGCTTGTATGACACCAGTTTTTGTTTGTCCTGGGTCATATGATTTGAGCAGCCACTGTCGAGGTACCACTTATCTGCTTCAATGGCCTTCTTTGCGTTCAGGCACACATTTGCAGTTTTGCCCCTCTCCGTACATTGCGACGCTTTATGTCCGAGCATTTATACATAAATTTCTTCTTACAATCTATGTTTTTCGTGTTAGATCTGACATCTTTTTGTCCTTTTCTAGACATTAGGGCCAGTTCCTGGTTCTCATTTTCTTTGCTCTGTCTATTTCCTTCATGCAACAGCTTTGTTTTTATCTGTTCTAAAGTGATTTTTTGTCCACGATTATCTACAGCCATTATAAGGGGACTGTACTCAGAAGGCAAACCACTTAACAAAATAGATATTATCCAATCATCCTCTATTTGTGCATCAATATCTGACAACTGTTGCGCAAGGAATATTACCTTAGAAATATAGAACTGCATTGTCTCAAAGTTTTCCAATTTACAACTCCAAAGCTCTCGTTGGAGACGAATTCGTCTACCCCAACCCTTGTCTTCATACACTTTTTGTAAGTTTGACCAAGCTTCTTTTGCTGACTTTACGTTGTAGACGTGAGTAAAACATTCAGGTTCTAGTTACAGACATATGGTCGTTCTCGCTTTTCTGTCGGTATCTTTATCGTTATCTCCAATGTCTTTTTCAACTACATACCACCAGTTTCTATTTTCTAGGTAGTTTTTTACCTGAAACTTCCAGTAAGGGTAGTCTAGTGTACCTTTCAGCTTTTTTATTCCGCTGATCCCGGTCGACATTTCCTCCGACATTTCCGTTTTTCGTAAAAAAACACTAGCGATTTTAACTACAAACCAGTCCTGGCAACCTGCGACCCTGGGATCCTGGGCCCATAACCTGTAGGAAATTATTGTACAGAGTACGCAGGTGAACCTATGTTATTATATAGATTTATATAAAACACACATTACAGTCAAGACAGTTTTATTCACTTTTACGGAATGACAACCAACAAGTCAAAACACGCTTAATGTGGCAGATTACTATTTACATATGGAATGCTGCCAGTGCAGTGATATGGAACCTCCAACAAAATATAGTACATTCGTACAACATATGATGTTGTTTACAGATTGGACACTGCTTAGGAAGTGACAATGAGTCGACAGACCAGATGTACTATGAAAAGACTTCGTATTTTTTACATTGGGGTGGCTATGTCGTTTTTCATTGTGTACCTTACTAGCATGCAACGTCTCTAATATAGAAGCACGCTGGCGAAGAAAAGAATAAAACTCCTCTAAAGTAGGTGAGTCATTGTTACTTCTAAATTCCTCCCATTTTCTATTAGTAACACTATCCAATTTCATCGATGCCATATCTATGATAAGAGTATCCCATTTGTCAGTGGGTTCTCCTAAAGAATTTAATGAATTTAAATTTCTCGATAAAGTGTCAATTAAATTACGAATGCCACTGTACGACTCTTTGTTCAATGGTTGTATAGAAAATAAACACTTAATATGTTCATTGATTAAAATGCGCTTGTTATCGTAACGATCACGGAGCAAATTCCATGCTATTATGTAATTGTCTGCTGACGGATAATTATTTATGATATTTATGATATTATCTAATTTGGTATAAAATAATAAACCACTTAATAATTAAATTATCATAATACTACCTAGGCGACACTGAAAGTTTTTAGAAGCCATTTGTAAACGAAATAATAAAAGGCAAGAGAAAAATAATAAGACAAGCTTAGGCATCGGTATGAGTCAAGTGCACAAAATCCTCCAGGAATATTTAGCGGTCAGGAAGCTCTGTGCCCGGTGGATACCTCATAATTCGACAGAGGTCCAAAAACTCCGTCGGGTTAATTGGCGTCGTGAAATGGTTCAAAGAATTAACGGAGGTTACTCAAATGCTGTGTTCGACATACTTACGGGTGACAAAAGCTGGATTTATTGTTATGATCGCGAAACTAAGAGGCAGTCTGCTGTCTGGGTGTTTCCTTGCGAGGAGTCACCAGTAGGAAAAAAGATGGTGGCCTTGTTCTATGGAAGGACAGGTCATTACGCAACAAGTATTTTACAGGATCGAAAAACAGTTACTGCCGTGTGGTACACTAACAATTGTTTGCCACTTAGAAAAAGTTCAGGAGATGACCTCGCAGTAGGATCCTCCTTCACCACGACAACGCTTCGTCGTGGAATTACTGGGTCATCCACCCTATAGCCCCGACCTTGCGATTTTAATTTTGTTCTGAAAATAAAAGAAAAATTTCAAGGAAAACGTTTTTTGAACTCCGAGGAAGAAGTGCCTGCGTTTCAAAATGCCGTCGAAGAGACCCCTAAGGATGAGTGGGCAAAGTGCTTTTCTCAGTGGTTTTATCGGATGCAGCGCTGAATTGATGTAAATGGACACTATTTTGAAAAGATATAATAAAACGAATAACATGGAAGTTTGTTCAGTTTTTGATTTTCTAAGAACTTTCAGTGTCATTCTCGTATTGTTACTATCTTATAAAAATGGCACGCTAACAAGTGTAATGAAGTCAAACGGGAAATACAGTTTAACGTGCCCTCTGAAGTACGGAGACGAACAGAACTTTAACGGTCACCCATCTATGAACTGGCCGCGTTCCTAAGTGCTTTACCTCGCCGATCACTTATGGACCTGTGAATGATGGTCAAACTACATTTAAAATCGTAGTAAAATATATTAAGTAATATATATATAATAATTTTATCGAGTAAAATCTATAGTAAGGTAGACATGTAATATTAAAAATGGCGCTCAAATATTAAACAAGTGTCAAATAGATTTTAAAACCAAAGAGTTCCATTTTAATTTTTAATAATATCCAGGGTCAGTATTCACACACGGCCATCTGATCCCAAATTAAGCAGAGTTTGTACTATGGAAATCAGATAACTAATATACTACATAATATACCACTTTATATTTTGTAAATACATACTTATATAGATAATTACACCCTGAAACAGGACAAACAGACATGTTCATGCACACAAATATCTGTCCTAGGTGGGAATCGAAACTATGAGTTGTGGCGTGAAAGGCAAGCATTTCCAACCTCACCAATTATTGGCAAATATTGTTAATGAAAGTAACAAGTGCCAGAAATCTTTGTGCGCCCTTTTGTCGCGTTTCCACGAAGTATAGGAAAATATTAGGCAGGTAGATTAAGACAAAAAATATAACCAAGCTATTTTACTATAATTTAATTCGAGAAGAAGTAAATATATAGGTTAGGTAGTTGGGTCGTAGGTTTATCACTCGATTTCAGGTACGGTCTGACAATTTAAAATATCATTCCCCTGGCAGTGACGTGACGTCCGGCGCAGTCTGCAGAGATGGTAGATCCCATGTTGTTCCGCTATTGACGAGGTGGAGTGAGGTTCGGAGATGTGGTATATGGCAGTAAAATTACTCCGTAGAAAAGAACCCTGAAATCCACACATTTTAGGCATTCAGCAAAATGTCCGATTTTACAAGTATGATTGAAAGAAAGAAAGAAAAATGATTTATTAAAAAATTGCATAGTCAACAAATGTAAAATAACAATAAAACAATAGGTAAAATAAAAATTAACAAAGGCACTTGTTGTCCGGCTCGGTGTATGTCATTGGCCAGAATAATACTCGACATAAAGTTCAGTTCATCGCCGACTTAGCCAAAATACGGCATCAAGAACCAGTAGAGGCCAAGGCTGTCGCTCCATCAGCATCATCAAAGACATCAACAAAACCGAGTAGGCGCGCAGCTGCCACCAAGAAGTAGCTGATGGACATAATATCAGCGGGAGGCAGGTATTGAGAGTAGAACTCGGCTGGATGCACATTTTAGTAGGTATTAGAATATTTAATGCGATATTTAATGACGGTGGTATAATGTTTCGTTAAAATAACACTCAAGTGTCATAATTGTCACCACAGACAAATCATTTATTGTTTTTTTTTTTTCCGCTATTGTTTCTTTGCTCTTTGGTGCGTTCCAGTCTGAGTCCGATATTCTAGTATCCATATTTACCGGGGTGAATAGCTACTACATCGAATTTATCCAATAATGTTTATCTGTGTCTAATGTTAGCACAAATTTTGTTCGCAAATTATTTCTACCCGTTTTATATTATTTTGTAATATAATTTTACTCTCAATGCGATCGCAGTACCTATATTTATTTTTATTATTTAAACTTTTTTTTTTTCCCAGTGTTAATATTTCACTTAATTGTAAACACTCAACCGGTGGGTGGACTAGTAGGAGCTAGTTTACCTTTTTGTGTGTGAATTTATTTATATCTTATATACTTAGATATATTTTATATATTATATTATCTATTTATATTTCTATACCGTATTTTATGTCTAATACAGATACTATTAGTGACTATGAAGACTGCCTGTCTTCGGCGAGTGATGATCTTAGTTTTTGTAGCATCCCTTCCTTATCAGAAACCCTTGAATCTCAATTTTCTGGTGTCTCACGGAACTTTAATGTGGTTCACATCAACGCTCAGAGTATTCCGGCTCATTTCCCTAATATGCTGGCTTCCTTTGACTGTAAGAACATTCACGCAATACTTATATCCGAATCATGGCTTAAACCCATTTTGCCCTCTGCTTCATACTACATTCCCGGATTTAAACTAATCCGAAATGATCGCACGGGTGTTGTTGGTGGCGGTGTTGCCATATACCTACGTATTAATATCCCTTATTCAATTGTTAATATGTCAGCACAACCACCGCCCTCAAGTGCTGGTGAACATTTATTTATTGAAGTAGAGCTACATCACTCTAAACTCCTTCTAGGCGTCTATTATTGTCCTTCGCTACGCATTGATTTCTTTTCCTCTCTGGAAAGTCTCCTAGAAAATTTGGTGCCTTCTTACAGTCACACGATAGTTATGGGCGACTTCAACACATGCTTACTCAAAAAAGACTCTCGGGCTTCGAGACTACAATATCTTGTCGAATCCAATAATCTCACTATCCTACAATTAAACGCCACACATAACTTTCCTCATTCCACTCCTTCCCTCCTAGATCTTATTTTCGTTTCGTCTAAGCAACACGTCGCTAAGCATGGTCAGTGCTCAGCGGACGCCTTCTCGTATCATGACTTAATTTTCCTTTCCTACAAAATTCGACCATGCAAGGCTAAACCAAAAATCCTTATGCAACGCAATTTTGGTGGAATGGATCTCTCAAAACTGTGTGAAGATGCCAGAAGCATTAACTGGGATACCGTAGTCAACTGTGAATCTATGGATGGAAAACTTTTGCAATTCAACACCAATCTAGTTAACCTTTACGACGTACATGCTCCTGTTCGCGCCGTTAAAATGAAACACTTGCCATCACCGTGGTTGACTGATGACATAAAAGCCCTCATTAATAAAAAATCATTGGCCAAGTCCAAGTTTAAAATTCGACCTAATGACGCCAACAGATCCAAATACATGAGTATTAGAAATCATTGCAATAAGGTGTGTAGGAATGCACAGCGCCAGCATATTCACAAATCCGTAGAAAACGGTGATCCAACTAAAGTATGGAAGTTTCTACAATCAATGGGGGTCGGTAGACAACGCCAAAACTCTGTCCCTAAAGATATTGACGTCGATTCACTTAACCAACATTTTTCATCTTCGTCTAACTTCGATAGGACAATTAAAGCCAACACACTCCAATTTCTTTCATCTCTACCTCGACCCGCTAATCCTCAATTTGTTTTTAGTCAGTTTGCTGCTTGTGATGTCAGGAAGAGTGTACTATCGATAACTTCCAACGCCGTTGGATGTGACTGTATCAGCCGTAATATGATCCTTCCTATCCTTGACGAGATTCTCCCTATCCTATGCCATATTCTGAACCATCCCATATCCACCGGCAGTTTTCCATCAGCGTGGAAAGACGCCCAAATAACTCCTCTTCCAAAAAAACCTAACCCGTCATCCTTCTCTGAATATCGACCCATCTCCATACTTCCCTTCCTATCCAAAGTACTAGAACGATTGATTCATAACCAACTAAATTCATTCCTTTGCTCGAATAACCTTCTTAACCCGTTCCAATCCGGATTTCGTCCTGGTCATAGCACCGTCACCGCTTTAGTCAATATTACGGAGGATATCAGGTTGAATATGGAATGTGGAAAGTTGACCGTATTGACATTGCTAGATTTTAGCAATGCTTTCAATGCGGTTGATTTTGACGTTCTTCTGGGCATACTACACTCACTTAACATATCTCCGACGGCAACTGACTGGTTTCGCAGTTACCTGTGTGGCCGTCGGCAACGTATTTGCATAGATGACTCCGTGTCTTCTTGGTGCAATACTAGCGCTGGCGTTCCTCAGGGTGGCGTTTTATCTCCATTACTCTTTTCTATATTTATTAATTCTATTTCTTCTAATCTAGTTTCCTCCTACCACCTTTATGCAGATGATTTACAAATTTATACGCAAGCACCATTAGATTCCCTACCGAATGCTATATCTATTATTAATAAAGATCTAGAGCAAATATCCGAATGGAGTGAAAACTATGGTCTTACCGTCAATCCTTCCAAGACTCAGGTCATAGTTATTGGTAGTCAGCACAAAATTAATAGCATTGACTGGTTGCAACTCCCAAAGGTAATATTTAACCATACTGTCATTCCATATAGTGACTCAGTTCGAAATTTAGGCATATATTTTGATAGTACTCTCTCTTGGAGTGTACAATTACAGGAGACTAGTCGCAGACTATTCGCGACTGCGGGTGCGCTCCGTAGATTACGAAATTTCCTTCCAACCTCCACCAAAATTGCGCTTGCACAGTCTCTCCTACTCCCAGTCCTTGACTACGCAGATGCCAGCTATCTAAATCTCACGGAGGACAAGCTTGACAAACTTGAGCGTCTTCAAAACTTCTGCATACGATTCATATTTGGTCTTCGAAAATATGATCATGTATCCGAATTTCGCAAAAAACTCAAGTGGCTTCCCATAAGACTCCGCCGAAATACTCATATTCTATCAATACTTTACAATATTTTGTTCAATCCCACTAGTCCCCACTACCTTAAGGAACGATTTGAATTGCAACGTGATTCACATTTGAGGTCCTTGAGATCATCAGAAAATTTGAAGCTGACAATGCCGGTGCACTATACGGATTTTCTAGATAAGTCTTTCACAGTAAAAGCAATTCGACTGTGGAATGCACTACCAGTGCCAATACGACGTGCTAGAAATATAACATCGTTCAAAAATATGGTTAAAAACCACTATTTATCTTGTTAATAATAAGAACACTAATTAGACGAATCCAATTTACAATTTATTTAATTTGTTTTTTTTTATTATTTATTTGTTAATATATAAAATGTATTATGAAATATTTATTAGTTTATGATACTTGTTTATGTATGAATATGAATGTATGTAAGTAAATTCATCTATGTAGTAAATATATTACTAGGTTAGAACACACTCTGTAGAACTGACGACGGTACACTAACAGCTGCCTGTCATTTCCAATTTTTACCAGTCCATCCTTCGGTTGTCTGGAAGAAATCGCTATTATGCGATAAGACCGCCAATTGTACATATATATTAAGATTTTTCCTGTAAATTTCGTTTTTTTTTATATGGTGTGCAATAAAGTGTATCTATCTATCTATCTATCTATCCGTGCAAGTAGAACATATTTATCGATAGAACCTTGAAATTATAACACATTGACAAGTTACTTATTTGCTGAGTAGTGTCATTCAACACTACAGTCATCGAATATAACGTAGGCTTTAGACAAATTAAATATAAAAAGTACAAACAGTATAATAAGGTAAGTAGTAGTTTTAAGTCTACATTTTTGTTGTATTAGAAAGGTATTAGATTAATATTGAATCAAATGTTACCTTAATAGGTTTAGGATTATAGTTTTAAAAGCGTAGGTAGTCTTAAAAGATTGCTCTGCAATAATTTCAAGGCGTTACACTTTGCACTACGGAACTCTAAAAACCCGTAGGTATACCGTTTACGTATTGTTAGGGTCCATCTAGTTTCTGTTCTCCTTTGATTTAAACGGTCAGCCTAACTGTAGGTGACCCCAATATAAAACTTCGTTTTATTAGAACAAGAAAAAAAAATGGACTCCAATTCTGTTTTATATCATGCTTTATTAAGTTTTATTGTACAAACAGTGCCTACGTTTTTTCCAGCTGTTACGAATTTCCTTTTATTTAGAACGAACAAAAGCAAAAAATTGTGTAGTTCGTAAATTGTTTGCTTACAAAGAAAACATTACACATGTCGGCGCGTGTTTCAACGTAATTCTCTTTTTCCCAGCAACATTTAACATGTTTAATTATCAACACTGATTACTGTTTTTATTACTGGAGGATAATAGTGCGTAAAATAGAGCTTACTTCACGACTTGACCTAAATAACTGCCTATGGATGAGTGTGTTTTTAACTGACCTTAAAAGGGGCGACAGTATGTTTTTTTTGTACATATGTTAAACATTTTCTCTGATGTTTGTAAATCTATTTTGATAAGTACTGCTTTTATTACTGGTTTTACTACTCACGCTGACTTGTGTAATGTGGAAAACATTGGCATGAGTTTCATTAATTCGCTTTATCCCTGCAACATTTAAAATGTTTAATCATCAACATAATTACTGTTTTTTTTACTGGAGAGGTAATAATATATATACATATAATAAAATCGTAGGAAAGTCAAAACTGTACATTGAATATTTTTTTAAAGGATACTTGGGCCGTTATCTACATTTGATATCGAAGCCAAAAATATAGTTTTTAGTATTTTTGTCTGTTTGTCTGTATGTATTAGTGTGGATCGGTCTAGTATAAAAAAATCTAGCTAACGTAATGGAACTATTATCGAAAGTTGCGTATATGTTAGGAAACCAAAATATTTTTAAAATAGAATATCTAGATATACTGCCCCAAGCCACTCAAAATTTCAGGAAAATTAAGTTTTTGATAGATTTTATAGCCCGATTATTTCCACTCAATAGTCTGCTTGATACTAAAAAAAGTTATGACTTATTTATGCAAAAGTTGATACAACGGAAAGAGGAGCGGCGAAGTAACCGTAACCGTATTGTAATGAAAGCTTATCTAAAAAGAATCCCGGCAAGGTTAGGCTTACCATTGCCCACCGAATTCTTCGACATTGTGATTCCACAGCTTTGCCTACAGAAAATCTAATGCATTTGGTGACATTTATCCTAAACTTTATGCTCTGATGTGGTTTTCCATAAAAAAAGGAACCAAGTTGCAATTATGGGGCAAAGCATTTACATAAAACCATTCTTCTTTCAAGATACCTTCCAGATAATCTCAAGTCAGTTATAGATCCAGTTATTCAAAGGAATGGTTTCTTCATGCGGAGACCATTTTACTAGCAATGTTGACTGACGACAGTCAACATTGCTAGTAAAATGGTAGAGTAAGTAGAGTTTTAGCGTTGCGGAAGATACTCAAATCTCGAGATTCAGCTATTAGAAGCGTGGGCGAGTTTAGGGTTCCTAAATTTAATTTCAGCGTTGAACATCATAACCTAGGAAGATGTTATAGTAACCGAACCTCCAGTCATCATAAAAATAAACTCTTCCATAATTAAGGAATGCATCCAGATGTCGGAAAAAATTGAATCCCTGATTTTACCCTTTCTCAAAAGATACTCCTTGTCACACTCAAGCCACTGAAAGATGTAGCAAAATTGTGTCTGAAGCCTCTTTTGCAGTTTGTGGTCCTATTAGAAGAGAGGGGTTTATAAGAACACGACTGGAATCTCGAAAGATAATGCCAGTATTTAACTCAAAAAAAGATTACAAAATTGATAAAATTAATTTTTTTTTGGTATTTTCAGAGACATAAAAAATATAGTTATCGCAATTTCATAGCACTTTTAAGACATACCTATTATGTATTTGTTCTGTTAAAGTAAATAAACACACACAAAAATTAAAAAAAATACATTTTCATTAAAACACATCACAAGTCACATTTTTTTTAATTCAACCAGCCTGGGGCAGTATTTCTCGATATATAACAATAACTTCAATTATGTCTTTCTTAATGGTTTTAGTAGTGTCAACTTTTGACAATGGTTCCATTTCAAAATTCTGAATAAAAAAATTTCGATCCACCCTAGTATGTATGTCCGGGCTAAACTCAAAAAGTACCGCATGGATTTACTTTAAATTTGGCATGAATATTACTAAGAGGTCGGATCAACATATAGGGTACATATTATCACGCTATCATCTACGGGGGAGGAGCTGTGATAAAATTTATAAAGTTTAACGCGGGTAAAACCACGGGGCACAGCTAGTGTTCACGACTTGACCTGAATATATAGTTATGGATCAGTGTGTTTTTAACTTACTATAAAAAAGGGGGTTGATTCGACTGTACTTTTTTTTGTATAAATGTTAAACATTCTCTCAGTTGTTTGTAAATCGATTTTGATAATACTACTTTACTACTATTACGTTTTTTACTGCGGAAAGCATTACACAAGTCGGCGTACGCTACGCCATAATTGGTAATCTTTATCCCTGCAACATTTAACATGTTTAATTATCAACATTATTACTGCTTTTATTACTGGAGAGGTGTGTATACTACTCTGTCAAGAAAGTACGGGGAAAAGATCAATAATATACAAAATGTTTGTTATTCATCCAAATTTATTTTATCACCTTCAAAGTATGCTCCTTCAGAAACGATACACTTACGCCAACGCATAATCCATTCATCAAAACATTTTTTAAACGCTGCGTCCGGAATTGAGTTCAGTTCTCGCCGCGAATTCTCGTTTATGTCTTCTACCGATTGAAAACGGGTACTACGAAGTGGTAATTTGAGTTTAGGAAAAAGAAAGAAGTCAACTGGAGCCATATTTGGTGAATATGGTGGTTGCTGGATGGTATTTGTTGAGTGTTTGGTCAAAAATTCGTTCACAATGATGGCCTTGTGCGAAGGCGCATTATCGTGGTGCAAAATCCAAGAAAATTTCCTTTCCACAAATATGGCCTTTTTTGTCGAATTAAACGCCGCATAACGCTCAAATAATATTATTTATTTACCGTTCGGCCTTTCGGTAAGAATTCAGAGTGCACAACACCGCGATAGTCAAAGAAAATAGTCAACATGACTTTGACTTTTGATCGACTTTGGCGTGGTTATTTCGGTTTCGGTTCAGTTGGAAGGCGCCACTCCGAAGCTTGTTGACTAGTTTGCATGTCAAACTCCCACGTCTTGTCACCAGTAACAATGCGTTTCATGAATGTTGGGTCGGAATTGACTCGTTCTACCATGTCCTCAGCGACTTTCATGTGATTGAGTTTTTGGAGAAAATTCAGATCTTTTGGGACTAGCCGAGCGGCAACATGTATCATACCCAAATGATTAGTTAAAATGGTACAAATCGACTCGTGAGATACAAAAATTTCGGCGGCTATCTCTCTCTGAGTTGAATGAGGATTTTCAGTCACTATTTCCTTCACTTTTGCGATGTTAACTTCAGTAGCAGACGTTGATGGCCTACCAGAGCGAGGCAAAACTTTCATCACATCTCGACCGATTTTGAACGCTTTGAACCACTCATAAGCACGAGTTTTTGATAAAGTCGATTCACCGTAAGCCTTCTGTAACATTTTCAGTGACTCCGAACACGAAATTCCTTTAGCGATGCAAAATTTAAGACAAACTCTTTGTTCGATATTTTTGTCCATTATGAAATTCGCAATACACACTATATATGATATTACTAAAACCAGCACTGTATGTAATATAAATAACAGATGCAACTCAAACTCCGCGCCAAAATGGAAAACAATTGTGCCAATCTAACAACAACAAAAATTTTAATTTGGAACCATAAACAAATTATCTATTCCCGATACTTTTTTGACTGAATATATACGTAAATAATGTGTGAAATAAGTCTTACTTCACGGTGTGCCCAAAATAAATGACGTTGAACAAGGAGTTTATTTTAACCGACTCCAAAAATTTCTAAATTTAACTAGGTATATATAATTTTATATATTTATAACACAATGAAATTTTCCTAATTTTTTTTACGTATGTAGAACAGAAAAGAATAATCGTTGTTGTAAAATCTCATGAATCTGAATACATAACAAACAAAAATAACTTAAAATAGATAATTTACTTATTATTAGTCTAATAAACTAATATAATAAATAAAGAATAAAGGTTTGATTTTTTGTATGTTTTCAATAGATAAACTTAAATACTACTTAATCTACTCAACTACAACAATTACACTACTCAACTGCTATAAAAAAAAATCCACCTTTTCACAAGTCATTATTTTGCTAACATGTAAATTTATTTTAATATCGATCCACCGCACCGGTTCAAGGATGTGGTGGGTCAATAGTATTTTATAGTAACTATTATATGGTCTTTACCTATGAAATTGCCGTTCTGCAGTACTGGCCATTTCAAATCAAAATAATTTTTGTTTGGCTAAGAATTCTAATTTCAAATTAATTTTATTTTAAAAACATGGATTCTTTTTTCCAAAAGTAGTCATTTCTTTATTGATTAGTGTTACATTTTCATCGCATTTCAATCTTTTTCGTCATCATGGATACGTTAAAAATTCGAGTAATTATGGAATATGAGTACCGTCGTGGCAGCAACGCGGCACAAGCGGCACGCAACATCAACGACGTTTACGGAGCTAACACTACAAACCAACGCACCACCTGTTATTGGTTTGCTCGCTTCCGTTCTGGAAATTTCGACCTGAAAAATGAACCTCGCGGTCGTCCGAAGACTTTGGTCGACAATGACGAATTAAAGGCGGTTGTGGAAGCTGATGATACACAATCTACGGCTGAATTAGCAGCAGCTTTCGACGTTAGCGTCAAAACAATATTGGTCCATTTGCGTCAAATTGGCAAGGTAAAAAAGCTTGACAAATGGGTGCCCCACGAACTCAATGATCGCCAGCGCGAAGTACGCGTCGAGACGTGCCTTGCACTGCTCAACAGACACACAAATGAAGGAATTTTGAACCGCATTGTTACCTGCGATGAAAAATGGATTCTGTTTGATAACCGCAAGCGCTCAGCAAGTTGGTTGGATCCTGGTTCAGCACCTAAACAATGCCCTAAACGAAAACTTACCCCTAGAAAAGTGATGGTCACTGTTTGGTGGTCTAGCGCCGGTGTGATTCATCACAGCTTCTTACCAAACGGGGTGAGCATTACTGCAGATGTGTACTGTGAAGAACTGAGCACAATGATGGAGAAGCTGGCGCATCTCCAACCAGCATTGGTCAATCGCTCGTCTCCGCTGCTCCTGCACGACAACGCGCGACCTCATACTGCACAGCAGACGGTCTCCAAGTTGCAAGAACTGGGGTTGGAAGCTCTCCGTCATCCGCCCTACTCACCAGACCTTGCGCCTACAGACTACTACTTTTTCCAGAATTTGGATAACTTCTTGGCGGGAAAAAAATTCAATACCCGAGAGGCAGTACAAAATGCCTTTGAAGAATTTGTTGCCTCCCGTCCAGCTGATTTCTTTAAGAAGGGCATCAATAAACTGCCACTGCGATGGCAAAGATGCATTGATTGCATGGGTGATTACTTCGATTAATACAAATAAAAAAATTCATGAAAAAAATTCGTTTAAATTTTTTCATACAAAACGGCAATTTCATAGGTAAAGACCTATTATTACCTCTATATACCTAATACTTTGAACTGTATTCGACATTTGTATCGTACATAATTATCTTTGTTGATTTTCTGTTTTAAACAAATATATGCATCCAACATACACAAACCAATTAAATAAAAATTGAATTATGTATTTGAGTCGCTTGGGGTATAGCGGTAGCGCCGTGGGGGTCATAATCTGGGTGTATTTGTCTATATAAGTATGTATTTACAAAAAAGTATTATATGTATCAGTTATCTGGTTTCCATGGTAAAGTGTGCTAGGTATGGTTTGGGATCAGATACCCGTGTGTGAATAGTGTCCCAATAATGGGCATTATTGGGACACTATTCACTCTATTCACATTTATATATAAATATACAACATGCAACGTAATTAACGCACACCCTCAGACACCCTAGTTAGAATATTACGTTGTAGTCATAATACATACACTGATTTTTTAATTTAACATGTATACCTATATGTATTGTTATCAACTAAATTAGTTTCTTGGAATAAGTTTATTTTTCTTTATTTTGTATTGAATAATGGAATTTATATGAATAGTAATAAAACTTCGATTTTAAAAGTCTTATTACTTTGACTTACGGTCCATTTTAATTTGTTGTGACTGTACAGGGTTAATATGACAATAATTTGCCATACCAGATAAACTGCATCCATTTAAGTATAAAAAGGCAGTCATTTCTATTGATACATAATGGTATAGTTTTTTTGGTCTATATTCTTAGTGGTGATCGTTATTTTGTCTTCAATATTATTATATCTAACACTTTAAAGTCTTGTTCTTATAATAATGGCTAGTTTGACGATATTTTATCAAAATTGCGGGGGTATACGGACTAAACTTAATACTCTATATATGAATTTATTAGCGAATTGTTACGATATTGTTATACTGACAGAGACATGGCTAACTCCACAGATACATGATGGTGAATTCATTGACGAGCGCTACGTAGTATATAGAGGTGATCGCGACCGTATCGCCACTGGCAAAAAGGATGGTGGTGGAGTTGTCATGGCTGTTTTAAAAGGATTGCGTTCCAGTTTTGTACCGCTTCATTTTACCACTAGCCCATACATAGAACACATTCTTATACAACTTCCTGGTAACAATAATCATAGTAAATGCATTATTAGTGCAGTATATATTCCTCCCCGTTCTCCTGAAGAAGTATATGTAAACCATTTCCATTTGCTACAAAGCACTTTAGACACAATAAACCCTAAGGATTTTTATTTATTTGGTGATTATAACCTACCTGAAATCACGTGGCTACCTAATTCCAATAGGAATACAATTGCCTTATTTTCTAATGGCATTAGTTCCTTATGCCAACACATGAGTAACTTTTTGTCTCTGCTTAATGCCATGCAATATAATAGCTTCACAAACGAAAAAGGCCGTATACTTGACTTATTAATTAGTAATACTGAATGCACTACATATACGCCGTCCTGTATGCTCCTGCCAGTAGTCATGCATCACCCCCCTTTCTGTGCGTCTATCATGTACAACTCTCCAAGTAAGGCTCTCCGGAAAGCTAAAATATCAAAATATAATTATTATAAATCAAATTTCGAGAAAATTAATAATGATATATTGAAAATCAATTGGAATGAAACTTTCAAAGATCACTCAGCAGATCACTGCGTTAGTATATTTTATGATATAATTTTTGGTACTATTAAAAATTATACCCCAATGACGCATCCTAAATCATCAAAATTTCCGGTCTGGTTTCCTAAATCACTTATTAGAATATTCAATAACAAAAGTAATGCCTGGATTAAATGGAAGACATATAAAAATTTATCCGATTATGAGCAATTCTCATTCCTTAGGAAAAGATTTCAAGTAGAGTGCTTAAAGTGTTACAGAAATTATATGAATAGTGTCGAAGAGAATATTAAAAAAAATGTAAAAAACTTATTTACTTATGTCTCCAATAGAAAACAAAATACTGGGGTTCCGGCGACAATGTTCTATAAAAATGACAATACCAATGAACCTGAAATGATATGTAATTTATTTTCTAATTTTTTTCAATCAGTTTATGAAACTTCTGTATTTGATAAAAATGAATGGTTGCCTCCAGCAGAGTACGCAGATAATTGCGTTGTTATTAACCGCATAAATTTTAGCCAGGATAAAATTCTAAAAGAGTTGAAGTCACTGGATGTGACAAAGGGTCCAGGGCCTGATGGGATACCACCTTACTTCCTTAAAAGGACAGCTAGCACTATATGCGTTCCGCTTCACATAATATTTAATAAATGTATTGTTGAAGGCACTTTTCCTGAGATCTGGAAAAGAGCTAATATAACACCAGTACACAAGTCAGGTTCCAAACATGATGTCGAAAATTACCGCCCTATTTCTATTTTGTCTACCTTATCCAAGGTTTTCGAAAGACTTGTACACAGTACAATCTATCCAACGATCCACAACACCGTTTTAGCTCAACAGCATGGATTCGTTCGAAATAGGTCCACTGTTACAAATACTGGCCTTCACAGATTTTTTATTTAATAGCATGGATCAGCAGGTTCAAGTAGATGCTGTGTACAGAGACTTTCAGAAAGCCTTTGATAAGGTGGATCATGAGCTTCTTCTAAGCAAACTGGCGTATAATGGTATCCGCGGTGATTTACTGCGCTGGTTTACTTCATATGTTACCAATAGGACACAAAGGGTAGTGATTAAAGGGTATCAATCTAACTCGGTTACTGTCCCTTCTGGCGTGCCTCAGGGTTCCATTTTAGGTCCCCTACTCTTCATTGTCTTTATCAATGATATAGGGAAGTCTTTTGTACACTCAAAAATTTTACTATATGCTGATGATTTAAAAATTAATAAGACTATTCGTAACCATAATGATTGTATTCTATTACAAGACGACCTGGATAGATTCTCTGAATATTGCGTTAAAAATAAAATGTTATTAAGTTTACCGAAGTGCGTAACTATCACATTTACGAAAAATAAAAATATTTATACAAGCACATATAAACTGGCTAATAGTACAATACATAAAGTTTCGTCCGTAAGGGATCTTGGAGTTTTGCTGGACGGTAAGCTTCATCTCGATCAACATATTGACAAAATTGTTAACAATGCTTTTCGTATGTATGGCTTCGTAATGAGAAGTTCAATAGAATTCAGATGTATTGATACATACATACATTTATACAAATCATTAATAAGATCCCAACTAGAATACGCCGTACTGATTTGGAACCCTTTGTATCAGAAATATGTGGACACGATGGAGAATGTGCAACATAAGTTCCTAAAATCAATGCATTATCGTTGTCGCCACAATTTAGTTTCCCATGATTCCCGCAAGAAAGATGTTGGATTTCTTAGTTTGAGAACAAGACGCCTTTATCTAGAAACCATGTTTCTCTATGACTTATGTGTCAATAGATATGACTGCTCAGAAATAACAAATAAGATAAGCTATATTGTTCCAAGAACTGTTATGAGACGGGAGGCGCGTGGATTTCCGCTTTTTGCGGTATCTTCTTGTCGCACTAACGCCGGGGTCCGTGCTCCTCTGCGTCGAATAGCCAGTAATTACAATACTTTTTTCTCCGACCTTGATCTGTTCACACTGTCTGCTAATAAGTTTAGAAATTGTTTACTCCAGAAGATTAAAGAAATAGATCTGAAAAATTAGATTTTTATAGACTCATGTAAGATTAAAAAAAGATTAAAAAAATATATATATGTTGTTTTATATAAATGCCATTACATAAATTGAATATGTACAGCACTAGCTTCACTCGTGCTTAGTTAAGTAGTTCCATGTTAAGACTATTTTACTTAAGATGTGGATAACGATGTGGGTTACTCATTAACAAATCCTATAAACTATAACTTAGTTATTAAGAAAAGTGTGTAACCGTTTGTATTCCCGAACAAATAAACAAATAAACAAATAAATAATTTCCATAGGTTTAATTATTTTTGGAATAAAAAATTACCTGTATTAAAAATGATATAAATCGACGGGGTAAACGATTCCGAACAAACTATTTTAAGGGTGTGCGTTACTTAAGTTACATGTTGTATATTTTGTTTTTATTTGACTTTCTCCATCTTCGTCTTATAATGCTTACTTAATGTTGAGCCCGCGAGTTAACATCGTACTGCGCAGTAAAATAATCATAAATGTTACAGAACTAATGCAAAGACCCTTGTCAAACCGCCTAGTTTACATATTATTTGGACGTCAACTTGTTCGTGTTTGATAAGTTGGACAGATTCCTAAACAATCTCTGTGTATTTCGGAATGGGAACAGGGACTTAGGGTCGATTGTCACAACAGGGGTGCTAACTAACTATTTTTTATTCCTCATTGTTAATGGCCAGCCCTATGGCTGGCCATAAATAATGATGACGGTCACCGTAGCCTAGTTGGAAGTGCTCCTGCCTACGAAGCTGGTGGTCCTGGGTTCGAATCCCGGTAAGAGCAAATATTTTTTTCTGAGATGTTTTCTATGTATATTAGTATTTATCTATCTATATAAGTAGGTATGTATATCGTCATCTAGTACCCATAGTACAAGCTTTGCTTAGTTTGGGGCTAGGATGATCTGTGTGACATTGTCCCGAGATATTATTATTATTATCCCGAAATATTAAATAAAGCTAGGCAATAAATCACAAAAGTTACATTGCTATCTCCATGACACATTTATAAATTCAAATGTATGTATCATAAAATAATGGGATCAGAATCGGAATGCTAACAAACTATTTTTTATTTCTCTGTAGGGCTGGCCATAAATCATGCGCCTAACGTAATTGTACCTTTTACTAACACTAGGCTAAGAACATTGTTACTAACTACTTGTGATTTGCATTTTTACTAAATCACTAGTTTAAGAACATTGTTACTAACAAAGGAGACGGGGATTTCTGGGCCTGACTGTAATAAGTTGTGATATGGTTTAAAAAAAGCGTTATATTTTTCTATTTCAAACCGTAAAATATTGACCCAATTTACAATCTGGAAAACGAGAAATCTCAAAATAAGTTTAAGCTACGAATTAAATTGGTTGTTGATTACTATAATCGATTAACGTTAATGAGTTCAAACAATGTAATATAAATCCTCTTGCACCAGTCACCAGGTAACCGATTTAATCATAATAATTATTGAATACATTAACATATTGTCAACAGTTAAAAATAAAATACCAATATAATAAATAGAAATCTTAATATCGGTTATGGTTCAAATCGATTTATTAGTTATTGGCACTATATTTTTAATCTATGCTGACAGTGCCTGGTGGCAGATTTTGAATCCTAATCTATGATCGGTCACTCGTTTCTCGTATCGTTTAGTGCGTGTGTGAATTGATATTTTTTTATTGTTTTGTTTATATATCCCTCGACAACTGCATTCTCTCTACGGACTTCTGATATTGCTTAACGTGTACGACTTTTGCTAACATACTGGACACGGATAATTATTAAATAGCAATCGCCCTTAAAAATCAGCTGTTTAGTATAGGTTGGTACATAACCTCTCTATTAAGACTAAATCTTATATAACTCTGCTCATAGATTGAATAAATCCATGGAATCTTTAGTTATTGGCTGATAATTCATAGACCCATTAATTGACACTACTTTTATCTTTTTACATCCGGGACATTGTATGAAAACGTATCCGTCTCCTTTATGGACCAGTCTGAAAAAAAAAAAATATTCTTTAAAATATTTATTATATTTTTTATTTGTATTTATTTATTATTATTATACAAAAAAGCTAGGCAGTAAAAACAAAAGCCGAATTGCAATAATATGCGAGAATCATAAATACAAACCTATGTATCAAAAAATATTGGGATCGCAATCGGAGTGTTCACTTTTTTTTCTCCGTAGGGCTGTCCTCCGTAGATATTTAATCAAGTCAGCTGAATGACGTCCACAAAAGCCTCCCCAAAATATTTCCACTATGGAATAGTGTCCATCATTTGGAGGGACATGCCATAATCGTCACGCTTTTCAGACTGTTTGGTGATCGCAGTAAGATGGTCATAGTACTCATGAAAAGGCTGCTGCCTATTCTCTGGTACTTATTTCCTCGGGAGGAATTTTACGCCCCCTACGGGATGAGATGGGGTGTATATAATCTTTCTTGGTCACCAAACACAAAACCCGCCGTCCATCAGACAGCTCATAAATAAAGCTAAGCAATAAAATCAAAAGCCAAATTTTGGAGATTTATAAACACATCTATGTATCACAAAATAGTGAGATTGGATTCGGATTACCTAAGGCTGATTTCAGAGTCACACGCGCGGGGCGCGCCGTTGGCCGGCGCGTTTCAGCAGCGCGCGCTTGACGTGCGGACCATCTAAAACGAGTTTTAGTAGCGCGTTTCTTTGTAATGTACAGTTGTGTATAATCGTAATCATGGAGACAAACCGACTATGAGGACTATGTAAATCGTCGCCTGGTACCCATAGTACAAGCTTTTGCTTAGTTTGGGGCTAGGATGATCTGCGTGACATTGTCCCTAGATATTATTATTATTACATTCCTAGTTATCTGATGCAATATAATCCTCTGGCAAGAATAGGCTGGAACGCTTTAAAAAATATATATAATACTATAAAATATTATTGACCCACCGTATCTAATACCTTGCACTGTATTCGACATTTGTATCGTACATAATTATCTTTGTTGATTTTCTGTTTTAAACAAATATATGCATCCGAAGATAAATAGAAATAGGTACACAAACCAATTTAATAAAAATTGAATTTAATAAAAATGTATTTGAGCCGTTTGGGGTAGCGGTTTAGCGGTAGCGCCGTGGGGGTCATAATGCGCGTTTATTGTTTCGCATAAAGGTGTTACGCTTAACGCGCTTAACTACGCGTTTGTCCTGAATCTGGGTGTATTTGTCTATATAAGTATGTATTTACAAAAAAGTATTATATGTATCAGTTATCTAGTTTCCATGGTAAAGTATGGTAGGTATGGTTTGGGATCAGATACCCGTGTGTGAATAATGTCCCAATAATGCCCCAATTATATACATATAAATATATATTTTGTTTGTATTTGACTTTCCCCATCGTCGTCATATAATGCTTACTTAATGTTGAGCCCGCAAGTTAAAATCGTACTGCGCAGTAAAATAATCATAAATGTTACAGAACTGATGCAAAGACCCTTGTCAAACCGCCTAGTTTACATATTATTTGGACGTCAACTTGTTCGTGTTTGATAAGTTGGACAGATTCATAAACAATCTCTGTGTATTTCGGAATGGGAACAGGGAGTTAGGGTCGATTGTCACAACAGGGGTGCTAACTAACTATTTTTTATTCCTGTGTAGGGCTGGCCATAAATAAAGATAAGCAATGAAAACAAAAGTCTAATTGCGATCTGCGTGTGACGCTTACATATAAATACAAACGTATGTATTAAAAAAATAGTGAGATTGGAATCGGAGTCCTAACTATTGTTTATTTCACTGTGGGGCTAGCCATAAATAAAGCTAGGCGATATAAACAAAAGTCAAAATACAATTTGCGTGAGGTATTTATAAATACCCTATGTGAGACTTTATTTATGTAAATTCTGGCAATATTAATTAAGTCAAATTACAATCTGCGTAACACATTTATAAATACAAACCGATGTATCAGAAAATAGTGTGATTAGAATCGAGGTGCTAACTAACTATTTTTATTTATTTATAGGGCTGGCCATAAATAAAGCTAGGCAATAAAAAAGAAAAGTCAAATTTCAATGTGCGTGGGAGATTTAAAAATACAAATCTATGTATCATAAATAGAGGGATAGGAATCAGAGTGCTAACTGTTTTTTATTTCTCTGTAGGGCTGGCCATAAATAAAGCTAGGCAATAAATCACAAAAGTCAAATTGCAATCTCCATGACACATTTATAAATTCAAATGTATGTATGATAAAATAGTGGGATCAGAATCGGAATGCTAACAAACTATTTTTTATTTCTCTGTAGGGCTGGCCATAAATCATGCGCCTAACGTAATTGTACCTTTTACTAACACTAGGCTAAGCACATTGTTACTAACTACTTGTGATTTGCATTTTTATTAAATCACTAGGTTAAGAATTATTATTGACCAGTCTGAAAAAAAATAATTTATTCTTTAAAATATTTATTATATTTTTTATTTGTATTTATTTATTATTATAAATAAAGCTAGACAATAAAAACAAAAGCCAAATTGCAATCTGCGAGAATCATAAATACAAACCTACGTATCAAAAAATATTAGGATCGGAATCGGAGTGCTCACTTTTTTTTCTCCGTAGGGCTGTCCATATTTAAGCATGTCAGCTGAATGACGTCCACAAAGGCCTCCCCAAAATATTTCCACTATGGAATAGTGTCCATCATTTGGAGGGACATGCCATAATCGCCACGCTTTTCAGACTGGTTGGTGATCGCAGTAAGATGCTCATAGTACTCATGAAAAGGCTGCTGCCTGATCTCTGGTATTTATTTCTTCGGGAGGAATTTTACGCCCCCTACGGGATGAGATGAATTGCCCAACCCAAAAAAATAAACGGCATACCTGAGAACGGTAGTGCAATGTGCCGATTTTTTAATTTTACACATTTTTTCTAAATAGCGAATGTACTTCTCTACCTCGGCAAAAAAATCATTCATTTCTACCCACTAATAAACCGAAATAAAAAATTACAAAGTGTTATTTTATCATCACGGTGGCCTGTCCTGTAAATACATTCGTAATATGCATTTAAATCGATTTTGATATCATTAAATTATAATATTTTCGATCAAATAAAACTTTCTTTGTTTGTTTATCTTCTTTCTCATGGATTTGACAGTCAATCAACTTTTGTCCGGAAAAAAGTTATCACTTCAGAGGACAGTAAGTTTTAGTAGAATAGCCACGTCAAGATTGCGTTGTTAGGCCTGTGTCAAATTTCCTCACTTTGGATCCGTCCGGCTCAAGATCTCGGCATGAACGCACTGATCCCTATGTCTTGCGGTTTTCCACCAAAAAAGTAAGTTTATCATTTCAGTGATATGGGGACAAAAATTGTTTCATTTCGGTGGCTGTTATAACTCGTGCTAGATTCGTTTAATTTGTTTCAAAATTATGTATTAAATTAGCCGTAAGTACTGTTTTGTTTGAGTAGTGTTCATATATTTTTAATAAATTTATTTCGGAGTTAAATGTAGAACTAACCTGTATTTTATCATCTCAGTGTTATCATTTCAGTGGATTCGGTGGACTGTTATACCAATTATAGTCCACCGGAATGAAATGTATCTCCGAAATGATAAAACCATATAGTATTAGAGATCCTTGTGTCAAATACAAGGTCATAGTTTTGTAATGTAATTTTACCTAGAGTGTAGATTTGATTATTCGGGTGTATTTGTTGTGTAATATTTGTGTTTACGATATATAATGTATACACATATTTATGTGGTAAGTACATGTATATACTTACTTTACATACACATTTGTTCGGCTCTACGATAATGTGATGAGTGTGTGAGTCACCACCTTATTATCTATTACCTACTAATTGTCTACAAAATAATAATTTCGAGGGTTTACCTTCATTTCAAGTAAGTTACTTACCTTTATTTTTATGTCATTTATTATGAGTAAATAATATCGATACATATATTAAAATTGTAGTAGGAAAGTTAAAACTGTACATTGAATATTTTTTAAAACGATACTTGGGGCGTGATCTACAATCGATATCGAAACCAGAAATATAGTATTTAGAATTTTTGTCTGCTTGTCTGTATGTATGTCCGGGCTAAACTCAAAAAGTACTGCATGAATTTACTTAAAATTTTGCATGAATATTACTAAGAGGTCGGGTCAACATATAGGCTACATATTATCACGCTATCACCTACAGGGGAGGAGCTGTGATAATTTATAACATTTAACGCGGGTAAAACCGCGGGGCACAGCTAGTTTTATATAATTTCTAAATTTTACAAGATATAACAAATAAATCTATAATTAAACTTATTAAAAAAGACTGATGTTTATAATAATTATAGTAAAGACGTGTTGTGGTCTAATAATTAAAGAAGACTTGTTAAGTAGGTACATATATAAATTAGAAACCTATATTTACACTCATAAAAAGAAGCTGATTAGTGAATTTGAGAAATTATTGTGTGATTTAAAGTAACATGATGAACAATCTTTTTAAGCTACATACTTTCGCAGTTATGTATAAGTAATTATGTGGAACAAAACTTTTGGTTTTCGTTCTTTTTAGATATATACGTTTCTCTATTGTTGTAGTAAATTAAGAATAACGTGATCTCAATTTGGTTTCTTTTATGTTTCATACGTTTATGTAAAAGGATTAAAAGTACTAAGCTATTACTACTTAGATATGTTTATAATGTTTCTTACTCATTTATTGTGTTTTGAAATTGATTTATTTTTATAAGTTTTACTTATATGCCTGTAGAAACACTATTCTCGTCTAGATACTAATTTAACTAAATTATACCTAGCATTTTTCTCTAAGTGCAATAGGTAGACATTATGTATTACTATTAATGACAAAACTTACAAAAGCAGCCATAATATTAATCAGAAACTTTAAACTTCCTAATCGCACTTCGTTAACTCTTTTGAAAATATATTAAGTAAATTAGTATTAGTTCAAAACACATTAAACATACAAAAATATTTATGTATGGTTATCAGCAGTTACGATAAAGTTTTCCAACATTTTCACCCAACAACAACCAGAAAAAATACCAAAGGTTATATAAGTGAAGAAACAATTCATTCATATCGTAATAAACATTACATTGATATCATATTTTGGGGATATTGTAACCTCAAAGAATGATATATGGTAATACTAAATGTAATATCTGTATATCAATAATGATATTAAAATACCTGTGTATTGTCCTGTCTCAGTGTTTATCTAAAATTTGTGGATATCAAAACTAACAAAGTACGGAACCCTGGCTGCCCGGCACGGTTGTTCTTAGCTGTATCATTTCGGTCGATTTATTTCATTCCGGTGCACAGTCTATCGGTGGTAATTTTTATCATTTCGCTAGACACTTTTCATTTCAGTGGACTCTTAAAAATTCATCCTTAAATATTTATGTCAGTTTTTATGATATTTGGTGTCCACTCACGCACAATGTTATAAAATAGGCTAAATTTTAATTTATCACTAAAATATGTAAATAGCATTGAAATCAAAAAATTTCACCGAAATGATAAATAAAAATGACTTGTTGAAATTCACCCATATATTCTTTCTTGGTCGTCAAACACAAAACCCGCCGTCAATCACACAGCTCATAAATAAAGCTAAGCAATAAAATCAAAAGTCAAATTTGGGAGATTTATAAACACATCGATGTATCACAAAATAGTGAGATCGGAATCGGCTTACCTAAGGCTGATTTCAGAGTCACACGCGCGGGGCGCAGGCCTTTCAACAGCGCGCGCTTGACGCGCGGACCTTCTGAAACGAGTTTTAGTATCGCGCGTTTCTTTGTAATGTACAGTTGTGTATAATCGTAATCATGGAGACAAACTGACTAAGAGGATCAGCTATTTATTTTTTATGGAAAAGAGTGCAACAGCAACATAATTTTCTCCAAGTAATTCCAGCTCGATTTCCTCCCAGGCTTTATTTTTAGATTCCCTATCCTTATATCATTGATCTGAGGCATCCCACAAACATATATTACACGAACTTCGTCGATCAGACGCCCCGTATCAAGGAACATAAAATGGTTACTCATTTTAAGTGCAAAGAGGATAAAAGCACTACGTTTTATTTAAGTGTGCGCAACAGCGCGTGCGACCCGCGTCACTCTGAAACGCTAGCTGCCAGTAGAGGAGCTCGGGCCGCACGCGCTTCGCCAGCGCTGACCGACGGCGCGCGTCTCACCGGCGGCGCGTTTGAACTGCGTGACTGTGAAACGCAACTACTATCTATTGTAATTGTAAGCGCGAGCGTTTGGACGGCGCCGCTCGCCGGCGCGACTGTGAAATCAGCCTAAGCCGTAAATATTTCTCCCGTTACAATTAGGAAACGTTAATGATTACAGCATTTCACGAAATGAGAACAGCACGGCTGCCGTCTTAAGTTTCTCTTAAGTATTTAGTTGAGTACATATTGTAGTATTTAATTAGGTGGGTATTGGCCTGATTCCAAGCAATAGTAAGTGAACAAAATTTCGTGTCATTGAATTTCTTTTAAACGTAGTTTTATAAGTAGAACGGGGTTTCTCTAGTTTTGTTAATTTAATTTGCCGCTATTACCCCGGCAAATTATGTTTAAACTAGAGAGGCGTCCCTTATTGTAATGTGTTGCTTATTTTCCTTTAGTAATCTAAAGAAAAGAAGCTATACGTTAATTGTAAAATGACCTCTACGTTCTAAATATGTACTTTATTTTGATTATACCTAATATCGTATATGCATTCTGAGCAATCAGACTTGCTTTTGACCTATTTCCTTGTCATTAGAGTGGGAGATTGCAAACCAAAAAGGTCAACGCTAAAAAAGAAACATGTGTGGTAGTCTTTCGGGACTGCCGATAGAAGAGAAAACTATTTTTTCATTTCTACATACATACATAGACTCAAGCCTGTTTCCCAGAGGGGTAGGCAGACACAACGGATTTCCATTTGTCACGATCTTTGCACACCTCTTTTGCCTCTTTTACTGTCATTATATTCTTGAATTTAATTTAATTTCTAATACTAGGAATATAGTGTTTATTTGATCCGAGTAGCGAGTGGAAGATGCTACTTCCGGGAACCTTTGGGCGGTTAAGACTCATAGTAATTCCTTCCCTCCCTATGGTAAGACTAAATTTAAAAAATAGAACTAAATTTGGTTAGGCAGTTGGCCGTAAAATATGTATTTTAATTTAAAAAAAGTGCACAACGCCGTTAAAGAAGTTTTTACTCAAAAATGCTGCGGTCATGTGAGTGTACGGCCAGTGTGAATTACAAAAAGACCCTCCATCTTATGAATATTCGTTCAGGTCACGTGTCCTGACGCGAGTTTAACATTTTTTACCATTCCAAAAAAAGTGCACAACGCCGCTAAAGAAGTTTTCACTTCAATAAGGCAAGTGAAGTAGGGGAGACCGGAGCGCGAATTAACAAAATTTATATTTTCAGTTGTATCTTTAAAACGCCAAAACATTTTGAAATGATTTTTGTGTCGAACGATGTCCAAACTATTCAATAACCCTATCGTTGGTTATAATTTCACAAAAAGTTGATACCTTTATAAAAACGCCACTTTTACTCGGAAAAGTCAGAAATTTATACTTACCCCGCAATCGGGGCAACAATTAACGGTTCCGAGGTAAATATTAACAAAAGGGGCAAGTTCGTTACCTGGCCAAAATAGACGCACATCACAAAACTCACTCCCAAGGCGCACTGAGCTTAACTGACGAGTCTCAATCTGTAGACCGCAGTTACAGGGACGAATTTTAGGAATCACTAGTGATGTGCTATTTATAGTTTCTTAGAAATTCGCCTGTTAATACTTACCTATGTAAATTAAAGCCTTCGGCATCCCCTAGTATGCAATAAAATAATTCTAACGCAGATGTCTAGACTTCTTTAAGACTATCCTCTCCGTCGCCCAAATTTTTCCCGGGGATATGATAGAATAGAATGCATTTAAGTTGATAAACTAGTATAATTTATTTTATTTTGACGGTCACCATAGCCTAGTTGGTAGTGCTCCTGCCTACGAAGCTGGTGGTCCTGGGTTCGAATCCCGGTAAGTGCAAATATTTGTGTGATGAGCACGAATATTTGTTTCTGAGTCATGGATGTTTTCTATGTATATATGTATTTGTCTATCTATATACGTATGTATATCGTCGCCTGGTACCCATAGTACAAGCTTTGCTTAGTTTGGGGCTAAGATGATCTGTGTGACATTGTCCCCAGATATTATTATAATATTATTATAATTCTGAGGGTTCCTTAACTGCGGAGGTATTTCATGGTAACCTTCAAGAAGCAAGCATATTCCTTTCTAAAAGGCCGGCAACGCACTTGCGGCCCCTCTGATGATCACTTGCCATCACATGATCCACTCTCTCGTTTGCCTTTCAATAATATAAAAAAAAGAATATATGTAGACGTTTATAAAAGAACATTTATATTTTGTAGAACTTATATGATTATTCTTATATTATTACTGTTGATCCTTCCTTTCTGATTGTTTTCCCTTTTCATATATTTTCTTTATGCTGTTTCTAATCAATATATTGTTCTTCTTAGTGAGTCGATGGCAATCTAAATTGTGTCCGCCCAGAACTTGGCTACGAGGATCGTATTATGAGTAGTCATCAGTTCTTTAAGCGTGCGCGCAAGGGCACGCGCGACATTATAACAGTTGTCCCATTGTCTCTGGGACTACACCACATTTGCATTGCAGGCTGCGATCATTAAATATATTAAAATTTCTTTATATAATTTTCTCTCCTCCCCATTTCTTATTTTTTATGTACAATATTGTAGTACAATTAACATTGATTTCCTTGACTGAAATGAAATGACTATTTTAGTTCGTACTGCCTCAATCTAAGTAGGTAGGTACGAGTACCTTATCCCACCGTAAATGTCTAATTTGCTCTTATTAAGAGAGCACCCTCGTCATTTCAACCCTATCTGTTCGATCTAAACTCTTTGTTAGCATTAAAAGCAATTTCGTAGGCCGCGAAGGCTTGCTTCTACTTGAGCTCCATGCGAAAGAATTGAAGTGCTTTAGATTTGTGTTCGTATAACACAGTGCGATTAGCCTAGTGGCAGCTAGCACCGATATTGAAGTCCTAAGTTCAGTGGCTTAGACAGTCGCCTCACCACTTCTTGTCCCGGGTTCGATTACCACCCAGGGCAACTATAATATTTGTGTGAGCGATAAATATTTGTTCCGAGTCTGGTCGTAATGTGTCCGTAAATTAGGTATATGTTTGTAAACTGTGTAAAATACCCCGCGACACAGGAATTCGCAATCATAGTGGGGGCATTGTCGTTAAAAAATCACCATAAAACTTACTAAAAGATTAGAATCATATTTAATTTTTACTCACAATATTAGTGTTAGAATAAATTTAATTTCAGATTTGGAAGAAAGTTACATTTATGGGCTGGGAATTCGTTCATTTATATAATATTCATATCAATTTCATTAAAATATTTATCCTAAAAACTAATTATTTCTAAGAAAACTAAATATAAAATAAAACTATAATGCTTATATAAACTAAAATTAAATAAACTAACTTGTTAACTAGTTAAATTTTTTAGTTAATGTAATTTTATGACTAGAATTATAATTATGTTTTAACTAGCTGTGCCCAGCGGTTTTAACCGCATTAATCGTTATAAATTATAGCCTATGGGTTATTCATATATACAAGATAAAATACTGCAAAGTTTCATCAAAATTCGTTCGGTAGTTTTTGCGTGAAAGACACACCACACATACACCAAACAAACATCCTTACACCTCCTAAAGTTGCACATTAATAACTTTAGTAAGAGTAGGATTGTATTTTATCCATATTTATTATAAAAATTCCATCCAAAATTTTCATTTCAAAACATTATCAAGATCGTGCATGGACAACGTGGAATGACGGTCCCAGTAGCCTAGTTGGTAGTCCTCCTGCCTAGGAAGCTGGTGGTCCTGGGTTCGAATCCCGGTAAGTGCAAATATTTGTGTGACGAGCACGAATATTTGTTTCTGAGTCATGGATGTTTTCGATGCGTTTAAGTATTTATCTATCTATATAAGTATGTATGTCGTCGCCTGGTACCAATAGTACAAGCTTTGCTTAGTTTGGGGCTAGGATGATCTGTGTCACATTGTCCCTAGATGTTATTATAGATATTATTATTAATGCCATTCATACTATTAGAATTAGAAAGGGTAAACGTTTTCCCATTACATTTGTTACAACCTAACCTAACACTAACAAAAGCATACAAATACAAAATTGTCGGCTATGTTACTAGTTTTCGCTGCGGGTATTCCAATATAACGGTAGTTTTCAGTGCCACCTGCCTAATTTCCAAAGTCAGCGCTTTGTGTAAGCGCCAATATCCAGCTAAGAACTGAACATATAGTAGTAAACTACGGGTAGTTATGAGAATATCTTGATATTACCGTTACAGATAAGAGGCGGACAACATCCAATTTTACGGCTCAATAAAGAGTAAACAGGAAATAAACAAAATACGTAAAAAGCAGGGGAAGATACAACACAATCATTAAATGCTAGAAAATAAAATCGTCATGACAAAAATGGGAATCTACTAGAAGCGAGACTATTCCTTACTTAAAAGCTTGCAAAACACTTGCAGCTTACTCTAGTCTTCTTTACTCTATTCTACTCTACTCTCATCATCATCATCATCATATCAGCCGAAAGACGTCCACTGTTAGACAAAGGCCTCCCTAAAGATCTCCACAATTGCCGGTCTTACGCTATCCGCAGCAGTTTCCAGCGACCCTCACAAGATAATCGGTCCATCTTGTAGGGGGCCTGCCCACGCTGCGTCGTCCGGTTTGTGGTCGTCACTCGAGAACCTTTCTGCCCCATCGGCTGTCGTACTCTATTCTATTCTATGCCACCTACAAGATGGACCGATGATCTTGTGAGGGTGCTGGAAGCCGCTGGATGCGGGTAGTACAAAACCGGCAAAGTTCAGCTTATCTATGGGGGAGGCCTTTCTCTAGCAGTGGACTTCGTTCGGCTGATATGATGATCATAATGATGACGATGAAGCATTTATTGCAGGTGAATTTATTTTGTTTTTTTATTGAGTGAAAGTAATTGAATCGCATTTCAGGATCAATTATGTTCTTAAAAATATAATCAAATTTGGCGAATTTGTTTTTAATAATAGATACTCTGTGGCCCTGACCGCCGGCGGCCTAGGGTGTCAAACTCTATCGCTGGAGGAACTCTATTTTTTCATATTTATTTATATTATTGTTTTCTTTTTAATATCAATTTTATAAATATAAATATGTAAACAAAGAGAAAGTTAATAAATAATTTGGAACTATAATAATATCCTTGGACCTTATTTACACACGGCCCACGGATTCCAAACTAAGCAGAGCTTGTACTATGGAAACCAGATAACTGATATACTACTTATTTTTTGTAAATACATAAGTATGTATAAATTACACCCAGACTCAGGACAAACAGACATGTTCATGCACACTAATATCTGTCCTGGGTGGGAATCGTACCCACGACCTCTGGTGTGAAAAGCAAGTATTTGCCAACCACGCCAACAGATCCGTCAATAAGACTAAACTCACCAATCAAAAAACAAGTTAGCAACCCTTGAGAATGGTCCGTGGAGTACTGAAACACGTGTTGGGTAGTGTACTGGCGAATGTAATTTGCTTTTTTATATTGTCCTTATTGTATGTGCACATTTTTGCGGGCGGGAGGACGGTGCAAATTGCATCCCGGCATTATAAAACTGACAATTAGCGGAATTAACACTACATATTGATTTTGTATTTTGATTTCCGCTAAGTAACGCCTGATTCCATTACTTAAACTCACCAATTTAGTTCTTATCAGCGCCTTAAATATGAAAACTAAACTGAATTTCGCAACATATTATGGGACATAAAATTTGTCGTATTCAGAGGTATGCCAATAACTTTATTTAAGACTTCAGCCGAGAAAATAATGACTTTAAAGCCTGCCTCTATAGATTTTCCCAGTTGCACAAAAGAGTTTTAACTGCAAGTAAGAGGTAATAGCTATCCATTTGGAACTCTTACCTCGGCTATCTGTGTTTCGGGCCCGTTTCTCATACAGGTCAACTATTTGGAATTTTTATCTTATAGTTTTGAATGTGCGAAATGCAAATGCGCGAAATGCCTGCGCGAATGGCACCTAGCCTAGTCCATGAAAGGCAACCTATCAAAACTTTTGGCAGGTGCTCTTCGTGGATTCAATTTATTTTTGCATTCTTGTCCACAAAAGGCACCTACGTTAACCGTTACAGTAACCTAGGTTATTAAATGAAATATATCGATAAAAATCACTAGAACGTTTATTAACACTACTAATATTACGCACTTTAAGAGAAGTATTTTCTTATGTTTAAGTGAATGTTACACATTGAAATTAAACTACTATCTATCCGTTAATATCCGCTTAAACATAAATAAATACTAACGTCTTAACGTGCGTAATATTAGTAATGTTAATAAATGTTCTAGTGATTTTTATCGATATTTTTCATTTAATAACCTCGGTTACTATAACGGTTAACGTAGGTGCCTTTCGTGGACAAGAATGCAATAAGTAAATTGAATCCACGAAGAGCACCTGCCAAAAATATTGATAGGTGCCTTTCGTTGACTAGGCTAGGTGCCATTCGCGCAGGTGCCATTCAGATGGGTGCCCTTCGTGGACTACCTCAAATTTCATAATGAACAAAAATATGGAACAAAGAGTTTGTCTTAAATTTTGCATCGCTAATGGAATTTCGTGTTCGGAGTCACTGAAAATGTTACAGAAGGCTTACGGTGAATCGACTTTATCAAAAACTCGTGCTTATGAGTGGTTCAAAGCGTTAAAAAGCGGTCGAGATGTCATGAAAGATTTGCTCTGGTAGGCCATCAACGTCTGCAACTGAAGTTAACATCGCAAAAGTGAAGGAAAAAGTGACTGAAAATCCTCATTCAACTCTGAGAGAGATAGGCGCCGAACTTTCTGTATCTCATGAGTCGATTCGTACCATTTTAACTAATCATTTGGGTATGAAACATGTTACCGCTCGGCTAGTCCCAAAAGAATGAATTTTCTCCAAAAACTCCATCGCATGAAAGTCGCTGAGGACATGGTAGAACGAGTCAATTCCAACCCAACATTCATGAAATGCATTGTTACTCGTGACGAGACGTGGGTTTACGAGTTTGACATGCAAACTAGTCAACAAACCTTAGAAGTGGCGCCTTCCAACTGAACCGAAACCGAAAAAACCACGCCAAAGTCGATCAAAAGTCAAAGTCATGTTGACTGTTTTCTTCGACTTTCGCGGTGTTGTGCACTCTGAATTCTTACCGGAAGGTCGAACGATAAATAAAGAATATTATTTGAGCGTTCTGCGGCATTTAAGAGAGCAATTTCGACGAAAAAGGCCAGGTTTGTGGAAAGAAAATTCTTGGATTTTGCACCACGATAATGCGCCTTCGCACAAGGCCATCATTGTGAACGAATTTTTGACCAAACACTCAACAAATACCATCCAGCAACCACCATATTCACCAGATATGGCTCCAGCTGACTTCTTTCTTTTTCCTAAACTCAAATTACCACTTCGTGGTACCCGTTTTCAATCGGTAGAAGACATAAAGGAGAATTCGCGGCGAGAACTGAACTCAATTCCGAAAGCAGCGTTTAAAAAATGTTTTGATGAATGGATTATTCGTTGGCGTAAGTGTATCGTTTCTGAAGGAGCATACTTTGAAGGTGATAAAATAAATTTGGATGAATAACAAACATTTTGTATATTATTAATCTTTTCCCGGTACTTTCTTGACTGGCCTGTTGGTCTAGTGGTTAGTCACCCTGACTGCTAAGCCAGAGGTGGCGGGTTCGATCCCCGCCTAGGAGAAATATTGTTGTGATGTGTATGGTTATTTGTTCTGTGTCTGGGTGTAACTTATATATAATATGTATATATTTAGAAATATATAAGTATGTTTTTCAATTGTCTGGGTGCCATAGTACAGGCTCTGTCTAGTTTGGCATCATCTTGAGACAATTTACACACTGCTATTTAGCAATGTGTTAGTTGTCTCAAGATATTGATTTATTTATATAAAAAATCTATTTAAAATAAAATAAAAAAAGGATTTTAGTCACGTAGACTTTAAAAAAGCGCTTGTAAATAGTCAGGGACTCTACCGGCTAAGTCGCCGAACATCGATTTCTTAAATGGCGTTCAAATAAATAAAGGTATAAATGCCTTAAACAATCGTTAAATCGGCTTCCATGAGCTTATGTGGCGTCTTATATGGTCCGGAATCGATTGTCAATGCTAAAGCCGATTTAAAGATTGATTAAGTAATTTTTAACCTTTATTTATTTGAACGCCATTTAAGAAATCGATGTTCGGTGACTTAGCCGTTAGAGCCCCAGGGCATTTTCATAGAAATATAGTTAAGTATACATTCAGTCAAAAAAGTATCGGGAATGGATGATTTGTTTATGGTTTTTGTTGTTTTTAGATTTTTGTTTATTTGTTTGTTTTTGTTGTTGTTAGATTGGCACAACTGTTTTCCATTTTGGCGCGGAGTTTGAGGTGCATCTGTTATTTATATTAAATACAGTGCTGGTTTTAGTAATATCATATAAAGTGTGTAGTGCGAATTACATAATGGACAAACATATCAAACAAAGAGTTTGTCTTAAATTTTGCATCGCTAATGGAATTTCGTGTTCGGGGGTCACTGAAAATGTTACAGAAGGCTTACGGTGAATCGACTTTATCAAAAACTCGTGCTTATGAGTGGTTCAAAGCTTTCAAAAGCGGTCGAGATGTGATGTAAGATTTGCCTCGCTCTGGTAGGCTATCAACGTCTGCAACTGAAGTTAACATCGCAAAAGTGAAGGAAATAGTGACTAAAAATCCTCATTCAACTCTGAGAGAGATAGCCGCCGAACTTTCTGTATCTCACGAGTCGATTCGTACCATTTTAGCAAATCATTTGGGTATGAAACATGTTGCCGCTCAGCTAGTCCCAAAAGATCTGAATTTTCTTCAAAAACTCAATCGCATGAAAGTCGCTGAGGACATGGTAGAACGAGTCAATTCCGACCCAACATTCATGAAACGCATTGTTACTGGTGACGAGACGTGGGTTTACGAGTTTGACATGCAAACTAGTCAACAAGCTTTGGAGTGGCGCCTTCCAACTGAACCGAAACCGAAAAAACCACGCCAAAGTCGATCAAAAGTCAAAGTCATGTTGACTGTTTTCTTTGACTATCGCGGTGTTGAACACTCTGAATTACCGGAAGGTCGAATGGTAAATAAAGAATATTATTTGAACGTTATGCGGCGTTTAAGAGAGCAAACTCGACGAAAAAGGCCATATTTGTGGAAAGAAAATTCTTGGATTTTGCACCACGATAGTGCGCCTTCGCACAAGGCCATCATTGTGAACGAATTTTTGACCAAACACTCAACAAATACCATCCAGCAACTACCATATTCACCAGATATGGCTCCAGCTGACTTCTTTCTTTTTCCTAAACTCAAATTACCACTTCGTGGTACCCGTTTTCAATCGGTAGAAGGCATAAAGGAGAATTCGCGGCGAGAACTGAACTCAATTCCGAAAGCAGCGTTTAAAAAATGTTTTGATGAATGGATTATTCGTTGGCGTAAGTGTATCGTTTCTGAAGGAGCATACTTTGAAGTTAATAAAATAAATTTGGATGAATAACAAAAATTTTGTATATTATTGATCTTTTCCCGGTACTTTCTTGACAGAGTAGTACATAATTATTTCTAGGCACATATAAATAGGAGACGTTCTCAAGAAACGCCAGGTCAGAAGTGCCCTAAACCGGCGAGCATGTATGAAGAATATAATGTCAGTACATTCTTCATACATGCTCGCCGGCATAATTATATCATACGCTGACGACACTGCCCTCCTTTTTTTTTGCCTATAAATCATGGCATAATTATATCATACGCTGACGACACTGCCCTCCTTTTTTCAGCTGATTCAGTGAGCGAAGTATCCAAGCATGCACAAATTTGTTTTAATATTGTTAATAAATGGCTGCAGCATAATCTAAATTCAGATAAGACTAATTATATTAACTTTTCAATGCGCAAAATAACGTCTACCCGAACTAACTCAACACTGTATGCACATTATTGTAGAACACCTGGTAGTAACTAATGTATGTGCCCTGAAATTAAACCTACTAAGAAAATAAGATACTTGGGCATTATAATAGACGAACATCTTTCATTTATACAATATATAGAGGCTTTAAATAATAGAATTCGTAAGTTGATTTTTGTCTTCAAACAGTTGAGGTACATAGCAGACTCAAAAATAATTAAGCAAGTATATTTCGCCCTTTGTCAATCAATATTAACCTACTGCATTACCTCATGGGGTGGTGTAGGTAAAACGCTCTTACTTACAATTGAGAGAGCCCAAAGAGCGATTCTCAAAGTGTCTACTATCCGCCCTTTCATTTTCCCTACTAACCTACTCTATCAATCTTGTAAAGTTTTGACAGTTAGGCAGTTATTCATAATGAGCATAGTACTAAAGCAGCACACATCTCTTCCATACAGCACTGATTTTACTAATAAAAGACGTAAAGATAGAGTTTGCACACAAAAGATAAAAACAACATATGCCTTCACCTCAAAGTTCTACATAGTTTTAGGACCGCCCCTCTACAATAGAGTTAATGCAATTGTAGACATTTACTCCCTTAATTACAATAATTGTAAACAAGCCCTTAAGAATGCTCTCCAAGCCTTGTCCTACGAAGATACAGAGAAACTTTTAGTCGTTTTGAAATAAAGTTGTTCTGTACTGTTTTATAATATTGATCATGTAAAGAAATTGATGATGTTTAAGAATGTGAAACCAACAAAGTCATTATGATGTAATTGTTATAAATTAGCATACGCATCAATTGTTTGGGTCCAATAACATTGTATGTAACCCAAGTACGCGCTAATTACCTCTTTGCATCCATTGTTAGAATAATCATATCACGCATATTATAATTATATTAAGTAAGTGACTATTTTTAGAATATATTAATACAAGCACTTCTTTGCCTGAAAAACAGGATTACCTAGTTCAGGCACACCTGTAACTTAAGTAGCAAATTAAGAAAAATTGTATGTGTAGTTTTATTTTATGTTTAAGTTGTTAAGAATTTTATCTGAAATAAATTATTATTATTATTTATTATTATTATTATAGTAAACGAGGCGAAAGAGGTATGCAAAGATCGTGACAAATGGAAGTCCGTTGTCTCTGCCAACCCCTCTGGGAAACAGGCGTGAGTCTATGTATGTATGTACATTGTACGTATAGATATTTAGGTTCAATGATTGTATGAAAACAGTTAGATTTCGATTTGTGTTGCTGTGATCTGTTATGGAGTTCTATTTTAAGAGTGAATTTATCTTTGTTGAAATAAGTATTTTTTTTATTTTAAGACATCTTTTTAAAGACCTACTTGATTTCACTTTACTTTTTCCTTTATTCCCTTTCATTTCGGAATTTAAGAAGCTTCACCCTTGTCTATATCGAAAAGAGAACCTTTGTTAGGACTCCAGAAATATTTAAAGGAAATTTAATGCCTTAATCTGTAAGTGGGCCAGAACTTTTGGCACTTTTGATATTCAACGTTGCTTGACTTTTATGTAAAAAAGAATTAAATTTGTAATATAATAATAATAATATCTGGGGCCAATGTCACATAGGTCATCCTAGCCCCAAACTAAGGAAAGCTTGTACTATGGGTACCAGGCGACGATATACGTACTTATATAGATAGATAAATACTTAAATACATAGAAAACATCCATGACTCACAAACAAATATACCGGGATTCGAACCCAGGACCACCAACTTCTTAGGCAGGAGCACTACCAACTAGGCTATGGTGACCGTCATGGAACGGCACCTTCTTTTTTCTTTCATCCGTTGATGTTATAAGTAAGCCGTGGCGCAGTTTGTAATGAACCTACCTTTTGATCCAATGGTTGTGGGTTAGAGCCTCTCACAAGCCAAATATTTGTTTTGATGAACTTGTATAGAATAGACATTATCACACTAATATTATAGAGGCGAACATTTGTGAGTGTCTGAGTGTATATGTTTGTTACTTCTTCACGTCGAAACGGCTGGAGCGTTTTTAATAAAATTTGGTATGGAGTTAGTTGACATCGTGGATTAACACATAGGCTATAATTTATAAAGTTTAACGTGGGTACAGCTAGTATGTATATATTTACAAACAAAGGTATAGAAGTTCATATTTTTATCCATAGTACAAGCTTTGCTTAGTTTGGGCTAGGTGGCTCAGTGTAATATCTCTCGGATATTTATAATAATAAGTATCTGGGACACATTCAGTATCAGTTCATTGATATTTTATATTATTACCGGATCTCAAAAATGGATAATCATAAATTTAATCGTCCGGTGGGTCTCGAACCTGCACCAACTACCAATCCGGGGTAGGCGCTCTGCGTTAAGCTACGAACGATACACACTGCCAGATCAAATTTAGGATTCCCTTACTAACACCCTTCTGGAGGATGTAGGTATTGGCTTTGTTTTTTAGAAACATGGCCGACTGATATGTTCACAGTTGCAGGCGAAAGATCATATCATATTAATCATACCTTCCAAATGATTAAATTTGAATTTTAAAGCATTAATCTAATCTCAAAAATGGGAAATCATAAATATAATCGTCCTGCGGGTATCGAAATGCACCATATACCAATCCGGGGTAGGCGCTCTGCATTAAGCTACGAACGATACACAAATATCTGTCCTGGGGGGAATCGAA
Source organism: Pseudoips prasinana (assembly GCA_951640165.1). NCBI lineage: Eukaryota > Metazoa > Arthropoda > Insecta > Lepidoptera > Nolidae > Pseudoips > Pseudoips prasinana. The sequence continues at coordinate 13,965,522 of OX621259.1, read as the reverse complement.
CCCACGACCTGCGGCGTAAAAGGCAAACATCTACCAATGGCCCGTCAAATGAAAATCATGTACTTTCTTCTTGTTCCAAGTCGTTTCAGTAGTTTTATTCTCATTTGTGGCCATATCCTATACGTGCGTGTCTAACAACGTCATATATCAAACTCGGTAATAGTGTACAAGTAGGGAGCCGTCTATTATAGGCGATCCGGTGATTTATGGGGGCAAAATTTGTTGATATTCTACTCGCAAAGTGTATAAGAGTAACAAAAAATTGCTTGGGACCAATTTAAATAACTGGTTCCATTCATATTCATATTCAATTTATTCAATAACAATTTAGATTGTATTTGAACATTTACAAAATAAATAAATAAATAAATTAATTAACATAACATAACAAGTCATTACACATAAAAATAATTATTAAATTTTGTCAATGTAACCAAAATCATAATTTTAAAAATGTAATTAATGTCACACTTAACAACAATAAATAATATAAATAATAATAAAAATGAATTTATTTCTCACCATCAACCACAAGTTACAAATGTCATATTATTCTAAAGCTAGTTTTACAAGGTAGGTTGAGGATCGCTGGTGCCTGAAGTAGGTATAAGAATAACCTGTGATACAGGTCACCAGTTTTCCACTCGGACCGATTTACAAATACAGCCTGAAATGTACACAATAATAACAAAAAGTTACATTTTTAACAATAAGGTGATAAAAAGGAAAATAAACATAAAAACATGCAAATATCAATGAAAATGGTAATGTGCATCATAAAGTATAAAGTTTGTTTGTGTGCGTGTGTGTGTGTGTGTGTGTGTGTGTGTGAGTGTGTGTGTTTGTTTTTTTTTTTTTTTTTTTTTAGATCAAGACAGGTTATTCCAAAACCTCCAGAAGACTTTCTGTCTTTTGATAAGATTGCTTAAGAAGCCATTCTAACACAATACTTTTACATTTAAAAAAGTTTAAGGCATACAAAGACAGAATTTTATGTAATTTTTTATACAGATAAGGACCCAGAAATATAAAGAATTTACGGCTAAATGAGGCTTTAACGGCAATGGAGTTAACTACAAGATGGTTACGACGATTTAGGGAATCCTGCATAAAAGTAATTGACGAATGTTGCTTAAGGACAACCGCTAGCACAAAGAGCTGCCGTACGGTCAGCACTTCGCAGTATTCATAAAGCAGACTTGTAGGATACAACCTCGGCTTAAAACAACACACCTTTAATATGACTCTTTGGGCGCGTTCGATCTGTATAAAGTGGGTCTTTGAGGCGCCACCCCATGCAATAATACAATAGCATAAGATGGATTGGCAAAGCGTTATATAAACCATTTTCATAATATGTGTATCGGCTGATTGCCGTAGTTGCTTAAATATATAAATGAGCTTGCGAGCTCTGTTTGACAGGTATTCGATATGGTCTTTAAAATTAAGGTTACGGTCAATCATGACACCGAGATACTTAGTAGATGTAACCCTGTCAATTTTTTTCAGCATATTACAGTCATCGCAGAAACTACAGGTGGGTTGCGCAGTTATATCCAAAGATGGATCAGTTGGGATAGTAGGGGAACGGATGGAAAAGTCAATCATTTTCGTTTTACTTATGTTTAAAGTCAGTAAATTTTTATTGAGCCAGTCGTTTACCGTGTTGAAGCCTATTTGAGCACAGCGATACGTGTCTTCCCAATTATCAGAAGAAAATATGAGAGCAGTGTCGTCTGCATAAGAAAAAATGGCGCCATTATTAAGTTTAAGGTTACACATATCGTTCATATATACTAAAAACAAACTAGGACCGAGTATACTTCCCTGGGGGACACCGTACGAGATAGGCAATTCAGAGCTGATATAAGAACCTATTTTTACTCGTTGTGACCTACCAGTGAAATAACTCTGGAATAAAGATAGTTGGGTACCCCTAATTCCCAAGCATTCCAACTTATTTAGCAATATGGGAGTCGAAACCGTGTCGAAAGCCTTTGCTAGATCTAGAAACAGTCCTACACACTTTTGTTTTTTATCTAGTTTTCTTGTAATGTGATCTGTTAGGTTAAATACGGCGTCGTTGGTGGATAAGTTTTTCCTAAAACCAAATTGATTTGCCGAGAGGAGGTTATAAGTTTTCTAAATACTTTACTAGCCTAGAGTTCAATATTTTTTCAAGAACTTTTGACATCGCTGTAAGGACTGAGATTGGTCTGTAGTTTTCGACACGGTTTCTATCACCCGCTTTGAAAATGGGATGCAAAAGGGCCTTTTTAAAGTAGTCAGGAAATACACCCGTGTCAATGCTCAGGTTACATATGTAAGTTAGTGGTGGCACAATAATATTTTTGTGCTGCTTTAAGAATCGAGAAGAAATTCTGTCCCACCCAGTAGCACAACTTTTTTTCAACGACATAATTATGCGTTCAACTTCATCCTCATCGGTATTTAATAAAACAAAAGATCCACACGATTGGGATATCACCGGGGAGTCATTGTTAAGGTGGCTGCATTTAAGTTTGGTTTCTGCTAGTTGGTTACCTAGATTTACAAAATAAGCGTTAATGTTGTTTATAGACTGGTCGTGAGATGTATTCTCTATGAGGTTTTGTGCCACGGATTTTTTATTTGAGTTGGTTATTGACTGAATGACGTTCCACATCTCCTTAGTATTTTTACCAGCTTTTTTAAATGCCGCTCTTTCATAATCAATTTTAGATTTCCGTAAAATGTTTGTACAGAAGTTATGGTACCTTTTGTACGTAACTTTTAAAATTTCATTTAAGGGATCCTTCTTGAGTTTTTTGTACAGGCTGTCTCTGTTTCGCAAGCACTTTAGGAGCCCTTTCGTGATCCAAGGTTTTATAGGTCGACGTCTACTGGACAATTTAATGGTTGTGGTGTTAGCTGACAGCGCGCGTAAAATAGGTTCCACAAATGTTTTAGTGGCTTGATTGGGATCTTTGGCTATGTACACCGAATCAAAATTTATATTGTTTAAATCATTTGTAAGGTTTTCATCATTTACTTTCAAGTGGGTATGCTGGTATGTGTGAAGGGATCTTTTTAAGGAAAGGCCAAGCGCAACAGCATGGTGATCCGTAATTGTAGACTCTATTACGAGAACCTTAGACAAAAGATTACTCTTCAAATTTATATGATCAAGACATGTTGATCCGTGAGTAGGGAATGTATGTCCTGGATAGATACCGTGATAGGCAAGTAGATCGAGATAGTCTAGGGTCTGTGTAGAATTATCAGCTGGGGCGATGTTTATGTTAATGTCGCCAGCGAGAACGATATGCCTATACGCTTTGTAGTTATTGAGGAGACTGTCTAACGATTCAATAAAAGCACTAGAATCGCTAAAGGCATGCGGTCTGTATATAGCTATAATAGCAATGTCTGTTTTAATTGTTATAATTAAACAGCTAGCATTATAAATTATTGGTTCAACAACTTTGATATTCATTAAGGTTTCTTTAGTGTAAACTATTACACCATCGTTTTGGTTATGATTAACAAGTGTTTTATGCACGTTATATCCTTCTAAGTTCGGAACAGAAGGATTACACGCGAGCCAGCACTCTAATAAGACTATAACTTCAAACTGTACCCGAACTCTGTCGAGCAAGGTTAAAAATCCATGATAATTAGCATTGATGCTTCGGATGTTTTGTGATAGTAATGTCAGATAAGAACGATGGGAGGGTATAAGGGATACACATTCTTCAGGGTTACACTTTGAAGCTTCACCGAAAGTAAGGGTTACTTTCGGTGAAGCTTCAAAGTGTAACCTAAGTCTTGTAGTAAGTTATTAATATCCGCGAATTATGTGAACATAATTTACTCGAGGACAAAAACGCGTTATGTTTAGTATACCAACAGTCATTATGTGGCCTACAATATCAGATAATTTCTTGGAAAAACTATGCAATACAATAAAAAAATAATAGTTTATACTCATATTTAATGAGGCAATATTAATACGTAACCTGTTTGTATTGTAAATTACTAATAGGGTGTGTGCATTCTTTGACTGAATATGTTGATTGTGTTTGTTAGCTGTTAAGGTATTTTAAATATGTCATAGTATGTCAATAGTATGTCATATTAGTCTAACTGCTCGGTTTAGACTGAGTAGCCGCTAGCTGAGTAGCCGTTTAGACAGAGTAGCCGTAGAAAATTAGATTTAGGGTTCAAATCCTGGTTTAGGCTGAAAAAGTATTACGAGATTTTACCTGCCCTCAATTCGGTTATGTTAGATAGCCTCTCCCATCTCATTATTGAAGTAAGGGATTGAGAGTGCACCTGTGCTTCCCCATAATGTTGTGCACTAATTAATATATGTCATGTGCAGATGGCTAGGCTAGCGTGGTTGGTAAATGCTTACCTTTCAGGTCGCAGGTCGTGGGTTCGATTAGGTTAAAATCGCGGGTCGGGCCAAAAAATTGTCGTCCCATCGAACATGATAGTGATGGAATAGAAAGCGCCCCTGCGTTTCTCACACTTGTGCACTATAATATGTCCCGCGTAGATGGCTAGTTTTCATCGAGACTGGCCGCCGTGGTCGAAATTGTACCAGGAGAACATTATAATATAATGTCCTTATATTATGGAAACACGCGTTGCAAACGTTTAAGTCAAATAAGAGCAACTGGCTTTTTGTTTCCTCCACTCCGTTCCACACAATTAGCTTCCGTGCTCTCAAAGAGCTATTAATAGTTCTCTGAACCCTATCTGCATCAGTACATTTAGTCGGTAGCGTGAGAGATCCTCACTTACTCCTTCCATTTCCTATGAAAGGAATTAGTGTCTTGGGTCTTCAAATGTTTTTTTCACTTACGAGTATAATCAGCCTCATATGGGTAGTAACATTGAAGAATCTTTATTATACGGCCGATTTCACAGTAAAAGTGTTTCTATTGTTGTGACGTTTATGGAACTGTTTAGTGCGTGATTAGACGTGTTTTAAGGGGCAACGTATAAGCATTACCAGTTTTTATTTCCCTAAGTTTGGCAAGATATTGTATAAAATAAAAAAGGTATGTGTAAAAGATATGAAATCACGTAGACTTTAAAAAGAACTTGTAAATAGTTAGAACATGTCTGTAGTAATATAGTTAAGTATACATACATTACTAGGTACATATCTAAGATTATAACTACTTGGTTTCTTTTGTTACAAAATATTATGTCTGGTCTATTACAGCGTCTTAAGCATGGTTGCCAGTCGACTGGACTGTAAATACGTTGGTCACTGTTGGTCACTGCCATGGGATGATGGGTGACTACCCATGGGATGGCATAACAGTGACAAACCTTCATTTATTAAGTACGTGCTCCGTGCTTTTGATTAATGTCAGTGATTACTAACATAGTCGTAAGTTTATACTAACAATCTTGTTGAGTCTTAGTTACTCTAATAAAGAAAGTTCTATTCTATTCTATTACAGTGTATATTATTGTAGTGAAAACTTGTTTAGCGGCTTTGTGTACTTTTTGGGATGGGTAGAAACTGTTGAACTCCGTTTAAGACTCGTTAGTCTTATTTTGTTAGTTTACACTGGCCGTTTATGCACTCACATGACCGCAGCATTTTTGTCTTAATTATGTTAGATTTTTTTACAGCCGACTTCTTACCAATATTAGTTCTATCTTTAGGGTTCCGTAGCCAAATGGCAAAAAACGGAACCCTTGTCTGTCTGTCCGTCCGTATGTCACACCCACTTTTTTCCGAAACTATAAGATCTGTACTGTTGAAACTTGGTAAGTAGATGTATTCGGTGAACCGCTGTAAGATTTTTACAACGAAAATTGTAAAAGAACAATAATTTTGGGGGGTCCTCATTCATAGAACTGAAACTCATTTTTTTAAATCGTACCCATACGTGTGGGGTGTCTATGGATAGGTCTTCGTATATCATTTTTTTCTAAACTGAATAGTTTGCGCGAGAGACACTTCCAAAGTGGTAAAATGAGTCCCCCCCCCCCTGTAACTTCTAAAATAAGAGAATGATAAAACTTAAAAAAAATATATAATGTACATTACCATGCAAACTAACAACGAAAATTGGTTTGAACGAGAATAGCAAGTAGTTTTTTTTAATCGTAATAAATCGTAAACCGCAATTTGCTATCATTTAATCAACTGAAATACTTGCTGCTACGGAACCCTTCATGGGCGAGTCCGACTCGCACTTGACCGGTTTTTTTTTAAATTTCTTGTCACCTTACGGAGGGAAGCAATTGCTATGAGTCTTCACCGCCCAAAGGTGGGAAGTAGCATCTTCCACTCGCTACTCGGATCAAATGAACACTACTTTCCGAGTATGAGAAATGGATAAATAGTTTTCACTACTATCGGCAGTCCCCAGAGACTGCCCCGCATGTTTTTTTGTTATTATAACTACTCACTGATGCACTATAAAACATATATATCCCGCATAGATGGGTTAAACTTGGAATTAAGTAAAGAGTTTAAAAAAAAAAAAATATATTTTATTATTTATTAATTAAAAATTAAGTAAAGTTTTCCGTTGTCATATATGTAATTGCAAATTATATCAATACGTTAGATTGGTAGTCGACTCACCAATGACAATTATACTTTTAGGGCACTTTATTCCCTCACTTGGACAATCCAATGTCACTGCTATCCGACAACACCGGGACCGGGGAAAGAGCAGGCGCAGGACCGATTGGAATCAAATTCCAGTATTCTACGGGGTGTATTTCATTAAGGAACATACTGGGACTCTACCGGCTAAGTCGCTGAACATAAATTTCTTAAATGGCGTCTAAAACAATAAAGGTTCAAAATGACTTAATCAATCGTTAATTCGGCTTCAACGTTGACAATCGATTCCGGAACATTTATGACGTCACATGTGCTCATAGAAGCCGATTTAAGCTCATGGAAGTGAGTTTGGGAGGCATTTACCTACTGTTTCACCAAACCATCGGGATTTTTCTTGCCTGAAATACTACACTTTTAACCCGATCCAAGTTTAGAACGACTTCATGTCTTGAATAGGCTACCGCTAGGCCAACGAGGTAGACACGTATAATAACTGTTTTATGAAACTTAATAGGGACTTTAAATGATTTCAGATTAGCGTATACGCTGCATTATAATTAAACTGTCAAGTAAAATGAAATGAACTAACCTATTTAAATGAATCTTGATAAGCATGAGTAAGGTACAAATGTATAAAAGTCAGTTGAGAATATTCTTTACTATACATATGTCAAACTCCAGGCCTCCTTTGCATACTCGACGGCTTCGAAGATTACTAAATGACAAACGACGGTTGGATTACGACAGTTTTAAATTTCTAAGATAAAAAGTGGTCAGATGAGAAAGTGAGTTTATTATTTAATGGACGATATATTTAATTTAGATAGCTTAATATTTAATTTATAAAAATATTTACTGCAACAGACGCACGGATTTCGGCGTAAGTTAATGGAGTAAAAATTAACATTGATTGACTGCACGTGTGGCGCAGCGGTTAAGACAGTCGCCTCGCAGCTTCGTGTCATGGGTTCGAGTCCCGCGCCGGACAACTATTTGTGTCACCCATAAATAGTTGTTCTGAGTCTGGATGTAATTTGTGTCCGTCTATTATATGTTTGTAAAGTACCCCGCGACACAGGGATTAGATTACATAGAGCGGGCGTTGATTTAAAAAAAAATCACAAGTTTCTGACCTATGCTCTTAATTTGATTAGCTTGTTGGTTTTGTAGTAACTGTCTGTTGAGCCAGAGGTCGCCCGGGACAAATTTTTGTGTCATAAACACGATTATTTGTTCCGAGTCTGTATGTATAACGTGTGGCGGAGACAAAATAATTTCTACCATTTCTGAACAAACGCCTATCGCGTTATCTATTACACCTGAACAGGAAGGATCTACGCATGGTGATAGGCACAATTACCGGACACTGCACACTAAACCAACACCTCTTCAAGATTGGCGTCACAGACAGCCCCCTGTGCAGAGGATGCATTGAAAATGAAGAAACACCAGCACGCAGTACGTGTGCTGGTGTGTTGCAAGAGTGTTGCTAATACACTGCAAGAGTGATGCTTACCAACGGGCAAAATTCCTAAATGATCCGAAGACACTGCAGGAGGCCCTCAGGCCAGGCTTTCGTGGTCTCCTGGACTTCTGGATGGATCTAAAATAGTTCGAGTAGCCAAACAAGTATCACGCACAATGGCCCAATTAGGAGGCTAAGTGCGGAAACCTATCGCCCAACTAACTAACGTGTGGGGGAGGCCTATGTCCAGCAGTGGACAATTTCAGATTGGTGATGTGAAACTTACTAGTACGTTCCCGACGTCCAGTTGCCAACAATATTAAAGCAATTTTGTTGCTAAATATTTGCTTTGACTGCGAAGCAAATTCAGTTTATAAAATAAATTAGTTTCAAGCTTCGTGTACACGTTTCCTCGATAGTTTATTACTTCCGTTATTAAAACTTCAAGTTAAGTCTGTCTGTTTAATTAAAGAATTTCTTAACTTTTATTTGTTCAAATAATTCTTCTTGAAATTCACGTTGTTGAATAACTAGTCGTCACCCGTGACTTTATTTGTGTAAAGATAAAGATACATTTTATAAATAATAGTATATGGGATCAACATGCCCTGCCATATGAGGCGTACAAATAGGATATAAATTTAATAAGTGAAATAGTAAAATTATCACAATTAAAAATAAATGTCAATTAGTCAATTTATATGTCTTAATAAATGTCTAAATATATCATTATATCTCAAAAACAGTGGCTCGTAGAAAAAAAAGTATTAATAAATTTTTTGTAGATAATTTTATGACCTATAATTTTTGTCGGAGGTATTTTTATGATAAAACTTACCGTTTTGTGGAAAATCGCGAATAACTATTTTTTTTGACCTTTGAACTTGAACAATTTTTTTTTACTTACAGGGGAAAGATGGGGAACTTTCACATTTTGTTTTTAATGACATTTTAAACAATCATCGATTTTCAGCATGGTGGGAATTTAGGTAACTTCGAATGTCTAAATTGACCGGCCTAATATTAATAGAATAATTAAGTCAAATCACAATTACAATTTATCGGACATAAAATCTGTCAAATTATAATAAGCCTTCGTAGAAAGCATCATTTTCTTTTTCTTTTTTAACATGGTGATGTTACCATTTTTCCATACATTTGAAATTTTATTATAAATTTTTGGTGTCATACATAAAATACTCTTCACCATAAGTGCCGTTTTTGCACTGTGGACGCAAAGTCTATAGTTATCACGTCTATTGCGCATGACAACGTCCGATAGTCGGGGAAATAAATGAGGTTACGACCTTCAAACATGCTCACTTCTAATATATAAAGACTTGGTAGGGTCAGAATTTTGTGTTGTATGAACAATGGTTAACGTAAATGCACATATGAGTTTGTTCGCCTTTTAGAACTTAACCACTCAACTGATCATCATTAATAAGAACTATCTGTGCCCCGCGGTTTTACCCGCGTTAAATTTTATAAATTATCACAGCTCCTCCCCCGTAGGTGATAGCGTGATAATATGTAGCCTATATGTTGACCCGACCTCTTAGTAATATTCATGCAAAATTTGAAGTAAATCCATACAGTACTTTTTGAGTTTAGCGCGGACAGACAAACAGACAAAAATTCTAAAAACTATATTTTTGGTTTCGATGGCGATTGTAGGTCACGCCCCAAGTATCCTTTTAAAAAAATATTCTATGCACAGTTTTGACTTTCCTACGATTTTATTATATGTATAGATATCAGGGCCACCCCACCGTGGGTGGTGCAAAAGACGATAACGGATTCCGTAGGTAGTCGAACAGCAACGCCTGTCTACTAGCTACCACCTGACTACGGTCGCCAACTCGCATGCCAAGCGCCGTGCCTACGGCAAACCCCTCCAAATGGCTACGTTATAGAAACCTTTGGGGGGCCTTAACTCCAGCAGTGGACGATATCAGGCTGATGATGAGTCAATACTACACTAATTACTAACTAATTGTCAGGTTAATCTAGTCGGGCTGCAATTTGCACCGCCCTGCGGCCCGCAATTAATATACACATACAAGAAGGTCAATTTTCATAAATAACAATAAACAAGCAAATTTCAAAATTTCACTAAAATTTGTACACACGTTGTACAAGAACGGACAGGAAGTATCTTTCGTCCCTTAGTCGTCTTTTACGACACCTACTGGATGGAATGGGGTGGCCCTGTTATTATTTATAGGCCAGAAAGTCATCAGTTTAGTTTAAAATGCTATTAGAACATTTACACTGGACATCTTTTTTTTTATATTATTTATTATCTTAGAAGCATCTCTATCGACGGGCCGTACCTACACGTAACCCACAACCTGCGCCGTCTTTCACGGCGCAGGTCGTGGGTTCGATTCCCACCCAGGACAGATATTTGTGTGCATGAACATATGTGTTTGTCCTGAGTCTGGGGGTAATTATATATTTCGACAAGAAAAGTAGTATATGTAATATATCAGTTAAATGGTTTCCAAATTACAAGCTCTGCTTAGTTTGCGATCAGATGGCCGTTAATATTCCCTATTATATTTTATTAAAAAAATAACTTATAAATTTGGTTTACAAATTCCGATTCGAACTGGTTCTGGATCTACCATAAAACTAGTGTCGTGATAAGTAAATTTAGTAATTAGTGAAGTAAATAATATTATTATATAGAACACATGAACGAAGTGTCTTCCCCGTAACAAATATAAAGAAGGAAAGTCGCTGAAATGAATCTTAGAATGAAATATGTTTAGAATTAGTGAAGTAAATAATATTATTATATAGAACACATGAACGAAGTGTTCTTCATAAGGTTCACTTTTAATTGGGGAAATTTGACAGATACAGTACAGATGTAGTAGCTAGATGTGCTGGCGTCTGTACTATCCTAAAATTTTAAGAAACAAAAAACTTATTCCTCCTTTTTATAAGTCGGTTAAAAAGATAAATGATGAATGTAACATCACTACATTTACGATACATTATACATACATAATTGATTATAATTGTTGAAAGTAAACCGATCTCCTTTGCTTTTACAGTTCATACGTCTTCTCTTCTAATTAAGATTTTAATTAAAATGAACACAAAAGTTACTATACCAATTAACTAGAATGAACTTCAATAATTATAAGCTTGAATTCTGATATTTGATCTTATGTAGATTGATGTGTTTCAGCTAGAATTTTCTTAATTATTTTCGAATGTAGAAATTTCCCTCTAATATGGCGAGGGAGGCGATGGCTGGCCCTCACGTCATACTCGGGAACGGGTGCTGCTTGCGGTAACTGGTCAAACTGCTGTTGAGGTACTCATAACATTTTTTTATCATACAGTCGTCGCCTCTGGTAGACTACGTGTGACTTGTAAATTTTTTAAAGTACGCGGATGTACCCACCGTTTTCTCATCTAGCAAGAGGTTATTCTAATTGCTTGAGTGAAATGTAATGTTATTGTTTATTTTCTCTCAATTTTTTGATTCATTAGATGACAACGGTTATGTGCGTGCATTAGCCTACATAACACCCATCACAATGTAAAAAAATACAACATATAAAAAAAACGAAAACAAAAAGCAAAAGTAGACGAAACAAGCAAGCCCGGAGTTTCTTAGTGGCTTTCTTCTCCGGGTCGTCCCCCTAGGTAGCTACAGAAAGCCGCAGGTTAGCTATGGTAGGTTTCTAGGCGGCGAGGATAGCGTTGACCCCTTAACGCGTCATCGGTGATCCCGTGCAACTGATCACACCCTCTCTTAGAATTCTGTCCTTTTGCTTCAGCGGCCCCCTGAGCTGTGGCCCGAACCCCAAAAGGGTGGCCTCAGGTATTAGTCGTTTAATTTAAGCTACTGGTTAAGAGCCTTCTGTGCTAGTCAAATGCTCATTGCCTTCAATTCTTTAATTTTAATATACAACTAAATTTCAAAATAATAGATTAGTTACTTGTTATTTATTTTAGGATTTAAGAAAATATATCTGATAAAACAGACCGCACAGACGGACTAATTAATTTTTTGTAAATTTTATTCTGTATTCGACTATGTTTATGTACTGCATTGTGAGCTTGGCAAGTACAAGTGTATGTTAATACCCAAGTGCTGAATAAATTTAATTATTTATTTCATTACAGGGGCTGCCTAGTTTGGGTTCAGATGGCCGTGTGTGAATAATTTCCCACGATATTATTATAATGTTACGACAAAAATCAACCCTACAAAAATTCAGCGTGTATTTGGCGAATAAAGCCTCCTGTGAACGGAATATCTTGCCTAAAACAGTAACATTTACAACAATACCATTCAAACAGTGTTGATTGTAAAGAAGCTCAAGCTACAGTCAGTGTACATACAAACAACAGTGGTGTAAAATGTAAAACTAGTAGTCAAAATTCAAAACACTTGTTACATTTACGGATATGTTCAACGTCCTTGTATATAACTGTAATAGTTAAAAGAAAAAAATTGACCCAAGAAAGAATAAAACAAACGGGGTAAGCGAAATAAAACCGTTTAAAAACAACGTGCTAATGTGCATAATTTTGCCGATAACTTGCGGTCGAGCAACGTAATTCGCTTTAGGAATAAGAAAATCGATGTTACTGAAAACATGGTATTCAGTATTCAACAAGCAGTTGTTAGTTGATTTCCTACTATAATTATCTAAAGACTTGTTATTCTAAACCTAACAACGGAGCTAACAGTTGAACGAATAATTTATCCGTGTTGTTTCTTCGGTGTAAACAATGACCTATAACAGTTTTGTGGCGCGTAAAATGTTCGTTTAGGGGAGTAAATTGAATGTTAAAACCGAAGATTTTTTAATTTAATTGAGCTGAGTGTCAATGAAGCCCTTTCTTAAGCGACTTATATAGTTTGTGACTGATTGTACTTTTCCTGAACGGTTGAACCGACTTAAATGAAAGCAAATTGCGGTTTATAACGTATTCAAAAAAAACTACTTACTAGATCTCGTTCAAACCAATTTTCGTTGTTAGTTTCTATGGTAATGTACATCATATATTTTTTTGAGTTTTATCATTATCTCATTTAGAAGTTACGGGGTGGGGGGACACTCGTTTTACCCCTTTGGAAGTGTCTCTCGCGCAAACTATTCAGTTTTGCCAAAAATGATATTAGAAACCTCAATATGATTTTTGAAGACCTATCCATAGACACACACCACCCACATGTATGGGTACGATAAAAAAAAAATATTTGAGTTTCAGTTCTATGTATGGCGAACCCCCAAAATTATTGTTCTTTTTCTATGTTTGTGTAAAAATCTTAATGTGGTTCACAGAATACACCTACTTACCAAGTTTCAGCAGCACAGCTCTTATAGTTTCGGAAAAAAGTGGCTGTGACATACGGACGGACAGACAGACAGACAGACAGACATGACGAATCTATAAGGGTTCCGTTTTTTGCCATTTGGCTACGGAACCCTAAAAATTGACTTTACTACTGAATATTCTAGCAAAAACAAAACTTAAATGGTACTTTTTATCGCAAAAATTTATTCAGATATATTTTCTTTTTATTTATATAAATTATGTTTTCACAAAATGATACCATATAGGAATCTCGCCAGATGGCGAAAAAACACGCCTTTAATATACCTTCTCCTGTTTCTTTTTACATCTTTATATGTAACTAGCTATGCAACGCGGTTTTACCCGAGTTAAATTTTATAAATTATAGCATATGCGTTAATTCAATGGTGTCAACTAACTCCATACCAAATTTTATTTAAATCGCTTCAGCCGTTTAGACGTGAAGTAGTAACAAACATATAAACTCACACACTTTCGCCTTTATAATATTAGTGTGTTTAGTACAATAAGAACTGCACGAGCTAAAAAAGGTTAATATTCAAACTGTTAAATATCAGTTTACATTTAAAAATTTACTTTACTACTGAATTTTCTGGCAAAAACAAAACATGTCTAATATGTAATAATCTGTTTTTTTGGCGGATGCTCTCACCAGTCCGTAAGTGATTGGCGAGGTCAAGCAACTAGCCTCGCGGTCAGTCCATAGATGGGTGACCACCACAGTGGTTTAATTTGTGAGCGTCTCCGTGCTTCGGAGGGCACGTTAAGCCGACGGTGCCGGTTGTAGCCATTAGGAGGCAACAGTCGTTAAGCCATGTCAGAGGCCTTCTGAGCGGCTTGAACAACTCTGACACCAGGGTAACCACTGCCCATACGATAATTAGTAAGTAGATCTGTTTTTTTTAAATAAAACATCACGCAATATTAGTAATCTTGCCAAACTGTAAGTTTTAATAGCAACGCGCACTTTTTTTCAATTTTTTTTAACTTTGTACCTAAATTTATTTCCTAGTATTCAACCTTCACTCACCAATATACCATAATTCCGTCCACGTAATACTAAATTTAATCTGTAAATTCCCAATCGCTGTCACCTGCTATTACGTTCGTACCCAAATTCTGTGGGGCAAACGGTTCATGATTATATTATGAATATTGATTCAATAAGTAGATGTCACAACCCTACATACAGCTTTCCACGAAACGGTACGGATTTCAAGATTGTATACCTCGGCTTATAAACGACAGTAATTTTGTTAACATCCCTATTTGAATAAAAATGATTGCAAAGTATATGCTTCGCTGTTGACTGGTTAATATCAAATACTTACTGAAACATTATTTTTATAAGAGGTTTAGTTTTGCATTCAGAAAAGTATTTTTGTATCATAGGCACAAATGAATCAATAATAATATCCTGGGACAATATTCACTACGGCCAACTAATCCCAAAGAAAGCAGAGCTTGTACCAGAAACCAGATAGGTACATAGACTCACGCGCGTTTCCCAGATGGGTAGGCAAAGACAATGGATTTCCATTTGTCACGATCTTTGCACATCTAATACAATTATATAGTCATAGTCTTTGTTATAACTGATATACTACATATACTACTGTTCTTTTATAAATACATACTTATATAGATAACTACATCCAGACACAGGACGAATAGACATGTTCATTCCATTTGTCCTGGGCGTGAAAGGCAAGCATCTACCAACCATCGCGTCAAGAACAAGAAATACATCCATAGATAAAAAAAAAACTAGTTTTATTCACGGCTTGGTGTAGATCAATTTGGAAACCTTGTTGCTTATTGGCGGCAGGCTTTCCACACACTGTCGGTTTCTTCTACACATACAAAATGTTTTTATCAAGATTGCGCAGTTTTGAAACAATAACTTAATAATAGAGGAGCGCAGATCTTAGCCTCGTTGAACTTCGCGTTCAAGATTGGACTCGAATTAATAAAATCCACTCGATGCTCTGTTCACTTAACGCAATGCAGACGTTTAACGCCATCTTGCCAAAACGTGCACGGCTAAGGGCCTAATATGCACACCACGTTTTTTAAGCGCGTTGACGCGCGTTGGTAGCGATACAGACGCGATTCGCGATTCGCGGTCACCGTAGCCTAGTTGGTAGTGCTCCTGCCTACGAAGCTGGTGGTCCTGAGTTCGAATCCCGGTAAGTGCAAATATTTGTGTGATGAGCCCGAATATTTGTTTCTGAGTCATGGATGTTTTCTATGTATTTAAGTATTTATCTATCTATTATAAAAGTATGTATATCGTCGCCTGGTACCCATAGTACAAGCTTTGCTTAGTTTGGGGCTAGGATGATCTGTGTGACATTGTCCTTAGATATTAGATATTACATTAGATTTTAACGCGCGTTTGTATCGATAGAAACGACAACAAACTACTCCGTAGGATAAAAGCGCGCCTTCGACGCGATGCTGACGCGATACAAACGCGCGGCATCGGCGCGTCTGTATCGATTCACACACGATGCTAACGCGCGTTTTGCAAACGCGCGTCGCCGGCGCGTTCAAAAAACGTGGTGTGCATAGGCTCTAAGAACCGATTTCACTGTTAAAAATAAACGTGACCAATGGACGCTAAACTCAGCTACAGGACGCTGAACTGAGTTTAGTAGAGTTTTGATCGTGTTTAATTTTAACGGTGAAATCTTCTCTAAGCTGGTATGCCAATACTTACCTCAAATTACGTTTAATCTTTTATTATTTATCTAAGAGTACTTACAGGAAAACTAATCATGTTACTTAAAATATACGTTCAGTTCAGAGTACCATAATTTATAGGCTCCCAAAATTTTAATATAAAAATTATGATAAACCTTGGCATTCCGGCCCTTAGGGATTTGCTCCAATTATTATGCTAGCAGAAGATACGTACTTAAGTATATAAGTATGCTTCACTCTCGACCTCGACGACTCACTCCACTATATTAGTAGGGATTTTATTAATTCTTACATAGTACAGATGCCAGCACATTCAGCTACCCCAATCTTTGACTGCACGTGTGGCGCAGGGGCTAAGACAGTCGCCTCGCCGCTTCGTGTCGCGGGTTCGAGTCCCGCGCCGGACAACTATTTGTGTTACCCATAAATAGTTGTTCTGAGTCTAGATGTAATTTGTTTCCGTTGATTATAATAATATGTTAGTAAATTACTCCGCGACACAGGGATTGGATTCTCTAATGCGGGCGTTGTCCTTTAGTTAGTTTAGTTAGTCCTTATAGATTTTCTATTTTATCACGTAAACATAAGGTTCACTTTCAATTAGGGAAATTTGACAGATTGGGATAGCTTGATCTGCTGTCGTCTGTACATTCGGTGGGCTTTAATATTGACAGTGTCTGACCAAACCCAATTTCATGGCTTAACACCAAACACGCCTCTATAGTCACAGTTATAAGGGTTTGAATAGAGTAAACAGAAAATTATCCCAAGTAGGGCGGGCGTGTATAAAAAAAAGCGGGGCAGTCTGTGACTGCCGAAATAAGTGAAAAATAAGTAACTTGTCAATTGTATCGGCGAGCTACTAGATTATTTTTTAAAGTAATAATGAATTGAAAAGCACGTAGGTATACAATATAGGTTTACACAGTATACATAATAAAGCTCATAGGAAGCGTGCTATGATGCGAGTTTCACGCTTCTTGTTCACCCATAAAGTACACATGATTCGTAGATGTAGGTCACGGAAGGCGTTCTGTGACGATGACTCGAATGCTATGATTTTGGATGACAAATTGATCAACGAGATTTCACTTCAAAACATGAGAGATGCGAGAGGATGTCTCACTTTAGGTATATTTTGTGCAATTTTCGCTCTACATTAATACGCGACGCGGGCCGCTCTTCCTATTTAGGTTCGGAGAGTGTTTCATTGAATCGAATGCAAACTAAGGGTCATGGAGGACGCTGGTGGTCGCGACGCGGTCGCGGTCGAACTCTTGTCCGGCGAGTACGAAGTATCAGCTGGTATTATCACACTACACACGGCTACTGTTTTAACAATGACGATGTGACACAGATCACGTACCGAGCGCATCAGCGATAGTACCAATCAACATACTGCTGAATGTCCCACAAAGGAGGCAGATTGTAGTAAGCTAAGAAAAAAAATTACTTAGCACGCTAGTCAGTCTTAGTAATTCCTGCAAAGATTTGAACCGGCTTATTTCTTAATCATTTTGAATATTGTAGGACTTAAAGTCATTATCAGTGAATATTTCTACATCTAAGCTTTGATTTTATAAACCTTATTGATTACGTATCCTATACAAAGTGATTTTCCTATATTTTGTTATAAATACAATATAATATACCTACACAATATACAATTGTTTTCTATAGAAATAAATTTCATTGTGTTCATGATATCCATTTTTAGGTTAATTGAATTTTCAGCCCTCTAGGCTATTGTAGTAAGGTGAATTTTCTATTAAATTTATATAATCTGTGCCCGCGACTTCGTTCGCGTGGATGTCGGAACTTAACAATGTATTTTTTAGTGTAAAGCGCTGTGGGAGGATACCGATACAATTTCTTTTTTAATTTAATTTAGTGCTTCTTTATTTTACCTGTGGAACCATCTGGAGCGTACACAAAAACGTTATTGGGGTTGTTTACGCGTGAAAGAGCTACGTATAGTTGACCATGGGAAAAGCAACCAATACTTAGGTCCATCCCCGCAACGGATAATGTCTAGCCCTGAGCTTTATTAATCGTCATGGCATAACAGAGACTGACTGGGAATTGCACTGGTTTGAAAGAGAAAGGAAAGTTTTAAGGTATTATAGGTATCCTTGGAATAAAAACAATATCACCGGCGCCGCAACCTGTTAATATTTCAGCTTCGATAATGTTTTGCTGCAGATTTGTGACTTTGAGCCGAGTGCCGTTACAAAGTTTAGGGGGACAAAAATTTCAGAGGAGAATTATTGGTACACCGATTTTTAAAAATATTTTGTGGGCTTGAAGTCCGGGTGTGCTGAGGGAATCCAAAAATTCTACCGGGTAGTGCGTGGCGTCATCTTCTTCCATGCCTGTATTTATTGAGCTATAGTCTTTACTATTCCCGGACGCATGAGTCAATATTTTGAAATTAATTGCCGCAGCTTGGTCATTACGGGGAGTCAAAATAGCTCGCTGACATAGCCAAGAACCAGCTTGATTGCCAATGTTTGTGGTATCTCCGTACACAGAAGAAATTAGCTCTAGCTGTGATGTAACGTAAGAGCAGAGATTACCAATCAATATAACTTTTCCATCTTCTTGTACGGGGTATGTGCCATCGCCTATTTTTTTACAATAAATTGGCAAACTCCCGTGCATTTTCGCAGCCTCTGACTGATCAGGTTCCCTCCTATACTTATAACTATCTCTTGAATAGCCAATAAGGACCTGTTGTGACAAATTTCACGTACCTTGTCAATAATTTCTCCATCAGTATTTAGTTGTACATGTCTCATAAAACCTTCAGCAAACTTGTCATGGTACTTTTGCCATAACTGGTTAGCACCCGATAACGCACAAAAGGTCAATAAGATGGCAAACAGATGTCGCAAGCGATGTGGACTATCGCTCACGCATCCTTCCGCTAGAGCGTCATCCCAATGCTGACCTCCATCTAATAAATGGCGTACTCGGCAAGCGGCCTGGTATGTGGGATGTTCAATATTATCCATTTTACGGAGCTCAGGTAAAGACGTCCTCGCACTACATGGACCAGACTGTGGGATGAACTCACACGTGAGCACGCCACGTGAACCTGCCCGCCTTCCTTAAGTCAATTCCAGCTAACTTGAGAATTGGACTTTGCGATTTGTTGATGGTTATCGCGACACACACTTTTATAGGAACTACAGTATTTTAAACTGAAAAGGGAGATCATTTGGCACTAACAGAATACGTGACACGAACACTGGTTCTCCCTGGGCGGATCCAAGCATAATAGTAGCCTCTATAACACGATGCAAAGCTTTGACTTGAAGCCTAGTGCCGTTGCAAAGTTTAGGTGGCTTCAAATTCCTCAGAACCATTATAGGTATACCCACACGCAACATACATAGGGGATGTATGTTGCGTGTGGGTATACCTATAGTGGTTCTGAGGAATTTGAAATATTATTTGGAATATTATAGGTACGCCCTTAGGGGTAATATTAGTGGTACACACTTTTTATACAAACTTACATCCCCTATTTTACGCCCTTGGGGTGGAATTTCCATAAATTCTAAAATATTTATTTTTAGCTGAACTACTAAATATAAGTTTCAATGCCTTTAACTACAAAAATGACGGATTTTCATACAATCTTTCATTCTCTATTTTACCCCCTTAGGGTTAGTATTTCCAAAAACCCTTCCTTAGTGAATGCATACGTCATAAAAAGTACCTACCGGCAAAATTTCAAGTCTCTAACCCCAGCCGTTCAGGCTGTGCGTTGATATGTCAGTCAGTCAGTTTCCTCTTTTACATAGGTAGGTATATAGATTTGTGCTGAGAAAATTATGAGAGACAGGGTTAATTTACTACATTCAAATACATCAAATCGGACAGGCTCAATAAAATTCGAATCGTCTGTACATTTGCGTTACAAACGAATCGACAGCACAAACTTTCGATCGACTGACATTATAATTTAAAATTAAATTATAACAAATCCAACCTTGTACATAATTCAATTTGCCCAAAGAAAACAGAATATTTTAATAACCAATTTTGGACAACGACATACTTCTAGCCAACCAAGACCCTATTTCGAAACAATTCGGAACATTCAAAGCCCTAATCTAACACCGCGAGTCAAAAGCAATG
This sequence comes from Pseudoips prasinana, assembly GCA_951640165.1. Taxonomy (NCBI): domain Eukaryota; kingdom Metazoa; phylum Arthropoda; class Insecta; order Lepidoptera; family Nolidae; genus Pseudoips; species Pseudoips prasinana. The sequence continues at coordinate 13,945,270 of OX621259.1, read as the reverse complement.
CAAAACGACATCTATCGAAACAAAATTCAACTATCAAGCACAACGATATCTATCGAAATAAAAATCAACTATCAATAATTTAAAATAATAAATCCAACCTTCTACATAATTCAATCTGCCCAAAGAAAACAGATTTTTTTAATAACCAATTTTGGACAACGACATACTTCTAGGCAACCAAGACCTTATTTCGAAACAATTCAGTACATTCAAAACCCTACGTAATCATGCAATCAGCAAGCACGGGCAAATCTTAACACCGCGAGTCAAAAGAAATGCACAACGACATCTATCGAAATTAAAATCAACTATCAACCTAGTTCATTCAGAAAAGAGATGTCATAATATGCACAATGACATCTATCGGACAGTTAAGGTAGCTCAACTATAAACATTAGTTCATCTTGAAGTAATGAAATGTGTGTTATTTTTCTTCATGATTACTTTAAAATCTAATATCTTTTGATAGCCTTAACCGATTGCAATAAAACAAAAACTAAATGTTACCTCAAGTTACGCTCAATCGTTGTGTATAAAAGTTATCTACATTGCTTTAGTATATTTTACGTGATACCCGAACATATAAACAGACAAACAGACAAAAATTCTAAAAAGGCTGGAAATGGGTTCTATTGGTTGTTCTTTAATACCCTGGCAATTTTTTTTGGATTTTCATTTGATGTACAAAAATTAATTTTCTACAGATTTATTATATGTATAGATAATGGTAGCCATTTGGATCCTATTTGGGATAAATTAAAATGGATTTAAATTAAAAAAAACTGGTAAGCTCATTACACATAATAGGGTAAGAATTAAACACGGGAAATTTTTTATGAAAATCCTTAATTCATTTTAATGTTTAATGAATAAGGATTAAGATTATTTATTAATCCTAATAATATAATATGTATGGTATGTAAGGGGCGCATTGGGTCCGGTGGTAGCATTAAGGCGCGACCGTCGTTTTAAACACAAGGTCCGTTATAATAATAATACTGAATTCATACCTCAATATAGACAGAACCATTCAGACAATATGTAGTAAAATATAAATTTCATTACATAATATTAAAAACTTCAACTAAACATAATCTCCATGACAATAACTTAATACAAGCAAGCTAAATATCACTACCTACCATTATAAAATAAATTGTATAAATGTTTTAACATTCCGTGTGCCTAAATATCTGTAATAAGTAACTAGAAATAATAACTGTATTACTACAAACATGTTCTGACTATTTACAAGCGCTTTTTTAAAGTCTACGTGAATAAAAACCTTTTTTATTTATTTATTTTATTTTATTATTTATTTAATATTACAAATGCGCAAGTTCGTGAGTGGATGTATAGATATATGGATGTTTGTTGCCTACTCTTTTGCGCAAAACTAAACAATGGATTTTGATGAAACTTTGTAGTAATATAGCTTAAATATACGAATAACCCATGGCTGTAATTTTTATCCTTCGGTGTATTTATTCGGAATTTTTAAGTTATTGTTCCGTGAGAAAGAAGTACTCAGCACCATCAGAATTACCAGCGCTAGAACAATAAATTATTCTAGCGAATGCTGAGATGGTACCATTTCGATCTTGCACAGATAACAGTGTCTTTCTTTTTATTTTATTTTCTTCTTATTGTTATTTTGTATATATGATGTCTGTGCAATATTCTGCATAAATCTTTGTCTATTTTTCTATGTATATATTCATTACTAGTATATTCATAAAAAATATCATACTATTCTGAAATACCTACAATGTTTTTATCGAGTCACGCCTGTTTCCCAGAGGGACAAGGGACAACGGATGGAATCACGATCTTTACAAACCTCTCTGCTTTTTACTGTCATTATATTCTTCATACACGCTCGCCGGTTTAGTCTACTTCTTACTTGGGCTTTCTTGACAACAGCACCGATTTGCTCAGAGAATGTCCTACGAGGTCTTCTTTTGTCAATTTTCTTTCATCCATCCTTTCTAAATGCTCAAACCATAGCAGCATAACTTTTTAATATTTGTGCCTTTTTTTATACAACTTAGTTGGCAAACAAACATACGGCCCACTTGATGATAAGGGGTCACCGTAGCTTAAGAACGCTTGCAACACCAGGGGCATCATTAGCGCGTTGCCGACCCTTACTTTGCCTACGTCCTCTTTCACACTACAACGCCCTTTTACGTCAGTATTTCGTATTCTGTCTATCAAAGTCACACCACACATATAAGAGCTCTCATTTCCACTGCATTTATTTTACTTTTATTGTTTATTCTGAAATATAATTCTCAAACAAATATCAGATATAGTCAATCATCATAATGATGTTTGCATTTCAAAAGATAGACATATCCATTCCACATGCCATAAATGATAAGTTGGTCTACTTATCATTTATGACATATGGAATGGATGCGCTTCTATTTTTCTTACTATATTTTTTATTTTATTGTTGCGTAAATCACTTTTAACCGTCTCGCTATTTTATAAATCAGCTTTAAAATTGAACATTTGTTAGGAGGATTTTTATCTATAGCACCCTATGGGGGGTGGGGTAGGTACCCACGCTCTCGTAGGCTGTTTAGTACAGCCTCCTTGTCTATTTCAAAAAGTGAGATATTTTTTCTTACAAATTACTCCTGCCGGTATCTGGAAATTCCTCGGAACTCTAGGTATCGGTAATTCGCAATTTTCAAACCCTTCTAGCTCTATCAGTCTGGATGATCTTAATCAACATTTCTCTACCACTTCTACGATGGATCACCGGACGATATGTGATACTGTCGACTATTTAAATGGGTTGTCGCGCCCTAATATTAACTCGTTTCAGTTCACCCCAGTGTCTTCTGAAGAGATAAAAAAAATTATCCTTTCCATTAAATCCAATGCAGTTGGTTGTGATAAGATCGGTCGTCGGATGATTATTCCTATCCTGGACCATCTCCTCCATGCAATTTCCCACATTATTAATTATTCCCTGGATACTGGATCTTTCCCCACCTTATGGCGTAAAGCTTTTCTCCGTCCGCTCCCTAAGTCCTCGAATCCCTCACTTGCTACTCATTACCGTCCTATCTCTATTCTTCCTTTCCTCTCCAAGGTACTTGAGTCCTGTGTCCACAAACAACTCTGCCGTTATATACTTAACAACCATCTCATAAGCCCGTTTCAATCCAGATTTAGACCAGGCCACAGTACCATCAGCGCACTCCTTAAAGTGACTGGCGATATTAGGGCAGGTATGGAGGGTACCATGATTACCGTTATGGTTTTGATCGACTTTTCCAACGCCTTTAATACCGTCAGTCACGATATCCTATTATCTGTTCTCTCCCATCACATGGTCTCTGATGAAGCACTGGAATGGTTTTCCTCCTATCTTCGGGGGCGCCAGCAATCGGTTAGCATTGGTGAGTCCTCATCGAGCTGGCGTGACCTAGTTGCTGGTGTTCCACAAGGCGGTATACTCTCTCTTCTTTTATTTTCTATCTTCATAAATCTCATAACTCATCATCTTCAGTGTACGTATCATCTTTATGCCGATGATCTTCAACTATACGTTCAAACGCCAATCGACACACTCCCTGAGGCTATTTTTAAGCTTAATCGGGGCTTAAATGCTATTAAAACTTGGTCTGATAAGTTTGGGTTAGCCGTAAATCCGACAAAGTGCCAAGCCATAATAGTTGGGAGCTCGCGCTCAGTGTCAAAGGTGGATTTACGGGATCTTCCACCAATAGTGTATAATCTGACAAACATTCCTATTAGCCAAAATGTCAGAAACCTGGGTTTATTCATTGACACGACATTAAGCTGGCAAAAACAAATGGCGAATGTCAGTCAAAGGGTCACAGGCGTATTGCGTTGTCTCTATCGGCTTAAAAATTTCCTTCCAGGTAAAACCAAGGCAATGCTCGTGCAGGCCCTTATATTCCCTATAGTCGACTATGGTGATGTATGCTACTTTGACCTGAATGCAGATCACCTCAATAAACTCGACAGACTTCTGAATAACGGCATTCGATTCGTTTTCAATCTTCGTAAGTATGACCACATATCTTCCCATCGCTCCCAACTTAAGTGGATACCGATACGGCAACGACGCACATTACGAGCACTGACCACACTTTATTCTATATAAGACTCTTCTTCTACTCCATCTTACTTATCTTCCCACTTTCAATATCTCTTTACTAACCACAATAAAAATCTTCGCTTTTCTCACAATCGTCTCCTTCAATGTCCATCTCACCGCTCTGACTTCCTTTACTCTTCTTTCTTTGTAGAATCTATTCTTCAGTGGAATTCATTACCTATCGAAATCAGGATGGCCAAGAGTCACTTCTCATTTAAAAGAAAAGTTCGAGAGCATATCTTTCGGAAATTATTAGCAGAAACCCCTCGATGATAAATATATGATTACATGATCGGATTCAATAGTTGTATAGTAGTATAGTATTACATAGTATAGTGTTATGTAGTATAGTATCGTATGTATTGCATTGTATAGTATTTTATAGTATTGTATATTCCTGTTTTTTTTACTATTAATGTTTACCTTATGATCTGTGCACCTACCATGCTCTCTCTGCACCACCCTAAGGTTGACTGGCAGAAAATGCCTAGGGCATTAAGTCCGCCTTTGTACATTTTTTTTGTGCATAAAGTGATAAATAAATAAAATAAAAAAAAGCCTCCCCAAAGAAAGAGGGATATGCCATAATGGCCACGCTTGGCAGATGGGTTGGCGATCGCAGTTTGATGGTCACAGAAAAAACGCTGCTGGCTCGTCCCTGGTAGGTATTCTCTCGGACGATTTCTCCACCCCCCACGGGATGATATTCTATGACGTCTAGGTCAGAAGTATTAACTAAAAACTAGGCTGAATAACTACAATTTTATATGGGCCCCTCAATATAAAACAGATCACTCAATCAGTGTTAAATTCACGTTTGATATAAAGACGTAAACACAAATAAACCCAATAGAATACCTCGCGGTACCGATAAAATGGAATCGTTAGATTGGAACAAACACCCGAGTCAGTATCACGTGTCTTACAAATCTAATTTTATTTGCTTCGCAGAGTATTTGGGACGAAGTACTCGCAAATAGGTACTGAATTTCTTACCAAATATTCTTCTTTTGACTTGTTTAATGCTTCCTTATCAACTGGTTTCACGGTTGGACTAAAGCAATGTTTTCATCATATCCACTGAAAGATGCACGCCAGCACATCCAGCTACCCCAATGTCCAATTTCTTTTATAGATTTTCAACTTTATCACAAAATTATAAGGTTCACTTTCAATTGACAATATGTAGTAAAATATAGCTATAACTATAAATTTTGATAATTTAACTTAAACATAATCTCTTGACAATAACTTACTTCAAGCTAGCTAATTATCATTGCTATTATAAAATAAAATTTATGAATGTTTTCATACAATCAATACAATGTGTACCAATATATTTATGTTACTAGAAATAATAATGTATACACGGCACGGATCGGCTCGTTGGTCGGTGCATATAGCCAAGCAGTGGAAGTTTGTGTTGGACGTGCGACTCAGTGATGCCTCTGTCCGCTCAACTATGTGATGATGTATAATGGTAAGATGGATGTGCGATTCAGTGAAGCCTCCTTCCATCCAAGCATGTGAGTATTTTTGTTGGTGTGATGGACGTGCGATTCAGTGATGGCTCCGTCCACACAAGTTTGTGAGTATGTTGATACAATGGACGTGCGATTCAGTGAAGCCTCCGTCCGCTCAACTATGTGATTAAGTATGTTGGTAGAATGGACGCGCGATTCAGTGAGGCCTCCGTCCATACATGTTGATAGAATGGACGCACGATTCAGTGATGCCTCTGTAATTCTCAGGCAGAGGGGACGCCTTCTGTCTGGCTTGTTTACAGGTGCAGTTTCACACGGTTGGAATCTCGCTACGTGTGGATATGAAGATTGTGGTATACTTATGAGAGCTATCGGTATTTTTAATGCGCATCGTATTATTGGCATGTTTTGTGTGTGTACTGTGGCAGCTGTTGTGGTAAACTTTAATATGTGGTAGTATTTCAGATGATGAAGTGTGTGTCCCCAATGCAGGGATATCATCAGCATCTTAATGAGACTGCAGGGTCCAATCGCGACTCTCCACCTGCAGGATTAGCTCCATTGCCAGACGAACCTCATGATGACCGCGCCGAGGACGACGCTTTATCAGGATTGGCCGATTTAGGAATTTTATTTGATCTGTGAAACTATGCATATAAAAGGCAGCGACTGCGCTGCCAACAATTATTTGCTCTTTGGCTTTCGTAGGGTGCGGTAGTGTGTGACGCGATTTGTGAGTGTTTTTACAAGTGTTTAAAGTGTAATTAAGTTCCGTGAGTACTTGTTATTTTCTTCATATAAGTGATTGGTGTTTTAAGTTTATATTTGGCTTAGTAATGTTCAAATAAATCTGATTTAAAGGTTATAAATCATGTTTGTCATTAAAATCTTTTGTTAACGTGTTAGTGTTGTTTTTTTTTAATACTTACTACTTCAAATTATATATGTCGGAGAAATTAAGTAAAAGGCCTATTTATTTACTAGTAACGCCATCTATTAGCGTTTGGAAAACACTACTCACTGAGTCAGTAGTTCGAGTCGAGGTTGTCTATGAACTGTCGCATGTGACGTTTTTGACGTCTGTCAGTTGTCTAAGTGACATTAGTGTGTTAGCGACACGACACAGTTGGCATACAGAGCTCGACGGCGCCGGGTGTGCGCACTGATTCTTTTAACCACGTGCATGATGGCGGACACCGACGATGTTTCGGAGTTAAATCCGTCAGAATCTCCGACAGCAGCGGTGGGATCGATTCCAAAATCATCCCACGTGTCTACCGCAATGCCTGCTACTCAAAATCAAGAATATTTTCGTGATTCGGTTCCACCACGTAGCGAAAATAGTGTCGTTACAAATTTGATAAATAACGATGAAAATACAACCCCGCTGATTGTGAATTTACGGGTGTATCGCAAACTCGTGGACCGATTACGAAACTCGATACGTTACATTGACACATCTTCGATGTCGAGCTCGCAAGTAGACTTCGAAGTCGTACCCGTTGTGCAAAACGTTAGACGAAGCAAAGGAGCGTGTATCAAGACAGTTTGCGGCGACCGAGAGATTGATGACCTTTTTCAAGATATGGTGCCGCATGGTGCAGTGACCGTGCGAGAACTTACATACGTGGAGTACTCGACTTACAAGCTTGCCTTGATTAACTGGTTGAAGCCTGCTTGGAGCGAAGGTAATAAAATCGAAGTTGTTATCGCAGGTATCTCGGATACTCAGGTATGGTCAGACTTGTTTAAAACACGCCTACTGATTTCGTGTTTCGATGTGGTTACTCGCGATAAGCGGAGTCTCTCGGCCAGTTCGTGTTTATCGTTGAAGAATAGTTTTTGGTGCATCAGTGAACATGGAAGAAGTTTTTATTTAACAGTGAAGAGAGTACGGGCTCTGATAGTTAGGCTGCCTTTCTGTCGGTCGAGTCTTGGAGTTAAAATAATTGGTTTGTTCTTTTCGAGGCGAAGTTGATCGTGCTGTCTTTTTGCAAGTAAGGCGACGGCATGGGCGATTCTGCATTGAGGAGAATTCACCAGTTTGTATTAGAGTAAATTTAAAGTAACCTCTAAAGTAAAAGTGCCTCGTGTCGAGTGTGAGTGGTGAATCTTTATTTTATGAGAAGAAACATGTAAGTACTTTTATTATATTGTTTAAAAGGCACTTGATGACCTAATGCTGCACTGAAGAATTTTTGATATCTGTGAAATTCATAACACGTGTTGTTTTGTGTGGTTTATACTTTTAGATGTTGAAAATACGCCCAACGTTTGTTATATTTAATTTTTATGGTGACAATATGCGCGTTTTGAAGGTTAAATAGTTTGAACGGTTTATTTCGACATTACATCCATAGACTTATGGATGTAGGGGCAAGTTAGGTCACATACACGCTCTTGTGGACAATGGTTGGTAACAGACAGATTGTTCCCTAATTCGTGAATGATTTGTTGATAACCATACAGGTACTTGAGATTTTATATCCACGCGCCTGACAGGTATTGGGTCGAACATTACATTTTCTTTTTCCCGTATTAGTCTGCCTGTCAATCAAAATAGGAGTCTCCTTTGAGCACTCGACGAGTTGGCGGCCCTTGGGAGTGGTCCGTGGGGGACTGAGGCACGTGTTGGGTATCGTACTGGTGACAATTAGCTGAATTAACATTACATATTGATTTTGTATTTTGATTGTTATGGATTTCCGCAAAGTAACGCCTGATTCCATTACTTATCTGCCTGTCAAGGTCAACGAAGTACTCGTGTGTGAGAAGTGACTGTTGTAATTGTAGATTCACATATTTTGCCTCATGATGTTATGATAGGTAGAGATGTTTTTACTTAACCGGGATTGAGCTTGACTATTAGTAACAAAGTCATCCGCATCACTCGCGAGGTCCATGCTGAAGTTTGTTTATTACAGAATCTTGACACTTGTACAAGCTATGGCGTATTGATTTGATCGACTGTAAAGACGTTTCTCAATTACTGACAAGTGGAGAGATTCGTGTCTGTTCAAGTAATAATTCATCATCATTATGTTAGCCGAAAGACGTCTACTGGACGGAGGCCTCCCCCGGGAATCTCCGCAGCGGTCGGCCCTCCTTGTGGGGGGCCTGCCCGCGCTGCGTCTTCCGGTGCGTGGTCCCCGGTCGGGAGCCTGTCTGATCCAGCGGCCGTCGGTGTCGGGAGCTGTGTGCCCCGCCCGCTGCCGTTTCGGTTTGGCAATTCTTTGGTTATAATCATAATCACAATCATAATATCTTTATTTGTATAAATGTGGTGAATACAGGTGTTATTGTTTACATCATTTAAGTTTCACACATTTGCCATATTGTACATGGCATACAATAAATGTTGTACTTACAAAGTAGGTATATTGAACTCAAAATACTAACTTACTGATTTGTGACACAATTTTTATGTCGGCTGCTTTGTTTTGCCTGCGGATTGCGACGGTTTTGTTCGGTCGCGCGGGGATGCTCCGGGCGTGGCCCTCTCCGTTGCTCTTTGGGTGACCTTGAGCCTTCTTGTGAGACCAATAGTGAGCGACCACGTGAAAGACTTTAGAGTTGAAACACTGCGTTATTTGTGATGAGAGGATATTGCGTAGCTTCCCGAACTATTTTAATTAATTGCTTCACTATAACCGAGAACCACGAGCGTAGGTTCTGGAAGACAGCTTCAGGTGAAATCCAAATCTCGCTAAATTGTACCATGGTTAGAAGTACAGTTAGAAGTCCGCTTCAATTGTTGATGGGTTGTAATTAAAGTTCCCATCCAAAATTAATGCCCTTGTCCAAAAATATGGTTAGGTTAACCTCTACGAACTTAGATGAGAGGCATAATGCAGGATGGACGAGTTAGCTCATGCTGATAAGGTGCGTTATGGCAAGAGCAAAGTTAAAATCCATTTAAAATAGGAGACGTCGTTTTTGTCGGAAAGAACCCTAACGAATTGTGATATTTACTTTGTCTTCTATGTAATTGTCCTGTTTGAGTGTGTACAATGGGGAGTATTCTATTCTTTTCTATTCTGGTAATAAACAAATGAAGTGAAAAGTTTTCAAATCCTTGTAAGATAATAGAGGTCTATGACAACGATAGATACAAGGAACAGCCAATAGCTGGTGGACGCGTTAAGTACCTACGTATGTTACGAAAAACTTGGATTTGACAGTTGTAGTCAGAAATAACAGTGTAGTTAATGCCGATGGTTGAGTTAAATTCTAAGTTTAAAATGATTATTGGAGTTCATTGTAAGACACATTTATGTGTTACATTATGAGTAATAAAGCTGGTTGATTTGAAATAAATTGTGTGACAAGTACCCTACTTCGAGTTCCTGAAACTTGAGCATTGAAAGCTCCGAGCTTTGTGCTTGATACGGTTGAGCATTGAAAGCTCCGCGCTTTGTGCTTGAGACGGTTGAGCATTGAAAGCTCCGCGCTATGTGCTTGTAGCAGTTGAGCATTGAAGGCTCCGCGCTTTGCGCTTGTAGCAGTTGAGCATTGAAAGCAGCTCCGCGCTTTGTGCTTGTTTCGGCTGAGCATTGAAAGTTCCGCGCTTTATGCTTGTGACGATTGAGTATTGAAAGCTCCGCGCTTCGTGCTTGTGACAATTGACTATCGCAAGCTTCGTGCTTTGAGTTCGTGACGCTGCATTGCGCACTTACCTATAATTTTCCAGGGTGGAGAACAACATTTTCGAACTTGTAGCAAGACCTCTAAGGAGTATGTGATAGTCATCGTAGATGCTTTTACGAAATTATGTCAATTAATGTGTGTCAAAGATTTAACATCACGATCTGCTTGCGAGGCACTACGTAGCTTTATCCACATATTTAGAACCCCGAAACGAATTATCTCTGATCAAGGTACATCTTTTACTGGTCAAGACTTTCAGGATTTATGCCGAGGTTGGCCATTGAGTTCCACGAGATTGCTAGTGGTGTTAGCCGAGCTAATGGTCGGGTGGAGCGAATGATGTCCACCTTGACAAATTGTTTTACAGTGGCCGAAAATTATAAAAATAAATCCTGGAAATCTGTCTTAGGCAAAGTATAACTCGTTTTGAATTGTACTGTAAGTAAGAGTATAGAGAAAAGCCCCTTACAGGGTAGCTAAAGTGTGTTCCAATGAGCGTTATATGGTGGAGTAGTATCTGAGGGACGGGCCCAATATGTGTGCCATGAACGACTGCGTAAATATCCAGCTAGTTTACCTAAATTGGCAGAATGTCTTGATCCTGTAGAACCCATAATTGAATAGTTTTATTTAATTATGGAACAAATTGTATTGATTAATTTGGTATTCTAATTTGGTGTAATTAGTAATTTGGATTGAATTACTGTATTGAATCATGATCATTGTTTGAGTTGAAACGATAATTACATTGTTTTGTTGAACGTAAACCTGTGTTGATAAAAGACTTATGTTCATTGCTGATTGATAAAATGTTTTATTTAAACTGAAAGCTACTACGCTTTATTGAAGGATTGATCGAAAGCCTTATCGCTTTGTCCTGGTGTCCTGCTGAAAGCCATCACGCTTTGCAGTAAGGTTGGGCTCATCTGTCGTGACCCAAGGTAGATGCTGAAAGCTGCAACGTTTTGCAGCGTGTTTTAAGTGCTGCCTTTGAGCAATTCTGAAAGCTGTAACGCTTTGCCGAGTAATTGAACTTTTGCTGAAAGCTTCAACGCTTTGCTCCGTGTTGCAGTTTATGTTGAAAGCTTCAACGCTTTGCTGTGGGTTGCAGTTTATGCTGAAAGCTTCAACGCTTTGCTATGCTTTGCATTTTATGCTGAAAGTTTCAACGCTTTGCATTGTGTGAGAGGTACGCCCTCTAACTAATGATGAAAGCTTTTACGCTTTGTGGTAAATGCTGAAAGCCTTTACGCTTTGCTTTGTGTAACATTGAAAGCCGCTTGTAACGCTTTATCTCCTTGCCAAACTGAAGAGCTGTAATTCATGTTGATTATGTCAGCGCGTAACAACGCGAGAGCGCGTTGGTTGTCAGAATGGCCGTGTCGGAGAAATTAAGTAAAAGGCCTATTTATTTACTAGTAACGCCATCTATTAGCGTTTGGAAAACACTACTCACTGAGTCAGTAGTTCGAGTCGAGGTTGTCTATGAACTGTCGCATGTGACGTTTTTGACGTCTGTCAGTTGTCTAAGTGACATTAGTGTGTTAGCGACACGACACAGTTGGCATACAGAGCTCGACGGCGCCGGGTGTGCGCACTGATTCTTTTAACCACGTGCATGATGGCGGACACCGACGATGTTTCGGAGTTAAATCCGTCAGAATCTCCGACATATATATATATATATATATTGTATTGCTAGTTTCTTGGATTTATTTTCTCGGTGTATGATACCCAACACGTGTTTCAATCGTCCACGGACTATTCTCAAGGGTAACTCGTCGAGTGCTCGAATCGTATTTTGTATAAACTTTATATTTTGAATGACAATTAATTAAGTTGGCGGCGACCAACTGATTCAAAGTAAACACAGTCTAAAGGTTTTCTAATAGCAGACTAAACAAACAGTTCATGAAAGTAATTTAGAACTGAAACATCTCCATAACAATGAGGCCTCGTTTTACTCGGCCAGTAGGCAATAGTAATAAGTTTTTAATGAGCTCTCTTTACAGTAAGCACTATAAATTACAATGTTATTTTAGTATTGGATTTTGTAGACATCGTTTTTTAATTAGGAATATTGGCTGGTATGATAATACTGCAAATATATTCACAACTAGCAGTGCCCCACGGTTTTATCCGCGTTAAACTTTATAAATTATAGCCTATATGTTAATCCATGGTGTCAGCTAACATCATACCAAATTTTATTAAAATCGCTCCAGCCGTTTACACGTGAAGAACTAACAAACATACACGCTCACACACTCACAAACTTTCGCCTATATAATATTAGTATGATTTGACTGGTCTGTTTGTCTAGTGGTCAGTGGTCAGTTCGATCCCCACCTAGGAATTAGAAATCATAAATGTAATTATGTAACCTATATTCGCTTAGAATATAGGTTACATAACAAGATATTGGCAACAATTTTGTGAACAAGCCATATTCTACCTATTACAGGCATGCAAATATTAAAACAATAGCTGGTGCCCGCGACTTCGTCCGCGACAATTTTAATAGATGACCAATGTAGCTACTTACTTCTAGCTTAAACTAAAAAAATAACTTTTAAAAGAAATAAGCAATATAAATTTAAGAAAACCTAACCTATAAATAACCTAGCTAAGAAATAAACTAAAGACTACTTTGCTACTGTTATTTAAAAAAAGGACCCGATATCATCAACCAAACAAATTAAAGAAAACATATCAATTGTCCTTAAATAAAGTCAGTAAGTCAAATAAAGTAAAAAAATAATCAACGATGCATTAATCACAAAGGTAACTCCCATAAGATTAGGTTGCGACCACGGCATTGATAGGTGTAATATCACATTTTGTGAACGAAACTGTAGCGCGATCTAAAACTATGATTACGCCATCTACTAACAATAATATAAACTTGTAAAGCGGTAAAATTAAGATGTTTGCATATTTTTTTGGTGAGATTTACCCGATCATCTATTGATTAAGTTTTGGACTACCTTTTATTTCAAGCATTTATTTATTTTACCCGTTCTGCCAAATAAGAACTTATTTGGCATATCGGGTTTCTCGAAAATCCTGAAATACATATTTTTTATTTTTAACTGTAAGGCCAAATACCAATTTTCATGCGTTTACCTTAAAAAATGTCACATTTATATACAAACTTACATCCCTATTTGTCCCCCCTAGGGCTGGAATTCCCAAAAATCCTGAAATACATATTTTTTAATTTTAACTGAACTGGCAAATATCAATTTTCATGCGTTTAACTTCAAGTCCCAGTTTACATTGAAACTTACATGCCCTATTTTACGCCCTTAGGGGTGGAATTCTCAAAAATTCTGAAATGTATATTTTTTATCTTGAACTGAAATTCCAAATACCAATTTCCATGCGTTTCACTTAAAAATTGTCACATTTTTCATACAAACTTACACCCCCTATTTTTCGCCCTTGAGGGTAGAATTTCAAAAATCCTGAAACACGTAATTTTTTATTTTTAACTGGAATGCCAAATACCAATTTTCATGCCTTTAACTTCAAAAACGGCAAAGTTTCATACTAATTTTGCACCCCCGTTTTACTCCTTTAGGGGTTGAATTTTGAAAAATCCTTCCTTATTCCTTGTCTACAGTAGAAAGAAAACATTTGTGCAAAATTACAGCTTTCTAGGTCCAAGGGATTGGGCTGGGCGTTGATGAGTCAGTCAGTCAGTCAGGACTTCTCTTTTTATTTATATAGATTACATGCCCTATTTTACGCCCTTAGGGGTGGAATTCTCAAAAATTCTGAAATGTATATTTTTTATCTTGAACTGAAATGCCAAATACCAATTTCCATGCGTTTCACTTAAAAATTGTCACAATTTTCATACAAACTTACACCCCCTATTTTTTGCCCTTGAGGGTAGAATTTCCACAAATCCTGAAACACGTAATTTTTTATTTTTAACTGGAATGCCAAATACCAATTTTCATGCCTTTAACTTCAAAAACGGCAAAGTTTCATACTAACTTTGCACCCCTGTTTTACTCCTTTAGGGGTTGAATTTTGAAAAATCCTTCCTTATTCCTTGTCTACAGTAGAAAGAAAAGATTTTTGCAAAATTACAGCTTTCTAGGTCCAAGGGTTTGGGCTGGGCGTTGATGAGTCAGTCAGTCAGTCAGGACTTCTCTTTTTATTTATATAGATAGTGAATACAATTTAAATCTAAAAAATAATAAAATAAGCAATGTCAAGTATATGAATTAATTTACCTAGATACAAATGTCATATATTCATTAATTGTATAATTGTAAAATAATTGGACAAATATTTGTGTGATGAGTACGATTGTTTATCGTTCTGTGTGTGTTTATGTCTCGGCCGGCGAGTACAATGTATTTGTGTTTCTATTAATTTTGACTTAATTTAAGTAAAAAAGAAATAAATACACTACGTTTTTTTCTATAACGAACTTTTCTTTTTGCTAATACTATAGAGTACTGAGATTATTGTTGTTTTAATTAATTACTTAGTTTATCGTGAAATATAGTTCTCAGACGCCAAAACGGTGTTATAATAAATATTGAGAGTATATTTCGTTCTGTCAATTTCCCTGGGATATTCATTAATCTGGAATTTGATATTATGTTTGTTTTAGCAATATCAAATGATGTATAGATATTCAATATAGTTTATTTACTTATATTATCGTATAGGCAGTGGTTACCATAGTGTCAGAGTTGTTCAAATCGCCCAAGACTCTGACATGGCTAGTCGACTATTGTCTAGAGATTATGGCTTAACATTCCCTCCAAAACACGACGACACTCATAAATTAAACTACTTTGGTGGGCATCAACCTATAGACTGAACACATGCCTAGGTGCTTATGTTTTAAAGTGATCTCCGAAGCACAGAGACGTAAAACTTCCAGCGGCATCCCGCGACCCTTTAAAGATCGTCGGTCCACCTTGTCGGAGCTTGCCCACGCTGCGTTTTTTCAGTTCTATCCTAAGCTTCTTAAAGTTGTAAAAGACAAGATCAAAAATATGAAGATGATGTCATAATCAGCATAACAGCCGCAAGAAGCCTAACTACTGCACAAATCCCAAAAGATGTCCGAAATTGCTGGTTTTGCGCTATCCGCATCTAGTAGCTTTCAGCGACCCTCACAAGATCATCAGTCCATCCTGAAGGGGGCCTACCCACGCTGCGTCTTCTGGTGCCCTTGCGGAGTTTCCCTGCGAGATCAAATCAAAAATATTGAGATCCGCAAGCGAACCAAAGAACATGCCAAGCTGAAGTGGTAGTACTTCAGCTTGGCATGTTTTTTGGTTCGCCTGCGGATCTCAATATTTTTGATTCGATATTGCATGGAAACTCCGAGCATAGCCGTCTCCATTGCTCTTTGCGTGACCCGGAGCCGTCTTATAAGGCCCATAGTGAGCAACCGCGTCTTTGTTTCGTAGTCACCACTGACAAAACACACTTATTTATTAAAGTACTGCCACATGACAAATAGTATAAGTACACAGTTAAATTATATCTATAATTCATGATCTGATATGCATCACAACAACGGCGTACATAGCATTTGCACTAATTTTGTAACTAACGACAATTTATATGTGTAAATCTAAATTAAATTACATGAATTAGGAGCTTAACAAACAAATATAAAATAAATAGTAACGTGAACGGCATATATCACACTGGTCGAAGACTTTCCACTTGATACAATGAGGTATTGGTGATGATGATGTACAGACGCCAGCACATCCAGCTACCCCAATCTGTCAAATTTCTTTTATAGATTTTCAACTTTATTACAAACGCATTACGTTCACTTTCAATTGGGGAAATTTGACAGATTGCGGTAGCTCGACGTGCTGGCGTCTGCACTATGAGTTTTGAGGTATAATTTATCATAATACTACGTATGAATGCGTTGCTAGAATAGCTGCTAGTAGCATCGGCATATAAAACCAACGTGGCAATAAAAATGTCCTTTGTGCCAATACCTTCTAATCCGATATCATTGTCCGTTCTCGATTCCATTGTCCGCAAAAGACGAATAAAGGGAAGACGAAATTCCTTATCTATGGCCAATAAAAATCTACTGAATTATGACCAGTAAGCTTAGATGGTATGTGAAAACGATTTATGAGGCAGTGAAAAATCTATGAGCTGATCTAAAAAGCAGTTTTATGAAACTCCAATTGCATGGTAAATGTGATGATTGGTCTTTGGAGTGTACAGATAAAGGAAAACCAAGGCATATGTTTTATCAGAAATTCTGCGTATTGGTATCTACTACTAGGGCATTGACGACGGCGTGGCTCAGTTGGAAGTAAACCTGGCTTCTGATCCAAAGGTTGCAAGGTCGATCCTCGAAAAATATAAATATTTACGTACATGTCTTTTATTTATAATAGCAAGTCAAACGAGCAAGCGGTTCAAGTGATGGTAGGTAATCACCGGGTGCGCCAAAGTTTACCTAAATTTTCTACTCCGATAATTGGAAATCCGAAAATGTTCTTCCTAACATTTTACATCCTAACAATCACAATTCCTAACTACTCTGTCTCTAATGTTCATAATTCTGAAGCATTCAACTTCATAATGTCAGTAGCAGTAAACATCTTTATTCTTTTATTTGTTTTCCTATATTTTCTCAACATAACCATCTTTCACACTATTATTCAAAGTCACATCTCTTTTGTTTTGATTTCTTTGTTAGGACTGGCACCATAACGCACGAGCCGAGCAAGCGAAGCCAGAGTTCCGCTCCAGTTATTCAGCCAAGTTCCAGAAACGAATCAAACCTATTCATAATTATTGGTTTGCGTTAGGTTAGAACTGTGACCACAACGCACGAGCCGAGCGAGCAAAGCGAGTGTGCCGCGGCAGCGGCCAGCGAAATGCCAGAACCCAATCGGTCCTATATACACTTGGTAAATGTTTTTTTTCTGACTATAAGTGAAAATGTAATGGTAGTTATTTTTAAGGGTAGGAGACCTTTATGACAAAACAGTAGGAGTTTAAATACATTTACATTAATGATATTATTAATTACATTTTTCGGGAACATGAGTGTTATGAACATCGCCGGTAGCACTACAAATAATATGAATGAAAACTTTAGGATGCAAAGTTTTAGGAAGAGTGATCTTTCGTATTACAAGTAGTCAGGAAGTACAATTTCGGGTAATGAACTTTTCTTTACCCGAAATTGTACTTCCTGACTACAAATTGATACAGAATCAACGAATCTGTCATGCTGCCCTGGTAACCGTTCCTTCTCTATTCGCCCATAAGCCTATATACCTAAAGCCAACTATCATTTTTGTTATAATTATGACAGATAGTCTTGACAAATGAAGTTTGATTGTTTAGGTAAGAAAGACAACTTCGGGTAAAGAAAAGTTCTTTACCCGAAATTGTACTTCCTGACTATTTGTAATACGAAAGAGTTCGGCCAATATGGACCCGTAATCACCGACGCTAATAAATTCGATCGAGCTTTAGATCACACGACTGAAGAAAAACTGAGATATACGAAAGGTGGCTAGGCTATGAGAGAAAAAGAGATAGAAAAAGTGTGCAAGCTTGACTTGGGGCGTAAGCTGTTTAATGCGTGACGATAGCGTTACGAAAAGTGTGATTTACTTAGTTTGGGCTAGATGGCACTTTGTGATGTGTCCCGGATATTTATTTGAACGCTCCTTTTTTAATTCGTAGAAGGATCCATGATTTTTTTTATTATTTTTTTCTCGTGCAGTTGAACATTTCTGGTTCAGTTTTTTTTGTGATAACTAAATAGCATAGTTTAACCGAACACCCTAAAAAGTATGGTCTATCTAATCATTACTGAACTGACTTAGAATTTATTCAAAAGTTCAAAATTAGGGTTTGAGCTCAGGACTCATAAATTTTCAAAGTATCAAAAATCATAGAAGTAGAATATACATGGGGGTGATTCTGATACTCCTCATCATAATTTTGCATTTGAACGTCAACTCCTCGGCACCCTGTATACACCAAGTACAGGCAAAAACAAATATGTATGTGATACAAATGTTAGTGGACTATTAATTATAATGTCCTCATAGGTCGTCACAGTCGGTTCTGAAGTGAAAAAAAAATCTTTGGGGACCGCCGATAGAGAACTCTTTTTTACATTTCTTATCTAAATAACAAACAAAAATAACGTATAATATTGTTTTTTATTTACTTAGTTGGGGAATGTAAATTGGCAATTAATATATATTTTTATCGCTGAACCAATGGCTCATAAGCCAGCCATTCGTCGAAGCGTCTGCACTGCAAAGTGGATTACAACCTAGTTCTACTGCCTTCCGCAATATAAAAGAGTTTTATAACTCAATTTATTGGAATGCAGTTGGAATTACTCTTAGAACGATTGCCACATCGATTTGTCGCAGATGTGATTTTAGATCGAAAAAGAAGCAGGTTAATCATTGTTTTATTTTTTATCTAGGTTATTTGAAACGCTAGGGGCAATTAGGCTGGTCAAATAGTTATGACACTATAGCTGTGTAACACTGTATGAACGTTTAAGTGTTAAACTGTTAACAATTTGTTGGGACGCATTTGTAATTACTTTTAAAACGATTGCCACATTGATTTGTCGCAGATGTGATTTTAGATCGAAAAGAACAGGTTCATTAATGTTTTATTTTTTATTCAGGTTATTTGAAACGCTGTGGACAATTAATGAAATAATAATCGTGTAACACTGTGTAAACGTTTATGTGTTAAACTGTTAACCATTTATTGGGACCAATTTGCAATTACACTTAGATTATATTGCCACATCGATTTGTCGCAGATGTGATTTTAGATAAAAAAGAAACAGGTTAATCAATGTTTTATTTTTTATCCGGGTTATTGGAAACGATGGGGAAAAACAGGTTAATCATTGTTTTATTTTTTATCCAGGTTAATTGAAACGCAGGGGACAAAAGGCTGGTGGAATAGAAATGACACTATATTTGTGTAACACTGTGTAAACGTTTAAGCGTTAAACTGTTATCAATTTATTGGGACGCATTTGCAATTACTCTTAGATCGATTACCACATCGATCTAAGAGTAATGATCAGATGTGGTTTTAGATCGGAAATAAACAGGTTAATCATTGTTTTATTTTTTATCCAGGTTATTTGAAACGCTGGAGACAATTAGGCTGGTCAAATTTGTATGTATGACACCATAGTTGTACACAACTATAGTGTCATACCTATTTGATCGTTTAAAATTCACTGATACCTTTACACAGTGTTACAATACTGTGTAAATGTTGCAGTGTTAAAAAAAACACTTAATTCAAAAAGTGAAGTGTACATCTTACGAAAATATTCTTACGAAAAGTTGTCACGACACTTTTTGCAGCTGTGCGGCGTGCGCATGTTTCTCTGTCTGTCTCTCTCTCTCTCTCTTATAGAAAGCAAGCCAGATATTTTCATTTCTATTTCGCATTGAACACTGTGGTGTCGCGACGATTATTTTTGTTGAGTGTATACAGGTTTTTGTACATAATAAATAATAAGAAATAACTTCGTTCCATCCGGGTGTGCCTTGACACCTCTCAAGTTTTTATAATACTATATATACCAGCTATATCCAGTTAAGAATATATTTTTGACTAGTAGAGAATATAATATTCCATATAGATTTATAGCCATTCGAACGAGATATGAATACATGACACACACGGGATTATATTTCATCAGTCATTTTTCCATATCAACATCATTCCACATTTTCTTTCCTGGATCTGAAGACTATTTTGATATATTCACCCGATATTAAATGTTCTTGTGGAACGCATTGCCTTTAATAACAAAACAAACTCATTCCCTAGACATTTTTAAAAATCATGTTAAGAAAAATTATTTATCTGCCTAGATTTCTTAAGTTCATTTATTTACCGCTGTTGTCTTTGCTTTTATTCACGCATTCCTGCTT
The DNA here is from genome assembly GCA_951640165.1 of Pseudoips prasinana. NCBI lineage: Eukaryota > Metazoa > Arthropoda > Insecta > Lepidoptera > Nolidae > Pseudoips > Pseudoips prasinana. The sequence goes on along the minus strand of OX621259.1, from coordinate 13,925,033 downwards.
TTTTTGACATTTTTAATTTTCTATGTTTATTTTTTTGTTATTTTGCATTAGTTTAAGTTTACATAAAGTTGACCTATTTCTACACCTATCTACCCTGTTTTCCCTTTCCTTCGTCTATCCACTCCATTGTCTGGACGAAATCGCAAGACCGCTCTTTGCACCTAATTAATGTAGGTATGTTAATTTAAATTTTAAATTTTATCTTCATCATCAGTCAAATATGATACACTAATGGACATAGGCCTCCACCAAAGGATTTGGCGACCGCAGTTAGGTGGTGGCTAATACACAGGTAGCGCTGCTACCCTATTGCCTGAAGTTGTGAAGTAGAATACTTTGCCTGTTGACATCAGACAAGAACATATGAAATTAAAACTCGCGCGTCAGATACTTATTAGACACTATTTAAAATATAGGTATTAAGTATTAGGTTATAGATGTACAGACGCCAGTACATCCAGTTCCCCCAATCTGTCAAATTTCTTTTATAGATTTTCAACTATATTACATAAGCATATACAGTTCACTTTCAATTGAGGAAATTTAATTTTTAAATTTAATTGGAGAAAGGGTGTTAGCAAGCGAATCCTAAATTTGATCTGCCAGCGTGTATCGTTCGTAGCTGAACGCAGAGCGCCTACCCCGGATTGGTAGATGGTGGATATTATTGTAATAGAGAAATGAAATGAAAACATTTTATTCAGCACAACACACAAGAAATACAGTAAATTAAAAAAAAAGCAACATCAATACAGAGAAAAGGAAAAGAAAGAAGGTAACACTCATATCATGGAGCAGGTGTGTCTTGCAATAGTGTACATAAATCAATCAAAATAAAGGAAATAAAATAAACGTTGAAGTTAACACAACATAGGTACATAAAAATAATATATTATATACGTTTTAAACTTATACAAACTGATAGTAATGCACACAGTTTTAGTTATAAAAGTATATATAGGCGAGGTCAAAATAAAAATAATACAGCTCAAAAAGATACTCAGCCCAAAAAATATTATTGTGATAGAGACTCAATGATCTCACAGTTAAACTGCGTAAGCAATTTTGTGGTGCCATGTAATTCGTTTTTAAGACAAGTTTTTAAGAAAATAAAGCAATAACCAACCGCCCCTTAGTCGCCTTTACCCACTGACTGATATGGGCTGGCTCTGTTATTCTTCTAAGAACTTCTAATTAATTTCCCTTTATCAAATACAGGTGTTTATCGAAAAGTAGAATCAAATTGTCGCGTCATTCTATCTGTCAAGATTAATAAAATATTTGTTTCTCGTTACTTATTGGGCTGGGAGTACACTAAGTGTATCCCTTATCTTTCTTTCAAACTTTTATGTTAGAATGAAATAAAAAGGAAAGGAAGGAGAGGTTAAGCTAATTAATTCGACTGAATAATATTTTTAATTTATATATATCTTATTCAATTGCATTATATAATAATGTCCTCGGACATTATTTACATGCGGCCATCTGATCCCAAACTAAGCAGAGCTTCTACTGTGGAAACCAGATAACTTATATACTACATATAATGCTTTTTTGTAATTAAACACTTATATAAATAATAACACCAAGACTCAGAACAAACAGACATGTTCATGCACACAAATATCTGTCCTGGATGGGACATGAACTGCGGCGTGAAAGGCAAGCATCTACCTACCAACCACGCCAACGGGCTAATATTAGATCAGTGAAAGCGATGAATAAAAAATGTATTCGAGCGCTTTCTGGTCTATGCCCGTGGCAATCGTGTAATTGCCGACCGATAACCTATCTTTAAATTACCGATCTTTCAGAAGTGTAAAATTATGACATTACCGTCTATGTATATACTTGAATGTAGTAAATTCGTTAAGGAAAATCCTGAACTGTTCAGAAGAGCCCAGGAATTATTCCCTAGAAACAGTCGAAATCCTAACAGAATAGTTTTACCAGTGATTCCTAGGACAACTTTATACAAGAAAAGTAGCTACGTGATGTGTGGACGCATATTTAATAAGTTGTCTGTTGATATTAAGGAACTACCACTTCGGAAAATAAAAAAAACTCAAAATATGGTTGTTAGAAAGAACATGTTACACGGTAGCAGATTTCTTTAATAGGACTTAATATATAAATTAATTTAAGTATTTGCATGTCACTATGTATATGACTAAGTGTTGTGGATCTGTTTTATATCTAAGACCTCAATTGTTTGTACCAACATTTATGGCAAATAAATAAATATCTATCTATCTATATCTATCTATCTAATGAAAAACACTATGATTAAAGTATAATAAGTACTTTATATTTTAACAATTACTTACTTACTTATCGTATGGGCATTGTTAGACCTAGTGTCGGAGTTTATTCAAGCCGCCCAGTATGCTCTAACATGGCTTAACGACTGTTGTCTAAGGACTACAACCGGGACCAATAGTTTAACGTGCCCTCCGAAGAACAGCGACGCACAGAAATTAAACAACTTTGGCGGTCACCCATCTAAGGACCGACCGAGAGCTCAGTTGCTTAACCTCGCCGATCACTTACGTGCCGTCCGTACGGACGAGATATAAATGTCTTATAGGACGTATGTATTTACAAAAAAAACATTTTGTGTGTATCGCACCTTATATCGCAGATAAAGCGGAGGTTACAAAATTGAAAAAGTTTTAATTGTTTCCACGATTGGCGATGTGGGCCATTCGATCTGACAGCGACTTTTATATTTGCTACTTGCTTTATTTTTAGATTTTTCCTAAGACCAGTTTAATAAAATGATTATCAATACGCTTCGAGCTTTGCTCGAAGTCAATACGTTTCTTTTCGAGAGGGGTGGGCAGAGACAACGGATTTCCATTTGTCATGATCTTTGCATGCCTCTTTTTCCTTGTTTACTTTCATTATATTCTTTATACATGTTCGCCGGTTTAGGGTACGTCTAACCAGGCCTTTCTTGAGAACATTTCTGATTTGGTCAGAGAATGTTTTACAATGACTTCCCCTTCCAGGTGTACCCTTCAAATATACCAGGTAATAATAATATCCTGGGTCATTATTTACACATGGCCATCTGATCCAAAAGTAAGCAGAGCTTGTACTGTGGAAACCAGATAACTTGTACTACATATACTACTTTTCTTTTGTAAATAGATACTTATATAGATAATTACACCCAGATTTAGGAACTAAACAGACATGTTCATGCACACAAATATTTGTTCTGGGTGGGAATCGAACTCACGACCTCCAGCGTGAAAAGCAAGCATTTGCCAACCACGCCAACAGGCCCGTCAAAAAAATAGATTACACGCCGACGGCTGCTGGGGCAGAAAGGTTCTTGAGTGGCGACCACGAACCGAAAGACGCAGCGTGTGTAGGCCCCCTACAAGATGGACCGATGATCTTGTGAGGTCGCTGGAATTCGCTGGATGCGGATAGCGCAAGACTGGCAATTGTGAAGATCTTTGGGGGAGGTTTTTGTCTAGCAGTGGGTCTTTCGGCTGATATGATGGTGATGATGTATCCAGAATTTAACGGCTGGTAAAATCAGGAGCTTTGTTGCTTATCTCACCACCAACTTTTCGACTTGGGGCTGATATTGAGTGGTCAATTGCTGTATGCTGCAATGGCTGCATGTGTGACGTAGCAGCTAAGACTGTCGCCTCGCCGTGTTCGTGTCCCGGGCTCGAATCCCGCGCAGGAATAGTATAGTTACATAGTCGCATAAATAGTTGTTCTGAGTCTGGATGTACTTTATGTCCGTCAATGATGTTTGTAAAGTGCCCCGCGACATAGGGATTAAATTCCCTAGTGCGGGCGTTGTCTTTTTAAAGAAAAAAGATATTGGGTGGTCAATTCAACTGTATGTTTTTTATCCATTCTTTGTGAACCGATTTGGATTTTTATTCGATAGGAAGGCTTTTGGAAAGGTGCCAAATAAGTTTTGTTCAATATGGTTACTTTTTTAGTTATCTGTGCAAAGGGACATGGTTATCCATTTCTCCAAAATTCTGTGAGCGGCTGAAAATAAAAAAGGCCTGTAGCCCACCGCATGACCACCTGTTGAAACATCAAACAACTCATCATCATCATCATCATCATCATATCAGCCGAAAGACGTCCACTGCTGGACAAAGGCCTCCCCCAAAGATCTCCACAATTGCCGGTCTTGCACTATCCGCATCCAGCGATTTCCAGCGACCCGCACAATATCATCGGTCCATCTTGTAGGAGACCTGCATACGCTGCGTCTTCCGGTTCGTGGTCGCCACTCGAGAACCTTTCTGCCCCAGTGGCCGTCGGCTCTACGAGCTATATGCCCTGCCCACTGCCACTTCAGCTTGGCAATTCTTCAAACAATTGCTTTCTCTAAAAGGTATTCGCTCTCGACGCTCGCCATCCTGTATTTGTATTCGCTCGGCACGTGTATAGCTTTTTCTAAGTAAGTTGGTCGATAAATAATTAAGTTTGAATCTAATTTTGACTTTTATCAATCAACTAGACAGTTCAAAGAAAAGTCTACTTTATTTTTCTTTCGTCTTTGTTATCAAAGAGAGTTGGTACTACTTTCAATCTTAGTCTAGCATCCAATGATGGATCTACTTCATACTTGTATAACTTGTGGGTAATTGAAAAGTTTGTGTCTCCCGTGTACCAGGAAACTTTCTAACGAAGGACATGTTTGATAATAATCTCGGGTGTAAACGTACTGGGATATTATGTCTTTAAATACATATAGTCACCTATACCGACGGCCACCGTAGCTTAGTTGGTAGTGTTCCTGCCTACGAAGCTGGTGGTCCTGGGTTCGAATCCCGGTAAGTGCAAATATTAAATATTATTATAATATTTGTTTCTGAGTCATGGATGTTTTCTATGTATTTAAGTATTTATCTATCTATATAAGTATGTATATCGTCGCCTGGTACCCATAGTACAAGCTTCGCTTAGTTTGGGGCTAGGATGATCTGTGTGACATTGTCCCTACATATTATTATTATTATTATATGTATTTTAGAAATATCCCAGTACGTTAACTGTGTCCCGCGGTTTTACCTGCGCTCAACTTTATGAAGTACTAGCTGTGCCCCGCGGTTTTACCCGCGTTAAGCTTTATAAATTACAGCTTACATGTGTTAATCCAGGGTGTCAGCTAACTCCATAACAAATTTTATTAATTCGCCCCAGCCGTTTATACGTGAAGAAGGAACAATCATTCACCTTTATAATATTAGTGTGATAGTCTGTGTTATTCGGATATATAAGCTACATTACTACAAAGTTTCATCAAAATCTGTTCAGTAGTTTTTGCGTGAAAGCGTAACAATGATTCATCTATTTTATAAAAATATTATTAATCACACAGGTTCATGCACAAAATATATCATCATAATAGCTGAAATAAGTCCACTAGCGGACAAGCCTCGAGCCATGAATCATCTTGAGGGGGATATGCCTTAATCGCTACGCGTGGCAGATGAGTTGGCGATCACAGTAAGATGGTCACAGTACTCCAAAGGAAGCTGCTAGTCGTCCTCTGGTAGATATTCCCTCGGGTCAACTTCTCCACGGTATGAGATGGGGTAATGACATTCTGATATTCGCCGCCGTCACCACACAGCAGTTCAGAAAGTCTCACGTGTCACGTAATTACAAATAGCCAATACTCCATACCTTTTACCATAAATAACTCTCCGAACAACATTTCTAAACACTGTTATTTTTTTCTCTATGCCACATTGTCCATAGACAAAAAAACTAAACAGTATAATTTATTCTCAAACATTTAAAACAACCCAATTAATTTAAACAACAGAACTAATTGAGAGTTTTACTTGTTGGTATTACTTGGGTATTACTAATAAAACAAATAGATGAATAACCTCAAAAGAAATAAATAATTCCAAAGAGTCTAATTAATTTGTTCAATGTTACCACTCTAAACTATCTATTAAATTTAAATACTTACAGAAATATTACCATTCTACACAATTTTAGTTTAAACCATTGTTTTAAACTAAAATTGTGTAGGTGTTGCCTCGATATCTAAAAATATTATACAATATTTTAAGACAATAAAGGTATTATGGGCTCTCAACAAGAATATTTATAGGATATGTCTTTGGCACAGACGCCAAGCTACCCCAATCTGTCAAATTTCCCCAATTGAAAGTGAACCTCATACTTTTGTAATAAAGTTGAAAATCTATAAAAGAAATTCGACAGATTGGGGTAGCTGGATGTGCTGGCGTCTGTACCTGTCGGTATAACGTACGTGAAAGAAAACTGATGGAAGTAAACTGTTGTTGTTCGATGTTGATGTTCGAACAAAATCTCAGTAATATGTTTATTTTAATTTATTAGTGGTTGTAAACCTCATTATTGAATTTAGCCATTGATTGAATCCAAGTTCGATGTTAATATTTATATATTATGTATATTAATGTCCTCCTAGCCGAATTTCGGCCACGGCGGCCGGCCTCAATATAGATTAGCCGGGACATATTATAGTGCACAAGTGTGTGAGCAAACACAGGAGCACTTACTATTCCATCACTCTCATGATCCGATGGGACGCCTAGCGACACGACCGGAGGGAGGTCAGGTACAGGACCATCTATATATATATATATATATATATATATATATATATATATATATATATATATACATATATTAGCGTAATAATTGTATCTAATAGCGTCATTTTTAGTTATAGCGTAAAGAGGTTATATATATTCATTTTGTTTGTTATGTTACTTTATTTACTTTCTTTTTAATACAGATATGTTTTTTCTTATTTTCTTTTCTGTGTAAAATATGAGAATAAGAATAATAATATTTATTTGACAACAAACACAGGTACATTAAAGGTGTTAAAAATTAATCATGGCCCACTATGTTTTGCTCTTACGAGCGTACAAATATTTTATGAAGCTAAATACATTACTATTTTTCAAAAGCACAATCGAACAATATTAATGTCAATTTATAATTTAAATTCAAAGAAATCATGAATGCTATAAAAACATTTTTCAGCAAGCCACCGCGTTAACTCTTTTTTAAATTTAGGAAATGTCATTGATTTAAAATTATTAGGAATCTTATTGAATATTTTAATACACATTATATAACTATTATTACATGTCAAAGTCAGCTTAGTAAAAGGTCTACTTATTTTATGCTGATGACGCGCCCGTCTACTATAAGAACTAGAGGCTTCCTGAAATAGGTTCTTATGCTTAAATACAAATATACATGCATCCAAAATATACAAGCATGGAACAGTTAAAATTTTACTTTTATTGCCTGTAGAATGGCCGGCAAGAATCTATTTGTTGCAGCCCAAATATGGCTCTTAGGCATTTTTTTTTGCATTATAAACACATCGTCTATGTCTACACTTCTGCCCCAAATGATAATACCATAACGTAGTATGGAACCAACATACCCATAATATGCCGTCATTGCGGCTTCTTTAGAAACCACTTGACTTATTCGTCTCAACGGATATACAAAACTATTTAATCTTGAACAGATATCTGCTATGTGACTTTTCCAATTACAAAAACGATCGATTGTGATGCCGAGAAACTTATAAATCCCTGTTTCTGACACTGTCACCCCATCGTACGAAATATTTAGCTTTAGAGGTTTTGATTTGTAGGTATGAAATTGCATGAAATGAGTTTTTTGTATATTAACCCTCAGCTTATTCACTGATAGCCATTCGATAGCTGTGGCAAGGGCCTTATTTATATCGGATTCATAGTCACGTCTGTTAGTACCCTTTACCACAATCGAGGTGTCATCAGCAAATAACACGCATTTATGATTTAAAGCACTGGGCAGGTCGTTGATGTACAGTAGAAATAAAAGTGGACCCAGTATACTACTCTGGGGTACATCATGTTTGTTTTCTAGGTAATTTGATAATGAAGATTCCAGTACTTTAGAACGTTCATTATATTTAGTAACTCTAACGCATTGTCGCCTTTTTTCTAGATATGATTCTAACCAGTTATGTGCTAATCCCCGGATTCCGTAAGCAAAAAGTTTGTATGTAAAAAGTTCCGTAAGCAAAAATGGAGTGTAAAGATTCCGAAATAAAGATTTATTATTATTATTATTATAATTATTATTATTAGACACATAGAGGCACTGCTGCCCCTTCTGTGGAATATATTCCCTTGGGTTGACCTATGATGTTGGTGGTGAACTGGTCGTGTCGAATTAAATTTCCAATCGTTTTCTTTATTTAATAAAGTTATAACTTGTTTATTTGAAAAAGTAAATAATTAAATTAAATTACAATATATAAGCTAAAAATTAGAAAAACTTCGGAAACCCAATTTACCCTAATAGGCGGCGAGTAATCCCTCCCTTTTCTTTATTAAATCAAAATTAAGGCTTATATCAGACTGATTTCGGTTCGTTTCGCGTTCGCTTCGCCTAGTTTTTCCCCACATAAAAAATTCCGCATTCGCCATAAATTTTGTTCCTTTTTAGTTCCTATTTAAAATATTAAATTTAAAATTTAAATATTACATTTGGCAAATATAATATTTATTTTAAATTTAATATTTTACTCCTGTTTCGTCCTATTTTCCTTTCCTTATTCGCCTCGAATACTTTTTGTGTGCAAAGGAATAGATTTTTAGTACAGACAGCATGCAAAGTTTTTAAAGACAATAATTATTCAATCATAAACTAGGTAGGATACTATGGTAGACTTAGTGAAGGCCTACTTGGTATTAGAGAAACAGAGGTTGAAAACTATGATAAATATTATGATTAAAATATGGTATTAAAAAAAACTTGTGTGTACTTATGTACACGCGTTAGAAGTTATACTTCTTAATATACAACTTGAACATAGTTATCAATTTTCATACCACCTAGAACTAACTTCATGCTGTTAAATTTTTTGGTGTCGGTGTGCGCGCGCAAAGTAAAAATTCACTATCATCATTTTTCTCCATCGCGCCAAAAGATGTATCACTTCAAAAATTGACAAAGATACTTATACATTTCTAACTTCCTGCATATAATAGATCAGTTCCACCCGTATAACAAAATACCGCCATACCCATTTAAGATTTGACTTGAATGGAAACCAAAACCACATATTTAGGCCTAGCTTTACGTTTGTATATTATCTAACCAAAGCGCCAATAGGCCTTTCATAATGATATTATAACACGTTTTAATTTGCTAACCATACTTTGGTTGGGACTATAAAGTAGGGCGAAACAGGAATCTAATTAAATATGGGGCAAAAGAAGAATTCTTTGGAATATAGGACGAAAAAGTGGGGCAAATGTGGAACAAACCCTGATTTCATATCCATTGCATTGTATTGTTACGATATGGTCTATTAATACTCCATAATTATTGTTTATAGCAGTACCCCGCGGCTTTACCCGCGTTAAAATTTATAAATGATAGATTATCACAGCTCCTTCCCCGTAAGTGATAGCGTGATAATATGTAGCCTATATTATTATGTTGACCCGACCTCTTAGTAATATTCATGCAAAATTTGAAATAAATCCAGCAGTACTTTTTGAGTTTAGCCCGGAAATACATACACACAGACAAAAATCTAATAACTATAATTTTGGCTTCGATATCGATAGCAGATAAGTATCCTTTAAAAAAACTATTCAATGTACAGTTTTGACTTTCCTACGATTTTATTATATGTATAGATATTTCCCATTTTGTTCGGCGCCTGGCCACGCCAAAAGTGTTGTACAAAATATAAATTTACTTTTATTATTTTGTTCAGTATTTTATGTATTTCATCTCGAAATCCTGCAGTTATTTTACTATTTTATGCGCAGTATTTAAAACGAACTATTTGCGTAAATACCTGCAGTGGCGGCGGCTAATCCCTGTTGCTAATAAAAAAAAGTGATTCGTGTCCCAAAATAACGTTACTACGCATTTTATCTGAATAATAATATTATCCTGGGACATTATTCACACGACCATATGATTTCAAATTAAGCAAAAACCAAATAACTGATATACTACATATACTAATTTTATTTAAGTAAAAATATACTTACATAGATGATTACACCAAGACGCAGGACATACAGTCATGTTCATGCACCGACGATGCAAAGGCAAGTATCTACAAACCACGCCAACAGGCTAGTATTAATAAATAATAATATCCAGGGACATTATTCACACACGGCCATCTGATCCCAAACTAAGCAGATCTTGTACTATGGAAACCAGCTAACTGATATACTACATCATACTATTATTTTTTTTGTAAATACATACTTATATAGATAATTTACACGCAGACTCAGGACAAACAGACATGTTCATGCACACAAATATCTGTCCCGGGTGGGAATCGAACCCACGACCTGCGGCGTGAAAGGCAGCGTATCTACCAACCACGCCAACAGGCCAGTCTCATATCAAATAATAATAAACTAAAGCCAATACTAATAATGTTAGATTAATTCACTTTGTCTTGTTATATTTTATGCGTTCTCGTTTATCTCACTAAAAATGTTACATTACTTATAAGTATTTAAACAAATATATGTTTATGCAACTTGTAAATACGTACATTACCTTAAACTTTTCTTACATACCATACACTACTTATCGCTTTTCTATCTTACTAATTCTTGTCCTCCCAACGGTTGTCTCGAAAAGATCGCTACAAAGCGATAAGACCGCTGATTGTATATGTATTTCCTTGAAAAAGGCCTCCCCAAAAGATTTCCACAACAGATATCAATAATTTTTTTTAATTTTTTTCTATTGGGAGGATGATGGTCATACTATAGTACACAGAGCGACGCTGCTGTCCATCCTCTGAATCCAATCGTTGGGATGACTTCACCCTATGGGATGAGATGGGTGGTGATATTTTATATCGTCAGCCACACAGCACAGCACACCAATATGTACATCTTCTTCTTCTATATATATAACATCAATTGCTGTTCGTTAGTCTCGCTAAAACTCGAGAACGGCTGAACGGATTTATCTTATCTTGGTCTTGAAATGGTCGTGGAGGTGTAGGGAAGGTTTAAAATTCGAATAATTGCTGGGAAAACCCTAAAAACAATCTTTTTCTTTTTCCCATAAAAACGTTTTCATTAAGATTATTTTATACAAAAGTTTAGGTCTTATATTTAACGATTGAGGCAGTACGAAGTCTGCCGGGTCAGCTAGTATACTTATATATTTATAAAATTGAATATATCGAAAAGATAGGATGATTTAGCTCACAAGTTGTTATGATGGGATGGGGTCGATATTCTTCCTCACACAACCGATAACTTAGTTACGCTTTCTTACGCTATCTCTCGCATTCCTAATTCTTTTTGTCGTGAACACAATTGTCATGGAATTCTCTAGAAAAAATAGGATGTTGGCAGTCGCACAAATAATATTTCGTGATATCCATAGGTAAATAGAAATGAATTCTAGACACGAAATTGGGGCAGGTGTCCCAGGCTTGCTTTAACTTAGTTCTGTATTTGTGCTCATAAAATTGTGTATATACCTACTTATTACAGTTTTGCTCCAAGATTATTTTTTCCTATTTGTGAATACGTGTATATTTTGGCTAGAAAGGCTGTCTGTAAGACTTAATTAAGTTAGGTTTTACGCCAATACTCTGCTTATTGCGTTTTATTTTGAAGGTTCATTTGTACATATTTATATGTATGTGTTTTATTCATCTATAACTTGGCAACGCTCAGGACTGATAAAAAATACTAATATTTAATATTAATAATAAAAAAAATGAGATCAGTCAAATAAAAAATCTCAAGCCATTCAAGCACATGTCAAAAACTGACACCAGATTTTCAAATAAAAATGATCTTGTGCCAAAACTGGAAAAAGTCCCAATTTCACGAGTACACAATAGACTCACCATTGCATATAAATATGAAATATTCATTTTTACTGTCTCGTCTTATGTCTGTTTGACCTGTTAAAGTAAAACAAAGTTACTGTTATAACTATCAGTGAACATACACATAATCAGCTTGATATCGCCCACTGCTGGACATAGGCCTGCCCTGAAGTTTTCCATAACGTTGCCATTTTAAGGGGTTTGCCTAAGTCACCACGCTTGGTATGCAAGTTGGCGACCGTAGCGTTCAAATAAATAAAGGTTAAAATTGACTTAATCAATCGGTAAATCGGCTTCCATGAGCACATGTGACGTCATAAATGGCCCGGAATCGATTGTCAACGTTGAAGTCGATTAAACGATTGATTAAGACAATTTTAACCTTTAACTTAGCTGGTAGAGCCCCAGTAAAAATTCTTACAACTAAAGTAGGGCCAATTTAATAAATCACATTTGACACTTAATAAAAATTCAACAACGTAACCTTAACCGGCGGGCATAGAATATTATTTATTTTTTCGTAGTTAAGGCTGCAAATTAGCTTAATTTTTTTTTAAATTACGATTTATCTTTGTACTTATTATTACTAAATAAGGTCATTTTACAATTCACTTTACTAGTAACTGATAGATGTCAAATGTGATCTATTAAATGGGGCCTGCTATAGGTAATTAAACAATATAATTGGCACAATGTATGCCCCATGCTACTGCTCATTTTTGTGTGTGTATGTGTATGTGTGTTATCGTTTGGGCGAGTGCATTTAGATATTTCTGGATCAAGTGCGTGCATAAAACGCATCTCCGCTATTCGGTTGAAACTAATGAGCTCTTGAAATGCGATGGCAGTATTTGGCCTCAAGCTACTGCAAAGCTCACTAGAAAATTCCATCCCATTCAGGGAGTACGGAAGTAAAGGAGTTTTCTAGGCAGACATACATGCGCTTCGCTCATTCATCACTCATAAGGGATGGGAAGTGCTTTTAAAGGTGGATTTTAGAAACAAATTTTAAACCCCGACGCAAAGAGAGGGGTCTTATAAGTTTGCTGTCGACGTCTGTGTGTGTCTGTGAATGTGTGTGATATGCCATAATCGCCACGATTGGCAGACGGATTGGCCATCACCGTATGAACGTCATTGTCCCCATTAAAATTATGACATTACCGTCTATGTATATATTTGAATGTAGTAAATTGGTTAAGGAAAATCCTGAACTGTTCAGAAGAGCCCAGGAATTATTCCCTAGAAATAGTCGAAATCCTAACAGAATAGTTTTACCAGTGATTCCTAAGACAACTTTATACAAGAAAAGTAGCTACGTGGTGTGTGGACGTCTATTTAATAAGTTGCCTGTTAATATTAAGGAACTCATCATCATCATCATCATCATTACAGCTAAATAAGTCCACTGCTGGACAAGCCTCCCTCAAGAATCGTCTTGCGGGGATATGCCATAATCGCCACGCTTGGCAGGCGGGTTGGCGATCGCAGTAAGGTGGTCATAGTAATCAGAAGGAAGCTGCTGCCCTTCCTCAGGTAGATATTGCCTCGGGTCGACTTCTACGCCCCCCACGGGATGAGATGGGGTGATGATATTCTGATTCTGATATTTGTCGCCGTCACCACACAGCAGCACCACCACTTCCGAAATAAAAAAATAAAAAATATGGTTGTTAGAAAGAACATTTTACACGGTGGCAGACTTCTTTAATAGGACTTAACATAGAAATTAATTTAAGTATTTGCATGTTACTATGTATATGACTAAGTGTTGTGGATCTGTTTTTATATTTAAGACCTCAATTATTTGTACCAAGGTTTATGGCAAATAAATAAATATCTATCTATCTATCATATCTATATCTATCTTCGTCCCGAGGGAATATGTATCAGAGAACGGACAGCAGCGTCTCTCTGTGTACTAGATAATAATATTAAATAGTAGCTGTGCCGCGCGGTATTACCCGCGCTATACTTTATAAATTATAGCCTATGTGTTATTCTGATATATACATAAGCTATATTACTACAAATTTTCACCAAAATTCGTTTGGTAGTTTTTGCGTGAAAGAGTAACAAACATCCATCCGTCCATTCTCACAAACTTTGGCATTTATAATATTATTAGGATGTATTGGAAGGTTATTTTAGTATGTATACTTTAATGTAAATATGTTAAAGCTTTTACACTGACTACTATGTAATAACTAGTAATAAGTAATCCTGTGTATGTTCAACTTATTAGAAATTCTTAAAAAGTATTTAGAGTTTATAGAGAATAATAACAGCTTACATAAGTAAACTGTTTGCTTTACTAAAAGTTGTCTAGCACTAATGGATAAACAACTCGAGCTTAATGTTATAAAAACAACTTAGTACACATTGGTCTTAACTATAATTGATTTGCTGAAGAGAATGTAAACACTAAATTCAAGAGCTTGGGGCTTAATAGTAAAAATCTATTTTAAATTTACGCCATATTCAGACATAGACATAAAAAGAGTGGATATTATTATTTTTTTCTTTAAAAATACAACGCTCGCATTAGGGAATCTTATCCCTGTGTCGCGGGGTACTCTACAAACATATAATAGATGGACACAAATTACATCCAGACTCAGAACAACTATTTCTTACGAAACGGCGAGGTGACTGCCTTAGCCGCTGCGCCACACGTGCAGTCATTGATACCATATCATCCAATGCTGAACATAGGCCTTCCCCAGAGGTTTCAATAACGTTACCATATAGAGGCGTTTGCCGTAGTGACCGCAGTTAGGTGGTGGCTAGTACACAGATGGCGCTGCTACCTGGTGTTCCTCTTATTCGCCTTTTATGACACCCACGGTATGTTATGTGTTCTCTCTGGGCTCGAAACCACACGGCTAACATTATTGATATAAATACAACAATTTATACCAGTTAGATAGTCCACTAAATAAACCTGACCTATAGGAGACTAAGAAGTATTTTACTGGACCACCAAAACAATGCTGTTTAGTGTTTAGTATTTTTTGTGAGTATGTGAGAGGCAGTCCTTTAAAAACCATTAGAATATGTATGAGACAGCGCAATGGAGTCAGTGGTCTCGAGTTATCATCGATTTAATTTGCGTATAAAAAATACTTAGCTGGTACTTAATACGGGAAGGAAAACATTTTGAAGGAACCTGTATGCGTGTGAGTATTCCAAATTGTTCTCGATGGCATATGAACTCGGCCACACAGTACCAGGTCAACGTGTTTCATGCTACAGAAGAAGCCGTCGAGTGGGGTCGGGAGAGTGACCATCCCATTCGAAGATGTAGGCGTCGGGGTGGCAGCAGCTGGTAGCCCAAGACCCCTCAGGATTGTGGTGGTAGTATGAAAAGTGTCCTCTACTGCCACCACGTTCAAGCAGTTCCGAGAAGACAGCGATCTGTTTGTTGCGCAGTCGCTGTACCGGACCGACAGGAGTCCGCTATAGGGGAGGGCGATCCAGAGCCAAAGGCATAAAAATAGGGCACTAGAGCATACCCGCATTCCCGAGCCTCGTCCCATCAAGCGTCCAGGGAAGTCCACGGCAAATTAGGTTTAGTCGGTGCGAGTCCGACATACCTACTATTGGAAACAAATATAACAGCTCACTTAGGACCCTTAAATTGATCCTCGGTGCTATTGCAGCTGGCTTCTCTAGTTGCAATTCTCTCGTTTTATGAGGCCTCTTTACATCATTCTGTCTCCCGCTTTGCTCTAGAGGGAAGTGGAACAATTCATTTTCTAACTCCTCCTTTTATTTCTTTCTGATTAAATTCGTTGCGGAATCCAAGACAGTTAAAGCGATTCCCCGGGACATGCCTTAGCCTCACCGCTCAGTGTCATTTCATTGTGTGCCACTGTTGATCCTGGCTTACAGGAGTTGGTGGGTAAGAGGGAGGCATTTTGCAGGTAGCATGCGTAGGTATTATCCTTGCCTATCCAAGAACAAAATAGAAAAGACCAACATGGTGCACATTGGCATATCCCATTTTATTGTCAGAAGAAGAACTTTGCTTGCAGTTAGACAGAAATGGACTGCATCATGGACAGCCCAGCCCGGAGTCTTCTTAACTCCTATGCCTTAAAGTATTATCGGCCTACTTAGTTAGTACAAGTTAGTAGTAATGTTAACCAGGGTATACCTCAGATCAAACTAGCATGTGTTTTGCCAACACCTACACGTACTCTAAACAATATGTATACACATTCATAAGACATAATTTTTTTAATGTCAAGTGATTTACTAGTAGTAAGGCTGTCGCCCGAAAATCGGATCTATAACACTAAGTTCTTTTTTAAAGCACAGTTTTGAATAGCCACTTACTTAAATTTGAATGCTCCAACTCAAACCCTATCTATGTTCGCCAGCAGACAAGACTCACGCATTCAATTACCGATAAAAGAAATCTACAGAAAAATGTTTGTAAAAGAAATAAAAGAAAAATGTTTGTGCGTTTAGTTGCGAACATTATCGTTCTGTGTGGAGTTACTAGTTACCAAGGACGCATGTTACAAATTCGACCAAATTAAAAAAGTTACATTAAGGCCTTTATTTGGCCTACTGTTACATGTGAGCTAGACTCCAAACAGAATATCTCTGTTCTATCCTATTAGGTCCTGAACGACATTTAATTTAGTTTTTTTAGGTGAGATATTTTTTTCGGTTCCGTACCGTAAAGGGAAAAACGGACAACAAATTCCGTCAGTCTGTCTGTCAAGGCGCTCTATCTTGAGAACGCATGGAGGTATCGAGTTGAAATTAAAACTATATAGTCAAGTCTACTGTCTTTTGAAGCTGTGAAAAATCAAACATGTAAAAATATATATATATATTATAAAAAAATATAAACGTAAAAAATATACGGCTGTTTAGGCCACAAAAATGTATATTTTCAATCAAGGGAATCAAAATTTATAGGGCATTTTCCGTTGACTTTGAACTATGAAATTTGGCAATTAAGTAAAAGTGGAAAAATTTGAAAGCTATGAATTTCTAATTAAATCATAAAAGATTAGCTCTTTTGTGATTTAATTAAAGGTACCTTATGATCGATTTTTGAACTATTTATAATATTATATTGTAAATTTGCACGGAACCCTCGGTGGGCGATTCCGACCCAATGCGAGTTGATCTACGATTTTTTATAGGTAATAGGAAGGCAAATAAGAATGCGCGTGACCTGATGGTAAGTCATCACCTCCGTCCATGGACAACACCAAAGGGCGGGTACCTACCTGGTCTTAAAGAAGGAATAGACGCTCCCTAAGCAGTGCTTGTACTATGGAAACAGATAACTGATATAATACATGATATACTACTTTCCTTTTGTAAATACATACTTGTTTATTCGTAAATAATTACACACATACTCAGGACAAACAAACATGTTCATGCACACAAAATCTGTCCTGGGTGGGAATCGAACCCACAACTTGCGGCGTGAAAGGTAAGTATTTAAAAACCACGCCAACAGGCCCGTCAAATTGATTCCAAAGAGCGGTAGGGCGCGGTAAAATTTCCTTATGAAACGCACGGTGGTAGATGACCATTCATCCAGGTGATAAGGGTGCAATTTCCGCTTTTGGCGAGATAGTATATGGCAGAATAAATAATATTCGTGGAGACCTATAAATGGCAAACTGTTGTGTATACCTAATCTATTAAGTTATTGTAAGCTGTTGGTCTAAAATTTGGTACCCAGTAACTCCTCAAATGACAACACTTCACTTGAAATAATCGTATATTTACACAGGCTCTAATTACTAACAAAAGTCACCGTACAAATTCTCAACTCAACATGTTTTTTTTTTTTTAACCTGAGGCTACAGTTAGCCTAGGACGCTTTCACTGCTTCACCGGACTATAGAGGCGAGCAGAGGGCTCGAGCCGTCTAGAAATTAAGTAACCCGCGCCGGAGGGCACCCCCACTGTGGGATTCGAACCTCGACTCTGGGCGATTACTGGCGGGGAGAGGGCAGAGATCATCATTTTAGGGAGTTTTGTGCAACTTTCGCTCTACGTTAATGACATGACGCTGCCCCCCGTCCGCGTTGAGGGGGGCTTTTTATCGATACGATATCAACTCTACTAAATTTACTTCTAGAGGTATATGTTTGGTGTGAACGAAACCATAGCGCCATTCAGCCGAGTTGAACAACGCCATCTAGTGATTTACAAACTAACAAAAATTGCATACAATAATTAAACTAGTATAATTTGGACATCTTAATATTGTTAAATAAATAAATTGAATAAATAAATAAATATGGTGGCAGGTATAAGCTCGGTCAATTCCTCTGAACACTCTCCGTGATCTACCGAGTATGCCAACAAACACGTCTATAAAATAACCAAGGATTTCCTTTACCTGCCTTAATAAAGTGCTACGTATTCAAAAACCTTGAAATCATAAGCCATATCTCTTGTAAACACGCACGTAAAACTTTAGGACAAAGTTTGGCGAAAGTATGAATTATGTAGGTAAGTACGATGTTCTGGATTATCTATGTAAGAAGCTAAATATACTATAACGATTTGGTTTGAAGAAGTTTGAAAACCTACCAGGTTTATTATATATAAACCTTGTCTGAAACGTAGGTAGAGAAAGTTCTATCATAGTTATTAAATACTTTGGGTAAGGTTATGTCAGGTATAAAGGTTACCTACTTACATAAATAAGTTAGTAACTCTTTATTGTGAACCAAAATAATAACATACTAAGAAACATGGTCATGTTTCACAAAATTGTACATTTAGCGGCATTATAGCTAGGTGCGATCATTTTACCCGACTGCGCGACGCAATGGCGTGGTAATGTGTTTATCAGCCTATGTATGTATGTATGTTCTTTTGAAATACTATACAGTCCAAACGCCTGGGGCGATTTTTATTATTCACCCGTCAATCGATTCCTTTCAGTCCGGCAAGTGTCACTAAAGACTTGGCGTTAGTGAAAATTCAATATGGCGACTTCTGGACGCCATATTGTGAAAATTAAAAAAAAATAAAGTCAACAAACTATGTCATGTGGGGTATCGTTAAATAGCACAACAACTGAACAGTCGGGATCCCTTAGTCGACAGCCAATCTAATTTGTCAATAGATCCCGACTGTTCAATCATTACGTTCCATTATTAGAATATATTTTATTTTCTTCAATACTATTCATTCAATAGTACATTATATAATTTTGGACCACCGGACATCTAAATGCTTGTTTTTTTCTTTTCAGGTCTTTGTCTATGTACGTAGTTTGGTTCATTATATACGCAGTTGGGTTTTTTGAATTATTAAATATTTTTTTATTCAAGCAATCGATGAATGGACCAGTATTGAAGAAAATGTACTTGGGTATTTGTTGGCATAGTTAAAGGAAGGGTCCTTCCTTAAAGCAAGCACGAAAACACTGGTCAAATTGAAAGATTTACATTCCGTAATACGGGGTTAGATTGATATAGTACACATTATTGCACCAGAAAAGTATTAAAGAGAGGTAGGGCATAGCGTTCATTCGCTCAAAGAGCAGCCCGACTGGGGAAGTACCTCCACCTTACAGAAGACATTCCTTAATGAGGCGACTGTCTGAATCGCTGCGCCACACGTGCAGTCAATTGCGTCGCGTCAACAGCGGCACAACTTGCACCTGGCCACTTTTTCGTAAGTAAAACGACGAATAATATAATGCTGGCAACCTGAATAAGATTAAGGGCCAGAATACACGACATTGCTTGTACAGACGCCAGCACATCCAGCCACCCCAATCTGTGAAATTTCTTTTATAGATTTTCAGCTTTATCACATAAGCATAAGTTTCACTTTCAATTGGGGAAATTTGACAGATTGGGGAAGCTGGATCTGCTGGCGTCTGTACATCAAATTTGTAATGGCCCCGAACTTTAGCCAGTAGTGTGGCACAAAGTTTTTGTTGTACATACATTGCGTAGGCCAAAGTTTGTGTCGTGTGTACTGGCTATAAGGAAGGTACAATCTAAGTTATGGCGTGTACAAAAGTGGTGTAATTGATGTTCTTTATTATTTTTATTAATATTATTTCCTTATATTAGTGTTACAAAATCGTGATAGATTATTCGACCAATAATTTACGTGACTTCGGTAAAATTTACTGGATTTTGGGGTTATAATAAATATCCTGGGACATTAATTACACACAACCCAATCCCAAACTATGCAGAGCTTGTACTATGGAAACCAGATAACTTGATATACTACAAATACTTCTTTTCTTTTGTAAATACAAACTTACCGATTCACAACAAACAGACATGTTCACAGCGCAAAAATATCTGTCCTAGGGAATCGGGAATCGAACCCACGACCTGCAAGGCAAGCATTTACTAACTACGCCAACTGGCCGTCGTTAATGGTTTTGTTTAGGGAAACTTGATATTTCAAAGTATGAAGAAAATGATCGTTTGGATACTGTTTATGTCTCTTAGATTCTCTCGCAAATGATGAAGTCCTGGGTTCAAGTCCCGGGTCATCTCACTCATCATCATATCAGCCGAAGGGAGCTCACTGCTGGACAGAGGCCTCCCCCAAAGATCTCCGGTCTCGCGATACCCGCATCTAGCGGCTCCCGGCGATCCTCACAAGATCATCGGTCCAGCTTGTAGAGGGCCTGCCTAAGCTGCGTTTTCCGGTTCGTGATCGCCAATCAAGAAAATTTCTGCCCCAGCGGCACTCGTTTCTACGAGCTATATGCCCTGCCGACTGTATAAATCTATACATATAATAAAATCGTAGGAAACTCGAAACTGTACATTAAATATTTTTAAAAAAGGATTCTTGGGGCGTGATCGACATCGAAGCCAAAAATATAGTTCTTAGAATTTTTGTCTGTGTGTCTGTCTGTCTGTATGTATGTCCGGGCTAAACTCAAAAAGTACTGCATGGATTTACTTCAAATTCGTAAATATTACTAAGAGTTCGGGTCAACATATAGGCTACATATTATCAAGCTATCACCCACGGGGGAGAAGCAGTGATCATTTATAAAATTTAACGCGGGTAAAATCGCGGGGCACAGCTAGTATTATAATAATATTATAAATTTAAACATTGTTTTCGTTTCGATTTCAATTAGTTCAATATTTCCTCTTCATGTTATATAACTGTAATAACATCGTATGCGCTACGTATTACTTTAGTGAAATAATACACTTGGAAACGTATTCTCTTACAAATACAAATATTATTGTATTACGTCAACTAATATTAAGTGAATTTCCACTATCACAGACAGTGAATATTATTTCTAAGTAAATATACATATGGATAACTGTTTATATATAATATAAGCTCTAGTTCTAAGCTCGCCTCCTTATGGCACCTTAGGGAACTAAAAACCAAGTTGGCTAGACTAGTCATTATTACCAGCTGAATTGATTTAACGTGTGACGCAGTGGTAAAAGTGGTCGACTCACTTCTTCTTCTTAGCGAGTAGATCTAAATTGTGTCCGCCCAGACTTAATCGAGATTAAGTTAGTATTACCAATTTGTTAAACCAAAACAACAAACTTAATACAAAACTATACAATTGGCTATGTGACAGATGTTTTTATTCAGTGGACCACTACCTTAAACTTAAATTTAAAGACTTTAAACTATACTTGTGACTTTGGAATTATTTGATATTTTATGTGAATTAATTTATAGGAAATTTAAAATTGTAATTGAAATAATTTTAATCAGGGTGTGACATAAAGGATTTATTATTGTAATTATTATTATTATTCATTTTATTGTTGACTTTAATTATTGACAATTTAAATTTGCATGCCTAACATTAGATTACCCAAACATTTTGCACAACATATGTATGTTGAATATAGTGAAACTATACTACAATGTCGCCAACTACTTTGTACCTATATTCTGGCAAATAAATATTTCATGCATTCATTCATTCATAAAAGATTAAGACAACGCCCGCAATCTCCGATCGCAGGGGACTTAGCAAACATGCAATTACGGGCACAATTCACGCCTAGACTCAGAAGAATTGGAAATAGGGCACACAAATTAATTGTATTAAACGTTAAACTTTATAAGTTATCACTGCTCCCCCCCCCCCCCATAGATGATAGCGTGATAATATGTAGCCTATATGTTGACCCGACCTCTTAGTAATATTCATGCGAAATTTGAAGTAAATCCATACAGTACTTTTTGAGTTTAGCCCGGACATACATACAAACAGACACACAGACAAAAATTCTAAAAACTATATTTTTGGCTTCGATATCGATTGTAGATCACGCCTCAAGTATCCTTTTAAAAAAAAATATTCAATGTACAGTTTTGACTTTCTTACGATTTTATTATATGTATAGATTCGACCCGAATTAATCCAGAAATACTAGAACGCCTTGCAAATAGCTCTGTGAACGCTTCAACGCGCCTGTAAGTGGCCCGTACCTACTAGGTTTAAAAGGGGTTTTAACGATCCACCGATGACATTTGAAAAGTTTAGCTTTTCTCAATTAAGAATTAATAATGTACTATATATATACAGAACCCTGATTATGGGAGAGGTAAGTAACGTTTAAACGCACTTTGGGGGAATTATAATGAAATGGGTAGATACAGTTTAACAAATTGCCTGAAGCACTTTTAGATTCAAATATTATACGGGTACAGAATTTCCAAGCTGTCTACCACACTAAAGATAAAATTAAAAGTCAATGACGGGTTCCCTGAGGATATGAGAGGTTTCGGAAAAAGTTCTTACCACATTAAAGCCACGATGTTACGTACGATTAAGGTTTTATCTGCTAATGGAACTTGCGAAGATGACAGTCATTTTTCCTCAATGCGTAGTTGGAGCAATTCACACGTTTACGAAAAGACTTAAACGAAGTTATATATATTTATAGCAGTATAATAATGCATTTAGGGTGCTGTTGCGACTGCCTCGATTGTGTAGATTGTAATGTAAAAATGTTTGCAAGCAGACTTGACTGTATATACGTGAATCACTGCCGCATGATGCATATATAAAACATATGCGTCATAGCTGTGGTACAGTTGTAATAATTGTTTTGTATGTGTCATTGTGAGTGTGTAATATCTTTAATTGTATTTACTAACATTACTTTTAAGTTAAAATTTGTTACTGACAAGTGGGCTATGTTGCCTGTCAATAAATAAATAATTATTATATAAGGTATTGCAGGATGTGGTTCATCATGGCTCTCACATGCGTAAGTGATTGGCGAGGTTAAGCAACTAGGCTCGTGGTCAGTGCTCGTGGTGAGTGCCCGCCAAAGTGGTATAATTTCTGAACATCTCCGTGCTTCGGAGGGCACGTTAAGCTGTCGTTACTGATTGTAGGCATTAGGCAACATATGTTAAGCCATGTCAGAGCTCTAATGGGTAACCACTGCCCACACGATAAATAATAATAATCCTGCTTTGAAGGGTTGAATAAGGTGCACACAGTGCTCGGCTGGCAGGCGGGTGGATATCGCGAGGGTAAGGCAGTCATGGCCATGGCAGCGGCCACGTAGTAGCAGAAGCTAAGCTTGCCCGCTTCCTAATTTTAGTTTCACTCCAACCACGACCAGGCTGAATTCGCGGTCACAGATCTAGTGCGCGATCGCTTACAGCAAACTATTCTGACCTTCTGGTCTAGTGGTGAGTTCCTTGATTGCCAGAGGTTGTGGGTTCGATCCCCACTCAGAACAAATCTTTGTGGGATGAGCATGATTATTCGTACACGGAAGGAGAACGGAGGTTATCTATTACAAAGTAGATTTTTGTTTTTATATTTAAAAATAAGTTTTGATAATTCTTTACTCATTGGATTGGGAATGCTTTTGAGTGGGAATCTTTCTTATTTTTCGACTTTTCTTCTCTCATCTTTGTTTATCCTGAGTCTGGGTGTAATTATTTATATAAAGGACCAACAGCTTTAAGTGGCACGGGGATATAATACCGCCAACTCCCAAACTTCGGGCTGATACTGAGAAAATCCCAAAATCACTTGTGGCCCGACCCGGAATTTGAACCCAGGACCTCGTTATCTGCGGTAAAACACTCTTCAGCTAGACCAAAAATAAACGAAAGCATTGTCACGCTTCGTTTTATATATAGTATACGGCAAGGTTATCCCTTAACCAAAACTCTTGAATAATTAATAGTAACTACTATAAAAATATAACTAAACATATTCTTATTTTCGTAAGACTTCTTAATCTTAACTTAAAAATTCCATTCAAAAACACTTAAGCAACATAATTTAAATTCTTATTTTGTTTACTGGAATTTTTAGTTTTAGCTTTTTTAATAACTTCGTTAACAATGTACTCAAAAACATCATTTTATACGAGTAGGCAAATAAATCTTCATTTGTGAAATGCTTAAGTTCATTCTTGAGTCTGTCTGTAAAGTTCAGAGTTAATCTCTTACTGTCGAGGTCTGTCTTAAACGTGATATTGACTTGGAACGAAGTTGGTGCAGTCATATTACGAACTTTACTTTAGAAACATCCCTTCTTAGTTCTACAGTTACCATAATATTTTATACAGTTGCATTCATAACGGATTGAATATAATTAATTTTAGTAAGTTAAGTACTAATATTATAAATGCAGAAGTGACTTTGTCTGTATGTCTTACGTACAGACGCCAGCACATCAAGCTACTCCAATCTGTCAAATATTCCCAATTGAAAGTGAACCTTATGATTTTGTGATAAAGTTGAAAAACTATAAAATCAATTTTCCCGATTGGGGTAGCTGGATGTGCTGGCGTCTATACATAACCATGGTAATCCGGACGGTAATCTTATACATGTAGAAAATGTCTATAATACACGATCAATGACTGCCGGAAGATCTAATAAACGATTATTCTTATATTTTAAATAGTCTGCCGGCTGACATTAGGAGAGAAAACCAAAAACATATATATTTATAAACAAATTAAAATGAATACTTACTTACTAACTAGATTAGATAGATATTATAGATATTTTTAATACTTAAAATAGTGCCATAATAT
The DNA here is from genome assembly GCA_951640165.1 of Pseudoips prasinana. NCBI lineage: Eukaryota > Metazoa > Arthropoda > Insecta > Lepidoptera > Nolidae > Pseudoips > Pseudoips prasinana. The sequence continues at coordinate 13,900,088 of OX621259.1, read as the reverse complement.
CGACTTGATTAATAATAGTTATTAGTTATTTTTAATATACATTTTGTTGCTGTTTATTGAGACTTTTCTCCCGCAAAAACCGACTGATCGGTTTCGTGGGGTAAGTTTCTGTACTTGTGTGTAACCTAATATTAGGGAAACAATAAATAAATAAAAAGTAAAAGTATGGGCAGTGGTTACCCTGATGTTAGAGTTGTTCAAGCCGCCTAGTAGGCCTCTGACATGGCTTAACGACGGTTGAATAATGGCTACAACCGGGACCAACAGTTTAACGTGCCTCCGAAGCACGGAGACGCTCAAATTAAACCACTTCGGTGGTCACCCATCTATGGACTGACCGCGAGCATCTGGCTATGACTGCCAAAACAACTGAACCGATTCAAATGAAATTTGGTACACACATAATACAAAGCTTGATTAACAGTGATAGGAATAGGTAGTTCCTATTTGCCTAAACTTCAAAGAACAAGAAACGGACTTTATTAGGACAAAAAATTTTCAAATTCGAGATAACACTTAAATACATTAATAAAGTATGTTATTTGGAATAATTAATTCATCTATATTTACCTAAAGTTACAACTGTCAACTACTGTACTGTCGACTGAAAATATAGAAAAAATTATGATTGTGTATTTTAACTTAGATCACTCATCTGACAAAGAAAGTTTCGGACTGAACTTGACGAATTGAATCAAGATGATGATGATTTGTATGGAAATATCTAAAGTAAGCTTGAAACTTAGTTGATGACTTGAAACGATGTATATATAAATATGCCATTCAATATTTGTAAAAGTTTTACCCCCAAGGGTGTAAAATAACAATAGAGAATAGGGGGTAAACGTTGGTATGGAAATATATAAGGTTTATGTGAGTGTTTTATAGGTTTGAGACAAAATATTAAAGATATTTTGATATAACATTTACGGAGTTATTACCAAATCAAGTCGCGGGCACACCTAGTATTATACCAACCACCAGCACTAATATTATAAAGGCGAAAGTTTGTGACTTCTTCACGTGTGGGGCAATTTTGATGAAATTTGGTATGGAGTTACATAGCTGACACCCTGGATTAACATGTAGGCTATAATTTATAAAGTTTAACACGGGTAAAACCGCGGCGCACAGCAAGTCTTTTCATATAAATTTTAAATTAACTTAGCGTCAATCTGAATTATTATCAAAACCCGATTTATAAATCTATTGTCTGCTATTATAAAATAAAATTCGTTCTGCCTTTTATATTCGATTACATTCAGTAGATGGGTTTAAAAAGCTTTTAATACTCTTAGCTTTCACATGTTATTCTGAATAATAAATTGGTTTCATCAGAATTTTGTTTGGAAACGTCGGCTTAACATTGAGCTGTCAACTAACGTAACTGGAGTAACTAACGAAAATACTGATAGCAGCGTAGCTGATGATGATGAATATGATGATGATCAGCACATGATCTCATCCCGCAGTGGCCGTAGAGAAGTCGTCCCTAGAGAATACCTACCAGAGAACGTATAGCAGCGTCTCCCTCTTAACTATGACTATCACATCACAGTGATCCCTAATGCCTCTACCGGTGGTGGTCTTTGTGTACCCACCACTTTTGGGGGAGGCCCTTGTCCAGCCGCGGACGTCATTCGGTTGAAGGTATATTTACAATTATTTGTTCTGAGTCTGGGTATAATTTATGTGTGAAATGTATGTATTTAATGAAATATAAGTAAGTTGATCAGTTGTCGGTTTACCATACTACAGACTTTGCTTAGTTTGGGATAAGATAGGAGTGTGTTAGTTGTCCGAAGATATTTATTTAAGATATTATAGTATGTTCTATGATTCATTTCATGATTGTGTCTATTTATTTACTACTAGCTGTGCCCCGCGGTTTTACCCGCGTAAAACTTTATAAATTTTCACAGCTCCTCCCCCGTAGGTGATAGCGTGATAATATGTACACTAGTATGTTGACCCGACATCTTAGTAATATTCATGCAAAATTTGAAGTAAATCCATGCAGTACTTTTTGAGTTTAGCCCGGACATATATACAGATAAACAGACAAAAATTCTAAAAACTATATTTTTGACTTCGATATCTATTGTAGATCACGCGCCAAGTATCCTTTTAAAAAAATATTCAATGTACCTACAGTTTAGACTTTCCTACGATTTATTATATGTATAGATAATATCATATCATATATTGTAATAAATGACATATCATCATCATAACAGCTGTAAGAAGTCCACTGCTTGATAAAAGAAGTCCCCTAAAATTGCGTCAAGTATAGCCGAGTTCTCTAAGGTACCATCAGCTTGGATAAATCCTCGTTGACGCAAATCAGGGGGGCAGCATTCCAGCAGCCTTCGCGCCAGGATCGACTGCATGTGCCTTAGCGGAATCGAGCCGATAGAGATCGGTCTGAAGTCGCCCGGGTTAGCAGCTTCATCCTTTTTAGGCACAAAGACTGTTCGGCATTACCGCAATGGTTCCGGTATTTCGCCTTTCGCCATCCAGGCATTAAACAATTTCGCTTTCTGTTTTGTGGGAACTCAGCGCCACTCATCTGGACGAATACCGTCCGGACCTGGCGCCGTCCGAAGACCTACGCTGGAAGCCTTAACCTCATCTTCGGTTATCGGCCCCCACAGCCCCGAGAAATCATATCCCCCCCGCTCATTCTGCACGCGCTAATGGCCTGAGCAGTTGGGCCAATCCGAAATCGCCTCCATTATCCATTATCCCCCCTAAGAATCATCATGATTGGCGATGAGACGAGTTGGCGATCGCAATATAATGGCCGTGGTACTCAGAAAGATGCTGCTGCCCGTCTTCTGGTACATATTCCCTCGGGTTGACTTCTTCGCCCCCACAGCATAAGATGGGGTGATAATATTCTGATATTTGCCGCTCTATATACATTTATTGTTATGAAATCCTATTTACTTTTTCCTTAGGTGTGCAAGGATCGTGATAAATGGAAGTCCGTTTTCCCTGCCTACGTCTCTGAGAAACAGGCGTGTGTATATGTATGTAAATCCTACTTATAATAATGTAAAGTACTGTAAGGACCCAATTTCGTATTCAGTCAATGTACAGGTGAAAATGTCGAATTTTTGGGCGGCGCTGTTAAGGAATCCTAATGATGTACTTACTAGTATGAAACGATAAAAGTTGTCGAAAAATAGTCTGTTCCTCGATCCTTCTCATAGTCTGGTATTAAGCAGAAATCGTTGTTCTCGAATGTTTACTTTTTATTACATCTAGCTGTGCCCCGCGGTTTCACCTGCGTTAAACTTTATAAATTATAGCCTATGAGTTATTCGGATATATACGCTACATTACTACAAAGTTTCATCAAAATCACTTTCGTAGTTATTGAGTGAAAGAGTAACAAACATACAGACTCAAAATTTTCGCATTTATGTAATTAGTAGGATTTGCGGCCGCGTAACAATAACAGGGCCACCTATCCAGTCCCGAGGGTGTTGTAAAAGGCGACTACACCAGGTAGACGGATAGCAGGACATCCTCTATACTACCTACCACCTAATTGCGGTGAAAAACTCGCAAGCCAAGCGCGGAGACATTACTCAGCTTGATACTCCATATAAATTAAAGATTTTCATGTCTAAGTAACCTGCGCTACTTAGATACATATGTACATAGATACATATGTACATACATACATACATAGACTCACGCCTGTTTCCCAGAGGGGTAGGCAGAGACAACGGATTTCCATTTGTCACGATCTTTGCACGCGTCTTTTGCCTCGATTACTGTCATTATATTCTTCATACATGCTCGCCGGTTTAGGGTACATATGTAAACGGGTTTAATTACTTACAAAATACATATATTATGTTATACACTAGCTAATATATTCTACTAATGAATGAGTTTTGACGTACTGCTCAGCCAGAGGTCATGGGTTCAATTATCATCTAAGACAAAAAAAAAATAAAGACAAATCTTTGTGTGATGAACATAATAATTTGATCTCTGTCTGCGTGTATGTATGTATTTAGAAATATCAGTTGTCTGGTTGCCATACTACAGGTTTTGCCTAGTTTGGGATCAGATGACTGTGTTAGTAAGATATTTATTTTATACTAGCTGTGCTCCGCGGTATAACCCGCGTTAAATTTTATAAATTATCACAGTTCCTCTACCGTAGGTGATAGCGTATATGTTGACCCAACCTCTTAGTAATATTCATGCAAAATTTTAAGTAAATCCATGCAGTACTTTTTGAGTTTACCCCGGACATACATACAGACACACAGACAAAAATTCTAAAAACTATATTTTTGGCTTTGATATCCATTGTAGATCACGTCCCAAGTATCCTTTTAACAAAATATTCAATGTACAGTTCTCACTTTCCTACGATTTTATTATATGTATAGATAACATATATTTATTACAAGCTTTTACAAAAATAGTAATATGTGTTCTCACTATTAACAAGTGTTTCGCTAAAGACGTTTAACTTGCTTATTTATGTTTATATGCCAAGCTGAAACAAAGTCCATATCATAAACAACAAGTCTATTATTTTAAATTTAGGGACCAAACCTAATACATAATCGTCCATAATATGACATCAATTTAACATTATTTATAAAATGATCATTATGATTACAATAGAACCTACACTTTAAATTTAAGAATTGATGAAAAAAAAATTAAGTGTCATGTCATTTGTAAGTGAAATCATTTAAAATCACACGATTAAACAGGCCGAGGAAAGTGCGAATACTTAGTCGCGTAAGAAAATAATAAAGTAGGATATATATTATGTACTTACGTCCCACGTAGCACTGACACAAAGTACCGAAACGACGGTAGGCAATAATAGAGTGACATAATAGAAAAAAAAATGTCCGAGAGATAGAACCTCTTCCGTACATCCCACGAAAAAACATGATTCATTGTCATACTGTGTCTTGCATTAGATTCTGAAGAGGATAAACGTTTATTTCTACACAATAATAAAAAGTACATGGGTGACTGAACAGCACTCGGTATAGTTTGTAAAATTGCGTTTTTACAAGAAACAAATCTACATAATTATATAGGTAAAATAAGAATCTCTGTTAATCCATACTCCAATCCCTGCTTAGGTTGCCTGGCAGAGATCACATTTACAATTGTACAATTTTGTGATGTATTGTATTTTTGTGTCCTGTCATGATTTGGTATACAATAAAGGATTTGAATGAAATTCTGTGTTTTTATAAGATTTGGATTATAATTTAAAATTAGATTAGATCTAATCTAATCTAAAATTATAACCCAAATCTTATAAATGTATACACACGAATTAATAAAAACAATATACTGCATTATTCACACGCGGTCATCTGATCCCAAACTATGCAGAGCTTGTACTTTGGAAACGAGATAACCGATATTCTAATTATATGAAAATAATGTTGGCAAATCATAGTACAACCGTCTTATTATTTAGATAAAGATAAAGAATTGTTTATTGCGTAAATATGTACTATAAGATTTGATCACATAACAGTTTATAGGATCACCAATCTACCCATATCGGGTATTGCATATCCTATTATATATTACATTTATTCTAAGTAATAATAACGCATTTATTTTACCAAAAAACTCATGTAAATTATAATAAACATAATAATTAAATTTATTCAGCACTTGGGTATTTAGATACACTTGTACTTGTCAAGCTCACAATGTATTACATAAACACAGTGATAAAGGCAACAACATATTTTGAATTGGTCCGTCCGTGCGGTCAGTTTTGTCACATATATTTTTAATATCCTTTAATAAATAGCAAGTTACTAAGCTATTATTGTTACATTTAGCAATTTTATATTAAAATTAAAGAATTGAATACAACGAGCAGTTGGCTAGCGCAAAAGGCTCTCAACCAGTAGCTTAATTTAAGCGACTTATACCTGAGGGCATTGTGAGATTTGTGAGTAACATATTCTTTAGTATAGTTTTAAACAATTTTCCATTTGTTGCTTTATATCATGTGGTATGCAAAATGGTAAAACATTTATGCAATGCACCTATGTTCACAGATAAATAATTTGAATACTAGATAATGAATAGACATACTTATTTACTTACTTTTGTAAATATATACACAACCAGACCAAGGCAAATAGACATGTTTATCAACATGTTTGTCTTATTCGATTACAAACCCGCATGCCTTTGGAAGGAGGGAGGGGTTTTACCAACTGGGTCACGGCTAGTTTAATCCATATGTATTAAATCAGAATAGGGTTTATACTGTTGACAGTCATTAAGTATATCCTTATCATCATCTTCATGTCAGCCAAATGACGTCCACTGCAAGACAAAGGCCTCCCCAAAAGATTTCTACAATGGAATGTATCCATCATTAGGAGGGATATGCCATTTGATTTGACGGGCATGTTGGCTTCGTTGGCAAATGCTTGCTTTTCACGCCGGAGGTCGTGGCTGCGATTCCCACCCAGGACAGATATTTGTGTGCATGAACATGTCTATTTGTCCTGAGTCTGGGTGTAATTATCTATATAAGTTTGTATTTACAAAAGATAAGTAGTATATGTAGTATATTATCAGTTATCTAGTTTCCATAGCACAAGCTCTGCTTAGTTTGGGATCAGATGGCCTGTGTAAATAATGACCCAGGATATTATTATTATATTTGCCACGCATGGTAGACGGGTTGGCGATCGCAGTGGTCATAGTACTCATGAAAACGCTGCTACCCGCTCCCTGACATATATACCAAATTCAAATGTATTTATTTTGTGAACAAAGGTATTACAGGTTGTTACATGTATATCAATAGTTCATTCCTTGTTCCACCAGTAGGCATACAAATTTTATCAAATATCATTAAGAATACAATGTCAATAAAAAAGAAAAAATTATGTTAAAGAACAAATGTCACAAAATGTTTTAGAAATAAAAATAAATAGGTACCAAAAATGTCAACAAATTAGAATATTATAAAAAGATGAAGTAAATTTCATATTGAGATAAACTACCAAACTTAAAAGTACCATAATAGTGTAATTGTATAATATATATTCCCCCGGGACGACTTCTACGTCCCCCATGGGATGAGATGGGGTGGAGATATTCTTTCTTGGCCGTCAACCACACAGCCATATGTCTTTATATATACATATATTTATCCATGCAGTTGTATCTCGTATCTCTGTTCCCTTTCATTACTGGTAACAAAGTATACCTCATTTGCCATGCTACATGGCTAATGGAGTATAATTTAATGCTTCATAATGTTGCGAGTGCCCTTTGACATCCAAATTTTCTTTCTCCGCAAGTGGAAAGGTGACGTCACACTTAATTCAATATTCTGGTCCATCTGCACTATATTGTGACCAGTTTGTTTACTTGCTGCCTTGTTTATTTTATCTACTTGACTAATGAATTAATAAAACCACCCTGAACTGAGGTTTGAACCCCTAAGAGGGCCCCTCTTTGGGGTTCGAATCTCTGGCCTGGGTTACTTAGTTTACAGTCTTATTTGCCTCGGTCCTACTGGATAAAAGTGAGAACCTATTCGGTGTACTGAAATGGCCATGATGAAAAATCAAGTGTGCTTTAGAGGACACGACTGGAGGAAATCTTAGATATACACATAATTAGCTATGGAAGAAATAAAGAAAGAAATTGTGTGGTCTCACCTCTCCTCTCGCCCCTACAGTTATATACGAAACGTAACTCTCTCTTTCTTACTTCAATAACTTATATCTCCCTCTCAACTTCCATTCAAATCGCCCGATTTGAATGAATGAATGAATGAAACTTTTCGTAACGCGTTCACTAGCTTACTCCCCAAGTCAAGCGTGCATAAAGAAGTTTTATTTTAAAAACGTTTAATCACGATCGGTTCGAGGGTATAGTCATGTAGAGGTAATACACATACATGTGAACAAGCAGAGTTACTTTCGCGTTAGGAATATTATATAATAATATATATATATATATTATTATATAATATTCCTAACGCGAAAGATCCTATATATATATATATATATATATATATATATATATATATATATATATATATATATATATATATAATATCTAGGGACAATGTCACACAGATCTTCCTAGCCCCAAACTAAGCAAAGCTTGTAGTACTATGGGTACCAGGCGACGATATACATACTTATATAGATAGATAAATACTTAAATGCATAGAAAACATCCATGACTCAGAAACAAATATTCGTGCTCATCACACAAATATTTGCACTTACCGGGATTCGAACTCAGGACCACCGGCTTCGTAGGCAGGAGCACTACCAACTAGGCTACGGTGACCGTCAAAATATTGTTATGGACTTGAATATTAGTTAAGATTTTCAGATTAGATAGTTGTCGTTACATACAAAGGCATTTTACATTTATTGGTAATCTTTTAAACTCCATTACAAGTTGTAAAATATAGAGTTCGTTATTACGATACATCAATAATGTACGGCTAGTCCGTATAATGACCGTTCGCGCCAGAAATATCGATTCGTCCATTTCTGTGAGTGACATTGAATTTTTTTGTTGCTAACCATTAATAAATGAACTCTGAATGCCTATGAATAAAATAGCTATGAATGGAACTGTCGATTTTTTATCGTTATTTTATTTCTTCGTAATTTAGATAGTCTCACTGGTTTCTTTTTATATCAGAGGGCGATAAACGGGGGCAATTGAGTCACCTGATGGCAAGTGATCACCACCGCCCATGGACACTCACAACATCAGAGGAGTCGCGAGTGCGCTGCCGGCCTTTAAGAGTCAGCAAACAAGTGTTGTTGGCCCTTTCCCTCACCCCAATGACAACATTAAAATTATTAATGTTATTATTAAGGAATGTCTTCTGTAAGGTGGAGGTACTTCCCCAGTCGGGCTGCTCTTTGAGCGAAGTAACGCTATGCCCTACCTCTCTTAAAACTGGTCCGCCAGTGATGGCCGAGGTTAAGCAACTAGGCTTGCGGTCAGAACATAGATGGGTAGAACCAAGTGGTTTGATTTCTGAGCGTCTCCGTCCTTCGGAGGGCACGTTAAGCTGAGGATCCCGGTTCTCTCTCTTCTTCAGACTACTAAATAAGAGCGTACACAGTGTTCTCAATAAATGTGTGCGTATATGTTTAGGTTAGTGACCGACAGGTAAGTATATCTCATTGTAAATAAAATGATTTAAGTTTCGTGGTGTCATGTCGGTGGGGTGTCGGTGTCGTGTCGGTGGGGTGTCGGTGGGGTGTCGGTGGGGTGTCGGTGGGGTGTCGGTGCGTGTCGATGTCATGTCGGTGGGGTGTCGGTGGGGTGTCGGTGTCGTGTCGGTATCGTGTCGGTGTCGTGTCGGTGTCGTATCGGTGAGGTGTCGGTGTCGTGTCAGTGGGGTGTCGGTGGGGTGTCGGTGGGGTGTCGGTGGGGTGTCGGTGTCGTGTCGGTGTCCCTGTCCCTGTCCCTGTCCCTGTCTAAGTCTCTGTCTCTGTCTCTGTCTCTGTCTCTGTCTCTGTCTCTGTCTCTGTCTCTGTCTCTGTCTCTGTCTCTGTCTCTGTCTCTATCTCTGTCTCTGTCAAAGTAATCAAATATTACAAGAGAATTTGTCGTAATGGATATTTCACGAAGTAAAGCACTTAAATCAAACAAATATGTCATCAATGGTTTTGAACACAAAACATCAGTAATAAATAACAAAAATAAGTTGAAAATAAAACCAAACAAAAACTGAATAAGAGCGTACACAGTGTTCTCAATAACTCATATTCAGATTTATCAGACATTAATTGATAGTAAAATCACTTGAATTAACAAAACATAACAAATTTTGATTGTATTACCTAGTTATTTTATATTGTTAGTGTTAGTTAAAGTGGGAAAAGCGCATTCATTGTCAGAAACGTGCGTTATACAGTTGTGTGCGTATATGTTTAGGTTAGTAACCGACAGGTAAGTATATCTCATTGTAAATAAAATATATTAAGTTTCGTGGTGTCGTGTCGGTGGGGTGGCGGTGTCGTGTCAGTGTCGTGTCGGTGGGGTGTCGGTGTCGTGTCGATGTCCCGTCCCTGTCCCTGTCCCTGTCCCTGTCCCTGTCTCTGTCTAAGTCTCTGTCTCTGTCTCTGTCTCTGTCTCTGTCTCTGTCTCTGTCTCTGTCTCTGTCTCTGTCTCTGTCTCTGTCTCTGTCTCTGTCTCTGTCTCTGTCTCTGTCTCTGTCTCTAGTTAAAGTGGGACAAGCGCATGCATTGTCAGAAATGTGCGTTATACAGTTGTGTGCGTATATTATTATGTTAAGGTGTGTGCGTATATGTTTAGGTTAGTGACCGACAGGTAAGTATATCTCATTGTTAATAAAATGATTTAAGTTTCGTGGTGTCATGTCGGTGTCATGTCGGTGGGGTGTCGGTGGGGTGTCGGAAGGGTGTCGGTGTCGTGTCGGTATCGTGTCGGTGTCGTGTCGGTGGGGTGTCGGTGTCGTGTCGGTGTCGTGTCAGTATCGTGTCGGTGTCGTGTCGGTGTCATGTCAGTGTCGTGTCGGTGTCGTGTCGGTGTCGTGTCGGTGTCGTGTCGGTGTCGTGTCGGTATCGTGTCGGTGGGGTGTCGGTGGGGTGTCGGTGTCGTGTCGGTGGGGTGTCGGTGGGGTGTCGGTGGGGTGTCGGTGGGGTGTCGGTGGGGTGTCGGTGTCGTGTCGGTGGGGTGTCGGTGGGGTGTCGGTGGGGTGTCGGTGGGGTGTCGGTGGGGTGTCGGTGTCGTGTCGGTGGGGTGTCGGTGGGGTGTCGGTGGGGTGTCGGTGGGGTGTCGGTGGGGTGTCGGTGTCGCATCGGTGTGGTGTCGGTGTCGTGTCGGTGGGGTGTCGGTGGGGTGTCGGTGGGGTGTCGGTGGGGTGTCGGTGGGGTGTCGGTGTCGTGTCGGTGGGGTTTCGGTGGGGTGTCGGTGGGGTGTCGGTGTCGTGTCGGTGGGGTGTCGGTGTCGTGTCGGTTGGCTGTCGGTGGGGTGTCGGTGTCGTGTCGGTTGGGTGTCGGTGTCGTGTCAGTGGGGTGTCGGTGTCGTGTCGGTAGGGTGTCGGTGTCGTGTCGATGTGTCGTGTCGGTAGGGTGTCGGTGTCGTGTCGATGTCCCTGTCCCTGTCCCTGTCCCTGGCCCTGTACCTCTCCCTGTCCCTGTCTCTGTCTATGTCTCTGTCTCTGTCTCTGTCCCTGTCTCTGTCTCTGTCTCTGTCAAGTAATCAAATATTACAAGAGAATTTGTCGTAATGGATATTTCACGAAGTAAAGCACTTAAATCAAACAAATATGTCATCAATGGTTTTGAACACAAAACATCAGTAATAAAACCAAAAATAAGTTGAAAATAAAACCAAACCAAAACTGAATAAGAGCGTACACAGTGTTCTCAATAAATTATATTCAGATTTATCAGACATTAATTGATAGTAAAATCACTTGAATTAACAAAACATAACAAATTTTGATTGTATTACCTAGTTATTTTATATTGTTAGTGTTAGTTAAAGTGGGAAAAGCGCATTCATTGTCAGAAACGTGCGTTATACAGTTGTGTGCGTATATGTTTAGGTTAGTAACCGACAGGTAAGTATATCTCATTGTAAATAAAATATATTAAGTTTCGTGGTGTCGTGTCGGTGGGGTGGCGGTGTCGTGTCAGTGTCGTGTCGGTGGGGTGTCGGTGTCGTGTCGATGTCCCGTCCCTGTCCCTGTCCCTGTCCCTGTCCCTGTCTCTGTCTAAGTCTCTGTCTCTGTCTCTGTCTCTGTCTCTGTCTCTGTCTCTGTCTCTGTCTCTGTCTCTGTCTCTGTCTCTGTCTCTGTCTCTGTCTCTAGTTAAAGTGGGACAAGCGCATGCATTGTCAGAAATGTGCGTTATACAGTTGTGTGCGTATATTATTATGTTAAGGTGTGTGCGTATATGTTTAGGTTAGTGACCGACAGGTAAGTATCTCATTGTTAATAAAATGATTTAAGTTTCGTGGTGTCATGTCGGTGTCATGTCGGTGGGGTGTCGGTGGGGTGTCGGAAGGGTGTCGGTGTCGTGTCGGTATCGTGTCGGTGTCGTGTCGGTGGGGTGTCGGTGTCGTGTCGGTGTCGTGTCAGTATCGTGTCGGTGTCGTGTCGGTGTCATGTCAGTGTCGTGTCGGTGTCGTGTCGGTGTCGTGTCGGTGTCGTGTCGGTGTCGTGTCGGTATCGTGTCGGTGTCGTATCGGTGTCGTATCAGTGTCGGTGTCGTGTCGGTATCGTGTCGGTATCGTGTCGGTGTCGTATCGGTGGGGTGTCGGTGTCGTGTCGGTGGGGTGTCGGTGGGGTGTCGGTGGGGTGTCGGTGGGGTGTCGGTGTCGTGTCGGTGTCGTGTCGGTGTCGTGTCGGTGTCGTGTCAGTATCGTGTCGGTGTCGTGTCGGTGTCGTGTCAGTGTCGTGTCGGTGTCGTGTCGGTGTCGTGTCGGTGTCGTGTCGGTGTCGTGTCGGTATCGTGTTGGTGTCGTATCAGTGTCGGTGTCGTGTCGGTATCGTGTCGGTATCGTGTCGGTGTCGTATCGGTGGGGTGTCGGTGTCGTGTCGGTGGGGTGTCGGTGGGGTGCCGGTGTCGTGTCGGTGGGGTGTCGGTGGGGTGTCAGTGGGGTGTCGGTGTCGTATCGGTGGGGTGACGGTGTCGTGTCGGTGTCGTGTCGGTGTCGTATCGGTGGGGTGTCGGTGGGGTGTCGGTGTCGTGTCGGTGGGGTGTCGGTGGGGTGTCGGTGGGGTGTCGGTGGGGTGTCGGTGGGGTGTAGGTGGGGTGTCGGTGGGGTGTCGGTGGGGTGTCGGTGGGGTGTCGGTGGGGTGTCGGTGTCGTATCGGTGTGGTGTCGGTGTCGTGTCGGTGGGGTGTCGGTGTCGTGTCGGTGTCGTGTCGGTGTCGTGTCGGTATCGTGTCGGTGTCGTATCGGTGTCGTATCAGTGTCGGTGTCGTGTCGGTATCGTGTCGGTATCGTGTCGGTGTCGTATCGGTGGGGTGTCGGTGTCGTGTCGGTGGGGTGTCGGTGGGGTGTCGGTGGGGTGTCGGTGGGGTGTCGGTGGGGTGTCGGTGGGGTGTCGGTGGTGTTAAAGTGGGAAAAGCGCATTCATTGTCAGAAACGTGCGTTATACAGTTGTGTGCGTATATGTTTAGGTTAGTAACCGACAGGTAAGTATATCTCATTGTAAATAAAATATATTAAGTTTCGTGGTGTCGTGTCGGTGGGGTGGCGGTGTCGTGTCAGTGTCGTGTCGGTGGGGTGTCGGTGTCGTGTCGATGTCCCGTCCCTGTCCCTGTCCCTGTCCCTGTCCCTGTCTCTGTCTAAGTCTCTGTCTCTGTCTCTGTCTCTGTCTCTGTCTCTGTCTCTGTCTCTGTCTCTGTCTCTGTCTCTGTCTCTGTCTCTGTCTCTGTCTCTGTCTCTGTCTCTAGTTAAAGTGGGACAAGCGCATGCATTGTCAGAAATGTGCGTTATACAGTTGTGTGCGTATATTATTATGTTAAGGTGTGTGCGTATATGTTTAGGTTAGTGACCGACAGGTAAGTATATCTCATTGTTAATAAAATGATTTAAGTTTCGTGGTGTCATGTCGGTGTCGTGTCGGTGGGGTGTCGGTGAGGTGTCGGTGGGGTGTCGGTGGGGTGTCGGTGGGGTGTCGGTGGGGTGTCGGTGGGGTGTCGGTGGGGTGTCGGTGGGGTGTAGGTGGGGTGTCGGTGGGGTGTCGGTGGGGTGTCGGTGGGGTGTCGATGGGGTGTCGGTGTCGTATCGGTGTGGTGTCGGTGTCGTGTCGGTGGGGTGTCGGTGTCGTGTCGGTGTCGTGTCGGTGTCGTGTCGGTATCGTGTCGGTGTCGTATCGGTGTCGTATCAGTGTCGGTGTCGTGTCGGTATCGTGTCGGTATCGTGTCGGTGTCGTATCGATGGGGTGTCGGTGTCGTGTCGGTGGGGTGTCGGTGAGGTGTCGGTGGGGTGTCGGTGGGGTGTCGGTGGGGTGTAGGTGGGGTGTCGGTGGGGTGTCGGTGGGGTGTCGGTGGGGTGTCGGTGTCGTATCGGTGTGGTGTCGGTGTCGTGTCGGTGGGGTGTCGGTGTCGTGTCGGTGTCGTGTCGGTGTCGTGTCGGTATCGTGTCGGTGTCGTATCGGTGTCGTATCAGTGTCGGTGTCGTGTCGGTATCGTGTCGGTATCGTGTCGGTGTCGTATCGGTGGGGTGTCGGTGTCGTGTCGGTGGGGTGTCGGTGGGGTGTCGGTGGGGTGTCGGTGGGGTGTCGGTGGGGTGTCGGTGGGGTGTCGGTGGGGTGTCGGTGGGGTGTCGGTGGGGTGTCGGTGGGGTGTCGGTGGGGTGTAGGTGGGGTGTCGGTGGGGTGTCGGTGGGGTGTCGGTGGGGTGTAGGTGGGGTGTCGGTGGGGTGTCGGTGGGGTGTCGGTGGGGTGTCGGTGTCGTATCGGTGTGGTGTCGGTGTCGTGTCGGTGGGGTGTCGGTGTCGTGTCGGTGTCGTGTCGGTGTCGTGTCGGTATCGTGTCGGTGTCGTATCGGTGTCGTATCAGTGTCGGTGTCGTGTCGGTGTCGTGTCGGTATCGTGTCGGTATCGTGTCGGTGTCGTATCGGTGGGGTGTCGGTGTCGTGTCGGTGGGGTGTCGGTGGGGTGCCGGTGTCGTGTCGGTGGGGTGTCGGTGGGGTGTCAGTGGGGTGTCGGTGTCGTATCGGTGGGGTGACGGTGTCGTGTCGGTGTCGTGTCGGTGTCGTATCGGTGGGGTGTCGGTGGGGTGTCGGTGTCGTGTCGGTGGGGTGTCGGTGGGGTGTCGGTGGGGTGTCGGTGGGGTGTCGGTGGGGTGTCGGTGGGGTCTCGGTATCGTGTCGGTGTCGTATCGGTGTCTTGTCGGTGTCGTGTCGGTGTCGTGTCGGTGTCGTGTCGGTGTCGTATCGGTGTCGTATCAGTGTCGGTGTCGTGTCGGTATCGTGTCGGTATCGTGTCGGTGTCGTATCGATGGGGTGTCGGTGTCGTGTCGGTGGGGTGTCGGTGAGGTGTCGGTGGGGTGACGGTGTCGTGTCGGTGTCGTGTCGGTGTCGTATCGGTGGGGTGTCGGTGGGGTGTCGGTGTCGTGTCGGTGGGGTGTCGGTGGGGTGTCGGTGGGGTGTCGGTGGGGTGTCGGTGGGGTGTCGGTGGGGTCTCGGTATCGTGTCGGTGTCGTATCGGTGTCTTGTCGGTGTCGTGTCGGTGTCGTGTCGGTGTCGTGTCGGTGTCGTATCGGTGTCGTATCAGTGTCGGTGTCGTGTCGGTATCGTGTCGGTATCGTGTCGGTGTCGTATCGATGGGGTGTCGGTGTCGTGTCGGTGGGGTGTCGGTGAGGTGTCGGTGGGGTGTCGGTGGGGTGTCGGTGGGGTGTCGGTGGGGTGTCGGTGGGGTGTCGGTGGGGTGTCGGTGGGGTGTCGGTGGGGTGTCGGTGGGGTGTAGGTGGGGTGTCGGTGGGGTGTCGGTGGGGTGTCGGTGGGGTGTCGGTGGGGTGTCGGTGTCGTATCGGTGTGGTGTCGGTGTCGTGTCGGTGGGGTGTCGGTGGGGTGTCGGTGGGGTGTTGGTGTCGTGTCGGTGGGGTGTCGGTGTCGTGTCGGTTGGGTGTCGGTGGGGTGTCGGTGTCGTGTCGGTGGGGTGTCGGTGGGGTGTCAGTGGGATGTCGGTGTCGTGTCGGTAGGGTGTCGGTGTCGTGTCGATGTGTCTTGTCGGTAGGGTGTCGGTGTCGTGTCGATGTCCCTGTCCCTGTCCCTGTCCCTGGCCCTGTACCTCTCCCTGTCCCTGTCTCTGTCTATGTCTCTGTCTCTGTCCCTGTCTCTGTCTCTGTCAAGTAATCAAATATTACAAGAGAATTTGTCGTAATGGATATTTCACGAAGTAAAGCACTTAAATCAAACAAATATGTCATCAATGGTTTTGAACACAAAACATCAGTAATAAAACCAAAAATAAGTTGAAAATAAAACCAAACCAAAACTGAATAAGAGCGTACACAGTGTTCTCAATAAATTATATTCAGATTTATCAGACATTAATTGATAGTAAAATCACTTGAATTAACAAAACATAACAAATTTTGATTGTATTACCTAGTAATTTTATATTGTTAGTGTTAGTTAAAGTGGGACAAGCGCATGCATTATCAGAAACGTGCGTTATACAGTTGTGTGCGTATATGTTTCGGTTAGTGACCGACAGGTAAGTATATCTCATTGTAAATAAAATGTATTAAGTTTCGTGGTGTCGTGTCGGTGTCGTGTCGGTATCGTGTCGGTTTCGTGTCGTTGTCGTGTCGGTGTCGTGTCGGTGGGGTGTCGGTGGGGTGTTGGTGTCGTGTCGGTATCTTAATTGATAGTAAAATCACTTGAATTAACAAAACATAACAAATTTTGATTGTATTACCTAGTAATTTTATATTGTTAGTGTTAGTTAAAGTGGGACAAGCGCATGCATTATCAGAAACGTGCGTTATACAGTTGTGTGCGTATATGTTTCGGTTAGTGACCGACAGGTAAGTATATCTCATTGTAAATAAAATGTATTAAGTTTCGTGGTGTCGTGTCGGTGTCGTGTCGGTATCGTGTCGGTTTCGTGTCGTTGTCGTGTCGGTGTCGTGTCGGTGGGGTGTCGGTGGGGTGTTGGTGTCGTGTCGGTATCGTGTCGGTGTCGTGTCGGTGTCGTATCGGTGAGGTGTCGGTGTCGTGTCAGTGGGGTGTCGGTGAGGTGTCGGTGGGGTGTCGGTGGGGTGTCGGTGGGGTGTCGGTGGGGTGTCGGTGGGATGTCGGTGGGGTGTCGGTGTCGTGTCAGTGTCGTGTCGGTGGGGTGTCGGTGTCGTGTCGATGTCCCGGTCCCTGTCCCTGTCCCTGTCTCTGTCTAAGTCTCTGTCTCTGTCTCTGTCTCTGTCTCTGTCTCTGTCTCTGTCTCTGTCTCTGTCTCTGTCTCTGTCTCTAGTTAAAGTGGGACAAGCGCATGCATTGTCAGAAACGTGCGTTATACAGTTGTGTGCGTATATGTTAAGGTTAGTGACCGACAGGTAAGTATATCTCATTGTAAATAAAATGATTTAAGTTTCGTGGTGTCGTGTCGGTGGGGTGACGGTGGGGTGTCGGTGTCATATTCAGATTTATCAGACATTAATTGATAGTAAAAAATTTTTTTCAGATTTATCAGACATTAATTGATAGTAAAATCACTTGAATTAACAAAGGATAACAAATTTTGATTGTATTACCTAGTTATTTTATATTGTTAGTGTTAGTTAAAGTGGGACAAGCGCATGCATTGTCAGAAACGTGCGTTATACAGTTGTGTGCGTATATGTTTAGGTTAGTGACCGACAGGTAAGTATATCTCATTGTTAATAAAATGATTTAAGTTTCATGGTGTCATGTCGGTGGGGTGTTGGTGGGGTGTCGGTGGGGTGTCGGAAGGGTGTCGGTGTCGTGTCGGTATCGTGTCGGTGTCGTGTCGGTGGGGTGTCGGTGTCGTGTCGGTGTCGTGTCGGTGTCGTGTCAGTATCGTGTCGGTGTCGTGTCGGTATCGTGTCGGTGTCGTGTCGGTATCGTGTCGGTATCGTGTCGGTGTCGTGTCGGTATCGTGTCGGTGGGGTGTCGGTGGGGTGTCGGTGGTGTCGGTGGGGTGTCGGTGGGGTGTCGGTGGGGTGTCGGTGGGGTGTCGGTGGGGTGTCGGTGGGGTGTCGGTGGGGTGTCGGTATCGTGTCGGTGTCGTATCGGTGTCTTGTCGGTGTCGTGTCGGTGTCGTGTCGGTGTCGTATCGGTGGGGTGTCGGTGTCGTGTCGGTGGGGTGTCGGTGGGGTGTCGGTGGGGTGTCGGTGTCGTGTCGGTGGGGTGTCGGTGGGGTGTCGGTGGGGTGTCGGTGGGGTGTCGGTGGGGTGTCGGTGGGGTGTCGGTGTCGTGTCGGTGGGGTGTCGGTGGGGTGTCGGTGGAACCACTTATATGACTATTAACTGAGTCAATATTAGTATAATCAATACTTTGAAGGTGTGTTATTAATCATTTGTGATTATTGTCAAAAATTAATGATCTCTTGATCTTCAACATGGTAGGTAGAGATGTTGCATAATAACATCATTGGAACTTTTGTAAAGGTTCTGCTAAATCTTCCATAGACACTTTGAAGGCTGCTTTGCCGGCTGGCCTTAAGTACCAAGACATCATTATGAAACTTAATATTTCCGGTTAATCCTAAACACAGCACGTCATGTTTGCTGTTGTAGAATAGCCTCTACTATCTTCCAAACTAAATAAGACTGTCAGTGACCGGTCTTAAACAAACAAGACATCAGTTTTCTCTTCCACTGATAGTACATGTAATCAAGCCTAACCCTA
Source organism: Pseudoips prasinana (assembly GCA_951640165.1). Taxonomy (NCBI): domain Eukaryota; kingdom Metazoa; phylum Arthropoda; class Insecta; order Lepidoptera; family Nolidae; genus Pseudoips; species Pseudoips prasinana. The sequence goes on along the minus strand of OX621259.1, from coordinate 13,881,712 downwards.
TAAGGGCTTTAACATCAGGTAAATAGTTAACTGCTATTAACCCAGTTAATAATTCAGGAACTTTTAATTAAAGTTATTATATTAATTACTGTCTAACATTGATAGCTTTCATTCAATAATAGATATAATTCTGGTTCTATCGTCTAGTTAGTTTAAACATAGAATTAGTTTTTAAAGTATTTGTCTTATAAATACATAAATAATACAACCTTTGGGAGCATTCCAACATATTCGTGTATGAAAATAGAATCGTTCTAGCATCTAGACTCAACTAAAATTACCGAGCATTCGTAATAATGTAACAATTTAAATAGAAGTAACAAAGCCTCACTTGTGTTCAAAGCTTACCAACACGAGATGTCGCTTCCTTCATTATCTCTCCTTTAAAACAAATGATACAACCAATATTCAGCAGGTCCTCCACTCTAATTATACCAGAAACGACGCTCGCTTCTAAATCTTCTATAGGACTCCTGAAACCACACTCAAAACTTCTAAAACAACTTTTCTTTCGTTAGCGTCTGGCGCGAAGCGCCGCCATCCCTTGACAGTCCTCCATATTGCCAAAATGCCTCGTCAATAATGCCACATCCGGTCAGTCTCATTAATTAAATAAATGTAATCTGCATAATCACATAAAAATAAATAGTTAATCTTCTATCAAAACGACAGTTAGTATTATATTACACATATAAATTTATTAATACATTATCCATTATTGTATATGAATAATAAGTAGCTGTTTTGTGAAACAATCATTTTTCCCGGTAATCCCATAATTGGTCCATTTCAAGATTAGAGAAGGGACTAATCTTTATAGTAACTAGTGATGTCCCTATATGTAAATTATTACGATAATTGAACTAATGTTAAGCTTGTTCCACACATATTTGCATCGATTAGTCTAAATTTGATAATCAGGCATAATACGAATTAAAATACTATAAATCCGTTGTTATATTTTGTTTCATTTAAAAGATATTTTGCAACACGCCAGCTAAATTATAGTACGCTTAGCTGGACGAAGGATATGTGAATAATCTCAACGTGACGAGCCAGTATGGTTAGTTACACACTGTGTACGCTCTTATTCAGTTTTGGTTTGGTTTTATTTTCAACTTATTTTTGTTATTTATTACTGATGTTTTGTGTTCAAAACCATTGATGACATATTTGTTTGATTTAAGTGCTTTACTTCGTGAAATATCCATTACGACAAATTCTCTTGTAATATTTGATTACTTTGACAGAGACAGAGACAAAGACAGAGACAGAGACAGAGACAGAGACAGAGACAGAGACAGAGACAGAGACAGAGACAGAGACAGAGACAGAGACAGAGACAGAGACAGAGACAGAGACAGAGACAGAGACAGAGACAGAGACAGAGACAGAGACAGAGACAGAGACAGAGACAGAGACAGAGACAGAGACAGAGACAGAGACAGAGACAGAGACAGAGACAGAGACAGAGACAGAGACAGAGACAGAGACAGAGACAGAGACAGAGACAGAGACAGAGACAGAGACAGAGACAGAGACAGAGACAGAGACAGAGACAGAGACAGAGACAGAGACAGAGACAGAGACAGAGACAGAGACAGAGACAGAGACAGAGACAGAGACAGAGACAGAGACAGAGACAGAGACAGAGACAGAGACAGAGACAGAGACAGAGACAGAGACAGAGACAGAGACAGAGACAGAGACAGAGACAGAGACAGAGACAGAGACAGAGACAGAGACAGAGACAGAGACAGAGACAGAGACAGAGACAGAGACAGAGACAGAGACTAACACTAACAATATAAAATTACTAGGTAATACAATCAAAATTTGTTATGTTTTGTTAATTCAAGTGATTTTACTATCAATTAATGTCTGATAAATCTGAATATAATTTATTGAGAACACTGTGTACGCTCTTATTCAGTTTTGGTTTGGTTTTATTTTCAACTTATTTTTGGTTTTATTACTGATGTTTTGTGTTCAAAACCATTGATGACATATTTGTTTGATTTAAGTGCTTCACTTCGTGAAATATCCATTACGACAAATTCTCTTGTAATATTTGATTAAATGACAGAGACAGAGACAGAGACAGGGACAGAGACAGAGACAGAGACAGAGACATAGACAGAGACAGGGACAGGGAGAGGTACAGGGCCAGGGACAGGGACAGGGACAGGGACATCGACACGACACCGACACCCTACCGACACGACACATCGACACGACACCGACACCCTACCGACACGACACCGACACCCCACTGACACCCCACCGACACCCCACCGACACGACACCGACACCCCATCGACACCCAACCGACACGACACCGACACCCCACCGACACGACACCAACACCCCACCGACATGACGCCGACACGATACTGACACGACACCGATACCCCACCGACACGACACCGACACCCCACCGACACCCCAACAACACCCCACCGACACCCCACCTACACGACACCGACACCCCACCGATACGAAACCGACACGACACCGACACGACACCGACACCCCACCGACATGACACCGACACGCACCGACACCCCACCGACACGACACTGACACGACACCGACACCCCGCCGACACGACAACACGAAACTTAATACATTTTATTTCCAATGAGATATACTTACCTGTCGGTTACTAACCTAAACATATACGCACACAACTGTATAATGCACGTTTCTGACAATGCATGCGCTTGTCCCACTTTAACTAACACTAACAATATAAAATAACTAGGTAATACAATCAAAATTTGTTATGTTTTGTTAATTCAAGTGATTTTACTATCAATTAATGTCTGATAAATCTGAATATGATTTATTGAGAACACTGTGTACGCTCTTATTCAGTTTTGGTTTGGTTTTATTTTCAACTTATATTTGTTATTTATTACTGATGTTTTGTGTTCAAAACCATTGATGACATATTTGTTTGATTTAAATGCTTTACTTCGTGAAATATCCATTACGACAAATTCTCTTGTAATATTTCATTACTTTGACAGAGACAGAGACAGAGACAGAGACAGAGACAGAGACATAGACAGAGACAGGGACAGGGTCAGGTACAGGGCCAGGGAGAGGGTCAGGGTCAGGGTCAGGGACAGGGACAGGGACAGGGACAGGGACAGGGACAGGGACAGGGACATCGACACGACAACGACACCCTAACGACACGACACCGACACGACACTGACACGACACCGACACCGACACCCCACCGACACGACACTGACACCCCATCGACACCCCACCGACACCCCACCGACACCCCACCGACACGACACCGACACCCCACCGACACGACACCGACACGATACCGACACGACACCGACACGATACCGACACGACACCGACACGACACCACGAAACTTAATACATTTTATTTACAATGAGATATTAGAGACTTACCTGTCGGTCACTAACCTAAACATATACGCACACAACTGTATAACGCACGTTTCTGATAATGCATGCGCTTGTCCCACTTTAACTAACACTAACAATATAAAATTACTAGGTAATACAATCAAAATTTGTTATGTTTTGTTAATTCAAGTGATTTTACTATCAATTAATGTCTGATAAATCTGAATATAATTTATTGAGAACACTGTGTACGCTCTTATTCAGTTTTGGTTTGGTTTTATTTTCAACTTATTTTTGGTTTTATTACTGATGTTTTGTGTTCAAAACCATTGATGACATATTTGTTTGATTTAAGTGCTTTACTTCGTGAAATATCTATTACGACAAATTCTCTTGTAATATTTGATTACTTGACAGAGACAGAGACAGAGACAGGGACAGAGACAGAGACAGAGACATAGACAGAGACAGGGACAGGGAGAGGTACAGGGCCAGGGACAGGGACAGGGACAGGGACATCGACACGACACCGACACCCTACCGACACGACACATCGACACGACACCGACACCCTACCGACACGACACCGACACCACACCGATACGACACCGACACCCCACCGGTGGGGTGTCGGTGGGGTGTCGGTGGGGTGTCGGTGGGGTGTCGGTGGGGTGTCGGTGTCGTGTCGGTGGGGTTTCGGTGGGGTGTCGGTGGGGTGTCGGTGTCGTGTCGGTGGGGTGTCGGTGTCGTGTCGGTTGGCTGTCGGTGGGGTGTCGGTGTCGTGTCGGTTGGGTGTCGGTGTCGTGTCGGTGGGGTGTCGGTGTCGTGTCGGTAGGGTGTCGGTGTCGTGTCGATGTGTCGTGTCGGTAGGGTGTCGGTGTCGTGTCGATGTCCCTGTCCCTGTCCCTGTCCCTGGCCCTGTACCTCTCCCTGTCCCTGTCTCTGTCTATGTCTCTGTCTCTGTCTCTGTCCCTGTCTCTGTCTCTGTCTCTGTCAAGTAATCAAATATTACAAGAGAATTTGTCGTAATAGATATTTCACGAAGTAAAGCACTTAAATCAAACAAATATGTCATCAATGGTTTTGAACACAAAACATCAGTAATAAAACCAAAAATAAGTTGAAAATAAAACCAAACCAAAACTGAATAAGAGCGTACACAGTGTTCTCAATAAATTATATTCAGATTTATCAGACATTAATTGATAGTAAAATCACTTGAATTAACAAAACATAACAAATTTTGATTGTATTACCTAGTAATTTTATATTGTTAGTGTTAGTTAAAGTGGGACAAGCGCATGCATTATCAGAAACGTGCGTTATACAGTTGTGTGCGTATATGATGAGATGGGGTGGAGATATTCTTTCTTGGCCGTCAACCACACAGCCATATGTCTTTATATATACATATATTTATCCATGCAGTTGTATCTCGTATCTCTGTTCCCTTTCATTACTGGTAACAAAGTATACCTCATTTGCCATGCTACATGGCTAATGGAGTATAATTTAATGCTTCATAATGTTGCGACAAATTCTCTTGTAATAGTTGCGAGTGCCCTTTGACATCCAAATTTTCTTTCTCCGCAAGTGGAAAGGTGACGTCACACTTAATTCAATATTCTGGTCCATCTGCACTATATTGTGACCAGTTTGTTTACTTGCTGCCTTGTTTATTTTATCTACTTGACTAATGAATTAATAAAACCACCCTGAACTGAGGTTTGAACCCCTAAGAGGGCCCCTCTTTGGGGTTCGAATCTCTGGCCTGGGTTACTTAGTTTACAGTCTTATTTGCCTCGGTCCTACTGGATAAAAGTGAGAACCTATTCGGTGTACTGAAATGGCCATGATGAAAAATCAAGTGTGCTTTAGAGGACACGACTGGAGGAAATCTTAGATATACACATAATTAGCTATGGAAGAAATAAAGAAAGAAATTGTGTGGTCTCACCTCTCCTCTCGCCCCTACAGTTATATACGAAACGTAACTCTCTCTTTCTTACTTCAATAACTTATATCTCCCTCTCAACTTCCATTCAAATCGCCCGATTTGAATGAATGAATGAATGAAACTTTTCGTAACGCGTTCACTAGCTTACTCCCCAAGTCAAGCGTGCATAAAGAAGTTTTATTTTAAAAACGTTTAATCACGATCGGTTCGAGGGTATAGTCATGTAGAGGTAATACACATACATGTGAACAAGCAGAGTTACTTTCGCGTTAGGAATATTATATAATAATATATATATATATATATTATTATATAATATTCCTAACGCGAAAGATCCTATATATATATATATATATATATATATATATATATATATATATATATATATATATATATATATATATATATAATATCTAGGGACAATGTCACACAGATCTTCCTAGCCCCAAACTAAGCAAAGCTTGTAGTACTATGGGTACCAGGCGACGATATACATACTTATATAGATAGATAAATACTTAAATGCATAGAAAACATCCATGACTCAGAAACAAATATTCGTGCTCATCACACAAATATTTGCACTTACCGGGATTCGAACTCAGGACCACCGGCTTCGTAGGCAGGAGCACTACCAACTAGGCTACGGTGACCGTCAAAATATTGTTATGGACTTGAATATTAGTTAAGATTTTCAGATTAGATAGTTGTCGTTACATACAAAGGCATTTTACATTTATTGGTAATCTTTTAAACTCCATTACAAGTTGTAAAATATAGAGTTCGTTATTACGATACATCAATAATGTACGGCTAGTCCGTATAATGACCGTTCGCGCCAGAAATATCGATTCGTCCATTTCTGTGAGTGACATTGAATTTTTTTGTTGCTAACCATTAATAAATGAACTCTGAATGCCTATGAATAAAATAGCTATGAATGGAACTGTCGATTTTTTATCGTTATTTTATTTCTTCGTAATTTAGATAGTCTCACTGGTTTCTTTTTATATCAGAGGGCGATAAACGGGGGCAATTGAGTCACCTGATGGCAAGTGATCACCACCGCCCATGGACACTCACAACATCAGAGGAGTCGCGAGTGCGCTGCCGGCCTTTAAGAGTCAGCAAACAAGTGTTGTTGGCCCTTTCCCTCACCCCAATGACAACATTAAAATTATTAATGTTATTATTAAGGAATGTCTTCTGTAAGGTGGAGGTACTTCCCCAGTCGGGCTGCTCTTTGAGCGAAGTAACGCTATGCCCTACCTCTCTTAAAACTGGTCCGCCAGTGATGGCCGAGGTTAAGCAACTAGGCTTGCGGTCAGAACATAGATGGGTAGAACCAAGTGGTTTGATTTCTGAGCGTCTCCGTCCTTCGGAGGGCACGTTAAGCTGAGGATCCCGGTTCTCTCTCTTCTTCAGACTACTAAATAAGAGCGTACACAGTGTTCTCAATAAATGTGTGCGTATATGTTTAGGTTAGTGACCGACAGGTAAGTATATCTCATTGTAAATAAAATGATTTAAGTTTCGTGGTGTCATGTCGGTGGGGTGTCGGTGTCGTGTCGGTGGGGTGTCGGTGGGGTGTCGGTGGGGTGTCGGTGGGGTGTCGGTGCGTGTCGATGTCATGTCGGTGGGGTGTCGGTGGGGTGTCGGTGTCGTGTCGGTATCGTGTCGGTGTCGTGTCGGTGTCGTATCGGTGAGGTGTCGGTGTCGTGTCAGTGGGGTGTCGGTGGGGTGTCGGTGGGGTGTCGGTGGGGTGTCGGTGTCGTGTCGGTGTCCCTGTCCCTGTCCCTGTCCCTGTCTAAGTCTCTGTCTCTGTCTCTGTCTCTGTCTCTGTCTCTGTCTCTGTCTCTGTCTCTGTCTCTGTCTCTGTCTCTGTCTCTGTCTCTATCTCTGTCTCTGTCAAAGTAATCAAATATTACAAGAGAATTTGTCGTAATGGATATTTCACGAAGTAAAGCACTTAAATCAAACAAATATGTCATCAATGGTTTTGAACACAAAACATCAGTAATAAATAACAAAAATAAGTTGAAAATAAAACCAAACAAAAACTGAATAAGAGCGTACACAGTGTTCTCAATAACTCATATTCAGATTTATCAGACATTAATTGATAGTAAAATCACTTGAATTAACAAAACATAACAAATTTTGATTGTATTACCTAGTTATTTTATATTGTTAGTGTTAGTTAAAGTGGGAAAAGCGCATTCATTGTCAGAAACGTGCGTTATACAGTTGTGTGCGTATATGTTTAGGTTAGTAACCGACAGGTAAGTATATCTCATTGTAAATAAAATATATTAAGTTTCGTGGTGTCGTGTCGGTGGGGTGGCGGTGTCGTGTCAGTGTCGTGTCGGTGGGGTGTCGGTGTCGTGTCGATGTCCCGTCCCTGTCCCTGTCCCTGTCCCTGTCCCTGTCTCTGTCTAAGTCTCTGTCTCTGTCTCTGTCTCTGTCTCTGTCTCTGTCTCTGTCTCTGTCTCTGTCTCTGTCTCTGTCTCTGTCTCTGTCTCTGTCTCTGTCTCTGTCTCTGTCTCTGTCTCTAGTTAAAGTGGGACAAGCGCATGCATTGTCAGAAATGTGCGTTATACAGTTGTGTGCGTATATTATTATGTTAAGGTGTGTGCGTATATGTTTAGGTTAGTGACCGACAGGTAAGTATATCTCATTGTTAATAAAATGATTTAAGTTTCGTGGTGTCATGTCGGTGTCATGTCGGTGGGGTGTCGGTGGGGTGTCGGAAGGGTGTCGGTGTCGTGTCGGTATCGTGTCGGTGTCGTGTCGGTGGGGTGTCGGTGTCGTGTCGGTGTCGTGTCAGTATCGTGTCGGTGTCGTGTCGGTGTCATGTCAGTGTCGTGTCGGTGTCGTGTCGGTGTCGTGTCGGTGTCGTGTCGGTGTCGTGTCGGTATCGTGTCGGTGGGGTGTCGGTGGGGTGTCGGTGTCGTGTCGGTGGGGTGTCGGTGGGGTGTCGGTGGGGTGTCGGTGGGGTGTCGGTGGGGTGTCGGTGTCGTGTCGGTGGGGTGTCGGTGGGGTGTCGGTGGGGTGTCGGTGGGGTGTCGGTGGGGTGTCGGTGTCGTGTCGGTGGGGTGTCGGTGGGGTGTCGGTGGGGTGTCGGTGGGGTGTCGGTGGGGTGTCGGTGTCGCATCGGTGTGGTGTCGGTGTCGTGTCGGTGGGGTGTCGGTGGGGTGTCGGTGGGGTGTCGGTGGGGTGTCGGTGGGGTGTCGGTGTCGTGTCGGTGGGGTTTCGGTGGGGTGTCGGTGGGGTGTCGGTGTCGTGTCGGTGGGGTGTCGGTGTCGTGTCGGTTGGCTGTCGGTGGGGTGTCGGTGTCGTGTCGGTTGGGTGTCGGTGTCGTGTCAGTGGGGTGTCGGTGTCGTGTCGGTAGGGTGTCGGTGTCGTGTCGATGTGTCGTGTCGGTAGGGTGTCGGTGTCGTGTCGATGTCCCTGTCCCTGTCCCTGTCCCTGGCCCTGTACCTCTCCCTGTCCCTGTCTCTGTCTATGTCTCTGTCTCTGTCTCTGTCCCTGTCTCTGTCTCTGTCTCTGTCAAGTAATCAAATATTACAAGAGAATTTGTCGTAATGGATATTTCACGAAGTAAAGCACTTAAATCAAACAAATATGTCATCAATGGTTTTGAACACAAAACATCAGTAATAAAACCAAAAATAAGTTGAAAATAAAACCAAACCAAAACTGAATAAGAGCGTACACAGTGTTCTCAATAAATTATATTCAGATTTATCAGACATTAATTGATAGTAAAATCACTTGAATTAACAAAACATAACAAATTTTGATTGTATTACCTAGTTATTTTATATTGTTAGTGTTAGTTAAAGTGGGACAAGCGCATGCATTATCAGAAACGTGCGTTATACAGTTGTGTGCGTATATGTTTAGGTTAGTGACCGACAGGTAAGTCTCTAATATCTCATTGTAAATAAAATGTATTAAGTTTCGTGGTGTCGTGTCGGTGTCGTGTCGGTATCGTGTCGGTGTCGTGTCGGTATCGTGTCGGTGTCGTGTCGGTGGGGTGTCGGTGTCGTGTCGGTGGGGTGTCGGTGGGGTGTCGATGGGGTGTCAGTGTCGTGTCGGTGGGGTGTCGGTGGGGTGTCGGTGGGGTGTCGGTGGGGTGTCGGTGGGGTGTCGGTGTCGTATCGGTGTGGTGTCGGTGTCGTGTCGGTGGGGTGTCGGTGGGGTGTCGGTGGGGTGTCGGTGGGGTGTCGGTGTCGTGTCGGTGGGGTTTCGGTGGGGTGTCGGTGGGGTGTCGGTGTCGTGTCGGTGGGGTGTCGGTGTCGTGTCGGTTGGCTGTCGGTGGGGTGTCGGTGTCGTGTCGGTTGGGTGTCGGTGTCGTGTCGGTGGGGTGTCGGTGTCGTGTCGGTAGGGTGTCGGTGTCGTGTCGATGTGTCGTGTCGGTAGGGTGTCGGTGTCGTGTCGATGTCCCTGTCCCTGTCCCTGTCCCTGGCCCTGTACCTCTCCCTGTCCCTGTCTCTGTCTATGTCTCTGTCTCTGTCTCTGTCCCTGTCTCTGTCTCTGTCTCTGTCAAGTAATCAAATATTACAAGAGAATTTGTCGTAATAGATATTTCACGAAGTAAAGCACTTAAATCAAACAAATATGTCATCAATGGTTTTGAACACAAAACATCAGTAATAAAACCAAAAATAAGTTGAAAATAAAACCAAACCAAAACTGAATAAGAGCGTACACAGTGTTCTCAATAAATTATATTCAGATTTATCAGACATTAATTGATAGTAAAATCACTTGAATTAACAAAACATAACAAATTTTGATTGTATTACCTAGTAATTTTATATTGTTAGTGTTAGTTAAAGTGGGACAAGCGCATGCATTATCAGAAACGTGCGTTATACAGTTGTGTGCGTATATGTTTAGGTTAGTGACCGACAGGTAAGTCTCTAATATCTCATTGTAAATAAAATGTATTAAGTTTCGTGGTGTCGTGTCGGTGTCGTGTCGGTATCGTGTCGGTGTCGTGTCGGTATCGTGTCGGTGTCGTGTCGGTGGGGTGTCGGTGTCGTGTCGGTGGGGTGTCGGTGGGGTGTCGATGGGGTGTCAGTGTCGTGTCGGTGGGGTGTCGGTGTCGGTGTCGTGTCAGTGTCGTGTCGGTGTCGTGTCGTTAGGGTGTCGTTGTCGTGTCGATGTCCCTGTCCCTGTCCCTGTCCCTGTCCCTGTCCCTGTCCCTGTCCCTGACCCTGACCCTGACCCTCTCCCTGGCCCTGTACCTGACCCTGTCCCTGTCTCTGTCTATGTCTCTGTCTCTGTCTCTGTCTCTGTCTCTGTCTCTGTCAAAGTAATGAAATATTACAAGAGAATTTGTCGTAATGGATATTTCACGAAGTAAAGCATTTAAATCAAACAAATATGTCATCAATGGTTTTGAACACAAAACATCAGTAATAAATAACAAATATAAGTTGAAAATAAAACCAAACCAAAACTGAATAAGAGCGTACACAGTGTTCTCAATAAATCATATTCAGATTTATCAGACATTAATTGATAGTAAAATCACTTGAATTAACAAAACATAACAAATTTTGATTGTATTACCTAGTTATTTTATATTGTTAGTGTTAGTTAAAGTGGGACAAGCGCATGCATTGTCAGAAACGTGCATTATACAGTTGTGTGCGTATATGTTTAGGTTAGTAACCGACAGGTAAGTATATCTCATTGGAAATAAAATGTATTAAGTTTCGTGTTGTCGTGTCGGCGGGGTGTCGGTGTCGTGTCAGTGTCGTGTCGGTGGGGTGTCGGTGCGTGTCGGTGTCATGTCGGTGGGGTGTCGGTGTCGTGTCGGTGTCGTGTCGGTTTCGTATCGGTGGGGTGTCGGTGTCGTGTAGGTGGGGTGTCGGTGGGGTGTTGTTGGGGTGTCGGTGGGGTGTCGGTGTCGTGTCGGTGGGGTATCGGTGTCGTGTCAGTATCGTGTCGGCGTCATGTCGGTGGGGTGTTGGTGTCGTGTCGGTGGGGTGTCGGTGTCGTGTCGGTTGGGTGTCGATGGGGTGTCGGTGTCGTGTCGGTGGGGTGTCGGTGGGGTGTCAGTGGGGTGTCGGTGTCGTGTCGGTAGGGTGTCGGTGTCGTGTCGATGTGTCGTGTCGGTAGGGTGTCGGTGTCGTGTCGATGTCCCTGTCCCTGTCCCTGTCCCTGGCCCTGTACCTCTCCCTGTCCCTGTCTCTGTCTATGTCTCTGTCTCTGTCTCTGTCTCTGTCCCTGTCTCTGTCTCTGTCTCTGTCATTTAATCAAATATTACAAGAGAATTTGTCGTAATGGATATTTCACGAAGTGAAGCACTTAAATCAAACAAATATGTCATCAATGGTTTTGAACACAAAACATCAGTAATAAAACCAAAAATAAGTTGAAAATAAAACCAAACCAAAACTGAATAAGAGCGTACACAGTGTTCTCAATAAATTATATTCAGATTTATCAGACATTAATTGATAGTAAAATCACTTGAATTAACAAAACATAACAAATTTTGATTGTATTACCTAGTAATTTTATATTGTTAGTGTTAGTCTCTGTCTCTGTCTCTGTCTCTGTCTCTGTCTCTGTCTCTGTCTCTGTCTCTGTCTCTGTCTCTGTCTCTGTCTCTGTCTCTGTCTCTGTCTCTGTCTCTGTCTCTGTCTCTGTCTCTGTCTCTGTCTCTGTCTCTGTCTCTGTCTCTGTCTCTGTCTCTGTCTCTGTCTCTGTCTCTGTCTCTGTCTCTGTCTCTGTCTCTGTCTCTGTCTCTGTCTCTGTCTCTGTCTCTGTCTCTGTCTCTGTCTCTGTCTCTGTCTCTGTCTCTGTCTCTGTCTCTGTCTCTGTCTCTGTCTCTGTCTCTGTCTCTGTCTCTGTCTCTGTCTCTGTCTCTGTCTCTGTCTCTGTCTCTGTCTCTGTCTCTGTCTCTGTCTCTGTCTCTGTCTCTGTCTCTGTCTCTGTCTCTGTCTCTGTCTCTGTCTCTGTCTCTGTCTCTGTCTCTGTCTCTGTCTCTGTCTCTGTCTCTGTCTCTGTCTCTGTCTCTGTCTTTGTCTCTGTCTCTGTCAAAGTAATCAAATATTACAAGAGAATTTGTCGTAATGGATATTTCACGAAGTAAAGCACTTAAATCAAACAAATATGTCATCAATGGTTTTGAACACAAAACATCAGTAATAAATAACAAAAATAAGTTGAAAATAAAACCAAACCAAAACTGAATAAGAGCGTACACAGTGTGTAACTAACCATACTGGCTCGTCACGTTGAGATTATTCACATATCCTTCGTCCAGCTAAGCGTACTATAATTTAGCTGGCGTGTTGCAAAATATCTTTTAAATGAAACAAAATATAACAACGGATTTATAGTATTTTAATTCGTATTATGCCTGATTATCAAATTTAGACTAATCGATGCAAATATGTGTGGAACAAGCTTAACATTAGTTCAATTATCGTAATAATTTACATATAGGGACATCACTAGTTACTATAAAGATTAGTCCCTTCTCTAATCTTGAAATGGACCAATTATGGGATTACCGGGAAAAATGATTGTTTCACAAAACAGCTACTTATTATTCATATACAATAATGGATAATGTATTAATAAATTTATATGTGTAATATAATACTAACTGTCGTTTTGATAGAAGATTAACTATTTATTTTTATGTGATTATGCAGATTACATTTATTTAATTAATGAGACTGACCGGATGTGGCATTATTGACGAGGCATTTTGGCAATATGGAGGACTGTCAAGGGATGGCGGCGCTTCGCGCCAGACGCTAACGAAAGAAAAGTTGTTTTAGAAGTTTTGAGTGTGGTTTCAGGAGTCCTATAGAAGATTTAGAAGCGAGCGTCGTTTCTGGTATAATTAGAGTGGAGGACCTGCTGAATATTGGTTGTATCATTTGTTTTAAAGGAGAGATAATGAAGGAAGCGACATCTCGTGTTGGTAAGCTTTGAACACAAGTGAGGCTTTGTTACTTCTATTTAAATTGTTACATTATTACGAATGCTCGGTAATTTTAGTTGAGTCTAGATGCTAGAACGATTCTATTTTCATACACGAATATGTTGGAATGCTCCCAAAGGTTGTATTATTTATGTATTTATAAGACAAATACTTTAAAAACTAATTCTATGTTTAAACTAACTAGACGATAGAACCAGAATTATATCTATTATTGAATGAAAGCTATCAATGTTAGACAGTAATTAATATAATAACTTTAATTAAAAGTTCCTGAATTATTAACTGGGTTAATAGCAGTTAACTATTTACCTGATGTTAAAGCCCTTATAGGGTTAGGCTTGATTACATGTACTATCAGTGGAAGAGAAAACTGATGTCTTGTTTGTTTAAGACCGGTCACTGACAGTCTTATTTAGTTTGGAAGATAGTAGAGGCTATTCTACAACAGCAAACATGACGTGCTGTGTTTAGGATTAACCGGAAATATTAAGTTTCATAATGATGTCTTGGTACTTAAGGCCAGCCGGCAAAGCAGCCTTCAAAGTGTCTATGGAAGATTTAGCAGAACCTTTACAAAAGTTCCAATGATGTTATTATGCAACATCTCTACCTACCATGTTGAAGATCAAGAGATCATTAATTTTTGACAATAATCACAAATGATTAATAACACACCTTCAAAGTATTGATTATACTAATATTGACTCAGTTAATAGTCATATAAGTGGTTCCAATTAGAACCATATTCAGATTTTCTTACTGATATTGAATGCTTTCATATCAAGTAGTCATTACTTGGGTAATGAATACAAAGAACTAAATCTTCACAAGTGATACAAGATAGTATTACTTATACAATTGATGTTGAAGTTCAAGAATTGTTGAACCTTGACAGGAATGCGAAGTTCCTTGAGCAGATGACTCAAATAATAATAATACAATGATGAAGTATTATTATGGGTTGACTTTGTTAACAGTCAAACCAGTGGTTGCGATTAGAACCATTCTCAAATTAACTTGCTTATATTGAATAAGCTTTCTGAAGATATTACAACATCGGTGAATCCAAGAAGTTACTTATGACAAATTAAGGCTTCTGTGTTATTACATAAGGTTAATTATAAATATTATCCATATATAAATGTTTTCCTTGATATTATATATATATATATATATATATTATGAACTAGAGTCATATATATTTTTGTAATAAATAAGTAAAGGTTAGGGTAGTCAAAAGATTAAGCCCTCTCATGTCTCTTGTTTTCAAAGGACATTGACTAAGACTAACAACCCACACAGACCTTCTGTAATTAGAATAAAAGAGTACCCCTATAAGGACATTTGTCAGTCCAAAGGCGGAAGAAGTCTTGACCCTATGGAGCCGGAGACTATTGTACTTCGCGGGGAGATTTGGGCGAGTACCATAGCCGCAAATAAAATAATATTGTATATTATGATATTCTAGTATAATCTACAAACAAGCTAGAATAATCTAGAAAAGATATAAAGTCAATCTCAACAATATTTTTAAGGAAAACTTATATACTATGGCTGAATTAAATTATTATATTTCAAGATGTGTGAATTAAAACAAACAATAACATTTAGGAAACATACATATAATCTAATTAGACAATATCAACAAGACATTCATTCAATAGGACTTATCAAATAACATAATATCCTTTTATGAAAATAAGTTATACTCCAATAAGAAGTAGTATGAAAACTTTATGTTTATCAGAGAAATTATAGAATTAAAACTACATATTTATGGTCTTATATATTAAAATAAAGTTCTAATAAGATTTTAGATACCATTATGGTAATCAATTTAGGGTAAACTAGGCTTCATTAGTTCTGTCACTCTTGTACAATTACATAAGTTTAGAAAGTTTATTTATGATTAGGATTAAGTTAATTTAGGATTGATTGATTTGTTCTCCTTTTCAAAAAGTTCTTGGATTACTATGTGCAACTTAGGTTCCTACCATACTAGACGAATCACTGGCCAATTTAAATCAACTTGTTTCAATCAAATCCAGCAGGAATGTAAATTTATTAGGATATAGCCTTATCTAAAAGAGAGTTAAGTTAAGAACATTTAGGATCATATTAGTACATAATAATACAATATACAAGCAGTATACATCATTAGATACATATAATTAAGTTCAATTAGATATTAAATTGTATCCTGTTAGTTAGGATGATCAGGTACAGCGATAGGGAAAACATCAAATAAAAAAAATTTAGAATAGGGGGTAGGGTGGGTAGGTACAAGTGTTCTCAATAAATCATATTCAGATTTATCAGACATTAATTGATAATAAAATCACTTGAATTAACAAAACATAACAAATTTTGATTGTATTACCTAGTTATTTTATTAACCGACTTCCAAAGGAGGAGGTTCTGAAGTTCACTGGTATTTTTTTTTATTTTTATGTATGTACACCGATAACTCAGAGATTTATGATCCGATTTACGTGATTCTTATTTAGTTTGATGCGGAATAGTTGCCATTTGGTCCCATAAAAATTTTATATAGATTGGCCCAGTAGTTTTCATTTTATGAAAAATAATGTAAAAAAGTTTTTGTTTATGTGGACGATGTAACTGTTTTTGGCACACGTTTTTAAATATTAGCCGGTCTAGCTCATACTGTTAAAGGGTTTCTTGGTGGGAACATAAATAACAATTTCAGACGACTATCGTTTAATACACGCTTATAAGCTCGTTATTGGAAGCGCATGTAGGCGCACCTTTTAGCACAAGCGCATTATTTTATGTACATACATTAAATAATAGTACACCAATTACGTTGAGATATATTAACCGACAAGTTGTGCCCCGCGGTTTTATCCGCGTTTTTACCCGCGTTAAACTATACAAATTATAGCCTATGTGTTAATCCAGGAAGTCAGCTAACTCCATAACAAATTTTATTAAAATCGTTCCAGCCGTTTAGGCGTGAAGAGGTAACAAACATACACACTCACAAACTTTTCACCTTTATTAGGGTTTTTAGGGTTCCGTAGCCAAATGGCAAAAGCGGGACCCGTATGGATTGGTCATGTCTGTCTGTCCGTCTGTAAGATACTTTTTCCGCAACTATGAATGTTGAAACTTGGTAACTAGATGTATTCTGTGAAAATCTAACTTACGCACAATTTTTTTTTTTAAATTGGGGGTTAACCATTCTTAGCTGAAACTCAAAGGTTTTTTTCATCAAACCCATACATGTGGGGTATCTATGTATAAGTCTTTAAAAATGATATTGAGGTTTCTCATATAATTTTTTTCTTAACTGAATAGTTCGCGCGAGAGACACTTCCAAAGGCGTAAAATGAGTGTCCCCTCCTGTAATTTCCAAAATAAGAGAATGATAAAACTAACAAAAATATATGATGTACATTACCATGCAAACTTCCACCGGAAATTAAATACATAAACATAATAACAATTAAACACAAAATAAAAATTATAATACATCGTAAACTGCAATTTACCTTTCATTCTATCAACTCAAATACTTGCTGCTAGGGAACCCTTCATGGGCGAGACCGACTCGAACTCAGCCGGTTTTTTTAATTATCTATATAATGCTCAGAAGACTCGTTGTCTTCTTGATCATCAATACGACCTAGCCCTCTGCTCAGCAGACTCGTTGGCTAATCGATCATTAATAAGACCTAGTATAACAGCCCTCTGCTCAGCAGACTCGTTGGCTAATCGATCATTACTAAGACCTAGTCTAACAGCCCTCTGCTGAGCAGACTCGTTGGCTAATCGATCACTAATAAGACCTAGTCTAACAGCCCTCTGCTCAGCAGACTAATTTCATTCACTGTCACACAAGAACGTGAAATATATAATTTCGAACAACTTTTTTTCGGAGGATATATACTTATTTTTCCGTTCCCATTTTTTGGGACCTATATTTTTGAGGCCCGTGGCACCTTTCGTAGGCTTACCCATAGCTAGACACTAAAAAGTGACAAATAAAAAAAACTTCGTTTAAAAAAAACCGACTTCAAAAACTAAAAAGTATAAAAAAATATCTTAATAAAGATTTAATTTAATACATCTCTTATGCAAACCAAACAATACCTTTAATATTAATGAAATACTAAAATATGTATGTGACACCTATTGATAGGTTTGAAGTCGGTGCCAAGCCCTAAGCAATATAAAAGTAAATTTTTCAAACCGCTTCCTTACTTTGTGTAGAAATTCCTACACTAAAGATTAACCTACGTAAATAATTTTAAAGAACAATGAAAATTTATGTGAAACATATGAAACTTTATCATAAAAATATATATAATATTAATACCTTACATTTGGCTTGGCACCGACTTCAAACCTATCAATAGGTGTCACATACATATTTTAGTATTTCATTAATATTAAAGGTATTGTTTGGTTTGCTGAGATGTATTAAATTAAATCTTTATTAAGATATTTTTTTATACTTTTTAGTTTTTGAAGTCGGTTTTTTTAAACGAAGTTTTTTTATATTGTTAGTGTTAGTTAAAGTGGGACAAGCGCATGCATTGTCAGAAACGTGCGTTATGCGCTATACGTCGCGAAGCCGCGGTAGGCGTCGGGGTTAGCGTCGCAACGCCATGGTTGGTGTCGGGATATGCGTCGCGACGCCACGGTAGGCGTCAACGTCAGCGTCAGCGTCAGCGTCAGCCTCAGCGTCAGCGTCAGCCTCAGCGTCAGCCTCAGCGTCAGCGTCAGCGTCGTCATCGTCGTCGTCAATTTCAGTTAAAACAAGTTACAATATTACATAAAAGAGATGTTCGTTTTATGACCGTTTATAAACGTTTGGTTTTATAGAGATAGATCCATTTTAAACGAGACCCAAGGTATCCACAGTCGACAGTCATGGAAATAATCTCAATTTTTACGCGGATAATGTAATGATGATAACTAACGATTGTACGGTTCATGAGATATCCAAAAAGGCAATCAATCGTAATATTATCGTATGATATATTTATTTAATCAGATAGGTGTTGGTGAAAAGTTTGAAGTGTTCGTATGAGAAAACGTCTCGCAACACCGTGGCCGTCGTTGCGTCGCTCCGAATGTTCTCCTTCTGCCCCTGGAGGTGCTAGCTTTGGCTATGGACACACAGCCTTCGTATATGTTATCTCCTTTTCTCTTAACTCGCCAACCCTGATACAAATTGATCTCGAAGATTTTCTTCTAGCTTGTTTTTGACACGTTGACGCTAAGTGTTAAGGTTCTGTAAATACTCTGACTGAGATTTACCGAGCTTTTCATGCAGAGGTCGAAAACCATACCTACTATTACATATCTAGCTATCACAGACTTCTGAGGTTTCAAAACACAAATGTTACATACATTTGAGTTTTGAAACCTCAGAAGTAAACAACTAAAAATAAACCTTTTACAGATAATTACACCCAGACTGAGACCAAACAGCCATGTTTGGTCACACTGTTTACGCCATTGTTGCACCAATGCTAAGGTAGCGCCATCTGGGGAATACACGTGACTGGCCAGTGCCGCGAGTTCCCCTATTGGCTACGACCATGCGCCGGCGTCAGGCGCCACGTTCGCAGAAAAAACAGTCTAGTTTTGACTCACACACACGCTACCTCGCGCGCGGCGAGATTCGCATTAATTCGCACTTTTTTTATTCTATTGTCCACGTCGCGCTGTTATATCGCCGCTACTGAAGTAAACCTACGTAGGTACCCTATATGAGACTGTTTGTGCTGTGCAAAGTTGTGTGTGTTGTCATCTGCTTCGCCACGAGCTTCGGGGCATCCAGTCGATAGGAACGAGTTGGCTGAGCAGGTGAGTGCGTTTTTCCATGCTGGCCTACTTGCATCTGGAGTAAACAGTTCTCATTTTACCGCCAACTCCCAGGTTGGATCCGTGTCAGAAGACAGGCGAATAACCTGGGGTATACCGCCCGCTCACACACAATTGTCTGTCCTGATTGGGAAACGTACCCACGACCAGCGGCGCGAAAAGGAAGCATTTACCTACCACGTCAAACGGACGGTCCATAGAATAATTTGGATAGAAATAATTTGATTTGTTTTATTGTGTGCAAATAAAAACCACTTAATGAGTATTTTTTCTTGTAATTTCATATCATCAAATACTTAAATTACCATATATCGATAAAATTCTATCCACTACCCGTTGAACTCACTATAGCCTGTACTGCCTTTGTGTGAGTGCTTGTTGATAGTAATTTCACATTGTATGTATTAACAAACACATCAATATTTTTTTAATGTGTTGCCCAATTAGAGCGAAGATCTCCAAGAGTGCGTAACTACAACGTGTGCGTGTTCTTGTTTACTGAATCATTGTGTGCGTTAATTCAAATGGCTACACTTGGACTGCATAGGACATTAGTGACACTGTCTATCTACCATTTTTAAATATCTGTGGTTACTGACTACTATACCAATAGGCCAGTCAAATCTTCTAAAATTCATTCTGTAAACTGAAAACAACGATTGAAATTAAAGCCTGGTGTCTTCATCTTGCAGCAATTCTGCACGTTCCACACATTTTTGCCAATTTTCAATGGAGACATTGGAAATGGCTTCATCGACTAACTTGATTCTGTTATCGATAATGGCCTTGCGCGCGCGCAACTAGCGCACATCCCTACTCCGATTATGATTTATGACCAAATCTGCAGCGATATTTTAACTATAATATAGATGAGACTAATCATTCTACCAGACTAAGATAAAAAATATACTTTTAAGCTTATATTTAAACACTTTAAAGGAATACATTTTTATATTATTGTTGACAATCTCTATCAGATCCTAACCTCTTTTTAAATGCATTTTTTGTTTGCACTCTTTTTTTTATTAAAAATCTTATTAAAAATCCTCGCTGATAAAAAACTTCTGCACCTATTTTAATAGCAGTTGTTATAATTAGGAACTACAAATCTTTTGATATTTCTGTTTCTTTGAGCGTGTTAGCTTGGAATCGATATAATAACTATATATATTACATGTTGGTAGATAAAATAAAAGTAGATTTATAATTAAATACGGTATTAATAAAACAGCGGTAGCCTAACATTTTTGTGGTGACGGGCGGGTGTACGTCATACTTGTTTGTCGCATAAACACGTTTCACACTTGGTTGTCGTCTATTATAAAACGTGTGTCCCGATCGGTTGGAGGATCATTCTTGTTCGAAACGTTGACCGAAGCGGAGCTCTCGGTGGTTGGAGGGACGATTTAGTTTGAACAAATTTAAATTAACAGTTTTGCTATTTGTGTCGAATCTATTGGAACTGTCGTACTGAATAGACAGAGTGATTCAAAGCTAAGTAAACTTTGTATTATGTTTATGTCTCAACGTGGTATGTTTTATTAAATAATATGTTCAGCTTGTATTTCTTGTATTTAAATGATTATTTCCCTATATGGTAAATATATATACCTTATAATAGATTACCTGGTTTTCATTATACACATATAACACCTCCATGATACATAAAGTATGATGCTTTCTTGTTGGGTAACGGTGTAAAGTAATCTTATTTATAACAATTTATATTATAGAGCTTAGCATATCTGGCTATATCTATACTTATCTACACATCTATTTAGTCTTACCTAACAAGCGTAAGTCCGTCCACTGCTGGACAAAAGCCTCCCCGAAGAATGGGGGAATATGCCATAATCGCCACGCTTGGCAGACGGATTGGCGATTGCAGTTTGAAAGCCACAGTTCACAGAAAAAACGCGGTTGCCCGTTCTCTGGTAGGTATGACCTCGGACAATTTCTACGCCCCATACGGAATGAGATGGGGTGAGGTAACTATATATAGTACTAGCTGCGCTCCGCGGTTTTACCCGCGTCACATTTTATAGATTATTACAGCTCCTCCACCGTAGGTGATAGCGTGATAATATGACCTCTTAGTAATATTCAGGCAAAATTTGAAGTAAATCCATGGCGTACTTTTTGAGTTTAGCCCGGACATACATACAGACAAAAATTCTATAAACTATATTTTTGTCTTCAATAACGATTATAGACCACGCCCCAAGTATCCTTTAAAAAAATATTCAATGTACAGTTCTGACTTTCCTACGATTTTATTATATGCATAGAAGATTTTCAAATTCGGTTTTAGAGCAATTTTAGTGTAGGTATTAAGACTTACTTTAGTAGTTCTACAGTAAGATACTCTTACTTATACGTGACCCCGAAATATTTAACCCCCAGCTTACAACCGGCTTTGTTCATGATACACGGTTTTCGATTGTAATATAATACACGTCAACCTTCATCCCTTACCTTAGAATTTAATTCCGAGATTATGTTCAAGATAATATATATCGGGTTCCATTAAGTTCACGTATTATATATAGAGCTTTTCTGTATCTATGTCATATATTTCTCTATCACCGCATAGTGCAAATTATAGTCATAAGAATAATAGAAATCAGTGTATCGAACATACGTTGCTAAGCAAGCCTAAATCGTTACATAAATGATCTTTATTTAGCACTTGGGTATTAAAATACTATGGCCTTAAGAATACCTATATTGATATAAGGAGCAGCTAATACTTATACAATATATGGTTACATAATATTTCATCATATCAGCCGGAAGACGTCTACTGCTGGACAAAGGCCTCCCCCAAAGATCTTCACAATTGCCGACCTTGCGGTACCGGCATCCAGCGGCTTCCAGTGACCCTCACAAGATCATCGTTCCATCTTATAGGAGGCCTGCCCGGGCTGCATATGGTTGCGTTCGTGGTTGCCATTCGAGAACGTTTCTGCCCCAGCGGCCGTGTCAGTTCTACGAGCTATATCTTCGTGCTATGTCGGTTACTTTGGTTCACCTGCAAATCTCAACATTTCTGATTCGAAAGTTATATTATATGATAAGGTTATATTTTTTTCTTAGACTATTTTTTGTTGGATTTGATTGTTATTGTTTTACGGTAACAAATAATGATAAAACTAACAACTAACGCCATCTAGTACTAAGTATGTGTACCCTACTGTATTGAACTAGGAGTATTGGTTATGTTCTATAATAAATGTCAGTCTATCGAAAACTACTGCCGTGTTTCATTAGGTTATGGGCCCAGACTCCCAAAATCGTGTTAATTCGTACTATTTCGCTAATCTAATTACTTCTCGTGGACAATCAGTTATCAGTCAACACAAAGACTATAAAAGTTTAGTTGGAATCGGTGTATTTCACAATATTTTCCTAATTGAAAATTGCAACCGCATGCCCTGTTAGTGCATATTCAAGATGGCTGGAAGTTACATAGTGAACGTGCCCAAATTAAAAGGTCGCGATAATTACGACGAGTGGGCGTTTGCTGTCGAAAATTTTTTGATGTTGGATGGAGTAGATATTCAGAAGCAAGAATCGCCAAATGATGCTCAGACGATTGAGGACAAAAAGGCGAAAGCCAAGCTCATCATGACGATTAATTCATCAATCTATGTTCACATCAAGAACGAGCAAACAGCACATGGTGTATGGAAACGTTTGAAAGCCTTATACGATGACTCTGGCTTTACACGTCGCATCAGCCTACTTCGCCAGTTAATTTCTATCCGGCTAGAAGATTGCGAATCCATGGGTGCCTACGTAACGCAAATGGTGGATACAGCACAGAAGGTAAAGGGTACCGGATTCCAGATCACTGATGAGTGGATCGGCTCATTATTGTTGGCGGGGCTAACAGATCGATTTTCCCCAATGATAATGGCGATCGAACATTCCGGTTTGGATATCAGCACGGATGCCATAAAGTCGAAATTACTTGATATGAGTTCGGAAGTTGAAATGGAACGTTCAGGAATGAACAATGCAAATAGTGCATTTTTATCGAAAAGTTGGCAGCAACGAAATAAAAAGAAAACTGGCAACACCGCAGATAGGACGAAAACGCCATCGCCGCCATCTTTGAACGTCAAAACAATCCGTTGTTACAAATGTAAACAACTCGGTCATTACATGAATAAATGTCCAAATATTACACAGAATAAACGTGAAACCAACGCATTTAGTGCAATATTTCTGAATCAAATCATCGTTCCAGAAATCAGATTGGTACGTAGATTCAGGTGCAAGTTCGCATATGATCACAGATAAAAGTTGTTTACAAAATATATCGCTCAGCCACGAAGTAACAGAAATAGTAGTTGCGAATCATGAGAAAATACCTGTTGTATGCTCAGGAAACACAATGATTACGACCATAGTTGACAATACAGAGTTTAATATTCCTGTTAATGGTGTTTTATGCGTACCTAACCTCTCAACTAATTTACTTTCAGTAAGTCAAATGATCCGAAATGGAAACAAAGTTAACTTTGAAAAAGAAGTTTGCTACATACGAAACCCCCAGAATGTATTGGTGGGAAAAGCAAATCTAGTGAATGGAGTATACAGACTGCATATTAAGTCAGAACATTTGTTGGCATGTTCAGCTACAAATGTGACTAGTCAAACTTGGCATCGAAGGTTGGGGCACATCAACAGTAAGAATCTGGATGCTATGAAAAATGGCGCTGTGCTAGGAGTTTCTTATACAGATAAAGCTGAAGCTGGTATGTCCAACTGTATCACTTGTTGTGAGGGGAAGCAGTTTCGATTTCCTTTTCCACACAAAGGGAAACGGTGTGAAAATGTTCTGGATGTGGTCCATTCTGATGTCTGTGGACCCATGAAACAAATCTCCAATGGACAGGCAAGATATTTTCTACTATTTGTGGATGATCACAGCCGGATGGCATTTGTTTATTTCCTTAAGGCAAAAAATCAAGTCTTTAAATATTTCAAAGAATTTAAAGCTCTAGTTGAAACACAGACGGGCAGAAAACTAAAGGTATTAAGAACAGACAATGGTGGGGAGTTTTGTTCATTGGAATTTGATATATTTCTAAAGAAAAATGGTATTGTGCATCAAACAACAAACCCCCACACACCAGAACAGAACTGCTTGTGCGAGAGACTAAATAGAACAGTAGTGGAGAGAGCTCGGTGTCTTTTGTTTGAGGCAAACCTAGATAAAAGGTTTTGGGCAGAAACTGTTAATACAGCAGTTTATTTGCGCAATAGAACATTGGCTTCAGGAATAAACAAAACACCTTATGAGCTATGGAGCGGTGAAAAGCCAGATCTCAGCCATATTCGGATATTCGGCAGCCCCGTGATGGTCCATGTGCCCAAAGCTAAGAGGACTAAATGGGACAGAAAAGCTGAAGAACATATCTTGGTTGGATACCCAGAAAACACAAAGGGTTATAGGCTATATAACCTGAAAACAAGGCAAGTCATCACCACAGAGATGTTGTCATCATGGAGAAAATTAAAGACTCTGACATGATACAAGCAGTGGTGGAGGATAAAGAAAGTGTTCTGAGTGATGAAGTTAAAGATATGACTCAAAAAGATGAAGATCTACCTTGTGATCTAAAGGATAATACATATATGTCAGATGATGTTACATATGTACCAGACGATGATGTAAGTACCTCTAGCTCAGATGAATTCTGTGACAGTAAATTTAGCCACAGTGACTCAGAAGATCTGCAGTCGGCAACACCATCCCAAATGGAGAAGCGTGTTAAAAAGCCAGTAGAAAGGTATGGATACAGTAACATATGTCAAAATATGGAGAATTTGTATGAAAGCAGCCTTACATATGAAGATGTGATGAGGGGACCAGAACAAGCAGATTGGTGTAAAGCCATGGAAGAGGAACTTTAGTCGTTTAGTGAAAATGAAGCTTGGGAATTGGTCGACAAACCAAGTGACTGTAATGTTGTGCAGTGCAAGTGGGTGTACAAGAAAAAGCTAAACAGTGATAACACAGTGCGATATAGAGCTAGACTAGTTGCTAAAGGGTTTACTCAAAGAGAAGGCATTGATTATAAAGAAACCTTTTCCCCGGTTCTAAAATATTCAACCCTAAAATTGTTATTTGCTATTAGTGTTAATTTAGATCTCAAAATTACCCATTTAGATGTAACAACAGCCTTTTTAAATGGCCACTTAGATGAAACTGTTTTCATGCAATTGCCTCAGAATTTTGATTGTGAATGTACTGGTAAAGTCCTTAAATTGAAAAAGGCCATCTATGGTCTCAAGCAGTCAGCTCGTGCTTGGTATAAAAAGGTTGATGATAGTTTGCAGAAATTGGGTTATATAAAGTCCAAGTATGAACATTGTTTATAAAATCTGTTGGTAATTTTAAAACATTTGTAAGTTTATTTGTTGATGACTTTTTCATATTTTCAAATTGCACTAATGAAGTTAACAATTTAAAATGTAAGCTATGTAAAGAATTTAAATTGAAAGACCTAGGCCAATTAAGGCAGTGTCTAGGTATGGATGTCAAAATAGAGAAAAATAAAATTTGTGTTAGCCAAGAAAAATTTATTAATAAACTGTTGTTTAAATTTGGTTTGGAGAATTGTAAAGGTATAGAGACACCAATGGAAATAAATTTGAGCTTGAAAAAGGAAAAAATTTAAATTCTAAATTTCCATATCAGCAGCTTATTGGTAGCTTAATGTATCTTTCTGTTTTAACCAGACCTGATATTTCCTATTGTGTTAGTTATTTAAGTCAGTTTAATACATGTTATACTGAAACACATGTTAATCATGCTAAGCGTGTCTTAAGATATTTAAGCTATACAAAGTCCTTTGGATTAATGTATGTAAAAGATAGTTTAGATGTAGCTGGTTATGCAGATGCTGATTGGGCATCAGATACTGTAGATCGTAAGTCATATACTGGATATTGTTTTATTTATTCAGGTAGTGTAGTGTCACACGAAAGTAGGAAACAACAGACTGTCACCTTGTCAAGCACAGAGGCAGAATACATGGCTATGTGCGAGGCATCTAAGGATGCTATTTTCTTAAAGAATCTATATACTGAACTTTTAGATAGGGGTAATAATCCTATTAAATTGTTTAATGACAGTCAAAGTGCTAAGAAACTTTCTGAAAATTGTGTGTATCATAGACGTAGTAAACATATAGATGTTAAGTTTCATTTTATAAGAGAAGCAGTTGCTAATAAATTGATTAATATAGAATATTTAAAAACTTCAGAAATGATAGCAGATGTTTTGACTAAAAGTTTAGGTAAGAATAAACATTGTTACTTTATGAAAAATATGGGCATTGTAAACTTAAATAATTAGGTATTTTTAAGTTTTTTTTGTTTTGTTGTTTTATTCTTTGTGAATTTTAAAGTTTTTAGTTCTTGTGAGAATTTTCATTATTTTGTTAAGTGGTGGTGTTATTGTTTTATGATAACAAATAATGATAAAACTAACAACTAACGCCATCTAGTACTAAGTATGTGTACCCTACTGTATTGAACTAGGAGTATTGGTTATGTTCTATAATAAATGTCAGTCTATCGAAAACTACTGCCGTGTTTCATTATTGATGTCCAAACTGAAAGGTTTTTTTATGTTATATTTTACAGTTTTAACGTTGTCTCTATTCAATAAGGTTGTGATTGAAATTATTAAAAAGTCAATTAATTTTACTCGCCTTTTATTTAAAATATTTATTTTATTTTTACTTTATTTAATAGAATTTCCTTAGAAACTAAAGGGACTTATCTACTGCTGGCCGTCTTTGGGTTATATATACTACAAAATAAAAATAAACAACTAATAGGGAATTAAAATACGCATCGAATGATATAAAATAAAACAATATAATTGTAATTAAGACTACCAAAAAAGCAAAAATACTAATTCTTTTTTTTTCAGTATGATCTCCTGAAAAAAATTATATTTTGAAATGTGGCCCTTAAATTGTAAGCAGCGATGTGTTGTCTAGATTTGTAAAGCTCCTGTTCTTCTGATCCTGTCATTTGATCGGTTTCCCTGAGTAATTTAAATTATTAACATGATCCTTTTAAAAGTATCAAATTCTATATATTAATCTTAAAGTAATTAAATGCATTGCGATGTCATAAATGACAGACGGACTAACTAATCTTTAAAACATATATATAATTATATGTTACTTGCATTGGTGAAAATTATTTTTGTTCACTGAAATTATGAGAAGTTGAATTGTATGTATGTGAATACTCAAGTACTTGATGTTCTATATAATTTCTACAATAATGTATTATTTCAATAGTGACGCCGTGCCCATGGAGTAATTTCGCTAAGTAAGCAAACTAACATATTACTAACGTCCATCGCCGCACCTCAGCTTTAGCTGTCGAACATGTAAGCTACAAATTTTACACCCAAATAAGTACGAATCGAATATCTGCCCTATATTTTCTGTCTACGGGTAAACTCTACGTCACGCTACAAATTTATACTGAGACATTACAGAGTAAATTTGTAGGGTGACGTAGATATACATGATAGGGATATGATGTAGGGTTTACCCGTAGACAGAGATGGATAGACAATAAGCAACTAATTGGTGAGCACGGTTTTCTAACTTATGTAGGCATCAATCACTTGGGTGTCAACCCATATGGGGCTCTGACCCATGGTACTGCTGATGTGAAGGGTCAGTTTTATAGAAGGAGGTCATTATCGAAGTCACGGACTACATGCAGGATGATGAAGATCAAACGGAAGACATTTTCAAATTGGTTACATGCTATTGATAAGACGAATTTATTTTTTGTGATACTTAATATTGTAGTAATTAATAGATATTATTTTCTATACGTTTCAAATTAATAGATTATCCATATAAGTGTATATCGGGGTCATTAGGGGTATGTCTATTTTATATCGGGGCAATTAGCCAGTAAATGTGAACATAAGAAGATAATTGACGTTAAAATATTTTTCTTTCTTTTAGGCTATTACTTTATTACTACAAAATTAAATTGGGAAACAAAATGCAATCCAAACATTGTGGGTGGAAACATAACACGCAAGAATGACAGCTGCGGTAATCCGAATTCGAATTTAAACAACCACATTTCGCCAACTGCCTACAATCGCGCTACGAAGCATTCGCTGCTACGCCAGTGCTACATCGTTGGCCGCCGTAGTCGCACGCTGTGCTACGGACTACGAGAATCTGTTACGAGATTAAATACGAAACATTCTGTGCGAAGAGTTACACTGTGTAAAAATAATTATATTTAGTTTGAAACTATGTTTTGGGTTTCACAGATTATGGTACAGTGAAGTTTAGTTGTTTATTACAGTAAAAAACCTTTTTTACTTAATGGTAACTTAAATGTTCTTTTTAAAATGAGTGTAGAACTGTTGAATTTATTAAAGTATGAAGCGAAGATTGAATCAGATAATAAATGTAAGTTCTAATATTATTTAATTATTTTAAAGTGTTACTTTACTATTTAATGCATTGATTCTAATTGTGTTTAACCTTATAATACTATCTAGCTAGATTAAGAAATAACTTGGTTTGTCATTTGACACTTTTCTACTACTGTAAAATAACATAGTAAATATATTAGGGAATATATTTTTCAAAATTTACGATATAATAGTTTTTTGTTAGGGGATTTGAGGCTACAAAAAACACGCTCATGGCTTTCATAAGATTATTTATAATCGATTTTGAAGGTTATGACAATTGAAATTGATAATAATATTTAAAGTTCAGTTTTAATACAGTGAAATACCACACGCAAACTTTCAATTCTAATTCAAATTAAATATTTAGTAGGTAATTATAAATTTGCTTACACACTTTTATTGCATTACTTGGCGAGTTTGCGTCAGAAATTCATTTAGATGATGATGTCGTTTTACTTTTAAATACTTGTGTAATTAGTGCTTATCCAAACATGGGCAAAAATAATACATTTCTGCCGTAAAGCCTATGTATAAAGGCCTGTTTATAAAGGTAATATAAACTTGAGTAATTATTTTGTTTAAAATATATTGCTTTCAATGCAATACATTTAAATGTATTTTGGAAAATTTTGATTATATATTTTGTTTTGAATTTGCAAATTAATAATCATAAAATCCGATATAGTCAAAATCAAAATTGTGCTATTTTTAAATAGGTTAGCAGGAATTAATAATATATGCAATTATTTAAAAATATAGTACCGTTAAGAGGCTGATAGAAAACAAATGTTTGTTTTCTTACTGTGATGAATGATGAAACCTTCTTTAGTAAATTTGAAAACTTCTCGATCATAACTCAACTAAAATTACAGCATGAGTTTTAATTTTTCTACATAACCACATTTGTTGATTTTAGCATTATAATAATACCATGATATCTAATTAATCTAGTAGCCTTTTAATATGTATTATAATGAAATTAAATGAAATAATGAAATTTATTCAGCACTCACACAATGTATTACATAAACACAGCTTAAAAACAGTTATTAAAGCAACAAAATATTTTGAATTAGTCCGTCCGTGCGGTCTGTTTCGTCATTTAGCAATTGTATATTAAAATTAAAGAATTGAAAACAACGAGCAGTTGGCTAGCTATACCAATTTAAAACAAATAATTGTTGTGCCATTGTCTACATGCACGATAATTCATATATAATTTACTATTTATTTAAATTAGTGTTGTAATTAGCATTAATAGTATAATATTGATGTTAATTACACTATTAACTACTCTAATAGTAAATTATATATGAATTATCGTGCATGTAGACAAACATGAAACGATCAAACACTTATATTAATAGGCATTTATAATAATAATAGACTCGCTGTATTTGCTAACAAATCTAATAATTTGATATAAAAATTCCAACACAAAAATTTAAATATTTCTTTACAGCCTTAGCCTAGATATTATGCATTTGTGTGTCGGCTTAGTAAATAACCCCATTAT
Organism: Pseudoips prasinana; assembly: GCA_951640165.1. Classification (NCBI taxonomy): domain Eukaryota; kingdom Metazoa; phylum Arthropoda; class Insecta; order Lepidoptera; family Nolidae; genus Pseudoips; species Pseudoips prasinana. The sequence continues at coordinate 13,851,516 of OX621259.1, read as the reverse complement.
TAAAATTTTTAATCTCGGTACAATATTCAAGAATAGAATCTGATTTCCTTGGCTCAGAAAGGCCTCCATTAAGAAGACGATAACATTATATGCTTGTAGTTATATAATAGTTTTACTAGTACCGATATTTAGCAAAGATTCTGAGCAAAGAATATACTCAATAAAAGATCATTTAACCAATTAATAATATCTACAACATAAGAAAGCAAGGTTTTTCTCATTTCTTTAATATTTTGTCTTAGGCACATATTTGTAATTCATCATTTAACGCTATACTAGTAAAGTTACTCTCCCAAAAGGGGGTCTTAAACATCACAGTTCATCACAATAATATTATAAAGGCGAAAGTTTGTGAGTGTGTGACTGTGTCAGTGTGTATGTTTGTTACTTCTTCACGTCTAAACGGCTGGAGTGATTTTAATAAAATTCGGTGTAGAGTTAGCTGATACCCTGGATTAACACATAAGCTATAATTTATAAAGTTTAATGCGGGTAAAACCGCGGGGCACAGCTAGTGTATATATATGTGGCGAAACTGATGGGTTCCTGTTTATCCCGTAAATAATTAAATACTATGAGTCTATATGTTACGAATCTTATAGGATATATAATGCCACTTACACAAAACTGGATCGCACGACGAAGAAATTTAATATCATTTTAGTACGGAACCCGCCGAAATTTGCCATTCTTGTAATGCATTTTCAATCGACAGCCAATTCAAATCACTTTTTGGCCCACCCGGGATTTGAACCCTGGGTCTCATTATGTGCAGTTTAACACGCTAGCGCTTTACCAACGATGTAGTTTAATTTGTAAATAACAAAAAAATATACTCTTTTAAAAACTTATATAAAGAGCTTGGTTCATTAGTTTGACGGGCCTGTGGCGTGCTTCGTAAATGTTTGCTTTGCACGCCGCGGGTCGTGGGTTTGATTCCCACTCAGAACAGATATTTGTATGCATGAATATGTCTGTTGGTCCTGAGTCTGGGTGTAATTATCTATATAAGTATGTATTTACAAAAGAAAAGAAGTATATTTGTTTCTGAGTCATGGCTGTTTTCTATGTATATAAGTATTTATCTATCTATATAAGTATGTATATCGTCGCCTGGTACCCATAGTACAAGCTTTGCTTAGTTTGGGGCTAGGATGATCTGTGTGACATTGTCCCCAGATATTATTATTATTATTATATGTAGTATATCAGTTATCTGGTTTCCGTAGTACAAGCTCAGCTTCGTTTGGAATCAGATGACCGCGTGTGAATAATGTGCTAAGATATTATTATTATTAAGATAATATTAGCTCACTTGGTGGCTTATTTAGCCATATAATGTATAAACGTGATATCATAATGATATTATCTATAACAATATAATAACAACAGCACCATTGTCCCCGTGTATCACAGCTTAGAATACCCAGAAACACGTAACTGTCGAAACAAAAGTCATCATATCGAGCCGAACCACAATAGCTCCTATGTTTTATTCACAACAATCGATATTACCTACAATGCTTGCATAGAAACAGTAGTAAGAAGGTTACCTTTGTGAAATACACACGCTATGCCTGTGAGGAAGGACGGAGAATTTAATGATTCCTTGTTTCTAACCCCCACCGGAGAAAGAGGGGTCATAAATCTGCCGTAGATATCTGTCTGTCTGTGGCATCGTAGCTCTCAAGCGAATGGACCGATGTTGATGCGGTTTTCTCATTTGAAAACCAGTTATCCTTGCGCTATGTTTGGTTAATATTGGTCCAGATGTGTAAGAGTATCTGCTCTTTTCCAAACTGCTGTGATTATAGTTGGAGTCGGGGTCTTCTAACGGTTAGGTTTTGTGATTATATGATTTGATGTGATTATTATCCTGGTATCCATAACACAAGTTAAATCTTACTTTGGATACCAGAGTGTCAATTATATACTTACATACTTACTGTGTTGTATCCTATTATGTAAGCTAATAACATTACAATGTATTTTGGTCTGTAAGTGGTTCTGTACTACAATATTCTGGAAATAAAGTGATTATTATTATTATTAGTTTTGACCTTATGAATTAAACAGTCTCACAAAACTGTACAAACGGTTTGACTGCGATATCAAAGTTATTAGCAATCTTTAGTTGCGCTATTATGTACATTAAGATTTTCTATGGAAGACTATCTATGAGGTACTTTTAGGGTTCTGTACACAAAGGGTAAAATGGGACCCTATTACTAAGACTTCGCTGTCTGTCTGTCTGTCCGTCTGTCACCGAGCTGTATCTCATGAACCGTAATAGTCACAGATGATGTATTTCTGTTGCCGCTATTATAACAAATACTAAAAACAAAATAAAATAAATATTTAAGGGGCTCCCATACAACAAATGTGAAATTTTTGCTCGTTTTTATAGATAATGTTACGGAACCCTTCGTGCGCGAGTCTGACTCGCACTTGGCCAGTTTTTGTAAACTTTAATATATTCTTTATTGATGTCCTCCGGTATACTGTTAAGTAAACATAATGTTAAGTTAAGTAAAAATAGGTTATAGTTGATGAGTAAAATAGGCTTTCAAAAACTAATAATATGCTTTGGATTGCCTGACACAACAACAAATCTATAAATTAACTAATATATTTTCTCTACCTTGTACATAAATTTAAGTATTTACTGCCATCTCTTAAAGTGCGAAAGTTGTTAAATCAGGGTAAACAAATAAAGGTAAAACAATATTTTTTACATTTGCTCGTAAAATCGTTGATAATAAAAAGGCTTTTTTACATTTTATATTTGTCGTGATCTAATAACGATTTTTAACGACTTAAGACCATAATCGCTAGCTTGAACCCTATATATACGGTGGCCAAGGAGTTGGCGTTCAAACGCAACATTTGGATACTTTATGATAAGGAGTATCCGAATCACTCCCATGTATGTTCTACGATTTTGCATAGTTTTCGAGATAGATTTTTTTAATGATTTTTTTGCGTAAATTTCCACTAACATCATTTTTCGTTTTTTTTCTCGTTCTGTTGAAGTTTTCTAGTTCAGTTTTTTTGTTAATTAGCATAGATTAACCTAACACCCTAAAAATTATGGTTTATCTAATCATTGCAGAACTGACTTAGAATTTATTCTCCCATACATTTTCAAAGTATTAAACAAATATATAATGGGGAAATGATGACATGACATCATTGACCGTTAATTGCTGTCATTTGCTGTGGCACTTAATACTACATTTAAAAGTAAAATAGCATACTGATTTACTGCTAATTGAAAATAATAGAATACAATTCATATATTACATAAATACATATATTACACTTCATATAATACATAAAATTGATTAAACTAGGTAAGGCTAAGAATATTGTAAGAAATTTTACTATACCATTAATGTTTTTCTAAATGACAAAAATCTAATTGGAGCAAAAATTTAATCTATTTTAATTTATTTATTGACATTTAATTACAATTTTTTTAATTTTTCTCTTTTACAATTTATTTTATTGACATTTGGAAAACAAAAACACATTGACATATAAATGTAATATAATGTAGGTAATTCTTAAGCAAGTATAAAAAAAATAATATTGTTTTGTTTACATTCTATAGAAGTTTATTATATTAAGTTACTATTGTATGTTTCAAACGCCTTCTTAGGCAGCTTTTAATGAAACTTATTTTATTATCTGTGAACTTGTAATACCCAAATGCAATGAAATAATAAATTGTTTGATATTTGATTTGATATTTGAAATACATGGGAGTGTTTCGGATGCTCCTCATCATAAAGTATCTAAATTTTTCGTTTGAACATCAACTCCTCAGCCACCCTGTTTATACAAACAAGAACCTTGAAACGGGGATGAAAATACAAAGAACTGTTTTTTCATAAGAGATTTGTTCCAGCAGAAGCGCGTGATACGAACTGAATAATATAACACCTAAACGGTGAGAGAAGGTCATAACAAACTTACATGGAAATATTTTATTACACACTGATCCAAAAAACCTACATATTCAATTTATCGTATGATTAATTTTAAACTTTCTTGTTACTCGACATTTATTGGTGTGCCAATAAATGTCAAGTAACTGTGAAAGTCGGTATGAGGAGATTGTTAATATAATTATTATTATTGACCCCAAACTAAGCAGAGCTTGTACTATGGAAACCAGAAAACTAATGTAGGTACTACATAATACTACTTTTCTTTTGTATATACATACTTATATAGATAATTACACCCAGACTAAGGACAAACAGACATGTTAACACACAAATATCTTTCCTGGGTGGGAATCAAACCCATGACCTCCGTCGTGAAAAGCAAGCATTTGCCAATCACGCCAACAGGCCTGTCAAGCTAAACGCTAAGGCTAAATGGTGAGCAGGTTATAACAAACTTACATGCAAATATTTTATTACACACTGGTACAAAAACGGCTACATTTTAAGGTATGATTAATTTTAGACTTTCACAGAGTCTTCATATTTATTTTGACGGGTCGGTTGGTACGGTTGGTAGATGCTTGCCTTTCACGCAACAGGTCGTGGGTTCGAGTCCCACCCAAGACCGATATTTGTATGCTTGAACATGTCTATCTATCTCTCAGGTGTAATTATCTATACAAGTACTAGCTATGCCCCGCGGTTTCATTTGCGTTAAAGAAGATTTTCCCGCTTTTTTGTTGAAATTTTTCCTGAAATTTCTTTGCTATAAACCTCACGGAGCCCGAGACCTTTCCAACGAATGCAAAACCGTGGAAGTCGGTTCGTGCGTTCTGGAGTTATAGCGTCAGGAAGGAAAGCCCGACTTATTTTTATATAGTAGATGTATAATTTACAAAAGAGAAGTAGTAATGTAGTACTTTTTTCAGTTATCTGGTTTCTATAGTACAAGCTCCACTTATTGCGGGATTAGATGGCCGTGTATGAATAATGTCCCAGGATATTATATTATTATTTCTAGCCTGTACTATGGCAACCAAACCACTGATAAACATTCTTATATATTTCTAAATACATACATATTATTGATTAATTACACCCAGGCACAGAACAAATCGTCAGACGTCTTTCGGCTGATATGATAATAATGATGACGACAGAACAAATAATCGTGCTCATTACACAAAGATTTGTCCTGCTTGGGGAGCGAACAGACGACTTTTGATTTAGCAGTCAGGGTCTGCTAAATCAAAATTAATAAATAAATCAAAATTCCTAAACATTTGTGCCTAACGTTTTTAAGGCTGGGAGCTGAAAATCAGTGTTACAGTCTACATAGTCTGTAACGATATGCTGAGCTGCAGCCTTTTAGACACATGGAATTATATTTGTACTTATATTTAGATTTGTATTGTAGCTTTTATGTACTTCCTATACCTGTTCTCGCTGTTTTTGTGTATTTCTTTGTTTAAAGTAGGTAGTATATATCTGTGTTGTTTTTATGTTTTTTTTTATGTTGTGTCTAATAAAACTTTTTTCTTTCTTTCTTTCCTTCTTTCTCTTACCACTAGACCAATAGACCAGTAATGGGTTTATTAGTACCTCAAAAATTTGTTTTGATTTTTGTATCCTGCGTGGAGGTTGGCTATAGTTATCGAATATCTTACGACTTAATTTAGCCTGTTTTCGCTCGCCTGTTTCTTTCTTCCATAAATTACTGGCAATGATTCCCACAATTTGCCGGTATTCCGCTACCCGCTTCCAGGGACTTCCAGCGACACTCAAAAAATCACCGGTCTATCTCGTACTGTTTCTGCCCCAGTGGCCAGAGGTTATTGGGATAGGGCAATTGTATGGGTGATGCTATTTGTGTTACAAATGAAACAACAATTTTTTGACGAATCAGCAGTATAAAAACATTTAACTAACGAGTAGAGCCGCAACTCACAGCTGAGTTACGTTCAAAGCATGATACCCAAACTAATTCATTAAAGTGATCCTAATGCTATTGGATATGATATTTTTTTAATATTATAAGTGGTATTGATTTCTCATCAACATACGATAATAGCTGTACAAGTTATGCATACCCAGTCAAAACCTACCGAAACAGTATTCATGTATAAAACTAGCTAGTTTATTAGCCATTCGTTTGGGGATTAGCTAGGTAGATTATCCCTAAACTAACGGCTAGATTTTCCCACGACTTCATACGCTGATCATGACATACATTTACTTGACATACTTTACGCAGAGGGTATACAGTAGCTTGCGCATACAATATAACAACACGTTCCGGGTGTTGATGGGGCTGCCGCGTTAATGTAGCGCGTCCGGAATGCTTGCCTACGCGGCCGTTGATAGTTTTTCGGCCATCATGCGCAAAAGGTCCGCATCTCTGCTACGTCGTATGCGCACCAGCCCCAACAGCATTCTTAAAACTTTGGTCGATAGGTGGGACTCTCCGATCTTGGTAAGGTGGATACGACTGCACGCAGTCAAGTAGACATTTCCCAGAGTCGGTGGGCTCTGCCACGATGCTCACGCAGCTAGAAATATTTTTTTACTAACACTAGTTTATAAGTTGTCATTGTAACTAACACATATGGTATTTATTCTGAATGAAATTATTATTATTATTATTTAAAACATTACTCTGTAAAATAAATTAATTACGGAGGTATTTCCGATCTGGTAAGATATGAGAGCCTTCAATAAGCTGGCTTGTTTGCATAATGCATTTGCAGCCCCTTTGATGCTGAAATTGTGACTTGTCTATGGGCGGCGGTGATCACTTACCATCAGTCAACCTACTGGCTCATTTGCGTTTGTAGTATATATAAAACAATGTATTCCACTGCTATGCTTAAAATACACATTTTTTATATAAATAAGCAATGTAAAAGTATTATTATTTAATATCTTGGGACATTATTCACACACGGTCATCTGATTCCAAACTAAGCAGAGCTTGTACTTTGGAAAGCAGATAACTGATATACTACATATACTGCTTTTCTTTTGTAAACACATACTTATATAGATAATTACACCCAGTATAGTTTTGGTCCACTTATGTTTCCCGGAAGTGATTGCTTTCAGCCATAAGCCACTGTACCTACTATTTCTATTTTATGAAATCTACTTTAACTTTATGTCTTTGGTATACTAACAAAAGTTATATATCTGTGGAAAATTTATACCCCTGCCATCAAATACCTTGCACTCAGAAACTTAGGATTATTTTTGACCACCTTATTTCATAAATGTTGTAAAAGTTTTATTATAGTATTTATGTGTTAAGCATTATTATCTTTCCAAATAAACAATTCTACATATGCGCGGGTACAATAAAAAAAATGCGCAAACTAAGACAAAGAAAGGATAAATCCTAAAAACTTTAACTTTTTAAATTCATTTCATTTTGAAGAATAAATCTTTCAAATCTTCAAAGCCTACTGTAAATCATAACAGCTATTTCTTATTAAGTTTCGTTTAGCTTTGAAATTACGTGCTTGGTTCGTAACGAGATATACACATAATTTTTTTTAAAGACCACGCTCGCAATTGTCTACTGATTTCCCGTGCTTCTTTACAAGCATATAATTGACCGACACAAAAAACACCCATACTTTAGAACATCTACTTATGGATCACACATGTGGCAATGAACCCGGGACACGAAGGGACAAGGCGACGGTCTTGACCACTGCCCCACAAATGCTTTTTTTTATTTTCGTCCAATTCCTCGTTAGACAACGTGACTATCGCATTGCTTGTAACCCAATCATTGCTGATACGACCGATGCTTTTACACCATTCTATGCACAGTCAACGCCAAAAGAACGTAGATGAGCAAAATCGGATATTCAACGCAATTTACAATGACAATTAGTAAATTTAGATGATATATTTCCCGCCCAGGTAGTAGGTTTGATTCCTGCCCAGGACACTAGGATATTTGTGTGCATGAAGATATTTGTTTGTCCTGAGTCCGGGTGTAAATATTGTATGTATTTACAAAAAAAAATAGTATATATATGGTTTGTATAGTACAAGTTCTGCTTAGTCTCATCAGAGGGCCGTGTGTGAATAACGTCCCATGATGGAATTTTATTATTATTTTAAATTACTTCAAAATAGTGTAGCGGTGAAAAATTCTAAAGGGCGTGAGTGTTAAGTGTAAAATATATTAGCTAATGACATTTACCCTTAACTCCAACCAATATTACCTACGAGACCCAATAAAGATTCCAAAAATAAGAAAAAGCTGCGTTTATATCACTACGCAAAATCGTTTAATATGTATATGCAAACGAAGAACATAAAATATGAAATGAGATAAAGTAAGGGATGAAAAATGTATGCCTATACCAAAAATATGTTCTCGATAAATAAACTTACCCAAAAGAAAATGAGCAGCTATGATAACTACAATTTGTATGCCAGGAAACTTATGGTACCCGATTTAAGAAAGATTGCGTGAAGGGAAGTTTCGCTACATAGAGTAGTAACCTATGGAACTCGCACTTATATTATACTAAAGTTAAAATGACGACACATTGGTATGTCGAGGAACAGAATCGAAGATCTTATTATTTCTTTATTTAGGAAGACCAACAGCAAATAGTAACAATCATATGCAATTATTATAGTTCCTGAGAGCCAATAAAAGGTCTTCACAAATAGATAGTTGCATATGTAACAATAGTGTGATCAAATAAAGTTAAGTTATAATAATTAAACACGTTTACACAATTTATTTTTAAAAAAGTCTAAGCTGAGTACCCTTCTCACTGTCTCGGTTTTATCAACAAAAGTCAGTTTCAGTCACAAAATATCTTAGCTTTCAGGATCTATGCGAACTCCAAAGGTAACTACTCTATGTATAGCAATGATTTATCAATCACTCTCTATTTTCTTTCGATAGGAATGAGTCCAGATTTATTTATGGACATCTTAAAGATATATTGATGTAATAAAAATATTGCAGGTGTAGAACTTTTCAATAAATGTATATAATATGAACTGATCGACCTCCTCCTTGGCCGAGGTAGTTTCGCATCAATCCCGATACCTTCGACTGAAACCAAGATTTATTTCAGCGTTGGACTTGCTTCATTTCTCTTAAGAGTAATTTAACTATTTAGTCTCGGTTGTTCTTAGAAAATCTATGACAAATAATAATTGTGAGATTTTTTTTTAGAATGACACCTGTAAGCATAAGTAACTACATACAAGTTAGGAAGTAATGAAACTTGCTTATAAGAGCACCAAGGTTATATTAAGCTGCTATGATTACTTGTAACTTGATATCATCTCGAGTTTTACCAATAATATACTATCCTGGGACATTATTCACACACAGCCATCTGATCCCAAATTCAGCAGAGCTTGTACTATGGAAACCAGATAACTGATATGTTACATATACTATTATTCTTTTGTAACTACATACTTATATATATTATTTACACCCGGACTCAGGAGAAATAGACATGTTCACGAACACAAATATTTGTCCCGGGTGAGAATCGAACCCACGACCTGCGGCGTGAAAGGCAGCGTATCTACCAACCACGCCTACAGGCATAACACTATAGTTGAAGATTTCGATTTCATTCAATATTTATTTGCAAATTTTGCACTGCTCTGGCTATCACAATTATTGGTTTTCTGTGGATGTCAATTTAAAACTAAGCTCAAAGTCACGGGTCTCTGCATCAGATAAGATTGAAAAGTATACTTGCACATCCGTCTCTTTATAAGTCCAAAAAATATTTTAACAATAAAGATTGCATTGTTTTAGTCGATAACAGAATGTTTTTCCTTAGGAATATTTTTAAACAAAGTTAAAACACATTCGGTGTTAGAATGGTACATACGGCTACATATCAAGCTAAACATTTCCAGTATGAGCTGATCCCGCGTTGTATAGGATTTCCTGACAATGAGAGGTCAGCTTATATTGGAAAATTATAGCTTTATATGCAGCCGTGTGTTCTACTTTAGAATAATCAGTCCTATTAAAGGAGACGGGGATTTCTGGGCCTGACTGTAATAAGTTGAGATATGGTTTAAAAAAAGCGTTATTTTTGTCTATTTCAAACTGTAAAAAATTGACCCAATTTACAATCTGGAAAACGAGAAATCTCAAAATAAGTTTAAATCACGAATGTTTAAACCTCTTTATTAAGTACTAAATCTTTTATAACTCTGCTCACAGATTGAAAAAATCCATTGATTTTTTGTGATTGGCTGATAATTTATAGACCCATTAATTGACACCACTTTTATCTTTTTACATCCAGGCCCAATATTGTATGAAAACGTATCCGTCTCCTTTACTTACAATAATTACTTTACTTACAATAATTTCACAGTCTCTTAAGACACTGGCTTGTCTAGTTTAAGAGGCAGGGCATCATGTAATAATATAAGTACGAACATAAAATACACTATGTTACTGCGATTTATAATGATAATGTTTCTGCTGTTTGAATTAAGTATCTGTAACTTTCCTGAAAATAAAGATTATTCTCATTATTAATACAAATACGGTTAAGTCCTACAATCAGTCTAGATTAAATAAAATTAGGACTTACATTATGTCATGGATGAAACTTTATATGAACGATCAAAAATGGAATTATTAAAATAACCATTCATCTGTATTAATACTAGATAGGACTCTAAACATACATTACGAACTATGCTTAAACATACACCTATTGATACAGTAATCTATATCAACTTCAGTATTATTCCCATAACTATTACAAAACGTATACTGCTTGCTTGCTTTTCGTATTGCCAGTGGTTACCCTAGTGTCAGGGTTGTTCAAGCTCCTCAGTAGGCCTCTGACATGGCTTAACGACTATTGCCTAATGACTACATCCGTGACCGACAGCTTAACGTACCCTCCGAAGAACGTAGACGCTCAGTTATTAAACCTCTTTTGTGGTCACCCATCTATGGACTGAACGCGAGTCTAGTTGCTTAACCTCGCCAATCACCTACTTATATTGTGTGTCATCAGTCCGACACACAATATAAACCTATTTTAGAAACACAGAGACAAAACCGTTTGAGTTTAATGACACCTATAAAACGGTCTGACCACGACTGCCTACTTTTACATGGACGCTCTAAGTGATTAAAATAAGGTTAATTATTGCCTTGTAGATATTAAAAAAATATTGTGAGTGAATAATTTCAACAGCGCACTTTGAACCATATTTTCATCGTATAAGATCCTTAAGTTTCTACATATGTGTTTCTACGTAGGCTAGTAGTACATTTCTGTACGACGAAGTTATATGTCCCAGTAATCAGGCTACAAAACACGAATCGAATGTAGTACATGTCAGGTCAATGATAATTGGTATGGCGATAAAGATTAAGGCAAGCGATCAATGGACTACAAATAGGCTTATGGAAACGGCCCGCAAACTAAGATTAATTTGTATAAACAATAAGTTTTACTTCAAGATAGATTTGCCACCCCTGAAATGTAGACGTATTTTGTAACTTACTCTACTGACATAATTCATACGGTCATCAGTTTAAAATTGTTAATTATAATAGGGTTGTGAGTAAATAATTCCAACAACGCACATTGAACCATATTTTCATCGGATAAGATCAATAAGTCTTTAAGTTAACGCCAAGCGGTTTCTATATGTGTGTGAACGTAGGCTAGTAGCAAATTTTTACACGTATCTACTAAGATATTTGTCCCAGTGATCACGCTACCTAACACGATTAGAATGTGGTACATTTCAGGTCAACGATAATTGGTATGGCGATAAAGATTAGGGCAAGCGATCAATGGACTACAAATAGGCTTATGGAAACGGCCCGCAAACTAAGATTAATTTGTATAAACAATAAGTTTTACTTCAAGATAGATTTGCCACCCCTGAAGTGTAAACGTATTTTGTAACTTACTCTACTTACATAATTCATACGGTCATCAGTTTAAAATTGTTAATTATAATAGGGTTGTGAGTAAATAATTCCAACAACGCACTTTCAAACATATTTTCATCGTATAAGATCCATAAGTCTTTATTTTAACGCCAAGCGGTTTCTATAAGTGTGTGAACGTAGGCTAGAAGCAAAGTTTTACACGTATCTACTAAGATATTTGTCCAAGTGATCACGCTACCAAACACGAATAGAATGTAGTAAAGAAAGAAAGAAAAATAAATTTATTCAACAAAGACACACAGGAATGAAAACATAAATACAACAGACTTGAACACAAAAGATAGTAAGATTAAACAAGAAGAACCTGCTACTTATATTACTCCTGCATGCTCTGCCGAAAGGTCACCATCACAGCATAAGCTAGGTGAGGGCACCTAGCGCTGGTTTTCAGTTGGCAACCTTGTGTGTAACACTCGAACGGATGTAAAGTCATTCTAGATCACGGACAGTCTTTAAAATAATTACTGGGAGTAGGCATTAATTAAAATAATATTATGGATAAATTTAATAAGAATTACTTAAGACAGCTATTTCAATTAAATAAGGATTATAGAATTGATATGTTTACATTTTCGTTTTCAAATTTAATTTGATAAGATAGGAGGAATTTTTTTAGGTTATGTCTAAAACTATGTACGTTACATAGATTTCTGATGGGCGGTGGAATGTTATTCCAGCATTTTGAGGCTGCATATCTAAAACTACCACGAAAAGATGCAGACTTATGTGATGGAGTGTAAATTAGTACATGTCAGGTCAATGATAATTGGTATGGCGATAAAGATTAGGGCAAGCGATCGATGGACTACAAATAGGCTTATGGAAACGGCCCGCAAACTAAGATTAATTTGTATAAGCAATAAGTTTTACTTCAACATAGATTTGCCACTCCTGAAGTGTAAAAGATAGATATATTTTGAATCTTACTCGTTTTATCATTAAGTTAACATTGTTGATTATAAAAAGGTTTATGCCACGACTTAAATCTTTTTATAATCATCAATTTAAATAGGTACTGTTTAAATTCCTGTATCGCTATTTACAAAATTATAAATATGTATCAACTTAACCATATTTTTTTTTCAATGTACACATAATGTTATTGCTTCGTTATTACCCGACTGCGGGACGCAAAGGGTAATGTGTTTATCAGGCTATGTATGTATGTATGTTCCTTTGAAGCACTATACAGACCAAACGCCTGGACCGATTTTAATGATTCGCACGTCAATCGATTCCTTTCAGTCCGGAAAGTGTCACTAAAGACATGACGTTAGTGAAAATTCAATATGGCGACTACTGGACGCCATTTTGTGAAAAATAAAAAAAATAAATTCAACAAACTATGTCATGTGGGGTATCGTTGAATAGGTATTTAAAAAACATTTTTAGTTTTCTTTCAACATTTTTCGATTTGACCGGCCGTTTAGGAGCTATATCGATTTAAAGTTGCGTTACAACTATTCTCACATGTAGGTTTTAAAACAGTATAAATTTACGATGAAAAGACGAAAACTTCGTATGACTGTGCGTCTGAGTGTTGATGGACATATACTAAAGTGTAACGGCTAACTTATGGTAGATCCCCTCAAATAAAGGACACAATTAAACCGCGGCCCCCAGTCCCCGGTAGCCCTGCTACGGTGGTTACGGCAGGGCAGGGGGTGCTAAGAATCCCCGGCAGATTCCGCGTTACCAAAACCGACGACCTCTGGCCCTGGCAACATACAACACACGCACACTGCGGACCGACGAGAAGATGATCGAACTGGAGGAAGAATTGAGCAGGTTACATTGGGACATAATAGGATTATCTGAAATTCGAAGAGAGGGGGAGGACACAATAATCCTGAAATCCGGGAATCTGCTCTATTTCCGGGAGGGCGACCAACTGTCCCAAGGTGGTGTTGGGTTCATAGTACACAAGTCCCTCGTCCACAACATACTGAAAATCGGGAGTGTGTCGACTAGGGTTGCGTACCTTATACTCAGAATTACCAAGCGGTATTCGTTGAAGGCCATACAGGTTTACGCGCCGACTTCGACGCACTTCGACGATGAGGTTGAGGTCATGTATGAGGATGTTTCTAGAGCCATACATACCTCGAACTTTATTTCACTGTGGTCATGGGGGACTTTAACGCGAAGCTGATTTAACGATTCGGGAATGAGCTGAGAGTGGGGCAATTTGTAACTGGAGACCGGAATCCACGAGGCCAAATGTTGGCCGACTTCATGGAGAAGGAGGGACTCTTTATGATGAACTCCTCTTTCAAGAAGCCGGAAAACCGCAAATGGACCTGGGTAAGCCCCGACGGGGAAAAAAAAACGAGATAGACTTTATCTTGTCGACGAGTAGACAGATGTTCAATGACGTCTCAGTAATCAATATGGTTAAAACCGGGAGCGATCACCGACTGGTGAGAGGCTCATTGAACCTAAATGTCAAGCTCCAGAGGTTCCGACTGATAAAGTCTACGCTCCGACCTTTACCCATCTACATCCAAAACCCTGAACCCTTTCAGCTCGAACTGTAAAACCGTTTCGAATGCCTAGCAGATTGCGAGAAATTGGACTCATACCACGACAGGCTCGTAGAAGCTGTCCATACGGCTGGGTCTAAGGTCTTCAAGGCCCACCGTACAAACAGAACCAAAAAGATGTCTGACTATACCCTGCAGCTTATGGACGAAAGACGGAAAATGGTTCTGACATCCTCTGATGATGCTACCAGATACCGGCAGCTCAACAGACAGATCTCAAAGTCTTTGACTCGCGACACGCGTCAATTTAATGCAAATTGTATTAAAGAAGCTATTGAGCGGAACAAAGGCTCTAAAGTGTTTGCAATAGAACTATCTGTTAGACAGAGCCAACCGACGAAGCTGAAGACTGAGGATGGCAGAATCGTCACGTCTAGACCTGAGTTGCTGGGAGACATGGTGAGGTTCTACGGTATACGAAAACCCAATCACCTGTCGATAGTTGTGCCTCAGATCCCAGAGCACGACTAACCCAACACTAACCGATGACATCCCGGACGTCAGCCTGTGCGAGATTAGAATGGCTCTCGAACAGCTTAAGAACAACAAGGCGCCTGGTGATGATGGAGTTACGGCAGAGCTTCTGAAGGCGGGTGGTACACCAATCCTACGGGCCCTTCAGAAGTTATTTAACTCCGTCATACTAGAAGGTCAAACGCCACAAGCATGGCACAGGGGTGTGGTGGTGCTCTTCTTCAAAAAGGGCGATAAAACCCTCTTGAAGAATTCCATTGAGAAGGGTCATTTTTGCTGGTGTCCCATACCATTTCAGGAAGCACACTTTCCCAGCTTCTGCAACATCACTATGGCTGGAGCTTGGGTTGTAAAAGATCTTTGCTGCTTCCTTAATAATTTCCCAATTTAAATACAATTTACAGAAACCCACCTTGCTTCTTCTAAACGTTGCTGATGTTGTATTGTACCCGGTAAATGAGTGTAAGAAGAGGATGTGTTCATATCCATGCTATTGTATCTCATTTTTTGTCATTCATTCATTCATCGTCATTTTTCAGTTTTAGCCAGTAAGGTTGCGTTTCCTACAGTGAGCATTGAGCGAAAAGCAATCTTCATGATGTTTTTCCCGCTTAAGCTCAGTTATCTGCTGTTACAAAAAAACGCGATATCTTACTGTTACCGCCCTTACCTAGTGGAGGTGGGAGTACCTCCACTAGGTAATGTTAAAATAAATTTAGAGATAATTCGGGCATCAGGTAATGGTCATCACGCTGAATAACTCATCATCATCTTGTTCCCACTAATATGCTAGTGGGTTTGAATTCCGCACTTAGTCCCGATGAGGACCATTGTATGTGAGCCATGACGGCCTTCACTCCATCCAGCACACCTCCCTCCAGAAGCATATCAGGTCTCCTAAACTTCTCAAGGCATCTGTAAGAGTTCCGCTGAATAACTTAAATGTTCTATATTTCTGGAGCATGTAGCTCACAAACGAATGGAAATATGAAAAAGTATATGAGATCAAAGTTATAGTGAATTTTGTAAGCTTTAATTTTATCTTGGAATATTTTTTGCTAAAACGCAACTTTTTAAAGATATTAGCAAAAAACCTAAAATTGAGGTCTTTGTCCCCCCTCCCCCCTCCTCCCTCCGCCTAACCTCCTAGACGTCAGGACTGTTAGTATGTTTTCCCTCTAAGTACTAGGAACAAGTTTCTGAAAATATCCCTTAGGTTCCCGCTCACGCACTCTATACCCTCCTTTGAGTCATTCCTTAATTGCACATTGATCAAAAATGCATCAGAATCAATAGGTTTGTATACGTTTTGTCACGACTTTGCAAAACAGCCTTATTACCAAGCGATATTGATGGCATCCCTCGGGTACTTTGGTTCTATCCTGAGGTATGGTATCTTTAAAACAGTGATTTATTTAATTAATTATATTATTTGTGTAAAATTTGACATATAACAATCACACATTTCGCATGCTGTTTATGAGTAAAATTGATGAGACTAACCTAATAGTAAGACCACCACTGTACTCTATTTTAGTGAAATAAATAAATGAATGAATAATATTTAATAACTAAATCTAGATAATGAATGATAAAAATATAAAAAAACATAAATATTAAAAACAAAAATTATAATATATACTTAATGTGGTTAACTTATTTTTGAAACTAGCTAGGAACTAATAACTAAAAAGTACAAAATAAAAAAATATTTAATAAATAAAAAACCCGACTGCGTAAATAATGAACCAAACTACGTACATAGACAAAGAACTGAAAAGAAAAAAACAAGCACATTTGTCAATGGATCCCGACTGTTCAGTTGTTAAGTTCCATTATTAGAATATATTTTATTTTCTTCAATAGTATTCATTCAATATTACATTATATAATTTTAGACCACCAGCCATCTATGTGCTTGTTTTTTCTTTTCAGTTCTTTGTCTATGTACGTAGTTTGGTTCATTATTTACGCAGTCGGGTTTTTTATTTATTAAATTTTTTTTTTTAATAATACCAACCCATAATTGTAGGGTAAAAGAAAAATAATATGTCATTCAAAAATGTCATTTATAGATTACGCGATTATTAACGCGATTATTACGATTATTAAAAAAAAATATCAAGTATCAATAACGCTATAACGTAGCTTATAGCGTTATTGATACTTGATATTTTTTTTTTAATAATAAATTATTAAATAAGTGCACTAGTACCTAACACACTGCCACTTGATCCCAAACCACAGAATAAAAAGTACTTACGTACCCAAACTAGGCAAATCTTTTGTTTTGGCTACCAAGCAGCTCATACGCATACTTATATATATATATCTAATTACATACATACATATTACATAAATGACACACACAGAACAAATAATTTTGTACATCACACTAAGATTTGTCCTGGGCGGGAATCGAACCCACGACTTCCGACTTAGCAGTCAAGGTCACTAACCACTAGACCAATAGTCCAGTCAAAAATACATACACACAATAGATAAATTACACCCAGATACAGAGATAATGGTCCTCATCACACAAAGATTTGTCCTGGGTAGGCGTCGAACCCACGGGTTTAGCAGTTTTATAATTTAGAATAATTTAGTTTATTAACCAAAATTTGATGTGTGGCTAACGGCATAGAATATCACTATCTCATTTCAACCCTTGGGGGGCGTAAAAGTCGACCCGAGGGAATGACACAACTGCATTGTGGACATCTTTAGGAGACACCTTGGTCCCGCAGTGGACGTCATGCGGCTGGAATGACTTAAATTATATTTATTTAAATTATTTACCATTCTACTTGTGGTGCTTTTGTGGTCTCCTGTTATTACAGGAACACGAAACATATACTATATTTTATTATGTGATAATGGCATGTAATGCAAAACTATTACTGCTATGTATAAACATAGCAGTAATAGTTTTGCATTGTTGAATGACCAAACAAATTTAGTTTCATCTCCTTTACTACGAATATTTGGGGGTAGTTAGAAATAATTGTCCATGCGGTTGGTAGTATATAAAAGAGCGCTCGCCTCGTTGACTTTTAGTCTCCTTCGAGCACTCGACGAGTTAGCAGCCCTTGAGAATGGTCCGTGGAGGACCGAAACACGTGTTGGGTATCGTATTGGCGCATGTAATTTGCCTTTTTTTATATTGTCCTTCTTGCATGTGCACATTTTTGCGGGCGGGAGGGCGGTGTAAATTGCATCCCAGTATGATTAAACTGACAATTAGCGGAATTAACACTAAATATTGATTTTGTATTTTGATTGTTATGGATTTCCGCAAAGTAACGCCTGATTCCATTACTTAGCATGAAGTTAGTTCTAGGTGGTATGAGAGTGAATTTTTAAATAACAGCATGAAGTTAGTTCTAGGTGGTATGAAAATGTATGAGAGTGAATTTTTACGATGCGCGCGCATCGTAAAAATAACAGCATGACGTTAGTTCTAGGTGGTATGAAAATTGATAACTATGTTCAAGTTGTATATTAAGAAGTATAACTTCTAACGCGTGTACTACACACAAGTTTTTTTTTTATGTAAATAACTTTTTTTTATTATCAACAAATATAATGTAATATAAACTTAATCAATAGTTTAATTAAAAAAAAATAAAAACAAAAAGTGTTGTTACAACTTTTTGTCTTATTTTTTTGCGTCTCGCCTCCTTTCGCAACGCGCGATAATGAACTTCGCTCCAAAAATAATTACATATACACGGGCTGTTATAATACAGCTGTTATAGTACAAATTTTAATATTCTTTTCCGTAATGGAAGAATTACCAGTCAGAGTCTATAGAGTCTGATAGGAATGCGACTCACAGCGAATGACTGAAGGCAATCGCATTTATGGGTCACACAAATTTTAATATTTGTCCAGCGCAGGGCTCGAACCCGCGACACGAAGAGACGAGGCGACTGTTTTAGCCGCTGCGCCACACGTTTAGTCAGATTCATAAATATATACGTAACACTGAAAACATGTTCACTAAAACATGTTCACTAATGCGAAATTTATCTAATTCGACGTTATATTATATGACACAAATTACATCCAGACTCAGAGCAACTATTTATGCGCCATAAAAAAAATATATATATCAGTATCTGATATCATCGAGGAACAAATCCACAGTGTGTGTCAATAGAAATAAAATATTACTGAAACGTTGCATGTCTAATTAAGGTTAATTATAAAATTATTATTAATTAAGGTTAAAAAAGTGTAAAACGAGCGCGTCTCGCCATTAAACGTAAAAGTTTGGCGAGTATATAGTGTTAATTGTAAAATTGGTTTTGTCTGCATATAAATAAAAAAGAAAATAGTTGTCCGGCGCAGGCATTGAACCCGCGATACCAAGAGACGAGGCGACTCTCTTAGCCGCTGAGCCACACGTGCAGTCAGATTCATGTAAATGTATACTTAACACTGAAACCATGTTCACTAAAACACGTTCACTAATGCGAAATTTATCTAATTTGACGTTATCTCCATTATGTTCAAGCAGTCCATTAGGTATATACATTACATATTACTATTATGACGTCAAGCTAATGTTAATGGCGAATTCCTTTAACAAAATTCCGGCGGACGAATACTTTTAGGCTATGTTCACATAGTTACGAAAAACGAAAGCCGAATAAAAGATCCGGTAAATATAATCTTTAAGAACCAAGTCTCAAGTATTTAACGAAACTGAAATCTACAACCAATATTCAAATTAAAATTAATTTATTGCTAACACAGGTATATCAATATATGTACAATTAAGGGTGTTGGTAAAATGTAAAGGCTATTAGAGCATAATAATGAAAATAATACGATTAAAAATATATATCAAGTAAGTTTGACTTCACGGACAATTTAAACGCCAATAAAAATAACATGCCTAAAAGGATACCGAACATGAAAATCAAATTGACAATAGACAAATTGGAGCCATTGTTATATTGAAATTACATGCCATTATCACATAATAAAATATAGTATATGTTTCGTGTTCCTGTAATAACAGGAGACCACAAAAGCACCACAAGTAGAATGGTAAATAATTTAAATAAATATAATTTAAGTCATTCCAGCCGCATGACGTCCACTGCGGGACCAAGGCGTCTCCTAAAGATGTCCACAATGCAGTTGTGTCATTCCCTCGGGTCGACTTTTACGCCCCCCAAGGGTTGAAATGAGATAGTGATATTCTATGCCGTTAGCCACACATCAAATTTTGGTTAATAAACTAAATTATTCTAAATTATAAAACTGCTAAACCCGTGGGTTCGACGCCTACCCAGGACAAATCTTTGTGTGATGAGGACCATTATCTCTGTATCTGGGTGTAATTTATCTATTGTGTGTATGTATTTTTGACTGGACTATTGGTCTAGTGGTTAGTGACCTTGACTGCTAAGTCGGAAGTCGTGGGTTCGATTCCCGCCCAGGACAAATCTTAGTGTGATGTACAAAATTATTTGTTCTGTGTGTGTCATTTATGTAATATGTATGTATGTAATTAGATATATATATAAGTATGCGTATGAGCTGCTTGGTAGCCAAAACAAAAGATTTGCCTAGTTTGGGTACGTAAGTACTTTTTATTCTGTGGTTTGGGATCAAGTGGCAGTGTGTTAGGTACTAGTGCACTTATTTAATAATTTATTATTAAAAAAAAAATATCAAGTATCAATAACGCTATAAGCTACGTTATAGCGTTATTGATACTTGATATTTTTTTTTAATAATCGTAATAATCGCGTTAATAATCGCGTAATCTATAAATGACATTTTTGAATGACATATTATTTTTCTTTTACCCTACAATTATGGGTTGGTATTATTAAAAAAAAAAATTTAATAAATAAAAAACCCGACTGCGTAAATAATGAACCAAACTACGTACATAGACAAAGAACTGAAAAGAAAAAACAAGCACATAGATGGCTGGTGGTCTAAAATTATATAATGTAATATTGAATGAATACTATTGAAGAAAATAAAATATATTCTAATAATGGAACTTAACAACTGAACAGTCGGGATCCATTGACAAATTAGATTGGCTGTCGACTAATGGATCCCGACTGTTCAGTTGTTATGTTCCATTATTAGAATATATTTTGTTTTCTTCAATAGTATTCATTCAATATTACATTATATAATTTTAGACCACCAGCCATCTATGTGCTTGTTTTTTTCTTTTCAGTTCTTTGTCTATGTACGTAGTTTGGTTCATTATTTACGCAGTCGGGTTTTTTATTTATTAAATATTTTTTTATTTTGTACTTTTTAGTTATTAGTTCCTAGCTAGTTTCAAAAATAAGTTAACCACATTAAGTATATATTATAATTTTTGTTTTTAATATTTATGTTTTTTTATATTTTTATCATTCATTATCTAGATTTAGTTATTAAATATTATTCATTCATTTATTTATTTCACTAAAATAGAGTACAGTGGTGGTCTTACTATTAGGTTAGTCTCATCAATTTTACTCATAAACAGCATGCGAAATGTGTGATTGTTACATGTCAAATTTTACACAAATAATATAATTAATTAAATAAATCACTGTTTTAAAGATACCATACCTCAGGATAGAACCAAAGTACCCGAGGGATGCCATCAATATCGCTTGGTAATAAGGCTGTTTTGCAAAGTCGTGACAAAACGTATACAAACCTATTGATTCTGATGCATTTTTGATCAATGTGCAATTAAGGAATGACTCAAAGGAGGGTATAGAGTGCGTGAGCGGGAACCTAAGGGATATTTTCAGAAACTTGTTCCTAGTACTTAGAGGGAAAACATACTAACAGTCCTGACGTCTAGGAGGTTAGGCGGAGGGAGGAGGGGGGAGGGGGGACAAAGACCTCAATTTTAGGTTTTTTGCTAATATCTTTAAAAAGTTGCGTTTTAGCAAAAAATATTCCAAGATAAAATTAAAGCTTACAAAATTCACTATAACTTTGATCTCATATACTTTTTCATATTTCCATTCGTTTGTGAGCTACATGCTCCAGAAATATAGAACATTTAAGTTATTCAGCGGAACTCTTACAGATGCCTTGAGAAGTTTAGGAGACCTGATATGCTTCTGGAGGGAGGTGTGCTGGATGGAGTGAAGGCCGTCATGGCTCACATACAATGGTCCTCATCGGGACTAAGTGCGGAATTCAAACCCACTAGCATATTAGTGGGAACAAGATGATGATGAGTTATTCAGCGTGATGACCATTACCTGATGCCCGAATTATCTCTAAATTTATTTTAACATAAGCTGGGAGTACCTCCACTAGGTAAGGGCGGTAACAGTAAGATATCGCGTTTTTTTGTAACAGCAGATAACTGAGCTTAAGCGGGAAAAACATCATGAAGATTGCTTTTCGCTCAATGCTCACTGTAGGAAACGCAACCTTACTGGCTAAAACTGAAAAATGACGATGAATGAATGAATGACAAAAAATGAGATGCAATAGCATGGATATGAACACATCCTCTTCTTACACTCATTTACCGGGTACAATACAACATCAGCAACGTTTAGAAGAAGCAAGGTGGGTTTCTGTAAATTGTATTTAAATTGGGAAATTATTAAGGAAGCAGCAAAGATCTTTTACAACCCAAGCTCCAGCCATAGTGATGTTGCAGAAGCTGGGAAAGTGTGCTTCCTGAAATGGTATGGGACACCAGCAAAAATGACCCTTCTCAATGGAATTCTTCAAGAGGGTTTTATCGCCCTTTTTGAAGAAGAGCACCACCACACCCCTGTGCCATGCTTGTGGCGTTTGACCTTCTAGTATGACGGAGTTAAATAACTTCTGAAGGGCCCGTAGGATTGGTGTACCACCCGCCTTCAGAAGCTCTGCCGTAACTCCATCATCACCAGGCGCCTTGTTGTTCTTAAGCTGTTCGAGAGCCATTCTAATCTCGCACAGGCTGACGTCCGGGATGTCATCGGTTAGTGTTGGGTTAGTCGTGCTCTGGGATCTGAGGCACAACTATCGACAGGTGATTGGGTTTTCGTATACCGTAGAACCTCACCATGTCTCCCAGCAACTCAGGTCTAGACGTGACGATTCTGCCATCCTCAGTCTTCAGCTTCGTCGGTTGGCTCTGTCTAACAGATAGTTCTATTGCAAACACTTTAGAGCCTTTGTTCCGCTCAATAGCTTCTTTAATACAATTTGCATTAAATTGACGCGTGTCGCGAGTCAAAGACTTTGAGATCTGTCTGTTGAGCTGCCGGTATCTGGTAGCATCATCAGAGGATGTCAGAACCATTTTCCGTCTTTCGTCCATAAGCTGCAGGGTATAGTCAGACATCTTTTTGGTTCTGTTTGTACGGTGGGCCTTGAAGACCTTAGACCCAGCCGTATGGACAGCTTCTACGAGCCTGTCGTGGTATGAGTCCATTTCCTCGCAATCTGCTAGGCATTCGAAACGGTTTTACAGTTCGAGCTGAAAGGGTTCAGGGTTTTGGATGTAGATGGGTAAAGGTCGGAGCGTAGACTTTATCAGTCGGAACCTCTGGAGCTTGACATTTAGGTTCAATGAGCCTCTCACCAGTCGGTGATCGCTCCCGGTTTTAACCATATTGATTACTGAGACGTCATTGAACATCTGTCTACTCGTCGACAAGATAAAGTCTATCTCGTTTTTTTTTCCCCGTCGGGGCTTACCCAGGTCCATTTGCGGTTTTCCGGCTTTTGGTGCGATGGAGAAAAATGATGAGAGTGAATTTTTACGATGCGCGCGCACACCGACACCAAAAAATTTAACAGCATGAAGTTAATCAAAATACAAAATCAATATTTAGTGTTAATTCCGCTAATTGTCAGTTTAATCATGCTGGGATGCAATTTGCACCGCCCTCCCGCCCGCAAAAATGTGCACATGCAAGAAGGACAATATAAAAAAAAGCAAATTACATGCGCCAATACGATACCCAACACGTGTTTCGGTCCTCCACGGACCATTCTCAAGGGCTGCTAACTCGTCGAGTGCTCGAAGGAGACTAAAAGTCAACGAGGCGAGCGCTCTTTTACATACTACCAACCGCATGGACAATTATTTCTAACTACCCCCAAATATTCGTAGTAAAGGAGATGAAACTAAATTTGTTTGGTCATTCAACAATGCAAAACTATTACTGTTATGTTTTAATATTTCTAATTGATCCAACACACATAACCGTAAACTTTTATCACAACTATGTAAAATATTATACGTATTATTGTCGCCCAAGGAATGGCCAGTTTCAATTAAATGTTTGGCGTGATGAGATTTATCAGGATGGCCATTCCTATCCGGGCCCATATAGGTCAGACTACCAACATATTTGTTAATACGGTCAGGGGGTAGATGTAGGGATCAGAGATGTAGGGTTCGCTCTTTACTGTATGCATGCCCCCCTGACCGTATTAACAAATATGTTGGTAGTCTGACCTATATGGGCCCAATTTCAGATAGAATTGCCAATTTACTCCGTAAAAATAATATTCACGTTGCATTTCGGACGGACCAAACTATACGACGTCTTTGTAATCGAAAAGATAATTTGGAAAAATGCAAGAAATCCGGCGTGTATAGGTTGGTCTGCGATGATTGTGACGCGGTATGTATAGGTCAGACTGGCCGAAATTTTGAAATACGGTATAAAGAGCATGTAGCTGCTTATAGGAATGGCCATCTTGATAAATCTCATTACGCCAAACATTTAATTGAAACTGGCCATTCCTTGGGCGACAATAATACGTATAATATTTTACATAGTTGTGATAAAAGTTTCCGGTTATGTGTGTTGGAACAATTAGAAATATTAAAACATAACAGTAATAGTTTTGCATTGTTGAATGACCAAACAAATTTAGTTTCATCTCCTTTACTACGAATATTTGGGGGTAGTTAGAAATAATTGTCCATGCGGTTGGTAGTATGTAAAAGAGCGCTCGCCTCGTTGACTTTTAGTCTCCTTCGAGCACTCGACGAGTTAGCAGCCCTTGAGAATGGTCCGTGGAGGACCGAAACACGTGTTGGGTATCGTATTGGCGCATGTAATTTGCTTTTTTTTATATTGTCCTTCTTGCATGTGCACATTTTTGCGGGCGGGAGGGCGGTGCAAATTGCATCCCAGCATGATTAAACTGACAATTAGCGGAATTAACACTAAATATTGATTTTGTATTTTGATTAACTTCATGCTGTTAAATTTTTTGGTGTCGGTGTGCGCGCGCATCGTAAAAATTCACTCTCATCATTTTTCTCCATCGCGCCAAAAGAAGTATAACTTCAAAAAAAATATTAAAATTTTCTTCACTAATTAATCGAAAGAACTCCGTTCCATCCGGGTGTCCCTTGACACCTCTCAAGTTTTTTTCTAGATTCTTCTGTTTTAAGCATCTTTCAGAGCTTAGAATTAAAAGAGAGAAGAGAGGAAGAAGTACTTGAATACTGTTTGGGGATCAGGGCAGTTTTCGAAATGTAATATGAAAAGTTCTCAGTATATTGAGTTTAAAAGCTGGCGGTGTTACACCCTCGTGCCACAAAAAGCACGTAAAGCCGTCACTCCTCTACCTGACCCCTCTACAATCATGCTGCTATTCGAGCAACAAAAGGTAGTACGAAAAAATTGTTACACTATAGCACGTCCCGCGTAAATAGCTAGTCTCCATTGAGACTGACTATTAAAGTCGAAATTTGACTGCACGTGTGGCGCAACGGCTAAGACAGTCGCCTCGCCGCTTCGTGTCGCGGGTTCGAGTCTCGCGCCGGACAACTATTTGTGTGACCCATAAACAGTTGTTCTGAGTCTGGATGTAATTTGTGTCCGTCTATTATATGTTTGTTAAGTACCCCGCGACACAGGGATTTAGAATACCGGACGGCTTTGTCTTAAAAGAGAAAAAGAAAAAAAAATAGGTCAGAACTTCATCACTTAGACAAAGAAAAAAGTTTTATCAACAATAGAATAACAAAAGTTAAATTAATACTAAACATACCTACTGTTGTCTAAAACTATCAGAGAAGAATCGTGACTAAATTAAGGATACTCCCGTAATTGGTAAAGTTTTATATAAGTAAGTTATTTCGTAACTTACACTCCCACAAAATGGTAAATTCATAGATTCATAGAGTAACTTTTCTAAGACTTTATGAATGTTTCTTAGTTATTATTAATAACATTGTTTGTTTAAGTTATACACTTAAATGAAGTTAGCTGCTATACTTGCGGGTCCTCTGGTGTTGCGAGTGTCCATGGGCGGCGGTGATTACTTACCATCAGGTGACCCACTTGCTTACCTTGCTATATTATAAAGGCGAAAGTTTGTTAGTGTGTATGTTTGTTACTTCTAAACGACTGGATAGATTTTAATAAAATGTGTGGTATGGAGTTAACTGACACCCTGAATTAACACATAGGCTATAATCTATAAAGTTTCACGCGGGTTAACCGCAGGGCACAGTTAGTCATATATAAAAACGAGTGTGCTTTAAAACACACGACTGAAGTAAAACTTAGATATACAACACGCCACTGACTATGAGAGAAAGAAAATGTCCTACCCTTGGAAGCGGCTCTGCTTTTCCAACGAAGATCCTGACACATGTGCTGACTGCATCACGGAGACGGTGCTACAGGGGATGGAACTTTTCATCCCTTATGGCAAAATTCCCGTTGGCGGCCGCAGTCGCCCCTGATTCAACAAAGCCAGTAGGGATGCCGCGCGCCGCAAGCAGTCTGCATATCTGGTGTGGGATAAGGTCCGGAAAAATCAAGATCCGGAAGTCACGGTGGGGAAGCGGAAGTTCAATGCCGCTTCTAGATCGCACCTCTCTGTCTTGCCCCTACAGTAATAAACGAAACGTAACTCTCTCTCCCTCCCTTACCCTCAACTATAGTTCGCCTCGGCCGATCCCACTTTTCGTAACTCCCTCGTCACGCATTCATAAAGTATTAATAAATATATTACACAAAAATATCGATTCTTAATAAATAAATAATAACAAAGCATGTTTGTTGCCAGAGCATGTTTGTAGTAATATATTTAAGTACATAATTATTTCTAGTCACATAGATATTTAGGTACACGGATTGTATGAAAACATTTATATAATTTATTTTATAATAGTAATGATATTTAGCTAGCTTGTATTAAGTTATTGTCAAAGAGATTATGTTTAAGTTAAATTAATAACAATAATTAAAATATAGCTAAGACTATAAAGTTTTTGCTATATTTTACTACATATTGTCTCAATGGTCCTGCCTATATTAAGGTACGAATTCAATATTATTATTATGGCAGACCTTGTGTTTATAACGACGGTCGCGCTTTAATGCTACCGCCACTTATTTTATGTTCATGTTCTGTAGTGTGACAATTATGTCTAAATTGTGTTAATGTTCTTAGTCCAAAATAAATGAATTTATTACTATTATTATGTACGGCCATTAACGTGATTAACCTTTATCGTTATTGTACAGACGCCAGCACATCAAGCTATCTGTCAAATTTCCCCAATTCAAAGTTTACCTTATGCTTTGTTGTTCCATAGTTGAAAATCTATAAAAGATATTTGACAGATTAGGGTAGCTGGATGTGCTGGCGTCTGTACCTAGGCTTAGGCCAAATTGCATTGATCGTGGTCACAGACTGACTACAGTCAGCCTCGCAATGTTGATATCATACCCGAAAGTTTAAAAGTGTAATTATTTAATGATTCTTATTAGAACACAGTTTAGTTTTATGATACATCAAAAAACTAAAGTGGAGATAGACAGGACATATGATGAGGAACAAGAAGGACAAGTGGGCTAAGGATGTGACCGAATGGTGTCCAAGACAACACAAAAGAAAGAAAGTGAGACAGCGTCGAAGATGGGAAGACGACATAAAAAGAATAGCAGGAGCCACATGGAGAAGGAAGACACAAGACCGCATTTTCTGGCAAGCTTTAGGGGAGGCCTATGCTGAATAGCAAGACAGTCTACGCGAAACTGGTGTCTATATCAAAGAGATTGTATATATTTTTATAAGATTGTTGAATAAAGGCTTTATTATTATTACTAGCTGTGCCCCGCGGTTTTACCCCCGTTAAACTTTATAAATGATCACAGCTCCTCCCCCGTAGGTGATAGCGTGATAATATGTAGCCTATATGTTGACCCGACCTCTTAGTAATATTCATGCCAAATTTGAAGTAAATCCATGCAGTACTTTTTGAGTTTAGCCCGGACATACATACAGACAAACAGATAAACAGACAAAAATTCTAAAAACTATATTTTTGGCTTCGATATCGATTGTAGATCACGACGCAAGTATCCTTTAAAAAAAAATATTGAATGTACAGTTTTGACTTTTCTACGATTTTATTATATGTATAGATTATAAGAACACCGAGACTGTTGTATAGCATGAAATTATTACGTGTCTAGAGGCTAACTAAAGGTTAAACTTTAAGAAAATTATCCATTTCAAAAAATCTGAAAATATTATTTCACTTTACAATAATCAATTAGACTTTATGTCAGGCTGGATGTGACGGGGTAAACATTTTATTTTATTTTATTTGGGAAACAAACAATTGTACAATATATCTTACCGCTAAAATGTGATAAGGGTGACATTGGTTAATTGTACAATCCACGACGTTTCCACGTATTACTAATATGGTATCTACATACAGTGGTGTTAGCGTGTTAGGATATTATACCTATATACATATATATTTTAATTCGTATTATTTTTTTAACTTAGTATATTATTTTAAAATAATATACAATGGTTCCCAAAATAAGGCTGGCGCGGCTGCTGAATCGGCTGAGGCCCTTAAGAGGCGCAAATATAGTACACTTGATAGCGGTTACATATTTGTGCGTTTTGGGGTAGAAACATTAGGGCCGTGGGGACCAGCGGCCAAAATTATGTATAAAGAAATAGCTGCACGCCTTGTTGAGGCGACACGTTCCCAGAATGCTGGCCTATATTTTGCCCAACAAATAGGTATTTCCATACAGTGTGGTAATGCTGCCAGTATTTTGCGAACATTACCAATACAAGAATATTTAGAATACCTTTAACTTAATGCTTAGTTTTATAATCCCATTACCATGAATCGTATTCTTAAGTACTACCTATAGTTAAGAGACCCTTTAAGCTTTTAACTAGTTCTATTTTGTATTTGGCGTGGCTTGTAGCGAAGATATCTATCATGGTAAAGTTTTTGTTGTAAAGCTTTACTAATCTATGGAGGGGTGCTCGTTCACCTGCATTTGTACGGCTGGGAGTAGTAGCAAAGAGCGGGTAACCCCGGGTGTTTTACTAGCGTTCGCAATAAATGAATTTGAATTTGGAAAAAAGAATAAGCTCCAGGCACAATAGCTGTATCAGCGTGCCTGAGATTAAAATCTTTCACATAAAAATAAAGCGTAATTTATTAATCCTAAATATTCTTGATCCTAAGCTTTCATGGCACATGACGTTAAAACTAATAGGTCGGGGCAAAATATTTTGACATTCTTTCCAGTAAAAGGCAAATTTTAGGTAAGGAACGTCTTATACTAAATTCGCTACAAAAATAAGGGAATAATTATAAAGATAACCAAGTTATCTTTCCAATTATCCCCTTATGCCTGTTGGCGTGTTTGGCGTGGTTGGCAAATGCTTGCTTTCCACGCCAGAGGTCATGGGCTCGATTCCCACGCAGGACAGATATTTGTGTGCATGAACATATCTGTTTGTCCTGAGTCCGGGTGTAATTATCTATATAAGTAGGTATATGTATTTACAAAAGAAAAGTAGTATATGTCGTATATCAGTTATCTGGTTTCCATGGTTCAAGCTCTGCTTAGTTTGGGATCTGATGACTGTGTGTAAATAATATCCCAGGATATCATTATTATTATTATTATTAACATTTGAACAGTTTGTCTTTTAACGGTCATATAATGACATTAAGTTATTAGGTCCTAAGCGCTACGAAATATGCTACAAGAAGGAGAAAGAATCCGTTTTACGGGGAAAGTATAATTAAAAGTAAAATTAACTATAATATCTTTCAGTATAGCATGTTTAAAAATGTAAAAAATAATAGGTGAAATCATAGTTAATGATAAAAACTATGATTAATTTAAGGCGCCATCTGTTGGAATTGTCCGATCTAAGTATTGGCATTCCAGCCGTTGTTGGCCGTGTAGGTTTCGGCAAGATGGCGTGGCGTGGCGCAAGACTTACCACGGTGCGCTGGCGGTGGCCGTGGTTCCCACCCGTTAAAGGAGACGGATACGTTTTTATACAATATTGGGCCCAGATGTAAAAAGATAAGAGTGGTGTCAATTAATGGGTCTATAAATTATCAATCAATCACTAAAACTTCCATGGATTTTTTCAATCTGTGAGCAGATTTATAAAAGATTTAGTACTTAATAGAGAGGTTATGTACCAACCTATACTAAACAGCTGATGTTTAAGGGCGATTGCTATTTAATAGTTATCCGAGTCCAGTATGTTAGCAAAAGTCGTACACGTTAAGCATATCAGAAGTCCGTAGAGAGAATACAGTTGTGGAGGGATATATTTTAAACAAAACAATAAAAAATACTCAAATCACACACGCACTAAACGATACGAGAAACGAGTGACCGATCATAGATTAGGATTCAAAGTCTGTCACCAGTCACTGTCAGCATAGATTAAAAATATAGTTGCCAATAACTAATAAAATTTGAACGATAACCGATATTTTGATTTTTATTTATCTTATTGATATTTTATTCTTTACTGTTGACATTATGTTAATGTATTTAATAATTATTATGATTAAGTCGGTTTTCTGGTGTCTGGTGCAAGAGTTTTTATATTACATTGTTTGAACTAATTACCGTTAATCGATTATAGTAATCAACAACCAATTTAATTTGTGACTTTAACTTATTTTCAGATTTATCATTTTCCAGATTGTAAATTGGGTAAATTTTTTACACTTTAAAATAGAAAAATATAACGCTTTTTTTAAACCATATCTCAACTTATTACAGTCAGGCCCAGAAAACCCCGTCTCCTTTATACAATTTAAAGATGTCTAAGAAATTATATTATTTTCATGCTGCCTAAGCATAGACAGAACAAGTCTAGGTACTCAACCACCGAAAGCTAATGCTCAACACATTTACTAATTGCGCACCTTCTTACTTACGCACCTATTACGTTTGGAGAAAATGAAAATAACCTCTCCAAATTATGAAAACATCCCACCCAACACTTTCCCTTTTCTTGTTAAAGGGCGTTTAATTATCTTTCGCATTCCCTAAAACAGGAAAACTGACAAAACACGAGAAGATAAGTAGATACCTACTGGTTAACCTCAAACATGGGCATCTTTTAATCTGACCTAAATAAAAATACCGGCCAAGTGCGAGTCTGACTCGCGAACGGAGGGTTCCGTACCATTATTAGGGTTCCGTACCCAAAGGGTAAAACGGGACCCTATTACTAAGACTTCGCTGTCTGTCTATCTGTCCGTCTGTCACCAGGCTGTATCTCATGAACCGTGATAGATAGACAGTTGAAATTTTTACAGATGATGTATTTCTGTTGCCGCTATAACAACAAATACTAAAAAACAAAATAAAATAAATATTTAAGACGGCTCCCATACAACAAACGTGAAATTGTTGCTCGTTTTTATAGATAATGGTACGGAAGCCCTAGTGCGCGAGTCCAACTCGCACTTGGCCGGTCTTCTATAAAAACGAGCAAAAAAAATCACGTTTGTTGTATGGGAGCCCCCTTAATTTTTTATTTTATTTTGTTTTTTAGTATTTATTGTAATAGCGGCAACAGAAATACATCATATGTGAAAATTTCAACTGTCTATCACAGTTCATGAGATAAAGCCTGGTGACAGACGGACAGACAGTCAGCGAGGTCTTAGTAATAGGGTCCCGTTTTACCCTTTGTGTACGGAACCCTAAAAACGATAAGAGGTGCCTTAACAAGGTGACCCAGAGCTTCTTATCAAATATCTTTTGATATCTTCGTAACCAGTCAATAATGTCATATAACGATCTATCCCTAATCGCTAAACTAAGATGGATTATCAGAGTACCATTTTCCGAAAGCCTGTTGACGTGCCGGTTTGCTTAGTTGGTAGATTTACTTTCACGCCGCATGTCGTGGGTTCGATTGGCACCCAGGACAGATATTTGTGTGCATGGACGTGTTTCTTTGTCCCTGGTCTGGGTGAAATTATATATGTAAGTATGAATCTGCAAAAGAAAAGTAGTAACTATATATGTAGTACTAGCTATGCCCCACGGTTTTAGCCGCGTTAAACTTTATAAATTATAGCCTATGTGTTAATCCAGAATGTCAGCTAAATTCATACCAAATTTTATTAAAATCGCTCAAACCGTTTAGACGTGAAGAAGTAACAAACATACACACTCAGACAGTCACACACCACAAACTTTCGCATTTATAATATTAGTACGATTAGTGTGATATCAGTTATCTAGTTTCCATAGTACAAGCTCTGCTTATGTTGGACTCAGATAGCCGTGTGTGAAAATTGTCCCAGGATATTATTGTATACATATTTATACAGCTGACTGTACATACTAAGTAAGACTACTTATTCTTATTGGAAGCATTTTATGATCATAATGATTCCATAAAGTGGCTCTGAACATTCCACAATTATGTCGTAAGAGGAAAAGATGGGAATACAGATGAGAGAGACAGAGACAGGAAACGACAAGATTACGCGTGATATATAATTTAACTTAGCTATGGGACCAATATGTAGATTCATATACGTAATAAATGTACAGCTATTCTGGGAAATGTTTTAATATCGTGACAATGGCATTGTTGAGGCGCTCATAGCCGTAAGCGATTAGGAAGGTTAAGCAACTAGGCTTGCGGTCAGTCCATAGATGGGTGACCGCCAAAGTGGTTCAATTTCTGAGCGATTCCGTGCTTCGGAGGCAACTTAAGCTGTCGGTCTCGGTAGTAGCCATTTGGCAACAGTCATTAAGCCATGTTAGAGGCCTCTGGGCGGCTTGAACAACTCTGACCCTAGGGTACCTAAGCACTGCCCATACGATGATGCGCTTGGATGCGAGTTGGTGACAATGATGACTTGATTGTAAAACCCAGCAGTTATTGTTCACACTAGGCCATATTAACTATTGTTACTGACATTTGAAAATAAAGAAGTTGAAAAATCAATTACAAATCAAATAGCTACTGTTTATTGGTCTTTTCTTTGGAAATAATTTAAATGTAATGGTTAAAAAACTGCTTCTGTATATTAAATAAAATGACAAACGAGCAAGCGATTCACCGCCGCCCATAGACACTCCCAACACCAGAGGAGCCGCAAGTGCGTTGCCGGCCTTTAAGAAAAGAATAGGCTCGCTTCTTGAAGGTTGCCATATCATACCGCGTCGGAAATACCTCCACAGTTAATTGATTCCACAGAGCGGTAGTGCGCGGCAAAAAGTTTCTTGTAAAACGCACTGTGGTAGATGACCATTTATCCTGGTGGCGCTGTAGAATTTGGCCTAGAAGCTGGCCGGCAGTTTTTGCAGATTTTTTCGCATTTTTTTTTGTAGGAGACAAATTTGAAGAAAGTTGTGTTTTACCAGCCGTTCAACTTAATGGACCCTTACACCGTCCCGTCTTTCCGGTCTCCAAAATAAGGCTAGCGCGGTGGCTGAATCAGCTAAGGTCCTCAAGAAGCGCAAATATTGGTAGCGGTTACATATTTGTGACTTCTGGGGTGGAATCATTAGGGCCGTGGGGACCAGCGGTATAAAGAAATAGCTGCACGCCTTATTGAGGCGACATACACTATCCCGGAATGCTGGCTTACATTTTGCCCAACAAATAAGTATTGCCATACAGCATGGTAATGTTGCCAGTATTCTGGGAACATTACCAATAAGGGCCTATGCACAACACGTTTATTAACGCGCCGTTGACGCGCGTTGTAGCGATACGCACGCAAACCAGACTCAGGCGACGCGGCGACGCAGTTCTGTATAATAAAAGCGCGCCGTCGTTGCGCGTTATCAAAACGCCCGTTGACGCGACGGCGCGTTTAAAAAAAGTGGTGCGCACAGGCTCTAAAAGAAAATTATAATACCTTTAATTTAACGTTTTAAGTATTTAGTTAATAAACCTTCTTTTTAATTGGTAACTATAAACATTAAAGTATGTCAGCAAAAAATTATAGTATCGCATCTATGAACAAGTTAACCTCCTTACATACGATCCACCCCCAGAGTTATTACTTATATCTTCCCGAGGTATACAGCGTATCATAAAACTCGTATGTAAACACGATGTCACCAACACTTAAATAAAACGTGAAAATAATAAATCGGTACGGGAAGCGGCATTACCCATCATTTCCACGTAAGCGATGAGATGTCGCTTATGTGTTTGACAAGTTGACAAGCAATAAATCTATATTGACTGTGTTTATTAAGTAGGGTCGCAGGTGTGGTTACGTAGTTTATGATACTTATTAATAATGTAATAAGAAATTGGTTGTGGCTTTGTCGCTGTGTTTATTTTATATGCAGATAATAATAATATCTGATCTAATGGAAGACTTAGAATTTCGTCTTTTTGCTTTAAAAGACGAAATTCTAAATGAGGGTGTGATCACATGCACGGGATCACCGATCATGCGTTAATGGGCCAAAGCTATCCTCGCCGCTGAGGAACCTACCCTAGCTAGCCTGCGGCTTTCTCTAGCTACCTAGGTGGACGACCCGGAGAAGAAAGCCACAAAGAAACTCCGGGCTTGCTTTTTTCGTCTTCTTTTGCTTTCAGTTTAAGAGTTTTTTTAATGTCATGTATTTTATTTACATTGTGATTGGTTGTTATGTAAGCTAATGCACGCACAGAACTGTTGTCATCCAGTGAATCATAATAAAATAAATAAGCAATAGCATTCAATTTCACTCAAGCACTTAGAATATCCTCTTGCTAGAAGAAAAAACAGTGGGTGCATCCGCGTACATTTACAAAATCAACAAGTCACACGAAGAGGCGAAAAAAAGTTACCGCAAGCAGCACCCGTTCACGAGTATGACGTGTGGGCCAGCCATCGCCTCCTTTGCCATATTAGTGGGAAGGAAACGACCCGACCCACAACGCCACCGCAAGCATTAACAGACAATGGGACATATTATTCACACACTTCCATCTGATGCCAAACTAAGCAGAGCTTATACCATGGAAACCAGATAACTGATATATTACATATCATCATTATCTTATCAGCCAAACGTCCACTGCTGGACTAGAGCCTTCCCAAATAATGGGGGCAATATGCCATAATCACAACGTTTGGCAGACGAGTTGGCGATCGCAGTTAGATGGTCATAATTTACAGAAAAACGCTGCCCGTTCTCTGGTAGGTATTCCCTCGGAAGATTTCTACGCTCCCCACGGGATGAGATGGGGTGATGATATTCTATACCATCAACTCACAACCTACGATATAGGCAAGTATATATCCTGCACCCTAACTGGAATAATTAAAGTAAATGTATTATAGCATTCAATCCAATAAAGCGCTTTTTATAGGTTGTTAAATATAAGACGCTATTTGTGTCTTAAGTTTTAATATAAATTAAGACTAAAATAAATTACCATTGTCACCATCTTTGCGCACCTCTTTTGCCTCCTTTACTGTATGTAGTTATATTCTTCATAGATAGTCGCCGGTTTAGGGTACTTGTGACCTAGCCTTCTTGAGAACATCTCCGATTTGGTCCGAGAATGTCCTACGAGGACTTTTTCTTCCGGTTGTACCATTCACACAGGCCAAGTATACTTCTTTTGTCAATCTTTTCTAAATACCCAAACCGTCTCAGCTTACCTCTTTCAATCGTTGTGACTACACCCTCTTTCACACCACAATGTTCTCTTACGCCAGTATTATATAAGTTATTCCTTAGCCTCGTTGGTATATTAGCTTACCTTTTTCAATCGTTGTGACTACACCCTCTTTCACACCACAACGTTCTCTTACGTCAGTACTATATCAGTTATTCCTTAGCCTCGTTGGTCTATTAGCTTACCTTTTTCAATCGTTGTGACTGCTGGGCAAGCGACAGGGTATGTCGGGCTCCCAGTAGATTACCGGTGTACCGACTAAAACCCCACGGTGTTTCCACAACTACCTTTAGTCGAGGTCACGGGATTCGCGCAAGCATGCACCGCAGCCTAAACAGGTTTTGACCCATCTGCACTTGGATAGGCCCCGTCGAACAGAGGGATCAGACCCCCTTCCAACCAAGAGATGCGCGAAAAACACGAGAGCCACCTTCTCGGGCCTGTTCTGATCAGGCGGCAGACTGCCCTAAGTCTGTCCCCCACAGGTCATACCTCAAGGTGGATGAAGATCCACCACGAATGCTCTCCGACACCTTCGAGGTCTCCTGGTGCGGGCTGGGTCGGAGCTACTAGTCTCGTTGGTCTAGCAGTAGCATTTTCAACCGTAGATAACGAAGGTTCAAATCTCGGGAGGGGCCAAAAAGTGATTTGGGAATTTTTCCGTAAAAATAAATTTCTCAATGTCAGCCCGAAGTCTGGAAGTTGGCGGCATTACACCCCCGTGCCTCGGAGAGCACGTAAATCCGTCGGTCCTGTACCTGACCTGTTTCCAGTCGTGTCGCTAGTCGTCCCATCGGATCATGAGAGTGATTGAATAGAAAGTGCCCCAGTGTTCGGCGCACACACTTGTGCACTATAATATGTCCTGCGCAATTAGCTAGTCTCCATCGAGACTGGCCGCCCGCGCGCCGTGGCCGATATTGGGTCGGGAGGACATTATTATTATTATTAGTTATTCCTTAACTAGTGAAGTAAGGTTGTTCAATATTAGACGCTAATTGTGTTTTAAGTTTTAATATAAATTAAGACTTAAACTAATGACGAAACTTGATATTAGCAATAAGGAATCCTTGTTTGTTGTCAATTTAATTGGTCGATTGTTAGAAAGTTATTGTTCCAAGGTTCGAAGTTGGTTAAGCCTTACGTGGTTTGTTGGTGGCAAGCCTATGACATGTCCTAAGTTTTCGAAGTGAAGACTAAGTTACAGGACCTAAGAAACTTTAGTACTCTAGTTTAGCGTAAATTTATTTATCATGTTAATGGGCACTAATTATATGTCATTTATATGTTATTTATTGTGCTATAGTGCGCACAAAACAACTAAGCTGGGTTCTTCTAATTTTACCTTTTTTTTACTATGGTTCACAAATCGTACAATTACACTTCCTTCACTTTTAGTCAATTTTCTGCTTGTGACGTTAAATATGGTCCTTCCTATCCTCAATGAAATCCTATTATTTGCCATATCCTAAATTCTTCTATTACCCTTGGCATTTTTCCAGCTTTATGGAAAGATGCTAAAATTATTCCTCTCCCCAAAAAATCCAACCCCACATCCTTTTCCGATTATCGCCCAATTTCTATACTACCTTTCCTCTCCAAAATCCCGGAACGCCTCATTTATAATCAGTTTAGTACTTTTCTTGCCAAAAATAATCTCCTCAATCCTTACCAATCCGGTTTCCGTCCTGGACACAGTACGACCACGGCCCTGGTCCATATTACGGAGGACATAAGATCTAGCATGGAGCGCGGAGAACTGACACTGCTTACTCTTCTGGATTTCAGCAATGCGTTTAATACCGTACATTTTGACATACTACTTGGAATCTTGCGCTCTCTTAACGTATCTCCAACGGTCATTGACTGGTTTCGTAGTTACCTGTCTGGCCGCCGGCAGTCTATTTGTATCGATGACACTCGTTCCTCTTGGTGCAACACAACTGCAGGCGTTCCTCAGGGTGGCGTTGTATCTCCTTTACTTTTTGCATTTTTTATAAATTCTATCTCTAATCAACTTGTCTCCTCCTACCACCTTTATGCTGACGACCTTCAAATATATTTCCAAACTCCCCTAGATAGGTTATCTTTTGCGGTCAGTCAAATAAATACAGATTTAGCCAAAATTTGTGGGTGGAGTCGTGCATACGGGCTTCAAGTCAATCCCATCAAGACTTTGTGTCTTGATGGGATTGACTTGAAGCCCATCATAATCGGTAGCCCGAGGATGATATCAAAAGTGCCATGGTCACAGCTTCCACAAATAACGTTCGATGGTACTTTAATTGAGTTCAGTAGAAGTGTTAAGAATCTGGGCATCTTTTTCGATCGCAATTTGTCCTGGGATACTCAAATGAAGTGTGTTAGCCGTAAACTATACGCATCGTTTGGTTTTTTACGTCGATTACGCAATTTCCTGCCTATGACCACTAAAATTGCGCTCGCAGAATCCCTTCTTCTCCCACTAGATTATGCAGATGTCAGCTATCTGGATCTTACCCAAAACCAGCTTGATAAACTTGAGCGCCTCCAAAATGTCTGCATAAGATTCATATTTGGCCTTCGCAAATATGATCATGTCTCTGAATTCCGTACCAAGCTCAAGTGGCTATCTATACGCCTTCGTCGGGATACTCATATACTGTCATTGCTCTACAACATTTTGTTTACTCCATCCTTTCCTTCATACCTTAAAAAACGGTTTTCTTTTCTATACGAGTCACATTCGAGAGTTTTGCGATCATCAGAAAATCTTAAGTTAAAAATGCCAGCGCATTCCACAACCTTCCTTGATAAATCCTTCGCTGTACAGAGTGTGCGTTCGTGGAATGCACTGCCAATAACAGTGCGCCATGCACAAAGTTTACAAAAGTTCCAGCAAAGTGTAAAGGATTACTACCTATCACTATAGGATACATTGACAGAACAAGTAAGTAATATTGTGATATGTAAGTTTCTATCTAATATAGGTATGTATGTATTTATATAGTGTGTATGTATGTGTATAGTATGTATGTATATAGTATGTATGTATATAGTGTAAATAGTATATATAGTAGGCTCTTGTACTGAGTACGCATGGGTACTGTTAACAAAGTATATGTACACCGACAACTGCCCTTTTAAATAATCCCTATTATTTTCCATTCTTTGGTTGTCTGGAAGAGATCACATTTTAGTGATAAGACCGCCAATTGTATACTTTTTATTTACATGCTCCTGTAATGTAAGATCTTAATATTGGTGTACAATAAAGAGTTAAGTAAAGAGTTACTGATTCGGCTACTCTGACGTGGTACGGCAATTCGAACCCTACCCAGCAAGTTTTCGCAGTCTATGTAATTATGAATGAGTTTATACGGGTATATTATATCAGCAGATTTCCTTCTGTGCGATAACGTTGTCATTTTGAAATATTCTAGCCTTGATTCATAACTTTTGATACTATTCATATAAAGGTCTAGCGGTAGCGTGTTAAACCGCAGATAATTATGTCTTGGGTTCAAACTCCGCGTCGGGCCAAAAAGTGGTTTTAGGATATTGCCGCAGGAGAAAATTTCTCAGTGAGTATCAGCCCGAAGTCTGGGAGTTGGCGGTATAATGCCCCCGTGCTTCAGGGAGCAGGTAATACCGTTGGACGACCGCGACGGTCGCTTTCCGGTCGTGTTGCTCGACGTCGGACGTCTAGACCATCGGATCATGAGAGTGATGGAATATAAAGTGCGCATGTGTTAAGTACAAACTTGTACACTATATAAAGGCTCTGCACAGTTGGCTAGTCTCCATTGAGATTGGCCGCCTTGGCTAAAAGGACATTAAGGGAACTGGGTGATATTATAATAAAATAACTAAGTGATAATAAATATTTTAGGATAACTAACACACCGCTATGTAATCCCAAACTAGGCAGAGCCTGTACTATGGCAACTAGATACAGAACCAATAATCGTGCTAATCACGTAAACATTTCTAGTGAGTAGCGATCAAACCCACTCCCTCTGGCTTAGCAGTCAGAGTCACAAGCCACTGGGTCAACAGGCCAGTCAATAGTAGGCTACTCATTGGTTAATTAACATAGAGGTTGGTAAAACATTGCCGCGCATTGTATTAAAATCGGATCAAATATCTAGCATGGTTTCTAGTCTCAGCGCTCATAGTGAGTTGTCCTTCGTAAGTGATCGATGACGTTAAGCACCTAGGCACGCATTTAGCCTATAGGTGATCTTATTTCTGAACATTTTCACAATTCGCAGGGAACTTTAAGTTGGTTGTACCGGCTGAAGTCGACAGTAAGGACCAGCACAGACAGAGAGGAGCGTGGCGGAGAGGATTTTATTAAGGCACTTGAAAATCAACTTTAATATTATTTAAATAAAGTGCATGTATGCTTGAACATTATAATGCGCGAGACTGCGCGAGCATTTTGTCAGGTTCAAGCATATATGCACTTTATTCCTATAGCTCTAAAGTTGATTTTCTATTGCCTTAATAAAATCCTCTCCGCTGCGCTCCTCTCTGTCTGCGCTGACCCTAAACAGTCGTTAATTTATTTCTGAACTGCAAGCTAGACTGTATATTAGAATTTGAATAAAATATTATTGTTATTAATAGATATTTTATCCATATTATTATAGCAATTGTTACAATAACTTTAATATTTCACTAAGAATAAGTAATCATGCCATCGAATTTAAACGACAAGTATGATACATAATTAAATGATAATGACATGTGCACACCGAATGCTGGTTAAATATGGATCTGGACTATTTGATTTATCTGATTTTAAGACCCATTATTTGGCAAATAAATTGAAATTAAAAATTGAATTAAAATGTCTACTGAGCGGCTTGCAAACTTTAGGACTAGGATAACCACATTACATATAATAAAATAAGCAATTCTAGACTGTTTTTAATATTTTTAAGAACAGCGCTATTCTTTTTCTCTTTGTAGAACCATCTTTACGTCATCAGCACTACATTACGAAGACCTGCCTAGAGACACTATACCTAAACAGATAAATAGATTAAATTTAATATGAAACTGGCATACATCCTTTGATATTCCATAAGTATACGTCATACTAAATTCAAGATTAATGTACACCCAGTGACATTGACAGAACGAAACATACCCGCAATATTTATCATAACAACATTTTGGTGTATCAAAACCATCTTCCACATGTATCCATCATTCAATTAACAAATCAGCAATGACATTAACAGAGCTTTTTGTTAAGCACTCCTGAAATATAGCGTATAGTGCTACAAACTTATCTGGCCCGGTGGCCAAAAGTAGAACTAACGACGCCAGTTTGAAATGTCAATCGGCCTGTTATTCCATGACATTCCTGCCATTGATTGTTTGTTGTGCGTATTTATTTTTCTTTGTGTGTTTTTAATTGTGAAAAATGCCGAAAGCTTTAAAAAGTGATGCGAGGAATGTTATATTACAAGTATTGAATTATATCAAGGAAGAAAAACGCCTTCAGGCACCAATTATACCCTTCAATAAGTTGTATGAACGCATAGCTGCTGCTACAGGTTAGTGTTGTCAGCTTCTGAAAAAATACGAACTCCCCCTCGCATTTTAAATTAAAATACATATTTTAAAATATTCATTATTTATTTAATTTTTGCTATTTCCTTTGTAGGTGTCCGGGAGCGATTTGTAAGAAACTTGTGAAAGAAAAAGACCAATCAGATGCAAACATTTATAGCAGATCAGAATATCGGTAGATCGAATTCTGAAATCCTATCATTAATTTTTTTTTTTTTTTTGTGAAATAAAT
Source organism: Pseudoips prasinana (assembly GCA_951640165.1). Lineage (NCBI taxonomy): Eukaryota > Metazoa > Arthropoda > Insecta > Lepidoptera > Nolidae > Pseudoips > Pseudoips prasinana. Next base: position 13,809,822 of record OX621259.1, on the reverse strand, counting down.
AAATAAATATGAAATATGATTGCAGAAGCTTTTGATAAAATAACAGTCAATGAATGGTAAAAGCATTGCAATCATGTAAAAAATATTGAAAATGTGTATCGCAAAAGGGATGGATACTTAGACGAGCTTTTCATCATTCAATTAGGTAGTGATAGTGAAAGCGAAAGCAGTGTTTCCGATAATGATGATGATGAAATGACTTCTGAATTAAACCATTCCGGTGACATAATAATACCTGGAGTATCTCCGTTAGAGAACACTCAGCATACATTTTATGTAAATGATCATAATTATTGTATAAAAATATAAAGATTTGTAATGACAGTATTTGTTTGCTTCTTGGTGAAGTAACATTTACGTTACAATGTGCATATTATTTTTACCCACTTTCTTGCAAAAAATAGTTACTAGCAACACTAAATGCGATAACAGCGACGCTGCCAGCGGGCCAGATAAGTTTGTGGAACTGTAAGTAGAGTGATACATATAAAACCAAGTTTATAATTGCTTCTTTTTTTTTTTTATTTGGTTTACTAAACTGGCCGTACACAATATTAAATAAAAAGATAAATATAAATTCTTGAAAAAAGCTTAGTGAACGACCTTCTTGAAGTAAACACAGCATGCAAATATTATACATTACAAATTAAACTAAAAATAAATAAATTAAACTAAACTTAACTTAACTAAATTCAAATAATTATGATACTGAATTTATGTTTTGTGGGCTCAGAAAATGGCGTTTTATGGATTGATTGGATACATTGAAAATATCTACATCATAACATATTTTGTTGTAAGACGAGCACATGCGGTACATTGGCGAATGTTGACTATAATTAGTACGACAACAAGGAAGACTGAACGTTTTTCTGTTTTTGAGTCGACTGCTAGATCGTGGAATATCAATATTTAGTTTGCTCAGTAAAGTGGGGCAGTCAATTAAACCATTGATTAGTTTATACAAAAACACGATATCAGCCACATTTCGTCTGCACTCCAAAGAACAGATTTTAAAGTGCGTGAGCCTGGATTCATAGGATGACAGAGTACGACACAAATTATTTGCGTAGGACAGGTGGTACAAGAACTGTTTTTGAATTCTTTCTATTCTGTTCTATTCTATAGAGAAAAACCGACAAAACCTCAAATAATTGTGAACCCGAAATGGCAGTGGAGGGCACATACATAGGTCATGAAACCAACGGCCGCTGGGGCAGAAAAGTTTTCGAGTGGTGACCAACGTGGCCGTTGGGTAAGTCATGTGGTTTCCATCCTAGAACGAATAATAGGCCTACCTCAAACATAAAAAGCGATTAAGCGATACACAAGGTAGTCGGGCAGCAGCGTAACACAATGACCCAACAAACACGAATGCCAAGCCCGGTGACTACGACAAACCCCTCCAAATGGTAACGTTATAGAAACCTTTGGGGGAGGCCTATTTGAAGCAGTGAAGATGTGACCAAGGTGGACCTAATATCTTGTGACAGTCGCTGAAAGCCTTTTAGTGCCGGTAGTGTAAACCCGGCTACTGTTGTGATGTTTGCAGGAGACCTTTGTCCATCCGTCAACCTTTGAGGGAGGCCTATTTGAAGCAGTGAAGATGTGACCAAGGTGGACCTAATATCTTGTGACAGTCGCTGAAAGCCTTTTAGTGCCGGTAGTGTAAACCCGGCTACTGTTGTGATGTTTGCAGGAGACTTTTGTCCATCCGTCAACCTTTGAGGGAGGCCTATTTGAAGCAGTGAAGATGTGACCAAGGTGGAGCAAATATCTTGTAACAGTCGCTGAAAGCCTTGGAGTGCCGGTAGTGTAAACCCTGCTATTTTTGTGATGTTTGCAGGAGACCTTTGTCCATCCGTCAACCTTTGAGGGAGGCCTATTTGAAGCAGTGAAGATGTGACCAAGGTGCACCTAATATCTTGTGACAGTCGCTGAAAGCCTTTGAGTGCCGGTAGTGTAAACCCGGCTATTGTTGAGATGTTTGCAGGAGACTTTTGTCTAGCCGTGGACGTATTGCATCAGACATGATGATAATGATTCTATAGAGGCCTCTTGTTTTATTATGACGTTTACAGTTAGCCTAGGAGGGCTCAAGTTATCTAGCCAATAAAACTACAAACTAAGTACCCGCGCTGGATGTCATGTTCTTTAGCGTTCGAACCCTGAATCTGGGTGGTTACAGATGTGTAGATGCTTGAGAGGCATAACTTGTTATGGACATTTTCTACAACAGTTCCTCTATTATGCGAAGACGACTCTCGTTCGCTTGAGGAACGGGGAGGGCATTTCATCAATACAAATGCAAACATAAGGTCTTAGGGACTATCAGAAGTCATGGCGCGTTTGCGATCGTCCCCTCAGGCTGGTGAGTGCGATATATCGGTTTGTGTGTAGAGTCCGGAGAGTCTCTAATGGTCTTGACATGTAGAAAATTCTTACCAGATGGTCCTATTTAAATTTTGTGCAAATCGATTTTTTTGATCACAAATATATTCAGTTGTACAGACGCCAGCTCATCCAGCTACGCCAATCTATCAAATTTCTTTTATTGATGTTCAAATTTTTCACATAAGCATAAGGTTTTTTTAATTGGGGAAATTTGCAGATGGGGGTAGTTTGATGTGCTGGCGTCTGTACATGCTTTAAAACAGTTAATAGTAACAGTATTTTACGCTTCGTTTATACAATTAAATATTTTTATACATACTCGTAATTGAATATCGGAGATGTGAAGATTGGACAACGTTAACGCAACGTAACTTGATTAAAAAATCTACATACAAATGAAAGCGATCATTGTTCGCATTAAAATAAAGTAGCTCATATTAAAATTCTGCCGAAATTCAGACATAAAAATGATTCCTAACATATTTTGCAAATAGATGTACTATACCAATTTTGGTAAACATTGTAAACAAGTTCTTCTTGCGGAGTAAGCTGGTGAATGCGAGACAATACCGTTACGTAAAGTGTGATTGGGTGAGGCGAACGGTAACTTAAGTGGGTGAAAATAGAAAGAGATAGAGTTACGTTTCGTATATTACCGAACGAACAAGAGATGGTGGTGCCAGGACACAATATCTTCTTTCTCTCATAGCAGTATGTTTGAAGAAACGTACTGGCTATGAGATTTATGAGATTTTCGTCCTGCGTGTGGTTTAAAATATACTCGATTTTTCTCTTTATTCATTGCATCTCGACTATTCTAGGTAAATAAGATAGGGTATATTATCAATTTGTTCAAAATGTGACATAAGCCTACTTAACTTAAATATTTTTATTTCGCTAAGAGTAGACGCGAACGAGTAAAGAATTAAACGATAATCCATTATGAGATCCCAAAAAAGGAAGGCAATCACAAGCAATTTGATTTATTTTTCCATTTAATAATTAATAATTATATATGACGGTCACCGTAGCATAGTTGGTAGTGGTCCTGCCTACGAAGCTGGTGGTCCTGGGTTCGAATCCCGGTAAGTGCAAATATTTGTGTGACGAGCACGAATATTTGTTTCTGAGTCATGGATGTTTTCTATGTATATAAGTATTTATCTATCTATATAAGTATGTATAGGGTCGCCTGGTACCCATAGTACAGGCTTTGCTTAGTTTGGGGCTAGGATGATCTGTGTGACATTGTCCCCCAGATATTATTATATTATTATAATTTAACCTTAAATATTTAGAAGTGTTAAGAGCTTACCTAAGCTACGATCATCGCAACATTGGACTTCTTTTATTTTTTAAAAAATTTATATTCTATGTATAATATGCACTAATTGAATGTATGTTTTGTAATTTTATACTATTAGTTTGAATTTGTTTCCTTAAATTTTAATTATAGTTTGTGAATTAGTTTAACTTTTGATTTTGTCTGTATACTCTTCGCATGCTGTGATTTCCTGTAAGTGAAGATGCACAAGATCTTTTTACCGTGGCAATGTAATTTGTATGCATAGTGTAATATTTGTTGGAAATCCTAATAAAATAAATAATACAAAATAAATATTTATATAAGTAAATATTTACAAAAGAAAAGTAGATCAGTTATCTGGTTAACATAGTACAAGCTCTGCTTAGTTGGGGTTCAGATGTGGGATCATGGTGTGGGAATATTTTCCCAGGATATTATTATTTATATCGATACAATGAAGTAGGCCTGTAGCAAAATGGTTCCAAGACTTAAATAAGATATTTAAATAACGACGGTAATAGTTAGGGTATCTTTATCCTTTTACCGTTAAAATTGGTTGAACCCTCAGGTCTTACTTGACGTTCACCATAGCCTAGTTGGTAGTGCTCCTGCCTACGAAACTGGTGGTCCTGGGTTCGAATCCCGGTAAGTGCAAATATTTGTGTGATGAGCACGAATATTTGTTTCTGAGTCATGGATGTTTTCTATGTATATAAGTATTTATCTATCTCTATAAGTATGTATATCGTCGCCTGTTACCCATAGTACAAGCTTTGCTTAGTTTGGGCCTAGGATGACCTGTGTGACATTGTCCCGAGATATTATTATTACAGTTAGTAGTTGTGCAATCTAGATGGATGATAACAACCAGGGCGACCTCTGTTGGGACGTTTGTTTGCAACCGTGTAGAAGATGCTTTAGACCTGAGATGCCATATAGTAACGTTCACCTACATCAAACTATAAAAATATCGACCATATACCCACATTTCAGTGCTATGGAGCTACTTAATTTGCACCAAATCTTTTGATACCCTTCCAATATAAAATACGAGGACCGCCATACATGCGGCACGGAAGTCGGTAATAAATTCCATGGGCAACCTTGGGGCGACAGTACTGCCATCTATACTTCGATATTTTCTTTTATGTGACTAGTTATATAAACATATAAAATTACCTACGAATTCCTTCCTGGGATATTCTTTAAGAAGGCATTTTCTAGTTTTCTTCTTAGCGAGTTAACTGCGAAGTAAATTGTGTTTGCCCAGAACTTACTTTTTATAGATAACGCCCACTTGGTAAATGAATCCCTGTGTCACGGGGTACTTACCTACTTTTTAAAAATATAATAAAAGAGATGGATTATAATTAGATGCTAAAACGAACCTCAGTTTGGCGCCAAGCAAAATGGTAGTAAACTACCAATGCGCACTCTACGGTATAGTCTAAAATGGTAGCAAACTACCATTGCGCACTCAAGCGGATAATAGACACAAAGTACATCCAGACTCAGAAAAACTATTTATGGGTCACACAAATTGTTTATTTTGGCCATAAAAATTTGTATGACCCAAACCTAATAGTTGCAGGACAACTATTAGGTGTGGGTCAAACAAATTTCCGTGCCGCATGTATGACGGTCCTCGTATTTTATATTGGAACTGTATCAAAAGATTTGGTGCAAATGAAGTAGCTCCATAGCACTGAAATGTGGGTGTGTGGATGTGGGTGTGGCTCATGAATCAAACTCGTGACGCGAAGGGGCGAGTCGACTGTCTTAACCACTGCGCCACAGGTGCAGTCAACTTGGCTCGCAAAAGGCGTTGCAAAGTTTCTATAATAATTATATCTTGGGACAAATAACACACTGCCATCTAATCCGAAACTAGGCAGAGCTTATACAACCACACAATTGATGACATTCTTATAGATTGCAGGTACTTACATATCTATACATATAATAAAATCGTAGGAAAGCCAAAACTGTACATTGAATATTTTTTTAAAGGATACTTGGGGCGTGATCTACAGTCGATATTAAAGCCAAAAATATAGTTTTTAGAATTTTTGTCTGTGTGTCTGTATGTATGTCCGGGCTAAACTCAAAAAGTACTGCATGGATTTACTTCAAATTTTGCATGAATATTACCACGAGGTCGGGTCAACATATAGGCTACATATTATCACGCTATCATCTACAGGGGAGGAGCAGTGATAATTTATAAAGTTTAACGAGGGTAAAACCGCTAGTTTTAGATAAATTCCACCCATGCACGCAACCAGTAATCATGCTCACCATACATATATATATATATATATATTTGTACATACATAGACTCACGCGTGTTTCCCAGAGGGGTAGACAGAGACAACGGACTTTGTCACGATCCGTGCACAACTCTCTCGCCTGTCATTACATTTTTCATACATGCTCGCCGGTTTAGAGTACTTCTGACCTGGCCATTCTGACCTTGGCCTACATCGATTTGTCCTGGGTGAGAATTGAACCCACGACCTCTGAACTATATCAGTCAGGGTCACTAAACACTAGACCAACAGGCCTGTACTTTGTGTACTACTCCAGCCCAAGAACGCCTGTGTGATACACTGAAGATTTGTACAACATTCAACCTTCTAAAACCAACATCGGGATAAACTCACCGCTCAACAGGGTTTGTAGAGAGATGAACTCTTTCATGAAATCTGTACCGGATGCCGACATAAATTGTTTCAAGTCCAAAATCTTGAAGTCACTCAAAACTACCGTTAACTCGTCGTAGGTATTTCATTGTTCTACAGTCTAAATAATCTCAAGTGCCGATTATTCGTCTAGATTTGGAGAATGTTGGTTAACCCATAATTGGCTAGTGTGTAAGTCTAATTTGTTAAAAAAAATATTCATAAGATATATATTATACAATATATATCTTATGACCAAAGCTGTGGGTAAACCTGATGTTAATAAATAAAATAAAAAATTACTTTATTGCGACATGAAGAATTAACATTTATAAACTGGTGTTAATAGATAGTTCATTGACCACTATAAAATAATCGAAGGTCTAAATATTTAAATTATCGAAAAACATTTACCTACTCGAATGTATTCTTTAGCGATTAACTATTGATTTTTAGGGTTTCGTAGCCAAATGGCAAAAAACGGAACCCTTATAAATTCGTCATGTCTGTCTGTCTACCTGTCCGTCCGTACGTATGTCACAGCCACTTTTTCCGAAACTATAAGAGTTATACAGTTGAAACTTGGTAAGTAGGTGTATTCTGTGAACCGCATTAAGATTTTCACACAAAAATAAAAAATGAACAATAATTTTGGGGGTTCCCCATAAAACAGAAACTCAAAAAAAAATTTTTCATCGTACCCATACATGTGGGGTATCTATGGATAGGTCTTCAAAAATCATATTGAGGTTTTTAACATCATTTTTTTCTAAACTGAATAGTTTGCGTGAGAGACACTTCCAAAGTGGTAAAATGAGTGTCCCACCCCCCCCCCCCCCCCCCCAAATAAGAGAATGATAAAACTAAAAAAAAATATATGATGTACATTACCATGAAAACTAACAACGACAATTGGTTTGGACGAGATCTAGTAAGTAGTTTATTTTAATACGTCATAAATCGTAAACCGCAATTTACCTTTCATTTAATCACCTGAAATACTTGGTGCTATGGAACCCTTCATGTGCGAGTCCGACTCGCACTTGGCCGGTTCTTTTTTTGTTACTCGCAGGCCACAGGCCGCTGTCGCGGCACACACGCTTCGCTCGTTCATGTCGTGCATTGTATGGCCGCAGTTCTAACCTAACCTACTTTTTTAGTAGCGAAGCGATTTATCAACTGTTTCGATGATGGTCGTTTTATATATATATATATATATATATATATATATATATATATATATATATATATATATATATCAGAGGGCGACAAACGAGCAAGTGGGTGACCTGATGGTAAGTGATCACGCCCATGGTCACTCGCTAATACCAGAGGAGTCGCGGGTGCGTTGCCGGCGTTTAGGAGTCAACAAACAAGTGTTGCTAACCCACCCCTCACCCCAATGACCTCTGGCCACCTTACTCACACTCGGAAACACAACATTAAAATTATTAATATTATTATTAAGGAATGTCTTCTGTAAGATGGAGGTACTTCCACAGTCAGGCTGCTCTTTGAGCGAATGAACGCTATGCCCTACTTCTCTTAACGTACGGGTATTTAGACATTCGATTAATAGTGGTTGATCAATTGAGATTTCATTATTAAGCATTCGATTTGGTATAGTACTCCGCTCTTAACGCACTGAGTGCGTGGTAATCAGCAAAGCTTATTCCCTCACATAAAAGCGCCCTCGTGATATATACCGGTTGTCGCAAATATTTACTACTAGCTGTGCCCCGCGGTTTTACGCGCGTTAAATTTTATAAATTATCACAGCTCTTCCCCCGTAGGTGGTAGCGTGATAATTCTTTAAAATACAACTCCCACAATAGGGAAATTTAATCCCTGTGTCGCGGGGTACTTTACAATCATATAATAGACGGACACAAATTACATTCAATATGTAGCCTATATGTTGACCCGACCTCTTAGTAATATTCATGCAAAATTTGAAGTAAATCCGTGCAGTACTTTTTGAGTTTAGCCCGGACATACATACAGACATACAGATAAACAGACAAAAATTCTAAAATCTATACTTTTGGCTTTGATATCGATAGTAGATCACGCCCCAAGTATCCTTTGAAAAATATTCAATTACAGTTTTGACTTTCCTACGATTTCAAGAAGAAGAAAAAAATGTTTATTAAGCACACATAATAAAGATACATAAAAACACAATTAGAGTAACAATGGCGACATAAAATATAAAAATAAATAAATACCGTACAGAATACTCCATTAGTGTCACTAAAACATATTTAGTGCGCTCAAATGGCTAGCAGCTCAACATGATGTTACAACCAGTGTGGCTGCATCGCTGATTTTCAGCTACCTGCCACAGTGAGTCATAGATGTGCTACACAAATTAGAAAAATAAACAATACGTTTCTTAAAAATCTAATATAATAAAATCTTAAGAAAGTCAAAACTGTACATTGAATATTTTATAAAAAGGATACTTGGGGCGTGATATACAATCGACATCGAAGGCAAAAATATAGTTCTTAGAATTATTGTCTGTTTGTTTGTTTGTCTGTATGTATGTCCGGGCTATTCTCATAAAGTACTGCATGGATTTAAAATTCAAAATTTTCATAATGTTCAATTTTTGCATGAATATTACTAAGAGGTCGGGTCAACATATAGGCTACAATCTACATAATTATTATCACGCTATCATCTAAGGGGGAGGAGCTCTGATAATTTATAAAGTTTAACGCGGGTAAAACAGCGGGGCACAGCTAGTTATACATAAAACAAAATAAAAGAATACAGTTTTATTATATGTCTACAGATTAAGCGGAGTAAAAACCAAACAACTTCCTTATGGATTAATTCTAAATAATTATTTTGTTGTATAGGCAGTGGTTACCGCTATTTCAGAGTTGTTCAAGCCGAAAGGGCTTACTTAGACATGATTAACGACTGTTGTCTAACGCCTCTAACAGATTGTAATATATTTCAGGTAAATCCGAAATCCGTTTCCTCTTGTCAAAAAGTTCACGAGTAACTTATAATACCGCGTAAATGTTTCTGACCGTTCGACAAATTACGAACTAATTTGCTAAATTTCAAGTAAAGACAACTTTACGAAGCAATTGTATGAAATTTAAATTGCAATTATACTATTTTTCTTTTTTTTATAAGGCATTACACCCGCAAAAAGTGGACTCGCACCGACTAAACCTAACCTGCCGTGGACTTCGCTTGGCGCCTGATGGGAGGAGCCGCGAGCAGCATAACACGGGTATGCTGCGCTCCCCGTTTGCGCCATGTCCCAAATGGTCAGGACACGTACCCTGGGAGGGCTCTCGATTGCCCTCCCCTTTTGCCAACTCCTGCCAGTCCGCCACAGCAACTGCGCCGCAAACAGATCGCTGTGTTCCTGGAAATTACGATTTTACTTTTAAGGACAGATTGAATATCAAGGCCGAAAGTAAAATAGGTATAATAACATGGGTATAACTTAGATATTGGCAAGGGTAAAAGCGCGAGTTCATTGGTACAGTATTACTTCAGTAACATTAGGAAATTACTTTTACATTAGGCGAAATAAATCAAAATATAAAGAAGTATAAGAAGAAGTACGGTACACAGTTTAATATGCCCGCCAAAGTTGGAGACCATCAGGAGTGGAACTACTTCAGTGGTCATCCATCTATAGACAGACCGCGCGCCTCAGGCTTGCCCTCGTCCATCACTTAAGGACCGGTAAGAGCAAATGGCTATGAGCTCGTATTTCTTCACAGCTGTTTCTCAACAGCTAAAGATTAGCAAAAGATTTTGAATGAGGCAGTCATGCTCCAAAAGGAGACCGCTGAGCGGGAGCGGGAAAGAAGTGATCCTGCTCGCAGACGGAGGAGGCGTCGGAGCGGCGGCGGCAGCCGGTAGCCCAACTCCCCCTCGGGGCTGCGGCGGCAGTCAGAGAAGTGTCCTCTACTGCCGCCACTTGCAAGCAGCCCCGGGAAGACAGCGAACTGTTTGTGCCGCAGTCGCTGTGCCGGACTGGCAGGAGTCGGCAATATGGGAGGGCAATCCAGAGCCCACCCAGGGTACGTGTCCCAAACATCTGGGATATGGTGCAAAAAAGGGGCACCGGAGCAGCATACCCGCGTTCCCGGGGCTCCCCCCATTAGGCGCCAAGAGTAGTCCACGGCAGGTAAGTTTAGTCGGTGCGAGTCCGACATACCCACCCGTAGACACTTTTTGCGGGTGGCATGCGTAGGCATTCCCCTGCCTTACCAAAAAAAAAAAAAGTAAAAGATTTTGAAGGCAGGCAAAAGAAAACGGCAAAATTTAAAAGTTTAATAACATGAGAAATGACACCCCATATTCATTCCACGGACCTTATACGTGTTTTTCTTCTGCAATAGTTTTTACTTCGCCTACAAAACTAAGGTAAACAAATGGTTTGCCTTCACAAATCCACTGATAAAGCTTAAAGGAGGTTATATCTGCTCAAATATTATTCCGGTCAGGTGTAGGTAGGTGTGAAATCCCACGGACAAGCTTACAGGGGATTTAGAATTGAATAATAGAAAAGGTTAGAATATTGCTTTAGTAGAACTGCGAATATTTGAATGTGTTGAGCATAAAATTTGGTGGCGTATTTATTCACTCCATTTACGGATGTTAGATGCAAATAGTATCGAATAATTTCCCAGGCATTGAATATCTTCACCCCCTCTTGTCCCGTGGGGGGCGTAGAAGTGATCCCGCGGGAATATCTATCAGAGAACGGGCAGCAGCGTACCTCTGTGTACTATGACCATCATACTGCGATCGTCAACTCGTCTACCAAGCGTGGCGATTATGGCATATCCCTACAAATGATGGACACAACTCCATTGACGGTCACCGTAGCCTAGTTGCCTCCTGCCTACGAAGCTGGTGGTCCTGGGTTCGAATCCCGGTAAGTGCAAATATTTGTGTGATGAGCACGAATATTTGTTTCTGAGTCATGGATGTTTTCTATGTATATAAGTATTTATCTATCTATATAAGTATGTATATCGTCGCCTGGTACCCATAGTACAAGCTTTGCTTAGTTTGGGGCTAGGATGATCTGTGTTACATTGTCCCTAGATATTATTATTATATTATTGTGGAAATCTTTTGGGGAGGCCTTTGTTCAGCAGTGGATGTCATTCGGCTGCCATGATGAATTTCCCAGGTGTGTCCCGGCATCATAAGCTCTTTCGCTCTAATATTGCATATGGACGACTCCCAATTTTCTCTTTCAGTGACCGCACTTGTTAAAAATTCGTCCATTAGGGTTCTATTGTCATAGGCTATAGAAATGAACAACAAATAATATTAATGTTCTCAGTTTTAACACTTTGTCATACTTTCTCAGTTTGTCAGTGTAGTGTGTGTAATGTTTTTTTTACTAAAATAATTTACTTCTAATGCTTATTATATGACAATACTAGATTTGTGCACTTAACTGTTCCACATTTGATACTCCTCCGTGCGCCAAAATTTCGTAAAGAATACTTATACTATAATATAAAATTATGTTAATTTATTATATTTAGATTGTCAATGTAACTTTTGAAATTCATAGTTAATTTATTTTAGTTTAGTATAACTCTGTGCAAATTTGTGTAAATTCAGATACGAGTTACTTTATTCTCAATAAGTTATTAAATCCTCCATGAGACTTCGTAATACTAATATGTGTAACAAAAACATTGTCCCTACAACGTTTTTAAATTTTTAAATTTAATAAATTAAGATAATTTTTCAATAGTAGGTACTTCGATAAATAATATCAATGACACCAAAATAAAATACAATTAAATTTTTAATAACAATAAAATAATTGATTCAAGATAAGTTAGCATTGGTTGATAAAATTCATTACAAATAATTATTTAAAAATTTATAGTTAGATCCTATAAATTCCTTTGTTAAATACTGTCAACGTACCTGGAGCCCCTCTGGTGTTGCGACTACGACGATGAAAGAATGTCATAACAACCATCTTGTGTAGGTATGTTAGTTCTTATGCGTTAAATACATTTTAACGTTGACGTTAATTTTAAGTAGATGCTACGTATACTTAAAACAGTGAAAGAAAGAGGCAGAACGTGATCATTTGTCATGTACACTAGAATTACAGACATGAAAACCTACGTTTTCATAATGCTGTATAAGTTTTACGACTGACTGTTATTTGTAGTTTATAGGGCACTTGTATATAACGTGCTAGCTAAAACGTTTTACTGCCTAAGTGCTTATAACTATAAAAAATACGTATTACTTAACTTCTATTTTATTTCTTTTGATTTTCTAAAGGCTTGAATGCATTTAACCATAACATCTAATTACAGACAGACTACTTTTCAGTCACTAGGCAGACTAATCATAGACATGATCTAATAGTAATAATAGAATTCTGTGACAAACCAAGCAAAGCTTGTCCTATGGAAACCAGATAACTGATATCTATACAAATAAATAAAATTGGAGTGTCTGTTTGTAATATTGAAATAACCAGCTTTTACTACATAAATATGAATATATATACGGTACATACACCAAAATAACATTTTTTACCATTTTTGTCTGTCTGTCTGTCTGTTTGTTCCGGCTAATCTCTGAATCGGCTGGACCGATTTTGACAGGACTTTTATGGGCAGGTAGCTGATGTAATAAGGAGTAACTTAGGCTATTTTTATTTTAGAAAAAGTATTTTATTTTACTATAAAAACAAAAAAAAACTAAATAAACTAATTAACACGCGGACGAAGTCGCGGGCACAGCTAGTATTTAATAGAATTTATATTGTAAATACATACATAAATAGCTCAGAACAAACAGACATGATCACGCACACAAATATCTAACCCGGGTGGGAATCAAACCCACGACCTGCGGCGTGAAAGGCTAGTAATAATATCCTGGGATGTTATTCGCGCACGGCCATCTGATTCCAAACTAAGCAGAGCCTTTGGAAACCAGATAGGTAACTGATAACCAGATATCTATAGGCATGTATTTACAAAAGAAAAGTATTACTTTTCTTTCGTACATACATACCTATAGATATTTACACCGAGACTCAGGACAAACAGACATGTTCATGCACACAAATATCTATCCCGTGTGGGAATTGAAATAACAACCTGTTCTTTCTCAGCATTTCTGATTCGATCTCGCAGGGTAGCTTCGAGCATAGCCCTCGCCATTGCTCTTTGGGTGACCTTGAGCCGTCTGATAAGGCCCATAGTGAGCGACCACGTCTCTGTTCTGTAAGTCATCACTGGCTGTTGCCAGTGATGACTTGGCTTGTGATGACTTCCCTGGTGGAAGACTTTTTCACTTGAGACACTGCGGTATTTGGGACGAGAAGATGTTATGTAGCTTCCCGAACGCTGCCCAGCCGAGTTGGATTCTATGAATGACTTCGTTTTTGGACCTACCTAGTTGGATGGTTTGTACTAGGTAAATATAGTTCTCTTCATCTTATAATTTACTATTCATGTGCATGTGTATACGTACTGTATCCCGGGGCGCCCACAGAGTAGGTTCTCACGACGCCCGGGTCCCTGTTTTACTGTGCAAATCATGTTCCTATCAAAAGAACTTAAGTATACAACTTAACCTTTAGTGAACATGTTTACCCGCGTTCCAGTTCACCGGAAAATTGAAAACTTTATCCATAAAAACACATATGTTCCAAGATTTATAGTCCTAACGACTTTGGTGTACGATATTTTATATTTTTAGAGAAACTGAAGGCAGCGAATATTTGATAGTACGATTTTTCATATCGCAGTTTCACTTGACTAGTGAAACTGGGATCAAGTTTTGAATTTACATTTCACGTTAATCAAGCCTGTTTAAAAACTTAAATAAAACATCGATCTTACAACCAACAATAAGAATTTCAGCTATTCGTTACTTACACACACGCCTGTTGGCGTGGTTGGCAAATGCTTGCTTTTCACGCTGAAGGTCATGGGTTCGATTCCCACCCAGGACAGATATTTGTGTGCATGAACACGTCTGTTTGGCCTGAGTCTAGATGTAATTATGTATATAAGTATGTATTTACAAAAGAAAAGTATTGTATGTAGTATATCTGTTATCTGGTTTCCATAATACAAGCTCTGCTTAGTTTGGGATCAAATGGCCGTGTGTAAATGAAGTCCCAGAATATTATTATTGTAATGAATTATTAAGCGCCATATACAACTCTTCTTCGTATATGGCAATTGAAATTCTTGCAACATAATAAATTCTCTGTAACGCTGTTGGTTTTTGTATTCTTAATAATGTCTGTTGAGGTATTTTATATGAGTTGCCTGCCTGATAGAAATCAGATTTTTGAAGATACAATATATATCAGCAAAAAGAAATATACAACAACTAGCATCATCAACGACATCATGTTGCACGTGTTCCTAACTGCGTAAGCAAGTTAACTGCCTCGTTGGTCTAGCGCAGTGTTTTTCAACCTTTTTCATGACGCGGCCTTTTCACTATGATGAAATATTATGGCGACCCCCTTACCCGTTTTTTTCCATTTCTTTCCATCATAATGTCAGCTTAAGTACTTTTTTTTTTTTTTTTATACGGGACTAGTCCCTCCCTCTTACCCACCACTGCAACTCCTGTAAGCCAGGATCAACAGTGGCACACAATGAAATGACACTGAGCGGTGAAGCTCAGGCATGTCCCGGGGAATCGCTTTAACTGTCTGAAAGGAGGAGTTAGAAAATGAATAGTTCCACTTCCCTCCAGAGCAAAGCGGGAGACAGAATGATGTAAAGAGGCTATAGCCTCATAAAATGAGAGATTTGCAACTAGAGAAGCCAGCTGCAAAAGCACCGAGGATCAATTTAAGGGTCCTAAGTGAGCTGTTATATTTGATTCCAATAGTAGGTATGGCAAAAACGCTTAAACGCACGGAAGTTGTTCCTTGTTGCTACAAGATCCGTATAATAAACTACTCCAGATATTGGTTGCAAGCTGTTTAACATAATATCACGCTGATTTTGCCAGAGATCACACTCCCACAGGATGTGGTGAGCAGTTTGTTCATATTCGTTACTGGATGTTGAGCACAGACAGATTGGTGAAGATACTAATTTGAAACTATACAATTTACTTTTAAAATTGCCGTGTCCGGTAAGAAATTGTGCAACACAATGGTCTATGATTAGCCAAGTTTTATTTAACCGTTCGCGTACGTCCGGAAAGAACTGGTGCAGATGGCGACCCTTGGTTGACGTATTCCATCTACATTGCCATTCATTTAGTAGTTCGTTATTTAAGTCAGCTATTGGCATAAATAGCCTGGTTATTTTCGCACGGTCGCGTAATGATAAGAAATCATTTTCTAAATTATCGCGCGTAGAATAATACATTGCTGCTCGTCTTTGTACTTCAAGATCAACCGGTAGTACACCCGCTAGGACAGGTAGGGCCTCTGTGCTCACTGTTCTATAGGCTTTACACAGAAATATCAACGCTAACCTCTGGCTTTGTAGTAATTTACGGCGAGCAGCTCCGATGGTAGCCCTATCAGCCCACACAGGCGAGCCGTAGCATATACACCCAAGATAGGTTGCCCCGTAAATGATTTTAAGAGTATTAAAAGAGAGGCCCCAGGTTGCCGTCGATATCCTTGTAAGTGCAAAAAAGTTTCGCTTAGCTTTTTCCCCAACTGATTTAATATGTTCTATAAACGAGAAATTCTTTTCTAAAACTAAACCCAAATAACAGGTTGATATTTTGCGTTTTACAGTAACATTATTAAGTTTTACGCCCGGGGGGGATTTTAGTTCACCTTTAAGAAGGAGTTGGTAGGTTTTATGAGGAGCAAATGTAAGGCGATTTCTTTTACCCCATTCACTTATCATACTTAAGCAAGTTTGAGCCAGATTTTCCAACTCTCTCCTGGAGTTACCCTGTATAAGTAAGAGGCCATCGTCAGCATATGCCGTTAGAGAGCAGCGTGATGGCAAGGGTAATGTCAAGAAGTCATCAAAACCCAAGTTCCAGAGATACAGCGCGAGCACTGAGCCCTGGGGGCAACCCATGGTTAACGATTTAGTGACTCTGAAGTGACCAAGCTTAAGAGTTGCAGAGCCATGTACGAAATAAGATGTGATTATCGAATATATATTACTGTAACAACCGCGTAACTTAAGTTTTTGTAACAAAATTGGCCACCAAGTATTATCAAACGCCCCTGAAATATCTAGGAATATGAAAACGTATTTACATTCGGACGAGTTTACAGCTTTCCTCACATAGCTTAAGTACTTCCACTGCTGGACAAAAGCCTCCCCAATCAATCAATGGGGCGACATGCCATAATAGCCACGCTTGGCAGACCCTGTGTCTAGCTTTCCCAACCTTTTACAACTTCTCTATAGAAACTTCGCGACCCCCCTAAAGAGGCTCTAAAGAGTGATGGAAAAGAAAGTGCTCCTGTGTTTGCGCACACACTTGAGCACTATAATATGTCCCGCGCAGATGGCCAATCTCTGTTGAGACTGGCCACCGTGGCCGAATTCGGCTAGGAGGACATTAATATTATTATTAAGCAAGTGACTCACGTCGATCACCCCACTACATTACCTATCCAGAGTTCGGACGGCCCGTGCAATGATTCATTCTCGTTCAAACCATCGTAACGTACACCGTCTTACCGTTTATTTCTTAAAAACCTAACTTCGAGTTTTACTGCCACGGTGGACCAACAGACAACGATAAATAATGTGACGTCATCGTTGTTGACGTCACTGTTTTTATATAAGCATGTATAGTTAGTTAAGCAATTGTTTTTCGCTCTTAACCATGTGATTGTGCCCATGTCCGTAAGCTTAAGGGATAAACACGTCCCCGTAGTTGGAAAACTAAATAACTCTGATTTTGTAGTTCTGAGATAAACGCGATTTAGTGTTTTTTTTTTAGTTATTGTTCATTTGTAAGAAAATGTGGGACAATTTTGCTGTCGGCGATTTTATATTTTGTGGACCTGATAACCTTTCACATTATGCTTTAACAAACTGAACTCTATCTTTACCTATAACTAAATAACAAATAAAAAATCAAGTTGTTTAATTTTGCCACAACTGTTTTTATAACGTAACTGCAATTAGCTACTTATTTCGGCTATTTATTTAGTTTTCATACAAGCTAAATACATGTGGTAGAGTCAAATTAGGTGAAATAAGTGCAGTTATTGAATTTATCATACTCGAAATATTTTTAAATGTAAAATTTAGTGGCTTTGTATGTTATTATTACTTTGATATTTTTTTACCTTTTGATGGGCACATATGAAATAAACGCTGTATTATGATATTAATAAAGTTATATTAAGGAATAAATAGAAAAGTTTATAAAAGGTGTATTGTTATCAGATACTTATCATGCCACATCCTTAAAAAATATACATTATCATCTTTATCATATCAGCCGAACTCCACAATTGCCGGTCTTGCGCTATTCGCACCCAGCGACCCGCACAAGATCATCGGCCCATCTTGTAGGGGGCCTGCCCACACTCTCTCCTCTTCCAGTTCGTGGTCACCTCTTGAGAACCTTTTTGCCCCAACGGCCGTCGGGTCTATAAACTATGTGCCCGCCCACTGCCACTTCAGTTTTGCAATTCTTCGGGCTATGTCGATGATTTTGGTTCGCCTGCGGATTTTGACACTTCTGATTCGATCCCGCAGGGAAACGTCAAGCATAGCCCTCTCCATTGCTCTTTGGGTGACCTTGAGCCTTCTAATAAGGCCCATAGTGAGCGACCACGTCTCTGTTCCGTAAGTCATCACTGGCAACACACACTGGTCGAAGACTTTCGACTTGAGAAACTGCGGTACTTTGGAAGAGAAAATGTTACGTAGCTTCCCGAACGCTGCCCATCCGAGTTGGATTCTACAATTGATCTCCTTTTCGAAGTTGGACCTACCTTGTTGGATGGTATGTCCTAGTCTCCAACCTTCAATTGAGTGGGTGCAATATGGACGTTTGACATGATTTTCGTCTTATCCATGTTCATTTATCAGACCCACTTGTTGAGAAACTCTGCTGAGGTCATCGAGCATTGTACCGAGATCTTCCATGGTCGCAGCCATGACTGCTCATTGGCAAATCGATGGTGAGTGATGTAATCGCCATTGACATTGCTAAAGCCTTTCCAGTCCAGAAGCTTGAAGACATCTCCCAATGCAGTGGTGAACAGTTTCAGAAATATAACATCTCCCCGTCTCACGCCTCGCTGTAAGTGGATAGGTTTCGAATTGTAGTCCTGGTGTCGCACTGACATAGTGGCGTTTTCATACAAACACTTTAATACCTCGATATACCGGTAGTCGATTACCACCGTTGGAGAGACCTGAGCACGGCCCAGGTTTCGATAGAATCAAAGGCTTTCTCACACTCCACAGACGGTAAACACGGTGGCTTGTTATACTTTTCGGCCTTCTACACAACTTGCCCCAGCGTATGTATGTGGTCTATGGTGCTAAAGCCTTTTCAGAAACCAGTTAGTTCGGGAGGCTGGAAGTCATCAAACCTGCGTGCGAGACGATTCGTAATGACCCTCGAAAGCAACTTGTAAACATGGCTCAGCAGTGTCGGCCTATAATTCTTCAATAGGGTTTTGTCACCCTTTTTGAAGAAGAGCACCATCACACTTCGTTGCCATGCTTGTGGAGTTGTTGTTAGTTTGACCATCTAGTATGACGGAGTTAAATAAGTTCTGATGGGCCCGTAGGATTGGTGTACCACCCGCCTTCAGAAGCTCTGCCATAACTCCATCATCACCAGGCGCCTTGTTGTTCTTATGTTGTCTGAGAGCCATTCTAATCTCGTACAGGCTGACTTCCAGGATGTCTTCGGTGTAATGACGGGTTAGTCGTGCTCTGGGATCCGAGGCACTTTAGAGCCTTTGTTCCGCTTGATGGTCTCTTTCATACTAATTGTATTAAATTGACGCGTGAGGCGAGTCAAAGATTTTGAGATCTGTCTTTTGAGCCACCGGTATCTGGTAGCATGATCTGAGGAGTTCAGAACCATTTGTCTTTCTTCCATAAGTTGCAGGGTAAAGTCAGAGATCTTTTTAGTTCTGTTTGTACAGCGGGCCTTGAAGAATTTAGACCCAGCCGTATGGGCAGCTTCTACAAGCTTGTCGTAGTATAAGTCCACTTGACTGCATGTGTGGCGTGGTGGCTGAGACAGTCGCCTCGCCGCTTCGTGTCGCGGGTTTTAATCCCGCGCCAGACAGCTATTTGTGTGACCCATAAATAGTTGTTCTGAGCCTGGATGTAATTTGTGTCCGTCTATTATGTTTTGTAAAGTACCTATAAGATTAGATTACCTAGTGCTAGGCATTCGAAACGGTTTTGCAATTAGAGCTAAAATGGTTCGGGGTTTTGGACGTGGATAGGTAAAGATCGGAGCGTAGACTTTATCAGTCGGGACCTCTGCAACTTGACATTAAGGTTCAATGAGCCTCTCACCAGTCTGTGATCGCTGCCGGTTTTATCCGCATTGAACATCTGTCGTCTCATCGACAAGATAAAGTCTATCTAATTTTTGGTTTTACCATCGGGGTTCACCCAGGTCCATTTGCTGTGTGATCCGACTTTCTGAATAAGGAATTCATCATTAAGAGTTCCTCCTTCTCCATGAAGTCGGCCAACATTTGGCCCCGGGGGTTCCGGTCTCCAGTTCCAAATTGCCCCACTCTCAGCCTATTACCGAATCGTTTGCCCAGCTTCGCGTCAAAGTCCACAAATGACCACAGTGAAAGGGTTTTAGAGCTATGTATGGCTCTTGATATATCCTCAACCTCACCGTCGGAGTTCGTCGAAGTCGGCGCGTATACCTGTATTACCTTCAACGAATACCGCTTGGTAATTCTGAGAATAAGTTACGCCACCCTGGTCGACACCCTCTCGATTTTCACTACGTTGTCCCAAGTGTTTGTCCCAAGGTGACACCACCTTGGGACCGTAGGTCGCCGTTGGTTCTGGAAATAGAGCAGGTTCCCGGATTTTAGGATTATCGTGCCCTCCCCCTCTCTTCGGACTTGAGACAATCTTATGATATCCCAATGTAACCTGTTCAGCTCCTCCTCCAGTTTGATGATCTTCTCGTCGGTCCGCTGTATGCGAGTGTTATATGTTGCCAGGGCCAGAGGTTGTTGGTTTTGGTAAAACGGCGTCTGCCGGGGGTTTTTAGCGCCCCGGTTTCTATTTCCTTATTTTCTGTTTCTATTTCTGAATCTATTGTCTCAGCGAAATATAGTGTTCCATGATTCTTTTTCAGGGTAACCCGGTGAGACTTGTTCAATAAGGGTTTGAATAATTGCTCGAATTGTTATAATATTACTTGTTTCATCTTCAGAATCTCTCGACAAAATGGGGTTTATTCGTTCAAATCTCTTTACTCTTTTTTTCTTCTTATCCAATGAAATATTGATGTCTATTAAAGAACTAAGTTTCGTTTTTATTTTCTTCTTCTGTGTCCGGAATCCATGTATATCCAGAATCAGCAAAAGATTCTTCATCTGTTGAAGGTGGCGTTGGTTTGATACCCGAAATGGGACTTGAACCTCTTATTTCCTTTGATGACAACTTAAGTTATTTAATTTTATTTGCCTAGCATCTTATAATTAATCTTCATCTTGTTGTAGAAGAATTAAATAACACCAAATATTTATAAATTAGATACGTTATATCAGAATTCTGGATAGCAGAATTAAATAAATAGAGTTATTTAGTTTTCCTCGAACTAAGTTAGTTTTGTAAAAAAAAAATTAAGTTGAGGAAAAATTCAACAACTCAAGTTATTTAATATACTGTAGACACGGGTCTCATCGCGAAAAATATTTAGGTAAATCATTACCTTGTTTACCCGACGTTTCGGCATGGATTGCACCAGCCGTGGTCACGGGTCGACTGGTGTGGCTCGGCAGCGTCGTCTCCGTGAAGCTCGGGTATCGGTATCTACCCTCGCATGGTCTTGATATTTTTTATTTTCCTTTACGAAACTGTCGGTACACACGACACTAATGACATCAGCGCCCGGGCGCACTACGTTGGTTACGCGACGATGGCACTTCGTTATTACAGGATTCCAAGATGGTGAGAGGCGGTATCCGGTATATATCGATATCAAGTTATTTAACTTATTCGACATTCATCTTGTCATTGACCAGAGTTATTGATTTATTTACTGAGTTATTTAGTTTTCCTTTAAAAAAATTGTGTTTGTCTGAAGATATTTATTATTCCATCTGTCATGACCTGTCTGACAAAAATGGCTATATCTTTGGAACGGAATAAGATATGAAAATGCCTGTAAGGCTCAAATATGCGGCAGGTTTTAGGTGTTTTGAAAATAGGAAAAAGTCAAAATCGCCAAAATCGGACTTATTTAGTTTTCCAACTACGGGGACGAACAAATAGTATAAATTCAAAACAATAGTATACGTAATGGCAGAAATGTAGTTTATAAGGTAGCTTAATTATTGTAAATATATACTTAAATATAATAAGCATTTAAGTTAAGCAATGTTAGATGAATAAGAGCGAGTCGCCTAATAACTGCGTTAGCCGTTTGGCGTATAATATGTTATGAACCATTGTAAATTAAATGTAAATAATAAAATAACAAAAAATAAATTAGTTACTTGAACTGTTTCAGGATTTTGTTAAGTATTTTAATAGATCTGTTCACTCTATTATAACCCGTACCTGGTAGTTTACACAGGCGAGATTAGTGTGATGCGATAAAATCGGTTTTAGGCAGCCACTTGAGGTAGTCACATAAAGGTGTTAGCACACCTATAATATCGGAAAGGGATCTTTAGCCTCGCCGTTAAACAGACGTCATCATAACGTAATGTTATATCCGTACTTCCCTTGTAAGTAAATGCAAAGCATGCATTTTTATTACAGTATAAAAAGCTTTATTGCCATGCCGTTAGAGAGTCGAGTTAGTCAGCATGCAGACCTCGCAGAGCATGAAGCTCTGCCCGGTTATTCAAATTGTGTCGAAAGTTAGAGTAGGTCAAATTGTTGAGATAATAATAAACATAATTTCGGTGATTAAAAAATAGTTAAAAAAACTTCTCCCGGAGATCGCGCAAAACAGTCAGCGCGTAACCAAAGCGGATCAGCAACTCCGATACATCAAGTCTGCTACGGTTACGCGACGCCTCGGCTACGGCGATGCGACGGCGCGACGCCTCGGCTACGGCAAGGCGACTACGCGCTTACGCGGTTAGCTTGTCCCAAGGCGAATCGTTTACGTTACGATTTCGATTAGTGTGCTTTGCAATAGTGAAATTTATACAAAGAATAATGAGCAACTCGAGTTGATACGGTTACGATTCGTTTCCGAGTTGATGTCATTGTATGCTATGTCCTTTAGTCTAAAATCATTTATGTAATGCGGGTACAATCTTTTAAAAACAATGGTAACAGAACTAGTCTGTAGGTAAGTTTCACGTGTAACTGCCCCTTTAGTCTAGCGGTATCGTGTTTTACCGCAGATAATGAGGTCCTGGGTTCAATACCCCGGGTCGGGCCAAAAAGATTATGGCATTTTTTCGTAAAAAGAAATTTCTCAGTATCAGCCCGAACCCCCGTGCCTCGAAGAGCACGTAAAGCCGTCGGTCCTGTAGCTGAACTCTTTCCGGTCGTGTCGCTAGGCATCCCATCGGATCATGAGAGTGATGAAATAGAAAGCGCCGCTGTGTTTGCGCATACATTTGTGAACTATAATATGTCCCGCGCAGATGGAATATCTATTGAGTCTGGCCGCCGTGGCTGAAGTTCGGTCAGGGGGACATTATTATTATTAATAGTATAAACTATACTCTATTATGTAAATAATATGCACTAATTGATAAGTGTCGAATGCTATCACATTACACGAATATTAAAGGCGAAAGTTTGTGAGTGTGTGAGTATGTATGTTTGTTACTTCTTCACGCAAAAACTACCTAACGGATTTTGATGAAACTTTGTAGTAATATAGCTTATATATCCGAATAACGCATAGGCTATGCGCAATTAGCTAGTCTCCATTGAGACTGGCCGCCGTGGCCGACATTCGGTCGGGAGGATATTATTATTAAGTTTAACGTTAAAAACTTATCGCATATAATATACATACATTCCACATTCCATCTTTACTGTTACGACTTTTTGTACGTCAGCAATCTGTCTGAGTAGGTACACAGTCCGTAAAGAGATGGCCAGTAGAAAATTAGCTGTCCCTAGTTTATGAGCACCGTGATATGTTAGTGCAAACAGTGTGGAATTTAATTAATTTACTTGATATAAGTAGGGTACTACGCTTTTAATTTATTATTCTCTGTGTGGACGTGATGCATGAAAACCGAGTAATTTGGATTTATGTTCCGCAGAATACACAACTTGTTTTCCTCTTTTAGACAGAGGGATGACATAAGTTGGACGTGTATTTATGTACATGAGTGTGATATCTATCATAGTTCCTAAAATGAATGACCGATTTAAATGTGATTTCTGTATATTATTTTATACGTAATAGTTTACTTTGTTCTAAAGTGATTTTATTCTTTCCAATGAAAGTAGTTGAATCATGTTTCCATTGATCCAATAGAAAAAAATCACTTCAAAATATAGTTTAAGGCCAAGGAAGGGAAATGGAAATTAGGAAATGTGACCAGCATTTGGGGAATGGCGGGTTGTTATATTAGTTCCACAATAAAATTATTCGAGGCACTGATTCAACTAACGGCATAGAATATCGACACCCCATCTTATCCCACGAGGGGCGTAAGAAGTCGTGTACTATACACAGAGAGACGCTGCTTTTTGCCGCACTCTACCACTCTGTGGAATTAATTAATATCCGTATATCCGACCCGGTATGACATAGCAATCTTCAAAAAGCGAGCCTATCCCTTTCTTAAAGGCCGGCAACGCACTTGCGGCTCTGATAATACCTGTATCTGGTGTTGCGAGTGTCCATGGGCGGCGGTGATCAATAAACATCAGGTGATATGAGGTCGACTGCTGGACAAATGCCTCTCGAAAAGGTTTCCACATTGGATTTATGTCTATCTTTTGGAGGGACATGCCATAATCGCCACGCTTGGCAGTCCGGTTGCGATCGCAGTATGATGGTCACATAGTACACAAAGAGACGCTTCTGCCCGTTGTCTAAGAGATATTCCCTCGGGACGTCTTCTACACCCCCCACGGGATGAGATGGGGTGATGATATTCTTTGCCATCAGTCATACAGCACGACGTAGTAGACGATGGGCTAAGTTGAATTATCCAGGCACACGAATCTATAAGTGGAAGACCACCAAACAACTTACAGTATACGTGGTCTTTGTAGGGCACGACTAATCATCGGTCATTGGCCCATAGCAGGACCTTACTGGCTCAAATTACTAGCACGCAAAGCCTTCACGACGAAATAAAAAAATGTATTAGTAGTTTAGTACCTATAGGTTATGTCACATGAGCCATCATCGACCGAGGTAACGTTTACTCAACGTACGGTCAGGAACAAAGGTGACGTGACAGGAATTAAATTAAGGTCTGTATGCTGGATGCAGCAAATTCGCTACAACCATCTTGTGTGAATATTACATCAGAATTTTAAGTACTAGTTTTTATATAGGGAACCTACATACTGGGCCTTAATTTAGGAAATATAGTTTTCTTCCGTGTTTTCCTCTAAGTTCTATCGTATACAGTTGCAGCTAGTAGAATGGAATAAGTGGAAATTTCATCCTTATCACCTGCATGAATGGTCATCTACCACCGTGGGTTTCATAAAGAACTTTTGCCACGCACTACCACTCTGTGGAGTCAATTAACATGGCAAAATTCAAGAACCAAGCCTATTCCTTTCTTAAATACCGGCAACGTACTTGCGGCTCCTCTGGTGTTGTAAGTGTCCATGGGCGGCGTTGGTCACTTACTATCAGGTGACCCACTTGCTCGTTTGCCATCCTATAATATATATAAAAAATCTGAGTGTTTGAATGAATTTCGAATCCATAGCATATTAACTCTGATACGCTTTCGTTCCTTTGAGAGGTATAATAATTTTTTCAGGCTTTTGACCTGTACCGATCGTAATAGATCGTTTTGGAACAAAAGAAGCCATGACCGTTTTACGGCTACTCGGTGTACGGAGGGTAGTCGTACAATCAATCGGACTCCGGGTCGGGTACCGTAATGTTTTGAATATGGAAGAGCATGGCCTTCTGTCACAGGTGTATTTCGCTTATTAGAATATTCTAACAACATGAATCGCTTAATTTTTCATTTTATATAATAATAACGTTGATATTTTGTTAAACATTTAAAGTATTTGATGCGTTGCGTGCGAATTTTAAAGTATCAAATAGAAAATAACGTATTCAGTTATTTATATAAAAAAAATATATATTATGTGTTTACAAAAGTTTGAGGACCATCGAATAATTATTAGTGTTGAAAATCAAATTTGATTAATCTGTTATAAAGCTAGGTCCTCAATTATGAATGTTAAAATTTTTGAATGGTCCAGGGATTTATCTTTACAGCATAAAGTGTTGAACTTAAAAAATATTATATGATATTTTGACAGTTTTTATTAAATTAAGCTAAAGAGTCATCCTAACTCACAATTATTAATGGATTGAAAGTTACTTTGAACACTTTCCAAAAATATTTTTCTTAAGTCGTTAAAAATAAAAGTAAGTAAGATTGATGAGATTAATAAGCCCTGGTAAACCAGGGCTTATTAATCTTATTATTGTATCATTACTTCTTATTTGTTCCAAATAATCACCTAAGAGATATCGCATGGTGAGAATTAAAGTGACTCAATCCAAAATTCATAACTTTAAGGGAATCACGAAAAATGTGTTTGGAAATGAGGTAATTGATCATTCTATGTCCTGTATCTTTAAAAAATATAAGTAAATCTTAGGTATTTTTATTTTAATTAGATAATTGGGAAATATTCTAAGATATTTTTCAATAAAATTTGAAATAAATATTATATTTTTTTTAATAAATAATAAAGTATTTTTTATTGTCACTTTAAATCTAATTACTTTATGATTGTGTGTGACTTAATTTGATTTAGGTTATTTTATTATTAAAAATGTTGTAATAATTTTGGCTTTACTTAAATTAAGTCTTTTTATTGCTAGAATGTGTATATTCTTTTTTGTAATAGGTCATCCTTATATCCTTATAAGCCTTCAAATCTCAAAACAAATAAGTTAAACTTTAAACTTAAACTAAATAAGTGGACAAAAACCATAACAGAATGGTATCCCAGGGATGGGAAGAGAAGTAAAGGGCGTCAAACAAAAAGATGGGAAGATGACCTCAAAAAGGTAGCGGGTTCAGAGTGGACGAGAACAGCGAGAGACAGACAGAAATGGAAAGCTTTAGAGGAGGCCTTTGTCGGAAGACAAGCTGTGCAGTGAAACCGATCGAATAATAATATGTAAATTTATTGTTTTATGGAACAGCAATAAAGGCTTATTTTATTTATTTTATTTATTTTTAAATAAGTGGACTGTTAGTCATTTTGGATACAATATTATTCTTTAAAGATGTTCTGCTGAACCTTTTAATGTAGATAAAGTCTTACTAAAAATTATAAATAATAACATTTTTAAGCAAAATACTTATTGCACATTAAAGTATGTATATCGCAAACACAAAAAAAATACATGTAATTTATAAAATATAACAATACTTACTATAAAATAACATGTACATTTACTTAGTAATGTAATACTTAGTAATGTAAAGTTAAATTACAGATTGTTCTCTTTTGGATGTATTTTAACTACAAAAGTCAAGGCAGGTACTTTCTTCACGTCTTTGTTTTGCACTGTAAGTCTTATTTACAATACAATACAATACTCTTTATTGTACACCAATATTTACATTAAAAGTAAACAGTTGTATTAAATATGGTACAAAGGGCGGTCTTATCGCTAACTGCGATCTCTTCCAGACAACCTTAGGATGGACTATCAGCAAGAAGAACAATTAAACGAGTGATAGGGGTGTAGCAATTTAAGAAAGAAATAGTAAATATAAATAGACTAGTCTAGTAGATTAAGAGGACAAAGTACGAAAAATAATCTTGAAGTAACGCCTACAGCTCGTAGGTATTACATATATATATATATATATATATATATATATATATATATATATGACTGCATTTTTAATCTATCTTATAATAAGTGGGTACTTAGTGGGTAATACTTGTATGAAGAAAGTAGGCAATATCTTAATAAAGTCATAAAAAGTAATAAAATAACTATCAAAATCAACAAAGAATTGTAAAAATAAGCACAAAAGGTGGGTATCAAGTTCTTTCTCACAAATTTTTTAAGGTCTTTTTTCTTAGTGTTTATTCAGTTCAAGTGGGTTATCATACAAACGATTAATTTCAATATATTCATAAGACAACATTTTCTTTCTTTTGTTTAGCAAGTTAGTTATAGAAAATGTCCCTTCAGTATAGGATAATTTTTAATACAGTAAAAAGGTTTATTCTTTGATCAATTTTAAGCACCTATTATCATTCCATAATATAGACCATTTGTTTGTATTTTCATTGAAGTTCAAAAAATTGTTTAAGGTTTAAAAACAAGTCAAAGGTTAGTTCTTTCACTATTAAAGTAGATCAAGACTTACGGGTATGATTTATGATAGTAGAATAAAAAGCACGTGTTAATACAGGTCAAGCCTTTTCATTTTTTTTTTATTTGTTTTTCTACAAGGCCATGAACACTGTCGGCCTCGTTATGTGTATGACCTTTCATAAGGTATTTGGTTATGCTACTTATGTTCACAAAATGAGAAACTGCGTCAGAGTACATGCTTGGTATTCCTTTGTTTTTATTTTGACCTGTACAGTTATCGGAATAGAAGGTGATGTGTAAATTCTTACCAAAATGGTTGAGAAACACTGGTTGTACAAATAATCAAAAATACATGAAACTATTTCACCTCTTTGACCCTTGATTTCATTAATTAATTCCAAAAAGTAGCAATAGACCTCGCCTCAAGCTTTTGTATCTTCGGTTTCCATGTTGTTTAATTCTGTGATGCTAAAGTTAAAACAATTTATCTTACAATAATAAAATAAAATTTTACGTAAGTAATACTTCATTATTTCAGTAACTACTGTAAATTAAATCAAATAAAATTGTAAGTATATCAGTAACTTATTTATATTTGAGTATATAGGCAATATTTAGCTTTTACTTGAAGATTTTTCCTAATTCTCACTGACGTTGGCGGTGTATATTCAGTAAACTAAGGACTGGATAGGCCACTCTCGATAGATCTTCAATAACACGCTTTTTCTGTAAAAATAACAATAATTACTGAACTAACTTTGTAGAAATTTGCAACATAGATCTTTTCCTGGTTCTCCTAGAATCTTTTTGCTAGTTTTAGATAAAATTACAAGGATACTTACTTCTGTAATTATAGGAGTAGGTGGAGTTTGAATACAAATATTATTATTTTTATTAATTGACGATAACGGTGGCGGCGTATTTTCTATTAATGAAGGAGTAGACGGATCGTTTTCCATGTAAGTATTTTCGAGCATAGGTTCCTCCTCTAAATAATATACAATTTCCTACCTTATTAAAATTATTACTACAGGTAAATTAAAAGCCTCAAAGGCTCACCTTTGAGGCTTTTAATTTACCTGCTGACACATTTTTATGTTTTTTTCCAGCATGTTCAACATCCGAGCATTTCGTTTCATACTGGCAAATAAGGATTTTTAACGTCCCGCAATTTAAGTGAATTGACTTAATACAAATTAAAACAATATCAAACCAAAATAAAACAGATTTAAAGGGTTTCATTCACTATTCTGACATGCTTAAACGTTTCTAAGTTAGTACAAAATAGACTCTTTTAGTTATGATACGTAAAAAAAATAATTGTAACTGGAACAATACTGACACAATAAAAAATATGTCACTGAATGTAACATTCATGGCAGTAGTAAAATAACCTAATACATATCAAGTCACATATTTTACAAATTTAGTTATTATTAAAGTGACCAAATACAAAAAATGTCGCTTTACAGTGTATATCAACTGTATAAAAACTTACCGCATCAGCTAAAATTAAACAGACGCAACACTGAATTGGTCACTTCAGGACAACTTGCAACGCCGACACACCTACGAACTATTGGCATAATACTAAGTACGTCTATAATGTGCGGGCGGGGGTGCCAAAATCACCTTGGAATAAAAGAGACGCAAATATCGTTCTGGTAGCAGTAACCAAATAGTGGCATTTCTGTTTTAGTCAGGTGATATAATGTTCGTTTTTATGTCGTTCTGTATACTTAACTCAATTCCTCAAATTTTTGAATTGGGTCACTTTCATTCTCACCATGCGATATGTAACTATGAATTTTAATTTTATAGCATTATTCGCAATGCAAAGCGTTTATCTAATCTCAAAAATGGGAAAGTTTAAAATTAAATTTAATAATTTGGAAGGTATTATCAATATGATCTTTCACATGCAACTGTGAACATATCAGTTGGCCTTGTTTCTAGAAAACAAAACCGATAGATAGTACCTACATCCTCCGGAAGGGTGTTAGCAAGGAAATCCTAAATTTGATCTGCCAGCGTGTATCGTTCGTAGCTTAACGCAGAGCGCCTACCCCGGATTGGTAGATGGTGCAGGTTCGAGACCCGCCGGACGATTAAATTTATGATTTCCCATTTTTGAGATATGTGACTATGGTTGTGTGTATATTATGTACCCACCACAATATGTAGCAATATCTTGGGATATCTAACAGATTTCTGATCCCAAACTAGGCGGAGCCTGTATTTTGGCAACCAGACAACTAATAAAAATACTTATATTTTTCTAATGCAAACATATTACAGATAATGGCGACAAATATCAGAATCAGAATATCATCACCCCATCTCATCCCGTAGGGGGCGTAGAAGTCAACCCGTGGGAATATCTACCTGAGGAAGGGCAGCAGCTTCCTTCTGAGTACTATGACTATCTTACTGCGATCGCCAACCCGCCTGCCAAGCGTGGCGATTATGGCATATCCCCTCAAGACGATTCTTGAGGGAGGCTTGTCCAGTAGTGGACTTATTTAGCTGTAATGATGATGATGACAGATAATTTTATTTATTTATTTATTTAAGGACATCCAGTAGCTGTTACATCTACTTAAATCTAAAATGTTTTAATCTATACAATAATATAATTTAAATGTACAGCTTCTAAAGGTGCCACAACATGCACAATGACATTGGTGAGTAACACTAATAAAAAAAACAAACTACGTACAGACTAGTCAATATCCTCATATTGAAGACACTTAAATTAATACTAATTATAACTAAAAACTATTAATATTAGGTACACAATGCATAATATAGCTATATTTTACACCCATACACGGAATATACAATCGTGCTCCTCACACAAAGATTTATCCTGGGTGGGTATCGAACTGACGACCTCTGACTTAGAAATCAGGGTCACTAACCACTATTCCAACCGGACATTAATTCCATACAAACAAGACGACTCAAAACATATAAATCAATAAATTGATCCATAAATCTTACGACAGTTCTAGCAAATCTCCGGGACGTGCCTGGGCCGCCCAGCTCAAGAGACTTTACACTGTGAGCCACTGTTGATCCTGGCTTAAAGAAGTTGTAGGGTGGATAAGAGGGTGGGACTTGTTCCACCTCGTGAAATAAAATTTCGAAAATCGAGGGCCAGTATCAGCTCTTGCATTTAATTTTAATAGATCATTTAACACATTGTCAGGATAACAACAGCGCACTTTATGATAAAGAATAATTATTATAACTAACCCTTAGGATGGTAGGATGTAGGATTATACATATTTCACATGTTACAAACGAGTTTTTTAAGTTTTATTTAAATTAAACCAGTTTTTCATTAGCTCTTAACGTAAAATCATTTACTACCCTACACTATTAGATTTTGTATGGTAACATATTTTTTCTTTGATCCCTCAAGTTACTGAATACAATTAAAGGGTCAAACTACAAATTTTATAAATTTAAATTTAAACTGAACCATTTTTATCATTCGTTCTTACGTAAACTCGGTCACTTCCCCACACTATTAGTTTTAGTATGGTAACATTAATTTTCTTTGAACTGTCAAGTTACTGAATACAATTAAAAGTCGAACTATAAATACGAAAATAGCCCCTAGTCACCGCGCTTGTCATGCGAGTTGGCGACCGCAGTTAGGTGGTAGATAGTAGGTACACAGGTGGCGCTGATGCCCGTAATTATTGACATTGAAAGTGTTAGTTACAATTTACTAATTCTTATCTGAATGATTCCATCTATATTAAGGTAGGAATTCTATATTATTATTTTTGAAAGACTTTGTGTCTATAACCAGATCCAATGCGCCCCAACTGAGAAGAATAAATATCATAAAATTATAATTATATAAATATTATAATTATTTTTTTCAGAGAGGTAGAGCACAGCTTTGATTCGCTCAAAGAGCTGCCCGACTGGTGAAGTAACTCCACCTTACAGAAGACATTCCTTAATAATAACATCAATAACTTAATATTGTGTATCTGCATGTGAGTAAGGTCACCAGAGCTCATCGGGGTGGGGGAATGGTCAGCAATTGTACTGGTTTGCTGAAATGCAGGCCGGCAACTGATTCGCGACTCCTCTGGTGTTGCGAGTGTAAATGGGCGGCGGTGATCCCTTACCATCAGGTGACCCCCTTGCTCGTTTGTCGCCCTCTTATATAAAACTAGCTGTGCCCCGTGGTTTTACCCGCGTTAAGCTTTATAAATTATCACAGCTC
This sequence comes from Pseudoips prasinana, assembly GCA_951640165.1. Classification (NCBI taxonomy): domain Eukaryota; kingdom Metazoa; phylum Arthropoda; class Insecta; order Lepidoptera; family Nolidae; genus Pseudoips; species Pseudoips prasinana. The sequence continues at coordinate 13,777,535 of OX621259.1, read as the reverse complement.
CTCCCCCGTTGGCGATAACGTGATAATATGTAGCCTATATGTTGACCCGACCTCTTAGTAATATTCATGCAAAATTTGAAGAAAATCCATGCAGTACATTTTGAATTTAGCCCGGACATACAAACAGATAAACAGACAAACATTCTAAAAACTATATTTTTGGCTTCGATATCTACTGCAGATCACGCCCCAAGTATCCTTTTAAAAAAATATTCAGTGTACAGTTTTGACTTTCCTACGATTTTATTATATGTATGGTAAGCAGAGTCCAAGTTCAGGCAAGGGGCGGAAATGTATAGATAATAATAATAAATAAATACGAGTAATATAAAGTCCTTATCCCTGTGGACTATATATATTTTTAGCATAATATAATGTTCAGGTCTAATTGTAAAACAGCAACTTCTATTCTGACCGTACTTTCTCCAATTATGTGTCCCACTATAATATTGTCTCGACAGCAATTACGTCGTTTTGAACTCAGTTTATGCAAATTGCTCCACATTATTAGCTATTGTTCAATATTGTTATTTCTCAGTTGCGAAGTAATATTTAATCCCACGAGGGTACGCTGCTGGACAACTAACCACTGTTCCTTGTGGTCAAATCCTGTGAAAATACGATTGTCCAGGCATGAGACCAAGCCATTTATTTTTGGAACGAAGTGCCTTAACGCATCTTGGTATCAGCTGGCAGGTGAAAATCGTCGAGGAAAAAACTTGGCTCCTCTATACGACTTTTGGCACGAATGTGGTCTGATTGTCTAGAGGTTAGTGACTTTGTCTGCTAAACCAGAGATTGTGGGTTTAATTACCACCCAGGACAAATCTTTCAGCGATGAGCACTATTCTTTCTGTTTCTGGGTGTTATCTATCTATCTATCTAATATATTTATCTAACATGTTGTTTTGTATCAACAGAGAGACAATTTGGAGGCGAGGTACTGGCTTGGACCCGTAACACATGTATAAAATTTACTTGGAGTTTCCCTGCGAGATCGAATCAGGAATACTGCGATCCGCAGACGAACCAAAGTAACCGACTTAGCCGTCAGAATTGCCAAGCTGAAGTGGCAGTGGGCATGGCACATAGCTCGTAGAGCCGACGGCCGCTGGAGCAGAAATGTAATCGAGTGGCGATCACGAACCGGAAGACGCAGCGTAGGCAGGTCTTCTATAGTATGGACCGATGATCTTGTGAGGGTCGATGGAAATCGCTAGATGCGGATAGCGCAAGACTGGCAATTGTGTAGATCTTTGTGGGAGGCCTTTGTCAAGCCCAGTGGAGTGGATGATCATGATGATGTAGTTTGTAAGTTGTCTAGTTGCCATAGAACCACCACTCTCTGCCTAGTTTGGGAGATGGCAGTGTCCTAAGATATTAATTTATTTATTGTAATGTGTGTGTGCGTGCGGGCATCACCGTCGGGATTCGAATAAATGAGTATTATGCGCAGCCGCTTAATATAATAGAAGCTCAATCAAAGTTAGAGCTTATTATTATTTTTTTTTGTTTTTAATATACTTCATTTAAACATAAAAGGTCTCTAATCCCTGTGTCCGCGACACAGGGATTAGAGACCATAGTGCGGGCGTCGTCTTAAAAAAAATTATAATAGTTATAACGATGCACGGGTTACGTTGTGGGTAAGCTGGTCGTCTCACTACGTCTTCTAGTTACGGGTTGGAGTCTTACTAAGGACAACAGTGACTATTCGTGTGATACATTGTTGTCCGAAGTTGGCGTCTGACGAAGCACACGCATACTCCGAACAGCACACCCCCGTAAATAGCGAAGTTCGTTACGCTTTCTGCAATTCTGAATGTGATTCGCTATGAACATTTCTAGATGGTTTTATGTTTAAATGAAGTATATTAAAAACAAAAAAAAATAATTAATAAGTAAGTAGTACTAGTAGTACTAAATAAGTAGTACTTTACAAACATATAATAGACGGATACAAATTACATCCAGACTCAGAACAAGTATTTATGGGTCACACAAATAGTTGTCCGGCGCGGGACTCGATGCCGCGACACGAAGCGGCGAGGCGACTGTCTTAGCCGCTGCACCACATTTGTGCCCCGCCACGGTTTCATTCGCGTTAAACTTTATAAATTATTAATATTTTGCCTTTGTGTTATTCGGATATATCTGCCATATAACTCGTACTACAAAGTTTCATCAAAATCGGTTCGGCAGTTTTTACTCTGTTTTTGTTATTTAACCAAAGTCAATATTATATTAACAAAATATATAACTTAAAAAATAACAAAAAAAGTATATAATTAATTTTAGTTTAGCTTTTAATACTTAGCTGTAGTATTGACTAATTATAGTCTAGTGTTACTGCTCTAACAATAAATGCATGCTGTGACGCCTTTAAAAATTGTGCATTTGGATCCGTGTGATTGTACTTTTCATGTTAGTATTAAGAAAAATGTAACAATTATTGGCTCTCCTTAATAAATAAAATAAAATAAAAACTCAGTAAGTTCCGCATTAATAATATTAGTAGCAATTATAACTAAGTAGTATAGGGATCAACGCTCGTACGTACGATCTATTGCGTACGAACCTTCCTCTATTTGAACGCTGATCACGATCACGGTGATCGGCAACTTAGTCGGTAGGTCCCCAGGCAGATCAAGTTCATTTTGTTTTGATCATAACTTGGGACGAAAGTTTCTTACCAGCCGTGAAACTTATTAGACAAGATAGGTTTAGCCCTAACTCACCTATATCAATTAAGCAGTGTAATTCCCCTAGGCTAAATGTAAATGTCTTGTCTAATAACGATATAGATTGTTGATATAGGACAGGATATATATTAGATATATTTATTGTAGTAGACGGTAATGGAAAGCTTATATATATCTATACTAATATTATAAAGAGGTCACGTTTGTGACGTTGTAAGGGGTAATAAGCTACGTTATCGTGGAGTGCCATAGGCTATGAAAAATTTCAAAATTAATAACGCATCTTTGCTTAAACTTGAATAATGTAATCCAAGTTGTAAAAAAACGGGCAGGGACAAAATATTTATAACGCGGAATGAAGTCTGCGGGCACTGCTATAGTTAATACGTTCGTCTAGTAGTAAATAAATAATGGGATCCAAATTATGTTTATAAAATTTTATCGCGAGAAAAACGAACCAGTAACATCCGAAGTCTGGAAGTTTGCCGAATTACTCACGCACTTGCGTTCATCGTGATGGTAAGCCCGTAATATATTCTGTGGACACTTACGTCATCCGGGTCTTGTTACTTCATAAAATGCACTTTAGGTTACTGCCTCTCAAAATACCATGACCTATCAAAGTAAAAGTGCTTGCCGCCCAGTTATCTGTATTTTAAAGTAAGAACTTCTTCAGCAGCGTTGTGCACATTTTGCATAGGTAAAAATGTTAAACTCACGTCAGGATGCGTGATCGAATATTTTAAAATTCACACTGACCGTTAATACACTCACATGACCGCAGCATTTTTGAAGTGAAAACTTTAAGCGGCGTTGTGTCCTTTTTTGTCTTATTATGTTAGATTTTAACAGCCGACTGCCTAACCAAATTATGTTTTATTTTTTAAATTTATTCCCGCCGTAGGGAGGGAAGCAATTACTATAAGTCTTTGCCGCCTTAAGCTTGTAAGAAGCTTCTTCCACTCGCTACTCGGATCAAAAAAACACTATTTTCCGAGTATGAGAATGAAAAATAGTTTTCTCTTCTAACGGCATTCCCCAAAGACTGCCCCGCATGTTTTTTTATATGTATATAATAGCAAGTGGGGCAGCCGATAGTAAGTGATCACCGCTATCCATGGACCCTCGTAACACCAGAGGAGCCGCAAGTGCGTTGCCGACCTTTAAAAAGAAATAGGAATTGTAACAGTGGCAGTTAGCCATTAGAGCCTTTTGATTTTGAGTGTTAGTTTTGCACCCCGTCCCCACACGGGAAGAATATTTAAATCCTAATTACCTTGATACTGAAGCTTTCCTAAATTCTCCCAAAATTGGTACCACGACGTTAACAAAGGGAATCACTTCATTTTGTGACAACGGTTTTTGCTGACTAAGGGTCTAATGTGGTACATTGTAAAGATGACTCTAGCTGTACCCATCCGTCTTTTTTATATAAGAGGGCGACTAACGAGCATGTGGGTCAACTGATGGTAAGTGATCACCGCCACCCATGTAAACTCACATAACACCAGAGGAGTTGTGGGTGCGTTGTTTGTGAGATAAACCAAAAAACATTTAGTAAATAAAAGCTAATCTTTTATTTAATAAATGTTTTTTGTTTATCTATATTTTTAAGATTTTGAGAATGCCTTTTCTTTTTGTTACTTTTAACTTATATAAATCTTTTTGATACTACTAACTTATATATGTATGTTTCTGTGTGCAGTAAAAAATAAGAATAATTAAATAGATCAAATTCATTTTGTAGTGCATTACATATTTTGGCCATGCGGTAGGTATATAGGTAAACGTGTACCAATATTGGTTCTGGAAAGTGATACAATTCCTTTCCAAAGGTATTCCTTTAAAAAATAAATGTCTTAGTCCGGCCAAGCTTAGTCATCTCTACAAATTTCTTTCCGCATCCATGATTAGTTTGGCTCTGTAAGGGATTTTACAAAAACACCCGCTGTAATCCTGAGTCACTGACTTTGTAATCCAGCGGCGGAATTTTTTTTTGGCTTCTGCTTTAAATAATGGGGGATTAGTAGGAATTTTATGATTGCGTAGAGACAAAAAGTAATTGTAATGGAAATTTAAGTACTTTACGTAGTTTGCAAGAAGCTCTGTATCCGAGCTATGGCAACTGTTTAGTTGGGTCTTTGTGAATAGGAAGTTGGGAGTTCTATTCCCATACCGAAAACATTATATAAAAAAAATCATGGGACAACTAACACACTGCCGTCTGAACTAAAGTGGAACTATTCATTGTCTATCCTCTTTTTTTTTTTAATTCGTTGCGGGATCCAAGACTGTTAAAGCGATTCCCCGGGACATGCTTCAGCCTCAGCTGATAGTTCAATATTCAGTCATTTATTGCATCAAAATAAAATAAAAAATAAAAAAGGTTTTTATTCACGTAGACTTTAAAATGCGCTTGTAACATGTTTGCAGTAATCTATAATTAATTAATTAATTTATAATTATTTCTAGGTACATATTTAGGTACACGGATTGTATGAAAACATTTACAGTAAGGTTTATTTTATAATTGTAATGATATTTAGCTAGTTTATATTAAGTTATTGCCAAGGAGATCACGTGAAGGTTTCATTATAGAAATTTAAACTTTTAGCTATATTTTTACTAAATATTGTCTGAATGGTTCTGTCTATATTAAGTATAATGAATTAAATATTATTAGTATGGCAGACCTTGTGTTTTTAACGACGGTCACGCTTTAATGCTACCACCGGATCCAATGCGCCCCAACTGAGAAGACTCAGCGAAACAAACTCATACTAATACATTGCATAATGTATACATTTAACCTGCTGGTAGTGACATAAATGTAACAATAATGGAACCTCTTCCTTCGTTCTCTATTAGATATTGCATTTCACAACAGTCTTTTATATCAGCAATTTTTAGGCTATTCTATATTTTCCTCCTCTAACAAGGCCGTTATAAAATATTATTGAGTAAAAAGTTCTACGGCATTTGTATTTCACGCACTATCTACGTAAACACTGTAGAGTCAACAATACCCACTCAAAGTTCGGGCAACTTTGAAACCTACACCGAGCGTTTCGACCCGGCTCAAATAATATATGAAGCTAATTTCCCATCAAATTACCGTCCCTATTTGATCGGAAATTTATGCGCCACTTGTCGGTCTCCTAAGTTGATAAGTTAGATACTATTTATTAAGCGGAATAGTAAGAACCATAGCCAATAAGGAATAGCTAATTTAATATGACAACGGTATGCTCTTCTACATTGTGCCTTCATTATCATTTTTTGGTTCGTGCATAATGATAAAAAATTAATTTGAAATATAGGGTTATATGACATCTCAAAACTGTCAACTGGCAGTAGTATAGAATGTTAAGCAATTGAGATACAGGAACATCAAATTGTCTTATTATGTATCTATAGGCCACCAAACAACACTGCTGGCTCTATAAACAGTTTTTTCACAACTTTAGATAAGATCTTACGCCACTTATGCACCAATAGCAAGAAAGTGATAATGTGTGGAGACTTTAACATTGATACATTAAAGAAAACTAAGCTCTCTCATGAATTTATAGAACTCTTGATTAGTTATAATTTAAAACTACAATTTAAGCAAATAACGCGGTTTGCAAGCAAAACTTGCATAGACAACATAGCACATAATGTAAGAGCCTGCAAAGGCATTATTAAAGAACTGGCACTCTCGAATCATAATGCGCAAATTCTTAAAGTTCCGGTCAAAAAGACTTGTTCTATTAAATATTGGTACATACTCAAGAGGGATTACTCTACAGGCAATAGATCAATATTTATTAAATATTTAAAACAATTGTCTTATAACAATGTATATATCTGTAAGGATCCAAATGAGGCTTACGATGAATTCCATGATAAATTTGTTATGCTATACGATCTGTGTTTTCCTTTAAAAAAAGTCAGGATTCATCACAAGTCAAGACCAAAATGGATCTCGCGCGTTTTAAAAATATGCAGTAAGAGCAAATGCCAACTTTTGTGGCAATATAGAAATAGGCCGAATCAGGTAAATAAAAACATATTCAAAAAATACGCGAAGACTTACAAAACAGTTATTAGGCTTACGAAAAAATCTCAAAACGATTATTATATTAAGTCGGCCACAAACAAATGTAAGGCTACATGGAAAGTGATAAATGAGATCAAATGCAAATATCCATCGGAAAGTGTTAATCAAATTATTCATAATGACGAAATAGTAAATAAGCCTAAAGACATCGTGAACTATTTTAATGACTTTTTTCTTGACATTAATAATTCCAATCATATTAAGACAAATTCATATAAATTAACATATAATTGTAATTCGATATTTATGACACCAACTATACCAGATGACATATATAAAATAATAATAGCTCTTAAAAATAAAAATAGTGCCGGTTATGATGGAATTATGACAAATATTATTAAAGATGTCGCTCATATTATAGCCGATCCTTTAAGTTATATTATAAATTTATGTGAAGAAAAGGGTTTGTTTAAAAAAGGTGATAAAACAAACATGAATGACTATAGACTATTAGCACTGATATCTGTATTTGCAAAAAAAATCGAAACGGTCATATTTAAATGTTTATACACTTTCTTTGAATCCTATAACATTCTTACGCCTTGCCAATATGGGTTCCGAAAAAACAAATCAACAAATGTAGCAATATTTAACTTTTTACATAAGGCGATGATCAATTTGGACAAGGGGCTCCCGGCTGTTGCATTGTATATGGATATGTCAAAGGCTTTTGACCGTGTCGACCATAAAATCCTACTAAGAAAAATGTACGCAAGTGGTGTAAGAGGTAATGTGTACGATCTAGTAAAATCGTATCTTACTAACAGGCAACAGTTTACAGAGTTGAAGTATTTGAATCCGAATTCAAAAACTGAAGATGTCTATACATCTGAAGCTGGAACTCTTATGTTTGGTGTTCCTCAAGGGAGTATTTTGTGGTAGAGCCACGCTGTAAGCAGCATAAATGGGCCGGCTCGACCGGGGAAGTACCACACTCTCGCAGAAGACCGGCGTCCGAGTAGTAGCGTTTCGTTTCGCTACTGCGCACCCCCCCCCCCCCCCCCCCCTTTTCTAACATGGCAGCGGAATTAAAAGAAAAAGTACCCCAGGAGGGTACCAGTACGCTACGTAATGGAGAATCCCTCCTTGAGCATTCTTACTCAGGCTGCCCTGTGTATTCTGGGGAGGGCAAAATCCCGCTCGCAAATTCTGCCTCAGGCAAGAGCACAAAAAACACGGCGCTACCACCTGAACTCCATGTACATTTTTGCAACATCAGGGGATTACACACCAACCTAAACCCTGTTCACCATCATCTTGAGACGGAGAAGCCGGCTTTGCTCTTTTTGACGGAAACTCAGATTTCGTCTCCTGCGGATACATCATACCTAGACTACCCAGGCTACAAAATTGAGCACAGGTTTGTGTTTAAAGCCGGTGTATGTGTATACGTGAGAGATGATATCTGTGTCCGCCGCCTAGGCAATCTTGAAGGCAGGGATCTCTCCTCCATCTGGCTGCGTGTTGATTGCGATGACCACCCTCGCATATATGCATGCCTCTATAGGTCCCACAGCGGTGATGCAGAAACAGACCGACTCTTTGAGCACGTCGAAATGGCCATCGACTCCGTGCTAGAACAGACTCCGTCAGCCTCGATTGTGGTGCTCGGTGACTTCAACGCCCACCACATTGAATGGCTTGGTTCAGAGAACTGACCATGCGGGTAGATCTGCTCATGCCCTTGCCATGGCCTATGGTTTAACACAGATGGTTCCCTCGTTCACACGTGTGCCAGATGTGGAAAACCATATGCTTTTCCACATCTGGCACACGGCTACTTCACTGTTGGATCTTCTGCTGACCTCTCATCCAGACGGCCTACAAGTTACCGTTGGTGCTCAGCTCGGCTCGTCGGATCACTGCCTGATTCGAAGTGTGATGCCACTCACGCGCCGACTGCGTACTCGCACTGCGGGCTGTCGCCGTGTCTGGCGACAGATTGGTCAGCAGGTCAGCAGATTGGGATGAAATGCGGACCTTTTTTTTCATCATACCCATGGGGAAAAGTTTGCTTCTCGCTGGAAGACCCTAATGCTATTGCTGACTCCATCGCGGATGTGGTACTGCAGGGTATGGAACTTTTTATTCCAAACTCTTCAGTGCCCATCGGCGGCAAGTCCCAGCCCTGATTTTCCTCCTTTTGCAAGCTGGCATCTAGCCAGCAAGAAGAATTTCGAGCCTGGGCAGATGCAATAACTACTAAGGATGCGAAAGCTTGTCAATTGAAAAAGGAGTACAACTTTTCCTCCAGATCCCTCAAAAGAGCGCTGGCCATGGCAAAGGCAAAGCACATCGGCAAAATTGGCGAGAGACTTGCTCGTTTACCTTCAGGAACACGCGCCTTTTGGTCTCTCGCCAAAGCCGTTGAAGGGAATTTTTGTTGGCCTTCTTTTCCACCTCTGCGCAAGGAGAACGATGCACTGGCTCACGACGCAAAGGAGAAAGCCGATCTTCTGGGTTCTCGTTTTGCGTCGAACTCCACTTTGGACGACGGGGAGAAACCACCGCCAACGATCCCACGGTGTGACAGCACTTTACTGGACATTAAGTTCACTCAAAAATCCGTGCGAAGTGTACTTCTCTCCCTTAACATCCACAAGTCCAGTGGGCCTGAAACTATCCCCCCTATTGTGCTGAAGTCATGTGCTCCGGAATTGGCTCCTGTTATAACGCGTCTTCTCCGACTCTCCTACGAAAAGGCCGTAGTCCCGCAATCATGGAAGACGGCCTTAGTGCACCCCATTCCCAAAAAAGGCGATCGCTCTGATCCAGGTAACTTACCGTCCTATTGCCATTACTTTCTTGCTCTCAAAAATAATGGAAACCATTATCAATCGCCAACTTCAACGGTATCTTGAGGATCATCCCCTTATTAGTGACCGCCAATACGGATTTCGTCAGGGTCGGTCTGCTGGTGATCTTCTTGTCTACCTGACCCATCGTTGGGCGTTGGCGATTGAAATCAAGGGGGAGGCCATGGCGGTAAGTCTGGACATTGCAAAAGCCTTCGATAGGGTGTGGCACAAGGCGCTACTTTCGAAGCTTCCTTCCATTGGGCTGCCCGAGAAACTCTGCAAATGGGTTGCCAGCTTCCTCACGGAGCGCAGCATCAAGGTCGTTGTCGACGGTACATGCTCAAACTCCAAGCCCGTGAACGCTAGTGTCCCACAAGGCTGTGTGCTTTCACCAACCCTGTTTCTTCTGCATATCAATGATATGTTACAATTCCATGACATTCATTGCTATGCAGATGACAGTACGGTGGATGCCTCTTACTTTGGCCACTGCAATATTTCTCGGGCACACGTCATTGAGAGTCGGAGCAATCTTGTGTCTAAAATTGAGACAACACTTGACCAAGTCTCAAACTGGGGGCATATCAACCTAGTACAATTCAACCCCCTAAAGACACAAGCTTGCGCGTTCACTGCCAAAAAAGCTCCCATTGCCATACCTCCTCAATTTCAGGGCACTCCTCTAGATATCAAGCCGAAAGTAGGGATTCTCGGCGTCGACATCGAGAGTGACGTCAAATTTCGCGGTCATCTGGAAGACAAGGCCAAATTGGCCTCCAAAAAGCTGGGTGTCCTTCGCAGAGCTGGGCGATATTTCACATGGATCCATCGCCTCCAATTATATAAAGCGCAAGTTCGGCCGCATGGAATACTGCTGCCATCTCTGGGCCGGGGCACCACAGTATCAACTTCTTCCTTTTGATCGCATACAACATCGTGCAGCTCGAATGGTCGTTGACGACGGGAGTCCCACTATTTGGCTTGATACTCTTACCCTGCGGAGAAACGTGGCGTCTCTATGTGTCCTTTACCGCATTTACCACAGGGAGTGTTCAGAGGAATTGTTCGAGCTTATACCTGCCGCCACATTCCGCCACAGACCCTCTTGCCAAAAGTGGAAATTTCATCCTTATCACCTGGATGAATGGTCATCTACCACTGTGCGTTTCTCAAGAAACTTTTTGCCACACACTACCGCTCTGTGAAATCAATTAGCTGCGGAGGTATTTCCGATCCGGTATGACATGGCAACCTTCAAGAAGCGAGCCTATTCATTTCTTCAAGGCCGGCAACGCACTTGCAGCTCCTCAGGTGTTGCGAGTGTCCATGGGCGGCGGTGATCACTTACCATCAGGTGACCCACTTGCTCGTTAGCCAACCTATTATATAAAAAAAAAAAAATTAAAAATAATTGGGACCTTTATTCTTTCTTATTTACATTAATGACATGCCTTCGGTAACAAATCATGACATCACATTATTTGCTGACGTCAGTACTGTACTATTCACAAATGACAACACAATTAATTTAGAATCTGACATTAATCATACTCTAGGAATAATTATAAATTGGCTTCACATGAATAATTTATTGATAAAACTAAAATAATTTATTTTAAAATAAGAAGTCGACTCACGGCCCCTTTAAAAATTTGCTACCTTGATAGGGACATCGAGGAAACTGAAGTACACAAATTTCTAGGATTACATATTGATCAAAAAATTAATTGGAAACACCATGTAGACTACGTGTGTAAAAAGCTACGTCAGTTCTCGTTCGCACTTTATAAATTAAGAAAGGTTGCAAACCAAGACACTCTACTTATGGCATACCATGGCAACGTAAGCTCCATCCTCAGATACGGTGTGATATTCTGGGGAAATAGTACAGACAAAGAGCGTGCATTCCTTGCGCAAAAGTGCTGTATCAGAGCTATATTTAACATATATCAGACTGACTCCTGTGAACCTTTTTATAAAAAGAAGAACATATTAACATTGCCCTGTCTATACATATTTCAAGCCGCAGTTTTTATTAAAAAGAACATTGAGTTATTTGAATATCGTACGCGTATACGGAACCATAATAAATTGCACATGATTCCCAGTAAAACTCATTTTATGCACAAAAGTTTTTTTTGCTCAGCTTCACGTATATTTAATCTTATACCGGAGGCTATTAGAACAATAATAGCAATGAAAGTATTTAAGAAAAGACTCCAACAAATGCTACTATTCAGTAAAAGACTTTCTGTCTGATAAAACTTTAATGTAATAAATACCCAGTCATGATGCGTTCAGTATTCTAGCAATAGTCCTGACATTTTGTATACCTGAGATCGAATTTATGTAGAAATCTTTATTATTATTAATTTTTATTATATAACTTGACAATTATTAAATTTGACATATATTTCTTAATTAATTTATTGACATTGTGTTATGTAATTATTGTTTTAATTGTGTGTTAATTATTGTATGCCCAAAGGGCGGGACATGGCTGATCTTAAAATATTGTTCAACATCTGTATTTTGTACCTACCTATGATCCACAATAAAGAATCTGAATCATATTGCCGTCATTAAAAAGATAAACTTCTTATACTCCGAAAGGGTTATTTCCAGAGGTCCACGACATTTTAAATTAAAAACTTTTTGTTGCCCAACAGGACCATAACATTGTTCGGTACAGTCAGAAACAGTCAGCAATCTAAACCGTTATGGTTTGGATGATTATACATGTTTATTAATAATATAGTTTTAAGCCAGAGGTCATGAGCTCCATTTAAACCCAGGACAAATCTCTGTTCTGTATCTGAATATAATTTATCTATGATATGTTTGTATTTAGAAATTCATAAGTATATTTATCAGTTGTCTGGGTGCCATAGTACCGGCTCTGCCTAGTTTTTGATCAGATGGCAGTATATTAGTTGTCCCAAGATATAATACAGAACACATACCTACCTAGATTAAATAAATAAAATAAAATAATAAAGGTTTTTATTCACGTAGACTTAAAAAAAGCGCTTGTAAATAGTCAGAACATGTTTGTAGTAATATAGTTGTATACATTATTATTTCTAGTAACATAGATATTTAGGTACATATTGTATGAAAACATTTATAAAATTTATTTTATTATAGCAATGATATTTAGCTAGCTCGTATCAAGTTATTGTCAAGAAATTATGTTTAATAATCTAGTTTAAGTCTAATATTTTTACTACATATTGTCAATGGTTCTGTCTATATTAAGGTATTAACTTAATTGTACCTCTAATACTAAATTAATTTGCATTATTGTGTTCGATGATACCTGTTTACCATAGTTGCTTGTTATTAGTTTAATTCTTTCGTATATGTATATTATGTTGTTGATAACGGTGCTAGTTGTGAGAACTACTGATTCTAAGAAAACACTGTATTAGAAGTAGAACTAAAGTAATTACGCAATGGCTTGTTGTCTCAAATAAAAAAAAAAACGCATCTTGAAAAGGAAAATAACTTTTGTGTCACGTACAGACGACAGCACATCCAGCTACCCCAATCTGTCAAATATCTTTTATAGATTTTCAACTTTATCACATAAGCATAATGTTCACTTTCAATTGGGAAAATTTGACAGATTGGGGCAGCTTGAGGTGCTGGCGTCTAAGCGTTTGTACAATGACGTGCACTCGACTATTCCAAATTTAAATGTAAACTTAACTTTCAAATTTCGATCCGATATCCAGCCGAGGTTGAATTTAAAAATTTTGTTGTAGTTATATAAATAAAAGCTATTTGCATACAATCTGCATAATTTTAGCAATCACGAATGCATATTAAAGCTCAGTGTTCACTGGTGTTGGCACGGTAATGCGAATGCATTTAATCCTCCAACATTAGCGCATTGCTTTAATTCCAATGGCAACAGTAAGCATTACCTTCCCAGAATACTAATCACATCGTCGGTTTGCTTGCCAAAATCCATAAGTCGATTTTATTGGATTATTTTGCGCAATATATCATCAGAATTAAAATCTTGTGTATCCTGCCAAAACAATTAAGAAAACACTAGAGAAATAGCCAAAATCTTAAATTTTGGAATTAGTAACCCAGATAACATAATAACAATAATTTATGGGTCACACAAATAGTTGGACGGTCACCGTAGCCTAGTTGGTAGTGCTCCTGCCTACGAAGCTGGTGGTCCTGGTATCGAATCCCGGTAAGTGCAAATATTTGTGTGATGAGCACGAATTTTTGTTTCTGAGTCATGGATGTTTTCTATGTATATAAGTATTTATCTATCTATATAAGTATGTATATCGTCGCCTGGTACCCATAGTACAAGCTTTGCTTAGTTTTGGGCTAGGATGATCTGTGTGACATTGTCCCTAAATATTATTAATAAAATATGAATAATTAAATATTATTATTAATTTGTGTGACTTATCAATTATTGTTCTTATTTTATTAATCGTGTTATAATAACCGATAACGAACTTTTCTATGTAAGTATAAACCGATATGGACAAAATTTATAGTTATGGGATCCTCAAAATTCACACATAAAACATTTACCATCGAATAAAATAAAAAAAAAATCGTTTCGCAAAATATGAGAAATCAAATTATATACAAACAATCAAATTATAATTACATTAATATATAATTACATTCAATTAAAACACATACATAGACTCACGCCTGTTTCCCAGAGGGTAGGCAGAGACAACGGATTTCCATTTGTCACGATCTTCGCACACAATGAACATAATATACCGTTTTTATTGAAACAGGTTATTCAGCCTACAATGCTCTCTTGTTGTATTCTGTAAGGTTTATTAAACAATAATCGCAACTCTATCATAATCGGTTGACCTAAAATCTAGGTTTATAACCCACCAAATATTAGGTCTTATAAAACGTACCTATCCGAAATATCTATACTTATATGGTGTATCGTAACATTAATTAGAGTGTATTTGCGGCATTTTGTATTAGGGCCAACTCATGCGATAATTATTTATGCTACGCTATTGTAATTTTTATTCTAGGCAACTGCTTGTTGTCTTCATTTTATTATTTTAATATAACAGTACTAAATTTAAAAATAAGTTAAGTTAAGGTAAGTATTTTGTACTTGTTATTTATTTAAATATATAAAAAAATATGTGATACCTAAAACAGAACGCACGGACGGACTGATTCAATTTTTTACTTTAATATTGTACTTCTGCATTGTGAGCTTGTCAAGTACATACAAGTCTATGTTGATAAAATTCATTTCTTTTCATCAATTTAATTTCATTGAATAACAAACTAAAAACTTCTATAACCGTGCTCACACACAGATTTAGGATCGAACCCACGACCACTGGATAGCAGTTAGCCACGAGACCAATAGCATATTAATTTCAGAAGGCAATGATTGTACATACCTTTTTAGTATCACAATTTTTTACACAGACCTTACAGAAGTATAGAGAAACCCTAGAAAATATTGTATGTTTAAAAAAACGTGCGCTATAACTGGATCCTCGACTAAAATTAAAAAGAGTAGGTATAATCAATATTTCCCGTTAGATGGTTGCTTACGTGCCACTAAGTATTCTAATTTGAAAGTTAATATACAAAGCCTTTTAGATAAACTCATAATGTTATATTTATTTAATTTTATTGGGTGGGCAGTGACTTAACTAGTGTCAGATTTCAAGCCACTTCTTAAGCCATGACATGGCTTTACGGCAGTAATCTAATGACTCCAGAAAACAAGCTTCTCTCATTCAAGAGAGATTTCATTTAAAAGAGTTAGGCCACAGCGTTGATCCGCTCGAAGACCTCCCCGACTGGGGAAGTACCTCCACCTTACAGAAGTCATTCCTTAATAATAACTTAATATTGTGTTTCTGCGTGTGGTAAGGTCGCCAGAGCTCATCGAGGAGGGAGACGGGTCAGCAACACTGGTTTGCTGACTCTTATAAAGGCCGGGAATGCACCCGCAACCCCTCTAGTGTTGCAAGTGTACATGGGCGGCGGTGATCACTTACCATCTGGTGACCCACTTTCTTGTTTGTCGCCCTCTTATATACAAAAAGAAATCACGGTCTAATACCCATATTTACTTTCGCAAAGTCACTTAGTTTTGGAAATTAACATTTTTTTTAAAGTTTCACTTTAGCTGTGTGGTGAAGGCGAAAAATATTATCGCCCTATATTATACTGTGGGGGCGTATTAATCGATTCGAGGTACTACCAAAGAACAGGCATAACGTTTTTTTGTGAAATATGACCATCAAACTGCGATCACCAACCTGCCAAGCTTGGCGATAATGGCATATCCCCCTATTCTTTGGTAAGGTTTTTGCCTAGCAGAGGACTTAATTTGTCTGACATTTAAAAACTCAAGTCATACTTAAATTTGAATTTTATAGCATTATTCGCAATGCAAAGCGTTTATCTAATCTCAAAAATGGGAAATCATAAATTTGATCGTCCGGCGGGTCTCGAACCTGCCTAAATTTCAAATTTAATCATTTGGAAGGTATTATCAATATGATATGATCTTTCACATGCAACTGTGAACATATCAGTCGGCCATGTTTCTAGAAAACGAACCGATAGATAATACCTACATCCTCCAGAAGGGTGTAAACAAGGGAATCCTAAATTTGATCTGCCAGCGTGTATCGTTCGTAGCTTAACGCAGAGCGCCTACCCCGGATTGGTAGATGGTGCAGGTTCGAGACCCGCCGGACGATCAAATTTATGATTTTCCATTTTTGAGATCAAGTCATACTTTTATTTATGTGCTAATATCACTCCAAACACAGGCATCATATTATAGACAGACATCATCTTCTCAACAGTTTACAATTTTGAGTAGTTTATACTCAAAATTGTAAACTTTGTATGTTAATAAAATATTTTGTATTTTTACACGACACCTCCGGCATGTGACAAACAAATCCAGTTCTACTCAATTTTAGCTACCATCCTGTTGTTGACAGCATTCTACTGTTCTTAATGGCTATATATTAAATAGCATTATTAACCGTTTTTAGGGTACCGTACCCAAAGGGTAAAACGGGACCCTATTACTACAGTCCGTCTGTCACCAGGCTGTATCTCATGAACCATAATAGTTAGGTACCGTAAAACCGTACAACTTTGCCCAGATTTCTTGCAATTTTTTATTCCACTTTAAATATATTTTTTAATAATGTTATTTTCAATTTGTGATCATCCTACATTATTGATAAATAACATGTTCTTTGCATATAATATACTAAAATATCAAAATAATGAAATACAACGTGTTAAAAACAATATTTATACAGCGGGCCAAATACATAGTGCTTTTTACAAGTTTGCCCATTTTGCAGAAATCTCCGTAACTTCAGTATTTTCTACTTTAAAAACATAAGATTTTGGGATCATTTTAGAAAAATAGTCAATCTATCGTAGGACCTTCATACTAACCGTTTAAATCTTCATATTACCTGTAAAATTAGAGTGGGCAAAGTCACAACACTTTTTTTGTAATTTTTCATTCAAATTATACTATGAATTAGGGTTGTCACTTTTTATTGTTAATCAGAACGGTGTACTTAGGTACTTTACAATCATTTATCTATAAATATTTGAAAATCTACGCTCCTGAAGACGCTGATGAAGTCTACGCTCCGTCCCATACCGTTCCATCTCCAAAACCCCGAACCCTTTCAACTCGAACTTCAGAACCGATTCGAATGCCTAGCAGACTGTGAAGAAGTGGATACATACCACGACAGGTTTGTGGAAGCTGTCCATACGGCCGGGTCTAACTTCTACAAAACCCGCCGTACAAATGGAACCAAAAAGATCTCCGACCATACCCTACAGCTTATGGAAGAAAGGCGGAAAATGATTCTAACATCCTCATGTGATGCTGCCAGATACAGGCAGCTCAACAGACAAATCTCAAAGTCTCTGACTCGCGACACACGCCAATTTAATACTATTAGTATTAAAGAGGCCATCGAGCGGAATAGAGGCTCTAAAGTGTTCGCAAGAGATTTGTCTATTGGGCAAAGCCAACTGACGAAGCTGAAGACTGAGGATGGTACAATCGTCACGTCAAAACCTGAGTTGCTAGGAGAGATCGAGAAGTTCTACGGACAGTTGTACACGACAACGCGACTTCCTGTCAATAGTCATGCCTCAGATCCAAGAGCAAAACTAACCCGACACTACACCCAAGATATCCCGGACGTCAGCCTGTACGAGATTAGAATGGCTCTCAAACAACTGAAAAACAACAAGGCGCCGGGTGATGATGGAGTTACAGCTGAGCTTTTGAAGGCGGGTGGTACACCGATCCTGCGGGCCCTTCAGAAGTTATTCAACTCCGTGCATGGCACAGGAGTGTGGTGGTGCTTTTCTTCAAAAAGGGCGATAAAACCCTATTAAAGAATTACAGACCCATCTCACTGCTGAGCCATGTATACAAGTTGTTTTCGAGAGTCATTACGAATCGTCTCGCACGAAGGTTTGACGACTTCCAGCCTCCCGAACAAGCCGGTTTCCGAAAAGGCTACAGTACCATAGACCACATACATACGCTGCGGCAAGTTATACAGAAGACCGAGGAGTGTAACCAGCCATTATGCTTAGCGTTTGTGGACTATGAGAAAGCCTTTGATTCTATCGAAACGTGGGCCGTGCTGAGGTCTCTTCAAAGGTGCCCAATTGAGTATCGGTATGTCCAGGTGTTAAAGTGTTTGTAAGAAAACGCCACCATGTCAGTCCGACTTCAGGACCAGAACTCGAAACCTATTCAATTGCAGCGAAGCGTGAGACAGGGAGACGTCATATCTCCGAAACTGTTCACCGCTGCATTGGAAGATGTCTTCAAGCTTCTGGACTGGGAAGGCCTTGGCATCAATGTCAATGGCGAGTACATCACTCACCTTAGATTTGCCGACGATATAGTAGTCATGGCAGAGACCCTTGACAACCTCGGTACAATGCTCGATGGCCTCAGTAGAGTCTCTCAACAAGTGGGTCTGAAAATGAACATGGGTAAGACGAAAATCGTGTCGAACATCCATGTTGCACCCACTCTAGTTAAGGTTGGAGACTCTGCACTCGAATTTGTAGAGAACTATATTTACCTAGGACAGACCATCCAACTAAGTAGTTTCAACTTCGAAAAGGAGGTCAGTCGTAGAATCCAACTCGGCTGAGCAGCGTTCGGGAAGCTACGCAATATCTTCTCGTCCCAAAAACCGCAGTGTCTCAAGTCGAAATTCTTCGACCAGTGTGTGTTGCCAGTGATGACTTATGGAACAGAGACGTGGTCGCTCACTATGGGCCTTATCAGGCGGCTCAAGGTCACTCAAAGAGCAATGGAAAGGGCTATGCTTGGAGTTTCCCTGCGAGATCGAATCAGAAATGCTGAGATCCGCAGGCGAACCAAAGTAACCGACATAGCCCAAAGAAGTTGAACATCTCATCTCATTGCCAAACTGAAATGGCAGTGGGCAGGGCACATAGCTCGTAGAACTGACGGCCGATGGGGCAGAAAGGTTCTCGAGTGGCGACCACGAACCGGAAGACGCAGCGTGGGCAGGCCTCCTACACGTTAGACCGACGATCTTGTGCGGGTCGCGGGAAGCCGCTGGATGCGGGCAGCGCAGGACCGGCTATTGTGAAAATCGTTCGGCTGATATGATGATGATGATTTGAAAATAATAAAACTATTAATACTGTAAAGCTGATGCACATGAGCTTTAAAACAATATCTTAATATACATACATAGTAGGAACATTGACTACTAATACCTACTCATACAAGTGAAACAAATCAAAATTCAAGACAAAGCTTTCAAAAACAATGAATATCAACAATAACTATCGTGGTACTTCTTGAGGTTATTATTAATCTGAAACAAAAAAGGAAAACTATTTTCTGACATCAAATAATTGTAGTTAGATTCGCTTCGCGTGTTGGCGATATCTTTAGAAAAATTCAATATAAAGTCCTCCCAACTAGACATCCTCTTATTTTCTACCACGTCCAGTCCTAACTCCAACATTTCCCTGAATAATTTATGTATGCCTAGAGCATACATTCTAATATTCTTCAATTTTTCTGATGTTTTTAGGCTTAGTATTATTCATCCTGAAATAAATACGAAAAAAATACCTTGTTTAATAAATTTGAGCAAGCTCCTAAGAAACCACGCAAAAAATGTATATATGAGAATTTTTACGTTTAATAGCATCAAATAAATATCGATACGAGGTCTTAATACACTCAGTACCTTTAAGATTTACTAATTGAAGATGTTTCTTAGTAAGACTATCACCACTTTCAAAATATAAGTACGAAAAATCATAGATTTAAACAATCTAAAAATATATAGAAACTAACTTTGTCCTTCATTTATAGCCACTTTAAACTGTTTTGCAAATACATGTAATGTACTTTTTGCGACAAAGATAAATATTAAATAATCCTATTATTATTTAACATTACTCAGGTAGTTCTGCAACTACTGTAAAACAAAGTACTTATTAGATCTAATTTAACATAGAAGTCACAACCCTATTGGTTATATTTTGATGGGCAAAGTTGTTACAACTGCTCTAAGAAATCGAATTTGACATTGCCCACCATCATGTTTTCGAAATTAAGAGAGATTTTGCGTGGAATATTCGATCTTTCTTGTTTATTTATTACGTAGTAATAGTGGTAAAATTCTTACTTACCTGTTGTTATTACAAATCGAGGTTAAAAAAAAGTTTTTCACACAAATTTTGGCCCGCAAAATACACCACCAACTTCGACACAGTTTTACAGCCAATTGAGGGGACACTGAGCAAAATCAGCTACACAGTATTGCCAGAAATGTAATCAAATTTACATCATAGATTGAATAATAAACGCAACTAAAAATGTTGCCGTTTTTTCAAACATTTTGTGAAACGTACCCTGCTGGGCAAAGTTAGATTAGTTGGGCAATCTTGTAAGGTTTTACGGTAGTTGAATAATAAATATTTAAGGGGGCTCCCATACAACAAAAGTGAAATTTTTGCTCGTTTTTATAGATAATGGTACGGAACCATTCGTGCGCGAGTCCGACTCTCACTTGGCTGTATGTCGTAATGGACGAAAATATTAATACATACTTTATGAAAGATGATTAGCATATACGTTAATTAAATATTTAATCACTTTTGAGTACGAGCTGGGAGCACTCAACTCACTTTACATTTTACTCTTATAATTGGGGTTCTAAATCAAAACATTTCTTTAATAGCTACTAGTCTAGTAAATATAATAAAATTGTTCCATAAACTTTTAATGCGTCTAATATGCTTTTATAAACATACATTTTTGTTTCATTTAGACATGTCTAATGTCTCAAAATGTACTATTTAAATAGTTAAAAATATATTCTAATTTTTCTTAATAACCAATACTATGTGAAGTATGTAGTGTTAGGAGTGAATCAAGAGAGATAAACGCCGACGGAGGAGATCGTAGCTATATGGCAAGGAAAGAGAAATAAACAAAAAATATTTAGAGAAGCATTGATGGAAAAATACTTACATAAGATTTTAAAGGCGTTAGACTCAGCACGACATTTTGACATTGAACTAATAATTTCTTTATTGTTTTTAAATTTCTTTAATGATGTGCATCGAACTCGCTTTTATAAGAAAAAAACAGTCTAAATCATTTAAGCTATGTATTATCAAATAATACAACTTTATCACACTAATTTTATAAAGGCGAAAGTTTGTGAGTTTGTGAGTGTGTATATTTGTTACTCTTTCACGTAAAAACTACCGGACGGATTTTGATGAACCTTTGTAGTGTTATAGCTTATACATACATA
Source organism: Pseudoips prasinana (assembly GCA_951640165.1). Lineage (NCBI taxonomy): Eukaryota > Metazoa > Arthropoda > Insecta > Lepidoptera > Nolidae > Pseudoips > Pseudoips prasinana. The sequence goes on along the minus strand of OX621259.1, from coordinate 13,756,054 downwards.
TATCCGAATAACACATAAACTATAATTTATAAAGTTTAACGCGGGTAAAACCGCTGGGCACAGCTAGTAAATTTGTTTTTACCCACTGCGCTGGACGCGGGTAGCGTAGTGTTGACCAAATGCAAGTCCAAGACGAGACTTAGCGAGTCTTGGTCTTGGTCTTGCGTCAATACACCTGGTCTTGGTCTGGGTCTTGGTATTGCGCTCTCTGTCTTGGTCTTGCTCTCGTCTTGCAGCATGAGTCTCGCAAGTCTTGCAATTATCTATTAGCCGGTTGCAATTTATTAAAGACGTTCGTTAAAATCTTCGAACAATGTAACAGAGTAGGTACATTTTTAACTTAAATTGACATATGCATAGTGAACCACGAAATCAATACAATTTCGTCATAATCAGATGATTATCCGTAGGTCGTCCACTGCTAAATATAGGCCTCCCCTATATATTTCTATACCTACTCCAACATACTTGATGTTAGATCTGGAGACATGACTTATACAAGCATATTATTACGTAATATTATTATAGGTAGTAGGTACTACTGGGTAGAACTTTGCTAGAAAGATATTTTATTTTATGCTAGGTATATTTTTATCACATGGAAACAGATTTGTGAGTAGGTAACGCGGGGACATTCCTCAACTCGTCCTACATACCTACGGCCCATTTCGGACGACTTGCAGAACATCAAAATTAATCATATTTTCATTCCGCAACTCGTCCCACGTTACTATCTCAATGAGAAAAGGTACAATCAGTAGCAAAAGTGTTAGTGTGCAAAGCAATTTTTTTAAGAATAAAATATTTAATCATCAGAATATTTTCATATTTAAATAGAAAAGATTACATATAATAATAAAATAATAAGCAATCGCCGTAAAATAATAATCAACAATCATGAATAAAATAATCAACATTGTTAAAACCTTTAACAATTATAATATGACTCAAAATCAGACTTTCTGGGATTTATCATAAATTTTTAGGTTATAACTAAAAATCAATTTGTAAGGGTTTCTACATGTAATATATTATTATCTTTATTACTATCTAGTGATTATTTAAGAACTGAAGATTTATTTTTAATATTTTATAAATAAACCTACAGTTCTTAAATAATCACTAGTAATCAAGAAAATAATATCTATAGGTAATATTAAAGATAATATAAATAATCAACAATTGTAAAACATTTAAAAATCATTCATTGAAGGTAAGGCTCTCTAAGATTAACCTTTAACTATTGTAATAATAAATAAACTACAAATTATTCTTAGGAACCCTTTCTATGACAGTCTTATATATTTTTATAATCAGTCTTACAATTTCTAGCTTAAAATGTTAATAACTTGACACACATTCCTTCAAATTAAAACTTTTCAAGATATAAATAAAAGCCAACCCTTTCTATGACAGTCTTATATATTTTTATAATCAGTCTTACAATTTCTAGCTTAAAATGTTAATAACTTGACACACATTCCTTCAAATTAAAACTTTTCAAGATATAAATAAAAGCCAAGCTTTTTGAGAATCAACATTTATTTATTGCACTAAGTAGTAATAAAAATCAAAGTAAAGTACATATACATTTCGTATTATAAATCACAGTTATCTATCACATAATCAGTTCTATTTATAATAATTTAGCACAGAGACATACTTAGTTTAATATTGGTATAGCTTATTATAGTCTAATCTAACTAATCAGTCTTACTTACTGCTTATTAACAATAAATCATATAGTCAGCCTTTATTTACTAACGATAATCAACAACAAATCTTAACTTACTGAACATTAATTAAATAAAAATATTGTAAAAATCATAATCACAGATTATTTGTTTTTAATCAGTCGTTTTGATTTAAGCGTACTAAAAATTAAATAAAAAAATTCTTAAAAGTAAACTTACTGAACATTAATTAAATAAAAATATTGTAAAAATCATACATCACAGATTATTTGTTTTTAATCAGTCGGTTTGATTTAAGGGTACTAAAAATTAAATAAAAATATTGCAAATACACACACTAGAATTTTGTCAATCACTCAGTCCTATTAATATTTAAAAAAATTAATAGTTCAATACATAGATCAATGTTAATTTCGCCTTTTACAAATTTGTTCAGCACATCGGCAACATGGTCATCAATTTCACAGGTGTTTTTTTGTTTTTTTAAAAATGTTGCAATTTTTTTTTAGTAAGGTTTCGTAGTAATTGGCTTCATTTTGTAAAACTGTTAAAAATTGTGGCACACTTTTTGGTTTTGAATTAACTTTTTTGTTTATAGTGGAATGCCAGTTTTCAACCATATTAGTTGTTCGATGTGACCTATTATAGCAACACCATTTATCGGCAAAGAAGGAACTCTCATCTAACCAGGTGTTCACAAAATAGTCATTAAATCGTATCACGTTTAAATCATTTGGACAATGAGACATGATATAAAGCCACCCACTCTCAATTTCATCGCTCGGTAAGTGTGATAATGCGGTACATCGTTTTATGTGTTTCCTAAGTAATTTTGACTTTGTAATATTACATTTTTCTGCCTTCCTCCATAAACTCCTGGAAAAATGAAAAAGGCAACCACCAACAGGAACTTCAGGAAAGACAGATTTGATTGCTTGCATTGCAGCTTGCTCGAAATCAAGTATGAAAGATTTTGGCATCCACCCTGGTATTTGACTTTTTATCAACCGAAACATAATTTTGTAAGTTCTCTTGGTTTTGTTTGGAAGCAGAGCAAATATTACAGGTACAATATTATTGTGAGTTTTGGTGCTTCCTAAATCCACATGCAGCGAGTACAATTGAAAAAAGGGATGCAAACAAAATTTAAATGTTCCATCGCATAAAACGTCATAACTAGTGTTGGCTAGGAGAGCTCTACTAGATTGATTAGCAAAAATCATAATTCTATTTGTAGTTATATAGTCGGCAAGTAAGAAACTATTAAATTTTTCTGGTATAACTATTTCCTTTAAAGTATTAAAACATGTTCTTACAACACCTAACGATTTGTTCCTTTTTCGATAAAGTTTATTTTTGATATTATTGAATTTAGGTATTTTTTTTATTAAGTCCATTCCTCTGTCTTTCATTTTGCCGATGTATTCCCGATAGATGCTCGGAACAGGCACAGAAACCTCAGATATTATTTTTTTCACACTATTATCTAAATTTAAAGCGTATTCGTTGGACACAGTATCTGGTTCACATGCATGGTTGTCTTCTCTTTTAATAAGGTTAGTACATGTTATAATTAAAATTGCCTTGCAGATACTTCTTTGCACACAGCGCCAAACTGTTGATCCGTCTTTGTTTTTTCGTTTTACATCATATTTATATCCAGCACGAAGTAGAAGACTTTTTCCTCTTTGTGATGCAACCAAATCGAATTCAGCACGATTATTTTGATTAGATGGTCCTGGCAGATCCATATTCACCTATAATCTCATTATAAAACTAGATAACCATTTTTATTGTATTAGTAAGTACAATAAATGGTAAGACCAAATAATATAAATAAAATGCTTCAAGTAACAAAATACTAAAAGAATGTTGAACCGTAACGGCATTCATCTCTGGGCCGCCATTTTCTTATCATTCTTAGTTGGCGTCACTATGTAAGTACATACATATAATATTAATAGTAAAAAATTATGTACTCACCTTCAAATTTTCACGACACGGGACACGTCACAATTCAATTAATATTATTTACTTATATTCAATAAGTATTTTTTTTTTACAAAACCGAATTTTGTTATATCTATATAATGCTGATGACACTGTTTGATGAACTGTTTGTCACTATTCGACGGGTAGAGAGAGTGTGATCTACTTAGCCTTTACTTTTCTTAATTAGTTTGACGTCCACTGATTGGTTATCAGTATAACCCTTTATCCAATAACGACGCTTCACTATCATTGTGCATTGTTGACTTTGACCAATAATATTGCTATTATACGTAATACCGGACAGCATCACCAGCCACCAGTTACTTTTTATTTTTATAAGTTTACCCACATTTTTATTTACAAATTGCATATATTTTTATCCAACGTTAAGCTACGCTCGCTATGTTTGCAATAAGTTAAAATGTATTTCTCGAATAATAAGCGAATTGTATTCTTATCAGTAACCTCCTAAATTTGTGTAAAACTGAGTTCCCGTGTCATCCCTTTGACAACCAGGAACCTGTTTTTCAACACACTAGTGCACTAGTCTTAATAAAGATGTTTTTAAAAAATCACTATCACTTTTCTTCTTAACTGTTTTACGCTTAGTTACTGTTAATATTTAACAAAAATAATAATGGGACGAGATGACGACTGAAAAAATAATTAATTTGGAAATTCGTCAACTCGGCCCAATGGTCCGAGTTTGTTTTGGGACGAGCTGACGAAGCACCCGTAACGCGCTAGGTAGGTACTTATTAAATAGTCTAAATATTATAATAATCAATACAATAGCTTTTAGTGTTACCTATACCTACCTACCGATACGGTTTTGATACTGATAGGTACTGGGGAACGTCTATCAACATTGGTATTGGAAGGAACCAAATAGCTACCTACTTAATAACGCCTAAATCTCAGTTTGACTTAAATGCGAGACGCAAGAGTCTCGCAGGCTTAGTCTTGTTCTTGCTCAAATCTTGCAGGGTCAGTCTTGGTCTTGCTACAATAAGTGGGTCTTGGTCTTGCGAAAATGCAAGAACAAGACCAAGACCGATTTTGGGCAACACTAGGTAGCGAATAACCGGCAATTATTGAGATCTTTGAGGAAGGCCTTTGTCTAGCAATGAACGCCTCCTAGCTCATATGATGAAGACGATGATATGCATTTATATGTATCCTAACAACCTCTTAATATAAGACGCCCATTATTAGGGAGGGAGGAAAAAGAGAGAAAGGTTGACCTAGTTACTCCAAACATATACAGACAACTTGATAACCTCCTTCTTTGGAAGTCGGTTAACAAGGAAAAAGATAGATAACAATCTCATTAATTTAATAGGTCACATAATGATCTTGCCCTCAGGTAATGTTTGTTTCTATAATATCCTTAAAGAATGTTTTTGTTCATTGCATGGAAAGACTTTAGAAATAAACAAAGATAAATAAATGCATAACATTTTTATTATTTTAAGATGTATGTAGACGCCAACATATCCATCTAGCCCAATCGGTCAAATTTCTTTTATAGATATTCAACTTTATCACAAAAGCTTAAGGTTCACTTTCATTTGGGGAAATTTGACAGATTAGGGTAGCTTGACGTGCTGGCGTGTGTACAATTTCACTCAGGAAAGCCAAATCGAACTTAGATAGTTTACATTGGATGGTCAACTTAGTTGTGAAATTAATAAAAAAATACTCATTTTACAGCTCATAAGATGATAATAATAACATCCTGGGACATTATTTACACACGGCCATCTGATCCCAAACTAAGCAGAGCTTGTACTATGGAAACCAGATAACAGATATACTACTTTTCGTTTGTAGATATATAATTATATAGATAATTACACCCAAACTCAGGACAAAGAGACATGTTCATGCACACAAATATCTGTCCTGGGTGAGAATCGAACCACGACCACGACCTCGGGCGTGAAAAGTAAGCATTTGCCAACCATGCCAACATATATTATATGAATAGATCTATATTAATATTTGATAAAAACTTAAGGAAGTATCCATATTGTGTAATCATCACTCAATATGGATAATCCCTAAAGCATTTTGTCATCTCTTAACACAAAAATAGGAACAAAGGAAGCTATGTTTTCTAAAACCATGTAATCGACAGTTATATGAAGCCTATATACATCTCCTTCATAAATATTAATTTTGGCTACTAAGACGCGAATCTAGAGAAAAATCCTCGAAGCTCACGTTCTCTGGTGTCCGGGCGCTGATCCCAAGCATCTGGTCTGCTCTCTTCTCCCATTAACTCCCAGCTACTAGTTTCAGCTGCAGAAGAATATTCTTCAGTTCCATTTCCAGTACTTATTCGTTTTTCAAATATCCATTGTAACCTTGATGGTTTAGAAGATATACTCACAGACAAAAAAGGACGAAAAGAGCCTTTATTTGGTGCCCATAATGATTGAGAATATTCTTTTTTAGCCCAAGATGGTTGTAAAGATTTACTTGGAGCCCATAATAGTTGAGAAGATTCTTTTTGATTCCATAATGGTGAAGAAGATGACCATTGAGCCTTTGGTAACTTAAAAGATAAAGGTTGAGTCAACGATGCACCAGAAGATTGCTTTTGATCCCTAGATGGCACTGCCAATTCTTTTAAGATCACTAATCGTTTGGAACTTGGACTATTAATCCAAGGTTGAGAAACAAGATCTCGAGTATACAACAGTGATTGGTAAGATGGTTTATCTAGAGACTCGGTCAGTTTAGAAGATTTCCTTGGAACTATTATGAAACTTGCATTTGGCGTTTGAGTCAATGAAGGAAGAGATGTTTCACTTAAAATTCCTTCTACGGGTATTTCGTTATCTTTTCCTCGAATTATTATATTTCCTTCTGGGGTTTTGTTCTTGAGTATGCCCCCATTAATTTCCAAACATAATCCTGTTAAAACTGATAAAATAACTGCTATTAGCTTGTACATGATAGTCGTTATTAAAGGTTTTCTTTCACATTGAATATGTTGGCCATGTATCGATATTAAAAGAAATCTTATTTGTATGGAAGCGTGTAAAATGCGTTCGTATTGTATAGTTGTTAAATTAATTAGTTTGCAATTCAATCAATGTTTTTCTTTGTTATGTTCCAATTGAGTGGATGCTAAGAAAACTTTCGTTACGGCACCACATCTAAATAGATTATTGTACATATTTTTAATAACCCAAAAATTAATGAACTTTTGGCATTAATAAAACGAAATTTACAAGCGTAAAATAATATTAGATTTTTTAGTTATTTATTGAACCCACATAAAAAAATTGTAGCAATCATATAGCTTAAATTACTACATAGTAGGCTATTAACAAAAACAATATAATATGGGAGCATCTGCAGGCGAACTAGGTTAAAACCTGTACCTCGTCATATAGCGCCTGACCCTCTGCACCTATTTCTATAACTAATTTAGCTAACTGGTAGATTTCTAATTATAATTGAATATTAATTAAATATGAAATTACGTATCAAAGATACCTTTTATATTAAGATGAAACCAACTTGACACTAAAAGCGGTTCCTTTCAGGCAACTTCTAGACAATCCTGTCCCATTCTGACCAAAATTAATTATGCAACAGACATGAATAGGAGAAGTGATACACGTTCCAGTGCGTGCAGTGCGTATTACGTACTTACATAATACGTTAGTAAAAACATCATCTTCATCATCATATCAGTCAAATTATGTCCACTCCTAGACGAAACCTTTGGCAAAGAAGGGAGGGGGGATATGCCATAATCGCCGCGTATGACAGACGGGTTGGCGATCGCAGTTTAATGGTCATAATTCACAGAAAAACGCTGCTGTGCGTTCTCTGCTAGGAATTCACTCTGGACTATTTCTTCATACCCCACGGGATGAGATGGGGTGATGACATTCTATGCTTTCACCAGGATGTTATTAGTTTAGTGGTGAGAGAGACTTCCGTCTTCGCCAGCAGTATTATAATGTCACGAATAAAGAAATTGCAGTAATAGTAAATGCCTGTGTATCGTAGTTTACTCAACTTGACGTTTTTAGGGCCTATGTACACCACGTTCTTTAAAACGCGCCGTCGACGCGCGTTTTGGAAACGCATGTCGTAACGTAAATCGTAATCATAAAACGTAATCTAATCTCAAAAATGGGAAATCATAAATTTAATCGTCCGGCGGGTGTCGAACCTGCACCATCTACCAATCTGGGGTAGGCGTTCTGCGTTAAGCTACGACGATACACACTGCCAGATCAAATTTAGGATTCCCTTACACCTTTCTGGAGGATGTAGGTATTATCTACCGGCTTTGTTTTCTAAAAACTTGGCCGACTGATATGTTCATAGTTGCATGTGAAAGATCATATTTAAATATTACTCATCATACACGCTGTCCAGAGTGTTCGTTTGTGGAATGCACTGCCAATAACAGTGCGCCAAGCACAAAGTTTACACAAGTTCCAGCAAAGTGTAAAGGATTACTGCCGATCACTGTAGGATACATTGATAGAACAAGTAGGTAATATTGTAATTTGTAAGTTTCTATCTATTATAGGTATGTATGTATGTATATAGTATGTATGTTTTTAGTATATATAGTAGGCTCTTGTACTGAGTACTAATAGGTACTGTTAACAAAGTATATGTACACCGACAACTGCCCTCTTAAATAATCCCTATTATTGTCCATTCTTTGGTGGTGTGGAAGAGATCACATTTGTATACTTTTTAATTGCATGCTCCTGTACTGTATGGCTTTAATATTGGTGTACAATAAAGAGTTAATCTATCTATCTATCATCATTAGCTAGCGGAAAAAATACTTTCATCATTGTAAAAAAACAAAATCTGTAGTGAGCCGTCAAAGTTATTAACCATACCGGGAATTCTGAAAAACAGCTTCATGGCGACATTTTATCTGCTGTGTTATTATCGACTTAGGATTTAAAAACTAAAAAAATACTATTCACCCCCATCTCTGATGATTTTACGCCAAAAATAATAAAATAGTTGTGTCGATAAATGCTTAAAGTAAATTTTACACTATAAGTAAATAAATAATAAATATTCCGGGACATTATTCACACACGGCCATCAGATCCAAAACTAAGCAAAGCTTGTACTATGAAAATCAGGTAACTGATATTGGTTAGTGATTACTACTTACTACTATTTTTTGTAATTATACAGCTAATTACGCCTAGGCACAGGGCAAACAGACATATTCATGCACATAAATATCTGTCCTGGGTGGGAATCGAACCCACGACCTTCGGCGTAAAAGGCAAGCATTTACCAACCACGGAACACTATCTATCTTATAACAAAATTTATAGATTTTTTGTGTATAGCAGGAAGAAAGCCCTTCTTAAGCCCATTACCGAGACAACCCTTTATAGACGTCGCTAAATGAAATCAATCTTGTTCATCCATCACGTCTAATTTGTTACATGATACAATTTCCCTTGAAAGGCATGTCTTTTGTAATAAAATATTGTTTACGAGTAATAGCGATGGTACAGTCGAGTGCGAACATAAATATGTATCCCGATTCATTATTGGAACGAAGTTCCTTATCGCGCGTTTGAAAGGGGGCTAGACGGAAAAAAATAGGACAAAAAGTTGTAACGACACTTTTTGCTATAGTAAGCTATTGTAAGCCTTGCGGTATGCGCATGTTTCTCGGTCCGTCTCTCTCTCTCTCTTATAGAAAGCAAGCCAGATATTTTCGTTTCGCCTTTCTATTTCGCATTGAACAGTGTGGTGTCGCGACGATTATTTTTGTTGAGTGTATACAGGATTTTTGTACTTAATAAATAATAAAAAATAACTTCGTTTCATCCGGGTGACCCTTGACACCTCTCAAGTTATTTTAAATTTTTTATGTAACAACCAAGAAGCGATCCTATTCCTTTCTTAACGACCGGCAATGCAGTTGCGTCTGGGGTTGCGCGTGTCCATGGGCGGCGGTGATCACTTACCATCAGGTGACCCACTAGATTATTTAAATTAGATTTTTTTATTGATTTCACGAGTGTCATGAATCTGTGCATGTTGTGACACCTTAATAAACTGTGCATTTGATTTTAATTTTTAAGTATTGTATTTAGACTAGACTAGATAGCTAAAACTATAAATTTTGATAATTAAACTTTAACATAATCTCTTTGACAATAACTTAATACAAGCTAGCTAAATATCATTGCTAATATAAAATAAATTTTATAAATGTTTTCATACAATCCGTGTACCTAAATGTCTATGTAATTAGAAATAATAATGTATACATAACTATATTACTACAAACATGTTCTGACTATTAACAAGCGCTTTTTTAAAGTCTACGTGAATAAAAACCTTTTTTTATTTTATTTATTTATTTTAGACTAGTCATAATGTAACAGTTATTGGTTGTATTAAATAAATAAATAGATCGTTTGCCATTCAGCAAATAAAAAAGCAACCCAAATTAAGAGCTACCGATTTAATCTTGTCGTTGGAACCTCTCCTCCTCTGCTCCATATGTTCGAAGTCAAAGCACCCGGTTTGGACTTCTTGATACTACCCTATTTCGACTTCTTCTCTGTTTTGTTTCATGAATCCTTTGACGGCACCGACTTCTCGTTTCTACTACTTTTCCTTCCAAGATGCTTCGTATTCAAACATCTTTTCCCTTCTACTCTCTAGGGTGTTTAGATAGATCTTTTTCATCCTATTCCGGAGGGTATTCTTTTATTAAGTTCCCTATGAAACTGCAGTCTCATGTCAAAGCACGTGTGGCGCAGCGGCTAAGACAGTCGCTCGTGACCCGGGGTCGATTCCCGCGCAAGACAAGTATTTGTGTGATCCATACATAGTTATTCTAAGTCTGAATGTACTTTATGACCTGTAAAGTGTCTGTAAAGTACGCCGCGACACAGGGATTGAATACCATAGTGCAGGCCATGACTTTTTAAAACAGAATCTATTCCGATATGTAGTTTTATTCTAACAAGTCTGTTGGTCAGTTGTCTGGTTGCCATAGCACAGGCTCTATCTAGGTTGGGATCAGATGGCATTGTGTTAATTGTATTGTCTAGATGTAGATCCAACGCTTTACCTAAAAACAATACTGTGTAATAATTTAAATTCAAATCACGTATTTAGAAAAACCCATGATCTTGTGAAGGTCATTGGAAGTTGCTGGATGCGGATAGCGCAAGACCGACAATTGTGGAGATCTTAAATAATATTAATTTCCTGGGACATTATTCACACACGGCCATCTGATCCCAAACTAACCAGACCTAGTATTATGGAAACCAGATAATTGATACCTATACTGCATATACTACTTATATAGATAATTACACCCAGACTCAGGACAAACAGACATGTTAATGCACACTTATATCTGTCCTGCTTGGGAATCGAACCCACTACTGCAGCGTGAAAGACGAGTATCTACGACGTACCAACCACGCTAACCGGCCTGTCAATTAAGGCCTGTTAATAGGAGGCTTTGTTATATAAACGTTAATAATGATAATTTATAATTATTATTATTTATTTATACAAATATATTTTCTAAAGTTTGTACATATGTCCCTCAAAACCGTGTAATCAGTTTAAGTGTAGAATCGAGTCTCTGTACAGCATCTATATTATAATAATAACGTATTATAATAACGTATGTCGGTACCTAACTTTCACGATCGCTTATGGACCGGTCAGAGCGACTGGCGATGGCCTTGTAACACCTGTAATAATGACGTTCATCATCATCATCATCATCATGTCAGCCAAAGTAAGTCCACTGCTGGACAAAAACTCTCCAAGGAATGGGGGAATATGACATAACCGCCACGCTTTATAAGAGAGGTAGGGTACAGCGTTCATTCGCTCGAAGAGCAGCCCGACTGGGGAAGTACCTCCACCTTACAGAAGACATTCCTTAATAATAACATTAATAATTGAATGTTGTGTGTGAGTAAGGTCGCCAGAGCTCCGATGAGCTCTGGCGACCGGTGGGGGGAGGGTCAGCAATATTTGTTTGCTGACTCTTAAAGGTTGACAACGCACCCGCGACTCCTCTGGTCGTTTGTCGACCACTGACATAAAAAAAAAAGAAAAGCTTCGAAGACGGGTTGGCGATTGCAGTTTGAGGATCATAGTTCACAGAAAAACGCTGCTGCCCGTTCTCTGATAGGTATTCCCTCGGATATTTCTGCGCCCCCACGGGATGAGATGGGGTGATGATATTCTATGCCGTCACCACGCAGCTATGACCCTGCTAATAATAAAATGTAGCTACCTAAGTGGCGGCAACATTAAACAGTACGCAAATAAATCCATGCATCGCACACCGTCCATTATCGCAATGAAATCATAAAAGCTCTCTCAATACCCACTTCAAATTGTTTGCAGTCTCCACAATCAACACTCTATGGCTACACTGCCTTCCTGTAGCTAGCATGAAGTATGTTAATAGTTATGTAAATACAGACGTTAATATTCGCTTTAATTTTGGTTAGATAGATTTTTTTAAGGAAACGAAACAGTTACACCGAGGGTATCTATACATATAATAAAATCGTAGGATAGTCAAAACTGTACATTGAATATTTTTTAAAAAGGATACTTGGGGTGTGATCTACAGCCGATAATATAGTTTTTAGAATTTTTGTCTGTGGGTCTGTTTGTCTGTATGTATGTCCGGGCTTAAATGCTAAAACTAACTTACAGTGGAACCAGCCCCGTCGTCCACAAATTATTTTTACATTATTGTACCCAATATATATCCTTTACACAGAAGTAGTATACAGAAGTGAGAATCATTATACTATATTAAATAACACTGTAAATAAAAATATTAATCCTATTATACAAAATGAAATTAGTTAATCTACACTTCATATGGAGCAAGTCCTTATGAAGAAAATATTATTCCATTTATCTCTCTTTTATCTCCTTGGTGCTATTATAGGTAAGATTGCATTAACAAGTAACTAATGACTGCGGTGGTATTTCCGATCCGGTATGACATGGTAACCTTCAAGAAGCGAGCCTTTTCCTTTCTTAAAGGCCGGCAACGTACTTGCGACTCCTCTGGTTTCCTAGTATCCATGGGCTGCGATAACTTACGCAGGTATGCTGCTCCGGTGCCCCCCTTTGTCGCCCCTCTGTGCCCGTCTGTCCCTTTCTTCTATTCAGCACTCTGCAAAACGCTTGCCCTATCTTTTATATAGCTTCCGTTTGAAACACCTTCTTTCTTCCGTCGTTACCATTTAGCATAATCTTACTCTCTTCAAAACAATGTCATCATCATCATCATCATCATATCAGCCGAAAGACGTCCACTGCTGGACAAAGGCCTCCCCAAAGATCTCCACAATTGCCGGTCTTGTGCTATTCGCATCCAGCATTTTCCAGCGACCCGCACAAGATCATCGGTCCATCTTGTAGGGGGCCTGCCCACGCTGCGTCTTCCGGTTCGTGGTCGCCACTCGAGAACCTTTCTGCCCCAACGGCTGTCGGCTCTACGAGCTACGTAGCTTCCCGAACGCTGCCCAGCCGAGTTGGATTCTACGATTGACCTCCTTCTCGAAGTTGGACCTACCTAGTTGGATGGTCTGTCCTAGGTAAATATAGTTCTCTACAACTTCGAGTGCAGAGTCACCAACTTTCAATTGAGTGGGTGCAACATGGACGTTTGACATGATTTTCGTCTTATCCATGTTCATTTTCAGACCCACTTGTTGAGAGACTCTGCTGAGGTCATTGAGCATTGTACCGAGGTCTTCCATGGTCTCAGCCATGACTACGATATCATCGGCAAATCGAAGGTGAGTGATGTACTCGCCATTGACATTGATTCCAAAGCCTTTCCAGTCCAGAAGCTTGAAGACGCCTTCCAATGCAGCGGTGAACAGTTTCGGAGATATAACATCTCCCTGTCTCACGCCTCGCTGCAAGTGGATAGGTTTCGAGATCTGGTCCTGGAGTCGCACTGACATAGTGGTGTTTTCATACAAACACTTTATCACCTCGATATACCGGTAGTCAATTTGGCACCTTATGAGAGACCTCAGCACGGCCCATGTTTCGATAGAATCAAAGGCTTTCTCATAGTCCACAAACGCTAAGCACAGTGGCTTGTTATACTCTTCGGTCTTCTGTATAACTTGCCGCAGCGTATGTATGTGGTCTATGGTGCTAAAGCCTTTCGGAAACCGGCTTGTTCGGGAGGCTGGAAGTCGTCAAACCTGCGCGCGAGACGGTTCGTAACGACCCTCGAAAACAACTTGTAAACATGGCTCAGCAGTGTGATGGGTCTATAATTCTTCAATAGGGTCTTGTCGCCCTTTTTGAAGAAGAGCACCACCACACTTCTGTGCCATGCTTGTGGCGTTTGACCATCTAGTATGACGGAGATAAATAACTTCTGAAGGGCCCGTAGGATTGGTGTACCACCCGCCTTCAGAAGCTCTGCTCTAACTCCATCATCACCAGGTGCCTTGTTGTTCTTGAGTTGTTTGAGAGCCATTCTAATCTCGTACAGGCTGACATCCGGGATCTCTTCGGTGTAGTGTCGGGTTAGTCGTGCTCTGGGATCTGAGGCATGACTTTTGACAGGTGGATGTGTCGTATATAACTGTCCGTAGAACTTCTCGATCTCTCCCAGCAACTCAGGTTTAGACGTGACGATTCTACCATCCTCAGTCTTCAGCTTCGTCAGTTGGCTCTGTCCAACAGACAATGTACTTTGCTCTATTGAAGATATGAACAATGTGGTGATTTTCAGTGGTCTATCGTAAATTGTGGGTCATTAGCTAGTTTATGAGATTTCAGGCCACGCTCCACCAATCTTCTACTAATGGTAGAATCACACACAGTCAATCCTTGAACCTTATGTAACCGCTGCTACTGTTGAATAAAGTTAAAGTGGCGATTTCTTATAGAAACTGATGCAATATACCGGTCATATTGCTCAGACTTTATATCTGATCTTGAACGGTGGGTAACATACCAGTCTCCCGACAACGCTACGCAATAGAGAAGCTAAAATGCCGTCAAGCAGCCACAACATAATGATTATGCTCTGAATACTGCAAAGCCACGACTTGGTCGGTTTCTGTTTTAGGTATCTATATTAGAAAAAAATATTTTTTGTAGGATCATGACACCCATCATTTCAGAATATCTTTGTTCAAAATTTACGTAAATCGTTCTTGTCTTGACATCATGTATTCTATAATAAAGGTAATTCAATATTATTATATTGGCAGACCTTGTGTTTGTAACGACGGTCACGAAACTTTAATGCTACTACCAGGTCCTGCCCCCTACCCGAGAAGCCCCGGAGAAATATACTCAGCGGGTGTCTCTACTACTGGTTTGAATACGACCCAATCAAGACGGTCCATCGAAACATATTATTCATACCACGACATTTGGTCCACTTACTTTAGGTTTTATTTTAGGTTTAAAAATAAAGTAATAGTATGTTTATTGTACTTACGCCAGGACACCTAGCTACCCAAACTGTCAAATTTATTTTATAGATTTTTAACTTTATCACCAAAGCATAAGGTTCCCTTTCAATTGGGGTAATTTGAGAGACTGGGGTAGCTTGATGTGCTGGCGTCTGTACATCGTAGATTATATTTATAACTTAGATTGATACATAATTTATAATGGATGGCCAGACAACCAGGTATGGAGTGGAAGGGATCGCGGTAATAAGTGTAACAATAGGTAAATCCTTACTTATAATTCTAGGTATTTATACTAAAATCAATTCAAATAAAGTTAAAGTAACGCTCAATTAAATTTAATGAATATCCAGATAAAGAGGCTGATCATAGTTACTAAGAACAGGATAACATCCACTAAGTTAATAATCTTCATCTTTGGGCAAGCACGCGCAAGTTGTATGTTACTACAGATATTTTAAATATTTTCACGAGACGAAAGAGTAAGTTTTACTAAAGTCCTAAAAAATAAAACGTTTTGACTTGTGCCTGCATGCGATATCTTGAATTATTTCACTTTTAATCCTTTTGTTCCACAGTAACATCATTCTGTGGTTGATTGCGATTTCTTTGGTTATTTAATTGTCTTACTAATTCTGCAGCTAGATTGCGATCCCTTTCTTCTAAAGTGACGTCGTGGTTGTCGTGATTGGGATATCTTTGACCATCAAACCGACTAATTAATCTTGCAGCAGGATATTGATCCCTTTCTTCGGAAGTCACGTCATTATGTACGTGGTTGCGATCTCTATGTCTGTTTAATTGATTTATTAATCGTGCAGCCGGTTTTTGATCCCTATTTTCCACAATTACCTCATTTTGTACTTGATTGCGATCACTTTGTCTATTTGATTGATTTGTTAAACGTGTAGCCGGTTTTTGATCCCTATCTTCTCCAGTTACGTTATTGTCGTCCTGATCACGATCTCTAAGGCTATCTAGGTACTTTATTAATTGATCTCTCGCTTTTAAAGACAAATTTTCCTGATCCTGATTAACATCATTTTGGTTGTCTAATTGTTTTTTTAATCTTGTAGATGGATTTTCTTTAATTTCTTCCATTGTTATGTCATCTTGTTCCTGATTACGATCATTTTGGGCTTTATTTTGATCTCTTTTATTATTTAACCCTCTTAAATGTCTTACAGGAGAATTTTTCTCCGATTGTTCTACCGTTACATCATCATCTGGCCGATCAAGTTCTCTTTGATTATCTCGCTGCCTTAAATATCTTTCAGGGGAATGCAATTGTTCCACTGTTACATCCTCATCTGGCTGATCAAGAGCTCTTCTTCTGTCAAATTCTCTTAGATTTCTTTCAGCGGAGTTTCGATCTAATTGTTCCACCGTTACATCATCGTCTAGCTGATCAAGAGCTCTTCTTCTGTCAAATTCCCTTAAATGTCTCTCAGCAGAATTTTGATCCCATTGTTCCACCGTTACATCCTCATCTGGCTGATCAAGAGCTCTTCTTCTGTCAAATTCCCTTAGATGTCTTTCTGGAGAATTTCGATCCAACTGTTCCACCGTTACATCATCGTCTAGCTGATCAAGAGCTCTTCTTCTGTCAAATTCCCTTAGATGTCTCTCAAGAGAATTTTGATCCCATTGTTCCACCGTTACATCCTCATCTGGCTGATCAAGAGCTCTTCTTCTGTCAAATTCCCTTAGATGTCTTTCAGGAGAATTTAGATCCCATTGTTCCACCGTTACATCTTCATCTGGCTGATCAAGAGCTCTTCTTCTGTCTAATTCCCTTAGATGTCTTTCAAGAGAATTTTGATCCAATTGTTCCACCGTTACATCATTATCTGGCTGATAGAGAGCTCTTCGATTATCTCGCTGCCTTAAATGTCTTGCAGGAGAATTTTGATTTAATTGTTCCACCGTAACATCCTCATCTGGTTGATCATGAGCTCTTCTTCTATCTAATTCCCTTAGATATCTTTCAGGAGAATTTCGATCCAATTGTTCCACCGTTACATCATAGTCTAGCTGATTGCGAGCTCTTTGATTATCTCGCTGCCTTAAATGTCTTGCAGGAGAATGTAATTGTTCCACCGTGACATCATCGTCTAGCTGATCTCGAGCTCTTTGATTATCTCGTTGCCTTAAAAGTTGTAATTGTTCCACCGTTACATCCTCATCTAGCCGATCGCGATCTCTTTGATTATCACGCTGCCTTAAATGTCTTGCAGGAGAATGTATTTGTTCCACCGTGACATCATCGTCTAGCTGATCTCGAGCTCTTTGATTATCTCGCTGCCTTAAAAGTTGTAATTGTTCCACCGTTACATCCTCATCTAGCCGATCGCGATCTCTTTGATTATCTCGCTGCCTTAAATGTCTTGCAGGAGAATGCAATTGTTCCACCGTTACATCCTCATCTGGCCGATCGAGAGCTCTTCTACTGTCTAACTCTCTTAGATATTGTTCAAGTCTGTCTTCCAAACTTAAATCGTCCTGTTCCCGGTTCCTATCGATAAATCTTCCATTGATTTCTATGGCCAAGACGGCCAGCACGTAGAATGTTAATATGGATAACTTAAACATTACGGTATTACTTTATTTGTCTGACGAGACGAACGTTTATATACATTTTCAATGTCTTGTACTAATTTAGTTTAATAAATGAGTTTTTGATTAACATTATTCACGCGTGAAAAATATTAGTAGTTATAATTTTATAATCGTATACATTGTACAACGAAAAATAATTAAGTTCTAATTGATTAGAGGGGTTAATTAATTTTTTATTAAAGTTTAATTTTTATCACATAATGCACAAACGAACACACAGTCGACTCATAGTTAAACCACAGACGATTAGAATACCCTCGGCACAGCCTCGATTTGCTGATCTTAATAAAGATCAATTTGGCCATTGGCTCTCACAGTCATTATAAAAAAGTACTTGGCACTGAACTTACTTGTGAATAGTACTAGCTCAGCAGACGGATACTTAAATTCAACCTCAAAGCCTGTATTTTGGACTTCACGTACGTACGCGTATGTTCCTATATTGTATTCTATCCCGCCCTCTTTCTGGTCACACCTATAAACAGTATTATGAATTATCGCTCCAAACTCCGAAACTCATCATTCATAAGTTTCTTATTCCTGTTGCCTAGTTAATCAATGTTTAGTTTCATTTTTACCAAAAGATTTTAAATACATTATTTTTTTGATATAATTGAAGGTTAAACAAACTCAGCGACTCATATAATTATGGTCAAACTTCCCTTAAGGTAAGTTTGTTTAACTTACTTAGAGTGTGAAGTTATCGTTATTATGACTGGAAATTGCACATTGATCAAATATGCATCAGAATCAATATTTTTGTATACGTTTTGTCACGGCTTCGCAAAACAGCCTCATTACCAAACGGTATTAATGGCATATCACGGGTGCTTTATATCACGGGTGCTTTGGTTCTATAGACCATTTCTATTGCAAAAAAATGCACTCTAACGCATTTTTTTGCAATAGAAATGCTCTGGAATAGTCGACAGCCAATCTAATTTGTCAATAGATCCCAACTGTTCAGTTGTTTTGCCCATTATTAGAATATATTTTATTTTCTTCAATAGTATTCATTCAATAATACATTATATAATTTTAGACCACCGGACATCTAAGTGCTTGTTTTTTTCTTTTCATTTCTTTGTCTATGTACGTAGTTTGGTTCATTATTTACGCAGTTGGGTTTTTTGATTTATTAAATATTTTTTATTGATTACTATGGCCTTCATACTACAATCACCAATTTGTCTGCCATGCGTAGCGATTGCAGCAAATCCCTCAAAATAAATTTAAGGGAGGTTTAGCGAGCAGTAGTTCTCTCACTATATTTGTTCTGATCGATGTTTGATTCTGATCGATCAATTTAAATCGTGAACTTTAGTTACGAATAACATCAACTTTATTTGTCCTATCAATATGTAACAATGGGTAACAATTACACAAAGCCGGGTCAGAGTTATGACAATTGTATATTTACTTATTTAAATACTATTATAAAAATATGTAATTTTCATAAAATAAAACATAAAGCCCATAATATTATGAAAATCAACTTTAAAGATTTTACTATCCGGCGTCACTAGGGTTTAGGGTTTAGGTTTAGGGTTTCGATCACAGAAGCTGTTTGCGTCAATTAAGTTACATTAATAATATATAATATTATTTTTTGTGGCTACTTAAAATTCCGACTCGTCCAATTACTTCATTGAAATCACACCTTGATTTATGGTGGATGCAGCGGAGACCGATCCGAAGCCTTCATTTTAAGCCCCCGGAATTTGGATGCTACTATTTCTAATTAGTGTGAATTCTGCAATCATTAACCGTGGTCGGCTTTGTTAATTACACGTTATAGAACCCAATTGATTGTCTTCATAAGAATATATTTGTGCCTGAGGCCCCCTGAAAATTCCGAACAGCTTTGAAGACTACAGTTACGTCTAAACCATGTGAGTACTTTTGTCCCATTTCCTAGATTCCGTGTTTTAGCCACATGTTTCTTGTACTGAGATTTTATTGTTGCGATTAATTTATGGGGCACATATTTTCATCATCAACGCAAACAGAGGCATTATTAATCTTCCAATGAAATGACAAAAGTGCATTGACAATAACGGCCGACATATCGGTGCTTGCCGTACTTTGTTTATTAATTTGGGCCATGGTTTGGCCGACTTCTTGCAACTAAAGTGACAAACTTCTAAGATGTTACGCAGCATACACTTTTCATAGTTTATTTATTCTATAATGCGAGGTTAAATCCCATTCCCATCATCGATCCCGTCCAAATGTTCGGCGAACCAATCCCTTGGGAGAGGAAAGCCAAGTATTTGGGGTGATCCTCGATCGGAAGCTAAGCTTCAGCGAGCATCTATGGTATGATCGTCACAGTGCCGTATTCGCTCTTAGCCGATTACACTGCCTCCTGAATGCAAGCAGTAAAATGTCCCTTGCCAACAAGGTGAGAATTTACAAGATTTGCATTCGACCCATGATGACCCATGATGAAAGATAGGTTCATCCATCTCATCTAAGTAGTCCAGAATAGATTCATGCGACGAGCCGCGGGCGCACCATGGTTCGTCCGCAATAAAAGCCTCCATGCCGACCTCCAATTGCCTACCATCAAGCATTGGATGAAGCAAACGTTCAAACGGTACTTTGACTCTGCCACTCACCATCCAAGTCTTTTGGTGGTGCAGGCGTTCAATTAAACCCCTCTCCGACTCTCAATTTAGCATCGTCGTCCTAGGCACGTCTCAGACGACCCGGACGACAAGATCGCCGTTCACCTTGATCAGATCAAGTCAATCAGAGACTCTCGCAACACTGCACACCAACCGATACTTCGTACTCGCCTGACAAGAGTACGACCGCGAACGCGTCACGACCACCAGCGTCCTCTATGACTCTTTACTTAATTTGCATTCGATTCGATGAAATGCCCTCTCCGGACCTAAATATTGCCCGCGTCGCGTATTAACATAGAGCGAAAGTTGCACAAAACATCCCTAAAATGGTACGCCCTCTTGCATCTCCCCGCCAGTAACCGACCAGAGTCGATGTTCGAACCCCAAAGGGGGTGCCCGCCGGCGCGGGTACATAGTTTATATTTATGTCCAGATAAAAAAGAGTCATTTATAGTTTAGGAAGAAGCAATTATATGCAAACTTTGTTAAAAGAAATAAATATTTTTTTGAAAAATAAATACTAGGAATAAAGACAAACTAGCCAAGACAGGCGTTAGATTCAACAAAACGAATAAATCTTTTATAGCAAGCAGAGACATTTTTAAGAGAGGCAGGGCTCAGCGTTTATTCACTCAAAGAGCAGCCCGACTGGGGAAGTACCTCCATCTTACAGAAGACATTCCTTAATAATAACATTAATAATTTAATGTTGTGTTTCTGAGTGTGTCGCCAGAGCTCATCGGGGTAGGGGGAAGGGTCAGCAACACTTGTTTGCTGACTCTTAAAGGCTGACAACGCACCCGTGACTCCTCTGGTGTTGCGAGTGTCTATGGGAGGCGGTGATTACTTACCATCAGGTAACCCACTTGCTCGTTTGTCGCCCCCTGATATAAAAAAAAGAACAAGTTTTATAACAAACCGCTACTCATATGCCTGATACAAGTTTCAAGACACATAGTAAACGTGTACTTATGGCTAGAAGTTCATTATTTTGTTTTTTAAGGCAGGGGGAATGCCTTTGCATGCCACCCGCAAAAAGTGTCTGTGGGTGGGTATGTCGGACTTGCACCGACTAAACCTACCTGCCGTGGACTTCTCTAGGCACCTGATGGGGGAGTCCCGGGAACGCGGAACTGCTCCGGTACCCCCCTTTTGCGCCATGTCCCAGATGGTCGGGACACGTAGCCTGGGAGGGCTCCTTTGGATTGCCCACCCCTATTGCCGACTCCTGCCAGTAGGGCACAGCGACAGCGCCACAAACAGATCACTGTCATCCCGGAGCCGCTTGTACGTGGTGACAGTAGAGGACACTTCTCACACTGCCGCCGCGGCCCCGAGGGGAGTTGGGCTAACGACTGCCGCCGCCACCCCGACGCCTCCTCCGCCTATGAGCGGGATCGGCTCGTTCCCGATCCCGTTCGGTGGCCTCCTTCTGCAGCAAAACTGTCTCACAGAAGAAGACCACGGCGTCCCATTTGGTGGAGTCACCAGCTAGCATCGCATTCACGACTGCTGGCGGATGACTAGGGGTTTCTACACCACTAAAGAGAACATTGATGACGGAGACGTTTGGCGCTCAACAACTATTTGCGCATTACTCGCCGGAGATAAACTGTTGAGTTACGCTAACTATCTGTAATATGATTGCTAACATATACTAATTTAAAATTATTGGGTCTGAAAGTGAATCGTATAACTTTTTGATGTTTTTCTTTTCTCTTCCAAAATATAAGCTAAAATAATACACATTCAGACAATCAATCGAGCTTGCCTACTCAATAATCGCGTTCACTAATAAACATACTCAAGTGGGTATCACTTGAGTATGTTTTGCCGGACCGTCTTAACTGAGTCATATTTGTATTTGTATTTGAAAGCGCGACTCACAAGGTCCCTCATTACAATAATATTAATATTTTATAGAGGTTTTTATTAAAGTATATAATACAGAAGAAAAAAACATATAATACAGAAGATAATAAAATCTTATGGAAACTAGATCTAAAATTATATTAAATAAGAAATTTTAACTATAATGCTATAAACTAAACTACAATAAACTAACTAAAGGCAATCCATTAGGCGCTCCGCATCGGCATCAAAGGGTATCGTGCCCAGAAGGCTGGCAGCATTGCCACGTTGTATGGAAATGCTTATTCTCTGTGCAAAAAATAGACCAGCCCTCTGGTCACGTGTGGGGTCGATCAATTTTTTAGAGATACACTTGAAGAGTGAACGAGCACCTGGACCCCATGGCCCTAGAGATTCAACCCCAAATGGCTCAATAACGTAACTGCCGATTAGGCAGGAGTACTTACGCCGCTTGAGGTTCTCTGCAGATGTAGCAGCAGCGCCCGCAGAATTCAAGGTTTGAGGAAGGTGGGATGGTGCCAGGGTATCCACGCATGTTGCGTCCCACACCAGATGCCTTCCCTGCCTGATCTTCCATGGCAGCAACGACATACCGTCTGGTCGCTTTCCATCATCACGTGCCAAGCCATTTGGTTCCAGTATGGCAGGTACGCCGGCGATGGAAAGGGCTCTACGAACAATGTCATTAATACTAGCGTGCCGCGAAATTCTACCAGCGCTCCTACAACACGAAAGACTATGGTATCCAAGACAATCGACGGTTTCAATATTAATATTGAGTTCTTATATAAATTCTAGAAATTAGCCATTTAACTACTGACTAAAATACATTAAATTATAATTCCGTAAGATCAAATATAAGTCACTATCTAATAATCTACTTGTTCACCTCCAAGAGAACTCCTCCAGAATATTCAGTTAAATAAAAAAATGGCCCCTTGATAAATCATATAAATTTCAAGAAATTTTAAGGGGTAGGATATTTTAATAAATCTATTATAATAAATATAATTTACCTTTTTAATAATAAATATTTAAATGGTAAATTATAATTGAATTTATTGTAAATGTTATATAAAATACTTGGAATTGTTATGTTTTAAATAATTTATTAACCAGTCTCTGGTTAAATATTTTTTAAATTTAATACAAATTAATATATTCTATTCATATTCTGACTATATACAAGCGCGTTTTTTCTATGGCAGTAAAACCATTTTTATTTATATGATAGCAATATTCGCCACTCCTTTTCCTATTCCATCATCGATGGTGTGTTTTTTTCTTAACACTCACTATTCACATAATTATTTCTAGCACATAGAATTAGTAGTTAATAAAATAAACCACTGTGACCCAACGGACATAATCACACCATAATGGTTATCATGCTTTGTATGGAACGCGGAGTCCCAAAAAGTACTTTCATTTAATGAAAGCAAAGCAGCAGTGACTGACTGACAAATAATATATGATTAAAACAGCTTTAAAAATCAAAGACACAACTTTAATCGGAAAGAATTTGATATATTATCTAGAAATACTACAATATCGATTCCAAAATAAATGAAATTTATATATAATAATATGTATATATAAGTACATGAAATATTTATATATTATGTAAATGTGAAAATGGATATAATTGTGTAATATATAAATTTAATTTTTTTGGGGTTATGGATACTAATTTTACAATACTGTAATAAGAATGTTGTATTAAAACAACCATTGACTGTTTTGATAAGTATCATATTATTATCAACCGCGACATTAACAATAACAATATTAACCGCTACAATTACACCCAGATGACCGTTGCGAGTTTTTATTCCGGGATTCCGAATAATTCTGGCTACCTGCATTTACAAAATTTTGTGCTGCTGACGAATTTGAATTTCTTTTTAGAGACAATGTTAGATCTGTAAATTGCCTTAGAGGTCTACTAGCCTGGTTGTGATTCCTGTTGTCTAACCTTACGTCATTATTTGCCTGATTGCGATCTCTTTGATTATATACTTGCCTTAGTAAACCTGCAGCTAGGTCCCTTTCTTCCACAGTTACGTCACTGTTTTCCACAGTCACATCATTATGCCTGTGACCTCGTAACTGCCTTAGCCACCTCGAAGATGGATTTATATCCCTTTCTCCCAAAGTGACATCATTCTGAGGGTTCCATCGTAATTGTCTTAGCCTCCTTGAATCCTGATTTCTATCTCTTTCCTCTAAAGTTACATCTCTTTCTGCGTTCTGGGGATCTCTGCGGTTTCTTAGGTTATTTAATTGCCTTTGTAATCTTCTAGCAGAATCCCGATTCCTTTCTTCCACAGTTACGTCTCTTTCTTCCAAAGTGACATCATTCTGAGGGTTCCTTCGTAATTGTCTTAGCCTCCTTGAATCCTGATTTCTATCTCTTTCCTCTAAAGTTACATCCCTGTTTGCGTTCTGGGGATCTCTGCGGTTTCTTAGGTTATCTAATTGCCTTTGTAATCTTTTAGCAGAATCTCGATCCTTTGCTTCGACAGTTACGTCCCTTTCTTCCAAAGTGACATCATTCTGAGGGTTCTTTCGTAATTGTCTTAGCCTCCTAGAATCCTGATTTCTATCTCTTTCCTCTAATGTTACATCTCTTTCTGCGTTCTGGGGATCTCTGCGGTTTCTTAGGTTATCTAATTGCCTTTGTAATCTTCTAGCAGAATCTCGATCCCTTTCTTCCAAAGTTACGTCCCTTTCTTCTAAAGTCATGTCGTCGTGTCTATGACGTCTTGATTGTCTTAGCCCTCTTGTATAAGAATTTTGATCCACGTTTTCCACAGTTGCATCCCTTTCTTCCAAAGTGAAATCATTCTGTGGGTTCCTTCGTAATTGTCTTAGCCTCCTTGAATCCTGATTTCTATCTCTTTCCTCTAATGTTACATCTCTTTCTGCGTTCTGGGGATCTCTGCGATTTCTTAGGTTATCTAATTGCCTTTGTAATCTTCTACCAGAATCTCGATCCCTTTCTTCCAAAGTTACGTCCCTTTCTTCTAAAGTCACGTCATCGTGTCTGTGACGTCGTGATTGTCTTAGCCATCTCGTATCAGAATTTTGATCCACATTTTCCACAGTTACATCCCGTTCTTCCAAAGTGACGTCATCATGTGGGTAACTTCTTAATTGTCTTAGCAACCTTGAAGCCGGATTTCTATCCCTATCTTTGAGTGTTGCGTCCCTTTCTTCTAAAGATGCAGCGTCATTCCTATCATTGAATTGCCTTCGACGTCTGGCATCAGCATTTTGATCCCTCTCTTCCAAAGTCACATCATCCCTTCCGTTGTCTCGCCATCTTTGATCATTAGATTCCCTTTTAAACCTTGCAGGAAGATCTTGTTTCTCTCCAGTAATTCCTGTGGCTAAAACGACCAGTACGGAAAGTGTAACGATTAGTGTTTTCAACATGATGGCCTTAGCGTTACTGAGTTCTTTGTACCACTGTACAAAGAACTCAACGAATGACTATATTTGGTTCAATAAAAGATGTGCGTTTATATACGTTTCATGTGTAGTGTATTAATTTTGTTAAATAAATGAGATGCTGTTTATAGTTATTTACGCTTGGGAAGCCCAAGTATGCATAATTTGTAACAATCATATATTAACATTTACAGCGGAAATTTAATGAGTTTTGTAATTTTATGAAATTGATTTGAGTGTTTAATTTCGACATTTTCTGCATCGTATTTAATGTAAATAATGTTAATTTTAATCGAAATGGCAAGGTAAGAAATGAATTACTAGTACTAATTTCTTATAATTTTTGTAAAATGAATGTTGATTCGTAAGAGTTTGATTTGCAATACCATGAAATACTGTAATGCATATAAGTATGAATTTACAAAAGAAAAGTAGTATATGTAGTATATCAGCTGTTCAATTTCCACTGTACAAGCTCTGCTTAGTTTGGGATCAGATGGCTGTGAGTGAATAATGTCCCTGGATATTATTATATATAGTTTAATAAAAGTAAGTCGGCGCACCGGTAATGTAGTTCAATCTTTGTACAGTAGGATAATTGCGAGTTAATAAAACATAAAATATGTAATTATGATTATTACATAATTATTTAATTTCTAATTATAACTAAAATTAATTATTATGTGCATTTATTAATGTGTTTTTTTTTACTCAATAATACTACAGAAGCAGTTCTTTTTTTATCTCTACCTTTTTTTTCTTCATCATCATCATATCAGCCGAAAGACGTCCACTGCTGGACAAAGGCCTCCCCAAAGATCTCCACAATTGCCCGTCTTGCGCTATCCGCATCCTGCGATTTCCATTATCTTTTCTTACTACAATAAAATTAGTGTACAGTCGCCTCGATTCTTCGTGTTGCGGGTTTGAGTCCCGCGCCGGACAACTAATTGTGTGACCCATAAATAGTTGTAGTCTTAGTCTGGATGTAATTTATACTTTAAAAATTTACAAACATATAATAGACAGTATTATACTTTAAATTTACCATTTTAAGTATTGATTTAATATAATTCTATATTGCTGATAGCAGATTTGTATCGGTTATCTTTATAATAAAATTATATAGCAGAGATTTCTTGATTAGATATCAAGAAATGTGTTTATCGCGTTTATCTCCGAACCCCCATTTTATTTTTTGGTTTAAAGATTCTTTATTCTCAATAAAAACAAGTAAGTCACTTACTTGAGAACAATAAATAATAACTTATAATAAATTACATAAGGTCGAGTTCGTAGTTTCCCTAAGTACATACAATTTTCTTATGAGAAGGTACTCATCTAATGTACCCACTTTCCCGAGGTTAAGATATTAAGTAAGATTGTTGTACATATTGAAATAATCGGGTTTTGAATACATTAGATGAGTGTACATGTTTAATGTCTGGTGGTAGTTTGTTGTACATCTGTGCCCCTTGATAAGTCAGCATCTTCTTGCCATAATTTGTCCTAATCTTAGGTAAGACCAAAAAACTCGCCCGGCAAGTACTACGTCGAGTTGTGTGCTAGATTTTGATGAAAGATGAACTAGATTTAATATTATTGTTAAGAACTTTCCGAATAAATATGCAGGTGTTGTGCGTAAATAATTGTGTTAAATTCATAATTTTAGTTTCTTCGTAGATTTTACGTGTTGGAGTAAGGCGTGGATAGTTAAAAATTAATTTTATAAGTTAATTTTGCATGATTTGTAGCTCTCCTAATTTTGTCTTAACTGTATTTTGAAACTACTGCGTTTGCAATAAGAGAGCAGAATCTATGTCCTGAGTGGGAATCAAACCCACGACCTGCGGCGTGAAAGGCAAGCATTTACTAACCACGCTAACCGGCCCGTCTATGGGGTACCCCATATTTATAGTAGACTTTTGTCCGGCTATGGACTTCGTTAACTCTAGTATCTAAATTGAGCGATGCCCCATACTTTTGTAGACGACGCTCTCCCCAACATATCTCAGATACTACTATCATCAGGATATAACCTCCTGATCAAATCGGAGACGTACTTAAGAAAGGTCAGGTCAGAAGTACCCTAAACCGGCGAGCATGTATGAAGAATATAATGTCAGTAAACGAAGCGAAAGAGGTGTGCAAGGATCGTGACAAATGGAAGTCCGTTGTCTCTGCCTACCCCTCTGGGAGACAGGCGTGAGTCTACGTATGTATGAATGTATAACCCTCACTAATCTGCTGTCATTTATAACGAGCAGTAGTAGCAAGTGGGTTAAGCTGACGCGATGAAAATAATTTAAACGCGTCCACATCAGACAGCCATAAAGTTGTTGGGACTTAATCCTATAAATTAATTGACCTAATATTTTTTAATTTGCAGTAACCATTGTAATTTGGTGTCAATGATGATACCAGACACTACTACTATTAACTTAATTAATAGATATCAAAAGAAATGAACACGAAGGAGTTTTAAATTCCTTTCGTAGATAGTCGTTGATGTCCATAAATATCGTGACTAGTGCACATCATCGATATAAATGTATTGCGATAACGATGATTCTCGACGACGAATGTTCTCTATTATTTAGTAGGTATCTAGTACCATTTGTGAATTAATTCATTATCATCATTATATTAGCCGAAAGACGTCCACTGCTGGACAAAGGCCTTCCCCAAAGATTTCCAGAATTGCCGGTCTTGCGTTATTGGCATCCAGCAACTCAGGTTTGATTCACGACGTGCTAGCTTTTCGCCTCCTCAGGCCAAGCTGTTGTGAAACAATTAATTCTTTGTAATTAAGAGAAAATGTTATCTCCAAATAATGGAGGAACGAATAAGTCTGGCAACACTGCCGTACGGTTTTCAGTTTGAATACGTTTATTTTTTAATTAAGTGTGGAAACGAAGGAAAGTAACTAACCTACAAAAAAATTAAAATAAATAAGTCATTTATTTTCATAACAAATACATTTGTGTTGAAAATTTTAAAGCTAAAATTACAAATTAAAATACTAAACCATTAATTACATTATTATCAATTTTATAGTATTATGTACATGTGTCATACCAATTCATTATATACTTAGGAAGTCATTTGTCATCTATAAATTCTTGTACACTATAGAAGCCTTTCTTCAATAAATAGTTTTTTAATTTGTCCCTGAATATATTATTTGGTCTATATTTGGTCAATACTAATAAGTAATTATAATAATAATATCCAAGGGTATTATTCATTTACAAACGGCCATGTGATCCCAAACTAAGCAGAGGTTGTAATATGGAAACCAGATAACTGATATACTACATATACTACTTTTCTTTTGTAAATACCTACGTATATCGCTGATTGCATCCAGACACAGGACAAAGAGACAATATGTAAGCACACGCCAAATTTATTAAATAGGTTTATATTTAATATTTTGTATGTTATCTTCTATTTATCAAATTAAATAAAAGTACGCATCGCAAGTTAAACCGTAGCTTAAATAATAATAAAAATCTTGGAACACACACACTACCACCCAAACTAGGCAAAGCCTGAACTATAGCAACTAGACCATTGATAAACATACTTATATATTTATAAATACATTCATATTATACATAAATTACATTCAGACACAGAACTAATAATTGTGTTCATCACACAAAGGTTAATCCCGGGTGGGAATCGAATTCACGACCTCTGCGCTACGCTTAGGACTAGATAAAAAAGAAGGTCGAGGGTTCAATTGTGGGAATCCAGGACAAATATTTGAGTGCATGAACGTGTCTGTTTGTCCTGAGTCTTGGTTTAATTTATCTATATAAGTATGTATTTACAAAAGAAAATAGTATATGTGTATCAGTTATCTAGTTTTCATAGTACAAGCTCTGCTTCGCTTGGGATCAGATGGCCTTGGGATATTACTTTTATAATTTTAATAATTACAAATAGTTTTATTTGCAATGCTACAATAAACCTACTATAAATGCGAAAGTTTTAAAGTAACGATTTATGGATGTTTGTTACTCTTTCACGCAAAACTACCGAACGGAATTTGATAAACTTTGTAGTAATATAGCTTAATATCCGAATAACACATAGGCTGTAATTTATAGTTTACCGTGGGTAAAACCGCGGAGCCCAAGTAGTATATTAATAAGAACATTTTGTCCCCAGCTGGAGGTCACTGGTTGAAAAGAAAAGAAGCCTTCAGAGCGAAGAGAGGTCACATTCGCTACGGACCCATAAAAATTAGGGCAAGGAGACAAATTGGTAAGGATAATTATCATTATTACAGCAATGTCAATACTGTCTCGCGCCTGGGAATTGTCAAGTGTTTTTTTGTTATAGAAAACATTTTATGTAAGCGACGGTACACTAATTGAGTTTTAATTGTTGTATAGACGACACCACATCAAGTTACCCCATTCTTTCAAATTTCCCCAGTTGAAAGTGAACTTTATGCTTTTGTAATAAAGTTGAAAAACTTTCAAAGAATGACAGATTGGGGGTAGCTGGATGTGTCGGCGTCTGTACAATAATTGGGGCAATTATTAAAGAACGTTTTGGTAACGCGTGACGAAAATAGAAGAAAATTGAAGTTGTAATGAAGTTACTGCCACACGAAATGATTAGTAGTAGTTCGAACAAAATATATTATAAGTAAAAAAATCAGTATGTAGTCATGCCCATGTTGTGTACAAGATGGACCGATCATCTCAAGACCTCCATGAACTCATCCCTCCATCTCCCTTTTGTCATCGGACTACAAGGCATCGGGAGGCTCTCCACCGCTATGTTGTTGACATCCCATTATACCGTACGAAGCGTTTTGCTTCCTCTTTCATCATATGCACGGCTAAGCTGTGGAACAACCTCCGAAACGACGTGTTTCCAGACTCATATAACATGGGTTTATTCAAGGTTAGAGTGAACAGGCATCTTATGGGTACGCGCGGTCCACCTTCGACCACATCTTCACTTACCATCAGGTGAGATCGTGGTCAAAAGCAAACTCATCTTGCATAAAAAAACAAACTTGTGGGCATCATTGAAGGCCGCTGGATGTGAGTAGCTCTAGATAGGCAATTATAGAGGTCTTTGGGGAAGGCCTTTGTCCATTAGTGGACGTTTATTGGTTGCTATGATGACGATAATCTAGCATTTAATGTATATATGTTTGTTGTAGACGAATAACAAAGGCTCATGGTCAAGATTTATGCTCAGAGTGTCCCTTGAGAGGAAATCAAAACTCACCACAGCGATGATAGAATCGAGGACCGCTAAGGCAGAAAGGTTATTTAGTAGCAACCACTAATTTGACGCCATAGCATTCCCGTGAAAGGTGGACTGACAATCTTGCAAGGGTAATAGGAAGCTGCTAGTAGCGGGCTAAAAGCTAAAAATGATTTATTGCGCCGCGATTGCTATCGGGATGGCCAAAATTTTACGAGAATCAGTTTGGTTTTTGTATAGGTAAGTCGACAGTTGACGCATCTATTTCAGTAAGTAACTGATTATATTTTACTATGAAAACTGAACTCATGTGGTTAATACTATAAGTCTATAACATACATTAAGTAATTTTAACTTATTTGACACGGATCTCAAACACTTAATTTTATTCATCATGCTCCCATTGTGTGTTAATGCTTGCGGTGGCGTTGTGGGTCGGGTCGTTTCCTTCCCTCTAATATGGCGAGGGAGGCGATGGCTGGCCCTCACGCCATACTCGTGAACGGGTGCTGCTTGCGGTAACTGGTCGAATTGTTGTTGGGGTACTCATAATATTTTATTTTTTCATACAGTCGTTGCCTCTGGTTGACTTCGTGTGACTTATTAATTTTGTAAATGTACGCGGATGTACCCACCGTTTTCTCATCTAGCAAGAGGTTATTCTAATTGCTTGAGTGAAATTTAATGTTATTGTTTATTATCTCACAATTTTTTGATTCATTAGATGACAACGGTTCTGTGCGTGCATTAGCCTACATACCGCCCATCAAAATGTAAGAAAATTAATACATGATTAAAAAAAAAGAACGAAAACAAAAAGCAAAAGAAGACGAAAAAAGCAAGCCCGGAGTTTCTTTGTGGCTATCTTCACCGGGTCGTCCACCTAGGTAGCTAGAGAAAGCCGCAGGTTAGCTAGGGTAGGCTCCTCAGCGGCGAGGATCGCTTTGGCCCCTTAACACTTCATCGGTGATCCCGTGCAACTGATCACAATCTCTCTTAGAATTCTATCTTTTTGCTTCAGCGGCCCCCTGAGCTGTGGCCCGAACCCCAAAAGGGTGGCTTCGGGTATTAATCGTTTAATTTAAGCTACTGGTTAAGAGCCTTCTGCGCTAGCCAAATGCTCATTGCCTTCAATTCTTTAATTTTAATAGTGTACAACTAAATTTCAAAATAATAGATTAATTTTTTTAGACTAATTATATTTTTGTAATTTTTATACTGTATTCGACCATATTTATGTACTGCATTGTGAACTTGACAAGTACAAGTGTATGTTAATACCCAAGTGCTGAATAAATTTCATTATTTCATTTCATTATTCACCACAGAGCCTCATAAATAAATAAAATAATAAATAAAAAAGGTTTTTATTCACGTAGTCTATAAAAAAGCGCTTGTAAATAGTCAGAACATGTTTGTAGTAATATAGTTGTATACATAATTATTTCTAGTAACATAGATATTTAGGTACACATTGTATGAAAACAATTATAAAATTTATTTTATTATAGCAATGATATTTAGCTAGCTCGTATCAAGTTATTGTCAAGAGATTATGTTTAATTATCTAGTTTAAGTCTAATATTTTTACTACATATTGTCAATGGTTCTGTCTATATTAAGGTATTATTATTATGACGGACCTTGTGTTAATAACGACGGTCGCGCTTTAATGCTACCACCGGATCCAATGCGCCCAAACTGAGAAGACCCAGCGAAACAAACTCAGTGGGTTCATCTGCTACCGGTTTCAACACGAACCAGTTGAGACGGTCCGGCGAAACATACTCAAGCGGGCATGAACACAGACATAATCATAGATGTATAGATTGCACCAATGCTCACTTATCGCGTCGTATCTATAGAACTTAAGTTTTAATGAATTTCAGATATTATTCTTGCTATTATGTTGTGATTTAACGGCATGTGCCAAAGATGGCTTCTTACCTGCATAATTCTAGGAGATAATTAAAGAATCTAGCTCAAATCTCTTTAAGTTCGAGCAGTGTATCGATTAATAAGTTTTCGATGAATCGTTCAGTCTATGTAGCGTTTGGCGAGAAATGGTTGTTTCGCAATAAATTCCCTTCGAACAATCGTTCAGTCGACTTTCGATTCACCGAACATATGACTCTCGCTACTACGTTACGGACCCAAAAAGTTCATGTTAAATTTGCTGTCCAGAAAACCTACCAACTCTTTATTATCATCATCATATCAGCCGGAAGACGTCCACTGCTGGACAAATGCCTCCCCCAAAGATCTCCACAATTTCCGGTTCTACGATAAATCGCATCCAGCAGTTTCCAGCGACCCGCGCAAGATCATCGGCCTACCCACGCTGCGTCACGCCGGGTCGTGGTCGTCACTCGAAAACCTTTCTGCCCCAACGGCCGCCGGTTCCACGAGCTATGTGCCCCACCCACTGCCACCAGTTTGCAATTCTTCGGACTATGTCGGTGACTTTGGTTCGCCTGCGGATTTCGACATTTCTGATTCGATCACGCAGGGAAACTCCGAGCAACAACTGTTTAAGGATGAATTAAAATATCCCCAGAGTGTAAAGAAGATTCGTGACCACAGCACTGATAAGCAACGTCCAGTATCAGCTAATCAATAGGAAAATCAATATGTCCGTATGTATAGGTATTATATATTGTGTAGGTATATATTGTATTTATGTATACAAGTAAATTTATGTATGTAAGTACTTATATAGCATGTATATATGTTGTAATAGTATGTATTATTATGTTATATCTAGTGTTTATTTATATAATTAAACCACAATAAGAATCTATTAAATTTATATTTGACAATTTTAGTGCACCTACCTTAGCCTTTCTGCACCACCCAAAGGTTGACTGGTAGATAATGCCTATGGCATTAAGTCCGCCTATGTACAATATTATTTGTGCTAAAGTTTTAAAATAAAATAAATAAATAAAGAGTAATGAAATTAACTTTAGAAAAAAAAACATCACACATTTATTTGGAATGAAGTTTGTTAATTAAAATTAATTTTATCTCAAAGTATAATGCCAAAACGGCGACAGCTTAAAAATCTTAAAACTTTTATAGATTATCCGTACGTGATTTGAAAAAAAATCATTTCTTTTCTTTCTTTATATTGCGGGAATTTTACAAATAATTCACGGTCGCAAAGCACACTAAGACTATTTTGGGTCACACAAATTTTGTGTTGCGCGGGGATCGTACCCGAAACACGAGGATGCTGTCCTGTCTCCCAATACCCAATGCCAATGGGTCGATTTAACTACGATACTTTTATCCCATGGTATTCTGGCCCTTGCATCGGCCCACTTTTCCACTGGTGTTCCTACTCCGTGTAATGTGGGCCGCGGCCCAGAGCCCCAAAGCCGATATCAGCATCACCGTGGCGTAGTATACTCTTTCAATACTCTTAGAACCACGGCGAAACCTAGTTTGGATAAATATCTATTCAAGATGTTGGTTGCGCAAGAGCAATACCGTAAAAATGAGTTTAAAACCACGTCTGAACACTCTAGACCTCATAGGAGCAAAAACACATTGCCCATTTGTAACAATTATTATGGACGAAGGTGCAGAAATTTCTTAGTTCCTACTATATTCAATAGTTTACCTTCTGATTTAGAGAATCTGATTTTCTTGTAACACACCTAGTGTTACAAGAAAATCATTTATAAAGAAACTGAGATATCACTTACTGGGTATTGTTCACAAGAACCTTTACGATAATTTAAGCAATGTATAAATTATGAATAGTAAGCAAATAATGTTAAATACACAATAAGTTAAAAAAAGGGAGCTAGATCTGCCAACAAACTGCTATGCAGTTTGGCAGAAGTAATTTGTTAATTGTAAATCGATGTGTTTATGGAATAAATCATTTTTCATTTTCATTCATTTCATTTTCAAGAAAGTAGCCTCGTTATTCAGACACTTTACGCTTTTCTGGGCTGATAATTGGCTACCATTGAGCTGACCACCTGATCGCAAACTAAGCAGAGCTTCTACTATGGTTATCAGATTTCTAATATAGTAATTTTATTTCTACACAATATACCGTCCTTTCTTCGGCTTGAGACACTGCGGGATTTGGGAATGTGTGTTGCCAGTGATGCCTTACGGAACAGAGACGTGGTCGCTCACTATAGGTCTTATCAGGCGGCTCAAGGTCACCCAAAGAGCAATGGAAAGGGCTAGGCTTGGAGTTTCCCTGCGAGATCGAATCAGAAATGTTGAGATCCGCAGGCGAACCAAAGTAACCGACATAGCCGCAAGAATTGCCGAGCTGAAGTGGCAGTGGGCAGGGTACATAGCTCGTAGAGTCGACGGCCGCTGGGGTAGAAAGGTTCTCGAGTGGCGACCACGAACTGGAAGACGCAGCGTGGGCAGGCCCCCTACAAGATGGACCGATGATCTTGTGCGGGTCGCTGGATGCGGATAGCGCAAGACCGGCCATTGTGGAGATCTTTGGGGGAGGCCTTTGTCCAGCTGTGGACGTCTTTCGGCTGATATGATCTGATCTGATCTGAAATTTAGGCAGCTAGATTTATTAGACCAGGGTCGATAATTTTTAAAACCAAAAAAAATAATAGTCGGATGAAACTCATTATAAAAGGAGGGGAATATTATAAAAATGAAAGGAAAAATAATTTACGGGCGATCTGAGATCGGGAAGGGGATGGGGGTGAGTTTTTAAGGGTAAACAATGGTTTTTCTCGATTTCCGGAAAAACTAAAATACCTATCGAAAAAAGTCAAATGGCAAAGTTGTAGGTAATAAAAAGATCGAAAACTTTTGTATTTACACTTTTTTCATATAACTTCAAAATTTATGTGAATAATTCAAAAAACCAAGTTTTTGGTTTTTTATTTTTATATTATACAATTTTTTTCCTTTTTTAACGAAATTTGGTGAAAACTTACCTTTTTATGTCCCAAATACGCTGTAATTTATTTGATTAAAAATATTTATTTTTTCACCTTATTTTGAATTAATATCGAAAAAACACCCTAATTTTCAATCGAAATGTCACAAATGCCCGTCAAAATATCAGCTTTTTTCAAAAAGTTGGTATGTTTTCGGTTCGTTGAAATCTCTACTTTCCGATGGTGAAAAAAAATACATATGTAACTATAGTAAATCTTCTCAGAAAATGCAAAAAATCGAAAAAACCTGAATTCGATTTTATCTAAATTAATTATAAATAATTTCATCTAAAAAAATGTGATAGCTGCAATTTGTTTCAATTAAAAAGTTGATTAACATAATGCTAATTAAATTTTTGTCATAGAAAATCTCATTATATATAAATATAAATGTTAATAGTACAATTAAATGTAGATACTTTATTCTGATTACGTTATTCATTACAATATTTTTAAACACATTAATCTTATCATTCATAAATACCTACCTTATCTTCAATTCTAATCACTTATCCATTAGTTTTTGTCTTTTTGGCATTTCTTCATCGTTAGATTCAACAAACATCTCCGATTCTAGTAGATCTTCGAAATCTTCATGACTATCACCTTCTTCCTCTCCAACATTATTTCCAGACTGCGTTGGTTCTTCATCCACAATTTCTTCTGAATCCTCAACTTCCTCGTAGGTTTCTTCTTCAATATTGGAGCAATTTTCAGAACCATGACAGTTTGAACATAAATTTGTGCATTTTAAACCATGTTTTCGGCAACCACATTTTAAACTGTTACATCCAGTTTCACAGCTGCAGCATATAGTTTTGAGCAATATTTCCGGAATTAATTCTTTTTGTGTAAATTTGAGCATAATTCCACGTTGATATTGCTTCCAGCCCCAATCTGTTGCTGTTAGTTCGTTACCCAACCAAGTTTTAAGCTGATAATATGCCCTGTAACAATGTTGTTCTGCTGCTCCTTCTGTGGTTTGCCAAAACAATTTTGGCTGATTTTCATGTATATTTCATATATTTTGAATATATTTGAAATGTTTAAAATATATATGAAAATCGGCCAAAAGTTTGTTATTAAAAATATATTTACGATGTATATTTAATATATTTTTTATGTATTTTGAAATATATTTTTTTTTCATGGGATTAATTAAATTTTATTTGTGCAAAATTAAGGAGATTATTATTAGTATGTATGTATGTATTATGACCCGCCTAGCCCCTTCCCCACTTCTCCATGAAATACCTTTTGATGGGCTACTATTTTTCGTAGGTCACTCAGGTATATAATTTATCTTAAAATAGTTATAAATAGACATCTACGCATATAATTTAAAGAAGATTCGACAACTTTCTCCAAATATTGTAGATGTCTTATTAAATATTAATTTTATTAACTTATTTGTTTGTTAATTGTAGTAGTATATTTTTATTTGCAATTTTTTTTTATCAATGTAATATGTAATCTAACGTTTTTCGAGTAATTTAAGTGGTAATTTTAATAATAGCTCTAAATTTTTTTAAATAATTAAATTAAATCGAATTTAGGTTTTTTCGATTTTTTGCATTTTCTGAGAAGATTTACTATAGTAACATATGTATTTTTTTTCACCATCGGAAAGTAGAGATTTCAACGAACAGAAAACATACCAACTTTTTAAAAAAAGCTGATATTTTGACGGGTGAGTTTTCGATTGAAAATTAGGGTGATTTTTCGATATTAATTCAAAATAAGGTGAAAAAATAAATATTTTTAATCAAATAAATTACAGCGTATTTGAGACATAAAAAGGTAAGTTTTCACCAAATTTCGTTAAAAAAGAAAAAAAATTGTAAAAGATAAAAATATAAAACCAAAAACTTGTTTTTTTGAATTATTCACATAAATTTTGACGTTATGTGAAAAAAGTGTAAATACAAAAGTTTTAGATCTTTTTGTTACCTACAACTTTGCAATTTGAATTTTTTCGATAGGTCTTTTAGTTTTGCCGAAAATCGATAAAAACCATTGTTTACCCTTAAAAACGCACCCCCATCCCCTTCCCGACCTCAGATCGCCTGTAATTATTATTCATTTAATTTTTATAATATTCCACTCCTTTTATAATTGGTTTCATCCTACTATTATTTTATTTCACTTTTTATTATTTTTAAAGGCTTCTACCCTGGTCTATATATCATTACCTATTTTAATAATCGCAAAATCATCAATCAGTTAAGAAATTGTAGGGAATCCCTATTGTTGCGAAACTATCATATATTATTATTTATTGTCATGACATTTTAACAAGAAATATTTGAAAATAAAATGAAGTTTTTCCTCCATAAAATATATTGCAGAACCAACGACAACAGTGTTCGAATATTTCAAAACCGAATGGGGGTACCTACGTTTGCCAAGATGGCTGCAGATGTCCGCTTTGGCGCGCATTCGAGCGTAACATATCGTCAGTTAGAAACTTGAAAAGGCTTTCTGCTTAACATAAATATTTAACTCGACAGTGTGGAAATAGTACTTGATCTTGAATATTCAACGCTTGAAATCTAGTTTATGCAGACTCCTTCGAACTAATTTTGTGAATAATCCTTATGGTATGGTGTAACATTTTTTACATGTCATGAAAAAGCTTATGAAAAATATCATAATGTCAGCCAAATGACGCCCACTACTGGACAAAAGACTCCCCCAATATATTTACAGAATGGAGATATGTCCATCATTTCTAGGGATAATAATATGTCGTAATCGCCACGCTTGCCAGATGAGTTGACAATCATATAATATATTAAATGTCACTGCTTCGTTGGTCTAGCGGTAGCGTATTCGCCCGCAGTTAACGAGGTCCTGGGTTCAAATCCCGGGTCGGGCCAAAAGTGATGTTGGGACTTTTCTGTAAAAAGAAAACTTCACAGCATCAGCCCGAAGTCTGGGAGTTGGCGGTATTATACCCCCGTGCTTCGGAGAGCACGTAAAGCCGTCGGTCCTGTGCCTGACCTCTTTCCGGTCGTGTCGCTAAGGCCCCATCGGATCATGGGAGTGATGGAATAGAAAGTGCTCCTGTGTTTGCGCACACACTTGAGCACTATAATATGTCCCGCGCAGATGGCCAATCTCTGTTGAGACTGGCCGCCGTGGCCGAATTCGGCTAGGAGGACATTATTTATATTAAATGTCTAAACAATGCAAACAAATCAAACTAATACTAAATACGGGCCTGATGGCATGGTTCGTAAATGCTTACTTTTCACGCTGGAAGTCGCGGGTTCGATTTGGGAATCGAACCCGCGACCGCCAGCGTGAAAAGGTGAAAAAGGGTGGGCCCAGGACGGATATTTGTGTGCGTGAACATGTCTATTCGTCTTGAGTCTGGGTGTATTTAACTATATAAGTATGTATTTACAAAAAAGCAAAGTAGTATATGTAGTATATCAATTATATGGTTTCCATATTAAAAGCTCTGCTTAGTTTGGGATTAGATGGCCGTGTGTAAATAATGTCCCAGAATATTATTATTATTACTATTAATATAGAATTAAGCCAAATAAACAATAAGTACAAAAATAAATGAAATTAAGTTTGTACAATAATTGTCACAACCACAACATTAGTCAGCAAGTCAAAACATTAAATAAATAATAGGTATACCTATGAATACCTATGAAATTGCCGTTTTGTATGAAAAAATTTAAACGAATTTTTTTCATGAATTTTTTTATTTTTATTAATCGAAGTAATCACCCATGCAATCAATGCATCTTTGCCATCGCAGTGGCAGTTTATTGATGCCCTTCTTAAAGAAATCAGCTGGACGGGAGGCAACAAATTCTTCAAAGGCATTTTGTACTGCCTCTCGGGTATTGAATTTTTTTCCCGCCAAGAAGTTATCCAAATTCTGGAAAAAGTAGTAGTCTGTAGGCGCAAGGTCTGGTGAGTAGGGCGGATGACGGAGAGCTTCCAACCCCAGTTCTTGCAACTTGGAGACCGTCTGCTGTGCAGTATGAGGTCGCGCGTTGTCGTGCAGGAGCAGCGGAGACGAGCGATTGACCAATGCTGGTTGGAGATGCGCCAGCTTCTCCATCATTGTGCTCAGTTCTTCACAGTACACATCTGCAGTAATGCTCACCCCGTTTGGTAAGAAGCTGTGATGAATCACACCGGCGCTAGACCACCAAACAGTGACCATCACTTTTCTAGGGGTAAGTTTTCGTTTAGGGCATTGTTTAGGTGCTGAACCAGGATCCAACCAGCTTGCTGAGCGCTTGCGGTTATCAAACAGAATCCATTTTTCATCGCAGGTAACAATGCGGTTCAAAATTCCTTCATTTGTGTGTCTGTTGAGCAGTGCAAGGCACGTCTCGACGCGTACTTCGCGCTGGCGATCATTGAGTTCGTGGGGCACCCATTTGTCAAGCTTTTTTACCTTGCCAATTTGACGCAAATGGACCAATATTGTTTTGACGCTAACGTCGAAAGCTGCTGCTAATTCAGCCGTAGATTGTGTATCATCAGCTTCCACAACCGCCTTTAATTCGTCATTGTCGACCAAAGTCTTCGGACGACCGCGAGGTTCATTTTTCAGGTCGAAATTTCCAGAACGGAAGCGAGCAAACCAATAACAGGTGGTGCGTTGGTTTGTAGTGTTAGCTCCGTAAACGTCGTTGATGTTGCGTGCCGCTTGTGCCGCGTTGCTGCCACGACGGTACTCATATTCCATAATTACTCGAATTTTTAACGTATCCATGATGACGAAAAAGATTGAAATGCGATGAAAATGTAACACTAATCAATAAAGAAATGACTACTTTTGGAAAAAAGAATCCATGTTTTTAAAATAAAATTAATTTGAAATTAGAATTCTTAGCCAAACAAAAATTATTTTGATTTGAAATGGCCAGTACTGCAGAACGGCAATTTCATAGGTAAAGACCTAATATTATCATGACAAAAAAATAAATTTGAAATTGTAAATACATTAACAGAATAGAACGATTTATCTCGATAAATCACCGTTTAACCGAGCTTTAAAGCTCGTTATAATAAACTGGCGATTCTGTCATCTACACATGGTTATTTAAGCCTTTTCCCAAGAAATACTGTTATAGTAATATTAAGCAAATTACGCAATTGTTTGTTGTGTCAAATAAAATAGACTAATTCAAATTTAATTCATTATAACTCGCTCTAAAATAAAATGCTCGTATAAAAAGCAGGACATATACATAGAACTGTAAAACTTCTAAAAATCAACACTTAACGCACACTGGGCGCATAATAAGTTTACAATTTCGAACTAATATGATATAAAATAAAATGTAATGATGGTAAAATTAGTTGAGTAAGTTAAGTTCATTTTTAGGGTTCCGTACCCAAAGGGTAAAACGAGACCCTATTCTCTAACTAACTCTACTGTATGTCTGTCACCAGACTAGTTAGACAGTTGAAACTTTCACCGATGATGTATTTCTGTCGCCGCTAAAAGAACAAATACAAAAAAAAAACAGAATAAACATTTAAGAATATTAAGAAACGCAGCAAATAAATCACATTTGTTTCATTGGAGCCCTCCAATAAAATAAATGTGAATTTTAATGCTTAATATTGATAACGCAAACACGTAAATAATAGAGTTATTCACAGAATATTTAGTTATATATTCACTTTAAAAATAATAACTCAATTAAAATAAATCATTTATTAAGGCGGCCCTTTTTGCCGTTTTAATAGTTAATGTTATGGAACCTTTCATACGCGAGTCCGACTCGCATTTGAAACACTCCCAAAGTGGTAAAATGAGTGTCCCCCCCCCCCCCCTGTAACTTCTAAAATAAGAGAATAATAAAACTAAAAAAAATATGTGATGTACATTACCATAGAAACTAACTACGAAAATTGGTTTGAACGAGATCCAGCAAGTAGTTTTTTTTAATACGTTATGAACCGCAATTTGCTTTCATTTAATCAACTGAAATACTTGCTGCTACGGAACCCTTCATGTGCGAGTCTGAGTCGCACATTAAATTTTTATATCATAAGGCGACAAACGAGCAAGTGTGTCACCTGATGGTAAGTGATCACCGCCGCCCATGTTCACCCGCAACGCGGGTGCGTTGAAAGAGCTTTCACTTTCCAAAAAATTGTTTTTTGTTTTTATGTCGCCATGTGTTCGGCTTATTATTGTAACTGAAAAAAAAAATACCACATCTCTGAAGTTTGTTGCAGAGAATCTGAAATAATAACAATAAAATATTAAAAGGAACAGAAAAATCAAATCGACTGCACGTGTCGCGTAGCGGCTAAGACAGTCACCTCGCCGCTTAGTGTCGCGAGTTCGAGTCCCGCGCTATGTAACTTTTGTGTTACCTACCTATAAATATTGTTCTGAGTCTGGATGTAATTTGAGTCCGTCTATTATATGTCTACGTGTCTAATCAGAAACTGGTACACAAACTTGTATTCTATATATCTTATGAACAAAAGAAAAAAAATCCTATAGAAGTATCGTTTTATTCTATTAAACAGACACTGTATTTTTTTGTTTACATTATTTACATACAGCCATCTGATCCCAAATTAAGCAGAGCTTGTACTATGGAAACCAGATAACTGATATACGACATACCTTTTATTTTGTGAATACATACTTGTATAGATAATTACACCCAGGCTCAGGACAAACATGTTCATGCAAACGAATACATGCCCTGGGGCTCTACCGGCTAAGTCGCTGAACATCGATTTCTTAAATGGCGTTCAAATAAATAAAGGTTAAAAATGACTTAATCAATCGTTAAATCGGCTTCAACGTTGACAATCGATTTCGGACCATTTATGAGGTCACATGTGCTTATGGAAGCCGATTTAAGAACTGATTAAGTCATTTTTAACCTTTATTTATTTGAACGCCATTAAGAAATCGATGTTCAGTGACTTAGCCGGTAGTGGCCCTGGGTGGGAATCGAACCCATGACCTCCGGTGTGAAAAGCAAGCATTTGCGAACCATGGACCTAAGGAGCGGGCAACTGGCCAGGACGGAATGTATCCAGCGCCACAGTTACTTCTTCATTCAAAATTCGAGTACAAAAACAGATTATGTCATTTCTTGACTATTCTTAAATGTAAATGTGGACTATTTTACCTTTTATATGATACCATATAGATATGAGCGTTCCCTCAAGATCGTCGGTCCAACTTGTAGGGGGCCTGCCCACGCTGCGTTGCCGGTTAGTGGTCGCCGCTCGAGAAACTTTTCGCCCTAATGGCCGTCGGTTCTACGAGCTACGGGCCCCGACCAATGCCACTTCAGCATTTCTTGATCATAATTTTGTACTAACACACACTTAATAGTAATTTACTGCCCATAACTGTTATTCTAGTACCTATCAGAGTTTCCGACCGTAAATAAAGGTGTCCTAGGTTCATATTCGGAGTCATAGCCTAAGTTATAAAATACTCTCAGTAGTAGTCCAGACTTACTAAGGCCAGTATTACACTCCTGTCTCTCCGAGAGCATGTAATGCCGTCTGTTCTTCGTCGGGATTAATTTTTGTCCAGAGGCGCTCATAGCTAGATGATCTCGCCGGTCCATAAGTCATCGGCGAGATTGATTGGCTCGCGGTCAGTCCATAGATTGGTGACCGCCATAGTGGTTTAATTTCTGAGCGTCTCAATACTTTAGTAGGCACGTTAAGCTCTCAGTCCCAGTTACAGTCAATAAGCGATGTGAGAGTCCCACTGGGCGGCTTGAACAACTCTGACACTAGTGTAACCACTGCCCATACGAAAGTAAGTAAGTTCGTACTGGGTTCTTGTTTTTTAAGTTCTTTGTCCGGATTTAATTTATCTATAACTAGCTGTACCCCGCGGTTTTACCCGCGTTAAATTTTATAAATTATCACAGCTCCTCCCCCGTAGGTGATAGCGTGATAATATGTAGCCTATAAATGTTGACCCGACCTCCTAGTAATATTCATGCAAAATTTTAAGTAAATCCATGCAGTACTTTTTGAGTTTAGCCCTGACAAACATACAGACAAACAGGCACACAGACAAAAATTCCAAGAACTATATTTTTGGCTTCGACTTCGATTGTAGATCACGCCCAAGTATCCTTTTTTAAGAATATTCAATGTACAGTTTTGACTTTCCTACGATTTTATTATATGTATAGATATGTATGTATTTCGACATATATAACTATATATATATATATATATATATATATATATATATATATATATATATATATATATATATATATATATATATATATATATATATATATATATATATATATATCAGTTGTCTGATTACCATAGCTCAGTTTGGGATCAGATGGCAGAGTATTAGTCGAACCAAGATATATTTATTTTTTGGATATTTATTTATTTATATACTTGTACATTATTAGTCCTGTATAGTTGGCTAGACTCCTTTAATATTAATCTTTGTGGCCAAAGTGATCTTGTAAAGTGGTATGTCACATAATTATGCCATGCCACGCAATCACACCAAAAGTTCGTATCACGTAATCTAAATTGACGTCCAATAATCACGCGGACGTCCATTAATCAAACCGTGACTCAGCATATTGGAACTGACAGCGAATAATAAGGCCAAATCGAAAATGGCCCATTAAAATTCACTAGGCACGATGTTCCAGAGTTACCTTAAAAGTACTTAAACTTGTCTTTTGGAAACGCGTCGTTTAAAATTGTGTTGGCTCATTCTGAATAAAAATATTGAAAACTGTAAACTCACGTAGTTCATTTTATGTCTGAAGTTTCACCGTGAGGATGATCTCCTGAAAAAATTGACTTTAAATATATATAACATGTACTCGTTAGAGCTATCACTTTGTTAGGTCCTCAAGTCAGAAATGGGAGGCTGTG
Organism: Pseudoips prasinana; assembly: GCA_951640165.1. Lineage (NCBI taxonomy): Eukaryota > Metazoa > Arthropoda > Insecta > Lepidoptera > Nolidae > Pseudoips > Pseudoips prasinana. Next base: position 13,711,235 of record OX621259.1, on the reverse strand, counting down.
GTCTCCTTCTGTGAGGCACTCATGTTCCAGAAGGAAGCCGGCGATGGCAGCCGGTAACCCAACCCCCTTCGGGACTGCGGTCGCATTATGAGAAGTCCGGGAAGACAACGATCTGTTTGTAGCGCAATCGCTGTGCAGGACTGGCAGAAATCGGCAATTGAGAGGGCAATGAAGAACTCTCCCACGGTAAAAAAGACTGTATTCCATATATTATATTTTACTAATAGGCCGTCTTCGAAAACATAAATATTATCTATACATATAATAAAATCGTAAGAAAGTTAAAACTGTACATTGAATATTTTTTATAAAGGATACTTTGGGCGTCATCTGCAATCGAAAATCAAAGCCAAAAATATAGTTTTTAGAATTTTTGTCTGTGTGTCTGTTTGTCTGTATGTATGTCCGGGCTAAACTCAAAAAGTACTGCATGGATTTACTTCAAATTTTGCATGAATATTACTAAGAGGTCGGGTCAACATATAGGCTACATATTATCACGCTATCACGTACGGGGGATGAGTTGTGATAATTTCTAAAATTGAAAGCGTGTAATACCGCGGGGCACAGCTAGTTATAAATAAAAATAAAAAAGGTTTTTATTCACGTAGACTTTAAAAAAGCAGTTGTAAATAGTCAGAACATGTTTGTAGTAATATAGTTGTATACATTATTATTTATAGTAACATAGATATATAGGTACACATTCTTTGAAAACATTTACAAAATTTATTTTATTATAGCAATGATAGTTAGCTAGCTCGTATCAAGTTATTGTCAAGAGATCATGTTTAATTATAAATAAATAAATAAAATAAATAAAAAAGGTTTTTATTCACGTAGACTTTAAAAAGCGCTTGTAAATAGTCAGAACATGTTTGTACTAATATAGTTGTATACATTAGATATTATTTCTGGTAACATAGATATTTAGGTACATCTTGTATGAAAACATTTATAAAATTTATTTTATTACAGAAATGATATTTAGCTAGCTCGTATCAAGTTATTGTCAAGTTTAAGTCTAATATTTTTACTACATATTGTCAATGGTTCTGTCTATATTAAGGTATTATTATTATGACGGACCTTGTGTTATTAAATATCTCATCTTATTTATTGTAATTATTTTATGTTCATTTTATATACACACAGAAAAATAAGGTTCTGGTACGTAGTTTCGAATGTTGCTGTAGCGACACACATTGTGACGAAAATGTTAGAGCGTGGTATGCTGAGGCGAAAACTTATTGAAGCGAAACACACGAAGTCGAATGACACCGCAGTGAAATTCCTTGTGGTGAATAAAGTTTGTGATTACATACATATATGCCTCGTTGGTGTAGCGGTAGCGTGTACACACGCAGATTACGAGGTCCTGGGTTCAAGCCCCGGGTCGGGCCAAACAGTGATTTTGGAACTTTTCTGTAAAAAGAAAAAAGTTCTCAGCATCAGCACGAAGTCTGGAAGTTGGCGGTATTATACCCCCGTGCCTCGGAGAGGACGTAAAGCCGTCGGTTCTGTACTTGACTTCTTTCCGGTCGTGTCGCCTAGGCGTCCCATCGGGTCATGAGAGTAATGGAATAGAAAGTGCTCCTGTGTTTGCGCACACACTTGAGCACTATAATATGTCCCGCGCAGATGGCTAATCTCTGTTGAGACTGGCCGCCGTGGCCGAAATTCGGCTAGGAGGACATTATTATTATTATATGCTAGTTTGAAACAAAAAGGTGAAACAAAACACTGACATTTTAAGTTTCATTTTAATCAACATAAGTAGGTTTTGAGTACTAAATAAAAACTAAATTAAATTGTTATTAAATGTCAAAAATCATTGCCGTGACAGAGCATTAACGCAAGAATTAAAAAAAAATAGTATAGACGAAAAATTTATTCCAAGACCTTACTACATAAATAATGTAATATTTTGGGCATATAATTACAATGAAAATATTTGCAATAAATATAAATTAAAAGCAGCTGTTATGATTTCCTGGAGTTCACAGTACAAAGATGTTTGGGTTGAAAAACAGATCGAGCTAAACTTTTATTCTGTGGCACCGATCTTATTTTGAATTCGTTGAACTTTACAGTTTAAAAATGTATGTCGGCAAAAACTAGTTGAGTTTTATTTTGTGTTTAGAAAAAGTTGTTATTCAAGAGTATTTCTATTAATGTAAATATAAAGTATTTTTATTTAATGAAACTAGTAAAAGAATATTATTTTTCTAGTTCGCTACCTTTACGTTTCTACATATGGTATGGTATATCTATTTGTATGTAACTTTATACATATTAAAATTTATTTTGAGGGTCGCTGGAAGCGGGTGGCGCAAGTAATGAAGTTTATTGATATTCTTCAGACTGTTTGATTTTTCATTTCTCATGTTTATATACTTGTGTACTATCTTTAGTATTTCTCTTCTCACGGCTGGTAAAGGTATTATTTAATGACACCGCCCGTACTACTGTTTTGCATCCCTGTGTCACAATGCTTTAATATCATATAATTGACGGACACAATTAAAATCTAGACTAAGTACAACTATTTATGGGTCACAAAAATAGTTTTCTTGCGCGGGAATCGAACCCGGGACATGAAGTGGCGAGACGACTGTCTAAAGCACTGCGCCACACGGGCAGTCAATAAAAAAAAATAGCACCCTTGTACACACGGCTACATATCAAGCTACACATTTCCAATATAAGCTGACCTGTCATTGTATGAAAATCTTATACAACGCGAGATCAGCTTATACTGGAAATGTATAGCTTGATGCGTAGCCGTGTGTACCTCTATTTCATACTTTGTTAATTCCTTTTTAGACGGGCGTCGGTTCGCGTAGATGTTTGTGTGCATGGACATGTCTGTTTCTCCTGCGTGTAGGTGTAATTATCTACATATGTAAGTATGTACTTACAAAAGAAAGTATTATATGTAATATATTAGATATCTGGTTTCCATAGTATAAGTTCTGCTTAGTTTGGAATCAGATGGCCGAGTGTGAAGAATGTCCCAGGATAATTATTGTTTCTATTTTGTTTATTTTGTGTGTAAAATAGCAATAAAAAAGCAAAAACAAAAATCGATAAAACATCAATGGCCCGGACACGGCGGACACCTTTGCCGATATTGTATAATAAGTCACTGTCAGTATTGATTTTTCACGCGGTACGTGTCAGAGCAGTTCAAGCCGCCCAGTAGGCCTCTGACATGACTTAACGACTGTTGTCTAATAACTACAACCGGGACCGACAGTTTAAAGTGCTCTCCGAAGCACGAAGAAGCTCTGAAATTAAACCATCTATGGACTGACCGCGATGGACTAACCGCCTAGTTCCTTAACTTCGCTGATCACTTAAGTACCGGTAGGAGTATCTAGCTATGAATGCAAAGATCCAATTTATTTACAGGATTTAATGTTTTTTTCTTTTCTGGGTTAATTATCCCTGTGTCGCGGGACAGGTACTTTCATCATCATCATCATCATCATCATATCAGCCGAAAGACGTCCACTGCTGGACTAAGGCCTCTCCCAAAGATCCCCACAATTGCCGGTCATGCGCAACAGGTACTTTATCCAGACATTTACTACTACAGGTACTTTATCAAGTTCATCCAGACTCAGAACAACTATTTCTCACAAATAGTTGTCCTGCAATCGAACTCGTGACACGAAGTAGCGAAGCTACTGCCTTAACCGCTGCGCCACACATGTCATGTATCTCTTAGTTTATTTACTTTTCTAAATATATTAAGAAAATACAGGCATGATCATCAAAAGGAAGCTTTTCTACTCAAATGAATCCATCAAAGAAAAGACATTTTATTCAAAGCCCAAGTTCTGCGAAAATCTCGTCAAAATTCGATTAGTAGTTTTTATGGGCGGGCCTCGGACGGGCTCTCTCACAATAATAATGCAGATATTTTTACCATTTCTTGCTGCGAAGATTGCTTTATTTCTTGTAACAAATCAAGAATTTGCGTGAAAATAAATACAGATAAGAATAAATACAAATAACATGCCTACAGTTTTATTTTATGATTATTTCTTTTTACATAAATTGTTAAAAATAAGAAATAAAATCACACATATAAGTGTGTTGGACTGGTTAGTGACCCTGACTGATAGAGGCCGTGGGTTCGATCCGCACCTAAAACAAATATTTGTATGATGAACACTTTTTCACACATTTCTATGGCTGAGTGTAATTTGTCTATAAAATTTAGAAATATATGAGTATTCTTATCACTTGTCTGTTTGCTATAGTACAGGGTCGGCATAGTTTGAGATCAAATGGCAGTGTGTTGATTTTACTAAGTTAATAATTTATTAAATAAAATAATAAATGAAAAATGCTTCCAATTCTTCGCTTGCGGACTAGGTGCCTAGGGTCCAATTCCCAAGATACTTCCTTGAGGAACACCAAATATAGGAGTTCCAGTTTCAGATACATAGACATCTTCAGTATTTGAATTTGGATTTCAATACTTTAACTCTGTCAATTGTTGCTAGTTTCATAAGATCGTACACATTACCTCTCCCACCAAATGCGTAAATTTTTTTAGTAGGATTTAATGGTCAATACGGTCAAAAGCCTTTGCCATATCCATATACAATGCAACAGCCGGGAACTCTTTGTCCAAATTGATCATTGCCCAACAAATGTAGCAGTATTTAACTTTTTGCATAAGTAAACAGTAAAAAACTGCTACATTTGTGGATTTTTTTTTGAACCCATATTGGCACGGCGTCAGAATGTTATAGGATTTAATATATAAACATTTGAATATAACCGTTTCGAAATTTTGCCAAATACAAGTACCAGGTCTATACTCATTAATGTTCTTTTGTCACCTTTTTTAAACAAAGCTTCGAGAACTGATATTTTTAGTTTTTCTGGAAATATTCCCTTTCCTTCACACATACACATACTATCTTCACAATTATTTGCTTAAATTATAGTTTCAAATTATAACAATCAAGAGTTCTATAAATTTGTACGAGGGCCTAGTTTCCTTTAATGTATCAATGTTAAAGTGTCGGCACATTATTACTTTCTTGCTATTGGCGCATAAGTAACGTCTTATATAAATTATCTAAAGTCAGGAAAAAACTGTTCATCATCATCATCATATCAGCCGAAAGACGTCCACTGCTGGACAAAGGTAATTGTGGAGATCTTTGGGGGAGCAAAGATCTCCACAATAACCAGTCTTGCGCTATTCGCATCCAGCAGTTTCCAGCGACCCGCCAAGATCATTAAAAAAAACTGTTCACGTTAAAACATTTCAAACCACTGAAGAGAAATATTGAGCATTTTTAGAAGCTCCATTTTCTGGAAGAACTGTTAACTAGGAAATAAAACCAAGTTTCTAGTACTAAAAAAGTAACACTAAAGGAGTAGTTGACTTGAATAGTAATTCTAATTGTACAACGGTAATAGCAGTGCAGCTAACTAACACGTTAGATTAGATTGCGGAGTTTAATGCTTATAGCTGCAACGTCTAATGACTTGAAGTTTTGCTTTCATTCATTTGTGTTTTCTTTTATTTATATTATAATGTATTTAAACCATTGTTTATTATATTATTATAGTGCACCCACCATATTACATGTGCATCATCCAAAGATTGACTTGTAGAGATTGCTTTTGGCATTTGCTTTGTATTTTATAATTGGACCCAATTTATTAATAGATGGAAATAAAGTAAGAAAAATAGTGTATTCGGGCAATTGTATAAATAAAAATACAAATGAAACATAACAAAAAATAAAGAAAATAAATTTAACCGTATAAGTCCGAAATGGCTTAATTTCAGCATTTTACTGATGTAGCGCTAATAATGCTGACGGTGCCAGGTGATTCTCACAGTCCACTTTTTATATTTTAAATATTTACACCACTAGAAGTGTTTCACAAAATTATATTATTTGTTAATTTTTGTACATACATAAAGTGTACAATGAGTCTTCCAAGTGTTACCCTTTCGCACAAGTTTCACTCTGATAAGAGTTTGCTCGATAAAAACTCGATTGATCGACTTAAGCTCGATTCTGTACAATAGATTAGATTGTATATTTTATTAATGTATTTTCTTTGTTAAGTAAAAATCAATACAGAATGCATGTATTTCTGTATTCAACATAATTTCTATGCTCAAATTGATTAATAAATAAAAAAAATAATAAAAAAGTCTTCTTCACTCGTGTAGACTTTAAAAAAGCGCTTGGAAATACTCAGAACATGGTACATATGATATGGTATATAGATATTTAGTTGCACGGATTGTATGATAGATAACATTTAGAAATAAAATTTATATTGTGTAGGACCGAATATACAGGCAACAAGCACGGTTTTCATTGTGCGAGCGACAGCAAACCTTGACAATTCAGTTCTATATAATTATGAGCTCATCTTAAGTCTGATTCAAGTATATTTTGGACCAACGGCTAACTTAAATATATACTGGAGTTTATTTCGGAAAATAGACTTTGATCTTGGCAGCAACTTTATTGAGGCTCTTCATTGCTTCCTCTTCCCCCGGACCGCCGTAAGGTGCTAACGTGTCTCTAGTTCTGTACTTACTTGTTTTAAAAACAATTTAGTAAATTAATGCAGAAATTAAATCATTCAAAATAATAGGAGTGCATAACATTAGAGGAAGTTCAAATTCACAAGCCACTTGAAACGCCGGAACGTGTAATACCTCTGCACGCCTGGTACTTGATCGGACCAAGCAGCGCAAGCTCCACCTTCAAGGACATGTGAGAGTACTTTTAATATTTAAAAACGCCCAGTGCTAATTGATTGGAGAACTTCCGAACGTTGGCCCCGCCCCCTCATTAGCAGACGACACCTATACCCAATAGTGTTACAATTTTTTGTGGAACCTGCTAATTGGGTCACTCCCCTGTCACTGCGCGAGCGCACTACGTCATACTATAAGTAGCAACTCGTACCTCCTCATTACCGCTGCTATCCTAGTACTAATGGGCTCGCCGATGAACAAATCTCCCTCATTAGCAGACGACACCTATACCCAATAGTGTTACAATTTTTTGTGGAACCTGCTAATTGGGTCACTCCCCTGTCACTGCGCGAGCGCACTACGTCATACTATAAGTAGCAACTCGTACCTCCTCATTACCGCTGCTATCCTAGTACTAATGGACTCGCCGATGAACAAATCTGTTTCCGATTCTGAGCTTAGTCTGAAGGAAAAAGTTCCGCCGGTAACGCCATTGAACTATGTATTCCAACGCACTAAAAGGAGTAGAGAGGAAATCTCCTTATGCGATCAGCTGGACGAGTTTAAACATGAAATTAAGGAAATGATGTCTATTTTCTCGACTAAACATGGCAATGAAATACAACAGATGACCTCAACCTTAAAAGAAATCCAACAGACTAACCTCAGTATTGAAAACTCAATTAGCTATCTCACCGCACAGAATGAGGCTCTTAACAAAAAAATTACTCAGCTAGAAAGCCAGAACAAGGAGGACAAGCAATATATTGCGGTGCTGGAGAGTAAATTGGAGGAAATGCAGATTGGAAGTCGCAAAGCTAATTTCGTCATTAAAAATGTTCCAAAACGAAACAATGAGACCAACGAAGACCTGGTAGACATGATTGTCTGCCTTTCGCGAAACATAGAATGTAAAATTGAGAAATCGGATGTGAAGGATATATATCGACTTCGTGGAAAAAACAGTGAAAGCCTGAATCAACCCATCATTGTCGAAACTGGGTCCACATTCCTTAAGTCTGATGTTATGAGGATGAGCAGAGCTTACTACATTAAGCATAAGTCTAGACTGAGCTGTAAGCACTTAGGATTTAAATCACAGGAAGACACTCCGATATACCTAAGCGACCACCTGACAGCTAAAGGGTCTCGCCTTCACTTCCTGGCCAGGGACCTAACGAAGTCGGGAGTTTACAAATTCTGCTGGACAGCTTATGGAAAGGTCTACGTAAAGAAAGATGAAGGTTCGCCCACCATTCCAATTAGAACTGAAGAGCAGATACATAAGCTCATGGGGGCCAAATGACTCCCAGCGAATATTCAACCACACTACTTTCATATTTTACCCTACTATGTGATAAGTAATACTGCTGCAGTGGTTATCTCATTGTTTTTTCCTACTATATGTTTCCTAAAAGGCGACCCTTTTGGTTTGTGTAATTTTTCAAGATACCACTTTTTATTGTATTTTCTTCATTCATGTATAAATATAACTTTCATAACACATGTTAACACACACATACACACAACTGATACTCACACTTGCACAAACATGCTGTATACTTTAAAAATAACCCAGTACTCTAATCCGAACTTCAGTCAGCCTAGTATGCGTGGTTGCTGTCTTAATATAACTTGTACGTTACATATATCTCTAATTTACTTTGTGGCAACATCTATTCAGTTTATAACTCACACAAATGGGTGACACCCTTCAAACTCTAGATGAGATCGACCAGATCGAAGTTGCGCGCGCATTCCAATGTGCCTGCACGGAGCTGCACGATCATATTAAAATTTGTAAACAAGACTTGACTATTATTTCTCAGAACATAAGGAGCATTTTTTGCAATTTTGAAGACTTCACACTTTTACTGTCAACATTAAAATTTGAAACGGATATCATAATTTTAACCGAATGTAGGCTACACACGAATAAACCTATACCTCAACTTGATAACTATCTCTCTTTTTCAACTACTCGTCAACTAAACCAAAATGACGGTGTAGTACTTTACGTAAAAAAAAACTTAAAACCTAAAGTTAAAGAAATAAACCTGACTCATGCTTCATGTCTACAGTTGGAAGTACTTAATAATATTATTCTAGGCGTGTACCGATCCCCATCCAACCCAAACACGGAAATGTTTTTAGATTCTCTTAGTACTCACCTCAATACTTTAACTTCTCATAAAAGTATCATTATAGCGGGGGATATTAACATAAATCTCAAATCCAAAGACACTGAGCCGCCGCATGAATACAGAAACAGGGTAAACTATTTAAATATGTTATCACTATACGGGATACTACCTGGACATACTTTACCTACACGTGAATCCAACTGTTTAGATCATTTTATGATCAAAATAAATAAAAAGAAAATATCTGCTTCTATTGCTATATTACACACTTCCATCACCGACCACTTCACTACCTTTCTATCGTTATCTAAGCTAAAAACTAAAGTTATTACCAGTAAAACTAAAATATCTATTAATTTTGATCAAGCCTTAAACCACACTAGAGAAAATAAAATAGCAGACCTACTGTTTTGTAATGACCCGGACCATTTAACTGACCTACTAATATATAAATTAACTGATTCTATTAATCAAAGCACTGTTACTAAAGCCATTCCTAACAGCAAGCGTATTGTTAAGCCATGGATAACTGCCGGCTTACTAAGATGCATTAGGAATCGCAACAAACTCCAAAAAAAAGCACGTAACGACCCTTTTAATAATATCCTAAAAATAACTTACCGTCGATATCGCAACTACTGTAATAACCTAATAAAAAAGTTAAAAAGAAAATTTGAAAGAGACCTACTAGCTAATTCTGTAACAAATAATAAATTATTGTGGCAAAACATTAAAACCTTAACTTACACAAATAATACAAAAAGTCATAACACTGAATTATTACAAATGAGATCAAATTCAACTGAGTCTGTTAATTTCATTAATGACTACTTTGCAAATATTGGCAAAGAGCTAGCCCAAAAAGTTCGACCTTCAGCTGCACACAACTTTAATTCTTTTAATTCTGAAACACTGTCTACACAGATAAACTCGTTCGTTCTTTTGGATACGGATACCGAAGAAGTCGATGGGGTCTTGATGAGCCTAAAGTCCGACAGTGCACCCGGCTGGGACAACGTGTCCACAAGATTTTTAAAACATATTAGGCAAGATATTGTTCCCATAATAACCCACTTGGCCAATCTTTGCTTTGCAAAGGGCAGCTTCCCTGCACCACTTAAGCAATCTATAATCACACCTGTTCACAAGGGTGGGGACAGAGACGATGTCAACAATTACAGACCTATATCCATCTTGCCAGCCATATCGAAAATTATTGAAAAGCTTATAAACAAGAGACTCTTAAAATATCTACACAAATTTAACATCTTAAGCAGCTCGCAATTTGGATTCAGGCCGGGATTATCAACCGAGGATGCAGTTACTGCTCTTAGCTCCCTAGTGGCTGGTAACCTGGATAGCGGTAACAAATGTCTGACGGTTTTTCTGGACCTAAAAAAAGCGTTTGACACCGTCTCTGTTCCTGTCCTCTTGAACAAATTAGAAGCGTCAGGTATAAGAGGAATTCCACTTAAAATGCTTACCGACTACCTCTCGAACCGGAAACAAAGAGTTAAGGTAGGAGAATACGTTAGTGACGATGCAAAAGTCACTTTCGGTGTGCCTCAGGGCAGTGTGCTAGGCCCTACATTATTCCTACTTTATATAAATGACCTCTGCAACCTTAAAATAAATAACGCTAGAGTTTTTTCCTACGCTGACGATACTGCAGTAGTGTTTTCTGGGAAGTCTTGGGACGATGTTGCTGGAAGTGCTGAAGCTGGTATGACTCAAATTGCTAAATGGCTCTCAAATAACTTACTTACACTTAACACAGCTAAAACAAATTACATATGTTTTAGCATATCGCACAGGACACAACCAAACCCCGACTTTATTATAAAGGTACACGAGTGTGACAATCCAATTAACTGCCTATGTCCAACATTAGTCAAAGTTTCTCAGACCAAATATCTTGGTATTGTTGTTGACCAAAGATTATCTTGGTACTCCCACCTGGAACAAGTTACCAACAGAATTAGAAAACTGAGTTGGATTTTCAAAAATTTAAGGCATATTGTGCCAAATAAAATAACCGCTAACACAAACAAACCCAGAAATCTACTCAATGAAATATACATAGCTATAGTCCAGTCTGTCTTAGTATATTGCATCCCCGTTTGGGGTGGAGCGGCTAAGACTAAATTCATAGACCTGGAGCGGGGACAACGGGCTCTAATAAAATTAATGTACTTCAAAAACCTAAGATACCCTACACAAAGTCTTTATCAAATAAGTAATTTACACTCTGTTCGCAAACTATATATAATTAAAACTATTCTCAGGAAACATAAAACTCTTAATTTTGATCCCAGCTTAACCTTGAAAAGAAGAAAGGATATAATAGCTGAAGTTCCTAAAACTAAAACCAAACTCGCCCGTATTCAATACGACAAACGCTCAGCTCAGCTTTACAATCGAGTAAACAAAGAGATCTACATATACAATAAACGATTAACTGACAGTAAAAAAATAGTAAGTAATTGGATAAAACCACTTACTTATGATGACACGGAGAAGCTACTGGAATAAAATATAACCTTACACTTAATCTTCCGTACTTGTCGTATACAGTCTGATTCATTCATTGCCACTTACACTCACTCTGTATTAAATTTAACAAACCCACGCAATCACTTAACTTTCATACACACAGACGCTCACATTCAACATTCAAATTCACATTTACACACCTTTATACTCACAGTAACACTCCTTAGTATTCACACTCACACACCCCCATTCTCACACCTTCATAGTCATAGTCCCATTCACACACCCTCATACTCACATTCACACACCCCTACTCTCACTCACACATTTGCATGCTTCTTGTCTAGTTTTAATTTTCTCTTTTTTTTTTTTAAATCGCCTGTCTTTATAACATTTAAAACAAGTAATCTATGTTAATATTTTAAGTTTTGGAAGAGCGGAGTCTCCTAACACAGGCTTTTTTTTTGCTTAAAAGGAGACTCCAATCACTAGTTGTTAAATTTACTTGTATAACAAATAAAACATTTTTCATTTTTTTCATTTTTTTTTTTCATTGCTTAATTTATGCTGGCGTGGATATGCCGACTCCACCAATGGGACCCTGGTTTGTGGCGTAAAAAGCCACGAAGAATCAACTAGATCAAAACTCCCACTTATAGGCGTACAGAACTGTCAACCGCCAACATTGCCGCCGGTACTACTAGACAGAGTTGTTCTTACCGCCCACCCGACTGTTGCCTAATGGCTACAGCCGGTACTGACAGCTTAATGTGCCTTCCAAATCACGGAGACGCTACAATAAACTACATTGGCGGTCACCCATCTATGGACTGATCGCAAAAAAAAATATTTAACCTCGCCAATCTCTCACTGATCATTGAGAGCATCTGGCTATGAGCCACCGGTAAAGACATATTGTGTAGGACCCTATGTAGAGGGAAAAAGTGCGGTTTTCAACGTGCAAGTGTATCCGCCACCATCGACTGTACAATAATAATAATGTCCTCCTAGCCGAATTTCGGCCACGGCGGCCAGTCTCAACAGAGATTAGCCATCTGCGCGTGACATATTATAGTGCTCAAGTGTGTGCGCAAACACAGGAGCACCTTCTATTCCATCACTCTCATGATCCGACGGGACGCCTAGCGACACGACCGGAAAGAGGTCAGGCACAGGCCCGACAGCTTTACATGCTCTCCGAGGCACGGGGGTATAATACCGCCAACTCCCAGACTTCGGGCTGATGTTGAGAATTTTTTCTTTTTACAGAAAAGTCCCTAAATGACTTTTTGCCCGACCCAGGATTTGAACCCAGGACCTCGTTATCTGCGACTGAACACGCTACCGCTAGACCAACGAGGTACTGTACAATATAAACTAATGGATAGTACTAGGCTTGAGTAATATATAAACCTACTAATGGACATACATCGACGGTGATCGAACTGAAGACGAGGCAAGGTCACAATACTCACATGGTCCCTCGAGCCAGAAATCAATTAGTGACTGATATCACGATAGCCCAAGCTATACATTTCCAATATAAGCTAACCTCTCAATGTATAGAAATCTTATACAACGCAGGTTCAGCTTATACTGGAAATTATAGCTTGATATGTAGCCGTGAGTACCATTTCCTTCAATTATTTATATTTATGTTGGTATTAATTTTAGACGCTCCGTTCTAAAGGTTACAAAAGAAATTAGTGTTGATTTAGTAATGTGATTGATGCTGTTATTGAATAATTTGATATGGCACACGTATTCGTGACAAATTAAGTCATCGAATATGTTTCCTTACGTTTTTTTAGTTTAGTTTTCACCGGACGACAACAACAACATCAATAATTACCAGAAATCCCTCTATTATTATAAAGGCGAAACTTTGTGAGTGTGTGAGTAACTATGTTAGTTACTTCTTCACGTCTAAACGGCTGAAGCGATTTTAATAAAATTAGGTATGGAGTTAGCTGACACCCTGGATTAACACCTAGGCTATAATTTATAAAGTTTAACTAAGAAATACTGCATGGATTTACTTGAAATTTTGCATGAACTAAGAGGTTGGGTCACTTCGTTAACCGTTTTCGAGTTATTGGACTTTAAAGTGTTTTTACAAAAATTGCCCATTCTTTGTCTATTGTCCCATTTTTCATGTTTTGTGGCCCTAATTTATTTGCTTTTGCTGTTTTATATGGTAAATACCTTCATAACTATTTTCATAAATAAATTGCAAGCAATTGAGCTAACTGGGTCACAAATTTAAATAATATTGAGAATAAAAAATAATTACAAATTACTTTTTTTTTTTCAAAAATATAAAAATTCTATACGGATGCAATCCAACGTCCCAACAAGGTGACCTTGATGGGAACTTAGTTTCTATCCGCGGATTATGTTTCGGCTACACGGAAGTCATCCACGCGCCAACACGCTAGCGAATCAGTCTCGAGTCGTCTTCTTGTGTGAAATCATGTTTATATGTGCGCACCCGCTGCCTGCCACAGTGCAACTGTCCTTGGATGGACGTAATCCGCCGGCTACACGGATGGAATCCACGCCCTCCAACCGCGGATGGGAATACGCACCCGAAATCCAAGGACGTTGAATGTTAAATTAATTTGGATTACGTCTGCAGTCTAGATGGATGGCAACCACCAAGGTCACCTGCGTTGGGACGTTGGATTTCATCCATCTAGAACATGCCTTACGCTGCAGATGTGTTTAAAAATATTATTTTTATTAATTTAATATTATTTTAAACTCAAATAAGTCAGAAATGATGAAAACTATAACCCCATAAAGGATCTAGGTCGACTTAACCAGTAACGCTTTATAAAAAAAAATATCAATGATAAATTTAAACTGTAGTATATAGGAACAACACAAAATAAATTTAATATCTTTTACGGATCATGAAATACAGCCACTGACTGACAGATAGATGGACGGGAAGGCTTAGTACTTAAATAATAATAAGACGTGAAGTCTTTGCCGACTTTCTAACCCTAGTGTGTTTCGTTGCCACCTTTAATATCACACACGGCCATCGGATCCCATAATAAGCAGAGCTTCTACTATGGAAACCAGACAACTGATATACTACATATACTAATTTTCTTTTGTGAATACATACTTATATAGATAATTACACCCAGACTCAGGACAAACAGACATGTTCATGCACACAGTCCTGTATCGAATACGACCTGCGGCGTGAAAGGCAAGCATTTACCAACCACGCCAACCGGTAACAAATACCTTTGGCTAGAGAACCTTAAACCCACAATAAAATCGGTCGATTAGTTTAAAAGTTATGACACCACAGACAAACAGATAGTAAAATTCATTTCCCACCAACTTGCGTCGGGGCTTCATCATAACAGCCAAAGTACCTCCACTGCTGGCCTCCCTGGCCAAAAGCCTCCCCTAAGAATGTGGGGTATGCCATAATTGCCATGCTTGGACGACGCACGGGTCGCCTCAGTTTGATGGCCATGGTTCACAGAAAAACGCTTTCCTCGGGGCGACTTCTACGCCCCCCAAGTTCAAATTCAAATTGTTTATTTGCTTTAAACAGGGTGATACATAATGTGGTGTATAACATTACAGGAGAACAAGCCCATTTAGCTATAAAAACAGCATGCAAATATCAACAAGCTTTTAAATATAAAAGCATCTAGTTAATTCACAATTAAAATCACAATGTTTATAATCGGTAATCTGTGTATGGATTACTTCTGATAAATGTTTCTAAAGGAATGGGGTAATGATATTCTTCGCCGTCACCGCACAGCGTTGGGGCTTAGACATAATTTTACGGAGTCTTGCGTCAGACATATATTCGTGTTTCTACCATATTATTGATCTGCCTTCAGTTTCGAACTAAATTATTATGTGGCTACATCAGTTTGTTTATCCGTCTGCCTATTATATGTGAAACACTTGGAATAGGTAGCACACGTAGGCATACGTTGCTTACTTACCGACAGAGTGTAGTGAGTGTTTGACTTATCGACATTACTCAATATCAGCTCTGCTTTAAAATATTTAACTTGTGAGTGTTTAACCCTTTATAAGTCTGTGGGAATATTATCGCCATCATATTTTACACTCTATTGGCTTGTAATAAAGTTGAAAATTAATCAATCGGAAACATACGCATAAGGCATTACGTAAAGGGTTCATCTACTAACCGAATAACCCGTGATTTCTCGATTCGCACACAAAACGTAATTCCGTAATTTAACTGCACGTGTGGCGCAGTGGTTAAAACAGTCGCTTCGTATCCGTATTTATTGACCCTAGTCGTTGTTTTGAGGCTGGGTGTAGGTACAGACGCCAGCACATCCTGCTACCCCAATCTGTCAAATTTCTTTTATAGATTTTCAACCTTATCACATATGCATGAGGTTCACTTTCAAATTCAATTTAACGGGCCCGTTGCACTGTGATTCGCGTAGAACAAACTAGCTGGACAAAAACAACTCTTCAATTCCTAATAGTTAATTATTAAGATGAACTCATTAGCCCTATACATTAAGGAATACATCTATTAATTTTCGTAATTACCCTCATTAGGCCCGTCATTAAGGTAAGTATATAAAGTGTTGATAATTCAAAGTGCATTCATTTGCATTTTTACACCATATTGTTAACATTATTTTAAGTCACTAAAAGAAATTTGTGATAGTGTTTTTGTGATGGATTGTGTACATAAGGGTAAGTAGTTTTGTTTTAGTTAATTTTTATCACAGGATCTTCATTATTTAATTTTATTAAATTAAATGTTTCGATAAAAGTGGACTTTTTCACCCATATTTTTGAATTCAATAGTCAAAATATTACATGTCCACTCATGTCCACTCTGTAAAATCTATTTTATATGATTCTCACAAGTATCTAGTAGTAATTAGTAGAAAAAAATATTGCGAATTATTTGCACAACTAATTTTTTTCTTTTTTTTTCTTTAAACAGTTTTCACCGTCTCAAAAATGGACTTTTTTGAAGAATGGCTAAAACACCCGAAGGAAACGCGAAACGTGGAGCTCTTTCGGTTTATATCTTTGAGACATGACTTTGATGGTGTTACGGAGCAGTCCCTGAGAGACGTCAAGGTCATCATCTCAAAATATTCTTCAAAATTGGCTGAAAAGTGGAGCAGCTGTGCAAGAAATAGCAGCTGTGCAAAGAATAGCTACGAATAGAGATTTACTTAATATGTTATTGATAACATCTGACCCTGTAATAAATGGTTTAAGAGAAATTCCCCGGAAGAAAATAGGTTCATTCCCTATCGAAGTCCTAGATTTATTAGTTCAACCTAGCTTTAAGGAACACAATGTTAATATAGTTTCTAGTTTTCATAGTTCTGCCACTCATGATCATGACTATTCAATGGATGATTCATCTGATGATAGTGATGATGAGTGATCGATTTAGTTTTTAAGTAGGTATTTTATGTATCTGATATTAGATTTTATAGTTACATTTATAGTTAAATATATTTATAAAATTGTTTAAAAAAATATTGTGTTTTTATTTCACTATACCTGCTCAAACGACCAATGGACCTCAAATAGTATTATGACCCTTATATCTTTGCTTAATAACCTCATTTATAAATAAAAATCGAAACAAATAATATTGTCCAGCTAGCTTGTTCTACACGAACCACTGTGCGTTGGCGTGGTTGGCAAATGCTTGCTTTTCACGCCAGAGGTCGTGGGTTCGATTCCCATCCAGGACAGATATTTGTGTGCATAAACATGAGTCTGGGTGTAATTATTAATATAAGTATGTATTTACAAAAGAAAAGTAGTATATGTAATATATCAGTTATCTGGTTTCCATAGTACAAGCACTGCTTAGTTTGGGATCAGATGGCCGTGTGTAAATAATGTCCCAGGGTATTATAATTATATTTAGACGGTCACCGTAGCCTAGTTGGTAGTGCTCCTGCCTACGAAGCTGGTGGTAGGTGCAAATATTTGTGTGATGAGCACGAATATTTGTTTCTGAGTCATGGATGTTTTCTATGTATATAAGTATTTATCTATCCATATAAGTATGTATATCGTCGCCTGGTACCCATAGTACAAGCTTTGCTTAGTTTGGGGCTAGGATGATCTGTGTGACACTGTCCCTATATATTATTATTATTATTATTTGGGTAAATTTGACAGATTAGAGTAGCTCAAAATCAAATCATCAAATATATGTTTGTAAGTACCCTGTGACTCATGGCTTCACTTTTTTAGCGTGGGCATTGCGTTAAAAAATATCTGAATTTTTGCGTCGTCTGTAACATCCATTAGTTCTTATAACTTGCCAGAATTAGTGTATGCTGAACCACACTTGCACTCCAAGCTCAAGCAAGAACGTTTAAAATCTCTATCTGAGCACGTTTTCCTTAGTTCAACCAACCTGGGTCCAGAGTTTATTCAGAGACTTCATATAAATCTATGATAGAAAAGATTAGGAAGGCCTAATCTGGAAACCAAAATAGTTTATCCCTATTTAATTTCATAGCGCTTCGTCTTACATAAAGCTTGATATCAAAGTGATAACACATCAAACAGTACTCTAATTTTAAAGACAAATGTATAGACGTCATAATAATTACTATTAAATACCTAACATTTACAAAAAGACAGTTCATATAAATAAAAAAAAAACATAACTAATATTATCTAATATTATTATTAATATTTAGGTAATTACATTATACAAATAATAACTATGCAGTATTTTTTTTAAATCTTTATTATTATGGGATTTTATCCACACGGATACGTCAACGCCATTCTACCTTATACTCTATTTACACACAAGTGTGCCTATTTAATAAACTATGAAAATAGAAAGAAAGATAGAGAATCACCGACTAGACTTCTGAATTAAACCACAAATTAGGCGTTTAGTCTTTATTGTCCTCCAGTACTTGTTAATACAGCCTTAGCCCAGCGTTCCTATTACTTCCTTGGTAGCTTTTTATATAATAAGATTATCAAATTGCTTAACATACATCCTATGCGAAAGACAAAATGTAAATACATAGTAACTAAATGGCTTTTGGATCTCGACTACAATCATACAGAAAATTTCATCCTCCCAATTAAATAAATAATAATAGGTCTTTACCTATGAAATTGCCGTTTTGTATGAAAAAATTTAAACGAATTTTTTTCATGAATTTTTTTATTTGTATTAATCGAAGTAATCACCCATGCAATCAATGCATCTTTGCCATCGCAGTGGCAGTTTATTGATGCCCTTCTTAAAGAAATCAGCTGGACGGGAGGCAACAAATTCTTCAAAGGCATTTTGTACTGCCTCTCGGGTATTGAATTTTTTTCCCGCCAAGAAGTTATCCAAATTCTGGAAAAAGTAGTAGTCTGTAGGCGCAAGGTCTGGTGAGTAGGGCGGATGACGGAGAGCTTCCAACCCCAGTTCTTGCAACTTGGAGACCGTCTGCTGTGCAGTATGAGGTCGCGCGTTGTCGTGCAGGAGCAGCGGAGACGAGCGATTGACCAATGCTGGTTGGAGATGCGCCAGCTTCTCCATCATTGTGCTCAGTTCTTCACAGTACACATCTGCAGTAATGCTCACCCCGTTTGGTAAGAAGCTGTGATGAATCACACCGGCGCTAGACCACCAAACAGTGACCATCACTTTTCTAGGGGTAAGTTTTCGTTTAGGGCATTGTTTAGGTGCTGAACCAGGATCCAACCAACTTGCTGAGCGCTTGCGGTTATCAAACAGAATCCATTTTTCATCGCAGGTAACAATGCGGTTCAAAATTCCTTCATTTGTGTGTCTGTTGAGCAGTGCAAGGCACGTCTCGACGCGTACTTCGCGCTGGCGATCATTGAGTTCGTGGGGCACCCATTTGTCAAGCTTTTTTACCTTGCCAATTTGACGCAAATGGACCAATATTGTTTTGACGCTAACGTCGAAAGCTGCTGCTAATTCAGCCGTAGATTGTGTATCATCAGCTTCCACAACCGCCTTTAATTCGTCATTGTCGACCAAAGTCTTCGGACGACCCCGAGGTTCATTTTTCAGGTCGAAATTTCCAGAACGGAAGCGAGCAAACCAATAACAGGTGGTGCGTTGGTTTGTAGTGTTAGCTCCGTAAACGTCGTTGATGTTGCGTGCCGCTTGTGCCGCGTTGCTGCCACGACGGTACTCATATTCCATAATTACTCGAATTTTTAACGTATCCATGATGACGAAAAAGATTGAAATGCGATGAAAATGTAACACTAATCAATAAAGAAATGACTACTTTTGGAAAAAAGAATCCATGTTTTTAAAATAAAATTAATTTGAAATTAGAATTCTTAGCCAAACAAAAATTATTTTGATTTGAAATGGCCAGTACTGCAGAACGGCAATTTCATAGGTAAAGACCTAATATATAATATAAAACATACACTCCAGACAACGTAAATCACACCCATACACTCTATTCACCACACCATAATTATATATATATATATATATATATATATATATATACATATACAACAAGTTTCTTATTAATTGTACTTGTAGCACTGTCAACTTTTAACAGCTACTAGTTTGTATGCAAGTTGGAGAAAGCCTGGAGATTTGTCATACAGGTCTCGAGCCTAGTACAGACTCCAGCTCTCTCAAAGGTCTAACTTAAGCTCAAATTTTGTATCCTAAACTGTTAAAACTAATGCATGTACCTTTAAGAGAGAAATAAACGATTATTTTATTTTTTATTTTATTTAAAAAATTCCGTTGCAGTATTTATGTTGGCAGCATTGTTGTAGTTCAGTATTCGTGTTGTTTGTCCGCTAGAAGTGGACCTTCGGGGATGCGATGTAAGGGTAGCACAGGTATGATTTATGGTTGAAGCATTGACTTTACATTTGTGAAATCTATACATACAAATAAATAATAATTAAAAAAGTAACAGGATTTTACTTTATAATATAATATGAATACTATTTGTTGATGAGTGACGCCCACTGCTGGACAAAAGAGTCTTAAAAAGATTTCCACAATGGAGTTGTAAAGTTACCCACAACAGTATGTAAAAAGAAAGTCTATAACTGGCTTCAGACTTTGAACTATGAGGAGACGGAAAAATTAATAAGAGTAAATGTATTATAATATTACACGAAAAAAGTGAGCTATGGGAGCATTTTACGTATAGGGTAGCTATACGTAAAATGCTCCCATAGCTCACTTTTTTTCTTCACAAATGTGTATGGTTCACTTACCCACTCACACAACCATACCATACACTCACACACATACATTAACACACATTCTACACACGATGAGGTTTTATTCTAGATATTTTATATTTTTATTTTATGATTTATTTGCTTTTAGTTTAATATAGTAGTTTTTAAGTTTAATAGGCGACTTATCTGCCACGTTCCTTCCAAAGGATAGTAAATGTGCAAACTTGTGAGGGCCAGGTACCCATAACACAAGTTAAATCTTACCTTGGGTACCAGAGTTCAACTAGTCTACTTACTTTTTGCTTATGTACCTACATCATAAAAAAGGATTTATTGTAAGTGGTTATTGTACATTTACCTGGGAAATAAACTTATTATTATTATTAAAGACAAAGATTTCTTTATTGCTAAAACTGTGTACATGGTTGTAGATGGTATACAATTTTTGAGTATCAACAGTTACCCGTATCGAGCGTGCAATTTAATGGTTGACGAAATAAACATAATAGTAGATAACAATTATTTTTGGTATAATATACATTTGTGGAAGCATTCATTACAATTCATGAAAAAAGAAGGAACTTTTTTTGAGAAATACTCATTGAGATCATCATTGGATCATTGGAAATAAGCCACTTTTTCAAAAGGTTTTTGAGAGTTTTGCCTTCCAATTCCTTGTCATTAACGGGTAGATGATTATGACTCTATGCGTGATGTCCTCCCGACCGAATTTCGGCCACGGCGTGCGGCCAGTCTCAATGAGACAAGCCAATTGCGCAGGACGTATAATAGCGCACAAGTCTCATGATCCGATGGGACGACTAACGACACGACAGGAAAGAGTTCAGGTACAGGACCGACGGCTTTACGTGCTCTCCGAGGCACGGGGGTGAAGTACCACCAATTTCCAGACTTCGGGTTGATACTGAGAAATTTATTTTTACGGAAAAATCCCGAATTCACTTTTTGGTCTGACCCGGGATTTGAACCCAGGACCTCATTATCTGCGGTTGAAAACGCTACCGCTAGACCAACGAAAAGTTTTGTAAAAAATTGAATTACTAATGGATGGTGGCAACTAAGTTATACTTCTATCTAATCCGTATATTATATCTGGTGGCAGATTTGAGCACAAAATATTCCATGTTGTGTCCATCATTTGGAGGGATATGCCATAATCCCCATGCTTGTCAGACGGGTTGGCGATCGCAGCATGATGGTCAGAGTACACAGAGAGACATTACCTCGAGATGACTTCTACACCCCCACGACGGCACGAGGGGTGGTGGCGCTAATCTATGCCGTCCGCCACATAGAAAAATATACGTTTAACAAAATATATTTACGGTTCTTCAAACTTATAATAACCCTATTCTTGTGCTGCGGATTACAATAAGCCCTGACAGATCGACAAATTAATTACCTAAACGCGCAATAGTTCATGTTGGGAATTACCGCAAAATTAGATAACACCATTGGACCACTTTTAATTAATTACACCAAGGAATAGCCTTTCATTGTTTGTGTAATGGTTTTCATTAATTAGACCATGTTTGGTTGGGTTTTGTGTTGACATTTGACATCGATTGAATAATTTGGAAGCCTTACGGTATTTTGTAATATAATAATGTTTGTCTGGCCGAACGATTTCTATGCTCAGTCTCAATAGAGACCAGCCATCTGCGTGAGATATGATGGTTCCCGGCTGGATGGACCAACAGCTTAACGTGCCTTCCGAATCATGGAGATTCTACACTAAACTACATTGGCGGTCACACATCTATGGACTGACCGCGAGACAAGTTACTTAACCTCGCCAATCACTCACTGACCACTGAGAGCATCTGGCTATGAGCCACCGGTAAAGATATATTGTGTAGGACTCTATGTAGAGGGAATAAGTGCGATTTTCTTCGTGCAAGTGTATCCTCCACCATCGACTGTACAATAATAATAATTTCCTGCTAGCCAAAATTCGGCCACGGCGGCCATTCTCAATGGAGATTAGCTAATTTCGCAGGACATATTATAGTGCATAAGTGTGTGCGCAAACACAGGGGCAATTTCTATTCCATCACTCTCATGATCCGATGGGACGACTAGCGTCAGGATCGGAAAGAGTTCAGGTACAGGACCGACGGCTTTACGTGCTTTCCGAGGCACGGGGGTGTAATACCGCCAACTTCCAGACTTCGGGCTGTTGTGAGAGATTTCTTTTTACGGAAAAATCCCAAAGTCACTTTTTGGCCCGACCCGAGATTTGAACCGAGGATCTCATTTTCTGCGGTTGAACACGCTACCGCTAGACCAACGAGGCAGCCAAAGGCGTGAGATATATTATACTGGACAAGGGTGTATACGCAAACACAAGGGCACTTTCTATTCCATCACCTTCATGATCTGATGGGACGACTAGAGACACGACCGGAAAGATTCGGAAAGGATTCAGAAAAGTCAGGGATTTTCTCAGTATTACGATATTATTATTTATTTGACGGGCCTGTTAGCGTGGTTGGCAAAAGCTTGCTTTTCACGCCAGAGATCGTGAGTTCAAACCCCACCCAGGGGCTCAACCGGCTAAGTCGCCAAACATCGATTTCTTAAATGGTGTTCAAATAAATAAAGGTTAAAAATGACTTAATCAATCTTTAAATCGGCTTCAACGTTGACAATCGATGTCACATGTACTCATGGAAGCCAATTTAACGATGGGTTAAGTCATTTTTAACCTTTATTTATTTGAACGCCATTTAAGAAATCGATGTTCGGCGACTTAGCCGGTAGAGCCCCAGGACAGATATTTGTGTGCATGAACATGTCTGTTTATCCTGAGTCTGAATGTAATTATCTATATAAGTATGTATTTACAAAAAAAGTTGTATAATTATGTAGTATATTAGTTATCTGATTCCCGTAGTATCTGCTTAGTTGGGGATCAGATGGCCGTGTGTAAATAATGTCCCAGGATATTATTATATTACTATTTATAATTAACAATTCTGTCGTGAATCCAAAGTATTAATTTGCTTAACGACATCCAACCTCACTACGACTCAACTACAGAACAATAGATACTATTCCTTATATCTATTGTTCTGTAGTATATAACCAATAGATACCGATTTATCAAATTCCTGCACGGACAAGCTAACTTACTTAATTACTCCAACACTACATTTAAGGAGGCAATGAAGCTAACTTAACTTCCGAACAGATTGCAGCCCGTACTTAAGAAGTTTTTTAACAGGATACGGAAAATGAATACAAAAAATGTAGAGAGGTCTCCTCATGACTTGGATTAATTAATTACTTCTGATGCTGTTTTATAAGTTTGTTCCAAACTTATAAAGCCTTCTCGTTCAACTTTCTAGTTTAACAGGCCGGTTAGCGGGTTTACCTTTCAGGTCGGGGGTTCGATTCTCACAGATCTTAGATATTTGTGTGCATGAACATGTCTGTTTGTCTTTCTGGGTGGATGGATCTATATAAGTATATATTTACGAAAAAAGTAGTATATGTAATAAATCAGTTATACGACGGGGCTGTTGGCGTGGTTGGCAAATGCTTGGTTTTGATTCCGGAGGTCGTGGGTTCGATTCCCACCCAGGACAGATATTTGTGTGTATGAACATGTCTGTTTGACCTGAGCCTTGCTGTAATTATCTATATAAGTATATATTTACAAAAGAAAAGTAGTATATGTTCTTTCTCTCTGCTTAGTTTGGGATCAAATGGCCGTGTGAATAATGTCCCAGAATATAACTATTAATTATTTCTTCTGCATGACACTCATCATCATCATGATATCAGCCGAAAGACGTCCACTGCTGGACAAAGGCCTCCCTCAAAGATCTCCACAATTGCCGGTCTTGCGCTATCCGCATCCAGCGTTTTCCAGCGACCCGCACAAGATCATCGGTCCATCTTGTAGGGGGCCTGCCCACGCTGCGTCTTCCGGTTCGTGGTCGCCACTCGAGAACCTTTCTGCCCCAGCGGCCATCGGCTCTACGAGCTATCTGCCCTGCCCACTGCCACTTCAGCTTGGCAATTCTTAGGGCTATGTCGGTGACTTTGGTTCGCCTGCGGATCTCATCATTTCTGATTCGATCTCGCAGGGAAACTCCAAGCATAGCCCTTTCCATTGCTCTTTGGGTGACCTTGAGCCGCCTGATAAGGCCCATAGTTAGCGACCACGTCTGCATGACACTGCTTACCTCATAAACAAAGTAAAGTAGATGTTCAAGTTTCTTGTGTGACTGTGATTTATTAATTGAAGGAATCGATACAGGCGTAGGTAATTCTAATTTTTAAGTTTTAATTTTAGACACAGAAGGTAGATTCTTTAAAAGCAGATAATAAGGTTATTGACCCTTCTCATCTGCTCTCAAAATGCATTATCAAACCACGTACTTTATAATTGAACTGTTCAGAAAGCGAATAATTGTACGTTAGCTAAAAGCTATACGTCCTTTGGAAGTACCAATCATGTTAAGTTAATTATTGCACTTACTTACTTATCGTATGGGCAGTGGTTACATTAGTGATAGAGTTGTTCAAGCCGCCAGGTAGGCCTCTGACGTGCCTTAATGACTGTTGTCTAATGACTGCAACCGGGAGCAACAACTTAACTCAGGAAAGAGGCGCTCAGAAATTAAACCACTTTCGCGGTCACCCATCTATGGACAGACCGCGAGCCTAGTTGCTTAACCTCGCCGATCGCTTACGGATCGTTGAGAGCATCAGGCTATGAGCGCTTGCACTATATTATCGGCTTAACTGAGAATTAACTCTTATAATCCCATAACACAACAAAACAGTTACAAATTTAAATGGAGTTCAAGTGATCGGAACAGCTTTTATTGAATTAAAGTAAAAAGCCGCTCTGCAAAGGCTTTTCTGTTCTTAGGATTCACTTAAGACATAAATCTCTATTCTTTACTGATTGCTTTAAAACTCGTCCAAATTTTTCATTTGTGGTTTGGAGACTTTTATTACTCTACAAGTACAATAGCATAATGGTCAATCGATATTCTAATACAAATTGATTTTTATTTTATTGTTATGGAAAAAGAACTTAAATTTTGAGAGTTTTGGAATGGTTGGTTGGTCGTAAACCTTCAACGTTATAAATAAAAAAAAGTTTAATGTATTCAATTGATCAACTACTGTTCCGTTTAGTGAAATTAAAAATCGATATTACTTAATCACGTTATTTCACGAAAGGTTTTATGAATATCACCTTAATTGAAAGAAAACAAGTTTCAAAGTCTTATAATAATTAGAAATGGAGCTATGAAATAATAATTATTTTCATCGTTCAAAGTTACGGATTCTAAAGCTGGGAACATTAAGATGGTTGAAAATAATTAATCAAGGCCAGTTTTGTTACATGGTAGCTAAATGCCACGGTTTTTGGCATTTCGTAAAATGCCATTGTCGTTGAATGCTGTTATTGCAATATTACTTTTTACCGCCAAAGATTTTGGCACAAATTCTCAGTGCATTTGCCAACGTAGCACTTTGTGATGATTTAATTGTGTCAAATGTTCATTTACCTTGTTTTAGCCAAGAAATGCGTTTTGTGCTTCTTGTAATTTATTACTGCGCAAAATGTTTTTCTGTTGGACCCGCTTGTTAAAAAAGCGAACTATTTCAAGCAGAGCTTTAGCACAGTATAAATATGGACAGTAAGGAAACTAAGTTCAGTTGATGAAATAATTACCTACGCTCTATTGAAGCTGTAGGGTTGTAACTTTTAAATTTTAGATACCTATTATTATTTTTTTATTAAACTTATTAGTTTTATATATCAGCAGGGCGGTTAAAATACAAAACCTCCTGTTTTGATGAAGCCGTGTACAAACAGCCGTATACTACAGAGTAGTATATGTCTGTTCTTTTTAAAAATCTACGTGCGTATTGTGTGGTAACTATGCAATACACACGTAGTTTTAAATATATAAATATTATATAATAATATTTATATATTATGCTGTGTGGTGACGGCGACAAATATCGGAATCAGAATATCATCACCCCATCTCATCCCGTGGGGGGCGTAGAAGTCGACCCGAGGGAATATCTACCAGAGGATGGGCAGCAGCTTCCTTCTGAGTACTATGACCATCTTACTGCGATCGCCAACCCGCCTGCCAAGCGTGGCGATTATGGCATCTCCCCCCAAGACGATTCTTGAGGGAGGCTTGTCCAGCAGTGGACTCATTTAGCTGTAATGATGAATATTTATATATTTAAAACTATGTTATTGCAATCTTTTTAACTATTGTAAACAATAGTTAAAAAGATTGCGGTGATTAACTTATACGCGACCACTCGTTTTGACGTGGCAGTCACTACTGACAGCACCGTGTCAACCGCTTAGAGGTCTTGTCGATGCGCATGTTTTATTTGTGAGTGTGCCGTTTCGACCGTTTGCAGGTAGTTTCCGTACTGTCCATTCTTATACTGAGGCTATAGCTTAGTGAATAATTGTACTAGGGCTATAGCTTAGTGAATAATTGTACTGGGGCTACAGCTTAGTGAAAAATTGTACTGAGGCTATAGCTTAGTGAATAACGGGTACCTCAAGTAATTGATTTTATGTAGGATCAGTGCAAAGTGAGTTACAAAATACAAAAATGTTTTATTTTATCTCCAAATTTTTCTTTTTTTTTAAATAGTGTTGAGAAACTATAGACATAGAGCATAATTTGTAACTAGGCCTGTGTTATAGCAGTACAACCAAAAATGTGCACGACCTTAGGTCAGATTACATAACCTTTTAATTAACACCATGTTTGTGCAAATAAACATTTGATTGGTGTTGCTGTCAGTGTTCTGGAATAACAAAAACTCAGGTAATCTAACACAATCTTCCGAATACTAAAACAAAATATGTTGGTAAATTAAAAGGTTTAACTAAGTAAATGTTAGTTTCATAATTAAATCAGCTATAGTTTATATCACATTTATCGTTAAAAATTACAACTATGCATTAAGCTTAACCTCAATTAAAATATTTGTAGAACATGAATAACGTGGTATGTATTTTCCTAATGAGTGGTTTTCATAGCGTGAGAGAATATAATTTAACGAAGAACTCTTTCGTTTAGGTCAGTGGCGTCCATCCATACAAACTAACTGATTATTTGGAGTTACCATTGTATGTATGAACCCTTACACGGGCCTTTGACAGGCCAGTTGGCGCGGTTGGTAAATGTTTACTTTTCATGCCGCAGATCGTGGATTCGATTTCCACCCAGGATAAATATTTGTGTGCAGAAATATGTCTGTTTTTGTGTGCGTCTGTGTTTAAAGGTTTAACTATGTATATGAGTATGTGTTTATTTGAGTATGTATGATTACAAAAGAAAAGTAGTATATGTTACTACATATACTGGTCCTGGGTTCGAATCCCGGTAAGTGCAAATATTTGTGTGATGAGCACGAATATTTGTTTCTGAGTCATGGATATTTTCTATGTATTTATCTATCTATATAAGTATGTATATCGTCGCCTGGTACCCATAGTACAAGCTTTGCTTAGTTTGGGGCTAGGATGATCTGTGTGACATTGTCCCTATATATTATTATTATTATACTACTTTTCTTTAGTAATCAGACAGCTGATAAGTATATCAGCTGTCTAATAATAATAAAAAAATAAGATAATAGATCTGTAACAAGTCTGATCTCTACAGTACAGACGCCAGCGCATCCAGCTACCCCAGTCTGTCAAATTTCTTTTATAGATTTTCAACTTTATCACAAAAGCATAAGGTTCACTTTCACTTGCGGAAATGTGACATATTGGGATAGCTTGACGTGCTGGCGTCTGTATAAGCTCTGCTTAATTTGGGATCCGATGGCCGTATGTTAATAATACATACATACATAGACTCACGCCTGTTTCCCAGAGGGGTAGGCAGAAACAACAACAAATAATATTCCAGAATAATAATAATAATAATATGTGAATTTACAAAAAAAATGTAGTTAACAAGTTTCGTTGTTATAAATTGGTCCTAGTGAGAGGCTGGCTGGAGTCTGACTTAGGTCAAGACCTGTACTACAGAACTCCAGACTCTCTTCGGAAATTCAAGGGTATTATTATTATATGACAACAGAATTTCATAATACTTTCACGATGAAAATAATATTTATTTCTTTTAACAAAAAAATAACACAACACACAATATTTATTGTAAAATGTAAAGAAGTTTTTCACACGGCTACATATCAAGCTATATATTTCCAATATAAGCTGACCTATCATTGTATGGAAATCCTATACACATCAATAACAATTGATGTGTAGCCGTGGGTATTTATCCCCTCGGCCATACAACTGTACCATGACTTATGTTTGTTTGGGGTGACTTGGATGTACAAAAAAAAAGGTCACCTAATTTTAAAGGCGCCCATGCTTAAGCTGTCACATCCATTTTATCGTATTACGCCAATCCCGCCCGCACAAACAGACAAATACGGCTCAAAATAAAGTCAGCAAAAACTATCTAAACTAGACATAAAATAGGATGAAGTTAAACAAATTTATGTTTCACAGCCAAAGTATATATTGTGTATCTAATAATGAAAACACGCATGATATATTTAATACAACTAAATTTTACTAATTTTACTTTTTTCTATTATAGTTTTATTTTTTATCTGGCTACCCCTCTGGGCAACAGGCGTGAGTCTATGTATGTATGTAAATTTTACTAACCCTATAATAAACTACATATAAAATAACGATTCAATTTAAAAAATCACCAAGATTGCTTAAAATATTATAGACGTAACTTTGTGATTTTTGATTCCTACTGAGTTTCTTTTTGTTCTCGCTGATACACACCATTAAACACATCTACACTGTATGAAAAACAAAAGAATTCATACGAATTAATTTGAATACTTTAGAATATTTATATCAGATACTTCGTGGTGTGAATATAATAGTGTACTACGTCATTACTACGAGATTACTACGCTTCTACGTATAGAAGTAATCATGTTCCTAATTCTAGATATTATTGAAAGAGATACCTTATGTTATAAAATTGACGAGATTGTATTCTTATACAGTAAACCAAATAGTCAACCCTATAAATGAACCTTTTCTTTTCAGTAACAATGTGAAACCTTTCTGATGTTACTGAAATGAAATAAGTTTATGTCAATTCTGAACATCAAAGGGAGCAACCATAAAACTAAAACTTAAATGCCTTTTTTGCAAACCCTAGACTATAAGTACGAGGATGAACTAGTAATATATTTGAAATAAGCCACAATTTTTCAAGAGAGAAGTATTTTTGAATATGTCACCGAAAATATCTGCATAATCTTAACCCTCAGAAACAGAATGTTTACAATAATTATTGTTCTTCTCATGATAAATTTGTATGATGTATCAGTGGTATCAGTCTTGAAGAACAAGTATTACCTACACGAATTTTTTGCTTTTTTTGACGCTAATTTTTGGAAAGATAATTTTTTTTTAGGTTTGTTAAGATGCGTTCTAAATTTTATTTTAGTTAGCTTCATTTCTGTTTACATCATACGTGTTTATTCAAGCACTATTAAACATTAAACTTTGAAGATAAGTAATAATATTAAATTGACTTAATTTAATATTATATAACAGTGATTACGTCATTGATATACCTTGTTAGTTAGTTTACAAGATTAGATTTACTAGATTAATGATTATTCAGACATATTTAAAATGAGTTGTTAAAATTTAAGTGCGGTTGGGAATGAACCCACAAAATTACTGATAATATTTTTACATTTTGCATCTATTATCCAATTTTTTACATGATATTTATAGTTTAAATAGAATGCTTTCAATACTTCACCTGTCAATTATTCGCAAATGTATTCATGACTGACTGTACCCGGATTCCTTACTGCAGATGAACACGTTAATTCTCAGGTTCAAGTTAATCAATTCATAAGTTCTCTAACCCAATGAATTATTCATTCTATCCAATGTTTTCTAAAGGAAATGTATGCAATACTATTTTCAATGTACATAGTTGCTTAATTAACTTGGAATTAATTGCTTAATTGTTGTGTAGGTCTAGCTGTAGCGTGTTCAACCACAGATATGAGGGCCTGAGTTCAAATCCAGGGTCGTAACAAAAAGTGTTATTTACATTTTTTTGGAAATTTTTCTTTGCTTCAATTATTTTTATCATATATTGAAGCGAAGAAAACACCATTTTGACTTTGCTGCACTGACCGTATCGAGACACCGAACACTTTTTGAAAATTGTTAAATCATTTTCAATTACCAACAAATTGTGTAATAATTTACATACACTTAGTGGGTATATTATTATCAAAGAAATCATCTTTTCTGTATTTCTATGTATATTTTAACATAATTAATCTTAAATTTATAACTACCAAAACTGACTCTTATCATAGTGTCTTTAGCATGGTACAAACATACCACGCACTGTATAAATCTTTAAGGTACTTTATTTAAGGACAACACTGCACAATACAGTCCCAGCCCATTGTGAAGTGTTTAAAAACTCCAAATTGTGTAATTTTTTCTTTTAATGAATGATTTTTTTACTATTATTAATTAACACAAAGCTTATATCTATAAGTTTATACGAGTATACATATACGGGCACTTGCCTTTCGTGTGATCGATTCCCACCCAGGACAGATATTTGTCGGCATGAACATGTCTGTATGTCCTGATCAATATAGGTATGTATTTCCAAATGAAAATTAGTATATCAGTTATCTGGTTTCGATAACACAAGCTCGGCTTAGTTTGGGATCAGATGGATGTGTGTGAATAATGCCCCATGATATTATTATTATATACTAGCTGTGACCTTCACTTCGTCCTCGTGGAATAGTGTCTTTGGGTAGCGTTCGAAAATCAGTATTCGCTTGCGCTGTCTGCCCTCACGTGTCTGCCCGTATGTGTAAGCACAAAGGCATATTTCCCCACCTACATGCCGCCGAACCTCGCCGAGCTTTGCAAGAGCGGCTGCATAGCGCTCATTGTGTACAGCTTGCTTGGCAAGTGTCTGACTCGCATTAACTTCAGTTTCAGATTTTCTAATGACTCTGCAAATCTTCTGGTCTCTGTAAATAAGAATAGCTCTGATATTTTGTCTCTCGTCGCAAACTTAAAAACATTTACATAAACCTCAAATATCATTCGACTTATGTATCCAACCCTCTTGGTTATAGGGATGGTTGGATATTATAAGCTGGAGGTTGACTAAGCGTTAGCAAAGTATTTATTCGAAGTGTTTCGAGGTAGGTTAAATAATCCTAGTATACTAGACTCATTCAGACAATATGTAGTAAACATATAGCAAAAATTTAGATAATTAAACCTACACATGATCCTTGACAATAACTTAATTTAAGTTAGCTAAATATCGTTACTGTTATAAAATAAATCTTATTGTAAATTATTTCCTACAATCCGTGTACCTAAAATCTATGTGTACCTAGAAATAATTATAAATTAATTATATATTACTGCGAACATGTTCTGAATATTTACAAGCGCTTTTTTAAAGTTTACGTGAATAAAAACCTTTTTTATTTTATTTATTATTTAATGAGGCTGCTCGTTCCAAACACCAGGTTGCAGCAGGCGCCGAGCGCAGGGCTTTTTGACGTCTAGGTGACGCGCACTAACAGAAGTAAATTCGCACCAGTGGCAAGAGGCATGCGAGTAATAAACAGCGCCTCACAAAGAGAGGATATTTTTAACTGTCCATTGGCGGATTTCGTGAGGGGGACTCTCGATTTACTTAGTAATAATTTACAATATTGTATATCGCATTGGGTACAAAACCTGTGATGATAATGTTTAGTAGATTAAATAAATAATAATAAATATTTGCATACAAACTTTCATTCCCTATTCCCTCTTGGATTACACCCTTGAGGGTAAAACTTAAATAAACTTTTAGACTCTTATTTAAAAACGAAGTTGTAGTAATGTTAAACTGCAGTTTATCCTCAGTTTAGTCGAAAACCATCCAATGAGATTGCGTGATCCATAGTTCAACTGTAGTTTAACTTTAGACTTCGTTTTTAAATGAGGGTGTTAATGTCATAATTATCTGTATCGAATGAACAGCCAAATTAAATATCAATGCCAGAAAATTTGTTTCAAGCACCTAGCTCTAAAAATGACGTTACTTCCATACAACTTGTCATTCCCCCTTTCAACCCCTAACAACCCTTTTTTCGCATTAAAAAGTAAAATTTTTCAAGATTTGGGCTTTTTGTGTTCCAAATTTCATGTAAATCGGTTCTGTAGTTTTGGCGTGAAAGCGTGACAGATAGACAGACGGAGTTACTTTCGCATTTATAATATAAGTAAGACTAATGCTAAATGTTGACCGAATCTAAAATCATTTCAATAATCGATAAGTTGAATTGTTAGTTACATACCGTTAAGGAATGAGGTAAATTTCGTGTCATTCATTTTATTTGTTCGTATATTGCCGAGTAATATATTTCCTTGCCGATTAAGCAACCATAAACTTTAATAGCGAGTTGTGTATAATTTAAAAATATACGCGGCACTAAATCTAAAATGTTTGTTATATTTTATAGCATATTGCATTCACGCTATCCAATCGTGATCGGCTATCTTTTGATTCCGTCTACATCAATCCAATATCCTCTTTATTTTATATGCTGCGCAACGATATAGTAAGTCTAGTGGATAGTGACCTTGATTATTAAGCCAGAGGTCGTGGTTTCAATCCCCACTCAGGACAATTGTTATAGTTATGAGCACACTTATTCGTTCTTTGTCTGGGTGTAACTATAGATATATACATGTAATAAAATCGTAGGAAAGTCAAATCTGTACATTGTCACCGTAGCCTAGTTGGTAGTGCTCCTGCCTACGAAGCTGGTGGTCCTGGGTTCGAATCCCGGTAAGTGCAAATATTTGTGTGATGAACACGAATATTTGTTTCTGAGTCATGGATGTTTACTATGTATATAAGTATTTATCTATCCATATAAGTATGTATATCGTCGCCTGGTACCCATAGTACAAGCTTTTCTTAGTTTCGGGCTATTTAAAAAAAAACAAAAAAAATTAAAAGATACTTGGGGCGTCATCTACAATCGATATCGAAGCCAAAAATATAGTTTTTAGAATATTTGTCTGTTTGTCTGTATGTATTTCCGAGCTAAACTCAAAAAGTTCAAATTTTGCATGAATATTCAGAGGTCGGGTCAACATATAGGCTATATATTATCACGCTATCACTTACGGGGGGGAGCTGTGATAATGAACAAAGTTTAACGCGGGTAAAACCGCGGGGCACAGCTAGTCTATAATATGTATGCTTTTAAGGGACAATAAGAGAAGACCGTCCATTGTGGAGATCCTTGGGGCACACCTTTGTCCAGCACTGGACGTCTTTCGGCTTATATGATGATGATAATGATGTATGCTCTTAGAAATATAATATGTATCTTTAACTTAACGTGTCTTTGTTAGAGCATGTAGTTAATCCTTATAATAATTTTAATTCAATTCAATTCATTTATGAGTATACATAAAAGTTGTTACAAGAATATTGACGGGTCAATCACATTCTGCCGAGTTCTCGGCGTGTAAATAGAAGGTGCAACATGAAACTTTTTAAATAGTGATAGAACAAATTGCTCAAAAATTTGTCTATCCGTTTGTAAGATAACGACTACAGAGATAAGCAAATATAAACAAATATATTGATAAATAGATTTGAAACCTACAACTCACTTTCTTACTTATCGTATGGGCAGTGGTTACCCTAGTGTCAGAGTTAAGTCAAGCCATAAAAGTCTCTGACATGGCTAAACGACTGTTATCTAAGGACTATAACCGGAAATGACAGCTTAAACACGGAGACGATCGAGAAATTAAACCACTTTGGTCACCTACCTATAGCCCGACCGCGAGCCTTAGCTTAACCTCACTGATCACTGACGGATTGGTGAGAGAATCTGGCTATAAGCGCCTCGGACGACATGTGAAGCAACTACCAAAAGGATTGAAGGCACTTTATGAGGGATTATCTCGTAAAAGTTATGTTCTTACGATTAAAGCTACGGTAATATCATGGTATCGTAAAATGGAGGCACTTAAAAGTAATAGAAGGGATGTGGCTCATATTTTAGATAATGTTACTTAATAGGGGTGATCTCGATATAACTACTGAGCTAATTGAGCCAGTGACCTCATACATTGCATTGCATTGCACATACATACATTTTATTCAGTATAAATTACTATTTTTTTTTAATCGTCTCATTTTTTTCCCCGACATTGCAGTGCTTGACGTTGCAGCTCTGGAAAAGGTTGCCAAAAATAAATTATTATTATAGCTGAAAGCAGTCCACTGCTGCACAAGATCTCCCAAAAATCATCTTGGGGAGAAATGCCTTAATCGGCTAGTTTTAAACAAAAAGATGACACCCGCACTAATCAATGTAATCCCTGTGTCGCGGGATACTTTACAAACATATAGTAGACGGATACAAATTACATCCAGACTCATAACAACTATTTATGGGTCATACAAATAGTAGTCCGGCACGGGACTCGAACTAGCGACAAGAAGCGGCGAGGGGACTGTCTTAGCCGCTGGGCTGCACGTGCTGCAGTCAAATGCGTCAAAGTCAAAGGGACGCTTGGTGAACGGGTTGGTAATCGCAGTTAGATGGTCATAGTACTCAGAAGGAAGTACTGCTGACCGTCTTCTGGTCGATATTCCCTCGGGGCGACTTCTACGCCCCCCACGGGATGAGATGTGGTTATGATATTCGGATATTCACCGCCGTCACCACTTCAGCCCACTTCATTATTTAAATGCGTTGAATTAAATTGACTAAATGAGTAGAATTAAAGCGCTTTTATCGTTAACATAGTCAGAAACTTTGTAATATGCCTTGCTACACAATTTGGCATATCATCGATGAGCTAAAGTTCATGTCATATAACTCTTTTCAACCAACTGCCACACTTTGCATATGTTTACTGCAAAGCGGTCATCATGTCAGCCAAAGTACGTCTACTGCTGTACAAAAGCCTCCCCAAAAAATGGGGGGATATGCCAAAACATTGCTGCTGCTGTTCTCTGATAGGTATTCCCTCGGACGATTTCTATGCCCCCCACGGGATGAGATGTGGTGATGATATTCTATGCCGTCACCACACAGCAAGTATAAGTGCTGCAAGGTGGTACTACTACAAAGATAGTTTTATTAAGTAAGCACATGAAGTGACGTTTATGAGCAGCACGATGTGCATTGCAATATATGATGCAATGTAATTTCCTGACCGTTTTGCGCAGCACGCTTTGCATCGTGATATTTTACGATGCGATGTCTCCTTAATACGTGCAGGAGCTGTAACTCAGCTCTAGTGAACCGTAAACACCTTGCGTGCTCGCCACATACCGCCCATAACTAAACTTTCAGGCAAGTTATAATTATGAACAGATTAGCTGCAATTTTTGTGGAAAATATAAATCATGTGTGGCATGTATGTTGCTGTATGAACCAATTTAAATAAATTTATATCAATTACTAATAAAATATTATAATTAATAAATGTGAGTGTAAGTACAATATCGCCACTCCATTTCATCCCGTGGGGCGTGTAGAAGCCGACCACAGGGTATCCTCAGAGAACGGGCAGCAGGTTCCTTCTGTGTACTATGACCATCTTACTGCGATCGCCAACCCGACTACCAAGCGTGGCAATTATGGCATTTCCTTCCAAGATGCTCAAAAATTATCTAACCTCTTTGGCATACACTTCATATTTTAAGACTAAATACTCAGGAGAAAGGAGATATGGAACTTTTAGTTATATTATCGGAACGCAGTTTTAGGGTTACGCTACGTCCTACGTAGGCGATTCAAAGCGAACGCGATTATGAAGCGGTGACACGCGAATTCAATGCGATGCGGTGCGACGCGGTGGCGGTGTCCTACGTGCAAGCGAATCGCGACGCGGCGACGCCGCAATAACACGGCGGCACTGCATCCTGTTCGCCCGAAAATATCAAGCCAACTGATCGCGTTCGCTTCATGTCGCGCCGCTCCGCACCAAACCGCACGCGCGTTAGGTCACGTAGGACAACTAGATAATATTGATAATTGTTATTATATTTTAATCATTTATGTTACATTCAAACACAATTGATATTGTTTATGAATAAATGACTATGACTATGACTATGACACTTCTATAGGTTTCGACTGTTTATTGTTTTCGCGCCGCGTCGCGCCGTTTCGTGTTCGCGTCTAAATCGCTCACGCAGGACGTCGCGTTATGGTTAATGTCATCAGTTTTATGACTCATCATATTTAAGACATATCATATTATGCCATAATCGCATAAGGCGGGTTGGCAATCGCTGTATGATGGTGATAGTACTCAGAGAAACCCATTATAAATAAATAAAATAAAAATAAAAAAGGTTTTCATTCACGTAAACTTTAAAAAAGCGCTTGTAAATAGTCAGAACATGTTTGTAGTAATACAGTTATTATTTCTAGTTACTTATTACAAATATTTAGGTACACGGAATTTTCA
Source organism: Pseudoips prasinana (assembly GCA_951640165.1). NCBI lineage: Eukaryota > Metazoa > Arthropoda > Insecta > Lepidoptera > Nolidae > Pseudoips > Pseudoips prasinana. The sequence goes on along the minus strand of OX621259.1, from coordinate 13,674,013 downwards.
AAACTTTATACAATTTATTTTATAATGGTAGTGATATTTAGCTAGCTTGTATTAAGTTATTGTCAAGGAGATTATATTTAGGTTTGATTATTGAAATTTATATTTTACTACATATTGTGTCTGGTATATATCTATATAAATATAAAGAGAAGTCCTGACTGATTGACTGACTCATCAACGCCCAGCCCAAACTCTTGGACCTAGAAAGCTGAAAAATTGCACAAATGTTTTCTTTATACTGTAAACGAGGAATAAGGAAGGATTTTTCGAAATTCAACCCCTAAAGGGGTAAAAGGGGGGTGCAAAGTTAGTATGAAACTTTGCCGTTTTTGAAGTTAAAGGCATGAAAATTGGTATTTGGCCTTCCAGTAAAAAATAAAAAATACGTATTTCAGGATTTTTGGAATTTCCAGCCCCAAGAACGTAAATAGGGGGTGTAAGTTTGTTTTAAAAATGCGACAGTTTTGAAGTTAAACCCATGAAAATTGGTACTTGGCCTTTGAGTTAAAAATTAAAAATAAAACTTCAGGATTTTTTTAAATTCCACCCCGAAGGGCTTCAAATATGGGATGTAAGTTTGTTTGAAAAATGCGATATTTTTGAAGTTAAACGCATGGAACTGAGTATGTGGCCTTTTTGTTAATAATCTATACATATAATAAAATCGTAGGAAAGTCAAAACTGTACATTGAACTTTTTTTTTAAAAGGATACTTGGGGCGTGATCTGCAATCGATGTCGAAGCCAAAAATATAGTTTTTAGAATTTTTGTCTGTTTGTCTAAACTAAACTCAAAAAGTACTGCATGGATTTACTTTAAATTTTGCATGAATATTACTAACAGATCGGGTCAACATATAGGCTACATATTGACACGCTATCACCTTCGGGGGAGGAGCTGTGATAATTTATAAAGTTTAACGCGGGTGAAACCGCGGGGCACAGCTAGTGGTATATATATTTGTATTTTCCTTCATATTGTCTGAATTTCATTCTCTGGTATATACTCCCTCGGGGGGAGTTCTACACCTCTTACGAAATGAGATGGGTTGGTGATATTCTGTGCCGTCAGCCACACAGCAAGGTTTTATGACTGTTTATTACAAAAAAAATTGTCGTTAAAGGACAACTATATAAAATTATATCCCAAATTCATTAAACTAACTTTATACTTAATTTTATAATAACAGAGATTAAGTTCGGAATTAAAAATTTGAAAACATGTTATTAACCCGTCTGCATATTCACGTGATTCTAACAGTAGAGCCAACATGCAGTAATTAATGCGATATGCTACCTACATTAGGGTCGTGTACCGCTAGATTATAAAATTTTATACGAATAAAGTGCAAGTTTATCGGTACAGTAGTTTTTGATAACCTAACCACTATACCGTTAAATATAAATATGATGGAAAGAGTTGTGGGTTGTCGCTTCTTCACCGTCGGATATTGTAGGGGGCGTAGATGCTTTGTAAGATTAATATACTTACTTATCGTATGGGCAGTGGTTACCCTAGTGTCTGAATTGTTCAAGCCGTCCATTAGGCCACTGACATGGCTTAACGGCTGTTGTCTAATGGCTACAACCAGGACCGACAGCTTAATGTGCTCCTCGAAACAGGAAGATGGTCAGAAATTAAATCACTTTGGCGGTCATCCATCTATGGACTGACCGTGAGCTTCTTATCTTATCTTATCTTTCTTGTGTCCTTGCGTACAGCATTGCGACCCTTCAGGATCTTTTGTACTATCCTCCACTGGTTTTCATTCCACCCCTAGAGCCCTGAATGATGTCGGCACATAATACAGTCCGCTTCTTAGGGGTAGATCCTTGTAGTCTCCTGGTTCTGGATATGCCAGCCCCAGGATTCTGTGTCTTGCCAATGCATCGCATTTGAATATTATATGCAGCATTGTTTCATTTTCTTCCCCACAGGTCCTGCAGATCGGGTTATACGACATTTCCAGTTTGTGTAGGTGATAGTTGGTGCCGTAGTGGCCCGTAAATACTGCTACTATCAGTCGTAACTGGTTTCTTATTTTCAAAGCTTTCTGGACCAGCTTTTGTCTTCTCCTCTTATGATTTGTTTGGAGTGTTTTAGTTCCTTGATCCTCGCCAATCAGTTACGGATAGGTGAGAGCATCTAGCTATGAGCGTTGTAGATCAATTTGCAATTCCATTTAGGTTATATACTTTGACACAAGAAATCAAACACAACGAAACGTAAGACAGTTTCTAGGCACTAGTTGTCCGCTCCAAGCCTCGAAGAGAACTCTGTGCAAAATCACGCAGACATGCCTCGTCGACTAGTACGAACGTCATGCCAGATTCTGTCGAAGTGTGCCAAGTTCACACTTTCGTTTCGTAGTAAGCTGATATTTCGTACGATAATAATTCCGACAGACATATTAGACTCCAACCACACAAAGAGCTGCACTTAAATCTTCAACTGAACAGATTTTCATCAAGTGTAGCTAAGCATCATCCCGATTGACTGAGCTGTAGAATAAAGCCTTAACAAAATTCGTTTCACGAGCATATGTGACGTCATAAATGATTCCGAATCAGTTTTCAACGTTGAATCCGATTGAACGAATGATTTTGTCATTTTAACCTTCATTTGTTTGAACGCCGATCACGATCTCGATGACTGGTGAATTAGGTGGTAACCCCCTGGTTTAATTGAACATCATATAATCAGCCTGATAATGTACAGTGCGTGCTGGACATAGGCCTTCCCCCAAAGGTTATTACGCTGGAGGAGTTTGCCGTAGTCACCGGTGGCGCTGCTGCCCGATTACCTGATCTATCCCTTAGTCGTCTTTTACGACACCCACGGGATGGTATGGGGTGGCGCTGTTATTATTTCCAGGCCGGAAACCACATGGCTACCATATAACATCATGAATATCAACGATATGGCCGGGCCTGGAGAACGTGCATAAAAAAATTATCCAGCCTTTTACGTAAAGGCAAAATTGTGACTGACAAAGCGGATTGCAACAAGCACAAAGCAAAGCTTTTGTAGCGAGCGACAATATTGCTTACAAAGGGATTCTATCTTGCACTTTTTGGCATCATGCTGTTATGTGATGAAACGGGAAACCGGGTATTAAATTGTATTCGTAGCTTTACTTTATTAAAGGGTGCGGTTGTTTTATGCGATAAACGCTGCGTTACACGCAATGCGATTAACGAACATCATTTCATATCAGGTAATATAATTACAAACCATTGTTTTACGCGGTTGACGCAGCGCCAAGCGCAGCGTGAAACGCGATGCGTCAAACGTACATATAAAAATATTTTATCTTCATATTTTATGTAAGGAGTATCCTGGTTTATTGCGTGAAACGTATCCGTTCAACCCAAGCGGTTAGCGCTTGCGCATATTCGTGTCGTTTTGTGCGCCTACCCACATTTGATGGATGAAGAATAATTAATAACTTGGCATTGCATCTTGTCTCAGTTCATTGTGGCATTCGTTACCATCACTATCAATCAATAAATTTTGTGTTCCTTCATGTTGTCTTGTTTTATACATAGGGTCGATTTTACCGCGACATGATAATAAATTAATATAACCATCTTCCTCTTCTTCTTCTAATAATATCTAATAATGCTATTATTTTTCTTTTCCTGTCTGCCATTTTGTTTTCTCACACGTTCACCTGCTTGAAAGACACTGTTTACTAAATTCCAAATAGTAATCGCAAACATTTGCATACGCAGCGTCAAACTTATAAAACAATGTTGTACTATGTATTTCCTTAACTTAGGAAAAATGACAATGCGCTAGCAGCGGCGTTTAGCGCATGCGATTGCGGCAAAAAAAGAAGGCCTTGTTTTTGGAACGCATACGCGTGGCACGCGGTCAGTTTATAGATGGGTAACCGCTAAAGTGGTTTAATTTCTGAGCGTCTCCGTGCTTCGAAGGGCACGTCAAGGTGAGCATCCTAGTCGTTAGACAACACTCAATAAGCTATATCAAGTTAAAATATTACATTTGTGTGGAATCGTCATTTTTTTACCCTACCGTGCAGTATATGACGTGGCAGCTACTGAGAAACACTGCCAAAAAACTCAGTAAGAAATAATGGAGATGTATCCTATAAATATACCTAATAGCTTTTAAATAGAAGATAAGATAATTGTTTATTTCACCATTAAACAATACTCAATACTCAATACTCAATCATTTATTGCTTCCATAATGTATAACAGATGGTAACATAAAACTATAACAATAATAGGTGCGTACAGTTAAATGCAACACATTTTTACATAATGAAGTTATTCGCTTGTTGTATTTAATAATGGTTTTCAACTAATTGGTCAACAAACAGATATTAATTTAACCCTGTTCCTAAAACACGGATCCTAATGCATTTAATTAGTTATTAATGACGCATTTCATATTTTCTTCTACAAGATGTTGTCAAATGTGGACTGCATTTGCCCATAAAATGCCTGTTTACTCAGTGTAACGATACCAATTAAAAACAATGGCGTTCAACTCAAGACTGTTGTATTTTTCTCATAGCAGAGTAGCTTGACAGTCACTCAATTAGAACTACCTACATATATTTCGCTCAGATCCTGTGGAAGCCTATGAATGTATCTGAAAATACCTTGTTAGGAAAGAAATTTCACATAATTCCACGTATACCTAATGAAAATGTAAGGACATTGAACAAAGACAAAGCGGTGGTAACAGTAAAAAAAATAATAGATATCTTGAGAAACTAACACACTGCCATTTGATCCAAAACTAAACAGAGCCCGTACTATCACAACAATAGCTAAACATACTAATATGTGTCTAGGTGTAATTTATGCAACGACGGGAAAATTACAAAAAGGTTAGTCGCGTTAATACCTGATCGACCAGTCATTTAAGCTTAAATTGGGTAAGAATCTCGGAATTCGAGATACCCAGTTGTAAGTCTGTAAATACTTGTATATTGACACCCTTAAAGTTGTCTCAAAACCTACATCATATAGGGTGTACGCAACTATTAAATTTCAAGGTCAAAGCTGACAAAAATCGGTTTTTTTTGCGCTTTTTTTGTAATAATCCCATTTCCTATGGGTTTTTAGCTATTTGTATTTATTATCAACTAGCTGGTGCCCGCGACTTTGTCGGCGACAATTTTGAATGATGGCCAATGTAACTACTTATTACTTAAGCTTAATCTAAAAAATATAACTTTAAAAACAAATAAGCAATATAAATTGAATAAAACCTAACTTATAAATAACCTTACTAAGAAATAAATGAAAAACTACTTCGCTACTGTTATTTACAAAAAGGACCCGATATCATCACGCAAAAATCAAAGAATACATATCAATTGTCCTTAAGTATAGTCAGTAAGTTAAATAAAGTAAAATAAAATAACTACCCAAAAATCCTGAATTATATATATTTAATTTTTAACTGAAATTCTAAGTACCAATTTTCATGCGTTTAACTTCAAGTCGTAGTTTACATAGAAACTTACGTACCCTACTTTACGCCCTTAGGGGGGGGGGGGGGATTCTCAAATATTCAGAAATATATATTTTAAATTTTTAACTGAAATGCCAAATAACAATTTTCATGCGTTTAACTTAAAACGTTTCAAATTTTTCATACAAACTTACATCCCCAATTTTACACCCTTGGGGGTGGAATTTTCAAAAACCCTTCTTTAGTGGATGCCTACGTCATAAAAGGTACCTTCTGTCAAAATGTCAAGTCTTTAACTCCAGCCGTTTAGGCTGTGCGTTGATATGTCAGTCAGTATAAACTTACATCACCTATTTTATGCCATTCGGGGTGGATTTTTCAAAAATCCTGGAATACATTTTTTTATTTTTAACTGAAATGCTTAATACCAATTTTCATGCGTTTAACTTAAAAATTGACACATTTTTCATACAAACTTACACCCCCTATTTTACGCTCTTGGGGCTGGAATTTCCAAAAATGCTGAAATATATAATTTTATTTTTAACTAAAAGGCCAAATACCAATTTTCATGCGTTTAACTTAAAAATTGTCACATTTTCCATACAAACTTACATCCCCAATTTTACACCCTTGGGGGTGGAATTTTCAAAAACCCTTCTTTAGTGGATGCCTACGTCATAAAAGGTACCTTCTGTCAAAATGTCAAGTCTTTAACTCCAGCCGTTTAGGCTGTGCGTTGATATGTCAGTCAGTATAAACTTACATCACCTATTTTATGCCATTCGGGGTGGATTTTTCAAAAATCCTGGAATACATTTTTTTATTTTTAACTGAAATGCTTAATACCAATTTTCATGCGTTTAACTTAAAAATTGACACATTTTTCATACAAACTTACACCCCCTATTTAACGCTCTTGGGGCTGGAATTTCCAAAAATGCTGAAATATATAATTTTATTTTTAACTAAAAGGCCAAATACCAATTTTCATGCGTTTAACTTAAAAATTGTCACATTTTCCATACAAACTTACATCCCCTAGTTTTCGCCCTTGGGGTGGAATTTCCAAAAAACAGTGAAATACGTGATTTTTTATTTTTAACTGGTAGGCCAAATACCAATTTTTATACCTTATACTTCAAAAACGGCAAAGTTTCATACTAACTTAGCGCCCCTGTTTTACCCCCTTAGGGGTTGAATTTCGAAAAATCCTTCCTTAATCCTTGTCTACATTATAAAACAAACATTTGTGCAAAATTTCAGCTTTCTAGGTCCAAGGGTTTGGGCTGGGCGTTGATGAGTCAGTCAGTCAGTCAGGACTTGTTTTTTTATTTATATAGATATTGAAGAATACAAAATTCTCTACAAATTTTGTTTAATTTTTTTTTATACGGTGAACCGTTTTAACAAAGAGGGCGGAGAGCGCGCGGTCACAGCATCACTTCAGGTCAACCGGTGCCTCCGGACATATACAACATGTAACTTAATTAACGCACATCCTGTAAATAGTTCGTTCAGAATCGTTTACTGAATCGATTCATATCATTTTTAATATAGGTAATTTTTTATTCCAAAATAATTAAAGTTACGGAAATTATCGTTATTTTAACCCTGTACAGTCAAAACAAATTGATATGGAGCGTAAGTCAAAGTAATAAGACTTATAAATCGCAGTTTTATTTGTATTCATACAAATTCCATCATTCAACACAAAATAAATAAAAACAAGTTTTATTCCAAGAAACTAATTTAGTAAATAACAATGCATATATATGTTATATTAAAAATTTAGTGTATGTATTATGATTACAACATAATATTCTAATTGGGGTGTTTGAGGGTGTGCGTTAATTACATTACATGTTGTATAGTTGATGAACTATCGATAAATCAATGATTATAAATATTTGTAAATTTTTATTAACTATTGTATTATATTTTATCATTTTTTGCCTAACCTATTCACTTTTTATTCAGTATTAATTTATTTAACAACACATACCTGCCCATGTTATTGCAGAATTGTTAATAAAAATATAGGAATTATATTTGAATTTTAACCTAATTAATATTAATAACTTCTTACATGATGAAAAAAAAACAAATAAATGATGAATGAATCTTTTTATTAAAAAATATTGTATATAATGTAGGTTTTGCGACAACTTTTAGGGTGTCAATATACAAGTATTTACAGACTTACAGCTGGGTATCTTTTCTAATTCCGAGGTGAACTTACTATAATGAGTGGACAATCACGCGACTAACCTTTATTGCTACTTTCTCGACGTTCCGACCAAGTTGCATTGATCGTGGTAACGGGCTGACTGGCGCAGCGGTGTTGCGCTAATGAAGGCGTCGATGTATAAGTAATTTGTAATATGTATACAACATGTAACTTAATTAACGCACTTCCTGAAAATAGTTTGTTCAGAATCTTTTACTGAATCGATTTATATAATTTTTAATGTAGGTAATTTTTTATACCAAAATAATTAAAGCTACGGAAATTATTGACATATTAATCCTGTACAGTCAAAACGAATTGAAATGGACCGTAAATCAAAGTAATAAGACCTTTAAAATCGCAGTTTATTTGTATTCATACAAATTCCATCATTCAATACAAAATAAAGAACAATAAACTTCATTCCAAGAAACTAATTTAGTAAATAACAATGCATATACATGTAAAATTAAAAATTCAATGTATGTATTATGATTACCACATAATATTTTAATTGGGGTGTCTGAGGGTGTGCGCTAATAACTTTACATGTTGTATATTGATAGGGTCTTCTCACTTGGGGCGCATTGGATCCAGTAGTAGCATTAAAGCGCGACCGTCGTTATAAACACAAGGTCCGCCATAATAATACCTTAATATAGACAGAACCATTCGGACAATATGTAGTACAAATATAGTTAAAACTATAAATTTCGATAATTAAACTTAAACATAATCTCTTTGACAATAACTTAATACAAGCTAACTAAATATCATTGCTATTATAAAATAAATTTTATAAATGTTTTCATATAATCCGTGTACCTAAATCTATGTAACTAGAAATAATTATGTATACTTAATTATATTACTACAAACATGTTCTGACTATTGAAAAGCGCTTAGTTCAAGTCTACGTGAATAAAAACCTTTTTTATTATATTTTATAGAATAAAAATCAATGCCACTTTTCGTTGTAATGTTATAACTCAACAACGCCTTTACCTATTTGGCTAATTATGGTCTTGAATTATTCGTGGAAGTCCAGGGAAGGTTTGTACGTAGAGAAAATTTTAAAAAAGTCTTGAAAAAGTGTAAAATCATCATCTTTCTATACTCCCATATACAAACAATTTGTACTAATACTTAAAAGCGTAGCGAAGCACGTACCGTTCCGCTAGTATTTTATAGATAAATTACATACAGTCACAGAACAAACAATCGTGCTCATCGCACAAGGATTTGGGTGGGGATCGAATCCACGACCTCTGGCTTAGCAGTCAGAGTCACTAGCCACTAAACTAGTAGGCCTAAGAATGTATTTGCTTTAGCGACGTGATCTGGAAACTACCCAAGATTTCAGTCGAACACAACACTAGCACCAAATCAAGCACAAATTTTTAATTTTATTTCAAATGATAATCAAAATAGCTTTTATCACTGATAATAATTACTCTTCATTACATCTATTTGATTATAACTTATTATATACTAGCTGTGCCCCGCGGTTTTACCCGCGTTAATTTTTATAAATTATCACAGCTCCTCCCCCGTAGGAGATAGCGTGATGATATGTAGCCTATATGTTGACCCTACCTCTTAGTAATATTCATGCAAAATTTGAAGTAAATCCATGCAGTACTTTTTGAGTTTAGCCCGGACATACATACAGACAAACAGACGCACAGACAGAAATTCTAAAAACTATATTTTTGGCTTCGATATCGATTGTAGATCACGCCCCAAGTATCCTTTTAAAAAAATACTCAATGTACAGTTTTGACTTTCCTACGATTTTATTACATGTATAGAAGATAATGGAGTCCCCGCGCGTAGACTGTACAAGACAGACGTGTTTTTAGTTAGTCCCGGCAGTAAAATCAAAAAGAGTGCTTAAAAGTGACTGTTTAACGTTGAAAACCTCTCAAAACTTGCAGTGTGTGACTGAAAAACTGGGATTATTTATGCAAATAGTGAAAAACTGATAAAAACTACAGTGCAGTGTCGTTAAAACTTCGAATATTTACAAACTCCGTATTCGATAAAACAAAGGATTGGACTTTGACCCCATTAGCAAAGTTGCTCGTTACATGCTTGGTCATCGTTGAAATAATTACTTTTATAACACACACGCCAAATTCCGAGATTTCTGCCAAGTGTTGGTAGCCGAGTGGCTAACGTTCTCGGACAGGTGCCGAGGTATCAAGATCGATCCCGGGTGACGGTATCACTTTTTGGTTATTTTAAAGTCTGATTAATTCATAATATTCGATAAAATATATGAAATATAGAAATATTTATACATATTATTAGTAAAAATATTATCTAAAAATGTATAAAACACCACCTGGTACTCCAAACAATTTTTCGACCCCCTCCCGTTCTGAATCGGATATTTGCAAGCTAATGGAGGAAATGACAACGCCTGATTCAAATATAAGAGCAATCAATATCACGCAGCGAGCAAAACGCCATCGTCCTACAGATGATACCTTGCGGACACAGAATGAACAGGGGTTTCTCTCTGAAATAAAATCTATGCTCATGGAGTTTAAACTCGACCAGGACCAAAAATTTGAAAAAGTAAGTTCGACCCTAACTTCAATTACTACTCAAAACATGGAGATTCAACGATCCGTCGATACTCTCACATCACAACACCTAGAGCTTCTCCAAAAAATTGAGACTTTAGAGAAGGAAAACACCCATTACAAAACCCGAATATATACACTAGAAAGTCAAATAGATCTTCTAGAAAGGAACGCAGTCAACACGACCATCGAAATACGCAATCTTCCCAAACAGGACCACGAAAATAAGTCTACGCTTGCCAACATAGTTAAGAACATCGGATCCACGCTGGCACTAGATTCTCCAATTCAAGAGACTGAGATAAAAAATATCTTTCGATCTATGTCGGACGCTATAGTCGTTGACTTCACCACAGTACATCGTAAGGAAACTGTTATCTCCAAACTGAAAATCTACAACAAATTACGTCGTGACAAGCAGGAACCTCAACTCAGCTCAACCAGCATTAACCTCCCTGGAGAATCCCGAAAAATTTACATGTCAGAGTATTTAACTGCGAAAACTAGGAAATTATTCCATACAGCACGCTCATATGTCAGGGACAGGAAGCTCTTTGCTGCATGGACATCCTATGGCAAGATCTACGTTAAAACCGTAAAAGAAACAGCCCCTGTGCGGATTGATAATGAGTCTAGCTTGAACAATCTCATTTTGTGACTTGCTTCGGATTTTGTTTGCTATCTGTACACAATATTATTAGTTATAGTTTTTTTATTCTATTTCATTAATTTTAGTCTAGCTTGTACACTACTTATAAAACTAAACTGGATACCTGTATACACACTTTTACACACTCAACACCCACTGTTTCCTTACACGCACACCCATTCATCTCTACACACCTTAAACATATCCATTGCATCGTGTCACGGTTCGTATAGCTGGGAACCAAATCAAAGCCTAGATCTAAACTACAAGTGTATAAAATTCGCCACGTATATATGCGTGGCAATCTCTTATAACTTAAAAAATACTTAATCTAAAAAAATGCAAGTAGACCCTCTGGGACCTGATTTGGACAATTTCCAAATAGCTAAAGCAATTAACTGTGACATAGATAGCATAAATAAACACATAAACACTAACAAATGTACACTCACTCTCCTCTCACAAAACATACGCAGTATCAACTGCAACATGCCAAATTTTTCCATTTTCTTACAGAGATCTAAAATATTTTGGGACGTTATAGTACTTTCTGAGTGTTGGCTTCCCTCAGCTAAGTCCATACCCTATCTGGATAACTATATTTATTCACAAACGACGTTAAATAAAACCCAAAATGAAGGCGTTGTAATCTACTGTAACAAACAAATAAATGCAACGTTCGAAGAACGCGCCTTAAGTGACTCCAATTGCCTCCTCCTGAAGTTAAACTCAGAAACATGTATTATCGGTATCTACCGCCCGCCAAGTCAAAGTGACACCACCAACTTTATTGACTCACTAGACTCCTTACTGAAATCGCTAACGCAATTTAAAAATATTATTCTCTGTGGGGATATCAATATTGATATATCACCGAATGGTGTAGATAAACGTTCAGATGAGTATCTCAACATGCTTGCTACCCATTTCATGCTTCCAGGTCATGATATACCTACTCATGGACGCACTTGTCTCGATCACATCATTCTCAAAACAAAACTGAAGGCTAAATGTATTGTCTTTGAATCCTCGATCACCGACCACGAAAGTGTTGCCATTAGCTTTAAATCTCATACTCTGCCTACATTTAAGAATATAGTTACAAATTCTGTTGACTTAAAGCGGCTTGACGCACTCATACCAAATCTAGATTTGAAACAAATTCTTGATTGCAGTGACGCCAACATTGCCACAAATATATTAGTGTCCCAACTATCTAATGTCATCGATGAGTGCACGAGTTCCATTAAGATTTCAAACAGAAAAAGGACTATCAAGCCGTGGATGACTACCGGGCTCTTACGATGCTTGAAAACTAGAGATAACTTATACAAAAAAACCAAACGGGACCCAAACAACGACGTAATAAAAACAACGTATAGACGTTACAGAAATTTCTGCAACAATATTATCAAAAAAACTAAAAGAAATTACGAAAAAAAGGAAATTGAAAATGCAAAAGGAAACAATAAAAAACTATGGAGGGTTATCAAAAGTATTGGTAACATGAATGACCCTGTTGATCATTCATCCGCTCTGTTAACATCGGAAAATCCCCAAAATGACATTAACAATGTGAACAACTATTTTGCTAATGTTGGAAAGACTCTTGCGGCTCTAATTGGCATTTCAAACTCAAGTACAGATTCAGCAGTCTGCTCTGCTACAGCTTTAAACTCTCTGGTCCTACTTCCCACTGACGAAGTAGAGGTATCCCTAATCATCCGAGGCCTAAAGGACAAGTGCGCCGCTGGGATTGACAACATTAGCACCACAATAATTAAAAGGTATTTAGATCTTCTCACTGTCATTATAACTCATATATGTAATCTATCGTTATCCACCGGCGTATTCCCTGACGTATTTAAAATTGCTCTTGTGAAACCCATACACAAAAGTGGCGTAAAGGACTCTGTTGACAACTACCGACCAATTTCGATCCTACCTGCACTATCGAAGGTCTTGGAACGCCTTTTAAACAGACGCCTGACAAAATACCTGGAGCGCAATAATCTTCTCTCCTCCGGACAATTCGGCTTCCGTGAAGGGAAGTCTACCAACGAAGCGGTACACAACTTGATGCATGCTATAGTAACAAGCTTGGACAAAAAGAAAAAATGCCTCACAGTGTTCCTTGATCTTGCCAGGGCCTTCGACACGGTATCCATTCCTCACCTCCTGAACAAGCTTGAGCAGATAGGAGTCAGAGGAGTCCCTCTGAAACTCTTTGAAAGCTATCTCACAAACAGAAAGCAGCGAGTTAAAATAGACCAGAGGTTGAGTAGTGAGCTACCCGTGGTGTACGGTGTACCACAGGGAAGTATACTTGGCCCAACGCTGTTCTTGGTATACATCAATCAGCTATGTCAACTCCAACTCGTCAATGGCAAAATCGTAACGTTTGCCGACGATACTGCCCTATTCTTTCTTGGCGATACCTGGGAGGAAGTTTTTCACACTGCGCAAAATGGTTTTAATGCCATCCACATGTGGCTACATGACAATGTGCTGTCCTTGAACATCAGCAAGACAAAATATATAACATTTGCTCACAGGCAAAACTTACTCCCTCCTCTTACTCTAAACATTTATGCTCATTCCTGCTCACTTGAACTATCTTCATGCAATTGTGCTTCACTCTCTAGGACTGAAAACGTCAAATATCTTGGTATTACCATGGACCAATGCTTGACGTTCAAACCGCATATAAAAGCTCTAGTTACACGCCTGCGCAAACTTATATATATTTTCAAGTCCCTTAGACACATTAATGACATGAATGTAATAAAAACAGTATATTATGCGCTATGCCGGTCTCTGATCGATTATTGTATAATTTCTTGGGGTGGTGCTGCGAAGTCACATCTAATCTATGTTGAAAGGGCCCAGCGGGCCATTCTGAAGGTAGGCGCTGCTCTACCTTTTCGCTTCCCTACAGTCGAATTATATGAAAAATGGAATACACTCACAGTAAGACAAGTCTTTATATTGAATGTTGTGCTAAAGCAACATTCGCAACTCCCATATGACCCTGATCTTGTTAAAGACAAACGTCGAAAGGGCAAAATATGCGAGCCATATCCCGCTAAGACAGCCCTTTCTCAAAGTTTTTACTGTTTTCTCGGACCCTATTTATACAATAAAATTTATTCTCACCTAAACCTATACCCTCTTCTCAAATCAACTTGCAAAGCATCAGTATCAAACTATCTTCAAACTTTAAATTACTCAGACACTGAAAAACTGCTAATTCCACTATCGTAACTACCTTCGCACTGACATCTTTAAATTTCGGATTGTGTCGTTATCACTGCCCTCTATCTCTATCTCTCTTGCCCACACACACAAACGCAAAACATTCCATTCACTACACAATCACACACACATTAGTATCCATTTTAGGCTGTTATTTTTATTTTTATTTAATTATATTTATTTTGTTTTTGTTTTTATTATGATTTTATTCTTTTGTTTTTCTTATGTTTTTATTTTGTTATTCTTCTAGTCTATAAGATCATACTTTACAATGCTATAATTATGTCTTGCTCTGTTATCTTGTTTGTACCTTCTGCGGGAGGGCCTGGTGACTCGTAATACAGGTTATTTTTTAACCTACTTCGAGCGCCAGTCTCTCACAAAGTTAGCCCATAAATAAGTGTCACATTTGTAAACTTAATCATAACTTGTGAGTGAAAAATAAACTATATATTATAATAATTACACTTCATTCTCTCCATCTATTTGATTTTAACTTATTATATATAGTTTTACAATATAATACAATTCTATGTAATTCATTCTAATGTACCGAATTCTCTTTCACGTTTAATAATTAATTTTTAAGCTAATACTTCTAGCTAATAATTCTTCGACATCGGTAACAGTATTATCAGTTTTCCATTTGAAACATGCCATGTTGTTCCAGCCAACTTTCTGATATAGTTAGTCCTTTTTTATATTAGAGAGCGCCAAACGAGCAAGTGGTTCACCTGATGGCAAGTGATCACCGCCGCCCATGGACACTCGCAACACCAGAAGTGTCGCGGATGCGATACAGGCCTTTAAAAGTCAGCAAACAAGTGTTGGTGACCCTTACCCCCAACCCAATGAGTCCTTCAGCAACTTCAACCATTCAGTAACTTCTTTTGTCCATTTTTCCTTATTGTTTCTTATCCTATGACCTATCCAGTTCCATTTAAGCTTTTTCACAGAGTAAGCGACATCTGTGACTTTTGTCTTGCAAATCTGCACTTTTTTCTACTTCTTATATTTTAAATTTGATTTTATCTCTTAACTTAATTATCACATTTACTTTTACAACAATAATCATTTTATCATAATACATCTAAAGTCATGTAATTTTTATATCCTTGCTTCCATTCGTGCCTAATGTATATTACTCCACCTACGCCTATACTGTAACAGTATGATTTTAATGCCGGTAATTTCGGTTGCTAGGACAATTGAATGTTTTATTAATACCATCCGCTTTACAGATGTCTTTCTGGTAACAAAGTGTAACATTATGTTCTCATGTAAGTCAATTGTTGTAAATTCTTAATGAGAATAAATATCTTAAATTACCTACACCTTTTTTTTTTTGCGGGGTGTAAAATCCTGCATGGATGTCCTCCGCCTTGGGGGAGGCGGAGGGGTCTGTCAGACTCCTACTGGCTAAAAACCACCCCGGTGTTCCATCTCATACCTGCGCCGGGAGTCGCGGGAACAAACGATACTTCCGCAACCCCTAGCTGGTGCTGGCCCATACCTGCGGGCCTCCTCGCATTAGCGGGGGGAATGAGGTGTTGAACTCCCCCCGCAACGTCTAAGAGGGGCGCGCGTGGAACACGTCGCGCCGCCGCCTCAGGTCCAGATGTGTAGTAGGCGACGGACGCCCCCGAGTCCGTCGCCCCTGGACCCATTTAGGGGGGCTGGAAGAGGGCGTTATCCGCCCTCCGCCGACGCCCGGTGCGTCTGCTGCGTCTGCTGCGGGCCGGGTGAGAGGATGTGATCTCCCTCTCCCTTTCCGCAGCTTCCTTCCGCGAGATGACTGTCTCGCAGAAGGAAACCACCGCGTCCCAGGACTCTTCGCCGCCAACCATCGAATTCACGACGGCCGGCAGCGACAGGTCACTGCCTACTCCAGAAATGAGGACACGGCGCTGCTCCTCCCAAACGGCACACTCTGCCATCGTATGCAGCGCCGTGTCCTCCCGACAGTCGACGCAGTGGTGACACCGGGCGTCCGGCTCCCTGTTTATGCGACACAGGTACTTCCCGAAGCAGCCATGCCCCGAGAGTACCTGCGTCACCGAAAACGACAGGGAGCCGTGCCTCCTCCCGAGCCAACGCTCGAGTACCGGCCGGACCGCCTCGATAGTGACGAGGCCGGCGGTTGGGCGCGAGAGCCTGTCCCGCCATTCCGCCACCAGGGCCTGGCGAAGCTGCGACGGACGCAGCTCCATGTGTCGCTGCATCGGCCGCTCGCCTTGCGCCAGCATCTCCTCGCGCCAGCGGTACAGTGACGCGAGTACTTTCGCCTCGAGGTCCCAGGCGGGGATCCGGCCACCTGTAAGACCGCCGCCGTCGCCAGCAACGCTGCCTCCCTGTGCGAACTCCCACGGGCCGTGACCAGCGTGTCGTCCGCATAACACGTCAGGTCCACGCCCGGCTGGAGTTCGCCCCTCAGCACCCAGTCGTACCCGATGTTCCACAGGAGCGGGCCCAATACCGAACCCTGTGGAACACCACACGATTTTGAGTGCTGTGTAAGGTTGGGCGATGACATCACATCATCACATCGGTAGTACCAATCGGTAGTATCAATCACATTGGTAGTACCCGCTAGAAAGGTCAAGCGTAGAAAAGTATATAGCTCCTGAAAGAGAATCCAAAATTTCGGTTATATTAGGGAGGGGAAATTTATCGTCTTGGATGTTATTGTTTAATTTTCTGTAGTCAATTACCAATCGCCACTTCCTATTGCCTAAACTATCTATTTTTTTCGGAACCAGTAACAATGGGCTAGACCATTCAGACTGGCATGGCTCAATTATGCCTTCTCGTAACATATCACTAATCTGATCATTTACTTCACGTTTTTGGGAATATGGAATTCTATAGGGTTTACTAAATACAGGCTGAGTATTAGGTTTTAAATTAATTTGGTGTTTATAAATGTTTGTTGTGGTTAACTGGTCTCCTGGTAATAAAAATACATCTGAAAATTTTGCACATATGTTTTCAATAGTTACTTGCTCTTCAGCATTCAAATGTTTTAAATTTAATAAGCTAAATAATTTTTTTACACGATTCGAATTGAGAATTTTACATTGATTAAAACTACACACATTATATTCGCTAACATTCTGTATGGTCGGTTGAATATTGTCAAGGGAAACCTCCTTGTCGCTTGTATTTAAAACCAAAATAGGTATCAAGCCATTTGTAGGCTTTACTAACGTACTAGCCAGAAATACTTCCTCCTGTAATTCCGAGGAACAAACTAGACATTCTTCTGTAAACGTAGTTTGTATATAATGTATCGATTCTGATCTTGGCGGTAAAATAAAACAATGGGAACTCGATCTTAAAGGTAAAATAATGTTATTATTTAGTGTCAAAGTAGAACAATTAAGATTTAAAATAGCATTAAATTTGGAAAGAAAATCTTGTCCTAAAATAGCATGTGCCTTACATGGCAAGGAATTAAAAACATAAAACTTATGTTCGAATGAATGACCTGGCGGATCATAACAGTTACTAAGTGTTAAATAAACGTATCCGATTGCTTCTATTGAACCGCCTATTCCGTTTATTGTAATGGTCTCTGTATGGAGTGGAATGTTTAATCCAACAACATGTTTATATTTAATAGCACAGATGGTTGCGCCGGTGTCTATTAGAAATGAATAGTTATATTTATCTACATATAAATCAATGCAACAAGTACTATCGTTTGCACAAATGAAATCATTATTCACGAAAAAATTTGCTTTGTTCCACAGGCGAATTGTCATTAGTGGGTTCATCGTTCAATACACGAATATTTGGATATTGACGTGTCCCTCGATGACCCCTATAATTATTATTGTACCTATTATTATAGTTCGAGTACTTACCTCGGTACGATGTTGACGGACCTCGTACTTGATTCTCGAAGGCACGACCACGGCCTCGGTAGAACGTAGCACCACGGTGCATGGTTGGTCTGCTAAAGTTATTATATGTAGAAGCACCTCGAAACTGGCGAGTAGTCCCAGCATTAAAGTTACCTCTGTAATACGTAGGTTTATGATAGTTGTTACGCTTTTTATTATACGTTAAAATATCTCCAGACTGAGACGGCAACGCAATTTCCTCATCTACCGCTGCCTGTACCGCGTCCTTCAATGAGTCAAAATTTCGTGCAGCTATTATAGTGCTAAGACGCCTATTGCGCAACCCGTCGGCAAAACGTTTGATCGCTTGCTTTTCATTTAAGGGCTGTAAAATTTTTAAATTCTGCGTATTACCGTCGGCTTGCGCGATAGTCAGATCCATGAATATTTCGGTCAATTCTTTGCCGTAATCATCAATTGATTTTCCATCTTGCCGAACAGATTGTAGTTTATTTTGTAAAGCTACGGAACTCTTTTTAGGTAAAAGAATCGTACGCATATCAGCTAATAATGCATCTACGGTTGTATAACTAGTATTAAGTTTCAACTTCGCGGATTGAGAAAGACGACTCTTTAAAACAAAGTTTATCAAATTTAATTTACATTGTTGACCATTCAAAATAGAACTATAATAGTCAATTCCGTCAATTAATTGTCTCGTTGATGATTCATCGTTCATGACTGGTAACAAACTTAAAGCTGTTTTTAAATTAAATTCCATTTTGGAGTCCTTTCCGTTATTTGTTGTCATACCAAATGTTTCGCTACTAGACTTATCAGATACACGTACATGTGATTTATGACAAAATTCCTTAATCTCTAAATATAATAATTCTTTAATCCTATCACTATAAGATTTAATTAATGACAAACTTTCGGCACTTAATTCTTTCTTTTCTATTTGATTTTTTAAACTTGAAAATAAAACGGTGTAACTATTATACGCAACAGTTGCCTCATTGAACTTTTCTTTTAATCGTTCAGGCGTTCTTTTGTCATAACTCAACTTAGTTAAATTCTCTTTAATTACTCTTAACTTCTCATATACATTGCTAAGTTCTTGGGCCATAATATGTCATCTTAACTAAAAAGGATAATATACTTAACATACAAATAAAAGTTACATAAATCGGTTACCATTGGGAGACGTACGTTCCTCGTTGAGTTACGTTTATGCGCACAGCAAAACACAAATTTTGTACACACTTTTTAACACTTAGTGGCACTTATTACAGCTCTCAGTTCTTATCCACTCGGTTTTAGCTCGAAATCGTCCATGCACTGGGTAGGCTTTGTTCTGGCACACGTTGAACATCTGGTTACATCTGAAGCTCCTCGACGCCCGCGCCGGGTAAATGTTCTCCTCAAAGATTGGCGAATGATTCTTTCATCGATCCATGCCTCATGGCAATTTTTGTAACATTTGTAAGCAAAATAAATTGCCAATATCAACAGCAAGCCAAGGATTATCATCATAACTATGCTGATCGCCAATAGATGAAATTGTAGTTGTTCAGTACTGGCCGAATTAGAAGTCCCAATGCCATTTTGATTGATGATAACATCTTCTCTTTTTGGTGTATTAGAATTGCACATTTTTGAAGATAAAAAAAATGAGTCTTTAATCACGTAATGTAGTCTCAGAATCAAATTCGTAAAATGTCCACATGATGACCGAAGTGCGACCCGATGCCTCAAATACCAAACATGGCAGGGTCGCCATGTAAGGTTGGGCGATGATATATCAATGAAACGCTCTGACTGCTGGATAATAACTCTCCTTTATTAATAAGTAAACATGCTTTATATTAATAGGAAAGGGTGATACATACTTATGTCTAACTTACATACTACAGCTGGTGTCCGCCATCACGTCCCACGTAGGTGACACACCTCTCCGCCAAGTAATCCCCAACAATGTGGCGGAGGTAGGAAGGCACCCGATGATATCGCAGTGCCTCCCGAATGCAACTCCAGGGCAGGGTGTTGAAGGCGTTGGAGATGTCCAAGGACACCGCCAACATCACCCCACCCCGGGACACCGCTTCCTCCGCCAGGACTCTCACCCTCGACACAGCGTGGATGGTAGAGCGCCCATGCCGAAAGCCGAACTGGCTCTCGTCCAGGTCCGGCCCCTCTCCGCACAAGTGGCCGACGAGGCGGACTGCAATTATCCGCTCGAGCAGCTTGCCCACCTCGTCCAGCAGCACTATGGGCCGGTACCCGGACGGCGAGTCTGCAGGGCGCCCCGCCTTTCTGAGCAGGACCAGACGAACAGATTTCCACAAAGTGGGAAACTGGCCCCGCTCAAGGCACGCTGTGTAGAGTCCCGTCAGTTGGGGACCTAGCTCTTTCAGAGCAAGGGCCAACGCACAGCCGTGAATCCCGTCGGGCCCCGGAGCCACGTTTTTGGCCCGGAGCCGCATCACGGCCGCCCTCAACTCTTCTTGTGTCACCCCTGGGACGCTGATGGCGTTCTCCTCTGTAGGCTCTGCGGCTGTGGGCAAAGCCATCGGCGGTGGCGTGTGCTCCGCTCTTGCCGGGAAGAGGGCTGCCACTACTTCCTCCAGCAGCTCGGGTTGGAGACTCTCCGTGAGTGGAGGCGCCGCGGTTCGAAGTTTCCCACGAACCGCACGATAAGGGCGCCCCCACAGATCTCCGTTCAGAGTCTCCAACATCTCCCTGGCTCGCGTCTTGGCTTCACCGATGGCCAGCCATAGAGCCTCCTTCGCCGCGCGGTACACCTCATACCGCGCGGCCTCTTCGTCAGGGACCCGACGACGTCTCCTCCGGTATCGCATCCACGCACGCGATGCGCAACTGTGCGATCTCGGCGGTCCACCAGTACAACTGGCGCCTTCCTGTCTGTGTGTGGACCCGGGGCATAGACGCGTCGCAGATTTGCGTCATCGCCCCTCGCCCTGCGGAACCACAGCGCCTCCTCTTCGACGTCAACGGGTCCATTCGTCGCCGACTCCCGGTACCAGGCCTGGACAATGGCGGCCTCCTCGAGAAGTTCCTTGTCAATGCGCTTACGCGCCCAGCGCGGACCGTCTACCCGCGGGGCCGGTGGACCGCAGCCGCCAGTGGTCTGGACGGAGACTTCGAAACGGATGTAGCGATGATCCGACAAAGTCTCCACCTCCACGGCGACACGCCAGTCGCGGACACGACTCGCGACAGCAGGGCTAGCGAAAGAGACGTCCACTATTGAACCGCCCCGCTGCCGCACGCAAGTGTGGACCGATCCCCGATTTAGGACGGTCAGGCCAGTCGTGACCGCCCACTCCTCCAGCACCTCACCCCGGGCATCCGTCACCGGAGATCCCCACGCCGCAGACTTGGCGTTGAGATCTCCGAGCAACAGCACGGGGCGAGGGTGGAGCCGGCCTACGACGGCACCCAACTCGACAAGGAAGTTCTCGAAATTGGCGAGACTCTTGTTGGGCGAAAAATACACCCCAATCGTACCAAATCCGTCCACGAGGGCTGCTACCCAGCCGTGCCCTCGGGACGGGTGGACCAGAGCCCCGCCAATGATGGCCACCAAGCCGTCCAAGTCTCCCAACCAGTTATCCCTGGGGGGGGAAAAGTACGGCTCGGCGACCACCGCCACGCGAATCGACCACTGCGCCATGCTCTGGAGCAAGAGATCCTGAGCTCTGGCACAGTGGTTGATGTTGCCCTGGAGGAAATGGAACAGCGCCATTAGGCCGTGTTCATTCCCTCCGCACCCCTCTCAGGCCAGGAGTCGGCCGAAGGGCAGCCAGGCTGTCGGGGGGGTAAAGAGCCCCCGGCAGCCTTGGCTCCCTTTTTCTTCTTCTTGTTGGCGGTAGCACCACAGGCCTTCCCGCCCGCTCTGTGCCCCGCGGGCCTCCCTGCAGCTGTACAGTGGCTGCAGTGTGGCGCCGCAGAGCACTGGGCCGCCTTGTGGCCGGGCTGGCCGCAGCGATAACACTCCTCGCTGCGGTCCGTTTCAGCAGTGCACCGCGCCCGGACATGTCCAACGTCCAGGCATCGGTAGCACCGCATAGCCCTGGGTTGCACCAGCTTGACCCTGGCTGCAACCCACCCCACCAACAGTCGCCCAGCACTGGCGACCTTATTCGCCGCCGCCACCGGACACCGCACCCAGATGAATCCGAGTCCGGAGGCGTCAGCGCGAATGTCGCCCGTCCGCACATCATCGGGTCGACATCCACCGACCCGGGCGACGGCCGCCAAGACCTCAGCCGGAGTCGTCGAGTCATACAGGCCGTCGACGCGCAGCTCCGCGGTCTTCACCGGCCTGGACACCTGGACGTCGTCCGGGTTGAGAGCCTCCCTCAACTTGGCGGCCAGCATGTCCGCCTTCTCCCCGCTGGAGTCACCCGACACTTCAAGCAGCCGCGCCCCCGTAACCGCCGACTTCATCCTGAAGCCGGACGGTGTGCCAAGGTCGGGGAACGCGACTTTGGCTTTTGCCTCGGTCAGGACCGCCTTATACGTAATGCTCCTTTCGACGGCTCCGGGCTGCAGTGTTATCACTACAGCCGCGGAGCGTGGGGCTCTGACCTTAGGCGGTCCCTGTGCCTTCTTTGGTGGCGGTGCGGTGCTCCAGCGGGTGCTGGTGCTGGCCGCGCCGCCTTCTGCTTTATGCGGCCCCTTTGACGACCGTCGACCAGGCCTCCGTGCTAGGCCCAGGCGCAGCCGCCGGAGGCGCCGCTGAAGGTCCCGCTGTTCGGGAGGTGGGTATTTGAGGCGCGGGTTTTGGGGCCGCTGTCCTCCCAGATCGGCCTGGTTTAGCCGCCCCGGACGTCGCAGCCACCGCGGCCGCCGGGCCCCGTTTGTGGGACGCCTCACCCCTTCGCCCGTCCCCGGCGAGCGGAGGGCGGACGGATTCTGCCGGGAGGAGCCTCCCCTCTATGGCCTCAAGGCGGGCACCCACCATGTCACCGCACTGCATCATGCAGATGTGGATGATCATTTCGACCTCCGCATCCACAAGCGCACGCGACGATGAAGCCGGCGATGGAGCTGCCGATCGGGCCCCAGCGGGAGAAGACCCGGCAACCGTGGGAGCGGTCCTTTGGGCAGCAACTTGCCGCTTGAGGTCCTCCAGCTCTGATCGGAGACGGCCGTTCTCCTCCCACAGCTTCGCCGTTTCCTCCGTGCCAGTGCGATGGACGAGGACCTCAACCGCCTCGCGGATTCCATCAGCTGCCTCCTTCAGAGCACGCGTGAACGTACCCTTCAGGTTGCCCGATTTGGTGGCAACCCTCAGGACCACGTCCACGCCGTCCAAAACCTGGTGGCTAAGCGCCACCACCGATGGGCTCCCTTCAGCCATCCGAGCGGAGCGCCGCTCTCGGGCCTGCCGGGCCAACTCGCTGACCTCGTCAGCCGCGGCTTCCTTTCGCTGCAACCGCCTCGCAGCAGCGGCCTCGGCACGGTTGCTGCCCAGCAAAGACACAGTGGAGCCCGCACTCGAGTCAGCTATGGCGAGGCCGGGGTCGCTCTCCGCGCCCTCCGTGGGCTCCACTGGAGCTACCGCAACGAAGCGACCCCGCCCGTCACGCTCCGGGATCCGAGCGACGGCCCCACTCGGAATCGCGCGAACCTTGCCTCTCCGGGCCGTGGAGACCTTTGCGGCCACCGGGTTCTCCACGTTTGAGGAGCCGCTGCGCTTCCTATCTCTTTGTCCGGGCCTGGATCCGGACCGAGACCTGGACGCGCAGCCGCTTGTGTCCTCGTCGGACATTTGGTCCCTGTTGGGACTGGCGCCTTCTCGGCTGTTGCCCGCGGGAATAGGGGTGGCTGGACGGGACCTCGACCTCGTGGTCCGCCTGCTCCTCCTTACACCGTGTGCAACCCCTTCCTGGACAACTTCGTCCTCCTCCATTGGGTGCGCAAAACTGGGCGTGCGCACCTTCTCCGCGGCTTCCGCGGTTTTAGCTTTGGTTGCCCCCCCCAGATACGGTGAGGCTGCCAGATCCATAAGGATCTGGGAGGGATTCTCCAGCGGAGCTGGTACCCTCCTGGGGTAATATGTTCCCCAAATGCACTGCACGGTAGGGTAAAAAAAATATGACGATTCCACATAAATGTAACATTTTTACGGAATAAAGTACCTTTGACTTTGAAAGCCGACATTTTCATAGACCTAAAAATGCTACCCTTTGGACCAGATTGCCCCCTGGTCATACAATCCCTCGCTGGGCAGCTAAGCTTGGGGCGTGAGGGTTTGCTGACTCTGAATACTCCCCTTCTAGTGAATAGAAGGGGGAACAGAGGCGTGAGATGTCGGAATATTCGCCACGGACGGTGGCTTATCCCCATGTAAGCACAGGAAAAAGCCAGCGCCCATGCCCAGGGCACACCAATCCGAAAAACTTCCGTTCCCACCGAATATAAATATTCGAATGGGACCAGAAGTCTCGGACCACGAGGAGGTTTTCCGACCACGTGAAATAACCTACACCTACCCTAAGGTCTGAATAACTTCAGCAAGTTCTTTACAAAACGCTCGATAAACCTTGGTATTAACCAATTGGTTAGAAAATGAAACCTGGTCTTAATAAGTTGGTTATCTAGTGGGCATTTCTAAAAACCGGCCAAGTGCGAGTCGGTCTCGCGCACGAATGGTTCCGTATCATTATCTATAAAAACTAGCAAAAAATTTACGTTTGTTGTATTTAGTATTTGTTGTTATAGTGGCAACAGAAATACATCATCTGTGAAATTTTCAACTGTTTAACTATCACGGTTCATGAGATACAGACTGGTGACAGACGGCCAGATAGATAGCGAAGTCTTAGTAATAGGGTCCCGTTTTACCCTTTGGGTACGGAACCCGAAAAACGGAAGCTTGCAAAAAAAATTCCATGGTTTTTACCATGGAAAAGTAAAAAAAAAGCCTCATCCCAAATGCTCAGAGTTAGTAAGTCTTCTGTAGATTAATTTATATTATAGCAAATACTTGATTTGTTTACGACTTCGAAGATCAAGATAGCCAAGATCAGGAAGCGAGCTTATTTCTATTTTAAAGGCACGTACTTGCGGCCCTGATGACACATGTATATCAGCGGCAGAGATTACTTAATATCAGGCGACCCACTTCCTAAAAATACAGTTTTAAAGGGCATACAACAAAGATTTCAACATCAAAAATACTAAGTATGATATAATGTTATCAAAATCTACAAGGGACCAACTCGAAAGCATTCCCTATCAAATAAAAAAGATTTATCTAAATTAGCACAATGCTTTTGACTTACGCGTATTAATTTCAAAAGAATATTCCTCCCCTTATTTCCGCAGTTTGTAAAGCCAAAATAAAATATGGACCTCGGTGTACGGACGGATTTAATTAGGTTTTTGTTACACCAGGATAAATTTATATCAACATGTCAGCCGATTGACGTCCACTGCTGGACAAAGGCCTTACCAAAAGATTTCCAATACAGTTGTGTCCATCATTTGGAGGGATATGCCATAATCGCCACGCTTGGCAGACATGTTGGCGATTGCAGTATGATGCTCATAGTAGACGGAGAGACGCTGCTGCCCGTTCTCTGGTAGATTCCCTCGGAACGACTTCTACGCCACCCACGAGATGAGATAGGGTGGCGATGTTCTATGCTGTTAGTAACACAGCAATCATCCCCATACCTTCAAATTATTTTGTAATGATTAAGAGCCTGTGCACACAGAGTAGTTTGTTGTTGTCTGTATCGCTACAAATAACTACAAATACTACTAAAAAACGTGGTGTGAATAGGCTCTTAATTGTAGACATTAAAAACCGGCCAAGTGCGAGTCGGACTCGCCCATTAAGGGTTCCGCAGCAGCAAGTATTTCAGTTGATTAAATGAAAGGTAAATTGCGGTTTACGATTTATGACGCATTAAAAAAAACTACTTACTAGATTTCGTTCAAACCAATTTTCGTTGTTAGTTTACATGGTAATGTACAGACTCCAGCACATCAAGCTACCCCAATCTGTCAATTTTCTCCAATTGAAAGTGAACCTTAAACTTAAGTGATAAAGTTGAAAGTCTATAAAATAAATTTGACAGATTGGAGTAACTGGATGTGCTGTGTACATCATATTTTTTTTTTTAGTTTTATCATTCTCTTATTTTAGAAGTTACAGGGGGACAAAGGGTTACAAACTGAATCATTTGCGCGAGAGACACTTCCAAAGTGGAAAAATGAGTATCCCCCCCGACACTCATTTTTCCACTTTGGAAGTGTCTCTCGCGCAAATGATTCAGTTCAGAAGAAAATGATATTAGGAACCTCCATATCATTATCGAAGACCTATCTATAGATACCACACATGTATGGGTAGGATGCAAAATTTTTTTTGAGTTTCAGTTCTATGTATGGGGAACCCCCAAAATTATTATTATTTTTCTATTTTTGTGTTAAAATCTTAATGTGGTTCACAGAATACATCTACTTACCAAGTCTCAACAGTACAGCTCTTATAGTTTCGGAAAAAAATGGCTGTGACATACGGACGAACAGACAGACAGACATGACGAATCTATAAGGGTTCCGTTTTTTGCCATTTGGCTACGGAACCCTAAAAAAGTGCCTAATTAACACAGTTTATTTTACATCACCAAAATGTCTGCTATGACTATCGCCAAAGCTTAATTGAGGTCAAAAGACGGAATAAAGTTAATTCATTAGAGACGAGGGAGGTCGTTGGTGTGGGGTGCATCCTATTTTGAACCCTCCTGTGCTCCCTTGCATCGGCGGGAGCTGCGGTAGAGACCACAAGGGATCTCAAGCGGAGGAAATGTGTAGGAGATGGATAT
Organism: Pseudoips prasinana; assembly: GCA_951640165.1. Classification (NCBI taxonomy): domain Eukaryota; kingdom Metazoa; phylum Arthropoda; class Insecta; order Lepidoptera; family Nolidae; genus Pseudoips; species Pseudoips prasinana. The sequence goes on along the minus strand of OX621259.1, from coordinate 13,647,122 downwards.
ATAGTGTAAACAAAGGACCTAGAAGTATGGACCTTCAACGTGGAGTTTCCCAGGCACCTCAGAGACCGAAAAGCTGACTCACATCTAATTCAACGTATAAATATGTCGCCGTTAAGTTATGGGTTGACGCTTGAATCTTCGCCGTTCGACAATACAATTTAGTGGGCCTATATACTTTGTACTATTCAAATCCCAGGTCGGGACAAAAAGTGATTTTGGGATTTTTCCGTAAAAAGAAATTTCTCAGTGTCAGCGCGAAGTCTGGAAGTAGGCGGTATTACACCCCCGTGCCTCGGAGAGCACGCAAAGACGTTGATCCTGCATTTGACCTCTTTCCGGTCGTGTCGCTAGTCGTCCCATCGGATCATGAGAGTGATGAAATAGAAGGTGCTCCTGTGTCTGCGCACACACTTGTGCACTATAATATGTCCTGCGCAAATGGCTCTCAAAGTCCAAAGTCTCCATTGAGACTCCGCCGTGGCCGAAATTCGGTAGGGAGGTCATTATTATATTATTATTATACTTTGTACGATTAAAATGAAAAGCGTAGTTCAATTTGCAAATCTATTTAGGTTATATGTCACTTTGACACAATAAAGCAAACGCATCGAAATGTGTCACTTTGAATCGATTATAATTTTCAATCACTAGGTAGGTAAAGATATACACGGCTATAGCTAGGAACGCGCGTCGGTTTTAATACTCGACCGCACTGGCCGGCTGCTGCTCCAAAAGTGTCGAGCGCGTCGCTCAGCCGATGAATCTTTGACTCCGTCGATCGCCAACAGATGGCACTGGCGTTCTGAGTAGGACTCGATTGCGACAAATATAAATAATAGATATAATTAACCTGTAAATAAAAAACTGCACCCAAGTCGTCGCCTGCGGACATGGTGTCAAGTAAGGTATGGTGTCAAATAATATCTATACATTTAATAAAATCGTAGGAAAGTCAAAACTGTACTTTGAATATTTTTTAAAAAGGATAGGTACTTGGGGTGTGATCTACAATCGATATCGAAACCAAAAATATAGTTTTTAGAATTTTTGTCTGAATGTATATCCGGGTTAAACTCAAAAAGTACTGCATGGATTTACTTCAAATTTTGCAAAAATATTACTAAGAGGTCGGGTCAACAAATTGGCTACATATTATCACGGTATCCCCTACGGGGGAGGAGTAGTGATAATTTATAAAATTTAACGCGGGTAAAACCGCGGGGCACAGCTATTAATATAATAATATTAATAGCTGTGTGTATATAATATACAGATATTAATAATATCCTGGGACATTATTTACATGCGGCCATCTGATCCCAAACTAAGCAGAGCTTGTACTATGGAAACCAGATAACTGATATACTACATATACTACTTTTCGTTTGTTTTACCTCTTTGTTTCGCGAGGCTTATTCGTTGACTTAGATATGAGTCAGCTCTCTGAAAAAGAAGAAGATACATATTTTTAATATTATGTTAATTAATTATCATCAATAATTTTAATTCTTGTAATATTGCGTTAAAATTAAATCGAAGTTCATTATGCATTTTATAGATGAATTGTAACAAGATTATAATAAATTAAGTCGTGAATTAGGCATTCACGCAAGGCAAGTTCGCACAACACTTTTTTTTCCATGAAACGGTACACAATACGTTCCTGCAAAGTTGAAAATCAAAACTGGAAAGGTGCACCAAACTTGCTGTGATTCTCCAAATATCATTGGGCTGTTTACATGATGCGTAAACAGTTTCCGAGCGTTCTTTACCGTACCAAAAAAAAATATAGTTTCAGTAATCTGGCAAAGGACCAAAACACTTTTCATCTTAAAGGATATGTAGCAAATTTGGCTTCAATGTTCGCCAAGATTTTGTGCACTTTTTTGCAAAAAAGTTTGGAGATTCGTTGAAGGTTCTTGGCTCGTATATCCCGAGATTCGGACATCCGGAATTTCGCCCAAGTTGTAACTTTTAATGCTTGAGAATCTATGGAATTATGATCTTGCACGATCTCGGGTAACGCCAGATTCTAATTGTCTTGGATAGTGTCGAATCTACAATCTTAGACTTAACAGCAGCGTCACTAACCATTCGATCAACAGGTCAGAGTGGTGGCTGACAAATATTAAAATATATACACACCGTATATTGTTAAAAGCATTTACTGATTACATAAACCGATAGAGCTTAGACATAATGATATTGGCATTGGATGTGTCCACATAATGATAGTGAGTTATCGATTTATAAGTCACCGTCTAATTGAAGCTTTGTGTATGAAACGGATACACTGGTATATTGATATAAGTGTATAGATTTATTAAATTATTATTATTGGCTTGCACAGAAGTGTTGGTTCGTACAGAAGGGAAATTTCATCAAATGAGAATTGTCCGCGTGGAACGGAAACACGTGTGGGGTATCATACCGGCGCATGTTATTTGCTTGTTTACATTGTCCTTGTTGCATGTGGGGGGAGGAGCAAATTACACCCCGGCTTGACTAAACTGACAATTAGCGGAATTAACATAAAATATTAATTTTGTATTTCAATTGTCATGGATTTCCGGAAAGTAACAAAGCGGCATTGTTATGATCATACCAAATTTGGCTAGGAAGAGGAGGGAACACTGAGAGAAACTCTTACCACGAGAAACCCTTAAACCTACGTCTGATTCGCAAGTTTCAGAATCTGTATAGATATCCGTCCTCTTCATCGCGATGGACCCGGTTTCCTCACATTGAATCCAGAATGCTAAGAATTAGGTCTTAATCCCATTAGTTAAATTTGTTTTCTCTTTAATCTTTATTTGTTTAACAAAGACAGTTACAATCCTTGATATTTCGATAATGTTTTGGTTTATTCCGGTTGGATCCCATGATCTGATCCCCTGCCGATTATTATTATGTTTTATTTCCTGATTGATCCACCGTAAACTTTGTCATTCCTGTTTGATCCCCTTAGCCTTTTCGTCAGGCAATAGAAAAACACTTGATGATGTAAAAATATTTGATTTATTTAAAATCATTATGGATAATCAGACATATCGACTTTCTACTTAGACAAACCTTAATAATAATAAAGATTTTGACCTGCTTAATTAACTACCTACATAACAAAAACAGAACTTAAAATTACATTCGAAAATCATCGCAGACAATCAGACATTTGGTATTTTTATTTCGCCAGACCATAAAAATAAAGATTAAAAAATTAAAAATTGTGTGGTGGACTTGGCCAAAACGTTTCAATTAAAAAGTGTTACGTTACTGACTGTTCCAAAAATCTGTTAATAGATAACTAGGGTATCCAACGGAATTAAATATTTAAATTTATTATTTGCGCGTTGGATCAGACCGAAATAGTAAATATTATAAAACAAAATGGATCCCCCAAGGTACGGTACGGTAAGGTCAAACACGGGGTATCCAACCGGAATAACTCCTTTTTTTGATATTTAGATAACTATTTACAAACTATTTTCTGTAAACATGCCAATAATGAACAGGTGTCATTATTTAACTATTGTGTCTGTAATGTGCCTCTATTTGGTTTAATTGATTAATATTAAACACTTTTATAGGATTGGATTGGATACTTTGATCACATCGAACAATTGGCAAACCTTTTTCCTTTCACGTGGGTATATGTTTGTTTTTTTATTTCTGTTGGGATCGGCTTTTACTCTAACCTATTGTGTCCAACAATAATCACTAACCTTTAGGATTCTTTCCGGTACAAGATACAAAAAAAAAAACATCGAACGGTATTGTAGGTAGGGAAATAGAAGAAGTAAATTACATAGAAAGGTATCTAACAGTTACGGCATGACCACTTAACTATATATTTTCTGACTCCTCCTTGTTTCTTTCTGATTAAATTCCTTGCGGGATGCAAGACAGTTAAAGCGATTCCCCGGGACATGTCTGAGCCTCACCGCTCAGTGTCATTTCATTGTTTACCACTGTTGATCCTGGCTCACAGTAGTTGAATTCTTGTGTAAGAGGGAGTGACTAGTCCCGCAAAATGACTACTTAATGCAAAAGAGTAGTATACATGTAAATCCTACTAATATTATAAATACGAAAGTTTGCGAGTTTGGATGTTTCTTACTCTTTCACGCAGAAAGTACGGAAGGATTTTGATGAAACTTGTTAGTAATTTAACTTATATGTACATCGGAATAACATAGACCTTTATAAAGATTAACGCGGGTGAAATCGCAGGGCATAGCAACTGGTTACTTCATCTTTGAATTAAGTGCTAATTAAACTGTTGCGATGAGTGGCGGCTTACTCCACGAGCGCAAAGGCTTGTGTACAAGAATGACGCCTTACCTCCCACCTCAACCCACACAACTACCTCATGATTTGTACCTAGGTTGCACAATTATCTGTAATTAAGATCTAGAATATTCAGTACTCATATTTGCCGCCATGACTCAGTTTATAAGGCAGGTTCACTACACCTGCGAATAATATTTGTATTCATGAATATGTGTATATATCTTAGTCTGGGTATTTTCTATATATTTCCAAAAACAAAAAGTATTTCTATCCGTGGTGTAGTATTGATTGTACAGACGCCAGCACATCCAGCTACCCCAATCTGTCAAATTTCTTTTATCGATTTTCAACTTTATCACATAAGCATAAGGTATTCACTTTCAATTGGGGAAATTTGACAGATCAAAATCTATAAAAGAAATTTGACAGATTGGGGTAGCTGGATGTGCTGGCGTCTGTACTATGGTAACCAGACAACTGATAAATATACTTACACAGAACAAAAATCGCGTCCATCACCCAAAGATTTGTACCGGGTGAGAATCGAACCCACGTTATCTAGATCTAGACAGATTGGGGTAGCTTGATGTGCTGGCGTTTGTAAAAACTTTGCTTATTTTCGACTACTTATTAAATTATGTTGTTTCTATTAACACTGGATTCATGTCTGTAATAAAGTATTTGAATTTGCATTTATTATATGGAATGTATAAAGAATATCCAAAAATATAATAAACCGTTTTCAAGCTTCTAGGAGAAATTATTTATACTACTTACTTTGGTTCGCCAGCGGATCTCGACATTTCTCATTCGATCTTGAACGGAAACTGCTAGTATCGCCCTCGCCATTGCTTTTGGGTCAACCCAAAAGCAATGGCGAGGGCGATACTAGCAGTATCAATGACTCAGGGTCTTCTTAATAAAAATAATTAAACTAAACTATTGTGATGCACATAGATATATTATTATTATGTAAAATTCATTATGAGATATACTGGATTTCACAAATGTATTAAACGGGAGTTTATTTATTTTATTTAAGGTCAACCAACAATTGTTTGCACGATACATTCATAAATTACATTAAATACGGCAAATTATCAGGTGCAACAATTAATAATAGGTTAACACCGCATGCACTAATTACAGCTTAGAATTAATTAAGACTAGAACATTATATCTAATAACAAATATCAAAAAAAGAAGAAATTAAATTAAATATATTATAAATTGAAGTAGTTATATGGCATTTATCATTACAAAAATTATAAGTATTTATTATGATTGATAATATGGAACACTAATTAAAATAGGGAAACCAATGAAATTACATTAGACCAGTATCATTATTTATGAAGGCTTTTATATATTTACCCATAGTGTCATGATGAACATCTACCAAGTCACTACATCCATTGAGGGCTTTACATAACCTCGCCACTGGCGAGTTTGCACCCAGCACTGTCCTTCGTAATGGTGGGCATAGGGGTGTAATTTTATGCCTAGAGTATCTACCTGGAGCTCGGAATCGGATATGACTAAGAATATTTGGGCAATCTATAGTATTTCTTAGTACTTTAAATATGAATAAGGCGTCTGTAATATTTCTGCGGTTAGATAAGGACAGCATACTGAAATACTGTAAACGAGTTTGGTAGGAGGGCAGGCGCTTGGATTTCCCTACACTGTAAGCAAGATGGCACAAGAAACGTTTCTGTACACGTTCTAGTCGTAGTATGTGCGTCGCGCAACGGGTCTTCAGACAACGCTGTAATACTCTAGGATATTACGTACTAGACTGTAGTATAACATTATCTTGGTGCTGCTTTCACGGAATCCTTTGGTCTTGCGAATTAGAAACCCTAACATTCTTGATGCCTTTTTTACGGTGTTTTCAATTTGGGGAATGAAACTGACCTTTCTATCAAACTGTACTCCTAAGTCCCTAATTGTCTCGACTTCTTGTACTTTGTCTTGATTTATGAAATATTCGGTGAGTATATAGTTATTTTTTCTTATATATTTTACGTGATAGCATTTTTTCGGATTTAATTGCATATTGTTGTTATCACACCATCCATTCAATAACTAGGTTAAGATCATTTTGCAGTAGTTCATTATCTTTAGGAGATTCAATCAAGCGTGCAATCTTTAAATCATCCGCGTTCAAGAGGAATCATGTTATATGAAACGCTTATTCCTGTTATTAGCACCTAAAGTTTGAATCCGTTCTCGGCGAATGTCGAATTATTTATTTGAGAATCTAGCCCCGGACCTGAGATAAATGGACCGATACTATTTTTTTTTTAATTTGGTCTCAATAGTCGGTTAGTTTCTGAACATTTCCGTGCTTCGGAAAAAAATGTTAAGCCGTCAGTCATGACTGTATTATTTGCAGATATCTGTTGTTAAGCCACGACAGAAGCTTACTAGGAGGAAGGCTTAAAATTACACTCATTGTCACTTTCTCTTCCGTCACTCTCATGATTCTGAATTATGAGAGTGTTAATCATGAGTTAGAAGTCTGTCTAATTTGACGAGCTTGTACAAATGCCAGCATAACAAGCTACCCCAATCTGTCAAATTGCCCCAATTGAAAGTGAGCCTTATGCTTTTGTGATAAAGTTGAAAATCTATAAAATATATTTGACAGATTGGGGTAACTGGATGTGCTGACGTTTGTACTATGGTAACCAGACAACTGATAAATATACTTACACAGAACAAAAAATCGCGTTTACCTCACAAAGAATTGTACCGGGTGAGAATCGAACCCACGTTCTCTAACTCACTACCACCAGACCAATAGTTCAATATATTAGTATTTCACTCGAGCTTTTCCTGTGTTAAATTTTAATCAAAACTTAAATAATTATGCCGAACTCAAGTCTATATCTTAATTTATGTTGGACTTCCCATCACAGGGCTCCAGAATAATAAGTCTTAGATGTCTATGATCAATTCGGTCATGAATGTACTGTGACTTACCAAAACTTTAACAATAAGTCCAAGTTTAATACGCGTAGTCCATCAATGAAACGGTTTCTTTGACCGTCTTCTAACTTTGTGAAGTGGTAACTTCTTTAGGCGTGTTGAGTACTTTTTAGTTGAACAAAAATCATGGCACTCACATCATCGTTGTGTCACGCTTCTCATGAGCTATAGTGTCTATATATACTTTTTGGTTGAACAAAAATTATGGAACTCGGGTCATCGTTGCGTCACACTTCCCATGAGCTATAGTGTGTATATATACTTTTTGGTTGAACAAAAATTATGGCACTCGCATCATCGTCGCGTCACACTTCCCATGAGCTATAGTGTGTATATATACTTTTTGGTTGTCCTAAAATCATGGCACTCGCATCATCGTCGCGTCACGGTTCCTATGAGCTATATACTGTGTATATATGTATTATTAATGGGTGAATAAAAAGCGTGAAAGTCACGTCATCGTCACGTCACGCATCCCATGAGCTATATGTACTCGTATACTGTAAAAATCTGTACTTTTTGTGTGAACAAAAATCATAGAATTCCTATGACTTTCACTGGTTATCTATACATATAATAGAATCGTAGGATAGTCAAAACTGTACATTGAATATGTTTTTAAAGGATATTTAGGGCGTGATCTACAATCGATATCGAAGCCAAAAATATACCTAGTTTATAGAATTTTTGTCTGTTTGTCTGTATGTATGTCCGGGCTAAACTCAAAAAGTACTGCATGAATTACTTAAAATTTGGCATGAATATTATTAAGAGGTCGAGTCAACATAGGCTACATATTATCACACTATCACCTACGGAGGAGGAGCTGTGATAATTTATGAAATTTAACGCGGGTAAAACCGAGAGGCACAGCTAGTACTCATATATGGGTAGGTAAATTTTAGTTGAACAAAAATCATGGAACTCGCATGATCATCACGTTCACTCTTCTCATGTATTATATAGTAGACTATTTAGATTAGAAGTGTAAAAATAGTTTTCACTTCTATCGGCAGTCTCCACAGATGGGCCCGATTTTTTTTATCTAAACACTTTTCAGGACTATTATTGGTGTTGTGATCCATATAATTATGTATATTTGTCCCGAGTCATTCAGACTCCGAACAACCACATAGATAGACTCCCACCTGTTTCCTAGATGGGTAGGCAGAGACAACGGATTTCCATTTCTCACGATGTGTGATTATGTTTCAACATACATCATCAGCCTGATATTGTCCACTGCTGGACATAGACCTCCCCCAAAGGTATCTATAACGTTGTTATTTGGAGGGGTTTGCCGTGACATGCGCCATGCATTGGTGACCGTAGTTAGGTGGTAGCTAGTACACAGGTGATGCTGCTGCCCGAGTACCTGCGGTATCCCTTAGTCGCCTTTAACGACTCCTACTGGAGCACGGGAGCAACCTTGTGAAAGCCTTTGCGAGAGACCTATATCCAACAGTGGATGACATCAGTGTGAGTAGTGGAGATCCTTGGTAAGACCTTTGTTCAACATCAGACGTCTTTCGGCTGATGACAGGAAGTAAAGATGGTATCATAATATGGTGGTAGAAATGATACCATGTACCACATGTAAAGTAAATGAAGAGGGAGGACTGTGTAAAACAGTGCAACATACCTACAACGTACAAAGTAACTGACATGGGCCGAGCAATTGCCAAGCCGAAATAGCAGGGGGCAGGGGACATAGCTCATAGAACCAACAGCCACTGAAGCAACAAGGTTCTCGAGTGGCGACCACGGACCGGTAGCAGCGCAGCGCAGCGTGGGCTTCACAAGATGCAATAATGATGTTGTTAGGGTAGCTGGAGATTGCTGGTTGCAGATAGCGCAAGACTGGGAAATGTGGAAAACAATTTGGGAGGCTTTGATCCAGCAGCGACGGTAGGGATTTACAATTAATATGATGATGAGCGTTTACAATATCTATGCATTCGGTTTATATACGGCCTGAAAAGGTTCGACCATGTCTCTAAATTTCGTAAAGATCTCAAGTGGCTCCTAATTCATTTTCGTAGGAACACTCGCATATTGTGTCTCCTTGCTAATATCCTCAATAATCCTTATTCCCCTTCCTATCTACGAGAGCGCTCTTTAAATCTGCACCTAGTGAAATCTACCTAGTGAAATCTACCTAGTGAAATCTACCTAGTGAAATCTACCTAGTGAAATCTACCTAGAAATCCCTTGTAAAATTTCCCCTCCATAAAACCGATTTCTATTCCTACTCGTTTACTGTTCATGCGATTAGGCTGTGGATCTCTCTTCCGCCAAATATTCGGAACAGCAATTCTATCTATTCTTTCAAAACACATATCAAAAACACTATCTATCTATTTCATCCAGTTAGAATGTACATTAGTATTTAGAGTATTTAAAATTAACTCTGAGTATAATAGAGGTATATATTCATATTTAAGTATTTATGTAAATTATTACTACGTATGTATATTATTGACCTACAACATTATTGACTATCTTTAATTATTTAATTAATGTCGCGGGTCTGCTGGAAGAAATTTCTTACGAAATAAGCAGATCCTATGTACTCTTCGTTTCCGTTATGTTATATTTTGTATGTTTTTTGTGTGTACATAAATAAATAAATAAAATAAAATGATGATGATGTTTACAGTTAGCCTAATAATAGAGGCTAGCGGAGCTCAAAGCATTTAGCATATGAGACTAGAAACTAGTTGCCAGCGTTAGGCTATGGGATTGAAGGTCGGCTCAGGGCGTTTACTGACGTAAAGATTCACGAGGATGTCTGTTTCTATTCATGTTCTGAATTGACGTCGCTCTACTTTACATCAAAGCATTAATTTCGAGAAATGAATGCCTGCAAAGATGTGACGAGCTTGTTGGCATCATCATCATATCAGCCGAAAGATGTCCACTGCTGGAAAAAGGCGTCCCCCAAGGATCCCCACAATAGCCGGTCCTGCGCTGCCCGCAGCCAGCGGCTTCCCGCGACCCGCACGAGATCGTCGGTCCACCTTGGCATAGTTGGTAAATACTTGCCTTTCACGCTGCAGGGGCTCTACCGGCTAAGCCGCCGAACATCGTTTTCGTGAATGGCGTTCAAATAAAAAAAGGTTAAAAATAACTTAAACAATCATTAAATCGGCTTCAACGTTGACAATCGATCCCGGACCATTTATGACGTCACATGTGCTTATGGTAGCCTATTTAACGATTGATTAAGTAATTTTTAACCTTTATTTATTTGAACGCCATTAAGAAAGCGATGTTCGGCGACTTAGCCGGTAGGGCCCCTGGTCGTAGTTTCGATTCCCATCCAGGACAGACATTTTTTTGTAATAAGTTGTTATTGTCTTCTTGTCCTGAGTCTGAGTTTAATTATCCATTATTGTAGTATATGTAGTGTATCACTTATCCGATTTCCATAGTACATGGTCTGTTTAGTTTGGGTTCAGATGGCCGTGTGTGAATAATTCCCCAGGATACTATTAATATCTGTCAACGTCAAGTCAAAAAAGTAATAATGTGTATAGCGTTGTTATTGTCTTAGTAAACAGAAATAACGTCAATATAGATACGAAATACAAGAATTATTTCATCTTATAAAACCACTAGCTGTGCCCCGCGGTTTTACCCGCCTTACATTTTATAAATTGTCACAGCTCCTCCCCCGTAGGTGATAGCGAGATAATATGTAGCCTATATGTTGACCCAACCTCTTAGTAATATTCACGCAAAATTTGAAGTAAATTCATGCAGTACTTTTTGAGTTTAACCCGGACATACATACAGACAAACAGACACACAGACAAAAATTTTAAAACTATATTTTTGGCTTCGATATCTATTGTAGATCACGCCCCAAGTATCGTTTAAAAAAAATTAAATGTACAGTTTCGACTTTCCTACGATTTTATTATATGTATAGATATAAGATAGTACAATAGATCACGTTGGTATCAACGCGGTGGCTCCTAACACAGTCTTATCGACGTTTAGCTCCCATAAATCTTTAACAGGTTCACCATTTTCGGAGACAACACCTCTTAAGTCTTAGTGGCACCTTGTTATATAAGTATATATAATATATAGATTGGATAATATTAGTAAACGAGGCAAAAGTGTACAAAGATCGTGACAAATGGAAATCCATTGTCTCTGCCTAAGCTTCTGGGAAACAGGCGTGATATGTATGTATGTAATATTTATTTAAATAAAAATGGATAAACAATAATATCGATTATTTTACTTACTTATCGTATGGGCAGTGGTTACCCTAGTGTCATAGTTGTTCAAGCCGCCCATTAGGGCTTAACGACGGTTGCCTAATGGCTACAACCGGGACCGACAGCTTAACCCTTTACAAGGCAGTAGGTATATTTCTCATTTATTGGTTTTGTACCTTATTATAAGCTAATAGAGTTCAAAATGTGGTGGTAACTATATTCCCACTGCCCGGGAAAGGGTTCTCCGACTCCGAAGCAGGGAGACGCTCAGAAATTAAACTACTTTGGCGGTCACCCATCTATGGACAGTCCCCGGGCCTAGTTGCTTAACCTCTCCAATCATTTACGGACCGGTGCGAGCATCTGGCTATGGGCGTCGTAGAAGCAATGTAGATACGGAATACAAGAAGTATTTAATATAAGTATCTTATAAAACTATAATGCAATAAATCACGTTGGTATCAACGCGGTGGCTCCTAACGCAGTCTTATCGACGTTTAGTTCGCATAAATCTTTAACAGGTTCACCTTTTTCGGAGACAACACCTCTTAAGTCTTAGTGGCACCTTGTTATATAAGTAGATATACTATATAAATTGGATAATATTAGTACACACGGCTTAATATCAAGCTATACATTTCCAATATAAGCTTACTTCTCATCGTATGGAAATCCTAACATCACCTTATACTGGGAATAAATAGCTTGATATGTAGCCGTGTGTACACGGGGCAAAGAAGGTGTGCAAAGTTCCTGACAAATCGAAATCCTTTGTCTCTGCTACCCCTCTGGAAAACAGGCATGAGTAATAAAATAAAATGACTAAACAATAATATCGATTATGAATTATTTTTATTTCTGTGGCAACACCAAGCGGTGACGTTTGACAGGTGGACGAACAAAATGGATCGGCACTTTATTTCTGGAGCGCGCTATGAGTTGGTCTTGTCAAGATAAGGTGTGGCTAGGCTATATTTAATGTATAGAAGTGTTATAGTACAGACGCCAGCACATCCAGATAGCCCAATCTGTCAAATTTATTTTATAGATTTTCAACTTTATAACAAAAGTATAAGGTTCACTTTCAATCGGGGAAATTTGACAGATAGTGGACACTTGATGTGCTGGCGTCTGTACATACATACATAGACTCAGGCCTGTTTCTCAGAGGCCTAGGCAGAGACAACGGATTTACATATGTCACCATCTTTTGCACACCTCTTTCGCCTCGACTACTGTCATTATATTCTTCATACATGCTCGCTGGTTTCGGACATTAAACTAAGTTTTGTAATAAGTATTATTTTTTGCCTAGTTATGGAGTTTTATTACATATAATTCTGACTCCCGATTTTCTCTGAAGGCAAGTGAAAAATTACATTTTAGTATTCTGTACCTACGAAACCCTAGTACTAAGCATACGCCGTCTGCGCTTCAATTCGTCTGCCTGTTTGATATCGAGCTGTATCTCATGAACCGTATTAGGAAAACAGTTGAAAATTTTACAGTGTCTTTGTACTTTCGATAACTAAACAATTTATTAACCTAATTGTTTGTTGTTAAACAAATACTAATAATTTATAACCGTAAACCGGAGAATAGTCTCTGATACTTCTGACCAGGGGCTCTACCGGCTAAGTCGCCGATCATCGATTTCTTAAATGGCGTTCAAATAAATAAAGGTTAAAAATGACTTAATCAATCGGCTTCAACGTTGACAATCGATACCGGACCATTTATGGCGTCACATGTGCTCATGGAAGCCGATTTAACGATTGATTAAGTAATTTTCAACCTTTATTTATTTGAACGCCATTTAAGAAATCGATGTTAGGCGACCTAGCCGGTAGAGCCCCTGGCCTTTCTTGAGAACATCCGATTTGGTCAGAGACAATAGTCAAGTTATTGTATTTTTATTATTTGTTTTGCTACATTAGCGATAAGAACGCCGGTTGTACCTTACAGTTTTAAGAAAATTCATGTTACGGTGTGATGATTTGGTGCAACAAAGTGTATCTATCTATCTATCTAACTATGAAGAATATAATGACAGTAAACGAGGCAGGAGAGGTAAGCAAAGATCGTGGCAAATGGAAATCCGTTGTCTGCCTACCTCTCTGGGAAACAGGCGTGAGTCTATGTATGTTTGTATATACAGTATAATACACATCAAGAATAGAGATTATTTTGTAGTGTTTGTGCTCGACCTAAAACAATCGCTGTAAAACCTTGGGAAAGTATCCTTCGCGTGCGAGTCTGGCACCCATTTGGCCGGTTTTATTTGTAACGCCTAAAAAGGTTGTCTGGAAGAGATGTTTATAGCTATAGTACCGCCCATTGAACCTTTTTTTAATAATTAAAGGCCCTGTCAATGGTACATGCTCTATACTTAGTGTGTAATAAAATATCTTTATATTTTCCTTTCTTGTTACTTTCGAATGAAAGTAGTTGAATTAGTAGAATTCCACGCGATTTACATGGGCTTCACCGCTTAGAACATTTTCATCGTGTGACAGTTTACACGAGTTAAAGTTAGAGGCTTTTAGAAGCTCTTTAACATGAAGTATTTTCGTTATACAAACCCAAACATCTACCTCCAAAAATATGTAACAAATAATTGGCTTTTGGATAGCCGTAATTGTAAAGCGGGATAGCCGTACAGCATAATTATTATTGTTAAACAAAAAGTACGTGTAGGCATTTAATGCACTTTTTAATAATAATAATAATAATTTTATTTCAGGAAATTATTCCCATATCCAACACTTCAAATTATTAAATATAAATGAACATATTATTCATTAATTCATATTAAAATAATAGAGCGAATACAGAAAAAGTTAATACGTCACTTGAACTTTAAATTTAAAAAACCAAATATAGATTACACGGAAAATTGTCGTACATACAACTTACTTACTTTAGAAGAGAGGCGAACTATGATGGATATGGGCCTACTTTTTGACATACTTTGTGGACGCATAGACTGCCCTGAACTACTCTCTAAAATAATATTTAATACCCCATCCTATCGTACGCGTCAACATTTAGTGACATTGATCCTTTTTTCGTAAGTAAAAGATCATTTATGGCCAGTATTAGAGATGTTTTAACCAATGGTGAATAAGTTTTACTTTTATCTATTTGCTGCTTTCAAAATAATAAGTACACCTGCACAAATGGGTAATAGGAATAATATTAAAATAAGAAAAAAAAACAAATAATATTCGTGGTAATAAGTAGTTACTTACCATTACGCTACCTTTATAATGGTCCCAGCCGAGCTAAATGCTCGAGCTCGACTCGATGCCTAGTGTCAACACCTGTGAACAAACCTACCTACTTGTTTGACTGTTCTGCATAGATGTAATGTAACCTTCTTAGATTTTAATATAATTTTGATTCTGTTCTTTATAATAGCTGAGGATAACTGTTATTGGTCTAATTAATTAGTAATAGTGTTTTTTGTTAAATAAATTTGTAAACGACTGTTATTATCCCTAATAAATAAAAATATACAATTAAAAATAAAATTATTAAAATAACAAATACTAAAAATAAAATAAATCTAAGTTAGAATTCATAGGTACATCACTCACATAGCAAATGGTGACGAACTGGCGTGCAGATGCATCCACCTCTCCAACATCGCCGAGTTCCACCGCTCGGACAATACCCTCAGGATACCGTTAGTGCTGCATCTAAAGCGACTTAGCAGCGAGGCACTTCGCTTCCTACTAATGGCATAAAAGTCATCGGTTTGCGCCTGCGCGAACATTTTTTGTTAAACAATTATCACAATATCATCATTCCATTAGATATATATAATAATAATAATAAGACTTTATTTTCAGACCAAATTAGTGTCCTATAAGTAACAACTTTTTTATAAACTAGTGTTAGTAATATATATTTTAAAATAGGTATGTAACAAATTTACCATTCATTGCTGCGTCATTCCATGCGAAATGGCGCAGCAATGATTGACGTACATACAGTCTGGCCGACTAGCGATCATGCGAAGGATGCTGTTGGTGCTGCCACGTATTCTGCGCACCAGAGATGCGCATCTCTTACGCATCGTAGCGTAGAAACAATCTACGCGAAGCTCAGCAAACATCCCTGCAGCCCCATCAGCATCCTGAACGCATTATTAAATTGAACTCGGAGGGCACTGTAAGATTTTTGAGTATAGTTAGCCCACAGGCTGCACGTGTAGAATGATGTACTATAATAAGATATGTAGAGGGCCTGCCAACGTTGCTTCTTCCGGTCTATGTTCACCACTCGAGAACTTTTCCGCCCCAGTGGCCGTTGATTCTACGAGCTATGTCCGCTGCCCCCTGCTACTTCAGCTTGGCAATTCTTCGGGCTATATCAATTACTTTGAACGTGGATGTTATACCCACTCAAGTAAAGGTCTCAGAGACTGCACTCGGAGTTGTAGAGAAGTATATTTAACTAGGATAGACCAACCAACTTTAACTGGTTACCATAAGGTAAATTAAAATCCATACCATAAGGTAAATTAAAATCGGTGCCTATGGGTCATAAATTAATTTGTCTGCTGCGATGCCATATACTGGCAAACACGACTGACATACTTCTCACAACAACACATGTCTTTTTCGGTTGGGGTAACAACAGTTTTAAGTCTAAAGGCTCTATGGAAGAAATAAATCCACGAATTACATGTGAACGATAGGTTTACTAAATACCTAGTATATATTTTAACACGCTTTTATTAGCTGCACTTGTGACTAACTATGTATGTAAGAAAATCTTGGAATCTTAATTTGACCCACTTTCTGGTCTCCGATTAAGATGAAATTTAGCACACGCTCTGAGTTTTGATGACTATAGCTAGCTAAGAAACGTCATTACAAATCCAATATGGCGGCCTCCCCAAGATGGCGGACTGGCTGATTGAAATCCACCCCCATGATATTGGTATCAAATAAAGGGTTTGCTGTCAGGAATATGAAAAAAATTGTCACTTGACTTAAATCCAATATGGCGAACGTCCAAGATGGCGGATTTTTAGTGCGTGATAAAACCGTGTTTTTTTTAGTTTTTTTTTTAACTATTTTATACTTATTTTATCATAACAATCACAGTTAGCTAAGCAGGCTTTCACTGTTTCACCGGACGATAAAGATGATTTTTGGGGAAGCTTTTGTCCAGCAGTGGACGCCTTACAGCTTTTATGATGATGATTTTTTAAATAATATTTTATTGTTCCACAGCCACTATAACTGCAGTGACCGAATCTCCGGAGCCACTAGAGAAGTCAACAAGAAGGAGTCAACCCCAGTCGTCGCGTATCTCCGCGGGTGAGAGTGGTAAAGCTTCATAGTTGATGACTAGTTCACGTTGTGGTGCACTGTTTGCTATAAGGCACTTTATATTATCCTGCTTCCTATTATCCTACTAATATTATTAATGCGAGAATTAGTGAGTATGAATGTTTGTTACTCTTTCACGCTTGTTTGCCAACGTAGTAGTAAAAAAAAGAACACCAAGAAATCTATAGAGAGCAGTCTTCAGCGATATGTGTTGGAGTTTCGTTAACGGAGCCGGATTTGCAGTCCGGGCGAAATGTTTCGATCTCTTCAGGAGATCATCTTCAGAACCGCACATAACCTTACCATGTTAACTGTCCATGGCAGTATGTAATTCTGAATTTTTTGTAATGTAATTCTAAATTTAAATCTAAGCACGCTTTAAGTGTCTAATATAGATTGTTTGTACATTAAAATTATAATTATATCATGATGTTTGGAAATTAGACATTTTATTAATTTTATAACTGAATTTGCAAGGATGTATTCTTTATACAATCATTTATGGTTTACCATTTTAACTTAATAACTTAGTTATCGTATGGGCATCGTGGTTACCCTAGTGTCAGTTTTTCAAGTCTGTCATGGCTTAACGACTGTTGCCTAATGGCTACAACCGAGACCGACATCTCAACGTGCCCTCCGAAGCACTAAATCGCTCAGAAATTAAACCTCTTTGGCAGTCACCCATCTATGGACTGACCGCGGGCCTAATTGAAAGAAAAGAAAGAAAATGTTTTTAATGAACACATACACACACATATTGAAATTATATACTGCCATTCATTAATTGCTTAACCTTAATTTATTTAGAGAGCAAATTTACATTCCACCTTCAAAAACTGAACATAGTTTAAACTAAGCCCAGGCGTAAATATTCAAAATAATCAAATATTAAATGAGGAGTAGACAGGGATTTGTGAGGCAAATCCGCAAAGACACTTAGGCCTCGGACACGAAGTCGGCATGGCGAGAGCATGGGGAGCTGCAGTCACCGCTACGCAACAATCTAGCGCCGCGAGGTCTCAAAGTCAGCAGATAGATGACGCGGCGCTAGATTGTTGTAGTGATGTGTTGACAGTCCGGTTGGCGTAGTTAGTAAATGTTTGCCTTTCACGCCGCAGGTCGTGGGTTTGATTTCCACCCAGAAACATGTCTCTTTGTCCTGAGTCTGGGTGTTGTTATGTATATAAGTTTGCATTTACAAAAGAAAAGTAGTATATGTAATATATCAGTTAGCTGGTTTCCATAGTACAAGCTCTGCTTATTTTGGGATCAGATGGCCGTGTGTGAATAATTTACTAAGCTATTATTATTATATTTGTGTAATGAGAAATGTCTTTATTTGTGGAAAAAATAACTTTTTGCTACAATTTCTTCTTTCATTTTAAAACGTCGATCGTTAAAAAGCATAATTAAATAAATTAAAAAGCAAAACACTAATATAATGCGCGGGCACTGCTAGACTGGTGCGCACCACTTATAGGTACGCCGCTCCCCAAGCCGTTGCCTTATGGACCAATCTATATATATGTAAATAAATGTTTGTCTGTATGTCCTTTATAAAATCTTAAAGTATGCATTTGATCATGTGATGATCTTGTGTGAAATGTTGTGCATGAGCCCACGAATGTTTCTGAGTTGGTACGACCAATCTTCGACAGTTGGATCCACTATAATCATTTATTCATGTAATGTGTTCCCTTCAAATTTATTTTGTTAGTGGCGTAGAAACGCGCAGGGTACAGCTAGTTCTTTATAAATCTATGCATTGAAACGCGCAACGCCGCTCCCGCGCCCGCTTTTTTCGTGTTCGTAGCCTTATTCGACAAACATTACAACAATTCTAAACAGAATTTTGTTACAAAGCCATGCACGTATATTCGAGCGATACGCCGCAGCGCTGAAGATAAATGTGCCAATGTGATTTGATGTAATTTAACGATCGTTTGGTCATGCTCTAGTTACAAAATTACACGATTTGGTCACAGTATCATTAGCTATTACGCAGTAACAACACATAACATACAGGAATTTAGATAATTATTGTCCATGACATCTATTGTTCGGTGAAATTGTAAAAGTCTCCAGGCTTTTTAGTTGTTGTAAACATCATGTTTAAAAAATCTTATCGTATGGTTACCCTAGTGTTCAAGACGCCCAATACGCTCTAAAATAGCTAATGGACTGGTTTCTAACGACCACAATTTGGGCACACTTATTATAATTTAGACTACCTTGGTGGACACTCCCGTGCATGTGATCACACCCTCATTTATAATTTCGTCTTCTTGCTTTAGCGGCCCCCTGAGCTGTGGCCCAAACCCCAAAAGGGTGCAGTCAGGTATTAGTCGCTTAAATTATGCTACTGGTTAAGAGCCTTCTGCGCTAGCCATCCGCTTTAATTCCATTCTTTAATTTTAATATAGTAGAACTAAATTTCGAAATAATAGATGAGTAAAAATTTATTTATTTAAGGATTTCAGAAAATATATGCGATAAAACAGACCGCACGGACGGACTAATTAACTTTTTTGTAACTTTTATATTTTATATATTTATTATTTTTTATATATTTCTATGTGAGCTTGACAAGTACAAGTGTGTGTTAATACCCAAGTGCTGAATAAATTTCATTATTTCACTAAGCTATAAGAGTTCTGATCGATAATTTAATTGCGAAAATTATTTGCATTTTTACTGCGATCTTATAACCTATAATTCCATAATGCGCAAAATAAAACAAGTCGAAGTGCTAATCGCTTTTGACCTGCACTTAAGACTTAAGTACTTCCCATAAGAACGTAATTATGAACAAGAAAAACGGTTTTTATTCAGCACTGTATACCTATAAATGTACTTTTAACAATGTATGTATCTAAAAACTGACAACTGTCCCACTCTTTGACTCCATTTGCCGGTTATACTTTGGTTGTCTAAAAGAGATAAACTTACTGAAATAAGAACGCCCATTCTATACTTTTAATGTATTAAGTATATTTATTTCTTTTGTGTCCATCTATTATTCCGTTTGATAAGATATAGCAGTTTGTCTTCTTAGTGATTTCTGTTTGTCTTTGACCTGATATTTGGTAGCCGTATACCTTCGAGTAGTTGTCACGTTTATGACTATTTTGTAGCCTGCAGGGTTTGAAGCCCTGGAAGCTATTAAGGGGAAATTTATAGGCACTGCATGCTTGTAATTTATAGCTGAGCTTATAGTTGATGTGTTATTGTGTGTTTAGCATGCAAAGGGCTAACTAGCTGGCTAATATTTAGCCACATATATTATTTTATACTTACTAGTTCCTGAAAACATACAGCTTCAAATATTTCAAGCAACATATTTCTTAGCCCCCATTTTTAGGTTTCCGGACCCTATTACTAACTAAGACTTCGCTGTCTGTTTGTCCGTCTGTCACCAGGCTGTATCTCATGAACCGTCATACTGAGACAGTTGAAATTTTCACAGGTGATGTATTTCTGTTGCCTCTATAACAAAAAATACCATATACTTTTAAGGGGGCTCCCATACAAGAAACGTAAATTTTTTGCTCGTTTTTATAGATAACTAGCTGTGCCCCGCGGTTTTATCCGCGTTGAATTTTATAAATTATCATAGCTCCTCCCCCGTATGTGATAGCGTGATAATATGTAGCCTATATGTTGACCCGACCTCTTGGTAATATTCATGCAAAATTTGAAGTAAATCCATGTAGTACTTTTTGAGTTTAGCCCGGACATACATACAAACAAACAGACACACAGACAAAAATTCTAAAAACTATATTTTTCGATTCGATATCTATTGTAGATCACGCCCCAATTATCCTTTAAAAAAATATACAATGTACAGTTTTGACTTTCCTACGATTTTATTATATGTATATAGCCTATATGTTGACCCGACTTCTTAGTAATATTCATGCAATATTTTAAGTAAATCCATTCAGTACTTTTTGAGTTTAGCCCGGACATACATACAGACAAACAGACACACAGACAAAAATTCTAAAAACTATATTTTTGGATTCGATATCTATTGTAGATCACGTCTAAAGTATCCTTTTTAAAAAAATATTCAATGTACAGTTTTGACTTTCCTACGATTTTATTATATGTATACATGGTACCGAACCCTTCGTGCGCGAGTCCGACTCGCATTTGGTCGGATTTTTGGTATATATTCGAAAACTAGCATGATTATATTAAATTAGCATGTTGGTCTATTGGCTAGGACCTTGACTGCCAAGCCAGAGGTCGTGAATTCAATCCCCAACTAGGTCCAAACTCCATGTGATGAACACGATTATTTTTAGTGTCTAGGCATAATTTATCACACTAATATCATTAAGGCGAAATTTTGTGAGTGTGTATGTTTGTTACTCTTTCACGCAAAAACTCCCATACGGATTTTGATGAAACTTTGATAGATCAAAATAACACATAGGCTATACTTTATAAAGTTTAACGCGGACAAAACCGCCCAGCTACTATATAATATCTATGTATTTAGAAATACATAATTATGTTTAGGCATCAGTTGCTTGGTTGTCATCCGCCTAATTTGGGATCAGAGTTGTACAAGACATTTATTTGTTATTTGTTATTATATTTAGACAACCGTGAGTTAACAAACTTTATAAAATCAGTTACAGATTTCTTGAATACTTCGTTTTTCTGAATTATATAATAATGCATAAGCAGGTAGCGGTTTGGAGCTTGTGCGTAATCCGCTACAATAATTTCTACACTAATTTCTTTTGGCCATCATAACAAAGTTTAGCCAACTAAACTTTGTTTTTCTAACTCCTCCTTTTTCCTTTCTGATTAAATTCGTTGCGGGATCCAAGACAGTTAAACCGATTCCCCGGTACATGCCTGAGCCTCACCGCTCAGTGTCATTTCATTGTGTGCCACTGATGATCCTGGCTTACAGGAGTTGCAGTGGTGGGTAAAAGGAAGGGACTAGTCCCGCTAAAAAAAAGCTTTGTTACAGGATTGTAACACGCATTACTCAACACGTAAATAATAATCTAATATAAATCGCCACCTCATAACTAATATTCAATTATTCATCGAATATTACTTAATCCGAGTGCAACAGTTGTCGAGCGTCAGAGTCAAACTTGAATTGACAGCGTCAGGTAGATGTGAAGGCAATCGGTCATCGTCCGTCGAGCGAGTAGCTAACGCAAGTAGCTCTTTATGATTTAATCTTATAAACTGAAGACAATGTGTATTAAATTATGTTCCTATGGTACTGATCATGTTTGATTTCGAGCCATTCCCTTCTGAGTTTTACACGATTATGCAAAAGACTGTCGAGATGGATGGCAACCACCTGGGTGACCTCTGTTGGGACGTTGTAGAAGACGCTTAAGCACTGAATAACAACAAAACAAGTAATTATTTGGTTCATCGAATAACAACATTCTTTTGTATTTAAGAATGGAGCGGCGTAACGGGTGGGCCACCTGCAGAGGTGGTGCTAAGACTGCACCCACCCTTATCGACGTCGCGTGGCAACGCCTCTCTAGCTGACATCGGTAAGCAAATAATGAAGATTTTAGGTTCTATGTTATTCATCTTAAAAATGGTTTTTATACAGGGTGGCTGAGGAGTTGACGCGCAAACTTTATTTTATGAGTATATATACTATACCATAATAATACTGAATTCATACCTTAATATAGACAGAACCATTCAGACAAAAGTAAAATATAAATTTCAATAATTAAACCTAAACATAATCTCCTTGACAATAACTTAATACAAGCTAGCTAAATATCACTACCATTATAAAATAAATTGTATAAATGTTTTAACATTCCGTGTACCTAAATATCTGTAATAAGTAACTAGAAATAATAACTGTATTCTACAACATGTTCTGACTATTTCCAAGCGATTTTTTAAAGTCTACGTGAATAAAAACCTTTTTTATTTTTTTTTTTAAACTTTCGAATAAATTCAAAGTCAGTTCTGCAATGATTAGATAAACCATACTTTTTAGGGTGTAAGGTTAAACTATGCTGATTAGTTATCCCAAAAAAACTGAACCACAAAATATGTTCAACAGAACGAGAAAAAAATCGAAAACTGATGTTAGGTGAAATTTACGAAAAAAATATATCTCGAATACTACGCAAAATCGTAGAACGTACATGGGGATGATTTGGATACTCCTCATCACAAAGTATCAAATATTTTCGTTTGAACGTCAACTCCTCGGTCAGCCTGTATAAATTAATAGATCATAATTAGCGAGTGTATCACTTTTTGTTATGTATCGTCTTCAGATGATATAGATAATCATCATCGTCATGTCAGCTGAATGACGTCCACAGCTTGACAAAGTCCTCGCCAAAAGATTTCCATAGTTTATTGTGTCCATCATTTGGAGGGATGTGCCATAATCGCCACGCTTGGCTGACGGGTTGGCGGTCGCAGTACGTTGGTCATAGAACTAATCTAAAAAGAAAGCTGCTGCCCTTTCTCTGGAATATACAATATGTAACTTAATTAACGCACATCCTGAAAATAGTTTGTTCAGAATTGTTTACTGAATTTTTAATATAGGTAATTATTTATTCCAAAATAATTAAAACTACGGAAGTTATTGTCATATTAAGCCTGTACAGTCAAAATAAATTGAAATGGACCGTAAATCAAAGTAATAAGACTTTTAAATCGCAGTTTTATTTGTGTTCATACAAATTCCATCATTCAACACAAAATAAAGGAAAATAAAACTTATTCCAAGAAACTAATTTAGTAAATAACAATGCATATACATGTTAAATTAAAAATTCAGTGTATGTATTATGATTACAACATAATATTCTAATTGGGGTGTTTGAAGGTGTGCGTTAATTACGTTACATGTTGTATAACCCTCCCCAGACGACTTCTACGCCGCGGGATGAGATGGGGTGGCGATATTCTTGTTGGCCGTTAGCTACAAATCCAGATATATAAACCGATAACAAATTTATGTGCACTGCGTAAGTTTGACAAATGGATGGGCCATTAACGCTTGTGTGACAAAACTGTTCTGCGTCACAACATAGTTCGAATGCATGATCTGAACTAGACGTCACGCTGATGCGACATGAAGAATTAATAGGCATAGCGCGTACATATAGCAGGTAGAACTGACGGCCGCTGAGACAAAAAGGTTCTCGAGTGGCGAACACAAACCGGAAAACGCAGCATGGGCAGGCCTCTACAAGGTGCACCGACGATCTTGGAAGGGTCGCGTGCAGCACACGACTCATAAAGATATCAGTGGTTAATTCGACCAATCGTTTGTTGCCAAAGTTCAGTGCCTCTAGCACGAGTTCCTGCAGTTTACTTACTCGATCACACGTTCAGTTTCGTCCCATACATTGTGCACCAGAGTTTTAGTTCTTAATAGTTTTCGCGAGAGGCGCTGGTGCTCAATATATGGGAGGAAACTGTACGTGTGATCGAGTGAGTAAACTGCAGGAACTCGTGCTAGAGGCTCAGAACTATTGTCCCGCATGCGTTCAGAACACAGCGTGATTGCGAGCTCCAGTGCGTCACACAAGCGTCAAATATGGTGAGTCGCAGAACAGTATTGTCGCACAAGCGTTATTCGCACTCAACAAATTGTATATTTCAATTACAACTTACTGCTGCTTTAGTCATTTTTTTTTTCAGTATTAATATTTTACTTAACTCAAGTATGACTACACGGGTTGTGCAACTGTCTACACAGTGCCTCTCCACTTAATTTCCCGCGTTCGATTGCCGCACAGGTCAACTATTTATGTGACCATTAAGTAGTTATTCTGAGTCTGAGTGACTTTGTGCTCGTCAATTATCCTACTAATATTATAAATGCGAAAGTTTGTGAGTGTGTGACTCACACACTCACAAACAAACAAACAAGTGTGTATGTTTGTTGCTTCTTCACGTCCAAACGGCTGAAGTGATTTTAATAAAATTTGGTATAGTGATAGCTGATACCCTGGATTAACACATAGGCTATAATTTATAAAATTTAATGCGGGTAAAATCGCGGGGCACAGCTAGATGTTATAAAGTACCCCGCGACACATAGTTTCTTTACCGTCACCGTTGTGAAAAATAAAAGAAATATTTTATAATTTATAAAAGTCGTTCCACGCTTGTCGGATTGAGATACATCTGTAACCATACTGTTAAGGGCAATTTAATTTAGCGTGTTTCCAGTGTTTGCCTAGAGTTTTTTTTTTTTTTTTTTTTTTATCTAAGAGGGTGACAAACGAGCATGTGGGTCACCGGATGGTAAGTGATCACCGCCGCCCATGGACACTTGCAGCACCAGAGGTGTCGCGGGTGCGTTGCCGGCCTTTAAAAGTCAGCATACAAGTGTTGCTGACCCTTCCCCCCACCCCAATGAGCTCTGACGGCCTTACTCACACTCGGAAACACAACATTAAAATTATTAATGTTATTATTAAGGAGTGTCTTCTGTAAGGTGAAGGTACTTCCCCAGTCGGGCTGCTCTTTGAGCGAATGAACGCTATGCCCTACCTCTATAAGAACGCGTAGCGTGTACGTGTCCCACCAATCGATTGTGAAGTACTAGGTATTCGACACCAAATACTGTGCAGTATCGTTCTTGGAGACTAATAATAAGCCCATTTACAACATTTAATACGTCGGTCTCGCACCGACTAAACCTTACCTGCCGTGGATTTCTCTTGACGCCTGATGGGGGGATCCCGGGAATGCGTGTATGCAGCTCCGGTGCCCCCTTTTTGCTCCATGTTCCAGATGGTCGGGACACATACCCTGAGAGGGCTCTTTTTGAGTTTGCTCTTCCCTATTGCCGACTCCTGCCAATCCGGCACAGCGACAGCGCCGCAAACAGAACCGCATTTGCAACCTATTTACATTTTATAAATTCAACAAAGCGCGAGAATTATTAAAAATATTTAGACCATCATAATAAGATTACGAAAACCAATCCAATTTATTGGGAATTGAGAACAACGGATAACAAAACGATAGCAATAAATCTCAAAACTTGAAAATTAGATCACAAGGCAGCGGTAAAATCGGCGAGCGCGGACGCCCTATTCGGTTTTAAAAGCCAACGAAATAAGACATAATAATGTCGTCCACTCCGAATTTCGACAACGGCGGCCAGTCTCCATGGGGACTAGCCAACTGCACAGGACATATTATAGTGCACAAGTGTGTGCGCAAACACAGGGGCGCTTTCTATTCCATCACTCTCATGATCTGATGGGATGACTAGCGACACGACCGGAAAGAGGTCAGATACAGGACCGACGGCTTTAAGTGCTCTCTGAGACTTCGGGCTGATATTGAGAAATTTCTTTTTACGGAATGAATCCCAAAATCACTTTTTGGCCCGACCCGGGATTTGAACCCAGGACCTCATTATCTACGGTTGAACACACTACGGATAGACTAATAGGAATAGAGAGTACGTTTGTTAACCTTTAGACCACTATGGTCGTGTTGGAATTTGATCCGTATTTCTATGCTAATGTTAGAGGTCAAAGTAGCGATGTTCGTCTGTTTAATACATTTTGACAACTTAATCACTCGATCGCAATGAAAATTGGCATGGAGATTTAACCGTTTTTCCAAAAACCTAATTTACTCATACTATTTAGCATCTATATGCTAGAAGTAGTATTATTTACACGAAGTAATATAAATATGTTTGAAAAATTAAGTAATCGAAGACATTGCAATAAAATACGGTTTCCATTATACGAAACTGCATTACTATACAGTAATGCAGTTTCGTATAATATACACATTTTGCATGGCCCCTAGAATTTATAAACACTTACCAACCAAACTATAATAATAATAATTACATCCTTTGTGGATATAAACAATACCGTATGATGAAAACATATCTAACTCAGAAAAAGAAAAAATTTCAAAATACCTTGATCTGAGTTTTGAATGTGCGCAAATTTGGAGAACCGAAAGACCTGCGATCATACCTATTGTTATATTCACAAATTGAGTTATTCCTAAATCCCTGAAAATCAACCTTGCAAGTTTAGGGCTTGATATCTGGCTGGAGAGTTACATGCAGAAGGCGGTTCTGCTGGCGAATGCCAGGATTGTGCGGAAATTTCTCTCCATGTAGTCAAAATATTGTATAAGTTGTATTAGTGTTAAAATACCCTTGTATGATATCTTGTAAATAATATTGGTAATAAACATGTGAGATAACAATATCTAGGGACTATGTCACACAGATCTTCCTAGCCCCAAACTAAGCAAAGCTTGTACTACGGGTACCAGGCGACGATATACATACTTATATAGATAGATAAATACTTAAATACATAGAAAACATCCATGACACAGAAACAAATATTCGTGCTCATCACACAAATATTTGCACTTACCGGGATTCGAACCCAGGACCACCAGCTTCGTAAGCAGGAGCACTACCAACTAGGCTACGGTGACCGTCAAATCAAATCTTTGTCGTGTTCAAGTATAATGCTATGTAATGGCTTATTGAAAAGTGTTACTGTACTATGCTGACGGATAAATATTTATAATTCATGTTGTATCAATGTATTTTTATTGTAAGGTATTAGTTATTTTCTATTAATGTAGGTAGTTTTCTTGACATTCTCTCTAATCGGAACTACACAAGTATTTGCAAAATTTAAATTATGAGGACACAGAAAACTTATTATGCATAACCCAATGAATTGTAAAAATATGTAAAGGAAAAAGAGTGCCATCTTACATTTTTAGAATTAATATTAAGTATATTAAATTTTAATTAGTGTTTAAATTTTTAAAATAGCTAGTAAGTGCAAATCTGTAAATAATACATATATATATATATACATATATATCATAGGGATTGGTGCTGATAACCGAGATACAGGCTCTGCCTAGTTCGGTTACAGATGCCTAATTTATTTGTATGTTATAAAATCTTTTAGCTATACATAAGTATTTTGTAAACTAGAATTAAGTTTTTGGAAATAAATTATTATTATTCTTTTCTTTCATTTTAATTATGACATTTACATAATGTAATTTTAAGAATAAACTAAATGTAACGTTTGTTTTACGAGCATTTCATAAATATTTACATGCGTAAAAGTTGATTATGGTGATACTGACTACTTTTCTAACAACGTACATGTGTAAAACACCCTTTTTCGTAAAGGAATAATTTGATTTGATTTGAAATATTTAAACTTTGTCATTGCGGGCTATAAATCTTCATCCTTGAGGTAAAATTACAGTCTACAATATATACCTACTACTTTTCTAACAACGTACATGAGTATAACACCTTTTTAGGCAAAGGAATAATTTTATTTGATTTGAAATATTTAAACTTTGTCATTGCGGGCTATAAATCTTCAGCCTTGAGGTAGAATTACAGTCTACAATATATACCTACTACTTTTCTAACAACGTACATGAGTAAAACACCTTTTTAGGCAAAGGAATAATTTGATTTGATTTGAAATATTTAAACTTTGTCATTGCGGGCTAAAAATCTTCATCCTTGAGGTAAAATTACAGTCTACAATATATACCTACTACTTTTCTAACAACGTACATGAGTAAAACACCTTTTTAGGCAAAGGAATAATTTTATTTGATTTGAAATATTTAAACTTTGTCATTGCGGGCTATAAATCTTCATCCTTGAGGTAAAATTACAGTCTACAATATATACCTACTACTTTTCTAACAACGTACATGAGTAAAACACCTTTTTAGGCAAAGGAATAATTTGATTTGATTTGAAATATTTAAACTTTGTCATTGCGGGCTATAAATCTTCATCCTTGAGGTAAAATTACAGTCTACAATATATACCTACTACTTTTCTAACAACGTACATGAGTAAAACACCTTTTTAGGCAAAGGAATAATTTTATTTGATTTGAAATATTGAAACTTTGTCATTGCGGGCTATAAATCTTCATCCTTGAGGTAAAATTACAGTCTACAATAGACACATAAATGTATATGATAGAGATTCGCTAAATGAGCAGGTTGCAAACTGTAAAGCAAGCAGGCATAAACATTTTTGAAGTAAAACTCTACGAACGCTATTTTGGGGAGTAAGCTGGTGAATGCGTGATGAGAGCGTTACGAAAAGTGTGATCGGGCGAGGCGAACGGAAGTTGAGAGGGAGTTATAAGTTAGTGCAAATAAAAAGCGTTTCGCATATTACTGAAAGTGGAGATAGCAGACATTATCTTTCTCTCATAGCCAGTTAAGTTTCGTATATCTTAGTTTTACTTCAGTCGTGTGGCAAAGTCGTTTTCGTGTATTTCTTATTATAATACCAATGCCAAAAACTTCAACAGGAATCTTTTAAAATAAATTAGAAGCTGGCAGCTTAATTACAAATTCTTTTATAATTGGGTTGACTTCGAACGACTCAATGCCAAGTTTTTTTGTAATTTCAACAATCCGAATTTGTAATAAGCGCCGCTACACAATTTGGCTTTATTAGTTGTTCTAAACTTATTTACTGACAATCCCCTCAAGTTGTTGGAAAGTTTTTTGTTGAAATATAAACATCGCCGTGTAGAGTAGATTTACTAATTTTGTGTGGAGATGGGTAGTATGTACGGTCAGCAACAGAAGTAATTTACCAGGGACTGAATTATTATATACTTTTATAATCTGGGGATATTGGTGTTTTCGTTCAATTGCATAGCATTTTTATTCATATTTAAAACACTTTGTACACAAATTATACGAGTACAGATATTCACTGTTGTACGTAGATGATAAATACCTATACATCTATATACTTTCTCACAAACATTCCCTCATTTCCAAGTTACCATCATGATACTTCTACTATGGGTCACCTGATGGTAAGTGATCACCGCCGCCCATGTACACTCGCGACACCAGAGGAGTCGCGGGTGCATTGCCTTTAAGTCAGCAGACAGGTGTTGCAGACCCTTCCCCCACCCCGATGAGCTTTGGTGACCTTACTGATACGCAGAACCACAACATTCAAGGGCTGCTCTTTCAGCAAATGAACGCTGTGCCCTACCTTTGTTAAAATTTCTATCATCATATTATTTTTAATCTAGAATTCAAACACGTTCTAACTTTAAATCCTAAGTTCAGCTTTTTAAAAGAATGAAACGAGATTCCAGCATCAAGTTCTGAAAAGAGGTTGTATTAGAGGACAATATCTGGTAATAGCATTACAGTCCTATAGCTATAGCTATACTTATTTCATGAAAAACTATAATGAAACAGTCCTGAACTACTGAAAGAGTCATATCATTTTTCTAGTAAAGTCGGTGCAGTTTTAGTGATTCACGTATCGTTTAACACATGTAGATTTTCCTTGATCTTCTTTCTTAATTCGTTGGTGTACTCTAGTAGATAATAGAGATGTGTTAAGGTCCTTTATATGCACAAGATTTTAGAAGTTAAGAAATCGTACGCATTTGGTAAATAGGGTCTTGTGTCGCGGGGACAAACAATAGACGGAGATGAAGCACGTCCAGACTCTGCACAACTACTTATGGGTCACACAAATGTCTGTCCTGTGTTGTTTTGTGCCAGAGGTGCTGACAAACGTTTATAACTCAAGTGATGTTAAGTATAATTTTGAACATGTGAATTATATACGACTTGTTTTTTATGTTTCTTATTAATATTATTATAAACGTATAAAGCAATGTTAGTGGGAACTAGACGTTGGCGTCATTTTAAATAACACAGTAACCTTAAAACGTTTCCCATGAAGTTCCTAACAATTCTAACTTTTCATTGCCAGACGAGGAAACAATTCTTTTTAAGTCTGTTTGTGATTGCTTCAAGTTTACAAACTTTGACCTATATTCTAAAGAACGATATAATCATTTTATTGCTTTTCCGGGCGAAGAAAACATTAAAAATAAATAGTCTAGAGGTCGTTTCTATTCTATTTGGGCACAGTGTCGGATGACATGTAAATATTCGGTGAATTGATTTGAAAAAGCAAAATTATGAAGGGACCTGCCTGCCGACGCCTGAGTTCTTCGACGCCCAGCAAGGCGCTATACTCACCGCATAGCGTCTTGCTGGGTGACCTTCAGGCATAGATGACGTATAGATGGAATTGTTCGCACTTTTAGTAAATACAATTATTAAACACCAACACAACAAATCTAAAAAGAAACCAAAATCCTTACTAATATTATCAATGCGAAGCTAGTCTGTCTGTCTGTCTACTGAACTGATTTAAATGAAATTTTATACACAGATAGTCTACCTCCAGACCCTAAGAAAGGACATAGGCTACTTTTTAATGCAAAAAAGGGTTGTAAAGGTTATTTATTTTAAACTAGCAGTGCCCCGCGGTATTTCCCGCGTTAAACTTTATAAATTATTACAGCTCCTCCCCCGTAGATGATAGCGTGCCTATATGTTGACCCGACCTCTTAGTAATATTCATGCAAAATTTGAAGTAAATCCATGCAGTACTTTTTGAGTTTAGCCCGGACATACATACAGACAAAAATTCTAAAAGCTATATTTTCGACTTCGATATCGACAGTAGATCACGCCCCAAGTGTCCTTTTAAAAAAGTATTCAATGTACAGTTTCGACTTTCCTACGATTTTATTATGTATGTAAAATTATTAACAATATTATTTAAATACTAGCTGTGCCCTGCGGTTTTACCCGCTTTAAATTTTATAAATTATCACAGCTCCTCCTCCATAGGTGATAGCGCGATAATACGTAGCCTATATGTTGACCCGACCTCTTAGTAATATTCATGCAACATTTGAAGTAAATCTATGCAGTACTTTTTGAGTTTAGCCCGGACATACATACAGACAAACAGAAAAAAATTCTAAAAGCTATATTTTTGGCTTCGATTTCGATTGTAGATCACGCCCCAATTATTCTTTAAAAAAAATATTCAAAGTACAGTTTTGACTTTCTTACGATTTTATTATATGTATATAGATTTTTATATTAAACTTTTTGTGATCGCTTCAGAAAGGGTAGCTAGATGCTCTCACCGATCCGTAAGTGATTGGCGAGGTTAAGCAACTAGGCTCGCGGATGAAAAGTTGTATGGAACCATCGTCATTTTTAGAGCTAGACGCTAGACACTTATTTTTTAGTCTGTTTATTCGATATAAATAAATATGACATTCAAAGTTTTACCCTCAAGGGTGTAAAATAACAATAAGGAATAGGGTATGAAAGTTTGTATGGAAATATGTAAGGTATATGTGAATGTTTTACAAGTTTGCGACAAGAGATATTCTGATATAATACATATTTACAGAATCATTACAAAATGTGTGGACGGAGTCGCAGGCACAGTTAGTTATGAATATATCCCAAACACATAATATAGGCTGTATGGTTGACAGCAAAGAATATCTCCACCTGATAGATAGATGATTGTTGAAGATTTGAGTTGATGAGAAATCTCTGTGTGATGAGCACGATTATTTGTTCTGTGTCTGGGTTTAATTTATCTATAATATCTCAGCTGTTCGGTTGTGGTTTAACTTATAATTTACTAAGAAGCATGCCTAAGTGTAATGTTATTTTAATTGCGTTATCTAAGCAATCAAATAAAGATCTTGTAGCAATATTAAGTTATATTATGTTTGGTTATATAACACCCACGTATTTACGTAGCCTCGTGCCCACGCTCACGGTATACCTATATAAAATCGATACGAAATTGGTGCCTAAACTCTGCCCTAAGCAGCGTCTTTATTGCGTAAGCGTTTAGAGTCCTTTTCGTAGTGTAAATGAATCCGGCGCGGCGTCCACTGTACATCACACAATGAATGTTTATAATTATACTAAATAAATATTGTTATCTCTTGATTATGCAGATGGAACGTTCTGATGTGTGATCATTATCAAAGCATTGTTTAAAAAGTCAACTGCTATATTTATGATGTATATGATATATGGCGGGCCTGTTAACGCGGTTGCTTTTCACGCCGGAGGTCGTGGGTTCGATCCCACACAGGACAGATATTTGTGTGCATGAACATGTCTGTTTGTTCTGAGCTTGGGTGTAGTTGATCTATATTTGTATGTATTTACAAAAGAAAAGTATTATATGGAGTATATCAGTTATCTGGTTTCCATAGTACAAGCTCTGCTTAGTTTTGAATGATGACCGATGACCGCATGTAAATAATGTCTCAGGATATATATATTTCAAAATACCGCAGTGCGTGGTGCCAGTGATATTATAAGGAACAGAAACGTGGTTCCACACGATGGGCGTCATTAGAAGGTCCATAGCCACCAAAAGAACAATGGAGAAGGTTATGCACCAGAGTTTCTTTTTGAATTCGAATCAGAAATGTTGAAACCCACAGGCAAACCAAAGTTACGGACGTAACCCGAATAATTGCCAAGCTGAAGTGGCAGTGGACATGCCATATAAACCATAGAACCGACGGCCGCTGGTACATAAAGGTCCTGGAGTGGCGACCACAAACTGATAGATGCAGCGTGGGCAGGGCCCCTACAAGATGGACCGTAGATCTTGTGAGGGTCGCCAGAAACGTGGATGAGGGTAGCGTAAGACCGATAATTGTGAAAATCTTTGAAGAAGGCCTTTGTCCAGCTTTGGACGTTTTTCGGCTGATATAAACTATAGCGGGGCACACCCGCGGTTTTACCCGCGTTAAATTTTATAAATTACTAGCTGTGCCCCGCGGTTTTACCCGCGTTACAATTTATAAATTATCACAGCTCCTCCCCCGTAAGTGATAGCGTGATAATATGTAGCCTATATGTTGACCCGACCTCTTAGTAATATTTAATGCATTTGGAGTAAATCCATGCAGTACTTTTTGAGCTTAGCCCGGACATACATACAGACAAGCAGGCAAAAATTTAAAAAAAATATTTATTTGGCTTCGATATTGATTGTAGATTAAAATAAAATAAATAATAATATAAAAAAGGTTTTTATCCACGTAGACTTTAAAAAAGAGCTTGTAAATAGTCAGAACATGTTTGTAGTAATACAGTTATTATTTTTAGTTACTTATTACAGATATTTAGGTACACGGAATGTTAAAACGTTTATACAATTTATTTTATTGATTAATTACTTATTGATATTTAGCTAGCTTGTATTAAGTTATTGCCAAGGAGATTATGTTTAGTTGAAGTTTTTAATATTATGTATTGAAATTTATATTTTACTACATATTGTCTGAATGGTTCTGTCTATATTAAGGTATGAATTCAGTATTATTATTATAACGGACCTTGTGTTTAAAACGACGCGCGACGGTCGCGCTTTAATGCTACCACCGGGTCCAATGCGCCCCAAATGAGAAGACCCAGCGAAACCGATTATGCCCCAAGTATCCTTTTTTAAAAATATTCTATAAATAGTTTTGAATTTCCTACGATTTTATTATAGGTATAGATAATGAATTTTAAGTATGACAACACATTTTTTTTAAAGATAACATGATCAACATCAACATTATAACATTATCGCAATCAAAATACAAAATCAATATGTAGTGTTAATTCCGCTAATTGTCAGTTTAATCATGCCGGGATGCAATTTGCACCGCCCTCCCACCCGCAAAAATGTGCACATGCAAAAAGGACAATATAAAAAAGCAAATTACATGCGCCAGTACGATACCCAACACGTGTTTCAGTCCTCCACGGACCATTCTCAAGGGCTGCTAACTCGTCGAGTGCTCGAAGGAGACATTATCCCATTAGGAAAATACCTGTGTAGCGGAGTACTTTACAAACACGTTATTATAATTTGACGGACAGAAAGCCCACTCAGACTCAAAAACACTACTCATCGGTCACACAAATTTTTGTCCTGTACTGGAATCCAACCTGTGTAATTTTTTAATAAATCATTTCTTCTTCTTCTAGTGGCGAGGTGACTATCTGAACTGCTACACGTGCAGTCACAACATGATCTATATACATATAACAAACTAGCTGTACCCCGCGGTTTTACTCGCGTTAAACTCTATAAATTATCACAGCTCCTCCCCCGTAGGTGATAGTGTGATAATATGTACCCTATATGTTAACCCGACCTCTTAGTAATATTCATGTAAAATTTTAAGTAAATCTATGGAGTACTTATTGAGTTTAGCCCGGACATACATACAGACAAACAGATAAACAGACAAAAATTCTAAAAACTATATTTTTGGCTTCGATATCGATTGAATATCACGCCCCATGTATCCTTTTTAAAAAATATTCAATGTACAGTTTTGACTTTCCTACGATTTTATTATATGTAAAGATTCGTAGGAAAGCCAAAACTGTACATTGAATATTTTTTTAAAGGGATACCTGGGGCGTGATCTACAATCGACATCGATCGCCAAAAATATAGATTTCAGAATTTTTGTCTGTGTGTCTGTTTGTCTGTATGTATGTCCGGGGTAAACTCAAAAAGTACTGCATGGATTTACGTAATATTTTGCATGAATATTACTAAGAGGTCGGGTCAACATATAGGCTACATATTATCACGCTATCACCTACGGGGGAGGAGCTGTAATAATTTATAAAATTTAACGCAGGTAAAACCGCGGGACACAGCTAGTATATGATAAAACTTTATTTTTCTCCAACAGATGGCAGTGGTGTCGTCGTGAGAGCTGAAGAGGCGCTCATCGTCGCCTTTGTACTGTTGCTTTGGGTGGCCGCCATAGCGTTGTTTTTCAACCGTTGGGGCAAGATCAGGTGCGTCTATAAACTGTACGTAGTATTATTTTGTTTCATTTCCATGCACATAGATGTATGTAGAAGACTGCATGTGTGGCGCAGCGGCTAAGACAGTCGTTTTGTGTTGCGGGTTCGAGTCTCGCGCCGGACAACTATCAGTGTGACCCATAAATAGTTGTTCTGAGTCTGGATGTTATTTCTGGCCGTCTATTATATGTATCTAAAGTAACCAGCGACACAGGGATTAGATATCCAAGTGCGGGCGTTGTCTTTTAAAAATTTTAATAAAAAAAAATGGTTGTCAAACGCGAATACGCGATTCAAACACGCGCCCAGTGAAAGTTGCGCTCCAGGCGCCGCAGCAATTTTATAGCAAAGGGCTTGACCGTTGATATGTGGACTTAAATAGGAAAAACCCGGCCAAGTGCGAGTCGGGTTCGCGCATGAAGGGTTCCGTACCATCGTCTATAAAAACGGACAATATCACGTTTGTTGTATATATAAGGTCCCGGGTATGACCTTAAACTGCCTCTATCGGGGGCTCTAGAATCTTAGGATTCATCAGAGGCCTACGATAGCATAGTTACTATCAGTACAGGATAGTAACTTAGAGCGGCGGCGGAAGCGTAGGCATAATTATGCATACCAACGGCGGCGCTCACAGGCCGAGTTAGCTGGCTTACTGTACGCTCACCGAGACGCAGGGGACGAGCACAAGTGAGCTATTTAGTCCGAGGGAGCATACCTGAAACAAAACCCCGATCCAAGGTGTTATCCGACCCGTGCTGAGGGATCCTTGGCCAGAGGGTATTCTGGTCGATAACGGAGGGTGTCTATGTTGGCGGTCATAGGACACAGCATGGATCCGCCTTACCCCCGTATAGGGCTCTGCGAGGGTGGACCGTTTAGTCCCTAATACTCGTGGGAACGCAATGGATATAATTCATTTTAATCCTTCAAATGGCGGCGACGTGGTCCGCCACCCGTCATGTCTCGTTTCCCGGAGAGGCGAAAAGTGGCCAACGGAGAGCCGTTTTGCTACGTTGAATGTGGGAGGAGGAATAGAAGGTAAGATGGACGAAGTATGTCAGCTGATGAGTGAAAAACGGATCGATGTGTTGTGTGTGAATGAGACGAAGCGGAAAGGGTGTGATACTACAACACACAGACAATACACGGCGTATTGGTCTGGAGTACCGAACACCACCAGAGGTTGCCAAGGTGTGGGTCTCATTCTTTCCACAAGTATGTCTGAGTGTGTGACTGAGTTCGAATGCGTGAATGCAAGAGTAATGTGGTTGAGAATGAAAGTTGGTATGACCCGTATCTTCCTAGTAGGAGTGTACGCTCCTTTAGATATGGGTGCAGTTGTAATACAGCGAGAACAAGAGGAAAGAAAGGCATTCTGGGAGACCCTGAGAGATGTGTTGCGGTTAAGTCAGTATAATGAAAGAGTAATAATGTTAGGTGATTTTAATGGATGGGTTGGGGTAAAACGTGATGGTTTTGAAAGAGTACTAGGTCAATTCGGTGACGAGAGTGAGAATGAGAATGGGTACAGTCTGCTTGAGATATGTTTGGAATGGGGTCTTTGTGTTACAAATACTATGTTTGAACATAAAAGAATCCATACGTTTACACGAGAGAGGAAAAATGTGAGAAAGAGTATGATTGACTTCGTGATTGTAGATGAAAGACTGAGAAAGAATGTTCTAGACACAAGAGTCTATCGTGGGACCGCAATCCATACAGACCACTTTCTGGTAATGAGCCGAATAAGTGGTCTATTCAAAGGATGGCGCCACCGAATCCCTGAGACTAAAAGTGTACTAGAGAGAATAAAAGTAGAGGAACTGCAAGAGGAAGAAGTGGCAGATGAGTACAAAAGTAAGTTGGTTGAGAAGTTTGAGGGATCTGAAGACATAAGAGAAGTAGAAGAGCTATGGAAGGTAGTCAAAGAAGGTGTGGTGAGTGTAGCTGGTGAAGTATGTGGTGTAATAAAGAGGCGAAGAGGAAGAAAGTTGAAGAATATTTGGTGGGATAAAAGTGTACAAAAAGTTGTATGTGAAAATAAGAAAGCGTGGTTAGACTGGCTAGCCACCAGAGCAAACGAACGAATGCATAAGGCGACGAATGAGGATATAGAAAGGGCCTGGAATGATTATAGGAAAATGAAAGGAATTGTAAAGGATGTGGTGAATGAAAAGAAAAATCAACAAAAGGATAATTTTGATAGAAGGTTGTCTAAGGATTTTCAGACGAACATTAAGTTTTTCTGGAAATCCGTTAGATCAGTAAGAGGCATAACTCAAACCTCAGAACTGAAATCCATACGAGACCAAGATGGAAATATAGTGAAAGGGGAAGAATGCGTGTTAAAACGTTGGAAGGAGTATTTTGAAAGTTTGTATGAAAGAGGTGTAACAGAGAGTGAACGTAGTTCACTAAGTATAGACAAGAACAAATGTAAAGATGACATTGGTAAGGATGAGATTGTGAAAGCTATTAAGGGTATGAAATCAGGAAAGTCACCAGGGTATGACAGGATAACTTCCGAGATGCTGAAGGCTGGACATGGCGTCATAGCGAGTCAGCTGTGCAGCCTATTCAATTTATGCTATACCACCGGCCAAGTGCCAAGTGATTGGTGCAAGGCTGTCATCGTACCTCTTTACAAAGGGAAAGGCTCACGTCAAGACTGTAAAAACTAGTCTTAGTCTACTCAGCGTCGTTGGTAAGTTGTATGCAAAAGTATTGGTTGAAAGAGTTGTGAAAGAAACCGATGCGAAAATATGGGATGCACAGGCAGGTTTTCGGAAAGGAATGGGATGCACGGATCAGGTCTTTTCTCTGCGAAGCATAGTAGAGAAGTTTTTGGGCAAAAACCAAAAGGTTTACTGTGCCTTCGTAGACTTAGAAAAGGCCTACGATAGAGTGTTGAGGAGTGAACTATGGTCGGTACTGTCCATGTATGGGTTGAACGACAACCTTGTTCAAGCACTAAAATCTCTTTATAGGGATTCCAGAGCTTGCGTGAGGATTAACGGGTCATACACCGAGTGGTTTAGCATCCAAAAGGATGTTAGACAGGGATGTGTAGCGTCACCGTGGTTGTTTAACCTATTCATGGATAGCTGTTTAAAAGATTTGAAAGAAAGTGAATGCGGTGTAAGGATGAATGAGTTACTCATCAAATGTCTGCTTTACGCTTATGATCAAGTTTTACTTGCATCATCGGCGGACGAGTTGCAGGTGATGGTAACAAGTATGCATGAATCCTTTGAAAGGAAAGGGATGAAAATGAATGTAGGTAAGACGAAAGTAATGGTATTTGAGAGGGATGAATACACGACAACGTGTGATATTGTGATTGGAGGAGAGAAAGTCGAACAGGTGAATGAGTTTGTATATTTGGGAACTTTGTTTACGAGAGATGGGAAATATGAAAAAGATATTGTTAGAAGAGTAAATGCGGGGAACAGAGTGAATGGGGCACTACACGCCTTTATGAGTAGCCGGCAAGTATCAAAGAAGGCTCGACTAGCCGTGCACGATGGAGTGTTAGTGCCAACTTTAGTGTATGGAAGTGAAAGTTGGGTATGGCAGAAAACGAATGAAAGTAAAATAAATGCAGTGGAAATGAGAGCTCTGAGAAGTATGTGTGGTGTGACTTTGAGAGACAGAATTCGAAATACTGATGTAAGAGAGCGTTGTGGTGTGAAAGAGGATGTAGTCACAAGGATTGAAAAAGGCATGCTGAGCTGGTTTGGCCATTTAGAAAGGATGAATGAAAGAAGATTGACAAAAGAAGTATACCTGGCCTGTGTGAATGGGACAACCGGAAGGGGAAGACCACGTCGAACATTCTCTGACCAAATTGGAGATGTTCTCAAGAAAGGGCAGGTCAGAAGTACCCTAAACCGGCGAGCATGTATGAAGAATATAATGAAAGTAATCGAGGCAAAAGAAGTATGCAAAGATCGTGACAAATGGAAATCCGTTGTCTCTGCCTACCCCTCTGGGAAACAGGCGTGAGTCTATGTATGTTGTATAGGAGCCCCCTTAAATGTTTATTGTGGTTATAGCGGCAATAGAAATACATCATCTGTTAAATTTTAACTATCACGGTTCATGAGATACAGCCTGGTGACAGACAGATAGCGGAGTCTTAATAATAGGGTCCCTTTTTACCCTAGAAACAAACCAAAAATGTCGTTCACGTGATAAAGGAGAATGATACCACTTCCGTACTGACTAGGCCACTATATTGAGCAACAAACTTTATTTATACCCGCAAGCTGTAATTACTCCCAAGACCTTTTCAAATAAAACTTCATCATCATCATCATCATATCAGCCGAAAGACGT
Organism: Pseudoips prasinana; assembly: GCA_951640165.1. Classification (NCBI taxonomy): domain Eukaryota; kingdom Metazoa; phylum Arthropoda; class Insecta; order Lepidoptera; family Nolidae; genus Pseudoips; species Pseudoips prasinana. The sequence goes on along the minus strand of OX621259.1, from coordinate 13,607,164 downwards.
CCACTGCTGGACAAAGACCTCCCCCAAAGATCTCCACAATTGCCGGTCTTGCGCTATCCGCATCCAGCGATTTCCAGAGACTTCGACAGCTTCCAAATAAAACTTAAAGAATAGCTATTGGACAAATGCTTCTAATACATTCATATTCATGGTGTAACGTTGAACATCGATTCCTTCCGATTTCCGATTAATGGTCCGGAATTGTTTTTCAATGTTGAAGCCGATTCAACTAATGGTTTAGTTCTTAACCTTCATCTGCTTGAAAGCTGATCACGATCACGATTATTGGCGAATGAAAGACTACCTGAGCGGTAGTCCCCCTGGTCTCTCACCGGTCGTATTAGATCGCACTTCTACCTGCTACCATAAGCAAGGGAATAGATGGTGGAACTCTGTTTAATCATACACTCCTGCAGTGTATTCTGTTTTGGCAATTCAATTCAGTTCAATTTATTTATTCACACTAAATAGAGTTAATATGATAATTAGGTAAATTACATAATATGGTCCTTATAATCTATTTAGCCTGTATTAAGCATGTGAATACATTTTTATTATCTATAAATAAAATTAAAGTAAAAAATTGTTAATGTCACAGAATTCAAACTTACATCATAATGTCAACCGAATCAAATAAAATGTCAAATTAATAATCTATACATATAATAAAATCGTAGGAAAGTCAAAACTGTACATTGAATATTTTTTTTAAAGGATACTTTGGGCCAGATCTACAATCGATATCGAACCCAAAAATATAGTTTTTAGAATTTTTGTCTGTGTGTCTGTTTGTCTGTAGGTATGTATGTCCAGGCTAAACTCAAAAAGTACTGGATGGACTTACTTCAAATTTTGCATGAATATTACTAAGAGGTCGGGTCAACATATAGGCTACATATTATCACGATACCACTTACGGCGGAGGAGCTATGATAATTTATTAAGTTTTACGCGGGTAAAACCGAGGGGCACAGCTAGTACTTAAATAATTACATAGATTGCAATAGAATGCAATTGGCAAGTTTCCCCCACAAGTTCGACTGACGATCCTACAGGGGTCACGGAATGCCAGATCCTTGGACGTGATGACGATTTTGTTGATGATAAGCCGTGTTATTTCCGGCCTAGAAAGAATAACAGGGCCACTCTATATCATCCCGTAGGTGTCGTAAAAGTTTCTGGGCTACGTTGCCCTATTCATCGGATTTTGAAATCATATAATACAAATTTTATTGACATTGATATATTTGCATGTTCAAAATTCAAATTTCAATCTGATGTAGTAAAATGTTTAAACAAGTAAAGTGTAATATTTGAAATTTTAGTGGATTTTCTGTTTTATATTAGTTTTTGTTTATCATTTCAATTTGTTGTTATACATTTGTGTTACTTACATACTTGTATCTAATATTAAATTTGCACTCACCGACTTATTGATTGTGTTTTTCTGTGGATAATGTCGTGGACTGCAACATTACTTAATAATTTTGTAAATCCTATGTGTGTGTATTATGTTGTAGCTGTTAATTATCCCTAAATAAATAAAATAAAATAAATATAAAAGGCGACTCAGAGATATACCAAGTAGTCGAGCAGCAGCGCTTTCCGTGTACTAAGTAACACCTCACTGCGGTCAACAACTCGCATCCCAAGCGCGGTGACAACGGCAAACTTCTCCAAATGCCAACGTTTTAGAAACCTTTTGGAGAGGCCTATGTCCAGCTGTGGACGACATCAAGCTGATGATGTGATGATGATGATGATGAATTGGCTAGTCACGATAGAGGTTAGCCACCGTAGCCAAAATTGGACCAGAAGCACCTTGTGATGAGGGAAAAACATACCTATGTCAAAACATTGACATAGGTATGTTTTTTTCCCTCGTAAAATAATAACACAGAAAACTAATATTAGTTTAAGAAAATTTTACAAGACAGAAAAATAAATTTCAACTTTGGATTCAGTTGATTAGATCGTTATAACTTCATAATAAGTGCGAAGTTATTTTATTAAGAATCGGAAAGTTAGATGGATAATATTATTCTGATAAAGTTGTCTTTGAATTTCTTAACTATTGCTCTTTTTAAGTTTGCGCTGGCTTGAGAATGAAAAAACTTAGAATAAAATCTCGAGAATTACTCATTTGCGAAGAGCTAGGGCATAAGAACATTATTGTAAATGAAATGACATTGAAAACGAAACAGTAAATGAAAATGTACAATTTCCTTGACTTTTATCAATTTCTATTTAGCCGTTACCGTTGCTAGTGGATGGATTACGTATTGGACATCAGCACTTCACCCACCTAATCGTAATTATAAGAAAGTACAACCCTTTTAGCAATTTCTATTGTGGCTTCCGTTTACCCCGTTACTAGCTAGCTAGCTAGCTTCCAGAAATAATCGAACGAATGCCAACTGATCCCGACATGGATTTGGAACGAGTAAACAAGATAGGTACTAGATTGTATTTGGCTTCTGTAAAGTCACGTAATTGTCATAAATATTCACTTAAAAGGCCTGATGGCTTAATGAGCTCTAAAAACACGGAGGAAAAGCTATTAACCGATTAGACTCCGATACGAATTTTATTCCGCACTTGGGTATTAACATACACTTGTACTTGTCAAGGTCACTATGCAGTACATAAACATAGTGGATAGTTTAAAATTTACAAAAAAAAAATATTAGTCCGTCCGTGCGGTTTGTTTTATCGCATATATTTTCTGAAATCCTTAAATAAATAACAAGTTACTAATCTATTATTTTGAAATTTAGTTCTACTATATTAAAGAATGGAAGACTAAAGCAAAAAGACGAAATTCTAAATGAGGGTGTTATCACATGTACGGGATTACCGATCACGCGTTAATGGGCCAAAGTGATCCTCGCCGCTGAGGAACCTACCCTAGCTAGCCTGCGGCTTTCTCTAGCTACCTAGGTGGACGACCCGGAGAAGAAAGCCACAAAGAAACTCCGGGCGTGCTTTTTACGTCTTCTTTTGCTTTCAGTTTAGGATTTTTTTTAATGTCATGTATTTTACTTACATTGTGATTGGTTGTTATGTAGGCTAATGCACGCACAGAACCGTTGTCATCCAGTGAATCATAATAAAAGAAATAAGCAATAGCATTCAATTTCACTCAAGCACTTAGAATATCCTCTTGCTAGACGAAAAGCGGTGGGTGCATCCGCGTACATTTACAAAATTAACAAGTAACACGAAGTCTACCAGAGGCGAAAAGAAAAAAAATATATGAGTACCCCAACAGCAGTTGGACCAGTTACCGCAAGCAGCACCCGCTCACGAGTATGACGTGCGGGCCAGCCATCGCCTCCTTCGCCATATTAGAGGGAAGGAAACGACTCGACCCACAACGCCACCGCAAGCATTAACAGACAATGGGAGCATGATGAGCTTACAAAGGAGAGTTCATATTGAAGTCGTTAACAGCCTTCGGCCGAACAGCGTTTGACATGTTCAAGATAATATACATTTCTTTTAATAATAGGTTTAATAATCTATAAAGTTAAATTATTACAGCATTATTTCTATAGTCGATTAAGAAAAATATAAATGTATATCCTTAACGTAAAATGCTCTTTTTTAACCAAGCGACCAAGCATTTTTGTCGTTTAAATAATCATTTAGAGTGTAATAGGCCTTTTTTATTAAAATATTCTTGACCTCTGATTTAAATCTAGCATAGGACAGTTCCTGAAGATTTGTTGGTATTTTGTTATAAATTCTGATACTCAGTCCGACTAAAGAACAATGAAGATTGATGAGATTCTGCACACAATTTGTGTTTATTTCTAGTGTTTATTGTATTCATTTAGTATTTTGAAATTTTGTTGGTTAGAAGCACTTTAAATACAAGTGTATTTGATCAAGTATTTCCTTAAAGCAATCCGTTTAAAATAATTTCACGTTGTTTAACTTATTTGCTGTTCAAACTTGTAAAATGTTTCTCATGTTCCTATGAGGCTGTTGAGAACTTTGGATTCAGTGGTCGTTTTCATCGAATAGTTTAGAACTTTGTCAAAGGAACAACAAATTTTGCTTGGTGGTATTATGTAAGGCATTTTTAGAGGTTTAATCAATATTTTGATTTGACATGTATGCTTATTCAAGCGGAAAGATAATAACAATAAATAAAAACTGATTAAAAATACAATATTATAAATAAATAAGTAAAATAAAAAAGCCTTTTATTTCCTACTAATACCTATTACATACTTATTTTACATTTACATAATTTTAAGATACTTATTTAACTAATAATGATATCTGCAGGAACCCCATATTGGGTGAAGGCCTCCTCCAAAGATGCCCATTTACAATATTAATATTGTGTTAATTCTGTGTGGCTTCTATGGTAGACTTCGTGTGACTTGTAAATCTTGCAAGAGGTTATTCTAATTACTTGAGTGAAATTGAATGTGATTGTTTTATTACCTCATAACTATTTTGATTAACTAGATGACAACGGTTCTCTGCGTGCATTAGCCTACATAGCAGCCAATCACAATGTAATAACAAGATATTAAAAAAAAAACACTTTGGCGGTATCCCATCTATGGTCAGACCGCGAGCATAGTTACTTAAACTTAACCGATCACTTACGGACCGGTGAGAGCATATAGCTATGAGCGCCTGATAATAATAATATCCTGGGACATTATTCACACACGGCCATCTGATACCTAACCAATCAGAGCTTGTACTAAAACAAAAAACTGATATACTGCATATACTACTTTTTTTGTAAATACATACTTATAGATAGATAGACTCAGGACAAACAGACATGTTCATGCTCACAAATATCAGTCCTGGGTAGGAATCGAACCCACGACCTGCGGCGTATAAGGGTAGTTTTTACAAACCATGCCCACCAGCCCGTCAAGAGTTTAAGATTAGTAAGAAGTTATAGAAAATATATACACTATATAGTTATAGTATCAACCATGAGTTTTTCAATGTATACTCCCAAACGACATTAGTATAGATGAAGCTATTTCCTCAGAATGCTGGAGCCATATCAACCGAAGTTTCAACAACAACACCGGCAGAGTTGCGCCCTCGCTGAGAATGTAGTATCAGTTCCTCCTCACGTGAGTACTAGTTGTATACAAGTTTTAATGCACGGGGCCCGTACACAAAAACATAGATAAATAGAAAAAAATAAAGATTCAAATTGCTTGAGTCCTAGCAATTTGAATCTATGAATTAATCAAAGTACAAAATCAATATGTAGTGTTAATATTCCGCTAATTGACGGCCTCTGGGGCAGAAAGGTTCCCGAGTGGCGACCACAAACCGCAAGACGAGGCGTGGGCAGTCCTCCTACAAGATGGACCGATGATCTTGTGAGGGTCGCTGGAAATCGCTGGATGCGGACAGCGCAAGACCGGCATTTGTGGAGATCTTTGGGGAAGGCCTTTGTCCAGCAGTGGACATCCATCGGCTGATATGATGATGATGAATTATTGTCAGTTTAATTATGCCGAGATGCAATTTACACCGCCCGCCCGCCTGCAATAATATTCACATGCAAGAAGGACAATATAAAAAAGCAAATTACATGCGCCAGTACGATACTCAACACCTCGCACGCTTAATCATAAAGAGAAATAACTAAAAAAATAGGTATTTGTAGGTTTAATCATAAAACGTAATAATTTATCACAAAGAATGTACGCTCCAAACGCCGAACCATTTGAATGAAAGATGAAGGAGATATAAGAGTGTCGCTCTCTTTCTGATTAACGCGTCTGAACAAGTCGGTACCAATAAACGAACATAATCAGTAATATGCCAGCAGTAATGCAAGCAAGGTGATCGTTGACTAATTCAAAGGTTGAAACATTACGGCTTAAATCTTTGTATCGTTAACAGGTAAGTGTTATTTCTAGTAATAATTTATAAATAAAGTGAAATACTAAGATTCATTTCACTTTATTATAAAAACAATGTCACCGCTTCTTGATATCATTTCGACTTAATACAGTTTACTTTAAATTTCACTGTCCTTTATACAACTTAACATTAGATATTTCGCTTTTATTTTAAACATTGTTATATGTTTGTTGTACAATATGAATTATTTCGGTTAAGTTTAAAATAATCGTACCAGTATAAAAAAAAATATGTGCTTATTGCTGTTTGTGATTAAAGATTGTCAAAGCTGCGTAAAGCATTTGAAATTATTTTCCTTTATATACATATAAATAGCCTCATACAATAGTTACCTTTTTACATGCGAACCTGACTGGTACCAATTAGACTAGACAGAAGATATTTTTGACAAAAATTCATAAACCTTACTAATGGAAAATCTGATGTAGCCTTAGTGGGGCGCTTACATTTTAGTTATACACCTTTACATAATCACTTAGCCTAATATCTACCTTCCCACCTTATGGTACCTATACTTAGTAAAAACATTCTGCGAAATATAATGCTTGTGTTATTATTTTTGTTGACTGGCGTCTTGGTGAGCAAGCCGTATTTTGCTTTTCTTTCGAATTTTTAACTTCCAGGTCTCCTACCCAAGATAATGTAATTCAAAAATTGCTTGACATTGGCGATATCATTATAAAAGAAAAAAATTATGCGCTAAAAATGTCTTCCCAAATAAAAATATTATGAAATATCACAGGAAAACTAAAAATTAAACCTATCAGTAGCTGTGATGAAATTTTATCAGATCCCGAAGACATTTGCCCACAAAACAGATATCCGATTTATTAGTGCCCGTAAAACAGAAAATAGTAGTAGTAGTAGTAGTACACACACGCCAATAAGGACGACGTTACAATGAAGCTTATTACCGGATTATAACAGTGATGATTCATCCATTAATGATAACAGTAACGTAGGCAACATTCAAACTTGTACTATTGATCAAACTATAAAAGATTTTTCAAACTTGGGTACATCAAGCTTCTATTAGTTATAGTATATTAGTTATCTTCTACATAGGGTGGCACCGGAGCAGCATACCCGCGTTCCCGAGGCTCCTCCCGTTAGGCGCCAAGAGAAGTCCACGGCAGGTTAGGTTTAGACGGCGCGAGTCCCACATACCCACCCGCAGACACTTTTTGTGGGTGGTATGCTTAGGCATTCCCCCTATTTATCAAAAAAAGGCAGTTCTACATCTTCTAAACCATCATTTCAGCAAGTAAGGCCACACAGCTCTACGAATTCTAATCGACTTTCTAATATTGCACGTGATGATAGTGGTAACATAGATTTAAGTGATGATGCCTACTTTTACCTATGAACTGTCGACAAAACGCACAAAGAAAAACATTTTTTTTGAAAATTTAAATTCCACTGTGACCAGAACAGACTCATCTGATAGTGACAATTAAGGGTTCTTCAGATAGTTATGATAGGAAGAAACCAGCAAACTAAAGAGGCCGCAGGCGTTTTCTCAATCCTGCAAAGTGGAAACAATATAAAGTAGCTACGGAACGGCTTTAATTAAATTAATGCTCAGATAATTGCAGAATAAAAATATTTAACCATTCATTCAAAAGCAGCGTATGATAAAGTACATTGTTATTTTTGGATAGAATCAGAAGCTAAACGTAGCTAACAGTAACAGTAGAAATAGGAACTTGGTAGTAAAGGAAGTACTGATAACTTGTGGACACAATAAAAATAAATATATCGCGACATTATATTTATTTGCTGTGAACACTTCGAATAGAAGCAGTATAATACATCAATATTGAGTCACAGGACATACTCACAATAAAGCCGATAGTTGATGAATAGTTAGATAGAAAAATCTAAAATCAGGACCCATTTACAGTCCTGATCAGTATAATGGTTTAATTAAAAAGGCTAAGAAAAGTCAACCTGCTATTAATGTACACGAATTAACCTTCATGGATATTAAAATTTTACAGGAGGAATGGGGATACAAGTATAACTTAAATACGCATGGACAAACAGTTAATTGGAATACTATAAAAATATTTATGATGAAAAAAGAGATACTTTTCAGTATTTTTTACAATCTTCTTATGAAGAGGATTGTTTTCAAGAAATCGATTTAAGAAATTAAAGGAAGAAGATGCAACTTACTTACTAATTACCCTGAAAAAGGCTTACACGGACAAGCAAGATATTAGTAAAAATAAAAAGAAGGATTTAAGAAAGCTTATTAGTAAAGGGTTAATACCTCACTTTTACGTAATATTTTTATGATTCGATTATTAACTAGCTTCAGTTCATGATTTTCATTATTGTTGTCTAATGATTATTTTTGATTTATTATACTATACTTATATAATTGTTACTATTGTTGTTTTTAATACTCATGTTTGCGATATTGTTAATGGTTACAGGTGCATTGATTATCTTTAGAAACTTTCATTTTCGAACATTTTATTACTTTATTCATTAACCTCACTCATTTATCAGCATATAAGTTAAATTAAATTAAAGTACTCCATATAGTTCTAACATTTTATAATAAAAAAAATTACTTAAATTTTGTGTTGATTCTGTCCTTTGAAATAAAATTTTCGAGGTATGCATTTCATTACTAAAATACGACTAATATTTTGCCGTAATATCGTAAAAAAAATAAACATTTCAAATTCGTGTAAGCAATTTATAGCATTTATGAATAAAAAATTGAAATTAAGCTTAATAATGCCAAAGAACTGAATTATCTTTCATAAATAAACAGGCTTATTATGTCTTGTGACTACTAATATTTCTAACTCATAGATACATTTTAATCATAAAGTGCAATAAGTAGGAACTTTTTTTTTATTGCCTCATCTTCTAAACAATAACTAATCAAATATACTTTTGTGTAGTGCTCTAATAATGTTAAGATAACCTACTTTCCTATAAAATAATTATGTTCTTTATCATAAGCTTAAATTTATATTAAAACGTAAACAAAGTTCAACCTGCCATAGTGCAAAACTTTGAACGCTTATTCCCAAAAAACGTAAATTTTGACATATTTCTGTTTTTGATTAAGCGTGCGACCTGTTTCAGTCCTCCACGGACCATTCTCAAGGGTTGCTTACTCGTCGAGTGCTCGAATGAGACTGAATGTCATTCGAGCACTCGACGAGTTTCCTTTCGCGGGCGGGAGAGCGGTGCAAATTACATCCCAGCATCATTACACTGATATTTAGCGGAATTAACACAACATATTGTATTTTGATTCTTATGGTTTTTCGGAAAGTAACGCATTATTCTATTACTTATTTATGAATTAATGAAAATGACACCGTGGCACTAATGACGCAATGGATAGTAAGTACTGTGGGCATCACTGACTCCATACATAAATACAGCAGGTGAATAAATGTGGAATACCTACAGAAAATATTTTTTTCTATTCCAGCTATCTGCCGAAAGTGAATTCCTTAATTATACAGATATAGTGAGGTATTTCTTTACAGTTCATTTATCACATTTAGGATCATTTGCAGACCTGGCCTGCATCACTTTTTGAATTGTAATGAAATTAACAGTAAAATAATATAACATTGATGGACTGCTTTTTCTTTTATTTTTATTAGTAAACAACATTCTTAATAGAAAGCACATAATAAGAACATATTCTGTAAATTTAATCGAAATGGTTAAAGATGTTTACGATAACATTATTAAAATATTGGCTTGCAGTAAATTATGAATTATGTTTGCAACATTTCAACGGTAATATAGACAAGATATTTGTTCTAATTTAGCAGACTTAATTTCCACAGAATTAATAATTTTTCAATTGAAATTTTTAATCTTTTAAGTGTCACATATTGTCCGCTGAAGCAGTAAAACCTCTTTGTCTAGCTGTCAAAGTCATGTTAAATCGTGTTTGATAGCGGATATTAAGCTATTGTCCCAACTGTAGTAAGTTACTATAGATTATTTTAATAAAATAAAACACAAGTAACCACAGCTAATATGCATAAATAAAAATAAAACTCGATTGATCTATAACAAAGAAAAATCAGTCCATGGTATGTTTACTTAACTATTAATAAATTTAAGATCAGCAATATAAATGTCAAAACCACCAGCACACAGACTTTGTAAAGACTGTTGTAGTAACTGACACTGCTTTACAGCACCGAGCATCACTGTCACGCGGCTGTGTGTCATACGACTGCGGGGCATCATTCTCTGCTTATCAACCATGTGGGTACCTGTCCCATAGACCGCGCCAGGTAAGAAGGCAAGCTCAGACTTAAGAAATTACCCATATAGCTCGGCCACAGTGAAGTATGGGCGAAACATGTGAAGCATAGGTGAAACATGTGAAGCATAGGTGATGTTTCACCTATGCTTCACATGTTTCACCTATGCTTCTTATGTGAAGCATGGGTGAAAAATGTGAAGCATGGGTGAAATATGTGAAGTATAGGTGAAACATGTAAAGCATAGGTGAAACATGTGAAGCATGGCTGAAACATATGAAGCATGGGCAAAACATGTGAAGCATGGGCGGATGATTGTGTGCAGCACAGATGGTTCTTTTGTTCTCTAAACAAATTTGCAAGCTCACTCGCCCCTGCCACAATGTGGCCGAGGACATATTCGAATCTGAAGGAATAACGGTGTTGACTAAATTAAATAAAATGAGGTTTATAATAAGTAATGCGGGCTGCTGTAACCCTTAACCAGATTTTGCTATATATTTTTTTTTTTGGGCTTTATTCCAAAGTGATAAGGTTGAAACTGATGTGGTCTCATATATTATACAGCCTGTTTAAGGGTTAATCAGAGAGAATAAGAAAGTTGATGGAGTACAAAATATTTTTGTCTATGGTTTACACAGACATAAATGACATAAGCAAACTAAAGTTTACCAATAAATCTATAAAAGTTTGGGTGCCTTTATTCCATCAGAATCTTACTAATGCCATAATTTCCTATTTATACGATGCCACTGGATAACATTTTAATAATGAAAATAACTTTAATGCTGGACGTAATCTGAGCAACAAATAATATATAATCATCATCATCCAGATGTCGCCCACAGCTGGACAAAGTTTTCCTCAACGTTGCCATTTTGAGGCGTTTCGAGTCACCACATTTGACATGCTATTTGGCGACCACAGTTAAGTGGTAGCTAGTACATGAGTAACGCTGCTACAATGCGTATCCCTTAGTCTACGTTTACGACACCACGAGAAGATGTGGGGATAACCCCACATCGTCATCATCTAGGAATAATCTTACTGACGGGAAACAAAACGGCCGATAAAATATAAAAAAATATTTATCCTGTCTCTGAGTATCATATACTAGTGTATATAATACAAAAACGGGTACTTTTTAACGGCATCATTATCGGAAACTATGGCTTTATCTATGATATAAGAGAATTTAGTTTAAATATTATGCAGCGATTTTGTAGCTCGACCAGAGTAAAAATAAATGTTTGAAGTATTTTTTCTACCTTTTTTTTTGAACCACTTTGGCATCCAAATCACATGATCAGAAGCAACCAAGCGAGGTTCTGCTGCTTAATTCAGAACGTGCGTGACTAACATTATTAAGATTACTGCGATTGTTTACAAGCTTTCAGAGTTCATAGCTATGTAAATTGTAATTTGTACTATAAATTCATCATTTTGCTTTTCAATGGCACGCTCTGAATTGAGACACTAAGTTCCAACACTAATTAGATTCGTCCCACATGTAGATTTAGTAAATTTTAAACCAATTTTCAAATGAACCAGTATTTGGAAGAAGGTCATAAACACCAATGCTTAAAAAATCTATTCTCGACTTTAAATCAATTCATATAAAAACATGATAGTTTAAACAAAGCACTTACTTCTTCAAAATTGTGGTTCTATTAAAATACGTGTTACTAATGTTTTGTATTTGATGTAGAACTCGGTCTTCGTAAGTAGTATGGGTGGCATGGCACTTATACCTGAGAGTCCCCCTAGAAGATCGAGGTCAGCCGCTGACCTTCCAGCCCTCGTTCCACCATCAGAAGTCTCCCACTCCACAAACAGGTCGTCCAGAGCCGCTAGTTTACATAGTGCTGTCGATTTAAGAGTTCAACCGTCTCCAAGAACTTCAAGAGCTGCGAGTCTGCATTCATCAGTTGATATGCCTCCAGGATCTGTACAAGTTCACGTCAGAGGGTCGGGTACCAATTTGAATAGACCTAGAAGCCCAAGGCGGCTGACTATAACTAACGTGTAGTTAAGATTGTTGGAACTCTGAATGTCTATGGTTTAAGGACCAATTTATTTTTTTATTATTGCAGTTAGATGTGATTATTTATTCGCTATTGTCAATTATTTGTACTATGTTAGTGTATCTACTTAATATTTTAATGAGGATTTGTTACTTTTTAAAACAAAACCGCAATGTGAGTGCATAACCTATGTCAAATTTTCAAATTTACATATAAGTTCGATATGGTATTACAAACAGCACTCAAATAACCTCTAGTATGTTTACAAATAAACAATACTTGCTTGAAGGAAATTAAATTCAAATTGGTCTTTCAAAATGGTTATGAGATGAAGATTAATAAAGAGGTAATTAATATCTTGGGCAACTAACACACTGCCATCTGATCCCAAACTAGGCAGAGCTTGTGCCTACTATGGCAACCAGACAACTGATAAACATACCTACATATTTCTAAACACATATATGATGATCATCATCATCGCATAAAGATTTATTGCGGGTGGGAATCGAACCCACGACATCTGGCTTAGCATCTCACTCACCACTTCACTAATATGCCAGTAAAAACATACGAATCGAATTTAACTTCATGCTAAATTTGTTTGTAAAGCAGACAAAATATCAATGTAAAAATTTCTAAACTAAAACTTATTGAAATTTCTGAACTTGAGAGCAAACCCAACATTTTTGTTCAAGATTGATTAACGATTTTGAATAACCAAGGTGGAAAGACATTACTTAGAATGTAAGGAAATTATGTGTATGTTGCAGTTAAAAATAATTAAAATCCTCAAACATTTTGTTAAGTAAACATGCTAACATTATGCATTATTTTATTTAAGAGAAGGTTTTCATTTTAAAATAAAACGCAATTGAAATGTAGCTTTAAATAAGACATTCAAATATATATAGAGATAATAAACTATTCTTAACTTTTGATGTAATACCTATGCTTTTGCTGAGTTTCGATTTTGGTGTGAGATTTGAAAGGTACCAATTTTAAAATAATATAAATTTAAGGTTAGGTAAATTAATCAAACAAATTAGGTTTTATTCCAAATATGTAGGTTTTAACCAATGACTATATAACTAGGTATTTGACTTAGGTATATACTTTTTCGAAGTACCTATTTAATTTTGTATACTGGAAGTTACTATCATAAGTCCATGTATTTTTTAATTAATTTTATGATCTTACTTACTTATCGTATAGGCAGTGGTTACCCTAGTGTCAGAGTTGTTCAAGGTGCCCAGTAGGCCTCTGACATGGCTTAACGACTGTTGTCTAATGGCTACAACCGGGTCTGACAGCTGAATGTGCCCTCCGAAGCACGGAGACGTATTAGCGCATTCTTTGTTGTGTGGTCACTTGCCATATATGTAAGTTCCATACTCACCTACCTGCTGACTTGGTGACCGCCATAGTGCCATGAACTTGTAGGTTAGCATGGAACTTATATGGCAAGTGACGACACAACAAAGAATAGCGGGTGTTCTGTATAACGAGCCTCTTTTATTTATATAGCAATTCTATTTTATTTGATTTTATGTATTACTAGCCGTACCCTGGGCGCGGTTCTACACCACTAACTACAATAATTCAATTTTGAAAAAAAAAATCATATGAAAAATAAAGGAACGGTAGAGGCGCCACCTGTCGAAGATTGGTCGTACCAACTCAGAAACCATCGTAAGCTCATGCACAAAACTTTGCTGAAGATCATCACATGATCAAATGCATAGTTCACGATTATATAAAGGACATACAGACAGACATTCATTTTTATAGAAAACTAGCTGTGCCCGCGACTTCGTCCGCGTGTTAATTAGTTTATTTCGTTTTTCTTGTAAAATAAACTTTTTATGAAATAAAAGTAGCCTAAGTTACTTCTTATTACATCAGCTACCTTCCAATAAAAGTCCCATCAAAATCGGTCCAGCCATTTCAGAGATTAGCCGGAACAAACAGACATCAAGACAGACAAAAATTGTAAAAAAAATCATTTTGGTGTATGTACCGTATATATATTCATATTAATGTAGTTAGTACAAACCGGTTATTTCAATATTACAAACAGACACTCCAATTTTATTTATTTGTATAGATAAATCAAATACCAGTTAAATGGATTGCACCACCGTTGTCTCGACGGTGATATTGCATTGTATATAACTTATAAGTAATTCCAATGGTTAAAACTTGACGTATTGACTTTAAATTGACCTTCTATCCAGTAGTTAATAGTTTTCTTCTTCTCTACATCATATCTTCTGTATGCATTATCGAATTCTGATAGTTTATAAGTGCAGATGTTAGAAGTGTGGTGCTAACAAAAGTATCAAAACTAACCAGGCCAGGAGCTTTAATACAAGACTTGGGATTTTGATAGAACCTTATCGTAAAAGTATCAAAACTGGTCAGGCCAGAGGCTTTAATACTTGGGACTTTGATAGAACATTATCATAATACATAAATATCAAACTATAGGTATACAAATGCTTTAAACTTATCACCGCGGCACCAATTTGGTGTTACAGGGCACTATTGTTTCTTAACAAATAGAGGTCCAAAAGCTCCTATTATATATATTTAAATCGCCCCCCTGGGAACAGATGGGGTGGGGTGGTGATATTCTTTATAGCCATCAGCCACACAACCCAATATTATATTTATAACTAACTGTGCCCGCGACTTCATCCGCGTATTAATTAGTTTATTTCGTTTTTATTGTTTTTTTTTTTTAAATAAAAGACCTTTTCTAAAATAAAAGTAGCCTAAGTTACTCCTTATTACATCAGCTACCTGTCCATAAAAATCCCGTCAAAATCGGTCCAGCCATTTCAGAGATTAGCCGGAACAAAAAGACAGACAGACAGACAAAAATTGTAAAAAATGTTATTTTGGTGTATGTACCGTATATATATATTCATATTAATGTAGTAAAGACCGGTTATTTCAATATTACAAACAGACACTCCAATTTTATTCATTTGTATAGATAAATTAAATATTTATCCTTCACCTCTCTACAAATGTAAAAAGACATTGGCGTCATGGTTACTTTTGAGAAAACCGAAGATGTCTTAATTATCATTTTCAATTTTATTACATTAACTTAACACCCTGATACGACATAAATATTGTAAGATAAGAACATCAATATATTACACAAAGATACTACACATACAAAGACTATTACTATTGAATGATAGGACTCCATAAGATGTAATTTTTTTTGGGGCTACGTTTAAACTTATGCCGTACGTGTTGTTTTCAAAAGTGAGTCGCTTTACTTATACAAACAAATATCAAAGTTTTAAATGGTAATGTGTAAAATCGTTTAAGTTGGACTTAATTATGTTAAACTAATTTAGTTGCGCTTCGTATTAAGTAAAATTTACATTGTTATAATATCTTTAAATTGAAATTTATCATATGTTTGCCCAATCAAGAACGTCCTTCATATCTATGCTAAGGTGTTAATTGTATGTACGATTGATATTAACTTATTCTTATAATAGGTCTTTACCTATGAAATTGCCGTTTTGTATGAAAAAATTTAAACGAATTTTTTTCATGAATTTTTTTATTTGTATTAATCGAAGTAATCACCCATGCAATCAATGCATCTTTGCCATCGCAGTGGCAGTTTATTGATGCCCTTCTTAAAGAAATCAGCTGGACGGGAGGCAACAAATTCTTCAAAGGCATTTTGTACTGCCTCTCGGGTATTGAATTTTTTTCCCGCCAAGAAGTTATCCAAATTCTGGAAAAAGTAGTAGTCTGTAGGCGCAAGGTCTGGTGAGTAGGGCGGATGACGGAGAGCTTCCAACCCCAGTTCTTGCAACTTGGAGACCGTCTGCTGTGCAGTATGAGGTCGCGCGTTGTCGTGCAGGAGCAGCGGAGACGAGCGATTGACCAATGCTGGTTGGAGATGCGCCAGCTTCTCCATCATTGTGCTCAGTTCTTCACAGTACACATCTGCAGTAATGCTCACCCCGTTTGGTAAGAAGCTGTGATGAATCACACCGGCGCTAGACCACCAAACAGTGACCATCACTTTTCTAGGGGTAAGTTTTCGTTTAGGGCATTGTTTAGGTGCTGAACCAGGATCCAACTGAGCGCTTGCGGTTATCAAACAGAATCCATTTTTCATCGCAGGTAACAATGTGGTTCAAAATTCCTTCATTTGTGTGTCTGTTGAGCAGTGCAAGGCACGTCTCGACGCGTACTTCGCGCTGGCGATCATTGAGTTCGTGGGGCACCCATTTGTCAAGCTTTTTTACCTTGCCAATTTGACGCAAATGGACCAATATTGTTTTGACGCTAACGTCGAAAGCTGCTGCTAATTCAGCCGTAGATTGTGTATCATCAGCTTCCACAACCGCCTTTAATTCGTCATTGTCGACCAAAGTCTTCGGACGACCGCGAGGTTCATTTTTCAGGTCGAAATTTCCAGAACGGAAGCGAGCAAACCAATAACAGGTGGTGCGTTGGTTTGTAGTGTTAGCTCCGTAAACGTCGTTGATGTTGCGTGCCGCTTGTGCCGCGTTGCTGCCACGACGGTACTCATATTCCATAATTACTCGAATTTTTAACGTATCCATGATGACGAAAAAGATTGAAATGCGATGAAAATGTAACACTAATCAATAAAGAAATGACTACTTTTGGAAAAAAGAATCCATGTTTTTAAAATAAAATTAATTTGAAATTAGAATTCTTAGCCAAACAAAAATTATTTTGATTTGAAATGGCCAGTACTGCAGAACGGCAATTTCATAGGTAAAGACCTAATATATTTGTAGACAGGTGTAAATATTATAATGATGCATGTGAGTTAAGCCTTTTATTGGTAATTGGGATTGTGAGTAACTGAGAAAAATGTAACAAATGATTATAATGACGTAAACGGTGGGGAGTAATGCTGACGCATCATTCACATGGTTAACTAGGGAATGACGTTCACCGCTGGACAAAGGCCTCCCCCAAGGATCACCGCAGCTTCCCACGACCTTGCCAGATCATCGATCCTCCTTGTAAGGTGCCTGCCTACGCTACGTTTTCCAGTACGTAAGCAGTAAAGTAGTCTAGGCAGTAATATCTCTAATTCTGCGACTCCCTATTACCTTGAAGAACGATTTCTCTTTCTCCGTGACATACATGCGAGATCATTGAGATCATCAGAGAATCAAAGCTTGACTTTAACTACACATTCCTCTAGTATTTATAGTAAATCTTTTACTCGAGGAAGCTCGTCTCTGGAATACGTTGCCTTTAACAATTTGACGTGCTCAAATTCAACATAGAGTATATAGTATAGTTAAAAACCACTACTAGTCACTATGAAGACATTTCCGTTTTATTGGTTTATTATATGTATGTTATTATGTTTATGTAATTATGTATATTATTTTTAAGTAACTGTCCATATTTATCTAGTATAGTCGGCACGTGCTATTCAATCCATATTTTAATTCCTATTAAAATGTAAATTAGAATAAAGTATGACGTTGAAATTCGGAGTTAAAAATAAAAATTTCTTTGATATGAATGTGGGTATTAACAACAATATTATCATAGTTAAACTTTATTCCCCATAACTAAAATTTAATAAACAATGAAGTATTTAAAACAAGTGAAAGTAACATAATAATATAAAAGAATTAGAAGCTTCCCTTCTGTATATTGATTCATGATATTTGTTTCATTTTTTGCTCATAAAGCAAAATTATCGGTAAATAGAGAAAGGATAATTATCTCAAAATCCCACTAGTAATATAACTTCACACATATCAAAGAGGGTATACCTGTAGTGTGGGACCAAAACCGGTTATGTCCCTACCAAAAATGCTTTGTTCAAAAGAGATTTATGGCTACCACAAAACCACTATTTCCTCCCATTCGGCACTTAATCCGACAATTAGGAAAATTAACTACCGTTGCGATAATACGATTACCTGTATTCAGTTAGATAGGCCGTAAAATCCACGAACAAGGAAAACCTATCATTTTAATTTTATAGACTAGCAAATATATGCAAAGAAATAATTATTTAGTTTATGACGTAGATACTTATTATATATATATATTAATTTCTACTGCTTAAACTTAACTTAAACCTCTACAACTACCAACTTTGTGCGACAAATTATAGTGCACAAGTGTATGCTACACAGAGTTGCACTTACAATTCCCTCACTCTTATAATCCGATAGAAAATGGTTACATGACGTAAAAAAAAGACATTCGCTTGTTACCATACCATAAGATAAAACTGGACGGCAAATACCTTGTCGCTTTTATTCCCTGATGTTTTCAAAGAGGCGTGTAGCAAAAAAAATAGGATACATAATTCGAACGATAAAAACTGGCCAAATGATAATTTCCGACTTAAAACCTAACTAATCAATGCTCTAAACTGTAATTGGCAATGATGATAGTGATGATGACTGTTCCGAGCGATTCTAGTCCTCGTATATGATTTGACTATTGTTTGACCTCCTATTTGATACGATGTTGGTGTGCCCGAAACTTTGTAAACAAATATTTAACATACATACATCCTACATTCTACAGTTTAAACAAATATTTAACTCAGTTGAACAGTGTAAATAAATAGTTAAATATATTCTCCAGTGTAAACAAATATTTCACTCCGTTAAACAGTGTAAACTAATATTTAACTATATTGTCCAATGTGAACAAATAGTTAACTATATTCTCCAGTGTAAACAATTATTTCACTCTGTTGGACAGTGTAAACTAATATTAAACTAAATTGTCCAATGTAAACAAATATTGGACTGTATTGTCCAGTGTAAACAAATATTTCACTCTGTTGAACAGTGTAAACTAATATTTAACTATATTGTCCAATGTAAACAAATATTGAACTGTATTGTCCAGTGTAAACAAATATTTAACTATATTGTCCAATGTAAAAAATATTGAACTGTATTGTCCAGTGTAAACAAATATTTAACTATATTCAATTCGTTAATATCAATCGCCCTTCTATCGATCCTATACATCTCGTTAAATTATCCTAAATATATGTAAAAATGTATTTTAAAGGCCAAATACTATGATAACTTTGTAAATATTAGGTTAAATTACTGTAAAACTTCTAGATACATATAAATATTCTTTTGTATTACATTACTTTAGCGTGTGATCATAGTATTTCATTTTATGATTAACGTTTTGATTGTGTCTTTGTTAACATTGTTACGTATTTTATGATATAAGTGATTATTCTTTAGTGTAAAATAAGTTGTGAGTGTATCCTCTCTATCTATGTAACTAACAAATTGCAAAACAACAGTTTGCGGTATTAGCAAAACCATTTTAGTATTTTCTAACAAAGTGTTCAGTTATCTAATCAGTAGATTTGTATGTGAAGTTACAATGGCTTTTGCATTGCTTTGTTGTTAGTTTACTACACTACTATACGTATATAATAGATTTAAGATTTCTGGAAGTCCTACGAGCAAGCCTTTTTGACTAACTAAGCTTGCTAGCAGTATTTAACTCCCAAGTCTAGTAAGATAATTGTTCTGCTGTGTGAGGAATAGTTCAACCTGAATTAAGTTCCCTACCCGGGCCAATGCCACGCCTTTTTTTTGGACCAACCTTGCTCCAAGGCTATGGAAATCTACATTATTAGTGAGTAAAAAATAGTTATTCCTGCCAAAATCACAATAACTAGAGATCGCACTTGGTTGAAATTAGAACATTGAGGTTCTATTTTGAAAGCCTAGAGACATTAAGAGGCCTATTACAGTCCACTAGCGCTGCCAATCGAAAAAATGTCATAACTCGTAAATAGAATCAAAAATACAAAATATGTTCCATTATTACTGTGGAAAAGGCAATAAAGTAATTGTATAACACCTTATCAACACTTTAAATATAGCTAAATTTAAAGTTTAGCTAAATCGTGCATTCAAAACCTAAACGGCCGTTTTTGTTACAAATGCACGATTTAGCTAAACAACTATATTTCAAGTGTTGACAATGTGTTATAAAATTACGTTATTGCCTTTTCTACAGTAATAATAGAACATATATTTTTTTTTCTAGTGGACTGTAATAGGCCTCTTAAAGACAAATAATATTAATCCGTTCTCAGTTTCAACATTCAGTTTACCATCTCTACTCAGTTTGTCAATGTGTCAAAGGCATGCTAGTAGTTTAATGTTTATTTATTATTAAAATAATTTATTTCTAAAGCATATTATATGAAAATATTAGGTTTCCGCGCTCCTTCTCCTTATGAACTTTAACTGTTCTAAATTTCATACTCCTCCGTCCACGAAATTATCGTAAAAGGGGTACAAAGTTAAAGGTATCAAACATTTGTATATAAAAGTCATTAATTTGCGTGAGCAGCGAAAACTACAGAAGATTCATAAAATAATGTACTACATGTCTAAAAGTCTTGGTAAGCGTAAGGTAGGACGGCCCCCAGCTAGGTGGACCGACGACCTCAAAAGGGTCGCTGGGACAGACTGGATGCGGAAGGCGGAGGACCGTGTGCAATGGCGCGTGTTAGGAGAGGCTTATGTCCGGCAGTGGACTGCGATAGGCTGATAGATGTCTAAAAGTACTCATATTGACCCCCAAAAAAACTGTGAGGTGACATGTTTAAACATTATAGTTAAGTCACGATAAGAACTATCTTTGGTAATTAATTAATCAACCCACGGATTAAATATAAAAATGTCCTTACCGTTTATGTGTCCAAATAATAATAATAAAAAAGGAAAAATCTATTTACTTACGGACTAATTTAAATTACTGAAATATATATGTGAAAAACCAATCATCATCATAACAGCTATTAGAAGTCCATTGCTGGACAAAAGCATCTCCCAAGAATCATCTTGGGGGTATCCCATAATCGCCACACGTGGCAGACGGGTTGGCGATCACAGTAAGATGGTCATAGTACTCAGAAAGAAGCTTCTGCCTGTCCTCTGGTAGATATTCCCTTGGTTTGACTTCAATGCCTCCACGGGATGAAGTCGGGTGATGATGTGATATTCGCCACCGTAACCACACAGCAAAGCCAAGGAGCGTTATAATTTATAAATTAAAAACATAATTAATCCCAGTAAAAATTGGCCGAAACATAAAAATAAAAGCTTCAAAATAATTAAGACAACAAAGTACGCAATCATTTATATTTCAACATTTTCTTTTCCTTAATAAATTCTGAAAAGGTAACCCGAATTGACGTAAAAGGAAACAACTTAAAAGGCTAATGAAAATAAATGCAATAACGACACAATAGAAACAACCTTCACAAAAGAAAATAACCACATTGTACATCAATTTGAATACCAAATGCCTCTTAACGGAGTTGCTATGGCGGCGTTATATTGACTTACAAAATGGAAGGGATTGATTACGCAACTTCCTGTATTTTAAAAATGGATTTTACTCCTTTGTCTGTTAACTGGAATCAATTAACTGCGGAAATATTTCCTATCCGGTTTGACATGGCAACATTGAAAAAGCGAAAATATTCCTTTCCTTAAGGCGGTCAACGCACTTGCGGCTCCTCTGGTGTTGCGAGTGTCCATGGGCGAAAAATTGATCCTTGTTGCATTTGCAGCTGGCTTCCCTAGTTGTAATTATCTCATTTTATGAGGCTCTAGCCTCGTTATATCATTCTCTCTCTCTTTGCTCTGAAGGGAAGTGGAACTATTTATGTTCTAACTCCTCCTTGTTTCTTTCTGATTAAATTCGTTGCGGGATCCAAGACAGTTAAAGCGATTCCCCGGGGCATGTCTGAGCCTCACCGCTCCGTGTCATTTTATTGTGTGCCATTGTTCATCCTGACTTACAGGAGTTGAAGTGGTGGGTAAGAGGGAGCGACTAGTCCCGAGTGTCCATGGACGGCGGTGATCACCATCCACCAAGTGACCCACTCGCTCAAACTAGCTATCCTATAAAAAAATATCTAAAATTATTTTAATAGTTATTTGTAAATGATGCTCACCTGTTGATATACTGCTAATTTATTTCAAGACCTCACGGTGCTGACAACAGTTAAATTGTTTCTTTGCTTAAGTTTTTAGCTAACAATAAGTCCATCTTGTCAATGTGTTATACAAAATAAATACTCTGCGCGACCGTACGGTTCAAAATCTCATGTTATTTTTCAAATTGGTTAACAATAAATTGGACTGCGATACATTTACTGAACAAATTGGACTAAAAGTTCCCTACGAAATATCCAGACATCCCATTACCCATTTATGTCACACTAAAGCATCCAAGACAAATATAAGAGTATGCTCATCCCTCAAAAGGCTCTGTCAAGCGACGAATTCCTATATAAAATCTACTCCAGATGTTGACATAGACTATCTTTAAACCCCAAATTTTCAAGACCCAAAGTATACCACCTAATAATATTTATATTATATTTGTACACAGGTATTTTTTTTATGTCAGAGTTCGACAAACGAGCAAGTGGGTCTCCTGATGGTAAGTGATCACCGCCGCCCATGGACACTCGCAACACCAGAGGAGTCGCAGGTGCGTTGCTGACCTTTAACAGTCAGCAAACAAGTGTTGCTGACCCTTCCCGCCACCACGATGAGCTCTGGTGACCTTACTCACACTCAGAAACACAACATTAAATTATTAATGTTATTATTAAGGAATGTCTTTTGTAAGGTGGAGGTACTTCCCCAGTCGGGCTGCTCTTCGAGCGAATGAACGCTGTGCTCTACCTCTCAGCAAAAGGCACATGTATATCGTACATACTGTAATTTTTGTTGTAATTAAAGCCTTTTCTATTAATCATAATGACTATTTCCTTTATTATTTATTACCACTTAAATTTCGTTTTTAGCGTCGGTTGTCACTCGTATTTGTGAGTGTTGGTTCACGTGTTATTGACAACTACATGTATAAGAACATAACTTGTTACTTGTTGGTGTTTCTTTAAATAAATGAATTAATAAATTATTAAACTAATTTAATTATTAGCGTTAAATATGACTGCGGCGGCATTATATTCTTTTAAAACACTGATTAATTAAATTATTTTAACGTTGAATCCCAATAAGTACTATATTGTTCGAAGTACATTTTAGCCTTTGTTTGAGTGGATTTCAAAATATTTTCCCATTTTAACTTGTGACTTGTATGTTGAAAGCCGAAACATCTAATCATAGAATAAGTCTTCGTTGTAAAAGCTTTAATAACATTCGGCATAACATTTTATGGGTGTACAAAATGTTATCACGCACTAAACGTAACATCTTTAGGTAGTATTTAAACTTGTATAGTCTCCAAATGTCCAATATTGTTTGAAATAAGTCGCACAAAGATATATTTTATACAAGCTGCGACCCGCGGTTTAACCCGCATTATTGGAATGATAATGACGTCATCTGTCGAAGACAGGTCGTACTTACTTAGAAACTTACATGCACAACACTTCGCTGAAGATCATCACCCGATCAATGCATAGCTTACGATTATATAAAAGGACAAACAGACAAACATTATTTTTTTATATATATAATATATATATAGATATGACCCGCGGTTATTGGAATTATAGTGGCGCCATCTGTCGAAGATTGGTCATACCAACTCAGAAACCTTCGTTAGCTCATGCACAACACTATGCTGTAGATCATTACCTGATCAAATGCATAGTTTACAATTCTATTAAGGACATACAGACAAACATTTATTTGTATAAATATAGATGTGCCCTGCGGTTATACCCGAATTATTGGAATGATAGTGGCGCTATCTGTCTAAGATCGGTCGTACCAACTCAGAAACTTTCGTGGACTTATGCACAACACTTTGCTGAAGATCATCTCATGATCAACGATTCTATAAAAGACTAGAATAGTGTAGATAAATAAACCTATCCTTCAAAACTTCATTAAGTAATAACGAAATCAATTATCGTATTGTATAATGAAAGATAGTAACGGGTAACTCACATAATTAATTTTATGTTGGATTCGGCCAACGTTTCAACTTTTCCTGGAAGTCATCTTCAGGGCGAATGCGACTACCAAAAAGACCGTACTTTGGCGACAGTCTCATAGCTAGATGCTCTCACCGGTCCGTAAGCGATCGGCCAGGGAAAACAACTAGGCTCGCGGTCGGTCCATAGATGGGTGACCGCCAAAGTGGTTTAATTTCTGAGCGTCTCCGTGCTTCGGAGGGCACGTTAAGCTGTCGGTCCCGGTTGTAGTCACTAGACAACAGTCGTTAAGCCATGTCAGAGGCCTACTGGGCGGCTTGAGCAACTCTGACACTAGGGTTACCACTACCCATACGATAAGCAAGCAAGCAAGTCTCACCCTAAAAACCGACGACATCAGCTCGTAACACACAACTCTGCGTGTTCCCCAACCAGAAGACGCTGACAGCGATGATACGCAGATACCTATAGACTTTCCCAACCGAACGCACCCACCCGCCCTGACGCAACGAGCCGCGCGCGCCCTCGCACGCAGTACGAGACGGGACGTGACGTTGCGTCGTGCGGGTCGCATTCGCCCTGAAGATGACTTCCAGGAAAAGTTGAAACGTTGGCAGAATCCAACATAAAATTTATTAGGAAAATATTAAAAATCTTGCATTATGTTAGCACCTCACGTCAGTTTTAATAATAATATCGTATTGTAAATACAGAACAAGTGAATCGTGCCTGCGTTCTCGCGAATATAAAGAGACATATTTTTGTGCCATTCTGTCGAGGCAAAATTAGCTTTAAGGTTATAAAATTGTAAATAATCTAATCTTATGCGTGTGTGGATATCATTTGTGTAAATGTTCACATTCCGTCCGGAATTGGTGTATTTAGTTTGAGTGTATTTCCGTTTACTTTATTCCTTCATAGTTTAACAGTTAGAACCGTGCATGTATTATAGTTTATAATGTTTTAGCTTTTCTATTAATATATTACATTAAATTCTAGTTAATGTTTTACACAATTATTGTTACATTTGTCTGCTTTTTAAGACGCTGACAACACCCTACTGGGTATATTATATTATAACCTACTTATATAGTGTTAGATGACTGCGTATTAGATGTCCCAATTCATATTGTTATTTTATATGTGCTGCTTATGAAGAAAATCGTTGTTACCTTCGATATATCATAAAGTATGCATAGACCTTTTCGTTTTTCTGTTATATCATGATCTTATTCATACGAGATTGAAGTTAAACGGTGAATTAGGGTATTGTCAGCATCGTAATTACTTTATAATGATTATTTTATTAGTTATTTGATCTCTGGTATATAACATTATACCAGAGCACAAATAAAATTGTTTAAATATTGTTTACTGAAGCTCAATGCCGGTCATTGATTTATAATCGATGGTAGTAATAATATAAATTATATTTAGCCATATTCTAAATCTTAATAAATTTTTGAAAATAATTTGGTTTATTATTTCACCTCCTACAAATTTCCACATAAAGGAGATACCCCATTTCAGGCCTAACCGTTAGATCAATCAGATATGTACCAAAAATCCGTCTATTTTTCGTAAATCATCCACCGAAATCTTAGCCTTAATTACAATGGCCAAGTTTAGAAAATAGGCAATTTAATATTTTTTGTTTTAAACAGCCTATGTAAACCGCTACACTACTTATTTCATTCTATGTCACTAACTTCATAAACGCTAGTAATCCATCTATAGAGCGCACCATAAAAATATGATCGATTAAATGGAAATCGATACTTTTACAAATAATTAAATAAGACTTCATTGTTTTAGTCTTATTATTTATTTAGGAATTACAATAAATGTATAATAAAAAATGTGTCGAATCAAGTATAATAAATGTAAGCTGAATTAAAAAACATTAAAAGCAATAAATAATCGATAAAATCGATTGCATCACGGATTGCACTTATAAACAAGGTTAAATACTCTTTGCTTATAAACGTCAAATGTCAGTCTGTCAATTGTCATGTAGTCGTATTTTTGCGTATGTTTTTCTGTATTTCTGTAGGTATTTCTCGAGATTTATTATATCATTTGACCTCTGTTCGAATATTGGACTCCGAAATTGATTGCCTCCTTATTGACCCTTGCTTGAACATTGGATATCGTACTCTGCCACCCCTGCTGACCTTTGCTTAAAATCCGGATCTGGACTGGTTGATTCATAACGACATCATGAGCCTGTGCATTCATTGTGGAATAGCAACGGATCGCTGCAACACAATAGGAAGGCGTAGAATGGAAAATGAAGTTATACTTTCAATTGTACAGGAATGGCTCGCGCCTCGAAACGGTTAGTATCCGATATTTATGGAAACAGTGTAATCGCCTAAGTTCAGTTGCGTGTTGATGGCTGTATTTTAAATATGAAACCAAAATGTGCATATTCATATTCGAAGATATATGACATCACTAATACAGACAGAACCTGCCAATTACAGCCTTTCCTGCACTATACTAATACAGACAACCTGTTAATTACAACCTGTCAATTCCATCTCTCAGTGAGGAGGATGGTGTCCCTGCAGTAGAATCAAAATAAAACTACTTATATTTAACCAATTGTGCCTCTTAGATAATAGTAATAGTCAAAAAATAAATGTTTGCTTCTTCAGGTTAATGAAAATGGCTTTATCTGCCAAGCCTGCTGGAATAATACCAATGCTGTATCTCGTGATAGAAATGTAACACAAAAGAGTGAACAGACATACACATGACACCAACAAGTTTGTATTCATTGTGGACATTTGCTTCTGAGAAAAGATTGTTGCTACCAACTTAGGACTGGTACAGTGTAAGAATGCAGAATACACAAAGTTATAAAAGAATGGATCCTACCACACACGGTTAGTATATTAATAATCTTATTTATGGTTTTTAATAACATACTTTAGTTTTGACTGCCCTCATGGTCTATTGT
Organism: Pseudoips prasinana; assembly: GCA_951640165.1. Taxonomy (NCBI): domain Eukaryota; kingdom Metazoa; phylum Arthropoda; class Insecta; order Lepidoptera; family Nolidae; genus Pseudoips; species Pseudoips prasinana. The sequence continues at coordinate 13,580,020 of OX621259.1, read as the reverse complement.
TTAGGCCATAGTTTTATTGGATTTGTCCATTCATAATCTCAGTAGCAGGAGAATCTAGAAATGTGCCTCACCCTTATTATGTAGAACTTAAACATAGATGACAAGATGTGGGTGTAATGTTACACCTGTGCATTCAGGAACATAATCTTGTGTCTATATTAGTATAACAATACTTTTGCTTTGTTTTGATAATAAGGGCATAAAAATGTTTTTTGGTATGTATAATCATTTAAGTGAATAAGAAAGATGGTTTGATAATTATCAAGCTCCTACATCAGGATTACTCATTCACAAGATTTCTTTAGATCAATCTTTCAAATTGGGCAATAACACATCACATATCTGGTGCCACTAGTTAATGTAGATAAATTATTTTCAGGTGGGTGCTACAAGTGCTGTCTATCATTCTTGTTGGGTGCGAGCAAATAGAGCATCCCAGCATTTAAGTAAAGGGCTGTCAACATCTCGTGCATGTTCATCAGCTGTTGATAAGCCAGATAGTGAGAACATTCCTCATGTAGAAGAACCTTTAACAAGGCTAGAAACTAATTCTGCACCAAGGGCACCAACTGTTGGAACTGTTATTGTTTTACCTGACTATTTTAGAGCTGTGGCAACTGAAAGTAGATGTTTTGTGGAAGGATGTCGCAGACATCAAAGAAACACAGTAACACTTAAAATTATAATTCCAAGCAATTGATGTAGATACTAATAATGTTGGCGAGGTTCCTGAACTAACACAGAAGCACATAACAAATTAAACAGGCCCGTTCTTACCATGGGGAGCATGTGAGAGAAAATGGCTTATATATCATAGAAGTGTGTAGAGAGGTGGACGGTAACCTACAGCAAGAGCTGTCGACATCAGGCTCAACCTGGATGTTACTGTATTTAAGTTAATTATAAGTTGATTAGTAGTCGGATGTATTTCGTTTACATTCTAGTCGACACTTTACTTAGTGGAAGGAATGCTAATATTCAAAATTATTGCACATGTATCATTGGAAAAAGAACGGTTGGTTGCTGTGCCCACACCATGAGCATAATATGGTATCTTGGTTGGGCATGGCACAACGGTAGTCAATTGCCTCCTGCACAATTTTTCGATACAGTGTTATTAAATTATGATAAGCCTAGTGAAGAAGTGGATTAATAAAACCATTACTCACAATTATGTGTTTTTATTTTAAAATATTATTATTGCCTTTTCAGATTACTGTAATCTGAGATTTTATCAAATACTAAACAAATAAATAATAATAAATGAATGAATATTTTTGTCCCAATTAAATAAAATAAAGAATTTTGGAACAACAAACCCAATGCAAGCTGAACCCAAACTAGGTAGAGCATGTACTATGGCAACCAGCTAACTGATAAAGATACCTGCTTATGTTTCTAAATGCAAATATAAATAAATTACACACAGATACCTACTGAACAAATAACCTAGCTTATTACACGAAACATTTGTCCTGGTTGCGGACCTACAAGACCAATAGTAACAGTAGTTAGAATAATAATAAATGCAAGTCAGTAGTGTTTTAAGCGGGCCTTGTCTAATAAATGTAGTTATCAGTAAGATCAATCATATAAATCTGAAGTCACACTGTAAGCGCTTTTTTATGTAGAAACGTACTTACTTATGTAGGGCATGTGCGTTCCAGATTGATAAATATAGCTAACAATGTCTCAAAAATATCATTAGGGTAATTAAATAACACGGTCGAGTTATTTAAATACAAAAATATATTAGAGAAATGTCCAAATCGGTAAAAGCAGGCATTTACTTTTAGGTTCAATATAACCTAAAAATTAACAGTAAACGTCTGTTTTTAGCAATTTGGCCATTGCTGGGAGACGTGAAAATTGGGCTCGTGAAATCTTTCAAGATGCTTTAATTTATGGCCAAATTCCAGCTCTGTAACGCCAGGCCTGAGTTTCTATGGAGTTTGGGTTTCTCCTTTACCAAATAGAACCCAACAGTAGTTTTCCGTTCCACAATAATCAAGGTATAAAATATCGAATGTGTATAAAATGTAATTATAGCCAAAAGTCCCCTTCCTTATGTTTAACCTACTGCATTTAGGTATGATAAATCAAGAAATGCCAATGGGTTGTAACAGGTAAAATCGTTAAACCTTACTCCTGTTCCTGTTGCCCGTAAGTAACAGTTCCAAAATAACAATCTGTTATTTCATATAGCCCTTTTACTGTGACAGCTATTATTAGAAGTTATTATGAAGTAGTTTATACAATGGTTTCGTTGTGGGTTGATAATAGGCGACTTTGTTATACAATTGCATAAATAATAAAAAAAAATAAGTATAGCTAAATCATGCTACTAGAATATACATGATATGGCTTAGGTATGCGGTTGAAGTCATTTCGTAAGTATGTGCGTGTATCCGAACGCAGTAACAGAAATAGAAAGCTTAATATCTGAACCTATGCGAAAAAAGGAAAAAGGTTGCCCAGTGTATTTTTATTTTGTCTAACTAAGGTGACTATAATAAGCTTGAATAGAGAAAAGCTTGTGAATGTTACATGTAGTATTTAGGTAACGTGAGGAACATTCCTTCCTTGAATTTGTATCAGTTTCAGACTGTTACCGTAACATATCTGTTATATTTAACTGTTACGTTAAATACGCAGCACTGTAATTTAAACACAAAACTTATGGAGATGCTATAATCGAGGTGGAGTCTACGCTGGATCGTCACTAAATATCTCAGCTAACTTGACTAGACCCTTAAAATACGCACTCACGGCTATTGCAGGTAACTTCTTCAGCTTAATTGTCTCGTTTTATAATGTACCTCGTTATATCGATATATGTCCTACTTAGGTCTAGAGAAAAGAAGAACTATTTATTTTTCTAATTCCTAGTTTTTTCAGATTAATTTCTTTGCAGGATCCAAGCTTTAGATTAGGTAGGATAATTGATACCCAGGCCGTATCTGATGTCTCACATCCTTTAATTTTGCGCAGGTAACTATTGATCCTCGAGTACATGAGTAGCAGTGATGGGCAAAAGGGTAGAAATAGAGAGATAGAGTACACTTTATTGCACCAGAAAACACAATACACAATATCTTAATAAACTTGGTACTTAGAAATAGTCCGATAATAAAAGAATATCGATCTGAATCACTCATTGTGGTCAACTCCAGTGACCACAATGAGTGTTTGTTGATTTGTTTTTCTACATAGCTCCTTCAAACTCCTAGGATTGCCTAGGATTGCATTGGCAAGGCACAGTTTATATCGATCGGACCCAGTAGTCATTGTAAACCCAGAACCAAACCTATTACAGCGTGATTTTCGCAATATTCTCGAATGTTTCTTGCTTCATCTCAGTTTTACACAGAGTGATCATTTTCAGAAATTAATGGGTTATTGTCAGACAAAAAAAATAAATCTCAAGCTCTAAACAAAACTACAAGCGCAGTAACTCTCACGATAGGGCACCCCCTTTGAAGTTTGAACCTCATCTCAGGTTGGTTATTGACATTTCCTTTTGTGTAACTATCGCACGAAAACTTGATTCTCTCGTCCGATTAAGGATCAGAGGTACGAAAGAAAACTAAGGGCAATGGAGCGTTGGTAGTCGCGGCAATTCGCAATATTACTTACGAACAGCGAGTATGCACTCATCACGTTTAATTTAATTTAAATTTAATTTAAAACGTCATGTCAGCCGAGTGGCGTCCACGGCTGGACAAAGACCACGCTAAAGATTTCCACAATGGAGTTGTGTCATAATTGCGACGCTTGGCAGTCGGGTTGGCGAAGGTAAGAGTACACAGACAGACGCTGCTGCCCGTTCCCTGGGAGATATTCCGGGTCCAACGGCCCCGACATGATGTGATATTCTTTGCCATAAGCAACACAGTATGGCGTCAACCACACATTAACTATATCGTTGTAATTGCTTATACAGAATCACAAGAATAATAATAATAATAATTCTTTATTTGCAAAAAAAAGTGTCTATACTATAATAAATTAGTTTCTACTGTATAGTGGTACAACCGTAAGTCAGAGAGAACAAACACCTCTCTCTCGTGCTAGGAATTAACCTGTGTTACGAGCAGAGAAGGGCTCACCCCGGCTCGGCTCTGTACCTAAAGGCATGATGTACAAATATGTGATGGTGGAGCAGTAGATAACTATAACCATCTGATCGCTAAACTAGGCAAGCCTGTTTATTTAGGGATCAGTTGAGTTTCTTACAATCTAGAAGACTGTGCCACAAGGTGCAAGTTGTGTATTTGTGTGCGATGTTTGGGAGTGTTAACTTAAATTTAGAAGTTCTTCTGTTTGAAAGTAGTTTAGTGTTAGGAGCCATGTCTTAATTTTAGTTTTAAAGTTGTGATTATTTAGATGGTAAAATGTAGGATTTTGTTAACTTTATTGTATAAGGAGTTACTTATAACTTTGTAATGCCTCTCAGCTAGTGTCGTTTTATGTCTCACAGGAGAACACACTTTCTCAAACCGGCGTTTATTTCGGGTAATATTCGAATTGTAACTAAGCGAAATGTGTCTCCTAAATAATATTTGTTGTACAAACAGCTGTCTCACTGTTAAAACTGGTATGTCTTGATACAGTTTGGTTGTTGAGTATCTAAATGGTTTTTTAAGTATAACCTTGAGAACAGCTCTTTGTGCCCTTTCCATAGGTAAGAGAATCGTTTTGGTGGCTCCACCCCATGACGTAATACAGTATGATATTATCGACTGGGCTAGAGCGTGATAAGTCATGGTAAGTGTGTTTAAGTCTGCTGCGTTACGCAGGAGTTTAAAGATGTATATTAGTTTTCTGAGACGTTTGGTTAAAGTATCTATATGGTGATGCCATCTTAAGTATTGGTCTATGTAGATACCAAGATACTTGATATATTCACTTCTAGAAACAGATACACAGTCACAGTTGGGATTACAATTTATAGAAGTGTGTGCCTTTATTTGAAAAGTGTTTAGTGGAGGCAACATGCTGCTTTTGTTGGCAAATGTTATAAAACTTGTTTTTTTAGGTTTAATGTGAGAAGGTTTTCAGTTAACCAGACCATAACCTTTTTTAAAGCTTCCTCAGCATGAAACCTTACGTCCTCCCACGTGGAACCATTTATCAGAAGCGCAGTATCGTCAGCATACGCGTATACTTTGCAGTTGGTAGTCATTAGTTCACAGAGATCATTAACGTAGATAATGAACAAAGTCGGACCTATAATACTCCCTTGTGGGACTCCGTAATCTAGTTTTTGTTCCAAACTAATATGGTTTCCAATTTTTACAGCCTGAGTTCTATTTGTAAGATAGTCTTTGAACAGTCGAAGAGATAAACCTCTTATACCGATTTTTTCCAACTTTGACAAAAGGATGGGTATGGAGACGGTATCAAAGGCTTTAGAAAGGTCTAAAAACATTGCTATGCACTTTTCTTTATTGTCCACCTTTTCTACGATATTGTCCGTAAATTTGAGGACAGCGTCCTCTGTTGACATGTGTTTTCTAAAGGCAAATTGATTACCAGAAATAATCTTTTTTGTTTCAAGATAACTATTCAGTCTATACGTCTCCATCACCATTCTTATGTATTGGGTGAACTATCGCTTTTTTGAACATATTAGGAAAGACTCCCGTTGCGAAGGACCTCTGACAGATGTGGGTCATGAGTGGTATAAATATATCGGATGATTCCTGTATTATGGTAGCTGAGATACCATCAAAACCAACTGCACTATTACTTCGAAGGGAATTTATAATTAGTTCAATCTCTCTGTAATCAACGTCTAATAAAGCAAAAGAATGACATTGAGCAGTATTTTGGTTACTTTGAGGAACTGATGATGGTAATTTTTTGTTTTTAATTTTGTCTGCTAGTTCTCTTCCTATGTCAGTAAAGAAGCTATTCATACTGTTTACAGTGATACTAGGGTCCTGAATACTATTTAAAAGTGCTATTCCTGGTGAAGATTTGGGTTTAGTATTGGTAATTGATTTAATATCATTCCAAGTAGCTCGTGTATTGTTTTTAGCTTCTTGCAGTAAGTTTTGATCGTAGTTTCTTTTTAATTTTTTAAGTAGTTTATTTATATAATTTCTGTATCTTATATATGAGATTTTAAGCGATATATTGTTTGGGTCCCTATTTAGTACTCTATGCATTCTGTCTCTGTTTCGGATACAGCAAATTAATCCTACTGTGATCCAAGGCTTTATGATCCTTTTACTGCGTGGGATTTTGTAGCTAGTAGTGTTGTTGTTTATGATGCTAGAGACTGTTGTTACGAGATAATTTGTTGCAAAATTAGCATTGTCCGAGAGCAAGATTGGTGTAAAGTCTGTGTTTTGGATTTCATTGCGTATGGCTCTGTAATTTAATCTATTGGTTACTATAGGCAAATTTTTAATAGGGTTTTTGGAGGTGATTGTCAAGAGAGTTGTAAGGTGATCAGTAATAAAGGTCTCTATAATTAATGTATTCGAGACTTTTTGCGACTTTAGAAGTACATGGTCTAAGCAGTTTTCACCTCGAGTGGGTGTAGTGTGTGTGGGAAAGAGACCATGAGACATAATAAGGTTCAAGTAATCACCAGATTTTTTGTCAAACGTATTAGGTTTTATATCGATATTGATATCGCCCGTCACACATATATTCGGGTAATTTGTTAATGTTAACAATAGTTCATTTAAACCATTCAAAAAATTGTCGATATTGTGAAACGAAGGCGAGCGATAAACAGCCACTACTACTAAGTCTCTACTTTTGCATACTAAACAGTTAAAGTCCATAATGTTTGTAGGCTCACTAATCGTGTAATGAACACTATTTTTGATATATATAACAATGCCATCGTTTTGGTTTTTAACATCACGGGTAAGGTGAGAAGTATATCCGTTTAACGTGGGAATATTAAAGTTTTTTGAAAGCCAGCATTCGGTTCGTACTATTAAATCGCAGTTTATGTGTATTGAGCATAGTAAAACATGTAATTGATCGAAATTCTTATTACAATAGATCATAGTTTAAAAACAATTCTTTCCACGTTTGCAAAACCATCTTTGCACACTATTCTAATTTTACCAAGATCTAATAACTTAACCTCTGACTCCAGATTTCCACTAAATTTAAAACGTCATATGTTCATTTTTACATATATAGGCAGCATGCACTTTCTAGATTAAGACCTATATTTACCCTATTTTTGTGTAATAAATGATTCTGCTGGAACCAGTCTTTATTCTAAATTCAGACTTGCTACTATACATTGGGACCGAAAATAGCCGACGAACACGAGCTACTTACTCCAGGTTGTTTTAAATATAACAACGCCCGCATTAGGGAAATTAATCCCTGTGTCACGGGGTACTTTACAAACATATAATACATACATACATAGACTCACGCCTGTTTCCCAGAGGGGTAGGCAGAGACAACGGATTTCCATTTGTCACGAACATATAATGGACGGACACAAATTACAACCAGACTCAGAATAACTATTTATGGGTCACACAAATAGTTGTCCGGCGCGGGACTCAAACCCGCGACACGACTGTCTAAGCCGCTGCGCCACACGTGCAACACGAACGAAGCAATATAGTTTAATTATGAAAAAGTCTAATACATCTTTTATGTCCTTTGTTTTGATAAAAGTAACGAGAACTTACTTAATTTAATACTAGCTATCCCGGCAGACTTTCTCCTGCCTCTGAATTTAAAAAGAACCTTGAATATTATTGCAGCGCCTTGTATCGAGTCATATTCTTAACCCAAATTCCCGCTCACACCCACATAAAAAATAAAAAGTACAACTTAGTACTACACTCATCATCATATCAGCCGAATGACGTCCACTGCTGGACAAAGGCCTCCCCACAAGATTTCTACGATGCATTGAGTCCATCATTTAGAGAGATATGCCATAATCGCCACGTTTGGCAGACGGGTTGGCGACCGCAGTAAGATGGTCATAGTATACTAAAGTACGCTTCTGCTCATTCTCTAGAATATATTTCCTCGGGACGACTTCTACTCCCCCCACGAGATGAGATGGGGTGTCGATATTCTTGTTGACCTTCAGCCACACAGCCAGACGGCAACTGTACTACTTCTATTATGTTTATATTTTCTTTTTTTTTATATTTTCCCATGCGCTACTAAATACAACATGTGTTTGTAAAAAAAAATTCTGTTATTGTTTTATGGTAACTAAATAATGATAAAACTAACAACTAACGCCATTTAGTACTAAATATGTGTACCCTACTGTATTGAACTAGAAGTATTGGTTATGTCTACTATATAAAAATAAGTCGGTTTTCCTTCCTGAAGCTATAACTCCAGAACGCACGAACAGATTTCCACGGTTTTGCATTCGTTGGAAAGGTCTCGGGCTCCGTGAGGTTTATAGCAAAGAAAATTAATAAAATTTAACGCGGGTAACACCGCGGGGCACAGCTAGTTCTATATATAAAAATAAGTCGGGTTTTCCTTCCTGACGCTATAACTCCAGAACGCACGAACCGATTTCCACGGTTTTGCATTCGTTGGAAAGGCCTCGGTCTCCGTGAGGTTTATAGCAAAGAAAATTTACAAAATTTAACGCGGGTAACACCGCGGGGCACAGCTAGTGTTCTATAATAAATGTCAGTCTATCAAAAACTACTGCCGTGTTTCATTATTTTCTTCGTAATTACCATTTTGCTGAATTTTCGATGTTTTAATAGTTATTCTGCTATTCGGAGGGAGACAGAGACAACAAAAGAAAGATCTTAAAAATCGGCCGTTCTTGACTTATAAATGTTGGCGTGGTTGGCAAATGCTCGCTTTTCACACGAGAGGTCGTGGGTTCAAATCCCACCCAAGACAGATATTTTTGTGCATGAAAATGTCTGTTTTTCCTGAGTTTGGGTGTAATTATCTATATAAGTATGTATTTACAAAAGAATATAATATAATAGTATATCAGTTATCTGGTTATTATAATACAATCTCAAATGGTATAGATATCCCCATAACAACATAAACATAAATATATATATAGATTTGTCGTATTTTCGTTCTGCAGGAGACGCGTTATAGATAAAACCTCCGTGCGGTGATTTTAACCGCCAAGGCTGAAATTGAATGGATCGATTTAAATGCTGTTTTTTTATTATCAGAAAGTTATAGCACAATCCGTTGAGAACAGAGTACAGCTATGTACTAAAATATTTATAGAGCTTCAAGCTATATTTGGCCACAACGCCCTTGGCATTTCCACAAGCCTTCATTAAACGAACCAAAAATAAAAGATTCCGTTTCTAGAATCGTTCTTAAAGTATTTTAACTAGCTATTAGTTTATACAGTTTTATTTACTTACCCCAATTGTTTTAGACGTTTTGAGTTTCCTTCTAAAAACCACAGTATAAATATGGACAGTAAGGTAACTAAACCTAGTTGACGGTGGTAGCATTAAAGCGCGACCGTCGTTATAAACGCAAGGCCCGCCATAATAATAACATTTAATTCGTACCTTAATATAGACAGAACCATTCAGACAATATGTAGTAAGAATATAGCCAAAATTTTAAAAGATAATTAAACCTACACATGTTCCTTGACAATAACTTAATTTAAGTTAGCTAAATATCGATACTATTATAAAATAAATCTTATTGTAAATTCTTTCCTACAATCCGTGTACCTCAATATAATAGAAATAATTATAAATTTATTATATATTACTACGAACATGTTCTAACTATTTACAAGCGCTTTTTTAAAGTCTACGTGAATAAAAACCCTTTTTATTTTCTTTTATTTATTTATAGATGATATGATTACCTCCGCTCTATTGAAGCTGTAGGATTGTAACTTTTAATGTTATAGATACCTATTTTTTTTTATTAAAACATATTTGTTTTTATAAATCAGCAGGACGATTAAAATACGAAAGCTCTCGTTTTGATGAAGCCGAGTTCAAACAGCCGTAGGTATACTACGCCATACGCACGTGGATTTTTAAAAAGGTTGCGGATTTAAACTTATACGCGGCCACTCGTTTTGACGCGGCCATCAAATCGATTAGAGACTCTCGCAACACTGCACAACCGACATTTCGTACTCGCCGGACGGGAGTACGACCGCGAACGCGTCGCGACCACCAGCGTCCTCCATGACCCTTAGTTTGCATTCGATCCGATGAAATGCCCGCTCCGGACCTAAACCGGAAGCGAGGCCCGCGTCGCGCATTAACGTAGAGCGACAGTTGCACAAAAATCCCTAAAATCACGATCTCTCGCCCTCTCCCAGCCAGTATCCGCCCAGAGCCGAGGTTCGAACCCCACAGGGGGTGCCCTCCGGCGCGGGTACTTAGTTTGTAGTTGTATTTTGCTAGGCGGTTAGAGCCCACGCTCACCCCTACTGTCCGGTGAAGCAGTAAATGCAGAGAGGCTAACTGCACGCGTCACGTTAAAAAAAAAATTGACGCGGCTCTAACTACTAAAAGCACCGCGACAACCGCTTAGCTTGTCGATGCGCATGTTTGTGTGAGTGTGCCGTTTCGACCGTTTGTACGTAGTTTCCGTACTGTATATTTTTATACTGAGGCGAAAGCGACCTACTTTGCTTTTCTAATTGATATTGAGAAGTTTCAATTATTCATTAGCTGGCTCCATTAAAATTCCTTTACGAATTACAAATCAAGTCAAGCATTCAAATTATTTTCTCTAATTGCGCGTGGTATATGTACTTGGCTTAAGGTTCACAGGTTCTATAACTTTACGCACGCTTGACTTTGGGAGTAAGCTGGTGAATGCATGAAGATAGAAAGAGAAAGAGAGTTACGTTTGGTATATTACTGTAGGGGCAAGAGAAAGAGGTCAGAGCACACATTCTTTTTCTCTCTTTGCTAATAGGCAGTTTCTTTTCGTATATCTAGCTTTTACTTCAATCGTGTGGTCTAAAGTACACTCGAATTTTTGTCTTTTTTTTATAATTTTTTTTAAACAATGCCCGCATTAGGGAGTTTAATCCCTATGTCACGGGGTACTTTACAAACATAATAATATAATAGACGGACACAAATTATATCCAGACTCAGAACAACTATTTATGTGTCACATAAATTGTTGTCCGGTGCGACTCGAACCCGCGACACGAAGCGGCGAGGCTACGTGTCGCGAGTTCGAGTCGCGCGAGAGGTCTTAGCCGCCGTCAAAATTAAATAAATAAAATAAAAAAGGTTTTCATTCACGTAGACTTTAAAAAAGCGCTTGTAAATAGTCAGAACATGTTTGTAGTAATACAGTTATTATTTCTAGTTAATTATTACAGATATTGTTACACGGAATGTTAAAACATTTATACAATTTATTTTATAATAGTAGTGATATTTAGCTAGCTTGTATTAAGTTATTGTCAAGAAGATTATGTTAAGGTTTAATAATTGAAATTTATATTTTGCTACATATTGTCTGAATGGTTCTGTCTATATTAAGGTATGAATTGAGTATTATTATCATAACGGACCTTGTGTTCAAAACGACGGTCGCGCTTTAATGCTACCACCGGATCCAATGCGCCCCAACTGAGAAGACCCAGCGAAACAATCTCAGCAGGTTCATCTACTACCGGTTTCAACACGGCCCAGTTGAGACGGTCCGGCGAAACATACTCAAGCGCGCATGAACACGGGATTTGGTCCACTTAAAGTAATTATTTAGTAGGCAAACACCACACAATTCAAAATTTACATCATTCGATTCAACATCTAAAGCTCCATCGAATACTATTCTTCTGTTGGTGGCTATTTCCATTCCCGGGAGGTCCTGGTAACACTGCGTCCAGCGATGAACTATTGTGCTCGCCGCTCCAACTAAACTTCCCTGTCTAACCCTGCAACATAGATAAATTGCAGAATCTTCTTGGCAGGAGTAACGATAACATCGTCTTGGTAAAGAAGTTTTGGCCCTAGACGGTGTTACGTTTATGCATCAGTGGTTCACAGTGGCAGAGCAGGTGTAGAGGTGTTTCGTCCGCGTAATTGCAGAACCTACACACTCTACAGTCTCCGATGCCCACCCTGGTCAGGTGCTTCCTGTGACGGCAATCGAATACTAGGTACACTTCTTATATGTATGCCAGGTTTTAAGCGCAAACAATATAGAAATTTAAAGAATCTCAAAATGACAAGTAAATATTTCATATATTATTATATTACTAATTCTATTTCAATTCATTTCATTTACCTGGTATTCTGTTAATGGTTTGTTTTAATTTTTCTCATAGAGGTCTTGTTCAATTGTGTCTCATAAAATCAGGGTAAGAAGTCGCGGGCAAAGGCTAGTATAAATTATTATTCATAGTATGAAGGCATATTTTATAAACCAAAGTGGATAATTAGGTGAACTGAATCATATTAACGAACAAAACAATATGTGGGAACTAAACATATGCGGTGGATAATACGGCCTTCAGAGTGATAGCGACACACCAAAATGACAAACTGAAATTGCGGCTCTTAAAATACCCTTTATTGTAGTATTTAAAATAAGACTACATAGTTTCTCCTACTGCCTCCTTGGTCCAGTAATCAATCGTTGAAAACGAGGTGATGGGTTCATTCTGGATAATTTTTCTGCAAAAAAAAATTCTCAGTGCTAGCCCAAATTCTCTGGGAGTTGGTGGTATATACTGCAGTGCCTCGGAAGGAACGTAAAGTCCTCTATCTAACCTCTTCACGGTTGTGTCGCTAGTGATGGAATAGAATGCCCCTGTATTTGCGTGCCCACTTGTGGAAGAAGCAATGGAAACATCTCAGTTGCTTGAGATCGAGCTCGCATTATTTGAAATTCTTTAAAATTCCTCCACCTCTGCAGTAATTTTTGGCGCAGCTTTACCATATATTTAGAAGCATTTTTATAGGCTTAATTTGCATAATAAAATAAGTTTGACGGTGTTCCTGGTATCCGAGCGATTGCGACGGATGTTATCAATTGTTATACAGAATATACTTTGTATGAGAAGTGAAAATCCGATCAGAATCTCCTCATTTCTAGGGCTATACAATCAGTTAAGCCTCAATTTAAGATTTATTATAATATTGTCAATTTGTCATATTCGTCTAAGGTTACTGATGATTCTGACTTCATTGAATCATTAGCATGCGGGCCGGTTGGAGTGGTTGGAAGATACTTGCCTTTCACGCCGCAGGTCATGGGTTCCATTCCCTCTCCTGACAGATATTTGTGTGCCTGACCATATTTGTTTGTCCTGAGTCTGAGTACAATTATCTATATAAGTATTTAAATAAATAAATAAATTTATTTACAAAAGAAAAGTAGTATATGTAATATTGTATCTGTTATCTGGTTTCCATAGTACACGCTTTTTTTAGTTTATCAGATGGCCGTTTATAGATAATGCCTTGGGATATTATTATTATTAGTTAGATTATCTATATAAGTATGTATTTACAAAAGAAAAGCAGTATATGTAGTATGTCAGTTATCTGGTTAACAGAATACAAGCTCTGCTTTGTTTGGGATCAGTAGGCCGTGAGTGTATAATATTCCAGGGTATTATTATTATTATACTTGCTGATAAGAGACAGAAGCGACATGAAAGCGGCTCGGCACCAACCACCGCAAACTTCTCTTGTCAGGCCTGCGGCAGGCTATGTCGCTCTCGCATCGGTTTGTTTAGCCACCTTAAGAAGAATAATATATATATATATATATATATATATATATATATATATATATATATATATATATATATATATATTATTAAACTAGTATTGCTCTGAATCTCTGTAAAAGTTACATGTATAGGCATAAATACATACCTACATGTAACTTTTACATAGATCGAGACGACGAGATAACGTACAAACGTTAGAATCAAAAGTGCCAAGTGTTTCTAACTTGCTACTAGTAGGTATATCATTTTCTCGATCGATCAATCAAATAAATACGTGCGTGACAAATTATGTTTAACTCCGCATACAAATGCCAAATATAGTATAATACTTTTTTTATTTAAAAGTACACCAAACAGAGAGCTGTCGAAGAAAAAATATGAAAGGATCTTAGGGAAAGCAATCGCAGTGCTTTAGGCTTTATAGGCCAATAAAAGCGTTCCGGGCACGGAACCAATGTGTCGTATGAGATTGCCTCAACCCTTCCTTTCAATGGCAACAGCCTATACTTTTGTTCATGTATCATTTCTGTTGATTTCTCGAACCTTGCACTGTGCTAGTAAAGTACTTGTGCATTGTTTGCTTGTCACGCCGCAGGTCATGGGTTCGATTCCCACCCAGGGGCTCTACCGGCTAAGTCGCCGAACATCGTTTTCGTGAATGGCGTTCAAATAAATAAAGATTAAAAATGACTTAGTCAATCGTTAAATCGGTTACCATGACCACATATAATAAAATAAATTTTATAAATGTTTTCTTACAATCAATACAATGTGTAGTTACCTAAATATCTATGTTACTAGAAATAATAATGTATACAACTATATTACTACAAACATGTTCTGACTATTTACAAGCGCTTTTTTAAAGTCTACGTGAATAAAAACCTTTTTTATTTTTTATTTTATTTTATTTTACATCTGACGTCATGAATGGTCCGGAATCAATGGTCAACGTTGAAGCCGAATTAACGATTAATTAAGTCATTTTTAACCTTTATTTGTTTGATCGCCATTCATGAAAACGATGTTGACATGAAAACATGTCTGTTCATACTGAGTCTATCTGGGTGTAATTATCTAGATAAGTATGTATTTTCAATAAAAAAGTAGTCTATATCATTTACCTGGTTTCCATAGTACAAGCTCTACTTAGTTTGAGATCATATGGCCGTGTGGAAATAATGTCCCAGGATATATTATTATTGAGTTTTTGTGACACTGAATTCCGTTTGTTTTTACATAAAGCACAAAAGCTTCTTTTTTCCTCATCAGTGATGCATCGCTCTGTCAGTTTCACGATCGGCAATTTCTCAGCCAGTTGCGGTCACCGATCCGTAAGTGGTCGGAGAGTTGAAGCACTTATGCACGCCGTCAGTCCATAGATGGATTACTGCCAAAGTGGTTTAATTTCTGAGCGTCTCCGTGCTTCGGAGGACACGTTAAGCTGTCCATCCTGTGCCTCTAGCACGAGTTCCTGCAGTGTACTTACTCGATCACACGTACAGTTTCGTCCCATACATTGAGCACCGGAGTTTTAGTTCTTAATAGTTTCCGCGAGAGGCGCTGGTGCTCAATGTATGGGAGGAAACTGTACGTGTGATCGAGTGAGTAAACTGCAGGAACTCGTGCTAGAGGCACTGGTTTTTGTAGTCAACAGACAACAGTCGTTAAGCCATGTCAGAGGCCTACTGGGCGTCTTGAACAAATCTGACATTAGGATAACCACTGCCCATACGATAAGTAATAGGTGACCGTCAATGGGTTTTAATTTCGAGTGTTTCCTTGCTTCGGAGGGGACGTTAAGCTGTCGGTCCAGTTTTAGACAACAGTCGATATTCGAAAAGCCATGTCAGAGTCCTACTGGGTGGCTTGAACAACTCTATCACCAAGTTAACCACTGCCCATAAGATAAAGATGGAACTATCGGCAAAATAATCATAAATGTATTTGTATCTTGGCATCAAGAGTGCTTAATGCGCCAGGCCTACTATACACGATTCTTATTAAAATTGTCAAAGTAAAATTCTTTATTCCGTAAAAATTTTACATTTATGTGGAACCGTCATATTTTTTTACCCTATCGTGCAGTGTATGACGTTTTCTCAGCTACTGAGAAACACTGCCAGAAAACTCAGTAGGAAAACTTTTTAAAAATAAAATATACTTAAGATTAACTCAATCCCAAGCACTTTTATCAATTAAATAATCAGAAATATTGTAATATGCCCTGCAACCCAATTTGGCTTTAATAATTCTTTTAAACTTATTCGTAGACAATTCTCTAATATCATTGGGAAGTTTGTTATAGAATCTTATACATTGCCCCTTAAAAGAGTTACTTATTTTGTGGAGACGGGTAGTATGCAATATGAGATTATTCTTTTGATTGAAATCGATTATTACGCAGCAATTTGTTTATCAAGGGTGTACGTGAGGGGTGTCTCAAATATGCTTCACTAACAACCAAATCACTGTCTTCAAGCGTTTGTTTGCATTTTATCTACACAGACAGAAGAAGTAAGTATGAATATGTTAAGATTGTAAAAATGGCGTTTAACGGATAGTAACTCTTCACAATATTCTTAAAAATGTCGAGTGACTGAGCACCTCTCACTGTCTCTGGCAAAGCATTCCACAATCGGGCAGCTTGTACGGAAATGGAATGGTCTAAAAATTTTGTGGAGTGCATTGGTATCTTGATTCGTAAATTTTTCGATGATCTCAGCAACCTCGAATGTGTCTCGTGGAGGCACTCACAACGTTCTTTTAAGTAAGTCGGAGTAGCTGGACTGAACAATAATAAAAAATATCATCATCATATCAGCCGAAGTGCTCACAGCTTGATGCTCTCAACGGTCCATAAGTGATCGGCGAGGTTAAGCAACTAGGCTCGCGGCCAGTCCATAGTGGTGACTGCCAAAGTGGTTAAATTTCGAGCGTCTCCCTTCTTCGGAGAGCACGTTATGCTTTAGTTATAACGTCATAACTGGGACCGAGCATAACGTTATGCTTTAGTTATAACGTCATAACTGGGACCGAGCATAACGTGCTCTCCGAAGAAGGGAGACGCTCGAAATTTAACCACTTTGGCAGTCACCACTATGGACTGACCGCGAGCCTAGTTGCTGTTCAAGCCGCCCAGTAGGCCTCTGACATGGCTTTTCCTCTGTTGTCTCGACACGGTTGTGTGGAGGGCACGTTATGCTCGGTCCTAGTTATAACGTCAGCCATGTCAGAGGCCTACTGGGCGGCTTGAACAACTCTGGCGCTAGGGTAACCACTCCCCATACAATAAGTAAGTAAGGAGCAGCGGTGGGTAAGAGGAGGGACTAGTCTCGATATACACGATTCTTATTTTATTGGAAAGCGATTACAGTGTTTAGGTAAAAACGAGTCGGATAAGGGACCATTGTGTTGTGTGGAATTGGCTCAATACGACCCTTGCATTCAATGGCAATGGCTATGTATGTGAAGCATTTCTCTTGGATTTCTTGAATGTAACACTTTGTTCGTAAAATACTTTTACTTTGTATTTTGTTGTGATGGTAAATTAAATTTATTTTATTTTGTTTGGTCTTCGTTTTCAATGTTTTCTGTAAGGTGTGAGCCACATTATTTTGTTGAACAATACTACTGAAAATTGCGCCATTTTTTTTGTATTTCTAAATGCATTACTTTATCGACCGCAGATAATGAGGTACTGGGTTCAAATTTTGATTTTGGGAAGTTTCCGTACAGAAAATTTCTCAAGATCAGCCAGAAGTCTGGGAGTTAGCGGTATTACGAGTATATCCCTGTGCCTCTGAGAGCACGTAATGCCATCGGTCTGGTACCTGACCTCTTTCCGGTCGGGTCGCTCGTCGTCCTATCGGTTCATGAGTGATGGACTAGAAAGTGCCCCTGAGTTTGCGTACATACTTGTGTACTAAGTCCTGCTCAGTTGGCTAGTCTCCATTGAGACTGGCCGCCGCACCGTGGCCGAAATTCAGCCTGGAGGACATTATTATTTTACTCGATAAGATAATGTGTATAATAATTACTATTATAGTTCTATCATGATTATTTTTCTGTAGCTAGGTGTGATTTATCCTAATAATATTATAAACGTGAAAGTTTGTAAGTATGGATGGATGTTTGTTACTCTCTATTTCTCTCTTTCATAAAGTATTGTAAAAGTGCAAATAAAACGCTTGTGTTCCGTACAAATCATGGGATTTAAAATAATACAGATACGTTGCCACTCTCAATGTACAAACATAATTCATAAAGGTTCCTTTGTACATTTTTGGTACGAAACCAGAAAATAAGATACTTCTCAACAGCTGGTCGTATAAAAGCCCAGAGAGGTTTGTGAGGGATGGCCTTAATTTCTAACGCGCAGTGTTAGGGATAATTTTATAAATTACCATGGATCCCGGAGTGTTGGATTAAAAGCTTATCCTTTTTTTATTGTTCCATTCAGAGTACGAATCCCTATGGTATTGCTATGAGTGTTTGTTGTTGTTAAATTGTAGAACATTTTGTTAAGTTGATGATGTATTATAGCTACAATAAGTAAGTTTTACAAAATTATGTAACATAAGTTAGTAGAAATTAATAACGTTCTGTAATAATATCTTGGGACGTAATTCACTCACGGCCATCTGATTGCAAACTAAGCAGAGCTGGACTATGGAAATCAGATAACTAGCGTAGTAGGTAGGTAGAGACGCCAGCATATCAAGCTACCCCAATCTGTCAAATTTCCTCAATTGAAAGTGAACCTTACGCTTTTGTGATAAAGTTGAAAATCTATAAAAGAAATTTGACAGATGGGGTAGCTGGATGTGCTGGCGTCAGTACATTCTTTTGTAAATACATACTTATATAGATGATTACACCCAGACTCATCATGCACACAAATTTCTGTCCTGGATGTGAATCAAACCCACCACTTGCGACATGAAAGGCAAGCATTTACCAACCACCATTTTATTTCTCTTTTTTTGACAATTTCTTCCGCCTTTTTTTCATTTCTGTTGGGGTTAAATCCCTGTCTAATTGATTGCGGCTAGGTACCAGAATTGCCGAGATTATCGAGCATCTGTCATTTGACATCAATACCTCCGAGAAGCAGAAAATAGTGGGTAGACAGTTGGTCTAGTGGTTAGTGACCTGACTGTTAAGCTAGCGGTCGTAGGTTCGATGACCACACTGGAGAAATCTATGTGATGAGCACGATTATTTGTTCTGTGTCTGGGTTACTACTTATTTATATTTTTTTACAGTATGGACGACCAACAGCATTATTGATTTTCAAATAGTAAAAAGAAATATACTACCGAAAGCCAATTATAGGTCCTCATAGAAATTAAAAATGAAGTTTAATATGTATTTATTTAGTACTCGTCACTCATCTCTCTCAACTCACTCAACTCATCAGGCTATTAAAATAAAAAATAAAATATTTTTTTTTATTCACGTAGACTTTAAAAAAGCGCTTGTAAATAGTCAGAACACGTTTGTAGTAATACAGTTATTATTTCTAGTTACTTATTACAGATATTTAGGTACACGGACATTTATACAATTTATTTTATAATGGTAGTGATATTAGTTAGCTTGTATTAAGTTATTGTCAAGGAGATTATGTTTAGGTTTAATTATTGAAATTTATATTTTACTACGTATTGTCTGAATGGTTCTGTCTATATTGAGGTATGAATTCAGTATTATTATTATAACGGACCTTGTGTTTAAAACGGTCGCGCTTTATAGCTACCACCGGATCCATTATTCAGTTATAATAATTAAAATATAATAATAATACTATGCCGTTGGGGCAGAAAGGATCTCTAGTGGCGACCACGAACCGGAAGACGCAGCGTGGGCAGGCCCCCTACAAGATGAACCGATGTTCTAGTGCGGGTCGCTGGAAATTGCTGGATTCGAATAGCGCAAGACCGGCAATTGTGGAGATCCTTGGGGGAGGCCTTTGTCCAGCAGTGGACGTTTTTCGGCTGATATGATGATGATGATAGATAGAGAGATAGATACACTTTATTGCACAAAATCAAAATATCACATCGTAACATCATCATCATCATCATTACAGCTAAATGAGTCCACTGCTGGACAAGCCTCCCTCAAGAATCGTCTTGGGGGGATATGCCATAATCGCCACGCTTGGCAGGCGGGTTGGCGATCGCAGTAAGATGGTCATAGTAATCAGAAGGAAGCTGCTGCCCAACCTCTGGTAGATATTCCCTCGGGTCGACTTCTACGCCCCCCACGGGATGAGATGGGGTGATGATATTCTGATTCTGATATTTGTCGCCGTCACCACATCGTAAAATGAATTTTCTTAAAACTATAAGGCACAAACGGCGGTCTTATCACTAATGTAGCAATCTCTTCCAGACAACCGTGGGTGAACCAAAGCGCTGCAGGGAGACAAGTGGTAATTGGCAGTGAATCAACTGATGTAAATTAACATACGTATATGTGTACTTCTGTGCAAATAATTCTGGTATATACACATATAATTTCTAATAATTAAGTATATACTATGTATATATATATATATATATATATATATTTATATTGTATATAGATATATATCCCTACTATTTAAGATATAAATATATAAAAAATAACAATAATAATGAAGAATCAAGGAGTTCTGTAGGAAGGTGGAAGATCTCAAGCTGGAGATAAAATTAGAGTGATAAATAATATTTCTTTAAAAGTGTTTTATAAGAAGTTATAGATTGCGCGCGTCTGATGTGTAGAGGCAGTGAATTCCACAATCGAGCGGCTTGAGATTTGTTATAGAGTGGAATGAGAATGATGATGATGAATAATATATTATATTGCACTCAAAATACCTATTAGTACATGGCACATTGTATTCCAACATTTCAAGTATACTATTATTATGTGGAATATGTTGGAAATTAGTTAGATTGAGATAGATGAGTTGTTACATCATGATTTCACTTTTATTCCCCGCGTCAGTAAATGCCTACACCTACACAAAATATAAAAATAACACCATCTTATATCGGCATAAAGCTAAAACGGTACGATTGTTATGTTCGGAAACGAAAGTTACGGCGCCCCAGTGAACGATTTACGGAGGCTGAATAAGATTCGTTCTGAAACCCTCGATACAATGAGATGTTATCGTATTCATGGATATTGGCACATTAATTCGTTCTGAAATCTGGGTCATTTCATCTAAAGGATACTTCAGCGAAGTGTGGTTAAAATTTTTATGTTGTCCACAGTGTAATATTTTTATTCTTTACATTTTCACACAAAACCGATATCCTATTTTCGTTTAAAAAATAACGCTGTTCTATGGAAACGCTAGCGACCAGATAGCAACTTCTTTCTTTCTTTTCTTTTATAAAAGACAACGCCCGCTTTAGGGAATCTAATCCCTGTGACGCGGGGTACTTTACAAACAGATAATTGACGGACACAAATTACATCCAGACTCAGAATGGGCCATAAAAATACCTGTCCGGCGTGGGATTCGAACCCAGGACACGAAGCGGTGAGGCGACTTTTGTAGCCGCTACGCCTATGCATAATGCATTTAGTTAATAATAATAATATATAGGGACAATGTCACACAGATCATCCTAGCCCCAAAATAAGCAAAGCTTGTACTATGGGTACCAGGCGACGATATACATACTAATATATATAGATAAATACTTAAATACATAGAAAATATCGATGACTCAGAAACAAATATTCATGCTCATCACACAAATATTTGCTCTTACCGGGATTCGAACCCAGGACCACCAGCTTCGTAGGCAGGAGCACTACCAACTAGGCTACGGTGACCGTCAAACGTCTATTACATAACTATGTTTATCAGTTCTTTAGTTACAATATTACAGGCTGTGCTAATTTGAGATCAGATGGCTGTGTGTTAGCTGTCTATATATAAATATTTCATCATCATCATAGCAACTGAAAGAAGTCCACTGCTGGACAAAAGCCTTCTCTAAGAATCATCTTGGGGATATACCATAATCGCCACGCTTGGCAGACGGGTTGGCGATCGCAGTGTGAGGGTCATAGAAGAGTAGATAATCCCTAGGGTCACCTTCTACAGCCCCCACGGCATGAGATGGGTATTTACTTACTTACTTACTTATCGTATGGGCAGTGGTAACTGGTTACCCTGGTGTCAGAGTTGTTCAATCCGCGTTGTAAGCCTCTGACATGGCTTAACGATTGTTGTCTAATGCCACAACTGGGACCGACAGCTCAACTTCTAAACCTCCGAAGCACGGAGACGCTCAGAAAGTAAACCACTTTGGTGGTCACCCATCTATGGACTGACCGCTTAGTTGCTTAACCGCGTGGATCGCTTACTGATCGATGATAGCATCTAGCTATTACTTAAATTTTCTATTATGATTTTTACACAATTTAAAAAATATTATTATCACAGGTATTGAACCCAGTATAGACTCCAGCTCATACAAAAGTCGAAATCTATGCTAGCAAATTGTGATAATGTACAGACGCCAGCACATCAAGCTACCCCAATCTGTCAAATTTCCCCAATTGAGAGTGAACCTTACGCTTGTGTGATAAAGTTGAATATCTATAAAAGAAATTTGACAGATTGGGGTAGCTGCATGTGCTGGCGTCTATACTTAAATGATCTATCATGTCACGCGTGCTCTAACAACTTGCCTCGAAAAGACCTGATGGACGCCATACTGCGATTCTCGTGGCAGTCGTGGCCAAGTTCTGGGCGGACGCAATTTAGGTCGCCATCGATTCGAGTTTCAGATATTTATTTACTCAAAAGAAAAAAAATCACTTATATGAGAAACAGGTATTAAAATAAAGTAGATCTTTGAGTTCGACATCGAACGGTTGCTTAATACTAATTTCTATATCTAAGTAATCTTTTATACAACTAATTCTAATGTAACTTGTACAAAACAATATATCTCAATCTATTTCGAATTTTACAAAACGAACTGAATGTTTTGTAAAATTAGAAATAGATTTAGATAAACATAAACTGGTGTATGGCACGTTGGTTACACGTTGTTTATTTATTTGTTTATTTGCGTTCATGTGTACATAGTTGTTTACATATATTTTGGTATCAACATGAAACCCTGTAAGGGCACAGCAAGTACATTATTAACAAGTTAGAAACTAGGGCTTATAATTTATTACATTGTTATATATATATATATATATACATAAAAAACTTACTGCATGGGTACCGTGTATTTACGGACCAAATAAAACTAAAACGCTCGATTCGCTAAGAACAGTGAGAATAAAGAGAATGGGACTAAGTAAACTTTTCATACTTTCCGTTTTCGTTACGCTTTTCTATACCAACACGTATATAATAAACGCTTTGTACCCCATTCGTAATTTTATTCCTACACGAAGACTTAATAAACGTAGGTACATATTTTAATGCCCTCGGGCTTACACGTGATACATTGGGTGAATAGATTTATTTATTCTCATACAGAATGTACCAATTTAATTCAAAATGATGGACTGTACTCGACAATATTGTTATGTAATGTGTACCTATTTGATTTGAATTTATTAGACTGCGGGAATATGGTTATCTGTGTGTGCCTGGGTGTAATTTATATATAAATAGATGTGCCCCGCGATTTTACCCGCGCTTAACTTTATAAATTGTAGCCTATGTGTTAACCTAGCGTGTCAGCTAACTAAATTTTATTAAAATCGCTCCAGCCGTTTAGACGTGAAGAAGTAACAAACATACACTCACAAACTTTCGCCTTTCAATCGTCTCGGCTTTCGGCAAGCGCTTTGACTTCTTGATACGACATTGCATTTAACTTTTCCTTTATCTGATCCATATAGGTCCTTCTTGGTCTTCCTCGTCCTCTCCTTGCCTCTATTTTGCCTTCAATAATATTCCTCATAAAGGTATCATGTCGTATCAAGTGCCCTAACATCTTTTCCCTTCTATTTTCTATGGTTCTTAATATGAATCTCTTCTCATCTACTATTCGTAAAACTTCCACATTTGTTTTTTTTTTCGTCCAACTAATCGTCATCATTCTTTGCCAGCACCCCACATTTCAAATGCCTCTAATCTCTGTCTATCTCTTTTTCTTAGTGTCCATGTCTCACATCCACATAAAGCTGTACTCCATATATATGTTGTAATTAGGCGCTTTCGAATCTTGAGGGCTCGCTATTACACTGCCTAAGTATGTAGTATTTACTAGGATTTCGGGGGGGCCTGGAGTGCCAAAATACAGGCCTTGGCTTAGTTTGGACTCCAGATCTCCCACAAGTTGCCACTTCTTACATTTTGTCAACTTTATTTCATTCATGTTAATATCATATAATTTGTGGAGATGAAATAAATCATTTTAGTATTTTTTTTTTTTGTATAGTATTTGGGCAGTTTATAATATTAGTGTGATGTATATGTATTTAGAACTATATAAGTATGTTTATCAGTTTCCTGTTTGTTAGTACAGGTTTTGCCTAGGTTGATATCTGATGGCAGTGTGTAGCTATCCCAGAGCAGATCTATGCCTGAAAAATTATATAACACGTAACCCAGTTGTCCTACGTGAGATTCGGTTTTGTGCCACCGCTCCCTGTACTCAACAGGGGGCGGTGGCGGCGGCAACCGTTGCTGTACGTGCACGGGCGCGGACCAATTTGTAGCAACGGGCGCCCGCGCCGATGACTCGAGCGTTGCGCGCGCTCAATGCGATTGCAAACCATGTCGATTTGTTATTAATGTTTTTAAACTTTCGCGATTTGTACTTTATTTTATATATTGTGGACACGGGTCTCAATCGCGATAATAATTTAAGGCAAATCATTACCTTTAGGTTACCCGACGTTTCGGCAACGTCGTATCTACCCTAGCATGGTCTTGGCTCTCATGGCGACTGAAACTCGTGTCCACAATATATAAAAATGTCGATTTGTTTTCGTGTTTGCTGAATGAGTTCACAGTGGCCATACTTACATCAATTTCTATATGATATATATTATATAATATATATACCTAATATATAATTTCTACGCTATCGAATTGGGTTGTGTACTTGTAATGTTAGTGTAAAATAATGAAATACAAATAAGTAGTGTGAACTCTTGGCTTTAAAAATAGCCTATAAATACAGTCAAGACCGACCGATTAACCAGTCCCACGAAGCATGAAGACGTTCTGAAATTCACCCCGTTTAGCGTACATCCATCTATAGACAACATTAACATAATAATCTCATTACTTACCAGCAGCGTGTTGGAAAACTTCTACGATATCACTCTTAAAAAATAAATTTTATGAAAGAGCGGCAAGAACAGTCTACGACATTGGAAAGTACTCTTTTAACTTTCCGGTGTCGATCTAATGTTGGTAATCCAAAAGTTCACTCTACTTAATATACTTTTTCAGGCATAGATTGGTGATCTGCTCTGGAATAGCTACACACTGCCATCAGAAGTCAAACTAGGCAAAGCACAGGCTTTATGATAAACATACTTATATAGTTCTAAATAAAAACACACACTTCCTTATGCTTATTTCAATCCTAACCATACCCTTAAGGGAAAGATAAGCAATGGCCATCATTTTTATGGCACCCATATCGTCAAATTTTGTTATACGAAATATAAATAAGTACGGTTTCTTTCATTGCACTATTAAGCTTTGATATTTTGTTTAGATTTTTTCATGAAGCTTTAGGTTCATGCAGTCGAGTTCTACTTTAGCTATTTAGAAAGGTATCATACTTGAGATCCATTTCAGTTTCGTATTGTTTAGAAGATTACTTTGGATGTAACTGTACAATATTGTAAAATATATAATAATATACTACAAAGGTAAATAAAGAATCCTTTTTTTGATGAGTGGTATTCGCACCGTCTAAACCTAACCTGCCGTGGACTTCTCTTGGCGCCTATTGGGAGGAGGCCCGGGAACGCGAGTATGCTGCTCCGGTGCCCCCCTTTTGTGCCATGTACCAGAACGTCGGGACATGTACCCTGGGAGGGCTCTGGATTGTATTACATAAATAAGCCTCTTTTTTATTGTACGACTAAACATAAACACTACATTTTTTATTACCAATGCCGTAGTTTAACTAGGTATTGCCATTTACAGGTCAAGTTTTTAGATATCGCGATTAGCCCAAAATGGATTTTAAACAATCCATGAATAAAGTTGTTCGTTTTTAAACAGTAATTTATTTGAAATTCCCTAAAGTTATTAGAAACCAGAATCAAGAATATATTGTATCTATTGGACTCGCTAAGTACCCACAGTCAGTAGTTATGACCCACTACCACTTTAGCTTGGCAATTCTACTGGCTATGTCGGTTACTTTGGTCCGCCTGCGGATCTCAGCATTTCAATCTCGCATGGAATCTCTAAGCCTAGCCTATTCCATTGCTCTTTGGGTGACCTTGAGCCACCTGATAGGCCCATCGTGAGCGCCCACGTCTTTGTTCCGTAAGTCATCACTGGTGGTTATTAGTGCACCTTAGTAAATGTTTCTACCGTAGCCAATCAATGATATCTTAACCAAGGGTAGGTAAAAATTTCTTTAGTCTAACGGTAGCGTGTTCGACTGCAGATAATGGATCCCGGGTTAGGCCAAAAAAAAGTAATATATAAGCACGGAGTCTGTAAGTTGGCGGTGTAACACCACCATACCATGGAGAACACGAAAACTGTTCCTGTGCCTGAACACTTTCCGATCGTATCAGCAAGGTATCTAATATATATATATATATATATATATATATATATATATATATATATATATATATATATATATACTTTCGACTTCCCGTCGTCGCGGCGTCGGTCGGATCGGATAGCCATCCATGCATATAACTCCTGCGTAGTTAGTCTCCATAGTGATTGTCTGCCATTATTTTCAGCAGGGACAGGATCCAAGTCACCGGCAGTTAAGGCTCTAGAGATAAGAACCTGACAACCTCTGACCAAATCGGAGACGTTCTCAAGAAAGGCCAGGTCAGAAGTACCCTAAACCAGCGAGCATGTATGAAGAATATACTGACAGTAATCGAGGCAAAAGAGGTGTGCAAAGATTACTCTGCCTACCCCTCTGCGAAACAGGCGTGAGTCTATGTACCTATGTATGTATGAACAATGAGAGTCCGAAGTCTGAGAGTCGGCGGTGTTACACCCCCGTGCTAAGCTGTACCTCACCTCTTTCCGGTCGTTTCACTAGTCATCCCATCGGGTCATGAGAGTGATAGAATAGAAAGTGCCCCTGTGTTTTTGTGCAGACACTTGTGCACTATAATATGTCCCGCGCAAATGGCGAGTCTCCAATGAGACTGGTCGCCGTGGCTGAAATCGGCTAGGACATTATTATTAATCTACTCATTAGCTGTCCTACAAATCTCACTGGAAATCTCACAACGGATTAAATATCATAACAAAGGAATTATAAGATAGTATGACATGCGCTCGACATTGTGACTGTCCTTGACATGGCCTTTGAGCGGAGTAGGTCAAATGAAAGATACCAACTGTCCAACACCAGTGATAATACCAAAGTATACAATATTGTAGGTTAATATCGATAGGCCAAATATACAGCACAATGTTAAAGGCACCAAAAGCTCATTATAAAAATACCCAGTACGGAAACTACCTACAAACGGTCGAAAAGGCACACTCACACAAACATGCGCATCGACAAGACCCCTAAGCGGTTGTCGCGGTGCTGTCAGTATATAGTGCCGCGTCAAAACGAGTGGCCGCGTATAAGATTCACTCTTTTTAAAAATCCACATGCGTATTGTGTAGTATACGGCTGTTTGAACTTGGCTTCAAGAAAACGAGAGCTTTTGTATATTAACAGTCCTGCTGATTTATTAAACAAATATGTTTTATACACTTTTAAACTTTCGCGTATCATAATTATATATGAACATTGTTAACAGGTATTAACGCGACTAACCTTATTGTTATTTTCCCGACGTTTCGACCAAGTTGCATTGATCGTGGTCACGGGATGACTGGCGCTGCGGTGTTTCTCCGCTACTGAGGGCATCGAGTATTTAACTACCCTCATTGATCGTTTGTCAGACTGTTAAGGCCGGTTACACACTGCACTAACGGAGTCCACATTTTGACCGACTGTACATATCGCGGTCTTAAATGTTTAACCACTTGATTCCATGACGGCGACCCGATTGAAATTTTTGTATTTCTTAATTTCAAGGGCTTCACGCACAACTCGCGAGTAGTAGTGACGCTCGGTGTAAAGAACTTGTGGCTGATCAAAATAAATCCAGTGATTAGTTATTACAACCCGGCGCTAATCATTGGATAATAATAGCTATCTATTAGCTATCTAAACATTAACAGTTACAACCCTACAGATTCAATAGAGCGTAGGTAATTATTTCGTCAACTAGGCTTAGTTACCTTACTGTCCATATTTATACTGTGCCAAAAGTCCAGGGGTTAGTGAAACTGACTGCTAAGCTTTAAGTCTTTATGTGATGGGTACGATTATTTGTTCTATATCAGTGTTTTTTTTATAAAATAGGATGGCAAACGAGCAAGTGGTTCACCTGATGGTAAGTGATCATCGCCGCCAATGGACACTCGCTACACCAGAGGAGCCGCAAGTGCGTTACCGGCGTTTAAGAAAAGAATAGGCTCGCTTCTTGAAGGTTGCCATGTCAAACCGGATCGGAAATACCTCCGCAGTTAATTTATTCCACAGAGCGGTAGCGCGGGGCAAAAAGTTTCTTGTGAAACGCACGGTGGTAAACGACCATTCATCCTTGTAGGTTCAGGGTGAAATTTATCTATAATATGTATGTATTTAGAAATAGGTAGTAAGTATATTTATATATTATCTCGTTGCCATAGTAAAGGCTCTGTCGAATGTAAGATCAGTTAGAAAGGTGCCAAACAAAAGAATTACTTAACGATGGAACCTCATTTTTAGGGTTCCGTACCCAAAGGGAAAACGGGAGCCTATTACTAAGACTTCGCTGTCTGTGTGTCCGTCTGTCACCAGGCTGTATCTCATGAACCGTGATAGTTAGACAGTTAAATTTTTCACAGATGATGTATTTCTGTTGCCGCTATAACAACAAATACTAAAAAACAAAATAAAATAAATATTTAAGGGGGATCCCATACAACAAACGTGATTTTATAGATAATGGTACGGAATCCTTCGTGCGCGAGTCCCACTCGCACTTGGCCGGTTTTTTAGGTTCGACCCCCTCACTGGACTACTATTTGTGACAGCCATATTTTTGTTATGTGCCTGGGTGTGTTTTATGTGTTGAGTACATTTTGGTTGCACGTAAATAAAGTCTACACACGGTTTTATATGCCAAACCTTAAAAAAAAATTACAAGCCATTTTTCAGAATGGTTTCAATGTCACAACAATAAATAACAAAAAGAGAATATTTCTGTAAATACTAACGTGATCTTGCGTTCTCATAGTTGCTATCAACCAGGATACATTGCATAGCAAAATAGTTTATTATTTATTGATGTCTCGTTTTGGACATAAATAAAACCCCCAGATAGTTTTACAATTGTATTTCAACAGATAAATAGGTTTTTTTACATAATTTAATGGAGCGATCAACTATAATGCTGACACGATTTTTTACTAAAAACAATGTACCTTATACAAAAAAGAGAAATGTTAACCTCTAAACGATTTACTACGACTAATGTAAGCGAAGCTTATTGCTCTGAATGGAACGCTAGGCGCCAACATCCTCCCGCCTTTGAAATCTTCAGTTTCAACCCTTTATTTCATCTGAGGAAAGCAGGGGGCAGAGGCGTACTAAAGAACGTCGTACAACTCCCAGATTACACTATTAGACACAGAACTATTCACATCAGCAACGCGAGAAACTCCGTCTGATCCAGGTAACAATTTTTGCACTCGTCCCATTCTCCAACACAGAGGCGGCGTATTATCCTCCTTCAGAAGGACTAAATCACCCTCATACACCATCAAATGTTCAGGCTTGACTTATCGGTTCTCCATTTTCTACGTTGCTGTAAGTCAGCGACATATTCCCGCTGCAACCGACGCCAGAATGTTGAATGTTGATGAATTTGCTGTATTCGTTGGTAGCGGTGTAGATTGTTGGAATTGCGGTCTTCTAAGGCAGATGATGGAAGAGCAGTGAGGCGCCGCCGGCCAATAAGAAAGTGACCAGGGGTAAAGCAAAGAAGATCATCAGGCGATGAGGATAACGGGCAAAGTGGACGGCTATTTAGAATGGATTCTACATGTGCGAAAAGGGTAGACAGGTCTTCAAAAGTTAAATGAGAATTGCCCATCGCACGTTTGATATGGTAATTAGCTATTTTACACCGGCTTCCCAGATTCCACCAAAGTGAGTGGCGTAAGAGGGTGAGAAAATCAGAAAGAGAGTCCGCGTTAATCTTAAAAAAATGTTTTATTCCTTAGCACCAGATACAAAAATACGACCATTATCGCAAAATACCTTCAATGGCCTAGGACATGACAAATCTCAGGGTTTATGAACTATGAAAGATCAGTATAAAAAAAGAATGTAAGTATGTGTGAGGAAGTCAAGGAAATGTCACTTAGCTGCATTGGCCAGGCTGCTGTACGACGAATTCTGTTGAAATCACTGGTGGCTGAGCCACTAAAGAATCCAAAATATCGTTTCTTGATGTAAAACCGGGCTTCTTATTTCTTGTTTGTTTTTTCGTTTTACAGAACGTATTGTCACGGTCGCCAATTTTTATGTCTCGATTCGGACATAATGAAAACCCCCAGTTAGTTTTACACTTGTATTTCAACAGATACAAAGATGTTTTACATAATTTAATGGAGCGGTCAAATTTGTGCTGACACGAATTGTACTAAAAAAATGTGGGGGTACCTAATACAAAAAGAAAAATGTAAAAAAAGGATTTACTACGACTAATGTGAGCGAAGCTTATTGCTCTGAAAGGAACGCTAGGCGCCAACAATAGCCACAATCAATTACTATTGATTATAACTATTGTGTTCGTATTTCATAGTAATCATTTACACTATGTATAATCATTATTCGCTATGATTTGAGCTTAATTTCAATACCTACATATTCACTGTCGTAGTAAATGGATTAGTGTAAAATATGTATCTAGTGCTAGTTATTGAAGAACATAGTTTCTTTAGTATAACTTGTCATCATCATGTCAGCCAAAGTACGTCCACTGCTGGACAAAAGTTTCCCCAAAGAATGGTATATATGCTATAATCGCCACGCTTGGCAGACGAGTTCACGATCGCAGTTTGTTAATGATATTCCCTCGGACGAATTTTACACTCCCCACGGGATGAGATGGGGTGATGATATTCTATGCCATCACCACACCAGCAAATAAGTAACTTGTCAATGTGTATTAATTTCAAGATTTTGTTGATAAATATTTTCTGGTTCTCAACCTTATTGGAGATTTCTACTGAGTTTTCTGGCAGTGTTTCTTAGTAGCTGCCACGTCATGCACTGCACGGTAGGGTAAAAAAAATACGATTCTTTTTTATGTCCACTTGCTCGTTTGTCGACCTCTGTCGACAAACGAGCAAGTGGTTTACCTGAGGATAAGTGATCACCGCCGCCCATGGCCACTCGCAACACCAGAGGAGTCGCGGGTGCGTTGCCGGCCTTTAAGAGTCAGCAAGCAAGTGTTGCTGACCCTTCCCCCCACCCCAATGAGCTCTGGCGACCTTACTCACACTCGGAAACACAACATTAAATTATTAATGTTATTATTAAGGAATGTCTTCTGTAAGGTGGAGGTACTTCCCCAGTCGGGCTGCTCTTCGAGCGAATGAACGCTGTGCCCTACCTCTCTTATTTATGATTCCACATAAATGTAAAATTTTTACGGAATAAAATATTTTTGACTTTGACTTTGAATTGATTTTATAAAAGTAAGTACATGATTTCCAGCCAACCGCCGTACATCACACTGATATTATAAAGGCGAAAGTTTGTGAGTGTGTGAGTTTGTATGTTTGTTACTGTTTCACGCAAAAACTTCCGAGTTTTTTCTAACTCCTCCTTTTTCTCTTTCTGATTAAACTCGTTGCGGGTCCAAGACAGTTAAAGCGATTCCCCGGGACATGCCTGACTTTCACCGCTCAGTGTCATTTCATTGTGTGCCACTGTTGATCCTGGCTTACAGGAGTTGCAGTGGTGGGTAAGAGAGAGGGACTAGTCCCGATAAAAAAAAAACCGTGGGGCACAGGTAGTTGATAATAAGCATCTTTAAACGACTCTGGCGCCTGTCTAGGCTACAATTATGTAAGCGATATAGTTAATTATTTAATTGGTCCTTCGGATATAAATTACTAGCCGTTCCCGACGGTTACAGCCGCGTTAAACTTTATAAATTAACCCTATGTGTTATTCGGATATTTCAGCTATATAACTACAAAGTTTCATCAAAATCCGTTCCGTAGCTTTTGAGTTAAAGAATGAGAAACATCAACGCATCCATACTCACAAACTTCCGCATTTATAATATTAGCAGGAAATACGAGTAGAACTATATTCATTGTGGCGCACGTTAAGGTGTAGAAACCAAACAACAATATTCCTTAAAGTTTTGATAAAATTGATACGATATTTAATACAAGATCAAACTATCCTGAGTGTTTCCCACATGACGTGTAGAAAATAATTAAAAAAACCGGCCAAGTGCGAGTCGGACTCGCGCACGAAGGGTTCCGTACCATTATTTATAAAAACTAGCAAACAATTCACGTTTGTTGTATGGGAGCCCACTTAAATATTTATTTTATTTTGGTTTTTAGAATTTTTTGTTATAGCAGCAACAGAAAGACATCATCTGTGAAAATTTCAACTGTCTAACTATCATTGTTCATGAGACACAGCCTAATGACAGACAGACTGACAGACAGACAGCGAAGTCTTAGTAATAGGGTCCCGTTTTACCCTTTGGGTTCGCAACCCTAAAAAGCCGTTTAAATCCATATTTATAAGTTACATTTCAAATGTTATTATTAATTTATGTCTTTGTTGAAATATGGACCCCTTTTAGGATAAAGACCTCCTTTAGTTTTTACCACAAATCCCTGTCCTTGCCTGTATTACTCCAGTCGTTTCCTGACACCTGGATAATATCATCACTATATTACAACCACGATATTTAAGAAGGTATTTATTATATCCCTGGCTTGGTGCTGGTCAGCTGCATCTCCGAGCCTCCATAGAATTCTTAATAAATAAAAAAGGTTTTATTCACGTAGACTTTAAAAAAGCGCTTGTAAATAGTCAGAACATATTCGTAGTAATATATATTTTATTTATAATTATTTCTAGGTACATATAGATATTTAGGTACACGGATTGTAGGAAATAATTTACAATAAGATTTATTTTATAACAGTAATGATATTTAACTAACTTAAATTAAGTTATTGTCAAGGATCATGTGTAGGTTTAATTATCAAAAATTTTAATTTTAGCTATATTTTTGCTACATATTGTCGAATGGTTCTGTCTATATTAAGGTACGAATTAAATGTTATTATTATTATATTATTAAAAAGAGTTTTATAAAAAGATATCTATTCTCTAGTATAAATACTTATCATTATTTGAGTTAATCGGCTTTAGTATTTCATTTGTTTACCGTATAATGTGTATTGAAACCAATATTAAGTATTACTTTAACTATTAGTTCTACTGTAAGCTTTTTTTTAACCCCCGACGCAAAAAGAGGAGTTTTATATGTTTGACGTCGATGTCTGTGTGTGTGTGCCTGTGGCATCGCAGCTCTAAACGGATGGAGCAATTTCGATGCGGTTATTTTTCATTTGAAAGCCAGTTTCTTTGCGGTGGTTCTTAGATATGTTTGGTTAATATCGGTCAAGCAGTGAAAGATCATCTCTTTTCGAAAATGATGTAATTATAGTTGGAGTCGGGGGTTTCTAACGGTAAGGTTATTGCGTCAATATGTGTGTGTACATGTTTGCCACCCGATTTTGTTAATTATTTTACATTCGATAAGGTATGCTTATGAGATTATCTCATATTAGTATTTTCATAAATATTTTTTTTTACTTTTAATTTAGGAAGACTACGCCCGGACTAGGGAAATTAATACTTGTGTCGCAGGGTACGTTGCAAACATATAATTGATGACACAGTAAATCTGGATGTACTGGTCCTCAGATCAGATCAGAATTTAATTAATATCAGAATCGAATTCGTTGTTCTGAGTCTGGACTCAGAACAACTGAATCCGATTCGATTCCCACGCAAGACCTACTATTTATATATGTCTACGATACTACTTTGTGTACGGCAAATATATTATGTTTGTAAATAACTGTTACGCACTCGTAGGTTCTGCACATTAAAACTCCGAGATATTTTCCACACACAATATTTAATCGAACAGAGTAACGTTCTTATCTAGATCTACCGTCGTACAAAGAATGCCTCCTTAATAATTCTCCTACCCTATTTATACTTTTATCAGTGACAACCATTTGAAAGTATAATACCGATTATTAATATTTTAAGATGTAAAATTATTAAAGAATTATTACAGTAATTAATAAAATGATAATCACTAATCAAATAAATAATCATAGTGTGTGATATTATTATAACATAGCAGCTACGTCATAACCGTTGCGCGGCTATTGAGTACTTGATAACACTCGGCCATCCTGTGAAGGTCGTGTCCCACGGCCCGCGTTCTGCTGCGCTTCAAGGCTGAACCCAGAGTCCTGGAATAGAAATATGTTTCCACAGTAACTTGTTGTTTATAT
This sequence comes from Pseudoips prasinana, assembly GCA_951640165.1. NCBI lineage: Eukaryota > Metazoa > Arthropoda > Insecta > Lepidoptera > Nolidae > Pseudoips > Pseudoips prasinana. The sequence goes on along the minus strand of OX621259.1, from coordinate 13,545,482 downwards.
ACATTTTAAGTATTACTATGGAATGTTTATTACACTAAAGAGTTATACATCCAATGAAACTGAATTCTGTAGTATTTTTTTTTTTAAAAACGCTCGCTGTTGGAATTAAATTCCTGTGTTACGAGGTACCTTACATACATATAATTGACGAACACAACCACATGGAGATCCAGAATCAGAACAACTAATTATGGGTCACACATATAGATTTACTGCGCGAGAATCAAACCTGAGACACGAAGCGGCGAGGCGACTGTCTTAACCGCTGCGCCACACCTGAAGTAATGGTCATACTTTTTTGATCAGCTGTATTTCTGTTTAGTCACAAAGTTTTCATTTCTTTTCTTATGAACACAGAATACAGTACATAGAACTAACAAAAATTATGAGCATCATTGTCAAATAGTGACTACTTTCAGTTAACACACAACCACCCCGGTTATAAAAGTCAATCATAAAGGACCGCATGTCCATGAAGCGAATACAAACAAAATTTTAAGGATTATGACGTGGAAGTCACACAGCTTCTATGTATCCCAACCACACAGCTTTTATGCATCCCATACCACACAGCTTTTATGTATCCCAAATCACACAGCTTTTATGTATCCCATACCCCACAGCTTCTATGTATCCTAAATCACACAGCTTTTATGTATCCCAAATCACACAGCTTTTATGTATCCCAAATCACGCTGTCAATATCTGGGGACAATGTCACACAAATAATCCTAGCCCCGAACTAAGCAAAGCTTGTACTATGGGTACCAGGCGATGATATACATACTTATATACATAGAAAATATCCATGACAATTACACAAGTATTTAAATAAGGTTAATCATTTTCCATTCTACATATATATATATATATATACATTTGGCTTTTTATTAACTACATCTAATCGCTATTCATATCAATCTTATAGGATTTATAGGTAATTAAATATTTATTTAACTTTCTAACAGGTCTATTATAGATATGATATTGATTTATGTAATCAATATCATCGTTTACGTAAAGTTCACGGATCCTTTGTTGGATTAGGACCTCAAGCTTCTAAATAAACTTGAGCGTCTACAAAATCTATGCATTCGGTTTGTATTTGGACTGAAAAAGTTCGACCATGTTTCCAAGTTCCGTAAATACCACAAGTGGCTTCCTATTCGATTAATCCTCCGTCGCCGTTCTATCTGCGTGAGCGGTATTCTTATAAATCTCCAATCGATGCTCTTTGTAGATCTCACCTGAAATCCGTCCTAAAACTCCCCATCCATAAAACAGATTTTTATTCCTACTCCTTTACTGTTCCAGCAGGCAGATTGTGGAACTCTCTTCCGCCAAATATAAGAAACAGTAAAACCATTATCCCTTTCAAAAGACAAGTAAAGAAGCACTATCTTTCAATTTCATCCTCATAGAATGTATTAGTATTTAGCATAATGTTAACTTTAAATTGGATTTAATTGTTATATATGTATTTGAGTATTTATGTAATTATTAGTATGTACGTGTACACACATTATTATGGTTTACAAAATTTTCTCCTGTCGCGGGTCTGCTGGAAGAAATTTCTTGTGAGATAATAGTACCTTTGTACTCATCATTTCTTCGTACTTGTATTAATTTATTGTCTGTTTTGCGTGTACAAAAATTAATAAATAAAAATAAAATTCCTTCTAGTTTCCTCTTTATACCTTTTAAACAATTCAAATCGGAAACAAAATCTTGTTTAATTCTAAAGGCATATTACCCAGTAAATGACTATTTAAATGACAAGAATGCGTTTCAATCTTAGTCTCTAAATAAGTAAATGATGCGAGTGATTTGTTTCCATTTTATAAGTAGTTTTACATATTATTTTATTGATGTAGCGCATTGTTGTCGCTTAAATATAGTATTCAATCTAATTGTTAAATTGTTATTCTAATAATAACTTTTATTTATTTATTTTTCTTTTGACATATCACTGTATGTAATTAAATTGTATATTTTTTTTTGTTATATTAATCTCTATTTACAATTTTGACATGCATAAGTGTATTAAGTGTACCTAAATGTAATAAACGATTTTTGATTTTGATTTTGAATCATCCCTATCAATTTCATGGTCACTGCTGCTATTTTCATCAGGTATAGACGAATTATACGATCTGAGGATTTCGCCGCTTACAATTGCAGACAATTTTCGATATCCTTTCATACCCTTGATCGTGTAACGATCCAGTGAGTGGTCAGCTTTATACACTTTATAAGGCCCTGTATAAAAAACCGTTAAGTTTCCTAGTTATATTCGCAGTGGTTTTCTCTTGTAGCTCCCCCTTACCATAATACCAATTGTCGTACAGAGTACTTAATGCACTTTCTATGAGATCGATCGATCGGTGAGGATATAGATTTATCAAGTATACACACAATTTAATAACACCACTAGCTTTACTTATATAATAATATGCTTTTTAGAACTGTTGCTGGTGAAAGTTTTGTGATACCAATAGCTAAATACGGTCTACTGCAAAAACTCCACGGTCAAATAGGATACCCCAGATATGAAAAATGTGATCTATTAAAACTCCATTTCGGTTTGAAGGTATGACAAGATTTATAACACAATGTGTAAACTCTTGTTTACAATGTGCGTTTAACAAGCGCAACGATGGTCAATTGGACGGTGTATTAATACTACATTCAATCAACAAGGCTGCCCTTCCTATGCATACGTTGCACGCAGATCATTTAGGTCCTTTTTGCCAAAACTCGTCAGAGGAACCCTTATGTATTGTAGTAATAGTCGCTTTACAAAATTTGTATTCGCTCGACCTGCTAAAAATATTTTAGATACGAGACAAATTCGATTGAAGACCATTCAATTCATAAAATAAATTATTTTGCAGTTTGATTATCTAGTTAGAATAATTACAGTAGAGGTAAAGCTTTTAAGAGTAGATATTTTTAGAAATTTTCCGAAGAAAATCAATTCAAACACATAAATGCAATAGCCAGCCCTCGCTCCAATGGCCAAGTCCAACAAGTCAGTCGCACTTTATTAAATGGTCTTAAAACTCCAGATACCCATCCTTCCTTTCAGATACATCTACTGCTACACTTCAGATCGTAAAGAACACGACTACGATGAAATATTCTGATTTTGAGACATTATTCGCGTATTTTATTATCTTTAACGATGTAATTTGTTGATAAATTTGAATCTGAATTATCGTAAGTGTAGTAATAATACTTTATATATTGTCATCCTGTAAGCAAAGTTAATAGCCAATCGGAATTGTCAATCATAAGTATTGTTCGTGGGATTTCTACTCAGTGCATGTACATACGAGTACATGCTTCATCAGTTGTGAGCCATCAACGAGCTATCCGAGAAATTAAATCGTTTTACAAGGGTGGAACTAAAGCTGCGTAGTCTATACATATAATAAAATCGTAGAAAAATCAAAACTGTACATTGAATATTATTTTAAAAGGATACTTGGGGCGTGATCTTCAATAGATATCGAAGCCAAAAATATAGTTTTTAGATTTTTTGTCTGTTTATCTGTATGTATGTCCGAGCTAAACTCAGAAAGTACTGCATGGATTTACTTCAAATTTTGCATGAATATGCATAAGAGGTCGGGTCAACATATAGGGTACAAATTATCACGCTATCACCTACGGGGGAGGAGCTGTGATAATTAACAAAATTTAACGCGGGTAAAACCGCGGGGCACAGCTAGTCAGCAATAACTTTAACTTTGAAGACTATTAAATATATTTGGAAATGTTTGAGAGATTGAACCACAACGAGTGTTTTGAGCTCGTAACTATGGTAATGTTTCTCTTCGTTAGTGGTCACCAAGCTAACATTATTATTATTAATCATGGTTTGTCCAATGAAAAGATCAATGTCCAATGTTATGAAACTAGTTAATTAGACTATTCCGTTCAATCGAGTGAATTTACACATGCTCTACCGTAAACTTCCATAATAGTAGTGCTAGGTTCGATTTTAATTCTTAAGTTCTGAACTTGCGAGATCCAAAGTAAATTGATTTTACTGCCAGTTTTTATGTATGATCTGAGCTATTTGCCATCGACCGTCACTGTTCTTTAGTAAATATCTACCACTATAATTATCATAAGTGATATGCAATATTTCACTAACCTTATGTGGTGGGTTTCCTGATGTCTCGACACTTCCGGCGCCAAACCAGCAGGCCGCAGTGGTGTGTCCGCTGCGTTGGCTCTCAAGTCGGGAATCCTCGAATTATACATGAAATAGTATCTCGTGATAATACTTCGTCATAGTGCCCTTGTCATCCTTAATTCTCGCCAGCATGTGTTCCAGTTTGTCCGCGTAATCAGTATATAGCGGGAAAGTGACCCTCAGCATCTCCTTCCCTCAATCCCAGGTGAGGTCATAGTTTTCAAGATTTATAAACGTGCGATCAGTGTCGTCCCAATTGTAGACGTCGCCGAGCTGGTCTATTTTGTGAACCCGTGAGACGTGTTGTTTTTTGTTGTACACATTATTAATGCTACCGACGCGACGTCTGAGAAAAAAAAATCTCGCTGTCTTGATCAACAGAGCTGTTTGATTCGTTGTGCTTCCTTTTACGTTTCCCCAAACTGGCGAAATAATGGCATTGTGGGTAAAATCACACTCCTGAAATGTTACGCACTCGTAGGTTCTGCACATTAAAACTCCGAGATATTTTCCACACACAATATTTAATCGAACAGAGTAACGTTCTTATCTAGATCTACCGTCGTACAAAGAATGCCTCCTTAATAATTCTCCTACCCTATTTATACTTTTATCAGTGACAACCATTTGAAAGTATAATATCGATTATTAATATTTTAAGATGTAAAATTATTAAAGAATTATTACAATAATTAATAAAATGATAATCACTAACCAAATAAATAATCATAGTGTGTGATATTATTATAACATAGCAGCTACGTCATAACCGTTGCGCGGCTATTGAGTACTTGATAACATAACATACTACGCTAGTAGACTATGCTAGCTGCAGATCAGAAGCGAATTCGTTGTTCTGAGTCCAGCCCCAGAACAACTGAATCCGATTCGTTTCCCACGCAAAACCTATTATTTATATATGTCTACGATACTACTTTGTGTACGGCAATTATATTATGTTTATTCTGAGTCCAGACTCAGAACAACGGATTCGATTCTGATCTGCAGCTAGCATAGTCTACTAGCGTAGTATGTTATTTACAAACATAATATATTTGCCGTACACAAAGTAGTATCGTAGACATATATAAATAGTAGGTCTTGCGTGGGAATCGAATCGGATTCAGTTGTTCTGAGTCTGGACTCAGAACAACGAATCCGATTACCCAAATAACATACTACGCTAGTAGACTATGCACCGCAGACTCCCATTTGGGATCCACTGGCTTGTATACAAATATATCCTATATACTACACCCAATTTGTATTCTAACCCGATTTCTTCATATTCCAAGACTCGTATAAATAGGGGCATACAGGTACAGTATGTTTCAAAGGAATACAAATGTATTTGTTTAGTCAAACGGCCGTATTTGTAGTGATCTTCGGTTTTTTTTTGTGAATTCGCCCTCGCCTTAGGATATTTAAAGGTAGATTAAACTATTGCAAGCACTTACAAAAAAGCGCCTCGATCTTTTTAGGGTTCTGTACCTCCACAAGCAAAAACGGAACTCTTATAGGATCAGTTGGTTGTCCGTCCGTCTGTCAAGACTCTTTATCTCGGGACGGCGTCGATGTATTGAGTTGAAATTAAAACCATATACTCAAGTCTATAGTCCCTTGGATCTGAAAAAAAATGAAACTTCAAGTTCAAGTGGAAAACGGTGCTTTTGCAGCTGGTTTCTCTAGTTGCAATCGTTTTATGAGGCTTTATTTTTAACGGGACTAGTCCCTCCCTCTTACCCACCACTGCAACTCCTGTAAGCCAGGATCAACAGTGGCACACAATGAAGTGACACTGAGCGGTGAAGCTCAGGCATGTCCCGGGGAATCGCTTTAACTGTCTTGGATCCCGCAACGAATTTAATCAGAAAGACAAAAAAGGAGGAGTTAGAAAATGAATAGTTCAATAATATATTATAATAATATAATAGTATAAATTATAATAATATAATAGTTTTATGAGGCTATTATAGCCTCGTTATATCATTCTGTCTCCCGCTTTTCTCTGTGTTGTTTCTTCTTGTTTCTTTCTGATTGAATTCGTTCCGGGATCCAAGACAGCTCAAGACAACCTCACCGCTCGTGTGATCCTGGCTTACACAAGTTGCAGTGGTGGGTAAGAGGTAAGGTCTAATCCCAATAAAAAAATTAACGTTAAAAAAAGACACGACAAAACAGACCGTTAATGTCACAAAAAACGTATAATTCGACACTGTTAAAGGAATCAAAAAGGTGTTACTTGCCAAATTTCGTAGTTCTAGGTCAACGGAAAATATCTTATAAATTTTCCAGTGACCTAGAAGTATGAAATTTGGCAAGTAATACCGTCTTATTCAATAACTAAGTATAGGGAAAAATCTGAAAACAACATAGAATTAAATCTCAAAAAACACAGGGTAACTATTCATACTATGTACAGACGACGCCAGCACAACCAGCTACCCCAATCTGTACATTTTTTTTATAGATTGTCAACTTTATCACATAAGCATAAGGTTCACTTTCAATTGAATGAAAATGGGAAATTTGATTGGGGTAGCATGATGTGCTGGCGTCTGTACCTACAAATTTGTACGTAAATCTCGGTGGGCGAGTCCGATTCGCACTTGTCCAGTTCTTTTTTAGGTATAAAAAATTATTTCTAACTATAGAGAAAATAAACTTTTCTTTAATTTCTTGGAATAGAAATCTGACGTGTAGACCGAGGGGATATGCCATAATTGATAAGTGTCAGCAACAGTTGTTTGCTGACTCTTAAAGGCCGGCAACGCACCCGCGACTCCTCTGGTGTTGCGAGTGTCCAAGGGCAGCGGTAATCACTTACCATCAGGTGACCCACTTGCTCGTTTGTCGCCCTCGGATATAAAAAAATAAAAAATCGCTTGGCGGACGGATTGGTTTTCGCCACTACTACTGTAGCATATGAACAAAATACACTGCCGTCCTTCTTCAGGTCATCAATTTCGCTCTTGCCCCACCCATGACTTTAAATAACTCTCATTGTAAATAAATAATGTCCCAGGCTAGTATTATTATTATGCCACCTTATTCATTTATTTTCCTATTTTATACATATTTATTCTTATAAAATTGATATGTAAAACAATAAAAATGTGAGCCGTCACGGGACGCCTGGCAAATGTGAAACATCGACATTATTTTGTAAAAGTAATATGCAGAAAAGAACATATTGTGATAGGAACTAAATATGTCATAATGATAAAATAAAAAGTCGATTGCGCATGCGTCGCCACGCCAGAAATCTGTTTTACGTGCGGCTATAGATGTTTCACATCAATAATATACAAAGAAATACGTAAAAAAAACAGAGCTCCCGGAGTGGTGGGGATATACGCCCTAGGGCGCTGCGCTGGTGGTCAGGGCGACAGTGTGAGGAACCTCCTCACGATGTGTGCCGTTCCCATAATTGCCGCCTTCTGCCTCGTTGGTCTAGCGGTAGCGTGTTCACCCGCAGAGAACGAGGTCCTGGGTTCAAATCCCGGGTCAGGCCAAAAAGTGATTTTGGGACTTTTCTGTAAAAAGAAAAATTTCTCAGCATCAGCCCGAAGTCTGTGAGTTGGCGGCATTATACCCCCGTGCATCGGAGAGCACGTAAAGCCGTCGGTCCTGTACCTGACCTCTTACCGGTCGTGTCGCCTAGGCGTCCCATCGGATCATGAGAGTGATGGAATAGAAAGTGCTCCTGTGTTTGCGCACACACTTGAGCACTATAATATGTCCCGCGCAGATGGCTAATCTCTGTTGTGACTGGCCGCCGTGGCCGAAATTCGGCTAGGAGGACATTATTTTGCCGCCTTCTGTATCCGGCCCTTGACCCAGTGATCCAGTGAGTGCCTCTTAAGATGTTGTTATTATTATTATTATTGACCCTTTTAGTTGCCACATTAAGGCAGGCAGGATATACCATAGCCCAATTCTTCGCCCAGAACTAGGGCATACACTTATACCTACTCACCTATATTACATTACATTTTATATGACGGCGTTGTGTAAAATGTTGCTATCATTAAAAGAATAGGCCAAATTCTGAGAAATTAGATTCGTCCGGCCTGAGAGCCGATTTCACCGTTAAAATTAAACGCGATCAATTGACGCTAAACTCGGTTCCGCTTCCTGTAACTGAGTTTCGCGTCCATTGATCGCGTTTAATTTGAACGATGTAATCGGCTCTAAATCTAGTGACGATCTTAACCCAACGTACGTTAATTAGGTTTATATTTTATGTTTGATATCATGGTATTGAACCATTTATTTACTCACAATCACATAAATTGTTTCAGTAAAAAATATAACTAATAAGAGTCACTTTAGAAGATAGAACACATTTAAAATTAGTATTATCATATTTTAGTGCAGAAGGTAATCTCCAAAAGTACTCATCGAATGTGTAAAATATCTTTAATTATATCAATTAATGTGCATTTTACCAATTAATATATGTTGTAACCCGGGTAAATTCGGGACAAGCTACCTGGAACTTAACAAAATGTATTTAAAATTGACGAAATAACTGAGCTTACACCTACGACAAAATCCAAGTCCCTCTCAACGCTGTCCACAGACAAATGCGGCAGTGTAGCCAAGTTAAATAAAAAACCGGCCAAGTACGAGTCGGAGTCGCACATGAAGGGTTCCGTAGCAGCAAGTATTTCAGTTGATTAAATGAAAGCAAATTGCGGTTTATAACGTATTAAAAAAAACTACTTGCTAGATCTCGTTCAAACCAATTTTCGTTGTTAGTTTCTATGGTAATGTACATCATATATTTTTTTTAGTTTTATCATTCTCGTATTTTAGAAGTTACAGGAACACTCATTTTACCACTTTGGAAGTGTCTCTCGCGCAAACTATTCAGTTTAGCCAAAAATGATATTAGGAACTTCAATATGATTTTTGAAGACCTATCCATAGACATCCCACGTGTATGGATAAGATCAAAAAAAAATGTTGAGTTTCAGTTCTATGTATGGTGACCCCCCAAAATTATTGTTCTTTTTCTATTTTTGTGTAAAAATCTTAATGCGGTTTACAGAATACACCTACTTACCAAGTTTCAACAGTACAGTTCTTATAGTTTCGGAAAAAAGTAGCTGTGACATACGGACGGACAGACAGGCAGACATGACGAATCTATAAGGGTTCCGTTTTTCGCCATTTGGCTACGGAATCCTAAAAAGTAAAAATAAAGTGTAAAAGTACAAACAAAATGCTTGTGTTTCGTACAAATTATGGGATTTAAAATAATACAGAATGTTGACACTCTCATAGTACAAACATAATTCATAAAGGTTCCTTTATACATTTTTGGTTCGAAACCAGAAAATAAGATACTTCTCAACAGCTGGTCGTATAAAAGCCCAGGGAGGTTTGTGAGGGATGGCCTTAATTTCTAACGCGCAGTGTTAGGGATAATTTTATAAATTACCATGGATCCCGGAGTGTTGGATTAAAAGCTTATCCTTTTTTTATTGTTCCATTCAGCGTACGAATCCTCATGGGATTACTATGAATGTTTGTTGTTGTTAAATTGTAGAACATTTTGTTAAGTTGATGATGTATTAGCTACAATATTAGTAAGTTTAACAAAATGATGTGACATAAGTTACTAAAAATTAATACTATACTGGGACGTTATTCACACACGGCCATATGATCCCAAACTAAGCTGATATTGTATGGAAACCAGATAACTGATACGTGATCACACTAATATTATAAAGGCGAAAGTTTGTGAGTGTGCGTATGTCTGTTTGTTACTTCTTCACGCCTACACGGCTGGAGCTTTGGTATGGAGTTTGCTGATACCCTGGATTCACATATAGGATATAATTTATAAAGTTGAATGCGGGTAAAACCGCAGGCAACTAGTATTATATATGCCTACTACCTTTCTTTTGTAAATATATACTTATATAGATAGTTACACCCAGACTCAGGGCAAACAACTGTACTGTACAAACAGACATGTTCATGCACACAAATATCTGTCCTAGATGGGAATCGAACCCACGATCTGCGGCGTGAAAGGAAAGCATTTACCACCTACCATTTTATTTGTCTTTTTTGACAATTTCATCTGCCTTGCCTTGTCTTTATTTCTATTGGGGTTAACTCCTTGTCTAATATACAGATAACTAGCTGTGCCCCGCGGTTTAACCACGTTTAACTTTATAAATTATAGCGTATGTGTTAATCCAGAATGTCATTTAACCCCATACCAAATTTTATTAAAATCACTCCAGCCATTTAGTCGTGAAGAAGTAACAAACGTACACACTCACAAACTTTCGCCTTATAATATCGTCCCCGTAGTTGGAAAATTAAATAACTCCGATTTTGGCGAAATTGACTTTATCCTATTTTCAAAACACCTAAAACCTGCCGCATATTTGAGCCTTACAGGCGTTTTCGTATCTTATTCCGTTCCAAAGATATAGCCATTTTTGTCAGACAGGTCATGACAGATGGAATAATAAATATCTTCAGACAAACACATTTTTTTTAAAGGAAAACTAAATAACTCAGTAAATAAATCAATAACTGTGGTCAATGACAAGATGAATGTCAAATAAATTAAATAACTTGAGTTGTTGAATTTTTCCTCAACTTATAAATTCTTTCACAAAACTAACTTAGTTCTAGGAAAACTAAATAACTCTATTTATTTAATTCTGCGATTCAGAATTCTGATATAACGTACCTAATTTATAAATACTTGATGTTATTTATTTCTTCTACAACTAGATAATGATTAATTATAAGATGATAGGCAAATAAAATTAAATAAATTAGGTTGTCATCAAAGGTAATGAGAGGTTCTTCATTTTACAAATGAAGAACCTTTTTCTGATTCTTGATCTACATGAAATCCGGACACAAAAGAAGAAAATAAAATAAAAAGTAAACTTAGTTCTTTAGTAGACATCAATATTTCACTGGCTAAGAAGAAAAAAAGAGTTAAGAGATTTGAACGAATAAACCCGATGTTGTCGAGAGATTCTAAAGATGAAACAAGTAATATTATAACAACTTGAGCTTTTATTGAAATCCCTATTGACCAATTAGTCTCACTCTGATAGAAGAATTATGGAACACAATATCACAATCGCTGGGATAACAGATTCAGGACTAGAAACAGGAAATAAGGAAAAAGAAATCGGGGTGCTAAAAATCCCCGGCAGACGCCGTGTTACCAAAACCGACAACGTCTGGCCCTGGCAACATATAACACTCACACACAGTGGACCGACGAGAATATCATTGAACTGGAGAAGGAACTGAGCAGGTTACATTGGGATATCATAGGTTTGTCTGAAGTCCAAAGAGAGTTTTTAGGAATATCGTGTCCTCCCCACGATAATTCATAGTTCAAAAGTCCCTCGTCCACAAGGAACGTAGTGAAACTCGAGAGTGTGTCGACTAGGGCGGCATACCTTATAACGTAACTTATAACGTATTCGTTGAAGGTCATACAGGTTTACGCGCCGACTTCAACGCACTCCAACGATGAGGTTGAGGTCATGTATGAGGATATTTCTAGAGCCATACATACCTTTAATACTTATTTCACTGTGGTCATGGGGGACTTTAACGCGAAGCTGGGTAAATGATTCGGGAATGAGCTGAGAGTGGGGCAATTTGGAACTGGAAACCGGAACTCTCGGGGCCAAATATTGGCCTACATGGAGAAGGAGGGACTCTTTATGATGAATTCCTTCTTCAGGAAGCTAGATCATCGCAAATGGACCTGGGTGAGCCCCAATGGCAAAAACAAAAAATGAGATAGACTTTATCTTGTCGACGAGACGACAGACGTTTAATGACGTCTCTGTGATCAATGCGGTTAAAACCGGGAGCGATCACCGACTGGTGAGAGGCTCATTGAATCTAATGTCAAGCTCCAGAGGTCCAGACTGATAAAGTCTACGCGCCGACCTTTACCTATCCACGTCCAAAACCCACCATTTCAGCTCGAACTGCGAAACCGTTTCGAATGCCTAGCAGACTGCGAGGAAGTGGACTCATACTACGAAAGGCTCGTAGCAGCTGTCCATACGGCTGAGTTTAAGGTCTTCAAGGCCCAGCGTACAAACAGACTTTGCCCTGCAACTTATGGAAGTAATACGGAAAATGGTTCTGCCATCCTCAGATGATGCTACTATATACCGGCTGCTCAACAGACAGATCTCAAAGTCTTTGACTCGCGACAAGCGTCAATTTAATACAAGTAGTATTAAAGAAGCCATCGAGCGGAACAAAGGCTCTAAAGTGTTCGTAAGAGATCTGTCTGTTGGACAAACCCAACTGACGAAGCTGAAGACTGAGGATGCACGGCAATCGTCACGTCTAAACCGGAGTTGTTGTGAGAGATTGAGAATTCTATGGACAGTTATATACGACAACGCAGTCACCTGCCAAAAGTCATGTCTTGGATGGAGCACGACCAACCCGACATTACACTGAAGACACCCGGACGTCAGCCTGTACGAGATTAAAATGGCTCTCAGACAACTTAAGAACAACAAGGCTCTTGGTGATGATGGAGTTTCAGCAGAGCTTCTGAAGGCGGATGGTACACCAATCCTACGGGCCTTTCAGAAGTTATTTAACTCCGTCATACTAGATAATCAAACACCACAAGCATGGCACAGAAGTGTGGTAGTGCTCTCCTTCAAAAAGGGCGACAAAACCCTATTGAAGAATTATTGACCCATCACACTGCTGAGCCATTTGATGATTTCGAGCCTCCCGAACAAGCCTTTATCCGTAAAGTCTTTAGCACCATAGACCATATACATACGCTGCGGCAAGTCATACATAAGAAGTCGAAGAGTACCTATAACAAGCCACTGTGCTTAGCGTTTGTGGACTCATAGTCCACAAAAGCCTTAGATTATCGAAACCTGGGCTGTGGTCTCTCCTAAGGTGCCAAATCTACTACCGGTAAATCGAGGTGTTAAAGTATTTGTATGAAAATGCCACAATGTTAGTGCGACTCCAGGACCAAAACTCGAAACCTATCCACTTGCAGCGAGGTGTGAGGCAGGAAGATGTTACATCTCCGAAAGTGTTCGTCGCTGCATTGGAAGATGTCTTCAAGCTTCTGGTCAATGGCGAGTATATCACTCACTTACGATTTGCCGATGATATAGTAGTCATGGCTGAGACCATGGAAGATTTCGGTACAATGCTCTATGACCTCAGTAGAGTTTCTCAACAAGTGGGCCTGAAAAGGAACATGGATAAGACGAAAATCATGTCAAACCTCCAATCCCACTCAATTGGAGGTTGGAGACTCTGCACGCGAAGTTGTAGAAAACTATATTTACCTAGGACAGACCATCCAACTAGGTCGTTCTAACTTCGAGAAGGTGGTCCATCGTAGAATCTAACTCCTCTGGGCAGCGTTCGAGAAACTAAGTAACATCTTCTCGTCCAAAATACCGCAGTGTCTCAAGTCGAAAGTCTTCAACCAGTGTGTGTTGCCAGTAATGACTTGATGACAGACCAGATACGTGGTCGCTCACTATGAGCCTAATAAGGCTCATAGTGAGCGACCTTGAGCCTTCTAATAAGAAGGCTCAAGGTCACCCAAACATCAATGGAGAGGGCTATGCTCGGAGTTTTCTTGAAATATCGAATCAGAAATGTCGGAATCTGCAGGAAAACCAAAGTCACCGACATAGCCCAAAGAATTGTAAAACTGAAGTGGCAGTGGGCGGGCACATAGAACGTAGAACCCACGGCCGTTAGAGCAGAAAGGTTCTCGAGTGGTAACCACGAACTGGAAGACCTTTTGCCTGATATGATGATGATGATATTTATTTTTTAAGTTTGTGGCAAAATAAGTACACTTTTTCTAAATTTTAGTTTACTTTTCTATTTATTCCTTAATATAACTTTATTAATATCATAATACAGCTTTTATTTCATATGAGACCAATAAATATCAAAGAAATAATAACGTACGAAACCACTAAGTTTTCCATTTAAAAATATTTCGTGCTTGATAAATTCAATAACTCCATTTATTTCACCAAAATTTACTCTACCAAATGTATTTAGTTGTAGGAAAACTAAATAAATAGCTGAAATAAGTAGCTAATTGTTGTTACGTTATAAAAACAGTTGCGGCAAAATTAAAAACTTGATTTTTAATTTGTTATTTATTTATAGTTAAAGATTGTGTTCAGTTTGTTAAAGCATAATGTAAAAGGTTATCAGGTCCACAAAATATAAAAACACCGACGGTAAAATTGTCTCACATTTTCTTACAAATGTACATTAACTAAAAAAAAACACTAAATCGCGTTTATCTCAGAACTACAAAATCAGAGTTATTTAATTTTCCCTCTACGGGGACGATATTAGTGTGATTACACCCAGACTCAGGACAAACAAAGATGTTCATGCACACAAATATCTGTCATAAGTGGGAATCGAACCCACAACCTGCGAAGCGTGAAAGGCGAGTATCTACCAACCACGCCAACCAGCCCGCATACTATTGTTAAGATGAATATGTTGGAATTTTGATAAACTTTTATTATTTAACAAATTATTTGTTACATCATGATTTCACTTTTAATTCCCGCGTCAGTAAATGCCTAAACCTACACAAAATATAAAAATAACACCATCTTATATCGGCATAAAGCGAAAACGGTACGATTGTTATGTTCGGAAACGAAAGTTACGGCGCCCCAGTGAACGATTTACGGAGGCTGAATAACATTCGTTCTGAAACCCTCGATACAATGAGATGTTATCGTATTCATGGATATTGGCACATTAATTCGTTCTGAAATCTGGGTCATTTCATCTAAAGGATACTTCAGCGAAGTGTGGTTAAAATTGTTATGTTGTCCACAGTGTAATATTTTTATTCTTTACATTTTCACACAAAAGCGATATCCTATTTTCGTTTAAAAAATAACGCTGTTCTATGGAAACGCTAGCGACCAGATAGCAACTTCTTTCTTTCTTTTCTTTTATAAAAGACAACGCCCGCTTTAGGAAATCTAATCCCTGTGTCGCGGGGTACTTTACAAACATATAATTGACGGACACAAATTACATCCAGACTCAGAATGGGCCATATAAATACCTGTCCGGCGTGGGATTCGAACCCAGGACACGAAGCGGCGAGGCGACTGTTGTAGCAGCTACGCCTATGCATAATGCATTTAGTTAATAATAATAATATATAGGGACAATGTCACACAGATCATCCTAGCCCCAAAATAAGCAAAGCTTGTACTATGGGTACCAGGCGACGATATACATACTTATATAGATAGATAAATACTTAAATAGGTACATAGAAAATATCCATGACTCAGAAACAAATATTCGTGCTAATCACACAAATATTTGCACTTACCGGGATTCAAACCCAGGACCACCAGCTTCGTAGGCAGGAGCACTACCAACTAGGCTACGGTGACCGTCAAACGTCAATTACATAACTATGTTTATCAGTTCTTTTGTTGCAATATTACAGGCTCTGTTAATTTGAGATCAGATGGCTGTGTGTTAGTTGTTCATATATAAATATTTCATCATCATCATCATCATCATAACAGCTGAAAGAAGTCTGCTGGACAAAAGCCTTCTCTAAGAATCATCTTGGGGATATACCATAATCGGCACGCTTGGCAGACGGGTTGGCGATCGCAGTGTGAGAGTCATCGTACTCAGAAATATGCTGCTGTCCGTTCTCTGGTAGATATTCCCTCGGGTACGACTTCTACGCCCCCCACGATATGAGATGGGGTGATACTTACTTACTTATAGTGTGGGCAGTGTTTACCTTGGTGTTAGAGTTGTTCAAGCCGCCCAGAAGGCCTCTGAAATGGCTTAACGATTGTTGTGTAATGACCACAACTAGGACCGATAGCTTAAGGTGTCTTCCGAAGCACGGAGACGCTCAGAAATAAAACCACTTTGGTGGTCACCCATCTATGGACTGACCATTAAGTTGCTTAACCGCGTCGATCGCTTTAGGATCGGTGAGAGCATCGAGCTGTGAGCACCTTTACTTCAATTTTCTATTATGATTTTGAGTTTAATGACAATTTTAGTTTGTGAATTTACTGTTAAATTATACACCACACAATTTAAAAACATATTATTAACACAGGTCTTGAACCCAATATAGACTCCAGCTCTCACAAAAAAGTCTAAGCTAGCAAATTGTGATTATGTTTAAGATGCTATTTATAGACGCCAGCACATTTTCCTCAATTGAAAGTGAACCTTAAGCCTACGTGATAAAGTTGAAAATCTATAAAAGAAATTTGACAGATTGGGGTTGGATGTGCTGGCGTCTATACTTAAATGACCTATCATGTCACGCGTGCTCTAACAACTGCACTCGAAAAGACCTGATGGACGCTATAATGAGATTATCGTGGCCAAGTTCTGGGCGGACACAATTTAGGTCGCCATCGATTCGGGTTTAAGATATTTATTTTCTCAAAAGAAAAAAAATCACTTATATGAGAAACAGGTATTAAAATAAAGTACATTTTTGAGTTCTACATCGAACGGTTGCCAATATCTAAGTAATCTATTATACAACTAATTCTAATGTAACTTGTACAAAACAATATATCTCAATCTATTTCGAATTTTACAAAACGAACTGAATGTTTTGTAAAATTCGAAATAGATTTAGATAAACATAAACTGGTGTATGGCACGTTGGTTACACGTTGTTTATTTATTTGTTTATTTGCATTCATGTGAACATAGTTGTTTACATATATTTTGGTATCATCATGAAACCCTGTAAGGGCACAGCAAGTACATTATTAACAACTTAGAAACTAGGGCTTATAATTTATTACATTGTTATATATATACATAAAAAAGTTACTGCATAGGTACCGTGTATTTACGGACCAAATAAAACTAAAACGCTCCATTCGCTAAGAACAGTGAGAATAAAGAGAATGGGACTTAGTAAACATTTCATACCTTCCGTTTTCGTTACGTTCTGTACCAACACGTATATAATAAACGCTTTGTACCCCATTCGTAATTTTATTCCTACACGAAGACTTAATAAACGTAGGTACATATTTTAATGCCCTCGGGCTTACACGTGATACATTGGGTGAATAGATTTATTTATTCTCATACAGAATGTACCAAATTAATTCAAAATGATGGACTGTACTCGACAATATTGTTATGTTATGTGTATTTGATTTGAATTTATTAGAGACTGCGGGAATATGGTTATCTGTGTGTGCCTGGGTGTAATTTATATATAACTAGCTGTGCCCCGCGGTTTTACCCGCGCTAAACTTTATAAATTGTGGCCTATGTGTTAATCCAGGGTGTCAGCTAACTCTATACCAAATATTGAAATCACTCCAGCCGTTTAGACCGGTTGTATTTGCTGCAACGGGCACCGATAGCTCGAGCGTTGCGCGCGCTCAATGCGGTTGCAATCCATGTCGATTTATTTTCGTGTTCGCTGAATGAGTTCACAGTGGCCATACATCAATTCCTATGTGATATGTAATATAGAATTTCTACGCTATCGAATTGGGTTGTGTACCTGTAATGTTAGTGTAAAATAATGAAAAACAAGTAGTGTGAACTATCGCCTTTAAAAATGGCCTTTAAGTCAGGACCTTTTTTTTTTTTGATAAGGCAGTGGGAATGCTAATGCATGCCACCCGCAAAAAGTGTCTGCGGTTGGGTATGTCGGACTCGCACCGACTAAACCTAACCTGCCGTGGACTTCTTCTGGCGCCTGATACGGGGAGCCCCGGGAACGCGGGTATGCTGCTCCGGTGCCCCCCTTTTGCGCCGTGTCCCAGATGGTCGGGACACGCACCCGGGGAGAGCTGTGGGTTGCCCTCCCCATTTGCCGACTCCTGCCAGTACGGCACAGCGACTGCGCCACAAACAGTTCGCTGTCTTCCCGGGGCTGCTTGCACGTGGCGGCAGTAGAGGACACTTCTCATACTGCCACCGCAACCCCGAGGGGAGTAGGGCTAACGGCTGCCGCCGCCGCCCCGACGCCTCCTCCGTCTACGAGCGGGGTCGGCTCGTTCCCGATCCCGCTCGGCGGCCTCCTTCTGGAGCATGACTGCTTCGCAGAAGGAGACCACGGCGTCCCATTTGGTGGAGTCGCCAGCCAGCATCGCATACACGACTGCTGGCGGCGAAAGATCCCGTCCGATCTCAGCGACCAGGACTCGTCTCTCGGCCTCCCAGGCCGGGCACTCCTCCAGCGTATGCTGGGCAGAGTCCAGGTCGCTCCCGCAATGGTGACAATGTGTCGTCACTTCTCGGCCGATCCGGCACAGATACTCACCGAAACACCCGTGTCCGGTGAGTATATGAGTCAGTCTGTAGGTGACGTAGCCGCCCTTCCTTCCCACCCAGGCCTCGAGGTGAGGCAGGATAGCACCGACGGCACGTTGGCGCGCGTTCAGGCGCAACTCAAGCCGTGCGCCCCACTGTGTTAGTACGCGCCGGTGTGCATCCCGCCTATAGGCAACGAGCGTCTGCTCTGGCGCCTCACCGCTCTCCCGGCGGACGCGGATCTCGGTGTAAACCGTCGCGTCGACTGCCGCCAGGAGATCAAACGGCGGGAGGCGCGCCAGGAGTGTCACCGCCTCAAAGGATACCGTCCGGTATCCTCGTGCGATCCGTATGGCCACCACACGCTGCAGCCTATTCAAAATAGCCCTGCAGCGGGAAGCGCCCGTCAGGCGTTCAGACCAGACGGGCGCCCCATAAAGGACCATGGATCGCACGACACCTCCATAGAGGCAGCGAACTTCTTCCCTGGGACCCCCGAGGTTCGGCAAAAGCCGGTGTAACGCACCGGTTACCCGGCGCACTCGTGGGGCCAGACGCCCGAAATGCTCCTCGAAGCCCCATCGGCTGTCTAGGGTGAGGCCCAGGTACTTCATGTACCGCCCCACCCTGACCTCTGCGTCACCTACACGCATCGACATACTGGGTGGTTCCTCCCTACGGCGTAAGCCGTGGAACCATAGCGCCTCGGTCTTGTGAGGCGCTACCCGAAGGCCCAGTCTCGAAATGGCCGCGACGACACACGCAACTCCGAGTTCGGCGAGCCGTACCGCCCGCTGGAAGCTTACCTCCCGGGCTATGACGAGCGTTTCGTCCGCATAGCAGACGACGCTCACTCCGGGAGGGAGGCTTATCCGCAGGACCGCATCGTACGCGAGGCTCCATAGCAGAGGTCCCAACACGGACCACTGAGGAACCCCGCAGGAGAGCTCCCTCTGGATCTCAATCCCGTTCCGACCGACGAATTGAATCGTCCTGTCGCGCAAATATGCCCCGACTATACCACGGAGATAGGGAGGCACGTTATGATGGACCAGTGCCTCCCGTATCGCCCGCCAGGGGACGGAGTTGAAGGCGTTGACGATGTCTAAACTCACCGCCAACGCCACCCCCCCCCGCCCGAACGGCGGGCTCCGACAGGGCGCGGACGCGATTGATCGCGTCCAGCGTCGAACGTCCCTGCCGGAATCCGAACTGGCTGTCCGATAAGTCGGGGCCAACGCGCGACAGATGCTTGCTGAGACGGGCGGCTATGACACGCTCAAAGAGCTTGCCCGCCTCGTCCAGCAAGCATATTGGTCGGAACGCCGAGGGAGAATCGGCGGTCCTGCCCGGCTTCTGCAGAAGCACAAGCCTTGCCTCTTTCCAGCAGGTGGGGAACACGGCACTACGGAGGCAGCTGGTGAACAGTTGCCTCAACCGGTCCCCCAGAACTGCCAGGGCGCAAACCCACGCCCTGCCCGGTATCCCATCCGGGCCAGGGGCGGTATTTCGGGCCGCTAGTCGCCGTACTGCTCGGTCCAGCTCCCCCTCCGTCACCTCCAACTGGTCGTCCCAATCATGGTACGACGGTGACGGAGGGTCCGAGGGACTGTCCTGGACCCTAGGGAAGAGGGTGTCCACCACCCTCCTCAGGAAATCCGGGTCCAGGGTACTCGTCAACGGAGGGACCCATGGTCTGAGCTTGCCCAGTACCATTTTGTACGGGCGCCCCCATGGGTCCCTATCCAGTCCCTCGATGAGCTCGTTCCAGGACCGAGCTTTGGCTTCCGCTATCGCAGTGGATAGCGCCTTGACGGCGACTTGATACGCCCTGTGCGCTCCGGCAGCCTCTTCGGCATTGGCTCGCCTCCTCCGACGGGCCCGCTGGTGTCGGCGACGCGCTGCGACATACTCCGCTCGGAGTCGCGCGATTTCGGCCGACCACCAATATTGCGAGCCTCGTCTGTCACCCGGACGGATCCGGGGCATCGACGTGTCGCAGATGCGAGACATGATGCCCCGGAACCAGCCCGCTTGCGAATTGGGATCGGACGGGATCCTCTCTCCACCCTCACTCGCCCCCCAGGCGATGGCGACGGCGGCAGCCGTCAACATGTCGCGGTCCAAGCGGCGTAGGCACCAGCGCCGTGGCGGGACAACACTGCTGTGGTCAGGGCCGCCTCGGGGCGGACGGAAGGCCACGCTGTAAACGATGTGTCGGTGATCCGACAGCGTGGCAATTTCCTCCGCAACTCTCCACCCCGAGACCAGGTGCATGGCCGAGGGAGTCGCCCACGTCAAGTCGACGATCGACTCCCCCTGCCATCGCACACAGGTGCTGACTGAACCCCGATTTAAAAGACGGAGGTCCAGTCCGGCGGCCCATTCCAGCAGTGACTCCCCTCGAACGTCGTCCCGGGCATCGCCCCACACACTAGAGTGGGCGTTAAAATCGCCCAGGACGAGTACCGGACGGGACTGGTAGGAGCTAATATGGCTCGTTAGCCCGTCCAGGTACGCCTCAAAATTTGCGAGGCCGCAATTGGGGAGATGTAGCAGCCCACCACGACTGCTGGTCCCCACTCCACGACGGCGAATCCGGGCCCCTTGGCCAGGAGTGTGCAATGGGGGTCACGTTCCCCCCCTGCCCAATAAATGGCGACGAGGCCCCCATCCGCCCCGAACCAACGAGGGTGGTCGGGAACGGAGTGAGGCTCCGCCACTATCGCTAGGGCAACCGAACGCTCAGCAATCGTCTGCGCAAGAAGAGCTAGTGAAGCGATGCAGTGGTTCAAGTTGCCCTGCAAAATAAGTTGGGGGGGGAAAGAATGTTTACACATCCATGGACACCCCACCGGGGCCAGAGCCCGGATCGTTGGACCGCGACGATGTAGGAGCGGACGTGGCAGGACGTCCCGCTCCCTTTCTCTTGGGTGGCGTGCACCTACCGCTGCCCAGGCGATGGTTTGCCGGCCTGCCAAGGTCGGCACACACTACGCAGTGAGGGGCGCGCGCCGTGCATTCCTTTGCCTTGTGGCCCTGTTGGCCACAGACGAAGCACGACGCGCTCCGGTCGCACCCTGTGCACCGAGCCCTGACGTGCCCCTTCTCCAGGCAGCGGTAGCACTGGAGAGCTCTGGGTGGAAGCGCCACCACCCGGACCGACATCCAGCCCACTAGTGCCCGGCCGATTGCCGCTAATTTTCGGGCGGCCACTAGTGGGCACCGAACCCACACCGAACCTAAGCCCGACGGGGAGAACCGAATTTCGCCGACCTTTACGTCGGCGACGGCACATCCCCCCGCCGTGGCCAAAGTTTCTGCCACTTCGGTGGGGTCGGCGGAGTCGTCCAGGTCCATCACCCGGAGCTCTCCCGCCTGGGTGCGCCACCACCGCACCCGTCTCGGCTAAGGCGTCCCTTAGCCGAGAGGTTAGGGCCTCCGCCTTCGCGGACCCCTCTGGACCAGGGATCCTCAAAATAAGACCCCCGGTCAGAGCCCTCTTGGGGCGAAGGCCAGCCTCGAGGCCAAGGTCCTTTAACTGGACCTTGGTCCTCGCCACCTTCATGACCTCAGCCATGGTAGTGGCCGAGGTCGTTGGCAAGTTAATCGTCACTGCCGCGGACGGTGGAGGTCGCGGCAGTGCAATCGGCCTCTTTGGAGGTGGAGGCGGCGGTGGCCAATTAAGGGTGGCCTTGGCCCTGGCCTTTCGCCCAACCACCTGGGCCCATGTGCCCTCAGCGGGTGGCGGTGGCGCAGTCGGCGCCGGCCTTGCCGTAGCCCGAGCCGCAGCAGCTTCCGCAGCGGCAGGCCGTTCTTTCCGCCGGCCACCCCGCTTCGCGGTGGGTGGCACCTGGGGCGGCGCTGCGCTCCCAGCGAGCGGCGGGCGGATGGCCCTGCCCGGGAAGATCTCGGCCATGACCTCATGACGCATCTGGACCAGACGTTGGTCCCAGATGCGCCCCATCTCTCTCATTTTGCGGTCCATGATGGCCGCAAACCTCTCTTTTGGCGAGAGCTGTTCTTCCCGAGCAGGAACAGAAGGAGGAGCGCCAGCGCTGCTCCTCTGCCGCTCCAGGGCCGCGGGTGCCGTCTGTAGGCTCCTTGCGGTTGCTCGCGGCGACGACGGACTAGCCAACGGAGGCTGTGTTGGTAACCTTGGAGGAGACCGCAAAGAAGTTGTCGGCCGGGATGGCGAATGCAATGGCGGAAAAACCCCGACCTCTCTATTACTGCGAAGCTCCGCCATCTCCGCCGACATGGCGGCCACCCGCGCCTCCAAGGAGGCCAGCTGGGAGCGCAACCGCTGGTTTTCTAGCTCCAGTAAGCTCCCGCTGGTCCTCCCGTGTAACTCGGCGGCGGCCGCCTGAGCTTTCCGTGCCGCAAGCCGTAGGACCCGGACGAAGTTTCCCTTTAAGTTGCGGGACGTGTCCGCTACCTTTTCCACCTCCGCCAGCGACTCCTGGATGACTGCACCCAGGTCGGCTGAGGGCTGCTGGCGTAGCTCCTCTACCAGATCCTCGACCCGGGGCAGTCTATTCTTGCTTTTGGTGTTCGCTGGGGCCTGCAAAGGGTCCAGAATGAACGCCAAGTCCGCCTCGTCGTCCGCGTCCTCATACAATTTGGCGGCCTTGACCTGGCGCCCATCCTGCCCGGCGGGGTTTGGTCTTTTGGACACCGGAGTCTCCGCGCGGCAATCCAGCGACTCCATCGACACGGCGGACCTGACGGAGCTATCGCTCTCCGTGCCCGCTTGTTCCCGCGATGCTCCAGGAACCGGAGTGGCGGGGCGGGAAAAGTTCTCTCTGACTCTCCTCACAGCCTTCTTCTTGGCAGCAGCCTTCGCTGACGTCTCTTCTTCTGATACGGGCTGCGCCACACCTTGCACACCTGCTAATTCCTCATCTGTTAAGGCCTTGACCTTAACAATAGGTTGGGCATTATTTTTACGGTCCATGAAAACTTCTTTATTGGCGTTCACCAACCCAATTCCCCACCCTCCACCGAGCCCTCAAAGGGGATGCTTTACAAGCACCAGGGATATTGGGCGGTATAGCCATGGGATTATGCCAATCTGCGAGACCTCCAACGCGAACCGATACTGGACAGCCCAACGTCCAGCACGGCGCGCGCCTTCGTCTGCAGACCGACACACGGCGCCAGCCCAGACGCCACCTGCAGATACGCCTACCCATGGCTAGCCTTGACGGCCGTCCGACCGGACGTCGCAGCCGATTGATCGGGGCCCGGCTAGACCCCGACCTCCCGTGTAAGGGGAAATCCGGACCAAAGAGGCGTGTTGCGGGTGAGGGATAACAACTGCCCGACCCCTCACCGGCTCAACCTCCAGGACTCCTTCATCCCCCCGTACGGGTCCCCGCGCACGGCACAAACACGCGGGTGGTCGTCGCGGAATTCCGACCATACATGTATGATGTATGGAAGGTCCGCCAAGATTCGACCACAGGATCCCCCCCCCCCCCTGTGTCGGAATATTAGCCACAAGCAGTAACCCTTTCACGTGGGACTAATCCCGTTCCGAGAAACGATTACTACCTGCGCCCGGCGTCCACCGTCCCATAAACTTCTGTTCCCACCGAATATGAATATTCCAGTAGTCTTGGGCTCGCGAGGAGGTTTTCCGACCTAGCACGCCTTAAGTCAGGACCTACCGCTTACCAATCTCTCGAAGCATGAAGACGCTCTGAAATTCTACCCCTATTATCCATCTATAGACAAAATTAACATAATAATGTCATTTTGTTGGAAAACTGCTAAGATATCTCTCTTAAAAAAGAAATCTTATGAAAGAGTGGCAAGAACAGTCTACGACAGGAAAGTATCCTTTTAACTTTCCGATGTCGATCTAACGTAGTTAAGCCAAAAGTCCACTCTGCTTATTATGATTTTTCAGGCATAGATTGGTGATCTGCTCTGGGATAGCTCCACACTGCCATCAGATGTCAAACTAGGCAAAGCACAGGATTTATGATAAACATACTTATATAGTTCTAAATAAAAACACACACTTCCTTATGCTTATTTCAATCATAACCATACCCTTAAGGGAAAGATAAGCAATGGCCATCATTTTTATGGCACCCATATTGCTGAATTTTGTTATACAAAATATAAATAAGTACGGTCCCTTTCATTGCACTATTAAACTTTGATATTTTGTTTAGATTTTTTCATAAAGCTTTAGGTTCATGCAGTCGAGTTCTACTTTAGCTATTAAAAAAGGTATCATAATTGAGATTGACTGCCATTTCGGTTTCGTAATAGTTGACGAGATTGCTTTGGATGTAACTATACACTATTGTGAAATATATAATAATATACTACATAGGTACATAAACCAGTTTTATGAGGCATGGGGAATGCCTACGCATGCTTTCGGCAAAAAGTGTCTGCGGGTGGGTAGGTCGGACTCGCACCGATTAAACTTAACCGGCCGTGGACTTCCCTTGGCGCCTATTGGGAGGAGGCCCGGGAACGCGAACGTCGAGACATGTACTCTGGGAGGGCTCTGGATTGTATTACATAAATAAGCCTCTTTTTTATTGTACGACTAAACATAAACACTAAATTTTTTATTACCAATGCCGTAGTTTATCTAGGTATATGCCATTTACAGGTCAAGTTTATAGATATCGCGATTAGCCCAAAATGGATTTTAAACAATCCATGAATAAAGTTGTTCGTTTTTAAACAGTAATTTATTTGAAATTCCCTAAAGTTATTAGAAGCCAGAATCAAGAATCTAAATTATCCTTAAATAAACCTAAACATAATCTCCTTGACAATAACTTAATACAAGCTGGCTAAATATCACTACCATTATTAAATAAATTGTTTTAACATTCCGTGTACCTAAATATCTGTAATAAGTAACTAGAAATAATAACTGTATTACTACAAACATGTTCTGACTATTTACAAGCGCTTTTTTAAAGTCTACGTGAATAAAAACCTTTTTTATTTTATTTTATTTATTGGACTCTCTAAGTACCCACAGTCAGTAGTTATGATAAAGATTCATCGTTGGGTGGCCCTTTTGTGGTTATTAGTCATCATCATATCAGCTCAAAGACGCCCACTGCTGGAAAAAGGCCTCCCCAAAGATATCCACAATTGCCGGTCCACATCCAGTGACCTGATATAATAATAATATCTCGGGACAATGTCACACAGATCATCCTAGCCCTAAACTAAGCAAAGCTTGTACTATGGGTACCAGGCGACGATATACATACTTATATAGATAGATAAATACTTATATACATAGAAAACATCCATGACTCAGAAACAAATATTCATGCTCATCACACAAATATTTGCACTTACCGGGATTCAAACCCAGGACCACCAGCTTCGTAGGCAGGAGCACTACCAACTAGGCTACGGTGAGCGTCATCGTCACTTCCAGCGACTCTCACAAGATCATCCGGTTTGTCTTAAAGAGGGCTTGCCCACGCTGCGTTTCCCGGTTTGTAGTCGCCACTCGAGGTCTTTTCTGCCCCAGCGGCCGTCGGCTCTACGAGCTATTTACCCTGCTCACTGCCACTTCAGCTTGGAAATTCTTCGGGCTATATCGGTTATTTTGGTACGTCTGCGGATCTCAGCATTTCAGCTTCGATTTCGCATGGAAACTCTTTGGGTGACCTTGAGCCACCTAATAAGGCCCATAGTGAGCGACCACGTTTCTGTTCCGTATGTCATCATATGGGTTATTAGTGCACCTGGGTAAATGTTCCTACCGTAGCCAAACAATGATATCTGATCCAAGGTTAGGTACAAATTTCGTTGGTTCAGCGGTAGCGAGTACAACTGCAGATAATGGATCCCAAGTCGAGCCAAAAAAACAGTGATGTTGCGATTTGTAATAAAAAAATCTTAGTATCAGCATGGAGTCTGAAAGATAGCGGTGTAAATAAATAACATAAAAAAGGTTTTTATTCACGTAGACTTTAAAAAAGCGCTTGTAAATAGTCAGAACATGTTTGTAGTAATATAATTGTATACATTATTATTTCTAGTAACATAGATATTTAGGTACACATTGTATTGATTGTACGAAAACATTTATAAAAATTATTTTATAATAGCAATGATATTTAGCTAGCTCGTATCAAGTTATTGTCAAGAGATTATGTTTAAGTGTAATTATCTAGTTTAAGTCTAATATTTTTACTACATATTATCAATGGTTCTGTCTATATTAAGGTATTATTATTATGACGGACCTTGTGTTAATAACGACGGTCGCGCTTTAATGTTACCACCGGATCCAATGCGTCCCAACTGAGAAGACCCAGCGATACAAACTCAGTGGATTCATCTACTACCGGTTTCAACACGACCCAGTTGATACGGTCCGGCGAAACATACTCAAGCCAGCATGAACACGAGATTTGGTCCAATTAGAGTAATTATTTCGTAAGCAAACACAATATATGCTCGATCGGTGGTCTGTAACACCCCCATACCATGAAGACAACGTGTAGCTATGAGTCCTTTACCTGAACACTTCCAGTCGTATCCGAAAGATAGGGCATTGGATTATGAGTGTGAGGGAATAAAAGGGTCGACTTTATCTATTCTCTTCCCGGTCGTATCTGATAGCCATCCCGGCGGATTTTCGGAAAAGAAGGATTAGACCATACACTGCACATGTACATGTTTACCCAAAAACAATCCTGCATATAACTCCTGCGTAGTTGGTTTCCATTGTGATTATCTGCCATTATTTTCAGCAGGAACAGGATCCAAGTCACCGGCAGCTAAGGCTCTGGAGATAAGAACCTGACAACATTCTCTCTGACCAAATCGGAGACGTTCTCAAGAAAGGCCAGGTCAGAAGTACCCTAAACCAGCGAGCATGTATGAAGAATATAATGACAGTAACCGAGGCAAAAGAGGTGTGCAAAGATTACTCTGCCTACCCATCTGCGAAACAGGCGTGTGTATAGATGTATGACAATGAGAGTCCAAAAGTACAGCCTTCTAAATCTGGCTCTTGACATAACCACGTAACGTACGCCTCTTTAGGTATTATTCGCAGGTCTTTGTCCTTAAGCCACTGTTAGAAACCACTATCGGCACAACGATGGCCGTCTAATTAATAATAATTATTATTATATTGGTCTAGCGGTAGCGTGTTCAACCGTAGGTAATGAGTTCCTGTGTTCAAATCCCGGGTTGGAGCAAAAAGTGATTTTGGGATTTTTCTGTTAAGAAAATCTCAGTATCAGCCCGAAGTCTGGGAGTTGGTTATTACACTCCCGTGCCTCGGAGAGCACGTAAAGCCGTCGGTACTGTACCTGACCTCTTTCCGGTCGTTTCACTAGTCGTCCCATCGGATCATGAGAGTGATGGAATACAGAGCGCTCTCCTGTGTTTGTTCAGATACTTGTGCACTATAATATGTCCCGCGCAAATGGCGAGTCTCCATTGAGACTGGTCGCCGTGGCTGAAATCGGCTAGGACATTATTATTAATCTACTTAATAGCTGTCCCACAAATCTCACTGGAAATTTCACAACGGATTAAATATC
Organism: Pseudoips prasinana; assembly: GCA_951640165.1. NCBI lineage: Eukaryota > Metazoa > Arthropoda > Insecta > Lepidoptera > Nolidae > Pseudoips > Pseudoips prasinana. The sequence continues at coordinate 13,517,372 of OX621259.1, read as the reverse complement.
ATAACAAAGGAATTATAAGATAGTATGACATGCGCTCGACATTGTGATTGTCCTTGACATGGTCTTTCAGCGGAGTAGGTCAAATGAAAGATACGAACTATCCAACACCAGTGATAATACCAAAGTATACATCGATAGGCCAAATATACTGCACGTATAATAATAATGTCCTCCCGACCGAATTTCAGTCTCGGCGGCCAGTCTCAATGGAGACTAGCCAATTGCGCAGGACATATTGTAGTGCACAACTGTGTTCGCACACACAGGGGCACTTTCTATTCCATCACTCTCATGATCCGATGGGACGACTAGCGACACGACCTGAAAGTCGTCAGTTACAGGACCGACGGCTTTACCTGCTCTCCGAGGCACGGGGGTGTAATACCGCCAAGTGATTTCGGGAAAAAACCCAAAATCACTTTTTTGTCCGACCCGGGATTTGAACCCAGGACCTCATTATCTGCGGTTGAATACGCTACCGCTAGAACAACGAGGCAGACACGTATATCGCAATGTTTAAGGCACCAAAAGTCTAGAGGTTAGCGACCCTGACCGCTAAACTCCAAATCTTTGTGTGATGAATACGATTAGTTCTATATCAGGGTTCTTTTATAAAATAAGATGGCAAACGAGCAAGTGGTGTACCTGATGGTAGGTGATCACTGCCGCCCATGGACACTCGCATCACCAGAGGAGCCGCAAGTGCGTTGCCGGCATTTAAGATAAAAAATTATTTAATAAATAAAAAACCCAACTGCGTAAATAATGATCCAAACTACGTACATAGACAAAGAACTGAAAAGAAAAAAACAAGCACATAGATGGCTGGTGGTCTAAAATTATATAATGTACTATTGAATGAATACTATTGAAGAAAATAAAATATATTCTAATAATGGAACATAACAACTGAACAGTCGGGATCCATTGACAAATTAGATTGGCTGTCGACTAATGGATCCCGACGTATTCATTCAATAGTACATTATATAATTCCCGAGTACGTCCCGAGTATTCATTCAATAGTACATTATATAATTTTAGACCACCAGCCATCTATGTGCTTGTTTTTTTCTTTTCAGTTCTTTGTCTATGTACGTAGTTTGGATCATTATTTACGCAGTTGGGTTTTTTATTTATTAAATAATTTTTTATCTTAAATGCCGGCAACGCACTTGCGGCTCCTCTGGTGATGCGAGTGTCCATGGGCGGCAGTGATCACCTACCATCAGGTACACCACTTGCTCGTTTGCCATCTTATTTTATAAAAGAACCCTGATATAGAACTAATCGTATTCATCACACAAAGATTTGGAGTTTAGCGGTCAGGGTCGCTAACCTCTAGACTTTTGGTGCCTTAAACATTGCGATATACGTGTCTGCCTCGTTGTTCTAGCGGTAGCGTATTCAACCGCAGATAATGAGGTCCTGGGTTCAAATCCCGGGTCGGACAAAAAAGTGATTTTGGGTTTTTTCCCGAAATCACTTGGCGGTATTACACCCCCGTGCCTCGGAGAGCAGGTAAAGCCGTCGGTCCTGTAACTGACGACTTTCAGGTCGTGTCGCTAGTCGTCCCATCGGATCATGAGAGTGATGGAATAGAAAGTGCCCCTGTGTGTGCGAACACAGTTGTGCACTACAATATGTCCTGCGCAATTGGCTAGTCTCCATTGAGACTGGCCGCCGAGACTGAAATTCGGTCGGGAGGACATTATTATTATACGTGCAGTATATTTGGCCTATCGATGTATACTTTGGTATTATCACTGGTGTTGGATAGTTCGTATCTTTCATTTGACCTACTCCGCTGAAAGACCATGTCAAGGACAATCACAATGTCGAGCGCATGTCATACTATCTTATAATTCCTTTGTTATGATATTTAATCCGTTGTGAAATTTCCAGTGAGATTTGTGGGACAGCTATTAAGTAGATTAATAATAATGTCCTAGCCGATTTCAGCCACGGCGACCAGTCTCAATGGAGACTCGCCATTTGCGCGGGACATATTATAGTGCACAAGTATCTGAACAAACACAGGAGAGCGCTCTGTATTCCATCACTCTCATGATCCGATGGGACGACTAGTGAAACGACCGGAAAGAGGTCAGGTACAGTACCGACGGCTTTACGTGCTCTCCGAGGCACGGGAGTGTAATAACCAACTCCCAGACTTCGGGCTGATACTGAGATTTTCTTAACAGAAAAATCCCAAAATCACTTTTTGCTCCAACCCGGGATTTGAACACAGGAACTCATTACCTACGGTTGAACACGCTACCGCTAGACCAATATAATAATAATTATTATTAATTAGACGGCCATCGTTGTGCCGATAGTGGTTTCTAACAGTGGCTTAAGGACAAAGACCTGCGAATAATACCTAAAGAGGCGTACGTTACGTGGTTATGTCAAGAGCCAGATTTAGAAGGCTGTACTTTTGGACTCTCATTGTCATACATCTATACACACGCCTGTTTCGCAGATGGGTAGGCAGAGTAATCTTTGCACACCTCTTTTGCCTCGGTTACTGTCATTATATTCTTCATACATGCTCGCTGGTTTAGGGTACTTCTGACCTGGCCTTTCTTGAGAACGTCTCCGATTTGGTCAGAGAGAATGTTGTCAGGTTCTTATCTCCAGAGCCTTAGCTGCCGGTGACTTGGATCCTGTTCCTGCTGAAAATAATGGCAGATAATCACAATGGAAACCAACTACGCAGGAGTTATATGCAGGATTGTTTTTGGGTAAACATGTACATGTACAGTGTATGGTCTAATCCTTCTTTTCCGAAAATCCGCCGGGATGGCTATCAGATACGACCGGGAAGAGAATAGATAAAGTCGACCCTTTTATTCCCTAACACTCATAATCCAATGCCCTATCTTTCGGATACGACTGGAAGTGTTCAGGTAAAGGACTCATAGCTACACGTTGTCTTCATGGTATGGGGGTGTTACAGACCACCGATCGAGCATATATTGTGTTTGCTTACGAAATAATTACTCTAATTGGACCAAATCTCGTGTTCATGCTGGCTTGAGTATGTTTCGCCGGACCGTATCAACTGGGTCGTGTTGAAACCGGTAGTAGATGAATCCACTGAGTTTGTATCGCTGGGTCTTCTCAGTTGGGACGCATTGGATCCGGTGGTAACATTAAAGCGCGACCGTCGTTATTAACACAAGGTCCGTCATAATAATAATACCTTAATATAGACAGAACCATTGATAATATGTAGTAAAAATATTAGACTTAAACTAGATAATTACACTTAAACATAATCTCTTGACAATAACTTGATACGAGCTAGCTAAATATCATTGCTATTATAAAATAATTTTTATAAATGTTTTCGTACAATCAATACAATGTGTACCTAAATATCTATGTTACTAGAAATAATAATGTATACAATTATATTACTACAAACATGTTCTGACTATTTACAAGCGCTTTTTTAAAGTCTACGTGAATAAAAACCTTTTTTATGTTATTTATTTACACCGCTATCTTTCAGACTCCATGCTGATACTAAGATTTTTTTATTACAAATCGCAACATCACTGTTTTTTTGGCTCGACTTGGGATCCATTATCTGCAGTTGTACTCGCTACCGCTGAACCAACGAAATTTGTACCTAACCTTGGATCAGATATCATTGTTTGGCTACGGTAGGAACATTTACCCAGGTGCACTAATAACCCATATGATGACATACGGAACAGAAACGTGGTCGCTCACTATGGGCCTTATTAGGTGGCTCAAGGTCACCCAAAGAGTTTCCATGCGAAATCGAAGCTGAAATGCTGAGATCCGCAGACGTACCAAAATAACCGATATAGCCCGAAGAATTTCCAAGCTGAAGTGGCAGTGAGCAGGGTAAATAGCTCGTAGAGCCGACGGCCGCTGGGGCAGAAAAGACCTCGAGTGGCGACTACAAACCGGGAAACGCAGCGTGGGCAAGCCCTCTTTAAGACAAACCGGATGATCTTGTGAGAGTCGCTGGAAGTGACGATGACGCTCACCGTAGCCTAGTTGGTAGTGCTCCTGCCTACGAAGCTGGTGGTCCTGGGTTTGAATCCCGGTAAGTGCAAATATTTGTGTGATGAGCATGAATATTTGTTTCTGAGTCATGGATGTTTTCTATGTATATAAGTATTTATCTATCTATATAAGTATGTATATCGTCGCCTGGTACCCATAGTACAAGCTTTGCTTAGTTTAGGGCTAGGATGATCTGTGTGACATTGTCCCGAGATATTATTATTATATCAGGTCACTGGATGTGGACCGGCAATTGTGGATATCTTTGGGGAGGCCTTTTTCCAGCAGTGGGCGTCTTTGAGCTGATATGATGATGACTAATAACCACAAAAGGGCCACCCAACGATGAATCTTTATCATAACTACTGACTGTGGGTACTTAGAGAGTCCAATAAATAAAATAAAATAAAAAAGGTTTTTATTCACGTAGACTTTAAAAAAGCGCTTGTAAATAGTCAGAACATGTTTGTAGTAATACAGTTATTATTTCTAGTTACTTATTACAGATATTTAGGTACACGGAATGTTAAAACAATTTATTTAATAATGGTAGTGATATTTAGCCAGCTTGTATTAAGTTATTGTCAAGGAGATTATGTTTAGGTTTATTTAAGGATAATTTAGATTCTTGATTCTGGCTTCTAATAACTTTAGGGAATTTCAAATAAATTACTGTTTAAAAACGAACAACTTTATTCATGGATTGTTTAAAATCCATTTTGGGCTAATCGCGATATCTATAAACTTGACCTGTAAATGGCATATACCTAGATAAACTACGGCATTGGTAATAAAAAATTTAGTGTTTATGTTTAGTCGTACAATAAAAAAGAGGCTTATTTATGTAATACAATCCAGAGCCCTCCCAGAGTACATGTCTCGACGTTCGCGTTCCCGGGCCTCCTCCCAATAGGCGCCAAGGGAAGTCCACGGCCGGTTAAGTTTAATCGGTGCGAGTCCGACCTACCCACCCGCAGACACTTTTTGCCGAAAGCATGCGTAGGCATTCCCCATGCCTCATAAAACTGGTTTATGTACCTATGTAGTATATTATTATATATTTCACAATAGTGTATAGTTACATCCAAAGCAATCTCGTCAACTATTACGAAACCGAAATGGCAGTCAATCTCAATTATGATACCTTTTTTAATAGCTAAAGTAGAACTCGACTGCATGAACCTAAAGCTTTATGAAAAAATCTAAACAAAATATCAAAGTTTAATAGTGCAATGAAAGGGACCGTACTTATTTATATTTTGTATAACAAAATTCAGCAATATGGGTGCCATAAAAATGATGGCCATTGCTTATCTTTCCCTTAAGGGTATGGTTATGATTGAAATAAGCATAAGGAAGTGTGTGTTTTTATTTAGAACTATATAAGTATGTTTATCATAAATCCTGTGCTTTGCCTAGTTTGACATCTGATGGCAGTGTGGAGCTATCCCAGAGCAGATCACCAATCTATGCCTGAAAAATCATAATAAGCAGAGTGGACTTTTGGCTTAACTACGTTAGATCGACATCGGAAAGTTAAAAGGATACTTTCCTGTCGTAGACTGTTCTTGCCACTCTTTCATAAGATTTCTTTTTTAAGAGAGATATCTTAGCAGTTTTCCAACAAAATGACATTATTATGTTAATTTTGTCTATAGATGGATAATAGGGGTAGAATTTCAGAGCGTCTTCATGCTTCGAGAGATTGGTAAGCGGTAGGTCCTGACTTAAGGCGTGCTAGGTCGGAAAACCTCCTCGCGAGCCCAAGACTACTGGAATATTCATATTCGGTGGGAACAGAAGTTTATGGGACGGTGGACGCCGGGCGCAGGTAGTAATCGTTTCTCGGAACGGGATTAGTCCCACGTGAAAGGGTTACTGCTTGTGGCTAATATTCCGACACAGGGGGGGGGGGGGATCCTGTGGTCGAATCTTGGCGGACCTTCCATACATCATACATGTATGGTCGGAATTCCGCGACGACCACCCGCGTGTTTGTGCCGTGCGCGGGGACCCGTACGGGGGGATGAAGGAGTCCTGGAGGTTGAGCCGGTGAGGGGTCGGGCAGTGTAAAAGAAAAAAACAAGCACATAGATGGCTGGTGGTCTAAAATTATATAATGTACTATTGAATGAATACTATTGAAGAAAATAAAATATATTCTAATAATGGAACATAACAACTGAACAGTCGGGATCCATTGACAAATTAGATTGGCTGTCGACTAATGGATCCCGACTGTTCAGTTGTTATGTTCCATTATTAGAATATATTTTATTTTCTTCAATAGTATTCATTCAATAGTACATTATATAATTTTAGACCACCAGCCATCTATGTGCTTGTTTTTTTCTTTTCAGTTCTTTGTCTATGTACGTAGTTTGGATCATTATTTACGCAGTTGGGTTTTTTATTTATTAAATAATTTTTTATTTTGTACTTTTTAGTCATGAGTGCCTAGCTAGTTTCAAAAATAAGTTAACCACATTATATGTTTTTTTTATATTTTTATTATTCATTATCTAGATTTAGTTATGAAATATTATTCATTCATTTATTTATTTCACTTAAAATAGAATACAGTGGTGGTCTTACTATTAGGTTAGTCTCATCAATTTTACTCATAAACAACATGCGAAATGTGTAATTGTTATATGTAAAATTTTACACAAATAATATAATTAATTAAATAAATCACAGTTAGTTTTTTTTAAAGACAAGCCTTGCACTATGGAATCTAATCCCTGTGTTTCAGGGTACTTAACAACATATAATAGACGGACACAAATTACATCCTGACTCAGAACAACTATTTATGGGTCACACAAGTAGTTGTCCGGCGCGGGACTCGAACCCGCGACACGAAGCGGCAACGCGACTGCCTTAGCCGTTGCGCCTCACGTGCAGTCAAAAATTTGATTTGATTGAATAGAATGATTTTTCTAGGAGCCACAGTCTGAGTTGGTTTTTGAACTTTGCCGCTGAATAATGTCTAATATTTTGCGGCAAAGCATTAAACACTTTCACACATACCTACAGCATAGGAACTTTTTTGAAATAGTGTGGTATTAGTTATCATGTTGCGAGGAAAAACATCTTTAGCTCTAGTAAATACTGTGGCTAGGTTTTCACAAATACACCAATTTGAAAAATGTACAAACACACTAGTCATAATTTTTAGTCCTTTTAACAATGATTTACATGAGACAAACGGAGGAGTACCTGTAGTTGCCTTAACGCATTTTTTTGCAATAGAAATGCTCTCGATTTATCTCTTGAATTGCCCCACAGATATGCCATCAATATCGATTGGTAATAAGGCTGTTTTGCGAAGTCGTGACAAAACGTATAAAAACCTATTGATTCTGATGCATATTTGATCAATGTGCAATTTCCAGTCACAATAACGATCAACTGTTATTAGTCCGATTAAGGAATGACTCAAAGGAGGGTATAGAGTGCGTGAGCGGGAACTTAAGGGATATTTTCAGAAACTTGTTCAGAGTACTTAGAGGGAAAACATACTAAAAGTCCTGACGTCTAGGAGGTGAGGCGGAGAGAGGAGGGGGAGGGTCAATTTTAGGTTTTTTGCTAATATCTTAAAAAAGGTGCGTTTTAGCAAAAAATATTCTAAGATAAAATTAAAGCTTACAAAATTCACTATTACTTTGATCGCATATACTTTTTCATATTTCCATTCGTTTATAAGCTACACGCTCCAGAAATAAAGAAAATTTAAGTTATTCAGCGGAACTCTTACAGGTGCCTTGAGAAGTTTAGGAGACCTGATATGCTTCTGGAGGGAGGTGTGCTGGATGGAGTGAAGGCCGTCATGGCTCACATACAATGGTCCTCATCGGGACTAAGTGCGGAAACCAAACCCACTAACATATTAGTTGGAACAAGATAGTGATGAGTTATTCAGCGTGATGACCATTACCTGATGCCCGAATTATCTCAAAATTTATTTTAATATAAGCTAGGAGTACCTCCACGAGGTAAGGGCAGTAACAGTAAGATATTGCGTTTTTTTGTAACAGCAGATAACTGAGCTTAGGCGGGAAAAACATCATGAAGATTGCTTTTCGCTCAATGCTCACTGTAGGAAACGCAACCTTAGTGGCTAAAACTGAAAAATGACGATGTATGAATGAATGACAAAAAATGAGATGCAATAGCATGGATATGAACACATCCTCTTCTTACACTCATTTACCGGCTACGATACAACATCAGCAACGTTTAGAAGAAGCAAGGTAGGTTTCTGTAAATTGTATTTAAATTCGGAAATTATTCAGGAAGCAGCAAAGATCTTTTACAACCCAAGCTCCAACCATAGTGATGTTGCAGAAGCTGGGAAGGTGTGCTGCCTGAAATGGTATGGGACACCAGCAAAAGTGACCTTTCTCAATGTAATTCTTCAAGAGGGTTTTATCGCACTTTTTTAAGGAGAGCACCACCACACCCCTGTGCCATGCTTGTGGCGTTTGACCTTCTAGTATGACGGAGTTAAATAATTTCTGAAGGGCCCGTAGGATTGGTGTACCACCCGCCTTCAGAAGCTCTGCCGTAACTCCATCATCACCAGGCGCCTTGTTGTTCTTAAGCTGTTCGAGAGCCATTCTAATCTCGCACAGGCTGCCGTCCGGGATGTAGTCGGTAAGTGTTGGGTTAGTCGTGCTCTGGGATCTGAGGCACAACTATCGACAGGTGACTGGCTTTTCGTATACGAAAACCCAGTCACCTGTCCGTAGAACCTCTCGATGTCTCCGAGCAACTCAGGTCTAGACGTGACGATTCTGCCATCCTCAGTCTTCAGCTTCGTCAGTTGCCTCAGTCCAACAGATAGTTCTCTTGCAAACACTTTAGAGCCTCTGTTCCGCTCAATAGCTTCTTTAATACAATTTGTATTAAATTGACGCGTGTCGCGAGTCAAAGACTTTAAGATCTGTGTGTTGAGCTGCCCGTATCTGGTAGCATCATCAGAGGATGTCAGAACCATTTTCCGTCTTTCGTCCATAACCTGCAGGGTATAGTCAGAGATCTTTTTGGTTCTGTTTGTACGGTGGGCCTTGAAGACCTTAGACCCAGCCGTATGGACAGCTTCTACGAGCCTGTCGTGGTATGAGTCCACTTCCTCGCAATCTGCTAGGCATTCGAAACGGTTTTGCAGTTCGAGCTGAAAGGGTTCAGGGTTTTGGATGTATATGGGTAAAGGTCGGAGCGTAGACTTTATCAGGCGGAACCTCTGGAGCTTGACATTTAGGTTCAATGAGCCTCTCACCAGTCCTTCGGTGATCGCTCCCGGTTTTAACCGTATTGATTACTGAGACGTCATTGAACATCTGTCTACTAGTCGACAAGATAAAGTCTATCTCGTTTCTTTTTACCATCGGGGCTTACCCAGGTCCATTTGCGGTTTTCCGGCTTCTTGAAAGAGGAGTTCATCATAAAGAATGCCTCCTTCTCCATGAAGTCGGCCAACATTTGGCCCCGGGGATTCCGGTCTCCAGTTACAAATTGCCCCAGAAAATTAACCAGCTTCGCGTTAAAGTCTCCCATGACCACAGTGAAATAAGAGTTCGAGGTATGTATGGCTCTAGAAATATCCTCATACATGACCTCAACCTCATCGTCGAAGTCGGCGCGTAAACCTGTATGACCTGCAACGAATACCACTTGGTAATTCTGAGTATAAGGTACGCAACCCTAGTCGACACACTCCCGATTTTCACTATGTTGTGGACGAGGGACTTGTGTACTATGAACCCAACACCACCTTGGGACAGTTGGTCGCCCTCCCGTAAATAGAGCAGATTCCCGGATTTCAGGATTATAGTGTCCTCCTCCTCTCTTCGAACTTCAGATAATCCTATTATGTCCCAATGTAACCTGCTGAATTCTTCCTCCAGTTCGATCATCTTCTCGTGGGTCCGTCGTGTGCGTGTGTTGCCAGGGCCAGAGGTCGTCGGTTTTGGCAACGCGGAATCTGCCGGGGATTCTTAGCACCCCCTGCCCTGCCGTAACCACGGCTGTTACCACGACTGGGAATAGCAGGGCTACCGGGGACTGGGGGCCGCGGTTTAATTGTGTCCTTCATTTGAGGGGATCTGCCATAATAGCCACGCTTGGCAAACGGGTTGGCAATCGCAGTAAGGTAGACATTGGTACTCATGAGAATGCTGCTGCTCATTCTCTGGTATATATTCCCTCGGGACGACTTCTACGTCCCCCCGCGGGATGAGAGGGGGTGGCGATATTCTCTAGGCCGTCACCACACAGCCCTAAGAGAGTAGCTAAATATAATTCCTGAAGCACACATCACCAAGTGCAGCAGTGGCTTGGGAATGAGTTGCTCCCTCTAGAGTAGGGGTGGAAAAATGTATGGTGATATCTTGGCGCCAAGAACAACAAAAGATTTACCGGCGCCCAAGGTTTTACTAAAAACAATATTTTGTCGCTGCACCAAGGATTGTAGCAGCAGCAAATGTGGATGTCGCAAAGCTATTCTGAAATTTTCTACTGCGCGCCTTCATTGCCAAGGGAAATGCTTCAACGGCGTGTCTTTTAGCGAGGAAGACGACGAGAATGACCATGAAGATGATTGAGAGCCCTCTCAGCAAGAACCACTTACCACTGAGGAAGGCGAGCTATAAGAATAAAAATGTGAATCATTCACAGAAGTTCACACAGAAATTCACACAAAACGGATGGGATATGGAAAAGAATCAAAGTTATAGAAAATTTTATAAGCTTTCATTTCATCTTAGAACATTTTTTGCTAAAACGCGCCATTTTTGAAATATTAGCGTAAAACCTAAAATTGAGGTCTTTGACCACCTCCCCTTCCTCAAAGTAAAAGCAAACAAAGTGTATGTATAATGAGTTATATCTGGTATGACATTAATATAGAAAAGAAAAAGAGTCCATTCTTATTTACGTAAATAAACCATCTAAAGACTTAACCTGGCTTTATGAAAAATTCCATTCAATTCAAAATTAAAATGCACGAACTGAGATCGACAACGGCTCGATTCAAAGTTGTCCTTTGCAACTTGTGTACAGTTACACCCCAACATAATATTAAAGGTAACATTTTTCTTTAAATTTTAGTTTGTCCACAAAGCGCATGAAATTCGGTTGTTGATAGTTCGATTCTCACACCAACCAAAGGGACGTTGTTCTTTATATCTTTGTCATTGCATTTAAAACAATTCGATTTCGGTAGGTATACCTATATATAGTTTTTCAAGTGAAGCTAAGTACTAAATCGTTTGTAGTTGGAGATGGGCGACCGTGTTAGACGTTAGATACTTTAGGTAGTCCAATATACCTAATAGATACTTTAGTATCTGTCCATCAACACTCACACGCATAGTCATACGAAGTTTTCGTCTTTTCATCGTAATTTTCTACTGTTTTAAAACCTATATGTGAGAATAGTTGTTACGCAACTTTAAATCAATATAGCTCCTAAACGGCCGGTCAAATCGAAAAATGTTGAAACAAAGCTAAAAATGATTTTTAAATACCTATTCAACGATACCCCACATGACATAGTTTGTTGACTTTATTTTTTTAAATTTTCACAATATGGCGTCCAGTAGTCGCCATATTGAATTTTCACTAACGTCATGTCTTTAGTGACACTTTCCGGACTGAAAGGAATCGATTGACGTGCGAATCATTAAAATCGGTCCAGGCGTTTGGTCGGTATAGTGCTTCAAAGGAACATACATACATACATAGCCTGATAAACACATTACCCTTTGCGTCCCGCAGTCGGGTAAAAAGAATAGGCTCGCTTCTTGAAGGTTGCCATGTCATACCGGATCAAAAAACGTCCGCAGTTAATTGATTCCACAGAGCGGTAGTGCGCGGCAAAGTTTTTTGTACGGTGGAGAGGACCATTCATCCTTATTGCCTTATCCTTGTATGTATTTAGAAATAGGTAGTAAGTATTTTTAAATGTTATCTGGTTGCGATAGCTCATGTTCTGTCTAATTTGAGATCAGTGAGTAATTTGCCAAAAAAAATTAACGATGGGACCACATGTTTTGGATTCCATCCCCTCACTGGACTACTATTTGTGAGAGCCATATTTTTGTTATGTGCCTGGGTGTGTTTTATATGTGGAGTACATGTTGATTGCATGTAAATACAGGAATTATACACACAGGGTTTTATCCTTAAAAAAAGCAATTATCAGAAGCATTTTTCAGAATGGTTTCAATGTCAAAACAATAAATAATAAAAAGAGAATATTTCTGTAAATACTAACGTGATCTTGCGTTCTCATCGTTGCTATCAACCAGCATACATTGCACAGAAAAATAGTTTATTATTTATTGATGTCTCGTTTTGGACATAAATAAAACCTCCAGATAGTTTTACACTTGTATTTCAACAGATAAATAGGTTATTTACTTAATTTAATGGAGCGATCAACTTTGTGCTGACACGATTTTTTTACTAAAAACAATAAATAAAAAAAAAATAAAAATAAAAAAGGTTTTTATTCACGTAGACTATAAAAAAGCGCTTGTAAATAGTCAGAACATGTTTGTAGTAATATAGTTGTATACATTATTATTTCTAGTAACATAAATATTTAGGTACACATTGTATGAAAACATTTATAAAAATTATTTTATTATAGCATTGATATTTAGCTAGTTTAAGTCTAATATTTTTACTACATATTGTCAATGGTTCTGTCTATATTAAGGTATTATTATTATGACTTGTGTTAATAACGACGGTCGCGCTTTAATGCTACCACCGGATCCAATGCGCCCCAACTGAGAAGAGCCAGCGAAACAAACTCAGTGGGTTCATCTACTACCGGTTTCAACACGACCCAGTTGAGACGATCCAGCGAAACATACTCAAGCGGGCATGAACACGGGATTTGGTCCAATTAGAGTAAGTAATTATTTAGTTGGCCAACACAATATATGCTCGATCGGTTGTCTGAATGCTTATTATTCTAGATTTTATTAGTATACAAAAGAAAAACTTCGAAACAATAACATTATTCATTTTGAGACAGAGTCAATAATTTTAGATTAAGAATATGATAGCAATCATTTACAGATAGTTCACGTAACTCAGCCGATCAGTCATGTCTATATGGCTACAAGGTCTCCAGCGAGCAATGTGCAGGTAGGCAGTGAGAGCCAGACGTGTTTGTCATCGATGTACTCTTTAGTGGTGTAATAACCCCTAGCCATAAGTACACCTTTAATATGTGTTTTAAAACTTGTGTCAGGCAGATCAGTAATTTGAGTAGGAAGCTTGTTATAAAACCTAATACAATTTCCTAAAAATGATTTATTGGTTTTGCTTACTCTAAAGCCTGGCATGGCTAGTTTGTTTTTATTCCTAGGATTTATATTATAGAGTTCACTTTTCTTTTTATATTTATGAATATTTTTTCTAACAAACATTATATTCTGATATATATATTCCGATGGCACAGTAAGTATATTTATTTCTTTAAACAAATTTCGCAAAGAATCGCGACTGCCTAAACCATAAATGGCTCTGACTGCTCTTTTCTGCAATACAAAAATAGTACCTATGTCAGCCGCCGAACCCCACAGCAGAATGCCATACGACATAATGCTATGAAAGTACGCGAAATACACTAATCTAGCAGTTTGTTCATCTGACAATTGTCTTATTTTCCAGACAGCAAATGAAGCCGAACTTAATTTACCTGCTAACTTTTCAATCTGAGGACCCCATTGCAATTTTGAATCAAGTGTCAATCCTAAAAATACGGTCGATGGGACTAAATCTAATATTTCCGCATTAAGTGCAACTATTAGTACAATTTGAGTCACATTCGGCAATGAGAACCTGATGCATTTAGTTTTCCCTGCATTTAACAAGAGATTATTTGCCGAAAACCATTCTGATATAAGGCTGAGTGTTTTATTATGCTCAATAAGATCTTTATCCTTCCTATTTACTTTAAATATGAGCGACGTATCATCAGCGAATAAAACTATGTCTGATACTTTCTCTACCAGATAAGGGAGATCATTTATATAAACTAAAAATAAAAATGGGCCCAATATAGATCCTTGGGGCACCCCCATTTTCACAGGATGACGTGCCGAAGTGACACCGCCTATCGAAACCATCTGTTCTCGCCCCGATAGATAGGACATCACAAGATCAAAAGATGTGCCAGATATTCCATAATATTTCAGTTTAACAACGAGCGTACGGTGATCAACGCAATCGAAAGCCTTAGAGAGATCACAGAAAACTCCCAGCGCATCCTGTGATCCCTCCCAAGCCTCCAATATTGACCTAATTAATGTGCAACCTGCATCTTGAGTAGAGCGGCCCCTTGTAAACCCGAACTGCTTGTTATGCAATATCTCATTCACGTTAAAGTGCGACAACATTTGGCTGAGCATCAGCTTATCAAATATTTTACTTAAAGCTGGCAGTATTGAGATAGGCCTATAATTCGTGGCATTTTTTGAACAACCTGCCTTGAAAACGGGTACTATCTTACTTATTTTCATTAAATCAGGAAAGACACCATCACTTATACAGCCATTGAAGATGGCTGCAAGGATTATAGCAATGTTTAGTATGATTGATTCAATTGCTTTAACAGACAGTCCCCACAAATCTTCTGTGACTTTCCTTTTAATACTCTTAAAAGCTATTATAATATCATCACTTGTTACGGATTTAAAACTAAATTTAGGCACAGTTTGTTTTAAACTTTGATTTAAAAAGAGTTCAGCCACATCTGGTGATGATGAGAGACACTTAGTAATATCCACGGGTATATTTGCAAAAAAAGCAGCTAAAAAATTGGCAATGGCAAGCTTGTCTGAAACCAGTTCATCACCAATATTCAATACTACTGTTTGATCTCTTAATCTACTTTTACCAGTTTCAGTATTAATTATTTGCCAAGCTGATTTTATTTTATTATCAGATTTTTTAATTTTATCTCTTATATATAAAGATTTAGCTTGAATGCAAACCTTTTTAAAATTTTTGAATAATTTCTAACATAATTAATAAAATTTACATCAGGGTTATAGGACCTTCTGTCATACAACTCATATAAAAAATCTCTACTCAGTCTAATGCCTTGAGTTGCCCAAGAACTAAATTTTATCTTATTACTCTCAACCGTTATGTTTTTTATTTTACAAGCTTTATTAAATTCTTTGCAAATACAGTGGAATAATGAAGTGTGGCTGTGTGGTGACGGCCTCAAAGAATATCACCACCCCCTCTCATCCCGTGGGGGGACGTAGAAGTCGTCCCGAGGGAATATATACCAGAGAACGGGCAGCAGCGTTCTCCTCAGTACCATGTCTACCCTACTGCGATCGCCAACCCGCCTGCCAAGCGTGGCGATTATGGCATATCCTCCCAAATGATGGACACAACAAAACCGTGGCCCCCAGTCCCCGGCAGCCCTGCTATTCCCAGCCGCGGTAACAGCCGTGGTTACGGCAGGGCAGGGGGTGCTAAGAATCCCCGGCAGATTCCGTGTTACCAAAACCGACGACCTCTGGCCCTGGCAACGTATAACTCACATACACTGCGGTCCGACGAGAAGATAACAGAACTGGAAGAAGAATTGAGCAGGTTACGTTGGGATTTTGTAGGATTAGCTGAAGTCCGAAGAGAGGGGGAGGACTCGATAATACTGAAATCCGGAAACCTGCTCTATTACCGGGAGGGTGACCAACTATCCCAAGGTGGTATCGGGTTCATAGTCCACAAGTCCCTCGTGAACAACTTAGTGAAAATCGAGAGTGTGTCGACGAGGGTTGCGTACCTTATACTCAGAATCTCCAAGTGGTATTCGTTGAAGGTTATACAGGTATACGCACCCACTTCGACACACTCCGATGATGCAGTCAGCAGCAGGTTATGTATGAGGACATCTCCAGAGCCATACATACCTCTAACAGCTATATCACTGTGGTCATGGGGGACTTTAACGCGAAGCTGGGCAAACGATTCGGTAATGAGCTGAGAGTGGGGAAATTTGGAACTGGAGATCGGAACCCCCGGGGCCAGGTGTTGGCCGACTTCATGGAGAAGGAGGGACTCTTTATGATGAATTCCTTCTTCAGGAAGCCGGATCACCGCAAATGGACCTGGGTGAGTCCCGATGGTAAAACTAAGAATGAGATAGACTTTATCTTGTCGACGAGACGACAGATGTTCAATGATGTCTCCGTGATCAATGCGGTTAAAACCGGGAGCGATCACAGACTGGTCAGAGGCTCATTGAACCTTAATGTCAAACTCCAGAGATCCCGACTGATAAAGTCTACGCTCCGACCTTTACCTATCCACGTCCAAAACCCCGAACCATTTCAGCTCGAACTGCAAAACCGTTTCGAATCCCTAGCAGACTGCGAGGAAGTGGACTCATACTATGACAAGCTCGTAGAAGCTGTCCATACGGCTGGGTCTAAGGTCTTCAAGGCCCGTCGTACAAACAGAACTAAAAAGATCTCTGACTTTACCCTGCAACTTATGGAAGAAAGACGGAAAATGGTTCTGACATCTCAACAGATAGATTTCAAAGTCTTTGACTCGCGACACGATTCAATTTCACGAATCAATTTAATACAAATAGTATTAAAGAGGCCATCAAGCGGAACAAAGGCTCCAAAGTGTTCGCAAGAGCTCTGTCTATTGGACAGAGCCAACTGACGAAGCTGAAGACTGAGGATGGTAGAATCGTCACGTCTAAACCTGAGTTGCTGGGAGAGATCGAGAAGTTCTACGGACAGTTATATACGACAACACAGCCACCTGTCAAAAGTCATGCCTCAGATCCCAGAGCACGACTAACCCGACATTACACCGAAGACATCCCGGACGTCAGCCTGTACGAGATTAGAATGGCTCTCAGACAACTCAAGAACAACAAAGCGCCTGGTGATGATGGAGTTACAGCTGAGCTTCTGAAGGCGGGTGGTACACCAATCCTACGGGCCCTTCAGAAGTTATTTAACTCCGTCATAGTGGATGGCCAAACGCCACAAGCATGGCACAGGAGTGTGGTGGTGCTCTTCTTCAAAAACAAAAACCATATTGAAGAATTATAGACCCATCACACTGCTGAGCCATGTTTACAAGTGGTTTTCGAGGGTCGTTACGAATCATCTCGCGCGCAGGTTTGACGACTTCCAGCCTCCCGAACAAGCCGGTTTCCGAAAAGGCTTTAGCACCATAGACCACATACATACGCTGCGGCAAGTTATACAGAAGACCGAAGAGTATAACAAGCCACTGTGCTTAGCGTTTGTGGACTATGAGAAAGCCTTCGATTCTATCGAAACATGGGCCGTGCTGAGGTCTCTCATAAGGTGCCAAATTGACTACCGGTATATCGAGGTGATAAAGTGTTTGTATGAAAACGCCACTATGTCAGTGCGACTCCAGGACCAGATCTCGAAACCTATCCACTTGCAGCGAGGCGTGAAACAGGGAGATGTTATATCTCCGAAACTGTTCACCGCTGCATTGGAAGACGTCTTCAAGCTTCTGGACTGGAAAGGTTTTGGCATCAATGTCAATGGCGAGTACATCACTCACCTTCGATTTGCCGATGATATAGTAGTCATGGCTGAGACCATGGAAGACCTCGATACAATGCTCGATGACCTTAGCAGAGTCTCTCAACAAGTGGGTCTGAAAATGAACATGGATAAGACGAAAATCATGTCAAACGTCCATGTTGCACCCACTCAATTGAAAGTTGGTGACTCTGCACTCGAAGTTGTCGAGAACTATATTTACCTAGGACAGACCATCCAACTAGGTAGGTCCAACTTCGAGAAGGAGGTCAATCGTAGAATCCAACTCGGCTGGGCAGCGTTCGGGAAGCTACGTAACATCTTCTCGTCCAAAATACCGCAGTGTCTCAAGTCGAAAGTCTTCGACCAGTGTGTGTTGCCAGTGATGACATACGGAACAGAGACGTGGTCGCTCACTATGGGCCTTATTAGAAGGCTCAAGGTGACCCAAAGAGCAATGGAGAGGGCTATGCTCGGAGTTTCCCTGCGGGATCGTATCAGAAATGTCGAAATCCGCGGGCGAACCAAAGTCACCGACATAGCCCGAAGAATTGCAAAACTGAAGTGGCAGTGGGCGGGGCACATAGCTCGTAGAACCGATGGCCGTTGGGGCAGAAAGGTTCTTGAGTGGCGACCACGAACTGGAAGACGCAGCGTGGGCAGGCCCCCTACAAGATGGACCGATGATCTTGTGCGGGGCGCTGGAAACAGCTGGAAGCGAATAGCGCAAGACCGGCAATTGTGTAGATCTTTGGGGGAGGCCTTCGTCCAGCAGTGGACGTCTTTCGGCTGATATGATGATGATGAATGAAGTGTACATATCGTTAGGGTTACTTTTGTTTGGCAATAGATGGCACAAACTTTTCTCCAGGTTGTTACTGAACTTTCCTAGATTAGATTTTGTTAGAGGTCTAAAACTATTTTTTTGTTTATTTATATTCATCTCATTTTTTATCTTTATTATTTGGCATTTATGGTCAGAGCGAACACCAGCCACCAAACACTTCTCAGAGACATCAAAGTTGGTAATTATGTTATCAATGCAAGCAGCAGATGTGGGTGTGACTCTCGTGGCGTCAGAGAACAAGCATTTAAGGTTAAAGGATCGAAATACAGATAGAAATAGGTTTATTTCAAGTGAATCTGCTAAAATGTTCATATTAAAATCACCACATACAAGGATTTTTTTATTACTTTTAATTTTCCTAAGAATGTCTTCTACTGTTCCTGTAAAAAGCTTTAAGTCGGATGCTGGTGGTCTATACACACATATTATACAATAAAACTGCGTCTCTACACATGCCACCTCACACACACGCTCAATAGATAGTTGGCATATATCTTTACGTTCTTTAAATTTAATTTGGTCTCGAAGTAGTATCAGTACTCCACCACCCTCTGCCGAAACTATATATATAAAAGCTGGCGACCCTATAGCCACAGACACTAAAAGCCATCTTTTATGCCTTCAGCCATGTTTCTGTAAAACAAAGGATATCTATTTCATACTTTTCATTAAAAAGTTCTATGTCTTGAATTTTGCCAGAGAAGCGGTTTATATTTTGATGTGATAGAATTAGAAACTTATCACACTTCTCTATTGTCATACTTACATGTTTAAACTACTAAGTAAATTGATTTTAATAACATTACTAAAAGATGGTACAAAAAGTGACTTCGTCATACTACTTATGACTGAGTTAATATGTGCCGCTACTAAAGTAGCAAGTATGTTCAAAAATTTTCTTGAGACAGTAACTGTACTCATGGTCACCCTACAAGAATCTATAAAACTATTTGTGTCCAAGAATATAAATTTATTACTATAATGGCTAACCAAAAACTGTAGGTGCATATTTAGCTTGTGGATATAATTATTTGTACTATCAGGCACATTGGACACATAGGGGAAGGCACACAATATTATCTTATTACAGTCTAATTCTAACATCTTAGTGAAACTATCTGTAATATCTTTTTTCTTTAAGTTCTTACAATTTCCTACCATTACCTTTCCATACATGATTTGGCACACAATGTAGGAGTACCTTATACAAAAAAGAAAAATGTTAACCTCTAAACGATTTACTACGACCAATGTGAGCGAAGCTTATTGCTCTGAATGGAACACTAGGCGCCAACATTATCCCGCCGTTGAAATCTTCAGTTTCAACCCTTTATTTCATCTGTGGAAAGCAGGGGACAGAGGCGTACTAAAGGACGTCGTACAACTGCCAGATAGGTCTTCACATGAGAAACGCAAGACATTCCGTCTGATCCATGAAACAATTTTTGCACCCGTCCCAGTCCCAGTCCAACACAGAGGCGGCGTATTATCCTCCTTCAGAAGGACTAAATCACCAATGTTCAGGCTTGACTTATCGATTATCTATTTACTACGTTGCTGTAAGTCAGCGACATATTCCCGCTGCCACGGACGCCAGAAATGTTGATGAATTTGCTGTTTTCGTTGTAGATTGTTGGAATTGCGGTCTTCTAAGGCAGATGATCGAAGAGCGGCGAGGAGACGGCCAATAAGAAAGTGATCAGGGGTAAAGCAAAGAAGATCATCAGGCGATGAGGATAACGGGCAAAGTGGACGACTATTTAGAATGGATTCTACATGTGCAAAAAGGGTAGATAGCTCTTCAAAAGTTAAATGAGAATTGCCCATCACACGTTTGATATGGTACTTAGCCGATTTCACACTGGCTTCCCAGATTCCACCAAAGTGAGGGGCGTAAGAGGGTGAGAAAATAAATTTGATCCCTTCCCGGCTTGCAAAACCAGAAAGAGAGACGGCGTTAATCTTAAAAAAATTATCTAGTTCCTTAGCACCAGATACAAAATTACGACCATTATCGAAAAACACCTCCAATGGCCTTCCACGTCGTGACACAAACCGTCGAAAAGTAAGAATGAAGGCATCTTTAGTTAAATCACTTACAGACCTTGAGTCTGCAAGTGATAACATGCCTTAGAATTATTATGTTCCTAAGTGCGGTTAGAGAATCTGTAAAATTAGCCTAGCTCAAAGCAATATTTTCAGGAATTGGATCATCCCAACCTAATTTCTCCAGCCAAAGCTGTTGTAATAAAACCTAGGTTTACATTCCCAAGGGGTCGAAATTTTTAAATAAATTAGACAATATTGAACGTTTAGTCGGGCGATTGCTATCTAAAGGTACTGGGAATTGCAGTGTACCTGTCGATAGATCCCACCCCAAACCAAGCGTGATAGAAGACTGTATTAATCTTTCACTAACATCTAGAGAACATGACTCAAAAATGCTAGGTATGTTAGTTTTCAGTTTTCTTAGGTTAAAGTAACCTAATTTTTGTGCCGCAGTAATCCCTAGAAGAATATGTTTTAATTCGTGTTCACTATCATGAGATGTAAAAAGAAAGTAAAAAGTGAAAAAGTTTATTTTAGTTCAGGTTTACATTGGGTAATTGATTGGACCCTTTCTTTAAGCATGCAATGCCTGTGTTGGAAGGTTCCGAAGCTTTCGTACTGAGATAAGATTACTTATTTTGTATAATTCTGATGATGTAATCATGTCGTCCTTGGACATTGTAAGTAAATAAAGAAATTTGTATTTTAGTAATATAAAATATACGGTAAACTATGCAAGAATACAATGAACTACTAATAAAATGTTTATCTTACGTCCCTCTTGTGTCACCTCCCTCCCTCCCTATCTTGTGTCACCTGTGGTCTGGAAATGCCGGTGCTGAACCCGACCGTACTCCGTGTATGAGGCTTGACTATAGGTATTGCAGGCCGCGGACGTCATATATGTCGAGACCGTTCCTGAAATGTTAGGCGTAACAATCTTAATAACGTGTAATAAAAATATAATTTTTTACCTAAGCTTAATTTGATTGTTGATAATAGATAAAACTTTCATCATTATCATCATCATATTAGCCGAAAGACGTCCACAGCTGAACAAAGGCCTCCCCCAAAGATCTCCACAATTTCGCTATTCGCATCCAGCAGTTTCCAGCGGCCCGCACAAGATCATCGGTCCATCTTGTAGCCCACGCTGCGTCTTCCGGTTCGTGGTCGCCACTTGAGAACATTTCTGCCCCAACGGCCGTCGGTTCTACTAACTTTGTGCCCCGCCCACTGCCACTTCAGTTTTGCAATTAATCGGGCTATATCGGTGACTTTGGTTCGCCTGCGGATTTCTTTAGAAAAAAACTTTAGAATATAATAATATGAACATATTTGTAGCTGTACTAAATATAATGTTTTTATCTTTTAAAATAAGTAGGTTAAAAATTAGTTAACTTTTTTTATTTTTTACACTTAATTATTTTTCTATCCAAGCTCGGCTATCGAATTTACTTCCTGTCACTCAAACCTGTACGGCAATGACGTATGTATTGAAGTCAGCCAATATAGTAAATGATTTTTAACTCTGTTTAGATATTTATTTTAGAAATTAATCACTGCTTATTTGTTTATATAAGTACCTATCTGTATGAAATAAGTACATGTAAAATCTCAGGGTTTATGAACTATGAAAGATCAGTAGGGAAAAAGAACGTAGGTGTGAGGTCAGGGAAAGGTCACTTAGCTGCATTGGCCAGGCTGCTGTACTTCGACTTCGGTTTATATCAATGTGTCTGAATCGTAAATCAAGGTGTAGACTGCAATGGCCGAGCCTAATGCTCCAAAATATCGTTTCTTGATGTAGAACCGAGCTTCGTATTTTTGTTTTTTCGTTTTGCAGAACGTCCTGTCACGGTCGCTAACTTTATGTCTCGATTCGGACATAATGAAAACCCCCAGCTAGTTTTACAGGTGTATTTCAACAGATAAAAAGATTTTCTTACATAATTTAATGGAGCGATCAAATTTGTGCTGACACGAATTGTACTAAAAACAATGTTGGGTACCTTATACAAAAAAGAAAAATGTTAAACTCGAAACGATTTATTACGACTAATGTAAGCGAAGCTTATTGCTCTGAATGGAACGCTAGGCGCCAACATCCTCCCGCCGTTGAAATCTTCAGTTTCAACCCTTTATTTCATCTGTGGAAAGCAGGGGACAGAGGCGTACTAAAGGACGTCGTACAACTCCCAGATAGGTCTTCACATCAGCAACGCGAGAAATTCCGTCTGATCCAGGAAACAATTTTTGCACTCGTCCCAGTCCCAGTCTCCAACACAGAGGCGGCGTATTATCCTCCTTCAGAAGGACTAAATCACCAATGTTCAGGCTTGACTTATTGGTTCTCCATTTACTACGTTGCTGTAAGTCAGCGACATATTCTCGCTGCCACCGACGCCAGAAATGTTGATGATTTTGGTGCAGTCGTTGGTAGCGTTGTAGATTGTTGGAATTGCGGTTTTCTTAGGCAAGTGATGGAAGAGCAGTGAGGCGCCGGCCAATAAGAAAGTGACCAGGGGTTGTTCACTGCGGTTCGTCACCGCGTCAATAGATGGCGCTGTTAAGCTCGTTAAAAGTCGCAATGGTTTCGTTCACAAATATACTATATAGCTATCGAGGATTTTTGTTGACAATATACCAGCATCAGTACAGTTTTGCGTGTTTTATTTATTTAAAACCCCAGACACACCCCTGAACTGCTTGGGCACTCAACATTGGTCCTAACGACCCGGATAGTACGGACCAGGATTTTTGACACAAGTGTGGAGTCACCGCTGGCCGCGCTTCCCCCGTGTACTTGTAGTGAAACGCTACAGCAAGGTACACGATCCTCCGCATAAGCGGCGACAGCTTTGCCCAAACTGGGTCCAGAGCTGAGCCAGCATTCCCGGAGCAGTACGAGGAATGGCGACAGAAGGCGCCACTGTCAGTTCAACGAGTGGTCACCAGAGGGCGCCATTCGCAGTACGACACTTCACGAAGACAACACGGTGACGCAGGCGCAGTTTCATGACGTCACAGGGACGTCATACACAGTGAGTTCAACGAGCGAACAGAAGGCGCGACCTGGTGTTTGTGTGAAGTGCATTTTGTGAGTACATTTGTTTACCTTTTTATCCTGTCCGTAATCAGAGCAACAGTTTAAGTGCCGAGTAGTAATTAGTTCAACTTAGAACAATCGTGAAGACCGGACTTAGAAAAATTCAGTATCTTTTGGGACTTATAAAATTTTAGAACATTTTTAAACGTAGAATAAGTTAGTTGTAGTTTGTGTGCATGTTAGTTAAGGACTTAGAATTTTTAAGAAAAAACGGGGGAACGAGGAATCTAAGTCCGATTTCCACCAGGTTTTGTGTGTTGCCAAACACTTGTAAAATTTTTACCAGTGTTTAGGGACTTGTAATATTTTTAACTTTTTGTTTACATTGACTTATAAAATTTTAATGCATTTGAGACTTAAAAACTTACACATATTTTTGAACATCAAATAACTTTTAATAAATTTTAACCAGTTCGAACACTTAGCATATTAAATAACAAATTAAATTTGAAAAAAATAACTTAGAATCAATTTTTATTTACATATTTTTATACACATTTGTTTCTTGTTTTAGAACAATTTTTAATTAATATATTGCTATTAGTTTTGATCATTAATTACATTACAAAATGGAAGGATTACTAAAAGTTTATAAAGATCAACAAAATGTAATATCAAAGGGTTTAACTAATTTTAAGAAATGTGGTATAGATAGATTAACAGTAGAGTACATAGAAACAAGACAAGAATTATTAGAACAAAATTGGAATTTATTTAAAGAAACTAAGTATAAATTATATGCGCATAAAATGACAGAGGATACAGAGCAAAAATTAGAGGATATTTACGATTCAACAGAGGACACTTACATAACTTATAAATGTTTGATGAAATCAGTTTTGAATAATATCCGTTTAGCCACGGGGTCGGTGCAAAAAACCGACGGTACCTCATCGAGTACTAGTAAATTGAATAGTTCACTTGTGAATATGCCCAAAATTTCCATACCGATATTCTCAGGTAAATATGATGAATGGACAACATTCCATGATCTTTTTACCTCATTAGTACATAATAACCAGGCATTAGATAATGTGCAAAAGCTTCATTATCTTAAAAGTCACCTTCTGGCGAAGCAGAACAATTAATACGTCACACTCCTATAGCCGACGCCAATTATGTCCAATGTTGGGATCTATTAGGCAAAAGGTATAGCAATAAAAAATACCTAACCAATTGCATTCTAAAAAGGTTGTTCGGTCAAAAGCGAATGCATGTCGAATCTGCTACTTCTTTGAAAGAATTGCTAGACACTACATGTGATTGTCTTAATGCGTTGAGTAACTTAAGCATAAACGTGAGTACATGGGATGTCATTATCATACACATTGTTACCTTTAAGTTAGATGTTGAGACGCGAAAACAATGGGAGCTTAGCGTGTGTAACAATGACTCCAACAATGACTTGCCAACTTTTAGCCAGTTCAAAACATTCCTGGAGAATCGGTTTCGCGCGTTAGAGTGCTTAGAACCTAAAAAGGCACCAGTTCATCAGTTCCATAGTCCAAAGGCCATGCTGGCAACAAGTTCTTCAAAGACTAATAATATGCGGTGCGAGTTCTTCTCCGACCTTCACAAACTTTGCTTCTGCAAGAAATTCAATAAGGAATCACTCAAGGCCAGACGTGAGTTCGTATTAAAAAATAATATTTGCTTCAACTGTCTTGGTGGCAATCACGTTGTTAGTGAGTGCAGGAAGCCTACCAGATGCAAGGTGTGCCAGAAACGTCACCATTCAATGCTGCATTTAGATCAGGAGTCGATCAAAAGGGACCAACCGTCGACATCCTCGGCTATCGACAGTGTTCGTGCCACTAATACTAGTCCGATTGCTTCGTTTTTGTCGACAGGTAACACTCCCGCACCGAGACAGGTTTTACTAGCCACTGCGCTAGTAAAAGCCGAGTCGCATTCTGGTGAACTCCAGACTGTCCGAGCCCTGATTGATCAGGGCTCGCAGGCGTGCTTCGTAACAGAGGCCGTAGTTCAGCTGCTCAGCCTGAAAAAGATCCCTATTCAAGGAGTTATCTCAGGTCTTGGCGGTACTAGTTCAACCATGGCACGGTACATGGTATATTTAAATATGCAGTCTCGGATTAGTCCAAATTTCAAACTGAAAATTAAAGCTTACGTACTAAATAAAATAACAACTTATTTACCCGAACGCAAGATTAACACTGCCTTAGATTGGCTAAGTATTAACACTCTGCAGCTAGCCGATCCAGAGTTCAACACTCCCAATAAGATTGATGTGTTATTGGGCGCTGATGCTTACAGTAGCATCATAAAACAAGGCATCTTTAGAAACCCTTCAGGCACGTTGATCGCTCAGAGTACTACGTTAGGCTGGGTACTGTCAGGCGTAGTAAATAAGGACACAGATCAAAACACAAAATTAAATAATATTAGTGTATTACATGCACAATTTAGTGAAGACGACATGTTAAAACAGTTTTGGGAGAAAGATGAGCAAAGTAGTGTGAACAGAATGCTTACGCTCGAAGAAAATAGATGTGAAGAGTTCTACAGCAAAAGTTCAAGAAGAGATAGCCACGGCAGGTACGTAGTAAACTTACCTTTCCGCGATGAAGATCATCTTTACAAAGGCGGTAACTCCCGTTCTAACACTGAAAAAAGATTAAAAGCATTAAAGTGTAGATTAGAGAAAAATACAGATTTTAAAAACAAGTACAAATAGGTCTTAGAACTAGGACACATAAGAGAAGTTGACAAGCGCGATAAAAATAGAAATATAGCTGTCCACTTACCTCACAACGCGGTGGTCAGGGAAGACAAAACTACCACAAAGGTGCGAGTTGTCTTCAACGCCTCAGAGAAGAACGACAATAGTGTATCACTCAATGACGCGTTGATGATAGGGCCCACTTTAAAAAGGCAACACGATAGAAAAAGGCCTAGAATTATAATACCAAATAACAGAGCTTTTAGGAAAAGGGGTATTCCAGCTACAAAAATGAAAGAGTAATAATGAAGACATAGTAGAAATAATTCAAAACAGAGAGAGTACAAACATAGAACAAACAAATCAAATTAGTACAAAGGACAAAATCAATACATACAAGGACAAGATAAACATGGACAAAATAAATAAGGACAAATGAAAAAATAATACAGAACACAGAACAAACAATAAAATACTACAAGCAAACAGAACACAAAGGAAAAGAACTAGAAATAAAACTGGATAGTACAATAAAGGTTCTTGGACTTACTTGGAACCACAATGACGATACTTTCCAACACGGTAAACTTCCCGCCGACGACGACGTCTACACCTGTAACTAAAAGATCCATTATTTCTGTAATAGCACGTATTTTTTACCCATTCGGTTGGTTAGCACCTAGTGTAATTCTAGTGAAGGTATTCATCCAGAAATGATGACTCGCAGGTGTTGGCTAGGACGAGGGACTTACCAAAGAACTTATTAAAAAATTGAGATCATATAGTGAAGATTGTTACTACTCACCAAGCTCCGGATTCCTCGTTGGCTCGGAACAAAGTCCAACGAATATTTGGAGCTTCACGGGTTTAGTGACATCTTCGAGACTGCGTATTCAGCTGCAATTAACTTGCGTATGGTAGATGCCCACAACATAGTAAAGGTCACGTTGCGGGTTGCTAAAACTAGAGTTGCGCCAGTAAAACAGATCAGCATTTCGCGGTTAGAGTTGTGTGGAGCAGTTTTACTGTCATAACTATTGACACAAACCACTGAAGTCCTGAATATACCTCAAGACCAGGTCAAGGCATGTACAGATTAAACTTTGGTACTAGCCTGGATAAATAGTCATGCGAGTAAGTGGAAGACGTTTATGGTCAACAGGACGTCTGAAATCTTGACCGCGATGATAGCGTCACAATGGTTTCACAACTCTACGCAGAACAACCCAGCAGATTGCGCCTCTAGAGGAATATTACCCAGTTCCCTCTTGGAAAACGAACTATGGTTCGCTGGACCATCGTTTCTCAAAGCGCAGAACATTATTTATAGTAGGCCAAATAATCATTATAGGACAGATTTAGAATATTATATAAATTGTTTATGACGCAAGTTATCTATCGAATGGTGCAGTCATTTTGGAGACGTTGGTCCAACTAATATTGATGAACATATTGATGAACCGTTACAAATGGTCATCACATGTTACTGAGCCAAAAATTGGAGACATTGTTTTAATAAAAGACGACGACTTGCCTCCAAGTCGCTTGTTGATGGGTAAAATTGGTGAAAAACACCCGGGGTATGATAATGTCACCCGTGTCGTCACGTTACGCACTAAGTCCTCAACAATAAAAAGACCAACATCCAAAATATGTATTTTACCTGTACCCGATTAAGAAATATTTTTTGTTATTATTTATATTGGTTGTTGCATAAATCATAGTTTTATTGCATGTTTTATCGTTTTAAGGTCTATTTACACAAAATTATTTACAACATTCAATTATTATAGACATAGAACCTAGAATAAGATGTTTAATTTTAAGTAGTTCATAATTTTGTTAGTTTTAAACTGTAGCACATAGTAGTTCAGCCATGACTTCTAGCTTGTAGTTCATTGTAGTTCCCTTTTAGTTCTTAGTTCAGAGCAAGCAGGGCAGTAATTAGTACAAATTGTTTTGCTTAGGTTTTAGTTTAGTTCATATTATTGTCAATAAATATACATATCTTTTTACAGTACAAACTAAGATCAGCGTAATGTACCATAGAGCAATGTACCTACCCCATTATTTAAGAAGGACGTTCCATCAGTAACGTCCTTGGTGGGCGGTATGTTCACTGCGGTTCGTCACCGCGTCAATAGATGGCGCTGTTAAGCTCGTTAAAAGTCGCACTGGTTTCGTTCACAAATATACTATACAACGTGTAACAGAAAGAGTGAACGTAACTTAAGGGGCATATACGGTCTCCTTAAGCCTACCTATACACAAAATCTCATACCGAAATACCATCATTTTAATCTTGATCGTAAAATAATATACCATTCAATATATCGACAAGTATTTTTATCGATATAACGAACATCCGTACTAACACAGCACAGCTGATTCTGATTTACGCTAGAAATTGTTTGACATACCTCTGTGTTTCTATGCACGCCTGGTAGTTTGATTCCGATTGCACTCACTACACATATTTTGTTTTATTTTCGAGTTATGTTTTTATTTATAGCACTGCTGAATAGCTATTGGATACTTTACATCGTATAAGTACCTACGTGATACACAAACACATTACGAGAATCTTTTTATAGTTTAACTTCTAGTTGAAGTTGTTTTCAGTACTGATGGAAGAATTTCATTATTTCACGTTCACTAAAATTTGCAACGGCACCGAAAGCTTAACTCTAAGACTTGCCAACTAACACGAGTCTCTCTCATGTACAACATATTCATAGAATCGTAAAGCTTTCATGTTTCTTAGCTATAAAGAGGCGTGGCCTCCATCGCGACACTGTACCCTT
This sequence comes from Pseudoips prasinana, assembly GCA_951640165.1. Lineage (NCBI taxonomy): Eukaryota > Metazoa > Arthropoda > Insecta > Lepidoptera > Nolidae > Pseudoips > Pseudoips prasinana. Next base: position 13,488,247 of record OX621259.1, on the reverse strand, counting down.
CACGACATAGGTTCCTCGTAATTAAACAGCCTTAAATTCTGTGACCTATGAATCCTCATCATCACAAAGTGCACGTCTGAGGCTATTCTTTCATAGATGAATGCACGAAAGGACATCAACCACTTTGTATGGCGTTTGGGCTTGAACATGAACATAAAAATATTGCACTATTTTTGATTTTATTGAGTGGCTTACAGTACATAGAAAACATATATTTAGGAAGTTTTGTATCAAATTGTTTAATATGATAATAAAAAATAAAATTCACTAGGCAAAATCGGAAAGTCCATATTCATCGGTCGTCATGTAAAACGGGTTCATTATCCGAAGAAATGCCAGGGTAAACGTTTAAAGCGGGTTCTGAGTCCAAGAGTGAGCCGGGATCGTTAGGTAAAAAATCATCAGAATCCATTTTGAAAAGCGTAAGTTGTCAAATATATCCAAAGTCGAAATAATATTCACAAACGAACAAGAGCACAAACACAGAGCGAATGACATTGACATTGACAATCGATCACCAATTGATTCTGGATCGGGGTTGCCAGTTCTCTGCACTAGGAATCAGTTGATTTGAATTCCTATAGAATCGATTTCAAATCGTATATTATATTATGCTGAGCTGTTTTGCTTTGCGTTTTATTTTTGTATATTATGCTGAGCTGTTTTGCTTTGCGTAATTATTTTGGTTATGGCCCATCTAATTAGAATCTTCAAGAAAAGCACGCGTTAATAATACACGCTACCATGACGGACAAAACTCAAATGAACGAAGACGAAATACCAATTACGACGATTATTACAATTGTTACGTTTATTACATTTTTTTCTCGATAAAAACTTTCTTCGTTTGTTTTACGTTGCGTAGGCAAGCTGGTGATTTTTAACACTTCAAAAAAAAATGTTGTTCTACATAAAATATATTTTATTATTTGTGTGCGGTTAAGATGGTGATGATGCTAATGATGAATATTCCACAACGGCTAGATAAAGCTCGGTCTTCCATCAACCATTTTAATGTTTTGAAGCTCTCGAATTGAAACATCGAATATCGATGTTATTTTTTTTTTAGTTTTTATTTTGGCAACCCTTACTCAATGCATCCCGCATGTTGCACAGCAAAGCAACTGTCACCATACACAACAAATAGTCAATTAAAAATCTTTTTTATTCGTTTTTAATATCATTTAGTTTGACACTCCCAAAAGAAACCAATGTTTACTAAATATTATTACTAAATTATTTATGAATTTCTTTTTTCCCAATACAGCTGTTCACCAGTTAGCCCAAAATGGTTGAAGTCCTTTTCAAAATTATTACGATCACTAAACGACATAGTTAAGGATTTCGCGGAACACTTTACGCATTACTAAACGACATTTTAGACGATATAGTAACTAAACACGACCTAAATAGACAGCAGTTTACGAACAACTGATGATTTTAATATTTTTAAATAAATGCACAATATTTGATGAATTTGGCGGCTTTCTTCGAACGCGGCCCCTTTGGCGGCGTCTTTTAGTCCACTCAAAAGAGCCGCCTAGGTATCGACGACGCGGCGGCTCGCTTTCATGAATATTAAAAGATATTTATTTAACCGTTTATTATTTACCTACATCAACTCTTTCATTTTGCCGCCATATTAGTGTAACTTTGGATATAATCAGGACGGAATTTGAAATGTCCTCTACTGTTCATATGAGCCTAGTACATTATTCATATTTTTTTATTTGTATGTATTGTATGAATGATTAATATATCGTTACAGGGAACCTTTAAAATTTAGAGTGTATCACTCTAAATCTAAAGTTGGAATTGAAAGTGCCCCTGCACTTTCTATTCCATCACTCTCATGATCCGATGGGACGACTAGCGATACGACCGGAAAGAGGTCAGGCACAGGAACGACGGCTTTACGTGCTCTCCGAGGCATGGGGGTGTAATATCAATATATCAACTCCCAGACTTCGGGCTGATACTGAGAAATTTATTTTTACGGAAAAATCCCATAATCACTTTTTGGCCCGACCCGGGAATTGAACCCAGGACTTCATTATTCCCATAATCACTTTGGCCCGACCCGGGATTTGAACCCAGGACTTTATTATCTGCAGTTGAACACGCTACCGCTAGACCAATGAGTTATACACGAACACATTCAAATGGCGCGGCGCGCGGTGGCGGCATCTTTGATTCTCTCAAAGATGCCGCCACGCGCGGGGCCCGCTTTGATGAATATTAAAAAATATTTAACCATTTATTATTTACCTACATCAATCCTTTGTATTCGCCGCCGTATTAGAGTTCCTTGCGACAAAATCAGGACGGAATTCGAAATGTCTCCTAATGTTCATATGAGCCTAGTACATTATTCATATTTTTTCGTAATTTATCAGTAGTCGTACCGCGTGTGTTTATCTGGTTAGTTTGTATTAAAAATTAAGTACCTATTCGTTTCCGGCCAGATTCAATTCACATACTGAAAGAAAAATTTAATATTCTTACTATTTAACACACAAAAAAATATCTGCAGTTACATAAGTCAATTAAATTATTTATTTCTCCTAGATCCAACATCTTGAGGAATATCATCATCAAAAATTCAGCTAAACATTTGTTTGAATCTTAAAATAAACACGTGTATTAAATTATGTGACTGTACAGAGCCACACTTTTTATTTACAGTCTAAGTAGTAGGTACCCAAAGAGTTCGCGGTAAGGTTCTCATTACCCTTGCGGCTGAGTTTTTAGTGTTGTTCATAATGTCGGTAATCTTACTTGTTGATTTAGGTTGTCGATAGAAAAAAAAAATTACTAGTTGAATAAAAAATTATTATTTCTGTTTGAAGTTTCGTCCATAGGTAGCCGTCCTGATACCCTATAACCCCCTTAAGTTATGTTCACACTTTCTGTTACACGTTGTATAGCTATCGAGGATTTTTGTTGACAATATACCAGCATCAGTACAGTTTTGCGTGTTTTATTTATTTAAAACCCCAGACACACCCCTGAACTGCTTGGGCACTCAACAGGGGTAAAGCAAAGAAGATCATCAGGCGATGAGGATAACGGGCAAAGTGGACGGCTATTTAGAATGGATTCTACATGTGCGAAAAGGGTAGACAGGTCTTCAAAAGTTAAATGAGAATTGCCCATCGCACGTTCGATATGGTAATTAGCTATTTTACACCGGCTTCCCAGATTCCACCAAAGTCAGTGGCGTAAGAGGGTGAGAAAATCAGAAAGAGAGTCCGCGTTAATCTTGAAAAAAATGTTTTATTCCTTAGCACCAGATACAAAACGACCATTATCGCAAAATACCTTCAATGGCCTAGGACATGACAAATCTCAGGGTTTATGAACTATGAAAGATCAGTATAAAAAAGAATGTAAGTATGTGTATGGAAGTCAAGGAAATGTCACTTAGCTGCATTGGCCAGGCTGCTGTACGACGAATTCTGTTGAAATCACTGGTGGCTGAGCCACTAAAGAATCCAAAATATCGTTTCTTGATGTAAAACCGGGCTTCGTATTTCTTGTTTGTTTTTTCGTTTTATAAAACGAATTGTCACGGTCGCCAATTTTTATGTCTCGATTCGGACATAACGAAATCCCCAGCTAGTTTTACACTTGTATTTCAATAGATAAATAGGATTTTTCACATAATTTAATGGAGCGATCAAATTTGTGCTGACACGAATTGTACTAAAAACAATGTGGGGGTACCTTATACAAAAAATAAAAATGTTAAACTCTAAACGATTTACTACGACTAATGTGAGCGAAGCTTATTGCTTTGAAAGAAACGATAGGCGCCAACAGTAACTACAATCAATAACTATTGTGTTCGTCTTTCATAGTAATAATTTACATTATATGTAATAATAATAATATATTGGGACAATGTCACACAGATCATCCTAGCCCCAAACTACGCAAAGCTTGTACAATGGGTACCAGGCGACGATAGACTTACTTATATAGATAGATAAATACTTATATACATAGAAAACATCATGACTCAGAAACAAATATTCGTGCTCATCACACAAATATTTGCACTTACCGGGATTCGAACCCAGGATAACCAGCTTCGTAGGCAGGAGCACTACCAACTAGGCTACGGTGACCGTCATATAATCATTATTCGCTCTGATCTGAGGTTAATTCAATACTACAATATCAACCACATATTCGGTGTCCTAGTAAATGGATTAGTGTAAAATATGTATCTAGTGCTAGTTATTGAATAACATAGTTTCTTTAGTGTAACTTGTCATCATCATGTCAGCCAAAGTACGTCCACTGTTGGACAATAGTTTCCCCAAAGAATGGGGGGATATGCTATAATCGCCACGCTTGGCAGACGGGTTGACGATCGCAGTTTGATAATGATATTCCCTCGTACGATTTTTACACTTCCCACGGGATGAGATGGGGTGATGATATTCTATGCCGTCACCACACAGCAAATAAGTAACTTGTCAATGTGTATTCATTTCAAGGTTCTGTCAATAAATATTTTCCTAACTAATTCTTCTTTTAAGTCTAAATTTATCACCGAACTACATATGAGTAAATAATTTTGGCATATTTTTTTATTCCTTCCCCCACATTAAGTAATATATAACTATAAATGATAAGTGTGCAATGCTATGACTGCTTCATTATTTATCACTATTTAGAATCAAATACCACGGACACGACTGCAACATCGAACTCGGTATCGGCGAAAAACAGTAATGATCAGTGAAATCAGTAATACTCACTGATCATTACTGTTTTTCGCCGCTACCGAGTTCGATGTTGCAATCATATTCTTTGGTTCTTTCCTACGGAGTAAATTTTACTACTCCACGTCTCCGAACCTCACTCCACCTCGTCAGTAGCGGAACTACATGGGATCTACCATCTCTGCAGACTGCGCCGGACATCACGACACTACCAGGCGACTAGTATTTTAAATTGTCAGACAGATTTTAATTGTACCCGAAATCGAGTGATAAACCTGCGACCCAACAACCTCACTTATATATTTACTTCTTCTCCAATAAAATTATTGTAAAATAGCTTTTTATTTTCTTACGCTACGTCCTACGTAGGCGGTTGAAAGCGAATGCGATTATGAAGCGGTGACACGCGAATTCAATGCGATGCGGTGCGACGCGGTGGCTATGTCCTACGTGCACGCGAATCGTCTCGCGCAGCCGCCACCGACGCGACGCGACGCCACGAAAATTTCAAGCCAACTGATCGCGTTCGCTTCATTTCGCACCGCTCCGCACCGCGCTTTGTTACGTAGGACACTTCTATAGGTTTCGACTGTTTGTTGTTTTAGCGCCGCGCCGCTTCGCGTTCCCGTCTAGATCGCTCACGCAGGACGTCGCGTCAATCTAACTACCTACTTTTTTCCTATACTTCGTGGAAACGCAACAAAAGGGCGCACAAAGATTTCTGGCACTTGGTACTTTCATTAACAATACTTGAGAACTACTTACGACATTTTAAAATGGACGGGCCAGTTGGCGAGGTTGGAAATGCTTGCCTTTCACGCTACAGGTCGTAGGTTTGATTCCCACCTAGGACAGATATTTGTGTGCATGAACATGTTTGTTTGTCCTGTGTCAGGGTGTAATTATCTATATAAGTATGTATTTACAAAAGGAAAAGTAGTATATTATGTTTAGCTATCTGATTTCTATAGTACAACTCTGCTTAATTTGGGATCAGATGGCCGTGTGTGAATAATGACCCTGGATATTATTATCAAAATTAAAATGGAACTCTTTGATTTTGAAATCAAGTTTATATCATCTAATCAATGCTGTCAAGAATCAATGCTGTGTGGTGACGGCGACAAATATCAGAATCAGAATATCATCACCCCATCTCATCCCGTGGGGGGCGTAGAAGTCGACCCGAGGGAATATCTACCAGAGGATGGGCAGCAGCTTCCTTCTGAGTACTATGACCATCTTACTGCGATCGCCAACCCGCCTGCCAAGCGTGGCGATTATGGCATATCCCCCAAGACGATTCTTGAGGGAGGCTTGTCCAGCAGTGGACTTATTTAGCTGTAACGATGATGATGATGATGATGATTATATCATCTATTTGACAGTTGTTTAATATTTGAGCGCCATTTTTAATATTACATGTCTACGTTACTATAGATTTCTGTAGTATAATATTTTACTACGATTTTAAATGTAGTTTGGCCAGCAATCATAGGTCTATAAGTGATCGGCGCGGTAAAGCACTTAGGCACGCGGGCAGTCCATAGATGGCTGACCGTTAAAGTTCTCTTCGTGCCCGTGCTTCAGAGGGCACGTTAAACTGTCTTTCCCGGTTGACATCATTACACTTGTTAGCATGCTGTTTTTATAAGATAATAACACTACGAGGGTGACACTGAAAGTTCTTAGAAAAAAGAGAGGTAGGGCACAGCGTTCTTTCGCTCGAAGAGCAGCCCGACTGGGGAAGTACCTCCACTTTACAGCATTCATCCCTGATAATAACTTAATAATTTAATGTTGTGTTTCTGAGTCTGAGTAACGTCGCCAGAGCTCATCGGGGTGGGGGGAAGGGTCAGCAACACTTGTTTGCTGACTCTTAAAGGCCGGCAACGCACCCGCGACTCCTCTGGTGTTGCGAGTCAGGTTCAGGTGATCGTTTGTCGAACTCGGACATAAAAAAAAGGGCATCTCGGATGGGTCGTCGTGTTGTGTCGCTTGATTTACTGTCGAGAAAAAGAAAAAAAAATCATCCCCCCCCCAACCCCTTTATTTTCATCCCCCTTCATCCCCAACCTCCTTGCAACTATATCAATGGGCTCAAAAAGCGCCTCGATCTTTTTAGGGTTCTGTACCCCCACAAGCATAAACGGAACTCTTATAGGATCAGTTGGTTGTACGTCCGTCCGTCTGTCAAGACTCTTTATCTCAGGACGGCGTCGATATATTGAGTTGAAATTAAAACCATATACTCAAGTCTACAGTCGCTTGGATCTGTGAAAAAAATGAAACTTCAAGTTAGCGTGAAAAACGGTGCTTTTGCAGCTGGCTTCTCTAGTTGCAATCGTTTTAAATAAAATAAATAAAAAAGGTTTTTATTCACGTAGACTTTAAAAAAGCGCTTGTTAATACTCAGAACATGTTTGTAGTAATATAGTTGTATACATTATTATTTCTAGTAACATAGATATTTAGGTACACATTGTATGAAAACATTTATAAAATTTATTTTATTATAGCAATGATATTTAGCTAGCTCGTATCAAGTTATTGTCAAGAGATTATGTTAAATTATCTAGTTTAAGTCTAATATTTTGACTACATATTGTCAATGGTTCTGTCTATATTAAGGTATTATTATTATGACGGACCTTGTGTAAATAACGACGGTCGCGCTTTAATGATACCACCGGATCCAATGCGGTATATTGGATCCGGTGGTATCATTAATGCGGATCCGGTATATTTTGAAAGTCTATGTTTTTATCAATAAGCACTGTAACTCCCGTTGGGTAGAGGTGGAAGATTGTGGTGTGAGTCGTATACGAACGGAGCTCCGTCGCGCGGACGTTGCCAGTCCGAATGAAGACATGGTCGAGGCAAATCGATACTCGTCACTCCCGAAAACTGCTTCCCGCGTCGTTTCGTGAATTGCCTCGTTGGTAGCGTGTTCACCCGCAGAAACCGAAATTCGAACCCAGGACGAATTCCGGGTCGGGCCAAAAAGTGATTTTGGGGCATTTCTGTAAAAAGAAAAATTTCTCAGAATTAGCCTGAAGTCCGGGAGTTGGCGGTATTATACCCCCGGGCCTCGGAGAGCACGAAAAGCCGTCGGGCCTGTACCTGACCTCTTTCCGGTCGTGTCAATAGGCGTCCCATCGGATCATGAGATCGATAGAATAGAAAGTGCTCCTGTGTTTGCCCACACACTTGTGCACTATAATATGTCCTGTGCAGTTGGCCGATCTCTATTGAGACTGGCCACCGTGGCCGAAATACAGCTAGGACATCATCATCGTGATTTTTGGTACATTTCTGTAAAAGAAAAATCTTAGAATTAGTCCCGAGTTTGTGAATCGGTGGTATTTGTGTATACCACCGTTCTTTAGGAGAGCACGTAAAGCCGTCGGTCCTGTACCCGATTTCTTTCCGGTCCTATCCTTAGTCATCCTATCGGATAATGACTGATAGATCTATTTTTTATTATTATTATATTTATTAAGGTTCACCAACAATTGTTTACATTAATTCTTATAGCTAACACATTATCAGTAAACTTCTAACAATGTAACAATTACTTAAAGGTTAACACCGCAAACGATTATATACAGAAATTTTACAATTTATACAAGAAACAGATCACTTAGGTTGTTATATTATTATTTTATTTTTGTTGCTTTTCTAAATTTGGTGAATGTGTAAGTAGGGTTTTTTTTTGTTAATAGAATCGAAGTGTAAATCGATTAAATCGCTAAAGCCATTTACCAACTTACACATCCTTGCGTAAGGAGAATTAGCATCTAAAACTGTTCTTCTTAACGGTGGACAAAGTGGTGTGATTGCACTGTGCGGAAGCCTAGCTCTATTTTAATTTTTGTTGGGGTGTACTTGCGTACAGCACTTCGACCCTGTAGGATCTTTTGTACTATCCCCCACTGGTTTTCATTCTATCCCAAGAGCCCTGAATGAAGTCTACACGTAATCCAGTACGCTTCTTAGGGGTAGATCCTTGTAGTCTTCTGGTTCTGGATATACCAGCCTCAGGATGGCCATTCTGTGTCTTGCCAATGCATCGCATTTGCATATTATATGCAGCATGGTTTCATTTTCTTCCCCCAGGTCCTGCATAGTGATAGATAGAAAGTGACCCTGTGTTTGCGCACACACTTGTGAATATAATTACACTTGTTAATATGTCCCGGGCAGATGGCTATTCTAGTCTCTATTGAGACTGGCCGCAGTCTTGTGAAGAAGGTAAAATTCCTTGGCTAACTGTAATCGTCCTGTTAAGAAAACATGTCAGACCACCTATAAGATCTCAACACGAATTCTAAAACCGTGGTCGCCGGGCGTACTAGATTTTCCTTACTTTGATGAGGTACACAAACAATCGTCTTTTTTAAATATTATATAATTTACCTATAACTTTATGAAAGGTTCTTGAGTGGCGACCACGAACCGGAAGACGCAGCGTGGGCAGGCCCCCTACAAGATGGACCGATGATCTTGTGCGGGTCGCTAGAAACTGCTGGATGCGGATAGCGCAAGACCGGCAATTGTGGAGATCTTTGGGGGAGGCCTTTGTCCAGCAGAGGACGTTTTTCGGCTGATATGATGATGATGATGATGATAACTTTATGCACATAAAATAATACAAGGGAGGACTTAAAGCCCAAGGCATTTTCTGCCAGACATCTGTAGGGTGGTGCAGAGATAGCATGGTAGGTGCACATATCATACATCTATCAAAAAGTAAGAATGTTGTGATTATACCAAGAGACTGCTTATAACTCCACGATCAAAAATGTAGCAGACAAAAAAGCTATAAAATAAGTCTCATACTACACATCAAACAGAAATGACGTCGATAGCTCATACGACAAAAAGCTATTGATGCGATTTTTGTTGAAAATTTTAGAAAGATCGTCAAAAAGATTCAAGATATAAGATCCATTCTAAAAAACTATTCTACGTCAATCGGCACAATAGAATCTGAAGGTTTTTGAACTCAGGAGACCTTTTAGGCGACTGGTTCTCAACCTTATTGGAGATCCCTACTCAGTTTTCTGGCAGTGTTTCTTAGTAGCTGCCACGTCATGCACTGCACGGTAGGGTAAAAAAAATACGATTCTTTTTTATGTCCACTTGCTCGTTTGTCGACCTCTGTCGACAAACGAGCAAGTGGTTTACCTGAGGATAAGTGATCACCGCCGCCCATGGCCACTCGCAACACCAGAGGAGTCGCGGGTGCGTTGCCGGCCTTTAAGAGTCAGCAAGCAAGTGTTGCTGACCCTTCCCCCCACCCCAATGAGCTCTGGCGACCTTACTCACACTCGGAAACACAACATTAAATTATTAATGTTATTATTAAGGAATGTCTTCTGTAAGGTGGAGGTACTTCCCCAGTCGGGCTGCTCTTCGAGCGAATGAACGCTGTGCCCTACCTCTCTTATTTATGATTCCACATAAATGTAAAATTTTTACGGAATAAAATATTTTTGACTTTGACTTTGAATTGATTTTATAAAAGTAAGTACATGATTTCCAGCCAACCGCCGTACATCACACTGATATTATAAAGGCGAAAGTTTGTGAGTGTGTGAGTTTGTATGTTTGTTACTGTTTCACGCAAAAACTTCCGAGTTTTTTCTAACTCCTCCTTTTTCTCTTTCTGATTAAACTCGTTGCGGGTCCAAGACAGTTAAAGCGATTCCCCGGGACATGCCTGACTTTCACCGCTCAGTGTCATTTCATTGTGTGCCACTGTTGATCCTGGCTTACAGGAGTTACAGTGGTGGGTAAGAGAGAGGGACTAGTCCCGATAAAAAAAAAAACCGTGGGGCACAGGTAGTTGATAATAAGCATCTTTAAACGACTCTGGCGCCTGTCTAGGCTACAATTATGTAAGCGATATAGTTAATTATTTAATTGGTCCTTCGGATATAAATTACTAGCCGTTCCCGACGGTTACAGCCGCGTTAAACTTTATAAATTAACCCTATGTGTTATTCGGATATTTCAGCTATATAACTACAAAGTTTCATCAAAATCCGTTCCGTAGCTTTTGAGTTAAAGAGTGAGAAACATCAACGCATCCATACTCACAAACTTCCGCATTTATAATATTAGCAGGAAATACGAGTAGAACTATATTCATTGTGGCGCACGTTAAGGTGTAGAAACCAGATAACAATATTCCTTTAAGTTTAGATAAAATTATAATAAATAAATAAAATAAATAAAAAAGGTTTATTCCCAACAAGCACAGATAATCCTTAACTTAGTTTACATCTAAGACGATATAACTAATTGCGTTTAGTTTATATAATACTTATGAAGCATGCAACATTATAAGTACTAGCTAGGAAAGGCGTCTACCTCAGCAAATGTTACAGTCAATAATAGTGATTACTGTAACGCTGATCTTCCGATAGCGCTTAAAAAACTACTAATTAAATTACAAAATTATCATGCGTATCGACCTGTATAGCGTTTGAAATTGATACGATATTTAAAACATGATCAAACTATCTTGAGTGTTTCCCACATGACGTATAGCAAAATAATTAAAAAAACCGGCCAAGTGCGAGTCGGACTCGCGCACGAAGGGTTCCGTACCATTATTTATAAAAACGAGCAAAAAATTCACGTTTTTTGTATGGGAGCCCACTTAAATATTTATTTTATTTTGTTTTTTAGTATTTGTTGTTATAGCGGCAACAGAAAGACATCATCTGTGAAAATTTCAACTCTCTATCATTGTTCATGAGATACCGCCTAATGACAGACAGAGTGACATACAGACAGCGAAGTCTTAGTAATAGGGTCCCGTTTTATCCTTTGGGTTCGCAACCCTAAAAAGCCGTTTAAATCCATATTTCTAAGTTACATTTCAAATGTTATTATTAATTTATGTCTTTGTTGAAATATGGACCACTTTTTGGATAAAGGCCTCCTATAGCTTTTACCACAAATCCCTGTCCTTGCCTGTATTAGTCCAGTCGTTTCCTGACACCTGGATAATATCATCACTATATTATAACCACGATATTTAAGAAGGTATTTATTATATCCCCGGCTTGGTGCTGGTCAGCTGCATCTCCGAGCCTCCATAGAACTCTTAATATGAGTTTTATAAAAATATATCTATTCTCTAGTATAAATACTTATCATTATAATAATAATCTATAATATCTGGGGACAATGTCACACAGATCATCCTAGCCCCAAACTAAGCAAAGCTTGTACTATGGGTACCAGCCGTCGGTATACATACTTATATAGATAGATAAATACTTACATACATAGAAAACATCCATGATGAGAAACAACATTATTTGAGTTAATCGGCTTTATTAATTCATTTGTTTACCGTATAAAGTGTATTGAAATCAATATTAGGTATTACTTTAATTATTAGTTCTACTGTAAGCTTTTTTTAACCCCCGACGCAAAAAGAGGAGTTTTATATGTTTGACGTCGATGTCTGTGTGTGTGTGCGTGTATGTGTCTGCCTGTGGCGTCGCAGCTCTCAAACGGATGAAGCAATTTCCATGCGATTATTTTTCATTTGAAAGCCAGTTTACTTGCGGTGGTTCTTAGTTATGTTTGTTTAATATCGGTCAAGCAGTGAAAGATCATCTCTTTTCGAAAATGATGTAATTATAGTCGGAGTCGGGGGTTTTCTAACGGTAAGGTTATTGCGTCAATATGTTTGCGTACATGTTTGCCACCCGATTTTGTTAATTATTTTACATTCGATAAGGTATGCTTATGAGATTATCTCATACTTATCAGTATTTTCATAAATATTTTTTTGAAGTTATACTTCTTTTGGTGCGATGGAGAAAAATGATGAGAGTGAATTTTTACGATGCGCGCGCACACCGACACCAAAAAATTTAACAGCATGAAGTTAGTTCTAGGTGGTATGAAAATTGATAACTATGTTCAAGTTGTATATTAACACATTGAATGCCAAATATATGGTCAGGTCATCATTGGTTCCCACCATACAAATGGTCTTCTACGTAATACTACGTACTCGGCACCCTGTTTAAAAATGGCATGTGTGGTGCCTACTACGCACTATTACGTATACGCATTATTACGTAGATTGGCACCAAACATGACATTTTTAAACGGGGTGCCGAGTACGTAGTATTACGTAGAAGACTATTTCATCTTCTGTCCCTTTTCCTGAGAATGACGACGCATCGACATCGAGACTTCATAAAATACAACCGATACTAGACATATTCAACAATATTATGGCTCTCTCTCTTATATTATGTCTCTACTATCCTGAAGCTAATCTGAGTATTGACGAGTCGATGGTTCTGTGGAGAGGTAGATTAGTTTTCCGGCAGTATATCAAGAATAAAAAACATAAATACGGCATAAAATTATACGAACTCTGCGAGTCTTCGGGGATAGTCATGAAAATACGTGTTTATAAAGGGAAAAGTGAAAGACCACCTCGCGTTCTGCACAGCACGAAAGTTATACTAGATCTAATGGTCCTTTCTTTAGAAAAAGGTCACATAATATACGCAGACAATTTCTACAACTCCCCGGATTTGACAAGGCGACTTAGCGAAAGAAAGACATACATATGTGCGACACTTCGAAAAATGTGCAAGAATCTTCCTAAAGATGTTACCAACGCCAAACTGGAGCGTGGAGAGTTAGCTGCTAAAAGTTGTAACGATATCACTGTTTGTAAATGGAAGGACAAACGTAACTTTATGGTGATTTCAAATAAATACTAACTTCAGCTTGTGAACGTTAGGAACAGAAACGGAAAAGTCTCACTGAAACCTAACATTGTTGCGGACTATAATCTAGGCATGTCTGGTATTGCTAGAGGCGACCAGATGGTCTCGTATTACTCTTGCCTCAGAAAGACACTCAGATGGCACAAAAAATTAGCTCTATGCGCGTTTTGAACGCAAACCTCAAGTGCATCTTTGAGGTTAACGTACAAAACGCGCATAGATTGCGACGTTTGAAAGACCGCACATCCAAATTACGGCTCTTGAAGTTTCGGGAAGATTTCGTAAAATATCTACTGGGACTGAACTGTGGCGATCTTACTCCTACAGCTGTAGAAACACCTGGACCACAAATACCGCCAATACAGCCTGAACAAGATCAAGCAGACCCATCGCCATTACCGCCTGGGCCATCTGTGCCACCTGCATTGCCAGCTGGTCATAAAAGTCGTGTTAAGTTGAGAAACTTTCATTACTTAGAAAAGCTCCCACCTACTGCCAAGAAGGCTGTTCCAGCGAAGCCTTGTCTACAACAAAAATAAAAAACGAAAGGAGTCATCTTTCGTATGTGCCACTTGCCCGGAAAAGTCTGCCTTGTGTGTTGTCAACTGTTTCTACACTTACCACACTGATACTCGTTTTGCATAATTTTATATAAAAAATCTATTGTTGTTGTTAGAAGTTCCTGTATTTTTTTAAAATATAATTATGGATCTCATTAGTTAAAAAACTAATTTTTTGATCTCATTATAAAACTGTACTTTTTTGCCTCAAAGTGCCTTAGAAATTTTGTGATTGAATAGTTTTAAAATAATAAAGTTACTTGTTTTTCATGTCATGTCTTATTTGAGATGCCAACGAACCTAAAAACGTCCTTTCTAGGAGGCCTAATAACACAAACACCCATTTAAATTGTAAGAAAGTGCTACGTTGTATTACGTAGTTGGCCCCTAGCATGACTACTGCCTACGCAATATTGCGTAGTTGGCATTCAATGTGTTAAGAAGTATAACTTCTAACGCGTGTACATAAGTACACACAAGTTTTTTTACTTTTAATTTAGAAAGACAACGCCCGCGCTAGGGAAATTAATCCTTGTGTCGCAGGGTACGTTGCAAACATATAATTGATGACGCAGTAAATCTGGATGTACTGTTCCTCAGATCAGATCAGAATCGAATTCGTTGTTCTGAGTCTGGACTCAGTACAACGAATCCGATTCGATTTCCACGCAAGACCTTCTATTTATATATGTCTACGATACTACTTTGTGTACGGCAAATATATTATGTTTGTAAATAACATACTACGCTAGTAGACTATGCACCGCAGACTCCCATTTGGGATCCACTGGCTTGTATACAAATATATCTTATACACTTCACCCAATTTGTATTCTAACCCGATTTCTTCATATTCCAAGACTCGTATAAATAGGGGCATACAGGTACAGTATGTTTCGAAGGAATACAAATGTATTGTTTTATTTCTTTCGTAAAACAGCCGTATTGTAGTGAACTTCGGTTTTTTTTTTTGTGAATTCGCCCTCGCCTTAGGATATTTAAAGGTAGATTAAATTATTGTAAGCACTTACAAAAAAGCGCCTCGATCTTTTTAGGATTCTGTACCTCCACAAGCATAAACGGAACACTCATAGGATCAGTTGGTTGTCCGACTGTCAAGACTTTATCTCGGGACGGCGACGATGTATTGAGTTGAAATTAAAACCATATACTCAAGTCTATAGTCCCTTGGATCTGTGAAATAAATGAAACTTCAAGTTAACGTGAAAAACGGTGCTTTTGCAGCTGGCTTCTCTAGTTGCAATCGTTTTATGAGGCTGGTGTTATCAAGTACTCAATAGCCGCGCAACGGTTATGATGTAGCTGCTATGTTATAATGATATTTTTACACTACGATTATTTATTTGATTAATGATTATCATTTTATTAATTACTATAATAATTCTATAATAATTGTACATCTTAAAACTATTAATATTCGATATTAGAGTTTCAAATGGTTGTCACTGATGAAAATATAAATAGGGTAGGAGAATTATTAGAGGCATTCTTTGTACGACGGGAGATGAGAACGTTACTCTGTTCGATTAGATATTGTGTGTGGAAAATAATCCCGAGTTTTAATGTGCAGAACCTACGAGTGCGTAATACTCGTTATATAATTCTGTCTCCCGCTTTGTGTTGCTCTGCTCTGCGTTGTTTCTTCTTGTTTCTTTCTGATTAAATTCGTTGCGGGATCCAAGACAGTTCAAGACAACCTTACCGCTCAGTATAATTTCATTTTGTGTGATCCTGGCTTACATGAGTTGCAGTGGTGGGTAAGAGGGAGGGACTAGTCCCGATAAAAAAATTAACGTTAAAAAAAGACACGACAAGACACACCGTTAATGTCGCAAAAAAAACGTATAATTCGACACTCTTAAAGGAATTAAAAAGGTATTACTTGCCAAATTTCGTAGTTCTAGGTCAACGGAAAATATCTTATAAATTTTCCAGTGACCTAGAAGTATGAAATTTGGCAAGTAATACCATCTTATTCAATAACTAAGTAAAGGGAAAAATCTGAAAAAAAACATATAATTTAATCTCAAAAAACACAGGGTAACTATTTATTTTGTACAGACGCCAGCACAACCAGCTACCACAATCTGTCAATTTTTTTTTATAGATTGTCAACTTTATCACATAAGCATAAGGTTCACTTTCAATTGAATGAAAATGGGAAATTTGATTGGGGTAGCTTGATGTGCTGGCGTCTGTACCTACAAATTTGTACGTAAATCTCGGTGGGCGAGTCCGATTCGCACTTGTCCAGTTCTTTTTTAGGTATAAAAAATTAAAAAAAATATTATAAAAAAATATTTCTAACTATAGAGAAAATAAACTTTTCTTTAATTTCTTGGAGTATAAATATGACGTGTAGACCGAGGGGACATGCCATAATCGCCACGCTTGGTGGACGGGTTGGATTTCGCCACTACTACTGTAGCATATAAACAAAATGCACTGCCCTCCTTCTTCAGGTCATCAATTTCGCTCTTGCCCCACCCACCTGAAATAACTCTCATTGTTAATAAATGTCCCAGGCTAGTATTATTCCACCTTATTCATTAATTTTCCTATTTTATACATATTTATTCTTATAAAATTGATATATAAAACAATAATATACAAAGAAATACGTAAAAAAAACAGAGCTCCCCAGCAGCGGGGTTATACGCCCTAGGGCGCTGCGCTGGTGGTCAGGGCGACAGAGTGAGAAACCTCCTCACGATGTGTGCCGTTCCCATAATTGCCGCCTTCTGCCTCGTTGGTCTAGCGGTAGCGTGTTCACCTGCAGAAAACGAGGTCCTGGGTTCAAATCCCGGGTCAGGCCAAAAAGTGATTTTGGGAATTTTCTGTTAAAAGAAAAAAATCTTAGTTTGCGGTATTATACCCCCGTGCATCGGAGAGCACGTAAAGCCGTCGGTCCTGTACCTGACCTCTTTCCGGTCGTGTCGCCTAGGCGTCCCATTGGATCATGAGAGTGATGGAATTAGTGCTCCTGTGTTTGCGCACACACTTAAGCACTATAATATGTCCCGCGCAGATGGCTAATCTCTGTTGTGACTGGCCGCCGTGGCCGAAATTCGGCTAGGAGGACATTATTATGCCGCCATCTGTGTCCGGCCCTTGACCCAGTGATGATGTTGTTATTATTATTATTGACCCTTTTAGTTGCCACTTTAAGGCATGCAGGATCTACCATAGCCCAATTCTTCGCCCACAACTATCGGGCATACACTTGTACTCACCTGTATTACATTACATTTTATACGATGGCGTTGTGTAAAATGTTGCTACATTAAAAGAATAGGCCAAATTCTGGGAAATTTGATTCGTACGGCCTAAATCTAGTGTCTATCTTAACCCAACGTACATTAATTAGGTTTATATTTTATGTTTGATATCATGGTATTGAACCATTTATTTACTCACAATCACATAAATTGTTTCAGTAAAAAATATTACTAAGAAGAGTCACTTTAGAAGATAGAATACATTTAAAATTAGTATTATCATATTTTAGTGCAGAAGGTAATCTCCAAAACTACTCAACGAATGTGTAAAATATCTTTAAATATATCAAATGTGCGTTAAACCAATTAATATATGCTGAAACCCGGGTAAATTTGGGACAAGATAAACAAAATGTATTTAAAATTGACGAAATAACTGAGCGTATACCTACTACAAAATCCAAGTCCCCCGCAACGCTGTCCACAGACAAATATGACTGTGTAGCCAAGTTAAAAAAGTGATCTTTTCTAATAATAGCAAGGCATTCGAGTAAACGGGTCGCCTGATGGTAAGTGATCACCACCACCCATGGGCAGTGGCAACACCAGAGGAACCGCAAGTGCGTTGCCGACCATTAACACAGGAAAAGGCTTGCTCCTTTAGAGCCATTACGCACTGTCGACTAGTCGCCGGCGACTCAGTCCCTCGGCGACCGAAACATGGGAAACTAGGGCCGGAGACCGAGCCGAGCGACAGTATTCCAAGTACATTCGTGCAGAATGGACGTTGAAGAACTTGCAATAGTCGCGGCGCTACTAATTATAAAAAGAAAGAAAAATAAAAAAAAATCAAAAGAGTATTGGGTGCATCCTTTGTTAGAAGAACGGAGGTCAAAGGGAATGTTTAAAATATTTTATGAAGACGTTAGAAAATATCCTCGTAAATTTTTTAATTATGCAAGATTGTCTGTGAGTTCGTTTGATGACTTATTGTGTCTTCTAAAACCACATATAACTGGCATAGATACAAATATGCGACCATGTATTTCTCCGGAAGAAAAACTTTTTATAACACTAAGGTAAGTGACAATTCAAATAAAATTCATTCCTAACATTGATTTTTTACGGGATTTTAACACAATTTACATTACAGTCCCGGACACATCTATCGGCCAAACCTAGTGTTTAAAGTGTTGACAATCCCTAGCTAAAAATAAATGTTAAGTGGTGCAATAAGTTTTTATGCAGTTTTTTACGAAAACGATGGCCAGTAAATCAGCTTCACACCTGCAAAAACTTATTGCTCCTCCTAACATTTATTTTTAGCTGTTTTGTCTCCAGTCAAAACTTAAAACTCAAGGTGGGCCGATAGATGTGTCCGGGAGTGAGTTTAGAGTTACAGATAATGCCATCCACGAAGACGCGCGATTAAATTTAAATAGAGCATCTTTCGTGCTGTTCATAATACTCTTTCCTGATTAGTCAATTTCTATTAGTGTGCGTTTGCATTCATCGATAATTAGCGTGTATCGACAGATGTTTAACACATGCGGAAGATAGCACACATGCATTTGAACAAAGAGTGGGGCGCGTCTTCGTGGATGGCACTATCTGTAAGTCTACTCTTCGATGACATAATTTAAAAATATACGGTAAATAATTATAAAACATGTATTTTTTTAAAGTACTTAATGAAATCAATATTATAAACGAACGCACAACAAAAGGAAATATTCAAAATAGATCCAAAATGTCAGAATCTTGCGAGGTATTTGAAGTGACAGTAGAAAATCGCGACTCTGGGCGTTCACGTTCTGAAGGAGTTGAAGTTGGTAGCGTATAATAATGTTGTGCTTCAGGGCGTGATTGTTGACTTGGTGCTGTTGAACGCCCGGCCTCCGGTGTGAAGTAACCACGCTCATACTCGTACTCATTAAAATTTCGCCACATTGTGTTTGGATATATATTATTTTGAGTAGAGGATCGGAATGATTCGATTACACTGATTAATTGAATTTTCGCAGCTGACTTTTTGTGCTCCGGAATTGCCCTAAATGATAATAATAGGGAGATCAGGAACATTCTGTCCTCATCTTGTTCCAAAATATCCTCCTTATTTTTGCGAGTTTCAATACACTTGTTTAATGTGGTTAACAGTTCGCTTGTACCATCATCTGACGTTTTTTTCTTTTTTCTTCCGACTATACTTTCTCTCGAGTAAGGTCCTAAAGGTTCTTGATCATTTGTCAAATGTTCTTGTTCAGCAATGTTACTCTCTGTGTTCAAATTACCAACGGTATTCTTCAAAAATAACAGCTGATTATAATAAATATAGGTAGTTTTATGGGAAGCAGCAGATCCGCTTTTAGTATTTTTTAATCTTCGTACTTCTCGCGAAAAGCAGCTTCTTATATTTTTCCATTTTTTTGAAGTGAATAACCTGTAAATAATGTATATATTTAAATTATTTTTTAATTCCAGATATCTTGGAAGCGGTTGTAAATTTGTAGATTTGCATTACTCATACAGACTTGGGATTTCAACTATAGCTGAAATAATAAGAGAAGTTTGTCATTTTATATGGGTTGTACTAAAAGACATGTGTTTACCGCAACCGACAAAAGAAAATTGGTTAAAAATCGCAAAAGATTTTCATTTACGGGCCAATTTTCCAAATTGCATAGGTGCCGTAGATGGTAAGCATGTAAGAATTATAAAACCATACAACAGTGGATCATTGTGTTATAATTACAAACACCTCTTTTCTGTAATTTTGCTTGCCATTTGTGACTCTGACTATAAGTTCATATGTCTATTTTTTCTTACTTGTCTTATTTAGTACACAAATATGGCGTACTGGTAACCAAAGACAATTGATAGAGTTGGGAAATTATCGAATGAAGGACTGAACGAATTCATACAGCTGTAACCGAATGATATTAGTAATGTAGGATTTCCTGACAAATAAAATTTTAGTTATGGCCCTGGGAATAAATTAGCGTTGATAATTTTGTAGTAAGCTGCCAGAATATCACACATTATCTTAATCACAGAAATAATTCCTGAAATATATCGTTGGCCTATATAAAAAATAAAACAAAACTATTTTTAATTTATTTATTCATTTGATTCACTACGTGTATCTTCACTTCTAGAGTCTTCCGATTCTGACAGGTGTATAATGAAACCCTGGGTAGGTGCATCTGTTGCAGCATCTAAATGTCCGTCAAGCTGCATCATTTTATCCTCTTCTTTTTTTATATGGTTTATACAATTATTCCAAGACATCGTACCAATTTGGCTTAAGCCTTCTTTTAGTAACTCATTGACTTCAGCCATTTTAAAAGTTTTATTATTTTTGCCAACATAAGATTTTAACTGCGCCCATATCAGTTCAATTGGGTTTAATTCGCAATGATAGGGCGGAAGGCGTAAAACGATAACATTTTTGCGGGCCGCCATTTGATCCACAACTTTTGTATTAAATAGATTTCTGTTAAATTTAGATAAAAGTTGCGCTTTTATCTCATTCTCTTCAAAATTGATATGTTCCTCCTGTAGCCACGCTTGTATATCTGCCTTCCGCCAACTCATGTTTGGCACTCGTTCTGCTAGTCTGGAGTGGTACGGTGCATTGTCTAGTACTATAACCGAGCCAGGTACCACTTTACTCAAAATTTTTTCAAACCTGTAATGAAGATAATTCCATTATTTTATTTTCATCTTGAGCTAATAAATGTTCGATAACACGATTTTCTTTAATTATTTATCCACAAACCATAATGCTTGCATAGCTTAAGTAGCATAAGTATGTTTTTTTATTTATGGTTTATGTTGGATTACGGTGAGAAATAATTAAATAAATTCCAATTATTATTGTTATTCAGGATTGTTTATAGAATTCCCAATATGAATAAATAACATTAAAAAAGATTAATTTACTTACCTTGTTTAAACAAAACAATTGCACTAAAATAACAGTCGTATGCAATATCGATGTCCTTGAAGAATAGCCAAAGGTCGTCAGTCTAAAGAATAAAACCGTCCAAATCACAGAAAGAATCAACAGAGTCCAGTAGAAAGCCAAATCGTTACACTTCAAACACACACAGAGAGCACCCGTAAAGTACAACATAAAGCGAGGCGACGAGACTAATGACAGGACGTATCCCGTCAAGTCAAAAAAAATCACTTGTCAAATAATACTTTTAGTCTACGACCAGTTACAACAAAAACTTTAGTTTTTAAAAATAATGCCTTACATTACCATACACACATATAATTTGAGATATATATATAAACATTCTGCTTTATTATTCAGTTTTTTACATTAAAATTATACAGTTCACACTGGTCAGAATCATTCATTCGCTTTTCCCTTCTCTAAGTTCCGAAGACAAACTAGCATTTTGAAATGTCAAATTGCCAATATAATTATTAATCTGTGAAAATGGATCCTGATATTATTTTGATTTTAAGAGAATTAATGTGTTTGGATGGTTAATTTGAAGCAGTTTTTGGTGTTATTTATATAGTATGTGTTTCTTCCAACAATCAAGATGTTCATACCTAACTAAAAGTGCGTGATTGATGACGAAACTAGTGATTTTCGTGCCGAGTAGTGTTTGTGTACCAAATAAGACAAGTAAGAAAAAATGAGGCATTGTATAGACGTTGGTTCCTATGGAAAGGATTGCGATTCAACTATATTTACAAATTCAACGTTTTATCAAAAGCTAATGAACAAAGATTTGCAAATACCCGAACCTAAGCCCATTTCATCGACAAACCCTATACCAGTACCGTTTGTTATTGTGGGTGACGAAGCATTTGGACAAACTGACAAAATTATGCGACCGTTCGGTGGATCAAATTTAACAACAAAGAAAAAAATATTTAATTATAGGCTTTCTCGTGCACGACGCCATATTGAATGTTCATTCGGCATATTAGCAAACAAGTGGCAGATTTTTCACAGACCTATCAACGTGAATTTAGATCTAGTATCATGCATCATCAAAACATGTTGCGCTCTTCACAACTATGTCCGAGAAAGAGACGGATATAAATTTAAAGATACCCTGAGCATTCCTGGCTTTGAAGAAGTCCCAAACGGTTTCCAAAGAGCTACGCGACGTGGTGCATCATACAGAGATGTATTTGCTGATTACTTTACAACTGAGGGTCAATTATCTTGGCAGATGAGCAGTATTAATTAATAAAAAATAAATGGCATTTCTTACTTACCTGAGTTTTTTTTTTCTTCGTCTGATAATTCTTCACCTCCAAATAACTCCACTATTTCTTCCCACTGTTTTTTCTTCAAATCCCGATTAGCATATTCCTCACTTTGTAAATCACAAATAGCTTTTCGGGATTGTATTTCCGATATAAATTTATCCGTGTCAAAACTCATTGTGCGCGGCCGTCCGGTCGTTACGACAGTTGCTCGCAGTGTGAATGCTTTCATTTGAAACCGTGCTCCTATTGGTCGCCGGCGACCGGCAGTTACCTGTGCGTCGCCACTGCGCGGCGAGTCGCCGAGTCGCCCGGGCAACCGGTGACTAGTGCGTAAACACCTATTTAAACTATACAATATTACAGTCGTCGACAACTGAGTCGCCGGCGACTAGTCGACAGTGCGTAATAGCCCTTAAGGCTGCTTTGTTGGTCATCTTTGCGGTGTATAATGCGTGCGGTTGAATTTTGTTCAAACGTTGTCTGGGGAACCAATTTACTAAATCATCGTATTTAAAATTAACAATTGTTATGTTTATTAAAGTGAGCTTACTTACAAGACAAAACATTTTTTGGAAAGATGTTTTGCCTATTGCAGTCACGTAGGGAAATAAACGATACTCTTCAAGAACCTAAAATATGCTAAAAAAGATAATGACTGTTTTAGAAAACATACAACCAAACGTTTTCGTTAATAATAATAATAAAATCGACTTATTTGCTCTTCACAAAATAGGGTTATTGAGGTTATAATTAAAAGTAACAATTTAGTAACAAGTTGAAACCCAACATTGTGAGCGACTGGTGCCTGATGTAGGTTTAAAAAAAGAACCTGTATTACAGGTCGCCAGGGCCAAGGCAATAAAATGTATATGAAATTATTCTGAAACGATTCCCGAACGAATAAATCAAAACTTTACTTTTTAGCTTTAGACTACACCACTGAAGTATAAATTAGATATACGAAAGAAATCGTGTGCTCACCTCTCTTATCCCTATAGAAATAATTATATCCAGGGACATTATTATCACACACGGCCATCTGATCCCAAATTAAGCAAAGTTTGTACTACCAGATAACTGATATACTGAAGGGCCTGTTGGCGTGGTTGGCAAATGCTTGCTTTTCACGCCGGAGGTCGTGGGTTCGATTCCCACCCAGGACAGATATTTGTGTGCATGAACATGTCTGTTTGTCTGAGCCTGGGTGTAATTATCTTAGTTTGGGATAAGATGACCGTGTGTAAATAATGTCCCAGGATATTATTACCAATATTATTTACAAGATATCATACAAGGGTATTTTAACACAAATACAACTTATACAATATTTGGGCTACATGGAGAGAAATTTCCGCACAATCCTGGCATTCGCCAGCAGAACCGCCTTCTGCATGTAACTCTCCAGCCAGATATCAAGCCCTAAACTTGCAAGGTTGATTTTCAGGGATTTAGGAATAACTCCATTTGTGGATATAACAATAGGTATGATCGCAGGTCTTTCGGTTCTCCAAATTTGCGCATATTCAAAACTCAGATCAAGGTATTTTGAAATTTTTTCTTTTTCTGCATTAGATATGTTTTCATCATACGGTATTGTTATATCCACAAAGGATGTCTTTTTCGTTTGTTTGTCAATGACGACAATATCGGGTCGATTGGCACCTACCATTCGGTCAGTCAGCACGGGATGATCCCAGTATATTTTAAACCTGTCATTTTCCAAGACCGCTTCAGGATTATATTTGAAGTATGGAACCCTTGGGCCCGGCAGAAGTTGGCGATCTAAAGCAAGTTGCTGATGGATGATTTTAGCAACAGAATTGTGGCGGTACAAGTATTCAGTGGCTGCAAGAGAAGAACATCCAGATGTTATGTGTCGCAGAGTTTCCCCTGTGACACCACATGCTCTACATATGTCGACCGTATTGTCTTTCATGATGTACTTATGGTAGTTTCTCGTTGCAACCACCTGATCTTGCATCGCCAACAGGAATCCCTCGGTTTCTCCGTACAAATCACCATGTTGTAGCCAGTGTACGGAGGCCTTAAGGTCCGTGTTTTGATCTTTCAGAACATGATAAAATCGTCCATGCAGCTCTTTATTTCTCCAGGTTTCAATTCGGTTTCCTATACTTATAATTGGAAGATTGATCTCAGAATATGACAGGTTCAAAGGAGTAAATCGTAAATCACATGCCACTATTTCAGGGTAGCCAGGTTTTGACTGATTCCTAAAAAACATTCTTAATTTATTTACTTCCACATTACACATATTATTTAAATTTAGAAGCCCCCTACCCCCTAGTTTTCTAGGTAAATATAGTCTCATCATAGACGCTCTGGGGTGATGCATACGAAACTTCGTCATAGTGGTACGCAATTTACGATCGATAGTCTCTAATTCCGTCTGGCTCCACTTTAAAACTCCGAATGAATAACCGATCAATGGAAAAGCCCATGAGTTAAGCGCTCTTATTTTATTGTTTCCACTTAAATAACTTTTCAAAACTATTTTCACTCTTTTGAGATAATTATTTTTAAATGAATCTTTCAACTTCTTATGATCAAGGCCTAAACATTGTTCCATTCCTAAATATTTGTACGTCTCATGGGTGCTTAAGCCATTGATAGGTCCCACATCAGGAATTTCAAAATGAGGTGAGTTTTTGATTTTGCCTTTTGAAGCCATCATTACTGCGCATTTGTCCAACCCAAATTCCATTCTAATATCCTTACTAAATTTTGCTGTAATTTCGAGTAATGTTTCCATATCTTTTTTGTTTCTTGCATATAATTTTAGATCATCCATATATAATAGATGATTCAATTTAAAACTTCTATTGCTCAGTTCATATCCTATGTTTGATTTTTGTAACAAGTAACTAAGTGGGTTCAATGCAAGGCAAAACCAAAGTGGACTGAGACTATCCCCTTGAAATATACCCCGTTTGATGGTAAACGGTTCTAAAACGTAACCTCCAGCAGCTGAGTTCACTATAAGTTTGACTTGCCAATTCATCATACAATTTTTCAAAAACATTACTAATATTGGGTTAACGTTATAAATTTCTAAAATTTTAATAAGCCAAGTGTGGGGTATCATGTCGTAGGCTTTCTTATAATCAATCCAAGCTGCAAAGAAATTACGTTTTTTGGATTTCACGTGCTGGCTGACGATACTGTCTATGATCAGTAGTTCTTTGGTTCCTCTTGATCCAGAACAACATCCATTCTGTGCCGCAGACATTATATTATTTTCAGACAAATGCTTTTGGATTTTTTTTGTAATAAGCGAAGTGATGATTTTATATAACGCCGACAAACACGTTATTGGGCGAAATTGTTTCGGCTCAGAGGCACCAGGAACTTTCGGTATCATGTACGTTATACCTTCTGCGAGAAATGTAGGAATGGAACCGCTTTGGATACAATTTTGAATTTGTTTAGCTAATAAATCATGTGAACTTTTAAATCACTTAAACCAAAAATTGTGGATTCCATCTACTCCTGGAGATTTCCAATGTTTTGCAAATCATTTACCCAATCTGCATCCAAACAATGACTAACCGAATAACCCCAGATATTCTTCCAAAACTGTTCCATCAAACATTTCTCTGGTAAGGTACAAACCGAGCATTTTTCATTGCCTAATTCTGCGTAAAACCTATTTTGGTTGTTGTAAAATAATCTGTTTTGTTTTTTTCTTAAATAATTTTCTTTTTTGCGCCGTAGTCTCTTGGACAGAAGACCTAACCGTTGTTTATACTCATCAATTTTGACATTGAGTTCTTGTCTAAAGGAACTGTCATTTAAATTTAGACTACGGTTCGGAAAGATTTTATTTACAACACAGATAATGCGCATCCTGTTATTTCCAGAAGAAAATGA
Source organism: Pseudoips prasinana (assembly GCA_951640165.1). Lineage (NCBI taxonomy): Eukaryota > Metazoa > Arthropoda > Insecta > Lepidoptera > Nolidae > Pseudoips > Pseudoips prasinana. The sequence continues at coordinate 13,461,809 of OX621259.1, read as the reverse complement.
AATTAGTTTCCCTAAATTAACCCTTATTGTGTTTATTTTATTTTGTAACCTTTGCTGCCATTGAGGTAATCTAGGTGAAGAACTGGCTTCAGTATTGTGCGGCCGCAGTACCCCAGTGATTTCTCAGCAAGTCAGTGCCGCACAATAAAGATACGAATGTGTTTCCTCAAGAGACTCACTGGTTTTTAAGGACTCACCAAGTAAATGGTTGACAGCAGCGATTATTTTCCAGCATTTTGGGTTATTTGGATATTTTACTAATTTTGGTCTGTCTTGAAATTTTGTATTTTTGTATTGTGAAACTATTTGAATAAATTTTGTTCTAACATTTGCCGATATTTCATCATTGACTTCCAAATTTACTGGAGGTGATGAGTCATCATTCATTGTTAAGTCATCATTTTGGGAGCCTAGTAAATTTTCCGAATTGTTTAAAACATTATTTGAATTTTGAGGATGATTTGAATCAATGAATGAATTCAAGACCTCCAGTCTAAGGTACTCAACCCGATCTTCACTTAATAAATTATTTGTGCGTATAACCCTGACTTGATCAACCAAGCGTTGTTCACTTACTGTGATATCTGGCTCGAGTATTAACCACTCAGACAGGAGACGCCGTCGATAGCCAGATCGCGGCGCAGTATCCCCTCCAGTAGCCGGGTAATAAGCTCGCATGACGTTTTCATTATTTGATGCTGTCCATCTACGTCTGCTTCGCCTCACCACCTCTTTATTATTATTATTATACTACATATACTACTTTTCTTCATTGCAGTGGTGAGTGAGAGGGAGGGACTAGCCTCATTAAAAAATTTAACTCTATATTGTTTTTAAACAGTTATTATCAGTTGTCATTCGACTAGGCTTTGTAACAGCCTGCTATTGGAACACTTAGTCAAATGGCAAGACTTGTGTCGATGACTATTTATAAATGGAACCCAGGAATCTTAAGAACTGGATCAAATGCCACTGCAGCTCGCAACTTCACTATCATTAAATGATAAATTTAAAATATAAAGAAATATATTATGAACAAAAACTGTAATAATGGCGACAAAATAAACGGTTTGGTGATAAATCATTTTACTCAAAAGAATTGCCCTCGAGATTTTTTCGTCTGCGTCTCATGCAGCGTGGGCAGTTTATTCCCCTTCTCAATATGGGGCCAGGAAATAAACGATGAGTTCTTTTGGTATCTGTTCACTGTATCTATTGCGATCACACAGTTGAATCACCTTGGCACAATTTACATAACTATAGGTATCTGTACAATGTTTGACCAAAAAATTCGCAGAAAATAAATCGAAAAGTTTTATGTATTTGAATTGAAGAAATTCAATTTAGATTCTGCGATTTTATTGGGCAAGTACAGTTTAATTTAGTTTTTCACAATGAAGGCTATTCTAGCCAGAGAGGATAAACTTAAATATAATACTTTCTTTACGCTTGCAGCAATAAAAAGAAACACGCTCATATTTAAGCGGGAGAGCGGTTTTGATGGCCAGAATTTAAGTATCTAACGCATTTAGGTATAATGATTATCAATATCGTAATAGACTATCGTTTGGGGTCAATGACAAAGATATTTAGATATTTTGTCATATTTTTTTTTAAATATCATGGCAATACTACCACACAGACAGACAATTGATAAACATACTTATATATTTTTAAATACAGGGTTTTTCAATGTCAGTCGATAGCAGCAATTTTAGATTGTCTTTTAAAGTGTTCTATCAAAACGGCAGTTCAATTCGTCAAACATTATGTGCGTTACGAGAAACTTATGGTCCATCCTAATCATCCTTAGGACGATTACGTCGACCATAGGTTTCTCGTAACGCACGAATCACACTAACTATCCTTCGCACAGTGAATAAATTTAAAACCACTGCCGCATGTCGTCGAAATGTGCGAAACACTGAGAATATCGAATTGGTAGCCGAAACTGTGAGAGAAACCCCGAACTTGTCAATTCCACGACGAATTCAATTTAAATTCAAAATATATTTATTTTCTCTTCACAAAGATTTTCTATTTCAATATTGCCAACGCTATCAAAAATCCTGGAGAGAATTATAAATTGTAGACTCGTTAAATATGTTCAATTGAACAATCTTCTTTCACCAGCTCAGTTCGGTTTCCGTAGGGGAAAGTCCACTAACGACGCAGTACATTCGCTTCTAAACTCTGTAGTCACTGATAAACAAAGAGGTGTTTATCAATATTCTTAAATCTAGCAAAGGCGTTCGACACGGTCTCTATCCCACATCTTATATACAAGCTAAATGGAATGGGTATAAGATGAGTGACTCTAAAGCTTTTAGAGGACTATCTTACGAATAGGAAAAAATTTGGAAAAGTTTTGATAGATAATCGATCAAGTACTGAGCTGTCAACCGAAATCGGCGTGCCTCAGGGCAGTATTCTCGGCCCCACACTATTCTTAGTAGGTATATATTAATGACCTTTGCCAAATAAGACTTCAAGGAGGCCGAATATTTACTTTTGCTGACGATACTGCCTTCTTATTTAGTAAAATAGTTGGGAAGACGTCTTCAAAATAGCGGAAATCGGCTTTAGCAAAGTCTGTGACTGGCTACAGATATTGACTCTGAATGTAGATAAGTCGAAGTATATTGCTTAGGCGCACAAATTGAACCTACTCCTTTAGCTCTAACTATTAAGGCTCATAATTGCATAGACACTACATCCAATTGCCTGCCCTACTATTCAACAAACTGACAATATTAAATACCTCGGTATTGTTATAGATCAGTTTCTAACATTGCACCTTAAATCACTTGTAGAACGACTGCGGAAATTGATTTATGTGTTCAAAAACTTGAGACACACAGCTGAACGTAGCGTCATTAAGATGGTTTATTATGCACAGTGCCAATCTTTAATAAATTACTGCATATAATGCAGTAATTTATTAAAGATTGGTACTAATAATAATAATAAACCATCTTGGGGAGGTGTATCTAAATCCTATTTACTCGAGGTTAAGAGATATTCTCAAGGTGGCCGCAAGCCTTCCTTTACGGTACACTACAGTAAATCTTTACAAATAATGGGATGTTCTGACGGTCAGACAAAGTTTTATTTTACACATCATACTTAAGAAACATTCAGAACTACAGTACGACCCCAGACTTCTTAAGGATAAGCGACTCAAATGCAAAGTATGTTCTCGTCAGATCTTTCGTGCGGACCTGTCTCACAAGTTTTTAAATATAATAATATTTTTTTTTAGTAAACAGCACCCTAATAATATACCCACAAAATTAAACACGTTGCAAAATTTCAGACACATCATACCTTAAAACTCTCGACTATCAAAATACTGAAAAACAACGAATCCTGCCAAAATAGCAAAACTACAAATGATAACATAGCTTAATTCGATAAACTCACTCCACACATTTAACTTCCAATAATCCAAGCAAATTTACTATCTACACAGATTTACCTATTCACACATACAAACATACTTTTATACACACATAATCCCACAATAACATATATATTATTTAGTTCCCTAATTTTTTTTCTTACAATCTAGTTTATAAATAAACATTAATATAAAGTATAAGCCTTGTTTCCGAATCAAACCGCGTAAGGGCCCTGGTGACCTGTAATTCAGGTTTCTCGTAAACCTACATCAGGCACCAGTCTCTCACAAAGTTGGGTGCTAGTTTGGCAGTATTGTCATATTATTATTAAATTGTCACCAGATTCTAGATAACGCTATTCTTTGTGAAGAGAAAATAAATATATTTTGAATTGAAAATTCCACGACGAATTTCTATATTATTAAAAGAAAAACTTCCAGGTTTCGCGCTGGATGCCGAGTCACAGGTTTTTACCTAATACAGCTGAAGGCACTCCCATGTTATATTGTTTTGTTACTAGCCTTCTAGATTTTTTTGCAATGTGAATCTAATGTTTATTTTTATTATTTCAGTTTTTATTACATTTTTGAAAATCAAATATTAGCTACCTATAGAGGCCGTACCCAAGTCTAAGCAGAAGGTGAGTGATAGTATAAGGGGGCAGACACCGAAACAGAGTACTCACGTTTCCGGAGCTCCCCCCGTTAGTCTGTGCCAGTCTAACAAACCCAACCGCCAACACTTTTAACGGGTGGTATGCGTAGACATTCCTCCTGTCTTAACCGAAAAAGCAGTAAATTTGGGGGTGACGGATGATGTGGTGACGAATTTCCGTGTAAGTTGGCAAGTATTTAAAATAATATCTTTAAATATGGAGTGTGTGAAGATTACTACAAGAGGTATTTTATGTATAGCACCATGGAACTCAAACACCACTAGAGGGTAGACCCTCTAGTGGTGTTTGAGTTCCATGGTTAAGGCATATTATTTTGTGAGCTTGAATATTGAATGATTGAATTCTGTGTATTTGACACCGCAATATCAATCATCATCATATCAGCCGAAATACCACCACAACTGTTCAAAGGCCTCTCCCAAAGAACTCTACAATTGCCGGTTTTTGAGAACCTGCATCTTTTAGTGACCCTCACAAGATCATCGGTCCATTTTGTACGGGACCCTCCCTGTCTTCCGGCATCATTTGTCCAAGTCGCTTAAAATTAATAGTTTAGTCTGTAATTAGCATTAAATAAATAACCGCAAGGTATTCAGCTATTGGATAGTCAGGACAGACACAAATCGACCGTGACTACGACAACTAAAGTTATGATAAAATAAATGTAAATTCGCTGGTTTTATGGCCCGTGTATGATTCACTTTCACGCCTCCCGCGTCTGATTAATAGCTTGCATTTACTAACCAAGACATCTCTGTCATTGGCCTGGCTTCTGAAAATTTTCAGTTTCAGGGGATTCACACTAAGCATCGTATTTAGTAAGGAACTCTATTACCTTTTACTTTGAATTTGATAGTTTGGGAGGCGTTATCATTATGATATGATCTTTCACATACTGTGAACATATCAGTCGGCTATCTTTTATTAAAAAGCAAATAGATGGTATCTTCGTCCTCCATATTGGTATTATTAAGTGAACTCGTGAATTTAATCTACCAATGGGTAATGTGCAAAGCTTAATGTCAGTATGCCTACCCTAGATTTATAGAAACTGCAGGCTGAATACCCATTGATTTTATACTTTTTTTCTAAAGACAGAGCCCGCCCTAAGGAAATTAATAATAATAATAATAATTTTATTTCCGATTACTCCATAAAGTGTTAGTTATAAAAGTCTTATCCTATGTTAGTATCAGTGTTTAATTAAAATTAAAACAAATAATCTAGTACTTAAAAAACAATCATAAAATTAAAATCTAACGTTAAAATTAATTAGGGAATATCAGGTCATATGTCAAATAATAAATAAGACAACAACAGTGATGTTCAGCTATGCAGCCCAATAGTACCTTTAAGCTGAACAACAAAACACTAGTGTTGCTGCCCAGTTACCATACTTTTTGCGTTGTAGCATGGTGCGGGTGACAGTTGCTTATTTGACCTTGACATCTATAAGTATCACATTACTAGGGATATGCAATACATTTTTATTGCTAACGATACTCGCAGCATAAATCTAATAAGTTCTTTATGATATTGTTATGAAAATAAAAAGGGACATTATGTCTGATTCGTGGGATCTTGACATCCATATTGACAATATACCTAATAGAGTCATCATTAAAAATATCCGTCACAGTTACTGATGATGAATTAAGTGACAATCCAGAGTCAGGATCTGATACGAGTTCAGACTAATTAAATGTATTTTTTGCCTTACCGTAATGTTCTGTTGTATAATTCCTCTTCCGTCCGGATCTCTGTTGCGAGCAGTCGTGTACAACAATTTTAATAAAAATATATTACAACTAAAATAATATACCAAACAGAAATAGCCCTTATATCAAGTGTAATTAACTTGCAATTAGAACTAGTGGGAAAAAAGTGAAAGTGAACGTGCCGTCATCAGTTCCAAAGTCCGCGATACCAGCCCCACCGCTATAACAAGCGTGAAGAGGACAACTATATATTACTGTCTCCATCGTCAGTGCAAGGATTTGATAAGCTTTACCGCAGAATACAAAGTGTACACCGAAACGTACTATTTACTACTACGGTGATATTTACATCAACGGCGCGGCAGTGGCTGGCGATTTAACGCTGCGACACCGAAAATTGTTTTACAGTCGCCTACAGATTTCAACACACTGATTTATCGTTAAATAAACAAAATGGATAAAAATAATTACAATAAATCTCGATCGGAAACGGACTTGGAACGTGTGGAGTTACAACCACAACTTACAACACCTCCTAACTTTGTAACGTCCCGACAAAAAAGACCAAGAGTTGAAGATTTAATTGAAGATTTTGCTCAACTAAGAGAAGAGATGCAAGCTATGTTTTCAACAATGATGGCAGCCCAGGAGAATGAGTTTAAAAGGAATGCCAATATACTGCAAGGTATTCAGCAATCGAGTTGCAATATTGAGACCTCTATTGCTTTCTTGACGGGTCAGAATGAAGAACTTAAGAAAAAAATTGTAATGTTGGAGGGCAAAATAAAAGAGGATAGGAACTATATTATCACTTTAGAGGACAAAATAGAGAGTATGCAGTTGGACAGCCGAAAATCTAATTTTGAAATTAAAAATGTGCCAAAAAAGACAAATGAAACTAAAGAAGACTTAATTGAGATGGTTATCAACTTATCTAGCTCAGTTGGTTATCCGATTAATAAGACCGTTATTAGTGACGTATACAGAGTTCGCGGCAAGAACGGTTCTCTTACTAACACACCAATCGTCGTAGAAACAAGCTCAACAATCCAAAAAAATTACATACTAAAATCTTGCAAGGCATTCAACATCAAACAGAAGGCTAAGTTATGTGCTAAACATCTGGGATTTCATACAAATGAAGATACGCCCATTTTCGTCACTGAGCACCTTACCCCAAAGTCAGCACGACTACTCTTCCTCGCACGTGACCTCGTTAGAACTAAGTCTTACAAATATTGCTGGACTGCCTACGGCAGGGTATATCTAAGACAACAGGACGACTCCCCAATCTACCTAATTAAAAGTGAAGCACAAATCCAACAATTGATTAACAAAGAATGACTATATTGTTATTCTCTTAATTTTCTATATGTGTCATACTGGGTACGTAAAAACAATAGTACATACTCAACAGTCGAACAAATTACATTATTTACTATTCTCTATAATACACTAACAAATACATACAAACATTATGGTTCAATTTGCCCTCGTATATTTGCTTTCCTAATCAAATTAAATACTGTCAGCTCAAATTCTCGCATGCCAATTACATATAAACACCACATAATATATAGTTTATCTATATTTTATGTCATAGTTTCTTACAAAAAACAAAAAAATTGTATTTCTATACAATATTTACACCATATAACATATAGGTTATGTATATTTTATTTCTTAGTTCCTTACAAAAAACAAAATAATAGTATTTCACCACAATATTTACACCATGTAAGGTCTTTACCTATGAAATTGCCGTTCTGCAGTACTGGCCATTTCAAATCAAAATAATTTTTGTTTGGCTAAGAATTCTAATTTCAAATTAATTTTATTTTAAAAACATGGATTCTTTTTTCCAAAAGTAGTCATTTCTTTATTGATTAGTGTTACATTTTCATCGCATTTCAATCTTTTTCGTCATCATGGATACGTTAAAAATTCGAGTAATTATGGAATATGAGTACCGTCGTGGCAGCAACGCGGCACAAGCGGCACGCAACATCAACGACGTTTACGGAGCTAACACTACAAACCAACGCACCACCTGTTATTGGTTTGCTCGCTTCCGTTCTGGAAATTTCGACCTGAAAAATGAACCTCGCGGTCGTCCGAAGACTTTGGTCGACAATGACGAATTAAAGGCGGTTGTGGAAGCTGATGATACACAATCTACGGCTGAATTAGCAGCAGCTTTCGACGTTAGCGTCAAAACAATATTGGTCCATTTGCGTCAAATTGGCAAGGTAAAAAAGCTTGACAAATGGGTGCCCCACGAACTCAATGATCGCCAGCGCGAAGTACGCGTCGAGACGTGCCTTGCACTGCTCAACAGACACACAAATGAAGGAATTTTGAACCGCATTGTTACCTGCGATGAAAAATGGATTCTGTTTGATAACCGCAAGCGCTCAGCAAGTTGGTTGGATCCTGGTTCAGCACCTAAACAATGCCCTAAACGAAAACTTACCCCTAGAAAAGTGATGGTCACTGTTTGGTGGTCTAGCGCCGGTGTGATTCATCACAGCTTCTTACCAAACGGGGTGAGCATTACTGCAGATGTGTACTGTGAAGAACTGAGCACAATGATGGAGAAGCTGGCGCATCTCCAACCAGCATTGGTCAATCGCTCGTCTCCGCTGCTCCTGCACGACAACGCGCGACCTCATACTGCACAGCAGACGGTCTCCAAGTTGCAAGAACTGGGGTTGGAAGCTCTCCGTCATCCGCCCTACTCACCAGACCTTGCGCCTACAGACTACTACTTTTTCCAGAATTTGGATAACTTCTTGGCGGGAAAAAAATTCAATACCCGAGAGGCAGTACAAAATGCCTTTGAAGAATTTGTTGCCTCCCGTCCAGCTGATTTCTTTAAGAAGGGCATCAATAAACTGCCACTGCGATGGCAAAGATGCATTGATTGCATGGGTGATTACTTCGATTAATACAAATAAAAAAATTCATGAAAAAAATTCGTTTAAATTTTTTCATACAAAACGGCAATTTCATAGGTAAAGACCTATTATATAGTCTATGTATATTTTATTTTTTAGTTTCTTACAAAAAACAAAATAATAGTATTTCACTACAATATTTACACCTTGTAATATATAGTTTATGTATATTTTATTTCTTAGTTTCTTACAAAAAACAAGATAATAGTATTTCACTACAATATTTACACCAAATAATGACTACAAATACATTGTATCAAATCCACATTAAAATTATAATACTACAAAAAAATAACAATACACTATCTGTATTAAAATCACAATGCACACGGCATCCATTATTTTTGCCACAAAATAGTTACGTTAATATTACCCTGTTCTCAATACATGTCGGGAATTCTATGTCTTACTACAATGGGTGATCTAATACAAACTCTAAATGATGTAGACAATCTGAACATTGCAAAATCGATAGAATGTAATAGTAGTGAACTTTCTCAGTACTGCAATATAAATAAAAGTGATCTTATCATAATTTCGCAAAATATTAGGAGCATATATTGCAACTTCGATGATTTCATAATAAATATATCCGCTCTTACCTTTGAGACCGACATTATTATTTTAACTGAATGCCGACTAGACCCGAGCAAACCAATACCGTCACTAGCAAACTATCACTCCTATTCTACTTCTCGTCAACTAAATCAAAATGACGGCGTGGTTGTTTATATTAAGGAGTATTTAAAAGCCAAACTAACGGAAATCAACATAACTCATGCATCTTGTTTGCAATTGAACATATTGAACAATACTATATTGTGTATTTATCGCTCACCCTCAAACACGAATGCGGAAACTTTCATAAATTCCCTGTCTGTACATTTAGATAATTTAAATACTCAAAAAAGTAACATTATAATTGCTGGCGATATAAATATAAACATTAAACTTAAACAAACAATAGAACAGACATATGAATTAAAAAACAGAATATCTTATCTTGATATGTTATCGGGTCACGGCATTCTTCCTGGACATACCTTAATGTCAAGAGAAAACAATTGTCTCGACCATTTTATGTTAAAAATAAATAGGAAAATACATTCTGCCTTCATTAACTTTCATTTTTCAAACCTGCCTCTCTGATGGAATTTTTCCCAAATGTCTCAAAAAAGCCGTTGTTATTCCCGTTCACAAATCAGGGAGTAGGGATCTTGTAACTAATTACAGGCCAATTTCGTTACTACCTTCCTTTTCCAAAATTCTAGAAAAAATAATTAACAATAGACTTGTCTTATATCTAGAAAAGAACTCTTTGCTTTCAAACATGCAATTTGGTTTTAGAGCTAATTTATCCACATCAGACGCGGTTGAACATTTAACTGATTTTGTCACAGAGGAACTGGGAAAAGGGAACCTAGTAACTGGTATTTTCCTTGATCTAGCGAAGGCATTCGACACCGTGTCTATTCCTAACCTTCTATCCAAGTTAGAGGCATTAGGAATTAGGGGCACCCAGTTGAAACTCTTCGCAAGCTATTTAAATGACCGTACTCAATGTGTTAAAATTGACCAATTCATCAGTACGGACATAAAAATTCCTGCTTTTGGAATCCCCCAGGGGAGTATATTGGGCCCTACCCTATTCCTGATTTACATAAATGATCTGTGTTCCTTAAAGTTAGACCATGGAAAAGTAATTTCCTATGCTGATGACACAGCTTTATTTTTTTCTGCTCCAAACACTACTGCGGTTCATTATTACGCACAACATGGGTTTAATGTGATAAATAAATGGCTTAGAAATAATCTACTAACATTAAATGCTGAAAAGACAATGTTTATAAATTTTTGCATGCGTAAAAACCACAGACTTCCTAAACAAGATAACATATATGCACACTATTGTCCCAGTCCCTTGGTTCCTTGCGACTGTCCAGTTATTGCTAACACAAATAGCATGAAGTACCTTGGTGTTATTATTGATGAAACTCTATCATTTAAACAACATATCCTTGCCTTGTCAAATCGTGTACGGAAACTCATATTCGTATTTAAAAAGCTACGGCATATTGCTGATATGAAATTGATTAGACTAGTCTATCAGGCATTATGTCAATCTATTATTCAATACTGCATTACTTCCTGGGGTGGTGCTCCAAAAACATTAATGTTAATCATTGAACGTGCCCAACGAGCAATACTAAAAGTTGCAACTTTTCGACCTTTCCTTTTTCCTACGTGCCTCCTGTATGAAAAATGCAACGTTTTAACTGTCCGCCAACTATTTATTAAACGTGCAATTTTAAAACAACACACAACACTCACTTACAATGCTAACCTTACTAACACCAAGAGACGGAAAGATATTATCTGCACGAGTGCATCAGAGTCAAAGTTTATTTATGCAAACAGATTTTATCCTTTTCTCGGACCATATCTTTACAATAAAATAAATAAGTCACTATCTATATATAACCTTAACTATACAAATTGTAAAAAAACAGTCAGCAATTTTTTACAAAAATTGAGCTATGATGAGACTGAGGGATTATTTAGTATTCTAAAATAAGTTAATTTTTTAAACATTATATCTTAGGTTTTTGAATGTGTATGTATAATTAAATATTATTTAAATTTTTAACAAAGAATAGGTATACCTTTTAAGCCGTTAGAACGCCTGTGGTACAGGTTTAACCTAGTACAGGCACAAATTGTCAATAGCTTAGTATTAATTATTTTTAAATTAAGTAAATATAATTTTGTACACATTATTTCTTGAATAAAAATTTATTATTATTATTTATTATTGCTGTCTTACGTACTACCATTACTGATCACTTCACTACCTTTTTATCACTGTCTAAAACAAAAAAATACTTAACTGCACCTAAGACCACCACCAAAATTGACTATGAAAGTGCTTTACAATACCTGAAAGAAAGAAACTTGTCAGCACTACTTTTTTGTGATAACCCTAATTATATAACAGATATATTGATACAAGAACTAACTGAATCCTTAAAATTAAATACTACTACTACAAAAATACCTAAAAATAAAAGAATAATTAAGCCATGGATCAGTAATGGCATACTAAGATGCATAAAAAATAGAAACAAACTTCAGAAACAATGCCGAGACGACCCTTGTAATGAAATTAAAAAGATCACATATACTCGTTATAGAAACTACTGCAACAAACTTATAAAAAAACTCAAAAGGCAATATGAAAGGAACCTTCTTAGTAACTCTTTAAACAATAATAAACTACTTTGGAATAACTTGAAAACTATCACATACCTTAATAAATCTAAGAAATCTAATTGTGAATTAACTTATTTGAAATCATCACCTACTGAGTCCGCCTATTTCATAAACGACTATTTTGCAAATGTTGGAAGCCAACTTGCTCGCGACATTCAATCAACCGTAATCAAAGATGACTTACAGACGTAACTCAATTCGTTGCCTTGTAAATCTAAATCATTTGTTTTACTAGAAACAGATCTAGATGAAGTTTATTCTATAATATATAATTTAAAAACAGAGAGCGCCCCAGGGTGGGATAATATTCCAACAAGGTAGTGAAGTATGTAAAAAATGAAATATCACCAATTATAACGCACTTGGTTAACGTTCGCTTCGAAAAAGGAACCTTCCCTATGGCACTAAAAAAGTCAATTATAACTCCTATTTACAAGGGTGGGGGAGAAGCTGATGTCACCAACTACAGACCTATATCTGTTCTGCCTGCTTTATCAAAAATATTAGAAAAAATTTTAAATGCGAGATTAGTTAACTACCTATCGACCAACAAAATCATATCACCATCTCAGTTTGGCTTTAGGAGCGGTATATCTACAGAAGATGCCATCACTTCCTTGAGCACATTACTGACTAAAGAACTTGACAAAGGTAATAAGTGTTTATCGGTATTTATAGACTTAAAAAAAGCCTTTGACACGGTCTCTCTACCCATCCTGTTACAAAAACTAGAAAAAATAGGTATTAGAGGTACACAACTTTCCCTATTTAAGGATTATTTAACTAATCGCAAACAAAAGGTTAAACTGAACGATACTGTCAGTGAGGACGTTAATGTAACTTACGGTGTTCCCCAGGGAAGCGTTTTGGGCCCTACCCTATTCCTAATTTACATAAACGATTTGTGTAGGCTGAGCCTCAAAAATGCCAAAATCTTTTCGTACGCTGATGACACGGCAATAATTTTTTCGGGCTCCACATGGGCTGAAACCAAAGCACATGCAGAGAGAGGTATGAGTAAAGTAGCTTCATGGTTAAGAATTAATCTCCTTACGCTAAATACTAGCAAAACAAATTACATCTGTTTTAGTATTTATAAAATTACCCAACCAAAACACGACTTCAATATTAAAATACATATATGTATGAGTACAGGGAATGACGACTGCAATTGTCCGTCAATCAATAAAGTTAGTCAAGTGAAATATTTAGGTGTAATGGTAGACCAGCATCTATCATGGTATCCCCAAATCGAAAATATTACAGCAAGAATAAGAAAATTTGTTTGGGTATTCAAAACGCTACGACACATAGTCCCAACGAGTGGCTCATCAAAAAACCTGCTAAACCAAATTTACATTTCATTAGTTCAATCCATCATAATATACTGTATCTCCATTTGGGGAGGTGCTCGAAAGACACGTTTCCTTGAAGTCGAACGGGCTCAACGAACATTACTAAAAGTAATGTATTTTAAAAAGAGGACCTTCTCCACAAACGATCTGTATCAGATAACAAATTTACTTACAATCCGAAAACTATATATTGTACATTTAATATTAAGAAAACACAAAACCTTACCCTTAGATCTCAATATAGAATGTAGACGAAATAAATATAAAGTAGCTTCCATTCCTAAGGTCAAAACCTCATTTGCAAACTTTCAATATGAGAAACGTTCTTCCTACTTATATAATATAATAAATAAACAAATTAATATATATACTAAACCATACCACGAATGTAAATCTATGTTGGTAGAGTGGATTCACAATCTATCCTATGACGATCTTGAAACTCTTATACTATAGGTGCATAAAGTAAATCAAATTATACATATTTTGCTATACTTTAGACACAAAAAACACGCACTCACTCACTCATACACACACACACACACACACTCACACACTCACACTGGCACACACACACCCACTTGCAATTTTATTTGAATTACGTACACCTTAATTTAGTTTATCTTAAATGTTTACTATGTTACGAAAAATGTACTATCTATTGTAAAACATAATTATGTATGCATTCTTTTGGTATATAAATTACACACTTATAAAATGAAAGAGCGGCGTCTTCTGGCACAGGCATCTATATGCCTAAAAGGAGACGCCAACAAATTTGTTGTCTAACATATGTGTAATAACGCAATAAACATTTTTGTATTTTGTATTGTATTGTATTTGTATAATTTCAGGCAATATTGCATCTTAACAATAAAAATTTACCTATGCACAAAATATGTTTTTTATTATACAAAAATATCGACTACCCATCGTAGCAGTCCATCCGATCACTAAATACGTCTATGACGTTACGTTATACGCATAACGCTTTGCTTATTTTTTCATTCAATTTAATTTAATTTGTAGAGATGGACATTCTGGTTGCATTTAATTCAATTTACTACAGTTATTAATGATTTAATATGTAACAAATGTGGTACAGCTGAGACACTAAGACATCATTTGTAAATCGCTGCGCCTTTCAAGAGTGAAACGAAGTGTTACTGAAACTGTCACCCGCACCATGCTCTATCGCAAATAGTATAATTGCATCCATTTAATTTGGATAGAACAATCCTGACGCGATGCTATCATCCTCAGGATGCCATTGCTGCTATCCCTGACCCGTGCAAAAAGAGAGGCAACTTTATTTCTCATGACGGCATGGAAGCCATCCGTGCGGGCCTCCGCCTCCGCCTACGCGACCTCCGCAAACATACTTGATGCACCGCAGTCTCTAGGAAGTTTCAACAGCATTCTGAAGATATTATTATACTGAACTCGCAGGACATGGGCAGCCCGGCAGGTATAATCGGCCCAAAGGGCACTCGAGTAAAAAGATTGGCAATATGCCTTAAAAAGTTAAATTAATGCCTGGGTCACGGGGTAATTTATAAGCATATAATTGACGGACACAAAGTAAATCCAGACTCAGGACAACTTTTATGGGTCACACAGATAGTTGTCCTACGTGGGAATCGAATCCGGGACCGGAGTGACAAGGTGAATGTCGATACCGCTGCGCCACACGTGCAGTCAGTTTAAAGTTAAGAATTTAAAACTAAAATTTTAGTAATTTTAAATCTCTTATTTTATGGAAGGCTAAAAATTAAAGGCTGCTTTAATAGGTGGTCTAGATTTGTTATCCTATCACGGTTTAAAATACAAATATTG
Organism: Pseudoips prasinana; assembly: GCA_951640165.1. Lineage (NCBI taxonomy): Eukaryota > Metazoa > Arthropoda > Insecta > Lepidoptera > Nolidae > Pseudoips > Pseudoips prasinana. The sequence continues at coordinate 13,446,596 of OX621259.1, read as the reverse complement.
ATGGTGATAGAAGGATAAGGTTGGATTATTTTATTATTATTTGTACGAATTCGGTTGGTGGAAATTGTAGTTGTTTTGTTAGTTATAAGATTATTTTATCAACCGACTTCGAAACTTCGAGGTTATCAATTCCATATGTAATTTATGTATTTTTTTTAATGTTTGCATCTTTTTATTGCATGCAGTGCTGGCCCACATACGCCCTTAAAATAAGAATATTTTAAGATCTTAATAAAGTAGAAATTTAGTACGGTAAAAACTTCACATCGTATAAACAATATTTTATAGTTGAACATGTTATAAAATTTAATCGGTGCTGCCACCTCCTTCAGTAATCGAGTCGACATCGATTGTTCAAGGCTTAAAAAACATGGTTTTGGTTCGTCAAAATCCGTTGTTTGTACAGATGCCATCACATCCAAATTTCTTTTATAGACTTTCAACTTTGTCACATAAGCAGGTTCACTTTCAATTAGCTTACAGATAGCTTGATGTGCTGGCGTCTGTACAACGTGTAAAATGTCGAACGTTATTTTTTGTTTTCATAGGAACTGTAATCTGTTTTTATATAAACGTCTGTAGATTTTTGTATCCACCTAAACCGTTTTGTACTAATTACACTTTAATAAAATATTTTTTTTGCATGGTTGATAATTAAGCAACTCGAAGAAGAAGCTGGCGCTGACCATCTTATTGCGAAAGAATAGCTAGTTCCTATCGTTTAGTAATAGCCAGGGGTTCAAGTTTTATAAGTGTGGCACAGTGGTTAAGACAGTCACCTTGCCGATTGGTGTCCCCGGCTCGATCCCGCGCACACTGCTATTAGTGTGACCCATAAATAGTTGTTCTGAGCCTGGATATACTTTGTGTCCGTCAATTATTTTATTTTAACCTCCATCGATTAGAACGTCTGTCACGATCTCGATTATCAGCGAATTAGGCGGTAGCCCCCTTGCTCTTAATGAATATTATTTATTTAGTTACTTTAATTAAAACGGTAGAACACCAATTACAGTAATTAAAGATAATTATTACAATAATCAATTAAAATATTAATAAGAAAAAAACATAAACATTGATTTTAAAACACAATCATACATCATTCTCACAGAAAAGCAAACATTCTGACAATATTTCCGACCATCCATCCGCAAACAAATCACGGTCAGGATTGGCACCCAGGAAAGTGTTGAGTGCGGTATAGGTGACTTAGCGCGCGCTACGGTACGGCAACGTGGCACGGCAAACAATTCATGGCATTAACATTATTAATTATGTCTTTTTAACGTGTTTTCATACCTTTCTGTTCACTCTGTTTGACTCAAAATTGTTGAAGGGCGAGATTAGTGTATGGAAAATTTAAATGGAAAGTTTTAAATTTAACCTGTTTATTCCAAATAAAGTATATAACATTAAATACAATTATGAGGCCTACTTAAATCTAAAATTTAAAGTTTATGTTTTAGTCTCAGAGTAGTATGTAGTAGCGCTAAGGTAGGTGTGATGATTATAGTGCGCGACCCCGACATGCATCGCCCTCCAAGTACCTACTTATCACGGGTGCGCTAAAGTTCACCTAAATTTTCATCTCCGATAGTTGGAAATCCGAAAATGTTCATCCTAACATTTTACATCCTAACAATCACAATTCCTAACTACTCTGTCTCTACTGTTCATAAAGCATTCAACTTCATAATGTCAGTAGCAATTAACATCTATTTTACTTTTATTTGTTTTCCTATATTTTCTCAACATAACCATCTTTTACACTATTATTCAAAGTCATATTTTTTTTAGGATTTCTTTGATGAAGTGCTTGCACTCACGAATTAAATGAATTGGTTATTTGTTTTTATTAATAAAAGCGACTTTTTTAATTTTAATTATAGTGGTGTGTATCTGCAAAGATAATAGTAAATCAGGAATATATTTTAAACAATAACACTTTACCCTAATACCACGGTACTATTTATAGTTTTTTTTTTTTTGAAAGACGACGCCCGCTCTTGGGAATTTAGTCCCTGTGTCGCGAGGTACTTTATAAACATGTAATAGACGGACACAAATTACATCCAGACTCAGAACAACTATTTATGGGTCACACAAATAGTTGTCCGGCGCGGGACTCGAACCCGCGACACGCAACGGCGACGCGACTGTCTTAGCCAGTGTGCCTCACGTGCAGTGTAAGTCATTGGTTTATGTTAAGTTAGAGCTGCAACCATAACGCACGAGCCGAGCGAGCGAAACCAGACTCCCGCTCCAAGTTCCAGAAACGAATCGGTCCTATTCATACCTAATTATAGGTTAATGTTAGAACTGTGACCATAACACACGAGCCTAGCGAGCGAAGCGAGCTTGCCGCGGCAACGCCCGGCGAAGTGCCAGATTTTTTATTTTTTTTGTTTTTTTATGACGCTACAGTTAGCCTAGGAGGCTTTCACTGCTTCACCGGACTATAGAGGCGAGCAGAGGGCTCGAGCCGTCTAGCAATTAAGTAACCCGCGCCGGAGGGCACCCCCTGTGGGGTTCGAACCTCGACTCTGGGCGATTACTGGCGGGGAGAGGGCAAGATCATCATTTTAGGGAGTTTTGTGCAACTTTCGCTCAACGTTAATGACATGACGCGGCCCCCCGTCCGCGTTGAGGGGGGCTTTTTATCGATACGATATGCAAACTAAGGGTCATGGAGGGCGTTGGTGGTCGCGACGCGATCGCGGTCGTACTCTCGTCCGACGAGTATGAATGATCGGTTTACCGAATATTATGTTTAGGGATACAAGCGTCATGATAAAAAACAGTAGGAGTTTAATATATAATGATATTATTAATTACAATTTTCGGAAATATGAGTGTTATGAACATCGCCGGTAGCACTACAAATAGTAATGAATGAAACTTTAGGAAGAGTGATCATTCGTATTACAAATCATTAGGAAGAACAAATTCGGGTAAAAAACTTTAGATGATCCAATATGGACCCGCTTATCACAGATATAGTACTTATTAATAAGCTTACTTGTTAAGTTTTTACTTTTGATATTATTTGGTTAACTAACGGTTTTGGCAAACTATTTAGTACCTACTCGTACATGGGACAAGGTGCACATCGTGACCGTCTGCCGTATTCAATATTATAATCAATTATTGATTGAGGTAGTCTCTTAAGGCAGGCAAAGCCGTGGTCGGGAGTTACTAAATATTATATGTTGACACTTATACTTATCTGTGTCTACTAAACTAATGACTTAAAGAATAGCTCGATAGGCACGTATTACGCGTGACTAAATGGAAAACAACAAGTAAGACAAATACATAAATATTGTTTTCCATAAGATAACGTTGTTAGGAAAGGACATTTCATTTTCCAGTTTTCGTTGCGTTATCATTATAATTCCGCCTCGCTGGCTCTTCAAAGAATTAATTACAGGAGTTTAAGTAATGTGTATCTGAATAATATTTAACATGAATTTGTAACATAAATAGAGATACTTGAGGACAGTGCCAGATTTAGATTCTGGGGCACCAGGCTTACTATCAAAATGACATGGTTCCATCAGAAAACAAGCGCGGCAACAGTTAATGTTGCAACTGGTGCTGAGATGAGACCAATCGAACTCGCACAGATAACCATTAAGGGCTTCTGTAACAAACTTCCCAATGATATTAGAGAATTGTCTACGAATAAGTTTAAAAGAATTATTAAAGCCAAATTGTGTAGCAGGGCATATTACAAAATTTCTGATTATTTACTTACATCACTTGAAAAAAGTGCTTGGGATTGAGTTGTTCTGAGTCAACACACAAAGATTGTAATTAATCTTAAGTATATTTTATTTTAAAAAAGGATTCCTACTGAGTTTTCTGGCAGTGTTTCTCAGTAGCTGCCACGTCATGCACTGCACGGTAGGGTGAAAAAAAATATGACGATTCCTCATAAATGTAAAATTTTTAGGGAATAAAGAATTTTTGTCTTAGACTTATGAGTACCTATATTATCTCTGCTAGTTTTCGGAATATTTATTTTTCCTTTTTCTTCTCCCTCGGCCTGTCCAGGCTGTTAAGCTACTAACAATACATATCGACAGATCAAATTTACAAGATCCCTGTCTTAAACAGTTACGGTAAACGTAGGCAGCATCTGTCAACTTTGTTACAGTAACGAGGCTGACGTCTATTTGTTTTTCTTAGTTTCGCCTTTAAGATATGATATGTGTTGTATTAGTTTCAATAATGTACTGAACTCCTTCAATGAAATGTTTTACATTCTTAAGTACCTGTAAGTTGTTTAGTTCTCTGATCTGCTTCAGTATCCATTCATTTTTCTTTATTGTGTCTGCACATATTAGATTCACCCACCGAATTTCAAGGATTCATGCATTGTAGCTTCATTATAGCATATACACAGGAAGCTCATAGAACAAGATTAAGAGAGTCAGGGCACAGCGTTCATTCGCTCAAAGACCAGCCCGACTGGGGAAGTACCTCCACATTATTAATAATAACATTAATAATTTAATGTTTTGTTTCCAAGTGTGAGTAAGGTCGCCAGAGCTCATTGGGGTGGGGCAAGGGTCAGCAACAACTTAACTTAATTTAAGTTAGCTAAATATCGTTACTGTTATAAAATAAATCTTATTGTAAATTATTTCCTACAATCCGTGTACCTAAATATCTATATGTACCTAGAAATAATTATAAATTAATTATATATTACTACGAACATGTTCTGACTATTTACAAGTGCTTTTTAAAGTCTACGTGAATAAAAACCTTTTTTATTTTATTTTTTTAAACACTTGTTTTCTGACGCTTAAAGGCCGGCAACGCACCCGCGACTCTTCTGGTGTTGCGAGTGTACATGGGCGGAGGTGATCACTCAGCATCAGGTGACCCACGTGCTAGGTTCTTTAGTGGTGACCCTCCAAGACCGTACAAAGATTAAGCAATTATCTTGTGAGGGCTGCTGAAAGCCGCTGGATGCGAGTAGCGCAAATCCGGCTTTCTTAGACCGGCCTTTCCATCAGTCGAGGTCTTCCGGCTGGAATGATAATGATTATTTAGTTCTACACAGGTCTCGAACCTGGGATCTCATCTGTGGTCAAAAATACCACCGCTAGTCCAACGAGTATGTCTCTCTGATACGGCGCAAGCTACACTTAATTATGTAAACTGTATTATGAAATATTTATTAGTTTATTATACTTGTTTATGCATGAATATGAAAGTATGTAAGTACATTAATCTACGTAGTATATATATTACTAAGTTAGAACACCACACTCAGTAGAACTGACAATGGTACACTACCAGCTGCCTGTCATTTCCAATTTTTACCAGTCCATCCTTCGGTTGTCTGGAAGAAATCGCTATTATGCGATAAGACCGCCAATTGTCCTACACTATTTTAAATATTAAGATTTTTCCTGTAAACTTCTTTTTTATATGTTGTGCAATAAAGTGTATCTATCTATCTTAACTACGACTAGTTTGCATGGACAGAAAGATTGAAAGGCGTTATCGACTGACAAGATACAATTTGACTCCAGATGTGTACAAATGCCTCTTTCGATGAAAAAAAACGTATCGGATACATACAAATCCCTAGCATTACGTGTACCCGAGCGAATTGCCTCCAATTGGTCCACCTGTACCATTGACAAATATACAGACTCCGTCACTTTCTCACTTCGAATTACCGAGGGTGTCCATTTCTTTAATCAGTAATCCCAAAATATTAGGTAAGTTTTTTTTATATAATAATATCCTGTGACATTATTTACACACGGCCATCTGATCTCAAAGTAAGCAGGGCTTGTACTATGGAAACCAGATAACTGTGCCTCTAGCACGAGTTCCTGCTAGAGGCACTGATATATTATAAATCTTTTGTAAATACATAGACACATTCATACACGCAAATATCTTTCCTGTAATTGGGTAAATTTGACAGATTGGGGTAGCTTGATGTGCTGGCGTCGGTACATATGTCTCTGTCTCTGCGGTGTAGACCGTTTGCTACTTCATTTGTCGCTGACAAATGAAGTAGAAAACGGTGTGTTTAATTGATCATCACAATATTTTTGCTATTTCGTCATTAGAAGCAATAAAGTTTGTACGGGTATTTATTTTATTTTCAAATCGATATAAAAATGGCGTGTCATGCTAGAAGATTAATCCCTTATTATCCACTTATGTATCCAACCCTCTTTGTTATAGGGATGGTTTGATATTATAAGCTGGAGCAAAGTAGCAAAGTATACAATATGTAACGTAATTAACGCACACCCTCAAACACCCCAATTAGAATATTGTGTTGTAATCATAATACATACACTGAATTTTTTATTTAACATGTATATGCATTGTTATTTACTAAATTATTTTCTTGGAATAAAGTTTATTTTTCTTTATTTTGTATTGAATGATGGAATTTATATGATACAAATAAAACTGCGATTTTAAAAGTCTTATTACTTTGACTTACGGTCCATTTCAATTTGTTTTGACCGTACAGGGTTAATATTACAAAAAATCCGTAATTTTATTTTATTTTAGAATAAAAATTACCTATATTAAAAATGATATAAATCGATTCAGTAAACGATTCTCAAGAAACTATTTTCAGGATGTGAGTTAATTATGTTACATGTTGTATATTCGAAGTGTTTTGAGGTAGATTAAATAATCCTGGTATATTAGACTGATTGAGGCTGCTCGTTCCAAACACCAGGTCGCGGCAAGCGCCGAGGGCATCACATTACGTGGGACAAATGCTTTCTCTTTTAATAAAACTTTTGTTTTGTCAATTATGACTGCGGAGCTAGTTGCAGTGTCAAAGGCTTTATCATATGTGAGCAATGATTTATCTGTGCCTAAAGTAGTAATACTGACGGATAGTCAAAGTGCTCTACTTCATATTGCAGCGTGTGCCTCTGGAGTCAGAGGTCATCCAGTAGCATATACAATTTTAGACCAAATAAAAAATATAAATAACGGAAAGAATATAACTTTGTCGCTGCAATGGGTTCCGCATTCCGCGATAGCGCATGTAGTGCGAAACACTCCCATCAATAGCGTGTTCTGCTATTACTGATCCGTTCCGGTCACATTTTTTCACACTTCTGATGTGTTCAGCAAGTCTGGTAGCTACCAGATTTGCTGAACACATCAGGGCGAAACGGGACGTTACGTAGCTACGTAACGTCCCGTTTCGCCCACATAACTCTTGCCATAAATGCTCCCGGGGTTTACATAATTCCTTGTCAGTGCTATATATATACTAAAGCTATATTTTATTTGAATTTTATAGCATTATTATGCTATAAAATTCAAATAAAGCTATAGCTATTAAGCAGAACACTCTATTGATGGGAGTGTTTCGCACTACATGCGCTATCGCGGAATGCTATAAAATAAATTAATATAATCTCAAAATGGGAAATCATAAATTTGACCGTCCGGCGGGTCTCGAACCTGCACCATCTACCAATCCAGGGTAGGCGCTCTGCGTTAAGCTACGAACGATACACGCTAGCAGATCAAATTTAGGCTTCCCTTGCTAACACCCTTCCGGAGGATGTAGGTATTATCTATCGGCTTTGTTTTCTAGAAACATGGCCGACTGATATGTTCACAGTTGCATGTGAAAGATGCGCAGATAACGCAGAGCGCCTACCCCGGATTGGTAGATGGTGCAGGTTCGAGACCCGCCGGACGATCAAATTTATGATTTCCCATTTTTGAGATTAAAGCTATATTATTATGTTACATAATATTCCTGAGAAATTCTCACTTTGTGGCAAGCCTAGTCACACTGGTGTCTAGAGACCGGATATTTGTCAACAGTACTTTTATTTGAGACTATTTTGTGCTGAATATTCTTTTTTGTGCTCCTATTGTGTTGGAAGATTAAGTTATACAGTTATTACAAAATGTAGATTTAGATAGCGCGAAATTACTATAGAAAAATAGCTTGACAACTTAAGCAAAGACTTTGTTGTCGCTTCATGTTAAATAAGTAGTAAATGTTAAAAAGGATTATTTTGCTATACTAAGAAGATAAGGAACAAGCGTGCGGCCCTTTAGGGAGGGTCCATTTGTTTTATTTATTTTTATTATTTATTTATACTTTATTGCACACAGAAATACATATTTACATTAAAGATTACATATATCATGTACACAGGCGAGCTTAACTCAACTATGAGTTCTCTTTTTTTTGAGACAACGCCCTCTTTAGGGAAAATAATCCCTGTGTCTCGGGGTACTTTACAAACATACAATTGATGGACACAAAGTACAGACACCAGCACATCAAGCTACCCCAATCTGTCAAATTTAACACCCAATTGAAAGTGAACCTTATGCTTACGTGATTTAGTTGAAAATCTATAAAAGAAATTTGACAGATTGGGGTAGCTGGTTGTGCTGGCCTATGTACGTCCAAACTCAGTACAAGGGAGGGCACTAGTGACTTGTAATACAGGTATCAAACCTACTTGATGAAGGTTTGATACCTGTATAACAAAGTTTTGTCATATGCTAAGATACTATTATAATTGTAAACCTGTGTGTACTTTGTGAGAGATAATAAATGACTTATTATTATTATAACTATTTATGGGTCACACAAATGTCCTGCACGGGAATCGAACCCGAGACACGAAGTGACGAGACGACTGTCTTAACCGATGCGCCAAACGTGTAATCATGACGCTTGCAATACACATAGCTTTTCAGACCTTTTCAACTTTCAATGCACCTGAACTTTTGGTCCATTTTCACCAGTAACGTTATAGTATCGTTAACATGATCTTATTACATAACATGCACCTACAAGCCGCTCCGTAACTTATCGTATGGGCAGTGATTAGGATAACCACTGCCCAGTGCCCATACGATAAGTAAAATGTACATTTCTTTTTATAATCTTCCTAGCCCCGAACTAAGCAAAGCTTGTACTATGGGTACCAGGCGACGATATACATACTTATATAGATAGACTAGCTGTGCCTTGCGGTGTTACCCGCGTTAAATTTTACAAATTTTCTTTGCTATAAACCTCACGGAGCCCGAGACCTTTCCAACGAATGCAAAACCGTGGAAATCGGTTCGCGCGTTCTGGATTTATAGCGTCAGGAAGGAAAACCCGACTTATTTTTATATAGTAGATAAATACTTAAATACATAGAAAACATCTATGACTCATTCGTGCTCATCACACAAATATTTGCACTAACCGGGATTCGAACCCAGGACCACCGTCTTCGTTGGCAGGAGCATTACCAACTAGGCTACGGTGACCGTTAAATATTGTGATTCATAATGAAAGATAGATATATAGACTGGTAACTCAATTAATTAATTTTATGTTGGATTCGGCAAATCGTTTCGACTTCTTCAGGTTTACGAGAGTTACCCGTTAGAATCTTTCATTATGTTAGTTCCTCACTTCAGTTTTAATAACAATATTGTGATTCTTATCTTTTTGAAGTCATATTCGTTAGTACTATAATGGTTCTATTGTTTCCGAAATGAGTGCTTTGATAAAAGGCAAAGGCTAAAAATAACTGATTCTAATTAAGATGTCCCGAGAGGTTGAGAGACAGAACGTTGAATTCAGTAAATAGGAGATCAAAATCTGTTTGTAAAATATATTCAATCCTTTTTTTTATTTAACAGATTAAGTCTGCTTTATTGTTTTAAGTATAAAGTTCATTCAATCGAAAAAAACCAGCCAAGTGCGAGTCTGACTCGCACACGAAGGGTTCCGTGTCATTATCTATAAAAACGAGCGAAAATTCACGTTGTATGAGAGCAAGCAATATTTATTTTATTTTATATTTTAGTATTTTTTGTCATAGTGGCAACAGAAATACATCATCTGTGAAAATTTCAACTTAGTCTGGTGACAGAGTACAGACAAACAGCGAAGTCTTAGTAATAGGGTCCCGGTACGGAACCCTAAAAACGAAAATGAATGATTAGAGTTTCTACAATTATATTTTATGTTAGGCTGTCATAGCTATATGCTCTCACCGGTCCGAAAGCGATCGGCGAGGTTAAGCAACTAGGCTTGCGGTCAATCCATAGATGGGTGACCACCAATGTGGATTAATTTCTGAGTGTCTCCGGAGGGCACGTTAAGCTGTCGGTACCGATTGAAGTCATTAGGCAATAGTCGTTAAGCCATGTCAGAGGCCTAAGTACTGGGTCGCTTGAACAACTCTGACAGTAGGGTAGGGCTTACCGGTTCGTCGTAGGCCCTCGAGAACTTTTCTGTCCCAGGGGCCGTCGGTTTAAGGGGCTATGTGCCCTGCCCCCTGCCACTTCAGTTTGGCAGTTCTCATACAAATAGTCAAATTTAACCTAAACATACAAATTTCAGTGTAACCACAACGCATGGGTTGGTTTTACTGCAAACTAGCAATTTTATGCACGGTCGGGTAAAAAAAAAATGATGAGTCATGAAAAAAATGACCATTCCACATAAATGTAATTTTTTTACGGAATCAATGATTTTTGAATTGAATATAATTTAATTGAGCGTGAAGACTGTAAGCCTATTCAATTAATGAAATCTACTTTTTCCTACCGCAACCACGAATTATTAAACTTTTTATTTTTCTTGTATATTTATTTTGTCGGAGAATCCTACTAATATTATAAAGGCGGAAACACATTATTAATATGCGACGCGACGCAACGTGTCGACACCCGATATGCTAATGTGCACGGTGCATATCGGGTGTCGACGTGTTGCGTCGCGTCGCCGCCAACACGCGACGCACCGACATATTAGCAATTTCTGAATACTATCTTACAGTCTTACACGTCCAGTGGTACTATGGATATAATAAATTAGCAGTGCTCAAGGACTTCGTTAAGCGTTATAAATATTTTTGTCTCTGCCCGTTTGTCCCGCATTCGGCTTAAACGTTCGGGATAAATAAAAATTATGATGATGAATCGTAACCTATGACACTCCACAATAACGTAGCTTTCTAGAGACTATGTCTATATATCTACATTTTATTCTGTGATGTGAAATAAAGTGTACCTATCTATCTATCTTTCTATTGGTGAAATCATTTTGAAAATCGGTTCAGTAGATCCAGAGATTACCCCTTACAACGTCACAAACTGCTGCCAACTCTGGGCCGGGGCACCACAGTATCAACTTCTTCCTTTTGATCGCATTCAACATCGTGCAGCTCGAATGGTCGTTGACGACGGGAGTACCACTATTTGGTTTGATCCTTTTACCTTGCGGAGAGACGTAGCGTCTCTATGTGTCCTCTACCGCATTTATTACGGGGAGTGTTCAGAGGAATTTTTCGAGCTTATACCTGCCGCCACATTCCGCCACAGACCCTTTCGCCAAAAGTGGAAATTTCATCCTTATCACCTGGATGAATGGTCATCTACCACTGTGCGTTTCACAAGAAACTTTTTGCCGCGCACTACCGCTCTGTGGAATCAATTAGCTGCGGAGGCATTTCCGATCCGGTATGACATGGCAACCTTCAAGAAGCGAGCCTATTCTTTTCTTAAAGGCCGGCAACGCACTTGCAGCTCCTCAGGTGTTGCGAGTGTCTACAAACTTTACCTCTTTATAATATTAGTATAGATAACGAGTCAGATGAAGAAATTCGAAAGTTAAGTAGTAGTAGTAAGTAATATAGAAGTTTGATTATGGATATATGGATGTATAAATGTATGGCTGATTGTTGCTCTTTCACGCAAAATCTACCGAACGGATTTTGATGAAACTTTGTTTTAATATCTATACATATAATAAAATCGTAGGAAAATCAAAACTGTACATTGAATATTTTTTTAAAAGGATACTTGGGGCGTGATCTACTGTCGATATCGAAGACAAAAATATAGTTTTTAGAATTTTTGTCTGTGTGTCTCTTTGTCTGTATGTATGTCCGGGCTAAACTCAAAAAGTACTGCATCGATTTACTTGAAATTTTGCATGAATATTACTAAGAGGTCGGGTCAACATATAGGCTACATGTTATCACCTACGGGGAGGAGTGGTGATAATTTATAAAGTTTAACGCGGGTAAAACCGCGGGGCACAGCTAGTAGCTTATATATCCAAATAAAACAAAGGCTATATTTAATCACTAGCTGTGCCCCGCGGTTTTACCCACGTTAAAGTTTATTCATTATAACAGTTTCTCCCCGAAGGTGATAGCGTGATAATATGTAGCCTATATGTTGCCCCGACCTCTTAGTGATATTCATGCAAAATTTGAAGTAAATCCATGCAATACTTTTTGAGTTTAGCCCGGACATACATACAGACAAACAGACAAAAATTCTAAAAACTATATTTTTGGCTTCGATGTCGATTGTTGATCATGTCCCAAGTATCCTTTTAAAAAAATATTCAATGTACAGTTTTGACTTTCCTACGATTTTATTATATGTATAGATGTTTAATGCGAGTAAAACCGCGGGACACAGCTAACGTAATATATATATAATAATAATGATGTCCTCCTAGCCGAATTTCGGCCACGGCGGCCAGTCTCAATAGAGATTAGCCATCTGCGCGGGACATATTATAGTGCTCAAGTGTGTGCGCAAACACGGGAGCACTTTCTATCACTCTCGTGACCCGATGGGACGCCTAGCAACACGACCGGAATGAGGTCAGGTACAGGACCGACGGCTTTACGTGCTATCCGAGGCACGGGGGTATAATTATCGCCAACTTCCAGCTAACGCCACGCCACGCTCAGCCATAGCTTAGTATATGAATAACACATACACACATAAAAATATCGATTCCTTCTGTAAAAGGAGCGATACACATAATGTAAATACTAGATATAAGAATAATCTCATATTGCATACTACCCGTCTCCACAAAATAAGTAACTCTTTTATGGGGCAATGTATAAGATTCTATAACAAACTTCCCAATGATATTAGAGAATTTTCTACGAATAAGTTTAAAAGAATTATTAAAGCCAAATTGTGTTGTTTCTGATTATTTAAGTGATAAAAGTGCTTGGGATTGAGTTGTTCTGAGTCAACACACATGATTGTAATTAATCTTAAGTATATTTTATTTTAAAAAAGGATTCCTACTGAGTTTTCTGGCAGTGTTTCTCAGTAGCTGCCACGTCATGCACTGCATGGTAGGGTAAAAAAAATATGACGATTCCACATAAATGTAAAATTTTTACGGAATAAAGTACCTTTGACTTTGACTTTGACTTTGACATAGGCTATGATTTATAAAGTTTAACACGAGTAAAACCGCGGGGTACAGCTATATACTAATTGTGCTTTGGGTACTTATTTAGTAATAGTAAATTGTGACGATGGAAAACCGGCCAAGTGCGAATCGAACTCGCACACGAAGGTTTCCATACCATTATTTATAAAAACTTCAAACAATCACGTGTGTTGTATGGGAGCCCCTTAAATATTTATTTTATTCTATTTTCTTAGCATTTGTTGTTATAGCCGCAAGATAAATACAGCATCTGTGAAAATATCTAGTCATCACGGTTATGGAGATACGACCTGGTGACAGATGGACAAACAGACATACAACGGAGTCTTAGTAAAAGGGTCCGAAGAAATGAATAACCTATTCTTAGTAAAACAGTTTGCAATAGCAATTAACTTTAAGGGGCTATAACAGTGGCAGTAACTAAGTAAGAGTTAGTAGCGCCATCTAGTGAACTTTTAGTACTCATTAGCAGTCTTCTCCAATGCTGCAGGCGACACCACGACATCCTGACTATATTTTAGTAGAGTAGAAATCTTGACAGAAACGTCACAGCAGCCGTGCCGCTTTACTAAATAAATATTACATTAAACATATTAGGTGTCATATTTAATATTATTAATGGCTTAATAAATATACATATAAAGATCACAATTTATTATTGAAAAGAACTTCACAACACCGCCGCCGTGCTCTTCTCTAGGGTACACCCCAAGCCCACCGCAGATCCCGTCCGAATGTTTGGCGAACCGATCCCTTGGGAGAAGAAAACCAAATATTTGGGTGTGATCCTGGATCAGAAGTTAAGCTTCAAGGACCATCTGAGACACGCTCGTAACCGTGGCTCGTTTGCCCTTTATAGATTACACTGCCTCCTGAATGCACGCAGTAAAATGTCCCTTGAAAACAAGGTGAGAATTTACAAGACGTGCATTCGACCCATGATGACCTATGCGAGCCCGGTCTTCGCGCACGCTAAGGATCACCTCATCCACCTCTTACAGGTAGTTCAAAATAAGTTTATGCGACGAGCCGTGAGCGCACCATGGTTGGTCCGTAACAAAAGCCTCCATGCCGATCTCCAATTGCCTACCATCAGGCAATGGATGAAGCAAACGTCCAAACGGTACTTTGATTCTGCCACTCACCATCCAAGTAACTTGGTGGTACAGGCGGTAAATTACACTCCCCTCCGATTCTCTATCAAGCACCGTCGTCTGAAGCACGTCCTGGACGACTCGGACGACGAGATTACCGTTTACCTTGAACACATCAAATCGACCAGAGACTCTCGCAACACTGCACAACCGACATTCCGTACTTGCCGGACGAGAGTACGACCGCGAACGCGTCGCGACCACCCTCCATGACCCTTAGTTTGCATTCGATCCGATAAATACCCGCTCCGGACCTAAACCGGAAGCGAGGCCCGCGTCGCGTATTAACGTAGAGCGACAGTTGCACAAAAATCCCCTAAAAATCATGATCTCTCGCCCTCTCCCCGCCAGTATCCACCCAGAGCCGAGGTTCGAACCTCACAGGGGGTGCCCTCCGGCGCGGGCACTTAGTTTGTAGTTTATATTTTGCAAGGCGGTTAGAGCCCACGCTCACCCCTACTGTCCGGTGAAGCAGCAGCAGAAAGGCTAACTGCTATCGTCATGTGAAAAAAAAAATAGGTGCCTCTCTTTCTTTTTTTGGGACCAGACATCGACGAGTGCGGAAGTTCTGCCGGTTTACGTATCGATTAATCCTCAGTGTAATGTGCAGTAAAATAATACAGTAAAATCAATGAGTTATAAGTGCTATTCTCTATGGTACTATGCACTCAGGCGTGTCGCTAGGCGTTTGTCGCTGTAACTTTGCGTTTATCGCTATAACTTGGCGTTTGTCGCTATAACTTGGCGTTTGTCGCTATAACTTTGCGTTTGCCACTATAACTGGTTCAATTATGAGTATGACAGAAGTTTACAAAATATGTTTGCATACATTTGAAAGCGAAGTGTTTTGAGTGTATATATCTCTGTTACGAGAGTGATTGCCTGATTCAGTGCCTTGAGTGCGAGGTGGACGACTGAATAGGCAACTTCGTGCAGTTGCCATGATAATTAACTGTTTGTGTTTTATGCAGATGGTGATTCTAATGACGGTGAGCTCTCTAATGCAGTGGGAGCTGGCGATCATAGCTTCGCCGTGTCTCCTGGTGCTGCTGAAGAAGCGCGGTCGTGGACGACGCGTAGTCAGGAGAGGCCGTATGAGGAATTTTCAAGATGGGCGATGAGTCACGGCGGACTTTGCCTATATTAGGCCGAGTCGATCGGTGCCTCTCTCTCTTTTTCGGGACCAGACATCAACGAGTGCGGAAGCTCTGCCAGTTTACGTATCGATTAAACTTCAGTGTAATGTGCAGTGGTTATTGTGTTCATATTCATATCTTTATTTTCATTCCATAATGTCAATAATACAGGTCTTATAATAATAATGCTTATAGCTAAGTACAATTATGGACCCTGTAGGGCACAGCAAAAATGATAACTTAAAACTAAACATGCAATTATATAATTAATAAAAAATATCTAGTTAAAATTGCTTTGGCGTTATGAGTAATTTGTCATAAGCAAATTTTTTTTCAAATTTATTCTGAAGTGTGAATCAACCTCTTTTTTATGATAAAATCCTTTTTAATTCCTAAAAATATAATAAAAATGATATAAAACAAAATAAAAAGGTTTTATTCGCGTAGACTTGAACAGACGCCAGCACATCCAGCTACCCTAATCTGTCAAATTTCTTTTATAGATTTTCAACTTTATGACAAAAACTTTCTCTTTCAATCGGGGAAATTTTACAGATTGGGGTAGCTTGATGTGCTGGCATCTGTACATAGTCAGAACATATTTGTAGTAGAATTAAGTTGGTTCGTAAATTATTTCGAGGTACATGTAGATATTTAAGTACACGGAGTGTATAAAAGAAAATGTGATATAACATTTAATTTTAAACGAATTTATGATTTAGGTAGCTTATATAAGTTACTGTCAAGCTTAATATAGGTTAAATTATCGAAGTTTTAGATAATAATAATTTACTTCATCTTGTCTTATTCTTCTATTGGATTAAAATATTAGGTTTCATATTATAATGGTTAAGAAAACGCTGCAGTACTGTTACTCCCAGATGTTAAAGGAAAAGTAACAGTAGTGGATGCTGAGGTTGTCTGAAAGAGATCGGTGATAAATATTAGATTTACCATCTACTAGCCAGACCACACGACTAGTCTCAAATAAGGCTCGACTAGCCGTTCATGATGGAGTGTTAGTGCCAACTTTAATGTATGGAAGTGAAAGTTGGGTATGGCAGAAAAAGAATGCAACAGTGGAAATGAGAGCCCTGAGAAGTATGTGTGGTGTGACTTTGAGAGACAGAATTGGAAATTCTGATTTAACAGAGCGTTGTGGTGTGAAAGACAATGGAGTCACAAAGATTGAAAAAGGTATCCTGTGATGGTTTGGCCATTTGGAAAGGATGAATAAAAGAAGATTGACGAAATAAGTATACCTGGCCTGTGTGAATGGTACAACCGGAAGGGGGAGACCTCGTAGAATATTCTCTTATAAAATCGGAGACGTTCTCAAGAAAGGTCAGGTCAGAAGTACCCTAAACCGGCAAGCATGTAGTGATAATGTCAGTAAACGAAGTGAAAGAGGTGTGCAAGGATCGTGACAAAATATGGAAGTCCGTTGTCTCTGCCTACCCCTCTGGGAAACAGGCGTGTATGTATGTATTACCATCTACTCAATTTACAGCGTTACTCTTTGTCCCGATCCTATTACGTATGCACTAAGCGGACTTGATAAGTATTTTGCACCACCGATCGGTTTTGACATTTTTATGAGAGCCTCGCCTCTGATAATAGCGACTAGACCCTTTATATTATACTTGCAATCTAGTTTTACCTCACGTATTCTCCGTTATTTGGGTGGTGGGAATAAATTTTAATAATATGTAAAGTACCTTCCTATTTTTAGGGCGGGTTAGCAAACATCAGCACCGTCAATGAATCGATAAATACATATTACTATAATAATTGACGGGCCTGTTGGCGTGGTTGGTAGATATGCTGCGGTTCACGCCGGAGGTCGTGGGTTCGATTCCCACCCGGTACAAATATTGGTGTGCATGAAATACATGTCTGTTTGTCCTGACTCTGGGTGTAAATTATCTATAAAGTATGTATTTACAAAACAAAAATAATATACCTAGTTTATCAGTTATCTAGTTACCAAAGTACAAGCTCTGCTTATTGTGAGATTAGATGACTGTGTGTGAATAATGTCCAAGGATATTATAATTGTTTCTTTCACTCCGTTTGAATCCTATAAGATAAATAAAAAAGGTTTTTATTCACGTAAACATTAAAAAAGCGTTAAAATAGTCAGAACAGGTTTGTAATAATATAGTTAAGTATACATAATTATTTCTAATTACATATAGATATTTAGGTACACGGATTGGTAAAACATGAATAACAAATAAACGGTGTTTGTTTTAGAGGTATGGAACTTTAAATTGCAATAAAACAACGATGGATTATTCGATTAACATGAATTTTATTTATCCGAAAGATAATCTTGTGGCATTACATTTTAAATATGATTTCTGGCATATGACCGCCACGGCTGGCTCGGATGTATTCCAATCTGGACGTCCAATTTTTGATGACTTTTTCAAACATTTGTGGCCGTATGTATAGCTGCAATAACACGGCGAATGTTGTCTTTCAAATGCTCAAGTGTTTGTGGCTTATCCGCATAGACCAATGACTTTACATAGCCCCACAGAAAGTAGTCTAGCGGTGTTAAATCACAAGACCTTGGAGGCCAATTCACAGGTCTAAAACGTGAAATTAGGCGGTCACCAAACGTGTCTTTCAATAAATCGATTGTAGCACGAGCTGTGTGACATGTTGCACTGTCTTGTTGGAACCACAGCTCCTGGACATCATGGTTGTTCAATTCAGGAATGAAAAAGTTAGTAATCATGGCTCTATACCGATCACCTTTGACTGTAACGTTCTGGCCGTCATCGTTTTTGAAGAAGTACAGACCAATGATTCCACCAGCCCATAAAGCGCACCAAACAGTCAGATTTTCTGGATGTAACGGTGTTTCGACCTACACTTGAGGATTAGCTTCACTCCAAATGCAGCAGTTTTGTTTGTTGACGTAGCCATTCAACCAGAAGTGCGCTTCATCGCTAAACAAAATTCGCTTATGAAAATCGGGAACAACGGCAATCTCGTTTTGGGCCCATACGACGAATCTACGCCTTACTTGATGTTCGTTTGGCTTCAATTCTTGCATGAGTTGGATTTTGTAAGCACGCAAACCAAGATCCTTCCGCAAAATCTTCCATAAAGTGGATGGACACAGATCCAATTCCTGTGCTCGATGGCGGATAGACTCATTCGGGTCTTCCTCAATGCTACGCCATCAATAGCTTCTTCTGTACGCACCGTACGGCGTCTCTGGGGATGCGAGTTATCAATAAGAGTAAAGTGGTGCGATAACGTTCCATGGTTAATCGAATTAACTGCTCTGATGGACGATTTTGTCGACGATAAAATGGACGTAGTACGCGATACGTATTCCGCACAGAACCATTATTTTTTAAATTAAACTGCACTATTTCCAAGCGTTGTTCAGGCGTGAGTCTATTCATGATGAATTGCCAAACCAAACGGAGAATAAATCACTTGACAGCTGTTAAATCGGTCGCCATCTTGAACAGTAATGCCAACTTAAAGTTTTATAATGTAAATTGTATAATGTAATATAATATTTAGCTAGCTTGTATTAAGTTATTGTTTAAGTTTAATTATCAAAATTTATAGATTAAGCTATATTTAACTACATATTGTCTGAATGGTTCTGTCTATATTAACCCGGCGTGAATGAGGTGAGAAATTGTTACACCAGCTATGAGGTGGGTGGGAGATACCCAAAATTTTGATGTTCAATTTTTGAAACTATGACTTAGATTTATACTTTAGATATATTAATAATAGTAACCATTCAACAAGATTAGATTAAAATGCCAGCATTAAAAACAAAAAATGGTTACTTTTTATTAAAATAACAAAGTATCGAAATTTTCTTTGAAAAAGGTACACGTTTAGGTAGTTATCTTCTTTTCGCATAAAAATCTAACAAAATTCCAATTTCTTTGGTAATTTAACATAACAATACTGTTTCCTAATTATTATATATAAAAACTGGCCAAGTGCGAGTTGGACTCGCCCACGAAGGGTTGCGTACCATTATCTATAAAAACGAGCAAAAAATTCAAGTTTGTTGTATAACCCTTAAATATTTATTTTATTTATTTTTTTAGTATTTGTAGTTATAGCGGTAACAGAAAAATGAAAATTTCAACTGTCTACCTTTCACTTGACATATTTACTGACTAGTAGCCACCGGCACAGATTCCGGTTCTTCCAAATTATCCAAAATACCCTCTTGTTTTCTAATATTTCCTGTAGCCGATGTTCATTTGCTTGATAATACATCTTGAAAATTCTAAATTAAATCATAAAATACTATAAATCAATACTATAAATCAAAAACTTACTGTCACAAAAATGTAACACCGACTACGAGGTCGGGTATAACGTACCCCAGCCACGTATAAGAATGTTTATCTACCCGACGCAACACTAAACATCATACTGTACCTCACCTCTCACAACCTTACCGCCAGCTACTAAAACGACAGGACTCGCATGACAACAGTAAGATTAAATAATCTGCGTTTAAAAACTTCCCGGGTATGACATACCCGACCTCACTCACGCCGGGTTAAGGTACGAATTCAATATTATTATTCTGGCCGACCTTGTGTTTATAACGACGGTCGCGCTTTAATGCTACCACAATAGCTACTATAATAGTGATAGCTGTACCTAATCATTAACACGTAGGTATGTGAAAGAACTTATTTAAACTTTGTGCACATCATACAGTTATTAGCAGCATTAACAAAAAGGCTTTAAAGGCTGTGTGGTGACGGCGGATATCAGAATATCATCACCCCATCTCATCCCGTGGGGGGCGTAGAAGTAGACCTGAGGGAATATGTACCAGAGGACGGGCAGCAGCTTCCATCTTAGTACTATTCCTTCATTTTGTGATCGCCAAGCGTGGCGATTATGGCATTTCCCCCAATATAATTCTTGGGAGCGGCTTCTCCAGCAGCGGAATTCTATCAGCTGTAATGTTGAATAGTTTCTTTCACACCATGTGAATCCTATATTGATAGGTCGTACGATATCATTAACACTTTGCTGTAAATCATGTAAAACACAGAATAACTGTGACGTGCACAAAGTATGCATATAAGTAATAAGAATAATAATCTGGGACATTATTTACACACAATTCCAAATTAAGCAGAGCTTGTAGGTACGATGGAAATCAGATAGCTGATATACTACAAGACAATTTTTTTAATTATGTAGATAATTACACCCAGACACAGGACAAACAGACATGTTCATGCACAGCAATAGCTGCCTAGTGGTAATTAATTAGGACATAACTGCTAGGTATTTTTTGGCTTATAAACATATGTCAAAAAGTAGCAATTTGCATTGTATACTTCATCGCTGCAGCTGAATGAAGTCCACTGCTGGACAAGCCTCCCCCAACAAAATCATCTTGGAGGGATATGCCATAATCGCCACGCTTGACAGACGGGTTGGCAATCGCAGTAAGGTTGTCATAGTACTCAGAAAGTAGCTGCTCCCCGTCCTGTGGTAAACATTATCTCGGGTCGTTTTACTCCCCCCACGGGATGAGGAGTGATGATATTCTGATATTCGTCACCGTCACCACACAGCAATATAATAGCAATTGTATACTTGAACATACTTCATTAAATTATTAATTTCAAATATTTATATTAATAATATCCAGGGACATTATTTTACACCCGGTCATCTGATTCCAAACTAAGTAGAGCTTACTGAACTATGGAAACCAGATATCTGATATAATACTTTTCTTTTCTAAATAGATACTTTTATAGATAACTAGCTTTGCCCCGCGGTTTTACCCGCGGTAAACTTTATAAATGATCCCAGCTCATCCCCCGTAGGTGATAGCGTGATAATATGTAGCCTATATGTTGACCCGACCTCTTAGTAATATTTATGCTATATAAATTTGATGTAAATCCATGCAGTAATTTTTGAGTTTAGCCCGGACATACATACAGACAAACAGATAAACAGACAAAAATTCTAACAACTTTATATTTGGCGTCGATATCGATTGTAGATCACGCCCCAAGTATCCTTTTTAAAAAATATTCAATGTACAGTTTTGACTTTCCTACTATTTTATTGTATGTATAGATTACACCCAGACACACGACAAACAGACATGTTCATACATACAAATATCTGTCCTGGGTGGGAATCGAACCCACGACCTCTTGCGTGAAAAGCAAGCGTTTACCCACCACGCCAACAAGCCCGTCTATCGTTGTATGGATCTTTAGTCTGTTATAAATAATTATTATTAAAATAATCGAACACTTTGAACTGATTAGGATAGGCTTACAATTTAAAAACAAACCTGTCTCCATTTCTTATGTTCCAAGGACATACATATGTATGCTACATTACCTATCTAACTAATAGTGGTAGCGAACTATCTAGATCTGTGGCGACCTTAACAATGGTAGTTAACAATATTGATTCTATTTTTAGCGGGAATATACTCCTATGTAGTTTTATACGCGGTAGTGTGTACAATGTCAAACAATTGTCCTGTGTACAGACGCCAGCACATCCAGCTATCCCAATCTGTCAAATTTCTTTTATAGATTTTCAGCTTTATCACATAAGTATAATAAGATTCACTTTCAATTGGGGAAATTTGATTGTTATTTTCTAGAATAGTGTTCGTTAAATAAAAAAGCGACGATCGTTTACATTCTACCACAAGACTGAAGTAAAACTCAGATACCTTTTCAAAACGTAACTGGCTATGAGAGAAAGAGAGAAAGAAAATGTGTATAGATACAAAAAAAACTCCGCGTAAAGCTTTACAAAGTTATACTACTAAGCACACTATATTTATTTAAAGGTAAGGCACGTTGCTTTTGTTGAATTAAAAAATAAATTATAATCTTTAAAACCTAAACCTTTAAACACTTTGAATGCTATATTTATTTATATCAAATCAATAGCCTTACGAATAAGCTTCTAGCTCTAAAAATGACGATTCTTCCATACAATTTTAATCTTCCCTTTCAACCCCTTACAAACATTTTTTCGCATTAGAAAGTAGTCTATGTCCTTTCTCAGGCTCTAGATTATCTGTGTACCAAATTTCATTTAAATCGGTTCTGTAGTTCTGGCGTGAAAGGGCGAGACAGGCAGAGAGTTAATTTCACATTTATAAATTAGTAAGGATTGTTTTCGGTCCCCTACAAGGTGGACCGACGATCTTGTGCGGGTCGCGGGAAGCCGCTGGACGCGGGCAGCGCAGGACCGGCTATTGTGGACGTCTTTCGGTTGATATGATCATCATCATATCAGCCGAAAGACGGCCACTGCTGGACAAAGGCCTCCCCCAAGGATCTCCACAATAGCCGGTCCATCATCATGAAGGATTGTTGGGGAGGACTTCGGCTGATATGATGAAGGATTGTAGGGAATCTTGTGAGTATACGAACAGTCGCACTTTCATGATACTATGATCCAATTCGCACCCAACTAGCAAAACAAACTAAGCGGGTTCCTTTCCCATTATATAACGAAGAAAACCAAGGTTTTTAGAAGAAAGACCGTAACCTAGCAGTCTTAAAGCGCCACTACAATAGTAACGACCGAACAATGTGGCCATTATAATATCTATTACACCAGGGACAGACAAGATTGAAGGCTGTCGCTTCCCACGCGGATACCATCCCTTTTCATGGCCATACTTGAATATCCAACCGAACATTACCATCTCAATTCAAAAATGAATCCTATCTTCATAATAGTAAGAATGAATTTGAATTTGGATTAAAATTATTCGTTGTCCATTAAACTAGGGAGACGGTTTGAAGAGTAAATAGACGTAAGTACAGACGCCAGCACATCAAGCTACCCAAATCTGACAAATTTATTTTATAGATTTCAACTTTATAACAAAAGCATAAGGTTCACTTTCAATTGGGGAAATTTGACAGATTGGGGTAGCTGGATGTGCTGGCGTCTGTACATACTAGTGCGTCGTTTATATCTATTGTGTACTACAATGTGTAGTAAGTATTTGTTTAGGTGTTCCTCGTTTTCTGGCTTGCTGATTCACGAGAATTGGCTAACAATGGCACTAATATGGTCGCAATGTCAAAATATTTTTACATAATAGGAAGCTAGCTTCAATGGAAATTTCTTTGAGAAAGAACCGAAATTCGGGTACCTATTGTTGTTAAATTTAGGATATTGTATTGATTGTTGAAACTGTATAGGCGTAATTTATGGAATACTAGCTGTGCCCCGCGGTTTTACCTGCGTTAAACTTTATAAATTCTAGCCTATGTGTTAATCCAGGGTGTCAGCTAACTCTATACCACATTTTATTAAAATCGCTCCAGCCGGTTAGACGCGAAGAAGTAACAAACATACACACTCACACAGTCACACACTCACAAACTTTCGCCTTTATAATATTAGTGTGATACGTGAAGCCCAAAGCTAAGGGCGAGTTAAGGAGGGAGGAGGAAGGCTAAGGAGAAATATCAAAGTTCAGTGGAAAGCAAAATGGAATCGAACTTATATTGACCAATCGTTTGATTCCTTCAATATTGTATTGTAAAATGAATCCGGGTATTATGAATTCTCGTATTTAGGATCGAAACTTAAGAGCAGTGTTTATTATAATGCTTTTATTAGCTTCATACGTATTTTATGTGTATGTAACGGAAACTGCACATGATTTTGGCCCCTTACAAATCGCCTTACTAAGCAGAGCACTAGGGAAACAAGATAAGTGATATACTACATTTAAAAAAATCTTTTGTAAACACATACTTATATAGATAATTACATTCAGACTCAGGATTCATACAAAGATCTTCCTGGGTGGGAATCGAACGGTGCACGACGAGCGGCGTAAAAGGCAAGCACCTACCAACCATTCAAAATTAATACAATTTAACTAAAACTTATATGGAATACAAAACCATATCTCAACGTTGCCGCTTACAAATACTAAACCATATTGCAACGTTTGAGCTTATGAATATTAAAAAAGAAAATTCACTAAGTTATATTGGTCCGGTTTTCAATATATATCCTATTCAATATAATCCGGTTCTGTTTTTTTTTTAAACGCCCGCACTTGGCAATTTTATCCCTTTTTCGCGGGGTACTTTACAAACATATAATAGTCGGACACAAATTACATCCAGACTCAGAACAACTATCTATGGGTCACACTAATAGTTGTCCGATGCAGGACTCGAATCCGCGATGCAAAGCGGCGACTGTCTTAGCCGCTGCGCCACACGTGCAATCGAAGTAGTATGCTGTGTGATGACGGCATAGAATATCATCACACCATTTGGGATCGGATGGCCGTGTGTGAATAATGTCCCAGGATATTATTAGTTTATTATTTAGTAAAATTTGCACACAGGACTGCCATAGTCAAATATTGACTCAAAGTCCCTTCCAAAACAAAAAAAGAAAGGTCTTTCATCTATGTATTTACAGGAAAAGGAAATAAGAAAGTAGCAACAACATCTATTTAAATCTGTTTAATAATACTAACGCTTCCACATTTCGGAGCAATTTTCTCAACCAATGAACATTCCCATAAAAGATAATAAAATTTCAAATTTAATCAAAAAGAAAAAGAACCTCGACAGAAAGTAAAACACAATACTGTTCTATAAAAACTCAATTTGTATCTCCATAAAACTCGTCTTACCATCTAGAGTGCAGTTAAAATGTCGGTCGCCATTACGCGACATTTATGGTTTTTATCCATGGTTTTATTATCTGTGCTTGATAAAATAGAATGGTTGTTTTTTGGGGAAGAATCTAGACACGCGGCAGCGTGTCAAGCCAAGTTCAGTCCAACAGAGCTGGCGAGCAGTAAATGATAGGTATCTCTGACAGCGTGGACGTGTCGTGGAGCAGCGGTACGATAAAACCTTGTAGCAAACGTGCCTGAGCGAGATCATGATAGATCAGGAGTAGCGCAAAAGCGTCCCTTTCTTGTACCAACTGCTGGTGGTGGTCACTGGTCAGCCTCGCCTCAAGGCGATGTGGCTAGACCACCCAACGGCACGAAGAAACACAGGAAGGGAGGCGCTAGAAGCTACACAGCAGAACAGCAGATTCTAAATTGTCCTAATGTAACATCTCATATTTTAAAACCTCACTAGACTGATTGGGCGAGAGTGCCCGTGGATGCTGTGGCTACTTATTGACCCTCAATCTTCTCGTAAACACAATAGAGGTTATTAATAGCATCTATATTCTTGGTAGTTTCATTTCAATAATACGCAATAACCGTTAAAGAGGCTGACAATAGACAAATAAATGAGAAAAGAAAATTAATTTAATTAATTTTCTTTTCAGCAAGTTTTCATTTAACCACATGAAGTCGTCAGTTACATAAATAGCAAATTTTGGCAAAACGGATTATACAAAAGAAACTATTTGAATAACTGGTTAGTCGATTCATCAAAAATAGTTTCTATTGTATTCACATTTCTATGACCGTTTGTGTGAGTAAAACAATGTTCATACTTTTAAACTTTAAAATTAAATTCCCTGTTCAAAAATCAAATCCATGAAGCGTAATGTCCTTAAATAATATGAAAATAATTACTATACAATTATGATCTTGATGCATGAGACTTCTTGGTACCAGTTTTAGTCTTTCTCTTTTATATCTAAACAAACGGGTAAATTTCAGTTTCAGTCCCTCACAGATTTGTAGAAGCACTACAAAATCAAATGCCCATAGACAGTATCGTTTAAAACTAAGTTGTGCCTCATGAACATTATAAGTAAAAATCCTATTTTTAATTATCATAATTTAGTACTATAATATGGAGTTTCACATTTTCCGGATAAAAGGAAAAACAATTATAAGTCCTTGTATTGCTTTTGCATTATAAACAAGCGGCGCCATTAACAAAATGTTGCCGCAAATGAAAATAAATTCACTCGGAATATTTAAAATCAATAATCGATGGACAAAAAAGAAATAAGGATTTATTTCAGTCAAATTAGTGATGTTACTACGCAATAAAATGGCCAATAGCACTTAGTAATGGTAAATTAGCGCTAAATATTCCTTAAGTCTATTCATTTTCGATGCGTTGTGGTGCGGGTTCACCTGCTTTGTGAAATAACCTAGACCACTAAGCCATATTCCAACTGAAACATTATTTCTGTTCAACATAAACTAATTGTAGATTTATTACTATTATTTATTTTACTATTAATTTCTTTTATTTTCTAAATGATCGAATATAAAAACATGAACATATAAAATGAATGACACATGACAAGCAAATCGATAAAAACATCGATATCTGATTAATATTTTTGGCAACACTTAAGTGATCTTTGACGTTATGTGCCATCGCAAGTCACAACTGGTTTTTATTTTTTATCATAGTGTTTGGCGACCACAAGTGCCACAATAAAGAGTTGAAGTTGAAGTGTTTGGCGAATGTTTTGATATTTCTTGTGTGTGCAGTTGTGGATTATTCGTAACAACTCGAGTGACTTTGAGAAAGAGACTCCATTACGCTAATAATTGTAATCTGAGACAGACTCCTTATTGTGAAAAGTGATTTTGAGACGGGAGACTAAATTCATTATGGATAGTACAGTTCACCTATTCACTCCGATTGCGGCATGGAAGTTGGCAGTCATTGTGCGAAGTCAATGATAATATCTACATTCTAACTACTTGGATTTCGTTACTACTAAAACCTACCTTTCTCTGTATTTTAGTTGTAAATAAAAAAAACATATACACTGAAATGAGTATTTCTTTCAATTGTCAACCCAAACTAATATTATAAAGAGATATAATACTTGCTATGTTATGTATATGAAGTAAATTCTCAGACTACTGGACCAATTTACACAATTCTTTCACCTAAGTATAGGCTTTGTTTTATTTAAAAAGATGAAGCCCAGAGACAGGAAGGCGCTGGTATCATACTAACGTGTCTCGAAAGCATATTATGAAGCCGTCTATCCTGTGCCTAAGCTGTCTCAGGTCGTGTTGGATCGCTGCCCCATTAGACAATCAGAGCGATGAAATAGAAGTGCACCTATGATTGCACATGGACTACAATATATCCTACTTAGTAGGCTAGACTCCGTTGAGATTAGCCGCCTCTACCCCATAATATTACTTAAGTCATAATTTGCCTATAAACTAGTCAGCAACCAACGTTTCTTTACTTAAGATGTTCTATGTTCACCCATCTATTTCCTTGCAACCCGGCAAATTACATAAATCATGTTAATTTTAATTGAAAGTATATATTAATCCCAACATAGAACAGTAGTTTTCATCCAGGCACAATAATGTTTGCACCGATACTAAGTTCCATAGTCACTTGGGCATTCCCCAAATGTATGTAGATAGGGCGTTCTTCATAAAAAGCTACATATACTATTTTTCTCTTTGTAAATACATACTTATATAGATAATTTACACAAATGCTTGCCTTTCACGCCGCAGGTCCAGGACACATATATTTGTGTGCGTGAACATGTCTGTTTGTCCTTAATCTGAGTGTAATTATCTATGTCATTATGTATTTACAAAAGAAAAGTAGTAGGTATATGTAGTATATCAGTTATCTGATTTCCATAGTACAAGCTCTGCTTAGTTTGGGATCAGATGGCCTTGTGTGAATGGTGTCCCAGGATAATAATATTAGGAACCTCAATATCATTTTTGAAGACCAATCCATAGATACCCCACATGTATGGGTACGATGAAAAAAAAAATTTGAGTTTCAGTTCAATGTATGGGGAACCCCTAAAATTATTATTATTTTATATTTTTGTGTAAAAATCTTAATGCGGTTCACAGAATACATCTACTTACCAAGTTTCAACAGTACAGCTCTTATAGTTTCGGAAAAAAATGGCTGTGACATACAGACGGACAGACATGACGAATCTATAAGGGTTCCGTTTTTTGCCATTTGGCTACGGAACCCTAAAAAGCAAATCCGGAAAACTATTCACAGCAACTATTTAAAGACCGGCATCGTACTTGCAGATCCTCTGGTGTTGCAAGTGTCCATGGGTGGCGGTGATTACTTACCACCAGGTCACCCACTTGCTCGTTTGCCTCGCTATTATATAGAAAATGAAAAAATGTCTACATAGTAGTATTGCATTGGTTTTTTAGTAAAACAAATATTATACCTCAACTAAATTTCTACTCATATAGATGTATAAATATGACTGCACATGTGACGAAGCGGTTAAGACCGTTGCGTCGCCACTTCGTGTCCTAGGTTCGATTCCTGCTCAGGACAACTATTTGAGTGACCCATAAATATTTCTTCTGAGTCTGGTTGTAGAGACGCCAGCACATCAAGTTACCCCAATCTGTCAGATTTCCCCAATTGAAAGTGAACCTTATGCTTATGTGATAAAGTTGAAAGTCTATAAAAGAAATTTGACAGATTGCGGTAGCTGGATGAGCTGGCGTCTTATAATAATATGTTTGTAAATTAGCGCGCGGTACAGGGATGCATTTCCTTAGTGCGAGCGTAGCATATATAAAAAAACTGTTCTGTAATATAAAAGACTTATATACATATGATCCTTGGATTATACTAATGCAATCTGAGTGTACTTGGAGCATTAGCACTCCAAATAATTGCTTTTGAAACTATTATTCAATTCAATCTAAAACCACTTACAATAAATTAAAACATTGTAATTGATATATTGTTATATTCACAAAACAGTTGAGAATCTAAGCAAAACATTTATTTCAGCAAGAAATATAAAGTATATCAGCAAATGATATAAAATAAAAGTTAGATACGTTTTGTTATTTGGATTAGCTCTATAAACGCAATTTATTTTCACTTAGGTAAGTACGTACACGATTTTGCACTAACATATTTTGTTACTCCATTTAACTGCAATGGGGTAAATCAAGTTGAAATAGATTTATTATCTACAGTCATCAAAAGTGATACGTATCTAACTCAAAACAAGTACAATGCTGCAAAGAAAATCTGATTTCATTAGGACAATCCAACAGATCAGTACAATATCATCCTAAGGGAGTTTAGCCCTCTGCGCGGGACATATTAAAGTACACAAGTGTGTGCGCAAACACAAGGGCACTTTCTATTCCATCAGTCTCATGATCCGATGGAACGACTAACGACACAACTGGAAAGAGGTAATGTACAGGACCGACGGCTTTAGGTTCCTTCTCACCTAGGCACGGGGGTATATACCGCCAACTCCTAGACTTCAATCTGATACTGAGAAATTATTTTTTTCACAGAAAAGTCCCAAAATCACTTTTGGATGAATCCGGGATTTGAACCCAGGACCTCGTTCTCTGCCGGTGAACACCGACTAGACCAACGAGGGGAGGAATAGATAGTATATGAAGGTAGAAGAACTTGCGAGACATGGTGCTGATTACCCTTAAAACGGACCTGGGGCTCTACCATCTAAGTCGCCGAACATCGATTTCTTAAATGGCGTTCAAATAAATAAAAAGGCTAAAAATGACTTAAACGTTAAATCGGCTTCAACTTTGACAATCGACTCCGGACGATTTATGACGTCACATGTGCTCATGGAAGCCGATATAACAATTGATTAGGTAATTTTTACCTCTATTTACTTGAACGCCATTTAAGAAATCGATGTTCGGTGACTTAGCCGGTAGAGCCCCTGAACCATTTTCTGGTATCACCAAGCGCATAATGCGCTTCAGCAGCCATAGAATTATGGAAGTCCTCAGTTGGAACTCTATACTCAAAGGCTGTGATCTACAACAAAAAAATGTCGAAAGAAATACTTGAAAAATACAGAACATGTGCAGTTACACGGATTATCGTTACTGCAAGCTGTATAAGCATATGTTCAACTTAAAGGTAGATTCTGCCAAGAATCAACCTTTAAGTTGAACATACAGCTTTTATATCGTGTTATGGCTGTGCTAATGACAACTGGGTGTTGTAAGTATTTATTTGGTGTTCCAATAAATATTTGTCATATATTTTAATTATTTTAAATAGTGATTGCTCATGATGTTTTTTTAAAGATTTATAAATAACTAGCTGTGCCCCGCGGTTTTACCCGCGTTAAACTTTACAAAGTATCACAGCTCCTCCTCCGTATGTGATAGCGTGATAATATGTAGCCTATATGTTGACCCGACCTCTTAGTAATATTCATGCAAAATTTTAAGTAAATCCATGCAGTACTTTTTGAGTTTAGCCCGGACATACATACATACAGACAAACAGATAAACAGACAAAAATTCTAAAAACTATATTTTTGGCTTCGATATCTATTGAATATCACGCCCCAAGTATCCTTTTTAAAAAATATTCAATAAACAGTCTTGACTTTCCTACGATTTTATTATATGTATAGATTTTAACTGGTATTGTGAAAGTACTCAATAATCCTAAATTATGTAATAATAAATGTGAATGCATGTTTGTCTGTTACACGTTCACGCATTAACTACTTATTTAACGGTTCATCACCAATTTTCAAGGGTTCGGAAAAGGTTTAGATCTGAACACATATCGTAATTTTTACATGTAGAGAAAAACAATTAAATTATTTCCAAAAATAGGTTTAATAAAATGACTAAGACTTTTTAAAATAAACTGAAACATGAATAAATATCAATCAGAGGTTATATGAACATTGTTAACAGGTATTAACGCGACTAGCCTTATTGTTATTTTCCCGACGTTTCGACCAAGTTGCATTGATCTTGGTCACGGGATGACCAATGATCAATGCAACTTGGTCAAAACGTTAGTACCTGTTAACAATGTTCATATATAATTATTATACGCGAAAGTTTAAAAGTGTATAATCAGAGGTTACTCCAAGCACATTATAATATGCTCGTGCAGACCGCCGACTACCCGCTGTATCCCTTAGTCGTCTTTTACGACAGCGAAGGATAGTATGGGGTGGCCCTGAAATTCTTTCTACGCCGGAAACCACACGTAGGTATCATCAACAACACATGTATCTAATTATAATTAGCTTATTTAATCTATACATATAATAAAATCGTAGGAAAGTCAAACCTGTACATTGAATATTTTTTTTAATGGATACTTGGGTCGTGATCTGCAATCGATAACGAAGCCAAAAATATAGTTTTTAGAATTTTTGTCTGTATGTCTGTTTTTCTGTATGTATGACCGGGCTAAACTCAAAAAGTACTGCATAGATTTACTTCAAATTTTGCATGAATATTACTAACAGGTCGGGTCAACATATAGGCTACATATTATCACGCTATCAATTACGGGGGAGGAGCTGAGGGGCACTGCTAGTAGATAAATAAAGAAAAAATAAATTGAATACATCTAGATACATTTCGCTGGAAGTCGCTAGATGCGGATAGGGCAAGACCGGCAATTGTGGAGATCTTTGGGGCAGGCCTTTGTCCAGCGGTGGGCGTCTTTCGGCTGGTATGATGATGAATTTGAAGTAAAGTTATTCTAATCTTCAACCATTACACTATTATTAGTGTCATTCGACACTAATAATAGTGTAATAGTTCTGTGCGTGAAGCGGCTTTCAGCGACCCTCATAAGATCATCGGTCCATCTTGTAAGGGCCTGCCCACGATGCGTCTTCCAGTCCGTTTTATAAACTATCTACTTAAATGTACTTTTTGTACATGATCAAGGTTTAATTCCTTATTGCGTATGTATAATCCTCATTTATCACATAATTCAATTTGGACGTGACAGTACGTGGCCTGGACAAGGATCTAACAAAAATTCCCTAAGGACCCATCGGACCTCAAAACTGGTAATTCGTAATTAACTTCTCGTCCTCGAAAATGCGCATTTCTTTCTGTCTTAGCATTAAAAGTTTTATCTTGGATCAAAGAATACTGGATACTCACAATATTTCGCTTGATAATGAAATAATACTGCTTGATAATTATATAACCCCGCTGAGTTTGTTGCGCTGGGTCTTCTCAGTTAGGGCCAAAGAGAATTAAATAGGTCTTTGGTTGGGGCGTATTGGATCCGGTGGCATTAAAGCGCGACCGTCGTTATAAACACAAGGTCCGCCATAATAATAACATTTAATTCGTACCTTAATATAGACAGAACCATTCAGACAATATGTAGTAAATATATAGCTAAAATTTAAAATTTAGATAATTAAACCTACACATTATCCTTGGCAATAACTTAATTTAAGTTAGCTAAATATCGTTACTGTTATAAAATAAATCTTATTGTATATTATTTCCAACAATCCGTGTACCTAAGTATCTGTATGTACCTAGAAATAATTATATATTACTACGAACATGACTATTTACAAGCGCTTTTTTAAAGTCGTGAAATAATAACGTGAATAAAAACCTTTTTTATTTAATTTATTTTATTTTATTACCTTATAAACAGTGATTATTGCCAGTGGCTATATACAGAGTAGCCGAGGAGTTGACGTTCAAACACAAAATGTTGATACATTTTGTGAAGAGGAGTATCCGAATCACCCCAATAGTGTTTATAGTGTGTTTTTTTTAAACTTTCCACCAATCTTCACCAACAATAGTGTATCTAGCTCGCTAGATGGTCCAATTCTAACCTAACCTCACCCAAATTATTTCCTTTCGGGTAAATCACAACTTGTATTCACTTTAACCATCGAATAAGTAATAGTAGGTACTACGTTTAACATAAGATGACATTGACATTGTAACTACCCACCACTTTAGAATTAAGTCGGCGCCGTATTAATAAACCGTAAGCGAATATACCATTAGGTATTTCACACATAGTTGACATATCCAATATCTTATAAGAACATTATATTATTATTAAGTAAATGCAATTAGTTTGTAATTATTTCGATTCTTACTGAAATTATTTTATCTTGCACTACCCTTATCATGGTGTCTTTCTTTATTTCTGGTTCTTATCCATCCAAAGGTTGAGAAGGTTGGAAGGTTGGAAGAGATCGCTGACTGCGATAAGACCGCCTATTGTACAATTTGCTTTCAATGTTTCCTATATTTTTTATCTGTAATTGGTGTGCAATAAAGAGTATTTATCATATCTTATATGAACCGTTCGTTAGTTCGATTAATTTTAGTTTATTCAAAATTAAGTAAGTATCTATATAAAACAGTACTCGAGTTCAGCTATATGCGTTATGGCCATATGTGATATCTTGAAAATATAATACGTTTAGATAAAGTTACGTAAAGATAAAGTTATTAAGAGTTAGATTATAATGTAACCCTTAATAACTTTACTTATTGGAAATTTCTAGTACTTAGTTTAGGACATAAATTCAAAGAAGTACTTACACGTAGCTCCTGTATAATCCTGGAGAATGTTTTTCACCTGAACAATTCCGAAACAAATGCTATTAAAAGTACGAGATAGCCCAACTCCTAATTCTTCATTCTAGTGCTTTATTTTCTAGATACACAATAAATAAATTTAGCCCAATCGAATTCTATCTCAAATTCATATAAAAAAACGACCGCAGTCTTATCTGTCAGGGTCACTAACTAGTATACCAATTATGTTCATAAGTGGTCCCAGTCATCATCATCATATCAGCCGAAAGACGTCCACTGCTGGACAAAGGCCTCCCCCAAGGATCTCCACAATAGCCGGTCCTGCGCTGTCCGCATCCAGCGGCTTCCCGCGACCCGCACAAGATCGTCGGTCCACCGTGTAGGACGCCTGCCCACGCTGCGTCTTCCGGTTCGTGGTCGCCACTCGAGAACCTTTCTGTCCCATCGGCCGTCAGTTCTACGAGCTATGTTCCGAGTTTACGAGCCACTTCAGTTTGGCAACTCTTTGGGCTATGTCGGCCACTTTGGTTCGCCTGCGGATCTCAGCATTTCTGATTCAATCTCGCAGGGAAACTCCAATCATAGCCCTTTCCATTGCTCTTTGGGTGACCTTGAGCCGCCTGATAAGGCTCATAGTTAGCGACCACGTCTCTGTACCGTAAGTCATCACTGGTCTCAGTCGCCAGAAGAAAAATATTAAAATTAAATGGATCCGGCAACTAAGACCGCCGCGTGCCATCCGAATTAATGACGGCCCCAGTTGGCAGAAACCTCGACTCAGGACAGTTACGGGAAGCATGATAGGTTCAGTACTTAGGTGCCTTTTGTGAAACCTACCTTTTGTGAAACTGTCGTTCTACATTAATACGAGAAGTGTCAGTGTGACGGACCGGTTGGCGTCGTTGGTAAATGCTTGCCGCTGGTCGTGAGTTCGATTCCCACCCAGGACAGATATTTGTGTGCATGAACATGTATATTTGTACTGTGTCTGGGTGTAATCTATACATATAATAAAATCGTAGGAATGTCAAACGTGTACATTGAAATATTTTTTAAAAAAAGGATAATATATATAATAGGAACGATATCGAAGCCAAAAATATAGTTTTTAGAATTTTTGCCTGTTTGTTTGTTTATATGGTTGTCTGTATATATGTCTAGTAGGCTAAACTCAAAAAGTACTGCATGGATTTACTTCAAATTTTGCATGAATGTTACTAAGAGGTCGGGTCAACATATAGGGTACATATGATCACACTATCACCTAGGGGGAAGGGCTGTGATAATTTATAAATTTTAACGCGGGTAAAACCGCGTGGTACAGGTATTATCTAAATTAGTGTGTTTTTACAGAAGAAAAGTAATACGAGTATATGTAGTATATCAGTTATCTGGTTTCCAGTTTGGGATCGGATGGCCGTTTGTTAATAATGTCCCAGGATATTATTATATATTTATGAGACTTATAAAATACCTACACAACAGTAAATAATAAATAAATAAATAAGGTTTTTACTCACGTAGACTTTAAAAAGAGCTTGTAAATAGTCAGAACATGTTCACAGAAATATATAATTAATTTATAATTATTTCTAGGTACATAGATATGTAAGTACACGGATTGTAGGAAATAATTTACAATAAGATTTATTTTATAACAGTAACGATATTTAGCTAACTAAAATTAAGTTATTGTCAAGGATCATGTGTAAGGTTAATTATCTAAATTTTAGCTATATTTTTACTACATATTGTCTGAATACTTCTATATTAAGGAACGAATTAAATGTTATCATTATGGCGGACCTTGTGTTTATAACGACGGTCGCGCTTTAATGCTACCACCGGATCCAATGCGCCCCAACTGAGAAGACCCAGCGAAACAAACTCAGCGGGTGTCTC
Source organism: Pseudoips prasinana (assembly GCA_951640165.1). Lineage (NCBI taxonomy): Eukaryota > Metazoa > Arthropoda > Insecta > Lepidoptera > Nolidae > Pseudoips > Pseudoips prasinana. Next base: position 13,410,817 of record OX621259.1, on the reverse strand, counting down.
TACTACCGGTTTCAACACGGCCCAGTTGAGACGCTCCGGCGAAACATACTCAATGGCGCATATACACGAGATTTTTAGTTTAGCTATTAAACCACAAAACATTTCCTTCCACTCTCCGTTGTACAATGATTTCTTCCCCTATATGAGTGAAGCCTACATAAACTTATAAACACCCGTACATCCCAAAGAACACTTTTTTGAGGAATAACTCTGCTGCGAGGAACACGAATAGAATAAATTATGGAACATAACTCTCATCGCATTGACGCTGCGCTGCGTCAAAAGAGTATTCATATTTTGTATATAAGTATCCTGATTTTCTAAACACTGTTTGTTTTTATTACTGGGTATAGATTTATGTATCTACTAGCTCTGCCCCGCGGTTTTACCCGCGTTTAACTTTATAAATTATAGCCTATTAGTTACGGTTAAAGATTCTTTATTTCTCTTAAGAATATGTACATTCACTTGCAGAGAAATTAAATACTTAATATAGGACGCCAAGCGTGGGCTACTTACCAATACTAAACTAAACTAAAATACTAAACTATACAATACAAATAAACACCTAAACAATTTTACAAATAGCACAAATACACAAATTCCATACATCCATGCCGACTAGATTATAATTTTTTTTTTTTTGTGTAGCGGAGGGTAGATATGAACGATGCGCACACGGCGCTTCGCAGCGTATCTAGTCTATATGTATATCTAACAGTTAATCCAGGGTGTCAGCAAACACCATACCAAATTTTATTAAAATCGCTCCAGCTGTTTAGACGTGATGAAGTAACAGATTTTCGGCTTTATAATATTAGTGTGATGTACTGCATAAGAATACTCTGGATAGGCCAGGACAGATATCAAAACACAAAATTAATACACATTTAAAATATACTACTGAGAAAAATATCATTCTTGTACCCCGCCTTAAGTAAACACCCCCGGGAGGCAAACTGCAGAACTTGGAAGATATAGATGAACAAATCAACACAGTGGCAGTATCTGCAAGGGCGTTGGGTTTGGAAAGCTTTTATAGTATAATGAATGAATGAAAACTTGACTGCAGTGGGAGCAAGAAATACAAACTAAACAATGGAATTTTTAAAGATATAGAAACACTTGATCATTCAACTTTTTCTTTCTTGTATTATTTATTTTATACATAATTTAATTCAAACTATTCTACAAGATGTTACTGAAGAATTGACTCCTAAGGCACAGGAACATACCTTGTTTAGGGGTCACATTCCGCTTTAATAAAATTGTGTCTTGAGCCTTATATCTTGTTGTGTTGTTATTTGCTTGAATTGTACAGACGCCAGTCCATCCAGCTACCCCAATCTGTCAAATTTATTTTATAGAATTTCAATGATCTTCAGTCGATATCGAAGCCAATAATAAAGTTTTTAGAATTTAAAGGTTTTTAGAATTTTTGTCTGTTTGTCGGTATATGTATGTCCGGGCTAAACTCAAAAAGTACTGCATGGATTTACTTCAAATTTTGCATGAATATTACTAAGAGGTCGGGTCAACATATAGGCTACATATTATCACGCTATCACCTACAGGGGAGGAGTTGTGATAAAATATAAAGTTTAACGCGGGTAAAACCGCAAAAATGAGCAGTTACTCATTTATCTTTAAACCTCTGGAAGCAATTTTAATTACACTATTAGAACGTGGAATAACCGACAACACATGCAGCTATGTATCGTGGTAATAATCACTATTTCTTATTATGTGCTGTGATACGCAAAAGGTTGATATGTATGTACAGACGCCAGCACATCCAGCTACCAGAATCTGTCAAATTTATTTTATAGATTCACAACGTTATCACAAAAGCATAAGGTTCACCTTCAATTTTAAAACCTGAAATTTGACAGATTGTGGTAGCTTGATGTGCTGTCTGCACATATTTCGAAAAATATAAGTATGCGCACTGGGTTGGATTTCTATATAATTATAATATTAATAACAAAGATTTTAAATTACGTATTCCTATCGTTTTAATTTGTTTAAGTTGAATTGTAAATCTGTAGATTTTAATTTATTATGTTTTTTATTTAATTTTATTTACTGTTTGTTTGATTTTTTTATATCAATTTGATTAAATTGACATTTCACGTTATTTTTATATTATTAATTTATTTATGTTTACTACAATTATTAGATTTCAATTATATAAAAATTATTAAAAATCTAATCTCAGATCATATTGTAATTATATAGAATACATTTGTAATACATTTATAAACTAAGTTAAATTGATGTCATATTATGGAATTTTAAGTCTGAAATAAAGATTATTATTATGTCTTTTATTCCGTGTCATTCTTATTTCATACATTTACAAATATATAGTTACAAAAAAAATATATTTATAAATATAAAAAAATATTATTATTATTATTATCAGTTGTGTGATTGCCACGGTACCAACAGGCTCTGCCTAGTTTGGGATCAGATAGCAGTGTGTAAGATAGTTATTTATTTATCTTTGAACCTCTGGAAGCAATTTTAATTACACTATTAAGACGGGGAATAACATACTAATACAGCTATTATATAATCGTGGTATTAATCACTATTTCTTATTATATGCTATTTTAATAGACAATAGAAGATTATTCATGTCGTGTTATTACATAATACAACTTAAACAATCAACAATAGATCACTTCTTAGAACTAACGAAAGAAAATACACGCGCCATTGCAAAGAATTGCGCGTAAATTTTCTTTATGTGATTATTTTTTAATTTGTTATGAGTAATGCATTTGCCACGGACACGTGCGTATGGCACGTTTTTTATCGACCTACATTGTTCGTAAGTTAGCTGTTAGCCGTGTGGTGATAGCGAAGAATATCATCACCCCATCTCATTCCGTGGGGGGCGTAGCGTGGAATAGAAAGTGCCCCCGAGCATTGCGCATATATTTGTGCAATTATTGTTATGATTTCCAAATTATTGGCGACATTTTTGGTAATTGTCTGTTTAAAAAGTATGATTTTGATTCAATTCAATTCAATTCAATTTTATTTGCTCAATACAGGTATTGCAGAGGATGGTACACATTAAACTTATTTGAACGCTGTATTCTACCTAAAAACTAAGGCATGCAAATTGTTTCATATACACATGATTTGCATTAAAAATTAAGGAAACCAATTTATGAGATACACATGTAAGGGTTTTGGTTCTCCGTACAAAATACGTCATTTCATTAAGATTTTGAATGGGGAATAAGGATACAATTTGACTAAAAGAGGTGAATGAACGGAATAGTGAGTGCATTCCGTTCATTCCCGTTCATGTCGTTCGGAATGGCCACCTAGTTGAGCAGTTCTTACCGAGCGCTGGAACCGAAAGGTTGTAAACTAGTGTCGTATGTTGTCTTGATTTATTGTAGGTAATACAGAAATGAATTAATATAGTTAAAGTTTCCTGAAGATTTGAATAGACGTCAACTGTTGCTGAAAACCGTATTTTCTATATCGACCCTATTAAAGGTATTAGGCCGGTTGGCGTGGTGGGTAGATACATGCCTTTCACGCCGCAGGTCGTGGGTTCGGTTCCCACCCTAGACAGTTTTTTTTTATTTATATATTTATTTATTAATGTACACACAAAAAACATACAAAATAAACATAACGGAAACGAAGAGTACATAGGATCTGCTTATTTCGTAAGAAATTTCTTCCAGCAGACCCGCGACAGGAAACAAATAATTAAAGATAGTCAATACTGTGTGTGTAGGTCAATAATTTATCAATTTATGTGCATGAACATGTCGGTTTATCCTGAGTCTGAGTATTATTATCTATCTAAGTATGAATTTACTTTCCCCGACAACGATGAAGATTTTTTGACGCTGTTTAGATTTAGTTTATTTTATATTTATGTAGGTTTAGTGTAGTTTTTAATTTTATTTTTAATAAGTAAATATTTGATTGTAATATAGATATATTCATTGATATAAAATAATGTAATTAATGTAAAAACGACGAAAAATAATGTAGTTTATCACTATTCTGTATATAATATCACTTATCTGGTTTGCGTAGTACGATCTCGGCTTTGTTTGGCATCAGATGGCCGTGTGTGAATATTGTCCCAGGTTATTATTATTAATATATTTGCATTTATTTATACTTTTTCTTATATAATACATTTGTAAATATAAAATAACAAATATTTGGTCCCGGGTATGACCTTAAACTGCCTCTATCGGGGGCTCTAGAATCTTAGGATTCATCAGAGGCCTACGATAGCATAGTTAATATCAGTACAGGATAGTAACTTAGAGCGGCGGCGGAAGAGTAGGCATAATTATGCATACCAACGGCGGCGCTCACAGGCCGAGTTAGCTGGCTTACTGTACGCTCACCGAGACGCAGGGGACGAGCACAAGTGAGCTATTTAGTCCGAGGGAGCATACCTGAAACAAAACCCCGATCCAAAGTGTTATCCGACCCGTGCTGAGGGATCCTTGGCCATAGGGTATTCTGGTCGATAACGGAGGGTGTCTATGTTGGCGGTCATAGGACACAGCATGGATCCGCCTTACCCCCGTATAGGGCTCGGCGAGGGTGGACCGTTTAGTCCCTAATACTCGTGGGAACGCAATGGATACAATTACTTTTAATCCTTTAAATGGCGGCGACGTGGTCCGCCACCCGTCACGTCTCGTTTCCCAGAGAGGCGAAAAGTGGTCAACGGAGAGCCGTTTTGCTACGTTGAATGTTGAAGGAGGAATAGAAGGTAAGATGGACGAAGTACGTCAGCTGATGAGTGAAAAGCGGATCGATGTGTTGTGTGTGAATGAGACGAAGCGGAAAGGGTGTGATACTACAAAACACGGACTATACACGGCGTATTGGTCTGGAGTACCGAACACCACCCGAGCTTGCCAAGGTGTGGGTCTCATTCTTTCCACAAGTATATCTGAGTGTGTGACTGAGTTCGAATGCGTGAATGCAAGAGTAATGTGGTTGAGAATGAAAGTTGGTATGACCCGTATCTTCCTAGTAGGAGTGTACGCTCCTGTAGAAATGGGTGCAGTTGTAATACAGCGATAACAAGAGGAAAGAAAGGCATTCTGGGAGACCCTGAGAGATGTGTTGAGTTTAAATCAGTATAATGAAAGAGTAATAATGTTAGGTGATTTTAATGGATGGGTTGGGGTAAAACGTGATGGTTTTGAAAGGGTACTAGGTCAATTCGGTGACGAAAGTGAGAATGAGAATGGGTACAGTCTGCTTGAGATATGTTTGGAATGGGGTCTTTGTGTTACAAATACTATGTTTGAACATAAAACAATCCATACGTTTACACGAGAGAGGAAAAATGTGAGAAAGAGTATGATTGACTTCGTGATTGTAGATGAAAGACTGAGAAAGAATGTTCTAGACACAAGAGTCTATCGTGGGACCGCAATCCATACTGACCACTTTCTGGTAATGAGCCGAATAAGTGGTCTATTCAAAGGATGGCGCCACCGAATCCCTGAGACTAAAAGTGTACTAGAGAGAATAAAAGTAGAGGAACTGCAAGAGGAAGAAGTGGCAGATGAGTACAAAAGTAAGTTGGTTGAGAAGTTTGAGGGATCTGAAGACATAAGAGAAGTAGAAGAGCTATGGAAGGTAGTCAAAGAAGGTGTGGTGAGTGTAGCTGGTGAAGTATGTGGTGTAATAAAGAGAAGAAGAGAAAGAAAGATGAAGAATAATTGGTGGGATAAAAGTGTACAAAAAGTTTTAAGTTCTGGCTAGCCACCAGAGCAAACGAACGAATGCATAAGGCGACGAATGAGGATATAGAAAGGGCCTGGAATGATTATAGGAAAATGAAAGGAATTGTAAAGGATGTGGTGAACGAAAAGAAAAATGAACAAAAGGATAATTTTGATAGAAGGTTGTCTAAGGATTTTCAGACGAACATTAAGTTTTTCTTGAAATCCGTTAGATCAGTAAGAGGCATAACTCAAACCTCAGAACTGAAATCCATACGAGACCAAGATGGAAATATAGTGAAAGGGGAAGAATGCGTGTTAAAACGTTGGAAAGAGTATTTTGAAAGTTTGTATGAAAGAGGTGTAACAGAGAGTGAACGTAGTTCACTAAGTATAGACAAGAACAAATGTAAAGATGACATTTGTATGGATGAGATTGTGAAAGCTACTAAGGATATGAAATCAGGTAAGTCACCAGGGTATGACAGGATAACTTCCGAGATGCTGAAGGCGTCATAGCGAGTCAGCTGTGCAGCCTTTTCAATTTATGCTATACCACCGGCCAAGTGCCAAGTGATTGGTGCAAGGCTGTCATCGTACCTCTTTACAAAGGGAAAGGCTCACGGCAAGACTGTAAAAACTATAGGGGCATTAGTCTGCTCAGCGTCGTTGGTAAATTGTATGCAAAAGTATTGGTTGAAAGAGTTGTGAAAGAAACCGATGCGAAAATATGGGATGCACAGGCGGGTTTTCGGAAAGGAATGGGATGCACGGATCAGGTCTTTTCTCTGCGAAGCATAGTAGAGAAGTTTTTGGGCAAAAACCAAAAGGTTTACTGTGCCTTCGTAGACTTAGAAAAGGCCTACGATAGAGTGTTGAGGAGCGAACTATGGTCGGTACTGTCCATGTATGGGTTGCACGACAACCTTGTTCAAGCACTGAAATCTCTTTATAGGGATTCCAGAGCTTGCGTGAGGATTAACGGGTCATACACCGAGTGGTTTAGCATCCAAAAGGGTGTTAGACAGGGATGTGTAGCGTCACCGTGGTTGTTTAACCTATTCATGGATAGCTGTTTAAAAGATTTGAAAGAAAGTGAATGCGGTGTAAGGATGAATGAGTTACTCATCAAATGTCTGCTTTACGCTGATGATCAAGTTTTACTTGCATCATCGGCGGACGAGTTGCAGGTGATGGTAACAAGTATGCATGAATCTTTTGAAAGGAAAGGGATGAAAATGAATGTAGGTAAGATGAAAGTAATGGTATTTGAGAGGGATGAATACACGACAGCGTGTGATATTGTGATTGGAGGAGAGAAAGTCGAACAGGTGAATGAGTTTGTATATTTGGGAATTTTGTTTACGAGAGATGGGAAATATGAAAAAGATATTGTTAGAAGAGTAAATGCGGGGAACAGAGTGAATGGGGCACTACACACCTTTATGAGTAGCCGGCAAGTATCAAAGAAGGCTCGACTAGCCGTGCACGATGGAGTGTTAGTGCCAACTTTAATGTATGGAAGTGAAAGTTGGGTATGGCAGAAAAAGAATGAAAGTAAAATAAATGCAGTGGAAATGAGAGCTCTGAGAAGTATGTGTGGTGTGACTTTGAGAGACAGAATTCGAAATACTGATGTAAAAGAGCGTTGTGGTGTGAAAGAGGATGTAGTCACAAAGATTGAAAAAGGCATGTTGAGATGGTTTGGCCATTTAGAAAGGATGAATGAAAAAAGATTGACAAAAGAAGTATACCTGGCCTGTGTGAATGGGACAACCGGAAGGGGAAGACCACGTCGAACATTCTCTGACCAAATTGGAGATGTTCTCAAGAAAGGGCAGGTCAGAAGTACCCTAAACCGGCGAGCATGTATGAAGAATATAATGACAGTAATCGAGGCAAAAGAAGTATGCAAAGATCGTAACAAATGGAAATCCGTTGTCTCTGCCTACCCCTCTGGGAAATAGGCGTGAGTCTATGTATGTATGTATACATTTAAACATTAAGATCCGCAAACGGCGGCAGCGGAAGCTGACAATGCGAGCCGTGTCTAAAACCACTGCTTTTTAGATCTGATTCTAATTCAGCAACCTAACGTAAGCATCTTTAGGTGCTTTTCAAGGCTCTTTGCTATTAAGCAATTATTATTATTATTATAAATCTACAATTTCATTGGCTTCAAAGTCCAATAATAGTGTTATGTATCTCCTAATTCGAATAATATTAGATTAACTAAATGTAGCTATTATACTTAACCATCAAATAAATAAGCACAAACGTTTTACATCACCCGCACTATGGCAATGAATCCCTGTATCTACTGGTTGAGAGCCTTCTGCGCTAACTTTCTGCTCGTTGTCGTTAATTATACTAAATTTAAAAATATTTTTTTATTAAAAAATACATATGTGATAACACAGACCACACAAACGGACTAATTCAATTTTTTTTGTTACTTTCAACTGTGTGTTTGACTATGTATATGTACTGCATGGAGCTTGTCAAGTACAAGTGTGTGTAATTAGTTCAAGTACCAACTTAACCTTGACCACTGCGCCACTAAACGAATTAACGATTTAATGGGCAATATGTAGTAAAAATACAGCGAAAATTTAAAATTTCTATAATTAAACCTACACATGATCCTTGACAATAACTTAATTTAAGCTAACTAAACATCGTTACTATTATAAAATAAATCTTATTGTATTTTTTTTCCTACAATCCGTGTACCTAAATATCTATATGTACCTAGAAATAATTTTAAATTAATTAATTAATAATATATTTCTACAAACATGTTCTGACTATTTACAAGCGCTTTTTTAAAGTCTACGTGAATAAAAACTTTTTTTTATTTTATTTTATTTAACTATAGAAATATGTTGCCACAACTAAGTATAAAAAATTGTCTAAATCCAACTAAGTCTCGTTTACACCGGGATTGATATTCACATATAAATCCTTCTAAACCGTCAATGTTTCCGCTCCGACCCGACAGATAAATCGAGTGACTAAGACGAGATAAAAGAAAGTCTGATTTAAAAGCATGAAGCTTTTGATTTTGACATTAAAGTTTTTTATAAACCTCTTTTTATTTCCACAGACAAGACTTTGTGTAGATACCTAATCTACATATAGCCCATTGAAAAATTACAGTCATTTGTCAGAAGACGCAATTTAATTTTTTAAGGTATCAAGGAACTAAGTTACTTGACAAAAGTTATTGATAATCTTATTTGTAACAAAAAATGTTAACTGTTTTTTGTGACGAGACTATAGGTTTGTTCGATAAACCATAAAACCGTTTAAAGCTTTTAGATTGGCCTGTTGGTGAAGTGGTCCGTGACCCTGACATGAATAAATCTTTTAAAACAATTTTAAGATAACTTGAAAATAACAAAATTACATTTCGATGGACTATTAATCTTAACAAAGAATTACCAAGCTGTAGTCGCCGTGGGCAGTGCACATAGCTCGTAGAGCCGATGGCCGCTAGGGCAGAAAGGTTCTCGAGTGCCGACCACTGACCGGAAGACGCAGCGTGGGCAGGCCCCCTACAAGAGGATGATCTTGTGAGGGTCGCTTGAAATCGCTGGATGCAGATAGCGCAAGACCGGCAAATGTGGAGATCTTTGGGGGAGGCCTTTGTCCAGCAATGGACGTCTTTCGGCTGATATGATGATGATGAGTTATGGTGGACTATCTCCAACTGTACCACTAAGTTATACCAACGGAAAGTTCATCGCAAGTTGCCATACTATGGCCAGTTTTTAAGTGATTTAGAGTTAGCTATGGATAGAATGCCCAATGGACCAGACAAAAGGGCAAAGACCCACCTATCGAGCTACTATTGGATGGCCAAGGAGGAGAACTAATTTGGTAGCTTAGGTTATCCACAGGTGAGCCCTGAGCTGCATACTTCTTATACAGTCCAAAACTCCCGGTGCTATGACATTATACCCTTTATACTTGGAGCAGTTTCCAGTTTTGCAAGTCCAATCTGGCCGGCTGGTTAAGGCAAGCGATGTGTCTTGCCCCTGGAGTTAGGGTCCGTTGTATGTACGCCCACAAACTAGGTCCCCTTCTCCGGGCGATCTTTAGTTGGCCGGAAGAGCCATTCCAGCGATAAAGACGTACGATTGTATGCTTTTTTATGTATCTGCCGCTTGTTAAGTGAAGTTTCCATTATCGTACATTATCTTTACTGTACTATGCTTGCTTATCGCATGGGCAGTGGTTACTCTAGAGCCAGAGTTGTTCAAGCCGCCCAGTCGGCCTCTGACACGGCTTAGCGACTGTTGTCTAATGAGCTAATGACTACAACTGGGACCGAAAGCTTAACGTGGCCTCTGAAGCACGGAGACTCTCAGTAATTATTCCACTTCTATGGTCACCCATCTATGGACTGACCGCGAGCCTAGTTGCTTAACCTCATCGATCACTTACTGACCGGTGAGAGCATCTAGCTATGAGCTACTGTACTATAATATCTGTCATACTTACTACAACGCCTGCATGCCAACCATGCAGGCGTTGTAGTAAGTATGACAGATATTATAGTACAGTAGCTCATAGCTAGATGCTCTCACAACTCTCAACAACAGTATTCTAAGAATGACAGCTGCCAGAGTGTACTGGCGCTTTCAGGGTTACTGGGTGGGGACACTTAAAGGTCTGAATTAATAATTATTGCTATCTGAAAACTAATAATAGTAACCTCTATATGTAAGCATCGTTGTCAATCAAATCAAATTATGAAGACTCGTACTACAAGTTTTCTTAAAACAAAAATGAAAAAGATTTTGATTTGTAAAAGTTATTACAGCATTAATGAATTTCTAACCGATAATAATTTATTTTAATTAATTTGGACATTTAATTTTATAAATTTAGTACCTAATTATTGACATTTTATTATTTTTGTTTTAACTAGTGACAAAATCTTAGAGATTATTTATTTAAATGGATGATATGATATGATGATGATAATAATGAATTTGTATAACGTACGCAATACGCTTGTACGCAATAATAAACAATGTATTTAAGTAATATTCATATGAATTGTTAGGCAGATTTTGGTGGAACTTTAATTGTTTTTTGTTAGCATGTAATACCCAAAATGAAATGAAATAAATAATTTGATTTGATTGATTGATTTGATTGTAACTATCACGAAAATAACAACTAAATAAAAATCAGAATATAAAATTACAATCAAAACACAAAATTAATATGTAGTGTGTATTCCGCTTATTGAATTTATATACGTATTATCCACCGAAATATAAAAACTATGGACTCTGAAATAAAGTTTTGATTCATTTAAAATTAACCACATATTCTGTTCCATCAAAGTGACAGCAACATTCAACCCTTTTAATGAAAATAGTCTTCAAATAAAAGACAAAGTATTTGGTGATTGAAAAGAACATACGTCTATAGGATTATTTGATTAATACTAGCTGATCGCACAGGTGGTGATGATAGCAAAACCAGGCAAACCTGCACAAGAGGCAACGTCTTATAGACCCATCAGCCTGCTGCCAGTAATCGGAAAACTCTTCGAGCGGATACTCCTCAACCGAATGAAGGAACATCTAGGTACAATGTTACCTAAACATCAATTTGGATTTCGGGAAAAGCACGGAACAATAGAACAAGTCCATCGTATTGTAGACATTATCAGCAGAAGCCTAGAAAACAAATTATATTGCTCAGCGGTCTTTCTTGACATCAGCCAGGCTTTCGATAGGGTTTGGAACGATGGCCTTATCTTTAAACTAAAAAAGACGCTACCACACTGTTTTCTTCATATACTCAAATCATACCTGGATAAAAGGAGCTATCAGGTGAAATATAACGAGGAATGTTCTGAACTTCACGAAATCAAATCAGGTGTTCCGCAGGGTAGCATACTGGGCCCAATCTTATATCTTATCTACACAGCAGACATACCGACAAATGATCACACGACCACTGCGACGTATGCCGATGATACGGCTTTGTTGTCCACTCACACTAACCCAGAAACTGCTTCAGCTTTCTTACAAAATCACCTCCACGAAATCGAGTTATGGCTGAAAAGGTGGAGAATAAAGGCAAATGAAAATAAATCCGTCCATGTAACATTCACCCTCAGGAGAGAAACTTGCCCCCCCGTTAAATTAAACGACAAAATAATTCCACAAGAAGATAACGCTAGGTACTTGGGAATGCACTTGGACAGAAGAATGACATGGCAAAAGCACATCTGGACGAAAAGAAAACAACTAGACTTTAAGCTTCGCACTCTCAACTGGCTAATAGGACGACACTCACAACTAAATGATAGCAGCAAAATGTTGATCTATAAAGCAATATTAAAACCCATTTGGACCTACGGCATACAGCTGTGGGGATCTGCCAGCAATAACAACATTGATATACTGGAAAGATTTCAGAGCAAAGCTCTTAGAACAATGTTCGGTATCCCCCAGTGTATTAGCAATAAATACATATACCTAGACCTCGGCATAAATACTGTTCGGCAGGAAATAGTCCAAAGCAGCCTGAAGTATCAGGAGAAGCTAAAAATTCACGTAAACGAGCTTGCTCAGGCACTGAGTGGAAACGGTGGACTCCAATATACCCGGCTAAAAAGACATGACATCCCAAATCTCACCAAAAGATTCTAACAATGAGACAAAGAGAGAGTTTGCTGGAAAGAAATTTTTCAACAGTTGATGGCTCTCGTAGATAACTTTTTAAACAGATAATTATCAACCAAGAAAGTGGCTTATTGTTTTTCAAACAGATCGCCATGAAGCAGAATAAACAAAAAAAAAAAAAAAAAAAAAAACTAGCTGATCCCTTTTAGATATTTCTTTTATTTTTTTTTGCGCCATTTTGTCGGGCCTGTTCGCGTGGTTGGCAAATGCTTGCTTTTGATGCCGGAGGTTGTGGGTTCGATTCCTACTCAGGACAGATATTTGTGTGCATGAACATGTCTGTTTGTCCTTAGTCTGGGTGTAATGATATAAGTATGTATTTACAAAAGAAAAGTAGTATATGTAGTATATCGGGTATCTACGAGGGTGCGTTTTTAAGTTCGCGGAATGGGGGGGAGGGGATAATAATAGGTCATTATCGGGATGGCCACGACTTCAGCCACTCAATATTAGTATAAATACCAAGTTTTATCTTAATTGGATCATTAGTCTCTGAACTATCGTCAAGCAAACAACTCAATCGGGAAGAAAGTATGAATTATGGAAAAAATCGAGTACCGTGCCGTAATAAAGTTCCTTACCAAGCAAGGAAAGTCAGTTCAAAATATACTGGAAGAGATGGAATCCGTTTACGGGGACTCTAGCCCGGGTAAAACCATGGTTTACAAGTGGCACAGTCTCTTTAAACAAGGCAGGACCTCACTTGAAGACGACCCTCGGCCCGGACGGTCGCCCGAGGTGACTACTCCGGAAATCATTAAAAAAGTCGAAATAATTATATTGGAAGATGCCAGACTAAAGAAGAAACAGCTTGAAGAAATGGTTGGAGTATCGGATACGACAATTTTCAAAATTCTACATGATCATTTTGGCATGACAAAGGTCAGTGCAAGATGGGTGCCAAGAATGCTCACGCCGCCTCAAAAACAACGCCGCGTGGAGTGTTCTCGCACGTTTTTGGACCTCTGTAACGAAGATAAGGATGGACTTTTAAGTCGAATTGTTACTGGAGATGAAACTTAGGTTCATCATTATGAACCTGAGTTGAAACAGGACTCTATGCGGTGGCACAAAAAAGGCACACCACCACCCAAGAAGTTTAAAGTGTCACAATCGGCTGGAAAAATCATGGCAACAGTGTTTTGGGATTCGAAAGGGATCCTGTTGATCGATTATAAAGATAAAGGCGTTTCTATAACCGGACAATACTACGCTTCCATCCTCGAGAGGTTAAAAGAAAGCATTAAAGAAAAAAGGAGGGGAAAATTAACCAAAGGTGTCCTTCTTCTACACGACAACGCGTCAGTTCACAAGAGCCGTGTTGCTTTGGGTGCCCTGCATAACGTGGGCTTCGATATTTTAGATCATCCACCCTACAGCCCAGACCTGGCTCCCAGTGATTACTACCTCTTTCCAAAACTCAAAAAAGAACTTCGTGGGAAGAAATTTTCTACTGATGAAGAAGTGAAGGACGCGGTTTCAGCCTATTTTTCGAACAAAGACAAAACATTTTTTTATGAAGGTATACATAAGCTAATTGAAAGATCTGAAAAATGTATAAGGGTAGCAGGTGAATATATTGAAAACGAAAAATAATTTTGTATTTTTATTTACACTTCTTACCCTCCATTCCGCGAACTTAAAAACGCCCCCTCGTAGTTTCATAGTACAAGCTCTGCTTAGTTTGGGATCAGATCGCCGTGTGTAAATAATGTCCCAGGATATTATTATTATTATTATATTTGATTTTATAAGATAGCGCCTGCACGAGGTTTAATGAGACCCTGTGTCGATACTTTACAAACATATAATTGAGGGACACAAATTACACCCAGACTCAGAACAACGGTCGAACAAGTTGTACGAAATAATAATAATATACATATACACACGGCCATCTGATCCCAAACTAAGTAGAGCTTGTACTATGGAAACCAGATAACTGATATACTACATATACTACTTTTCTTTTGTAAATACATACTTATACAGATAATTACACCCAGACTCCGGACAAACATACATGTTCATGCACACGAATATCTGTCCTGGGTGGGAGTCGAGCCCACGACCTCCGGCGTGAAAAGCAAGCATTTGCCAAACGCCAACAGACCCCGTAACGTAGATCAGATGGCTGCCAAAATCATTCAATTTGAAAGCGCCCTCACAACGGAGAAAGCTTTGTTTTATTATACCTAAGCTAAATGCACCTAATCATGAAAGCTTTCTTGTGTACAATTTTATTTCAGAGCTTGCGAAGTTGACACATTACTTTTCTTGAATATTTTAGTGTTGGATATTTTTATTCCAATGGAGCGGCGACGTTTGCTATTTAAGGGCATTAAATAGGCTGAATTTGTGCAAAAAATATATGTTTCCGTAAGTGCCAAAATCTGCTGAAAATATGGTACAAAAAAAATGTGTTTTTGCAAACATTAATTCGAAGTGTAAACAAATAAAAAGTTGTGCAATAAATACACGAATTTTCATAGGTTTTACTAAACACTACAATTCCCTATAAAACAACTTTCAAATTCAAATTTCATTTTACATTAGTGTGGAATCGTCAATTTTTTATACCCTACCGTGCAGTACGAAGGTTACATAGATTGTTTTTTAAATTACTTAATCAATAGGGCAATTAGTTGGTTTAAAAAGCAACTTAAAATCTATTGCACAAATTTTCTTTTGAATATGATAGATTATGACGGGCCTGTTGGCGTGATTGGCAAATGCTTGCTTTTCACGCCGGAGGTCGTGGGTTCGATTCCCACACAGGACAACTATTTGTGTGCATGAGCATGTCTGTTTGTTCTGAGTCTGGGTGTAATTATCTATGTAAGTATGTATTTACAAAAAAATAGTATATGTAGTATATCAGTTATCTGGTTTCCATAGTACAAGCTTTACATAGTTTGGGGCACGTGGTCGGAAAACCTCCTCGTGTGTCCGAGACTACTGGTCCCATTCGAATATTTATATTCGGTGGGAACAGAAGTTTTCGGATCGGTGTGCCCCGGGCGAGGGCGCTGGTTTTTTCCTATGCTTGCATGGGGAGAAACCACCGTCCGTGGCCAATATTCCGACATCTCACGCCTCTGCTGTTCCTTCCATATTCTGGAGGGGAGGAGCAGCAGTGGCGCGCAGGCCTAAGCCTCGCCGGACGGTGATGGGCTGAATGGCCGGTGCGTCAATCCAGTCACTAGCATACGGCAAACCCTTAGCCTCCGAGCATTACCCGGCGCGGGGGGTACCGGGGGGTAAACCGGTCTGTAGGGTAAAAAAGGTCAGTATGTCTTCTAGCAAAACAATACCCCAGGAGGGTACCGGCTCTGCCGGAGAATCCCTCCCGGGTCCTTCAGGGCCCGGCTGTCCCACCGTATCTGGGGGGGACACTAACAGACATCATGTTTCCGCGGAGGTCGCGGACAGGGCGCACACGCCCAGTATTGTGTGCCCACCGAGTGTCGGGGGACCCTCACCTGTAGCTAGCGAGCTGCGGGTGAGAGTCTCTAAAGAGGAGAAGAGTCTGGCTGACACAGCCAGACTGGCGGCCAGGCCGCGGCGACAGCTGCGGCCGCGTTCAACTTCGCGGTCGCTGCTGCGTTCGCCATCGCGGTCACGGTCGCGCGATTCCGTGGGAAGCGACAAGTCAGCCGCTTCCTGCGTGTCATTACCGGCAGAAGGGCCGAAGCTTGGGAAGAGGAGATCCCTTGTGGCTCCAAATGCTCGCACACAGATTGTGCGGGCAAAAATAGGAATTGACGAGGGGGGGGACTTGGATGGGGATATTTCGGATATCCTCAACCCTCTCCTCCCTCCTTCAAATACGCGGGCTAAGAAATCTTTGCCCCGCGTTGAAGACGTAGCGGAGGAGCTCCGACATCAGCCTACGGCTGATGTTGGGGCTAGACTGCTCGAGGCTCTGTCCATGTTGGAGAAGGCCACGGATAGATCCTCGAACATCCAAGGGCCGCTAAAGCACGCCATTAGACGAAGTCTGCGCGAGGCGCAGGCCGCCACCTCTGAACTGCACGTTCGGACGTACGGGGGCGAGGCTGAGCGATTGGAGGTGGAGAACCGGGAGCTTCGTTCGAAGCTCTCCTCCCTCGAGGGACGTCTCGCCAAACTGTCGGCGGAGGTTGAGACCCTGCGCTCTTGTCAGGGGCCTCCCACAGTGACCCAGGCAAATGCTGCTACGACGACCAGTGTGCCACGGAAGGCTTCTAAGCCGGATGCAGCCAAGCCAAAGGCCACTGGATGAGAGAGCGACTCCAACGCCGAGCAGGTGGCTGCCATTATGGAGGAGAAACTCGTCTCCTTCCGTGCAGCCCTCATGGCAGAGCTCTTCCCAGGAAGGGCCATCAGGCCCCCACTTGGGAAGCAGGCTGCGGCCATCCCTCCTCGTGGTGCCGAGGCGAAAAAGCCGAAAGCTCCAGCGCCGCCGCCACTCCCGACCCCTTCTACCTCGTCCAATAAGGACAAGAGGAAAAAGAAGCGGGAAATGGAGAGGCAGCGTAAGAGAGCAGGTGTGCCTTTTGCGCCTGCGCAGGTTGCTGGTGCTTCGCAGAGCCAGCAGTCTAGTGCAGTGCATGCGAATGCGGGAGAGACCACATGGGCGAAAGTCGTTGGTCGCAAATCTGCGGCCAAGGCCAAAAAGACAGTGGCCACTCCAAACACCGCTCCCGGAGGTGCATCGAGGACACTCCCTCGTCCACCGAAAACGGCAGCGGTGCTAATAACGCGGGCAGAAGGGTCAGAGACTCCTCTTGCTGACCTTATAAGGACGGCGAAAGAAAAGGTCTGCCTTAAGGACTTTGGACTGGAAGGTGGTATCTTCCAGAAGAGAGCCTTAAACGGTGGCCTGGTCTTGAGAGTCTCCGGGCCCGACAATACCGCAAGAGCCGATGCCCTCGCGGCCAAACTAAGGGAAGTCCTAGCGGATACGGACGCTCGGATTTCGCGTCCTGTCAAGACCGCAGAAATGCGCGTCTTTGACCTGGACGAGACTGTCACCCCCGCAGCGATCGCGGTGGCCTTAGCGGGCACCGTCGGTTGCTCCGCGAATGACATCAAAGTAGGGCCTGTCCGAGTCCATGCGTCTGGGCTCAACACTGCGTGGGTCAGATGCCCGCTAGAGGCAGCCAATAAGCTCGCAGGCAAACGCGTGTGCGTTGGCTGGTCAGCAGCAAGGGTCGAGGCACTCAAGGCTAGACCCTTGCAGTGCTACAAATGCCTCGGGTTTGGCCACGTTAAGGCCAAATGCAACAGTCCCACAGATCGCAGCAAATGCTGCTATGTCTGTGGCGACCTTGGCCATAAGGCCACAAATTGCAAAGCCAGCGAACCCAAGTTTCCGATCTGTACGGACCTTGGCGTCGCTGGTAAACATAGGATGGGAGGAAGTAAGTGCTTCCCTCCCAAAAATCGGACAGTACAGCGGCCGCAGGGTCCTCCGACTACACCGGTAGCGAATTCGTTCGCGCTGCTGGCTGGTCAGGAGTCTATGGATGCCTAAAATTCACGCCCCCATCAAAGATATTGCAGGGTAATTTAAACCACTGCCGTGCAGCGCAGGACCTCCTGCTACAGACGCTCGCGGAGTGGTCAGTTGCCCTTGCGGTGATATTCCATCCCGGATCACCCACGGTGGTTCGGGGTGGACGGGGGTTCCGTTGCTATTTACTGGGCAGAATCATCAAGTGGCCTCCATTGCCGCCTCATCCATGGTGGGACAGATTTTGTTGTCATCGAATGGGGCGACGCCGTAGTGGTGGGATGTTACATCTCTCCGAACTGCGGCCTTGCCCACTTCGAGGACACCATCGACAGACTGGGCACCTGCATCCAGGTGCTACTCTCACGTCCACTTTTCGTCATGGGCGACTTCAATGCACACTCCAGGGTGTGGGGGGACGCTCGTGACGACCTGAGAGGGGAAGCACTGATAGAGTGGGCTGCATCACTTAATCTTCAGCTACTCAACCAAGGATCGACCAGTACTTGCGTGCGGTGGCAGGGGGAGTCGGTTGTCGACCTAACGTGGGCGACTGTCCCTGCTGCGCGCAGGGTGTCAGGCTGGAGAGTGGCTGAGGAGCTCGCAACTCTATCAGATCACCGGCACATTCTCATTGAGATGTCGGGCAGGTGCCCAAATGGCGAACTGGGACGCCAACAAAATGCCGCCCCGCGACGATGGGCCTTGAAGCGATTAGACAGAGATCTGCTTCTTGCTTCTGCCCTCGTCGCGGATTGGGAAGACTTGGAGGACGAAGCCTCTCCGGAGGTGGTGGCGGCCTGGTTCGGGGAAAAGATGACCACTATTTGTGACGTCGCCATGCCCCGGGCCAGGCCGACAACGAGGTCCTCCGTCTACTGGTGGTCAGCGGACTTAGCGCGGCTGCGGGGGTCCTGCGTCTCTGCGCGCCGCCGTTATACTAGGACTAGAAGGAGACGGCGTGCCTCGGCCGACGAGATTGCAGAGGCTTACCGAGCGTACCGCTTGGCCACCATGGCGTTCCAGTTCGCCATCAAGGAGGCAAAGACCAGGGCGTGGGAGGAGCTGATCGAGGGGATCAACAGGGATCCATGGGGGCGCCCGTACAAGATGGTTATGGGCAAGCTCAGACCATGGGTCCCTCCGCTCACCGAAACGCTCGACCCCGAGTTCGTGGGAAGAGTGGTAGACACCCTCTTCCCAAGGGCCGAGCCCGGTGACTCGGTCGCTCCACCGCCATCTATACCGGACTGGACATCCGACATGGATGTGACGGAGGACGAGCTTGAGAGCGCAGTAAGGCGACTCGCGGCGCGAAACACCGCCCCTGGGCCCGACGGTATCCCAGGTCGGGCCTGGGTGCTGGCCCTGTCGGTGCTAGGCGGTAAGCTGCGTCGCCTCTTCTCTCGCTGCCTCCACCTTGGGGTTTTCCCGTCTGAGTGGAAGGAGGCCAAGCTCGTCCTCATCCAAAAGAGAGGGAGAAATGCGGACTCTCCCTCTTCGTTCCAACCCATTTGCCTTCTGGACGAGGTGGGCAAACTCTTCGAGCGAGTAGTGTCCGCCCGTCTCAGCGGGCACCTGTCACGAGATGGGCCTGACCTGTCGGACTGCCAGTTCGGCTTCCGTCGCGGTCGTTCGACGGTGGACGCAATCCGGCGGGTCCAATCCCTGTCACAGGACGTCGTTCGGGAGGGGGGAGTGGCGATGGCTGTCAGTCTTGACATTGTCAACGCCTTCAACTGCCTCCCGTGGTGGGCAATAAGGGAGGCACTGGGTTACCACAACGTGCCCCCTTACCTACAGGGGATTGTTAGCTCGTATTGAGCGATAGGCTCATCGTGTACACAGGGATCTGTTTTAGGACCCCTCTTGTGGAACCTCGCTTTTGACGCGGTCCTTAGGACGAGGCTCCCCCTCGGCGTAGATGTCGTTTGCTATGCAGATGACACTCTCGTGTTGGCCAGGGGGAGCAATTTCACGGATGTGGCACGGCTTGCCGAACTGGGAGTAGCCTGCGTCGTCGGCAGTGTCCGCGGGCTGGGCCTTCAGGTAGCGCCTCATAAAACTGAGGCGCTTTGGTTCCACAGCCTCCGTCGGGGCAGGGAACCTCCCAGCACGCGGATTCAGGTGTGTGGTGAGGCGGTCCCAGTTGGGCAAACCCTCAAATACCTCGGGCTGACGCTGGACAGTAGGTGGGCTTTTGACGCCCACTTTGTCCAGCTGGTCCCCCGACTTCGCGGAGCGGCGGGCGCACTCCAGCGTCTGCTGCCCAACCTCGGGGGACCCCGGGAAGAAGTCCGCCGCCTCTACTGTGGGGTTATCCGGTCTATGGCCCTCTACGGCGCTCCCGTCTGGTCTTCTGGACTGGCGAGAGCTCCCCGCTGCAAAGCTCTTTTGAATAGCGTGCAGCGGGTGGTTGCCATCAGAGTGGTCCGTGGATACCGGACGATCTCCTTCGAGGCGGCGACTTTACTAGGACGATTCCCGCCACTGGACATCTTGGCGGACATGGACGCGAGAGTTTACGATCTCGTCCGTGCCCGCTCGGATGCCGGGGGCCAACAACCGGACTGGACAAACGTGCGGCGGGACGCGCACCGACAGGCCTTAGAGATTTGGCGCGAGCGGCTTGAATTGCCGAGAGGCTTGCGTCAACGCTCTGTCGGTGCGGTCCTGCCGTGGTTTGACGCATGGCTGCTCCGGAAACGGGGCAGCCTAACCTTTAGGTTGATACAGATACTCACCGGGCACGGGTGTTTCGGTGAGTACCTGTGTCGAATAGGTAGAGAGGCGACACCGTCGTGTCACCATTGTGGCGGCGGCCCGGACTCGGCCCAACATACACTCGAGGAGTGCCCAGTTTGGGCCCCCGAGAGGCGAGTCCTGGTCGCTGAAATAGGATTGGACCTCTCGCTGCCAGCAGTGGTTTCGGCTATGCTGGCGGCGACAACCGGATGGAACGCGGTGGCCTCCTTCTGTGAAGCTGTTATGCTCAAGAAGGAGGCCGCCGAGCGCGAGAGGGAGCGCAACGATCCCTCCCGTAGGAGAACGAGACGGCGCTGATGAACTGGATATTGACACTAATATCCGCTTCATCGGCGCCGGCGCTGGGATCTAATCTCAGCGCGAGAGAGAATGCGGCGTCCGGCTGGCTTCTCCCCGGCTTGACGTCGCCCCTGGGACCGCTGGCGTTTGGAGGAGGGGAACTCCACTCGTCTTACATAAGCGGTCCCGGGAAGAGGTAACCTGCTGTAGCTCAGGTTGCCTAAACGCGCTTGTGCGTGAAGGGGAGGGGAGGAGGCATTTGGCCCCCTCCCGTCCCCGGAGGAGAGTCTCAGACGCTCAGTGTACAGCGGGGGTACTGGCGAGATCGTTCACGAGTACCCAGGCCCCCCGCTACAGGCATTGTGAGGCTGGCTACCATGGTGGTTTTAGTGCGTATCCCGGGACTAGCCCGAGTGAGTCCCACATAACCCGTCGCCTCCCCAAGCGGCGGGTATGCGTAAGTTTAATGCATTTCCACCATGTAAAAAAAAAAAAAAAAAAAAAAAGCTTTACATAGTTTGGGATCAGATGGCCGTGTGTAAATAATGTCCCAGGATATTATTATTATATTTTCCATGAATGTTGCCTATTTTGCTATACTCGTAGAAGAAAAAAGAAAAAATGTGTGTTTTGCACACATTCAGTCTGTGCAATAATACCCTTAAACGTCTAGTACGAGCAAAACACCTGCTTTTATTGGTTAGTTAGACTAATTGCTTCGGCATTTGAGCACGAATCATTATTTTTTACTGTATAAGGTTTAGATTTAAAGATTTTCAAAAAAATAGTTAAATAATATCATATCTTTTTTCTTTTTTGATAAATTATATTTACTTGTAAAAATTGAATTTTTTTACTATAATTTTATTATTTCACTTAACATTTATAAATTCATATCATGTTTGTACGCCTTATATGGCGAGGCATGTTGCTCCCATATACTTATATAAATTAAAATTTATTTATTTTTAAGAATTTTAATAACTTTAAATAATATCTGCCCCTTTCAAAATGTTGTATACTAGTGACCATTTTCATCATAACACCAAATCACTTAACCTTTAATGCAGAAGTAATTGTTCAGTCATAGACGAGCCTGTTGGTGTGGTTGGCAAATGCTTGCTTTTTAGGCCGAAGGTCGTGGGTTCGATTTCCACCCAGGACAGATATTTGTGTGCATGAACATGTCTGTTTGTCCTGAGTATGGGTGTAATTATCTAGATAAGTATGTATTTACAAAAAGAAAAGTAGAATATCAGTTATCTGGTTTCCATAGTACAAGCTCCGCTTAGTTTGGGATGAGCTGGCCGTGTGTGAATAATGTTCCAGGATATTATCATTGCGTATTTTATGTGTACTGCTTAACCTACCGTGTGTATTAATTAATTAGACAACAACAACAATTATAACCCATACTTTATAAAACCGTTTATAAATTTTCATTGCTGTATTTATTTACTATATTTATGTATGGTAATTACTTACTATTATTGTGGAAATAGTGAATCAGTGTAAACAATGACACTATATTATACAGAAGTGCAGAAAACATAGTAATAAAAATAAATATCACACAGCGCCATCTAGCGCAAACTAAGCGTAACTTGTACCTACTATTGGTACTTGAAAACGGTTAAAAATACTTATTTACTTTTTTAGTAAATATATACATACAAAACACAGTAGTCTGCATGAGTCTGGATGTAATTTGTGTCCATGTTTGTAAAGTACCCCGCGCCACATAGGGATTAGATACCCAAGTATGGCGATGTCTTTAAAAAAAATTAAAATGTCATGTCCATATTGTGTTCATGGACATGACTTTTTTTAATTTTTTAAAAGACAACGCAATGCAGTTTAATAATACCAAACAAAAATTACTTTCAATACAATTTCAATGGGCTAATAAACTTAACAACCCTTTTAACCATTTATGTTTTTTTTTTGAGGAACTAGTTCCTCCATCTACCCCACAGTGGTGAGGCTCAAGTATGTGCCGGGGAATCGCTTTAACTGTCTTGGATCCCGCAACGAATTTAATCAGAAAGAAAAGAGGAGGAGCTAGAAATGAGTAGTTCCACTTAACGATTGAATAGTCCTCAATAAGACGACAAAATTTCTACTCTCTACTGTCTTGTGCGGGGATCGAATCTTTGAATACTAAGGCAGTTTAACTACCAACTGAGTTACAGCTCGATGTACAGACGCCAGCACATCCAGCTTCCACAATCTGTCAAATTTCTTTCATAGATTTTCAACTTTATCACAAAAGCATAAGGATCACTTTCAATTGGGGAAATTTGACAGATTGGGGTAGCTTGATGTGCTGGCGTCTGTACAATAGTGCTTCGAAATCAATGAATTTATGTCATGTGTTATTAATAAGACTACTATGCCCCGCAGTTTTAAACGCGTCAAACTTAATAAAATTTGACGGACCGGTTAGCAAATGCCTTCACGCCGCAGGTTGTGGGTTCGATTCCTACACAGGACAGATATTTGTGTGCATGAACATGTCTATTTGTCGTGAGTCTGTGTGTACTTATATTTTAAAAGAGGACTAAATACTTAGTTTAATTGCAACAGAATTTGGGAAGAAACAAAAGTATTATTTCAGTTGAAAACCAAATTTATTTTATGAAAAGATTTTATACTTTAAACTTAACCAATCCAGTGGATTTTATAAAAGAAATATCTACTTTTAGGTTTGATTTAATGAGTTAAAATAAATTTAAAGTCATCGGAGCCTTGTGTACAGTCAGCTTCGTAAATAGTATTTTTATATAAATACTAGCTATGCCCCGCGGTTTTACTCGCGTCAAACATTATAAATTATAGTCTATGTGTTATTCGAATATATAAGTTACTTACTACATTTTTTTTTGTTAATCCGTTCCGTCGTTTTGGGATAAAGAGTAACAAACTTTCATACATCTATACTCACAATTTTTTATGTATGTTTACCCAAACATAGAACAAATAATTGCGCTCATCATACCAAGAATTGTCCTGGGTGAGGATCGAACCCACGACCTCTGGCTAAGCAGGCAGGGTCACTAAACGCTAGACAAAGAGACCAGTTAAAATGTTTGTTCCTATTACAGAAATATATCATATAAATTATATTTTTTAAGTTAAATAGATCGTAAGTACCTACTTAGATACTTACTTATCGTGTAGCCGCCCATTAGGTCTCTGACATGGCTTGACGACTATTGCCTAATGACTACAACCGGGACCGACAGCTTAACGTGCCCTCCGAAGCACGGAGACGCTCAGAAATCAAACCACTTTGGCGGCAACTCATCTATGGACTGACTACGAGCCTAATTGCTTGATCTCTTAAGTAACACCTGGGTCTCTACCGGCTAAGTCGCCGAACATCGATTTCTTAAATGGCGTGCAAATAAATAAAGGTTAAAAATGACTTAATCAATCATTAAATCGGCCCATGAGCACATGTGACGTCATAAATGGTCCGGAATCGATTGACAACGTTGAAGCCGATTTAAAGATTGATTAAGTCATTTTTAACCTTAATTTATTTGAACGCCATTTAAGAATCGGTGTTCGGCGAGTTAGCCGGTAGAGCCCCTGGTTATCAATCCATTCCATTGCGAAATTGCTACTGCATTTTTGAAGTCTACGGTGCATAGATATTAATGTAGCTGACTGTACGAAGCCGAACATAACAAGTCTACAAGCACTAAAGTGCACAACTTTAGCCATTAATCTTCGTCAACAAAGGGTTGCTAATGAAACCGCTTAGCTTAAATCGCAGATTACAGTACTAAAAAACGGTCAAGTTTTATGTCTTCATAAATAAATCTGTGGAGATGTAAGCTTGTTATAACTGTATATAAATAATACTTAAAAATAGCACCACTAAAAGCAGTCCACGGCTGGGCAAAAGCCTCTACCTAGAATTATGTTGGGGTGACATGTCAGAATCGCCACGCTTGGCAGACGGGTTGGCGATCGCACAAATCCCAATAATTAGCGTGAATTAAAACTGTTTTACTCCCGACGCACAAAGAGGCGTTTTAAGTTTGACGTCAAGGCCTGTCTGAGTGGGTGTGTGATTGTGGCATCGCAGCAGATCCTAAAATATTATTCTATGTCCTAAGATATTTATTATTATCATATAGGTTCTTGAGTCCGACCAGACTTACCGACACATTTCCAAGGTTACCTCAGTGTTATGAGCTAACCTTGAAAATATCGGCAACCTATCGCATCCCGTAGGGGGCTTCAAAGTCCTCCCGAGGGAATATTTACCAAAGAACAAGCAGCGGCGTCTGTATCTCTGTATCATGTACTGGCTGTGCCCCGCGGTTTTACCCGCGTTAAATTTTATAAATTATCACAGCTCCTCCCCCGTAGGTGACAGCTTGATAATATGTAGCCTATATGTTGACCCGACCTCTTAGTAATATTCATGCAGAATCCGAAGTAAATCCATGCAGTACTTTTCGAGTTTAACCCGGACATACATACAGACAAACAGACACACAGACAAAAATCTAAAAACTATATTTTTAGCTTCGATATCGATTGTAGATCACGCCCCAAGTATCCTATAAAAAAAAATTCAATGTATAGTTTCGATTTTCCTACGATTTTGATTATATGTAGTAAGATGACCAGCATACTGCGATCGCCAACCCGTCTGCTAAGCGTGGTGATTTTGGCATATCCAAGATGAAGCTGCTGCCCGTCCTTTCGTATAATAGTGTGTAATGTCTTTACTAAGACATCAAAAATGAGACCATGTGTACTCCCTGAAAGACGCAGCTGCCCGTTTTCTGGAAGATATAACCTGGGGACGACTTCTACGCCCGCCACGGGATGGAATGGGGTGGCGATATTCTAAGCCATCAGCTATCCAGCACGTCCAAATTCCTACCTTATATTCAGTGATCAAAAGCTCACTTTTGATTGTACTAAAAGTCTGAAATTAGAGTATGGCTTGTTGAGCAATAACATTTCTTAATAGGGTTCGACTTATTTATTTATTTACAGACGCATACAACAACATGTACAGTCGCGAGCACATCCAGCTACCCACATCTGTGAAATCTCTTTTATAGATTTTCAACTTTATCACGTAAGCATAAGGTTCACTTTCAATTGGGGAAATTTGAGAGATTGGGGTAGCTTGATGTGCTGGCGTCTGTACAAAGGCGGACTTAATGCCAAAGGCAGGGCAGGCAAGTATGGAGGACATTGTAGGTGACGGTTATGAGAAGAACGAAGATTTTTGTTGTGATAAGTATATACAGGAAAACAAGCGCGTCGCAGTAGTCAGGTGCGAACTATAATTATACGAGAAACACAAGAGGAAAATAATATAAGGAAGGAAAGACCAGTGACATGATGTGTACCTTCGATTACTGATCTCTAGCAGTGTAGGTAATTACTGAATTAGTAGTCCATATCATGCTCTAGCTGATGGTCATGCACGATCCCCATAAGCAACCCATGAGGTCACATACTGATTCCTCAAAGGTTAAAATAAGTCGTAAACGTACAGCCAGCAGAGAACTTAATACTACAGTGGTTTTTTTTAGTGCCAAGGTTGTTAGTTGTTTCCCAGTAAGCCTCGGACTTTTGTTGATGTGTGGTGACGGCATAGAATATCATCACCCCATCTGATCCCGTGGGGGGCGTAGAAATCGACCGAGGAAATACCAGAGAACGGGCAACAGCGTTTTTCTGTGAACTATGACCATCAAACTCTGTAGTGGACGTTCTTTGGCTGACATGATGATGATGAAGCATCTGACATGGCTTAAGTCTTTATCTCAGCAGAATTATGTCCACTGTGTCGCATAATTGGTCAACAGGTTCTAATTAATTAATTGAAAAGAAAGAAAAGAAAATGTTTTTATTGAACACATATACACACACACTTTGAAATAAAGTTTGTACAAATCTTATATTTACTTACATACTACCATAAAACTAAACATGATTAAGAAAAAAAGAACATTAAAAAGAAACAAATAACAAGGAATATATATAAAGTGTTCAATTAAATAATTAATATATAAAGTGTTCAATTGGTAGGCAGCTCAGCACACTGTTACAGCCAGAGTCCAACTGCAACGCTGATTTTCAGCTACCTACCACGGTGAGTCACAGAAGAGCAAATCAGTTTTTGCTTTATATAAACTATAGATACTTAAAAATAGATGCAATAAAAAGAAAATTTAAAAGTATAAAATACAATACACACTACACACTACACACACACAATTAACAGTAAAAAAGATGTAAAATCAACTTTTTTGATCAACTTAAATTAAACTGCTCCCTAAGAGTGAATCTAAATTGACCGCCTATCTACTTCACCTCCACTTTCCTGGTCAACATAAAAAAATATTCCTATGGATTGGATATTACCCGATTGCTGAAATAATAATATGCAAGAAAAGTAAATGAAAAAATGTAAACTAAATGAAATTGATAGTTAATATAAACATATTGATATAATGCATTCACATAAAATAAAATAATAAAAAATAAAATAAAAAAGGTTTTTATTCACGTAGACTTTAAAAAAGCGCTTGTAAATAGTCAGAACATGTTTGTAGTAATATAGTTGTATACATTAGATATTATTTCTAGTAACATAGATATTTAGGTACATCTTGTATGAAAACATTTATAAAATTTATTTTATTACAGAAATGATATTTCGGTTTCAACACGACCCAGTTGAGACGGTCCGGCGAAACATACTCAAGCGGGCATGAACACGGGATTTGGTCCAATTAGAGTAATTATTTAGTAGGCAAACACAATATATGCTCGATCGGTTGTCTGGATGCTTATTATTTTAGATTATATTTAGGTATACAAAAGAAAAACTTCGAAACAATAACATTATTCATTTTGAGACAGAATCAATAATTTTAAATTAAGTATATGATAGCAATCATTTACAGATAGTTCACGTAACACAGATCAGTCATGTCTATATGGCTACAAGATCTCCAGCGAGCAATGTGCAGGTAGGAAGTGAGAGCCAGACGTCTTTGTCATTGATGTACTCTTTAGTGGTGTAATAACCCCTAGCCATAAGTATACGTTTAATATGTGTTTTAAAACTTGTGTCAGGCAGATCAGTAATTTGAGTAGGAAGCTTGTTATGAAACCTAATACAATTTCCTAAAAATGATTTATTAGTTTTGCTTACTCTAAAGCCTGGCATGGCTAGTTTGTTTTTATTCCTAGTATTTATATTATGCAGTTCACTTTTCTTTTTATAATTATGAATATTTTTTCTAACAAACATTATATTCTGATATATATATTCCGATGGCACAGTAAGTATATTTATTTCTTCAAACAAATTTCGCAAAGAATCGCGACTGCCTAAACCATAAATGGCTCTGACTGCTCTTTTCTGCAATACAAAAATAGTATCTATGTCAGCCGCCAAACCCCACAGCAGAATGCCATACGACATAATGCTGTGAAAGTACGCGAAATACACTAATCTAGCAGTTTGTTCATCTGACAATTGCCTTATTTTCCAGACAGCATAGGAAGCCGAACTTAATTTACCTGCTAACTTTTCAATCTGAGGACCCCATTGCAATTTTGAAGTGTCAATCCCAAAAATACTGTCGATGGGACTAAATCTAATATTTTCGCATTAAGTGCAACTGTTGGTACAATTTGAGTCACATTCGGCAATGAGAACCTGATGCATTTAGTTTTCCCTGCATTTAACAAGAGATTATTTGCCGAAAACCATTCTGATATAAAGCTGAGTGTTTTATTATGCTCAATAAGATCTTTATCCTTTCTATTTACTTTAAATATGAGCGACGTATCATCAGCGAACAAAACTATGTCTGATACTTTCTCTACCAGATAAGGGAGATCATTTATATAAACTAGAAATAAAAATGGGCCCAATATAGATCCTTGGGGCACCCCCATTTTCACAGGATGACGTGTCGAAGTGACACCGCCTATCGAAACCATCTGTTGTCGCCCCGATAAATAGGACATCACAAGATCAAGAGATGTGCCAGATATTCCATAGTACTTCAGTTTAACAACGAGCGTACGATGATCAACGCAATCGAAAGCCTTAGAGAGATCACAGAAAACTCCCAGCGCATCCTGTGATCCCTCCCAAGCCTCCAATATTGACCTAATTAATGTGCAACCTGCATCCTGAGTAGAGCGGCCCCTTGTAAACCCGAACTGCTTGTTATGCAATATCTCATTCACGTTAAAGTGCGTCAACATTTGGCTGAGCATCAGCTTTTCAAATATTTTACTTAAAGCTGGCAGTATTGAGATAGGCCTATAATTCGTGGCATTTTTTGAACAACCTGCCTTGAAAATGGGTATTATCTTACTTATTTTCATTAAATCGGGAAAGACACCATCACTTATACAGCCATTGAAGATGGCTGCAAGGATTGTAGCAATGTTTAGTATGATTGATTCAATTGCTTTAACAGACAGTCCCCACAAATCTTCTGTGCCTTTCCTTTTAATACTCTTAAAAGCTTTTATAATATCATCACTTGTTACGGATTTAAAACTAAAGTTAGGCACAGTTTGTTTTACGCTTTGATTTGAAAAGAGTTCAGCCACATCTGGTGATGATGACATAATGTGTGAATTCAGATTACAAACATTTGTTATTTACATTTTTTGTTCTTACTTATTTATTTTTTGTTTATATTTGTTGTTGTTCTTAATAATTTAAAGTATTCAATGTGTATAATATTATGTCAAATCTTGAATTGTAAATTGTATCTTGTTATAATTGTGTAATTTTGTCTGTTTGTGTTACTTATTACACGTACCAGTACATCCTGGCCCTTTCGGAAGATCAGCATTGCATAAATGTATTACTAGCTGAGATAGGGCTATTTTTAATGCCAGTACGGATACTATGTTAAAATTTATAAAATTGTTATTCCACAATTTCCGTGATTTGAAAATAAAATTATTATCAATTTTTCTTTCTTTTTTCTTTTCTTAATGTGTCGTTTAATTTCCCTTAGTATTTCGCGCTGAAGTTAAATTGACAGAACGAAAGATGTCCCGTCCTTTTCATAATAACTATTTAGAAAGAGATGCAACGATGTTTAGATTAGTTGATATTTCATAGAATCAGCGGCATTGACACTCTTATTCAACAGGGGCCTGATCTATCATCTCGGTTACAGGTTAACAATAGGTCTCGGGGTCAGATAACATTTTTATATATTTAGATTGATATTTATGACAAAAAAACTACATTTAAAAAAACCGACTTCAAAAACTAAAAAGTATAAAAAAATATCTTAATAAAGATTTAATGTACATCTCTTATGCAAACCTCTAATATTTATGAAATACTATAATTTGTATGTGCTACACATTGATAGGTTTGCAGTCCGTGCCAAGCCCTAAGAAACGTAAAAGTGAAATTATTTCACACCAAGAAACACCTGAACATTATGAGTCTAGCTAGACAGGCTAAGTTTTAAAAATTCTGTGCTAAAGACAACTACATCGTCCACATAAACAAAAAATGGGGCATTTCACGTGAAGTGGACAGGAAAAAAAAAAAGTGAGGTTCGAAAATCGATCATATTTGGCCCATTTATACTTCTAGTAGGTATGAATGTGAACACAAAATATTTATTTTGTATAATGTATATTTCACAAGTTATGGGTTTCTAAAGAATTGTCGTAATTGTAATATCAATTTTATGAAAGTAGTTTTTCGAATTTAACAAATTTACAATTAAATATTTAACATAGCGATACATAATGGAAAAATACTGTTCTTTTTAAAAATATACTAAAATTAATAAAAAAAATATTTCATGTCCAAAACCGTAAGTAAACTGTTCAAACCTGAATTTCAGCCACTTCGACCAATTTATTTTTCGTTTTTTTTTTTCAATAATACCTTCAAGTATTACCACTTATGAAACTGAGATTAACTTAGCTCTTGATACAACTATTGAGTGGCTAACAGCCAACAAGTTAAAAGTTAACGTGCAAAAAACTCAATTCATGCAGTTCCATGCTTATCAGTCAAAACCCATGTCGCTACACATTACCCACAAGGGCGTAAATGTGGCTGAATCAACATATTGTAAATTTTTAGGCATCACATTGGACAGCTTTTACTTAGTTGGAAAAACCACATAACAAATATTTGCTCAAAATTGAACAGTTTTATTTATCCCCTAAGACGAATAAGTCAAGTAGTTTCCAAACAAGCCGCAATTACTGCATATTATGGCTATATTTGTTCAGTGTTACGATATGGTATTTTAATGTGGGGCCGAAGTGTAAATGTTGATGATGCCTTTATCTTGCAAAAGAAATGCCTTCGAGCTATTTTTGGGCTTAAACAAATAGAATCATGCCGTCCTTTTTTCAAAAAATATAAAATATTGACTCTAACGTGTTTGTATATTTTGGATTCATGCATCTTTGTTTATAAACATAAAAGCCTATTTCAGCAAGCAACTAGTTCCTACAGCAAGCGTTCGATACATTCTAATAAACTAATTAGACCGTTTAAAAGACTTGTGTTGACATCAAATAATTGCTATATAATGTGCATTAAAATATTTAATAAAATTCCTTATAAATTTAAATCTTTGACATTCAATAAATTTAAAATACAGTTGACAAAGTAGCTTGCAGAGAAATGTTTTTATAGCATCCATGAATTTTTTGAATATAAATTATAATAGAGTATTAAAAAAGAAGAAGGTGTATTTATGTTTCTTACAATAATAGTAATTAAGATAATAAGTAATGTAGTTTTTAAGCATGAGTATGGAAATGTTATCCAATCAGTTTATGCTGTATTTGTATGCTCGAAAGAGTAAAACATGGCGCACATATGTTTTGTAACTGCTTTTATACTTACCTGTGTTTGTGACAAATAAAGATTTTGTATTTGTATTTTGTATAAGTATATTAAAAATATACAAGAAAATTTAAAATGGGATCTCTATTTGTTTAGGAGTTAGATTAAGAGAAGAGAATTAATGTACATACGCGTCGCAATGAGCGTGATATCTGGCGCTAGCTTACATCGGTTGGTGTGCGCGAAACAACATGTCTTGTATAATTTCTGCGGTATAATAATTATAACATAATGAAACAATATTGTTACAACATAAAAACTATTTTATTTTGTAATTTTTACAACTTTACAATGGGAATCTATGCTAGAACTGGTCCTTTTCACAAGAAGGCCACTGGTCGTTGGAATAAAGCTGTGAAACTTTTTGGTTCCTGGAATTGTGACTGTAGACGCAAACCGAGGTTGCAAAAAAAATCTCTGGCTGTCTATATCGTCTTTAGAACAGAAGTAAATGACTGTTTGTATTAAAGATGATTATGCCCAATCGTATAAGCGTATTGGTGTTACAATTACTTTACTTGAAGGTAACTGTAAACTTGCACGCGCAGCTAAACGTTTGAGATTCCCTCCTAGACCATCGCATGGCCCCTTTCCGTGAGACGTTGCATGGAAATGCAACTCTGCATCTGCATTGAAATCTTCTTTGTAATAAAATAGATTCACAAAGTTGAATCTGTTTTAAAATGTTGGGAAGCCCCGTCTGTTATGTATATAATTTTAGATCCAACTATTGATTTTTCTAAAAGATGCTTGTGTAGTACCTTTTGAAAAGCATAGAAAGCTGCTGTGTCACGTTTCAAGTCGTCAGAAATCATAACAATGCTGCCGTGCTTTACTTCGCTACCGTCTCTGTAGTAAAAGGCCGACGTTAGAAGCGTTGCCTGTGCGTTATTCCAATGAAAAGATTGAGCAGCATCTTGGACAACAAAACTATAATTTTCTGCAAAATAACATGGTACGAGAATTTGACCTTCATCGATAGTCTCCTTAAGAGTTTTAAAATAAAGCGCCTGTTCCTCTGCAATGTAAGCATGAGGTTTCAAAAGGTCTAATGCGTCGCATAACTCATCTACACAATTATCAGAAGATGAATGTTGAGTAGATATCGTGAAGCGGTCTGTGCCAATCCATTTTTCATACTGCACGTCTATCACTTGATTGTTATCAAATATGATTTTTAAATGTTCTCGAATTGCACTTAAGCCCGGACAAGAATTACAACGTTCGTTTGGCGGTGTATTTGTAGTCATTAAATGACACGACAGTGTTGGATTGGGACACATCATCTTGCGAAGGCAATCCTTATATTATGATGAAAGTTGCATGGCAGTTCCAGCTGTAATATTGGCAATGTCTCCTCCATTTAACATCAACTTTACGTTTTGATGGTAAGTACAAACACATACCATATGAGTTCCAGAGTCGCCTGCGAGGATAGGTACATTGTTTGGGTCTTAGTGTAAAAAACTTTGTTAAGCCTACCTTGACGTTCAGATATTCATCTTTGAACCTCTGATAAAGTTCATCAATGTTACAGAGCAGACGCTGTTTTTGTATGTGCGTTCTTTTTCCATCGTCTAATTTAAGTGATATAAAGTCTTTTTTACCGGGCATTATTCGGCTAATGTCTTCTCGTTTTCGGTCTCGGCTGGTAGTTTACGGCCACCACGTGGGTTAGGAGATGTCAAGATGCCGAACTGATTGACAAGTTGTTTTGCTTTTCTCGCTTGCCGCCTGGAGGTTCCAAATTCTTCCGCAAGTTTATTTTCACTCCATGACGTAGGTGCTATTGTTAATATCATAGTCTTCATAGAAGTAGAAGTAGAGGGATCATTAAATTTATCTTTTAGCTGCTTCAAAATCTCTTGATTTTCTCTGGTTGTGTCGGTTTGGGTTGAATTATGCTTAAACTTATCTTCGGGAATGAACGGTTCATCTTGAATGTTTTGCGAAGGTTCACTAGATGTTTGACTGCATTGCACAACGTCTTCATTAGCTACTGGAGGTGTTTAATTTGAAAGTCGTTTCCTACAGGAGGCACAAACGTAAATATCTCGTGAAAACCCCCACTTTTGAGCTAAACATTCAGATATTTTCCTTAAATTTTTATATTTTCGATGAAGTACCAAACGAAATGGGTTAAAACATCGATCACCGTACGGCGCCATTATAATAACAACTATCTTAAAATGCGCACAAGCCGCCGAGAGGTTAAAGCAACACTAACAATAACATACGAAACCGCGCCAAGCGGTCCGCTTGGCGTCATATTTCTATCTCTTTCTTGTACATAGTGTGTCTCTATTTGAAGACTAAGTATACTTCACGCTGCTAACAGATGGCGTTATTTGTCACGTTTCGCAAATAATAAAACTTTTGTACTGCTTCCTAAAAGTGTTTTTGTTCTTTATAATATTTTATTAATTTATATTTGGGTTAAGTATTATTAATATATATATATCCTACTAATATTATAAACGCAAAAATGTGTGAGAATGTATGGATGTATGTATACAGTATGTTTGTTACTCTTTCATGCAAAAACTACTGAATGGATTTTAATGAAACTTTGCAGTAATGTAGCTAAGACATCAGAATAAAACATATAGGCTATAATTTATAAAGATTGGACATACCGGGCGGGCGAAAGCTAGTATATTATATTAATAATACTTATCCCACATCCTTGTAAGAGCTTAAATACGCTGAAACGAAATACAATATTAATAAAGTTGCGAGTTTTAATGAAATATCGCGCAAATTACTCGACCTATGCAAGCAAGATATCACCCCCATCGCGACGCGTATGTACATTAATTCATTTAACTCCTAAACAAATAGAGATCCCATTTTGAATTTTCTTGTGTATTTTTAATATACTTTAAGCTATATTTTGAAAAAATAAAAAAATTGGTCGAAGTGACTGAAATTCAGGTTTGAACAGTTTACTTCCGGTTTTGGACATGAAATTTTTTTTATTTTTTAAATTTTATTATATTTTTGAAAAGAACAGTATTTTTACAATATGTATCGCTATGTTAAATATTTTATTCTAAATTTGTTAGATTCGGAAAACAACTTTCATAAAATTGATACGACAATTCTTTAGAAACCCATAACTTGTGAAATATACATTATACAAAAAAAATATTTTGTGTTAACCTTTATATCTACTAGAAGTATAAATGGGCCAAATATGATCGAGTTCCAGAACCTCACTTTTTTTTTCCTGTCCACTTCACGTGTAATGCCCCAAATTTCATAAAATGAAAACTGGGCTAAACTATGTCAAATTTTTATGGGAGAAAATGGCAACTATTTCGCATCAAACTAAAGAAAAGTCACGTAAATCGGTCCACAAATCTCCGAGTAATCGGTGTACATACATAAAAAAATACCAGTGTACTTGAGAACCTCCTCCTTTTGAAGTCGGTTAACTAGGCTGGACTCAGATTTTATTTGACTTTGGACTTCATGGACGGATTTTCAAAGATTTTATTATGACAACTGGTACTTAAAGCTTAACGTCCTTTCGGAGGCACGGAGATAATTTCCTGAAACAAGGAGACCACATAGTATGTTTATACACAAAGTGTCGCTGACAGCAAAGAATATCACCACTTCATCTGATCCCGTGGCGGGCGTAAAAGTCGTCCCGAGGGAATATCTCCCAGAGAACGGGCAGAAACGTTTCTCTGAGTACTATGATGAACATAATGGGATCTCCTACCCGTCGATTATTGCATATCTTCTCCAATGATGGAGTGGAGGTCTTTGTCCAGCTGTGGACGTCTTTCGGCTGATATGATGAGGGTCATGGAATGCGATATTAGTCGCAGCGAGTACGTATCCCATTGTTAGAACTATATACATATAACAACTGATTAGAACAATTGATGTCACAGTTTCACACATAAGCAGCATGTCTTCACATTTCGTATATTAATAATATCCTAGGTCATTATTCGAACACGGTCATCAGATCAAACTAAGCAGAGCTTGTACTACGAAAGCCAGATGACTAATATACTCCATATACTACTTTTCTTTTGTAAATATATACTGATATAGATAATTACACCCAGACTTAAAACAAACTAACATGTTCATGCACACAATTATTTATATTGGGTGGGAATCTAACCCACGACCTGCGGCCGGTCACTGACTGTACAGACGCCAGCACATCAAGCTACCCCAATCTGTCAAATTTCCCCAATTTAAAGTGAACCTTATGCTTTTATGATAAAGTTGAAAATCTATAAAAGAATTTTGACAGATTGGGGTAGCTGGATGGGCTGGCGTCTGTACTTTGATGTCCATTTTCACACAAGAAAAATCATCAGCTTGTTTTTTCGTATAGAACATTCTCTAGATACTTTCATTGTTACGCGTATTTTCTGTTAAACTCTTTTATCAAAAGTCCTGGCTTAGGCTCGTTCCCTACGGGCACATTTTTTGGACACTCTGAATAAAATGCTGAATAAATTTGACCCGGTGAGGTACGAGTGTTTTGTGTACAACTGGGAATGTGTGTGAAAAGAGCATTATTTATTTAAAGTACTAGTCGGTGAATAATTTACAAGTCGAAGAATGTATTAAAGTTGTTTCCTTACACAATTATGTATAAGTATGTAGAAGTTGGCAGTATTATGACCCCGTGCCTCGGAGAGCAAGTAAAGCCGTCGGTCCTGTACCTGACCTCTTTCCGGTCGTGTCACTAGTCGTCCCATCGGATCATGAGAGTGATGGAATAGAAAGTGCCCCTGTGTTTGCGCACGCACTTGTGCACTATAATATGTCCTGCGCAATTGGCTAATCTCCATTGAGAATGGCCGCCGTGGTCGAAATTCGGCCGGGATGACATCATCTTCATCATGTATAAGTATGTATTTTTTGGACATGATGTTTCCAGTTCCAGTTTAAAGACATACATACATTTGACGGGCCTGTTGGCGTGGTTGTCAAATGCTTGATTTTCACGCCGGAGGTCGTGGATTCGATTCCAGGGCAGATATTTGTGCGCATGAACATGTCTGTTTGTCCTGAGTCTGGGTGTAATTATCTGTATAAGTATATTTATAAGAAAAAAAGTAGTACCTATATCAGTTATCTGATTTCCATAGTACAAGCTCTGCTAAATTTGGGATCAGATGGTCGTGTGTAAATAATATTCCAGGATATTATTATACATGGACTAACGCCTGTTTCCCAGAAGGGTAGGCAGGGACAACGGATTTCCATTTGTCACAATCTTTGCACACCTCTTTTGCCTCGTTTACTGACATTATATTCTTCATACATGCTCGACGGTTAAGGGTACCTACTTCTGACCTGGCGTTTGTTGAGAACGTCTCCGATTTGGTCGGAGAATATTTTCAATTTAAAAAGATTGTAGATTTGTAGATGCTTGCCTCTCACGCCGCAGGTCGTGGGTTCGATTCCCACTCAAGACAGATATTTGTGTGCTTGAACATGTTTTTTGTAACTGTTAGTCTTGAGTTTGGGTATTATTATCTTTCTAGTTTGGGATCAGACGGCCGTGTGTGATTAATGTTCCAAGATATTACTATTTTTATAGACTAGGACTCTTTTACTACATCACTGGATAATGGAGGCGAGCGTGACTCACGCCATCTAGAAAATAAAATTACAAATAAAGCAAGGGTGACACCCTTTTTGCGGTTCGAATCCCGACACTCAGCGTAACGAGGAGATGCATGAGGTTGAGTTTTAGGGATGTTTTTAAACTAACTTGTTTACGCACGCTTACTTACTTAGAGGCGCTCATAGCTAGATGCTCTCACAGGTCCGTAAGCGATCGGTGAGGTTAAGCAACTAGGCTCGCGGTCAGTCCATAGATGGGTGACCGCCAAAGTGGTTTAATTTCTGAGCGTCTCCGTGCTTCGGAGGGCACGTTAAGCTGTCGGTCCCGGTTGTAGTCATTAGACAACAGTCGTTAAGCCATGTCAGAGGCCTACTGGGCGGCTTGAGCAAATCTGACACTAGGGTTACCACTGCCCATACGACTTGGGGACTTGGGGACTTGGGGAGTAAGGTGGTGAATACGTCACGAGAGCGTTACGAAAACATGTGATTAGGCGAGGCGACGGAAGTTAAGGGCGATATAAGATAGCGAAGGTAGAAGGATTTAAAAAAAATTAAAATTTTAAAACAATTTATTACATAATTTATAATATTACTAGTTGTGCCCCGCGGTGTTACCCGCGTTAAATTTTATAAATTTTCTTTGCTATAAACCCCACGGAGCCCGAGACCTTTCCAACGAATGCAAATCCGTGGAAATCGGTTCGTGCGTTCTGGAGTTATACCTAGCTTCAGGAAGGAAAACCCGACTTATTTTTATATAGTAGATTAAATAACGACTATCCGCCAAACTGCACAGCAGTTTGTTGGCAGATGGGGGGATAAGAGAAAAAGAGAGAGGGTTACGTCACATATATTACTGTAGGGGTAAATGAGAGAGGTGCGTTTTCTTTCTCTCATAGAGTCTTCGTATATCCAAGTTTTACTTCAGTCGTCTGGTCTAAAGAACACTCGTTTTTTTTAGCTGTTGTTCTTCGTTAATACCCGAAGGCCTTCTCGTCCAATTTAAGAATAGACAGTGCATTTCAACTGTGTATTGTTGTCATGATGATGTTTGTAATCCCCCCTTCCATTTGGCGTAATACATCTTTGGCGAAATACATAGTATGGCATAGTACTCGGTCACCTCTTATCTCGAACCAGATAGTGACTATCGAACGTTTACTAGAGCTTGAATTGTGGTTCCGTTAATTGTTAAGAGATGGTGTTAGTAGTAGGTAAAATAAATAATACGTGTCGTAGTAACTCGATGTGGAACTAGATGGCGCTGATAGACTTTTGGTTAACCGCCGCGATAAGAATGTCACTGCTAAAGAACACGTATTACCCGAAGCTATAGTAGGAAATCAACAAAGTCAATGAAATTATGAATAAAAGAATATACAGTTTATTATTTCCGATTACTTTACCGTTCTTGACAACCTTAGATGGTACCTACCTACGTAAGTAAATAATTATTTTCAGAAATCAGATTCTAACAAACACTGTTCTGTTTCCAAAAAATAACGCCAGACTTAACCTATCCCGTTGGAGATAATTAGTTGGCGATAGCTGATTAACAAATTAACTACAGTGTTTAATTATCCATAAAGTTTAATTATCCACGTGTCCTTAACCGCATTAATTGCGGGTAGTGTTGCCATCGCTATTTTGGCAACCAGGACAAGACGCGTGAATAACCCGAATTTTGGAGCCCAGAACCCGGACATATAAGCAGTCATAACCGTGTCCGTGCCAATGTCGGTTCGTCGGAAGTCTACACCGCCGCTAATGAGTACCGCCGCCGCGCGCCGTAGCGTCCCTCACTCAACGTCGCGGCGGCCCAAGACTTTAAATTTATAAACCCGGATACAAATAAAACCCCGCCCGGAGGCTCCACGGACGGCCTCTAAACTACGACGAAACCCCGACGGACGGCAACCCTAATCACGGATAGGGTTAAAACAATTTTTCGAACTTATCGATCTTCAACAGATCAGAAGCTCGTT
Source organism: Pseudoips prasinana (assembly GCA_951640165.1). Classification (NCBI taxonomy): domain Eukaryota; kingdom Metazoa; phylum Arthropoda; class Insecta; order Lepidoptera; family Nolidae; genus Pseudoips; species Pseudoips prasinana. The sequence continues at coordinate 13,371,317 of OX621259.1, read as the reverse complement.
GAAGATGGAGACATGTTAATCCTTTCTGCTGCCTATGAATATTCTAAACATTTCGTTGTTAAATGCTGTTGGTCTTCCTAATAAAATAAATAAATAAACATTTGCTGTTCTTCTTTAACCAAAGAGAAACAAAACTATAATTTAGGCAGATAACACTGTAATCAGATTCCAGTTTCTTTTTCCCAGGACAGGTCCCCTAGTCCGGCATAAAAAATACCGGTTTCGGTTTCCGGTAAAAAAAACCGTATTACGGTTGTGCTTATACGAAACCGGTTTTTTTTAAAGACGGACATCAGACAAAGATTGACTGATCACAGGAAGATTGGAAACATGTTTCAAAGCCTTCTAGGTTAACTGTCAATGTCAAATTTATAAAAAACGGGATATATTCTTAACTTATCAAATCCATAACATAACGAAAAGTGTAAGTAATTTCAGGGACGTAGAAGTGCTTATTTTGAAAATTGTTCTATGTCTATACATATGGTGACGGGCATTTCAGATGGCCTACTCTGCACGTTAAAAACACGTTGCACGTGTGGCGCAGCGGCTATGACAGTCGGCTCGCCATTTTGTGTCCAGAGTTCGATTCCCGCGCAGGACAACCATTGGTGTGAACCATAAATAGTTGTCCTGAGGCTGGATGGACTTTGTATCCGTCAATTATATGTTTGTAAAGTACCCCGCGACACAGGGATTAATTTCTATTAAGTTATATATAAAAAAAAACAATTAACTGCACTGGTTGTTGACGTTTTTGAGACCAAATTCAGTAATGTGTAATATAATTACATATTACTGAATTTGAAACATTATTGAAATTTAACGGGAGCGGAGGGCACTGTCAGTGCGAGCGAACATGATAACGCATAGATTTGCGCGCTGCTCTACTGAAGCTAAAATTGCCCTATTCAAGGCGTATTGTACACCTGCAGTCAATGGATCAAGTTCACTCTAAAATACAGCACAGTGCCCTCCGCGTACAGTTCAACAATGCATTCAGGGCTATGTTGGGACTACCTCGCTACTGCAGTGCCTCAGCTATGTTCGCCGAAGCGTGAACTGATTGTTTTTATACCACAATACGAAAGCGCGGCACATCGCTGGTGCGCAGGGTGCGAGCTAGTTCCAACATAATGTTGAAAACTTGTGGAATGCAATAAAGAATTGAGTATTGAAAATGATCGCGGGCAGGATTGACTGTCCGTTTATAAGAAGATGCTGCGACATGCATGTCGTAGCGGCGGAATGCAAATAATATTATATTAATAAAATATAATATTATTTGCATTCCGCCGCTACGACATGCATGTAACTAACACCTAGGCTAAGTTTTACTAACAATTATGAGTTTTTAAAGCTTGAAATAAACGTTTTATTATTATTATTAAAAATAAGCTAAAAGTTCCTATATTACAAAATACTCTAGAATTCATTAAACCATCAATAAAGACAAAGACTATAAGTTGCCTTTAAAAAGAAATTGCACATCGCTCAGGCCCGCAGGTTTCCTCACAATGTTTTTCTACTTATGTTGTGTGTGGATGGGCAAAACCCGAGACACGATAAATTAATTATCAATTATTTATAATTACGAGTACATGAGTAGGTAGTATGTTTGTAATAATTATAATATTACTTAGTATCCATACAAGGCCATTATGTCTGTTACAAGATAGAGGTTACTACACTCCCGTTCTGGCGGCGATGTGTCACGTATGCGCTTGCACTTGCAGTATACAATAATATTATGAACGATTACAATAATATTTATGTGCATTTGTGACAGGACAATAAAAATAAATATAATTGATTTGTGCGGGAGAAAAACCCGTATATACAATAGTAGTAGCAACGCTTCTACCTTATATAATTAAATATAATATAATAATAATAAGTGATAGCATTTCCCCTGTGGTGTCGCAGGGGAAACTCTGCGGAACCATAAAGGACCATCCTTTATGGGGCGCCCGTCTGGTCTGAACGCCTGACGGGCGCCTCCCGCTGCAGAGCTATTTTGAATAGCCCGCAGCGTGTGGTGGCCATACGGATCGCACGAGGATACCGGACGGTATCCTTTGAGGCGGCGACACTCCTGGCGCGCCTCCCGCCGTTTGATCTCCTGGCGGCAGTCGACGCGACGGTTTACACCGAGATCCGCGTCCGCCGGGAGAGCGGTGAGGCGCCAGAGCAGGCGCTCGTTTCGTATAGGCGGGATGCACACCGGCGCGTACTAACACAGTGGCGCGCACGGCTTGAGTTGCGCCTGAACGCGCGCCAACGTGCCGTCGGTGCTATCCTGCCTCACCTCGAGGCCTGGGTGGGAAGGAAGGGCGGTTACGTCACCTACAGACTGACTCAGATACTCACCGGACACGGGTGTTTCGGTGAGTATCTGTGCCGGATCGGCTGAGAAGTGACGACACATTGTCACCATTGCGGGAGCGACCTGAACTCTGCCCAGCATACGCTGGAGGAGTGCCCGGCCTGGGAGGCCGAGAGACGAGTCCTGGTCGCTGAGATCGGACGGGATCTTTCGCCGCCAGCAGTCATGTATGCGATGCTGGCTGGCGACTCCACCAAATGGGACGCCGTGGTCTCCTTCTGTGAGGCAGTTTTGCTGAAGAAGGAGGCCGCTGAACGGGATCGGGAACGAGCCGATCCCGCTCGTGGGCGGAGGAGGCGTCGGGGTGGCGGCGGCAGCCGTTAGCCCAACTCCGCTCGGGGCCGCGGCGGCAGTGTGAGAAGTGTCCTCTACTTTCGCCACGTACAAGCGGCTCCGGGATGACAGCGATCTGTTTGTTGCGCAGTCGCTGTGCCGTACTGGCAGGAGTCGGCAATAGGGGAGGGCAATGAAAAGGAGCCCTCCGAGGGTATGTGTCCCGACCATCTGGATCTGGCGCAAAAGGGGGGTACCGGAGCAGCATACCCGCGTTCCCGGGACTCCCCCATCAGGCGCCAAGAGAAGTCCACGGCAGGTAGGTTTAGTCGGTGCAAGTCCGACATACCCACCCGCAGACACTTTTTGCGGGTGGCATGCGAAGGTATCCCCCTGCCTTATCAAAAAAAAAAAAAGTAATAGTAACCCTGTGTCGCGGGGTAGTTTACAAACATATAATAGACGGACATAAATTAGATCCAGACTCAGAACAACTATTTATGGGTTACACAAATAGTTGTCCGGTGCGGGACTCGAACCCGCGACACGAAGCGGCGAGAGCTGCGCCACACGTGCAGGCAAGTTTGTCATCAGGAATCGAACCCACGACCGCCGGCGTGAAAAGCAAGTGTTTTCCAACCAAGCCAACAGACCCGACAATATAATTAAATGTAATTAAATTGAATAAGAATAATAAGGAAGAAATAGAAAGAAATAAGGATAATAAATATCTTGGTCGCCACTCGAGGACTTTTCTGCCCCAGAGGCCGTCGTCGGTTCTACGAGCTACGTGCCGCACCCACTGCCACTTCAGCTTGGCAATTCTTTGGGTTATGTCGGCTACTTTGGTTCGCCTGTGGATTTCGACTTTTCTCATTTGGTCGCGCAGGTTTACTCTGGGCATAGCCCTCTCCATTGCTCTTTGGGTGACCTTAAGCTTTCTGATGAGGCCCATAGTAAGCGACCACGTCTCTGTTCCATAAGTCAGCACTGGCAATACAAACTTGTCGAAGACTTTCAACTTGAGACGCTGCGGTATTTGCGACGAGAAGATATTACGTGGCTTTCCACGAAAATAAAATTAATAAAAAATGTTTTTATGTACAGACGCCAGCACATCAGGCTCCCCCAATCTGTCAAATTTCTACAATTGAAAGTGAACTTTATGCCTGCGTGATAAAGTTGAGAATCTATAAAATAAATTTGACAGATAGGGGTAGCTGGATGTGCTGGCGTCTGTGCGTAGACTTTTAAGAAGCGCTTGTAAATAGTCAGAACATGTTTGTAGTAATATAATTAAGTATGCATAATTATTTCTGGTTAGATAGATATTTAGGTAGGTACACGGATTGTATGAAAACTATAATAGTAGTAATAAATATAAATTATATAATTTATAATTTAATTATAAAATATAAATTATAATAGTAATGATATTTAGCAAGCTTGTATTAAGTTTAGTCAGAGATTATGTTTAAGTTTACCTAATTATCGAACGACTACGAAACCGAAGACGCAGAGTGGGCTGGCCACCTACTAGGTGGACCGACGATCTTGCAAGGGTTGCGGAAGGAAGCCTTTGGATGCGGGCAGCACAAGACGGGCCATTGTGATGATCATTGTGGGAGGCCTTTCCAGCAGTGACCGTCTTTCGGTGGATATAAATAATAAATAATAATAATAATATCTAATAATAATATCTCGGGACAATGTCACACAGATCATCCTAGCCCCAGACTAAGCAAAGCTTGTACTATGGGTACCAGGTGACGATATACATACTTATATAGATAGATAAATACTTATACATAGAAAACATCCATGACTCAGAAACAAATATTCGTGCTCATCACACAAATATTTGCACGTACCGGGATTCGAACCCAGGACCACCAGCTTCGTAGGCAGGAGCACTACCAACTAGGCTACGGTGACCGTCATATGATGATGAAATATCTTGGAACAATTAACACGCTGCTATCCGATCCCAAACTTGGCAGAACCTGTACCAGCAACCAATCAGCTGATAAATTAATTATACTTACTGTTATATTGCGACCCCTACAAGATGGGCCGATGATCTCGTGAACGTCGCTGATGATGTTGATGAAAAAATTAAAAGAAGCATTCGGAAACGGAAACAGTTATAATAATTCAGGCTTATGCATCCCGTTTACTTCAATATTTTACTTTTACTATAAACTGCACATCACGTGGTACGTTTAATGTCTCACGTAGGCCTGCGCTCCCAAATTCTGAGTATCATCACGCAGAATTTGGGAGCTTGTACTATGGAAACCAGATAATTGATATACCTACTTACTAAATTCTTCTCTCTTTTTCTTGATTTGTAAAGTTGTGAGTAGTATTTTGATTTATTTGTATTATTTTAATTTGTACGCCTGATATCGGCAGAATATCATATTCTCATAATTTACTTTTTAACAGACTTCATAAGATCTGTATTTATACATTACCATATTCATGCAAATAAATATATTGATTGATACATATACTACTTTTCTTTTGTAAATACATACTTAGGTATACATTATAATGTAATAAATGATAATTACACCCAGACTCAGGACAAACAGACATGTTCATGCACACAAATATCTGTCCTGGGTAGGAATCGAACCTGCCTGCGGCCTGAAGGGCAAACATCTACCAACCATGCCTGGCTTGTCGAATGATGATGATGCAGCAATATATCTGTATTCGGAAACGGAAACAATAATCTATACATATAATAAAATTGTAGGTTAGTCAAAACTGTACATTGAATATTTTTTTAAAGGATACTTGGGGCGTGATCTATAATCGATATCGAATCCAAAAATATAGTTTTTAGAACTTTTATCTGTATGTCTGTTTGTCTGTATGTATGTCTGGGCTAAATTCAAAAAGTACAGCATGGATTTACTTCAAATTTTGCATGAATATTACTTCTTAGTAATATTCATGCAAAATTTGAATATGTTGACCCAACCTCTTGGTTGGGTCAACATATCGGCTACATATTATCACGCTATCACCTACGGGGGAGGAGCTGTGATAATTTATAAAATTTAACGCGGGTAAAACCGTGGCGCGGAGGACGCAGCGTGGGCAGGCCCCCTACAAGATGGACCGATGATCTTGTGCGGGTCGCTGGAAACTGCTGGATGCGAATAGCACAAGACCGGCAATTGTGGAGATCTTTGGGGGAGGCCTTTGTCCAGCAGTGGACGTCTTTCGGCTGATATGATGATGATGATGAAAACCGCGGCGCACAGCTGGAATAATATAATCTAGGCTGGAGCATCCCGTTTACTTCAATATTTTACTTTCACTATAAGCCGCACATGAACTGGTACCTTTAATATCTCACGTAGGCATTCGCTCCCAAATTCTGAGTATAATGGAACGCGACCCGGCTCACATAAGCAGTCAAAGAGATCACGGGGCGATATTATTATTATTATTCATTTATTTCAGATATAAAATCCATATAGGGTTAATGAAATGAAATGAAATGAAATGAAATATTTATTCAGCACTTGGGTATTAACATACACTTGTACTTGTCAAGGTCACAATGCAGTACATAAACATAGTGGATAGTAAAAAGTTACAAAAAAAATAATAATTTGTCAGTCCGTGCGGTTTGTTTTATCGCATATATTTTCTGAAATCCTTAAATAAATAACAATTTACTAATCTATTATTTTGAAATTTAGTTCTACTATATTAAAATTAAAGAATTGAAGACTAAAGCAAAAGACGAAATTCTAAGTGAGGGTGTGATCACATGCACGGGATCACCGATCACGCGTTAATGGGCCAAAGCGATCCTCGCCGCTGAGGAACCTACCCTAGCTAGCCTGCGGCTTTCTCTAGCTGCCTAGGTGGACGACCCGGAGAAGAAAGCCACAAAGAAACTCCGGGCTTGCTTTTTTCGTCTTCTTTTGCTTTCAGTTTACGATTTTTTTTTAAATGTCATGTATTTTACTTACATTGTGATTGGTTGTTATGTAAGCTAATGCACGCAAAGAACCGTTGTCATTCTGTGAATGATAATAAAATAAATAAGCAATAGCATTCAATTTCACTCAAGCACTTAGAATATCCTCTTGCTAGACGAAAAAACGGTGGGTGCATCCGCGTACATTTACAAAATTAACAAGTCAAACGAAGTCTACCAAAGGCGAAAAAAAAAAAAAATATGAGTACCCCAACAGCAGTTCGACCAGTTACCGCAAGCAGCACCCGTTCACGAGTATGACGTGTGGGCCAGCCATCGCCTCCCTCGCCATAATATTACAGTACCTAGAATATGTTAGTAATCATAATTTAAAAAAATAATTTATGAAAGGTCCTGCTGCACTAGCTCCGCCACTATGCATACGGGTCCAGTGCATCAGGAAAGGGCTGTCCAACTTTTCAGAAATTACCTGAAGAATGCTATTGGTGCTCCCACGAATTCCCGTGAATGCCGTGAATGCCCGTTATATTTTCGCAGTCCATCTTACATTAATAATAATATCCTGGGATATTGTTCACACAAGGCTATCTGAATTCTGATCCCAACCTAAGCAGAACTTGTACTATGGAAACCAGATAACTGATGTACTACATAACTCATATACTACATAGGTATACTACTTTTCTTTTGTAAATACATACTTATATAGATAATTACACCTAGACTCAGGACAAACAGACACGTTCATGCACACAAATATCTGTCCTGGATGGGAATCGAACCCACGACCTGTGTGAAAGGAAAGCATCTACCAACCACGCCAACGGGCCTGTCGAAAGATGATGTAGCAATATATCTGAATTCGGAAACGGAAACAATAATATAGGCTTCACCATCCCGATTACTTCAATATTTTACTTTCACTATAAGCCGCACATGACGTGGTACGTTCAATATCTCACGTAGGCATGCGCTCCCAAATTCTGAGTACAATGGAACGCGACCCGGCTCACATAAGCAGTCAAAGAGATCACGTAGGTAACTACTGGGAGTCCGATAGATCGAGTGGGACTGGACTTTGGACCCGGTGCGATATGCCCGTTTTATTGTCGCAGTCCATGATTCATTCGAACGTATTAACGCTAAATAACATTGGCTATGGTCATACCATAAGCTTTACGTATTACCTTTGTCATAAGTCACCATAACCAATGAATTATAGTCAAAGCTTTTTAAAAATATTTATAAATTACAGACGCGACTTTTTAACGTGTGAGGCTGCCGTTAAGACAGTTGCCTTGCCACTTCTGGCCCCGGTTTTGATTCCCGCACAGGACAACAATTTTTTTTTAAAGACAACGCCCGCACTAGCGTTAATAATCCCTGTGGGTACTTTACAAGCATATAATTGACAGACAAAAATTACATCCAGACTCAGAACAACTGTTTATGGGTCACACAAATAATTGTCCGGCGCGGGACTTTTGAGTTATCCATAAGTAATTGATCGGAGTCTGGGAGTTGTTAGTGTCGATTATAATGTTTGTAAAGTATCCCTAGGTATACAGGGAACTAAAAAATCTATATCTACATTGAATAACAAAAAAAGTACGATGCAATTTTTTTGTTATACAACCTAGGTATAGATTTTATCTTTAAAGACAACGCCCGCACTAGAAAAATGATTGCCTGTACTTCCGATACTTTACAAAAATATAATTGAGCGACACAAAGCACATCCAGACTCCCATCAACTCCTTATGGAATGGATGATTCAAATAGTTATCCTGTGCGGGAATCGAAACCGGGGCAAGAAATGGCTAGACGAATCTAAGCCGCAGTCACACGTTAATAAAGTCGCGGTTGTCATTTATCAATATTTATATATTTAAAATTTTTTGACATATATAGATTATGGTGAATTATGGCAAAGATAATATAGCTTATGGTATGATCATAGTCAATTTTATTTTCGAAGAATTTTACTATCTATAATATTATTTTGAGTATAACTAAACAAAAATTATTCAATTCAATTCAATTTCTTTATTCGTTCAAAATATGGTAATGAAGATGTAAAAAAATTATAGTCCTCATATTTTGCTTACGGTCATGCAAATACATTGTCAAACTATCTAATTCAAATAAAATTTATTTCAATACATATGATGTCAAATATACAGAATTATATTACAGTAACGATAGATAATTAAAAAAAAATAACATTATTAATATTAAATTAATAAAATATTATTTCTCCAAAAGCTTTTTCTTGAGCCCTGTTTTAAATAGCCTGATAGGTAATATTTTAAAATCCGAAGGAGCATTAATAATATTTTTTTTTTGCATGTTAAATCATATAGAACTTAAATTTATTATCACCATTCTCATAAACCAAACTCTATTATGAAACTCTCTTCAAGTACAATATAAAATAACAGACCTCATTAAAATAAAACCCACTCTGACATAATTATAGATAAATATAACAGTTTATTATAGACTCATACATACATTAACTCATGACCTGACATCACACATCATGACAATTATTTATACCTGTACCTACTATACTACCTCCCTTATATGTTTAAAATGACAAATTACAATGTAAAAATATTGCTGTGCCCTAGCAGGGTTCATGTTTGGTACTGTACCTACTATATTGTTAAGACTTATGTAAACCCATGAATGCAATAAATAAATTGAAATTGAACTCCAGTAAGTAACCGTCTTGAAAATCACTATTCACCTTAATATATTTTTCAGATAGAACATTGATTTAAAAAAAGTCTCAAAACGAAGGTAAATTTAAGTAAAAGACCTTAGAGATTATATTGTTAAAGCACAATATAAGAGATTATTTAAAGATTTCTTTGTAAAATGTAGTGGCGGTTTTTCTGCGGCTGGATCTTTTGGCGTTTGGTGGTGTAATAAAAAATAAGTCGAAAACTAATGATTTACTTCACGGACCACAACGGGAACTCAATTACTTAGACTTTCAAAAACATAAATCCTTAAAGAAATAACTCCGCGCATTTTTTTATTCCGTTCAGTTAAATTTGATACTCCCGCTAAACGACCGAAATCTAGTACAATGACCCTATACTTATTTGTCTGCTCACAAACGATTTTATATCATTCAGGAAACCATTGAAAGGCGCGTGGCATAGATTCAATACAATTTGCCAATTGATTACATCCTTGAATTCAATTGTTCGAAATGTAGCGAAGTAAACAAAGATGGAAGGCAGAGTTCGCACGCTAGTGCTGGGCTCCCCCACTGCTTTGTTTACATATCGATAAGCTCTCACGATTTCCATTGAGATAATGTTGCGTGCGGTGCTCCGAATATAACGTCTATTTATTTTATTTTAGCTGGATTCATTATTTAGCGGGTATGACGTCCACGTCCATATTATAAAAAGAAAAGTTAGTGTTTCTGAGAATTGTTTAGTTTGTAAATGTTGTAGGTAAGAGTAAATTAAGTTCTCGTTGATTTCTAATGGATTTCTCGAAGATTTTTTTTAAGACAACACCCGCATTAATTAGTGAAATTAATCCCTGTGTCGCGGTGTACTTTACAAACATATAATAGATGGACACAAATTACATCCAGACCCAGAACAACTATTTATGGGTCACACAAATAGTTGTTCGGCGCGGGAATCGAACCAGGGACACGAAATGGCGAGGCGACTGTCTTAATCATTTTTAGTTTGGTGTTTTTCTTTGTTTGGGAATTAGTGGTTTTTATTTCTTCGTATATTTATTAAAAGTTCTCGTTGGATTATTCTGAATTATTTTATAGAGTTACTTGACATTTATTCTGAAGGCTTACCTTCACCCTGTAGATTGTGGTTTGACTGTACTTGCAGTTCTTTTCGTGAGGTTGAAGGAATTGGTTAGTTTTGCAAAGGGATTCAGGTGAGTAGGTGATTCGTTTCCAACCAATGCAGTTAACTGATCACCAGAGTTTGGAGCACAGCGGAGCTGATCATGGGCAACAATGCGGTGTCGTCCTCTGCCGATAACTTTTTAGTGCGAGAATGATCCTGCTGCTGGGTTGGTTGTTTTCTGTAGATCAGATGATGATCGTACTATTGAAGCAGCTTGGGTGAGATATCCTTGCTAAATAAAACAGAGAAACATTGTTATTTTTAAAAAAGATTTTTTTTCAAAAACTATCGATAAAGAATATGACGTCATCGTTACAAACGTCACATTCTTTATCAGTGGTTTCTTATATCGGGAATTGTTAGTCCATGGTGACAGTAAAACTCTGAAGATAAGTTTTACAACGTTTATTTCGGTAAGGCAGTTCCAACTAGAATGAGGTTTTGCTCCGGCCGTCCGACCACTAAGAATATTTATTATTATCTATATAAAAATGTTGTGGCAATTACTTTATACGCCCATTATTTATTCCTAATACTATCTCATTAACAAATGGCTTAAAACGATAAGATCACTGATTGTGTACATCATTCCGTCTTTTTTTTTTCAATGTATTTCTCCTCTTTAAGAGTATACAGTAAAAAGTTGATTAAAACGTAAATAATGTTGAAAGAAAAGGTCATGCGTAACTAATGAGTTTAAAGCTCTCTCTTTTGTTTGCGTAGTTGTCATTATATTAATAATGTATCGATAAATTATAGTTTCAACAAATCCATAGAATTTAATTAATACTAGCGCTATACATCGATTAAACGACGGATATATTTATTTGTTTAACTTATAAAACATTTCACAAATGTTGTTATTATGAATCATATTATTTTTAATTAATATGTTCGAGTTGAATCTACTATAAATGGAGTGACGTAAGTTTTGTTTTAATAATAGAAATAAAAAATATTATTTGCAAGAAACACTTACAAACCGAATTAGGGTGAACCCTAGGGCTAACATTTTATATATAAAAAAATTACTTAAAATATATTATGTACTAAAAAAATTGTAAATAGAGCCAACATCAAATTATGGTCATCTGTTGACCCCAATAGATAACCAAAATTCTATTATGGCTAATTATGAAAATGTAGTTATTCGCGAAATTTTATGTAATTTACTATTTTTAAGTATTTATCTATCTATATAAGTATGTATATCGTCGCCTGGTACCCATAGTACAAGCTTTGCTTAGTTTGGGGCTAGGATGATCTGTGTGACATTGTCCATAATAAATAAATAATAAATTATAGACAGAACACCAAAACAGAAGACCGAAATTCGATTCTTAGTTATCTCGATACTGATGCAAAGTTACGTAAATTGCATACGATTAAATGTACATTACATTATGTACATTTAACATAACCTTAAATACCCGACGCATCTATTTTCCAGTGTCAGAATTATAAACACAATAATTAATAATTTCATACTAATAGAAAGCATAGAATAAATTTAAAACTTAATATTCTTATCACTTCTATTGACAATACAACCATAAATAACAGCACAATACAAATACTGCACACAATATGTATGACTCAATGAAAAAGTATTCAATCGTAAATCGTTATATATTATGAGCACATCACTAGTAAAACCAGTATCGTATAGACGCCGGGTGTACGATCTCTGAATGCATTATCGACTAGCTCGGCTGTACGACAACACCGTTCTTCGGCACAAAAAGTTTTGTTTTTTTTTTTATAAATATATTTGCGTAAACACAAAATGGTTACGCTTGTGTGAAAGTGACTTTTTGAACAATTTGTTTTATTTTTTTTTATTGTTTATTTGGTTTATTTGTGTTTAAAGTGTTATTTTTTTGGACAATGGCTAAATCAACACTTTTGATTCGGCAATCGATGTAAGTTTTGTTTATTTATTTTTTTTGTTTTATTCTTATTATGTGGGTCATTTTGTAACAGGTCATGGGGTCATTTTTAGTTGTAAATACTGCGATTAGTCATTATAATAAATACGTGGGTAGTATACCCACGTATTTATTATAATGACTAAAATAAATAATATTTAAATAAGTAATTGGGTAGCCTTAACGATTTTAAACAATCGTTTTACTTGTTAAAGTTACAAAGTAATTTATTTTGCTTAAATAATAATTTGTTTTCTTTTGCGAAAGTAGAGTGAAAGTGGAAATAATTCAACGCATGAGAATATCTTACAGAGGCTACCATAATTATGGTTCACGAGATTTAACAATAAACCTGTATTAAGTAATGTTTAGAAAAAAAAAATAGGCGAAGATATTGCGCGTGGGCAGTTGTAATTCGCGTTTTCGTTACTTGCGTTGCTAAATTATCATCAATACCTACTTATATGTTAAAAAATTAAAAAATGCCCGCCGTAGGAAAGATATTCTAAAAACTGTAAAATTTATGTTTTGTATTCTTAAATGGAAGGACCTTTAATTTTTATAATCGCTGAATCAAATATCTTCCAGATTTATGAATATGTTTTACGATCCAAAATGCTATAAATTTGGATGGTATATTGGAAAAAAGTGTAGGTATATTATATATGTAGGTATTATATATGTAGGTATATTATATTATATAACACACAATATTCATAATCTCTTATTAATTTAATAGAATTAAACCACTTCCAAAGTAGGAATATAGTCCAATGTAATTTATATTAGGGTAAAATTTGTTATAGTGTATATGACAATAAATCTGTCAATATGGCAATTCCTTGACGGTATACCGCGAACCAGGGAATATAGAATCCCCTTTGACAGTTGCCAGCCATTTGCCTACGCCGATTCAATATAACGACGAAGATAGTCAACTAGGCACTCAGTCAATCCATAGATTACATTAGATAGACCACAAAGGCGGCTGGATTTCCCTGCTTCTCCGTTCTTCGGAGCGCACGCGAAGCTGTCGGTCCCGGCTGTAGTCATAAGACAACCGTGAACAAGTCATGACAAGGTCCGACTGGTCGGGTTGAACTTCTCTGACACTAGGGTACCCCACTTTCCATACAAATGAATGAACGAGTGTATATTTGAGAACCCATATTTTGCACTTCTAATTACTTCTTGACGAAACAAATCCAATAACAATATTTAATCCTGACTCGGGTAGCTCGGGGACCTCTTTTTATGCGCTATTACTACTACTAGACCCATCGGAGCCCAGTTTTATAAGTATTGTTATTCCAAAAACTAAGCTCCGACGTTCTTAAATATTTTTTTTTTAAGTCCGCCCGCACTAGGGAATCTAGTCATTGTGTCGCGGGGTACTTTACAAACATATAATAGACGGACACAAATTACATCCAGACTCACAACAACTAATTATGAGTCAAGCAAATAATTGTCCGGCGCGGGACTCGAACCCGCGACACGAAGCGGTGAGGTGACTGTCGTAGCCGCTGCGCCACACGTGCAGACGTGCATTTAGAGGTGCCCAGCCGGGACAAATCTTTGTGTGATGGGCACGATTATTTGTTCTGTGTGTTAGTGTGGTCATCATCATCATATCAGTCGAAAGACGCCCACTGCTGGACAAAGGCCTCCCCCAAAGATTTCCACATTTGCCGGTCTTTCGCTACCCGCATCCAGCGGCTTCCAGCGACCCTCACAAGATCATCGGTCCATCTTGTAGGCGGCTTCCCACTTCCGGTTCGTGGCTGTAATTCATATATAATACTAGCCGTGCCCCGAGGTTAAAATTTATAAATTATAGCTTATGTGGTATTCGGATGTATAAGCTATATTACTACAAAGATTCATCAAAATCCATTGGGTAGTTTTTGCGAGAAAGAGTAGCAAACATCCATTCCTCCATCCATACTCACAAACTTTCGCATTTAATATATTACTAGGATGTATGTAATGACGCCAGCACATCCAGCTACCCAAATCTGTCAAATTTCTTTTAAAGATTTTCAAGTTTATCACATAAGCATAAGGTTCACTTTCAATTGGGGAAATTTGACAGATTGGGGTAGCTTGATGTGCTGGCGTCTGTACATCGAAATATACATGTATGTCTATCAGTTATCTGGCAGCCAAAGTACAAGCTATGCCTAGTTTGGGATCAGATGGCAGTGTGTTGTCAATACCAAGATATCTATACAAATAAATAAAATTGGAGTGTCTGTTTGTAATATTGAAATATCCGGTTTTTACTACATTAATATGAATATATATACGGTACATACACCAAAATAACATTTTTTACAATTTTTGTCTGTCTGTCTGTCTGTTTGTTCCGGCTAATCACCGAAATGGCTGGACCGATTTTGACGGGAATTTTATTGGCAGGTAGTTGATGTAATAAGGAGTAACTTAGGCTACTTTTATTTTAGAAAAAGTCTTTTAATTTACAAAAAAAACGAAATAAACTAATTAACACGCGGTCGAAGTCGCGGGCACAGCTAGTATAAAATAAAACAAAAAATACCGTTTGAGTTATAAACCTGTATTGTTTCCTGTTTGCATAAATAGTCTTATATAAATGAAACAAAAAGGTTTAATTAAGTAATCAGTCCAAGTGAGTGATAGCAACTCGGTTTATAGCAACACCGCATCGTGGCAATAAGAGAAAGTGTCCGACTTAATTTCAGCACATTCTTTTGCTGATCGCAATTTCTATCAACCATCAACGACACAGCAAAATTCACAACAAAATATATCTGATCCAAACAGACGAGTGTAATTAAAACCGCTGAACGGCAAATCCGCCAGATACCTATCACGTGATTTGATTTGACAATTTAGCTGTTATTTGCCTTTTATGATTATTAATTATAAATACTTAATACATATTTTGGGACAAATATTACACCATCCATCCATTCTAAACCATCTGATTCTAAACCAGGCAGAGCCACCAAACAATTGATAAACATACTTATATTTCTAAATATATACATATCCTGAGGCCCTACCGGCTAAGTCACCGAACATCGATTTCTTAAATGACGTTCAAATAAATTAAGGTTAAAAATGACTTAATCAATCGTTAACTCAGCTTAAACGTTAACAATCGATTCCGGACCATTTATGACGTCACATGTGGTCATGGAAGACGACTTAACGATTGATTAAGTCATTTTTAACCTTTATTTATTTGAACGCCATTTAAGAAATCGATGTTCAGCGACTTAGCCGGTAGAGCCCCTGCTTATAATATAAATGCGAAACTTTGTGAGTATACATGTATGGATGTATCTGTGTTACTCTTCGTCGCAAAAATACTGAACGGTTTTTGATGAAACTTTATGGAAATATCTTTTTACAAATATTATTATTGGAACAAAAATTTTTAGTTCGCTAACTACCGCATTAGTATGGAATACTGTGTCGCAGTCATTAGCACCCACCTCCAAGAGCTATACTAATAGCTTATATACCCGAATAGCACATAAGCTATAATCAAATGTTAAACGCAGGTAAAACCGCGGGGCACAGCCATTACACCCAGACACAGAACATATAATCGTGCTCATCACACAGAGTTTTCGAGGGTGGGGATCGAAATTCTAAATCAACAGGCCCGTTGGCGGAATAGGTGTCGATAACTATTCCATTCGAATCAATAGCCAATTGGCTGAGGCACTAGCCTCTTTGAGCGAGTATCTATGGTTACTGACTAATATTTGGACGGTAGATATGTGAAAGTGAAGAATATAATGACAGTAAATGAGGCGAAAGAGGTGTGCAAGGATCGTGATAAATGGAGGTGTATTGTCTCTGCCTACCCCTCTAGGAAACAGGCGTGAGTCTATGCGAAAGTGACGAGGAAGAATAATAGGAGAACCTCCATACTATCCTTTGGATGTCTTAAAAGTTAACTAGGGGATAAACATTTGAAGCAGGCCTATGCCCAGCAGTGGTCGACATCGGCCTGATTATGAAGAAGTAGTGATATAGTATTACATAGAGCCGCCTTAAATTGTTTATTTATAAGAGACTAGGTACATTACTTAAGAGAAAGATTTTTTATAAGAAAAGATAGACATACGATTCAGAAATCACGTCTTATATACAAAAAAAACATACAGTATAATAATAATAACATCCTGGGAATATTCACACACGGCCATCTGATCGCAAACTAAGTAGAGCTTGTACTATGGAAATCAGATAACTGATATATTATGTACTACTTTTCTTTTGTAAATACATACTTATAGAGATAATCACACCCAGACTCAGGACAAATAGACATGTTGATGCACACAAATATCTGTCCTTAATAGGAATCGAACCAAAAATCGGTTAAAATTCCAACTGTTTTCAAAAGTCTGTCTTCACGTACACGTCATAAATTGGCTGTTGCCTGTTTGTTACGGAAGTGTTTTGTAAGTGCTAAAACGATTGCTCAGTTATAACCGGTAATAAACAGTTATGTCACTATTCTTTGACACCTAGGAGATAGTGCATCGACGAAATGACTACTTATAACGTTACTGCAAACTCAAAAGTATACGTAGGATTGCTTGCAGTTTCAAGTGCTTTGTACTTTAATTATTTTTTTTGAGCCTTTGACCATCGTCCACTATCGCCTTCCCATCCCTTTTAGTTTGCATTCGATAAAATGCACCCCCGATTCTCAACGGACAAGAGCCTCGCGTCTAAACGAATCAACTTTGTGACAGTTGCCCAAAACCCCCTATAATTCTCATGTATCAGTACTTTTAAACGACAGAGGGACACGAGTTATATAGTTTATATTCTTATATTCTAGACGGCTTGAACGGGGACTCGCCTGTATTGTCCGGTGAAGAAGTGTAAACCTACTAAAGTACCTATAAAAAATCCTAGTCTATATCCACATTTTTTTTAAAGACAACGCTCGCACTAGGGATTCTAATCCCTGTGTCGCGGGGTACTTTACAAACATAAACCTTGAGAGGTGTCAAGGGACACCCGGATGGAACGAAGTTATTTCTTATTATTTATCATGTACAAAAAACCTGTATACACTCAACAAAAATAATCGTCGCGACACCACACTGTTCAATGCGAAATAGAAATGAAAATATCTGGCTTGCTTTCTATAAGAGAGAGAGAGAGAGACAGAGAGACATGCGCACGCCGCACAGCTGCAAAAAGTGTCGTGACAACTTTTCGTAAGAATTTTGTCCTCCTTTCACAACGCGCGATAAGGAACTTCGTTCCAATAATAGACGGACACAAATTACATTCAGACTCAGAACAACTATTAATGGGTCAAACAAATAGTTATCCAGCGCGGGACTCGAACCCGCGACACGAAGCGGCGAGGCGACTGTCTTAGCCGCTGCGCCACACGTGCAGTCGTATACGATAAAATAAAGTATACATCTGTGTTTTTGGAACACCTATCCAGCGCAGGCTAAGTTATTTATGGGTTAACTGGTGACACCTAAACACGCGGCCATCTGATCCCAAACTAAGCAGAGCTTGCATTATGGCAACCAGACAACTGATATACATACTTGTATATTTCTAAATACATATCTATACATATAATAAAATCGTAGGAAAGTCAAAACTGTACATTGAATATTTTTTTAAAAGGATACTTGTGGCATGATCTATAATCGACATCGAAGCCAAAAATATAGTTTTTAGAAGTTTTGTCTGTTTATCTGTTTGTCTGTATGTATGTCCGGGCTAAACTCAAAAAGTACTGCATGGATTTACTTCAAATTTTGCATGAATATTACTAAGAAGTCAGGTCAACATATAGGCTTCATATTATCACGCTATCAACTACAGGGGAGGAGCTGTGATAATTTATAAAATTTCACGCGGGTGAAACCGCGGGGCACAGTTAGTTATAGATAAATTATACCCAGACACATAACAAACAATCATGTTTATCACCTAAAGGTTTGTTCTGGTGGGATCGAACCCACGACCTCTGGGTCACCACTAAATCAACAGCCCAGTCATTTGTCTTTAGAAGCTAGCTTATGAACTGCAGCTATAATGAAACAGAGCAACTGCTGATTTAATTTCAGTTGTATTACCTACTAACACGCGCGCGCACACTTACATTTACATTACACACGCGCGCACCGCACACACACTCACTTACTCACACATTAACTCGTTAGTAATGGTATCGTCAGTTTACTGCTATTTTAAGTTTTTTTTTTTTCATATGATTGTAATATTTTTGTAATATTTTTTCTCTTTTTAATATTTTTGTAAATTCTTTTATTTTGTGTATATTAAGTTTAACCTATTTTAATTAATTAATATAAATTAATTAAGTACGTTAAGAAGAGTGCCCTGATTCCCAAGATACAAGTTTACTTAGTTTGGGTATCAGGAACTACAACTTTTTAAATTATTTGTTTTGTGTGAAAATAAACAAATTTTTATTTTATTTATTTTATTTTGTCTTTAGAAGCTAGATAGTCAAACATTAAAATCAGTTAAAAGGTTTTTTAAAAATAAAAGATTTGATTAAGTGCTGCCGATTTGGAGGCTAGCTGTATAATGAATAAAAATCTTATTAACTAACGCCTTCAAGGGGCGACAAAACATATCATATATCGTCGGGAACAATATTCTAAGAACCGCGTCCGGTGGCAATGCTGAGCCATCGATAACGGTCACGTAGCATGTATTAATCCAAAACAGATGACGTGACAGGATGCATAACTCCTCCCTCCTCAAGAGCGAAATTATCGGGTTGTTCTTTTTTAATAACTTTCCGATGATTTCGCGAATACAAAATGATTTTATTACGTAAAATATATGCTAAAGATAAAAGTATACAAGACAAAACTAGGAATAATGTTACATAAACTAAAACTACACTGATGTTAGAGTCTGTTTGGTAGAAATCACTATTTGGTAATTCACTTTCCTTCAATACACTTGACATATATTTCACTTCGTCTAAGTTCACACCTCTCATGTTAAGTACACGTGCACCGGATAGTGTCGGCAGCATGCTCGCAGGTAACTGTGGCAGGTTCACAACTGGAATTTGCTCTACAACTTCATTTTCGATGAGAATTTGTTTGTGACGAATTTTCATTTGTTGTATCTCAATATCACATGGCTCATCGAGGGTCATAATGTAAGTTCCGAAGACAGGGTGCATACTGACATCATTATTACAGGTTATGACTAGGGTAGTTTTAATCCTCGTGAATAGTATCCAGCTCGTAGCTGTTAAACGTTGCATTCTTACATCCTCGATATTAATCTGGTGTTGCTTACATTGTGTAAAATTTTCCTCAAACTTTAAAAGTTGTTCAATACAGGTGGACTCAGGATATGGTGTTAAGTTTTCTTCAGTGCATAAGAATTGGTTTCTTACAGCCAGCGAGGTGCATGGTTTCACGATCGGCAGATGTTTCATCCCCCTTGCCAAAAGGTTAGGGTATTTGGGAAATATGGAAACGGTTTTATTTTCTGATTGACGGAAAATCGGTAAAGAATAGACTTTAAAATAGTTATATGTATTGTTATCTGTAAGTGGAACCTCTAGTATGAACGTAATCTGGTTTTGCTTTATATAGGTTTTTACATTAAAGGTTTCTTCCAATTTTACTAGATTATCCTCGGTAGCGGGATATATCAAGTTTTCAGTTATAGATATTAATTTTAAGTGTTCCAGTAATTCAGTGGAGTTAATGATGCTCTGATGTAGCACAGATATTTTACTAAATGCAAGAGCGGTCTCTATCTCTCCTAGTTTTATAAAGATAGTACGAAAATTGCTAACGAACACATTAAACAAACTTATAATATATGCACTATAATTCCACTGATTACTTTTAGACACTAATTCAGCTAACGTAGTTTCAACAGCCTTAATTCTTTGGTCTAAGACGATAGAATTTTGGTTTATAACTTCGGTTGAATTGATAAAACTGTCAAGCATTTGAGAAACTATAGTTAATTTTCTTTTAACAATCATTTGATTGTGAGTAAGTTCGGACGTTATTTTATCATACCGTAGCGCATCGTCATGGTCTAGGTTTCCAGTGATAACTTTTATGAGGGAACCTAACGGGTTTATAATGCCTCTTTTTGTACGGTATTGTGGTACTAATTGTGAATATTTCTGTGTGGTTATTTTACGTACGTAATCAACATGTGCTACCATAGTTATGAGATAAGGTGGATATGACCCATTTCTCTTAATCATATTGCTAAACTCGTTATACTTAAATATTACGAATTGTAAGTCGTCCTGAATTCTATCCAAGTTAAGAACCTTAATAATAGTCCAATAGTCTGTTTGGAGATAGGCCTGGCCTTCTTTAACAGGAAGGATTCCGGGGTTTTCTTCAAGGGATTGCAGTTGAAGGGCCAGCACCGGCATCGCTATCGTCAACGCGCACCACCTGCGGAGGGCGTTTAACATTTTTAATAGGGACTTTAGTCTTTCTTTGACCTACCTCTATGGGTACTATATTTCGGGTGACTTTACCAATAATTTTCGCTTTGGTGTATCGCGGCTTATCTTTGCTTTTTCTTTTATTGACATCCTTAGCATAAATTACCTTTCCTTCGGGAAGATCAATTTCACCTTCACCTCCTCTCTTTTTCCTAATATTTTCTTTTATTTCTATCATTTTATCTGTTAGATATTTATATAAGAATTTTGTTCGCTTAGCGTGATCTCTTACTAACTTTTGCACATACTGTTTCTCAAACTCTAGAGCAAAAGAACTATTTGAGTCTGTATGCCCAAATACGGTCTCAAATGGCGTTAATCCCGTAACAGAGTGTATTGCGTTATTGTAGGCCATAATAGAGTACATCATTACTGATGCCGCATCAGTACATCTTTCTTCATATTTGGCACATCTGTAAATTTCGTTTATAGTGGAATGTAACCTTTCGATAAGGCCCATCGAGTTAGGGTTATTAGGTGTGCCAATATGGAGTTCTATTTTATGTAAGTTTAAAAATTCTTTTAGTAATTCATTATTGAATTCACTTCCGGGGTCTGAACTTATCTTTTGGGGAATGCCATAAAAAGAGAAATATTTCATGAGTGCTCGCACTACTTCGGGTGTTGATCTATTAGAAATTGGAATAGCCTGCCCTAATTTGCTGAATGCGTCGATGAGAGTTAAATAGTACTGTCCTTCAATTTGGAAAAGGTCAATAAATACTTCTTGAAATGGAGCGTCTTGAGTTTGGGTTAATTGTAGAAACGGTTTGATTGGTTTACGGTCATATTTCATTTTACGACAAATTTCGCAGGCATTTATTATAGCTGAAATGGTTTCTTGCATGTTTTGCCAAAAATAATTTCTACGTATGCGTCCTAGGGTTTCCTTTATACCTCGGTGACATGATTTTCCTTCGTGATATTTGATTACTATGGCTCTCTGTTCTTTTTCATCTTCTACGTAAACAACTCGCTCAGTACACTCAAATAATTGGACAGTGTCTTTTCTAAATAACTCTATCACCTTGGTACTAAACTGTCGGCGATGCTCCTCGTCTTCAAAATATATAAAATATTTGGTTTTTGGCCTAATATACTCTAATAAGAATCTTTTGACTAAATCAGGATTGTTGATAGGTAAGAAAACTTCCAAAATCTTTTGCTTTTCACCTGAAAGATTTCGGACTTGCATTTCATTTCTCAACCACGTAAATACTAGAATTTGGTTAGGTTTAGTGTCAATCGCTTCCTGTAATATTGGTATACCAGATGACTCGACATCTATAGCAGAATGGATTGTATCAGATTTAGTTGTCACAGATGGCGATCTAATAGGATACTCGGGTATTTTTACAGAATTTGTAACAGACATTTTATCCGAATCAGAAGATATTGAAATTGGACTTGCTGATATCGTAGCACTGGAATCAGATACTGTTATCGTGGAGGAACTATTGCGTCTATCTCTAGGTTTTGCAGTTACCTTTTTCACGTTTTGTCTGTCTGAACCTTCCCTACGTTTTTGTTCTGTGTCGTCAATATTAACTTGCATTGATTGTCCCTCATCTTCCGAATGAGTTGCATTGATTTTAATCCGGGATAGGGCGTCAGCATTTAAATTTTGTTTCCCACTTTTGTATATTACTTTGTAATCATAATCCTGAAGCCTTAAACGCCAACGAGTAAGCTTATTACTAGCGTCTTTTTGTGAATTAAGCCATGATAACGGTTTATGGTCTGTGTAGATACTAAATTTCTTGCCATAAAGGTAAGGACGAAAATGTTTGATCGCCCAGACTATTGCAAGACATTCCCGTTCGATAGTACTATAGCGAGTTTCTGTATCGCTTAGGGTACGACTGGCATATGCCACCGGTTTATCACCTCCTATCGGTCCTTGCGACAATACGGCGCCTATAGCGACGTTAGATGCGTCTGTAGTCAAGATGAAAGGTTTTTCAAAGTCGGGGTATTGTAGAAGCGGTGCACTTGTCAGGAGTTCTTTACACTTATTGAAGGCATCTATATAATTTTTATCTAAAACTATTTTGTTCCGCTTCTTGAGGCAAGAGGTCAACGGTTTAGTGGTATGAGCAAAGTCTTTGATAAATCGTCTGTAATAGCCAATGAGTCCTAAGAAAGATTTAATTTCAGTAGTCGTTTTTGGTAAAGGGTAGTTTAAAACAGCAGCTATTTTATCGTCATTTGGTTTAAGTCCGTCTCTAGTAATGGTATGACCAAGGTAAATGATTTCCTTTCGTAGAAATTCCGATTTGTCCAGTTGTAATTTTAAATTTGTCTGTCTAAGTCGGTCAAAGATAGTTCGTAGTTTTTGTACGTGTTCGTCTAAGCTGGATGAAAATATAATTACGTCATCTAAGTAAACCATGCAATGGAGGCCTTGCAGCCCTTTGAAAACGCTATCCATTGTTCTTTGGAATGTCGCTGGGGCCGTTTTAAGTCCGAATGGCATTCTTAAAAATTCCCAATGTCCGTTCTGTGTACTAAATGCTGTCTTTTGTCTGTCCTCTACTTCAACTTCGATCTGATGGTATCCGCTCGCCAAATCAAGCGTAGTGAAGTAAAAACTCTTCCCTAGTTTGTCAAATAATTCAGTTATGTTCGGTAATGGGTAACGGTCGTCAACAGTAATGTCGTTCAGTCGTCTATAGTCAACTACCATCCGCCATTTAGCCTCTCCCGATGCATCAGCTTTCTTGGGGACTAAGTGAACGGGTGAATTCCAGGGCGAGTGTGACTCCTGAATGACGTTTTCCTTAAGTAATTTTTCAGTTTGTCTATTAATCTCTTCTGCTTGTGTGGGGGCTTGTCTGTAAGGTCTTACGTAGATAGGATCTTCGTTTGTAGTACGAATTTTATGTTTAACCTGATTTGTGAAACTTAAGGGAATTTGGTCACAGTAGAATATATCTTTATATTCCGTACAGAGATTAAATATTTTGTTGCGTTCCTCGTCATTCATGTGGTCAAGTCTAAGTTTTTGTAAATTATCTGTTAGAAGCTTTTCCGTTTCTATTGTAGGTCTTTTGACATTAAAGTTTAATACACATTCGGTCATATTTAGTTGGGTAACAGTAAAAGGTTTGGTTATAGTTATACGTACGGGTTTATCTAAAGTACTTTGTATAATCGTCGTTGCATATCCGTTTACACAATTTACCAATGCGGAAGGCATTCGTAGACCAGGAGTAAATTCTTTAAAATCAATGACGCCTTCGCCCGAATGTAGATCTATCGGAATTTTGACACGTTGTTCACATCGTGGTTGCATATCAATAATATAGTTTAAGTTATGGATTATAGGGATACTAGCAGATTTAGTTTTTAGTTCTAAATGTTTAAGGTCAATTATCGCTTCTAATAGTTGAAGCAGATCGTTACCAATAAGTCCTTCATAGCGGTTATCTACATCATATAAATGGAATTTGTGGAAGTTAGGAGAATTGAAGGTCGGTAATAAGGGAATTTCTATGACTTCATTATGACGGCTAGAAGAATGAGTGCTTACTACCTGAAATGGTTCATGCTTAATGTACTCAGAGAAATATAAATATGCAACGCGTGGACTTATGAACGACCGGGTGCTCCCTGTATCGATCATGAACCTCGCATCTATTTCGGGGATATATATATACGGTAGCTTAAGA
Source organism: Pseudoips prasinana (assembly GCA_951640165.1). Lineage (NCBI taxonomy): Eukaryota > Metazoa > Arthropoda > Insecta > Lepidoptera > Nolidae > Pseudoips > Pseudoips prasinana. The sequence continues at coordinate 13,346,681 of OX621259.1, read as the reverse complement.
CTATGGTCACAATTTAATTCTATATTTTCTCCTTCTTGGTAGAGGCATCTATGTGAAAATTTTCCTCTTTAGACGGGTCATTGTTTTCATTTTTATATTCCTCGTCATAATAAAATTCTTCGGCCTGAGTAGGATAACCTTCCTCGTATTCTTCGGTCTCATAGCAAACATTGTCATAGTCATAGTGGTCATAATTATCGACTGTTAGTTCGTTTAGTCTGTAACCATTTTGGGGCTGTGGCCTTGGAATTGCTGTCCTCATTGTTACGTCTGGATCGTGCGACCTAGAAGCCTGAACTTGGGGCGGTCTGTAGCCGAATTGTTGGGGTGTCATTCCTAAATTTTGTGAAGGCCTATAGCCAAACTGTTGAGGCATTACACCTAAATTCTGTGGAGGTTTATAGCCAAATTGTTGGTTATTACTTTGGAATTGAGGTGGTTTGTAACCTTGGAACTGGGGTCTGTATCCAAATGGCTGTTGTGGTTGCGTCTGAGGACGGAACCCAAATTGCTGTGGGCGGTAGCCGAACTGTGGCCTAACACTAGTATTTTGATATTGACCAAACTGCGGCCTGTTATGCGGAATACCAAAATTAAATTTTTGTTGGGGTGTAAAATTTTGTAGAACTGGTTTATAAGCAGGGTGGGCCATAGGTGGTGAGTGGCCGAATTTAAAATTAGTAGGACTTAATGTATTAAACGGTGGTTTATGTGTCACTTGGTTATTTTGCATACGATTTCGTAATATATATTGTTCGTGGAAGTTTACTTCCTCGAGAACTAGTGATAAAGCTTTCTCTAGCGTAGAGGGGGCCTTTAACCTAACTACTCGTACCATATTTTCCGGTAAGTTGTAGAGGAAAACATTTAAGGCCGTGTTATTATATATAGTAATTTTAGCCCGTTTCATGTCGTCATCTGGCGATAAGTTAGCCTTCGAGATAAGTAACGACCGAATATTTTGTAGCCTATTACAGAAATCTAAGTAAGTTTCCCCTGGTTTAATTTTACATGATTCTAATTCTATATTGATGCACTCCTCGCTACGTGGGTCACCGAAATGTTGTTCTAATAACTCTTTTAACGCAGACCATGTCGATATATCTTCGCGTTCTGATAGTAACGCGGCTGCATTATCAGTGAGCCTACTAGTTATCGCATGTAATATATATATATTCTGTTCTTCGTGGCCCCTATACCTTTCGATAACGTATTCAGATTTTCGGATGAATAAATTTAACTGTCTTTTATCACCATTAAAAAGGGGTATTAACTTAAGCATCTCATTTGGGATCGGTACTACTCTAATTACTGGTTCCGGTAATGGTATTTCATGTGCTTGCTGCATTTTGTAAAGTAAATGACAGTCACTGAAGTTATTAAATCAAAATTCTAACACACACAATAAAATACACTCTTAAATATAACTTAGTATAAATCGTTTCAATTATTTTAAATCTTAACGTTACATATAAATTTATTTCGTAAATATTTCTAATATAAAGTTACTCTGCGATTTTTATATAAACTGCTTTCTTATCTAAGGTTAGAACTTAACAAATATTGATATTAAGTTTACCAGATTACGTTATACTGAGAGACGTCTAATCTCAAAATAACAATTAAATAAAACCTTTTTGAACAAGTAAGGGAATATATATGGCAAGGAAGGCAAGAATTTTGACTTACCAGCCGACCGCTACTCCCATGCTTGAAGTCCTTGAAGAAGTTTGACAAATTTATTTGGTTCGATGATCGCGTCGAGCGTTTCGCGCCGCGGTCACGTAATCTACGTGAATTTCGACACTTCGATTTTCGCGAGACGGCGCAGCTTTTAACGACACGATCCTGTCCTCAGCGCCAGTCAAACATTAAAATCAGTTAAAAGGTTTTTTAAAAATAAAAGATTTGATTAAGTGCTGCCGATTTGGAGGCTAGCTGTATAATGAATAAAAATCTTATTAACTAACGCCTTCAAGGGGCGACAAAACATATCATATATCGTCGGGAACAATATTCTAAGAACCGCGTCCGGTGGCAATGCTGAGCCATCGATAACGGTCACGTAGCATGTATTAATCCAAAACAGATGACGTGACAGGATGCATAACTAGATTTTAACTTCTGCTATTATGTTGTTTTGGTTATACAGGCTCATGAACCTCCCAGGATAACTTGATTATATTGGACAGTTTTGACTGGTTATAAACAGTTGTATCATTATTTATTGCCACCCTTTAGATAGTGCAACGTAAATATTATGCTATAAATAATATTACTGATAGTATTTTATACACAGAAGCGGGTGTAGAGTTGCATTTAATCAGCTATATTTATCATAAGCGGCGTGTGAACGTCTGACGCTAACGTTCTAAGCATATTGGTGGATGCTTGCCTTTCACGCCGCAGATCGTGGGTTCGATTCCCACCCAGGACAGATATTTGTTTACATGAACATGTTTGTTTGTCCTTTGTCTGGGCTTAATATCTATATAAGTATCTATGTATTTACAAAAGAAATTTAGTAGGTATACGTAGTTAGTAAGTATATCAGTTATTTGGTTTCCATAGTACAAGCACTGTTTAGTTTGGGATCAGATGGCCGTGTGTAAATAAAGTCCCAGGATATTATTATTAGCTGTGGTGCAGCGGCTAAGACTGTTGCCTCGCTGCTTCCTTCCCGGGTTCGATTCCTGCGCTGGAGAACTATTTGTGTGCCCCATAAATAGTTGTTCTGAGTCTGGATGTAATTTGTGTCCGTCTATTATATGTTTGTTGTCTGTGCGACACAGGGATTAGATTCCCTAGCGTGGGCGTTGTATTAAAATATAAAAAAATTGTACAAGATGTGCTTAATTTAGGATCAGATAGCCGTGTGTGAACAATGTCCCAGGATATTAATATATTATTATTCTATTTTAACCAAAATTGGCAACATTTATAAAAAATATAAAACCTCCAGCTACTTCGAACTCCAAAGAGCACATTGCATATCTACGCGTAGGTACGATGTTCGATTCATTGCAGCGTTTTTATAAGCGTTCACCGGACGGCTTCAAGTATTACCGGATATGGTTGATTACCAATATAAATAGTACGTTAACCGTCTGGCGTCCGTAATGGAATACGTACGACTACCCACAGCATAGCGTATATAAAACGATTCTAAAACTCAGTGTGGCAATCTTAAAAATAGCCAACACCTAAGATATTGAAAGAAAAAAAAACAATCAACAATAAATAAACTTATTACTGGGCATAGAAATAAAACCATCTGCGTAAAAAAATACATACAACCCTAAATGTTCAACTCTGACTACCAACAGTACCAACCCCTATTTTTAACCCCGATGCAAAAAGAGGGTGTCATAAGTTTGACGTCGCGTCGATATCTGTGTGTGTTTGTGGCATCGTAGCTCAAACGGATGAACCGATTTCGATGCGGTCTTATTCATATGAAAGCTAGTTTCCTTGCGGTGATACTTGGCTACGTATTTTTTATTGTGTATTTTTATTTTTTTTATAACTGTTGAATTAAAAAAAAAAATGATAATCTAAGTTGGCGGTTTAGGTTATTATTTAATAACGTTTTAATATTTTGCTAATTTGATGATTTTTTGTGCATTTTATTGAATCCCCCGATGATTATATTTTAATGTTTTGCTGATTTTGATGAAATATTTTGTACATTCGATTGGGTCCCTCGATGATTTAGATTTACAATTGGACCCGGTAGGTGGCGATGTGATGAGACTCCGGATTTTATTTCTATTGCTAAGGCAGTACAACGTTTGCCGGGACAGTTATACGTATTGTATATATTTATATATTATAGATAGTGTTCTTAATTATTATTATTTATAATTATAATAAGTAAATAATTTTTTTATACCTAAGTGCACCTACCATGATCTCTCTGCATTACCCTAAGGTGGACTGGTAGAAAATGCCTTTGGCAGCATATCCAGCTACCCCAATCTGTCAAATTTCTTTTATAGATTTTCAGCTTTATCACATAAGCATACGGTTCACTTTCAATTGGGAAAATTTGACAGATTGGGGTAGCTTGATGTGCTGGCGTCTGTACATTCCCATTGTACTGAAGTATAAATAAATATGTATATTATAAGATATGTGACCTATATTTGATCATATAGTATTAAAATTGGCTACAAAAAAGATTTGGATAAGGTCCACCGCTCGCTTATGAAGATTTACCCTCATCACCCGCCCTTTGCTTGCTGCCATGAATAATTCATACTAGGCATTACACTTGGCGTGCACGTAGCGAGGGTATGTGACTACTAAATGAATCATACTAAGTTGAATTAGCTCTCCAACCGTACTAATCAGTATTAGTTGCGGGTGAGTCCTTCAGTTAATACTGATGTGGGTTCATGGATTAGTTTGTCACGCTTTCCGAAAGCCTCCCACCTGGACATCAATTACCGTGGCCGATCTGGAAGTCGCTAAACAGACTCCGGACTCAGGTGGGCCGAAGCAAAGAAAACATGTCTAGGTGGGGACTGTCGAGCAACCCCAAAATGAATTGTATTTGCGGAGCATCGGTCCAATCCATGGCCCATCTAACAGCTTGCCCAGCCTGCCCTGCCACATGTTCATGGCACGATCTTAAATATGCCACAAGCAGGGCAATCAGTGTGGCCACGTTCTGGGCCACAAAAATTTGACGAGTTTGCCATCGAAACGCTAAGAAGAAGAAGAATACTGATGATGCTTTTGTGAGGACTTACATACGTATCTTTAAATTATATTATTTTTATTGTCTTGTGGTTTCTGGTCTAGAAAGAATAAAAAGCCCACCCCCAAACCATCCAGTGTTTGTCATAAAAGGCGACTAAGGGATGCACCAGTTAGTCGGGCAGCAGAACCTCCGGTGTAGGTAGACTATCTGTGTACAAAATTTTATTTAAATCGGTTCAGTAGTTTGGGCGTTAAAGCGCGACAAACGGAATAACTTTCGCATTTATAAGATTAAGTAAGTATTGAAGCAAAATACTTTAGATTCTTTAAAAACCGAATCTTACCAAGCTGTTCAAATCTATTACACGTCTTTTCAGTAGAAATAGCGAACCTAAAATGTAAATTTTAGGTGCGCGTGGTTGGTAAATGCTTGCCTTTACGACGCAGGTCGTGGGTTTGATTCCCACCCAGGACAGATATTTGTGTGCATGAACAAGTCTATTAGTCCTGAGTCTGGGTGTAATTATCTATATAACTATGTATTCACAAAAAAGGAGGAACAAGCTCTCCTTGGGATTAGATTGCTGTGTGTGAATAAAATCCCAGGATCTTATTATAATATTATTATTATGTTCTGTGCGTATAAGAATAAATAAGTAAATTATTATTTTGTGGCAACTAAAACGAATGCTACGACATGATGTATTTAATGTATTGTTTGACTTACGATGGCTAAATGCAGACTAGCGAATGTTTTTGTTATTAAAAATACCGATTAACTTGAGAACCTCCTCCTTTGAAGTCGATTAAAAATATGAATGTTTTCAATGCAGTTCACTTTATTACTTATATTTCGATAAAAGCCAGATATGTCAAACGGAGCATTCTTGCCTAAATTAGTACGGCTTCTCGATATGGCCACAGTATAAAAATATAGACAGTACCGAAACCACAAACAAACGTTCGAAACGGCACACTCACACAAACATGCGCATCGACAAAACCCCTTAGTGGTTGTCGCGGTCATGGAGCTATGGTGCTGTCAGTAGTGAGTGCCGCGTCAAGTCGAGTGGTCACGAATAAGTATAGCGTCTTGCGTAGTATACGGTTGTTTGAACTCGGTTTCATCAAAACCGACCTATCTTATTTTAAACTACCTGCTGATTTTTAAAACAAAAATGTTGTTATAAAATAAATAGACAATATCAAAAACATTAAAAGTTACAACTACAACCCTATTGCTTCAATACAGAGTAAGTAATTGAATAGAATAGAACTTTAATAACCAATTAACCCGTTTATAAAGAGTTGTTATAATAAAGTGTACAAATTTTTATTGCCAATATAAATATGAAAATACGAAACTCCCTACACTAGGCTGAGCCTGTCCTGCGGGGAGCTTAGAATTTATATTGTTTCATCAAAAAGACATAGTTTCCGTACTGTGTATATTTATACTGGGATATGCCGAATGTGTTTACCATAGGATGTCTACGTATTAATAATAATAATAATAATAATCATTTATTATCAGGCATCTAATGGCCCATAGATATATACCTTACAGACTAACATATATAAAATATATACAAAATATATATAAAATTATACCGGGTACTGTTATGTTTATTGCAGCTAATGCTTCCGCTACTACAATATCTCTATGAATTAGTCTGTGTAGACTAGAAAGGCATATTATGCGCCTAGTTTTAAGCGACTCCATATTGACCGCTCTAGAATAATAAATATGTGTGGGAACTCTTCAAATATGAAATTACCTGACATAAAGCACATACACACTCAGATTATGGCAGTTACTGTGCCACTCGTGTCCCGGGTTCGATTCCCACGCAGAAAAACTGTTTGTGTGAACTATAAATAGTTGTTCTGAGTCTGGATGTTGTCTGTGTCCGTCAATTATATGTTTGTAAAGTACCCAACTACATAGGGATTCATTTCCCTATGTCGGGAGATGTCTATTAAAAATAAATGTAAGTAGTTCGTTTTGGACCACTAAAACATAATAATTCCTATTAAAATATATACATACATCATATCTTACACTCATATCTTCCTCTCTTCCAAAATCTCCTCTTGCAGGTCTACTGGAAGAGACTTCTTTAGAAATAAGTAGTACCTTTGTGCAATGTCTTCTCTTGTTTTTTATTCTATCTTTCTTTGATACCTTCAGTGTGTACATACATTTGAACATAAAATAAATACAATCATCGACTTGAACTTTTGTTTACAAAAACTGATTTGAATAAAATATATGATTTCGAAAGCATTTCTTGTCAAATGATGAACCATTATCAGTTCGTTAACAATGAATAAATCGCGTACGGAACACGTAAAATAATAATAATAATAACAATGATTAATTTACTATTCACAAGGAATAACAAGTAAATACCTAAATAAATAAAATAAAAAGTACGTACATCTATTAGTACCTAAATTTTGAATCATTTATTTTTACAGTATCGGATAATCTTTGTGAAAAAGTCTGAACTAGGTAGAGACCTGTACTACAGCACTCCAGGCTCTCTACGGAATATTTGCGGGGTGTATTATTAAAATATATTATAAAAAAACGCAGATTAATCGATAACCTTTTCTCACTGCTAAGTTTAGACGATTACAGAAAACTGATAATCATACCATAATATTTCATAATACATACACATTATCGATGAATTACACTCAGAAACAGAACAAAAGATCGTGTTCATCACACAAACATAGTTCGGGTAGATACCCGTGACAAATCTTTGTACCGAAGCCATGACCTCTGGATTAAAAGTCAGGGTCACTAAGGATCAAGAGGCCAATCAAAAACTTATTAAATTGTTTGGGAAAAGTGGTTATTTCACTGGATCTGTGGCAGTCGTTTTGACATAGACAGATAAAAAAGAATGCATAAAAGAACTTGACCGTATCAGCGAACTTAAGCAATTTGTTTGGGAAATTTCGATCAATTGAAATTGTTCGCAATCATCGGTCACTAACTTGCAATTGATAATTATTTCGTTAGAAATTATTATATACTTATTGCAGTGAAAATTTCTTTAGCGGCTTTGTGCACTTTTTTGGGATGGGTTAAAAATTTTAAACTCGCGTCTGAAGACTGATTTTTTACAGCCAGATATATGTATATATACATACATCAACATACATAAGACCATACATTTGAATGTCGATAGAAAGTCTAACGACACTCAAAATGCTATTTATTTGGAATAAAAAAAAATCAAAGTTTTGGGTGACGTATGGTTAAATTACGCCATTTCCGTCATCAACATACATAAGACCATACATTTGAGTGTCGTTAGACTTAAGGTAGTACCTTAAGTCTAACGACACGTATTTTATTTAGACTAAATATAAATCAAAGGTTTTGGGTGACCTTATGGTTACGTCACTTCCGTCAACAACAACATCATACATGTACAGAATACATACAAAACATTTGTAATCTCTATAAAAAATACAACTTCCTTATTAAAAATCGCATCAAAATTCACGACCACCAACACAATTCGCCAAGCTTCATCTTACCAAATACTCATTACACTGACGCCTATTATAATACAGCTGGATATTGTTTCATATAAAATGAGCAATATAATGCAAATAGTATTAACTGCCGCAATATTACACTGTCCTTGAACTTGGTACGTAGTTGCGATAGGTATCAAGTTCGCATTACCAGAACCGCATTCTTGCTCCGCAATATTTACACCGAAATCAAAGGGCCATACATCACCTCTCCTTTGCGAATTAAAATCTTCTCTATTCCAAGAATATAACGTTTATAATTGTTAAGGCAGTATTTGCAAACAGACGTTGTAAAAGTTACGAAATAAAACTGGTTGCCGAAAAATAAAACAACACCAAAACGCGCCGCATAGCCGTAAATCAACTTTGCTGTTCTAAAAAGCGTAAAAGAAAATGCGTTGTAGGAAAGTTTGTAGGAAAAAGTTATACAATACCTACAATGTTCGCAAAAGTGTCACTTTTGAAGCTGGCAAACGGCTTTAGAAGGTTAACAGTTCAGCATTGAATTAAATACTATAATTTCAGACTGTATGAAATACATACCTATATGTACGAACGGCTACATATCAAGCTACACATTTCCAATATAAGCTGACCTCTCATGGTATGGAAAGGCTATACAACGCAGGATCAGCTTATACTGGAAATGTACAGCTTGATATGTAGCCGTGTGTACAATATCGAGGCAAACGAGTAAATGGGTAATCTGATAGTAAATAATTACGTTCCTTAATTTTAAAAAAAACTAGTGTGCTTAAGACCACTTAGCAATGAGAGAAAAAGAGAAAGAAAAACTTGAGAGGTATCAAGGGACACCCGGATGGAACGAAGTTATTTCTTATTATTTATTATGTACAAAAAACCTGTATACACTCAACAAAAATAATCGTCGCGACACCACACTGTTCAATGCGAAATAGAAATTAAAATATCTGGCTTGCTTTCTATAATAGAGAGAGAGAGAGAGAGAGACAGACAGACAGACAGAGAAACATGCGCACGCCGCACAGCTGCAAAAAGTGTCGTGATAACTTTTCGTAAGAATTTTTTCTGTCTAGCCCCCTTTCACAACGCGCGATAAGGAACTTCGTTCTAAAAATGCGTTGGTCGGTCGTATGTCACTCTCTCTTGCCCCTAAAGTCAGTTTCCTATTATAGGAAATGTAACTTTTCCGTTGCGTCGCCCGAACACAATTTTCGTAATGCTCTCGCCACGCTAACATCAGCTTACTCCTCAAGAAATTAATAAAAACGAGTATGCTTTAGACCACATGACTGCAAAACTTAGATATACTACACTGGCTATGTGAGAAAAAGAGAAAGAAAATGTGTGGTCCCACGTCTCTCTTGCCCTACAGTACCTAGTATACGCAACGTAACTCTCTCTCTTTCTATCTTGACTAACTTATATCTCCCTCCGAACTTCCGTTCGCATTTTTCATAACGCTCTCGTCACGCAAAGACCTTACCTACTCCCCAAGTATATAAAAACCGGCCAAGTGCGAGTCGGACTCGCTCATGAAGGGTTCCGCAGCAGCAAGTATTTCAGTTTATTAAATGAAAGGTAAATTGCGGTTTACGATTTATGATGCATTAAAAAAAACTACTTACTAGATCTCGTTCAAACCAATTTTCGTTGTTAGTTTACATGGTAGGTAATGTACATCATATATATTTTTTTAGTTTTATCATTCTCTTATTTTAGAAGTTACAGGGTTGGGGGGGGGCACTCGTTTTTCCACTTTGGAAGTGTCTCTCGCGTAGCAAACTATTCAGTTTAGAAGAAAATGATATTAGAAACCTCAATATCATTTTTGAAGACCTATCCATAGATACCCGACATGTATATGTATGAAGAAAAAGAAATTTTGAGTTTCAGTTCTATGTATAGAGAACCCCCATAATTATTCTTATTATTCTTTTTCTATTTTTGTGTGAAAATCTGAATGCGGTTCACAGAATACATCTACGTACCAAATTTCAACAGTACAACTCTTATAGTTTCGGAAAAAAGTGGCTGTGACATACGGACGGACAGACAGACAGACAGACATGACGAATCTATAAGGGTTCCGTTTTTTGCCATTTGGCTACGGAACCCTAAAATCTTTTTAGGTGCTTTTTTAGGTGCCCCTATACGAAACTTAACCCTCACTATCTATCTCTCAACTTGCGTTCGCCCCGCACGATCACATTTTTCTTAACACATTCGCCAGCTTACTCCGCAAGTCAAGTTTTTCTTTAATATACATCTTACTAAGTCTAAGTGTATCAGATGTTTGAACCTGAACAACTGTATAAATAACGGTAGTATGAAAACAAACTAACTGCATGAAGCTGTGTTTATTTTCAGTCTTTATTTGTTTAATTATTTTGCATTCTGTGTTACGAGAACATCTTTTGAAACGTGACTAATTCGGAACTCGACCTAATTTTGTCTCGTTTTTGTTAAGTAATGGAATCAGGCGTTACTTTGCGGAAATCCATAACAATCAAAATACAAAATCAATATTTAGTGTTAATTCCGCTAATTGTCAGTTTAATCATGCTGGGATGCAATTTGCACCGCCCTCCCGCCCGCAAAAATGTGCACATGCAAGAAGGACAATATAAAAAGCAAATTACATGCGCCAGTACGATACCCAACACGTGTTTCGGTCCTCCACGGACCATTCTCAAGGGCTGCTAACTCGTCGAGTGCTCGAAGGAGTCTCCTTCGAGCACACTTGATTTTGTATTTTGATCGTTTTTGTTGCTTATCGAATAAAATATATTAACAACATAATAAGGTTTGTATATACCTGTTCGCCGTAAAAGAAGAAAGAGTAGTATCACACTAATATTATAAAGGCGAAAGTTTGCGAGTGTGTGAGTGTGTATGTTTGTTACTTCTTCACGTCTAAACGGCTGGAGCGATTTGAATATATTTTGGTATGGAGTTAGCTGACAGCCTGCATTAACACAGGCTATAATTTATAAAGTTTAACGCGGGTAAAACCGCGGGGCATAGCTAGTAGGCTATAATTTATAAAGTTTATCACACTAATACGATAAAGGAGAAGGTTTGTGCGTGTGTATGTTTGTTACTTCTTCACGTCTAAACGGCTGGAGCGATTTGAATAAATTTTGGTATGGAGTTAGCTGACAGCCTGCATTAACACAGGCTATAATTTATAAAGTTTAACGCGGGTAAAACCGCGGGGCATAGCTAGTAGGCTATAATTTATAAAGTTTATCACACTAATACGATAAAGGAGAAGGTTTGTGCGTGTGTATGTTTGTTACTTCTTCACGTAAAAACTACCGAATGAATTTTGATGAGATTTATCCAAATAACACAAAGGCTATAATTTATAAAGTTTATCACACTAATATTATAAAGGCGAAAGTTTGTGAATGTGTGAGTGTGTATGTTTGTTACTTATTCACGCAAATACTACAGAACGAATGTTGATGAAATTTTGTAGTAAGTAATATAGCTTTGTATATCCGAATAACACATAGGCTATAATTTATAAAGTTTAACGGGGGTAAAACCGGGGGGCACAGCTAGTTGTCGCTCATAGCCAGATGCTCTCACCGGTCTGTAAGTGATTGGCGAGGTTAAGCAACTAGGCTCGCGGTCAGTCCATAGATGGGTGACCGCCAAAGGTTTAATTTCTGAGCGTCTCCGTGCTTCGGAGGGCACGTTAAGTTGTCGGTCCCGGTTGTAGCCATTAGGCAACAGTCATTAAGCCATGTCAGAGGCCTACTAGGCGGCTTGAACAACTCTGACACCAGGGTAACCACTGCCCATACGATAAGTAAGTAAGTAGCTAGTTGTATAATATATCCTTGATGTCTCGCATACGAGGGTGCACCAATGGCATCTTGCGCCTTATTTGTGAGAGGTCCGACTGTCCTCTACTGGGGCATTGGACACGTTTGCTCTGCTACGTGTTAGGTGCACCAGGTGGTGGACGGAAATTAATATTTAAGGGGCCTTTTACAGTCCACTAGCGCCGCCAATCGAAAAAATACAAAATGTGGTCTATTATTACTGTAGAAAAGGCAATAACGTAATTTTATAACACATTGTCAACACTTGAAATATAGCTGTTTAGCTAAATCGTGCATTTGTAACAAAAACGGCCGTTTATGTTTTGAATGCACGATTTAGCTCAACAGCTATATTTCAAGTGTTGATAAGGTGTTATACAATTACGTTATTGCCTTTTCCACAGTAATAATAGCACGTATTTTGTATTTTTGATTCTATTTACGAGTTATGACATTTTTCGATTGGCGGCGCTAGTGGACTGTAATAGGCCTTTTAATACGCTTACATAGTTTTAAGTTATTATTATAATACAGGGTTTATTAAAGTGTTTATAAGTAAATAAGACCATGTTCAATGAATTACAAAATATAAATACTTATCTGTTATTCCTCTGCTACTAAATGTAAATAAGTTATCCCATACATAACAGGAAAATATTATACGATTGACTTACAAATAGTTATATAATAAAATAGAATATCCTTATTTGCTTTGTATGTACGTACAAACATTAGTTGTTAAAATACATTTGTACCTATACAAAAAATAAAATATAAAAGCACATCCAGCTACCCCAATCTGCCAAATTTCTTTTATAGATTTTCAACTTTATCACATAAGCATAAGGTAATTTGACACATTGGGGTAGCTTGATGTGCTGGCGTCTGTACCTACATTCAAAGCAAATCTAATATATAAAATTCTCGTGTCACAAATGTTACAATTCACAATGTTAGTTACCTTACTCTTCCGAAACGGCTTTACTGATTTTTACCAAATTTTATATGCAAATTCAGTAGATCTGAGAATCGGCTACTATCTATTTTTCATACCGCTAAGTTTTTCACCCTTAACATTTATTTTTATTTTTGGACAACATTTTTTGTTTTTATTTTTCTATAATGTGGCATTAAAAATACATACAACTCTAAATTTGTACCCTTTTCACCAACCCCTATTTTTTAATTGCCATTTTAGTCATTTATAAAATTTAACGCGTGAAAAACCGCGGGGCACAGCTAGTAATGTTATAAATTCTTTTCTTTTCCCACAAAAACTAAATATACTGTAAAAATTATTTAGTTCAGATCAAGTAATGGAAGCAGGTGCTATTTTCCGGCTATCCATGACAGTCAATATACAATATTGATATATATAATGTATGTACCTACGTGTGTATGTCAAAAGTATATAGCCCCGTGATTATTTAATAAAACTAGTCTTTGTCAAATGGACTCACTCGTTTAAAGTATTGTCCTCTGTCAATAAGTACTAAGTTGATTGTCACAGGAAAATATTTAATGGAGTAGGTCCATATAAAAAAAAACTTCCTTTTTTAAAAATAAACGCGGTGCTATATAGTTTTTAAAAGCAAAAGTTAAATGTGTACGAAATATTTTTTGAAAATGGAATATACCGATTTAGTTATACTTAGATTCTTCGGAAAATACTAGGTATTGCATTACCTACGTATATGTAAGTGGAAAGATCGACTGAGAAAAAAAAACAGTCATCTGTTTCATCTCTCTCTGGTTTCCCTTCAAAACGTATAAATCTTTCGCCTTTTACTAAAGATTTCCGTGGAGGGGAACACTCAAATGAGTCTATCATATTTTTGATGCCCTACTAATGTAGGGCTTGTAAATTAAAATAAAAAAAATAAAAAAAAAAATTAAATCTCAGGCAACGGTATGTGATAAATGAATGTAATTAAATTATTGAATTGCGGTGTCATGTCACCCACCGTTGTACTGCCAAGCGCCGAGGAAGCTCAATTGAGGTCAACACCGAGGGCATCGGTACTAAGATTCACGATATTGTTTTGGCAGATTGTTGCGTCGAGTAAAGAGCGTGGTGATATTCTGTTCTCCACTTAAACCAAATATTACGGACTGTATGAGCTCTTGCTAGTCTACAGACCCTTTTTTTTGATAATGCACGGCAAATGCCTACAAATACCACCGAAAAATGTTTCTGAGGGTGGAATATGTCGGATTTGCACCGACTAAACCTAACTTACGTGGAGTTCTCTTGGCGCCTGATACGGGGAGCCCCGGGAACGCGGGTGTGCTGCTCCAGTGCTCTCCTTTTTGGGGCCAAGTCCTAGATGGTCGGGTCACACATACCTTGTCAGGGCTCCCCCTTTCAATTGCTAGTTGGCCTTCACATATTGCCGAAAAAGTACCCTAGTAAGTGGATCAAAGGAACTGCCAAGAACTGAATTAGTTTTATTCGGCAATCTAAAACTAACAAACAATTAGGTTCACCTTATTTGCACCGGAGCAGCATACCCGCGTTCCTAGGGTTCAAAAGATTGCTATATTAGCAATAAGCCACTGTTTGTGCATCATCATAATATAAGTTAACTTATGTTTCAAATGTAATGTTTCTATTCGGTGCAATAAAGTGTAATCTATCTACTAAACTTAAGTTGGGTATTTTTTCCTTGATTAACAACTTCTTTAATTTAATCCAGAGATTATTACTTAGATACAGTGTTGACCTTATGAATAATACAAAGTCGCACAAAATTGTACAACTCTTACAAACTGTGAGATCAAAAAGATCTTATCACCTTCTCTATCAAAATACTTATCCTTATTAATCTTAGTGAAGTATCTAATATAAAATCATCTTTTCATAGTCTCCAACGCCCTCGCCGCCACATCACTGGCTCATCATCACAACAGACCTCCACATCGCCTCAGCGAAGAAACGTAGCGGCGCCTGCGCCGGCCTTCGCCGCTGCAGTCAGGCCTTTCAATGAGATTCCCGGGCCGATAGCATTGCCCATGCTGAGGCATTCCGCCCATGTTCTGCCAAGAATCGGTGAGTTCTATAATAACAATAATGTTCTCCTAGCCGAATTTCGGCCACGGCGGCCAGTCTCAATAGAGATTAGCCATCTACACGGGACATATTATAGTGCACAAGTGTGTGCGCAAACACAGGAGCACTTTAATTCGCTTCCATCACTCTCATGAAGGGATGCCTAGCGACACGACCGGAAAGAGGTCAGGTACAGGACCGTCGGCTTTACGTGCTATCCGAGGCACAATACCGCCAACTTCCAGACTTTGGGCTAATGCCGAGAAATTTTTCTTTTTACAGAAAAGTCCCAAAATCTCTTTTGGTACGACCTGGGATATGTACCCTGGACCTCGTTCTCTGCGGGTGAACACGCTACCGCTAGACTATCGAGGCATTTTATATCTAAATATTAATAAAGGTGTACATATGCTCAACTCCCTTCACTATTTAGTTTCATCTTATACAGTCGTGGTCAACTAATTAGGGACATTCAAGATAGTAAAGGGCTATAACCGGTTATGTACATATAAATATAAAACCCTATTGATTTCTCAGCACCTTAATAGGTTCCCTATGCTGAGGAGCATCTCCCTATTATATGGACGTTTCAGCAGGATAACGACCCGAAACATACCGCCCATTCAGTCAAGTCGTTTCTTACCAGTCAGTCTGTAACAGTGCTAGATTGGCCAGCAAATAGCCCGGACCTCAACCCAATTGAGCACATTTGGCACGAAATCAATAAAAAAGTTGCCACTTATCGTAATACAAATTTGGATGAACTTCATGAAGCTTTTTGTGAGGCATGGGCAAACATTCCTGACGAAACATGTCAGAAACTGATAATGTCTATGCCACATCGTTGTCAAGCGCTAATTACTAACAAAGGTTTTGCTACTGGGTACTGATTTTACACGTAATAAAATGGAGCTGTTAAAGATATTATAACACTGCAGATTATAAGTTTTGTTTAACTGTATTTTTCATTATACTTTACTGTCCTTAATTAAATGTCCACTACAGAATTGTACCTTAATATTTAATACATGTTAATCTTTGATATTAAATACTTTTTGTATTTATTTAATCTTTTATTTACAGCCATTTATGGCATAATAATTGGACCACATTATGCAAATAATAGGTGCTGGGAAATCAATAGGGTTTTATATTTATATGTACATAACCGGTTATAGCCCTTCACTGTCTTGAATGTCCCTAATTAGTTGACCACGACTGTATACAGAAACATCTATGTAGGTTCTCCTTAGGTTATCATACCACTTACCATTTCCATTCGGACAAGATGTAGTAACTTAAGTATATCACAAAACTATAAATTTCGTTACTTAAACCTGTACATAACCTCTTTAACAAAAACTTAATATAAGCTAGCTAAATAACTAAATCTGATTTAATACAATCCGTATACGTAATTATGTAAATGTACCTAGAAATAATTATGTAAATTTAACTATATTATTAGATACATGTTTTGGCTTACAAGTTTACAAGCGCTTTTTTAAAGTCTACGTGAATAAACCCTTTTTATTTATCATTTTATGTTATTCTTTTTTACGTCAATTATTAGTGACGTGGCGGTACTCAATAATAAAAAACATTATTTGTCCAAACATCTAAACACACTTTTAAATTTATAATAAGCATTTAAAGAGTTACAAAATCTTATTTTTGATTCTTGTGATGTAACACATCTGCAGTGAACGTAAAATCTATACAAATAAATAAAATTGGAGTGTCTGTTTGTAATATTGAAATATCCGGTTTTTACTACATTAATATGAATATATATACGGTACATACACCAAAATGACATTTTTTACAATTTTTGTATGTCTGTTCCGGCTAATCTCTGAAAGGGCTGGACCGATTTTGACGGGACTTTTATTGGCAGGTAGCTGATGTAATAAGGAGTAACTTAGGCTACTTTTATTAGAAAAAGTCTTTTATTTTACAAGAAAAATGAAATAAACTAATTAACACGCGGACGAAGTCGCGGGCACAGCTAGTATTACATAAAAAAAGAACAGATAGAGTATTAAAAATCCTTTCCAAAAATATATACGGTCCGGTGTTATTTTAATAACAAGCTAATGTTCAATGAAATTACTGTGACAATCGGCGGATATCGCTAGCGAGAAGGACAACACCGGAATTCAAAAAGAGATTTATTCAATGACTAGCTGTGCCCCGCAGTGTTACCCGCGTTAAATTTTATAAATTTTGCTTTTGCTATAAATCTCACGGAGCCCGATTCCTTTCCAACGAATGCAAAACCGTGGAAATCGGTTCGTGCGTTCTGGAGTTATAGCGTCAGGGAGGAAAACACGACTTATTTTTATATAGTAGATAAAATACTTCTGGATATACTGCAATAATTGTTTTTTTATTCACAGAAGTTATATTTTAACACTTATAGTCGTAATGACTATATAAAATTATATGATTCCGCTAACTCACGTCATTTTCTAGTGTTTATGAATTACTAGCTGTGCCCCGCGGTTTTACCCGCATTAAACTTTATAAATTAAAGCCTACATATGTGTTAATCCACGGTGTCAGCTAACTCAGTACCAAATTTTATTGACATCGCCCCAGCCGTTTAGACGTGAAGAAGTAACAAACATACACACTCACACAGTCACAAACTTTCACATTTACAGTATTATTAGTGAGATTATTTTTACCTATTACAACATTATTCATTTGAAATGCAATGACCAGCCAGTTTCACAAATAAAAGAGGTTCTATTATCAAACCATGCAAAAAAGTTGTATAGGAAATAGACCATAAATGCATTAACCCAGTAATGCCTAGTGTGGCCATTTGGCCACACAAATAGGGGTAAAAACAAATCATTATTGTGTCCATGGTAATTATTTTTTCTTTAATCTATTTATTTCATATAATGTTGACAATGTCAAAGTTTTAGTATTCGTGACTGTGAAAACGAAAATGACATTCATTTGGCGGGTATTCGCATTTCATTTTCGTCTTTCAGAAAAGCATTGAAAAAATGGATCCATGACAAGGGTAAGTAGAATAATTTCCAATATATTGAGAATTTTCAGTTTCTTATTGCACTAATTTACTAAAGGATTATTTATTTATAATTACGTAACAAATTATTTCAGTTTGCATAAAAGTAAGTATGAGTTTTTGTACCCTAAACTTGCCGTGTCCATATGGCCACCCTAGGCTTTAGGCATAGCAAAATAAATGTATTTTCTTTATTCTAGATATAATGATTTCGGGCAGTTTACTGGAGTCTGGGCACTAAATAATGGATGTTTTTTATGAAGAAGGCGCAGATAAAATGATGGTCGAGTGCCGGAGTCTATTCATAGCGCCTTCAGATCCAGCTGTTTTGACGGACGAGGACTCTGGCGATGAAGACAGTGGAGGAAGAGCAGAAAACATTTCACTTGATCTTGTTGGTAAAACAGCTAGAACATAGTTAGGTCAAGGGAGATCTAGAGCCGTTTTTAGGATAGTTTCCTGAACTTCCAACTAACAGTGCTAAACAGTACAGTGGTGAGTGGTCTGCTGTTGATTCATTTGAGCTTTTGTTATAGATGATGATGTTAGAGATATGTTTGTCCAACAATCAAATGGCTACGATCTATGGAAGAATGCATCTGATCCTAAGATAACACCTCCAGAAATGAGCTGCTTTATTGCTATATTGATTTTGAGTGGCTATTCACCTGCTGCTAATAGACGGCTTTATTGGAGCATTCAGGCAGATACGAGGCATGAGCTTATTTGCAACTCTATGCGACGAAACAGGTTTGAAGATATTATGCTTTTATGCATTGTGTTGATAACAATAGTATCAACCTAAATAATAAAATGTGTATGATAAAATGATATGATGGCTTGACGATGTGTAGGACCAAATTACAGGTCCAAAAACTCCTCTATCAGAACCGAATGTATGATATGCGATGTAGGACTGTGTGTACCCTGTGTTGTTTTGTACCATCCTAAACAATAAATTCCTATTCCATGCATAATATGTGGTGTGTGCACGGTACAACTTCGAATTCCATACATTAGCATTTTGTTATTGTAAGTGCCTAGCGTGTCCATTTGGACACGTAATTTTTTTTGTACTTGTAATTAATAAAAAAATATGTAAATTTATTTTTGTATAATTAAACCCCCCCTTGAACAGTTCTAATATGCTAAATATATAGAAACTAAAAAATATATAATTTGGGCACTACTGGGTTAACTATGGCACCTTAAATTGATTAAATGAAATAAGCATTTCATACACTGACAAACAAATTAAATAAATTTAAATTCAGGCATGCGAACCACGCAGTGTCTTTTACCATTGACATAAAAGTTGCAGTTCGGAAACGCATAACGTCAAGACAAGTGACATTAAGAATTTGAATCAATTAAATTAAGGCATGAATAATCGATTGTGATTAAGAGCAATATTGTTATTTATATATTTTTATAATATTACTTATTTTTACCTCTATATTGTAGTGTTAATTTTTATTGTTCTACATTAGTAGTAGTAGGTAATGTTATTTAATACTAGCAGCCTTTGATCAGTAAATCTTTATATTTACCTTAGGTATAGACATTATGTCTGCCTTTAACGAAACAATGCCACATTGTGTCTCATATTAACAATACATTCATGACCTACTGTGTACCTAATTATAACTTCTGTTCTGTTGGTAAGTCTTGTATATTTTCTTAATTAGGAATAGGATTGTAGGTTGTATTATGAACAGTACTTTTTTATTTTTTTGACAAGGCTGAGGGAATGCCTACGCATCCCACCCACAAAAAGCGTCTGCGTGTGGGTATAACGGTCTCGCAACGACTAAATCTAACCTGCCGTGGACTTCTTCTGGCGCCTGATGGGGGACGCGGGTATTTTGCTCCGGTGCCCCCCCTTTTGCGTCATGTCCCAGGTGGTTGGGACCTTTTCCCTAGGAGGGCTGTAGTTTACCCTCTCGAGTTACCGACTCCTGCCAGTCCGACACAGCGACTGCACCACAAACATATCGCTGTCTTCTCGGAGCTGCTTACACGTGGCGGCAGTAGAGCATCTATAATTATGGTTACTGTTAATTACTTCGCTAGTTTGACTTTATCAAAAATGATTATAATTATGATCAGACAATATGTAGTAAAAATATAGCTAAATTTTAAAATTTCGATAGTTAAACCTACACATAACCCTTGACAATAACTTCATATAAGCTAGCTTAATATCACACTATTATATAACAAATCCTATTGTAAATTTTTTCATAGAATCCGTGTACCTAACAATATCTATATGTACCTAGAAATAATTATAAAGTAATTAATTAATTATATGTTACTACAAACATGTTCTGACTATTTACAAGCGCTTTTTAAAGTCTACGTGACTAAAAACCTTTTTTATTATTTTATTTATTTTATTAGTCTGATGTCCAAAATTACTTTAGTAATAAACGGGTTAACCTAAGTGTCTTTAAGTGCCTGTGATGCGTATTCATTCATACTCAAATTGGGCTTAGGGGGCAACTGGCCTCTGGGCCGCGTCTCACTTTACACGGAATGGCAAAACAGGCGGAATGTGTGGGCCAGAATATCGTGGGATAAAAGTATCGTAGTGAAATCCACCCATTGGGGTTTAATTTTTATTAAAATGAAAAGAAGTGCAAATCAAAACGTAAGTATCAAAATAAGTGTACCTACTTTATAATATATATCTATATTCGTACTATATGATTATTTTACTCAGACTGTTACTTACTTAAGGAAAATCAACATTGTACAAAACTATATTATAGCTTTCCAATGGAAAAGTGTATTTAGCGCTCGGCGGCCGCTGCCGCGGTACGCTCGTTCCGCTCACTCGCCTTCGCGCGCTTAAGGGCACTGTTCAAACTTAACCTAACCCATTTCTGTCACAAAGAAATCCCAATGGGTCGATTTAACTACGATACTTTTATTCCATGGTATTCTGGCCCACGTATTCGGCCCACTTTTCCACTGGTGTTCCTACTCCATGTACTATGGACCGCGGCCTAGAGGCCTGTTGCCCCCTAACTGTTAAATAGCCTCACTGTATCATAATTAAGAGTGTGGAATCGATAATCTATCCATGAACTGTGTACAAGTTCTAAACCACGTGCTCTGCTGCTGATACTCTACATTAACCACACGTGCGAATTTCCGATAGTGAATATTTATTAATATTCAATTACCACACATTTTATCCGTGTCATCCGGAAGATTACGTGTGAGTAACTGAAATATATACAATCATATTTGACGGGCCTGTTGGCGTGGTTGGCAAATGCTCGCTTTTCATGTCGGAGGTCCTGGGTTCGATTCCCACCCTGGACAGATATTTGTGTGCATGAAGTCTGTTTGTTCTGAGTCTGGGTGTAATTATCTATATAAGTATGTATTTACAAAAGAAAAGTAGTATGTGTAGTAGGTATATCAGTTATCTTTCCATAGTACAAGCTCTGCTTAATTTGGGATCAATTGAATGTGTGTAAATAATGTCCTAGGATATTATAATTATAAACATATACAATAACATTCATAATCATAAAACATGAACTTTAATTCCCAATTGTAAAAAATTCTTCCATTCAATAAAAAACTCTGACTCCAGACTCACTGTAATATAGACCCACCGTAATCCAGACTCAGAACAACTTTTAATGGTTCACAGAAATAGTTGTCGTGCGCGGGAATCGAACCCGGGACACGAAGTGGTGAGGCGATGGTCTTAACCGCTGCACCACACGTGCAGTCAAATTAAGAATAAATTCTCAGTATCTGCCCTAAGTCTTATACGGAGTTGGCGGTACTATACCCCCGTGACTTGAAGAGCACGTAAAGCCGTCGGTCCTGTGCCTAACCTCTTTTCGGTCGTGTCGATCGGATCATGAGAGTGATGAATAGAAAGTTTTTGCACTTTTTGCGCACACACTTGTGCACCATAACATGTCCCGCGCAGATGGCAAATAGCAATCCCAGACTCAGAACAACAATTTATGGGTCTAACACGAGTACGCCGAGGTTGTATGTAGCAAAGCGGTCACCTTAACCACTGCGCCATTCGTGCAGTAACAATACATATACATACATACGGCTAAGTACTTGTATCTCCGCTTTAAAAATATATTTCATACTGATATAAAATGAGTCACCAAGTTTATTTCCACCACAAAAAGAAACAAAATATCTCCAAGGCACGTTAATCGCCCAGTGGACCATGCAAATCCATTTATGGACAACGACGCGGCGTGCGCGCATGCATAGTTCCGCCATATTCGTAATCTCGTCTCTGAAATTGCACAGTTCGGGTGAATGACATCGATTAAGTGTATGATATCAAAGGCTAATGTTATATAAGAGCGTTATATAAAATCTTTCTATATACAACGTGTAACATTTTTAATTTTTACAGTTCATAATTTTTACAGTTTATAATGTACTAGCAAGGCCCCGTAGTTTCACCCGCGTTAAAGTAGTTTTGGCGTAAAAGAGTAACAAACATACATCTATACTCACAAACTTTCGCATTTATAATATTAATAGGATTAATATTAGTAGGGTGTGTACCTCTAGCGGTTTTAGCAGTGCACGCCGGAATAACTCGCAGATGGTAGATTTTTTCCTACTTTCTTGACACTTATCGTCTTATTTTGGACAATTTACACAATATCTTTATAAATTGTAGCCTATATGTTACTCTGATGATCTATATTATTGTAAAGTTTCATTAAAATCCATTCCGTAGTTTTTACGTGAAAGAGTAACAGACATCCATCCATACATACTTACAAACTTTCACGTTTATAATATTAATAGGATATACATACTGCTGGACATAGTCATCCCCAAAGATTTCCACAGTTGCCGTTCTCACATATGTACATATAATTACACGAAATACTTTTAATAAGCTCTATATTTTTATCATTGAAACAAGGTTCAAAATAGCTTAACTCAATTTTGTTATCACTCGATCAGCCGATAGATGGGTGACCGTTAACGTGGTTAAATTTCTGACCTTTTCTGTGGTTCGGATAAGCCATGTCAGAGGCCTACTCGGCAGCTTGAACATCACTGACACCAGGGTAACCACTGCCCATACGATACAGAACAATAAAAAAACAAAACAAGGCAGCGAAGTGAATGCGCACTTTTTGTTGTACAGACGCCAGCACATTCAGCTACCTCAAACTGTCAAATTTCTTTTATAGATTTTTAACATTATCACAATAGCATAAGGTTTACCTTCAATTGGGGAAATTTGACAGATTGGGGTAGTTTGATGTGCTGGCGTCTGTACATGTTATATCATCACTCAAAATGAAGAGAATTTGGATACGAAAACGCCTAGTTACATAGCAACACCTCTATCGTGTTAAAGGCTTAAGGTAATTTTAATTATAGACAATACTGTGGTTTATTTTTTCAAGCTCTAGTTATACTGTGATAATACTTACTCTATTCCTTTTATTTAAGGAAATTGCGCTATAGTAATATACTTAATAATAATAATATCCTGGGACATTATTTACACACGGCCATCTGATCCCAAACTAAGCAGAGCTTGTACTATGGAAACCAGATAACTGATATATTACATATACTACTTTTCTTTAGTAAATACATACTTATATAGATAATATATGTTGTAATAATAGATGTTGTATTTGGTAGTTGGAATTAAAATCCGGCATTGTTTCTCATCAACTGCCATACAGTAAAATAAATTGGCAATCCCACATATAACAAAGTACAAAAAAATATATAATTTTGAATTGGTACCCAACTTGGTGACGACTTTAGAACGAATACCGGTTCTGTGTTTCCGCAACTAATTAATTTAAGAGGCTCGAGACAGAAATCTCGATTTAAATCCAATGATCGTTTCCGTATACCAATTTGTATCTGCATAGGCTATAAAGAGAAACAATTTAACAGCCATAAAACCTTAATAGTCTCCGCAAATGAAATCGCGAGAACTCTACACAATTCAATTCAAATTAAAAAGCTAAAGAACACATTAAGATTATCTAGTTTCTGATCGGCGCTTGGATATACCTTATTAAAAATAATTGGCTATTATTCTTTCTGTTGGTTTTTATACAGCGTGTAACATAAATAATAAGGCAGGGGCACAATTAATTGTCCCGTTAAGCTGAATAATTTTGGAAATGCGAATAAAAAATGTATTGTTATATAATCATCATATCAACCAAAAGACGTCCACAGCTGGACAAAGATCTCGCCCAAGGATCTTTTTTAATTTATCGAGGCTCTTTCCTCCCTCTTATTGAACTCCTGTAAGCCAGGATCAACAGTGGCACATAATGAAATGACACTGAGCGGTGAGGCTCAGGCATATCTCGGGGAATCGCTTTAACTGTCTTGGATCCCGCAACGAATTTAATCAGAAAGACACAATGAGGAGTTAGAAAATGAGGATGAAGAAATGAGGATCCCCAAGGATCTCCAAAATCGCTGATCTTGTATTCCTTGGAATATCGTCGGTCCGCCTTGTAAGGGGCCTGCCCGCGCTGCGTCTCCCCTTTGATGAACTTTTTGATTATATAAACAATTAAATCTTGGGACAACTTAAATCCACATCTGAATCTGATCCCAAACCAAGCAGAGCTTGTACTATGGCAACCAGACAACCGATAAACATACTTATATATTTCTAAATACATAATAATATCTATCTAGGCACAATGTCACACATCATCCTAGCCCCAAACTAAGCAAAGCTTGTACTATAGGTACCAGGCGACGATATACATACTTATATAGATAGATAAATACTTAAATACATAGAAAACATCCATGACTCAGAAACAAATATTCGTGCTCATCACACAAAGATTTGGTCCGGATGGGAATCGAACCCACGAACTCTGGCTAGGTTCACTAACCACTCGACTAATAGACTAGTCAACTTAATTTAAGTCCCCAATTTCAGTGCAATAAGAAAAATGAATTTCGCACTTATACTTTAGTTATGTCGACTAATTACGTTACACCTTGTATACAACAAGTTAGGCACGGCGCCCACTATTGGTCGGCATCGGTGCGGCTCGGTAGAGCACGGGCGCTTTACGGCGCGGGCGGCTTCGGGCGCCTGAGAGCTGCGTCGAGCGACGCAGTGACCAGCGCAGACCGAGAGGAGCGCAGCGGAGAGGATTTTATTAAGGCACTAGAAAATCAATTTGAGAATTATAAGAATAAAGTGCATATATGCTTAAACCTGACTTACAATGTTCGCGCGGTCTCGGGCATATAATGTTCAAACATACATGCACTTTATTTAAATAATTTTAAAGTTGATTTTCTAGTGCCTTAATAAAATCCTCTCCGCTGCGCTCCTCTCGGTTTGCGCTGGCCCGTAAGCGCCCAAAATATTCTTCTTTGACTTAAAGATCCAAGTTTCTCTTCTTCTTCAGCAAGATGGACAATGAGAACTAAGTCTCAATCCACCGTTATAGATATACACGCACAACTGTTTTCACGTTACGACTGCTCTGCGGTGTTTCTGCCGCCCGAACTATTCTATGGCTACCCAAAATCAGCTACGCCGATTTTCAGCGTAGCTGAACGGGGGTTATTAAACAGACCCCCGTTTAATAAAAGCTCGAATAATCAGATGTAAATTAAACTTTACTCGTCTATTTTCTTATTCATGTAGACCATAGTTACCCTTGAGTGTGAGGTGTTGCTTTTGGTATGGATTAACGACTTGCTATGTTGTCTGATCGCTACATTCAAGACGGAGGACTTTCTGCCTACTGTCCTCGCGGTGACTGACCTAGGTGCTTGTTATAGCCGAGTGTTAAGTGTGTGTGTGAGGACACCAAGCTATGAGCATCTCTTTGTTTTCGACACAAAGTTAATAAAATACCTCGATTGAATTTCAACAAAACGGTGGGCACCAGCTTGTAATGTCTTCCTGGTCATTTATCGGCTGTCGGTCGAAAATCAGCAGCTTACGTCTACGGAGGCAGCTCTCATGCGCCCGAAGCCGCCGTAAGGCGCCCGAGCTCTACCGAGCCGCACCGATACCGACCTATAGTGGGCGCTGGACCTTAGAGTGCGCTTATTACAGTGTCTAGACAGTTATTGTATAACTTGTCGGAACCTGCTAGACTGGTCTATTTTTCGTCTCATACCTTCGAATAGGTGAAGTTGAAAGCATAACTAAAAATGGGGAAGTATTCTTATTCTTGCTATGTGGCGAAGGCAAAGAATATCATCATCCCAACTCATCCCTAGGGGGGCGTAGAAATCATCCCGGCGGAATACGAACTGATTGCAATTATGGCATATCCCCCTATTCCTTTGGGACGCTTTTGTCCAGCAGTGGACGTAATTTGGCTGACATGATGATTCTTATTCTTAATCTTTATTGCACATAGAAACATACATGTTACAATAAAACGTCATGTACAGACGTCAGCACGTCCAGCTACCAGCTATCTGTCAAATTTCATTTCTTCAACTTTATCACATGAGCACAAGGTTTACTTTCAATTGGGGAAATTTGACAGATTGAGTTTGTACATAGGCGAACTTAATTCATAATATTGCCTTCCAGCAAACCTACTTATGCATGAGACACTGCAGGTCCTACTCCTTGGTAGAAATAAAACGTGTTGCTTGGCTGACGCCGATAGATTTGTGTAGACAATTGTAAAAATAACATGTGGGTATAAAATAATAATATTTTACTCTTCGACAACTTTTATATTTTATACCCACATGTTATTTTTATAATTGTCTACACAAATCTATCGGCGTCAGCCAAGCAACACGTTTTATTTCTACCAAGGAGTAGGACCTTTAACTATGGTTTCTATTGGAGAGGTGTTCAGGCTGCGACAAAACCATTAGGACAGTGAGATTTTTATATGAGGTATCGTAGGATACCAGGCATAACTTTATTGGTATTTCATCATTTATTATGATATGACTGTGCCTCGGGTTTTTTTATTAAAATGGCGTGCTGGTCTCGTTGTTAGTGACTCGGACTGCTGAGCCAGAGGTTGCGGATTCGATCCCCACCGAGGACAAATCTTTGTTTAATGAGCACGATAATTTTTTCGGTATTTGGGTGTAATTTATGTATAATATGTATGTATTTAGCAATATATAAGTAGGTTTATCAGTTGTCTGGTTGCCATTGTACAGACTCTGCCTTGTTTAAGATCCAGAGATATTTATTTGAGCTTATATGTCAGTTTCCGGTATAACCTGTCTCCATTCGAAAATTCTTCTTAATCAAGCATTTTATTGAAACATACAAATCTTTATATACATACATATATTCATAAAATTTACTTGTTAATAATATCATCCTTATCATCATATCAGCCGAAAGACGCCCACTGCTGGTCAAAGGCCTCCCCCAAAAGATCTCCACAATTGCCGGTCTTGCACTATCCGCATATTAATAATATCATAATGAGTAAATTTTTACATTTTTATTTTAAACATTTCATTGCATTCGTTCCTGTTTTGTATTAATATCCTACGATATCCTGGTACATTATTCACACACGGCCATCCCAAATTAAGCAGAACTCTATGGAAATCATATAACTGATATACTATTTTTGTAAATACATATTTATACAGATAATTACACCCAGACACAGGACAAACAGACAGAAGTTCAAGCAAAATAATACTGTTGGTTAAATCGATTAAGATAACGACATTGACATTTACGAACAGTTAAGTAGGAGCATACGTTTTAAGGTGCTAAGAACAACTAATGATATAATAACATACAGTCTCCGTAAGATCTTGGGCATTACATGGCAAGATAGGGTCACTAACGAGAGAGTTCTAGAAATAGCACAGCTATCTAGCCTGACAGCATTTCTTAAACAGAAGCGTTTACGTTGGTTGGGGCATATGCACAGAATGGAACCCACTCGGATACCACGATGTGTTCTGTTGGGTGCGGTAGCTAATGCGAAGCGCGATATCGGTAGACCTCTGCTTCGCTTTAAAGACTGCACCAAGCGGGATATGGGCCGCTTTTAAATTGACCACTGTAGCTGGGAAAAGAAATATATATATTTATATAAATATATATATATATATATATATATATATATATATATATATATATATATATATATATATATATATATATATATATATATATATATAATAATAGGTCTTTACCTATGAAATTGCCGTTTTGTATGAAAAAATTCAAACGAATTTTTTTCATGAATTTTTTTATTTGTATTAATCGAAGTAATCACCCATGCAATCAATGCATCTTTGCCATCGCAGTGGCAGTTTATTGATGCCCTTCTTAAAGAAATCAGCTGGACGGGAGGCAACAAATTCTTCAAAGGCATTTTGTACTGCCTCTCGGGTATTGAATTTTTTTCCCGCCAAGAAGTTATCCAAATTCTGGAAAAAGTAGTAGTCTGTAGGCGCAAGGTCTGGTGAGTAGGGCGGATGACGGAGAGCTTCCAACCCCAGTTCTTGCAACTTGGAGACCGTCTGCTGTGCAGTATGAGGTCGCGCGTTGTCGTGCAGGAGCAGCGGAGACGAGCGATTGACCAATGCTGGTTGGAGATGCGCCAGCTTCTCCATCATTGTGCTCAGTTCTTCACAGTACACATCTGCAGTAATGCTCACCCCGTTTGGTAAGAAGCTGTGATGAATCACACCGGCGCTAGACCACCAAACAGTGACCATCACTTTTCTAGGGGTAAGTTTTCGTTTAGGGCATTGTTTAGGTGCTGAACCAGGATCCAACCAACTTGCTGAGCGCTTGCGGTTATCAAACAGAATCCATTTTTCATCGCAGGTAACAATGCGGTTCAAAATTCCTTCATTTGTGTGTCTGTTGAGCAGTGCAAGGCACGTCTCGACGCGTACTTCGCGCTGGCGATCATTGAGTTCGTGGGGCACCCATTTGTCAAGCTTTTTTACCTTGCCAATTTGACGCAAATGGACCAATATTGTTTTGACGCTAACGTCGAAAGCTGCTGCTAATTCAGCCGTAGATTGTGTATCATCAGCTTCCACAACCGCCTTTAATTCGTCATTGTCGACCAAAGTCTTCGGACGACCGCGAGGTTCATTTTTCAGGTCGAAATTTCCAGAACGGAAGCGAGCAAACCAATAACAGGTGGTGCGTTGGTTTGTAGTGTTAGCTCCGTAAACGTTGTTGATGTTGCGTGCCGCTTGTGCCGCGTTGCTGCCACGACGGTACTCATATTCCATAATTACTCGAATTTTTAACGTATCCATGATGACGAAAAAGATTGAAATGCGATGAAAATGTAACACTAATCAATAAAGAAATGACTACTTTTGGAAAAAAGAATCCATGTTTTTAAAATAAAATTAATTTGAAATTAGAATTCTTAGCCAAACAAAAATTATTTTGATTTGAAATGGCCAGTACTGCAGAACGGCAATTTCATAGGTAAAGACCTAATATATATATATATATATACATATATATAATAGATACAAATCAATAATGCGTACTAGACCACGGCCATACGGGCTCATAGCTAGATTCCCACACAGGTCTGTCAGCGACCGGCGAGGTTAAGCAATTCTGCTCGCGGTCAGTCCATAGATGGGTGACCAACAAAGTGGTTTAATTTCTGAGCGTGTCCGTGCGTCGAAGGGCACGTTAAGCTGTCGGTCCCGTTTATAGTATATAGACAACACTCGTTAAGCCATGCCAGAGGCCTACTGGGCGGCTTGAACGACTCTGGCATTAGGGTAACCACCGCCCATACGATAAGTAAATAAAACTAGACCACGATGCGGAAGTTATACGTATCTCAGCGTTATCCATTTCCTGTTTATTTCACGTTCTGTTTTGTTATATTGCACTTATTTTGAGTTACTTTCAAAACGTTCAGTTGATACATTAAGTCTATAAAAGAAGAACCGGGATTTCGAAGAGTAAAGAATGCAGTTCTGCCTAACCCTTCCGCATTTCGCCGGTGATCTGTGTGAGCGTGGGAGAGACTACTTGTCTTACGCAAAACAGCTGCCACTGCCGTGCTGCAAACTAAGCGATAATAGGTTTAGAGTTTAAACAGGATGTATAAAAATCGGAAACAATATAATCAATATTCTTTAATTATTAATTAACTGTTTCTTTTATGCGTCAATTGATAATTGACGCTACACGTGACCAGACGGATGACCTTTATTTTGGTAAAAGACAATATTACTGATGTATTGTACACTTTAAACCCTTAACTGGCCAACGGTATAACAGTCAGTTCATTTTCAACTCTATTGCCCTGTAATAAGAGCGAAAACCAATGAGTTACGAACATACGCTTATGACCGATTAAGGATTAATTTGGTGGGAAATACTAAGTAATAAAAATAAGCGTCACCTTAGGATCTGTCAACAGTGTCAACTAATTATATTATTTACTAGCTGTGCCCCGCGGTTTTACCAGCGTTAATCTCTTTTAATTATAGCCTATGTGTGTTAATCTAGGGTGCCAGCTAACTCCATACCAAATTTTATTGAAATCGCTCCAGCCGTTTAGACGTGAAGAAGTAACAAACATACACACTCACACAGTCACATACTCACAAACTTTCGCCTTTATAATATTAGTTTGATTATGCACGATGCGCGTATAAGAGAGCGGTTTTAGTTATTTGGCAATTGTTTGTATACCCTGCACTTTTCACACGAGGTATATTAGAAAGAGATGTAATGATATTCACTGTATAAAATCGCGGACATCGGGGATAAATTCGTTAATAAAATCTTTTATTTTCAAATCACATACGGAAAATGTATAATAATTTTAGTTAATATATCTTTTAGTTTTTAAATTGAAATATGGCCTCAGTTAGTACTACATTTCTGCAGTGCTGATCTTCCGATAAGGCCAGTATGTACTGGTTCGTGAAATGAGTAACACAAACAGGCAACATTACATAATTATAACAGATAAAATAACATAACCATAACAAACAGAATTACAGATCATAACTTAACTTAAAATTCATGAATTGATATAAAATTGTACACTTTGAAGACATTATGAATTTAATGAAATGTAGAACAATAAAAATTAACAATACGATACAGAGGGAAAATAATTAATAACAACAAATATAAATAACAAACATTATTACTTCTATTTGACGTAGTTTTTCTGCTAGTCTTTTTAATATTCTTTTTGTGATTACGATGTTATGTAAATTTCCTCAAATTTTCTTAATTTTTCTCTCTTTATGTTGTTATTTTAGACTTATGAATATCAGCGAAAACTTATAATATACCTTCATCCTTTATTGTATGTTTTATTTCTGTTCCAGCTGTAAATTTTTGATGAATAAAATAAAAAGAAAATCAGAATCGTAATTAAACTCATATTTGTTCAAATTAGATTAAATGAAGAAAAAAATAAATGTATAGTAAACTATTCAGTGATTTTTCAACAGACAAAAATGAAATATCAAAATATTCCTCCAGTTTCAGCGAAAATGGCAGAAAGGAGTTGGACCTCAATACTTTAGTAAAAGCACACACACACATACATAAACCTACTAAGGTACTTTCGCTTAGTCTTAATATAGACTGAAACCTCCTTTCATTCCAGTTTGAATCTGGTTTGTTGTATATTTAGAATTCAAAGTTTCCCTAGTTAGGAAATGTGCAACACAGACCTGGGGCTCTACCGGCTAGGTCGCCGAACATCGATTTCTTAAATGGCGTTCAAATGAATAAAGGTAAAAAATTACTTAATCAATCGTTAAATCGGCTTCAACGTTGACAACCGATTCCGGAGCATTTATGACGTCACATGTGCTCATGGAAGCCTATTCAACGATTGATTACCTAATTATTAACCTTTATTTATTTGAACGCCATTTAAGAAATTGATGTTCGGCGACTTAGCCGGTAGAGCCCCTGTTTGTTGGACGGTAGAGCTATTGTATTGGTACTTGAATAGAATTTAATGACGATTCGAAGAAGACCGGTCAGACACGCTTGGTGCATTTGAAAGAAAACATAACGATAGCCTTAGGTAGTCACATGGAGTATCTTACAGCTGGCGTGGATGGTAGATACTTACTATCTTACACACCGCAGGTAGTGGGTTCAATTCCCACCCAGGGGGGCTACCGGGTAACTCGCCGAACATCGGGACAGTGATCGGCGTTCAAATAAATAAAGGTTAAAAATGACTTTATCAATACAAATAGTTATCTTGCGCGAGAATCGAACTCGGGACACGAAGAGGCGAGGCGTCAGTCTTAACCGCTGCGCCACACGTGCAGTCAAGAGTGTTTCTAATAATTTTTATTATCTTTCCTTACCTCCTGAAATAAAGTGCACTGGTAATCGATATAACAATACACCAAAGTAGAATTGTCCTTCCTGTTATTGACATAACTACATTTGTTGTAGGAAGCTACCACCACACCGTTGGACTCGGTCTGCTGGAAGGTCTCCGTGACAAGTATGGCGACCTGGTACGCCTCGCGAAGGCGTCCAGGACCCGACCTGTGCTCTACGTGTTTGACCCTGAGATGATGAGAGAGGTACGTCACAAATTCTACTTTAACACAAAATATTTGAGTCACATAGTTATGCCATGTTGATAACTTTACGTCATAATAATAATATGTAACGATACAGCTAGAAAGAGTGTTCTTCATAGAAAAGCACCGCAGCACGAGATGGTCAGTTTGGAATACTTTAAGTCCGAGTCCAAATACGAGTGTTCCTAGGCCCAGTCTTTGTTACCAGCCACCATGATTATTTCAGATACCCTCATATACCCTCTATGGCATATATGCTCGCATAGGAGTCTTCAAATGCTCTCTTCGTAATCAAAACAAAACTATTAGCTTAGAGAGCTCAGCTATTAGTAGACTTTAAATTGAAAGTCAATCCAAACATAAATACCCGATTAAGTTACGGTATCGAACGACGACTAATATTGTAGTGCATAAGATTTAGTCAATAGTCAATAGTTTATTTGCATTCCACAATGTATATCAGATGACAAACAGGTAAGTAATTTGGTAACAATTATGGACCCTGTCGGGCACAGCAAAATTAGTAGATAGAAGAGAGGAAGACAAGTATATTGTTTATAATGCGATATATTAAATTAATAGGTGCTTTTATTATAATATTATTTAGTTTGATTATATCGTGTTTGATCTATCATTGAAATATTCATTTATTGTGTAGTAACATTTGGTTATCAGGAAAGATTTTAAATGGGTTTATAAAATTATTTGTATCTTTATCTTCTTTAATGTTGTTAGGTACTTTGTTGTAGATTTTTATTGACATAACCATAGGGCTATTTGCATGGATTTGTAGTTTGGAAGTGGGCAAGTTTAATCTATTTTTGTGTCGAAAATTTTATTTAGATTTGGTTTCTCCACGAGTGGTATAAAATTGTGGGTGGTTTCTTGCAAATTTGCTTATTTCAAAGATAAAGAGACAGGTAAGCGTGAGTATTTTGTGTTTCTGAAAATATGCTTTACAGCTTTCTGTTTGTTCTATGTTGGTTATTATTCGGAATAATTTAGAGAGAAGAGAGAGATAATGTTTCTCATAGTTAAGTGAACTACTGTTATATTCTTTCTGCGAAATAAATTCTTTAAACCGAATGCTATGATCTTTATTTTCGCATTAACTTATGTAAGTATTTTAATTGCACTTTACCACATGTTAATTAATTCAAGACGGCAGACAATTATATCGTTAGTACACATGACTAAATATCATGCTATACATATCCTGTATAAGCTGATCCCGCGTTGTATAGGATTTCCATACAATGAGAGGTCAGCTTATACTTGAACTGTGTAGCTTGATGTGTAGTCGTGTGTACCTACCTACATGTTCACACTAATTTATCCTTCTACGCTCTCAATTTATCCACCTACTCGCAACTGCGCAGTATTTTATATCGCGTAGACTTTATTTTTATTCCTTCATATTTATTCCAACCTAAGTAATATTTTAGCTGTGCCCGTGACTTCGTCCGCCCATTTTGTAATTACTCCGTGAATTTTAAATCAGAATATCTCTAATATTTTGTCTCTTGTCGCAAACTTATAGAACATTCACATAAACCTTACCATATTGTCATACAAGTTTATTTACACCCTTTAGGGTAAAACTTTTACAAATTTTGAATATTATATTTATCATTATTTTATTTAATCAACAGACTAAAAATAAATATAAAAGTAGCCTGTCTTTTCACTATCTATGTACAGATGTCGGCACATCCAGCTACCCCAATCTGTCAAATTTCTTTTATAGATTCACTTTCACTTTATTTGACTGCACGTGTGGCACAGCGGCTAAGACAGTCGCCTCGCCGCTTCGTGTCGCGGGTTCGAGTCCCACGCCGGACAACTATTTGTGTGACCCATAAATAGTTGTTCTGAGTCTGGATGTAATTTGTGTCCGTCTATTATATGTTTGTAAAGTACCCCGCGACACAGGGATTAGATTACCTAGTGCGGGCATTGTCGTTAAAGAAAAATGTGGAAATTTGACAGATTTTGGTAGCTTCAGGATTATGATCCAACTGGATGGCCAAAAGAAAAAAAATCCGGCGAAGGGCGAGTCGGACTCGCGCACAAAGGGTTCCGTACCATAATCTATAAAAACTTCTTAAAAATTGACGTTTGTTGTATGGGAGCCCCATTAAATATTTATATTGTTTGATTTTAGTATTTGTTTTTATAGCGGGAACAGAAATACATCATCTGTGAAAATTTCAACTGTCTAACTATCACGGTTCATGAGAAACAGCCTGGTGATAGACGAACAGGCTGACAGCGAAGTCTTAGTAGTAGAACCGTTTTACCCTTTGGGTAAGGAACCCTCAAAATGAGGTCGGTTTTGGTCATTTTATTATATTTACACGTTTACGTTTCACGGTACTTATCTGATTATTTTGTCACTTCCACGTCTCAAATCTTATTAATAAAAACATACGAAACTTTCTAATCAGCCGCTAGAAAGTCATAATCAAACACATACGCAAAAAACTGCGATTTTAATATTTTGAGGTCAATCTGCCAAAACGACTTTCAAAACTATCAAACTTCACCGTTTATAGCACGACGGAATAATGTTAATACTTGCAAATTTTATTATAATGAGATTAAAACCTTTTGCGGAGTACACCAACTTTGGCATTTACGGTGGCTTTTTGCGGTACTGAAGGAGTATATAGTATCTTCTTTAGGTAATAAGTGTGCAATCATAATATTAACCTGTTGGAAGAGATTTCATTAGAAATAAGCAGTGCCTTTTTACTACTCGTTAATTTTGTATACTTTCTTTTATTTTTTTTTTGTGTATTTAAAAACCCCTTTTTATCATAGATGCGCAAACTGAGGAGTATAAAATTTGGAATGGAGAAGGTGTGCAGAGAGCATTAGCCATATGCACACCTTCTCCATATTAAAGTATATTATATATACATATAAAATATATATAAAAATCAATGCCACTTTTCGTTGTAATGTTATAACTCAACAACGCCTTTACCGATTTGGCTGATTTTGGTCTTGAATTATTCATGGAAGTCCAATTTTCTCTACGTACAAACCTTACGTAGAGAAAATTTAAAACAAGACTTGAAAAAGTGTAAAATCAACATCTTTTAGCAATTTAAAATATTTTTTGTTTGAATAAATGAACTTAGCAATCATTTTTTTTATTACTATGCCTTATACGTAGCGAAGCACGTACCGGGCCGCTAGTTAATATAATAATATTAATTTATATATAATTGGCCTTAGAAGTATATTATCTTAACACAAATTTTGACTTGAATTTTATTTGTAAATATTACATACTAGCTGTGCCCCGCTGTTTTGCCCGCGTTAACCTTTATTATATGTGTATATATGTGTTTTTCGGATCATCATCGTCATCAACCTGATATTGTCCACGGCTGTTTCTATGTTTCTCCCCCAAATGTTTCTATGACGTTGCCATTTGGAGGGGTTTACCGTAGTTATGCGTGTTGGCGACCGTAGATAGGTGGTAGCTAGTACACTGGTGGCGCTGTTGCCCGACTACCTGCTGTATGCTTTAGTCTCCTTTTACGACAGCCACAGGGGTATTGGGGTGGCCCTGTTATTATTTCTAGGCCCGAAATCACACGGCTGAAATATAATAATAACAAAGGTTTATCAGCAGAAAATATTTGTACATGGGTTTGTCTTTACTAAAATCCTCCACACTAGGCTGAGCCTGTTTCGTCGAGAGTTTTTACAAATACATTGCAAACACAGAGTTGCGGTACAATATAGAGGTACAAACTTATGACTTAACCAGATACGGTATCTTAATGTTAAATGAAAATAAAATAATAAAAAAACGAAAAATTATCAAATAATAAAAATATTTAGATTATTATATTTAAAACTGTTATATAACCTATATTACTACAAAGTTTCTTCAAAATCCATTCGGTAGTTTATGCGTGTAAGTAGCCAACATCCATCCATACCCATACTCACGAAGTTTCGCAATTATACTATTAGTAGGAAGTAGGACCAAAGAGTAAAGAAATATATCCTTTGTGCGAGGAGTTCGAACTCACAACAAAAAGGGACAGAGTCATTTATATATTTTTTGAAAATAGAATAGGAATTAGAATGAATTATGCCAGACGGCAGTGAGTTTCACAACCTGCCCGCTAGAACTGCATACGAGTAGTGTTTACTGCGTAGGTAGTAAGGCAGGTTTTGCAGTGCACGTGTACCCACTTACGTAAAGTTGACTGTACATATTTAAATTCAAATGGTTTTATTTCAGTAACTTAGTTTATTACAGTTTCAAGTTGATGAAGCTACGTTTTAAGCAAATAATCTTGCTCGTGCAACGAAACTCCGCTCTTAAATAGCATGGGCACTAAACTAAATATTCTGGTACCACTTCGCAAAATAAAGAGAAAGACTAAAACTAAAACAAAATTACTTTTTAAATATATAGTAATAAAACTGTACAAAATGTTGGAACAAAATGTATATGAAAACTAGCTGTACTCTGGAGGCGTTCCTACGGCAATATATAAAATTCATTCCAATTACAGTGCTGCCACCTGTCGAAGATGGTACCACCTTAGAAACCTTTGTAGGCCCATGCACAACACTTTACTGAAGATCATCACACGATCAAATTGCATAGTTTACGATTCTATAAATGACATACAAAAAAACGTTCATTTTTGTATATATAGTCATAGATATTTATACCCATTCCAGAAACATTTACTATCTATAAAAAATATATATCAAAATCAGTTCGGGGAACTTACATGCTAGTATGAAGTCCACAGCTGGACAAAGGCCTCTTCCTAAAATCTCCTTAATTGGTGGTCTTGCGCTACACGCACCCAGGTGCTTGCATTTGCTTGAAGCCTAATCCATCTGTTTGTAGTATGTTGCTAAAATTAATATTTATTACATGCATAGACGCCCGGAGTTTCCCTGTTTCCCAGAGGTTAGGCTGAGACAACGGATTTCCATTTTGATCTTTGCACACCCTTACGCTCATTATAATCTTCGCTCTCTTAGCTCGCCGGTTTAGGATATTTCTGTCCTAGCTATTCTAAAGAACTTCAGATAGTGTAATTTATTAATGTATATTAGTAAGCTTGTATAGATTTTTTATGACCTTGTCGAAGTATATTTTAATAAACAAACACTAAATCAATTTAATAATATATTATAATTTTATTTTTGCAAGCCCACTCAAAACGCAGTTACATCCTAATTGATATTCATTTAACAGTCTGCTAATAAAACCTGGCCTTGATATAGCTATACAAAAAAAAATGGAGTCGCGCAACTGGGTACCACGCAGTGTCTACGTGAAGATACCTAACGCGCCTGCGCGCGCCATTTTGATATTCTTGTCAAGCCAGTCGTTGTACACCTAGTGGGCCCCTTTAGCCTTTAAAATACATTAAATGTAGCCGTTTCATAACGGCTTACCTACTTACCCAGGTCTAGTGTTAGCCGATACACTTGGTTACATAAAATTGGTGAGTGGAGATACGCAGAAATGCTGTTAACAGAAGATAACGCAAAGCGACTACTCCGGATTGATAGAAGCTGCTGGTTCGAGACCCGCCGGACGATTAAATTTATGACTGACCATTGAATCCATGTCTATTTCAGTATAAAAATGAATTTGCTATATTGAGGCAGAATGTACAAGGATTCTTCAAAATGTATTTAATAATTAATGTTTGTACCTACATTCAAAGCAAATAAATATATTCTATTCTTTTCTTCTAAAATTAGATTTACTCTTTGCATTGCGATTAATGCTATTAAACTAAAATTTTGGAAAAACAAAAATATAACCTCCACGCTTGGTTGACTCGAGCAAAGTAAAATATTTTTCATTTTATTTTTAACTAATCCATTTTCCTATTATATATAGCAGTATGCCTGCGTAGCGTTTATTTATTTATTTATTATAGACACACCAACAGTATACATACACAACATTAAATACTTTGTTCACTATACTTACATATAAATCAGTCCTTATATGTACACCTATTAAAGGTATGCACAACATACACGAATCATAGACAACTTTGATTTACATACAAATTATTTGAAATTAAAAACAATCAGAAATACTATGACTATAGCGTTGCCTCAGAGTGCACGTAAAGCTGTGGTTCTTGTATCTGCCCTCCTTCGGTTCTGTCGCTGGTCATCCCATAGGATTATCAATAGATTCATGGAACAGCTTGTTGCGCTGATGGCTCGTCTCCATAGAGACTACCCACCATGGCCGCGATTCGACCAAGCGGACATTATTATTATAAGTTTATCACAAATCAAAAATATTTAGTCCGCATCCTTATTTTAACGGTACGTTTAGTTCCAGGAACAAGGTCATACAGATAAACAAATCCCATACATTGCACTGTCTGAACACGCGTCTGTAACAATTTTAGTTAATTAAAAAATCTTTCATTTATTAAAAAATCTCAAATATCAAAACGTAGCCTTCGCCGCCCTAGTTTACTTGTCTTGCCAAAAATACGAACAAATTATGCTAAAAAGAGTATTACCTATGAGGGAGCACAACTATTCAACCAATTACCCTCCTATTTAAAAAATGTTAACTCATTCGGCAGTTTTCGGGCTCAACTGTTTGAATATATAATGGAACATTACCCTGTTAAATCTTCAGCGTAATCTCAACATTTGAGATGAAAACTGTGGAGTGTCTATCACACATACCTTCCTAAAAAGGATACCTATACTATGTATAATTCGGTGACGGTTACCTCTATTAAATTTGCCAAATGTATAGTTATATTCTCATGTAAGTGGCTCTGTCTTCTATGAGAATAAATGATTTAAACCTTAAGTTTGATATCAAAACAATGTTATCAGCACTTCAACATAATACAACAGTATCAAGTCAGTTGTAGATAGCTATCAATCCCAAATAATAACTTAGATATTTAAGTATTAGATGCTTACCTACATGTATATCTTATCTAAGCTTGTAAAAAGCCGCGAATGGCTATCTCCCAACTTGATAAGTATATGGGTTATAAATGTTATAATTTATATGAGGAACATATTCAGTATACCTACATTTCTTGGAACACTCACTTGCTATAAGGTCCATACATGTACAAAAATATAAATTAGAAATCATAAAATCAAATTTAATATGTGCAAGGTATGTGTGATCTGATGACCTATGCGTGCGTCACACATATAAAAGTATATTATTGTTGAAGTAGTAATTGTTTTTAAAACAAGCAAGCTTACAAATAGGTAGGTAGCACTGATAAGCGAGCCAGATTTGTAAATATTTTTATTTATAGAACGATTATCAAATAAACCGTATGTACGAATAATTGTGGTTCATTTAGTGATCTGATTGCTTATTTTGTCAGTATCTCCGTTTATATAGAAAACACGCAC
Source organism: Pseudoips prasinana (assembly GCA_951640165.1). Taxonomy (NCBI): domain Eukaryota; kingdom Metazoa; phylum Arthropoda; class Insecta; order Lepidoptera; family Nolidae; genus Pseudoips; species Pseudoips prasinana. The sequence goes on along the minus strand of OX621259.1, from coordinate 13,306,531 downwards.
AGTCCAACATACAGAACACGCAGCTGCATTAACGCGCGTGGATAGTTTTCAACATTTTCAGTATGTTGGAGTGTGCTTGTTTTCTATACAAACTGAGATACTTACAACGAGCAACGTTAGAACACGCACTCACGCACTACGCTGCATCATGCGGGGCAGTGTGCCGATCGTCTTAAGACATACCGCACGGATTTGGCTACTAGTACCAAACACCACATTTCGTACTATAATCCCCATATTTTGTCCACAATTTCAATGTGAAGATCCTTGTGTGCTTTAGGCTGGTATTATAAAGTTGAATGATATTAGAATTGTGAGCTTCACAAACACAAGTGTATGCTGCCAAAACACAAATCATCACACTAATATTATAAAGGCGAAAGTTTGTAAATATGTGATTGTGTGAGTGTGTATTTTTATGTCTAAACGGCTAGAGCAATTTTAATAAAATTTGGTATGGAGTTAGCTGACACCTTGGATTAACACATAGGCTATAATTTATGAAGTTTAATGCGCAGCGTGGGCAGCCCCCATACACGGTGGACGGACGATCTTGTGCGGGTCACGGGAAGCCGCTGGACGCGGGCAGCGCAGGACCGGCTATTGTGGAGATCCTTGGGGGAGACCTTTGTCCAGCAGTGGACGTCTTTCGGCTGATTTGATGATAATGATGAATGCGGGTAAAACCGCGGGGCACAGCTAGAACTACATAAATTTTATTGTAATAATTTTGTTGTGTAGTAAGCTGGTGAATGCGTGACAAGAGCGTTACGAAAAGTGTAATGGGGAGATATAAGATAGTGAAGATAGAAAGAGAGAGTTATGTTTCGTATATTACTGTAGGGGGGGAGAGAGATGCGAGCACATATAGTTTACAAGCGCTTTTTTAAAGTCTGCGTGAATAAATACCTTTTTTATTTTTTATTTATTTTATTCATATTTTCTTTCTCTCTTTCTTTCATAGCCAGTTACGTTTCTTACATCTTAGTTTTACTTCAGTCGTGTGGGCTAAAGCTATTCCTTTTTTTAATTACATACCAACTGAGCCACGCGGCTTTTTTCACGTTAAATTTATAGAACACTAGCTGTGCCCGCGGTGTTACCCGCGTTAAATTTTATAAATTTTCTTTGCTATAAACCTCACGGAGCCCGAGACCTTTCCAACGAATGCAAAACCGTGGAAATCGGTTCGTGCGTTCTGGAGTTATAGCGTCAGGAAGGAAAACCCGACTTATTATTATTTATAAAACATAGTATATATGTTATTCGGATGTATAAGCTATATTACTACAAAGTTTCATCAAAATGTGTTGGGTAGTTTTTGCGTGAAAGAGTAACAAACATCCATATGTCCATACATCCATACTCGCAAACTTTCGCATTTATAATAATCATGACATTGTTATAAAAAGGATATTTTTAGAACAATGTCATGGTAATAAAATAAGTATATACCGCCCGATAGGGCCCTGGAATCATTCAAGGCGACCTTGGCATTTTTGGACACTTACTTATTACTAGCTGTGCCCCGCGGTTTTACCCGCGTTATACTTTATATATTATAGCCTATGTGTTATTCGCATAATAATATACAAGCTATATTACTACAAAGTTTCAACTACCGTCCAGTAATTTTCCGGGAAAGAGTAACAAACATACACACTCACTAACTTCCGCCTATATAATACTAGCTTTGCCCCACGGTTTTACTCGCGTTAAACTTTATAAATTATACCCTACTAGCTGTGCCCCGCGGTTTTACCCGCGTTAAATTTTATAAATTATCACAGCTCCTCCCCCGTAGGTGATAGCGCGATAATATGTAACCTATATGTTGACCCGACCTCTTCGTAATACTCATGCAAAATTTGAAGTAAATCCATGCAGTTCTTTTTGAGTTTAGTCCGGACATACATACAGACAAACAGATAAACAGACAAAAATTCTTAAAACTATATTTTTGGCTTCGATATCGATAGTAGATAACGCCCCAAGTATCCTATTTAAAAATATTCTACTTTGACTTTCCTACGATTTATTATATGTATAGATGTGTTAATCTAGGGTGTCAGCTAACTCCATACCAAATTTTATTAAAACCGCTTCAGCCGTTTAGACGTGAAGAAGTAACAACACTCACACACTCACAAACTTTCGCCTTTATAATATTAGTGTGATTATTAAACATAACATAACATACTATGTTTGTAATCGTTTTGTGTAACTCGTACCTATTTAACTATTTTGATTAAATTCACAAAAACTTACCTTCGCATCCGCAAGAACCTGTATGGTTTTTGTGGATGCAAAGTTAATTTAGTACCTAATGTATGTAGTTAATAATAGTTATTTGTTATACAAGAGTGCAAAGTTGCTTTTTAGCCGCGTGCTCAATTTGATAACCGAGGAAGCGAAGGATACTAAAATTGAATCACGAGCGCAGCGAGTGATGCAAAAATTAGAATCCTGAGCATTAGCGAGGAAATCAAATAGCACAAGGTGAAAAATCTTTGCACTCGAGTGCAACACGTAACTTTTCATCACATCTCAGCGAGGAAATGACTAAATGCGAAAAATAATCTCATTATAAAATAAAATAAATAAATAAATAAAAAAATAAAAAAGGTTTTTATTCACGTAGACTTTAAAAAAGCGCTTGTAAATAGTCAGAACATGTTTGTAGTACTTAATATAGTTGTATACATTAGATATTATTTCTAGTAACATAGATATTTAGGTACATATTGTATGAAAACATTTTAAATAAAATTTATTTTATTACAGCAATGATATTTAGCTAGCTCGTATCAAGTTATTGTCAAGAGATTATGTTTAATTATCTAGTTTAAATCTAATATTTGTACTACATATTGTCTACATATTGTTATATATTTATAAATACTTTATTTCAGTTTAGGTATTAATATACTATGATATGTAAGTATCTCTTACTTTCGTATTCGTATCGTATATGTAATTTGTTTTATATAACGATTCTCCAGCAATATATTAAATTAATTGGATTGATAGTGGCGTCATCTGTCGAAGATTGGTCGTACCAACTCAGAAACCTCCGTGGGCTCATGCACAACACTTTGCTGAAGATCATCACATGATCGAATGCATAGTTTACTATTCTATAAAGGACATACAGACATATATACATATATATATATTATTTAATTATTATTCATTTGTTTATTTATGGTGAAATAACACGTTTGGGCCATGTGGTCAACCTACAAGGAAAAGACTTTTTATAGTAAATTGGCGAACCTTGAACAGTTGTAACATTTTGCCGAAAAACCGTTAAATAATTTATTAGTATTAATCATATGACCATGTTGTATTACGAATCACGCTATCACACCGTGCGAACATATATTATGAAATAATAATTTATTACTATACTTGATAAGGAAGCATTATGTATCTCTAATGAATTATATAGGTCCCATTCAAGGCATTTATCGTTCAATGCATTACTTATCTTACATAATAATCTATATACCTACAGGCTGACCGAGGAGTTGAGGTTCAAGCGCAAAATTTTGATAATTTATGATGAGGAGTATCCGAATCACCCCCATGTATGTTCTACGATTTTGCGTAGTTTTCGAGATATTATCATTTTTTTATGATTTTTTTTTCGTAAATTTCACCAAACATCAGTTTTTTATTGTTTTCTCGTTCTGTTGAATATTTCTGGTTCAGTTTTTTTGTGATAACTAATTAGCATAGTTTAACCTAACACCCTTAAAAAATATGGTTTATCTAATCATTGCAGAACTGACTTAGATATAATGAAAGATAGTAACGGGTAACTCACATAATTAATTTTATGTTAAAGATAGGCAGGACCATATTACGGGTGATGCCGTCATCTCCAACGGCATTAGACGTAAGATATATACATAATATATATCTTCCTCCTGTACTTTTATGGAGACGATTGTAATCAGTAAGACATTTAAAATAGTGTAATTAAAATAATCATAACTCGGAGCTTGCGATTACAGACTTAAGTTGTAATAAGTCATCTAATGTTATTAAAGCAATAAAATAAGCTCGATAGGTCATACACTAGTTGTAGAATATTGATAATACTTAAAGATAACCTATTACTAGTTAATGGTCCTATACAATCCAGTTAGATGACTATTATATAATACGTAGTCATATGATCGTTGTTACAAAGTTACGTGTACGTTATGTCAGTGCATCTATAAAAGAATAATGGTACATAAAAAGCAATGTATAATTCTATAAAATTCAAATTATTGAGTGCAGTGAACTCGTAGGCCTCGGTCACAAAGTCAGCGAGAGCGGGACGGCGGCGCGGCGGCGGAGGCGGCGTGGTGAGCGTTGCGTTTCAATGCATACATTTATATAAAGTGGCCTCGGAAGCAGCGTTGGGAGCGGGCGACAAGCGGTGTACGAGTGGTTCCAATCTAGCGCTGCCCGCGGGTCTGCATTGTCGTAGTATTGAGTCGTAGTTCTTTTCTTTGCCGTAGGGTCTGCTCGCTTGAGTCGCGACCGGGTACAGCGTAGCCACGCTGCCGCTGCTGCCGATCCGCCCCCGCTGACTTTGTGACCGAGGCCTTAATCCAAATGATTTTTTTTACATTTTCGTGTATATTAAGATTTCATATAGTAATAAAAAATAAATTTTGCCCCGCTGCTATGCAGTACCAAATTGTACGTTTTTATGAAATTGATAAGACATCTTTATTTGTATCAACTTAGATTTTAGTTTACTCCGAAGAAATATGCGTAACGTTAGAATCCGTCAACCAATTATGCGCCGCCAAGAAATGATCACGATTGAAATCTTTTTTACGTTCTCCCATTCAAAGATTGACCGCGCGCCTAGGTGCTTAACTTAACAAATTAACTCCCAAGGACTGGGGGCGAAATGGCATTCAAATAAATAAAGGTTAAAAATAACTTAATCAATCGTTAAATCGGCTTCAACGTTGACAATCGATTCCGGACCATTTATGACGTCACATGTGCTCATGAAGCCGATTTAACGATTGATTAAGTCATGTTTAACATTATTTGAACGCCATTTAAGAAACTACTACTAATACCAGGGGCTCTACCGGCGACTTAGCCGGTAGAGCCCCTGGTAAGAGCAACTAGCTATGAGCGAGCGCCTCATTATTAATAGATTTATTAATAATATTAACCGCTGCATTCAATTAATTGACATTCATTTTGTAGATATGCTTACTTATATATTCCTCATAAATATCTCATTACGTAATAAGATAAGTTATCAATGATGTTAGCAAAATCGGATAGGTACCAACTTTATCTTCATTGCAATTCTGTTTACATTTAAGATGCTAATGTAATGTGCACTTGTAAGAATACCATAAGAATTATTAAGACTATAAAGACAAAGTAAAATTTGTAAGTGTTCAATAGAAGTCCACAATGAACAGATTTTATTTAAGTATCTACCATCGCAATGGACTCTACCAAAATTACATGAAGCGCTAAATGCTGTATTATCAATGAAATCCTTGCTTCGATCCTCAACTGGATGAGTAGCTCGTGTCTTCGCATATTAACGTAGAACGACAGTTACACAAATCACATTGACACTTTCATACATCTCCGTGTCAGAATCCGCTCAGTGGCAAAATTCGAAAACAAAAATGGATGCAACGACGCAAGAGGGCTCTTGCGCAGCTTATTTAGTTTTTATTATTATTTTTTAATCGGATTTTTTAAAGCAGAAAGTAAATATTTCGTACAAAATATTCACACACCTAAGCAGAGCTTGTATTATGGAAACGAAAAAACTGATATATATTATATATACTACTTTTATTTCGTAAGTACATACTTATAAAGATAATTACAGCCAGAGTGAGCGCAAGATTTAATAGATTATATTAATATTAGCATTTCTTGCCTGAAATGCAGTATTACCTAGTTCAGGCATACCTGTTGTGAATGTTTAATATTGGTTAATCAAACATACATGTTCATGCAAATAAACATCTGTCCTCGGTGGGAATCAAACCATTGTAGGCTTCACAGAAATCTGCAATCTAATCACATCGTAGCACAAAATTATCAACATGCCAGAATGTAGTCATAATATAAATATGTATTATAATGTGGTCGCCGGTTCACGCCGCGAGCACGTGCTCGTGTTTACTTATCTCAATATATTTGTGTCATGATTGTCCAAAGTTCGCAATGTAACATGCCAAAATCTAGTCATTAAATAAATATTAAAATTCGTAGGTTATGCAACGATTTGACCCGCGACCGGTCGCTGGTTCACGCCGCGAGCACGTGCTCGTGTTGACTTATCTCAAAATATTTGTGTCATGATTGTTCAAACTTCGTAATGTAACATGCCAAAATCTAGTCATTAAATAAATATTAAAATTCGTAGGTTTCGCAACGGTGTGACCCGCGACCGGTCGCCGGTTCACGCCGCGAGCACGTGCTCGTGTTGACTTATCTCAATATATTTGTGTCATGATTGTTCAAACTTCGCAATGTAACATGCCAAAATCTAGTCATTAAATAAATATTAAAATTCGTAGGTTACGCAACGGTGTGAACCGCGACCGGTCGCCGGTTCACGCCGCGAGCACGTGCTCGTGTTGACTTATCTCAATATATTTGTGTCATGATTGTTCAAACTTCGCAATGTAACATGCCAAAATCTAGTCATTAAATAAATATTAAAATTCGTAGGTTACGCAACGGTGTGACCCGCGACCGGTCGCCGGTTCACGCCGCGAGCACGTGCTCGTGTTGACTTATCTCAATATATTTGTGTCATGATTGTTCGCAGTTTGCAATGTTTACATAACTGTGGCCGGGTACAGTGTGGGGGCCGGTGGCCCCGCTCGAAATATTGACCGTTAAAACAGAGACTAAAATTCGACTGCACGTGTGGCGAAACTCTACCCCTCTCCCCCCAACACGTGACATCCGCAATGTTTTTAGGGTTCCAGAGCCAAATGGCAAAAAACGGACCCTTATAGATTCGTCATGTCTGTCTGTCCGTCCATATGTCACTGCCATTTTTTTCCGAAACTATAAGAGCTGTACTGTTGAAACTTGGTAAGTAGATGTATTCTGTGAACCGCATTAAAACTTTTACACAAAAATAGAAAAATTATAATAATTTTGGGGGTTCCCCATACATAGAACTGAAACAAAATTTTTTTTTCATTGTACCCATGCATGTGGGGTTTCTATGGATAGGTCTTCAAAAATGATATTGAGGTTCCTAATATCATTTTTTTCTAAACTGAATAGTTTGCGCGAGAGACACTTCCAAAGTGGAAAAATGAGTGTCCCCCCTGTAAATTCTAAAATAAGAGAATGATAAAACTAAAAAAAATATATGATGTACATTACCATGTAAACTAACAACGAAAATTGGTTTGAACGAAATCTAGTTAGTAGTTTTTTTTTAATGCGTCATAAATCTTAAACCGCAATTTACCTTTCATTTAATCAACTGAAATATTTGCTGCTGCGGAACCCTTCATGGGCGGGTCCGACTCGCACTTGGCCGGTATTTTATTTAAAATTTTAAGTCCGTTTGAGTGAAAACTCTCTATCTGTAATAAATCTTAGGATTTTCCATAGCAATCAGGCCTCTTCTCCGGACTTTTGATTTTTATTTGGTAACCTTATTCCCAACTCATAATAACGAATAAATCATAGGTTATATATATTACTTCTCTTTCACACCAACAGGTGTACGAGAGCTGTGCGACTGAGCCGCCGCGGTTCGTTAACTCCCCACTTTGCCAGCACAGGAAAGGCGTGGGACACTGTCCAGTTCACGGGTAAGTTACTCGACGTGTTTATTTATAGCTTTAATAAGGACTAAGTGTGAACTCACCTTCTAAGAATCTTATCAATTGTTTGGCCGACTAGGGAGTCAGCACACATATCTTCTTTCTTCGTATTAAAAGTCACATTCGTTTTATTTTTGTATAGCTATACAAAAAAACATGACTGCTAGAGTAGGAAATATAAAGTCAGTTACGGATTATCACGGATAGCGACTGATACCAACACGTTTACAATGCTTCCTGTAGATGAGTAGTTCAAGACAGTAAAACAATATATAAAAGTTATTGGAAAAAATTAAGGTTCAGCAGCCTGCGTGCCACCTCTTGGTGTTGTAAGGGTCAAAATGAAACTCTTTACCTACATAATTTATTAAAACCTTTGCTTACGCACTAAATAAGATTTTTGCTTATAATTAGTGAACAAAAATGGATGGAATTTGCGCGCATCGTGCGCGCGCATCGTAAAAATTCACTCTCATACCACCTAGAACTAACTTCATGCTGTTAAATTTTTTGGTGTCGGTGTGCGCGCGCATCGTAAAAATTCACTCTCATCATTTTTCTCCATCGCGCCAAAAGAAGTATAACTTCAAAAATATAGTACAATAAGTTGTTACAATAGCGAATGTCTCATATATTCTACCATATCTGGTGTACAAAATTTAAATTACGTAACTATCCGAATAGGTATTAACAAAAACTAGCAAGTGCTAATTAGATTGAGTTATACTGAGTTTCCGGTTCTTTCTTTGAGCGTAAGTTTATATTAGTTAAATAACAAATATTTACTACTAACTAGTATTTATTTGCCAGTATATTTAAATGAACATTATTGTTGAAATATATCATTATTGTCATGATATTAAATATCTGGGGGAGGCCTTTGTCCCGCAGAGGATGTCTTTCTAGCTGATATGGTATTGATATAGGCAGAAAAACTGACAGAGTAACATCATTAGTATTTCTTCTCTTTTAGCCAGAGGTCGTGAATTTGATACCCAGTGCCTCTAGCACGAGTTCCTGCAGTTTACTTACTCGATCACATGTACAGTTTCACCAGCGCCTCTCGCGGAAACTATTAAGAACTAAAACTCTGGTGCTCAATGTATGGGAGGAAACTGAACGTGTGATCGAGTAAGTAAACTGCAGGAACTCGTGCTAGAGGCACAGGACAAATGATTGTGTGATGAACACGATTATTTATTCTGTGTCTGGGTGTAATTTATATGTAATTTGAATATATTTAGAAATATCTAAGTATGTTTATCAGTTGTGTGCTTGCCATAGCACAGACTCTGCCTAGTTGGGGTTTGATGGCAATGTGTTAGTTGTCCCAAGATATTTAAATCTTTGTTTAATTGCAAATAATATCCTGGGACATTATTTACACACGGCCATCTGATTCCAAACTAAGCAGAGCTTGTACTATGGTGACCAGAAAACTAATACTACTTTTTTTGTAAATACATACTTATATAGATAATTACAACAGACATGTTCATGCACACAAATACATGCAATCGTGAGGTTCACACGAGCCAAACGTGTTACTTCTATCTTATTCATAAAAAATGATATCGTAACTGAATTATCACCTTGATATTGAAGGACTGCAATCAAACATCGTGAAATACACTCCAGCTAAGCGTGCCTGTACACCGTGTAGCATAAATAGTATAGGAACCATATGAAGACTATACTGGCCTTTAAATAGATCAACTAGTTAAACTCCATTTGAGTGACACAAAATTTGTGTCATTTAAAGTCCGACCACAGATCCGCAACAAATCGGTTCTGTATTTTCAGACCCGAATATTCTACAAGTTGTTTCTTCGGTAGAATAAGGTCCATCCCACATTATTTTTGTTACACGTTGTATAAAGAGTGATAATTTGAACAAAAAGCGGATTATCACTTCGTGTTATCGGAGGATTCCGGTGCAATTTGCAATACTTTAAGCATAATTATAATAATAAAAAGTAATTCATTCAAAGATAATAACTCCCAAAGATAAAATCAGAGCTAATCAACCTACTGACATACCTATTGGGTTCAATCAATCAATGTGCCAAAAGCAGGGACGCCAGATAAACAAAATAAACTAGCCAAGTGTGATTCGGGCCATGTGTAATGTAGGGTTCTGTAATTAACCACCACAATAAAGCGGACCAAGTATATGGCAAACTTCAAGAAGCGAGCCTATTCTTTTCTTATAGGCTGTCAAGGCACTTGCGGCTCCTCTGGTGTTGCGAGTGTATATGGGCGGCGGTGATCACTTACCATCAGGTGACCCACTTGCTCACTTGCCATCCTAATTTATATAAAAAAATGTGTTTTGTTGTTTCATACAATGAATGTCGACGTTTACAGTTTCACCCGAGCACACTTTTCGTCACGCATCCACCAGCTTACTCGCAAGGCTGAGTAAATAAATTTTACAACAAAAATATATTTTTGGGGGAGTCCATACAAAAAGCATCAGCTGATCGTTGTTTTGGTATCAGATGTTGGTCTTCTTTTAATGTATTACGGACGTTGATAAGTCAAACATTATTCGGTTTCACGGACAAATAAAGCTTCTTAATCTACATCCACTATTATTTAAATTTATTCATTAGAACGCGCTGCGCTGCCATTTTAAAACCGAATGGTTTAATGCGTGACGATGGTAAAAGGCCCGACGGGATGACTCTCATTCCTTGGCGGATGGGGCGACGTTTGGTTTGGGACGCTACCCGTGTTACACCCTTGCACCGTCTCATCTTCCCGGTTCCCAAAATAAGGCTGGCGCGGCGGCTGAATCAGCTGAGCGCCTCAAGAGGCGCAAATATAGTACACTTGATAACGGTTACATATTTGGGCCTTTTGGGAGAGGAAACATTAGGGCCGTGGCGTGGGGACCAGCGGCCAACGTTATGTATTAAGAAATAGCTGCACGCCTTATTGAGGCGTTACGTTCCCAGAATGCTGGCTGATATTTTGCCCAACAAATAGGTATTGATTGCCATACAGCGTGGTAATGCTGCCAGTATTCTGGGAACATTACCAATACCATAAAATTGTGAATACTTACCTTTAATTTAACGTTTTAAGTATTTACGGAATAAATGAATTTCTAGAGTAGGTAATATAATAATTCAATACCATCTCAATAGATGATATTTTTCAGTGATGAATCCAAAGCGATATGGGCTGCGATTCGAGCATTGCTGCAAGATGGAACTCTTCTCAGGAACTACGACCAAGCTTTTGACGAGATCGCTGCTGACACCACACGAAGGTAATAAACACATATATACTGATTAACTTTATCAAGTTAAAATTGACTGCCTCGTTGGTCTAGCGGTAGCGTCTTCACTCGCAGAGAACGAGCTCCTGGGTTCAAATCCCAGGCCGGGCGATTTTGGGATTTCAGAAAAAATAAAATTTCTCGGCATTAGCGCGAAGACTGGGAGTTGGCGGTATTATACCCTACCTAATGCCGTCGGTCCTGTACCTGACCTCTTTCCGATCGTGTCGCTGGGCATCCCATCGGATCAGGAGAGTGATGGAATAGAAGATGCTCCTGTGTTTACGCACACACTTGTGCGCTATAATATGTCCCGCGCAGATGGCTAATCTCTTTATATACTATATACTGGCCGCCGTGGCCGAAATTCGGCTAGAAGGACATTATTAAATTATACTTTTTATACCATTATTCGCAAATCTAATCTCAAAATTGGGAATTCATATATTTTCGTCGGGTTTCGAACTAGCACCCTCTCTCTACTAATTTGGTAGGCGTTCTGCTGTAAAGCTCTGCAATCTGCCATCCTAGGTCGCCTAAGGGTCAGCGCAGACAGAGACGAGCGCAGCGGAGAGGATTTTATTAAGGCACTAGAAAATCAACTTTAGAGCTATAGGAATAAAGTGAATATATGCTTGAACCTGACAAAATTCTCGCGCAGTCTCGCGCATTATAATGTTCAAGCATACATGCACTTTATTCAAATAATTTTAAAGTTGATTTTCTAGTGCCTTAATAAAATCCTCTCCGCTGCGCTCCTCTCGGTCTGCGCTGACCCTAAAGCACATTTCACGAAGAGTGCGATCAGAAACTAACTACATGAGTCGTCTAAGAAAGAGCTTCCTTTATACTCAGCTTAATAGGTGGTTACTAAGTATTAAAAGAAACAATGTATTTAAGGATTGTATTGATCATAACATCTACCTACATAAGTTATCAATTATCGAACCCATTCGCGGTTTTTACATACGCGCTCTTTTTACATAGCGATGTTTATTTTGTTATCTTTATCGCTGTATTTAAAACCAATTTATCATTCACGTTTAAGCTGATACATTCAATGATCATTCTCTGATCACTAAGTGCATTCAATACTTAGTAAGTAGAGTAAAGACCCAAACAGTGGATAACGCAATTAAAATAACTTAACTTAACTTGTAACTTTCGCCTATAGTCGAAAGAACAGCCTAAAACTTATTAGGGCAGGACATACAAGTATAGGTAAAGGTTCTCGAGTGGCGACCAAGAACTGGAAGACGCAGCGTGGGCAGGCCCCCTACAAGATGGACCGATGATCTTGTGCGGGTCGCTGGAAACTGCTGGATGCGAATAGCGCAAGACCGGCAATTGTGGAGTCTTTGGGGGAGGCCTTTGTTCAGCAGTGGACGTCTTTCGGCTGATATGATGATGATGATGATACGAGTATAACGGTCGCAACAATACATTCTTCCATCAAGTGTGTTGGTTCTGATGACGCAGGTTTTACAACACGTGGTTAAAAAGTCTACAGTAAAGTCTAAAGTATTTATTTTATTAGTATAAGATTTACGATAGAAATTAGAAAATAAAATGTTAACAGACTTCAAAAAAGAAGTTAGTTTTTTTTTATAATTCTCGCTATTTCTCCATTGTTTGTGGACCGAATTAAAAATATATATTTTATAGATAATGCTTTGTAGTAATTCGTTGCTATAATATGCAAATGCGATTCATTGGCAAGACACAGAATGGCCATCCAGAACCAGGAGACTACAAGGATCTACCCCTAAGAAGCGTACTGGATTATGTGACGACTTCATTCAGGGCTCTAGGGGTAGAATAAAAACCAGTGGGGGATAGTACAAAAGATCCTGAAGGGTCGAAGTGTTGTACGTAAGTGTACACCCCATCAAAGATAAGATAAGATAATTCGTTGCTATACAGAGAAAGATAGAGTTCCATGATTTTTAATAAAGTATTTTGAATTAAATGCCCGAAAGTACAATAATCTAGGAAGAGGAATGAAAGTGTCCGAAAATAATTCTTTAATTGTCTAATAATTGTATAATTGCCTTGTTATAAAGACATTTATTTCATATATATTATTTTTAGTTTGTTTCTAAGTACATACATGTTGTCTTTAAAAATTGTCTACAACTTACTTACCACATTAACGGGGTACGGTAATGTTATACAGACGAATCTAAAATAATAATAATAATATCTCGGGACAATGTCACACAGATCATCCTAGCCCCAAACTAAGCAAAGCTTGTACTATGGGTACCAGGCGACGATATACATACTTATATAGATAGATAAATACATATATACATAGAAAACATCCATGACTTAGAAACAAATATTCGTGCTCATCACACAAATATTTGCACTTACCGGGATTCGAACCCAGGACCACCAGAAATAAATTGTTCTTGTATCTTGTGCGTAAGGATTATATGTCTACCGAACTTTCTCATAGTCATTTTCTATATAAATATAAACAAAAGATAATATACATATAAATAACTGTCTGTCCGTGACGGAAATTCCATTTGGAATTAGATCAAATATTATGATATCAGAATTTGGTTATCATAACGTGTAATGACTTTTTGTTCTACATATTTCAGTGGATAATTTTCACTGGTCTAGTAGGTAGTGAAAGACTGCTTAGCCAGAAGTCATGAGTTTGATTCCCACCCAGGATAAATGTTGCCATGATGAGCACGCTTATTTGTTCGGCTTTTGTGTGTAATTTAACTATAATATGTATGTATGTATATTTGAGATCAGATAACAGTGTGTTATTTTTGCCAATGCCCGTTATCTACGATTATACAAATGTCAAGTTGTAAAAGATAGTATATATAGTATAAGTATATATGGATACACAAAAAATACCGTCAAGAAAAAACTAATTCAGACTTGTCATTGAGAAAGTCATACGTGGATAATGTGAAATGAAATTACATAAATTAATATCCTACTAATATTATAAATGCGAAAGTTTGTGGGCATCATCATCATCATATCAGCCGAAAGTCGTCCACAGCTGGACAAAAGCCTCGCCCAAATATCTTCACAATTGCCGGTAGTTATATAATATATATATATATATATATATATATATATTCAACTATATATTATTTAACTATATATATATATACACCTCAAATATAAATAATTAAATAAAAATAAAATACTTTTATAATAACAAATCATAATTTTACAAAAACTTGGTGATAACGAACTATGCCATCAATGCCACATCCAGTAAAATTCGTATACGTACATCCATGTTGTGCTTGGTTAACTTGACTTGAGTTTCTTACCGGTTATGATATTTACTTACCCACATTTATTTTGTTCTTAAAAATATTGTTTGTGTTAATTTATATACGTACCTTTGTGCGCCCTAATTATTAATCTTAGTTTTAAAAATTGTTTCTCAGTAAGTGAATTATGTACCTATACAATTCTTTATGAGAAATAAAGTTATTCTTAACCGTAACCGTTATTTAGGCCAATATTTTATTGTATTCCGTAAAGTATACGGAATACAATAAACTATTGGGCATTGAATACTTTAGTTTTACAAGAAACCGGTTATCATCAGATAAGTAAACATTGTTATTTACGCACATAACAAATCATAATACACTGTTTTGTCTACTTTGTGTCTGTAGGTATAAGAGCGTTTTCACACTATCCGATCCGATATCGGTGTCGGACGCCGATCTGATATCGGGGTAAGTAAAATATATGAAATATGTACCTGTCTTTCATATTGTCCGGCTCGATGTCGGCTATCGGAGCCGACACCGATATGCTGGCGGCACCATCGGACGCCCGTGAGCCGTCAGGCGATAATGTTTGTATGTATATTTGGGATCAGATAACAGTGTGTTATTTTTGCCAATGCCCGTTATCTACGCTCGATTGTACAAATGTCAAGTGTTAAAATATAGTATACTAGCGGCCCGGTACGTGCTTCGCTACTTATAAGGCATAGTAATAAAAAAAATGATTATTAAGTTCATTTATTCAAACAAAAAATATTTTTAATTGCTAGCTAGTAAAAACTACGATTATACACTTTTTCAAGACTTTTTTTAACATTTTCTCTACGTACAAACCTTCCCTGGACTTCCACGAATAAATCAAGTCCAAAATTAGCCAAATCGGTAAAGGCGTTGTTGTGTTATAACATTACAACGAAAAGTGGCATTGATTTTTATATAAACGTGTATCTAAATTGTCTCTGTGCATAGAGTCCGATGCCAAAGTAATTTAAAAAAAAAGACGTGTGGCACTCGGAGACTGCCGCGGTAAAGCTATTGCATAGCATTTTTTATCAACTTTTGCAATTATAATTATTTATTTATTTTAAAATACTGCATTTGTGATAATAATAATAAAATGAATGTATACAGAGTACTAACTCATTTTCTTTCACTATTTTTTCGTGACTTTCTTCATTAATAAATGCACTTTGTTAATTCGTATTTAAAACACTTTGTACACAAATTATACGAGTACAGATATTCACTTTTGTACGTAGATGATAAATACCTATACACTTTCTCACAAACAGCTGATTGCGGTGGTTTTCCAATACAACCAATGCCACCTAAATGCGGGTTGCTGAACTAAAGAAACAAGCGTGATATTTCAAAAAGCCATTAAAATTGCTGGTATTTATCGATTGATGGCGGTCGGAGTGGGGGGTGTTAGGTATTTTTTGTTACGGAATTTCTGGATTCAGTCCCCACGCTCAAGGCCCGCGATAGAAGCTATGCAATAGCTTAAAACTTTCGAGGTGCGATTTGTTGCTTGCTAAAAAGAGTATAAAATGCTCCCTCTGAATATCTAGCTTCCACAATGGGATGTATCCAATACTGTCTGTGGACAGATCTTTTTTGCGTCTCAAATATAATAGATACAGCAAATAGAGCTTTCTATTATAGTCTGCCATGATGCCCTTTCCGCACTAAGCTATCGAGCAAATACCCGTATCGGAATGATTTTGTTGTAAAATGTGAAAATAGCACATGGCTATCGTCGTACGACACCGATATCGGATCGGATAATGTGAAAACGCTTTAAGGATTAGGTGCTTGTTTGCCGAACTTTTACACAGTCATGCAAAAACAATAGATAACAAAAAGACGGCTGTCTGTGTGAATATCTTTAAAATTAGATCACATATGATTATTTGCTTATCATATCGCGTAATGACTTTTGCCCTAAATACTATTTTAAAGTACACAATTATGTCAGTGACTTTTCTTGTTGTCTTACTATCAGAGATTTTTATTTTGAAGATAATAAAATGCCTAGTATACAATAATATAATTATAATTATATTTATGGATCTCTCTCTGTGTACTCTACTCTACTCTCTGCGGTATACCATAGTAAATAACAGATTAACGCACAATCATATTTACGTACAGAACAAATCATAAATAATAAACTTTAAGGATTTCCTGTTTACCTGTCTACTCAGTATGGAGCAGAGAGATACACTACCATTACGATTAATAGAACAGAACAAATCATAAATAATCGTCATACATATACATATACCTACTCGTTCTTTTCGACGAAGGCAAGGAAAATGCCTATTAACCATTTAACTGAACAAATTGAAGAAAGACAGTTTGTCAAATACGTTACAACAAAATTGGTCAGCACATTGTAATTTGTTGTGGGAAGTTGTTAATTTTTTCGAGTATTTCACAAATTAATGTTCAATCTCAAATATCACACTACATGACACTAATATTATAAAGGCGAAAGTTTGTGAGTGTGTATGTTTGTTACTTCTTTAGTCTTCAGCCTGTTAATTCTTCTTCGTCTAAATGGCTGGAGCGATTTTAATAAAATTTAGTATGGAGTTAGATGACGCCTTGGATTAACACCTAGGCTATAATTTATAAAGTTTAACGCGGGTAAAACCGCGCGGCACAACTAGTAAAACATATATCTCAGTATCGTCCACTATATATTTCACTGTTTAGTTAGAAAAATTACATAGTTAAACCTAAGAAAAGCATTCAGTATTTTTCTAATAATAATAATAATGTCCTCCTAGCCGAATTTCGGCCTCAGCGGTCAGTCTCAACAGAGATTAGGCATCAGCGCGGGACATATTATAGTGCACAAGTGTGTGCGCAAACACAGGAGCACGTTCTATTCCATTACTCTCATGATCTGATGGGAAGCCTAGCGACACGACCGGAGAGAGGTCAGGTACCGGACCGACGGCTTTACCTGCTCTTCGAGGCACGGGGGTATAATACCGCCAGCTCGCAGATTTCGTGCTGATGCTGAGAAATTTTCTTTTTACAGAAAAGTCCCAAGATCACTTTTGGCACGACCCCGGGTTTAACCCAGGAACTCGTTCTCCAGCTTCCGCTAGATTAACGAGGCCGTCAAATACTTTAAAAAATATAAAAGTTTTCTAATACTTTTATATTGTCACTACATTATCAATTCTCTCTTCGTACAGATGCGTGCCGGAATCCGCAATTATAGCTAACAACATTGTTCACTTGCCTGTCGCATCGTGTTGCAGATATTATTATAACAGTCTCATTACTACATTCAACATACGAATTAGCATTAAATTGTCTATTGGATCACGTGATTCATTCGAAATTCCGTCACTTAATACTCTAAAATAGAAAGCGGTACATATACTCTAGTTTGCAGTGACATGCTAGCTTTGCAGATGTAAACATAAAGACAAAATAACCTAATTTCTTTTAAAGTAAACACTTCTAATTTCTAATATTTAGTTCTATATATGCTACTACGAGTAATATATTTAAATAAAATTAAAAAAACCCTCCAAATGCGAGTCGGACTCGCCCATGAAGGGTTCCGTAGCAGCAAGTATTTCAGTTGATTAAATGAAAGCAAATTGCGGTTTACGATTTATGACGTCTTAAAAAAACTACTCACTAGATCTCGTTCAAACCAATGTTCGTTGTTAGTTTGCATGGTAATGTACATTATATTTTTTTTTTACTTTTATCATTCTCTTATTTTAGAAGTTACAGGGGTGGCGGGGGACACTCATTTACCACTTTGGAAGTGTCTCTCGCGCAAACTATTCAGTTTAGAAAAAAATGATATTAATAATAATTTATGTATTTGAAACCTCAATATAATTTTTGAAGACCTATCCATAACACGCCATATTTATGGGTACAATGAAAAAAGAAATATTGAGTTTCAGTTCTATGTATGGGGACCCCCCAAAATTATTGTTCTTTTTCTATTTTCGTGTAAAAATCTTAATGCGGTTCACCGAATACATCTACTTACCAAGTTTTAACAGTACAGCTCTTATAGTTTCGGAAAAAAGTGGCTGTGACATACAGACATGCCGAATTTATAAGGGTTCCGTTTTTTGCCATTTGGCTACGGAATCCTAAAAATATAAACTCAAATCTGTGAAATCATAAATTTTATCGTCCGGCGGATATTGAACCGACACCCTCTGCTTAGCTGGGAGAAGCGCTCTGCCATTAAGCTAGCAGATCAAAATGATTCCGTTTCTAACACCCGTATTTGGTATTTATGATTTTGATAAATGCTACAAAAACTTACTAAATAAAAAATGTGCATATTCTTGCACACAAAGATCTGTCCTGGGTGGGAATCGAACCCACGACCCGGGGCTCTACCGGCTAAGTCACCGAACATCGATTTCTTCAATGGCGTTCAAATAAATAAAGGTTAAAATGACTTAATCAATCGTTAAATCGGCTTCCATGACCACATGTAACGTGGTAAATGGTCCGGAATCTATTGTCAACGTTGAAGCCGATTTAATGCTGCGGCGTGAAGGGTAGCATTTACCAACCGCGCCAACCGAACCGTATTATTAATGGATATTACGAGAATCTTTAAACTATCCTAATTCCACTTAGTCCTATTTAACAAACCTTTCCTGTTTCTTGTTATAACTAGTGTTATTTTTTACCCAGACTTAGCGACCTACGTCACGCAGAAAACGCCTTGAACGAAGAGTTGGAGACAGAAATCTACCGCTGGGCCATGGAGACTGTTGGCATGATGATCTTCGGCATCCGGCTTGGCTGTCTGGATGGACCTGTTCATATACCTACCGCTGAAAACCAGTAAGAAAAATATCATGTTAAATATTTATATCAGACAATATGTCTGTTTTTTATTTTATTATTATAGAACATTCTCTGATCAAATCGGAGACGTACTTAAGAAAGGTCAGGTCAGAAGTACCCTAAACCGGCGAGCATGTATGACGAATATAATGTCAGTAAACGAAGCGAAAGAGGTGTGCAAGGATCGTGACAAATGGAAGTCCGTTCTCTCTGCCTACCCCTCTGGGAAACAGGCGTGAGTCTGTATGTATGTATGTATGTCTGTTTTTTTTTAATGATGATTAATTCAACTATGTGTTGCTCTGTGAAGCCGTGATTTATTTTTCTATAGAACAGAGAAACGACATTTAATGTTTCTTTGTCGCAATAAAATAAAATCAAACTCAATTATTTTTCTCATATTTTTGACGACTCAAAATTATCCAAAAGAAAATTAAGTCAAAATCATAAAGGTGTTTTTTCTTCTATAGCAGGCCAAGTCAACACACAAACTAAAATTAATTCTATCATCTATGACATAACGATATATTTCTATTCTTTGATTATACTTTCATTCTTGTTTTGTTTATTATTAGTTGCGCTTGGGTTAATCTAGTTAGTTATAGATATAATTTGTTTAATTTATAATGCTGAGAAATTTTTCTTTTTACAGAAAAGTCCCAAAATCACTTTTAGCCCTTTTAACCGTCGGTCCTGTACCTGACCTCTTTCCGGTCGTGTCGCTAGGCGTGCCATCGGATCATGATTGATGATCGCACACACTTGTGCACTATAATATGTCCCGCGCAGATGGCTACTCTCTATTGAGACCGGCCGCCGTGGCCGAAATTCGGCTAGGAGGACATTATTATTATTTTATATAATGGCAACGCAAACGAGCAAGTGGGTACACCTGATGGTAAGTGATCACCACCGCCCATGGACGCTCGCAACACCAGAGGACCCGCAAGTGCGTTGCCAGCCTTTAAAACCTTCCCTCAAACTTTATTCTACAAAAACATAAGGCGTATTTGTCTTTTCATAACATTTTTTTATTATTTAATACAAAAATATGACACGTTTTCCCAATAAATCACGAAGAGTGAGTCGTCATTGCATAAATACATAACTATTAATTCATCAAACAGCAGATGTTTTGTACAGCAATATGTAAAACTTGGTCGTCAATATATGCATTATACATATGTATGACTAAATTTACGATTTACTGTTTAGAGAACCAAGTTTAAACGGTTAAAAAATGTTTTGTTTTGATAATAAAATATGGTTTCTTAGCGTCCAGACCACATTTTTATAAGATGTCTTGGCCAATGTCTAATCCGTTTGCTTGAACTTAAAGCAGATTACTATCACAGATAAAAGCCATTAGGATTATAGTACGATATAGATAGTAGATATAATATTGGCGATACGTGGGTCAGGGGATTGGAAGGAAAACTAATGTATGCAAATGTAGCCTTTATTGACTTCGACAGTGTCTTACTAAGATTACGGAACACACTTAGAAACTTTGAAACAAGCACCATGTGAGGGTCCCGAAGTACGCACTATTTACTTTCACTGATCACTTTTATTTCTTCTTCAACATTCTGAAACTTGTTTCTTTCGAGAACGTTCACCAATATTGAAATAGTACTTCTATCCTTGAATATCTTTCTTTCAATCAGGAAATTTAAACCATCTCTATTCATTCTAGAATCATCTAATGTCAAATTGACATTAAAAAATTTGTTTGTCTTATTCATCAGCTGAAGGGTACAGGGGCAAAACAAGAAATGTCACAAAAACAAAAAGTCAGATAATTAACATTTTAATTTTTAAAAGTTAAAAACATTCATAAGTGACACTTAAAATTATAAACTGCTAAAACTTTAGTTTACTTTATAAAGTCTTATTTTTAGGAACATTAATTATTGAATTATAAATATATATTTTTTAAGAATAAAAAAAGTAAAGTAATTTACTTTTGGAACGTACAAAAACTGGTAATGTCCACTGTGTCCCATACAAGTGTTATACACAAAGCTGTTATTATTTTCTTCGTCACTATTATTCATTTTACTAACGATAAAGCAAAAAAACAACTATCTCTTCAAAGTCATACACAGCCGCTCATAAACAAACACTCGGCTGTTCGACATTACCTCAAAGTTGACATATGTATTGTGACAGCTTGGACATTCCTTCTTACGTTCCGTTACACTATGGACCTTCCCTGTTTTGTTCCTGTATACAGTTTTGAGATTTAAGTGACTATACTTGTTTTTACTCTTTTTGTGTAATGTCAAATAAAAATACGTGGGAAAATTAAAATATTGCTATCAAAAATGTACTTTTTGAATTTTAGTGACATTCCTAGTTTTGCACCTGTACTCTTCAGCTATCCTTTTTGTCTTGTTCTACTATTAACGCGTAAATATTACAAACGTCACCACAAACCCTTACCCCATTTGAGAAATCGATGTTCGGCGACTTAGCCAGTAGAGCCCCTGGGGTTTGTACCCTGAACGTGACTATATAGTTCCAATTTATAAATTTATATCTATGTTTTAACATACTATCTGGATGAATAAGTCATTATAACTCTATTTTTCTTTTACCTATCTAGAAAACCAGAAAAAACATCATTGGACGACGAAATTCCAGACCTGTGCTCTCTGTCAAAGAAGTCCCTAGAAGATCTGACGCCCGCCGAACGGCTAGTCCGATGCAGTCGAGAGATCGCCGACGGGAGCTACCTAGTGCGAAGTGATGCCACGCTGAAGACGGATAGTCCGACGTTCAACAGTGCACTCAAAGCTTTTGATAGACATTTCAAGTAAGTTTCTTCTTTATTTGCAATCACTTCTTATTATTTTCTTTCTTTCCGTCTATCCTGTTGGCTGCATTGTTTAGTGCGGATCGACCGCTCAGATTTAAATTTGAGGTAAGTAAATATATATTTTTTTAGATATACAATAATATAACCAGGGGCTCTACCGGCTAAGCCGCCGAACATCGTTTTCGTGAATGGCGTTCAAATAAGTAAAGGTTAAAATGACTTAATCAATCGTTAAATCGGCTTCAACGTTGACAATCGATTCCGGACCATTTATGACGTCACATGTGGTCATGGAATCCGATTTAACGATTGATTAAGTAATTTTGACCTTTATTTATTTGAACGCCATTCACGAAAACGATGTTCGGCTACTTAGCCGGTAGAGCTCCAGGTCGATGAAATAAGTCAAGAAGATACTCAAGCAGCAAAATTATCCTATAGTGCAGACGTTATAGGACTCCAGCACTTTTAATGTTCTCTTAACGGTTCTAGTTTTTGCTGCCTCGCTTATAATAGCAAGCACGGAGTTAGTTGGGCCTTATAGTATATCTCATCCTATACATTAACTTATAATTACTTATAGGCCGAAATTAAGGGTGTAATATAAGCTTGGATGACTTATAAAAGTATCGCGAGGGTGTAAACGCACTCAAGAGCAGATAAACTGGTAAGCTATACTTATAACTACTAACAAGAAGCATTATAGAACCACTATAAGTAAAGTACACCAATTAGAGTGATAAACAGAACTAAACATTGTGGATACTATTTGCATTTATTACTTGGTTTTATAAGGGTTTATAAATTTACTTTACAGAACAATCATCAGTAAAATGGAGCGGTTATATAGTGGTATAAACCAATATCGTTATAATCTTGACACGATTACTTATAAAGGTTTAATATAATATACTTAGTATCCAAAACTATATCCGTGGTGTCCTGAACAAGAAAACATTGGTTTATAGTGGTCTTGCAAATTCTGTTATAGTCTCAGTACGGATATTTTGATTTTGTTGAATCGTAGAAAAAGGAGAAGGTTCCGTACAAAATCGTTATTGTGAAAATTTAAGACAAAATGTTTATTTTAATGATTCTGCACTAAAAACGGTTTTATCGATAAAAACAATTTTAAATTTGGTCTTGGAAGATTGTAGTAGTGAGCAACCAAAAATTTTGAATAAATGTATCTGTTAAGTTTGTTTCAAATTCTTCAAGTTCTCTTAGATTTCTTATAACTCGTCTACCTCTACGTCTTATTGCTTTCTTGAAACGGTCATTGGATCTACGAGTTTAATTCATTCTGAATCTCCCTCCGAAACAGCACACAGTACATGTTAGTTTGTTTTTCACAAAGTGCATTTTGGTTCGATATGATGGTTTTAATGTCTTCTTTGATTGATTTTACTTCATGTTGAAGTTGTTGAATTTGACCATCCTCGACAAGCTGTATTTGGTTATCCGTGTTGTAAAGAACGGAATGTTGAACATTTAAACTGACATCTGGCAATGTTTCTTCTGCTTCTGTTATTACATGTTGAGTTGAGGGTTTTGCGCGACAAAAGAAGATACAGGTAAAATTGCTGAACCGGATTGAATGGTAGCTGAGTTTTGTTGTAAATGAAGTGATCTTGTAGTATTTGAACGAGTATCTTCTCGAGGGACCGTTGGCATCTCACTAATTTGGTCGTGATCACGATTCTGTGAAACAATAAACTTAGTTAGCAAGGGCAATCACAAAAAAAGAATTAGAAAATATTTCAAACAATTTTTAAAACTCGAAAATCCCTTTTAGTTAAAGCTATCGACGTCCAGAAACATTACCATTTTCACACCTGACACCTAAACAAAAATATGGAAATAAGACATCGGTACCTAATAACAATATAAAATAACATTACAATATTTGCGGAAGTCTGATTCCGAACAATATGGCCAAGCAATAGTTAAGATATTTACCATTTTTAAACAAAGTACGCCTATAACGGTTTGTTAATGTGTTTGGGAAGACCAAGTTTGTCAAGATGGCGACTTTTCGTTGTATGTCTTACTGAAACCAACATTATTTTAAAATTCAACTTAATGAAAACATAAATTTCGAAGGGCGTTTAAAAATTTTGATAAAAAACTTATTATACTTCACCGAAAATATACACACATCAACACAATCTAGGGATATTGAACATTTCATTGATTATCTAGAAAACTATAAACATTTTGTTATGACTGTAAATGGAAGAATTAAAGATAATTTCATGGCCGATATTTAAACATTAACAACACGATGCGATTTTGTTTTTCTAATTAATAAAAGTCTTAAATTAATTAAGCCATAGAAAATTACTGAGTGAACAAAAACATTTTATTCTTATAAAATTATTCAATCGAATTAAATGAATAAAAATCTTACCAAATCTGATAATCAGTAATCGGTATTTCCTCCTCTAACATTACTCACACAGCGGCAACGATTTTCCATACTTAAAATTAAGGTGTCAATGTCTTGCTGGGGTATGCAGTCCCAAGTTCTTTTTAAATGTTCGAAAAGTTGTTCTTCTGTTGTCAAGTTGGGCGGAAAATCCCTCAATGCTCTTCGCTGTAACATGTCCCAGGCGTGTTCAATTGGATTTAAGTCTGGCGACTGTGGAGGCCAATCTAATACCTGAACATCGTGTTCTCGAAGGGCGGCCCTCACCAGCCGCGCTGTATGGGAAGGTGCATTGTCATGCATGAGCTGAAATTCTTGCCCCGTTAGGGCCCTGAGCGGGACAATGACACGTTCTACTACCTCCTCACGGTATCTATGGGCAGTCATGCTGCCCTGAATCCAAATGAGTTGGGTTCGTCCGCCGATTCGTATTCCTGCCCACACCATAATTGTCCCGCCTTGGTAAGAGTGGACCTCCTGTGGATGTCGGAGACGGCTGACCCTGCCTGGAGTTCTCCAAACGCGTGTTCGTCTCGAATCTGGATGAAATCCATAGCGGGACTCATCAGTGAACAGCACCAATGACCATTGTTGATCACTCCATGTCAAATGTTCTTGAGCCCATAAAAGTCGCCTACCGCGATTGCCACGTCGCAGCGCTGGGACTCGTAGCGGTCTGCGAGCATGAAGACCAACTTCATGCAGCCTCCTTCGCACGGTTTGGTCGCTCACCAGCAGCTGCTGACCCTCCTGGAGCCTTTGCACTAGTTGCATCGCTGTGATATTGGGTAGTCTTCTGGCGGTCATTTGGAGAAATCGATCCTGTCTCTGAGTGGTAACACGATATCTACCTGTGTGCCGTTCTGCCACATCTCCAGTAGCGCGATAACGTGACCACAGCCTGGATACCACATTTTGGCTTGTGCCCAGAGACTCAGCAACGACGCGTTGAATAGCACCGTTTTGTAACATGCCAACTGCCCGTAACATTTCATCTCGACTCAAATGATGGCGTGGCATGACGCTAAAAAGCTTACACAACCAATTGAGAAAAGAAAATAAAACAATTTATCAGGTTTTCTTCAATTAACACGCAAAAAAAATTTTAATGCAACTTCTTGAAATTAGATACAACTCAAGATTGCGCTGTGCTTTGCGTGTTTTCATTTGTTTCTCATTTTAATTTTTAAATTTTGAATAAAGAATAGACAAGGTTTAAATCTGTAAATAAACTTTTTAAGGAAACTAAATAGGTTTTAAACAATAAAGCCATGTTTGATTTCAAAATAACGTATCCCTAGACTTTGTTGATGTGTGTACTTGCGCCATGCACATTCAAACACCTAACTCCTAATTAATATTCTAGATGATATTTATTATAAAAATGGATTAATAACTTACCTTTATCAATATTAATGAAACTTTACAAATGTGCATAGCAACATTCACGACACTTTGTATCAGCTTGTAAGATATTCACTGTGTACGTTATTGTCGTGATTGGTTCCATTCAGCGCTGATAGTTAGCTTCGCGGGAGAAAATAGTTTTACGTAATCCAACTATATGGTCGTTATTGGTCAAAGTGGTATTCACCAAGTCTACTATAGATATTTAATTAGGTAAAATACGCCTATAAATTGGGCCCTTTTCCGTGGTTATAATTGCTTACTATTCCGTTACAGTCCTAATGAAATGGTGGTTCCAGGACAATTACTAGACCACATTTTGCTGCTTGGGTAACTTGAAAGGGTGGTTATTCTGTGAATTATAATTATTCTTCGTTTTTCGTTTCATTACACACATTTTTCACTATTTGTATCTTCTCCCATATAAAATTTAAGACGGTTGACCCATACAAGACACGTAAATATGTTATTTTTATGACTTATCTATTTGTACTACGTAATGACTAAGTCTTCTGGGCACGATGGACGATAACCTTTGATGCCGCTACGGAGCGCCTATTGGATTGCCTTTAGTTAGTTTAGGATTTTTTATTTTAGTTTATCTTAGCATTTTAGTTTTTTATTTTATATTTAGTTTTCTTAGAAATAATTAGGTTTTAGGATAAATATTTTAATGAAATTGATATGAATACTATATAAATAAATTATATTTTCATACCACATTGATTTCCAATTAGAAAAAATAAGTACATTTTGTAAGCCTATGTTATGTATGAAACTCTATTTTCGATCTAGTTTGCGATGTATGTTATTTTTTGTTCTAGTGTATGTAAAGTTATTTAATGGTAATTATTGTAATTAATGACATTTTCAATTAAATAAAGAAACAAACATCTTGGAACAACTAACACCCTGCTATCTGATCCCAAACTAGGCAGAGCCATGTCAACCTGACATCTGATAAACATACTTATATATTCCTAAAGCGGGATATGGCCGCTTTTAAAATTGATCACTGTAGCTGGGAAAAGCTCGCTCAAAATAGAGTTGAATGGCGCAAACGTGTAGTGGAGGGTCGTAAGATCTGTCATGAAGCCTGGTTCGGAGTACTTGCTGATAAGAGACAGAAGCGACATGAAAGCGGCTCGGCACCAACCACCGCAAACTTCTCTTGTCAGGCCTGCGGCAGGCTATGTCGCTCTCGCATCGGTTTGTTTAGCCACCAAAAGAAATGTCGCTCAGACAATGCGCCGTAAATCGTCTGTAACAGACGCAAAGGCCATATATATATATTCCTAAATACATACATATTATAGCAAAATACAGACAGAAACAGAACAAATTATCGTGCTCATCGCACAAAAAGTTGTCCTGGGTGGGGTCGAACCCAAGACTTTACCCGAGCAGTCAGGTTCACTAAATACTAGACCAACAGACCATTCAATACAGACCTTTAAGATTAATACATTTAAAATTTAAATACCGTTGATTACCATGTTTACTATCAATAACACGCAGTCAACGTCACATTAATAGAAACATGTTCGTTAGAAAATAGTCCTTAACAATATGTTCTTAAGGTTCCCCAGTGTTACTACATATGTTTCACTTACAGTACTCATATCAGTCGTTTGGCTCGTGCACAAAAACGTACGTCACTTGTTATGACATAAAATTAGCAAGTTTCTAACATGCCAAACTTTTTTCTGTACTTACATACTTAGGTACTAATTGAATAAGATTACAAGAAGTTCCAAAGTAAACTTAGCCGCTATTATTCTTCTACCAAGTTTCGAAACAAGTACACGGCCTACCTGATGGTATTGGTTACTGTAGCCTTGCAATACTCATGGCAACATAGATACATAGATAGTTAGCATACTCTTTATTATACTCACCCAAACAGAATGTACAAAAATACATTGGATATAAAGAACATAATGTACCTATGTGTACAACGGGCGCGACAGTCTTATCACCTTAAGTGATTTCTTCCAGACAACCTTTGGATAGATAGGAACTGTAAGTAAAGTTAACGGTAGCAGGTCCGTGCAACTAATAAATTATACTAAGTACATGTAGTACCTATATCAGTTATCTGGTTCCTATAGTACAAGCTCTACTTAGTTTGAGATCAGATGGCCGTGTGTGAATAATGTCCCAGGATTGTTATATATACCTATATATTGCAGGTATAGGTTGGTAGATGGCCTTGATGACTTGCCTTTCACGCCGCAGGTCGTGGGTTCGATTCCCACCAACGACAAATATTTGTGTAATATCGTTACTGTTATAAAATAAATCTTATTGTAAATATCTATGTTACTAGAAATAATAATGTATACAACTATAATACTACAAACATGTTCTGACTATTTACAAGCGCTTTTTTAAAGTCTACGTGAATAAAAACCTTTTTTATTTATTTTTTATTTATTTTAATTATTTCCTACAATCCGTGTACCTAAATATCTATATGTACCTAGAAATAATTATAAATTAGATATATATTACTACGAACATGTTCTGACTATTTACAAGCTCTTTTTTAAAGTCTACGTGAATAAAAAAAAAATTATCACTCTTTCGCTTTCACACCTTTAAATGTAATTGTTTCTTCCAGTTTAACGGAGCATTTCCTGCTGCAAGCACTGGATAAGCTCAACTCTGTGACGCTGAGCCCCGAACAAGTTCTGCTGGACAAACTGAGGCCATTGCAACGGCGGATACTGCCGCTGGCTGCGGATATATTGCTGGCTGGTGTCAACCCGGTAAGATTAAACTCACATAGTTTCACAGACTTTATTTTTAGGGTTCCGTAGCCAAATGGCAAAACGGAACCCTTTTAGATTCGTCATGTCTGTCTGTCCGTCCGTATGTCACAGCCACTTTTTTCCGAAGCTATAAGAGCTGTACTGCTGAAACTTGGTAAGTAGGTGTATTCTGTGAACCGCATTAAGATTTTTACACAAAAATAGAAAAAGAACAATATTTTAGGGGGGTCGCCATACATAGAACTGATGCTCAAAAAAAAGTTTTTCATCGTACCCATACATGTGGTGTCTATGGATAGGTCTTCAAAAATCATATTGACGTTCCTAATATCATTTTTGCCTAAACTGAATAGTTTGCGCGAGAAACACTTCCAAAGTGGTAAAATGAGTGTCCCCCCCTGTAACTTCTAAAATAAGAGAATGATAAAACTAAAAAAATTTATGATGTACATTACTATAGAAACTAACAACGAAAATTGGTTTGAACGAGATCTAGCAAGTAGTTTTTTTTTTAATACGTTATAAACCGCAATTGGCTTTCATTTAATCAACTGAAATACTTGCTGCTACGGAACCCTTCATGTGCGAGTCCGACTCGCACTTGGCCGGTTTTATCTTTTTCTTAAAAAGACACCGTCCTCACTCGGGAATCTAATCCCTGAGTCGCTACTTCACAAACAGACAGACACAAATTACATCCAGACTCAGAACAACTATTCATGGGTCACACAAATACTGCTCGCAAAGTATCAGCTAGACTCTTTGGATTCGATAGACAGACGCGCTCGCAGGATAATCGACGATAGAGACCTAACAAGTAAAAAGCTGCAAAACTTGGATCATCGGCGTCAGGTTGCAAGCTTATCGGTTTTCTACAGGCTGTTTCATGGAGAATGCGCTCAAGACCTCCATCAACTGATCCCTCCATCTCCCTTTTCTCATCGGACTACAAGGCGTCGCACAGTGGTTCGTGTAGAACAAGCTAGCTGGACAATATTATTTGTTTCGATTTTTATTTATAAATGAGGTTATTAAGCAAAGATATAAGGGTCATAATACTATTTGAGGTCCATTGGTCGTTTGAGCAGGTATAGTGAAATAAAAACACAATATTTTTTTAAACAATTTTATAAATAAATTTAACTATAAATGTAACTATAAAATCTAATATCAGATACATAAAATACCTACTTAAAAACTAAATCGATCACTCATCATCACTATCATCAGATGAATCATCCATTGAATAGTCATGATCATGAGTGGCAGAACTATGAAAACTAGAAACTATATTAACATTTTGTTCCTTAAAGCTAGGTTGAACTAATAAATCTAGGACTTCGATAGGGAATGAACCTATTTTCTTCCGGGGAATTTCTCTTAAACCATTTATTACAGGGTCAGATGTTATCAATAACATATTAAGTAAATCTCTATTCGTAGCTATTCTTTGCACAGCTGCTATTTCTTGCACAGCTGCTCCACTTTTCAGCCAATTTTGAAGAATATTTTGAGATGATGACCTTGACGTCTCTCAGGGACTGCTCCGTAACACCATCAAAGTCATGTCTCAAAGATATAAACCGAAAGAGCTCCACGTTTCGCGTTTCCTTCGGGTGTTTTAGCCATTCTTCAAAAAAGTCCATTTTTGAGACGGTGAAAACTGTTTAAAGAAAAAAAAAGAAAAAAATTAGTTGTGCAAATAATTCGCAATATTTTTTTCTACTAATTACTACTAGATACTTGTGAGAATCATATAAAATAGATTTTACAGAGTGGACATGAGTGGACATGTAATATTTTGACTATTGAATTCAAAAATATGGGTGAAAAAGTCCACTTTTATCGAAACATTTAATTTAATAAAATTAAATAATGAAGATCCTGTGATAAAAATTAACTAAAACAAAACTACTTACCCTTATGTACACAATCCATCACAAAAACACTATCACAAATTTCTTTTAGTGACTTAAAATAATGTTAACAATATGGTGTAAAAATGCAAATGAATGCACTTTGAATTATCAACACTTTATATACTTACCTTAATGACGGGCCTAATGAGGGTAATTACGAAAATTAATAGATGTATTCCTTAATGTATAGGGCTAATGAGTTCATCTTAATAATTAACTATTAGGAATTGAAGAGTTGTTTTTGTCCAGCTAGTTTGTTCTACGCGAATCACAGTGCGTCGGGAGGCTCTCCACCGCTATGTCGTTGACATCCCATTATGCCGTACGAAGCGTTTTGCTTCCTCTTTCATCATACGCACGGCTAAGCTGTGGAACAACCTCCGAAACGACGCGTTTCCAGACTCATATAACATGGGTTTATTCAAGGTTAGAGTGAACAGGCATCTTATGGGTACGCGCGGTCCACCTTCGACCACATCTTCACTTACCATCAGGTGAGATCGTGGACAAGGGCAAACCCATTTAGCATAACAAAAAAAATATTTGTCCGGCGCGGGACTCGAACCCGCGACACGAAACGGCGAGGCGACTGCTGAA
Organism: Pseudoips prasinana; assembly: GCA_951640165.1. Classification (NCBI taxonomy): domain Eukaryota; kingdom Metazoa; phylum Arthropoda; class Insecta; order Lepidoptera; family Nolidae; genus Pseudoips; species Pseudoips prasinana. The sequence continues at coordinate 13,275,314 of OX621259.1, read as the reverse complement.
CCACACGTGCAGTCAAAACGACTACCTTGTTAGCCTAGCGGTAGCGAGATCAACCACAGTCAATGAGGTCCTAGGGTAGGTTTATATTTTGGCAAAAATAACACTTTGAAATCTATGTCTTCTTGGGTCTCTTACTTTTGGTGATAACTTACCTGAAGTTATAACATACATATACCTAGTTACTAATATTGCCTACTTTATAATAATAATATTTAATAATATAATATTTTTTTTATAATAATATTTAGGGACAATGTCACACAGATCATCCTAGTCCCAAACTAAGCAAAGCTTGTACTATGGGTACCAGGCGACGATATACATACTTATATAGATAGATAAATATTAATATACATAGAAAACATCCATGACTCAGAAACAAATATTCGTGCTCATCACACAAATATTTTCACTTACCGGGATTCGAACCCAGGACCACCAGCTTCGTAGGCAGGAGCACTACCAACTAGGCTACAGTGACCGTCGTGAAATTAAACAATTAAGTACAATTGAGGTAACAAAAAGTGTTATTTTCCAGCTTTCCTATTATCGTGTTACTATTTCCTTTTTGGCAACACTAGAATATCGTCTGGCCACGTAAAAGTACTAAATTTCTCAGTCAATAGGTACTTGTAGCTTAATAATATCCAATTGGGCCAGTAATTGACATACTAAACCCGCAATTCTAGTAGAATAATGATGACAACAGTATCCGTTAAATATACTTAGGTACCTACTTTGTGTAACACACAACGGGAGTATATATTTAAGGTTTTTGGCAACGTGGAAAAAGACGCAGGGCAAAAGGGCATGGATTGCGATTTTTTGTATTCTCTCTCCATATAAGCCTCTAGTAAAGTCTCCACTGCTTTACTGGGGTATGACAAGGACTTCACTGTGACGGACTTTACTTGACATGACGAAATAAATGAAATAATAATATATTTTACGGAAGGCTCATAAGGCCGAAGAAGCCAGAGCCGTAACTGAATAAAAAATAAAGTATATATTTAACGCTTATGTTAAATCAATCCAACTTATGTGTACACTCCAAAAGATTTATGCAAAAATCCATAGAGTCAAATCCTGTAATAATAATAACTTGGGATCGCACTCGTTCGAAATTCGACCATCAAGGTTCCATTGTCAAATACTATAGTGCTACAAACTTATCTGGCCCGGTGGCCAAAAGTAGAACTAACGACGCCAGTTTGAAATGTCAATCGGCCTGTTATTCCATGACGTTCCTGCCATTGATTGTTTGTTGCGCGTATTTATTTTTCTTTATGTGTTTTTAATCGAAAAAAATGCTGAAAGCTTTAAAAAGTGATGCGAGGAATGTTATATTACAACTATTGAATTCTATGAAGGAAGAAAAACGCCTTCAGGCACCAATTATACCCTTCAATAAGTTGTATGAACGCGTAGCTGCTGCTACAGGTTAGTGTTGTCAGCTTCTGAAAAAATGCGAAATTCCCCCTCGCATTTTAAATTAAAATACATATTTTAAAATATTCATTATTTATTTAATTTTTGCTATTTCCTTTGTAGTTGTCCGGGAGCGATTTGTAAGAAAACTTGTGAAAGAAAAAGAGCAAGCAGATGCAAAAATTTATAGCAGATCAGAATATCGGTAGATCGAATTCTGAAATCCTATCATTGATTTAAATAAAATAATAAATAAATAAAAAAGGTTTTTATTCACGTAGACTTCAAAAAAGCGCTTTAAATAGTCAGAACATGTTTGTAGTATTATAGTTGTATACATTATTATTTCTAGTAACATAGATATTTAGGTACACATTGTATTAATAGTATTAAAAATTAATAAAATTTATTTTATAACAGCAATGATATTTATCGTATCAAGTTATTGTCAAGAGATTATGTTTAAGTTTAATTATCTAGTTTAAGTCTAATATTTGTTATACGTATTGGCAGAAGCTTTTGATAAAATAACAGTCAATGAATGGCAAAAGCATTGCAATCATGTAAAAAAATATTGAAAATGTGTATCGAAAAAGGGATGGATACTTAGACGAGCTTTTCATCATTCATTTAGGTAGTGATAGTGAAAGCGAAAGCAGTGTTTCCGATAATGATGATGATGAAATGACTTCTGAATTAAACCATTCTGGTGACATAATAATACCTGGAGTATCTCCGTTAGAGAACACTCAGCATACATTTTATGTAAATGATCATAATTATTCTATAAAAATATTAAGATTTGTAATGACAGTATTTGTTTGCTTTTTAGTGAAGTAACATTCACGTTACAATGTGCATATTATTTTTACCCACTTTATGGCAAAAAATAGTTACTAGCAACACTAAATGCGATAACAGCGACGCTGCCAGCGGGCCAGATAAGTTTGTGGCACTGTACCTCTATAGACATTCAAAGATGCCAGAAAACTTAAATAAAAAAAAAATATATTTTATTTTATTTACTCAACTTAACCTAAGTACAATATTGTTAGGCATAACATTGCCTGTGTTTAAGCCCCGCTCTTCCACGTGCAGGTAATTTATTACAGATTAAATAGCGTTAGTTTTAAAATAATTATAAAAACAAAGCGAAAAAATACCGTTATAGTTAGATACAAAAAAAACTGGCCAAGTGCGAGTCGGACTCGCCCATGAAGGGTTTCGCAGCAGCAAGTATTTCAGTTGATAAAATGAAAGGTAAATTGCGGTTTACGATTTATGACGCTTTAAAAAAAACTACCTACCAGATTGCGTTCAAACTAATTTTCGTTGTTAGTTAACATGGTACATCATATATTTTTTTTAAGTTTTATCATTCTCTTATTTTAGAAGTTACAGGGGGGGGACACTCATTTTTCCACTTTGGAAGTGTCTCGCGCGCAAACTATTCAGTTTAGAAAAAAATTATATTATCTAGGAACCTCAATATCATTTTTAAGACCTATCCATAGATACCCCATGTATGTGTACGATGAAAAAAAAATTTTGAGCGTTAGTTCTATGTATGGGGAACCCCCAAAATTATTATTATTTTTCTATTTTTGTGTTAAAATCTTAATGCGGTTATAGTTTCGGAAAAAATGGCTGTGACATACGGACGGACCGACAGATAGACAGACATGACGAATCTATAAGGGTTGCGTTTTTTGCCATTTGGCGACGGAACCCTAAAAAGAAGAAACTTTGTAGGAATCCTCTTTTTAAATATTTGTTGCTTAATATAATATTGTACTTAAATGAGTTAATTTAGAGCGACTCAATCTCAATCCGTTTAATCACATAAATAATCAGAAGTTTTGTAGTAAACCCTGCTAAACAATTTGGCTTTATTAGTTCTTTTAAACGAATATTATATTTACATTGCCCCATAAAAGAGCTACTTATTCTGTGAAGGTATGTAACACAAGGTTATTCTTATAATTTCTTACTTTTATCATACCGATGATCCCCAAGCAACCAGTAGAAATTTAATTGAATACAGTATAGGTAATGCCTAAGTAAGTAAAGTCACAGTTGATAATAATAGATATTAAATTCATTCAAATATAAACATTAAATTCATCAGTTTCAATATTAAAAGCAAACAGAACAGATTACAATATTTTATACTTTCTCTTAATATGTTTACTTAGGATCCAATTTTATTGAAAAACGATAGCCAAGATTGCCTCACAACCTATAAGGATTAAAGAGATATATCCTCTGAGGGGAATAAGAAAATTCATGGGCCTCTCAAATCTTTAAATCTTATCTTAAACGACCATTAAGTGGCCGAAATTGTATCACTGATTTATGGGGGAAAAAATAGGACGGCACAATTGGTAGAAATTCTTTTTTTTACAAATAATTAAGTATCTTGGGACAACTAAAACACATTGCCATCTGATCCCAAACTAGGCAGAGCCTACTATGGCAACCAGACAACTTATAAACGTACTTACTTATATTATAATTTCGAAAGTAACTCTGTGTGTCGCGTTTTAACGCTAAATTACTGAACCGATTAAAATGAGATTTGGTGCACAGATTGTCTTAGGCTGAGATCTATAGAGCGTACTTAGACTTTGCTCAAACTTTACTTACGTAAAACTTTGCTAAGTGTATGCTAAGCTTATACTTTGATTTGGTATTTATAGACTTTTTGAAGTTAAGATTATGCTTAGCATAAGCTAAGACAGACAAAGTCAAAATACCAATTGTAATTTCGTTACATGCATTAACTTCTGTCTAAGTAAAGTCTGAGCAAAGTCTAAGTACGCTGTATAGATCTCAGCCTTGGGATATGACATAGGCTACTTTTTGATGTGAAAAATAAGTTGTAAGGACTTGAAATGGGGAATACAAGAACAATGATGAAGTACAAGCTGTAACCCAAACATAGCTCTGCTTAATTTGGGATTAGAAAGCCGTGTATGATAAACGCCCAGGAAATTATTATATTCATTAATTACACTACAAACATGTTCTGACTATTTATACAAGCACTATTTTAAAGTCTAAGTGAATAAAAACCTTTTTTATTTCATTCCAAATTATTTATTTATATTATTATTTTTTACACATTTATTATTATAAAATCTATATAAAAAACAATAATGTAAAAATAAATATGTAAAAAATAGAGTTCCTCTTGCGGCGGTGTGGTCAGGATGACATAGAAAGGAACCTCCTCACAATGCGTGCCGTTCCCATAATTGCTGCCTTTTGTATCCGACCTTTGACTGAGTGATCCAGCGATATATTATTTTTTTTATTATTAAGTTGAAGCCAATAAATAAATTACAATTATCTCCCACAGCTGGCCCAAACTGCTATAAACATGTTCTACCAACTGTCCCTCCACGCCGCCCAACAGCAGCGCGTCCACGACGAGGTGCACTGGGCCATCGCCTCCCGGGAGGCGGGCGCCGACACCCCGGAACTCCCCTACGTGGCCGCCTGTGCGAGAGAAGCCATGCGGCTACACCCGGCTACCGGAGGTGTAGTCAGGAGAAGCCGCGAGGATATTATTGTTGGAGGCTATGCAGTGCCTGCTGGGGTGAGTTAAAATTATCAACCAAAGTAGTCCACAGGGTCTTTACAATTCCAGGATACCTCCATTAGTGAATATCACACTAATATTATGAAGGCGAAAGTTTGTGAGTGTTTAAGTTTGTTAATTCTTTACGCCTACACGCCTGGAGCGATTTTAATAAAATTTGGTATGGAGTTAGCTGAGACCCTAGATTAACACAGGTATAGGCAGATATATAATTTATAAAGTTTAACGCGTGTAAAAAATAAGCATGAAGTAAAACTTCAAACGGAACTGGCTATGAGAGAAAGAGAGAAAGAAAATGTGTGCTTGCACCTCTCTATATTATTGAAGGGCCATTCAATAATATACGAAAATTAAATCTCTGTCTTTTTTTTCTTTCTTTTCTCTACTAACTTAAACCTCTACGCTCTAAATTGTGGTTGCTACACTGAATACCTCATAAGCAATATAAACAACCCCGTAGGAAGACAAACAGCCCAGTTTTTTTTATTTTAAAGACTACTTCCTCACTAGGCAGTCTAATCCCTGTGTCGCGGGGAACTTTACAAACATATAATAGACGGACACAAATTACATCCGGACTCAGGACAACTATTTATGGGTCACACAAATAGTCCGGCGCGGGACTCGAAACCGCGACACGAAGCGGCGAGGCGACTATGTTAACCGCTGCGCCACACGTGCAGTCTAAAAATCCTAAATCATTTGTGTTTTGCGGCTCTCGACTTAACTGTAACGTGTTTTTGGCCCCTATAAAAAAAGATAAGTATGGCTGCACTAGAAGCCATATCAACTCCAGCGGTCACATCAAAAATATTTTGTACTTAGTTGGAGTTGGAAAATATCTTCTAAAGAAAATCGTAATAATTCCATATTCAACTTCAATCCAACTAACTTATAATAGGTATTAGTAGCAACTTGAAATGTAGCTAGCTGAAATCTAGTTCAGATTTCAAATTTAATTTTGTTTTGTAAAGCATTGTCACAGTAAAACGGAATGATTATTGCATATCTCGTCGTTTTTGTCAAATTATTCTTTTTTATACAAAAGGAAATGGTGCAATCCAACAAATTGTATCAAATAACCTTCGCTAAAGCAATTTATTTAAATTAGTGTTCTTCACTGTATTCTCTTTTATTTTAACCGAGATTTTTGTACATTTTATATATATATTTAGAAGCATAAAATGGAAATTATGAATTTGTTTATAAATTGGCTTCGTTCTAGAGGGAGTACAGCGAAAAAAGTGTTAGTTTCATGAGTTATTTGAATAAATCCCTGTGGTTTATGCGGGGATGAGTGAATGAAGAGACTTTCTAGAATAATCTTAATAATATTATCTTTTGTAAAGTCTCCGTTTTAAAATGGTGAATGCCGTCGGGAGAATTGTAAAACAAATGTTAAAATGAGGACTCTTTCGGGGTCTAATTAAGGGACTACCTGTTGTGCATTGGAGACCACGGTGCGGTCCCAGTTGTCATGAGAACAACTATGACAATAGTTATCACAAGCTAAATTGTCTAAGACCTGGTCTTTGTGCCTGGTTTCAATTAATAATAATAATATCCTGGGACATTATTCCCATACGGCCATTTGATCCCAAACTAAGCAGAGCTTGTACTATGGAAATCATATATCAGATATATTACATATACCACTTTCCTTTTGTAAAACATAGTTATATAGATAATTACACCCAGACACAGGACAAACAGACATGTTCATGCACACAAATATCTGTCCTCGAAAAGTCTAGTCCGAAATCGAAACCAAGACCTGCGATGTGAAATGCTAGACGCTTGTTTAGTTTTGATATATGCTAGACTAGAAGCGACCCAGACCCAACAGAAATGAAGAATTGTTCTTTACTATGTAAGAATCATCAGCTAAACCTAATTAAAAAAAATAAAAGAAAAACACCACCACCCATTCCATCCCTTTGGGGGCGCAGAGGTCGACCCGAGGGAATATCTTTCAGAGAACGAACAAAACCGTATATCTGTGTAATCTTCTATCATACTGCAATCGCCAACCCGTTTTCCAACCGTAGCGATTATGGCATATCCCTCCAAATGCTGAACACAACTCCATTGTGACATGATGAAGGTGATGAATTTCTAATTAATATTTTTTGGTAAATGGTTGTAGATTCGTGGTATCATACGAAATACTTTTATTAAATACTAGCTGTGCCTGCGACTTCCCCGCACATTTGTAATGACTCCCTAAATATTATACCTATATCTCTAATACCTATTTGGTCGCTTGTCGCAAAATTATAGAACATTTATATACAAACACTTTTCTCTAATAATGTTTTTTGTATGGCAATTCGTGTTTATAATAAATTACCTGATGTATTCAAAACACTAAATCCCTGGACATTTAAAAACAAACTATTTAATTTTCTATTATATAAATGTTATTATTCAGTTGACGACTTTTAAAAGGAAAAATTCGATGCTACATTTAAATTAGACCATAATGCTATGTAAAACTCAAAAACTGTGCCCTTTTTTCAGTACTTGGGAATTGTTACAGAATTAATAATTTTGTAAATTGAATTTGTATTAATTATAAGAATATATTTGACCTGTAAAGATTTGTGCGCCGGAAACGGCAGAATATTTTGGACATTTTAAACTGTAACAACCGGTGACAACAATATTCTTACAAATAAATAATTCTGTTCTATTCTATACTACACATATTTCCATACAAACTTTTATTCCCCTATTCCCTAATGTTATTTTACACCCTTGAGGGTAAAACTTCACAAACTTTGAATGTCATATTTATTTATATCGAATCAACAGACAAATAACGATACTACGATAAAACTAATCATGATTTGTCGACCATTTGTCGTATTAAAAAGTAGCCGATGTCGTTTCTCAGGCTCTAGACCTTTTGTACACCAAATGTCATTTAAATCGGTCCAGTAGTTTTAGCGTGAAAGCGCGACAGACAGACAAAAGGAGTTAATTTAGAATGTAAAGAAATATTAAGAATAAATAATAAGAATGTGTTAACATTAATAATATTACATTAGTAAGGATTGTAGTTTCAAGCCGCAGAGAATCAATTTTAAGTACAGACGCCAGCACATCAAGCTACCCCAATCTGTCAAGTTTCCCCAATTGAAAGTGAACCTTATGCTTTTGTGATAAAATTGAAAATCTATAAAAGATATTTGACGGATTGGGGTAGCTCGATGTGCTGGCGTCTGTACTTAACGAAGTATAAACTAGGCATTAGAAACACTTTGCCGAGTGATCAGTACCGCATTAGTATGCGGCTCTATAATTCTTTGAATATATTTAGTATTTACACTTAATTTACCATACCTACTAGTAACATAAATATTATCTGGCGCATAAGAAATTATTTAACAACTTACTTTTAGTATCTCTGCTGTAACCACAATAAAAATCTCCGCTCAACTCATAACCGTTTGCTTCGATGCCCTTCTCATCGTTCTGTCTTTCGCCACTCTTCGTTCTTTATGCAGTCTATCCTCCTGTGGAATGCACTGCCATTGGAAGTCAGGATGGCCAAGAGTCGTTTTTCTTTTAAGAATAAACTACGAGTATTACTGGGTGCCCTTAACACTGTGAGCTGAATCAACATATCCTTTCGTTATATATATATATATATATATATATATATATATATATATATATATATATATATATATATATATATATATATATGTGTGTGTGTGTGTGTATATATCTATTGATCTCATATTCCTATTTTTTTTTCTTCTACCGTACCGTATCTTATATCGATCTCCTATATCTGTAGGTGCCTAATGCACCTATCTAATTATCTCTGCACCACCTTAAGGTTGTTGAAAATGCCTTAGGCATTAAGTCCACCTTTGTACCTATATGTGCATAAAGTTTAGATAAATAAATTAATTAATAAATAGCCCTAAAAGAAATAATGTTTTTATTTATAGTAGTCCTTTCAGAAAATGCTGACTTAGAAACTTACCTCTTCTTCTCTTTCCCAGGTCGATATAGTCCTTGCTCACGGCGTCACCAGCAAATCTGAGAAGCAATGGGGCCGTGCCCACGCCTTCGTCCCTGAGCGATGGTGCAACGAGGGTTGGGGTCCTCTGAAAGCCTCTAGAGCACATCCTCTAGCCTCCATGCCTTACGGAGAAGCTTGCCCTGCTACCGGAGTGGTCGGAAAGATGCTCTCTTCCTTGACGACCAGGGTCTTAGACAAATATAGGCTAGAATGGCATGGACCAGCGCCTATTGTGGCTACAGTGGGCATAAATAGGTTGCATCCGCCTTACTACTTTGTTCTGCAGAATGCCGCTTGAAATATTGTGATATTTTTTTTGTAATTGCTTGTTTACACTTTGTTAAGTTACAAGCACAAGTTGGAGATTTAATTACAGATTTGCATAATCTACGTGTAAACTTTGACTAGATACTTGCCTTTGTCGTGGGTTCGATTCCCACCCAGGACAGATATTTGTGTGCATGAACATGTCTGTTTGTCCTGAGCCTGGATGCAATTAGGTATATAAGTATGTATTTACAAAAGAAAAGTAGTATATGTAGTATATCAGTTATCTGGTTTCAAACAAGCTCTGCTTAGTTTGGGATCAGATGGCCGTGTGTGAATAATGTCCCAGGATATTAAGTGATACATGCCAATGCACTTTGCATTTAGCAAAGTAAAGTGACGCGGTTATTCATTTCTATTATGTTGTAATGGACGGAGACAAATCCATGCAACACCAACCAAAATTTAATATCATTGCCTTTCTGTTTATCATAAATTTAAGAAAAGGATGGGGCATCTTTAGCTGTGTTTTTGGCGTGAACTACTGAAGGATACTTAGCGGCCCGTTAGAACCCGACGACCAATTGATGGTTGGGTATGGGACCCGGTTTGACGGTTCTTCGTATCCACTGTTCTTTTCTGTCCTGCTATATGAGAGAGAGATGTAATGACATGTAAATTAGTTAAATGGTATCCTACAAACATATGGAATGAATTGAAAAATGTATTAACTGTAATAGACTGTGGCTAGTGATTCTAGGAATTGGTATTAAAGCTATATTAGTGTTAACTGTTAATTGATAGCAAACAATATCTCTCATGAAACGGGCTGCAGCGTCTCTCTGTGTACTATGACTATCATATTGTGATCGCTAATCCGTCTGCCAAACATGGCCATTATGGCATATCCTCCCATGATTCTCGGGGGAGGCTTTTGTCCATCAGTGGACTTCTTACAGCTGCTATATTGTAATTTATTAATTACTCGGCGAACAGACATGCGAATATAAAATATAATCTTCAAGTTTGCTTATATCGACGACTTGCAAGTTAATAATCAAGTGTAAACAAGCCATTAGTATTGTTTATAAGTTATTGTTCGTAAGTTGATTGAAAGATTATTAGTTAATTGGCGTAATTATCAAATTGAATGAAGAAAATAGAGGTATTTGTTGTAAATGTTGTTTTATTTAAATGCAAATAAAAAAACTTATCTATTAGGTGTCCGTGAATTTATATTTATAAATTAAATATTTTTTATATTAAATATACTGATTGCACAGCAAATTTACCCGGGCGTAATTGAAAATATATTCCGCTACGAGAAAAGTAGGTTAGGTTAGATTTTAATTGCGACCATAAAACCAGGAACAAATAAATTTACACAAACAATCAACTTTTAAATAAATAGCAATGTGTCATGAGCTTAAATAACTGTTAAGAGTACAATATGTTGCTGTGAAATCAGTATTTTTTGTAATATTATAAATTATACATACATAGACTAACGCCTGTTTCCCGGAGGGGTAGGCAGAGACAACGGATATCCATAATTATTATTATTTTATTAGTATTTGTAACATTTACATAAATATTTTGATTTGCAGTTAAATATTACAATGTCTTTTATATTGTTTTAATAACTCATAATCATAGGTACATGATTTTAATCGTGCTGAATTATATTAGGGATTATTTTGTATGCAAATTATTATTTCGTAACCACTTTATTTTTTAAAGAAATCTCATTTATTTATTTTAATAAATATCGCATCGTCAGTGCATATTTTTTCTACGAGTTACTATTAGCTGCTAAGGTATAGCTATTAATTATATTAACAACATATACCTATATATGAATAGGAACACTCTTTGAGCTGTACCGCCTAAGATAAATATTAAATTTATAGCTCGTAAGTACGCCTTGTATTATTACATGAAATATAAAGATATTGTAAAGTCATTTCTGCTATTTTATTTATAATACCTGTCTCAGCTAGGGTTGCAAACGAACAGTATTATACTGTTTTTCACTATTTTATTCTTTACTAGCTGTACCCCGCGGTTTTACTCGCGTTAAATTTTATAAATTATCACAGCTCCTCCCCCGTAGGCGATAGCGTGATAATATGTAGCCTATATGTTGACCCGACCTCTTGGTAATATTCATGCAAAATTTGAAGTAAATCCATGCCGTACTTTTTTTTAGCCCGGACATACATACAGACAAACAGACACACAGACAAAAATTCTAAAAACTATATTTTTGGCTTCGTTATCGATTGTAGATCACGCCCCAAAAATCCTTTAAAAAAATATTCAATGTACAGTTTTGTCTTTCCTACGATTTTATTATATGTATACATACTATTGAATAAAAATAAAGTATAGAAAATACTGTTATACAAAATTTACTTAGTCAGAGGGCGTTCACTGCTCAGTGCAGCGTAGCCATAAAGATTGTAAATTAGTAAGTTGTGTGAAAAGCTCTAAAAATAAAGGGTAAAACCGCGGGGCACTGCTAGTTATCTATAATAAACCGGCCTGTACTAACTTAGACTTCTTCCAGAGGTAGTAGGTTAAATAAAACCACAATTTGCATCCAAAGCAAATACAACATTATTGCATCAAAAATCACTTAACTCATTGTATCGGCGGAAAATCTCAATAGCGAGATCTAGGAATCAGTAATGGAAACTCTATAACGCCATCTATTGATCGACTCCCGTGAACTCACAATAGCGCCATCTATTGATTGACTCCCCGTGAACTCACAATAGCGCCATCTATTGACTGGCACATGAACTCGGGAACGAACATCCCGCCCACCATGGACAGAATGTCCAGAGCTTATATCGCACATCCAGATTAAGGGTAGCTTAACTCGAAATAATTCAAAATGGAGTTATTACAAGCATCGGAATCAGTGCCAAGAACTGCGTAAACTGCAAAGACACCCGTTCAAAAATCTTCATTATTACAGTGTAGATGTCGCTGTATGTTAGTCTTGCTGAGTTGATACCGGGACACCCCCCGCCAACAAGAGTGACGCAACACCAGTTATGTACGTTACGTCGCTCGTTAGGATATTATCTATACACTTCAATACTCGATTATTTCGAGTTAGTTTACCATTTGTGATTCAGAACAATAATGAAACATGAATTATTTTGAGTTGATTTGTTATAGGTGAACGAACTTGTATTGTATTTTTTGACATCCTTGGATTATTTCTACTTGTGCTTGTATTGTTTACAAAAGTAAGTAGTTTTTATGACACTTACTAGAAATAGTTTGGTATTAGTGAAATTATGTTATAGGTTTAGAGTTAGTTGGGTATTGTTGGTTAAATACACTCTTATTCTAAAGCTATTAATGTTTTTAACTATTTTTATATCTTATTATTTAGAGATAACCTTCTATTTACGAAAATCATTTTATTCTCATTTGTTTTCCAATTAGAAGCCCTCCTATGAGGGTATTTTTGAGTTAGTTTAGTATTCGTGGTTCATATTTTTTTTCCTACAGATGATGAAAGGTCGCGTCCTTTTATTTATCCAAAAGGTGTCTGGAATTGAAACAAACCATAATCCTGACACTGGTAACATGGAAGATGAGGTTCAAGATCATTCAACATCGCATTCGACTTCCAGAACAACTGAAGGAATCTTTAAGACCAGTGAAGCAAGAAGAGGTAATAACCACTGCCAAAACACCTGCCAACGATCCCCAGGTGAACCCTTTGAACTGCATTTCAAGAGATAGTAGTGGCTATAGCGACTTCGACGATTCCCATTCCGATGCCGATCCAAACTTCAACCCATCTCCGAAAGCAACACCATGCCGTCCGCCTCACATACAGTCGGGAAACAGGTCACGGTGTTCGAGTACTTCCTCCTCCAACAGCTCCTCGTCTGATTCTAGTAGCTCTTCTTCTAGTTCAAGCAGTTGTGCACCCTTCGACACAAATTCGAACATCCTTCATAGTTAGTATCCGCCCGTGGAAGCTTCAACCTCTCAATCGGTTGTTAGTACCTCTGCTGATCCTCAATGTATTATAAGGGGACGAAAAAGGACTAGAAACTCAGTAAAATGGTTAACTAATATTAAAAAACTACGACGAAACACCGGAAAAGCCTACGAAGAGCCTATGAAGATTAATAAAAATGTTCCTGAAAGATCAGTAAAACCTTCTTGTGGCGACAAGTGCAGGTTGAAATGCCAAAAACCAAAATCTCTGAACTATTACGCAAATCTTTGACCATTTTTGGCCATTGCGACCTGCAAAGACAAAGGGAGTTTGTTGTTAGGCACACTCAAGTCATTAAGCCAAAATACATATACAGCACTACCCAAATTACAGGTTACTAAATTCTGCAACAATCGTCTAAGAGTCTTAGGCATTCTTCAAGGCTACTTTGAGTTTGAGTGACCAGTTCATTACAACTGGCTCTTTCAAAACAAACTAACGATGGATTCATTGACGCAGACCAAAGAGGTAAACACGGTCTAAACTTGACGGTTGATGATGAGACAAAAGAAAGTGTCGTCACTTAAATTAGAATATATCCCTAGTGATAAATGCCTAGCGGATCTATACTATGACTATAAAAGACCTACGAGAAAATCAGCAGTTACCAGCGAGCGGCATCGTCATCAACATTTAACCGGATTTTAACACGCAGTTTAATATTTCTTTTCACATACCAAAAAAATACTCCTGCGATGTGAAACGTACAAAAATGCTTCCGCCGAAGAAATGGAAAGGCTTCATGGGGCTTACGAGCAACATTTAAAAGAAAAAGCAATGTAGAAAGATAACAAATACTATTCAGCGGATCTCAGTTAAAAGTAGACGAAGCAGTAAGCTTTCTGAATTTATACTGTGTTTTCATATTTTTTTTATTGATTGTTATACTCAAACTTTAAAGAAACAGAATTATAGAAATTTAACCATAAATGTTTGTATTTCTCAACTATAATTACAAAATAAAACAGATACAGGTATATTTATGATAAGATCATGAATTAATTGTAGAGATTAAGAGTGCAGTAATTCAAAATATTTCACTAATAAGAAATTATTTTGACTTGATCGGATTTTTAGATGTCTATTCATTGAAGATAACTAGCATAACACGAAAAATGTAAATTAACAAATAATTAGCAATACAACTAATTTCCAATACAGCAGATAAATATATAAATAAAATAGGGATCCTACTTCTCTAATAATATTTTCATAAACTTAATTAGAAATTAAACTAAACGTTTTTTTCGCTTCCTGAAAAAAGACATATTTTGAGTTAAACTACCCTTAATCTGGGTGTGCGATATATACAAACACTGAATGACCGCCCACCATGAAACAAAATACAATATTTGGTAGAACGTTAACCAATAGTGGACTGTATGTGAACAACTTTATTACAAAATCCAAACCAATATAAGCCTAATTTTAAACTTAACGAACAATTAATTGATCCTTAATATTAATTTAATAAAAGTAAAAATATAAACACTATGTTATGAAGCTACAGGCAGCACAATTAATTTTGACACTGGTCTTTTAATTGTGGAACCTTTACAGCGCAAGGAACTCTTGTGATATTATCCGAGCCAGTATGCTTTTCGGTGATAAGACCGTAGAGCCATCTTGCAGGTGGAAGATCATCTTCCATAACCAACACTACGTCACCCAATTTCGGTTCTACGGTTTGATGTGCCCATTTGTTCCTTTGGTGAAATTGAATTAGATATTCACGCGACCACCTACGCCAGAAGTCCTGAACCATGCGTTGTGTCAACTGCCATCTTCTCAAAGTACTAACATTGGACTTCTCAAAATTCATTTCGGGTATGAGAAGTAACGGCTCATCTACTATAAAATGACCCGGTGTCAATGGACATGGATCTTCCGGATTAGTGCTAATTGTAGAAATGGGCCTGGAGTTCAGACAGGCTTCTATTTGTGTGAGTACTGTTGTCAGTTCCTCAAAAGTGAGTGTGCTTATACCAATCACTCTTTTAAGGTGATATTTTGTTGACTTTACTCCAGCCTCCCAAAGCCCTCCAAAGTTTGGAGAGTGGGGTGGAATAAAGCTCCAAGTTGTGCCGTTTGTTGCCAACCAATCAGCAATATCAGGTGCTATGTCGGACCTTCCGTGTTTGAACAACGCCTTCAATTCCTTGTTAGCTCCAACGAAAGTGGTGCCGTTATCGCTCCACATCTCTCCACAATGACCTCTCCTCGCTACAAAGCGCTTGAAGGCTGCCAAAAAGGCTTCGGATGTCATGTCACTGACGACTTCCAAATGAATGGCTCGAGTGGCCATACACACGAATAAACATATGTAGCCTTTTATGGAGTGATAACCGCGACCTTTGGTAGGGCGGATGCTAATGGGACCAGCATAGTCCACGCCACTTCTAAAGAAAGGACGGCGCATTGACCCTAGCAGAGGGCAATGTTCCCATTAAAGGATGTACTGACCGAGCGGAATGACGGATGCAAATTACACATCTGCGTACGTAGTGCCTAACGGTATCCTTTGCATTTACTATCCAATATTTGGATCGTAAATAATTAAGTACTAACTGAGGCCCACCATGTAACGTTTTCTCATGAGCGTCAGCGATGAGGAGGTGTGTTAAATGTGACTTACGAGGAAGAATTATAGGATGTTTCGAGTCTTCGTGAAGGTTGGCCCTTTGTAACCTACCACCAACTCTCAAAATGTGTTCCTCATCTAGATACGGATTGAGCGAGGTAAGTACTCCCTTTTTATTAATTTCTCCCTTTATCTTTAAAATATTTATCTCGGACCCAAAATGTTCCCCTTGACATAATTTCACACAGGTAAATAATGCTCCTTGAATTTCAGAATGTGTTAGGAAGTTATCAAATCTAGTAGTGTAATTTTTATTTTTAAACTTTAAGAACCTTTTACAATAAGCTACTATTCTAGTAAGTTTTCTAAGCGATGAATATCTTGAAATTATAGACTCGGCGCCTATTTCTTTTACTATCGTGTTGCACGTTACTAACGACTTTCTCTCCTCTAAGTTAGTTTCTTTAATTTCCTTTCTACTATAATTAATTTCCTTATTTTTCAGCCAACTAGGTCCCTGTGTCCACAACTCTAGGTTAGCGCATTCGGAAGGATTCACACCGCGCGATGCGCTGTCTGCAGGATTGTCACCGGACTGGACATGCGACCACTGCCTATTCTCCATAACAGTAAGTATTTCAGACACTCTGTTGCCGACGAACGTCTTCCAGCGACTGGGATGGCTACTCAGCCAGGCGAGCACCACTGTCGAGTCAGTCCAGGCATGTATATTTTGCTTACAGATACCCAAGGTGTCGGAAACTTCACGCAGAAGTTTTGAAAGCAGCACAGCGCCACATAATTCCAAACGAGGTATGGATACCTGTTTGACGGGGGCCACCTTGGTCTTAGCTGCAACTAGACTAACATGAACTTGACCGTTGGCATCAATAGAACGAGTATAGACAGCGGCTGCATACGCGACATTGGAGGCGTCACAGAATCCGTGCAACTCTAGCAGGACGTCAAGTTGACTCGAGTGGATCCATCGTGGCAGCCGGAAATCCTTAAGATGGTTAAGATTATTTCTATAACTAAGCCATTCTTTTAACAGGTGATCTGGAAGTGGATCATCCCATTCCAATCCTGTTATCCACAGGCGTTGAATGAATACCTTGGCTGTTACTATCACCGGCGCTAACCAACCAACAGGGTCAAATAAGCGAGCGATGTCAGAGATCACCTTCCGCTTGGTTATGAGACCCTCGTATGGGGGGAGATGCACTGTGTATCTAAATTCATCTAACTTTCGTTGATAAGTTAATCCTAAAATTTTAGTAACCGTAT
This sequence comes from Pseudoips prasinana, assembly GCA_951640165.1. Taxonomy (NCBI): domain Eukaryota; kingdom Metazoa; phylum Arthropoda; class Insecta; order Lepidoptera; family Nolidae; genus Pseudoips; species Pseudoips prasinana. The sequence continues at coordinate 13,258,081 of OX621259.1, read as the reverse complement.
CCATCTTAAGCTCCAAATTATCCTGCTTATCAATATTTTCGTTCATTTTGTGTAACAATTCGTCACTACTGCTGGACCACTTTTGTAACTCGAAACCCCCGCGACGTAACAATTGATTCAGCTGGTGATAAATAAGCTCCCCTTCGGCGACAGACTGACAACCTGTCAAAATGTCATCTACGTAGCACGATGTAAGCAGCTTGTCTGCCACCAGAGGAAAATCATTTCCTTCATCCCGAGCTAGTTGTTGCAGAGACCGTACCGCTAGGTATGGCGCAGAAGATGTTCCAAAGGTAACCCGCAACAATCGAATATGTTTTAATTCATCAATTGGATTGTCACGCCACAAAATGCGCTGATAATCAACATCCTCATCTGCAACCTTAACCTGACGGTACATTTTCACGATGTCTGCGACCAAACTTATAGGGTGACACCGCCACCGCATAATAATTTGACGCAAATCAGGTTGAAGGGTTGGGCCAACCATTAATTCTCTATTTAATGATATACCATTGTGGCCTGAACATGAAGCGTCAAAGACGACCCTAACCTTTGTGGTGCTTTTATCCTCACGCATCACCGCGTGATGAGGTAAGTAGAACGCATCCTTACCTAATTATTTTTGTGGGACAACCTCAGCATGTCCCAGCTGTATATATTCGTTTATAACAGCGCTATACTGTGACCTAAATTCCGAGTCTTTTAAAAGTCTTTTTTCTAGGTTGAGAAAGCGCCTACGGGCAATGACCTCTGATCCCCCAAACGTGCAACTAGGCGACTCAGTTTTGAATGGTAGTTTTACAACATACCTCCCGGTCGCGTCGCGTTTGGTGGTTTTAGAGTAGAAATCCTCGCATTTTTGTTCTTCCTCAGTTAAAATCGTACTATGACCTGAAGGCTCCGATTCTAATTCCCAAAATTTACGCAAAAGGTCATTGACATCCACTGATTGTACTACAGTATGATAACATACTGGCCTACAGATAACCGGCGATGGGATCTCACCAGACAAGATCCAGCCCAATTTAGTCTTTTGGGCGACTGGAGATCCCCCCGGATCCTTAACTAAACCACTTAATAAAACTTCTCCGACTACACGCGTACTTAACAACAAATCAATTTTCCCAGGCGTATCAAAAGTCGGGTCAGCTAACTTTAAGGATGAGAACGAAGCTGATAACTGAATGATCTTCTTCTCAGGAAGATGGGACGTGAGTCTTTTCAATACATAAGCATCGACATATAAAACAAAGGTGGGATCTACACGTGATTGTAATTTAAATCGAACTATCCACTTCGAGGGCATTGAGTTTCCGACGTCATCGCCTAGTTGGAATATGTCGGTGTGAGCCGGTGTTTTCTTTAGTCCAAGCAACTGTACTGCAGCCTCTGTGATAAAAGAGACTTGAGAGCCCTGATCCATCAGAGCTCTTAAAACAACACCAGTACCAGTTCTTGACTCAACGTTGACCAGGGCTGTGGCCAACAGGGCATGGTTGTGAACATCCGAAAAACAACAAACGCGTTTGGTATTGCTTTGGCTGGAAGAGGTGGCTACATTGGCAGCCACCGCCTTCGTTTCTACTGAACTATCAATAATTTCAGCAGAATAGGCATTTGATTTTGGGTGAAGTAGTGTGTGGTGCTTCTTCTTACAAAGGTGACATTTAGTATGTTGACGGCAAGAATATACGGAGTGGTTTGTTCCTAGACAGTTATAACAAAGCTTACTAACTCGTGCAAACTCCCGACGCTCGTCACAATCTTTCTTAGCAAATGTTTTACAGTTTGAAATTTTGTGGCTTTCTCCACAGAATGAACAATTTAAGATTAACTCGGCTTTATAGTTGGTACTAACAACATGGTGTGTTTTTGGTTTATTAATAACACAAACATTCGGTTTAGGTCGCTTAGTGTCTAAAAACTCGAGTGCATGAAATCGGGCTTCCAAGAAATCTCCAAATTCCGAAAGCACGGGCAATTCTGCCTTGGAACTAATTTTGGTTTCCCATTGTTTTCGTGACTCGAAATCAAGCTTGGAACTAATGATATAAATAATTATGATATCCGACGTGCTAACATCAATTCCGAGATTTTTTAGACCATTTAGACACTCCATTGTTGTGTCCAGTAAACCCTTAAGGCTACTTGAGCATTCTGTTACATTAGCCTGATTCAACAAGCGCTTTAATATGCAATTGGACAGAAATCGTTTATTGTTATATCTACTGTGCAGCAACGACCAACATTCTTTATAGTTATCTGATGAAACCGCAATGTGTCTCACAAGTTGATCTGCTTCACCCAACAATAAACCCTTCAAATAATGCATCTTTTGCACGTCTTCTAAACTTTCATTCTTATGAATCAAAGAAGTAAACAAATCTTTAAAAGTCGTCCACTCCGCATAATTACCAGAAAATTTGGGAATATTTATCTTTGGTAACCTCACAGTATTTGACATTACGTGGTCATTTGTCTTTGGCTGTTGTTCAGAATTGGACTTAGTCAATTTACTTAGAACTTCTTTCAATTGAGTTTTATGGGAAATGTAAACTTCTTCAGTGCTGTCATAAACATCATCTACAAAATACTTATGGGAATCTCGCTGTGCATCTGTAGCATTCTGTATAATGCTATTGTGAGTTGACGAGAAATCCTTCCACAAAATCTCAAATAGTTCTAATCTGGTCTCAACGTATATTGTAGTAATTCTATCTTTAGGTGCTTTCTTAAAGTTAATCTGAGCCTTTTCCATAAGAAGCCTTTTATTATTTTGCAATGCATACATGGCTTCCATATTTGTAATTATTTATGACAACAAAAACAAATAACAAAGAACTAATTATAATTGTACTTGTGGAGGCAGGACGGCTTGAAGGCTCTTCACCACAACTCATCCTCTTATAATTTTATGGGTAGGTGAGGGCGGAACAGAAATAAATTACTTCAAATCACAATCAACGTAATTCACAAGAATCACGATTTAATTAGATGTTTAGTGATTACTACAACGTAAAATCAATCAAATTAAATCTTAAAATATCGTGATGGCGAAGATTCTCAGCGATTCGTCACAAGCGTGGTGCGCGGGCGCCGTCTCGTTCCAAAGTGACTTCAAGATGGCCGCCCACACCACCATCGACAATGACGCTTCGCTAGGTTGACATTGACAGTCGTGTCAACCTGACGTTTTGACGTAAACGCCGTCACGGCCGGACTGACATACGACCGTCCACGGGCGATTTATCTGAAACAAACTAAGATAACTGCATAGTCCGTTCGCTCATCCTGACTTAATCATTTTCATCAGTATACAAACACTAAAAACATTTAATAACTTGGACTAACCAGGCAAGTGTACCGCTTAGTCAACCGTGAGGTGTGACTCGGACTACACTTCAGTAAGACCAGTCGAGAAACGCATTAGATATCATAACTGGCTAGAATTTAGCCCAGACAGCACATTTTCGTTCTTGTGAACATCTAGACAAGCCAATCCTAACAAGGATGTGACCCGGACGACACAATTCGTCTTACACTTAGCAGGCAAGCAGCCAGAACAAGTCAGTCCTCCCGAGGGAACCGACTCGGACGACACAATTCGTCTCGGAAATAGCAAGCGATCATCCATGACAAGTCAGCCCTCTCGAGGCAACTGACTTGGACGACACAATTCGTCTCGGATATAGCAAGCGATCATCCATGACAAGTCAGCCCTTTCGAGGCAACCGACTCGGACGATTATTTAAGTATAGCGTTAAATCATGATATCATAACGTAAACGACGATTGGGTTGTCCATGAAAAACAACGAAACATTATCGATCTCGACTGTGTTGAAATTTGTAAGCTACAAGAATAATTAACAACATTATTAAACAGTCTGTAGCTTGTGAGCAATCAGCTCATGAGTCATAAGTGAGCAATCAGCTCTAGAAACGTATAAACATGGAACTACTCACCAAAATGTCCTCTCTGGTGTGTTAACGACGTAGACGTTAACGGGCATCTCTTGTGATCACGTTGTTCATTGCCACGGTTGCACTTCGAAGCTAAATGGCCACAGCGTAAACAGCAGCGATGTCTGGTTTCTGGTCGCAGAAGACCAAGTCGCTGCCGGCGTTTTTGACCTTCTCTTTTTCGGACGACACTCACATGCACCATGTCCTAGCTTGCCGCACTGAAAACACTTTAAAAGCACTTTAAAAAAACAATTTAAAAACACTATAAAACCACATTAAGAACGATACAGTTTCGGATCGTTTTGCGTCTACACAATTATATTCAGCTACTTGAGGCGCATTCCTTTTCATAAAAGTAGACGTTTTCATTTCTCGCTGCAGCTTCTTTCTCGTAATAATCTCCGTATTGAAGGCTAATCGTTGTAGGTGGTTGTGGAATTTTGACGAATGTGACAGTGCAGTGGACAGCAATGTAGTCTTCGCTCATATTTGGCCATTTTGAGGTTTATGTATGGTCACGCGCAGATATTCGTTTTCCTTGCGTTTGCTATTTTGCAGGTTAATGAGGTCAGTCACGGGTGTTTCAACACTATCATTCCGTGGAGTAAATAACTCGAATCTGCAACCACCGCATCTCAAGGAACGATATTTGTGATAGCCACTGCGACGCCGTGCTTTTCAGCGCACCATAGCTATTATAAATGATTTTCACGGAAACAAAGGTCAACAGTATGCCGAAGCACATGCGTTTGTGTCAGTTTGGGGTCGAATTTGAGTTGCTTTATATTGTGGGCGCTCACTTGATTTTAAATTGCTTCCATCAGACTCAACATCCGGCTATTTTCTAGCTCAAACATTTTTCGAAAAATATCTTCACCATGTGGCTTATCTTCGGTTCTTGATCCCACTTCTGATGTGGAGGCAGGACGGCTTGAAGGCTCTTCACCACAACTCATCCTCTTATAATTTTATGGGTAGGTGAGGGCGGAACAGAAATAAATTACTTCAAATCACAATCAACGTAATTCACAAGAATCACGATTTAATTAGATGTTTAGTGATTACTACAACGTAAAATCAATCAAATTAAATCTTAAAATATCGTGATGGCGAAGATTCTCAGCGATTCGTCACAAGCGTGGTGCGCGGGCGCCGTCTCGTTCCAAAGTGACTTCAAGATGGCCGCCCACACCACCATCGACAATGACGCTTCGCTAGGTTGACATTGACAGTCGTGTCAACCTGACGTTTTGACGTAAACGCCGTCATACTTATTATAATTTAACTAATTATTGCATCAAGAATTTTATGGTATACCAAAAAAAGTAAGAATTTATACCTAATACAAAACTTCTATCGAAATCTACCAAAGACAAATTAACTACGTCCACAAATTATATTTCAACATTACCATTAACTTTAATGTAATTATTATAATAATTTTAAGAGCACAGTAACTAAAGTAAACTAAAGTATAATTTTATGGAATTAACTATAATTATTGGAATAAATTTACTATAGTTCAATTATTACTCTGAGGTAATTTTTCTATCTTCAGAAACTTGAAAATAAATGCACTCACGATTTTTACTTCAACAAACCGCACTTCACTAGCACTGACTACGTTCTCACTCCGCTGAAGACCGCGTCGCCCACCACTGGGCTGGCTCCGCTGCAGTGTTGACGAACTAAATAGTTCCGCCCTGCGCCACCTCCACGTTGCTGGTGCTGATGATGTCCACTCCACTCTGCACCACGCTGTGCTGATGATGCTGGAACCTGCCACCCCGCTGCTGCAGCACTGGTCACTCACTTCACTGTGCACACCAGATTAGGTGTGCGGCGCATCAGGGCGATCCACCCTGGTTTCGACGCCAAGACGCACAAAAACACTTCACTTCACTTTCACTTATCCGGCTCGAAGGACCATGTACTAACTTAGACTTCTTCCAGAGGTAGTAGGTTAAATAAAACCACAATTTGCATCCAAAGCAAATACAACTTTATTGCATCAAAAATCACTTAACTCATTGTATCGGCGGAAAATCTCAATAGCGAGATCTAGGAATCAGTAATGGAAACTCTATAACGCCATCTATTGATCGACTCCCGTGAACTCACAATAGCGCCATCTATTGATTGACTCCCCGTGAACTCACAATAGCGCCATCTATTGACTGGCACATGAACTCGGGAACGAACACCGGACAAGTTCGAGTCGGACTCGCGCACGAAGGGTTCCGTACCATTATCTATAAAAACGAGCAAAAATAATCACGTTTGTTGTAGGGGAGCCTCCTTAGATATTTATTTTATTTTTTAGTATTTTTTGTTATAGCGGCCACAGAAATACATCATCTGTGAAAATTTCAAATGTCTAACTATCACGGTTCATGAGATGCAGCCTGATGACAGATGGACAGACAGACAGACAGACAGCGAAGTCTTAGTAACAGGGTCCCGTTTTACTCTTTGGAACTCTTAAAAATGATTTAACACCGATGACTGGCGACTAGAGATATGGGTCAAGTTCAAAGGCGCTATCGCTGCACTCCTTCCCCGCCCCCTCGAATGGGTATGTTTACGTAATCTTTGTGATGCGCGTAGAGTTATAAACATTCAAGCGGGTAATAAATTAATAATAATAATATCTGGGGACAATGTCACACAGATCATCCTAGCCCCAAACTAAGCAAAGCTTGTACTATGGGTACCAGGCGACGATATACATACTTATATAGAGAGATAAATACTTATATACATAGAAAACACCCATGACTCAGAAACAAATATTCGTGCTCATCACACAAATATTTGCACTTACCGGGATTCGAACCCAGGACCACCAGCTTCGTAGGCAGGAGCACTACCAACTAGGCTACGGTGATATACCTACTTATTTTTGTACGAAAATAAAATCTAACAAATTATCAAAAGTTGTAGAACAAAAGTTGTTGCTTATAGTGTTAGATATTTACTCCTGGGAGGTTGTTGGTGTTTTACAAGTAACCTTATATATCTAGCATAGTATAGTCGGCCGAGATGGACCGATGATCTTGTGAGGGCCGCTGGACGTCACTGGATAGTGCTAGGCCGGCAATTGTGGAGATCTTTGACCAGCCGTGGGCGCCTTACGGCTAATATGATTGTATATTTATATACACTGGGGCTAATAAACGTAACGAGATTTCATCCAGATTATTAAAATTTTTAATAAAAAAAAAATGATAAAACATTTATTACACAATTTATAATATTATTAAATAACCACTACCAGCCAAACTGCACAGCAGTTTGTTGGCAGAAAGATCACTCCCTTATTTACTAGCGTTATGGTTATCATGACACTAAACATATATTTAAGGGGCCTTTTCAGTCCACTAGCGCCGCCAATCGAAAAAATGTCATAACTCGTAAATAGAATCAAAAATACAAAATGTGGTCTATTATTACTGTAGAAAAGGCAAAAACGTAATTTTATAACACATTGTCAACACTTGAAATATAGCTGTTTAGCTAAATCGTGCATAAATTTGTAACAAAAACGGCCGTTTATGTTTTGAATGCACGATTTAGCTAAACAGCTATATTTCAAGTGTTGATAAGGTGTTATACAATACGTTATTGCCTTTTCCACAGTAATAATAGAACATATTTTGTATTTTTGATTCTATTTACGGGTTATGACATTTTTTCGATTGGCGGCGCTAGTGGACTGTAATAGGCCTCTTAAGCCTTATGGTACAAAATAAATAGGTTATGAATTACAAGGTAGGTTCCTTACATAATTAGTGGGATAGCCAATATGTATTAGTAATTCCACCAATTGTTTCTGCTTTTTTCTTTATTTCTTCGCTTCTTATTCCCCTCATGGGCCACCAATGTGTATATCTATTTATATACACTGGGGCTAATAAATTAATTAGCCCAAGAAATTACATTACAAAAAACATTATTGGAATTTTTGATGCGTACAGTGCGGTGTTTGTCCGTAGATTGATGACTGACTCGATATAATTCTATGTCAAAACAAATACGCGAAAACAATAAAAAAAAACCTAATACCGATAAGTATCGATCAAGCGGATTGCTCCACAAAAACCGCGAGGCGCTTTGCCGCAACAATGATACTTACCGTATGGGCAGTGGTTACCCTAGTGTCAGAGTTGTTCAAGCCGCCCAGTAGGCCTCTGACATGACTTACCGACTGTTTTCGAATGACTACAACCGGAACCGACAGCTTAACGTGCCCTCCGAAGCACGGAGACGCTCAGAAATTAAACCACTTTGGTGGTCACCCATCTATGGACTGACCGCGAGCCTAGTTGCTTAACCTCGGACTTACGGACCGGTGAGAGTATCTAGCTATGAGCGCCTCCATATAATGATGATAGCTAATATGATGATTATGATGGCTCGGCCTAACAGTTGATACCACTCATCACAAAGTACATTCTTGATGACGGGCCTGTTGGCGTGGTTGGTAGATACGCTGCAGGTCGTGGGTTCTAGATTTGTGTGCATGAACATGTCCGTTTGTCCTGAGTCTGGGTGTAAATGATCTATATAAGTATGTATTTACAAAAGAAAAATAGTATATGTAATATATCTGTTATCTGGTTTCTATAGTACAAGTCTCTGCTTAGTTTGGGATCAGATGGCCGTGACTATAATGTCCCAGGATATTATTATATTATATTTTGCGTAGATTGTTATTCTGTTTCTAAAAATAACTCGTAAACTTTACAGATCACCCAACCGAAGTTTGGGGCTAAAATTGGCTGCTTTTAACTCGGCTAAAAGGAAATAGCGATTTGTTCGACGAGACGCGACGGGGCAAACTGTGGAAGGAATTGTTTTGTTATTGTTTAATGGTTTGATTGGTTCAGAAAACGAAGTCTTTGCTTTGGTGATTGATGTCTTGTTGAGATTGTAAATAATCGAGTTGATTTTGTGTAATATCGATATACATATTTATTTTATTTATGATAGAAAAGGGCAGTGGGTTTGGAGGGAATGAACGTTATATACGGTTATTAAACTACCTTATGTTTTTAGGGTTCCGAACCCAAAGGGTAAAAATGGACCCTATTACTAAGACTTCGCTGTCTGTCTGTACGTCTGTCAACAGGCTGTATCTCAAGAACCGTGATAGTTAGACAGTTGAAATTAACAAAGGATTTTTTCATGGCATATCAATCATAGGGCGCCAAACGAGCAAGCAGGTCACCTGATGGTAAGTTATCACCGCCGCCATGTACGCCCGCAACACCAGAGGTGTCACGGGTGCGTTGCCGGCCTTTAAGAGTCAGCAATCAAATGTTGCTGACCCTTCTCCCCCACCCCAATGAGCTCTGGCGACCTTACTCACACGCAGAGACACAACACTAAAGTAATTAATGTTATTATTAAAGTATGTCTTCTGTAAGGTGGAGGTACTTCCCCAGTCGGGCTGCTTTTTGAGCGAATGAACGCTGTGCCCTACTTACCCCTCTTAAATATATATTGACATATTTCTTTTGCCGCTATATCAACAAATACTAAAAAAAAAAATTTAATTAATAAAAAACCCAACTGCGTAAATAATGAACCAAACTACGTACATAGACAAAGAACTACGTACGTACGTAGTTTGGTTCATTATTTACGCAGTTGGGTTTTTTATTAATTAAATATTTTTTTTATTTTGTACTTTTTAGTTATGAGTTCCTAGCTAGTTTCAAAAATAAGTTAACCACATTATATATTATAATTTTTGTTCTTAATTTTTTTTTTTTATATTTTTATCATTCATTATCTAGATTTAGTTATTAAATATTATTCATTCATTTATTTATTTCACGTAAAATAGAGTACAGTGGTGGTCTTACTATTAGGTTAGTCTCATCAATTTTACTCATAAACAGCATGCGAAATGTGTGATTGTTATATGTCAAATTTTACACAAATAATATAATTAATTAAATGAATCACAGTTTTGTTTAAGAGAACCCCTGCACTATTGAATCTAATCCCTGTGTTGCAGGGTACTTAACAACATATAATAGACGGACACAAATTACATCCAGACTCAGAACAACTATTTATGGGTCACACAAGTAGTTGTCCGGCGCGGGACTCGAACCCGCGACACGAAGCGGCAACGCGACTGCCTTAGCCGTTGCGCCTCACGTGTAGTCAAAAATTTGATTTGATTTGCCCCATAGATATGCCATCAATATCGATTGGTAATAAGGCTGTTTTGCGAAGTCGTGACAAAACGTTTACAAACCTATTCATTATGATGCATATTTGATCAATGTGCAATTTCCAGTCACAATAACGATCAACTGTTATTAGTCCGATTAAGGAATGACTCAAAGGAGGGTATAGAGTGCGTGAGCGGGAACCTAAGGGATATTTTCAGAAACTTGTTCAGAGTACTTAGAAGGAAAACATACTAAAAGTCCTGACGTCTAGGAGGTGAGGCGGAGGGAGGAGGGGGGAGGGGGACAAAGACCTCAATTTTAGGTTTTTTGCTAATATCTTTAAAAAGGTGCGTTATAGCAAAAAATATTCTAAGATAAAATTAAAGCATACAAAATTCTGCTACACGCTCCAGAAATATAGAAAATTTTAGTTATTTAGCGGAACTCTTACCTTGCCTTGAGATGTTTAGGAGACCTGATATACTTCTGGAGGGAGGTGTGCTGGATGGAGTGAAGGCCGTCATGGCTCACATTAATCCCGATGAGGACCATTGGTCTTCATCGGGACTAAGTGCGGAAACCAAACCCACTAGCATATTAGTGGGAACAAGATGATGATGAGTTATTCAGCGTGATGACCATTACCTGATGCCCGATATATCTCTAAATTTATTTTAACATAAGCTGGGAGTACCTCCACGAGGTAAGGGCGGTAACAGTAAGATATCGCGTTTGTTTGTAACAGCAGATAACTGACCTTAGGCGGGAAAAACATCATGAAGATTGCTTTTCGCTCAATGCTCACTGTAGGAAACGCAACCTTACTGGCTAAAACTGAAACATGACGATGAATGAATGAATGACAAAAAATTAGATGCAATAGCATGGATATGAACACATCCTCTTCTTACACTCATTTACCGGCTACGATACAACATCAGCAACGTTTAGAAGAAGCAAGGTGGGTTTCTGTAAATTGTATTTAAATTCGGAAGTTATTCAGGAAGCAGCAAAGATTTTTACAAACGAAGCTCCAGCCATAGTGATGTTGCAGAAACTGGGAAGGTGTGCTTCCTGAAATGGTATGGGACACCAGCAAAAGTGACCCTTCTCAATGTAATTCTTCAAGAGGGTTTTATCGCCCTTTTTGAAGAAGAGCACCACCACACCCCTGTGCCATGCGTGTGACGTTTGACCTTCTAGTATGACTGAGTTAAATAACTTCTGAAGGGCCCGTAGGATTGGTGTACCACCCGCCTTCAGAAACTCTGCCGTAACTCCATCATCACCAGGCGCCTTATTGTTCTTAAGCTGTTCGAGAGCCATTCTAATCTCGCACAGGCGATCTGAGGATGTCGTCGGTAGGTGTTGGGTTAGTCGTGCTCTGGGATCTGAGGCACAACTATCGACAGGTGACTGGGTTTTCATATACAGCTGTCCGTAGAACCTCTCGATGTCTCCCAGCAACTCAGGTCTAGACGTGACGATTCTCGCATCCTCAGTCTTCAGCTTCGTCAGTTGGCTCTGTCCAACAGACAGTTCTCTTGCAAACACTTTAGAGCCTTTGTTCCGCTCTATAGCTTCTTTAATACAATTTGTATTAAATTGACGCGTGTCGCGAGTCAAAGACTTTAAGATCTGTTTGTTGAGCTGCCGGTATCTGGTAGCATCATCAGAGGATGTCAGAACCATTTACCGTCTTTCGTCCATAAGCTGCAGGGTATGGTCAGAGATCTTTTTGGTTCTGTTTGTACGGTGGGCCTTGAAGACCTTAGACCCAGCCGTATGGACAGCTTCTACGAGCCTGTCGTGGTATGAGTCTACTTCCTCGCAATCTGCTAGGCCTTCGAAATGGTTTTGCAGTTCGAGCTGAAAGGGTTCAGGGTTTTGGATGTAGATGGGTAAAGGTCGGAGCGTGGACTTTATCAGTTGGAACCTCTCGAGCTTGACATTTAGGTTCAATGAGCCTCTCACCAGTCGGTGATCGCTTCCGGTTTTAACCGTATTGATTACTGAGACGTCATTGAACATCTGTCTACTCGTCGACAAGATAAAGTCTATCTCGTCTTTTTTTTACCATCGGGGCTTACCCAGGTCCATTTGCGGATTTCCGGCTTCTTGAAAGAGGAGTTCATCATAAATAGTCCCTCCTTCTCCATGAAGTCGGCCAACATTTGGCCCCGAGGATTCCGGTCTCCAGTTACAAATTGCCCCACTCTCAGCTCATCTCCGAATCGTTTAACCAGCTTCGCGTTAAAGTCCCCCATGACCACAGTGAAATAAGAGTTTGAGGTATGTATGGCTCTAGAAATATCCTCATACATCACCTCGACCTCATCGTCGAAGTGTGTATAAGGTACGCAGCCCTAGTCGACACACTCCCGATTTTCACTATGTTGTGGACGAGGGACTTGTGTACTATGAACCTAACACCACCTTGGGACAGTTGGTCGCCCTCCCGGAAATAGAGCAGATTTTTTTTTTATGGCATAGGGCGACAAACGAGCTAGCGGGTCACCTGATGGTAAGTGATCACCGCCGCCCATGTACCCCCGCAACACCAGGGTGTCACGAGTGCGTTGCAGATTCCCGGATTTCAGGATTATAGTGTCCTCCCCCTCTCTTCGAACTTCAGATAATCCTATTATGTCCCAATGTAACCTGCTCAATTCTTCCTCCAGTTCGGTTATCTTCTCGTCGGTCCGCAGTGTGCGTGGGTTGTATGTTGCCAGGGCCAGAGGTCGTCGGTTTTGGTAACGCGGAATCTGCCGGGGATTCTTAGCACCCCCTGCCCTGCCGTAACTTCGGCTGTTACCACGGCTGGGAATAGCAGGGCTACCGGGGACTGGGGGCCGCGGTTTAATAATTGTGTCCTTCATTTGAGGAGATCTGCCATAATAGCCACGCTTGGCAAACAGGTTGGCAATCGCAGTAAGGTAGCCATTGGTACTCATGAGAACGCTGCTGCCCATTCTCTGGTATATATTCCCTCGGGACGACTTCTACGTCTCCCCGTGGGATGAGAGGGGGTGGCGACATGGTCTAGGCCGTCACCACACAGCCACTAAGAGCCACTAAGAGAGTAGCTAAATATAATTCCTGAAGCACATATCACCAAGTGCAGCAGTGGCTCAGAAATGAGCTGCTCCCTCAAGAGTGGGGGTGGAAAAATTTATGGTGATATCTTGGCGCCAAGAACAACAAAAGATTTACCGGCGCCCCAGGTTTTACTAAAAATAATATTTTGTCGCTGCACCAAGGATTGTAGCAGCAGCAAATGTGGATGTCGCAAAGCTATGCTAAAATTTTCTACTGCGTGCCTTCATTGCCAAGGAAAATGCGAGAATGACCATGAAGATGATTGAGAGCCCTCTCAGCAAGAACCACTTACCACTGAGGAAGGCGAGGAAGAAGATACCACAGGAAACGACCTTTTTCCAGGACCCTCACGACCTAAGAGAATAAAAATGTGAATCATTCACAGAATTCGACTTAGAAACTAATATTTCAAAACATTTTTTAATTGCACTTTTCCAGAGCCTGTAGTTTGAAAACGGATGGGATATGGAAAAGTATCAAAGTTATAGAAAATTTTATAAGCTTTCATTTCATCTTAGAACATTTTTTGCTAAAACGCGCCATTTTTGAAATATTAGCGTAAAACCTAAAATTGAGGTCCTTGTCCCCCTCCCCTCCCTCCGCTTCGCCTCCTGAACATCAGGACTTTTAGTATGTTTTCTCTGTAAGTACTCTGAACAAGTTTCTGAAGAAATCGCTTAGATTCCCGCTCACGCACTCTACAACTACTTTATTAATTATACTATTTACCAAAAAACTTCACACTCTCTTCTTTGTTTATGACCATTGTATTTTATATTTAGTAAATATGATTTACTTATTTTGCTCAAAAATTGAATAAAGTGTGTCTTGCTCAAATTCGCGGTCAGATTATTTTTATCAAGCGAATTAATTTCTTTCGTATTATTAATTTCTATGTCAAAGTTATTTAACAGATTCTATGCCAAAACTATAAGGATGTCGTCTGCAAACAAAGTGCATGTATGATGAGTTATATCTGGTATGACATTAATATAGAAAAGAAAAAGAGTCCATGCTTATTTACGAGATAGTCCGATTGGCAATATTTAATTAGAGTTCCACTTTCCAGAGTGGCATTTTTTTTTACTGTTTTCTTTTTAATCTATATTTTTTAATCTGTGATATGATAATGAATAAATAAACATCCGGGCCAAATATCACGTTAATACAAGCAGCTTTTTAAGCTGAGAGATAAGTCAGTCATTGTTATTGTTATATGACTGCAAATTTCGCAATCTCGTGATTTCATTGAGAGATTTGATATCATGAGGATTGTTTAGTAGCTTGCGGTGGTACAGAGTACTAATAATTAAACCATTTAAAGACTTAACCTGGCTTTATGAAAATTCAATTCAATTCAAAATTAAAATGCACGAACTGAGATCGACAACGGCTTGATTCAAAGTTGTCCCTTGCAACTTGTGTACAGTTACTCCCCAACATAATATTAAAGGTAACATTTTTCTTTAAAATTTACCTTGTCCACAAAGCGCATGAAATTCGGTTGTTGATAGTTCGATTCTCACACCAACCAAAGGGACGTTCTTCTTTATATCTTTGTCATTGCATTTAAAACAATTCGATTTCGGTAGGTACCTACCTATATATAGTTTTTCAAGTGAAGTTAAGTACTTAATCGTTTGAAGTTGGAGATGGGCGACCGTGTTAGCCGTTAGATACTTTAGGTAGTCCAATATACCTAATAGATACTTTAGTATATGTCCATCAACACTCGCACGCACAGTCATACGAAGTTTTCGTCTTTTCATCGTAAATTTCTACTGTTTTAAAACCTATATGTGAGAATAGTTGTTACGCAACTTTAAATCGATATAGCTCCTAAACGGCCGGTCAAATCGAAAAATGTTGAAAGGAAACTAAAAATGTTTTTTAAATACCTATTCAACGATACCCCACATGACATAGTTTGTAGACTTAAATTTTTTAAATTTTCACAATATGGCGTCCAGTAGTCGCCATATTGAATTTTCACTAACGTCATGTCTTTAGTGACACTTTCCGGACTGAAAGGAATCGATTGACGTGCGAATCATTAAAATCGGTCCAGGCGTTTGGTCTGTATAGTGCTTCAAAGGAACATACATACATACATAGCCTGATAAACACATTACCCTTTGCGTCCCGCAGTCGGGTAAACATTACCCTTTGCGTCCCGCAGTCGGGTAAAAAACCAAAATAAAATGAATATTCCAATCAAATCAAATCGTTTATTTGCATAACATTATTTTACTATACTACAAAAAACGTGAATTTTTTGCTTGTTTTTGTGTAATGTACGGCCGGGTAATGTATGTACGGAACCCTTTGTGCACGAGTCCGACTCGCACTTTTTTTAAATTTAGTTTTACGGCCCTGGTTTGTACGGCCTTATAAGCCATCTTCAATTATATATACATATTTTTATTTCGTTGGTTTTCGTCATCAAGTCAATAGTACCTAAGTAAACTCCGTCACAGTCAAGTCATAGTCCTTGTCCTACCCCAGTAAAGCAGTTGAGACTTTAGGTACTTAGGACTTTAGGCTTCTATGGAGTTTAAGATTCAACACAGAAAATCGCAATTCACGCCAATATGGCACTTTCCTCCACTTGTGTACGATGTCGAATATGGTATGTGTAAAAATCCATATTTACACTAGTTTTTGAAAATGAAACTTTGCCTCGATGCGTCCTTTTCCGCGTTGGCGCCAATACTCCTGTCATTAGTCGTCCCGTCTAGGGTTACCATATCTCAGGAAGTGTCCTGAGATTTCAGGTTCGGATTCGGCTGGATTTTGCTAATCTCATGAAATATCAGGATTATTGTCAGTAAACATGACAAACATTTGATAAATTTTAAATTATTTAACGCAATAAAGTGTACTTATTATTACTATCGTTTATTCAAACCTTTTTCTTTTTAACATATATAAAAACAGAAATATACATTTTAAAATATAACAAATAAGATTTGCAACCGGCAGCAGGAACAGAATCGATGCTACCGGAGGTTACGGCTCTAGAGACAGGAACCTCCTGACAATGCGAGCCGTGTCCAAAAGCACCGCTTTTTGGATCTTGTTCTTGACCCAACCACCTAAAGAGGCTTACTGTGCCTCTTTAGGTGTTTTTCGAAGTTCTTTGATATTAATCATTATTATTATTTGAAATTCAGGAATTTATGCTAAACCACAACCGACATGTTAGTAACACTTTTAAACCACAAGTTCAAAGCGTGGACACTAATTAGTAATTACATTTAACTAGATGATAATGACAAATTACACAATTAATAGTATCTAAATGAGTACCTTCTACTTAGTACGATATTAATGTTGAGTCATAATTTGTTGAGTGTCGCAAAGATCGCTTAATGTAGCTAAAGTGTTCATCAATCACTTATACAGAGTGTAATATAAATAGGACATGTAACTTAACGAGCCTAATTGAACTGAACAACATTTAGCATTAATAAGTAAGTAACTCACCGTAGCCTAGTTGGTAGTGCTCCTGCCTACGAAGCTGGTGGTCCTGGGTTCGAATCCCGGTAAGTGCAAATATTTGTGTGATGAGCACGAATATTTGTTTCTGAGTCATGGATGTTTTCTATGTAAATAAGTATTTATCTATCTATATAAGTATGTATATCGTCGCCTGGTACCCATAGTACAAGCTTAGTTTGGGGCTAGGATGATCTGTGTGACAATGTCCCCAGATATTATCATTAATAAGTAAGTAACTCTTTACTGTACAGACGCCAGAAAAAGATGTTATAGTAATATTATAATATCTTTGACGCCAGCACATCAAGTTACCCCAATCTGTCAAATTTCCCCGATTGATTGACCTTAAAGTCGCTGAAATCCGCTGGATGCCGGTAGCGCAAGAGCGGCAATTGTGGAGAACTTTGAGGAGGCCTTTGTCCAGCTGTGGGTGGCTGATATGATAATGATGATGATGGTGACACAAATAATGATCTGCCGAAGCATTTTGTATGGGTTTCACATAATATATCCTTCGTATTTTCCAAAACTAGTTTTCGTAATTATTTTTCGCTTAATGGGTAGATGGCGCTCTTGAAGTTTCGTCCACTATGTAATGAACTGTAATGAACCGCCCACTGTTGAATAAAGGCATCCCCCAAAGATCTCCGCAATTGCCGGTTTCTACTGACTCTTACAAGATCATCGGTCCATCATAATACTTCACTTCCATTAAAAAACAAGCAGTAAATATATACTTTGACATAACCATTAGAACACCAGTAAACCACCCTAATGTGCTTTCCTGCGATAAAACCGACACTGCACGGATAAGGCGTGTCACCAAACATCTGCAGTGTTCGCACCACCTTAACACGTAACTGCGCTATAGGCATAAGGCAGGCACATAGCCACAGTATAAATATAGACAGTACGGAAACTACGCCTTTTTTATGGCAGGGGAATGCCTAAACATGCCACCCGCATAAAGTGTCTACGGTTGGCTATGTCGAACTCGCACCGACTAAGCCTAACCTGCCGTGGACTTCTCTTGACGCCTGATGGGGGAAGCCCAGGGAATACGGGTGAAGTCTAGTTGTTGAAATATTTGCCTACCCTCCATTGAAGCAATAATAATAATATGTAGGGACAATGTCACACAGATCATCCTAGCCCCAAACTAAGCAAAGCTTGTACTATGGGTACCAGGCGACGATATACATACTTATATAGATAGATAAATACTTATATACATAGAAAACATCCATGACTCAGAAACAAATATTCGTGCTCATCACACAAATATTTGCACTTACCGGGATTCGAACCCAGGACCACCAGCTTCGTAGGCAGGAGCACTACCAACTAAGCTACGGTGATCGTCAATATAAATAATATAAAGGCAATAGAGTTGTATCTTTTAATGATTTTGATATTGTTTTCTTTTTATTCAAAACATTTTTGTTTCGAAAATCAGCAGGAAGTTTACAATATGATAGCTCCAGTTTTGATGAAGCCGAGTTCAAACAGCCGTGTAATAGGCAATACCCTCGTGGCATTATTAAAATTATCGCAGGGATTAACTTGTGACCACTCGTCTTGCCACGGCACTGACTATCGACAGCACCGCGAACAGCTTATAAATAAATATAATATAAATAAATATTTAAAAAGGTTTTTATTAGAGTATACTTTAAAAAAGCACTTGTAAATAGTCAGAACATGTTTGTAGTATTATATAATTAATTTATAATTATTTCTAAGAACATATAGGTATTTAGGTACACGGATTGTAGGTAAAAAATTACAATAAGATTTATTTTATAATACTAACGATATTTAGCTAGCTTAAATTAAGTTATTGTCAAGGATCATGTGTAGGTTTAATTATCGAAATTTTAAATTTTGCTATTTTTTTAGTACATATTGTCAGAATGGTTCTGTCTATATTAAGGTATTATTATTATTGCGGACCTTGCGTTTATAATGACGGTCACGCTTTAATGCTACCACCGGATCCAATGCGCCCCAACTGAGAAGACCCAGCGAAACAAACTCAGCGGGCTTAGAAGACAGCTTAGAAGACTACCTACAAACGCTCTAAACGGCACACACACAAACTTACGTATCGAGAAGGAGGTCTTCTCGATGCGTATGTTTGTGTGTGTGCCGTTTTCGCAGTACTGTCAATAGTGAGTGATCTTCTTAAAAATATAACGAGCGTATTGCGTATAGTACACGGCTGTTTGAACTCGGCTTCATCAAAACCGAAGCTTTTGTATTTTCAACTACCGGCTTATCTATACATATAATAAAATCGTAGGAAAGTCAAAACTGTACATTGAATATTTTTTAAAGGATACTTGGGTCGTGATTTAAATTCAATATCAAAGCCAAAAATATAGAATTAAAATTTTTGTCTGTTTATCTGTATGTCCGGGCTAAACTCAAAAAGTACTGCATGGATTTACTTCAAATTTTGCAGGAATATTACTACGAGATCGGGTCAACATAAAGGCTACATAATAGGTCTTTACCTATGAAATTGCCGTTTTGTATGAAAAAATTTAAACGAATTTTTTTCATGAATTTTTTTATTTGTATTAATCGAAGTAATCACCCATGCAATCAATGCATCTTTGCCATCGCAGTGGCAGTTTATTGATGCCCTTCTTAAAGAAATCAGCTGGACGGGAGGCAACAAATTCTTCAAAGGCATTTTGTACTGCCTCTCGGGTATTGAATTTTTTTCCCGCCAAGAAGTTATCCAAATTCTGGAAAAAGTAGTAGTCTGTAGGCGCAAGGTCTGGTGAGTAGGGCGGATGACGGAGAGCTTCCAACCCCAGTTCTTGCAACTTGGAGACCGTCTGCTGTGCAGTATGAGGTCGCGCGTTGTCGTGCAGGAGCAGCGGAGACGAGCGATTGACCAATGCTGGTTGGAGATGCGCCAGCTTCTCCATCATTGTGCTCAGTTCTTCACAGTACACATCTGCAGTAATGCTCACCCCGTTTGGTAAGAAGCTGTGATGAATCACACCGGCGCTAGACCACCCACCAAACAGTGACCATCACTTTTCTAGGGGTAAGTTTTCGTTTAGGGCATTGTTTAGGTGCTGAACCAGGATCCAACCAACTTGCTGAGCGCTTGCGGTTATCAAACAGAATCCATTTTTCATCGCAGGTAACAATGCGGTTCAAAATTCCGTCATTTGTGTGTCTGTTGAGCAGTGCAAGGCACGTCTCGACGCGTACTTCGCGCTGGCGATCATTGAGTTCGTGGGGCACCCATTTGTCAAGCTTTTTTACCTTGCCAATTTGACGCAAATGGACCAATATTGTTTTGACGCTAACGTCGAAAGCTGCTGCTAATTCAGCCGTAGATTGTGTATCATCAGCTTCCACAACCGCCTTTAATTCGTCATTGTCGACCAAAGTCTTCGGACGACCGCGAGGTTCATTTTTCAGGTCGAAATTTCCAGAACGGAAGCGAGCAAACCAATAACAGGTGGTGCGTTGGTTTGTAGTGTTAGCTCCGTAAACGTCGTTGATGTTGCGTGCCGCTTGTGCCGCGTTGCTGCCACGACGGTACTCATATTCCATAATTACTCGAATTTTTAACGTATCCATGATGACGAAAAAGATTGAAATGCGATGAAAATGTAACACTAATCAATAAAGAAATGACTACTTTTGGAAAAAAGAATCCATGTTTTTAAAATAAAATTAATTTGAAATTAGAATTCTTAGCCAAACAAAAATTATTTTGATTTGAAATGGCCAGTACTGCAGAACGGCAATTTCATAGGTAAAGACCTAATATTATCACGCTATCTCCTACTGGGGAAGAGTTATGCTAATTTATAAAGTTTAACGCGGGTAAAACCGCGGGGCACAGCTAGTTTTTAATAAAAAAAAACAATATCAAAAACATGTAAAGTATCAACCCCATTTCATCAACTAGGATTAGTTTCCGTACTGTCCATAATTATACTGTGCCTTCACTTAACAGAATACACTCCAGCTAATCCAGCTAATAATATTATATTAACCTTTGTATATGACAGACTTAAACGATATCAAAATGAACATTGTCCAACAACCTATCAATTCTTCTACTCTACTACTAAGTTGGTCGATCATATAAATGAACATGACATGTGCTCCGAATTAAACTAGATTATAAGAATAATAATAATGTCCTCCTAGCCGATTTCGGCCATGGCAGCCAGTCTCAAAAGAGATTAGCCATCTGCGCGAGACATATTATAGTGCTCAAGTGTGTGCGCAAACACAGGAGCACTTGCTATTCCATCACTCTCATGATCCGATAGCGATCCTAGCGACACGACCGGAAAAAGGTCAGGTACAGGACCGACGGCTTTACGTGCTCTCCGAGGCACGGGGGTATAATACCGCCAACTCCCAGACTTCGGGCTGATGCTGAGAAATTTTTCTTTTTTCAGAAAAGTCCCAAATTCACTTTTGGCCCGACCTGGGCTTTAAACCCAGGACCTCGTCCTCTGCGGGTGAACACGCTACTGCTAGACCAACGAGGCAGTCTGCCTTAGCTGGATAAGAGAGTGCCGTAAAAGTTTTCCATTTACCTCGTTTTACCGCTAGGCGATATTAGTTATATCATGGAACTATCAGTGCTCCGCGGTTTCAGCTTCGTTAATCTTTTTAAATTATAGCCTATGTGTTATGTGTTAATCGGATGGATAAGCTACTATATTGTTTCACCAAAATCCGTAAAGTTCAGTAAAAGATGCATGTATGTAAGTAACAAACTTACATACATGCATCTTTATAATATTAATAGGAAATATTTGCACCGTCGACCGCTGGGGGCGAAAAGTTCTCGAGTGGCGACCACGAACCGGAAGACGCACCGTCGGCGTTGGCGGATCTTTGCAAGGGTCGCAGGAAACCGCTGGATGCGAGTAGGGATAGACCGGCCAATGCATTGTGGCGATCCCTGGGGGAAGCATATATCCAGCTGGCCACATCTTTGGGCTGCTATGATGATGAATATTTAAAATTAAATTTATTAAGGGACTTTTTAGGGCTTAATTCAATAATGTTTCAAAAGAGTCAATAATGTTTATTTATACATAAAAATCATTAAGCATTTATTATTACTGCAATAATAAATAATGTCACTACAAAATGTCAAATGTACTCATTACTCAAATACGGCTATCTGATACCAAAGTAAGCAGAACTTGTAATATGGAAACCAAATAACATCTTAATTCTAAATATTTAATTTTTTTATAAATTTTATATGTTGTGCCCAAAATCAGCGTCTATTGATTTAAATCCAAAATCGACTTCCATACGAATAAATAGTCCGGAATCGATTTTCAATGTCGAAGCCGATTTAACGATTGATTAAGTAATTTTTAACCTTTATTTATTTGAACGCCGATCACCATCTCGATGTTTAGCGACTTAGTCGATAGCCCCCCCGGATAAGCACAGCATTCATTCGCTCGAAGAGCAGCCTGACTGGGGAAGTACCTCCACCTTACAGAAGACATTCCTTAATAGTTTGAATGTTGTGTTGGGGTGGAGGGGGGGAGGGTCATTTGCAATTGTTTGCGGACTCTTTTCAAGGCCGACAACGCACCCGCGACACTTTGGTGTTGCGAGTGTCCACGGGCGGCGGTGATCACTTACTATCAGATGACCCATTTGCTCGTTTGTCACCCTCTTATATAAAAATAAATAAAATAAGCGTTTCACGACAAAATTGAACGTTATCAACCTCTTAAGAAGTTCTTTTATATCAGCTTATACATAATCTTAAATAGGTAGGTACCTAATTTAGTTAAAACAAAGGAAAATTAATGCTTAACTTCGAGGCAAGACCTTGACGAAAGAAGAGCATAGTTTATTTATAAGGAATGAGTTTTGCAGCTTGAAATAGCGGTTGCCAGACGAATATTTGACTAGAAATGGCTTCGTTGAAAACTGCGGAAATTCTTTTCTTTAAAGTTATTCGCTCGGTTTGAAAGGATATGAGCACCTCTTTCACACGATTTACAAACTTATATTTAGGTTTATTTATAAAGCGACCCAAATATACCTTATTGAATATCACACTAATATAATAAAGGCGAAAGTTTGTGAGTGTGGCACTGTGTGAGTGTGTATATTTAAACTCAAAAATGTGTATGTTTGTTACCTTTTTACGTCTAAACGGCTGAAGCGATTTTAATATAATTTGGTATGGAGTTCGCTGACACCATGGATTAACACATAGGTTATAACTTATAAGTTTAACATGGGTAAAACCGCGGGGCACAGCTAGTAGAACTACTACTTATACTTCCGTATTTCTAAATATGGAAGTCTAAGTAGGTATGCTAACTAAAATTTAACAATGCCCCATTCTAATATTTACTATACTAGAGCCATGTCCCGTGTATAACATTGGTTAGCAGGCATTTGATTTTTAGAATTGACAACCTTTTTAAAGGTGATTAAATAATTGAGTTATTTATAAAAATATATATTATAAATACGGAAATATAAGTATACTAAATAAAAGTTAAAAATGCCCCATTCTAATATTTAGGTAAAATACTAGAGCCATGTCCCGCTTATAATATTTGTAAGCAGGCATTTGATTTCTAGAATTCACAACATTTTAAAGGCGATTATTGACTTATTTATAAAACGTTATACAAATTATTGACAGATCTGCTTCTGCATCGATTTTGCGCATGTTGAAAAGAAATGTTCTCAATGCTTCGACCATTTTAATGCTCCAAGCCTCAAGATCTCCTTCATCGAACTCATTTAGGAGAAAATCTATGGCACCATTGTATAAGTTAATTTTTTGTTTAATTAATGATTTCAACAGATAATTGTAATATCACTGACGGACGTATTACTATGACTAGTTAACTTCTGGTTATTTACTTGGCGCTAGCTCGTAAATGTCAAAAAATGGTAAAATTTTAGGTACAAAAAACATGATAAAATATCTTGGGACAACTAACACACTGCGATTTGATCCCAAACTAGGCAGAGCCTGTAGTATGGTAACCAGACAACTGATACAGTAACTTATACAACATGTAACTTAATAAACGCACATCCTGAAAATAGTTTCATTAGAATCGTTTACTGAATTGATTTATATAATTTTTAATATAGGTAATTTTTTTCCAAAATAAATAAAACTACGGGAATTATCATATTAACCCTATACAGTCAAAATAAATTGAAATGGACCGTAAATCAAATAATAAGACTTTTAAAATTGCAGTTTTATTTGTATTCATACAAATTCCATCATTCAATACAAAATAAAGAAAAATAAACTTATATCCAAGAAACTAATTTAGTAAATAACAATGCATATAAATGTTAAATTTAAAATTCAGTGTATGTAGGTATTATGATTACAACATAATATTCTAATTGGGGTGTCTGAGTGCGTTAATTACGTTACATTAAAGATTTAACGATTGATTAAGTAATTTTAAACCTTTATTTATTTGAACGCCATTTAAGAAATCGATGTTCGGCGACTCGGCGTAGAGACCCTGCGGCACGAAAGGCAAGCATCTACCAACCACGCCAACCGGCCCGACGTGACGTTTTGACAGTCTAACGCCAAAGATAAAGTTGTCGTCACTGTAACAACGGCCCAACAACGTCATTCTGTCGTCTTCATAACGATTCCTATCACGATCTTGCTCAACCATCGGTCAGGGAGTTGAGAAAATTGCTTCCACATAAACTTTGTGCGCCTCGTAAACACGACCGACTGTTTATTTGAGGATGTTCAGTTCTTTACGATGCAACGTCCCATCGGTACTTCCGTAGGAATGTTTATTTCTTTACACAATCCTTTCATACATTTGTTACGTTCTGTCGGAGTTGATCATGTGACGTATCCGGAACTTTGTTACTTTTACAGCCAACACAAGAATAAAAGAGATCCTCGAATCTCTTCTCTTGTAACAAATATTCTAGGAGTTGTTCATGTTACGTATCCGGAACTGTGTTACTTTTACAGCCAACATAAGAATAAAAGAGATCCTCGAATCTCTTCTGTTGTAATAAACATCCTTTTTGCTGCGTAAAATATGGGGATTGAACTCTAGTACTGTGGATAAGTAGTCAGGGACTCAGGGCCAGTCACACAGAATAAAACATAATGAAAGAATCACTATTATATATAATTATTATATAATCAAAAAATCCGATTCAGTACAAAACTTTTGCAGTATGTACAATCAATTGTATCTGTTTCAAATTTTCTGACCAATAATTTTTATCTTAAAGAAACATGTTTTCTCATCTTTGATTAATAGAACGTATGAATGTCCATCCAGTATATCCATCTGTCTGTACCCAAATTTTTGGCGAATTAAATAAATATTAATTAAATTTGAAAAAAATATGACAATAAAAACATTAAAGTGGGCTCAACCAATCTTAAGACTTGGCAGTTTTCAATGGAGTTGAAAATTTACAAGTCTCATATGATTGCACAATGATTTGTTAACGTTTTAGCAGCTCACTAATTCCTCATTGGACTGACCTTAAATATTCTTTCGAATATACATATCTACTTGATAATAGCTAATACTGTTCTATATAATTTAGTAGTTAAGACTTATTTACTGCTGGTAGAATTAAACCCTCAGCTATATACCTATAGTATTAGGTCCTTACCTAGAAAATGCTGGTAGAATTAAACCCTCAGCTATAGATACCTATAGTATTAGGTCCTTACCTTGAAAATGCTGGTAGAATTAAACCCTCATCTATATACCTATAGTATTAGGTCCTTACCTAGAAAATGCTGGTAGAATTAAACCCTGAGCAATATACCTATAGTATTAGGTCCTTACCTTGAAAATGCTGGTAGAATTAAACCCTCATCTATATACCGATAGTATTAGGTCCTTACCTAGAAAATGCTGGTAGAATTAAACCCTCATCTATATACCTATAGTATTAGGTCCTTACCAAGAAAATTGCTGTTTAAAGCTGTGTTTTCAGTGTTTTTAACTAAAAATATTTATTTAAGAACCTAATGGAGAGAGAATGAAAATAAAGCGCGAATTGGAGATGTATCTAGATAGCAACTTTATCTTACATTACATCACTAGACTTGTAAATCTCGACTACAGGATTCCATAACAGTACTATTTATATTTATACATATAAAACCTCGACTTAATTAATTCAATGCATAAAAACATACATAAAGTAAATATTTCATTTTCTGACACAACAAACTACCCCTCGAATCTCCTACACGACTCACCCTTTACGATTCACAGACCGCGCCAATTTACCATCCTTCATAAAAACGCCAATCTTACACAGCGCTAAAGGGACGAAACAATTTGTTCGAATGAATACACTCAAAGTTTATAGGGCCCTAGAGTAAAACACGACAAGTCAAACTTTTGAAAAATGTATGAAGGTTTAACGTGGGACACTTGGAAACTTATTTTGGCTGTAAAAAGACCTCTTTCGACCCCTGGGGTTTGAGAGGGTAAGCCATTTGAAAATGTAAAGAGCTCGGTGCGTAATAGCGCGAATGTAATTTCGTGTAGTGCTACGTAAAATGGGTTGTTTATTTTAATTTTGCGCTTTTTATATTATTCCCAATAGAAGTCACACCATTTTTATTTTTATTTGGCCTTTTATTAAAGTGAAAACTTCTTTAGCGGCGTTGTGCACTTTTTTGGGATGGGTAAAAAATATTAAACTCGCGTCAGGACACGTGATCTGATCAAATATTTGTAAGAGAGTGGAGGGTTATTTTTTATTCACACTGGCCACTTATATACTCACATGACCGCAGCATTTTTCTTGATTATGTTATATTTTTTGCAACCCTGCCTAAACAAATTTAGTTCTATTTTTATAATTTACTAGCTGTACCCCGCGGTTTTACCCGCGTTAAACTTTATAAATTATATCCTATATGTTAATCCAGGGTGTCAGTCAGTCATACCAAAATTAATTAAAATCGCTCCAGCCACTTACAAACTTTCGTCTTTACAATATTAGTGTGATTCCCACCATAGGGAGGGAAGCAATTACATACGATGAGTCTTTACCGCCCAAAGGTTCCCGGAAGTTACATCTTCCACTCGCTAGTCGGATCAAATAATCACTACTTTCCGAGTTTGAAAAATGAAAAAATAGTTTTCACTACTATCAGCGGTCTCTCAGCGAAAGTCTGCCCCGCATGTGTTTTCAAATACTTATCCCATTTTAATTTTCGTCGAATAATACTGCTGTGACTGTGACAGACGGACAGCCGATTGGAGTGTACCATAGGGATATAATACCGCTTCTTGGAACGGGACCTTAAACGGAATATTATGTTATAATTTTGAAATTATGTACCCTTAAACATACGCAATTTATTGCGATTTAGCGCAACTTTCGAGCATTATTAACTAATTTATGAAATTTGCGAGAATTGCTTCTAAAAGTCTAAACTGTGAGGCTTCGGCAAATCCCAAGACACTTACTTGTCTTCGAAGCCGCGAAGAATTTAATCAGAAATTATATGATTGTAGTTTTATATGTCTTTATTATACGTTTATATCCATTTCCCGAAGCGGAATAAGGGCCATATACCCTATAAGGGCCCATAATTTGAGCTGATGACGTGACTACTGAAGATCATACGAGAACTATGAAAGCTAAAGAACAAACTACGATGTGCGATGTGAACTAAATTGATATTATTTAAATGATAGGCATTCATTAATCAAATTTACCCGGGCGTACGTGAAAATATAACGCTATAACGCACATGCTGAGAGAGCAAAACGAACGTGCCACGAAAACGGCCGGCGAGTCCCAGAAATAAATGTATTTACACAAACAATCCATTTTCCCTAGTTGGTAGTGCTCCTGCCTACGAAGCTGGTGGTCCTGGGTTCGAATCCCGGTAAGTGCAAATATTTGTGTGATGAGCACAAATATTTGTTTCTGAGTCATGGGTGTTTTATATGTATATAAGTATTTATCTATCTATATAAGTATGTATATCGTCGCCTGGTACCCATAGTACAAGCTTCGCTTAGTTTGGGGCTAGGATGATCTGTGTGACATTGTCCCTATATATTATTATTATTATTTTCAAATAAATATCAATAATAATATCCTGGGGCATTATTCACACACGGCCATCTCGTCCCAAACTAAGCAGAGCTTGTACTTACTATGGAAACCAGATAATTGATATACTACATATACCTACTACTTTTCTATCATAAATAAATACCTATATAGATAATTACCCCAGGACAAACAGCCATGTACATAATAATAATACATGCACACAAATGTCTGTTCTGGGGTTAAAGTCATTTTACACTTTATTTGAAGGCCATTCACGAAAACGATGTTCGGCGACTTAGCCGGTGGGTGGGAATCTAACCTACGACCTGCGGCGTGAAAGGCAAGCATATATCAACCTCGCCACGAACTTAAATTGCTCATAAGATTATAATATTTTGGTGTGCAATCAATATTTTAACTTAGAAAGCGGATATTTTTGTAACACATAACGAAGATTATTTTTATTTAGTTTTGTTATATTCTGATAAATGACTCGGATACACAGACTAATCAATAGCATTGACATCAATTGCTGTTTAAGGCGACCGAGTAAGTAATTAAAAGTCAAAATGATAGTAGTCCAAATTGATATTTTAGATACGTGTAAATACACTGTATTAACCTTTTGACCGCCACGGTCGGGTATAACCGACAAATGTTTGTGCTTTTCCACAATATTAAACTAATGTAAGTAGTTTAAAATAATAGGAAAAAGAAACACAGAAAACTTAATTTAGTTTATTTATTTTGTACTAACAAAATGGTGTTTCCTTGTCGGCAGTAGCCGACGGTGGCGTGTAAGGCTGATCTCAGATCGCGCCGGCGAGCGGCGCCGTCCAAACGCGTCCTTTTTAGGGTTCCGTAGCCAATTGTCAAAAAACGGAACCCTTATAGATTCGTCATGTCTGTCTGTCTGTCTGTCCGTCCGTATGTCACAGCCACATTTTTCCGAAACTATAAGAGCTGTACTGTTGAAACTTGGTAAGTATTCTGATGAAGATGTATTCTGTAAACTGCATTAAGATTTTTACACAAAAATAGAAAAAGAACAATAATTTAGGGGGGTCGCCATACATAGAACTAAAACTCAAAAAAAAATTTTTCATCGTACCCATATATGTGGGGTGTTTATGAATAGGTCTTCAAAAATGATATTGAGGTTTCTAATATCATTTTTTTCTAAACTGTATAGTTTGCGCGAGAGACACTTCCAGAGTGGTAAAATGTGAAATAAATGTGTAAAATAAAATATATGATGTACATTACTATGGAAACTAACAACGAAAATTGGTTTGAACGAGATCTAGCAAGAAGTTTTTCATTCTTGTGCGAGTCCGACTTGCGCTTACAATTACACTAGACAGTAGTTGCGTTTTACAGTCACGCAGTTCTAACACGCTGCCGGTGACACGCGCGCCGTCGGCCAGCGCTGCCCGAGCTCCTCTACTGGCTGCTAGCGTTTCAGAATGACGCGTCTCGCACGCGCCGTTGCGTACACTTAAAATGGCTGTTGAGACGCGCTGGCCGCCGGCGCGTATCGCGCGCGTCACTCTGAAATCAGCCTTAGCCACTCTTTCCTTTGTCGGCTATACCCGACCGTGTGGCGGTCGAACGGTTAAGGAAAACGTATCTATGATATCGAATTTGGACTTGTGGGATCCAGTGGTCTCATAGATCTCAAAAACTGAAACAAAAATTGAACAAATAATTCAAATGGTGGCCACATATTTTAATTATTATGACAACAGAAGCACGTGCAGCCGCCGCGGGCGAACCTCGACCACACTGCTCGACAAAGGCCTCCCCCCAAAGATCTCCACATTTGCCGGTCTTGCACTACCCGCTTCCAGAGACCCTCACAAGATCATCAGTCCACCTTATAGGGGGCCAGCCCACGTTGCATTTTCCTGTTTGTGGTATTCCATCTAGAATAAGAGCATCTTACGGTGCTACTACTATAAACGCGAGATGTTTATGAGTATGGGTGTAAGGTTGTATGGATGTTTGTTACTTTTTCACGCAAAATCTTCCGAACAAAGTACAAAATAAAGCTGATACGGGGATGACATGATTCACTTACGAATCGGTGACTGTAATCGTTTTTGCTATTTTTATGTAATAGGATAGCAAATGAGCAAGTGGGTTACCTGATGGTAAGTGGTCACCGCCGCCCATGGACACTCGCAACACCAGAGGAGGCGCAAGTGCGTTACCGGCCTTTAAGAAAGGAATATGTTCGCTTCTTGAAGGTTGCCATGTCATACCGGATCGGAAATACCTCCGCAGTTAATTGATTCCACAGAGTGGTAGTGCGCAACAATAAGTTTCTTGTTGTAGATGACCATTCATCCAGGTGATAAGAATGAAATTTTCCCTTTTGGTAAGAGGTTCCGTGGCGTATATGGCGGCAGGTATAAGCTTGACCAATTGTTCTTTAACTTCCCTAATGGATGCGTGGTGACGGCATAGAATATCATCACATCATCTCATCCCGTGGGGGGCGTAGTAATCATCCAAGGGAATACCTACCAGAGAATAGGCAGCAGCGTTTTTCTTTGAACTATGACCATCAAACTGCCATCGCCAACCCGTCTGACAAGCGTGGCGATTTTGGCATATCCCCCCATTCTTTGGGGGGCTTTTGTCCAGCAGTGGACGTAATTTGGCTGATATGATGATGAAACTTCTTGATTATGCTTCTTAAATATTTGTATCAATTTTATGCTAGGCTAGGCTTAATGCAGGGTATTAATAAATAATACAAAATCTTGATTACGGTATGTATATTTTCATTTAATATAAAAATTATAGATATCCACTATAATATTTACATGTAAGTTAATGGCAAACAACTTGTCAAGATTCGATAATAATGAAGAAATAATAGTACACGTAAAATGTGAAAATATTCGCTCTGGCTTCCAGATATAATTCATTTTCATTGTAGTACGATATTTTTCTATAAATAATACTGTACATACGAACAGACTTTCTTTACATTCTGTCTGTAAAATATCATTATTACCTATTCTATTAGCAAGTTTAAGTAAACATAAATATATTTATAATCCCAGTTGAGTAGAATTATAAAAAAAAATACACATGTGTAGTATGTTATACACTTACAACCATGTTTTTTTTATACAACTTAGTCGACAAACAAGCGTACGGCCCACCATCAAACTGGTCACCATAGCCTATAAACGCTTGCAACACCTGGGGCATCATTAGCGCGTTGCCGACTCTTTAGAAACCCGTAACAGGGAGTTCATTCCACAACCTCAACGTACGTGGGAGGAAGTTTCGCTGAAAGCGAACTGTACGAGATCGAAAAGGTTCAAGGATGTGAGGATGAACTCCCTTTCTGTGGCACAATAAAGACATTGACGCGCTCAAGTGCATACACAGAGATGGTGATTACCGTAGGATTAAGGAAAACGGCTTTTTAATCATAATTTGAGGCTAATAGATTTTGACCGAGTGGAAGTGCCGTTCTTTAGGACATGATTCATTTCAAATCTGCTTAGTTCACCAGCTCTTCGTTGGCCGCATTGGTACGGTCATTTAACTAAAGCGCGACCGTCGTCATACACACAACGTCCGCTATGATAATAACTTTTGTATTTTCACCTCAATAAAATTTGTTACTTATATTACGAAACAAAATTTATTATAATATAATGATGAATACCTCTATTTACTGGGGCGAACTAAATAGCAAGTAAGCAATTTCGAATAAGTAGTTTTTATAGTCAAAATAATGTTTTGGTTATTTACCTCAGAATGGGTTTAAGTGAACCACTTTTCAAGTTTGATATTAAGCACAGCTCCGATACAAGTATCATATCTAAACACAGGTCTTATAATCTCAAGTAAGTATATAGTTATAGTTCGATTAACGATATTTTACAGACAGAATCACACTCCCTATCACAGACTAGATATAAAATTTTGATACCGAAAAATAATAGACAAAAGCTATTCATATCCTGGTAAGAGTTACAGTACTGTTTATCATTCCAATTCATTTGGAAGACTATCTCCTTCTTAATACTTGACTGGAATGCTACAAATACTTTTGCACAAAGTATTTCCTAAACACACATCGGCTATTGAAATTGGAACAATAAACAGGTTTAAATACAGTCTATTTTTGAGCGGACGTGATGCAACATGTCTCATATTATTAAGCAATCAATGCGACTTCTACAACACCAGGGTAGACAGTAATAAAAACTAAACTATATAAGCAAAAGAAAAAGTTGAGCCAAGTTGCATCATGTCCATATAAATTATAACTCAGATCTATATACAACATCTCACTGTCTAAGTACATAATAGACATATATAATAACATATGTTGCTTTTAAAACACAATATTGGTATATAACAGGAAGGTTGACGAGTAAAATTCACTGCCAAACCAATATCGACTAAGTCAACTAAGAGATAATGTCGAAAATCATTTGAAATATATATTTCATATCTACCTTCAATCATTTTTGAAGTAAAACTTCTTAAAGCACTTGGGAAGTTGGTGAATGCGCGACGACGACGTTACGAAAAGTGTGATTGTGATCGGGTGAGGTGAACGGAGGTTAAAGGGGACGTTGAGACGTTTCATATATTACTGTAGGATCAAGAGAGAGGTGCGAGCGCACATTTTATTTCTCTTTTTCTCTCATAGCCAGTTACGTTTCATGTATCTAAGTTTTACTTCAGTCGTGTGGTTTAAAGCAAAATCGTCGTTTTAAATGACGTTTTAATTAGCCTGGGCAATAAAAAAAACCTATAGTAATGTAAGTATATATGACAAACAAAAATATGCCCATCACGCTACGGTCAAGACTACTATGTCGTACCGTGGCGCGCTGGGCATATTTTAGTTGTATACATGACTGTGGCGGTCAAAAGGTTAAGCAACCAACGCCACGCCTTTAAGGTTGGACTCAAGGCGATTTTTAGGGTCGTTTATTGCAACTGTCACTTTAAGTTAGTATGCAGACTTGGGACTCTCGTTGGATTGAAGATTGTAGAGGTCATTGCATCGATACAAATTCGGTCATAATGGCCATAGAGAGGTAAAAGGGTCATAGAGGCGGTCATATTGTGTTTTCTTACTCTCGGCCAGCGTCTTTGGTCCTACTACCACTAGTTGTGTTACTTGTGTTTCGATATTAGTTTAGTATATTATATATTGTAGTATATTCGATATTAATTTATTATTTTAGTCTTTATCCTTAACCTCAGGGGGCAGAGACGTGGTAGCTCACTATGGGCCTCATAAAAAGGCCCAGGATCACACAAAGAGCAATAGAGTGTACTATGCTCGAATTCGCTGCGAGATCAAATCAGAAATGTCGAAATGCGCAGGCCAACCGAAACGGCAGTGGGCGGGGCACATAGCTCGTAGAGCCGACAGCCGCTGGGGCAGAAAATTTCTAGAGTCCACGAACCAGAAGACGTCTGGTATACTGATTTATAATAAATACATATTACCAATCTGTTACAAAAAAGCAGTAGTCTTATTATTGCTTGCCAGTGAAAATTGCTCTCAGCTGAGTTTCGCCCAAAGTGCTTTTTACAATGCAACTACATACGTCTATTAAGTTCTCCGACTGACGATCTCGAATTTTGATTGCACATCACTCGCTAACCTGCCATTACATTACAAAAAGAAAACAAAGGAAACTAAACTGTTTATGTATGTACTTATAGAAAGCTTATTAGACGTGACGCCCTGACACTCTCGGTGCCCTGTATCCGACTATACTATAGCCATTTCAAATGTGCGAACCGAGTCATAAATCATTATGTCATAAGAATGTGACGATGCCGCGTTACTCGTTATCGATTGTATGAATAGTCATACAATATATATACTAGCTGTGTCCCGCGGAATTACCCGCGTTAAACTTCATAACTCCATACAAAATTTTATTAAAATCGCTCCAGCCGTTTAGACGTGAAGGATCCATATTTACCCATATCATGTTACACACGGCCATCTGAGCTTGTACTATAGAAACCAGATAACTGATATACAACATATACTACTTTTCTTTTGTAAATACATACTTATATAGATAATTACACCCAGACTCAGGACCAAACAAGCATGTTCCTGAACACAAATATCTGTTCTGGGTGGGAATCGAACCCTTGTTTATAACAATTTATATATTTTATGTTTCAGAAACAGATAATTGGTATCTATTATCTGTGAATCTTAACGAATTATGAAATAAAAAAATCATGCTAGACAATATTTTCAATTATTTCCTTAACCTTTCCCTCATTACTTGCTGAACTATCTCTAAAAATTTTTATCGTTACACACAACACTAGGAGTGCGAGCGAGAGTTCCGTTATGCCTATAAGTGTGAGCGAGCGGCCTGACAAAAATGATTTATGTCTCAGTTCACACGACGTTTGTAATGGCTCTAGTATAGTGGGTTCATCTATAGGTCCCGACTAACGGGTTCATTGCGTGGCTACGAAAGTGTTAATGATATTTGAACTTCATTTACTGACTTCACTGATCAAACATTCATGTTCATTAAACAATAAAAATAATGGTGTCATTAACTTAACAGTAACAAAAATAGGAACCAAACTCATAGGTTCTACCTAAAGCCTAATCTTAACTAACTGTGCGTGATTATGTACTAC
Organism: Pseudoips prasinana; assembly: GCA_951640165.1. NCBI lineage: Eukaryota > Metazoa > Arthropoda > Insecta > Lepidoptera > Nolidae > Pseudoips > Pseudoips prasinana. Next base: position 13,223,560 of record OX621259.1, on the reverse strand, counting down.
TTAAACGACATAAATAAAAACAGCAAAAATATGTTTAATCCTGTTCCAGGCAGTCGCTATATAGTTTCCACCATACTTTGAACTCTATTGACTTGCAATAGAGTTCAAAACCAATGTATTAGAATATATCTACTGCCTTATAAAGGGTTAATTAAAGCGTATATACAAGGTGTAAAACATAGTAGACATAACTTAAAGAACACTATCTAATCATGAAAGTGTAATAATTAAACAAAACGATATTGAATAAATTTTATAGCATTATTCTCAATGCAAAACGTTAATTTAATGTCAAAAATGGAAAATCATAAATTCAATCGTCTGGCAGGTCTCGAACCAGTATCATCAATCCGGGGTAGGCGCTCTGCGTTAAGCTACGAACGAAACACACGGGCAGATCAAATTTAGGATTCCCTTGCTAACACCCTTCCGGAGGATGTAGGTTTTATCCATATTTTCTAGAAACATGAGCGACTAATATGTTCAAAGTTGCATTGGAAAGATCATAAAATATATAATAATACTAAACATTATTTTATTGCATCTCACACAAAAAGAAGGGGGGGAGGGGCAGGTTAAGTTAAGTTTGTTCAGTTTCATAGGCAAATTGAACTCATCCACTTACATCCACTATTTATGAAACACCTTGTATAGTACTATAGGTTGAATTTCGGCTACAAAGACTAGCCAACTACACAGGAGTTATTATAGTGTACGACTATGTATGCAAACACAAGTGCTCCCTCTCTCTATTCCTTCACTCTCATAATCAGATGGGACGTCTATCCGACACAAGCGGGGAGATGAAGCGCGGGACCAACAGATTTACGATAACACTACTAACATTTAAACTCCTGCTATTTAGTGTTTTCTTGCCAGCAAAAGTTCAATAAATCTTTTAGGCCCATCCCAAGATTGGAACCCAGAACTTTATTATATTTAGCGTACTACGACGAACAGAGAACGTGTATTATAATAATAGTATTGGAATAAATGTATGAACAATGATTTCAGTATACCAAGTCCTGCCCTAATCATAACTTAAATGCTGAAACCTACATAGATTGTACATTTTCATTACAAAACCGTCGATCAGTGCCGTAAAAACGTTGATATGTACAAGAGATTTAACTATTTCTATAGTTGCCCTTAAACTATACTAATTTACACAAATCATAGGTTCGATTCCATGTCTTTTTACACACACACCAATGCCCTAAATTTTAGAACATCCTCTTATAATACACCGTGTTACAGCAGATGTAGACAGCTTACCGAAAACTGGTGCCATGGGTTCAGTACCAGCTCGGAAATCTATAATGATTTGCAGTATTTACACCCGACTACCAAATGGATAGTAATGATTTTGCCAGTATAAATATGTATGTGGAAATGTTTCATTTTACCTCCACTAGCGTTATGGATGGCAATGTAGTCAGTGCTACATGAGATTAAGTTATATGGTAGATATTTTTAAAATACTGATGATATCATAAAAAATAATTTAAATAAATATAATTTCGAAGTTACAGCGACCCTCACAAGATCGGTTCAACTTGTAGGGGGACTACCCACGATGCGATATGATGAAAACTTATGAAGCAGAGATAGATCGCTCACTATGGGCCTCATAACAAAAGCCCAGAGTCACCCAAAGTATATTCTCAGAGTTTTCCTGCGAAATTGGATCAGAAATGTCGAAATCCGCAGGCGAACTAAAGTAACCAACATAACTCGAAGAATTGCCAAGCTGAAGTGGCAGTGGGCGGGGCACATAGCTCGTAGAACTGGCCGTTAGGGCAAACATATTCTAGAGGGGCGATCACAAACTGAACGACGCGGTCTTGTTATACTACATACATTAACTCACGCCTGTTTCCCAGAGGGATAGGCAGAGACAACGTATTTCCATTTGTCACGATCTTTGCACACCTCTTTTCCCTCGTTTACTGTCATTATATTCTTCATACATGCTCGTCGGTTTAGGTTTAGGTTACTTCTTCAATTGTTATATTGATTTATAATTATAATACCACGTAGTATTTACAGCCAATGGAGGCATTTTCTCTATGGTGTAGTCTCTGCTCTATGGTGCATCATATTCTAGATTTTGAATGTCTATGGTACCAGTTTATGGTAAGCTGTCACTTCCAACATTTAAAATTAGATGAACAGTTCCATTATTGCTATCGAATTTAAGTAGTACCCACTTCCAGAGCAGTGGAACATAAAATTAAGGCTCTATGATAAGGCAGACGTCTATTATACATTTAAATAAAGCTTTCCAATCTATTGGCATTATTATATTTTTCCATAAAGTCCAATTTTTTTACGAATTACATATGATTCGGCTTTGTTAGATGAGAAAATGTTTAGAAACTATATGAACATCAAATTGATACACAGATTCCTGATGAAAATAAGTACAATTTCTACCTTAATTTTACATTTTACTTCATTATACAATCCAATTAACATTTATCGCGAAAATTTCATTTACAATCACCTAAACTTTACTTAAAATATCACAACTCTATGTAGGTACAATTAAAACTTAGCGAAAGGCAAGTAATTGAAGCCACCCCTTGATATAATTAAGCCATATTTGTACTTAAAGTGGGCGGATTATCAAATTGAATCAATTTTACACGCGGTAATAACCCCCAAATCATTGGTTTACATTAAAGATCTGAATAGGAGTAGACTACATTGTCCCTTTATATGCTGGCTCTTGTTGACAAACGATGTCTAGTTGGCGTGGTCGGTATATCCTTGCCTTTCACTCCGGAGGTCGTGGGTTGGATTCCCACCCAGGACAGATATTTGTGTGCATAAACATGTCTGTTTGTCCTAGGACTGGGTGTAATTATCTATATAAGTATGTATTTACAAAAGAAAAGTAGTATATCAGTTATCTAGTTTCCATCGTACAAGTTTGGGATCAGATGGCCGTCTATGAATACTGTCCCAGGATATTATTATTATGTAAAATGCCAAAGGATTGAAATTTAATGACGATTCCAAGACTACCAGAAATCACTTCGTTAAATACCAGATCTGCTGCGGCAAAATACAAACAAACTATTATATTTTGATAAAAATTAAGGTTAAGGTCATTTATATCAATTAATTTTTAATTAGAAATATTGAACTAGTGCAATTTTGTATAAAACAAATTAATGAAGTGCTAAAATACTATATAAAATAATATTCACATACGGCCATTTGATCCCAAACTAAGCAGAGCTTGTACTATGGAAACCAGATAACTACATATACTACTTCTCAGACTCAAGACAAACTGGCATGTTCATGCACACAAATGTCTTATCTGGGTGGGAATCGTACCCACGACCTGCGGCGTGAAAGGCAAGTCGACCACGCCAACCGGCCCGTAATATACAGTTACTAAGGGCCTGAACACAATAAACCATTTCATTTGTATACAATCATCATTATTACCACAACCATAATTTCCCAACAAAAAGTACATCAATTACAAAAATTTCACATCATCTAATCATCCTCTAATCCAACAAAGCCTTCGCCAAGGTGAAAACAGATTTCATTTACAAACAATACATTATTCAATGTTCATACAATATAATACATTTTTCACAGTTTCACTCACACTTCTGTACAAATGTAAACACGGCTACACATCAAGCTATACATTTCCAATATAAGCTGACCTCTCATTGTATGGAAATCCTATACAAGGTAAGCCCAGCCTATACTAGAAATGTATAGCTTGATGTGTAGCCGTGTGTACCAAGTTTCTAGGACATTGAGTATGCTGCTATGAGGCTCCCATCTTTACAATGCAGTAGTTATCAAGATTTCTCTATACAAAGTTAACCTTTTGCTTTTTATTCATTAGACCAATCATTAAAAAAATATTAACCTAATAAGTACCCAAGATTGAAAGAGCTATACAATACTTACATCAGAATTCCTGTACACACGGCAGTGATACTCCAATAACATGAATAATTTACAATAATTTCATAAAATAACAATGCAAATGCAAATAATATTTCGAATCTGAACGAAAGACAAAATTTTATTGTTTAATTTCTCATATTATTATTTTTACTATCAGTCTTATCCATAGATATAGCATTCGGTAAATATACCTCATAGATCGGCCTCTTGATTTGGTCATACATTTGACATATCGCGATATGACAGTTTATGGACGCGATAGGATGGCGTGTGCTATATATTGTCATGAACAAGCGATAACATACTAAACTGTAAATTCATTTGGTTACTGTTTGTACACACGGCTACATATCAAGCTAAACATTTCCAGTATAAGCAGATAATAATATAATATCTAGGGACAATGTCACACAGATCATCCTAGCCCCAAACTAAGCAAAGCTTGTACTATGGGTACCAGGCGACGATATACATACTTATATAGATAGATTAATACTTATATACATAGAAAACATCCATGACTCAGAAACAAATATTCGTGCTTATCACACAAATATTTGCACTTACCAGGATTCGAACCCAGGACCACCAGCTTCGTAGGCAGGAGCACTACCAACTAGGCTACGGTGACCGATCTCGCGTTGTATAGGATTTCCATACAATGACAGGTCAGCTTATATTGGAAATGTTTAGCTTGATATGTAGCCGTGTGTACGATTAGAGTGGTTTAAGTTAGATATTATAATTTTTTGTGGTTAGGAGTTGCCTTACTAGTCCACCAATTGTGTAGCAAAGTTTAATATAGCCCTTGCGGTTTTAGTGACTAGACTAGAAAATAGTATCGCGATTGGAAGTCTAACTGGGTAGTCTAACCCCGAGTTTGCATTATTGAATTGAGTTGAAGGTACCCAAGAATATTATCTACAATTTAAATCAGTTTGTTGTACTTAAAGAAAAGATATTATAACATTTCACAAATAGGCAGAATGTTTGAGAAGCACATTGCGGATATTGTTAGCTGTTTCTATATATAAAACTGCTATACAAAATGCGTCCTCATCTAAGTACTGCCTCGTTGGTCTAGCGGTAGCGTGTTCACCCGCAGAGAACGACATCCTGGGTTCGGTCGGGCCAAAAAGTGATTATGGGATTTTTTTGTAAAAAGAAAAATTTCTCAGCATCAGCCCGAAGTCTGGGAGTTGACGGTATTATACCCCCGTGCCTCGGAGAGCACGTAAAGCCGCCGGTCCTGTACCTGACCTGTTTCCTGTCGTGTCGCCAAGGCATCCCATCGAATCATGAGAGTGATGGAATAGAAAGTGCTCCTGTGTTTGCGCACACACTTGAGCACTATAATATGTCCCGCGCAGATGGCTAATCTCTATTGAGATTGACCGCCGTGGCCGAAATTCGGCTAGAAGGACATTATTATTATTATTATTACTGAGTTACGTGAACAGCTAGTTGACTCACTAGTGTTATCAAAGTTTAACTATCTGGATGCGGCTTATGGACCTAGATTACTGACAAAGACAGCAAATCTTATTCAACGTGTGCAAAATTCCTGTGCGCGATTTTGCTACAATATTCCACCCAGAGATCATGTAACTCCTTATCTAAACGACAGGAATGTCCTCAAAATGAAATATCGTAGAGATTTACACTTGTCTACACTTTTGTTCTGTGTAATTAAGACGGAAGCCCCCAAATACCTCTTCTCCAAACTGGTCTGGAAGACTGCAAGAAGAACGTTTTTTCATAAGTTATTCCTTGTATACTTTGGTTTTCTTTTATAAATTATGTGTTGAATAAATCATATTATTATTATTAAATATGCTGTCTATTTGTGAAATGTTATCTATACATATAATAAAATCGTAGGGAAGTCAAAACTGTACATTGAATATTTTTGTTAAAGGATACTTGGGGCGTGATCTACAATCGATATCGAAGCCAAAAATATAGTTTTTTAGAATTTTTGTCTGTGTGTCTGTTTATCTGTATGTATGTTCGGGCTAAATCCAAAAAGTACTTCATGGATTTACTTCAAATTTTGCATGAATATTACTAAGCGGTCGGGTCAACATATAGGCTACATATTATCACGCTATCACCTACGGGGGAGAAGCTGTGATAATTTATAAAATTTAACGCGGGTAAAACCGCGGGGCACAGCTAGTAACATAATAAAACTTACATACGCATATGAATGAGCAATAAGTAACGTATTTATTGCACTTATCGTTAGTAAGGCATAACTCCAAGGAGATAAGGTTTACCTGGTGTATATGCTGCGCAACTATGCAGGCAGTATGCAAGGAGTTTCTAACACTTTCAGGCCATCCACACAATTCCAATCGGGATATCCATTTATCCCATATGACATTCGCAATCTATACATATAATAAAATCGTAGGAGAGTCAAAACTGTACATTGAATTTTTTTTAAAGGATACTTGGGGCGTGATCTACCATGGAGATCGAAGCCCAAAATATAGTTTTTAGAATTTTTGTCTGTTTGTCTGTATGTATGTCCGGGCTACACTCAAAAAGTACTGCATGGATTTACTTCAAATTTTGCATGTTGGGTCAACATATAGGCTGCATATTATCACACTACCACCTGGCCCTGTCATAATTTATAAAATTTAACGCGGGTAAAACAGCGGGGCACAGCTATATGACATAAGAATGTTTGGTCACGTGAGTATTGAACCGTCAGCCGATCTATGTGATATATATCTATGGTTTTATCCAACTGTACAGCACAGAATATGTTTGGTTTTAAGTAGCATACTTTCCTAATTTTATCTCTCCAAAAAAAGCCTTCATTTCAAAGCCGATACATTATAATTTCTCGGCTAGTATTAAACTCATATATCAATCACCGTCCCTGTATAAACGACGTCCTAATTTCGGCATCCAATTTTGATATCATTTTTTCACAAATTTCCATATCCGCAAAATAAACTTTATAACCACATAATTAATACGTTGATAAAATAAATAACAGTGTATAAAAGGCAGTTTCTTTAGACAACAATATTCCGCATACAACCTACAATATCTATACATTACAAATCCACTCCGAAAAACACTTACTCCGGAGGAAGATATAGCTCTATCCTACTCCAACTTTCAACAAGGAGTGGGCCTTCATATTTCCGTCTCATACAGCATACTCAAACACTTCACTCAGTTATCACTCGAGTCTGTTTACTTTTGAAGCCAAACGAGCATAGACTCGTCTGGTTCCCGCTTTACTCAGTCAAGCTGTTGTACTTGGACGACGGAAGTCGGCTGCGGTAACGAGATCTCATACTTTATTAGGCCGGTCCGGCCTGTGGAGAGGACTAGACTGCCCACTTCTTTCGCGTCACCGCTAGAAACAAAGTATATAATGTTATTTTTGTTGATTATATGTCATATTAATAGCGAACTTAGTACACACGGCTACATATCAAGCTATACATTTCCACTATAAGCTGACCTCTCATTGTATGGATATCCTATAAAACGCGGGATCAGCTTATACTGGAAAAGTATAGCTTGATAATATATAGCCGTGTATACCACCATTTATAAAAAAAAAGTTTCACAGTTTACTGTCTCATTCGCACGTTTCTGTTATTTTCAAATTTTTGCTTTTTGTTTTTTTTTCATAAATACCTTCTCCTGACAATAACGAATACATAAAAGAAAGATTTCTCCAATTTGGTGGAGTCTTTTGGAAGTTATGAGTGTGTCCAAACATTTAGGTGATTCGTTTTTATTTATATAGATTATTAGACCAGCCAGGTATCCAACACGACCTAGAAGCAATCAGGCTCAGGACAAACACCTTCACGTGCTCAACGGGGCACGGGCACGTAGTTCTGATAATTTCCACACTCTTGGCTGCTACTGGGCGTCTTATGTGGCAAAAAAGGCCACTTGGCCCAACCTGGGATTTAAACGTCGGACTTCATTGGCTGAATATGTTCCCGCTTAGAACCCTACAAATAGTTTTAGTCTGCGGTAGTCTTACCCAAAACGCGGGCGCTAAGGTAATAGCGCGGCCACATGTGCATTACAGTTGTAAAAAAAATTGTAGCAAGTGGGTCACCTGATGGTAAGTGATCACCGCCGCCCATGGACACTCGCAACACCAAAGAAGTCGCGAGTGCGTTGTCGGCCTTTAAGAGTCAGCAAACAAGTGTTGCTGGCCCTTCCCCCCACCACGATGACAACCCCAATGAGAATAGAAGTATTACCACTGAATTGTAATTACTATATTGTGAATAGACCAAATATTTGAGGTTTGTTCAAGATCTTCTAAGGCAATGTAGAGATGGAATCTAATACGATTTGCAAATTGGATCGTTAGGTATCTAACAAACCCATCTTATTTGCGCAGCAGTTATGACAGTCGCCTCGCCGCTTCGTGGCCCGGGTTCGATACCCGTGCAGGACAACTATTTGTGTGACCCATAATAGTTGTTCTGAGACTGGGTGTCCCTTGTGCACGTGTGGCGCAGCGGCTATGACAGTCGCCTCGCCGCTTCGTGTCGCGGGTTTTAGTCCCGCGCCTACTATATGTTTGCAAAGTACCCCGTGACATGGGTATTAGAAAATTATATGTTTGTAGAATAGCCCCCGACAAAGGGATAAATTCCAGTAATGCGGGCGATATAAAAGAAATATATAGAGAATAAGAGATAAAAAGATGGAGATCATCCATTAGTTCTACGATTCTGCAGATTTCTGGGAAGGTCTTCAGAAAACCTTATAAGTACCTGGTGGTGTGCTGGCGCGCGTGCTTGTTCTGCAGCAGGTGGATGGGCTTGGAGTCGCGGCCCACGAGCTGCAGCTGCGGCGTGACGAGGCGCCGCGTCACGCCGCCGCCCACCGTGCCCACCAGGATCTGGTTGCCTATCACCTGCCCCGACCTGTTCGTTACCTGCGGGCAGACTCACGTTTAAGTACATTTCATTTCTATCATTAACTAGCTGTGCCCCGCGGTTTTACCCGCGGCAAACTTTATACATTATAGTCTATGTGCTGATCCAAGGTGTCAGCTAACTCCATACCAAGTTTTATTAAAATTGCTTCAGCATCATCTAAACGTGTGAAGAAGTAACAAACATACACACACTCACAAACTTTCAACTTTGTAATATTAGTGTGATATAGACTGAAACTTTATAATATGCCTTGCTACACAATTACGTTTTAATTTTTGATATAAATTTGTTGATTGACAGTTTTGTGATGTCATTGGGACTGCCCCACAAAAAACCTAAAAGAGTTACTGATTTTGTGGAGACGAGCATGTGCAACAAGATTATGCTTATGTCGAGTATATCACTGGTGACCCTACTATTTCATACTATAATTATGTGTATATACCATACACACATTATTCAACTACAAAAACTATTATTAAAATTAAATTATCAAGCATCGCCGCGCGATACCCGTAGAATGCGGTAAGTGGGCGTGGCTTAGCTGGGCAGTCGGCGCGTGCGCAGAACTACCTGGCTGCGGCGCATGTAACTTTTAATAATATACACTGTGTGTCGAAGTTGAAAAACTAAGGATTTATTTATTTTCCACATCATTCTAAACCACCAAACAAAATATAATATATATACTGGACAGGATATTAACAAGGTAGATACTATTTTGTTTTAAATCATTATAAAAGATATCTTACCACTTGTATATGCGTCGCCTGTGGATGTTCTTGTTCCAACTCCAAGCTATTCTGATGCTGTTGCTGTTGCTGCTGCTGTTGTTGCTGCTGCTGTTGTTGTTGTTGCTGCTGTTGTACTTGTTGTTGGACCTGTTGTTGAACTTGCTGTTGGACTTGTTGCGCATGTTGCACTGCTCGCTGTGCGGCTTCTTGTTGCGTCACTTGCGCTTGGGTTACGGATTGATTCTGCAAAATAATAAACAATTAATGATCGGCAAACACGTGGTATTTTTTTTTAATAGGTATCGGGTTTGGTCCTTCCCTCTTACCCACCACCTCAATTCCTCTAAGCCAGGATCAATAGTGGCTCACAATGAAATGACACAGAGTGGTGAGGCTCAGGTATGTCCCGAGGAATCGCTTTAACTGTCTAGCATCCCGAAAAGAAATTAATCAGAAAGAAACAAAGAGGAATCAGAAAGGGATAGTACCAATTCCCCCAGAACAAAACGAGACACAGAATGATATAACGAGACTGGAGTCTCAAAAAACTATAGAATTGCAACTAGAGAAGTCAGCTTACAGCTTACATGTGGTCAGTCAATAGTTTCGGTGATATTGGGTGACTGGCAAAATCACGTTTCTGTGCGTTTTCTGTGTTGAAGTCGCTAAACACTGTCAAAGGTCTACTAGGTGGCTTGAAGAACTCTCGGTATTAGGGTAACTTATACTTTACTTATACTTTAAAGTACTACTAAATGTGGGTTGACTCTTTTCATCCATACGACGAATTGCATGCAGATAATGCCTTATTTTCTGCCACGCTTCCAAAAAGGTGAGAAGGTACTTAAAGAGCAGATTTATATATGGACTAAACAGATAGTATGCATTCAGACAACCGATCGAGCATGTCTACTAAATAATTGCTTTCAGTTGACCAAATCCCGCGTTCATGCCCGCTTGAGTGTGTTTCGCCGGACCGTCTCAACTGTGCCGTGTTGAAACCGGTAGTAGATGTACCCGCCGAGTTTGTTCCGCTAGGTCTTCTCAGATATAACACAAGGTCCGCCATAATAATAATATGGAATTCTTACCGTAAATAGACAACAAAGTAGTAAATTATATCTAAATCTTAAAAATTCGATAATTAAACCTATATATAAACTTGACAATTCTAAATAAGCTAATCATGAAATCATAAATTAAATGTTTTCATACAATATGTGTACTTAAATATTATATGTAATATATAGAAATAATAGAAATAATTTTAAATTATAATAAATATTTTTAAAGACTATGTGAATAAAACCGGAAAGGTTATTATTTTATTTACCTGATAAAAATTACTCACATTCCTAGGCGGTAAGTCCATATGCTGCCTCTGATGCAACATAAGGTGGTTTTTCTGGAAGAACGCCTTCCCACACTGGTCACATACGTGCGTACGTAACGTACAGCTGCCGTCCGGATGCCTAAAAATATTAAATATGTGAAATACTGATGGCAGTGGCAGTTAAGAAGTCTATAAACGTTCTTACGAGGTCCCAAGAAAAGCCTGAAGACTAGAGTTGACAAGGGCTATGTGTCTTAATAAGATTAGAGTTAGATATACATAGTAACCATATAAATAAATAGCTAATTCTAAGGAGGCTATCTGTTCAGTCCAGAGCAAGATTAGCTCTTGAAACAGAGGTATCGATACATAATTTGGTAACACTCAATTATAATAATAATAATAATAAAGCCTCTTTATTCCATAACTCATTACAATAATACATTTCAATAATTTTAGTAGTGTTAGTGGTTTGTATTTCTGTGGTTATGGATCTCGTTAAGAGTAAAGGCCTCCTCCAGTTTCTTCCATAGCTTTCTGTCTCTACTTCTGTACATCCAGTCTTTTCCTGCTATCTCTATAAGGTCATCAGTCCACCGTTTGCTTGGTCTTCCCACATTCCTTTTGCCTAGTATTGGTCCTTTCCATTTTGTAGTTGATAATGTCTATCTGTTGTCTGTGCATCTTGAAATGTGCCTTGCAGCCAGCACTCAATTATGGGACTCATATTTATACTCAAAATTTATAGGGGGTCATTCCGAATAAAACTAATAACTATCCAAGTTAGTTCACAAACAACGAAGAAATTGTGTTATATACATAAAACAAACTTAGTAATTTTTTTAAGACAACGCCAGCACTAGCGCATCTAGTCCCTGTGTCACGGAGTACTTTGCAAACATATAAAAGACGAACACAAATTACATTTAATAACCTCCTTTTTAAGACCATCTTTAGGTTTCTTTTATACTTGTTGCTATATATAAACTTGGTCCGCGAGAATCTTTGAGAGAGAAGTTTAAAGAGATTAACATTCTGACTGTAGCATGTCAGTATATATATGACAATCTAATTTATATGCATAAACATAAAGACTCCTTCTGTAAAAGGAGTGATACTCATAATATAAATACTAGATATAAGCATAACTTTGTGTTACATACCACCCGTCTCCACAAAGTAAGTAACTCTTTTATGGGGCAATGTATAAGATTCTATAACAAACTTCCCAATGATATCCGAGAAATGTCTATGAATAAGTTTAAAAGAATTATAAAAGCCAAATTGTGTAGCAGGGCTTTCTACAAAACTTCTGATTATTTAAGTGACAAAACAGCTTGGGATTGAATCGCTCTAAATTAACACATTTAAATACAATGTAACTTTATGTAAGAAATAATTATTTTAAAAAAGGATTCCTACTGAGTTTTCTGGCAGTGTTTCTCAGTAGCTGCAACGTCATGCACTGCACGGTAGGGTAAAAAACGACGATTCCACACAAATGTAATGTTTTAACGGAATAAATGACTTTTCATTTTTCATTTTCATTTTTTACTCATCATCAGCATGTCAGCCGAATGACGTTCACAGCTGGACAAAGGCCTTCCCGAAAGATTTTCACATTGGAGTAGTGTCCATCATTTAGAGGGATATGCCATAATCCCCACGCTAGGAAGACGGGTTGGCGATCGCAGTATGACGATCATAGTATACAGAGAGACGCTGCTGCCTGTTCTCTGAGAGAAATTCCCGCAGATCGACTTCTACGCCCTCATAGGCTGAAATGGCTAGACAAAGGCCTACCCAAAAGGTTACCATTATGAAATTGTGCCAATAATTTAGAGGGATATGTCATAAACACCACGCTTGGAAGATATTCTCTTAGCTCGACTTCTTCGCCCCCACAGGATGAAATGGGATTCAAATACAAAAACAAAACTTTTTATTGTGGTCCATAGGTCAAAAGTTGTTACAGTCACAAATATATATTATGTTCAGCCATGTCCAGCCATTTACGCGTACAATATTTATTTAATTACAGTCAGTTATACAATTACTTTAATACAATTATTTTTATAAGATATACATTATGTTAAAACAATTTAATACGTGTCTCGGCTATATATGTATATGGTGCTTTTATATTACTAGGTGGTAGAAATATTATTACCTCCTTTGATGCGCTAGTAGGCCATGTTTCGCCGCAAATCCTTTCCCACAATCACCACAGAAATGAACCTTCGGTCGAGGTGGTGTTACATGATGGTTCTACAAGAAAACAATGATTTATTTATAATTTATGATACTCCATGGGCTAAAGTTCGCCTTATGTTTGGTATGGACTTATATACTGCCACTTTTTTGCCATTCTCAATGGAGATTAACCATGAAACTAAAAAGTAGTCGATATTGAAAATGACAATAACATACGACCTTATAGAATATTTAGATGCGGAAAAATGTAATTAAAAACTACAAGCGTTACTCATTCAACATAATACAATAAAACTATGACAGAAGGCCATATCTTCGCACTTCGCCGGTTTAGATATTAAATATCATCATTTTAATATGCTGCCTACCCCTCTGGGAAACAGGCGTGAGTAAGCAAAGAAAACAAAGAAATATTTTACCTTAGGACATATTATATTCAATATTCCCGGAACTGGACTGTGAATTGTCCCACACATTTAGTAACTAGAAATTTCGTCACTGTAGGTAAATATTCAAAGATTTATTAATTTATTTAATAGGAAGACCAACAGCTTGAAATACAAATATAAATAGCGTTACTAAGCGTCATAAAGCCAATTACAGGTCCTCGCTTATAAGAAGCAATTAATGTGAACATGAACAGCGGTATATATACATTGTGAAATCCTCAACACATAGATTTTATAAATATCTCAGAAAGAATTATTTGCTAATCACCCGTCGTACTGCTTCTGGAGTAGTATTAAAAATGTCAAAGTCATGAATTTTATTGTGTTTGATTTGAGGTATAAAAAAAACGACTGTGCTTTAGACCACACTGACTTGACCACACTTTAGACTGAAGTAAAAATTAGATATACGAAACGAAACAGGTTATGAGACGAAGAGAGAAGAGAGAGAAAACGTGTCTCTCTCTCTCTCTTGCAGCTAACGTAATATACGAAATGCAATTCTGCTCTATCTACACAAACTCCCTCTCAACTTCCGTTCGCCTCGCCAGATCACTTTTCATAACGCTTTCGCCGCCCATTCACCAGCTTACACGCCAAGTCAGGTATCCGTAAAGAAATGTTACTTGAAAAATACTGATAATCTGTTCAATATAATATAAACTTACCGTTGCTATTACTTGCGTATGCACAACGTTGTTGGGATTCGACGAAATTATTTGAATTGGTTGATCTGGGAAAAATATAAAAAGATTAGCCGAAGTCTGGTTGGGTTAATGAGACCAGGGAGTCTTACAACCCGCTACGAGCTGAGTTGAGCAATCTTAGTGTAAAACAAAAATCTTAGTGTAGCTCAGCGTCTGAATCAAGCCTAATAAAATCTGAAACCTGATCAAGACACTAAGAGTTAAGACTTTTCGTTGCACTACCTTCATCTCATCATCATATCAGCCGAAAGACGTCCACTGCTGGACAAAGATACCAAATCCAAAGACCTCCATAATTGCCGTTCTTGCGCTGTTCACATCCAGCGGCCCTCACAAGATCATCGGTTCATCTTGCAGGGGGTCTGCCTACGCTTCCGGTTCGTGGTCGCCACTCCTCGAATCTTTCTGCCCCAATGGCCGTCGGCTCTACTGCCACTTCAGCTTGGGAATTCTTCTGGCTATGACGGTTACTTTGGTTCGCTTGCGGATCTCAGCATTATTGATTCCATTTCGCACGGAAACTCCAAGCATACCTTCATAAAATTCCTATTAAATTCAGTTACACCCAACGCAAAACGGTTACTTGGAAGCGATCGATCTAAGCGATAAGGCGGCCAAATGCATTGAAATATTTCAATTTCCTTGTTTGTAACCATTGTTTTGTTACTTTTTTTGTACAAAAAGGGAACTTCTTATTCTTGATAATGTCGAGGTAAGATAAGACAAGACAGAACAGTCATAGTAAAATATCGTAGTGGTAGCGGATATGTATTGTGTATATGTGTGGAGTTAAGTTTAGTATTTAAGAGGATACCTATGTAAGACTGGAGGGGGATAAAGTTTATATTAACGATTCATGATTTTTATTAATCTCGCTAACCTAGCCTCCTCACGGTTGTAATATTTGAAACAACATTCCAAAACAGCAAACACGACAAAACTATTGCAACTGACATACATATATGTCACCATATTTAAATTTAAGTGTAGTGGTGAGGACATCCATCGCGCACCGCGGGCAGCGCATTACTGAATCGTCTGATGCCGCCGCGCTCGGTTAGCTGCGAGCCCGCAGGACACACGTGCGCACGCGCGGTGTGAGGGGCGGCAGTATTTATATGAGCGTGGCACTTGCCACATAGGATCGCCGCAAGTAGCACGAAGCAGATAGGTACACTTTACTATAGCATAGGATTGTAGTCCCGTGGGCGCGAGGATACCATTACGATTACCATTAGTATACGAGCGCTATCTAGTAACCCGTAAGAAAGTTACGGTCAGCGATGTGTGGCCTGGTGCGCGGCCACGAGGCCGGGTTGCAGCGCGGCGGTGAGCGCGCACAGGTCCGTGACGCACGTGCGGTCGTGCCTAGCTACGTGCACTAGGGCCGGGGGGGTACGTACTGTGCGTGGCCTGGTGCGCGGCCACGAGGCCGGGTTGCAGCGCGGCGGTGAGCGCGCACAGGTCCGTGACGCACGTGCGGTCGTGCCTAGCTACGTGCACTAGGGCCGGGGGGGTACGTACTGTGCGTGGCCTGGTGCGCGGCCACGAGGCCGGGTTGCAGCGCGGCGGTGAGCGCGCACAGGTCCGTGACGCACGTGCGGTCGTGCCTAGCTACGTGCACTAGGGCCGGGGGGGTACGTACTGTGCGTGGCCTGGTGCGCGGCCACGAGGCCGGGTTGCAGCGCGGCGGTGAGCGCGCACAGGTCCGTGACGCACGTGCGGTCGTGCCTAGCTACGTGCACTAGGGCCGGGGGGGTACGTACTGTGCGTGGCCTGGTGCGCGGCCACGAGGCCGGGTTGCAGCGCGGCGGTGAGCGCGCACAGGTCCGTGACGCACGTGCGGTCGTGCCTAGCTACGTGCACTAGGGCCGGGGGGGTACGTACTGTGCGTGGCCTGGTGCGCGGCCACGAGGCCGGGTTGCAGCGCGGCGGTGAGCGCGCACAGGTCCGTGACGCACGTGCGGTCGTGCCTAGCTACGTGCACAAGGGCCGGGGGGGTACGTACTGTGCGTGGCCTGGTGCGCGGCCACGAGGCCGGGTTTCAGCGCGGCGGTGAGCGCGCACAGGTCCGTGACGCACGTGCGGTCGTGCCTAGCTACGTGCACTAGGGCCGGGGGGGTACGTACTGTGCGTGGCCTGGTGCGCGGCCACGAGGCCGGGTTGCAGCGCGGCGGTGAGCGCGCACAGGTCCGTGACGCACGTGCGGTCGTGCCTAGCTACGTGCACAAGGGCCGGGGGGGTACGTACTGTGCGTGGCCTGGTGCGCGGCCACGAGGCCGGGTTGCAGCGCGGCGGTGAGCGCGCACAGGTCCGTGACGCACGTGCGGTCGTGCCTAGCTACGTGCACTAGGGCCGGGGGGGTACGTACTGTGCGTGGCCTGGTGCGCGGCCACGAGGCCGGGTTGCAGCGCGGCGGTGAGCGCGCACAGGTCCGTGACGCACGTGCGGTCGTGCCTAGCTACGTGCACTAGGGCCGGGGGGGTACGTACTGTGCGTGGCCTGGTGCGCGGCCACGAGGCCGGGTTGCAGCGCGGCGGTGAGCGCGCACAGGTCCGTGACGCACGTGCGGTCGTGCCTAGCTACGTGCACAAGGGCCGGGGGGGTACGTACTGTGCGTGGCCTGGTGCGCGGCCACGAGGCCGGGTTGCAGCGCGGCGGTGAGCGCGCACAGGTCCGTGACGCACGTGCGGTCGTGCCTAGCTACGTGCACAAGGGCCGGGGGGGTACGTACTGTGCGTGGCCTGGTGCGCGGCCACGAGGCCGGGTTGCAGCGCGGCGGTGAGCGCGCACAGGTCCGTGACGCACGTGCGGTCACCCGCGTGCAGCCGGACGTGCAGCGATAACGCCTCCTGAAATACAAAAAGAAATGGTGAAGTCAAACTCTTTCCATATTAATTAACAACAATTGGAAAAATATTACTAAGTTGTCTCCGAATTAAAATCTCGGTTTCAGGTCACATATCGAATGGAGTAACCAATTGTATAATGTAACCAATTTTCAAACATGATCCAGATATAAATTGAGACTAGATCGAATCGAGATTTGAAACAGATGGTTTGCGGTTCATTGACATTGCTAATTATTTCATCTTAACAACACAAATATTCCAATTATATTTAGAGACATTCTGAGAATTATCTTACACAAACCTGGCTCACTCCATATTTTAGACATGAAGCTAAAAGTTTATCAAGTCAAGCCCCTGATCAACTTCAGTATTATATTTACAACAGTACTAACGAACGAAAATGAATCTCTTTGTGCGTCATAGACAAAGGAAAGCTATTCATAAATAACTAAAATAGTTGTGTTAAAAAACCTCATTCATCATCATCACGTCAGTCAAAAGACGTCCACTGCTGGACTAAGGCCAATCAATGACCGGTCGTAAGCTATCCGTATCCAGAGGTTCATGGACCCTCACAATAAAACGCCGCACATAGGAGTATTAGAGGCATAAATCCGGTCAAAAGTCAGGTTCACAAACAAAATGTAATGACACTTAAAATGCACTTTTTATGTAGCCTAATAACCGGTTTATCGAGGGGCAGCCCCCACCTGTCCTCGCGCCCCGGCCATTTGACTACCTGACCAGTCGGAACTTAGTCGTTGTCGGAATCGCATTGCTTTGTTGTTGGCGCTCTATTTTGTGACACTAAATTCTCTGTGTAAAATGGCTGCGTGTAGTGGACTACGAGAAAAACAACCATCGGGTATAAAAATAGAAGGTATGTACTATATTATAAAATAAATTTTATGTAGTTCTTTCCCGATTTCCTCACTTACTGAGTCGATATTGGTAACGCCTTTTTATACTCGATTTTTTTACTAAATTTGAGATATCATAGTGGATTTGACCAAGTGTCGCGCCTCGTCGCCTTTCAATTATTATGTTAGCATATATTTAAGACCTTTGTCTACATGAATATGCAATAAAGTCGTTCACAAACGATCACCTTTATTTTTTGTAGAATTTTGAAATTTTAGGTAAAAATATTCAAAATATGAAAATCTACTACTTTTGCTTTCTTTCGTTACAGATCCCTCAGAGATGGTATAGAAACTTAGTAGATTGGAATTATATAAGATAATGAAAGAGTTTAAAGGAAAAAAAATTGAAGAAAAGTTCATTTTTTTTGGGAGAAAACCTCGTACGGCTCACATCATGCCCAGTCGAAGAAAGGAGTGTTTTAAGTCGTTCTTTGAGGTTTTTTAAAACCAGTTTCAAGAAAAAGTGGACAGAATGTCACAGCATAGAGAAGCAGTTCTTAGATAAGAACGTGGATTGGCTCAAAGCAACAATTGAGCTGCCTACGTAGTCTAATATACCGGGAAGACCGCAAAAACAATTCCAAGAATTAAGTGAAAGGAGCAAGCGGCGAAGAACAAAAGATTTACGGGACCAGGTACCTGTTGCTGAATTGACCTTCACTGCACGTGTAATGTATATAATGTATATAAAAAAATTCATTGTATTTAATATAACATACTTGGAAATGGTTTATTATCGTGTTTCATTTCATAACAATGAAGAAAAAAACATCAAATAATTTTGACCGGATTTTTGGTCTAATACTCCTATGTGCGCCGGTCCATGCTGCGTCCTCCGTTTCGTGGTTGCTATTTTAAAACACTTCCCCAAAGCCATTTGTTCGCACACGCAGCACCAGCTACGTACCCCGCCCACTGCCACTTTAGTTAAGCAATTCTTAGGCTGATTTCAGAGTGACGCGCGCGGCACGCGCCGGAGGCCAGCGCGTCTCAACAGCGGCGCGTGCGAGACGCGTCACTCTGAAACGCTAGCTGCCAGTAGAGGAGCTCGGGCCGCGCTGGCCGACGGCGCGGGTGTCACCGGCGGCGCGTTTGAACTGCGTGACTATGAAACGCAACTACTATCTAGTGTAATTGTAAGCGCGCGCGTTTGGACAGCGCCGCTCGCCGGCGCGACTCTGAAATCAGCCTTAGCCGTCGGTTTTTGGCCCACATACGGATTTCGAAATTTGTGATTGAAACTCACAGGGCGAATCCGAGCATAGCTCTACCTTGAGACTTATTATGATGCCCATAGTAAAAGATGCCTCTGTTCTATAAGTTAACACTGGCCATACACTCTGGTCGAATACTATGGACGAGAAAATTTATTACAAAAGTAAACTTCTTATTATACAGATAAATTAAACATACCTTAGTATTAAAACACGATCCACACTCTGGACACGAGTACCCCGGTGTCGTTTTTTCCGCAATAATTTGGCCATCTGCACCTATTACCTGTTGGAGACATTTAAAGACTGATTAGAATACAATATTAGAAAAAAATGGTCAAGTGCGAGTTGGCCGTCCAAGACTTCCTTGTTTTCCTTAGATGTATAACATTAATTAGGTAAGTCATATATCACAAAAAAAACTAAGTTCTTGAACAGTATTTTGAATTACTCATAAGAGAAACACACCAACAACCAACATGTCATCACAGAACAGTTTTAAATTTGTATATAAAGATATTTAATATACATAGTACACTAGCTTTCTACAGCGACTTCATCCGCGTGGTAGTGGAAATCAGACATCGATAATGTCAAAAAATCAAGAACATATTTATAAAAGAAGATACTGACTGGCTGACTGTTTGCTGACTGAAAGATCAACTTGTAGCTTGTAAAGTTTGTAGCTTAAGGTATTTATGACAATATATCTTCATAAACAACATTTTTTAGGTGAAAATATATGAAAATAACCAGTCATTTTATTATATTTTTTTAATTGTTTATCGAAATTTGCGAAATGTATGAGAAAATATTTTATATTTGACAAAGTTGAGAATGAAATATTCATTACATGGAACTAAGTTTTTTTTGCATTAAGGCTATGTAATTACAATATTCAAAAATATACAAATAATTAGATCAATTTAAGAATTTCAGTTTTTATAAATAACAAAAATAAGAAACACTCACATGTAAAATTTGCGGTTTAAAATCATCTTGTTTTATAACCGCTGTTTGTTGCTGTTGCTGCTGCTGTTGTTGTTGGGCTTGTTGTTGCGCTTGCTGCTGCGCCTGTTGTTGTGCCTGCTGCTGTGCCTGTTGCTGCGCTTGTTGTTGGGCTTGCTGCTGAGCCTGTTGTTGCGCTTGTTCCTGTTGTTGTTGGGCTTGTTGCTGCTCAGCAACAGATCGACTAATGACTTGGGTTTGCTGCGTGGACTGTACGTTAACGCAATGCCGCGCTATTTTATAGTGTTGCTGTAATTCCTCCTTGCATTTAAACGCTTCACCGCATTCTAAGCACGCTATTGCCCCTACACCTATATGTATTCTGAAAGGGATTTAAGACATGTTATTTACACAACACTGAAGAAGTAATAACATAGTAGCGGTGGTGTTATAATTTTGTATCGATCATTGTTCGGAGTTATGAAACCGAACAGCTCAGCGTTTTCCATTTCTGCATTGCATGCGCAATTGGTAGCAGCTAATTTGTAATTTTATTAGACTTTTAAGTCAGTTCGCAATCCACCAGCGACCGAGCACAATTACCACTTTACCATTTAACACCATATAACCATAGTTTACCATAAACCATTTAATTATTATCTAACATTTATAATACATAGTATTCATTGACCATTTTAGTTTATATTACCAGTGTACTTCCAGTGTAAACCATTAGATCTTAGTTTTGAATACAATAGTTTTTAACCATTAAAGTCAGTCTTTTTAATAAACCATTAAAACCAACAAGGAGCTCGCAAATCGCTACAATCGTAGTCTTTAGCACACTTTTACACATACCGTAGGTACATGTACCAGGCACATGGGTTTGATTCCAACACAGGACAACTATTTGTATGCCTCATAAGTCGTTCTTTGGGAATTATCATTACTGTGGGGTAGTTGACCTACAGGTACGGCTGATGGAGATGATTAAAAAGACCTTGGAGAAGAATTTGGAGAACTATTGTTTTATTGCTATATATAAGATAGGTTTACTCTAAATAATGGAATGATTACGAATGAATGCTCGCTGTACGCTGTCCGACAATGCACAGAGCGGATCTGTTCTGTGACGCATGTTCGGAATAGCCCATTGGAACCATCTACTCATCTGCTGCCCAGAGCTACTACCGGTCTTCCAGCTCTAGGATATGGTGACGTTTTAGTCGACCTACATACTGTTCTACGGTGAGCAAGTTCGTTCGGGTGATGAACAATTAGAATTCTAATAAAGAAACCGACTCACTTCATATGTGCATGCAGCGTCCGCTTCTGCAGGAACTCCTTGCCGCAGATGGGGCAGGCGTGCGGCACGCGGCCGTGCACCCGCCCATGGTTCACGAGCTGGAACTTGCGCGCGAACGTGACGCCGCAGTCGGGGCACACGTACGGGGACAGCGAGCCGTGGAAACGGCTATGCATTACCAAATGTTCCTAAAAAGGTAACAAATAAATTTGAAGAACTGCAACACATATGCCAATAGCTAACTTAAATGAAAAACTACTAAATGAATGGCAATGTAGATTGAATACCATAACCAATAGTCGCCATCTGCACCAGTTCTTTCCAGATGTACGCTAACGCTTAAATAAAACTTGGCTAATCAAAGACTATTGAGTTGCTCGATTACTTACCGGACACGGCAATTTTAAAAGTAAATAGTTTAGTTTCAAATTCAGTATCTTCACCAATCTGTCTTACGCATAATCTCAGACAGTGCCTCTGTGCTTCAAACCTTAAAGAGCAACCAATTCAACAGTGGACTCATTCTGGAGTGCCACGGTGCGCTTGAAAAGATCTCAACAACTAACAAGGTCACAATACAGTGGATAAGAGGGCACAGTGGATCTCTAGGAAATGACACTGCGGACCAGCTGGCAAGAAAGGGATCGGAAACGACAACAATGGGACCTGAACCCATTGTACCCATACCCTATAACCAACTGAAAACATGGCTGTGTGAGAAAACCACACAAGAACATGAAAAAGAGTGGATAGATCTGGAATCATGCAGACAGACAAAAGAGTTTCTACCATCTCTGAACAAACGCCTGTTGCGTAATCTATTACACCTGAACAGGAAGGATCTACGCATGGTGATAGGCACAATTACCGGACACTGCACGCTAAACAAACACCTCTTCAAAATTGGCGTCACGGACAGCCCCCTGTGCAGAGGGTGCATTGAAAATGAAGAAACACCAGCACACGTACTGCTACACTGCAAGAGCGTCGCTTACCAACGGGCAAAGTTCCTGAATGATCCGAAGACACTGCAGGAGGCCCTCAAGCCAGACTTCCGTGGTCTCCTGGACTTCTGGATGAAACTAAAATGGTTCGAGTAGCCAAACAAGTATCACGCACAATGGCCCAATTGGGAGGCTAAGTGCGGAAACCTATCGCCCAACTAACTAACTAACTAACCAATCTGTCTTTGCTCAACTTTCTGTAACGAATATGGACAAACCACCCACCACATACTTTGGAAGTGTGATCTCTGGCAAAATCAGTGTGATATTATGTTAAATAGTTTTCTACCAATATCTGGAGTAGTTTTTTATACAGATACCAGAAATATCAATGCGTATAAGCGCTTTTGCCATTACTTACTATCGGAATCAAATATAACAGCTCACTTATCTATCGTTCTCTGGCTTTTCTAGTTGCAATTCTCTCGTTTTATGAGGCTATAGCCTCGTTATATCATTGGCTACCGCTTTGCTCTGGAGGAAAGTGGAACTATTAATTTTATAACTCCTCCTTGTTTCATTCTGATTAATTTCGTTGCGGGAACCAAGGCGGTTAAAGCGATCCCACAGGACATGCCTGAACCTCACCCCTCAGAGTCATTTCATTGTGTGCCACTGTTGATCCTGACTTACAGTAGTTACAATGGTGGGGAAGAGGGAGAGACTAGTCCCGATTTAAAAAAAACACATAATATGTGTATAACGATGAAACATATTATGTTTCATCGTTATATCAGCCGAAAGACGTGCACTGCTGGACAAAGGGCTCCCCCAAGGATCTCCACAATAGCCGGTACTGCGCTGCCTGCATCTAGCGGCTTCCCGCTACCCGCACAAGATCGTCGGTCCACTATGTAGGAGGCCTGCCAACGCTGCGTCTTCCGGTTCGTGGTCGCCACTCGAGAACCTTTCTGACCCATCGGCCGTCGGTTCTACGAGCTATGTGCCCTGACCACTGCCTTTTCAGTTTAGAAATTCTTTGGGCTACGTCAGTTACTTTGGTTTGCCTCCGGATCTCAGCATTTCTGATTCGATCTCGCAGGGAAACTCCAAGCATAGCCCATTGCTCTTTGGGTGACCTTCAGCCGCCTGATAAGGCCCATAGTGAGCGACCACGTCTCTGTTCCGTAAGTCATCACTGGCAACACACACTGGTCGAAGACTTTCGACTTGAGACACATATGTTTGGTATATTAAAAAAAGTAGTAAAACACCGTAGTACCTTTTGCGCGAAGCTCTCTCCACAATCGCTGCACACGTAGGGCCGCTCGCCCGCGTGGTACTTGCTGTGCGTCACCAGGTGGCGCTTGAGCGGGAACCCGCGCCCGCACTCGTTGCACACGAACGGCCGGTCGCGACTGTGCACCTGCGTACACAAAATTTATCAGATTAATAATAATACATTTATTTCAGATCCATAGTTATTTGTTAGTAATGGCTAATAACTATGTTAGTACTACACTAATAAATCTACCTTACATAAAAAATTGGAGCCCTGGAACCCATGTGAACACTGTTCCAGTGACGCGCTATTGGACGCTGTGGAACAACCTGTGACGTGTTTCCAGACTCATATAACATGGGTTTATTCAAAGTTAGAGTGAACAGGCATCTTATGGGTACGCGCGATCCACCTTCGACCACATTCACTTACCATGAGGTGAGAACGTGGTCAAGCGCAAACCCATTTTGCATTAAAAAAACACTTATTTTATACAATATGGTTTTTTAGGAGGCTGCTGGTACTGTCTCGTACACGACGCATCAGGGAGGCAATTGTATTCCTAAAAATAATCGAGACTTGGCAGACGGGTTGGCGATCGCAGTAAGATTGGTCATAGTACTCAGAAGGAACCTGTTGCCTGTCCTCTGGTAGATAATTCTTCGGGTCGACTTCTACGCCTCCCACGTGATGAGATGGGGTGATGATATTCTGCTATTCGCAGCCGTCTTAATGCTTGATTGACTTTTTTTTCATTTATTTATTTATAATGTACAAGGTTATCTTAAGAACTAGATTTCCCATAAAACAGTATAAGACTATTTGACTGTGGGAATCTTATGCTAAGATGATTACATTACCTTATGGTGTTAATGTATTTAGGTCAATTCAATTCAATTCAAAAGTATTTATTTCGGAAAAATATCCATATAATGTTAGTATAACTTAGCCTAATGTTAGTATCAATTACATTAATTATATTAAGGGTGTCTGGACTCTTACCCACCTGTACAAAAGGGGAGAGTCCCACCGATCAGAAAACACATTCAGGATGCCATTGGAGGAGAAGTGCAAGCGCTCCATCATGGAAGCGCAGCGCCTCCGCATGATCGCGGCGACCCCGTCGACGCACGACTCCGCGAACATGCCCGACGCGCTACACCGCCACGGCAACCCCAAGAGCACCCTGAATGCGTTATTGTACTGTACGCGCAGGTCGCTGTATGCCCGCTGGGTATACTTGGTCCACAAACTGGACGTGTAAAACGACTGGCAGAAGGCCTTAAAGAGCCAATGGAGTACATCTCAAATATTAAATTTAACTTAAAGACTTGACTTACCCTAGAATGTGTAACCAGATGATGTTTCAAGGTGAATGCCATCTTACACTCGTGGCACCTGTACGGCCTCTCCGCTGAGTGCAGCAACAGATGCGTGTTAAGACAATGCTTGCGGGCAAACGCCTTGCCGCAATGGGCACAGACGTGAGGTCTTTCACCTGGGAAAAAGGAAATTTTAGTTCTTTTTTTACTTCAGGCAAAGAGCACGAGAGTCTATGTAGGGATTAATCTATTACGACGAAACATATCGAGCATAGACATTAGTTTAAACCTGATTAAACACAGTATAACATTGCCTAAAATATCATGTTATTATGTCGAATTTCGGCCTTGTCGGCAAGACTCAATAGATTCTAGTCTTCTAAGCTATATGCTTATCCTGAGTCTGTTTTGAGACCGAAAACCGCATGTTTATAAAGGCGGTCATAGCTAGATGCTCTCACCGATCCGTAAGCGATCGGCGAGGTAAAGCAACTAGGCTCACGGTCAGTCCATAGATGGGTGACCGCCAAAGTGGTTTAATTTCTGAGCGTCTCCGTGCTTCGGAGGGTACGTTAAGCTGTCGGTACCGGTTGTGGTCATTAGAGAACAGTCGTTAGAGTGCTAGAGCTAGTAGTAGTAGAGTAGCTAGAGAGAGAGTGGAGCCATGTCAGAGGCCTACTGGGCGGCTTGAGCAACTCTGACACTAGGGTTACCACTACCCATATGATAAGCAAGCAAATATAGAGGGAAATATTTCCCTAAAACGTGCGGTGTTATCCTCTTTTATCAGATGAGACGAGCTGGCCGAAAGTTTAACGCGGGTAATACCGCGGGGCACAGCTAGTGGGAGATAAAAAAAACACGGTGTATATGCCTAAATGAGTTATATCGTGTGAATATTGAAACACCGCAAAGTTCCGTCCAAACGGAACGTGAGCACTGAGCAATAGATGAGCAATAAAAATAATTAGGCCACTGCACGATCTGTCGGCGTTCATCTATTCTTATTTATTATTACTTACAGCTTAAAATAGCCACGTAATCCAAACTATGTCGACTTAGTATAAAAACGTAGATGAATGGGGCCTTACAAGATATTTTTATTAATTTTTCATTTAAATGCTTAGCGCTTAGCCCCTTTAAATTTGCAACCCTACAATTAACGCATGGTGCAGTCGCGCTAGCATGGCGAAGAAGGATTTGTCCTAGTTTAGAGGGCGTCAGGGCGGGGTTTCAGTCTTCTTATCGTTTCGTAACGTGGCCACACTGATTGCCCTGTATGTGGCATTCCTAAGATCCTGCCATGAACATGTGGCAGGGCAGGCTCGGCAAGCTGTTAGATGGGCCATGGATTGGACCGCTCCTCCGCAAATACAGTCCAATTTGGGGTTGCTCTACAGTCCCCACCTACGCATGTTTTCTTTACTTCGGCCCACCTGAGTCTGGAGTCTGTTTAGGGACTTCCAGATCGGGGGTTTTATTTTTAGTCCGGGTTTAAAAGCCTTGCGGTGTGGACGACCTACGAATTGACGTTGATGACATACAAGTTGGCATGACATGTCCGGGTTCTGGGATCCAAAATCCGGGATTATCACGAGTCTTGTCAAATTTTTGAGATGGCATTCTAGACACACATCACTCTACAACGCACAAATAAATAAGTTTTTTTTAAAAAAAAAAAAAACCTCTTATATATTCCAACGCTAAAAAAATCATTCTTTTAAATTGAAAATCGATTCCCAACCATTTATAACGTCATATGTGCTCATGGAAGCTGATTTAATGGTTAATTAAATCATTTTAACCTTTATCTGAACGCCGATCATTATCCCGATGTTTGGCGACTTAGCCTGTAGCCCCCCTGAATCCTCGTGACCTAGCAGCAGGAATATATGTGATATGGATATGCGAAGCTTATACATACCAGTATGCACTCTGGCATGCGTAGTTAGATGGTGTTTGAGCAGAAACGACTTGCCGCACTCGTCACAGCCGTATGGGCGCTCCTTCACCGGCGCGGGGGGCGCTGACGTCATCACCGAGATGGTGTTCGCCATTTCCGCCTGAGAATACACCGTCTAAGAAGAGGTAAGGATACAACTATTAGTATCAAAAACTACTCACTCCTTTCTGTCTTTTACCATAATATTTCTTGGTGACTTTTTTAATGATCTTGAAGGAAAATTATATATAATAGGTTAGAAGGCCAAATAGGGATGTGGCTACAGCTCCCATGAATAAAATTTCAATTTTAATGAGTACATATATTATATACCTTTGATAAGTATAATTTGGAATTAACAAATATTATCTATACTAATATTATAAAGAGGTAACGTTTGTGAGTTTCTCTCTGGATCTACAGAACCGATTTTCAAAATTATTTCACCAATAGAAAGCTACGTTATTGTGGAGTGTCATAGGTTATGAAAAAACGGGCAGGGACAAAACTATTTATAACTCCGAACGAAATCCGCGGGCACTTCCAGTTATTTCATATTCTGCAAGGAAAAGGAAATATAAAGAAGTTTTTGGTTACTTCTTCATCATCATAATCATCATCATGTCAGCTGTAAGACATCGACTCCTGGACACATGCCCCGAAGGATCTCCACAATTGCCTGTCTTGCGTTGCCAGCATCCAATTTGACGCGGATGACGCCACGTGGGTAGGCTACCTACAAGATGGACCGATGATCTAGTGAGGAATGCTGGAAGCAGCTAAATGCGAGTTGCGAGACTGACAATTGCGCAGATTTTGGGGGTGGCCTATGTCCAGCAGTGGATGTATTTTAGCTGCCATGATGAGAATGACATAAAAGTAGTTGTAAAAAAAAAAATGCTTACTTTTGGTGAGTTATTTGTAGTTCCGGGTTCTTGTTTTGCATGTAACAAATGATGTTGATGCACTGTTGTTGTCTGTATAGTCTCTGCTTGATTTTGCTGCTGGTTTGAAGCTTCCACAAGACTTTTAAGACCCCCATTTAGCAATGTGTGATTTAACTGTGAAGCTTCTATGACTGGTGCAACAATACCCTGTGCTTGTAGTGCTCGCTTCATGAGAATCTCATTGCATTCTTCTGCTGTTAGCTGGATGGGGCCAAGTGGAGTCATGAAAGGCTTAGATGCCAGGTTTGTTGCTGCAAATTAAAAGTAATACAATATAGCAATATATCTTACAATATAGCACCTGTGTACTACAGAATGGAGGTTATTCAGATATAAGTAAGTACAAGGATATCCAAGGTAAAATCAGAGGTGCTGTAGATATAAAATTAGTTAAAAATCAAATGCAAATGGATCTTCAATTTAGATCCAACTATATATCAGACAAATTAGATGTAACATAAATAGGAGGAAATTTAAGTTAGGCAACTGTCTGTTGCCTAATAAAACCATTTTCGCACTCTATACAATCTGTGTCAGCTGTTCACTAGTTTTATACTTAGTCTAAGCCTAAGTTTCTGAAGACAACTTTTCAAAAATACTTAACTTAAAAATACTTACTTATTCATCTATAAAATCATATAAAATTAAGATGTTTGACCTCAAGGGCATACTCTCTACTATAATTGAAGGCCAGTTATGTTTTTTAATAAATAGATGACTACAATTTTTTATACCAAGGAAGTCATCAAACTTATCACAAGATTTGTCAGGGCCAATACTTCAAAGCACTCATACAAAATATTCACTATGTAGAAATCAAAATACATTACAAGTTTCTGCCACCAGCATTGTACTACATATTATTCACTGGCCTAGGTCAAAATGTTTAGTGTTCAAGGCATTAGATATGTTGTATATGAGTTCTTTTTATTAACCCCGATGGTAAAATAAGGGGTCTTATAAGTTTGATGCCAATGTCTGTTTATGTGTGTGTGTGGCATTGTAGCTCTCAAATGGATGTACCGATTTTGATACAGATTTTATCATGTGAAACCAGTTTCCTTGCAGTGGTTATTAGCTATGTTTGGTTGATATTGGTGCAGCAGTAAGAGTATCAGCTCTTTTCAAAAATAAATGTAATTATAGCTGGAGTTAGAGGTTTTCTAATTATTAGTAAAAGATAGTTAGTATATATATTTACACTCACTATGTATTGTAGCAGTCTGATTCTGTTGCGAGACCCTGTTTATTGTATGTGTTGGTGCATCATTCACCACAAACATAGCCCTTCTACCTGTGACTGGATTCCCTGTGGTCACAACTCGTGTTAGTTGCGCCCCTGCATTTGATACAGCTACGGTTACTGCACCTACTTTCTCCTGAACTTGTGGAGTCTTGTGGGACATTACAGTCAGAGTTGTTTCTGGGGAAACCTGTAATGAGAGTTAATAAGTTATATAAGAGATCTATGAATGATTTTATTTACTACAACTTAACTTGAATCAGGCTGGGAAATCCACAGAACTTGAAGGTGACTGGTGATTCGTCCCTCCCGCTGAAAACCTACCGCCTGGACACAAGTTGCCGTGGCCAACCTGGAAGTCCCTGAATAGACTCCGGACCCAAGTTGGTCGAAGCAAGGAAAACCTGCTCAGGTGGGGATTTTTAAACAATTCCAACCTAGAGTGCAAGTGTGGTTCCGTTCCTCAAACTATGGCACACTTGTTGACATGTCCTGCGTGCCCTAATGCCTGCACGTTGGAAGAACTAATGGACGCTACTGACAACGCTCAACGCGTAGCTGAATTCTGGGCTGACTTAATTTAGATTGCCATCGACACGCTAAGAAGAAGAAGGTGACTTTAAAATAAACAGATAGATCCCCTAACATATCTTTTATGTAACCTCCTGGGAACATGTATGCATGGAAATTAATTAAGTACAGGTACTACATTATATGTGAATCATACTACTCACCATTAAACCTTTTGATTACATAGCAAAATGTGCCCAGCATGTATGAAGAATATAATAACAGTAAAAGGCAAAAGTTGTGTGCAAAGATGACAATGAAAATCCACTGTCACTACCTACCCCTATGGGAAACAGGAGTGAGGCTATGTTACATACATAGCCTCACATAGAGAAAATTTCATTAAGACACCAAATATTACTATAAAATTGTTAATATAGTAAAATAACTATATAAAAATAAACGGCTAAGACAGTTGCCTCGCTGCTTCGTGTCACTAGTTCCGAGTCCCATGCTGGACAAATATTTATGTGACCCATAAATAGTTGATCTGAGTCGGGATGTAATTTGCGATTCCCGCAATACAGGGATTTGATACCCTAGTGCGGGTGTTGACTACAAAAAAAAAGAAGAAGTAAACAATAAGTAATTCAAACTCTAATTTGGTAATCTCTAATTCTAACTGTGGAGAAAAGTAAGTATAGTTTTTATTTGCTGAATATTAAGGACCTCTTTGCTGAGACAACAAAATTACAATAACATAACATTCCATAAAGCACACCACACTATTTACTAATATATAGCAAAAACAAAGGACTCAATTTGTGTTAATTTAATAGAAATCATACATAAAATTACATTCTTCGAATCTTACTTTGAAAAAGGAGGTCAAGAAGGAGGAAAGTTTGCACACAAACCTACCAGAAGAGACTTTTGCAATACTTGAACCAACTGGCTTGTGGAATCAACTGGAACACACTGGAAGTGTGCACAACAAAAGACTGAAGAGGCAAATCATTCTTCCACTTTCTGGAAGGTTTGATGAGAGCATATGAAGTGTCATCACAGGAGAGTCCCTTCATTAGAAGTGTAACATCACAACTTAATGTGGTCAAAGTATTCAGGGTTAAGTCATTGTAATTTATCACAGATATAGATGTTGCTAAGCAAAACAAAATTTCAAAAAATGAACAAAACATTTTTTATGGCAATCTGCTGTTTTCTCCACCAATTTTTGCCAGTGTCATGTAGTGACCACTCATGGGAATCCAAAAGAAAAATAATAAATATATTACAATTGAAGCATTAATATGAACCATTTATTATTACTTTTAACTTTATCATGTTAGTAAAAATAAATTTATTAAAAGCAATAATTATATAGGTTTTTAGAAAGTATGATAGTAGGTGCCTAAGATTAACTGGGAACTGAATATTTAATTCTGGAATCTGATCGAAAGGGAAGGGTTTATTTAATGGACAACTAACAAGACTTTGCTAATGCAGGAATTTGATAATGACCAATCTGCAATTTGCTGATACTATTCTAATATTTGTTCAATTCGCACCTTTTTTACAACAAAAAAAATCTCCAAGATCTAAGCATGAGAAATCCTGAGATTCAACTAGGAGTTGGTGAAGGACAAACGCACTAAACATAGGGTTGAGGGATGCTAATAAGCTAGGACCATGCTATCTAAACAAGAAATCTACATTAAAAAACAGGCAATGAAGAATATTTACCAACATATTAGAAACCTATTGGAAAATCTACTAGTCTATAAACATGATCATGAAGGAAATTACTCCAAGGTTTTAGTAATAGATATTAAACATTATTTTTGCAGTAGCAGCAAAATATCAGAAACCCAAACTCTAAACATGGTGAAAATCCTATTTCTAATAACAACTTAACTAGCCCAAATGCAATTGATGCATCCTACATGCTTTTACCTTCAACTGGCAAACTGCCCAATAATGGTGTCAACTGCATGCTGACACCATTATTTAACTATCGTATATAAAATGTAGCATACATTCCATGGTAGTATTATATTATACACCAGCAAGGGAATATTTGACATAACTCAGGATACAAAACTGTTTATGACTGAGTCATGGATGTTTTCTATGTTTATAAGTATTTATCTATCTATATAAGTATGTATATTGTCGCCTGGTACCCATAGTACAAGCTTTGCTTAGTTTAGGGCTAGGATTATCTGTGTGACTTTGTCCCTAGATATTATAATTATTATTATTTATAGGTAACTGACCATTGTATGTATGATATTTTATAGGAACTGTAATATGACCCAATTGGAAAAGGATTTCTGTGGCTATTCACTTCATTCCAAATGTAGCAACAGTATAAGAATCCATATAGCAGTGTGAAAGTAAATTTATATTTATAAGTATGTGACTCAGATCTTAAGGATTTATAAGAAATGTCGCTTCTTAAATGAATTAATTAACTTACCGTATTTCCCAGAGTATAACTCAAACTACTCGGAGTCTCCACCTCACCCTTGGTAAGGTCTGCCGAGCTGGTAAAGCCCCACGAATAACCGAAGCCCGACACATTATTAGGAGTTGGCATACACATTTTTAACAACAAATAATATTCATCACATCAACAAAAATAAATTCACTAACACAAATTCACTATTTGATAGTAAACAAGAGTCCTCATGACAGTTTTATCATTACGAACATGTATGTACGCTTTCACACCCACAAACGCACAACGCACTCATTGAACAAAATGCCGACAGAAACGATTTATCTGTGTAAATTCATGGTTACTGATGTTGTTACTGCCTTACGAACTTCTAAGTACACAAAGAAATCTTCGCAAATTGGTCTAATCAACTCAATATTAAAGGCGGCACAAGACAACGACGCTACAAGCAGGATTGACACGCACATTATTTGTAATTAATGAAGACTTATTTAGCTCATTTAAGAGACTTATACACCACATTATGTTGTTTTGATTATATTAAATACGCAAATATAGCCATAACTTCATTAAATCTCATGATTTCGTAAAAACAATAATTTTATCGCACACACAAAAAACCGAACGCCATTTTATTGTTTATGGTTACTTGAATTTTTTTGAAGTCTCATTCACGAAGGTTATTAATCGTAAGTACCTATATTGGTATTTCTTTTTTATTTTGGTTTTCATAAATTATGTATTGCCTGAGTTCATATAAGATCTTCATCAAGAATATATATACGTTTGTAACGTAATAATAACATTGTAAAGCTAACATAATTAACAAAATAAAATTGCTGAGTATCTGTTTATGATATTAACGTTTTATTCAAACCAGCCATCATAAAAATAACAATTAAATCATATTTCATAGCAAGAGCAATATTCTGATGTTTTTTTAGTAATAAATCAAAGATAAATATAAAGATTTATTTCTGGTTATATGAGTGGATTATTCTGAAAATCAAGATTTGTACAACGTACGTGGTTATTTTATTTAACATATAACTAAACGTATTTTTGCGTTGTGTCAAAGTCAAGTGTCAAATCATCGAAATTCCAAATTTGTCATTCGATTTGTCAGTCGTAAAATTTGTAATTTCTTATCGTCCTGATCTAGAAATACTAATTTAAAAAGTTTTCATTGCTGTAAAGCAGTGAAATTACTAACTGCTTATATATATTCTTGAAGTTGTTAATTTTGTAACATATACCATGAATGCTATGTCAATGGACCGTGATGAACCATCGTCATTGTTATCGGTTTCAACCAACCATCCATTGGAGCAGTTTGTATTGCTAGCCAAAGGCGCAAAAGGATCGGCATGTGCGGAACTTATAAAGCAGGTGTTGGAGGCACCAGGAGTTCATGTGTTTGGAGAACTGCTTGAAATGCCGAATTTAAAAGAGGTTATAAAGTTTGCATTGTTTTTTCAGTCGTATATATTTCTACATAAATTAATTCAATAATGCTTACCTGACTTGCGAACGAAAACAGACGTTTCATTCGGTTTATTTCGATGATCGGGTTTGTGTCCATAAAAAATTAAAATCCATAAAAATACACTCCAAAAAAACTTTATGGATTGTAAACCGTATGTAGTGCAAATAGAGACGAATTCGCCCTACAGGCATTTTCTGAATGTTATCATGTTATCTGTCCTCTACAATATACAATATCATGGTGGCTGTTTTTATATTGAAATGTTCCATGTAAAGATATGTTGAAAAGACTGCTTTTTGGGTCTAATGGTAGCTTATTCAGCTGCAGGTCGACCTAGTTTTTAAGCCTGGGCCAGTCCAAAGAGTGTCATTGGGATGTTTCTAGCTAGAAAAATCCCCGTAGCAGCACAAAGATGGGCAATTGGCTGTATTATGTGCCTATGACTCGGAGAGCACTAAAATCTGTTGCTACTAATCCTGATCTCTTCCCAGCAGTATAGGATGACCAACCCATTGAATTATGAGAGTGAAGAAATAGAGAGTGCACCTTTGTTTGAGTAAACACTCCTAGACTAATATATATGCAACATAGTTGGCTAGTCTCTATTGAGAATGCCCACTAGGCTGCAACTGCAATTGAATAAAGAACTATGTGGACAACATAATATTATTTTATTTTGTTCTAATATATTATTTCTATATTTCAGTTGGAAACTGGCCCTTATGCAACTCACTTGAAAACACTCAATTTGTTTGCATATGGCACATATAAAGAATACCTTGAGAATAAGTCTGATTACTTAGAACTGACTCCTGCACAATGTAAAAAGCTACAGCACCTTACTATAGCAACACTGGCGACACAAGAGAAATGCATTCCCTACAGTGTGCTGCTTGAAGAACTAGATATAAAAAATGTGAGGGACTTAGAAGATCTGATTATTGAAGCTATTTATGCAGGTAGGTAAAGTATATATATTTTTACTAGCTGTGCCCCGCGGTGTTACCTGCGTTAAATTTTGTAAAATTTGTTTGCTATAAACCTCACGGAGCCCGAGACCTTTCCAACAAATGCAAAACTGTGGAAATCGGTTCGTGCGTTCTGGAGTTATAGCGTCAGGAAGGAAACCCCAACTTATTTTTATATAGTAGATATAAGAGGGTGATAAACAAGCAAGTGGGTCACCTGATGCTAACCATTCAGTGCTGCCCATGTACACTCGTAATACTAGAGGGGACGCAGGTTTGATCCTTGCACAAGAAAAATATATTTTTTCATTAACAAGTCTTATTTGTTTTAGTTTGGTTGTTTTCTGTGTATTGATGATATTATATTATGTATTTACAAAAAAATGTGCTTTATTTCTAAATCTAGAAAGGTTAGTAAAACATTAATAAAGTTGTATGTTTAGATGGAACTTGTGATTATTGAAGCTTTGTTTAATATGTGCAATTTTTCTGTGTTATGATGTCAAGAAACAGCACTTCTACAAATCACTTAACAATTGTGAATATTTCTTAAGTCCAAATCATCCTCTTTTGTTACACCTTTATGTTGCCACCGTAACTCTGGGCACTCTTGTCTATTCCAATACATATTAGAGCTCTCACAGACTCTGTGCACTTATCGCTCTTACTTTAATAAACCAAGTCTGTTACTGAACATGATTTATATGCCGTGGAAGTGGGTGCAAGGGTGGACCAGCAAAATCTCTCTATAACCTATTAAAAGGACCTAGGATTATCAAGAACTTCCGTAAATTCTATACTAGAACGAGTATCCAAAGAGGCACAGCTAGGATCTCACCAAATTGGGTTAGGAAGAGGGGAGAACACTGAGACAAAGAAGGTGAGCATTGATGCATGGCAGGGGGCCCCCTTAAACCCACATGTGAGTCGCAAGTGTCAGACTCTATCGAGTGTTCCCTCCTCCACCATGCGATGGACCCGGTTTAGGCACAGTGAACCCATGGAATGCTAAGAATTAAGTCTTCTCATCACGACAAGATACCATTCCTAAAGACTTGGACCTCAACCTGCTTAATCAGCACTTTTCAGCTTCGTCCAACTTTGATAGGACTGTAAAAACCTGCACACTAAACTATTTATCATCTTTTCCGGCTCCTAACTATCCACATTTTGTCTTTAGTCAATTCTCTGCTTGTGATGTTAAGAAGAGCGTATTTTCAATAGCATCCAATGCTATTGGTAGCGACTGTATTAGCCGTAACATGATCCTACCTATCCTTGACGAAATCCTTCCTATTATCTGCCATATCCTCAATTTTTCCATCTCTAGTGGTTTCTTCCCATCCATGTGGAAAGACGCTCAAATCATTCCTTTGCCAAAGAAATCCCATCCCACGTCCCTTTCTGAATACCGTCCAATATCTATACTTCCTTTTCTATCCAAAGTTCTTGAGCGACTAATCCATAACCAACTCAGTGTGTTCCTTCGCAAGAACAATCTCCTTAATCCTTACCAATCCGGTTTTCGTCCAGGTCACAGTACGACCACAGCCTTGATCAATGTTACGGAAGATATCAGGACAGGCATGGAAAATGGCAATATGACAGTGCTAACATTGTTGGACTTCAGCAATGCCTTTAACACGGTAGATTTTGACATACTGTTGGCCATTT
This sequence comes from Pseudoips prasinana, assembly GCA_951640165.1. Classification (NCBI taxonomy): domain Eukaryota; kingdom Metazoa; phylum Arthropoda; class Insecta; order Lepidoptera; family Nolidae; genus Pseudoips; species Pseudoips prasinana. Next base: position 13,187,213 of record OX621259.1, on the reverse strand, counting down.
TACGCTCCATTAACATATCTCCAACGGTAATTGACTGGTTTCGCAGTTACCTGTCTGGACGTCGGCAGCGAGTTCGCATAGAAGATTATTTCTCTTCTTGGTGTGATACTACTGCTGGTGTACCACAGGGTGGCGTTTTATCTCCTTTGCTCTACGCTTTATTCATAAATGCTATTTCTGACCAACTTACTTCAACCTACCACCTTTACGCGGATGATCTCCAAATATACACCCAAACGCCTTGTGACAAGCTATCGGAAGCCATTAGGGTCATTAACAAAGACTTATCTCATATAAGTAAGTGGAGCATGAGATATGGCATCAATGTTAACCCAGAAAAGTCTCAAGTCATTGTTGTTGGCAGCTCACGGAAAATTGGTAATATTGATTGGTCCCAAACTCCTCATGTTGTTTTCAACGGCACTGTTATACCTTACGCTGATAAAGTGAAAAATTTAGGTATTTATATTGACACGACTCTTTCCTGGGGTCCACAGATACAAGAAGTAAGCAGAAAGATGTTTGCTTCTGCTAGTTCCCTAAGACGCCTGCGAAACTTTCTTCCTACTGCTACCAAAATTACACTTGCGCAGTCCTTGCTTCTCCCTATCCTTGACTATGGTGACACCAGCTATCTTGATCTTACAGAGGACCAACTTGATAAACTTGAGCAACTTCAAAACTTCTGCATACGATTCATATTTGGTTTGCGTAAATATGATCATGTCTCTGAATTTCGCACTAAACTCAAGTGGTTGCCCATAAGACTTCGTCGGAATACTCACATTGTCACACTTCTATACAGTATTCTGTTCAATCCATCCACTCCTCTCTATCTCAAGGAACGCTTTCAGTTTCTTCACTCAACTCATTCGCGACTCTTGCGGTCTTCAGAAAACTTACGACTCAAAATGCCAGTGCATTCTACTAATTTTACAGATAAATCCTTCAGTGTACAAGCTGTCCGCTTATGGAATGCGCTGCCAATACAAATTAGGCGCGCTCAATCACAAAACGTATTTAAAAATATGGTTAAACAGCACTATCTCACTTTATCTACTCGGCAATAAATCTCCTGCCGTCCGTTTGTGAAATAATATCCTTACATTCATTTATGTATTGTACCTATATAAAATGTATTTATATACATATGTATATATATATATATATATATAAATGTATCTATGTATGTATCTATGTATTTATTTGTGTATGTATGTATATGTACGTTGTTTTAGATTCATAACTTTTCAATTGCAATTAGTACACCTTCTGCTACCTTCATTAGATTCTTTCAATTTTGGTCCATTCAAAGTTAATCGGTTGCCTGGAAGAGATCGCTTTTAGCAATAAGGCCGCCAATTGCATTAAAATAAGCCAACGCTCTTGCTGTATCCATTGTTTTGTATTACTTATTTTTGCAATAAAGTGTACTTCTTCTTCTTCTTCTTGACAATAATGCTCTAATATTATTAGTCCTATCCTACCTACTGTACTTTTTATCCATTCTCACATGTTCAACTACTACTTTCCTACAGTTTGAAAAACCTAATCAGCTATCAGATTTTCTTTGAGGCAATACCTCTCTTACTGTATGTATACTCATTGACATAATTACAGTACCCGGCGATAAATATTGCACATCGACATTTGGAAAGAGACAATTGGCCAACCACGGCCCCGTAGAGCGTTATCTCTGTCGCACGAAATACAAACAATCCGGTATCTATCAGGAGCTGTTAAAACAATTTTAATTTGCTTCTTTTAATAATTATTTTTATTCTTTGTATAAAATACACCAATTTTTCTATAAGTGACGGCTTTATGTTCGGGGAAATGAAAAAAAAAATTATGTTCACATTATGTTTACGTATTTAATTACTTTGGAAAATTACAGCTGTAGTGTACATAATAAACACCATTGTACCTATGTTTAAAGTGAGACATTGTAATAAAAAAAAAAAATCTAATTCTCAATTACTTCCATTTCACTAACTGTGCTCTCAAAGAGGTCAATATCACTGTCACTATCAGCCGTATTTATCACTAGTCTATCAGTGTAATTGTCTAAACCCTTTTGAATGCTTCTATATTCATTCTCACATTTGATTGTGTGATCGCAAACCTTTTTCCACTCTTCAGCCCCAATCATGTTTACTTTTTCAATCAATAACGTTTTTACTGTAGTTAAATTCATACCCACATTTCTAGAGGCTACATAGCCTTTTAGTTGAGACCATATATTTTCAATTGGATTAAAATCCGGATGATACGGTGGCAATCGCAACATAGTGTACCCATGTTCGGCAAGTACTTTGTCCACAGAAAACTCTGTATACCTCTCATTGTGCTGACATTTAATAGCGTAAATCTGGGTTTTTGTTAATTTTGGATCAACTGGAATTTCGTGTCTGTTTAACCAGTTGATCATTTCCGGTGTTTTGAGTTGGGGGGTCTATCAACATATTTATTGTGATAGCGTTGTCGATAACTAGAACGGAATCACTGGGTATATTTGGGATTAATTGATTAACCAGCCATTTCTCGTAGTTATCGTTATTCATTTCATTGTGATAGGCACCTGTAGTATCCGTGGATTTATACGTTAAAAAGGCACCGGGTACAAAGCCTTTTTCATTTCCCGCATGAACTATTATCAAACGTTGACCTTTTGAAATTGGCTTTTTTACTCCTTTTTTCTTATCATCACTCCAAGATTTCCCTTTAGTGTGGGATGTATGTATGTAAGACTCATCCATGTAGACGATATTTTTTCCTGTTTCGCGAAATTTGCGTATTTTATCGAGGTGTTCCATTCGTTTGAGACTTACATCGTGCTTTTCCATTAAAACTTTTCGATTATCTTCCATTTTAGTGAACCGAAATCCCATCGCGTGAAGTATTTTTCTCAACGTCTTTTCAAACCCATTGTAATTAATAGCTTCAGATAATTTAGCTTTTAATGATTTTATTGTTGGCAGTTCATTAAATCGTAAGTGAAAATCATTCACCATTCTTCGAACAACATCATAATCAAAATCGTCCATATTCAAACGAAATTGCTTTTTTGGTCTCCCTTTTTTTGGAGTGCTAAACTTAATTTCAGTAGAATGTGTTTCAGTACCGACTTCATTTAATATATTGTTCAAAGTTCTTCTTGAAATTCCAGTGGCATTTGCAACTCGCGCTTGAACCTTCTTAAAATAACAACTTGCATTTTCATCTTAATTTTTTTTTAATCTGTCAGCTTCGGTTACAAAATATTTATAAACATTGTAGATTTGGCGTGACTGACCTCGTAAAGGTTTCCCTCTTTTTCCTAAAGATGCCATAGTACAACTTTAAATTATTTAAATTTGGGGGTGTTAACAACCCTATACATATATTTTGAACTGGACGCGACCGCACTCTATCGCACTTGAAGAACGACTGACAAAACGTCACATAGGTAGTGCGCGACAGAGATAACGCTCTACGAAGCCGAAATCAGCCGACCGTCTCCCTCCAAAGGCCGATGTGCAATATTTATCGCCGGGTACTGTACATGATTTTAACATCACTTGTTAATCGTGTGGTAAAATGTTACCATATTCTGGTTTGACCGTTATCATCGGGTTTTTTCGCATTGCGTACACCCAGATGAGTCGTCATTCTCGAATTGCCATGAGCTGTGTGTTGGTGTGCCTCAAGGTGACGGTATGTCTCCCTAATTATACTAAATTTTCTTAAACTCTGTTGCTGAAGAGATATCTCTTCTGGGCCATTTTTTTTTCTTTTTTTAAAGACTACGCCCGCACTAGGGTATCTAATCCCGGGCACTTTACAAACATATAATAGACGGACACAAATTACTTCCAGACTCGGAACAATTATTTATAGGTCACTCAAATAGTTGTCCGGCTCGGGACTCGAACCCGTGACACGAAACGGCGAGGCGACTGTCTTAGCCACTGTGCCACACGTGCAGTCAATTAGTCATTGCGCTGGATTACACAGCATACCAATTAATGCCACTATCCTAATAAGCAGTATGAATATTTGCAGTAGGTTTAATTCCAAGATTTTTCCGCCCCTGTCTGCCTCAGTGGTGTAATATTTTAGTGAAAAAATTCGAACATACTTTACTTTCCATTATGTCAATCATAATATCTATAAATAATCATGGAAACCTCACATTGCTGAAGTCATCCAAAAGTTGATGTGAAGTGCAAGTTCGCTGGCTGAAATGCCTTCTAATACAATTTAAACGTGAAAGCAAAAATCGCGCCTGCCCAGACTCTGATACAGCTCCTCTTGAAGTACGCTCAGAATAAAATCAATTCATTCTATTTAAATTCAGACTGATCACAGGATCAAATGTAGCACCTAAGTTGTAATTGTGCCACTTTTTATTTTATGATTTAAATACATCGAAAACATTAAATAGGAGAAAATAGAAATATACATCCAAATTTTCCTTCTAATATCCCAACTAATGGGTAATTCTCTAAAATTACTAATTGGTTTCATCCCTGCCATTGTAAAGTAGTGATTGCTTAGATCCTACAAACCACGGCAACGCACTTGCGGCTCCTCTGGTGTTGCGAGTGTCCATGGGCGACGGTGATCACTTACCATCAAGTTGCTTGTTTGCCTTGCTGTGATATATATAAAAACAACATAATTTTTATGCCCTGAATACCTCTACAATTAAGTATGCTTTCTTGCCATTTTCTTACCATATTCTTCACTTTCCAGATATAATCCATGGAAAATTGGACCAAGAATGTAAGCGCGTCGAAGTAGATGTAGCGCTAGGACGCGACGCTCGTCTCGAGGATGCTTCCAACATTGCCGATGTCCTCGCCGACTGGTGTAATGCCTGTGAAGCTGTGTTGAACTCTGTAGACCGTCATATTCAGAGAGCAAACCAGCATAAGCAAAAAGCTATAAGGCATCAACAAGCCATAGAACAAGAGGTAAGGTTTACAATTTTTACATTTTGCGTATTTGTTGTGGAACGGAAAACGTTTTGTGCATAATCGAGCCACATTCGCTCTTAGTCGACAAATAATAATAATAATGTCCTGGCACATTATTTACATCTAATCCCATACTAAGCAGAGTTTGTACTATGGAAACCAGATAACTGATAAACTACATATAGTTTTTCTTTTCTAAATACATACATAAATAATTACACCCAAACTCAACACAAACAAACATGTTCATGCACACAAATATCTGTCCTGGATGGGAATCGAACCCACGACCTGAGGCGTCCAAAGCAAGCATTTACCAACCACGGCAACCGGCCTGTCAAGATAGAGAGAGAACATACCAGTCATTATTATTTTATCCACTAGCACAAATTTTGAGTAGGTTGGGGGCAATCATAAACTTTGATTTACTTTGCGGGAAAACCTTCAAGAAATAAGTGCATCATGCGGAGTCTTCTGGTTTCTTTCTAGTAACAATATGTCCAGTTTTCTTGACCTTGTTCTAGTCGTCCTATTATACTTTTGAAGCATATCGTGGCACCGAACTGAGGGAGGGTATTTTTGTTCTACCGTCATATTATGGTGTAATCGTTTAGTGCAAAGCTGCCTGATGCGCTAATGTTCGTGGTGTAAGATTTTGTATGTGCAAGTCATACGAAAGCCTCAACTTTTCCGAATGTGTTCATATGTGAATATTTTATCTGCTTCTGTCATAAACCGCACAGCAATCACGTTATATTCAGTGGTCGTCGTAGGACGTCCTTCGAGTCATAAAAGCTGGCTCAGGATGGGCGCGTGATTTATCACCAAATGTTAATTGAAGACGATAATTTTGTTGACGATTAAGATCGCAACAAAACGCGTAAAAAAACATGGTACAATTTTGATGTGCGTCTTTTAAATATTCTTTTATTCATTTAAAATACCACACCCTCTCGACATTGGTTTGGCACACGTACTCACCTACAGCAATATTATATTAAGTCATTATATCTTCCCCAATCATGTTGAACTTTACCCAAAAGAAATATATGCCCCAATTCTTGTTCAGACACTGGCTCTGATGTACATATGGCAGAAATACTTAGCACCAGAATTTCTAGTAAGCAGTATGACTAAGAAGAACGTACCAACAACCTACCAACCTACCACTAAGCATACTGGCACAGAATAAAGAGTACTTATACTGGTTTTTGTTGACTCTTAGAACTCGTTTTAAACCTAGCTTGCAATCATATTCTATGCCATCTCAGTGGGTTAAAATTCCATATCCTAAGATTTCCAACCCTGCTCTTTAAGGTAGAAATACCGCATGGCCTCTTGTTGCATGGCAACATTGTACCTATGTAAGGAAACTTGAATTATATTCTGGCAATACCTGCTCTCTCTCTCTCTCTCTCTCGCCTGACCTGGAGTTTTAACGCCAACGCGAAAAAATACTCATCGGGGCATTGTTTAATTTTCAAAAACTGGTGTAAATTCGAGTTTTTATGTGTAAATATAGTGGATTTTTACAACTTCGACAATTGGAGGAAAGTGCCATATTGCCGTGTAAAGTCTCCACTGCTTTACTGGGGTAGGACAAGGACTATGACATAACTGAGACAGACTTTACTTGACATTGACTAAATGACGAAAATTAATGATATAAAAATATATTTTACCGAAGGCTCATAAAGCCGACGAAGCCAGTGCCATAAAACTGAATAAAAAAAAAACTCGCTTGTTCTGTGGAATCAAATACATACGTTTTAAAAGACAACTCACATGTTTTATATATTATAAGCTCTGCGCGCGACATGTTCCTTCGAGCCGGACTTTAATCTAAATTAAATAACTTGATTTATAGAATTGCTAGAAAATAGTTACAATATCCTGCGTTTCTTCCAGATCTTGTACACAAAGAAAACTCTGAAAACTCAAGCTGAAAACGAGGAGTCTGCTACTGGCGGTGGCACCGACGCTCACACGGCACCACGGAAGTACTCGGGCAAAGGCAAAGTGCCCCGCAACGCCGCCAAGTTCTGGCAGAAGAACACATAACTAGCATTACAATCTGTTTGTTCTGTATAATAGTATAATGTAAGTTGTGATATTCATAATAAAAGTGTAAGGGCATATACACACTAAGCGGTTGAAGAATTTAAAACCATCTTTCCATTTTTTGGCCCTGTTTGGGTTCTAAGCGTAAAACAATCTCGACCTCTCCGTAGATTAATGTTACTTCTGCATAATCGTTACTTTAGAGCCTCTCCTCTAAAGTAACGATTATGCAATTTGAAATTTGTCTGGTACACTAATTACAGCTGATTTTGTACAATTATCCATTCGACATCCACACATAAACATGGTCTGGTTTGGGTTTATTCATACTAAACCGTTGAAATAAGCACAACTATCCATCCAATCTTTTGGCCCTGTTTGTAAACTCACTAAACTATCAAAAAATTGGATGGAGAGTTGTACATAACTATCTATCTTTTGACACAGTTTGTGTCTAAATACATGATGTGGAATCATGAAAAATTATTCAGTCTACCTTTGGACACTGTTTGTGTTGAAACACATTAAACGGTTAAAGTATATATGTACTAATGTACCCATCCAATATTTAAACCTTGTCTGTGTTTATACACATTAAGTGATTGAAATATGTGCAGCTATCCATCCAATATCCATAAATACAAACAGGGTCATGTTTGGGTTTATTCTTACTAAGCAGCTGTTGAAGTATGCACAACTATCTATCCAATCTTTTGACCCAGTTTGTATCCAAACATATGATCTACATCATGTGTTTGGATTTTTGGAGCATGTACAACTATCCACCCAATCTTTTCACCATGTTTGTGACATACACACTAAACGTTTGAAGTATGTATCCAATTAAAAGTGAACCTTATCCTTTTGTGACAAAGTTGAAAATCGATGAAAAGAAATTTGGCAGATTGGGGTAGCTGGATTTGCTGGCGTCTGTACAATTATCCACCCAATATTTTGACTATGTTTGTGTTTATACACATTAAGTGATTGAAATATGTACAGCTATCCATAAAATTTTGTGTATTTACTAATATCCATCCAATCCAATTTTTGACCCTTAATGTGTTTAGCATCATACGTAAATATTGGCTTAACTCAGCAAGGCAAGGTCTCAGTGGCCTAACAGATAGCTAAAGCAGGGTTCCAGGCGCTGGCTCCAAGCACATTACTCTCAAGCCAAGTGCCTGGGTGATAATTCTCAAATTATGATTCCCTATTCAGTAACATAAGAATAACAAAGCAACACCATGTTTAATTTCATAAGACAGACTATAATGTGTCTAAATCTTGAAAACTTTGTTTAATTAACATACATACATAGATTCACGCCTGTTTCCTAGAGGGGTAGGCAGAGACAATGGATTTCCATTTGTCACGATCTTTGCACACCTCTTTTGACTCATTTACTGTCATTATATTCTTCATACATGTTCACCGGTTTAATTTTTTTTTTTTTTTGTTAATTACCCGCCTGGTCCCCGCTTTACTTAGACAGTGTAGTTAACTCTGCCTAAGTGGACCTATAAAATAATAATATCCTGGGACATTATTTACACACGGCCATCTGATCCCAAACTAAGCAGATCTTGTACTATGGAAACCAGATAACTGATATACTACATACTTTTCTTTTGTAAATACATACATATATAAATAATTACACCCAGACTCAGGACAAACAGACGTGTTCATGCACACAAATATCCGTCCTGGGTGGGAATCGAACCCAGTAACCCCGGCGTGAAAAGCAAGTATTTGGCCAGGCCCGTCATAAAATATGTTTAATTGCGTATTTTAAAAGTATGTTGGTTGGAAACATGTTTGGTTGATATATATGACTGTGTGTATGTGGTCTCTAAATATACTATTCAATTATGTTTTATTGTTTTGTAGACTATTATTGTTCACCAAGTATTGGTACAGATGCCAGCATATGTAACTACCCCAATCTGTCAAATTTCCCCAATTGAAAATGAACCTTATGGCTTATATGATAAAGTTGAAAATCTATAAAAGAAACTTGACAGATTGGGGTAGCTGGATGTGTTGGCGTCTGTACCTATAGCTTATATAGCGTGCGATTATACCATGACGCCAGTTTCACACCTTTTGTTTACCTAAAAAGTATACACACACATATATAAATACTAGCTTTGCCCCGCGGTTCTACAAGCGTTAAACTTTATAAATTGCTAGCTGTGCTCCGCGGTTTTACCCGCGTTAAACTTTATAAATTATAGCCATGTGTTAATCCAAAGTGTTAGCTAACTCCATGCGAAATTTTATTAAAATCGCTCCAGCCGTTTAGACGTGAAGAAGTAACAAACATACACACTCACAAACTTTCGCCTTTATGATATTATAGTGTTATAGTCTATGTGTTAATCCAGGGTGTTAGCTAACTCCATACCAAATTTAATGTAAATCGCTTCAGCCGTTTAGACGTGAAGCAGTACCAAACATACACACTCACACACTAACAAACTTTCGCCGTTATAATATTAGTGTTATAGTTCATGGAAAGCGTTCGGCGACGATGACTCAAGTTCCATGATTAATGTTCACCCAAAAAAATTCCAACGCGCCGAAAGGAATGTTTATACTTAAAAAACCACCTTTTTGTTTTTTCCCCATTTATACTGTTCCTGCTAGCTACTAGATTTCAACGAGCCACTGTCTTCTGACCTCAAAGCCTATAAGCAGCAGTACCCAGCAATTAAGATCATTAAACTGACCAGGGGCTCTACCGGCTAAGTCGCCGAACATCGATTTCTTAAATGGCGTTCAAATAAAGGTTAAAAATTACTTAATCAATCGTTAAATCGGCTTCAACGTTGACAATCAATTCCGGACCATTTATGACGTCACATGTGCTCATGGAAGACGATCTAACGATTGATTAAGGCATTTTTGACCTTTATTTATTTGAACGCCATTTAAGAAATCGATGTTCGGCGACTTAGCCGGTAGAGCCCCTGTTAGACTAGTGGATAGTCACCCTGACTAATAAGCCAGAGGTCGTGGGTTCGATGCCCACCCAGAACAAAATTTTTTTATGTAATGAGCATTCCCATAAACTCAAAATACCATAGCTTTCTTGGATTCGCACTCAGCCTTTAAAATCGGCGGAGGAGGACACAAAACCGCGAACGAAAGGGTTCCCACTGCGAAATAATAAGGTTTGTTTTAGTAAAGCCTCATGTGGTACCGCGAGGCCCTAAGCTAGTGTAACATAATTAAGTAAATCAAGTTATTTTATCGGTTTGTTTCATACAACTGGAGCCTTGAAAAGTTGTCTCGCCCACTGTTCAGGGTAGTCTTACACCACTTACTTGTCGTATGGGCAGTGGTTACCCTAATGTCAGAGTTATTCAAGCCGCCTATTAGGCCTCTGACTTGGCTTACTGACTGTAACCTATTGGTTGCAACTGGGACCGACAGCTTAACGTGCCCTCCGAAGCACGGAAACGCTCAGAAATTAAACTACTTTAGCGGTCACCCATCTGGACCGACCGTGAGCCTAGTTGCTTAACCAGCTATGCATGCTAGAACACCAATGAGTCTTTAAAATAACCTTAACTAATTATCAAATCCCCTTGACTGCCACTTGAAAGAAACTTTATTCATCTACCTGTTCCTATATTCCTACAAGGCGGATTCTCCGGTTAGTGTTTATGGTGAACAGATGTGGTAGATTGTTTTATCTGTATTTGGCATTGGAATTAAGATTTTGGTGTTATTTTTGGTGCATTTTTTTTTATTATTTATTTATTTATAAAGTACAAGGTAATCTTAAGAACTAGAACTGTGTCCCACAAAACAGTATATACTATTTGACTGTGGGATCAAGATAAAATAATATTATGCTAAAATGTATGTGTTTGTGTGTTTATATTCATTGATGGCAGGGTTGCCATCCGTCCGGGTTTCCCCGGAGTTGTCCTAGTAGCGTCCGAGCGGGGTTCATTTGTAGTCCTGGTAAAATAGAATAGCGGTTAAATATAAAACTCCTGAAGATGCCAATGACTACTACCTATAGATTCTCACATTATTCGGATGGTGTTAAAGGGGTTCTTATTAATTGATCAGGCTGAGATTCTTAAGCATCTCAAGACCCCTTCTGGTTGTGGACTTATTATTAAAATTATAGAGTGTTAGGAGGTGTCAAAAGTTTTGGAAACCCACAGCATCAGTTGTTTTTACTATTGATCCTTCTTAGTAGAGCGCTTGTACAATTCTTTACCAGTCTCTTTATACCATTTTCATACAGTACAATATTTTGGTTGTTGTAAGTATGGTCACACTAAATCCAGATGCCGGTGGAGGGCCAAGTGCTACCAATGTAGTGGTAAACAGTGCTGATAGTTGATCTGTGGGAGAACCGACGTGTTTTCATTGTGGGGACCTCATACTGCCATCAATACAGAACTCAAAAGGAAAAATGACATTAATGTTACTAGGTGGTAAGGTGTAATATATCTTTCTTACCTTGAAACTTCTAGACGTCGCCCTCCTTCATATAAGTTACGTATATGCTCAGTTACCTCTCCAAAAACTCCTTAACCTCATCCTCATAATTCGAGATCTTCGATTCCAAGATCACAACATAAATCTAAAGTACCTTCTACTTCTTACATTAAAAAAAAATATATTGTTGTTCTTAGTTTGGATATACTTTGTGTCCGTCAATTGTATGTTTGTATCCCGCGACACAGGAATTAGTTTTCTAGCGCCTTGTCTTTTCTAAAAAATTACAATCCAGTGCATCGACGACATTCTCTAAATAGGTCAAGACGAAGAACCTTTATTTTCGAGGGCAATGTGAAGGTCCTCTAGGCTCTTCCGTGGGCTCCTTGGGTTCATGTCTTAAATAAGGTTACTTACGTTATTATTTGCATGACATGTAACTGAACAAGTCGAGTGAGAGGTGGGAAAATAATCTCATTTTTATGTACTGGACTCATACTTATACTTGCCCAAATGATGCGGGCACAAACATTAGTAAAATAAGTTGAACAGACCCTCTCGCCAGAAAGTGAAGAAACTTTTTACCGTGCACTACCACTCTGTACAATAAAATCGCTTGAGTGATACACACTAAAAAGTACCAAAAAAACTGAAATTTTAAAATCTAACCAAATAAGTTTCTTTCCACATCCTTTAGAAAACTCCTACTGAAGAACCTTATTTTAGGCCTTCTTAGTACTCTTTACCAAGAAATAGAAACATGTGCGGACCTTGTGGTGGTTGTTGCGGTCCTTGCGGCGGTGGCTGCGGTGGATGCTGCTGTCCCTGCATAATAATTTACACGTGCTGCACCAAGATTTGCTAGTGAGGATGTGGCGCTCAACCCGCAGACAAGCCATGGTGTCTGCGTCGGTTAAGCGCTGCGGATTGACGTTTGTCTTGACGAGTTTACCTCCGTGCTGTTTCGTGGAAATAAACTACTCTGTGGAATCAATTACGACTGCACTGCACGGACTGCATTGGACTGCACGTGTGGCGCAGCGGCTAAACCAGTCGCCTCGCCTCTTCGTTCGCGGGTTTGAATCCCGCGCCGAACAACTATTTGTGTGACCCATAATTACTTGTTCTGAATCCGGATGTAATTTGTGTCCGTGTATTATATGTTTGTAAAGTACCCCGCGACACAGGGATTCCCAAGTGCTGGCGTTGTCTTTTTCTGAAAAAGAAAAATTAACTTCGGTAGGTACCTATTTCGAACCCGGTATCACATGGCAACCTTCAAGAGGCGAGCCTATTCCTTTTTTAACGGCTAGCAACGGACTTGTATCCCTTAAGGTGTTGCGAGTGGGTCCATGGTTGGCGGTGATCACTTACCATAAAGGTGGCCCACTTTCTCGTTATCCTTGCTATTTTATAAAAATAAAAACATATTGATCAGTGTCAAAAGTCAATAAACCGATTCAATGGCTAGTGCCATCAGCCATAAGCATGAAAATCTCTCTCATTTAATTTATTTACCTAGATAATATGCACTTGGTACATACCTTCAGTAGATAACAGTTAAATATTAGGTCTTTACCTATGAAATTGCCGTTCTGCAGTACTGGCCATTTCAAATCAAAATAATTTTTGTTTGGCTAAGAATTCTAATTTCAAATTAATTTTATTTTAAAAACATGGATTCTTTTTTCCAAAAGTAGTCATTTCTTTATTGATTAGTGTTACATTTTCATCGCATTTCAATCTTTTTCGTCATCATGGATACGTTAAAAATTCGAGTAATTATGGAATATGAGTACCGTCGTGGCAGCAACGCGGCACAAGCGGCACGCAACATCAACGACGTTTACGGAGCTAACACTACAAACCAACGCACCACCTGTTATTGGTTTGCTCGCTTCCGTTCTGGAAATTTCGACCTGAAAAATGAACCTCGCGGTCGTCCGAAGACTTTGGTCGACAATGACGAATTAAAGGCGGTTGTGGAAGCTGATGATACACAATCTACGGCTGAATTAGCAGCAGCTTTCGACGTTAGCGTCAAAACAATATTGGTCCATTTGCGTCAAATTGGCAAGGTAAAAAAGCTTGACAAATGGGTGCCCCACGAACTCAATGATCGCCAGCGCGAAGTACGCGTCGAGACGTGCCTTGCACTGCTCAACAGACACACAAATGAAGGAATTTTGAACCGCATTGTTACCTGCGATGAAAAATGGATTCTGTTTGATAACCGCAAGCGCTCAGCAAGTTGGTTGGATCCTGGTTCAGCACCTAAACAATGGCCTAAACGAAAACTTACCCCTAGAAAAGTGATGGTCACTGTTTGGTGGTCTAGCGCCGGTGTGATTCATCACAGCTTCTTACCAAACGGGGTGAGCATTACTGCAGATGTGTACTGTGAAGAACTGAGCACAATGATGGAGAAGCTGGCGCATCTCCAACCAGCATTGGTCAATCGCTCGTCTCCGCTGCTCCTGCACGACAACGCGCGACCTCATACTGCACAGCAGACGGTCTCCAAGTTGCAAGAACTGGGGTTGGAAGCTCTCCGTCATCCGCCCTACTCACCAGACCTTGCGCCTACAGACTACTACTTTTTCCAGAATTTGGATAACTTCTTGGCGGGAAAAAAATTCAATACCCGAGAGGCAGTACAAAATGCCTTTGAAGAATTTGTTGCCTCCCATCCAGCTGATTTCTTTAAGAAGGGCATCAATAAACTGCCACTGCGATGGCAAAGATGCATTGATTGCATGGGTGATTACTTCGATTAATACAAATAAAAAAATTCATGAAAAAAATTCGTTTAAATTTTTTCATACAAAACGGCAATTTCATAGGTAAAGACCTATTACATTAGAATAATCTGATTGAAAATGTAATAATATTTTAGTTACCAGTCCATGGTTTGAATTGAATGTAATAATTTAATAATAATAACTAATTCATAGCATATTACGATGTTTTTTGACATTTTATGTGTAGATATTTATTTATTTACTATTTCTATAAGTACTCTTCTTTCAATATAAAAATGTCTACGTTTTATTCATTCTAAGCGTTGCAACCCGTGGAGTAAAACGTCAAATGGGTGAGTGGGACAAAACTTGCTTTTCTAGGCTAGCGACCGAGAGGGCGAACCTCCGCGGAAGGCGGCGACGATCGCCGAGACTGTTTTGTTGACGCAGAAGCGCAGCAAATAAAGTGCGCAGGCAGTGCAACGATTATCACGTTTGTAGGCCACTAAATAGTGATGTAAATAACACATAAAACGTAGTATATTGTAAACATTGACTACTTACGTATCTACAACTATATTGACCAGAAAAAAAGACTCCGAACCAGTGTCGTGATAATTCACAGCACCATAGCAACCGAACAGTGAAAAACTACGACATAAGTGACCGACGCGTTTACACAATGTTATCGTGATAAATCCTCATAATAAACAGACTTTTATTTTTCTAAAGAGACTCTTGTTCATCGGAGTGCCACAACTCGAGGGCCTTCGTGTATTGGATGAACAGAAAGGCAAGTACAGAGTTGCCCTTTGTTAGGTCGTAATTCACTTTTCCACATCTAGCACGAAGCGATATTCATGGTCAACATTGTTTACTCAATACTATGATCCGTTGTCATGTAGCTGGCTGCAGCATTGCGAAACTGTACTGCTTAGAGATTTCAGAATGTTATTTTAATGAGCTACTGTAAAATGGTTGGTTTAGTGTTAGTATTTATGAACAGATCTACGGATTATCTGTGTAGTTGAGAGGTTTCAATCGATATAGTCGCGTGTGTAGTTGAAAATAATGATAATGTATGTGATTGTAGGCATCGTGATATGTTTGTGTGGGTCGGGTGGATGTTCTTTGTTATTGGGGCTGTCAGCTGTTCGCGCGGGGGGTGCGAGGCGAGGCGCGCAACTGGTTCGACTTGTCTAGTGCGCGCGCCTTGCATTGCATTATCCGTCTGGCCCCTCCTGTCTACAACTCGCACTTTCCTTCAAACGTCTTGGAATGTTCACACTATATTCTATATCTCATAATTAGTTAATCTAATTAATCTTACAGTGAGCATCCACATTAAAAATAAATAATAGTTTTTAAGATGGTTTAGCGTGTTTGCCATGATGTAGGCACGCGACATGTCTTTGTCGTTTGTTATAAACAAGGATGTTTAAATACCTGTTAATAACTTTATAGTTTATTAAAATCGTATATTCCATTCGAAAAACAGTTGACGGAGTTAC
This sequence comes from Pseudoips prasinana, assembly GCA_951640165.1. NCBI lineage: Eukaryota > Metazoa > Arthropoda > Insecta > Lepidoptera > Nolidae > Pseudoips > Pseudoips prasinana. Next base: position 13,171,472 of record OX621259.1, on the reverse strand, counting down.
TTAAGAAACTTACTAAGCCGCTTGCCGAGATTGAGGTTTACGTTATGCCAAAATGTTTAAAAAATAAATGTCCAATGCGCGAAGCCGGGACGGGCCGCTAGTTGGTTATAAATAATTAATGAAGCACCGATGTTTGATAAAATAAAAACAGGCTGAGTGCGAGTCGGGATCGCACACGTAGGGTCCCGCAGCATCATACAAGTTAGTTACGCATTTATCAAGCAAGCTACCTCGAAATAATCACGTTGCTCGTTTTTTTTTTTAATTTTAAATTGTCAGGCGGATGACAGCAGATCCTTAGGAGCAGGGTTTCGTTGTCACCTATTGTGTACGGTACCCTCAAACTCCAGTTGGTAATACGATTAAAAAAGTGGCCTTTAGCCGTTCAGTTGTATGGTTGGTATCTGGAGGAAGAACTGTAGGTAGGTACACCAGCACATCAAGCTACCCCAATATGTCCAATTTCCCCAATTGAATGTGAACCTTATGCTTATGTGATAAAGTTGAAAATCTATAATAGAAATTTGGCAGATGGTGTAGCTGGATGTGCTGGCGTCTGTACCAACCGACCTGACAACGTTTAAGGAAAGCTGGCTAACTGCCAAGAACACTAAATGCGCACAAAAGCATGGATATTCGTTGTAGCACCTAGTTTCGTGTATTAAAATTACAAACTAACTAACTTTGCCAGCGGTTAAGATAGTCGTATCGCCACCCCTTGTTCCGGGTTCGATTCCCGCACAGGACAACTATTTGTGTGTAATATCCCATGACATATGTATTCTTATGGTGTACATTAAGAATATTCTATTCTATCTGCTGTTGGAGAAGCTACCGCGAGGCTAATTAATAAATATAAACATGAAGATATGTGATTATTACGCCTTCTAAGTTGGAACCGCTAGCGTGGAAACGCCTTGACCTGAGAGTGTAATTCAAACTAAGATTAAAGACATTGAAGACCAGAGGCAGGCAGACATGTAAATCAATTTTTTTTTTTTATCGGGTCTAAGCCCTCCCTCTTACCCACCACTGCAACTCCTGTAGATAAGCCAGGATCAACAGTGGCACACAATGAAATGATACTAAGTGGTGAGGCTCAGGCATGTCCCGGGGAATCGCTTTAACTGTCTTGGATCCCGCAACGCATTAAATCATACTACCCTTCAGAGCAAAGCGGGAGACAGACTGATATAAAGAGGCTATAGCCTCATAAGACGAGAGAAGGGTTGTTAAGGGTCCTAAGTGAGCTGTTCTATTTGATTCCAATAGTAGGTATGGCAAAAGCGCTTAAACGCACGGAAGTTGTTCCTTGTTGCTACAAGATCCGTATAATAAACTACTCCATAAATTGTTTGCAAGCTATTTAACATAATATCACGATGATTTTATTCATATTCGTTACAGGAAGATAATCACAGACAGATTGGTGAAAATACTGATTTGAAACTAAACAATTTACAAATTAAATGATGTGCTCAAATCTACACCACTCACCCCGATTTTGTCCATGGCGTTCGGTTATAGTAATAATTGATGAAATTGCCTTAACTGATAACCCCACAGATCCCACGTGTTTCTCATATTAATGCTTTTGAAAGTATTCAAAACATCATTAGGGTTAACCACCGTTAATATGTGTGTCGCGCTTCCCTAAGCTTTGCTGGAGTATTAGCTCAGCAGATACAGAAGAATTTGATGACATTGTCTTAACTGATAACCCCCACATATTCCTCGTGTTTCTCATATTGACGCCTTTGAAAGTATTCAAAACATCATTAGGGTTAACCACCGTTAATATGTGTGTCGCGCTTCCCTAAGCTTTGCTGGAGTATTAGCTCAGCAGATACAGAAGAATTTGATGACATTGTCTTAACTGATTACCCCCACATATTCCTCGTGTTTCTCATATTAACGCTTTTGAAAGTATTCAAAACATCATTAGGGTTAACCACCGTTAATATGTGTGTCGCGCTTCCCTAAGCTTTGCTGGAGTATTAGCTCAGCAGATACAGAAGAATTTGATGACATTGTCTTAACTGATAACCCCCACATATTCCTCGTGTTTCTCATATTAACGCTTTTGAAAGTATTCAAAACATCATTAGGGTTAACCACCGTTAATATGTGCGTCGCGCTTCCCTAAGCTTTGCTGGAGTATTAGCTCAGCAGATACAGAAGAATTTGATGACATTGTCTTAACTGATAACCCCCACATATTCCTCGTGTTTCTCATATTGACGCTTTTGAAAGTATTCAAAACATCATTAGGGTTAACCACCGTTAATATGTGTGTCGCGCTTCCCTAAGCTTTGCTGGAGTATTAGCTCAGCAGATACAGAAGAATTTGATGACATTTTCTTAACTGATAACCCCCACATATTCCTCGTGTTTCTCATATTAACGCTTTTGAAAGTATTCAAAACATCATTAGGGTTAACCACCGTTAATATGTGTGTCGCGCTTCCCTAAGCTTTGCTGGAGTATTAGCTCAGCAGATACAAAAGAATTTGATGACATTGTCTTAACTGATAACCCCCACATATTCCTCGTGTTTCTCATATTAACGCTTTTGAAAGTATTCAAAACATCATTAGGGTTAACCACCGTTAATATGTGTGTCGCGCTTCCCTAAGCTTTGCTGGAGTATTAGCTCAGCAGATACAGAAGAATTTGATGACATTGTCTTAACTGATAACCCCCACATATTCCTCGTGTTTCTCATATTAACGCTTTTCAAAGTATTCAAAACATCATTAGGGTTAACCACCGTTAATATGTGTGTCGCGCTTCCCTAAGCTTTGCTGGAGTATTAGCTCAGCAGATACAAAAGAATTTGATGAAATTGCCTTAACTGATAACCCCACAGATCCCACGTGTTTCTCATATTAACGCTTTTGAAAGTATTCAAAATATCATTAGAGTTAACCACCACTAATATGTGCGTCGCGATTCTTTGCTGGAATATTAGCTCAGCAGGTACAGAAGAAGACGAAAGAGTAACTACGATTTGAACATTCGAACCTGGCGCAACTTTCACAATTTTTGAAGTTTTTGTGGTCCGATTCCTGCAAACGAGGTGTTCACGGACGCGCCTCGGCTTGGGCTATCCAAAAACGATCACAAATGTGGGGTGTTCTTAAGGTCTAAAAAGCAGTTTTTTGCACGTAATATGGGCTATCTTACTAAAAGCTATAAATTCGGAAATAAAATGTGTTGCGAATACAGCCAAATAGTAGAAGCGATCTAGTCACTTTGGTCGTACAACTCAGTAACTAAATAGTGTCAAAAAATTAATGTTGGATGTGTAAAATGCTATGAAAATCGAAACATCGATTTTTTTCAATTTTTTTGGGGGCCGGGTGTGTATTCCGTGCCCACTCGTTAGGTGCAGTCGAAATACAAATTCCATCTTTTATTTCAACATTATTTATTGTTAAATTAAAATCTGGATTACGATAATCTTGAAATGTCATATTATGATTATATGATCTTTCTTCAAACAATTCATACAATTGATTCCGACTTTTATAAGTTCCTGCAGTTACCTAATCACTGAACATCAGACGGTCACTTACAGACAACTATTTGGGTGTGAATATTGAGCAGAACTCACCATTAATCAAGTTAAATAAAGGATATAAGCGATCCGGAGCAATATGAGGCAACAATGCCAGTTTTCTTGCTATATTATATTTAAATATTCCTGAACGGCTTTCTGTGTATGGTATGTAACTTATTAGTGTTCTTTGAATTTTTAGAGAATTTGAGAAGTGACCAACTGATCTGACTGAATCATTGATTTATATAAAGGTTTTGCAGAGCTTATTATATTATCAGCACTTATGGCAGTTACCCAGTTGGTTCGATGAAATTGTCAAACTCAATTTACTTCAATTTACTCAAAAAATCAATCATATCAAATCAAACTTAAAAAATTACAACTTGAGTTTTTTTTTTCAAATATTTACATTTATATCTCCGCAAAGGATAACAGTTTTATGGATGTTAGAAATAAGTATCAAATGGTGCTCAAGGAGGTTTGTAAAGACTCACAACAATAACTCGCTGCAACTCAACCCATGAAATCTCTACTAGTCGCTGAACATAGAAGCTCACATTATATTTTCTCTCTTTAAACTTTAACAAATCCTTTATTATTATTAGAGAGCCACCATGAAAATATTTTTCCTGATGAACGAGCTTGCAAACTGGTGACTATTAAAGCTGAAAATGAATTGATGGCGTTTTAACCAGTGATCAGTTAAAATATTCAATATTGCTACAATTCAAAAACAAGTCCAATTCCAACTCTTTTCCCGTCTAACCTTGAATATTTTAATGCACCAGGAAGATACAATTCTTTTCTCGAAATTCTCTATTACAGTAAGAAAAGCACTGTCAACAGTACATTAATGATGTGGTCCCGGCCGACTTCTGCCACAACGACCGCTTCTTCTCCTACTGTAGCCGACGTTCGTGTGTTCGCATGTGACTTGTACATGACTTTAGCCAATTTTATTGGAAAAATCCTCGCACATTGCGGGCCTGTGTGTGCTCACATTGTAATAATTGTAATTGATCGCCGCAGGTGATCCGGCTCAGCGCGTCTTCCAGACTCGAAGCAGTTGACTTTGCCTTGGACGAACCTCCGCTATTCTGTCCGTTTGGCTGCCCGCTGTTCCCATTGCGAGGGCTCTACGCCACAATTCCTCATGTGGCGGTTAAGCACATCTTTATACCTTGACTGCCTCGTTGGTCTAGCGGTAGCGTGTTCACCCGCAGAGAACGAAGTCCTGGGTTCAAACCCAGGGTCGGGCCTCAAAGTGATTTCGGGACTTTTCTGTAAAAAGAAAAAAATCTCAGCATCAGCCCGAAGTCTGGGAGTTGGCGGAATTATACCCCCGTGCCTCGGAGAGCACGTAAAGCCGTCGGTCATGTACCTGACCTCTTTCCGGTCGTGTCGCCTAGGCGTCCCATCGGATCATGAGAGTGATGGAATAGAAAGTGCTCCTGTGTTTGCGCACACACTTTAACACTATAATATGTCCCGCGCAGATGGCTAATCTCTGTTGAGACTGGCCGCCGTGGCCGAATTCGGCTAGGAGGACATTATTTATATAATTATACCTGAGTAGTTGTTCGCCATGCTTTCGCTTGCCTTCGACACTCGACGAGTTCCGAGTAGGAGATGCGCTTAGCCACTCACTCTGTGGTCGGTGGTGCGGTCATGTGTCACGCCTGTGTGGCAGCTTGCCTGAAATATGAATTAACAGCGAATTAGGAAGATGGCAGATGTCATCTTTCGTTACGGGAAAAGTTATTTATTTAAGGGTATTAACGAAGAGAATTTATCTAACGCAGTACTTAGTAATTTTTATTTTGTGCCATAATTAAAATCATAATAATGAGTCAAACAAGAAGCCAATAAGACTGCATATAAAGAAGCCAATTCATAAGTTTACACCTGTGCGGCTTCAATAATGTAACAAGATAGGCTTGTGACGTCACTATGTAGGTAAGGCTATTATGTCAGTGCACTTCCTTGCAGGTTATGCGATTAGTCGTCTGGTAACCTCATTCCGTTGCAACTGTCACTGTAGACATGCATTTTCTAATATCTCAGTATAAAGAGAACAGTAAAACGTCTACAATATTTCCAGCTATATGCTCATCATCATATCAGCCGAAAGGCCTCTCCCAAACATCCTCCACAATTGCCGGTCTTGCGCTATCCACATCCAGCGGTGTCCAGCGATCCGTATAACATCATCGATCCAACTTGTAGGGGGCTTGCCCGCCCTGCGTCTTCCGGCTTGTGGTCGCCACTCGAGAACCTTTCTGCCTCCAGGGTTATGTACCTTAAAATATTTGAAGCTGTCTAACACAGGCTATAGTAAGTACTCCTTTAACTCCTTTAATATATTTTGTTAACCTGAAAAACAACAACAAAACCACATTAAAAACGGCCAAGTGCCAGTTGGACTCTCGGGGTTCGTATAGCGAGATTAGAAAATTATTCTCAAAAATGGACATCATTAATTTAATCGTAAGACGGGTCTCGAAAGGGCACCATCTACCAATCCAGGGTAGGCGATCTGCATTGAGCTACAAACAATAGATATACCTCTACACTGGCAGATCAAATGTAGGATTCCATTGCCAACACCCTTCCGGAGGAAAATTTGTGATTTCCGATTTCAATTTAATTATTTGCATATCATATTATTTTTCTTGATTTTATTGTTATATACATTCATTTTGGTAAGCGTTTACGTATCCTCCGGATGTTTGCGATAACTCGGGAATCAGTGAGACGTTGCTGATACATTTCCTTCTCAGTAATGACCTCTTGCGAACTTACACACAGGAAAAACATGACAAGATTCTGCTTTTATCAGTCCATTCCCCAATCTCGGAAAGGTGAAGTTTGTAACGATTTTGTGTGTATACATCTTCATGACGAGCGTGATTTAACAAATAATAAAAATATCTTGGGAAAAACTAAAACACTGCCATCTAACCCAAACTAGGCAAAGCCACAGATAATATTACAGCCAGACACAGCACACATAAACGTGCTCATCACACAAAAATTTGGCCTGAGTGGGGATCAAACCTACGACCTCTGGCTTAGCAGTCAGGGTCACTAACTACTAGACCAACAGGTCAGTATGTAACTACCCAAACCGTTACTTCGTACTCGCCGGACGAGAGTACGACCGCGAACGCGTCGCGATCACCAACGCCCTCCATGACCCTTAGTTTGCATACCGTAACGATAAAAAGCCCCCTCAACGCGGAGGGGGCCGCGTTATCTTATTAACGTAGAGCGAAAGTTGCACCAAACTTCCCCAAAAAGCCATGATCTCTCGCCCTCTCTTCGCCATTAATCGCCCAGAGTCGAGGTTCGAACCCCACAGGGGGTGCCCTCCGGCGCGGGTTACTTAGTTTTGTAGTTGCTAGACGGCTCGAGCCCTCCGCTCGCCTCTATAGTCCGGTGAAGAAGTGAAAGCCTCCTAGGCTAACTATAGCATCATGTCCAAAAAAATAAAGTATGTAACTTTACATACCAGTACGCATTTGAGATAGCTCTGAAGGCAGTATTTTGGAATCTCAGGAGGATTTCTATATTAGAATTGCTTGCTGAGCTCCATAGTTCTATTCCGTACGGCCAGATTTTGCTGTGTAGTGACGGCAGCAAATATCAGAATATCATCACCCCATCTCATCCCGTTGGGTGCGTAGAAGTAGACACGATCAAATATAGGTATACTAGAGCACGGGCAGCAGCTTCTTTCTGAGTACTATGTCCATCTTACTGCGATCGCCAACCCGTCTGCCAAGTGTGGCGATTATGGCATATCCCCCTAAGATCATTTTTGGGGGAGGCTTATGTCTTGCTGTGGACTTCTTACAGCTGTTGTGATGAGATAGGTTTTGTTAGAAAGAGCTTTATAAACCAGGAGTTTATTGTTAAGAGACAGGGTAGACTGACGCCCAATCAGCCAATGCAGTGAAGCTTCTTTTCTCTTTGCTTCTTTAAAAAAAAAGTAACCAGAATGTATGCATATATGTATATTTCCTAGATGCCAAGGTAATGACATACGTCTCAGTTATAATAGGATTATGGAACACTAAAAAGAAAGACTCAATTTCCTTTAGTTGGTAGCGTTCCAGCGCAGCAGCGTTAGTTGGCACGACATTGTGTACCACAGAAACACGAGTCGATATAATACCAACTTCACAACATAAAATATGGGGCCATAACAGGACATTGTTGCTTTAAGGCTATGGTTTCTTGGAAGAAATAAGTCTGATACGCCAGGTATAGGTATCAAAATATTAAAATTATCCTGTCTCTGAGCAAATATCAAAATAAATTATTTCTTCCCTCTGACTGGCTCCTTAGTGTCGTGGTCAGTGACTGCTGACCAGAGGTCGTGGTTTCTATACAACAATACCACATTTTCCTCAAACTCAAAAGTCATTTATTTCGTTAAAATATTACATTTGTATGGAATTGTAATTTTATTTTACCCTACCGTGTAGTGCATGACGTGGCAGCTACTGAGAAACACTGCCAGAATACTCAGTAGGATATTTATTTCTTAATATAAACATCATTTCTTAATAATAGCCTAGTTGGTAATGCTCCTGCCTACGAAGCTGGTGGTCCTGGGTTCGAATCCCGGTAAGTGCAAATATTTGTGTGATGAGCACGAATATTTGTTTCTGAGTCATGGATGTTTTCTATGTATTTAAGTTTTTATCTATCTATATAAGTATGTACATCGTTGCCTGGTACCCATAGTACAAGCTTTGCTTAGTTTGGGGCTAGGATATTCTGTGCGACATTGTCCCTAGAAAAAAATATATATCCTACCTGTAATAAGCAATAAATAAAATTGATTGATTGATTGCAATCTTGCCTTATCAAACGTAACATGCGGACTGTAGTTTGGAACAATGTTATGGACCCGCTGGGAATTCATATAAGGACATTTTAATCATCATGGACCCAATGGTCCTTAGAGTCATAGTCATGAAACACTCTGAAACCGAGTATAACCCCAACAAAAATGAAGGCAAACGACGAAAGGGTACGCTTTGTACGCATCAACCCAGAAGAACAGCATTCTCACAACATTTCTACTGTTTTCTTGGGGACTACCTGTATAACAAGATGAATGCAGTCCTAAATATCTACCCACTTGTTAAGCAAGCAAGCCGTTATCCTGCATTTAAAAGCGCTAAACTATGAGAGCACCGAAAAAGCACTCCATCCACCGCAGTAAACCTACATACCTCACCTACATCCACCTTCATACACCTACCCTTACTCTCACATAAACCCGAACATAGCTATCACTTATAACACATACCAGTTCACTTCCACACAGTTGACTCATCTCAACACGTACATTCACACACCCACACATACACCCTGCCATATACATACTTATTTGCATCCTTTCTTTTAGTTGTAATAAAACTGTAAGCTTCAATTATGCACCTACTTACTTTTCCATGAGGGGGGCCTGGTGACCTGTGGCACAGGTTTTCGCAACCTATTTCAGGCACCAGTCCTTCACAAATGAAAATAGTATCTAAGTATAATTATAATCTAGCCTTAAGTTCCAATTTGTGAAAGGAAAATAAACGTATTTATTATTATTATTATTATTAATGGGAAAAGAATCGTGAACCTCTGGGACCTTCTAAACTTGCTTTGTCTTAGTTTATCTGCATCACCCAAAACTGGCAGAAAATGCCTTTGGCATAAGTTCGCCTCTGTATATTTATGTTGCAGAAGTTTTAAGTCTAAAATAAATAAAATATAAATAAGATTTGATGTTTGTCTGTATGTTCCATATGAACTCCGAGACGGCTCAGGGATTTGATGTAAATAAATAAATAAAAAAGGTTTTTATTCACGTAGACTTTAAAAAAGCGCTTGTAAATAGTCAGAACATGTTTGTAGTAATATAGATATACATATGTATACATTAGATATTATTTCTAGTAACATAGATATTTAGGTACATCTTGTATGAAAACATTTATAAAATTTATTTTATTACAGAAATGATATTTAGCTAGCTCGTATCAAGTTATTGTCAAGAGATTATGTTTAATTATCTAGTTGATCTAGATGATATTTTCAAAGAACGTATCATAATGTCGTCGTGTAAATGATAGTAAAAGATTCAGTGAAATAGTTCAATTATGTCAAAATAGTTCTTTAAAAACGAAATACTTGGGTAAATGGTAATAGTTTTAGATACATTTTCCTTCATCGTGTCTGAATGCTTCTTGTATAAAATTTGCGTAATAGACACGGATTCCAAGAAACTTCGTCCACCCCATTACTATGAAATATCCAATTATAATTGTCGTTTCACGCAACACTTTCCTACAGCAATGTCTAACTAAAGCCGCCAAAGAAATTAAAACGTGCCTATAAATTAAACATGGCACAGAAATGCGTGTACAAGACGCCAGCACATCCAGCTACACCAATCTGTCAAATTTCTCTTATAGATTTTCAACTTTATTACATAAGCTTAAAGTTCACTTTCGATTGGGAAAATTTGACAGATTGGGGTAGCTTGATGTGCTGGCGTCTGTACAACAATAAAGCTTGCGGTCTGACCGCAGGTGGTTGAGTTGGAAAGCATTCTCAGATTACAGCCATTGAACAATTTCATTGTGCTCACCTTTAGAAAGTGCAACGAACTTGTGACTTTACGGTTCAGTTATGTCGGTGTCGTACTGCTCAGTTGCTTTTTTTTAATTGTGTTTTACGGCCCTGGTTTCTTTGACTTTATGAGCCATCTTCAGTAGTATATATTTTCATAGTATATATTCGTTATTAATTCAATAAATAGTCCTTTTACTACCCCAGTAAAGCGGTGGAGACTTTACTGGGGACCTTACGATTCAACACAGACAATAGCAATGTACGGCAATATGGCACTTCCCCCACTTGTGCACGTTGTCGAAAATGTTATATCAAAAAATCCACCATTACACATAAAAACAACTGGAAATTACAAAATGTGTTTCAACATGAAACAATGCGATGTGTCTTTTTCAGTATTGGCGCCAAAAGTCCCTGCTCAGTTGTTTTGTACTTAGCGTTGTGATCCGTCCTGGTTTCCACGGATTTGTCCTAGGTTAGATGGTGTCCGGGGAACGTCTGGCGATGTTTCGTTTGTAGTCCGGGTTTAAAAGAAATTATGTCTTGGACCGTCGCGCCGCTGAGCGACACTACGCGGCGCAGTGTGGACAACCGAAGAACCAACTTTGGCACTGGCAGAGAGTCGTTGATGACAGTGGACATGTTCAGGTTCTGGGCTCCAAAATCCGGGGTTAACACGCGTATTGACCTGGTTGCCAAATTTTAGATATGGTAACCCTATTTGTACTGAATGTCATAAGGATTCTGAGATAGAATATGATTTTTGAAGTGAAAACTTCTTTAGTCGCGTTGAGCACTTTTTTGGTAAACAAATATCGTGAAATTCTCGTCATCTTCACCGCACCACACCGGATAGCGTCCAGCCTACTTGTCATCGTAAAGTTAAAAACAAAACTGAAAGAGAATATATATTAAATCATCATAAAATTAGATTCAGTCATCATTAATTGAATGTAATTTAATTCTATATTCAAATTACTTTCATTCGACATATTTTAATCTAAATCCGAATTATTTTCACTCGTAATGGTATTTTATTCATGTTCTGAAAAGTCAATAAAACATAAAATCTCTGACATAACTCGCCATATACATAGCCAGCATATATTTTATGTCGTAATTATATCAATTATTAAGTACAAATTACAGTCCCTATTGAGGTATTTCTATTTACACTATGACAGTATTAAAAAATGTATAAGCGTTCCGTTTTTTTTTTGCCATTTGGCTACGGAACCCTAAAAAAGCTCTGTAGGCATATTTCTTTGCTCAATTACTTACTTTTCTTATTTTTTCATGTAACGTTATGTATTCAAAATATTCTTTTAAATAATAAAGATTTTATATATGCCAGAATGAATAGTGACAAAATTTTCGTACGAGTAGAAAATTCGCATTGAATTCATAGAAATGCAATGCTTTTAAAAGTTGGCAACAGCATTGACTTAAGAAATACTTTGATCCGATATAGGTACTGTTCTTAACGTCTATATTTAAATGAAAAGGAACCAAGAACCGGTATAATAGTTGTCTTTTCAGGGGCTTTTCAAATTTAGTTGGTATTTAAACGAAGTGCGTACCGTGAGACAGTTTATTTTTAATTAATTCCTTAAATTAATTTGGGCTGTATCGTACAAATATAGGTAGTTATACGCATCGCTATAACGCGCTTGGAATGATCCCCTACGTTTTGTAGTCTTCTCTTAATTAACGTTTACGGTATTAGAATACTTTGTTATATGAGTCAGAATGGATATTTAATGGTTATTTATTTATTGGCTCACCAACAATTGTTTACACTTTTATTTCAAATTAGCACTGGAGCAGCATACCCCGGGACTCCTACCATCAGGCGCCAAGAGAAGTCCACGGCAGGTTAGGTTTTGACGGTGCGTGCAAGTCGGACTTTCCCACCCGCAGACTGTCTTTGCGGGTGGCATGTGTAGACATTCCCCCTGCCTAATAAAATAAAAAAATGAAGACATTACATACTCTTTATGATGATCTCCTTTTTCAAGAAGCCGGAAAACCGCAAATGGACCTAGGTAAGCCCCGATGGTAAAACAAAAAACGAGATAGACTTTATCTTGTCGACGAGTAGACAGATGTTCAATGACGTCTCAGTGATCAATACGGTTAAAACCGGGAGCGATCACAGACTGGTGAGAGGCTCATTGAACCTAAATGTCAAGCTTCAGAGGTCCCGACTGATAAAGTCTACGCTCCGACCTTTACCCCTCCACATCCAAAACCCTGAACCCTTTCAGCTCGAACTGCAAAACCGGTTCGAATGCCTAGCAGATTGCGAGGAAGTGGACTCATACCACGACAGGCTCGTAGAAGCTGTCCATACGGCTGGGTCTAAGGTCTTCAAGGCCCACCGTACAAACAGAACCAAAAAGATCTCCGACTATACCCTGCAGCTTATGGACGAAAGACGGAAAATGGTTCTGACATCCTCTGATGATGCTACCAGATACCGGCAGCTCAACAGACAGATCTCAAAGTCTTTGACTCACGACACGCGCCAATTTAATACAAATTGTATTAAAGAAGCCATTGAGCGGAACAAAGGCTCTAAAGTGTTTGCAAGAGAACTGTCTGTTGGACAGAGCCAACTGACGAAGCTGAAGACTGAGGATGGTAGAATCGTCACGTCTAGACCTGAGTTGCTGGGAGAGATCGAGAGGTTCTACGGACAGCTGTATAGGAAAACCCAGTTACCTGTCGATAGTTGTGCCTCAGATCCCAGAGCACGACTAACTCAACACTTCACCGACGACATCCCGGACGTCAGCCTGTGCGAGATTAAAATGGCTCTCGAACAGCTTAAGAACAACAAGGTGCCTGGTGATGATGGAGTTACGGCAGAGCTTCTGAAGGCGGGTGGTACACCAATCCTACGGGCCCTTCAGAAGTTATTTAAGTCCGTCATACTAGAAGGTCAAACGCCACAAGCATGGCACAGGGGTATGGTGGTGCTCTTCTTCAAAAAGGGCGATAAAACCCTCTTGAAGAACTACAGACCCATCACTCTGCTGAGCCATGTTTACAAGTTGTTTTCGAGGGTCATTACGAATCGTCTCGCACGCAGGTTAGACGACTTCCAGCCTCCCGAACAAGCCGGTTTCCGTGAAGGCTTTAGTACCATAGACCACATACATACGCTGCGGCAGGTTATACATAAGACCGAAGAGTATAACCAGTAAATAAGTTTGTGGACTATGAAAAAGCCTTTGATTCGATCGAAACTTGGGCCGTACTGAGGTCTCTCCAAAGGTGCCAAATCGACTACCGGTATATCGAGGTGTTAAAGTGTTTGTACGAAAACGCCACTATGTCAGTGCGACTCCAGGACCAGAACTCGAAACCTATCCACTTGCAGCGAGGTGTGAGACAGAGAGATGTTATATCTCCGAAACTGTTCACCGCTGCATTGGAAGATGTCTTCAAGCTTCTGGACTGGAAAGGCTTTGGCATCAATGTCAATGGCGAGTACATCACCCAACTTCGACTTGCCGACGTTATAGTTGTCATGGCGGAGACCATGGAAGACCTCAGTACAATGCTCGATGGCCTCAGCAGAGTCTCTCAACAAGTGGGTCTGAAAATGAACATGGATAAGACGAAAATCATGTCGAACATCCATGTTGCACCCACTCTTGTTAAGGTTGGAGTCTCTGCGCTCGAAGTTGTAGAGAACTATATTTACCTAGGGCAGACCATCCAACTAGGTAGGTCCAACTTCGAGAAGGAGGTCAATCGTAGAATCCAACTCGGCTGGGCAGCGTTCGGGAAGCTACGTAATATCTTCTCGTCCCAAATACCGCAGTGTCTCAAGTCGAAAGTCTTCGTGTGTGTTGCCAGTGATGACTTACGGAACGGAGACGTGGTCGCTCACTATGGGCCTTATCAGGCGGCTCAAGGTCACCCAAAGAGCAATGGAAAGGGCTATGCTTGGAGTTTCCCTGCGAGATCGAATCAGAAATGTTGAGATCCGCAGGCGAACCAAAGTAACCGACATAGCCGTAAGAATTGCCAAGCTGAAGTGGCAGTGGGCAGGGCACATAGCTCGTAGAGCCGACGGCCGCTGGGGCAGAAAGGTTCTCGAGTGGCGACCACAAACCGGTGGACGCAGCGTGGGCAGGCCCCCTACAAGATGGACCGATGATCTTGTGCGGGTCGCTGGAAATCGCTGGATGCGGATAGCCCAAGACCGGAAATTGTTGAGATCTTTGAGGGAGGCCTTTGTCCTGCAGTGGACGTCTTTCGGCTGATATGATGATGAGGATATGTTTATAAACAAGTCTATTGTAACAATCGCCGACAGGTAAGCACCGCATTTATGAATAAAACATTGATACTTAATTATAGAAAATATATAAAAATAAAAACAAAGTAACAAACATATTCATTACTTAAAAGTAAAACAGGTAAAGTGTTGAAGTAATTGCAGCTTAGGATTTATAATTGGTAATCATACAAAGTTAGGTATTATAAAGCACTGTACCCTGCGCGCGTTGGTACGCCACTAAGAGCCGATTGCACCGTTAACATTAAACGCGATCAATGGACGCTTAACTCGTACCGGTCATACAAACTCGGAAACCTTCGTGGGCTCATGCACAACACTTTGATGAACTATACAAATGCATAGTTTACGATTCCATTAAGGACATGCAGACCAACATTCATTTTTATATATATAGGATTTAGTGTAACTTTCCTGAAGCTGGAAAACGAGTCAGAATATGATGTGGTTTCATTTCTATGCAAGTGGCTTTTGTCTTAAATTTAGATCTTACTACTAAAATAATAAAAATAATTAATAATAAAGCAGTGGACACTGCTGGACAAAGGCGTACCTCAAGGATCTCCATAATGGCCGGTCTTCTGCTGCCCGCATCAGCTTCCCGCGACCACTGCAAGATTGTCGGTCCACCTTGTAAGCGGCCTGCCCACGCTACGCCTTCCGGTTCATGGTCGCCACCCGAGAACCTATCTGCCCCAGGGGCCGTTGGTTCACTGCCACTTCTGTTTCGCAATTCTTTGGGCTATGTCGGGTACTTTGGTTCGCCTTTTTTCTATCGGGACTAGTCCCTCCCTCTTACCCACCACTGCAACTCCTGCAAGCCAGGATCAATAGTGGCACACAATGAAATGACACTGAGTGGTGAAGCTCAGGCATGTCCCGGGGAAACGCTTTAACTGTCTTGGATCCCGCAACGAGTTATTCAGACAGAGAAAAAGGAGGAGTTAGAAAATGAATACTTCCACTTCCCTCCAGAGCAAAGCGGGAGACAAAATGATGTAAAGAGGCTATAGCCTCATAAAATTAGAGATTTGCAACTAGAGAAGCCAGCTGCAAAAGCACCGCGGATCAATTTAAGGGTCCTAAGTGAGCTGTTATATTTGATTCCAATAGTAGGTATGGCAAAAGCGCTTAAACGCACCGAAGTTGTTCCTTGTTGCCACAAGATCCGTATAATAAACTACTACTTTGGTTCGCCTGCGTGTTTCGACGTTTCTGATTCGATCGCGCAGTGATACTCCGGGCATAGCCATCTCCTTTGCTCTTTGGGTGTGTGGCTGTCGACCATAAAGAATATCGTGACCCCATTTCATCCCGTGGGCGGATTAGAATTCCTTCCGATTGAATATATACCAGAGAATGGGCAGCAGCGTTCTCCTGAGCACTATGATTATCTTACTGCGATGGCCAACCTGTCTACCAAGCGTGGCGATTATGGCATATTCCCTCAAATGATGGATATAATTAATAAATATCGGAAACATATTACACAACGCCATCTAGCCCAAACTAAGCAAAGCTTGTACTGTGGATACAATAGCACTCCTAGCGAGTTTGGATACTTAGGTAGATACTGCAAATCCCTACGTTATTTTCAATATAAATGTTTGCTCGTTTGAAGTAAGTACTTAGATATTTACAAAGTACTCAACAATAAAGTAAAATTAAATAAACAAAGTTCATTATCTACTTATATAAGTAGATATTTTCTGTGTAAAGAAAACTTTAGCAACGACGCAGCTGCTAGCATAAAGAATTTGCATTAAACCTTAAACTCACCTCATTTGAATAACTCATTATCTTACAGCTCAATTAGAAATATAAAGAGTCCATTCAGCTGTATAGTCTTTGTTATAGGTTATGAGTGTTATGACAGTGACAGACAGTGCATAACTGGAAATAGCACTCTTGACAGCGTGGCCGAGGAGTTGACGTTCAAACGCAAAATTTAGATACTTTGTGATGAGGAGTATCCGAATATCCGTATAATAATAAATAATAATAAAATCTTTGTCTCTAATTAATAACAATTTATACAAAATTGAGACATCTCCAGTAAGTAATGTAATACTTGTGTAGGGGGTGCCTCGCTTCTTACCGCGGTTACACAATAAAAAGACTGTTTTTATCTATAAGCTAAAATTACATTTTGACAAAGTAATAACATATTATTTGAACTAAAATAATAAAAAAAGGCAAAGAAAAAAATAAAAAAAAACTTGTGTGTACTTATGTACACGCGTTAGAAGTTATACTTCTTAATATACAACTTGAACATAGTTATCAATTTTCATACCACCTAGAACTAACGTCATGCTGTTATTTTTACGATGCGCGCGCATCGTAAAAATTCACTCTCATACATTTTCATACCACCTAGAACTAACTTCATGCTGTTAAATTTTTTGGTGTCGGTGTGCGCGCGCATCGTAAAAATTCACTCTCATCATTTTTCTCCATCGCGCCAAAAGAAGTATAACTTCAAAAACTTACTACTTAAATTGTGTGTGTGAGTATGTGTGTGTGTGTGTGTGTGTGTGTGTGTGTGTGTGTGAGTGTGTATGTGTGTGTGTGTGTGTAGTTATTATAATTATTGTATGTATGTTCTGCGATTTTCTATTAATTTACCATGATTGGAGTGAATTGTTCTGGTTGTCGTTGTTTTCCATTCGTTTTTGTCCGTTGTGTGATATCTTATTATAAAAAAAGAATGGTTATATATATTAGAAATGTGTACATTTATAAAAAAACATCCAGAACTTTTTGAAAAACTACATCAGACATATATACCATCTAAAGTTGCTTCGAATAAAATTTGATTTGTTCAAGAAAAACCCCAACTGTACGGCTTTAAATGGCTTTAAATTATATAACCATGTGCCAAGGGACATTAAGAAATTGACATACAAACAATTTAAAAACAAACTATTTGACTTTCTTCTGAATAAAGATTATTATAATAATAGAGACTACTTGTTTATGTGAACAGTTATAAAAAGACACTCAGATCATTTTGAAACACTACATCGGGCATAGAGACCATCTAAAATTGCCTGGAATAAAATTAGATTTGTACAAGAAAAACGCCTACTGTATGGATATTAAATTATATAACCATGTGCCATGGCCATGAGACATTAAGAAATTGACATACAAACAATTAAAAAAACAAACTATTTGACTTACTTCTGAATAAAAATTATTATAATACTAGAGAATACTTTGAAGATAGACCTAAATGCGAACCTAACTAATATACTGGATACCATAGTCGATTGGATGAATAAGCATAACCTGCAAATTAATTTCACTAAAACAAAAATAATGTCCTTCCATCCACACCAAAAACCCCCATTAGAAATAAATTTAATATACAACAGCATAAAAATCAAAGTTGTCCCCGAATTCACCTTACTTGGTCTGTCAATAGACAGCAATATAAACTGGAAATCACACATTAACAAAATAACATCTAGACTATCTAAATTTACTTATGCATTTCGAGAAGTAAAAAATCTACAAATCTGGAAGCTGCCCTCTCTACATATTATGCGTACGCTTACTCATGGTTAAGTTACGGCATAATACTGTGGAGAAACAGCACAGATGCACAAACACTCTTTGTAATGCAAAAAAACTAATTCGAATTTTAGTTAACAAAGAGAGCACTGAAAGTTGCAAACCTCACTTCCAAAAACTTAAAATACTGACCCTTCCTAGCATCTATATACTAGAAATATGCAAATTTGTCAAATAATACCAAAACTTGTACACTACGAAAAAGGACAAGCAAACAAAGTATGCACTTCGACATAATACCCGATTAAACTTACCAACATCTAGATTAAAAATCCACTCTACAAGTACTATAATGTGATGTCCATAAAAATTTATAACAAATTGCCCGAAATAATTAAAAATGAAATCAAATTTTATCTATTCTCCGCTAACCTAAAGAATCTACTATTATCTAAATGCTATTACAGTTTCAGTGAATATTTAAGTGACACGTTCTAAATAATAAATAATAATAATGTATAGGTAAATAATGAATATATATGTATTAAGATAAGATAATTGTTTCTTAATAATATTAAATAGAATTGATAATAATAATATTTAGGCTAAAATAACTATACCTATATAATTAAATTAAACTGAAGCATGCAATCTATGTAAATGCTACTGCATTATCAATAAATATGAATATGATAAATCCTAAATAATAATTGCACATAATTTAATGAAGTATATGATAAACACACACTGTACAATAAATGAAATATATAAATTATATACTTAATAAAATTATTGATCAATACATTATACTTTAATATATTAACTTAATAACTGACCAATGCATTATAATTATAGTATATTATACATTCAGTGAAAAAAGTATCGGGAATGGATGATTTGTTTATGGTTCCAAATTCAAACTTTTGTTTTTTTTTGTTGTTGTTAGATTGGCACAACTGTTTTCCATTTTGGCGCGGAGTTTGAGTTGCATCTGTTATTTATATTTAATACAGTGCTGGTTTTAGTAATATCATATGTGTGTATTGCGAATTTCATAATGGACAAAAATATCGAACAAAGAGTTTGTCTTTAATTTTGCATCGCTAATGGATATTCGTGTTCGGAGTCACTGAAAATGTTACAGAAGGCTTACGGTGAATCGACTTTATCAAAAACTCGTGCTTCTGAGTGGTTCAAAGCGTTCAAAAGCGGTCGAGATGTGATGAAAGATTTGCCTCGCTCTGGTAGGCCATCAACGTCTGCAACTGAAGTTAACATCGCAAAAGTGAAGGAAAATGTGACTGAAAATCCTCATTCAACTCTGAGAGAGATAGCCGCCGAACTTTCTGTATCTCACGAGTCGATTCGTACCATTTTAACTAATCATTTGGGTATGAAACATGTTGCCGCTCGGCTAGTCCCAAAAGATCAGAATTTTCTCCAAAAACTCAATCGCATAAAAGTCGCTGAGGACATGGTAGAACGAGTCAATTCCGACCCAACATTCATGAAACGCATTGTTACTGGTGACGAGACGTGGGTTTACGAGTTTGACATGCAAACTAGTCAACAAGCTTCGGAGTGGCGCCTTCCAACTGAACCGAAACCGAAAAAACCACGCCGAAGTCGAGCAAAAGTCAAAGTCATGTTGACTGTTTTCTTTGACTATCGCGGTGTTGTGCACTCTGAATTCTTACCGGAAGGTCGAACGGTAAATAAAGAATATTATTTGAGCGTTTAAGAGAGCAAATTCGACGAAAAAGGCCAGATTTGTGGAAAGAAAATTCTTGGATTTTGCACCACGATAATGCGCCTTCGTACAAGGCCATAATTGTGAACGAATTTTTGACCAAACACTCAACAAATACCATCCAGCAACCACCATATTCACCAGATATGGCTCCAGCTGACTTCTTTCTTTTTCCTAAACTCAAATTACCACTTCGTGGTACCCGTTTTCAACCGGTAGAAGACATAAAGGAGAATTCGCGGCGAGAAATGAACTCAATTCCGAAAGCAGCGTTTAAAAAATGTTTTGATGAATGGATGTATCGGTGGTGTATCGTTTCTGAAGGAGCATACTTTGAAGGTGATAAAATAAATTTGGAGGAATAATAAACATTTTGTATATTAATGATCTTTTCCCGGTACTTTCTTGACAGAGTAGTATATTTAAGTTACTAAGTTTAATATAAATTTACATTATATCAGGCTGAAATAAATCCTCCTCTCTCCTACTTTGCTGTGCCCGACAGGGTCCATGATGAACTTTTCACCTGTACCTACCACCTAGACATACATTGTGGAATGCAATAAAGAATTGAGTATTGAGTAAGATAGGACATTTGAAATGTAATTTTAATGATGTAAATATTAATATACAAAACACATATTGATGGGCAAATTATTCATTGTTACCAAATTTGCACGCCCCAAGCAGCATAATGTGTTGGATTTTATATGTTCTAGCAAATAAATGATGATTGATTGATTTTTTTTAAGACAACGCCAGCATTAGGGAATCTAATCCTGTGACGCGGGGTACTTTACAAACATATAATAGACGGACACAAATTACATCCAGACTCAACCAGATCAATCTATCAATCCAGAATCAGAACAACCATTTATGGGTCACACAAATAGATGTCCGGCGCGGACTCGAACCCCCGACATGAAGCGACGAGGCGACTGTCTTAGCCGCTGCGCAACATGTGCAGTCATTTGCCATTAATAAGTCCCGTATCAGTTCTCAACAAGAATGGCAACCCTAGTTATAGGTTATAAGTGACAGACAAAGTGCATAACTGGAAATAGCATTCTACATGACAATGGGGCGAGTTGAGGAGGCACTAAGAGACGACCGCTCTTGTGTTTTTTCGCTTCGTGGCGTCGCGTCGCATCGTGTCGAAGAGTTTAGGTATACAAGAACTAATGGACGCTACTGACAACGCTCAACTCGTAGCTGAATTCTGAGCGGACTTAATTTAAATTGTCATCGACACGCTAAGAAGAAGTCTCGTATCAGTTTCAACAAGAATGGCAACCCTAGTTATAGGTTATAAGTGACAGACAAAGTGCATAACTGGAAATAGCATTCTACATGACAATGGGGCGAGTTGAGGAGGCACTAAGAGACGACCGCTCTTGTGTTTTTCCGCTTCGTGGCGTCGAGACGCGTCGAGTCGGAGAGTTTAGGTATATGGAACTAAAGAATAGGCTATTTCGACGAGGTTTGTTTCACAAGTGCTGCTATACCTACTTAGTTAATGCTAAAATGTTTTAAATCATTGTTATTTTTATAATATAAACTGAAATAGGAGTGTAAAGACCGGTACGACCTTAAGGGTCCTACTGTGTATAATAAATAAAAGAGTGGATTGTATATGCTGGTTATATTACCGTTAGAATTTATTTAATATTGATGCCAAGGAATCCAAAATGCGAATGACTGACTGTTGCCGCTGATGCCATGATATCGCCATTGTAGCTTCGCACCGCCCGAACTTGATGGCAGCGACCCGAGCGTTATGTTGAGAAAATTCTAACAAGGAGTATGAAAAAGGACATAAGGTACATTACTTCCAGAAAAAGTACTGTTTCTGAGGCATTGGGAGCGAAGCTGCGATATATGATACTTTAATAAATATCACATCATTGATTTCGTCTACCTACTACGGGATATAGGCGTCACCCAAAGGTTACTATAAAGTTGCCATTCAGAGGAGTTTGCCGTAGTCCCTGCGCTTGGCATGCAAGTTGACGACCGCAGTTAGACCACACAGGGGCTGAACCGGCTAAGTCGCCGAACATCGATTTCTAAAATGGCGTTCAAATAAATAAAGGTTAAAAATGACTTAATCAATCGTTAAATCGGCTTCCATGAGGACATTTGACGTCATAAATGGTCCAGAATCGATTGTCAATGTTGAAGCCGATTTAACGATTGATTAAGTCATTTTTTACCTGTATTTATTTGAACGCCATTTTAGAAATCGATGTTCGGCGACTTAGCCGGTAGTGGCTCTGGTGGCGCTGCTGCCCGACTACCTGGTTTATCCCGTCGTCTCCTTTTACTACACCCGTAATAAATATACCTTTGTAATATAAGTTTTTGGATCTGGAATTATAGTACAGCCGCACAGCACATCCAGCTAACCCAATCTGTCAAATTTCTTTTATAGATTTTCAACTTTATCACATAAGCATAAGGTTTACTTCCAATTGGGGAAATTTGACAGATTGGGGTATCTTGATGTGCTGTCGTCTGTACATACACTTACTTACTAAACTTACTTAAATTATAGTAGGTACCCCTGAGAGCACATTAAACTGTCGTGTAACTCTTCGGATGGGATGTAGTCAAAGTCAAAATCATTTATTCCGTAAAAATTTTACATTTATGTATTTCTTTACCCTACCGTCCAGTGCATGACGTGGCAGCTACAGAGAAACACTGCTAGAAAACTCAGTAGGAATTCAAAATGCAAGGGATAGGAGTTCACCTGTGGTTCCGCACATACTTGTGTACTGTACGTCTTCGCTGAGAATGGCCACAGTAGCCTACGGCCAGGATCATTATTATCAGTTCGCTTAATTTATTTTATGATGATGCTTTCTTTAAAACCCAGGTCATTAAAGTCACCTTTGAAATATGTAAGTGGCTAAGTTCGCAATCCCAACAATACAATGTACCTACATCCATATTCGATATTTCACGAATACAAGCAAACAAAATCTACACAAGAATCCATGCAAGAAATTCCCATTTTACAACGAGTATAAACAATGTACACTGTCGTAAACTTGCTGTTAATAAATCGGTGTTTTATTTGAACCTCATAACACTCAAATCATAATAAAAAACCTAATGTTATGTAGAACACTTAAATATTTTATAGGTTTTCATACATGCTTTCTCGTAAAATTTTTAATTTGGGGCTTATTTGATCCTTGTGCGTGTGTAGTGTAACAAAAAGTCGAGGCCACGTCAGTTGAAATATTTACTGCGACACCCACCTTTACGGCTTATGTAATAACGCTTCTGGTCACGTCAAATTCTATCCACCGTCGAGCCATTGACTATTTGTATTTGTATTACATTACCGTTTGTCTCTGTCTGTACATTTTCACTTTATTTATTTTATGTTTTCGCCGCTTTGGACAGGCTAAGATCATACACCATACCGCCTCGTCTTAAGTTGCAATATTTTATGTTTTTCGTCATTTAGTCAAAGTCCAGTCAAGTCCGTCACAGTCAAGTCATAGTCCTACCCCAGTAAAGCAGTGGAGACTTTACTAGAGTCTTCTATGGAGTTTTGGTTTCAACTCGGAAAATCACAATTCACGGCAATATCGCACTTTCCTCGACTAGTGTACGTTGTCGAAGATGTTATGTCTAAAAATCCACCATATTTGTACATAAAAACTCGAATTTACACCAGTTTTTGAAAATCAAACTCTGTACATTTTCATATGATACTCTATTTTAGTCTATGAGACTAATTCTTTTTTTTCAACAACCAAATAAACCATTGCTTATAACCTTATCAGAAAGCACCTTGTTTATGGTGTCAAAAACTGTGCAAAAAATCATTGTATAACCTAAATGTACAGATGTGCTGAGGCATCAAGCTACCCCAATCTGTCAAATTTCCCCAATTGAAAGTGAACCTTATGCTTTTGTGACAAAGTTGAAAATCTATAAAATAAATTTTACATATTGGGGTAGCTGGATGTGCTGGTGTCTGTACTTTGTTATGTTCTCTTTGGTATACCCGTTTGTCATTTTACAACAGTTATAAAATAAATTTCCTAAGACATTATTCACCCATGGCCAGAAGGCCCGAAACCCAAACTAAGCAGAGCTTGTACTATGGAAACCAGATAACTGGTATATTACAATATATACTATTCTAAATACATAGATAGGGATAATTACCTACACCCAGACTCAGGACAAACAAGCATGTTTATGCATACAAATATCTATCCTGGGTGGGAATCGAACCCACGACTTGAGGCATGAAAGTCAAGTATTTACCAACCACGCCATCTGGCGGATAGGTTATCGCTCAACAAAGACTCATTTAGGTGAACCCGCTTGCTAGTAGTACATTATTAAGGACAGCATACATCTTACATCTTGATGAGCGTATTGTCAGGATATAGAAAGGATGCCTCATCATCATCATTACACCTGGAACAAGTCCACTGCTGGACAAGCCTCCCCCAAGATTTATTGGCAGGTGAGAACGCGATCGCAGTACACGGCTAAATATACGTCGACTTGTTATTTTACACATTATAAAGTCTACGCGACTGAAAGTATTTCTATTAATAATAATATCCTCAGATATATCAGGGATCAGATGGCCGTGAGTGAATAATGTACTAACATTAAGTAATGGAATCAGGCGTTACTTTGCGGAAATCCATAACAATCAAAATACAAAATCAATATTTAGTGTTAATTCCGCTAATTGTCAGTTTAATCATGCTGGGATGCAATTTGCACCGCCCTCCCGCCCGCAAAAACGTGCACATGCAAGAAGGACAATACAAAAAGCAAATTACATGCGCCAGTACGATACCCAACACGTGTTTCGGTCCTCCACGGACCATTCTCAAGGGCTGCTAACTCGTCGAGTGCTCGAAGGAGACTCTTTTTGTTATTTTTTTTTTTTTAACGAGGCGAGCGCTCTTTTATATACTACCAACCGCATGGACAATTATTTCTAACTACCCCCAAATATTCGTAGTAAAGGAGATGAAACTAAATTTGTTTGGTCATTCAACAATGCAAAACTATTACTGCTATGTTTTAATATTTCTAATTGTTCCAACACACATAACCGGAAACTTTTATCACAACTATGTAAAATATTATACGTATTATTGTCGCCCAAGGAATGGCCAGTTTCAATTAAATGTTTGGCGTAATGAGATTTATCAGGATGGCCATTCCTATAAGCAGCTACATGCTCTTTATACCGTGTTTCAAAATTTCGGCCTGTCTGACCTATATATACCGCGTCACAATCATCGCAGA
Source organism: Pseudoips prasinana (assembly GCA_951640165.1). Lineage (NCBI taxonomy): Eukaryota > Metazoa > Arthropoda > Insecta > Lepidoptera > Nolidae > Pseudoips > Pseudoips prasinana. The sequence continues at coordinate 13,146,386 of OX621259.1, read as the reverse complement.
CCAACCTATACACGCCGGATTTCTTGCAATTTTCCAAATTATCTTTTCCATTACAAAGACGTCGTATAGTTTGGTCCGTCCGAAATGCAACGTGAATATTATTTTTACGCAGTAAATTGGCAATTCTATCTGAAATTGGGCCCATATAGGTCAGACTACCAACATATTTGTTAATACGGTCAGGGGGGCATGCATACAGTAAAGAGCGAACCCTACATCTCTGATTATTTTTAATCAAATTATCAATAATAGATTTTGGATAACCGTTTGATAACGCGATTTCATAAAGAATATTAAGTTCTTTTATGTAATTCTCATTAGACAAGGGGACCGACATTAACCTATGAACATAGCTGCGGAAGGCAGCTAGTTTATGTTGATTGGGGTGACATGATGAAGCTGGAATAGCCATATCGGTATGTGTTGGTTTCCGATATATTTGAAATTCTAATTTATTATGGACATTAGTGATGGTGAGGTCAAGAAAATTAAGGGATTTTTGTGATTCTAATTCCAATTTAAATTTTATTTTAGGGTGGAGATTATTTAATTTAGTAACAAATGAATCAATTTGACGTTTGGTACCAGACCAACAGATTATTATGTCATCAACGTATCTATAATAAAATAGAATGTTGGGTTCGCCCACTATATATCTACGTTCAAAATTATCCATAAATATCTCTGCCATTAGTGGACTTAACGGTGAACCCATGGCCAACCCTTCCTTTTTGGCGGTAATATTGATTGTTAAAACGTTTTTTTTGTTATTTTTTTTTTTTTTAACGAGGCGAGCGCTCTTTTATATACTACCAACCGCATGGACAATTATTTCTAACTACCCCCAAATATTCGTAGTAAAGGAGATGAAACTAAATTTGTTTGGTCATTCAACAATGCAAAACTATTACTGCTATGTTTTAATATTTCTAATTGTTCCAACACACATAACCGGAAACTTTTATCACAACTATGTAAAATATTATACGTATTATTGTCGCCCAAGGAATGGCCAGTTTCAATTAAATGTTTGGCGTAATGAGATTTATCAGGATGGCCATTCCTATAAGCAGCTACATGCTCTTTATACCGTGTTTCAAAATTTCGGCCTGTCTGACCTATATATACCGCGTCACAATCATCGCAGACCAACCTATACACGCCGGATTTCTTGCAATTTTCCAAATTATCTTTTCCATTACAAAGACGTCGTATAGTTTGGTCCGTCCGAAATGCAACGTGAATATTATTTTTACGCAGTAAATTGGCAATTCTATCTGAAATTGGGCCCATATAGGTCAGACTACCAACATATTTGTTAATACGGTCAGGGGGGCATGCATACAGTAAAGAGCGAACCCTACATCTCTGATTATTTTTAATCAAATTATCAATAATAGATTTTGGATAACCGTTTGATAACGCGATTTCATAAAGAATATTAAGTTCTTTTATGTAATTCTCATTAGACAAGGGGACCGACATTAACCTATGAACATAGCTGCGGAAGGCAGCTAGTTTATGTTGATTGGGGTGACATGATGAAGCTGGAATAGCCATATCGGTATGTGTTGGTTTCCGATATATTTGAAATTCTAATTTATTATGGACATTAGTGATGGTGAGGTCAAGAAAATTAAGGGATTTTTGTGATTCTAATTCCAATTTAAATTTTATTTTAGGGTGGAGATTATTTAATTTAGTAACAAATGAATCAATTTGACGTTTGGTACCAGACCAACAGATTATTATGTCATCAACGTATCTATAATAAAATAGAATGTTGGGTTCGCCCACTATATATCTACGTTCAAAATTATCCATAAATATCTCTGCCATTAGTGGACTTAACGGTGAACCCATGGCCAACCCTTCCTTTTGGCGGTAATATTGATTGTTAAAACGAGCCCTTCGAGCACTCGACGAGTTAGCAGCCCTTGAGAATGGTCCGTGGAGGACCGAAACACGTGTTGGGTATCGTACTGGCGCATGTAATTTGCTTTTTGTATTGTCCTTCTTGCATGTGCACGTTTTTGCGGGCGGGAGGGCGGTGCAAATTGCATCCCAGCATGATTAAACTGACAATTAGCGGAATTAACACTAAATATTGATTTTGTATTTTGAGTACTAACATTATTCAGTTAAGTAGTATTTCAAAATTATTTAAAATTAAATTGAAAATAATCTGAAATCAGTTTCTGTCAGATTTCTGAATCTTTCTGGAACCTTATTGTATATTTTGTTGCCATATAATAACAGTTTTTATCACATATCTTCAGTCTATATCTCGGTATTAATAGCGGTTTGCGAACTATTTATATTTTTAGTACAGCCTCCTTGTTTATTTCAAAAAGTGACATATTTTTTCTTACAAATTTGTACATTTCAAATATGTGACGGAAAAGTGAGTAGCTTTTCTCTTATAAATATCGGTCTGCATGAGTCTGTCCACTTTGAGATGGGATATTCAGCACCGTCACCACACCACACAGCAAGAATAGATGTCTAGAGTCTAAATATCAAAGGAAAATCATGCCCAACACCTGAAAACAATATAATTTTCTCTATCACAAAATATTTAGATAATTCGGGCGCATCCTAACCCAAATGCGAGTGAGCAACTCATTTGACCCGCTATGTAGGGCAGCTGCCAGTGACGTCACGGTGCAGACATGCAACGATAGTTACGGGAAACTTGAAGGCATATGATGGAAGTTATTTTTAGAGTAGGTAAAATGATTGTCTAAACAGGTTTTTGCTTTGTTGTTGGTTATTACTGCCTCGTTGGTCTAGGTAGGGCGTTCAACCGCAGATAATGAAGTCGTGGCTTCAGATCCCGGATCGGTCGAAAAAGTGATTCTGACTTAGTATCACATCCCCGTGCCTCGGAGAGCACGTAAAGCCGTCGCGACGGTCGTGTAGACTAAAATAAAATAAATAAAAAGTATTTATTTGACACTAGTTAAAATACATTCACAGGTGTAAGGTTTAGTTGACACAACATACATACATAGACTCACGCCTGTTTCTCAAAGGGGTAGGCAGAGACAACGGATTTCCATTTGTCACGATCTTTGCATACTGCTTTTGCCTCGATTACTGTCATTATATTCTTCATACATGCTCGCCGGTTTAGGGTACTTCTGACCTGCCCTTTCTTGAGAACATCTCCATCTTGACACAACAGTTTTGTTTTATACTAAAGGTACTGAAACTGTTTACCAAACTGACCTAAAGCCTGTATTTTGTGAAATAGTGTTCAGTCGTGGAGTGGTGACTTATTGGTTGCCGACGCTGAATGTACTTCAGCAGGTTAGTTCAGTTATATTGAGTAAATCATAATGAAATAGGTAGTTACTTAGTGAATATTTCTATTACTATACATCCAACTGTGGTAGCGTATGTGTGGTGTGTACCTATGTGTGTATGTGTGTGTGTGTTTGCGTCTGTGGGGGTGTGTGTTTTTGAGTGAATGTTTGGGAATATTAACATTATTTAATATGCGTGAGTAGGTCTTCAGTTTTCTGGTAGTCGAGTTGATGTAGCCAGTTAGTAACTATAAGTTTTGTTTTGTATTTGTTAACTCCAGCAATATTTAATTCGTTGTGTACGCGGTTGTATATTTTTAGTACCGCATACAAAATGGATCAGCTGCTCGTTATTGTTATTAAATATTTTTTGTGTATTTTGCATGTTTAAATTTTTTACACTTTTTTCCGCTACATGCTTTTGAATATACGCCGCCTTTTTATTTTACACATAATAAACTACGCGACTGAAAGTATCTCTATTAATAATAACATCCTAGGACATTACTCACGGCCATCGGATCCCAAACTAAGTAGAAGTTGTACTATGGAAACCAACTGTTCTATTACATACTTATATACTACTTTTCTTTTGTAAACCAGACTCAGGACAAACAGACACGATCATGCGAACGAATATTTGTCCTGGGTGGGAATCGAACCCACGACCTGCGCCGTGAAAGGCATTGAATTAACGAATAAATTCGATAATCTATGTCGCAGACGTAGAATGAGGATATCGTCTACCAGTAGGCTATGCCAACAAAGAACTGCCTTCTGGAATACTTATATGAGACCGGATTTCTGGCAGATCTATAGTTTTCTTTGGCAGCGTTGCAAGACGCCCCTAATTTGACGTTGTTGTATATTTAAGACGACCTTTTGAGCTATAAAGTATTTTTTTGCAGCGGAGGTATATTATAATTTTACATAGTGAAACTTTTTACATAGCTCAAATTTTTCCGTCCATCTATCGCATGTCGCTATATGGTGACCAATATGACAACGCTTTTTTTTCTTTTAAAGATGCTCTGTCCTTTTCATAATAACTACATATTATTATATTCGAAAGAAAAGCAATGATACCAACTAAAATTAGTTGGTGATGCTCAGAATCAGAATCGTAGCATTTGTCATTATTAAAGGTTAAAAAAAATTGTTTCAAATTGTATCGAGATTGTTTAAGTCGATTATGTTTAAGTTACAAATACCCCGACATCCTGACATTCAAACTTTTATAATATATCTACTTAAGCTGCTGTATGGTAACGGCATAGAATATCATCACCCCATCTCATTCCGTGGGGGGCGTAGAAATCGACCGAGGGAATACCTACCAGGGGCTCTACCGGCTAAGTCGCCGAACATCGTTTTCGTAAATGAAATTCAAATAAATAAATGTTAAAAATGACTTAATCAGTCGTTAAATCGGCTTCCATGACCACATGTGTCGTCATAAACGGTCCAGAATCGATTGTCAACGTTGGAGAAGATTTAAAGATTGATTACGTCATTTTCAACCTTTATTTATTTGTTGTTGTCTCTGCCCACCCCTCTGGGAAACAGGCGTGAGTCTAATTATGCATGTATGTATGTATTTATTTGAACGCCATTCACGAAAACGATGTTCGGCGAATTAGCCGGTAGAGCCCCAGAGAACGGGGAGCAGCGTTTTTCTGTGAACTATGACGATCGCCAAAGCGTCTGCCAAGCGTGGCGATTATGGCATATCCCCGTATTCTTTGTGTAGGCTTTTGTCCAGCCGTGGACGTACTTTAGCTGACATGATGACTTAAGCCCTTGGATTTGGTCTCCCAAAAATACCTATTATTTCTGACTACCTACCGTTACTTAGACTTTTTTACATACAAATTCGCACGCCTTATAATAACACAACGAATTAACCGTTTATTCACATATTCACAGTTTAAACATGTGATTACAGCCAAATTAATGAATGATCTATCATTTAAAACATTCACATCGTAAATTACTTTTACCGTTATTTTTCGCACCGTAACAAAATCACAGGTATGCTATTAAAAGTAACACTGCTATTTAAAATTACACGTGTAAACAGTGAGAACTTGGTAAATAATGGGAGTTCTCACGTCATATTCAAAACTAGGTGAATTATAACGTTCCATGGTTTAATTAGCCGACTTACTCAGTTATGCGACCTTACTACTGTTATATAAATTACTAGCTGTGCCCGCGACTTCGTCTGCACATTTTGTAATGATTCCGTTAATGTTGCCGTGCCCTAGCAGGGTGTCATGTTGAAACTTGTAATATATAGGACCATTGTACACATTGACATGATTGCAATAAAGAATGAATTGAATTACATCAGAATATCTCCAATATTTAGTCTCTTGGCGCATTAGAATGTTTTATAAAACGTTCACATAAACTGTACATATTTCCATCTAAACTTTTATCCCCCATTCCCTATTGCCATATTACACCCTTGAGGGTAAAACTTTTACAAACTTTGTATGTCGTATTTATTTACATCAGCAGCTTAAAAAATAAGTTCCAAGCTTCTAGCTCTAAACATGACGATACTTCCATATAACTTTTCGTTCCCCGCTTTCAACCCCTTTCAACCCTTTTATAGAATTAAAAAGTAGCCTACGTCCTTTCTCAGGGTCTAGAATATCTGTGTACCAAATTTCATTTGAATCGGTTCAGTAGTGGCGGGAATACGCGACAGACAGACAGAGTTACTTTCGTATTTATAAATTATGGTATTTGAAGAAAGGTGACCGCTTTTTTAATATGGCGTTTACAGTTAGGATTTAAGTTCTTCACCAGACAATAGAGGCGTGTGAGGATTCGAGCAATCTACTAAAATAAAGCATTTTATTTGTATTTATTTCTTTACTTATCGTGATTGCTCTAATCTCAGTGATGTTGAAGTCGCCTAGTAAGCCTCTGATATGGTTTAACATGACTGTTGTCTAATGACCACAACCGGGTTCGGCAGCTTAACGTGCCCTACGAAGAACGGAGACGATCAAAAATTAAACAACTTTGGTGGTCACCTCTCTATGGACTGAACGCGAGCCTAGTTGCTTAACCTCGCCGATCACTTACGTACCGGTGACAACATCTCAACATTTGGATATGAGCGTCTTTATATTTATTTACTGCATTCTCACTACTACAGTACAGTACTATTATATATTATTATACAGTACTATATTATTCTCACTACTAGTTGAGCCCGACAGTTTACCCTCGGTAAACTTTATAAATTATAGACTACTAGCGGCCCGGTACGTGCTTCGCTACGTATAAGGCATAGTAATAAAAAAAATGATTATTAAGTTCATTTATTCAAACAAAAAAATATTTTAAATTGCTAAAAGATGATGATTTTACACTTTTTCAAGACTTTTTTTAATTTTCTCTACGTACAAACCTTCCCTGGACCCACGAATAATTCAAGACCAAAATTAGCCAAATCGGTAAAGGCGTTGTTGAGTTATAGCATTACAACGAAAAGTGGAATTGATTTTTATATATATAGATTATACAGTACTATATTACTCTCACTACTAGTTGGGCCCGACAGTTTACCCTCGGTAAACTTTATAAATTATAGACTATGTGTTATTCGGATATATAACCTATACTACAAATTTGAATTTTATAGCATTATTCGCAATGCAAAGCGTTAAAGGTTCGAGCCACGCCGGAAGATTGAATTTATGATTCCCCATTTTTGAGACTATACTACAAAGTTTCATCAAAATCTGTTCTGTAATTTTTGCGTCAAAGAGTAACAAACATCCATACCATAAAAAAAACTTCGTTTAAAAAAACCGACTTCAAAAACTAAAAAGTATAAAAAAAATATCTTAATAATGATTTAATTTAATACATCACTTATAATATGATATTAATGAAATAATATAATTTGTATGTGCTGCCTATTGATAGGTTTGAAGTCGGTGCCAAGCCAAAGTAGTAGGTACCACACTCGCCGCGCGTTATTTTGAGCGGGATAGCTTCGTATTTCTACACAAACAACCCAAGCGTGCAGACGTCGTTGACAGTCGTCATATATTTTTATGATACAGTTTCATATTAATTCATATTGTTCTTTAAGTTTATTTACTTAGGTTAATCTTTAGTGTAGGAATTTCATCACAAAGTATGAAAGCTGTATGTAATATTAACTTTTATTTTGCTCGGGGCTTGGCACCGACTTCAAACCTATCAATAGGCAGCACATACAAATTATATTATTTCATTAATATCATATTATAAGTGATGTATTAAATTAAATCATAATTAAGATATTTTTTTTATACTTTTTAGTTTTTGAAGTCGGTTTTTTTAAACGAAGTTTTTTTTATTTGTTACTTTTTAGTGTCTAGCTATGGTTAGGACTTCGAAAGGTGCCGTGCGCCTCAAAACTATAGATCCCAACAAACGATAACGGAAAAAAGAAACATCTTCCGAAACAATTTTGTTCGAAACTCTTTTTCGCGTTCTTGTGGGTGACAGTGAATGATCGAAAAGACCGTTTGTAAAGTAAGAAAAACTACATAAAATTACGTTCACTCTAAGAAAACTTGCACAGTACGAGTCTAGACTAGCTAAGATTTATGAAAGTCTGAATAGCAAGCGTATAGGTTAGGCCGTATTTATGACCATCTAGCTAACGAGTCTGTGTGCTGAGGGCTTATACGCTAGATCTTATTATGAATCGAATGATCTTATGATCGAATAGCCATCTAGTCTGCTGAACAGAGGGTATGAGTCTATGAAGACTAGGTCTTATTAATGATCGATTAGCCAACGAGTCTACTGAGCAGAGGGCTGATAGCCTAGGTCTTATTTATCATTGATTAGATAATGAGTCGGACTCGCCCGTGAAAGGCGGAATGTTTCTGTAGCAGCAAGTATTTGAGTTGATAGAATGGAAGGTAAATTGCGGTTTACGATTTATGACGCATAAAAAAAACTACTTACTAGATCTCGTTCAAACCAATTTTCGGTGGAAGTTTGCATGGTAATGTACATCATCTATTTGTTTTAGTTTTATGATTCTCTTATTTTAGAAGTTACAGGGGGGGGGGGGGGAAGTTACATGCCCCCCGCATTTTACGCCTTTGAGGTGTCTCTCGCGCAAACTATACAGTTAAGAAAAAAATATGTTATAAACCTCAATATCATTTTCGAAGTCCTATCCATAGATACCCCACATGTATAGTTTAATGATTTTTTTTTAATTCAGTTCTAAGTAAGTATAGGGAACCCCAAATTTTATTGTTTGTTTTTCTATTTTTGTGTGAAAATCTTAATGCGGCTAACGGAATACATCTGCTGACCAAGATTCGACAGTATAGTTCTTATAGTTTCGTTAAAAAGTGGCTGTGACATACGGACGGGCAGACATACAGACATGACAAATCAAGAAGAACCTTTGTGAAAGACATTTGGCTACAGAACCCTAAAAATGGCAGCTATTCCGCATCAAACTAAAGAAGAATCACGTAAATCGGGTCATAAATCTCAGCGTAATCGGTGTACGTACATAAAAATACGCTGGTGCTAAAAGGTGCGCCTACAAGCGCTTCCAAAAAAAAAGCTTATTCGTGCGTATTAAACGCTAGTCGTCTGAAATTGTTGTTTATGTTGATGCCAAGACACACTTGAACAGGGGGAGTCTAGCTTGTCTAGCTAAGATTTACAAACGTCTGTGCCAAAGACAATTACATCGTCCACTTAAACAAAAAATTTCATACAAAAATGTCCATAAAATGAAAACTACTGGGCCAATCTATATAAAATTTTTATGGGACCAAATGGCAACTATTCCGCATCAAACTAAAAAAGAATCACGTAAATCGGATCATTAATCTCCGAGTAATCGGTGTACATACATAAAAAAAAAAAAAAAAAACCGGTGAACTTGAGAACCTCCTCCTTTGGAAGTCGGTTAATAAACAAAAGTCACAAACTATCGCATTATTACATGATATTTTATTTGTTTTAAATTATTTAGATTATAGTTGACATTCTTTAAAATTTTGCACGACATATCTATGTCAAATATAGTTGGATAAGTTTATAATGTACCTAACAACCCTGTACCTATATTTTAGCAAATAAATATTTCATTCATTCATTATTTTTTTTTGTAAGATTTTAATATACGGTAACATAACAAACGTAAGTCCATTATTTATTCGTCTCCCGTTTGCAGTGCATTATGAATTGATGCAGTAGCTTCCCTCCAAGGTTTAGTTAGATTATCCTACAAATCTGGTACCTAGTACCTAAACAGCACCATCTGCGAGTTTACTTGCCAAGGTGAAATATTACGTTTTGTCAACCTTTCTTCCAAAGGTCGCAACTGAAAGAATTGCAATGATATTATTATTTAGTTGATATTCTACAACTGGGGCTTTGTTTATATTTTGAGCCAAATCTCTACGCTTGAACCAACGGAAAACTGCTAGTCTAGACACTCATAAGTAATTTTGAATTAACCTAAACTTCTATATAAACATAATTACTTCTAAGAATCAGCACACAGACTTTTTTAATCTATTTGTTTGCTCACTTAGTAAGAACCCTTAAAATGATCCTCGGTGCTTTTGCAGCTGGCTTCTCTAGTTGCAATTCTCTCGTTTTATGAGGCTATAGCCTCGTTATATCGTTCTGTCTCCCGTTTTGCACTGGCGGGAAATGGAACTATTCATTTTCTAACTCATCCTTGTTTTTTTCTGATTATATTCGTTGCAGAATCCAAGACAGTTAAAGCGATTCCCCGGGACATGTCTGAGCCTCACCGCTCAGTGTCATTTCATTGTGTGCCACTGTTGATCCTGGCTTACAGGAGTTGCAGTGGTGGGTAAGAGGGAGGGGGTAGTCCCGATAAAAAAGTCGTATTTGTTAAGGGGAGCACACTCTGTTCATGTGTTCTTAATTTCTATCACTAATGACGACACTATCATAGCTACAATGGCCGACTACTTTTGACTATGGCTAACTATGTTTGTACATAAAAAGAAGTGTATACTGAATTCCAATATGGTATAAAATTTTCCGTTGATATGGTTACGTGGTTGGAAGAAATAATATGATACAAATGACTACCTACTGCATTGAATCAAATAATCATGTAGCATTGAGATGTCTATGGAAATAAATTACCATGATCACTGTATACGGTAGGACAAAGTTCAGCTAATACCCTTAACGCAGTTATCATCTTTCAATAATACAGTGAATAGATGCTTGTTAGTCTAGTGGTTAGAGACCCTGACTCCTCAGCTGGGGGCCGTGGGTTCGATTCCGACCCAGTAAAAACCTTTATGTGATGAACATGATAGTTTGTTCTTCTGTGTCTCGGTGTAAGTTGTCTTGTGTTAGTTGTCGCAATATATATATTATTATTACTTACCTACTTACTTATCCTATGGGCTGTGGTTACCCAGAGTTGGCTGGCTGGTCCGACATGGCTTAACGACTGTTGACTAATTCCTATAGCTGGACCAACAGCTTAACGTACCTTCCGAAGCACGGAGGTGGTCAGAAATTAAACCACTTTGGCGGTCACCCATCTATAGACTGATCGAGAGCCTAGTTGCTTAACCTCGCCGATCACGTACAGACCGATGAGAGCATCTTGGCTATGAGCGCTTCATACAGTCAATTATAAATTGATAGACTAAGCCGGTCAGTTGAGTCTTCGTCTCCATAGAGACTAAGCCGGTCAGTTGAGTCTTCGTCTCCATAGTAGCTATGATGGATGGGAGGTCTTTCACTAGGTGAACGAGACAGGTCCGGCGCTGGGAGCTTAATCCCAGCGCGAGGGAGTATTCGGCACCCGGCTGGCTTGTCCCCGGCTGGGCGCCGCCCCTTGGATCGCTGGCGGTTGGAGAAGGGAATCTCCACTCGTCTTGTATAAGCGGTCCCGGGAAGAGGTAACCTGCTGTAGTTCAGGTTGCCTAAACACTGGGGAGGAGGAGAGGATTCATGCACCCTCCCCTCCCCGGGTGTTTCGCGGAGGCTGCAGTGTACAGCGGCGGCTCTGATGTTGATCGTTCACGAGTTCCCAGACCCCCGCTACAAGAACTGTGAGGCTGGCTACCGTGGTGGTTTTAGTGGGTTGAGTCTTACATAACCCGTCGCCTCCACGATGGGCATTTCCATCACATAAAAAATAAAAGGTCTTCAGGATAGGAGTACAAAACCGATACCCTCTAAGTAATTTAGTAATAAGAGGTAGAGATATAAGAACTCGAGTCTTTGTGTCCTAAATTGTGAGCTCGACTGACAAATTGTACGACTCGACTTATTACAATAAGACTCCCAAGACTAGAGAACTTAAGTCTATATGAGCTCTTGAGCCCAACATGAAACTAGTTTTTTTAGCGCTTGAGTCGTTTTTACGGGCGAGTCGCGCTCGAGTTGTTTACCGTTTTGAGTTCTTTTTTAAATCAGATGTTAATTTTGCGGGATATATTCATAATCAGAAGCGTATTTTGAAAAATAAATGCGCCAATGACTAGGAAAATTCATTTTAATGTATTTAATTGATATCTCAAACTCAATTGTAGATTAAGAAAGTAATGCTTTTACATACTGAGAGATAATTTAAATATAATTTAATAATGTGCACTGGCCTAAGCCAAGTGTATATTGTTCTTTGTTGTTTCTAATATTATTATTCCAATAATAGGTAAGCCGCAGAAGAAAATAAATAAGTTTAATAAAATATCAAGCAATCAAATTTATCTGATGACGTAAATATTAGTACGTAGATGTAAAGGCCAGAATAATCTGGTTATCTTAAAAAAGACTGACGTACCTACTCGTAAATCAATTTATTATAAAACTTTGGATTGCCGTGCAACTATTAACATTATAAAACCTACGCTGAAGACATAAGCCTGAAGCTCTTTTAAGACTCAAGCTTTTTTAAGACTCGAGCTCTATTGAAGACTCGAACTCTTTTTAAGACTCGAGCACTATTTAAGATTCGAGTTCTATTTTAGCGTCGAGCCTTTCTGAAAAATCTAAAGCTTGGTTCGACTCAAAATTCCGAGTTCAGTAAGTTCGCCGAGTCTTGTAAAATTGAGCCGAGTCTATTTTATTTTATGGAAAGTGCTCATCTCATCGGGGTTCAACAGACTAAAAACCACAGTTTTCTGAACAATGAATAGAAAACTAATTGGGAACAATACGCTTTCTAAAGTACAATGCGCTGGCCGTCAATATAGTTTCCACTTTACCACAAGCCTGTGTGCTACGGATTTAAAGACAATTAAAACATTTAGAACAATAGTACAATATAAATAGAAGGTGAATGCAGTCGTAAAATGACACGGACTAAAGTACAGACGCCAGCACTTCAAGCTACCCCAATCTGTCAAATTTCCCCAATTGAAAGTGAACCTTATGCTTGAGTGATAAAGCTGAAAATCAATATAAGAAATTTGACAGATTGGGATAGCTGGATGTGCTGGCGTCTGTACTTCGAGAATTATATAAAACTAGCTGTGCCCCGCGGTTTGACCCGCGTCAAACTTTATAAATTATAGCCTATGTGTTATTCCGATATATAAGCTATATTACTACCAAGTTTCATTAAAATCCGTTGGGTAGTTTTTGCGTGAAGAAGTAAGAACATACACACTCACAAACTTTCGCCTTTATAATATTAGTGTGATAATATAACTAACTAGCCACTGTTTTCAGTGCTCAAGTTATGAAATTTCTACTATGACAGGTGTGCTCTTTCGACACATTTTACGCGACGCCACAAGTGCAGACGCCAGCACATCAAGCTACCCTCATGTGATAAAATTGAAAATCTCCAAAAGAATTATTAACATATAAATACACAAAGTAAATCCAGACTCAGAACAACTTATCGTGTTCAAGCCGCCCATAACATGTCTTAACGAAAGCTGTTGTCTAATGACTGTAACCGGGATCGACAGCTTAACCTGCCCTCCGAAGCACGGAGACTCTCAGTAAGTAAACCACTTTTGTGATCTCACACTCGCAACACCAGAGGAGTCCAAGCAAGTGTTACCCCCCCCCCCCCCCCCCCCCCATTGCGCTCTGGCGACCTTACTCACACGCAGAAATACAACATTCAAATATCCTAATTATGTGTCGTGTGCTAATATTTCACTAACCTAACTAAAACGTTGACAGAAATGGTAATCAATCTTTCCTAACTTTTGTAATAGATCTTAGTTCATTTATATTACCTACGGCGGCATTTATTTTCTTAGAAACAGCTAGAGAAGGGAACCTAAACCCGCCCACATAGAATACAGATGGTTACTGTGCGATAACTACTGTGCAAGGTTAGTCAACGTACAGTAGAAGTTCGATAAGTTAAACCTCAATAAGGGAAATACATCTAAAAATACTTGAGAGGTGTCAAGGGACACCTCTCAAGTTTTTTAATTGATGGATGGAACGAAGTTATTTCTTATTATTTATTATGTATAAAAAACCTGTATACACTCAAGAAAAATAATAGTCGCGACACCACACTGTTCAATGCGTAATAGAAATGAAAATATCTGGCTTGCTTTCTATAAGAGAGAGAGAGAGAGAGACACACAGACAGAGAAACATGCGCACGCCGCACAGCTGTTAAAAGTGTCGTGACAACTTTTCGTAAGATTTTTTTTCCATCTAGCCCTCTTTCACAACGAGCGATAAGGAACTTCGTTCCAAAAAAAACGGGTGTGCTTTAGACCACTTGACTGAAGTAAAACTTCAAACTACTACAAACTTAACAGACATCACAAAAATCCGGAGGGAAAGCTGGGGTCACCAAGAGCTCTTACGGATGCTCTGAGAAGTTTGGGAGGCCTAATATGCTGCCGGAAGGAGGTGGGCTGGATGGAATGAAGGGTGCCATGGCTCAAGTACAATGGTCAACATCGGGACTAAGTGCGGAAACCATACCCTCTAGCATATTAGTGGGGACAAGACGATGACGATGGGTTATGAGATAAAGATAGAAAGAAAATATGTGTTCGCACCTCTCTCTCGCCCCTTCAGTAATATACGAAACGTTATTGTCTCACTTTCTTTCTTCACTAACTTATATCTTCTTCTCAACTACCGTTCACCTCGACCGATCATACTTTTCGTAACGCTCTCGTCACGCATTGACCAGCTTACTCCTCAAGTCAAGCATGCGTAAAGAAGTTTTACATCAAATATTGTACCCTATCAGATCCCAAAACCTATTTTTACGTAAAACACGAAGTCTGACATAACTGAATAATTTGAGTATTGGGACTCTATAATTTAAAATAATATTTAGACGACCTCGGTTACTTAAAGACACAATTGAAATATAATTTAATAGTGAAAATATAACTGATGTTGAAAGTATAAGTTATGTTTTTATGTGCATAAAATACCACTAAATACGTAATTGTACCTTTAAATAAAAATAAAATAGGTTAGTGTTTTGAAAGAAGCTACGACAAATTCAAATTAATTTATCGCAGTCCCTCTAGCTATGTATATGCATACATATTAGATACTTTAGTATCTAGATATAAGGATTTATGTAACTTTTCTTTTGATAATAATTTATTCTTATATAATAATCCCGAAACAAAACAAACAATCGAATCTTAAAAAGTAAATTTATAAACCATTGAAACATTTCTAACTTCCAACCACTAGTATAAATTAAAAACTTGACTTTTAAATTATTAAACATGTCGTCTGGTTTTATGTTATCGAGGTTCCACTGTATTAAGATTAGGTATATTCAAGAACTTTGCAGTGTCTGTGTGATGAATATAATGTTTGTTTAGGAAATAATGCCGTCTAAGATTTTACGACTGGTGATTTTATTTGTCTTCTTATTTAAAAACAGGGAGTTAAAAAATTAAAGGTACAGAACTAACTGTTGTACATCTCGTGTATGCATTGTAATTGTTGTCTCGAGTCGTCACTCAATTATTTTTGGGAATAGAACATTTTAACCACCACAGTAAGACTTTAATCCGGGATCATGAGTGTACAAAATGAAAAAGCATTGTGTGATGAGGCACAGGCCCAGGGTAAATTGGTCTTGAGGAGTGCCCGGCCTGGGAGGCCGAGAGACGAGTCCTGGTCGCTGAGATCGGACGGGATCTTTCGCCGCCAGCAGTCGTGTATGCGATGCTGGCTGGCGACTCCACCAAATGGGATGCCGTGGTCTCCTTCTGCGAAGCAGTCATGCTCCAGAAGGAGGCCGCCGAGCGGGATCGGGAACGAGCCGACCCCGCTCGTAGACGGAGGAGGCGTCGGGGCGGTGGCGGCAGCCGTTAGCCCTACTCCCCTTGGGGTTGCGGTGGCAGTATGAGAAGTGTCCTCTACTGTCGCCACGTGCAAGCAGCCCCGGGAAGACAGCGAACTGTTTGTGGCGCAGTCGCTGTGCCGTACTGGCAGGAGTCGGCAAATGGGGAGGGCAACCCACAGCTCTCCCCGGGTGCGTGTCCCGACCATCTGGGACACGGTGCAAAAGGGGGGCACCGGAGCAGCATACCCGCGTTCCCGGGGCTCCCCGTATCAGGCGCCAGAAGAAATCCACGGCAGGTTAGGTTTAGTCGGTGCGAGTCCGACATACCCACCCGCAGACACTTTTTGCGGGTGGCATGCATTAGCATTCCCCCTGCCGTACCAAAAAAAAAAAGGGTAAATTGGTCTTAAATCCAGCAATGAGATGGATCAGAAACAAACGAGAAATTAAGAAATATAGTTTATCTACTTCGTCCAGTGTACGGCTCAAACTCCCTGACTGACTCAACGGCCAGCCCAAACCTTGGACATAGAAATAAGAAATTTGACACAAAGTTTCTCATTTTTGACGGGTCGGTTAGCGTGGTTGGCAAATGCTTACCTTTGACGACGCAGGTTGTGGGTTCGATTCCCACCTAGGACAAATATTTATGTGCATGAACATGTCTGTTTGTCCTGAGTCTGGATGTAATTATCTATATAAGTATGTATCTACAAAAAGAAAACTATTATATGTAGTAAGTACATCAGTTCTCTGGTTTTCTACAAGCACTGCTAAGTTTGGGATCAGATGGCCGTGTGTAAATAATGTCCCAGGATATTATTATTATTAAAGTCCGTTTCGTATATTTTGCCAAAAATTTCAATATCCATATATCCTTATTCATAAACTTTCGTATTTGTTATATTAGTAGGATTTACTTTACAGGGCATAATAATTATTAGCAATATGAAAAGCAAGAATTGATATGCTTCCAGTCAGTACCAAGAATTGATATGCTTCCAGTCAGTACCAAGAATTGATATGCTATCAATTCTTGGTATTGACATTTATCCGACACAAGTTTGCAAAGTTGTTTATAACTTTGGAGTTTCGGATACATGATTGGCAGGAGATCATTATGTTATTCTAATAGCAATGTACAGATTGATTGGCGGAGTATCTAGTTAAAACATTGTTGTTGTATCCACAAAGGATGAATAAAAGAAGATTGACAATAGAAGTATACCAGGCCTGTGTGAATGGTACAACCGGAAGGGGAAGACCTCGTAGAACATTCTCTGATCAAATCGGAGACGTACTCGAGAGAGGTCAGGTCAGAAGTACCCTAAACCGGCGAGCATGTATGCAGAATATAATGTCAGTAAACGAAGCGAAAGAGGTGTGCAAGAATCGTGACAAATGGAAGTCCGTTGTCTCTGCCTACCCCTCTGGGAAACAGGTGTGAGTCTATGTATGTATGTATGTTCTAAGCACATGTAGGCCCATTTGAAATATGTCAGGACACAGGAGCTTGACGTCACTGAGATGGGATGGGTTGGTAGCTAGGGAGATCATTATGGAACCCACCACCATTTGTATTCATTTTTGAAGGTTGAATTGAAATATAAAAACATTTTTTTTGACGTGCAGTGATATCTTTTTTTTTACTTGATGTTTACAGTCACACTAGGAGGCTTTCACTGCTTCACGGGACTATAGAGGCTACAGCCATCTAGTAAATATTTTTTTTTATAACATTAATTACCCGCCCCGGAGGGCACCCCGATTTGAGGTTCGAACATCGACTCTGGGCGGTGACTAGATGCATGAGAGGGTGGTAAAATTTTAGAAATATTTTGTGAAATTTTCGCCCTGCGTTAAAACGGGACGTGGGTCTCTCGTCTGATTTAGGTTCGGAGAGGGCATTTTATCGATTCGATTTAATAATCTGGGATATAGCACACAGTGCCATCTCGTCCAAAATTACTAAAGCTTGTACTTTGGATACTAGACGACGGCAGATACAATACTTAAATACTTATTTCTAAATATGTACATACAATTCACATAAACTCCCAGACCAAAAAGATATAATAAGTTCATGAACATCCAACATGATATCCACATCCGAGGATAGAATATCTGAGATTGAGAGGTAACAAAACTCCAAAAATGTAAAAGTAAAACGTGTTTGTTATTTTCCAATTCATCATCATCATTATAGCTCAAAGAAGTGCACTGTTGGACAAGTCTCCCCCAAGTCCTCATCTTAGCCACATCACGCTTGACAGATGGGCTGGCGATCACAATACGGTCATAGTACTCAGAAAGAAGCTGCTGCCCGTCCTCTAGTAGATTGCATCGGGTCGACTTCTACGCCCCCAACAGGATGTCAAAGTCAAAGTAACTTTATTCCGTAAAAATTTTACATTTATGTGGAATCGTCATATTTTTTTTACCCTACCGTGCAGTGCATGACGTGGCAGCTACTGAGAAACACTGCCAGAAAACTCAGTAGGAATCCTTTTTTAAAATAAAATATAAGTAATGGAATCAGGCGTTACTTTGCGGAAATCCATAACAATCAAAATACAAAATCAATATGTAGTGTTAATTCCGCTAATTGTCAGTTTAATCATGCCGGGATGCAATTTGCACCGCCCTCCCGCCCGCAAAAATGTGCACATGCAAGAAGGACAATATAAAAAAGCAAATTAAATGCGCCAGTACGATACCGTATCGTACTGGCGCATGTAATTTGCTTTTAAAACTACATATTGATTTTGTATTTTGATTAATAAAATATACTTAAGATTTATTACAATCATGTGTGTTGACTCAGAACAACTCCATCCCAAGCACTTTTATCACTTAAATAATCAGAAATTTTGTATTAATAACAGTAGAATTTGGCTTTAATAATTCTTTTAAACTTATTCGTAGACAATTCTCTAATATCATTGGGAAGTTTGTTATAAAATCTTGTGATGAAATGGTGCACCGCCGTCACCACACAGTTTCCCATTCGTGACATTTTCCAATGAAGACAGTATAATTAGCGGCCACGATAAGTGGGATCTACAATCTGTGACTTTTCTTGTAACAGTCAAGCCTCTTCACAATAGCAGATTCACAAGTAGTCGTAAAATTCTAATGATTTGCTGTGTAGGTCTTAAGTGGACGATGTTCAACACGCAAAAACGTCGAGGTAAACTATATATAGTCAAAGATGTTTATAGAATTTGGTACTTCGTAAGTCCTTCATGAGTACTTCATAAGTCCTTTTACGTGGTGGAAATGTCATTCGCACGTTGTGTAGGGCCGACCCACCACGGTAGCTAGCCTCATAGTGCTTGTAGCGGGGGCTCGGGGTACTCGTGAACGATCTCGCCAGTACCCCCGTTGTACACTGAGCGTCCGCGAGACTCCCCGGGGAGGGGAGGGGCCCGAATGCCTCCCCCCCTCCCTATCATGCACAAGCGCGTTAAGGCAACCTGAGCTACAGCAGGTTACCTCTTCCCGGGACCGCTTATACAAGACGAGTGGAGTTTCCTTCCTGCAAACGCCAGCGATCCCAGGGACTTCATAAGTCCTAGTTTATGAAGTACGTAAGAATACATACATACTCTCACGTCTGTTTCCCAGAGCGGTAGGCAGAAACGACGGATTTCTATTTGTCACTATCTTTCCACACCTCTTTTGCCTCAATTACTGTCATTATATTCTTCATATATTTTATGTTTAGGGTACTTTTCACCTGGTCTTTCTTGAGAACATCTCCAATTTGTTCAGATAATGTTCTACGAGGTATTCCCTTTCCGGTTGTACCATTCACACAGGTAGGTATACTTCTTTTGTCAATCTTCTTTCATACATCCTTTCTAGATGCCCAAACCATTTCAGCACACTTTTTTATATCTTCGCGTGAGAATACCTTATGATTTATTAAACTTTTAAATTTCACCTAAAAGGACATCATATTAAATATAGAGCTGGAACTGTCAAGCCTTAACCAGGACAGATATTTGCGTGCATAAACATGCATGATATTTATTTTTTATCGTGACTAGTCCCTCCCTCTTACCCACTACTGCAATCCCTGTAAGCCAGGATCAACAGTGGCACACAATGAAATGAGACTGAGCGGTGAGGCTCAGGCATGTGCCGGGGAATCGCTTTAATTGTCTGGGATCCCGCAACGAATTTAATCCGAAAGAAAAAAGGAGGAGTTAGAAAATTAATAATTCCACTTCCCTCCAGAGCAAAGCGGGAGACAGAATGATGTAAAGAGGCTATAGCCTCATGAAACGAGAGAATTGCCACTAGAGAAGCCAGCTGCAAAAGCACCGAGAATCAATTTAAGGGTCCTAAGTAAGCTGTTATATTCGATTCCAATAGAAGGCAAAAGCGCTTGAACGCAGGGAAGTTGGTCATTGTTGCTTAACCAGGACAGATATTTGCATGCATGAACATGCATGAACATTAAATATAAATGTGTATTTACAAAAGAAATATCAGTTATCTGGTATCCATAGTACAAGCTCTGCTTAGTTTGGGATCACAGGGCCGTGCGTGAATAATTATTCAGCGTATTATTCTTATCTTCGTCGAAGCTTTGAACAAACATACACCGAAATATTTAAAAATATAGAAATCTACTAAATCCCTTCTCTGCAGAAAGAGTCTACTTCTATATTTTGTTTTTATCATGATCCATTCACCCATTTAAGTATGCTTTCACGAAGGGCAAAAGGGACAGCAATACTTTCCATTACAACTTAGGATATATGTCTTGTCTTCTACCTAAAAATCAGTTAAATACATCGATTTTACAATCTACTTACGTACATATCGTATGGTATCCCAGGTCTCTTACATGGCTTAACGACTGTTGCCTAATAGCTACAACCGGGACCGACAGCTTAAGCACGGAGACGCTCAGAAATTAAACCACTTTATCGGTCACCCATCTATGGACTGACCGCGAGCCTAGTTGCTTGATCTCGCCGATTTCTTACGGACCGGTGAGAGTATCTGGGTATCTATTGGTACCCAACTTTGAGAAACCGTGTCTATAGTACATGTATACAGTTACATATAGAATTTAATTATTATTTTACCGCTATAATTCCGATGTTATTACATATCACGTGAACTGAATTGTTATTTCATCGATATTTCGTGACCCTGAGAGACAAACATTTTTATTAAATTGGTACTGTCCATAGAGAATAGAACTGTTACAATATTTATTTCACGGCTAATAATTGTTAGTTCCATATTTTGCTTTGAACATGAAACCAATCCTGGGTCACTCGGCATATTCGAGGCGACCGTACAAGTACAACGATATCTGGAGTAGCTATTTATACGTATCTTGTAGCACCAAGGAACAAATTCCGTGCTTTTAAGCGCTTTTGCCATAACTACTATGGGAATTCGTAGATTCAGTCACCGTAGCCTAGTTGGTAGTGCTCCTTCCTACGAAGCTGGTGGTCCTGAGTTCGAATCCCGGTAAGTGCAAATATTTGTGTGATGAGCACGAACATTTGTTTCTGAGTCATGGATGTTTTCTATGTATTTAAGTATTTATCTATCTATATAAGTATGTATATCGTCGCCTTGTACCCATAGTACAAGCTTTGCTTAAATTGGGGCAAGGATGATCTGTGTGACATTGTCCCTAGATATTATTATATTAATTAAATAAAACAGCTCACTTAAGACCCTTAAATTGATCCTCGGTGCTTATCCAGCTGGTTTCTCTAGTTGCAATTCTGTCGTTTTATGAGGGTCTATCATTCTGTTACTCGCTTTGCTCTGGAGGGAGGTGAAACTATTCATTTTCCAACTCCTTGTTTCTTTCTGATTAAATTCGTTGCGGGATCCAAGACAGTTAAAGCGATTCCTCGGGACATGCCTGAGCCTCACCGCTCAGTATCATTTCATTGTTTGCCACTGTTGATACTGGCTTACAAGACTTGAAGGGGTGGGTAAGAGGGAGGGACTATTCGTGATAAAAAAAACCCCCCGGGTGTAGCAACTACGTTAAATTAGCCAGCGACAGAGCCTCACAACGATCATGCGATGGTCAGAACAAAAAACCTCGCGTGCTAAATGATTTGGTATGAATTAGACAGCACGCTTACAGCGTTAAGTAAACAAAATTAAAGGCATACAGCGTCCGCGACAGCTAAATTGAACTTAAAGTGCAGACAACAGCCAGAATAGTTATTTGTTATACAAACGTGCAAAGTTGCTTTTTAACCGCGTGCTCAATTTTAATAACCGAGCAAGCGAAGGATTCTAATTTTGAATCACGAGTGCAGCGAGATCAATAGAGCACAAGGTGGAAAATCTTTGCAATCGAGTGCAACACGTAACTTTTCATCACACCTCAGCGAGGAAATGACTAAATGCGAAAAAAAAATCTTATTATAAATACTTTTATTTCTATTTAGGTATAAGTTACTACCTATATTATGATATGTAAGTATTATAGGACAATCTTTAAATTATAACAAACTAGCGGCCCGGTACGTGCTTCGCTACGTATAAGGCATAGTAATAAAAATGATTATTAAGTTCATTTATTCAAACAAAAAAGTATTTTAAATTGCTAAAAGATGTTTACTTTACACTTTTTCATGACTTTTTTTAAATTTTCTTTACGTACAAACCTTCCCTGGACTTCTACGAATAATTCAAGACAAAAATTAGCCAAATCGGTAAAGGAGTTGTTGAGTTATAACATTACAACGAAAAGTGGCATTGATTTTTATATATATAGATTATACTTAGGTATAATTAAGAAAAACTTAAAGTAACATTGCTACAGTTTGAGTGTAATAGAACAGTAATATTGCGCAAAACAAATTAAAAAGTACACCAAGAAGGTTTAGAGCAAAGGTTTTAGAGCCTTATTTTTTAATAAATTAAAAAAGTTGTATGATAAATTCGGCACCATAGAGGTAGTAAATAGGTTTGATGATATTTTGCATTGACAAATTTAGTGCACACTATGCTCTAAATTCAAATTTACTTTACCCTCTCGAGGATAAAAACTACATTTCCACTCAGATATCGAAGAGCAAAAATACTCTTTTCGCGATGGGGTGATGAAAAGGTAATTTTCCTCTTACTTACTCTATCGTATGGGTTACCCTAGTGGCAGAATTATTTAAGCCGCCCAGACTTGTGTAGCTACCACTTTAGCGGTCTCCCATCTAGAGACTAACCGCGTGCCTAGAGGCTTAACCAGACCGATCACTTTTAACCCGTGAGGGTGTGAGCACCTTTCCTCAACTCACGTGCCCAAATAAAGAGCCTACATCAGTAATTTGACCCGGTTTAAATATATTTTCTACAGCAATACTTCCAGACGACCGTAAGGTCACCGCCGGAGTTCATGTCGATAAGTAATGCGTCACTGAACTCCAATCGAATGGTGAAACCTTTTTGATTGGAAACTGTTAGGTTTCCTTAATAGTATGTGGGGTCTTTGGACTAGACGGGACATCGGTCTGGCATGAATTATATACGATCCATCTGATTCCAACCTATGCTCAGCCTGTTCTTTTAAGGGTTCCGTAACCAAATGGCAAAAAACGGAACCCTTATAGATTTCTCATGTTTGTCTGTCCGTATGTCACAGCCACTTTTTGCCGAGACTATAAGAACTATACTGTTAAAACTTGGTAAGTAGATGTATTCTGTGAGCAGCATTAAGATTTTCGCACAAAAATAGAAAAAGAACAATAATTTTGGGAAGAACAATAATTATCCCCATACATAGAACTGAAGTTCGATTTTTTTCATCGTACCTATACATGTGGGGTATATTTATGGATAGGTCTTCAAAAATGATATTGAGGTTCCTAATATATATTTTTTCTAAACTGAATATTTTGCGCGAGACAGGCTTCCAAAGTGGTAAAATGAGTGTCCCCCTCCCTGTAACTTCTGAACTAAGATAATGATAAAACAAAAAAAAAATATGACGTACATTCCCATGTAAACTAACACCGAAAATTGGTTTTAACGAGATCTAATGAGTAGTTTTTTTATACGTCATAAATAGTGAACAGCATTTACCATTCATTTAATCAACTGAAATACTTGCTGCTGCGGAACCCTGCATGGGCGAGTCCAACTCGCACTTGCCCGATTTTTTTTTGTTTGATAAGGCAGGGGGAATACGCATGCCCTTCGCAAAAAGTGTCTGCGGGTGGGTATGTCGCACTCGCACCGACTAAATCAAAATCAAAAAAAAAAGTAAATCCATGTAATACTTTTTATTAAATAAAAAAAGTAAAGATTGCCCTCCCACAAACAAATCGCTGTCTTTCCGGAGCTGCTTGACGTGGCGGTAGAGGACACTTCTATTACTGGACTAACATTGTCTTCTACTTAAAGTATTAATGTATTCCTATTACTTTCAGGTACATACGTTGATTCTCAGTAGACTTTGGGACAAAAAACAAACACAAGCATTACAAGGGTGGTAAGTTTGTAGTATGATTAAGTCTACTGTAAAAGAATTAAAGTTACTAAAGTCAATTTTTATTTCTAAGTTAAAGAGTCGTAAAAGTGGCTTGAAGTATAATGAAATAATGAAATTTGTTCAGCACTTGGGTATTTTACATACACTTGTACTTGTCAAGCTCACAATGCACTAAATAAAAATAGTCAAATACAGTATTACGGTAATTTGAATTAATATATATGTTTAAGCCTTAAATAAATAACTATTATGACTAAGCTATTATTCTTAAATTTAGTACCTACCTACTTTTATAATAACATTGAAAAATTGAAGGCAACGAGCAGATGGTTAGCGCAGAAGACTCTCAACATGTTGCTTAATTCCAGCGAGTAATACCTGACGGCATCTTTCTGGGTTCGGGCTACAGTTCAGGGGGCTGGTGAATTAAAATGACGGAATTCTAAATGAGGGTGTGATCACTTACACGGGATCACCGATTACGTGTTAAGGGGCCAATGCGATCCGAACCTACCCTAGCTAACCTGCGGCTTTCTCTAGCTACCTAGGTGGACGACCCGGAGAAAAAAGTCACAAATAAACTCCTGGCTATACATCGATCAATTGATAATTTGAATCTATAATCGATCAATTATCGTGGGATACGGTAGTAGTAGAAGGCGCGGATAACGTAGGCGACAGCCTCGCGGACCAAGGACTTATTTTACCTCCCCTATACCTACTAGGAAAATGTGTCCCTGTGTCGCAAGGGATTATTCCGATCTGTCAGATAGGAAAAAAAGTTTGATCTGTCCCCCTGTAAGCAATGAGGGGACAGATCGAACTTTAATGACTCTTTGACGGTTTCATCTGTCCGCCTATCATTGATAGGGGGACAGATAAAACATTTTATTCCTCTGTGTCCCCGTGTGAATTTAATATATTCATTCTTAAAAGTAATGCCACACATACTGCAACATTAAATTAAATTAAAGACTAGTGGTTTAGGTTTGTAATCATCTGTATTTCAGTAAATTCCAAATATTTCTATTGTTTTTCTATTAATCAGCCACAGTCCCATAAATCACAGTACGTATAGTAGATACAATTACAATCAGACTTCTGATTCGACTTAATTCAACTTAATTACAATGAAAAGTATACTAATAATAAGAATATTTTGTTTTGTTATTGATGGATAGAATCAGTCACAGTCCGATAAATTACAGTAGGTATTCATTTTAAATAATCTGTCTGTCCGTCCGTATGTCACAGCTAATTTTTTTCCGAAACTATAAGAGCTATATTGTTGAAACTTGATAAGTAGATGTATTCTGTGAACCACATTAAGATTTTCACACAAAAATAGAAATAAACAATAAATATTGGGGGGTCCCCATACTTAGAACTGCATCTCAAAATTTTTTTTTCATCATACCCATACATGAGTGGTATCTATGATAGGTCTTTAAAAATGATATTGAGGTTCCTAATAAACGAAGTGATAAAGGATAAAATGAGTACCCCTCCCCCCCCTTGTAACTTCTAAAATAAGAGAGTAATAAAACAAAAAAAAATACATGATGTACCTACAAACTAAAACTTTGCAAACTTCCACCGAAAATTGGTTTAAATGAGATCTAGTAAGTCGTTTTTTTAATGACGTCATAAATCATAAGCCGCAATTTCCCTATCATTCAATCAACTACTAAAATAACTTTTATATTATTACTTGCTGCTACGGAACCCTCCATGGGCGAATCCGACTCGCATTTGGCCGCTTTTTTATATAGATGTGTTGTTGCAATATTATTTTTTGTTGGCCCTAAAATATATCACCTTTAAGAACTGTCTCCTCCGCCATAACAAATACGTCTCTCAGAAAAATAAATCATCCGCACTTTGAAGTTTGATAACCATTCATTCTCATATCCGCCCTGTCACTTCTGTTTACAGAAAGCCCAAAAATAACTCGTCAACCACAAAGTACATGCTTCGAGGGTCTTTACCTACCTACAGTCAACATTAAGAGCCCATAAAGCCCTCGCATCCTCATTCTTATCGGTTTAGAATAACATAGATGTCTGTCCGTTGTTATTTCACGCGCGTCCCGTCTAAACAATCTAGTTTTAATTAAGAAATCATCAAACAGTTCTAATGCATTAGAAGCATTTATTTTTATCAGTTGTCTGGGGCTCTACCGGGTAAGTCGCCGAACATCGATTTCTTAAAAGGTGTTCAAATAAATAAAGGTTAAAAATTACTTAATCGTTAGATCGGCTTCATCGTTGACAATAGATTCCGGACCATTTATGACGTCACATGTGGTCACGGAAGCCGATTTAACGATTGATTAAGTAATTTTTAACCTTTATTTATTTGAACGCCATTTAAGAAATCGATGTTCGGCGACTTAGCCGGTAGATTCCCTGGTTGGCATAGTACAGGGTTTGCCTAGTTTGGGATCATATGGCAATATTGTAGAAAAAATACGACATAAAATTAAAAATTCCTTTGATCCGTTCACTTCCAAACCATATATGGCTAGAATTTGGCTAGGAAAAAAACACAGAGAGACAGAGAAGGTGAACGTTGATGCATCCCCTAAAACCTAGTCTGAGTCGGAAGTCTCAAATTGTAGACTGTCGAGTGTTCGCGATACACTCGGTTTCCGCACGGTGAATCCGTAGAGTAATAAGAATTAGGTCGTGTCTCCCTCTGGGCTGTAATGAAGATTGTCTGAACTTTTGAGGCAATCTTCGGCCATCTTGGAATCCATAAATACAAACATCCATATTATTATGTACTGACATCATTAGAATCTAGGGATATTTTAATACTAAATTATTTACGACTTTGTAATTTAAAATCTTTTTAGTTTTCATAAAAACTCTTATATAGACAATGAAACCTTTAATATTCTATTTTCAAAATTTAAATAATAAGAAAAACAAAATACGGCTGCATAACTATTAGTAGTTCGTTACGTTAAGGACAAATAAAATAGTTTTATTAATATGTTGAAAAGTTTTTTTTTTAATTACATTAACTTGAAGTGTTTGCTTTAAAAGTGCAAATCTACAAATCCTCATCTCATCCAAATGCATGAGTTGAGGATAAATGAAAGAAGATTGACAAAATAAGTATACCTGGCCTGTGTCAATGGTACAACCGGAAAGAGATGAACATTCTCTGACCAAATCGGAGATGTTCTCAAGAAAGACTAGGTCAGAAGTATCCTAAACCGGTGGCCGGCGAGTATGTATGAAGAATTTAAAGGCAGTAAACGAGCCAAAAGAGGTGTACAAAGATCGACAAATGGAAATACGATGTCTCTGCCTATCCCTCTGGGAAACAGTCGTGAGTCTGTGAAGTTAAGTCTACTATTTATGTTACTCTCATGTCAGCCAAAGTACGTCCACTGCTGGACAAAAGCCCCCCCAAAGTATGGGGGGACATGCCATACTCGCCACGCTTGGCAGACGGGTTGGCGATCTCAGTTTGATGGTCACAGAAAAAACGCTTCTACCCGTTCTCTAGCAGGTACTCCCTAGGTCGATTTCTACAATATACATGTATATATGTTTTATGTTTATTAGTTATCTCATTGCCATAGTTCAGGCTCTGCCTAGTTTTAGATCAGACGTATTTGAAAAGTAGCTGAAAACTATCATTACAGTGGAATCCTGGCTGTGACATTAAGGTGAGCTAGCCCTTTGCATACACACAGAACAGTATAATTTTTTAACTCCTCCTTTTTTCTTTCTGATTGAAGTCGTTGCGGGATCCAAGACAGTTAAAGTCAATCCCCGGGAAATGCCTTAGCTTCACCGCTCAGTGTCATTTCATTGTGTGCCACTGTTGATCCTGGCTTACAGGAGTTATAGTGGTGGGTAAGAGGGAGGGACTAGTCCCGAAAAAAAAATACACACAGAACTTGGGGGTTGATGGTATTCTATGCCGTCACCACACAGCAATCTATGTTACACTTTGTGGATATTCCAGCTTCATAAAGCCACGCGCTGAATGTCGTCACGTTCCAGTCCGTGTATCCCAATTTAGCCGCATCAGTTATCTGATGGATTAACGGCGCCACGCAGCCATTCTGTGTGCATACATATCTATATATAAACGTTGGGAAATGTGGAATGTGTGTGTGCATCGTCGACTTGAAGTATTCGTGGGTTTGTTGTGGATGTATTGTGGATGCGTGTGGATGTTGTTGCTGATGGTTCGATGATTGGTTTAAGCTTCTCTTGTGAAATAATGAAATTTATTCGGCACTTGGGTATTTACATACACTTGTACTTGTCAAGTTTACAATGGAATACATAAACATAGTTTAATACAGTTTATTTTATTTTTGTTTTTATTTGTGCAGCTCAAGTACATATTATATTGTTATATATATCATTCTATTTGATACAATTTTATGATGTGTTTTTATGCATTTATACCTAAGAGAATTTTGATGATCTTGTTGACTTCTTAATGACCTAACAGGTCGTATCTATTAAAATCTATTTATCTATACAAATAAATAAAATTGAAGTGTCTGTTTGTAATATTGAAATAACTGATTTTTACTACATGTATATGAATATATATAAGGTACATACTCCAAAATATATTTTTTTACAATTTTTGTCTGTCTGTCTGTCTGTTTGTTCCGGCTAATCTCTGAAACGGCTGGACCGATTTTGACGGGACTTTTATTGGCAGGTAGCTGATGTAATAAGGAGTAACTTAGGCTACTTTTATTTTAGAAAAAAATTTTTTTTTTGAAAATAAATACAAAATAAACTAATTAACACGCGGACGAAGTCGCGGGCACAGCTAGTCTGTAATATAAAAGAGATTCTATTATTATTATGAAAATATATTGGCTTTGTTTTTGTTTCTATTAAATATTATTTGTATATTATTGACATGCAAAATATGTTACTAATTTCCAATCAAGAATTACCCATATAGGCACCTTTGCAAGTGAACTTTGTCTTATTTTATCATTCGTCTACTTTTTATATTACTTTAAATATTCGCACGAATATCGACAGAATACGTATTCTGTCGAATATAGTGAGATGTACGTTACCATCAAATGTACGTTATTAAAGCAACAAAATTATTTTGAACTAGTCCGTCCGGTCTGTTTCGTCACTTACCTATATTTTTATTGAATGTGTTCATGGGTATGCTGGCTACTTACTAAGCTTTGTTTTACTAGACCTACATACAGGTTTTCTTCTAAACCTACAATAGGCACCAGCTCACACAAAGCGAAGTTAATTAAACTAAGCGACATAAACTGTATTGCTACTTTTGTGGTTGTGTCAGATTTGTGCAAGCCGCGCTGTAGGCCTCTTTAATGGCTTAATAACTTTTGTCTGATAACTAAAATCGGTACCGACAGTTAAACGTGCTATACTATCGTATACTATACAATACATAGTTACTATTAAATATTAAATAATATAATGAAAAGAGAGAGTGAGAGAGAAAATATATAGCTGATCGTCTAGGGTTTCCGGGTTCAGGGATTTATTATAATTTATTATAAATTTAAATTTTACGCTCAATACATTAAATTAAAGACACTCAATATGTAGACTTTATGTCAAAAAGAAACTTGTCTGTAATCAAAGATAGATTGTAATTTGTGGGTGGTTTGCAGTCTAAAATATCACTATGTATGTATTTTCTGGTGTAGGTACTGGTATGGTGGTCCTGTGTGAGCTCACATACGTCATAAAGCCCTTATTGTCATATGAGGCAGTGGGAACTCCCCCTCGGTTCAAATAAAAAATAAAAAAGGTTTTTATTCAGGTAGACTTAAAAAAAACCGCCCAAGTGCGAGTTGGACACGCACTCGAAGGGTTCCGTACCATCTATATATATAAAAATCAATGCCACTTTTCGTTGTAATGTTATAACTCAACAACGCCTTTACCGATTTGGCTAATATTGGTCTTGAATTATTCGTGGAAGTCTAGGTAAGGTTTGTATATAGAGAACATTTAAAAACAGTCTTGAAAAAGTGTAAAATCAACATGTTTTAGCAATTTAAAATATTTTGTGGTTTGAATAAATTAACTTAATAATCATTTTTTTTATCACTGTGCCTTATACGTAGCGAAGCACGTTCCGGGCCGCAAGTTATCTATAATTACGAGCAAAAAATTCACGTTTGTTGTATGGGAGCCCCCTTAAATAGGTATTTAATTTTTTGTTATAGCGTCAACAGAAATACATCATCTGTGAAAATTTCAACTGTCTAACGATCACGGTTCATGAGATACAGCCTGGTGATATACGGACAGTCAGACAGCGAAGTCTTAGTTAATAGGGTCCCGTTTTACCCTTTGGGTTCGGAACCCTAAAAAGCCCTTGTAAATAGTCAGAACATATTTGTATAATAGTAACGGGTAACTCACGTAATTAATTTTATGTTGGATTCGGCCAACCGTTTCAACTTCTTCCGGAAGTCATCTTCAGGGTGAATGCGACCCGCACGACGTCGCGTCCAGTCTCGCACTCACATTAATTAATCACATAACATTAAATGAATAACGTGAGTTACCCGTGCCCTGCCCACTGCCACTTCAGTTTGGTAATTGTGGAGATCTTTGGGGGAGGCCTTTGTCCAGCAGTGGACGTCTTTCGGCTGATATGATGATGATGTGTTACCCATTACTATCTTTCATTATGTTAGCACCTCACGTCAGTTTTAATAATAATAACATATTTGAAGGTACATATACATTTTATATTTACTATAGTCTTTTCGCCATAAGATGATTTCCCTGACAGTTCTTGTCTGACAATTGTAGTGACGTGGCCTAACGAAATATAATCGATTTTTTATAATATCGATTCAGTTGGCAAAGAAAATGGAATTGGATTAGTGTCAATCTATGAGTAGTGTCAATCTCTATTGGCCGACGTTCCGTTCAACGCATTAGACATTTTTAAGATTTATACTTTTTTATTTTATTTACTTAATTTATTAACATTTAATTATAACTACAATAATTTACTTAGTAATTTACGAAAGGCAATTTTTTTTATCATTTCTTTTTTAAATGTTTTGCCAGTTTATGTTTTATTCGTCTAAAGTAGTATGCGTGCCACGGAAAAAAATGAACTGTCAGGTAACTCATCTTATGGCGAAAAGACTATAGTTAAACTGTGAATGTTATCTAACTAGATACCGTTGGTATTATATGTATACATTTCATATTTTATAGTAAAGCTTGAAAAATTCTAAGGACTTTCTTTATGTTTGACTGATACTGATGATACATATGTAAGTTATTATTCCAATGCTTTTAATACCACGTCGTAAGTGGAAAAGCTAGAGTTCTCCGAACCACATCGCTGTGTCATAGGTCACCAGTCAAATCATACAAAGTTCGTAGAAATCCACACAAAATATTAGTTCCCACAATTTTATATTTTTGCCTGGAACATTAACTATTTCTTTTGTTTGTCGCCCACTAATATGTTTTGTGTTCAGTGAAGTTAAATAGTGTCATAGTTAGATATTCTCACCGGTCCGTAAGTGCTCGGAGAGGTTAAGCAGCTAGGCTCGCGGTCAGTCCATAGACCACCAAAGTGGTTTAATTTCCGAGCGTCTCAGTGCTTCGGAGGGCACGTTAAGCTGCCGGTCCTGGTTGATAGTCATTAGACACTAGGGTAACCACTGCCCATACGATAAGTAAGTATTGTCATTCATGGTCAGGGTGGCTACCGTTGTGTCACAATGGCTATTCTCTGCATCCTATTGTATTGGGTGTAGTTTATTTATGTCATGTATGAATTTAGAAATATATTGTCTGGATGCCATAGTTCAGGCTACGTTTCGTTTGGGTCAGATGGCAGTTTGTAAGTCCCAAGTAAAGGGAAAAACTCGTTTCCCCCCTTTCCTCAAGGTGTTTGTCAATTACTGACATTCCTTTGGAAGAGCATTCGGGAAGAACCGGCCCGACAATCAGTTTATTAATTTATTTATTTTTTAAATTTCGTCGATATGTTTTCTAATTCACCGAATTAGTCAAAAAACACTATTTATACAAATAAAAAAATTATTAATTAACATTATATTCAAAATAAATCTAGAAAATTATTTAAATTTTGACGCCGATTACGCCGATAAAAATCGGCGGCGTCGTCGGCGTGGCTAAATTGACCGGAGCGAGGCGCGGCCCGCGCCGATCGGCGCACACGTCTAGTACATATATGTACATAATGATTTCTAGTTATATATAGATATTTTGGTACAGGGATTGTTATAAGATTGATATTATAATAGTAATGATATTTAGCTAGCTTGTATTAAATTATTGTCAAGGAGATTATGTTTAGGTTTTATTATATAAATGTATCGTTTAAGCTATATTTTTTTTCTTTATCGGTATTTACTATGCTTGCTTGCTTATCGTATGGGTAGTGGTAACCCTAGTGTCAGAGTTGCCCAAACCGCGCAGTAGGCCTCTGACATGGCTTAACGACTGTTGTCTGATGACTACAACCGGGACCGACAGCTTAACGTGCCCTCCGAAGCACGGAGACGCTCAGAAATTAAACCACTTTGGCGATCACCCATCTATGGACTGACCGCGAGACTAGTTGCTTAACCTCGCCGATCACTTACGGACCGGTGAGAGCATCTAGCTATGAGCGCCTATGAGGTATTTACTATCCCAATTATATATTAAAATACCGTCTAGAATACTTTAGAATGTCAATTCTCATTTCACGTGAGTAAAATTGAACATGTATTGCCATTAAATAAATTAGAATTATGTGTATGTATTTTATATTTGACATCTGTCATTATACGGCCATGCGTAGCGCCACATAGCGGAATACCGTGGTAGGTTTAGATGTCATTACTGTCTGTGACGATGTATGCGCACTAGAGATAGTTAAGCATAGATAAACAAAGTCTATCGTATAGCGGTATAACCGTTACACGAATGTAATCAAGTCTGGCTGGAGATTAAATCGCATTAGTGTACCAAGATGCAACAAACTTGTATAATTAAAGAGTAGAGTGTAAGGAAGTGCAAGACGCAAAGTGATCCCACAGATTTTAGGACTAGGATTATATACAGAACCATTCAGACAATATGTAGTAGAATATAGCTTAAACTATAAATTTCGATAACTAAACCTTAATATCGCGGTATAAGAGTCAGATAAACGTATCTACAATTTCTCAATTTTACAGGAAAGCAAAAATACTGTGAAAATTCAGCTCTTTAAACTTTACCAGCTTTTTAGTACACATAAAATACTAGTATGGAAAAAAAAGTTTTTTCTATGTATTGCCATACTCTTAGAGCTTTGGAAAAAATAGAAAATTATTTATTTATATATGCTAACATAGACGCAATATATATATATTTAAAATTCGGTTGATATACGTTAGTGTGGCCCTTAATTATTTTTAAACTTATGTTGTTATCAAACTTAAATACGTCATTTGTGAAGTTAAATTTTTATATGTCTGTAGTGATAAAATGTGTAATAAAATAGGTAATAAATCAATAATCTTTATTTACTCCTGAAATAGTACAATAGTAAAACCTGTAATCAGCATATCAGCGTTTAGAAAAATATTAAATATCTTCGTCATCTGTTGTTGGAGTTCCAACTGAAAACCCTTTATAAAAATCATGATATAGCGTTGAAATGATGCCTTGTCTGCATAAGTCTTGTAAATCGTCATACTTTTCACTAGAAATGGGTAAGGGTTTGTCATATGCATTTTTCAACACAATTTGTTCCACAGGTATTCTTTTGCCTCTTCTGATAATCTTAATCATTTTAAAATCATCATCCTTCAAATCATGTTTAAAATATATATGTTTATTGTCTTCTTTACGATACTGCAGCTATCTTATTTTAGCCAGTTGACAGCATTGCCATCACATTCCACCTTAGCATTCTTAACTAATATAGTTTTTAGGTATTAAATATCTACGAAGTCTTCTGTTCCCATTTCATGGACGTCATATGGATTTTTTCGCGAAGCTTTTCCTATAATTGAATAGAATCTTCTGTTTTTTCTCAAATTCTTCTTCCATTCCTTGGGCTCTGCTTGACCTCTGCGCTTGCGTTTCCGATTTTGAAGACCAGTTATGGTAGACTCAACCCCAAAAATATCGGTAGCATTAGTTTCTATGTTTGTATCAAGAATATTACTAGAATGAGGAATGTTTTGGGTCATAACATCATTTATTTGAACATTATTTCTTGTTTCCGAAATTGAAAAATCACTTGATGACAAGATACATTCATCTGGTGCGGGCTCGCCATCATTGCTCGAATGTGATAAATACAAATCCTCATTTAAATCAATAAGTGACACATTTTCCAATGTCAATAATTTTGTGGGTGACGGTCCAGGTTCACCAAAAACAGAGAGAGATTAATTTTCTAAAGTTGTCGTTAAGTTACTAAAGGATGGTTGAGCTTGTCCTCAACCATCCTTTAGTAACTTAACGACAACTTTAGAAAGCTTAAGGCTTAAGCAGTTGTTGATTTCTTCAACGGCAGCATTGCAGATGCTCTTGATTGAATGAGTTGGTTCCTGAGACAAAACAAAACAACATTATTTAACTGTAAAGTAAATAATATCATTGCTGTAGGTATAGGTACTTAGTATTCACCCTAATGAGTAAAAAGGGTTTGGTTTTACAACATTAGTAAATTTAAATCGTAAATTACACACATTTTATAATACAAATAACACAATATTATTATTACTATTAGTATTATCCGAGCTCAAACTCTGTTACACTTACCTTACCTGGGAATCAAACCGTTTATTGCAAATTAATAACAGTCAAGACTAAAACATAGGTATTAAAGATAACTCACCTGTTCAAAAATCTGATGGAATTCGTCGTGAACCTGAGATGGTTCTCTTCGTTCCAACGATTCCAAAATCTTCCAATTTCTACTGTTTTTCTTCATTTTATTGAATCACTGTATTATTGTCACTTAAAATCACTATTACGAAGTAAAAGCAAAAAAAAGTATTCTCCTAACTTCAAATCAGGGGGCTCCCCACACTGCGTATTTCAACTCGTTGGGACCTTACATCAACTTTTAGGTGTCAAACCAACGTAAGTTAATATTTTCTTAATGGACTATAATACTAATCAAACAAAATAGTACTGCCACAAAAACGTAAATCGTAATACATCGCTTTGGCCATTGACTTGTATTATTTATCTACATAAATGTTTGTGCCAATCAAACGTAAATACACAAACGTTACACAGGCTCTTTAAACTAAGCATCAAAACAAAATTCTGTTACGACCAAAACAACGTATAAGCTTTTACGTTCTTATGGTTTGTATAATATTGCCAAACAAACTATATTCTAAGAATAAAAATATTGTTTTTAGAAATACGTTCCTATAGCTCTTAAGAGGTAGGAAGATAATTAGAACTATTTAAACGGTATTCATAATACGTGTTTCTGGTTCAATTGAAAATGATTCTTAATCTATTTCGTTTTTTTGGAATTTGATAAATACTGACTTTACCGTTACGTCGTTTTGGCAATTCATAAAGGACTATATTGTGAACCGTTTTATGAAAAAAAACTTTTTTTGATTTTTTGTAGATACGTTAATCTGGTTCTTATACCGCGATATAATCTCTTTGACAATAACTTAATACAAGCTAGCCAAATATCATTACTATTATAAAATACATTTTATAAATGTTTTAACAATTCGTGTAACCTACCTAAATATCTATATAATACGTAATTATAAATAATGACGTATACTGAACTATATTACTACAAACATGTTCTGACTATTTTAAAATCTACATGAATAAAAACTTTTTTTATTTATTATATTATAGAATTAAATTTTTGTAAGCAAATTTAAAAACATTCGGTATCGATATATATATATGGCTGGCCAGTTAGTCTATTGATTAGTTACAATGACTACTAAGCCACAGGCCGTGGGTTCGATTCCCACCCGGGACAAATCTTTGCGTGCATGAACATATTTGAGAACGTCATCATCATCGTCATATAAGCCTAAAAACGTCAACGACTGGTCAAAGGCCTCCCCTAAAAATCTCCACATTTTGACTTTGACGGGTCGGTGGGCGTGGTTCGTAGATACTTGCCTTTCACGCCACAGGTCGATACCCATCCAGGAGAAATATTTGTGTGCATGAACCGTTTGTCCAGGGGCTCTACCGGCTAAGTCGCCGAACATCGATTTCTTAAATGGCGTTCAAATAAATTAAGGTTAAAAATTACTTAATCAATCGTTAAATCGGCTTCCATGAGCACATGTGGCGTCATAAATGGCCCGGAATCGATTGTGAACGTTGAAGCTGATTTAACGATTGATTAAGTAATTATTAACCATTATTTACTTGAATGCCATTTAAGAAATTGATGTTCGGTGACTTAGCCGGTACAGCCCCTGCGTCTGGGTGTGATTATCTATATAAATAGGTATGTATTTACAAAAAGAAAAGTTGTAGATGAAGAATATCAGTTATCTGGTTTCCATAGTACAAGCTCTGCTTAGTTAGGGTTCAGATGGCCGTGTGTATGGCCCAGGATATGATTTTATTTTTTTTATATCAGAGGGTGACATACTAGCAAGATGGTCACCTGCCACCGTCCATGGACACTCGTAACAACAGAGAAGTCGCGGGTACGTTGCCGGCCTTTAAGAATCAGCAAACAAGTGTTGCTGACCCTTCCCCCCACCTCAATGAGTTTTGGCGACCTTACTCACACGACAGAAAGACAACATTAAACTTATTAATGTTATTATTAAGAAATGTCTTCTGTAAGGTGGAGGTAGGTACTTCCCCAGTCGGGTTGCTCTTTGAGTGAATGAACGCAATGCCCTACCTCTCTTAAAATAAATAATATTAATCTTATCGCTTATTTTACGCTAACCACATCCAGATTAACATATTTATATAGATTCCTAGCAGCGATATTGTTCACTGTACCAAATGCTTTCTATGTTTTGTTATTCTAATATTCATTTTAAATCTTGAAACATTTATTATACATTTATTTATATTTTATTTTATTTTACATACATATAATAAAATCGTAGGAAAGTCAAAACTGTACGTCGAATATTTTTTAAAAAGGATACTTGTGGTGTGATCTACAATCTAAATCGAAGCCAAAAATATAGTTTTTAGAAGTTTTGTCTGTTGGTCTGTATGTATGTCCGGGCTAAACTCAAAAAGTACTGCATGGATTTACTTCAAATTTTGCATGAATATGACGAAGAGGTCGGCTCAACATATAGGCTACATATATTATCACGCTATCACCTACGGGGGAAGTGCTGTGATAATTTATAAAGTTTAACGCGGGTAAAACCGCGGGGCACAGCTAGTAGAAAATATTCAAGTACTCACATTTACATTATATTTGTTTCTGCTCTTTTGAAATTTGCTGAAACATAATGTTTAATTCACCACGGGACGCAGGAAATAGGCCGAACTGACGAAGGTTGGCCCCTTTTGTGACATTATTCAAAAATACGATTTGTGTGCGAGATATTAAAGTCGACAGCCAACCCAAGCAGCAAAATGTGGTCTAGTAATTGTCCTGGAACCACCATTTCATTAGACTATAACGGAATAGTAAGCAATTATAACCACGGAAAAGGGCCCAATTTATAGGCGTATTTTAGCTAATTAAATATCTATAGTAGACTTGGTGAATACCATTTTGACCAATAACGGCCATATAGTTGGACTATGTAAAACTATTTTCTCCCGCGAAGCCAACTATCAGCGCTTAATGGAACCAATCACGACAATAGTAACCTTATAGTTAGACCACGTAGAACTATTTGCTCTCGCGAAGCTAACTATGAGCGCTAAATGGAACCAAACACGACAATAACGTACACGGTGAATATCTTACAAGCTCATACAAAGTGATGTGAATTTGTAAATGTTGCTATGCACATTTGTAAAGATTAATTAATATTGATAAAGGTAAGTTATTATATTTTTATAATAAATATTATCTAGAATAAGAGTAGGGTGTTAGTTAACAATAAGTGAAGCCGTGTTTGAATGTGCATGGCGCAGGTATATTTTCGGTGAAGTGTAATAAGTTTTTTGTCAAAATTTTTAAACGCCCCTCGAAATTCACGTTTTCATTAACTTGAATTTTAAAATAATGTTGGTTTCAGTAAGACATACAACGAAAAGTCGCCATCTTGACAAACTTGGTCTTCCCAAATACATTAACAAACCGTTATAGGCGTACTTTGTTACAAATGGTAAATATCAGAACTATTGCTTGGCCATATTGTTTGGAATTAGAGTTCCGCAAATATTGTAATGTTACTCTATGTTGTTATTAGGTACCGATGTCTTATTTTCATATTTTTGTTTAGGTGTCAGGTGTGAAAATGGTAATGTTTCTGGACGTCGATAGCTTTTTAACTAAAAGGGATTTTCGGGCTTTAAAAATTGTTTGAAATATTTTCTACTTCTATTTTGTGCTTTCCCTTGCTAACTTGGTTTATTGTTTCACAGAATCGTGATCAAGACCAAATTAGTTAGATGCCAACGGTCTCTCGAGAAGATACTCGTTCAAATACTACAAGATCACTTACTTCATTTACAACAAAACTCGGCTACCATTCAATCCGGATCAGCAATTTTACCTGTATCTTCTTTTGTCGCGCAAAACCCTCAACTTGTCATAACAGAAGCAGAAAAAACACTGTCAGATGTCAGTTTAAATGCTCAACATTTCGTTCTTTACAACACGGATAACCAAATACAGCCTGTCGAGGATGGTCAAATTCTACAACTTCAACATGAAGTAAAGTCAATCAAAGAAGACATTAAAACCATCATACCAAATCAAAATCCACTTTATGAAATACAAACTAACATGTGCTGAGTGCTGTGTCGAAGAGAGATTCAGAATAAATTAAACTCGTACATCCAATGACCGTTTCAAGAAAGCAAGAAGACGTAGATGTAGACATGTTATAAGAAATCTAAGAGAACTTGAAGAATTTGAAACAAACTTAACAAATACGTTTATTCAAAATTTCTAATAAAGAATTGAATGCCGCATGTCGTATTGTATTCTACAGCCCATTTTCTAAGATCGCTATGTAGTTGAAAATTGGAATAGTTTTCAATATCGCATTCATCTTCTTGTACAGGTTCCTCACTAACACAATCTTCCAAGTCTACATTTAAAATTGCTTTTATCGATTAAACGTTTTTTCGTGCAGAATCATTAAAATAAACATTTTGTCTTAAATTTTCACAATAACAATTTTGTACGGAACCTTCTCATATTTCTACGATTCAACAAAATCAAAATATCCGTACTGAGACTATAACAGAATTTGCAAGACCACTACAAGCCAATGTTTTCTCGTTCAGGTCACCACGGATATAGTTTTGGATACTAAGTATATTATATTAAACCTTTATAAGCGTGTTAAGATTATAACGATATTGGTTTATACCACTATATAACCGCTCCATTTTACTGATAATTGTTCTGTAAAGTAAATTTATAAACCCTTATAAAACCAAGTAATAAATGCAAATAGTATCCTGAATGTTTAGTTCTGTTTATCACTCTTATTGGTGTACTTTACTTATAGTGGTTCTATAATGTTTCTTGTTAGTAGTTATAAGCATAGCTTACCAGTTTATCTGCTCTTGAGTGCGTTTACACCCTCGCGATACTTTTATAGGTCACCCAAGCTTATATTTGACCTTTAATTTCGGCCTATAAGTAATTATAAGCTAATGTATAGGAGGAGATATACTATAAGGCCCAACTAACTCCATGCTTGCTATTATAAGCGATGCAGCAAAAACTAGAACCCTTAAGAGAACATTAAAAGTGCTGGAGTCCTATAACGTCTGCACTATAGGATAATTTTGCTGCTTGGGTAAGGACCCAAAAAAATACAAGATCAAACTTAAAATAATATATACTTATCAAGGAATTACAATTATATAAACTAAGTTAATTAGGTGACGACCGTTCGATGGTTGAGTAGGAAGTGGCCAGTGACGGGTCCCACGGAGCCGAGGAGCGGGCTTCGGGTGTCCGGTACAGCGGTGGTCACGTTGCTTTCCGGCTATGCTGATTAAGCGCCTTCGTGTGACTCGCTGTTGCGAAGTGTAACAATGGGGTAAATGCTAGTCAGCGGTTATAGTGTGCTATGCATATGTAACATGCGTAGTTTATGTCTGGGGTTCATAACAAAAATACAATGGGATAATGTTTTACATGTTTTGGTGGGTAAGTACTTCTCATACAATGGCGCAGCGGCTAAGACAGTCGCCTCGTCGCTTCCTGTCGCGGGTTAGAGTCCTGCGCCGGAAAACTATTAGTGTGACCCATAAATTGTTGTTTTGAGTCTGGGTGTAATTTGTGTCCGTCTACTATATGTTTGTAAAGTACCCCGCGCGCGACGCAGGTATAAGATACCATAACGCGGGCGTTATCTAAAAAAAAAAACTTGAGAGGTGTTACACCCGGATGGAACGAAGTTATTTCTTATTATTTATTATGTACAAAAACCTGTACACTCAACAAAAATAATCGTCGCGACACCACACTGTTCAATGCGAAATAGAAATGAAAATATCTGGCTTGCTTTCTATAAGAGAGAGAGAGAGAGAGAGAGACAGACAGAGAAACAAGCGCTGGTTTCTGGTTTCGATAGAATAACAGGGTCACCCCGTTTCATGCATCGTAAAAACAGAATGTCTCAGAAAAACATATCTATACCTATCATCAACAAACATACCTCCATCAATTCTCGTAAAATATGAACTGAGTGAAAGCAAGGCGAATTTCCCGCTAAAATATTTACTCCAAACTCCTTTTGTAAATTGAATCAGAGTTATCTGGAGGACTCCATTCCAACATTGGATGCCATTCTGAGAAAAACTTCAAGAAAATACTAAAAGAAAATGGATTGAAGTCAAAGAACATGAGAACTCCTTAAAATGTTAATAATGATATAAATATAGTAATTCATTTTATTGGAGATTTTCTGTAAAGGTGTTGTAAATGTGTTTCAATAAATTTTCTTAGATTAAATAAACATTTTTTGTGTTTATTTAAAAACAAATCACACAAGTACTTTTAGTCACTGAACGGAGTTGTTTTGGTTTTGTACTGTATTGAGACACAATGAACATATTTTATTTTTTTATTTTATCTCTTTAAATATCTTCGGACAACTAACACAGTAGCATCTAATCCCAAACTAAGTAGAGCCTCTACTATGGCAACCAGACAATTGATAAACACACCCTGGGAGGAGTCTGAGCTGCCTTCCCCAATTGCCGACTCCTGCCAGTCCGGCACAGCGAATGTGCCACAAACAGTTCGCTGTCTTCCCGGAGCTGTTTGCCCGTGGCGGCAATAGACGACACTTCTCATACTGCCACCGCAGCAAATTTGAGTAAAGTAGACGAGTAATTAATGATATCCCGTATCTATCT
Organism: Pseudoips prasinana; assembly: GCA_951640165.1. NCBI lineage: Eukaryota > Metazoa > Arthropoda > Insecta > Lepidoptera > Nolidae > Pseudoips > Pseudoips prasinana. The sequence continues at coordinate 13,104,779 of OX621259.1, read as the reverse complement.
GCATCAAATAGGACGCCGTGGTCTCCTTCTGTGAGGCAGTCATGCTCCAGAAAGAGGCCGCCGAGAGGGATCGGGAGCGACCCCGTAGCCCAATTCCCCTCGGGCCTGCGGTGGCAGTATGAGAAGTGTCCTCAACTACCACCACGTTAAAGCAGCTCCGGGAAGACAGCGATCTGTTTGTAGCGCAGTCGCTGTGCTGGACTGGCAGGAGTCGGCAATAGGGGAGGAAAATCCAGAGCGCTCTCAGGGTACGTGTCCCGACCATCTGGGATATGGCACAAAAGGGGAGCACCGGAGCAGCATATCCGCGTTCCCGGGGCTCCCCCCACCTGGCGCCAAGAGAAGTCCACTGCAGGTTAGGTTTAGTCGTTGCGAGTCCGACATACCCGGCGCCTTCTGCAGCGCCTCGCTGATGTTTGCGAAGGCGCATACTGACAGTTTTGACGCACTACTGCGAAAAAAAGTTGTATCACTACTATACAGGCTACGCAATAGTCAAAATGAAATGCTGCGCTTCATAGCAGCTCGTTTTGACAGCCCAATTGTGTGTGTAATGGTCCAAAAGATCAAATCTGTTCTAGATATTAAGTACTAACATAGGCTAATGTAATTGTAACTAACATGATTTTTATATTATTTAATTTTAATTTTAATATTATTTTATTTGATTTTATATTGATACTAACATAGAATAAGTGTATTGTTACTAACAAAATGGACCCTTTGTTGGACTGAAATAAATAATTAATAATAATAATAATAATACCCACCTGCAGACACTTTTTGCGGGTGGCATGTGGCATTCTCCTGCGAAATAAAAATAAAAAACTATCTCCATACATACTCAGTCAATATTATTATATTCAATACCATTACCATACAAAACAACATGTAAAACATACACCATCTGGCGCTGATTACCGCACGGTAGTTATTCAATATCCTGCGTGGTGTGTGATTGATTACTTGATATGTCATTGGCATTGTTTGTTTACGTTTTTATCTCGTTTCATTGCCCTGCAGATAGACAGACTGACAGTACCTAATGTTATGATATTGTAATGGAAATCTGGACACACGCGGCAGCGTGTTCAGCCAAGTTCAGAAAAAGGATCTGGCAATGCGCCGTATGCAATATTACACGAATCATTTCGCGCATATTCTGACCCCTTCACAACTCATTACCTATTTAAATACACATACATGGAATTCAGCACATTTATTGGGATCAAAAATTTGGATTGTTGAGCTTGTATTATATCCCAAGTGAACACAGAATCTCTATCTACTGTATGGCTGACGGCATAGAATATCACCACCCCATTTCATCCCATTGGAGGCGTAGAAGTCGACCCGAGGGTCTCCCAGAGAATGGCTAGCAGCTTCTCCCTCTGTGTGTACGAAGACCATTCTGTGATCGCCAACCCGTTTGCCAAGCTTGGCGATTATGGCATAAAAATCCTAATTATAGACACAACTCCTTTGTGAAAATCTTTTGGGGAGCCTTTGCCCAGCAGTGGGCGTCATTAGGCTGACATGATGAACACAGAAGTTGGCACCCATATTTAAAGATCTTGATTCTTTTGTCAGTGAAGTCGAGAACACCGCATTATTGCATATTGAACTTGGCTTTTATTTCACATATATGTTTTGATGGGATCATTTTAGCTTAAATATTATAGTGACCTCCAGCCCGGGTAAATAAAACAAACTAAAAAAAATATACACGTAGATTTTAAAAAGCGATTGTAAATAGTTTGTAGTAATATAGTTAATTCGGTATAGATAATTATTTCTAGGAACATGTAGATATTTAGATCTGCGGTATAAAATCATTGTTGATCCAGCGGTCAGTGACCCGGACTACTAATTGCTTGCGCCTTGCGACGGGCTTGCCAGTATCCTCTGGTGAAGCAGTGAAAGCTTACTACACTAACTGAAAACGTCACGTAATAAAGCTACCGCGTTTTATTTTGAATATTTTGCGCTCCACAAAAACTATCACCTATTAATTCTACTGTAATACAAACTGTAAAATTTCTTTTATAGATTTTCAACTTTATCACAAAAGCACAAGGTTCACTTTCAATTGGGGAAATTTGACATATTGGTGTAGCTTGGCGTCTGTACAAAATAATCGGGAAACCTTTTAGTCTAGTACCTATGTGGCTCGTGTATCTTCATTTTCTATCTAATTAGAAACAAGTTCAGGGCTCCTTAGCCGTAGATTAGTGTAATCAGCTAGGGTTACATTGCCGAAGCCATTTGTTGTATTAACTGCTTCATAAGCTTCCCTTTCTCCTTACTGTTTGGGCACTCGGGTTTCTTAGCGAGTTGTATAAGAGTTTACTGGTTTATTACTTATTGGATAGGTCAACAGATATCAGGCTGATGATGTATAAGTTCATAATATACTGCCTCTTTGGTTTATTGGTAGCGTGTTCATCCACAGAGAACGAGGTCCTGAGTTCTAATCCCGGGTCGGGCCAAAAGTGATTTTGGGACATTTCTGTAAAAAGAAAAATTTCTCAGCATCAGCCCGAAGTCTGGGAGTTGGCGGTATTATACTCCCGTGCCTCGGAGAGCACGTAAAGCCGTCGGTCCTGAACCTGACCTCTTTCCGGTCGTGTCGCTAGTGGTCCCATCGGATCATGAGAGTGATGGAATAGAAAGTGATCCTGTGTTTGCGTACAAGCTTCTGCACTATAATATGTCTCGAGCAGAAATCTCTATTGAGACTGGCCGCCGTGATCGAAATTCGGCTAGAAGGACATTAAAAATTCCATAATATAGGTTATGGACACATCTACCCCTAGAACTCTGTGGATTATTAATAAAAAAAAAACTTTATAAATTATAGCCTATGTGTTATTCTAATGTAAGTATAAGCTATATTATTGTAAAGTTTCATTAAAATCCATTCACTAGTTTTTACGTCAAAGAGTAACAAACATCCATTCATCCATACTTAAAAACTTTCGCGTTTATAATATTAGTATGACTCTGGGACATTATTTATACACGGCCATTTGTTCCCAAACTAAGCAGAGCTTGTACTATGGAAACCAGATAACTGATATACTACATAGATATACTACATTTCTTTTGTAAATAAATGCATATATATGTAGATAATTACACCCAGACTCAGGACAGACAGACTGATCATAAACATTTTATACTGATGTAAACTATAAGAGTATGCATAATATGATGTGAGTATGATAATGGATGTTTTCTATAAGTATTTATCTATCTATATAAGTATGTATATCGTCGCTTGGCACCCATAGTACAAGCTTTGCTTAGTTTGGGGCTAGGATGATCTGTGTGACATTGTAACATAATAATCGTAGAACATTATCTGACCAAATCGGAGTCGTTCTGGAGAAAGGCCAGGGGCTCTACTGGCAAAGTCGCCGAACATCGATTTCTTAAATGGCGTTCAAATAAATAAAGGTTAAAAATTACTTAATCAATCGTTAAATCGGCTTCAACGTTGACAATAGATTCCCGACTATTTATGACGTCACATGTGCTCATGGAAGCCGATTTAAAGATTGATTAAGTCATTTTTAACCTTAATTTATTTGAACGCCATTTAAGAAATCGATGTTCGGCGACTTATCCGGTAGAGCCCCAGGTCAGAAGTACCCTAAACCGGCGAGCATGTATGAAGAAGATAATGACAGTAAATGAGGCAAAAGAGGTGTGCAAAGATCGTGACAAATGGAAATCCGTTGTCTCTGCCTACCCCTCTGGGAAACAGGTGAGAGTATATGTATGTATGTATAACAAAATTGACCTAATTTGATAGTCTTTAAATACATAGCACATCTGTGTGAGGCGATGAAACAAATAGCTACAATAAACTTTAGCTCCACGTATCAAATATCACAACAGAACACTATTTACTAACACTGAAATCTGCGCTAACATTCCACCACACTGCGTGATAGCACTGAAACGTAGTAAAGTGATACACACAACACAACACGTGTGTTAAACACAAATAAAGTTAGATTGTTACATTTTGTAATGAAACATAAACAATAGAATTGCGCCGCGACGCTCTGTACATCTTAGTTTGCATTTTGCATATCGTATCGATAAAAAGCCCCCTCAACGCGGACGGGGGCCTCGTCATGTCATTAACGTATGGTGAAAGTTGCACAAAACTCCCTAAAATGATGATCTTGCCCTCTCTCCGCCAGTATTCGCCCAGAGTCGAGGTTCGAACCCCACAGGGGGTGCCCTACGGCGCGGGTTACTAAATTGTTAGACGGCTCGAGCCCTCCGCTCGCCTCTATAGTCCGGTGAAGTAGTGAAAGCCTCCTAGGCTAACTATAGCGTCAGGATAAAAAAAAATAAAAAATAAACAAGAGCAAAAAAACAGCTCTGTACATCAAAATCCAAGTTGAAGTCTAGAAATAGAAATATTTATTGTCAGAAAGTGTGGTATGTATTATTACAGAGTATCAGCTAACTCCATACCAAATTTTATTAAAATCGTTCCAGCCGTTTAGATTGAAGAAGTAACAAATTATCACACTCACAAACTTTTGCCTTTATAATATTAGTGTGATAACCCTTTACACTTTTCATTTCATTCATTCAATTATTACTTTTTAAAGTCTACATCCAGGAGTGATTTGAGCTTCCTTCCTCATGGAAGGAAGCTCAAATCACTCCTGTACCAAAAACCAAAAATCCCACCGCTTTTGCTGATTACCGTCCTATATCCATCCTCCCGTTCCTCTCCAAAGTCCTTGAGCGTCTGGTCCATAGACAGCTTCATTCCTTTGTTTGCAAAAATAATCTCCTAAATCCAATGCAATCCGGTTTTCGTCCCAGTCATAGTACTGTCACTGCCCTGGTCAATATTACGGAAGACACTAGGAGTGCCATGGAGAATGGAAATCTTACAGTTCTGCTCCTATTAGACTTCAGTAATGCATTCAATACTGTGGATTTTGACATTCTTCTTGGCATTCTTAGCTCTCTCAACATATCTCCAACAGTGATTGATTGGTTTCGCACTTACCTGTTTGGTCGCCGGCAAAGAGTCCGTATTGATGACTCTTTCTCTTCGTGGTGCAATACAGTAGCCGGTGTGCCGCAGGGTGGCGTTTTATCTCCATTGCTTTTTGCTATTTTTATTAATTCTATCTCAAATAACCTTTCTTCCTCCTATCATCTTTATGCAGACGATCTCCAAATATATTCTCATTCTCGGCTTGCAAACCTGCCTGATACCATCAGAGGCATTTATTTATACTTATTATATAGATTGATATTAGATTAACCCATATTGGGAAGTGTCACGCTCAAACCCAAGAGGTTTAAGTGACACTATAGGTATTTAAATACTCTGAATTGTAATATGTTTTTTTGATAATAAATAAAAAAAAAAAAAAAAGTTGTCATCTCTGATTTATCTCGTATAGGGGAATGGAGCCATAGTTTTGGTCTTAAAATTAACCCATCAAAAACACAAGCCATCATCATCGGCAGCTCTAGAATGGTGTCTAGGATAGATATGTCCCAACTTCCACAAATTACATTTGAAGGTACTATTATCCCATTTAAAGACACAGTTAAGAATTTGGGGATTGTATTAGATAGTTCATTATCCTGGGGCCCACAACTGAAAGCAGTTAACCGAAGATTATTTGCTTCAGCAGGCTCTCTTAGGCGTCTGCGCAATTTTCTCCCCATTACCACTAAAATCGCGCTTGCTCAATCGCTTCTCCTACCGATCCTCGACTACGCCGATGTCAGCTATCTTGATCTTACTGAAGAGCAACTCGATAAGCTTGAGCGACTTCAAAACTTTTGTATAAGGTTCATATTTGGCCTTCGCAAATATGATCATGTCTCCTCATTTCGTACAAAGCTCAAGTGGTTGCCGATTCGCCTTCCCCGGAATGCTCATATTCTTTCCTTGCTTTATAACATTCTCTTTAACCCTGCTACTCCCATATATTTAAAAGAACGCTTCGAGTTCCTTTGTGACACGCATTTGCGATCCTTAAGATCATCAGAAAACGTAAAACTTCATATCCCAGAGCACAAATCTATATTTATGGGAAACTCTTTAAGTGTGCAGGCAGCCCGACTTTGGAATGCCTTGCCTATTGTAATTAGACGTGCTCAGACAATAGCAACTTTCAAAAAGCTTGTCAGAGATCACTATTTGAGTGTATAATTGATGTTTTCTTAAGTTAAGTATCTATTCTCTTCTTATTTGCTTATTTAATTTTGTCTTTTTCATATTTTAACAGTAAATTCACTAAAAATAGTTTTATTTATGGATATACCATCATTTTGGTATATCTCTTGTTGCACACCAGCTCCTATCCATCCTAAGGTTGTCTGGAAGAGATCGCTTTATGCGATAAGACCGCCCTTTGTACAACTTTTTTATGTAATATCTCATGTTGTATTTATTTTTATGGTGTACAATAAAGAGTATTCTATTCTGTTCTATTCTATTATCTACTATATAAAAATAAGTCGGGTTTTCCTTCCTGACGCTATTACTCTAGAACGCACAAACCGATTTCCACGGGTTTGCATTCGTTGGAAAGGTCTCGGGCTCCGTGAGGTTTATAGCAAAGAAAATTTATAAAATTTAACGCGGGTAACACCGCGGGGCACAGCTAGTCTACTATATAAAAATAAGTCGGGTTTTCCTTCCTGACGCTATAACTCCAGAACGCACGAACCGATTTCCACGGTTTTGCATTCGTTGGAAAGGTCTCGGGCTCCGTGAGGTTTATAGCAAAGACAATTTATAAAATTTAACGCGGGTAACACCGCGGGGCACAGCTAGTCTACTATATAAAAATAAGTCGGGTTTTCCTTCCTGACGCTATAACTCCAGAACGCACGAACCGATTTCCACGGTTTTGCATTCGTTGGAAAGGTCTCGGGCTCCGTGAGGTTTATAGCAAAGAAAATTTATAAAATTTAACGCGGGTAACACCGCGGGGCACAGCTAGTTCTAGTATAAAACAAAATATTTAATAATTGTATAAATGTCAATAGCAATATCTTTTTATGTCACAAATATCTCATAATGTCAAAAGCGTTTATTGCTTATTTTTTGTTGATAATAGTTCATTGATAGATTATATATCTAAATATTTTATATACGAGTCAGTTTCGCAGTTCATAATTGATTATTTTTAAAGGAAGTTGTTTTATATTACCTTGAATCCCATTGTAAAATTTAAGGCTGATTTCAGAGTCATGCGCGCGAGCGGCGCCGGCCAAACGCGCGCGCTTACAATTACACTAGATAGCAGTTGCGTTTCATAGTCACGCAGTTCACACGCGCCGCGTGTGACACGCGCGCCGTCGGTCAGCGCTGCCCACGCTCCTCTACTGGCAGCTAGCGTTTCAGAGTGAATGTGAAACAGGCGACAACCAATGTACAACTTAATGGAGCTAGGTTGGACCCTGTTGAATCAACTGTGTTCTTGGGTATCACTATTGACTCAAAGCTACAATGGAGCCCACAAATAGAAAAACTGTCCGGCAAATTAAGTTCTGCAGCATATGCAGTGAAAACTATTAGACGGCTGACTGATGTTGACACAGCTAGAATGGTTTGTTTCAGTTATTTTCATAGTGTAATGTCCTACGGAATTCTTCTCTGGGGTAGCTCTGCTGACATTAACACCATATTTATATTGCAAAAAAGAGCTGTAAGAGCTATCTATAATCTTGGCCCGAGAGTGTCTCTAAGAGAAAAGTTCAAAGAGGTCAACATTCTAACTTTACCATCTCAGTATATATATGAAAACTTACTATATGTGCATAAAAATATCGATTCCTTATGTAAAAGGAGCGATACACACAATGTAAATACTAGATATAAGAATAATCTCATATTGCATATTACCCGTCTCCACAAAATAAGTAACTCTTTTATGGGGCAATGTTTAAGATTCTATAACAAACTTCCCAATGATATTAGAGAATTGTCTACGAATAAGTTTAAAAGAATTACTAAAGCCAAATTGTGTAGGGCATATTACAAAATTTCTGATTATTTAAGTGATAAAAGTGCTTGGGATTGAGTTGTTCTGAGTCAACACACATGATTGTAATTAATCTTAAGTATATTTTATTTTAAAAAGGATTCCTACTGAGTTTTCTGGCAGTGTTTCTTAGTAGCTGCCACGTCATGCACTGCACGGTAGGGTAAAAAAAATATGACGAATCCACATAAATGTAAAATTTTACGGAATAAAGTACCTTTGACTTTGACGCGTCTCGCACGCGCCGCTGTTGAGACGCGCTGGCCTCCGGCGCGTGCCGCGCGCGTCATTCTGGAATCAGCCTTATACACATTGCATAACTTTTTTTAAAACAGAGTGTTTTATATATTTTTATAGTAACTTCTTATATTATTCTTACTCTCTGACCAAATCGGAGACGTTCTCAAGAAAGCCCAGGTCAGAACTACCCTAAACCGGCGAGCATGTATAAAGAATATAATGATAGTAAATGAGGCGAAAGAGGTGTGCAAGGATCGTGACAAATGGAACTCTGCCTACCCCTCTGGGAAACAGGCGTGAGTAGTGTATGTATGTAACTTCTTATATAGTCGTATTGACTGCCTCGTTGGTCAACCGGTAGCGTGTTCACCCGCAGAAAACGAGGTCCTGGGTTCAAATCCCGGGTCGGGCCTTTAAGTGATTTTGAGACTTTTCTGTAAAAATAAAAATACCTCAGCATCAGCCCGAAGTCTAGGAGTCGGCGGTATTATACCCCCGTGCCTCGGAGAGCACGTAAAGCCGTCGGTCCTGTAGCTGAGCTCTTTCCGGTCGTGTCGCTAGGCGTCCCATCGGGTCATGAGAGTGATGGAATAGAAAGTGCTCCTGTGGTTGCGCACACACTTGTGCACTATAATATTGAAATTCGGCTAGGAGGACATTATATAGTCGTAGCTACGTTAATGAAATTGTGTTCCCTGAACGGAAACAGGTATTTCAATTTAATTACTTAATTTGGCATTGTGTTTTCACGACACGAACGTGTCCGTGACATTTTTATCTCTGTAATGGAAAAAGTATATAATGGAAATTGTTTTATTATATAATTTGTTTACGATCTTGTCATTTTTATACTTTTTTAATGACTTCAAAAGAACTTAGGTACTTATTAATCTTCTAAAACTATTCAACTTTATGGTTTCATTTTTTATTTCACCGAAGTCACGTCTGCCACTGTATCAGTTAACCTACGAGTATTATCAATTTATTTTTTTCGTACTCCGAAGTTTCATTTGGTCGACAAACATTTCGCCGAAGTTACACATAGCCGAAATAACATTTGTTCCAAGTATTGTGTATTTTAATTACCATATTTTCATTTCACCGAACGCCTAGAAAGTTTGTGAAAATTATTTCATCTCTTATTTTTGCTGTTGCTGCAGCATGCAAGCAGGCTTGCAAAATGCAGCAGGCATGCAGCATGCAAGCAGGCATACAGTATGCAAGCAGGCATGCAGAACCCATGCAACATGCAGCAATTATTTACTAAGCATCATTCTGTCACGGCTCCGGCGCTGCGGGGTTTAGGCGGGCCCACGCGAGATTATCGTCGCAGGTGGTTTTAAAGCTCTCCACCGCAGTTTCGGCTTGTTGGCCGGCTTTGCCAACGGCGGGCCACCCTACCCCTCCGTGCCAAAGCGGGCTTAAATAACTCTCTAGGGGTAGGACAAACAAGACTGTATGTAGTAGATAAATGACACTCAGACACAACAAACAAGCTTTCTCATCAAACAACGAAAAATTATTTATTTTATTAACTTAACTTAATCTCAATTTCTATCAAAAAGCTTTTATTCACTGACCAATTTTTTTTACTAATAAAAATATACTAAGTTAATACAATGTAGACTAAAATTTAATAATTTAACCATTTTTAGCAACCATTTTGGTCAGGTTTGTCTTTCGACATAGGCCTCCCCTAGTTTTTTTCCATTCGTCTCTGTCTCGAGCAGTCTTCGCCCTAACTTAATCAACATACAAACAAATATTTGTTCTGTTTGGGGATCGAACCCAAGACCTCTGGCTTAGCGTTCAGGGTCACTAACCACCAGACGAATAGGCCAGTCAATAAAATATTTGTAAGATTTTTAAGATAAGATTTTTAAGACTGATATATTAATAATAATACCATTATTTACACACGGCTATCTGATCCCAAACTAAGCAGACCTTGTGCTACACCAGATAACTTACTACATACATTGCTACATATACTACTTTTCTTTGGTAAGAACATACTTAAATAGATAATTATACCCAGACTCAAGACAAACAGACGTGTTCATGCACACAAATATCTGTCCTGGGTGGGGATCGAACCCACGACCTCCGGCGTGAAAAGCAAGTATTTACCAACCACACCACTACCCAATTACCGGTCAACTAAAAACCAGCGAACCGCAAAGATGACCAGATAAGTTGTATATAAGTTATTACGTACTAATTCGTTAATATATACATTAAATTAACTGTAACTACAAAATAATTACTCAATGACTTTATGATTCTAATGTACTTAGAATAATGATAAATGTTCTTCCTTGTAATGCAAAAAATTAGGAGAAAATCCGGCCAAGTGCGAGACAGACTTGAACGATGGGTTCCGTAACATTAACTATAAAAAACCGGTCAAGTGCGAGTCGGACTCGCACATGAAGGGTTCCGTAGCAGCAAGTATTTTAGTTGATTAAATGAAAGCAAATTGCGGTTTATAACGTATTAAAAAAGAACTACAGGCTAGATCTCGTTCAAACCAATTTTCGTTGTTAGTTTCTATAGTAATGTCCATCATATATTTTTTTTAGTTTTATCATTCTCTTATTTTAGAAGTTACAGGTCCCCCCACACTCATTTTACCACTTTGGAAGTGTCTCTCGCGCAAGTTATTCAGTTTAGATAAAAATGATATTAGGAACCTCATTATGATTTTTGAAGACCTATCCATAGACATCCCACATGTATGGGTACGATCTAAAAATATTTCAAAATCAAAAAAGACAGACAGACATGACGAATCTATAAGGGTTCCGTTTTTTGCCAGTTGGCTACGAAACCCTAAAAACGGCAAAAAAATCATGTTTGTTGTATGGGACTCCCCGCTGAAATATTTATTTTATTCAGCTTTTAGTATTTCGTCGTCTAAGTTACTAACACCACAGAATAATCCCGTTTTATTTATCATTTAACTGCTGTGTATAAGTAGGTTAATTCAATTTAAGAATTAAAAACATACATATATTTTATAAACAGTAATTTGATGCTAAATAAAACGGAGTTTTTGATCTTCTAAAAAATTATCTATCTTTATATCTGCGTTGTTATGATGTTTGTTGTTATAGCGGTAATAGATTTTTTTTCAAAGACCACGCGCACTCTACGGAATCTACTTCCTGGACCGCGGGGTACTTTACAAACATACAATAGGCGGACACAAATTATTTTCAGACTCAGGACAACTATACATATATGGGTAATACAAATAGTGATCCAGCGCGGGACTCGAACCCGCGACACGAAGTGATGAGGCGGCTGTTTTAGACGCTGCGCCACACGTGCAGTCAATACACCATCTGTGTAATTTCAACTATCTAACTATCACGGTTCATGATATACAGCCTGGTGCCAGACAGACAGACAGCGGAGCCTTAGAGTAATAGGGTCCCGTTTTACCCATTTGGTACGGAACCCTAAAAAAGACGACATAGTTAAGTTCTAAGTTATTCTTTTGATTCGTCATCTTGTAAACTTGTAATTACATATCCAGGGACTTATATAGAACAATTAAATTTATATTAATAAAAGTAATGGACCCGATACACCGAGCGAGTTGGTTTGGCGGTTGGTGGTGGTTGATTGTGGTCAGTCACTGCTGCATATTACATGGTCCTTGTTGTCCTCAGAGTATACATTAGATGCATAATATAATTTACACATAATTGTACACTAAAAAGAATTTAAATGATAACAGATGAAGATACTGAAGGCGGTATAGAATCGGTGTCTAGGTTAAAAATAAAATTCATATTTACCTGATGGTAAGTGATCACCAGAGGAGTCGCGGATGTGTTGCCGGCCTTTAAGAGTCGGCAAATAAGTGTTGCTGACCCTTCCCCCACCCCGATAAGCTTGCCACTAAGGTCAGTGCGGCTACGGGCTATCACGGGGGTAACAACTGCGTTCAACCAACGAAATTAACTTATTAAATTTATTCAGATCTTGGGTATTACCACACACTTGACTGCCTCGTTGGTCTAGCGGTATCGTAATAAGGTCCTGGGTTCAAATTCTGTTTCGGGCCAAAAAGTGACTCAGATTTTACTGACAAGAAAATTTCTCAGTATCAGCCGGAAGTCTCGGAGTTGACAGTATTATACTCCCATGCACCGAATAGCTCTATACAATCAATGTACTATCCAACATATGAGTTGAATAGTAGTTGCATACAGTCATTTTCCGTGATAAGGACTAGTTATAATCTTCATTGTTGTATTATAAAAAATCTATAATAAATACATTAGCTATCCTGCATACTTCTACTCTTGAAGTCTTTTTTTAACACCCTCTTTACCCAACTAGTGCACAATGAATGAACGAATGAATTGTTTATACTAATAAGACTTTTACATTGTAGTCCAACATTGCAGACTTAATTGAAATTTATGATGGAAGAATAGATACAATCTATTTTAAGAGAATCATTGTCATGGCGCATAGCGTTTCGTGTTATACATATATACGCTTCATCTTAGTACAAGCTCTGCTTAGTTTGGGATCAGATGGCCGTGTGTAAATAATGTCCCAGGATATTAATATTATTATCCTTTAGCCGAACTTTTTTCTTATTAAATACATTTTTAAATATAAAAAATATTTATTATCTTATAATGACAGTAAATGAGGCAAAAGACGTGTGCAAGGATCTTGACAAATGTAAATCCGTTGCCTCTGTATACCCCACAGCGAAACAGGCATGAGTCAATGTCTGATATAAAAAAAAAGTGAGATACTGGATTCGTGCCAGACAGCTACTCGTCCCGTCTGAACTGTACCTTATTCTTAGTAACGAGATAAGAATCAAATACATCTGTATTGATTTATGAGATTACATTGTTCTATGGCTTTTTGCTTAAGTTCAATGTACAGCCATTGTGTTAGTGGGAATAGTTGGATTAATTTGCTTTACGATTAAAAGTTAACAACGTATTAGAGTGATTGTTAATATCAATTATGCTAATGATGATTACTTAATGTGTACTCAATATGATAATTAAACACACAACTTGATAACAGCCAAATGGTTATTTTTCCGTATTACTACTTATCGTATGGGCAGTGGTTATCACCGTAGCCTAGTTGGTAGTGCTCCTGCCTACGAAGCTGGTGGTCCTGGGATCGAATCCCAGTAAGTGCAAATATTTGTGTGATGAGCACGAACATTTGTTTCTGAGTCATGGATGTTTTCTATGTATTTAAGTATTTATCTATCTATATAAGTATGTATATCGTCACCTGGCACTCATAGTACAAGCTTTGCTTAGTTTGGGGCTAGGATGATCTGTGTGACATTGTCCCCAGATATTATTGTCCCCAGATATCTTAGTGTCAGAGTTATTCAAGCCGCCCATTAGCCCTCTGACATGGCTTAACAATTAACGACTGTTGCCCAACGCCATACACCATGATTCCTTAAATTGTTTCAAGTCCAAAATCTTGAGGTCACTCAAAACTACTGTTAACTCGTCGTAGTTATTTCATTGTTCTATAGCCTAAATAATCTCAAGTGCCGATTATTCGTCTAGATTTGGAGAATGTTGGTTAACCGTAATTGGTGTATAATTCTAATTTGTTAAAAAATTATTCATAAGATATTGTATGCACAAGCTGCGGGTAAACCTGATGTTAACAAATATAACGGCGCGTCTGGGGTATACGGAGACATGCCTGGAACACTATTTTCCTAATTTATTATTAGGTGAGGTTATGCAGGCAGTTAATTTAAAAATATAGGCACACATCACTTCCTTAGTATACAATTATTCAGCAAAATCAATCAACTATGTTTAATACGTCACCAAATCACTAATTAAGTTAGATTTTAATTTCAATTACGGCGATCCGTCGATAATATGCGACCACTATAACGTCTCCAAGCAATGACGTCAAGATGGCCGCCCGTTCGACGTTCCACCAGAGTGACACCGACCTATCACTCTTATCTATGCAGTTCTGTTGGTAGCGCCACGGCTGCGCCGTCAAATAAATAAACGCCTACAACCGGGACCGACAGCTTAAAGTGCCATTCGAAGCACGGAGTATATAGTGGATAGTTAGAGTATATAGTTCACCTTCCTAAAATATATTCTAAGCTGAATATATTATGTTTAGGATTTTCTTTTTATCTCAAAACTCAATTTAAGTACTTTTATCGAGCTTTCCTAAACTATATTTAAAAGCATTCATTCACCTTCCTAAATTATATTTCAAAGCTGAATATATTTTTAGGATTTTCTTTTTATCTCAACACATTATTTAACTACTTTTATCGAGCCTTGCTAAATTATATTTAAAATATGAATATTTAATAATTTTAAGATCTTTATAGATCCCAAAACGCAATTCAACTGTTCCTTTTGCTCGATGGTAAAAAAATCACCATACACGTAACGTACACTTTTTTTTTTGTAACGTAGAACCACTTACATCCTGTAAACAACTGTTCAGGAAGCTTAGAATACTCACATTAACTGGTATTTATATTGAGGAAACATGTAAATTTACCAAATCTCACCCGGACATGTTTGAAAATCTGGGAGACAGATGTAACTACAAAACTCGATATCCTAATAAATTAATTATTCCTAGAATGAGAACGGAACTATATATACGAAGCAGTTATCCAATGTGTGTTCGGATTTATAACAAGCTTCCTGACCAAATTAAGGTTCTTCCAATGGGTCGCTTCAAAAAACTTTACGCAATTGGTTAATTGAGAATTCCTTCTATACTGTCAAGGAATTCCTGCAGGCCAAATAATTGTCTTCACAAATTTGCATGTCATTATTATATGATTAGATATGTTAAGCTACTTTTGTGCTACCAATGTAAGACCTTTTAAAACCATATTTACTTACAAATAAATCTTTGACTTTGACTTTGAAACATAAGTCAAATCAAAATTATCTCATATAACGAATATTTGACGGTTAGATTACATAGGTATAGTGCTTTGTATGATTCGGAAAGTATTTCATGGCTTAGAATTTTCACCCTTTTTCGATATATTTTCTACTGTAAATTGGATCCAACATCAATTATATTTTTCAATACTAAAACTCATCATTACATTTAAATTTTATAGCATTATTCGCAATGCAAAGCGTTTATCTAATCTCAAAACTCATCATCATCCTATCTGCAGAAAGGAGTCCAATGCTGGACAAAGGTCTCTTTAGATCTCCATTATTACCTGGGGCTCTACCGGCTAAGTTGCCGACCATCGTTTTCGTGAATGGCGTTCAAATAAATGAAGGTTTAAAATTACTTAGTCAATCGTTAAATCTTCTTATTATAATAATATCGAAGAGTGCATAACTGCAATGTGTGCTTGTTTTTGTTATTATTCACTGAATCATTGTGTGCGTAAATTCATTTGGCGACACTTGGACTGCATAGGATATTAGTAGCACGGCCTATCTCCCTTTTTTAGGGTTCCGAAGCCAAATGGCAAAAAACGGAACCCTTTTAGATTCGTCATGTCTGTCTGTCTGTCCGTCCGTATGTCACAGCCACTTTTTTCCGATTCTATAAGAGCTGTACTGTTGAAACTTGGTACGTAGTTGTATTCTGTGAACCGTTTTAAGATTTTCACACAAAAAAAGAAAAAAAAAATTTTTTGGGGGTTTCCTATTCATAGAACTGAAACTCAAATAATTTTTTTTCATCGTACTCATACATGTGGGGTGTCTATGGATAGGTCTTCAAAAATGATATTGAGGTTCCTAATATCATTTTTTTCTTAACTGAGTAGTTTGCGCGTGAGACACTTCCAAAGTAGAAAAATGAGTGTCCCCCCCCCCCTGTAACTTCTAAAATAAAAGAATGATAAAACTAAAAAAAAATATATGATGTACAGATGCCAGCACATACAGCTATCCCAATCTGTCAAATTTCTTTTATAGATTTTCAACTTTATCACAAAAGTATAAGGTTCTCATTCTATTGGGGAAATTTGACAGATTGGGGTAGTTTGATGTGCTGGCGTCTGTACATTACCATGTAAACTAACAACGAAAATTGGTTTGAACGAGATCTAGTAAGTAGTTTTTTTTTTATGCGTCATCAATCATAAACCGCAATTTACCTTTCATTTAATCAACTGAAATACTTGCTGCTGCAGAACCCTTCATGGGCGAGTCCGACTCGCACTTGGCCGGTTTTAGATATCTGTGGTTTATCTTGTAGGGGGCCCAGCCTATGATGATTACTGTTCTAATAAATATAGAACAGACTTCAACTTTTCTTCTAAACTACCGGACAAAATATGATCAACTGCTTTCTGAATAGTTACAATGTACATGCATATTATAGATAAATTACACCCAGACACAGAATAAATAATGGCGCTCATCACACTAAGATTTGTCCTGGATCGAACCCACGATCTTTGGCTTAGCAGTCAGGGTCACTAACCACATACCAACAGGTCAAACAAAGGCGCTCTATTTGATATCTCAGGCTATGAGGGTGACCAACACATGCGAATATTGCACTAAAAGCTACTTAACAATAAAGATTAAATTACGTACATTAGATTAGCATTTATTTCACGTAAATCAATGCAGTATTACGGAAGTTATGGCTGTGAGAGGTTTTGAGCACTTTTAAATTTCCAAGATATCGCGCGCTCTACGCGTGACGTCAGCTATCGGCTCGGTGCCGGTCGCTCCGTGCGCCTGTGCCCCGCGCTATATGAAATATTGAAGTGAAGACGCGCGCGCTGTACTTGTATCATAGCTTCATTTATTAATTTATAGATAAAGGTAAAGATAAAACTATAGTCAATAAAAACCATTCCGACAACATCTCCCTATCGAATAAAAAGAATTATCAAAATCCGTTCTCAAGCAACAGATAATTGATAACCTCCTTCTTTGGAAGTTGGTTAATAACGAAAGAACTAATCCTCGAGAGGAAATCCCCTTTGACGGGTAAATTCCATCATAAACAAGATAAACCTTATACTATGTATTTACTCTATCTCTTATTATTAGGCATAAACATTGGCACAGACGCCTCGCCGGCTGGTTATTATGTGCCTATGGGATTATCTGATAAAGCTCCCATCTACTCTCTTACATGTGCGCCGCTTGTTATAATAACATAAACAGAGAATTAATGAAAAAAAACCCTTCCATTCCATCACGTGGAAGTGTTTTTTTATATATACATATGTATAAGATAACGTATTAGTACTGTCTCCGTTATTCATATGTAGTGTCTGAGGCGTACATAATCAAAGCGCGCTTGCGTGACACTGTCTTATCCTATCACTTCCTCTCTAATTCATAGACGTGAATTATCGCTTTTTAAGGGTTCCGTAGCCAAATTGCCGTTGCCGTTGGTTTCTCCTGCCGGCAACACTATCGCTAACAGCTGATTTTGAATGTCTTCAATTTTTTATTAAAAAATATTGTATTTTCAATGTAAATAAGACCAGTTATCCGTAAATCACTGAGTATTTAATGTATTAAAAGTGGTCCACGTATTAATTTTGTATTTTATATGTGAAATTCGTGTGAGTGAAGTGATTGTGTTGTGACAGTTACCGGCACATTTATATGGACTTTAAAGGTAAAAACCACTGCATTTACGCGTAATTGCACATCGAATATCATTAACTATCATTTAATTTTGCATAGACTAAGTTATTTTTTTAATCAAAGTTATCACTTATTAGTCTAGATATTAAATACGTGAACATAACCCCATTCGAGTCGACCGGTGACACGATTCTTTGTTTAATCGATCGGTAATCAATCCAGAAACTATGTCTGGTATTCTTACTCGTGGTCTCTTAGCTCGCCAAGCTGAAGAAAAACTTCAAAAGGCTTTGAAAGAACTCCAAGCCTCAAAGCAGTTGTGTGATCGGTTCGACCAAGAACGGGATGAAAATGAAAGGATATTATTAGAGTCATCAGTCCAAGTTAGACTGTTAAAAAGTCAATTGTCAGAATTACATGTTCAATACACAGATGCCATTGACTCACGGGATAGACTCCAAATCATCATAGACGGCTTTGATCAATGTCGCATTGAATATGACTATGCATTGAACAAATCCCATAGCCTAGAACAACAACTTGAACAGGCTAATAATGAAATATCATTACTGAGATCTCAACTACAATCATTAAAATTCAAATCTTAATTGTACAGTCAAGCTAGATAAGGAATGTTCAGATCTTATAATGGAAAATAATATGAACCCATCAAACATAAATGCCTACAATAAGAAAAACCAAAAAAATTGTATCAACCTGGTGCATCAAAATATTCAAGGTTTGATGGGGAAAGAGTTAGAATTGGAGTTGTTTTTGAATTGTAGCAATATTGATATTTTATGTTTGTTATTAAATTGTAGCAATATTGATATTTTATGTTTAACTGAGCACTGGCTACAACCCCATCAATTCATTTCCAGCTTCAATAGTCACCAGGTTGCAAGCTCGTTCATCAGGGAAAAGTATATTCATGGTGGCTCTCTAATATTAATTAATAATTTGTTGAAGTTTAAAGAAAGAAGTGATGTTGTGAGCCTCTCTGTTGAGCGAGTAGTAGAGATTTCATGTGTTGAGTTAGAGCGATTTATTGTTGTGAGTCTTTACAAACCTCCTTGTGCACCATTTGATACCTTTTCAGACATTATGGAGGATGCCTTAAATAAGTTACCTGATAGCCATAAAACTGTTATCACTTGTGGAGATTTTAATGTAAATATTTTGGAGAAAAACTCAATAAGTTGTAATTTTTTAAATTTGTTTAAATCATTTAATTTACATCACATCTTTACAGAACCAACTAGAGTTACTGCCACAAGTGCTACATGCATTGACAATATATTTAGCTCTGCAAAACCTTTAAATAAATTAATAATTAATAAGATTCAGTCAGATCATTCTGGTCAGTTGGTCACTTTTTCAAATTCTCCAAAGGTTCAAAGTACACAAATAAGTTACATACCATATAGTGAAAGCCGTTTAGGAATATTTAAATATAATATAGCAAGAAAACTGGCATTGTTCTGCTCAATATTCACACCCAAACAGTTGTCTGTAAGTAACCGTCTGATGTTCTGTGATTGGGCAACTCCAGGAATTTATAAAAGTCGCAATCAATTATATAAATTGTATGAAGAAAGATCCTATAATCAAAATACTACTTTTCTAGAACATGTAAAACAATATGCCAAAACCTTTCGAAGAGCCTGTTCCATTGCTAAATCGTTGTACTTAAAAAATATTATAAAAAATTCGACAAATATTATTAAAACTACCTGGAAGATTATTAATACTGAGACGGGTAGGAAAAAAATACGAAGTCGTGATTTTAATTTAAGAATAAATAATTAAAAGCGATTTAGAATTAGAAGTTGCGACTGAGTTTGAAAAATATTTTTTTAATGTTCCAATCGATGTTACCAAATCTCTCGCGTCTTCTTCTGTATCTGCTGAGTTAATACTCCAGCAAAGCGTAGAGAAGTGTGACACAGATTTTGAATTCTCGGTGGTTAACCCTAAAGATATTTTGAATGCTTTCAAAAGTATTCATATGAAAAACACTAGGGATCTGTGGGGTTTATCTGTTAAGACTATTTCATCAATTATAACTATAATCGCCCCACATGTAGCTGCTGTGTTCAATTGCTGTGTCGCATCTGGCGTATTTCCTGACTTGATGAAGTATAGTAAAATTTTTCCATTGTTTAAAGCTGGTGATACTTCAGATCCTTGAAATTTCCGACCTATTTCCGTATTGCCCACTCTAAGTAAAATATTTGAAAAGCTAATGCTTAGCCAGTTGCTCAGTCACTTTAATATACATAATTTACTTCATCGGAAACAGTTTGGATTCACGAAGGGTTGTTCAACTATAGATCCAGGAGTCAATCTGTTAAAAAGTATATTCGCGGCTTGGGAGGACTCGCAGGATGCATTAGGTATTTTTTGCGATTTGTCCAAAGCATTTGATTGTGTTCATCATGACACTCTTGTCAGGAAACTACACCACTACGGTATCAGGAACAAGGCTCTCGAACTTTTGACTTCTTACTTGGGCAATAGAATTCAGAAGGTCGATATAAATGGTAAAAAATCTGCGGGATCCCCAGTGGTAATGGGCGTTCCACAGGGATCGATTCTCGGCCCATTCTTATTTTAATCTATATTAATGACTTACCCTACTATGTAAGGGATAAACATGAGATTGTTTTGTTTGCGGATGATACTTCATTGAAGGTTAAAATAAATCGACAATTACGCAATTTTGACGAAGTAAATGACGCAATCTCTAAAGTTGTTCTTTGGTTTAATGCTAATAATCTTTTGCTAAATGACAAGAAAACTAAAGTCATCAAATTCTCTACACCTAATGTGAAACAGGTGGCTACCAATGTACAGCTTAATGAGGCTGGATTGACCCCTGTTGAGTCAACCGTGTTCTTGGGTATCACAATTGATTCAAAACTACAATGGGGCCCACAAATAGAAAAACTATCAGGCAAATTAAGTTCTGCTGCATATGCTGTTAAAACTATAAGACGGCTTACTGATGAGGATACAGCTAGAATGGTTTAATTCAGTTATTTCCATAGTATAATGTCCTATGGAATTCTTCTCTGGGGTAGCGCTGCGGACATAAACACCATATTTGTATTGCAAAAAAGAGCTGTAAGAGCGATATATAAACTTGGTCCGCGAGAATCTTTGAGAGCGAAGTTTAAAGAGATTAACATTCTGACTGTGGCATGTCAGTATATATATGACAATCTAATTTATATGCATAAATATAAAGACTCCTTCTGTAAAAGGAGTGATACTCATAATATAAATACTAGATATAAGCATAACTATGTGTTACATACCACCAGTCTCCACAAAGTAAGTAACTCTTTTATGGGGCAATGTATAAGATTCTATAACAAACTTCCCAATGATATCCGAGAAATGTCTATGAATAAGTTTAAAAGAATTATAAAAGCCAAATTGTGTAGCAGGGCTTTCTACAAACTTTCTTCTGATTATTTAAGTGACAAAACAGCTTGGGATTGAGTCGCTCTAAATTAACACATTTAAATACAATGAAATTGTATGTAAGAAATAAATATTTAAAAAAAGGATTCCTACTGAGTTTTCTGGCAGTGTTTCTCAGTAGCTGCCACGTCATGCACTGCACGGTAGGGTAAAAAAATTGACGATTCCACACAAATGTAATGTTTTAACGGAATAAATGACTTTTTTCATTTTCATTTTCATTTTCAAATGGCAAAAAACGGAACCCTTATAGATTCGTCATGTCTGTCTGTCCGTCCGTATGTCACAGCCACTTTTTTTCGAAACTATAACAGCTCTACTGTTGAAACTTGATAAGTAGATGTATTCTGTTAACCGCATTAAGATTTTCACATTAAAATAGAAAAACCACAAAAAATAGAAAAACCACAATAATTTTGGGGGTTCCCCATACATAGAACTGAAACTCAATTTTTTTTTTCATCCTACCCATACATTTGCGGTAGGTATTCAAATCAAATCAAATCAAATATTTATTTGCTCAAATATGGTACATAAGATCTTAATGAAAAGGTTATATCCAACATCGTTGTTATCTATGGATAGGTGGACAGCTTCCGGCTACTATGATAATTAAACAAACAAATCTTTATTACTATAGAGATATAGTATCTATGTAGGTATGTATATTAGTGTCATATCGCCTCCTCACACCCACCTGCTTTCCATCAACTAATCGTTTGTTGACCAATTACTTAATTGTCCCATTGTTAACGTCAGCCTCGGAGTAAACAAGACCATCAATAGCTACCTATCAAGTAGGTATCTTATACTGTCTCAGATGAGAGGTGTTCTCGATTTTATGATAATACTCTCAATCGGGATTTTTCAGAATAAAAACTACTAATATTATAAATGCGAAATTTTGTAAGTATGGATGGATGTTTGTTACTCTTTCACGTAAAAACTACTGAAGGGATTTTAATGAAACTTTACAATAATATAGCTTATACATCAGAATAACACATAGGCTACAATTTATAAAGATATTGAGTAAATTGTCCAAAATATGACGATAAATGTCAAGTAAGAAGGAAAAAAATCTACCATCTGCGAGCTATTCCGACGTGCACTGCCAAAACCGCTAAAGGTACACATCCTATTAATACTATAAATTTTAATGCGAAAGTTTGTGACTATAGATGTATGGATGTATGTTTGTTATTATTTTACGCCAAAACAACTTTAAGCGGGTAAAACCGGGGCATAGCTAGTATACATATATTAGTGTCATATCGCCTCCTCACACCCACCTGCCTTCCATCAACTAATCATTTGTTGACCAATTACTTAATTGTCCCATTGTTAACGTAAGCCTCGGAGTAAACAAGACCATCAATAGCTAACTATCGGGTAGGTATCTTATAGTGACTCAGATGATAGGTGTTTTCGATTTTATGATAATACAAAATTTTATGATAATCGGATTTCTCAGCAAAATTTATTGTATATATTTTGGGACAACTAACACGCTCCCATCTGGGGCTCTACCGGCTAAGTCACCGAACATCGATTTCTTAAATAGCGTTCAAATAAATAAATGTTAAAAATGAGTTAATCGTTAAATCGGCTTCCATGAGCACATGTGAAGTCATAAATGGTCGGGAATCGATTGAAGCCGATTTAACGATTGATTAAGTAATTTTCGATAATCGATGTTCGGCGACTTAGCCGGTAGAGCCCCTGACCCCAGACTAAGGCAATAGCCTCTACTATGACAACAAGACAACTGATAAACATACTTAAATATACTTTTATAATCTTCATGCCGTGACACCTTAATATCTATGCTTAACAATCTAGACGCAAGAAACAATGTAACAACTACTGGTAGTCCAAATAAATAAATAATTGGTTTTCTGAAAGAGATCACATTTTAGTGATAAGACCGCCAATTGTATACTTTTTAATAGCATGCTCCTGTACTGTATGATTTTAATATTGGTGTACAATAAAGAGTTAATCTATCTATCTAATAATGTATTACCAACATGTTTGTACACACGGCTACATATCAAGCTGTATATTGCCAGTATAAGCTGATCTCGCGTTGCCGCGTTGTATAGGATTTCCATACAATGACAGGTGAGCTTATATTGGAAGTGTATAGCTCGATATGTAGCCGTGCGTACGCTCATTATTTCCAAACGTTTGCATCAAATTGGATAAATCTTCCTTTATGAGTTCATTATTGTCAGGAGAAGGTTTGTACGAAAAAACAACATTTTTGGACCATATAATATGGCGTTACGAAGTTCGCCGGGACATCACTCAAAACTTTTCCTAGGTGGTGATCGAACCCACGACCTCCGGCTTAATAGTCAAGGTCACATGGGACTACGGTTACCATATGACAGGCGTTAGCCGCATTTGACAGGCATTTTAAGGTTTAGACAGGCGTGCGGCCGGGGTACACTACATTAATACGAAAAACTTTATTCCGACAGTCACAAATACGAATTTCAAAATACCGATTTTAATAAATCCGAATGGTTCAGAATTCCGAATATTACAACTCCGATTTATCATTACTCCTATTTTTATAATTCCTATATTTCAATATTCCTTACGATTATAATTACTCTTCTCAAAACACCGAGCTTCAATAGATCGAATAACAAAAAGTCCGACTCGTTCGAAATATCAACAATACGAATAAAAATATTTTGTTTCCCTGGTCACAATTTTAACCTAACCCAACCCAAATGATTAATCAACAATAGAGGGGATCTGAAACTCGGCGGCTGCATGCAGCATGCAAGCAGGCAGGCAACATGGAAGCAGGCATGCAACTAGCAATCAGGCATGCAACAAGCAAGCAGGCATGCAGCATGCAAGCACGCATGCAAGCAGGTATGCAACATGCAAGCAGGCATGCAACATGCAAGCAGGCATGCAACATGCAAGCAGGCATGCAGCATACAAGCAGGCATGCAACATGCAAGCAGGTATGCAGCATGCAAGCACGCATGCAACAAGCATGCAGGCATGCAACAAGCAAGCAGGCAAGCAACATACAGCAGGCATTGTTTCTGTCACGGCTCCGGCGCTGCGGGGTTTGGGCGGGCCCACGCGAGCTTATCGTCGCAGATGGTTTTAACGCTCACCACCGCAGCTTCGGCTTGCTGGCTGGCTTCGCCGGCCAGCCTCAGCCGTGGCGGCGGGCCTTCAATCCACCTGCTCCTCAGCTCGCGGGCCGCCCCACCCCTCCGCGCCTACGCGGGCTTAAATTACACTCTAGGGTAGGGCAGACAAGACTACGTGAAGTCGGTTGTGCAGCGATTCGTTTCTGTCACCAAATTTTGTAGCATAACATGTTGACTTTTAGTTTATTCGAAGTATTGAAAATTGGAATGTCGTTTTTCGGACTGAGAACACTTCGAGCATTTGACTCTTCGAACGTTTGAAAATCGAAAATCTAACAAATCGTATTTATGACTTTCGGTAAAATTAATTTCGTGATTTTTAATAATAGACATTACAATTCTTAGGTATTATGAAATTCGGACTTTTGAAAATCGGAACATTGAAATTCGGAATAAAATATTTCGGAGTATTTGGGTGTTCCCGTGCGGCCGGCATTGGTCTGAGACAGGCATTTTCGCAGGATCTTGACAACGAAGTGGAGTAAAGAAAAAAATCGGCTGACAATTGAATCAGTAAAAGCTATATTGATTGCACAGGAAAATTACAAAACTGTATCTTATAAAGATTTTTACGTTTATACATTAGAAATGAAAGAACTATTAAAAAACAAATATCAGTAATAAATATCCCTCTTCATTATTATCTATCGGCTTTTACTAATTACCTACAGCGTTTTGCTTCATACAGGCATTTTTCTGAAAATTCAGGCAATTTAGTTACCGTAGACAGGCAATAGAGGGCTATTAACATATGGTAACCCTACATGGGACAAACCTCCTGTCATGAGGAAAATTGAAGATAACTACGTTCATAATTCGAATGGATAGTAAACAAGTCCAGTACAAATACAGTAATATCTGCTAATGAACGTTGAGCAGGATATTATGCAGTGACCATTGCGCTTCTACGTCGCGACTCGTGACCCACGTGTATTGTCACGCTGGTGATGGATGCTTCCTTTATTCATAGTTATAATGAAGCGATGTAATGCGATTGATCGATAAATCAGCTCTTTCTTATGCGTCTATTTTTTTTCATGTACTCACTGACAAGTTAGTCATTCACATTATATAAAATAAAATAAAATAAAAAAGGCTTTTATTCACGTAGACTTGAAAACAGCGCTTGTAAATAGTCAGAACATCTTTGTAGTAATATAGTTGTATACATTAGATATTATTTATAGTAACATAGATATTTAGGTACATCTTGTATGAAAACATTTATAAAATTTATTTTATTACAGAAATAATATTTAGCTAGCTCGTATCAAGTTATTGTCAAGAGATTATGTTTAATTATCTAGTTTAAGTCTAATATTTTTACTACATATTGTCAATGGTTCTGTCTATATTAAAGGTATTATTATTATGACGGACCTTGTGTTAATAACGACGGTCGCGCTTTAATGCTACCACCGGATCCAATGCGCCCCAACTGAGAAGACCCAGCGAAACAAACTCAGTGGGTTCATCTACTACCGGTTTCAACACGACCCAGTTGAGACGGTCCGGCGAAACATACTCAAGCGGGCATGAACACGGGATTTGGTCCAATTAGAGTAATTATTTAGTAGGCAAACACAATATATGCTCGATCGGTTGTCTGAATGCTTATTATTTTAGATTATATTTAGGTATACAAAAGAAAAACTTCGAAACAATAACATTATTCATTTTGAGACAGAGTCAATAATTTTAAATTAAGTATATGACAGCAATCATTTACAGATAGTTCACGTAACACAGCAGATCAGTCATGTCTATATGGCTACAAGATCTCCAGCGAGCAATGTGCAGGTAGGAAGTGAGAGCCAGACGTCTTTGTCATCGATGTACTCTTTAGTGGTGTAATAACCCCTAGCCATAAGTATACGTTTAATATGTGTTTTAAATTTTGTGTCAGGCAGATCAGTAATTTGAGCAGGAAGCTTGTTATAAAACCTAATACAATTTCCTAAAAATGATTTATTAGTTTTGCTTACTGTAAAGCCTGGCATGGCTAGTTTGTTTTTATTCCTAGTATTTATATTATGCAGTTCACTTTTCTTTTTATAATTATGAATATTTTTTCTAACAAACATTATATTCTGATATATATATTCCGATGGCACAGTAAGTCCTTCCTATCCTCAATGAAATCCTTCCTATTATTTGCCATATCCTAAATTCTTCTATTACCCTTGGCATTTTTCCAGCTTTATGGAAAGATGCTAAAATTATTCCTCTCCCCAAAAAATCCAACCCCACATCCTTTTCCGATTATCGCCCAATTTCCATATTACCTTTCCTCTCCAAAGTCCTGGAACGCCTCATTTATAATCAGTTTAGTACCTTTCTTACCAAAAATAATCTCCTCAATCCTTACCAATCCGGTTTCCGTCCTGGACACAGTACGACCACGGCCCTGGTCCATATTACGGAGGACATAAGATCTAGCATGGAGCGCGGAGAACTGACAGTGCTTACTCTTCTGGATTTCAGCAATGCGTTTAATACCGTAGATTTTGACATACTACTTGGAATCTTGCGCTCTCTTAACGTATCTCCAACGGTCATTGACTGGTTTCGTAGTTACCTGTCTGGCCGCCGGCAGTCTATTTGTATCGATGACACTCGTTCCTCTTGGTGCAACACAACTGCAGGCGTTCCTCAGGGTGGCGTTTTATCTCCTTTACTTTTTGCAATTTTTATAAATTCTATCTCTAATCAACTTGTCTCCTCCTACCACCTTTATGCTGACGACCTTCAGATATATTTCCAAACTCCCCTAGATAGGTTATCTTTTGCGGTCAGTCACATAAATACAGATTTAGACAAAATTTGTGGGTGGAGTCGTGCATACGGGCTTCAAGTCAATCCCATCAAGACACAAACCATCATAATCGGTAGCCCGAGGATGATATCAAAAGTGCCATGGTCACAGCTTCCACAAATAACGTTCGATGGTACTGTAATTGAGTTCAGTAGAAGTGTTAAGAATCTCGGCATCTTTTTCGATCGCAATTTGTCCTGGGATACTCAAATGAAGTGTGTTAGCCGTAAACTATACGCATCGTTTGGTTCTTTACGTCGACTACGCAATTTCCTGCCTATGACCACTAAAATTGCGCTCGCAGAATCCCTTCTTCTCCCAATACTAGATTATGCAGATGTCAGCTATCTGGATCTTACCCAAAACCAGCTTGATAAACTTGAGCGCCTCCAAAATGTCTGCATAAGATTCATATTTGGCCTTCGCAAATATGATCATGTCTCTGAATTCCGTACCAAGCTCAAGTGGCTATCCATACGCCTTCGTCGGGATACTCATATACTTTCATTGCTCTACAACATTTTGTTTACTCCATCCTTTCCTTCATACCTTAAAAAACGGTTTTCTTTTCTATACGAGTCACATTCGAGAGTTTTGCGATCATCGGAAAATCTTAAGTTAAAAATGCCAGCGCATTCCACAACCTTTCTTGATAAATCCTTCGCTGTTCAGAGTGTTCGTTTGTGGAATGCACTGCCAATAACAGTACGCCAAGCACAAAGTTTACACAAGTTCCAGAAAAGTGTAAAGGATTACTACCTATCACTATAGGATACATTGACGGAACAAGTAGGTAATATTGTGATATGTAAGTTTCTATCTATTATAGGTATGTATGTATTTATATAGTGTGTATGTATGTGTATAGTATGTATATGTATAGTATGTATATAGTATGTATGTATATAGTGTAAATAGTAGGTATATATAGTAGGCTCTTGTACTGAGTACCAACGGGTACTGTTAACAAAGTATACGTACACCGACAACTGCCCTCTTAAATAATCCCTATTATTTTCCATTCTTTGGTTGTCTGGAAGAGATCACATTTTAGTGATAAGACCGCCAATTGTATACTTTTTATTTACATGCTCCTGTAATGTAAGATCTTAATATTGGTGTACAATAAAGAGTTAATCTATCTATCTATCTATCTAAGTATATTTATTTCTTTAAACAAATTTCGCAAAGAATCGCGACTGCCTAAACCATAAATGGCTCTGACTGCTCTTTTCTGCAATACAAAAATAGTACCTATGTCAGCCGCCGAACCCCACAGCAGAATGCCATACGACATAATGCTATGAAAGTACGCGAAATACACTAATCTAGCAGTTTGTTCATCTGACAATTGCCTTATTTTCCAGACAACATAGGAAGCCGAACTTCATTTACCTGCTAACTTTTCAATCTGAGGACCCCATTGCAATTTTGAATCAAGTGTCAATCCTAAAAATACGGTCGATGGGACTAAATCTAATATTTTCGCATTAAGTGCAACTGTTGGTACAATTTGAGTCACATTCGGCAATGAGAACCTGATGCATTTAGTTTTCCCCGCATTTAACAAGAGATTATTTGCCGAAAACCATTCTGATATAAAGCTGAGTGTTTTATTATGCTCAATAAGATCTTTATCTTTTCTATTTACTTTAAATATGAGCGACGTATCAGCAGCGAACAAAACTATGTCTGATACTTTCTCTACCAGATAAGGGAGATCATTTATATAAACTAGAAATAAAAATGGGCCCAATATAGATCCTTGGGGCACCCCCATTTTCACAGGATGACGTGCCGAAGTGACACCGCCTATCGAAACCATCTGTTGTCGCCCCGATAAATAGGACATCACAAGATCAAGAGATGTGCCAGATATTCCATAGTACTTCAGTTTAACAACGAGCGTACGATGATCAACGCAATCGAAAGCCTTAGAGAGATCACAGAAAACTCCCAGCGCATCCTGTGATCCCTCCCAAGCCTCCAATATTGACCTAATTAATGTGCAACCTGCATCCTGAGTAGAGCGGCCCCTTGTAAACCCGAACTGCTTGTTATGCAATATCTCATTCACGTTAAAGTGCGACAACATTTGGCTGAGCATCAGCTTTTCAAATATTTTACTTAAAGCTGGCAGTATTGAGATAGGCCTATAATTCGTGGCATTTTTTGAACAACCTGCCTTGAAAATGGGTATTATCTTACTTATTTTCATTAAATCGGGAAAGACACCATCACTTATACAGCCATTGAAGATGGCTGCAAGGATTGTAGCAATGTTTAGTATGATTGATTCAATTGCTTTAACAGACAGTCCCCACAAATCTTCTGTGCCTTTCCTTTTAATACTCTTAAAAGCTTTTATAATATCATCACTTGTTACGGATTTAAAACTAAAGTTAGGCACAGTTTGTTTTACGCTTTGATTTAAAAAGAGTTCAGCCACATCTGGCGATGATGCGAGACACTTAGTAATATCCACGGGTATATTTGCAAAAAAAGCAGCTAAAAAATTGGCAATGGTAAGCTTGTCTGAAACCAGTTCATCACCAATATTCAATACTAATGTTTGATCTCTTGATCTACTTTTACCAGTTTCAGTATTAATTATTTGCCCAGCTGATTTTATTTTATTATCAGATTTTTTAATTTTATCTCTTATATATAAAGATTTAGCTTGAATGCAAACCTTTTTAAAAAATTTTGAATAATTTCTAACATAATTAATAAAATTGACATCAGGGTTATAGGACCTTCTGTCATACAACTCATATAAAAAATCTCTACTCAGTCTAATGCCTTGAGTTGCCCAAGAACTAAATTTTATCTTATTACTGTCAACCGTTATGTTTTTTATTTTACAAGCTTTATTAAATTCTTTGCAAATACAGTGGAATAATGTAGTGTACATATCGTTAGGGTTACTTTTGTTTGGCAATAGATGGCACAAACTATTCTCCAGGTTGTTACTGAACTTTCCCAAATTAGATTTTGTTAAAGGTCTAAAACTAATTTTTTGTTTATTTTTATTTATCTCATTTTTCATCTTTACTATTTGGCATTTATGGTCAGAGCGAACACCAGCCACCAAACACTTCTCAGAGACATCAAAGTTGGTAATTATGTTATCAATGCAAGTAGCAGATGTGGGTGTGACTCTCGTGGCCTCAGAGAACAAGCATTTAAGGTTAAAGGACCGAAATACAGATAGAAATATGTTTATTTCAGGTGAATCTGCTAAAATGTTCATATTAAAATCACCACATACAAGGATTTTTTTTTACTTAAAATTTTCCTAAGAATGTCTTCTATTGTTGCTGTAAAAAGCTTTAAATCGGATGCTGGTGGTCTATACACACATATTATACAATAAAACTGCGTCTCTACACATGCCACCTCACACACACGCTCAATAGATAACCTCAATATATAATAACCTAACTGTTAGAAAACCCCCGACTCCAACTATAATTACATAATTTTGGAAAAGAGCTGATATTCTTACACTGCTGGACCGATTTTAACCAAACTCTAAGAACCACTGCACGGAAACAGGATTTCAAATGAAACAACCGCATCGAAATCGGTCCATCCGTTTGAGAGCTATGTTGCCACAGAGAGGCACATACAGAAACAGATATCGACGTTGAACTTTTTTTTGTTTAAAACGGCAACGCCCGCATTATGTAATTTAATCCCTGTGACGTGGGGTACTTTGCAAACATATAATAGACGGATACAAATTACATCCAGACTCAGAACAACTATTTATGGGTCACACAACTAATTGTTCGGCGCGGTACTCTAACCTGTGATACGAAACGGCGAGGCGACTGTCTAAGCCGTTGCGCCATGCGTGTAGTCTTATAACACCTCTTTCTGATTAAATTCGTTGCGGGATCCAAGACAGTTAAAGCGATGGCCCGGGACATGCCTGAGCTTCACCGCTCAGTGTCATTTCATTGTGTGCCACTGTTGATCCTGGCTAACAGGAGTTGCAGTGGTGGGTAAGAGGGTGGGACTAGTCCCGATAAATAAAAAAAGTCTTATAACACCTTAATACTTAAAAACTTATAACACCCCTCTTGTTGAGTTGGGGGCTAAAAATAGAAAACGGTTGGACCTAGGCAAGGGGAGGAGGCTATAGGGGGCACGAATAGTTTCTATTAACTTCCATTGTTTTGAGATGGTCCGTTGTGCGGTGTGCCGATAAGTGCCATCGTGAAGATGGAGAGGACTTGACCTATTGTCTATAGTCTATAACTGTCCCTTTTCTTTTACCGTAAGCTAGTTCAACATCATTTATAGTCGTAGTCAAATATATTATTTTCAATATTTTTTTTTTTTTTAGTTTCCGTAGTTCCAAAGGGTAAAACGGGTCACTATTACTATTCCGCTGTCTGTCTGTCCGTCTGTCACCAGGCTGTATCTCATGAATCGTGGTAGTTAGACAGTTGAGATTTTCTCCCTTTTATGTTGAGATGGCTTCCATACAACAAACGTGAATATTTGGTTCGTAAAAATAATATACAATTTACTTCATAAACTTCTTCTTGGATATACTGGTCCTTACTACTAATTAAAGCTTAACTTTGCATCGTTTAAATTAGGCTTTTTTGTTTATCCACGTTATTAGAAATACATGATTGTTGCATGTTGCATGTTTCCAAATTAACTCCTATGTAAACGTAATTAGTTATATTGTCTTTGATGTAAACTAAGTTAAGTTAAGGATTATCTGTGGTTGTTGGGAATAAGTCATTTTTCCTTTCCTTTTCTAGAAATATCAACATCCCATAACAATTAAATAGTGTCAATATGGGTTAGATTTGAGACTTTTTTCCCTATGTATCAAAATACCATATTTTGAGCGAAATAAAGATTACTTGCTTACAATCTCATTATCGTGTTGTGTCAGTCTTATAACGTCATTCCACACAATCCTTCGTTACCTTCTAACATGAATAAACCATAATTTGAAAGGGTACAAAGTGCCTGTCTGACCTCTGAAGACCGAAGCTATCAATTGTGTCAGAGCTCACTGCTAACTTCGTACCGTGTACACATCAAGCTATAAATTTCCAGTATAAGCTGATCTCGCGTTGTATAGGATTTCCATACAATGAGAGGTCAGCTTATATTGGAAATGTATAGCTTGATATGTGGCCGTGTGTACAATCTGCATCGGCATCGTTACGCCACACAATGTTACCTAATGATATTACATTTATTCTATGTTAGTACTTTTGGATGCGTGTAAATATACTAGACTAGTATTTGGGAATTTAACAACATTTGTACATTCGAAATAACATAAGCACACATATAAAACTAGACTTAATAGTGCGACCAAAAACGCGGGAGAGCCTCGTGTCTTTTTGTAACAGCTCTTTGACAAATCTGCCAAAGAGAATATGTTCCACAGATTATACATCCAGTGGCAGTACGCCACATACTGTTTTGAGGGCTCCTTGACGTCAGAAATAAGAATATGTGCTGTAATTAAAACATTAGGATTAGTATAGGATTAGTATATAGATATGTGTTTTAATAAACGGTCGGAAAATACATTTTGAAACAGTTTATTTATGAGGTAGAATAGCGGCCAGACTCCTCGTGTATTTTTTTCGAGAAAACATATTTTTATTTATTTATTTAAACTTTAGTACAGTGAGAATGTACAAAGGCGGACTTAATGCCAAAGGCATTTTCGACCAGTCAACCTTAGGGTAGTGCAGAGAGATCGTGGCAGGTGTATTTGGGTTATATAAAATGTATTTTTACTTATTATTCATATAATCAAACTTAATAATTACGAACACTATATATAATATATATAATAGATACTATACAATAGATACTATATGATTTTAATTTAATGAATACTATACTATAACATACTATACAATAATAAATATAATTATAGACGAGACATTTCTGTGTGTAGTTTCTTAGAAATATACTCACGAACTTTCGTTTTAAACGCGAAGCGAGTCTTAGCCATCCTGATTCCAACAGGAAGCTCATTCCAAAGAAGTATAGATTGGACAAAGAAAGAGCAGTGAATGAAGTCAGAGCTGTGAGGTGGACATCGTAAAAGACGATTATGACTAGAGCGGAGAGTCTTACTATGATTAGCAGAAAGGTATTGAAAGTGAGGCGTTAAATAAGAAGGAACGGTAGGAGAGTCCAGTATGGAGAAAAGTGTGGTGAGCGCCCTCAAATTTCTTCGCTGGCGAATGGGCAACCAGTTTAACTGGGTACGGTAAGCAGATACATGATCATACTTACGAAGATTGAAAACGAATCGAATGCAGTTATTCAGAAGTCGGTCAAGTTTGTTAAGAAGATCTGCATTCAGGTCAAAGTAGCACACATCACCATAGTCGATAATAGGAAATATTAGAGTCTGCACAAGCATTACTTTTGTTCTGGATGGAAGGAAATTTCTAAGCTTATAAAATGACCGTAGAATCCCAGTAATTCTCTGGCTGATCCCAGAAATGTGGCTTTGCCAGTTTAGGTGGTTGTCAATTACCAGTCCGAGATCTTTGTCTTTTTGGCTAATGGGGATATGAGAGTTGTCAAAAATAATAGGCGGCAAACTGCCAACATCTACCTTGCACATCATCCTTGAGCTACCCACTATGATTGCTTGGCACTTTGATGGGTTGACAGTTAAGCCAAAATTATATGACGAGGTTTTTAAAAATTCTAAGTCATGATTTATCTTATTAATCGCCTCTGGCAAACTATTGACACTCGCCTGGGCGTACAGTTGCAGGTCGTCAGCATAAAGATGATACGCACTCTGAAGATCACGAGTTAAAAGGTTTATAAATACTGAAAACAAGAGAGGTGAGAGAATACCGCCTTGAGGGACACCAGTTTCTAAGTTGCACCAATTTGATGACGCTTCACCATGGCGAACTGACTGCTGGCGCTCTCGAAGATAAGAGGAAAACCACTCCAGCGCTTCATCAGAGATCATAAGATGGGAGAGGATGGATAAGAGGATATCGTGACTGACGGTATTAAAAGCATTTGAAAAGTCGATCAACACCAGCACAGTTTGGTCGCCTCCATGCCGGCTCTAATATCGCCAGTCACTTTAAGGAGCGCCGTGGTGGTACTGTGTCCTGGTCGGAATCCGGATTGTAACGGGCTTATCAGCTTATTGGCAAGCACAAAATGAGATAGTTGCTTGTGGACACAGGACTCAAGCACTTTAGACAGGAAAGGAAGGATGGAGATAGGACGATAATGACTAGGAAGTGTCGGATTTGAAATCTTGGGAAGTGGACGAACATGAGCATAGCGCCATATGGAAGGGAAAAGTCCGGAATCAAGGGAATAATTTATAATATGGGAAATTGCAGGCAACAGTTGGTCAAGGATTGGTAATATCATGCGTCGGCTAATATCATCGTAGCCAACTGCATTGGATTTAATGGGCAGGATAATCTTTTTAATCTCATTTGAATCGACTGGGACAAAGTGAAAAGGATTAATGTTAGGACGCGTTAGACCATTTAGAAAGTTGATAGTCTGAGCCTTGGTCTGATGATCCATAGGAGAAGAGGTAGAGAAAAAAGTATTTAGGTCATCTAGTCGAATTGAGGTGGGAAGGTCTAAGTTACGCGATTTGCCGATACCAAGAGTCCCAAGGAACTTCCAGATACCGGCAGGAGAAGAAGATGAAATATTGTCATGAATGTGTCGGCGTTTAGCATTACGTACCATCTGATTACACTTATTCCTAGCAACTTTGAAATTGTTCCAGTTTTCGTCGGAACGGTTTCGTTTAAACTTACGAAAGGCGCAGTCCCTACGCTTCATCGCCATCAAAATCCCTCTCGTCATCCATGGTGCTGGTGGCCGCTTCAGAGTAACTTTTTTAATAGGTGCGTGAGTGTCATATAAATTTGTAACCGCTTGATTGAAACACAGTACCTTTTCATCAATCGATTCGGACTTATACAATAATTCCCAGTTGACCTCAGAAGCATCCTTACAAATATTTTCGACATTTATCCGAACAAAAGAACGCAAATGCAGCACTTGAGGTTTAGGTTTGGGTGGCTTAAGGATGTAGGATAGGAAAATTAGGTCATGATGGGAAAATCCGGGAGCATCATGTTGCCCGTAAGATGAGACTAAAGACGGATTGGAGGTGAGGATTAGGTCGAGCCAAGTATCATCACCCGAGGCATTATGGTGTGTAGCTTGCAATGGCAAAACATGTAAGCTACTTGACTCGACTATATTTGTGAGTTTACGGGAACGGGGAGAGTTTGGAGCAAGGAGGTTGGTATTGAAATCTCCCATGATGATGTGGTGAGCATACTCCGAACCCAAAGATTCTAATACCAATTCTAAATCAGTGAAATAATCGACATTGGGTGGACTATATACGACACCAATAACGGTTTTGGACATTTTGATAGAAACCTCAAGAAAAAGAAACTCGGCAGAGGCAGAATAATTACATGAAGAAATAGCTACAATCTTATACGGAAGGTCGGATCTTAAGTAAATGGCAACACCACCACCACCTTTACCTATTCGATCATTACGTATAAGAATGTAACCAGGAAGAGGATACAAGATAGAAAGAAGGTGAGGTTTGAGCCAGCTCTCGGATATCAGGACTGCATGTACATTACATGTCGAAAACGCTTCCAGTAGATCGCTATAATGACTAGGGATATGACTTATAATGACGAGAGATATAACTTAAGGGCTTTGGAGTTGCCGAATGTCTACAAAACACATTGTTTTTAAATGTAAGCAATAGAAAAGTTATTCAATACTAGCTGTGCCCAGCGGTTTTACCCGCGTTAAACTTTATAGATTATACCCTATGCGTTAATCCAGGGTGTCGGCTAACTCCATACCAAATTTTATTGAAATCACTCCAGCCGTTTAGACGTGAAGAAGTAACAAACATACACACTCACAAACTTTCGCCTTTATAATATTAGTATGGTTCACACGGCTACATATCAAGCAATACTTAACAATATAAGCTGACCTCTCTTTGTATGGAAATCCTATTCAACGCTGGATCAGCTTATATTGGAATTGTATAGCTTGATATGTAGCCGTGTGTACTTGCAGGACATTTGACGTTATTAGATACTTTATAAAACAAATAAATTATGCTACAATTAGTTAAAAAGTTGGTTGTGCTATAGAAAACTATCTGTGCCCAGCGGTTTTACCCGCGTTAAACTATACAAATTACAAGCAGTGCCCGCGGACTTCGTTCCGCTTTATAAATATTTTTGTCCCTGCCGTAGCTCCCGCAACTTGGATTACATTATTCAAGTTTAAGTAAAGATGCATTATTAATTTTGGATTTTTTCATAGCCTATGACAGTCCACAATAACGTAGCTTTCTATTCAGAATCAGAATCAGAATCTTTATTTGTTAACATAGGTCAAATTACAACAAGTTGTGAGATGTTACAAACAGGCAGATCCTCTATGTTTTGCCCAGAGGCGTACAAATATTGTATTTAATTAATATAATGAATAATTTAACTAATAATATTACAAATACATTGGTTACAATAATTAATTTAAATATAAAAATGTCAAAATACGTATTACATGTCATTCTAAATTTTTATGTCGAATAAATTCATAATTGTCAACGTAGGTGAGTTGATGTACAATTTTTTGAGGCAATAATTATAGAATTGTCGTCTAAATAATCCTTCAATGAATAATAACATTTATTTATCAAAATTTTCAATAATTCTTTTTTGGAATTGTCTAGATTTAACGTTTTAATTTTTTCAGGAATTTTATTGAATATTATTTTGGCCATACAGAAGATACTATTATTCATCAGCTTAGTTTTGCCATAGGTGACTTTGAGTTCTGACTTATTCTTATCCCGCAATCGTCTGTAATGACTTTTGGGAGCTATTTTATATGACGAAATGTTAGTTTTTACAAAAACATTAGTTTCGTATATGTACAACGATGGCAGGGTGAGAATTTTGTGACGAATAAAGAACGGGTGACAGCTGTCTGTGCTTTTTAGGCCAAACATAGCTCTGAGACATCGCTTTTGGGCTCTAAATACTAGTTCTCTATCCACAGAATTCCCCCAGTACATTACGCCATATCTGAGTGTTGATGAAACATAGCCATGATAGGCCGTCATTACGGATTCTATGCTCACTATTTTTGATAATTTGTAGAGAACATAGGCAAATTTATTAAGCTTTTTACATATTTCGTCTGTCTGGGATCTCCAAGTCAAAAATAAAGTATTGGTGAAATAATTTTGAAAATCAGTTCAATAGATCCAGAGATTACCCCTTACAACGTCACAACCTCACAAACGGTACCTCTTTATAATATTCAAAGTCAAAGTCAAAAATAATTTATTCCGTAAAAAAATATGTGGAATCGTCATTTTTTTACCCTACGTGCAGTGCATGACGTGGCAGCTACTGAGAAACACTGCCAGAAAACTCAGTAGAATTGCTACTGAGTTTTCTGGCAGTGTTTCTCAGTAGCTGCCACGTCATGCACTGCACGGTAGGGTAAAAAAATGACGAATATTAGTGTAGCAGTATCGATAGCAGGAGTAGCAAACATCCATACATTCACCAAATCTATGATATTCACAAACTAGTTTAAACACAAATCTGTTATCACCAAACGTCGTGCAAAATCTATTGCATAACTTTTCTATCCTTCTCATTTTAAATTAGTGTTGCCAATATTAGTTCAAATAAAATGTGTTTTGTACACATTCAGCCTATCCGATGCCCTTAAGACGCAGCCATTTGGCGTTTTAGACAAATAGGTGCTTTTCGCAAGTTTTTAGCCAATATTACGAGGTTTATAATGTTAAAATCATATACGCCGAATAAGACGATATTTTCAAGAAAGTCATTGATCTCAAAACACGAATCAACTTAATTATTAAATCTGCTCATGAAATCGCGCGAGTATTTTCAAGTAGGTAAGTATATGTAACATAATTTCGTGGACGTTGGTGTGGGTTACACGTTAACTACGTTATTTATCTGTTGGTTTTAAACAATTTTAGTTTGATGTCCCAATTAAACAAAATAATAGCTACTGCTGCGGTTTCTGTAGTTTAAGTATGTAGTATCAACTATCTTCTTATCTGTATGTTTTTTGAGAATAAAGATTACCATTTATAATAAAATGGTCACACGCGTGCGTGCGTCGCAAGATATTTATTTATTATATTCAGGGGTAAATTAATGCCTTATGTTGTAGTGACACAAATTGACACCGCCCGGTCTATATTTACTTTCAAACAAGCTAGATACAATAACGGTCTATTGTTAATACTGTAGAGGAAATTATTGTAGGTCCGTTTTTCTTTGTTAATTTTAATAGTCCTTGGTGCGTGGGTGACTATTATGTGTAGTACAATGTATATAGGCAGTACTAACAGTGTAGGCGACGTTGTTGTTCGTTTTCGCATACATTTATAATTAGGGTTGCCATTATTGTTGAGAACTGATACGGGACTTCATCATGTCAGCCAAAGTACGGCCACTGCTGCCCAAAAGCCTCCCTAAATAATGGCGGATGTGCCATAATCGCCACGCTTGGTAATTAGTAGTATTAGTGTTACTCCTTTCGAGATCTAGTCCATTCGCGAATTGGCCTTTTTGCGACTGTGTGCCATTTTGCGAATTAGGCATTATACGACTAAACGATTTCTACGACCCCCACAAGATGCGATGGGCTGATGATATTCTATGCCGTCACCACACAGCGGGACTTAGTCAATCATAGTCATAAATATTTTATTCAGTAAAAATAATATTTTTTTATCGTCATTTTTTACCGTGTAGTGCTTGACGTGGCAGCTACTGAGAAACTGGCAAAAACTCAGAAGGAATCCTTTTTTGTATAAATATCAGGATCAACTAACATTACAATTTATTCTCTAAATGCGTTGAATGAAATCTACTCATTCCCAAGCAGTTTTATCATGAATAGGTAGGTATAGGCAGAAACTTTGTAATATGAAAATAAAGTTAGTAACGGTTTATTACTATAAAAATCAATGGAAAACAACGACAACAAAAACAATTAACCCCAATCATGAAAAATTAATCCAAAACCAGTTCAATTACTGTTGAGTAGAACCACCAGGAAGAGGTTCCTGTTTCTTCGCCGAGTCATATTTGGACGTAGATTTTACTTTATTTTATTTTATTTATTTAGGAATCAAACAGTCGTTTACAAAAAAGGTATACAAAACTTAATTTCTAATTGACCTAAAGTTCTATTGTGGAAATCATTTGGGGAGGCCTTTGTCCAGCAGTGGAAGTTAGTCGACTGACATAATTATCTACAGCCCTTAACTTGCACTTCGACGCACGGAGCTGCTCAGCTAATTATTAATCTATATATATAAAAATGAAACACGTTTTCCGTTGTCACGACATCACGCGTGAACGGCTGGACCGATTTCACTATTTCTTTTTTTATTGTGTTTGTTATTGTCAGGAGAAGGTTCTTATGTAAAAAAAAGAATTTAAAATTGCGCGGAAAATAAGAAAATTTAAGAATACTTCACAACCAAATATTATTTCTAATCTAACCTTAGCGCTTTTGACAATATAACCTTTTTTAAAACTTTTTTTTATTTGACATAGTATTGACAGATAGCGTGCGTTAATAGTCATCGTTAAAGGTCTCTGCACACAGCGGGCGCGGCGCGGCGGGACGGGACGGCGACGCGACACTGAGGAGTTGTAATGTACTAGATATTACGGGCGACGCCACACACAGCGTCGCGTCGAGCGGGACCGGGCGGGACGGCTCTGTGTGGCGTCCTCCGTAATATCTAGTACATTACAACTCCTCAGTGTCGCGTCGCCGTCCCGTCCCGCCGCGCCGCGCCCGCTGTGTGCAGAGACCTTAAGACAGGACAAGGTCTGTCGGGTCAGCTAGTATTATATAATATTAAACTACTTTATTGGTCAGCCATCTATTAACTTACCGCCTGATCTGAAACCGTACCCGCCTACGAGCGGAGGAAGCGTCGGTAGCCAACTCCTCATCGAAGTTACGGTGGACGTTGGGATAAGTGTCCTCTACTGCCGCCACGTGCAAACAGCTCGAGGAAGACATCGAACTGTTTGTGGCGCTGTCGCTGTCTGACAGGCAAGAGTCAGCAATCCGGTTGCCCTCCAGGGTACGTATCTCAACCATCTGGGGCATGGCGCAATACCAGGCACCGGTGCGGACATACCAGGTGCCAAAAGACGTCATTGGCAGGTTAGGTTTAGTCAGTGGGAGTCCGACATGCCTAAGTATATACCTTAACTGAAAAAAGTTTCATCTTCATATCAGCCGAAAGACGTCCACTGCTGGACAAAGGCCTCCCCCAAAGAGCTCCACAATAGCCGTTCCTGCGCTGCCCGCATCCAACGCCTTCCCGCGACCCTTGCAAGATCGTCGGTCCACCTTGTAGGGGGCCTGTCCACGCTGCGTCTTCCGGTTCGTGATCGCCACTCGAGAACTTTTTTGCCCCATCGGTCGGTTCTACGAGCTATGTGCCCTGCTCACTACCATTCGATTCCACTGCCTGATTTCGACGATTTTTATTCGATCGCGCAGGGATACTCCGAGTATAGCCCTCTCTATTGCTCTTTGGGTGCCTTCTGCTGAGGCTCATAGTAAGCGACCACGTCTCTGTTCCATAAGTCATCACTGGCAACACACAAAAAAAGTTTCAAGTAACGGAATATCGAATAATATTCCAGCCGGTTCGGAATCGAAAGACGGAGTATGCAGTACAATAGCATTCAG
This sequence comes from Pseudoips prasinana, assembly GCA_951640165.1. NCBI lineage: Eukaryota > Metazoa > Arthropoda > Insecta > Lepidoptera > Nolidae > Pseudoips > Pseudoips prasinana. Next base: position 13,063,576 of record OX621259.1, on the reverse strand, counting down.
TCCTCAATTCGCATACCAATGCAGTGAGCTCACACTGCATCCGAAGTATTCATACTGCCCACTCGGCTGCCAGTCGCCAAGTATTCTCATGACATTGTTGCATAGAATAATTTAAACTATTGACGTAACCATGCCATCTATTCCATGCAATACTAACTAAACTAATTTTAAAATCATTGTATTTCTTTCTAACATAGATCTTATGAAAAGGACAGAGTATTGATATGACATTTTAGTTTTGGCGCGAAATACTGAGTAAAAATAAGCGACACATTAGGACCTGTGATGATTCTGCGATTTTTTCTTTTGCACCAATAAACTGATTTAAATGTCATGACAACTCGCCGATAGACAGATTTGCCAATCAACTAAAACTGTGCACTTATTTTTTTTATTCAGTATTTCGCGCCAAAACTGTAATATACATGTGTAAATAAACAAGTAAAGATGCCCTGTCCTTTTCATAGGAACTTTGTTAGAAAGAAATGCAATATATTAAAATTTGTTCAGGCAGGGGCTCTACCGGCTAAGTCGCCGAACATCGTTTTCGTGAATGGCGTTCAAATAAATAAAGGTTAAAAACGAGTTAATCAATCTTAAATCGGCTTCAACGTTGACAATAGATTCCGGACCATTTATCACGTCACATGTTGTCATGGAAGCCGATTTAACGATTGATTAAGTCATTTTTAACAATGTTTTTAACCTTTATTTATTTGAACGCCATTCACGAAAATGATGTTCGGTGACTCAGTTGGTAGGGCTCTACCGGCTGTGTCACCGAACGTGTGCTGTTGGCACTACATGGAATTGGGCGTAATATGAAAAGATTCATCATTCATCATAATTATTTACTTGTGTCAATTGTATACAAAATGTGTTCTGTGGTTTTGGCGCGTAATAAGGTAGGGTCGCCTAAGATCGGATGTGACCTAAGACCGGAAGCAAAGAATTTACCGCAAATGAAGCGACATTTTTCACAGATGGCAACATAGTCAGCTCCGCCATTTTATTCTGCACCTCCCTTCATACCTCGGTCGGCGTTGCGATGAGTAAGACGTGTGTGCTGGTGATTCAAAATAATTTTGTGAATTTTCGAGAAATTATCGCGATCCGATCTTTCCTCCAAAATTTTGTCGAGAAATTATGGTAAGTATTCATCATTTTTTTTGCTTTTTAAGTAGAATTTCTCGCGGAATTAGCAAATGTTCTCGAGATCTGTATACTTTGTTTAAGCCTAGGACGTATATAGGTCTAGATCCGGACTTTCCTCCCGTTGCCTAACATCGGACTAAAAACATACGATCTTAGGTTTCATAATAAAATACAGTGGTTCTCAAATATTCATACTCAAACCCTAATAATATATTACAAAAGTAAAAACTGCCTGATTGCTATTTGTCAAAGGCCTGACCAGATGTCCTTATGTCACTAATGCCTAATGTCTGTTTATCTACATGTAATAAAATAATACAGGTGTGTTAGTACTAGAGTAAAAAGTATAATTATGATTTGGTATAATTTCAAGCATTTATTTTTATTTAATTTTATTTTTTATATATTTTACTTACAGATTAAGTAATCATGCCTACAAAATACCAAAGACATTCGCTTCGAGCGACCACCTATACCGAAAAGGACTTAGAGGAAGCTGTGTAAAAGGTAAAAAATTAAGAATGATTGAATTATGCTGCGTCAAAAATATATTGGAACGAAGTTCCTTATCGCGCGTTGTGAAAGGGGGCTAGACGGAAAAAAATCTCACGAAAAGTTGTCACGACACTTTTTGCAGCTGTGCGGCGTGCACATGTTTCTCTGTCTGTCTCTCTCTCTCTCTCTCTCTCTTATAGAAAGCAAGCCAGATATTTTCATTTCTATTTCGCATTGAACAGTGTGATGTCGCGACGTTATTTTTGTTGAGTGTATTCAGGTTTTTTGTACATAATAAATAATAAGAAATAACTTCGTTCCATCCGGGTGTCCCTTGACACCTCTCAAGTTTTTTCGTATTTGTTGTGGTTTTAATACTTTTAATTTCATAACTATGTATAAAAACGATATTTAAGATTTTTGTTAAAAGATGTTAAACAGCTGTGATAAAAGATAATTGTGATCTTTGTAGTAAGTAGTTTATAAAAATTGTTTTTAGATGTTTTCATTTTTTTTAAGTTTTCTTGTCCTAGCCCAAAGGCTAAACATTAAAAAAAAAATAATAACAATAGATTGAAGTGCTTCTTAATTAGGGTATTAAATGATACTTAAAAGTTGATAGTATTAGGATTTTATCCATGACTGTCTATGCCTTACTATACTTAAAATACTAATGAAAGACTGTAACAAGTTAAAGATACTATATTAAGTTAAGAGTAATATAAAATTGATTTAGTTTACTACACGTATTTTTATTTACTTATCACTTTAATGAGAAGATATATATTTACTACTTCAATATTTCAGAGATATTATCAGTAATACCTATGGCTTCAGTACACATCCGATCTTACCTAATTAACCCAAAATATCCTTCGTGCAGAGTTAATAAAGTTTGACAAGCTCAGTCACGCTTAAATTAGCCGGAGGAGGGAAGACCGGACTAAAAAAATAAAAATATTAAATAAGTATGTGTTCAGGGTACACCATGCAGAATTTCAAAACCATTTTTTATTATGTTATGGTTAACTAAAGACCGGATATTTCTTTTATATGCACTCTAACGCCGTAGCTACAGAGTTGAAATTAGACAGTAGTCCGAACTTCGGCTTCGTTGACCTTTTTTGAAGGACAGTCAGAAAAAATATACTGTCACTTTGACGCCGTGTCTTACATAGACTATTGCGTTTATGAAAACAAAAAAAACATGTGAATAGATAATGTTTTATTGTTGATAATTCACACTCAAGTCCATTAAGAAAATAACGATACAAAAAGAGAAAAAATATTTTTTGTAACGTGCTCCTAACTTACAGAAAAAGCGTCCGATCTTAGGCGACCTTACCTTACTAAATAGAAATAAGCGACATGTTAGGACCTGTCGACTAGTGTCAGTGCGCATAATAAGTGCGCAATTCTAGTAGTTTGAAAGTTTTATGTGTACCCTGTTCTTTTCATACTAGCTATACAGGGTGTCCGAGGAATTGACGTTCAAACGCAAAATTTTATAAGTACTTTATGCTGAGGATTATCCAAATCACCCCCATGTATGTTTTACGATTTTGCGTAGTTTTCGAGATAGAATTTTTAATGATTTTTTTCGTAAACACCTAACATCAGGTTCCGATATTTTTCTCGTTCTGTTGAACATTTCTGGTTCAGTTTTTTTTGTGGTAACTAATTATTATAGTTAAACCTAACTCCCTAAAAAGTATGGTTTATCGAATCATTGCAGAACTGACTTAGAATTTATTCGTAATTTCAAAATTAGGGTTTGAGTGCATGAGTCATAAATTTTCAAAGTATCAAAAAAAAATTAAAATGGAGAGATTATGGTTTATGATTCGGATACTAAATTTTGCGTTTGAACGTCATCTTCTCGGCCACCCTGTATTAGAAAGAGATGTAATAACATTTAAATCAATTTAGTTAGCTCATGACTTCAGCCTCTAGTTACTGCGTGCCTTATAAAGCACATCAGCTATAACATAGTTGTGCTAACAGACAGTTATTTCTAGTACCTGATGATGACTCAGACCCCTTTTATAAAACTTGTAGGACAAAGAACTGTACCTAAGTGAATCATTGGTGTGGCGCAGAATATTAACCTTAGTTTGCAGTGTCGATGGAATGACCCCTCCGATACTAAATCGAACGAGCGTAGTAACACAGTATAAATATGGACAGTAAGATAACTAAGTTGATGAAATAATTACCTACGCTGCGCTCTATTGAAGCTGTAGGTTTCTATCTTTTAATGTTTTAGATACCTATTATTTATATATTGATAAAACTAGGTAGCCATGGTACCAAAAAAATCCATTCTGCTAATTATGCCATTAAATACCCAAATGCCTTTTCTTTACTCCTGGTCCATTCAACGGTTGCCTGGAAGAGATCGCACCTCGCGATAAGGCCGCCATTTCTACAATCTTAACATACTCATAGTTCTTTTTATGTATTATTTTTTGGTTTAAAATAAAGAGTTACTTAGTTAGTTATTATTATTTTTTATTAAAACGTATTTGATTTATAATTCAGCAGGACGATTAAAATGCGAAAGCTGTTTTGATGAAGCAGAGTTCAAACAGCCGTATACTACGCAATACGCAGGTGGATTTTTAAAAAGATTTCGGTGATAAACTTAATCACGACCCCTCGTTTTGACGCGGCACTCACTACTGACAGCACCGCGACAACCGCTTAGGGGTCTTGTCGGTGTGCATGTTTGTGTGAGTGTGCCGTTTCGACCGTTTTGTAGGTAGTTTCCGTACTGTCTATTTTTACACTGAGGTTCTAACGTAGGACAGTGCATAAAATCTACATAAAAACTGGCCAAGTGCGTGTCGCGCACGAAGGGTTCCGTATCTTTAAAACGGTATAAAATATCACGTTGGGTTTTATCAGAGCCCCAGCTTTCATAAAACATGACATTTAAGGGGTAAATATTTGTTTTTATATATAACTAGCTGCGCCCCGCGGTTTTATCCGCGTTAAACTTTATAAACTATAGCCTATGTGTTATTCGGATATATAACCTATATGACTACAAAGTTTTATCAAAATCCGTTTGGTAGTTTTTGCCTGAAAGCGTAACAAACATCCATACATCCATCCATTCTTACATACTTTCACATTTATAATATTAGTAAGATGGTACGGAATCCTTCGAGTTTGAGTCCGACTCGCACTCAGCCTGTTTTTAAAGGCTCTCTGGTGTTTCGAGTGTTCATAGGCGGCGGTTACCATCGGGTGACCAACTGGCGTGTTTTCCTTCTTAGTCTGCAAATATCTTTCTTTGAAGACTAAGAATATCATCCGATATAGAGAATTCTATTTTTTTTTTTTATATCTAGGGACAATGTCACACAGATCTTCCTAGCCCCAAACTAAGCAAAGCTTGTACTATGGGTACCAGGCGACGATATACATACTTACATAGATAGATAAATACTTAAATTCATAGAAAACATCCATGACTCAGAAACAAATATTCGTGCTCATCACACAAATATTTGCACTTACCGGGATTCGAACCCAGGACCACCAGCTTCGTAGGCAGGAGCACTACCAACTAGGCTACGGTGACCGTCATTTTAACATTTAAAAGGTAGATTATTCCAAATGGACAACGATTTATATATTATTATGTAGCCCAGTCGGAGTGGGCCGCTAGAAATGAATAAAACAAATCCAGCTTGGTCGCGTAGGTAACCTTTGGTCCAACGAAGATAGAACTCAATAGACGTATGTAAGTCAGACTTGGCCGGCATTTTTGACCGATTTCAAACGGACGTTTTTTGTTCTTTATGGCGGGCCATTTGGCGTGGTTAGTAAATGCTTGCATGCCGCAGATCGTGGGTTCGATTCCCACCCAGGATAGATATTTGTGTGCATGAACATGTCTGTTTTTCCCGTGCCTAGGTGTATTTTTTTTGTATCGGTAGGCGACAAATGAGCAAGTGGGTTACCTGATGGTAAGTAATACCGCCGCCCATGTACAGATACCAGCACATCCAGCTACCCCAATCTGTCTTTGTTTTATAGATTTCACCTTAATCACATAAGCATAAGGTTCACTTTCAATTGAGGAAATTTGACAGATTGGGGTAGCTTGATGTGCTGGCGTCTGTACACTCGCAACAAGAGAAGTCGTGGGTGCATTGCTGGCTTTTAAGAGTGAGCAAACATGTGTTGCTGACCCTTCCTCCCACCCTGATGAGCTCTGGCGACTTTACTTACACGCAGAAACACAACATTAAAATGTCTTCTGTAAGGTGGAGGTAAAGACGCCAGCACATCAAGCTACCCCAATCTGCCAAATTTCCCCAATTGAAAGTGAACCTTATGCTTTTGTGATAAAGTTGAAAATCTATAAAAGAAAGTTTACAGATTGTGGTTGCTGGATGTGCTGGCGTCTGTACTTCCCCAGTCGGGCTGCTCTTTGAGCGAATGAACGCTGTGCCCTACTCTATATAAGTATGTATTTACAAAAGAAAAAAAGTATATGTACTATATCAGTTGTCTGGTTTCCATAGAACAAGATCTATGTATGTTCTGTTTATTTCAAACTAGCTGTATTATAGAGAGGTATAATGCCAATTAAATTAATTAAATGATGTGAGAGACTCGGCAGCATTGTATGCACTCAATTGGCAATTGTTTTATGGATCATTGTATACGTTTATGGGACAAATGTCACTAGTAAATTGATGAAAATGCGGCAATACAAACCTAATTACGAACGACCAGTCCACGCACTATATACGTAGATAGTACGATACACGATACATATACACGATAGTACGATACGATAGCACGATATACGTAGTATATAGACATAGTCTTTTAGTATAAAAGGGCTGGATAATGGCCCTTAAACGTTTGTTTAGCCAAATTATTTTTTTGAAGTGAAAATTTCTTTAGCGATGTTATGCTCTTTTTTGGGTTGAGTAAAAATGTTAAACTCGCGTCAGGACACGTGATCTAATCGAATATTCGTAAGACGGAGGGTTTTTATTTTTTTAATTCACACTGGGTGTTTATACACTCACGTGACCGCAGCTTATGTTAGATTCTTTACAGCCGATTGTCTAACCAAAAATAGTTCTATTTTTTAAATTTATTCCCAGTATAGAAAGGGTGATCGGATATTCGGAGGTGTCTTACGAATATTGACGTGAGTTTAACACTTTTTACCCATCCCAAAAAAAGTGCACAACGCCGCTGAAGTAGTTTTCACTTTAATAACCCTTCATACATCTAATGGGTGTGTCTATGGTCCATTCAATTGTATAAGAATAACAAAGAAACGAATAATTTAAACCAAGATCTTGTTACTCCAATTGAGCTATTAAACGGTTGGCTCGTGCTGAAGTAATCCAGTGCGCTCCGCTCCGGTCGCTGACTGTCCGGTTCCAATGAACACAGATTTGAGGATGACTCAAGCTTACACCGTTCCGTCACTAAACTGTGGTGACACCGACACGGTATTTAGCTCTTTATCAAGTCACAGACACAAGATTAGGATTATAAACTAACTGGAACACCAAGCAAAATCCTACTTACATTATAAATGCGTAAGTTTGTGAGTATGTATGTATAGATGTATGGATGTTTTCATACTCTTTCATGTAAAAAATACCGAGAAGATTTTGCTTACACTTTGTAATAATAAAGCTTATATATCCGCATAAGACATAGGCTATAATTTATAAAGATTAGCAGGAAACGCCTCGTATAACATAACTTTTTTATTTTTCACTAGCAGTTCGTTCCGCGTTATAAATATTTTTGTCCCTGCTCGTTTGTCGTGCGTAATAATTCGGGTTAAAAATGCGGGATAAATAAAAAATATGATATGAATCATATCCTATGACACTCGACAATAACGTAGCTTTCTATTAGTGAAATCATTTTGAAAATCAGTTGAGTAGATCCAGACATTACTCCTTACAACGTCACAAACTCACAAACGTTACCTCATTATAATATTAGTATAGATAAGTATAGATTTGGCCATCTATGACTACCAGTTATGACTTTTAAACAATTTAAGTACCATTATTTAGCAATTTCGTAACGAATTCCGTTCCACCATTTTGCCCACAAGTACAACTCCCTTTAAGTATAAATAAAAACTAGCACAGAACGATGAGCGCTAGAATGAGTGTATTGAATTTTTGCAACTATTCTATTCTAAAGGAAGTCTTACAAGATACTATAATAAGAAAAGATAAGATAACTCTTTATTGTACACTAAAACATTATAGGATACAAGAATACAATAACAACGTTACATTTTAAAAATGTACAATTGGCGGCCTAACACTAAATGTGATCTCTTCCATGCAACCTAGGCAGGGATTGGAGTAACAGAGATAGGGAAGTTGTGTACACAAGTATAGAAACGGTACTCACTGGTATCATTACAAAAATCCGAGAGTTTTCTATGTCATATTAGATAAATTACATATATATTATATATTAACCTACATACTATATTATATACACACATATATACTTATATTTCATAAATAAGTAAATACATACATAAAATTATTATCATAAAACAAAACTATAGTAGGAGCTATTGCCGAAGTTCCATAAACCAGTCGATAGTAAATTATTTCGTACCTTTTTGTGACAAGAACGATTGAAAGAAGCCAAAGTAACAAAAGTAGCCAAAACCAATAAACCAGCTGCAAAATAATTGAGTATAAGCCAAATAAATAAAATATATATTAAGTGGGTCCAGCCTAAAAATAATAACAGGGCCACTCCATGATACCATCCCGTGGGTGTCGTAAAATGCGACTAAGGGATACAGCAGGTTGTCGGGCAGCAGCGCCACTTGTGTACTAGCTACCACCTAACTATGGTCGCCAACTCGCATGCCAAGTGCGTTGACTACAGCAAACCCCTCCAAATGGCAGCGTTATAATAACCTTGGGGTGGCCTGATGATTTGTGATGCATATATCGGATGTTCGGCCAAGATAATATTATTGAAGTTATACTTCTTTTGGCGCGATGGAGAAAAATGATGAGAGTGAATTTTTACGATGCGCGCGCACACCGACACCAAAAAGTTTAACAGCATGAAGTTAGTTCTAGGTGGTATGAAAATGTATGAGAGTGAACTTTTACGATGCGCGCGCATCGTAAAAATAACAGCATGACGTTAGTTCTAGGTGGTATGAAAATTGATAACTATGTTCAAGTTGTATATTAAGAAGTATAACTTCTAACGCGTGTACATAAGTACGCACAAGATTTTTTTATTACCATCGCGCTCATAGCTAGATGCTCTCACCGGTCCATAAGTGATCGGCAAGATTAAGTAACTAGGCTCGCGGTCAGTCCATAGATGGGTGACCGCCAAAGTGTTTTAATTTCTGAGCGTCTCCGTGCTTTGGGGGGCACGTTAAGCTGTCGGTCCCGGTTGTAGTCATTAGACAACAGTCGTTAAACCATGTCAGAGGCCTACTGGGCGGCTTGAACAACTCTGACACTAGGGTAACCGCTGCCCATATAAGCAAGCAAGCAAGCAACCAGCGGCCAAACGGCGGAGTGTAATTCCTTAAGTTACGCTTATTTATAGTAGTTTATTTCCACGAAACAGCACGGAGTTAAACTCGTCAAGATAAACGTCGAATCCGCGGCGCTTAATCAACGCAGACACCACGGCTTGTGGGTCAAGCGCCACATCCTCTCTAGCAAATCTTGGTGCAGCACGTGTAAATTCTTATGCATGGACAGCAGCATCCACCGCAGCCACCGCTATTTCTTGGTAAAGAGTACTAAAAAGACCTAAAATTAGGTTCTTCAGTTGAAGTTTTCTAAAGAAGTGTGGAAAGAAACTTTTTTGGTTAGATTATAGAGCATAGCCGTAGTCATCTTTTAACGTGAACGTCAATTGCAACGATTGCCCTATTCCCTTTACGTATTATGCAATGTTAGCTGAACTATTAACCAGAATAGCAGTTGCAGTTAACTAGGCCAAGACTTGTACAGGAACATTCGCGTACTATGCTTCTATGTTTACTTCGCAACTTCAACGAACGACCGAAATATTCTCGTCAGTAAATAATTGAAGCACCGATGTGAAAACAAATCAGAAAAGGGGGCAAGTTGGCGTGGTTGGTAAATGCATGCATTTCACGCCGCAGGTCGTAGATGCGATTCCCACCCAGGACAGCTATTTGTGTGCATGAACATGACTGTTTGTCCTGTCATTATGACAGCCAAATTATGTCCACGGCTGGACAAAAGCCTCCCCAAAGAATAGTGGTATATGCCATAATCGCCACGCTTGGTAGACGGGTTGGCGATCGCAGTTTGATTGTCATAGTACACAGAAAATCGCTGCTGCCCGTTCTCTGATAGGTATTCCCTCGGGTCGATTTCTACGCCCCAAATGGATGAGATGGGGTGATCATATTCTTCGCCATCACCACACAGCGTTTGTCCTGTGTCTGGGTGGATTACCTATAATCTATATATTAAAGTTTTTACAAAAAAGAATAGTGTATGAAGTAAATCAGTTATCTGGTTTCCATAGTACAAGTTGTACAGTTGTGTGATTTGGGATCAGATGGCCGTGTGTGAATAATGTCTCAGGGTATTATTAAACTAGGAAAAGTGGAAAAGTGGTACCTACGGTATTCCAAAACGTTGGTGTTTCAATCTCTTTGTGTCGAAGAATTTCGGTATGCTTTGGTTTAAAGGAAGTAAAGCTAAATTGGTTGAATTCTGCAGATTGTAAGCCGCGAGCGGAGGTAAAGGAAAACTCAAATCTTCGACTTGGATAAAGTTTGCTCAATATATACCTACCAGCTGAAAATGTCGAATCTTTTGTTTAGTTGATATTATTATCAGTGACCTTTTTTTTGTCTTTATTTATTTGTTTGTTGTAACTTTATGCACATAAAATACTAGCGGTCCGGTACCGTATAAGGCATAGTAATAAAAAAAAATGATTATTAAGTTAACATTAACATATTTAGTTAACATTTACTCAAACAAAAAAATATATTTTAAATTGCTAAAAGATGTTGATTTTACACTTTTTCATGACTTTTTTTTAATTTTCTCTAAGTACAAACCGACCCTGGACTTCCACGAATAATTCAAGACCAAAATTAGCCAAATCGGTAAAGGCGTTGTGAAGTTATTGCATTATAACGAAAAATGGCATTGATTTTTATATATATAGATTACAGACGCCAGCACATCCAGCTTCCCCAATCTGTCAAATTTCTTTTATAGATTTTCAAGGTTCACTTTCAATTGGGGAAATTTGTCAGATTGGGGTGCAGACGAATGTTCGGTGTACGGATGGATATGTAAATGATAAAGTTTGATGTTTGATATAATATTTAATTATTACCCCAAAATGATATAAAATTGATATAATATATTGATAAATGATATATGGTTGATGCCGACCAGTGAACTGACCGTAAGGCGAGCGACCGCACCGCGGCGGCTCGTTTTTGCTGTCGATCTGATGATATGATGATACTTGATATACCCTGGTCTTCCTCCGATGATATATAATATGATACGCACAGTAATACTGCACCCCAATGATAGCACACAATGTACTGTAATCCACGTGTCCTAGCCCTTACCAAACCGCGTAATAGGTTTTAGCCTCGATAGGACCAATGTTGGAGAAGATTGGGGTAGCTTGATGTGCTGGTGTCTGTACAAAGGCGGACTTAATGCCCGAGGCATTTTGTGGCAGTCACCCTTAGGGTGGTGCAGAGTTAGCATGGTTGGTGCACGGATTATACAACTATCAGATAGTAAGAATGTAGGGGCTATACTAAGAGATTTTTAATAATAGTAAAAACAAGGTTACACACTACTATACTATACAGTACTATACTATATAATACTATACTATGGTAAAAAATCCTTACATGAAAACATACATTTGATTATTAACTAGGGGGTTCCTGTTAAGAATTTCTGAACGAAATGCTCACGAACTTTTCTTTTAAATGAAAAGCGACTCTTGGCGTAATTCTGATTTCGAGAGGTAGTGCATTCCACTGAAGAATAGACTAGAGAATTAGTTCCTGTATTTGGCTTTCATATCGAGCTTAGAAGATTTTTGGCATCAAAAACTCTCAAGTAAGAGCGGTATTCCATCCCTGAGGGTCGGCAAAATGAAGGCCGGTCCTGGGCCTAATACGGAGAGTGTAGGCTTGAAGAATGCAACTTTAGTTGCGCATGCACTGATGTTCATTAACGTCTTCTGAAAATAAAATGGATGTGAAGGACTATATATTTTTATATTTAATCATAATTTGTTCCTAAATCATGGAAAAACTCAAAGCAACATAAAATAACGAACGTTACGAAATCCTTGCAGCGCGAAAGATTTACGTACTAGGATCACACGAACGAGTGGAGATTTGAGCAGAAAGTTCTGGCTATTATTATAAAGTAATTAAATAAAAAATGTAGAATGTACTGTTTAAATAGTCCACTACACAATAATAGCATTTAATGATAAACAACATTTTAAGCTCTTTCCCAAAAGTTATTTTGTTTTTTCTTTTCCTTTTAGTCAGTTTATCTAAGAGCCAAAAATTCAAAGAAACATAAAATAACGAACGTTACTTTATCCTTGCGGCGCAAAAGATTAAGTACTAGGATCATACGAGCGAGTGGAGATTAGAGCAGAAAGTTCTGGCTATTATCATAAAAGAATTAAATAAAAAATTTAGAATTTACCATTGAAATAGTCTAATACATTATAATAGCATTTATTGTACAACAAGAATTAAAGCTCTTTCTTAAAACCTGATAAACTATCCATACCTTTTAGTCTATTGAGAAATTTATCAATGATACTATTCGGGTCTCTCTCTCTAACTTAAGTGAGCACGTGTTGGTGTAGCAGTTTCCAGCCTTCTCCATCGTAAGCCTTCTCTTTGACCTATTTGTAAGCCTCCATTTTCACAACTTCCTTCACCTGATTCATATATTTACGTCACAGTCTGCCTCTCCTTCACCTTGCCTCAATTTTGCGTTCTATGATGTTGGTGGTGTCGTGTCGCTTATAACTATAAATAAATCAATAGTTCTATGTCCCTCTAAATCATGCAAAAACTCGAAGCAACATAAATAACGTTACGAAATCCTTGCAGCGCAAAAGATTGAAGTACTAGGATCACACGAGCGAGTGGAGTTTTGAGCAGATAGTTCGAGCTATTATTATAACGCATTAAATAAAAATATATTATTTACCGTTTAAATAGTCCACTACATAATAGTAGGTAGTTATGCATCCTGTCACGTCATCTGTTTTGGATTAATACATGCTACGTGACCGTTATCGATGGCTCAGCATTGCCACCGGACGCGGTTCTTAGAATATTGTTCCCGACGATATATGATATGTTTTGTCGCCCCTTGAAGGCGTTAGTTAATAAGATTTTTATTCATTATACAGCTAGCCTCCAAATCGGCAGCACTTAATCAAATCTTTTATTTTTAAAAAACCTTTTAACTGATTTTAATGTTTGACTGGCGCTGAGGACAGGATCGTGTCGTTAAAAGCTGCGCCGTCTCGCGAAAATCGAAGTGTCGAAATTCACGTAGATTACGTGACCGCGGCGCGAAACGCTCGACGCGATCATCGAACCAAATAAATTTGTCAAACTTCTTCAAGGACTTCAAGCATGGGAGTAGCGGTCGGCTGGTAAGTCAAAATTCTTGCCTTCCTTGCCATATATATTCCCTTACTTGTTCAAAAAGGTTTTATTTAATTGTTATTTTGAGATTAGACGTCTCTCAGTATAACGTAATCTGGTAAACTTAATATCAATATTTGTTAAGTTCTAACCTTAGATAAGAAAGCAGTTTATATAAAAATCGCAGAGTAACTTTATATTAGAAATATTTACGAAATAAATTTATATGTAACGTTAAGATTTAAAATAATTGAAACGATTTATACTAAGTTATATTTAAGAGTGTATTTTATTGTGTGTGTTAGAATTTTGATTTAATAACTTCAGTGACTGTCATTTACTTTACAAAATGCAGCAAGCACATGAAATACCATTACCGGAACCAGTAATTAGAGTAGTACCGATCCCAAATGAGATGCTTAAGTTAATACCCCTTTTTAATGGTGATAAAAGACAGTTAAATTTATTCATCCGAAAATCTGAATACGTTATCGAAAGGTATAGGGGCCACGAAGAACAGAATATATATATATTACATGCGATAACTAGTAGGCTCACTGATAATGCAGCCGCGTTACTATCAGAACGCGAAGATATATCGACATGGTCTGCGTTAAAAGAGTTACTAGAACAACATTTCGGTGACCCACGTAGCGAGGAGTGCATCAATATAGAATTAGAATCATGTAAAATTAAACCAGGGGAAACTTACTTAGATTTCTGTAATAGGCTACAAAATATTCGGTCGTTACTTATCTCGAAGGCTAACTTATCGCCAGATGACGACATGAAACGGGCTAAAATTACTATATATAATAACACGGCCTTAAATGTTTTCCTCTACAACTTACCGGAAAATATGGTACGAGTAGTTAGGTTAAAGGCCCCCTCTACGCTAGAGAAAGCTTTATCACTAGTTCTCGAGGAAGTAAACTTCCACGAACAATATATATTACGAAATCGTATGCAAAATAACCAAGTGACACATAAACCACCGTTTAATACATTAAGTCCTACTAATTTTAAATTCGGCAACTCACCACCTATGGCCCACCCTGCTTATAAACCAGTTCTACAAAATTTTACACCCCAACAAAAATTTAATTTTGGTATTCCGCATAACAGGCCGCAGTTTGGTCAATATCAAAATACTAGTGTTAGGCCACAGTTCGGCTACCGCCCACAGCAATTTGGGTTCCGTCCTCAGACGCAACCACAACAGCCATTTGGATACAGACCCCAGTTCCAAGGTTACAAACCACCTCAATTCCAAAGTAATAACCAACAATTTGGCTATAAACCTCCACAGAATTTAGGAGTAATGCCTCAACAGTTTGGCTATAGGCCTTCACAAAATTTAGGAATGACACCCCAACAATTCGGCTACAGACCGCCCCAAGTTCAGGCTTCTAGGTCGCACGATCCAGACGTAACAATGAGGACAGCAATTCCAAGGCCACAGCCCCAAAATGGTTACAGACTAAACGAACTAACAGTCGATAATTATGACCACTATGACTATGACAATGTTTGCTATGAGACCGAAGAATACGAGGAAGGTTATCCTACTCAGGCCGAAGAATTTTATTATGACGAGGAATATAAAAATGAAAACAATGACCCGTCTAAAGAGGAAAATTTTCACATAGATGCCTCTACCAAGAAGGAGAAAATATAGAATTAAATTGTGACCATAGTCTTAAGCTACCGTATATATATATCCCCGAAATAGATGCGAGGTTCATGATCGATACAGGGAGCACCCGGTCGTTCATAAGTCCACGCGTTGCATATTTATATTTCTCTGAGTACATTAAGCATGAACCATTTCAGGTAGTAAGCACTCATTCTTCTAGCCGTCATAATGAAGTCATAGAAATTCCCTTATTACCGACCTTCAATTCTCCTAACTTCCACAAATTCCATTTATATGATGTAGATAACCGCTATGAAGGACTTATTGGTAACGATCTGCTTCAACTATTAGAAGCGATAATTGACCTTAAACATTTAGAACTAAAAACTAAATCTGCTAGTATCCCTATAATCCATAACTTAAACTATATTATTGATATGCAACCACGATGTGAACAACGTGTCAAAATTCCGATAGATCTACATTCGGGCGAAGGCGTCATTGATTTTAAAGAATTTACTCCTGGTCTACGAATGCCTTCCGCATTGGTAAATTGTGTAAACGGATATGCAACGACGATTATACAAAGTACTTTAGATAAACCCGTACGTATAACTATAACCAAACCTTTTACTGTTACCCAACTAAATATGACCGAATGTGTATTAAACTTTAATGTCGAAAGACCTACAATAGAAACGGAAAAGCTTCTAACAGATAATTTACAAAAACTTAGACTTGACCACATGAATGACGAGGAACGCAACAAAATATTTAATCTCTGTACGGAATATAAAGATATATTCTACTGTGACCAAATTCCCTTAAGTTTCACAAATCAGGTTAAACATAAAATTCGTACTACAAACGAAGATCCTATCTACGTAAGACCTTACAGACAAGCCCCCACACAAGCAGAAGAGATTAATAGACAAACTGAAAAATTACTTAAGGAAAACGTCATTCAGGAGTCACACTCGCCCTGGAATTCACCCGTTCACTTAGTCCCCAAGAAAGCTGATGCATCGGGAGAGGCTAAATGGCGGATGGTAGTTGACTATAGACGACTGAACGACATTACTGTTGACGACCGTTACCCATTACCGAACATAACTGAATTATTTGACAAACTAGGGAAGAGTTTTTACTTCACTACGCTTGATTTGGCGAGCGGATACCATCAGATCGAAGTTGAAGTAGAGGACAGACAAAAGACAGCATTTAGTACACAGAACGGACATTGGGAATTTTTAAGAATGCCATTCGGACTTAAAACGGCCCCAGCGACATTCCAAAGAACAATGGATAGCGTTTTCAAAGGGCTGCAAGGCCTCCATTGCATGGTTTACTTAGATGACGTAATTATATTTTCATCCAGCTTAGACGAACACGTACAAAAACTACGAACTATCTTTGACCGACTTAGACAGACAAATTTAAAATTACAACTGGACAAATCGGAATTTCTACGAAAGGAAATCATTTACCTTGGTCATACCATTACTAGAGACGGACTTAAACCAAATGACGATAAAATAGCTGCTGTTTTAAACTACCCTTTACCAAAAACGACTACTGAAATTAAATCTTTCTTAGGACTCATTGGCTATTACAGACGATTTATCAAAGACTTTGCTCATATCACTAAACCGTTGACTTCTTGCCTCAAGAAGCGAAACAAAATAGTTTTAGATAAAAATTATATAGATGCCTTCAATAAGTGTAAAGAACTCCTGACAAGTGCACCGCTTCTACAGTACCCCGACTTTGAAAAACCTTTCATCTTGACTACAGACGCATCTAACGTCGCTATAGGCGCCGTATTGTCACAAGGACCGATAGGAGGTGATAAACCGGTGGCATATGCCAGTCGTACCCTAAGCGATACAGAAACTCGCTATAGTACTATCGAACGGGAATGTCTTGCAATAGTCTGGGCGATCAAACATTTTCGTCCTTACCTTTATGGCAAGAAATTTAGTATCTACACAGACCATAAACCGTTATCATGGCTTAATTCACAAAAAGACGCTAGTAATAAGCTTACTCGTTGGCGTTTAAGGCTTCAGGATTATGATTACAAAGTAATATACAAAAGTGGGAAACAAAATTTAAATGCTGACGCCCTATCCCGGATTAAAATCAATGCAACTCATTCGGAAGATGAGGGACAATCAATGCAAGTTAATATTGACGACACAGAACAAAAACGTAGGGAAGGTTCAGACAGACAAAACGTGAAAAAGGTAACTGCAAAACCTAGAGATAGACGCAATAGTTCCTCCACGATAACAGTATCTGATTCCAGTGCTACGATATCAGCAAGTCCAATTTCAATATCTTCTGATTCGGATAAAATGTCTGTTACAAATTCTGTAAAAATACCCGAGTATCCTATTAGATCGCCATCTGTGACAACTAAATCTGATACAATCCATTCTGCTATAGATGTCGAGTCATCTGGTATACCAATATTACAGGAAGCGATTGACACTAAACCTAACCAAATTCTAGTATTTACGTGGTTGAGAAATGAAATGCAAGTCCGAAATCTTTCAGGTGAAAAGCAAAAGATTTTGGAAGTTTTCTTACCTATCAACAATCCTGATTTAGTCAAAAGATTCTTATTAGAGTATATTAGGCCAAAAACCAAATATTTTATATATTTTGAAGACGAGGAGCATCGCCGACAGTTTAGTACCAAGGTGATAGAGTTATTTAGAAAAGACACTGTCCAATTATTTGAGTGTACTGAGCGAGTTGTTTACGTAGAAGATGAAAAAGAACAGAGAGCCATAGTAATCAAATATCACGAAGGAAAATCATGTCACCGAGGTATAAAGGAAACCCTAGGACGCATACGTAGAAATTATTTTTGGCAAAACATGCAAGAAACCATTTCAGCTATAATAAATGCCTGCGAAATTTGTCGTAAAATGAAATATGACCGTAAACCAATCAAACCGTTTCTACAATTAACCCAAACTCAAGACGCTCCATTTCAAGAAGTATTTATTGACCTTTTCCAAATTGAAGGACAGTACTATTTAACTCTCATCGACGCATTCAGCAAATTAGGGCAGGCTATTCCAATTTCTAATAGATCAACACCCGAAGTAGTGCGAGCACTCATGAAATATTTCTCTTTTTATGGCATTCCCCAAAAGATAAGTTCAGACCCCGGAAGTGAATTCAATAATGAATTACTAAAAGAATTTTTAAACTTACATAAAATAGAACTCCATATTGGCACACCTAATAACCCTAACTCGATGGGCCTTATCGAAAGGTTACATTCCACTATAAACGAAATTTACAGATGTGCCAAATATGAAGAAAGATGTACTGATGCGGCATCAGTAATGATGTACTCTATTATGGCTTACAATAACGCAATACACTCTGTTACGGGATTAACGCCATTTGAGACCGTATTTGGGCATACAGACTCAAATAGTTCTTTTGCTCTAGAGTTTGAGAAACAGTATGTGCAAAAGTTAGTAAGAGATCACGCTAAGCGAACAAAATTCTTATATAAATATCTAACAGATAAAATGATAGAAATAAAAGAAAATATTAGGAAAAAGAGAGGAGGTGAAGGTGAAATTGATCTTCCCGAAGGAAAGGTAATTTATGCTAAGGATGTCAATAAAAGAAAAAGCAAAGATAAGCCGCGATACACCAAAGCGAAAATTATTGGTAAAGTCACCCGAAATATAGTACCCATAGAGGTAGGTCAAAGAAAGACTAAAGTCCCTATTAAAAATGTTAAACGCCCTCCGCAGGTGGTGCGCGTTGACGATAGCGATGCCGGTGCTGGCCCTTCAACTGCAATCCCTTGAAGAAAACCCCGGAATCCTTCCTGTTAAAGAAGGCCAGGCCTATCTCCAAACAGACTATTGGACTATTATTAAGGTTCTTAACTTGGATAGAATTCAGGACGACTTACAATTCGTAATATTTAAGTATAACGAGTTTAGCAATATGATTAAGAGAAATGGGTCATATCCACCTTATCTCATAACTATGGTAGCACATGTTGATTACGTACGTAAAATAACCACACAGAAATATTCACAATTAGTACCACAATACCGTACAAAAAGAGGCATTATAAACCCGTTAGGTTCCCTCATAAAAGTTATCACTGGAAACCTAGACCATGACGATGCGCTACGGTATGATAAAATAACGTCCGAACTTACTCACAATCAAATGATTGTTAAAAGAAAATTAACTATAGTTTCTCAAATGCTTGACAGTTTTATCAATTCAACCGAAGTTATAAACCAAAATTCTATCGTCTTAGACCAAAGAATTAAGGCTGTTGAAACTACGTTAGCTGAATTAGTGTCTAAAAGTAATCAGTGGAATTATAGTGCATATATTATAAGTTTGTTTAATGTGTTCGTTAGCAATTTTCGTACTATCTTTATAAAACTAGGAGAGATAGAGACCGCTCTTGCATTTAGTAAAATATCTGTGCTACATCAGAGCATCATTAACTCCACTGAATTACTGGAACACTTAAAATTAATATCTATAACTGAAAACTTGATATATCCCGCTACCGAGGATAATCTAGTAAAATTGGAAGAAACCTTTAATGTAAAAACCTATATAAAGCAAAACCAGATTACGTTCATACTAGAGGTTCCACTTACAGATAACAATACATATAACTATTTTAAAGTCTATTCTTTACCGATTTTCCGTCAATCAGAAAATAAAACCGTTTCCATATTTCCCAAATACCCTAACCTTTTGGCAAGGGGGATGAAACATCTGCCGATCGTGAAACCATGCACCTCGCTGGCTGTAAGAAACCAATTCTTATGCACTGAAGAAAACTTAACACCATATCCTGAGTCCACCTGTATTGAACAACTTTTAAAGTTTGAGGAAAATTTTACACAATGTAAGCAACACCAGATTAATATCGAGGATGTAAGAATGCAACGTTTAACAGCTACGAGCTGGATACTATTCACGAGGATTAAAACTACCCTAGTCATAACCTGTAATAATGATGTCAGTATGCACCCTGTCTTCGGAACTTACATTATGACCCTCGATGAGCCATGTGATATTGAGATACAACAAATGAAAATTCGTCACAAACAAATTCTCATCGAAAATGAAGTTGTAGAGCAAATTCCAGTTGTGAACCTGCCACAGTTACCTGCGAGCATGCTGCCGACACTATCCGGTGCACGTGTACTTAACATGAGAGGTGTGAACTTAGACGAAGTGAAATATATGTCAAGTGTATTGAAGGAAAGTGAATTACCAAATAGTGATTTCTACCAAACAGACTCTAACATCAGTGTAGTTTTAGTTTATGTAACATTATTCCTAGTTTTGTCTTGTATACTTTTATCTTTAGCATATATTTTACGTAATAAAATCATTTTGTATTCGCGAAATCATCGGAAAGTTATTAAAAAAGAACAACCCGATAATTTCGCTCTTGAGGAGGGAGGAGTTATGCATCCTGTCACGTCATCTGTTTTGGATTAATACATGCTACGTGACCGTTATCGATGGCTCAGCATTGCCACCGGACGCGGTTCTTAGAATATTGTTCCCGACGATATATGATATGTTTTGTCGCCCCTTGAAGGCGTTAGTTAATAAGATTTTTATTCATTATACAGCTAGCCTCCAAATCGGCAGCACTTAATCAAATCTTTTATTTTTAAAAAACCTTTTAACTGATTTTAATGTTTGACTAGGTACCATTTATTGATCAACAAGATTTTAAGCTCTTTCCTAAAAGTTGATAATTATCCATACTTTTGAGTAGTTTATCAAAGAGACAATTCGGGTTCCTAAATCATGCAAAAATTCAAAGCAACATAAATAAACGAACGTTACGAAATCCTTGCAGCGCAAAAGATTGAAGTACTAGGATCACACGAGCGAGTGGAGATTTGAGCAGAAAGTTCTGGCTATTATTATAACTGAATTAAATTAAACAATATATATAATTTACCATTTAAATAGTCCACTACATAATAGTAGGTACCATTTATTGATCAACAAGATTTTAAGCTCACCTTTTAGTCTTTTGAGCAGTTTATCAATTTGGGTTCCTAAATCGTGCAAAAGTTCAAAGCAACATAAAATTACGAACTTTAGGAAATCCTTGCAGCGCAAAAGATTGAAGTACTAGGATCACACGAGCGAGTGGAGATTTGAGCAAAAAGTTCTGGCTATTATTATAAAATAATTAAATAAAAAATATAGAATTTACTGTCTAAATAGTCCACTACACAATAATAGCCTTTATTGATCAACAAGATTTTAAGTTCTTTCCTAAAAGTTGTTTTTTTTTTTCTGTTCCTTTTAGTCAGTTTATCATAGAGGCAAAAATTCAAAGAAACATAAAATGACGAACGTTACTTTATCCTTGCAGCGCAAAAGATTTAAGTACTAGGATCATACGAGCGAGTGGAGATCAGAGCATAAAGTTCTGGCTATTATTATAAAAGAATTAAATAAAAAAAATCATATTTTACCATTTAAATAGTCCACTACATAATAGTAGGTACCATTTATTGATCAACAAGATTTTAAGCTCTTTACCTTTTAGTCTTTTGAGCAGTTTATCAATTTTGGTTCCTAAATCGTGCAAAAGTTCAAAGCAACATAAAATGACGAACGTTAGGAAATCCTTGCAGCGCAAAAGATTTAAGTACTAGGATCACACGAGCGAGGGGAGATTTGAGCAGATAGTTCTGGCTGCGGCAACAGGGTAGCGGGCGGGCGGCCGAGGCCGGAGGTCACCGGAGGTCATGTGCCAGTAAACTAGGTCACAGGCTACTGTATACCGATAGGTACCAAAATAAACCGCTTCGAGTTATACATATGCGATGCACACAAGCAACGCTGGTTTGAAAGTCCCAATCAATATTGGTTCGAACTGTTGTATGTCGGATTTAGGATGGATACGGTGAGCGGCGCAGCGTTATTTAAATCCTTTTCTGCCGTGGTTCTATTTTTATGGCCACTTTTTTAGGTTCCAAGAGATATATTTAATTGTTGTACCACCTGGGGGGTTACCGGCTAAGTCAAATAAAGTAAATAAGTAAGTTCAAATAGATAAAGGTTAAAAACGACTTAATCGTTAATCGACGTTGAAAATCGATTCCGTTCCATTTATGACGTCACATGTTCTAATGGAAGCCGATGTAACGAGTGAATAAGTCATTTTTAACCTTTATTTATTTGAACGCCGTTCACTATCCCGATGATCGACGATTTAGCCGGTAGCCCCCCTGTATCATGACTGGACTTGAAAGAGAGTGTTTATCAGTTGTCTCCTTGCCATAGCACAGGCGCTGCCTAGTTTGGGATTATTATATAACAGTTCTATTATTCGCGCCAAAACTAAAATGTCATAACTTGAGATGCCTTTCTTATTATTTTTTCTATGTTAGAATAAAAAAAACAAGGAGAATAAAAATAAAACCTAAACTAAAACTAATTATGCGGGTGCATCGTGCAAATAATTAGTCGGCAGGTCCTATCGTGTCGCTTATTTCATCTCAGTATTTCGCGCCAAAACTAATATTTCAAACCAGGCTAAAGATGCCCTGTCCTTTTCATTAGAGCTATGTTAAAATAAAAATAAAACAAACAGGTTAAAGAATAAAATGATATACGCGCATCGTGCAAATAATTAGTCTACAGAAATACTAACATCAAAACTAAAACGGCACAATTAATGATGTTCTCTCCTTTTTCCTATTCGAATATAGCCCTAATGGGCTTTGTTACAATTGAATAAAAATAACAAATATTATATAGAGTAAGCAAATACATTTGCACCTCTGTGTCAGCAAAAGGCCTCTAAGCTACAAAGCAATGCATTAATATTTAAAATAAATAAATAAATAAGGTTTTTATTCGCGTAGACTTTAAAAAAGCGCTTGTAAAAAGTCAGATAATGTTTGTAGTAACATATAATTAATTAATTATTTTATATTATATTAGTTTAGATGGTATTGCCATTGTTATTACACATAACATAATAAAGATTATGTTCTCTTGTATTTTATGTTATAGGTATGACTTCTGGGCAATTTGTCTGATATATCAAATTGTCCAGAAGTCGTATAACATATAAATAAACGCGGCATGCAACAATGCAAAACGTTTCCAAGCTCTCTCAAATCGATAAGTTTAAGACGGTTGTGTAGTGACGTCACAGAAGGTACTGCAGTTTCGGCATTTCGGAATGCCATTTTCACTTAGTTAGTTTTGCTTCAATGCAATGCGGAATGCATTACTTGAAGCAAACAACAATTAGGATCATCACTTGGATATGAATCTTTAAGCAAAAGACAATGGTTGAATAGGATCAACTTGACGTTATATCGATCTATAATGTTATCATAAACTTGTCCATCAAATAGATAGAAATATCTACCGCTTACGACAATAGCCTGTCGGAAAATGTGTCGAATTCACGTTGTCGCTTGGCCGGTCACCATATCGCAACGATGATTTTGTATCGTCAATGGCTCTTCAGTACTAATGACTTTTGATATAGACATATAGAATGTCCATATTTCTATCTACTTAAATATGTGTGCCGCATCATGTAGTCCACGGCCAATATTAGTGCGGCCAGCGACGCAGCAAACAATTTTGGTAGACTACTTACTACATAGAGTAATACTTATAGACTTACTATTTTAGCCCATAAAACGATTATATTCAATGAACTGTTAATTGATTTTTGTTGCTTGGAATTCAATTAATGAACTTAAATTACTATGCAGTTTATTATTGCTATAAAAAATCAATGTGGCAATCGCGTTTTGAATTTTATAAAAAATATGTCAATTGATTAGTGGTGTCAACTACCCAATTCATAAATATGCGATCTGCAGTGACGTAGAAATAATCTTATGTGGGCCTCGAACAAGAAATTGTAACGACCACTGATTCAGATCATTAATTGATTTATTTTTGTATTGATTATTGTTAGGGTTCCGTAGCCAAATGGCAAAATCGGAACCCTTATAGATTCGTCATGACTGTTTGTCTGTCTGTCTGTCCGTCCGTCCGTCCGTATGTCACAGCTACTTTTTGAAACTTGGTAAGTAGATGTATTCTGTGAACCGCATTAAGATTTTTACACAAAAATAGAAAAAGAATAATAATTTTGGGGGGGGTTGCCAAACATAGAACTGAAACACAATTTTTTTTTTTCAACGTACCCATATACATGTGGGGTGTCTATGGATAGGTCTTCAAAAATCATATTGAGGTTTCTAATATCATTTTTTTCTAAACTGAATAGTTTGCGCGAGAGACACTTCCAAAGTGGTAAAATGAGTGACCCCCCCCCCCCCCCTGTAACTTCTAAAATAAGGGAATGATAAAACTAAAAAAATACATGATGTACATTATCGTGGAAACTAACAACTAAAATTGGTTTGAACGAGATCTAGCAAGTAGTTTTTTTTTAATACGTCATAAACCGCAATTTGTTTTATTTATGTCCATTCCAGGCCATGTTTGTATGGGCTGGTTGCCGATCTCCTTTTCAATCCTCTTCCAGCGCATCTTTGGTGGAAACAGTGTGGATTGACGAGAATATGCAAAGCGTGAATTGAAGTATTTGTTTGTGTAAAAATTAACCGTATGGCTTCCGATATAGAGTATAAATTAACTCTTGTTGTTCGTTGTGCGTGTGTATTGCAAGACGCACTCAAACATCACTGTACCTATATCTTACTCTAACGAAGCCTATGGGCGGCGCGGCGCGGCGGTCACGCGCGAGCTCGCGATGGCTTTTGTGGAAAAGGGTCAGTGCGATTTCAATTCTCTTCTCGCCTCGTCTCGTCACTCTGGTGGAAAATGACCTTTAGACTTTCCTGTATGTTTTGTTTTCTTTTTATGTTTCTTTTTAATCTTTGTAATTATTAGCATAAAATGTCATCTACCACTTTGTCTTATCTTTATTATATTATTAACATCGTCTGTGTATCTATTTTCTTTGTGTTTTATTTAGTGCTTAATCTCTCATTGTATATAATTAATTATAACTCTTTGTTGTTTCCTCTGTACTACAATATACCTGTCGCTATTTTCTCTGTAAATTGTATCTCGTACAATAACAACATAAATGTATATCTCGTTATCAATCTTTATTGTATTTAATGTATTATACGAGTACATATGTACATAGACTCACCCCTATTTCCCAGAGGGGTAAGCAGAGACAACGGATCTCATTTATCACAATATTTGCATACCCCATTTTGGCTCGTTTACTGTCATTATATTCTTCTTACATGCTCGCAGGTTTAGGGTACTTCTGACCTGGCCTTTCTTGAGAACATCTCGTATTTGGTCAGAGGATCAAAAAGTTGTAATTAATCATGTACGCCAGCACATCCAGCTGCCCCATTCTGTCAAATTTCCCCAATTGAAACTGAACCTTATGTCCATGTGATAAAGTTGAAAATCCATAAAAGAAATGTGACAGATGGGTGTAGCTGGATGTGCTGGCGTCTGTACATAAGTGTCATATCAGGTTAGATTGACTCAAAAGCATTATGGATGGTCTTTTGTGACTGCCGATGGAAGTGAAAACTATTTTTTACACTTCTAATTATCTACAATATAACAATATTACATATTGCTCAAGGGAAGCTGGACGTGACGCTTGGGCTTCACGCGTTTTGTTCACCCAGAAAGTGCTCAACGCACCCAAAGAAGTTTAAACTTCAAAAATCTTGAATAGCATGAAAATTTTGCCATGGAATTACAGCATAAAGAGGTTCGAAGGCCCCAATCTCCCTTTGTCTGCGTGTTATAGAAATACTTTTTCCATCTCAATCAATGTTGGATTCCCTGTATGGTTCAGATGCTAATGAAGTCGAATAACAACTATAATAACACTTTTTGGTGTTCTGTGTCTGAATGTGCTTTTTGCCCTTTATTTGCGTACTTGTAAAGTTCCTCAAAGTACAGAGATTTATGCCATTAAGATGTCTTAATGACATTTCAGAATGTTTTTGGGCTGCCATGCCGTGGCGCTGTATGCGCTGTAACCGGTAACGCATCCGGAATGTTAGCTACTGCACGTACGGACGATTTTAAAGCACCAATCAGTAAAAAAACAGCATTCTGATAGTCATTGCTTCTAGGTTTGACTGTCCTATCCAAAAACACTGGCTAAGGGTGGTCAATGGAATATATTAGGACGAATAGAAGTATGTGTGGTGTGACTTTGAGTGACGGAATTCGAAATACTGATGTAAGAGAGCGTTGTGGTGTGAAAGAGGATGTAGTCACAAAGATTGAAGAAGGAATGCTGAGATGGTTTGGCCACTTAGAAAGGATGAATGAAAGATGATTGACCAAAGAAGTATACCAGGCCTGTGTGAATGGAACAACCGGAAGGGGAAGACCTCGTCGAACATTCTCTGACCAAATCGGAGACGTTCTCAAGAAAGGGCAGGTCAGAAGTACCCTAAACCGGCGAGCATGTATGAAGAATATAATGACAGTAATCTAGACAAAAGACGTGTGCAAAGATCGTGACAGATGGAAATCCGTTGTCTCTGCCTACCCCTCTGGGAAACAGGCGTGAGTCTATGTATGTAATAATTGTAAGAGACTTACACTACTAACATGTTTCTCAAAAATGGGAAATCATAAATTTAATCGTCCGGCGGCGGGTCTCGAACCAGCACCATCTACCAATGGGGGGTTGGCGCTCTGCGTTAAGCTACGAACGATACTCACTAGCAGGTCAAATTTAGGATTTCCTTGCTAACACAATTCCGGAGGATATAGGTATTATCCATCGGCTGTATTTTCTAGAAACGTGACCTACTGATATGTTTACAGTTGCATGTTAAAGATCATATCATGTCTATAACACCTTCCAAATGATTAAATTTGAATTTTTATAGCATTATTCGCAACGCGAAGCGTTAATTTAACGCTTTGCTATATGCTAAAAAATAACAAATTTAACTACTAACATGGTTATAATAAGGTAATACTGTTACTAATGACTGCACGTGTGGCGCAGCGGCTAAGACAGTCGCCTCGCTGCTTTGTTTCGAGGGTTCGAGTCCCACGCCGGACAACTATTTGTGTGACCCATATAGTTGTTCTGAGTCTGGATGTAATTTTTGTCCGTCTATTATATGTTTGTAAAGTACCCCGCGACACAGGGATTAGATTACCTAGTGTGTCTTAAATAAACTTTTTTCTATTCTATTCTAATAATAAAAACGTTGTCTCTCTACGTTGTAGAAACTGGAAAAAAATCCTCAGAACTCTAGCAGATGAACAAAGAACACGAAAGCTCGCGAATCAATAAGTACCAGGCTTTCATAGGTCGAAGAAAGTAATGCCGCCGCGTTCCGTCAAGAGATGCAGGGCGAGGTCACGGGGTCAACAGTCTCGGCTAAATATAGGTCACGCCCCGAGCTCGTCTGCAAACATTCTTTATTGCCGCCTTTTTACGATTAAATTTAGAATTTTATTGTGACACGTGGGTGAGGTCAGTGCAGTAGGGACGCTGCAGTTTGCTCGGCTAATGCGTGGTTGTGTCTTGCAAGATTGAAGTGCAGTTTGTCTCTGCGTCGCGTCGTTAAAATAGAACGTCAAGTTTGAATTCAAATTAAGAATGTGCAAAAGAAAGAAAGAACATTTTTGTAACTAGGTACTTCTTGTTTTTCTGAAGTAAAACTTTTTTAGGCACGTTGAGCACTTTTCGGTTGAACTAAAATCATGGAACTAGCGTCATCGTCATCGAACGCTTCCCATGAGCGTGTAGTTATTATATGGTAGATTAGAAATAAATATCAAGCAAGTTGGGAACCTCCTCCTTTTTGAAGTCGGTTCAAAATAGTTTTTACTTCTATCGGCTGTCCTCAAAAACTGGCCCGACCATTTATTTATACGCAGTTTTTTAACAAACATATAAATGACTGAAACAAAGAACACCCAGACTCAGTTATTGTGAGTCTGGGTGTTCTTTGTTTCAGTCATTTATATGTTTGTTATATGTTTGTTATATACATGGGTCACAAAAATAATAGTAGTCCTCCGCCGGGAATCGAACCCTAGACAGACATGGCGAGGCCATTGTATAAAACGCAACACCTTACGGGCAGTATTAATATATTTTTTATATTTTTTCATTTGAGTTTAAGAAACACGGTCAGTTTGTGGTTAAAACGTTTGAATTAATACTTTCATTAATTATTTTGATTATCAGTTTTTTTAATGTATTAAACATGTCTATATTGTGTAGATTCACGTATAACGCAGCGCAGCGGCTAAGACAGTCGCCTCACCGCTTCGTGTCGCGGGTTCGAGTCGCGCCTGACAACTATTTGTGTGACCCATAAATAGTTGTTCTGAGTCCGGATGTAATTTGTGTCTATTATATGTTTGTAAAGTACCCCTCGACACAGGGATTAGATTCCCTAGTGCGGGCGTTATCGTTCTTTTTTAAAAGAAGATAACAGAAAAAAGTTTCGAGTATTTAACGCCCTAAAGAGTTAACCTCAAAACCTATTTAAAATGCAGTTTTGTAGCTCCGTAATAATGGGAAGGTTGGCCCGCGTGCATGCGTATCTTGGTCGGAAAGCAAAAGCGTTATACAACTGGATCTAGTGACACGGCCCCATTAGTTGTGACCTAGATAATCTGTGGTAACTGGATGAACGTAACTAAATTTCAACGGAACGCATAGGTACGCGGTTATTATTTGTCATTTTTAACCCCCGACGCAAAAAGAGGGGTGTGGAGGGCAATTTGGCGCGTTTGGTAAATGGTTGCCTTGCACGCCGCAGGTCGTGGGTAAGATTCCCACCCAGGACAGATATTTGTGTGTTTGTCTTGTGTCTGTATAAGTATGTATTTACAAAAGAAAAGTAGTATCAGTTGCCTGGTTTCCATAGTAGCTCTGCTTAGTTTGGAATCAGATGGCCGTGTCTGAATAATGTCCCAGGATATTATTTATACATATATGTTATTTTTTTTTATAAGTTTAACGTCGATGTCTGTGTGTCTGTGTGTGTGGCATTCTTATTCTTCTGGTGGCGGCTATTTCCAGTCCCCGGAGGTCCTGGTAACACTGCGTCCAGTGATGAACTATTGTGCTCGCCGCTCCAACTAAACTTCCCTGTCTAACCCTGCAACATAGATAAATTGCAGAATCTTCTTGGCAGGAGTAACGATAACATCGTCCTGGTGTAAGAAGTGTTGGCCCAGGACGGTGTTACGTTTATGCATCAGTGGCTCACAGTGACAGAGCAGGTGTAGAGGTGTTTCGTCTGCGTTATTGCAGAATCTGCACACTCTACAGTCTCCGATGCCCACCGTGGACAGGTGTTTCCTGAGACGGCAATGTCCCGTTAACACCCTAGTTATGATGCATAAGTGTGGCATTGTAGCTCTAGTTTTTATCATTTGCAAGCCAGTTTCCTTGAGGTGGTTCTTAGCTATTTCTGGTTAATATCGGTCAAGCAGTGTAAGAGTATTTTATTGCCAAAATGATGTAATTATAGTAAGAGTCGGGGGTTTTAATACGGTTAGGTTAGTTAACCACTTTTTGTTAGAGTAGCTTTAGGACAATAGATAATCTAGAGAAGAGTTCGTGGTGTCTGTAATAAGGAGTTAAGTCACACAAGTGAGTTTTATATGAGGAGAGGTTCTCCCTTACCATAAATACCGAGCCCACCTGCATTAAACTTTATAAATTATAGCCTATGTGTTATTCGGTTATATAAGCTATATAGCGTGAAAGACTGAAAAACATCCACGGATCCATACATCCATACTCACAAACTTTCGCATTTCTAATATTAGTAGGATATTACTACAAAGTTTCATCAAAATCCGTTCCGTAGTTTTTGCGTGAAAGAGTAGCAAACATCCACACATCCATACAAACTTTCGTATTGCAAATCCGGCCCTTATCGAAGGATCCGGGCAATTCGAAATTTGTGCGTCATTTCTCTATAACTAACCAGTTTAATACATTTTTTTTTTGGAAACCGTAAGCATTGAAGCTCTTTTAGTAGAAATAAAGTAAGTGATGCTCCTTGGTGATAGCACTTTTCCAGGTTTCATTGTGCAGATGCTAGCACATTCAGCTACCCCAATCGGTCAAATTTCTTTTATAGATTTTCAACTTTATGACAATAGCATAAGGTTCACTTTCAATTGGTGAAATTTGACTGATTGGGGTATACCTTGATGTGCTGGCGTCTGTAGAAATCGGTCTTATCATGTCAACCTATTGACGTCCACTCCTGAACAAAGGCCTCCCCAAAAGATTTTCACAATAGAGTGGTCCATCATTTGGAGAGATATGCCATAATCGCCACGCTTGGCAGACGGTTTGGCGATCGCAGTATGATGGACATAGTACACAGAGAGACGCTGCTGCCCGTTTTCTGGGATATATTCCCACAGTGGACTTCCATGCCCCCACAGGATGAAATGGCTGGACATAGGCCTCCCGAATTACCACAACGGAGTTGTGAGAATAATTAAGAGGGATATGCCATAATCGCCACGCTTGGCAGACGGGTAGGCGATCGCAGTATGATAGTCATAGTACACAGAGAGACGCTGCAACCCGTTCTCTGGGAGTATTCCCTCGGGATGACTTCTACACCCCCACAGGATGAAATGGGGTAGCGATATTCTATGCCGTCAGCTATACAGCAAAATCAGTCTTGTAGTGATGAAACTCGTCGATTTAACTGTCTTCTGCTCCCGTGTGCTCGTATTGGTTCTCGTAAATGTTGCATCAGTAGTTTATTTCGGTCCTGTTTATGTAGTAACCAACATTTTGCGGTGTTAACGCTTCATATAATTGAGGTTTATCTACGTACCCAATCGGTTTTATGAGTATGTATAAGTAAATATCTTGTTGAGACAACTAACAAGCTGCTATGTGATTCCAAACTAGGTAGAACCAGTACTATGGCAACCAGACAAAATATGATAATCATCATCATCATTACAGCTATAATAAAGTCCACTGCTGGACAAGCCTCCCTCAAGAATCGT
Organism: Pseudoips prasinana; assembly: GCA_951640165.1. Taxonomy (NCBI): domain Eukaryota; kingdom Metazoa; phylum Arthropoda; class Insecta; order Lepidoptera; family Nolidae; genus Pseudoips; species Pseudoips prasinana. The sequence continues at coordinate 13,032,512 of OX621259.1, read as the reverse complement.
CTTGGGGGGATATGCCATAATCGCCACGCTTGGCAGACGGGTTGGCGATCGCAGTAAGATGGTCATAATAATCAGAAGGAAGCTGCTGCCCATCCTCTGGTAGATATTCCCTCGGGTCGACTTCTACGCCCCCCACGGGATGAGATGGGGTGATGATATTCTGATTCCGATATTTGTCGCCGTCACCACACAGCATAAATAATAAACATACTTATATTTATAATAAATACATATTATACTTAGATAAATTATACCCACAGAAACATAACGCCTGTGGTACGCACGGCTACATATCAAGCTATACTTATCCAATATAAGCTGAGCTCTCATTGTATGGAAATCCTATACACCGCGGGATCAGCTTATACTGGAATCGTATAGCTTGATATGTAGCCGCGTGAACAGGCGCCAACTGACTATACCTAGGCTTATTAATTTTATTAATTAATTTAGGCTTAGTAATAGCATTATTTTTAATATAAACATATAAGTTTTGTTCTCATTTTAACTTAAATTTTATAAGATAATAATGTGTAACAAAAATTGTGGACGATATTGAAGCAGAACTTGTGAATACAATACAGAATATAAAATTTATCATTTCATACAAATATTTTGATCAGCTGAGTCGTGTTTTCTTTAATTTATTAAGCTTTATGGGCTTCATTTTATATCCTCCACTATTAACCTATCTTACATTTTATATATAGGGTTTTTTAATAGGAGCGCGCGAACTTTGACAGCGCATAGCGGCCATCTTGGTAAAGTAATAGCTGTCAAATTTGGCATGAATACATATTTATTGTGACTTTTCACCACAGCACGCTACAAGCTTGAACAACGCGTAGAATTAGTGAAAAATTATTATAAGTCATAAGTAATTTTATTTGCAGAATTTTATTACTGATCTATTCGCTGTTAATTTTAAATGCCTAACCGTTTACGTACAAAGATGTTTAGTCTTACAAAAGCCTCCCCAATAATCTTGAGGGTATATGCCTTAATCGCTACAATTCTAACAGAGGGCGCTTTAAATTATTCATTTTTGAATATTTATTAAATCATATAAATAAATAATAATAATAAATAAATAATTTCAAAATCTTTACGCAGACAATAGGTAAAAAAATACATTAAATAAAATCTTAAAATTATAACTACGACGGTGTCTTTAGACAATTATAATAATTACATGCTCACTTTTACATTCTATTATTATTATTAATATTTTTTTTATATTTATAGTATTGTTATTAATATATTAAATTTCCATGCATTATTTAAAACATTTTTTTTCTCCTTACAAGTTATCAAGACACCAGTTATCATCGTCTGTTTGCACTTTGGCATAGGCCTCCTCCAACTCCTTCCATTTTGTCCTTATTAAATCATAGTTTTTAACAATTTTTTATTGATTTTAACTATGATTTAATTCATTAGTTTTAGCATTTTAAACATGCTATACTGAAAACAATTTAATTGCAGTCAAAAGTTAATTATGCATCTTGAAAACAACCCAATTACAATTAACACGTCTCGTGTGAATAAAGTCCTTTGTTGTATTATTTGGGGCGTGTCCTAGTGGAGTAGATACTCCATCATTCTGAGCCGAACATCCCCGACGTTAGACAAGGCATATGTCGCCGAACAATGGCTAACAGGAGTGGTGTAAATTGATCTGGATACCACCGGGAGGGGACAATGGAGCGTCGGTGACTAATGGTCTCACTATCATACGTTACTTAGTTCAATTAAACATCATTTGTAATGTCTGTGTGTGTGGCGAACTATACAGTAATACCCGACTGCCTCGTTGGTCTAGCGGGAGCTGGGTTCAAATCCTGGGTCGGACCATAAAGTGATTTTGGGATATTTTCGTAAAAAGCAATTTCTCAGTATCAGCCCGAAGTCTGGGAGTTGGCGGTGTTATACCCCCGTGCCTCGGAGAGCACGTAAAGCCGTTGGTCCTGTACCTGACCTCTTTCCGGTCGTGTCGCTAGGCGTCCCATCGGATCATGAGAGTGATGGAATAGAAAGTGCTCCTGTGTTTGTGACACACTTGAGCACTATAATATGTCCCGCGCAGATGGCTAATCTCTATTGAGACTGGCCGCCGTGGCCGAAATTCGGCTAGGAGGAGATTATTATTATTATTATATTCTAACAATGTCGCCTGAAGAGTTAAATTGTTTTTCTTCTTACCCAAAAGAAGAACCGCGTAAGACGAGGTAGCGTAAGTCGCGTACTGTATTTGGTTGATGTTAATATACGAAGTTCAAATTGAAATGAACTACTAGTGCTACAAATATTTTCATAAATTCGGTTGGCATGCTTGGTAAATGCTTGCCTTTCACGCCGCAGCCGCAGGTCAATAAGGTATCAATAAGGCTTGCTAAATAAATACCAAACAACACAGAGGTAATATTGCTGACTAATTTAATATAACCCAGAGTATAATTTGAACCGAATAGCTGCGATGTTCAGACGTAGCCATTTATTTCGAATATTATAGAGACTGCATGAATTTAATTTGTTAAGGAGAACACAATTTCGTTTATTTAATGTACGTGAATAAAAACCTTTTTTATTTTATTTCTATAGCTGTACAATGGCACCATTTTTCCAATGCTTACATTTTTATTAATCTTGCCGATTTCGGTAGAAACTGAAAAATGTATTTTGTACTTACTCAGCCTATTCACAGCCTAAATTTAATAATAATAAATCCTTGAAAATCAACCTTGCAAGTTTAGGGCTTGATATCTGGCTGGAGAGTTACATGCAGAAGGCGGTTCTGCTGGCGAATGCCAGGATTGTGCGGAAATTTCTCTCCATGTAGCCCATATATTTTATAAGTTGTATTCGTATTAAAATACCCTTATATAATATATTGTAAATAATAGTGATATTAAACATGTGATACAATAATACAATATTCTGGGACATTATTCACACACGGCCACCTGATCTCAAAGCAGAGCTTGTACTACTTATCTTTTGTAAATACATTCTTATATAGATAACTAGCTGTGCCCCGCGGTGTTACCCGCGTTAAATTTTATAAATTTTCTTTGCTATAAACCTCACGGAGCCCGAGACCTTTCCAACGAATGCAAAACCCTTGAAATTGGTTCGTGCGTTCTGGAGTTATAGCGTCAGGAAGGAAAACCCGACTTATTTTTATATAGTAGATTACACCCAGACTCAGTACAAAAAGACATGTTCATGCACACAAATATCTGTCGTGGGTGGGAATCGAACCCACGACCTCCAGCGTAAAAAGCAAGCATTTGCCAACCACGCCAATTGGCCAGTACGTCCGTTAAACATGAAATATATTTAGAAGTTTGTCAATTATGAAAGTATTTGTGTAGCAAATGCTGCTACTATTTCTATTTCAGAATATCTACTTACTAGCATTCTAATGAATGCAGCATTTACTTTAGAAGAGATACTTAGGTACTTTGTACGGAAAATGCATGTTGCATTGCAAGTACTCATTTAAAAGAAAATAAAATGAAAACTGAGTTTACAAGACGTGTTCAACGTATCTTAACACTAGGTGATATGGAATATCAAATAAGACGTCTGCATTGAGTTCGAGCTTATAAAGATAAGTTTTTTTTGTTAAAAAGACTCATCATCATCATCATATCAGCCGATAGACGTCCACTGTTACACATGGGCATCCACCAAGGATCTCCACGGCAGAAATTCGGCTAGGAGGTCTTTATTAATATTTTATCATATTGGCACAGAAATTAATGCTTTACTGGGTCGCGGCGGTCATATATAATCCAATATTTAACTATTGTTCAAAAAGATTACAAATTTAGGATTTATTAAGATAATTTGGGTTCGGTTCCGGCTAGCGGTAAATTAACAACTCATACATACAACTACTCACGCCTGTTTCCAAGAGGGATAGGCAGAGACAACGGATTTCGATTTGTCACGATCTTTTGCCTCGTTTACTGTCATTATATTCTTCATACATGCTCGCCGGTTTAGGGTACTTCTCGACCTGCCCTTTCTTGAGAACGTCTCCGATTTGGTCAGAGAATGTTCGATGAGGTCCTCCCCAACCGGTTGTCCCATTCACATAGGCCAGGTATACTTCTTTTGTCAATCTTCTTTCATTCATCCTTTCTAAATGGCCAAACCATCTCAGCATACCTTTTTCAATCAACTCATATTGTGCTTTAACTAAATTTAAACTTAGTAATACGAGAAGTACCCACATTTGAATAATTTCGGCACGTTGTAATGGAATGCAAATGTCTGAGGGAGCTGTTACGAACCCTAGGAGTAGTGCGGTTTTCTAGGCTCCATCCCGATAAGTACAGACAGGTCATTAACCTCGGGGTTCACAGCCTTCAGTTTTCGGACACACAGTCATACGTAATTGTCACGTGACCTGACGCGAGATTAACATTTTTTACCCATCCCAATAAAGTGCACAACGCCGCTGAAGTAGTTTTCACTTAAAAAAATATAATATATGGACTAGTTTTCGTATTAGGATTCTCTATCTTGCCAGGACTGGGTCTTTCTCATTGCGGTTTAAACTGAATTAATTCGACTACGCTACACATTATCATAACGCAGTTACTTACATACATTTATCAAATCATGCGTAATGTACGCAGACAATTACGTATGACTGTGTGTCCGAAAACTGAAGGCTGTGAACCCCGAGGTTAATGACCTGTCTGTACTTATCGGGATGGAGCCTAGAAAACCGCACTACTCCTAGGGTTCGTAACAGCTCCCTCAGACATTTGCATTCCATTACAACGTGCCGAAATTATTCAAATGTGGGTACTTCTCGTATTACTAAGTTTAAATTTAGTTAAAGCACAATATGAGTTGATTGAAAAAGGTATGCTGAGATGGTTTGGCCATTTAGAAAGGATGAATGAAAGAAGATTGACAAAAGAAGTATACCTGGCCTATGTGAATGGGACAACCGGTTGGGGAGGACCTCATCGAACATTCTCTGACCAAATCGGAGACGTTCTCAAGAAAGGGCAGGTCGAGAAGTACCCTAAACCGGCGAGCATGTATGAAGAATATAATGACAGTAAACGAGGCAAAAGATCGTGACAAATCGAAATCCGTTGTCTCTGCCTATCCCTCTTGGAAACAGGCGTGAGTAGTTGTATGTATGAGTTGTTAATTTACCGCTAGCCGGAACCGAACCCAAATTATCTTAATAAATCCTAAATTTGTAATCTTTTTGAACAATAGTTAAATATTGGATTATATATGACCGCCGCGACCCAGTAAAGCATTAATTTCTGTGCCAATATGATAAAATATTAATAAAGACCTCCTAGCCGAATTTCTGCCGTGGAGATCCTTGGTGGATGCCCATGTGTAACAGTGGACGTCTATCGGCTGATATGATGATGATGAGTCTTTATAACAAAAAAAACTTATCTTTATAAGCTCGAACTCAATGCAGACGTCTTATTTGATATTCCATATCACCTAGTGTTAAGATACGTTGAACACGTCTTGTAAACTCAGTTTTCATTTTATTTTCTTTTAAATGAGTACTTGCAATGCAACATGCATTTTCCGTACAAAGTACCTAAGTATCTCTTCTAAAGTAAATGCTGCATTCATTAGAATGCTAGTAAGTAGATATTCTGAAATAGAAATAGTAGCAGCATTTGCTACACAAATACTTTCATAATTGACAAACTTCTAAATATATTTCATGTTTAACGGACGTACTGGCCAATTGGCGTGGTTGGCAAATGCTTGCTTTTTACGCTGGAGGTCGTGGGTTCGATTCCCACCCACGACAGATATTTGTGTGCATGAACATGTCTTTTTGTACTGAGTCTGGGTGTAATCTACTATATAAAAATAAGTCGGGTTTTCCTTCCTGACGCTATAACTCCAGAACGCACGAACCAATTTCAAGGGTTTTGCATTCGTTGGGGAAAGGTCTCGGGCTCCGTTTATAGCAAAGAAAATTTATAAAATTTAACGCGGGTAACACCGCGGGGCACAGCTAGTTATCTATATAAGAATGTATTTACAAAAGATAAGTAGTACAAGCTCTGCTTTGAGATCAGGTGGCCGTGTGTGAATAATGTCCCAGAATATTGTATTATTATATCACATGTTTAATATCACTATTATTTACAATATATTATATAAGGGTATTTTAATACGAATACAACTTATAAAATATATGGGCTACATGAAGAGAAATTTCCGCACAATCCTGGCATTCGCCAGCAGAACCGCCTTCTGCATGTAACTCTCCAGCCAGATATCAAGCCCTAAACTTGCAAGGTTGATTTTCAAGGATTTATTATTATTAAATTTAGGCTGTGAATAGGCTGAGTAAGTACAAAATACATTTTTCAGTTTCTACCGAAATCGGCAAGATTAATAAAAATGTAAGCATTGGAAAAATGGTGCCATTGTACAGCTATAGAAATAAAATAAAAAAGGTTTTTATTCACGTACATTAAATAAACGAAATTGTGTTCTCCTTAACAAATTAAATTCATGCAGTCTCTATAATATTCGAAATAAATGGCTACGTCTGAACATCGCAGCTATTCGGTTCAAATTATACTCTGGGTTATATTAAATTAGTCAGCAATATTACCTCTGTGTTGTTTGGTATTTATTTAGCAAGCCTTATTGATACCTTATTGACCTGCGGCTGCGGCGTGAAAGGCAAGCATTTACCAAGCATGCCAACCGAATTTATGAAAATATTTGTAGCACTAGTAGTTCATTTCAATTTGAACTTCGTATATATACATCAACCAAATACAGTACGCGACTTACGCTACCTCGTCTTACGCGGTTCTTCTTTTGGGTAAGAAGAAAAACAATTTAACTCTTCAGGCGACATTGTTAGAATATAATAATAATAATAATCTCCTCCTAGCCGAATTTCGGCCACGGCGGCCAGTCTCAATAGAGATTAGCCATCTGCGCGGGACATATTATAGTGCTCAAGTGTGTCGCAAACACAGGAGCACTTTCTATTCCATCACTCTCATGATCCGATGGGACGCCTAGCGACACGACCGGAAAGAGGTCAGGTACAGGACCAACGGCTTTACGTGCTCTCCGAGGCACGGGGGTATAACACCGCCAACTCCCAGACTTCGGGCTGATACTGAGAAATTGCTTTTTACGAAAATATCCCAAAATCACTTTATGGTCCGACCCAGGATTTGAACCCAGCTCCCGCTAGACCAACGAGGCAGTCGGGTATTACTGTATAGTTCGCCACACACACAGACATTACAAATGATGTTTAATTGAACTAAGTAACGTATGATAGTGAGACCATTAGTCACCGACGCTCCATTGTCCCCTCCCGGTGGTATCCAGATCAATTTACACCACTCCTGTTAGCCATTGTTCGGCGACATATGCCTTGTCTAACGTCGGGGATGTTCGGCTCAGAATGATGGAGTATCTACTCCACTAGGACACGCCCCAAATAATACAACAAAGGACTTTATTCACACGAGACGTGTTAATTGTAATTGGGTTGTTTTCAAGATGCATAATTAACTTTTGACTGCAATTAAATTGTTTTCAGTATAGCATGTTTAAAATGCTAAAACTAATGAATTAAATCATAGTTAAAATCAATAAAAAATTGTTAAAAACTATGATTTAATAAGGACAAAATGGAAGGAGTTGGAGGAGGCCTATGCCAAAGTGCAAACAGACGATGATAACTGGTGTCTTGATAACTTGTAAGGAGAAAAAAAATGTTTTAAATAATGCATGGAAATTTAATATATTAATAACAATACTATAAATATAAAAAAAATATTAATAATAATAATAGAATGTAAAAGTGAGCATGTAATTATTATAATTGTCTAAAGACACCGTCGTAGTTATAATTTTAAGATTTTATTTAATGTATTTTTTTACCTATTGTCTGAATAAAGATTTTGAAATTATTTATTTATTATTATTATTTATTTATATGATTTAATAAATATTCAAAAATGAATAATTTAAAGCGCCCTCTGTTAGAATTGTAGCGATTAAGGCATATACCCTCAAGATTATTGGGGAGGCTTTTGTAAGACTAAACATCTTTGTACGTAAACGGTTAGGCATTTAAAATTAACAGCGAATAGATCAGTAATAAAATTCTGCAAATAAAATTACTTATGACTTATAATAATTTTTCACTAATTCTACGCGTTGTTCAAGCTTGTAGCGTGCTGTGGTGAAAAGTCACAATAAATATGTATTCATGCCAAATTTGACAGCTAATTACTTTACCAAGATGGCCGCTATGCGCTGTCAAAGTTCGCGCGCTCCTATTAAAAAACCCTATATATAAAATGTAAGATAGGTTAATAGTGGAGGATATAAAATGAAGCCCATAAAGCTTAATAAATTAAAGAAAACACGACTCAGCTGATCAAAATATTTGTATGAAATGATAAATTTTATATTCTGTATTGTATTCACAAGTTCTGCTTCAATATCGTCCACAATTTTTGTTACACATTATTATCTTATAAAATTTAAGTTAAAATGAGAACAAAACTTATATGTTTATATTAAAAATAATGCTATTACTAAGCCTAAATTAATTAATAAAATTAATAAGCCTAGGTATAGTCAGTTGGCGCCTGTTCACGCGGCTACATATCAAGCTATACGTTTCCAGTATAAGCTGATCCCGCGGTGTATAGGATTTCCATACAATGAGAGCTCAGCTTATATTGGATAAGTATAGCTTGATATGTAGCCGTGCGTACCACAGGCGTTATGTTTCTGTGGGTATAATTTATCTAAGTATAATATGTATTTATTATAAATATAAGTATGTTTATTATTTATGCTGTGTGGTGACGGCGACAAATATCGGAATCAGAATATCATCACCCCATCTCATCCCGTGGGGGGCGTAGAAGTCGACCCGAGGGAATATCTACCAGAGGATGGGCAGCAGCTTCCTTCTGATTATTATGACCATCTTACTGCGATCGCCAACCCGTCTGCCAAGCGTGGCGATTATGGCATATCCCCCCAAGACGATTCTTGAGGGAGGCTTGTCCAGCAGTGGACTTTATTATAGCTGTAATGATGATGATGATTATCATATTTTGTCTGGTTGCCATAGTACTGGTTCTACCTAGTTTGGAATCACATAGCAGCTTGTTAGTTGTCTCAACAAGATATTTACTTATACATACTCATAAAACCGATTGGGTACGTAGATAAACCTCAATTATATGAAGCGTTAACACCGCAAAATGTTGGTTACTACATAAACAGGACCGAAATAAACTACTGATGCAACATTTACGAGAACCAATACGAGCACACGGGAGCAGAAGACAGTTAAATCGACGAGTTTCATCACTACAAGACTGATTTTGCTGTATAGCTGACGGCATAGAATATCGCTACCCCATTTCATCCTGTGGGGGTGTAGAAGTCATCCCGAGGGAATACTCCCAGAGAACGGGTTGCAGCGTCTCTCTGTGTACTATGACTATCATACTGCGATCGCCTACCCGTCTGCCAAGCGTGGCGATTATGGCATATCCCTCTTAATTATTCTCACAACTCCGTTGTGGTAATTCGGGAGGCCTATGTCCAGCCATTTCATCCTGTGGGGGCATGGAAGTCCACTGTGGGAATATATCCCAGAAAACGGGCAGCAGCGTCTCTCTGTGTACTATGTCCATCATACTGCGATCGCCAAACCGTCTGCCAAGCGTGGCGATTATGGCATATTAAACCGCAATGAGAAAGACCCAGTCCTGGCAAGATAGAGAATCCTAATACGAAAACTAGTCCATATATTATATTTTTTTAAGTGAAAACTACTTCAGCGGCGTTGTGCACTTTATTGGGATGGGTAAAAAATGTTAATCTCGCGTCAGGTCACGTGACCTGATCGAATATTCGTAAGGTTTTTGTAATTCACACTGGCCGTATATACACATTTTTGAAGTGAAAACTTCTTTAGCGGTGCTGTGCTTTTTTTTCTTAATTATGTTAGAATTTTTACAGCCGCTGCCTAACCAAATTGAGTTCTATTTTTAAAATTATTCCCACCATAGTGACGGAAGTAAGTACTATGAGTCTTTACCGCCCGAAGGTGGGAAGTAGCATCTTCCACTCGCTACACGGATCAAACAAACACTACTTTCAGAGTATGAGAAATGAAGAAATAGTTTTCACTTCTGTCGGCAGTCCCCAAAGACTGCCCCGCATGTTTTGTTTGTTCTAAGTTTGATGTGTAACATATTTCAATTTACGCGCGGATTTGTTGCAGTCTCATAGAAACTAGCTATGTAGTCCACCACCACTCACTGCCCATCTGTCAGGTGCTAGACTGCTTATTATTTTTGTGGCAGTGTTCGTAGTGCGAAAGCATTCAGTAACGTGGCATCGACTGTACGTGTTCTATAACAGCGTGTAAGCCACTCACTGCCCATCTGTCAGGTACTAGATTGCTTATTATTTTTGTGACAGTGTTCGTAGTGCGAAAGCATTCAGTAACGTGGCATCGACTGTACGTGTTCTATAACAGCGTGTAAGCCACTCACTGCCCATCTGTCAGGTGCTAGACTGCTTATAAAGTTTGTGGCAGTGTTCGTAGTGCGAAAGCATTCAGTAACGTGGCATCGACTGTACGTGTTCTATAACAGCGTGTAAGCCACTCACTGCCCATCTGTCAGGTGCTAGACTGCTTATTATTTTTGTGGCAGTGTTCGTAGTGCGAAAGCATTCAGTAACGTGGCATCGACTGTACGTGTTCTATAACAGCGTGTAAGCCACTCACTGCCCATCTGTCAGGTGCTAGACTGCTTATTATTTTTGTGGCAGTGTTCGTAGTGCGAAAGCATTCAGTAACGTGGCATCGACTGTACGTGTTCTATAACAGCGTGTAAGCCACTCACTGCCCATCTGTCAGGTCCTAGACTGCTTATTATTTTTGTGGCTGTGTTCTTAGTGCGAAAGCATTCAGTAACGTGGCATCGACTGTACGTGTTCTATATCAGCGTGTAAGCCACTCACTGCCCATCTGTTAGGTGCTAGACTGCTTATTATTTTTGTGGCAGTGTTCGTAGTGCGAAAGCATTCAGTAACGTGGCATCGACTGTACGTGTTCTATATCAGCGTGTAAGCCACTCACTGCCCATCTGTTAGGTGCTAGACTGCTTATTATTTTTGTGGCAGTGTTCGTAGTGCGAAAGCATTCAGTAACGTAGCATCGACTGCAGTACGTGTTCTATAACAGCGTGTAAGCCACTCACTGCCCATCTGTTAGGTGCTAGACTGCTTATTATTTTTGTGGCAGTGTTCGTACTGCAAAAGCATTCAGTAACGTGGCATCGACTGTACGTGTTCTATAACAGCGTGTAAGTAATTATCTGCAACACTCGATACGATGGAACAGCTGCTCTCTGGCGCCGGTTATTTGCAGCGTGGCGTGACTTGAGCGCGTTTATATTTTGATTCGTTGACCTTTCTGCTTCCTTTATATGTACAATTATATTAGTATGATGTAAGGTTTACTAACTATTCTTTAATTACATGTTACAGCTTATACGAACATACTGAGCGGCTAAGTTGACCAAGAGCGACGGGCCGATTGGCGTGGTTGATAAAGACTTGCCTTTCGCGCCGCAGGTCATGTTTTTATTTATCATAGCTCGACAACCGAGCAGGTCACCTGATGGTAAGTGATCACCGCCGCCCATGTACACTCGCAACACCAGTGGAGCCGGCGGTTCGTTGCCGGTCTTTAAGTCAGTAAACAAGTGTTGCCCTTCGTCCTACCCCGATGAGCTCTGGCAACCTTACTCACACGCAGAAACACAACATTAAAATGATTAATGTTATTAATAAGGAATGTCTTCTGTAAGTGTATCGATTCCCACCCAAGACAGATATTTGTGTGCATGAACATCTCTGTTTATCCCGAGTCTGGGTATAATCATCTATATAAGTATGCATTTACAAAAGAAAAGTAGTATATGTAGTAGGTACAGGTCCTAATGGTTTGCTGGAAGAAAATGACCTTTCTTTACATGACCTTTCTTTTGTAATATTTAATTATAATTTACGTTTCTGTGTGCAATAAGAATAAGTATATCAGTTATCTGGTTTCTACAAGTAGGTACAAGCTCTGCTTAGTTTGGGATCAGATGGCCGTGTGTAAATAATTCTCCAGGATATTATTATTATTCTATAGCCAACTTCATTATCAAATGCGATAATACCACCCATTTGTTGTACATCTATGTTTCATTGTGAAATGTCCTTTTTGTGTACAATAAAGATGTATTTTATTTTTATTTCATTATTTATTTTCACCGTTTGCTTTATAATGCACTTCGACGGTCACCCATCTACACTGACCGCGTGTCTCAGTGCCTTATCTCGTCGTTCTTATATGTACCCGTGAGGATAACATCCATCCATCTGCGTGACTTGGTGTAGAACTGTGAATCAATGATGCAACACCTTATCATCCACTGATTCACTGTAAATAGTTGGAAATTAGTGTATCATGCAACGTTTTCCACAAATTTAAGCGGTACGGGGTTTACAAACGACTTTTGTATTTACCTACTACCTACTTTTTACTTTCCTATTTTACCTTTCTACACATATATGTATAGCGCGACATTATGTCTGTCTGAGTGCGGCCTTGACTTTGTTTTGTTAATCATATTTTTTATAGCAAATTATTGCTAATGCTTTGGTTTTTTTTTATCTAAACTTATCAGAAGATCGCTTTACTACCCGTAGGAAACCAGGAACCCGTATGGGTACCAGGCCATACAGGAATAGAAGGCGACGAATTAGCAGATGCACTGGCCAGGAAGGGATCTGAAAGTCAGTTCTGTGGATCAGAACCGTGCCTACGTATTCTTCCAAACATAATAGGAGCAATGCTTAAAAAGGTATCCACAGCTAAACACAACCAAACGTGGACCAAAATGAACTCATGGACTAAAACACTCCAAACAACTCATAAAAAGAGTAGACAAAACCAGCTACGACTAATAGTAGCAGTATTTACGGGCCACTACAGCACCAACTGTCACCTACACAAACTGGGACTGTCGAATAGCCCGATCTGCAGGACCTGTGGGGAAGAAAATGAAACAATGTTGCGGTTATCTATTGTTTGCCCAAAAAATATATGCCATAATATTCATATGCCCGAATTTCATTTGTCCGAATTTCAATTGTCCGAATGTTTTGTTTACCATAAAATACATGTGACATACTCTTATTTGCCCGAACATTTGATTTCATAATGATTCGAATACCATACGTATTGTTATCCATACTTTTAATTGCAATAATATTATGCAACAGAATTTTCAAACGCCATATTAAAATATTTTCCAATCTATCCATGTACCATCCTCATCCCTTTTCACCATCAAAAGTGTATCTAGCGCTCGGCGGCCGTTGCCGCGTCACGCTCGCTAGCCCTCGCGTGCTAAATGGTCGCAGTTCTAACCTAACCTAACCCAAATTATCGGCTCGTGCGTTGTCTTTCATGTTTCTAACCTAACCTATTATTTTTTATAATTATTTTAACCTAGTTTACAAGGAATTTCGGTGGGAAATGATGTTATTGCATGTGCTAATTACGGCTTACAATGATTATAACAAATGATGTTATGGAAATTAACTTTATGGTAAACAAAGTTTCTAGCACGTGACTAATATAGTAAACAATGAATATGACATATAAAATTATGAGAAAAAATAATATGTCAGGTGAGTATTATAGCAAATAAAATTCGGGCGAATGAAATTCTGGCAAGTGGTGGTATACCCAATGTTGCATATAATATGCAAATGCGATGCGTTGGCAAGACACAGAATGGCCATCCTGAGGCTGGCATATCCAGAACCAGGAGAATACAAGGATCTACCCCTAAGAAGCGTACTGGATTATGTGCAGACTTCATTCAGGCCTTTAGGGATAGAATAAAAACCGGTGGAAATAAAAAAGTGGGGGATAGTACAAAAGATCCTGAAGGGTCGAAGTGCTGTACGCAAGTACACCGCAACCAAGATAAGATAAGACCCGCAGGAAATAAAATCTGTACTTGCATTTGTCTTTACTCAAAACATCCAGGTTCAACGTTCTTCTTTATCGTATGGTCAGTGTCAGATATGTTCAAGCCACCCAGTAAGCGTTTGCCATTGGTTAACTTTAAGACAAAAACCCAGACCGACATCTTAACCTTTTTTTTGGTAAGGCATGTCTACATATGCAAACCGCAAAAAGTGTTTATGGGTGGGTTAAACTGCCGTGGAATTCTCTTGGTGCCTGATGGGAGGATCTCCGGGTATTCGGAATGCCCCCATTTTGCGCCATATCCTAGATGGTTGAGAGACGTACCCTGGGAGGACTCTGAGTTGCCTTCCCCAATTGCCAATTGCTCTGCCGTGCTTAACCTGCACTCCGAAACACGAAGCCGCTCAGAAATGGCTGGTCAATCAAAATCTCCGTTAGACCGTCTCGCATCTAGTGGATAAACATGTACAACAAAATCTCTAATAATGTTGTTTATATGGCAATTCGTGTTTATAATAAATTACCTGATGTATTTCAAACAGTAAATCCCTGGCATTTAAAAACAAATTATTTAATTTTCTATTATATAAATGTTATTATTACAGTTGACGACTTTTTAAAGGAAAAATTCGATGCTACATTTAAATTAGACCATAATGCTATGTAAAACTCAAAAACTGTGCCGTTTTTTCAGTACTTGGTAATTGTTTCAGAATTAATAACTTTGTAAATTGAATTTGTATGAATTATAAAAATATATTTGACCTGTAAAGATTTGTGCGCCGGAAACGGCAAATATTTTGGACATTTTAAACTGTAACAACCTGTGACATGGCAAGAGTATGATTGACTTCGTGATTGTAGATGAAAGACTGAGAAAGAATGTTCTAGACACAAGAGTCTATCGTGGGACCGCAATCCATACAGACCACTTTCTGGTAATGAGCCGAATAAGTGGTCTATTCAAAGGATGGCGCCACCGAATCCCTGAGACTAAAAGTGTACTTGAGAGAATAAAAGTAGAGGAACTGCAAGAGGAAGAAGTGGCAGATGAGTACAAAAGTAAGTTGGTTGAGAAGTTTGAGGGATCTGAAGACATAAGAGAAGTAGAAGAGCTATGGAAGGTAGTCAAAGAAGGTGTGGTGAGTGTAGCTGGTGAAGTATGTGGTGTAATAAAGAGACGAAGAGGAAGAAAGATGAAGAATATTTGGTGGGATAAAAGTGTACAAAAAGTTGTATGTGAAAAGAAGAAAGCGTGGTTAGACTGGCTAGCCACCAGAGCAAACGAACGAATGCATAAGGCGACGAATGAGGATATAGAAAGGGCCTGGAATGATTATAGGAAAATGAAAGGAATTGTAAAGGATGTGGTGAATGAAAAGAAAAATGAACAAAAGGGTAATTTTGATAGAAGGTTGTCTAAGGATTTTCAGACGAACATTAAGTTTTTCTGGAAATCCGTTAGATCAGTAAGAGGCATAACTCAAACCTCAGAACTGAAATCCATACGAGACCAAGATGGAAATATAGTGAAAGGGGAAGAATGCGTGTTAAAACGTTGGAAGGAGTATTTTGAAAGTTTGTATGAAAGAGGTGTAACAGAGAGTGAACGTAGTTCACTAAGTATAGACAAGAACAAATGTAAAGATGACATTGGTATGGATGAGATTGTGAAAGCTATTAAGGGTATGAAATCAGGTAAGTCACCAGAGTATGACAGGATAACTTCCGAGATGCTGAAGGCTGGACATGGCGTCATAGCGAGTCAGCTGTGCAGCCTATTCAATTTATGCTATACCACCGGCCAAGTGCCAAGTGATTGGTGCAAGGCTGTCATCGTACCTCTTTACAAAGGGAAAGGCTCACGGCAAGACTGTAAAAACTATAGGGGCATTAGTCTACTCAGCGTCGTTGGTAAGTTGTATGCAAAAGTATTGGTTGAAAGAGTTGTGAAAGAAACCGATGCGAAAATATGGGATGCACAGGCAGGTTTTCGGAAAGGAATGGGATGCACGGATCAGGTCTTTTCTCTGCGAAGCATAGTAGAGAAGTTTTTGGGCAAAAACCAAAAGGTTTACTGTGCCTTCGTAGACTTAGAAAAGGCCTACGATAGAGTGTTGAGGAGTGAACTATGGTCGGTACTGTCCATGTATGGGTTGAACGACAACCTTGTTCAAGCACTAAAATCTCTTTATAGGGATTCCAGAGCTTGCGTGAGGATTAACGGGTCATACACCGAGTGGTTTAGCATCCAAAAGGGTGTTAGACAGGGATGTGTAGCGTCACCGTGGTTGTTTAACCTATTCATGGATAGCTGTTTAAAAGATTTGAAAGAAAGTGAATGCGGTGTAAGGATGAATGAGTTACTCATCAAATGTCTGCTGTACGCTGATGATCAAGTTCTACTTGCATCATCTGCGGACGAGTTGCAGGTGATGGTAACAAATATGCATGAAGCTTTTGAAAGGAAAGGGATGAAAATGAATGTAGGTAAGACGAAAGTAATGGTATTTGAGAGGGATGAATACACGACAACGTGTGATATTGTGATTGGAGGAGAGAAAGTCGAACAGGTGAATGAGTTTGTATATTTGGGAACTTTGTTTGTACGAGAGATGGGAAATATGAAAAAGATATTGTTAGAAGAGTAAATGCGGGGAATAGAGTGAATGGGGCACTACACGCCTTTATGAGTAGCCGGCAAGTATCAAAGAAGGCTCGACTAGCCGTGCACGATGGAGTGTTAGTGCCAACTTTAATGTATGGAAGTGAAAGTTGGGTATGGCAGAAAAAGAATGAAAGTAAAATAAATGCAGTGGAAATGAGAGCTCTGAGAAGTATGTGTGGTGTGACTTTGAGAGACAGAATTCGAAATACTGATGTAAGAGAGCGTTGTGGTGTGAAAGAGGATGTAGTCACAAAGATTGAAAAAGGCATGCTGAGATGGTTTGGCCATTTAGAAAGGATGAATGAAAGAAGATTGACAAAAGAAGTATACCTGGCCTGTGTGAATGGGACAACCGGAAGGGGAAGACCACGTCGAACATTCTCTGACCAAATTGGAAATGTTCTCAAGAAAGGGCAGGTCAGAAGTACCCTAAACCGGCGAGCATGTATGAAGAATATAATGTCAGTAATCGAGGCAAAAGAAGTATGCAAAGATCGTGACAAATGGAAATCCGTTGTCTCTGCCTACCCCTCTGGGAAACAGGCGTGAGTCTATGTACAACCTGTGACAACAACATTCTTACAAATAAATAATTCTATTCTATTCTATTCTATTCTATTCCATTCTACTCTATTCTATTCTATTCTATAAAAAGCACCCTTATGGCCCACGTAATATAGATGGTCTACGTCATATGATGGTTGTCGAATTTTATACCTTGATGATGCCGCTAAGTGGCATCGTTTGTATTAAATATCACCTCATGCAAATCCATTAAGCGACACTAACAAAAAGCAGTTTAATTCCACCTCCGTTAGAACAAACGGGACTCTTAATATATGAACTAATGACGCAGTAACTAGGTTAAAATATTTCCCGATTATATGCAGTAAGCTAATTTTATTATCGTTATATTTATTTCTAATATAGTACTTACGAAAAGTCTTAGTTTTAGCGCGAAATACAGAGAGAAGATAAGCGTACTTTCCCTCAGTATTTCGCGCTTAGAACCAAAACTATGTCAAAATCTGAAAAAATTAAGATACATAAATATCAGTTCCGATTTTTTTATAACAGTTGATACAAATGGACTTAGGAACCACCTAGACATTGGTGTTTCTTAATTCCATTTGTATCAGCCATTATAGACAATTCGGAACTGATATTTATGTATCTATTTTTTATTTTTTTCTATGCCATTTGAATTGAAACAGTTAAGTTTGATACCATACCTTTTCTTTCTAACATCATGTTCTTACGAAAAGACTTAGGTTTAGCGCGAAATACTGAGGTCCTTAATAAGCGACACGTGTAAAGGTTTACCAAAACTAAGTCAAAAATTAAAAAAAAAATAACAAATGTATTTACGTATCTTAATTTTTTCAGATTTTGGTATCAGATTCAGTTCAGTTTTTTTTATAATTGCTGATATAAATTGCCAACTACCACTTTTTATCCCTGCATTGCTTTCGTGCCAACGGTTGTTTGGAAGAGATTGCTACATTAGGGATAAGACCTGTTTGTACCTTATAATATAAGTTGACTTGTGTTTCAATGTTATGTTTCTATTTGGTGAAATGAAGTGTAATCCATCTTATTTTAATACCATGCATTTATTTCTAACAGAGCTAAATATTTACCCAAAACTTTTTCAAAAAGCTGAAAAAGTTATAAATATCAGTTATATCAGTAAATATCAGTTATTTTTTTTTAATATAATAATTGGTGATATAAATTGTATTAAATACCACCAATCCCCCAAATTCTATGTAATAACCAAATAAATGTATTTAAATTTCATTGCATTACTTTCTCATATAGGTTTAATATGAAGGATCGGGCCTCTTTAGTTGTGAAGTTTTAGTTTTGGCGCGCAATACTAACGGAAAATAAACGACGCCTAGTGCGCATGTAGTTTGAATAGTTCGACAGTTATATGTATGCCCTGTTCTTTCATATGAGCTATATTAGAGAGAGTGGGAGAGAGATGTAAGAACATTTCATTTAGTTTACCGGTGTTAAAGACAGAATCGGTAGCATTGACTGATGATATTACTTACGCATAACTGGGTCTAAAATTAAACTCTATTACGATAATTTGTACGTAGCATTAGTCAGAAATGTGGTAACAGACATCGTCATTGAGTGTAAATAGTACCCACTTAGTCGATTGCTTACATTTCTTGTCCTAAGGCGAATAACTGAACCTCTGTTGATGACTCCACGTCACTGGATACCGTTACAATACGATAAACACTCTTATTGCTAACGAAGTAAAGGTGTATTTATTTATACTTATTGCACAAAACTGTACAAAGGCGGACTTAATGCCAAAGGCATTCTCTGCCAGTCAACCTTAGGGTGATGCAGAGATAATATAGGTGCACTATAGACAAAGTATAATAAAAATTACGAAAATACTTGACAAATAATATAAAATACAATCGTATAAATACAATACTTACATATATACATACTATAATATAAATATATAATAATATATAGGTACACAAACTGTTATATTTAGATGATATTATTATTCATTTTTTTTCTGAACTACCTAGTACAATCTATTCTTCTCTGGAATGCGATGCCTCCGGAAATCAGAATAACTCGGGCTACTTTTAAAATCCAAACTCGTGACTAAGTTTTGATTTTAAAAGTAGCCCGAGTCATTCTGATTTCCGGAGGCAGCGCATTCCAGAGAAGAATAGATTGTACTAGATAGTGTACATAGATAAAGGCTGGAACCTGCTTTTTTCTTTTTTTACTAATGAGATTCACAGAGAATTCACAGAGCATTTCATGGTGGAAGGATCAGAAAACCACCTCAACATACCCAATTATTCTTTAGCTGCATGTTTCAGCAGAAAGGAAAGTAAAAGGGGAGGTGCCTGTATACTGGTTAAGAATGGAATCCGTTGGCGAGAACTACCGAAAATAGTTAAAATGTCTTCCAGTGGTATATTCGAATGCTGTGCAATAGAGCTGGTTGACTATAGGACCGCTTTTATATGTATATATAGAGTACCAAACCCTAGGAAAATAAATGAATGTTTTGAAAGGCTTGAACATATATTGAGAGAGTTAGTGAAAAAGAATTTTAAAAATATTGTTCTAACCGGTGATTTCAACATAGATATCTTAAAAAGAACTACACAATCAATTGAATTTGAAAATCTCTTACTAAGCTATAACTTGAAGCTAGCGATAAAGCAGCCTACACGCTTAAAAAGCCAGACATGCATAGACAATTTTGCGCATAATTTCAGTAAGCCATGTAAAGCCACAGTATTAGAACTAGGAATATCAGATCATACTGCCCAGTTACTTAAATGTCCAATAAAAACGGCATGTTGTTTAAATAGTTGGCATACAGTGCAACGTGACTACAGCAAAGAAAATATTATAAAATTCTTGACATATATAAGTAGCTTATCATTTTCTGACATTTATGAATCCTGTGACACCAATTTAGCGTATAATGCTTTCATTGACATTTTCTCATTTATTTATGACCAGTGTTTCCCTGAAACAAATATTGTAGTAAAAATAAACAAAAGCAGTAAATGGGTATCCCGAGGCATCAAGTTATGCAGTAAAAGGAAAAGACAGTTACTGTGGAAATACAGAAGAAAACCTATAACTGCCAATAAAATAAAACTAAAAAATTACTCAAAACGACTTAAAACAATTATCAATTTGACGAAACGGGCCCAGAATGATTATAAAATAAAAACATCAGAAAATAAAGCTAAAACCACTTGGCAGTTAATAAACCAAAATAAATTAAATGTACCGAAGACTAGTATTGCTAAACTTAATGTAGGTAGTAAAATCGTTACAAACCCAAAAGATATTGCAAATTTGTTTAATGACTATTTTATAGATAAAACTCAACCAAATAACTATTCCAGAGCTACAGTAATAAATCAAATAATTAGTAAAAGAGACTCTATGTTCATGGCCCCCTGTTTACCACATGACGTATTGAAAATAATATCGGCACTCAAAAACACTAACAGTGTAGGTTATGATGGAATTTGTACAAAAATTATCAAAGCAGTTGCCCATCAAATATGTGGACCTTTGAGCCACATAATTAACCTAAGATTAGTGAAGGTAAATTTCCTGAGGCCCTTAAAATTGCTATAATTAAACCTATATTCAAAAAACAAGACAAAGATAAAATGGAAAATTACAGGCCCATCTCACTCATATCAGTATTATCAAAAATTATTGAAAATTTTTATTATAATGAATTAAATTCCTACTTAGAAAAAAACAATATATTATGTAATGAACAGAAGGGCTTCCGGAAAAACAAAACTATAAATATGGCCGTTTATGATTTTATTCACGTAGTCCTAAATAATATGGATAGGAATAACCCAACGTCAGCAATATTCTGTGATATGACCCAGGCGTTCGATTATGTGCATCATACTATTCTATTAAAGAAACTGGACACATATGGAGTGAGAGGCAATATCCTAAAACTCTTTAAATCGTATCTTAGTGACAGGATACAAAAAACTCAAATAAACAGAATAAATGACAGGAATTGTGAAAAGATATATACATCGAAAGAAAGTAAAGTCAAGTACGGAATACCGCAAGGAAGCGTATTAGGGCCACTACTATTCACCCTCTATATAAACGATCTTCCTCGAGCTACCATATATCCAATGTCACTTTTCGCAGATGACATTACAGTTACTGTGACATGTAAATCCAAAGACACTTTTGAAAATAACATTGTAATATGTGGAGATGAGAAATATAACTTCATTGTTTCGTGTCGAGTAAAGTAAACATAAAAAAGAAGCTCTTTATTGAATGCACACTTATTTATAAGTACAAAAATCCTTACTCAGCTATCCTTTAATGCGACTCGATTTATGTCGCACTAGCTGCGACATAAATCGAGTAATAAATCGTTAAATTGTTACAGTAAAAGTATTAATTCATACATCACATCTCCCCTTAAAAAGTTCACATCTCACCTCCCCCATAAAGAGAAAAAATTAAAAATGGATAGCACTAAAAGATAGCTGTTGACAAACAATACATTTTTTTTTTTAATAATAATAATATTTATGACACTTAGTCATTAAACAATTTAGTATTATTTTTATGAATTATGTATTCTTTATTATTCTTTAAAATTTTAACATTGGAGTCTAAGTCTCTACTACTTCAAAAGGTCCATTATAAATATGATCTAATTTATCACCAACTTGATTTTTTAATAACAATAAATCACCTTTTCTGTATTTAATAGGATTTAAGTTTTTATCAAATAATAATTTACGTTTTTGTTTACTATTCAAAAGATTTTGTCGCGCATCTGATTGTGCACGCTGTAACCTATATTTAAATTCTAATGGGTAATTTTCATAATTATATAAAGGTTCAATATATTTGTTAAGATTACTTGGCAAATTACATTGTTTTCCAAATACAAGCTCGAATGGTGTATAGTTAGTTTCACAATGAACTGTGGTATTGTAGGAGAAACACCAATAAGGTATCCAACTACTCCAATGTGTTCTATTATTACCACATTGAATCCTGAGAAAAGCACCTAAATTTTTATGACTATTTTCTAAAGAACCAATGGTTTCATGATGGTAGGGCGTAGAATTTAATTTATTTATATGTAGTAATGTGCAAATTTCAGTAAAGACTTGAGACATAAATTCAGTGCCTTTATCTGTAATTATTTCTCTAGGTATACCATATCTCAATATAAAGTTATTTATAAATTCCCTAGCAACTACACTAGCCTCCTTGGTTTGTAAGGGATATGCCTCTACAAACTTAGTTAAGTCGCATTGTATCGTCAAGATATACTTAAAATTATAATCATCTAATTCTAAGGGACCCATTAAATCTAAACTAATTCGTTCAAAGGATGAACTTGCCGTGGTTGTAATAACCATAGGCTGCTTAATATTACTATTAGAAAACTTATTTAATTGACAATCCTTACATTTTTTGACGTATTCTATAACATCATTAGTTATTCCTCTCCAAAAATATCGCTTTTTAATGTTATTGAGCATCCTGCTTACCCCCGCATGGCCACTGGTGGGTAACAGGTGGAAATCATTTAAAATAACTCGTTTTTCATCATCATCTTCAATTCTAGTAAAATTTTTAATTACTAAGAACCGCGGTATATTAGAAATATTTTTTACTAGCTTTTGCCCGCGACTTCGTTCGCGTGGAATAGTGTCTTCCGGCAGATTTTTGGTTTTACCCACATAGTACCCGATCTCGCGGGATCTCTTCAAAAATGAAATGTGGAAGATATTCTAGGGAACTCTTCTAAAATCAACATAATGAGCTCTGCGTTTGAATTGAAGATATGTATACTCACTTAGGGCATTAAAGCCGTTATTGCCGATCGGAAAACGCGAAAATGTTATTTTTCCCTTATTTTCAAAATATTATTTTGATTTGACATTTCAGAAAAAAATACTGTTTCTCCCTTGACAAATTTTCTATTATTTTAGGCTTTAAAGATTATTAAAGTTTCTTACACCAAGACATTTCTGTATATACCACGTTTTTAGTTTTGCCATCCTTTGCTAAAATATATAGGTCTTGTGGTTTTGACACTCTTGAGCACGCAACGTAGGGTTGTCCATGGGAGAAACAGGCTTTTTCAAGATGTACCCCCGCAACTTTAAGCATTTGCCTTTGGGCTTTATTTATGGTCATTGCAAACGCAGTTTTCAGTGGAAACTAAACTCTTTTGAATTGGAATGGCAAATCAGTTGGAATGATGGGAATGCGGGGAATAATTACAGTTTCGCCTTTTGCCATTCCAGTCATAATAACGGCTTTAATGACATTCCGTCCTAAATAGGTTACTTGTAACCATGTGCCGTTACATAGCCTTGGTGGATCTAGGTTTCTCATAAGCATAACATGAACTCCAACTTTCATCCTCAACTTGTGAGAAGGCACTCCTGATAACTCTAAGGAGTTGAGAAACTCTGTCGGGTAAGATGTCACTTGCTCGGTATCCACGACGTTATCTACTGATAGATACTCGATGACATCTCCCTCTACGTCAGACATAATTTGGTCATTTATCCGGCCTACTATTTCATTTGTTGGCGCCAATATCGCCCTTTCGCATAACCATTCCCGATTTTCGATATTAGCGCGTAAATCCGGATAGACACTATTTTTTAAATTGTATGTGCTATCCGCAATTTGGCATCATTCGCTGCTCAGCGTGATCATACTCTCGGAGTCGGTAGGCATACGATCCTCGCCGATCTTCAGAAGAGCAGCAGCATACTGCCCGGCTTGACAATCATTATGGAGTAATACTCGCATATTCGTCGACAGTGAAACCTTTTGCACATGTGTCCATAGCACAGATGCTTTTAAACAGGCATTGATTTCATTTGCCGGTGTGCCCCTTGCTATAACCGGCAGGGTCTGCCGGAAGTCACCGGCCAATAGAACCACCATTCCTCTCATAATACCTTGATTATTTTTTATCTCTTTCATCGTGCGACGAAGTGCTTCGATTGCTCTTTTATTGGACATCGTACATTCATCCCAAACCAGCAGTTTACATTGTTGCAACATTCTTCCACGCTCACTACTTTTACTTATGTTACAAACTGGCATTTCCTCCCAACGCCATCTATCGAGCATAGTGACAACTCGGATTATTTATCTATACTCCGTTCGGGCATTTTCTTTGTACTAAAAGTTTTATTATATTGATATTATTTTTTTCATACCTTTTTACTATTTATTTACTTTTTTCCGATGAATTAAAACAATAACATGAACCGAACTCGTGTAACGATCGACACCATTGCGCGATCACCAACTCGACATTATACTCGTAGTACTAATAGAATTATCTATACTCCGTTAGAGCATTTTCTTTCTACTAAAAGTTGTATTATATTATATTTTCATACCTTTTTACTATTTATTTACATTTTTCCGATGAATTTTCAGTACTGAATTGATGCCGACTCTTGACCAATAGATGGCGCTGTATGTCCGGAATTTTATTTTTTATTTTATTTTTGTAATAAAAACTATCCTATGTCCTTTCTCAAGTTCCAAACTATGTCTGTACCAAATTTCACACAAATCGGTTCAGTAGTTTAGGCGTGAAGCAAAGACAGACAGACAGACAGACAGACAGAGTTACTTTCGCATTTATAATATTAGTTTGGATTTCTCTCAACAACTTCATTATAAAGTCAGAGTTTCCATTATTTTTAGAAATAATTAGTTCCGCAATATTGTGTTTTTTACACATGCGTTCCAATTCTCTCGCTAACACTGACATAGTAGATAACGATCGAGACATTAGAAATATAGTTGACTTACTCGGAATAAATATACAATTACCGGTATTACTTACATCATCGTTTACATTACTTATATTTGGGGGGCGCCCGCTACATATTTTTAACTCAATTATATTTAAAGGTTTTTTCAGGACCTCCACAATGTTGGGTTGATCAGGCCTAACACTTGTGGGAACGTTCAAAGTAAAATCCGTATTACGAGCTAACTCTAATTTTCTTCTCTGTGCACGAGTAACGACTGATACTACATGCTCTCTCATTTGCTTTAAGTCTTGAATAGACATTGGAAGCCGACTCAATGCATCTGCAGCTGCATTACTTCGACCACAAATGTATTCAACCTCAAAATCGAACTCTTCTAGGCAAAGCCTAAATTTTGTGAGTCTACTAGATGGGTTTGTCATATTAAAACGTAACCTAATGTAAGGTTAACAAAGAGTTCCTCTAACTCGGAGCCAAACGCCTCGATACTTTTGTTACCTTGTCTCATGCGTTGCAGTTGCGCTTGTAGACTAACGTCGGACTTTTTTGGCAACAAATATTTCTTCATATCACTGATAAGAGAAGTGACAGTACTGTACCTTGACTGTAGACGTAGCTTAGCGCCAGGAGACAGTCTGGTCTTCAGCACGAAGTCGATTAATTGCTGTTTAGTTTTATCGCTAAGCATGCTATCGTAAAGCTGTATAGAATCAATTAATTGCTTTGTAACGGTTTCACTACCTGTCATAACTGGTAATAGTGATATTGCCGTCTTCAAATTAAAGTCTTCACTATCCATTTTGACTTCCTCTAACTCAATACACTTTACCAATGATAAAATTTGATTATATACGCTATGAATATTATCTACAATAGTATCAATACAAGAAATGTCTTCACTGCTAATCTCAGAATTTTTTATAAGTAATTGGACCTTAGACAAAACGCTATTTAAGTTATGATACACAATTCGAGCTTCCTGCAACTTTTTAGTACCTATCTCTTTACTTCTACGCAAAGGGCCAATTTAGATTAAGTATACCTTGATATCTAGTAACTTACTATTAATAGTATTTAGTTCATTCAGCATAATATTACTGAACTAAAATAAAAGAAATGAACTACGAAATATATTAATAATTAAAGTAAAACCTGCGATTGAGTCAGATTTCTCGGAATTACGCGGACGTCCATAGTGGTGTCGAATGAAGCCACGTTGAGCCGAAATGCAGTCACGTTGTTTATACTAGCGAGGACGCGTTGTGGTCTCTTCACGACCTCGGGCCGGGATATCCCTGGACTCCGCTCTTATCCTTGTTCTTCTTCTCTGGTTTCTTGGCCGGGTTCGGGTAACAGAGTTTCTTCTTTAGGCTGTTGTAGTAAGATCAGATCTGGACTTGTTTAGGGAAACAGCGTTGAGTTCTCGCCGCAACGTTCTCACAGCGTGGCCACGACACTTCTTCAGTATGTAGTATGTGACAGAAACAGCTATCAAGACGAGTACAACGATCAACAAGATTAGTTCAATGCTTACACCACGTGGCATGGATTGGCTGGTAGACGCTGAAGCAGCTCCATTGGCATTTTGGGCAATGACGACTTCTTCCTTGGAATACGATTTTCCCATCGCAATTCTTCTTTCTTGATATGATGAATTTTGGAATTTGGGTCTTCTTTCTAGACTTCGGATCTTCTTATTTGGTACTTCTTACTTGTTGTTATACCATTTTCTTAATGGCAGGGTCGCCATGTAATATATGGAGATGAGAAATATAACTTCATTGTTTCGTGTCGAGTAAAGTAAAAATAAAAAAGAAGCTCTTTATTGAATGCACACTTATTTATAAGTACAAAAATCCTTACTCAGCTATCCTTTAATGCGACTCGATTTATGTCGCAGCTAGCGTTAAATTGTTACAGTAAAAGTATTAATTCATACATCACACAAAGAACGTAAAGTCAAGTACGGAATACCGCAAGGAAGCGTATTAGGGCCACTACTATTCACCCTCTATATAAACGATCTTCCTCGAGCTACCATATATCCAATGTCACTTTTCGCAGATGACAGTACAGTTACTGTGACATGTAAATCCAAAGACTCTTTTGAAAATAACATTAATCTTACACTCGCAAAATTAATAGAATGGTTAGACAATAATAACTTGAAAATAAATATTAATAAGACATTGATTATGCATTTTAACCAACGTTTGACATGTAATACAAATCTTAATCTTGACATTAACTACAAAAATAATAAAATTGACGCAGTGAATAAAACTAAGTTCTTAGGCCTAATTGTAGATAGAGCCCTCAATTGGAAGGAACACATAGAAAACCTCAGGAAAAGAATAAGCAGCAGATCATATGCCTTATACAAACTATCTCGGATTCTTAATCGCGATGCACTACTTACCGCCTATCATGGACTGATCGAATCCATTATTAGATACGGTGTCATATTCTGGGGCAATTCGACGAACAAAGAAATTATTTTTAAAGCTCAGAAGAGATGCCTTAGTGGAATGTTTCAACTTAAAATGACAGATAGCTGTATACCTTATTTCAAAAAGCATAAGATTTTAACAATGCCGTCTCTGTACATTTTTGAAATTCTGATGTTTGTTAAGACAAACCCAAACCTATTTCCACATCAGGCAGATATAGTTCCACGAAACAGGCGGGACAACAGCAAGCTATGTTTGAAACCGGCTAGGACTGCACTTATGCGTAAAAGTGTTCTATGCATGGCACCAATCATCCATAACAAACTTCCAAAAGCCTACCTGATAATGCTTTTAAGAGCAAGATAAAATCGCTTTTAGTAGACAAAGCTTATTATAATGTCTCCGAATATCTAGCTGATAAGTTTTAGGACATATTGTTATTAATAGTTCAATCATAATATTAGGGTTCAAATCTTTTTACGACATGATTTTTAATTCACTTTTGACATAAAATGGTAATTAGTTATTATTTATTTTTATTGTAT
Source organism: Pseudoips prasinana (assembly GCA_951640165.1). Lineage (NCBI taxonomy): Eukaryota > Metazoa > Arthropoda > Insecta > Lepidoptera > Nolidae > Pseudoips > Pseudoips prasinana. The sequence goes on along the minus strand of OX621259.1, from coordinate 13,004,421 downwards.
ACAGATTGTTATTTTCATTTTCTTTCAATTGACATAATTATTGTACATTCAAATATTTGCACGCCATTGTATGGCAAACATGTCTGAACCAAATATGTTAATACTTTACATCTTACATGCAATTTCATTGTTATATGTATACACATGTTTATGCAAATAAATTACTTACTTACTTACTTACTTAATGACCCGCAATAAAGAAATTAATATTAGTATCGCGGGGGACTTTACAAACATTTAATTCACTCAGACAAACTTGGAATAATTATATATGAGTAAAACAAATACATACATAATATATATACTACCAACACATAAAGGGAACTGAGGAGTTTGAAGGTTTGAAGTCGGGAGTTAAAAGTCTGTCAGAGAGTGAGTCAGAACATTCTCAACATATGTGTAGAAAGAAGATTATAGGTAAATAGTAGTTTTGAAGTCCGACATTTAAATATTTTTGCTATTATTAAAATTGTTATTAGCAAATAATGGATGACCTAAGCCTGCATTAATAGGTCACCAAGCCGGTTCTCGGGGCACAGGTGTAGTTTATATATAAAGGTTTTATATTACTTCTTCATACTTTACCTACTATTGTTATTATTCCTAATCGTCTTAGCGAGTCGATGGCAATCTAAATTATGTCCGCACAGAACTTGGCCACGAAAATCGCATTATGAGTAGCTTCCATCAGTTCTTTAAGCGTACAGTTTTGTAAGGTTTATTCCTAATAATATCTTAATTAATTTTTAATTAAAAATGCAGTGGTTTATATTTTGAGCATCTCTGTACGAGGGCACGTTAAGCTGTCGTTCCCGGATGTAGCCATTAGGCGACAGTCGTTAAGCCATAGGTATCAGAGGCCTTATGGGCGGCTTGAACAATTTTGACACTAGGGTAACCACTGCCCACACGATAAGTAAGTAATTATAACTGCAATATCATATTCTGGCGAGCTGTTCCAAAAGCCACTAAAAATCCTTACTGGTACTAGGGTTCGAAGCCCGAATGTGACAATATATTTGACATGCAACACAGCACCCTCTACCTACAAATCAGGGGTAGGCGGTCTGCCGTTGAGCTACGTAGAATACACATTTGCAGATCAATTTACGAGGTGCCTTGGTAAAACCCGGAGCTAAATTAATAACAATATCCACTTAACACAGAAGGCTACTATTCTAAACACTTGCCGTATTACTAGATAATTGTTAACTTGGTCCATAATTTCATCAGGTTTCTTTATGTATCTTGGCGTACTTGGCTACGGTTCGTATGTGAAGTAAACTTGCCCCTCCAAAAAGGGAAAATGTACAATAAAATATAATAATACTGATAATAGTAATAAATCATCATGTAACAATTTTATAACAATAAATATGTACTTACTAAATAAGAAAATAAATACATAAAGTGGAACCAGAATCTTAACAAATCGAATTGTAACTAACGCGTGCGCTTTTAAAATGTATGTATGTACAGAGAAGTTACCCCAATCTGTTAAAATTTCCCATTTGAAAGTAAACCTTAAAATATGCTTTTGTGATAAAGATGAAAATCTATAATAATAATATGTAATATATAGGGACAATGTCACACAGATCATCCTAGCCCCAAACTAACTAAAGCTTGGACTATGGGTACCAGGCGACGATATACATACCTACTTATATAGATAGATAAATACTAAAATACATAGAAAACATCCATGACTCAGAAACACATATTCGTACTCATCACACAAATATTTGCACTTGCCGGGATCCGAACCCAGGACCACAAGCTTCCTAGGCAGGAGCACTACCAACTAGCCTACGGTGACCGTAGCCTATTTGGTAGTGCTATCTATAAAAGAAATTTGACAGATTGAGGTAGCTGGATGTGCTGGCTTCTGTACATATGTGTCAAATATGCAGATATATCATATAAGCTATCCGCATCCTATCTTCTAACTTACCTTTCCTTATTAATTAAATTATTTTGCTTAAGATCTCTATGACCATAAGGTCAGTTTTTCAATAAATAATAAATAGCTTTTTAACCGGTCTAATCAACCTTGAATCTTAATTAATAATTACGTTCAGTTGCGCAAGCGCACGCATTCGTATTTTATGTAACGTGAATAGTGAATGAGGTGCCGTGAACTTGATGCACTGTGTCCTCGCGCATTTTAATGCAGTATCAGGAACTAAGTATACAATGCTTTGATTGTCTCTGTGGACCAATGAATAAAGTATTCACTTGCACAATAATATATGAATAATTATTATTGCTGTATATATATAATATATATTTTTGTAGAGGTAGGGCATAGCGTTCATTCGCTCAAAGAGCAGCCCGACTGGGGAAGTACCTCCACCTTACAGAAGACACTCTTGAATAATAACATTAATAATTTTAATGTTGTGTTTCCGAGTGTGAGTAAGGTCGCCAGAGCTTATTGGGGAGGGAAGGGTCAGCAACACTTGTTTGCTGACTTTTAAAGGCCGGCAACGCACCCGCGTCACATCTGGTGTTGCGAGTGTCCATGGGCGGCGGTGATCACTTACCATCAGGTGACCCACTTGCTCGTTTGTCGCCCTCTGTTATATAAAAAAAAATAATAACATTGACGTGAGGAGTTAAGATTATGATATCTGGAACAAGTCGCGGATGCTTTCTTAAACATAAGGCGAACGAGTAAGCGGGTCATGGCAAGTGATTTGCCCCTGGTCACTCTTTAGGCTTCGTCAACGACATTCGAAGTAAAATGAACAGAAAGTCACTACGACTATTCCAACGCACGATCGCCGCTCGACCACAGCTCGACGCTCGTGCTCCGCGGCCCGCACCGCCTTCGTTGAGAACAGCAACACTTTGATAAAGACGCGCGTGCAGTGCCGCGTAGCCCGCGCCGCCAGCATAGCCCGCTGGCGTCCAGGACGAGGCCTAACGCCGGAAAGGAAATGCGTGTATACCATTTTTCTAAGACCGTCGGCCCACCTTGAAAAGAAATGCCTTCCAATACAAATTACCTAATAATACACATATGTACACACAAATAGCTATAGTCCCATTTAGTTGAAAATTTTCCTGCAAGTTTTGTATATTGTTTTATTTTTGTTTCCAGGTAACAATTTCATCAGTCAATCGGCAAGCAGACCGAAAAACTAATTCAAAGAAACGCCGACGAGACATGAAGGTCAAGCTATAGTTAAGTATATGAGTGTTCTAAACATGAGTTTTCACCAGTATCGTTTTTATTAGTAATCAAGTCAATTTTATACAACATGTAACGTAATTAACGCACACCCTCAAACACCCCAATTAGAATATTATGTTGTAACCATAATACATACACTGAATTTTTTATTTAACATGTATATGCATTGTTATTTACTAAATTAGTTTCATGGAATAAAGTTTATTTTTCTTTATTGTGTATTGAATGATGAAATTTGTATGAATACAAATAAAACTGCTATTTTAAAAGTCTTATTACTTTGACTTACGGTCCATTTCAATTTGCTTAGACTATACAGGGTTAATATGACAATAATTTCCGTAGTTTTAAATTATTTTTGGAATAATAAATTACATATATTAAAAATGATATAAATCGATTCAGTAAACGATTCTGAACAAACTATTTTCAGGATGTGCGTTAATTAAGTTACATGTTGTATATATTTTTTTAAATAATGGTTGCTTAAGTCTATGGCATTAATTTTATACTCGCCAAGTTTAATTTTTAGGACATAATACTAAAAATAACTGGAATGAACCATTCTAACTGTGTCAACATCAGTGAGCCGTTCAATAGTTTTAGCTGCATGTGCTACAAAACTTAATTTGCCGGACAGTTTTTCTGTTTGTGGGCTCCATTGTAGTGTTGAGTAAATCGTGATACCCAAGAACACAGTTGATTCAACATGGGCCAACACAGTTCCATTAATTTGTACTAGTACATTGGTTGTCACCTGTATCACATTAGGTGTAGTGTATTTACAAAACAAACTTGACTACACATGTCGAGCAAGGGTTAAGGTAGTCGCCTCGCTATCACGTGTTTCGTGTTCAATACCCACCCAGTACAACAATTTGAGTGGTCTATCTCTATATATAGTTGTTCTGAGTCTGGATGTGCTTTGTGTCCGGGAAGAGCATGTTTTTAAAGTAGGACGTCGCGATACGTGAATTTATTTCACGAAGGCGGGCGTTATCTTTCAAAAATATATAATATCTTTAAAAAATGGCAAAAGATAAAACTTAAAAACAAGGTAATATTGAAACATATTAAGAATTTGCTATTATATTGAGTGTATTGTCCTTCGTTGTTTTGCAGTTTCTTTTTAATAAAATAATATTTAATATTTACTGTGGGTATCAGAGGGTAAGATTATTTTTTTATTCATCATCATCATCATATCAGCCGAAATACGTCCACTGCTCGACTTAGGCCTCCCCAAAGAACTCCACTACTGCAGGTCTTGCGCTGGCCGCATCCAAAGGCATCCATTTTTTATTAATTAAGTAAGAAAACAAATTCACTATTTGACATCGATACCTACATCTTATCCTATCTTCTAAGTTACTAACTACTACTAAGTATTGGATACTGCTTCTTAATAAACATGATGTCATTCATCACAAGCGAAACACTTCGTGCCGGTTGGCGTGGTCGGTAAATGTTTGCCTTTTATGCGTGCATGAACATGTCTGTTTGTGATGATTACTCAGGACAAACAGACATATACTTCTTATTTTTTGTAATACGGGTGTAATTATTTATCAGTTATGGGTATAGGTGGTATAGGTTTTCATAGCAATAGCTCTGCTTAGTTTGGGATCAGATTGCCGTGTATGAATAATGTCCCAGGATATTTTTATATTATTATACACACATCCGTCAAGTCATGTACCTGGTGCTAACTTCTTTAATGATACCCCTCATTAACGAAGTTAGCACCAGGTACATGACTTGACGGATGTGTGTTTTTCACGTAAACTCATGATCGGTGTATCGACATTTTATAGTCTACTCACGACCCCGCCATATTGTTTTGTTATTTCTACTGGGCTTTTATCTTAATTCGGAATCACATTCGGATGAGACGTACGCACGTACCGTTTAACTTAACTTTAACTTAAGTTAGCAGAACTACAACTCGGTTGTATTCGTCATCTCCTCCAAGTGAAAACTTAACTGAACAGAATTTTACCTACTCAGATACTACTACAGATACTGACAAGCTTCATTAGAATATTGGTTCATACGCATATACTCTTCGGTTAAGCAACTAGGTTCGCGGTCAGTCCATAGATGGGTGACCGCCAAATTGGTTTAATTTCTAAGCGTCTCATTCGTCTCAAGCGACTACATAATTCGGTAATTAATGGAGGAAAGGCAAGTTTATTCGGATACTGGGTGTTGAAATTACATATATCTTTCTTACGTATATAAAGTTCGGTATTATTTTTTACAAAAATACAAATTTCATAGATATACATACATGGGGGGGTGAGGATTGATAGTTTACGAAAAAGAGGTCTGCATGTCACCCAAGGAGCTGCATTGCATATGGCTCTTATACACTGCTTTTGGGCAATAAATCCTTGACAATAACTTAATTTAAGTTAGTTAAATATCGTTAATGTTATAAAATAAATCCGTGTACCTAAATATCTAAATGTACCTAGAAATAATTATAAATTAATTATATAATACTACGAATATGTTCTGACTATTAACAAGCGCTTTTTTAAAATCTACGTGGTAAAAACCTTTTTTATATTATTTTATTTTATTGAATGTAAAGTTCATCATGTCAGCCAAAGTACGTCCACGGCTGGACAAAAGAATGGGGGGATATGCCATAATCGCCACGCTTGCCAGAGGGGTTAGCGATCGCAGTTTGATGTTCATAGTTCACAGAAAAACGCTGCTGTCCGTTCTCTGGTTGATATTCCCTCGGACGATTTCTACGCCCCCCACGGGATGAGATAGGGTGATGATATTCTATTCCGCCACACAGCGTGTTATGTTTAATTAATTAACTTTTTTATATTAATTCGTAAATATTTACATTTTTTCCTCTTATTATTTAACTATGTGATACTTTTTGATATTATTGTTATTTTCTTTTATTTACTAATAGATTACTAATGGGACGACCGGAAGGGGAAGACCTCGTCGAACATTATCCGACCATATCGGAGACGTTTTCAAGAAAGGTCAGGTCAGAAGTACCCTAAACCGGCGAGCATGCATGAAGAATATAATGACAGTAATCTAGGCGAAAGAGGTGTGCAAAGATCGTGACAAATGGAAATCCGTTGTCTCTGCCTACCCCTCTGGGAAACAAGCGTGAGTTCTTCCCGGCAACCTATGAGTTGAACGAACCGAAATTTATATGGAGAACGAAAGGGGTAGGAGATAGTGAACAGAATGGAAGGGAAATTATCAAACAAAATTAGCATACATACAAAAAATACGTAATTAATACGTATGATCTAAATACACATTCACAAATTATACTTAGATAATATTAATCCTAAATACATTTTTGAAGTTATACTTCTTTTGGCGCGATGGAGAAAAATTATGAGAGTGAATTTTTACGATGCGCGCGCACACCGACATCAAAAAATTTAACAGCATGAAGTTAGTTCTAGGTGGTGTGAGAGTGAATTTTTACGATGCGCGCGCACAATGCGCGCGCATCGTAAAAATTTAACAGCATGAAGTTAGTTCTAGGTGGTATGAAAATGTTTGAGAGTGAATTTTTACGATGCGCGCGCATCGTGCGCGCGCATCGTAAAAATAACAGCATGACGTTAGTTCTAGGTGGTATGAAAATTGATAACTATGTTCAAGTTGTATATTAAGAAGTATAACTTCTAACGCGTGTACATAAGTAGACAAAAGTTTTTTTTTTAGTAAAGGGGTCCATTGTTATCTGACTTTTAAAGTGTCACAAGAATTCAGATAAATAGGGAGACAATCAGATTTGTACGTTTAACTCTAACGAAATCCGCCAGGCTATATACCAGGTCCCATCTTTTATGAAAGTCTACGTACAGTCGTATTCGTAGCTAATCACGTCGAGACGGTCTGTCTGGCCCGCCTTTGTTGTCTGCAGTCAGGGTGCAATATAATAGGTACTGATATAAAATAAATATGGCTACGACTAGTAGACGGCTAGTAATAAAAAGGGCGCGGTAGACACTCTCTTTATAGTATTTTATAAGCTATTTTTATTGGTGCAACGACTTAGAATAGCCGCCGGCAGATTTACTATTTTGAGCTACGACATACGAGACGGGTGTTGGAAGTTTTGATAATATTTTTTAAACTACTAAGGAACTCTGAAAAAACGCCTATCGCGCCAGTCTAGTTCCTGAACAGAAAGGATCCCCTTCAAGATTGGCCTTACAGATAGCCCCTTGTGCAGAGGATGCATTGAATCTGAAGAAACACCGGCACACGTACTGCTACACTGCAATAGCGTTGCCAGCCAACGGGCAAAGTTCCTAAACGATCCAAAGACACTGCAGGAAGCACTCAAGCCAAGTTGCCTCTTGAACTTCTGGATGGAACTGAAATGGTTCGAGTAGCCAAATAAGTTCGTACAGTAGCCCAATCAGGAGGTTAAGTGCGGAAACCAATCGCCCAACTAAACTGGCAAGGCGCTCACTGCCAGTTTTTTTCACCGGTAAAGATCGATGAATGCACATAAGCACGCTGTTAGTTTATAGATTCTGAGCGTCTTTGTGCTTCGGTAGGCACTTAAGCTATCGGTCCCGGTTGTTGTCGTCAGAGAACATTTGATAAGCCACGTCAGAGGCTACTGGGCTTGCCTTTAGTGTTCCCTTTGCTGATAGTGTTATTATGGTGGTACGTCTGTATGAATCAATTCCTATAAGTTGCAGAGCAAAGATCTAGAACGCCAACACTATAATTCTGATTACAATTATGTGCTGGCACATAACTTTAATGAAAAGTATGGAATCACTAGCAGCGTCGGCACTACAGATCTTTGTACTGGAGCTTATAGAAATTGATACACTGTATCATTCACATAACCGTTACTCATATCAACAGAGACGGATCCAGATACAATTATAATTTACAGAGGTATCAAGACTAGTTAATGACATTAGATTGGAACCATGTGTGTCTTTTATGCTCGCTTTATGTCCTATCTGAGGCACGGGACACCCCGCACTTCCAGACTACGGGCTGCTACTTAGAGATGCGACCCGCACGACGTCCTTTCACTTCGCCCTGAAGATGACTTCCAGAAGAAGTTGAAACGGTTGGCCGAATCCAACATAAAATTAATTACGTGTGTTACCGTTACTATCTTTTTTCATGTTAGCACCTCACGTCAGTTTTAATAATAACATTCTTTAGCCATACTTACTTACTCTTTTTAGTAAAGCAGGTGAAAGGCTTAGGCATGCCACCCGCATAAAGTGTCTGCGGGTGGGTATGTCGAACTCGCACCGACTGAACCTCATCTACCGTGGACTTCTTCTAGCGCCTGGTCTGGTGAGCCCCGGAAACGCGGGTATGCTGCTCTTAAAATCGAACCTGCGTCATTATCGTCGATTGAACCCGCTACTGCTACGTAGTCGCCTTAGATTATGCTATAATTTACTATTCAAAAGTAGTAAGACAAAAACAAAATTTGCTGCACTCTGAAATCAAACTAATATTATAAAAGCGACTGTTTGTGAGTGTGTATGTTTACTTCTTCACATATAAACGGCTAGAGCGATTTAATAAAATTAGGTATGGAGTTATTATAAACGCTTTAATTTAACGCGGGTAAAACCGCTTGGCACAGCTAGTTGTTGTGTAAAATTGATAGGTTTAGGTGGGCGGCAAAATTAGTCCTAACCACATTCAACCAGTTTAGTATGTGTGATTCTATTGGTTTGTTCTGTGGTAGTTCAGTTAGATCCGGCCCTGGGTAACTGATGTCACCCAATTGTGGTAACTGGAGGTCGCAGCCTGCTCGGCTGCAGCACACCCACGCGGCGCCAATTACATATTTATTAATGCATCGAGATGGATGCACTGTCGCTACGGTTATTGACCTCTGAATAGCCAGGGGTTCCTTGCCTGAAGTTTGGTATTTTTTTTATAATAATCTCCTGGGACCATTATTCACACACGGCTATCTGATCCCACACTAAGCAGAGCTTGTACTATGGAAATCAGATAGCTGATATACAAGCTAGCTAAATAACGACATCATAAATTAAAAGTTATACCTGTATGTACCTAGAAATAGTTATGTTTACTTAATTATATTACTACAAACATGTAACATGAGTATTTACAAGCGCTTTTTTTAAAGTCTACCTAAATATTTGTTTTTATTTATTTTTTACAACGTGTACATATACTACTTTTTCTATGAATAGATAATTTCACCCAGACACAGGGCAAACAGACATATCTGTTCTGAGTGGGAATCGAACCCACGACCTGCGGTGTGGAAGGCAAACACTTACCAACCACGCCAACTGGTCCGTCATTTATTTTCTGGCTTTCCGGTTTATCTTGGCACGATTTCTCCAATGTCTTTTGGGAATATAGCATATAGCTCGTAGAACCGACGGCCGTTGGGGCAGGAAGGTTCTCGCGTAGCGACCACGAACCAGAAGACGCAGCGTGGTTAGGTTCCCATTAGGTGGGTCGACGATCTTACAAAGGTCGCGGGATGCCGCTGAATACGAGTCGTCGTAAGACAGTTATGCAATTTATCTATATTATGTATGTGTTTAGAAATATATCATCATCATCATCATCATTACAGCTTAAATAAGTCCACTGCTGGACAAGCCTCCCTCAAGAATCATCTTGAGGGGATATGCCATAATCGCCACGCTTGGCAGGCGGGTTGGCGATCGCAGTATGATGGTCGTAGTACTCAGAAGGAAGCTGCTTCCCGTCCTCTGGTAGATATTCCCTCGGGTCGACTTCTACGCCCCCCACGGGATGAGATGGGGTGATGATATTCTGATTCTGATATTTGTCGCCGTCACCACACAGCAGAAATATATAATGTATGTTTATTAGTTGTCTGGTTGTTATAGTCCAGCCAGGCTCTGCCTAGTTTGGGAACAGATGGCAGTGTGTTACTTGTCCCAGGAACTAAACCGGCTAAGTCGCCGAACATCGTTTTCGTGAATGGCGTTTAAATAAATAAAGGTTAAAAATGACTTAATCAATCGTTACATCGGCTTCTATGACTACATGTGACGTCATAAATGGTCCGGAATCGATTATCAACTTTGAAGCCGTTAAATCATTTTTAACCTTTATTTATTTGAACGCCATTCACGAAAACGATGTTCGGCGACTTAGCCGGTAGAGCGCCAGGATATTGATTGGCGAAGCAGTAAAGTCTACTAGGCTAGGTGTAACCGTCATTAAAAAGAAACATTCCTAGACTAGCCTTGGTAATTAATGTCCTAATGTTTTTGTAAGTGACGTGCAGATTAGAATTGAGTGTCGATTCTAATTTGATTCGTTAGCGAGATGTCCGAAACTATCGGCTGCAGCTGCTGAGTTTCGCCATAACTCTGCTTATGCAACATATCAGCGCTATATCGGTAGTGTGCTTTCTAAACAAAGTCTGGAACGTTTGAGGAAACAGCACGGACCGGTTCAAACAAAGCGCTATTTGTGAACTTACATAAATATGCGCAATTTAAAACATTTCTTTTTTTTAGAGTTGCGTAGCTAAATGGCAAATAACGGTACCCTTATAGATTCGTCATGGTGTTGCTAGTAAGTAGTTTTTTTTAATAAGTCTTAAATCGTAAAGCGTAATTTACCTTTCATTTAATCAACTGAAATACTTGCTGCTACGGAAACCTTCATGGGCGAGTCCGACTCGCACTTGGCTGGTTTTAATTATTTTATAAAGGAATTATTATACAGACCTAGTAAATAACTTAAGACGCTGTTTGAAGCTACATTAATGTCGTCCCGACCGAATTTCGGCCACGGCGACCAGTCTCAATAGAGACTAGCCAATTGCGCAGACATATTATAGTGCATAAGTGTGTGCGCAAACTCAGGGGCACTTTCTATTCCATCACTCTCATGATTCGATGGGACGACTAGCGACAGGACCGGAAAGAGGTCGCGTACAGAATGCTTAGTGCGAGTTTCATCGAACAAATCGATTTACTTAACCACAGCGTAAATCGAGTATCCGTTGGTCACATTGTAAAGTGAGTAAGTCTGAGTGTGAGTAACAAACTAGGTACTCGATTCAAACAACGTTTGCTCACCAAGTACAGCGTTTTTTCATTCATTATGTTGGTAGCACGTAGTTTCTATGCGATAAACCGGCCAAATTAAATACAATGATTTTAACGTTATTTGTATAGAGGTGTTGTACTATCAAAAATAGTCGGGTTACGCTCGGCGTCACTTCTTTGATTTTGTTGTGTAAACAAACTGTGTCTGTGCCTACCTATGTATATCAGTGAATTATTATTGTAAAAACTCAATATTTAAAATAAAATGGAAAATGAAAACAAGTCAGCCTCAATTTGACTTGTTAGTAAGTTTTGTGGAAGAGTATCTAAGCAATGAAATGTTTACAACTTTTTTTTATCATTTACCAAAAACCACTAAGATTTAAACCGGTGGTATAATGAGCCGCAGATCTAGGTATATCTAACTTACTTACTAAACCGACTTGTTTAATTGAATTTGTTATATATTTTCTGATTTCATTTTCTAAGTAGACATGGAGATCTTAGTAGTTTTTAATCAATTGAAGAGGTAGGATTGTGACTATTCAGCATTGAGAGGACCTTACATCACTGCTCAACAGTGATGGCAATGGTGATATAAAAGTGGAAAAAGGTTTAAACCTCTTCTATGATATTTTTTATTCAATCAAAACACACAAATAATTTAATTACGTAAAAAGATGTTCACATTCATATCGTTTTCACTACCAAAAGCTTCGTGACAAAGTTAACTCGCTCGAAAGTGAAGAAGTTCACGAACGAACTGTCAAAATTAGCTAATATTGTAACTCGCACTCGCAAAAACGTAATTTTAGCTCGTTTAAAAGCTCACATCGATAAAGTTAGTCGATGGTCACGATCGTTACGTTAACAAACGATCTCGCACTCACAAAATATGGTTTACAAACGTTTCGCTAGATGGCGCTGATTAAACTCCATACAAATTGAAGTTTACTTTAACGCGACCGAGTAGTTTAAAAAACTCACACTAAGCACTCAGGACCGACGGATGTACGTGCTCTCCGAGGCACGCCAACTCCCTGACTTCGGGCTGATACTGAAAAATTTATTTTTTCGGAAAAATCGTATAATATAATCCCAAAATCACTTATTGGCGTGAACCGGGATTTGAACCCAGGACCTCACTACCTGCGGTTGAACACACTACCGCTAGACCAACGCGGCAGTAGTTGAAGCTATATTGAAAGAAGTTGTTTATCCCGTGTCTGGTACATATGTATTTACAAAAGAAAAGTAGTAGGTATATGTAGTTTATCAGTTCTCTGATTTCCATTGTAAAAGCTCTGCTTAGTTTGGGATCAGATGACCGTGTATGATCAGGATATTATTATTATTATACGGACAGCTTGAGCCCAGTTTTAGCTAGTCTACCATCCCTGTAGACTAGCTAAAACTGGGCTCAAGCTGTCCGTAATATATGGACTGCCTCGTTGGTCTAGCGGTATCGTGTTCACCCGCAGAGAACGAGGTCCTGGGTGGAAATCCCGGGTCGGACCAAAAGTGATTTTGGGACTTTTCTGTAAAAAGAAATCTCAGTATCAGCCTGAAATCTGGGAGTTGGCGGTACTATACCCCCGTGCCTCGGAGAGCACGTAAAACCGTATACCTGAACTCTTTCCGGTCGTGTCTCTAGTGGCCCTATCGGATCATGAAAGTGATGGAATAGAAAGTGACCCTGTGTTAGCGCACACACTTGTGCTCTATAATATGTCCCGCGCAGATGGCTAATCTCCATTTAGACTGGCCGTTGTGGCCGGAATTTGGATAGGTGGACATTATTATGTAAAATGTATACATATAATAAAATCGTAGGAAAGTCAAAACTGTACATTGAATATTTTTTAAAGGGATACTTGGGGCGTGATCTACATTCGATATCGAAGCAAAAAATATAGTTTTTAGAATTTTTGTCTGTTTATCTGTTTGTCTGTATGTATGTCCGGGCTAAACTCAAAAAGTACTGCATGGATTTACTTCGAATTTCGCATGCACATTACTAAGAGGTCGGGTCAACATATAGGCTACATATTATCACGCTATAACCTACTGGAGAGTAGCTGTGATAATTTTATTTTAGTTTAACGCGGGTAAAACCGCGGGGCACAGCTAGTATGAATTAAATGTTAAATTTGTATTTTGATTTATTCTTTTACGTGTTGCTAGGTTATGTTTTTTCTTAAAGTCAACTGAAACTGAGGATTTATTTGTAGAAACGTTGATTAAAGTCCTAAAATGTCAGTAGCAAAGTAAAGTTTATTTTGTCTGATATTGCCTCAGTGAAAATTCTCATTGGTTGACGTCCTGATTCATCAAAACTTGTTCTTTTATTTAGTTTCCGTGTCATTACCCCAGACGATTCGGCGCGAGAGGGAATAAATGATTTATACGACGGGACTCGGCACCGGGGAAAGTGCAGACAACAAAGAAACTCGACGTACTGGCGCGGTAATTGGTTGCACTGTGGTACCGCCTTGTTTTGGTACATAAAGTTGTTTTCTGTGGAAAATATTTTCATATGTGCTCGGTTAGCATAAGAAATAGTAACAGTCAATTCGACTGATTATTTTTGTATGTATTTTTCGTATCTATATATGTATTTCTTTTATTATTATTGGGAAATGCTATCTGTATGGTCGAAAAATATAACATTTTTTTTAAATTTATTTATACACAGACACAACAATTTTATAATGAACACTATATACTCGCCAAACATTTACGTTTAATGGCGAGACGCGTTCGTTTTACACTTTTTAACCTTACTTAATCATAATTTTATAATTAACCTTAATTAGTCCTGCAACGTTTCAGTAATATTTTATTTCTATTGACACACACTGGATTTGTTCCTCGATGATATCAGATACTGATTGTTTTTTTTTTCTTTTATTTATTATATATATTACTTTTGGTATTGTTTTTAGAATTTTAAATACAGTCTAATCATCATCCAGCAACAAGTCCTTCAGCTTAGATTTTAACATAGTTTTACTTATTTTAGGTTATATAACATAAGTGTAGAGGTAAGTATAATTCCTAAACTGTCGGTGGAAGTTTCTAGACGAATGGTATGGTTTCTGGTTTCATGTTCTACTATGCAGCTAATAACTTCTCTAATATTGCTGCTGCGAAAAATTACATTCTTCGACGTCTTGGTTTATCAAAACTTGTTGTTATATTTAAGTTATAGTACCCCGTACCCCAGACGATTCGTGCGAGAGGGAACAAATAATCTACATATATATGGACCCGTACTAGGAAAAGTGCAGACAACAAAGAACCTCGACGTACTGTCGCGGTAATTGGTTGCACTGTGGTACCGCCTTGTTTTGGTACATAAAGTTGTTTTCTGTGGAAAATATATTCATATGTCTACGGTTAGCTTAGGAAATAATTTAACAGATAATTCGATTGTTTCTTTTTGTATATCCTTTGTATGTAAACAAATTAAAAAATATATATGTATATCTATTAGGAAAAAACTTTTCTGATATTGCTGCAGCGGAAAATCTCATTCGACAGACAACAAAGAAACTCGACGTACTTGCACGGTAATTGGTTGCACTGTGGTACCGCCTTGTCTTGGTACATACAGTTGTGTTTTGTGGAAAATATTTTCAAATATCTACGGTTAGCTTACGATATAATGTAACAGTGAATTTGACTGTTTCTTTTTGTATGTATCTAACGCGATTTCTTCTTTGTTCATAAACTAATTATATATCATTTTTTTGTAATAATTATTAGGAAATGCTATCTGTATGATCCAAAAATATAATATAAGTATAAATCCTAAACTGTCGGTGGAAATGTAAAGTTTCTAAACGGAAGGAATGGTTTCATGTCCTGCTATGAAGAAGTTATCTTCTCCAATACTGGACGACTTCTTTATTAATCAAAACTTGTTAACTTCTCTAATATTGCTGCTGCGAAAAATTACATTCTTCGACGTCATGGTTTATCAAAACTTGTTGTTATATTTAAGTTATAGTACCCGTAGCCCAGACGATTCGTCGCGAGAGAAATGAAAGGAATGAAGAAATGAATTATACGACAGCGATGGGATAGGGTACCGGGGAAAGTGCAGACAACAAAGAAACTCGTATTAGTAATTGGTTGCACTGTGGTACCACCTTGTTTTGGTACATAAAGTTGTTTTCTTTGGAAAATATTTTCATATAAATTTCAATCATTAAACCTAAACGTAATCTCCTTGACAATAACTTACTACAAGCTAGCTAAATATCACTACTATTATAAAATAAATTGTATAAATGTTTTAACATTCCGTGTACCTAAATATCTGTAATATGCAACTAGAAATAATAACTGTATTACTACAAACATGTTCTGACTATTTACAAGCGCTTCTTTAAAGTCTACGTGAATTAAAACCTTTTTTATTTTATTTTATTTTATTTATATATTATTATAAGGTTTAACAGTCAATTCGACTGTTTCCTTTAATATGTATCATATGAGATTTATCCTCTGGTTGTAAACCAATTGTTTAATATAGATTGGAAAATGCTATCTATATGATTGTTATAAAGAAAACCAGCAAAGTGGGAGTCGGATTCGCGCAAGATGGGATCCGTGCCAGTATCTATAAAAACGGCAATATAATCTCGTATGTTATATGGGAGCCCCCCTTAAATATTTGTTTTACTCTGTTTTTTAGTAGGTATTGGTAGTATTTGTTGCTATAGCGGCAACAGAAATACTGTGAAAATTGCAAATGTCTAATTATCACGGTTTATGAGATACAGCCTTGTGGCAGACAGACAGACAGCAGAGTCTTAGGAATAGGGTCCCGTTTTACCATTTGAGTACGGGACCCTAATAAGTCGGTTCCATGTTTTTTTTACTAAACTTGTAGAAACGTTAGTGTAATTCCTAAACTATCGATGGAAATGAAAAGTTTCTAGACAAACGGTTTGGTTTCGTTTTCTGCTGTGAAGCAGTTATTGTCTCTAATATTGCTGATGCAGAAAATTTCATTCTTCGTCTCCTTGATCTTTAAAACCTGTTCTTTCATTTAAGTTATAGTACCCCGTAACCCAGACGATTCGTCGCGAAAGGGAACAAATGATTTACACTGCGCCGATGGGACGTTATCTACACTTTTCCTTGTACCGTGGTACAAGGAAAAGTATAGATGGACCATGGATTTATGTACTTGTCATAGGAAAACCAACCTTAATACCTTTTTTTGATAAGGCAGGGGGAATGCCTTCGCATGCCACCCGCAAAAAGTGTCTGCGGGTGGGTATGTCGGACTTGCACCGACTAAACCTACCTGCCGTGGACTTCTCTTGGCGCCTGATGGGGGAGTCCAGGGAACGCGGGTATGCTGCTCCGGTACCCCCCTTTTGCGCCATGTCCCAGATGGTCGGGACACGTACCCTGGGAGGGCTCCTTTGGATTGCCCTCCCCTATTGCCGACTCCTGCCAGTACGGCACAGCGACTGCGCCACAAACAGATCGCTGTCATCCCGGAGCCGCTTGTACGTGGCGGCAGTAGAGGACACTTCTCACACTGCCGCCGCGGCCCCGAGGGGAGTTGGGCTAACGGCTGCCGCCGCCACCCCGACGCCTCCTCCGCCTACGAGCGGGATCGGCTCGTTCCCGATCCCGTTCGGCGGCCTCCTTCTGCAGCAAAACTGCCTCACAGAAGGAGACCACGGCGTCCCATTTGGTGGAGTCGCCAGCCAGCATCGCATACACGACTGCTGGCGGCGAAAGATCCCGTCCGATCTCAGCGACCAGGACTCGTCTCTCGGCCTCCCAGGCCGGGCACTCCTCCAGCGTATGCTGGGCAGAGTCCAGGTCGCTCCCGCAATGGTGACAATGTGTCGTCGCTTCTCGGCCGATCCGGCACAGATACTCACCGAAACACCCGTGTCCGGTGAGTGTCTGAGTCAGTCTGTAGGTGACGTAACCACCCTTCCTTCCCACCCAGGCCTCGAGGTGAGGCAGGATAGCACCGACGGCACGTTGGCGCGCGTTCAGGCGCAACTCCAGCCGTGCGCGCCACTGTGTTAGTACGCGCCGGTGTGCATCCCGCCTATAGGCAACGAGCGTCTGCTCTGGCGCCTCACCGCTCTCCCGGCGGACGCGGATCTCGGTGTAAACCGTTGCGTCGACTGCCGCCAGGAGATCAAACGGCGGGAGGCGCGCCAGGAGTGTCGCCGCCTCAAAGGATACCGTTCGGTATCCTCGTGCGATCCGTATGGCCACCACACGCTGCAGGCTGTTCAAAATAGCTCTGCAGCGGGAGGCGCCCGTCAGGCGTTCAGACCAGACGGGCGCCCCGTAAAGAGCCATGGAT
Source organism: Pseudoips prasinana (assembly GCA_951640165.1). NCBI lineage: Eukaryota > Metazoa > Arthropoda > Insecta > Lepidoptera > Nolidae > Pseudoips > Pseudoips prasinana. The sequence continues at coordinate 12,986,807 of OX621259.1, read as the reverse complement.
CGCACGACACCTCCGTAGAGGCGGCGAACTTCTTCCCGTGGACCCCCGAGGTTCGGCAACAGCCGGTGTAACGCGCCGGTTACCCGGCGCACTCGGGGTGAACCTTAATACCTACTGAATACGTGAAATCCGACATGCAACATTGCATATTATTATGTCAAAAACTGGAGTCCTGAAATGTTGCTTAAGTATCTAACTACATTTTTGTTTGTTAAAATACATTGTATCGAGAAAAACACTTGTAATTACGTTCCTTTATATGTATATATTTTAAAAAATTCTTCAATTATGTTGTCTGTTATTTGCCTCTTAATAATTTTTACAAAGTATAAAATAAAGTCACTCCCGCTATCTACATTCATAAAGAGTGGACATTTTTAAATGTTCATTGGCGGAATTCGTGAGGGTGACTTTGGATTTACTTAGTTATAATTAGTAATATTGTTCGCATTATCGCATTGGGTACAAAACCTGTCATGATAATGTTTAGTAAATTAAATAAATAAATACATATATCGCTTAGTTCTTTTTAACTACGCAAATGATTTCAGCAACACACTAAGTGATTCACGAAGGATGTTTATATGTATCCATCATCCCGCAGGAACAGGATCCACGCGTACGAAATCGCGGGTGTCCGCTAGTACTCCCTATAAAATACAATAAGCGATTACTTCCACACAAACAACTTTACTGGTTCCCCGAATACATAAGGCACAGTCAACCGACGCCCCATGCGATACACCGTAGCAGCTACTTATTACGTGGGCGTTAAGATCGATTTTCGCACTGCAATTGTATCCATCAACAAGCGTGGCGACGAATGCACAATGTAATGCAAATTCTCTTTGCTAAAACGCTATACAATCGTCGTTCTGTCATGTCACTGCCGCATTGGTCTAGCGGTGTTACCCCCAAAGAGAACGAGGTCCTGGGTTAAAATCACGGGTCTGGCCAAAAGTGATTTTGAGACTTTTCTGTAAAAAGAGAAATTTCTCAGCATCAGCCCGAAGCCTGGAAGTTAGCGGTATTATACCCCCGTGCCTCGGAGAGCACGTAAAGCCGCCGGTCCTGTACCGGACCTCATTCTGGTCATCCCATTGGATCATGAGAGTGATGGAATAAAAAGGTTTTTTTTTTCGCACACACTTGTGCACTATAATATGTCCCGTGCATCTCTATCGAGACTAGTTACCTGCCGTGGCCGAATTTCGGCTAGGACAATTTTATATTTTTTTAAACGAAAATACTCTCAGACTCCTTTACGACAGCGAAAAATTTAAGCAATCATAATTCTTAAAATCAATTCACTCTAATCCCCCATTGAACAAATTGGCGCCATCTTAATTTTTCGCGGTTTTACCGCTAAAATTACAAATGGCGGACTCAACGGGCGCCATTATCGTAAATCACGAGCTGTTTTCGAAATCCCTTTGCTTATTTTATCCGAGTGCTTATGCTCAGTGGATAGTTGAATCGCTAGTTATTTAAAGTATTTTAAAGGTTTAGTCCGAAATAGGATAAACGTGAAAATATGGGGAGGGCTTAGTTGATTGTGGAGTGGAGATTGTTTAGGATTTTCTAAAATAAAGGATTGCGCCAATCCTGAATATCCAAGGATTTACCTGCATGGATAGTGCTTTTACTCTTCTTATGCGGAAGAGGAGGCGTAATACGCACGTCGCGAATTTAAAGCATCAATTAAGTTTTAAGTAGATGCCGTTTCGCGTTTTGACTCTGACAAGATGACATTTCCCGCGTTGTCTCTAACATACCCTAGCCACAAAGTTTAACAAGAATTTTATAAACTGATACACGTAATATATATTGGCTGTGTGGTGACGGCAGCGTATATCGGAATCACCCCTATCTCACCCCGTGGGGGTCGTAGCACTCGACCCGAGGGCATATCTACAGACTATGACCATCTTACTACGATCGGCAACCGGCCTGCCAACCGAGGTGGTAATGGCATATCCCCCCAAAATGGGGCTTGGGGGAGGTTTTTGTCCAGCTGAGGACTTATTTTTTTCATACAAACCTTAACCCGACAATAACGAACACATAAGATTTATCAAATTTGGTGCAGTCGTTTTGAAGTTACGAGTGTACAAACACTTCGGTGATTCATGTCTATTAATATAGATATGTATGTTTTTAGAAATAGCTATATACTTATATATTTCTAACTCTGACATACCATACCCACAAAGTTAAACAAGATATTTAAAACTGATACACGTAACATATATTTGCTGTGTGGTGATGGCAGCGTATATCAGAATCATCCCATCTCATCCCGAGGGGGGCGTAGAATTCGATCCGAGGGTCTACCAGAATACGGGCAGCAGCTCCGGCGGCGGTGCAGTGGCGATTATGGCATATTCCCAAAAAGCTGGAGTTGTTCAAACCGCCCCTTAGGTCGTCTGACATGGTTTACCGACTTTTAACAGCTTAACGTGCCCTCCAAAGCACGGTGACTCTCGGAAATGATACAACTTTGGCGGTCACCCATCTATGGACTGATCGCGCCTCTTAACCTCGCCGACCACGTACAGACCGGTTAGAGCATCTGGCATGAGCGCTTCTTTTATTTATATAGATATGTACATGATTTTAGAAATAGACATGTATGTAAGTATGTTTATTTGTTGTCTGTTAGACCTCGTCGAACATTCTCTCACCAAATCGGAGACGTTCTCAAGAAAGGGCAGGTCAGAAGTACCCTAAACCGACTAGCATGTATGAAGAATATAATGACAGTAACCGAGGCACAAGACGTGTGCATAGATCGTGACAAATGGAAATCCGTTGTCTCTGCCTACCCCTCTGGGAAACAGGCGTGAGTCTATGTATTTATGTTTGCCATAGTAGACTCTGGCTAGTTTGTCATCAGATGGCGGTGTGATATAGTTATCCCAAGATATTAGTAATACTGAGCAACATAAATAAAAAAATAATAAATAAAAAAGGTTTTTATTCACGTAGACTTTAAAAGAGCGCTTGTAAATAGTCAAAACATGTTCGCAGTAATATATAATTAATTTATAATTTTTTCTAGGTACATATAGATATTTAGGTACACGGATTGTAGGAAATAATTTACAATAAGATTTATTTTATAACAGTAACGATATTTAGCTAACTTAAATTAAGTCATTGTCAAGGATCATGTGTAGATTTAATTATCTAAATTATAGCTATATTTTTACTACATATTGTCTGTGTCATACATAAACTTTATCGACACCTCTATTCCAAACCAATTTAAAACGGCAGTAACGTTAGTATTGTTAACACTCGGGCAAACTTAGCAGGAATAACACAATCTCCATCACAAAATGAAAGAAAAAGAAATAGTTACATTTAGTACACTAAATCACAACATAATACTAACTAAGAATTAAATTTATCACGTTTATATAATGGGTATCGGTTTCCTCTCACCGTATTCTTAGTCTCGACGAAAATAAACTATAATAAAATATACAACTGCCATTCACACGCTCCTGTCATTCACCAGACTTAGGGTATTCTCATTTAGGGATGTCAGAAGGATAAATATTTCTTTTTTCGTTTATTGATCTACGACACTGGATACAGTCATGTAACATATGAATGGTCGTTCTAAGTCTGGATGGAATTTGTGTCCGTCTATTATATGTTTGTAAAGTACCCCGCAGCACAGTGATTAAATAGGCCGGTACGGGAGTAGTCTATAAAAAAAAATATCGCTACACTGTGCTGTGTGGTGACGGCGACAAATATCAGAATCAGAATATCATCACCCCATCTCATCCCGTGGGGGGCGTAGAAGTCGACCCGAGGGAATATCTACCAGAGGACGGGCAGCAGCTTCCTTCTGAGTACTACGACCATCATACTGCGATCGCCAACCCGCCTGCCAAGCGTGGCGATTATGGCATATCCCCTCAAGATGATTCTTGAGGGAGGCTTGTCCAGCAGTGGACTTATTTAAGCTGTAATGATGATGATGATGACACTTTGCTGAAGATCATCACATGATCAAATGCAGTTTACTATTCTATAAAGGACATACATGTCTGTTTGTACTTTATATAATAGTAAACATTCATTTTTATATATATAGACATTTAAGAGAAGTAGGGCACAGCGTTCATTTGCTCAAAGAGCAGCCCGAATGGGGAAGTACCTCAACCTTACAGAAGACATTCCATTAATGTTGTATTTCTGTGAGTGAGTCAGGTCGCCAGAGCTCATCGGGGTGGAGGGGAGGGTCAGCAACACTTTTTTGCTTACTCTTGAAGGCCGGCAACGCACTCGTGACTCATCTGGTGTTGTGAGTGTACATGGGCGGCGGTGATCACTTACCATCAGGTGACCCGCTTGCTCGTTTGTCGCCCTATGACATAAAGAGACATGTTTATATTTGTAGAGTTTTTAAAACGCTAGTCATCTAAATTCTTCTTTATGTTCACACCTAGAAACATTTGAACAGTATGAGTCTAGCTAGACTGGCTAAGATCTGAAACTTCTGTGCCATAGACAATTACATCGTCCACATAAACAAAAATTTTCATAAAATGTAAACTACTGGGCCAAACTATGTAATTTTTTTATGGGACCAAAATATACTGGTGAACTTGAGAACCTCATCCTTTTGAAGTCGGTTGAAGAATATTGTAAGTGGCAACCCTAAAACCGAGACAGATCTCAAGGGCGCGAGGTCCTCGTACTTCTGTATTTATATTATGATTGAGTGAATCACTCGATTAGACACAATACCCGTCTGGCTAAAAGCTTCTTTGTTTTTTCTTTGTTTAGACTAAAATGTTCGACCCTAGTCAAAAAATATTTCTAATGAATATCTCTAAATAGTTGTACAGGGAGATCGTTTATAATATTTGTTAGATCAGTGTAAACATTAAAAAAATAACAAAGAAAATCCTTTTTTTTACGCTTAAATATCAGAACTTTAGTGACGAAGTGAATTAGTGATATTTAAAAATTAATTAAAAATTAAGTTGTTTATTTTCTGTTGTCTTCGTTCGTTCTGTTTTTTCGATTACGGTTACGTTTCCGAACCAACTCTAAAATAGTAACACTCTGTATATTGGTGTAAGATATAATCGAACCAGTACCTTATAATTCATAGAAATACAATAAATAGATCCGCTGACAGTTCAAATTGAATGTGGTCAATAATAAAAACTTTTGTGCGCGTTATCATATTCCAGAACGTATGATTCATAATATTGTGTTGAAGTTACTACGGAAAATGTTAATTCAATGTAGTTAATTTTAAGTTACCATATGTAAAATTCACGAGACTCTAAAATGTTCAAAATTTAAATAAACTTTGTCTTGCGATTCTAATATAACTGTGCACTCTGTATCCACAAAGAATTTAATACGAATTTACTCTTAACGAAATATGACAAAATAACCTGCTAAAAGCAATAATTTAAATGCAACTAAAAATAAAAGCTTATATGTGAGCTTTTATCGTATACCGAAGTGTAGTAAGAGAATTCGTAATAATATATTGTACTTACAACAAAAATGTTAGTTCTTATTTTAGAGAATATTCTTAGCTACTTTAAACTAAATATAGTGACGTTCTAGCTTCCAGAATCATGAAGATATAAATAAACTTTCATATGCAAGTGTCGTCTCAACTGCATTCCCCAAACCCAAATAATATCATATGAAAATAAAACCAACCCAATTTCTAAACTAATGAAAGAGTTAGGTCCCCACTTCATACATTAATTCAAAATATAAGTTTAGTTTATTCTGTGTGAGAACATAATTTTGCTGTTAGTCCTTTATAAACCGCTATCGTGTTTTAAAAACTGACTTTCTATGGCATGCTAAAAGTATAAGAAAAATCAAAACATGACCAATCTATAACGCGTTTCTCCCTAACACTAAATCTATGTAGGTACTTCTATACACAGCCGACATTGCTGGAACTTTGATTTTGCACAAGTTTTTCGACGAAATATGTGAAAAATAAAGTACAGAGTAAGTCAACGTATCCTTTATTTAAGTAGATATACTTTTAGTTTTATAGAACCTATTCAAGAAAATTAGAAATAAGGTCTATACAGTTGGTTACAGTCATGATAACTGTTTATGATGCAGCGTGAGTGTAGTATCACTATACGACGGACTTAACTAGTATAATATCAGTCTTATTATCTTTTAACCGCCGCACTGTAATCACAGGATAATGGTTCAGCCAGTGCGTTGACACTTGAGATAAAATCTTAAGATTTATTTAAACACAGATGAGACAGAAGGTTATAGCGAAATTGCAAGTGATTTGGTTGATAAACAAACGAGATTTAAGTAAGTATGTAATTATCTATATAAGTATGTATTAACTAAAGAAAACTAGTAGATATATGTAGTATATCAGTTATCTGGTTTTACAGTATAAGCTCTGCTTAGTTCGAGATCGGATGGCCGTGTGTGAATAATGTCCCAGCAGGATATTATTTCAGAGTGTCTACGTGCTCCGAAGGGCATTTTAAGCTATCGACTCCGGTTGTAGCATTAAGACATGTCAGAGTCCTACTGTGCTGAACAAAACTGAACAAGTCTGACACTATGGCACTGCTCATACGAAGGAAATGAGCGACATGCAAAATAACTGATATACATAGGTACTACATATACCACTTTTGTAAATACATACTAATATAGATAATTACACCCAGACTCAGGACAAACAAACATGTTCATGAACACAAATATCTGTCCTGGGTGGGAGTCGAAGCCACGACCTGCGGTGTGAAAGGCAAGCATTTACCAACCACGCTAAAATTGTCGCGTTAACCCGCTTGTTGTTTTCTATTATATTCTGACCCCTACCGACCCCATTGGACATGGTAAGATAGCAAGCAAGTATATGAATAGTAGTACCATAGATACGTTTCTTCACTATGCCCTATGTTAAATATGTATCAATTGTTTATCAAAGCAAATACAACTTGTCTCATTGCGAACAAGCCATACGCAATAACGAGCCTGTAAAGATTTAGACTTATCAGTTCATATGTAAATAAGCAAGAAACAGCTTATTTGTAAAGTGATATTGCGTATTACATTAAGTTTACAGCCTCTGAAATGTTTATCGCGTCTTATATTAGCAGTTCCAACGTTATTTGTAGTCAAGATCTGATGTATAAGTTTTTAGGGTTCCGTAACTCGAAAGGGAAAAACGATACTGTTATATGATCACTTTGTTATCCGTCCGTCCGTCTGTCTGTTAAGACCCTTTTTCTCAGGAACACGTGGAGGTATCAAGCTGGAATTTATATGAAATACTCAGGTCTACTGTCCCTTGGAGTTGTGAAAACATCAAACTTCTAAGCCAACGCAATCAAAAGATACAGCCGCAAATTATCGAAACTCGCAAGGGACGTCTTATAGCACAGATAACGGAAAAATAACGTAAACTGAATATTTTAGTTTATTAAAATTATTTATTTATTATTATTATCTTTTAAAAGACAACGCCCTACTACGCCAAACTAGGGAATCTAATCCCTGTGAAACACAAATTACATCCAGACTCAGAACAACTGTCGAACTGCTGTTGGGGTACTCATATTTTTTTTTTTCGTCTCTGGTAGACTTCGTGTGACTTGATAATTTTGTAAATGTACGTGGATGCACCCACCGTTTTTTCGTCTAGCAAGAGGATATTCTAAGTGCTTGAGTGAAATTGAATGCTATTGCTTATTTATTTTATTATGATTCACTGAATGACAACGGTTCTGTGCGTGCATTAGCCTACATAACAACCAATCACAATGTAAGTAAAATACATGACATTTAAAAAAAAAATCGTAAACTGAAAGCAAAAGAAGACGAAAAAAGCAAGCCCGGAGTTTCTTTGTGGCTTTCATCTCCGGGACGTCCACCTAGGTAGGTAGAGAAAGCCGCAGGCTAGCTAGGGTAGGTTCCTCAGCGGCGAGGATCGCTTTGGCCCATTAACGCGTGATCGGTGATCCCGTGCATGTGATCACACCCTCATTTAGAATTTCGTCTTTTGCTTTAGTCTTCAATTCTTTAATTTTAATATAGTAGAACTAAATTTCAAAATAATAGATTAGTAAATTGTTATTTATTTAAGGATTTCAGAAAATATATGCGATAAAACAAACCGCACGGACTGAAAAATTAATTTTTTTTTGTAACTTTTTACTATCCACTATGTTTATGTACTGCATTGTGACCTTGACAAGTACAAGTGTATGTTAATACCCAAGTGCTGAATAAAATTTCATTTCATTTCAAACTATTTATGGATCATACAAATAGTTCGAACCCGGGACACGAACCGGCGAGGCGAGTGTCTTAGCCGTTGCGCCACTCGTGCAGTAAAGTAGGTATAGTTACATCATATAATAAAAATAATTTTAAACTTACTACCCCTTTCTTCATGGATGCATGGAGATTAAATTATTCGATTGCCATAATGGGTGAACTTTTACTTATATACCTACAGGTTTGTACGGAACCCTCGTTGCGCGAGTCCGACTCGCACTTGGCCGGTTTTTTTATGATTTCTTGTTTGGAACAATACGTTACTTTCATCACATAAAAAAGCTATTTGTGTATATAATTGTCGGTTTATGATCGTTATTGTATTAAAAGCTCCGCTTTTTGGCGGTTGTCTGTTTAATTTCTTGAAACGTCTGGCATCAATAAAGATTCTTGCCTCGCGTGACTTGGACAAAACCATTGCATTGGTGGTTTTATACCTAAAGTTGGGGGGCATTGGATCCGGTGATTTTTTTTTTTTATTTAATGACAACACCCGCAGTATTCAATATAAACCCTGTGTCGCGGGGAACTTGGCAAACGTATAATAGACGGACACAAATTACATCCAGACTCAGAACAACTATTTATGGGTCATACAAATAGTTGTCCGGCGCGGGACTCGAACCCGCGACACGAAGCGGCGAGGCGACTGTCTTAGCCGCTGCGCCACACGTGCAGTCATTAAAGCGCGAACGTCGTTAGAAACACAAGGTCCGTCGTAATAATAATATTGAATTCGTACCTTAATATATACAGAACCATTCGGACAGTACGTAGTATTTTATAGTTTTAACTACATATTAATTTCGATAATTAAATCTAAACATTATCTCCTTGACAATAACTTAATACAAGGTAGCTAAATAGCAGTACTATTATAAATTATTTTGTATTTTATCAATGTTTTAACAATCCGTGAACCTAAATATCTATATGTAACTAGAAATAATTATGTATACTTAACCATATTACTACAAACATGTTCTGACTATTTACAAGCGCTTTTTTGAAGTCTACGTGTAAAAAAAATATATTTATATATAAAGGAAAGCAGATACCCATATATACCTTCAAAAAAGTGTCAGTGGGTGGGTATGTCGGATTCGTGCCGACATAAACTAACCTGCCGGGGACTTCTCTTGACGCCTGATAAGAGGAGGCCCAGAACGCGAGTATGCTGCTCCGATGCCCCACTTTTGCTCCAAGTCTCAGATGGTTGGGACACCGTACCCTGGGAAGGCTCTGGATTGCCCTCCCCTATTGTCGACACCTGCCTGTTCGGCCATTATAGGAACACCTAGCTGCCCGGCTGTGTCTCTGTCTGTCTGTCTATTAAGTCTCTTTCTCAGAAACGCGTGGAAGCGTGAAATCACATATTGAAGTCAATTACACATAGTAAAATGGTTAACCCTTCGGAGCGGGGACATCAAAAGGCTGATTTCTAATTCAATAAAATCGTTAGTAAAGACCGCTTACTGTGATTGTTAGAAATCGTTACGTAAAGAAATATGCCCTTTCATGTGACTTTCTATCTCTCTCTCACTCTTTCTCTATAAATATTTTCTTTTTTTAATCACATGTGGGTTACAAAACTCTATCTATCTAAATCTCCATATTGAAATGAGTTAAAGAAAAAGAGTGAAGAACTTCGTCAGCGACGGGGCGGGGCGGGGCTCCTGCGCCTGCGGACGCGTTGTGTCTAGAATAACCATTACACGGCTATTATGATTTAAGAATAATTAGAAATAGCTTTACTTATTTTACTTAGAAAACACGTTATTTCGTGGTTAGATTTTTAAATGATGTCAAATATAATATTTATAATATTAAAAGTTTGTATATACGGGAATATATTAAAAATATACTAAACTACTTATTTTAATAATTCTGCAAAGTTTTTTATCAATGTATATTTCTTCACGCAAGATCGTAAGTAATTAATTAATTGTAATCTAATTTATCCTATGTTAAGTTAGTTTTTTAGGAGTGGCAACACTGCCGATCGGTTGTCTAAAATCGTACTAGTGGAAATAAAATTGTAATTAATTATAAATCCGTGGTTAACATAATAAAATAATAAGTATTATAGCAGTAAATCAATTTAGCACGATTAATACGTGATTGTGGATGTATTGTGAGGAAATAAACCCTGAGATAACTCGATTAGCGGACCTGTCTCCGATCAGCTGTCAACGCCCCGTTCAACGAACTTTATTCGAGTTTACTATGAAGTTTTGTGTACAATCCCGGCGAGTATACTAGTCTAATTATCAAATAATTTACACATAATATCTAACCAAACATTTACTCGGCTCATTAGTTTGAGTCACGTCCACTATCATACCTATTAGCCATATTCTGTCTCGATTTGCTTGACGCACTGAGTGGAAGCATATACGACGACAAAATTATTGGTTACAGACAGCAAATACTACAAATAACACAATAACAACACTGATATACTCTCCCAATTAAGTTAACGTGCATAGACCCTAGCTCTCAATTTATCAACTCTCAGGTGTCAAATAAATAACCTTTAAATACCTCCTAAACATAAATATATACGTATTGCTTTAAAATAAAGTTAATTTAGTGTCCTTCTGTTATTTCATATCTTTTTATATTCTCTTTTCGTATATTCAAAGTACTCTGACTGAAGTCTCAACTCATATATTCTAACTTTCCTATTTATTTCTCTCCAAGTTTTCTGTTCACACTATCTTTATTTTCAGCCCAACCTCATACACCTCACAACATGCAGACTCGTAGCATGGCTGCAACTCAGGTAGCCGAACACAAGTTAAGGTCTGCTCTCAAGGACTTACAAACATACAAAGACCTGTGTCAAAAACTTGAACAAGAACGTGAGGATAATGAGGTCGAGATTAAAAGAGTTATTGACAGTAACACGGCATTGAAAAGAGAACTAGTGAATCTCAACCAACAACTCGAATCTACCAATGAAGAGCGAGACAAATTACATGCGGAGACAGAGTCTTTTGATGAATGTAGAATGTTGTATGAACAAGCACTATGTAAAATTAGGGAGCTTGAAATGGAATTAATTAACTATAAAAATAAATTCTTAAATTGTAGTAAAAATAAGAAATGTGCAATGACTCCAATAAATCAGAGCTTACATGATGAGTTAGCCAGTTGTGGTCCAGAGCATCTCCCAGTTAAAACAACTTTGACAATTGACTTGACTGGGGATGACTCTGTAGACTGCCAGCCTAACATTAGATTCTTAAGTAGTGAAAAGCTGCAAAAATACATTCTCCAATTAACAAAAGAGCGTAAAACTTTATTAGATAAAATAGAAAACTTTCAAATTAAGTTAGAGGACAGTAAAATTATATACGAAAAGGACACTCAGTATTTGCTATCTGAGATTAAAACACTTGAAGAGTCCCTAGCATTAACATATATAAATTATAAGACATTTAAAAATGAAATGCAAATGCCAACCAAAAAGTGTAATAATAAGTTGGTAGCTGAAAATGCAATAGAATTAATAAACAGCAGCAGTACAATATTGGAGTCATGCACACAACTAAAGTCAGGGTCACCAGTATGTACGCAAGGTGACAATAAACATAGCTCTATATTGTATTCTGACAATATAGGCAAGGGCCTTGGTACCTTGCTTATTAATAAGATAAGTAGTCCCTTTATTAACTACTGCTTGCCAGGAGTACATTTCTCAGATATTGTAGACAAATTAACTAAGAATAAACACAGTGAAAATTCGTGTATTACTTTGTTGGTAGGAAATTGTAAGAACTTGAAAAAAAAAGATATTACAGATAGTTTTAATAAGATGTTGGAGTTAAATTGTAAAAAAATAATATTGTGTGCCTTCCCATATTTGGCCAACATGCCTGACAGAATAAATAATTATATTCATAAACTTAATATGCATCTACAGTTTCTAGTCAGTCATTACAATGACAAATTTATGTTTTTTGACACAAATAAATTTATAGATAGTAATAGGTTGACCATGAGTACATTACATGTCTCAAGAAAGTTTTTACATTTATTTTCTACATTAGTATCTTCAATTATTAACTCAGTCATAAGTAGTATGACGAAGTCACTATTTTTATCATCGCTTAGTAATGTTACTAAGATTAGTTTAGTCAGTAATTTAAACAATTAAGTAAGACAACAGAGAAGTGTGATCAATTTTTAATTTTATCTCATCAAAATGTTAACCGCTTCTCTGGCAAAATACTAGATGTAGAACTTTTTAGTCAAAAATTTCATATAGATATTCTGTGTTTTACCGAAACTTGGTTGAGGGCACACAAAATGGCTTTTAATGTTAGTGGCTATAGGGTTGCCAGTTTTTATAATCGGACTTCTGCAGATGGTGGGGGTGTACTGATACTTCTACGGAACCAAATTCAATTTAAAGAACGGAAAGATATCTCTCAAATGTCTATTGAGCGTGTGTGTGAGGTAGCTTGTGTTGAAACACAATTCTATTACATATTATGTGTTTATCGACCACCATCATCCGACTTAAAGCTCTTTGCATCCACAATTGAGGATATTCTTAAGAAATTCAAAAGTAGTAAAAAAATTGTTGTATGTGGTGATTTCAATATAAATATTTTAACAGTTTCACCTGAATTGAATATGTTTTTGTCTCTATTTCGGTCTTTTAATCTTCAATGTGTATTCTCTGAGCCCACAAGAGTCACACCAACATCAGCTACCTGCATCGATAACATTATTACAAATTTTGAAGTCGCTGAGAAGTGTTTAGTAAGCGGTGTTCGTTCTGATCATAAATGCCAGATGATCAGACTAAGTAATGTGATAACTGTAGAAAAGCAAATAATCACTTGTAGGCCACTCACAAAATCTAACTTAGGGAAGTTTAATTCCAACCTAGAGACAAGTTTGTGCCATCTTTCATCTAACTCAAATAACCCTAACGACATGTACAGTATATTATTTAATTGAATTTGTAACGAATTTAATAAAGTTTGTAAAATAAAAAACATTAAAGTTGACAATAAAAATATAAAATTTACTAATTGGGCAACTCAAGGCATTAGATGGAGTAGAGATGTCCTATATGAGTTGTATGACAGAAGATCCTATACATCTGATGTCAATTTTAAAAATTATGTTTGTAACTATTCAAAAATTTTCAAAAAAGTTTGCATCCAAGCTAAATGTTTGTATATAAGCGGAAAAATAAAAAACTCCGATAATAAGATAAAATCAGCTTGGCAAATAATAAATACTGAAACGGGTAAAAGAAAATTGAGAGACCAAACAGTGGAACTAAATATTAATGACGAACTTGTTTCAGACAAACTTACCGTTGCCAACATTTTTGCTGAGTTTTTTACAAATATGCCTCTAGTTACTACTAAATGCCTCCCGTCGTCACCGGATGTGGCTGAAATCTTTTTAAAACAATCTATTAAACCAATTGTGCCCAAATTCAGTTTTCGATTTGTTACAAATGCTGATATTTTAAAAGCTTTTAAGAGCATTAAAAAAAAATACACAGAGGATTTATGGGGACTGTCTGTAATGGCAATTGAATCAGTTATACAAAACATTGCTTCCATCCTTGCAAACAACTTCAATAGCTGTGTAAGTGATGGCGTCTTTCCAGACCTTATGAAAATCAGTAAGGTAGTACCTGTTTTCAAATCAGGTTGTTCAAATAATGCCACAAATTATCGACCCATCTCTATACTGCCAGCGTTAAGTAAAATATTTGAAAAGCTCATGCTCAGCCAGATGTTGTCGCACTTTAACATGAATGGGATATTGCATGACAAGCAGTTTGGGTTTACAAAGGGCCGTTCTACTCAGGATGCGGGGTGTACACTAATGAAGTCTATATTGGAGGCTTGGGAGGGGTCGCAGAATGCGCTGGGAGTTTTCTGCGATCTCTCTAAGGCTTTCGATTGCGTAGACCACCATACGCTCATTGTGAAACTAAAATACTATGGAATTTCTGGCACATCTCTTGATCTTGTAATGTCCTATTTATCAGGTCGAGAACAACTGGTTTCAATAGACGGGGTAAATTCAACACGACATTCTGTCAAAATGGGGGTGCCCCAAGGATCGATTTTGGGTCCATTTTTATTTCTAGTTTATATAAATGATCTCCCATATCTAGTAGAGAAAGTATCAGACATAATTCTATTTGCTGATGATACGTCACTCATATTTAAAGTGAGTAGGAAAGATAAGGATCTTATAGAACCTAATAAAACTCTCAGCCTCATATCAAATTGGTTTTCGGCAAATAATCTTCTTTTGAATGCAGGAAAGACCAAATGCATCAAATTCTCATTGCCGAATGTGACTCATATTAAACCAACGGTTGCACTTAACGAGGAAGTTTTAGATTTAGTTCCTTCGACCGTATTTTTGGGAATAACACTGGACTCAAAATTACAATGGGGTCCGCATATTGAAAAATTATCTGCCAAATTAAGTTCAGCTTCATATGCAGTTTGGAAAATCAGACAATTGTCAGACGAACCAACTGCTAGACTAGTATATTTTGCTTTTTTCCATAGCATTATGTCCTATGGTATTCTGCTGTGGGGCTCAGCAGCTGACATAAGTGCTATTTTCGTATTACAAAAAAGAGCAGTCCGAGCTATTTATAATCTAGGCAGTCGCGAGTCTCTACGAAGCGTTTTTAAAGAGGTAAATATACTTACTGTTCCATCTGAATACATATATCAGAATATAATGTTTGTGCGGAAAAATTTAGATAAATATAAAAAACGGAGTGACTTGCACAATGTCAATACAAGAAATAAGGACAAACTAGCTATACCAGCCTTTAGAGTTAGCAAAACAAAAAAGTCATTCATGGGAAATTGTACTAGGTTTTATAACAAGCTCCCTATTCATATAACTAAACTACCTGATAATAAGTTTAAGTCACACATTAAACATGAACTTATGGCTAAGGGTTACTACACTACTAAGGATTACATTGACGATAAAGACATTTGGCGGTCGGCATCTACCTGCACATAGTCCGCTGGAGATCTTATAGCCATATAGACATGAGTAATCTTTTATGTTATGTTAATGTGTTATTTTATGTTACATGAACTATCTGTAATAAAACTATCTATTATTTAAATATTCTACGAATTTCAGAACTGTTGGTTGTGTCTCAAAATGATTAATGTTACTTTTATTTTGACGTTTTTATTTTCTCTTTCTAATATATTAATCCTAAAATAAATAAATAATCAGACAACCGATCGAGCATATATTGTGTTTGCCTGCTAAATAATTACAGTAAGTGGACCAAATCTCGTGTATATGCCCCATTGAGTATGTTTCGCCGGAGCGTCTCAACTGGGCCGTGCTGAAACCGGTAGTAGAGACACCCGCTGAGTTTGTTTCGCTGGGTCTTCTCAGTTGGGGCGCATTGGATCCGGTGGTAGCATTAAAGCGCGACCGTCGTTATTAACACAAGGTCCGTCATAATAATATCACCTTAATATAGACAGAACCATTGCCAATATGTATTACAAATATTAGACCTAAACTAGATAATTAGACTTAAACTAGATAATTAAACTTAAACATAATCTCTTGACAATAACTTGATTCGAGCTAGCTAAGTATCGTTGCTGTTATAAAATAAATTTTATTAATGTTTTAATACTATCAATACATGTGTACCTAATATCTATGTTACTAGAAATAATAATGTATACAACTATAATACTACAAACATGTTCTGACTATTTACAAGCGCTTTTTTGAAGTCTACGTGAATAAAAACCTTTTTTATTTTATTTATTTATTTTTATTTAATAAATTAATTATAAAAATTGGAGCCTTGATATTGCGTAGACTGATATGCTTGGCGGATGCGGAAAACACGTATACGTATAGGTATGTTCATTTAGTTTCTAATACATAATTACTTCATTTCGTAGACTACCTACGAAAAAACCGGCGTAGTATCGTACTTTCATAGTTACGTTCGTAATCAACGAAACAAGATTAATTTTGTTATGTCTACGCATAAAAATCAAGCGTAGCTGTGATGTAGTAACGGCTACGCATAACAATCGGCGTAGCTTATCTAAAGGCATTAATTACATGACTATGCTACGCCGAATGTAACATGTAGGGAATAATAAAACATTTTTCCTAGCGTCATTTCTTTGGTACAGTTTCTGGAGTATCAGAAGGTTTTTCCGATAATATAAATAGACTCATATGTAAATAAAATACAACCCTGAAAAGAAAGATAAATGGATGCATCTCGTTGACTGGGTTCTGAGTATTTTTTGGTACTAGTCTAACTCTCTTTACACACCACTGCAAATCCTGTACGTCAGGATCAATTGCACACGATGGATTGACACTGAGCGCTGACGCTCAGGCACGTCCTGGGGAATCGCTACGATTGTCTTGGATCCCGCAACGAATTTAATCAGAAAGAAACATGCAGGATTTCTTTCTGGGTTGTTCTATGTTTACCAACGCTTTAAAGCTTTTTCCTTCTTTATTGTATGGGCATTATTTAGCCTGGTGTCAAAGTTGTTCAAGCCGCCTGACATGGCTTTTTGTAACGCTATTGTCTAAAATAAGATAATATAAATGCTATTTTATTATTTGATACATGAGAAAAGAATTACAACATAAACATGTATGTACAATAGGCGGTCTTATCGGAGTCAGCGATCTCTTTCAGACAACCTTAATAATGAAATTTATTCAGCACTTGGGTAACATACACTTGTACTTGTCAAGCTCACAATGCAGTACATAAACATAGTCGAATACAGTATTAAAGTAACAAAAAATTTGAATTAGTATGTCATGTATACTAATATTATAAAGAGGTAACGTTTGTGAGTTTGTGACGTTGTAAGGGGTAACCTCTGGATCTACTGAACCGATTTTCAAAATTATTTCACCAATAGAAAGCTACGTTATTGTGGAGTCAAAGGTTATTATTATTCATCGTCATAACTTTAATTTAATCTGAACTTTTAACCCGAAGTATTACGCGGGACAAACGGGCAGGGACAAAAATATTTATAACGCGGAACGGGGTCCGCGGGAACTGCTATCTTGAATAAATAACAAATTACTAAGCTATTATCTTAAATATAGTACTATTATATTAAGATAATCTCTCCACCAGTAGCTTTATCTAAGCGACTTAGGATTAGATTAAAGAGGATGAGTATATTAAAAATATAGTCTAACTTCAACAACGAAAGTTTAACGTGCCCTCCGTAGCATGAAGACGCTCAAAAATTAAACCTCTTTGACGGTCACCCATCTATAGGTTGACTGCGTGAATATGTGCTTTGCCTCCCCGATCACTTACGCTCCAAATGTTTAGCAACCTTAATTATAAAGGTAACTGCCTCGTTTTTCTTGTGGTAATGTATTCCACCACGTGTAATGAGGTTTTTATCTTTCCACGAGTCTTTTAATTATATGAAACCTGTAGAAAGAAAAATTAAATGTGTAACTGACCGATGACACAATCTTCGCTACCAACACAGAATAACTTTACATAGATATCAATTTTGGCGTGCCCGGCAGGTCAATTGTGAAGTAGCTATTAAATAAAACTGCATTACTAAATAAAAGTACATACATTGTGCATGGCCCCTAGAATTTATAATCACTTAGCAACCAAACTGCTTGAAACATTAAGTTATGTCGTGTTTAAGCGTAATGTTAAGAAAAAAAATATTAAGAAAAGGCTTATTGGAAAGTGTTAAGTATTTTTTTCTGGCGCGGGCGGACTAGTTTCTTCTTGATAGTTGCATTGTTATTAATGTTATGACACAAGCTTAGCTACCAACAAAGAATAACTTTACACAGATCTTAAATTGCATTCCAAACAGGTCAAATGAAGTAGTCACACACAGTTGAGACGAATGGTTTTGTGTAAGACTAAGCCTAAGACTAAAACTAGATAATTAAACATAATCTCTTGACAATAACTTGATACGAGCTAGCTAAATATCATTGCTATAATAAAATACATTTTATAAATGTTATCATACAATCAATACAATGTGTACCTAAATATCTATGTTACTAGAAATAATAATGTATACAACTATATTACTACAAACATGTTCTGACTATTTACAAGCGCTTTTTTAAAGTCTACTTGCTTTTGCACGCCGCAGGTTGTGGGTTCTCACCCAGGACAGATATTTGTGTGCATGAACATGTGTGGTTGTCCTGAGTCTGGGTGTAATTATCTATATAAGTACGTATTTATTTACAAAATAAAAGAAGTATATATAGCATGTTAGCTATCTTGTTTCCATAGTGCAAGCTCAGCTTAGTTTTGAATCAGATGACCGTGTGTGAATAATGTCCCAAGAAATTATTATTGTTGAGAATTGTTATTAAGTTCTGGGTATATTTTATGCAATCTATTATCAACAGTTTGGATCCCTTATTAAATTTAACGTAGAATTAGTAGTGCTTTACGGAAGAAATTGATTGAAAGGTTTTTAACAACTAGATTATTTACATAATATGTTCCGTACCGAAATTATCTACACTATACCACTTAATATTATCTTCATTTCTGACATTTACGTAATTAATTTATCACATTTTAATATCTAATATAACTTATAAATTGGATAATGTTGATTTCTATAAACTGAATTAATGTAAAATTATAAGCGTAAATAGCGATACCGTTTAGAAAAAATCCCATTAACTGTAAAATTAATATTTTTTTATTATTATTATTTTACAAATACCCCAGATACAGATTCGACCGTATGTCATAGCGAAATATCTCAGGTACCACTAATATTAGCGATTCGAGATTATTTTTAATATTGTGCGGTTGTCAGCTTAAAAATATCGTATTAAAATAGGATCATTTATGGGATTTTTTCCGTGTGGTGACGGTGACGAATATCAGAATATCATCACCCCATCTCATCCGTGGTAGGCGTAGAAATCGTCCGAGGGAAGGGGCAGCAGCGTTTTTCTGTGAACTATGACCATCTTAATGCGATCGAGAACCCGTCTGACAAGCGTGGCCATTATGACATATCCTCCCATTAATTGGGGAGGCTTTTGTCCAGCAGTGGACGTTTAAACTTTGGCTGACATGATGATATCTATTTATGGGATATAGACTTGTAATTTATTACACTCCGCTTTTTCTATCATTGGTTTAAAACAAATACAGATCATAGTCATAGCTTTATTTTTTTATTCGCAATAAAAAGTATCTATCATCAGTTCATTAGCATGCGCTAGTTTTTACCGACAAATAGTTAGGTAGGTAGCTGGTACCAAAAGTACCAACACCAACTACATATTTTTTGCCAATTTAAAATCCAATTTTAGTGTGAGGTCTAAGACTTGGCTCAAGGTTGGTAAGTATAGGCATCGTTATGGACGTGACTAAATTTAATTCAATAACGTCTAGATTCGTGGCTACACCGCGAAACATATCAAGTTCAAGGTAACATGCGGTGAACCTCTTTAAAGCGCTGTATATGGCTCAATTTGAAAAAAAAATGCGGGGCGGTCTGGGGACTGCCGTTAGAAGTGAAAACGATTTATTCATTTCTCATACTCGGAAAGTAGTTTTTATTTCATCCGAGTAGCGAGTGGAAGATGCTACGTCCCTTTGGGCGGTAAAGACTCATAGTAATTGCTAACCTCCCTATGGTGGGAATTAATTTTAAAAATAGAATTAAATTTGGTTAGGTAGTCGGCTGTAAAACATCTAACATAATTAAGAAAAAAAGTTCACACGCCGCTAAAGACGTGTTCATTTCAAAACCGCTACGGTCATGTGAGTTTGTTATAAACTCACATGACCAATAAAAAGTATATATACTTTTTATTGCGAATAAAAAATAAAACTATGACTATGATCTGTATTTGTTTGTTATAACATCACATGACCGCAGCATTTTTGAAATGAACACGTCTTTAGCGGCGTGTACACTTTTTTTGGTTGGTAAAAAACTAACCAAAGGTCAGGCCAGTGTGAATTTAAAAAAATACCCGTGTGTTACAATCATTTGATCAGGTCAGGTCCTTCCGCGAGTTTAACATTTTTAACCATTCCAAAGAAGTGGAAAACACCACTTAAGAAGTGTTCACTTAAAAAATAATGTTTTAGGATGTCATTGACCAATACTGGCGGACGTGGAAAAGCGCATGGAAAAGGCAAGATAAATAAAATACTTACTATTAGATTCAATATTTAATTAGATAGTAGTGTATTAGATAGTAGTAGAGCCTAAAGTTTTAATGTAAAATATACAAATAATAAAATCGTAGGAAAGTCGAAACTGTACATTGAATATTTTTTTTAAAGGATACTTGGGGCGTGATCTACAATCAATATCGAAGACAAAAATATAGTTTTTGGAATTTTTGTCTGTTTGTATGTCCGGGCTAAACTCAAAAACTACTGCATGAATTTTTTTTAAATTTAGCATGAATATTACTAAGAGGTCGGGTCAACATATATGCTACATATTATCACGCTATCACCTCAGGGGGAGGAGCTGTGATAATTTATAAAGTTTAACGCGGGTAAAACCGCGGGGCGCAGCTAGTATAAAATAAAGTTATAGCTTATATGTGTCATATGCATGAGTTCTTTTTAGGTTTCCGTACCGGAGGGTCCAAAAGGGAACCTGATTGCTAACACTCCGGTGTCAATTATTTGGCTTAACGGACATTGGAAAAAATACACAGAAGTGGAATGACTAGATAGAATTTAGAAAAGCTTCTAGCGGTAAGGACGTCACTTGTTTTATTCCATTTTTTTTATGTAATTTTCTACTTTTGTAGTTCTGTGTGTTTATGTAATTGGTGTGCAATACAGAGCTATCTGTCTCTCTATCTTATATTAGGTCTTTACCTATGAAATTGCCGTTCTGCAGTACTGGCCATTTCAAATCAAAATAATTTTTGTTTGGCTAAGAATTCTAATTTCAAATTAATTTTATTTTAAAAACATGGATTCTTTTTTCCAAAAGTAGTCATTTCTTTATTGATTAGTGTTACATTTTCATCGCATTTCAATCTTTTTCGTCATCATGGATACGTTAAAAATTCGAGTAATTATGGAATATGAGTACCGTCGTGGCAGCAACGCGGCACAAGCGGCACGCAACATCAACGACGTTTACGGAGCTAACACTACAAACCAACGCACCACCTGTTATTGGTTTGCTCGCTTCCGTTCTGGAAATTTCGACCTGAAAAATGAACCTCGCGGTCGTCCGAAGACTTTGGTCGACAATGACGAATTAAAGGCGGTTGTGGAAGCTGATGATACACAATCTACGGCTGAATTAGCAGCAGCTTTCGACGTTAGCGTCAAAACAATATTGGTCCATTTGCGTCAAATTGGCAAGGTAAAAAAGCTTGACAAATGGGTGCCCCACGAACTCAATGATCGCCAGCGCGAAGTACGCGTCGAGACGTGCCTTGCACTGCTCAACAGACACACAAATGAAGGAATTTTGAACCGCATTGTTACCTGCGATGAAAAATGGATTCTGTTTGATAACCGCAAGCGCTCAGCAAGTTGGTTGGATCCTGGTTCAGCACCTAAACAATGCCCTAAACGAAAACTTACCCCTAGAAAAGTGATGGTCACTGTTTGGTGGTCTAGCGCCGGTGTGATTCATCACAGCTTCTTACCAAACGGGATGAGCATTACTGCAGATGTGTACTGTGAAGAACTGAGCACAATGATGGAGAAGCTGGCGCATCTCCAACCAGCATTGGTCAATCGCTCGTCTCCGCTGCTCCTGCACGACAACGCGCGACCTCATACTGCACAGCAGACGGTCTCCAAGTTGCAAGAACTGGGGTTGGAAGCTCTCCGTCATCCGCCCTACTCACCAGACCTTGCGCCTACAGACTACTACTTTTTCCAGAATTTGGATAACTTCTTGGCGGGAAAAAAATTCAATACCCGAGAGGCAGTACAAAATGCCTTTGAAGAATTTGTTGCCTCCCGTCCAGCTGATTTCTTTAAGAAGGGCATCAATAAACTGCCACTGCGATGGCAAAGATGCATTGATTGCATGGGTGATTACTTCGATTAATACAAATAAAAAAATTCATGAAAAAAATTCGTTTAAATTTTTTCATACAAAACGGCAATTTCATAGGTAAAGACCTATTATTATATATAATAGGATAGCAAACGAGCAAGTGGGTCACCGATGGTAAGTGATCACCGCCGCCCATGGACACTCGCAACACCTGAGGAGCTGCAAGCGCGTTGCCGGCCTTTAAGAAAAGTATAGGCTCGCTTCTTGAAGGTTGCCATGTCATACCGGATCGGAAATACCTCCGCAGCTAATTGATTCCAAAGAGCGGTAGTGCGTGGCAAAAAGTTTCTTATATTGCTTTTAACTACCAGTTTTACCATTACGCCAGTTAATAGTTTTCCTATTAGTTACCAAACCCTGAACTCACTATGTGGGTATAAAGTGCCTTATGTCATATGTACGACAGTTAAGAAGTCAAAGACCTGAAGTTGTTCTGGTGTCACGGAAAAGGGCAACTAGGTGTTTGGTTACGTTTGTCACGGGTTAGTTACGAATGGATTACGTGATTTCGTTTTTATTCGCAAGTCTGAGTAAACTTGCTAAGTTGTAGCAACAAACAGAATAGACAATAGTATATACGATCCTACTAATATTATAAACTCAAAAGCTTGTAAGTATGAATGGATGGATGGATGTTTGTTACTCTTTTACGTCAAAACTAATTCGGTAGTTGAATGAAACTTTACAATAATATAGATTATACATCAGAATAGCACATAGGCTACAATTTATAAAGATACCGTGTGAATCTTGGTGTTAGCAATCGTAATCATACATGTGGATACCCCGCATGTATGATTACGATGAAAAAAAAATTGAGACTATGGATGTCTATGGATAGGTCTTCAAAAATGATATTGAGGTTTCTAATATATTTTTTTCTAAACTGAATTGTTTGCGCGAGAGTCACTTCCAAAGTGGTAAAATGAGTGCCCCCCGCTGTAACTCCTAAAATAAAAGAAAAATAAAGCTAAAAAAATATGATGTACATTACCATAGAAAATTCCACCGAAAATTGGTTTGAACGAGATCTAGTCAGTAGTTCTTTTTTATACGTCATAAATCGTAAACCGCAATTTACCTTTCATTTAATCAACTGAAATACTTGCTGTTACGGAACCCTTCATGGGCGAGTCCAACACGCACTTGGCCAGTTTTTTTTCTGTATATATTAGGACATTAGGCGAATATGTTTGGTTTTCTGCGAAAGATAGTATGCAAGGATTTCCAGTATTTTGTATAAGTTGTAAAGAAACCTTAAAAATAAATTGTTCATTAATGTAATTGTTTACTAACCGATTTAATTAACTATAAATAAATGTCATATTAACTAGTACAATTTACTTTGCTACTGGACTCGCCGACTAATTGTTTGAGTTTTTCTGTTGATAATGTCGTGGGCTGCAACATTACCTACTTAAGAATTTTGTAACTCCCATGTGTATGTATTATGTTGTAGCTGTTAATAATGTCCTCCTAGCCGAATTTCGGCCGCGGCGGCCAGTCTCAACAGAGATTAGCCATCTGCGCGGGACATATTATAGTGCTCAAGTGTGTGCGCAAACACAGGAGCAGTTTCTATTCCATCACTCTCATGATCCAATGGGACGCCTAGCGACACGACCGGAAAGAGATCAGGCACAGGACCGACGGCTTTACGTGCTCTCCGAGGCACGGGGGTATAATACCGCCAACTCCCAGACTTCGGGCTGAGGTTGAGAAATTTTTCTTTTTACAGAAAAGTCCCAAAATCAATTATGGTCCGACCCAGGATTTGAACCCAGGACCTCGTTATCTGCGGGTGAACACGCTACCGCTAGACCAACGAGGCAACCAGGAGGCGAACAGTTGTAGCTGTTAATTATCCCTTAATAAATAATTAAAATAAAATTATTCACATGGCGTCGACTGTACTTCGTTATCCTATATCGGTGTCAGGGCGAAGTTTCTTATTTGCTTGTATATCTATATGTGTACACTGTATTTAAGCGTACTACTATGTTATGTGAATGTACCAAGGTTAGGTGAGCGGCCGATACGAGTGTCTGCAAGTCTAGACACTAGATGAACTAATTTAGAGCTAATTATTTTAGCGTGACACTGTGAATTGATAATGATATTATTGAATTACAAATAATGCTGTAATTAAATAACTTGTTACATAAATTGAGTGGATTAAGGTGCCCTCTAAGTTTAGATTTGAAATCTCTTTGATATGGCAACCTTCAAGAAGCGAGCCTATTCTTTTCTTAAAGGCCGGCAACGTACCCGCGACGCCTCTGGTGTTAAGAGTATCCATTTTTTTTTTATTAATTTATACACAGACATAATAATTTTGCAATTAACACTATATACTCGCCAAAGTTTTACGTTTAATGGCGAGACGCGCTCGTTGTACACTTTTTTAACCTTACTTAATCATAATTTTATAATTAACCTTAATTGGTCATGCAACGTTTCAATAAAATTTTATTTCTATTGACACACACTGAGGATTTATTCTCGATGATATCAGATACTGATTATTTTTATTTATTATTTTTCTTTTATTTATTATATATATTATTTTTGGTATTGTTTTAGTAGAATTTTTGAATATAGTCTAATCATCATCGAGTAACAAGTTCTTCAGCTTAGATTTTGACTTAGTTTTACTTATTTTAGGTTCCTGTTTCAATACGTCGACTTTATTAAATACTAGCTGTGCCCGCGACTTCGCCCGCGTGTTAATTAGTTTATTTTATTTTTGTTTTTTCAAAAATAAAAGACTTTTCTAAAATAAAAGTAGCCTAAGTTACTTCTTATTACATCAGCTACCTACCAATAAAAGTCCCGTCAAAATCAGTCCAGCCATTTCAGAGATTAGCCGGAACAAACAGACAGACAGACAGACAAAAATTGAAGAAAATGTGATTTTGGAGTATGTACCGTATAGATATTCGTATACATGTAGAAAAAATCGGTTATTTCAATATTACAAACAGACATTTCAATTTTATTTATTTGTATAGATTTTCGGCACTAGATATTTTGACATTCTTTCTCCGGAATAGTTTGTCACTTGCGGTTGAACTAGCTTTTTCCCTCTAACACTTTTTGTATTATATTTATTTTTTACGTTTAATTTATACTTTTTACTGTAGTAGTGTTCTAGACCTATTAAATATTCTACTTTTTTGTTTAAAGGTAAAATTTTACATATTGGAAATAATTTATCATAATATTTGTTACATTTTAATTTAACTTTTTTACTAACCAGGTACTTAAACAGTCTTATTTGTAAATTCATGGGCATCCATGCATCCATGGGCGGTGGTGATCAGATCACTTACCACCAGGTGACACACTTGCTCACTGGCCATTCTATTTTATAAAAATAAATAAATAAAATAAGCTAGCTTACCTACCAATAATAATAATTTTCATATCCTTAAATTTCTACATAGTAAAAATCTGTAATCATCATCATCATCATGTCAGCCGAATGACGTCCACTGCTGGACAAAGGCCTCCCCAAAAGATTTCCACAATGGAGTTGTGTCAACCATTTGGAGGGATATATTCGCCACGCTTGGCAGACGGGTTGGCGATCGCAGTATGATGGTCATAGTACACAGAGAGACGCTAGATATTCCCTCGGGTCGAGTTCTACGCCCCCCACGGGATGAGATGGGGTGGCGATATTCTATGCCACACAACTCACTACTCTATTTTTAATGAAAAATGGGTTTGCCACACAACTCACTACTCTATTTTTAATCACGACCTGGGGCTCTACCGGCTAACTCGCCGAACATCGATTTCTTAAATGGTGTTCAAATAAATAAAGGTTAAAAATTACTTAATCAATCGTTAAATCGGCTTCCATGAACACATGTGACGTCATAAATGGTCCGGAATCGATTGTCAACGTTGAAGCCGATTTAACGATTGTTTAAGTCATATTTAACCTTTATTTATTTCGAGGTCATTTAAGAAATCGATGTTCGGCGACTTAGCCTCTGATGGTAAGTGAAGATGTGGTCGAAGGTGGACCGCGCGTACCCATAAGATGCCTGTTCACTCTAACTTTGAATAAACCCATGGTATATGAGTCTGGAAACACGTCGTTTCGGAGGTTGTTCCACAGCTTAGCCGTGCGTATGATGAAAGAGGAAGCAAAACGCTTCGTACGGCATAATGGGATGTCAACAACATAGCGGTGGAGAGCCTCCCGACGCCTTGTAGTCCGATGAAAAAGGGGAGATGGAGGGATAAGTTTATGGAGGTCTTGAGCGCAAAAATACTACCTGTAAACGACATGAAACGCACCCTGTATCAAAATTTCAAAACCCGAGACTTTAGTAAGTTTAAGTTTGCAAAAAACAAAACATACGAGTACAAATTGTAGTTCAAAACAAATTGTAGACGTCAAGTTAAAAAAGCAAGTCTTTAATAGTATCTAAGATGAATTAAAAAAACAGCAAAATAAGAACAAGAACGATTTAATAGCAACGCGATAGAAAGTTTGCAGACTTGCAAGAATTTGCGCTGAACAAAACGCATCATTAATTTACAATTTTCGCTTTTATATTCATCCATTAATTTTATTGCTGCAGTTTTATGTGAATGTTCTGTCATAGTTTGTCCGTTATATCTTTGCTATGAGTTTGTATCGATTGACAAAAAAAACAAACCTTATCTACACCACCATCACCATAAACCATATATGTAGTATCATTCATAGAGATCGGTTCACAAGTTAAATGAAGTTGGTGTTCCCCAGGGGCACATGGACACATTGGGGCCACTACTCTTTCTACTGTATATAAAGGATATGACCAAAAAATGTACTCTCTTCGCCGATGACATGACATATGAGCATATATTAAACGATACTATCATATCATCGAACGATACGATAATTATACACAATATTTCTAGTTACTTAATAATAAGTTACTAGAAATATTATGTATAATTATCGTATCGCTCGTGTTTTAACAATCTGTTTACCTAAATATCTATAAAGATATTTAGGTAAACAGATTGTTAAAACATTTATAAAACTTTATTTTATAATAGTAATGATATTTAGCTAGCTCGTATCAAGGAGATTATGTTTAGGTTTAATTATCGAAATTTATATTTTACTACATATTGTCTGAATGGTTCTGTCTATATTAAGGTACGAATTCAATATTATTATTATCACGGACCGTGTGTTTATAACGACGGGCGCGCTTTAATGCTACCACCTAAAGAAAATTTCTTCCTGGATATCGGCCTCCCCAAAACTGTACACAACGTTGGCAACGTTTTGGAATGGTTTGCCGTAATCTCCGCGCACCAATAATTATGAAATGACGCGCAATTAGTATGTGATTTCAATAGCATCAATAGAGGCAATTTAAGCAATCGTTTAATTTAAAAATCATAATCTGTATCCCCATTTTGCCGGGGTATAAATATTATTAAGGTGGTTGGTGTTTGCCTTTCACGCCGCAGGTCTTCCCACCCGGACAGATATTTGTGTGCATGTCTGTTTGTCCTGAGTCTGGGTGTAATTATCTATACATACACAAATAGACTCACGCCTGTATCCCAGAGGGGTAGGCAGAGACAACGGATTTCCATTTGTCACGATCTTTGCACACCTCTTTTGCCTCGATTACTGTCATTATATTCTTCATACATGCTCGCCGGTTTGGGGTACTTCAGACCTGCCCTTTCTTGAGAACGTCTCCGATTTGGTCAGAGAATTTTCTACGAGGTCTTCCCCATCCGGTTGCCTCATTCACACAGGCCAGGTATTCTTCTTTCGTCAATCTTCTTTCATACATCCTTTCTAATATATTATTTTTTAAATACATACTATATAAGTATGTATTTAAAAAAGAAAAGTAGTATATGTAATATATCAGTTATCTGGTTTCCATAGTACAAGCTCTATTTAGTTTGGGATCAGATGGCCGTGTGTGAATAATATCCCAGGTTATTATTATCAAACTTTTAAAACCTGAGGCTTTAGTATGAGCAAAATTTTAGTTCGAGCTCTCGATGGGCTTGCAGCTTTTGCCATGAATATTAGATTCTGCCTCGCAATAGACTCGCAGATTATACATACATATGTTTACATGTGACAATTAAATGTGCAATAAGACTATAAGCTTGCTATGCATAGCTATACTGAGCCAATATACACTGTCATATTATGTATGTATGGTTTGCCACCTTTATTTATAAAAATACTAGCTGTGCCCCGCGGTTTTATCCGCTTTAAACTTTATAAAATATGGCCTATGTGTTATCCTAACTATAAAAAAATGGAGAGAGATTAGCCTATGTTCTTTCTCAGGGTCTAGACCATCTGTATACCAAATTTCATTCAAATCCGTTCAGTAGTTTTGGCGTGAAAAAGTAACAGACAGACAGACAGACAGAGTTACTTTCGCATTTATAATATTAGTTAGGATTAAGTCATACTGTTTATATCTTATTTAATAAATTTCTACGCGGAGGCACAGCCTCCAAAATTTGGAAGAGAGATTCATTGCACCGGTATTTAAAAATGGCGATATAAACAGTATTCAAAACTATCGTCCTACGTCTACGCGCACTACACTTCTGTGGAGTCAATTAACTGTGGAGGTATTTATAATTCGGTGTGACATGGATACCTTCAAGAAGCGAGCCTATTCCATAAAGGCAGGCACTTGCGGCCCCACGGGTGTCCGTGGGCGGCGGTGATCAATTAACAAGTGACGCACTTGTTACAAAAAATCTATATAAGTTACATATAGGTCTCTGCTGTGTGGTGATGGCATAGAAATCAGCACCCCATCTCATCTCATCATCGTAATTATGAATTAAGGAGAAATTTTCCATTAATTCGGAGTGTTTTTAGTGGTATTATGGTTTTTAATGTGTTTTTTAATAGACTTTATACGTTACTAATTAGATATTTTAATTGTTTTTTTTAAATTATGTAACTTAAGGTAAACTGCCAAATTGTTAAATCGGTTGTTCGTCTTAAGTGGCATGCGTCCAGGAGCACTTCGATGCCATTCATATACCTACTCATTGTAGGCTTTTAAATGGTTTTTTATCAAGGATTTTTGGTGCCCTAATCTAACTATAAATAGTGTAGGAGAAGCAACAAATTGTTCGATATATTCCCTTAAATACACATTGAGAAGTTACATATCTTAGTGTCTTGATGTTTAAAAAACGTACCTAGTATGCTGAGGAAATCCAAAATTCACCCAATTCCCATGTTCGCAGTTATATTGTCCTCCCGGTCGAATTTTGACTCTGGCGGTCAGTCTCAATGGACACAAGCCATCTGCGTGAGATTTAAAGAAAATACGCGCCAAAACAGGGGCTTTCTATCCCTAACTCATGATCAGATGGGACCGATAGCTTTACGTGCTCTCTGAGGCACAGGGGTCTACTACTGTCAACTGTGTACTGCGACAATTTCTTAACAGAAAAATCGCATTTGGGGCTGACCGAGGAATTGAAGTCAGGACCTCATTAACCGCAGTTAAACACGCTAACCGCTAGACCATGGACGCAGTCAAAACTCGTCTATTTTTCTATGATTTCAACGGCTTCTCGGGACGTGCGTAGAAATCGACCAAGGGAATACCTACCTACCAGAGAACGGGCAGTAGCGTTTTTTTGTGAACTATGACCATCAAATTGCGAAGATCAGCACTGCAGAAATGCAGTACTAGCTGAGATAGGGCCATTTTTCATACCAGTACGGATAAAATTAATAATGTTTAAAATGTATAGGTACCACAATTGAATGTATTTTCGGTATATGTTATGAAAATAAAATTATTTCTTTATTATTGCCAACCCGTCTGCCAAGCGTGGCGATTATGGCATCTCCCCCCATTTTTGGGAGGCTTTTGTCCAGCAGTAGACGTACTTTGGCTGACATGATGAAGTAACATATCCACTACACATTGTTGTTTGTTTGTTGTTGATTGATTGACACATTGTTTGTCGATTGACCAAGGAGTAAGGAGTATCTTCTATACATACATATAATAAAATCGTAGGAAAGTCAAAACTGTACATTGAATATTTTTTTAAAAGGATACCTGGAGCGTGATCTACAATCAATATCGAAGCCAAAAATATAGTTTGTAGAATTTTTGTCTGTGTGTCTGTTTTTATGTCCGGGCTAAACTCAAAAAGTACTGCATGGATTTACTTCAAAGTTTGCATGAATATTACTTAGAGGTCGGGTCAACATATAGGCTACATATTATCACGCCATCACCTACGGAGGAGCTATGATAATTTATATAAAATTTAACGCGGGTAAAACCGCGGGGCACAGCTAGCCTCGTATATACTCTACTAGAGTTTAGCCCGGACATACATACAGACAAACAGACAAAAATTCTAAAAACTATATTTTTGGCTTCGATATCGATTTTAGACCACGCCCCAAGTATCCTTTAAAAAAATTTACAGTTTTGACTTTCCTACGATTTTATTATATGTATAGATAATACTATACAGTTTCAAGCATTAGTTCATGCTACCGACCACGGTGACCACGACCTGATCGTGAAAAAGCTTATGTCACGATCATCGATGTGGTCAATGTCTTCAGGCTTCGTGTGGTCACTTTGTGGTAGGAATTTCTTACGGATACCATTTCCGTCATGAGACCGCGCGTTTTTAAGGTTACTGGCTGGTTTAGAGTCAAAGTCAAAGTCAAGTCAAAGTCAAAGTAACTTTATTCCGTAAAAATTTTACATTTATGTGGAATCGTCATATTTTTTTTTACCCTACCGTGCAGTGCATGACGTGGCAGCTACTGAGAAACACTGCCAGAAAACTCAGTAGGAATCCTTTTTTTAAATAAAATATACTTAAGATTAATTACAATCATGTGTGTTGACTCAGAACAACTCCATCCCAAGCACTTTTATCACTTAAATAATCAGAAATTTTGTAATATGCCCTGCTACACAATTTGGCTTTAATAATTCTTTTAAACTTATTCGTAGACAATTCTCTAATATCATTGGGAAGTTTGTTATAGAATCTTATACATTGCCCCATAAAAGAGTTACTTATTTTGTGGAGACGTGTAGTATGCAGTATGAGATTATTCTTATATCTAGTATTTACATTATGTGTATCGCTCCTTTTACAGAAGGAATCGATATTTTTATGCACATATAGTAAGTTTTCATATATATACTGAGATGGTACAGTTAGAATGTTGACCTCTTTGAATTTTTCTCTTAGAGACACTCTCGGGCCAAGATTATAGATAGCTCTTACAGCTCTTTTTTGCAATATAAATATGGTGTCAATGTCAGCAGAGCTACCCCAGAGAAGAATTCCATAGGACATTACACTATGAAAATAACTGAAATAAACCATTCTAGCTGTGTCAACATCAGTCAGCCGTCTAATAGTTTTCACTGCATATGCTGCAGAACTTAATTTGCCGGACAGTTTTTCTATTTGTGGGCTCCATTGTAGCTTTGAGTCAATAGTGATACCCAAGAACACAGTTGATTCAACAGGGTCCAACCTAGCTCCATTAAGTTGTACATTGGTTGTCGCCTGTTTCACATTCGGTGTAGTGAATTTAATGACTTTAGTTTTCTTATCATTAAGCACAAGATTATTGGCATTAAACCAATGAACAACTTTAGAGATTGCATCATTAACATCGTCAAAATTGCTTAATTGTCGGTTTATTTTGAACGTCAGGGAAGTATCATCTGCAAACAACACAATCTCATGCTTATCCCTTACGTAGTAAGGTAAGTCATTTATATAAATTAAAAACAAAAATGGGCCCAGAATTGACCCCTGTGGGACGCCCATTACCACTGGAGATCCCGGAGATATTTTACCGTTTATTTCGACCTTCTGAATTATTTAGCGATACTAGCTATTATTTTTTATTCGATAGGAGATGCTCTATCTAATCCCATCTCGGAAGAATAGTGATACCGTCCCATATATTTTTTTTAAACTGGATTATTTAATTTTAAATTTACAAACATTTTTATAAAAAAAAGTTCTGCAAATGGAACCAAACTATGTAACATTTTTATGGGACCAAATGGCAACTATTCCGTATCAAACTAAGAAGAATTAAGTAAATCGGATCATAAATCAAGAGAAATCGGTGTATCTACATAAAAAAATAACGATCAACTTGAGAACCTCCTCCTTTTGAAGTCGGTTAAAAAGGAAATGTAAAATTGGGTGGTATGTTTATTAGACAGCGCTCATAGCCAGATGATCTAATAATAATGTCCTCCTAGCTGAATTTCGGCCACGGCGGCGGCCAGTCTCAATGGAGACTCGCCATTTGCGCGGGACATATTATTTATTTATTTATTTATTTATTTATTTAAGGTCAACCAACAATTGTTTGCACGATACATTTATAAAATACATTAAATACAGCAAATTATCAGGTGCAACAATTAATAACAGGTTAACACCGCATGCACTAGTTACAGCTTAGAATTAATTAAGACTAGAACATTACATCTAATAACAAATATCAAAAATATGAGAAATTAAAATTAAATATATTATAAATTGAACTATATGGCATACATCATTACAAAAATTATAAGTATTTATTATGATTGATTAACATAAACAATATGGAACACTAAATAAAATAGGGAAACCAATGAAATCACATTTGACCTGTATCTTTATTTATGAAGGCTTTTATATATTTACCCACAGTGTCATGATGAACATCTACCAAGTCACTGCATCCATTGAGGGCTTTACATAACCTCGCCACTGGCGAGTTTGCACCCAACACTGTCCTTCGTAATGGTGGGCATAGGGGTGTAATGTTATGCCTAGGGTATCTACCTGGAGCTCGGAATCGGATATGACTAAGAATATTTGGGCAATCTATAGTATTTCTTAGTACTTTAAATATGAATAAGGCGTCTGTAATATTTCTGCGGTTAGATAATGACAACACGCTGAAATACTGTAAACGGGTTTGGTAGGAGGGTAGGCGCTTGGATTTCCCTACACTGAAAGCAAGATGCCACAAGAAACGTTTCTGTACACGTTCTAGTCGTAGTATGTGCGTCGCGAAATGTGGTCTCCAGACAACGCTGCAATACTCTAGGATATTACGTACTAGACTGTAGTATAACATTATCTTGGTGCTGCTTTCACGGAAACCTTTGGTATTGCGAATTAGAAACCCTAACATTCTTGATGCCTTTTTTACAGTGTTTTCAATTTGGGGAATGAAACTGACCTTTCTATCAAACTGTACTCCTAAGTCCCTAATTGTCTCAACTTCTTGTACTTTGTCTTGATTTATGAAATATTCGGTGGGCATATAGTTATTTTTTCTTGTATATTTTACGTGATAGCATTTTTTCGGATTTAATTGCATTTTGTTGTTATTACACCATTCAATAACTAGGTTAAGATCATTTTGCAGTAGTTCATAATCTTTTGTAGTTTCAATCAGACGTGCAATCTTTAAATCATCCGCGTACATAAATGATTCCGAAAAATGTAAAAGTTGGGGTAGGTCATTAATAAATATGTTAAATAGGATGGGTGCTAGGTGCGAACCTTGAGGTGCCCCTGATGTGATTTTATGAGATGCAGATTGGTAGCCGTTAACTACGACATAGAACTCACGCTCCACAAGGTAAGATTTAAACCATTCTCTTAACGACCCAGTCACCCCATAAGCTTCAAGTTTGTAAATTAATAGAGAGTGGGACATCTTGTCGAAAGCCTTACTAAAGTCCGTATATATAACGTCAAATTGCTTACCCTTATCTACAGCTTGGATTAGTGACTCCGTAAAATTTACTAAGTTAGTAGATGTTGATCTCGATGCAACAAAACCATGTTGACTATCTGAAAGGTACTTTCTAAAATGCTGTTGAATATATGGACAGACTATAGATTCAAAAATCTTTGCAAACGTTGATAGGATTGAAATTGGCCTGTAATTGCAAATGGCTTCTTTATTGTCCGATTTATGCACCGGGACTACTTTGGCTTTTTTCCATTCCGTCGGAAAAATTCCCGAGGCCAGGGAGGAGTTATAAATTATTTGTAGCGGGGTAGCCAAAGCGGAAGCGCATTCATAAATAAAGGCAGGTGGGATGCCATCAGGACCAGGCCCTTTATTAATTTTAACTCCTTTTAGTTTTTCCAGTAAATAGTCTTGGTTTTGGTTATATAGTGCACAAATGTGTGCAGAAAACCACAAGGGCACTTTCTATTCCCTCACTCACATGATCTGATGGGACGGCTTTACGTGCTCTCCGAAGCACGGGGGTATAATACTACCAACTCCCAGACTTCTGGCTGATACTGAGAGTTTTTTCTTTTTACAGAAAAGTGCCATAATAACTTTTGGTTCGACCCCCGTTTGAACCCAGGACCTCGTTCTCTGCGGGTGAACACGCTACCGCTAGGCCAACGAGGCAGTATTAACCAACCACACCAACCGGCTGATGTTGATGGTGATGATGATGAAGCCATCATCTCCACTATTCCGGTGGTCAGTTATTTGGTGGTAGTACTTGGTCTGTTTCCGGCGCGCGGTCATCGCTCTGCGGGACGTTGACTTCGCTTTGTCTTCACCGACACACCGATCGAATGCAACCCGTCTACCACAGAGTTACTGCGGAATGGATGCGGTGTTATTTGGGAATGTTGGTTGTGTGTGTGTGAGACGTTCCTGATTATTACTTACACTTTGTCTATAGTATACATATACGTTGGTCTCGCGGTAGCGTGTTCAACATTCAATAATGAGGTCCTGGGATCAAATCCCGGGTCGGGACAAAAAGTGATTTTGGGATATTTCCTTAAAAAGAAATTTCTCAGTATTAGTCTGGAAGTTGGCGGTATTTCATCCCCGTGCCTCGGAGAGCACGTAAAGCCGTCGGTCCTGTACCTGACCTCTTTCCGGCCGTGTCGCTAGTCGTCCCATCGGATCATGAGAGTGATGGAATAGAAAGTGCCCCTGTGTTTGCGCACACACTTGTGCACTATAATATGTCCTGCGCAATTGGCAATCCATTGAGAAGGGCCGCCGTGGCTGAAATTCGGCCGGGAAGACATCATCATCATCATACATTTGTTTGCCGTATCCACGACAGGATTTATAATGCCGATGGATTAGAATAGAATACAAATACATCATACAACACGAACACACAAAGTAAGGTAAAAAAAATAAAAAGAAGTATGAAAGTACAACATATCCTGTGTAATAATAATAATATTCTGAGATATTATTTAAACACGGCCATCTAATCTCATACTAAGCAGAGCTTGTACTATGGAACCCAGATAACTGATATAAAACATATATAGGTACTACTTTTATTATGTAAATACATACTTATATAGATATTTACACCTAGACTCAGGACAAACAGATATGTTCATGCACACAAATATCTGTCCAGGGTTGGAATTGCAAGCATATTCCAACCACGCCAACAGGCCTGTCAAAGTGTATGTTCCGACGAAAGATCATTATCTCGGCAAAAGCTAGGTGAGGTGCACGTAGCACTGGTTTTCAGTTGGCAACCCTGTTAGTGACTCACGGACGGTGATTTGTGATAAGTAATGTTAAGGATTAATTTAAATTATTCATTTTCAAAATATAAGAAAAGAATGGATGTGAGAAATTAAACTTTATAATGAATATTGTTATAAGAAATACATTTAAAAAATTAAATTTATAACAATAAAAATAATTGATAACAATTTTAACGGTAGTTCGTAACTTTTATAAGTTTAAGGAATTAAAGGCTGGCAACGATAATCTTTTGCTGTTTTCACAGTTTCACGGTTATAGAAATTTTTTATCTAGTATTAAAAATATGCTTTTTGCATAAAAATAGGCGAGGAACATCATTGTTATTTCTTGTCTGATTAAAACACCATTATAAATACGAACCTATGAATCAGAAAATAGTGGGATGGGAATCGGAGTTCTAACTATTTTTTATTTCTCTGTAGGGCTGGTCATAAATAAAGTAAGGCAATAAAGAAACGAAAAAGCGACTATGTAAAAAGCAAACAAGTAAGTAGTATTTAGCCTGCGGAGAATGAAATAGATTATTAAATTACGTGGTGTATTCACGTGTTTTATTTGGTTGCATTTGCATTTTTAAACGCGTTAGTTAATTAACCAATAATTGTAATGTATACCTTTCCTGCCATTTGTTGAAAGCGAAAGCATGGAATCTGAGTAATTAATTATTATATAAAATGTAATATTATGCATCTATACTAATATTATAAAGAGGTAGCGTTTGTGAGGTTGTGAGGTTGTGAGGTTGTAAGGGGTAATCTCTGGATCTACTGAACCCATTGTCAAAATTATTTCACTAATAGAACGCTACGTTAATGTGAAGTGTCATAGGCTATGATTCATCATCATAATTTTTATTTATCCCGAACTTTTAACCCGAAGTATTACGCGGGACCAACGGGCCGGGACAAAAATATTTATATATATTTAAAGTTTAATGCTTATTTTATTAACCTTGGTAAAACCTACCTACCTACCTACCTTTACCTTTTGATTATCATAATACTCCTAATACTCTATATTTATGTAATTCTCTTGTAGGCCACTTTTCTGAAGTTTCACTTTTGCCTTTTTCACTAAAGGCAAAGTTTTTGCACACACACACTTTTTTTTTCAGCATATAACATGTCCTACACATACTTCAGAAAGTCCATTTAAAATACAGTAACCAGTCAGACATATACAACTCCACATAAAATACATTCGTACATCTGCAAACTCAATTTTATTTCAACCTCATTCTCATAAAAGGTTTCAATTCAATTTTCTATCCATATTTCGCCCGTTGAGACGGGAATTTACATAATTTGCAGCGTCGCGACGAGACCACAAAGGTTGTCCAATTTATAGTGTCTAGTCTCTGTCTAGCGTGCACACTGGTGCGCACTGGTGCACACTGCAGATGCACAGGTCTTTTAGCATTTACCCATTGGATTTCCTTTAGAGTGCACTGTCAGTCTCAGTCAGTTCAGACTGTTGATAGGTCGCGTGTTGTCGCGTCGGTCGCAAGTCCCGCGAGCTTTCGAGTTTCGATATCTCATCCAAACTTTGTGTACTATTCGTAGTTCTGTGATTACATGACGGATTGCTTCGCCGCCGCACAAAGAGGTTGGTTTGTTCGACGTTAATTTTATTTTGAATTTGGAAATGTTTCAAATTTGAGGTCTGTTTGTGAAAGTTTGTTTTGTGATGTGGTAACACCGTTAAATTTGGAAATTATTTGCTCCAGGAGTTCTTTTGATATTAAAATAATATGTGAATTGGATCTGGTATATTTAGAACAATATTTTTTGTTAATACGTGTTTTTTTTTTATATCTATTTATTCGTAAGATTTAAATTAAGTTAATATTATAAACACTTGTATCGCATTCGTGGTTAAAATATGAATAAAAATATAGACCAGGATATACCTATTTAGTTTTATGAAAAATTGCAAATTACAATCTGTATAACAACATTGAACTTTTTTTCTGGTAATGGAATGTAATACAGGTTCTTTCGAGCCTAGAACAGGCACCAGTCTCTCACAAAATAGGTTGTTTTCTCCTGTTTACCAATTATCCATGGATAGCCCGCTGAGCGCGGTTGTTGGTCATCCGAAGTGTAATAAAATGATCAATACTTTTGATTCCTCGTGCCCAGTTTAGCCGCAAATTATTATAATATTGTTTTTCTTTCTCCAACCATGGTCATTCTCCTTTTTATTCTTCACTCATGTTTAAACAAATAAAAACTACATTATTTTATTTTTTATTTGTTTAAACATGAGTGAAGAATAAAATGTGAGAAATAATAGTTAGTCTATTCTATTTTCTCTATCTATTTTGTCTCTTGTCGCAAACTTACAAAAATCCCGCAAAATCCTTACATATTGCCGTGCAAACTTTCATTCTCTATTCCCTATTGTTATTTTTCACCATCTTCAATCTTCAAACTTTTACAAACTTTGAATGTCATATCTATTTATATCGAGTCAACAGCTTAAAAAATAAGCTTCTAAGTCTATTTATGACGATACTGCCATGCAACTTTTCATCTCCCCCTTTCAACCACTTACAACCCTTTTTTTTGCATTAAAAAATAGCCTATGTCCTTTCTCAGGCTCGAGACTGTCACTGTCACTGTCAGTGTACAAAATTTCACTAAAATCGGTTCAGTGGTTTTGGCGTGAAAGCTCGACAGACAGACTTTTGCATTTTTAATATACCTTACTATATTAAAAATGCAAAAGTACTATTATTATTAATCTTGGAGCTAAAGGGCAGGTTCGATGTTACCTCGATTAAATTTAGAACTTGAGGTCGTGATTAAATGTAAAAAACTGAATTTCACAAACTAGACAAAGTAAGTTGAAACAAAACCTTTTAATAAAACAAACTTTTCAAGTAATTTGACACTTAGATCGTTAAGCTGTGTCAATTTTAAAACAGAGCAATAACAATGTCATTTTATACAGTTTTAGCTGAAAATAGTTATGAAAAGGGTGAGTTTCTAGCACGTTGAACTTGAGTTTTTAGGTAAAAACTTTTAAATTGACATCTGATCCCACCCTCTTGGTTACCACTTCAACTTCTGTTAGCAACTGCCCATAAGGAACTAATGACAAGGAGGAATTATTGACAAATTTATATGGCCAATAATAATGTAACTAATAACTTGTTAGCTATTAAGAAATTTAGTAAATAAGTTGAGCCCGTGTACTGTTATCCATTTTATGCTAATAAAGTTCTATTCTATTCTATTCTAACTCCTACTACCTAATAAATATATATATATAAAAATCAATGCCACTTTTCGTTGTAATGTTATAACTCAACAACGCCTTTACTGATTTGGCTAATTTTGGTCTTGAATTATTTGTGGAAGTCCAGGAAAGGTTTGTACGTCGATAAAATTTTAAAAAATTCTTGAAAAAGTGTAAAATCAACATCTTTTAGTAATTTAAAATATTTTTTTGTTTGAGTAAATGAACTTAATAATAATTTTTTTTATTATTATGCCTTATACGTAGCGAAGCACGTACCGGGCCGGTAGTACTCCTATATAATCTTATGACAGGCCTGTTGGTCTATTGGACCCTGATTGCTAAGCCAGAGGTCGTGGGTTCCATTCCTAGCCAGATCTTTGTGTGATGAGCCCGATTGTTTGTCGTGTCTAGATGTAATTTATCTATAACTAACTATGCCGCGCGGGTTTACCCGCGTTAAACTTTATAAATTATAGCCTATGTGTTAATTCAGGGTGTCAACTATCTCCATACCAAATTTTATTAAAATCGCTTCAGCCGTTTAGACGTGAAGAATTAACAAACATACACACTCACAAACTTTCGCCTTTATAATATTAGTGTGACTAGCTGAGCCTATGTGTTATTCGGATAAGCGTAAGCGAAATCCGTTTGGTAGTTTTTGCGTGAAGAAGTTGCAAACATACACACTCACAAACTTTCGCCTTTATAATATTAGTGTGATGTGTATGTATTTGAATATAACGGGCCCGTTGGCATGGTTGGCAAATGCTTGCTTTTCACGCCGGAGGTCGTGGGTTCGACTCCCACCCAGGACAGATATTTGTGTGCATGAACATGTCTGTTTGTCCTGAGTCTGGGTGTAATTATGTATATAAGTATGTATTTATATAAGTAAAGTAGTATATGTAGTATATCAGTTATCTGGTTTCCATAGTACAAGCTCTGCTTAGTTTGGGATCAGATGGCAGTGAGTAAGGTTTTTATATCGAGAGATTTTTTACACTAAACAAGCATACGAGTACCCTTATAATAATATGATACCATACTGTCTCGTTGGCCTAGCGAGAGCGTGTTCAATCGCAGATAACGAGTTCATAAGTTCAAATCTCGGGTCGGGCCAAAATGTGATTTTGGGATTTTTCTGTAAAAGATTTATTTCTTTGTATCGAATCGGAGTCTAGGAGTTAGCAGTATTATACCCCCATGCCTCAAAGAGTACGTAAAGCTTTCGGTCCCGCACCTGTACCTACTGTATCCGGTCTTGTCGCTAGTCGTCCCATCGGATCATGAGAGTGATGGAATAGAAAGTGTTCCTGTGTTTGTGTACACACTTGTGCATTACAATATGTCCCGCGCAGATGGCTTATCTCCATTGAGAGTGGTCGCCGTGGTCGAATTTCGACCAGGAGGGTATTATATATAACTAGCTGTGCCCCGCGGTTTTACCCGCGTTAAACTTTATAAATATATAGCCTATGTGTTAATCCAGGGTGTCAGATAACTCCATACCAAATTGTATTAATATCGCTCCAGCCGTTTTAGACGAGAAGAAGTCACAAACATACTTACACACAAACTTTCGCCTTTATAATATTAGTGTGATTTCCACGATGAGCTCTAGTGACCTTATTCACACCAAGGATCACAGCATTAAACATAAATTAATACATTACCTGGAATGTATTGCCTTCCCAGTCAAGTCACGTATAGGGTTAGTAGGGCTGGGACTGCTACGCAGTAAGTAGCATTTGATTTAATAGCGTCACTGAAGCAAATATTTGTCACTAATAAATTCTAATGCAGGTATTTGAGAAGTACCTATAAGGATCTTTAAAAGTGCTATGTAAAAAAAAACGGCAGCAGCAAGTATTTCAGTTGATTAAATGAAAGGTAAATTGCGGCTTACGATTTATTACGCATTATAAAAAAACTACTAACTAGATCTCGTTCATACTAATTTTCGTTGTTAGTTTACATGGTAATGTACATTATATATTTATTTTAGTTTTATCATTCTCTTATTGTAGAAGTTACAGGGGGTGGGGGACACTTATTTTTCCACTTTGGAAGTGTCTCTCGCGCAAACGATTCAGTTTAGAAAAAAATGATATTAAGAACCTCAATATAATTTTTGAAGACCTATCCATAGATACCACACATGTATGGGTTCCTACGATATTTTTTTTTGAGTTTCTGTTCTATATATGGTGAACCCCGAAAATTATTATTCGTTTTCTAATTTTGTATTAAAATCTTAATGCGGTTCACAGAATACATCTACTTACCAAGTTTCAACAATACAGCTTTTATAGTTTCGGAAAAGAGTTGCTGTGACATACGGACGGACAGACAGACAGACAGACATAACGAATCTATAAGGGTTCCGTTTTTTGCCATTTGGTTACGGAACCCTATAAAGAGAACAGAGAAAGTAAAAGAGAAGGAAGGTAAAAGGTAAATAGGTAGACCGCAAAAAAGATGGGATGACGACATAAGGCAGGCTTCACATGAACCCTGGGATCGTTGGCGTTTGGAGGAGGGGAACTTCACACGTCTGGTATAAGCGGTCCCGGGAAGACGTAACCTGGGGCTCTACCGGCTAAGTCGCCGAACATAGATTTCTTAAATGGCGTTCAAATAAATTAAGGTTAAAAATGACTTAATCAACCGTTAAATCGGCTTCAACGTTGACAATCGATTCCGGACCATTTATGACGTCACATGTGCTCATGGAAGCCGATTTAACGATTGATTAAGTCAATTTTAACCTTTA
Organism: Pseudoips prasinana; assembly: GCA_951640165.1. Taxonomy (NCBI): domain Eukaryota; kingdom Metazoa; phylum Arthropoda; class Insecta; order Lepidoptera; family Nolidae; genus Pseudoips; species Pseudoips prasinana. Next base: position 12,944,746 of record OX621259.1, on the reverse strand, counting down.
TTTATTTGAACGCAATTTAAGAAATCGATGTTCGGTGACTTCTACCATCACACCTCTCGCCACAGACAGGGTATTCATCCTCACATCCTCGAACCTTTTCGATCACGTACGGTTCGCTTTCAGCGAAACTTCCTCCCACTTACGTTGAGGTTGTGGAATGAACTCCCTGTTACGGTTTTCCCAAGAGACTACAGCACGTGGCCCTTCAAAAAAGGAGTTATAAGGTTTCTAAAGAGTCGGCAACGCGCTAATGATGCCCCTAGTGTTGCAAGCGTTCATAGGCTACGGTGACCACTTACCATCAGCTAACAACTAAGTTGTATAAAAACAAACTTAGCCGGTAGAGCCCCTGCTGTAGCTTAGGTTGCCTAAACACGCTTTTGCGTGCTGGGGAGGGGATATTTTCTTATATAATAGCCATTCATTAGGCATTAGAAGTAAAGTGTTTTAATAGAAAATACATAACACGCTCTAACATGCTTTTGAAACAATGATAAAAAGGAAAGAAATGACAAACTGAGTATTAAAATTGAGAACAGATTCATAATATTTGTCTTTCATGTCTTTTTTCTTCGACAAAACTTCGAGGGACCCCTTTTTACGAAAATTGTGCGGACGGAGGAGTATGTAAGTGGAACAGTTAAAGTTCATATGGAGAAGGCGTTCTGAGAGCTAATATTTTTATATATAAAAGGCATTAGAAGTAAATTATATATTAATAAAAAAAAACATTACACACAAGCATGGTACGGTGGGACAAGGATCTTTACATTAATGAAAAACTTCAAACGAAAAACTAATTCACGGGTGCGACTTAAAAATCAAGCATGGTAACATTTTCCTATCGGGGCGGCAACTCGCTCGTTAACTTTTTCAAATGGAATTATCGAGCCTTCACTGTGTTTGCCTTTCATGAAAATCTCCTTAACTTTTAGGACTATTTCCCTGACACGACTTTATATCACTTTTGGCATATTGTTAGTATTTAAAACCAAATAATACAATAATAAACGTAGGAACAGCAGAAAGCAAAGCAAGTTGTGGCAGAACTGTCAAAGAGACACTTTACAAGATGGCGATGTTAGTTCCACTTTTAGCCACGTTCATAAAGATCCTTGTCGCACCATATGCTTTTGACACACTGACATACTGAACAGAAATGACAAATCAAGTGTCAAAATTGAGAGCCGATCAATATTATTTGTCTTTCATGTCTATAGTCTTTGACAATGAACCTTAATGGTCGAATTTCGAAGAAGTGCGATCTCTAGTATATATTTATAAACGCGTGTTTTCTTGCTTAGTCGAACAAGCAGTGACTCAGTTTGAAAAAGTGTTGACTAATTGAGAATAATTGTAAGTATTATTAGCGATTGGGAGAGGAGCCAAGTGGTTCATTTCCAAAGTATTTCGCTCTTCCGTTTCTCAAGTTCCACAACAAATAGAAACATATTTTTTCAAAGAATATTGTGTTTGTCATCAATGTTCTTGGGGCTACCGACGAATTTACCGGTCATTGTGATCGTGATCGGGGATCAAATAGATAAAGGTTAAAAATACTAAATCATTCGTTGAATTGGCTTCAACCGTGAAAATCGATTCCGGACTATTTATGACGTCACATGTCCCTATGGAAGTACAACCGGGACTGACAGCGTAACATGCGCTTGCCAGTGTAAACCACTTTTGCGGTCACCCATCCATGCACTTACCGCGAGCCTAGGTGCTTAACCTCGGCAATCACTTACGGACCGGTGAGAGCATCTGGCTATGGCTATGTATATTCATAATATTGAACTGTTTGAAGATTGGTTTACAAGATTGAGAAATGACCTAAGTCAGCAATACGCAATAATAAGCCTTATTTCAATCGATTCGATTAAATAAGGCTTAACTCGATTGACCTTAAAACCGAACCTTAACTGAAATGTGACCCCTAAAGACCACCTACTACGTATTCACCTCACACAAAACCATAGCAATAAAATACATAAAATACTGTAAGTACACTCCATACCAAGTCAGTGGATAAGGTTGCACTTCGAAAATATTTCTTACTGCCTACGCAATACAGATGCGTTAAAGTCAAAGTGTAACCGCCGATATGCCGTCACCTATACCTTTCTTATTTGTCAACTGCGCAAAAGCAAAAGCGGCGAGTGTATTTTTAGCAAGTACCTACATAAAAATACCGACTCCTTGGTCCTGTAAGTGGATGGACGTCTGTAAAATAATAATATTCATCGGGTTGAATTTTGGCCATGGTGGCCAGTCTAAATGGAGACTTATAGCCATCTGCCATATAGTGGCCTAGCGTGTGCGCAATAGATGCACTTTCTATTCCCTTCTTCTCAGAACCCGATGGAACAGCTAGCTGGCAGCGGCTTTACGTGTTCCATACAGGCACGGAAGTGTTCCATACTCCGAGCTGATTCTCAAAATTTTTCTTAACAGAAGAGTCCCAATATCACTTTATTTATTGCCAGAGTCGGGAATTGAACCTAAGACCTCATTTTCTGCATTTGACCACGGTCCAGCTAGACCAATGAGGAAATCTATAAAATAGGATCATGTCACGGGGGTTTCTCTACTCTAATTCTCAATCTATATCTGTATCAGTCGCTTGAAGGGTTTAGTAGTACACATTTTGGTTGCTTAATAGATGGTACAGACGCCAGCACATCCAGCTACCCCAATCTGTCGAATATCTTTGATAGATTTTCAACTTTATCATAAAAGCATAAGGTTCACTTTAAATTGGGGGAATTTGACAGATTGGGGTAGCTTGATATGCTGGCGTCTGTACATGGATGTAGTGGAGAAACGTTGATGTCGTTTCTATGTTTTCTCATGTTCAAGTTCACAGTAAACGTGGAAATCGCGTAAGACGCATACAAAAAAAATCAAAAAAAAATTAAATGGTACCATTTTGGAAGGAATGTTTATCGAATAAAAAGAATTTCCAAAATCCGTCAACAAATAATGCAAGAATCGCGTAAGATAACTAAATCAAAACTAGTGTGCTTTCTGAAAACTACAACAGCTTAATATCAGTTTTACGTCAGTTGTGTGGTCACACAACTGAAGTAAAGTCGTCTTCAATCGTAACTATGAGAGAAAGACAGAAAGAAAATGTGAGCTCACACCTCTTGCCCCTTCAGTAATATCATCATCATCATAATCATATCAGCCGAAAGACGTCCACTGCTGGACAAAGGCCTCCCCCAAAGATCTCGACAATTGCCGGTCTTGCGCTATTCGCATCCAGCTGTTTCCAGCGACCCGCACAAAATCATCGGTCCATCTTGTAGGGGGCCTGCCCACGCTGCGTCTTCCGGTTTGTGGTCGCCACTCGAGAACCATTCTGCCCCAACGGCCATCGGTTCTACGAGCTATGTGCCCCGCCCACTGCCACTAAAGTGGCAGTGGGCGGGGCAATTCTTCGGGCTATGTCGGTGACTTTGGTTCGCCAGCGGATTTCGACATTTCTGATACGATCCCGCAGGGAAACTCCGAGCATAGCTCTCTCCATTGCTCTTTGGGTGACCTTGAGCCGCCTGATAAGGCCCATAGTGAGCGACCACGTCTCTGTTCCATAAGTAATAGTTCCTTCAGTAATATACGAAACATAAATCTCTCTTTCTATCTTCACTAACTTATATCTCCCTTTTAACTTGCGTTCGGCTCGCCTGATCATCACGCATTCACTAGCTTTCTTCCGAAGTAAAGAAGTTTTACTTCAATAATCGGCTTGCTTCTAGAAAGTATTATTATTGTTTATGTTGGCGGCTATATAACAAAGTCGCGATAAATCCCAACATACACGTGCCGTTAAGCCCACGGACAATCGATGGGTGACGTCACAGCGATCGACCCGATAAGCACCATTAGTGTAAGTGACAGGTGACAATACATTCAGATATGAAATAAGCGACACGTACCTTACTGTGGCTGGAACTCCATAAGGGTGCCCTCAGATATTAGTCGCTTAAATTAAGCTACTGGTTGAGTGCCTTCTGCGCTAGTCAACTGCTTGTAGTCTTCAATTCTTTGATTTTAATATCATCATCATCATATCAGCCGACAGACATCCACAGCTGGACAAAGGCCTCCCCCAAAGATCTCCACAATTGCCGGTCTTGCGCTGTTCGCATCCGGCAGTTGCCAGCGACCCCAAAATGTCATCTGTCCATCTTGTTGCCACTCGAGAACCGTTAATATTATATTAGTGCTAAATATAATAATAATAGCTTATAAACTTGCTAATAATTATTTATTTAAGGATTTAAAACATATGTGACGAAACAAACCGCACGGACAGACTAATTCAATTATTTTTTTTACTTTCATATCTACTGTATTCGAGTATGTTTATTTATTGCATTGTTAGCTTGACAAGTACAAGTGTATGTTAATACCCAAGTGCTGAATAAATTTCATTATTTCATCATCATCTTCGCTTATTTCATTACTTATTTTTACTCAGTAGTTTTTTTCATAATTTAAGTAATTTTAACAACTATTTGTTAGCAAGGTTCTAATGGCTTAATCAGTAATAGACAACACGGTGTAAACCAAAGTTTGGTTTGTTCGACTATTATCATCACCTAATGGTCATAAGCGACATTTTAGTGTAGTTTTTGATGTGAAAACTTCTTTAGCGGCGTTGTGCACTTTTTTAGTATGAGTAAAAAATGTGAAACTCGCGTCAGGAGGACACCTATTCGAATATTCGTAAGACGAAGGCTATTTTTTTGTTTTAATTCGAACTGGCCGTTTATACACTCACATGACCGCAGCATTTTTGAAGTGCAAACTTTTTTTAGCGGCGTTGTGCAGTTTAGTTGTTCGTTTACATGTTTAGTTCTATATTTGAAATTGATTCCCACTATAGTGAGAGAAGCAATTACTATGAGTCTTTACCGCCAAAAGGTAGGAAGTAGCATCTTCCACTCGCTACTCGGATCAAATAAACACTACTTTTCGAGTATGAGAAATGTCAAAACCGTTTTTATTTCTATCGGCAGTCCCCAAAGACTGCCCCGCATTTTTTTTATATTACAAATAACGAGCAAGTGGGTCACCTGATGGTAAGTGATCACCGCCGCCCATGGACACTCGGGACACCAAGGAAGTCGCAGGTGCGTTGCCGGTCTTAAAAAAAACTCCGCAAACAAGTGTTGCTGACCCTTCCCCCCACAACATTAAGTTATTAATGTTATTACTAAGGAATGTCTTCTGTCCTTTGATAACCCGCGATTACAATCGATATTCAGAATTCTCTTTTGTTTGAGCACGTCTGATTGCAATAGGCAAGGCATTCCACACTCATGCTGCGTGCGTGCGAATGACTTGTGCTTAAATGTTGATTGACGACTATTAGTCTTATTTAAAAACGCTACTTAAATTTAAGCCGGCCGCTCAACCATGGTTTATCAAATTTTTCATTTAAAAACACGATTTAACTTTGATCCGCGGTTAAGTCATGTCAAAATTTAAACCACGTCGGCCCCTGGTTTAAAGCTTGCTCAAATATGGCGGATTTTATTTGCATCAGCTGACGTTTTGTTTGACGTTTGTTTGTGAATGGAGGTTTTATTGAAGTTACTAACCGTTCTAATTTTTAAATAAATACTGAATTCCAGTTGGAATCTTATCACAAACTTCAAAATCCACCGAAGAAAATCAATAGTCCTTGAAAATGCACTGTTACGATCATAAATCTATCATTCCATGTCTACCATAGAGCAAAGTTTTGATTCATAATCCGATTTAGTCGATTAATTTTGGTCAAGCTCTATACCAGTCCCAGAAATGTTGACAGTGTAAAATAAAATGACGTTACTTAGCTGAGAAACCTTTAAGTAGGGTTTTTAAATAAAGAAATAGTTGAGCGGGGTTTAAGTGGTTGAGCAGGGTTTAGCTGAGACATGGTTAAGCGGCGGATCACGGAATTATTTTAAATAAGAGTGTATATGTCCTCTTTTGTTTTTTGTTTGTTATGCAATACTTTTACTTATCGTATGGGCAGTGGTTATCAATGAGGGCTACCGCGTATCAATTTGCCGCTAGAGGCGCTAGCATCGCGGCAGGTCTACGAAACGTCAAAATACACTGTTTTTGTTCGGGTTACGCTGTTTATTAATAAAAACTGCGATTATAACTAAGAATTTTGGTTCAAAACTAAATAAATTACAAAATGAGTAACAGCTCGATGACTGTAATAAGTATTTTTCGTAAAAACATTCGTCGCGTCCACAATAACAATGATTTTGATCAGCTATAGTGGACCTTCCGCGACAGTGTCGCCGACTGGTGCGCACAAAAACGGTAGCCCTCATTGCTGGTAAAATCGATTCCGGGCTATTTATGACGTCACATGTGCCCATGGCACCCTCTGACATGGCTTACCGACTGTTGCTTAATGGCTAGAACCGGGTCCGACAGCTTAACGTGCCCTCCGAAGCACAGGGTCGCTCATAAATGGAACCACTTCGGTAATCAGCCATCTATGGACTGACCGCGAGCCTAGTTTGTTAGGCGTGAAAGGCATACTAGCCTTTCACGCCTCAGGTCGCGGGTTCGATTCCCACCCAAGACAAATATTTGTGTGCATGAATATGTCTGTTTGTCCTGAGTCTGGGTGTAATTATATAAGTATGTATTGATACAAGAAAAGTAGTATAGGTATGTAATATATCAGTTATATGGTTTCCATAGTAAAGCACTGCTTAATTTGGGATTAGATAGCAGTGTGTCAATATTGTCCCAGGATATTATTATTATTATCTATAGCTGTGCCCCGCGGTTTTACCCGCGTTAAATTTTATAAATTATCACAGCTCCTCCCCTGTAGGTGATAGCGTGATAATACGTAGCCTATATGTTGACCCGACCTCTTAGTAATATTCATGCAAAATTTGAAGTAAATCCATGCAGTACTGTTGGAGTCTAGCCCGGACAGACAAACAGATACACAGACAAAAAATCTAAAAACTGTATTTTCTATATCGATTGTAGATCACGCCCAAAGTATCGTTTTAAAAAATATTCAATGTACAGTTTCGACTTTTCTACGATTTTATTATAATATGTATAGATTTGAAAGTGTGTGACAGTGATCGTGATCCCCTATTCGTACAATCAGCTTCAACGTTGAAAATCGATTCCGAACCATTTATGACGTCACATGTGCTCATGGAAGCCGATTGACCGAATGATTTAGTCATTCCTATATGAACGAATTCCTACATTCATCTGTATGAACGCCGATCACTATCCCGATGTTGGGCGACTTAGCCGGTAGCGTCCCAGGTCACCCCCGCTTTTCGCCCGTATTTAACCACCATAATAACAAAGCCAGGCAATATATTTTCAGGTCGTACCATATTAATTTAAGCGTGATTTTCAAAGCAATTTGTCCACTGGTAATGAACGAAGTAGGTTATCATTATACCAACGTTACCGCCAAATTGACTGTTCGCCATTTTCATTAGAGGTCCCCAAAGATATCAGGGGCATTTAACGTTAAGTGCCCGGCGTCATTAATGTTTGTTTTGCCCTTAACTGTCGAGCTTTAATGAAAAAGTAGAATTTTGGCTAGTTTTTTCTTACCGTCATCAAAAGAAGGCATGCAGTAATTATTGCGACTGGACGGTTTTATTATTTGTATGTTTATATGTTACGCGATTATTCAGTTGTTTCTAAACCGTTTTTGATATTTTTTGAAGTGAAACTTCTTAACTTGGGGAGTTAGCTGCGGAATGAGTGACGACAGCGTTCCGAAAAGTGTGGTGAGGCAAACGGAAGTTGAGAGGGAGATACAAGTTAGTGAAGATAGAAAGAGAGATAGTGTTAGATATATATGCCTCCTCCGAAGGTTTCTATGACGTTACCATTTGGAGGGGTTTGCCGTTATCACCGCACTTGGCATGCTAGTTGGCGACCGCAGATGGTGGTAGCTAGTACACAGGTGGTGCTGCTGCCTGACTACCTGGTGTATCCCTTTGTCGCCTTTAACAACATCCACGCGATTGTATGGGGTGGCCCTGTGATTCTTTCTGGGCCGGAAGCCACACCACGCGCTCGCACCCTCCCTCTCGCCCGTACAGTAATATACGAAACATAAATCTCTCACTTTTTATCTTCACTAACTAAACTTAACTAATCTGCCTCTCAACTTCCGTTCGCTTCTCCCCATCACACTTTTCGTAACGCTCCCGTCACGCATTCACTAGGTTACTCCCTAAGTCAAGCTTACGTAAAGATGTTTTACTTAGAAAGATACCAATACAGAACTACCATAATGGCAGAAATATCGTGACACAAATTAGCCTTTGAAAATGCAATGCGAATAAAAAAAATATTTAATAAATCAAAAAACCCAACTGCGTAAATAATGAACCAAACTATGTACATAGACAAAGAACTGAAAAGAAAAAAACAAGCACTAAGAGGTCCGGTGGTCTAAAATTATATAATGTACTATTGAATGAATACTATTGAACAAAATAAAATGTATTCTCAGTATACTTTGTAGGTAGTTTGGTTCATTATTTACGCAGTTGGGTTTTTGATTTATTATTTTTTTTAATTTTATACTTTTTAGTTATGAGTTCCTAGCTAGTTTATAAAATAAGTTAACCACATTATATATATTTTTTTTCCCAATATTTATGATATTTTATATTTTTATCATTCATTATCTAGATTTAGTTATTAAATAATTTTGACTGTATAGTGCTTCAAAGGGACATACATACATAGGCTGATAAACACATTACCACTAATTTGCGTCGCGCAGTCGGGTAATAAAAAAATAAGGCCAAGTTTCCATAATGCTGGATCGAGAAGTGACATATATTATGTTATGAATGAATTGTAGTGCTCTCGACACAGCCCAGTTTTACACATACATGCCCAGTTTTATACATACTTTAACATGAGTTTCGACTATTTTTACCCGACTACCGAAAAGGAGGGATATGTGTTGCTTCTTATCTCCTAAACCAGTAAACCGGTTGTATTTAATGTAGGGTTTTTAGATCTGGGGTATTTTTTTTTATTTGTCGTGGCCTTCTCTTGACGCCTGATGGGAAGAGCTTGTTCTGTATCTAAGTGCCATTTATCTATAATATGGATCTATTTATATATATATATATAAATAATATAAAGACTCAGCGAGGGCATCCCCCCTTCAAGATGGACCGAAGATTTTTTTTTTTTGACAATGTCGCACAGATCATCCTAGCCCCAAACTAAGCAAAGCTTGTACTATGGGTACCAGGCGACGATATATATACTTATATAGATAGATAAATACTTAAATACATGGAAAACATCCATGCCTCAGAAACAAATATTCGTGCTCATCACACAAATATTTGCACTTACCAGGATTCGAACCCAGGACCACCAACTTCATAGGCAGGAGCACTACCAACTAGGCTACGGTGACCTTGTGAGGGTCGCTGGATGCGGATAGCGCAAGACCGGCAATTGTGGAGATCTTTGGGGGAGGCCTTTGTCCACCAGTGAAGTGTCACCACGATGATGATGAACCTTCATAGACACTGGCAGTGTCCTACTTCGTTATAGCGTGACACAAATTAGCTTTTAAAAATGAAATCTGAATGAAATTCCGCGAAAAATTAGGCCAAGTGTTGGTAATACTGGATAGTGAGGTGACACATATATGCTATGAATGTGGATTGTAGTGCACTCGACGTGGCCCAGTTTTACACATACATACAGTCATTTAACATCAGTTTCGACTGTTTTTCACATGCTCAGCCCAGTTTCCGCGGAACGTTTTGCGAACACTTTGAACGCAGAGTTTTATTGTCGGGAAATGAGGCTGAATGCAATTCTGTTTTATAGAATTCCGTAAAACAGGACCCAACTGATAACATTATGCTGTCTCTATGTATGTCACGGGTATCTAGCTCGTAAATGGGTTGAATTACAGATATAATAATAGGTCTTTACCTATGAAATTGCCGTTTTGTATGAAAAAATTTAAACGAATTTTTATCATGAATTTTTTTATTTGTATTAATCGAAGTAATCACCCATGCAATCAATGCATCTTTGCCATCGCAGTGGCAGTTTATTGATGCCCTTCTTAAAGAAATCAGCTGGACGGGAGGCAACAAATTCTTCAAAGGCATTTTGTACTGCCTCTCGGGTATTGAATTTTTTTCCCGCCAAGAAGTTATCCAAATTCTGGAAAAAGTAGTAGTTTGTAGGCGCAAGGTCTGGTGAGTAGGGCGGATGACGGAGAGCTTCCAACCCCAGTTCTTGCAACTTGGAGACCGTCTGCTGTGCAGTATGAGGTCGCGCGTTGTCGTGCAGGAGCAGCGGAGACGAGCGATTGACCAATGCTGGTTGGAGATGCGCCAGCTTCTCCATCATTGTGCTCAGTTCTTCACAGTACACATCTGCAGTAATGCTCACCCCGTTTGGTAAGAAGCTGTGATGAATCACACCGGCGCTAGACCACCAAACAGTGACCATCACTTTTCTAGGGGAAGTTTTCGTTTAGGGCATTGTTTAGGTGCTGAACCAGGATCCAACCAACTTGCTGAGCGCTTGCGGTTATCAAACAGAATCCATTTTTCATCGCAGGTAACAATGCGGTTCAAAATTCCTTCATTTGTGTGTCTGTTGAGCAGTGCAAGGCACGTCTCGACGCGTACTTCGCGCTGGCGATCATTGAGTTCGTGGGGCACCCATTTGTCAAGCTTTTTTACCTTGCCAATTTGACGCAAATGGACCAATATTGTTTTGACGCTAACGTCGAAAGCTGCTGCTAATTCAGCCGTAGATTGTGTATCATCAGCTTCCACAACCGCCTTTAATTCGTCATTGTCGACCAAAGTCTTCGGACGACCGCGAGGTTCATTTTTCAGGTCGAAATTTCCAGAACGGAAGCGAGCAAACCAATAACAGGTGGTGCGTTGGTTTGTAGTGTTAGCTCCGTAAACGTCGTTGATGTTGCGTGCCGCTTGTGCCGCGTTGCTGCCACGACGGTACTCATATTCCATAATTACTCGAATTTTTAACGTATCCATGATGACGAAAAAGATTGAAATGCGATGAAAATGTAACACTAATCAATAAAGAAATGACTACTTTTGGAAAAAAGAATCCATGTTTTTAAAATAAAATTAATTTGAAATTAGAATTCTTAGCCAAACAAAAATTATTTTGATTTGAAATGGCCAGTACTGCAGAACGGCAATTTCATAGGTAAAGACCTAATATAATTTCAAAAATTCATGTTTGTTTACTGGAACGAAGTTCCTTATCGCGCGTTGCGAAAGGGTGCTAGACGGAAAAAATTAAGACGAAAAGTTGTAAAGACACTTTTTGCTTTATTTTGATTACTAAAATTGAGCCTACTGAGTAAGTTTATACTTCATTATATTTGTTAATAATAAAAAAATATATATTATAACTTAAAAAAAAGAAAATTTATTACAATTCCTTCACTAATTAATCGAAAGGAACTTCGTTCCATCCGGGTGTCCCTTGACACTTCGCAAGATTTTTTTATTTATTTAAAGCTTGTTGTTTAAAGGGTTGTTACGATGTCAAATATGATTGCCCTATTTACCTAGTGGTTAGCGACCCTGGTGACTAAACCAGAGGTTGTGGCTTCGATCCCCAACTAGTATAAATCATTGCTTCATGACCACGATTGTGTGGTCATGAAACAATTGGTACACACCATTGGTGTGTTCTGTATGAGGGTGTAATTTAACTATAATATTTATGTATTTGTCTATTGGTGGAGACCTGTGTCTAACGGTGTACGTCTTTCGGCTGATATGATGATAATAATGATAGTATGTAAGTATGTCAATCAGTTGTCTGGTTGCCATAGTTTAGAGGCTCTAACTAGTTTAAAATAAGATGACAGTGTTTTAGTAGTCCCAAGATATTTATTTAATATATGGACCTTTAAAGAGCGAAGCCTCACTCACACTTGTCGTCATTTTATTATTGTACAAAATTGTACATACATGGACTCACGCCTGTTACCCAGAGGGGTAGGCAGAGACAACGGATTTCCATTTTTCACCATCCTTGCACACCTCTTTTGCCTCGTTTATTAGTCATTATATTCTTCATACATGCTCGCCGGTGTAGGGTACTTCTGACCTGGTCTTTCTTGAGAACTTCTCCGATTTGTTCAAAGAATGTTCTATGAAGTCTTCCTCTTCCGGTTGTACCATTCACACAGGCCAGGTATACGTCTTCATTCAACTTTTCAAAATGCCCAAACCATGTAAGCATTCCTTTTTCCATCAAATTGTATTCGTGTATAATAATAGTTTAAAAAACTAAAAAACACTTTTAACACACACAAAAAATTACAAAAGTCCGCCATATTGGATTTATGTCACGTGGCTATTTTTTCGTATTCCTGACAGCAAACCCTTTCATTTGATATCCATATCATGGGGGTGGATTTCAAACAGCCAGTCCGCCATCTTGTGGAGGCCGCCATATTGGATTTGTAATGATGTTTCTTAGCTAGTCATGTATTGTTGAACTCAGAGCGTGTGCAAAATTTCATCCTAATCGGAGATCGGGAAGTGGGTCGAATTAAGATTCCAAGATTTTCTTACATACATATTTAGTTACTAGTGAAGCTAATAAAAGCGTGTTTATAAAAAGCGAATGTGCAAAAGTAATGAGAATATAATGGAGATGTAATTGTTATGTTTACCTCTATAAGTCGTGGAAACTGTTCCATTGTTTTATTGCTTTTTATTCTAAGTTTTATTAATATAATTGGATGTTATCTAGGCTATGTTTACTTTGGCCCCGATGCCTGATAATCTACTTATCTACCTATTCGCACTAGTAGCATAGTTTCAAAAGTCAACTGGCACCTTTACATTTATAAAAGCAATATCCCCCTGGCAAATTCGACCACCGCAGCCAGTCTCAATGGAGACTATCCATCTGCATGGCGTTTATTTCCGTTCAGTAACATCCAGATATGAAACAGTAATATAATATTATATATACATACAGTCACGCCTGTTTCACACAGGGGTAGGCAGAGACAACGGATTTCCACTTGTCACGATCTTTGCACACCTCTTTTGCCTCGATTACTGTCATTATATTCTTCATACATGCTCGCCGGTTTAGGATACTTCTGACCTGCCCTTTCTTGAGAACGTCTCCGATTTAGTCAGAGAATGTTCGACGAGGTCTTCCCCTTCCTAATATTATATATCCTGGGACATTATTCACACGCGGCCAAACTAAGCAGAGCTTAATTCCTAGTGACTCGCCGGGACGGGCCGGTTGGCGTGGTTGGTAAATGCTTGCCTTGTTCGCCGTAGGTCGTGGGTGCTATTACCACCCAGGACAGATATTTATGTGCATGAACATGTCTGTTTGTCCTGAGTCTGGGTGTAATAATCTATATAAGTATGTATTTACAATAGAAAATATATGTATGTGTGTGTGCCATAAATATCTGTCCTGGGTGAGAATCGTAGCCACGACCTGCGGCGTGATAGGCAAGTATTTACCAACCACGGCAACTGGCCCGTCAAGAAATCTGTGATCAAGTCTCAAAAAGGCCAGGTCAGAGTTAGCCTAAATAGGCAAATATATGTATGTTTAATGAGAGTAAAACAGGTGTGCAAGGATCATGACAAATGAAAACCCCCCTGGGGAACAGGCGGGAGTCTATGCATGTATAATAAATAATAATAATAATATCCTGGGACATTATTTAACCAATCCCTTGGTTTGTTCAAAACACTAGTGAAAAACCACTACTTGTCACTATGAATGCATTTCCACTGTCCTTCCATATTATATTGGTTATTATTTATGTATGTATCTATGTATGTATTATTATGTTTAACGCGGGTAAAACCGCGGGGCACAGCTAGAATTTATAAAGTTTAACGCGGGTAAAACCGCGGGGCACAGTTAGTACTCCCAATTACATTTGGAGTCCCACAGGGCAGTGTGATTGGCCCAACGTTATTTCTAGTCTACGTTAACCAACTCTGTAACCTAACCCTCACAAATGGTAAAATAATAGCCTTCGCGGATGACACTGTGCTAACTTTCTCGGGCAGTTCCTGGCAAGAAACGTTTGAAGTAGCGCAAGAAGGTCTTAACACAGTCATGAACTGGTTGTCAAACCACTTACTAACCCTTAATGTCGACAAAACGAAAATTATAACATACACCCTTCGCCAATCAACACAGCCTCCTGATACACTAGCACTAACAGCTCATGCATCCTCAATCATACACACGAATTTTATAAATTGTCCTTGCCCTAAACTTGAACGCGCCTCTAAACTCAAATATTTGGGCATCACGATTGATCACAACCTTACCTTTACTGATCATATAGAGTCACTAACTACACGAATGCGTAAAATGATATTTATTTTTAAAACCCTTCGTCATATCGCTGAGGCCCGCCTTGTTAAAAGAGTCTACCTAGCACTGTCTCAATCCATTTTAACCTATTGCATATCAATTTGGGGAGGGGCACAAAGGACAGCAATGTTGAAATTAGAAAGAGCCCAAAGAGCCATTTTAAAAGTGAGTACTTTCCGACCATTTCTCTTTCCAACGGAAGAACTGTACAAGTCTTGTGAAGTACTTACAGTGAGGCAACTTTTTGTAGTTAATATAATACTCCTACAACATAAAAACACGCCTTTTCATAAAATTACCAAGCGCCGCAAGGACTTGGTGTGTGACACATTTCAAAGCAACTTCTCTTTTACACAACGCTTTTTCTGTTATTTAGGACCCAATCTTTATAATAAAATAAACAAGAAACTGGGCATTTACTCTCTCTCTTTACATGCATGTAAAGAAGCCGTCACAAAACTACTGCTAACAATGAATTATCAAGAAACAGAACAATTATTACAGCAAGTTTCCTAATACCACGCCCACTCACATACGTAAACACTCATACGCGCGCGCGCGCTCACAAACACACACCCACACACTGACATACACACACACACACGCACAAACACACATACACACACACACACACACACACACATTAATATAAGAGCTTTCTATTAACATCTATTATCTAATATAAGTTTTTTTGTATTTTGTTCATATTATTACTTTTTCTCTTTTTATGTTAACTTTCACCCTATAAATAATAGATGAATAATGATGGAACTATATAAACAAAGTTGGGCCTAGCACCTTTAATACAAGTTGTCTCCGAATAACTTAGCTAAGGTGCTAGCCACCACACAGTTTGCGAAATATATTGTGACGACCAAACAATTTTATTATTTAAAAATGTATTGCATTTTACTGTACGCAACTATTATTGTTATAGTTTTATGTTATGTGGTGAAATAAACTATTATCTTATCTTATCTTATCTTATCTAGTATATGATAAGTAATAGGGTATTATTAGCAGAGAGCTGCATAACAGGGGAGTCCCTTTTCCATAAAGAAATCACATTCGCATTTTTATATGCGCGATTAGTGGAGAATATTCGCCGACGTCCGTGATATTGAGTTATTGAAGCGTGAGGGCGCATAATGAGAAGTCCCATTATGCATTCACTTGTTTATGAAAATAAGTTCTTTTGCATTGTGACACCCTTTGTTATTGAATAGAGGGAGTACAAAAGGTATAATTGGTTCTTCTACTAATATTATAAATGCGATAGTTTGTGGGCATACAATATGTAACGTAATTAACGCACACGCTCAAACACCCCAATTAGAATATTGATTTCGATGGTGAAGAGTCAATATCTTCTAACTACGTCAAATTGAACACGCGAATTTGAGCTTTAAAGTAACTAATATCAGTGAATATTATAGTTGATTTTGGTGTGCATTTATTTCAGTAGTTAGTAGATAGATATTGACATTTCACCATCGATTTGTAATCATAATACTTACAACGAATTTTTAATTTAACATGTATATGCATTGTTATTTACTAAATTAGTTCCTTGGAATAAAGTTAATTTTTCTTTATTTTGTATTGAATGATGGAATTTATATGATACAAATAGAACTGCGATTTTAAAAGTTATTACTTTGGCTTAAGGTCCATTTCAATTGGTTTTCACTGTACAGGGTTAATATTACAAAAAAAACAGTAATTTTAATTATTTTTGGAATAAAAATTACCTATATTAAAAATGATATAAATCAATTCAGTAAACCATTCTGAATAAACTATTTTCAGGATGTGCGTTAATTAAATTACATGTTGTAGATGTGAGGATGTTTGTTACTCTTTCACGCAAACTGCGGAATATATTTTGTTGAAACTTTGTGGTAATATAGCTTATACATATATACGAATAACACAATGTAGGTTATCATTTATTAAGTTTATTCTGGGTGATACCGCTGGGCACAGCTAGTTATTAATAAATCATACTTAAGAGCATAGGATAGGCTGTGTGTGTGCAAAACACATTGTACCAAAATTGGCAACATTTATAAAAAATGTTAACATTATGAAATGTGGAATAGATTTGCACAACGTTTGATGACTACAGATACAGATTTAAAAGTATGTTGTTTTATAGCTTTTAGACTTTATTTAAATTGTTAACTTATCAAAATTCTTGCAAACGTATTGCATAAAGTTAGTTTGTTTATATTTTTCATAAATCTTGCCGATTATAGTAGCAAAAGAAAAATGTGTTTTGCGCTCTTTAAGTCTCTCTAATGCCCTTAACGTCAAGAATTAAACGTGCAGTTATCTCAGTTGGTCCTCCATATATTTTAACTTCCGTGCACTTTAATAACTAAGTTTTGTTAACTGGTTAAGAAAAACCCTTTTTTATTATTGTTTTCACAACTGGTTTTTAAACAAGAATACGAAGTGTTCATTCATAACTGACAATCACAATATCCATAATAATTTGGGTTAGTTTATGTTAGATTGGTGACCATTTGGCTAGAAAAACATTAACCATGGATTGTATTTGTGATTGTCAGTTATGAATGAACACTTCGTATTCTTGTTTAAAAACCAGTTGTGAAAACAATAATAAAAAAGGGTTTTTCTTAACCAGTTAACAAAACTTAGTTATGAAAGTGCACGGAAGGATATTTTATGGCATATAAAATTTATGTAAACGCTTTCGAAAGGTATACTTCAGTCCTCATACTGCTTGCTTGCTTATCTATGGGCAGTGGTTACCCTAATGTCAGAGTTAATCAAGCCCCCCATTAGGCCTCTGACATGGCTTACCGGCTGTTGCCTAATGGCTACATCCGGGATCGACAGCTTAAGTGACCTCCGAAGATCGGTGTCGCTCACAAATTAAACCTCTTTGGTGGTCACCCATCTAGGGACTGACCGCGAGCCTAGTTGCTTAACGTCACCAATCACTTACGGACCGGTGAGAGCATCAAGCTATGAGTGAATAATGTCCCAGTATATTATTATCATCACCCCATTTCATCCCGTGAGAGGCGTAGAAATCGTCCGAGGGAATACCTACCAGAGAACTGGCAGCAGCGTTTTTCTGTGAACTATGACCATCAAACTGCGATCGTCAACCGCATGCCAAGCAAGCAGAGAGGTAGGGCACAACGTTCATTCGCTCGAAGAGCAGCCCGACTGGGGAAGTACCTCCACCTTACAGAAGACATTCCTTAATAATAACATTAATAATTTAATGTTGTGTTTCTGAGTGTGAGTAAGGTCGCCAGAGCTGATCGGGGTGGAGGGGAGGGTCAGAAACACTTGTTTTCTGACTGTTAAAGGCCGGCAACGCACCCGCGACTCCTCTGGTGTTGCGAGTGTCCATGGGCGGCGGTGATCACTTACCATCAGGTGACCCACTTGCTCGTTTGTCGACCTCTGCCAAAAACAAAAAAAACTATGGCGATTATTGCATATCCCCGCACTCTTTGGAGAGGCTTTTGTACAGCAGTGATGATACTAAGTATATTATTATGATTATAGTGTAACGAGCGAAAATTACTGACAGGAGCGAAGTGTTATGTTAGTTAATGTTATTTATTAGTATGTCGGCACCTCTAGTTAGGTCTGTGTACACATCGTAACTCGAATCGATCTGATTGTACACTACAATTGCCTGCACGCCACCATGTCAAGGACCACGCCAGATCTTACCAGTTGATAGGGCGGGTCAAGGTGTGATGCCAACTGATTGAGGCCTTCCTACTTATGGAACTACGTAACAACTAAATAAATCAACTGATTGTTCAGGAAATTGTTTAGAAAGAGTTGATTGTAGTGTAGTAAGTTTAAATAGAGGTAGGGCACAGCGTTCATTCGCTCAAAGAGCAGCCCGACTGCGGAAGTACCTCCACCTTACAGAAGACATTCTTTAATAATAACTTCAATGTTGTGAAAAATATTTTTTCCCTAATTGATACTTTAAATAGTACGCGACATAAAACAAAAATTAGATGCAGGCCACATAAAAAGGCAGTATACAACATAAAATTGTTAGGCATGGCTCCCAAAATTTTTAATAAACTACCCAAAAAATTAAAGAGAAGATAATATCGTCATATTCAAAAAGAAACTTCTCGAAATAAGTAAGGCGTACTTTCTCTAAAAGAGTATTTGGCCGATAAGCTAGATATTTAGGCGAATACTTCGTAGGTCCGATTTGTGATACAATGCGTTTTGATTTATTTATGTGTTATTTTTAAGTGTAAATTTGTATTGACATGAAATGAAATTTATATTATTAATTTTTTTTATTTAATATGTGTGAATTTGCTATATAATATTTTGCATGCCCTATCAGGCAGAACATATTGACCATACCTACATTTATCTGACATCTTGAAATGTATTATATATTGTAATTACCTATGTTCAGCAATAAATGCCAGAGCTCATTGGGGTGGGGGGAAGTGTCAGCAACACTCGTTTGCTGACTCTTAAAGGCCGGCAACGCACTCGTGACAACTGTTACGAGTGTACATGGGCGGCGGTGATCACTTACCATCAGGTGACCCGCTTGCTCGTTTGTCGTCCTATGACATTAAAAAAAAGAAAATGTAATTGACAAAGCGTGTTTGAAATCATATCTCCTTAATACAGCAGTGAATGCAGCTTCCGCCCTTACACACTCTAGTATTGAAAAGCTAGTTTTAAGAAAAATATAGTTTTTCTTTAGTAGGTAGATACCCAACGCTATCGATATCTGGTGGCCATAATTGACGTCATCACCACACAGCAAGCCATAAGGATTTATGAATGGTTCTCATAGTTTACAGAGACTAGGAGATTTGCTGCTGGCATTTCTATGATAAATATTCCCTCCCCCAAGGGTCTCTGCGATTGCCGGTCTTTTGCTGCCCGCATCCAGCGGCTTCCTGTGACCCTTGCAAGACTATTGATCCACCTTGCAAAGACTTGTATATACTTATTAATGGACATACTTATTTAGGATGAATTATGTTTAGGTACGTAAAGATATTCAAACTAAGTCACGTAAGAATATTCAGATAAGTCGTCGTTTTCGTTCGTTCTTGAAAACCTAAAAGCTCGTTCCGCATACACTTAGCATATCTACATTTTATTTAGTTGCTGTCAACTGCAGTGACGTCGTGAGCATGACTGCTACACAGGAACGCACTGAGGTTTTATTCTAAAAGACATAATAATGGAAATGATATAAACATTTGAATTAACCAGAAACGGCTTTGTGGTTAATTTATATGACGTGGAAGTGGGTGCGAGGGGTATACCAGCAAAATCCCTCTACAACCTATTAAAAGACTTAGGAATATCAAGAACTTCCGTAAGTTCTATATTAGAACGAGTATCCAAACCATTCCACGAGGACCACTGAGAGACAGAGAAGGTGAGCGTTGATGCATCATAAACCCCCTTAAACCTACGTTTGAGTCGCAACTCTCAGACTCTGTCGAATGTTCCCTCCTCTGGATGGGATGGACCCGGTTTCCGCACGAATCCATGGAATGCTTAGAATTAGGTCTTCTTTAAGGAAATACAACTGGAATCAAATGCTTGTTCTTGATTGTTCATATTTATTTGTAATAATACTTAGATTTAGTTGATTATTAACATGCCATAAAGACTATCCGTAGAAAGTTCATCAAGCCCACGTGCCACTAGTCATGGAATACCTGCGATAATTATAATAATATCACGGTCATACACACGGTCATCTTATCCCAAATTAAGCAGAGCTTGTACTATGGAAACCAGATAACTGTTATACTACACATACTACTTCTCTTTTGTAAATACATACTTATATAGAGAATTACACCCAGACTCAGGACAAACAGCCGTGTTTATACACACACAAATATCTATCCTGAGTGAGAATCGAACCCACGACCTGCGGCCTGAAATGCAAGTATCTACCAAGTACGCCAACCGGCCAGTCAAATTAGAAATGGAAGTAATATTTTTTATTTTCAAAGCATACACGTGAAATGTCAAAGTCTAGACTTTGTGTCAAATACTTGGTCTCACTAAATGACGAAAACGCTACTAAGACCATTATCTATTAAAACTGAAGGATTCATTATCCATCGTCAAGAAATAATTAAAAAAACAACAAGCTCAAGCTCATGTCCAAATCGAAAATAGAAGTGATGTTCTAAATTCCAAACTTTGGATTTCGTCTAAATTCTAACCAGAATGGCCGCAAATAATGTTTAGATGCACAAATCTAAATATTTATGCACTCTACCGGAATGTGTCTGCTATATAACTGAATTTACATTTGATAGTATTCGGAATTAATTTATCAGTTAGATACTTACATAACTTTATATGCATTCTAAGAAATATACTCTTGTTTTTTATAACATGTTTTTCAAATACTTTTAGTCGCCACTATTCACTTGACGAAAATTTACTTTTAAATATTGTCTTTGAAATAACAAGTCTCATTATTCACTGTACGCATTTAGATTTAATTTTATAACAAAATCTATTGAATACTAATAATTGTTTTCTTTGATTTGACATTCTCCGGTGAACTAGTAATAACACTTAAGGTTATTGGTCGTGTTGGGCGCTTTTCTTGTTTCAATTGTCACTAAACAATTTCGTAACGTGAATTCGTAACATATCTTAGTAATGTAAATAATTATATCGTCATCGTCAGTCTGATATCGTCCACTGCTGGACATACCCCCCCCCCACCCCCAAAGGTTTCTATAACGTTGCCATTTGGAGAGGTTTGCCTTAGTCACTGCGCTTAGCATGCGAGTTGGTGGCCGCAGTTTTAGTCCTAGTTCTAGGCCGAAAACCACACTGCCAAATTAATGATATGTTTAAACTTAATTGCATTTCATTCAAACATTTTACTAGCAATTACATTCGAAACTAAAATTGTCAATTCGTTGCTCATGAAATACAGGAGCTTTTGGAGACGAGAGCTTTTATTATACCTACAGATACCAAGCATTTTTGAAACAAGTTGGATTCGGTATTTGAATTTCTATAATATCCTAGTCTATGCATATAATTATTTCATCCCAGTGTTATATTCTATTCAGCCACATTCGACGTTCAAAAACTTGTTCTTTTTATTTAATTTACCCATTACCAAATCTATTGCTCAACTTCTATTTTTTTTTCTTTTGAATCAATGTTGCCACATTGGTAAAAAAATAAAAAGTGTTTCACACACATTAAAGGCTTAATTTTAAGTTATGCGCCTCATGTTCTCCACATTTTTTAATGTACCTCATTTCTCTAGGTTGTAACTAAAAATAGTTGCCGTATTTCCTTGCGTGACCTCCAAATGCTACGACCCCTAGTATTGAGCTGTGGTGTTTTGTTCATGTTCGTGTAATTTAAAGTTTTCAGATTAGATTACGTAGTCGGTAGCGTTTCTAACGAAGCCTATTTTGAATAAGGTCATTTCTGAACTGTGTCACTTCGCCCCATTTTTGATAAGTTGCACAATAATAAAAATAAATAAATAAAGTTTTTGTCATCAAATTTCGGCCATGGCGGCCATTGTTAATGGAGATAGACATCTATGCGTGACATTTTATAGTGCACAAGTCTGTGTGCAGACACAGGGGCACTTTCTATTCACCATCATTCACATCACTATCATAATCCGATGGGACGACCAGCGACATGACAAGAAACAGCTCAGTAATAGGATCGATGGCTTTACGTGCTCTCCGAGGCACGGGTTAGTATTGAGAAATTTTCTAAACAATAAAATATCATAATCCGTTTTTGGTCGACCCAGGATTTGAACCCAGGACCACAAAATCTGCGGTTGTACACGCTACCGCTAGACCTACGAGGTATTCGTTTATCATTGAACAGTTAAATCTTCTTAACCACCGTTCTAAATATAGATTGTAAGCAGAATCATGAAACGGTACACTTCTGGCGGCTCTGTCTTATCATCAATGATAATCGAATCCCTAAACTAAGTTACTGTCATTACTTCTCTCTCTCTCTCTCTCTAATACAGCCCGTATGAAAAGATTAGGAGATACATAGAACTGTCAAAACTACGCGATTACTATAGCACCTTTGACGAGCCTGTTGGCGTGGTTGGCAAAATGCTTGCTTTTCACGCCGGCGGTCGTGGGTTCGATTGCCACCCAGTATAGATATTTGTATGCATGAACATGCCTGCTTGTCCTAAGTCTGCGTGTAATCTATACATATAATAAAATCGTAGGGAAGTGAAAACTGTACATCTACAATCGCTATCGAAGCCAAAAATATAATTTTTAGAATTTTTGTCTGTGTGTCTGTTTGTCTGTAGGTATGTATGTCCGGGCTAAACTCAAAAAGTACTGCATGGATTTGCTTAAAATTTTGCATGAATATAACTAAGAGGTCGGGTCAACATATAGGGTTCATATTTGTAGAGAACTATTTATTTATTTATTATTATCATAGTTATCATGCATCTGAGAGACCTCAGCAAATGTGTATGATATCGAAGACCTCGCTAGGATCACCCGTGGTGAGACCTTCTTTTCAATGCGATTCATGTGTGAAGTTTTCTCTTTATTGCGTGCTACCGGTTACCCATCAGTTAAATATACATATTAATATCCTATACCTAACTAAATAAATAGAATTAAATATAATAAAAATACACACACACACACACACCCATATATATATACATATATATAAATAGATAGATAGATAGAATAAATAGTTAATTACTTTGTACTTAGATTATTAATATAAACCATATCGTAGTATTGTAACAATTTCAATTATTGCGCATATTTATAAACTTGCTCCTCTAATTCTTTATTACCCAACTGAGATAACCACTGCTTTATCATTATTTTATGTTTATATTTCCTTGACAATCTTATTTCTGTTGGTAAAATGTTAAATAAATGAGGTCCAATCCAGCCTGCGAATCTCTGGCAAAAGGTAGTGCGAACACCTATTTCGTGCAATTTATTTTGGGCTGTTGCGCGTGTATAGTGTGTGTACGTATTTGCCTTTTTATAACACTTCGCTTCCCATATAAAGCAGTGCTAGTTTATACGTATAAGACTGCCTAATGTTCAATATTTTTGATTCACTGTATAACTTATCTGTGTTATACCTGCGCGGTTTTTTAAGGATTGTTCTAAGAATAGCATTTTGTGCTGGTTGAACAATAGCCAGTATTGTTTTAGCTGCACCTCCCCACGCAAGTATTCCATAGTCTATTAGACAGTGCGCCATTGCATAGTACACGGTCCTAAGCATTTTACCATCCAAAATGTTTCGCAGCTGCCAGAAGTAATGTATGAGTTTTCTCAGTCTTTGTCGCAAAGTTATTACATGTGCTCGCCAATTTAGGTGCTGGTCTATCACTACACCAAGATACCTTATCGTGGTAACTCGTTCTAACCTGGGGCATGTGCAATTTTGGGTGCCTTATCACAATTTTGATTGGTGTGAGATACAATTTTAAGGTCCATTGGTGGTTGATTTGATCTATTTATAGAAAAGGTTATGTATTTAGTTTTGCTGCTATTTACTGTCAGAACATGCGCGTCCATCTACTCTAAAACTTTATTATACCCTGCTTGCGCGTGCTTAAAAGTCTCTGGCCAATTTTTACCAATAAACAGCAGCAAGGTATCATCTGCGAAAGAAACAGTTTTACAGTGTCCGAAGTTATGTCCTAAAAGTTTATTTACATAAATAATAAATAGTATGGGACCAAGGACACTGCCTTGTGGGACACCAAAATCCATTATTAAGGGCACTGTTATGTTTTTGCATTTATTTTTGCTTTGACTTTTTGTGTTCGACCTTCCAAGTAATTTTCAAACCAATTTAAAGGTAATCCTCTGATTCCAAGGCTTTCTAACTGGCGTAATAGTAATTCTGTGGCTACAGTATCAAAAGCCTTGGACAGGTCTAAGAACAAACCAATACACTTGCGGTTTCCATCTAGTGATCGGCTGATATGCTCGGTAGCCGCCAGCAATTCGTCTTCCGTTCTTTTACCCTTACGAAAACCGTATTGATGTTTATTTATTATATTTTTTTTATCTAAATATTCAACCAGTCTTGTCTTAACTACCTTTTCAAGTATCTTTGATAGCACACTTAGTAAGGAGATTGGGCGGTAGTTGGATATCTCATCTTGCTGACCCCCTTTATAGATAGGCACCACAATGGAACCTTTCAGCTTACATGGAAAAATTCCTGTCGCCATACTTGCATTGCATAAGTGTGTTATAGGGTTTGCGAGAGAGTCATTGGCCAGTTTTATGAGTTTTGTAGGTATTTGATCTTCACCAGGTGATGATTGAGTTTTTAGATTTTTTATTATTACCCTTATTTCTTTAGGATCAGTTGGATGGAAAAAGAACGAGTCTCGAAATTCTCCAGTGTTACTGTCAATTCGATTTGCTAGATTTTCTATTGTGGTTTGTGTACGGTTCAGCACTTCATTTGCAAGGTATTTACCCATATTGTGGAAAAAATTGTTTATCTGGTTAAGTCCATTTATGTTGCAATTTATTAAGTAATGATGAATTACTATTTTCATCAATTTTTTTTTATTCCTATATATTCATTTAGTAACTGCCAGCACTTATTGATATTTTTGAGAATACGATTTTTATAGTAATTAGCTATCACCTACGGGGGTGAGCTGTGATAATTTATAACGCTTAACGCGGGTGTAACCGCGGGGCACAGCTAGTATGTAATATATCAGTTACCTGGTTGCCATAGTACAAGCTCTGCTTAGTTTGGGATCATATGGCCGTGTGTAAATAATGTCCCAGGATATTATTATTATTATATTGTTATTGGCATGCGAGTTGGCGACCGCAGTCAGGTGGTAGCTAGTACACAGGTGGCGCTGTTGCCCGGCTACCTATTGTATCCCCTTTTAAGACACCTACGGGATGGTATGGGGTGGCCCTGTTATTCTTCCTAGGCCGGAAACCACACGGCAAAAAGGCTGCTAAGTGATTCAGTTTTATATTAGGGCATTCGTTAGCCAAGAACTAATACATTTTTATTGATTATTAGAGCACATGTTGGTTCTCAGACTGATACTAGAATATATGTATACCTACTTATATATACGCCCACAGATATGGTAGCTATAATCAAAGGATGTATATTATTATGTATGTGACGTGGTTGGTAAATGGTTGCTTTGACGCCGCAGGGGCTCTACCGGCTAAGTTGCCGAAGATCGATTTCTTAAATGGCGTTTAAATAAATAACGGTTGAAAATGACTTAATCAATCGGTAAATTGGCACATGCACATGGGACGTCATAAATGGTCCGGAATCGATTGTCAACGTTGAAGCCGATTTAACGAATGATTAAGTCATTTTTAACCTTTATTTATTTGAACGCAATTCACGAAATTGATGTTCGGCGACTAAGCCGGTAGAGCCCCAGGACAGGTATTTGTATGCATGAACATGCCTGTTTGTCTTGACTTTGGGTGTAATTATCTATATAAGTATGTATTTACAAAACAAAAGTAGTATGTCAGTTATCTGGTTTCCATAGTACAAGCTCTGCTTAGTTTGGGATCAGATGGCCGTAATCTCCTTGCGGTCGTAAAGTGTTTGAAAATATGATGCAATAAAAAGTATTTGCGGGGACACTTTAAAAAAAAACACTAAACTACTACCTTATAGTTACCACATGTATCTAAGCAGATACATTTTGTTTTTAGCTACTAAGCTCCTCCATCGTATAAAGGGTGGCCTTTTGTTCTACAAATGCTGTGAAAGTTTGTTCCCGCTGAGTGGGAGGTGAGCGTTAGATTTTTGGTAACATCTATACATATAATAAAATCGTAGGAAAGTGAAAACTGTATTTTTATAAAAGATACTAGCGGCCCGGTACGTGCTTCGCTACGTATAAGGCATAGTAATAAAATAAATATTATTAAGTTCATTTATTTAATTAAACTAAAAAATATTTTAAATTGCTAAAAGATGTTGATTTTACACTATTTCAAGACAAAATTACCCAAAACGGTAAAGGCGTAGTTTGATTTTTATATATATAGATTTGGGGCATGATCTACAATCGATATCGAAGCCAAAAATATAGTTTTTAGAATTTTTGTCTGTTTGTCTATATGTATGTCCGGGCTAAACTCAAAAAGTACGGCATGGTTTTCCTTCATTTTTGCATGAATATTACTAAGAGGTCGGGTCACCATATAGGCTACATATTATCACGCTATCACCTACAGGGGAGGAGCTGTGATAATTTATAACATTTAACGCGTGTAAAACTGCGGGGCACAACTAGTATTATAATATACTAACTTTACCCGCATTAAATTTTGGTATAATAGAGCTTACTAGCTGGGCCAGGGACTTCGTCTGCACATTTTGAATGACTCCGTAAATGTTACATCGGAATGTCTCTGATATTTTGTCTCTACTCAAACTTATAAAACATTCACATAAACATTACATATAATACTAGCTGTGCCCCGCGGTGTTACTCGCGTTAAATTTTATAAATTTTCTTTGCTATAAACCTCACGGAGCCCGAGACCTTTCCAACGAATGCAAAACCGTGGAAATCGGTTCGTGCGTTCTGGAGTTATAGCGTCAGGAAGGAAAACCCGACTTATTTTTATATAGTAGAAGACTAGCTGTGCCCCGCGGTGTTACCCGCGTTAAATTTTCTTTGCTATAAACCACACGGAGCCCGAGACCTTTCCAACGAATGCAAAACCGTGGAAATCGGTTCGTGCGTTCTGGAGTTATAGCGTCAGGAAGGAAAACCCGACTTATTTTTATATAGTAGATAAACGTTTGCCCCCTATTCCCTATTGTTATATAGGCTACATTTTGATGCAAAAAAGGCGTTGAAAGGGGTTGAAAGGAGGGGATAATAATAATAATATCTAGGGACAATGTCACACAGATCATCCCAACCCCAAACTAAGCAAAGCTTGTACTATAGGTACCAGGCAACGATATACATACTTATATAGATAGATAAATACTTATATACATAGAAAACATCCATGACTCAGAAACAAATATTCGTGCTCATCAGACAAATATTTGCACTTACTGGGATTCGAACCCAGGACCACCAGCTTCGTAGGCAGGAGCACTACCAACTAGGTTACCGTGACCGTCTTAAATGGATGAAAGGAGGGGATGAAATCGTCCTTGTTGTTTTTAGAGCTTGAAGCTTGAAACTTATTTTTTAGGCTGTTGGTTTGATATATACAAATATGTATTGTAAAAGTTTTACCCTCAAGGTTAGGTACATCCTTGCACATCACAAGTCACATTCTTAGCATCAAAATGTAGCCTATATCCTTTCTCAGGCTCTAGACTATCTGTGTACCAAATTTCATTTAAATCGGTTCAGGAGTATTGGCGTGAAAGCATGACAGACAGACAGATTCACTTTCGCATTTATAATCCTAATAATATTATAAATACGACAATTTTTGAGTATGGATGGATCTATGGATGTTTGTTACTCTTTCACTCAAAAACTACCGAACGAATTTTGATGAAAATTTGAAGTACCTAATAATTAAACATTAATAAAAAAATATTTCATGTACATTAACGTCCAAAATTAATAAACGATCCGCAATCTGTCAGTCAGTCCTATCTCTAGATTAGCTCTATCGCTATCTTGATCTTTACCTGCGTGCCAATAACAAAACATATCAATCCATCCATTTTTTGCCCAGAGATTGGGGTGCGATCCTTTCCCTCTGCAGCGTTCCGTTTTATGCAGAACTCGGTAACTCAGGACACAATTATACCATTTAATTTAAGAAGAAAATTTATTTTTAAATATATTAACGATACGTCATCAATACTGACTTATTTATAGCTAGGTTAAAATGTTTTACTAGACGACTAGGGTATATAATAATAAAATGAAACTTAATTGGTCAAACATTATGTTTTGGTGGAACGGAACGTATCAAAATTTGACAAGCAAAACGAATCGGATCAAAAACAAAAAAGCAGTAAGTTGGTTGTTTGTTTTTGTTGCAAAGCATTTATAACTTAAGCATATACAAATAATTACTTATAAATAAATATAATACCTATAATGGATTGTGATATGATAAGCAATAATTTTATTATTGATTTCTGTGTTTGTTTTACAAATAATTTAAACAGTGACGTGAGTTGTTGCCGCCTATTTTGTAAACAAAAAAAAAATCTTATTATTTATTATTTATATGCAAAGCTATTTTGGAATATAATGAACTATTTCACCAATTTTATCTTTAGAAACAATTGTCAATCCACCGAATTTCTAGGATTGCAACTATAGATTGTTTTGGCTATCTAAGCTTATGTCAAAATTAATGGATTGGTTATTGGCACGTGCAACCTGTCATTTTAGTACAGAGGCCTATCTTTTTCTATGATCCGTCCTCCCAAAGATCGCTCGTTCGGAAAGATTGCTTTTCAATCTGTGAATGCTATATTGGCACGGTTTAATAGACAAATGTATCGAAATTGCTATCGTAGATAGCATAAAATGGATTAGGATCGTTTATTAATTTCGGGCGTAAGGCATTGCTTACGTTGGATTTATACGCCTTCTGTAACTGTGTTGTCTATCGCAGTCATATCAATGTGATAGAAATTGGCTGCCTTGTACACACGGCTGCATATCAAGCTATACATTCCCAATATTAGCTGACCTCTCATTCCATAGAATGAGAGGTCAGCTCCATAGAACTCCTTTACAGCGCGAGATCAGCGTATACTGGAAATGTATAGCTTGATATGTAGCCCTGTGTACGTCAGTTTGAACGTTTTACTTGTTTACAGCTATTTTCATCGAAATTTTACCGATTCGTCGAATTGTAGGGGTTGGACGTACATTAATGAACGAATGCTTCTATTGTTTGTTCATTCTTTCGGCTTCATTCTATTCGGAGAATGAATGAGTCAATTAATTTGGTAGTACCTATGGAGCGTAATACCCACGCTCCATAGGTAGGTCTTAATAGAAGAACAAACTTCATTTTTCAAAATTATTTTAGTAACTGTATAAATCACACTAAAAACTAAGGCGAAAGTTTGTGAGTGTATGTTTGTTACTCTTACACGCACAAACTACCGGACGGATTTTAATGAAACTTTGTAGTAATGTAGATTATATATCCGAATAACACATAGCCTATAATTTATTAAGTTCCATTGTAAGTTTTGTAAGATACATTCGGGATTCTTTCGCTCATCCGAATACCTAAAATTGCATATTCCTGCATATTCTGACATTTGCATGCGCCTTAAAATATTTCACTGTACTCAATAAATACGTAACATGGTTTGAACGTAAAATATCCAACAGATAAAGAAACAGTTAACGAATCCAGGGTTTCAGCTAACTCCATTCCAGATTTTATTAAAATCTCTCCAGCCGTTTAGACGTGAACAAGTGACAAAATACACACTCACAAACTTTCGCCTTTATAATATTAATGTGATAAATCGAATTTAAAAATTAAAACTTTTCAGAGGTAAATGAAGTTACCGGTAGCTATATTTAAAATGCGGAAGCGGATTTATTTAATTCTCAGTATTATGGATCACATAGAATTATAATTTAATTAATGACAGTAATGGTCAAATACAAAGTCAAAAATTTATTTATTCCGTAAAATGTTACGTTTATGTGGAATCGTCATTTTTTTACCCTACCGTGCAGTGCATTACGTAGCAGGTACTGAGAAACACGCCCAGAAAACTCAGAAGCAATTCTTTTTTAAAATAAAAAATATGATTAGATATAACTTGAATCTAACTTTACACACATTGTCAACCTATATGCAGGAGAAATTACATGTAATTGACATTAACACCTTTGTTAAGAAACCTTTTTACCTGACAAAAGATAACTATTGCTATCTTCCTAACTATTGTACAAGACAAATAGCTTCATCGCTATGTTATTTCTTTGACATTTCAGCCAGGAACTTGGCTAAACCTTTAGCTAGAAGTGAGATGTTTGGCCAAGTACTGAGTACTGAGCAATGTACCGTTGACATAAATAATGCCAGTTGTATGCCTACTGATGATGACAATTTGAATATATCCAATTCAAATGACATTTATATTCAAAATAATTTAAATTAAATAGTATGACAATAGAGGATTTCTCTTGCATAATACCAAATTCTGGTCATGGTTTTAATGTGAGTTTAAGTGGGAAGGCAGATCCACGTAATGTAATAAAAAAAAATTTGAACCCATCAAACATACATGATAAAGTCAATAAATATACTAAAAAAAAATTGTATTAACCTGGTGCACCAAAATATTCAAGGTTTGATGGGAAAAGAGCTAGAATTGGAGCTGTTTTTGAATTGTAACAATATAGATATTTTATGTTTAACTGAGCACTGGCTAAAACTCCATCAATTCATTTTCAGCTTCAATAATCACCAGGTTGTAAGCTCGTTCATCAGGGAAAAATATATTCATGGTGGCTCTCTAATTTTAATAAATAAGTTGTTAAAGTTTAAAGAAAGAAGTGATGTTGTGAGCCTCTCTGTTGAGCGAGTTGTAGAGATTTCATGTGTTGAGTTGGAGCAATTTATTGTTTTGAGTCTTTACAAACCTCCTTGTGCACCATTTGATACTTTTTCAGATATTATGGAGGATGTATTAAATAAATTATCTAACAGCCATAAAACAGTTATTATTTGTGGAGATTTTAATATAAATATTTTGGAGAAAAGCACAATAAGTTGCAATTTATTAAATTTGTTTAAATCCTATAATTTATATCACAATTTTACAGAACCAACTAGAGTAACTGCTACAAGTGCTACATGCATTGATAATATATTTAGCACTGTAAAACCTTTATTTAAATCAATAATCAATAAAATTCAGTCAGATCATTCAGGTCAGTTGGTAACTTATTCAAATGCTCCAAAAATTAAAAGAAATCTTATAAGCT
Source organism: Pseudoips prasinana (assembly GCA_951640165.1). NCBI lineage: Eukaryota > Metazoa > Arthropoda > Insecta > Lepidoptera > Nolidae > Pseudoips > Pseudoips prasinana. The sequence goes on along the minus strand of OX621259.1, from coordinate 12,913,308 downwards.
ATATTCCGTTTAGTGAAAACCGCTTAGAAAAATTTAAATGTAATATAGTAAAACAAATAGCATGGCTGCCCTATCATCATAATCCGGATCACTTGTACAACTCTTTATTCAATTTGATTAATGATGAGTTCTGCACAATGTTCACACCCAAACAACTGTCTGTAAGTGACCGTCTGGTATTCAGTGATTGGGCAACTCCAGGCATCTATAAAAGTCGGAATCGGTTGTATGAATTGTATGAAGAAAGATCCCATAATCATAATACAGAGTTTCAAGAATATGTGAAACAATATGCCAAAACATTTAGACGAGCCTGTACCGCTGCTAAATCTTTGCACATAAAAAATATACTTCAATCTTCTACAAATATAATCAAAACTACTTGGAAGATAATTAATGCTGAGACAGGTAAAACAAAAATACGTAGTCGTGATTTTAACTTAGTAATAAACAACATAGATATTAAAGGCGATTTGGAGATTGCGACTGAGTTTGAAAAATATTTTTCGAATATTCCAGTCATACTTACTAACTCTCTTTCATGTTCTTCTACATCTGCTGAGCAGATACTCAAGCAAAGCGTAGAGTCGTGTGACACAGTTTTTGAATTTTCGGTGGTTAGCCCTAAAGATATTTTAAATGCTTTCAAGAGTATTAATATGAAAAACACAAAGGATCTGTGGGGTCTATCTGTTAAGACTGTTTCATCAATTATTACTATAATCGCCCCACACTTAGCTACTGTGTTCAATTGCTGTGTTGCATCAGGTGTATTTCCTGACTTGATGAAGTATAGTAAAATCATTCCTTTGTTTAAAGCTGGTGATACTTCAGACCCTTCAAATTTTCGACCTGTTTCCGCGCTGCCCACTCTTAGTAAAATATTTGAAAAGCTTATGCTTAGCCAGCTGCTCAGACACTTTAATATACATAATTTACTACACCGGAAACAGTTTGGATTCACAAAGGGTTGTTCAACCATAGATGCAGGGGTCAACTTATTAAAAAGTATATTCGCGGCGTGGGAAGACTCGCAAGATGCATTAGGTATCTTTTGCGATTTGTCCAAAGCGTTCGATTGCGTTCATCATGATACTCTGGTCAGAAAATTACACCACTACGGTATTAGGAACAAGGCTCTCGAACTTCTGACTTCTTACTTGGGCAATAGAATTCAGAAGGTCGAAATAAACGGTAAAATATCTCCGGGATCTCCAGTGGTAATGGGCGTCCCACAGGGGTCAATTCTGGGCCCATTTTTGTTTTTAATTTATATAAATGACTTACCTTACTACGTAAGGGATAAGCATGAGATTGTGTTGTTTGCAGATGATACTTCCCTGACGTTCAAAATAAACCGACAATTAAGCAATTTTGACGATGTTAATGATGCAATCTCTAAAGTTGTTCATTGGTTTAATGCCAATAATCTTGTGCTTAATGATAAGAAAACTAAAGTCATTAAATTCACTACACCGAATGTGAAACAGGCGACAACCAATGTACAACTTAATGGAGCTAGGTTGGACCCTGTTGAATCAACTGTGTTCTTGGGTATCACTATTGACTCAAAGCTACAATGGAGCCCACAAATAGAAAAACTGTCCGGCAAATTAAGTTCTGCAGCATATGCAGTGAAAACTATTAGACGGCTGACTGATGTTGACACAGCTAGAATGGTTTATTTCAGTTATTTTCATAGTGTAATGTCCTATGGAATTCTTCTCTGGGGTAGCTCTGCTGACATTGACACCATATTTATATTGCAAAAAAGAGCTGTAAGAGCTATCTATAATCTTGGCCCTAGAGTGTCTCTAAGAGAAAAATTCAAAGAGGTCAACATTCTAACTGTACCATCTCAGTATATATATGAAAACTTACTATATGTGCATAAAAATATCGATTCCTTCTGTAAAAGGAGCGATACACATAATGTAAATACTAGATATAAGAATAATCTCATACTGCATACTACCCGTCTCCACAAAATAAGTAACTCTTTTATGGGGCAATGTATAAGATTCTATAACAAACTTCCCAATGATATTAGAGAATTGTCTACGAATAAGTTTAAAAGAATTATTAAAGCCAAATTGTGTAGCAGGGCATATTACAAAATTTCTGATTATTTAAGTGATAAAAGTGCTTGGGATGGAGTTGTTCTGAGTCAACACACATGATTGTAATTAATCTTAAGTATATTTTATTTTAAAAAAGGATTCCTACTGAGTTTTCTGGCAGTGTTTCTCAGTAGCTGCCACGTCATGCACTGCACGGTAGGGTAAAAAAAATATGACGATTCCACATAAATGTAAAATTTTTACGGAATAAAGTTACTTTGATTTGATTTGATTTGATTTGAATACTTAAGATTAATTACAATCATGTGTGTTGACTCAGAACAACTCAATCCCAGTTTAGTTTAATATCCACTTTATAGATTTGTTTTAAATAATAAATAAATAAAAATAGTTTATTTTCAGTTTCTTACATTGTGGGGGCATTCCTTTTAAGTAATAAAATACCTGTGTTAGGATGCCCCGCTCTTCACATTATACTTACTCGTTAAACAAAAAGAGAAATTTTTAATAAACTAGATAGTTGTGTTATAAAAGCTTTGGCTTAAGAAGTTTCACAGTTTATTAAATCTTTTAAGTAAATATTTATACGTCCGATGTATAAATATTTACCTAAAAGATTTAATTTCAAAACAACGTCGTCTAAACTCCGTTGCAGATACAGTAACTTAAATGCCCACCTACCCATTTAGTGTTCAAATATTAGATGAAATTTTTGACTGCCTCGTTGGTTTAGCGGTAGCGTGTTCAACCGCAGATAACGAGGTCCTGGGTTCAAATCCTGGGTCGGGCCGAAAGTGATTTTGGGATTTTTCTGTAAAAAGAAATAATCTTAATATCAGCCCGAAGTCTAGGAGTTGGCAGTATTATACCCCCGTGCCTCGGAGAGCACGTAAAGCCGTCGGTCCTGTACCTTTTTCAGGTCATGTCGCTAGTCGTCCCATCGAATAGAAAGTGCTCCTGTGTTTGCGCACACACTTGAGCACTATAATATGTCTGGCTTGTCTTCTTTAAGACTGGCCGCCGTGGCCGGATTTCGGCTAGGAGGACATTACATTACATTATTAGATTAGAGGGGGCTCTAATCATTCCTTGTAGAACGAAAAGTATAGAGACACATTTAAAGGGCAATAAACAAGCTCTATTATTTTTATGGGAATTTTTATTACACTGTTCATGAAACCATTATATCTAATCCTCTTTTTAACAAGAAAAAGTAAAATGGATCTGAAAATCAAAGGCATTTTTGGCTTTCACGGTAAAAGCTTTCAGAAATCAGACACGAGAATCATCTCACATTTATGACAGAATATGTGTAAAGTTGAACGGGGTGATTAGAAACACCGGTGGTGAATAGCAACAGGGATAGTATACCTTCATGCAAAAATAAAATGTTGTTCCTGTTTCTATTAACCCCCGGTGTTTCGAATCACCTCGTTTTACTGTACATGATTCAGATATTTACATTGACATGACATCATCATATTCTAACGATTTCGGTGTACAGACGCCACCACATCAAGTTACTCCAATCTGTAAAATTTCCCCAATTGAAAGTGAACCTTACGCTTTGTGATAAAGTGGAAAATCTGTAAAAGAAATTTGACAGATTGGGGTAGCTGGATGTGCTGATCTGTACATTACACTGCATTAGGAAAATAATCCAAAATACTGTACAAACATATAACAGACGGACATAAATTACATCCAGACTCTGAACAACTATTTATGAGTCACACAAATAGTTGTCCGGCGCGGGACTCGAACGCGCGACACAAAGCGACGAGGCGACTATTTTAGCCGCTGCAGTCAGTGAACGCAAATAAACAGCTGCAGAGGCTGGCTGCAGTCATGCGCAGTACATGGGTATGACTTCGCTAAAACCCTCCACACTAGGCTGAGCCTGTTTCATGGGGATAAAGATAAAGATATATTTATTTGTCAGAAACATGTGTAGTTAAAAGATATTAAATTTAAAATATTGTTTCAACATGTTCTACCTTAATAGGTGTACAAATCAGGACATGCAAGTTAACACATCAGCATTTATGAATATTTAAGTAGAAATTATATAGGGATTATGGATGTCAAACTTTTGAGAATAATAATAACATCATTTCATGATAATAATAAGCTACTAGTATGTCAATATATAGAAAACAATAATAATAATTCTACAGTAGTCATTAAATAACAGTCAAAAGAGAGGAGAGAGTATTTGACAGAATTTAAGTACATAATTTAGATACCTGTTTACATTGACATGATATCATCATTTAACGACTTTATCGGAGTACAAACATTATTGCCATGTGATTCCCGGCCCAGAAAGCATAACATGGCCACTATATATCATTTTTTTTTATTTGATACGTAGGCAAATGAGCTACTGGTAGCCTCCTAGTTCGCCACTGGTAAGTGATCACCGCCGCCCATGTACACTCGCAACACCAGAGAAGCCGCAAGTGCGTTTCCGGACTTTTAGAAAGAAATACGCTCGTTTCTTGAAGGTTGCTATGTTATACTGGATCGGAAATACCTCCGCAGTTAACTGAGTCCACAGAGTGGTAGGTGTAGTAAAAGGCGACTAAAGGATACACGAGGTAGTCGGGCGGCATGCGGCAGTACCATCTGTGTACACACGGCTACATTTCAAGCTATACATTTCCAATATAAGCTGACCTCTTATTGTATGGAAATCCTATACAACGCGAGATCAGCTTATACTGGAAATGTATAGGTTGATGTGTTGCCGTGTGTCCTAACTACCACCTAACTGCGGTCGCTAACTCGCTTGCCAAGCGCGGTGACTACGGCAAACCCCTCCATATTTTATTGGAACGAAGTTCCTTATCGCGCGTTGTGAAAGGGGGCTAGACGGAAAAAATTCTTACGAAAAGTTGTCACGACACTTTTTGCAGCTGTGCGGCGTGCGTATGTTACTCTGTCTGTCTGTCTCTCTCTTATAGAAAGCAAGCCAGATATTTTCATTTTTATTTCGCATTGAACAGTGTGGTGTTGCGACGATTATTTTTGTTGAGTGTATACAGGTTTTTTGTACATAATAAATAATAAGAAATAACTTCGTTCCATCCGGGTGTCCCTTGACACCTCTCAAGTTTTTTTTATTTATTTAAAGGTACACCGACAGCTTCTGTATATAACATTTCAAATAATGATTGGTACCAAGTTATGGTCTTATACAGTTGCCAATAACAGGTGAACCAACGCTCACAAATTTTAATAGAAATGATATTACAACGTTGTGGGTCTTCCGATTCGTGGTCGCCACGAAAACGTTTTGTTCCAGCGGCCGTCGATACTAAGAGCTATAAGCCCTGCCCACTGCCACATCAGCTTAATTAATTCTTGATAAATTATTTTTATTTTATAATGTTTTAGTTTATAAACCGATTAGGAGCATTCTAGAAAGCATACTTTTACGAATAATAACTAAAAAAATCACAAGCAACGGAAATATAGCAAAACATAATAAAAAAATATCATATTGACAAAAATCTTATCTGTGGTTAATAAGCAGATCTTTTCTCTTTATAATATTATCTCAGATTCGTATATCTTACTAATATTATAAATTACTCTACAAACTATATTTTTGGCTTCGATATCGATTGTAGATCACGCCCCAAGTTTCCTTTAAAAAAAATATTCAATGTACAGTTTTACTTTCCTACGATTTTATTATATGTATAGATGCTAAAGTTTGTGAGTATGGATGTAGGAATGTTTGTTACTATTTCACGCAAAAACACAGATTTATTAAGTTGAACGCGCGTAAAACCGCGGGGCACAGCTAAAAATATAATAAATATTCAAATCGATATCCCCCACGTTTTTACAAAGCAGACCAAAATCCTACATTATTATAACTATATCATGTAGTAGCCAGAAAAGACTTTAAAATTCGAATTTAATTCCATTCATATAATGAAATTACTTACATATCTTATAGCAATATCTCCGAATGAGAACGTTCGAAGATCGCCAGTTATTTTTAATCGGATAAATCGGATTGCAATTGAAAATTAAATCAGTTCTTTACTCGGGGCGTTGGCCGCGTTAAGGTCGCTGTTGCGGGAGATCGAACGAGGCTTGACTCGAATGTAAGTTGTTTTATTTTCAATGATGTTGTAATCATTTATAATCATCGCTATCTGTCACCGTGATCGGAAACGAACTCTTAAAATATTGACTGGCCTGTTGGTGGAGTGGTTAGGGAACCTGCCTGCTAAGCAAGAGCTCGTGGAATCGATCGCCATTATGTGATGAGCAGGATTACCTTTTTATATTATTATTTGTCTCGACCAGGAACCGGAACACGCAGCGTGGGCAGGCCCCCTACAAGATGGACCGATGATCTTGTGCGGATCGCTGGAAACTGCTCGATGCGAATAGCGCAGTCCGCAGTGGCTTTCGGCTGATATGATGATGATGATAATTATTATTTGGTTTTCTTTAATTTCGCCCTCCCTGGAGGGGTTTGTTAGTCATCTCACGGGACGTAGCCAAGTAGATTACGTTATAGTATAAGCTGAAGAAACTGAAGAAGTAGTCAGGAATTTTCGAGTAAGACGGCACGTGTTCAGGATTATTGCTTTCTGCAGGGTGTTAAAGAGTATGCTTGAGGATTTCTAGGACATATAGGCTACGCTGAAGGCTCTTAGGTATGATTCCAGTGGCAGACATTTATTATTATTATACTATTACAGAGAGTTTTTAAAAGCTAGTACATACATAGGCCCACAAAACTGTTATAAACATTTTGTCTGTGGACATCTCTGTTCTGTGCCTGGATGTAATTTATGTATATGTATGCATTTGGATTTTGACGTGTGGCCGATGGCATTGAATATCGCGACCCCATTTCATCCCGTGGGGGACGTAGAAGTCGTCCCGTGGGTATATCTCTCAGAGAACGTCTCTCTGTGTATATGATCTCCAAACTGCGATCGCCAACCCGTCTGCCAAGTGTTTCGATTATATTATATTCCATAATTTGAAAGGATGTGCTCCTTTCAAATTATGGACGAAAGCTGATCACGATAATCGGCGAGTCAGGCCGCAGCTCCCCAGATTCCCTTGCTTAGCAGAGTTAATTTACTCGAACGCAAACTCAATGACTCATGGATTATCTCATTTTTATAGTCCGAATGGTAGTCGATTATAAGGAAATGAGGGGAAATTAAATTATACAAAAGTTTATTGACTTTATATACTTACGTTTATTTTTATTAAGTATATAGGTAATAATATCCTGGGACATTATTCACACACGGCCATCTGATCACAAACTATACGCACGAACGTCAAACTCTGTCTTTGTAAGTTATAATCCGTGATGTTCATGAGATACAGCCTGGTGAAAGACAGACAGACAGCGGATTCTTAGTACATAATAGGGTATCCCTAAAAAACAAGCCGAGAGGAATCGAGTTTTAGGAAACCTTTGCCACTGCTATTTATCCATACTGAGGTAGAAACAAATCAATCTAAGTCTGAACTTAAACTCGATCGAAAATTTTCCTCTGATAAATGAACAGCGATGACCTTGACGATGTCAACAAAAATATCCAAATCGTGATAAACATGAACTTAGCGTCATTTCACCTTGTTGAATGTCTACTGTCAGATGACAGCTAGGGGTTGTCCTGGTGTCAACTCTGATACAGATAACAACATATTATAATACGAAGTAGAATTACTTTTTCTTATCTCCTCCTTTTTTCTTTCTGATTAAATTCTTTGCGGGATCCATAATTTTTTTTTTTTTTTTTTATTCACGTATACTTTAAAAAAGCGCTTGTAAATAGTCAGAACATGTTTGTAGTAATATAGTTGTATACATTAGATATTATTTCTAGTAACATAGATATTTAGGTACATCTTGTATGAAAACATTTATAAAATTTATTTTATTACAGAAATGATATTTAGCTAGCTCGTATCAAGTTATTGTCAAGAGATTATGTTTAATTATCTAGTTTAAGTCTAATATTTTTACTACATATTGTCAATGATAATCAATCCAAGCATAAGGTTCACTTTCAATTGGTGAAATTCGACAGATTGGGGTAGCTTGATGTGCTGGCGTCTGTACACACATATGTACATACGTGTGTATGTTACGCGATTTCTTCGTTGTCTGTGAACCGATTTAAATAATTTATTTAATCGATAGGTTATTGGGGAATGAGGCCACATAAATTATTCAAATCGACTGGCTAAAGAAAAGTTGAGTCGGGTTAATGCTAATGGCCGATTAGTGTAGCGGTTAATGACCCTGACTTTTAAACTAGAGGTTAGCTGGGAGGTAGAGTGAGACACAGAACAAATCTGTGTTGTTAAGGTAAAAAGAAATGAGTCGAAAATGAGTTTTTTACAAATGGTTTCACACAATACCTAAAACTGTAAAAAATACATCTCTCACCGCTCCGTAATTGATCGTCGAGGTTAAGTAACTAGGCTCGCGGTCAGTCCATAGATGGGTGACCGCCAAAGTGGTTTATTTTCGGAGCGTCTCCGTGCTTCGGAGGGCACGTTAAGCTGTCGGTCCCGGTTACAGTCATTAGACAACAGTCGTTAAGCCATGTCGAAGGCCTACTGGGCGGCTTGAATAACTCTGACACTAGGGTTACCACTACGCATACGATAAGAAATCAATCAAGTGCATATTAAATATAAACTAAATTGATACAGGTCTCATATTTTAAAACCGTTTGTGGGTAAAACTGACTCGTCCTCTGTTACCTTCATCATCATCATCATATCAGCCGAAAGACGTCCACTGCTGGACAAAGGCCTCCCCCAAAGATCTCCACAATGGCCGGTCTTGCGCTATCCGCATCCAGCGATGGATCCGCACCTGTAGGGGGCCCTGCCCACGCTTCTTCTTTTACCTTAACACCACAGAAATATCCGTGTTCATCACATAAAGATTTGTCCTGAGTGGGAATCCAACCCACGACCTCTGGGTTAGCAGTCAGAGTCACTAACCACTAAATCAAAAGGCCGGTCACAAACGGCTAATAATAACAATATAATAATATCTCGGGACAATGTCACACAGATCATCCTAGCCCCAAACTAAGCAAAGCTTGTACTATGGGTAGCAGGCGACGATATATATACTTATATAGATAGATATATACTTATATACATAGAAAACATCCATGACTCAGAAACAAATATTCCTGCTCATCACACAAATATTTGCACTTACCGGGATTCGAACCCAGGACCACCAGCTTCGTAGGCAGGAGCACTACCAACTAGGCTACGGTGACCGACCGTACGGTAATCAAGCATGTGTTCCTGTATAATTCCAATAATCAGTAAATTCATTCCGCCACCCCGATTGGGTGCCATTAGGGTCTCTCCTCAAATCTCTCCTCAATCGACGGGCCTGTTGGCGTGGTTGGCAAATGCTTGCTTTTCACGCCTGAAGTCGTGGGATCGATTCCCACCCAGAAAATGAACATGTCTGTTTGTCCTGAGTCTGGGTGTCATTATCTATACATAAGTATGTATTTACAAAAAAAAAGTACTTAATATATGTAGTATATCAGTTATCTGGTTTCCATACTACAAGCTCTGCTTAGTTTGGGATCAAATGGCCGTGTGTGAATAATGTCCCAGGATATTATTATTATTATAATTCGCGTCGGCTAGTACAAATATTGTGGACGATTGTTTACACGTGTCGTTGACTCGTGGTGCGCAGTTTTTTCAGCGATGGCCTTTGTAGGTCATACGTTAAGGTTGTCAATAAACTTACTCTAGTATTGTCTGTGGTGTTGTATGAAGTTTATGGACGATTCTTTTTTTTTTAATGTTACGCGATTTTTCCGCTTTTAATTTAGGAAATGAATACTTCTTTAGGCGAGTTAAGCACTTACTGCCTAACCGTTAGAAACTCCCCGACACCAACTATAATTACATAATTTTGGAAAAGAGCTGATACTCTTACACTGCTGGACCGATATTAACCAAGCATAGCTAAGAATCATCGCAAGGAAACTAGTTTTTAAATGAAAAGATCCGCATCGAAATCGGTCACCCGTTTGAGAGCTGCGATCCTACAGACGGACACAGACAAACGGACATCGACGTCAAACTTATAATACCCCTCTGTTTTTGTTTCGGGGGTTAAAACATACATAGGTAAATCTATTCTCCCTTGACTTTGGCAAAACATTAAACAAATTAAAATCCTACTTATATGATAAATGCAAAGTTTGTGAGTATACCTAGATTGGATGTATGGATGGTTGTTTGTTACTCTTTCACGCAAAAATTTGCGGAACGGATCTTGATAAAATTAACGCCTATTATTAAAATTAACGCCAAGCACAGCTAGATGGAATATATTGGATTCACAACAAATTATTTTCTTTGGACAAATTAAAAAAGTACAGCATTAGGTCTGGTGTGGTCAGCCCTACCCCGCCCACTTCTTGGACCGAATTTCTTACAAACGCACATCTACAGGTTCACGGCTGCCTAGTTATTTACGTATCGCGTGCCATTATTAGAACTCTAAAACGTAACCTTTTATTTATTTTTGCCACTAGTCGATCGACATAAAATTATTAAGAATCACTCGAACAGTCTAGACTGTGAGTTTTTCACATTTATTTCACAGCAAGCGTTAGCACGCGCTGCGATAGCATTGTTATTACTGTGATGCGCTGTATATAGTTCCACCATTCGCGTTCGTTTACGATCTTGATTAATCCATCATCCAATTATATTCTATATAATTTGTAAATTGGCACGCTTGCAACTGAGCTTATAAGAATATTTAGAGAAAGGAAAGATTGTCACATAACTGTTTCAATTTGCAGATAGGTGTCGGTAACGAATCCAATTTTACAGCGAAAATGAGAACAGCGAAATCTAGTAATCTACTCAATGTTTACGTGTTCATTCACACGCGTTATATTGTGCGCGTGTGGCGTCGTTGCGCCTGCGCAAAACGGCCCGCGACCGAGCCCTCTTTGTTTGTTGACAAGCCGAGTGAACTCAACAAGCTGTTTTACTGTTTTGTTCGTGCGAGGACGTCGTGCGCGGCGGACGTGCACCGCGTCTACACTCTACTTTGTTTAGAGCTATCGTGTTATCGCGTATATCGGCTAAATTTAGTGCAGTTATTTTGAAGTTTTTATCCTCTTCTGCGCAATATTCAAGTGTATAGTGTTGTTTTGTGACGAGCTCAGGCCTGTCGGCGTCTGTCTTGGAAGATTTTTTATCCACATCTAAAATTACTCGTTCAGTGCTGTGCCAGAAGGTAATTTATTTCACTTTATTTTTCTTTAACACCGTAGCAAAATAAGTAATCGACTTACTGGTAGTTCAAAGGAATCATTTAATGGACGCTGTGAGTGTATCAAATGTATAATCAGTGAACTCGTCAATACAATATCTGTTGCTTTGAATGCAAATGGATGCATTGCTCATTATTTGGTATTCTATTATGTAAAGACATGAATAATATTTGTATATAGGAGATAAAGATCGCGATATGTCAGGTCGTGGAAGGGAAAGTGAGTAGGTATATTCAAACATGGCCATTAATATGGCACCGCTCGATTTCACCGCTAATGAGATGCCGCTTGCACATAATGAAAAGACAAAGTTTGCCAGTTCCAACGCGGTACGTTTAGATACAGTTATAATTTGGCCGGCTGCCGTAGAAGGCGGTTAGCGGTATATCTTCTGGTCGTCTGGTGGCCTGGTAAGGAGTATCTTGTATAACGGTAAAGTGCACCGTAGTAATGTTTCACATACTTAAACAATTGTCAGTCCTAGTGACACGGTGATTCAATTTTTTGCGGTCGACAGAACCGTAGTGAGGAGGTCAAAATCCTGTTATTTAAGTTCACGACCTATAGTGTAAGAAATAGTTATGTCAATAAACCTGTTTTATAATGATTACTCTTTAATGTGCAATTAAAAGGCGTATAACATTTCTTTTGTTTATTTACCTACCTACTTTACTTTCTTATCGGCTTGATGATGTTTGTGATTTATGAGTTGTGATAACGGCTACACATATGTATGTAAATATTATTGTATATGTATACCATAATATTTGTCTGGCCGTATAGTGTAGTAGTTCGTGATGCTCACTGCTAAGAAGGGATCTTGGGTTCAATCCCATTCCAGGACAAATCATTGTGTGATGAGCACGATTATTTTGTTGTGTGTCCGGGTGTAATTTATAGTAAATATTAACTATGTACTATAAATATTTGTCTGGCCGTTTGATTCAGTGGTTAGTGAACCTGTCTGTTAAGCCATAGGTCATGGTTCGATCACCATCCAAGGCAAATCTTTGTGTAATGAGTACTAGTAATTATTTATTCTGTTCTGGGTGTAATTTACATAAAATATCGTCACCGTAGCCTAGTTGGTAGTGCTTCTGCCTACGTAGTTGGTGGTCCTGGGTTCGAATCCCGGTAAGTGCAAATATTTGCGTGATGAGCACGAATATTTGTTTCTGAGTCATGGATGTTTTCTATGTATTTAAGTATTTATCTATCTATATAAGTATGTATATCGTCGCCTGGTACCCATAGTACAAGCTTTGCTTAGTTTGGGGCTAGGATGATATGTGTGACATTGTCTCTAGGTATAAAAAAAAAAAAAAAAAAAAAAAAAGTTTCCCAATTGTCTGGTTGCCATATACAGCTAGTTTGGGATCAGATGGCAGTGTGTTAGTGGTCCCAAGATATTTATTTATTTAGATTAATTTATTTGCATATATTGTCTAGCCGTATTTGTATAATCACACTAATATTATAAAGGTGAAAGTTTGTGAGTGTGTATGTTTGTTACCTCTTCACGTCTAAATGGCGGGAGATTTCAATAAAATTTGGTATGGAGTTAGTTGACCTGGATTAACACATAGGCTATAATTTATAAAGTTTACGCGCGTAAAGCAGCGGGGCACAGTTTATCAGTTGTCTGGTTGCCATACTATACCTACAACTATGACTACTCGACTACTATATGACTGCCTCGTGTGTCTAGCGGTAGCGTGTTCACCCGCAGATAACGAGGTCCTGGGTTCAACTCCCGGGTCGGGCCAAAGTGATTTTGAGACTTTTCTGTAAAATGAAAAATTTCTCAGCATCAGCCCGAAGTCTGGGAGTTGGCGGTATTATACCCTCGGAGAGCACGTTAAGCCGTCGGTCCTGTGCCTGACCTCTTTCCGGTCGTGTCGCTAGTCGTCCCATCGGATTATGAGAGTGATGGAATAGAAAGTGCTCCTGTGTTTGCGCACACACCTGAGCACTATAATATGTCCCGCGCAGATGGCTAATCTCTATTGAGACTGGCCGCCGTGGCCAGATTCGGCTAGGAGGTCATTATTTATATTTATTATACCTACAAGCTTTGCCTAGTTTGGGATCAGATGGCATGGCATTTGTTAGTTATCCCAAGATATTTATTTATTTGCATTTGTCTAGCCGTATTTGTATATTATTTAAATAAGAGCAAACTGCATTGTTTCAGTGCATTACTTGAATAATACATTTCGCTACGTCTCATTATTCTTTTAATTGCCTTCAGACATCGTAAAGTTGTTCACTTTTATATCTTTCATTATTTTAAAAGATAAAGCCTTCTTAGGGTCCTTGTACTTACATAAAAACCAAGACCTTTTCTTTTATGTTAAATGTTATAACTTATAATACTCTGATTGCCTTTTCGGAGAGGCATCTCCATTAAACGCTGTATTTCTTTTCCGATGAATTTCTCCATTGTTAAATTATTCTTTTGTGGGACCTTCTATTCTGGTAATTCTTAGGGCATTTCTTGAGAAGGTATATAGTCTGTCTGCCTCGTTGGTCTAGCGGTAGCGTTTTCACCCGCAGAACGAGGTCCTGGGTTCAAATCCGGATCAGGCCAAAGTGGTTTTGGGACTTTTCTGTAAAAAGAAAAAATTCTCAACATCAGCCCGATGTTTAGCTTTGGCAGTATAATGCCTCGGGAGCACGTAAAGCCGTCGGTCCTGTACCTGACCTCTTTCCGGTCGTGTCGCTAGGCGTCCAATCGGATCATGAGAGTGATGGAATAGAAAGTGCTCTTGTGTTTGCGCACACACTTGAGCACTATAATATGTCCCGCGCAGATGGATAATCTCTGTTGAGACTGGCCGCCGTGGCCGAAATTCGGCTAGGCGGACATTATAGTTTGTGCAATTCGGAACGGTGTGGATTGTATAGTGTAAGCCACTCGAGGAATTTTATCTTATTCTAGTATATTGACCTTTTGAACATACGAGTATAACGTCTGAGTTAAAAATAATTAAGCGAAAGTCTGATATTTCATGTTACAAATATTTGAAGACATATAATTTTATGTCAGGGATAACGATTAGTTATTGACATTATAATGTTTTATAGTTTAAACCGATGGCGTAGAAATCGTCCGAAGGAATACCTACCTGAGAACGGGCAGTAGCGTTTTTCTGTGACCATCAAACTGCGATCGCCAACCCGTCTGCCAAGCGTGGCGATTATGGCATATCCCCCCATTCTTTGGAGAGGCTTTTGTCCAGCAGTGGACGTACTTTGGCTGACATGATGATGACAGTTTAAAATGACTGCCTCGTCGGTGTGTTCGACCGCAGATAAAAAGGTTCTGAGTTCAAAAGGTAGTAGATGAACCCACTGAGTTTGTTTCGCTGGGTCTACTCAGTTGGGGCGCTTTGGATCCGGTGGTAGCATTAAAGCGCGACCGTCGTTACCAACCGTCATAATAATAATACCTTAATATAGACAGAACAATTGACATTATGTAGTAAAAATATTAGACTTAAACTAGATATTTAAACATAATGTCTTGACAATAACTTGATACGAGCTAGCTAAATATCATTGCTATAATAAATAATAATACAATCAATTCTCAAACTCAAATATTTTATTCGCTTAAATATGGGTTATAAAAGATCTTAAAAATAATACAACGTACGATCCATATTAGCCTTTCGACGTGCAAATATTGACAATTATTGTATTTTCAATACGTATGTTACTAGAAATAATAATGTATACAACTATATTACTACAAACATGTTCTGACTATTTACAAGCGCTTTTTTAAAGTCTACGTGAATAAAAACCTTTTTATTTTAATCCCGGGTCGGGCCAAAGAGTGGCGTGTGATGCCACTCAACTTTCAATATCTTTACTACGCATGCCATTAATTGCACCAGACAACAATATTACACAATGCTATATAATATGCATCAATGACTAATAAAGATAAGTCTGACAGCCAATTACTTACCATAAATATCACATTAATATTATAAATGTGAAAGTTTGTGAGTGTGTGAGTGTGTATGTTTGTTACTTCTTCACGACCAAACGACTGCAGCGATTGTAACAAAACTTGGTATGGATTTAGCTGACACCCTGGATTAACACATAGGCTATAATTTATAAGGTTTAATGCGGGTAAAACCGCGAGGCACTGCTAGTATAATTATAATAACAAAGACCGATGTATAACGTTTTTTTTAACTACAATAAAACTAGCTATGCCCCGAGGTTTCTCCCGCGTTAAACTATGTAAATTGTAGCCTATATGTTATTCGAATATATAAGCTAGATTACTACAAAGTTTCATGAAAATCCTTTCGGTAGTTTTTGCGTGATGAAGTAACAAACATACACACTCACAAATTTTCGTTTTTACTAGCTGTGAAATATAGCCTATGTGTTAATCCAGGGTGTCAGCTAACTCCATACTAAAGATTATTGAAATCGCTCCAGCCGTTTAGACGTGAAGAAGTAACAAACATACACACTCACACACTCACAAACTTTCGCCTTTATAATATTAGTGTGATACACAAAGTATCTAAATTTAATGTTCACTGTTGCAATCACTAAATTTATAATTTTTTTATAGAGCTCTCTGCGAAATTAGTGGGAGTCTAGTAGATACACTTTACGACTGAAAGTATTTTATATCTTAAGATTAGTAAAACCTAATTTTGGTCTTTTGGCGTGGTTGGTAGATACGCTGACTTTCACGCCGCAGGTAGTTTGTTCGATTCCCACCCGGGACAGATATTTGTGTGTATGAACATGTCTGTTTGTCCTGAGTCTGGGTGAAAATTATCTATATAAGTATGTATTAAAAAAAAAAAAAATAGTATATGTCATATATCAGTTATCTGGTTTCCATAGTACAAGCTCTGCTTAGTTTGGGACCAGATGGCCGTGTGTAAATAATGTCCCAGGATATTATTATTATTATTACTTAAGTTTCGTGGATACTTCATGGTTATCCAAAGAGCTTCACTAATCATATTAAATCTATAACCAATATTAGTTTTCTTATTTTTAATTGCACTTGAAGGTCTAGTGGTTATTGACCCTGACTGTTAAGCGAGAGGTCTTGGGTTCGATCGCCACCGAGCGCAAATATTTTTGTGATGGGCACAGATTATTTATTGTTCTGTACCTGTGTGTAATTTATCTATAACTAGCTAAGCCTAGCGGAGTTTCCCGCGTTTAACTTTACTTTAGAATTTCATTATAGCCTATGTGTTAATCCAGGGTGTCAGCTAACTCCATACCAAATTTTATTAAAATCGCTCCAGCCGTTTACTCGTGAAGAAGTAACAAACATACTCGTACACACTCGCACACTCACTAACTTTCACCTTAATAATATTATTTATTTATTTAGGACAACCAGTAACTGTTACATTTTTGCTAGTCTAAATACAACACTTAAAAATTAAAATCAAATGCACAGTTTATTAAGGTGTCACAACATGCACAGATTCATGACACTCGTGACATCAGTAAAAAACAAAAAATATATAACAACTAAAACTAAATATAAAATGAAAAATACTATAGCTAAAATAAAATTAAAATTTAGGAAACAAAATTAACATAAAAAACGAAACATAAAATATAAAACAAAGAGTAAAAAGTGAATATTAATGATAAAACAATTAAAATTACTTAATAATATCAAAACATATTTTTTTATAGGTGGACAATCTGTTATTATATATTAGTATGATATATATTTATTCAGGAATGTATAAGTATGTTTATTAGTTGTCTGGTTGCCATAGTGCAGGCTCTGCCTAGTTTGGGATCAGATGGCAGTGCGTTAGTTAAGTATCCCAAGATATTGATTTATTTAACACACTTTTAAGTTACATGTTACAAAGAGAAAAATCGTTTCCATAGATAAGCTTCATTTATTAATTATAGCTGTGCCCCGCGGTTTTACCCGCGTTAAACTTTATAAATTATCACAGCTCCTCCCCCGTAGGTGATAGCGTGATAATTAGTACCCTATATGTTGACCCGACCTCTTAGTAATATTCATGCAAAATTTGAAGTATATCCATGCAGTACTTTTTGAGTTTAGCTCGGACATACATACAGACAAACAGATAAACAGACAAAAATTCTAAAAATTATATTTTTGGTTACGATATCGATTATAGATCACGCCCCAAGTATTCTTTTAAAAAATATTCAATGTACAGTTTTGACTTTCCTACGAGTTTATTATATGTATAGATAGATTTTCTTCCTAAAGTCTGGGAAGACAAAAAAATTTTTTTTTGACCGTGATAATTTGATATAATAGGCACAAGCAGTGTACAAACGCCAGCACATCAAATTTCCTCAATTAAAAGTGAACCTTATGCTTATGTGTAGTATGAGGTAGGGCACAGCGTTCATTCGCTCAAAGAGCAGCCCGACTGGGGAAGCACCTCCACTTTACAGAAGAAATTCCTCAATAATAACATTAGTAATTTTAATGTTGTGTTTCCGAGTGTGTGTAAGGTCGCTAGAGCTCATTGGGGTGGGGGGAAGGATCAGCAACACTTGTTTGCTGCCTCGTAAAGCCCGGCAACGCACTCGCGACTCCTCTGGTGTCGCGAGTGTTCATGGGCGGTGATCACTCTGATATATATAAAAAAAGATTGAGGTAGCTGGATGTGCTGGCGTCTGTACAATAAAATACTAAAATTATAATTTAAAATTGTTGATCATTGTTGTTTAATACCATCCTCTTATTTTTTTTTAACAGCAACATTATTTAAATATAATCTGTAGACGTTTACTATATCAGCTCTTGAAATATTTATTAACTTCCGTCATGATGAAGAATAAGGACAGTGCCAAGACGCACAATAATTTGAAACAAAAAACATCCTTTGAACAAGATGCAGTTCTCCAGATGACTCACTGCAGAGAAAGTTCCTGATTCGGACTTAACGTTGGCAGTAATCCAACGGCTGTATATAACGTGACATATATAGGTACATACACACCTGCACTCACGCACACACACAAACTCTCTCTCACACACACACTAGTACAGACGCCAGCACATCCAGCTACTTTATTCTGTCAAATTTCTTTAATAGATTTTCAACTTTATCACAAAACATAAGTTTCACTTTCAATTGGGGAAATTTGACAGATTGGGGTAGCTTGATGTGCTGGCGCCTGTACATACAATCATCTATTCAGACTTTAGAAATGTACCAACTCTTAATTTTAATTATTTATTTCTGTAACTTGAAGATTATTTTAAGCACATTTTATTGTAAAACATTCCTCGATGGACGAGACTGGACAGGCTATCCTAGTGCGGGTTCATGGTTCATTCTAGTGTCATCTTTAATATAATAAGTGCAACCATTTGTGAAACAATATATTTTTATTTTATTTTGTTCGCCAGCATATCAACCTATCCCCTAATTTCCCCAATTGAAATGAACCTTATGCCTAAGTGATAAAGTTGAAAATCTATAAAAGAAATTTGACAGATTGGGGTAGGTTGATGTGCTGGCTTCTGTACATATATAGTAATAGTAGTCTTTGTAATACCTTTAATCTTTTTTTAATTAACTAGAATTCGCGCAACATTGGTTTCTTACAACATATTAGTATTGCGCGTTGTTTATTTAATAATTATACCTAGATATCTATACAATCTCTTTGCTTAAGTATAGGCGACGTGACGTTGTCTATGTAAATTGCCCTTGACAACGTCTTTTGTTGTTAATCTTATATATTTATTCAATAGTAAATAATTAAATTAATAAAATGAAATTATAAGTTAAAAATTAGATAAACTAGAGATACACTATTTATCCTAAAAGGCGTCCAATAATCCCTCCGCATCGCTTATGGAAAAAGTGCCCAGAAGGCTGGCCGCATTGCCACGCTGGATGGCAATGCTGATCCTCTGACCCAAGAATAGACCATATATATATATATATATTGCTAAAACTCGCGAACGGCTGAACGGATTTATCTTATCTTGGTCTTGAAATGTTCGTGGAGGACTAGGGAAGGTTTAAAAAAAAATCGAATAATTGCCTTTTTAACAGTCCTTTTCTTCATTTCTAAACCAAGGTCTTTTATTATTCGATTGAGGCAGCACGAAGTCTGCTAGTATGTAATAATAATGCTCCTGGCCGAATGTTGGTTAAGGAGAAAAAATCATTGGTGATAATATTGCAGTGCAGGAAATGTACGTGGGGTGCATAGAAGTTGTCCCGAGGGAATATCTCCCTAAAAACGGGCAGCAGCGTCTCTCTGTGTACTATGACCATCATACTGCGATCGCCAACCTGTCTGTCCAAGCGTGGCAATTATGGTATATCCCTCCAAAAGATGGACACAACTAATTTGCATTTCTTTTTGGTTGCACGCGCACTTACTTAATGATTATATTTTCGTGAAAATTGATGAGCAATTTTTTCCGCAATGCATAATTTCCTCTTCATTGTCGATAGTTAGTATTTTAAAACAGTTTTAATTTGGTTACTATTATGGCGACCAATTTTGGTTCCCCGTGGGTCAGATAATACGGATTTATATACTTGTGACCGTGTTAGTAGCCACTGCATCTGTTTGTTTAGAAAGTAATGTCGTGATTATTTCTTAGTAATGTGAATATAATGAAGAGAAATGCTTGCGCACTTAATAATTACTTTTTCGGGAAAATTCATGAGCTATTTTCCCGTAATCCAAATTTTCCTTTTCATTGTTTGTTTTTTTTTAACAGTTTTCATTTGGTTACTATTAAGGCGATCAATTTCGGTTCCCCGTGGGTCAGATATAAGACGGATTTACTTATAAGTAACCGTGTTAGTAGGTGTTACTAGCTTCTGTATATATCTGTTTGTTTAGAAAGTAATGTCGTGATATTTTCTTAGTCATGTGAATATAATGAAGACGAAAGTGTGCGTTGTTAGCGATTATATTCTCGGGAAAATTGCTCATCCGTTCTAGTGTGTTCTTTGTCTTTTAAATAGCTTATACTTAATGAATGTTTTATATGATTCACGTTGAACAAGTATGTAGGAGCTCTGCTCAGATGTTAATCAACGAACAAAACACACAGGCAAATCAACCTTATCATTCCCTTTCTGAGACCTCACGGAAGATTTCGGTGTTATCCATCGGCTATGTTTTCTAAGAACATCGTCGGCTGATATGTTCACAGTTGCATGTGGATTTGATAACACCTTCTGGGGCTCTACCGGCTAAGTCGATGAACATCGATTTCTTAAATGGCGTTCATATAAATAAAGGTAAAAAATGAATTAAACAGTGGTTTAATCGGCTATTCCGGACCATTTATTACGTCACACGTGCTCATGGAAGCCGATTTAACGATTGATTAAGTCATTCTTAACCTTTATTTATTTGAAAGCCATTTAAGAAATCGAAGTTCGGCGACTTAGCCGGTAGAGCCCCTGAACTATCGAACTGTTACAACTATTAAGTGTAAAGATTAATTATTCGATGCGCAATTAATTCTTTTTAGTAGACAGCGCTCGCACTAAATAAATGAAACACGCACGGTGACTGTCTTTCGACAAGCCAAAGTTGCAATTCACGCGCGCACAAAGCACACTTTTCACCGAATAACGATATACAACATGTAACTTAATTAACTCACACCCTGAAAATAGTTTGTTCAGAATCTTTTACTGAATCGATTTATATCATTTTTAATATCGGTAATTTTTTATTCCAACATAATTAAAACTACGGAAATTATCGTTATTTTGACCCTGTACAGTCAAAACAAATTGAAATAGACCGTAAGTCAAAGAAATAAAACTTTTAAATCGCAGTTTTATTTGTATTCATACAAATTCCATCATTCAACACAAAATAAATAAAAATGAACTTTATTCCAAGAAACTAATTTAGTAAATAACATTGCATATACATGTTAAATTAAAAATTTAGTGTATGTATTGTGATTAGAACATAATATTCTAATAGGGGTGTCTGAGGGTGTGCGTTAATTACGTTTCTTGTTGTATGTAATGTCCAGTTATATTTCTGTCTTAAATTCTGAAGTCTACTTCAAGTAGACTTCACATATTATCAAGAATATTTTGGGGAACTCTCAAGCATGCAGATTTCTATCGTCACTAACTTATATGTCCCTCTCAACTTCCGTTCGCCTCGCATGTGGCTTCGCCCGATCACACATTTCGTAACCCACGCGTCACGCGTTCAGCAGTTAACTGCCCAAGTCAAGCGTGCGTAAATAAATTTTACTTAAAAAATCAGCTTTGAGTGTTAACTCCTGACCTCTGAGTCCACAAGCAGTCATAGATATAACTAAATAATCCATATAAAATCAATTTACGTAGAAAACAGGTTTGGAGTTAATATGTGCAACGTTCGACGTATGAGACTATTCTCGTGCTAGTTCCCAATATAAACTACAGAATTAAATCTGGACTATCTTCTCGTGATTTGAGTACGAACTGGCGCATGGCGGAACGACGCACTACGGAGGTATTCCACAGAGTATATTATATATATGCCTGTTGCCGTGGTTGGCAAATGCTTGCTTTACATGCCGGAGGTCGTGGGTTCGATTCCCACCCAGGACAGATATTTGTGTGCATGAACATATCTGTTTGTCCTGAGTCTGGGTGTAATTATCTATATAAGTATGTTCATATTTACAAAAGAAAAGTCGTATGTGTAGTATATCAGTTTTCTGGTTTCCATAGTATCAGCTTTGCCTAGTTTGGGATCAGATGGTCGTGTGTGTGTAATCTCCTAAGAATATAACGACAGTAAACGAGGCAAAAGAAGTGTGCGAAGATCGTGACAATTGGAAACAGTCACTGCCTACCTCTCTGGAAAACAGGCGTGAGTCTATATGTATATGTACGGGTTGGTATGGAGTGGCCCTGAGATTAAACATTATCTAGAAAAAAAACTAAAGCCACATGAACAAATAAGTGCCGTATATATATATATATATATATATATATATATTGTACGTTGATCTTAACTATAATAATAATATCTTTGGTCAATATTTAGATAACTGATATACCACATATACTTACTACTTTTCTTCCGAGATCCGGCGGCACTTATTTGTTCATGTGGCTTTAGTTTTTTTTCTAGATAATGTTTAATCTGATAGCCGTGTGGTGTCCGGCCTAGAAATAATAACAGTGCCACTCCATACCAACCCGTACATATATAGACTCACGCCTGTTTTCCAGAGAGGTAGGCAGTGACTGTTTCCAATTGTCACCATCTTCGCACACTTCTTTTGCCTCGTTTACTGTCGTTATATTCCATCTGCCATGCCATGCCATCTGATCCCAAACTAAGCAGAGCTTGTATTATAGAAACCCGATAACATATCTAAATATAAATTCTAAATATAGGGACAATGTCACACAGATCATCCTAGCCTCAAACTAAGCAAAGCTTGTACTATGGGTACCAGACGACGATATACATACTTATATAGATAGATAAATACTTAAATACATAGAAAACATACATGACTCAGAAACAAATATTCGTGCTCATCACACAAATATTTGCACTTACCGGGATTCGAACCCAGGACCACCAGCTTCGTAGGCAGGAGCACTACCAACTAGGCTACGGTGACCGTATATTACTTATACTACTTTTCTTTTGTTAATAGATACTTATATAGATAATTACACCAAGACTCAGGAGAAACAGACATGTTCATGCACACAAATATCTGTCCTGGGTAGGAATGAAACCCACGACCTCCGTCGTGAAAAGCAAGCATTTGCCAACCACGCCAACAAGCCATTATGGTTGGTAATCAGATACAGATTTACTTTATAACTGACTTCGCTAGGTATAATACTAGATTTGCATCTATACCAAGGTCATCTTCGTAAGAACCAGATTTTAACCCATGAGGCTACTTGCAGCCGCTCAGATGCAAATAATTCGTCGTATTTCCGTACAACAAGGTCATCTCAAGGACACTTTTTGTTATAAAGGTGATTCGTTATCCAGCAAAAACTAGACTACCTTCAAAGAACAGTTAAGAACACCTAATAACCTAAAACCGCAACACTAATCTGAAACATCGTTAAAATCACACTAATATTATAAATACGAAAGTTTGTGAGTATGGATGGATGTAATGAAATAATGAAATTTATTCAGCACTTGGGTATTTACATACACTTGTACTTGTCAAGCTCACAATGTATTACATAAACACAGTTTAAAAACAGTAATTAAAGCAAGAAAATATTTTGAATTAGTCCGTCCGTGCGGTCTGTTTCGTCACATATATTTTTAATATCCTTAAATCCGTTGTCTCTGCCTACCCCTCTGGGAAACAGGCGTGAGTCTGTGTATGTATGTGAATAAATAATAAATAGCAAGTTACTAAGCTATTATTGTTACATTTAGCAATTGGATATTGAAATTAAAGAATTGAAAACAACGAGCAGTTGGCTAGCGCAAAAGGCTCTCAACCAGTAGCTTAATTTAAGCGACTAATACCTGAGGGCCCCCTTATGGGGTTCGGGCCACAACTCAGGCGGCCGCTGATGTATGGATGTTTGGAAGACTTTCACGCAAAAACTACTGAACTGATTTTGATGTTACTTTACATAGGCTATGATTTATTAAATTTGACGCGGGTGAACCCACGGGGCTCAGCTAGTATTAAATAAATTTGGCGTGGTTGTCAAATTCGATTCCCACCCAAGACAGATATTTCTGTGCATGAATTTGTCTGTTTGTCCTGAGTCTGGGTGTAATTATCTATATAAGTATGTATTTACAAAAGAAAAGTAGTATACATAGTATACCTATCAGCTATCTGGTTTCCATAGTACAAGCTCTGCTTAATTTGGGATGTAAGCTATATTACTATAAAGTTTCATCAAAATCCATTTAGTAGTTTTTGCGTGAAAGAGTAACAAACATCCATACATCCATCCATACTTACAAACTTTCGTATTTATAATATTCGTAGGATTATTATATTTGACATTTAAAATTGACCACTGTAGCTGCGAAAAGCTCCCTGAAAATAGAGTTGAATGGAGCAAACGTGTAGTGGAGGGTCGTCAGATCTGTGACGAAGACAGAAGCGACATGAAAGCGGCTCGGCACCAACCACCGCAAACTTCTCTTGTCAGGCCTGCGGCAGGCTATGTCGCTCTCGCATCGGTTTGTTTAGCCACCAAAAGAAATGTCTCTCAGACAATGCGCCGTAAATCGTCTGTAACAGACGCAAAGGCCATATATCACCATCACCATAGCCTAGTTGGTAGTGCTCCTGCCTACGAAGCTGGTGGTCCTGGGTTCGAATCCCGGTAAGTGCAAATATTTGTGTGATGAGCACGAATATTTGTTTCTGAGTCTTGGATGTTTTCTATTTATATATGTATTTATCTATCTATATAAGTATGTATATCGTCGCCTGGTACCCATAGTACAAGCTTTGCTTAGTTTGGGGCTAGGATGATCTGTGTGACATTGTCCCCAGATATTATTATTATTATATTATATTTGAAGTATTCGGTAATCATTGCGATGCCCTTGCAGTTGCAGTTATTATCGAAGACGATCAACTGATATCAGTAATAAGCAGCAATTTAGTTACAAAATTGACCACAAGTTGCGTCAACAGTTAAACGCTTATCTACTCAATACATAACAAGGAAGCAATACCCAAAGCCTGATACAGAATGAGTATAGTTACTGTTGACTAGCTGTGCCCGCGATTTCGTCCGCACATTTTGTAATGACTCCGTAATGTTACATAAGAATATCTCTAATATCTGTTCTCTTGTCGCAGACTTAAAAAACATTCACAAAAACCTTTACATATTTTCATACAAACTTTCGCCCTCTTTTTACACCTTTGAGCGTAAAACTTTTACAAACTTTGAAGATCATATTTATATCGAATCAACAGTCAAACAATTCAGTTTAAGTTACTTTAACGTTAATCGAACAATCATTAAATGGGACTAAATAATAGTGTCAAAACTATTGCTGTTTATTGTTATTAAATTATTGTTATCGGACGATGTAAACTATAATTACTTGTAATATGAAGTACTATTATCATTTAAGTAAGTGTTTTTTGTTATAAGTCTTTTTGGTAATAAATTTCTTTAAACTTAGTTTCAATCTTCTAGCTCTAAAAATGACGATACTTCCATACAAGTTTTGATTCCCCCTTTTAATCCCTTACAGCCATTTTTTCGCATTAAAATGTTGCCTATGTCCTTTCTCTGGCTCTAGACTATCTGTGTACCGAATTTCATTTAAATCGGTTCAGTAGTTTTGGTGTGAAAGCACGACAGACAGAGTTACTTTCGCATTTATAATATTAGTAAGAATTATTACATTAAGTAATGTAAGTAATGGAATCAGGCGTTACTTTGCGGAAATCCATAACAATCAAAATACAAAATCAATATTTAGTGTTAATTCCGCTAATTGTCAGTTTAATCATGCTGGGATGCAATTTGCACCGCCCTCCCGCCCGCAAAAATGTGCACATGCAAGAAGGACAATATAAAAAGCAAATTACATGCACCAGTACGATACCCTATCGATAGGGTATCGTACTGGTGCATGCAAGAAGGACAATATAAAAAGCAAATTACATGCACCAGTACGATACCCTATCGATAGGGTATCGTACTGGTGCATGTAATTTGCTTTTTATATTGTCCTTCTTGCATGTGCACATTTTTGCGGGCGGGAGGGCGGTGCAAATTGCATCCCAGCATGATTAAACTGACAATTAGCGGAATTAACACTAAATATTGATTTTGTATTTTGATTTAATTATTACATTATTAATTAATGAATTATTATTACCTATTATTATTTAATAAAGTACCAAGTATAGTACTTTATGTGTATTACAATCTAGTCTAGAGACTAATAAGTAATTTTATATGAACCTAAACTTCTACATAAACATAATTAATTCTAAGAGCCGATTTCACCGTTAAAATTAAACGCGATCAATTGACGCTAAACACTTTAACTTAACGTTTAATTTTAACGGTGAAATCGGCTCTAAGAAGCAGTCCACCGACTTTCCTTAGTCATATTTGATAAGGGGCAGACAGTTCGTTCATGTGTTCTTTATAATTACACAAGCTATGTCCCGCGGTTTCACCCGCGTTTAAGTAGTTTTGGCGTAAAAGAGTAACAAACATACATCTATACTCACAAACTTTGACATTTATAATATTAGTAGGATGTGTACCTCTAGCGGTTTTGGCAGTGCACGCCGGAATAGCTCGCAAATGGTAGTTTCTTTCCTACTTCTTGTCAATTATCATCATATTTTGGACAATTCACACAATATCTTTATAAATTGTAGCCTGTGTGTTATTCTGATGGATAAGCTGTATTATTGTAAAGTTTCATTAAAATCCATTCTGTAGTTTTTACGTGAAAGAGTAACTAACATCCATCCTTTACTTACAAACTTTCTCGTTTATAATATTAGTAGGATATCTATATAAATTGTAACCTATTTGTTATTCTGATGTATAAGCTATATCATTGTAAAGTTTCATTAAAATCCATTCAGTAGTTTTTACGTGAAAGAGTAACTAACATCCATCCTTTACTTACAAACTTTCTCGTTTATAATATTAGTAGGATATCTATATAAATTGTAACCTATTTGTTATTCTGATGTATAAGCTATATCATTGTAAAGTTTCATTAAAATCCATTCAGTAGTTTTTACGTGAAAGAGTAACTAACATCCATCCTTTACTTACAAACTTTCTCGTTTATAATATTAGTAGGATATCTATATAAATTGTAACCTATTTGTTATTCTGATGTATAAGCTATATCATTGTAAAGTTTCATTAAAATCCATTCAGTAGTTTTTACGTGAAAGAGTAGGTAGCTAACATCCATCAATACTTACAAACTTTCGCGTTTACAATATTAGTAGGATATTTTTATAAATAGTAGCCTATGTGTTATTCTGATGTATAAGCTATATTATTGTAAAGTTTCATTAAAATACATTTAGTAGTTTTTACGTGAAAGAGTAGGTAACTAACATCCATCCATACTTACAAACTTTCGCGTTTATAATATTAGTAGGATATCTTTATAAATAGTAGCCTATGGGCTATTCTGATGTGTTAGCTATATTATTGTAAAGTTTCATTAAAATCAATTCAGTAGTTTTTACGTGAAAGAGTAACAAACATCCATCCATACTTACAAACTTTCGCGTTTATAATATTTAATTTTGTAGGATTATTGTGCAGAAGGTATATATATACCTGACATTGATCGCTTGTTACTCGTATCCGTCGAATTGTAGACATTCGCGTTGAACAAAAGAGATATCCACTAAATAACTGGTCTTTCATTACTGTAACGGCAAAGACCTCTATACCGTTGCATCGCTCCGAGGAAGGGAGCAATCGTCGCTTAACTTAAGTAATTTTAAGGTATAAACTCGTCCCGCCAATTTGGCTCGCTTCCAAAGAGTTTAAAGGAAATATTTACAGTACGGTGAATACCGAAACCCTTTGTAGAAACTGCGAAGACGGTCCATGCTTCTGAGTTTAGACATGAAACTGTGTATTGTTTTAAAAAAGAGAAGTGAATTTAATTAATTTGTTTTTTAACGGGCCAGTTGGCGTGGTTGGTAAATGCTTGTCTTCCACGCCGCAGGTCGTGGGTTCGATTCGATATTTGAGTGTATGAACTTGTCTGTTTGTCAAATATGTAATTACAAAAGAAACGTAGTGTACGTATATCAGTTATCTGATTTCCATAGTACAGACGCCCGCACATCAAGCTTCCCCAATCAGTCAAATTTCCACAATAGAAAGTTAAGGTTCACTTTTGTGATAAAGTTAAAATCTATAAAAGAAATTTGACAGATTGGGGTAGCTGGATGTGCTGGCGTCTATCTGTACAAGCTCTGATTAATTTGGGATCATGGCCGTTTGTGAATATCCCAGGATATTATTATTATTAGGCGTTGAACTTTAGAAAAATCGTTTTGAAACTTACTCACAGACCATGTGCAAAATAGTTTATTTTCTTATATAGTAGCAAGGCAAACGATGAATTGGGTCACCTTTTGGTAAGTGATCACCGCCGCTCATGGACACTCGCAACACCAGAGGAGCCGCAAGTCGCAGTCGCCGACCTTTAAGAAAGGAATAGACTCGCTTCTTGATCGTTGCCTGACCAAGTATATTTGTCCTAAAAGCACTTCATCATCATCATATCAGCCGAAAGACGTCCACTGCTGGACAAAGGCCTCCCCCAAGGATCTCCACAATAGCCGGTCCTGCCCTGCCCGCATCCAGCGGCTTCCCGCGACCCGCACAAAATCATCGGTCCACCGTGTAGGAGGCCTGCCCACGCTGCGTCTTCCGGTTCGTGGTCGCCACTCGAGAACCTTTCTGCCCCTTAAAAGCACTTAATTAATAAATATACGGTTTCCCTTGTATATATTCAGGTTTCATTGTCCGTTACGCCATAGTTAAATACGTAAACAAAGCAATTTATTTTCATTGTTATGTGGTATGAAACCATTGGATTCCCGAGAATTTGTATATGAATCAAAAGTACATGAACGGTAGTAAATCTAATATCTATATTAGATATACATATTATAAAATCACAGGAAAGTCAAAAAGGATACATGGGGCGTGGTCTACAATCGATATCGAAGCCAAAAATATAGTTTTGAGAATTTTTGTTTTTGTCTGTATGTATGTTCAGGCTGAACTCAAAAAATACTGCATGAATTTACTTTAAGTTTTGCATGAATATTTTTAGGAGGTCGGTTCAACATATAGGCTACATATTATCAAGCTACGGGGGAGGAGCTGTGATAATTTATAAAGTTTAACGCAGGTAAAACCGCAGGGCACAGCTTTATTAATATTCTCTGTTAGAGCGAAGTCCATGAAATATTCTAAATTATACACATAGAACTCAGTACATTCCTGGAAAGTGAAATTTATTGAATGAACTCAGTATCCAAGGCTTGGTCTTCACCCACCCAGACGGTAGATGCACTTGTTTAAAATTGCTACAATAATTTCCTCCGTTACCCCCGTCTAGACATGCGTGCATTCAACTTAAAACAACTTCTAACTTCTCCCGTCTGGAAAAGCATCGAGATAATATCTTATTAATGGCACGTTGGTCTAGCGGTAGCGTGTTCATCTGCAGAGAAGGAGGTCCTGGTTTCAAATTTCGGGTTGGACCAAAAGTGATTTTGGGACAAAGAAAAATTTCTCAGCATCAGCCCGAAGTCTGGGAGATGGCGGTTTTATGCCTTGAAGAGCACGTAAAGCCGTCGGTCCTGTACCTGAGCTCTTTGCGGTCGTGTGGGTAGGCGACCCATCGGATCATTACAGTGATAGAGAAGAAAGTGCTCCTGTATTTGCGCACACACTTGTGCACTATAATATGTTCCGCGCAGATGGCTAATCTCTATTGATACTGGCCGCCGTGACCGAAATACGGCTAGGAGGGGACATTATTATTAGAACGTCTGGATAGTTTTCAATACTATATTTATATTGTCATCGCTTCCTATATGAATTCTATGTTTGCGCAATAAAACGTTGGGTGATTTTAAATGTCTAGCCCATTGTGTCCTGTACGTCTAGACTGGCGGCCAACTTGTGTAATAATATCCAGTCGTACAGTCCTTGGACTCTCGGTCTCAGTATAAACATAGACAGTACGGAAACTACCTACAAACCGTCAATACGGCACACTCACTCAAACATGCGCATCGACAAGACCCCTAAGCGGTTGTCGCGGTGCTGTCAGTAGTGAGTGTCGCGTCAAAACGAATGGTCGCGTTTAAGTTCTCCGTAATATTTTTAAAAATCCACGTGCGTATTGCGTAGTATACGGTTGTTTGTACTCGGCTTCATCGAAACGGGAGCTTTCGTATTTTAACCGTCCTGTTGATTTATAATACAAATATTTTTACAAAAGTAATAATAGTTATCTTAAACATGAAAAGTTACGACACTACAGCTTCAATAGTGTGTAAGTAATTATTTCATCAACAAGGCTTAGTTACCTGCGGTCCCGGGAAGAGGTAACCTGCTGTAGCTCAGGTTGCCTAAACGCGCTTGTGCGTGCTGGGGAGGGGGGGAGGCTTTCGGGCCCCTCCCCTCCCCGGGTGAGAGACTCGCGGAGGCTCAGTGTATGTAATTATTTCATGAACTAGGCTTAGTTACCTTCGGTCCCGGGAAGAGGTAACCTGCTGTAGCTCAGGTAGCCTAAGCGCGCTTTTGCGTGCTGGGGAGGGGGAGGGGAAGCTTTCTGGCCCCTCTCCCCTCCCCGGGTGAGAGACTCGCGGACGCTCAGTGTACAGCGGGGGTACTGGCGAGATCGTTCACGAGTACCCAGAGCCCCCGCTACAAGCACTGTGAGGCTGGCTACCGTGGCGGTTTTAGTGGGTCGGCCCTACACGATATGCGATATGGCATTTCCACCACGTAAAAAAAAAGTTACTAATTGGTAGTGCTCTTGCCTACGAAGCTGGTGGTCCTGGGTTCGAATCCCGGTAAGTGCAAATATTTGTGTGATGAGCACGAATATTTGATCCTGAATCATGGATGTTTTCTATGTATTTAAGTATTTATCTATCTATATAAGTATGTATATCGTCGCCTGGTACCCATAGTACAAGCTTTGCTTAGTTTGAGGCTAGGATGATCTGAGTGGCATTGTCCCTAGATATTATATTATTACTGTCCATATTTATACTGCGATTCAGTTTATCTACACTTACCTACATATTAAAACCTCTTTGTTTCGTTTTTGTTCGCTCCTTTTTTTACATGCTATGTCTGTCTCAATATATTTTTTTTTAATATTTGAAATTGGTTCTACATTGTTTTTTGTGTTCGATTTTAAACTATTAGATATGGTTTGTAAAATTTATTGTAGAGGCAGTGAGTGAGCTGTCTGTTTACCAAGGTTCATTTACTCTTAACTGACCTTCGAATTTTAAAGGCTTTATTTTCAGTTTCTGCTTTAATTAGACGTAGAAATTTCTAATAACTCCGTAGTTTATTATATCCTGGGACATTATGACATTATTACACGGCCATCTGATCCCAAACTAAGCAGAACTCGTACTATGGAAACCAGGTTACTGATATACAACATACTAGCTGTGCCCCGCGGTTTTACCCGCGTTAAATTTTATAAATTATCACCCAGTAGGTGATATTATGTAGCCTATATGTTGACCCGACCTCTTAGTAATATTCATGCAAAATTTGAAGGAAATCCATGCAGTACTTTTTCAGTTTAGCCCGGACATACATACATACAAATAGACACACAGACAAAAATTCTAAAAACTATATTTTTGGCTTCGACTTCGATTGTAGATCCAAGCAAGCTCCAAGTATCCTTTTTTTAAAAAAATCAATGTACAGTTTTGACTTTCCTACGATTTTATTATATGTATAGATGTATATAGATGCAACTTATCTTTTGTATAATCTAAGTCTAATAATAATATCCTAGGACGTTATTTACACACGGCCATCTGATCCCAAACTAAGCAGAGCTCGTACTATAGAAACCAGATAACTAATAGCATTTACTATTTTTCTTTTGTAAAGACACTTATGTAGAGAATTACACCCAGACTCCGGACAAACTGACATATTCATGCACACAAATATATGTCCTGGGTGGGAATCGACCCCACGACCTGCGGTGTGAAAGGTAAGCATCTACCGACCACGTCAACGAGCCCGGTTATTCGTTTTGCTCTTTCGATCTCATCTGTATGTATCTCGGTTTCTGTGAGTCTGTATCGTAACAGACTGCTGTCTAATTTAAATAAAATAAATTATCTGTTTATTGCATTAAAAAACTTACAATTATTTTTGACATTGACTTAACTTAATCTAAAACTAAATAGATTATTCAGTTAAGGAGTTGCTATACAAGGTATTTAAAACATAATCATGAATATGCATATATATTATGCATATATAATTTATTTCTCGTCTGTAGACGTTGATTTTCTGTAATATCAAGTTGAGAGTTAAGAGCTATTTGTAATTACGAGTTTTGATGAATAGATTCAAGTTTATGTTCTATTTGTTTATAGAAATATTACTTCGTTTATTACAGTAGGGATTTGATATTTCCGTACTGGTTTGGAAATTACATAGCAATTCTATTATATGTAGCTGTTTAGCTATGTAGCTGTTTAGCTATGTAGCTGTGCCCTGCTGTTTTACTCGCGTTAAACTTTATAAATTATAGCCTAGGTGTTAATCCTGGGTCAAAATCGCTACAGCCGTTTAGACGTGAAGAAGTAACAAACTTACACACTCCCACAGTCACACACTCATAAACTTTCGCCTTTATAATATTAGTGCGATGTGTTATTCAGATATATAAGCTATATTACTACAAAGTTTCAGTAGGTGGTGGTAGTGGTTTCCATAGTTTTTGCGTGAAAGAGTAACTAACATACTCAAAAGAGAGGCGTAGCGTTCATCCGCCCAAAGAGCAGCCCGACTGGGGAAGTACCTCCACCTCACAGAAGACATTCCTTAAAAATAACATTAATAATTTTAATGTTGTGTTTCCGAGTGTGAGTAAGGTCACCAGAGCTCATTGGGGTGGGGGAAGGCTCAGCAACATTTGTTGCTTGACTTTTAAAGGCCGGCAACGCACCCGCGACACCTTTGTTGTTGCGAGTGTCCATGGGCGGCGGTGATCACTTACCATCAGGTGACCCACTTGCTCGTTTGTCGCCCTTTGATATAAAAAATAAAAACAAAAAAAAACACACTTACAAACTTTCGCCTTTATAATATTAGTGTGAAATGAAATAATGAAATTATCCAGCACTTGAATATTTACATACACTTGTACTTGTCAAGCTCACAATGTATTACATAAACACAGTTTAAAAACAGTAATTAAAGCAACAAAATATTTTGAATTAGTCCGTCCGTGCGGTCTGTTTCGTCACTTATATTTTTAATATCCTTAAATAAATAATAAATAGCAAGTTACTAATCTATTATTGTTGTGATTATACAGGTTTTAGTGTATCCATCTACTTGTTCGGTTTCATTGAACTCGGGTCATTGATCGGCTGTTTCAGTTATACCAATTTACAATCACTACATTAAATTGGATGTAATTGATAAGATGTATTTAAAAGCTAAAAATACATGACGGTCACCAATTAGGCTACTCCATTTGGGAATTCCTGTTTATTTATATTTATCACTCACGCCTGTTTCCCAGAGGGGTAGCCAGAGACAACGGATTTCCATTTGTCACGATCTTTGCACACGTCTTTTGCCTAGATTACTGTCATTATATTCTTCATACATGCTCGCCGGTTTAGGGTACTTCTGACCTGCCCTTTCTTGAGAACGTCTCCGATTTGGTCAGAGAATGTTCGACGAGGTCTTGCCCTTCCGGTTGTCCCATTCACACACACACACACACGAATTGGCCTTGGTATATCAGTAGTAATTGATCTTGTATTTACTTTAAAAATACGAAGTTAATGTATATAGTGTTAATTCCGCTTATTGGCAGTTTAAGTTTATTAATTGTCTTTTTTGGTTTTTAAAAAGATAACGCCCGCATTAGTGAATCTTATCCATGTGTCGCGGGCTACTTCATATAATAGACGTACACAAATTACATCCAAACTCCGAACAAACATTTATGGATCACACAAATAGTTGTCCTGCGTGGGAATCGAACTAGGGACACGAAGTGACGAGGCGACTGTCTTAGCCGCTGCAACACACAGACCAAGACCACCGTAGCCTAGTTGGTAGTGCTCCTGCCTACGAAGCTAGTGGTCCTGGGTTCGAATCCCGGTAAGTGCAAATATTTGTGTGATGAGCACGAATAATTGTTTCTGAGTCATGGATGTTTTCTATGTATATAAGTATTTATCTATCTATATAAGTATGTATATCGTCGCCTGGTACCCATAGTACAAGCTTGGCTTAGTTTGGGGCTAGGATGATCTGTGTGACATTGTCCATAGATATTATTATTATTATTCATGAACAGTATTTTATAAATGTTAACCTTCCTTTAAATAAGAATTATTACATTAGGTATAAGTATATTAACTAAATACTTAAAACGTTAAAGTAAAAGTATTAAAGTTTTTTTGTATTGGTAATGTTCCCAGAATACTGACACCATTACGACGCTGTATGGCAATATTTATTTATTGGGCAAAATGTATGCCAGCATTCCGGGAACGTGTTGAATTCATGAACACGAATATATGGATTTTTCTTGTGAACCCGTAACCTTGGGATCTCTCTAGGTTTTGATATTTTTCGAGGATTCTATTTTCGAATTCTGAGTGCATTTCAAGTAATTTCAACAAATCGCAAAGTACTGGTCGTTTCTACTTTCAATGTTATCTGAAATGTTTAGAGGATTCTGTGTTAGTTCGATAACGTGGAATAATTTTTTCACTAACTGGATCTCATGTATTCTGTTAATTTCTGACGACCTCTGTCCGATTGTTGTATATTTAAATGACGCTCACAGTTATCCAGAAGGCATTCAATGCTACACCGGACAATTCGGACGTATGTACGCCGCTCAGTAGGGCTTCAACGCCCGAGAAGTAGCTGGGTCTAATAATCTATATTTAAAAACAAAAATTGCTTATCTATAGACATTAGTACCTTACAACCTCTTTTTGTGTCGGATATTTTCCAGATTTTTTTGTAAAGAATCCCTTCTAGGGAAATTAAACCCTGAGTAGCGGGGTACTTTACAAACATAAAATTGACGAACACTATGTAAATTCAGACTCTGGACGACTACTTATGGGTCACACGAATAGTTGTCCTATGTGGGAATCGAACCCGGGTCACAAAGTGGCGAGACGACTGTCTTAACCGCTGCACCCACGTGTGCATTCAAAATTTATTGCGTACTAGCTGTGCCCGCGACTTCGTCCGCGTGTTAATTAGTTTTTTTTTTTTTTGTAAAATAAAAGACTTTTTCTAAAATAAAAGTAGCCTAAGGTACTCCTTATTACATCAGCTACCTGCCAATAAAAGTCCCGTCAAAATCGGTCCAGCCATTTCAGAGATTAGCCGGAACAAACAGACAGACAGACAGAAAAAAATTTCAAAAAATGTTATTTTGGTGTATGTACCGTATATATATTCATATTAAGGTAGTTAAAACCGGTTATTTCAATATTACAAACAGACACTCCAATTTTATTTATTTGTATAGATATAAAACCAAAAAAAAAACTAACAAGAAATATACCAACTACAAACTTACTGGAGAACGGAATGAAGGGTAGATGAGTAAGAGGGTTGGTTTTAAAGGACGGTTTGTGCAAGTGTTTAAGTTAATAGGCGAAGTCGCGATGCCGCTTATTTTACATTTTACTTACTTATTGTATGGGCAGTGGTTACCCTAGTGTCAGAGTTGTTCAAGTCATCCAGTAGGCCTCTGATATGGCTTAACGACTGTTGTCTAAAATGTCTTATGACTACAACCTGGGCCAACAGTTTATCGTGACCTCCGAAGCACGGAGACGCTCGGAAATTAAACCACTTTGGCGGTCACCCATTTTTGGACTGACCACGAGCCTAATTGCTCAACCTCGCCGTTCTCTTACGGATCGGCGAGAGCATCTAGCTATGAGATTTTAGATAGGCCACGTGGCTGTTTCGTGGTAATTCACGCCCGTTAGATCTAGACTGAACTGGATCGATCTGGACTCTAATATCTTTGATTCGCTGATAGTATATTGACAATTGTTGGGATTCTTGTACGGCCGGAACGCTGCAGATAATAATAATAATATCCTGTGATATTTACAGGCGGCCCTCTGATCCCAAACTAAGCAGAGCTTGTACTATGGAAACTAGATAACTGATATACTACATATACTACTTTTCTTTTGTAAATTCATACTTATATAGATAATTACACCCAGACTCAGGTCAAACAGACATGTTCATGCACACAAATATCTGTCCTGGGTGGTAATCGAACCCACGACCTGCGGCGTGTAAAGCAAGCATTTACCAACTACGCCATCCAGCCCGTCAAATACTGACATCGAGACTGAACTGGACTCTAATATCTTTTATTCGCTGATAGTATATTGACAATTGTTGGAATACTTGTACAGCCGGATCGCTGCAGATATTATTGTAAAACACAATAGCAGTACTTCACACGGCACTTTGTAGCTGAGGTACGGATGAAGTTAAGTGATTAACTTCAGTAGGCAAGCCTCAATTAGCATAAAAATGGCCAAAGCTAGACATAGGCTACCCCAAACCAAGCCATAATCATACAGACGGGTCAGCGAACGCAATTGCATTAATCTATGAAGCAAAAACATTGTACCCCTTTTTACAATACGTGGGTAGACGGAGGAGTATGAAATTTGGAACAGTTAAACTTCATATGGAGAAGGAGTGCGGAATGCTAATATTTTTATATGATAGGAATTTAAGATAATAATTACACACTACCATGCTTTTGACACACTGACAAATTAAGAACAGATTAATATTATTTGTGTTTAGGGCCTATGCAGACCACGTTTTTTAAGCGCGCCGTTGACGCGCGTTTGTAGCGATACACACGCGCATTAGCATCGCGTTTGTATCGATACAAACAAAAAGCAAACTGCTCTGTAGGATAAAAGCTCGCCGTCGACGTTAAGTGCTCGTTTGTAAAACGCGCGTGGACGGCGCGTTTATAAAACGTGGTGAGCACAGGCTCTTAATGTCTATAGTTTGACAATAGAACCATAGAGCCTATGCACACCACACATCCTACAGAGCAGTTTGTTGTTGTTTGTATAGATAAAAGCGCGCCGTCGACGTTAAGTGCTCGTTTGTAAAATGCGCGTAGACGGCGCGTTTATAAAACGTGGTGAGCACAGGCTCTTAATGTCTATAGTTTGACAATAGAACCATAGAGCCTATGCACACCACACATCCTACAGAGCAGTTTGTTGTTGTTTGTATAGATAAAAACGCGCGTCAACGGCGCGCTTAAAAAACGTGGTGGGCATAGGCCCTTAATGGTCGAATTTCGAACCAGTGCGTTCTCTTAATAAAAATAAACATCTGGTATCACACAGCGCCATCGAGCCCAAACTAAGCAAATTTTGTACTATGGAGGCTATACTAGAAATATTTATTTACTTTTTATTTGTAAATATATAAGTACACATAATAAATAGACGGAAAACACTCAGACCAGGACACATATATATATATTGTCGTGAACACATATTTGCATTGTGCGAGGATCGAACCCGCGACATTTGGATCAGAAGACAACTCCGTCAGAGTGGTTATTCAATTGTTTATATATCTGCCATTGATATTATACAACTGTATCTGCACTCTCTATCAGTGTGCTTATACTTATTGCTAACAGCTGTATTGCCAACGAATTGAAGTGGGAGCAATGGACTCGATTCGATTTTCACTCAATTGAGTTATTCGAATTTCAAATTCGAATTCGCGGTGGAATCGAGTCTTTGTGGGCGACACCCTTTCAGCGCAGACTGGCGTTATTTGCGGTTATTAACCCTTCGAACATCCTTGGATTTGATATTTTTCGAGGATTCTATTTTCGAATTCTGAGTGCATTTCAAGTAATTTCAACAAATCGCAAAGTACTGGTCGTTTCTACTTTCGATGTTATCTGAAATGTTTAGAGGATTCTGTGTTAGTTCGATAACGTGGAATAATTTTTGTAACGTTGTAATAAAAATGTGGTTTAAAAGAAAATGATTAAAATGGTGGCCTAGAAGAGATCGCACGCAGCGATAAGTTCGCTATTTGTACAGATTTGGAAAATGTATAACTATTCCTTGGATTTGATATTTTTCGAGGATTCTATTTTCGAATTCTGAGTGCATTTCAAGTAATTTCAACAAATCGCATAGTACTGCTCGTTGTTTACATTCGATGTTATCTGAAATGTTTAGAAGATTCTATGTTAGTTAGGTGATGTGGAAGATTTTTTGTAACGTAGTGATAAAAATGTGGAGTTAAAAGTAAATAAGTAAAAGAAATCGCACGCAGCGATAGGCTGCCATTTGTGCACACTTATGAAATGTACTTATAACTATTTCGCGACACTGTTACCGTTACCTCCGTGTATATGTATATAATATGTATTGTGTATGTACGACATATATAGGAAGACATGTATGTGGGGATTTTTTGAGACGGGATAAAACCATTGAAATCGCGACACTGTTACCGTTACCGACACCACGTATTTGATCAACTTTCACGTAATTATCCTACTAATATTATAAAGGCGAAAGTTTGTGACTGTGTATGTTTGTTACTTCTTCACGACTAAACGGCTGGAGCGATTTTAGTTAAATTTGGTATGGAGATAGTTGACATCCTGGATTAACACATAGGCTATAATTTATAAAGTTTAATGCGGGTAAAACCGCGGGGCACAGCTAGTATAATAGTAATTTCTTTGTTTTCTCAATAGGTGAATACCCTGACCCCTAAACTAGGTGTATATTGCTGTGTCTAGTCTTCTTATGAGACTTCTTAGATTTCTGTCGGCACTCCTGGAATGGCCCTTTTTTTCATATATGTTACACGATTTCTCTTACCTTTTGAACCCATTCTGATGATTTTCATGTCGGTTGGTTTAAAGAAAAATTTAAGTCGGTCCCTATTTTGAAGCCGGCTTCAAAAGAGGGGTTTATCAACTAGATGGTTTGTTTTTTTTTGTATGTATATGAAGCGATTACTCAGTACAAGAGCCCGATGCCAAGTATGATTCAACATCAATCTGTTTACATCGCAATTTGAGATCTATCTGTATCATATGATTGGAATCCACATAGCTAGCGAAAGAAAGTGTTTACTAGCGCAAAAATAGCGTGGGATTGTAAAATCAGCGGCTAAGCATTCTTCGAAGTTATTCAACTTGCTGATAATTCACTGCGTGATTAGTTATGATGCTATTTAGTTTATTCTTTACTAGCTATGCCCCGCGGCTTCACCCGCGTTAAAGTAGTTTTGGCGTAAAAGGGTAACAAACATACATCTATACTCACAAACTTTCGCATTTATAATATTAGTAGGATGTGTCCTCTAGCGGTTTTGGCAGTGCACGCCGGAAAACATCGGAGATGATAGATTTTTTCCTACTTACTTGACACTTATCGTCATATTTTGGACAATTCACACAATATCTTTATAAATTGCAGTCTATGTGTTATTCTGATGTATAAGCTATATAATTGTAAAGTTTCATTAAAGTCCATTCAGTAGTTTTTACGTAAAAGGGTAACAAACATCCATCCATCCATCCATAC
This sequence comes from Pseudoips prasinana, assembly GCA_951640165.1. Taxonomy (NCBI): domain Eukaryota; kingdom Metazoa; phylum Arthropoda; class Insecta; order Lepidoptera; family Nolidae; genus Pseudoips; species Pseudoips prasinana. The sequence goes on along the minus strand of OX621259.1, from coordinate 12,873,484 downwards.
TTACAAACTTTCGCGTTTATAATATTAGTAGTATTGTACACAGATATCACATTTATAAATTATACTCGTATAAACTTAAAAAAGTGGGTTTGATTCCCACCTAGGGCAGATATGTGTGTGCATGAACATGTCTGTTAGTCCTGAGTCTGGGTGTAATTATCTATATATGTGTTTACAAAAGAAAAGTACTATATCAAGTATAACAGTTATCTGGTATCAATAGTACAAGATCTGCTTAGTTTGGGATCAGTTGGCCGTGTGGGAATAATGTATCAGGATAGGTATTATAAATGTGAGTTTTCTTCTAACAAGCCTTAGACTTACGACTATACATTAAATAAAATGTAATAAAAATAATAATTTCTAAAAAATAACCAATCTTCCCATAGGTACCAAAACAAGTTTTAATACATTTAATAAAAATAATTATTTCATCTTTTATAAATCGCTCTGACAAAGATTTGTTTCACCGCAGTAGTACAGACGCCAGCACATTCAGCTACCCCAATTCTGTCAAATTTCTTTATAGATTTTCAATTTTATCACAAAAACATATGGTTCTCTTTCAATTGGGGAAATTCTACAGATTGGGGTAGCTTGATGTGCTGGCGTCAGTACTATGCAACACTTACACACCTTAATGAGATCTTAGATGGATTTAAAATGACTAAAGAATTATTCTAAAAAAAAAGTTCTAGCCATAGACATTGCCGTCGTCTGTACCTACATAGACTAAAGTGAAACAAATTTATAGAATAACATATTCTAAGAATAAAGTAACGCTTTTTATTTAGCGTTTTTTACAAGCTTATCGTAAATTTCTAGTGCAATTTAATTAAAGATATCAACTGGCAGCAAAGGGCAATGAAACTTTGGCCTCAAGGATTGTCTAGTCTGTTTCAGAGAGGTCATATAACTCGACACGCTACCGCTAGGCAGAGATACTTGAGAGCAACATTCGAAATTTGAAAACTATCTTACTCTCTCTCGTTTTTGAATTTATAAGCGTTAAACGCTTATAAATTCAAAAACCTTTAAAATTCGAAGGTTTTTAAATCGAATAAGATGGAGTTGTTGATTAACAGGTATTAACATATATTTGTCATGGTCTAGATGTAACCTGTAAAAAAAAACAAAAAAGAGTATATAAGTATTTCCATCCGTTCCATTGGAACAAGGTTTGCTTCGAGCGGGCTAGATGGTCATGTACTCGTATTTCTCCGAGGCCCTGTGTGAATAAAGGATTTATATTATTTTTATCTCTATATGTTTTAAAGTAATACTTTAGTAAAAAAAAATACTATGGTCAATATGTTGTAAATACCAAATAAAAAATTCATTTATTCCGTAATAATTTTTACATTTATAATCGTATTTTTGTTTACATGATGCAGCAGCTACTGAGAAACACTACCAAAAAACTCAGTAGGATTCCTTTTTTTTTAAATAAAATATACTTAAGATTAATTACATTTTTATATGTGTAGCACTACAACAATCAGAAGCGGGCTTTGTCCAGCCGTGGACGTCATTCGACAGCCATGATAAACCTACGTATTAAATATCGACTTGTCTTTTAGAAAGTCGGACAATCAACCTAAAAAAGTAAATAGTAATGTTCTAACAAACCACGACGCCTTTCCAAGGTCACCCATTAAATTATATCTAGCGACTGTATTTTATTTAGGTAACCTTGTAAGGTTGTTGTTTGTGATAAATTCTAATATCATGTTTCTATTACGGTCCATAATTGTGATTCACATTATAAGATTAACATAATTATTTATTTGTTACACAACGTGTAATATAAATAGAGTATTCTGAACAACTTGTCGCAGAACTCTACTTAAAAGTGCGTCAGATTACTGGCTTATTTTAAGAACCGATATTTGTTTTTTTAAAGACAACGCCCGCACTATGTAATGTAATCTCTGTGTCGCGGGGTACTTTACAAACATATAATAGACGGACAGAAATAATCCAGCCTCAGAACAACTATTTATGGGTCACACAAATAGTTGTCCGGCGCCCTCGCCGGGATCGAGTCCCTACTCGATCCCGCGACACGAAGCGGCGAGGCGACTGGCTTAGTCGCTGCGCCAGTTTGCGGCTTAGAAAGAATAACAGGGCCACCGGGCATCCTAGACATTATTCGCAAACGGCCATCTGATCCCAAACTAAGCAGAGCTTGTACTATGGAAACCAGGTAACTGATTTTTAAAATCCCACAAACCGAACCAAACCAAAAAAGTTTCGAGTGAAAAGTATAGTAAACCGTAGTTTTTTTTCCGAAATCCACGTGTACGAAATCGCGGCTTCAGTTGGAGTCTTATAATAAACTCGTAATGTAAGTGAATAATAATTATAATATTATTGTAATAGTAATTGCTTGTGTGTACGCGGAAGAGCATGAGACCTACAAAGGAACCGGTCGATCCAGTCGAGCCGAAGCCTTCCTACGAGTTTTACACAGATTATATTATACAAGTTGTTTGGAAAAACGGAATTACCACAGAGTATCGTATTAAACTGGTTTTGATATAAAAAAAAATAACTACGTACTGGCTGCAGATAAAACAGTATTTTTAAAATTCGAATGGAACGATGCAGTTTTGTTTATCAGTTTAGCTTGAGCACTAGCCGTGTAATAACCTAACGGGACAATTCAAAATATACCTATATAATACTCTCAGAATTTCGCATTTGTAATATGTATTAGTAAGACGGGTATTGTCATCCTACTAAAATTCTGTGAGTATGCATCTTTGTTACACTTTCACGCATAAAATACTGAACTGAATTTGATGAAACTTTGTAGCAATATAGCTTATATATCCGAATAATACATAGGCTATAATTTATGAAATTTAACGCGGTTATATGCAAGAAACATGACCGCTGATAGACTGAATGATTTTTTTAAACTAGTTGATTTACAAACTGATAATAATAATCTCATTGTGAAGTTAAGATAGCATAGACAAACACATTAATTTGATACGAAGCACTATTCATCATCATATCATCATCATCACTAGTAGCATTATTTTGTTTCGGTGTTAACAATTCTATGGTCGATAATTAAACGACTTTAAAACAGTTGGTCGGCCGTATATAATGATAATAAATATCCAGGATATATCACACTAAGCGAATAATACATACAATACACAGAAAATACCTAAACCGAGCCAAATAGACATGTTCAAGAACAAACATATTTGTCTTGTCGAGGATCGAATCAGCAACTTAGGATCAGAGGCCATGTATGAACATGATCCCTGATCCTAAGGTTGCCGATTCGAGCTGAGTCGTTGATGCCTCATTTTATACATTTATACTGCTCCCGCGCACATTTTTATTACGCAATTTTAAGTTGTCATTTACAATATAAAAATGGTCCTATCGAAATTTTAACACTTAATATTTAATTAATTAAATTATATGCAAGGATCGTGACAAATGGAAGTCCGTTGTTTCTGCCTACCCCTCTGGGAAACAGGCGTGAGTCTATGTATGTATGTATGTAATTAAATTATCCACTAGATTAGTGCACATTTCATATTAAACGGACATTTTAATTAAGAGATTAGACGTAACGTCTATAATTATTTCTATTTTTGGGCCTTATTTTAATATAAATATTGTGTAAATGCTAATTAAAAATAGATAAACATAACATAAAAATATTTTGTATGATTATATTACTATTTACAAGCGCTTTTTTAAAGTCTACGTGAATAAAAACCTTTTTTTTTATTATTAATTTTATTGTATGATTGATTAATTATTAGTACATGTATACTGACTTTAATGATATTACAGAAGTACTCATTCTTTTTATAAAAATTAGTAAATAATAAATACTATATAGCAGCATTAAAATATTACCGTAATTTTCTTTTAATTGATTATTTATTTTAAATATATTCTTTTAATTGTAATTTAGTATTTTTATATTAAGTTTATAATGATAGTTTTAGTTTGTACGTAGTTTTAATCTATTTCCAATATCTATGTTAGTATAGTTTTAATTTATTTATTACATTTATAGTTAGTTATTTTACCATTGAATTATAAAATAAAGATACCTTATTTATATTAAACAATATTAACTTAAAAATAAATGATTGTTTTTAATTTATACTAAAAACTTAAACCCGCGTTCTACTGACAGGCATCTTACAAGATCAAAATAATCTTTGTACTCCAACATAGATGTCATCACAAAATGATACTGGCACAAAAATTATAACTAACAAGTCAATCGTCCCACCAAATCATAAACAGCTGTTACCAAGACAACGGTTCACGGTCGTTTGTCTGTGGTCATCCGATCAGCTGATTCGAACATCTGCCGCACCCACGAACTACTATGAATTCTATCGCATTGATATAAAGTTGATAATTGCTGTAAATGAATTATCTGGTGTTAACTAGGTTAAGTGAACCGTATTCGTGTTCTGTTTCTAATGAATTGTTTTGTTTGTTTTCAGGTAATAACAATATTATCTGACAAATTCGCGGTATATGCTATTTATGGTAAGCCATATTTATAAGTTTCCGATGTCGATTAGATAGTACGGAGGTAAATACTCGGTGTTTAAAGATAGCTGCACTCACCTGTCCGTAAGTGAAAGGGAACGTAAAGCATCGACGAACCCGGTCAGTCAATAGATCAAAGTGCGTCGAGTGCTCGATGAGTTAGCATCCCTTGAGAATGGTCCGTGGAGGACTGAAACACGTGTTGGGTTAAAGGCAAGCATCTACCAACCACGCCAACCGGCCCGTCAGGATTACATCCCGAATATTATAAAGGCGAAAGGTTGTGAGTGCGTAAGTTTAACGCGGGTAAAACCGCGGGCCACATCTAGTTACGAATATAAGCTAATTTCTCATTGTATGGAAAAATGGAAATCCTGTACAACGCGGGATCAGCATATACTGGAAATGTATAGCTTGATATGTAGCCGTGTGTACGTATTTTGATTATCTGTGTCCTATTTCCAGTATGCTCCATATTCTCACACGTGGCACTGATAACAGTGTATGTGTATAATTTCTGTTTTCTCGTCGGATAATGTAATTAACAACAAATATTACGCAGCAGTTCCTTTGTTATGTTGTACGTTACTTGTGAGTTTTTTGTTTGATGGAGCGTGACTCATTTTTCTATTTGGACGATATCTCTTGTTATTTTGATAATATTGTACACGCCTATCGTGTGCATGTCTCTTAACAATTATTTTTAAGTTAGTCGATTTAAATGTATAACTTTGTGGCAACTTTTTTGTATTGTATATGACTTTATTGTATAAAATATCGTCCCGTCCCTTTGTCTTTCTCTTTCTCTATGGATCAAGCCAAGTGGCATGTAGACTGTGAATTTCAAATAAAGGTCTTGAAGAAACCTATTGAAGTTCTTTATTAGAATTGCATATGTCCACCACGAGACAAATATAACTATACATTAGTATATGAAATGATCTTTATTTGCTAGAAGCATGGTTCAATTTAAGATAGAATTTAGGTAAATCTCGCACTTCATGTGAGGAGTTGACATTCAAACGCAAAATTTAGATACTTTATGATGAGGAGTATCCGTATCACCCCCATGTATGTTCTATGATTTTCCGTAGTTTTCGAGATAGAATTTATTTCGTAAATTACACCTAAAGTCAGTTTTCTGCTTTTTTCTCGTTCTGTATATCAAGCTATACTTTTACAATATAAGCTTGGCAAGCTTATACAACGCGGGATCAGCTTATACTGGAAATGTTTACCTAGATGAGTAGTCGTGTGTACGTATTTTGATTATCTGTGTCCTATTTCCAGTATGCTCCATATTCTCACACGTGGCGCTGATAACGGTGTATGTGAATAATTTCTGTGTTCTCGTCGGCTAATGTAATTAACAACAAATATTACGCAGCAGTTCCTTTGTTATTTGTTATGTTGTACAGACGCCAGCACATCCAGCTATCCCAATCTGTCAAATTTCTTTGATAGATTTTCTTCTTTATCACATAAGCATAAGGTTCACTTTCAATTGGGTAAATTTGACAGATTGGGGTAGCTTGACGTGCTGGCGTCTGTACGTTTCTTGCGAGTTTATTGTTTGATGGAGCGTGACTCACTTTTTTATTTGGACGTTATCTGTTTTTATTTTGATAATATTGCTATACAGTAGTACAGAAACGTGAATGAAATAATCTTTATTTGCTAGAAGCATAGTTTAATTTTTGACGGGCCTGTTGGCAAGAGAGATATTTGTGTGCATGAACATGTCTCTTTGTTCTGAGTCTGGGTGTAATTATCTATATAAGTATGTATTTGCAAAAGAAAAGTAGTATATCGATATTTATAAAAGGCAGACCTGACTCACTGACATATATATCAACGCAGGGCCTAAACTATAAGGGTTAGAAACTTGAAATTTTGCACAGGGGTTCCTTTTATAACGTAGGGGAGCACTAAGAAAGGATTTTTAGAAATTCATCCCCTAAGGGGGTAAAATAGGGGATAAAAGCTTGTTTATTAGTTGGGGCGCATTGGATCCGGTGGTAGCATTAAAGCGCGACCGTCGTTATAAACACAAGGTCCGCCATAATAATAACATTTAATTCGTAATATAGACATAACCATTCGACAATATGTAGTAAAAATATAGCTAAAATTTAAAATTTTGATAATTAAACCTACACATGAACCTTGACAATAACTTAATTTAAGTTAGTTAAATATCGTTGCTGTTGTAAAATAAATCTTATTGTGTAATATTTCCTACAATCCGTGTACCTAAATATCTATATGTACCTACCTAGAAATAATTATATATTACTACGAATATGTTCTGACTATTTACAAGCGCTTTTTTGAAGTCTACGTGACTAAAAACCTTTGTTTTTTTATATTTTATATCAGTTATCTGGCGTCCATAGTACAATGGGGCACAGCTAGTATCAAATAACTGTTAAAGGTGCAATGTTTGCGGGTGGTCTGCAAACTTTTGGCCGTTATTATTAGTCGCCAAGGTGGTCCAGACCTACAGTTTGTATTTCGAACAGCTTCGGAAACCATGTTTATTTTTAAAATTTGTTCTGTGATTAGCGTGTTGGTGTCTTAGGTGATAATAAGTGAGCAGTGTTAACTGTAGAAGTTATTAAGTTTTAATAATAAATATTAAAGGTTTTTATTCACGTATACTTTAAAAAGCGCTTGTAAATAGTCAGAACATGTTTGTAGTAATATATAATTAATTTATATTATTTAAAAAGCTTGGGTTGCTACCACTTCCTTTGTATGTTTGTACAGAAACATAAAGAACTATTTAAAAACGTAGGAGAAATGTGTTCTAGAAGTCGGCGGGATCAACATAGACTTGTAGGTACTTGTTTGTACAGAAACATAAAGAACTATTTAAAAACGTAGGAGAAATGTGTTCTAGAAGTCGGCGGGATCAACATAGACTTGTAGGTACTTGACGAGATCCCTAGGTCAACAAAATATAATAAAAGCAGTCTGGCTATGTGTGTACGTCTATATAATACATTACCTAACAATCTAAAAATACTACAACGCAGATTATTTAGAATTGGAATTGGAAAACACTAAGGAATTCCTGAAACTGAAAATTTGCATGCCTTAATTTTTAAGCAAAAAATGTATGGTCTAATTCTATTTTTAACAGCTCTGTATACCATGTTTTTTTGGCAAATAAAGATATGACTTATAATTATTTCTAGGTACATATAGAATATCCAATTACAAACAAAAGAAAAGAGATTAGTGTTTCATCAGATATCATATAATAGCCTATGTTTTATTCGGATATATCACACTAATATTATAAAGCTGAAAGTTTGTGAGTGTGTGACCGTGTGAGTGTGTATGTTTGTTACTTTTTCATGGCTGTTTAGCCGTGAAGCTGGAGCTGGCTGGAGCGATTTTAATAAAATTTGGGATACAGTCCGCTGACACCCTGGATTAACACATAGGCTATAATTTATAATGTTTAACGCGGGTGAAACCGTTGGGTACAGCTAGTCAGCTATATTGCCTATATTACTACAAAGTTTCATCAAAATCCGTCCGGTAGTTTTTGCATGAAAGAGTATCAAACATACACACTCACAAGCTTTCACCTTCATAATGTTAGTGTGATATGTGATTCAATGAAACTAAAAGCTATAAATATTACATTTGTATACAACACTGAAATGCCTACGTGTCCTTATAGGCCTTTATACGATTTCTTTTAATAATACACTGTAACAGGGGTGACAATCAGTATAGACGCCAGCACATCCAGATACCCCAATCTGTCACATAAGCATAAGGTTCACTTTCAATTGGAGAAATTGTCTGTGCAAGCCGAGTTAAATATAATTGCCAATGATTTTTTATCAACCTTTAGTAGGTAATTTAATTGCTTAGTTTTATGTATTACTAGCTGTGCCCCGCGGATTTACCCGCATTAAACTTTATAAATTATAGCCTATGTGTTAATCCAGGGTGTCAGCTAACTCTATATCAAATTTTATTAAAATCGCTCCAGCTGTTTGGGCGTGATAACTAACAAAGATACACATTCACACACTCACAAACTTTTGCATTTATAATATTAGTAGGATTTTCGTGATACAAATCAAAAGGTATTTTATTCATCGTCTCTACACACGAATATGCTGCGTATAATAACACAGTTAAGGTAAAAGATCGCGTACATACCTATGACCCCAATAATGCCGTACAATGGCTTAAACGTGATAGTTATACGTTTATTATACCAAAATGGTAGTTATTTTTGGATTTCAGTGTGCTTACATAACAGTTCCATCAAAGCTGGTGATCCTGTACCATGAATAGGAATTTAGTTGGCGTAGTTGGGTGTTGCCAGTGATGACTTACGGAACAGAGACGTGGTCGCTCACTATGGGCCTTATCAGGCGGCTCAAGGTCACCCAAAGAGCAATGGAAAGTGCTATGCTTGGAGTTTCCCTGCGAGATCGAATCAGAAATGTTGAGATCCGCAGGCGAACCAAAGTAACCGACATAGCCGTAAGAATTGCCAAGCTGAAGCGGCAGTGGGCAGGGCACATAGCTCGTAGAGTCGACGGCCGCTGGGGCAGAAAGTGGCGACCACGAACCGGAAGACGCAGCGTGGGCAGGCCCCCTACTGGGGCTCTACCGGCTAAGTCGCCAAACATCGATTTTTTAAATGGCGTTCGAATAAATAAAGGTCAAAAATGACTTAATCAATCGTTAAATCGGCACCAACGTTGACAATCGATGCCGGACCATTTACGACGTCAAATGTGCTCATGGAAGCCGATTTAACGATTGATTAAGTCATTTTTAACATTCATTTATTTGAACGCCATTTAAGAAATCGATGTTCGGCGACTTAGTCGGTAGAGGCCCTGATAGACCGATGATCTTGTGCGGGTCGCTGGAAATAGCTGGATGCGGATAGCGCAAGACCGGCAATTGTGGAGATCTTTGAGGGAGGCATTTGTCCAGCAGTGGACGTCTTTCGGCTGATATGATGAGTTGGGTAATGCGTGCCATTTAAGGCCCAGAATTCGGCGCGCTGCTATCTCGTCCATGCATGTGAGTTAGAATGTATGAAATATGATAAAATATCTTATTAATAAAACGATATATGCAATTAAAATAATCTATGGTATGGTCGCCTGGTGACATACAAATTATATTTTTATGTTATTACGTGAGTAAAAATATTATGATTTAATAATGATTACTTTTTGCGGTTGATATGATTGTTCATAACATCCGCAAGAAGTCCACGGTTGGACAAAAATAAATAAAAGTAAATATGGTTCTGAATATATTTTTTCAATTAATCTAACAAAATTATTGATGTTTATTTTACTGACAAGTTAGTTTTGTCTATACATATAATAAAATCGTAGGAAAGTCTAAACCGTACATTGAATATTTTTTAAAAAGGATACATGTGGCGTGATCTAAAATCGATATCGAAGCAAAAATATAGTTTTTAGAATTTTTGTCTGTTTGTCTGTATGTATGTCCGGGCTAAACTCAAAAAGTACTGCATGGATTTACATTAATTTTTGAATGAATATCTAAGAGGTCGGGTCAACATATAGGGCACAACTAGTAGTCTATAAAACACTTGGACGCGTGAGCGAGACTTCTGCGAATTCTTGCGCTTCAACATTATTGTAATGGATTCTATAGTAGATATGTATACATAAATATATGTCTTGGGACAACTAACGCACTGCTCCCAAAGTAGGCAGAGCCTGTACAATGGCAGCCAGACAACTGATACTTATACAACATGTAACTTAATTAACGCACATCCTGAAAATAGCTTTTTCAGAATCGTTTACTGAATCGATTTAATAATTTTTAATATAGGTATTTTTTTTCCAAAATAATTAATACTACGGAAATTATTGTCATATCAACCCAGTCAAAATAAATTGAAATGGACCATAAGTCAAATAATAAGACTTTTAAAATAGCAGTTTTATTTGTATTCATACAAATTCCATAATTAAATACAAAATAAAGAAAAATATACTTTATTCCAAGTAACTAATTTAATAAATAACAATGCATATACATGTTAAATTAAAAATTCAGTGTATGTGATTACAACATAATATTCTAATTGGGGTGTCTGAGGGTGTGCGTTAATTACGTTACATGTTGTATATTTGTAATCGTGTTCATCACACAAAGATTTGTCTCAACAGGGAATCCAACCCACGACCTCTCTCTTAGCAGTCAGGTTCAATAACCACTAGACTAACGAGCCAGTATATGTATTGTATAACTTTAAAAGTGTTTTTTTCAAATAAGTATATTGCAATCTCAATACTCAATCATGTATTCAATTTTCTGACCGTGTTGTTGTTTCATTTAGATGGAATAAACAATGCAAAATTTATATTTTTTGAGCTTTCTAATCCTGTTCTCCATATTGAATATCAATGATCCGCTTCGAAATTAATCCGTATTCCATGTATTCTATTCGTTCCGTTGTTGTGTTGTACATACATACATAGACTCACGCCTGTTTCCCATAGGGGTAGGCAGAGACAACGGATTTCCATTTGTCACGATCTTTGCACACCTCTTTTGCCTCGATTACTGTCATTATATTCTTCATACATGCTCGTCGGTTTCGGGTACTTCTGACCTGCAGCTTTCTTGAGAACGTCTCCGATTTGGTCAGAGAATGTTCGACGAGGTCTTCCCCTTCCGGTTGTCCCATTCACACAAGCCAGGTATACTTCTTTTGTCAATCTGCTTTCATTCATCCTTTCTAAATGGCCATACTACCTCAGCATACCTTTTTCAATCTTTGTGGCTACATCCTTTTTCTCACTACAACGTTCTTTTACATCAGTATTTCGAACTCTGTCTCTCATAGTCACACGTACTTACTTATTCTGTTTGTTGACGGCGACAATTATCATAATCAGAATATCATCACCCCATCTCATCCCGTGGGGGGCGTAGAAGTCGACACGAGGGAATATCTACCAGAAGACGTGCAAAAGCTTCCTACTGAGTACTATGATGAACCCGTCGCCAACCCGTTTGCCAAGCGTGGCGATTGTGGAATATCCCCCCAAGGTGATTCTTGAGGGAGCCTTGTCCAGCAGTGGACTTATTTCAGCTGTAATGAACATTCGTTCCGTAGGCTTAAAAAACTTGCGAGGTGTCAAGGGACACCCGGATGGAACGAAGTTATTTCTTATTATTTATTATGTACAAAAAACCTGGTATACACTCAACAAAAAAAATCGTCGCGACACCACACTGTTCAATGCGAAATAGAAATGAAAATATCTGGCTTGCTTTCTATAAGAGAGAAAGAGAGAGAGAGAGAGTGAGACAGACAGAGAAACATGCGCACGCCGCACAGCTGCAAAAATTGTCGTGACAACTTTTCGTAAGAATTTTTTCCGTCTAGCCCTCTTTCACAACGCGAGATAAGGAACTTCGTTCCAATTGTTTCAAAACGTACACGACATTACTTACTTATCGTATGGGCAGTGGTTACCCTAGTGTCGGAGTTGTTCAGGCCCAGTAGGCCTCTGACGTGGCTTAACGACTGTTATCTAGTGACTATAACCGGGCCCGAGAGCTTGACGTGCCCTCTGAAGCACGGAGACGCTCAGACATAGACATTAGATATAACTATCAGAATAACTTGTAAAATATGTTAACGAATGTTTAATAATAATAATATCTAGGGACAATGTTACACAGATCATCCTAGCCCCAAACTAAGCAAAGCTTGTACTATGGGTACCAGGCGACGATATACATACATAAATAGATAGATAAATACATCCATGACTCAGAAACAAATATTGTGCTCATCACACAAATATTTGCACTTATCGGGATTCGAACCCAGGACCACCAGCTTCGTAGGCAGGCACTACCAACTAGGCTACGGTGACCGTCTAATTAACACAGGGAGTAGATTCCCTAATGCGGGCATTGAATTGTCTTTAAAAAAAGATTGTTTGGACCGTTAGTAACATTATCTGGATCTAAATGATGCCTTTCACGAATTCTTGATATCCAATTAGTAGTTGAAATCCAACAGGCGCGTATTAGTACCTCTATATCCTCAATATTTCTGTCCTACTAGTACATTATAAAAGGCTTTCCTCACTATCTTATCGGTACCACGGCGTAGAACTGTGGGCAAACTATATCTATACAATCTACATCTATCTATATAGGAATAAACTATATCTATCTATATGATATGTGTAGTCAAATGCGCTAAAAGGATTAATGAAACGAGGCTATCTGGTAATTGAGGACTTTACCAGACCAGGTCAGGTGGGCTATTGAGTGCACTAAATTGCGTGGTACACATATCAAGCTATACATTTCCAGTAAAACCTGATCTAGCTTTATATAGGATTTCTATACAATGAGAGGTCAGCTTATATTGGAGATCTATAGCTTGATATGTAGCCGTGTGTACTCGAAATGATATAGACGTCAATATAACTAATTATAGTATATGATTTTTTAATGTTTTTGGTATTATAATATTAATATAATATCTAGGGACAATGTCACACAGAACATCCTAACCCAAAACTAATCAAAAAGCTTGTACTATGGGTACCAGGAGACGATATACATACTAATATAGAGAGACAAATACTTAAATACATATTAAACATCCATGACTCGGAAACAAATGTTCGTGCTCATCGCACAAATATTTGCACTTACCGGGATTCGAACCCAGGACCACCAGCTTCGTAGGCAGGAGCACTACCAACTAGGCTACGGTGACCGTCTAATTAAAACTAAATTTAAATAATATATCTAAACTAACTAGATGTGCCACTGTGTCACAAACAGATCGCTGTCTTCCCGAAGCTGCTTACCTGGCGGCAGTAGAGGACACTTCTCATACTGCCATTAAAGCTCCTTGAGAATAGCCCTACATTCTTTCTTCTTCAATATCGATTCAAATATATTTCGTTGTATTAGATTACCGCCAAACCACGATCGATGATAATAATTTAGATGCCATTGATAGTATCCAAAAATAAATTATCATTATTTCTATTCAATATCGTTAAAAGGCTCTAACCGACGGCTGAATGGTTCCAAAATTGACGTCACGAAAACCATTTTAATCGTGAATAAAATATGTTCAATAGTCTCAGAAAACTCGAATCTAAGGTGAATAGAAGGCATGTAAAACAATTTTGTTTGCTCTTCACATAAATCGAATTAAGATTATTAGATTTAGTGCCAGACGTGCTCTGCGAATGAATTTATAGCAGACTGTGAATTTACTTTGAAATTAAAAAATATGTTCAAAAGGGATATTTATTAAGTGGGCTGACCTCCGCAGCTCCGTAGTAACGAAGGTATGTTACTTGTTCTTCTTAGTATTGGAATCAAATATAACAGCTCACTTAGGACCCTTAAAATTGATCCTCGGTCCTTTTGCAGCTGGCTTCTCTAGTTGCAAATCTCTCGTATTATGAGGCTCTAGCCTCGTTATATCATTCTGTCTCCCGATTTGTGCTATATGCACATACTTTGGGAGTGTGATCTCTGGCAAAACAGCGTGATATTATGCTAAATAACTTGTAGCCAATATCTGGAGTAATTTATTATACGCATCTTGTAGCAACAAGGAACAACTTCCGTGCGTTTAAGCGCTTTTGCCATGCCATTGGATTGAGATCGAGCTGTTATATTTGATATATCAGCTCACTTACGACCCTTCAAATTGATCCTCTGTGCTTTTCCAGCTGGCTTCTCTAGTAATAATTCGCCGTTTTTATGAGGCTATAGCCTCGTTATATCATTATGTCTCCCGCTTTGAGCTGAACTTCTTGTAACGAATATGAATAAACCGCTCACCACATAATTTGGGAGTGTGATTTGACATTTCAAGCTATACATCTATACATAATATAATAAAATCTATACATATAATAAAATCGTAGGAAACTCAAAACTGTACATTGAATATTTTTTAAAAAGGATACTTGGGGTGTGATCTACAATAGATATCGAAGCCAAAAATATAGTTTTTAGAATGTTTGTCTGTGTGTCTGTTTATCTGTATGTATGTCCGGGCTAAACTCAAAAAGTACTGCATGGATTTACTTCAAATTTTGCATGAATATTACTAAGAGTTCGAGTCAACATATCGGCTACATATTATCACGCTATCACCTACGGGGGAGGAGCTGTGATAATTTATAAAATTTAACGCGGGTAAATCCGCGGGGCACAGCTAGTTTCCAATATAAGCTGACCTCTCATTGTATGCAAATCCTACACAACGCGGGATCAGCTTATACTGGAAATGTATAGCCTGATATGTAGCCGTGTGTACAGATGACGCCAGCACATCCAGCTGCCCCAACCTGTCAAATTCCTTTTATAGATTTTCAACTTTATCACAAATGCATAAGGTTCACTTTCAATTGAGGAAATCTGACAGATAGGGGTAGCTTGATGTGCTGGCGTCTGTACCTAACCCAAACAGTGTGGTAAACTGGTTAAAATCACGTTGCCGATGAGTGGCAAGAGTTTTGTTCGCTAGGGATTAGACCTCCGTTCTCAGAGGTTATACATCATTCCCTTTGATCAATCATTAGGGTTTAAGAGAATAAAGATACTGAAACATACGCTCTGGTACTATGGAACAGAAAAAGAAGATTATCCCAAATATGTGTAAAAGGTTCTTTGTAACGGTTGTATCTTCCTTATAAATAATATCCTGGGACATCATTCACCCGTATGTTTATCTGATCCCAAACTAAGCAGAGCTTGTACTATGGTAACCAGATAACTGATATATACATATACTACTTATGTTTTGTAATATATACGTACTTATATAGATAATTACACCCACACTCGGGACAAACAGATACGTTCATGCACCCAAATATCTTTCCTGGGTGCGAATCGAACCCACGAACTAGCACTCCAACCGGCTCGTCAAACACGACCTCTTGCAACATTGGATAGACGAGTTGAACATAATACATAATATTAAAAACTTCAACTAAACATAATCTCCTTGACAATAACTTAATACAAGCTAGCTAAATGTCACTACCATTATAAAATAAATTGTATAAATGTTTTAACATTCCGTGTACATAAATATCTGTAATAAGTAACTAGAAATAATAACTGTATTACTACAAACATGTTCGGACTATTAAAAAGCGCTTTTTTAAAGTATACGTGAATAAAAACCTTTTTTTATTTTTTTATTTCATCTCTATGCACCCTATTTCATCTTTATTTTACTATATTAAATTTCTGTGACCGCTACTAGTCATAAGAACAAGGATTATTTCATAATAGTTGTGCCCCGCGGTTTTACCCGCGTTAAACGTTATAAATTATAGCCTATGTGTTAATCCAGGCTGTCAGCTAACTCCATATCAAATTCGATTAAAATCGCTCCAGCCGCTTAAACGTGAAGAAGTAACAATCATCTCGACACTCACACACTCACAAACTTTCGCCTCTATAATATTAGTGTGATGAATACCTCTTTCAAGCCCCTAGCGTGATCTTTGATTCGAAGTTAAATTGCCTATCTTTATAAAATATACATTGACATTGACATGACGTACATGCGATTGAATATTCTATGAAGGCTACACTTGAAGACTGTCAAATGTCAAACATTTAAAAGGAAATCCGATGAATAACATAGTCTAGTTGTGACTGATAGACAGGTCTCAATTCTTATTCTAATTTATGTTTTAGTATTCTAGGTAGTTTGCCTCAGATGTTTTTATTGTAAAATTGTAACGAGTTTGCTGTGTGTTGACTGCAGCGAATATCAGAATATCATCACCCAATCTCATCCAGTAGGGGGCGTAGAAGTCGACCCGACGGAATATCTACCGGAGGACGGGCAGTAGCTTCCTTCTGAGTACTATGACCATCTTACTCTGATCGCCAACCCATCTGCTAAACGTGGCGATTATGGCATTTCTCCTGAAGATTATTCTTGGGGAGGCTTGTCCAGCTGTGGACTTATTTAAGCTGTAATGATGATGATAAACGTGTGGACGTAATTTAAGGAGATTAATTTGCCTGTGAAACAGAACAATGTGTTAAACAAAAACCACCCAAACCAACATAAACTAACCCATTGAATGGGGGGATATGCCATAATCGCCACGCTTGGCAGACGGGTTGGCTATCGCAGTTTGATGGTCATAGTTCACAGAAAAACGCTGTTGACCGTTCTTGGGTAGGTATTCCCTCGGATATTTCTACGCCGCCCACGGGATGATATGGGGTGATGATATTTTTATTTATTAACCACCCGCCATGATGTCTAATTCATTATCATCATGTATTATAATGTCAGACAAATGAAACTAAATCTAAGGATTCCAGATTACATTCCGCCATATTGTATTTGTAAGTTCTCGGTGACGCGTCTGACGGACGAAATTAATTTAATGGAATCTATTCAGACACTGAATTTGTCGAAGCCAATTTATAGCTATCTATAGGTACTATGTATGTTTATGTAGCTACTGTTGCGTTCATAAGTCTAGCAGCAATTTCAGAAAGCAATAGATTACTTACACATTGTATACATTCTTGTTAGATTTATGTACAGACGCCAGCTCATCCAGCTACCCCAATCAGTCAAATTTCTTTTATAGATTTTCAACTTTATCACAAAGCATAAGGTTCACTTTCAATTGGGGAAATTTGACAGATTGGGGTAGCTTGACTTTCTGACGTCTGTACCAACTGTTGCGTTCATATGTCCAGCAGCAGTTTCAGAAAGCAATAGATAGACACATTCTTGTACACATTTATGTACTTTTAATATCGAGATAATATAAAATAAACCTACTTAGTTAAATTAACGCTGAAGTTAATCTCAAGTTTGATCTCATAATTTAATGTAACCTGTTTTATTTATGTAGGTACATCGTACAAATAATGATTTATTTCTTAAGGTAACATAGAAAAGCGTTTAGCTTCCTCATTGATGCTTGTATTATTCCTTGTCTTTATCATTAAGAAATAAATCAATATTTGTACGATTTATATGAAACAGCTTACATTAAATTATGATATTAAACTTGGAATTAAATAGAATAATAAAATAAAGATCATTTCATTTCATTGACAATTTACGAGCGCTTTTAATACGTTTATCTGAATAAAATCCTTTGTATTTTCGAGAAATTTCCGTCTGTACCATACACATTTTTTCACCACATTCAGAATCGTTTGTAATTTGTTTAGAATAATGAGGTTATTTGTGAATATTTTGTTTTCTACATCAACTTTCGTCTGATCATTATGACCAGAATGAAGATGGGATTCTTGGGGGGATATGCCATAATCGCCACGCTTGGCAGACGGGTTGGCGATCGCAGTAAGATGGTCACAGTGTTCAGAAAGAAGATGCTACCCGTCCTCTGGTAGATATGCCCTCGGATCGACTTCTACGCCCTTCACGGGTTGTGATGGGGTGATGATATTCTCATATTTGGCGCCGACACTATTCAGCAATTTAATCTCTCGGTTAAACTTTCCAATGCTTTGCTATTTAAGCTACGGTCAATCTTGATATGTCATCCAAACTTATTATTCTCCTTGCAACCTAATTCTACGGGAAATGTTAGGTTTCTTGAGTTTTGGCGCCAACGCGGAAAAAGACGCATCGGGGCATTGTTTCATTTTCGAAAAGTGGTGTAAATTCGAGTTTTATGTGTTAATATGGTGGATTTTTAGACATAACATTGTCGACAACGTACACAAGTGGAGGAAGTGCCATATTGCCGTGAATTGCGATTTTCTGTGTTGAATCTAAAACTCCATATAAGGCTCCAGTAAAGTCTTCACTGCTTTACTGGGGTAGGACAAGGACTATGTATGACTTGTCTGTGACGGACTTTACTTGACATTGACTTAATGACGAAAATTAATGAAATAAAAATATATTTTACCGAAGAAGCCAGAGCCGTAAACTGAATTTAAAAAAAAGAAGCGAATGTTAGCGCCATCTATCGGTATCGAGAAATGGATGCTGTGACGTCACCAAACCGCCTCACCTGTGCGTTGGTGAGCTTCAAACATTTTCGTTAACATGTTATTTAATGCAAACATTCTTGGCACAAAGTGCAACCCTACGTTCATTGACATTTCGTGTGCATTACAAATATAACTCTGCTTTTATTTCCGTATTGAATCTATGTACTTGTTTATCCTTAATCATACTATGGTATAATAGTTACCAATTCATTTTAAACTCTATTGTTTCTTAATAAGATCTAAAACCAATTAATTATGAACTTGCGGTATGACCTATTACAGGTAAACTATTTGGAATAGATGTATTGAATAGTAGATTTGACGCCATGTTAGTAGTTACACTTTTAATATCGAGAGAATTGCAACTAGAGAAGCCAGCTGCAAGAGCACCGAGGATCAATCAAGGGTCATAAGTGAGCTGTTTTATTTGATTCCAATAGTAGGTATGACAAAAGCCAGCTCTTAATGTAAAGGTCCTTGTTTTAGCTGTTGATATGGTTATTTTTACCTGTATGACATCAAATAAGTCTATTTTTATGTTGTTGGAAGCTCTACGTTTTAATGTTTCCCACAGCCAAAGTTGTAAGAAATATTGCAGCGGCAGAACGTATTCATAAGCTGCCGCGCTCAGATTCTATCTTCCAATTGTATCAATTCTCAGCACGATCGTATCATTCCTATCTGTATTAATTTATTCCGCGAGTGTTCTTATTAGAGTTGACATCTTGCTGTTTGATAATAGGTTGCTAGTATTAGATACTTGTGTGTTGGTATCAAAACAAAATGCTTCTGGAGAAGTTGAGGTGAGTGATGTTTTGATTACAAAATTCGATGTTTCTACGAGCTTTATATCCTGGGACATTATTCACATATCATCTGATCCCAAACTAAGCAGAGCTTGTACTATGGAAACTTGATAACTGATATATTACATACACTACTTTTAGCTGTGCCCCGCGGTTTTACCCGCGTTAAAGCGTCCGCGTTTATAAATTATAGCCTATGTGTTAATCCAGGGTGTCAGCTAACTTCATACTGAATTTTATTAAAATCGATTCAGCCGTTTAGATGAAAGAAGTAACAAATATACACACTCACAAACTTTCGCATTTATAATATTAGTGTGATTACACGCAGACTCAAGACAAACAGATATGCACACAAATATATGTCCTGGATGGGAATCGAATCAACCACCTGCGGCGTAAAAGGCAAGAATTTACCAACCACGCCAACCATATTAAGTTTGAATCGGTATGATCTGTAATTGAATGCTTTGCTAAGACGCGGCACCAGAACAGTATTGTATGAAATGGAGCGGACCAATTTGACGGGTCGGTTGGCGTGTTTGGTAGATTTCACGACGCAGGCGGAGGTTGACTGCATTTTACTGGTTTTTCACTTTTCTCATAATATTGATGGAACCGGCATTATGTAGCGCCGCGTAGCGAAATTATATGGCTGACCATTGTGTCACAATGGTCTATCATGAACGACATAATATTTAATTTTGACAGACGGCCTTAATAATCTATATTTATATTTAAAATGAGAATTTAAAAACATAATTCCATATTTGAAAATTTCCAATAGCATCCCACTGACACTTCATTGAAACAACTGTCAATATACGATAACTATTTTAATACGAGAGATCATTGACCGGCATTGTATACCCACTATATTACGATGTATTGGCATTATCGTGCAGTTCTGTGGTTTTTATAATGACACATCGAGCAGATTCAGACTCTTTTTCTAAACTTAAATTACAAGTATTACCACTTAAGAAATGAATTAACCAGAAACGGCTTTGTGATTATTTTATATGCCGTGGAAGTCAGTGCGATTAAAAGACTTAAAATTATAAAGAATTTCCATAAGTTCTCTGGTTTTTATAATGACACATCGAGCAGATTCAGACTCTTTTTCTAAATATAAATTACAAGTATTACGACTTAAGAAATGAATTAACCAGAAACGGCTTTGTGATTATTTTATATGCCGTGGAAGTCAGTGCGATTAAAAGACTTAAAATTATAAAGAATTTCCATAAGTTCTCTGGTTTTTATAATGACACATCGAGCAGATTCAGACTCTTTTTCTAAATTTAAATTACAAGTATTACGACTTAAGAAATGAATTAACCAGGAACGGCTTTGTGGTTAATTTATATGCTGTGGAAGTGGGTGCGAGGGGTATACGAGCAAAATCCCTCTACAACCTATTAAAAGACTTAGGATTATCAAGAATTTCCGTAAGTTCTCTATTGGACCGAGTATCCAAAGTGGCATTATTAGGATCATACCAGATTTGGCTAGGGAACACTGAGAGACAGAAAATGTGAGTATTAGATCAAAGGGGACTTTTAAATCTACGTCTGACTGAGTCGCAAGTCTCAGACTCTGTCGTGTGTTCCCACCTTTACCTCGCGATGGACCAGTTTTCGGCACTATGAATCCATGGAATGCAGACTTAGGTCTTAGATTTTCGCAGTTTGATATAATATGTAGTAAATCTTATATACCAAATGTCGTCAAATAGTACACACGGCTACACATCAAGCTATACATTTCCAGTATAAGTTGATCTCGCGTTGTATAGGATTTCCAAACAATGAGAGGTCAGCTTATATTGGAAATGTATAGCTTGATATGTAGCCGTGCGTACCTACCTTATTATCAAGTAGAAACTCACTTATTACCGCGGAAGTTGTTTCTGTATGTCGACTCTGCAACTGTTTATCCACGCTAATCAAACGAAACATATGCCTTTGCGGGTGGCATTGAAAATATTTCTCTAAATCTATTAGCATTCGATTGAGAATCGATCGGCAAAGCTTCGCACAGCCGGTTTCGCTTCGGTCAGATTATGTAAATGGCATACACAGCTGTGAGGCAGTATGCTCTATACTCGGTAAAAGTGTTTATCGTTTGTTGTAGATGATTATGAGCTGTATTAATGTTGATATAGGGGTTATAATAGTGTGTTGTGGGCTAAATGCGCAGCCAACGTTATCTGGTTGCATAAGAGTGAGGGCTATTGTCTTTATCAGTTGTTGTTGAGTTGTCTTTATTTGACGCAATAGCGCTCTGTATTAACTCGGCTCCTTGTCATGAACAGTTCAATGATTTTTTCCTTAGTTGGATTTTTGCCTTAGAAATAACTAGCTGTGCCTCGCGGTTTTACCCGCATTCAACTTTATAAATTATAGCCTATGTGTTAATCCAGGGTGTCAGCTACCTCCATACCAAATTTCATTAAAATCGCTCCAGTCGTTTAGACGTGAAGAAGTAACAAACATACACACTCACACAGTCACAAACTTTCGCCTTTATAATATTAGTAGGATAACATTTCGATATGGCGAGAAATATATCCGGATTTGGCGTATGCTGTGAGTTTACTTTCGCCATCGAGATATAAATCAAACTAAGTTCAGGTAAACTTAGGAAAAGGATGGAGTTATTAATAGATGGGGGAAGTTGGGGAAGTATGTGAACCATAACAAGAGAGATGAGCATATATTCGGGAATATGATCGGTTTTATTGCTTGGCTGTTTGTAATGTCAATGTTATTGTTTATACTTTGTTTTTACATGAGTTTTGTAGTTATTTTATTTAAGACTGCCTCGTTGGTCTAGCGGTAGCGTGTTCACCCGCAGAAAACGAGGTCGTGGGTTCAAATCTCGAGTCGGGCCAAAAAGTGATTTTGAGACTTTTCTCTAAAAAGAAAAATTTTTCAGCATCAGCCCGAAGTCTGGGAGTTGGCGGTATTATACCCCCGTGCCTCGGAGAGTACGTAAAGCCGTTGGTCCTGTACCTGACCTCTTTCCGGTCGTGTCGCCTAGGCCTACCATGTTGCTCCTGTGTTTGCGCACACAGTTGAGCACTATAAATATGTCCCGCGCAGATGGCTAATCTCTGTTGAGACTTGCCGCCGCGGCGGCAAGTCAGCAACAACGCGCCGTGGCCGAAATTCAGCTAGGAGGATATTATTATTATTATGTAAGCATATTACATACATAAATATATCATCAGCCTGATATCTTCCACTGCTGGACATAGGCCTCCTCCAAAGGTTACCATTTGGAGGGCTTTGCCGTAATCACAGCGCTCGGCATGCGAGTTGGCGAACGCAGCTAGGTGGTAGCTATAGTACACAAGGTTTGTAGTTGGGACTGGCTACTAACTGTTGTTATATCAGCCGAAAGACGTCCACTGCTGGACAAAGGCCTCCCCCAAAGATCTCCACAATTGCCGGTCTTGCGCTATCCGCATCCAGCGGTTTCCAGTGACCCGCACAAGATCATCGGTCCATCTTGTAAGGGTAGGTCCTACCTACGCTTCCGGTTCGTGGTCGCCACTCTAGAACCTTTCTGTCCCAACGGTCGTCGTGTCTACGAGCTACGTGCCCCGTCCACTGTCCTTCAGCTTTGCAATTCTTCGGGCTATATCGGTGACTTTGGTTCGCCTGCGGATTTAGACATTTCTGATTCGAACTCGCAGGGTAACTCCAAACATAGCTGTTGTTGAGACTGGCCTAAATTCAACCAAGCTGATATCATTGCTGTCTTACAAGAATTTCTATTCTAAACTGTGTCATGTGTAGATAAGTTTGTATTGTTTCTTTTGAGAACAAAAGGATAATTTTCCGTCGTACTCTGTTTATATGTATCATTAGTATGTTTTCCTTTAACCTACATAATATACGCCGGCAAGAATATTACGTCTCTCCAATCTTACTAATGTACCTCTATTTGTACGAGATCCGGCGACACTTATTTGTTCATGTGTTTTTAGTTTCTTTTGAGGGTTCCGTAACCAAATGGCAAAAAACGGAACCCTTATAGATTCGTCATGTCTGTCTGTCTGTAAACCGATTATTCGTACTCGTCGGACGGGAGTACGACCGCGAACGCGTCGCGACCACCAACGCCCTCCATGACCCTTAGTTTGCATATCGTACCGATAAAAAGCCCCTCAACGCGGACGGGGGCCGCGTCATGCCATTAACGTAGAGCGAAAGTTGCACAAAACTCCCTAAAATGATGATCTTGCCCTCTCTCCGCCAGTAATCGCCCAGAGTCGAGGTTCGAACCCCACAGGGGGTGCCCTCCGGCGCGGGTTACTTAATTGCTAGACGGCTTGAGCCCTCTGCTCGCCTCTATAGTCCGGTGAAGCAGTGAAAGCCTCCTAGGCTAACCGTAGCGTCAGGTCAAAAAAAAAAATGTCTGTCTGTCCGTCCGTATGTCACAGCCACTTTTTTCCGAAACTATAAGATCTGTACTCTTGAAACTTGGTAAGTAGATGTATTATGTGAACCGCATTAAGATTTTCACACAAAAATAGAAAAATTCCAATAATTAATTATTTTTTCTAGCTAATCTACAATCTGATAGCCGTGTGGTTTCTGGCCTGGAAAGAATAACAGGGCCACCGAACTCTGTAAAAAATGTAGAGAATTACTTTTAGTTTAGCTTTTAATATTTAGCTATAGTATTATTTGTTTATTCTAGTGTTACTGTTCTACTGAAAACATGCATGCTGTGACGCCTTTAAAAATTGTGCATTTTTTATTCGTGTGATTGTATTTATTTATGTTAGTGATAAGAAATATATAGCAATTATTGGCTGTCCTAAATAAATATAAATAAAAACCCGTACATAGGTACATACATAGACTCACGCCTGTTTCCCAGAGGGGTAGTCAGAGACAAAGGATTTATCACGATCTTTGCAGACTTCTTTTGCCTCGTTTACTGTCATTATATTCTTCATACATGCTCGCCGGTTTAGAGTACTTCTGACCTGGCATTTCTTGAGAACGTCTCCGATTTGGACAGAGAATGTTCTACGAGGTCTTCCCCTTCCGTTTGTACCATTCACACAGGCCAGGTATACTTCTTCTTTCATTCATCGATATTTAAGACGCTTCTTTTCATGTTTAAAGCTATGTGTATATTGGCTGCAATATGAAAAAGTTACAAAGACTGAAATCTTGAAAATTTTATAATGTTATATCCTGGGACTTTATTCACACACGGCCATCTGATCCGAAACTAAGCAGAGCTTACCCTATAGAAACCAGATAACTGATCTATTATTATTTTTTTATTACATATTATACTACTTTTCTTTTGTAAATACATACCTATACAAACAACTAGCTGTACCCCGAGGTTTTACCCCCGTTAAACTCTTTAATTATAGCCTATGTGTTAATCCATGGTGTCAGCTAACCCCATACCAATTTTATTAAAATAGCTCTAGCCGTTTAGACGTGAAGAAGTAACAATCATACACACTCACACAGTCACACTCACAAACTTCCGGCTTTATAATATTATTGTGATTTCACACAAATATCTATCCTGGGTGTGAATCGAACCCACGACCTGCGGCGTGAAAGGCAAGCATTCACCAAACTGTAAGAATCAAATTAATTATAGATTCTCTGCTATCCGTCCATAGCCGGAGATGATTGCTATTATGTTTATTTAGAGGATTACAAGTAAAACAATGAATGTAGAAATATTGTCGTGGTATCCCATATTAAAGTAGTTAGTTCGATACTTGGTCCTAATAATATGTAATATTGTATCGATCAGATATCAACATACACAAACAAAGCAATTTAGTTCGACGACATACGAATACACGCGGTGTAGAAATGTTCAATTATATTATAGGTATGATCAAAAGACTAAATTGAAAAATAAAAGCGGCTAAGTGCGTTACGGACTCGCGCACTAAGCGTTCCCTACCATTGGCTATAATGACGGCAAAAAAGTCTGCTCAGGCGCAGCGGTTAAGACAGTCGCCTCTCCACTTCGTGCTCCGGGTTCGATTCCCGCGCAGGACAACTATTTGTGTGACCCATAAATAGTTGCTCTGAGTCTCGATGTACTTTGTGTCCGTCAATTATATAGTTGTAAAGTAGACTTGTGTAAGTAATGACATTGTTGCATTGCGCGTCATATAACCCGACCGCGTGATGTTCCATTACCTATGACTTGACCATATCAAGCATTGCACATGACACTCAAACATGACGCACGGCGCCACAGAACACTATCGCGACACGCTGTTATGTGCGGTGTTCGTACTGTCTCGGTTATTTTCGCTATGTGTGCAAGTGAGAAGTAGCATGCGCCGGTCGGCTGCGTTGTAAATAATGAACTATTATCTAGAACCGTATGGCACCAGTTATAAGGTTTACGTTGTATTGACACCGCGGACTGCCTAAGAGGTATGATTTTACTGTCGTACTACTCGCACTGTATGTAATGTATGACACAGTAATGCGTACGCCGCAACGTCGCGCGCGCCGTGATACAATTCAGTTCCACGAACAAAACAAATACAAACATTGAGTGTTATCTTATTTGACATTAAATGAAAGGCGGACACGTCTGAAGACAAAAAAACCATTACAATTATTATTTATTAGCTGTAATTAAAAATGTAAATACCATTAAAAAAAACAAAACTTAGGTAGTTAGGTACTGATAAAAAAAAAACAAAACAAAAATAAAAACAAATAAAAAACCACAATCATTGTATATAAAATCGATTTTTAAATACGCCAATATTCATAGTTATGGTAAGTAAACAACAACGTGATAATCAATATTGCCATCTATGTTTATTGCCAGTCCTAAGCCTGGATTGCCCTTTTGATTAAATTACGTATTCCGTAGATTGGGGTTAAGTATGAAGGAAAATCGACTTTATAACTATGACGACAAAATCAAGTGTATATTCCTGCGCAGCGTGGGCGCATTGCGTTTGGTAATTGTGATGTCATATCACACCATAGTATAACGCACATGATGTATATCTTCTACAACGCGAGCATTTCATTACAATAACCACCGTGAGGTGCGTCATTTCGTGTCATGTTTGGAGTCATGGTGTAATGCAACATTCCTCGGTACGAAAAGTAATGTCATATTACATGACTTTCAAACGCACTGTTTTGCGCAACTCTATGTAAAGTATCCCGCGATACAGGGATTAATTTCTCTAGTTAGGTCGTTGTCTTTAAAAAAAATATAATTGACTTAGAGCAACTGTTACTGCTTATGTGTCACATAGATAGTCGTCATGTGCAGGAATAGAACTCGGGACATAAAATGTCAAGGCGACTATCTTAACCGCTGCGCCACACGGCTGCACGTGTGACGTAGCGGCTAAGACAGTCGCTTCGCCACTTCGTGTCCCGGGGGTCAATTCTTGAGCAGGACAACAATTTGTGTGACCCACAAAAAGTTGTTCTGAGTCTGGATGTACTTCCCGTCACTTATATATTTGTGTACCCCGCGACACAGGGATTAATATCCACAGTTAGGACGTTGCCTTACAAAAAATATAATTATCTTAGAGCAACTGTTACTGCTTATGCGTCACATATATGGTCATATAGAACCCGGGACCTTAAATGTCAAGGCGACAGACTTAACCGCTGCGCCACACGCTAAATTTTCTCCTACCTTTCTTTCTTTCTTTCTAACTGTCGTTATAATCTTCTTTTATGTACATGTCAAAGAAACTGCGTTTACGTGGCGTGTTGCCGTTGCTAGGGGGCAATTAACTTCTAATCTTAGCAAATGGAAAATTGTCGTAATTGCAACAAAGAGGAAAATGGTATAAATACGCAGTGTTGGTGTAACCTGCCTCATAGGTCTAGCGGTTGCGCCTCCAAGCGCAGATGATCAAGTCCTGAGTTCCCGGGATGTTTCAGTTCAGAAAATTTCTCAATATCAGCCCGAAGTCTGTGAATTGGCGTGGTTGTAGATACGTGCCTTTTAGGCCGCAGGTCGAGGGTTCGATTCCAATCTAGGACAGATATTTCTGTCCATGAATATGTCTGTTTGTCCTGAGTCTGGGTGTAATTATCTATATAAGTATGTATTTACAAAAGAAAAGTAGTATGTGTAATATATCAGTTATCTGGTTTTCATAGTACAAGCTCTGCTTAGTTTGGAATCAGATAGCCGTGTGTGAATAATGTCCCAGGATAGTATTATTATTATTACACTCCCGTGTCTCGGAGAGCGTGTAAAGCCGTCGGGCCTGTGCCTGACTTCTTTCTGGTCTTGTCGCTAGTCGTCCAAATATGATACCGGTTGCTTTGTAGGTAACTGGATTTTCTCTTTACACAAAGTCGTTTTCCAAACCCGTGTACACCAGCACCGCCTACGAGTTATGGCAACACAAGAAGAAAACGGCTTCTATTTTGGCGTCAACGCGGAATTAACGGTTGGAATTTCTTTATTTCTCAAAGATTTACAATCACTTCGAGGAGAAGACACAGAATCACATTAAGACACATCGATGCATTGCTTCATTTCAAAAATTGGTGTTAATTCCAGTTTTTATGTGTAAATATGGTGGATTTTTAGATAACATCTTCGACAACGTCCCTACAAAATTGAATTGTGATTTTCTGTGTCGAAGCCTCTAGGAAAGTCTCCACTGCTTTACTGGGGTAGGACAAGGACTGTGATTTGACGGTGGCCTAGGGTTACCATATGACAGGCGTTAGCCGCATTTTAAGGTGTAGACAGGCATGCGGCCGGCATTGGTCTGGGACAGGCATTTTCGCAGGATCTCGTCAACGCCCAGTGTAGTAAAGAAAGAAATCGGCTGACAATTGAATCAGTAAAAGGCAAATTACAAAACTGTATCTTGTGAAGATTTTTACGTTTATATATTAGAAAAGAAAGAACAATAAAAAAAATGTCCTCTGACAAATATAGGTATCAGTAATAAATATCCTTCTTCATTATTATCTGTTGGCTTTTACCTATTACTTACAGCGCTTTGCTTCTGACAGGCATTTTTCTGTAAATTCAGGCATTTTAGTTACCATAGATAGCCATCCCTCTATTTATATGGTAACCATAACTGACTTTAATTGACATTGATTTAATGACGAATACAATGAAATATACTACTGAAGATGGCTCATAAGGCCGAAAAAGTAAGGGGCCTTAAAACTAAGTAATCAAATGTGTAGAAAAATTACCGCACGTATAGCGCTGCAGCTATGACAGTCGCATCGCCGCTTCGTGTCGCGGGTTCGAGTCCCTCGCCGGACCATTATTTGTGTGACCCTTAAATGGTTGTACTGAGTCTGGATGTAATTTTGTTTGTAAAGTACCTCGCGAGAAAGGGATTAGTATCCATATCGTGGGCGTTGTCTTTTGTTAAAAAAAACGTAACTTCTATGTGTATCGTGAGGTTATTTTAACAGCAATATTATGGCAAAAGCCACCGGATGCATCAAATCTCCCGTCTATTATAAGACTGCTATAAATAACTGAGAGATGATCACTGAGCAACCTTGTAGGTACTAATTTAGTGCTCGATAGATACATGTTTATAGTACTACGAGCTATTTGCAAACTAGACTCTTCAATAACAAGTTATTTTGAGGGAGACACCAGAAGGAAATGGAGGAGGAGGAAACAAATTATTTCAAACTGAATAGAAACATATTTATCAAGCAAAATAATGTCCTCACCGTGCCGTAAATGATTGGTGAGGTTAAGCACCTAGGCTTGCGGTCAGTCTATAGATGGGTGACCACCAAAGCTGTTTTATTTATGAGCGTCTCCGTGATTCGGTGGGCACGTTAAGCTTTGTGTGTGTTAATGTTAGTAATTTTACACTATATATAAAATCGCGGTACTACCTACTCCAGTATCAGACTATCACATACAATTAAATAAAACAAGTGGTTACAAATATAGGTTACATAGCAGAAGGAAATGCAAAACAAAAATGTACAGTAATTACTGAAAACTGATTAGTGAAATTAAATTAATCAGATATCACTTTCTTTATCATGTCATTAACACCTGTCGTCATAACTGGGGGATGGGATACATTTCATACTACTATAAATATACTATAATATTATTATTAAAAAAAAAAAAATTGACACATTTAAAAATAAAGTAGAGATGTCAAATTGAGTGTAAAAACTAAGGACAGATTAATATTATTTATTTGCCTTTCAATGTCTATGGTCTATGACAAAAGAACTTGAATGGTCGAATTTTGAATAAGTGCGATCTCCAGTCCTTATAGTTGTACAAACAATGCCTAATCTTTAACCTCTTTTCCCTACTACGCAGCAATTAACACCACAACAATCTATACATTATAATAATAACATCGTTACGAAGTAATTACTATTGTTTGATTTTTATAGCCATAGGTAGCCGCCATTTTGATTTTTTTTTTGATGCGACGATTTCCGCTCAATACTGTTTGAAGACCAAGGTTATTTTGACGATTAAACACAAAATTGGATCAATTCGACTCGGATCATGCTGTTCTAAGAAAGTAAGTAGGTATCGTTTTCGATTAAGAAAATAAAAAAATGTATACCTACTTATATTCATGTTGGCGCTGTCAATATATTATTAACTTATTCTGTGATACAGATTTCTAAATTTTATTTTGTTAACCTCCAAATTAAAATTCAATTTATTCTATATTATTTATTTATTCTATACATAGATAGCGCAGCGGTTAAGACAGTCGCTTCGCTTCGTGTCTCAGGTTCGATTCCCACGGAGGGCAACAATTTGTGTGACTCATAAAAACTTGTAATATTACAATTATATATTTGTACAGTACCCCGCAAAAAAGGTATTCTTTTAACTTATGCGGGGGTTGTCTTTTAATAAAAATGTTTATATTGATATCGGTCAATAATATTTTGGTGGACATAGCACATTATCATTTCTAGAACGACATAATTTATGTCGTATTTGCATCCCTAAGTCATGTCGACGTAATACCCTCGACATGACTTAGAGTTAATATAATCCGTAATGAATAACTAAAAGGCAACAACGAAAAGTTAAGACAAAATCGCGGCTTAAGGTTATATAAATAAATTCAATTTGGCTACTGTTTTTTCTTACTTACGATTAAATTGTAAGCTATAGATACCTATAAATTATTGTGATGCTAATTACTACGTAAAAGGAAAACTGAGGCTATCGCGAATATAAATATATGTATAGACGCCAGCACATCCAGCTACCCCAATCTGTCAAATTGCTTTTATAGATTTTCAACTTTATCACAAAGTCATAAGGTTCACTTTCAATTGGGGTAAATTTGACAGATTGGGGTAGCGTGATGTGCTAGCGTCTGTACCTTTATTTTTTTTTTTCGTGTCAGCCAAATTACATCTTCTCCTGGACTTGAAGCGTGACTAGAGACTGGAGGCATATGCCGCCATAATCGCCACGCTTGGCAGACGGGTTGGCGATAGCAGTTTGCTGTCATAGTACACAGAGCAAAAAAAAGCTGCTGCCATCATGTTATCAGCACCCCATCTCATCCCGTAGAGTTCGGGATGAGATGGGGTGATGATCTTCGCCGTCACATCCCGCAGGAATCAGCATAATACAATGTATTGTATGTGTTAATTATAAATATAATAAAACCAAATAATTGCCTGTTTGTTTATGTAATTTTTCCTTATATTTTGTTATATGTAATGGTTTATCCTGTTCAACTCTGACATAAATAAGTAATAAACGTGCAAAACTCACAATGTGGAAGTGAGTTCATTCAACCCATGAAATTAAAGCCTGGTAGATTATTCGCTACTTCATGTGAATTTTATGTGAACAGAAAGAAATTTGTTTCTATATATTTTGCTAAGTGAAGTTGTAGTTTTTCGATTTCACGGATAAATTGTACAGATGCCAGCACATCCAGCTACAGTGAGCTACCCCTATTTGTCAAATTTCTTTTATAGATTTTCAACTTTATCACATAAACATAAGGTTCACTTTCAATTGGGGAAATTTGTAAGATTGAGGTAGCTTGATGTGCTGGCGTCTGTACTCCATTATCTATACTAATATTATAAAGAGGAAAGATTTTTTTGTTTGCTTGCTTGCATTGAATAGGCTCCGAAACTACTAGACTGATTTGGAAAAATGATTTCACCGTCGGGAAACTACACTCAGAATGACATAGGCTGTATTATATTTTCAAAAAAATTAGGGATCCTTACTAAAACTTCAATAATATAACCCAAGGTGTAAAAAGATGGCCAAGCGCGATGGAGTGTAAATAAATGGAAGTGAAAGTTGGGTATGGCAGAAAAAGTATGATTGTAGAATAAATGCACTTGATATGAGAGCTCTCAGAAGTATGTGTGGTGTGACTTTGAGCAACAGAATCTTACTGACGTAAGAGAGCGTTGTGGTGTGAAATAGGACGTAGTCACAAAGATTGAATGAGGTTATGCTGACGAAAGAAGTATACCAGGCACCAGGGGCTCTAAGTTCGGCGACTTAGCCGGTAGAGCCCCTGGTATACTTCTTACGTCAATCATTCATCCTTTTCATATGCCCAAACCAATGCAGCATAACCTCATTCAATCTTTGTGACTTATGTTCGGTGACTTAGCCGGTAGAGCCCCTGGTATACTTCTTACGTCAATCATTCATCCTTTTCATATGCCCAAACCAATTCAGCATAACCTCATTCAATCTTTGTGACTTATGTTCGGTGACTTAGCCGGTAGAGCCCCTGGCCTGTGTGGTAAAAACTGCACCAACGACAATATCTAACTTTTCGTATCGTTATGTTTTTTATGGTTCCGTAGCCAAATGGCAAAAAACGGAACCATTATAGATTCGGCATGTCTGTCTGTCTGTCTGTCCGTCCGTATGTCACAGCCACTTTTTTCCGAAACTATAAGAGCTGTACTACTGAAACTTGGTAAGTAGATGTATTCTGTAAACCGCATTAAGATTTTTATACAAAAATAGAAAAAAATACAATTATTTTGGGGGATCGCCATACATAGAACTGAAACTCAAAAAAATTTTTTTCATCGTACCCATACATGTGCGGTGTCTATGGATAGGTCTTCAAAAATGATATTGAGGTTCCTAATATAATTTTTTTCTAAACTGAATAGTGTGCGCGAGATACACTTCCAAAGTGGTAAAATGAGTGTCCCCCCCCCCCCCTCTAACTTCTAAAATACGAGAATGATAAAACTAAAAAAAATATATGATGTACATTACCATAGAAACTAACAACGAAAATTGGTTTGAACGAGATCTAGGAAGTAGTTTTTTTTTAATACGTCATAAACCGCAATTTGCTTTCATTTAATCAACTGAAATACTTGCTGCTACGGAACCCTTCATGTGCGAGTCCGACTCGCACTTGGCCGGTTTTTTATGATCTCATTTGGACGTCGCGCGTCGCCTTGAACTTCATTCGACAGTATTACGTCTGTTACACAAGCGTTTTTTGTCTATGGCAACAGCCAAAATTGATGCCTAGGTATTTATGACATAAGTCCATTCATTTACGGGATGGAAATGAACGACGTTGCCAAAATCTGTAAGCTGGTTATCCAAATATAAACTCAGCTGAGCGATATTAGGTAGCATTTTGTGTTTTAGCCCCTGATTGATGTACCGGAGTAAACCCGCGTTCCTGGGGCTCCCCACACCAGGTACCAAGAAGAAACTAAGCAGAACCTGTACTGTGGCCTCCAGGCAACTGATAAACATATCACACTAATATTATAGAGGCGAAAGTTTGTGTGTGTCTATGTTTGTTACTTCTTCACGCTAAAGCCACCGAACGGATGTTGATGAAACTTAGTAGTAACATATTTTATATCCGAATAATAAAAAATAACGCGGGTAAAACCCGGGATAAAACCTGGATACACAGCTAGTTAGATAGATGGATGAATTACTCCCGGACAGTAAACAGGTAATATAGTAATAAAAAAACATATATTTGAGATTCGTTCTACAAGCCTTACTCTCGACTTACACATGTGTGACAGTCGGGCAGACATACACGAGACGTACGTTTAATTTATTGTTCTCTTTTTGCGTAAAAACATAATACACTCTCAACCACTCCCGTTCACAGATCCGTAAGTGATCGGCGATGTTAAGCACCTATGCACGCGGCCAGTCTATAGATGGGTGAACGTCAGTGGTATAATTTCTGAGTTTATTGGAGAGCAAGTTAATCTGTCGGTCCCGGTTGTTGTCGCTAGACAACAGTCGTTAAGCCACGGCAGCCTACAACGGCTTCAACAACTCGGACACCAGGTTAATCATTTCCCATAGGATAAAGATATAAAGTGAAAGATTATATTAGCTTCTATTTCTATTCGCCTGACATCCTTTGACACCCTCCGCAACCAAAGAGTGAGAGCGGCATACTTTTTTCTATATAATGAATAACCAGGTACATACCTACACTTTTTTTAAATCGATTATCATAAGTCGGCCACAAAAGAAAGCGACTCTTAATGTATTTTCGAGTCATTATCATCTACGTAATTGCCTATCTCCTTGTACACTATGTAGGTCGTGAAGATAAAAACGCGATTAGATTACGATTTATTTTTTGTTTTTGTTTCTTTGTGAATTATTTTGTTGTTGTTATTGTGTGCCGACTGTAGATAGTGTTAGTTTAACGTTTCTTACGTCGACGTCACGTCCAATAGGTAGATCTGGGAGGCTACCTTCTAAGTCGACGAACATCGGAATAATGATCGGCGTTCAAATAATAAACGGTTAAAATTGACCAAATCAATCGTTAAATGTGCTTCGACGTTGACAATCGATTCCAGACCATTTATGACGTCACGTGTGCTCATGGAAGCCGATTTAACGATTGACTAAGTCATTTTTAACCTTTATTTATTTGAACGCCGATCACTATACCGATCTTCGGCGATATAGCCGATAGCCCCCCTGTACCCCTATTACAAACAAGTTATGAAATATTCTCGTCAAAGAGACATTGCTGACAGATCTGCTTTATACACAAGTGAACTAAATTAAAAGACTGTAGGTATCATCATCATCATTATATTATTACGTGAAGCAAACCCTCTGTAAATATCCTTTTTACGAAAATTGCGCGGACGTTTGGGATAGTTAGTTTATATGGAGATGGAGTGCAGAAAGCTAATATTTTTATTAATTGGCTATACTACTTTATTATTATAATAAAAAAAAGACACACTACCAGGCTTTTGACACACTGACATACAGAGAAGAGATGATAAACTCACTGTCAAAACTGAGAACAGAATAATATTATGTATCTTTAATGTCTACAATCTTTGACAATAGAACCGAATTTTGAACAAGTTCGATCTCTAGAACACAGATTACCGCACATAATTAGTGAATAACGTCTCACTTATTTTCACTCAGTATTTCGCGCCAAAACCAAAATGTCACAACTAAACATTTCCTGTCCTTTTCATATACATATTAGAAGATATAAGAAGATATTAAAATATGTTTAGCTAGTATTGCGTGGATTCGAAGGAAATAGTTCCTAATCCTACCAGTATTATTAATGTGAAAGTTTGTCAGTATGAATGCTTGTTACTTCCTCACGCAAAAACTACTGCACAGATTTTTATGTAATTTTGTAGTAATGTAGCTTATATATCCGAATAACACATAGGTTATAATTAATAAAGTTTACCGCAGGTGAAACCGCGGGACACAGCTAGAATAAAATATATACATATATGCGCTTTCCAAAAATGTGTTTATCCTTTCCTCCACTCTAACTTTACATCTTGTATATGTATAAGACAATATGCCTGTTTTTTTATTTTATTTTCTAATTAAGACAAATTAAACACTCTGTGTAACTATTATTTATTTTTCCATAACAGAGAAACGACATTTAAAGTTTATTTGTCGCAATAAAATGAAATAATCTAACAAAACAATTATTCTAATTTTTTTGACGATACAAAAAATTACAGCCATTAAGTCATAAATGAATCTGTTTTTTCTTTTATAACTGGCCAAGTCATTGCACCATAAAGGAATACAATCTTGTAGGTATGTCTTTACATATATGTATATAAAGTAATGGTTACATTTCATCACAGGCTTCTTAAAAAAAATTGAAGTTTGTGCAATGTTTATTTTTTTTAATATAGATTCAACCATTTTTTGTAGGAAACTGTTTGTTTGAGTGCCATAGTCATATTTGACTAACATTTCTTCAAGAAAAAAAAAACTGTTTGTTTTAACTGTTTGATTTGATATTGCGTAGATGTTTGACCGATATTAGCGGTACGTTTGACCAAGGACGAGCGTTATCTCTTTCGCCTCAGTTGCCTATTGACATAATTATTTTATGTATATAATATACATATATATATATACTATATCGTGGGAAGTTAAAACGTAGAATTATTATCAGTTTGGGTAAGTACGCAGTTTGGTCATACATGGCATTCGGTATTAGATATGTTAACTATGACATACACTATGACGTACACTAAAAAAAATATGTATTTATGGCCTGCGGCTAATCTGATGTTATTAACTGAGGATACAGTTTCAACATGTACAGACGTTAGCACATCAAGCTACCCAAATCTGTCAAATTTTACTAATTTTGAAACTTTAAAATAATATAGCTTATATATCAGAATAACACAGGCTTCAATTTATAAACATATTGTGTGAATTGTCCAAAATATGACGATTAGGATCAAGTAAGTAGGAAAAAATCTACCATCTGCGAGCTATTCCGGCGGCGTGCACTGTCAAAACCGCTAGAGGTGCATATCCTACTAATATTATAAATTATGCGAAAGTTTGTGACTATGGATGTATGTTTGTTACTCTTTTACGCCAAAACTACTTTAACGCGGGTGAAACCGCGGGGCATAGCTAGTTGATGTATATAATATGATGACATGATTTTTTTCGGTAGTGAATAGTTCCTAGATATAATGGCCCCATATAAAATATGTTTATATCAGTTGATGTAGAGAATAGTTAAAAACTAATATTATTATAAATGCGAAAGTTTGTGAGTATAGATGTACATATGTATGTATGTTTGTTACTCTTTTACGCCAAAACTACTGGACGAATTTTGATGAAACTTCGAATTTGCATCATGCGAATAATGCAAGGGAATAATTTATAAAGTTTAAACGCGGGTGAAACCGCGGGGCATAGCTAGTAAGTAAATAATAAACATTATGAATAACATGAAACGTTTCGAATTCAAGGATATACTTTAATTAGGGCATGTGAATCATTATTATGTACAAGCTTAAATATTCAAGTGACATTACTATTGTATATCATACAAGGGTCATTCACATGCCTCAATATACTAATGTAGAGGCAGGTTTGAATAGTGTGGTCACAGCGCAGACAGAATTTCGTACAGCTCCAGTTATTACCTGTTCATTGCACACTAGCAGTGCCCGCGGACTTCGTTCCGCGTTATAAATTTTTTTTCTTCGGGTTCAAAGTATGATATATTTTTTTTTGATAGCCTATGACACTCCACAATAACGTAGCTTTCTATTGGTGAAATAATATTGAACATCGGTTCAGTAGATCCAGAGATTACCCCTTACAACGTCACAAAATCACAAACGTTACCTCTTTATAATATTAGTATAGATATGTTGCACCTCTTACACACAAATGCAATATTTGTAAACCTTTAAAAATAAAGCTGTCACGACCGGAACGGAAAAAGGTCAGGTACATGACTGATGGAATTACGTGCTCTCCGAGACACGGGGGTTTATTACCGCCAACTCTCTGATTTCCGGCTGATACTGAGAAAGTTTCTTAACAGAAAAATATTAAAATCAGTTTTTGGCCCGAGCCAGGATTTGAACCCAGGACCTCCTAGGTCTAGTAGTGAGTGTATCTGAATGTTACAGGGTCACTAACTACAAACACACACAGAACTTTTTTTTTTTTGAAAAGGCAGGGGGGATGCTTTCGCATGCCACCCGCAAAAAGTGTCTGCGGGTGGGTATGTCGGACTTGCACCGACTAAACCTACCTGCCGTGGACTTCTCTTGGCGCCTGGTGGGGGAGTCCCGGGAACGCGGGTATGCTGCTCCGGTAAAACACACACAGAACTACACTACAAAGAAAAAAAAACACACATGGTCAGACAACGAAACAGCTAAATGTCTATGACAGATTGCTAAGCTAAGCAGGATATATTAAAAAAAAAACTGACTACAGGACATTATAGGGAGGCAATATGACTAGTATTTCATGAACTGGTTTTCTATAGTTTAGTTACATAACATTTATGTTTTTTGATGGGCTGGTTGTCGTAGGTAGATAGATACTATACATATACCTTCCATGCCGCAGGTCGTAGGTTCGATTCCCACTTATTACAGTTGTCTGCATGAACTTGTCTGTTTGTTCGGAATCTGGGTGTAAAAACCTAGTATGTTAAATGCGAAAGAAAAGTAGTATATCAGTTATCTGGTTTCCATGGTACAATCTCTGCTTAATTTGGGATCCGATAGCCATGTGTGAATAATATTATTATGATATGGTTGAAACAAATAGTTATACTGTTGGGGAATCGAACCCTAAACACTGATACGAGATAACAATTTAGATATTTATTAATGACTTTTGTGTATAGTTCTAATGTTGGTTAATTTGTTTTGACATTTGAGCAAAACATGTCCACCATTTTTAAACATTGTAATTTATGGAACCCGTGTTTGGAATCAGTTGTGAAATATAT
Organism: Pseudoips prasinana; assembly: GCA_951640165.1. Taxonomy (NCBI): domain Eukaryota; kingdom Metazoa; phylum Arthropoda; class Insecta; order Lepidoptera; family Nolidae; genus Pseudoips; species Pseudoips prasinana. The sequence goes on along the minus strand of OX621259.1, from coordinate 12,835,285 downwards.
TGTTTTAACTACTTTTTGTGTCATTCATTTAGGTTCATATTTAATTTAACCACTTTTGAAAACAAAGTTGTTTAGTTTGAAATAAGTTTGTATAATAGACGAGCCTTTGAAGTTCATAGTTCGTTAGTTTTATGCATAATTTATGATTAATAAAAATATATATAATATAATAATTTATGATTAAATTTATTAACTATTTATAAAATCTATCCAGTTGAAATACTTACAAAAATTTTGACATAAATAATGAAAACACTAATAAGATACAGTGGTCAGTAAGAAAATAAATCCTAATTAATAATTCCCTTCATAATAATATATTTTTTTAATAACATTATTACATCGCTGCCTATTCAATAAAGAAAAATCATAAAAAGCACACTTTACAGATATTGACAATGCTATTTTATTGTATTCATTTTAATTTAAGTTTAACATGTGAAGTTTTGACAAAAAATTATTTGTTTGTATATTGTATTGTTGCAGTGCCCTTACGGGGTTCATGTTTGGTACTGTATTATAATCTTAAATACCTATGTAAAACCCATGAAAGCAATAAATAAATTGAAATTGAAATGTTAGTATAATGATTTATTTTTATACATATAAGTTAATTCATGTAAAGATTTTCGTTTTTTGCTTGCCCTGGTCTGGTTTCTGTAAGCTAGATGGATGGCAACCACTAGAGTGACTTCTGTTGGGACGTTGGTTTGCAACCGTGTAGAAGATGCTTAACTGTAAACATATTGTAAAAGATGTAGAGTTTTTGAAGCCGCCCAGTAGGTATCTGACATGGCTTAAGTACTGTTATCTAACGACCAGAACCGATAGCTTAACGTGTCTTCCGAAGCCCGGAGACCATCAGAAAATAAGTCACATTGACGGGCACCCATCTATAATATCCTGGGACATTATTCACACACGGCTGTTTGATCCCAAACTAAGCAGAACTTGTACTATGGAAACTGGTGTACTTACATATACTACTTTTCTTTACATACACCCAGACTCAGGCTAAACAGACATGTTCATGGTCTGGACCCACAACCTGGGGCGTGAAAGGCAAGCATTTACCAATCACGCCAACCCGTCCGTCGTACTTTATTTGACATAGATATCTCGTGCAAAAATGTTATAAAAAGTGAACTAACATATAAAAATAATAAAATTTCAAACAGAAAGACAATACAACATAATAAATTATATTATTGTTGGTACGAGGTATATATTTATAAGTATATAGACGGGCCTGTTGACGTGGTTGGTAGATATGCTGCCTTTCACGCTGGAGGTCGTGGGTTCGATTCCCACCCGGGACAAATATTTGTGTGCATGAACATGTCTGTTTGTCCTGAGTCTGGGTGTAAATTATCTATATGAGTATGTATTTACAAAAGAAAAATAGTATATGTAGTATATCAATTGTCTGGTTTCCATAGTACAAGCTCTGCTTAGTTTGGGCTCAGATGACCGTGTGTGAATAATATCCCAGGATATTTATTTATTATATTATATACTTACATTTTCCTGTGTACTTATTACTATTCTAATCTCTGTATTTTTGTTACAGGTAATATTCGTTCCTGTTATTCACGCTTACGGTATATTGGTGTGGACTTTTATTACGACTTGATAAGAGACAGGCTGTGGGGGAGACAGTCACCTCGTCACTTCGTGTCCAGGGTTCAATACTCGCACAGAACAATCATTTATGTGACTCATATGTAGTTGTTCTACTTCACCACCAACAAGGTTGTCGCTCTCCATAGATACTTAACACGCTCGTTACTGGAGTACTTTACAAAAAGTCGTTTTCATGCTTTCCGTAACGTGTTCATCATCAGAAATTCGTAGAAATTCGTAACTGCAAATAATATAGCTAGGTAGGCACATCGTTCATTCGCTTAAAGAGCAGCTCGACTGGGGAAGTAAGTACCACCACCTTACAGAAGACATTCCTTAATAATAACATCAATAATTTAATTATGTGTTTCCGAGTGTGAGTAAAGTCGCCAGAGCTCATTGGGGTGGGAGGAAGGGTCAACGACACTTGCTTGCTGACTCTTAAAGGCCGGCAACGCACCCGCGACTCCTCTGATGTTGCGAGTGTCACTTACCATCAGATGACCCACTTGCTCGTTTGTCGCCCTCTGATAGAAAGAAAAAAATAGCTATTTTGAAATAATGGAATTTATTCAGCACTTGGGTATTATTAATATACGTGATCTCTTTCCGGTCGTGTCGCTAGGCGTCCCTTCGGATCATGAGAGTGATGGAATAGGAAGTGCTCTGTTTGCGCACACACTTGTGCCCCATAATATGTCGCGGTGATTAGCCATCTGGCTATGGAGACTGGCCGCCGACTAGGGAGGACAATATTATTGACATACGCTTGTGTTTGTGAAGTTCGCAATGCAGTACATAAATGTAGTCGAGTATAGTATTTATGTAGGTAACAAAAATAAATTGAATTAGTCCGTCCGTGCGGTCTGTTTTATCACATATATTTTTTTAAATACTTAAATAAATAACAACTTACCAATATATTATATTTAAATTTAATACTACTATATTAAAATTAAACATTTGAACACAACGAGCAGTTAGCGAGCGCAGAAGGCTCTCAACCTAAGGGGTCCTTATGAGGTTCGGGCCATAGCTCAGAGGGCTGCTGAATTTAGCTTATTGATATTCACAGTATATCAATAAGCTAATATATCAGTCAGTTAATTAATTAGCAAAATGAACACGTGTCGCGTCGACACCTCACCTCACCACAGTAATTTCCCAAGCGTCATTATTATAGAAACAATATGCATTGTACTCGCGACGTAACGTTGCGTTGGCGCAACAGTGCAGCCGGGGAACAATGCGACACTGACCTCTTGCGAAACGAATACAATCGCAGTCTAAAGCTTTAGTGCAATCGACTGATAGCTGATACATGACCGTTATAGGTATGTATAAAAAAACATGCGGGTCACTTTTTGGGGACTGCAGATAGATGGGAAAACTACCTTTTATACTTCTAAATATAGACCAGGTTCGATAATTTTCAAAACCAAAAAAAATAAGTAGTAGGATGAAACCCATTATAAAAGGAGGGGGATATTATAAAAATTAAAGGAAAAATAATTTACGGGCGATCTGAGGTCGGGAAGGGGATGGGGGTGAGTTTTTAAGGGTAAAAAACGGTTTTTCTCGATTTCCGGCAAAACTAAACGTCCTATCGAAAAAAGTCAAATGGCAAAGTTGTAGGTAATAAAAAGATCTAAAACTTTTGTGTTTACACTTTTTTCACATAACCTCCAAATTTATGTGAAATATTCAAAAAACCAAGCTTCTACCCTGGTCTAATAATCTATACATATAATAAAATCGTAGGAAAGTCAAAACTGTACAATGAATATTTTTTTAAAAGGATACTTGGGGCGTGATCTACAAGCAATATCGTAGCCAAAAATATAGTTTTTAAAATTTTTGTCTGTTTGTCTGTATGTATGTCCGGGCTAAACTCAAAAAGTTCTGCATGGAATGACTTCAAATTTTGCTTAAATATTACTAAGAGGTCGGGTCAATATGCAGGATAGATATTATCACGCTATCACCTACGGGGGAGGAGCTGTGATGATTTATAAAATTTAATGCGGGTAAAACCGCGGGGCACTACTAGTTAGGAATATTAATTATTATTATTAGTTAGTAATATTTTGAAATAAATAAACAGTTTTGACTTTCCTACGATTTTATTATATGTATCATCATAATAATATCCTGGAATTTTATTCGCACACGGCCATCTGATCCCAAACTAAGTAGAGCTTGTATTAGGCAACCATATACTGATAGACTACATGTACTACTTTCCTTTTGTAAATAAATACTTTTATAGATAATTACACCTAAACTCAGTAAAATGTTCCTCCGCACAAATCTGTCCTGGGCTGTACCGGCTAAGTCGCCGAACATCGATTTCTTAAATGGCGTTCAAATAAATAAAGGTTAAAAATTACTTAATCAATCGTTAAATCGGCTTCCATGAGCACATGTGACGTCATAAATGGGCCGGAATCGACTGTTAACGTTGAAGCCGATTTAATTATTGATTAGTCATTTTTAACCTTTATTTTAATGAACGCTATTTAAGAAATCGATGTTCGGCGACTTAGCCGGTAGAGCCCCTGGGCGGGAATCGTACCCTCGACCTGAGGCGTGATAGGCAAGCATTTACCAACCACGCCACACGACATTCTTGAGTAAATACAAATGACTTAGAAGTTTTTAGGAAGTCGTAGCCAAGATGTCAAGTAGCAACTTAGTTATGTATGATCACCAGTCTCCAAGAGCCGCAGTTACACTAAACCGGTACATTAATAAGTAGACTAAGCTAACATTTGACGTTTCAAGTCAACGATTTATCAAGTTTAAACAAACACCCAATAGTGTAGTGTGCCTCGTTGGTCTAGCGGTAGCGTGTTCACCCGCAGATAACGAGGTCCTGGGTTCATATCCCGGGTCAGATCAAAAGTGATTTTGGTACTTTTCTGTAAAAAGAAAAATTTTTCAGGATCAGCCCGAATTCTGGGAGTTGGCGGTCCTGTGCCTGACCTCTTTCCGGTCGTGTCGCTAGGCGTCCCATCGGATCATGAGAGTGATGGAATAGAAAGTGCTCTTGTGTTTGCGCACACACTTGAGCACTATAATATGTCCCGCACAGATGGCTAATCTCTATTGAGACTGGCCGCCGTGGCCGAAATTCGGCTAGGAGGACATTAGTGTAGAGCGACGCCGCAAGCGTGTATTCTCAGAGGCGCTCATCGCTAGATGCTCTCACCGGTCCGTAAATGATTGGTGAGGTTAAGCAACTAGGCTCGCGGTCAGTCCATAGATGGGTGACCACCAAAGTGGTGTAGTTTCTGAGCGTCTCCGTGCGTCGGAGGGCACGTTAAGCTGTCGGTAGGCAACAGTCGTTAAGCCATGTCAGAGGCCTAATGGGCGGCTTGAACAACTCTGACACTAGGTTAACTACTGCCTATACGACCTACAATAACTAAATAGCAGTTACCCAATAATTCTACCAAACCGGTACATTAATAAGTATACTAAGCTAGTTTTAAGTCAACGATTTATCAAATTTAAGCAAACACCGAATAGTGTAGTCTGACGGCGCAAGCGTATATTCTCAGAGGCGCTCATAGCTAGATGCTCTCACCGGTCCGTTAGTGATCGGCGAGGTTAAGCAACTAGGGTCGCGGTCAGTCCATAGATGGGTCACCGCCAAAGTGGTTTGAGCGTTTTTGTGCGTCGGAGGGTACATTAAGCTGCTGGTCTCGGTTGTAGCCATCAGGCAACAGTCGTTAAGCCATGTCATAGGCCTAATGGGCGGCTTGAACAATTCTGACACTAGGATGACCACTGCTTATACGAGCTACAATACTGTACGATTGACTGCACGTGTGGCGCAGCGGCTACGACACAGTCGCCTCGCTGCGTCGTGTCGCAGGTTCGAGTCCCGCGCCAGACAACTATTTGTGTGACCCATAAATAGTTGTTCTGAGTCTGGATGTAATTTGTGTCCGTCTATTATATGTTTGTAAAGTACCCCGTGACACAGGGATTAGATTTCCTAGTGCGGGCGTTATCTTTTTCAAATAAAAAAAAACCAATAGCCGCAGTTACACAATAATTCTCCTAAACCGGTATATTACTAAGTAGATTAAGCTAATATTAGACGTTTCAAGTCAATGATTTATCAAGTTTAAACAAACACCCAATAGTGTAGTGTTATGGTGTTAGTGTGTATTCTGTGTAGCGGATAGTATCGATGTTAAATTTATTAAAGACTAGCTGTGCCCCGCGGATTTACCCGCGTTTAATCTTATAAATTATGACAGCTCCACCCCCGTAGGCGATAGCGTGATAATATGTAGCCTATATGCTGACCCGACCTCTTATTAATATTCATGTCAAATTTGAAGTAAATCCATGCAGTACGTTTTGAGTTTAGCCCGGACATACATACAGACAAAGAGGCAAAAATTCTAAAACTATATTTTTGGCTTCGATATCGATTGTGGATCACGCCCCAAGTATCCTTTTAAAAAAATATTCAATGTACTGTTTTGACTTTCCTACGATTTTATTATATGTATAGAAGATAGTAGAATTAATAAAATAAATCAATAAATATCTTGGGATAACTAACATACATACATCCATCCAAAATTTAGGTGCTTGGCACTTGTCTGTGTAGCATTCTCCATTTATCCCGTTGAAGAGCCATCTCTTTTACTTCTTTGTAACTGTCCACTTGTAATTTTTCTTTAACTTCATCAGTAAACTTTTTTTTCAGTCTTTCTCTCTTTCTTCTTGCATCTATCTTCCCTTCTATTATATTTGTGATAAACTGGTCGTTTCGTATTAGATGTCCTAACATATTACCCCTTCTGATTTCTATGTGTGTTAAAATTTGTTGAGCTCTTCATTGGTGATCGTTTCTGTCCAGGACACTTTATCCATTCGACGCCAGCACTACATTAGAACTAACATACGACCATCTGTTTCCGAACTAGGCAAATCGGACTGAAGTTAAATTTATTAAAGATTTAATAAAATAAATTAATGTCTTGGCAGAACTGACACACGGCCATCTGATCCCAAACTAGGCAGAGCCTGCACTATGGTAACCAGACAATTTATGAACATATTTATTAATTTCGAAATTCATATATATTATAAAGAAATGACACCCAGACATAGAACAAATAATCGTGCTCAGCACACAAAGATTTGCTTTGGGTGGGGATCGAACCCACGACCTGTGGCTTCGCAGAAATGGCTACTAACCAGTAAACCAACAATTGAAAGGTCCATAAATATGGTTCGGCAAGTAAATTGTGTCGGTTTCTACAAAAGCTTGCACGTGTGCTATTTCGAAACCGGAAAGTAGACCGATTGTGTTGCATTGAGTAAATTAAAAGGTTGTTAACGTTATGTCGTAGAAATCATAATGAAAAGGTGTACTGTAATGTAAATTATAATAATGGCTCAAATATGTAAATTGATAATTTGTGTATTGATGTATCTTGACGACTTAGGCTAATTTATTTATTTATTTGTTATTTGACATATTGTATGATTGACGTATATACATTGCGCGATATTGACATGTGTATATTTTCTAATTTAATTGTGTGACATTTTTACTTTTAATTAATTTTATTTTTAAATTTGCAATTACATTGCTTTTAATATTAATCAAAAATTGTAACAAAATAAAATACAGTTGAATGCTCTCTAACAGGCTGGACGTAGCGGACTAAACATTTTACTATCACCCTTAAATGTACATTATCTACGTGTGTTCGCAATAAATAAATTAGTATTTGAATGTTGCCAATATCTAACAATATTGTTGACTTACTTAACCCCTCTCAACTTCCGTTCGCCCGATTACACTTTTTGTAACACTCTCGTCACTCTAAAACAGTTTAGAGTGCTACGGTTAACACTTGAAGACGAGGACTAGCCTTTTTGAAGTAAAACTTCTTTACGCACGCTTGGGGAGTAAGCTGGGGAATGCGTGACGAGAGCGTTACAAAAAGTGTAATCGGGCGAACGGAAGTTGAGAGGGGTTATGTAAGTGAAGGTAGAAAGAAAGAGATAGTTACGTTTCGTAAATTACTGTAGAGGCAAAAGAGAGAGGTGCGAGCGCACATTTTATTTCTCTCTCTCATAACCAGTTAAATTTTTACTTAAGTTGTGTGGTCCAAAGCACACTCGTTTTTTCGATATTGTGTAACTTTTCATTTTTATAACTTACTTATAATAATAAAGCAACTCACTTCCACTTTTATTCTGGTTAACCGATTAAAACAAAAACTATATAGGACAATTCCGAAAGCATTCGTTATCGATGAAAATAATTATTATCAAATCGGTTTACAAACAACCTAGAAATCGCCGACATACGTACTAAAAATAAATTCAGTAGACTTCAAAAGTTTAAGTTTTGAAGTTTTGAAAACCTCGGAAATGTTCATGAGCTAACTGTTCAGGAGCACTTCCGAGGTAGGTACGTCAGACTGTTTTTTTTTTATTTACCAAACACAAAAGATACATATTATAAATAGAAACAATAAAATATGGCCTTTGCGTCTGTTACAGACGATTTACGGCGCATTGTCTGAGAGACATTTCTTTTGGTGGCTAAACAAACCGATGCGAGAGCGACATAGCCTGCCGCAGGCCTGACAAGAGAAGTTTGCGGTGGTTGGTGCCGAGCCGCTTTCATGTCGCTTCTGTCTCTTATCAACAAGTACTCCGAACCAGGCTATATCACATATCTTACGACCCTCCACTACACTTTGCGCCATTCAACTCTATTTTCAGCGAGCTTTTCCCAGCTACAGTGGTCAATTTTAAAAGAGGCCATATCCCGCTTGGTGCAGTCTTTAAAAACAATAATAGTAACACAAAACCCTCTTGGGCTCGTGCGTGCGATCACGAACAACGAGGTTCTCACATATTATGATCGAAGATGGCGTTAGGATTGTCAGAAGCTCAGTGAAGTCGATTCGAAATATGCGTTTCGGGGATTTCATTCAAAACATGCAAAGAAGCAAATTTAGTTAAAATTTGACATTCGAGGTTTTCACTCTACGGCGTCGTTATGTAGTATATCAGTTATCTGATTTTCATAGTACATACATAGACTCATAGACTCACGCCTGTTTCCCAGAGGGGTAGGTAGAGACAACGGATTTCCATTTGTCACGATCTTTGCATACTTCTTTTGCCTCGATTACTGTCATTATATTCTTCATACATGCTCGCCGGTTTAGGGTACTTCTGACCTGCCCTTTCTTGAGAAGATCTCCAATTTGGTCAGAGAATGTTCGACGTGGTCTTCCCCTTCCGGTTGTCCCATTCACACTGGCTATACTTCTATACTTCTTTTGTAAATCTTCTTTCATTCATTCTTTCTAAATGGCCAAACCATCTCAGCATGCCTTTTTCAATCTTTGTGACTACATCCTCTTTCACACCACAACGCTCTCTTACATCAGTATTTCGAATTCTGTCTCTCAAAGTCACACCACACATACTTCTCAGAGCTCTCATTTCCACTGCATTTATTTTACTTTCATTCTTTTTCTGTCATACCCAACTTTCACTTCCATACATAGTACATGGTCTGCTTTATTTGGGATCTAATGGCCGTGTGTCACCAATGTCCCAGGATATTATTATTAAAAATAAAAGGAACAAAAGTATTTTGTCTGCGTTGTGTGGTCTCTATGTCGTGTCGTGGGGCCGCCATGTTCTGTGCTTATGTACCAAACAAATAAAGGTAAACAGATTTATGCTTGTGGTTTAGGAGTGTGTCATTGTTTATGGTTATGACTCAGTGGGCTCTATCAATGAGGTTAAGCAATATGACTAGAACAGAATAAGATACATTTCGTTTTAGTTTAAAATGAAATTAATAACATTACTATAGCGCAATACAATAATAACAATACACTTTATTGTACACAAAAAAGGAAATTTTACAATGTGTATTTAAAATAGCTGCGCCCCGCGGTTTTACCCGCGTTTAATTTTATAAATTATCACAGCTCCTCCCCCGCAGGTCATAGCGTGGTAATATGTAGCCTATATGTTGACTCGACCTCTAAGTAATATTCATGCAATATTTGAAGTAAATCCATGCAGTACTTTTTGATTTTAGCCCGGACATACATACAGATAAACAGACAAAAAATCTAAAAACTATATTTTTGGCTTCTACATAGTTTGAATATCACGCCCCAAGTATCCTTTTAAAAAAATATTCAATGTACAGTTTTGACTTTCCTACGATTATATTATATGTATAGATAATCAAAATCCAGATTTGGTTTTGCTGCACCGTTATCAAAACCCATTCTTCTTTCTTTATCGTATGGGCAGTAGTTACCTAGTGGTCTCAATCGCCACGCTTGGCAGACGGATTGGCGATAGTCGTAGTACTCAGGAGAACGCTGCTGACCGTTCTACTCCCCCCACGGGATGAGATGGGGTGACGATTCTTTATGTCTGTAAGCCATACATATTATACCCAGAAACGGAAAAAAATCGCACAATGCTTTGTTTTGGGTGGGGATCGAACCCACAAACTGTGTCTTAGCATTCATCAATAAGATTGTTCGAATATCCGGAAATTTCATTCTACTTAAGACGTTTTATTATTCAGACGTAAAACGTCTTATTTACCAGAAGGCCAGGATGGCCATGATTGCATACAATTACAATATTTGAAGGTTAGTTCTGCACGTGGAGCTAAACGGTGCCAGCGAACTTGTTCAAGTTACCTTGTAACTTATAAACGTGTAAATATTACTGATACGTTGTAAATTAAACCTAAAAAACATGCTAGGCTTAAAATATATAAATATCCTTTTTTTGTAACATAGACTCACAACTGTTTCCTAGAGGGAGAGGTAGGCAGAGTCAACGGATTTCCATTTATCACGATCTTTGCACACCTCTTTTGCCTCGTTTACATGCTCGCCCCACCCCCATGTATGTTCTACGATTTTGCGTAATTTTCGAGATAAAATTTTTTCAATGATTTTTTTTCGTTAATTTCACCTAACATCAGTTTTCGATTTTTTTCTCGTTTAGTTGAACATTTCTGGTTCAGTTATTTTGTGATAACTACATAGGTAATTATTATAGTTTAACCTGACACCCTAAAAAGTATGGCTTATCTAATCATTGCAGAACTGACTTAGAATTTATTCCAAAGTTCAAAATTAGGGTTTGAGCTCAGGACTCATAAATTTTTAAAGTATCAAAAATACGCAAAATCGTAGATACATACATGGGGGTGATTCCGATACTCCTCATCATAAAGTATCTAAATGTTGCGTTTGAACGTCAACTCCTCGGTTATCCTGTATTTTGAAACTGAGTGTGGAACACAAACATCTTACTCAAAATTCGAAGTTTAAACGAGGGTACGCTTTGATTTTAACTGCGTTTTTATTGCGTAGTCGTAAGGGTTGTTTTCGTAGCGCAAATGTATTAACAGACATGCGTCATCGGAATAAACAGAATTAGAATGATGGAATAAAATGAGATTAATGTTTAGAAAGGTGAATGAACATTATTAAATGGTCTGGAAGTAAATTATGAGGTCAGTGCCAGGAGCGTAGTTCGACAACTAAATATTGTTAGATATAGCAGTAATCAAGAAAGATCTAGCTTATACAATATGTATGATTAATAAATTATTCGTATGCCCATTTGATCATATGATACGCATTTTATATAAGAGGGCGAAAAACGGGTCACCTGATAGTAAGTGATCACCGCAATGTACACTCGCAACACCAGAGGAGTCCCGGGTGCGTTGCCGGCCTTTAAAAGTCAGCAAACAAGTGTTGCTGACCCTTCCCCCCACCCTGATGAGCTCTGGCGGCCTTACTCACACGCAGAAACACAACATTCAGTTATTAATGTTATTGTTAAAGAATGTCTTCTGTGAGGTGCAGGTACTTCCCGCCTTCCCTACTTGCTCTTTGAGTGAATTAATGTATGAAATTTATTCAGCACTTGGGTATCTACATACACTTGTACTTTTATAGCTTTCGGTCTAGCTCCTGATCTGTCCCCGGTCATATCGGGGAGCCATCCCATGGATTTAGAGAGAATAGAGAGGGCACGTGTGTGTGTAGTGAGTTGGCAAAGACGCTCCTACACTATAATATTCCTGACTTCTTCGTTAGTAGCAGTAGTCGAGAGCACTTAAAGTCGTCGCTCCTGTACCTGACCTCTTTCCGGTCGTATCGCTTGTCGTCCCATCAGATCATAAGAATGATTGAATAGAAAGTGCCCCTGTGTTTACGCACACACTTGTTCAGATGGCTATTCACCATTGAGTCTGTCCGCCGAGGCCTTAATTCAACCAGGAGGTCATTCCCTTAAAAATTCAAATTTCGGATCTCACTCAGCTGTAGGATGTTTTGTAGAGTTAGACGCTTACAGAATAGACTAGCTCTTTGTAAAGTGTCATTGACCTACGAATGATTCAATAAGTGCTAAACAAATTGTCGCTGGCATTAATAAATCACATATACATATATCTTGAGATCCACACTTGACATACTTAGTAAACTATCAATCAGCGATGATTGGGTAGTTCGTGAGGATCCGTGGCCAATTTGTAGTGGTCTTGGATCACTCCGTACCGAATTAGTCAATTACACCTTTGAATGTCGTGCCATAGATATTAAACCGATTTGCTTATGTCTGGTTTAAAGTCTTTGTCTGACTATATTGTTGCATTTACGTAATTAGTCATTGTTTTTAGATTGTAACCAAGAATTAGGTTCGCACTTGCATTTAAGGCGAAATTTGTGCATTTCCGTATGTTTTTAGTGAATATGTCTAGTTTCGGAAATCGTCACAAAGGAAAAGTATTCTGCTGTCCAATCACTTAAATACTGTTTCCGAAGAGCATACATATTATGTCTGGGTAAAAGTCAGTTTATTACCTTGCACACACGGCTACATATCAATCTTTTCCAGTATAAGCTGATCTTGTGTTGTATAGGATTTCCATACAGTGAGAGGTCACCTTATATTGGAAATGTATAGCTTGATATGTAGCTGTGTGTACCGTGGCCAATTCTACTATATTACGATTTTAGCATATTCACGGCAGTATTGCGCCCTTTCCATGTGAGTTTTCTTTCTCTATTTCTATAATATACCTACATTCTTTGTGCGTGAGTGCGAGCAGGCAAACATTGAGTGCGACGGACTCAATGTTTGCCTGCGCGCATAACCTCGATACTCAAATATAAACGACCTAAGTCTCCTTATTGGAGAACATTCAACGTCGATAAAAAAGCGGAAGTGACTTCGATCTTAACGGTGCGGGAATCTCCCTGTCGCATATTTTTTGAAGTAAAAATTCTTTACGCACGCTTGACTTGGAGAGTACACCAAGAGCAGAGGACAGCATTTTCTGAGATTATTGAAAATAATATCTTATGATTATGATCATACATCGCAAAATCGAGTACACGCCCAAATTTGATGCTCGACCATGCTCGAGCAAAATACGTACTCGGTGTTCAAGTATGTATTTTACAAGCGCGATAAATTTTGGTCTACCATGCGCGTGCATTTGCAGTTTGATCGGCCCTGATCCTCAGTTGGTGAATGCGTGACGAGAGCCTTACGAAACCGTGTTATCGGGCGAGGCGAACGGAACTTGAGAGGAAGATATAAGTGAAATTAGAAAGAAAGAGAGATATGCGAGCACACATTTTCTCTCATAGCCTTTCGTGTCGTTTCGTGTATCTAAGTTTTACTTTAGTCGTGTGTTCTAAATCACACCCGTTTTTTTCTTACATTTGTAGTCATCTGGACAATTTACGATGTTCTCAGACCATTTACGTTAGATAAGGATAACAAATTGCTTCTCCGTACTTATAAGTGATACTTGTAAACTCCTTATATGATCGACAATCAAGTAAAGGAATCTCCGTAACGATGAGAAAATATGCGTTGTAAATAATTATTTGGTTGCATGCATATTTGTATCATTTATCAGAAGGTGCTTTATGGACATTTTTTTAGAGACAACCTCCGCAATATGGAACTAATCCCTGTGTCGCAGGGTACTTTACAAACATATAATAGACGGACACAAATTACATCCAGACTCAGAAGAAATATTTATGGGTCACACAAATTCGAACCAGGGACACGAATTGACGACGCGACTGTCTTAGTTGCTGCGCCACACGTCAAAATTATTAATTATGTACAGTTGACTGCTGGGTTAGTAGAACCACTAGGCTATTCTATAAGCATATGGGTCTATGGTCGTGTCTCACTCAGGTGATCGCACTCCCTTTGACGTTGAAATACTGTTAATAACTTCGAATTCGCCTTTTGAACAAAATTTCATGTAGGTACAAGAATATTACAATAATAACCAACCCGTCTGCAAAGCGTGGCGATTACGGCATATCCCTCCTTTTTTGGGATGCTTATGTCCAGCTGCGGACGTTCTTTGTCTGACATGATAGTAATAATAATAATGCGAATGCCAGGATTGTGCAGAAATTTCTCTCCATGTGGCCCATATATTGTATGAGTTGTATTTGTATTAAAATACCCTGGTATGATATCTTGGAAATAATATTGGTAACAAACATGTGAGAATAAAAAGAAAAAATTAAACATACACATTCTTCGACTATCTTTAACAAATACCCAACTAGAACGCAATTTTCATATAGATTAAAGAAAACGAAGGAGTAATGACATCGTAGCAAAACGTGTTGATCAATCAACGCGTTCCCCCCTCTAGTGCACTCGTGGTGTATAATTGAACTACAACGACAGTGTATCGTACGGTTAATACAAAGAGCATCTTGAGCTGATAACACTGGATTTAAAAAAGGAATTCGGGTTAGCCTTGCAAGCACGACGAACATAATAATGTTTGAGCGTAGTCTTTTGAAATTAGAAGGACAGTTTAAATTAACGATAGAGTTTGACTTTTATTTTTTTTCCTAAACTTGTGATCCTGGCACATTAACCTCGGGCATAGAGCATTCTGAATTCAATATTTATAACCGCCAACTGTCATGCGTTTTCTAAAAGGGCGTAATAAAATAAAATTTGTCATATATATATGCAACGGTAATAAGTGCCATTGGCCTTGGTACTTGAAGATGCTGTTACGGTGATTTAGTGATTGCACGGAAACGAATTAACGAGTTCACATAATAGGTACTATATATTGGTAAGTAATTAAACATTTAAATAAAGAAAAAAAGGGTTATCGGAAACAAATTAATGAATTCCCATAATAGTTAGGTACTATTTTCTAAATTCATTAATTTATTGATAATTACTATATATATTATTTAAATTAATAATTATCAATTATAGCAACAGTTATCTAAGTAGGTCAACAGGATTTAATCCAATATCCAGATAGGCTTAAAAGCTAATCCGTACCTATACTGAAACAGAATAGTGGACATTAATTAAGGAATTGTTTTCCAACACATAAATCGTACTTGTACCCTAATTAGAATCAGCTGTATTGAGTTTAGGTGTAACTCTAACTTAACTTTGACAAAGGCTTTAGTAATATTCTGTATTGCCAATTTAAAACTGATTTCCTAAATTTGGGAATTTTGTTCACTTGCAGTTTTGGTCGATTCATACAAGATTTGGAGTTTTGGCGCCAACGCAGAAAAAAAACTGGTGTAAATTCGACTTTTATGTGTTAATATGGTGGATTTTTTGATATAACATCTTTGACAACGAACACAAGTGAAGGAAAGTGCTATATTGCCGTGAATTGCAATTTTCTGTGTTGAATCTAAAACTCCATAGAAGCCTCTAGTAAAGTCTCCACTACTTTACTGGGGTAGGGCAAGGACCATGGACTATGCCTTTATGATGAAAACAAAATTACTTAAATCAAAATATATTCTACTGAAGATGGCTGATAAAGCCGAAGAAGCCAGGGCTGTAAAATTAAATTTAAAAGAATACATATTTGATATATCCTTTTTTCGTCTAATATTTTGGTGTACAATAAAGATATATCTTACAAATACCATATAATACCGTAGATATAGTACTACCTATTTTAGTAGACAGGGTTAACTAATATTAAAGAATATATTCGACTATATTTATGTACTGCATTGTGAGCTAGTACAAGTTTATGGTAAAATAATTCATCGAATCTGGCGTTACTCTGCGGAAATCCATAACAATCAAAATACAAAATCAATAACCAAAGTCTCATTCGAGCACAAAGAGATAGCATCCCTTGAGAATGGTCCATGAGAGTCTGAAACACGTGTTGGGTATCTTGCATGTCCATATTTTTTCGGGCGGGAGTGCGGTGCAAATTGCATCCCGGCATGATTAAACTGACAATTGGCGGAATTAACACCATTTATTGATTTTGAACTTTGATTGTATGGTAAAAGCCAAGATCTGAATATATTTTATTATTATTATTCTACCTGTTAACTGTGGCTACAGATTAAAAAACGACATTGTTCGATTTACATAGCTGTCAATTTGAATTCGAATGAGTAGACGGTAGTGGGTCGTCCTTTAACTCCAAACTCATGTTTATTTAATAATTTACTTATTTAATGTATTTGCATGTCACCTTGAATGAACACAGTGTACGATAAAACAGAAAATTAGGTTAAACAATCATTTACGTGTACTAGACCGATGGATCAAATACCAAGAATCTATTCTAGATAGATATATATATATCTATCTATTTTATGAGTAATATCGAGCTCGAGAATAGGCTCGAATTTGTTCCCTGGCGACAATTTTCCAACTCAAGTAGAGTGGGGCTATTGTCGCCAAGGTAATATAAAAGAAAATGATCACCTGGTCGAATTTCGGTGATAGTGGCCAGTCTCAATGGAGATTCGCCAGCGGCGCGGGACGTATTTATTTTTATTTATTACTTTATGCACATAAAATTGTACAGACGCCAGCACATCCAGCTACCCCAATCTGTCAAATTTCTTTTATAGATTTTCAACTTTATCACATACCTAAGCATAAGGTTCACTTTCAATTGGGGACATTTGACAGATTGGGGTAGCTTGATGTGCTGGCGTCTGTACAAAGGCGTTTTCTGACGGTCATCATAAGGTTGATGCAGAGAGACCATGGTAGGTGCACAGATCATAAACAAAAGATTAATAGTCAGCAAACCTGGACTATACATTACTATATAATGCTATACGATACGTTACGATACTGTACTATATATTATGGGTGCACAACACAAACACATGGGCACTTTCTATCCATCAGTCTCATGATCCGATGGGACGACTAGCGATACGACCGGAAAAATATTTATTTATTTATTATTGTTTGTTGAACTATACAAGCTATATCGTGACTAATAAATAATGAAGTGATAATGAATTGCGCGTAAAGAAACGACTCCGTTTACGACGCATTTATATTTTAAGACATAAAAAATAGATTTCAATAACAAAAATATTTTGCCAGTCTTATCTACGTGTATTATATGCGAGCTGTTTTATATTTGGGTTCAGTTTCGCGTTGAAAATAGCGCGGTACGTTCGTTCGCGCAATGCTTTTGGGAATTAGGAGTTGTTTGCCTTTTTTCTTGTCAATAACGAGTTTTAGAATTGGATGGATATCAAGTGTTTTTTGGTGATCGGACAGCTAAAGGTAGGTATTGTTGTTGGTGTACCGACTTTTTTGATGTGACAGACACTACACTATCAAGTTCTATGCTGCTCACCACATCCTGTGGGAGTGTGATCTCTGGCAAAATCAGCGTGATATTATGTTAAACAGCTTGCAACCAATATTTGGAGAAGTTTATTATACGGATCTTGTGGCAACAAGGAACAACTTCCGTGCGTTTAAGCGCTTTTGCCATACCTACTATTGGAATCAAATATAACAGCTCACTTAGGACCCTTAAATTGATCCTCGGTGCTTTTGCAGCTGGCTTCTCTAGTTGCAAATCTCTCATTTTATGAGGATATAGCCTCTTTACATCATTCTGTCTCCCGCTTTGCTCTGGAGGGAAGCGGCACTATTCATTTTCTAACTCCTCCTTTTTTGTCTTTCTGATTAAATTCGTTGCGGGATCCAAGACAGTTAAAGCGATTCCCCGGGACATGCCTGAGCTTCACCGCTCAGTGTCATTTCATTGTGTGCCACTGTTGATCCTGGCTTACAGGTGTTGCAGTGGTGGGTAAGAGGGAGGGACTAGTCCCGTATAAAAAAAAAATCAAGTTCTATATAAATTATTAGCTTTTAGATTCATCGTTTGTATAATATGACTACTTGACAAAAAAGTGTTAGTACTGCGTTAAACTTTCAATATTTTTTAATAATTATTGATCTCATCATATCATCCGAATGACGTCCACTGCTGGACAAAGGCCTCTACAAAAGATATAAACAATGGAGTTGTGTCCAATGAACTCTATGAACACGAGATATGCCATAATCGCCATCCGACTTTGCTGTGTCTGACAGATCCGACACATATACTGACTAACTGGCCTGTTGGTCTAGTGGTTATTCAACGTCACTTGTAAGCTAAAGGTCGTGAGTTTGAGTCCCATTCTTGACCAATATTTGTGTAAATAAAATAAAATAAATAAAATAAAAAAGGTTTTTATTCACGTAGACTTTAAAAAAGCGCTTCTAAATAGTCAGAACATGTTTGTAGTAATATAGTTGTATACATTATTATTTCTAGTAACATATATATTTAGGTACACATTGTATGAAAACATTTATAAAATTTATTTTATTATAGCATTGATATTTAGCTAGCTCGTATCAAGTTATTGTCAAGAGATTATGTTTAATTATTTAGTTTAAGTCTAATATTTTTACTACATATTGTCAATGGTTCTGTCTATATTAAGGTATTATTATTATGACGGACCTTGTGTGACGAGCAGTGTTATGTGTCGGAGTGTAATATATCAGTTATCTGGTCGCCATAGTACAGGCTCTACCTAGTTGGGGGTCAGATGAAAGTGTAACTAACACGCTGCCATCTGATCCCAAACTAGTCAGAGCCTGTATTATCCCAAGTTATTTATTATTAAGTATTATTCATTTCATCGTATTGAGACCACCGTTTTTTGGAGTCGGTAATTAAACAACTTCTAAATTCACAATTTGTATAAACTAACTATAACTACTCATCTTCTATACATATAATAAAATCGTAGGAAAGTCAAAACTGTACATTAAATATTTCTTTAAAAGGATACTTGAGGCTTAATCTACAATCGATATCAAAGCCAAAAATATAGTTTTTACAATTTTTGTCTGTGTGTCTGACAGATCCGACACATATACTGACTAACTGGCCTGTTGGTCTAGTGGTTATTCAACGTCACTTGTAAGCTAAAGGTCGTGAGTTTGAGTCCCATTCTTGACCAATATTTGTGTAAATAAAATAAAATAAATAAAATAAAAAAGGTTTTTATTCACGTAGACTTTAAAAAAGCGCTTCTAAATAGTCAGAACATGTTTGTAGTAATATAGTTGTATACATTATTATTTCTAGTAACATATATATTTAGGTACACATTGTATGAAAACATTTATAAAATTTATTTTATTATAGCATTGATATTTAGCTAGCTCGTATCAAGTTATTGTCAAGAGATTATGTTTAATTATTTAGTTTAAGTCTAATATTTTTACTACATATTGTCAATGGTTCTGTCTATATTAAGGTATTATTATTATGACGGACCTTGTGTGACGAGCAGTGTTATGTGTCGGAGTGTAATATATCAGTTATCTGGTCGCCATAGTACAGGCTCTACCTAGTTGGGGGTCAGATGAAAGTGTAACTAACACGCTGCCATCTGATCCCAAACTAGTCAGAGCCTGTATTATCCCAAGTTATTTATTATTAAGTATTATTCATTTCATCGTATTGAGACCACCGTTTTTTGGAGTCGGTAATTAAACAACTTCTAAATTCACAATTTGTATAAACTAACTATAACTACTCATCTTCTATACATATAATAAAATCGTAGGAAAGTCAAAACTGTACATTAAATATTTCTTTAAAAGGATACTTGAGGCTTAATCTACAATCGATATCAAAGCCAAAAATATAGTTTTTACAATTTTTGTCTGTGTGTCTGTTTGTCTGTATGTATGTCCGGGCTAAACTAAAAAAGTACTGCATGGATTTACTTAAAATTTTGCATGAATATTACTAAGAGGTCGGGTCAACATATAGGCTACATATTACCACGCTATCACTTACGGGGGAGGAGCTATGATAACTTATAAAATTTAACGGGGGTAAAACCGCGGGGCACAGCTAGTATGACCATAAAACTGTTAAATATAAAAATCTTCCATACTTCTTCTTTGTTTAGTTAAATGATAATAAATATTAAACCTGACAGCACTGTGTCAATGTTTACGTATCTGACGGTGTAATCGATTCGTAGTATTAAATTAAAATACGCAAACTTAATGTTTGATTAGGAAAATATTAAAAACATTTCATTGAAGAAATTAATAAAATGTTTTCCGCTTGACTCCGATTGCGACCGACAACCCCAAGTTGTACAGACGCCAGCACATCAAGCTACCCCAACCTGTCAAGTTTCCCCAATTGAACGTGAACCTTATGCTAATGTGATGAAGTTGAAAATCTATAAAAGAATTTGACGGATTGTGGCAGCTGGATGTGCTGGCATCTGTACAGTACACAAGTACAGGGACTCTATCGGCTAAGTCGCCGAACATCGATTTCTTAAATGGCGTTCAAATAAATAAATAAAAAAGGTTTTTATTCACGTAGACTTTAAAAAAGCGCTTGTAAATAGTCAGAACATGTTTGTAGTAATATAGTTGTATACATTATTATTTCTAGTAACATAGATATTTAGGTACACATTGTATGAAAACATTTATAAAATTTATTTTATTATAGCATTGATATTTAGCTAGCTCGTATCAAGTTATTGTCAAGAAATGAAGGTTAAAATGACTTAATCAATCGTTCAATCGGCTTCCATAAGCACATGTGACGTCATAAATGGTCCGGAAACGATTGTCAACGTTGAAGCCGATTTAACGATTGATTAAGTCATTTTTAACCTTTATTTATTTGAACGCCATTTAACAAATCGATGTCCGGCGACTTAGCCGGTAGACCCCCAGGGCGAAGTTTTATGATTGGAGTTGTGATTATAACTCTATGGTATACTCTATGGTACAGTCAACTAAAGAGTTTGACATTTGACGGGCCGGTTGGCGTCGTTGGTAAATGCTCGAAATCGTTGGTAGATCCTTTCACGTCTTTCACGCCGCAGGTCGTGGGTTGGATTCCCACCCAGGACAAATATTTGTGTTATGAACTGTCTAACTATCCCGGTTCATGACATACAGCCCGGTGACAGACAGACAGCGCAGTCTTAGTAATAGGGTATGGAACCTTAAAAAGGAAAGGCTAATTTTTCATCGATAATGTGAAAGTTTAGAATTATTGGTTTACGCAGTTATCTCCTTTGTTCACTGTACCATAGAGTCATAAACACAGCTCGTTTTTAGGGTTCCGGACCCAAAGTCTTCTAAGTTGGGGCGCATTGGATCCGGTGGTAGCATTAAAGCGCGACCGTCGTTATTAACACAAGGTCCGTCATAATAATAATACCTTAATATAGACAGAACCATTGACAATATGTAGTAAAAATATTAGACTTAAACTAGATAATTAAACATAATCTCTTGACAATAACTTGATACGAGCTAGCTAAATATCAATGCTATAATAAAATAAATTTTATAAATGTTTTCATACATTGTGTACCTAAATATCTATGTTATTAGAAATAATAATGTATATTACTACAAACATGTTCTGACTATTTACAAGCGCTTTTTTAAAGTCTACGTGAATAAAAACCTTTTTTATTTTATTTTATTTATTTAAAGGGTAAAACGGGACCCTATTACTAAGACTTCGCTGCCTGTCTGTCCGTCTGTCACCATGCTGTATCTCATGAACCTTGATAGTTGGACAGTTGAATTTTATTTCTGTCGCTGATGCTATAACAACAAATACTAAAAAACAAAATAAAATAAATATGTAAAGGGGCTCCCATACAACAAATATAAAATTTCTGCTCGTTTTTATAGAAAATGGTTAGGAACCCTTCGTGCGCGAGTCTGACTCGCACTTGGCGGTTTTAGTTTCTTTTTCTCTAGCGTGTTGCACGAGAAAATTAAAGTGACACCCATACTTACATTTCCTTTCAGCCAGTAGTAACACTTTGTGGTATAAACTTGTGAATAAGAAATATAAACATTTTACATTTGTTCCTTTGAATGAACTCTGAAAGTAAACTTGGCTTAGTAAATCTATAGAAACAATGTCAGTGTTTTCATTAAATATTTCTTTTATTTTCTTTGTCTTTATAATAGTTTAGTTTTTGTAGGTCCCTTTTAAACTATACAGGATTGTAGTTGATTTTTGGTCGGCGTTTGAAATGTATGTTAACATTTTTTATAAACAAGCAATCCGTCTAGATACCCAACAAAGGAACTCGCGGCAAAGTACTTTGACTCCTGAGACTGGGTTTAAATTAATTGTCCTGACAAACAGACATGTTCATGCTAACAAGTATCTGTCCCGGGTGGGAATCGAACCCACGACCTGCGTGAAAGGCAGCGTATCTACCAACCACGCCAACAGGGACGTAAAGCATTACTCATACATACCTAATTTCCTACCTTGACAAAGTTTTTAGATATGTTCTTATAAGTTTTAAGTCATTGACCGTTAAATGAAGTGACAAAAAAAAATTAAGTCTAACGTTTACTTTTGCTTATGACCTTCCTTCTGATTATTAGTTTAAATAAGTATACTTAGTTATTCATTCTTAAGAAAACTGTTATCTTTTTTATGTGTGTGTGTGTTTTTGTAGACAAACATAGATACTTATATCTAGCCGTGTGAAGTAGGACATTAAACCGTAATGTTTTGTATTGAATTCGTAAAATATTATACTCGCGTTAACTGTTTATCCTATTTAAGAGTTATGCCAATGGATTGTCTCCATTTCTGCCTATCTTTGGCTTTATGCGTATTGCACACCTCAAGGACGACCAGGGGCTCTTCCGGCTAAGTCGCCGAACATCGATTTCTTAAATGGCGTTCAAATAAATAAAGGTTAAAAATGACTTAATCAGTCGTTAAATAGGCTTCAACTTTGACCATGGATTCCGGACCATTTATGACGTCACATGTGCTCATGGAAGCCGATTTAACGATTGATTAAGTAATTTTTAACCTGTGAACATCAATCGTAATAAAAAATCTTGGATTTGGTTTTTGCTAGTTTTGTGCTTATTTTGTCACTGCCAGAGGCAGCGCGAATTTGATGACGTCACAACTCCATTCCATTTTTCAATGCTTTTTTAATCTGTGTGTAATTGACAGTGAAGTCTCAATTTAAACAGTAGATCGAATGCACCAATTGTAACGGTAGTCGTCCACGTGAAACAGCGGTGTATATCATCAGCTCAGCTATGACCATGGCGAGGTTGTTACCCGTTCAACAATGCGTTACTCATTCGTCATAAACTACTCCTCTTTATTCTTCGAAACAACATTTTAGATTACAATAATAGCTAAAGAATTAGGATAACATTTGGTAAGGAGTATATAACGCTTTACACACTCTCAGCCTACCCAACATGCCTATGGCTGTTTTAACTATCCTCGAAACTATCTGGTATATATCTCGAGTTACCCCGCTCTAACAACTATTTATTCCCACATAATCTTATGTTACTTTATTAATTTAGTTTAAATGCTATTTTAGCCATAACTCTCTTTGAAACTATCTGGTATATATCTGGAAATGCACCACTCTAACAACTCTATGTTTGCACGTAATCTTGTCCTATTTTATTTATTGTCTATGTATTTCTTTTATAGATTTGTGCTAGTTGTCACTGGCAGGAGCAATGTGAAATTGATGACGCTACAATTACGTTCTATTTTTGATTTCTTTTTTAATCTGTGTGTAATTGACAAGTGTCAATTTGAACAGTCGATCGAACGCACCAATAGTAACGGTCTTCATCCACGTGAAACAGCGGTATTTCATCAGCTCAGCTATGACCATGGCGAGGTTGTTAGCCGATCAACAATGCGTTACTGATTCGTCATAAACTACACCTCGTCATTCTTAGAAACATAATTTAAGATTTCGGTAAAAACTAAAGAATTAGGATATAATTTGCTAAGAAGTATCATGTTTCGCACATGTTCAGCTTACCCAACATGGCTATGGCTTTTAACCAGGGCTAGCCTCGAAACTATCTGGTATATATCTGGAGTTACCCCACTCTTACAACTATTTATTCCCACATAATCTTGTGCTAGTTTATTTCTGTAGTTTAAATGCTATTTTAGTCATAGCTCTCTTTGAAACTATCTGGTATATATCTGGAGTTACCCCACTCTTACAATTATTTATTTCCACATAATCTTGTGCTAGTTTATTTATTTAGTTAAAATGCTATTTTAGCCTTAGCTCTCTTTGAAACTATCTGGTATACCTCTGGAAATGCCTCACTCTTACAACTCTATGTTAGCACGTAATCTAGACCTATTTTATTTAATGTGTATGTTTTTTCTTTTATAGATTTGTGCTAGTTGTCACTGGCAGGAACAATGTGAAATTGATGACGTCACAATAACGTTCTATTTTTGATTTCTTTTTTAATCTGTGTGAAATTGACAAGTGTCAATTTAAACAGTCGATCGAATGCACCAATTGTAACGGTATTCGTCCACGTGAAGCAGCATTTAATCAGCTCAGCTATGACCATGGCGAGGTTGTTAGCCGATCAACAATGCGTTACTGATTCGTCATAAACTACACCTCGTCATTCTTAGAAACAACCAGTCATTTCACATTTCACTGGATACTGGAAACGGTATAAATAAGTAGTAAGTAGTAATAAGCTTTTCCTAACTAATGTAGCTGCTAACGTATACACAATATTGAATATTGTATATTCTTGGTTCCAATAAATATTTGTATTTGTTATAAAATCCATTTCGGATTTAGTAGTTCACAACAAGAAAATAACCTAATTGTTTGGTTTGCACAAGATTTTAGGACATACATACATTATTTACTTAACTAATGAAAATAAAGTGTCTATTTCCTCTATATTATAAAGGAAAATTTTGTTGAACCGTGTTTTGAAAACACAATTATTTTTTATATGACGTTTACAGATTACACATTCCTAATTTATTGATAAGGAATGCCTTATATTACATACATACATAGACTCACGCCTGTGTCCCAGAGGGGTAGGTAGAGACAACTGATTTCCATTTGTCACCGTCTTTGCACACCTCTTTTGCCTCGATTACTGTCATTATATTCTTCATACATGCTCGTCGGTTTAGGGTACTTCTTACCTGGCCTTTCTTGAGAGCGTCTCCGATTTGGTCGGAGAATGTTCGATAAATGCATGAATGCCTAATATTTATGGCTGATATACATACATATAATATGTTAGATACATAAGCATAAAACATAAGTTATAATATAATTTAATGTGTTTAACTAAAGCCCTCTTTCTCTCTTCTACACTTGCTGTGCCCGACAGGGTCCATAATGATGCCATTTATTATTATAACACCTAATTGACATTGTAGTATGCAAATAAAACATTGAGTATTGAGGTACAGTCAGCCTAGGCGGCTTTCACTGCTTCACCAGATAACAGAGAAGAGCGTGGGCTCAAGCCGCAAGTGGACCAATAAATACCTCACAGAGACCCATATGTAATTGTTCTGAGTCTGGTTTATACAAGGAGTAGATATGTATTAAACAAAATAAAAAACTTGAGAGGTGTCAAGGGACACCCGGATGGAACGAAGTTATTTCTTATTATTTATTATGTACAAAAAACCTGTATACACTCAACAAAAATATCTGACTTGCTTTCTATAAGAGAGAGAGAGAGAGAGAGAGACAGACAGAGAAACATGCGCACGCCGCACAGCTGCAAAAAGTGTCGTGACAACTTTTCATAGGATTTTTTTCCGTCTAGCCCCTTTCACAACGCGCGATAAGGAACTTCGTTCCAAAATTGTTTTTTTTAAATAAATGTCTTAATATCCTCGGACATTATTCACCCACGGCCATCTGATCCCAAATTAATCAGAGCTTTTACCTACTATGGAAATCAGATAACTGATATAGGTACTACATAAACTACTTTTCTTTTGTAACTACATACTTATATACTCGTAGATAATTACACCCAGACACAAGGTAAACCGACATGCTCATGCGCACAAATGGGAAGCACACATAACAACGATCACTAAGAAAGCCAAGTCTTATTTACCTGACTAGAAATGCCTTTAGAGTTATAACTCCCGAAATTATGCTCAAAATACACAAAAGCATCATCAGGCCAATACTAGAGTACGCTTTTCAAGTCTGGAAACCCTACTTTATCAAGGACATAGATCTTCTGGAGAAAGTACAACGCAGTTTCACCAAAATACTACCATTACTGAAACGACGTTCATACAAGGAGCGCAGAGAAATCCTGAAACTTACAACACTAAAAGATCGCAGGGAACGTGGGGATCTAATTGAGACGTTCAAGATCTTAAATGGGCATTATGACATAGAAGGCTTCGTTAATAAACTATTCCTACGCAGTGATAATTCCCATTTACGAGGACACCATCTTAAATTGTTTACCACTTTATCTCACAACAACCCTCACAAACACTTTTTAAACAACAGAATAGTCAAAGCGTTGAATAAACTCCCAGAAAACGTAATCACAGCCCAAAATGAATGAATTAATTAATAAATAGACTCGACAAATATCAAAGCTGCAATAGAATCTAGGGAAGAAGAGCTGAATACAGGCACTTACCAGTTGAATCAACTGCTTGCCTGTTCACTAATAATAATAATAATAATAATAAATATCTATCTTGGGTGGGAATCGAACCCAATGTAGTTAAAACCTACTGTAGAATAAAAGCTAAATAGTAACTTACATTATTTAATAGTTAAAAAGCTTCTGTACAATTTGGCAACGAAAGGCAGTCTCAGTATAATTTGGCAGACGTTATTCCCTTGCTGCTCGTTCCTCATATCAGTCCCTAAAATGGCTTAACAAGGCTAAGAGAGGGTCATGCTAGGGCTTAATACATTACTGTACTCCTTGGGGACTGTTGTTATCATTAACGTATGTAAGAAGCATTAGGCACGGTATTGTTGCTTACATTCGTGGTGTTGTTTAGGGATTCTTACTACATTGTAGTAAGTAATATACATATAGCTAAAACGTTAAGAGCTAAGACGACCCGGCAGACTTCGTGCTGCCTCCATCGATGAATAAAAGACCTAAACTTTTGTTTTCGAAAACGTTTACATGGGAAAAAAGGGCTGTATTTAGGGGGTTCCCGGCAATTATTCGAATTTTTAACCTTTTAAACCTTCCCTAGACCTCCACGAACATTTAAAGACCAAGATAAGATAAAGTCGACTGTTTCGAGTCTGGAAGGCGCGCTGAGCTGGATACCAAGCGGGATGAATTGAAAGCCAGGCCAGCTGCGGCGATCAATTACAATTATGACAATGGTGTGCTCACATGCCCGCAATGTCAGTGGATTTTTTTAAATAAAATTGACTACATAAGTCACATGCGAGCACACGAACGTCGGCTACAGTAGGAGAAGAAGCGGTCGCCGTAGCCGAAATCGGCCTGGACCACATCATCATCTATGGGGGGTAATCTATGACAAACGGCCAGTGTGAATTAACAAAATAAGACCCTCCATCCTTAGAATATTCGATTAATTCACGCGAGTTTAACATTTTTGACTCATACCAGAAAGTGCACAACGCCGCCAAAGAAGTTTTCACTGCTAAAACTTTAAAATAGTAGAACTATAAATCCTTTTACTAATAAATGGATATTTAACACAAAATACACAAGGTTAACAATGTGGCCGAATGTCCACCGGAGCATAACTAGAATATAACTCATTTTTCTCACGTTACATTTAATTTGTAACTGTAAGAAAATACCCGCATTTATAATAAGTAGTTCAGCTTTTATGTCATAGATTTATTTTCATTATCAGCAGGACAGTTTACCTAAAATCTTATTACCAACATCTTGTAAAATAATAATAATATCCTGGGTAGGGATGTAAAGTGACTAGTCACAATTGTCATAAACTTTAAATGACCGGTCATTTACTGTCAAATTCAGTCAATTTGACTCAAATATTACTGTCTATTCTCGACTACCACCCAATTATTTATTTATTTAGGTACCCAATTTATATACTTACAAGTTTAAATGAAGCAAGATAAGACGACATCAAAGTCGATGCGCGAGGGGGGGATGCGACGTTGCCATTTTGTCTTAAATGCACGCACGATTAGAAATGTAAAATGATTAACACTGTATAATAATACTATAAGTCATAAAAATCACTTTTTGTTTCAATTTAGAAGTTGTAGACATTAATTATCAACGATAAAAACTTAACAGGTACTAAAATATTACTAAAATCAAATTGACTGAAAATGACCGTTTTTGACAGTTAATGACCATTTTTGACCAATTAGACCGTAAATGACAGTCAGTCTAATTCAGTCACTTTAGTCATTTTCAACACTAATTCCCAGTATTATTCATACACGGCCTTCCGATCTCAAACTAAGCAGGGCTTGTTTTGTGGAAACCAGATAACTGATATACTAATTATACTACTGTTCTTTTGTAAATACATACTTATGTCACACTATAATGAAGGCGAAATTTTGTGAGTGTGTTTGTTACTTCTTCACGTCTAAACAGTTTTACCCGCGTTAAACATTATAAATTAGCCTATGTGTTGGTTAATACAGGGTGTCAGCTAACTCCAAACAAAATTTTACTAAAATCGCTTCAGCCGTTTAGACGTGAAGAAGTAACTAACATACACACTCACACAACCACAAACTTTCACCTTTATAATATTAGTGTGATGTTATAGCTGATTATTTATTTATTTATTTATTTATTTATTAGTACAACCACATCATATGTATTATAACAATTATTGCAACATTATTACCAGTATAATTCTGATACACATGACACTGATGGTGTACATAACATTTGCCGATACATAGCATAATTTTATTATAAGTATATAATTTAAATATGTACATTGTTAGTAACTATTGGATATTTTTTTGTAATTTGGACTTAAATTTATTAAATGAATCGTGAAAGATGTCAATGCTTGGATCGCGGGTTTGGATAAAATTGTACAAGTTCAGTGTTCTGTTAATAGGAGACCGTTGGCCCAAGTTAGTTTTTGAAAAAGAGGTATGGAATATTTTTTTTGTTTTGTGTCTTGGATGATGATAGGGGATTGCTAGAGATACTTTCTGTAATAGATGGCTACACTGTATTTGGTTATTGAGCAATTTGTGAAGAAAACATAAGTCTTGAATACGTCTACGATCATGAAGGGTGGTCATTCTAAATTTAGATAAGCGTTGTTCGTATGGATTTCTATGAGAGAAGCCGCTGCATGAGAATGCTAAATGTCTTGTGAACTTCCGCTGAATGCTCTCAATTCGTTGGGAATGAACAACATAGGATGGAGACCATACAGTACTACCATATTCGAGATTGCTGCGCACGAGTGCGTTATACAAAAGTATTTTTGTGTTAACATTGCCAAAGCCGACAGTATTTCTTCTTAGAAAGCCGAGCATTTGGGCACCTTTGGAAATTGCCTTATCTATATGTGACACAAACGTTAACTTTTTGTCAATGATGACGCCCAGATCTCGTATTTCCTCAACTTCAGTTAGAGACTTGCCAGCAATCTCGTAGTTTGTCACAAGCGGTTTTTTTTTCTTGGTATATTTAATATGGTAACATTTGTCAACGTTGAGAGTCATGCGGTTCAAATTACACCAATCCAGAATCTCATTTATGTCGTCTTGTATCAAGTTTGAATCTGTAAATGACTTAACTGTACGAAAAATTTTTAGATCATCAGCGAATAGAGAAATTTTACAATGTTTAATGCGATAAGATAAATCGTTAATAAATATTAAAAAGAGAACCGGTCCCAGATGGGATCCTTGTGGGACGCCAGATTCAGCGAAATAAGTTTGGGATTCATATCCATTGACGACTACACTCTGGGGTCTACCATGCAAATAAGATCTGAACCAATTCAGTAGCGTTCCTGCCACACCGTACACTTCCAATTTTTGCATAAGGATTTGGTGGTTAACTTTATCAAAGGCGCTGCTGAAATCGGTATAAATTGCGTCTACCTGTAAACCGGAATCAACTGTTTGAGATATATCTGAAATAAAGGGGACTAAGTTTGAGAGTACAGAACGGCCTTTACGAAATCCATGTTGGTTGTCGGAAATACTATTATTTACTAAATTTGTTATGATGGGATACAGAAGAGACTCAAACAATTTAGAGAAACATGAAAGTATTGATATTGGACGGTAATTTTTCACATTGGCGTGATCTCCTTTTTTAAAAACGGGCATTATACGTGCCTTTTTCCATTCATCAGGAAAAATTCCTTCAGAAACAGAACGATTAAAAATTTGAGTTAAAGGTAGTACAATAGAACGACCGCAGCGTTTGACAAAGTAGGGAGGTATATTATCAGGCCCGGCGCCTTTTAAAGTATTAAGTTTTTTTATTTCACGTTCGATATTCAATTCAGTAAATTGTGGTTTGGATATGATATTGTTATTAGGGGATGGGAATGCACATAAATGGGATACAGTGCCAGCCGAGACTTCGTTAGAGTATACCGAGCGAAATTGATCAGCAAGAAGATTGGCAATATCTTCACCTTCTTGTGCAACATAAGTGTCCATGTACATTTTTGCTGGTAACAGAGAATGTCCACCACGTTTACTTTTGATATAATTCCAGAATAATTTTGGATTTTTGGGGATATTAGATTCTATGGTCGCCTTATAATTTCTGTAACATTCATCAAAGAGCTTATGGCAACGACCTCGCAATAAATGAAATTCGATCTCATCACGGGGGTTTTTGTATTTTTTAAATCTTTTACGGACTTTTTCTTTCTCTTTTAGGAGATTAATCAATGCTTTATTGAACCAAGGTGGATAAGACGATTCGGTGCAACGTCGAATCGGTACATTTTTGGAAATTATTTTCCTTAAATAACAATAGAATTCGCGTAACATCTCATTGACATCTTTACAGGGAAAGAATACAGATTCCCAGTTAATGTTAAATAAATCTCTCTTAACCTGCTCATAATCAGTCTTATAGAAGTTATACTTATCAATTTTTTTGGGAACAAGGTACTTAATATTATCATAATTAGGAATATTAACTAGTAGACCAGGGTGTATTTGGTAACACTTACTTAATGTGCTTATAGGTGTCGTTACCGAAATATTTGGCATATTACTAAGTACTAAGTCTAGTAAACGACAGTCACTGTTCAGAATAGAATTAAATTGATATAGAGTATTTGTTGACATGAAGTCTATGAAGGAATAACCCAGTCCTGTATTATAATTAGATGGGGTCATATGGGTGTGATCATCTTCAGTATGCCAGTTAATAAAACTTAGATTAAAATCACCTAGTATTATTACGTCGTTTGAGTTATTGATTACATTGTTTATTGAGTCTAATAAATTGGTTAGTTCGTATGCCTTTACTGGGGGAGGTAGATACACAGCACATATCGATAGCTTTTTGATCATGTTTCCGGTATTAATTTCCACTGAGACCCACAAATCCTCCATGTCGCGTGTTTCCCAATTTACTACTCTAAAAGATGCCAAGTCGCGTGATACTGCTATCAAAACTCCGCCACCATCTTTCTTATTACTATGTGAACATATTCTATCTCGCCGGTATACCACATATCTCTTATCGAACAATTCGTTACTAGATATGTTCGCGTTAAGCCAAGTCTCAGTAAAAACAATAATCTTATAATTAGAGTTTAAGACATTTCTAAACAAATCATCTGTTTTGGTCCTAAGACCTTGAACGTTCTGATAATAAATATCAAGCATTTTTAAGTTAGAATCTAGTACATACATAAAACAATAATACATTTAGAAATTTAACGAATAAGGTTCAGACTTTCGATACTCCTGATAGAAATAGCTTGGTGACTTTCATCTCGACGCACATAAATCCGGCCATTGCGAATCCACACGAACTTAAAGTTCATTTCTTTGGCCTTTATCCGAGCAGCAGCATGCAGGTACTTGTTGCCAGGTGTCAGATGTTCGCCAACAAAAACTGGAGAACGAGTGCCTCCTATGCCCAGATGATTAGTATTGAGTTTATCTTCGGGATTTTTTTTGTTGTATTTAGTTACTGCTGCTAAAACCTGATCGCGTGTACGGGGGTTCCGTAGCTTTGCGACTATAGCTCGAGGTTTGTTGTTGTCCCTAGATAGTTTGGCGACTCTAGTTACGTGTTGGATATCATCAAGGGTTAA
Organism: Pseudoips prasinana; assembly: GCA_951640165.1. NCBI lineage: Eukaryota > Metazoa > Arthropoda > Insecta > Lepidoptera > Nolidae > Pseudoips > Pseudoips prasinana. The sequence continues at coordinate 12,803,124 of OX621259.1, read as the reverse complement.
CGGGCACTCAACTGTTTTTGTAAGTTGGACTATGGTATCAGTAAGTATTTCAGCTCTGTTTTCAGGAATCCCATTAATTTCGATGTTACACTCTCTCATATGCACCTCCACTGTACTGAGTCGTCCAGTCAATTCACTGACGGTGGCCTTTAGTTTATCATTTTCTTTTTTCATGTCAATTAAGGTGGTGGTGTTCTCGTCGAGGCGCGTTTTCATATCCTCATACTGCTTATTTAAAAACGTCATACTCTCCTGATAGCTGGTTATTTTCTCATTAATATTTTTAAGCTCCGAAGTTACTAATTGTTTAATCGTTGAGTTAATTGCTGTAAAAATTTCTTCCTTCAAAATTTCCCGAAGTCTATCCTCTGTTACATGGCTGTAGGGAGTAGGTGTTAATGATTTTGGTGGTTTGACTCGTTGTGTAATGTTAGAAGGGTCATCGGTTGACGCCACTATATCTGAGATATTTGGGCATTTTGATGGTCCAGCGTTTCCGGCTTTACGGGTATTCAATGACATAATGACGTTTTATCCTTTTATTAATCACAATATAATAAATTGTATTACAATATAGATGGTTGCAATATCGTCGTTATTGTGAAATTAAGTAGGTAGGTAAAATATATGCGCGCTTCGAAAGGCCGCCCGGCCGTGTTACTTCTTGGAATTCACGAGCCGAGGGAACGCCGGCGTCGCGCACGAATGGTCCTAAGCGCCGTGGATTTCTAGGCGCTTACGCGTTCTTGTCACACACTTTGTAAAACTTAGTTATTATTATGTTAATCACAATTGTTTAAACATTATATTTACTAATTTGAGTTACTTGTCTGACAAGCTAATTGTGAGTTAAGTTTCATAAAGAACAATGCACTTAAAACCACTTTTTTTGATTATTAATCACGGAACAAAATAAAAACGATGCTACTACGTCGCCATCTCAAGTATCTGCTATATAGTAGATTATGTACTTGACAAATTTCAAATCGCTATCCTCTACGGTAACGATTATGCAGAAGTAACTATATTCTACAGATATGTCGATATATTGAAGACTAGCTGTGCCCCGCGGTTTTACCCGCGTTAAATTTTATAATTATCACAGCTCCTCCCCCGTAGGTGATAGCGTGATAATATGTATCCTATATGTTGACCCGACCTGTTAGTAGTAACTATTGGTAGTTAGTACAAAGTTTGAAGTAAATCCGTGCAGTACTTTTTGAGTTTATCCCGTACATATAAACAGACACACAGACAAAAATGCTAAAAACTATATTTATGGCTTCGATATCGATTGTAGATCACGCCCCAAGTATCCTTCTAAAAAAATATTCAATGTACAGTTTTGACTTCCCTACGATTTTATTATATTATTATGTATAGATTACGTTCGTTACACACAACCCAAGCAATTCTTATTTATCTGTTCAATGGTCCAGAAGGCACAATTAATTATCAAAAACAATCACGCGGTACGATGCCTCACCAATACTAATCTGTTGGCCACTGCCCATTGCTCAGCCAAGGCCCAGTATAATAATATAGACAGTACGGAAACTACCTACAAACGCTCGAACAGCACACTCACACAAACATGCGCATCGACAAGACCCCTAAGCGGTTGTCGCGGTACTGTCAGTAGTGAGTGCTGCGTCAAAACGAGTACTAACGTATAAGTTTATCCCTGCGATCATTTTAAAAGTTCCATGACGGTATTGCGTAGTACACGGCCGTTTGAACTCGGTTTTATCAAAGAGCTATCCTGTTTTAAACTTCTTGCCGATTTTAGAAACAAAAATTAATCAATCAATCAAAACTATTTATTTTGTGAACATAAGTTATGAATACAGGTGATATTGATAATAAAATAAAGTACATCCATGTTCTGCCTGTTGGGCATTCAAAAGCAAATTATATAAATGAAAATACACTACTACACTGTACTTACCCAAAACTAATTATATTATCAATGAAAACCACTTTAATTGTACAATAAATAATAATATAACGTGTCAAATTAATCTTAAATTGTATGTCATACTTAAATATTTAAAAAGAAAATGTCATAATAATTATCTGTAAATTGAACTTGTCAATAAGATAGTCCTTTACACTATACTATGCTTGTTTTATAAGGAATCTTTACAATTTATTTTTAAAATCTTGTAAATTGGAACAATTTAATAATACACCTGGAAGATGGTTGAATGTGCGTGGTTACCATAAATCAATTTCAAAAACAATAATATTTACAACCCTATTACTTAAATGGAGTGTAGGTAATTATATAATCAGCTAGGATTAGTTTCCTTACTTTACATATTTATACTGTGGCCAAGGCGATAGCTTCGCTTTTGAAGCGACAAGGCCATGAACCGAGAGCGTTGACCACCGGGTGAAGAAACGTATCTTACAGAAGATGCAAAGAACAACTAAAATTGTGAAAATAAACCTGCACTTTTAAATTGGGTGTCGTATTTGACGATCCGGTTGGCGTGGTAGATGCTGGGACATTCACACAGCACAATCTGATCCCAGACAAAGCAGTGCTTGTACTATGGAAATCATATAACTGATATAATACACTTATATAGATAAGTAGAGAGCTGTTCTAACTCCTCCTTTTTTCTGTTTCTGATTAAATTCGTTGCGGGATCCAAGACAGTTAAAGCGATTCCCCGGGACATGCCTGAGCTTCACCGCTCAGTGTCATTTCATTGTGTGCCACTGTTGATCCTGGCTTACAGGAGTTGCAGTGGTGGGTAAGAGGGAGGGACTAGTCCCGTATATAAAAAAAAAAGTAGAGAGCTGTGCCCCGCGTTTTGACCCGCGTTATACTTCTAATATTAGTGTGATTTCACCGAGACTTAGGACAAACCGACATGTACATGCACACAAATATCTGTTCTGGATGGGAATCGAACCCACGACCTGCAGCTGAAAGGCAAGTATATACCAACCAAGCCAACCGGCCCGCCATATAATATAATAATTTATCTACAATGTACAAATTATGGATAAATTACACCCAGACACAAGTGCATATTAAATCGAAAACGGAAGGCATATGAACTAAATTGATACATGTCTATTATACGGCATAGATATTATATTTTAAAACCGTTTGTGGGAAAAACTGACACGTCCTCTTTTACCCTCATCATCATCATATCATCCGAAAGACGTCCACAGCTGGACAAAGGCCTCCCCCAAAGATCTCCACAATGGCCGGTCTTGCGCTATCCGCATCCAGCGATTTCTAGCGACCCGCACAAGATTATCGGTCCATCCTGTAGGGGGCCTGCCCACGCTTCTTCTTTTACCTTAACACCACAGAAATATCCGTGTTTCATCACACAAAGATTTGTCCTAGTTGGAGTGGAACCCACGACCTCTGACTTAGCAGTCAAGTTCACTAACCACTAGAGCAGGCTAGTAAAATGTTCAAACTCAATTTAACAATTCCGTCATAAATTAATAGCATAAGAATATGGCATTCAGTTTCAGAAGCGGGAGTGTTTCTAGTGTTGTTACCTTTTTAAATATCCTCAATAACTTTATCTATTTTAAGTTATGATGCAATCTTCTAAATGGAGTTTAACCGCAGTTACATTGCAGTGGGAGTCATTATTCTAGTTATTAAACGACTTAACTAATTCAAATGTCATCAAATCTCTTCCAAACGTCATTCGTAAGGACTGGGTAATTATAGAGCCGTCAAACTAGCTCAACTTTTCCGGGGCGAATACTAATTATAATTAGTAGACAGGCGAATGATTATGCTATTCTCAATATTAATATTACATTTAATTAATACTGCTGTAACTAAATTATCGCAGAATAAATATTAGTACTACGCATCCACTCAAGATTTATTTACATGAAGTTCACGCATGGACTATTGTTTACCAAAATGTTTTCTATAAAACTGTATATTTCGCTGTGTCCTTTGCAGAAACGCGCTCTCGTACGTTAAAATAATGCGGGTAATACTATACAAGTGAACGTTGATGACATTTACACCAATAAACTAATTTAAATGTCATAATATATCTGTCTAATATAAAACTGATTTAATTATAATCTCTAATATGTTTATGATAATTGATTTTAATATTATGATGTCAATAAATGAAATCATTAATACAATTTCGGTCATCATCATCATCATATAAATCGAAAGACGTCCGACGCCGGTCTTGCGCTATTCGCATTCAGCATTTTCCAGCGACCCGCACAAGATAATCGGTCCATCTTGTAGCGGGCCTGCCCACGGTGCGTCTTCCGGTTCTGAATAATTGCCAAACTGAAGTGGCAGTGGGCAGGGCACATAGCTCGTAGGGTCGCGGGAAGCCGCTGGAAGCGGGCAGCGCAGGACCGGCTATTGTGGAGATCCCTGGGGGAGGCCTTTGTCCAGCAGTGGACGTCTTTCGGCTGATATGATGATGATGATTATCTTTTCTTTTTTAAAATTGAAAATGCAAATGTATATATTGTTGCTTACAACAAGGACGTAGATATGATCTTTGACCCGGAAGTAGATAAAGAAGATGCCTGCTATTAATAATACAAAGAAACTTTCTAACGACGGCAAAAAGTTATTAACTTTCTCAAACCATCGACATCATATAATATTCAAATTATAAATGAATGATCATGATCAGAGCGCTGGTCTATTCTTGGGTCAGAGGATCAGCATTGCCATCCAGCGTGGCAATGCGGCCGGCCTTCTGGGCTTTTTTCCCATAAGCGATGCGGAGGGATTATTGGACGCCTTTTAGGGTAAATAGTGTATCTGTAGTTTATCTAATTTTTAGCTTATAATTTCATTTTATTTAATTTAATTATTTACTATTGAATAAATATATACCAGTTTAAACAATTAATAATTCCTTAATAGATGAGATGATAGTATTAATGGTCCTAAAATCATCTATCTCGCACTCATAGCTAGATGTTCCCAGCGCAGCGGTCCGTAAGTGACCGGCCAGGTTCAGCAACTAGTCTCGCGGTCAGTCCATAGACGGGTGACTGCCAAAGTGGTTTAATTTCTGAGCGTCTCCGTGCTTCGGACGGCGCGTTGAGCTGTCGGTCCCGGTTGTAGTCATTAGACAACAGTCGTTAAGCCATGTCAGAGGCCTACGGGCGGCTTGAACAACTCTGACACTAGGGTGACCACTGCGCATACGGTAAGTAAGACAATCTATCTATATAAAAAAAACAACGATATATTTGTACGCTCATAACTTCCAAACGACTGCACTAAATTGGATAAATCTTTCTTTTATGTGTTCGTTACTGTCAGGAGAAGGTTTGTATTAAAAAAATACCAAATATTAAAAAAATATCCGAAAGGTGAGTGTGCGAATGAGACAGCAGTCTGTGAGTCGTTCTTTTTTACAGCACTATTTGTTTTCTCTCCGGAAGGAAAACCAAAAATGTTGTTCATTATAATGCATTATAATATTAGATTTAGATAGTATTGACGGCAAAAAAATATGGCGGTAAGAAGTAATAAAAGTACAGTCTAACTGAGAACATCCTCCTTTTTTTGGAGTCGGTTAAAAAAAGAAACTGTCTCGTGCACGGGAAGAGTGCAGCACCGTACACGGGATATAAGGCAAACTTCTTAAAATAACAACATGTATTGTTCATATGTAGCGTCTGAGGTGGAAATGTAGAACATTCCACTTACGTGACGCCGGAATATATAGCTCTCTTCCACTCTCGGTCATATGTTTTGTCTTTATCCTTTTCTGGCTTGTTGATCAAGGTCAGTGGTTAGTGACCCTGACTGCCCAGCCAGAGGTCATGGGTTCGATATTCCCACCCAAGACAAATCTTTGTGTGATGCGCATTCTTTGTTCTGTATCTGGATGCTATATATCTATAATATGTATGTATTTAGAAATATATTAGTATGTTTATCAGTTGTCTGGTTGCTATAGTACAGGCTCTGCCTAGCTAGGGATCAGATGGCAGTGTGTTAGCTGTTTGAATCTTCCATGGTTGATGAATTCGTCCCGCGCCGAACAACTATTTGTGTGACTCATAAATTGTTGTTTTGGGTCTCAATGTAATTTGTGTCCGTCTATTACATGTTTTTAGAGTATCTCGTGACACTGGGATTAGATTCCCTAGTCCCGCACTAGGGAATCTAATCCCTGTTGTATTAAAAATAAAAAATAAACGTGTTGGTTCAAATCCGTGTTTTGTAATTATATTTAAAATCGCACAAGACGCCTTAAAGATTTACCGTTACCATGCCGAGAAGAAGTATAATCCATTGATTCTATTGAATGAGTTGAAAGGCACAGACTGCCTTACTCTACAGATTAAATATTAATATTAAAAACTTGTGTTGCCAGCAAGATGTAGTAGATGTCCCAAATATGAATACTATTAACTTGTTATGAATATTATTAACTGGTTTTTTCAAAACTTTAGTGATAGGAAATATAGAAGTAATTATATTTATTTTTCTATTTCGTATCGGCAATGACTACACTAGTGTCCGAGTTGATCGAACCGCCCCTCCATGTCTTAAAATATTTTGTGTTCTGTGGGGGTGAATAGACACAGAAACAAAATTTGATTTTATATGTATACTGTTCCTGTCGCTTTTAATCCCCGGTGTTTCCATTCACCCCATTTTACTGTAATTATACAATGAATTTGAAAAAATTAAATCCGTAAAACAGGAAGCATAGCTGAAAGCAGAGCTCATTTCTTAGCGTCTTACGCGTAGTATATTCTGTGATTTTAGTGCTATTCCGTGATTTGAGTGTTATTAAAGATATATATTCCGTTGTCCCCAGAGGGTGGCGGGTGCAGCGTGGGAGCGCGGGGCGCGGTCCAAGAGCGCGCGCGGCAGGTGACCGGCGCTCTTCCCGGCTCATGTGGGCGGCGGGAGCTTGCTGCTCGCGCCAGGCAGGTCTGTATACCATGCGCCTTACTACCTCTCGGCTTTCACATGAAAGGTGGTAATGGTATAGTAGAATTATGACCAGGGGCTCTATCGGCTAAGTCGCCGAACATCGTTACGTGCATGGCGTTCAATTAAATAAAGGTTAAAAATTACTTAATCAATTGTTAAGTCGGCTTCAACGTTGACAATCGATTCCGGACCTTTTATGACGACACATGTGGTCATGGAAGCCGATTTAACGATTATTAACCTTTACGAGTAATTTTTAACCTTTATTTATTTGAACGCCATTCACGTAAACGATGTTCGGCAACTTAGCCGGTAGAGCCCCTGCAACATCGATTAAACAATAAGATGTTTGCTTAAATTAATGTACCTGATCGGCGCGGCGCATGCTGCCGGTCAATTTAGCCACACCGACGCCGCCGAATTTTTTATCGGCGTCATAATTTAAATAATATTATAGATTTATCTAGAACGTATAACGCACTTAATTTAATAAAAGGAATCTGATATTTAGCTAGAACAGCGATTAAGCACAATGAGCCTTATTTAACTATTTACTTCCAAAAAACAATTATTTGCTAATAGTTAAGTCGAAATCTTGGAGTTTAAAGTTCAAACCAAGAGTAAAGAAGAATAACTCTGTCCATTCATTTATTTTCCTATTATTTGTGAAATTTGTAAGGACAATACTATATATAAAGCAAATTAATTTTATCATATGTTCGATTTATCTTTTTTCAAGACCTGTTTTATAGTATGTAGTTGTTTGTTATGCACAGGGTACTTCACTAGGGTTTTAGTTACCTGTCCTTAAAGTACGACAGTACTGGAGTAAATTATTCCGAAAAACAAAACGGTAATTCATAGGCGTGAACTGTCAAAGAGATATAAACGAATGGTCAGAGCATAGAACAGACGCCAGCACATCAAGCTACCACAATCTGTCAGATTTCAAGATTCCCAATTTAAAGTGAACCTTATGCTTAAGTGATACAGTTGAAAATCTATTTAAGAAATTTGAAAGATTGGGGTAGTTGGATGTGCTGGCGTCTGTACATTATTCCCAAAAAACAAAACGGTAGGTAATTCGTAGGCGTGAACTGTTAAAGAGAAAATAAACGCATGGCCACAGTATAGTACACTATGAACAAAACAAAGTAAGTTATATCATCCGGTAATTAGATAGGTATTACATAACAATATTCAACAACAAAGTCTTGTCAAAGGAATAACTCTGGCATTCAATTTAGTACAGAAATAGCCATCACTCAAGTGTCATCAGTGAAGTATGGGAAATTGGCGCTGATTTTCTTGTTACAAACTAAATGTAGACGTTATAATCATGGGGGCAAAAACTTAGCTCGATGCAAAATTCGATGAGCTGAAAACCCATGACTTCATACAATTATGTTGAAGCGCATGACACTTTTACTAAAAAGGTAGGCTATGTCGCTTCCCAATAATTTAAATGCCGTTAATCAGCCATGTATCAAGGTAAAAGTCACTTTATTACGTTTACACAGAGTAGTATTCACCGTAGCAAATCGCACTACATTACGGCTTTTTTGCATATGTACGGCGTATTGCTGCCATCTTCGGGCGTACTGACTAGGAGTTGAAGTGGTCATATATACACACATAGTATACAATAGTCATAAATTTGACTACCCGTGTGGCGCAGCGGTTAAGACAGTCGCCTTGCCACTTCGTATCCCGGGTTCGATTCCCGCGCAGTAGGCTACCGGCTTAGTCGCCGTACATCGGGATAATGATCGGCGTTCAAATAAATAAAGGTTAAAAATGACTTAATCAATCGTTAAATCGGCTTCCATGAGCACATGTAACGTCATAAATGGTCCGGAATCGATTTTCAACGTCGAAGCCGATTAGTCGAAGTGATTTTTAACCTTTATTTATTAGAACGCCGATCACTATCCCGATGTTCGGCGACTTAGCCGGTAACCACCCTGAACAACTATTTGTGTAACCCATAAATAGTTTTCCAAAGAGTATGGGCGTACTTTGTGTCTGTCAATTACATGTTTGTAAAGTGTAAAGTATCCCACGACACAGGGATTAATTTCCCTAGTGTAGGCGTTGCTTTTTCACTACAAAAAAAGGTTTTAAACGAACCTAAAACTAACAAAGTTTGCCTGTATAGTTCTGTGATCGGCGATTATTTATTTTTCGGTTTAGAAAACTTACAGCTAATTAAATAATAATAAGGTTGTATGTTTAATTTAAGGCCAATAACAAGTTTTCACTTATACTATTTGAATAATTGGTAATTAAAGGCAGTACAGGCACACAGAAAATGGTGATGATTAATCATTCCATTTTACGAAAAATATTTGTTACATAAGGCCTTTTTCACTTGTGAAGCACTCATATTAAAAGGATCAATGTCAATTCTCATCGTCATTTTTTTTTTTTTTGCCTCCTATTATGGAGCAATGGCTCGCATCGTCATTTATTTTCAAACAAGTCTTTGTTCGAAACATAAACAAGGGTAATTATGGTTTACATTGTGACGATGTTGTCGGCGGTGACACTATTTGTCGTCCATAGATAACAGATTGAAAGTATTTATAGAAATGAGACGCAATTGATGATCGATGGTTACATCATGACCATAAATCGGAGTAGGCAGAGCGACTTCTAGTTCGTTTTTCATAGTATAGACATGACTGGGATACCAGGATTCGCTGAGAATAGAATAGAACTGTACCTATATTCAAAGCAATTTTGCTTTGAATATAGGTACAGACGCCAGCACATCCAGCTACCCCAATCTGTTAAATATCTTTTATAGATTTTCAACTTTATCACATAAGCTTAAGGTTCACTTTCAATTGGGGAAATTTGACAGATTGGGGTAGCTTGATGTTCTGGCGTTTGTACTAGTACAATTCAGGATTTCCCGGAATACCGGTGTCATGTCCATATTAATATATACATTATTACATTATTGTATAAATTTGAAGTATTTAATCCCAAATAGCTCCACCTACTCCGATCACTATAGTAGGGCCAATTTAATGGATCACATTTGACATATGTCAGTTCCTAGGAAAGTGAATCGTAAAATGACCATATTTGGTAATTATTACATTATAAAACCGGCCAAGTGCGAGTCGGACTCGCGCACGAAGGGTTCCGTACCATCTATATATATATAAATCAATGCCACTTTTCGTTGTAATGTTATAACTCAACAACGCCTTTACCGTTTTGGCTAATTTTGGTCTTGAATTATTCGTGGAAGTCCAGGGAAGGTTTGTACGTAGAGAAAATTAAAAAAAAAGTCTTGATAAAAAAGTGTAAAATCAACATCTTTTAGCAATTTAAAATATTTTTTGTTTGAATAAATGAACTTAAGAATCATTTTTTATTACTATGCCTTATACGTAGCGAAGCACGTACCGCTAGTTATCTATAAAAACGAGCAAAAAGTTCACCTTTGTTGTATGGGAGTCCCCTTTAATATTTATTTTATTTTGTTTTTTAGTATTAATTTGTTGTTATAGCGGCAAAAGAAATACATCATCTGTGAAAATTTCAACTGTGTAACTATCACGGTTCATGAGGTACAGCCTGGTGACAGACATACAGACAGACACCGAAGTCTTATTAATAGGGTCCCGTTTTACCCTTTGGGTACGCAACCCTAAAAACTAGCAAATTATTCACGTTTGTTGTATGGGAGCCCCCTTAAATTTTTATTTCGTTTTTAGTATTTGTTGTTATACCGGCAACAGAAATACATCATATGTGCAAATTTAAACGGTCTAACTATCACGGTTCATGTGATACAGCCTGGTGACAGACAGACAGCGAATTAATAGGGTCCCATTTTACCCTTTGGTTACGGAACCCTTAAAAATTATAAATAACTAGGCAAATGTGTAGTTCTAACTACGAAAAATAAAAATAATATTTTATGCCCCCCGGTTAAGGTTACGTTGTTGAATTTTGATGAAGTGTCAAATCTGATCGATTGAATTGTTCCTACTATAATAATGATGTAATGTAATGCTCTTTGCTGTTAATGTAATAGTTTTGATTGTATTTTGTAATATTGTAATGTTATATAACTGTCCCATGAGTGCTGTTATTCGCCCCACGTGCACTATACACTGAGACCGCGATCGAGATTACAATACCTTCAATCTGGTGTAGGGACCTACCTAAATATTGACACTACTCGCAACTGTGCAAAGCCGTTTGGGCATCCTCCGCCCTGGGTCGGGGGAGGGGCTCCGGACTCAAACCGGTGAAAATCCCATGGTGGAGACTCCTGGATTTCCAGTGGAACGCACCGGAATAACTAGGCAGAACCTGTACTATGGAAACCAAACAACTGATAAACTTATTTATTTTTAAATTCATACATCGTCATGTCAGCCAAAGTATGTCCACTGCTGGACAAAGGCCTTCCAATTAATGGGAGCTCAATAAATGCCATAATCGCTACGCTTGGCAGACGGGTTGGCGATCGCAGTTTGATGGTCATAGTTCACAGAAAAACGCTGATGGCCGTTGTCTGGTACGTATTCCCTCGGTCGATTTCTACGCCCCCCACAGGATGAGATGGGGTGATGATATTCTATGCCGTCACCACATAGCACATTCCTGTTCAGTCTCATACATGTTATAGATAAATTACACTAAGACACAGAACAAATAATTTAGATGTGTTTTAGGTGGGGATACCATGACCCCTGGCTTAGCAGTCATTGCCACTAAGCACTAAGCCCCACAGGCTAATCAACACACACACACACACACACACACACACACACACACACACACACACACACACACACACACTCACACACTCACATACACTCACACACACTCAAACACACACACAAATATAAACACCTCATGCAATACGTTAACGACTAGTATCTGCGCATATCATAAACTTTACACGCATATAACAAAGAATATCTATTTTAACTACGTGTTAAAGCCATTTATTTAGCAAATCTCATATTTTCAATCACGATGACAGAAATGTTTTTGGATGGAATCCAAAAATCACAAATGGTGACACGTTACGCTTCTGCGCATTCATTTTGCGAAGCTCATACCTTCCTAAATCAATGACCTCTTTATGGATTCTTCGCACATTTTTCATCTTGAGAGTATTATTTTATTTGCAAAGTTTTGCACATTTTTTGAAGTACTGCCATGATTCGGACTTTCGGTCGGTCGGTAGGTTGTGATCGCTAAACAATGATTCGGCTCTTTATTATAAATGGGTTGTGGTTATTGGCCTGCAAACAAATGGCCTTAATAACCTTATATTTAATTAATTATCCAGAGCTAAAGCTTCCATTTTTGTCAGCCAAAATTAACACAATTTCCAACATACACAGCAGCCAATTTCTATAGAGCCAATGGAGCTATAGTTTTCCTTGATTCTTTGCCATCTGAGTTGACTTGTTTAAAAGTTGCTCATGAGTATGATTATAATCATTCTTTACTTTACTGGGCTGTTTGGCTGACAGCCATAAAGAATATCGTCACCTCATCTCATCCAGCAGCGTTCTCCTGAGTACTATGACTATCTTACTGCGATCGCCAACCCCAAGTTATGGACACAACTCTATTATGGAAATCTTTTGGGCAGTTTGTTGTTCAGCAGTGGATGTCACATGATGCTGATTACTGTACTTACCACACAAATGAGGTATTTACTACTTCCACAACCTTCTTTTCTTATTCTCTGCTCTTACAAAATTATGAGACGATGCACTGTATCTAACCGCTTGTCCACATCATGTGGATGTTCAGCTTCTTCTTCCAATACCAACATCACGCCATCTCATCCCGTGGTGGTCGTAGAAATCGCCCGAGTGAATACCTACCAGAGAACCCTTTCTCTCAGCCGCGTTTTTCTGTGAACTATGACCATCAAACTGCGATCGCCAAGCGTGGCGATTATAGCATATCCCCCCATTCTTCGGGGAGGCTTTTGGCGTGGTTGGCAAATGTTTGCTTTTCACGCCGGAGCTCGTTGGTTCGATTCCGACCCAGGAAAGATATTTGTGTGCATGAACATGTCTGTTTGTCCCGAGTCTGGGAAAAGTATTAGGTATATGTAGTATATCAGTTATGGTTTCCATAGTACAAGCTCTGCTTAGTTTTGAATCCGATGGCCGTGTGGGAATAAAGTCCCACGACAGTCGCCGACCAGTCTGCTAACCGTTGCGATTATGGAATATCTCCCTATGGCATATCGGAGGGTCTTGTCAAGTAGTGGACGTAATTTGGCTGACATGTTTGCTAATGAACGTGAGTGTAACCTCAATGGCGGTGATCATAGTGCACTTAGGGCGTCCCCGCCATCGGGCGCGCGTCTGACGGCGGTGTGTGTTGGTAGCTAGCAGGCACTCATGCGTGACGGGGTGACTAACCGTGGCGGGGTGGCAGGCGAGAGCGGCGGGACCACGGCCGCGCGCACTCCCGTCAAGACCTTCCAGGCGTACCTGCCGCCGGCGCACCGGACCTACAGCTGCATACACTGCCGCGCGCACTTGGCCAGCCATGACGAACTTATATCCAAGGTGAGAATACCTATGATATTATACCAATTACTTCCCTTACCTCGCTTGTAAAGAAAGTTAGTAGATGAAACAAACCACTTAACTCACAAGAAAATAATTACCACTATGTACCGCCAATAGGTACCATGGTACCTTTCATCAACATCATATCAGACGTTCTTACGCTTCCCGCATCCAGCGGATTATAGCGATAAATAACGTAGTGTCCAAAGTTGAAAGTCTATGACAAGTGTGTGTTGCCAGTGACGACTTACGGAACAAGACGTGTTCGCTCAGTACGACTCATTAGAAGGCTCAGGGTCACCCAAAGAGTTATAAAGAGTTTCCCTGCAAGATCTAATGTGAAATGTCGAAATCCGAATGGTGAACTAAACAACTTTATTGATTCCCTATTCCTAGAAGGAATCAAATCTTTGGAGCTCATAGTAGATTCCTTCAGTTCACAACATTTTATGAAGTAAATAAAGTCTGAATAAAACATTTTCATTTTGGAATTCTTGCGAGACTCCATTCATCCAAAATGTATATGTCTATCTAGCGTCGTTTCTTTTACTTCCTTGTATGTTTTTACAATTAAATTCAGCCAATATGGGTCTTAACAATATAATCCTTGTCGCGCTATGGTCCTTCCAAACACCTCCCAAACTGGCAGTTTTGGACGCATTATTCCACGGTTCGTTGCCTGCATTGGTTATGTCAATACCTATTAATGACAGGTGACAAATGGGAAATAGTGCGTCGTTAGGTAACCTGCATTATTGACAGCGTTATAATTATGCCAATATTACACATGTGACATCTGTCATTAATATTGACGTAACTGACAGTATGCGGCGCCGCGTAATTAGGGACTGTGGTACAACGTCATTAGCGGTTTCAGATCCTTTGTCTCTTCACCATAGAATATTAAGTGATCGCAATTATATTTCCTGCCCCAGTGTTGTCTTTGTCATGCAATTTAACAGTAACCCCATCACTTGATCTCTATTTTCGTTAAAGCTTATGGCCTACTCACACAATGATGTTAATTGGCCGAGGTTCTCACATTTTGCGTCCATTATGACTTTTAAATTGTACAATAATAACTCTCCTTTGTTTCATACCCATCTCTTTGTACACGATTCAAGACTAACTTTTAGTCTTTGTCTGGGGAAAGCAATGCTCATAATAATATTTCAAACGAGTTTTAATTAAAGCCTGTTGCTTCCGCAATCTTTGCAGCTGCTTTACATTAAATCATTCTGAGATTGTGTTGTTATTACTGTATTAGGGAGGTGTAAACTCACTGCAGTATACTCTTGATAACATGTTATATTACATTTACTGCACATTTGTTTGCATTTTTGTATGATGATGACGACGAGAAATACTGCCACTCTATTTCGTCCCGGGGTAATATTTACCATAGAATGGGCAGCAGCGTCTCTCTTGATTACTGTGACCACCACACTGCCATCTCGAAGCCGTATGCCATACCTATATTTAAATATCTTGATAGAACTAACACACTGCCTTTGTTATAATACTATCCCTCCTTTCCCCTTTTTTCATCCCACTACCAGGCGTCGGGAGGGTCTTCACCGCTTTGTTGTTGGCAGCCCATTGTGCCGTATGTAGCGCTTTGCTTCCTCCTTTATCATACGCACGGGTAAGCAGTGGAACATCCTCCCGAACAACGTGTTTCCAGACTCATACAACATGGGTGTATTCAAGGCTAGAGTGAACAGGCATATTATGGGTACGCCCGGTCCACCTTGGACCACATCTTCACGTACCATCCGATGAGATCGTGGTCAAGAGCAAACCCATACAACATAAAAAAATTACAATAAAAGCAGACTTACACTTATATCGCACTATTATGTTTTAACCTCTTAACCGCCATAGTGTTGCTGGGCACATTTGTTTTGTCATCTATACATGAATGGTAGTCAAAAGGTTAATCACCTGCTAATGCACTTTTGAACACTAGCTGTACGTTCAAATATCTGACGTCATCCTTTAGTCGGAATGAATCCATCTACGTCATTCTGGAAAATGGTTATTGTAGGCATTGCTGATTGCATTATGCTTATGCTTACAGTCCCATAATCTTAAACACGGATAATTTTGAGAAATGTTTTGTCTCGTTCGATCGAATGTAATTTGACCTTTGAATGACAAAGACAACGTTTCAGTGTGACCTAAATGACGCTCCTGCGATTAATATAGAAATAAAAAACAATAATAGTTCATTTTCAGTTTCTGGTTTGGTTACCAATTAATGGTTGGGCCATTCTTTTTAAGTAAAATACCTGTGTTAGGACCGCTTTTCACGATTTAATTAAGCTAAGACAAGGAATAATTCAAATTACTATGTAATAATGTGTGTGTATGTGTGAGTGTGTGTGCGCGAGCGTGTGTGCGTGCATGCGTGTGCGTGCATGCGTGTATGTGTGTGAGTGCGTGTCACCCAAACAAAGAGCGCGCAACCATCTCACTCCCGCATTGAAATGTTTTATAGGATACAATTGCAGAATATGCACATTCTGCGGAAGTACTGATGTAGAGATTCTAGACGATATTGAGATCATCCTTTCCCATATATCTCAGTACATTTTAATTATAGATTTACACTTCAAGTAATAACCGTAATTGTTACTTAGAGTACAGCTCTTGATTACTAAGTAGGTACATTCGACGTCACGTCGGTGTCTACACTTTGGCCTTGACGGCGTCTCTATTCCGTAAGCAGTAAAAGTGATTTTCGTAGTGCAAGCGCACTTATGTTCGTCGAATGCACAATGGTCCCAGTGTTAAGTTAAAAAGAACCTAAAAAGCTTAGATCTTTTCTTGAAAAGTAAAATTATTTAATGCGAACGCTTTCATTAAATTTATACATTTCCTTAAAGTATGCTTTTTCTTTTTCTTAAGTATCGTTTTTGATTAATATACTTACGTTTTGCTGCTACCCTTTTCAACAGGCCCATATTATGTATAATGTATTCAACATTAGGTACATAATGTTGAATACATTATACATAATATGGGCCTGTTGATCTGTTAAAACGGCTAGTAAAGCAACGCCTTAAAGCCTTAAAAACGACTTAAAAACAAAGCCTTAAAATGGAGTCTAAATGTACAAATTAATTTTAGCACAGTTGTCATTAGATATCAGATATATTGTCTATTGATGCGTTTTCGTCCTAATTTATTATACCAACAATAAAATTCACAGATTATGTTTCTGTTTTCAGTCATTCCAAGGCAGCCAGGGGCGCGCGTATCTATTCAATTCAGTGTAAGTATTACCATCACTTGTTTATACTACTTGGCCTCCCACTAATACTATCCCACTTCTGATGTCACTATTTCAGACCAAGCGTAATTGTCTGAAATCCTGATATCAGAAATGGGATTAGATAAACATTGTATTAGGTAGTTTATGAAATCTGATGAAGAGATTCTTTGTGATTGCACATAGTTTCTGGTTTCCAAACGAAGTGCGAGGTTATACACCATGGAAGAATGATCGTCTACCACCGTGCGTTTCACAAGAAACTTCGCCGCGCACGAGTACTCAGTGGAATCGATTAACTGTAGAAGTATTTCCGGAATGACATGGCAACTTTCAAGAAGCGAGCCTAATCCGAACTTAAAGGCCGGCAACGCACTTGCAGTCCCTCTTGTGTTGCGAGTGTCCAGAGGCGGCCAGAGGTGACACGCTTGCACTCTTGCCTTGATTATCTATGAAAAAAAAGGAGCTAAAAGACTGCTATATACACGAAGTCCATCCATCAGGTCCAGGCTGTATTCGTTAGCCAACAGATGTGGGAGGACAGCGGCTTGAACAACTCTGATACCAGGGTACCACTACTCTTGCTACTAGTACAAATAAATAAAGGTACTAATAAACAAATAAAAATCTTGGAACAACTAACACACTGCCATCTGATCCCAAAGTAGGCAGACAGACGGTACTACGGCATCCAGATAACTAATAAACATACTTATATATTTCTAAACTGGCTGTGCCTTTTAGTTTTACCCGTGATGAGTTAGGATATTTAAGCTTTATATAGTATAGCTGTATACTAAAAAGTTTAATCAAAATCTTTTCGGTAGTTTTTGCGTCCATACTGACAATCTTTCGCTTGTAATATTAATAGGATACCTACATAAATATGATAGAGAAATTTAACCCAGATACAGAACAAATAATCGTGCTCATTGCACAATATATTTGTCCTGGGTGAGGATCGAACCAACCTCTGTCTTAGCAGTCAGGTCCACTAACCACTAGGCCAGTCAAAGAGAGAAGAAGCAAGAAGTAAATTGAAGTGTCCTCGTCAATCTCGGGGGAGTTATTAGATTGCTCTGGTAACCCCAGTCATGCATATTTCATGGCGACCCGTACGTTCCTAGCATTTCAACATAAGCGTTATGTACAGACGCCAGCACATCAAGCTACCCCAATCTGTAAAATTTCCCCAATTGAAAGTGAACCTTATGCTTTGGTGATAAAGTTGAAAATCTATAAAAGAAATTAGTAGTAGCTGGATGTGCTGGCGTATGTATGAATATTAGCATTATTTACCTGCAAATGCTAACTTACCATATCCCTATACAGTTTAATGCCAGTTTCGCAAGCAATCTAAGTTGTGTTACTTAAATTACAAAATTCTAACTTGACAGTTGTTATTACAAAACTAGTTCGAAACTGCAGGCGTTGTTCCATTATAGTTCAGTTACGTTTAGCAACTCCTAGACCGTTTTAAATGCGGTTCAATAATAATAATATCATAGGAAATTATTCACGGCCATCTGATCCCAAACTAAGCAGAGCTTGTACAATGGAAACCAGAAAACTGATATACTAACTACATATATACTATTTTTTCTTTTTGGAAATACATACTTCTATAGATAACTAGCTGTGCCCCGCGGTGTTACCCGCGTTAAATTTTATAAATTTTCTTTGCTATAAACCTCACGGAGCCCGAGACCTTTCCAACGAATGCAAAACCGTGGAAATCGGTTCGTGCGTTCTGGAGTTATAGCGTCAGGAAGGAAAACCCGACTTATTTTTATATACTTAGTAGATTACAAGCTGTTGAATATTACTATCACATATGCAGGCTGTTTTCAAGTAACGAGTTGAACCGAGAACCTTTAAAAGTTTCACAATATCATAAACAGACTTGAAATCGGAAGCGTGTCCTTTACTTGCAATAGATTGCATTACAAACGGCGTTGCTGTTTCCCGTTGAAATATTCAATCAGTTGCCGGTGGTGTCACCTTCGACGAGTTGCTGTGTCGTTTACAATTTTTTGTCGTTTCCATCGGATAATGCAAATTGACGTTTATTTATACGATATGATAATGTCACGGTCAACAGTAAATACGTATTTCCACTAATATTTTTTACTTGGAAGTCCTTGATTTAATGTTTGCACATAACTGGACTTAAAGAGTATAGTTAGTTTACTAATAATCGAATAGTATTAAGGTATTTGTAAGTACTTGAATATTCTTGAGCTATTTAAATACTGACTTTATTGCGTGGTGCAGTGGTTATGCTAGTCGCCTAGGTACTAGATCAGAACCCTCATGTTTTGGGTACGATCCCTGTTAAGGCCATTTACATTTTTGTTATCCTGTAAAATCTCGTGATGTATGTAGAGTACCCCGCGATGAATCGCAATATTTCCATAGTGGCGTAGGCTTTATAAAAAAATGCCTTGCACGCCACAGGTCGTGGGTTCGATTCCCACCCGGGACAGATATTTGTGTGCATGAACATGTCTGAGTCTGGGTGTAATTATCTATTGTATAAGAATGTACTTACAAAACGGAAGTAGTATATGAGTTATCTGGTTTCCATAGTACAAGTTCTGCTTAGTTTGGGATCAGATGGCTGTGTGAGAATAATGTCTGAGGATATTATTATTATCTTCTTTATTCATTCTTATTTTAAACATTTATAATTGTAAAAAATAGAGAACCCATCGGCAACGAGAGCAGAGTCCATGCTACCGATGGTCAAGGCTCCAGAGAGAGAGGAACTTCCTTACAATACGTGCAGTCTCTAAAAGTGCTGCCTTCTGAACTTGACTCTTGACCTACCTGCCTAACGCAAGACTCTTAAGATGTCGGTCGAGATTCTTGGCAACCAAACCAGCAAAAGGCTTATTATTATATTGTTTTTTTTGACGGCCTCGTTGGTCTAGCGATACCGTGTTCACCCACAGAGAACGAGGTCCTGGGTTCAAATCCCGGATCGGCCCAAAACAGTGATTATGGGATTTTCCGGAAATAAGAAATATTTTTCAGTAGCAGCCCGAAGTCAGGGAGTTGGCGGTATTATACCCCCGTGCCTCGGAGAGCGCGAAAAGCCGTCGGTCCTGTACCTGACCTCTTTCCGGTCGTATCGCTAGGCGTCCCATCGGATCATGAGAGTGATGGAATAGAAAGTGCTCCTGTGTTTGCGCACACACTTGTGTACTATAATGAGATTGACACTGGCCGCCGTGGCCGAAATTTGGCGAGGAGGACATTATTTTTTTTTTTGTATATAATGGTATTGTAAGGGCCACGGTGATGTGGATCCAACAAAACGATTTTGTGATAGAAAAAGATGACTTTTAATTTTTAGAAAAGTGGGTGTACATGGTAAATTATAGATTAGAAAGCGTGCGGTTTGCGTGGAGCTATGATTTGTACTACTTTGACCGTTGACGAACAATGGGCGGCGAAGGACCGCCCCCCCCCCCCCCCCCCCCCTCTCACCCCCGGTGACCACCGCGCCCCGCGCACTTCCTTTACAATATTTGCATACCGACTAGATAAATGAAATCTATACATATAATAAAATCATAGGAAAGTTAAAACTGTACATTTAATATTTTAAAAAAAGGATACTTGGGGCGTGATCTACAATCGATATCAAAGCCAAAAATATTTTTTTTTGAATTTTTGTCTGTTTATCTGTTTGTCTGTATGTATGTCCGGGCTAAACTCAAAAAGTACTGTATAGATATACTTCAAATTTTGCATGAATATTACTATGAGGTCGGGTCAACATATAGGGTACATATTATCACGCTATCACCTACGGGGGAGGAGCTGTGATAATTCATAAAGTTGAACGCGGGTAAAACCGCGGGGCACAGCTAGTAAAATAAATATAATATCAATTTAACATTGTTGTCGCTAACAGGTATAAATTAATTGTTTCCAGTGTGAATGTGGGTTGCGGTCCGGCTGAGGAGCGGGTGCTGCTGACTGGTCTACACGCGGTCGCTGACATTTACTGCGAATGCTGCAAGACCATGCTCGGATGGAAATATGTAAGTTTGTGTTTAGGATTCCGTAACCAAAGGGTAAAACGGGACCCTATGACTAAGACTCCCCTGTCTGTCTATATGTCCATCTGTCACCAGGCTATATGTCATGTACCGTTATAGTTAGATAGTTAAAATTTTCACATATAAGGTATTTCTGCTATCACTTTATAATATTATAAAGGCGAAAATTTGTGAGTGTGTATGTTTGTTACTTCTTCACGTCTAAACGGCTGGAGCAATTTTAATCAAATTTGGTATGGAGTTAGCTGACACCTTGGATTAACACATCCTACTAATATTATAAAGGCGAAAGTTTGTGAGTGTGTATGTTTGTTACTTCTTCACGTCTAAACGGCTGGAGCGATTTTAATAAAATTTGGTATGGAGTTAGCTGACACCTTGGATTAACACATAGGCTATTATTTATAAAGTTTATCGCGGGTAAAACCGCGGGGCACAGCTAGTAATAAATAACACTAACAACAGAATAAAATAAATATTCAAGGGGGCTCCCATACAATAAACGTGTTTTTTTGCCGTTTTCATAGATACCAATTTTTAAATACACTGTATATTATACTTTCCCTTTCCAACACAAATTTCTGTCCACCTAAAGCACATAAGTAGTTATGAAATATAGAAAGGCAAATATCTTACTAATTTCGTAAGTACGGCAATCAAGTATTATATGAGTCGAAAATAATATCTAACTCTCCCAAATCCTTTTATAACTACATACGCTAACAACTATCATCCAAGATATCATTACCACCCTCATTAAAAGATGATTCTACAGGTACAGTAGTCAAACAACAGCAGGATGTAGCCAACATATTTGCTAAACAGTTTGAGACATCATAAAATGTGAGAGAGCTCAATGACACACCTATGCCATCAATAAATTTACCTAATATCAACAACCAAATAGAACAAATAAACTCTATACCAGACATTGTGCATAAAGCACTTATGTCCTTTAAAGATGATTGCTCTATGGGACCTAATGGTATACCTGCCATCCTACTAAAGAGATGCAGCAGAGTCATTAGCCCACACTTAGGCCTTATCATGACGTTATCCCTCGACCAAGGAAAACTACCACCAGACTGGAACTACCAATATACAAAAAAGGCAACAAACTCATTGCAGCTAACTACCGTCCTATAAGCCTCACAAGCATAGTATGTAAAATAATGGAAAAAATAATTGCCAATGAATAACGTACATTTCTGGCAAAAGAAAACATAATTACCGATGAACAACATGGATTTATACCCGGAAGATCAACCGAGACAAACCTTTCACATGCCTGGATTTGTGGACTAAAAACTGGGACCTTCGACAACCAACCGACAACCTTGACGACGAAAAAGCATTTGATAGAGTCCCTATAAGAAGACTCGTTTTCAAACTAGAACACTTTGGCATACGTGGGAAACCTTCTTAATTGGAATGAAGACTTTCTATCAAACAGGACCTTCAAAGTACGTGCTGGAGAACGACGAAAAAGCATTTGATAGAGTAGGGACTCTATCAAATGCTTTTTCGTCGTTCTGCAATCTTCTAGTTTGGAAACAAGTCTTCTTATAGGGATAAGAAGACTTGTTTTCAAACTAGAACACTTTGGCATACGTGGGAAACCTTCTTAATTGGAATGAAGACTTTCTATCAAACAGGACCTTCAAAGTACGTGCTGGAGAAGCCCACTCTAGACCACAAAAGGTCCATAGTGGTTTACCACAAGGATCAGTACTTGCGCCAATCATATTTGGAATATATTTTACTGATTTAAGACAATGTGTGCATTCGTAACTGTCCCTCTTTGCAGATGATTCCAAGATCATGGTTGATCCTTTGGTATCTCACAATATCATACAAAAAGACCTTGATAATATCTTTCAATGTACACAAGACTGGTTAATAACCCTAAATGAATCAAAATGCACAGTACTACACGTTGGTAATAATAACCCTATACCTAAACCATACACAGTAAATAATAATGCATTAGAGGTGGTTGAAAGTCAGAAAGACTTAGGAGTTAATATTACATTAAAATGGGAAACTCAAATCATTACAATCACAAAGAAAACCAATTCAATACTGTATATTTTAAGAAAGGCTTTATTCTACATAAACAAGGCCTTGTTTTTAAAAATTTACAAGACTTATATCCGGCCATTATTAGCATATGCGTTTCAGATATGGAATCCTTATTTTAGAAAGACATTGAGCTACTTGAAAGGTTACAACGTAGAACCACTAAAATGGTAGCAAGTTTAAAAAACTGCACTTATGAAGATCGCCTCTAGCACCTTGGCCTTACAACTCTAGAACAACTAATTGAGACCTATGAAGTACTCACTAATTGTTATAACTCATATGACTTGCCCAACATTTATATGAAAAATCAAAATAGGCACTTGAGAGGACACTCGCTTAAACTTCACGGTCTTGCAGCATCAAGCAACCACGCAAACACTTTTTGCCAAACCGTGTCGTAGATGACTGGAAAAAACTTCCACAAAGTGTGATAAGTGCACCCTCTGTGAACTCTTTTAAAACAGACGGGACCATTATATTGGACACTAGCTGTGCCCCGCGGTTTTACCCGCGTTAAATTAAATTTCATAAATTATCGCAGCTCCTCCCCCGTAAGTGATAGCGTGATAATAATGCCTATATGTTGACCCGACCTCTCAGTAATATTCATGCAAAATTTGAAGTAAATCCATGCTTTTTGAGTTTAGCCCGGACATACATACAAAAAAATGTGATGTACCCATCCATGTGGGGTGTCTATGGATAGGTCTTCAAAAATTATATTGAGGTTTTTAATATCATTTTTTTCTGAACTGAATAGTTTGCGCGAGAGACCCTTCCAAAGTGGTAAAATGAGTGTCCCCCCCCCCCCCCCCTGTAACTTCTAAAATAAGTAAAAGAATGATAAAACTAAAAAAAAATTATGATGTACATATCTATGCAAACTAACAACGAAAATTGGTTTGAACGAGATCTAGTAAGTGGTTTTTTTTAATACGTCATAAATCGTAAACCGCAATTTAATAACAGTTGAATTGTGAACCTCCTTTTGGAAGTCGGTTAGAAAACAAAGTATGTTGAAAAGGTCTTACCCCGAGTTACACAAGTGTGACATTTAATTGATAGTTGGGGATAATAATATTACTTAATGCTGCACGAGGGGTCACGCCAGGTCAATGATAGTGATAATGTAACCTTCTAATAACCGTAACACATATCGATGTAGGATATCGTACGACGCAATACAATGACGTTCCGTTTCGACCGATAACGCTTTGTAGGTCATGCGCGTCTTGAATTACAGGCACTTAGGGACACACGGCTTCACCTCAAGCTATTCATTTCCAATATGCCACCACTTTGACTGCATGTGTGGCGCAACGGCTAAGACAGTCGCCTCGCCTCTCCGTGTCGTGGGTTCGAGACCCGCGCCGGACAACTATTTGTGTGACCCACATATGGTTGTTCTGAGTCTAGATGTAATTTGTGTCCGTCTATTATTTGTTAGTAAAGAACCCCGAAGCACAGGGATTAGATTCCCTAGTGCGAACGTTGTATTATTTAAAAAAAAACTACTTAAAAAAAAACGACTTACTTAATATAAACTGATCTCGCGTGTTATAGGATTTCCATACAATGCCAGGTCAGCTTATATTGGAATGGTATAGCTTGATATGTAGCCGTGTGTACGTGTCCCGAACATCTGGGACATTGCGCAAAAGGGGGACACCGAAGCAGCATACCCGCCTTCCCGGGGCTCCTCCCATCAGGCGCCAGAAAAAGTCCACGGCAGGTTAGGTTTAGTCGGTGTGAGCCCGACATACCCACCCGCAGACTTTTTTTGCGGGTGGCATACGTAGGCATTCTACTGTTAAATAAAAAAAATGTGCTTACTCTAGTGTGAGAGTTGTTTAATGCCCGGTTCCTTTATTTTACGATCCGTCATTGGACCAACGTTACCATCCGTAATTCAGCTACCGATACCGATGCAAAACTAGCGTTCCACAATACCCTACCTGCGACGAACATCCGTAGTTTAAACCACCTACGACTCGTTCGGCGATGAACCTCTCGCTCCTCTTTACGTTTAGTAATAACAAAACATCGTACATCAATTATGCAACTAAAACCATTTATTATTCTGTAATATTATGTGAGTAATAGTACAAATTAGCGTATAGTTACAGTAATAATTTAATTTGCGTTTTAGGTTTAAAATATATTTATAAATCATTAGTATTGAAAATTTGATGTTACGCGTGCATGGTGTGAACAAAACGCGTAACAGGAAAGCGCATAGCGCATGCGTCTGGCGTCTGACATCTGTCCAGGAGTATTCCATGGTTTCTAAATAAGTTTTTAAATTGAGTATTTGATCTATGGTTTGTAGTTATGAAATCTTAGAAGATATTAAGTATTATGTACAAATCGTCTTCCTTTCACTCTCAATTATGGATAAATTTCATGGAATAGTTGTTCCACAGCTGGTTTATCGAGCCGTAACCTCAACTGGAATCCTTGGCAATCATGCACGGAAAAATAATCAACCCTTTCCAGTACCCTTTCTTTATAAACTCTTCTTCCCACTTCTTGATCATTCACCGTTGGAAAACAAAGCCATGAATTCTCTATCAGTTTCAGAGCTAGACATCACGGAAATCTCCTCAAACACTATGTTAACTACAAAAATAAAATACAAACGACTGGTAAACCGACCGAATTCGACTAGTAATCAAAGCAGTAACGCCTCGTTATTTTGACAGTTCCGTGACAGTAGAAAATATTTATAGGAACACTTTCGAACGCATCTCCATACAATAAGCTTACTAACGTCCTCCCATCCGTTAGTAACCAGACGTTCGTTATTTGGATAACGACTAGTATTTTTTAGGAACGGTTTTGCGTTACGCCTGGTAGAAATACTAACTATTCGTAGTAGAAACGATTCGTTTTTGGAATATAGGAACCGGGCATAAGCCGCCCAGTAGGCCTCCGACATGGATTAACGACTTTTGCCTAATGGCTACAACCGGGACCGACAGCTTTACGTGCATTCCGAACCACGGTCACCCATCTATGGACTGACCGCGAGCCTAGTTGCTTAATGTCGCCAGTCACTTACAGTCCGGTGAGAGCATCTGGCTATGAACATGGTGGTCTTTAATTAGTTGTGGTTAAGCTAGAAGTTAGTCTAGCAATTGGGTGTTCGATCGCAACCGGAAGTAACCTCGTTGCAAGTAGTCTAAGACTTTTATCGCTAGGTGCAAGTTGGTACAGTGGAGCTTGCCATGTAGCAACTTATCTTTCTAAGAACACGTAAATCTGTCTTCGGTTGAATTTTTCCGTTGTATGAGCCGATAATGTACCTACATAATAAAGAGGGCACATGTGTTTGTCCATACATTAAATTTTATATTTGTTCGGTCACTACTACCGTTGAAAATTTCGGTTATTAAATAACTGCAAATCAAACTATCTTCCTCTTTTACCACAAAAATATCCGTATCCTAAGCAAATATACTTATTGTACAGCAAAATAGTTATCTCAAAATAATATAATTTGTGCAGCAATTCACGTATTGCTATTTATTTAAAAGTGGATTGCTTGTTTAAATAAATTTGTTTTAGGGTGGTATTTCACCTAACCTATTTTTCTAGTATCGAAATACATTTTTAATACGCCCGGGTAAATTTGATATGCAACAGTATATTTGATATTAAAATTATTTTGTTGGTGAATAAAAATATCCCTTAAAGGAGATCGGCAACCGGCCCATACAGACATGGCCTGGAATGGACATAAATAAAACAATATGCATTTTGAAGGGGTACTAATATTCTATCGCCCTGTATATTTATTTTTTATATAAAACATGGGATTTATGTATTACAAGGCGTATAATGTCAACACTATTTCAATATTGTATTAGAACATGGAACGAATTTTCGTAATAATTATACTATTTTCTATATATAAATTAGTAAAACAGGTTCAATGTTTATAAGAACCGTAGTAATTTCACACCTATTGAGAAAATAACCGCGGCCATAGTTGCTTAGGACAAAATAAGTGGTCCTAGGTGCGAATAGCAGAGGTAAATCATGATGCGTAGATCCAAAGTCCAAAAAAGCCGGGGTCAGTCGGGAAGTCGAAAACAGAATCCAGAAACAAAGCCAAAGGTCGTCGTAAATTAATATTTGACCAACGGCTCAAAATACCGAAGCAGCCAGACCCTATAAGACAGTTTAAGAAACATGAATGCCGGAATAAAATGATTTACTTTTAAGAATTGAAATCTTTTTCCCATGTTGTACAAGGAAATAAAAGGCATGGAGGGATTTTAAATATTATAATTTCTTTTTTAAATAGTAATAAACTTTTGTCCATCACAGGCTGGGATTTTCCGAAGTCCTTTCTATTTTTCTTCATTCATATACTTCAACCACACACGACCGCATCAAAAGAAGGCCTTACCACGGGACTTATATTATAGACTATCATATCGCTGCGGTCTATTAAATGTATGTTAATAGATAAATATACACAAAAATAATTTCCCATAGAAGAATAACTAATGAAGTACACGAAAAAGTGGATATATTCTCATGTAATTTGAGTGAATTCGTAAAGATTCTATTAAAGGTAGTTTTAGTTAGCTAGTTAGTTAGTTGCATGAATAATTAGTTATAAGTTTTTATTTTTAAATTTAGTTCAATAAGTTGTTTATAATTCTAATATCAACACTATCGCATTAGGTCAAGACCTGTAATGATAGGTGTTAAGGAGAGAAATAAATAAATAAATAAATAATGATCTTTTGATGCATTTAGTACGGGGAACCAAAATATAAAGTTTTTTTTTTAATTAAATATCTTGGGACTTACTGCCATCTAATCCCAGAGCAAAGCCTGTACTATGGCAATCAGACAACTCACAAACATACTTGTATATTTTTAAATACATACATATTAGACTAGCTATGCCCCGCGGTTTCAGCCGCGTTAAAGTAGTTTTGGCGTAAAAGTGTAACAAACATTCATCCTTACATCTATACTCACAAACTTTCGCATTTATAATATTATTAGTAGGAAGTGCACCTCTAGCGGTTTTGGCAGTGCACGCTGGAATAGCTCGCATATGGTAGATTTTTTCCTACTGACTTGACACTTATCGTCATATTTTGGACAATTCACACAATATCTTTATAAATTGTAGCCTATGTGTTATTCTGATCTTCTTCTGAGAAGAAATGTATTCGTGCTGTAAGTGGAGTCAGTTTTCTAGACAGCTGCAAACCACTCTTCAAAAAACATAGAATATTGCCACTACCATGTTAATATATATTAGAAATGTGTACATTTACAAAAAGACATTTAGAACTTTTTGAAAAATACGACACTACATCCAGACATACAGTCCATCTAAAATTGCCTCGAATAAAATTAGATTTGTTCAAGAAAAACTTACGCTTACACTTAGTGTATGGCTTTTAAATTATATAGCCGTGTGCCAAAAGACATTAAGAAATTGACACACAAACAATTTAGAAATAAACAAGTTTACTTCCTTCTGAATAAACATTATTATAATACTAGAGAATACTCTAAGTATTCTCTAGTAGACAGAACATTTCGAATATAATCTTAATAATGTGTTTATTATAATATCTAAATAAATGATTGATTGATAGTATTGCTTATACAATGCTTTCTTGTTTGTTACCAGGAGCACGCGTTCGAGTCAAGTCAGAAATACAAAGAGGGCAAGTTCATAATAGAGCTGGCTCACATGGTGAAGGAGAACGGCTGGGACTAGACTAGCGAGTGACGGGCGGACTAGCCCCAGTGCAGTGTAGTGCTGTTGTGATACGATTGGTGGTGACAGACAAGCGAAGCTACCCAAGCGTCAATTACCCTCAATCATGCACCGCGAGTGTTCCTTTACGGCCGCGAGGCTTCGGTAGGCAACGATGAACTCCCGCCGCCAGCTGGAGCCCTCGTGATGGAGGGGCGGGCGAGTTGGACGGAGAGCTCGCCAACATGCTACCACGGGAACCAGTCCCCCACCAGCGATAGACCTTAATAGTAATGACGTCACAAATTGAATGTTAACCCCCTCTAAGAAGCACGCATCACTCATTTATCAATAACTCTAAATGCAATGTATTAAAAATAGAGTCAATAATAAATGTCTGCATGTCTGGCGCAGCGGCTGAGACAGTCGCTTCGCCGGTTCGAGTCCCGCCCCGGACAACTATTTCAGCGACCCATAAATAGTTGTTCCGAGTCTGGATGTAATTTGTGTCCGTCTATATTATATATGTTTATAAAGTACCCCGCGATACAGGAATTAAATTACCAAGTGCGGGGTTACCTAGTCGTCTTTTCAAAAACAACAAACAAAAATAATAACCTAACCCCTGACTCCAACTATAAGTACATCATTTTGGAAAAGAGCTGATGCTCTTACACTGCTGGACCGATACGAACCAAACATACCTTAGAACCACCCCAAGAAAACTGGCTTTCAAATAAAAAAAACCGCATCGAGATCGGTCCTTCCGTTTGAGAGCTACGATGCCACAAACACACACACATAGACAGACATCGACTTCAAACTTATAACAATCGTCTTTTTGCGTCGGGGGTTAAAAGAGGGGGGATTCCATGTAGACATGTTGGATAATGATAACATTGACATGAGGGGGAGGGGGGGGGTTGTAACAGGCTGTTTTTGACGTCTAACTACTTATAGTCTATGCGGTGTAATGCGGATAATACGGCTGTTTATATCTACCGCCGTCGCCCAAGTCGGTTGGACTCGAAGCTATATTATTTTTATCAGATCACTATTATTATTGGGAACTCGAGGCCGACCGGCTTGGCGCCGGCGCAGCGCTCCGTGTCAGTGAGGATATTGCCTTATGTGCTCGTTTTACTTTGAATCGGCTTCAGCGCTTTGGCACCGCCAGTCAACGTAAAGTTATATGTAATGATGTAAGTAATCGATCTCAACCGCCCCACGTAAGGGGCTCTGGGCTTAGAATTTATTATTATTATGAAGAAACGATTCGATGACGGTCGTTGGTACATCGTAAGTTGTCTTAGTTTTTATAATCTGTAGCTACGTATTTACTGTATTGAGAGAACACTAATACTTTCTCTTGTCCCTTTTTACCTGTGATAAGTATGTTAGTAATAGACTTTTTTGGATTTCTTGGACTTCAAGAGATTGCTCAGATGTCAGTTGTATGTTCCTAATGATTTCAGCTGTACAATTTGCTTTTTATTGTTTTTTTTTAATGAGGAACCTAGTCGAAACGTTTATGTGTTGTGGAAAGTACATTTCCATGTTATTTTACTTTGCGCCTGATTTAGTGATTTTAGTTTGTAATTATGACAATATTTTCGACTATTCCTCGACAATTTTGTACCTTTGGATATTGTTTTTCGGAAATTATTTTGTTTTCTTTTTTTCGAAGGCGGGAGGCACGGATTTTCTGAGCTCATTTTTTATATAGACCATTGTGAGATACTCGGACGGTTTTATTATTCATTTATTGTTTCCATTTATGGTATATTTAATTGACTAGATATATATATCCGTATAATTTATCTTACTACATTAAAAAAAATGTGTAAAACGTATCATTGTAAGAAATTGCATGAGCTTTGATAATCTATGGTCGTCTGTATGAATTGATGAGATCATTCGCACTGATTACTTTCCCGAATCGATGTAAATCGACTAACTTGACGTCCGACTTCAATAGTGTAATGAGTACTTTTGTATTTGTATTGTACTCGATGACTTGCCGTCGCGAAGAGTGGGAACTCACTAAGTATTACATTATTTACTTAAATATTTAATATATATAAGCAAAGTTGAAATTTCCACCATAAAAATAAAAACGACAAAATCATGTCCATTTCCCAACTGGTTTTTTTTACTGGCTTTTGGTTGATTAACTTCTAGATGTATTGCCAGTGGAATAAATATTTTAGTTACTTTAAAACCTAGAATTGTTTTATATTTGTGGTGGAGCAATTCCTGTTCGATTTTTTTCTGTTTTATTAAATATTAATAATATTTTGGATTGTTTTCTTAGTGAGCTTCCAAACTAACAGTTGAATCGTGAGCGTTGATAACTGCCACTAGTAAATACATTTGTAATATACATATTATAATACAAAATCAACTTAAGTGACCGCTCCTTTGAAGTTTAGGGCGTGTCAATATTTTTAACAGTTCAATACATCTAACGACTTATTTTTAAGTTGGCAACACTAATGAAGAACGGCCGAAATGTAGCAAATTGTATCAGACTGCTAAAAAATCGACACGCAATGTTGTATGTGTGATTCTGGACACATTTAATGTGAAAGGCACATCTAGAGTTCAATTTTATTTGATATGATATAAAAATAACATTATATTTACATTATACTCAAAACGATTACGACTTAATATGTATTGTGTACAAATGAAAGTAATAACGCGAATTTTTATTTTGAACTGGCAATATTTTCACTAAATTTGTCCAGAGTTAATGGTTTTTTTATTATATAAATACTTGTAATAAAATCTAGACTTGACCAGGCAATGTTAATTATGATAACTGTGAACATAGGCTGGTCATATGAGGCACTAATGCGTTTATGCCTTTTAAAAGTTCTATCTGACGAAACTAAATCATGGACAAGATTATTTTTTACAACTAAACGATGGCAAAGGAGAATTTTGACAGTTTTCTTTTTTTTTTTAAGTTACATTGTCATTGCGGTACCAACCCATAAAGGTTTTATAATACTTTTAGCTGCGAGATAATATTCATATCATAATATGCAGATAGAACTTTTAAAAACATTCTTATTTTTACAATAACCTAACTTAGATTCCGTTTAAGTATGGATTTGATTTTAGGATGCAATGAAACATTTTATATTCATTTATGTACATCAAAAGACGTATTTGTGAGGTTAATTTTGATCTATCAAATAAATTACAACTAAGTCACATAATTGATTATTTGACTTAATTGATTATTAGACTTAGATTTTAAATTTTGATTTTTTTGTTACAACTCTCAATTTTGTTGTTGCCATTAAATAATACAAAATCCTACTAAAATTATTTGAAGGTCTGAACAAGTCTGACATCCGAAAGATAAAGGTGTTAATTGAAAAAAAAGTTAACACTTTTAATGCTTTTTAAATGGATTAAAATAAAATAATTTAAGAAGAAGCAGCCACCGATCCAGTATCATTATCATTTTAATATTAAAGTAATTTGCGTCATAATAATATTATTATTGAAACTATTCTGTTAAAAATACTCAGTAAAATATAGACTAACAGATACGTCTTTTAAAAAAAACATATTCATATAATAAGGTCAAACGATAATGCAAGTTCACAATAATATTGTCTGTTTAATGTAATCGTGTTAATTGTTATCATAGGATTAATGTTAAGATTTGATGCACAATGTTCAATGAAAATATAAATGAGGCTGAATGCTAGCGGTTAGATAAAAACCCCATTTGTATAAAGACAGGTAGTTGGATAGAGTGGTCTATGCTATGTGTAAAAAAAAAAAGAAAAAATATTATTTATTATCTGTGACAACATTATGATTTGGCGTAATCCAATCCTAAACTGTATTCAATTGATGATATTCGTTTTAATAAATGTAATTATTTTATCACTAATATGTAAATCAACCATTTATATGGTCAAATCTTAATCCAAGTTTATCAAATTTATTTGTATACATTCAGATCATATTGATTTAAAAAATGTCAAGATATTTAAGGCGAGTAAATGAATTGTCTAGTAAAGTATGTGCTGTAACATAATATTTGAAGTTTTGTTGAGTGTGTGTATGTGTTCATCTGTATGTGATAACAGCGTATGGGAACTCAAAAATTATGTATAGTACCATAGTGCATTCAAAGGTTAGGTCTTCGGAATATCGATGCTTGATCGATATCGATAATTAAATATTTTTCTAAGTCTGTTTCAAGGATGACGCTCGTCTACTGCACTGTATCAATAACTCATGAGTAGCTGTTTTTTTTATCGACGCGATAGTAAGATAAAATTATTCGGTTAAAGTAATATAAGGTTAAAAAATTTCGATCATTGACAGCTTAAATCATATTAAAACTTAAATCATAGCTAGATGCTATCACCGGTCGGTCAGTGATCGGCGAGGTTAAGCATCTAGGCTCGTGGTCAGTCCATTGATGGGTGACCACCAAACTGTTTAACTTCTGAGCGTGTCCGTGCTTCGGAGGGTACGTTAAGCTGTCGGTCCCGGTTGTAGCAATTAGGCAAGTCGTTAAGCCATGACAGAGGCCTACTTGGCGGTTTGAACAATGACACAAGGGTAACCACTGCCTATACGATAAGTAGGTATTAAAATTACCCACGCATAAATCACGGCATCCAACGATATATTTTTACGTGCAGATATTTCGTGAAGAGAAAAAGTTAAGAAAGAATGTGATGTTATTTTGTTATTTTAATTGTATCATCCGTGCACCTACCATGTTCTCTTTGCACGGCCCGAAGGTTGTCTGGCAGAAAATGCCGCCTTTATACCATTTGAAAAGCATTGCTTTGCATAAAGTAATAATAAATAAAATAAAATAAATTACATGCTTGCGACGAGCATCAATCTTGACAAGTAGAGATTTTTGATTATCGATATCGATAGAAGATAATTTTTATACAGAATGTAGTGAAGTAATATTTTCATGGTGAACATTATGCAACACGCTATTGGTAATGATCGAGATCGTCACAGTAGTATAGATTAACACACTTAGACCACAAGATATTGTTTGACGCGTTGCGACAGGAGACAAAAAAAACATTTAAAAAATATAATAATATCTTGATAGTGAGAAGGAAATTAAAAAAATCGAAGCTAGATTTCTGTGAGGCGTAATTAAAAGTATTTTTCTACTTGATCGTTTAGGGATGCTATTAGATATTTTTGGACCATTGTTAAGATAAAAACTATGATCAGTATTCGTGGAGTGAAGATAGAGTTGATGTTAGTTTTTGTGGTTGTTGGTCGAAGTGATTGTTATCGAGATTAGAAACGCTTCTAGCTCTGAATGATGCACCCATACACACTACCGATTAGTTTTAGGGCTTCTAAAACATTATTATTTGGTCTTTTAAGAGCCATTCCAATCTGACTGTTAAGCCAGAGGTGTTGGGTTCGATCCCAATTTCTCTATGATATATATGTATTTTGAAATATATATGTTTCTTTAATATGTGTCTGGTTGCCATAGTACAAGCTCCTAGTTTGAGATCCTTGTATATCTTTGAACAATACCTATGTATTGTTCAAAGATATACAAGGAGAATATCATCATCATAATCAGAATCATCATATCAGCCGAAAGACGACCACTGCTGGACAAAGGCCTCCCCCAAAGATCTCCACAATTGCCGGTCTTGCGCTATCCGCATCTAGCGCTGTCCAGCGACCCGCACAACATCATCAATCCATCTTGTAGGGGGCCTGCCCACGCTGCGTCTTCCGGTTCGTGGTCGCCACTCGAGAACCTTTCTGCCCCAGCGGCCGTCGGCTCTACGAGCTATGTGCCCTGCCCACTGCCACTTCAGCTTGGCAATTCTTCTTTAGGAGAATATAGTACTAACATTATTTCTACCTTTCTGGGCTGAGAGACGTGATGAGCTCTAAATGTCCTGCATATATACACCATTAATAGCCGGCCGGTTGGTGATACATGAAAACAACACTGGAATTGAATACACACAGGACATGTGTCTGAACGTGAAAACGAATAATAATAATATCTTAGGACATTATTCACACACGGTCATTTGATCCCAAACTAAGCAGAGCTCGTACTATGGCAACCAGATAACTGATATACTGCATATACTACTTTTATTTTGTAAATTTCTACTTAATGCAATTGTATTCTATACATTTTCCTCCTTGGTTTATAAGAGAAGGTATATTTTTAAGGCGGTATAGATATTTGTCACGACTAGGTATATTTATTTTATTGTTTAATACCGCTACTGAGAAATCACTTTTTGGCCCGACCCGGGGTTTGAACCCAGGACCTATCTGCGGTTGAAGACGCTACAGCTAGACTAACAGGCAGTCTATAACTAACACTTATGGCAGTGCTGTAAGGATAGGTTTTTTGTGTGATGTAATCCAGTATTCCAGCCTGCAAGTGTGGCGTAGCGGCTAAAACAGTCGCCTCGCCGCTTCGTGTCGCGGTTTCGAACCCGCGCTGGACCACTATTTGTGTGACCCATAAATGGTTGTTCTGAGTCTGGATGTAATTTGTGTCCGTATATTATATGTTTGTAAAGTACCCTCGACACAGGGATTAGATTCCCTAGTGTGGGCGTTGTCTTTCTAAATAATAAAAAAATAAATAATATGTTCTAGAAGCCCCAGAACGTGGGTCTCCGAGTGTAAACTGATGACCAAGTTGTATGACAGCGTATTATTAAATGGTGCATTTCATTAAGTACGTGTACATTTCGCATATTATTAAGGTATCCCGAGTAGTAGTTTACCAAGAAACCGCTTAATATTTTTGTATTTTCCTAGTATGTAATGATGCATTATAAAAAAATAAAAAATTTGTGGTGTCTTCTAATGATTGTGTACGCATATGCTATAGACGAGTAAATATATTTGGTTGAAATAATAAGTGCGTAATAAAACACATTTTCGTATTAATTTTGGCAGTTTTATTTTTAGCATAACTTTAATGAAACATTTATGTACCCTGTATAATAAATTTAAACAAAATACACATACAAAGAAATTCTGCGCCTTTCACGCTAAAAAGGGCGGCCACCATCCATTCTGACGTCAGAATGGCTGGTCATAAAAATATTCATATTTCTCTGAATGTATCATTTTTTTTTTATCCTGTATTGTCCCACTGCTGGGCAAAGGCCTCCCTCCATTTTTTCCAACGTTCACGACTGTGTGCCATCTCTTTCCAATTCTGGAAGAGTTACTGGTCCATGAAGGAACTTTTCAAGGGCACTCTGCCCATGTCTCTAAAGAAGAAATTAATGGACATGTGTATTCTCCCCATCTTGACCTACGGCGCACAAACTTGGTCTTTGACAAACATCCAAAAGTCCAAACTCAAGGTTTGCCAACGTGCAATGGAGCGCAGTATCTTAGGTGTTAAATTAACAGATCACGTTCGAAACACTACACTGCGCTCCAGAACACAAATTATTGACGTGGCTCAAAAGGCTGCTCAGCTTAAATGGGACTGGGCAGGACATGTCTGTCGCATGCCGGACGAGCTGTGGGCACGCAAAGCTCATGATTGGTACCCTGAAACTGACACGGGGTCGCGGTAGACCACGAAGGAGATGGCGGGACGAACTGGATGTCTTCCTTGAATGTATCATATGTTGCAATTATTGAAGAAACGAAGCAAATACAAGCAATTTGATACCAATTCTTCAATATACTTTCAGAGCCATTCTGACGCTCACGATGTGCTGGCGTCTATACATCACAACGTTCGGTGATGGAAATGTTCTGTTATCAGGAAGTTTGGCCATACATAAATGCCTTTATTTCTTGAACTGGACCGTCACGAATTACTTGATTGGTATTTTTATGCGTCACAATCCACCTGACTAGCAACCACCTCCCTATCTGGAGTGGCCGAACGTTCTAATGTACAGACGCCAGCACATCAAGCTACCCTAATCTGTCAAATTAACCCAATTGAAAGTGAGCCTTATGCTTTTGTGATAAAGTTGAAAATAGATAAAAGAAATTTGACAGATTGGGGTATCTGGATGTGCTGGCGTCTGTACATAATATTTTTCTTTTTACCCGACTGCGGGACGCAAAGGGTAATGTGTTTATCAGGCTATGTATGTATGTATGTTCCTTTGAAGCACTATACAGACCAAACGCCTGGACCGATTTTAATGATTCGCACGTCAATCGATTCCTTTCAGTCCGGAAAGTGTCACTAAAGACATGACGTTAGTGAAAATTCAATATGGCGACTACTGGACGCCATATTGTGAAAATTTAAAAAAATAATTCAACAAACTATGTCATGTGGGGTATCGTTGAATAGGTATTTAAAAAACATTTTTAGTTTTGTTTCAACATTTTTCGATTTGACCGGCTGTTTAGGAGCTATATCGATTTAAAGTTGCGTAAAAACTATTCTCACATGTAGGTTTTAAAACAGTAGAAATTTACGATGGACTTCGTATGACTGTGCGTGTGAGTGTTGATGGACATATACTAAAGTATCTATTAGGTATATTGGACTACCTAAAGTATCTAACGGCTAACTTATGGCAGATCCCCTCAAATAAAGGACACAATTAAACCGCGGCCCCCAGTCCCCGGTAGCCCTGCCCATTCTTAGCACCCCCTGCCCAGCCGTGGTTACGGCAGGGCAGGGGGTGCTAAGAATCCCCGGCAGATTCCGCGTTACCAAAACCGACGACCTTTGGCCCTGGCAACATACAACACACGCACACTGCGGACCGACGAGAAGATGATTGAACTGGAGGAAGAATTGAGCAGGTTACATTGGTACATAATAGGATTATCTGAAGTTCGAAGAGAGGGGGAGGACACAATAATCCTGAAATCCGGGAATCTGCTCTATTTCCGGGAGGGCGACCAACTGTCCCAAGGTGGTGTTGGGTTCATAGTACACAAGTCCCTCTTCCACAACATACTGAAAATCGGGAGTGTGTCGACTAGGGTTACGTACCTTATACTCAGAATTACCAAGCGGTATTCGTTGAAGGCCATACAGGTTTACGCGCCGACTTCGACGCACTTTGACGATGAGGTTGAGGTCATGTATGAGGATGTTTCTAGAGCCATACATACCTCGAACTCTTATTTCACTGTGGTCATGGGGGACTTTAACGCGAAGCTGGTTTAACGATTCGGGAATGAGCTGAGAGTGGGGCAATTTGTAACTGGAGACCGGAATCCACGGGGCCAAATGTTGGCCGAGTTCATGGAGAAGGAGGGACTCTTTATGATGAACTCCTCTTTCAAGAAGCCGGAAAACCGCAAATGGACCTGGGTAAGCCCCGACGGCGAAAATAAAAACGAGATAGACTTAATCTTGTCGACGAGTAGACAGATGTTCAATGACGTCTCAGTTTACGGTTAAAACCGGGAGCGATCACCGACTGGTGAGAGGCTCATTGAACCTAAATGTCAAGTCCCAGAGGTTCCGACTGATAAAGTCTACGCTCCGACCTTTACCCATCTACATCCAAAACCCTGAACCCTTTCAGCTCGAACTGCAAAACCGTTTCGAATGCCTAGCAGATTGCGAGGAAGTGGACTCATACCACGACAGGCTCGTATAAGCTCTCCATACGGCTGGATCTAAGGTCTTCAAGGCCCACCGTACAAACAGAACCAAAAAGATGTCTGACAGCTTATGGACGAAAGACAGAAAATGGTTCTGACATCCTCTGATGATGCTACCAGATACCGGCAGCTCAACAGACAGATCTTAAAGTCTTTGACTCGCGACACGCGTCAATTTAATACAAATTGTATTAAAGAAGCTATTGAGCGGAACAAAGGCTCTAAAGTGTTTGCAAGAGAACTATCTGTTAGACAGAGCCAACCGACGAAGCTGAAGACTGAGGATGGCAGAATCGTCACGTCTAGACCTCAGTTGCTGGGAGACATGGTGAGGTTCTACGGACAGCTGTATACGAAAACCCAATCACCTGTCGATAGTTGTGCCTCAGATCCCAGAGCACGACTAACCCAACACTTACCGATAACATCTCGGACGTCAGCCTGTGCGAGATTAGAATGGCTCTCGAACAGCTTAAGAACAACAAGGCGCCTGGTGATGATGGAGTTACGGCAGAGCTTCTGAAGGCGGGTGGTACACCAATCCTACGGGCCCTTCAGAAGTTATTTAACTCCGTCATACTAGAAGGTCAAACGCCACAAGCATGGCACAGGGGTGTGGTGGTGCTCTTCTTCAAAAAGGGCGATAAAACCCTCTTGAAGAATTACATTGAGAAGGGTCATTTTTGCTGGTGTCCCATACCATTTCAGGAAGCACACTTACCCAGCTTCTGCAACATCACTATGGCTGGAGCTTGGGTTGTAAAAGATCTTTCTGCTTCCTTAATAATTTCCCAATTTAAATACAATTTACAGAAACCCACCTTGCTTCTTCTAAACGTTGCTGATGTTGTATCGTAGCCGGTAAATGAGTGTAAAGGCGCGGCCCCACCGCGGTGCATGCTGTGCACGGGGACGCGGCGCATTTTAGCTGCGTGTATTCATTTGTTTGACAACGTGGGTCTACGTTTCCACTGGAGTACCTACACGAAGACCCACGACTATGTTTAGCGTGGCACGGCGCACGGAGAGGCTACACACAAGCCACTGCAATCTTACTGAAAACTGCTCTGCGATAACCGAGCTGTACATAGTCGTGGGTCTTATTCGTGTACTCCAGTGGAAACGTAGACCCACGTTGACAGCGTTGAGCTATGTAACCGCCTATTCGAGCAAGCCACGCGTGTATCAATGACGTCAATTCATGCGTAGCCTCTCCGTGGGTTGCAGTGGACACAACCACATACATTTTCTTACAAAGCGAAGCTTAATACACGTGCGTAGCCTCTCCGTGCACCGCGGTGGGCCCGCGCCTTAAGAAGAGGATGTGTTCATATCCATGCTATTGCATCTCATTTTTTGTCATTTATTCATTCATCGTCATTTTTCAGTTTTAGCCAGTAAGGATGCGTTTCCTACAGTGAGCATTGAGCGAAAAGCAATCTTCATGATGTTTTTCCCGCCTAAGCTCAGTTATCTGCTGTTACAAAAAATCACGATATCTTACTGTTACCGCCCTTACCTCGTGGAGGTACTCCCAGCTTATGTTAAAATAAATTTAGAGATAATTCGGGCATCAGGTAATGGTCATCACGCTGAATAACTCATCATCATCTTGTTCCCACTAATATGCTAGTGGGTTTGAATTCCGCACTTAGTCCCGATGAGGACCATTGTATGTGAGCCATGACGGCCTTCACTCCATCCAGCACACCTCCCTCCAGAAGCATATCAGGTCTCCTAAACTTGTCAAGGCATCTGCAAGAGTTCCGCTGAATAACTTAAATTTTCTATATTTCTGGAGCATGTAGCTCATAAACGAATGGAAATATGAAAAAGTATATGAGATCAAAGTTATAGTAAATTTTGTAAGCTTTAATTTTATCTTGGATAATTTTTTGCTAAAACGCAACTTTTTAAAGATATTAGCAAAAAACCTAAAATTGAGGTCTTTGTCCCCCCTCCTCCCTCCGCCTAACCTCCTAGACGTCAGGACTTTTAGTATGTTTTCCCTCTAAGTACTCTGAACAAGTTTCTGAAAATATCCCTTAGGTTCCCGCTCACGCACTCTATACCCTCCTTTGAGTCATTCCTTAATCGGACTAATAACAGTTGATCGTTATTGTGACTGGAAATTGCACATTGATCAAAAATGCATCAGAATCAATAGGTTTGTATACGTTTTGTCACGACTTTGCAAAACAGCCTTATCACCAATCGATATTGATGGCATCTCTCGGGTACTTTGGTTCTATCCTGAGGTATGGTATCTTTTAATGTTTTTAAACTTTCGCGATTTGTACACATTTTTTTTATATACTGTAGACACGGGTCTCAATCGCGATAAATATATAGGCAAATCATTACTTTGGTTACCCGACGTATGGTACTATGGGGCAATTCAACAGATAAATCGAGAGCATTTCTATTGCAAAAAAATGCGTTATAGCAATTACAGGTACTCCTGCGTTTGTCTCATGTAAATCATTGTTAAAAGGACTAAAAATGATGACTAGTGTGTTTGTACATTTTTCAAATTGGTGTATTTGTGAAAATGCAGCCACAGTATTTACTAGAGCTAAAGATGTTTTTCCTCACAACATTATAACTCATACAACGAAAAAGTTCCTATGCTGTATGTGTGAAAGTGTATAATGCTTTGCCGCAAGGTATTAGACATTTTTCAGCGGCAAAGTTCAAAAACCAACTCAGACTGTGGCTCCTAGAAAAATCATTCTATTCAATCAAATCAAATTTTTGACTGCACGTGAGGCGCAACGGCTAAGGCAGTCGCGTTGCCGCTTCGTGTCGCGGGTTCGAGTCCCGCGCCGGACAACTACTTGTGTGACCCATAAATAGTTGTTCTGAGTCTGGATGTAATTTGTGTCCGTCTATTATATGTTGTTAAGTACCCTGCAACACAGGGATTAGATTCCATATTGCAGGGGTTGTCTTTAAAAAAAAAAACTGTAATTTATTTAATTAATTATATTATTTGTGTAAAAATTACATATAACGATCACACATTTCGCACGCTGTTTATGAGTAAAATTGATGAGACTAACCTAATAGTAAGACCACCACTGTACTCTATTTTAGTGAAATAAATAAATGAATGAATAATATTTAATAACTAAATCTAGATAATGAACGATAAAAATATAAAAAAAAAAACATAAATATTAAGATCAAAAATTATAATATATACTTAATGTGGTTAACTTATTTTTGAAACTAGCTAGGAACTCATAACTAAAAAGTACAAAATAAAAAAAATATTTAATAAATAAAAAACCCGACTGCGTAAATAATGAACCAAACTACGTACATAGACAAAGAACTGAAAAGAAAAAAACAAGCACATAGATGGCTGGTGATCTAAAATTATATAATGTAATATTGAATGAATACTATTGAAGAAAATAAAATATATTCTAATAATGGAACATAACAACTGAACAGTCGGGATCCATTAGTTGACAGCCAATCTAATTTGTCAATGTCTGTCTGTTCAGTTGTTATGTTCCATTATTAGAATATATTTTATTTCACTCTTTTAGTCTGCAAACAGTACTGTATATTGCTCTGTGGAGTAAGGTAATTCGTTAATGTAAATAATATACAATATG
Organism: Pseudoips prasinana; assembly: GCA_951640165.1. Classification (NCBI taxonomy): domain Eukaryota; kingdom Metazoa; phylum Arthropoda; class Insecta; order Lepidoptera; family Nolidae; genus Pseudoips; species Pseudoips prasinana. The sequence goes on along the minus strand of OX621259.1, from coordinate 12,761,211 downwards.
GGACCAAGTACGCTCCCGTGTGGTACGCCGTGCTGTACTTTTAAGTATGGAGACCTGAAAGTTTCCACTAAATTACGTATTTGGTTTATATTTTTAATTTCTGTGCATTGTTTTCTATCTCTTAGGTAACTTTCAAACCATTCTATAGCAGGACCTCTTATGCCATACCAATATGATGACCAAGTTGTATGACAGCGTATTATAAAATGGCGCATTTCATTAAGTACGTGTACATTTCGCATATTATTAAAGTATTTTTTTTTTCGGGACTAGTCCCTCCCTCTTACCCACCACTGCAACTCCTGTAAGCCAGGATCAACAGTGGCACACAATGAAATGACACTGAGCGGTGAAGCTCTGGCATGTCCCGGGGAATTGCTTTAACTGTCTTGGATCCCGCAACGAATTTAATCAGAAACAGAAAAAAGGAGGAGTTAGAAAATTAATAGTTCCACTTCCCTCCAGAGCAAAGCGGGAGACAGAATGATGTAAAGAGGCTATAGCCTCATAAAATGAGAGATTTGCAACTAGAGAAGCCAGCTGCAAAAGCACCGAGGATCAATTTAAGGGTCCTAAGTGAGCTGTTATATTTGATACTATTGGAATCAAATATAACAGCTCACTTAGGACCCTTAAATTGATCCTCGGTGCTTTTGCAGGTATGGCAAAAGCGCTTAAACGCACGGAAGTTGTTCCTTGTTGCTACAAGATCCGTATAATAAACTACTCCAGATATTGGTTGCAAGCTGTTTAACATAATATCACGCTGATTTTGCCAGAGATCACACTCCCACAGGATGTGGTGAGCAGTTTGTTCATATTCGTTACTGGAAGTTGAGCACAGACAGATTGGTGAAGATACTAATTTGAAACTATACAATTTACTTTTAAAATTGCCGTGTCCGGTTAGAAATTGTGCAACACAATGGTCTATGATTAACCAAGTTTTATTTAACCGTTCGCGTACGTCCGGAAAGAACTGGTGTAGATGGCGACCCTTGGTTGAGGTATTCCATCTACATTGCCATTCGTTCGTTATTTAAGTCAGCTATTGGCATAAATGGCCTGGTTATTTTCGTACGGTCGCGTAATGATAAGAAATCATTTTCTAAATTATAGCGCGTAGAATAATACATCGCTGCTCGTCTTTGAACTTCAAGATCAACCGGAAGTACACCCGCTAGGACAGGTAGGGCCTCTGTGCTTACTGTTCTATAGGCTTTACATAGAAATATCAACGCCAACCTCTGGCTTTGTAGTAATTTACGGCGAGCAGCTCCGGTGGTAGCCCTATCAGCCCACACAGGCGAGCCGTAGCATATACACACAGGCGAGCCGTAGCATATACACCCAAGATAGGTTGCCCCGTAAATGATTTTAAGAGTATTAAAAGAGAGGCCCCAGGTTGGTGACGATATCCTTGTAAGTGCAAAAAAGTTTCGCTTAGCTTTTTCCCCAACTGATTTAATATGTTCTATAGACGAGAAATTCTTTTCTAAAACTAAACCCAAATAACACGTTGATATCTTGCGTTTTACAGTAACATTATTAAGTTTTACGCTCGGGGGAGATTTTAGTTCACCTTTAAGAAGGAGTTGGTAGGTTTTATGAGGAGCAAATGTAAGGCGATTTCTTTTACCCCATTCACTTATCATACTTAAGCAAGTTTGAGCCAGATTTTCCAACTCTCTCCTGGAGTTACCCTGTATAAGTAAGAGGCCATCGTCGGTATATGCCGTTAGAGAGCAGCGTGATGGCAAGGGTAATGTCAAGAAGTCATCAAAACCCAAGTTCCAGAGATACGGCGCAAGCACTGAGCCCTGGGGGCAACCCATGGTTAACGATTTAGTGACTCTGTAGTGACCAAGCTTAAGAGTTGCAGAGCCATGTACAAAATAAGATGTGATTATCGAATATATATTACTGTAACAACCGCGTAACTTAAGTTTTTGTAACAAAATTGGCCACCAAGTATTATCAAACGCCCCTGAAATATCTAGGAATATGGCCAATACGTATTTACATTCGGACGAGTTTACAGCTTTCCTCACTGAGATAGCTGCGTCCACTGTCGATTTACCTGCAGTAAAACCAAATTGATATCCGTGAAATTTTGGTCCTCCCGGTAGCAATCGCGGTACGATAAGTCGTTCTAGAAGCTTGCCTAAGGAAGGTAGTAACGTTATTGGTCGATATGACTTAGGGTCTTCAGGCAGTTTATCGCCATTTTTTGGTATAATACGAATAAAACCACTGCACCAAGTACGCGGAAAAGTCCCTTCAGATATGCAACGATTAAAAACTTTTAGTATTGAATCACCGGATTGTTTTGTGGCTTCTATTATAATTTTGTTGTATATTTTATCTTTTATTTATTTACTATTACTATTATTAAGGTATCCCGAGTAGTAGTTTACCAAGAAGTTTTTGAATTTTCCTAGTATGTAATGATGCATATTATATATATAAAAAAATATAAAATTTGTGGTGTCTTCTAATGATTGCGTACGCATATGCTATAGACGAGTAAATATATTTGGTTGAAATAATAAGTACGTAATAAAACACATTTTCGTATTAATTTTGGCTGTTTTATTTTTAACATAACTTTATACAAACATTTATGCACCCTGTATATTAAATTGAAACAAAATACACATACAAATGTATTTCAACATTATCACATTAGCACAAGGTCTAAAATCAATTAAAATATATGAGCGCCTGGCTTAAGGATTAAGGCTCCCACGGGAGTAGCATTTCCAATAAGCACGCAATACCAAAGTGATTGAAAAAATACAGATTGAAGTTTAATTCAAAACCTTGAAAATAATCAAATAAAATATGTACAGACGCTAGCACATCCAGCTACCCCAATCAGTCAAATTTCTGTTATCGATTTTCAACTTTATCACTTAAACATAAGATTCACTTTCAATTGGGGTAATTTGACAGATTGGGCAAGTTTGATGTGCTGGCGTCTGTACATAGAATCCCGACCCGTCAGCCAGGTTAACCCAGCTATTATAATGTACTCTGTGGGTAAACCAGCGGTCGGCGATCCGTAAGCGCCGCGTTGCCTAGACGTAGCCGACTCGACGTATCTCTGCTGCTGATGCGCTTTGGTTACGTGCTTACTTTAGCTGTTGACACCTGTTTGACAGCGAGCCGAACGACTATACGGTGACGATCTCTTTCCGCTTTGATATGTGTGCTGACTCCTTAATAATAATATCCCGGGACATTATTCACACACGGCCGTCTGATCCCAAACTAAGCAGAGCTTGTATTATGGAAACCAGCTACCTAACTGATATACTACATATAATATTTTTCAATTGTAAATACATACTTATATAGATAATTACACCCAGACTCAGGACAAACAGACATGTTCATGCGCACAAATGTCTGTCCTGTGTGGGAATCGAACCCACGACCACGCCAATAGGCACCTCAATATGCAGTTTGAGGACAGCACGGAACCCTACAACGGGACGCCAGCATTGATGACCATACCATAGGAGCAGCTGGCAATCAACTACGATTTTTATGGTTCTATTGGCCCTTGCGAATTCGCAATTTCTCAATGTTTCAAACGCAGCTTCGTTACAATACTTTTTTAAAGACTTATCTCAATTCTAATCTCAAAAATGGGATTATCTCAATTCTGCTCTAAGCTCTTGCCTTCCAAGCTAATTAAATGAGAGTGTCAACTAGGGTTGCCAACAATACTGTTTTGAACAGTATTATATTGTGTTTCACTAAATTATACTTTTTACTGTTGAACAAAAATATACAAACTACTGTTTACATTTAATAAGTCAGAGGGCATTCACTACTCAGTGCAGCGCAGCCACAAAGATTGTAAATTGGTAAGTTGAGCGACAAGCTGTAAAAAATATGTATTTAAAACAATAAATAACTAAAATGCTGTTTATTTTTCTAAAATACTGCTTAATATTCTTCAGAGACCTGAATATACTTTATTTCTAGTAAAAAAAAGTTGGCAACCCTAGTGTCAACGCTTGCGCATTCACACTCGATGGGGAAATATACAAGGAGAATATAGCACTAACATTATTTCTACCTTTCTAGGCTGAGAGACGTGATGATGCGCTACGAATGTTTTGCATACTATACACCATTAATATCTGGCCGGCTGGTGATACATGAAAACAAAACTGGAATTGAAGGTAACACACAGGACATGCGTCTGAACGTGAAAACGAATACTAATATCTTAGGACATTATTCACACACGCTCATTTCATTCCAAACTAAGCAGCGCTTGTAACGGGTGGTTTAATTTCAAGGGCCGATGTTGAACGTGAACAATGCCTAAACGTCAAGTTTTTTTCTGCATTTCTTTTGACATTTCTCAACTTCAAACTAACTCAATTTGAACCATGGAAAGATACAAAATCGAGCGACGCGTTAAAGTTATTCAGGCTTATTATGAAAATGGGCGTTCAAATCAAAATGCATATCATGCACTTCGTTATTTTTGAGGCACATTTTCACCTCAGTGGATTCGTCAATAAGCAGAATTGCCGCATTTGGGCGAACGAGAATCCTAGAGTAATTGTCGAAGAACCAATGCATCCACAAAGTCACTCTTTGTGGATGCATTGGTTCTTTGACAAGTACTATATACTCTACTATATACTACTTTATTTTGTAAATTTCTACTTAAAGCAAATGTATTCTATACATTTTCCTCCTTGGTTTATAAGAGAAGGTATATTTTTAATGCGGTATAGATATCTGTCACAGCTAGGTACAGATTCATTTTATTGTTTAATACCGCTATTGAGAAATCACTTTTTGGCCCGACCCGGGGTTTGAACCCAGGACCTATCTACGGTTGAAGACGCTACCGGTAGTCTAGAAGTCTATAACTAACACTTATGGCAGTGCTGTAATAATGTAATGTAGTAACTTATTATAATTATTTTTAAGACCTGTAATGACCATGTTTAAAGCAAATAAATTTATCTTATCTTATCTTATGTGTTAGAAGCCCCAAAACATGGGTCTCCGAGGGTTAACTAATGAATGAATGAATGAATGAATGAAATATGTATTTGCTTAAATATGGGTACAGGGTTGTTAGGTACATTATAAACTTATCCAACTATATTTGACATAGATATGTCGTGCAAAAATTTTAAACAATGTCAACTATAATATAAATAATTTAAAACAAATAAAATGTCAAACACAAAAGACGATACAAAATAATAAAGTAAAAACATTAAAAGAGTATTAGATAAAAACATTACATTAAAAATAAACAGATTACAAGCATGTCAAATTTTAAAACTTATATTTAAGAAATTCATCTGTTGAATAAAAACATCTGTCACTTAACCAATTGTACAGGGTCCTATTAAATTCCATTTCGTTTAGCTTTCTTACACTTTCCGGAAGTTTGTTATATATTGTTATCGCCATATTGTAACTATTTTTATCACTAAAGCTAAGTCTATTTCTTGGTAAGACTAATGGTTTTTGCACAATTTTTCTTTTGAATGGAGCAGTTTTATCTATTTCATAAAGATTAATATTTTTTTTAGTGCAAACACGAATTTGTTTAGTTTTTTGCATACTTTGTCGACTTGAATTTTCCATTTACAAAATCTGTCAATATTTATTCCCAAAAAAATTTAAGTCATGTGTTTCTGAAATGTCAATATGGTTATATCGTATAGGTATGTCAATGTTTTTTAAATTATTGTTATAGGTCAAAAATCTTACAAATTTAGTTTATGTTGACTTCTGTCGAATATGTCACTTAAAGCTTTATTTGTTACATTAATGGCATTGTCAATTGTGTTTTCTTTGGTTAAGACTGTAGTATCGTCTGCAAACAGTACTGTATATTGCTCTGTGGAGTAAGGTAATTCGTTAATGTAAATAATAAACAATATGGGACCAAGTACGCTCCCGTGTGGTACGCCGTGCTGTACTTTTAAGTATGGAGACCTGAAAGTTTCCACTAAATTACGTATTTGGTTTATATTTTTAATATCTGTGCATTGTTTTCTATCTCTTAGGTAACTTTCAAACCAATTTAGAGCAGGACCTCTTATGCCATACCAATATGATGACCAAGTTGTATGACAGCGTATTATAAAATGGCGCATTTCATTAAGTACGTGTACATTTCGCATATTATTAAAGTATTTTTTTTTCGGGACTAGTCCCTCCCTCTTACCCACCACTGCAACTCCTGTAAGCCAGGATCAACAGTGGCACACAATGAAATGACACTGAGCGGTGAAGCTCAGGCATGTCCCGGGGAATTGCTTTAACTGTCTTGGATCCCGCAACGAATTTAATCGGAAACAGAAAAAAGGAGGAGTTAGAAAATTGATAGTTCCACTTTTCTCCAGAGCAAAGCGGGAGACAGAATGATGTAAAGAGGCTATAGCCTCATAAAATGAGAGATTTGCAACTAGAGAAGCCAGCTGCAAAAACACCGAGGATCAATTTAAGGGTCCTAAGTGAGCTGTTATATTTGATTCCAATAGTAGGTATGGCAAAAGCGATATTGGTTGCAAGCTGTTTAACATAATATCACGCTGATTTTGCCAGAGATCACACTCCCACAGGATGTGGTGAGCAGTTTGTTCATATTCGTTACTGGAAGTTGAGCACAGACAGATTGGTGAAGATACTAATTTGAAACTATACAATTTACTTTTAAAATTGCCGTGTCCGGTAAGAAATTGAGCAACACAATGGTCTATGATTAGAAGAACTGGTGTAGATGGCGACCCTTGGTTGAGGTATTCCATCTACATTGCCATTCATTTAGTAGTTCGTTATTTAAGTCAGCTATTGGCCTGGCTGGCCAAATGGCCTGGTTATTTTCGTACGGTCGCGTAATGATAAGAAATCATTTTCTAAATTATAGCGCGTAGAATAATACATCGCTGCTCGTCTTTGAACTTCAAGATCAACCGGAAGTACACCTGCTAGGACAGGTAGGGCCTCTGTGCTTACTGTTCTATAGGCTTAACATAGAAATATCAACGCCAACCTCTGGCTTTGTAGTAATTTACGGCGAGCAGCTCCGGTGGTAGCCCTATCAGCCCACACAGGCGAGCCGTAGCATATACACCCAAGATAAGTTGCCCCGTAAATGATTTTAAGAGTAAAAGAGAGGCCCCAGGTTGCCGACGATATCCTTGTAAGTGCAAAAAGTTTCGCTTAGCTTTTTCCCCAACTGATTTAATATGTTCTATAAACGAGAAATTCTTTTCTAAAACTAAACCCAAATAACGCGTTTTACAGTAACATTATTAAGTTTTACGCTCGGGGGAGATTTTAGTTCACCTTTAAGAAGGAGTTGGTAGGTTTTATGAGGAGCAAATGTAAGGCGATTTCTTTTACCCCATTCACTTATCATACTTAAGCAAGTTTGAGCCAGATTTTCCAACTCTCTCCTGGAGTTACCCTGTATAAGTAAGAGGCCATCGTCGGCATATGCCGTTAGAGAGCAGCGTGATGGCAAGGTCAAGAAGTCATCAAAACCCAAGTTCCAGAGATACGGCGCGAGCACTGAGCCCTGGGGGCAACCCATGGTTAACGATTTAGTGACTCTGTAGTGACCAAGCTTAAGAGTTGCAGAGCCATGTACAAAATAAGATGTGATTATCGAATATATATTACTGTAACAACCGCGTAACTTAAGTTTTTGTAACAAAATTGGCCACCAAGTATTATCAAACGCCCCTGAAATATCTAGGAATATGGCCACAACGTATTTACATTCGGACGAGTTTACAGCTTTCCTCACTGAGATAGCTGCGTCCACTGTCGATTTACCCGCAGTAAAACCAAATTGATTTCCGTGAAATTTTGGTCCTCCCGGTAGCAATCGCGGTACGATAAGTCGTTCTAGAAGCTTGCCTAAGGAAGGTAGTAACGTTATTGGTCGATATGACTTAGGGTCTTCAGGCAGTTTATCGCCATTTTTTGGTATAATACGAATAAAACCGCTGCACCAAGAACGCGGAAAAGTCCCTTCAGATATGCAACGATTAAAAACTTTTAGTATTGAATCACCGGATTGTTTTGTGGCTTCTATTATAATTTTGTTGGATATTTTATCTTTTATTTATTTACTATTACTATTATTAAGGTATCCCGAGTAGTAGTTTACCAAGAATTTTTTGAATTTTCCTAGTATGTAATGATGCATTATAAAAAAATTAAAAAATTGTGGTGTCTTCTAATGATTCGTCGTGTACGCGACGATATAGACGAGTAAATATATTTGGTTGAAATAATAAGTACGTAATAAAACACATTTTCGTATTAATTTTGGCTGTTTTATTTTTAACATAACTTTATAGAAACATTTATGCACCCTGTATATTAAATTGAAACAAAATACACATACAAATGTATTTCAACATTATCACTTTAGCACAAGGTCTAAAATCAATTAAAATATATGAGCGCCTGGCTTAAGGATTAAGGCTCCCATGGGAGTAGCATTTCCAATAAGCACGCAATACCAAAGTGATTGAAAAAATACAGATTGAAGTTTAATTCAAAACCTTGAAAATAATCAAATAAAATATGTACAGACGCTAGCACATCCAGCTACCCCAATCTGTCAAATTTCTGTTATCGATTTTCAACTTTATCACTTAAACATAAGATTCACTTTCAATTGGGGTAATTTGACAGATTGGGCTAGTTTGATGTGCTGGCGTCTGTACATAGAATCCCGACCTGTCAGCCAGGTTAACCCAGCTATTATAATGTACTTTGTGGGTTAACCAGCGGTCGGCGATCCGTAAGCGCGGCGTTGCCTAGACGTAGCCGACTCGACGTATCTCTGCTGCTGATGCGCTTTGGTTACGTGCTTACGTTAGCTGTTGACACCTGTTTGACAGCGAGCCGAACGACTATACGGTGACGATCTCTTTCCGCTTTGATATGTGTGCTGACTCCTTAATAATAATATCCCGGGACATTATTCACACACGGCCATCTGATCCCAAACTAAGCAGAGCTTGTACTATGGAAACCAGATACCTAACTGATATACTACATATAATATTTTTCAATTGTAAATACATACTTATATAGATAATTACACCCAGACTCAGGACAAACAGACAAGTTCATGCGCACAAATGTCTGTCCTGTCCACGCCAATAGCCACCTCAATATGCAGCTTGGGGACAGCACGGAACCCTACAACGGGACGCCAGCATAGATGACCATACCATAGGAGCAGCTGGCAATCAACTACGATTTTTATGGTTCTATTGGCCCTCGCGTATTCGCAATTTCGCAATGTTTCAAACGCAGCTTCGTTACAATACTTTTTTAAAGAAGCAGACTTATCTCAATTCTAATCTCAAAAATGGGATTATCTCAATTCTGCTCTAAGCTCTTGCCTTCCAAGCTAATTAAATGAGGGTGTCAACTTGGGTTGCCAACAATACTGTTTTGAACAGTATTATACTGTGTTTCACTAAATTATACTTTTTACTGTTGAACAAAAATATACAAAATAGGTACTGTTTACATTTATTAAGTCAGAGGGCGTTCACTACTTTTTGTTTTCATGTAGGTTTCAAAGATTGTAAATTGGTAAGTTGTGCGAGAAGCTCTAAAAATATGTATTTAAAACAATAAATAAATAAAATGCTGTTCATTTTTCTAAAATGCTGTTTAATATTCTTCAGAGACCTGAATATACTTTATTTCTAGTAAAAAAAAGTTGGCAACCCTAGTGTCAACGCTTGCGCATTCACACTCGATGGGGAAATATACAAGGAGAATATAGCACTAACATTATTTCTACCTTTCTAGGCTGAGAGACGTGATGATGCGCTACGAATGTTTTGCATACTATACACCATTAATATCCGGCCGGCTGGTGATACCTACATGAAAACAAAACTGGAATTGAAGGTAACACACCGGACATGCGTCTGAACGTGAAAACGAATACTAATATCTTAGGACATTATTCACACACGCTCATTTCATTCCAAACTAAGCAGCGCTTGTAACGGGTGGTTTAATTTCAAGGGCCGATGTTGAACGTGAACAATGCCTAAACGTCAAGTTTTTTTCTGCATTTCTTTTGACATTTCTCAACTTCAAACTAACTCAATTTGAACCATGGAAAGATACAAAATCGAGCGACGCGTTAAAGTTATTCAGGCTTATTATGAAAATGGGCGTTCAAATCAAAATGCATATCGTGCACTTGTTATTTTTGAGGCACATTTTTACCTCAGTGGATTCGTCAATAAGCAGAATTGCCGCATTTGGGCGAATGAGAATCCAAGAGCAATTGTCGAAGAATCAATGCATCCACAAAGTCACTCTTTGTGGATGCATTGGTTCTTTGACAAGTACTATATACTCTACTCTATACTACTTTATTTTGTAAATTTCTACTTAATGCAAATGTATTCTATACATTTTCCTCCTTGGTTTATAAGAGAAGGTATATTTTTTAATACGGTATAGATATCTGTCACGACTAGGTACAGATTCATTTTATTGTTTAATACCGCTATTGAGAAATCACTTTTTGGCCCGACCCGGGGTTTGAACCCAGGACCTATCTACGGTTGAAGACGCTACCGGTAGACTAGAAGTCTATAACTAACACTTATGGCAGTGCTGTAATAATAGTATAGTGTAATGTAATCCAGTATTCCAGATATGTGTTAGAAGCCCCAAAACATGGGTCTCCGAGGGTTAACTAATGAATGAATGAATGAAATATGTATTTGCTTAAATATGGGTACAGGGTTGTTAGGTACATTATAAACTTATCCAACTATATTTGACATAGATATGTCGTGCAAAAATTTTAAACAATGTCAACTATAATATATGAAATAAAATGAAATTTTATTCAGCACTTGGGTATTAACATACACTTGTACTTGTCAAGTTCACAATGCAGTACATAAACATAATGGATAGTAAAAAGTTATAAAAAAAAAATAATTTGTCACTCCTTGCGGTTTGTTTTATCGCATATATTTTCTGAAATCCTTAAATAAATAACAATTTACTAATCTATTATCTTGAAATTTAGTTCTACTATAATAAAATTAAAGAATTGAAGACTAAAGCAAAAGACGAAATTCTAAATGAGGGTGTGATCACATGCACGGGATCACCGATCACGCGTTAATGGGCCAAAGCGATCCTCGCCGCTGAGGAACCTACCCTAGCTAGCCTGCGGCTTTCTCTAGCTACCTAGGTGGACGACCCGGAGAAGAAAGCCACAAAGAAACTCCGGGCTTGCTTTTTTCGTCTTCTTTTGCTTTCAGTTTACGATTTTTTTTTTTATAAATGTCATGTATTTTACTTACATTGTGATTGGTTGTTATGTAGGCTAATGCACGCACAGAACCGTTGTCATTCAGTGAATCATAATAAAATAAATAAGCAATAGCATTCAATTTCACTCAAGCACTTAGAATATCCTCTTGCTAGACGAAAAAACGGTGGGTGCATCCGCGTACATTTACAAAATTAACAAGTCACACGAAGTCTACCAGAGGCGAAAGAAATAAATATAAGTACCCCAACAGCAGTTCGGCCAGTAACCGCAAGCAGCACCCGTTCACGAGTATGACGTGTGGGCCAGCCATCGCCTCCCTCGCCATATTAGAGGGAAGGAAACGACCCGACCCACAACGCCACCGCAAGCATTAACAGTCAATGGGAGCATGACGAGCTTACAAAGGGGAGTTCATATTGAAGTCGTTAACAGCCTTCGGCCGAACAGCGTTTGGCATGTTCAAGATAATACACATTTGTTTTAATAATAGGTCTAAAAATCTATAAAGTTAAATTATTACAGCATTATTTCTATGGTCGATTGAGAAACATATAAATGTATATCCTTAACATAACACTAAGATGTTGCTCTTATTTAACCAAGCGACCAAGCGTTTTTGTCGTTTAAATAATCATTTAGAGTGTAATAAGCCTTTTTCATTAAAATATTCTTGATCTCTGATTTAAATTTAGCATAGGACAGTTCCTGAAGATTTGTGGGTATTTTGTTATAAATTCGGATACTCCGTCCGACAAAAGAACAATGAACCTTTTGTAAACGATGGGATTCTGCACACAATTTGTGTTTATTTCTAGTGTTTATCGTGTGTGTGTCACTTCTCTTTTGAAACAAATTCAAATTTTGCCGCACATAAATTATATTAGCATAAATATATTGCGAAGATTAATATATTTATCATCCTGAAAAACTCTTTTAAGGAGAATCTCGCACCTAGCTGATAAATAGCTCGTACTGCACGTTTTTGTAGAATAAAGATACTGTGGATGTCAGCCGCCTTACCCCTCAGTAGTATACCGTAAGACATAATACTGTGGAAGTAGCTAAAATAAACCAGGCGCGCAGTATCTATGTTAGTAAGTTGTCTAATTTTTCTAACAGCATAAGCAGCACAGCTTAATTTTCCAGCCAAGCCGGATATGTGAGTACCCCATTGAAGTTTTCTGTCTAAAGTTATGCCCAGAAATGTAGTAGATTGAACAGATTCCAACACTTCATTGTTCATTACCAGATCTGGACCAACATTACTCACATTAGGTGTGGTGAATTTAACGCACTTCGTTTTTTTGGCATTGAGAACTAAGTTATTAACTGTAAACCATTCGGTAATCAGTGTGAGAGCACTATTTATTTCATCAAGGTTATCTCTGTTTCGATCTACTTTAAAGATAAGAGAAGTGTCATCCGCAAAAAGTACTACATCACAGAAGTTTTTTAAATAATGTGGTAAATCATTAATATACACTAAAAACAAAAAGGGACCAAGAATTGACCCTTGTGGCACGCCTAAAGTGACAGGTAGATAATTTGACTTAACTCCACCTACGTCGACACACTGAACTCTCTGATTAAGGTAAGAGGATAAAACGTCAAGCGCAACTTCCCTTACGCCATAGTGTCGTAATTTCAGTAATAGCGTGTCGTGGTGTATAAATAATTTAAAACAAATAAAATGTCAAACACAAAAGACGATACAAAATAATAAAGTAAAAACATTAAAAGAGTATTAGATAAAAACATTACATTAAAAATAAACAGATTACAATCATGTCAAATTTTAAAACTTATATTTAAGAAATTCATCTGTTGAATAAAAACATCTGTCACTTAACCAATTGTACAGGGTCCTATTAAATTCCATTTCGTTTAGCTTTCTTACGCTTTCCGGAAGTTTGTTATATATTGTTATCGCCACATTGTAACTATTTTTATCACTAAATCTCTATTATCTAATAGTCTATTTCTTGGTAAGACTAATGGTTTTTGCACAATTTTTCTTTTGAATGGAGCAGTTTTATCTATTTCAAAAAGATTAATACTTTTCCTCACAAATTTGCACATTTCAAAAATGTATAAGGAGACAAGCGTAAGCGGCTTTTCTTGAACAAATATTGGTCTGCATGAATCCGTCCACTTTAAATTGAATATCTACCTAATACACTTTTTTGTGCTATAAACGCCCGTGGGGAATCAGTTTAATTTCCCCATATAATGATCCCATATCTTAGAGCAGAGCATACATGGCTATGGTACACCATTAGGGCCGTTTTTCTATTAGTTAGATTTTTTATTTTCTTTAGTGCAAATACGAATTTGTTTAGTTTTTTGCATACTTACTTTGTCGACTTGAATTTTCCAGTTACAAAATCTGTCAATATTTATTCCCAAAAAAATTTAAGTCATGTGTTTCTGAAATGTCAATATGGTTATATCGTATAGGTATGTCAATGTTTTTTAAATTATTGTTATAGGTCAAAAATCTTACAAATTTAGTTTATGTTGACTTCTGTCGAATATGTCACTTAAAGCTTTATTTGTTACATTAATGGCATTGTCAATTGTGTTTTCTTTGGTTAAGACTGTAGTATCGTCTGCAAACAGTACTGTATATTGCTCTGTGGAGTAAGGTAATTCGTTAATGTAAATAATAAACAATATAGGACCAAGTACGCTCCCGTGTGGTACGCCGTGCTGTACTTTTAAGTGTGGAGACCTGAAAGTTTCCACTAAATTAAGTATTTGGTTTATATTTTTAATTTCTGTGCATTATTTTCTATCTCTTAGGTAACTTTCAAACCATTTTAGAGCAGGACCTCTTATGCCATACCAATATGATGACCAAGTTGTATGACAGCATATTATGAAATGGCGCATTTCATTAAGTACGTGTACATTTCCCATATTATTAAAGTATTTTTTTTTTCGGGACTAGTCCCTCCCTCTTACCCACCACTGCAACTCCTGTAAGCCAGGATCAACAGTGGCACACAATGAAATGACACTGAGCGGTGAAGCTCAGGCATGTCCCGGGGAATTGCTTTAACTGTCTTGGATCCCGCAACGAATTTAATCGGAAACAGAAAAAAGGAGGAGTTAGAAAATTAATAGTTCCACTTCCCTCCAGAGCAAAGCGGGAGACAGACTGATGTAAAGAGGCTATAGCCTCATAAAATGAGAGATTTGCAACTAGAGAAGCCAGCTGCAAAAGCACCGAGGATCAATTTAAGGGTCCTAAGTGAGCTGTTATATTTGATTCCAATAGTAGGTATGGCAAAAGCGCTTAAACGCACGGAAGTTGTTCCTTGTTGCTACAAGATCCGTATAATAAACTACTCCAGATATTGGTTGCAAGCTGTTTAACATAATATCACGCTGATTTTGCCAGAGCACACTCCCACAGGATGTGGTGAACAGTTTGTTCATATTCGTTACTGGAAGTTGAGTACAGACAGATTGGTGAAGATACTAATTTGAAACTATACAATTTACTTTTAAAATTGCCGTGTCCGGTAAGAAATTGTGCAACACAATGGTCTATGATTAGCCAAGTTTTATTTAACCGTTCGCGTACGTCCGGAAAGAACTGGTGTAGATGGCGACCTTTGGTTAAGGTATTCCATCTACATTGCCATTCATTTAGTAGTTCGTTATTTAAGTCAGCTATTGGCATAAATGGCCTGGTTATTTTCGTACGGTCGCGTAATGATAAGAAATTATTTTCTAAATTATAGCGCGTAGAATAATACATCGCTGCTCGTCTTTGAACTTCAAGATCAACCGGAAGTACACCCGCTAGGACAGGTAGGGCCTCTGTGCTTACTGTTCTATAGGCTTTACATAGAAATATCAACGCCAACCTCTGGCTTTGTAGTAATTTACGGCGAGCAGCTCCGGTGGTAGCCCTATCAGCCCACACAGGCGAGCCGTAGCATATACACCCAAGATAGGTTGCCCCGTAAATGATTTTAAGAGTATTAAAAGAGAGGCCCCAGGTTGCCGACGATATCCTTGTAAGTGCAAAAAAGTTTCGCTTAGCTTTTTCCCCAACTGATTTAATATGTTCTATAAACGAGAAATTCTTTTCTAAACCTAAACCCAAATAACACGTTGATGTCTTGCGTTTTACAGTAACATTATTAAGTTTTACGCTCGGGGGAGATTTTAGTTCACCTTTAAGAAGGAGTTGGTAGGTTTTATGAGGAGCAAATGTAAGGCGATTTCTTTTACCCCATTCACTTATCATACTTAAGCAAGTTTGAGCCAGATTTTCCAACTCTCTCCTGGAGTTACCCTGTATAAGTAAGAGGCCATCGTCGGCATATGCCGTTAGAGAGCAGCTTGATGGCAAGGGTAATGTCAAGAAGTCATCAAAACCCAAGTTCCAGAGATACGGCGCGAGCACTGAGCCCTGGGGGCAACCCATGGTTAACGATTTAGTGACTCTGTAGTGACCAAGCTTAAGAGTTGCAGAGCCATGTACAAAATAAGATGTGATTATCGAATATATATTACTGTAACAACCGCGTAACTTAAGTTTTTGGAACAAAATTGGCCACCAAGTATTATCAAACGCCCCTGAAATATCTAGGAATATGGCCAAAACGTATTTACATTCGGACGAGTTTACAGCTTTCCTCACTGAGATAGCTGCGTCCACTGTCGATTTACCCGCAGTAAAACCAAATTGATTTACGTGAAATTTTGGTCCTCCCGGTAGCAATCGCGGTACGATAAGTCGTTCTAGAAGCTTGCCTAAGGAAGGTAGTAACGTTATTGGTCGATATGACTTAGGGTCTTCAGGCAGTTTATCGCCATTTTTTGGTATAATACGAATAAAACCGCTGCACCAAGTACGCGGAAAAGTCCCTTCAGATATGCAACGATTAAAAACTTTTAGTATTGAATCACCGGATTGTTTTGTGGCTTCTATTATAATTTTGTTGGATATTTTATCTTTTATTTATTTACTATTACTATTATTAAGGTATCCCGAGTAGTAGTTTACCCAGAAATTTTTTAAATTTTCCTAGTATGTAATGATGCATTATAAAAAAAATTAAAAAATTGTGGTGTCTTCTAATGATTGCGTACGCATATGCTATAGACGAGTAAATATATTTGGTTGAAACAATAAGTACGTAATAAAACACATTTTCGTATTCATTTTGGCAGTTTTATTTTTAACATAACTTTATAGAAACATTTATGCACCCTGTATATTAAATTGAAACAAAATACACATACAAATGTATTTCAACATTATCACATTAGCACAAGGTCTAAAATCAATTTAAATAAATGAGCGCCTGGCTAAGGATTTTGGCTCCCATGGGAGTAGCATTTCCAATAAGCACGCAATACCAAAGTGATTGAAAAAATACAGATTGAAGTTTAATTCAAAACCTTGAAAATAATCAAATAAAATATGTACAGACGCTAGCACATCCAGCTACCCCAATCAGTCAAATTTCTGTTATCGATTTTCAACTTTATCACTTAAACATAAGATTCACTTTCAATTGGGGTAATTTGACAGATTGGGCTAGTTTGATGTGCTGGCGTCTGTACATAGAATCCCGACCCGTCAGCCAGGTTAACCCAGCTATTATAATGTACTCTGTGGGTAAACCAGCGGTCGGCGATCCGTAAGCGCCGCGTTGCCTAGACGTAGCCGACTCGACGTATCTCTGCTGCTGATGCGCTTTGGTTACGTGCTTACTTTAGCTGTTGACACCTGTTTGACAGCGAGCCGAACGACTATACGGTGACGATCTCTTTCCGCTTTGATATGTGTGCTGACTCCTTAATAATATTATCCCGGGACATTATTCACACACGGCCGTCTGATCCCAAACTAAGCAGAGCTTGTATTATGGAAACCAGCTACCTAACTGATATACTACATATAATATTTTTCAATTGTAAATACATACTTATATAGATAATTACACCCAGACTCAGGACAAACAGACATGTTCATGCGCACAAATGTCTGTCCTGTGTGGGAATCGAACCCACGACCACGCCAATAGGCACCTCAATATGCAGTTTGAGGACAGCACGGAACCCTACAACGGGACGCCAGCATTGATGACCATACCATAGGAGCAGCTGGCAATCAACTACGATTTTTATGGTTCTATTGGCCCTTGCGAATTCGCAATTTCTCAATGTTTCAAACGCAGCTTCGTTACAATACTTTTTTAAAGACTTATCTCAATTCTAATCTCAAAAATGGGATTATCTCAATTCTGCTCTAAGCTCTTGCCTTCCAAGCTAATTAAATGAGAGTGTCAACTAGGGTTGCCAACAATACTGTTTTGAACAGTATTATACTGTGTTTCACTAAATTATACTTTTTACTGTTGAACAAAAATATATGTACAACGTCCCAAAAATATCTCGAAATAAATAAAACACGTGTGTCCAGAGCAAGACAATTTATTGCATAAAAGGCCGCGGAGGTCATGTTTCGTAGGAAAATCTCAATAGCGCCATTCAGAAAATATGACGTCACTTGTACAACGCCATCTCTTATTCATAAAGGTAACTAACTAAAACGAATGACATATGATTCTAATTATTTGAACAGATTAGACAATATATACAAACTACTGTTTACATTTAATAAGTCAGAGGGCATTCACTACTCAGTGCAGCGCAGCCACAAAGATTGTAAATTGGTAAGTTGAGCGACAAGCTGTAAAAAATATGTATTTAAAACAATAAATAACTAAAATGCTGTTTATTTTTCTAAAATACTGCTTAATATTCTTCAGAGACCTGAATATACTTTATTTCTAGTAAAAAAAAGTTGGCAACCCTAGTGTCAACGCTTGCGCATTCACACTCGATGGGGAAATATACAAGGAGAATATAGCACTAACATTATTTCTACCTTTCTAGGCTGAGAGACGTGATGATGCGCTACGAATGTTTTGCATACTATACACCATTAATATCTGGCCGGCTGGTGATACATGAAAACAAAACTGGAATTGAAGGTAACACACAGGACATGCGTCTGAACGTGAAAACGAATACTAATATCTTAGGACATTATTCACACACGCTCATTTCATTCCAAACTAAGCAGCGCTTGTAACGGGTGGTTTAATTTCAAGGGCCGATGTTGAACGTGAACAATGCCTAAACGTCAAGTTTTTTTCTGCATTTCTTTTGACATTTCTCAACTTCAAACTAACTCAATTTGAACCATGGAAAGATACAAAATCGAGCGACGCGTTAAAGTTATTCAGGCTTATTATGAAAATGGGCGTTCAAATCAAAATGCATATCATGCACTTCGTTATTTTTGAGGCACATTTTCACCTCAGTGGATTCGTCAATAAGCAGAATTGCCGCATTTGGGCGAACGAGAATCCTAGAGTAATTGTCGAAGAACCAATGCATCCACAAAGTCACTCTTTGTGGATGCATTGGTTCTTTGACAAGTACTATATACTCTACTATATACTACTTTATTTTGTAAATTTCTACTTAAAGCAAATGTATTCTATACATTTTCCTCCTTGGTTTATAAGAGAAGGTATATTTTTAATGCGGTATAGATATCTGTCACAGCTAGGTACAGATTCATTTTATTGTTTAATACCGCTATTGAGAAATCACTTTTTGGCCCGACCCGGGGTTTGAACCCAGGACCTATCTACGGTTGAAGACGCTACCGGTAGTCTAGAAGTCTATAACTAACACTTATGGCAGTGCTGTAATAATGTAATGTAGTAACTTATTATAATTATTTTTAAGACCTGTAATGACCATGTTTAAAGCAAATAAATTTATCTTATCTTATCTTATGTGTTAGAAGCCCCAAAACATGGGTCTCCGAGGGTTAACTAATGAATGAATGAAATATGTATTTGCTTAAATATGGGTACAGGGCTGTTAGGTACATTATAAACTTATCCAACTATATTTGACATAGATATGTCGTGCAAAAATTTTAAACAATGTCAACTATAATATAAATAATTTAAAACAAATAAAATGTCAAACACAAAAGACGATACAAAATAATAAAGTAAAAACATTAAAAGAGTATTAGATAAAAACATTACATTAAAAATAAACAGATTACAAGCATGTCAAATTTTAAAACTTATATTTAAGAAATTCATCTGTTGAATAAAAACATCTGTCACTTAACCAATTGTACAGGGTCCTATTAAATTCCATTTCGTTTAGCTTTCTTACACTTTCCGGAAGTTTGTTATATATTGTTATCGCCATATTGTAACTATTTTTATCACTAAAGCTAAGTCTATTTCTTGGTAAGACTAATGGTTTTTGCACAATTTTTCTTTTCAATGGAGCAGTTTTATCTATTTCAAAAAGATTAATATTTTCTTTAGTGCAAACACGAATTTGTTTAGTTTTTTGCATACTTTGTCGACTTGAATTTTCCAGTTACAAAATCTGTCAATATTTATTCCCAAAAAAATTTAAGTCATGTGTTTCTGAAATGTCAATATGGTTATATCGTATAGGTATGTCAATGTTTTTTAAATTATTGTTATAGGTCAAAAATCTTACAAATTTAGTTTATGTTGACTTCTGTCGAATATGTCACTTAAAGCTTTATTTGTTACATTAATGGCATTGTCAATTGTGTTTTCTTTGGTTAAGACTGTAGTATCGTCTGCAAACAGTACTGTATATTGCTCTGTGGAGTAAGGTAATTCGTTAATGTAAATAATAAACAATATGGGACCAAGTACGCTCCCGTGTGGTACGCCGTGCTGTACTTTTAAGTATGGAGACCTGAAAGTTTCCACTAAATTACGTATTTGGTTTATATTTTTAATATCTGTGCATTGTTTTCTATCTCTTAGGTAACTTTCAAACCAATTTAGAGCAGGACCTCTTATGCCATACCAATATGATGACCAAGTTGTATGACAGCGTATTATAAAATGGCGCATTTCATTAAGTACGTGTACATTTCGCATATTATTAAAGTATTTTTTTTTCGGGACTAGTCCCTCCCTCTTACCCACCACTGCAACTCCTGTAAGCCAGGATTAACAGTGGCACACAATGAAATGACACTGAGCGGTGAAGCTCAGGCATGTCCCGGGGAATTGCTTTAACTGTCTTGGATCCCGCAACGAATTTAATCGGAAACAGAAAAAAGGAGGAGTTAGAAAATTGATAGTTCCACTTCTCTCCAGAGCAAAGCGGGAGACAGAATGATGTAAAGAGGCTATAGCCTCATAAAATGAGAGATTTGCAACTAGAGAAGCCAGCTGCAAAAACACCGAGGATCAATTTAAGGGTCCTAAGTGAGCTGTTATATTTGATTCCAATAGTAGGTATGGCAAAAGCGATATTGGTTGCAAGCTGTTTAACATAATATCACGCTGATTTTGCCAGAGATCACACTCCCACAGGATGTGGTGAGCAGTTTGTTCATATTCGTTACTGGAAGTTGAGCACAGACAGATTGGTGAAGATACTAATTTGAAACTATACAATTTACTTTTAAAATTGCCGTGTCCGGTAAGAAATTGAGCAACACAATGGTCTATGATTAGAAGAACTGGTGTAGATGGCGACCCTTGGTTGAGGTATTCCATCTACATTGCCATTCATTTAGTAGTTCGTTATTTAAGTCAGCTATTGGCCTGGCTGGCCAAATGGCCTGGTTATTTTCGTACGGTCGCGTAATGATAAGAAATCATTTTCTAAATTATAGCGCGTAGAATAATACATCGCTGCTCGTCTTTGAACTTCAAGATCAACCGGAAGTACACCTGCTAGGACAGGTAGGGCCTCTGTGCTTACTGTTCTATAGGCTTAACATAGAAATATCAACGCCAACCTCTGGCTTTGTAGTAATTTACGGCGAGCAGCTCCGGTGGTAGCCCTATCAGCCCACACAGGCGAGCCGTAGCATATACACCCAAGATAGGTTGCCCCGTAAATGATTTTAAGAGTATTAAAAGAGAGGCCCCAGGTTGCCGACGATATCCTTGTAAGTGCAAAAAGTTTCGCTTAGCTTTTTCCCCAACTGATTTAATATGTTCTATAAACGAGAAATTCTTTTCTAAAACTAAACCCAAATAACGCGTTTTACAGTAACATTATTAAGTTTTACGCTCGGGGGAGATTTTAGTTCACCTTTAAGAAGGAGTTGGTAGGTTTTATGAGGAGCAAATGTAAGGCGATTTCTTTTACCCCTTTCACTTATCATACTTAAGCAAGTTTGAGCCAGATTTTCCAACTCTCTCCTGGAGTTACCCTGTATAAGTAAGAGGCCATCGTCGGCATATGCCGTTAGAGAGCAGCGTGATGGCAAGGGTAATGTCAAGAAGTCATCAAAACCCAAGTTCCAGAGATACGGCGCGAGCACTGAGCCCTGGGGGCAACCCATGGTTAACGATTTAGTGACTCTGTAGTGACCAAGCTTAAGAGTTGCAGAGCCATGTACAAAATAAGATGTGATTATCGAATATATATTACTGTAACAACCGCGTAACTTAAGTTTTTGTAACAAAATTGGCCACCAAGTATTATCAAACGCCCCTGAAATATCTAGGAATATGGCCACAACGTATTTACATTCGGACGAGTTTACAGCTTTCCTCACTGAGATAGCTGCGTCCACTGTCGATTTACCCGCAGTAAAACCAAATTGATTTCCGTGAAATTTTGGTCCTCCCGGTAGCAATCGCGGTACGATAAGTCGTTCTAGAAGCTTGCCTAAGGAAGGTAGTAACGTTATTGGTCGATATGACTTAGGGTCTTCAGGCAGTTTATCGCCATTTTTTGGTATAATACGAATAAAACCGCTGCACCAAGTACGCGGAAAAGTCCCTTCAGATATGCAACGATTAAAAACTTTTAGTATTGAATCACCGGATTGTTTTGTGGCTTCTATTATAATTTTGTTGGATATTTTATCTTTTATTTATTTACTATTACTATTATTAAGGTATCCCGAGTAGTAGTTTACCAAGAATTTTTTGAATTTTCCTAGTATGTAATGATGCATTATAAAAAAATAAAAAAATTGTGGTGTCTTCTAATGATTCGTCGTGTACGCGACGATATAGACGAGTAAATATATTTGGTTGAAATAATAAGTACGTAATAAAACACATTTTCGTATTAATTTTGGCTGTTTTATTTTTAACATAACTTTATACAAACATTTATGCACCCTGTATATTAAATTGAAACAAAATACACATACAAATGTATTTCAACATTATCACATTAGCACAAGGTCTAAAATCAATTAAAATATATGAGCGCCTGGCTTAAGGATTAAGGCTCCCACGGGAGTAGCATTTCCAATAAGCACGCAATACCAAAGTGATTGAAAAAATACAGATTGAAGTTTAATTCAAAACCTTGAAAATAATCAAATAAAATATGTACAGACGCTAGCACATCCAGCTACCCCAATCAGTCAAATTTCTGTTATCGATTTTCAACTTTATCACTTAAACATAAGATTCACTTTCAATTGGGGTAATTTGACAGATTGGGCAAGTTTGATGTGCTGGCGTCTGTACATAGAATCCCGACCCGTCAGCCAGGTTAACCCAGCTATTATAATGTACTCTGTGGGTAAACCAGCGGTCGGCGATCCGTAAGCGCCGCGTTGCCTAGACGTAGCCGACTCGACGTATCTCTGCTGCTGATGCGCTTTGGTTACGTGCTTACTTTAGCTGTTGACACCTGTTTGACAGCGAGCCGAACGACTATACGGTGACGATCTCTTTCCGCTTTGATATGTGTGCTGACTCCTTAATAATATTATCCCGGGACATTATTCACACACGGCCGTCTGATCCCAAACTAAGCAGAGCTTGTATTATGGAAACCAGCTACCTAACTGATATACTACATATAATATTTTTCAATTGTAAATACATACTTATATAGATAATTACACCCAGACTCAGGACAAACAGACATGTTCATGCGCACAAATGTCTGTCCTGTGTGGGAATCGAACCCACGACCACGCCAATAGGCACCTCAATATGCAGTTTGAGGACAGCACGGAACCCTACAACGGGACGCCAGCATTGATGACCATACCATAGGAGCAGCTGGCAATCAACTACGATTTTTATGGTTCTATTGGCCCTTGCGAATTCGCAATTTCTCAATGTTTCAAACGCAGCTTCGTTACAATACTTTTTTAAAGACTTATCTCAATTCTAATCTCAAAAATGGGATTATCTCAATTCTGCTCTAAGCTCTTGCCTTCCAAGCTAATTAAATGAGGGTGTCAACTTGGGTTGCCAACAATACTGTTTTGAACAGTATTATACTGTGTTTCACTAAATTATACTTTTTACTGTTGAACAAAAATATACAAAATAGGTACTGTTTACATTTATTAAGTCAGAGGGCGTTCACTACTTTTTGTTTTCATGTAGGTTTCAAAGATTGTAAATTGGTAAGTTGTGCGAGAAGCTCTAAAAATATGTATTTAAAACAATAAATAAATAAAATGCTGTTCATTTTTCTAAAATGCTGTTTAATATTCTTCAGAGACCTGAATATACTTTATTTCTAGTAAAAAAAAGTTGGCAACCCTAGTGTCAACGCTTGCGCATTCACACTCGATGGGGAAATATACAAGGAGAATATAGCACTAACATTATTTCTACCTTTCTAGGCTGAGAGACGTGATGATGCGCTACGAATGTTTTGCATACTATACACCATTAATATCCGGCCGGCTGGTGATACCTACATGAAAACAAAACTGGAATTGAAGGTAACACACCGGACATGCGTCTGAACGTGAAAACGAATACTAATATCTTAGGACATTATTCACACACGGTCATTTCATTCCAAACTAAGCAGCGCTTGTAACGGGTGGTTTAATTTCAAGGGCCGATGTTGAACGTGAACAATGCCTAAACGTCAAGTTTTTTTCTGCATTTCTTTTGACATTTCTCAACTTCAAACTAACTCAATTTGAACCATGGAAAGATACAAAATCGAGCGACGCGTTAAAGTTATTCAGGCTTATTATGAAAATGGGCGTTCAAATCAAAATGCATATCGTGCACTTGTTATTTTTGAGGCACATTTTTACCTCAGTGGATTCGTCAATAAGCAGAATTGCCGCATTTGGGCGAATGAGAATCCAAGAGCAATTGTCGAAGAACCAATGCATCCACAAAGTCACTCTTTGTGGATGCATTGGTTCTTTGACAAGTACTATATACTCTACTCTATACTACTTTATTTTGTAAATTTCTACTTAATGCAAATGTATTCTATACATTTTCCTCCTTGGTTTATAAGAGAAGGTATATTTTTTAATACGGTATAGATATCTGTCACGACTAGGTACAGATTCATTTTATTGTTTAATACCGCTATTGAGAAATCACTTTTTGGCCCGACCCGGGGTTTGAACCCAGGACCTATCTACGGTTGAAGACGCTACCGGTAGACTAGAAGTCTATAACTAACACTTATGGCAGTGCTGTAATAATAGTATAGTGTAATGTAATCCAGTATTCCAGATATGTGTTAGAAGCCCCAAAACATGGCGCTCCGAGGGTTAACTAATGAATGAATGAATGAAATATGTATTTGCTTAAATATGGGTACAGGGTTGTTAGGTACATTATAAACTTATCCAACTATATTTGACATAGATATGTCGTGCAAAAATTTTAAACAATGTCAACTATAATATATGAAATGAAATGAAATTTTATTCAGCACTTGGGTATTAACATACACTTGTACTTGTCAAGTTCACAATGCAGTACATAAACATAATGGATAGTAAAGAGTTATAAAAAAATAATAATTTGTCACTCCTTGCGGTTTGTTTTATCGCATATATTTTCTGAAATCCTTAAATAAATAACAATTTACTAATCTATTATCTTGAAATTTAGTTCTACTATATTAAAATTAAAGAATTGAAGACTAAAGCAAAAGACGAAATTCTAAATGAGGGTGTGATCACATGCACGGGATCACCGATCACGCGTTAATGGGCCAAAGCGATCCTCGCCGCTGAGGAACCTACCCTAGCTAGCCTGCGGCTTTCTCTAGCTACCTAGGTGGACGACCCGGAGAAGAAAGCCACAAAGAAACTCCGGGCTTGCTTTTTTCGTCTTCTTTTGCTTTCAGTTTACGATTTTTTTTTTTATAAATGTCATGTATTTTACTTACATTGTGATTGGTTGTTATGTAGGCTAATGCACGCACAGAACCGTTGTCATTCAGTGAATCATAATAAAATAAATAAGCAATAGCATTCAATTTCACTCAAGCACTTAGAATATCCTCTTGCTAGACGAAAAAACGGTGGGTGCATCCGCGTACATTTACAAAATTAACAAGTCACACGAAGTCTACCAGAGGCGAAAGAAATAAATATAAGTACCCCAACAGCAGTTCGGCCAGTAACCGCAAGCAGCACCCGTTCACGAGTATGACGTGTGGGCCAGCCATCGCCTCCCTCGCCATATTAGAGGGAAGGAAACGACCCGACCCACAACGCCACCGCAAGCATTAACAGTCAATGGGAGCATGACGAGCTTACAAAGGGGAGTTCATATTGAAGTCGTTAACAGCCTTCGGCCGAACAGCGTTTGGCATGTTCAAGATAATACACATTTGTTTTAATAATAGGTCTAAAAATCTATAAAGTTAAATTATTACAGCATTATTTCTATGGTCGATTGAGAAACATATAAATGTATATCCTTAACATAACACTAAGATGTTGCTCTTATTTAACCAAGCGACCAAGCGTTTTTGTCGTTTAAATAATCATTTAGAGTGTAATAAGCCTTTTTCATTAAAATATTCTTGATCTCTGATTTAAATTTAGCATAGGACAGTTCCTGAAGATTTGTGGGTATTTTGTTATAAATTCGGATACTCCGTCCGACAAAAGAACAATGAACCTTTTGTAAACGATGGGATTCTGCACACAATTTGTGTTTATTTCTAGTGTTTATCGTGTGTGTGTCACTTCTCTTTTGAAACAAATTCAAATTTTGCCGCACATAAATTATATTAGCATAAATATATTGCGAAGATTAATATATTTATCATCCTGAAAAACTCTTTTAAGGAGAATCTCGCACCTAGCTGATAAATAGCTCGTACTGCACGTTTTTGTAGAATAAAGATACTGTGGATGTCAGCCGCCTTACCCCACAGTAGTATACCGTAAGACATAATACTGTGGAAGTAGCTAAAATAAACCAGGCGCGCAGTATCTATGTTAGTAAGTTGTCTAACTTTTCTAACAGCATAAGCAGCACAGCTTAATTTTCCAGCCAAGCCGGATATGTGAGTACCCCATTGAAGTTTTCTGTCTAAAGTTATGCCCAGAAATGTAGTAGATTGAACAGATTCCAACACTTCATTGTTCATTACCAGATCTGGACCAACATTACTCACATTAGGTGTGGTGAATTTAACGCACTTCGTTTTTTTGGCATTGAGAACTAAGTTATTAACTGTAAACCATTCGGTAATCAGTGTGAGAGCACTATTTATTTCATCAAGGTTATCTCTGTTTCGATCTACTTTAAAGATAAGAGAAGTGTCATCCGCAAAAAGTACTACATCACAGAAGTTTTTTAAATAATGTGGTAAATCATTAATATACACTAAAAACAAAAAGGGACCAAGAATTGACCCTTGTGGCACGCCTAAAGTGACAGGTAGATAATTTGACTTAACTCCACCTACGTCGACACACTGAACTCTCTGATTAAGGTAAGAGGATAAAACGTCAACCGCAACTTCCCTTCCGCCATAGTGTCGTAATTTCAGTAATAGCGTGTCGTGGTGTATAAATAATTTAAAACAAATAAAATGTCAAACACAAAAGACGATACAAAATAATAAAGTAAAAACATTAAAAGAGTATTAGATAAAAACATTA
This sequence comes from Pseudoips prasinana, assembly GCA_951640165.1. Taxonomy (NCBI): domain Eukaryota; kingdom Metazoa; phylum Arthropoda; class Insecta; order Lepidoptera; family Nolidae; genus Pseudoips; species Pseudoips prasinana. The sequence goes on along the minus strand of OX621259.1, from coordinate 12,733,927 downwards.
CATTAAACATAAACAGATTACAATCATGTCAAATTTTAAAACTTATATTTAAGAAATTCATCTGTTGAATAAAAACATCTGTCACTTAACCAATTGTACAGGGTCCTATTAAATTCCATTTCGTTTAGCTTTCTTACGCTTTCCGGAAGTTTGTTATATATTGTTATCGCCACATTGTAACTATTTTTATCACTAAATCTCTATTATCTAATAGTCTATTTCTTGGTAAGACTAATGGTTTTTGCACAATTTTTCTTTTGAATGGAGCAGTTTTATCTATTTCAAAAAGATTAATACTTTTCCTCACAAATTTGCACATTTCAAAAATGTATAAGGAGACAAGCGTAAGCGGCTTTTCTTGAACAAATATTGGTCTGCATGAATCCGTCCACTTTAAATTGAATATCTACCTAATACACTTTTTTGTGCTATAAACGCCCGTGGGGAATCAGTTTAATTTCCCCATATAATGATCCCATATCTTAGAGCAGAGCATACATGGCTATGGTACACCATTAGGGCCGTTTTTATATTAGTTAATTTTTTTATTTTCTTTAGTGCAAATACGAATTTGTTTAGTTTTTTGCGTACTTTGTCGACTTGAATTATCCAGTTACAAAATCTGTCAATATTTATTCCCAAAAAAATTTAAGTCATGTGTTCCTGAAATGTCAATATGGTTATATCGTTTAGGTATGTCAATGTTTTTTAAATTATTGTTATAGGTCAAAAATCTTACAAATTTAGTTTTATTTATGTTGACTTCCGTCGAATATGTCACTTAAAGCTTTATTTGTTACATTAATGGCATTGTCAATTGTGTTTTCTTTGGTTAAGACTGTAGTATCGTCTGCAAACAGTACTGTATATTGCTCTGTGGAGTAAGGTAATTCGTTAATGTAAATAATAAACAATATGGGACCAAGTACGCGCCCGTGTGGTACGCCGTGCTGTACTTTTAAGTATGGAGACCTGAAAGTTTCCACTAAATTAAGTATTTGGTTTATATTTTTAATTTCTGTGCATTGTTTTCTATCTCTTAGGTAACTTTCAAACCATTTTAGAGCAGGACCTCTTATGCCATACCAATATGATGACCAAGTTGTATGACAGCGTATTATAAAATGGCGCATTTCATTAAGTACGTGTACATTTCCCATATTATTAAAGTATTTTTTTTTCGGGACTAGTCCCTCCCTCTTACTCACCACTGCAACTCCTGTAAGCCAGGATCAACAGTGGCACAAAATGAAATGACACTGAGCGGTGAAGCTCAGGCATGTCCCGGGGAATTGCTTTAACTGTCTTGGATCCCGCAACGAATTTAATCAGAAACAGAAAAAGGAGGAGTTAGAAAATTAATAGTTCCACTTCCCTCCAGAGCAAAGCGGGAGACAGAATGATGTAAAGAGGCTATAGCCTCATAAAATGAGAGATTTGCAACGAGAGAAGCCAGCTGCAAAAGCACCGAGGATCAATTTAAGGGTCCTAAGTGAGCTGTTATATTTGATTCCAATAGTAGTTATGGCAAAAGCGCTTAAACGCACGGAAGTTGTTCCTTGTTGCTACAAGATCCGTATAATAAACTACTCCAGATAATGGTTGCAAGCTGTTTAACATAATATCACGCTGATTTTGCCAGAGATCACACTCCCACAGGATGTGGTGAGCAGTTTGTTCATATTCGTTACTGGAAGTTGAGCACAGACAGATTGGTGAAGATACTAATTTGAAACTATACAATTTACTTTTAAAATTACCGTGTCCGCTAAGAAATTGTGCAACACAATGGTCTATGATTAGCCAAGTTTTATTTAACCGTTCGCGTACGTCCAGAAAGAACTGGTGTAGATGGCGACCCTTGGTTGAGGTATTCCATCTACATTGCCATTCATTTAGTAGTTCGTTATTTAAGTCAGCTATTGGCATAAATGGCCTGGTTATTTTCGTACGGTCGCGTTATGATAAGAAACCATTTTCTAAATTATAGCGCGTAGAATAATACATCGCTGCTCGTCTTTGAACTTCAAGATCAACCGGAAGTACACCCGCTAGGAGGGGTAGGGCCTCTGTGCTTACTGTTCTATAGGCTTTACATAGAAATATCAACGCCAACCTCGGGCTTTGTAGTAATTTACGGCGAGCAGCTCCGGTGGTAGCCCTATCAGCCCACACAGGCGAGCCGTAGCATATACACCCAAGATAGGTTGCCCCGTAAATGATTTTAAGAGTATTAAAAGAGAGGCCCCAGGTTGCCGACGATATCCTTGTAAGTGCAAAAAAGTTTCGCTTAGCTTTTTCCCCAACTGATTTACTATGTTCTATAAACGAGTAATTCTTTTCTAAAACTAAACCCAAATAACACGTTGATATCTTGCGTTTTACAGTAACATTATTAAGTTTTACGCTCGGGGGAGATTTTAGTTCACCTTTAAGAAGGAGTTGGTAGGTTTTATGAGGAGCAAATGTAAGGCGATTTCTTTTACCCCATTCACTTATCATACTTAAGCAAGTTTGAGCCAGATTTTCCAACTCTCTCCTGGAGTTACCCTGTATAAGTAAGAGGCCATCGTCGGCATATGCCGTTAGAGAGCAGCGTGATGGCAAGGGTAATGTCAAGAAGTCATCAAAACCCAAGTTCCAGAGATACGGCGCGAGCACTGAGCCCTGGGGGCAACCCATGGTTAACGATTTAGTGACTCTGTAGTGACCAAGCTTAAGAGTTGCAGAGCCATGTACAAAATAAGATGTGATTATCGAATATATATTACTGTAACAACCGCGTAACTTAAGTTTTTGTAACAAAATTGGCCACCAAGTATTATCAAACGCCCCTGAAATATCTAGGAATATGGCCACAACGTATTTACATTCGGACGAGTTTACAGCTTTCCTCACTGAGATAGCTGCGTCCACTGTCGATTTACCCGCAGTAAAACCAAATTGATTTCCGTGAAATTTTGGTCCTCCCGGTAGCAATCGCGGTACGATAAGTCGTTCTAGAAGCTTGCCTAAGGAAGGTAGTAACGTTATTGGTCGATATGACTTAGGGTCTTCAGGCAGTTTATCGCCATTTTTTGGTATAATACGAATAAAACCGCTGCACCAAGTACGCGGAAAAGTCCCTTCAGATATGCAACGATTAAAAACTTTTAGTATTGAATCACCGGATTGTTTTGTGGCTTCTATTATAATTTTGTTGGATATTTTATCTTTTATTTATTTACTATTACTATTATTAAGGTATCCCGAGTAGTAGTTTACCAAGAATTTTTTGAATTTTCCTAGTATGTAATGATGCATTATAAAATAATAACAAATTTGTGGTGTCTTCTAATGATTGCGTACGCATATGCCATAGACGAGTAAATATATTTGGTTGAAATAATAAGTACGTAATAAAACACATTTTCGTATTAATTTTGGCAGTTTTATTTTTAACATAACTTTATAGAAACATTTATGCACCCTGTATATTAAATTGAAACAAAATAGAACCGTTTTTCCCCCGAAGGGTAAAAAACGGATATTTAGGTTTCAGCCGTAGCTTGAACCACAATTGAGATCAACGCTGCAATATTCATGATCAACATCTGCTATCTCACTCTCTCATTAAGTGAATCTATGATGTCATCACTATACCTATCCTTGTTTCGCACATGACAGGCAGCGCGCGGCGGCCATTTGCTTCAGTACCTTATGCCGGCAAGGCCCTAAAGTGTGGTTCAAGCTACGGCTGAAACCTAAATATCCGTTTTTTACCCTTCGGGGAAAAACGGTTCTATTTAGGTGTTCGAGCCTACGCTTGAACCACAATTGAGATGTGTTTATTATCTGCCGGCGTTGCCTGACTAGTCTTAATATCTCATTATGAGACTGGTTATGCGGACTGTGACTATGATAAGGTTAAATGAACCAATTAAATAAACAATCATGCTAATCACCATGTATGTACCATTTCCCAAGTATTGTATATGTGCAGCTCAAATGATATTCCCCCAAAAAAATTAAAATTAAATATAATTAGAGTATATCTTATCCACATAATTATCACCATTAAATTGATTAGAAGTTTTGTCTCAACTCAATACATTGGGTTGCGAACTGGTTATGGCTTTTTTTTTTTTGTTTTTATTTACCAACCATTACTTCTTTTTTATAATTCATTCAATTTTAAAGTGATTATTAACCCAGCTGTTAGTTGCAACTGCTGCTCTAAAACTACCTGCCGATGTGTGAATGCCTGTTTCTTTGAATAATTTTCTTAACCATATAACTAAACTAAGTAATAATAACTATGCGGGATGCGTTTCTGACAGATCCCCTCGGTAGTAATAAACAACCTATCTTTTCAGGCTAGGCTGCGGCGTATTCTTAAGATCGAAACGGTCTCGTCCAAGAGACGAGATCAAGTCGACTGCCTATTTATTCCTCCTCTTTTGAACTACCCTGATTGCTTGCATGATACATAATCAGTTTGGAACCCATATTTGGGCCAAAACATTAATTCATCTCCCATATCTTCGAATTCTCCACCTCTTATTGAAAGAAGAGTGAAGTCATATATTCTTCTGCCGATAGCCAACAGAAATAACGCGCATGTGTGCCTCGATACGACAAATAATCTATTGTGGTCAAAATTATAGGCTTGTAGGAAGTTTAGAGTCTATTGGCCACGTTATTAGCTTTTTAACCGGGGAACTATTCGCAAAGATTCCTTTCAATACTAACCAGAGGATGGGAGCTATACTCGTGTGATTTTATAGGATTACTGAAGTTTGCCAAGACTGATTTATGAACTGCTGTAGTTCTGGGTACTGGCTTTACTACTTTACAAAGATGGCACATGCATTTAGCTAAATCCTGCGGAGAGGGATTGTCTACAGGAATATCAGATGTTCTAGCCCAATTGTACCAACTTGACCAGGTTGGTCTCTAAGTTTTAAGAGATGACAGCCTCCAAAATGTGTCTTATACATTCACTTTGTCTTCAGACCAGTTTTCTATCTGCTTGGACCAGCTCGAACCAACCAAGCCGCAAACTACAAGCGCTCTACTCCTTGAGGGGCACGATTCGTACGGAGATCTATCAAACTCTTGTGAAGATCTGGGTTTAGTAGAGGCGGCTTCACTTTTATTTGGTCTAGTTCCGGTTTCTAGCAGACTCTGTTCCAGTTGGGTGCTTTCAGTATGGAAGCAACGTAACGACGTTTGTAAGTGTTTTAGTACTTGTGGAATTAGCGCTGAAGGTTGGAATATCCACCCTACACTGTACTTCCATGTTGCAAAACTGGCTCTTAGTGTCGGTAGAATCTTCGCTGACATCATTCGGAACTAATTCTGATTCCCTTGCAACAAAAAGGTCTATTTCCGACATTCCGTAGTTCCGGAATATCGAGCAATTTACTCTTTCGCTGAAGTTCCATTCTGGAGTGCTCTCTTCTGCTAGAGCCTGTCCGCTATTCAATTGTATATTTCTGTAATATAGCGAGCTATCGAGTGACATTGCATTTGTTCGCAAAATTCTAGCATCGTGATCGCATTCAATAACCTTGTTGATTTGGTGCCGCTTTGTTTGTTCACATAATGTCCGATTATCCGGCTGAATCATTAGCATCTTCTGACAAATTTCGGCGCCCTATTCTTAAAGGACTTCGTGTTCGGCCTACAATACTTTTAGATAGCTGTGACACTTCATTTGGGAATGGGTCCATTCCCCCATAGCTATTGTTTGCAGTAGTTCCCTAACCTTATCTCACTGCATTTGTAGTGATGAAGATTGAGGTGCTTGGATAATAGATGCGATGCCCTGTGAATGTTTTCTAGCCACCACTCCAATTGTTCAAAAACAGGATCCAAGATGGTATATTTTCGATTAGGATGTGTCTGCAGTAAATTGCGGGATGATTTTTGAATACAAATGACGGTAATGAAGTCGGCCCAAGGAACTGCGTAAGACGCGAAGTTCAATCTCCCTAGTAATACTCAGGCATCCCGCCAGCTTTATTCAACTTTTGATTAATTGATTCAGCCATCGCTGAATCTTCGTTTTCGACAGTCTTTTGGTAGTTTAACATGTGTTCCAGATGTTCTATGGGCGTCGACACTATGGCCCGATGACTTCGCTTGATTGATCTGCCATCACAGGATGTATTGCCGTATTCCGTGCATGAACAGAAACGACACTACGACCCGCAGACCCTTCTGACGAAGCTGACGGGCTCCCCAGATTTTTGCAAACAAATATTCATCTCGTATATTTTGTCCTGATAGGAAAGTGAAAGAAACTGACGATGGTTCTGACTGATCGGCACGTGAAGATATGCTTGTGAACGGTCGATCGTCAACATAAAGTGCCCTTTTTTAAATGTGACGTAATCTGAAGATTGGTGATTCGGGGAAACTTTGGGGAGAGTACATAATCATTGAGCTTTTATACGTTGAATATTGGGTGAACCTGGAGGGGTCCACCTTTCTCCTCAAAATATTGACCAGAGAAATCCTAACGGATGAGTACTGCTTTGCATAGCTTGTGATTGAATTACAACTTTGTTTTGTGCATTCGAGTCTTTGCACGGGAAAATTTTGTAATTGGGGGAAATCGATTGAATGGGATGATTGTAACCATTTAAATTATTATAATTATTTTATTTTTATGAAGTTTTTGTGGAGTTTTTTGTCACCTGTTTACAATTTTTTCAGTACAACCTGCAGTGAAGGAATTACTTTCTACCCCCTCCTTCCTTTTTCCTCGGATATGTTTAAGAGGTGAAGGGTGTTTGATTGCGCCTTTCTCCTCCACAGCCCCCCTCCTCTATTGTATGACGGATTTCTTTTCGTTGTAAGTCGCACACCACGAAATCGGTTTTGTGTATTTCGGGAACTTTTAGACTTTGTCTCCTGGGATCCCTGAGACTTCCTGCTCTGGTATGTCTTTTTCTTGATTGCAAATAACTTGTGCGTGCCATGTAGTGCTTTTACTTCTCTGTAAGAGATTTTCCTTTAAAAAAAATGTGTCACTGACGCCGGAGTGTTCCGTAGAATATCTCGGAAGGCCTTATTAGGTGATAGGTATACCTCCTGTTTTCCTTTACCACTTCTGAACGCCGCCCGCATACGTATTGACAAAGGTCATTAGAGTAGCAGTAGTAGTAAGCTATTCCTGCTAAAATATGGTTTGGTTTTAGCGAAGCGTACACTGGCGTTGGAGAAACTGACTGAACGCCGGCATACCTAACATTAGCCCAACCATTCTCACATAGTGTCTAGTATTTTATCCCGTGCTTTGCAGCTAATGGATCTGCCTTCGCAATCTTAGGTACTTTCTCTGTGGTGGATGGGGTAAATCGACATCCCTGTTGGTCGTGCTTAGTTTCTTTTCTGATAGGGCTGTTAGTTGTCTGTGTATCGGCAATCTGCCTCTGAAGATCGGGTTCTATGGATTACCTACTACCTGCCACATATGAAGAGACTTGGTCTCTTCTCAATTGCAGGTCTCTTTTTCAGACTGAGTATTGTCTGGAATTCAGACGTAGTAGTCATTAAGTTCATCGACACATGGGTTGTCAGGAGTCGGAGCAGCATTTAGTTGTTAATTTTTAATTAGTGTTTCAAAGTCCTTGTTCTGCTCAGATTGCATGGAAAGCATTTCATTAAAAAATTTCATTTGCTGGTTGAACACCGAAGCAAGCAAATGTTCACTACTGCTCTGAATCGGCACAGACTGAGATTCCGTTTGAATAGTGAATTCAAAATGATTGTGCGAGTTGGAAGATTTTCTTGATTGTAATGTACTTCCACAGAAATCTTAACTGTACTTTACCTACTCGTCGAGGGACTGATATTAGACGGACTAAGACGCTACAACTCCGCCGAGGAGTCGCTTCTTTTATGTTTTTTGGTTTAAGTTCTCTGACGGCGTACGAAAATTCATCGTAAGATGTGGAATGTATCTTTTTCATTATGCTGTGCGGCACATAAAGAGGTCTACCAAAGGAGTATTCAGGATAGACACCCGAATAGTTCGATAAGATCGCTCCGGTGAAACCTTGCTGATGGGTTAAATGAGCGCGCAAGATCTACTGTAGCATACCCATAGTAGAAATCTCAGTTAAGCTTTGTGTTTGGAGGAATAATGAGATTTCCAAACAGATCTTCCAACGCGTAATTGTGTACCTTCCAATCTCTCCAATAACTCGGAGATATTCATATATCGAAGCAATAATTGCTTATAAGGTTTCTTTATTGACTGCTTCACAGTATTTCATAGCGAGACTTCTCATCGATGTTAGCGCCATTGCGCTTATAACTAAGTAAATGCGTATTTTAGCCAATACGACAAGGCAAAATCATTCTAGAAGAGACGAATGCTCCATCTATTGATTTTATGCGACTGTCGCCTCATGAGATGACACCGCTCACCTCGTCTGAGACTACACGGCTAAGTTAAAGCGACATTGGTTACGCGCGAAGCGACGCCACCTGAAATAAGCAGACGTCGCCTCGCCACATGATGTCACCCGAACTGAGACGACGTCGGCTCGCCCGATGACGTCGTGCAAACTGAGACGAGGTTGCGTCGGCTCGCCAGATGACGTCGCCTGAATTGAGACGAAGTCAGCTCGCCAAATGACGTCGCCTGAACTGAGACGACGTCGGCTGAACTGAGGCGACGCCGACTCGCCAGATGACGTGACGCGACAGCGATATAACTCGCCGTACTAAAGAACACATAGTTTTATGAGACAAGCCCCAAGAGCGTTGAATCTCAGTCGTCGCTGGGCCTGAAGGCGCCGAGCGGTAGGGTATCGACGTTGGGCTCAATAGCACCGAACGGATAAAGCAGTAAAAATACTTTCTCGCAATTTGTAGGTACACGTGTTTACCTCACGAATATCAAAAGCGTACTGAAGCAAATGGCCGCCGCGCGCTGCCTGTCATGTGCGAAACAAGGATAGGTATAGTGATGACATCATAGATTTACTTAATGAGAGAGTGAGATAGCAGATGTTGATTATGAATATTGAAGCGTTGATCTCAATTGTGGTTCAAGCGTAGGCTCGAACACCTAAATACACATACAAATGTATTTCAACATTATCACATTAGCACAAGGTCTAAAATCAATTAAAATATATGAGCGCCTGGCTTAAGGCTCCCATGGGAGAAGCATTTCCAATAAGCACGCAATACCAAAGTGATTGAAAAAATACAGATTGAAGTTTAATTCAAAACCTTGAAAATAATCAAATAAAATATGTACAGACGCTAGCACATCCAGCTACCCCAATCTGTCAAATTTCTGTTATCGATTTTCAACTTTATCACTTAAACATAAGATTCACTTTCAATTGGGGTAATTTGACAGATTGGGCTAGTTTGATGTGCTGGCGTCTGTACATAGAATCCCGACCCGTCAGCCAGGTTAACCCAGTTATTATAATGTACTCTGTGGGTTAACTAGCGGTCGGCGATCCGTAAGCGCGGCGTTGCCTAGACGTAGCCGACTCGACGTATCCCTGCTGCTGATGCGCTTTGGTAACGTGCTTACGTTAGCTGTTGACACCTGTTTGACAGCGAGCCGAACGACTATACGGTGACGATCTCTTTCCGCTTTGATATGTGTGCTGGCTCCTTAATAATAATATCCCGGGACATTATTCACACACGGCCATCTGATCCCAAACTAAGCAGAGCTTGTACTATGGAAACCAGATACCTAACTGATATACTACATATAATATTTTTCAATTGTAAATACATACTTATATAGATAATTACACCCAGACTCAGGACAAACAGACATGTTCATGCGCACAAATGTCTGTCCTGGGTGGGAATCGAACCTACGACCACGCCAATAGGCGCCTCAATATGCAGCTTGAGGACAGCACGGAACCCTACAACGGGACGCCAGCATTGATGACCATACCATAGGAGCAGCTGGCAATCAACTACGATTTTTATGGTTCTATTGGCCCTTGCGAATTCGCAATGTTTCAAACGCAGCTTCGTTACAATACTTTTTTAAAGAAGCAGACTTATCTCAATTCTAATCTCAAAAATGGGATTATCTCAATTCTGCTCTAAGCTCTTGCCTTCCAAGCTAATTAAATGAGGGTGTCAACTAGGGTTGCCAACAATACTGTTTTGAACAGTATTATACTGTGTTTCACTAAATTATACTTTTTACTGTTGAACAAAAATATAGAAACTACTGTTTACATTTAATAAGTCAGAGGGCGTTCACTACTCAGTGCAGCGCAGCCACAAAGATTGTAAATTGGTAAGTTGAGCGAGAAGCTGTAAAAAATATGTATTTAAAACAATAAATAACTAAAATGCTGTTTATTTTTCTAAAATACTGCTTAATATTCTTCAGAGACCTGAATATACTTTATTTCTAGTAAAAAGAAGTTGGCAATCCTAGTGTCAACGCTTGCGTATTCACACTCGATGGGGAAATATAGAAGGATAATATAGCACTAACATTATTTCTACCTTTCTAGGCTGAGAGACGTGATGATGCGCTACGAATGTTTTGCATACTAATACACCATTAATATCCGGCCGGCTGGTGATACATGAAAACAAAACTGGAATTGAAGGTAACACACAGGACATACGTCTGAACGTGAAAACGAATACTAATATCTTAGGACATTATTCACACACGGTCATTTCATTCCAAACTAAGCAGCGCTTGTAACGGGTGGTTTAATTTCAAGGGCCGATGTTGAACGTGAACAATGCCTAAACGTCAAGTTTTTTCTGCATTTCTTTTGACATTTCTCAACTTCAAACTAACTCAATTTGAACCATGGAAAGATGCAAAATCGAGCGACGCGTTAAAGTTATTCAGGCTTATTATGAAAATGGGCGTTCAAATCAAAATGCATATCGTGCACTTGTTATTTTTGAGGCACATTTTCACCTCAGTGGATTCGTCAATAAGCAGAATTGCCGCATTTGGGCGAATGAGAATCCAAGAGCAATTGTCGAAGAACCAATGCATCCACAAAGTCACTCTTTGTGGATGCATTGGTTCTTTGACAAGTACTATATACTCTACTACTCTACTCTATACTACTTTATTTTGTAAATTTCTACTTAATGCAAATGTATTCTATACATTTTCCTCCTTGTTTATAAGAGAAGGTATATTTTTTAATGCGGTATAGATATCTGTCACGACTAGGTACAGATTCATTTTATTGTTTAATACCGCTATTGAGAAATCACTTTTTGGCCCGACCCAGATAGGTCCTGGGTTTGAACCCAGGACCTATCTACGGTTGAAGACGCTACCGGTAGACTAGAAGTCTATAACTAACACTTATGGCAGTGCTGTAATAATAGTATAGTGTAATGTAATCCACTATTCCAGATATGTGTTAGAAGCCCCAAAACATGGGTCTCCGAGGGTTAACTAATGAATGAATGAATGAATGAAATATGTATTTGCTTAAATATGGGTGGGTTGTTAGGTACATTATAAACTTATCCAACTATATTTGACATAGATATGTCGTGCAAAAATTTTAAACAATGTCAACTATAATATAAATAATTTAAAACAAATAAAATGTCAAACACAAAAGACGATACAAAATAATAAAGTAAAAACATTAAAAGAGTACTAGATAAAAACATTACATTAAAAATAAACAGATTACAAGCATGTCAAATTTTAAAACTTATATTTAAGAAATTCATCTGTTGAATAAAAACATCTGTCACTTAACCAATTGTACAGGGTCCTATTAAATTCCATTTCGTTTAGCTTTCTTACGCTTTCCGGAAGTTTGTTATATATTGTTATCGCCATATTGTAACTATTTTTATCACTAAAGCTAAGTCTATTTCTTGGTAAGACTAATGGTTTTTGCACAATTTTTCTTTTCAATGGAGCAGTTTTATCTATTTCAAAAAGATTAATATTTTCTTTAGTGCAAACACGAATTTGTTTAGTTTTTTGCATACTTTGTCGACTTGAATTTTCCAGTTACAAAATCTGTCAATATTTATTCCCAAAAAAATTTAAGTCATGTGTTTCTGAAATGTCAATATGGTTATATCGTATAGGTATGTCAATGTTTTTTAAATTATTGTTATAGGTCAAAAATCTTACAAATTTAGTTTATGTTGACTTCTGTCGAATATGTCACTTAAAGCTTTATTTGTTACATTAATGGCATTGTCAATTGTGTTTTCTTTGGTTAAGACTGTAGTATCGTCTGCAAACAGTACTGTATATTGCTCTGTGGAGTAAGGTAATTCGTTAATGTAAATAATAAACAATATAGGACCAAGTACGCTCCCGTGTGGTACGCCGTGCTGTACTTTTAAGTGTGGAGACCTGAAAGTTTCCACTAAATTAAGTATTTGGTTTATATTTTTAATTTCTGTGCATTATTTTCTATCTCTTAGGTAACTTTCAAACCATTTTAGAGCAGGACCTCTTATGCCATACCAATATGATGACCAAGTTGTATGACAGCATATTATGAAATGGCGCATTTCATTAAGTACGTGTACATTTCCCATATTATTAAAGTATTTTTTTTTTCGGGACTAGTCCCTCCCTCTTACCCACCACTGCAACTCCTGTAAGCCAGGATCAACAGTGGCACACAATGAAATGACACTGAGCGGTGAAGCTCAGGCATGTCCCGGGGAATTGCTTTAACTGTCTTGGATCCCGCAACGAATTTAATCGGAAACAGAAAAAAGGAGGAGTTAGAAAATTAATAGTTCCACTTCCCTCCAGAGCAAAGCGGGAGACAGACTGATGTAAAGAGGCTATAGCCTCATAAAATGAGAGATTTGCAACTAGAGAAGCCAGCTGCAAAAGCACCGAGGATCAATTTAAGGGTCCTAAGTGAGCTGTTATATTTGATTCCAATAGTAGGTATGGCAAAAGCGCTTAAACGCACGGAAGTTGTTCCTTGTTGCTACAAGATCCGTATAATAAACTACTCCAGATATTGGTTGCAAGCTGTTTAACATAATATCACGCTGATTTTGCCAGAGATCACACTCCCACAGGATGTGGTGAACAGTTTGTTCATATTCGTTACTGGAAGTTGAGTACAGACAGATTGGTGAAGATACTAATTTGAAACTATACAATTTACTTTTAAAATTGCCGTGTCCGGTAAGAAATTGTGCAACACAATGGTCTATGATTAGCCAAGTTTTATTTAACCGTTCGCGTACGTCCGGAAAGAACTGGTGTAGATGGCGACCTTTGGTTAAGGTATTCCATCTACATTGCCATTCATTTAGTAGTTCGTTATTTAAGTCAGCTATTGGCATAAATGGCCTGGTTATTTTCGTACGGTCGCGTAATGATAAGAAATCATTTTCTAAATTATAGCGCGTAGAATAATACATCGCTGCTCGTCTTTGAACTTCAAGATCAACCGGAAGTACACCCGCTAGGACAGGTAGGGCCTCTGTGCTTACTGTTCTATAGGCTTTACATAGAAATATCAACGCCAACCTCTGGCTTTGTAGTAATTTACGGCGAGCAGCTCCGGTGGTAGCCCTATCAGCCCACACAGGCGAGCCGTAGCATATACACCCAAGATAGGTTGCCCCGTAAATGATTTTAAGAGTATTAAAAGAGAGGCCCCAGGTTGCCGACGATATCCTTGTAAGTGCAAAAAAGTTTCGCTTAGCTTTTTCCCCAACTGATTTAATATGTTCTATAAACGAGAAATTCTTTTCTAAACCTAAACCCAAATAACACGTTGATGTCTTGCGTTTTACAGTAACATTATTAAGTTTTACGCTCGGGGGAGATTTTAGTTCACCTTTAAGAAGGAGTTGGTAGGTTTTATGAGGAGCAAATGTAAGGCGATTTCTTTTACCCCATTCACTTATCATACTTAAGCAAGTTTGAGCCAGATTTTCCAACTCTCTCCTGGAGTTACCCTGTATAAGTAAGAGGCCATCGTCGGCATATGCCGTTAGAGAGCAGCGTGATGGCAAGGGTAATGTCAAGAAGTCATCAAAACCCAAGTTCCAGAGATACGGCGCGAGCACTGAGCCCTGGGGGCAACCCATGGTTAACGATTTAGTGACTCTGTAGTGACCAAGCTTAAGAGTTGCAGAGCCATGTACAAAATAAGATGTGATTATCGAATATATATTACTGTAACAACCGCGTAACTTAAGTTTTTGGAACAAAATTGGCCACCAAGTATTATCAAACGCCCCTGAAATATCTAGGAATATGGCCAAAACGTATTTACATTCGGACGAGTTTACAGCTTTCCTCACTGAGATAGCTGCGTCCACTGTCGATTTACCCGCAGTAAAACAAAATTGATTTACGTGAAATTTTGGTCCTCCCGGTAGCAATCGCGGTACGATAAGTCGTTCTAGAAGCTTGCCTAAGGAAGGTAGTAACGTTATTGGTCGATATGACTTAGGGTCTTCAGGCAGTTTATCGCCATTTTTTGGTATAATACGAATAAAACCGCTGCACCAAGTACGCGGAAAAGTCCCTTCAGATATGCAACGATTAAAAACTTTTAGTATTGAATCACCGGATTGTTTTGTGGCTTCTATTATAATTTTGTTGGCTATTTTATCTTTTATTTATTTACTATTACTATTATTAAGGTATCCCGAGTAGTAGATTACCCAGAAATTTTTTAAATTTTCCTAGTATGTAATGATGCATTATAAAAAAAATAAAAAAATTGTGGTGTCTTCTAATGATTGCGTACGCATATGCTATAGACGAGTAAATATATTTGGTTGAAACAATAAGTACGTAATAAAACACATTTTCGTATTCATTTTGGCAGTTTTATTTTTAACATAACTTTATAGAAACATTTATGCACCCTGTATATTAAATTGAAACAAAATACACATACAAATGTATTTCAACATTATCACATTAGCACAAGGTCTAAAATCAATTTAAATAAATGAGCGCCTGGCTAAGGATTTAGGCTCCCATGGGAGTAGCATTTCCAATAAGCACGCAATACCAAAGTGATTGAAAAAATACAGATTGAAGTTTAATTCAAAACCTTGAAAATAATCAAATAAAATATGTACAGACGCTAGCACATCCAGCTACCCCAATCTGTCAAATTTCTGTTATCGATTTTCAACTTTATCACTTAAACATAAGATTCACTTTCAATTGGGGTAATTTGACAGATTGGGCTAGTTTGATGTGCTGGCGTCTGTACATAGAATCCCGACCCGTCAGCCAGGTTAACCCAGCTATTATAATGTACTCTGTGGGTAAACCAGCGGTCGGCGATCCGTAAGCGCCGCGTTGCCTAGACGTAGCCGACTCGACGTATCTCTGCTGCTGATGCGCTTTGGTTACGTGCTTACTTTAGCTGTTGACACCTGTTTGACAGCGAGCCGAACGACTATACGGTGACGATCTCTTTCCGCTTTGATATGTGTGCTGACTCCTTAATAATAATATCCCGGGACATTATTCACACACGGCCATCTGATCCCAAACTAAGCAGAGCTTGTACTATGGAAACCAGATACCTAACTGATATACTACATATAATATTTTTCAATTGTAAATACATACTTATATAGATAATTACACCCAGACTCAGGACAAACAGACATGTTCATGCGCACAAATGTCTGTCCTGGGTGGGTATCGAACCCACGACCACGCCAATAGGCACCTCAACATGCAGCTTGAGGACAGCACGGAACCCTACAACGGGACGCCAGCATTGATGACCATACCATAGGAGCAGCTGGCAATCAACTACGATTTTTATGGTTCTATTGGCCCTTGCGAATTCGCAATTTCGCAATGTTTCAAACGCAGCTTCGTTACAATACTTTTTTAAAGAAGCAGACTTATCTCAATTCTAATCTCAAAAATGGGATTATCTCAATTCTGCTCTAAGCTCTTGCCTTCCAAGCTAATTAAATGAGAGTGTCAACTAGGGTTGCTAACAATACTGTTTTGAACAGTATTATACTGTGTTTCACTAAATTATACTTTTTACTGTTGAACAAAAATATACAAACTACTGTTTACATTTAATAAGTCAGAGGGCGTTCACTACTCAATGCAGCGCAGCCACAAAGATTGTAAATTGGTAAGTTGAGCGAGAAGCTGTAAAAAATATGTATTTAAAACAATAAATAACTAAAATGCTGTTTATTTTTCTAAAATACTGCTGAATATTCTTCAGAGACCTGAATATACTTTATTTCTAGTAAAAAGAAGTTGGCAATCCTAGTGTCAACGCTTGGGTATTCACACTCGATGGGGAAATATAGAAGGAGAATATAGCACTAACATTATTTCTACCTTTCTGGGCTGAGACGTGATCAGCTATGAATGTCTTGCATACTATACATCATTAGTATCCGGCCGGATAGTGATACATGAAAACAATACTGGAATAAATGCATCTGAACGCGAAAACGAATCACTATCATCCAGCTATCTATATCCATCTAATCCAAGCATCTCACAGTTACGGCGCGTACAGAGGATATTTTGAAATGCTCACTTCACTGGACTCTAGATTTTAACATAACATTTTTTCCTAAAAGGATTCATACTGCTTTTTCTGGCAGTGTTTGTTCACACAAATTTAATATTTTTAAGGAACAAATGATATTTGAATTGAATTGAATAAAAATTATTTTTCAAATTATACAGAATACAGCACATGGACATACATTTCTATTGAAATATTTACAAACTTGAGCAACTAGATATCTCCATAAAATTAGGCCATATCTCGTATCAAAATATCGAATAACTTACTAAAATATTACTGTCCTAAATAACCAAATAGCTTTCCATATTTTTTGTGGATTATGTTGAAAAGAATCAACTTACAAGCTTACTTAAAATAACTCTATATGACATTCTCTTAGTCTAGTCAAAACTGTAAAACGTTATTAATTTTAAAATACACCCTAAGCTGGATAATGTGTGTAATAATTAAAAATAATATATTATATAATCATATCCCTCTATATCAGATGTCAGTTAATAAGACACACACTTTAAATTGCACATCCATATATATAAAAATGAAACCCGTTTTCCGTTGTCACGACATCACGCGTGAACGGCTGGACCGATTTCACTATATCTTTTTTTATTGTGTTTGTTATTGTCAGGAAAAGGTTCTTATGTAAAAAAAAGAATTTAAAATTGCGCGGAAAATAAGAAAATTTAAGAATACTTCACAACCAAATATAATTTCTTATCTAACCTTAGCGCTTTGGACAATATAACCTTTTTTAATGTAACTTTTTTTTATTTGACATAGTATTGACAGATAGCGTGCGTTAATAGTCATCGTTAAGACAGGACAAGGTCTGTCGGGTCAGCTAGTATTTCTATAAAATAGAGATCAATTAATTTTCTTTAATAATTAAGGGGAATCCCCATGTATAAAAACACCTTTAAACACTAATAAGTGGCCTTTGAGAGACAAAATACGAAATAGGAGAGCGTTGTGTTGTGGAAGAGGATGCAGTCACAAAGATTGAAAAAGGTATACTGCGATGATTTGGGCATTTAGAAAGGATGAATGAAAGAAGATTGACAAAAGTATACCTGGCCTGTGTGAATGGGCAACCGGAAGGGGAAGACCTCGTAGAACATTATCTGACAAAATCGAAGAAGTTCTCAAGAAAAGCAAGGTGAGAACTACCCTTAACTGTAAAATGTATGAAAAATATAATGACAGTAAACGAGGCAAAAGAGGTTTGCAAAGATCGTGACAAATGGAAATTTGTTGTCTCTGCCTACCCCTCTTGGAAACAGGCGTCAGTCTGGCAGGCGTATGTAAGTCCCGTATCGGTTCTCAACAATAATGGCAACCCCTTTGTATAGATGACATACCAAAACGTGCCCAGCACGCCACGGTCTGACTACGCGATGGACTGCTTTAATTAATAAAGTTGTATGTTGCTTAATTTTCATGTTACTTAAGAAACATTTTACTCGAGTAACATGTTACTCAAGTTACATGTATAATAAAAAGTGTTAATAACGGATCGCAGAATCAATAAAATATTGTTTTATTTTACGTAAACCAGTCTTACACTTACTATATTTTTAAGTTATACAGGGTGTTATGTAAAATAAATTAAATATCTAAATAACATTCGACGAGAAGTCACAAGTTATAAAACACACTGTTTTTTAAATTGTTTATGTCTGTTTAGGCTGTGAATAATCAATTCGGAGTGTGGGCACAATATACCCAAATCAATATATAATATACTAATGTATTGTTTTACATAACAGTATCAGTAACATCGTTCATTTCGACCACTTCACCGTTTTGTATATATATCACATTTTCACCTAAATCCTGACCTTTTCTCACAAATTGTAAATAGTCAGCCAAATTTTCGGATTCTTCAAATTCTTGACTAGTTTCCTGTGTATCACTTGGATCCTGCTTAATATTATCTTGTTCTTCATTCTGTTGCGCGGCTATTGTAAATCTGCTATCTTCATCACGGAAGTTGTTTAAATTTTTGAGAATTATTTTCGAGTTTTTTATTTCCATTTCTGTCATTGTTGGTAGTGCTTTGAAGAACATCTGTGAAAAATAATTGTTCATTTTAAAACAGCACCCACAGATACAATATAGTTTACCGTCAATATCTTAAAACTGCACCTAAGGCGTTTGGCACACTGCCCCGTGTGATGCAGCGTAGTGCGTGAGTGCGTGTTCTAACGTTGCTTGTAAGTATCTCCGTTAGTATAGAAAACACGCACAGTCCAACACACAGAACATGCACCCCCGTGCGTGGGTGCGGGGCCAAACGAAAGGTATGACACACCGAGTACCGCGGTGCCGTGCGTGATTTTGGAAGGAGTGTTTGCAAATGGATCTCGATATCAATCGATTTATATACGAAATAGAAAATCACCCAGCTACATATTTGGAATATGAAATGCGATGAATACAGTAACAGAGCGCAGAAAGTGAATCAATGGGCACGATTTCTATTAATTTGACTGTACTAAAATCAAACAGTTTAACTGCAGCATCCTGAATGAGTTCCACACTAATAACCATTATAAATATGAAAACTGACGCCATGCTCTGCACTGCACTAGCAACACAGCGAACAGCTTTGAATGAAATAAGACAGAGCCGCCTAGAAATACCTCCACCTTACAGAAGACATTCCTTTATTATAATGTTGTGTTTCTGTGTGTGAGTAAGGTCACCGGAGCTCATCGGGATGGGGGGAAAGGTCAGCGACACTTAAAGGCCGGGAACGCACCTGCCACTCATCTGGTTTTGCGAGTGTACATGGGCGGTGATGATGGGGCTCTACCGGCTAAGTCACCGAACATCGATTTCTTAAATGGCGTCAAATAAATGAAGGTCAAAAATGACTTAATCAATCGTTAAATCTACTTCAACGTTGACAATCGATTCCGGACCATTTATGACGTCACATGTGCTCAAAGAAGCCGATTTAACGATTGATTAAGTCATTTTTAACGTTTATTTATTTGAACGTCATTTAAGAAATCGATGTTCGGCGACATAGCCGGTAAGTCCCAGGTGACCAACTTGCTCGGTTATCGCACTCAGATATAAAAAAAACACTCACCTTACGAGTTATGATCGACATTCCGTGAGCTTTCTTCATGTGTATTTTCAGTAGAGACATTCGTGGGTACCTGAAAAACATATTATTTAATATGAACCGTATATATAATAATATAATTATTGTTGCTTTTACTTGAGGATCTCACAGAGTACACGCAATACGTATATACTTGACCATAGATCGGATTAGCGAGTGATTTTTGGTACAAACGACATTTTTTAATTGTATGGACACGCCTGAGATCCCAGGATTCATTGAGATTTACACTATATACAATAGGTATATAGTGTAAATCTCAATGAATCCTGGGATCTCAGGCGTGTCCATACAATTAAAAAATGTCGTTTGTACCAAAAATCACTCTTAACGTTGGTAATGATATTTAGAGGCTCCCATACGAATATGTGCATACAAGATGAACTGAGATTTTACCGCATAAAATTATATTATGTCTAAACTTACGTGAAAAAGGTGGAAAAGTTAGGTACATTTTTAACATAGATAATGCCAGTTGAAATCGCATTAAATTGTATTGATGCAATCTTTATTTAGTCACAAAGTATGCACTACTACAATTCAGGATTCCTGGAATACCTTTGTCATGTCCGTATTAATATATACATTTGAAGTATTTATCCCAAAATAGCTCTACCTACTCCGATCACTATACATAACAGATAAGCAACTTTAGCGTTTTAAGTATAGATAGTATAAAGTATTGTTGACGCCACGTCGCGCTGCGTCGGTGGCTTTGACGTTTAGGTCGGCATTCAGTTGGAAACCAAAATGGTGGCAGCGGTGGGATACGGAAGAACCGATTCGCGAAAATCTAAAGGGTCTTTCAACAAGGACGGGCACATGTTGAAATTGAATAAAACAAGCTGTATGTGAGACATAAACGTATTTTTTTTTTCATTCGAAAGGCCTATTAATGCCATTATTTATGAAATATGGCATCGTTTAAATGTCCGCCGCGGCTTTCAACTGTGGCACGGATCCGAGAGGTCCAATTTTCTATGACTCTGCTGCATAAATCCGGCTGAATCTGAGCAATGCCCTTCGTTATGTTGAACTTCAGGGCATCAGTCGATTGCGATTTATTGGCATAGACTTGTGACTTCAGGAAATCCCACAAGAAAAAGTCTAACGGGGTCAAATCGCACGATCTTGGTGGCCAATTCACGACACCTCTGCGAGATAACCCTTCCCTCAAACCGTTCATGCAGAATTTCACAGTTGCACTAATGAACACTCATTTTGATAATAAAGTTTAATCATTTGGACGTGCTGCTCAATCATGTGGGGATTTGGCATCAATGACTGAACAAAAACCAATAGATTTGACAGATGTCACAAAAACTATATGGCCGCCACAAATTGTTAACATCGGTCCGTCCTTGTTGAAAGAGCCTTTATATTTATGTGTTCAATAGTTATAATAGTGAATAGACTCTCCGTATCATGTAAATCCATAAAATAACCTGCGAGTCTATTCGGAGCTCTCGCGAACAACGGTTTACTAAGGGTCTCTTTTTAAATATTGGTTTTTCTTTGTTAAATAATTAAGTGGATTAAAAACCTTTTCTTAAAACTCTTACTGAAAGGATAACAAATTATAACAAATGGTAAAATGTGAATGGAACTTATTATTCCAAAAGAATAATACATTTAAGTTACATGTTACAAAGTTAAAAAACATGTATTATTATGCAAACATAACTTATTAATTAAAGGATTTCCAGCCAACCATTAAGACATGTTATACAGTACGTTTACAATTTGGGTTTACAATTTACAACTTATTAATTTTGCTACAATAAATTAAATATCAGATTCTATGGCCTCACGTTACATATACTAACATATGACGTCATTTGTAAGTGACGTCATATGATTATAAATTCGTAAATTTTAAGTTTTGTTTAGTTTGAATCTTATTTAAAGTAAGGAAAGGATATTAACTTAAACATAAAAATCAAGCTCCTTCACGGAATGAGATGGGGTGATGTAGAAATCGTTCGAGGGAATACCGACAAGAGAACGGCCAGCAGCGTTTTCCTGTGAACTATGACCATCAAACTACGATCGCCAATCCGTCTGCCAAGCGTGGCGATTATGGCATATCCCCTATTCTATGGGTAGGCTTTAGTCCAGCAGTGGACGTAATTCGGCTGATATGACGATATTTATTTTTTTGCCTTTTTTAATGTCCACACAATGTTGTATTATATTCCAATGCTGTTGTTGATACACCGTAAAAGGAAATGCATGGTGTCCGTACCGTTTGGGGCAGATCTGGCAAGCGCAGGGCGGCGGCAGGTTGCGGTGCACCCTGTGTACGTGCAGCACGAGCGCGGCCTTCTGCGCGAAGCGGCGGCTGCACTCCGCGCACGCGTGCTTGCGGATTGCTGGAACCACACATACCGTGCGTAGAGTATAATACTTATAGCTTCGCTTATAGGGTAGATAAATCAGTATTTCAACACGTTCCACCCCATGGGGGGCACCGGTGACCTCAAGCAAGACCTGTTTTCAAGAGACTCTCCTACGCCATGCGACTCAGCAGGAATTTCATGCATTAGGATGACAGGACCAACGCTCGTAAGCAATACTTTCTAATGGGACTTAGGTACTGAGACTAGACAGATTAATTGTAGAAAACATTTTTGATGTGAAACATCTATAGCCGCACGTAAAACAGATTTCTGGCGTGGCGACGCATGCCGTGGCGAAGCGTCGCCACGCTATACGATAGTAGTGTGTACGGTGTGGCGACGCGTCGCCATGCGCAATCGACTTTTTATTTTATCATTATTACATATTTAGTTCCTATCACAATATGTTCTTTTCTGCATATTACTTTTACAAAATAATGTCGATGTTTCACATCTGCCAGGCGTCCCGTAACGGTTCACATGTTTTATTCTATATTTTACACGCAAATTATCCATTTTGTAAAAGTATGCTTCTTTATAGGATAAATTGAACTAAAATTCGTAATCTTGACAGTTATAAAAAGTCATATCCGATCACGCACAGTGGGTTCCGTATATTATTATCTACATAGTAATAAAACAAAGTGAATACAATCTGTCCTTTGTCCGCTCACTCCTCCTTAACTACACAACAGATTTTGATATTGCTTTCACCATCATTTAGATAATTTTTAAAGGAATGTTATATAAATGACGCGGGGCGTGGGCGGCAGAGTGACCGGCGTGGCGCCATGATAACGGCTTTTTGAATTTCATTCCGCTAGCGCCGCGGGGATCACGGGTGACCGCAAAAATTTTTTATAATATATAATAAAAAATCTTTAACAAAAAATATTTTTCTAGATATATTTTGATATAATAAACAAATTTACATTAAACAAGACTTTGATAAATATTGTCATTTTTGCTTTGGATTACTGCCCATGGTGACATGAGTCGTGTGGTTTAAAGCAGACTCGTTCTTTTTTTTACCTTTAATATTTTGTTACAATTTGCTAGACGATTTGAGCCCCGCTTACATTTTCAGGAAAATTTCTTGGCTATGTGTAGAACTTCATGTTTAAAGAATAATATATTGGTAGCCTGTGTGACAATAGTATTTTTTATTTTACTATTTTATTCTCTGGCAAAGATCAGAGAAGTTATGTAGCGTAACATATTTGGAGCCAATTTATTTTGTATTTTATTTTCCCATGTTAACGCTTTCAGATTGTTTCAATATACTCATTTGAGGTACTGATGAATTTTTCATTTTTTCTAAATTTTCCTTTTTTTAAAGACAACGCCCGCACTAGGACCCGCTGCCTTCATTAAATTCCACCATTACTACTCGGTTAACTAACAAATAAAAGAAAATCGCACTTAATTCTGTGGTTCGCAAAACCTGGGAGGATAATAATGGTCATTTCGCCGGTTGTACATTCCATTTCCATCAAGGCATCCCCTGAATGTAAGACGTGAACAAGTCGCCCCTGTCGGTAATATTTATAACCATAATATAATAGGAAGGAGAATTCCATATGTTTAGTACGACACGTTGTGAGACACCTACTTCTTCAGCGACTGCTCTTGATGATATTTCGGGATAAGCTTCGACAAGTGTAAGAACAGAAATGATCAAATTTTCATCTAGTATAAATTGGGTGGCGTACAGATATTTTCTTAAACGAGCCACTTTGTGCAAGATTTCTTAAAAGATTTGTAATAACCTTTCTGGTCGGCACATGACGATTTGGATATTTGATCCTATACCAATCTAACGCAGCCGATGTATTTTTATTATTTACGTTATATGCTTTTAGCAAGTCTAAACGTTCTAAGTTGGAGGTCATTTTTCTGATATCAATAGCTGTCCAATTATGCACTCATTGTAAAATTCACAACACACTCAATGCTTTTTGACGCAACAAACTGTCAAGAATGTTTTTTTATTTAATAATAACGAATTCGAATTTGAAGTGTTCATACACTTATCTTTTTATTCAGACGACATACAAGATGTACGAAAAGCTATTGCAATTTGTGACTTTTTGAGTATTCCAAATATGGTTGGTCCCATAGAAGTTTTTGATAGGTATTAGAAACAGGATCGATTGGCATTAAAAATGTTTTAGTGTAAAATGGCTATTTTCTGGCTCGCTGATTTTTTTTGAAAATCTGTGCATGCAAAATTCCATAATAAAATTATGAATTACCCTTACTGCCGCGCTGAAAGTCCCACCCTGTATATTTATATACTAACTTTTTAAAATTGTATTATCCTGTTTTCCTTAACTATTTTTTTCCTAGGCAGTAGTGATTAGTGAAGATAATGTTAAGAGGAACTCACGGTTATGGGTTTCCATGTGGGCAACGAGCGCGGCCTTCACCTTAAACGGGCGACTGCAGTGCTCGCAGATGAACTGGATTTCCATATGTTTCTTAGAGTGACGCTGGAAACGTCATTAACATCGCAATAATTATAAATAGAAATTAATCTTCCTGATTTTGAGCAATTTTATACAGTTAGAGTTAATACATGGCTGTGTGGTGACGGCAGAATATCATTACCCCATTTCATCCCGTGGGGAGCGTAGATATCGTCTGAGGGAATACCTACCAGAGAACGGGCAGCAGCGTTATTCTGTGAACTATGAATGAATGGGGGACCATTCTTGGAGAGACTTTTGTCCAGCAGTGGACGTCTCCTGGCTGACATGATGGCCCGTCATAGTATATGATAAAAAAATATAAATAAATTTAATTATTTAACATAATTAAAATAAAATCATCGTTAAAGTAATTTTTTTGTGAATGATCATCTTATCAAAATTGTTAACATCCTTCCCTGGTTCTGGAACTATTCCACTCAGAAATAGTGTATCCAATGCAAAAGGTGCAGTCATGAGTGTCCATGCACAAGGAGAGGACCGACAGCGGTACTTACAGCCAATGTGGAATGTGAAATGTATGCACAGGAACCGGAAAGAAAGCGGTATTTACAGTTAAAGCGGAATATGAAGTCCATGCATAAGGAGAGGACCAACAGCGGTACTTACAGTCAATGCGGAATGTAAACTGTATGCACAGGAACAGGACCGACGGTACTTACAAATAATGAGGAATATGAAATATATGCACAGGAACATAATCGAAAGCGGTACTTACAGTAAATGCGGAATTTGAAATCTATGCATAAGGACAAGATCGATAGCAGTACAAACAATTAGTGCGGAATGTGAAATGCATGCACAGGAACAGGTCCTACAACAGTGCTTACAAATAATGTGAAATGTATGCACAGGAACAGAACCGAAAGCGGCCTGTAAGTACCGCTTTCGGTTCTGTTCCTGTGCATACATTAATGCGGAATTTGAAGTTTATGCATAAGCACAAGATCGATAGCGGTGCAAACAATTAATGCGGAATGTGAAATGCATGCACAGGAACAGATCCGACAACAGTGCTTACAAATTATGTGAAATGTATGCACAGGAACAGAACCGAAAGCGGTACTTACAGTTAATGCGGAATTTGAAATTTATGCAAAAGCACAAGATCGATAGCGTTACTTACACTTAATGCGGAATGTGAAATGTATGCACAAGAACAGGATCAACAGCGGTACTTACAGTCAATGCGGAATTTGATCTGTATGCACAGGGCCGACAGCAGTTCTTACATGCGTGTGTAAGGTGAAATGCATGCACAAGAACAATACCGACTGCGGTACTTACAGTTAAAGCAGAATGTGAAGTATATGCACTAGGACAGGACTTGCATCGGTACGGCCTGATACCGCGGTGTAAGTTCTCGTGCGACTCCAGAGTATACCTCGTCATAAACACCGCCGAACATTGCGTGCAGGCGAATCTGAAAGATAAGATAAGTATACATACCTAGCAGAACTCGTCACAATCCCCCTATATCTATTCCAATTGTTTCAACTAATTACCGACAAAACTCGTTCATAGTGAGAGCAAGTAGGAACTTGAACATGTTATGTAAGAAACATAACTTAGACCCTTTTTCATTCAACATAAAAACAGTGAAGCGGTTGCTATGCTTTGATTTCTTTAGTAATAAGTAACTGTAAGGCAACTAATATTTTTAAGATATGTATTTATTTGCATGTCTCCGAGATATAAGCAAACATGTACCAGTTTTATAATGTATGGCTATCGGTGAAAACCTGTAATTGGCTTTCTACATTATATACAAATATTTAATCACATATTAACAGCTGTA
This sequence comes from Pseudoips prasinana, assembly GCA_951640165.1. NCBI lineage: Eukaryota > Metazoa > Arthropoda > Insecta > Lepidoptera > Nolidae > Pseudoips > Pseudoips prasinana. The sequence goes on along the minus strand of OX621259.1, from coordinate 12,707,585 downwards.
GGTTATCCAAGAAAACAAAAAAAAAACTTACAAACAACTGCACCTTTTTTGATATGGCAGGGGAAATGCCTCCACATGACACCCGCAAAACCCTGTCTGCGGGTGGGTATGTCGGACTCGCACCGACTAAACCTAACCTGCTGTGGACTTCTCTTGACGCCTGATGGGGGAAGCCCCGGAAACGCGGGTATATTACTCCGGTGCCCCCCTTTTGCGCCTGTCCCAGATGGTCGGGACACGTACCCTGTGAGGGCTCTGGATTGTCCCAATTGGATAAATCTTTTATTCGCTATTATCTCTTTCATTTTTTGTGTTCGTTATTATCAGGTTGGTAAAAAAAGTAATAGCAATTAAAAATAACCGAAAAGTAAGTGTGCGAATGAGACAAAGGCCAGAGACATTGTTTTTCTTTTAGGGAATATCTACCAGACGAAGGGCAGCTTCCTTCTGAGTACTATGACCATATACAGCGATCGCAAACCCGTCTGCCAAGTAGGCCATGCAAAACCGGTTTTCCGCAAAACCGGAAATCGGCCAAAATTAAACGATTTTTGAAAACCAGTTTTTAGAGCCAAAACCGGAGCTCAGCTCCGGTTTTCCCATTATTGAGTATTACAAATAAAATTCTGACTATTACCAACATTTTTTTCGAACACTCCCAAAAATAATTCATTTTGAGGCATCAAATGTATCCGAACCAAACACAGCCTGCATCCACCCACTTACACGCCTCCCTCCACTACCCCGCACCCCGCACTCGTAACGTACGTGGTAGAGATGGGAAGATACATTAAAGGACATTACCAGATTTGTCTCGCTCACGGTATCCAGCTAGCGGTGATCGATACTCTGTATAAAAAAAGTAGCGAACCCGTACAACATGCAGCAGCTTCTATTCAGGCATCCCCTACACACGAACAAGACGACTCTGAATCAGAAAGCGATAGTGACGACGAACGAGCTGAAGATCTCAGTGGAGGTTTAGAAATTGAAACCCCAGCTGTTACATCACATCCAGAATTGTACAGGGAAACAATCACAAAAGTTCGCAAACTGGTCAAATCTATAAGAAAATCCCCTCTAAAACCTGACGCATTCCGGGTCTATGTCTTGGAGGAACACAAAAAAGACATACAATTGCAACTAGATTGCCGCACACGATGGTCAAGTATGTCAGATATGATCGGAGTGTTTTTAAAAATTAAAAACTCAGTCCTCAAAGCCCTGATAGATTGGAAGACTGAGATATCTTTTTCCGAAGAAGAAATTCGAACTCTGTCCTTGTGCCGATGGGATGCTACGCTGCACACAGCTGACACAATATTAAAATTTATGTTTAAGAAGCTTGACGAACAAAACAGCGTTGTGAGTCTCAAGCTAGCGTCTAATTTGAGAAGTCGCATAAAGCAAAGACGTCTCCTTATAGCAGGTGTTTTACACTATTTACATGATTGGAAAGACTTCTCCGCCCAAGATGATGATGACATATTTCACAAACCCAATGGTGCTGAAAAACCTGAAACTATTATCAACTTGTGGCAGCAGCTAAAATATAAACCCGAGGACACAGACACCTTCACCGCAGTTCTCGCCGAGCAGTCCATACCTTCGCAATCGTCATCATCTGACGCTGAAGAGCTAACTCTTCAAGAGCAGCTAGAGAAGGAATTACACAAATGCAAGAGAAAGAGAACCCCCAAAAATCGGTCAGATTTCGATCTGGCTGGGTTCGTAAAAGTAGAGCAAGCCATGTATGAAAGCGGAGGGCATCGGGGTGTGTATCTCACCGAAGCATATAATTATTTATTATGTGTTCTACCAACAAGTGTTGAAAGTGAAAGGGTGTTTTCGAGTGCTGGGTATTTCTTTAACAAAATAAGAAGTTCGCTGTCTGATCAAATGTTGGATGCACTTATATTCTTGAGATCACATTATCAAGAACAGCGATCTCTTGGAAACAAGTGATTTATGCTTTATTTAAATTAGTATACATAGTTGATTATTGATCTCATTTTTAGTGCAATATGAATCATATTATAATAATGTTATTTTAGGTTCGTCTTCAAAGTTACAAAAATGATGATTTTTTTGGTAATTGTGGGTGGCTGTGTTTAATATTTGAAGATGCTGATTGTGTTTTCTATGTTTAAAATATATTATTTTTGATAGCAGACTTAATACTCCTCAGATTGAAAAGTTAGCAGGTAAATTAAGTTCGGCTTCCTATGCTGTCTGGAAAATAAGGCAATTGTCAGATGAACAAACTGCTAGATTAGTGTATTTCGCGTACTTTCATAGCATTATGTCGTATGGCATTCTGCTGTGGGGTTCGGCGGCTGACATAGGTACTATTTTTGTATTGCAGAAAAGAGCAGTCAGAGCCATTTATGGTTTAGACAGTCGCGATTCTTTGCGAAATTTGTTTAAAGAAATAAATATACTTACTGTGCCATCGGAATATATATATCAGAATATAATGTTTGTTAGAAAAAATATTCATAATTATAAAAAGAAAAGTGAACTGCATAATATAAATACTAGGAATAAAAACAAACTAGCCATGCCAGGCTTTAGAGTAAGCAAAACTAATAAATCATTTTTAGGAAATTGTATTAGGTTTTATAACAAGCTTCCTACTCAAATTACTGATCTGCCTGACACAAGTTTTAAAACACATATTAAACGTATACTTATGGCTAGGGGTTATTACACCACTAAAGAGTACATCGATGACAAAGACGTCTGGCTCTCACTTCCTACCTGCACATTGCTCGCTGGAGATCTTGTAGCCATATAGACATGACTGATCTGCTGTGTTACGTGAACTATCTGTAAATGATTGCTATCATAAACTTAATTTAAAATTATTGACTCTGTCTCAAAATGAATAATGTTATTGTTTCGAAGTTTTTCTTTTGTATACCTAAATATAATCTAAAATAATAAGCATTCAGACAACCGATCGAGCATATATTGTGTTTGCCTACTAAATAATTACTCTAATTGGACCAAATCCCGTGTTCATGCCCGCTTGAGTATGTTTCGCCGGACCGTCTCAACTGGGTCGTGTTGAAACCGGTAGTAGATGAACCCACTGAGTTTGTTTCGCTGGGTCTTCTCAGTTGGGGCGCATTGGATCCGGTGGTAGCATTAAAGCGCGACCGTCGTTATTAACACAAGGTCCGTCATAATAATAATACCTTTAATATAGACAGAACCATTGACAATATGTAGTAAAAATATTAGACTTAAACATAATCTCTTGACAATAACTTGATACGGGCTAGCTAAATATCATTTCTGTAATAAAATAAATTTTATAAATGTTTTCATACAAGATGTACCTAAATATCTATGTTACTAGAAATAATATCTAATGTATACAACTATATTACTACAAACATGTTCTGACTATTTACAAGCGCTTTTTTAAAGTCTACGTGAATAAAAACCTTTTTTATTTTATTTTATTTTAAAAATAGGTACCAAATATACCAAAAACTTACTTGTTGTTGATTTGAACCAGTTAATTAATCTTTATACTATTATAAGTTCATTGTTATCTGTACAATTATTATGGTTTGGATTAAAAAGAAATGTATCATACAATTTGTTTTATTTGTAGACTTAGTGAGTATTTAAAAAAATGGTGTTTCTTTTTAAATTATATTACATTCGATTTTTTTTGCTAAAACCGGACCTAACTCCGGTTTTCGGTTTTGGTCCCAAAAAAACGATGTTCAAAACCGGTTTTGATGACTTTCCGGTTTTGCATGCCCTACTGCCAAGCGTGGTGATTATGGCATATCCCCCAAGATGATTCTTGGGTGCGGCTTTTCTCCGTCAGTGGTCTTCTTACAGCTGTGATGGTGATGAAACCATCAGACCAAGCAGCTGCTACTGCGGTATATAGAATATTGTCACCATTTAACTTACTTGGGAGGACTGCTAGATCGATTAGTAGTTTTGTAATGGAAGTTGTTAAGAGTGAGGTAGGGGCGGCCGCGTCCCTTCCGACCCACGACACCAGCACGCGCCTTCAGCACGATATGGGCATCCGGGGCCACGCACCGCTTCTCGTGCTTGTATAGATTTGTCGTGCTAGGAGAACACACACAAAAATTACCAGCTAGAACTTCATAAACTACAAAAAAAAATTAAATAAAATCAGGGGACAACAATTAACACATGCCATCTGATCCCAAGATGGGTAGATCCTGTACTACGGCAACCAGACAACTGATACCATACTTGTATATTTCTAAATACATACACTGCTCTGCTGCCCTCAGCATGTTCACCCGCAGAGAGTGAGCTCCTGGGTGAACTTTGTTTAAAATCGGGACTAGTCCCTCCCTCTTACCCACCACTGCAACTCCTGTAAGCCAGGATAAACAGTGGCACACAATGAAATGACACTGAGCGGTGAAGCTCAGGCATGTCCCGGGGAATCGCTTTAACTGTCTTGGATCCCGCAACGAATTTAATCAGAAACAGAAAAAAAGGAGGAGTTAGAAAATGAATAGTTCCACTTCCCTCCAGAGCAAAGCAGGGGACAGAATGATGTAAAGAGGCTATAGCCTCATAAAATGAGAGATTTGCAACTAGAGAAGCCAGCTGCAAAAGCACCGATGATCAATTTAAGGGTCCTAAGTCCTAAGTGAGCTGTTATATTTGATTCCAATAGTAGGTATGGCAAAAGCGCTTAAACGCACGGAAGTTGTTCCTTGTTGCTACAAGATCCGTATAATAAACTACTCCAGATATTGGTTGCAATTTGACATTGTTTAACATAATATCACGCTGATTTTGCCAGAGATCACACTCCCACAGGATGTGGTGAGCAGTTTGTTCATATTCGCTACTGGATGTTGAGCACAGACAGATTGGTGAAGATACTAATTTGAAACTATACAATTTACTTTTAAAATTTGCAGTGTCCGGTAAGAAATTGTGCAACACAATGGTCTATGATTAGCCAAGTTTTATTTAACCGTTCGCGTACGTCCGGAAAGAACTGGTGCAGATGGCGACCCTAGGTTGAGGTATTCCATCTAAATTGCCATTCATTTAGTAGTTCGTTATTTAAGTCAGCTATTGGCATAAATAGCCTGGTTATTTTCGTACGGTCGCGTAATGATAAGAAATCATTTTCTAAATTATCGCGCGTAGAATAATACATCGCTGCTCGTCTTTGAACTTCAAGATCAACCGGAAGTACACCCGCTAGGACAGCTAGGGCTTCTGTGCTTACTGTTCTATAGGCTTTACACAGAAATATCAACGCGAACCTCTGGCTTTGTAGTAATTTACGGCGAGCAGCTCCGATGGTAGCCCTATCAGCCCACACAGGCGAGCCGTAGCATATACACCCAAGATAGGTTGCCCCGTAAATGATTTTAAGAGTATTAAAAGAGAGGCCCCAGGTTGCCGTCGATATCCTTGTAAGTGCAAAAAAGTTTCGCTTAGCTTTTTCCCCAACTGATTTAATATGTTCTATAAACGAGAAATTCTTTTCTAAAACTAAACCCAAATAACACGTTGATGTCTTGCGTTTTACAGTAACATTATTAAGTTTTACGCTCGGGGGAGATTTTAGTTCACCTTTAAGAAGGAGTTGGTAGGTTTTATGAGGAGCAAATGTAAGGCGATTTCTTTTACCCCATTCACTTATCATACTTAAGCAAGTTTGAGCCAGATTTTCCAACTCTCTCCTGGAGTTACCCTGTATAAGTAAGAGGCCATCGTCGGCATATGCCGTTAGAGAGCAGCGTGATGGCAAGGGTAATGTCAAGAAGTCATCAAAACCCAAGTTCCAGAGATACGGCGCGAGCACTGAGCCCTGGGGGCAACCCATGGTTAACGATTTAGTGACTCTGTAGTGACCAAGCTTAAGAGTTGCAGAGCCATGTACAAAATAAGATGTGATTATCGAATATATATTACTGTAACAACCGCGTAACTTAAGTTTTTGTAACAAAATTGGCCACCAAGTATTATCAAACGCCCCTGAAATATCTAGGAATATGGCCAAAACGTATTTAAATTCGGACGAGTTTACAGTGTAGCGGCAAACGCCGCCACACCTAAACGACACGAGTCACGCGAGCAGCGATTTGGCAAGCTTCGGGTGTCTTCGTGCGCCGAGTCTCGCTTCGCGTTGAGGCCATCGTCCGCGACGACCGCGAGCGACAGACCGCGCCCCGCCGCTGTGCTAGGCACTCACGCGCTCGATTATTAGACGCCGTATAATATAATCGACGCCACGTTCATAAATTCAAATTCTAAATATTATATTGTTATACCTTTGAGAATTACAACGGAGTATCCACCAAAAGCAACCAACACCTACAACAGCTTTCCTCACTGAGATAGCTGCGTCCACTGTCGATTTACCCGCAGTAAAACCAAATTGATTTCCGTGAAATTTTGGTCCTCCCGGTAGCAATCGCGGTACGATAAGTCGTTCTAGAAGCTTGCCTAAGGAAGGTAGTAACGTTATTGGTCGATATGACTTAGGGTCTTCAGGCAGTTTATCGCCATTTTTTGGTAAAATACGAATAAAACCGCTGCGCCAAGTACGCGGAAAAGTCCCTTCAGATATGCAACGATTAAAAACTTTTAGTATTGAATCACCGGATTGTTTTGTGGCTTCTATTATCATTTTGTTGGATATTTTATCTTCACCTGAAGCTTTGTTAACAGGTAGCGATTTCACAGTATTCATAAACTCATTAATTGTAGGCAGACTAGACATATACGTAGCGGGTGGATTGTTTGCCCACTGTCTAATCTGCTTGTGGTAGTCATTATCGTTCAAGGAACTATCATCAGGTATGAGCGAATTAAGTAGGGATTCCGTGGTCTCCTGCTCTATGCTACTGGTGTAGGTATTATTGATTTTTATGTTTTGAATATAAGCTAAATCTATAGACCTATTTGCTTTAAACTCATGGTATAGGGGTGACCACGGGCCTTCTTTATCTAATTTTTCGACTATTTTTCTAATAAGATTGCCTTTGGATTTCTCTATTGACGAGCGGTAACGTGAACGAGCTATTTTGAGATTTATATATGCATTATTTAAAACATCGCCTACAATTTTACGTTTTTTTAGTTTATTATATTTTTTACGTGTTCTCCGAAATTCACATCGAACTTTAATTAAGTAGTTATTCCACCAATCGCATCTTCGAATATTAGTGATAGGGACGCGGCCTATGGCAATATCGGCACAGTAGGTAAAAGTGTCCGACATCATTACAGCACATTCCTCTGTTGTTAGTTCATCCCGGGTGAAATCCCTGGCATGCGCGGCAAAAAGAGCTCTGAAAAAATCCCAATCGGCCCCTTTGAGCCTCTATAGTTAGCGTAAATAGCCGTAGGTCTTTGTGGCAACCGAGGAACAAACTCGTACACGATTAAGCGGTGATCACTGGATGAAACGTCAGGCAAAACACGCCATCCATCTACTAGGACGTCTGAGCTTGAAAAAGTGACGTCAATAAAAGATTCGCCAGTAGGGCTACAATAAGTAGGCGGTGCATCAGGAGTGTTATGTATTGATAGATTCATCTCAGCGACGAAATCTTCGACGGCGTTCCGCCGTTCTGTATCGTTTGAACGGTATTTGCCATACCATAACGTAGAGGATGCGTTAACATCTGCGCCAATAATGATTTTGTGTCCTTTGAGGGACATCAAAACATGGCGTAAGTGATGTAAATGGGGACCGACAGGATCTAAATACTGAAAATAACAGCTCACTACGTAAACTTTCCAGGATGGGGATGATATTTCAGCGACAGCACAGTGTGACGTAATGAGGTTTCGCATAGCGCTTATCGTAAAATTAATACGCGTGACGTAAATAGCAGCCCGTGATTTGTTGTCTAGCTGCAACAATTTATTTTTTAAACGCGCATATTCATATTCATATTCATTTATTTCGTAAAGCCAGTTTACATGTCAATAATTATTATATATTATGATGATCACAAATTACAATAAATAAAATAAAATCAAAATTACAATTCAAATAATAAGTCCACCTACAATCTAAAACAAGCTAAATAAAAATAAGATTATATCTATGTCAATTCAATAATTGGAATTCAATAATTCCTTATAATTATAAAAAGTTTGTTCAATGAGCCAGCGTTTGAGTCGGTATTTAAAACCTGACAAGGTAGGAGCTGTTTTAACGGCATCTGGTAGCTTGTTATATATAGTAGGGCCCATGACATGAGTCAGCTTGGAGGATTTGGCAAGGGAGTGTTTTACGGCTGTCAGTTGATTCGCGTGTCTCGTATTATAAGTGTGTACTTCTCCATGTGTCGTATAGTTTTCTATGTTCGCTCTAACGTACATAGCTACTTGGAAGATATCAATGAATGGCAAGGTCATGATGCCAAGTCTCCTAAAGTAGGGTCTGGCAGTATCCTCGTGGGGTATACCGACAATTGCCCTGATGGCGCGCTTTTGCATTCTGAACGCCCGCTCCCAGTCAGCGGCGCGCCCCCATAGTTCTGCGCCGTATTGAAGTTGTGAGTGAACTGTGGCAAAGTAGCATGTACGTGCTACTTCTTCCGACACCACACGAGCTACTCGGCGAAGCGCAAAGCAAGCACTGCCTATTTTTGCACAAAGTTTGTCAATATGTTTGTCCCATTTAAGGCCGTCATCTATTTAAAAACCTAGGAAATTAGTTGTCTTATTTTCCTGCAACCCTAGACCCTCGACAGTAACAGTGAGATCTCTGTAACTACGACCCGACAGGTTAAAGTGCATGAAATGGGTCTTATTGAGGTTCAAAGCTAGACCATTTATATGGAACCATCTAGCGAGTTGAGCTGTCGTCACGTTGAGTTTTTGTTCCAACTGATTTATGGTTGTAGCCGTCACAAGAGCTGCGACATCATCGGCGTACATGAAAATTTTGGCTTCAGATATCGCTTCTGGCAAATCATTGAGCAGGATAGAAAATAATATGTTAGATACCGAGGACCCTTGTGGTACACCAATCTCCGAGTTAAGCGGATCCGACATAGTTCTACCTCGATCTCCTACAACAATTTGCGCTCTGTTTTTAAGCATGTTAGCCAGAATTTTTAATGAATTTCCCTGTACGCCATAGTGCAGCAGCTTTGCTTCCAGTACAGCGTGGTCAGTGACATCAAATGCCTTCGACAGGTCGCAGCATATAACAGCAACCTGTTGCTTACTCTCACGAGCATTAATCACGCAGCGAATTAACTCCCGAACTAGTGATGTTGTGGAGCGTCCCTCACGATACGCGTATTGCCGATCTGATAGTGATACAGTTGACCTAAGAAAAGTAGTCAGTCGAGAACAAAGACCATTCTCAAAGACCTTGGCTACAGCTGGTATTATTGACACAGGTCTATACCCATCTATGTCGTCTTTACTCCCTTTACCTTTAAATATAGGAAATATTTTGGATATTTTTAAAGTTTCAGGGTATACGCCCTCTTTTATGCAACGGTTAAATACGTCGGCTAATATTGACGCGAGAGGAGCTGCGGCTGTCCGCAGTAACATCATACTTATTCCGTATATATCTGTTGAAGGTTTCGCAGGTATTTTTCTGGTAATCAACTGATATATTTCGTCTGCGGTGAATAACCTGAGTCTTAGGGTACAGTTAACTGGCGGTCGCGCTGAACGTAGGGTGCTCTTCACTTCTAAGATATTTGCTTGGGGTGCTCCACAAGTTACGGCAGCGCTCATAAAACGTCTGTTCATGGCGTCTACAGCCTCTTTTTTAGTGTTGAAAGCGAGCCCATCTAAGTCTCTTATTACGTCAGTAAAGTCTCGATTGCAAGAATTACCCTTACCTCTCTCCTTATTTACTACATTCCACATGGCTTTTGATGCATTTCTGCTCGTCATTATAGTATTAGTATAAAATTCTTGTTTGGTAGATCTGATTAAAACGTCATATTTATTTTGAATGTCAGTTATTATGGAATTTAGGAAATCATTATTTGTATTTAATTTAGTCAAATCTAAAATGTCAAAAAGGAACGCTTTGTAATTTTTAACGTCTTGGGTCACCCATGACGCTTTATTTTTTATTTTATTTATTTTCTTTAGCGGAAAACAAATCTCAAATTTATTCACGAGAATATTAATGAATGACCTTCTAATGTCCGTTGCGTTCGTTTGTTGCCGTCTGATCTCATTCCAGTCCACACTTAATAACGACTCCCTATAGTTTGCTAGGTTAGAGTCGGAGAAACTCCGAGCGTACTGAGGTGTGCTGGCGTCTATCACTGCATTATGATAAGTGATTTCACACATAACACCCAGATGATCACTTATATTAGTTGATATAGGTGAGGTTTGTACAGTACCTTGCACCAGGTTGCTGTACACATGATCGAGACACGTCGAAGTGGTCGCGGTCACCCGCGTCGGAAAACCAACCAAGTTTGTCATGTCATGGGCTAACAATACATCAAAAAGTTGTTTTGTAAACCGACATGCGTAATCTAAACAATTCACATTTAAGTCACCTACAATAATACAGTCAGTTCCAATGTCCGTTATCTTATTTAGCAAACACTCAAAATACCGAATAAATTCAGTAAAGCAGGTAAGATTAGATCTATAAATACACACTACAGTCAATTTAAATTCTAACAAATCAATCGCGGATACTTCGCACAATTTTTCTACGGATAATTTAACTAGTTCATCATTTTGTGTGCATTTAGTGTGTTCGCTAACAAATAAGCATGAACCACCATGTATAGTTTGCTGCCTACAGTAGCTCGATGCGAGTTTGTAGCCGTCAATTTGAGTACATTTCAATTTGTCTGCCGACAGCCAATGTTCCGATAACCCGAGGACATCACATTTAATATCACTTTGCAGTAGCACTTCTAAACGTTGAGTTTTTTTGTCTAACGAACGCACATTTTGGTGACATACTGTCACAGTACGTTTTTTTAAAACGTTTGTTTAACAATACTTCAGAGTTTAACGATGAGTCATCCTTACTTGTTGGCATGCGAACGTTGCGGTGATCCAGCGCGACTGACTTGCTCAGTAGATTGATTCCCCCGCGTTGCCATACGGGGCCGGACGAGAAACCAGTCCGACAGCTTTACGCCTTGGGGCCACGCAGACGGCGTACATATTTGCCCGTATAGACTCTCTGGGAAACCAATAATAAATACTGCATGCTTATTTGTCATTACGTCGCGCTTTTGTACGAAGTAGTCATTTCGTTTTTTAATCCTGTTAAGGTGTTTCATCACATTATCAGTCGTCGTATCAGGTTTAAATGACCATGCCTGAATGTATTTTATTTTTTCCACCGTTTGAAGGTCCACAGTTGTGACTCCAGAGCCAGTTATAATTGGTCTTTTCTTCTTGGTGGACTGTTTTTTTGTCACTTCTAACCAGCCGTTATCTAACATAGTATTACTGTCATTGACTATGTTTTCCGCTATCGGAGTTTCTTTGGCAGAATTAGTGGCCTCGCATTGAACAGAGGCAGGATTCCCGTTCGTCGGGTCGCTTCGGCTTACTTCGTGAGTTTCCGTAGTCATCTCTTGTGTCTGCAATTTCTTAGCAACGCCAATTATTGATATTGTTCTTGTACAAGCACTATATCTAAGTTGTATTCATTGACTAAAGTTTCCAACTCTGATGTCGCAACCCTATCGTTGTGAAGATTTAGCTGCCCTATTTTTAAGTAAGCCATATTAATATTTGGTATTTAGGACTAACTGCTCAAGTTTATGCTTAAATGTGGGGCAGTTGTCCGAGCCGCATTTGTGGTCGTGAGGTTTTTTATATGCTTTACACGATGCACAAACTGGTTTAAATTCTGGGTCATTGTGGTGACTACAGGATTTTGTGGGATGTGTTTCTGCGCATAAGGCACAGGTAGGTAATTAATTACTACAGTACTTGACAACATGCCCATATTGCTGGCAGTTTAAACACCGAACTACCTCTAAATCATCAATGAAGCGGCATGTAGCCCAGTCGATGAAAAGTTTTTCTTTAGTGCTGACTAAATGTTTTCTAATCTCCGGCTCGAGCTCAATTCCCTCCCACTTGCGCCCATTAGCTACATTACGCTGGCGCACAATTTTAGTTTACACAGAGTACAACGCCAGAATTGGAGGATTTTTAACGCCTACTATTTGAAAACCGTCTTCCGCGGGTTTTACAGCCTTACACCTACCCTATAAACGGAAGCTTGTGTCACAAGATCGCAATAATTATAGTCCGCACTGTTTGTATCGCAAATATTTAATGTAGACGAATAATCGGATTGAGATCCCCGAAAACGTTTTATGTCCGATTCCTGTTGACCATCGGGAGTACAAAACGTCGGTGACGCATCGCTTAGCACTCGTTTGTTGAAGCCTGAAGGGGGCGTTCTGGGCGTTTGTTTACTTTTACCAAATACGTTTCGTCCTCGATCGGGGGGTAAACAGTACGATAACTAATTTAGCACGATAACAAGTAACTGTGACTATGACGCGGTACCCTCACAAGAAAAAAAGTTTAAATTACTCACCGAACGATAATTTGAACAAAAATCCAGATATTCCTTATTAAAACACTTAAAAAAACTTACAGATTGTTGTATATAGTACTAACACTAAAGCTAGAAACAAAACACAGGTCACAAAACAATCACGAAATAGCAGAAAAATAATATTATTTCACAGCGAACTTCTGACGCACTGAGCCGTAGCGTAGCGGGAAGGGAAGTGACGGTATAGTGGCGGTATAATGCCCCATGCCCCGGGGAGTACGTAAAGCCGTCGGTCCTGAACCTGACCTTGTTCCGGTCGTGCCGCTAGGCGTCCCATAGAATCATTAGAGTGATGGAATAGTAAGTACTCTTGTGTTTTATGTCCCATGCAGATACTTTTTTATTTCTTGGAAAGCCAACAACAACACAAAATAAATAAATTAATAATTAGCTTAATATTTACTTATTTTAAAAAGCAATAGGGTATCCATTAGCCCATTGCCATTATCAGACATTCTCTGAAAATTAATGCTCTTCCTTACAAATTTCACTTTGTAATTTTGATAATATGTTGATCAATGTTCTACACAGCCACAATTATTCAAATTGTGGCTGTGTAGAACATCAAATCAAAGATCACAACATAATATTAATGTGCAAACAGTTTTAATTGTTTCAGTTTCATACAATATTTCTTACCTCCTGAAATCAACCCCACAAGCATAGCATATCAGATACCGCTCACCATGCTTTTCTTGATAATGTCTTGTTGCTGCAGGAGCTGATTCTGACAAAATCCCACACTCTACACATCTGGCAAAAAAAAAGTATTTTTTTAACTTTTTTTCCATTGAATCTAGTCTTTACACAGATAATAAATAAATATATTAGGACAACTAACACACTGCCATCTGATCCCAAATGTGTTGGATATCTTTCTATCGAAAGTTTGTGAGTGTGTATGTTTAAATATAGATGTTTGGATGTAGGTATAGATGTTTATTACTCTTTCACACTGATTCAGATTTTGATTAAACTTTGTAGTAATATAGCTTATACATCCGACAAGCACATAAGCTATAATTTATAAAGTTTAACGAAGATTAACAACACATAGTTGGCACAGCAGTTAAAACAGTTGACTCCCCACCTCATTTCCCGCAAAGGACAACTGTCTGATGGACCCATAAGTTGTTTTGAGCCTGGGTTTACTTTTTGTATGTCAATTATGTGTTTGTAAAGTAATTTGGCAACACAGAGATCAATGTCCCTCTTATAGGCATTGTTTTTTAAAAAGAAGGCTACCAATGGTGAACATTTGTATGACAAAGCACCACAACACTACATAGGTATAGTGAAGTATGATAATTCCTGATCATCAGGATCATGGATTTGAATCCATTCGGAAAGTTTGGCAAACTACAAAAACAATGAACAAAATAATACAAACACTCACTCCATCATAATACCATTCATGATATAAAAGTCTCTTGGTGGAGGTGGTGGTTTAACACTTCTCATTATCTGTTCCAATGCATCTGTCAAAAGCTCTTCATTATCACAAAGTTCAGCATACTGTTCACGTAGTTCTTCTACAAACGATTTTTTGTGATTAGGTGTGAGCGAGGTAGCCAGGTGTTCCTTCTCAAGGATGTAATCATTACTATCAGGTGGAGATGTATCATCAGGAATATCAGTATGACCCGTGCAAGTGATATACTCATATTGAAATTCAGGATCAAAGCAGTTTTCAGTGAGTTCTTTTTTTATTCTATCCTGAAAATATCAAGGTTCAAAATTAATATTTACATGTAAATATAATATATGTAAGTTATTTGTAACATATGCATTTCATGTTAGCCTTCTGCCCGACCCTACATCAGCCTCAACTGAAAAGATTTGTAACTTCATAATTGACCAGCCCACTGGTCCAGTGGTTGGTGAGCCTGACAGCTAAGCCACAGGTTATGGGTTCAATCCGCACCTAGAGTATACTCATCACACAAATCTATATGTGATGAGCATTTGTTCTCTGTCTACATGTAAATTATTTATTATATCTAAGTATTCAGGAATATATAAGTTTGTTTAACAGTTGTCCTATTGCCAAAGAACTCTGCCTAGTTTGTGATCAGATGGCAGTATGGGAGTTACCCCAAGATATAGGTAAATATTATGTTTCTAAAATCAGATGTCAATCTCAACACAAATGTGACACAACTGGATGTCATAAAAACAGCATAATTAACTGATAAATTTTAATTGTATCTCTACCCTAGTCACACAGATACGGATACCACGAATTCCCTGCCAACAATCCATTCATAGTTATGGCAAGGTATGGTAAATATTACCTCTATTGTAACCGCATCTTCATATTCCGTCTCATAGTCGTCCGCTGGTTCTACCTTCATTTCTATGTACTGTCCATGTTTAGCAGCTGTCTTCATTATATCCTCAAAGCGTAAAAAAGCCTCTGAAGACACCGAAGTCGGATTTTGGGTAATTTTTTCGTTAACATCGTCATCCCCTACTACCAAAACAATCATATCGTCGTCAGTCTCCATTCTTTACGCATTCATCCAATCTCAAATATTTTAACCTGAAAATACACGAATGGTTCAAATCTGATAAGCCTATAAAACATTTTAACAACAAAAACAACATACTATTTATTTTGAAATATTTTTGACAACACCACATGAGCGCCATTAAAAAATCACGTAACAAGCAAAGGTCCACAATTTTTGAACCTTCGTAATCAATATGTCATTTTATAATTTCAATTATGATAAATTTAAACCTGACCTGAGTTTTTGTCAGTAATGTATATTTTCACGGATAGTTAAGTCAAAATTAGATTTAAACACTCTTCTTTCTTTTAACAATAATTATATATTTTAACAATCGTACCCAGCTGTAAAATTCCTTTGCTTCACTTTGGACAATAAAATAAAAACGGTTTTTATTCACATAGGACTAAATGCGCTATGAATGACTAAATAAATAGTCAGAACATGAATTGTATTATTACAAATTAACTGTATATTAATTCTACGTGACTTATTTATTTTTTTATTTGATCATCTGAATAATTTTAATGATTTTTTATATACCATAGAGTAAATGAATTTTTAAACGTAGTGCTAATAGCCAGTTTATACTCATTGGCTGAAAAATAACTGTAAAACTTCTTTATTGAAGAAAAAACGGTCAAATAGTCAAAATATTATTAATTAGTCTTAAACTTTGCCAGTGACTAAATGGCGAAAACGCTACATACCTGCTATCAAAGATATTATAATTTAACAAGATTGCGCACTCCAAGATTTAGTTCAAAGTAAAGTGAACCCAAATTCTTTACGTTACAGTCCATTTCTCTTTGTAGTGTTCCAATAGGAAAAAACGGACCACTTGAGAGGCTCTAGTGCAGGATTCTGCCCCTGTCTAACAGATGGCCAGCCTAAAAATATATTACTTGACGTATAAAATAGTAGAATTTTTAGTCAAAATCCTAGGATTATGTTTTCATATAACTATAATTAAATAATTTTTATTTATTTAAGACGTAACAACGTATTTTTAAACTACGTCTTATTCTTTGATAGCTTTTTATTTAATTTGGGTTTACTAAATTCAATAGCAGTATTTATAAGAAATGACGTTTACCACACTCAATTTGTAAACAAATATGGCGAATGTTTTGTTTGAAATTATTTATCGTATTGTGTTCCAATCTCAGTTCCAATTTGGTTAAAAATGGCTTTAACTTGTTGCGTGAAAGGGTGTACAAGTGAGAGTCATCTGGGGAGTGGTATATCTTTTCACAAGTAAGCGTTATCTTGTAATGTTTCTATATTTTGGGTAAGTTCAGCAACAATACCATTAAATACGTAACGAATGGTTACCCCCATTCGTTACGTATTTAATGGTATTGTTTTTCTATATTTCCCAAAAACGAGGAATTAAAACAAAAATGGATAAATATCGTTCCCGGTAAAGTCACAATATACGCGGTAGTTTGTGGCATACATTTTAAAGAAGAAGCAAGTGTTTCTGGTGCATTCAAGAAACGGCTGAAATAGATGCTATTCCATCAAATTAAATTATTAAATTCAAAATAAAGGTAAAAAAAATACTTGCTACGTTTTTTTTAATTCCAGTTTTGTGGCTCTGGCTTCTTCGGCCTTATGAGCCTTTTAAAAAAGGTTTTTATTCACGTAGATTTTAAAAAAGCGCTTGCTAATAGGCAGATCACGTTTGTAATAATATAATTAAGTATACATAATTATTTTGCCAGTTGCTCAGTCACTTTAATATACATAATTTACTTCATCGGAAACAGTTTGGATTCACGAAGGGTTGTTCAACTATAGATGCAGGAGTCAATCTGTTAAAAAATATATTCGCAGCTTGGGAGGACTCACAGGATGCATTAGGTATTTTTTGCGATTTGTCCAAAGCATTTGATTGTGTTCATCATGACACTCTTGTCAGGAAACTACACCACTACGGTATCAGGAACAAGGCTCTCGAACTTTTGACTTCTTACTTGGGCAATAGAATTCAGAAGGTCGATATAAATGGTAAAAAATCTGCGGGATCCCCAGTGGTAATGGGCGTTCCACAGGGATCGATTCTCGGCCCATTCTTATTTTTAATCTATATTAATGACTTACCCTACTATGTAAGGGATAAACATGAGATTGTTTTGTTTGCGGATGATACTTCATTGACGTTTAAAATAAATCGACAATTACGCAATTTTGACGAAGTAAATGACGCAATCTCTAAAGTTGTTCATTGGTTTAATGCTAGTAATCTTTTGCTAAATGACAAGAAAACTAAAGTCATCAAATTCTCTACACCTAATGTGAAACAGGTGGCTACCAATGTACAGCTTAATGGAGCTGGATTGACCCCTGTTGAGTCAACTGTGTTCTTGGGTATCACAATTGATTCAAAACTACAATGGGGCCCACAAATAGAAAAACTATCAGGCAAATTAAGTTCTGCTGCATATACTGTTAAAACTATAAGACGGCTTACTGATGTGGATACAGCTAGAATGGTTTATTTCAGTTATTTTCATAGTGTAATGTCCTATGGAATTCTTCTCTGGGGTAGCGCTGCGGACATTAACACCATATTTGTATTGCAAAAAAGAGCTGTAAGAGCGATATATAAACTTGGTCCGCGAGAATCTTTGAGAGAGAAGTTTAAAGAGATTAACATTCTGACTGTGGCATATCAGTATATATATGACAATCTAATTTATATGCATAAATATAAAGACTCCTTCTGTAAAAGGAGTGATACTCATAATATAAATACTAGATATAAGCATAACTTTGTGTTACATACCACCCGTCTCCACAAAGTAAGTAACTCTTTTATGGGGCAATGTATAAGATTCTATAACAAACTTCCCAATGATATCCGAGAAATTTCTATGAATAAGTTTAAAAGAATTATAAAAGCCAAATTGTGTAGCAGGGCTTTCTACAAAACTTCTGATTATTTAAGTGACAAAACAGCTTGGGATTGAGTCGCTCTAAATTAACACATTTAAATACAGTGTAATTTTATGTAAGAAATAAATATTTAAAAAAAGGATTCCTACTAAGTTTTCTGGCAGTGTTTCTCAGTAGCTGCCACGTCATGCACTGCACGGTAGGGTAAAAAAAATTGACGATTCCACACAAATGTAATGTTTTAACGGAATAAATGACTTTTTCATTTTCATTTTCATTGTTTATTCTAGTTTATTGAGGTACACCAATTGTAAGAAAACATTTATAAAATTTATTTTTTGATAGCAATGATATTTAGCTAGCTTGCATTAAGTTATTGTCAAAGAGATTATGTTTAAGTTAAATTATCGAAATTTTTAGTTTAAGCTATATTTTACTACAATGAAACTATGCAGTAGATGCTATTTTCTGTACAAAAGTGCCCGTAGTGATCTTCTCCTTTCTGACACTTTCTTGCAGTTTTATCGTTTTTGGTGCTGACGTTGATTATTGACTTGCAAACATTTTAAAATTTAATTAGTTTACTATAATTGTCATAATACTCGTTATTAAATGTTTAAGTCAATATTATTGGTGTTCATTATTAATTTGTTCGGTCAATATTATTATGATTAATTATTAATAATTCAATTATTATTGTTTTATTACATTATGTAGGTTTATCGTCAAAGAAATCGTTAATTTTTTTATTTAAAATATTTGATTTAGTTTTTTTTATAAATAGAAGGGTTCAGAATATACGAAAGTGTTTAGAGTTTACTTTCTATTTATTAAACATAATCTGATATAGCAATTAACTGTTTTATTACAAATAACATTCACATTTGTTTCAGAGTTTTTGCACATTGACACAAAATACTATTGCCACTAAGCATACCTACTCGAGATTGTTGCCTCTTACAACTAACGATTTTTCCAACCTGTCGCAATGTATATTATGTATTTTCTTCCTACCTAATCATTGTCTATTTCACTACATCTAACACTAAAATGAGGCTACTGCTTTAGGTAAGAAATAGACTATTGCTACACTCTTATTAATAGCAAAAGATATAAAATTATCTGAGTTGTTCAGATTAAGCCATTTAGAAGATATTTTCAATTAAGAAAATGAGTATAGTACTATCCGTGGAATAATTTTTAAAATCGGGCCTGTAGTTTATTAGGGTGACCTGATTTTCACAATCTCATCTATATTGACTACATGTATTACAATAATTATCCTAGAATACTATAGCCCACTGACACAAAACACTAGTTGCGAAAAAGAATATAAGCAAATAAAACATATAATATACTTGAAAACTATTTGGATACATTACGCATATATAATATTTGGAAAGTCTACTGCCTTTGTCCAAAATATCTACCACTACTTACACTCACATTAAGCGGGAATTGTACTATAAATAATTATATAATTTCCTAAACGTTTCAAAAATCGACAAATAAGCTTGGTATAATTTAATTTATATTGCTTGCAGAGAGGCATACAAAATAAAGAAAGTATAAGTAACGAAAACATCTCGAATACGTATACCTAGGTATGCAGTGGGGCGAACAGTAACTTTAAAAGCTCTGCACAGGTAGTATGATTATACTTCAAAAGTAAGTTTATTCATTCTCATAAAAACATAATTTTAAATTTGGCGCGTTAAAACATTCGCATACATATTTCCACGACGCATGGTCACTCTATTAGAAGGAGATGCCATCCTGTACAGCGACTTCTTGCTCGGGCCGTTTTTTTACTCCTTCAGTGCGCAATCTTGTTATAATATAATATCTTTGCATGCTATAACGAGGCCATTATTTATTACGAATGAAGGAAATCATGGTCAAGATCATCATCAAAGGAATCCATGGTCAAGAAGTAAAAATAAAAAAAAATCTTACGTACTCGATTATTATAACTTCGAATAATATATCGACGGCAGCAAAGAACAAAAGGACAACTACATTTTTGCGAATTTCACTTTTTTACATATTTGAATCTAAAATTATTTACTCTATCGAGTGATATTTTTTTTTTTATAAAAAAACCTATTTTTTCCCTATATTTATTCGTGTAAATAAAGTCAACTACATGTTTTTTTACAAAATAACGAAGTACACACGCACATCTACAGGTATGCGTGTGTGCGTCGTGCAATTATATGTATGACTCGTATGACTCGGTATGACATAAACAAAGACATCTCATGGCCGTTTCGACTTCTTTTAAGCTTGCGGATTTATTTCTTGCTTAAACCTCAAATTTTGTTACGTTTACTTTTTGTGTTAATACATTATATAAACATGTGTAAAAGAAGAAATAAATGATTGTTAAATTTGGCCCAAAAACGAAAACAAAGTGAAGTTTATAATAATGAAGACGTCTCAAAAATTATAGATAATGCAAACATTGGAGAATTGAAAGAAGATATGACGTTTATTATTAATATTTAAGATAACAGTACACATAATTAAATAATTTTGACAATCACTATCTTTTTTTTCCACACATTAATTTTAAGGAGTGACTGAAGTCAGATATCGTCATCGTCAGATGATATTTTAGACTTTAAATCTGCCACAAAGGTTGAATGGAATTAAGTTAGAGAAGTTAAAGTAGCCCAAACTCAGTCGTATGTAATTCATTACAAATATGATTTAAATGAGACTCAAACAATGGAAATAGAATGCTGGCGTCGGGCAAATACCCGAAACAGGAGAAATAATATTGTGCAACAAAACTGCTTATACCAATACCCTGCTAATAACATCAGCTAAATATTAAGATTTGATTTCATTTTGCGAGTAGAATTTAATTCCTTCAAGGTACTACGACTTTTATAAGAATTTAAAGCATACAACGTTTGATAATACTACATCGAATGAAGAAGACTGATTTTATTTATTAACTAAGTTGATAGTTTTGTAATACATATTGAATACTGATTATAATTAATGTTATGTTGATTATACTTAAGTAATTGTGATATTATTTAAATTTTGGATAGCATATTTTGAGAGGATTTGTATTAAACACAGATTTATGTTTCATAACAATTATATTGCTTGAAATAACTTGAAATTTGTTTATTGAGGAGGCTGAGCTCAAACTGGCCATCAAGTTGCTGATTAGATTATAAAACAATTTAAGTATTTTTTTAGTAAAAAGGGAAGAAATTATTTTTATTTATTGTTATATTGATAAATGTGATAACAATAGCTTTATTTCGTATTGTTTTCATTTGGGTTGCATGCCTAGGTAAGATTATAGTTCATATATGATTTAATTATTTAATTGCATTTTCAAGGTGGCATCTACCTCTATAGAATTGGGATTATCTTTGTCAATATTGTACTATGTCTTCATTAAAAATAAATCATAATAAGAATCACTTATTATTTCCCCTCAAAACCTTTACATAAATATAGTTTATCTGCAATATTGCTTATTACATTTAGAATTACGCAGTAAATTGAGACAACTACGATATTGTGATGATACATTGTAGGTAGCCGTTATTTTAATCATAGTTAAAAAATATACTACCGAAAGGAATAGTATTATCAAATTTTTGAGGTAAAATTGTATGAAAATCAATAATTTACAAGTCCGAAGTAGAAGTGAACATATGGCAGTTGACTCAGTTAGTTGTATATTTTGTGCCAAGTAGATAAAGACATGTGAAATATTTCGACAAAAATATATAGTATCAATTAATGACCATCACTATTTGGTTTGCAATGCCATATTAATTAACTATTCAAAAATTGAAGTAGTTAACTATAAATTTGTAGGAGTTATTACATTTTCGCGTTCAAAACGTTCTCCTGGAAACTAGTGATTTTGTAGTTGACCGTTTGTTCTTTGCGGCCGTCGATATATAAAGAATATATTAAAGAATACCTAAACTCCTATTAGCGGAGTACCGCGTAAGACATAAAAATTGTAAATCTTCGGAACCCAGGGCCAGTCAATGAATCTGTATGACGAATGTTTAACTGCATTATTAAAAGCTTAAATAAAAGTCTAGAAAATAATTGGACGATCTCAATTACAACAATTTACTTACCTAAGTACTGGAAAATGAGAGGTGGAAGAGGGAAAAACATTTTTATAGTAAAGAATAGAGAATAGAATAGAAATTTTATTTTTCAAGTAGCTATGACTCAAATATGTTAGTAGGTCTTAGCTCTCAGCTATGTTAGTAACATACATTATTATTACCCTGCAACCGTCATCCCCGCGACAAGCCATGGGAGACGCGAGCTCGACGGACAGCAACGACTTATGTAGGCGCAGGCCAACCTACTTGCAATCATGTTTAGGATACTGTTAGAGCTGGTCTGCACCCTATGCACCAGAGAACCGCATCTTTTACGCATTGTTGCATAAAAACAATCTACATGTGCATCCGCGAACATTCCCGACGCACTACAGAAACGGGGCAGGCCTACCAGAACGCATTGTTGTATTGTACGCGTAGAGCGTTGTAGGATCGTTGAGTATATCCAGCCCACAAGCTGTAGGTGTAAAAGTTTGTACAGTAGGCTCGAAAGAGCGTTATTTTGACACCAAGTGAACAGCGGGCAAACCTGCGGGCTAGCATATTCGCTCTGACCGACAACGCTCGACGCTCCCTCTCAATATCACCATTGTCTTTGAGGTCAGGGGTCAATGCATGACCAAGGTATTTAAATTCACGTACTATCTGTAGAGGTGAGCTGTTAAGTGTTAAAGGTGGTACTTTCTCTACTGTTTTACCCCTGGCTTCAAATACCATGACGACTGACTTTTTAATGTTATACGTCAAACCATGTATTGTAGTGAACTCTTCACATTGTGCTAACAATTTCCTAAGGCCACAAGGTGATGCACTGATTAAAACTAGATCGTTGGCGTACCAGATATTGTTAACGCAGACACCATCGATGTAACAACCGACTCTAGCACTGCTGAGCATACATATTAGCTCATTCACATACAGATTGAAGAGCGTTGGCAAGCTCAACCCCCCCTGTTTCAGCCCACATTCCAACCTGTATGGACGTGACAATGATCCAGCCCATCGTACATTGTTGATCTGGTTTCCATACCAATATTTAAAAACGTTAATTAGTTCAGGTGGTAGAGTATTAAGTATCTTATTCCAGAGAATATCGTAGGAAACCGAATCAAACGCCCTAGATAGATCGAGGAAGCAGGCATATACAGGTGTATCGCGTTTCGTGTAGTATGAGATAGCATGCTTAAGACACAACACCGCACTCTCTGTTGACAACCCTGGACGGAACCCAAATTGGTTGTCATGTATTGGAGAGCACTTATTTAGTTGTGTGTTAAGCATGCCGTCAAAGACCTTCGAGATCACGGTAGCCAAAGAGATAGGCCTATAGTTATTGCTATCCGCAAGGTCACCTGTTTTATTTTTAGGTATCGGAATAACTATAGTTCTAATCATTTCGGCCGGCATATAACTATGGCTTATACAGAAACCATAAAGCATACCAAGAACTCGAGGTAAGTGCGGTCCGGCGTAACGGAGGTGTTCGATGCTGAGTCCGTCATGTCCAGGGGACTTATCCCGTGGCATAGATTTTATGGCGCTGGCCATCACGTTTGCTGTAAACTTTACGTTGACTGCCATGCCGGACTCAGAATCAAGCACCACCTGCGAAGGTCCCAAAGGAGAACTAACAATAATTTTTCCTTAAAGATGTTCGCTATATCTTCTGGATTACTGACGCCGCCGACACTCACAGGGATACCCGGCTTCGGCTACAATTTAGATGTATGCTTCCAAAAACTCCGGAAATCATTCTTAGAATGGTGCGAGGCCAGAATATCCATTTTAATGTGGTCCTAAATGTGCGAGGCTAGAAAAGTATTTAAATCAAGATTAAAATGGTGCCAAAAGCACACTTTTGGCACCATTTTAATCTTGATTTAAATACTTTTCTAGCCTCGCACATTTCATCATATGCACACCCAGAAGTGCGCTTACCATACCACGACCATAGCATAAATTTTTCCCTGGCCTCCCTGTGAGCCACCGCGACGTGTTTGTTCCAACCTATCACAACCTTTCTCGGATACCTGATGCTGCTTCGCCGACCCACCAGTGCAGCCTCTTTCAAGGCATGTACGATGTCTGCATACAGTTGATTTATAACAAATTTGTGACTAGGATCACTACACGTTCTATCACAACATTTACTTAGCGATTGAGGGAAATCGATTAGTCTCAATCTAGCATGACAAGCTTTTTGAAATGACTCAATCTGACTCTGACTTCTCTCTCCCCATACAACTTGGTTCAATTTCATTTCAGTTGCATCTTTGGCATAAGTGACTCTAAACTACATTCCACTATTAAGGGTAAGTGGTCAGACCAAACTACATCATACATCACGTATACATTTTTAACAGAGTTTACATTTGCTTTTGTTACCAAGCAGTGATCCAGCCACCGCTTTGAATTGTGTGCCTCAATTAAAAAATGAGTACGTGTCAGACTGTATTCCTAGAATTTCCATAAGATTTCAATTTGATAATTTTAATATACCTATTTACGCAAATAATAGATAGATAGGTACCTAGACTTTATTGCACATCACAGAATAAAAATTTAGATGTGTAGATATAGGTCCAATGTACAATTGGCGGTTTTCTCGCATAAGAGCGATTTCTTCCAGACAACTGTTGAATGGACTAGATTAGCAATTGAGAAAGGTGGCTAGTATGTACTGTAAAATATTTTTAAATTCTAATTTAAATAGATACTCAAATATGTACATATACTAAATATAGATAAATAAAATAAAATAAAGGTTTTATTCACGTAGACTTTAAAAAAGTGCTTGTAAATAGTCAGAACATGTTTAGTAATATAGTTGTACACATTATTATTTCTCGTAACATAGATATTTAGGTACACATTGTAAAATTTATATTATTATAGCAATGATATTTAGCTAGCTCGTATCAAGTTATTGTCAAGAGATTATGTTTAGTTATCTAGTTTAAGTCTTATATTTTTACTACATATCGTCAATGGTTCTGTCTATATTAAGGTATTATTATTATGACGGACCTTGTGTTAATAACGACGGTCGCGCTTTAATACTACCACCGGATCCAATGCGCCCCAACTGAGAAGACCCAGCGAAACAAACTCAGTGGGTTCATCTACTAACGGTTTCAACACGACCCAGTTGAGACGGTCCGGCGAAACATACTCAAGCGGGCATGAACACGGGATTTGGTCCAATTAGAGTAATTATTTAGTAGGCAAACACAATATATGCTCGATCGGTTGTCTAAATGCTTATTATTTTAGATCATATTTATTATGCGCAATAAGATCTTTATCCTTCCTATTTACTTTGAATATGAGTGACGTATCATCAGTGAATAAAACTATGTCTGATACTTTCTCTACCAGATAAGGGAGATCATTTATATAAAGCAGAAATAAAAAGCTATGCCTTTTAAATATTATTTACTATTGTTTTAATTTTGGCTGGGTTCCTGATAGGTGGATTGTGTCTTACACTGATCAGGAACCCATCCAAAATTATCATCCGTCTCAGGAATCCCTCAGTCAGGTACTTATGATAGTGTTGGGGTTTTGGTGTCAGACATTCGTTTAGCCTTTTCTAAAAATGAATCTTTAGTTGCAGCTTTCTTGGATATATCCTCAGTTTATGATAGTGTTCATCTTCCCACCATCAGGCAAAAGTTGCTACAGCTGAGGCCTGAGAGTTCCGGTTAAGATGATCCATTGCATTTTCAGTTTACTCATATCTCGTTCCTTGGTATTGAGAGTCCAGGGTGAGGATTTTGATACTAGAAAGACTTGGAGAGGCTTGCCGCAAGGCTCAGTTCTAAGCCCTTTGTTGTTTAATCTCTACACGGCCGATGTAGGGTCATGCATTCTACAATATGCCGATGACATGGCCCGAAATGTGATTACCACCTCTATCGAGAGTGCAGCGTCTTCCATTTTTATCTCTCTGGACTCCCTAAATCAGTGGTTAGTAAAGCATGACCTTAGTTCGTCTGTTAGCAAAAGCTCAGCAGTTATTTTTTCCCGCAAAAGAAATATCCCACAAGTAACAATTAGTATCAACAGTGAAAATATTCCAATTGTACAAAAGTATCTATTTGAACTCCAAATTAACTGGTTTACACCATATAAATTACTTATACTAGAGACATTACAAACGTGCGAACTGAGTCATAAATCTTATTGTCATAGGAATGTGACAATGCCGCGTCACTCGTTATCGATAAAGGGATGCCGCTCGGGCGCAATTGCGCAGGTAGCTAAGCTAGGACACTCCGCGGTGATGACTAATGCAATTAGGTACTTGTCATTAGCAAAAATGTAGGTAGGCAGGTGTATGTATAAATGTAGTAAATTAATTATGAAATAAAAAAATCATGCTAGAACATATTTTGCATTATTTCCTTAACCTTTCCCTCATTACATGCTATTGACTATCGACAAATCCTTTTTTTATTGTTACACACAACACTAGGAGTGCGAGCGAGACTTCCGATATATCTATAAGTGTGAGCGAGAGGTCTGATAAAAATGATTTATGACTCAGTTCGCACGTTTGTAATGTCTCTAGTATAGTTCAAAGATGTGAGACAGTTGTACCAATATTGAAAGCTCTTGCAGTAGTTTGGTGGTGTGCTCACCCATATACTATGTAGTTGGTGTATAATGCTTTAGTACGCAGTATAATGGACTATGGGAGTTTTCTTATGGTTCCTTGTAATAAAGGGGCCTTAACTAGGTTAGATAAGATCCAATCAATGTGCCTCCGCATCATATCTGGTTGCATGAAGTCTTCTCTCATCAATACGTTGCAGGTTGAGTGTGCTGATCCCCCTTTAGCCCTAAAGAGACAGTTTTTAGCATCACGGTGTGTATCCAAAATTGTAACTCAGACCTCTCACCCTTTAACTAACATGTTTTTTTATTTAAGTTTGCAATTTAGAGAGGCACGATATTGGCGCAATAAAGATATTCCATTAGTTCTTATTCTCTTTCAAGAGTATCAAAATTTTGTGATCCCTATGGTTAAGTTTCCAAGACTAACACTTTTTAGTTTTGATTTTGTGGTTTTATGTTTAAAACTATAAATTTACTTTAATATTGGTATCTCAAAAACGGTTGCGGACATGATCTTCAATGAGGTAATTAGGGAAAGGTGGAGTGGTTTTGAAAGATTTTACACTGATGCTTCAAAAATGTCGGACACTAAGCCTGTTGGAGTTGCAGTGTATTACCAAACATCTAGCATCATTTTAAAATATAGGTGTCCTAAAGAGTATTCACTGGGGAATGTGTGGCTATATTGAAAGCATATCGCTTTATAGCGAGTCACAGTATAAATAGAGCAGTAATTTTCTCAGATTCTTTAAGTACCCTAAAAACCTGAGATCAAAGCCCTCATCGATCACAGATAGTCCTATTATTTTAGAAATTAAAAAATTTCTTTCGGCTTGTAGCTAAAGAAAAAGTTTTTAACTTGTATGGATCGGATGAATTTGCTGATTTATTGGCAAAGAAAGCCGTTACATTCCAAACTGTAGATAACAGATTTTACTGTTTTTTATGGATAAACCTCCCCAAAGGGAGCTTAGAACAACCATGGTAAAATTATTGGGATATTTCTAGCAAGAGGAAAGGTGGCTTCTATTATAGGGTACAACCGGATATTGTAATAAAGCCTTGGTTCCATAAATATAAAAAGGTCTGTAAATGCGTGATATTAACTGTTTGTAAACTGCGATTAGGTTTCTGTTGTTCACGTGTTTTCCTGTACAAAATACGGATTCGGGATTCATCCCTTTGTGAGTGTGTGCTGGACGAGGGTTCCTTGGACCACATAATAATATTCTGTGAATGCACCAATAATAATCCTGCCTAGAATTGATATGTTCATCTTCCAAATTTGAAGATTCCCATTCCCATTATCTTTTCTTCTTTGCTTACATTCCCTTACCCAGAACTTAACGAAGTATTAATGCGCTTTATAAGATGCAACGGCATCAAATTGTGATTTTAAGTCTGTTGATGAATGTTGAATGATAAATGTTGGTGTGGCATAAGTAACCTACGTTATATATATATATATATATATATATATATATATATATATATATGTATATAATTGTGTCTGTTTGTTTCAGTGTTTTAACCCCATCGACAAGATACACAATTAGTTTTAAAATATATTTAAAATTTTTGGTTAAATTCTATCGCACGTTTTTCCATTCCACATCTGACATTGCCAGAATTGGCGACATCTGTATAACTTGCCATTTGGAAAATGAAGAAGAGTGTTAAAATCTAATTTTGACTTAACTATCCGTGAAAATATACATTACTGAAAAAAACTCTGTCCGGATTAAATCTATCATATTTGAAACTTTAAAATAAAATATTGATTACGATGGTTCAAAAATTCTGGACCTTTGCTTGTTACGTGATTTTTTAATGGCGCCCATGTGGTGTTGTCATAAATATTTCAAACTAAATAGTAGGTTTTGGCGCCAACGCGGGACGCATCGAGGCTATGTTTTATTTTCAAAAATTGGTGTAAATTCGAGTTTTTATGTGTAAATATGGTGGATTTTTAGACATAACATCTTCGACAACGTACACAAGGGGAGGAAAGTGCGATATTGCCGTGAATTGTGATTTTCCGTGTTGAAACCAAAACTCCATAGAAGCCTCTAGTAAAGTCTCCACTGCTTTACTGGGGTGGGACTATGACTTGACTGTGACGGACGTGATGGACATGACTGTGACGGACGTGACGGACATGACTGACTGACTTTGAAATATAAAATTATAAATATTACAACTGAAGGCGGTATGGTCACAGACCTTAGCCTGCCCAAAGAGGGAAAAACAAAAAAAAAACTAAATAGTATGTGAGAAAAAAAGCGCGTGAATTTCAAATTAAAGGACGTCTTTTTTATATAATTTAATTAATTTATATCTAAATAACTGTATGTTAGTTTTTTGGAATGGGTAAAAAGGGAAAAAGAAGAGGATGCAGCCTTCCTACCATTGCTGCCGGTTTCCGAAGACGATGGCGGGGAAACGTCGGGCTCCGATGAGTCTACAACTTCTGTTAATAAAGACAAGTATCGGGAACTTATGTTAGAGTTCGTATACTCATTGGTGTGAAGCTATGGTTAGAGCTGGCCGGTTGCCAACACCAAAAGGGTAACTTGTCAGTATGTTTTCAAATAAAACAATTGATATTTTTCATTAACTGAATAAACAATAATATCTTACGAATTTTACCTTTTATTCATAATATTCGGTAGCAAACGTTATAAAACGTTAACATGGTAGCAGAGTGAAAGACGTTTTGAGCAGAACGTATTGCAAAACGTAAGAGTTGTGAGATTTAGAAGAAGTTCCGTCGAAAGTTTAAGGAAGAGAAAACATTTTTTTGTCTGCAAGATGGAGGATGGATGCTATCTTAGAAGCAACAAAAATAAAGCTTGGTCTCTTAAACGATTCCAATTGGTCGACATGGAAATACAAAATTACAGCAGCCATGAGAGGACTGGGACTTCTGGACATAGTTGAAGGAAAGTTCAGTAAACCTCAACTATCGGATCCAGAAAACTGTGAAAAATATAATTCAGAGTTGATAACCTATCAGAAAATCAATAGCGCAGCTCTATTATTAATTACCACAAATCTTTCGGATGAAAATCTTCAAAAAGTTATGAGATTTAACGAAGCAAGAGAGATATGGGCGGAATTGATCCGAATCTATTCAGGTGTATCACAAGACCGAGCATATGACCTTTGCATGAAGTTCTTTGGCTACAAGAAAGAGTCCGACAATGACATGTCAACTCATTTGTCAAAAATGAAGAATATTTGGTCAGAACTAGAACAAGAGATGAAGAAAACTGAAAATAAAGGTGAGCTACCGGAGATCTTCTTGATTTGTAAAATTTTAGACACCTTACCAGAAAAATACTTCTCTTTTAAATCTAGTTAGCTTTTGATAACAAAGTCAGAAAGGACAGTAGAAAACTTGACGAGCCAACTTTGCACATATGAGCGAGCACTATTAAGCAAAGATGAAGATAAAGAAATAGAGGTCCTAAATGTTCAAAAGAAGAAGGGAAAACAAAAGATCACGAGAGATAAATGCCATTATTGTGGTAAGATTGGTCATAGAGTGAAACAATGCGAAAAATGGATGTCTGATGGACGACCACCAAAACCGTCAATGACAAAGAGCGTTCCAAATACAAATGTGAACATGGGTCTTATGGCAGTTAACAGTAAGATGGATGAAGACCATGATAACTGGTTCATAGATAATGGAGCCACAAGTCATGTAACAAATAGAGATGATTTGTTTGAGTCATTCCACTACTTTGACGACTCATACACAGTAACCACTGCGAATGGAGAAGCCATTCGAGCACTTGGAAAAGGAACACTAATAGTTGAAGCTGACGTAGGAAGAGGTTGTAAACAACTGATCACGCTAAACGATGTTTGGTACGTACCTAGCGTGAAGAAAAATCTATTCTCGGTTTTATCAGCACAAGATAAACTCTCAAAAAGTACTTTTATGTCAACAGCAACAGAATGTAAATTATCAGTCAAAGGAACAGTCATGCTTATTGGAAACAGGCAGATACAAGGAGGTCTGTACAAACTACGTTTGACAAACAGAAAGCCTTTAAAACCTGTAGAAATAAACACGATAGACTCAAAGAATTTACTTCAGCTATACCATGCAAGATTAGGACATCAAAGTAAGACTCATGTGAAAAGAGTAATTGAGAGAGAGCTTGGGATTAAACTGAAACTTGATAGCGAAATTTGCGAAGGCTGCATTTATGGCAAGGCACACAGGCAAAAGTTTGGTACGAGAGAGAGGGCGACAGAAGCAGGAGCATTGATACATGCTGATGTATGTGGACCTTTCCCGTACTCAATGAGCAAATGCAGATACTTTGTTCTATTAAAAGATGATTTGTCGAAATTTCGATATGTGTATTATCTGAAACAGAAGTCGGAAGTAAGTCAAAAGCTGAAGCAAGTGTTAGCCGAGATAAAAGTTATGGGACACAACGTGAAAGAGCTTCTGAGTGACAATGGAGGAGAATTCGACAATGCGGAGGTACGAAAAATACTTCAAGAAAATGGTGTCATGCAAAGACTTACGATGCCATACACGCCAGAACAAAACGGATGTGTAGAAAGAGACAATAGGACCATTGTCGAAGCTGCAAGATCTATAATGCATTCAAAAGGGCTATCTAAAGGCTTGTGGGCAGAATTAGTTTATGCCACAATATATATTCTGAATCGGACTGGACCCACACCATTTGATAAAAGTCCATATGAGATTTGGTGTAAGAAAAAGCCAAGAATCCGGCATTTAAGAATATTAGGATGCACTTGTTATGCACATGTACCAAAAGTAAGTAGGAAGAAATTGGACAAGAAAGCAAAGAAAGGTATACTTATAGGATATGATAATGATGAAGGGTATAGGATATGGATCAAGGAAACAAATAAGCTAGTACGATCTAGAGACGTTACCTTTGAAGAGAAGACCCTAGAATCAACAAATCAAGATCCAATACCTATAGAAAATGGTCTAATGAGTTTTGATGCTCCGATTCCTTTACACTTCGACATACCTTTTTCTTCAAGTAGTGTTATACCCCAGACTGACACTTGGGTTCAGGTATCATTACCATTGAATGAAAACACCGAATCAACGACGGTGAATATAGATGAACCTGTGATTGAGACCGAAACACAACCTGCAGAAGATATAGAAGCAGAAGCAAACTGTAGAAGAGTCATTTACAGAACCAGAGAATGAAGCATTCAGAGAAGATACTCATATTGATCGATCTCTAGAAGATGTTGAGAGTGAACGAAATCTAGAAACAACATCACACAGAATGACTTTGCGAGATCGTTGTTATATAAAACCATCTAAAAGATTTGATGACTTTGTTCTTAACTGCGTTGAAAAGGTTTATGGTCATGAAGAGGAACCAAAGACTTTCAAAGATGCTATGAAGTCTATTGAGAAAGATCAATGGTGCAAAGCCATGGATGAAGAAATAAGATCCTTGGAAGAGAACCAAACATGGGACTTAGTGCCATTGCCCAAGGGACGCAAAGCCATATCTAGCAAATGGATTTACAAGATTAAGCGAAACTCAGATGGGTTTTTGCATAAATACAAAGCCAGACTTGTTGCGGTTGGCTATTCTCAAAAGAAAGGCGTGGATTTTGAGAAGACTTTCAGTCCAGTAGCAAAAATGAGCACAATCAGAATACTATTGAGTATTGCCGCTCGAGACAATATGGTCTTAGCTCAATTTGACGTATCCACCGCATTCCTTTATGGAAGCTTAAATGAGGAAATCTATGTCAAACAGCCTGATGGATATAATAATGGGACTAACGAAGTATGCAGATTGAAACGAAGTTTATATGGGCTAAAGCAAGCGCCATTATGCTGGAACAATTGCATTAAAGACTTTCTTCAAGAACAAGGGTTCCTACTTGGTGAAGATCCTTGTTTCTTCTCGATGAAGAGGGGAGAAGGTAGACTATTACTAGCCCTATATGTTGACGATGGTATGATTGCTGGTACCTCACAGGTACTAATTGATGAGTTCCTCGAGAAGCTTGAGAAGCGATTTAAAATAAAGGCCCAACGTAACAAGAAATCTTATTATTTTCTAGGACTTGAGATACAAAGAGAGAAAGATTGTATCAAAATACATCAAGGTGCCTACACTAAAAAGGTGCTTGAGAGATTTGGTATGGAAAATTGCAAAGCTGTTGCTACACCAATAGTAAAGGACTCTGAATTGAGAGAAGAAGCTAAAGGAGAACATCGCTTTCCATACAGAGAGGCCGTTGGAGCCCTTGCATACCTGATGGTGGGAACAAGACCCGACATAGCTTACGCCGTTGGTGTTGCATCCAGACACCTAGAAGCTCCTACAAAAACAGATATAGCAAAAGTAAAGCGAATATTACGATATTTAAATGGTACGCGAGAGTTTTGTCTTACCTATAGGAAAGGCACTAAGAAAGAACTGGTCTGTTACAGTGATGCTGACCATGGTGGAGATCCCAACACTGGAAGATCAACTTCAGGTCTAGTATGTGTCTATGGAGGACTGATATCATGGAGAAGTCAACTGCAGACATCAGTTGCAATTTCAAGCACTGAAGCAGAAATTGTAGCTGCCAGTGAAGGAGCCAGAGAAATCATATGGCTCAAGCGATTAATTGAAAATGTAGAACAATTAACGAGGATTCCTGTTCTATATGTGGATAACGAATCAGCTATCAAATTGGCTCAGAATCCGCCGTATGAGTTCCACAATAGAACTAAGCACATCAAGTTGCGGTATTTCTTTATTCGAGAAGCTGTAGCTGATGGAATTATGAGTACTGCAAAGATTGGAACTGAAAACCAAATTGCAGATATGTTAACAAAGCCACTGTACAAACCAAGATTGGTACAACTATGCCGTCAGATTGGGCTGGAAGCATGACAGAAAATGTTGTGCTGTTGTACTCTGGGCACCATAAGCTTCAAGAGAAGATGTTAGAGTTCGTATACTCATTGGTGTGAAGCTATGGTTAGAGCTGGCCGGTTGCCAACACCAAAAGGGTAACTTGTCAGTATGTTTTCAAATAAAACAATTGATATTTTTCATTAACTGAATAAACAATAATATCTTACGAATTTTACCTTTTATTCATAATAATCGGTAGCAAACGTTATAAAACGTTAACAACTTAGAATCCCAGACTATATACGATCTTATCCAGAAAATGGAGGTAACTTTGAATATGTAGTCTTTATAGAAACTACAGATTCTGTCCCGATCGGCGATAGAGACATGATGTCTCCATCCACAAGCATAAAAAAGTACAACAAGGGCGTAAAACAATTAATTAGGACCAATAGATACAAAATAGGTGTCATCTTTGAAAGGCCTGGTTTAGCTAATGCAGCATTATTGAATCGCATATTCCTGGATAGTTATAAATTAAAAGCCAGTATACCTGCAGCTGCCACTAAAAACACGGGTGTGATTATGCACGTACCTATTGACCTAGGAAATGAACAGATATATAATGCCATTTCCAGTACTAAAAATATTATTTCTGTAAGAAGATTTATGCGTCGTACTATTTCAAAAAATGGAGCGACGACGTTTATGCCAACAAAAACCGTGTCCATTACATTTTCTTGTGCTTCATTGACTGATAGTGAAGACCTAAATAGCTGGCGATTCGACGTTCGTTCGTACATTCCGCCGGTAAAACAATGTCTGAAACGTTTGAGATATTATCACATTTAAAAAAAAAAAAACAAATTTTGTAAAAACTCACAAAGATGTTCTATTTGCTCAAAAGATCATCACTATACACAATTACAGTACCAACAACGGAAGCTACTTGCTGTAACTGCCATGGCAAACATGTAGCAATTTCAGTAGAGTGTCCAATAAAGAAAAAGAAATTTGAAGAAAATAAAGACAAAATTCGTAAACGTTCTTATGTTGACATATTCAATGAAAAGTCATTTCCATCCCTTACAAAGTCCCGTCCCACAGAACAACTTAAATCAGTAATACAGTCAGAATCAGTTTTAAATGTTATAGTACAAACTACAAACAATAGTAACATTAATGTCTCAAAATATAAATAAAGAAAAAAGTATTAATTAGCACTCAAAACATAAAAGAAGTTCTCTTATCAAAAATTCAGAATAAGAATACAAATGCTTCTTAATCTTATGGACCAGCTAAATATTGTACAGTGGAATGCTCAGAGCGTCAATAGCAATAAACAACATTTTTCCTATTTTTTACATGAGAACAATATACATGTAGCTCTATTGTGTGAGACTTGGCTCAAACCTCATATGAGATTTAATATTACAGGCTATAATACAGTAAGATTAGATTCAGGTAATGCACACAACGGTGTTGGTATCTTAATTCACAATAGCTTACAATTTAGTAAAATAGATACTTTTTATGATGATTCCATCCAAAATGTAGCAATACGCTTAAAATATGGCAATAATAAAGAACTTTCAATTGTGAGTTTTTACAGCCCCGGAAATGCTTCATTCACTAAGTATAAGCTTGATAATTTAATTAATAGTATTCCTGTTCCACTCTTGTTAGGAGGAGATTTTAATGCGTATCATTCAGCTTGGGGATGCAATAGTGTGAGCATTCGGGGGCGTGATGATCTTGAGGTCATTAACAATCACAATTTGGTTCTATTAAATGATGGAGAAATGACCACAATTGGCTCTGATAGGTGGCAAAGAAATGCACTTGATTTAACTGTAGTGTCTCCTTCCATATCATTGTCTTGCAATTGGTCTGTTCATGATGATCCTTTGGGTAGCTACCATTTGCCTGTAATCACAAAAGTACATGTTAATAATTATAATATTCCACATCCAGAAACATCAGATTTACCAAAACATTTTAATTTCAACTTAGCTGATTGGGAAATTTATAAGAAAGTGGTTGATAATACAATTAAAGATATTAAGCTAAATCAATACCACCCACTAAAAATATACAAGGACTTGCTACAACTATTGACTTCAGCCATTTCAAAATCTGTGCCATTAACTCATAGCAGAAATACAACTTTAGATACATCTTCATTAAATAATCATAGAAAACATTTACCTCTACCATGGTGGAATCTTAATTGTGCTAAAGCAGTGGAAAACTCTAAGAACGCCTATAAAGATTTCAAGCATAATCTCACTTTAGAGAATTATATAAATTTCAAAAAAATGCAGGCTCTTAATAAGTTAACATTAAAAAGAGAAAGATATTTAAGTTGGCTTTCTTTATGTGAGACATTTAACAGAACAACTCCAATTTCTAGACTATGGCAGATTTAAAAATAAATTAATAAATTGTATATACCTCCAAGTAATAATATTTCGTCCTGGGTATTTGATTTCCATAAAAAAATTACACCAGGTACAGCTGAGGCACATACACATTTCAATCACTTCAGCATGTAAGTCATGATTCAGAAAACTTTAGTTATTTAACTGAACCATTTTCCCTTCAAGAATTAAAATCTGCAGTGTCATCCAGACGTGATTCAGCTTTTGGCCTAGATGGAATACCATATAAAATGTTTAAAAATATATCTGTTAAGGCTCTTTCTGTTGTACTTAGTGTTTTAAACTTACTTTGGCAGAATATGATCATCCCTAAGGAATGGAAAATAGATTGTCTCATTCCATTACTAAAACCTAATAAAGAAAGTCAGAAAGCAGATTCATATAGACCAGTAGCATTAACATCATGCATGGGAAAATTTTTCGAACAACTAATCAAACAAAGACTAGAATTTTATATAGAAAGTAATAGCCTCTTACCTTCAAATCAATTTGGGTTCCGACGTGGGTGCTCCACTCGCGATAGTATCTCTTATCTACAACTAGACATATTCAACTCTCGTAAAATGAAGCATCAATTAGTTGGTGTTTTCTTTGATGTGGTTGGTGCATTTAATAATATTAATCACCATGTTTTATGCAGTGAACTGCGTGGCCTTAGTATTCCTGAAAAAATTGTAATATGGATTTTTAACTTTTTACATGGTAGAGAAGTTTATGTTAAAGTGAATAAGCAATTAATAGGACCACGTTTTTCATATAAAGGTGTGTGTCAAGGTGGTATACTGAGCCCATTACTTTATTTACTTTATGTACATAGACTAAATATTGTGTTAGGACCTCAAGTAACTAATTTTCAGTTTGCCGATGATTTAGTAGTTTATGCCTCTCATCTAGACACACATTCCATTGAAATTATTTTAAACCCTGCATTAAGAAGATTACAACATTACTTTAGCTATTTAAATTTAGATATTAGTGTAGAAAAATCAAATTTATAGTTTTTGGCGAGTCTGAATCAGTCCTACACATTTATTATAATAATGATGGGCTTCCAGTAGTGAATGAAGTTAAGTTTCTAGGAGTAATCTTTACAAGCAATCTCTCATGGAATAAGTATGTTGATCATTTGTTAGGTAGAGCTAATAAAGCTTTAAATTTTTTAAAATCACTGTCAATTGCTGCTGATATAATATAAATCGGATAGTTTCAATATTAAAAGTTATACTAGAGTGCGCATAGACTGGAAGTGTATCACTGGTGTTATTAGTGATCAAGAAAACACTCGGAATTAGTGCTAAAACTAGTGAAAATAACTCTGGAATTATCTACCCTCAAAATTTTTATGTCATGTGTCACAAATAACAATGTATCACCCACAATTCACCTGTCACCGAAATGACATCTATGACAAGTGACATTCTTAATAAACAGTGTTGCCACATACTGTACTGTTTAAAAATTGTACCTAAATTTTCTTAAATCGCCAGTGTGATATGAAATATGAGCGATAATAAAAATAAAAATTCCACAAAAACCAATCCACCACCACTCACTCACCAAGTATTCCATCCTGGACTTTTTAACCGTCAAAGATCCTCATCGCTCAGTAACATTGAGCAATCACTGCCAAGCAAACAATCTGAAATAATAGATCTTGAAAATGATGTCGAAACAACAATGAAAATCACCACAGATAATGCCAACTCGCAAGGTCCTGCTCCCCCACCTTGGCAGCGCGTCGCTACGCATCGCTACTATAAAAAGAGGAATATAAGTGACTCACCCCCACAGACCGATAGGACAATAACAAATAATAGCTTTGAAAACTTGCCCCTAGACTCGACAGATACTCCAGGGCTAAGTAACTTTAAGAAACCTAACAAGCCCCCGCCAATTGTCCTTCATGGCATACAAGATGTTAAGGAACTATCTAAACTGATTGAAACAGTGAGCAACCGAGATCAATTCAAGCTTAAGATTGTCAACAAATCTCTACTACATGTTCTTGCTGTCAGAGTGGAGGAATACAAAAAAAATATTACTGTCATTAGAAGTAACGGACTCATTGGTTATACATTTACTCCAAAAGACACAAAAAGCTACCGCATAGTAATAAAGAACCTGCATCATAGCACTCCCCACCATGCTATCACTGATGCTATTGAAGCCACTGGTAACAAAGTGAGGAGTGAAATAATTAATGCACGATATGGACCTAAAAAGATTGGGTATCTTTTTCTCTACTTTCTTTGTTAATCTTGAACCAGACAATAACAATCCAACAGTGAAAAATATTATATACATCTATAATCAAAGGATAAAAATAGAAGATCCACGCAAATCAACAACTATTGTTCAATGCCAACGTTGTCAAGATTATGGACACTCAAAAAACAATTGTATGAGACCCTTTAGGTGTGTCAAATGTGGTGAGAATCATAAAACCTCTGAGTGCCATAGAAAAGACAGAAATTCACCTGCAAAATGTGCACTATGCTCATGTGACCACCCAGCGAACTACAAAGGCTGCCAGGTATATAAGTAGCTAATTGATAGGAAGCACTCCCACTTCAGACCAAGAGAACAAGCTTCTACTCAGCCCATTAAGGGTCTTCAAACTGTAACGCCAACCACTTTCGTAGAGCCTCTTATTCCGCCTCTCATAGCTCGTAAAGAAAATATGAATCCACAAAAGACCTTTGCACGCGCCGCAGCTTGCAAAATCGCAGATGCTCCAACGACAGCCGATAGCTCGGATTCCCAAAATTACAGTCAGCCAACAATTTCTCTTGAAAATATTCTCTTAAAACAAAGTGAGAAGATTGATCTCTTAATTCAACAAATAAGCTCCATGTTGGGTCTTATAACAACACTAGTCGGAAAACTATCAAAATGACTTCACTGCACATAGCAACGTGGAACATAAATGGTCTTGCACCTAATACTCATGAACTAGAAATTTTCCTCAAAGACAACAAAATGGACGCATGTCTTGTATCCGAAGCACATACGACTACAAGAACTCGAATACTTATTCCAGGCTACTGTGTATACTTTACTTCTCATCCTGATGGTGGAGCTCATGCTGGTTCAGCAATCGTCATTAAAAACAGAGTGAAACACTGTTTACTGCAACCATTTTCTACAACTTACTTGCAAGCCACTACCGTGCAAGTTGAAGACCGATCAGGCTATATTAATCTCTCGGCAGTGTACTGCCCACCACGACACTCAATCAAAGAGGATATGTTCACAGAGTTCTTTCAATCACTGGGAAATCGATTCATAGCCGGCGGTGATTGGAATGCAAAGCACACGCATTGGGGAGCCAGAACTACAGTAACAAGAGGTCGCGAACTTAAAAAAAGCCTTGACTTTAATAAGCTCACCCATCTATCAACTGGAGAACCGACATATTGGCCTGCAGACCGTCATAAGACTCCAGATCTCCTTGATTTTTACGTAAAAAATATAAACCATCTATATGTGCACATAAAATCTAGTCTTGATGGTTCCTCAGACCACACTCCTGTTATGCTAATGTTAAGCACCACAATCATATCTAGCGAGTTTAATAATGACAATCTGCATAATGCGAAAACCGATTGGGTCAACTTTCAAAGCTATCTTGAGGATTCTATTAATCTCAAACTTCCGCTAAAAACCGAAAAGGACATTGATTATGGGTGCTTATACATCACAAATCTGATACAAGTCGCTGCGTGGGTCAATACTCCAGAAAAGGTCATATCTTCCCGAAGGGTCCCGATTCCTATCACTATTCGTGAAAAAATATCAGAAAAGCGCAGACTATGTAGAGTGTGGCAGGTTTCTCGCAACAAAGAAGACAAAACTCGACTTAACCGTGCTATCGTAGATCTAAAATTTACTCTTGCTGAAGCAGCCAATGAGACTTTGTAATGGAAATTTGAAAGGATATCTCCGAATTCAAGTGGCCATCTCTCTCTTTGGAAGGCTACCAAGTCAATGGGCCAACCCCAAGAGTGCTTTCCGCCTATCAGAACTGGTAATTCTTGGTCCCGTAATGATTTAGAAAAATCTGAGGCTTTCGCAACCTACTTGGCTGATGTATTAGAACCAAACACCACTGCTGACCCTGACGACCCTGAAATAGATACTGTCCTTGACCAGGTCCTTCAGCTAAGCCCACCGCTGCGTTCGACTTCTCCAAGAGAACTAGCCAAGGAAATATCAAAATTAGCCATAAACAAAGCGCCTGGTTTCGACCTCATTACCCCAAGGGTTCTTAAAGAGCTTCCCAGAAAGTGCATTGCTTTTCTCACAAACCTTTTCAACGCCATTTTAAGAGTTTGCTATTTTCCATCCCTCTGGAAAATGTCACAAATAGTGATGATACACAAACCTGGCAAACCTGCAAACGAAGTGACTTCATATAGACCAATTAGCCTTACGCCATTACTGTCAAAGCTCTGGGAAAGAATTCTCCTATCTAGGCTCAAACGACATCTTGATGAAAATGACATCATACCGAATCATCAATTTGGCTTCCGCAAAAATCACTCAACTGTGGAACAAGTGCACAGAGTCTACCACACGATAAGACAATGCCTTAAAAAAAAGGAGTTTTGCTCTGCTGCATTTTTGGATATCCAGCAGGCGTTTGGCCAAGTGTGGCATAAAGGCCTGCTCTTTAAAATTAAAAATACTCTCCCTCACTCTTTTTACCTTCTGATGGACTCTTATCTCAAAAATAGGCAGTTTCAAGTAAAACAACGAAGCGCAAGATCATCTATCCATACATGCTATGCCGGAGTTCTGTTCTCGGTCCTGTGTTGTATAACATATTTACTCATGACCTACCAGAGGCTCCCAATGTAAATGTCGCGACCTTCGCAGATGACGGCGCTTTCCTGGCGTCTAATAGTAACCCTGAAATCGCTAGTAGAATGCTACAAAATCAATTAAACCTCACCAATGAGTGGTTGCTAAAATGGCGCGTTCGAGCAAGTGCACCTAAGTCTCACCACATCACGTTTACTCTGAGGAAGAAGTTATGCCCAACAGTCAACCTCAGCCAGGAGACATTGCCACAATCCAAATGTGTGAAATACTTGGGCTTCTACTTGGACCAACGTATGGCATGGAAAGACCATATAACGAAAAAATGAGATGAGATTAATAACCGATTCAGAAATCTTTTGTGGTTACCAGGCAGACAGTCAACGCTATCCCTCAGTAACAAACTTAGAGTGTATTGCGCAGTTATCAAGCCTATTTGGACTTATGGAATACAATTGTGGTCATCAGCCTGTAAATCCAACATTATGTGCCTCCAGAGAGCTCAGAACAATATATTGAGGACAATAAGTGGCGCAACTTGGTTCACTCGCAACTCAGAGATTCATGAGTACTTGGACATGAAAACTATGATTGAAGAAGCTAAAGTTTACTCTGAAAATTACACAGATCGCTTGAAGAATCATCCTAATCCTCTGGCAAATACGTTTCTGCAAATAAATCATATAAAACGATTGAAAAGAGCCAATGTGCTTGATGACTGAAGAGAGTTGGGGCAGTGGCCCTAATCCTCTAAAAATTATTTCACTTCAACCAACCTGATTATAGTCACATGAGACTGATTGCAGGTTAATAAAATTCAAAAAAAAAAAAAAAAAAAAAAAGATATTGCTGCTGATCCTATAAATTATGCTTATGCT
This sequence comes from Pseudoips prasinana, assembly GCA_951640165.1. Taxonomy (NCBI): domain Eukaryota; kingdom Metazoa; phylum Arthropoda; class Insecta; order Lepidoptera; family Nolidae; genus Pseudoips; species Pseudoips prasinana. The sequence continues at coordinate 12,665,826 of OX621259.1, read as the reverse complement.
GTATAAATTTTATACTATCACAGAGTGTACAATCCCTCTAATTCTATTAATGTTCCCTATATACTTCATGACTTTTTAAACTTGATCAGTATTGACCAACAACATGAGATTCAGAAATGTAAAGATAAATGGCCATGTTATTCCAACAGTTATAACAGTAAATTCTGGCCCATGGAGATTTACATCAATCATGACATAAGGAGTAAGGAAGAAGTATATAATTTAATAGCAGAGTTTCCTAGACACAGGTGTATATTCACTGATGGATGTAAGAAGAATAACAAAGTTTCGATGGCTATATATTTACCTCATTTTAAAGTTGGACATGGAGTTCGGTTGCCTGATGCTATGACTATATTTACAGCTGAATCACTCGCTATTCTATCAGCTCTGCAGTATTTAGGTGAAGACTATCTTGGGCACTTGACGTGGCTCATAGTAACAGACAGTATGAGTGTTCTAAGGGCTTTACAAAATCCAAAACTAAACGCTAACACCAGTTATATAATATACCAGATTAGTCTATTATACGCTGAGCTATGCTCAAGAGGATTTGAAATAGCTTTGTTTTGGACACCGTCCCACATAGGAGTAGCAGGAAATGAAAATGCAGATCATCTCGCGAGAACCATTGTTGACGTTCATGAGTTCGTAGAAGCAAAAAAGGTTGCCATACCAAGTTCCGACTTACTACCTAAATTAAAAGAACAACAGTCTCGTATATGGCATGAGAATTGGCAGGAAACCTTAAAAATTAAAGGAAAATGGTATGGAAAAATAAATCAATTAGTCGGTTCAACACCCTGGTTCACCAGATCAGTTTTTCCTAAGGACAGAAAGTTATAGGTTACTTTAAATCGATTGAGACTTGGACATAGAAAATTTAACGCTCATCTTGCCAGAATAAAATTAATAACATCAGCCAATTGTAACAGCTGTGATATGGAAAGCGATCAGACCTTGGATCATATAATCTTTGTATGCCCTGCTTATGCCATGCAAAGTATTTTATTCATAGATAATTATTAGAAGTTTATAAAACGCCAGCAAGCATCCCGCGCGACACCCAAGCTTTGCTGGAAAATTACAGTATCTATACAGCATTGTATAGATTTATTGACACGACTGGATGGGCAATTTAGCCGATCGGGACAGGACATGAAACTGGATATGACCAACACATGGATATGAAGATCTCACGGACTTGAAGAACAAAATGGAAATGACCCCTAACTATACGAAATATTACTACTGAAGACGAGGCTTTGGCCTTATGTCAACATGAACTATACCAATACACTAACCACAGATGAGGCGGTATGGTCTTCGATCTTAGCCTGCCCAAAGAGGGCGAAAAAAAAAAAAATCTTTTGTAGTAAAAAAAAAATTTTTTTATGCCTGCTATTGCTTATCAGATTGGAATATTGGAATCATTTGTATTTTCAGGTTAAATATTTGAGATTGGATGAATGAGTAAAGAATGGAGACTGACGACGATATGATTGTTTTGGTAGTAGGGGATGACGATGTTAACGAAAAAATTACCCAAAATCCGACTTCGGTGTCTTCAGAGGCTTTTTTACGCGTTGAGGATATTATGGAGACAGCTGCTAAACATGGACAGTACATAGAAATGAAGGTAGAACCAGCGGACGACAATGAGAGGGAATATGAAGATGCGGTTACAATAGAGGTAATATTTACCATCATCTATCAGCCGAAAGACGTCCACTTCTGGACAAAGGCTTCCCCAAAGATCTCCTCAATTGTCGGTCTTGCGCTATCCGCCAAAATTATGAAAGGATCGTTGGAAGGGAATTCACGGGGTCTGTATCTGTGTGACTAGGGTGGAGGTAGAACCTATACAATTAAAATTGATCTGTTAAATATGTATATGTTTTTATGACACCCAGTTGTGTCACATTTGTATTAAGATTGAGATTTGATTTTAGAAACCTAATAATAATAATAAATATCTTGGGGGTTGGATCTCATATCGGGTCGCCTGAATTTGAGTTAAGTGTGTCTATGGGGGGGTTAAGGGGGTTAATAAAACGCATTTTTTTTTAATTAATTTTTTAAAATCGTAATACTTCATACAAATGCATAAAACAGAACGCAATTTTGAACATTTCGTAGCAATTTCGATATCTACAGTGTTGTAAAACAGTGTAAAAACATTGCTTTCGTATTTAGAAGTTATATTTAGTTTTTATATAATTATCCGAAAAATACCCAAAACTGAATTGTTCATTGTCACTATCATAATATTTTTGCAAAACTGCACTTTTATGAAATAATTTGGGTTAGGTTAGGTTAGAACGGTGACCATTTGGCGCTAGAAAAACATTAACCATGGATATCTCCATAACCATGGGGTTCCACAGGTTGAGTTCCCCTCTCCCCTCCATCCCTCCCCCCTCAATTTACTTAAGTTTAAAGGCAACTTGATTTGAGATATTAACCATCTTGGGGTCCATACTGGGGTTGGATCTCATATTGAGTCGCCTGAATTTGAGTTAAGTGTGTATCCCAGTGGGTTAAGGGGGTTCGTACTAAGTGAGTGAGTAAAATGCATTTTCACCAATTTTTTATTATTAATTTTTAAAATCATAAGACTTCATACAAATGCATAAAACATTTCGTAGAGATTTCGATACCTACAGCCAGTGTTGTAAAACAATGTAAAAACATTGCTTTCGTGTTTAGAAGTTATATATTTTTTTATATAATTATCTGAAAAATACCCAAAACTGAATTGTTCACTGTCAGTATCATGTTAGGTTAGAACGGTGACCAATTTGGAGCGCAAAGGCGAGCAAGCGTAGAGAGCGTGCCGCGACAGCGGCCGCCAAGCGCTAGAATAACATTAACCATGTGGTTCCGCGGGTTGGGGATGCTACAGGAGGGTAGACCCCTCCCCCCTCAATTTATTTAGGTTTGAAGACGACTCGATTTGAGATATTTACCCCATACTGCCATCTGATCACAAACTAGGCAGAGTTCTGTGGGAATTGGAAAACTGATAAACAAACTTATATATTCCTGAATACTTAGATATAATAAATAATTTACATGTAGACAGAGAACAAATGCTCATCACATAAAGATTTGTGTGATGAGTATACTCTAGGTGCGGATTGAACCCATAACCTGTGACTTAGCTGTCAGGCTTAGTGACCACTGGATAAGTGGTCAAATATGAAGTTACAAAATGCTAGTTAAGCTTTTCAGTTGAGGCTGATGTAGACAGCTATGTTTCACATCAGAAGACGTAGAATCCTCCACAACTGCAGTGGTCGAAGGGATTGTGTTGGGGATGGAATGTTACATTCCTAACTGGCAAGTGGCCACTATGGGGATTAAAAAGCGGCCGTGGTTTTATAAATCTAGCAGAGAGGCTAGAAAAACAAAGCTCTCTGCATATGAGGCTTGGCCACGGCTCGTGCTACTAAGGATCCTAATATTGCTGATGTGAAACGGAAACTGAACGCTGCCTCCAGGTCTAGTAAGAAAGCTATTGCCAGAGCAAAATTCGACTTCGTCGGCAGAATTGGTGACCGACTAGCGAACTACCTCTCCGGGAGTAGAGCCTTCTGGTCACTTGCCAAAGCAGCCGAGGAAAACTTTTGTCAGTCGTCTTTGCCACCACTCCAGAAGCCGGATGGTAACTTGGCGTATAGTGCTAAAGAGAAAGCCGATCTCTTGGGAAGTCTCTTTGCCTCGAACTCGATTTTGAATGAAGGTGACGCCGTACCACCCACTCTACCATGTTGTGGTACCGCAATGCCGGAAATCTCCATTTCTCAACGGGAGGTACGGCGGGAATTGCGATCCCTAGACATTCATAAGTCGAGCGGGCCAGACGGCATACCGGCGGTGGTATTAAGGCAGTGTGCCCCTGAACAGTGTCCTGTATTAACACGTCTTTTCACACTTTCCATCTCCACTAGGCAAGTACCGTCTTCGTGGAAGACCGCCCCCGTTCACCCGGTGCCCAAAAAGGGCGATAGATCAGACCCATCAAACTACAGGCCTATCCTCCCTACTCTCCAAAGTGATGGAGCACATTATCAACAACCAGCTCCTGAGATACCTAGAGGACCGCGATCTGATTAGCGACCGCCAATATGGATTTCGCCACGGTTGCTCGGCTGGTGATCTTCTAGCGTATCTCACACATCGATGGGCGTTGGCCATTGATAGTCAAGGTGAGGCACTGGCTATCAGCCTAGACATGGCGAAGGCGTTTGATCGGGTCTGGCACCGGAGTCTTCTATCGAAGTTGCCAGCATACGGTCTTCCCTAGGGATTATGCACATGGATTGCCAGCTTTTTGTCCAACAGAAGCATAAAAGCCGTTGTAGATGACAGCTGCTCGGATAGCAGGGACATCAACGCTGGCGTGCCACAGGGCTCTGTGCTGTCCCCGACGCTGTTTTTGCTGCATATCAATGATATGTTATCCATAGGAAACATTCATTGCTATGCGGATGACAGCACCGGGTACACCTCCTACACGGGCCGTGCCAATATCCCTCGATCCGTTATAGAGGAAAGTCGTGAAAAGCTTGTGTCTGACATCGAATGCACTCTTAACAGAGTTTCTGATTGGGGACGACTGAATTTAGTCCAATTTAACCCCTCCAAGACACAAGTTTGCGTGTTCACCGCTAAGAAAACCCCATTTGCTGTAGCTCCACAATTTCAAAACGCAGCCCTCACCATCTCTGCGAAGCTTGGGATCCTTGGTGTTGATATCTCTAGCAACGTACAATCCCGTGGCCACCTTGAGGACAACGCCAAACTGGCAGGGACGAAGCTTGGTGTGCTTAACAGGGCGAAACAGTATTTCACTCCGCGGCAAAGGCTATTGCTGTATAAAGCACAAGTCCGGCCCCATATGGAGTACTGTTGTCACCTGTGGGCGGGAGCACCAGCTTACCAGCTTGGGCCTCTTGACTCAGTCCAAAGACGCGCTGTGAGGATTATCGACGATCCTAAGCTATATAGACACATTGAACCCTTAAGTCTAAGGAGAGACTTTGCCTTTCTCTGTGTGTTCTACCGTCTATATAATGGGAAGTGTTCAGAGGAATTGTTTGATTTGATGCCTACGGCCAACTTCTACCATCGCACTTCTCGCCACAAACAGGGTATTCATCCTCACATCCTCGAACCTTTTCGATCACGTACGGTTTGCTTTCAGCGAAACTTCCTCCCACGTATGTTGAAGTTGTGGAATGAACTCCCTGTTACGGTTTTCCCAAGAGACTACAGCATGGGGCCCTTCAAAAAGGGAGTTATAAGGTTTCTAAAGAGTTGGCAACGCGCTAATGATGCCCCTAGTGTTGCAAGCGTTCATAGGCTACGGTGACCACTTACCATCAGGTGGGCTGTATGCTTGTTTGCCAACTAAGTTGTATAAAAAAAAAAGGCTCAGGCAGAAGGGTAATATTTTTTTTTCCTCTTTAATCTGCAATCGGTTCTCTAGCCATAATCAGATGTGCTCCAGGGACTTAAATTAAATGACACCATTATCCAGATCTAGTATTTCCCATCTTTTCAGGTGTTTAATATATCCTTTTGCTGACTACCTCTTTAACTGTGGGCATCTCCACATATTCATGTACCTCTGTGTTCCTAACAGACCAGTGCGCATTTGATATAACTCTTAAGGCAATATTTTGGAATCTCTGGAGGATGTCTATATTAGAATTGCTAGCAGAGCCCCACAGTTCTATTCCCTAAGTCTGAAGAAGGGTAACATCAAATGCATATGTTACAAACAACCTACATAATATATTATTTTTACATGTAAATATTAATTTTGCACGTTGGTATTCTTCAGGATAAAATAAAAAAAGAACTCACTGAAAACTCCTTTGATCCTGAATCTCAAAATGATTACATCACATGCAAGGCTGAAACTGATATTCCCGATGATACATCTCAACCTGATGGTAATGATTACATCCCTTTAAATGAAGACCTGGTTACCTCGCTCAAGCATGATCAAAAGACATCATTTGTAGAAGACCTACGTGAACAGTATGCTGAACTTTGTGATAATGAAAAGCTATTGATAGATGCATTGGAACAGATAATGAGAAGTGTTAAACCACCACCTCCACCAAGAGACTTTTATATCATGAATGGTATTATGATGGAGTGAGTGTTTATATTATTTTTTAGTTTGCTTAACTTTCCAAATAAATTCAAACCCATGATCCTGTTGATGAGGAATTATTTTACTTCACTACACTATGTAGTTTTGTGGTGCCTTAGACATACAAATGTTCATCATTGGTAGCCGAGATGGAAAATAGATGCCATGTATAGAAGACATTCTTTTTAAAAAAGCAGTCTGCACAAGGCAAATCAATCTGTGTCGCCAGGTACTTTACAAACACCATTGACACATAAATTGTAAACCCATAATCAGAATAACAAATTATGGGTCAGCCAGATAGATGTCCTTTGCGGGAAATCGGGCAGGGAGTCAACTGTTTTAACTGCTGTGCCACATGTGTGTGCGGTTTTACCCTTGTTAAATGTTATAAATTATACATACATACATAGACTCACGCCTGTTTCCCAGAGGGGTAGGCAGAGACAACGGATTTCCATTTGTCACGATCTTTGCATACTTCTTTTGCCTCGATTACTGTCATTATATTCTTCATACATGCTCGCCGGTTTAGGGTACTTCTGACCTGCCCTTCCTTGAGAACATCTCCAATTTGGTCAGAGAATGTTCGACGTGGTCTTCCCCTTCCGGTTGTCCCATTCACACAGGCCAGGTATACTTCTTTTGTCAATCTTCTTTCATTCATCCTTTCTAAATGGCCAAACCATCTCAGCATGCCTTTTTCAATCTTTGTGACTACATCCTCTTTCACACCACAACGCTCTCTTACATCAGTATTTCGAATTCTGTCTCTCAAAGTCACACCACACATACTTCTCAGAGCTCTCATTTCCACTGCATTTATTTTGCTTTCATTCTTTTTCTGCCATACCCAACTTTCACTTCCATACATTAAATTATAACTGTGTTATTATTAAAGTTTAATCAACATCTGTTTAATAGTTTGTGTGTGAAAGAGTAACAAGTCTCTATGCCTACATCCGAACATCTACATCTATACATCCATACTCACAAACTTTCAATAGAAGGATATACTAACAGGCCAGTATAATGGATTATTCAAAAAAATCTAGTACATTCTGTTTTCTCAATCCTGCCAATTGATTTGTCGCTATGTTTTTGAATTTTCTTCAATTCTTTTTGTAATTTATTATCTATACATATAATAAAATCATAAGAAAGTCAAAACTGTACATTGAATATTTTTTAAAAAGGATACATGGGGCGTGACCTGCAATCGATATCGAAACCAAAAATATAGTTTTTAGAATTTTTGTCTGTTTGTCTGTATGTATGTCCGGGCTAAACTCAAAAAGTACTGCATGGATTTACATAAAATTTTGCATGAATATTACTAAGAGGTTGGGTCAACATATAGTTGGGTATACATATTATCACGCTATCACCTACGGGGGATGAGCTGTGATAATTTATGAAATTTAATGCGGGTAAAACCGCGGGGCACAGCTAGTATTACAATATTTATTCTGCTATTTGGAGGTGACAAATGCATACATTTTGATATTATCAAAATTATTGCAGCCAAGAGTTATAAATCATGTGAATAATCCAACTTTCTTTTTTATATATCTATTTAGAAATATATAAATATGTTTATAAGTTGTCTGGTTGCCATAGGCTTTGACTAATTTGGGATCAGATGGCAGTGTGTTATTTGCCTTAATATATTTATTTATTATCTGTGAAAAGACTAGATTAGGAGGAAAACAGTTTAAATTTTTTTTCTTGCCAGATGTGCAGTGTGTGGGATTTTGTCAGAATCAGCTCCAGCAGCAACAAGACATTACCAAGAAAAGCATGGGGAGCGGTATCTGATATGCTATGCTTGTGGTGTTGATTTCAGGAGGTAAGAAATATTGTATGAGACTAAAACAATTAAAACTGTCTGCACATTAATAGGTGTGTTGTAATTTTTGATTTAATGTTCTATGCAGCCACAATTATTTACTACTAACTGTGCCCCGTGGTTTTACCCGCATTTAACTTTCTAAATTATAGTCTATGTGTTAATCCAGGGTGTCAGCTAACTCCATACCAAATTTTATTAAAATTGCTCCAGCCATTTAAACGTGATGAAGTAACAAACATACACACTCACAAAGTTTCGCCTTTATATTATTAGTGTGATAGTGTGATTTTCTAAATTACAAAGTTTAACTTGTAAGGAAGAAAGCAGTCTATTATAGAGAATTTTTGATAATGGCATGGGTTAAAAGACATATGTACAGGCGCCAGCACACCCCAACTACCCCAATCTGTCAAATCTCTTTTATAGATTCTCAACTTTGTCACAAAAGCATAAGGTTCACTTTCAATTGGGGAAATTTGAAAGATTGGTTTGGTTTGATGTGCTGGCGACTGTACCCATAGCTTTTTAAAATAAGTACTTAAATTAAAGCTTTTTAAAATAAAGGCCGAATACGCCCTCAGAAAAATCATGCTTTGGCTGAAACAAAATCTATTAACGCTCAACATGAACAAAACTGCATACGTTCCTTTTGCAATCCGTCGTATTAACAAGCCTCCTAATACTTACACCATTTTGGCGCACTCATGTGATACAGCTATATGTTCTTGTGTTCCTCTAACTCGTACTCACTGTGTGAAATATTTAGGTGTCCAAATTGATGATGGGCTGAGGTGGAACCTTCATATTGATACTCTAGTCGGTAGAATCATGCGTCTTATTTATATTTGGCGACTGAGTTTGAAAAATATTTTTCTAATGTTCCAATCGATGTTACCAAATCTCTTGCGTCTTCTTCTGTATCTGCTGAGCTAATACTCCAGCAAAGCGTAGAGAAGTGTGACACAGATTTTGAATTCTCGGTGGTTAACCCTAAAGATATTTTGAATGCTTTCAAAAGTATTAATATGAAAACCACTAGGGATCTGTGGGGTTTATCTGTTAAGACTATTTCATCAATTATAACTATAATCGCCCCACATCTAGCTGCTGTGTTCAATTGCTGTGTCGCATCTGGCGTATTTCCTGACTTGATGAAGTATAGTAAAATTATTCCATTGTTTAAAGCTGGTGATACTTCAGATCCTTCAAATTTCCGACCTATTTCCGTATTGCCCACTCTAAGTAAAATATTTGAAAAGCTAATGCTTAGCCAGTTGCTCAGTCACTTTAATATACATAATTTACTTCATCGGAAACAGTTTGGATTCACGAAGGGTTGTTCAACTATAGATGCAGGAGTCAATCTGTTAAAAAGTATATTCGCGGCTTGGGAGGACTCGCAGGATGCATTAGGTATCTTTTGCGATTTGTCCAAAGCATTTGATAGTGTTCATCATGACACTCTTGTCAGGAAACTACACCACTACGGTATCAGGAACAAGGCTCTCGAACTTTTGACTTCTTACTTGGGCAATAGAATTCAGAAGGTCGATATAAATGGTAAAAAATCTGCGGGATCCCCAGTGGTAATGGGCGTTCCACAGGGATCGATTCTCGGCCCATTCTTATTTTTAATCTATATAAATGACTTACCCTACTATGTAAGGGATAAACATGAGATTGTTTTGTTTGCGGATGATACTTCATTGACGTTTAAAATAAATCGACAATTACGCAATTTTGACGAAGTAAATGACGCAATCTCTAAAGTTGTTCATTGGTTTAATGCTAATAATCTTTTGCTAAATGACAAGAAAACTAAAGTCATAAAATTCTCTACACCTAATGTGAAACAGGTGGCTACCAATGTACAGCTTAATGGAGCTGGATTGACCCCTGTTGAGTCAACTGTGTTTTTGGGTATCACAATTGATTCAAAACTACAATGGGGCCCACAAATAGAAAAACTATCAGGCAAATTAAGTTCTGCTGCATATGCTGTTAAAACTATAAGACGGCTTACTGATGTGGATACAGCTAGAATGGTTTATTTCAGTTATTTTCATAGTATAATGTCCTATGGAATTCTTCTCTGGGGTAGCGCTGCGGACATTAACACCATATTTGTATTGCAAAAAAGAGCTGTAAGAGCAATATATAAACTTGGTCCGCGAGAATCTTTGAGAGAGAAGTTTAAAGAGATTAACATTCTGACTGTAGCATGTCAGTATATATATGAGAATCTAATTTATATGCATAAATATAAAGACTCCTTCTGTAAAAGGAGTGATAACCATAATATAAATACTCGATATAAGCATAACTTTGTGTTACATACCACCCGTCTCCACAAAGTAAGTAACTCTTTTATGGGGCAATGTATAAGATTCTATAACAAACTTCCCAGTGATATCCGAGAAATGTCTATGAATAAGTTTAAAAGAATTATAAAAGCCAAATTGTGTAGCAGGGCTTATTACAAAACTTCTGATTATTTAAGTGACAAAACAGCTTGGGATTGAGTCGCTCTAAATTAACACATTTAAATACAATGTAAATTTATTTAAGAAATATATATTTTAAAAAAGGATTCCTACTGAGTTTTCTGGCAGTGTTTCTCAGTAGCTGCCACGTCATGCACTGCACGGTAGGGTAAAAAAAATTGACGATTCCACACAAATGTAATATTTTAACGGAATAAACGACTTTTGAATTTTGAATTTTGAATTTATTTTCAAATCGCTCAGAGAATCTGCCAGCCCGGAAACACTAAAAATGACTTACCTCGCACTATGCCAGTCAATTATAGGATACTGCATTACCGCTTGGGGCGGTACAAATAAAACAAGCCTTCTAAGGGTTGAGAGAGCACAACGAGCTGTTCTTAAGGTAATGATGAAGAAACCCTTTAGATACCCAACCTCCCAAGTATATGCAGATTCTAAGGTCTTGACTGTTCGACAGCTTTTTGTGCTCCTAGCAACTCTTAGAAAGCATAGCTCTGTCAGCCCATCCAAACCTGGAAAACGAAAAAATCTCCCTCCAAATGTTCGACATTATACCTCCTTTGCTAAGCATCAATATTACGTCTTAAGTACCCATATTTATAAAAAATTACATAAAACACTAAACATACTAGACCTTAATAAATACAAGCTAAAAAATATACTAACAACATGGCTTCTCAACCAAGACTATACAAAGACCGAGTCACTGCTGACCTACATCACGTAAAACAACACTCACGCATACTTACATCACAATACACACACCTCACACACACTCACACTGGTTGTAAATTTACCTAGCATTAAATTAACATTTAATCACTGATGACCGAACACTGTCCACTTAAGAAACAGGTTTATCCTAGTTTAAGTGACAGGGTTCAATAATTATTCGAACATAGTTTTAAGTTTATAACTGTAAACAAATGGTATGTAAACTTTTTGGCAATAAATCTTATTATTATTAAAAAAAAAAATGAAAATGTTAAGCTAATTATTCTGCTTATTATAATAATTACATTATCATTAAATGGCAAAATGTGGATTCAATAATGGGCTTCTATCTTCTAATCTATAAATCAAGAAACTCTGAAAGAGAAAGGACTTAACACTATTAACGCATGCATTGGAAGTGTGTATCAGTTGTTCTCTGTAAAAACCTGTCATTGGCTTTATGTTTCCTACTCTAGCACTAATATTTTGTTCAGAGTCATTAGCTTTCCAAGAAATAAAACAAATCAATCTGCGCGGGACATATTATAGTGTGTGCAAACACAGGAGCACTTACTATTCCATCACTCTCATGATCCGAGCCTAGCGACACGACCGGAACGAGGTCAGGTTCAGGACCGACGGTTTTACTTGCTCTCCGAGGGTATAGTACCGCTAACTCACTGACTTCGGGCTGATGCTGAGAAATTTTTCTTTTTACAGAATTGTCCCAAAATCACTAGTCCTGGCCTGGGATTTGAACCCAGGACCTCGTTCTCTGCGGCTGAACACGCTGAGCGAAGCAGAGCAGTGTATGTATTTAGAAATATACAAGTATATTATCAATTATCTGGTTGCCATAGGATCTGTGTTGCGGAAGTATCGTATGTTCCTGCGACCCCGGCGCAGGTGTGAGATGGAACACCGGGTGGTTTTTAGTCAGTAGGAGTCTGACAGACCCCTCCGCCTCCCCCAAGGCGGAGGACATCCATACAGGATTTTCCACCCCGGCAAAAAAATAAAAAAAGTACATGATCTGCCCATCTTGGGATCAGATGGCAGTGTGTTAATTGTCCCCAGATATTTGTTTATTTTTTTGTAGTCTTTATGAAGTTCTAGCTGGTAATTACTGGGTTGGTTCTTCTAGACCGACAAATCTATACAAGCACGAGAAGCGGTGCGTGGCCCCGGATGCCCATATCGTGCTGAAGGCGCGTGCTGGTGTCGTGGGTCGGAAGGGACGCAGCCGCCCCTACCTCACTCTTAACAACTTCCGTTACAAAACCGCAGATCGATCTAGCAGTCCTACCAAGTAAGTAAATGTTTTTAATATTCTATACACGGTTACATAATGATCGTTTACATGACTTGGAGGGGTGATAAGGTGCATGAAACACTATCGATTTGTGTAGATAAAATTAACATATAAAATTACTTTTTATTATCAACTCGTGCTTCAGAGAAAACATTATGAGAACCATTAGTAAGTACGTACTTTCATTCAACGAGACCGATGAATTGAATATCAGCTGAGCGAGTCAATGACCTAGCTCGTTTGAGCGGGCCGCGTAGGTAGGTACCGTAGTCGTTAGCGTATACAGGAGTAGTTAACTAAAACGTTACTATTGGTTTCACGCACTATGCGAGTATTACATTATCACTTTATTTTTTTTTTATATTTTTACTTGGTAAGTTAAAACTCCTGTCCACCGGATTTAAACCTTCAAAAAGTAACCGTGTATAACGCACTAGCAGTTGTTTGAGCTGATGGATGCATATAACTTTTGGTATTAAGATTTTTATTGTACCTTTTATATCAACCAATAATATTAGCCGAAAGACGCCCACTGCTGGACAAAGGCCTCCCGCAAAGATCTCCACAATTGCCGGTCTTGCTGACAAGATCCTCCACCGTGTAGGTGGCCTGCCCACGCTGCGTCGTTGTTCTTAAAATGGAAAACAGAACTAACTATATTAATTAACCTTATTATTTTTTAATTTTCTTTTCACATGAACTAATTAGTAAAATAATTAAAATTAAATTAAAATAATATTTTAAATTGTGATTAATTTTGCATGCACATTGCAATAGAATTTCAATACCAATAGACGAGAAATAAAAGTAAGTAAGTAATCATTTATTTGCAAAGAATGTAGGTGTTTACAATTGGTGTTACAGATAAATAACGAATCCTTTTACATTCTGCCTATTTAGGCATACAAACATTTATGAGCCACATTTGCTCACAATACCCTTAAAACTAATACAACGTCAGTAGCATAAAAAATTAATTTATAGAAGTATCATTTAAGTATTCTCGAACTGAGTAATAACAATTATTTTGCAATAAGGTGGTGAGTCTCTTTTTAAAAACTTTTAATGGTTGAACCTTAATACAATTAGGTATTTCATTAAAAATAACAGGAGCCATTCCCATAACACTTTTTATTAAACAAAGCTGTTTTACAGTTACCTTCATACAATAGGTTTTGGTACTGTGACCTCATAGAGACTGTACGATATCGAGCTTCTTTTAAAGATTTGAGGACTGGTTTTAACAAGTATTGCCATTTCTAAAATATAAATACATGGGAATGTTAACAATTTATGTTCTCTGAAAACTGGGACACAACTGTCTGTGACCTTAATATTGAACATTGAACGTATGCAGCGTTTTTGAGCACGAAAGATATCCTCTCTATAAGTACAATTGCCCCAAAAAATAATCCCAAATCTTAGTATCGAGACCACCAAGCCGTGATAGGATAGATAGTAAAGTAAATATTAAGACAGTACTAGTACTGTCTTAATATTTACTTTTTTCGAAAGGTTATACAATGCATAAGCGATGTACTTAGGCTTTTTATTATTTATTATTATTATATTATTAGAAACTATCTGTCTATACCCCAATCTGTCAATTTTTTTAATAGAATTGCAACTTTATCAGAAAAGTATAAGGTTCACTTTCAATTGGGGAAATTTGACAGATTGGGGTAGCTTGATGTGCTGGCGTCTGTACCTCCATAGCTTTTTTCCCATCAATACTATCTAATATCATAATAATACTTTTAATTCATTGTAATGTAGGTACCACAGTTTTCGTTCCCTACGAAAACTAGATTCTGAAGAAAGTACGATAAAAAAACTAGAAAATCAACATCTCTCAGTCTTCTGTCTCATTCGCACACTTACTTTTCGGATATTTTTATTTGTTATTTTTTTACATGTATGTATGTATGTATCATCATTATATCAGCTGAAAGATGTCCACTGCTGGACCTTGTAGGGGGCCTGCCCTGCCAACGCTGCGTGTTCCGGTTGGTGGTCGCCACTCGAGAACCTTTCTGCCCCAGCGGCCGTCGGTTTTACGAGCTAAATTGAAATGGCAGTGGGCGGCGCACGTTTTTATTTATATAGATAATATTGAATCCTTTCAGATTCGCCTGCACGCAATGTTCGGCGGTGTTTACGACGCGGTATACTCTGGAGTCGCACGAGAACTTACACCGCGGTATCAGGCCGTACCGTTGCAAGTCCTGTCCTAGTGCCTATACTTCACATTCTGCTTTAACTGTAAGTACCGGGACTATTCTTGTGCTTACACTTCACATAGCAAACGACCTGTGAAAACCGCTGTCGGTCCTGTTCCTTTGCATACATTTCAAATTCTGCTTTAACTGTAAGTATCGCAGTCAGTACTGTTCTTGTGCATATATGTACTTCACATTACACACGACCTGTGAAACCCGCTGTCGGTCCTGTGCCTGTGCATACATTTCACATTCCGCATTAACTGTAAGTACCGCTGGTTGGTCCTGTTTCTGTGCATACATTTCACATTCCACATTAAGTTTAAGTGCCGCTGTCGGTCCTGTTCGTGCGCATACATTTCACATTGGATTTTAACTGTGAGTACCGCAGTCGGTACTGTTCTTGTGCATAAATTTCAAATTCCATATTAAGTTTAAGTGCCGCTGTCAGTCCTGGTCCTGTACATACATTTCACATTCTATTTTAACTGTAAGCACCGCAGTCGGTACTTTTCTTGTGCATAAATTTCACATTCCACATTAAGTTTAAGTGCCGCTGTCGGTCCTGTTCGTGCGCAACATTTCACATTCGATTTTAACTGTAAGTACCGCAGTCGGTACTGTTCTTGTGCATAAATTTCACATTTCACATTAAGTTTAAGTGCCGCTGTCAGTCCTGGTCCTGTACATACATTTCACATTCTATTTTAACTGTAAACACCGCAGTCGGTACTGTTCTTGTGCATAGATTTCACATTCCGCATTCACTGAAAGTACCGCTGTTGGTCCTCTCCTTGTGCATGAACTTAAAATTCCACACTCATAACTTCTTGATTGTAAACACTATTTCTGAGTGGAATAGTTCCACGAACAGGGAAGGATATTAACAATTTAGATTAGATGATCAATCACAGATGATTATGACAGGCCGATTGGCGTGGTTGGTAGATGCTTGCCTTTCACGCCGCAGACCATGGGTTTGATTCCCATTCCCAGGACAGATATTTGTGTGCATGAACATTTCTGTTTGTTCTGAGTCTGGGTCTAATTATCTAAATAAGCATGTATTTACTAAAGAAAAGTAGTATATGTATTATGTCAGTTATTTGGTTGCCATAGTACAAGCTCAGCTTAGTTTGGGATCAGATGGTCGTGTGTATATAACGTCGCAGGGCATGATTATTATTATATTGTCAGGAAGAATAACTTCTATTTATAATTATTACGATGTTAATTACGTTTCCAGCGTCACTCTAAGAAACATATGGAAATCCAGTTCATCTGCGAGCACTGCAGCCGCACGTTTAATGTGAAGGCCGCCCTCGTTTCCCACATGGACACCCATAACCGTGAGTTCCTCTTAACATTGTCTTCATTAATCACTACTGTCGCACAGGCTATCCATATATTATTCTTTTAACATGACTTTTTACAATAGCCTAGGTCTAGCGGTAGCGAGTTCACCTGCAGAGAACGAGGTCCTGGGTTCAAGTCAGGGGCAGGGCCATAAGTCATTTTGAGACTTCTCTTTAAAAGAAAACTTTCTCAGTGTCTCCATTGAGTCTGGCCGCCGTAGCCGAAATCGGCTAGGAAGACATTATTATTACTGTATATGTGTGGTTCCAGCAATCCCCAAGCACGCGTGCGCGGAGTGCAGCCGCCGCTTCGCGCACAAGGCCGCGCTCGTGCGGCACGTGCACAGGGTGCACAGGAAGCTGCCGCCGCCCTGTGCTTGTCAGATCTGCCCCAAACGGTACGGACTCTATGCATTTCCTTTATCTTTTGTATCAACAAATATATTGGAATATAAAACAACATTTTGTGGTAATTAGAAAAGATTAAGAGATAAAGATAAATAGGCGTTATTTGTATATTTAGGTAAATACTTACTTTTTTATCATTTGAGCCTAACAGCAAAAACAAAATTCAAAAAACGACGTCACTTGTAGTGAGGTATCTGATATTTACATACATACATACGTAGCCTGTTTCCCAGAGGGGTAGGCAGATACAACGGATTTCCATTTGTCACTATTTTTGCACACCTCTTTTGCCTCGTTTACTCTCATTGTATTCTTCATACGCTCCCCAGTTTAAGATACTTATGACCTGGCTTTTCTTAAGAACGTCCTATTTGGTCATATAATGTTCTAAGGGTCTACCCCTTCCTTCCTGTGATATTAGTATTATAGTTTTTTTTTTCAAGAACCTTATTTCGTAATTCGGAATTGTCCGTTGACGTTTTGTATGACAAAGAAGTAGGAAGTATTCCCACAGAAATACGATTCAATAAAATAGAAATAATATTTATAATACATATTTATTGTCTTTGTTTGCCCGTTTTCCACTGACATGATAACGACATTAGAATAGAATACTCTTTATTATACACCATAAGAATACATATGACATGAAATATTACATAGATCGGTTGTACAAAGGACGGTCTTATCGCATAAAGTGATCTCTTCCAGACAAACTTAGCATGGATAGGAGTTGAACATTAACTTAAATTGATGAATATTAAAATAGGATTCGGTAACAGAAGTTGTACGTAACATTTCAACAATAGTTTTTTGAAACAGAAATTTATTCTGTGTTTGTCAATAATTATATAAAAAAATATAGGAGAAAGAACATATTGCAGTAGACCCTGGACACCTAGACGAATCAATGAAACTTTCAGACTCAATTTTGAATATTTATGTGCTAGTAATTTTTTTTCTTTAATTTCAATTTAATTTTATGCGATGTTTGTTTTAGGACGATTACATTGTCTATGGTAGAAGGATAATTAATCGTAAAATGAAACTAAGATATTAGTCCATTTTGTTTTTCTTTCACATTGTGCATCTATCGCGTCATGAACTGGCGGTTCGACATTTTTATTTACTTGTTTCGAACAAGCTAACGAAACTTCGTCGGTAGGTACCTACAGCCCAACCGTTTAACTCGCGTATCGCCTGCGCGGTAAGAAGGCCGGGGGGGGGGGAGGAGAGATGCTAACGGGTGGGGGTGCGGGGTGCGCGGAGCACAGAGCTTGCGGCAAGCGTAAGCGTGGCAGTCCGCTGGCTGTGCTCGCAGCGCGCGGTTGGTATTTGTGTTACGGACGCTTGGACATAAACCCACAAGGTAAACGATTTGCAAAGATAAATCTCAAGATGAATCGCTCTTCCCATTTTGCGAACAAAATTAACAAGCAAACTAAACAAATAACATACAATGTAAATTCCTTTTTTAAAGCCAGATAACAAGATCATACTTCTACAGAGTATCTTCAAGAATCAAGACGTAAATCTAAATAAGCTTGTTGCTAAAGCTACAGGACTCTCGGTGACTACTATATATAAAATAATAAAACCGGCCAAGTACGAGTCGGATTCGCCCATGAAGGGTTCCGCTGCAGCAAGTATTTCAGTTGATTAAATGAAAGGAAAATTGCGGTTTACAAATACGTCAGTCACAAATACGAATACAAAATACCGACTTTCATAAATCCGAGTGGTAGATAATTCTGAATATTACAACTACGACTATCATTACTCCTAGTTTTATAATTTCTAATTTTCAAAATTCCTAACGTTTATAATTACTTTTCTCGAAATACCGAGCTTCAATAGATTGAATAACAAAAAGTCCGACTTAACGATAATTCGAAACATCAACAATACGAATAAAAAGACTTTGTTTCCCCGGTCACAGTTCTAACTTAACCTAACCCAAATAATTCATCAACAATAGAGGGGATCTAGCACTCGGTGGCTGCATGCAACATGCAAGTAGAAAGGCATGCAACATGCAAGCAGGCATGCAGCATGCAGCATGCAAGCAGGCATGCAGCATGCAAGCAGGCATGCAGCATGCAAGCAGGAATGCAGCATGCAACATGCAGCAAGCATTGTTTCTGTCACGTCTCCGGCGCTGCGGGGTTTGGGCGGCCTCACGCGAGCTGTCCCGTTTTACCCTTCGCGTACGAAACCCTAAATCGCTCTACTTACTCCTATCTATGGTTATTTATGTCCATATTCCGTATACTCTGTGAGGTTCCCAAGTAAAAATAAATAATTATATTATTATACGGTTCATATTAAATAATATGTTTTTCAGGTACCCGCGAATGTCTCTACTGAAAATACATATGCAGAAAGCTCACGGAAAGTCGATCATAACTCGTAAGGTGAGTGTATATTTTTTAATATCTGAGGGCTACAAGCGAGCAAGTAGGTCACCTGATGGTAAGGATCACCGCCGCCCATGGACACTCGCAACACCAGACGAGTCGCGGGTCCGTTGCCGGCCTTTAAAAGTCAGCAAACAAATGTTCTTGACCCTTCCCTCCACCCCAATGAGCTCTGGCGACCTTACTCAGACTCGGAAACAAAAAATTAAAATTATTAATGTTATTATTAAGGAATGTCTTCTGTAAGGCCCAATCGGACTGCTCTTCAAGCGAATGAACGCTTTACCTAACCTCTCTTGAGTCTTGTTCAATAAGGGGCCTCCTGTGTTGCAGGCTATGAATATAAATGCAGTAGAAGCAATACTCCTGTTCACAGTTATCTGCGAAATGGGGTTCTGAACTATTCACGATTCGTGAATTGGTTTAAACTGTTTGTGCAAATCAGGACGCACCCCTATTTACTTATAGTATGGGTGCTTACCCTGGTGGTGTATGTGGGTGGAGTCCCTAGTGTCAGAGTTACTCAAGCCGCCCAGTAGACCTCTGATTTCGCTTAACGACTGTTGTCTAATAACTACAACCGGGACCGTTAGCTAAGCTTGCCGTCCGAAGCACGGAGAAGCTCAGAAATTAAAACACTTTGGTGGTCACCCATCTATGGACTGACCGCGAGCCTAGTTGCTTAACCTCGCCGATCATTTATTGTCGAATAGTCAATAATATAAGTTACACGATATATTGACCAAGACATAGCGTACCTAGAATATATCGTAGTCGATTTATAGTAGTCATAATATTCGTCACAGCACAATTGTCACATACATATAATTATGTAGTATTGTAGGTTCTTTATACCTTACTAAAATTTAAAGAACACGATAAACAATGCACAATATCTGCAATTTTAGAAAAGTCTCCAGGTTAAAATAATCCAAATTATACCAAGAATTCAAAAAATAGGCGCCAACCGTTCAGTCATTGACAACAACCATATATATAATATAAATGCGCAAAACATCGACGCACATGATATTTTTTTGTAAACCAAGTATAAGAATGATTTCTAACAGTGAACATACATTATTCTCTTCATGAACTTTTAATTTTGACTAAACCATATCTAACCATAGAATTAATTAGGACTTGTACCTTATAGAAAACTGGTCTAATGGCTTTGGACTCATTGTAAACCCTGCAAAATGCTAAGAAATTATCGTTGGCAGCCAGTTTTGGCGCGTAATACTTAGTAAAACAAGCGACACATTAGGACCAGTTTTTGTTGTTTTGTAATTCTATGTAAAGATGCCAGCACATCCAGCTACCCCAATCTGTCAAATTTCTTTAATAGATTTTCAACTTTATCACATAAATAAACTACCACTAAAACTATTCCACTTAAAATAAAAAAAATGGCCAACAGAAAAATGTTTCTACAATATTAAAGAATTTTTAGAAAATAGACAAAAAGTAGAACAATGTAAATAATTATAATGTTTTGTATCGTACCTAACTTTGATGTGTCTACCATGAAACATGTAAAAACTGTATTATTACTCAATCAGAACAATAAAGACTACTTTACTAAGAATAAGGTTCACTTTCAATTGGGGAAATTTGACGGATTGGGGTAGCTTGATGTGCTGGCGTCTGTACATATAACCTGTTCTTTTCGCACGAGGTATATTAGAGAGGGATGCTAGGAGTAATTATTAAATCCCCGTGGCTAAACCCCTGGGATTAGGTGCACTTTCAAGATATTGACTGTGTATTTTAAAATGAACAATTAATTTTCACAGATGTTGTTCAAAGCACTACCAACAATGACAGAAATGGAAGTAAAAAACTCGAAAATAATTCTCAACAATTTGTACAACTTCCGTGACGAAGACAGCAGATTTACAATAGCCGAACACAATGAAGAACAAGACAACATGAAGCAGGATCCGAGTGATACATAGGAAACTAGTCAAGAATTTGAAGAAACTGAAAATTTGGCTGACTTTTTACAATTTGTGAGAAAAGCTCAGGATTTAGGTGAAAATGTGATATATATCCGAAACAGTGAAGTGGTCGAAATGAACGATGTGTGACTCATACCGTAATGTAAAAATGATATTATATATATATTGATTTGGGTATATTGTGCCTACACTCCGAATTGATTACTGACAGCCTAAATAGACATAAACAATATAAAAAAACAGTGTGTTCAAAACTTGTGAATTCTTGTCGAATGTTATATGTGCGTGTGGATTGAGAGATCTTTTCGAAAAACTCTTCCAATCCCAACCAAATTATAAGAGGATTTAGGAAATAATTGTGAAAACTTCATGGTAAGGTATAAAATTTGTGAAACCTGGACAAAGTTAGTACTCATTAACTGGATCTCTCAATCTGGACAACTGAAGGAAAAGCCATAACGCGTATCCAAGAAAATACTGCCTAGGTGTCTTTGCATTTTAATTAATTGTGAAGGATTTGTGAAAGCTGTTAAATAAAGTTTCGATTCGTTTCAAAGCCACGTTTAAGATTTATAACGGTTTATATGGATCACTCAGAGTGGATAATTTTCAATTGAGTGATCTTGTAAAACGCGACCTAATACTGAAAAAGTATGAATAATTATCATGTTTATTGCAAAATATGCTTTAGGGAAAATTTGTGAAACAAAAATGGTGATTGAAATCTTACTGGTTCAAGAGAAAATGAATATCTTGTTTTTGTCGATCGTCCCATTTGAGAGATCATTATTTTGAACTATATTTAAGAAACCAAAACTTACAGGTAGAAGGTAGATAGGTACATCAGAAATTGTGAAAAAAGTTACACTAAAATTTGACGAATTAAAAAGGAAAAAAGTGACAACTGATGAAGTCGTCACTTTTTTCGTTTTTTTTAATCCTTGAGGAAAATTATTGTAAAAAATGATTTATCTTTTTAAGTATAACACTTACAGGGACGACTGAGTCGTCAAATTTTAGTACAACATTTTTCGTTTTCATTTTTCGTTTATTAAATATAGTTCAAATATTGTCCTTCTTGTCCAGTCTCTTGTTCCCTTCAGGACTTGTATGACGCTTCAACCAAAGCAATCAGCGTTGCACAATTTTGGCAAGATAAAATCTGATTTTTACCATCGACACGATAAGAAGAAGTTCAAAATAATGATCTCCCAATTCGGACGATCGATAAAAACAAGATTTTCATTTCCTCTTGAACCGTAATAGTACCTTCTGTATGGCCAAAATAGTATTCAATAAAATTCCTGAAAAAATTAAAACGTTAAATCTAGACAATTTTAAAAAAGAATTATTTAACATTTTGATAAATAAATGTTATTATTCATTGAAGGATTATTTAGACGACAATTCTATAATTACTGCCTCAAAAAATTGTACATCAACTCACCTACGTTGACAATTATGAATTTATTGGACATTAATATTTAGAATGACATGTAATAAGTATTTTGACATTTTTATATTTAAATTAATTATTTTAACCAATGAATTTGTTATATTATTAGTTAAATTATTCATTATGTTATTTAAATACAATATTTGTACGCCTCTGGGCAAAACATAGAGGATCTGCCTGTTTGTAACATCTCACAAGTTGTTGTAATTTGACCTATGTCAACAAATAAAGATTCTGATACTGATTCTGATTACCAGTAAAATTTGTATCACGATTTTTGTTTCACAAATTTTCCCAGAAGCATAATTTGCAATAAACATGATAATTATTCACACTTTTTCAGTATTAGGTCGTGTTTCACAAGATCACTCAATTGAAAATTGTCCACTCTGAGTGATCCATATAAACCGTTATAAATCTTAAACGTGGCTTTGAAACGAATCGAAATTTTGTTAAGCAGCTTTCACAAATCCTTCACAAAGAATTAAAATGCAAATTTTAGACACCTAGGCAGTATATTCTTGGATACGCGTTATGGATTTTTCTTCAGTTGTACAAATTAAGAGATCCAGTTAATGAGTACTAACTTTCTTTGTTCAGGTTTCGCAAATTTTATACCTTACCATGAAGTTTTTACAATGATTTCCTAAATCCTCTTATATTTGGTTGGGTTTGGAAGATATTTCAAAAAGATCTCTCAATCCACACGCACATGAATGTTATTTAGATTTTTAATTTATTTTACTATATGTATGGACACTGATTACATAACACCCTGTATAACTTAAAAATATAGTAAGTGTAAGACTGGTTTACGTAAAATAAAACAATATTTTAATGATTCTGCGATCCTTTTTTAACACGTCACTAAGACACATGTTACGTTAAACATGTAACATGTTAATTGAGTAAAATGTTTCTTTAGTAACATGAAAATTAAGCAACATGCAACTGTATTAATATAACCCTTTCAATGCGGTGACCGAGATATCTCGTACATCAAAATGTCCATTCACTTACTAATGACGAGATAATGCGTCCTCCAGAAACTGTCATTGTGAACGGGGCATTCACAAACAAAATCGCTCTCCCAGGCGGCACCAGATCAACGCCCCGACGATCTTTAAAACTACTATTTAGTAGTAGTAGTTGTTACTGGCAGTAAATTTTCGTATTACTGCATACGTTTCTGTTGTCTTCAAAAAAGAAATGTGGTACCACTTAATAACAAATGCTTCAAAATACTTAGTAATCCAATCACAAACAAAATCAGTTTACCTTCAATATCATAAAAAAACGACTACGCTACGATCATAACTATGGCAACACTACATTCAATTTTGAAATATTAGCTATTTATTGTTTTGACGCGATTAATCGACCGACCGAAAACCTTACCGTATTACTATTACTACGGGAAGGATTTTTCCTGTCGAGATAACACGTCAACCGTTTGTAGTGAAAGATTTTTCAGACGATTTATCTCGTCGGCAGTATATAAATGTCGTTTTGGTTACATGACAGCCGTACAGGGTAGCTATTTTTGGTTTTATCACGCCGCATTGAAAGGGTTGACAAATGAAATGAAATTTTGTCACGTCAGACCGTTTATGCTGGACACATTTTGGTATATCATCTATACATAGGGTTGACATCACTGGTAAGAACTGATACGGGACTTACATAGACTCACGCCTGTTTCCAAGAGGGGTAGGAAGAGACAACGGATTTCCACTGGGACACGTATTTCGCCTCGTTTACTGTCATTATATTCTTCACACATGCTCGCCGGTTTAGGGTACTTCTGACCTGGCTTTTCTTGAGAATGTCTTCGATATTGTCAGAGAACCCTTCCATTCGTACCATTCACACAGGCCAGGTATACTTCTTTTGTCAATATTCTTTTATTTATCCTTTCTAAATGCCCAAACCATCTCAGCTTTTTTAATCTTTTTGAGCACATCCTCTTTCACACCACAACGCTCTCTTATATCAGTATTTCGTATTTTGTCCCTCAAAGTCACGGGACTTATTAGTGGCAAATAAAACCTGAAAATAAGTGTACCAACGGTTTATTATAACAAAAAATCAATGACAACAAAAACAATTCCCCCCAATCATGATAAATTAATCGCAAACCAGTTCAATTACTGTTGAGAAACACCACCAGGAAGAGGTTCCTATTTCTTCGTCCAGTCATATTTTGATGTAGATTTTACTTTATATTGTAATATTGATAAACGGGACAAGTAACAATATGGGACGTGATACTTAAATACGGTGACAGTCCCGTATATACGGGACATCATACCTAAAGCGGTGACAGTCCCGTATATACGTATGGCAACCCCATCGATACATGACTGTGGTGGTTAAAAGGTGTTTCTATACGTGGGGAATCCCCTTAATTATTATAGAAAATGAATTGATCTCTATTTTATATAAATATGTGCAATTTAAAGTGTGTGTCTTTATCTATGTGATTTGAAACTAACATCTGATATAGAGGGACATGCTTATATATTTTTAATTATATAAACTAAATACACTGATTTACGGTCGGATTGTATGCCACATTATCCAGCATAGAGTGTATTTTAAAATCAAAACGTTTTAAAGTTTTAACTAGACTAAGAAAATACCCTATAGAGTTGATTCTTTTTTAATTAAGCTTGTTAAGTTAAAACTATTATTTTTCAAAATGAAAGCCTGTTGGGAAAGATTCTTTACAACATAATCGACAAAAGAAAAATAGAAACTTAAGGGGATATTTAGGACAGTAATATTTTAGTAAGTAATTCAATATTTTGATGTGAAATGGCCTAATTTTATGGAGATATCCCAAAAAGAAATGTGTCTGTCCAATGTCCATGTGCTCTATTCTGTATACTTTGAAAAATAAACTTTAGCCCTGATAATATATAAAATGTTAATTCTTAAAGAGTCCAGTGAAGTGAGTATTTCAAAATACCCTCTGTAAGCGCCATAACTCTGCGACGCTTGGATTAGATGGATATAGTTGGCTGGATGATGGGCCTGTGGTGTTTTTAGTAAATATATTTATGTGCATGAACATGTCTGTTTATCCTGAGTCTGGGTGTAATTACTTATCTATATAAGTATGAATTTACAAAATTAAAGTAGTATATGTAGTATATCAGTTATCTGGTTGCCATAGTACAAGCTCTGCTTAGTTTGGGATCAAATGACCGTGTGTGAATAATGTACTATTGTTATTCGTTTTCGCATTCAGACGCATGTCCTGTGTGTTACCTTCAAATGCAGTGTTGTTTTCATGTATCACCAGCCGGCCGGCTATTAATGGTGTATAGTATGCAAGAAAATCGGAGCTCATCACGTCTCTCAGCCCAGAAAGGAAGAAATATTGTTAGTCTTTTACTCTCCTTGTATATTTCCCCATTGCGTTTGAATGCGTCAACGCTGGCGGTTGACACCCTCATTTAATTAGCTTGGAAGGCAACACCTTAGAGCAGAATTGAGATAAGTCTGCTTCGTTAAAAAGTATTTTAACGAGGCCACGTTTGAAACGTTGCAAAATTGCGACTTTGCAAGGGCCAATAAAACCATAAAAACCGTAGTTGAATGCATATAGTATGGTCATGAATGCTGGCGTCCCGTTGTAGGGCTTCGTGCTGTCCTCAAGCTGCATATTGACGTGCCTATTGGTGTGGTCGTGGTTTCGATTCCCACCCAGGACAGACATTTGTGTGCATGAACATGTCTGTTTGGCTAATTATCTACATAAGTATGTATTTACAAAAGAACAGTAGTATATCAGTTATCTGGTTTTCATAGTCCAAGCTCTGCTTAGTTTGGGATCAGATGGCGGTGTGTGAATAATGTACCAGGATAATATTATTATTAAGGAGTCAGGACACATATTAAATCGAAAAGAGATCGTCACCGTTAAGTCGTTAGGCTCGCTGTCAAACAGGTGTCAACAGCTAACGTAAGCGCGTAACTAAAGCGCATCAGCAGCAGGGATACGTCGAGTCGGCAACGGCTAGGCGACGCCTCGGCTACGGCTAGGCGACGCCGCGCTTACGGATCGCCGGCCGCTGGTTAATCTGGCTGACGGGTCGGGAACGTTCGGCCACTCCAGATAGGGAGCTGGTTGCTAGTCAGGCGGATTGTGACGCATAAAAATATCACTCAAGTAATTCGTGACGGTCCAGTTTAAGTAATAGAGGCATTTATGTATGGCCGAACTTCCTGATATCAGAACGTTCGGCCAACCTGAATCTCCTGAACTAAAGACCTTAGGGAAAGTTTTAATGACTAAACACTTAGTAATGACATTGTGACGAGCAACCACTGCTTTACTTTCCGATTAGGCCCGGTCTCCACTAAAGCGTACATGTGCTGAGAAGTCCAAAGCGGAGACGAGACTCTTCTCGTTTTTCCTCTCGGGTATATCCTCCGAAGCTGTGCGGAGACACGAACAGTGGCGGAGATGTGCGTTGCAAGTGTGAGAGGCGTTGAGTGCTCAGTACGCATTCTGACATGAAAGGTAGACGTTATGTCGCTGTTAGAAAACAGGTATCTTCTTTTACTTCAGAAGAACTGAAGACTGAACAGGCACAGCTCACATCTCCGCTTCCATCGTGCCAAATATTATTGATCTCCACTGGTGCTGAGCGGAGAAAACATGTGTGAATAACGAAATTTTGTTTAAAAAACATCTCTCCGCTCGTCTCGTCTCCGCTTTGGTGGAGTCCGGGCCTTAGTGTGCTTTGCAGTTGGGAGTTTCATACAAAGAATACTGGTGTGCGTCACGATTGCTTCGCCACGTTATCCAAACAGAAAAAGAAATCGCTATATTTTTTGTCAAAATTATTCAAAATCGAAAGGAACAAACTAAAACTTTGTCAAAGCAGAAATAAAGAAGTTACAGGGGTTTTAAGTTGGCCGCGCGAACGTAACGTGCACGATTGCGCGGCCATGGAGATCTCAGTAACTACTTGGGATAGAGATCTAAATCTTTTTGTTAATTGAACATTTCATTTGTCAACAATTGTCAAAAAGAGAATTATAAGACTAAGATCAATATTTCACGGAATACTCACCTTAGAAGTTATGGCCGCGCAATCGTGCACTTGATGTTTCTTTAATCTCGATTATTTCTTCAAAACTTAACATATCATGCTGTAAAACTGTTACTAGAAGAAAGGTTTTAATATGTCCAAAGTACTGAAAGCATTTAATGCCACCAAAGTTTATTTAAACTGATGAAATCAAGGCAAAACAAAAGTTACGTGGCCGCGCAATCGTAACGTTACTTTGAACGCTGATATCTCATTATCTATAATTGTTAAGATTTCGGTGTTAATATCCATTTATTCGTAATATTAACCTAATCAGATTGACATAGCGTTTTACCCTCAGGACAATTTTCTACGCGTGTAATATCAAAAATTATGATATCTCTTATAATGTTCGAGTAGAGTGACCATAATTTCTGTTAAATATGGAGATATCTTTTGCTCTACTAGACGAAAATGTACCTTTTAGGAATAATTATTGTAGAATTGGCTAAGATAGTACAGTTCAATACAATATTCTTTTCTTTTATACACATGTTCAAATCATGCTATACAAAACAAGGCCGAAAAATGGAACTTAGTTCTGTTTTCACCACATGATGCGACATTGCTGCTTGTACTCCAGTAATTAACATATAATAAAATCGTAGGAATGTCAAAACTGTGCATTGAATGTTATTTAAAAAGAATACTTGGGGCGTGATCATCACAATCGACATCGAAGCCAAAAAATTGTTTTTAGACTTTTTGTCTGTTTAATTGTTTGTCTGTATGTATGTCCGGGCTGAACTCAAAACTCCTACCTGCGGAATAGCAATTCTATTTATTTTCATTTTGAGAGAACATTTATATTTCGAATTATGTACATTTCTATTTTATATTTCTAGCATTACTAACCCACGAAAATATGACTCCTAATTTGAAAAACATATTAAATTAGGAACCAAATGTGGGACGTTAAATTGTTCCAATCGCGTTACATTTCGTATAGTTTATGACCGTAAAAACATTATACTTCACCATTTCAGTCAAATTACGTCCACTGTTGGACAAAATCCTCCGCAAAGTTCTACAGAAAAATGCAGCTGCCCGTTCTCTGGTAGGTTTTCCTTCGGGACGATTTCTAGGCCCCCCCACGGAATGAGATGGGGTGATGATATTCTACGCCTTCACCACACGGCGAATTCGTAATAATTATATTTACTTTATCGATTTTACGTAAATGGTCGAAACTCCAGCTCAAGAAATACTGTTGTCATTACCATTAGGTACTGTTTCATTGATAAAATTATAACTCGTCAATACATAACAAAACATAAAAGTCGTTTGACAAACGGAAAAAGGAAAGTGCATTAAACTCATTTATTTTTAGCCAATTCTCCAACAATTATTCATAACAGGTACATTTTGGTCTAGTAGAGCAAATGATATCGCCATATTTAACAGAAATTATGGTCACTCTACTCGAACATTATAAGAGATATCATCATTTTTTTTATTACACGCGTAGAAAACTGTCCTGAGGGTAAAACGCTATGTCAATCTGATTAACACCGAAATCTTAACAATTATAGATAATGAGATATCAGCGTTCCAAGTAACGTTACGATTGCGCGGCCACGTAACTTTTGTTTTGCCTTGATTTCGTCAGTTTAAATAAACTTTGGTGGCATTAAATGCTTTCGGTACTTTGGACATATTAAAACCTTTCTTCTAGTAACAGTTTTACAGCATGATATCTTAAGTTTTGAAGAAATAATCGAGATTAAAGTAACATCAAGTGCACGATTGCGCGGCCATAACTTCTAAGGTGAATATTTCGTGAAATATTGATCTTAGTCTTATAATTCTTTTTTTGACAATTGTTGAGAAATGAAATGTTCAATTAACAAAAAGATTTTGATCTCTATCCCAAGTAGTTACTGAGATCTCCATGGCCGTGCAATCGTGCACGTTACGTTCGCGCGGCCAACTTAAAATCCCTGTAACTTCTTTATTTCTGCTTTGACAAAGTTTTGGTTTGTTCCTTTCGATTTTGACTAATTTTGACAAAAAATATAGCGATTTCTTTTTCTGTTCAGATAACGTGGCGGAGCAATCGAGACGCGCACAGTTAAATTTAGGTGCGGAAAACAGAATTTTATTTTTAGACAATTCCACGATGACCGTTGACCGTTTGATTTGGTATGCGATACACATCGCGTAAGTCACAGTGGATGTTGTTCACATTGGAGTTCAATATTCAAGCTTTTAGACTGACAATGTAAGCGAAAAGCATATCGGTGTTCTCTTTTGCTACCTTGGGTATATATTTAATTTCAAGACAAGTTTTTGACGTATACCGCAAGACTGGGATTGTGGAATACAGTATATTTACAATAAAACAAGTCAATACGCTGCTGTACGTGTATTCAGACTGCCGTCGGTACAAAAAGCAATGGCGCTGCACTACCCACATTAGTAGGCGTGGGTGGTAGATACGCTGCCTGTCACGCCGCTGGTCGTGGGTTCGATTCCCACCCGGGACAAATATTTGTTTGCATGAACATGTCTGTTTGTCCTGAGTCTGGGTGTAAATTATCTATATAAGTATGTATTTACAAAATAAAAATAGTATATGTAATATATCAGTTATCTGGTTTCCATAGTACAAGCTCTGCTTAGTTTGGGATCAGATGGCCGTGTGTGAATAATGTCCCAGGATATTATTTATTATTATTATTATATTTGTAATTTATTATAAAATTACCTACATATATTACAGTTTTCTTAGAGCTTTTCACAAGGTCAATCTCATATGCACAGAGCGGTAACTCCTAGTACTGCTCTCAATTTAAGACACTTTATTTTTCTGAATTCTTTAAATTATAATAATAAATATTAAATAAAAATAGCGCAAATTCGCACACCTCAGCTCGATATCAAGGTCCGAGGGGGAAAAGGGGATAAGAGACACGCATTCTTATAAAACAATGGAGGGAAATTGGAATATTTGAATTTTTACTTCTAAATACTTGTACTTCTATGCTATATTACATTTGGCCAGTGTTTTATACAAAAAGGAGGACATTCTCTCCAGACAAAGCCTCATATACGAACTCATCTAAACGTTTTTAAGCACAATGCCTACTACAATGCAGTTAACATCACACTAATAATATAAAGGCGAAAGTTTGTGAGTGTGATGTTTATTATTTGGCGATATATATATTAAGCATGGAGCCATTTTAATAACATTTGGTATGGAGTTAGCTGATACCCTGGATTAACACATAGGATATAATTTATGAACACGCCTTTAGAGGGAGTCAAGTGGGAGTTGGTATTTTGCCGGGCCTGTTGGCGTGGTTGACAAATGCTTGCTTTTCGTGCCGGGCGGAGGTCGTGGGTTCGATTCCCATCCAGGCAGATATTTGTGTGCATGTCTGTTTGTCCTGAGTCTGGGTGTAAATTATCTTTATAAGTATGTTATAGAAAAGAAAAATAGTATATCTAATATATCAGTTATCTGGTTTCCATAGTACAAGCTCTGCTTAGTTTGGAATCAGATGGCCGTGTGTAATGTCCCAGGATATTTTATTTTTATTTGGAGGCCCCTGCCAAAATATTTGAGCAGTACTCCATGTGCGGGCGGACTTGTGCTTTATATAGTGCAAACCACTGTCTTGGAGTGCAATACCGCCTAACTTTATTCAGAACGCCCAACTTCTTGGTTACCAGTTGGTTTTGGCTTCCCAATTACTCCTAAATAGAGAAGTGCTCGAAAATTCATTCATTTTCTAACTCTTCTTCTTCTGATTAAATTCGTTGCGGGATCCAAGCAGTTAAAGCGATTCCCCGGAATATGCCTGAGCATTTCACTGTGTGCCAATGCTGGTCCTGGCTTACAGGAGTTGCAGTGGTGGGTAAGAGGGAGGGACTAGTCCCTATAAATAAAAAAAATGCTCGTAATTTCAATTCCGAGGATCCTAATACTCTCGGATACACGGATAGCAAATATATATGTATCTCATTTGTTTCCTTGATATTATCTTCTTCTTCATTCTATTGTGTTGCTATTTTAAACCTGCAGTCTTCGTCATGGAACTTGTTTCATATTTTTAGTGCTATTTTCGAGTTTTTAAATTCCATTTCTGTCATTGTTGGTAGAGCCGTGAAGAACATCTGTGAAACATAATCGTTCAAGTTAATTTTAAAATACCCACATATAAAATCACACTAATATTAGTGTGATTTATAGTTGTGTATTTATATAAAGTTTGTGAGTGTGTATGTTTGTTACCCTTTCACGCAAAAACTACCGGACGGATCTTACCCGCGTTAATCTTTATAAATTATAGCCTATGTGTTATTCGGATATATAAGCTATTTTACTACAAAGTTTCATAAAAATCCGTTCGTTAGTTTACCTCGTAGATCAAAATTCCGTCATGAGCCACGTCGTCTTATATTAACCACTTTTAGTTAAGCGAAACATCTAATTTCCAACGTAAACCTGAACAATTGTAAAGTTAAAAATGATATAAAAAATCAAACTATGTTCAACATCTACTGTATAAAAATAAGTCGGGTTTTCCTTCCTGACGCTATAACTCCAGAACGCACGAACCGATTTCCACGGTTTTGCATTCGTTGGAAAGGTCTCGGGCTCCGTGAGGTTTATAGCAAAGAAAATTTATAAAATTGAACGCGGGTAACACCGCGGGGCACAGCTAGTTGTTTATATAGGAAGCTAAAACAATATCTATATTGACAATATTAAAGCCAAAACAATTTCTTCCAGACGTTAAAAACTGTACACGTATAAACTTTCATATGACCAGGGCGTCAGCTAACTCAATACTAAATTTTATTAAAATCCCGCCGCAGACGCAGCAGTTCCAGCCGTTTAGACGTGAACAAGTAACAAACATTCACACTCACAAACTTTCGCATTATAAATGCGAAAGTTTGTGAGTGAGATAATATAAGTGTAATAATAATAATGTCCCGAAAAAAAACAAAAAAAAAAAAACTTTCCCCTACGTATAAAAACATTCAGACACAGATTAGCTTGTGAATTAATTTTATCTTATTTACTTGACTCGTTTTTCTTGAAACTACACCTAACATCAGCTGTAACCAACCTATTTAAAAACAAACCGGCCATGTGCGAGTCGGACTCGCACATGAAGGGTTCCGTAGCAGCAAGTATTTCAGTTGATTAAATGAATGCAAATTGCGGTTTATGACTTATTAAAAAATACTACTTGCTAGATCTCGTTCAAACCAATTTTCGTTGTTAGTTTACGTGGTAATGTACATCATATATTTTTTTTAGTTTTATCATTCTCTTATTGTAGAAGTTTTAGGGGGGGGGGGGGGGGACACCCATTTTACCACTTTGGAAGTGTCTGCTCGCAAACTACTCAGTTTAGAAAAAAATTATATTAGAAACCTCAATATCATTTTTGAAGACCTAACCATAGATACCCCACATGTATGGGTACAATGAAAAAAAATTGAGTTTCAGTTCTATGTATGGCGACTCCCCAAAATAATTGTTCTTTTTCTATTTTGGTGTAAAAATCTTAATGCGGTTCACAGAATACATCTACTTACCAAGTTTCAGTAGTACAACTCTTATAGTTTCGGAAAAAAGTGTCTGTGACATACGGACGGACAGACAGACAGACATGACGAATCTATAAGGGTTCCGTTTTTTGCCAATTGGCTACGGAACCCTAAAAAAGAAAAGCAGAATTGATGCGTCAAGTTACAAATGTTAATTTTTAATGGCAACTCCACCACCTACTTTACTAATGATTTTGCTAACCAAAAGTACATCATGCATGACAGACTGATTATCAGAATCCACAAAAAATAGCTACACAGAAACGTACACGTGGTAGACGTTACAAATCACACTAATATTATAAAAGCGAAAGTTTGTTAGTGTGTATGTTTCTTACTTCTTCACGTATAAACAGCTGAAGCGATTTTAATAAAATTTGGTATGGAGTTATCTGACACCCTGGATTAAAACATAGGCTATAATTAATTACGTTTAACGCGGGTAAAACCGCCGGACACAGCTAGTTTCATATAAAACAGCACATGACTACCTCGCTGGTCTAGCAGTAGCGTGTTCAACCGCAGATAACGAGGTCCTAGGTTCAAATCTCGGGTCAGGCCAAAAGTAATTTGGGATTTTTCTGTAAAAAGATAAGTTCTCAGTATTACCCCGAAGTCTGGGAGTTGGTGGTATTATACCCCCGGGCCTCGGAGAGGACGTAAAGCCATCGGTCCTGTACCTGACCTCTTTCCGATAGTGTCACTAGACGTCCCATCATGAGAGTGAATAGAAAGTGCTCCTGTGTTTGCGCACACACTTGTGCACTAATATGTCCTGCGCAGACTGCTAGTCTCTATTGAGACTGCACGCCGTGGCCGAAATTCGGCTGGGAGGATATTATTATTTACTAGCTGTGCCCCGCGTTTTTACACGCGTTCAATTTTATAAATTATCATATCTCCTCCCCCGTAGGTGATAGCGTGATAATATGTAGCCTATATGTTGACCCGACCTCTTAGTAATATTCATGCCAAGTTTGATGTAAATCCATGCAGTACTTTTTGAGTTTAGCCCGGACATACATACAGGCAAACAGACAAAAATTCTAAAAACTATATTTTTGGGTTCGATATTGATAGTAATTCACGCCCCAAGTATCCTTTTTAAAAAATATTCAATGTATTTAATGTAGTCAAGTATGACTTTCCTACGATGTTGTTAGTTTATTGATTTGTCTTAGATTTATATCTTTAGAATGATGTTTAGTCTAAGTCTAAACTAAGAATAAAATACATATATTCTCACCTTACGTGTCATAATAGTCATACCGTGAGCTTTCTTCATATGTTCTTTTAGTAGACACATTCGTGGGTACCTGCAAAACATCTTATCTATACAAATAAATAAAATTGGAGTGTCTGTTTGTAATATTGAAATAACCGGGTTTACTACATTAATATGAATATATATACGGTACATACACCAAAATGACATTTTTTACAATTTTTGTCTGTCTGTCTGTCTGTTTGTTCCGGCTAATCTCTGAAATGGCTGGTCCGATTTTGGCGGGACTTTTATTGGCAGGTAGCTGATGTAATAAGGAGTAACTTAGGTTACTTTTATTTTACAAGAAAAACGAAATAAACTAATTAACACGCGGACAAAGTCGCGGGCACAGCTAGTTTAATATATGAACTTTACACAAATGGTTCTTTTCACTTGAGTTACAGAGTAAACGGAATTCGGATAAACGAAATAGATATACAGGATGGCCGAGGAGTTGACGTTCTAACGCAAAATTTAGATACTTCATGAGGAGTATCCGAATCACCCCCATGTATGTTCTACCATTTTGCGTGTTTTTATGATACTTTGAAAATTTATGAGTCCTGAGCACAAACCCTAATTTTGAACTTTCGAATAAATTCAAAGTCAGTTCTGCCATGATTAGATAAACCATACTTTTTAGGGTGTAAGGTTAACCCTTTATAAGCTAGTACGTAAGTTTAAAATTAATTGATTTTGAACTTTATTACTAACAGATAGAGTTCAAAATGCTAATTAGTTATCACAAAAAAAATTCAACAGAACGAGAAAAAAATCGAAAACTGATGTTCGGTGAAATTTACGAAAAAATCATCTCGCAAACTACGCAAAATCGTAGAAATACATGGGGGTGATTCGGATACACCTCATCATAAAGTAACAAAATTTTGCGTTTGAACGTCCACTACTCGGCCACCCTGTATATTACAGGCCCACTAAATTGTCGAACAGTGAAGATTCAAGCGACAACCGACAACTCTACTGCGAGATATACATAATGCAAATTTTGTATTTCCTATGTTTGAAGTTTTTTCCACCCAATGTTGTTTTATATTGCTGCGTGTTGACGGCATAGAATATCATCACCCCATCTCATCCCGTGAGGGGCGTAGAAATCGACCGAGGGAATACCTACCAGAGAACGGGCAGCAGCGTTTTTCTGTGAACTATGACCATCAAACTGCGATCGCCAACCCGTCTGCTAAGCGTGCGATTATGGCATATCCCCATTCATGGGGAGGCTTTGTCCAGCAGTGGACGTACTTTGGCTGACATGAAGATGATTATGTTGTTTTATATTCCAATGTTTTTATTGATACACCGTTAAAAAAGAAATGCATAGTGTCCGTACCGTTTAGGGCAAATCTGGCAGGCGCAGGGCGGCGGCAGGTTCCTGTGCACCCTGTTGACGTGCTGCAGCAGAGCGGCCTTCTGCGCGTAGCGACGGCTGCACTCCGAGCAAGCGTGCTTGCGTATATCTGGAACCATAGACGTACCGTACATAGAGTATACAGGCTGGCCATGGAGTTTACGTTCAAAGTGTTCAAACGCAAAATTTTAATACTTTATGATGAGGAGTAACCGAATCAACCCAAATATATAGAAATATAGAATTTTTAATTATTTTTTTTCGTAAATTTCATCTAACATAAGTTATCGTTTTTTTTTTCTCGCTCTGTTGAACATTCCTGGTTCAGTTTTTTTGTGATAACTAATTAGCATAGTTTAACCGAACACTCTAAAAAATATGGTTTATCTAATCATAGCAGAACTGACTTAGAATTTATTCGAAAGTTTTAAATTAGGGTTTGAGCTCGGGTTTCATAAATTTTCAAAGTATCAAAAAACGCAAAATCGTAGAACATACATGGGGGTGATTCGGATACTCCTCATTATAAAGTATCTTAATTTTGCGTTTGAATGTCAACTTCCCGGCCATCCTGTATATACACATAGAAAGAAATTAATATTTTGAAGATAAAATACGATTAATCTCAAAAATGGGAAATCATAAATTTAATCACCTCCGAAAGAGTGTTAAGCAAGGGAATCTTAAATTTGATCTGCCAGTGTGTATCGTTCGTAGCTTAGAGCGCCTGTCCCGAATAGGTAGATGGTGCAAGTTCGAGTCCCACCCGACGATAGAATTTAGGATTTCCCATTTCTGAGATTAGATTGACGCTTTGCATTGTGAATAAAGGCCTATGCAGACCGGGACGGCATGGCAAGGGATTTTGCCGTTTGTCAGCGCACACTAACCGCAACCACATTATGCGGCATTCCAACGCCTTGCCACGGCATGCTACGGCGTGCCGTGGACACGACAAAGAACGCCTCGGCAACTCCTGCTACCCGATATACTTTTAGTATTCAATTGGGTTCGATGGAGTGTTGATGTGCCTCAGTTTTAATATGGTGGATTGGGATTTAGTGTTGGTATCGATTATTGCAGATGAAGATGCACATGCTAATAATATGCATTATCTACCCCCGCCACTGCACCCCAGGCAATTGTATAGAGATCTTTGGGGGAGGCCCTTGTCCAACAGTGGGCGTCTTTCTTCTGATATGATGATGAAGAGTACCAGACAATTATCCAGTGCTATTTCAAGAATACCTTCATGACGAACGTGATAATGACGATTTTCTGCCCGCGTCGAAAAATACGTAACATGTGTGCCATAAATGATTGAAGAGAATGTTAAGAGTAACTCACGGTTATGCGTCTCCATGTGTACAACGAGCGTGGTTTTCGATTTAAACGGGCGTTTACAGTGGTCACAGATGAACTCGATGTCCATATGTTTCTTAGCGTGACGCTGGAAACGAAATATTATCAATGACTGGGGCATACGGAGCAAAATGCAATAACTATCAATAGAAATAGGTGAGATGGGACGCGACATCGTGCGGATTGCATTCGTCCTGAAGATGGTTTCCTGAAGAGGGTTTCCTGAAGAGAGCGAAACTGTCGGCCGATATTAATTACGTTGCATCGTTACAGTTTTATGTCATACGGCAAATGGTCATCCGTGCGAATATTATAAATGCGAAAGTTATTCTGTCTGTCTGTTGCGCTTTAATGCCAAAACCACTGAACCTATTTAAATGAAATTTGGTACACAGATAGTCTATAACCTGAAAAAGGACAAAGGCTACTTTTTAGGGTTCCGTAGCCAAATGGCAAAAATCGGAACCCTTATAGATTCGTCATGTCTGTCTGTCTGTCCGTCCGTATGTCACAGCCACTTTTGTCCGAAACTATAAGAGCTGTAATGTTGAAACTTGGTAAGTAGATGTATTCTGTGAACCGCATTAAGATTTTTACACAAAAATAGAAAAAGAACAATAATTTTGAGGGGTCGCCATACATAGATCTGAAACTCAAAAAAAAATTTTTCATCGTACCCATACATGTGGGGTGTCTATGGATAGGTCTTCAAAAATGATATTGAGGTTTCTAATATTTTTTTTTTCTAAACTGAATAGTTTGCGCGAGAGACACTTCCAAAGTGGTAAAATGAGTGTGTGTCCCCCCCCCCCCTGTAACTTCTAAAATAAGAGAATCATAAAACTAAAAAAATATATATGATGTACATTACAATGGAAACTAACAACCAAAATTGGTTTGAACGAGATCTAGCAAGTAGTTTTTTTTAATACGTCATAAACCGCAATTTGCTTTCATTTAATCAACTGAAATTCTTGCTGCTGCGGAACCCTTCATGTGCGAGTCCGACTCGCACTTGGCCGGTTTTTTAATGTGAATAAAGGGTTGTAATGGGGTTGAGAGTGGGGGAAGAAAATTTTTATGGAAGTATGGTCATTTTTAGAGCTAGAACCTTGAAACTTATTTTTTAGGCTGTTGATTAGTTATAAATAAATATGACATTCAAACTTTGTCAAACTTGAGGGAATATTTTATGTGAATGTTTTATAAGTTTACGACAAGAGACAAAATATTAGAGGTATTTTAATGTAACATTTACGAAGTTATTACGTGGACAGATGGTGTATATATGACTATTCTCTAGACATTGTGAAGTTTTGAGAACACCGCGAAGCCATGCTTATAATTATTTGGTGTTCTTCTAACAAGAGAACCGTTGTGTGACCCCGGATTATTATACCGTGTTGAAGGCACCTGCAGGTGTTGTAGTCGGTACTTACATTCAATATGAAATTTGAAGCCTATGCACAAGAAGACGACAGACAGCGATACTTACAGTTAAACCAAAATATGAAGTGTATGCACTAGGACAGGACTTGCAACGGTAGGGCCGCACGCCGCGGTGCAAGTTCTCGTGCGACTCCAGAGTACTGCGCATCGTAAACACCGCCGAACACTGCGTGCAGGCGAATCTGAAAGGATTCAATATTAATAATAATAATAATTTAATTCACAATAAATTCCATATGTGTTAGTTACAATGACAACTTATAAACTAGTGTTAGTAAAAAATATTTCTTGCTGCGTGAGCATCGTGGTAGAGCCCGCCGACTCTGGGAAATGTCTACTTGACTGCGTACAGTCGTATCCACCTTCCCAAGATCGGAGAGTCCCACCTATCGACCTACATTTTAAGAATGGTGTTGGGGACTTGGGGCTGGCGCGCATACGACGTAGCAGAGTTGCGGACATTTTGCGCATGATGACCGAAAAACTATCAACGGCCGCATCGGCAAGCATTCCGGACGCGCTACAAAAACACGGCAGCCCCATCAACACCCGGATCGTGTTGTTATATTGTATGCGCAAGCTACTGTATACCCTCTGCGTAAATAAAGTCCCGGTAAAACTTAGGCCAGTCTACATGGAACTTAATATAGAGGTATGACGATGATGGGCCATTCTGTACGAAGAAAAATTTCCCAGTATCAGCCGAAAGTTTGGGAGTTGGCGGTATTACACACCCGTGCCTCGGAGAGCACGTAAAGCCGTCGGTCCTGTACCTGAATTCTTTCCGGTTGTGTCGCTAGTCGACCCATCGGATCATGAGAGTGATGGAATAGAAAGTGCTCCTGTGTATGCGCACACACTTCACTCAGATGGCTAGTTTCCATGGGGCTGGCCGTTGGGCCGAAATTCTAACGGACCGATTTGGAGGACATTATTAATATATATTAGTATTAATATAATTCAATGAAATGTATTTAAATGTGTGACTTAACACATGGCTATTAGTATAAAAGATAGATATTCTAATGCGAGATGCCGTAGTGAATAGAAACAGTGAGATATTCAAATTAGGTACCATTTTTATTATGTTTGTGTCATAATGTGGTCTGTTTTATGAAATAATATGTTTAAATACTGCAAGACTAAAAAAACACTTTAAAGACTGCACCAAGCGGGATATGGCCGCTTTTAAAATTGAACACTGTAGCTGGGAAAAGCTCGCTGAAAATAGAGTTTCATGGCGCAAACGTGTAGTGGAGGGTCATAAGATCTGTGATGAAGCCTGGTTCGGAGTACTTGCTGATAAGAGACAGAAGCAACATGAAAACGGCTCGGCACCAACAACCGCAAACTACCCTTGGCAGGCCTGCAGCAGGCTATGTCGCTCTCGCATCGGTTTGTTTAGATTGGCAAAAGCCATATATATATATATATATACATGGGTAATAAATAATGCTTTGATGTGTGCTCAACGGTGTAAAGTTACCTTATTTATAACAAGCTACATTTTAGAGCCTTGCATTCTGGCTAGGGATAATGAATTCTAATACACCAATCAGCTCAAAGACCTGCTAGTGCAACCTAAAATATTACACTGTATACAAACTGTTTACTTACTTGTGAGGCACAGTGACGTAGGGGCGTTTGCGTCCCTGCCGACCCACTACACCAGCACGGGCCTTCAGCACGATATGCGCATCCGGGGCCCCGCACCGCTTTTCGTGCCTGTATAGATTTGTCGAGCTAGGAGAACACACACAAAATTTACTAGCTAAAACTAAAGACTACAAAATAAATAAACAAGTACACTTTCACATTGGTTCGTGGAAAAAAGAGAAAAGTAAATATAGACAAATTTAAACAATAATATTGAGAATCAAATAAATCAAAATGTCATTTGGCGAAATTTATAATACGGATGACCCTGACATAGCTTTTAACATATTCAATAACTTATGTTTTCCATTGAAATAAAACGAAATGAATACGCGGTTGTCAAAAGAGGTACGAGCGGTATACACCCGAAACTAAAAAATGTTTATAACGAAAAGGCGATTTGCTCGGGCTATACAGAAAAAACTCAATGCAGATACTCATATAGTTAACCAGACTCAAAAATCTCAGAATAATTGTAAATGATGCATACTGCTCCAAATAAATCTAAAACGTAAAGGTCTGTTATAACTTCAAAGAAAAATAATAAACCTCGAGAGCAAATCAAACAGGTCAATTTGAATGGAGTTATGGTTGATGATCCATGTCATTCCAAATTGGGTACGCTTTTAATACTTTTTATGCCAATTGTGTCAAGATTCTAATTCCAGAAACGAGTGTAAGCCTATAAATTGTCTTAATAAATATTCACACGCAATGGCTCCAACGACATAAATAGAAATTCTAAAAATAATCTACCCTCTAAAAATCACAAGTAGCACTGGTTATGATGGCGCTTATGCCGTGTACTTACACTAATCATCATTAATCAGTTATTTTTCTTCACAAATGAATAAAAACAGCAATAATTAAGCCCTTGTTTAAAACATATAACAGACAATATTAAGAAGAGCATTCTGTCGATATCATCTAACGCGGTTGGAACTGACAACGTCACCCGTAATATGGTTCTTCCTATCCTTGATGAAATCTATCTAATCTATCTAATTAACTTTTCCATTTCCAGTGGCTGCTTTCCGACAGCATGGAAAGCTGCCCAAGTCACTCCCTTACCCAAAACCAAAAATCCTGAATCCCTTTCAGATTACCGTCCCATTTCTATACTCCCTTTCATGTCAAAAGTCCTGGAACGCCTTGTTTCCAACCAACTTAGCTCATTCCTTTGCAGAAACCATCTCCTCAACCCGATGCAATCAGGTTTCCGTCCCGGCCATAGTACCGTAACTGCCCTTGTTCATATTATGGATGACATAAGAAAGGCCATGGAGGATGGGAATCTAACAGTTCTCATTATTCTTGATTTTAGTAATGCTTTCAACTCGGTAGATTTCGACATTCTCCTTGGTATTTTAAACTCCCTTAACATATCTCCAACTGTAATTGATTGGTTTCGTACTTACCTGTTCGGCCGCCGGCAAAGAGTTCGTAT
Organism: Pseudoips prasinana; assembly: GCA_951640165.1. Lineage (NCBI taxonomy): Eukaryota > Metazoa > Arthropoda > Insecta > Lepidoptera > Nolidae > Pseudoips > Pseudoips prasinana. Next base: position 12,624,230 of record OX621259.1, on the reverse strand, counting down.
TGAAAATTGTTTTTATTCACGGTGCAGTACAACAGCCGGCGTGCCTCAGAGTGGCGTGCTTTCTCCGTTACTCTTCGCTATTTTTATTAATACGATCTCCCGACACCTAACCTCATCCTATCATCTTTATGCTGATGATCTCCAAATTTATACTCACACTCCACTAGCTACACTTACGGAGACTATTAACTTAGTCAACAATGATCTCGCTAAGATAAGTAAATGGAGTCAAGAGTATGGTCTCCGAGTTAATCCATTGAAAACCCAGGCTATTGTCGTGGGCAGCTCTCGAATGGTTTCCAGGGTAGATTGGTCCCGAATCCCCCAAATTAATTTTGATGGTGTTCTGATCCCATTTAGCAATCAAGTGAAGAACCTGGGGATAATAATAGACAACACTCTATCTTGGGGTCCACAATTAAAGACAGTGAGTCGAAAACTTTATGCATCCGCTGGTTCCCTAAGACGTCTTCGAAACTTCCTACCCATTACCACTAAAACTGCCCTTGCACAATCACTTCTCTTACCGATTCTCGACTATGCCGACGCCAGCTATCTTGATCTCACACAAGAACAACTTGATAAACTTGAGCGACTCCAAAATTTTTGTATCAGATTCATATTTGGCTTACGCAAATATGATCATGTTTCCGAGTTTCGTGCCAAGCTCAAGTGGTTGCCTATTCGCTTTCGTCGGAATGCCCATATTCTCGCTTTATTATTCAATATACTTTTCAACCCCACTACTCCTTGATATCTTAAAGAACGTTTTGAATTCCTTTGTGACACACATTCGAGGCTTTTAAGATCATCAGAAAACCTTAAACTGCACATTCCAGCATTCCATCTTTATGGACAAATCATTTGCAGTCCAAGGAGCTCGTTTGTGGAATGAGTTAACCATTTTCTATTAGATGCTCTCAGAATATACTTAGCTTCAAAAAACTTGTGAAAGACCACTATCTGTCTCTATCATAATAATTATTAATTTATTTTATTTGGATATAGTATTTTAATATAGTATTATATTTATAGTATAGTATAATATCGTATTTTATTTACGTATATGTATGTACAGGGTGGGCCAAAATTTTTTGCAAATAGCAACACTAAATTTCTCGAATACCGTTGGAGGGAGGGGTGCGCGGGTGGCGGGAAACTATGCGTCGCTACATGCAATTTTAGTCACGATGGAGCGCTTCACGGGACAACAGCGTGCTTTTTGTGTTAAACAATTTTACAAAAACAACGATTCCTACGTTACTGTACGACGCCTGTTTCGAATTGAATATGGATTACGCCGTGTAAGCGAGTGTCCAAGTGTGAATTTAATCAAAGCTTGGGTCGTGAAGTTCGAGCAAACGGGATCGACAACTAATATTAAACAAACAGGCCGGCCACGTTCAAGAAGAAGCGATGAGAACATTCGAGAGGTTGAAATTTCCGTTCGGAACGATCCAGAATTATCTACGCGTACGCGTTCGGCGGTTCTGGCATTACCGAGAACCAGTCTACGGCGGATTTTGCATCTAGACCTCAAACTGCACCCGTTTAAGCTTCAAATTGTGCAGGAGATGAAACCAAATGATTACATTCAACGTAAGTTATTGGCTGACACAATGCTGGAGCAATTCTCTAGCCTGGAGAATGTATTGTTTACGGACGAGGCCACTTTCACATCAACGGGCACGTGAATAAGCACAATTGTCGATATTGGAGCAGGGAAAACCCTCGCCTTAAACACCAAAAGCCACTTCATTCACCTAAAACGACAGTATGGGCTGCCATAACAGCAAAGGGCATAATTGGTCCGTATTTCTTTGAAAATAATCAAGGAAATAATGTAACTGTGAATTCAGCGGAATACGTCAAGATGTTGCGAGAGTTTTTGACGCCGCAGTTGCATGAATTTCAAGGATACAACAGCAGGACCTGGATGCAACAAGATGGAGCAACATGCCACACGTCAAATGTGACATTACCGGTAATCAAAGAAATGTTTCCGAATAAATTGATTTCTCGCAGAGGTGATATTCCATGGCCTCCGAGAAGCCCGGATCTTACACCATGCGATTTTTTCTTATGGGGATACCTGAAAAGTCGAGTCTACCTTAATAAACCGACGAATATATCCCAATTAAAACGAAACATCCACGACGAGATAGCCGCGATCCCCCGCAGCATGTGTCAGCGAGTTTTCCAAAGTTTGCGTAGTCGATTGCTAGAGTGCCAACGACGAGACGGTGCACATCTCGACGATGTCATTTTTAAAAAATAAATTTCATTAAATTTTCAAAACGTTAAAATATAATCAACAAAATAACAGTTGTAGTTTTATTTCTATTCATGTTTTAAAAGTGCAAAAATTATTGGCCCACCCTGTATAATAATAATATAATCATTAACATATTTTTAGTTTTTAGTATACCTTTTTAATTATCTCTTTTCTTCTTTTTTATCTATGTACCACACTTTGTTGCACCATCCCCGGCATTTTTACATATTTCATTCCTATCCATCCAAAGGTTGTCTGGAAGAAATCGCTTTATGCGATAAGACCGCCCATTGTACATTATAATTAATGTTTCATTGTTGTTCTTGTTGTTCTTTTATTTCATTGTTGTTTCATTGTTGTTTTTGTGTACAATAAAGTGTATTTTATTTTTATTTTATTATTAATATTATCATCATCAGTGGAAACCTGTATACATTTTTTGAAACAAATAATATATTTACAGAAGCACAGGTAGCCTCCGAAAAAAATATAAAAAACAGTATACCTGGCAATGCATCAATTTTTACATACTATTATGACTGGGCTTAATAAGAAAATTGTTTCTGCACTTTATAAAGCATTTGACTTTGTCAATTAGGTAATAAAATGTATGTATATTGCAAAAGTTAGTATGGTGTTAATGTCTCCAGTCTTTTAACTCTGCCTCAAAAATAGACGAAAATGCATGAAATATACACACATATGCCAAATAATAACAAAGACACTGTTTAAAAATATATCATGATGTCATATGAGGTGTGCCACAAGGAGTGTACTTGGTTCTGTACTGTTTATCACTTATATTAATGATGTACCAAGTGTAGTAAAACAAAAAATGGTCTTATTTTCAGACAACAGCTCAGTGATGGTTACAAGCAATTTCAAAACTGAACAGGAAACAAATATGAAGCATGCTCTCGAAGAAATAGTTATACATATATTATAGTACATCAAAGCAAATTCTACAGATAGGTTGATACTATCAATGAAGTAAAGAATGTGAGGTTTTTGGGACTGGTCCTGGAAAATGTCTGCAGCAAACTCAACCAATTTTAGCACTTAATATGCTTTGTAAAGGTGTGAATCAGTCTGAGTTCATAAAGATCGTAGTTGTGTCCCAAAATAAAAGTAAGAGAACAGTTTGCAGTCTTAAACCTACAGAAAGTAAATAACACATAAATAATATTGTTAGTAGGTATTCACGCAGTTTATTAATAATAGATAAAATAAAGTTTAGATAAAACTTGTATTTTCATTATTATATTTTTCCTGAACAACTGAAAAATCTTTTTGTGACAGACATGTCATTATCAAGTAGAAAAAAAAAATTATATAGAAAAAAAGATTGTCATAAAATACATGCAGACTCTTTTATTCTAACAAATATATTACCCAGTAAATTTTGCAATAGTGTTTTTTGTATAGCACCATGCATATTCAATCATCTTCCAAAAGAAATATTAAATAGTTCCAATTTACAAGAGTTTAAAAAGGAATTGAAATGTATCCTTATTCAAAAAAGCATATTATAATGTAAAGAGGTATCTTGCTAACAAGTTAAATTTATTGATATTAATTTTGGCATTATTTTGATAAAGTACTTATCTCAAACAATATATCTTACCTCCTGAAATCAGCACCACAAGCATAGCATATCAGATACCGCTCCCCATGCTTTTCTTGGTAATGTCTTGTTGCTACTGAAGCAGATTCTGATAAAATCCCACACTCTACACATCTGGAAAAAAAAATTCAATTAATTTTTCTTTATTAAATATGTAAATTAATACATATCTTAGGACAACTAACTAACTCACTGCCCTCTGATCATAAACTAGGCAGAGCCTGTACCATAGCAACCAGACTACTGATAAAGTTTCTTATGTATGAATTATCATCATCATCATCATGTCACCTGAGTGTCATATACTGTGGGACAAAGGCCTCCCCAAAAAATTGATTGAGTCCATAATTTGTAGAGAAATGCCATAATCACAATCACCATGCTTGGCAGATGGGTTGGTACAATATAAAGACCATGGCGCACAGATAGATGCTCCTGCCTGTTCTCTGTGAGGTACCTCTTCTACCCATGGGATAGAATAGAGTGGTGATATTCTTTGCAGTCAACCATACAGCAATATATAAATTACACCCACTCATCAAACAAAGATTTGTCCTGGTTGGCGAATTAACGCACAAGCTATGACTCCGTGTCACTATCTACTTTGTTGAAATATATTAAAAAAACTATTAACAGACTGTGTGCAAATACAAAAAAAAATTACCTACCGATAGGAATCAACTGACATAGGATTGCATGTGTGAGTCAGTGTTAATGACAGTTCCCTTGCTGTCTAGTGTGCCAGGTTAATTTACCACACAGGGTCTCTACCGGCTAAGTCGCCGAACATCGATTTATTAAATGGCGTTCAAATAAATAAAGGTTAAAAATGACTTAATCAATCGTTAAATCAGCTTCAACGTTGACAATCGATTCCAGACCATTTATGACGTCACATGTGCTCGTGGAAGCCGATTTAACGATTGATTAAGTCATTTTTAACCTTTATTTATTTGAACGCCATTTCAAAAATCGATGTTTGGCGACTTAGCCCGTAGAGCCCCAGGACAATTATTTCTGTGAGATCTAAATAGTTTTTCTAAGTCTGTGTTTGTTAAGTACTCTGTGGCACAGGTATGTATTACTGTAGACATAATTTTTTTAAAGACAACTTATGCATTGTGTGTTTAATCCCAGTGTCGCGGGGTACTTTACAAACACATAATAGACAGACACAAATTACATCCAGACTCCAAACAACTATTTATGGGTCACACAAATAGTAGAATACTAGAAAAAATAATACACAGAAATAATAGAATAGAATCAGAATAAGCATGATTAAGGATTTGAATAATTCAGAAAGTTATGCAAACCATAGGAACAATGAACCAAATAACATTAGCACTCACTCCATCATAATACCATTCATGATATAAAAGTCTCTTGGTGGACGTGATGGTTTTACACTTCTCATTATCTGTTCCAATGCATCTGTCAAAAGCTCTTCATTATCACAAAGTTCAGCATACTGTTGACGTAATTCTTCTACAAATGATTTCTTCTGATCAGGCTTGAGCGAGGTAACCAGGTCTTCATTAAGAAGGGTGTTATCATTACTATCAGCATCGGGAATATGTGTTTCACCCTCGCATGTGATATAATCATGTTGAAATTCAGGATCCAAAGACTTTTCTGAGGGTATATTTTTTGTTGTATCCTGCAAAATAAGCCATTTTTACTTATTTTTATAAATACATGCCTGCACTATGGCAATTAATATTGCAGAGTACTTTACAAACATATTGATAGACACAAAGTACAGAAGCCAGCACATCAAGCTACCCCAATTTGACAAATTTCCGCAATTGAAAGTGAACCTTATGCTTATGTGATAAAGTTGAAAATCTATAAAAGATATTTGTCAGATTGGGGTAGCTGGATGTGATGGCATCTGTACATCTAGACTTAGAACAACTCATTATGGTTCACACAAATAATAATAATAATAATTTATTAAATTCACTTAAGGTTTACAGTTTCTCTTATGTATATATAAACATGAATCTAAGAAATGAAGTTTTACATACTTAATAAGAGGTTGTCGTTGACGGCTGTACTAGTGTAAACTGTGTTACAGCCGCCAGCGTCTTCCACCCTGCATTTTACAATGTTAATCATTTATTAGACATGATTACACAACATCATAAATAAGTACATTAGTTAATGTGAAAGAATTAAACGAAAGAATAATATAGTTAAGTACTAAATATTTAACTGATTAAATAAGTTGACAATTTACCACAATGTATGTGTGTGTGAGTGTGTGTGAGTGAGTGTGTGTTTGTGTGAGTATGTGTTTGTACGAGTGTGTGATTGTATGTGTTTGTGTATGTGTTTGTTTGTGTGTGTGTGCACTATGCGCAAAACTCGTGTGTATGTATTGCTGTGCTTTGTGTATGTTGTTAATCATGAAACAACATTGAAAAAGGCCTCTGTTTCAGCATAATTTAATTTAAGTAGCCATTTACGTATTGTCTCCTTGCATTTATGTAAAGGTAGAGAGTAAATATTATTTACTCTGTTTGCTTCGTTATATAAATGGTTACTTATAACATAATATTGGCATCGGGCGAGTGTCGTTCTGTGAGGACACACTGAGCATATGCGAGTTTTGTTCCGCTTTAGAATGGGCTTATATTCTAGATTACTGTGCTTCCGAAGAACTGTCGATAGGATAAAAAGCTGTCTAATTGATAATACAGAGCATTCTCTATATAGGAGATCGGTGTTGTATCTACGCGGCTTCCCAAGCATCACTTTTAAGATTCCTCTTTGAGCACGTTCTAGGGGAAGCAAGGTAGTTTTGTTAATTCCACCCCATGCAACAATACAGTATTGTAGCAGACTTTGAGCCAGAGCGTAATAAACACAAAGTAGAGTTTCGCGATCTGCAGAGCTTCGAAGTTTTCTAAAAACTGGTATCAATTTTCTTATACGATTTGTGACGTCACTTATATGTGCAGACCAGCTTAAAGAACTATCAATAACAAGACCGAGATATTTTACAGAAGAAGCGCGCATTAGTTTGGGACAGCTGCAGTCGATTTGTGTATTACACGTGTGGGCTTTAATATGGAAATCTACCGGGGGTTGAGTTTTATTACGGTTAGAAAAAGTTACGTATTTAGTTTTATTTACATTTAGTGTTAAGAGGTTAACATTTAGCCATGACATTACCTCTCCCAGTGCGTGTTCAGCGTAGCGGTGGGTTTCTTCCCAATCTCTTCCAGTGACAATCAAAGCTGTGTCGTCTGCATAGGTGATAATATTACAGTTAGGTAACGTTTTAGTAGGACCCAGAACGCTACCTTGTGGTACACCAAAGGAGAGGGATTTTCCTGAGCTGGTGTGGGCGCCAATCTTAACACACTGAGTTCGGTTTGAGAGGTATGATCGGAAGATGTCGAGTACAAGTCCACGTATGCCTATTGATTCTAACTTCCGAAGCAGCAGAGGAACAGAAACGGTATCGAATGCTTTGGACATATCTAGGAACACTCCTATTACATTTGAAGAGTTATCCAAGCCCTTAGCAATCAGTTCCGTTAATTCCAAAGTTGCATCCTCTGTTGATTTGCCTTTAATGAAGCCGTATTGGTTTTTCGCAATAATGTTGTGTTGTCGTAGAAATTTTGTAAGTCTAGTATTAAGTAGCTTTTCAAGGATCTTAGATATAATAGTTAGCACTGATATCGGTCTGTAATTATCAACAGAATTTTTATCACCATTCTTATAGATGGGATGAACTAGAGCCCTTTTTAAAATATCAGGGAAAACACCGGTAGAAAAGCACAAGTTGCACATATGTGTGAGAGGAGGTATCAAACTGTTTCTTGCGGTCTTAATAACTAATGTTGGTATGTCGTCGATGCCAGTGGCAGATTCGTTTTTTAAGTTTAAGATAATTGACTCTATTTCTCTAAAATCTGCATCAAATAATACCATGGAGTCTCTTGGGGACTGGGAATTGTCATCTCTGTAACTGAGAGGACTGAGAGCATGTCTGTTTAAGATTGAATTTGCTAAAGAAACTCCTATTCCTGCGAAGTAATCGTTGACTGCGTTTAACGACTCATATGGTTCCTTCTTTAAGTTGAGCAGTGATAAAGGCTGAGGTGACGGTTTTTTGAAACTTGTTATTTGATTCACAGTAGTCCACATGCCCTTAGGGTTTCTTTTATTTTTAGTAAATTCAGATTTCTCATAATCACCTTTAATTTTTTTAAAAGGTTATTACAAAAGTTGCGGTATCTAGTATGGGTGACTTGTAATATCGCATTTTGTGCGTTACTCCTTGCTTTCATATGGAGGTTGTCCCTGTGTCTTATACATCGTAATAATCCCGGGGTTAACCATGGTTTGATGGTACGCTTACGGGAGGGAACTGTAACTAGTTTGGAGCAAGTAGAGATAGATTCTGTTATGATTCTAGTTAGTTCGCTAGCAGCAATACTAGCGTCAGTAGCTACAAAGACTGAACTAAAGTCAGAATCCAATAACATTGGAACCAGAGATTGGTAATCAATCCTGCGAAAACTGGTTGAGCAAGGATGTCTTTTTATTTTACAGTTTAAACAAAATACCATAGGGGCATGGTCGGTTATATAGGAGTCCAATATGAACGTTTCAGCAAGTCTATCCGATCGAAGCATAACATGGTCAAGGCAACTCTCGTGGCGAGTGGGGAGGAGATGTGCTGGTAGCAAACCATGATGTACCATTAATTCTAGGTATTTACTGCTATTACGGTCATTACTACTCGGAGAAATATTAATGTTAATGTCGCCTATTAGGGCTACTGATTTAACCGAGCTTAATGATGTGAGACAGAGATCAAGACTGTCACAGAAATCATCAATATTTTTATTTGACGGTGATCGATAAACCGCGACGATAGCATACGAAGTATGAGAAATGTAACCAGGTATTTCAGGTGTAACTGGCAATTTACTCAACCAGCATTCGGTCAGTATAAGAATGTCGCATTGAAAACAAATTCTTTCGAGAAGAATTGATAATGCGTCAAAGTTACAGGTTATACTACGAATATTCGTGTGAAATATAGTTAGGGCTGATCTTGATGAGTTTTTTAGCTTTTCTGGAGAACAAACAGTGGTCGTAGATACTTCTATTGAGTCGATATCATTGTAAATATCATTTATGGTAAGCATTGTAGAGTATAGGTTCAAAGTGACATATCTCAGTTAACGGAAAATTTGTGTTACGTAAAACTAAACGATTGGAAACAGAAGGAGCGTCTGGATGATTATGTGTATAATACATTTGCTTACTTAAAATGTAAATAGTGTATAATATGTTGTGTAAATGGTGTAGAGTGTTGCATGATGCGATGGTGTTATTAATAGACACTTGAGTGTGTGGTAATTTGCTAAAGTATAGTTTATAATGACAAAGTAGATACAAGTAATAAGTGCATAACAAACAAAAAAATAAGTTCATGCTAAAAATACAGTAATTAATCCATACAAAATATTCCAGTCACAAATCGGGTTTAGAGGCAAGTTTATCTAAATCAGTCTCATTATCAATACGACAAGATGGGGCTCCTATCCTTTTGCGCAAATAGACCTTCCCGTGGGCCGTCCAGCAAAATTCGTAAGCGTTTTTCTTACTGAACTCCCGAGCAAGGTAGAACAGCTTTCGTGCTTTTTGAGTAAGACATTCAGCGATGAAAATTGGCTTGGGTTGACCACCCAGATGTAGACTAGAGGTATTCAATTTATTGTCCTTGTTTTGTCGATTAAATGATTTAACTGACGACAAGATCTTTTCTTTCAAAAGCACTGAATTAAAGTCGACGATTACAGTCCTGTTTCCCTTTTTATCAGAATTCAGGCGAAATACATCTCGAACTTGGTAGTAAATAGTTGTCCTTTGCTGGACATAAAGTGGTGAGGCCATAGTCTTAACTGCTGCATATGCAGTCAACTTTAAAAATTAATAATTAGTTCTACAAATAATACACATCAGTTGTTAATAAAAATGAATTCTTTTGTTACTCATCAGCCTGAGCCTACAACAGCCTGAATGTATGAAATTTATCCATAAGATGTATGAACTTAGAAATGTATACATGTGTTTATCAGTTGTCAGGTAGACATAGGAGGCTCTGCCAAGTTTGGGTTCAGATGGCAGTAGGGAAGTTTTTGTTGATGTCCCAAGATATTTATTATTATGTTTGTTGTGTTTCTTTCTAAAATCCCAAAAAGGTATCTCAAACAGAACATATTTGACTGATAAATAATAATTGTACCGGTTCTACCTCCACCCTAGTCGCACCGACATGGACACCCCAAATTCCCTTCCATCGATTGTTTCATAATAATAGCAAGGTATGCTAAATAGAGGCCTTGTCCAGCAGTGGACGTCTTTCGGCTGATATGACGATGCTAAATATTACCTGTATTGTAACAGCATCTAAATATTCCGTCTCATAGTCATCCTCTGGTTCCATCTCAATTTCTATGTATTGTCCATGTTTAGCAGCTGTCTCCATAATATCTTCAACGCCTAAATAAGTCTCTGAAGACACCGAATTCGGGTTTTGAGAAATTTTGCCGTCGACATCGTCATCCCCTACTACCAAAACAATCATATCATCGTCAGTCTCCATTTTTCCATAAGTCATCCAATCTCGAAAATTTTAACCTGATAATATACAATACACTAATGTTTGAACCCGATATTCATAATTATTAAACATTTTAACAAAAATCAACATCTGCTACAATATGTAATTACCAATACAATATAATTCTATTTATTTTGACATAACTTTGGCAACACCAAATGAGTGCCATAAAAATAGGAGTTTTGTCGTAAGTACAGGATTTTATGTATAAATATGGTTGATTTTCTAGCATAACATATTTGAGACCGTAAATATGCAGAGAAAGTGCCATATTGCCGTGAATTTTGTTTTTCTTAGTTGAATCGAAACCTCCATATCTTATCTTATCTTTGATGGGGTGTATTTGCGTACAGCACTTCGACCCTTCAGGGTCTTTTGTACTATGCCCCACTGGTTTTATTCTATCCCTAAAGCCCTGAATGAAATCTTCACATAATCCAGTACACTTCTTAGGGGTAGATCCTTGTAGTCTCCTGGTCCTGGATATACCAGCCCCAGGATGGCCATTCTGTGTCTTGCCAATGCATCGCATTAACATATTATATGCAGCATTGTTTCCTGTTCTTCCCTACAGGTCCTGCAGATCGGGCTATTCGACAGTCCCAAACCTCCATAAGTCTCCACAGTCCACTAGGTTTGAATACTCTTACTATTATGGGATAATGTGGAGTAGAACAAGGATTATGACTTGACTATGACGGACTTTACTTGACTGACAATGACTTAATGACGAAAACCATGAAATTATACTACCGGAGATGGCTCTGTGGCTCATAAGGCCGAAGAAGCCAGGGCCGTAAAACCAAAAATTAAATAAAAAAAAATATACATAAATATGTCAGTACCTATGGTATGGGGTTTTTTTGGCGCCAACGCGGAAAAGGACGCATCGAGGTATGTTTTATTTTCAAAAACTGGTGTAAATTCGAGTTTTATGTGTAAATGTGGTGGATTTTTAGACATAACATCTTCGACAACGTACACAAGTGGAGGAAAGTGCAATATTGCCGTGAATTGTGATTTTCCGTGTTAAAACCAAAACTCCATAGAAGCCTCTAGTAAAGTCTCCACTGCTTTACTGGGGTAGGACTATGACTTGACTGTGACGGACGTGACGGACATGACTGTGACGGACGTGACCCCCACTATAAGTATTACTCTATAGACGTGACGGACATGCATGACTGACTGACTTTGCAATTTATATATTACAACTGAAGACGAGGCGGTATGGTCACAGACCTTAGCCTGCCCAAAGAGAGCAAAAAAAAAAAAACAGTATGGTATGTCACAAGATTTTGACATTTGTGTCAGCACATGAAAATTGTTCAAGATCAACAAAACAAAACTAACCTGGTCAGTGGTCTCGAACCTACCGATTTTTCGGTATTTCTACCGATATGGGCTCTGTTCTACCGAAATACCGAAATGCAACGATTTTTCCACGATTTCAGAGAATATGTGGAAATTCTCCCGATCTTTTTACCGATTTCACACTTCTAACTTGGCAGCCCTTTTCATTTATGTTTTAAGTTAAGGGGAATCCCTCAATAGCAATAGTAAGCGCACAGCTTAGAAAAATCCCTGTTATAGGGGATTCCCGTTTGGGAATTCCCTATAACAGGGATTACCCAAAAACTTTCGCTCGGCTATATATACAGGATTTCGGGGTTAATTTATTCATTAATATTCTTAACTTCAAAATGAAAGTTTGCGAAGTGTTTAAAATTGTGAAAATTATTAAGTTAAAATGTCGTGTGACGAGGAACCGAGTACAAACGCAAGAAGAAAAAAATATCTACAATTTTATAGAAAAGAATGGGAGGAAGAATTTTCAGGATGGCTGCAAGAAAGTAGTAAAGGCGTAAATTATGCCTATTGTAAGAGTTGTAATAAGGATATTAACATAACATCAGGGAAAGATGCTCTAAAGAAACATAGTTCTTCACAAGGACACTTGGTATCATCAAAGAATATAAAATCACAACCGAAGATATCATCATTTACTGTGAAAAAAACTCAAAAATCTGATACACTAGTTAAACAAGGTAAACATATTTAGTAATTTTTTACAACCTACTATCTATTTACCTACATTGTTATTATTATTTTGTTTTCTACTAATCGTTGTGTATTATACTAGATGTCATCATCATCATCTTTATCACAACAACCCATACCGCTGTAGGACACGAGGATCCTGGCCTGGCATTCCCCTGCTAGACATAGTGAATGCCCTAATGACCACTAGACATACCTACGTCATTTTAATTCTTTATTTTATTTTCAGGTGAAATAAGATTGGCCTCGTTTGTTGCTGAACACAATCTACCATTCACTATTATGGAGCACCTACCGAAACTGATACGATCCATTTGTCCTGATTCAAAAATAGCAGAAGAGATAAAATGTTCTACGACGAAAACTCACGCCATAATAGATCATATTATAGGTAAAGAAAGTTTCGATAATTTATGTGAAGATCTGCGACAAACTAAGTTTTCGCTTATTATTGACGAGTCCACTGATCTAAGCACAATCAAACACTTGTGCCTAGTCGTGAGATATGCCAAAAAACATCGCATCAAAGATTGTTTTTTAGCTCTTATTCCATTGGAAGATGCTAATGCAGTATTCTTATTTGAACACATTGTTAACTTTTTTAGAAGCAATGATATTCCGTAAAAAAAGAGTGTAATAGGTTTTGCATCTGATGGGGCAAACGTAATGATGGGGCGTAATAATTCTGTTGTGAAGTTGCTGCAAAACGAAATTCCCAATATTTTTATACTTAAATGCACCTGCCATTCGTTTCACCTTTGCGCTTCATATGCTTGTACCAAACTGCCACGCTTTGTAGAGGATCTTGTAAGGGACATTTACAACTACTTTTCTTCTAGTCCAAAAAGAGTGGCAGAGTTTAAAAATTTTCAAATGTTTTGTGACTTAAAAGTACATAAAATACTTCACCCCTCTCAGACACGCTGGTTATCAGTCCTTGCAGCAGTGAAAAGAATATTGGAACAAGTTTCTGCTCTAAAACTATTTTTCATAGACCAAGTTTTAGCTGCAGAGCATATATTACAGAAGCTCCAAGATCCCACGACATTATTATTTTTGGAATTTCTAGATTTTGTATTACCACTATTTAACGATTTGAATAAAGAAATGCAAGCAGAACACCCGAAAATTCACAATTTATATGACAAAATTACTGGAACATTAAGAACTATTTTTGATTGCTTATTAAAAAGAGAATATTTAGCCAGCACGCCAATTGAAAATGTTGATTTTAAAAACCCTAGCAATTTTGTGGATATCGACGCCGTATACTATGGTGCTGCGGCGTCTAATACACTACTTAGTAGTTCAGCAGATCTAACACCAGATCAAGTAAATTTGTTTAAATGCAGATGCCTAGATTTTTATATAGAAGCCTGTAAGCAAATAACGACACGGTTTCCACTGAAAAATAATCCACTAAAAAGTTTAGACATAATTGAACCAACAAATGTTATAAGTGGCAAAACTGCGTCGATAGTTCCTATTAGTAGGCTATTTCCCAATATTGTTCAGTGCAAAGATTTCCAGGAAATTGATACAGAGTGGCGCATTTTGAGAAATAGTGAACAAATCAAAACATTTTCCGATGATGTAGAACTATTTTGGGATGAAGTCAGTTTATTAAAGCGTGGCGATGACACTCAAATGTTTCCTTTGTTACCTACTTTTATCTTTAATATTTTATCTTTGCCGCATTCATCCGCAAACGTTGAACGCATATTTTCGCACATTAATCTTATGAAAACAAAACAACGAAATAGGCTATCTACTGAGTCAATCACTGGTCTATTACATGCTAAACGACTCTTCAATGACGCAAATTGTTATGACTTTGAAATAAATTAAAAAATGACTGAAAATATGGCCAAAGAACACTGGTATGGTACTAAAAACTAATTATGTAAGTATTTTTATGTTGACAGCCTATTTAGCTGTTTTGTTGTAGTTTTTTTTTGTAAATAAGCTACTAATAATTAATAAGTCTTAAGTGTGTTTGTAATTAGTTTGTAAGTTAACTATTTCTGTATAATTAAACGAATTTAATTGAATTTTGTATTTTTTTTTCATACACCGATTTTGGGAACAAATAGGTACAAATATACCGATTTTAGTGGACAGCTCTACCGATTTCGCAATTTGACGTTCGAGACCACTGAACCTGGTAAAGTTGAACCAGGAAGGAAAAGATATCATAAATACGCCACAACATTATTACGCTCTCTGTTTACTAACTTCTAATTTAGACCCAACAATTAACGTAGCATCAAACACCAATGATCAACAACTGGTGGTAGAAAAACAGTTCTGATTTAAATTGGCGCTAAAAGTTACAGACTCCAAATTACGAAATTACAAGTTTGTTGAGAGTTGTTGTAATATAAATATGACTAGAGTAGCTGATGTTTTTTCTCCGGTGCTGTCTAAAAATATGAAGGTTATTAACCTGGAAAACTCACTACAGCAAAGTCTCATTGATTTTAAGGGTAAGTTAAAAAAAAGTTTATTGCAATACAGTTTTACAATGGGTAATAGATTGGACCCTTCCTTTAAGCATGTAATGCCTGTGTTGGAAGTTTCCGCTCTTTTATTAAGATACAATAGTGGAAAAGGAAAAAAAACTTACATTTAATTAGTTAAAACTAAATATAATAAAAAATTAATAGTGTTGTTGGTTCATTCTGTATGTGTGTGGTGTGTGGATGTGAGCTATATACATATATGTGCACATGAAACAAATAACGATCACCGAGAATTGACAATCACCGTAGCCTAGTTGGTAGTGCTCCTGCCTACGAAGCTGGTGGTCCTGGGTTTGAATCCCGGTAAGTGCAAATATTTGTGTGATGAGCACGAATATTTGTTTCTGAGTCATGGATGTTTTCTATGTATTTAAGTATTTATCTATCTATATAAGTATGTATATCATCGCCTGGTACCCATAGTACAAGCTTTGCTTAGTTTGGGGCTAGGTTGATCTGTGTGACATTGTCCCTATATATTATTATATTATTATTATTATAATGTTATAGTTTTAATTTTAAATAATATGCTCTAACAATGCTTCATTTCCTCACATGTCAAATGCTTAATCCACTCAGTTAAAACTTTTTTGCAATAAAATTGTAGTATTATATATCTCCCTATTCACTCTATTGTAAAGTTATTAGGATAAAATGTTACAGAAAATAATTACAAAATTATAAAGTAGTACTGTAGTATATCAGTATTCTGGTCTCCATAGTACAAGCTCTGCTTAGTTTGGGATCAGATGGCCTGTAAATAATGTCTTAGGCTATTATTTATTTATATACACTTGGAAAGTACCCTTGTTGTGTAAATAAGATTTTAGTTGAGGCACTCCAATTAGAAAAATATTTGTAACTTATGAACAGAACAACATAATATTATGGCAGTGGATATAATCACACTAATATTATAAAGGCATAAGTTTGTGAGTGTGTGGCTGTGTGAGTGTGTATGTTTGTTACTTCTTCACATCTAAACGGCTGGAGCGATTTTAATATGGTATGGAGTTAGTTGACACCCTGGTTTAACTCATAGGCTATAATTTATAAAGTTTAATTCCCATTTAACTAACTCTCAGGTAATAAAAATCACATTAAAATTGATAGATGTTGGATAGTTACACTTTATATATTTATGAAGTTATACTTCTTTTGGCGCGATGGAGAAAAATGATGAGAGTGAATTTTTATGATGCGCGCGCACACCGACACCAAAAAATTTAACAGCATGAAGATAGTTCTAGGTGGTATGAAAATGTATGAGAGTGAATTTTTATGATGCGCGCGCATCGTGCGCGCGCATTGTAAAAATAATAGCATGACGTTAGTTCTAGGTGGTATGAAAATTGATAACCATGTTCAAGTTGTATATTAAGAAGTATAACTTCTAACGCATGTACATAAGTACACACAAGGTTTTTATTTCATTTAACACACAGTTTAGTATTTCTTTACACAATCAGTGGTTTAAAGCCTAAGTTACATTTGTCTAAACACTGGGTTCTCGATATATAACTAAAACTAGTCACAAATACAAAATCTTTATTTGTCACAAACACAGGTAAGTATAAAAGTAGTTACAAAACTTATGTGCGCCATGTTTTACTCTTTCGAGCATACAAATACAGCATAAACAGATTGGATAACATTTCCATATGCATGCTTAAAAACTACATTATTTGACTATAATTAATTATTATCTTACTTACTATTATTATAAGAAACATAAAAACACCTTTTTTTTAATACTCTATTATAATTTATATTAAAAAAATTCATGGATGCTATAAAAACATTTCTCTGCAAGCCACTTTGTCAACTGTATTTTAAATTTATTGAATGTCAAAGATTTCAATTTATAAGGAATTTTATTAAATATTTTAATGCACATTATATAGCAATTATTTGATGTCAATACAAGTCTTAATGGTCTAATTAGTTTATTAGAATGTATTGATCGCTTCCTGTAGGAACTATTTGTACACAGTAAATGCAGTTCAAAATAACAAATATGAACAGATGTATATAATTAACAAAGTGTATCTTATCTTATACAGTTACTAATTCATTTTAATATAGTAGAACTAAATTTCAAAATAATAGATTAGTAAATTGTTATTTATTTAAGGATTTCAGAAAATATATGTGTTAAAACAAACCGCACGACTGACTAATTAATTGTTTTTTGTAACTTTTTACTATCCACTATGTTGATGTACTGCATTGTGACCTTGACAAGTACAAGTGTATGTTAATACCCAAGTGCTGAATAAATTTCATTTCATTTTATTATCATCATCACCCACTATCATTAGCTTCTAATTATAATTGAATTATTCACACACAATTTTGTTGATGTCTAGTGAGAATTCATATTTTGGAGGGTATTTTTAAAAAATCTTTGTTTTGGGTTTTCAGAACTTCTGGTGGACTTTGAAAAGCTACACATAGAGTCTGATAACTACAAGCAGCAGGCAATTGAACAAAAAGAGAAATGTGAAAGGTAAGATGATTCTACTTTTGTGTGAGTTGTACACTGGTGTCTTATTAACTAGTGATAAATATATAAGATAGGCTTGTAAAAATAGTTAGCTGGAGGGTGGTCAGTTGCCAAGATCACCAGATTGGAAGAGCATCAGCCACAAGCATTTAAGCTTATTTGAATCTGGATAGCTTGGTAATCCAAGCTTTGCTGTCATATTTACAAGTTGTATGAGTTTTCTGCCATTAAATATAAAGTAGTTTTTTATAACTGAAAACCTCAAACTTGCAGGTTTTTTTCTTAATTTGTTTGAGTAATTTTCTATTGACCTGCTTACATATAATGGGTCCCCTATTGCTTCCTATTACTACTATTTATTTACGCTGTAGGGACAGGTTAAAATACAACAGATTGTTACAACGGACTAGGATCAAAAATAGTGGTAAAAAAAAAATCAGTATCTTTTTTTTGATGCACCTGGCTGACTATTATTTTTATTCTGTCATATATATGTGTCATTTATTTACTTCCAAGAATACTCAAATTTTATGAACAATTATCAATCGCTCCCGAGATTCTATGTCGTCAAATAAGCATTCTGCCCACTTGATGGTAAGTAGTTAGTAGAGCTTATGTAAGTTCGCATTACCGGGGCATCACTTGTGTGTTGTTGATCCATCTTCCCTCCCTGATGAACTCTGTCATAATTACTCATACACAGCGAAAGGCACAGAATTGCCCATTCAAATAACCTTCAAGTGGGTAATTCCAGCAGTTTTTTATTCTTCGTTCATATTCTGTTTCTAGGAAATGTTGTACTGGAGCTGATGCTATGAGAAAAGAAGTAGAAGCTAAAGAATATATTATACAAGCAGCTGGTAAGTTCTCTTATAGATTCTTCATTATTTTTATTTCTTCTCTCATGGATATGTGAAAATGTAATTTAATTGTTGTGTTTTTCTGTACACTTGTTTCCACAGGCCAGTAAGTCTAAAATACTCACAAAGATAGTTTCGTCATTGTATCTCCTCCTTTTTTTATTTAACTCCATGATATCATCTAATTTATAGTAATATACTTAAACATGGATTTAATCCTTGATACAGCATTCTCGTTTAAAGGAATAAAATAAGTTATGTTTTTCACAGCCTCAAGCCTAACAAGATTATATGAAACAAAAAACTTTAGCATAATAGATGAGATATTCAAAATATTATTTGGCGAAGCTACAAGTTTCACCCCACCTAGTCAAAAAGGCCCCAAAAATAAAGAATTTTTAAAAACAGAAGTCAGTCCTAAGGATGCAACTTTTGATGAAGATATTAATTTTAGAGACGAATCAGTATCAGAGATAGAGGGCACTCCAACTGGAAGAACCAGTCCGATAATACAAATGAAGAAGCTAAAAAGTTCTAACAGTACAGCAGCTGCTGATTTTAGAGATAAGAAAAAGTGTCCTGATACTTGGTAAGTGCAATAGATTGGTTGAAAATTTGACAAAATAACAAACATTAAAAGCCTTTTGTCCCCTATTGTGTAAAATAAAATGCAGGTGGGGATAGGTAGACAAGCATGAGAAAAAGTAAGCTGAATAAGAACTAAATGTTCCTGATCTCCTGTATTAACTTCTGGGCTGATGTGATGAGCTTGGCGAGGATGAGATGTTATGGCCTCCAATTGTCTTGTACACTATACACTATTGAGATCCGGCAGGCTGATGATACACAACATGTGTTTCTTTGCTCACATGTTGTGCTTCATAATATACACAGCAGTGGTACTAGTGAACGGTGACTGAAAACTGTATAACTGATTCGGTTGGCGCGGGTACGTGGAATGAAAACGGCGGTGTGCCCATAAATTAACGAACTAACATTCGTACGTGGCGCGTATTGTCGGCGTCTAACCTGTAGTGACAGGCTACTAGTAGTATTAATAGACTGACTGCCATCTAACCTCGTTCAAGTAACCAAGATAGTTAGACCAGTTGTGCGATTCATTTAGTGATAATGAAATAATGAAATTTATTCAGCACTTGGGTATTTACATACACTTGTACTTGTCAAGCTCACAATGTATTACATAAACACAGTTTAAAAACAGTAATTAAAGTAACAAAATATTTTAAATTAGTCCGTCCGCGGTCTGTTTCGTCACATGTATAACGAGCAGTTGGCTAGCGCAAAAGGCTTTCAACCAGTAGCTTAATTTAAACGACTAATACCTGAGGGCACCCTTATGGGCCACATCTCAGGCAGCCGCTGAAGTAAAAAAATGGAATTCGAAATGGGGGTCAGATCACTTGCACGGTATTACCGATCACATGTTAAGGGGGCATCGCGATCCTCGCCGCTGAGGATCCTACCCTAGCTAACCTGCGGCTTTCTCTAGCTACCTAGGTGGACGACCCGGAGAAGTGTTTAGAGTATCTAGCTAGGATGGTGACAAAAAATCGTTTCTCTACAGCGTTCAACCAATGAAATCACGGCAAAAGACCAGTTTATGATTGGGTGCATGAAGATTGCTTAGACGGACGATATTTAATTTATAGAATTGTGCTAACTGTGGCCAATCACCCACGAAAAACCATCTGTACAGGAAATAATTTATAGAAGCACATATATAAAAATGAATGTTTTTTTGTATGTCCTTTACATAATCGTAAACTATGCATTTGATCATGAGATGATCTTCAGCAAAGTGTTCTGCATAAGCCCACGAAGCTTTCTGAGTTGGTACGACCAATCTTCCACAGATGGCATCACTATGATTCCAATGAATTTCATGTATTGCCGTAGTAACGCGGTAGTACAGCTAGTTGTACATAAACATGAACTCACTCTCCATTCTTGTTGCCTGATGAGTATTGGACACAACGAGAGAGTCCAAGCTGGCCCATGAGAGATGACATTCTTTCTGAGATGAAATTGTACCGCCTAGTATTAAGTAATACTCGATCAAGTGACGGATATTGACTCTGAACCTAAGATAAATGTAACTAGGCTTGAATTTTGGGTAAATTGCTGTAAAAGCCAATCACACACAACTCAACTTATGTAAACAATATTTTACTCCCATTTTGTATACATTCTTTTGGATTTTTTTCTTTTTTAAAAGACAATGCCCACAATGCACGATTTAGCTAAATCGTGCATTCAAAACATAAACGGCCGTTTTTGTTATAAATGCACGATTTAGCTAAACAGCTATATTTCAAGTGTTGACAATGTGTTATAAAATTACGTTATTGCCTTTTCTACAGTAATAATAGACCACATTTTGTATTTTTGATTCTATTTACGAGTTATGACATTTTTTCGATTGGCGGCGCTAGTGGACTGTAAAAGGCCCCTTAAATAAAAAATACTGTGTAGAAACTAATCAGTACTTACCTTAAATGAAAATGCTGTGAAGCTTATGCCGATCCCATAACAATTAACTGCCTTAGATTCATCAACTAATTTAGTGTATTAAAAGTATTATTATTATCTACCGTCCATTGCAAAGCTGGAGAAGGGAAGAGCGGAGAACAGGTTGGGGTGGTTGGTAAATGCTTGCCTTCCACGCCGCAAGTCGTGAGTTCGATTCCCATCCAGAACAGATATTATTGTGCATGAATATGTCTGTTTGTCCTGAGTCTGGGTGTAATTATCTATATAAGTATGTATTTACGATTCTGGTTTCCACAGTAGAAGCTCTGCTTAGTTTGGGATCAGAGAGCCGTGTGTGAATAATGTTCCAGGATGTTACTGTAATTATTAACTAATTTATGTAAACAATATTCTGCAACTATTTTGTATACATTTTTTTATTAGAATCTGTCAATCTGGCGCTATCGGAAGATCAGCACTACAGAAATGTAGTACTAGCTGAGATAGGGCCATTTTTCATAACAGTACGAATAAAATTAGAAATATTTAAAAAGTATACCACAATTGAACGGATTTTCCGTATATGTTATGAGAATAAAATTATTTCTTTCTTTCTTCAAATAAACTAAAATCAATAGAGATAATTGAAGAGTGGGTAGTTGTAAATAGTCTTAAATAAAAAATACTGTGTAGTCACTAATCAGGGGCTCTACCGACTAAGTCGCCGAACATCGATTTCTTGAATTGCGTTCAAATAAATAAAGGTTAAAAATGACTTAAGGCGCCACCAGTTCACGTAAAAATTTCATGCGAGGGGGTGAGGCATGCACATAGCCCCCCGCTGCAGCGGGGCGGGAGGGAAAAGCTACGGCGCTCATTGATGCCACGCGCGGGCAGATTCTTGTTATTATTTTCGTTTCGGTGCGCACACAGTGTAAAAATAGTAGTAGTGCAACTTAAATTTTATGGTAATTAAATTTTTATTGGGCATAAGAAATGGTTGGTGGGTAAGTTAAATAAATACAGTAATAACTTATAAATATATTTTATATCTATTATATCATATGACCACTTTCAGGTTTTGCATACGCTTCATTTAATTTAGAATATTTGCAATTCTTTTACATTATACAACTGATCTAATATGTAATGTAAATTTAAGATTATAAATTACAAATAACCAATTAAATTGGTTTTGCCGTTCGAAAGTTGCAGCCCTTAGCTGCAACTTTCGAACGGCAAAACCAATTTTCATGAAATGTCCTTCCCAATTAAACTAACTTTCAGTAGAAATAAATGCATTTAATAATTAAAATTAAAAAATTTAATTGGTGGATCCCTTTAGAAGCTGCGATGCCCCAGACAGATACACAGATATACACGTTAAACTTATGACACCTTGTATTGTGTCAGGATTTAAAAAAAAAGGTGGAAAATAAGTAAGTGAATACAATCATTTTACCGATCAACAATGTTTAAAACAGAAACTAAAAGGTAGGTGTAACGTGTGTATCTTGGCGTGGTGTCTATGGCGTCTTAGCTCCTTAACGGATTATTTAAAAAAAAGTATGTTTGAAATACATCAATATTTAATAATCTGCGAAATTAAGAACCGATATCGTTTCTTCATCCTGAATTCTGATACCTGCATTAAAAGAGATATCCGTATTGCGTGCTATATTATTTACGTCTTCCGTAATGCATAGTACATTATTAGACTGTTTGTTCTCCTTGTCTGTTTCATCGTCCCTTAATGGTAATCTCCTACTATACCGTGAGTCAACCAGCTCAACAAGAATTTGATTAATATAAAAATCAACCAGCTTTTTCTCCATCTTATTTTTCCAAAACTGTTCGTCTTTATTTATTTTAATGGCCTTTAATGGTGCTTTCTCACTTTCCCATATACCAAAAATACACTTTTCTCTGCCACTAATATTCAACTGACCTTGGATTTGAAAATACCAATTACAGTTTGTGTTAATTGATACCTGCTTAGATTTTTTATTGTATTTATAAATTTGTACTTTATTCGTTTTTATAGCTTCCTCCATGCCAACTTTGGAAGGAGCTACTGGACATTTTATTTCAATCAATGTGTCATCACCTACTAGTCCATCTGGACTCGCTCCAAGAAATGGATATATTTTATGAACAAATAGGCCGCAAGGCTCAATTTTGATGTTTTCTTGCTTAGCTAACTGCTCTAGAGCAATTTTTTCATTATCTATACCATGTGATACAGAAGCCACGTTAGAAATATTCTTTTTGTACAAAATATCTTTAACTATATTTCCAGGACCTTTTTTTCTTTTAAGAACCCTTCCAAAATTTGAAGCGGTGAGTAAATTTTTCCTCAACTCTAACCATTCACAGCTGTCTCTCTGTAAAACCGTCTGTCTCTCCACCGAATTTCTGTCTGCTACAAGACCTTCTAAATTTTCTAAAAACTTCTGCTTAGCTATTTTCAAATCTGAAACAGGGACATAATTAATTTTATAAACATCGCAGATTATTTATATATAGACTCATAAAGTAGTTTTAAACGTGTGTGTGTGTTTGTATCACTAACTTTACAATCATACAATCAATTTATCATCTTTAAATTTAGTTTAGAACATTATATAAACACAGTCGACTAGTATAGATTACACAAAATACATTGATAAGTTAGGATGCCATGATACCCTAGACTGAGTAGTCCAGCACTCACTTAGCTAGTTTTTATTTATTTACCAAGTATCTCTTACCCTCAAAATGCATGTCAGGGGCGTTACTGCAACTTCCGTAATCATTTTGAGGTTTTGAAGAAGTTTTACAACTCAGTCTGTTCTTCTTTCTTGGCATTAAAATTGTACGTTTTCTTTTTTTATCACGTTGCATTTCTAATCTCGTCACATAACTCTTTTGGCTTCGACCGATAAGACTTTTCTGCATAGTAGTAATACATGCTTTCATGTGTTAAACGATACGACTGCTGCAGAACATCGAGATTGGTATGAGCGACGCATGGAAAAGTTAATTCGTTTTCCGCCTACAAATTTAGCCACAACGCTATTGAACCTTTCAACAATGTTGGTATCCACGTTCTCTATAAGGCTACGTGACTTAGATGCCACGCTTTCAATGATTACTTTTAAACGAAACCACATAGATGAAGTACTTTGCATTTTCAAAACATCTGAGCTCTGTAAAATACCCACTTTATCGCAATAATAATCTTTTGCATTGTTGGTGTTCTCCGAAAGCATGTAGAGGTGAGTTAGTGATATCTGAGTACAACTGTCGTATTGCTTCATTTTTGTTCTCCTGGATCCCGTTGTATTTTATGGATAACACTACTACTTTACGCATAGTCATTTTGTCAGTCACCATTTTTCTATGGGCTAAAGGATATTTTAGATCTTTTCCTATTGTACTCAGTTTTTTGCACATATTGCGCAGTATATGGTTTCTACATTCGATTTTTTCTACTATATGGTCAGGATAGGGATTAGCAGTTAAAATTTTTGTATATGTCGAAGAATCTCCATCTGCTATTACTTTTCCATATATTATGCCGTACATCTCGAGAGATTGCTTAAAGCCTTCACAGATAATATCGGACTCCATGCTTGATGAAGGGCTTTCGAAATTTTTATAGCAAGTATGTTCCTTTGGTTCAATTTTCTTATTTTTGGCTCTTGCACACACCGTACAGTATTTATTCTTAATACCAATATATAAGACTTCACCAAATTTTCGTCCAATTATAACCGCTGCACCTGACAGTGCTCGATAATTATCACCATATGATCTGGAACTCCAGCATCCATCTACAAAAACATCTATCACAGGAACACCGTTTTTGAGCCCACCTTCTTTAATTGCGGCTTCTTTTTCTCGTTGAGCTGCAATTTTCATTTCATCAACAGCAGTTTTTTCCCCTTCGTCAAATACACGATCTTGTAATCTGGTGTAATATTTTTCCGTAAAAACTGGAATGTCCATGGCAGAAATCAATTCTTGAAATTGTGCATATCCAATCCCAGTCGAAACTATTCCCGTTGCGGCAGCTGTATTTATTTCAACTTTATCGGTATTATTCTGGTCCTCCGAATTGATTACGAATACCGTGTTGCAAAATTTGCATCTAAATTTATACTTAGAAAAAAGTCCCACTCGTTTTTCTCCAAGTAAAACCAGATTATTTAATTTGCATTCGAACAAAGCGTTATGTGAAGAGATTATTGAAAGATTCTTCAAAAAATAATTTAGATCTAAAATTCTACGTCCAGTCAAAGGTACAAAGTCTTCTGATGGTATTTGGTCTTCGACTGAATATGGTACACATTCTTCATTTAAGGTCGCTTCCCTGTCAAAGCAACAAGCTCAAGATGTAATCACATGAATAGAATAGCAAACAATAATTATTATAGATGATAAAAATTATACTTACTGAAGTTCTTTTGTGGATGCATTTGAATGCCTAAGAATAAAATTACTATCGTTACCATGATGAGATAAAGGTGATCTGTAAATAAAGATTAAATACAAATATATAAGATATATAGACAATTGGGTTATTAGAATTAAATAAAACATAAATAATCATACTTTTGATTATCATTACAGACATTTTCTATTTCGACGTTACTGAGAGTAAAATATTCTTTAGCAGAGCTGAAACAAAGAAACATTAAATTTTACGAACTATACGATAAATCTATTTATTAATTATATAAAACAAAATGATCTTGTGCGGGTCGCTGGAAGCTACTGGATGCTAGGTACTGATTTATGGGTTTCACCACGATAAAATTTAGACTAAAAAAACACCTTGTTACTTACTCTTGATGTACAGATTCTGCTGAGAAGGTGCAAGGCTCACTAATATCAGCATTGACTTTGCGCTTCTTTGATCTGAAATAAGTATATCGATTATAAAATAAATAAGCGTGATTATAGGGTTACTTACCTACATTACGTAATCATAATTAAGTCATGAGGTAATTAATGCTTTTTATTTACGTCTTTTTCAAATACTACGTAACAATTTAAATGGAGAAACATATAAAGTAATAATAATATAACCAGGAAGATAAGTAAGAAAATCGTAGTTTCCCAACTATTTCAAAAGTCAAGACGATTATATCTTACAATCTGGTGCATAAGCGGCTTGTTTATTTAGACTTGTATGCACTATAAGTATTTATAGTTAAAGTGATCCTGATCAGGTGCGAGACCAACGACTTGCTTTTGAGGCTCGGAGGTATAACACCATCATTTCCTGACCTCGGACTACCTACTAATAATTTTTCATAACATATCACAGCAGTTACTCTTTTTGCCCGACTCGGCAATCGAACCCCGGTCCTCACGATGTACGGTTACCAAACACGCTGGACCAACGAGTCCGTCAATTGTTCTACTGTTCAATCCTATTTACTATGTACTGCGCGGTCACCTACTAGCGCAGACTTACATATACTATTATGGACTTTATTGCTATAGAGTTAAAGTGCTATTAGAGAAACAAAATTATCGGTACTTACCCAAACATTCCATCATTGCGTTGACGTGTTTGACGTTTCCTTGTCCCAATTTTACTAAGCAACTTATGACGTTTATTTCCCATTTTTACAAAAACAATCACTTCTTAAAATTTAAAAAACCGTTCCCAAAAAAATCTTATAACCTGCCTACCACAAAGAAAAATAGCTACTTCGAATAAAGTAATTTCTGTCTTATATTTATTGAAATTTTTAATAAGTTGTTCGGCGATCAGAGCGACACAGAATCCACGTCCCGGGGCCGCGTCTGAACGCGAACTGAAAGTACAAGTCGTTCTGACATTTGTTCTTGTCTCCCGGCTAATAAGGTCGAACTTTGCGTAACGAAGGGCGGGCGTCTGTAAATGCAGGCGTTGAAGTCAATTTATATTTAAGGTTTTTATTTAATTTTGTAAAAAATAAAGAGCACAATAATGAAATAAACGGTCTATTCTTTTAGAAACTATTTAAGGTACAAACTTCTTAAAAAATAATATGCTGTTGTCGCTTAAAATATGGAGAAATTGAAGATGAATATTTTAATTTTTAGGTCACTTCACATTTTTTTTTAATTTGTACCTTTGTTGTTTTGGAAATCTACTCGGTTCATTATTTTATTCATATTCTTCACTGCCTACTGTATTTTTCTTAGTTTGGTAGCTATTTCGAGACGTGAGATTCGTAAGAAGAAAAAGGGGCTTCTTACTGAGTTTTCAACTACGACGTCGCCTTAATCAATCGTTAAATCGGCTTCAAGGTTGACAATCGATTCCGGACCATTTATGACGTCACATGTACTCATGGAAGCCGATTTAACGATTGATTAAGTCATTTTTAACCTTTATTTATTTGAACGCCATTTAAGAAATCGATGTTCAGCGACTTAGCCGGTAGAGCCCCTGTACCTCAAATGAAAATGTTGTAGGGCTTAGGCAGATCCCATAACAATAAACTGCCCTAGTAGATCCTTTAAGTAATTTAGAGAAACAAAAGTGATCATTATGGTTAGGTGGTTAGTCAGAGTTAATTTGAAAAAATAAATTATCTACCGTCAATTGCAAAGCAAGAGAGAGGAGAAGAGGTTGGTTTTTTTTTTTTTTAACTTGACGCGTGCAGTTATTATCTCGGCTTTTACTGCTTCACCGGACAGTAGGGGTGAGCGTGGGCTCTAACCGCCTAGTAAAATTCAAACTACAAACTAAGTACCCGCGCCGGAGGGCGCCCCCTGTGGGGCTCGAACCTCGGCTCTGGGCGGATACTGACGTGGAGAGGGCGAGATATCATGATTTTAGGGGATTTTGTGCAACTGTCGCTCTACGTTAATGCGCGACGCGGGCCTCGCTACCGGTTTAGGTCCGGAGCGGGCATTCATCGGATCGAGGGGGTTGGTGTGGTTGGTAAATGCTTCCCTCCCACACCGCAGGTCGTGAGTTCGATTCCCACCCAGAACAGATATTTGTGTGCATGACCATGTCTGTTCGTCTCGAGTCTGGGTGTTATTATCTATAACACCATAATATAATTATGTATTTACAAAAGCAAAGTAGTTATCTGGTTTCCATAATACAAACTGCTTAGTTTGAGATCAGATGGCGGATTTGCACTTGGTCGGTTTTTATCATTAATTAACGTAAATATATTCTTATATAATCTTGCTTATGTAAAATATGCAATTTATCAACAGGCCAACACCAGAGAATAAATCTCTAAAGCTATCATTTAGTACACCGACCCGAGGCAAAACCACGAGCCGGCTGCGGCAATCCCGACTCAACATCGTCAAAGTGAAAGAGAGCAACATAATCGATATCACGTGCTCACCGGAGTTTAATGGGGGCTCCAGAAGAAATGATAATGATACGCAGGTAATAACTACATCAATTGGGATACTGTATACCCGCGTACGCAACACCCTTAAAGATGGACTGATGATCTTGTGAGGGTCGCTAGAAGTCACTGGAAAGATCACAATTGCTGGTCTTTCGCTTCCCAAGACCAGCAATTGTGATCTTTTGAGTAGACCCATTTCCAGCTTTGGACATTCTTCCGCTGACATGATATTTCTTTTTAATTAAGACTAGCTGTGCCCGCGACTTCGTCCGCGTGTTAATTAGTTTATTTACTTTTTTAATAAAATAAAATACTTTTTCTAAAATAAAAGTAGCCTAAGTTACGCTTTATTACATCAGCTACCTGCCAATAAAAGTCCCGTCAAAATCGGTCCAGCCATTTCAGAGATTAGCCGGAACAAACAGACAGACAGACAGACAGACAAAAATTGTAAAAAATGTTATTTTGGTGTATGTACCGTATATATATTCATATTTATTTAGTAAAAACCGGCTATTTCAATATTACAAACAGACACTCCAATTTTATTTATTTGTATAGTAAAATAAAAGTAGCCTAAGTTACGCTTTATTACATCAGCTACCTGCCAATAAAAGTCCCGTCAAAATCGGTCCAGCCATTTCAGAGATTAGCCAGAACAAACAGACAGACAGACAAAAATTGTAAAAAATGTTATTTTGGTGTATGTACCGTATATATATTCATATTTATTTAGTAAAAACCGGCTATTTCAATATTACAAACAGACACTCCAATTTTATTTATTTGTATAGATAAGAGGTGGAACGAATTTTTTCGAATTCCATTCTTTCTCATTAAATACGCCGCGGTACCCACGACCGTTGAAGCGATTCCTCTGGACGTGCCTGAGCTTCACCGTTCAGTTTGATTTCATTAAGTGCCACTGGTATGTGTCCTAGGTGCACAGGAGTTGCAGTGATTGGTAAGAAAGTGGTATTAGTTGCATTAACAGCAGACCTGATGTAAGTGCTATGTTAAGAGTTTTCTGAATGTGATCATAATTTTCAGACACTAATAAAAAAAGAATCCCTGGATAATGAGGATACAATTCTACCTTCGCCCACGAGTGGACCAACCAACTTTACACTGTGAGTACAAATTCAGTAATCATACAATACAAAACTCTTTATTGTACACCAGAATTGTTGTTATCTCTAATAAATATAAATAAATAAATAAAAAGTAATAAATATTATTTATAAAAACAGTTATTATAATTATGTACAAAGGGCGGTCTTATCGCTAATTGAAATTTCTTCCAGACAACTTTGGGATGGACGAAACTAGTGAGAAATGATAAATGGGTAGTATAAAGGTGTAACAAATGTCAGTAAGAGAATAATTAGGATACAATAAAATATGAATTTAATAGTTATAACGTAGGGAAGAATAAAGTGAGGAAGCACCTACAATATGTATCATCATCATAATCAGCCTGATATCGTCCACTGCTGGACTAACCTTTGGCTTCCGCCAAAGGTTTCTATAACGTTGGCATGCGAGTTGGCGACCGCACATAGGTGGTAGCTAGTACATAGGAGGCGCTGCTGCCCGTCTACCTACTACTAAAGTGTAGTTCTTCCTCTTCCTTCAGATATAGTTACACCAATTGACAAATATTAAAATACTAGCCATACCCCGCGGTTTTACACGCGTTAATATTTTTAAATTATAGCCTGTGTGTTATTCGGATGTATAAGCTATATTACTACAAAGTTTCATCCAAATCCGTTGGGTAGTTTTTGCGTGAAAGAGTAACAACCATCCATAAGTCCATCCATACTCATAAACTTTCGCATTTATAATACTTCCTGTTCGTTCAGATATAGTTACACCATTTGACATACATTAAAATATCGGCGATGGACTGGAGCCTAAACTAGGAAAATCCTGTATTTCAGGACTCTAGGACCCTTTAACCGCGGTTAGAAGATCATTTTGCCTATTTAAAAATTATGTTGCCTATTGGTATAGAATGTGCGAAACAGAGAGACAGGAAAAGTACATGTTTTAACTTTTTGTTGCAATTGAGTAATCCTTGGAACTATTCTCAATCAAGTCATGCTCGAAACGGCAGTGCCATCTGTTGGCACTCGACGGAGTCATGATTCACCGGCTGAGCGGTGACCGCACTGGCTGAGACACTTTTGGAATAGCAGCCGGTCAGTGCGGTCGAATATTGAAACCAACGCGCGTTCGTAGCTATAGCCGTGTATATCTGACTTATTTATTGATTGAAAATTTATCTAGTGTCTCACGTTTCGTTGTAAATAAAATAAAAAAAGGTTTTTATTCACGTAGACTTTAAAAAGCGCTTCTATATAGTCAGAACATGTTGTAGTAATACAGGTATTATTTCTAGTTACTCATTATAGATATTTAGGTACGCAGATTGTTAAAACATTTATAAAATTTATTTTATAATAGTAGTGATATTTAGCTAGCTTGTATTAAGTTATTGTCAAGGAGGTTGTGTTTAGGTTTTATTATTGAAATTTATATTTTATTTATATTGTCTGAATGGTTCGGTCTATATTAAGGTACGAATTCAGTATTATTATTATGACGGACCTTGTGTTTAAAACGACGGTCGCGCTTTAATGCTACCACCGGATCCAGTGCGACCCTACTGAGAAGACCCAGCGAAACAAACTCAGCAGGTTCATCTACTACCGTTGTGTTTGACTTATTGTGTCAAAGTGTATAACCGATTGATAGATGTAACTACTACTTTTATTTTAATCATCAGGCGACAAACGGCAACATATATTACTAAGGTCAAAAGAGATTCTGTGTTTTTTATTTTGATCACCATTAAACGACAGGCTAGTCAACTTGGAACAAAGCTTTCATAATATTTTGCTTAAATATGTCGCAGATTAATATGGATTAGAATCCACGTCCACGATGTCGGTCTCCGCCATGTTGTATTTTTGAAGTCGATCAGTGCGTACATTCTGCGCGGGCGACGGTACTAGAACAAGTGTCAAGTCCAATCGCACTACTGACAGATAACCTCAAATGTCGGTAGAAAAAAAAAAGATTGTCTTTGGATGGTTGTGACAAGCACATGTGGAATTGTATTCATTTGTGTTTTTATTGCATTTTGGTGTTATTTTTGGTGTTCCCTTACTGTTTGTGCTTGTCTAATTTGTTGTATTTGTGTTTGTGGGTTCTTACACTAGGTAAGTACATATATTAAGTGGTTTTAGTTATCGGATGCCGATCGACCATGGAGGTGGATGACCGGCCTCCTGGGCGACCGCCTGATCCTATTCCTTCTCAATCTCAGGACTTATTCACGCACTCTCCAACAATAACTGTCCCACTTACAAGTTTCGAGTCGGTGGAGGCCGATCAAAACCGCAAACGCGGTATTTCAGTACCTAACTCGATTCATGGTGATGATGATGATAATGCAGTAGCTTCTAAACGCGATAGAGTGTCTGCCCCTTCCCTTGTTGCTCGGTCCAGGTACTCTGCCACAGATATTGCTCCATTCTTGGTCCATGCTTCTTTGCAAGAGGTTGAGCCCAACTCAGGAACAACAATCCATCCCATAAAGTTTGGACAGTTGTTAATTCGTTTAAATATAAAAAATGTTTTACAGGAAGGAATTAAAAGAATAGGTAGGAACCGGATCTCCATTGAATTTAAAGCACCTGAAGATGCAAACTCTTTTCTTGTGAATGAAGAATTTGTTAAAAAAGGGTATAGTCTATCTATACCAACATACAATATCACACGTATGGGAGTTGTAAGGGGCGTACCAAATGAATGGACTGACATTGAAGTTATGGATAATTTAAAAACTCCATCCGGATGTGGAAAAATTTTAAAAGTCAGGCGTATGAATAGAAAGGTTGTTACTGATGGCACCACAGAATGGAAACCAACCCCTACTGTTGTCTTAACCTTTGATGGCCGTATTCTTCCGGATAAGGTGTTCTGCTGTTATAACTCATTACCTGTCAATCTATCTAATTTTCCCCACTATCCAGTGCTTTAAATGCTGTAGGTATGGACACACCAAAGCACAGTGTAGATCAAATCCACGGTGCTATCGCTGTGGAGGTCCGCATTCTGGAGAGGTATGTAATTCAGAAGAAGCCCAATGCATTTACTGCTCAGGTAATCATCCTGCTAATAGCAAGATATGCCCTGAATTTAACAGGCAAAAAAATATTAAGACAGTTATGGCACAAAATAGTATATCCTACGCAGAAGCAGCACGTAAATTCCCAGCAGTAACCAAATCCTACTCTGAAGTTACAGCCTCCATCCATAACCCCTCCCCGTCTCTTCATCCACCTATATCTCTGAAACATGTTCCACAGCAACGAGTTCAGACCAGAACACACCGCCAAGTAATAACCAGAAGACCGAGATCTCCTCCTAATCACTCTCCAGGTTATGACCGGAGTTAATTAATAGGTATTCTTTTCCATCCTCTCCAAATGGCTCTGTCCTAAACCATACTTCTAACCATCCAGAAAATACCCAGTCTCTAGAGACTGTAGAGTCTGTTATTTCATTCCTGTCTTCCCTATTAAATAATTATAATATACCTGACCACGTTGCACTTAACATTATCAGAGACATGCAAAAACGTCACATTCCATCTCTTGCAGTGGAATGCCAGGAGTATGCTTCCAAAAAAACATGAAATTATACATTTAATTAATAGTTATAAACCTGTAATTTTTTCAATTTCTGAGTCGTGGTTAATGCCTCGTCTTCAGATAAATATTCAGGGGTATAGCATATTCCGCGATGACCGTTCCGATGGTTATGGCGGGGCTGCTATGCTGGTGAATAATACCCTCCCATCCTCTCCCCTCTCCTTGCCCAACCATGGAGATGAAATTAATGCAGTTGGAGTGAATCTCCTTGGCATTCATTTTATCTCTATTTACATTCCATCCCCCAATTCTGTGTGTTTCCAATTTATTAAAGCAATTTGTAATTTATATAGTCCCATAGTTATCTTTGGGGATTTTAATTGTCATAATCAATTGTGGGGCTCTGATCATTGTGATTACCCTGGTTTGGATTTGGCTGACTTGATGGATGAGGTGGGACTATGTGTGATTAATGATGGTTCTGTAACTAGACTTCCTAGGCCAGGTCGTGGAAAGAGCTGTGTGGATCTTACTCTGTGTTCTGCCAGTTTGACAGCTCAGTTAGAGTGGACTCGCCTGAATTTAACATATGGTAGTGATCACTATCCTATCTGCACTTCCCTCATAAATAGATCCCTACCTATTGTAGATAAAACTCCATTGCTAAAATATAGACTTTCAGAAGCCAAGTGGGATCAGTATCAACAAGCTGTTGAGGTCAAAATCCTTTCCATGCCAGCAATTTCCTTTTCCAATCTAGATACCTGTCTTACCCAATTTTCCGGTTCTATTTCATCAGCGGCTGAAGAGGCCATTCCTTTAAAAAATTCTGCTTCAGGGAAGATATCTTCCCCTCCCTGGTGGGACAGTCAATGCACAGATATAATTAAATCCCGAAATGAAGCTGAATTTAGGTATGTTAACAATATGTCTTATGAAAACCTAATGGAATATAACCGGATTGTTGCAAAATCCAGGCGACTGTTTCGGAAGAAGAAGTATGACGGTTGGAAAAGGTTTTGTTCCTCTCTATCCCCCTCATCCCCATCGAGTTTGGTTTGGCAAAATTTAAAAAAGTTTAAACGTGGTTGTTCTCCTCGAAATTTCCATCCTGTATCTTCAGATATAATGATTTCTTTTTTAAATAAGTTAGCTCCTGCCTATGTCCCTTCCTTAGAGGAAAGTCAGTCTCCTCTTGGTGTTGCCATTATCTCCAATCACCCCTTGGATGTTCCCTTTTCCATTACAGAATTGGAAACAGTATTAAGTCATGTGCGTGACTCGGCCCCGGGATATGATGGCTTTCCTTATTCCTTTTATAAAAAAATTGGGCCACTTGGCCACCAATACCTTTTAGATTTAATTAATATTTGCTTTTCTCATAGTTACATCCCTGCCAGCTGGAAATCACAGCTTATTATTCCAATTTTAAAACCAGGTAAATCCCAAGATAACCCAGATCACTACCGTCCTATTGCCCTATCCCCTGTCATTTCCAAAATCCTGGAACATATGTTAAAAAATCGAATAGAGTGGTTTATGGAAAGCAGGGGCCTATTAGCAGAATCCCAGTTCGGATTTCGCAAAGGCTTCAGCACCATGGACAGTGTGGGCACACTAATTACGGACACTCGTATTGCATTCAGCAAGAATGAGTCAATAGTTGCAGTATTTCTCGACATATCTTCTGCATATGACAGTGTAAATCTTTCCATACTCAGGAGTAAACTACGAAAGCTGAGTATTCCAGTAAGACTCCTACACTGTGTCTGTAACCTTTTGTCTGACCGCACTGTGAAGCTGCATGTTCCGGGAGAGTCATATGATCCCAGAACAGTCTGGCGAGGACTTCCACAGGGCTCTGTGCTTAGTCCACTGCTGTATAGCATCTATACGTCAGATTTACATTTATCACTTAACAGAAACTGCCAAATTCTACAATATGCTGACGACTTGTGCTTGTATGTCCCTGATTTGCATATAGCAGCCGCGGCGGAATCATTGCAGGTGTCCCTTGACTCTCTAAACCAATGGCTTGTCTCACATGGACTTTCACTGTCAGCGCCTAAAAGCTCCTCATTGGTTTTCACTCGAAAGAGAGCATACCCAGATGTTTATCTAGAGATTGAAGGATCCCCAATCAAGACGGAGGAAAAAGTTAAATTTCTTGGTATCATCTTGGACTCGAAATTGTCTGGTGTCGCCCATATTGACTTTATAGCTAATAAGTGCGACAAAAATGTTAATATGTTACGAGCTCTTGCAGGTGTTTGGTGGGGGGCCCACCCATTTAGCTTAAAACTCATATACAATGCTACTATAAGGAGTATTTTAGATTATGGTTCCTTCTTACTCGAGCCCTGTAGTAAAGTTGCTGTGTGTGGTGACCCGCCTCTCCTTATCCGCAGGCAATATCTGTCAGATAGATTTGTCTATAAGGCATACTTTTTTAAAAACCACAAATTATTGTTTAAGCTTGCCAATCTGGGTATTTTATTAAATCAAAGTCATTACTGGAGACATAAGGATGCCCCTTTATACATAAATTCTTTTAAAAAAATAGGTAAGGTTTTAGAAAATGCTCAGATTTCCCAGTGTGGTAAACTCCCTCTGTATGATGCTCCATATGAAGTGTTACATTTTAACCCGAAATTTATACCGCACATTGGCATCAGTAAAGCTTCAATTCAAGCCAATAATATATTCTCTTCTATTGTCGATGAGATTTTTTTTTTTTTTTTTTTTTATTTTTACTTTATTGGGACATAAAACAGTTACACATTAGGTATAGTTAAATTATTTAAATATAAATTTTAAGAATAGGTAAACGTGTAACCCACACCAATGTCCGCGATTTAATGTTAAAAATAGGTAGTAATAAATGCGTGCATTAATTAAGCAGAGAAGTACCTATGTAGGTACTAGTGAGTAGGTATTAACTATAACTATTTTAGTAGTTCAGTAGCCATTTTTTTGAACTTAAAGTGCGATAGTGCAAAAATGTCCAAATCGTGGAAGTGTGTGTTATACGTTTCCACAATGCGTCGGAGAGGCACCCGTGCGCCAGCGTGAGTTCTGCACCGCGCGGTGTGGAACAGCCGGGGCACGCGTGCCTCTCGACGCATTACAGTTCTAGGTACAATATAACATAAGTTGTTAGTGATGTCAGTGCAATCAAACGTGTTGTTGTGAAATGGAGAGAATACCATAAATTCTTCACTGATGCTTCAAAATTATCCAATGACAGTAAAACTGGTATTTCAGTGTACTACGCAAATTCTCAGATTTATCTTCAGTTCCAATGCCCACCAGAGTCATCAGTGTTCACAGGAGAGTGCATTGGTATACTTGAGGCATGTCTTTTTATATTAGCTCACAATGTTATAAAAAAGGCAGTTATTTTCTCTGACTCCCGAAGTGCTTTACAAGCTGTTATTAAAAATCCTTTTAAGGATCCTCTTCATAGCCCCATCATACTGGAAATTAAAAGATGTCTATATTTATGTGCCATTAAGCAGATAGAGGTTATACTGGTTTGGATACCTGGACATGCAGGTATTAGTGGCAATGAGTTAGCGGATGCATCGGCCAAAGATGCTGTTTCCAGTGACTTGGCTGACCTTAAACACTCCTTCATCCAAGTTTATGATTTGCTCCACTCTTCCAAAATCAGCATGTTCAAGTCTTGGCAGAGTTCTTGGGCTCATTCAAGCAGGACAAAAGGCTGTCTATATGCCTCAATACAACCCTTAATACCTGTTAAACCATGGTTCTACAAATTTAAAAAGGTACCCAAAACTGTTACTTCTGTTATTTGTAGAATCCGCATAGGACACTGCTGCACCCCAGTCTTCCTACATAAAATCAGAGTACGAGATAACTCACTGTGTGAATGTGGGCTGGATGATGGCTCCCTGGACCACATTTTTCTTAATTGCCATCTTAATAAACCTTTCCCGTATGATCAGATTATCACAAAATTAAACATTCAGCATCCAGTTAATGTTCGTCACCTCCTTTCTTTCTTCCCCAATCCCTTTATGATTAGGGCATTTATTATATTCATATCTACTAACAAAATAAAGCTATAATAATAAGTATGATATAATTGTGTTTGTTATATACATTTATATTATAATATATTCTACTAACACTTATTTGTGAATGTCTTTTGTTCCAGGCACCAAACTGAATCCATAATGTCAAATATTGCATAGTTTAATTGGCTGTTTATATATACCCATGTGTAGTCAACACCTGACACTGGCAGAAATTGTTGAAATACTCAACAGGTAGCCATAAACGAAAATAAAAAAAAAAAAAAAAACCTCAAATGTCAAACCTTCAAAACACGATGACACGTACAACAGTGTTACCACTCCATTATTATACTCAATTGACCAGTGCTGCCACCATAATGTTATAAAATCTTTCATAGATTATTTATTATTCGCCGAGATATATTTAAAATTTCTTTACTTTTTTCCAGTTTCAAATCAAAAGAGAGTCCGATGAAGTTTAAGAAGCCACTCAGCTTAAAATCTAAAACAGAAGCAGTGTGTAAGACTAGATATAAAGTTGATCCGAACCATAAGCTCCAAGTTGAACCTACGCTGGATCAGCTTGTTAATATTAAAACTGAGAAATTTAGCCAAAATATAGAAAATAGAATTATTGAGGATGTCAATGTGAAAATGAATGA
This sequence comes from Pseudoips prasinana, assembly GCA_951640165.1. Classification (NCBI taxonomy): domain Eukaryota; kingdom Metazoa; phylum Arthropoda; class Insecta; order Lepidoptera; family Nolidae; genus Pseudoips; species Pseudoips prasinana. Next base: position 12,586,507 of record OX621259.1, on the reverse strand, counting down.
TAGTGTAACATATACTCAAGATAACTCAATAAATATATTGAACCCAAAAAGGTAAGTTTGTACTGCCAGCACATCAAGCTACCCCAATCTGTCAAATTTCCCCAATTGAAAGTGAACCTTATACTTTTGCAATAAAGTAAAAAATGTATAAAAGAAATTTGACAGATTGGGGTAGCTGGATGTGCTGGCGTCTGTAATAAGTAACATGGAAGCAGAGTTCTATGCTAGGATTTTCGCTGCGAGATCGAATCAGAAATGTCGAAATCTGCAGGCGAACCAAAGTATCCGACGTAGCCCGAAGGATCGCCAAACTGAAGTGGCAGTGGGCGGGGCACATAGCTCGTAGAGCCGACGGCCGCTGGGGCAGAAAGGTTCTTGAGTGGCGACCACGAACCGGAAGACGCAGCGTGGGCAGGCCCCCTACAAGATGGACCGATGACCTTGTACAGGTCGCTGGAAACTGCTGGATGCGAATAGCGCAAGACCGGCAATTGTGGAGATCTTGGGGAGGCTTTTGTCCAACAGTGGACGTCTTTCGGCAGATAATGATGATGATGAACTTACAAGGTGAAACATAAATAGTGCAGGAAACTTGAATGCAATCATTAAATTTGAATTTTATAGCATTTTTCGCAATGCAAAGCGTTAATCTAATCTCAAAAATGGGAAATCATAAATTTAATCGTCCGGCGGGTCTCGAACCTACACCATCTACCAACCCCGAGGTAAGTGCTCTGATCTGATGTAAGAGAGAGTTGTGTGAAAGTCCTCTTTCACACAACGCTAGTCACAAAGATTGAAAAAGGTATGCTGAGATGGTTTCCATATTACAAGTTCTGCTTAGTTTGGAATCAGATGACCGTGTAAAATAAAATAATAAAATAAAATAAAAAAGGTTTTTATTCACGTAGACTTTAAAAAAGCGCTTGTAAATAGTCAGAACATGTTTGTAGTAATATAGTTGTATACATTAGATATTATTTCTAGTAACATAGATATTTAGGTACATCTTGTATGAAAACATTTATAAAATTTATTTTATTACAGAAATGATATTTAGCTAGCTCGTATCAAGTTATTGTCAAGAGATTATGTTTAATTATCTAGTTTAAGTCTAATAATAGGTCTTTACCTATGAAATTGCCGTTGTGTATGAAAAAATTTAAACGAATTTTTTTCATAAATTTTTTATTTGTATTAATCGAAGTAATCACCCATGCAATCAATGCATCTTTGCCATCGCAGTGGCAGTTTATTGATGCCCTTCTTAAAGAAATCAGCTGGACGGGAGGCAACAAATTCTTCAAAGGCATTTTGTACTGCCTCTCGGGTATTGAATTTTTTTCCCGCCAAGAAGTTATCCAAATTCTGGAAAAAGTAGTAGTCTGTAGGCGCAAGGTCTGGTGAGTAGGGCGGATGACGGAGAGCTTCCAACCCCAGTTCTTGCAACTTGGAGACCGTCTGCTGTGCAGTATGAGGTCGCGCGTTGTCGTGCAGGAGCAGCGGAGACGAGCGATTGACCAATGCTGGTTGGAGATGCGCCAGCTTCTCCATCATTGTGCTCAGTTCTTCACAGTACACATCTGCAGTAATGCTCACCCCGTTTGGTAAGAAGCTGTAATGAATCACACCGGCGCTAGACCACCAAACAGTGACCATCACTTTTCTAGGGGTAAGTTTTCGTTTAGGGCATTGTTTAGGTGCTGAACCAGGATCCAACCAACTTGCTGAGCGCTTGCGGTTATCAAACAGAATCCATTTTTCATCGCAGGTAACAATGCGGTTCAAAATTCCTTCATTTGTGTGTCTGTTGAGCAGTGCAAGGCACGTCTCGACGCGTACTTCGCGCTGGCGATCATTGAGTTCGTGGGGCACCCATTTGTCAAGCTTTTTTACCTTGCCAATTTGACGCAAATGGACCAATATTGTTTTGACGCTAACGTCGAAAGCTGCTGCTAATTCAGCCGTAGATTGTGTATCATCAGCTTCCACAACCGCCTTTAATTCGTCATTGTCGACCAAAGTCTTCGGACGACCGCGAGGTTCATTTTTCAGGTCGAAATTTCCAGAACGGAAGCGAGCAAACCAATAACAGGTGGTGCGTTGGTTTGTAGTGTTAGCTCCGTAAACGTCGTTGATGTTGCGTGCCGCTTGTGCCGCGTTGCTGCCACGACGGTACTCATATTCCATAATTACTCGAATTTTTAACGTATCCATGATGACGAAAAAGATTGAAATGCGATGAAAATGTAACACTAATCAATAAAGAAATGACTACTTTTGGAAAAAAGAATCCATGTTTTTAAAATAAAATTAATTTGAAATTAGAATTCTTAGCCAAACAAAAATTATTTTGATTTGAAATGGCCAGTACTGCAGAACGGCAATTTCATAGGTAAAGACCTAATATTTTTACTACATATTGTCAATGGTTCTGTCTATATTAAAGGTATTATTATTATGACGGACCTTGTGTTAATAACGACGGTCGCGCTTTAATGCTACCACCGGATCCAATGCGCCCCAACTGAGAAGACCCAGCGAAACAAACTCAGTGGGTTCATCTACTACCGGTTTCAACACGACCCAGTTGAGACGGTCCGGCGAAACATACTCAAGCGGGCATGAACACGGGATTTGGTCCAATTAGAGTAATTATTTAGTAGGCAAACACAATATATGCTCGATCGGTTGTCTGAATGCTTATTATTTTAGATTATATTTAGGTATACAAAAGAAAAACTTCGAAACAATAACATTATTCATTTTGAGACAGAGTCAATAATTTTAAATTAAGTATATGATAGCAATCATTTACAGATAGTTCACGTAACACAGCAGATCAGTCATGTCTATATAGTGTGTCCTGGGACATTATTATAATGATACAAAATATAATTGCGTATTATTATTTTGCAATTCTTTTCAACAGGTTACCTATAAATCAATTGAAGAAGTCTCCGGTGAAAGAGGAACATCCTGAAGAATCTACATTCTGCGACACTCAGGCCAGCATATCTCTACTGCAACACGTTAATAATTTAACAGACATGCATAAAGGCAAACAGAGCAGGTAAGACTCTTTTACATACCCATGCATTAATAATTTGTGTCTGGTGTCTTTGGTCACGCAAAGAGCGAGCGTCCAATGCTGGACATAGTCCTCCCCAAAAGGTTTCTATAACTATTTTGAAGGGAAGCCATTTGGAAGGGTTTGCCGTTGCCACCGCGCTTGGCATGCAAGTTGAATATCAGGGCCAGCCCATAGCATCCCAGCCAGTAAAAGGCCACTAAGGGATACAACAGGTAGTTGGGTAACAGCACCACCTGAGTACTAGCTACCACCTAACTACAGTCGCCACGTCGCATGCCAAGCGCGGTGACCAAGGCAAACCCCTCCAAATGGCAACGTTATAGTAATCTTTGGGGGAGGCTAATGTTCAGCAGTAGACAATATCAGGCTGATGATCTGATGCCTTGGTGCAATGGAGCAATGGAGAGGGCTATGCTCGGAGTTGCCCTGCGAGATCGAATCAGAAATGTTGTAATTCATAAGTGAATTAAAGTCACCGACATAGCCCGAAGAATTGCCAAGCCAAAGTAGCAGTGGGCGGGGCACGTAGGTCGCACAACCCACGGTCGTTGAGGCCGAAATGTTCTCGAGTAGTAACAACAAACTGGAAGAAGCAGCGTTGGCAGGCCCCCTACAAGCTGATTGTGCGGGTCGCTGAAAGCTGCTCGATGCGAGTAATGCAAGACCGGCAATTGTGGAGATCTTTTCGGGTGGCCTTTGTCCAGCTGTGGACGTCTTTCGGCCGCCTCCTTGCTCCTTTCTGATTAAATTCGTTGCGGGCTCCAAGATGCGATACATGCCTGAGCCTCACCGCTCAGTGTCATTTCATTGTGTGCCACTGTTGATCCTGGCTTTCAGGAGTTGCAGTGGTGGGGAAAAAGTAGGGACTAGTCCCTAATGATATGATCGTTCCTTTAGCAGTGGCACATTCATATTCTCACTCAAAATGGACATTGGATATATTTTTTATTTCGTAATATAATAATTATTAGGGTTCCATTCTGAAAATTAAAAAAAGAACTCTTACAAGATTACTTCATTGTCCGTATCAATACCCTTTTTGCTCAGCAATGCGTATATCAAGTAAAAAACATATTACATATCAATCAATCATTACAACTGAAAGAAGTCCGCTGTTGGACAAGCCTGCCCCAAGAATCATTGTGGGGGGATATGCCATAATCGCCACGCTTGGCAGACAGGTTGGCGATCGCAGTAAGAGTACACGGAAGGGAGCTGCTGCCCGTCCCCTGGTTGATAGATTCCGTAGAACATTTCGAGTGAGAATCGCTGAAACTCTGTCCGACGAGAGAGAGATACACAGTGACGTGCCCCAAGGATCAGTTCTGGGCCCTGTGCTATACATTATATATACGTTTGACCTACCTCGCTGCCTACAATGTAATGTCAGCTTTTTCGCTGATGATACAAAAATCTTTGCAAACGCACTAACTGACTTCGATCGTCTACAAAGAGACTTGGACAAAATTGCTAACTGGTCAAAGGAATGGCTCATTAACCTAAATGCTGAAAAATGGACTACACTGCACATCGGTAGCAAAAACCCACGCCTAATATACAAGGTAGATGGCGTTGAACTGGTAGCAGTGAGAGCCCAAAGGGATTTGGGAGTTATTATAACGGAGAACCTTAAGTGGGAAGACCACATAGCAGCAATCACAAAGAAAGCGAAAAGTTTTATTTACCTCATTAGAAAAGCTTTCGGAATTCTTACGCCAGAAATGATGTTAAAGGTATGCAAGACTTACATAAGACCTATATTGGAACACGCTTTTCAAGTGTGGAGTCCCTACTTTGTTAAAGACGTGGATCTATTGGAAAAAGTACAGCGTAGCTTCACCAAGATACCTAGACAACTTAAGAGACTATCATACGAGGATAGGCTGGAAGCACTAAAGCTTAGTACTCTAAAAGAACGAAGAGAGCGTGGTGATCTAACCTATAAAATCCTAAATGGACACTATGACCTTCACCAGTTCCAAGATATGTTCCATCGAGACAATAATACCCGTCTGAGAGGACACACCCTTAAACTTCAGACCCGCTTCCCGCCCCACAAGAATTTCCTTTCGAACAGAGTTGTTAAAGAAAGGAACAAACTACCACAAGATGTAGTGTCAGCACCAAACACCAACATATTTAAGAACAGACTAGACAAGCACATAATAACAACAAAAACGACAAGCTAACTCAATGTACTAGATACAGGCAATTATTAGTTGTTTCAACTGCCTGCCCGATTAAATAATAATAATAATAATATTCCCCAGGGTTGACTTCTACGCCCCCCACGGGATGAGAAGGGGGATGATATTGTCATCTTCATCGCCGTCACTACACAGCAATATTACATAACGGTTAGAGATCCCTTGGAGCTGTGAAAAATTCAAACTTCTTAATGAACGCAAACAAAAGATACGGCCGCATATTCTGTCACGCTTCATGGCTGTATCAACTTTGACTGCGCCATCCTGTTATAAAATATAATCTCTTCTCTTTCAAAACTTCTATATGGGTCCCTAATTTTTCCTTACTTGGTCCTTACAACATTGTTTCCTCTTCCCAGAAAAGAACTTCTGCAGGCCTTTATATCCATATTATTTCATATACACCAACCGCGCCCTTCGTTTAATTTGTTCCTTATACATTCTAACAAAATATAATGAAATTCGTCAATTTAAATAAAATCAGGGAAATCCGAAGAATCAGTCTTACCCATTATAAATACAAAAATTTGTCGATTGAATATGAACGGAATGGAGTCTCCATCATCTTTGCAGCAAATTTTCCTTTTCCTTTTCTTGGAACCATGGGTGACTAGAAGGTAGTGATTCAATATTTTTTTTACCATATACGTAGCGTATAAGTCGTCCCGGGGGACCAACTTCCTGAGAACAGGCAGCAGCATCTCTCTGTGTATTATGACCATCATACTGCAATCGCCATCCCGTCTGCTTATGGGGAGACCTTTGTCCAGCAAGTGGATGTCATTCTGCTGGCATGATCATACTATATACCTTTACGTATATAAGAAAAATCTGCTGTGTGGCTGACTGCATAGAATATCGTTACTCCATCTCATCCCGTGAGGGGTGATGCTGGGTGATCTAATAGCTTTCTCAGAAAACGGCAGCAGTGTCTCTCTGTGTTCTATGACCATCATACTGCGATCGCCAACCCGTCTGCCAAACGTGGCTTTTATAGCATTTACCTACAAATGATGGAAACAACTCCATTGTGGAGATCTTATGGGGAGGCCTTTGTCCAGCAAGTGGATGTGATTCGGCTGGCATGATGATACCATATACCTCTACGTACACAGGGTTACTTCTAAAACACCAACAACCTCGCAGTACTGGATAGTTAAGACCATAGGCAATAACTTTTGTTCTACAACTTTTGATATTTTATTAAATTAAAAAAGAATTAATTTAATTTCCCGCTTGAATGTTAATAACTCTACGCAAAGACGCGCACACTTACGGGAGCTTTCGTTCGCGCGTCGTCCTTTCGTTTTCGAATAAAACATAGACCTTTAAATGTCACGACAGTAGGTACAACAAAAACTTTTAATTTTTTTTCTTTTATGTTGTTTTTCTTTTAATTTTATGTCCGAACTCGTAGAACAAAAGTTGTTGCTTATGATGTTATCAATCTAGCCAGATTGTTGGTGCGTTACAAATAACCCTGTATAAGTAAGGGAGTCCAAACCAAATAGGGTACTTCCTATCATCATAGTCATGAAATTTGACAAGAAACGAGTGTTTTAAAGCCTAAGTAACGGAAAAATTCGAAGCTCGCATTGAAGTTACATCACAAAATACTCACAAGTTCGTATGGAACGACCCGCGAGTACAACAGCTTATTTTTATTGTAATATTTGGTGTTAAATCAGTAGTATTTTATTTAGTCCATAACAATAAACAAGTCTAATGGTTGCAGTCCCACCAAACGGCCGCTAGCTGAGAACATCAACGTCGTGAATCAAGCAGAAGACGATCTCCAGTCCAGTATGTCGTTATTACAACGTGAAACTAAAGTAGTCAAGACAGAGAACGTTAAAAGGTAAGGATATTCACTCCAAATAACTCAATTTTATATATATATATTATACCGCAGGGTATTTGGACCCTTATGTGTCAACCGCCACCGCACTATAATATTATCTATACGTATAATAAATCTGTAGAAAATTCGTTTTTGTACGTAGAAATTTTATAAATTTTGCCAGGGGGTTATAAGATAACCAACAGAACCCATTTCCTGCATTTTTTTATATTTTGTCTGTTTATCTGTTAGTACGCATCACGTAATAAGTACGAAACTAATGTAGATCCTAATTGGTTCACTCTATCGAGAGATATTAGATTTTAAAGTGTTCAAGAAGAAAAATAACACACCCTTTACAGTTCCATGAAGAACTAATGTTAATAGTTGAATTCCATATTCGATAGATGTCGTGGTCATAAGTCATAAGTCATTTATTTCTTAACAATTTACATTGTGTTGAAACATTTGTAGTACAATACATATCTAAAATCTAAAATACAAAATAAAACTGTCATACCTAATGGTCAAGAATACGTTGTTACATTTGTCGTTTGTCATTTATGAACTCATTAATACTATAATACGCTTTCTTCAATAAAAATGTCTTCAATTTGTTTTTAAATACGTTAACTCTGTGTATAGTTTTAAATTCTATTGGCAGCTTGTTATATAAGATGACAGATTGCACTCTGGGACTATGCTGAACTACATTCAATTTAGGTTGAATTGTAGAGGGTAAGTCCTTCCTACGAGTACTCTCTCTCAGCTGTCGTTCCTCATCAGTTTCGTATTTGTGCAAATTTTTTACAAAACTAGTCAATAATACAAGAATATATAGACATGGTGCCGTCAAAATATCTAATTTAACAAAATGGTCTCTGCATGACTCAGTCTGTTTTATACGAAGCATCGTCCTTATAGCTCTTTTTTGGATAACAAGTACTGATTGGATATTGTAATTATAACTATTACCCCATAATTTAATGCTGTACCTCAGCTTTGACTCAACCAGAGAAAAATATATTATTTTAAGTTGAGGCAGAGTGAGCTCTTCTCTTAAACTTCTAATAGCATAACATGCAGAACTAACAGTCTTAGTAATAGATAAAACCTCTTCTTTCCAATTTAGATATGCATCAATGTGTACTCCCAAAAATTTTACTTTTTCTACTACATCAACCTTTTCTCCGCAGGATACTACATGAAGCCTGGTATTGTTGCGAACAGTAGACTGAAAAAGTACACATTTCGTTTTATTAACATTTAGTTTTAAATTGTTTGAACCGAACCAAATTTCGAAAGCATTAAAAACCGTATTAATCTTGACTTCTAAATCCTCAACAGTATTTGCAGATACTATCGCATTTGTGTCATCAGCAAAAATGACAAGTGTAGTATCTGTTATACGTTTTCTTATAAAATTGGTTAAGTCATTCAGGAACAAAATAAAAAAGATAGGACCTAAGACCGAGCCTTGGGGTACACCGTGGGATATAGTGACTAGATGAGACTTATATATTTTTTCATCCCCATCTACTACAGACTTAATCTCTACATATTGTTTTCTATTCTGCAAGTAAGAGGTGAATAGTTTAAGCACGATTCCCCGTATCCCATAGTGTTCCAACTTAGCTAAAAGTATACCATGGTCCACAGTGTCAAAGGCAGAACTAAGGTCTAGGAAAATACCAGCCACTTTACATTTGTCATTTAGTTTACATACAACTTCGTCAATTAAAGCCTCAATAGCATCTGTGGTGCCTAAAGATGTTCGGTATCCAAACTGTTGACAATTTAAGATTATGTGCTTATTTAAGTGCCTCATGAGACGGTCTTTTATTATTTTTTCGAAAATTTTAGATAACACTGGCAACAGAGAAATTGGTCGGTAGTTAGCTGGATCACATTTTTTTCTTTTTTTAAAAATCGGAATGACACGAGCTATTTTGAACTGGTCAGGGAATAAGCCCATCCCGATACATTCATTATAGAACAATGCTAAGGGCTCTGCCAATAAGTCAATGTTATCTTTGATAACAGTCAAGGGTATTTCGTCATAACCGGTACTTGATTTACTAGTCATTTTTTTCACTATATTAAATATTTCCAAGGGCGTAACTAAGTCAAAGACCATGTTTGATTCTATTCAACTAACACTTTCAGTCAAATACGTTATTGCTAATTTATGGTCAAATGCTGTTAGGCGCACAACATTGTCAAAACTTTTTGAAAATATGGCTACCACCTCCTTAGGGTCAATCGTAACTTTTTGGTCAATTTTAAGCATTAGTTGTTCGTGGTCAAAGGTTTTAGTGACATTTCGCCGTTCGTTTACTATTTTCCATATTGCCTTACTGGAGTCAGACGCCATTTCTATTTTTTTTCTAACGTCATTTCGTTTTGCCGTGCTAATTACCTTTCTATAAACTTTTGTATATTTACTTCTATATTCTAGAACCGACTTATCACTATTGGTTTTATCTATAGTATTTAAAAAACGTTTAAATGTACTCGCTATTCGTATTCCGTTTGAAACCCACTTAGCCTTTCCATTTCTTTTGAGATTACATTTAAATTTATACTTCCTAAAATTAGAAGAATGCATTGCTCTGAATTTTTCTATAAAAGTGTTAATGCCTTTGCTCCAGTTAGTTTCAAATAACATGTTCCTGAAGTCCCTTTTTGTCTTTTCGTTATATTTTCTCCTGCAGAGACGAACATAGTGTGGCCTACTCTTGAATTCTATTTTTTCTAAACGCAACGTACAAAAGAGACCTGCATGACCATCTGCTAACCCATTATGTTCGATATTTATACTATTTATAGCACTGTCAGGTAAATTAGTTAGAATATTGTCTATACATGATTGCGATTTATTTCTAATGAAAGTCGGAAAATCTATAAGATATCTAAAGTTATAAGACTTTAATAATGATAAAAACGAATTTTTCTTTATGTCATCTTTAAATAAATTAATATTATAGTCACCACAAATTATACACATTTTATTGAAGAAATGCTGTAAACATTTTTCAAGTTTATCCATAAAGTTGTCAAAATTATTACTAGTTGGAGGTCTATAACAACAAATAACACAGACATTTGTCTCAATGTCTCGAACGCCACATACTTCAAAACATTCACTTTTATATAACTGCTTACATATTTGCAGTTCCTCTACTACTCTTTTATGGTGTGATAAAACCATGGAACCCCCTTTAGTTTTTTTTATTCTAGTGTTGTAGGACCCCATTTTATAATTTATTAACTAATGTTCCGATATGCATAAGAAATGGAGTTCATTTGACAAACCACCCAGATATATTTCCAGGTCATCTTTTTTATTACTGATGCCACATAAGTTTTGATGATAGATGTTAACAGTTGTATAAAATTTTTCCACGAAAACATACTTTAGCATCGCTAACTTCTTTTTTCTTAAAATAATACGGGATTGTGCCCTTTTTAGATCCACCAAGTGGATTTGAGATATCATTCAATTTAATATTTTTACTATTATTCATTTTCTTGCGATTCATCATCATGGAGAAATAGTATGGGATGGTACCTTTACATAATTTAAATTGAATGCCACTGTTTAAAGCAATTTTGTGTTCCCCAGAATTACATCTAAGCGGCTTCAAGTCATTAGTTGGTACCGGATATTTTAGACTATATGGTTTACAGTGCATTTTAGTATCGATAAACGATTTTTTATACTCTATATAATTAATTTCAATATTTAATTTAAAACTTAATTGATTCAGATAAACATTACCACTATGTCTCTCAGGGATACTATTACGATACAAGTCATTTATGTTTATGTACTTACAATTCTGATAGCAATTAGTCAATACTTTAATACTTTGATTCAACATGTCTTCATTTAGGTACCAGTTATTCAAAACACTAAGTATAAAAATCTGCTTACATATTTTCATTTCATTAATTGCTATACATAATTCCTTATAAAAGTATGATGAATTCTTATCATGCATACCAACAGCGAGAATAACCACATCTTTTTCGGTAAGTGACTTAAACAGATTCATGTTACCATACAATATTTGTGAACAAGTAGCTCCTGGTTTCACTACACCTGTCACAGTGTAACAATCGTTCCATTCATTCCGTCTACTTTGAATTAGACTTTGTGATAATCCTCTGACACGCTCATCGCCAAGAATTATGATCTTAGGTTTAGAGGGGGCCTTTACATTGTATAAGATGTCAGAAATGATATTTTCATTGGGTGTTTGCGAAGGTGTTTGATAGGATTCAGTTTGGTGCATATGAAGTTATTCTTAATCACGGTGTTAAGATTTTCGGCGGAAGAATGACCCTCGCCCGTGTTTCCAAATTGCATGAGTATCGTAGTCTTGAATGTTCCGAATCGAATAACACTTATATATATATAACTACACTTAGGTAAATGACGAGGTTTAGTTTTCGACAACAAAACAACGCGAATTAAGTCGCGAGCACTGCTAGTGTAATAATATAATATAGTCATTAAATGCTCTATTATAATTACGATGGAATGAAGACGCTAACGCGATCTCGCCGAAACGTGCTACAACGGCTGGTACGTACCTAAATTGGACCATTACTAACAGGTGGCGCTATTTATTCATTATTCTTTTTATAATTATTAAAAAATATTAATTTATATTATTGACTATGAATTTATTATGGATCTAAGCATTTTAACCATACTAAGCTGAAACCGCATTTTACTGACATCCTTCAGATATCTTTTCAGTGAGTTGTATAAATGAACATATTAACATTTAATAATACTCTATCGACTGTGAAGAGTCAATACGTTCTAACTGCGTTAAATAACAGGCAAAATTGTGCTTTAAATTTTCAAGTATTTTTGCTATAGTAGTTAGTACATCATACCACTTCACAATCGATAAGCTGGTAAGTAGATCTATTTGGAACTGATAGTTTCTTTCGACAAAAGGCAGGACTTAAAAACCTAAATTTTTATTCACATACACTGTAAAAAGCGCTATCTATAGTTTTTTTTAAGTATTTCAAAGATATACATTATCATATTTATTCAAATAAATAATTAAATAAAACTATACGAAATATTGGAAATAGATTAAAACTACAATATATATCTAATTCTAGGTACAAATAGAGAAACGATATTATTAGATCGTGACTATAGATATTTGATCAAGTAGCATATGATTTAATTTAAGATTATAATAATTTTAACAATTTCTTCAAGTTATCTTCAAATTGGTTACTTAAGGTGTTTTATATACCAACTTTCAATACTTATAGTTTTAGATATATTTAACTACATCTCGTCTAATTGGTACTGGTCTATAAAGTGCAGTACCGTACCTTTCAATGATGGGCCAGGGCTGACTCATTGACATGTGCACCCTGCCTGCATGTATACCTATGGTTCTCAGACATTGCATAATTGACTAAAAGTAATAGGTTCAAGTTAAAGGTCTGTCAAGGGTCAATGGATTGGAGTATTTTGACCGTATAATCTACACCAAGATTTGCTACAATACTAAAATAGTCCACGTAACCTACAAGTCGGCCATGCTAATGTGGAACTGAGCTGGTCACATACACCGAAAGCATCCGGAAAAGTAGGCCTTAATTCTTACATAATGCGAGCCCGAATATTGCCAAATGTAGGTAGATCACAAACGCAATGGTGTGATGACTTGAATGTTTCCTTAGAAAATTAGCATGAAGAATCTGGCAACAGAAGAGGATTATAAAAAGAGTTATGTAAACTTGGCCAGAAGGAAAGCGTATGCATGGCCTAAAATTAGACTCCTAGATAAAGCACGCAGGTTCAAATAAATTCCCTTTTAGGCACTAGTCTGAAATGTCTAATAACATACGCTTAATAGTATATTACGTTTCACTACTTTATTTGTCGCTGAATAAATTTCATTGCACAATAAAACATAGGGAAAATGCTAAAATTGGGGTTGGCAGCTTACCTGCCGGTTGAATTAATCCTACCACCATTACAACTGTCTTCTTGTTTATTTATTTTTTTGACATTGACGTAAGCCGTCAGAGGTAGCGCCGCCAAGCGCCATACCTTAGCGAATTGACATATCATTGAAAAACTCTTTAAGCCCGTTTTCTGTCTATTGGGGTTATTACTCGTTATTTAAATGTCAATTGTAATCGTATAGACGCCAGCACATCAAGCTACCTCAATCTGTCAAATTTCCCCAATTGAAAGTGAACCTTATGCTTATGAGATAAAGTTGAAAATCTATAAAAGAAATTTGACAGATTGGGGTAGCTGCGTGTGCTGGCGTCTGTACAATTCACGAAATAATTCGTCGTGGCTCAGACAAAGATTGGTTCCGTAGGAATCTAACACGGGACCTACTATAGCAGCTAAATAAAACGATGCAACCATAATAAAACGATTAGGCCAGAGGTTGACGACCGCCGTGATATTCAGTATTACCTATACCCACAGAACTTAAATTAAATTTGATTGAATTGACAATTATCACGGAGACATGACATTTGCGTTGGATATACGTTTACTCTTGATGACGACAGGAAAGGTAGAAATGCTGCCTTTCGGGCCGCAGGTCGTGGGTTCGATTCCCACCCGGGACTAATATTTGTGTGCATGAGCATGTCTGTTTATCCTGAGTATGGGTGTAAATGATCTATATAAGTATGTATTTACAAAAAAAAATAGTTTATGTAGTATATCAGTTATCTGGTTTTCACTACTGGTATTTTTAAGAGAGGTAGGGCACAGCGTGGATACGCTCAAAGAGCAGCCCAACTGGGGAAGTACTTCCACCTTGCAGAAGACATTCCTTAATAATAACATTAATAACTTAATGTTTTTTTTCTGCGTGTGACTAAGGTCGCTAGAGCTCATCGGGTGGGGGGAAGGGTCAGCAACACTTGTTTGCTGACTCTTATAAAGGCCGGCAACGCACCCGCGACTCCTCTAGTGTTGCGAGTGTACATGGGCTGCGGTGATCACTTACCATCAGGTGACCCACTTGCTCGTGTGTCGCCCTCTTATACAACATGTAACGTAATTAACGCACACCCTCAGACACCCCAATTAGAATATTATGTTGTAATCATAATACATACACAAAAATTATAATTTAACATGTATATGCATTGTTATTTACTAAATAAGTTTCTTGGAATAAAGTTTATTTATCCTTATTTTGTGTTGAATGATGGAATTTGTATGCATACAAATAAATCTGCGATTTAAAAGTCTTATTACTTTGAATTACGGTCCATTTCAATTTGTTTTGACTGTACAGGGTTAAAATAACGATAATTTCCGTATTTTTAATTATTTTGAAATAAAAAATTACCCACATATAAAATTATATAAATCGATTCAGTAAACGATTCTGAACAAACTATTTTCAGGATGTGCGTCAATTAAGTTACATGTTGTATATAAAAAAAAATATTAGCTCTGCTTAGTTTGGGATCAGATGGCTGTGTGTGAATAATGTCCTAAGCTATTTAATGAGCCAACTCCCTCAAATGAGATATAAATAGCCCGTCCTTTATTCTTGTGATTCACTGACCACTGACCCCGTTGGAGTCGTGCCACGCATTGCGAATAAGTAACTGTCATGGTTACATGCCGATTCGATTCCCAAATTAGGTAATCTCGTCGAGGATATAACCTTATGAGGTATAACTACATTTTATTAGCTACCGTGGTACTTAAAACCATGTTATTTGCTAACCTCTGACGCAAACTAAAGTGGTGTAACTAATAGGTTTGAAGTGTATGATTGTAGCTGATTTTATTGAAAGAAATAGATATTTTCGTGAGACGTGAATAAAAAATATTAATTGTAAAAAAAATTAGAAAATACGCATTTATAGAAAACCAAACTAAAAATACAGAATCACAAAAAAACTGTTGGCGTGGTTGGTAAATCCTTGCCTTTCCGGCCGCAGGTCGTCGCGTCGGTTCGATTCCCATCCAGGACAGATATTTGTGTGCATGAACATGTCTGTCTGTCCTGAGTTTGGGTGTAATTATCTATATGAGTATCTATATTTGTATGTACAAAAGAAAAGTAGTAATGTAATATATCAGTGATCTGGTTTCCATAGTACAAGCTCTGCTTAGTTTGGGATCCTTGGTAGCCGTGTGTGTGAATAATGTCCCAGGATTTTATTATTACTTATTGATAAAAAGTCACCGTAGCCTAGTTGGTAGTGCTCCTGGGTTCGAATCCCGGTAAGTGCAAATATTTGTGTGATGAGCTCGAATATTTGTTTCCGAGTCATTGATGTTTTCTATGTATATAAGTATTTATCTATCTATATAAGTACGAGTATGTATATCGTCGCCTGGTACCCATTGTACAAGCTTTGCTTAGTTTGGGGCTAGGATGATCTGTGTGATATTGTCCCCAGATATTATTATTATGATAAAAAAGCGTGGCGTGCTATCAAGATAATTATTATCAAAATGTTAATCCTTCTACTTATTTCTGTCAATAAAATATCTATAATTATGACAGTGGTGTCATAATTATAAATATTTTAGAACAAAAATATTTTTTTCTAATATTTTTTTTTCCATATTTATCGCTAGGTTTTCTATAGAAACGGTTTAATACATATTTTTAGGCTTTCCATATTTTTATTTTGATTATCTATAAAAACGTGTTCTTTTGTTTAAAATTATTATTTTATTTATCTCAAAACACTTGCTTGGCACAACAGTGTAATATATTACCCAGAACAGTGTTATACAGTGGCACCTTACGACGGTACAGACACCAGCACATTATATCTAAGTATGTACAGACGCCAGCACATCCAGCTACCCCAATCTGTCAAATTTCTTTGAAAGATTTTCAACTTTATCACAAAAGCATAAAGATTGGAGAAATTAGACAGATTGGGGTAGCTGGATGTGCTGGCGTCTGTACATACTTAGATATGTGCTGGCGTCTGTACCGTCGAAAGGTGCCACTGTATAACACTGTTCTGGGTAATATATTACACTCAACACTGTTGTGCCAAGCAAGTGTTTTGAGATAAATAAAATAATCATTTATAACAAAAAACAACACGTTTTTATAGAAAACCAAAAGAAAAATATGGAAAACATTTTCGAAGCTTTTGTACTTTCTTTATTTTGTTTTTTTTATATTTATTATTTTTTGTGTTCGTAATATTATGCTGATACCTTGTACCTACTACTTCCTTGTGTGTTCGTGTTGAATAAATGTATTCTATTCTACTCATATGATATAACTACGTTATAAATATAAAGGTTTGATGTTTATTCCTTCCATCTGTAAAGGGTGAAAGGTGTTGCATGAAAGGGATGGACATACATCCCAAATTATGATTAAAGGCAGGGTGCAGTCAGTCACACAGATATTAATGAAATTAAATGATCTTTATATGTTAGAAGCGTTGTACACACGGCTACATATCAAGCTATACATTTCCAATATAAGCTGACCTATCATTGTATAGAAATCCTATACAACGCGAGATCAGCGTATACTGGAAATTTATAGCTTGATATTGTAGCCGTGTGTACAGACGCCAGCACATCCAGCTACCCCAATCTGTCAAATTTCTTTTATAGTTTTTCAACTTTATTACAAAAGCTTCAAGGTTCACTTTCAATTGGGGAAATTTGACAGATTGGGGTAGCTTGACGTGCTGGCGTCTGCACAATTGAGATGTTAACAAAATGTGTCGCCCAGTCACACTTCACCATTATTATTGTTTTATTTTTACATTATTGGTAATATTATTAAAGTTAAATTATTGAATGTAAAATTATTTCCACAGGAAAATACCAGAGTTAGTTCCTGTTGTGTATAAAGAAGAGTTGCCAAGATCAAGAGCGGAGAGGCGGCTTTTACCTGGATGGGCTTGTGAGAAATGTGTAAACGTAAGTATCAAAAACATGGTCACAATGAGACTGGAACGACAAAATTGATTCATTATTGGCTTAGTGGCCCGACGATACTGCTCTTATTTTTAGTGGAGATACTTGGGTAGGATTTTTAAGTGCACAAAAGGGCTTTAATACCGTAAATAAATGTCTAAATGACAATTTTCTGACTGAATGTCGATACATTGGGACATATGTGTGTAATATCAATAAAATCTAAGGAGTCTAAACTCTGTTTCGTGCATACTGCACTTCGTTTTACACGTGCAGTCTGTGGGCTCATTATACGCAGAAATCGTACAGCGCCCTTCGTATACTATATAATAATGCGTTCAGGATATTGATGGGGTTGCCCCGCTTTTGTAGTGCATCAGGGATGTTTGCGGATGCTCGAGTCGATTGTTTTTATACAACTATGAGAAAACGATGCGCTTCCCTCGTGCGCCGCGTACGGGTCAGCCCCAACATTATCATGAGCTGTGTGGCCAGCAGACTCGATTGTCTGTATGTGAGTCGCAGCTGCAAGCTGTCCACCTCAGTGTTGGGATGGTGGCAGTGATTGTGTGTGTGTGTGTTGTTTTAGGTATACTAATATAGATCTAAGAATTATTGTTACTAACAAATATGAGTCATGTTACTTGAAATAAATAAATTATTATTATTATTATATAATACCCCAACTCCCCCTCGGCTCAGTATTGAAATGGATAGTACGGAAACTACCTATAAACGCTCGCAACAGCACACTCACATAAACATGCGCATTGACAAGAGCCCTAAGCGGTTGTCGCGGTGCTGTCAGTAGTGAGCGCCGCGTCAAAACGAGTGCTCGCGTATAAGTTTATCTCTGCAATCTTTTTAAAAATCCACGTGCGTATTGCGTAGTATACGGCTGTTTGAACTCTGCTTCATCAAAACGGGAGCTTTCGTATTTCAACCGTCCTGCTATAAAGATATAATCTATACAATAATAAAATTGTAGGAGAGTCAAAACTGTACATTGAATATTTTTTTAAAGGATACTTGGGGCGTGATCTACAATCAATATCGAAGCGAAAAATACAGTTTTTAGAATTTTTGTCGGCATGAATTTACTTCAAATTTTGCGTGAATACTTATACTACTACTACATATTATCACGCTATCACCTACGCGGGAGGAGTTGTGATAATTTATAAAATTTAACGCGGGTAAAACCGCGGGGCACAGCTAGTTAATGATAAAAAATATAATGTTCCCGACCATCTGGAACATGGCGCAAAAGTGAGGCACTGCAGCAGCATACGGGCTCCCTTTAACAGGCCTAAAGAGAAATCCACGGCGCATGTCCGACATACCCACGCGCAAAAAATGTTACGCCTGTCTTTAAAAAAATGGAGTTATCAGTCATGGGAGACCGACATCTTTCAATTAATCAGTCTCCTCATGAACTTCTCTAACATAGGAGAGGTGAAACTCTCCGCCACAGTTTTCACAATGCTTGTCGGGAAGAGATCGCAGTTAGCGATAAGACCGCCCATTGTACTTTATTTAATACAACTGTTTACTTTAAATGTAAATCTTGGTGTACCGTAAACAGTATTTGTATTGCTGTTGGGACTGTTTCACAATCGTCTAAGGATAGATGCGGTTATTTTTTACGAACTGTGGCTTGAAATATAACCAGTCGTGCTTCAAATTTCGGGTCGGGCCATAAGTGGATTTTGGGACGTTTGTGTAAAAAGAAAAATTTCTCAGCATCAGCCCGAAGTCTGGGAGTTGGCGGTAGTACACTCCCGTGCCTCGGAGAGCACGTAAAGCCCTCGGTCCTGTACCTGACCTCATTCCGGTCTTGTCGCTAGTCGTCCCATCGGATCATGAGAGTGATAGAATAGAAAGCGCTCCTGTGTTTGCACACACATGTGCAGTATAATATGTCCCGCACAGATGGCTAATCTCTATTAGCCATCTGTCGCAGGTTAGTTAGGGTAGGCTCCTCAGCGGCGAGGATCGCTTTGGCCCCTTAACGCGTCATCGGTGATATCGTGCAACTGATCACACCCTCTCTTAGAATTCTGTCCTTTTGCTTCAGCGGCCCCCTGAGCTGTGGCCCGAACCCCAAAAGGGTGGCCTCGGGTATTAGTCGTTTAATTTAAGCTACTGGTTAAGAGCCTTCTGCGCTAGCCAAATGCTCATTGCCTTCAATTCATTCATTTTAATATTGTACAAGCAAATTTCAAAATAATAGATTAGTAACTTGTTATTTATTTTAGGATTTAAGAAAATATATCTGATAAAACATACCGCACGGACGGACTAATTAATTTTTTGTAATTTTTATACTGTATTCGACTATGTTTATGTACTGCATTGTGAACTTGACAAGTACAAGTGTATGTTAATACCCAAGTGCTGAATAAATTTCATTATTTAATTTCATTATTCGGCTAGGAGAACATTATTACTTCAGAGTGACCTTTTTTTTTTGCTTTTTTTTTACGTGGTGGAAATGCCAAACCGCACGGCGTGTAGGGCCGACCCACTAAAACCACCACCGTAGCCAGCCTCACAGTACTTGTGGCGGAGGCTCTGGCTACTTGTGAACGATCTCGCCAGTACCCCCACTGTACTCTGCAGTCTCCGCGAGGCTCTCACCCAGCGAAGGGAGGGGGCATGAATGCCTCCCCCCTCCCCAGCACGCACGACCGTGTTAAGGCAACCTGAGCTACAGCAGGTTACCTCTTCCCGGGACCGCTTATACGAGTGGAGTTCCTCCTCCAAACGCCAGCGGTCCCAGGGAGAGTGACCTTACCTATAATAACTTCACAGTTCTTCGGCGAGCTGTACAAAGATGATCCGGAGATGATGGCGAAGAAGATCAACGAGTGCTCCCACCACCGCGGCATGCAGAACCCGGAGCGGCCCAAGACTCCCCCCAACTACTGGAACCCGAGGTGGGAGGTGCCACAGGATACGGAAGAGTTCAATAGAAAGAACAATGTCAACTTCTAGATATTCCACCATATTTAAATAACCAAAATATATTTTCCTGTCAAACTTATTGTGATACGAACCCAGGACCTCGTTTTCTGCGGGTGAACACGCTACGGCTAGACCAACGATCCCAACGGATTATGAGAGTGATGGAATAGAAAGTGCTCCTGTGTTTGCGCACACACTTGAGCACTATAATATGTGCCGCGCAGATATCTAATCTCTATTGAGACTGGCCGCCGTGGCCGAAATTCGGCTAGGAGGACATTATTATTATTGTGATAGTATGTTAAGCTCACAGCCTGATGCTCTCACCGGTCCGTAGGTATAGGAGGTTAAGCAACAAGGCTCGCGGTCAGTCCATAGATGGGTTCAATAGAAAGACTAATGTCAACTTTTAGATACTCCAGCATATTTAAAAAATCAAACTATTATTTCTCGCCAAACTTATTGTGATAGTAGGTATGTTAAGCTCATAGCCATGGGGGCTGCCGGCTAAGTCGCCGAACATAATTCTAATTGCTACAACCAGGACCGACAGCTTAACGTGCCCTCCGAAGCACGGAGACGCCCAGAAATTAAACCACTTTGGCGGTCACCCATCTATGGACTGACCGCGAGCCTAGTTGCTTAACCTCGCCAGTCACCTACGGACCGGTGAGAGATGGGGCGCTTCCGGCTAAGTCGCCGAACATCGGGATAGTGATCGGCGTTCAAATAAATAAAGGTTAAAAATGACTTAATCTATCGTTAGATCTGCTTCGACGTTGAAAATCGATTCCGGATCATTTATGACGTCACATGTGCTCATGGAAGCCGATTTTACGATTGATTAAGTTATTTTTAACCTTTATTTATTTGAACGCCGATCACTATTACGATGTTCGGCGACTTAGCCGGAAGCGCCCCAGCTCTCACTGCTCCGTAGGTGTAGGAGGTTAAGCAACTAGGCTCGCGGTCAGTCCATAGATGGGTTCAAAAGAAAGAATAATGTGAACTTCTAGATATTCCAACATATTTAAATTACCAAACTATTATTTCCCCGCCAAACTTATTGTGATAGTATGTTAAGCTCATTACCAGATGCTTTTACCGGTCCGTAGGTGTAGGAGGTTAAGCAACTAGGCTCGCGGTCAGTCCATAGATGGGTGACCGCCAAAGTGGTTTAATTTCTAGGCGTCTCCGTGCTTCGGAGGGCACGTTAAGCTACCAGTCCTAGTTGTACCAATTAGGCAACATTCGTTTAGCCATGTCAGAGGCCTTATGGGCGGCTTGAACAACTCTGTATAAATACTCCATAGTACAAGCTCGGCTTAGTTTGGGATCAAATGGCCGTGTGTGAATAATGTCCCTATTATCTTTATTTACTATCCGAGATCTTTGGGGGAGGCCTTTGTCCAGCAGTGGACGTCTTTCGGCTGATATGATGATGATGATATTATTATTATCTATTTGAAATTGAATATCTTGGGACAACTAAGGGTCAGCGCAGACAGAGAGGAGCGCAGTGGAGAGAAGAATTTTATTAGGGCACTAGAAAATCATTACTTACATATTTAATTAATATAGCGAGCCTGGGTATCATCATATCAGCCGAAAGACGTTCAGTGTCCACTACTGGTCAAACCCCCCCCCCCCCCCCCCCACCACCACAAACCACACACATATTATTATAGAAATAGATGCAGATTACGCTTGTCTATCATTATGTCGTAATCTGCTTGTATTTGAATTAGGGCGCGTTCCCACTTTGTCGTGACGACAAATAATCGTAGAGTTTAAAGTGTCGTGGCTTATATGTTTAAATGGAGATGTTCACATATAGAACGACACGGTTTAATGTCGTCTACGACATTTTTTGCAGTGACGACAAATTGTCACGGCAGTGTGACGTATAACTTATAATGGGAACAGCTAGAGACGACAGTCGTCCAACGATAGATTAATCGTTACGACATAGTGGGAACGCGCCCTTATATTTACCGTCTCTAAAATGGAAAATCATCAATTTATATAAACCTACTTTCTCCGGAAGGGCGTTAGCAAGGGAATCCTAAATTTGATGTGCCAATATATATCGTTCGTAGCTTAACGCAGAGCGCCTACCCAGTATTGGTAGATGGTGCAGGTTCGAGTCCCGCCGGACGATTTAATTTATGATTTCCCATTTTTGAGATTAGATTAACTCTTTGCATTACGAATAGTGCTATAAAATTCAAATTTAATATATTTACCGTTTTAAATAACTAGGTATATAAATGGCGTCCAGAATATCAATTCTCAGTTGTCATTGGCATAATGACGATGTCGTAAACTTAATTAGCATTATTGGAGATGTAAAGGTAGCATTTAAATTAGTTTAGATATCTATAAAAATACAAAATTGCATCATTTTATATATTATCTTAATATTTAGGAAAGTCTATTCTATTTTCTACTTTGTTCAACTTTTTTTTCTAAACGCTAACACTTTTTAGGGCTCCGTACCCAAAGGGTAAAACGAGACCCTATTACTATGACTTCGGTGTCTGTCCGTCTGTCACCAGACTGTATCTCATGAACCGTGATAGTTAGACGGTTAAAATTTTCACAGATGATGTATTTCTATTGCCGCTATAACAACAAATATTAAAAAATATGAATTCTTTGCTCGGTTTTATAGATAATGGTAGGGAACCGTTCATGCGCGAGTCCGACTCGCACTTGGCCGGTTTTTCCAATGATATCATTTGCAAATAAGGCGTCCATATTGGTCAATGGCGTCATTCTATGGCGGCCATGTTATCATAACACCTACCTTTTCCTTTGTAACTACGCAAAAAGTATATAATTACTGTTTCAATTTATATATAAACAATATAAGTTCCAAAATAATACTAGTTGAAACTGTACTGTATATAAAACATTAAATAATTATAATTTTAAATGACTTACCTCACCAATGTACCTCTTTACTTTTAAAAACTAAATTGCAAAAGGGTAATGACCTCTAGTAAATACAATGTTAATGCTAAGTATAGAAATGTATATGTAATAGATTTGATGGAAATGTTTTAAAGAAATAAACATTATTTTTGTACTTTCAGTTATACTTTTTGTTTCATTGTTTTCCAAATTTTCCTTGCTCATAAGGTTTCTGTGGTCGGTCAACTGTTGCTGCTATTTTATTAAAAACTACCTAAGCAAGGCTGAAATATATCATCATCATATACGCTGAAAAGTGTCGACAGCTGGGCAAAGGCACCCCAAGAACTCCAGAATTGGCAATCTTGCATGACTCTATTTTAGTCTATTAGGAAGCAGGACAAGGAAGTCATTCGCATAGTCCGGTGAAGCAGTGAAAGACTCATAGGCTAACTGTAAACGTCAAGTTAAAAATAATAAATCTTTGGTTAAGTTCATCATCATTATCATGTCAGCCAAAGTACGTCGCACGCTTGGAAGACGGGTTGGCGATCTCAGTTTGATGATCATAGTTCACAGAAAAACGCTGCTACCCGTTCTCTGGTAGGTATTCCCTCGGAGCGATTTCTACGCCCACCACGGGATGAGATAGGTTGATGATATTCTATCCCATGACCACACAGCAAAAGTAGTAAGTTAGGTACACATTTAAATTGTAAAATATTTACTTAAAACTAAATCAATGTAAAACCGCAGCCGTTACGACGGTCGCCTCGTCAATTTTGGTCCCGGGTTCGATTCCCGCATAAGACAACTATAACTGTGAACCGTAAATAGTTTGGTTATATTTAGTATCCATCGATAAGTTGTTTGTAAATTACCCCACGAAACTGGGATTCATAAATAGGTAGAGATAAAATAGATGCAAGGTGTAACAAAATATAGTGGACAAACTTCAGGAGCTTTAATTTGCCTATACAATTGAACATTATGTAGAATATCATCATAATCATAACGAAAGACGCCCACTGCTGGACAAAGGCCTCCCTCAAAGATCCCATCAATTGAGGGTATCTGCCATTATCACAACTCTTGGCAGATTGATTGGCAATTGCAGTACTTGGAATGCTGCTGCCCGTTCTCTGGTATATACATATATATCTATAACAGAAAATGAGCAGCAGGGACTAGGGACAACTTCTATGCCGCCCACGGGATGAATATTCTTCTTGTCTGTCTATGTCTATGTCTGTGTTTCACAGGAAAGTATGTAGAATATGAACTTGCAAAATACACAAATAGAATATTTATTTTGCATACAAGAGTATCACAAATAAGTTTTCCTTCATTTGTCCTATATCATGGGCACCTTGGAGATTTCCTTTGTACAAGGTCACTGAATCATGTTATAAAGTATTGTTTGTTTACTATTCAAGGAAGTAAATGTAAACATGGCTTAAGATTCTCACATTTCTAGAAATAGGCAGTCACCTTGTGTTAAGGTTGATGGTTTATTATGAAAACAGCTGCAGTTATATTATACTCTATACATTTGTGTGCAAAGTGAATCACAGACATGTGTGCCAACATGACTTGCTAAATAAACGTGTGGGAGGCAGAGGGTCAGGTCAAAAGAAACATTCCATTTGGAGAACACCTTTTATTTATCTCAATAAAACAGAATATTATAATTTCTTCACTAGCTTATGTTAAAAAAAGGACATGTAAAAGGAAATAAGGATTAGTATAAGTTAAAATGCGTAATTTTTTTTAAATAGTTGAGGCTTGAGTTAGAGCTTATTGCGCTCGTCTACTTAGGGGTAGCAGTGAATCCCCATTTTGCTATTTTTTTTTTGTTATTTTCTGTAATCAATCATCACTTACAACATTGCACACAAATAATGCAATAATGAATTCATTCAAAAAATAGTTTCATTTACAAATTGTTTTAACTGAAAATTTATGGTTACTTTGATATACATTATTATTTTTAATGCTACAACAAATTTACTCTAGTCTATGACAGCTTCTTAGCTTTCTGATACAGAGTATCAACAACCTTACTCATGTGGTGGATGGTCTCCAGGACTGTCTCGTATGTCTTCTCCAAGGGGGATTCGTCAAATACAATAAGCACACCTTCACCCTGGTCAAGGATGCCATTGAGCTTCTTATCCAAAATCATCTGGGAGAGCTTCTTCTCGACTTGTACTACAGGCAGCCGGATACTACGAGCAACATGGTCCACCTGGACACGCATGTACGGCTCGACAATACGACATAAGTTTTGCTCCAACATAGTGTCATACAATGCTCCCAAGTGAGCTCGTACCACTGCGTCTTCTTCCAATTCTGGTTTATAAGTCTTTAATGCTGCCTGAAAATCTGCTAGGGATCTCTTATGGGAGGCAGTGGCTACTGCCCTCATTGCCTCAAGTTCTTTGCCAGCATATTTCAATGCAGTCTTACTGCTGCACACTGTACCCACTTCTTCAGCACTGTTTAACATGATCTTAGATAACAACATGTATTTTAAAGCAGTTAAGGCTTTAGGGCTGTCGGCACCATCATACCCCTCAAAAGCCTCATAGAAGTATGAGTAAGCAGTTTTGAAATCTCGTTCATCTGCAGCATGCAGAATGCCAGACTGCAGGTCAAGGGCAGCCTGCATTTTGGGTGGACAGTAAATTGCATTTGCAGTAGTTCTAGCTGATGTGAGTGAGGCACGGGCTTTAGGTAGATTGCTAAGGGCATGGTAAGTCTTACTTTCTAAAAGAAGCACTTCAACTAGTAAGTTTTTATCATCTAACTTTTTGAGCTCTCTGAGCAGAGCGGTAGCGAGGTCCAGCGCGTCCGTGTACATCCCAGTGTCGAAGTAGAGCGCGATCAGCCTTGCTTCCAGCGACTGTCGTAGGAACGTGCGGCGCTCCTCCTTGGCCCATTCTATACACTCTTTACACAACTGCACTTCAATTCCTATTCCAGCTTCTAGATCCAGGAAGAAATCCACCAAAGAACGCACGAGTTTCGCCGCTTTCGCTTTGCTTATCAGGCTCAGAAACGGCCGGGTAGCTTTGATCAATTCCGCCAATTCCTTTGCTTTGCCTTCTTTCTTGTATTTCTCGCCAAGGTTCAGGATGCCCTGCTCCTTTGCCCGTATGTTTTCTTCATCATCTTCAGGCAACTCGCCAGTGCTAACCATTTTGTCGGTCATGCGGACGTCTTCGTCTCTATTCGACGCCGAGACGCGTGATCTCTCGAATAACATTGCTCCGGCCATGATGTGTATATTTATATGCTTACACTAAAAAAACGTAGATCAACTGTAAAATAGCACTACAACGGAGACACTTTTTCTTTGTAATTTTGTATAATCGCAAAGTCATCGACGACCTCTTCAGAAACAAATCGTAGACGCGTACAGGGTGATATTACTAAACTACAAAAAATACCATTAGTCCTGGTAGAAAAGTATAAAAAACCCAGCTTTTGATACCGTAGAACGGGGCATTTAGAAACAGACTTAGTTTTATTTACGTAGTAATAATATTCGGAAAATAATAAAGAAAACCTAGATCAGTCAGTAATACCTACTCAATTATTATTGCCCTACGTCTCAGAAAGAACGTATTGCCTTACTAAACGTACTGCTTACATACTCTTTGGTGCTGTCATTGGAAACCATAAAGTTAGTATTATATTGGAAAGTGGAAACGTTTTTTAGGTACTCTCTAAATCCGGCGGATATTGAAACCATAATAGATTACAAAAAAGTTAAACACATATTATTAATAATTTATGGACGATTATGACAAGTTGAATTTGACGGCTTTTAAATAAATATTAAAGAATTTTTCAAAAGTTATTTGTCGTAGTGCGCATTATTTTTGATCAAGTACCAATTAAATTATTTTTATAAACATGAAATCGGCAGAATCAGATACTGAACTTTTATTTGATATATCAAGACAAATAAAAGAGTTCTATGAAGCTGCAGTAATATTTGTCACGAAAAAGGACTATTCTGATATATTATTCAATACCTTATGTAATGTACGAACAGCTTTACAAGAATCAAACAAAGATAAATTAATTGATAACATTGTAGAATTTCATTTGCAATGGTTACGCAGTGTAAATGACATAGAGCAGTTTAGGAAACGTATGGATAATAACACGAATGTACGGGAGGAATTGTATGAAGCTATAAGCTTTTCCATCGATGCAATTAGACATCGTTATAGATATTATCAAATGTATGTAGACAATCAACGATCTGTACTATCCAATGCAGATCAAGCTAATTTATTAGCGGACTTAGAAATAATTGAAGAAATGCACAAGGACGTTACTAAGACCCTTCTTGGCAAATTAAAAGCATTCAGAAATTTTGTTTGTGATGATGAATTCAAGGTACAATTAAACGAAGAAATTGATGAATTAAGTAATTGGCTTGATAAAATTAATGACGGATTATCTATTAAATTGACCAAATACGTCAATGTTCATGTACCACATCTTATTAATAATTTAATGAAAACTCTGCAGCATATAGTGGTTGAAATGCAAGCAACCCTTGCACCTACTGAGAAAATACCAGATGGATCAAAACAAAATCAAAGAGACATTGGTCCTATGATACGGTGTACTGCTAGTCACAATCTTGAAATAAGCAAAATTTATGAAAAGATTAATATGTTAAACGATCGTTTGGAAAAATTAGACACTGGAGAGGTTTCTGCTCCAGTCGAAGCATTAAAAAATAAAAAATCTTTTCTAGAGAAGAGAATAGCTTCACTCGAGAGTTTGAAAATTACTTTAAAAAAGTTAAAGCATGTGGCTTATATTTC
This sequence comes from Pseudoips prasinana, assembly GCA_951640165.1. Taxonomy (NCBI): domain Eukaryota; kingdom Metazoa; phylum Arthropoda; class Insecta; order Lepidoptera; family Nolidae; genus Pseudoips; species Pseudoips prasinana. The sequence continues at coordinate 12,558,693 of OX621259.1, read as the reverse complement.
AAAAGAAGTAATCAATGAGGAGGAAGCATGTGTATGTGAAGATTTTGTGTGCGTCAGAATCGAGGGCCCATTTTTCAAACTTATGTGAAACAAAATAAGACTTTTAGGAAAATTAGTTAAAAATAGTTAAAACTTAAAGCAAAGGGTCACGAATTTCTTAAACGTGAATTAAAACTGTTATGACTAAATAACTTGGGCCCTCAATCCTGACGCATGCATAAAGTGGCATAGTCTAAATCTCTGTAAGTACTATCGCTGGGGTTATAATTTTTATTTAAGAATTTAGTTAAGAATTTCTTAAATATTTTAAGAAATTCTCTAATCTGCAGAATATTTCATTACAGATTTATAGAGGTATATATAGGGCCCTCAATTCATTATTGCCTGAACTGAGGAATCTGCAATACATGAATTTCTCTGAAGAAATACATAAATACGACTTCACCATATTTTACTTAGACGCTCAAGTGAATTTGTTAAAAAGAAAAAACGACACAAAAGTCAATTGTTAAGAAGTAAATGAAAATTGAATTTTACTAAAATATCAGAACTGAGAGCCCAATATTTTCAACTTTATTGACTAGGCACAACCTGTTAGATTAGCGCAAATTATAACAAAAGTTTTAACTATTTCTTAACTAAAACATGACATATCGCTCGTTCCTCTAAATTACACACTTTCAGAGAAAATTGATTTTAAACTTTTCATAAGAGAAAATACTGTAGGGTGACCATAATGTTCATAGAAAGTAGGTATCTGTATATTTAGTAAAGCTCGAAACTGAAAGTCGTACTATTTGCAGCTTAAAGTGTTATATACTCGCTATTTACACTTTAGTTTTCAATATTTTTGAATATATGATGTTTGGCCTTTAGGTACGTACTGCTCTGGGCCTAGTTGCCTAAAGCGAATGAAAAAGTAAAGACATACCATATATTCAGTTTTAACAATGTCTACATAAAATGAATTAACTGACTACAGTGCGACCAACAAATTAGCGTCCAACAAAAAAAATTAAAGCTCGTAATTTAAACGTTTAAAGGAATTACCCGGAACTATCAGTTTAAAAGGAATATGTTTTAAAATATTAGGTGTTGTTGAGTATGTCACTTCGTTGAAACTGGCTGATCTCGGTCACTACAAGGCGTATTGTGTACGGCCGCGTGATCTGTTATGCTGATTTAATGCTTAGATTTGACTATAGTAGAGAAGAACAACCTATATTTTTACACATTCTGACATACGGTTTGGTTAATACTAATTTTGCAAAATAAAGAACTTCGATCACTCAAATGCAATTTCGTACATTTTAGGATAAAATATTATTTTAAGGTTACATTTATGTTAAGTAAGTAGATTTTTCATTATTATACCGATTGTGTTTTATTTATCAGAATTTTGTTTGAATTCCGTATTGACGTCTCTGGTGCTACAGTGATCCATAGTTACGATAACTTCTTATACATACTAGGTACTATAATGAGAGAATGTTTTCTTGAAGCCTGTCATTACAGTTCATTTTATACCATCTTACGTCACATTTAACATGAAATGTACTTAGTTAACACAATCAAAAACGCATTCTTTCGTTGGTCGCTCTGTAGTCGGTTAATCTGCCTTTCATTTTATGTAGACATTGTTAAAACTAAATATATGGTATGTTTTTCTTAATTATTTGCTTTAGGCAACTAGGCTCATAGCAGTACGTATCTAAAGGCCAAACATCATATATTCAAAAATAAAGAAAACTTAAGTGTAAATAGCGAGTATATAACACTTTAAGCTGCAAATAGTACGACTTTCCGTTTCGAGCTTTACTAAATATACAGATACCTACTTTCTATGAACATTATGGTCACCCTACAGTATTTTCTCTTATGAAAAGTTTAAAATCAATTTTCTCTGAAAGTGTGTAATTTAGAGGAACGAACGATATGTGATGTTTTAGTTAAGAAATAGTTAAAACTTTTGTTATAATTTGCGCTAATCTAACAGGTTGTGCCTAGTCAATAAAGTTGAAAATATTGGGCTCTCAGTTCTGATATTTTAGTAAAATTCAACTTTCATTTACTTCTTAACAATTGACTTTTGTGTCGTTTTTTCTTTTTAACAAAATCACTTGAGCGTCTAAGTAAAATATGGTGAAGTCGTATTTATGTATTTCTTCACAGAAATTCATGTATTGCAGATTCCTCAGTTCAGACAATAATGAATTGAGGGCCCTATATATACCGCTATAAATCTGTAATGAAATATTCTGCAGATTAGAGAATTTCTTAAAATATTTAAGAAATTCTTAACTAAATTCTTAAGTAAAAATTATAACCCCAAAGATAGTACTTACAGAGATTTAGACTATGCCACTTTATGCATGCGTCAGGATTGAGGGCCCAAGTTATTTAATCATAACAGTTTTGATTCACGTTTAAGAAATTCGTGGCCCTTTGCTTTAAGTTTTAACTATTTTTAACTAATTTTCCTAAAAGTCTTATTTTGTTTCACATAAGTTTGAAAAATGGGCCCTCGATTCTGATGCACACGAAGATTTTTACCAAATGAGAATATTTAACAACAACCTTTCAGTAGAGGACCGTGAACGCTTAGTAACTGAATTATGTTATTTGTGGGATTTAGCAGTTTTTGGCGAGAGTCATCAGTCTATGATTTCTATCTTAAGTGCAGCTGAGATGAGAGAGGAATATTCTGACGAAATGGGAACATTCTTTATCGATGAATACAGTCGTAGGATATATAAAAAACCTGATAATGATATTCTGTATCAACCTAATGATCTTCATGAATTAGTACCAGTTTCTGATGATGCAGATCATATTTACTTTTATGATGAATGTGGGCGTTATTATATAGACTCAAAAACTAGAGAAAGAGTTTATAAAGCACACGCAACTGCCAGTGAATACATGATGGACTCTTCAGGCGTGTTGATAAAAGTAAAAGAAGTAAGAGATGGTGTTGAATACTTTTACGATAACTACGGACGATATTACGTCAATGATGAAGGTAAACACATTTATCGGGAAGAAGGTTCTACAAGTGAATATGAAAATGATGGGTTAGGTAACCTCGTACGTATTCGTAGTCATTTGGATATATTCGATCCATGCCCAGGTGATGTTCATGTAACTGAAGATTTTAAATATTTAAAACAAGTCGTTGGACCTGCTTTGCGGGTATGCATAGCGGAAGTAATATTATATCAGCCTTCTGACCCAATTAAATATTTGTCAACACGCCTCATAAAGTATAAAGAAAACATTGAAATGAGAGATAAACAAGCTAGGGAAAAAGAACAATTAGACGCTGAAAGAGAAATAGTAGCTGCCGAAGAACGTGCAGCTGCTGAAAGAGCAGCTTTAGAAGCTTCTCTATTATTGCAAGGTGGCAGTGAAACGAGTTATGATTCGAATCTGATGAGATATACATCAATGCGTGATGATGATACAATATCCCAATCAGAAAAGAATATTAATTAAAATGTTTGGTTTTTACGAACATATCTCGTAAAACATTTTATGAAAATTATGGCTTCAAATGAATCTGCTTTAAAATTGCGGTCTCTGTGTACGATGCACCGTACAATATCTTTATAGTATTTATTTGATATTATTTTTTCAAGTAGGTATCTTTCTATTTAAAACCTCTTACTATGTTGATATTATTTATTAGATGAACACATTTAATATTTGTACGATTAATTTGATCCATTTAAAGGGAATGTGGGCCACTTTTGTTAAATTTATAGAAGGCATTTATTTTTCAAAGATTGTCGCCGTTACTTTTACAGTGGTCACTACGTCAGTGGGGTCATGTGGCTGACAAAAATCACCCTTACCGATAAAGAAGTTGTCAAGGCAAAGTTGTCTCCTACATAGAATGTAAGCACTACATCGTGTTCATTGTATCCATCGATGTAGGATGTACGTGCGGTAACAAATATTATATATTATAGATTGTTAAAATTTATTATACTTTTTCATATTTCATACTTTGGTATTACCAAATAGTATATTAAATTTAACGGACTGCGGGTTTTGTTTCAATAAAATCATTCAAAAGGCAATGGACTTTTAATTGAGTTAAACTAGATATTGAAACACATTGCCCAACAAGGTGATTCAAATATATTTACCAGTGGGGTTAATAGACTACGTCATTCATGAGGACCAAGTGATTGATTTAATTCGCTGGCTCAGTTATTGAAAGTTTGATCTTCTTTGGACATTATATTTTATCTAATTGGTCCTATTTCCACGTAGGTACAAACTTGACTGCACGTGTCATGTTCCGGGTTTAATTTCCGCTCAGGAGTACAGGACAACTATTTGTGTGACCCACAATGATTTTTTCCGAGTCTGGATGTACTTTGTGTTCGTCGATTATGCTTGTAAAGTACCCCACGACAGTACAGTACCTACTCCACGACTTCATGTCTCAACTACGGGTGTTGTCTTAAAAAAAGTCATTAAGAATAACTTTTTTTATTGTTAGGTCATAAAACAGTTAAAAACATTAAAAAGTAGTTTTAAGCAAATAGATAGAGAACATAGTGTCACGTTCGGGCTTCGAACCCTAGTACCAGTAAGGAATTTTGGTGGCTTTTATAGAATTGCTAGAATATTCTAGCTTACAAAACAAAAGAAAAAGTATAGCTGATGAAAAGGATATACAAAATTCTTGTGAATGTAAAAAAGTGAAAAATTTGCATTAGATGGTACCAGAATAAAAATAATGAGATGGTGCGAATTTCGTGATAGGAAAGAAAGAGATAGGTACAAACAAGGACAGAAGTCTTACAAAAAGCTTTCTAAAGATCCAGCATGAAAAGGAAGAGACCGCCAGGCCTCTAGATCATGGAGCTATTACGAAGAGGAGACGTTGCGTTGTAATACAATTTTCCTATGAGAAAACGCGTGACATTTTTTGGGGAGAGGGTGTTAAATCCCGCCTACTTCTTTATTTTCCATCTACCGGTCAATAGGCAAACTATTCGAATGTTTTGTCGACTATAATTAGTAGTAACGTAACTATCCCACACTAGATGTCACTAGTGCAGAAAGCAACAGGGCCCTACTCATAATTTTCGTACCAGGGAGTAGTGTTTTTTAACTTTTACGAACCATAATGATATCAATTTTTTTTATTGACAGTGATATTATTATAAAATAAATGTTAGAATAAAAAGTTATTGATGAATGACGAATGAAGATTATGAGATTTTGTTATTTTATAAATGACTTATTTTATAAAAAAAATTGCGCCCATTTGCGAGTCAGACTCGCCCATGAAGGGTTCCGAGCTGCAAGTATTTAAGTTTATTGAATGAAAGATAATTTGCGGTTCATGACGTATAAAAAAACTATTTAGGTACCTAGTTATGCATCCTGTCACGTCATCTGTTTTGGATTAATACATGCTACGTGACCGTTATCGATGGCTCAGCATTGCCACCGGACGCGGTTCTTAGAATATTGTTCCCGACGATATATGATATGTTTTGTCGCCCCTTGAAGGCGTTAGTTAATAAGATTTTTATTCATTATACAGCTAGCCTCCAAATCGGCAGCACTTAATCAAATCTTTTATTTTTAAAAAACCTTTTAACTGATTTTAATGTTTGACTGGCGCTGAGGACAGGATCGTGTCGTTAAAAGCTGCGCCGTCTCGCGAAAATCGAAGTGTCGAAATTCACGTAGATTACGTGACCGCGGCGCGAAACGCTCGACGCGATCATCGAACCAAATAAATTTGTCAAACTTCTTCAAGGACTTCAAGCATGGGAGTAGCGGTCGGCTGGTAAGTCAAAATTCTTGCCTTCCTTGCCATATATATTCCCTTACTTGTTCAAAAAGGTTTTATTTAATTGTTATTTTGAGATTAGACGTCTCTCAGTATAACGTAATCTGGTAAACTTAATATCAATATTTGTTAAGTTCTAACCTTAGATAAGAAAGCAGTTTATATAAAAATCGCAGAGTAACTTTATATTAGAAATATTTACGAAATAAATTTATATGTAACGTTAAGATTTAAAATAATTGAAACGATTTATACTAAGTTATATTTAAGAGTGTATTTTATTGTGTGTGTTAGAATTTTGATTTAATAACTTCAGTGACTGTCATTTACTTTACAAAATGCAGCAAGCACATGAAATACCATTACCGGAACCAGTAATTAGAGTAGTACCGATCCCAAATGAGATGCTTAAGTTAATACCCCTTTTTAATGGTGATAAAAGACAGTTAAATTTATTCATCCGAAAATCTGAATACGTTATCGAAAGGTATAGGGGCCACGAAGAACAGAATATATATATATTACATGCGATAACTAGTAGGCTCACTGATAATGCAGCCGCGTTACTATCAGAACGCGAAGATATATCGACATGGTCTGCGTTAAAAGAGTTATTAGAACAACATTTCGGTGACCCACGTAGCGAGGAGTGCATCAATATAGAATTAGAATCATGTAAAATTAAACCAGGGGAAACTTACTTAGATTTCTGTAATAGGCTACAAAATATTCGGTCGTTACTTATCTCGAAGGCTAACTTATCGCCAGATGACGACATGAAACGGGCTAAAATTACTATATATAATAACACGGCCTTAAATGTTTTCCTCTACAACTTACCGGAAAATATGGTACGAGTAGTTAGGTTAAAGGCCCCCTCTACGCTAGAGAAAGCTTTATCACTAGTTCTCGAGGAAGTAAACTTCCACGAACAATATATATTACGAAATCGTATGCAAAATAACCAAGTGACACATAAACCACCGTTTAATACATTAAGTCCTACTAATTTTAAATTCGGCCACTCACCACCTATGGCCCACCCTGCTTATAAACCAGTTCTACAAAATTTTACACCCCAACAAAAATTTAATTTTGGTATTCCGCATAACAGGCCGCAGTTTGGTCAATATCAAAATACTAGTGTTAGGCCACAGTTCGGCTACCGCCCACAGCAATTTGGGTTCCGTCCTCAGACGCAACCACAACAGCCATTTGGATACAGACCTCAGTTCCAAGGTTACAAACCACCTCAATTCCAAAGTAATAACCAACAATTTGGCTATAAACCTCCACAGAATTTAGGTGTAATGCCTCAACAGTTTGGCTATAGGCCTTCACAAAATTTAGGAATGACACCCCAACAATTCGGCTACAGACCGCCCCAAGTTCAAGCTTCTAGGTCGCACGATCCAGATGTAACAATGAGGACAGCAATTCCAAGGACACAGCCCCAAAATGGTTACAGACTAAACGAACTAACAGTCGATAATTATGACCACTATGACTATGACAATGTTTGCTATGAGACCGAAGAATACGAGGAAGGTTATCCTACTCAGGCCGAAGAATTTTATTATGACGAGGAATATAAAAATGAAAACAATGACCCGTCTAAAGAGGAAAATTTTCACATAGATGCCTCTACCAAGAAGGAGAAAATATAGAATTAAATTGTGACCATAGTCTTAAGCTACCGTATATATATATCCCCGAAATAGATGCGAGGTTCATGATCGATACAGGGAGCACCCGGTCGTTCATAAGTCCACGCGTTGCATATTTATATTTCTCTGAGTACATTAAGCATGAACCATTTCAGGTAGTAAGCACTCATTCTTCTAGCCGTCATAATGAAGTCATAGAAATTCCCTTATTACCGACCTTCAATTCTCCTAACTTCCACAAATTCCATTTATATGATGTAGATAACCGCTATGAAGGACTTATTGGTAACGATCTGCTTCAACTATTAGAAGCGATAATTGACCTTAAACATTTAGAACTAAAAACTAAATCTGCTAGTATCCCTATAATCCATAACTTAAACTATATTATTGATATGCAACCACGATGTGAACAACGTGTCAAAATTCCGATAGATCTACATTCGGGCGAAGGCGTCATTGATTTTAAAGAATTTACTCCTGGTCTACGAATGCCTTCCGCATTGGTAAATTGTGTAAACGGATATGCAACGACGATTATACAAAGTACTTTAGATAAACCCGTACGTATAACTATAACCAAACCTTTTACTGTTACCCAACTAAATATGACCGAATGTGTATTAAACTTTAATGTCGAAAGACCTACAATAGAAACGGAAAAGCTTCTAACAGATAATTTACAAAAACTTAGACTTGACCACATGAATGACGAGGAACGCAACAAAATATTTAATCTCTGTACGGAATATAAAGATATATTCTACTGTGACCAAATTCCCTTAAGTTTCACAAATCAGGTTAAACATAAAATTCGTACTACAAACGAAGATCCTATCTACGTAAGACCTTACAGACAAGCCCCCACACAAGCAGAAGAGATTAATAGACAAACTGAAAAATTACTTAAGGAAAACGTCATTCAGGAGTCACACTCGCCCTGGAATTCACCCGTTCACTTAGTCCCCAAGAAAGCTGATGCATCGGGAGAGGCTAAATGGCGGATGGTAGTTGACTATAGACGACTGAACGACATTACTGTTGACGACCGTTACCCATTACCGAACATAACTGAATTATTTGACAAACTAGGGAAGAGTTTTTACTTCACTACGCTTGATTTGGCGAGCGGATACCATCAGATCGAAGTTGAAGTAGAGGACAGACAAAAGACAGCATTTAGTACACAGAACGGACATTGGGAATTTTTAAGAATGCCATTCGGACTTAAAACGGCCCCAGCGACATTCCAAAGAACAATGGATAGCGTTTTCAAAGGGCTGCAAGGCCTCCATTGCATGGTTTACTTAGATGACGTAATTATATTTTCATCCAGCTTAGACGAACACGTACAAAAACTACGAACTATCTTTGACCGACTTAGACAGACAAATTTAAAATTACAACTGGACAAATCGGAATTTCTACGAAAGGAAATCATTTACCTTGGTCATACCATTACTAGAGACGGACTTAAACCAAATGACGATAAAATAGCTGCTGTTTTAAACTACCCTTTACCAAAAACGACTACTGAAATTAAATCTTTCTTAGGACTCATTGGCTATTACAGACGATTTATCAAAGACTTTGCTCATATCACTAAACCGTTGACTTCTTGCCTCAAGAAGCGAAACAAAATAGTTTTAGATAAAAATTATATAGATGCCTTCAATAAGTGTAAAGAACTCCTGACAAGTGCACCGCTTCTACAGTACCCCGACTTTGAAAAACCTTTCATCTTGACTACAGACGCATCTAACGTCGCTATAGGCGCCGTATTGTCACAAGGACCGATAGGAGGTGATAAACCGGTGGCATATGCCAGTCGTACCCTAAGCGATACAGAAACTCGCTATAGTACTATCGAACGGGAATGTCTTGCAATAGTCTGGGCGATCAAACATTTTCGTCCTTACCTTTATGGCAAGAAATTTAGTATCTACACAGACCATAAACCGTTATCATGGCTTAATTCACAAAAAGACGCTAGTAATAAGCTTACTCGTTGGCGTTTAAGGCTTCAGGATTATGATTACAAAGTAATATACAAAAGTGGGAAACAAAATTTAAATGCTGACGCCCTATCCCGGATTAAAATCAATGCAACTCATTCGGAAGATGAGGGACAATCAATGCAAGTTAATATTGACGACACAGAACAAAAACGTAGGGAAGGTTCAGACAGACAAAATGTGAAAAAGGTAACTGCAAAACCTAGAGATAGACGCAATAGTTCCTCCACGATAACAGTATCTGATTCCAGTGCTACGATATCAGCAAGTCCAATTTCAATATCTTCTGATTCGGATAAAATGTCTGTTACAAATTCTGTAAAAATACCCGAGTATCCTATTAGATCGCCATCTGTGACAACTAAATCTGATACAATCCATTCTGCTATAGATGTCGAGTCATCTGGTATACCAATATTACAGGAAGCGATTGACACTAAACCTAACCAAATTCTAGTATTTACGTGGTTGAGAAATGAAATGCAAGTCCGAAATCTTTCAGGTGAAAAGCAAAAGATTTTGGAAGTTTTCTTACCTATCAACAATCCTGATTTAGTCAAAAGATTCTTATTAGAGTATATTAGGCCAAAAACCAAATATTTTATATATTTTGAAGACGAGGAGCATCGCCGACAGTTTAGTACCAAGGTGATAGAGTTATTTAGAAAAGACACTGTCCAATTATTTGAGTGTACTGAGCGAGTTGTTTACGTAGAAGATGAAAAAGAACAGAGAGCCATAGTAATCAAATATCACGAAGGAAAATCATGTCACCGAGGTATAAAGGAAACCCTAGGACGCATACGTAGAAATTATTTTTGGCAAAACATGCAAGAAACCATTTCAGCTATAATAAATGCCTGCGAAATTTGTCGTAAAATGAAATATGACCGTAAACCAATCAAACCGTTTCTACAATTAACCCAAACTCAAGACGCTCCATTTCAAGAAGTATTTATTGACCTTTTCCAAATTGAAGGACAGTACTATTTAACTCTCATCGACGCATTCAGCAAATTAGGGCAGGCTATTCCAATTTCTAATAGATCAACACCCGAAGTAGTGCGAGCACTCATGAAATATTTCTCTTTTTATGGCATTCCCCAAAAGATAAGTTCAGACCCCGGAAGTGAATTCAATAATGAATTACTAAAAGAATTTTTAAACTTACATAAAATAGAACTCCATATTGGCACACCTAATAACCCTAACTCGATGGGCCTTATCGAAAGGTTACATTCCACTATAAACGAAATTTACAGATGTGCCAAATATGAAGAAAGATGTACTGATGCGGCATCAGTAATGATGTACTCTATTATGGCCTACAATAACGCAATACACTCTGTTACGGGATTAACGCCATTTGAGACCGTATTTGGACATACAGACTCAAATAGTTCTTTTGCTCTAGAGTTTGAGAAACAGTATGTACAAAAGTTAGTAAGAGATCACGCTAAGCGAACAAAATTCTTATATAAATATCTAACAGATAAAATGATAGAAATAAAAGAAAATATTAGGAAAAAGAGAGGAGGTGAAGGTGAAATTGATCTTCCCGAAGGAAAGGTAATTTATGCTAAGGATGTCAATAAAAGAAAAAGCAAAGATAAGCCGCGATACACCAAAGCGAAAATTATTGGTAAAGTCACCCGAAATATAGTACCCATAGAGGTAGGTCAAAGAAAGACTAAAGTCCCTATTAAAAATGTTAAACGCCCTCCGCAGGTGGTGCGCGTTGACGATAGCGATGCCGGTGCTGGCCCTTCAACTGCAATCCCTTGAAGAAAACCCCGGAATCCTTCCTGTTAAAGAAGGCCAGGCCTATCTCCAAACAGACTATTGGACTATTATTAAGGTTCTTAACTTGGATAGAATTCAGGACGACTTACAATTCGTAATATTTAAGTATAACGAGTTTAGCAATATGATTAAGAGAAATGGGTCATATCCACCTTATCTCATAACTATGGTAGCACATGTTGATTACGTACGTAAAATAACCACACAGAAATATTCACAATTAGTACCACAATACCGTACAAAAAGAGGCATTATAAACCCGTTAGGTTCCCTCATAAAAGTTATCACTGGAAACCTAGACCATGACGATGCGCTACGGTATGATAAAATAACGTCCGAACTTACTCACAATCAAATGATTGTTAAAAGAAAATTAACTATAGTTTCTCAAATGCTTGACAGTTTTATCAATTCAACCGAAGTTATAAACCAAAATTCTATCGTCTTAGACCAAAGAATTAAGGCTGTTGAAACTACGTTAGCTGAATTAGTGTCTAAAAGTAATCAGTGGAATTATAGTGCATATATTATAAGTTTGTTTAATGTGTTCGTTAGCAATTTTCGTACTATCTTTATAAAACTAGGAGAGATAGAGACCGCTCTTGCATTTAGTAAAATATCTGTGCTACATCAGAGCATCATTAACTCCACTGAATTACTGGAACACTTAAAATTAATATCTATAACTGAAAACTTGATATATCCCGCTACCGAGGATAATCTAGTAAAATTGGAAGAAACCTTTAATGTAAAAACCTATATAAAGCAAAACCAGATTACGTTCATACTAGAGGTTCCACTTACAGATAACAATACATATAACTATTTTAAAGTCTATTCTTTACCGATTTTCCGTCAATCAGAAAATAAAACCGTTTCCATATTTCCCAAATACCCTAACCTTTTGGCAAGGGGGATGAAACATCTGCCGATCGTGAAACCATGCACCTCGCTGGCTGTAAGAAACCAATTCTTATGCACTGAAGAAAACTTAACACCATATCCTGAGTCCACCTGTATTGAACAACTTTTAAAGTTTGAGGAAAATTTTACACAATGTAAGCAACACCAGATTAATATCGAGGATGTAAGAATGCAACGTTTAACAGCTACGAGCTGGATGCTATTCACGAGGATTAAAACTACCCTAGTCATAACCTGTAATAATGATGTCAGTATGCACCCTGTCTTCGGAACTTACATTATGACCCTCGATGAGCCATGTGATATTGAGATACAACAAATGAAAATTCGTCACAAACAAATTCTCATCGAAAATGAAGTTGTAGAGCAAATTCCAGTTGTGAACCTGCCACAGTTACCTGCGAGCATGCTGCCGACACTATCCGGTGCACGTGTACTTAACATGAGAGGTGTGAACTTAGACGAAGTGAAATATATGTCAAGTGTATTGAAGGAAAGTGAATTACCAAATGGTGATTTCTACCAAACAGACTCTAACATCAGTGTAGTTTTAGTTTATGTAACATTATTCCTAGTTTTGTCTTGTATACTTTTATCTTTATCATATATTTTACGTAATAAAATCATTTTGTATTCGCGAAATCATCGGAAAGTTATTAAAAAGAACAACCCGATAATTTCGCTCTTGAGGAGGGAGGAGTTATGCATCCTGTCACGTCATCTGTTTTGGATTAATACATGCTACGTGACCGTTATCGATGGCTCAGCATTGCCACCGGACGCGGTTCTTAGAATATTGTTCCCGACGATATATGATATGTTTTGTCGCCCCTTGAAGGCGTTAGTTAATAAGATTTTTATTCATTATACAGCTAGCCTCCAAATCGGCAGCACTTAATCAAATCTTTTATTTTTAAAAAACCTTTTAACTGATTTTAATGTTTGACTACCTTGTTCCTTGTTCCAACAATTTTCGGTGGAAGTTTGCTTGGAAATGTACATCATATATTATTTTAGGGTTCCGTACCCAAAGGGTAAAACGGGACCTTATTACTAAGACTTCGCTGTCTGTCTGTCTGTCCATCTGTCACCAGGCTGTATCTGATGAACCGGGATAGTTAGACAGTTGAAATTCGCAGATGATGTATTTCTGTTGCCGCTATAACAACAAATACTAAACAACAAAATAAAATAAATATTTAAGGGGGCTCCCATACAACAAACGTGAATTATTTGCTCGTTTTTATAGATAATGGTACGGAACCCTTCGTGTGCGAGTCCGACTCGCACTTGGCAGGTTTTTTTTTACAACGAAGTCTTCATCATTAAAATGGCAAGAACAAATTTTTATATATTTAATCGGAGACCAGTCTTGTCTCTTAATTTTTGTCTTAGATTATCTTCAGATGGTAATCTAGAACATACATAACTTAATTATAAAAATAATTTAAAATTTGACTTATTAAACTAGGTAGGCTTGAAGTACTTTTAATTAAGTAAACAACGAGCATACTAACAAAGGGAAGTAGGTACTTTAGTTAAATTATTGTACATAGAATAATTTAATTTATTGGAGATTGTATTTTTATGTGCAGTGTATTCGATGTTTTAAGTACTTACTGTTTACAAAAAAATACTGGATTCTAATTACGGCCCTGTTTTTTAGTTCTGTTCATGTTTTTGCTCCAGTCGACGATAGGTGGCGGTTTGTTAACAAAATTATATAAAAAAACTACAAAAATAATATTTTGGCCATTTAAGGGTTTTTACGAATGAATGTAAAACAAATTTCAGTACATACGAATATTAGAATATACTAGTACTGAGCTCTACGTACCTGAATATTTTTAATTCCCATGACCGCTATCTAATATCATATAGAATTATGTTTCGCAACGCCGATATTACGGGATTATTCTAGAACAATTTTGATAAAAACACGCATAAAATTACTTACAAATGAAATGTGATGCCATCCATGGCACTAGAACGTCTATCCGACTATTTTTTACAAAATAAAGGACAACACTTCATTATTTTTTACTTCTAGCGCAAATATTGCTGTAAATTGTGAACGGTCACGTAGTTGTGCACAGGACGGCCACAATACACTGACTTAGGCCACGCGTACATGATGACGTCAGGACCTAGTTGAGAATCACAGTGCACAGTTGCTTAGGCCGTCTCCTCTTTGTAATAGCTCCATGCTCTAGATACCTAGATTGTTATATGCCTAGAACTGTATGTAACATAATAGATTTAATTGATTATCAGGGCAATCAAACACATAGTTACAAAATCTATAAAGCATTATACACATTAGTAGTATCCTTCCAGACTCCATGCTTAAAAGTTTATATAATAATAATAATATATTTATTTCAGATAATAATATTTCAGATTATATCTATCAAGTATTTGTAAATACTGTGGCGAGCGGTGGGTCAGGGGATTGGAAATGAAACAAGTGATTGCACAGGAAATTTTATTGGCGTCGAGTGTGACTGTTGGTTCTAAGTAGTTCTAAGTAAGTTCTCTAAGATAACAGAACACACGTACTCAGAGTCTCGGCAACTAGCTTACAGTTAAAGTCCACACGTAGCGCACTTCAGAACGTACAGTACAGTTCCCGTGAAGAGCACGCCGAATTTAATGTCCTGACGTACACGGTACACTTCACACTGAGTAGGGAACACTTGGCTCTGTTTACTGTCACTGATCACTCGTTTACTCTCACTTGTTCAGTTTTCCACTTAGATGACTTCCTCTTAATTCGTCTTCGATTTCACTTGAATTAAAACTAACTGTTCTGTTTTAACATTCCGCTTATATATCCCTAAATTGATCCAAATTTAAAACATTTCGTGAGTCATATTTTTCTTTTGCCTTAGGAAGCAGACGAGCTAGCGGCCCACCTGATGGTAAGTTGTAACTGCTGCTCATGGACATTCGCAGTGCCAGGGGGCACAGCAAACCGCTGCCTACCGTGATATTATTATTCTTTTTAAACCTCGTTTGAAGAAGGACATGTCGTAGCGCTGGGGAAACCCCGCAGCAGGTAATTCATTCCAGAGCCGGCACGTACGTGGGATGTATGAACGCTGAAAGCGAACCGTGCTTGACGAGATTGCTTCCAGATGATACGGATGAACCTTACTGCGAGTGCGCGTGGTCCGATGATAAAAAGGGGACGGTGGCACCAGCTCAAACAGTTCCTCAGAGCACTCCCCGTGAAAGAGACGGTTGAACACGCAGAGAGATCCAAAGTCTCTCCGCTGCTCTAGCGACTCCAATCTGTCCGTAATATTGGAATCCCCAACGATTCTAATAGCACGCCTTTGGAGGGAGTCAAGTGGTTCGAGCTGGTATTTAGGGGTTCCTGCTCAGATATGTGAGCAATACTCCATGTGCAGGCGGACTTGTGCTTTATATAGCGCAAGCCGCCGTCTTGGAGTGAAGTAACGCCTAGCTCTATTCAGGACGCCCAACTTCTTACTTGCCAGTTTGGCTTTGTCTTCCAAATGACCCCTATAGATAACATGTCATTGATATGCAGAATGAATAGCGTAGGGGAGAGCACCGAGCCTTGTGGTACGCCAGCATTAATGGTTTTGGTGTCGGAGCCACAACCACCTGCTACGACCGTCCAATAAGCTGGTGATCCAACTGCAGAGTCCCTCGGGGATTCCATATGATGGCAGCTTCGATAGAAGAGCCTTATGCCAGACCCTATTGAATGCCTTGGCGATGTCAAGGCTACAGGCTAGAGCCTCACCCTTGCTTTCCAAGGTTTGTGCCCAACGGTGTGTCAAATACACTAGAAAAGAAAAGAAAAAAAACGTTATTGCTAACATTGAAAGACACACTTTACACACAAATACACATACGTCTTGTCAATATTACAAAAAAAAAATAGTTAATATTCAAGTGGGTGCATGTGTCTGACAACTGCAGCAAGTAGGTATCCAGTTCAGCATAAGCCAACCCAGGGGCGTGGCACTGATTTTCAACTGGACCCTCTTATGTCTAAAAAATAAAATAGAATAATTGTATTATATCGTTATATATTGATAAATATGATACATACAATAGAAGATCACCCGCTGAACGACCGTGACGGAAGCCATACTGACGATCACTTATCAGCTGGTGCTTCTCTAGGTATTGTAGGAGCTTAGAGTTGATGACTCTCTCCATGACCTTGGACAGTAAGGATGTTACCGCTATAGGCCTGTAGTTCGTAGGGTCCGACCGGTCACCCTTTTTGGGAAAAGGGTGGACGTTAGCTACCTTCCACGAAGATGGAACCCTTTTAGCGCTGTAAGAGAGACGGTAAAGGCGCGTTAAACCCGGGGTCAACTCAGGGGCGCACGTCTTTAGCACCACTGAAGGGCTGCCGTCCGGCCCGCTCGACTTATGGACGTCTAAGAGCTTAAGCTCCCGCCTAACCGCACGTTGCGTTATGCGGATTTCGGGCAGAGAGCAATCACACCCTGCGATGGAGGGGGGTATGGCACCCGCATCGTCCAAAGTCGAGTTTGAGGCAAAAGTTTGGCAAAGAAGATCTGCCTTCTCCTTAGCACTATGGGCCAGACTGCCATCTTGCTTGTGCAGTGGTGGGAGATTGGACTGGCAGAAGTTGCGTTGAGCAGCTTTCGCGGGCGCCCAGAAAGCGCGACTCCCGGAGGGATACTTTCCTAGTCGCTCGCCAACTCTGGCAACATGTACTGCAACTGGCAACATAGCTCGAAGGGCTCGGATATGGTATGCAATCGCTGTTCAACTAGATAAAAAGCCAGTGGAAGTCTAGGCAGCAACATTTATGACAGTGATAGGCTCTGAAGCGAACCAAATATACAACAGTTTTAACCTTAGCGACGAAAATAAAATAACTTGCAATTTACTAAAGCACCAAAAACAAATATATCGTTTGAAAAATATATATTTTTCAAAAATGTACAAAACGAAGATGAACAATTTATTAAATTTTTGACCAGAATAAAAACTCAGGCAAGCAAATTTGAATTTGACAATTTACTCGACGAAATGCTAAAAGACAAGATAGTGTTTGGAATCCGATCGAATCCAGTAAGAGAGAAATAGTTAACAGAAGATAAACTAGACTTGACCAAAGTTATAACAATCTGTAAAACAAGTGAACAAGCTACGAAACAACTAGACGAGTTCGAAGGAAAAATAAAGCAGATAAAATATTATCAGTGAGAAATAAAGGTGTCAAACATAAACAAACAGAATACTTTGACTGCAACAGATGTGGTACAAACCATAATTGCAGAGAATGTCCAGCATTTAACAAACAATGTACTAAGTGCAATAAAAAAGGTAATTTTGCCAATATGTGCCGCACTAAACAGAAACATCCCAATCAGAAACATAAAATGAATTTAAACACAACAGTTAAAGAATATTCCAATAATTCTGAAGATGACATATACATATCAGCTCTAAATGCCAGAGAAAAGAAAGACTGGACAGAAAAAATATATGTTGGTACTGTGAAATTCATTGCTAAACTAGATACAGAAGCACAATGCAATGTCTTACCGAGACACTTAAAGAACAAAACGAAGGCAAGTCTGAAACCAAGCCGAACAAAAAATGTAATAAGTTACATGGAAGATAAAATGGCAGTTCTAGGCCAAGCAGAGCTTCTCTGTAAAAAAAAAAATAAAAAAAAAATTACATTCAAGGTAGTAAAAGAAAATGTTACACCGATCCTAGGACTTGAAACCTGGGAAAAGTTGGAACTTATCACAAGGGTGAAAACACTTAGTAAAAGTGAAAGTGAAGATGACATCTTTGAAGGTTTAGGCTATTATAAAGATTATGAATATGATATTGACCTATTCGAGAACCCAATCAGAATGGTGAAATTAGACGTCATAAAACCAGAAACAGAGCCTACCGCTGCTGTAAGTCCTATGGTAATTGTTAGACATAAAGGCAAAATAAGATATTCTGAGACGTCATTTTCCACTTACTACTATAGAGGAAATTTCAGCTGATATGAAAGGTTCTAAGTTCTTTGCATTATTAGATTGCACAAAAGGATTCTGGCAAATTAAACTTTCAGAAAGGACACAAAAAATATTAACATTTGCTACCCCATGGGGAAGGTATTCTTTCAAGAGACTTCCATTTGGAGTATCATCAGCACCTGAAATATTCCAAGAAATTTTAACAAATCTGCTCAGTAAATTTAGAAATGTGAGAGTATCAATCGATAACATTTTTATGTTTGCAAAATGTAGAGAAAAACTACAATAAACCGTTAGTGAAGTCATAGAAACACTAAGGAAATCATGCTTCAAACTAAATAAAAGTAAATGTATTTTTGAATCGGAACGAATAAAATTTCTGGGGCACATTGTTTCAGCAAACGGACTAGAAGCAGACCCAGAACATGTTGAAGATATACAGGCAATGAAAACACCAATCAACAAAACAGAGCTACAGAGACTCTTAGGAATGATCACATACCTAAACAAATTTATTCCGTAAACGTCTGACCTAACA
The DNA here is from genome assembly GCA_951640165.1 of Pseudoips prasinana. Classification (NCBI taxonomy): domain Eukaryota; kingdom Metazoa; phylum Arthropoda; class Insecta; order Lepidoptera; family Nolidae; genus Pseudoips; species Pseudoips prasinana. The sequence goes on along the minus strand of OX621259.1, from coordinate 12,539,929 downwards.
AATCCGCTGAGAGATTTGTTACACAAAAATACAAGCTTTATATGGGAAATTCATCATGAAGAATCTATGAACAAAATAAAACAAGTTTTTCAAAGTCCTCCAGTATTGAGACTATATGATGTAAACAAACCTGTAACATTAAGCGTAGACGCAAGTTCAAAAATCTTGGAGCTGCACTTCTTCAAGAAGGACAACTGATAGCCTATGGAGCAAGAGCGTTAACCAAGTCTGAAGAGAATTATCCACAGATTGAAAAAGAAGCACTAGCTATACTGTTCGGATACAGAAGTTTCACAATATGTGTATGGTAAAGAACTGACAGTAGAATCAGACCATTAAACAAATTAGAAAATTATGAAATTAAATTAGAGGATAGCAAACTAATTTATGAAAAAGATACTCAGTATTTGCTTTCTGAGATAAAAACTCTTGAGAAGTCCCTAGCAATCTCATATCACAGTTTCCAGTCATACAAAAATTAAATGCAATTGCTAGCTGGAAAGTGTAATCCTGAAAGCAATAGGACATTGGGACCGATTAACACCAGTAGTGCAGTAGTGGAGTCATACACACAGCTGGGATCAGAGTCACCAGTATCTCCACAAAATGACATTACTAAACATAGCTCCATACTGTATTCCGATGAAATGGGTAAGGGCCTTGGTACCTTGCTTTGTAATAAGCTGAGTTGTTCCTTTGTCAACTATTGTATGCCAGGATTACATTATAAAGATATAATACATAAATTAATTAAGAATAAACACATTGCCAAATCATGTATAACTCTAATGGTAGGAAATTGTAAAAACTTAAAGGAAAAAGACATTACTGATAGTTTCACTGAGATGTTAGAATTAGACTGTAATAAGATAATATTGTGTGCCTTCCCCTATGTGTCCAATGTGCCTGATAGTACAAATAATTATATCCACAAGCTAAATATGCACCTACAGTTTTTGGTTAGCCATTATAGTGATAAATTTATATTTTTGGACACAAATAGTTTTATAGATTCTTGTAGGGTAACCATGAGTACAGTTACTGTCTCAAGAAAATTTTTGAACATACTTGCAAGTTTAGTGGCGGCACATATTAACTCAGTCATAAGTAGTATGATGAAGTCACTTTTTATACCATCTTTTAGTAATGTTATTAAAATCAATTTAGTCAGTAGTTTAAACATGTAAGCATGACAATAGAGAAGTGTGATAACTTTCTAATTCTATCACATCAAAATATAAACCGCTTCTCTGGCAAAATTCAAGACATAGAACTTTTTAATGAAAAATATGAAATAGATATCCTTTGTTTTACAGAAACATGGCTGAAGGCACACAAGATGGCTTTTAGTGTCTGTGGCTATAGGGTCGCCAGCTTTTATAATAGGGTTTCGGCAGAGGGTGGTGGAGTACTGATACTACTTCGAGACCAAATTAAATTTAAAGAACGTAAAGATATATGCCAACTATCTATTGAGCGTGTGTGTGAGGTGGCATGTGTAGAGACGCAGTTTTATTGTATAATATGTGTGTATAGACCACCAGCATCCGATTTAAAGCTTTTTACAGCAACAATAGAAGACATTCTTAGGAAAACTAAAGTAAAAAAAAATCCTTGTATGTGGTGATTTTAATATGAACATTTTAGCAGATTCACCTGAAATAAATATATTTCTATCTGTATTTCGGTCCTTTAACCTTAAATGCTTGTTCTCTGAGGCCACGAGAGTCACACCCACATCTGCTACTTGCATTGATAACATAATTACCAACTTTGATGTCTCTGAGAAGTGTTTGGTGGCTGGTGTTCGCTCTGACCATAAATGCCAAATAGTAAAGATAAAAAATGAGATAAATATAAATAAACAAAAAATTCGTTTTAGACCTTTAACAAAATCTAATTTGGGAAAGTTCAGTAACAACCTGGAGAATATTTTGTGCCATCTATTGCCAATAAAAAGTAACCCTAACGATATGTTCACTACATTATTCCACTGTATTGGCAAAGAATTTAATAAAGCTTGTAAAATCAAAAACATAACGGTTGACAGTAATAAGATAAAATTTAAATTTAGTTCTTGGGCAACTCAAGGTATTAGACTGAGTAGAGATTTTTTATATGAGTTGTATGACAGAAGGTCCTATAACCCTGATGTCAATTTTATTAATTATGTTAGAAATTATTCAAAATTTTTAAAAAGGTTTGCATTCGAGCTAAATCTTTATATATAAGAGATAAAATTAAAAAATCTGATAATAAAATAAAATCAGCTTGGCAAATAATTAATACTGAAACTGGTAAAAGTAGATCAAGAGATCAAACATTAGTATTGAATATTGGTGATGAACTGGTTTCAGACAAGCTTACCATTGCCAATTTTTTAGCTGCTTTTTTTGCAAATATACCCGTGGATATTACTAAGTGTCTCGCATCATCACCAGATGTGGCTGAACTCTTTTTAAATCAAAGCGTAAAACAAACTGTACCTAACTTTAGTTTTAAATCCGTAACAAGTTATGATATTATAAAAGCTTTTAAGAGTATTAAAAGGAAAGGCACAGAAGATTTGTGGGGACTGTCTGTTAAAGCAATTGAATCAATCATACTAAACATTGCTACAATCCTTGCAGCCATCTTCAATGGCTGTATAAGTGATGGTGTCTTTCCCGATTTAATGAAAATAAGTAAGATAATACCCATTTTCAAGGCAGGTTGTTCAAAAAATGCCACGAATTATAGGCCTATCTCAATACTGCCAGCTTTAAGTTAAATATTTGAAAAGCTGATGCTCAGCCAAATGTTGTCGCACTTTAACGTGAATGAGATATTGCATAACAAGCAGTTCGGGTTTACAAGGGGCCGCTCTACTCAGGATGCAGGTTGCACATTAATTAGGTCAATATTGGAGGCTTGGGAGGGATCACAGGATGCGCTGGGAGTTTTCTGTGATCTCTCTAAGGCTTTCGATTGCGTTGATCATCGTACGCTCGTTGTTAAACTGAAGTACTATGGAATATCTGGCACATCTCTTGATCTTGTGATGTTCTATTTATCGGGGCGACAACAGATGGTTTCGATAGGCGGTGTCACTTCGGCACGTCATCCTGTGAAAATGGGGGTGCCCCAAGGATCTATATTGGGCCCATTTTTATTTCTAGTTTATATAAATGATCTCCCTTATCTGGTAGAGAAAGTATCAGATATAGTTTTGTTCGCTGATGATACGTCGCTCATATTTAAAGTAAATAGAAAGGATAAAGATCTTATTGAGCATAATAAAACACTCAGCTTTATATCAGAATGGTTTTCGGCAAATAATCTCTTGTTAAATGCAGGGAAAACTAAATGCATCAGGTTCTCATTGCCGAATGTGACTCAAATTGTAGCAACAGTTACACTTAATGCGAAAATATTAGATTTAGTCCCATCGACCGTATTTTTAGGATTGACACTTGATTCAAAATTGCAATAATAATAATAATAATAATTTATTAGCTTCAAACAGTATAAAACAATATTAAAAGTATCGGAAGCCTCCTTTTAAGCATATAATGCTTGTGTTAGGAGACTTCGCTCTTCAAAAACAGTTGTTCATATTTAGTGTATCACAAGTACGTACTTCAATACTAATTCTAACAATAGGTATTACTAAAAATTACAAAATATCAGGTGACAGCGAATCAAATGGCCGTGTGCGTATGTGTGTGTGTTTGTTTGTATGTGTGTGTGTGTGTGTGTGTGTGTGTGCTTGAGTGAGTGCTGTGTGTGTGCCCCTCTTATTTTATGTATTCCAGAAGTGCCTCCGTGTCTTCATATGTAAGTGACTTAATCCAATTTGTTAAAGTTTTCCTACAGTCATAATAAGTTTTTGAATATATGTAAATTATTTTATTAATTCTGTTGTACAGTTGAGCAGACCTTTTATTTAATTGCTTGCAAGCAAACATAGTTTTAGTTTGAGGAACTACTGCAATAATGTCTTTACGTCTTTTAACCTGTATGCCTGAATTATATGGTAGACTTTTGTGTTTTCTTAAGACAATATTAATTAAATATAGCTTTCTAACCGAGAGTAGATCGCTAAGTTGGTATAGGTTCTCTGTTGGGAATCTAGTTTTCTTAAAATAAATTAACTTGATCAGTGCGCGCTGGGCTCGCTCTAATTCTATAAAATGAGATTTTGCTGCACCTCCCCAGACAGGAATACAGTATACCAATACAGATTGCACCAATGCAATATATATTTCATTAAGCACATTTCTGGATGATCTACGGCTGCTGGTCATATTTTTCGGAATAATATACCTAAGTGTTTTAAAAATCCAGCTTAATCTCCTCACTCTATTTCCAACTTGGTCCAAGTGCGGATACCAGGATAATCGCTGATCTACTACCACGCCTAAGTATTTAGTCTGTGTAACTTTACTGATGGATGAGCAGTCACAATAGCTATTATTTATATCTCCACACACATGTATTTTTATGTTAAAATCCTTTTTTGGTTCGGTACGATTTGTTATACTAAAGCATATATAGTTTGTTTTTGACGTATTTCACGTTAGTAGGTTATTGTTTAGCCAATTAGCCACTTGCACCATGCCCGTCTCAGCCTTAAGTTTTACGTCACTCCAGGAATCCCCAGTGAAAGCGACAGCGGTATCATCGGCGTACGAGAAGATATTTGCATTTTTGATGTTCAAATTGCAGAGATCATTTATATAGAGTAAAAATAGTGTAGGACCTAGGATGCTTCCTTGAGGCACGCCGTATGATACCTCCGTGTCACTGCTGGTAAATTCTCCTACCCTCACTCTCTGTTTTCTGGATGTGAGATAATCCTTCAATAAATTTAGTGCAATAGTTCTAATTCCTGCTTTTTCCAGTTTATTCACAAGGACAGGGACGGAGACGGTGTCAAATGCTTTTTTTAAGTCTAAAAATACTGTCAAGCATTTGTTCCCTTTATCTAGTTGTTCAGTTACTAGAGAGCTCAGAGCACTGACTGCGTTTTCTGTGGATAAGCCTTGCCTAAAGCCAAATTGGGCGTGGGACAATATGTTGAATTTGGTGAAATATTCGATCAGTCTATTATTTATTAATTTCTCGAGTATTTTTGAGACGGAAGGTAGGATAGATATAGGCCTATAATTATTGACATCATCTCCGTCCCCCCCCTTGTGCACTGGAGTAATGATCGATTGTTTCATCAACTCAGGGAAGATGCCTCTTTGGAAACATAAGTTTGCAAGATGGGTGATTACAGGAATTAATTCCATTTTTGCATATTTTAAAAATTTTGTAGAGATGTTGTCCCATCCAGGGGCACTGTCAGATTTTAGGCTCATTAATATTTGGTCAACTTCTTGCATATCTGTATCTAGGAGTACAAAAGAGTTACCTTTTGAAGGCGGACTATGGATATGAGGGTTATGGTTAGGTAAGGCTTGTTGAGCTAATTGTTTACCAATATTGGCGAAGTGATCATTAATAAAGTTCAATGATTCACATGGAGAGTTCCTTATGTTTAGTAGTTCGGAGTTGTGATTTTTAGACTTATTAGAATAGGTTATATTTTTTATATTTTTCCAGAGTAGTTTATTGTTTGTGACAGATTTTGCAAGTAATTCCCTTTCGTATTTTAGTTTAATTTTTTTTACCATCTTGTTGCAATGGTTCCTGTATCTTGTGTAGGTTATTTTTAAAATGTCATTAAATGGGTCATTCTTAGACTGCTTTTGTAATTTATTACGATTTCGTATACACCGTAACACACCTTCGGTAATCCAGGGTTTGATGATTCTTTTAGCGTTTGGTATGGTACGGGTTGTAGTATTGTCTTTTATAATTTGAATTAGTTTATTGACAAGAAGATTCGTTAGTAAATTGGGGTCGTTACAGAACAATAACTCCGCTAAATTTTGCAATGGGGTCCTCAGATTGAAAAGTTAGCAGGTAAATTAAGTTAGGCTTCCTATGCTGTCTGGAAAATAAGGCAATTGTCAGATGAACATTGCTAGATTAGTGTATTTCGCGTACTTTCATAGCATTATGTCGTATGGCATTCTGCTGTGGGGTTCGGCGGCTGACATAGGTACTATTTTTGTATTGCAGAAAAGAGCAGTCAGAGCCATTTATGGTTTAGGCAGTCACGATTCTTTGCGAAATTTGTTTAAAGAAATAAATATACTTACTGTGCCATCGGAATATATATATATCAGAATATAATGTTTGTTAGAAAAAATATTCATAATTATAAAAAGAAAAGTGAACTGCATAATATAAATACTAGGAATAAAAACAAACTAGCCATGCCAGGCTTTAGAGTAAGCAAAACTAATAAATCATTTTTAGCAAATCCTCACATTACCTAGTATCTACATCTTAGAACTATGCAAATTTGTACGTGCACATCCAGACTTTTACAGCAAAAGAGACGACATTCAAAAGAAATATTCATTTAGACACAAAAATAGGCTAAACCTACCTAATTCACAACTAGAAATGCATGCCTCGAGTACCCTAGTTATGTCCATAAAAGTATACAATAAGTTACCTGAAAATATAAGAAACGAAACCAAAATAAAGAGATTCAATTACAAATTAAAACAATTCTTATTAAATAAAACATATTACGATTTAAGTGAATTTTTCAATGATAAATTAAAATAAATTAATTAATCCAAAACGAGAATTATACTAATATATATATATATATATATATATATATATATATATATATATATATATATATATATATATATATATATATATATATATATATATATATTAACATGTCTTTTATTATATCAGTTAAACTATTTCACTTATATATTTAAAAACACATTTACAATATTAAAGACACACACACACTCAACATTAGCATTTAAAGAAACACAAAGTATTCCTGCATAAAAGATGAAAACATTTAGTTATCCATTTAAATATTAATGCGCCCTTCCTCCTCTCTCCTACACTTATGCTGTGCCCGACAGGGTCTACAAATGATACTTACCAATGTACAACTTACCACCTATTATAAAAACTTTGTAGAACGCAATAAAGTATTGAGTATTGAGTATTGAGTATTGAGTATTGAAATTGTATTAGGTTTTATAACAAGCTTCCTACTCAAATTACTGATCTGTATACTTATGGCTAGGGGTTATTACACCACTAAAGAGTACATCGATGACAAAGACGTCTGGCTCTCACTTCCTACCTGCACATTGCTCGCTGGAAATCTTGTAGCCATATAGACATGACTGATCTGCTGTGTTACGTGAACTATCTGTAAATTATTGCTATCATATACTTAATTTAAAATTATTGACTCTGTCTCAAAATGAATAATGTTATTGTTTCGAAGTTTTTCTTTTGTATACCTAAATATAATCTAAAATAATAAGCATTCAGACAACCGATCGAGCGTATATTGTGTTTGCCTACTAAATAATTACTCTAACTGGACCAAATCCCGTGTTCATGCCCGCTTGAGTATGTTTCGCCGGACCGTCTCAACTGGGTCGTGTTGAAACCGGTAGTAGATGAACCCACTGAGTTTGTTTCGCTGGGTCTTCTCAGTTGGGGCGCATTGGATCCGGTGGTAGCATTAAAGCGCGACCGTCGTTATTAACACAAGGTCCGTCATAATAATAATACATTTAATATAGACAGAACCATTGACAATATGTAGTAAAAATATTAGACTTAAACTAGATAATTAAACATAATCTCTAGACAATAACTTGATACGAGCTAGCTAAATATCATTTCTGTAATAAAATAAATTTTATAAATGTTTACATACAAGATGTACCTAAATATCTATGTTACTAGAAATAATATCTAATGTATACAACTATATTACTACAAACATGTTCTGACTATTTACAAGCGCTTTTTTAAAGTCTACGTGAATAAAAACCTTTTTTATTTTATTTATTTTAAGCCACTTGAGATAATCTTCAAGAAAAATATACAGTCTGCTCCAGCGAGATTGCAACGCATAATATTCAATCTTGCACCATACGCACCAAAAGTCATATTTAAAAAAGGCACAGAAATATTCTTAGCCGACTTTCTAAGTCGAGAGTGTGATACATCTAAACTGAAATATGAACAAGAATAAAATTTTAAAGTTACAGTAACACTACCGATGTCACTTGACGCTAAAGAGGAGTTAATTACAGTTACAAATGAGGATCCACATTTACAGCTACTACTACAGACAATAATAAAAGGACTTCCAGAAAAATTCAATGAACTTCCCACTCTTTTACAACACTATTTTAACTTTAAAGAAGAATTGAGTTATCTCAAAGGCATAATTTTCAAAGGAAATAAAATTGTAGTTTCAAAATCACAGATCCCTAAACTGCTAAAGATTATTCATCAAGGACATGCAGCTGTTTAAGAAGAGCACGACAAATTCTCTACTGGAAGGGACAATCTGATGACGTCACTAAACTAGTTCAAACCTGGTTGTCTGTGAACAAACACAAAGAGACAATATGAAAGATATAGTGCTAGTTAAAAAGATTCCTACACTTCCATGGCAAATAGTTGCATCTGATCTATTTGAATTAAAAGGAAAAACTTACGTCGTAATCTGTTACAGCTACTCTGGATATTTAGATTTTCAACAGCTAAAAGGTCAGTCTTCATATGAAGTTATAGAACACCTGAAAAGATGGTTTGCTGTACATGGAATACCAGAAGAGCTACAAATTGACAATGGAACACAATACATGTCTAGAGAATTCAAGATTTTTCAAAAAGAGTGGAAATTTAACCATGTCACATCCAGTCCGCATCACCATCAAGGCAATGGACTCGCCGAAAAAGCAGTTGAAGTAGCCAAAAACATATTAAAAAACGTAGTGTTGACAAGTCTGATGTTCAACTTGCTTTATTAAACTGCAGAAATACACCAAGAAATGATATTTTAGGTTCACCCAACCAACGTCTATTAAGCAGAATAACCAAATCTCCATTACCTACAAAAGACAGTAACCTAAAACCAAAAATAATGCAAGGAGTCACAGCTGAACTAAAAAGATTAAGAGAAGAACAAGCCAACTACAGTAATAAACACACTAAAAGACCAGATAATTTTAATATTAATGAAAAAGTCAGACACAAAGTTGCTGATCGCCAATGGGAAGGGGCAAGAGTGGTAGAAAAGCCTGAAGGTCTACCAAGATCGGTAAATATTGAAACTGATCAAGGCCAAATCCTACGTAGAAACTTCAGTCATCTACACAAGACACAAGCAGACATTACCAGCAACTGAGTGATCGTTCTTGAAACTAAATACACAGATGAACCAGCAGTACAAGAGGTTCCATCTCAAGAACAATCATAATCACCAGCTGTTCCTAAGTCACCCCCCGCATCCCCAGCATCAACAAGCTCGTCAGCAGACACTTCTAATTATTTGCAGAAACAGGAACCAATAAATAGACTTGATCTTTAACAATAATACTTAACATTAGTAATTACAATGTTATTTTGTAAGCTACAGTAAGTTGTGCTGTGTAATTTCTGATTAAAGGTATAATTATTTAATGATTAATTATAGGTATGTTTTGCAAAAATAAACCAAAATATTTATTTGGTTATAATAACAATTCTACTTAAAAAGAAAACAATTTACAATATAATTTAATATTATTTTAAAGGTAATTAAAATTAATATGTTAAGCCATATTATGTATGTTTAAAAAAACAATGTTTTTAGTTTACTAAGAAAGGGAGATGTAAAGTATAGATACCTAATGTAAAACTTATTAATCATTATGAAACTTCATTAAAAAATATAGTTTCGTATGTCACATTAACCGCTTACTTACTTTCTTTAAATTAATAATTAAAACAATAATTACAACTTTACAATGATTCTAGATGGGACTTGCATAATAACGTATGTCCTTCCAGTCTGACGGACGACTGGTCTGGGTGTGAATAATTTCAGTTCTTATTTGTTGAACAATGAATAAAGTATTGACATTGTTCCAAATATACAGTATTGAAATAAAAATTAAATTTTATAATACTTTGTATTTACAGGACTCTCAAATTAAATATAAACGTGTTATTAAAAAAGTAAGGAAATCTTTAGTTCTTATATTACAAAATGAGAACTACTACTAGACGAGGGACTGTATGTTTCATTGAGATTATGACACATCAATACCACACACAGTTCCTCGTCCAGTTTGATCATTTTCTCGTCGGCCCATAGTGTACCAGTGTTATAAGTTGTACGGTCCGAATTCGTCGCATAGTCTGCAGTCCAAAGAGATGGACAGGACACGATAATTCAGGAATACAAAAACATGCTTCGTTTCCGTTTAGGTGATCAAGTCCCTCGTGAACGACTATAAATAAATATATTGGGACAGCTAACATACTGCTATCTGATTCTAAACTAGACAGAGCCTATACTATAGCAACCAGACATCTGATAAACATATTTCTAGATACATACATATATACATACCTACTTTATATAAATTACACCCAGACATAGGACAAATAATCGTGGGTATCATTCAAAGATTCGACCTATGACTCTGACCAACTACCTTTACCAACCAACATTTATCTTCGTGCCATATATAAACAGATGCGATTCTAGTATTATATAGTAGTAAGTATTTTGGCTAGATGCCATATATAAAATAACACTTTCCGAATTAAATAAAAACGTCAAAAATTGCCAAATGCCTTAGGACATAAAATGTAACGACAATCTTGGAAATAGCTTCAGACAAGGAAAAAGTGTTTTCAAAATGGAAATTTACCTCGAAGTTGGATGGTTAACTTTCATGCCTCATAGGGTACAAAAGCCGCCAGCCTAATTTTCATATGGAGCTCAATCCTCAAGGTACTCAGAAACCTTATAGAATCTCACCTGGTCTTACAATCTGGATTACTGGTTTCTTATGGGTTTTCTATGACTGAATTTAGTAACAAATCTACCTTAAAAGCAGTTCATGTCTCAAGTCTGGCTTAGGCTTGGCAGTTGAAGTAAGAGTTTAATATATACACAGTCCACCTAATTTCTACTATTCAAAATAGATTTTTTTGTACTAGGAACTCTTTCTTATGTTATCTGTAAATATTTTTGACAGCTCGTGTCGGCCATTTGTGAATTTTACGAATTCTCGAATATTTCGACGATTTCATTCCGTTGATATTAGCATTCAGATAGCCATACACACGTACTAGGCATCGTATACCTTACCAGAACTCGTTTTATATTCTGTTAGTTTAAATCTAAATGAATAATAAACGATGTTCCTTAATATGAAGACTAGTTATTAAATATAATGAGGTGAACTCGGTAAAATAAATTTCTAGTGCCTACGTACTTCCTACAATGATAAATCTTTTGGGGCAAGGTTCTTCAATATTTTATGTAAATTAGTATGTATCAGTGTATAGTGACGTATTGTGCATTAAGTGTTGTCATCACATCGTTGTGAAGGTTCGACAGTCGTTACATGAATACAGAAGTGGTTGGTCAGTGGGTATCCTTAGGGTTAGCTTTGCGACTGATTGTTTCCGTCTGATGGCAGTTGTTTGTGGTTGTTAGTGAAGTGTAGTAATGGGTCCCAAGCCTCCGCCGCCCCCTGGGCCTCCGCCGCCACCGGGGCCGCCACCTCCGCCCATGTTCGGTGGTGGTTCGAAGAGTAGTGGATCGAGCGACGACAGAGGTGCCTTGTTAAGCTCTATAAGACAGGGAACAAAGTTGAAAAAGACACAAACAGTGGACAAAAGTGGACCTTATATTCCTGGGAAAGTGTCGAGTGCTGGTGCTCCGGGTGGGAATGGAGGCGGGAGAAGTCCAGCTCCAATACAAAATGGTGGTGGTGGAGCTCCGCCAGGACTGGGCGGCCTGTTCGCTGGTGGTATGCCTAAGCTCAGAGCGACTGGGAAACTGGCAGGTAAATTAATTTCTATTTAAAGTCACAACATTAATCAGCTGATGGATATTGTATGGGGAGCCAAAATTTTTTTTTTTTTTATATTTTTAACAGACTTTAAAAAGGAGGAGGTTTTACAGACTAGTTTTCTTTAGTTTCAGAATTATTTAAGACCTATTATTTAAAAGATCATAAATGGCACATACAATCATATATTGACAGTTAGTATGTATGTGTAAAAATAATAATGCATAAAGAACCGCCCAAGTGCAAATCTGAATCATGCACAAAAGGCTTGATACCATTATATTAAATAAAAAAAAAAGATCACATTTGTTGTATGGGAGCCCCCTTAAACATATATACCATTCTATTTTTATTGTATTTGTTGTTATAGAGGCAACAGAAATACATCATCTGTGAAAATTTCATCTGTCTAACTATCATGGTTCATGAGTTCTGCCAGACAGACAGCGGAGTCTTAGTAATAGGAGTCTTAGGATCCCTTTACCCTTTGGGTATGGAACCCAAAAATAATAAAAGAAAACGCTAATATACTATATCTACTAATATATAATAATAATCATACTTTACCTACAAACCTTAACTGTTAATTAATGACTTATAATGTGGGCAGTGGTATTAGTGTCAGAGTTATTCAAGCCACCCAGTAGGCTTCTGACATGGCCTAATCACTGTTGCCTAGTGGCTACAATCTGGACTGACAGCTTAACATGCCCTCTGAAGCACAGAGGTGCTCAAAAATTAAACCACTTTGGTGGTTGCCCATCAATGGGCTGACCTGAAGCTTAGATCCTTAACCTCGCCAATCACTTATAGACTGGTGAGATCATCTAATTAGAGCAACTGTTATTAAAATCCACTGTCAGCATACCCATAACACATATAGTAACATAGAATAATTTATATCCTTGCTTCTGTACCATCATATTGTATCTACACCTATACTGTTACAGAATAATTTTGGACAATTTGATGATTGATATTACCCTCCACTTTATGTATGTCTCTCTGGTTACAATGTATATAAAATTAACCCGCCCCTAAGAATACCCACTGACCAAATTATGTTCTAATGTAAATGAATTGTTGAAAATTTTTAATAATCTATCATCATCATCATATCAGCCAAAAGACGTCCACTGCTGGACAAAGGCCTCCCCCAAAGATCTCCACAATTGCCGGTCTTGTGCTATTTGCATCCAGCAGTTTCCAGCTACCCACACAAGATCATCGGTCCATCTTGTAGGGGGCCTGCCCACGCTGCGTAGCAGGGTGCTTTACAAACATATAATTAATGGACACAAAGTACATTCAGACTCAGTACTATTATTTATGGGTCACACACAAATAGTTGTCCTGCATGGGATTTGAAGCCGGGACACAAAGGGTGAGGCAACCGTCTTAACCGCTGCGCCACACATGCAATTCAATTTCCACATAGGAAAACTATATGTTCTGAGTCTGGCTGTATTTTGTATCCATCGATTATATGTTTGTAAAGAACTCCACGGTATATTCACTTATTCACTTCCCTAGGTGTGGTGTGTAAAAAATATACCAAAAGGCTGTTTATTAAACAGCCTTTTGGTAAACAGCCCAAACCCTTGGACCTAGAACGCTGAAATTTTGCAAAAATGTTTGCTTTATAATGTAGACAAGGAATAAGGAAGGATTTTTCGAAATTCAACCCCTAAGGGGGTAAAACAGGAGCGCTAAGTTAGTATGAAACTTTGCCGTTTTTGAAGTTTAAGGCATAAAAATTGGTATTAGGCCTTCCAGTTAAAAATAAAAAATCACGTATTTCAGGGTTTTTGGAAATTCCACCCCCAAGGGCGAAAAATAGGGGATGTAAGTTTGTATGGAAGATGTGACAATTTTTAAGTTAAACGCATGAACATTGGTATTTGGCCTTTTAGTTAAAAATGAAAAATATGAATTTCAGCATTTTTGGAAATTCCAGCCCCAAGAGCGTAAAATAGGGGGTGTAAGTTTGTATGAAAAATTTGTCAATTTTTAAGTTAAACGCAGGAAAATTGGTATTAGGCATTTCAGTTAAAAATTAAAAATATATATTTCAGGATATTTGGGAATTCCACCCCTTAGGGCGTAAAATAGGGTATGTAAGTTTGTATGAAAAATGCGACTTTTTTGAAGTTAAACCTATGAAAATTGGTATTTGGCCTTTCAGTTAAAAATAAAAATATGTATTCCAGGATTTTTGGAAATTCCACCCCTAAGGACAACTAAAATAGGGGATGTAAGTTTGTATGAAAATCTGTTTTTTTTTTAGAGTAAACGCATGTAATGTCTTTGGTCTTTTAGTTAAAATTAAAGCAATCCAGGGAATAATTTTGTTGATAAAAAAAAGGTAATCCAAAACTGATTCAACAAATCGACACCAACAATTTACGCAAACTCAAATTTTAGAGAAATTCTTTTCTTTGCCAAGTTGCTTAAAATGTCGTGGTCATTGTTGTCTAAGTAAAGATTTAGGGTTTTATAAGATTTGTAACTTCTTTTTTTTTGGTAATTTTTATAACAAACCAAAAAAGCGACATTTTATATTTTATATTCGAGTTAGCGTAGTATAAATTGTTCGTGTCGAGATGATCGCACCCAAAAAATATCATCTTAATTTTACTGATCTACAAGTTCACAATTTTGTATCTAGATGGCGGTAATTTCGTTTCAAATCATGGAACTTATTTGGTATATCGGTTAAAATAAATAAATGCTTGAAATAAAAGGTAGTCCAAAACTGAATTAATAGATGATCGCCTAAATCTCACCCAAAAATTATGCACACATCTTAATTTTACCGCATTACAAGTTTATATTTTTGTAATAGATTGCGTAATCATCGTTTTAGATCGTGCTATGGTTTCGTTCACAAAATTTTATATAAGACCTATCAATGCCGTGGTCGCAACCTAATCTAATGGGAGTACCTTTGTAATTAATGCATCGTTGATTATTATTTTACTTTATTTGACTTACTGACTGTACCTTCTTTAGGACAATTGATATGTATTCTTTGATTTCTTTGGTTGATGATATTGGGTCGTTTTTTTAAATAACAGTAGCAAAGTAGTTTTTAATTTATTTCTTAGTTATGTTATTTATAGGTTAGGTTTTCTTAAATTTATATATATTATTTGTTTTTAAAGTTTAATTTTTTAGATTAAGCTAGAAGTAAGAAGTTACATTGGTCATCATTCGAAATTGTCGCGGACGAAGTCGCGGGCACCAGCTAGTATTATATAAATCTGATATCTGTCACTGTACCTTCTAAATAAAATAATATAAAGTTATAAAAAAAACTTTGTGAATGACCTGAAAAATAAAATACATAGGTAGATATACACAACAGAGAACAGAGGTCTGGCTTGTTGTTCTAGCCCTTAGTGACTGTGACTGCTAAGGCAGAGGTTGTGGGTTCATTTCCCACCCAAAACAAATCGAAGTGTGATGAGCATGATTATCTGGGTGTTATTTATCTACATCATTATCTGGCCCGGTACGTGCTTCGCTACGTATAAGGCATAGTAATAAAAAAAATGATTATTAAGTTCATTTATTCAAACAAAAAATTATTTTAAATTGCTGAAAGATGTTGATTTTACACTTTTTCAAGACTTTTTAAATTTTCTCTACTTACACACCTTCCCTGGACTTCCACGAATAATTCAAGACCAAAATTAGCCAAATCGGTAAAGGAAGTGCATCCATTGATGTGACATTACTGTCCATATTTTGTAAGATACTATACAGTTTTCAAATAAAAATTGTTATTTTAGAAAATCTAGGATGTGATAATCTCATAAAAGCCAATAAAAAACACAATATCTGGTTATAGCTGGTGAGGCTGATTGCAGATAGCAAGAATTAACAAAAATTAAAAAAAAAAAACTTAAAAAACGAGAATTGAAGGACTCTTTAATCTGTTTATATTTGTTTATTGGTTTGGCAATTGTTTATTCCAACATATTCAATATCCTTTCACACTATCCACATAAAATTTTGCCAATGTCAAGTGACATTTGATTATCTTCATGGTAATTTTACAGATATTAGGGATATGAAATGTAGTTTTTTTTTGTTTTGGCAAAGGACCTATTTGCCTCTGATAGACATTCAATTTTCTATATATAAATTATAAATTTTATCAATAAGATTATACAGTTAATTTCAAAGATAAAATTCAATGATAAATTACATTCCATTACCTTGTTGTGATAATAGCCTTAAGGCATTTCGAATTTATAAATATGTATAAAGCCTCTCTAATCTAAAAATGCTGTCTTATCTGTTGCTGTTTTATACATAAAAATTTTAGAAGGCGAACAATTTTTTGTTTATTTTGTGTGCATCCCTGTGTCGCGGGGTCCTTTACAAACATCGACGGACACAATTAAGGTTCATCCAGACTCAGGACAACTATTTATGGGTCACAAAAATAGTTATCCTTCACGGAAATCGAACCCGTGACACGAAGTTGTAAGGCGACTGTCTCAACCACTCCATAGAAATTTGCCCTTGAACTGGTGCAGTCCCAGTATTGTGCATGTAACTAATACCGTGTGGTGACGTTTGGCTTTGTAGTGATGGCGGCGAATATCAGAATGTCATCACCCAATCTCATCCCGTAGGGGGCGTAGAAATCGACCCGAGGGAATATCTACCAGAGGACGGGCAGTAGCTTCCTTGTGAGTACTATGACCATCTTACTGCGATCGCCAACCTGTTAGCCAAGATGGCAGTTATGGCATTATCGCCCAAGATGATTCTTGAGACAGGCTTGTGCAGCAGTGGACTTCTTTCAGCTGTGAAGATCTATTAATGTCGCGCTAATAACGCAGGTCATAATTAATGCGAAAGTGTATATGCAAATAATCACAATTGTACTCTTTATTCCCTCATTCCTATTAATCATCATCATGTCAGCTGAATCTCCTCCACTGCTGGACAAGAACCTTCCCAAGATTGGGGGGATAACCCAGAAGGCGGGTTGGCGATCGCAATATGATAGTCATAGAGCTGAAAGAAATGCTGCTGTGTTAAAATAATGTAAAATTTTCGTACTGTAGGTATTTCTATTTCCTAACACAAGAAAAATAAAAATAAACTTAAGATAGAAATAATAAATTGTTATAAGCCCAAGTAACTTGAATGTATTTGATACCAGTCTTATCTGAAAGTAAGCTCGAAGAAAAGTCAGTCACGGTTAAGCTTTTGGCGCAAACCTTATGTGCCGATTTTAGGTTATTTTATTAGCCGTAGGAGTCCTTTTTTTGATTAGGCAGGAGGAAGTCTACGCATGCAACCCGCAAAATTGTTTGCAAGTGGATATGTTGGACACGCACCGACTAAACCTTACCTGCCGTGGACTTCTGCTGGCGCCTAATAGGGAGAGCCCCGGGAGCGCGGGTATGCTGCTCCGGTGCCCCCCTTTTGTGCCGTGTCCCAGATGGTCGGGATACGCACCCTGGGAGGACTCTGAGTTGCCCCCCCCCCCCCCCTCCCAATTGCCAACTCCTGCCAGTCCGGCCACAAACAGTTCGCTGTCTTCCCGGAGTTTGGATAACGGCTGGTGCCGCCGCTCCGACGCCTCCTCCGTCTGCGAGCGGGACCGGCTCGCTCCCAAACCCGCTCGGTGGCCTCCTTCTGGAGCATGACTGCCTCACAGAAGGAGACCACGGCTTCCTAAGCCATAGGAGTCCTACCATCAAGTGCTGAGTTCTGATGCATTTTTTCCAACTTTTAATCTATCCTGTTCTCTATGTGAGACATAAACCATTTACTTTAAGATATATTGAACACACATACATACATAAATAGACTCACGCGTGTTTCGCAGAGGGGTAGCTAGAGACAACGGACTTCCATTTGTCACGATCCTTGCACACCTCTTTCGCTTCGTTTACTGTCATTATATACTTCATATATGCTCGCCGGTTTAGAGTACTTCTGACCTGACCTTTCTTGAGAACGTCTCCGATTTGATCAGAGAAAATTCTACGAGGTCTTCCCCTTCCGGTTGAACTATTCATACATGCCAGGTATACTTCTTTCGTCAATCTTCTTTCATTCATTCTTTGTAAATGGCCAAACTATCTCGGCATACCTTTTTCAATCTTTGTGACTACATCCTCTTTCACATCACAACAAATATTGAACATGTTCATAAAAATACTTATAACTTGTAGGTACCATCCCCAATGGACAAATCAAGACAGATGCCCCACGATACCCGCCGCCTCAGCCTGCACAGCCGCCCCAGAGGTCTCCGCCAGACAGATCAAGAACACTACCAACACCCGCGACCGGCGGTGTAGGAGCTTTATCAGCAGCACTGTCAGAAGCTTTGGCGGGAAGAGAGAGAGACTCGAGGGAGACCAGAGAAGTAGTAAGAGAGGTGCTGAGAGATCCGCCAGCGCGACCCGCGGTGAGGCGGCAGCCAAGTGATGTGAGAACGAGAGGACCCCCACCACAACCGCCTGGGCAGAAACCGGCTATGCCTTTGGTAAGTCTTTCTCTTTTACTTACCGAAACTTATTATACCGAAGAGTAGCGTAGAGTAGAATGAGAATTTTCACAGAGACCACGATTTTCATTCTTTATTATTTCGAACGAGTCAGTAAGTTTAGGAGAGGCGATCTAGCCAGCTGCAGTCATCGGTCCGTTAGTACTAATTATAGTATGGGCATGTCTTTAAAAAGCAAACACTCACAAATACAAATTATTACAAATACGAGATACGGCAACACTGTTTTTGCGTTCATCTGCTTTTTAGATGAAAGTGAAATTATGATGAGTTATGACTAAAAGAAAAAAACGTTTAAGCTTGTGAGTTTTAGAATGGTGTTGATAAATTTGTTCAATATATATTTGACCGGTCTGTTGGCGTGGTTGACAAATGCTGACTTAACGACGCACAGTGGTTCGTGTAGAACAAGCTAGCTGGACAATATTATTTGTTTCGATTTTTATTTATAAATGAGGTTATTAAGCAAAGATATAAGGGTCATAATACTATTTGAGGTCCATTGGTCGTTTGAGCAGGTATAGTGAAATAAAAACACAATATTTTTTTAAACAATTTTATAAATAAATTTAACTATAAATGTAACTATAAAATCTTATATCAGATACATAAAATACCTACTTAAAAACTAAATCGATCACTCATCATCACTATCATCAGATGAATCATCCATTGAATAGTCATGATCATGAGTGGCAGAACTATGAAAACTAGAAACTATATTAACATTTTGTTCCTTAAAGCTAGGTTGAACTAATAAATCTAGGACTTCGATAGGGAATGAACCTATTTTCTTCCGGGGAATTTCTCTTAAACCATTTATTACAGGGTCAGATGTTATCAATAACATATTAAGTAAATCTCTATTCGTAGCTATTCTTTGCACAGCTGCTATTTCTTGCACAGCTGCTCCACTTTTCAGCCAATTTTGAATAATATTTTGAGATGATGACCTTGACGTCTCTCAGGGACTGCTCCGTAACACCATCAAAGTCATGTCTCAAAGATATAAACCGAAAGAGCTCCACGTTTCGCGTTTCCTTCGGGTGTTTTAGCCATTCTTCAAAAAAGTCCATTTTTGAGACGGTGAAAACTGTTTAAAGAAAAAAAAAGAAAAAAATTAGTTGTGCAAATAATTCGCAATATTTTTTTCTACTAATTACTACTAGATACTTGTGAGAATCATATAAAATAGATTTTACAGAGTGGACATGAGTGGACATGTAATATTTTGACTATTGAATTCAAAAATATGGGTGAAAAAGTCCACTTTTATCGAAACATTTAATTTAATAAAATTAAATAATGAAGATCCTGTGATAAAAATTAACTAAAACAAAACTACTTACCCTTATGTACACAATCCATCACAAAAACACTATCACAAATTTCTTTTAGTGACTTAAAATAATGTTAACAATATGGTGTAAAAATGCAAATGAATGCACTTTGAATTATCAACACTTTATATACTTACCTTAATGACGGGCCTAATGAGGGTAATTACGAAAATTAATAGATGTATTCCTTAATGTATGGGGCTAATGAGTTCATCTTAATAATTAACTATTAGGAATTGAAGAGTTGTTTTTGTCCAGCTAGTTTGTTCTACGCGAATCACAGTGCGACGGACGTCGTGGATTCGATAACCACCCAGATATATCCTGAGTCTGGGTGTAAATGAAACTATGTATTTACAAAAAAAGTTATATACATGTGTATTTTTTCAGTTATCTGGTTTCCATAGTACAAGCTCTGCTTAGTTTGGGATTAGATGGCGGAGTGTGACTAATGTCCCGGGATATTATTAATATTATTTATATATTAATTTACTTGTATAATTGTGGTTAAGTACAGGAAGGTGGTATAAACTACAATAAACATATTGCCGACACAATGGCATAAAAATATTATTATAATACAATAAAAATTTTAATTGACGTCATAACAAATTATATTGTGTTGTAAACAAATATATCTAAATAAATATTTTGGATTACTAAGTCACTGCCATCTGATCCTAAACTAGGCAGATCCTGTACAAATATTACATATAGCAAACAGACTACTGATAAACATAGTTATATACTTCTAAATACGTACAGACGGCAGCACATCCAGCTACCCCAATCTGTCAAATTTCTTTTATAGATTTTCAAATTTATCACATAAGCATAAGGTTCGATTTCAATTGAGTAAATTTGACAGATTGGGATAGCTTGATGTTCTGGCGTCTGTACGTATTATAGGTCAATTACACTCAGAATAAATAATAATAATAATAATAATAATTTATTAAATTCACTTAAGGTTTACAGTTTCTCTTATGTATATATAAACATGAATCTAAGAAATGAAGTTTTACATACTTAATAAGAGGTTGTCGTTGACGGCTGTACTAGTGTAAACTGTGTTACAGCCGCCAGCGTCTTCCACCCTGCATTTTACAATGTTAATCATTTATTAGACATGATTACACAACATCATAAATAAGTACATTAGTTAATGTGAAAGAATTAAACGAAAGAATAATATAGTTAAGTACTAAATATTTAACTGATTAAATAAGTTGACAATTTACCACAATGTATGTGTGTGTGAGTGTGTGTGAGTGAGTGTGTGTTTGTGTGAGTATGTGTTTGTACGAGTGTGTGATTGTATGTGTTTGTGTATGTGTGTGTTTGTGTGTGTGTGCACTATGCGCAAAGCTCGTGTGTATGTATTGCTGTGCTTTGTGTATGTTGTTAATCATGAAACAACATTGAAAAAGGCCTCTGTTTCAGCATAATTTAATTTAAGTAGCCATTTACGTATTGTCTCCTTGCATTTATGTAAAGGTAGAGAGTAAATATTATTTACTCTGTTTGCTTCGTTATATAAATGGTTACTTATAACATAATATTGGCATCGGGCGAGTGTCGTTCTGTGAGGACACACTGAGCATATGCGAGTTTTGTTCCGCTTTAGAATGGGCTTATATTCTAGATTACTGTGCTTCCGAAGAACTGTCGATAGGATAAAAAGCTGTCTAATTGATAATACAGAGCATTCTCTATATAGGAGATCGGTGTTGTATCTACGCGGCTTCCCAAGCATCACTTTTAAGATTCCTCTTTGAGCACGTTCTAGGGGAAGCAAGGTAGTTTTGTTAATTCCACCCCATGCAACAATACAGTATTGTAGCAGACTTTGAGCCAGAGCGTAATAAACACAAAGTAGAGTTTCGCGATCTGCAGAGCTTCGAAGTTTTCTAAAAACTGGTATCAATTTTCTTATACGATTTGTGACGTCACTTATATGTGCAGACCAGCTTAAAGAACTATCAATAACAAGACCGAGATATTTTACAGAAGAAGCGCGCATTAGTTTGGGACAGCTGCAGTCGATTAAATGCTCATCAAATAAAGGTTTGTCCTAGGTGGGGAATGGGAATCGAAGCCACGAACTTGGTTTAGTAGTCTGGGTCAGTGACTCTATATTATTACGCTTATATTATTAAGTGGCAATCAAAAATATTCGGGACATATAACACGGCGACATGTGCCTGCTGTGAAACTAAGCAAATCTTGTACTGTGCAAACTAGACAACACGGAATACACTTAGATCAAGACACAAATATTTGTATTGAGTGAGCATCGAACCCGTAATCTTTGCACCAGCAGGCAGGTTTACTGCCGAGTCCCAGCGGTCCTCCAATCTATACAATAATAAAATTGTAGGAAAGTCAAAACTGTACATTGGATATTTTTTAAGAGGATACTTGGGGCGTGATCTACAATCGATATCGAAGGCAAAAATATAATTTTTAGAATTTTTGTCTGTATGTATGTCCGGGCTAAACTCAAAAAGTACTGCATGGATTTACTTAAAATTTTACATGAATATTACTAAAGGTCGGATCAACATATACGCTACATATTATCACGCTCTCACATACGGGGGAGGATATTATATACTAGCTGTGGCCCGCGGTTTTACTCGCGTTAAACTTTATAAATTACCACAGCTGCATGCAGTACTTGTTGAGTTTACCCCGGACATACATACAAACAAACTGACAAAAAATCTAAAAACTATATTTTTGGCTTCGATATAGATAGTTGATCACTTCCCAAGTATCCTTTTTAAAATATATTCAATGTACAGTTTTGACTTTCCTACGATTTTATTATATGTATAGATTTGTGTCATTCTTGGGCCATATCTAGTGTTTAAACCATAAACAGTGGGTGGACTATACGAGACAATACAAATTGTAACCATATCTCTTTGGAATAAAGTCCAAAATCAATGAAAAGTTGTATAGCAAATCCTAGTAAGGAGTTAAGGCGCCACCAGTTCACGTAAAAATTTCATGCGAGGGGGTGAAGCACGCGCATAGCCCCCCGCTGCTGCGGGGCGGGAGGGATGCTACGGCACTCGTTGATGCCACGCGCGTCCAGATTCTTGTTATTATTTTCGTTTCGGTGTGCACACAGTGTAAAAATAGTAGTAGTGCAACTTAAATTTTATGGTACTTAATTATTTTTTTTTGGGCATAGGAAGTGGTTGATGGGTAAGTTAAATAAATACAGTAATAACTTATGAAATGAAATGAAATTTATTCAACACTTGGGTTTTAACATACACTTGTACTTGTCAAGCTCACAATGCAGTACATAAACATAGAGGATAGTATAAAAGTTACAAAAAAAAAATATTAATTAGTCCGCCCGTGCGGTTTGTTGTATCACATATATATTCTGAAATTTTTAAATAAATAACAAGTTAGAATATATTATTATATATATATTATATTACTGTATAGAATAATTTTGTAGGTAGGTAGAAGAAGAAAAGACTAAAAATCAATTTAAAAAAAATAATTTAATTTCCAAAGAAAAAAATTAACTTGGCCCGACACGCTGCCGCGTCTCAAGATAAAAAAAGTTAGGTAGAAAGGTCGTAGGTTTATCACACGATTGTGGGTACGATCTGACAATTTAAAATACCACTCCCCTGGTAGTAGTGTAGTGATGTCCGGCGCAGTCTTAAGGCTGTAGATTGAGTTCCGGAACTGATGAGGTGGAGTGATCTTCGGAGACGTGGTGTATTTATAGGTGGTAAGTATACTCCGTAGAAAAGAAACCCCAAGTGGGGTTTAAACACTAACACACTTTATATGTAGAGATATACGGCGTTTTTTATAACGATGTACGCGTTGGTACAATTTAAATTTATATTTAAATTATGAGATTATATAAAAATTTAGGAACAACTCAGCAGTAGCGTAGTATTCCGTCGAGTGCCTGATATGCAAAAAAATGTCACGATGAGCGGAACCTGCGAGTGAACGGACGGTAATCCCGTTCATTGCATACACACTTCACTCAATGAATACAGCGTAGGCGATACACAGATTAAAAAATAAAAAGTAACTAATGTTTCTGTATTATTAATTAGTATAATAAGGTAAGTTGTAGGTTTAAGTCTACAGTTTTGTTATTTTAGATATTTAATTAGGTATTAGAATAAGGTTTAAATTGATATAAAAATTACCGTAATAGGTTTAAGATTGTAGTTTTAAAATCGTAGTCTTATAAGATTCCATTACATTGCTCTGCAATAATTGAAGGCGTTACATTACTAATCTTTTATTTTGATATTTAGTTCTACCATATTAAAATTAAAGAATGGAAGACTAAAGCAAAAAGACGAAATCTAAATGAGGGGATTACCGATCATGCGTTAATGGGCCAAAGCGATCCTCGCCGCTGTGGAACCTACCCTAGCTAGCTTGCGGCTTTCTCTAGCTACCTAGGTGGACGACCCGGAGAAAAAAGCCACAAAGAAACTCCGGGCTTGCTTTTTTCATCTTCTTTTGCTTTCAGTTTACGATTTAAATTTTTTTAATTTAATTTTAATGTCATTATTATTTTACTTACATTGTGATTGTGAACATTGTGATTGCATTAGCCTACATAACAATGTAGGCTAATGCACGCACAGAACCGTTGTCATCCAGCGAATCATAATAAAATAAATAAGCAATACCATTCAATTTCACTCAAGCACTTAGAATATCCACTTGCTAGACGAAAAAACGGTGGGTGCGTCCGCGAACATTTACAAAATTAACAAGTCACACGAAGTCTACCGGAGGCGAAAAAAATATGAGTACCCGAACAGCATTTCGATCAGTTACCGCAAGCAGCACCCGTTCACGAGTATGACGTGTAGGCCAGCCATCGCCTTCTTCACCAAATTAGAGGGAAGCAAACGACCCGACCCACAACGTACACACCCACAATATAGTTTATATCTATTAAATGGTATAACCTCTTTCAGGTTTTGCATACGCTTCATTTAATTTACAATGTTTGCAATTTTTTTACATTATACAACTGATCTAATATGTAATGTAAATTTAAGATTAACAATTACAAATAACCTAAAAGCTGCAACTTTCGAACGGCAAGACCAATTTTCATGAAATGTCCTTCCCAATTAAACTAACTATCAGATGAAATAAATGCATTTTAAACGGTAGATCCCTTTAGAAGCTGCGATGTCGCAGACAGGCACACAGAATACACTTTAAACTTATGACACCTTGTTTTGTGTCAGGAGTTAAAAAATAGGTGGAAAATAAGTAAGTGATACAATCGTTTTACCGATCAATAATTTTTAAAACAGAAACTAATAGATAGGTGTGGTAAGTTTAACGTGTGTATCTGAGTGTAGGTCTGTGGCGTCGTAGCTCCATAACGGATTTTTTTTAAAAGTTAGTATTAAAAAAATATATTTGAAATTCATAATTATTTAAAAATCTGCGAAATTAAGAACCGTTATCTCTTCTTCATCGTGTATTCTGATACCTGCACTGAAAGAGACATCCTAATTTCATGCTATATTATTTACGTCTTCCATAATCCATAGTACATTATTAGACTGGTTGTTCTCCTTGTCTGTTTCATCGTTCCTAAATGGTTATTCCCTGCTATAGCGTGAGTCAACCAGCTCAACAAGAATTTGATTTTTGTAAAAATAACCAGCTATTGCTCCATCTTATTTTTCCAAAACTGTTCGTCTTTATTTATTTTAATGACTTTTAATGGTGTTTTCTCACTTTCCCATATACCTAAACTACACTTTTCTCTGCCACTAATATTCAACTGAACTTGGGTTTGAAAATACCAATTACTGTTTAGATTTTTTGGAACGAAGTCCTTATCGCGCGTTGTGAAAGGGGGCTAGACGGAAAAAATTCTCACGAAAAATTGTTCACGACACATTTTGCAGATGTGCGGCGTGCGCATGTTTCTCAGACAACGTGATGCTATGCGGTCACCGTAGCCTATAGACGCTTCTAACAAACAAGTATACGAACCACGTGATGCTAAGCGGTCACCGTAGCCTATGGTCGCTTCCAACAAACCAGTATACGGACCACGTGATGTAAAGCTGTCACCGTAGCCTATGGTCGGTTCTATCAAACAATATGGACCACGTGATGCTAAGCGGTCACCGTAGCCTATAGACGCTTCTAACAAACAAGTATATGGACGACGTGATGCTAAGCGGTCACCGTAGCCTAAGGTCGCTTCCAACAAACAAGTATACGGACCACGTGATGTTAAGCGGTCACCGTAGCCTAACGGTCGGTTCTATCAAACAATATGGACCACGTGATGCTAAGCGGTCACCGTAGCCTAAGGTCGCTTCCAACAAACAAGTATACGGGCCACGTGATGTTAAGCGGTCACCGTAGCCTAACGGTCGGTTCTATCAAACAATAAAATTTTATTACAATTCCTTCACTAATTAATCGAAAGGAACTTCGTTCCATCCGGGTGTCCCTTGACACCTCTCAAGTTTTTATTGTATTTATAAATTTGTATTATTTGTTTTTATAGCTTCATCCATGCCAACTTTGGAAGGAGCTACTGGACATTTTATTTCAACCAATGTGTCATCACCTACTATTACTATTTTACTATTCCATCTGGACTTGCCCCAAGGAATGGATATACTTTATGAATAAATAGGCCACAAGGCTCAATTTTTATAATTTCTTTTTTAGCCAACTGCACTAGAGCAATTTTTCCATGTGATACAGAAGCCACGTTAGAAATATTCTTTTTGTACAAAATATCTTTACTAAATTTCCAGGACCTTTTTACTTTTAACACCCCTTCCAAAATTTGAAGCGGTGAGTAAATTTTTCCTCAGCTCTAACCATTCACAGCTGTCTCTCTGTAAAACTGTTTGTCTCTCCACCGCCTTTCTGTCTACTACAAGACCTTCTAAATTTTCTAAAAACTTTCAATTTATCCACGATGTATGGTTACCAAACAAGCTAGACCAACGATTCCGTCAATTGTTCTACTGTTCAATCCTATACACTATGTACTGCCGGCCACCTACTAGCGCAGACTTCACTATTATGGACTTTATTACTAAAGAGTTTAAGTGCTATTAGAGAAAAATATTATCGGTCATTTCGTTGACGTGTTTGACGTTTCCTTGTCCCAATTTAACTAAGTAATCTATGACGTTTATTTACCATTTTCACGAAAACAATTACTTCTAAAAATGTAAAAAACAGTTCACAAAAAATCTTAAAACCTACCTAATACTACAAAAAATAATAGCTACTTTGGATAAAGTAATTTCTGTCTTATATTTATTGAAATTTTTATTAAGTTGTTCAGCGATCAGAGCGACACAGAAACCACGTCCCGGGGCAGCGTCTGAACGCGAACTGGAAGTACAAGTCATTCCGACATTTGTTCTTGTCACTCGGTTAATAAGGTCGAACTTTGCGTAACGAAGGGCGGTCGTCTGTAAATGCAGACGCTGAATCAATTTATATTTAAGGTTTTTATTTAATTTTGTAAAAAATAAAGAGCAATATTATAAAATAAACGGTCTATTCTTTTAGACACTATTTAAGGTACACACTTCTTAAAAAAAAATATGCTGTTGTCGCTTAAAATGTGGAGAAATAGAAGCTGAAAATTTTAAATCTTAGGTCACTTCACATTTTTTTATTGCTTTAGACCTTTGTTGTTTTGGAAATCTACTCGGTTCATTATTTTATTCATATTCTTCGCTTCCTACTGTATTTTTCTTAGTTTGGTATCTATTTCGAGACGTGAGATTCGTAAGAAGAAAAAGGGGCTTCTTACTGAGTTTTCAACTACGACGTCGCCTTAATTAGGTCGTTCTGACACTTTTGACTATCAATGCCAAGAATGTGTTGTCGTATCATGTCCTATAAATTTCAATGAAAATACTTTTGAAGACCTATTGAATATTTGAACTGAAAATGACCGATTTCAAAGTTAGCCAGTGGTACAACCAAATCGGTCTCAATAAGAGCTGATTTAAACCGGGCACTGGTAGATCGCAAGCGAAATTTTTCTGTTTTCACAGGGTTTCAATGTGTTGAAATTCAATGTTTTTAATTGAACAGATGCAATCTAAAATTGGCACACATTCTTCGCAAGCTATTATACCTAGACTCAATGAGAGTAGAATGACATCGAATTTAAAATCATCCTACACTATATAGTAATATATATATAGTGTAGGATGATTAATGTCTCAAAATAATAATGTTAATGTTTCGAAGTTTTTCTTTTGTATACCTAAATATAATCTAAAATAATAAGCATTCAGACAACCGATCGAGCATATATTGTGTTTGCCTACTAAATAATTACTCTAATTGGACCAAATCCCGTGTTCATGCCCGCTTGAGTATGTTTCGCCGGACCGTCTCAACTGGGTCGTGTTGAAACCGGTAGTAGATGAACCCACTGAGTTTGTTTCGCTGGGTCTTCTCAGTTGGGGCGCATTGGATCCGGTGGTAGCATTAAAGCGCGACCGTCGTTATTAACACAAGGTCCGTCATAATAATAATACCTTTAATATAGACAGAACCATTGACGATATTTAGTAAAAATATTAGACTTAAACTAGATAATTAAACATAATCTCTTGACAATAACTTGATACGAGCTAGCTAAATATCATTTCTGTAATAAAATAAATTTTATAAATGTTTTCATACAAGATGTACTTACCTAAATATCTATGTTACTAGAAATAATATCTAATGTATACAACTATATTACTACAAACATGTTCTGACTATTTACAAGCGCTTTTTTAAAGTCTACGTGAATAAAAACCTTTTTTATTTATTTAATTTAAAAAAAATGAAAAGACCCAATTTTATTATTAATGGCAATATCGCTTGTAGAACTATTCCTTTTTATCGTCAATTATCATCAGACACAAAGTTCAGCAGAAACATTACTGTTTGTTTTCTTTAAGATTCAGGAGTATCTACGAGTTCTTATGGTCTATTGTTTTCAACATCATGGCAAGGTTGACGTCAGCGAGATGGCCTATTAAACTGGACTATTAGTGTTGCTGCCATATTGGGACACTGCCATAAAAGAAACTCATTTTAAATTGACTGTCGCCGTAGTTTTGGAGGCCCATTCTGATTGTATTTGACGCTTTCGCAGTTTAATTGATTCATTTGCTTATCTTATTGTCTGGATTTGATTTCTTGTTTAACTTATGGTAAAAAAAATATTTTTTCCTTTGTTCCCGTATTTAGTCTTTTCATTACCAATCAGTCACTCTCATTTTCATCCAGCACGTTTAAAAGTACACATTGACAGTGACTGCACGTGTGGCGCAGCGGTTAAGGAAGTCGACTTTCGAATTCGTGTCCCGGGCTCGATTCCTGCACAAGACAACTATTGTAATTATCTATATAAGTATGTATTTACAAAAGAAAAGTACTATATGTAGTATATCAGTTATCTGGTTTCCATAGTATGTACAAAGGCTCTGCATAGTAACACGTGTCCCAGGATATAGAACTATTTGTGTGATCCATAAGTAGTTGTTCTGATTCTGTGTGTATTTTGTAGGGCCAAATCTGATTTTGGCTGATTATTCTCTAAAAGGAAAAATATCTCAGTATCAGCCTGAAGCCTGGGAGTTGGCGGTATTATACCTCCGTGCCTTTGAGAGCACGTAAAGCCGCAAATCGCAAATTGTTCCATCGGATCATGATAGTGATGGAATAGAAAAGCCCCTGTGTTTTCACACACTTGTGCACTATAATATGTCCTACGCAGATGGCTAGTCTTCATTGAGATTGGCCACGAGCTTGGGTGCTTAACCTTGCCAATCACTTATGGATCGGTGGTAGCAACTGGAACCGGCTTTTAGTTATTAGCCATGTAGGCTCGCATGGGGAGAACGCGATCACATATGATTTGATTAGAGTTGTGTCGCTCGCGAGCGAAAGATATAAATGATATACAATCCTGCCCAAAGAGCGAGTATATCAATCACTCACCAGTTTCTAAACTATATCTTTATATCCAAATCATAAGATTCATTTTGGATGAACTCAAGCCGGCACAGACTAGATGAGTGAAAGATACATCGCTCCCTTGTGAAAAGAGAGAGATAGTCGTTCCAACTGCGCGTGGGTATCTAAGTTAGCGTGAATCGAAAGAATAGCAGAAAGAAGTCTACGTGTTATAGTTTGGTAATAAAGCACAAAATGGTTTGCGTATCACATTTCCCATTGTATTTTGTAAACATTGACGTAATTTGAATTTTGATCTAAATAGTATTATTGTACAATTATATTGTAAGTGGTTAGTTTTTAATTTTATTTAGTGTTTCGCGTGATTTGCTGATTAATACTCAGATGCTAACACGTAGAGTCTTAAAATATCAATGCTTGAAAGTTACAACAGGGTGGTGAAAGTTAACAGTTTAATTGCGCAGTCTGCGAACGTCATATAGATACGTGATACCTATTGAAATGATTACTTAAGTAACTACCGCGCTTATCATGTAGGATACAATCCAATGTTGCAGTCGTGCCAAGCCAAACTGAGATCGGAACTGCCTTTATATAGGGTGGCAAATTTAGATACTTTATGATGAGGAGTATCCGAATCACCCCCATGCATGTTCTACGATTTTGCGTAGTTATCGAAATAGAATTTTTTTAATGACTTTCACCTAACATCTGTTTACGATTTTTGTCTCGTTCTGCTGAACATTTCTGGTTCAGTTTTTTTTGTGATAACTAATTAGCATAGTTTAACCTAACACCCTAAAAAGTATGGTTTATCTTATCATTGCAGAACTGACTTAGAATTTATTCGAAAGTTCAAAATTAGGGTTTGAGCTCAGGAGTCATAACATTCAGTATACAAAAAAATGGCAGTTTATTGTTTATGATATATATTTTGCGTTTGAACGTGACCTCCTCAGCCACCCTGTATAGGACTCTCTCAAGTTTAACCCACTTTTTCATTTATTTGATTAACCTACATGTTTACACCAATACTGTATTCGTTTGCGTTGACAATAAGCAATCACTTATTGGTCAACACCACATGTACGAATTAAGATAACAGAGAAAAGAAATAAAAACATTATTAAAATAAAACGGTTTAACATTAATGAAATAAAACATTTTAACATTATTAAAATAAAACATTTTAACACAATAAAAATAAAATCAAAACTAAAAATAATACAAAAATTCAATCTAGATTCAAACTTAACATTAAAATTAAAACTAAAATAACCTGATTATTTGTAATAATGTCCCAGAATATTATTTATTTATATCTTATTAATCATGTAAGTAAAAACCTCTTAATTCACGACATTGAAAATGGCTCTAAACAGTCTTTGTTCTAAAGCAAAAATAACCTGTTCCACCCACGGAACTGTTGGAAGCAAACGTATTAATAATACCCTTAGCGGGGAAGAGGCCACGTGTAGCAATAAAGGAACGATGAAAAATACCACGTGGGTGGGGCTTGCACCGATTTGGTAACTTGTTTTATTTCGTACGAATGCGCTTGCCACCGTGGTCTTTAAGTTTAGATAGGGTTGCCAATATTGTCGAGAACTGATGCGGGACTTACTAGTGGCAAGTATATAAAAACTGAAAATAAAGTTACTTATTTACTCATCGTATGGGCAGTGGCTACCCTGGTGTCAGAGTTATTTATTTGTTAGGCCGCTGACATGGCTTAACTGTTGTCTAACGCCTACAAACGAGACCGACAACTTAATGTGCTCTCCGAAGCACGGAGACGCTTATCAATTAAACCAATTTAGTGGTCGCCCATCTATGGACTGACCTCGAGCCTAGATGCTTAACTTCGCCGATCAGAGATATGAACTTAAAAACGGTGACAGTCCCGTATTTACGGGACGTATGGCAACCCTAAGTATAGGGGAGATTGCGTACATGTGGCACACGTGCCAGAAGCATATTATTATGAATGTTATGATAAATGTTTTATTCCTTTTCTAACACGCCGTGGCAAATAATAAACACATGTTGATTTTGTAAGGGATTTAGTTTCTCTATAGAAAACACGGACAGTCCAACACACAGAACATGCATCTGCATGAACGCACGTGGATGCATGTTCTGTTTGTTGGACTGGGCGTGTTTTCTATACAAACGGAGATACTTACAAGAAACGTTAGAACACGCACTCACGCACTACGCTGCATCATGCGGGGCAGTGTGCCAATCGCCTTAGAGATCACTTGGTAGTTTGTTAATTGTCCCAAGATATAAAATCTATACAAAATTATTTTTGGGCTCGACCCACGATTTGGACCCGGGACCTCATAATCTGTGTTTAAACATGTAACCTACTGCTTCACCACCATTCATCACACGAATATTATAAAGGCGAAAGTTTGTGAGTGTATATGTTTGTTACTTCTTCACGTCTAAACGGCTGGAGCTATCTTAATAAAATTTGGTATGGAGTTAGTTGATACCCTGGATTAACGTTTGTGACGTTGTAAGGGGTAATCTCTGGATCTAATGAAATCACCAGTAGAAAGCTACGTTATGGTGGAGTGTCATAGGCTATTAAAAAAAAATATCCCGAACTTTTAACCCAGAGTATTACGCGGGACAAACGGGCAGGGACAAAAATATTATAACGCCGAATGAAGTCCGCGGGCACTGCTAGTAGACTATAATTTATAAACTTTTACGCGGATAAAACCGCGGGACACAGCTAGTTTTACGTAATTGTGGCGTCGACAGTACCTACAATACCTACTTTATTCTTCTGGCAATGAACTTACAAATGTGCATAATAAAATGATTCCATAAGAAAGGAATATATCTCATAGGTACCTATGTGCAATAATAGCGTAATTATTAAGCTCCATAATACACATGCATGATTCAGATATATGTATGTATGTCAGTAGGTAGGTTCCAGTAACGTACCTATATATATTGATGAATTTGGTATGGAGTTAGCTGACACCCTGGATTAACATATAGGCTATAATTTATAAAGTTACCGCGGGTAAAACCGCGGGACACAGCTAGTTATACATTATTCTGGCGTTGACTGTACCTACAGTACCTACTTTATTCTTCTGGAAATGAACTTGCAAATGTGCAAAATAGAATTATGTTACAAAGAAGGTAAAACTCCTAGGTAGGCACCTATGTGCAGTAATGAAAATAATAGTGCAATTATTAAGCTTCGTAATACAAGTGCATGATTCAGTTAGATGTCATTAGGTAGGTTCCAGTATACATATTATATTGATGACA
This sequence comes from Pseudoips prasinana, assembly GCA_951640165.1. Lineage (NCBI taxonomy): Eukaryota > Metazoa > Arthropoda > Insecta > Lepidoptera > Nolidae > Pseudoips > Pseudoips prasinana. The sequence continues at coordinate 12,506,786 of OX621259.1, read as the reverse complement.
GCTTCTCAAGGGCACCTAGAAACCGGTTGTAGCTCTGATCTGTTTGTCTGTTTCCTTTTATCTTCTTAATTACTTGTAGATATGACTAATGGCGCCTACTGCCTCAGTCGTCGGTTGTACGAATTAATGAACACTTTATTTGCGAGAATACAGGTATTACAATTTGATGGTATTATATTTTGGTCTCTCTATATTAGACAGAATATGTCGTGCAAATATTTAAAGTAATATATTAAAATCCTTATATAATTATTAATTCGTTAATAATAGTTGATACATGATTGAATCCAAACAATAAGAAAAAATAAGATTTGAAACAGTGTTAGTTATTAGAGATTAAAATGTCAATTAAAAATTCAATGCCAAATTATTTAGGCTTACATATTATGGCGTCGAGTGTATCTGAAATACCTACTTTGTTCTTCTGGCAAGGAAGGTATAACTCATAGGTAGTAATGACAATCATAGCGTAATTATTAAGCTCCGTAATACAGATGTATGATTCAGTTAGATGTCATTAGTTAGGTTCCAGTAGCCTACCTATATATATCGATGACAGCTTCTCAAGGGCACCTAGAAACCTGTTGTAGCTCTGATCTGTTTGTCTATTTCATTTTATCTTCTTAATTACTTGTAGATATGACTAATGGCGCCTATTGCCCTCCCTTGGCTGTAGGACTGATATTAATGTTAAACACACAATGTGTCAAATTTCCCCAATAGAAAGTGAACCTTATGCTTATGTGATAAAGTTGAAAATCTATAAAATAATTTTGACAGTTCGGGGTAGCTGGATGTGCTGGCGTCTGTACTAGACACTTAGAAAAATCCATTGTGACTTATTTGCTTCAATAATGTGACACGTTGGAGAAATCGGTTTTTTGAGATAGTACGTTATTGAAGCAAAGAGGCGATAATATCAGATGCTCTCACCGGTCCGCAAGCGATCGACGAGGTTAAGCTACCACTGGGCGTCTCCGTGCTTCAGAGGGCATGTTAAGCTGTCGCTCCCGATTGTAATCTTCAATCATCAACAATTGTCGTCAAGCCATGTCAGAGGCCTAATAAGCAGTACTTAAATAAGATATCTCTGTCGACTGAGTTTCCCTAGAAGATAACACCATACATTAAAACTTACTTCATTTCAAAGTTCTTTCCGTGTATCGTTATTAATAATACAAAGAAATGGAATAAACAAAACACTAATATAATAAAAACAACGAACATATATTATAATTATGAGAGAAACTCGACGGTTTCCACCGCAAATATTATGTTACCGCGATTATGAATGTTCGAAAGTAAAAGTCATATTAAATCACGGAGTTTATCAGTCTCTGCGTGTGTTGGCCTCTGACCTCATGAATAATTAAGTGGTGATTTATCATCAGATAGCTAAGTTAGTGTGCAAGTACTCATCAAGTGGACGCTAACTTAATTCTGACATGCGCTTCTTCAAGTCTATGTGAATAAAAACAGCTTAAAAAAGAAATATATATAACGATATATATCAACTTTAAAAAAAATTCGCAGCTGTTGGAGGACTCTCGTCAGGAACGACGTAGCTATACATAATCCTTGCACAAAAAATTACAAAAATAATTGAATATTTAATGCCTAGCTTGCCAAATTTAGGTTATACACCCGGCCGCGCGCAATGCTGGTCTGCTCGAATCACGATAGTCTAGCGACACAGTGGTATATAACAGAAAGGAAGCAAGTCACATAGACGGGGCATAACGGACTTCCCTTACGGGAAAAGCTCCACCTTTCCACGCCTACTGCAAGCTGCAGAAGGAACTTCGTTTATAAATATATTTTTGAAACCAAAAAGAATCTGACGCACGGTCTAATCGTATTGTATACTAGTTTTCTATAGGTCTCGAGTTTAAATGGCAGTATCCTATACTTAGACTGGGCGCCGACCCGAATAGAAATAGGAAAAGGTGAGGATAAATTGTTAAATTTTAAAAGATTTTTGGAAGGAGCATTTGTCTAAAGGCAACAGAGACTTGGTCCATCATTATGGGCCTCATGAAAAGGATCAGGGTCATTGAAAGAGAAATAGAGTGGGCTATGCTCGGAGTTTCCATGCGAGATTATTTTGATTGACGGGACGGTTGGCGTGATAAATGTATGCTTTTCACGCCGCAGGTCATGGGTTCGATACTCACTCAGGACAGATATTTGTGTGCATGAACATGTCTGTCCGTGTCTGGGTGTAATTTGACATAAGAAAAGCCGTAAATGTTATCTGGTTTCCATAGTACAAGCTCTCCTTAGTTTGGAATCAGATGGCTGTGTGAGAAAAATGTCCTAGAATATTATTATTAATTAGTTTATTAGATCAAATCATGACTGTTGAAATCCGCTGGAGAACCAAAGTAACCGACAGAATTGTCAAGCTGGAAAAATATACGTGAGAACTACTTATTCCTTATCGGGTCATGGGTTCGATACTCACTCAGGACAGATATTTGTGTGCATGAACATGTCTGTCCGTGTCTGGGTGTAATTTGACATAAGAAAAGCCGTAAATGTTATCTGGTTTCCATAGTACAAGCTCTCCTTAGTTTGGAATCAGATGGCTGTGTGAGAAAAATGTCCTAGAATATTATTATTAATTAGTTTATTAGATCAAATCATGACTGTTGAAATCCGTTGGAGAACCAAAGTAACCGACAGAATTGTCAAGCTGGAAAAATATACGTGAGAACTACTTATTCCTTATCGGAACCTGGATTTTTCGCTTCTTTTTGCGTCTGTGTCCTATTCCGGTAAAATATTACGGCGTCTATGGAGTCACTGTGCCGAGCATGTGGGAATGGGGTCTTAATCAAACATTTTTTTACTGATACTGCAGCGGATGGAATTATAACTGACTGGCGGATGAGCACCGGTGTGTACCGATGAAACTGCATTGATTTAAATGTGTAAAAGTTACCCAAATAGGATTTAATTTTATTTTTAATTTGGGTTATTAACTCCGGCGAGCAAATTGGCAACGTGTAGTGGGTAGCATAATAACTAATGGCATAAACTTTGAGCAAATTTTTTTTATTATGGTTTACAGTTAGTAGTTAACTGTGAACTGTTTCTGACAAATGTCGCAGTATTTCACAACTTCACCGGACTAACTAAATAAGACTACAATTTAAGTTACCAGCGTCTGAGGGCACCTTACCTTTGGGGTTCGAATCTTGGCTCAGGGTGGTTACTGACGTGGGGATGAATGAAAAGGGTCGGTTTTTGGGGAATATGAGTATTTTCTGCTGCTGACATTCAATACATATTTCAACGTTGAAAGCAATAATATCATGCAAAAAATTAATTTTAAAATATTAATGTAAATTACTACTCTGCCAACGCCCTCTAAACCGCTTCAACACCTTTTTTGCCCCCTAGGCCCCCCTAGGCCTCCCAGTGCCCACAAGGGGGAGTTAGCGCCCCCTTTAAGTAAGAAAACGTTCGATGAATATGAAAGTCCTATGGTTATCCATCACTGTCCATACGAATATATCAAAATAATTACTGCATGCTCCATACCAATTACCTATGAAATTCTTGCTCCAATAACTTCCTTATGTATCTGGCTATTGTGCGCATTGCCTACTTAGTATATAATAAATGAGATATCATGACTACTAACTTGCTTGTACAGCTAACTCCACGTCAGTTAATACTCTTGACGCCAACATAGTCTTTATTTCGTTGTCAATACGGGTGGTTTTCGTAGTGAAAGTGTATCCACCCATGGGCAGCCGACTGTACTTAGCAAGTTTATTCATGCCATCTATTCATAACCGCCGTTTGTATTTTTATTTTTTGCCAAGGCCTTTTGATTGATTGTCATTGCCTTTAGGAGGCTATTTGCATCAATCAATCAGTACTTCAATGAGAAACAAATTACTGTTGTTAATATTTCTACTCAGAACAGAAGTCATTCAATGTTAATGTGCTCCTGTTTGAATTTGGTTCATGGTGGCCAGTTTAGTGGGATCCGGTTTGTGGGTAGAAGCTCAGTTTAAAAATTGACAGTACGGAAACTACCTACAAACGGTCGAAACGGCACACTCACATAAACATGCACACCGACAAGACCCCTAAGCGGTTGTCGCAGTGCTGTCAGTAGTGAGTGCCGCGTCAAAACGAGTGGTTGCGTATTAGTTTATCTGCGCAATCTTTTGATAAATCCGTGTGCGTATTGCGTAGTATTAGTATACGGCTGTTTGAACTCGGCTTCATTAAAATGGGAGCTTTCGTATTTTACCCCCAGCTGATTTATAAAACAAATATCTTTAAATCAAAAATAATAATAGGTATCTAAAACATCCAAAGTTACAACCCTACAGGTTCTATAGAGCGTAGGTAAGTATTTCATCAACTAGGCTTAGTTACCTTACTGTCCATATTTATACTGTGGTAGAAGTCACATGAAGGATTGACTAGTTTGCGTGATACTTGGGGGTGTAATACCGCCTACTTTCCGAACCTGTGGCCACTTGCCAGTAACTAAATTCGGATTTATGTAGTAAACCAGAATACACATTAACATTTCATGAAGGTAGAATATAGCGGGGGTGTAAAACGCCCTACTTTTGTATGTTTGAATTTTTTGTAGCAACTACAATACCACTAACTCTTCAGAAAGGTAAAACGTAACGTATTTTCGCTCTTTCAGCAACTCTACTTGGGGTATAACCTCCATTTTTAAACGCTGCGGGTAAACTTTAATCCTACTAATATTAAGTAAAGGAATCAGGCGTTACTTTGCGGAAATCCATAGCAATCAAAATACAAAATCAATATGTAGTGTTAATTCCGCTAATTGTCAGTTCAATTATGCTAGGATGCAATTTGCACCGCCCTTCCGCCCGCAAAAATATGCACATGCAAGAAGGACTACATAAAAAGCAAATTACATGCGCCAGTACCATACCCAATACGTGTTTCAGTCATCCACGGACCATTCTCTAGGGATGCAAACTCGTCGAGTGCTCGAATGAGAGAGAGTGTGGACATGAGTTGCAAGCGACATATGATTAAGGCGGTAATTTAAATGCCATCTGGTACTCTGAGCCTCGACCCGGGATCGAACTAGAGCTTCATTACCTGCAGTTAAACATGCTACCGCTAGACATACGAGGCGGTCATTAAACATTGATAATTTTAAACTTACAAGGCAGTGCCTCGCGCTACTTGACTGCGAGAAAGTATGCTAATTTCTCACTAATTTCTTATTCTGTTCACGAACCTTACTAAAATAAAGTGTTCTTAAGATGTTTATTATTTTAGTACAGTCTGTACTGACTATGGACAATAGGTAAACAGATTCTAGGAGAAATATGTACATTTACTTTAGGCGCCGTGAATGGCCCAATTAGCCAATAAGCGTTGCTTTTAATCTCAAGAACGAAAGAAAGAGATTAACGAGAAACGAAAAGCACTGGATAAATAAATATTTTAACTGCCAACTGCCAAACAACATACTTATATATTTCTAAATACATACATAGTATACATAAATTACACTTTAAAAAATTCTATCTCAAAAACTACGCAACATCGTAGAACATACATGGGGGTGATTCGGATACTCCTCATCATAAACTATATAAATTTTGCGTTTGAACGTCAATTCCTCGGCCAGCCTGTTTAAGTATGTTCACCAGTTGTCTGGTTGCCACAATACAGACTCTGCCTAGTCTGGGATCAGGGGGCTACCGCGTAAGTCGCCGATCATCGATTCAAATAGATAAAGTTTAAAAACGACTAAATCATTCGTTCAATTGGCTTCCATGAGTACATGTGACGTCATAAATGGTCCGGAATCGATGTTCAACGTTTTGGCCATTGGACATTTTTAACCTTTATATATTTACACGCCGATTCAGGCGGAGAATTGGGCGGTAGCCCGCTGGGGCTCTACCGGCTAAGACGCCGATCATCGATTTCGTTAATGGCGTTCATATAAATAAATGTTAAAAATGGCTTAATCAATCGTTAAATCGGCTTCAACGTTGACGATTCGATTCCGGACCATTTATGGCGTCACATGTGCTCATGGAAGCCGATTTAACGATTGATTAAGTCAATTTTAACCTTTATTTAATTGAACGCCATTTAAGAAATCGATGTTCGGTGACTTAGCCGGTAGTGCCCCTGGTGGCAGTGTGTTAGTTGTCCCAAGATATTCGGAGATATATTTCGGCTAGTGTGTACAGTTTTATCGGCCAAACAAATCACTACTGTTAGTTACTAGGCTTAACTTTATAGACACCAGACATATAGACGATTGCATTGTAGGGCTTCAGTATAACCTTTTAATTCTAAACTATTTAGCGGTGTTTCAATTAGATCGGAAGGTTGCAGCTTGTTAGTTTCAGTGCCATTAATGACAATTATCATGGTAAATTGCGCTTTATCTGCATGCAATGCATATTTGATTGGGAAATATTTAATACAACGTTTGTAATATGTATTGATAATTTAATCGTGCTCTTTGTCACGTTCATGGAAAATGAATAATAATAAAATCCTGGGATATTATTCACACACGGACATCTGATCTTAAATTAAGCAGAGCTTGTTCTATAGAAATCAGATAACTGATACCTATACTACTTTTCTTTTGTGAATACATAGTTATATAGATTATTACACCCAGACTCAGGACAAACTGATTTATACTAATAACTGTACTTGCAAGGCTCGTGGAAAGCCGCTGGAAGCGGGTAGTGCAAGACCGGCCATTGTGGAGATCCCTGGGAGGCCTTTGTCCAGCCGTGGACGTCTTTCGGCTGATATGATGATTGTATATAACATTTTGCTAAGTAATATTTACTCAACTTAGCGACTGACATTTATCAAACAGATCGCCTCATTACAATGATATCAGTGGACTTTATCAGTGATAATAATTTCTTATGCTTAGCATATTATATTATCTAACTGATAAAGAGGATTCGCTATTTGAATAATATCATATTTATTTAAATAATAAGTTTCTCGAAATTACATAATCTAATGTTTATGTCTATATCGAAAAAAAAAAACTTGTGTGTACTTATGTACACGCGTTAGAAGTTATACTTCTTAATATACAACTTGAACATAGTTATCAATTTTCATACCACCTAGAACTAACTTCATGCTGTTATTTTTACGATGCGCGCGCATCGTAAAAATTCACTGTCATACCACCTAGAACTAACGTGTCGGTGTGCGCGCGCATCGTAAAAATTCACTCTCATCATTTTTCTCCATCGCGCCAAAAGAAGTATAACTTCAAAAATATCTCCAAAATTCCTGTTTTAAACCTACACTCCGTCTCTTTCTTTCGTGTGGAACTACTATGACAACTGGCTTGTGACGTCACAGTACCTTTATTGTGACGTCACAAGGCAGTTACATTCAAAATAACTGCGTTATAATGACATAAAAATCATATTAAAATGTGTACGGTCTATACTTCTAGTAAATTTGAAAGCAAGTTGCTGAACTAAAGATATAGTGGGCAAGGCTCGAATTAATTGTTGTTATTGCGGCAATAGACACAATTCGTCTAGTGGTTACTGTCCAAAGTATGATGAACTCGACTTTTTGTTCTGTATTTGGGGGTAATTTATCTATATCTAATATTAATGTATTTAGAAAATATATAAGTATGTTTATTAATTGTCTCGTTGGCTGAGTACAGAATTTGCCCATGTTGAGATCACACGGCAGTGTCTTAAAACAGAAAAACACACTGTTAAAATTTCAAGTGTCTATCTTAGGTTCTTGAGAGATAGCCCTCTGACAGACTTAGTAACCCATTAGGTACCCTTTGAGTACAGATCCCTAAAAACAGGATTGTTCGTTGTTTTCGATGGGTGAATCAAGGCTACAACGCATTTAATTCATTGCGGGCCCCTCAAATCGTTCAGAGTTGTTTGTCCGAAATGTTTCCGCTGCGTCCAGGGATTAGTGAGGTCGCGCGGGGATACACGGGGCGTTGTCCGTTCCATATAAATTATTCTACATTATAAAAGATTCGCGCAAACTAGATGAGATGCGCTTTAATATTCCAGCACATTCTTTGATACGCGATTCAGCGAGATTACGGACCCTCTCTACCTACCCTCACGGGTTAATTTGAAATTAACTTTTCATTTGGCCATTTTTCGTAAGGTGTGTTTAGTTTTGTTGTTATACTGAAATTGGATTATGTATGAGATTGACCGAATAGAGAGTGCATATATGTTTGCGTATACATTTTTATACTATAGGTACAACATGTAACGTAATTAACGCACACCCTAAAATACCCCAATTAGAATATTATGTTGGAATTATAATACATACACTGAATTTTTAATTGAACATGTATATGCATTGTTATTTACTAAATTAGTTTCTTGAAATTTGTATTGAATGATGGAATTTGTATGAATACAATTAAAACGGCGATTTTTCAAGTCTTATTGCTTTGACTTACGATCCATTTTAATTTGTATTGACTGTACAGGGTTAATATGACAATAATTTCCGTAGATTTAATTATTTTGGAATAAAAAATTATCTATATTAAAAATGATATGAATCGATTCAGTAAACGATTCTGAACAAACTATTTTCAGGATGAGCGTTAATTAAGTTGCATGTTGTATATGCACCTTAGACGTAGGGGCGAGGTTCGACCAGGAGGCGGGTTGGCTTGTTTGGCAGATACCCGCCTTCCACGCCACAGGTCGTGGGTTCGATTCCCACCCAGGGGCTCTACCGGCTAAGTTGCCGAACATCAATTTCTTAAATGGCGTTCAAATAAATAAAGGTTAAAAATGACTTAATCTATCGTTAAATCGGCTTCAACGAGCACATGTGACGTCATAAATGGTCCGGAATTGATTGTCAACGTTGAAGCCGAATTAACGATTGATTAAGTATTTTTTTACCTTTATTTATTTGAACGCCATTTAAGAAATCGATGTTCGGTGACTTAGCTGGTAGAGGCCCAGAACAGATATTGGTGTGCATGAACACGTCTGTTTCTCCTAAGTCTGGGTGTAATTATCAATATAAGAATGTATGTATATATGAAAGAAAAGTAGTAGGTATATGTAATATATCAGTTATCTGGTTTCCATAGTACAAGCTCTGCTTAGTTTGGGATCAGAGGGCCGTGTGTAAATAATGTGCCAGGATATTATACATAAAAAACCGAAAGGGTTTGATGTATATCAATTTCTCTAGTATATATTTCCTCGGGACAACTTATACGCTTATATGAGATGGAGTGGAGATATTCTTGGCCGCCAATCACGCAGCAAAATGGTGATAGTCCATTTTGCTGTGTGGTGGTAATTACGATAACTAGGAACGTGTCTGAAGAGTAGCGTGGCTGCCAAACAAACACTGCAGTTCTAGTCCAAATCGTTTGGCAAAGAGTTGAGGTTTAAAAGTCGTGAACGTTAATGCCAATGCCAACCGATTATTTTAACTGTTGGCCTCAAGTGGATTACCTACCACGAAATCTAGATGACATGTCTAATTGAAAGTGACAGTCACCAGTAATCACGAAAAATTACAACTTAATTAAAATTATTATTGTAATATGTAGTGCATTTTTAGGGTTCCGTAGCCAAATGGCAAAAAACGGAACCCTTATAGATTCGTCATGTCTGTCTGTCTGTCTGTCCGTATGTCACAGCCACTTTTTTCCGAAACTATAAGAGCTGTACTACTGAAACTTGGTAAGTAGATGTATTCTGTAAACCGCATTAAGATTTTTAAACAAAAATAGAAAAAGAACAATAATTTTGGGGGGTCGCCATACATAGAACTGAAACTCAATTTTTTTTTTGATCGTACCCATACATGTGGGTTGTCTATGGATAGGTCTTCAAAAATGATATTGAGGTTCCTAATATCATTTTTTTCTGAACTGAATAGTTTGCGCGAGAGACACTTCCAAAGTGGTAAAATGGGTGTCCCCCCCCTCTAACTTCTAAAATAAGAGAATGATAAAACTAAAAAAAATATATGATGTATATTACCATGTAAACTAACAACGAAAATTGGTTTGAACGAGATCTAGCTAGTAGTTTTTTTAATACGTCATAAACCGCAATTTGCATTCATTTAATCAACTGAAATACTTGCTGCTATGGAACCCTTCATGTGCGAGTCCGACTCGCACTTGGCCGGTTTATTTATATCAGAGGACGATAAATGAGCAAGTGGGTCACCTGATGGTAAGTAATCACCACCGCCCATGGACACAGGCAACACCAGAGCAGTTGCGGGTGCGTTGGCGGCTTTTAAAATAGTCAGCAAACAAGGGTTGTTGGCCCTTCCCCTCATCCCGATGGCCGCTGGCGACCTTACACGCTGAAACACAACATTAAATTATTATTACTGTTATTATTAAGGAATGTATTATATAAGGTGGAGGTACTTCCCCAGTTGGGCTGCTCTTTGAGCGAAAGAACGCTGTGTCCTACCTGTCTTATTTATGATTAGGTAAATCTTTCTTCCATTAAATTTGTCCTAAAGGTTTTATTTTTGTCGCTATTCATGATGTTATGTTATGTGTTTTGATAGTTCTCTGTTCACTCTATTATATTCGTACTTGGTGTATACGGGTGTGACTAGTTTACAAATAGAGAGTTTGCAAATAAAGAACTTGTCTTGTCTAGTCATCAACCGACATATAGTACTCGCCGGACGAGAGTACGACCGTGAACACGTCGCGACCACCAGCGTCCTCCATGACCCTTCGTTTGCATTCGTATGAAATGCCCTCTCCGAACTTAAGTAGGTCGAGAGATCCGCGTCGCGTATTAACGAAGCTAAAGGTGTACGAAACATCCCCATAACAATACGACCCTCTGACGGATCTCCCCGATCTTCCAATTTACTCGGTTGTAGGTAAGCATTAGACAACAGTCGTTAAGCCATGTCAGAGGCCTACTGGGCGGCTTGGACAACTCACACTAAGGTGACCACTGCCCATACAATTACGAAGAAAGAAATTCTATTGCAAAATGGAAGCGTGATACTTACTTACCTATCGTATGGGCAGTGGGTATCCTAGTAAGTTATCCTAGTTTCGAGACTTGTTCAAGCCGCCTTTTAGGCCTCTAACATGGCTTAACGACTGTTGCATAACGGCTACAACCGGGACCGACAGCTTAACGTGCCCTCCGAACCACGGAGACTCTCAGAAATGAAATCACTTTGGCGGTCACCCATCTATGGACTGACCGCGAGCCTAGTTGTTTAACCTCGCGAATCACTTACGGACTGCGTGATTAAAAGCATGGGGATAAGGTGCTAACAGACTAGGAAATATATATTTTTTTATTCCAATTCGAGCCATTACTCTATCAGTAAGTATTATATCGATTTGTTATCATCACCAGTGGTGAGTGTTATCTGATAATTATCAATAACACGTTCGTTCATACACTTTATACTCAGTTTATTGATAGCAGTATTATTAAAGAAATATATGGACGAAGAGGAGTTTACTTATGTATTGTATCGGGTATGTTGTTTGACTATGTGTTTCATAGATTCGTTTATACTCTTATGTATATAGCAGTAGTAGTACATTATATAGTAGGATATTATGCTGATAATACATACTCAACCTTTTTCCTGTGTCTTCGCTTGGTTATATTATAACTTACAAGAAGTTAATGATATCTACTGTTAGTTCGAATGAGGTTTGAGTTGTATGACTTATATGGTGTTTCTTACATGCTTCATGATGTTCATCCCGTTATGTTTAACTTGGAACTTGAGTCTTTTAAGCTATAATTATGAATAAGTTCTAAGAAACAAGAATCCTTAGTAAGGAAAATAAAAAATAAGTAACTCTTTTATGGGGCAATGTATAAGATTTTATAACAAACTTCCCAATGATATTAGAGAATTGTCTACGGATAAGTTTAAAAGAATTATTAAAGCCAAATTGTGTAGCAGGGCATATTACAAAATTTCTGATTATTTAAGTGATAAAAGTGCTTGGGATGGAGTTGTTCTGAGTCAACACACATGTTTGTAATTAATCTTAAGTATATTTTATTTTAAAAAAGGATTCCTACTGAGTTTTCTGGCTGTGTTTCTCAGTAGCTGCCACGTCATGCATTGCACGGTAGGGTAAAAAAAATATATGACGATTCCACATAAATGTAATTTTTTTACGGAGTAAAGTTACTTTGACTTTGACTCTTTATCTTGCTCTACATGCAACGCAATATTTGGCGGGCCGCGGCCGGTCGGCGTGGTTGGTACATTAGATGCCTTTCGTGGGTTCGATTCGCATCCACGACAGATATTTGTGTGCATGAACATGTCTGTTTGTCTTGACTCTGGGTGTGATTATCTATATAAGTATGTTCTTATAAAGAAAAGTGGTATATATACATAGAATATCAGTTATCTGGTTTCCATAGTACAGGCTCTGCTTAGTTTGGGATCAGATGGCCGTGTGTGAATAATGCCCCTGGATATTATTATTATATTATTGGTATATATAGTAGTATCTGGTTTCCAGCTGGACTCACCGCGGCACCGGTCCGTAAGTGATCAGTCTATAGATGGTACTTTCTTACTTATCGTATGGGCAGTGGTTACCCTAGTGTCAGAGTTGTTCAAGCCGCCCTCTGACATGGCTTAACGACTGTTGTCGAATGACTACAACAGGGACCGACAGTTTAACGTACCCTCCGAAGCACGGAGACGCTCAGAAATTAAACCACTTTGGCGGTCACCCATCTATGTCCTGACCGCGAGCCTTGATGCTTTACCTCGACGATCACATACGGACCGGTGAGAGCATCTAGCTATGAGCGATGGTTAACCTTTAACCAGGCTATGGACTCTACGAGGCCACATCAATTTCAACCTTATCACTTTGCAATAAGGTCCAAAAACAATGAAAAAAACGTATAGCAAAGCCTGGTTGAGGGTTAAAGTGGTTTTATATCTGAGCGTCCCATGCTTCGGAGGGCATGGGTTGTCATTAAACAGCAGTCGATGCCTTGCCTTGAACAACTCTAAACCCTGGGGTAACCACTGCTCATACAATAAAGAAGAAGAAAGAAGTTCCATATACATAATTTATAATCAATGAGAAAAGTTTAATTCCCTACTGACAATATATGCAATGAGTCGTCTTAACTATTGGAATTATTAATAATATTCAATAGAAATACAATAATGATTATTATTGTTATGTAATAGAATTTAATTATTGTACAAAATAACAAAATAAATTCTTAATAAATTATTATATTATTATGTAATAATGCAATTGTTTTATAAATAATTCATGATAATTAGATTATTAGTTTACATATATGGAGTATATAATATATTGTTGTGTATTGTATTTATTTAAAATTGTTAATTTTAATTTCGCTACCACAATAACGGCCGCATTTATATTGTAATAATGCAATATTCCTTTTATAGAAATCAAAAGGGAAAATTAATTATGTTATATTTTCACCATAATTTCATTGTTTTTGTTAGGCTAGTGTTTATACAGTACCTAATATGATGATAGGTATGTTTGTTGTATTAGCAATAGGTACTTTACTTGAAATGCCTTTAAAATATAGTACTTGTCATCCACATACATTAGGAAATCCATTTAGGATTTTCTTACAGGAGCAAATACGGTGAAACGGGGTGAACAGAGACATGAATAATTTCCATTGTCAAAATTGTTTCTGGGGCTCTACCGGCTAAGTCGCCGAACATCGTTCGTGAATGGGGTTCCAATAAATAAAGGTTAAAAATGACTTAATCAATCGTTAAATCGGCTTCAACGTTGACAATCGATTCCGGACCATTGATGACGTCAAATGTGCTCATGGAAGCCGATTTAACGATTGATTAAGTCATTTTTAACCTTTATTTATTGGAACCCCATTCACGGAAACAATGTTCGGCGACTTAGTCGGTAGAGCCCCTGTTCCTGGATTTTCATCTACCACTTTTACCGGCTTTTAATTCACCCCTCTTTTTTAAATAATAATATAGCGCTCCCGATTTGTATCAAGAATCCATACCGTTTATATACTCGATGAAACTTGCCGTTTTTAGGGTTCCATACCCAAAGGGTAAAATGGGACCCTATTACTAAGACTTCGCTGTCTGTCTGTTCGCCCGATCCGAGCAGGAGTTCCCCAGGGGTCAGTCCTCTCCCCCCTCCTGTTCTCGCTGTACACCAGCGACATTCCCACCCCCAAGGCGGCCCATCTGGCCCTCTTCGCAGACGACACCGCTCTGTATTACTCGGGCAGGAGCCCGAGTGTCATTCACTCTCGACTCCAATCCGCAGCCGACGCCTTAGGCGACTGGTTCAGGAAATGGAGGATCGAGATAAACCCCTCCAAGAGCACTGCCGTGCTCTTCTCTAGGGCAAGAGCCCCCCCAAACCTACCACCCGTCCGAATGTTCGGCGAGCCTATCCCTTGGGATGGGAAAGCCAAATATTTAGGGGTGATCCTCGATCACAGGCTAAACTTCAGGGAGCACCTGCGGACCGTTCGCAATCGGGCCGCATTTGCTCTTGGTCGATTACACTGCCTCTTGAATGCACGCAGTAAAATGTCCCTTGTTAACAAGGTGAGAATTTACAAGACGTGCATTCGACCGATAATGACGTACGCCAGCCCGGTGTTCGCGTACGCCAGTCACAAATCCCTATACCGACTCCAAACGCTGCAGAATCGGTTTATGCGGCGCGCCGTGGGCGCACCATGGTACGTCCGCAATAAAAACCTACACGCCGATCTCCAACTGCCTACCATCAAGCAGTGGATGAAGCAAGCGTCCAAAACATACTTTGATTCGGCCACTCACCATCCAAACCATTTGGTGGTAAAGGCGGTCAAGTACACCCCATTCAAGGGCTTCTCACGTAAGCACCGTCGTCCCAGGTCCGTCTTGGACGAACCGGACGACGAGATTACTACTTACCTAGCTCAGATTAAAACCATTAGAGACTCCCGTGACACTCCACACAGACCGATAATTCGTACTCGTCGGACGAGAGTACGACCGCGATCGCGCCGCTACCTCCAACGCCCTCCATGACCCTTAGTTTGCATATCGTACCGATAAAAAGCCCCCCTCAACGCGGACGGGGGGCCGCGTCATGTCATTAACGTAGAGCGAAAGTTGCACTAAACTCCCTAAAATGATGATCTCTGCCCTCTCCCCGCCAGTAATCGCCCAGAGTCGAGGTTCGAACCCCACAGGGGGTGCCCTCCGGCGCGGGTTACTTAATTTCTAGACGGCTCTCGAGCACTCTGCTCGCCTCTATAGTCCGGTGAAGCAGTGAAAGCCTCCTAGGCTAACTGTAGCGTCATGTTAAAAAAAAAAAAAAAAAAAAATGTCTGTCTGTCCGTCTGCCACCAGGCTGTATCGTGGTAGTTAGACAGTTGACATTTTTACAGATGATGTATTTCTGTTGCCGCTATAACAACAAATACTAAAAAATAAAATAAGTAGGTATTTAAAGGGGGCTCCCGTACAACAAATGTGAATTATTTGCCCGTTTTTATAGATAATGGTTCAGAAACCTTCGTGCGCGACTTCCGACTCGCACTTGGCCGGTTTTTAGAAAAGACATTTTATGTTCATTAAAGCTATGCGCGGTGCTAGTAAAGTACACACGGCTACACATCAAACTATACATTCCCAGCATAATCTGATCTCGCGTTGTATAGGATTGCCATACAATGGCAGGTCAGCTTATATTGGAAAAGTATAGCTTAATATGTAGCCGTGCGTACAGTGTAGGGCATCGAGAACCGGCCCGATTTTAGGAACCGGTTCTTTCGGTTCTAAACCCAAGCCGGAACCGGGTACCCGGTTTTTTCGGTTCTTTCGGGTTTTTTCATAAATTGAAGTTGCAAAATGGTATGCTTGTCAAGGCTATCTTTTATATAGAATTTCTACTATCAAAACGAATAAAGGGAAAGTATCCAAACAAAACACACTTTACTGATAAGCATATATATTTTTTAATTATTTTCAAATTACAACATCGTTTAATGTATTTTTGCTACAATCAGTTCTTTAAAATTCAGATATTTCACAACCAGTTGACAATCAGTTGTTTGCAATTCACTACACTATAGATATCAAAAAGTAGCTATGAAATACTAAAAATTAAATTAACAATCTTACTACAAGCCAGAAATATGAACCACTCAAAATAAATCAAAAAATTAATATTTTTTAGGGTTCCGTAGCCAAATGGCAAAAAACGGAACCCTTATAGATTCGTCATGTCTGTCTGTCCGTCCGTATGTCACAGCCATTTTTTTCCTAAACTATAAGAGCTGGACTGTTGAAAAGGTAAGTAGATGTATTCTGCGAACCGCATTAAGATTTTTACACAAAAATAGAAAAATAATAATATATTTGAGGGTTCCCCATACATAGAACTGAAAATTTCATCGTACCCATACATGTGGGCTATTTATGGATAGGTCTTCAAAAAAGGTATTGAGGTTTCTAATATATTTTTTTTCTAAACTGAATAGTTTGCGCGAGAGACACTTCTAAAGTGGAAAAATGAGTGTCCCCCCCCCCCCCCCTGTAACTTCTGAAATAAGAGAATGATAAATCTAAAAAAATATATGATGTACATTACCATGTAAACTAACAACGAAAATTGGTTTCAATGAAATCTTGTAAGTAGTTTTTTTTAATGTGTCAGAAATCGTAAACCGCAATTTACGTTTCATTTAATCAACTGAAATACTTGCTGCTGTGGAACCCTTCATGTGCGAGTTCGACTCGCACTTGGCCGGTTTTTTAAGTCACTTACTTGTCAAATCGGCGTCATAAACGTACTTTTGTTACTGTCTAACTTAACAAAATGGCGATAGCGCGTCTACCAGTGTTGCCAACCAGAGATTGTTAAGGTGAGAGCTCTAGATCTCTCTCTCTTTCTCTCACTCTACAATATCCAGCTCACTATCGGATAGTATGTGTAATTACCGGAAATACAACTGTTATTACCATACTATCTGAGGCTGAGCTGCAAATTGCAGAACAAATGTAAAAAATTTCATGTCGCGGTGTATCCTGGCGTATATATTATTTTTGGCTTCTTTGGCCTTATGAGCCTTCAGTAAATATATTTTGATATCATTTATTTCCGTCATTGTCAAGTTAAGTCCGTCACAGTCAAGTCATACATAGTCCTTGTCTAACCCCAGTAAAGCAGTGGAGACTTTACTAGAGGCTTTTATGGAGTTTTGGTTACAACACGGAAAATCACAATTCACGGAAAATCACAATTCACGGCAATATCGCACTTTCCTCCACTTGTGTACGTTGTCGAAGATGTTATGTCTAATAATCCACCATATTTACACATAAAAACTCCAATTTACACCAGTTTTTGAAAATAAACCAAGGCCTCGATGCGTCTTTTTCCGTGTTGCGCCAAAACCTCCAGGCGAATATACCTTACTTAATGTTGCTGACCGAATCCCTTAAAAATCGTAAGTTTGTTTAAGACTCATCAATAGTTTTAAAATTATAACGTTATTTATAAATTATCAGTGAAATAACAGTATTTATTCTGTTTAGATAATAGATTAGGATAATATAATTTAGCATCAAGAGTATTATAGAGATAATATTATTTTAAGAGAGAACCGAAAGAACCGTAACGACCGGTTCTCCGTTTTACAGAACCGGTTCTTTCTAGGACCCTCAGAACCGGGATTTCCCGGTTCTTGTGGAACCGGGAAAAACCGGTTCCGATGCCCTAGTACAGCGAAAAGTGTCATTGAGGAAGTAAACTACATGAACTTTGAATTAACACAACATATTCTTGACAATAACTTACGAGCTAGCTAAATATCATTGCTATAATAAAATAAATTTTATAAATGTTTTCATACAATGTGTACCTAAATATCTATGTTACTAGAAATAATAATGTATACAACTATATTACTACAAACATGTTCTGACTATTTACAAGCGCTTTTTTAAAGTCTACGTGAATAAAAACCTTTTTTATTTATTTAAAAATTTTGTATTGTGATTGAGGCATGTTGATTACTTTTCAGGATTTTACTCATTGACCCTGCTTTACCATATTGTGATGTGAATGACATATGTTGAAAATGGCTTCTGGTAAAACAATTACTGACTATAGTAGCTATACTATTGTTATTTAAGTAGGTGAGTTTAGTTTTTAAGAGTAATTGCTATGGACGAGACTCCTCCATAAAATTGAAAAATGTACTAAAATCCCAATAATTGAGGTATTCTCCTAATTTTTCCTCTGAAACTTAAGAGAACTTGTTGGAACTATGCGTGACCGTTTGAACTAAGACTGCAGAAGAGAAGATGTGTTTGTCGGATGATTATTTTAGGACAGTTTTAATTAGCCATTTTCTAATTGATTGTTGGATCAGATAGACTGCTGTGTTCAGTCCAGTGAGTAGTGCCCTCAATGCCACGCCATAGATTGTGCGTTTGATCCCCACCCAAGACAAATCTTTGTGTATTGAGCACGATTATTTGTTCTGTCTGGGTATAATTTATGGAAAATATGTTGTATTTAATCTGTATCTGTACATCTGTAATCTATGCATATAATAAAATCGTAGAGTCAAAACTGTACATTGAATATTTTTTTAAAAGGATACCTGGGGCGTGCGTGATCTACAATGGATATCGAAGACAAAAATATAGTTTTTAGAATTTTTGTTTGTGTGTCTGTTTGTCTGTATGTATATCCGGGCTAAACTCAAAAATTACTGCATGGATTTACTTAAAATTTTGCATGAATATTACTAAGAGGTCGGGTCAACATATAGGCTACATATTACCACGCTATCACTTACGGGGGAGGAGTTATGATAATTTATAAACTTTAACGCGGGTAAAACCGCGATGTTTATCAGTGCCATAGTACAGGCTCTGCCTAGTTTGGGAACAGGACATAATTGTACCAGTAGGCTCATACAATAGCACCTTACCGTGAATTCTAAAAATAACTTCCATGTCAAACAATCTTTTGATAAATATGATGAAAAAGTGAAAAAGAGTGATGCAAGATAATATTATCCGAGATAAATCAAATATCTGCGTATGTAATGGGAAAACACATGATATTAGATATTATTATCATAAAAATACTGGCTTCATGATCGTACTCCATTGTCAAAAGAGTTGTGTCTCTATTGTCACACGCATTTAAATAAAAAACATAAAGAATCTTGTTTGTTATCTCTTAAAAAGTTGAAGGGTGTTCGATATTTAAACTTGTGGTTGTGTCCAGTTTGGAGCCGGTTCGTCAGGCACATAAAAGGGAATGCGTGAGTTCAAGTTGCGAATAATAAAATACTCAACATCGCCAGATGTTCATTTCGAATTTTAAAATTTTCGACTAAACGTAGTTATATTCTCTTTGAGTGTGATGCAATATTTCCAAAGACAACTTATATAGATAAACAACTATGTGCGAGATCTATCATTCTATTCAAACAATTTTTTTACATTGAATTTAAAATATTTATAAATAATTTTAGTGTGTTCCTGATGCTAAAAATTATGATTTTTTCTATGGGGTACCATGATATTTATTTATTTAGCCCGTTAAACTGGGGGAAAGATTTAATTTTTATGTCTTTATCTTTGGTTCGTTTAGCTATAGGATGTCTCTCAGCACAGTGTGCCTTTTGGCAAAGGCCTCTTACAGTAGTTTCCATTGCTGCCTGTCTTGAGCAGCTCTCCTCTATTTGGGTCCCGCAGTGAGTTTCAGCTCATCTTCCCAGCACACTAGTGATCGTCCTCGACGTCTGTTGCCATCTCTTGATATAGAATAAATTAAATAACCTAAATTCAATAGCGAAATGCCCCAAAGCTGAATTCAAAAATAAGATGTGCAAGTTATTTCTTAAGATGGGCTACTCTGAAGCAGAACCTAATGAATGAAATATGATTTTTATATTATTGACTATACAGCCACATAGAGACACACACATAATATAAGATATAATACATATTAATCATCATCATCTTGTTACATAAAAGTGCTATTTGTGTAGATGAAATAACACATTATTTGTATTGTATTTTATTGTAAAACGAAGGCACAAATAGACCTTTTGTCTATAAATATTTATTATGTATTCATATTTTAATAGACTGGATTTATGGATATTAGAATTATTTACATAGCGCGTTTATCTACATTCTACAGTCAATTTAATTAAATGATTATAGTCTTTATATTTTTATTATTAATGATGTAATAGAATAACCAAATAGTGACGATGAAAGCTGAATCTATTCCATGATTTCGGTGATTTATAACCGACTTCAAAAATGAGGACGTTTTTAGTTCTACTCTTTTTTGTTAGGGTTCCGTACCCAAAGAGCAAAAAGTGCGAGTCCGATCGCACTTGGACGGTTCTTTTTTGCGGTGTATTATACCAAATCGAATGTGAAATAATCAAATGTCAATTGATCGACCACTATAAATCAAACGTTCATAATATCGAATGGTTAATAAATCGACTATTCGCTACTAGAAAAGTAGGTTAGATCAGAACTGCCACCTTACAACACAAAAAACAAATCAATCGTTTATCGCTAAAGATAGGCTTGAATGTTTGATTTATTAACCATTCGATATTATAAACGTTCGAGTATATAGATATTAAGTTTATATGAATTATATTAATAATAATATTTATGAATGAATATATTTTTATTAGAAACTTAGGGGAACCGTCAAGGGACACCCGGATGGAACGAAGTTAATTATTATGTACAAAAAACCTGTATACACTCAACAAAAATAATCGTCGCGTCACCACACTGTTCAATGCGAAATAGAAATGAAAATATCTGGCTTACTTTCTATAAGATAGAGAGAGAGAGAGAGAGAGAGAGAGAGAGACAGACAGACAGAGAAACATGAGCACGCCGCACAGCTGCAAAAAGTGACGTGACAACTTTTTTTCCGTCTAGCCCACTTTCACAACGCGCGATAATGAACTTCGTTCCAAAACTTCTTTCCAATTAGCCATTGGGGTAAAACACACAGAAAATACATAAATATTTTATTGGTATAAGCATTTTCTTTTATATTTTTTTTTTATATATTTTTATTTTAATGAATGTTATAAAAACCCGTTCAAAAACAACGTTATTCATGGCTTAACATGTATTATAAAAAAACACATTCGAATTGATAACCCCCACCCCTTTTGGAAGTCGGTTAAATAGAGAGGTGTTATCATCAGTTTTAATTATATTGCATGCTAAGTTGTCTGTGGCATCGTAGCTCGCGAACGGGTGAAACGATTTTTACGCTGTTTTTTAACTGAAGGTTAAATTTTATTGAAATTGTTGTTTGTTAAGTTTCACAACGATCAATTCAGTCGTAATAATAAGTTGCAGCCTATTTTCAAGCCTTGGTCGGGGGATTTGACGGGCAGGTTGGCGTGGTTGGTAAATGCTTGCCTTTCACGCCGTAGGTCGAGGATTCGCTTGCCACCCAGGACAGATATTGTGTGCATGAACATGTCTGTTTATCCCCAGTCTGGGTGTAATCTATATCCATATAATAAAATCGTAGGAAAGTCCAAACTGTGCATTGAATATTTAAAAAAATGATACTTGGGGCGTGCTCTACAATCGATATTACATACATACATAGACTCACGCCTGTTTTCCAGAGGGGTAGGCAGAGACAACGGATTTCCATTTGTCACGATCTTTGCACACGTCTTTTGCCTCGATTACTGTCATTATATTCTTCATACATGCTCGCCGGTTTAGGGTACTTCTGACCTGGCCTTTCTTGAGAACATCGCCGATTTAGTCGGAGAATGTTCGACGAGGTCTTCCCCGGTCCGACAATCGATATTGAAGCCAAAAATATAGTTTTAGAATTTTTGTCTGTTTGACTGTTTCTCTGTATGTGATTTACTTCAATTTTTGCATGAATATTACTAGGAGGTCGGGTCAACATATTGTCTACATATTATCACGCTATCCGCTACGAGGGAGGAGCTGGGTTAATTTATAAAATTTAACGCGGGTAAAACCGCGGGGCACAGCTAGTATGTAATATATCCGTTATCTGATTTCCATAGTAAAAGCTCTGCTTAGTTTGGGAGCAGATGGTCGTGTGTGCATTATTCCCAGGATATAATTTAATATATCCTGGACTCTAGGGATAGAATAAAACCAGTGGGGGATAGTACAAAAGATTCTGAAGGGTCGAAGTGCTGTACACAAGTGCACCCCAAATAAGATAAGATTATATTAGTTAGTTGTACCAATTGGGAGTGGTTTATAATGGCTCTATGATTCTTGGTGTACCCTAAATAGGTAGATCTGAAGGTTACGAGGAAGTAGAAGACACCGTTTCATTCCTTCCTTCCTTAACTATAAATTATATCAAAATACAAAATCAATATGTAGTGTTAATTCCGCTAATTGTCAGTTTAATCATGCCGGGATGCAATTTGCACCGCCCTCCCGCCCGCAAAAATGTGCACATGCAAGAAGGACAATATTAAATTGTCCTTCTTGCATGTGCACGTTTTTGCGGGCGGTTTCCGCAAAGTAACGCCTGATTCCATTACTTATAAATTATATGTCAAGTTCCGTGTCGAAGGTAATTCCGAAGTGAATAATCCGATGAAAATAGTACGAAGCAGGTAATGTTAGTCATTGTAACAAGTATTCATTTTGTCGTACTATGAATATCAATGTATTATGAATCATTGACCATCGTGTTTATATTTTCATGTTGACTCTGCTATTTGTAGCACGTAACATGTTTAAAGGCCGAATTAGGAGGAAATAAGAGAGCGCGACTCCTTGGATCTGTTATCACGAGAGGAGCCGTCCTCGATCCTCCTTGTACTCATTAAATTAAACCGGCCAAGTGCGAGTCGCAGTCGCGCACGAAGGGTTCCATACCATTATCTATCATCATCATATCCGCCGAAAGACGTCCACTGTTGGACAAAGGCCTCCCAGTAGTTTCCATCGGTCCATCTTGTAGGGGGCCTGCCCACGCTGCGTCTTCCGGTTCGTGGTCGCCACTCGAGAACCTTTCTGCCCCAACGGCCGTCGGTTCTACGAGCTATGTAGCCATTATCTATAAAAATGAGAAAATATTAACGTTTGTTGTATGGGAGCCCCATTAAATATTTATTTTATTCAGTTTTTTTGTATTTTTATTATAGCGTCAACAGAAATACATAATCTGTGAAATTTTCAACTGTCTAACTGTCACTTGGAGCTGCGTAAATATCACAGGTCTGCAAATTTGAACTCTTATTTTCCTCTTTTGGATTTGATTGCTGATCTTGAGGTATTTTGGTGCGCTGATTACGAATATGTACTTGGATTTTTCCTATCACCCTCAGTTTTTTTTTTAAATCCTTTTATGTGAAATCGGAAAAAAGGCCAACTTTACAAAGTTTTTTTTTATTACAATGAAGTAACAATTATATTACTAAACTTAAAACATTAAAAATACATTGAAGGGACAGTAATAAATAGATTAAAAATATTGAATACTTTTATGGTATCTTGCTTTCTTTTCACCGAAGCTCCGATAGTGAGATTTTCGCTTGAAATTCCGACTTGGATCATCACGCTTTAATAGCCAACAGTAGTCTGCCATCATTACTTTATTCCACTTTCCCTGATAGCGACGTTCCATCTCCTTCAAGTCCTGGTGAAATCTTTCGCCTTGCTCTTCACTTACAGCTCCCAAGTTATCAGGAAAGTAGTCCAAATGCGAATTAAGGAAGTGAAGTTTAATGCTCATCGAACATCCCATTTTGCCGAAATTTCCAATCATTTTCTTTACAATTTCCTCATAATTTGGACTTTTATGGTTTCCTAGAAAATGCCTCACTACTTCCTTAAAAGATTTCCAGGCTTCTAATTCAATTTCACTCAATTTTCAAGTTCACGAACGCAGGTGGTACAAACTTTATGTGGGACCCACTGTTTATCTTGATTGGCGATTGATAGGCCAAAATACATATTATAAACGTTCCTTATAAATTCGGTTATGTTATGCTGCTGTTTTCTCAGCATAAATTGCCCACAAATGTAGCAAAAATTGTCCGCAGAGTTTAAACACTTTCGCGATGACATTTTTCAAGTAAGCGTTACGAATTGCACAGAAGTACTGACTTTTTAAAAATAGTGATGGTGCTATATACAAAATAATATTAATCTACCCTCATTAACTTTCTTCTAACGATTTAAGTTAATTTCTATAAAAAAAGCATTTAGCCTACAATAAATGAGGTCTTTAGCAAATGACCTAAAAATCCACTAGTTTTTTTGATAATAAGGGTATATCACATACTTAATTAAAAGTTATGTTTAACTACATTTATGAGAACTCATTCATTAATGTCTACTTCAACCATTTAGTGTGTTTTTTGTTCAATAAGATACGATTAAAATAAAGTAATTAATAAATTACTAGGAAGGCTTAAGTAATTTAGGCAAAAAAAAGGATGATCTATAACTAAAAATCCTGACGTGATGGAATTTTTTAATATTTTTCCCGTAATCAGCGCCCCAAAATCTATCCAAATCGCTCATCAAAACTGAAAGGGGAAAACCATTGCAGACCTGTGTTTAATATCAAATCTTAACTACACTTGTGGTGCTAAGGTGTTAAGGTGGTCGCCGCGCGAAGGTGTTAAGGTCTAGAACAGCGCTCTTCTGTTTTGGATTACCCCTGAATGGGATAACTGTTTGTGTGATCCTTATTTTGTTAAGACAGGGGAATGCCTTCGCCTGCCACCCGCTAAAGTGTCTGCGGGTGTATATTTAAAATAAAATAAAATAAAAAACATTTATTTTCAGACCAGCAGATCCATAGTGTTCGTAACAATATAACTTACAGGCTATGTTAGTATACATAATAAATTCATACCACATGGGCAGACTCAGATATGTCGGATTCGCACCGAATAAACTTAACCTGCTGTGGACTTTCAATATGATGATGTTGTCCTTACGTAATTCAATTCGTGGTACAATTATCGAAAACAAACTACTATGTACATAAATGTCCTACTGAAAATATTTAAAATTCCTAGGATTCATTATTAAGTAATAAATAAGGCAAACTAAATTCATTTTGGAATTTCCGAACTAACTGTATTCCTTCCTTCTATATTTATACGCTTGTTTAGGTTAATACACGTATCTTACCTAAATAGCACGTAGATACACACTCTTTTATATGGAGAGAGAGAGAGAGTGAGAAAATCGCATGGAAGGTTGTGTAACTGATATATGTTCTCCATTTGTTTTGTAAATACATACTTGTATAGATAATTACACCCAGACTCAGGACAAACAGACATGTTCATACACACAAATATCTGCCCTGGGTGGGAATGGAACACACGACATGCGGCATAAAAGGCAAGCATTTACCAACCACGCTAACGGGCCCTTAATTGGAATAGAACCGATGTTCCAGAAAATTTTGCCCCAACCAAATAGTGACGATTCGATGGGTTTCTTCAAATTCATGGCTCACGTTTTGTGAACATTCAATTGGTCAGGATACGATGGGACTGGCATACACTAGGCGTAAAAGTCCCTTTAAATAAATAAAGATAAAAATAATATTTTCAATTATCCACTCTGTACATACCAGAGAAGTTGGGATTTGTAGTTGTGAGCACATGAAATGTATTTTATCTACAACCTTTAAATAAATAAAGAAAATTAAAGCAACCACTATTTTCCGAGGATGGACATTAACTATCCACCCTGTACCTATACACACAGGGAAATCGGGATTTGTAGTTGTGAACACATAAAATGTATTTTATCTATACCCTTTAAATAAATAAAGAAAGAAAAGCGAACACTATTTTCCGGGGAAGGAAATTAACTATCCATCCTGCACCTATACGCATAGATAAATTGGGATTTGTAGTTGTAATCACGTAAAACATTTGTTATCTACCCTTTAAATAAATAAAGAAAGAAAAGCAAACACTATTTTCCGTTGATGGACATTATCTATCAACCCTGTACCTATACACACAGGGAAATTGGGATTTGTAGTTGTGAACACATAAAATGTATTTTATCTATACCCTTTAAATAAAGAAAGAAAGAAAAAAGCAACCACTATTTTCCGATGATGGACATTAACTAACTATCCACCTTGTACCTATACACACCACAGAAATTGGGATTCGTAGGTGTGAACACATAAAATATATTTAATCAATACCCTTTAAATAAAGAAAGAAAGAAAAAAGCAACCACTATTTTCCGATGATGGACATTATCTATCAACCCTGTACCTATACACACAGGGAAATTGGGATTTGTAGTTGTGAACACATCAAATAAATAAAAAGAAAAAAAAGCAACCACTTTTTCCGAGGAAAGACATTAACTATACACACAGAGGAATTGGGATTTGTACTTGTAAACACATAAAATGTATTTATCTATTCGAATCGAAAGTGAAATTCTTTACTGCCATTATGATACTGAGTGCCGGGTGGGCCGTTACGGCCCAATGCTGCAATGTGGGACGATTTGGTGGTCGTTAAAACATTGGGCGTGATAACCTTATTCAAATATCACAATGGTTCTCAAACTTTTGCGATCAGGAAGCACTAGAAATATGACTAGTTGTATTTAGGAGTCATACACTCCAAAAAAAAAAACAATCGTATTTCAAACGTAGGCAGGGGTGTCATTTACATATAGAACTGAAAAACTTGTGACTTCCCATACAAAAACAAGGTACTGCTGATTCCTTATGTATGGGGAGCCAAAAAATATTCTACGTTGTTATATGGATGTACAGACGCCAGCACATCCAGCTACCCCAATCTGTCAAATTTATTTTATAGATTTTCAACTTCATCACAAAAGCGTGACGTTCTCTTTCAATTGGGAAAATTTGATAGATCGGGGTAAATCGATGTGCTGGCGTCTGTACCTGTAAGAGTAGATTTGCTAACGCGATCTATTTATTCATGTACATGGTTGAATAAAGCATGTCATAGTTGGCAAGCATATTATAGACTAACTGTGCCGGCGGTTTAACCCGCGTTAAACATTATTAATTATAGCGTATGTGTTATTTGGATATATAAGCTATATTCCTACAAAGTTGTATCAAAATCGCTTCGGTAGTTTTTGCTTGAAAGAGTAACAAACGTCCGTACATTCATACTCACAAACTTTAGCATTTATAATATTTGTAGGATATTAGTAGGATTAGTTTTCTATATTATAAATAATAATTTCACTTCCCTCCTCCATTTATCCTCTATCGGCATTTCCCATGCGGATTAACTGACGCATATAGTGTCATGATATGCAAATTAATGTTCTTAAAATATGTCATTAGTAAATTCGAGTAAATGCTCGTCAAACACGTTCTATGGATATAAACTGCAACGTTTGTATAGTTTGACAATAACCTCCACGTATTCGTCAGCGCAGTCGCACCGTCACAGCAGTGGGCGATAAAGGAAGAAAGAAATTATTCAGAAAGAGATTTATGTGAACTGTAACTTAACAAAAAATTCTAATATCACTTTTGTTTGATCCGGTTTTTAAACCTGAGACCTCATAATCTGTGGAGGAACATTTTTTATTTTATTTTTTTTACACATAGTTAATAATAAATTAAAACTATTAAATAATTGTACACCCAACACCGTAACCCCCAAATTAAATATAATATTTTTTTTTATTTTTTTATTTATAACTTTATGCACATCAAATGGTACAGAAGCCAGCACATCAAGCTACCCCAATCTGTCAAATTTACCCAATTGAAAGTGGACCTCATGCTTTTGTGATAAAGTTGAAAATCTATAAAAGAAATTTGACAGATTGGGATAGCTGGATGTGCTGGCGTCTGTACAAAGGCGGACTTAATGCCCTAGGCATTTTCTGCCAGTCAACCTTAGGGTGGTGCAGAGATAGCATGGTAGGTGCACGGATGATAAAATTATCAAAATGTAAGAAAGTGGAGGCTATACTAAGTGACTTCTAAAGTAGTAAGAACTGGACAACACGATATTATACTATACTATACAATACTATATTATACAATACTATATTATACAATACTATACTATATAATATAGTGTGATAGTGTTACATAGAGGTTTTACAGCCTTAAACCATTCTACAACAAAATATATTAACAAAAATAAATTAGGACTACAAAAAAAATTTGAGATTCAACCCAATGCAAATTCTGTACCTATGTTTAAATTGTCAATAAACCATTATTCAACGTTCTACCGCTAGACCCACGAAGTTGTGGTCCGTTTGCCATTTGTTGAGAACCAGTGGACTTAACGGCTGGCGGCAGTGGCTGGTACAGATTGAGTAAAAGTATTGCGTAACAAACAGCCGTGGAGCCGGTTCACCTTGCTCGTCCAAACACTTCCATTGCCGGAGATGCGAAATTTCGATTCGGTCACCGAATTGCGTTATATCGCATTCTGGCAGTGTAGTGTTTACAAATAAAAAACGTCCAAGTGTAAAAAGATTTTATGTTAATTAAAATCTTCTTACACTAATTATTATTACTACACGTATGGCGCAGCGGCTAAGATAGTCGCCTCGCCGCTTCGTGTCGCGGATTCGTGTCCCGCGCCGGACAACTATTTGTGTGACCCATAAATGGTTGTTCTGAGGCCCGCGACACAGGGATTGGATTCCCTAGTCCGGCCGTTATCTTAAAAAAATTATTTATGATATGTTTTTATAGTAGAACAAGACAACGCCCGCACTAGGTAAGCCAATCCTTGTGTCGCGAGGTACTTTACTAACATTTAATAGACGGACACAAATTACATCTAGACTCCATACCACTATTAATGGGATACACAAATAGTTGTGGGGCGCAGGAATTGAACCCGGGACACGACGCGGCGATGCGACTGTCTTAGCCGCAGTGCCACAATTTCAACATAATACGATGCCAGACATACGGACAGCTGATCCTTAGTAATAGGGTTTCTAGGGCTCGGAACCCTAGAAACGGTTGATAATTAGCGGACAACCCTACAAATTAATTGTCCACAATCGCTATTAGGTCACGTTAACCATGAAAATTTTTTACTTACATTCATAGACTCACGCCTGTTTCCCAGAGGGGTAGGCAGAGACAACGGATTTCCATTGTCACGATCTTTGCACACCTCTTTTGCCTCGATTACTGTCATTGTATTCTTCATACATGCTCGCCGGTTTAGAGTACTTCTGACTTGGCCTTTCATGAGAACGTCTCCGATTTTATTCAGAGAATGTTCGACGAGGTCTTCCCCTTCCGGTTGTACCATTCACACAAGCCAGGTATACTTCTTTTGTCAATCTTCTTTCATTCATCCCTCTAAATGGCCAAACCATCGCAGCATACCTTTTTATTTTTTTTAATGACTAATAATACTTTTTATGGACAAGTAATCATTGTAGCCAAGTTTTAGTGTGTATAAGTCAATACACATACTTAAACTTGGCTACAAATTAAACATTCACTATACTGTAAGTACTTTGTTAATTTCATATCCTTATACAATATGGACTAATTAATGCCATGAAGTCACGATTACTAATGGGGAAAATTGCGATTCGTGAAATATACTATGTCGTTATTTTCTAAGCTTTAAATATTAATGAACTAGCTGTGCCCCGCGGTGTTACCCGCGTTAAATTTTCTTTGCTATAAACCTCACGGAGCCCGAGACCTTTCCAACGAATGCAAAACCGTGGAAATCGGTTCGTGCGTTCTAGAGTTATAGCGTCAGGAAGGAAAACCCGACTTATTTTTATATTAATGAAATACAAATTCAAATTTACAAATCTTACAATACAATATAAAAATCTAAAACTCATATTATACAAATTGTATGCCCTAAAATAGTGAACATTGTAAGCTCTTCAGCTGTGTGGCTGACGGCATAGAATATCGCCACCCCATCTCATCCCCTAGGGGGAATAGAAGTAGAAGGGGGAATATCTATTAGAAAACGGGCAGCAGCGTCTCTCTGTGTACTGACTATCATAATGCGATCGCCAATACGTCTACCAAGCAATTATGGCATATCCCATATAAATTATGGACACAACTCCATCGTGGAAATCATTTGGAGAGAGAGGCCTTTGTCCAGCAGTGGTCATTCGGCTGACATGATTGTAAGCTCTCCATAATATATTATACCAGCGGTGCCCCGCGGTTTTACCCACGTTAAACTTTATAAATTATAGCCTATGTGTTACTCCAGGATGTCAGGTAACTAAATACCTAATTTTATTAGAATTGCTCCAGCCGTTTTGACGTGAAGAAGTTACAAACATACACCCACACACTCACAAGCTTTCGCCTTTATAATATTAGTGTGATTGTCTACATGGTCGAACGCTGAAGAGATAAACCTACCTCTTCCGTCTTTCTAACTAAGCAGGTTCATAAGTCTTTTGTCTGTGATAATCTTTTAACCGTTGTTTCGTCGTAAAAGGTTGAGTAATTAACTGCTCTGTAATTTAATTAATATCTCTGACGCAGAGACAAAGGTCTGGTTATCTCAATTTACGTTGTATAGTGATTCATCTTACTAATAAACCTCTGTATAAGTAAACACAGTTATACGGAACTGTGGAATATTTCTGTTCTGGGTCTAACTTGCCCAAGTGAATCAACACGTTACCACATAAAGAGCCTTGGAGCACAGTATAAATATGGACAGTACGGCAACTAAGCATAGTTGATGAGATATATATATATATATTTTAAAGAGAACGCCCGCACTAGTGAATCTAATCCCTGTGTCGCGGGGTACTTTACAAACATATAATAGACGGATACAATTTACATCCAGACTCAGAGCAACTATTTATGGGTAACACAAATAGTTGTCCGGCGCGGGACTCGAATCCGCGACACGAAGCGGCGAGGCGACTGTCTTAGCCGCTGCGCCAAATGTGCAGTCAATTACCTACGCTCTATTGAAGCTGTAGGGTTGTAACTTTTTATGTTTTAGATACCTTCTTTTTGAAGTTATACTTCTATTGGCGCGATGGAGAAAAATGATGAGAGTGAATTTTTACGATGCGCGCGCACACCGACACCAAAAAATTTAACAGCATGAAGTTAGTTCTAGGTGGTATGAAAATGTATGAGAGTGAATTTTTACGGTGCGCGCGCATCGTAAAAATAACAGCATGACGTTAGTTCTAGGTGGTATGAAAATTGATAACTATGTTCAAGTTGTATATTAAGAAGTATAACTTCTAACGCGTGTACATAAGTACACACAAGTTTTTTTTTTAAACATCTATCTATACTAATATTATAAAGAGGTAACGTTTGTGAGTTTGTGACGACGCAAGGGCTAACATCTGGATCTACTGAGCTGATATTCAAAATTATTTCACCAATAGTAAGCTACGTTATTGTGGAGTCTCATATCTCGTAGTCTCGGCTATGATTCATGATCATAATTTTTATTTATCCTGAACTTTTGACGCGAAGTATTACGCGGGGCAAACGGGCAGAGACAAAAATATTTATAACGCGGAATGCTGTCCGCGGGCACTGCTAGTGTTTTATAAATCAGCAGGATGGTTAAAACACGAAAGCTCCCGTTTTTATCAAGTCGAGTTCAAACAGCCGTATACTACGTAATATGCACGTGGATTTTTAAAAAGATTACGGGGATAAACTTATACGTTACCACTCGTTTTGTAGCACTCACTACTGACAGCACCGCGACAACCGCTTAGGGGTCTTGTCGATGCGGATGTTTGTGTGAGTGTGCTGTTTCGACTGTTTGTATGTAGTTTCCGTACTGTTTATTTTTATACTGAGATTGGAGAGAGCAGGGCACAGTTTGCGTCATAAAGGTAGTAACAGTTTGAAAACCTTAAGTGTTGATAGATAAGGAGCATTTTTCAACTTGAAATGTTTCTATCGATGCGTTGTTTGTTGTATGGTGCCAAAGTTTCACTTGTTATACCGTCAATAAGGAATCATTTTGAGTCATCGGTGACTCATTAAGTGTCCTTTATTGAGTTGTGATTCATTGTATTATGCGTCGTTTAGATAAGGCTTACAATTAAATGAAGGGTCACTGGTTAAGTTTAACCGCAGGCCATCACCAGGAATTGTAGAAATACAAGGAGGGTTTCCCAAGTCATAAGGTTATGCATCATATGTTTTAGGTTTGTCCTTTATTTTGAGACTGTTAATTTTAATATACTCATCCTGTCTAATCCTTTCTAATTCTGGAAGAGATCGCTGATTGCGATATGAACGGCTTTTTTTTCTTTTTTTTTTTTAAGATACCTCCCGCAAAAGGGAATTCATTCTCTGTCGCGGGGTACTTTACGAACATAATGGACGGATACAAAGTAGGTCCAGACTCATCTCACCTCGAGGCCTGGGTGGGAAGGAGAGGTGGTTGCGTCACCTACAGACTGACTCAGTCAGATACTCACCGGACATGGGTGTTTCGGTGAGTATCTGAACCGGATAGGCCGAGAAGCGACGACACACTGTCACCACTGGGGGAGCGACTTAGACTCGGCCCAGCACACTCTAGCCGAGTGCCCGGCCTGGTAGGCCGAAAGGCGAGTCTTAGTCGCAGAGATCGGACGGGATCTGTCCTCGCCGGCAATCGTAGGGGCGATGCTGGCGGGTGACTCCTCCAAATGGGACGCCGTGGTCTCCTTTTGTGAGGCAGTCATGCTACAAAAGGAGGCCGCCGAGCGAGAGCGGGAGAGAACCGATCCTGCTCGCAGACGGAGGAGCGGCGGCAGCAACCGGTAGCCCAAGTCCCCCTCGGGGCTACGGCGGCAGTCAGAGAAGTGTCCTCTACTGCCGCCACGTGCAAGCAGCTCCGGGAAGACAGCGATCTGTTTGTGGCGCAGTCGCTGTGCCGGACTGGCAGGAGGAGCCCTCCCAGGGTACGTGTCCCGAACATCTGGGACATGGCGCGCCGGAGCAGCATACCCGCGTTCCCGGGGCTCCCCCATTAGGCGCCAAGAGAAGTCCACGGCAGGTAGGTTTAGTCGGTGCGAGTCCGACATACCCACCCGTAGTCACTTTTTGCGGGTGGCATGCGTAGGCATTCCCCCAGTCTTATGATGGGATTCATTTCTAGAGTGATGGCGTAGTCTTTAAAAAATTAAGTGAACAGTGTCATGTATTTACTTCCGCGTGTATTTGTATGATACTACAGATGTTTTCCCACAGTTTTACGTAATCGTCGCGATGAATCACTGATTATGTCTTATACCTACAATATCAATGAGCCAAATTTTATAAGTATATAATAATTAGAGTACCTATAGGTCTCATATTCGTTATTAGATCATTATACACTTATTTAAAATATATCGGGACTAGTCCCACCCTCTTACCCACCACTGCAACTCCTGTAAGCTGATCAACAGTGGCACACAATGAAATAACACTGAGCGGTGAGGCTCAGGCATGTCCCGGGGAATCGCTTTAACTGTCCTGGATCCCGCAAAGAAAAAAAAAACAAGGAGGAGTTAGAAAATGAATAGTTCAACTTCTTCCACTTAAGACTGTCTGCACGTGTGGCGCAGCGGCTAAGACAGTCGCCTCGACGGTTCGTGTCGCGGGTTCGAGTCGCGCGCCGGACAACTATTGGTGTGACCCGTAAAGAGTTGTCCTGAGTCTTGATGTAATTGGTGTCCGTCTATTATATGATTGTTAACTACCCCGCGACACGGGGATTAGATTCTCCAGTGCTTGTCTTTAAAAAAAAAAAGAAAAAATATATAGTCGAAAGGCTAACAAAAACAAAATGTTTACGTCGGTATCGGAGTTTCCATATAATACGTTTACTCTCGACTTGATTAACATCCTGATGCCGAGATGATTACTTTCGGCTTACCTATATTAATATAATATATATAAGTTAGTAAATAGAATTAAATTAGTTATTAAAATATTTAAGTTACTATTAATATATGAGTTACTGGCAATATGCGAGTTACTAGACTACATGACTCACCAGTTATATATGGTAATAATTAGAACAGATTTTCTTTTTTTGAGTCACACAATTAAATGTCCTGCGCAGGAATTGAACCCGGGATACGAAGTGGTGAGACGACTGTCTTAACCGCCGCGCCACACTTGAATTACTTAGTAGCAATATTATTATATGACATAACGTCACAATTTTATTGTAATATAAAAAATATATATTTCGTTCATGTATTGGTTTTTATAAGTGATAAGTCGGTCACAATAAAATTAACTATGACGTCTAAAACGTATGGCGCTCGGTCCCCCAGGCACAGAATAAATAGTACTTGCCCCAGGCACTTTGTAAATTTTAATCTGCAAAGGAAAACCTTTATTATCTTTCTAACGAACCCTTTGTGGGATAATCCTATTTTATTTTCCTTTGTGTTTATAATTACAAAGCTTTTCAATTATCCCCAATTAATTTATGAAACAATTTTGGAGAACACTCTCACAAGAAGTAGATTAGCTTAACAATAATTAGCGGCTGAATCTCATTATTAATTTTTTAGCTTACTTTGTAATAATTTATTAATTATTACAAACTAAGCGTTTGTAATAATAAGTAAATCAATGATATATAAATAACTCACTTAAATAAATTTACTGGCCGGTTGGCGTGGTTGGTAAATGCTTACCTTTCACGCCGCAGGTCGTGGGTTAGATTCCCACCCAGGACAGATATTTGTGTGCATGAACATGTCTGTTTGTCCTGAGTCTAGGTGTAATTATCTATATAAG
Source organism: Pseudoips prasinana (assembly GCA_951640165.1). Lineage (NCBI taxonomy): Eukaryota > Metazoa > Arthropoda > Insecta > Lepidoptera > Nolidae > Pseudoips > Pseudoips prasinana. The sequence goes on along the minus strand of OX621259.1, from coordinate 12,471,943 downwards.
TATGTATTTACAAAAGAAAGTAGTGGTACGTATATGTAGTATATCAGTTATCTGGTTTCCGTCAGATGGGAATAATGTACCAGGATATTATTATTATTAAATGTTAAACCTATTCAACTTATTATTTAAGTATTCCTAAATAGATTTTCCTATCGTTACCCAAATGTGCTGTTTTTCGAAATAATATCACCCGTAATCGTACATCACATTTCCTATACTGAGTTTTAAATAACTAGTATACAAATTGGTCAAGAAAGAAAGGGAAATTAATTAAGCAAGTTTGGTTAGTGAAGATTTTATGAATAAATTTAAATATGCCTATTTTTGTTAAGTTTATCTTCATCTTATACTGATCAACTGATTTGGATGGTGAACACTAATGAGCATTGGAAGGTGGAGACCTAATTCTTAGAATTCCACGGATTCTCCGTGCAGAGACCGGGTCCATCGCGTGGAAGAGGAACACTCGACAGTCTGTGACTTGCGACTCAGATGTAGGTTTAAGGGGTCCCCCTGTGATGCATTAACCCTCACCTTCTCTGTCTTTCAGTGTCCCCCCTCTTCCTAACCAAATTTGGTATGATCCTAATAATGCTGCTTATAACACATTATAGAAAACGTAAAAATAATCTATAATATTGTGTACTACTATTTTTGTGTCAATTGTAAAACAAAAAGCAATCGTTTTATGGTCTTGAATATTTGGCTCAATAAAATGGCAGGAAAATTCGCTACCACATCACAATTATTGTCACGTAATAGAAATATATATTTTATAGGATTTAACCTAGTATACAAATATTGCGCGTTTCATAGCAAAGGGCAGGGATGGCGAACACTTACGAATCAACGTGCCGTTTTTCTAAAGAAATGTTTATTGACATACCATTAAATTAATTTGACTATGTGATTATAGAAAAAATAGTAATAATAAATACTATCAACTCAACAACTCTTTATTTACTACATAAAAATTAGGAACATTTTGCCATGTGGCAATTGTATCTACGCGTAAGTTAAATTAAAGTAAAATTAGTGTGACTTATGTTTTTGCATGTTAGATGACAAATTACATTTTTTTAAAGACATAGCCCGCATTATTTAATGTAATACGTGTGTCGCGGGGTACTTCACAAACATATAATAGACGGCCACATATACATCCTGACTCAGAACAACTATTTATGGGTCACACAAATAGACTCGAACCCGCGACACGAAGCGGCGAGGTGACTGTCTTAACCGCTGCGCCACACGTGCAGTCACGTTATTACTCTCTGTTCTTACTGTTAACTGTTCGTTGTTACTATTGATATCTTGCAATTTTTGTTAATAAATGATAGATAAAACTCATATACACTTTAAAATACAAATATATCAACGAAATTCAGCAATGTAATTTTGCGGTGTAGATTTTTGGTAGGCTGCTGTGTGGTGAGGGCATAGAATATCATCACCCCATCGCATCCCGTGGGGGGCGTAGAAATCGACCAAGGGAATACGTACCAGAGAACGGACAGCAGCGTTTTTCTGTCAACTGTGACCATCAAACCGCGATCGCCAACCAGTCTGCCAAGCGTAGCGATTATGGCATATCCATACATTCTTTGGGGAGGCTTTTGTCCAGCTGTGGACTTTGGCTGACATGATGATTGTAGATACGAAAACAAACGAGCGAACGCCGCCGCGCCGCGAATCCTTCTTTTTTCGTAGTGCATAACGAATGACGTGGCCAAAATATTGTGTCGCGTGCCATTAGTGGCACGCGTGCCATTGGTTCGCCATCCCTGGCATAGGGTATTTATTGTTCGGAAACTGGTGACATAGCATAACCCTCAGAATATTGGCCCGCTGCCAATAACCGACGCAGTCAATTTCTTTAAGCGTAGCTACCATACTTAAGTTTATGTGTGAATAGGTACCGTTGACACATTGCTTTTGTAATAGAGAAACGAATCATCATTAATGATTCATGATCTGTTATGTCGAGTACTAGGAAACCTGTCATACTCGTTAGTTTTTAAAGAAATGTAGAATGGAGGTAACTATCCTATGTTTACTGATATGTTACTCTTCGTATAGATTTGATTGCAATGCCAGTAGGAGAAATGGTTCGGTATCGTTGTGGCACTCACTGCACCTAGGCTCGCCGTTAGTCTATAGATGGGTGGCCGTCGAATGGGTATATTATCAGCGTCTCCGTGCTTCGGAGAGCACGTTAAGCTGTCGGTCCAGCTTGTTGTTAGACAACAGCCATGTCAGATTCTTACTGGAAGGTTACAACTGACTCTTTATTAAATCAATATTTTTTTACTCACAAAGTATTTAACCACAATACAACAGTCAACATCTATCAGTAAAAGTATTTAAACCTTAATTAAGCTTTACTTAATTAAGGTTTTATTCACGGATTACTACATAAATGTTCGAAGTTAATTTGGACTATTACAATTTTCACAAATCCTTGCGGTTCCCGAAATTATAGTATATTATATGTTATTTGGATATATAAACTATATTACTTCAAAGTTTCATCAAAATTCACACATACATGGGAACGCATACATGGGAAGCGTGACGTGACGATGACGCGAATTCCACGATTTTTGTTCAACCAAAAAGTGTTCAACGCGACTAAAGAAGTTAGCAGTTCCACATAGGAAACGCCCTGTATAATTTTTAATGTAAGGATATAATATAAGTTACTCTTTTGAAGTTGCCCGGATGGAGCCCTAAGTGACCTACTTGCGTGATATCCGGGTCACCCTAGTTTGAGTTTATGTCCTGTTTACTGCTTATATGTCACAATGATGAAGTGTACACTTATCGTAACTAAATGAATGGCTTCCTTACATGAAAATATTGTCTAGTATTGCCGTATTGTTTATTAATTTATTTTTATCAATTGTGAGTGTTTGTAGCAATTGCTGTTAGAAGAAACCTCACAATCGACAGATAAGTGTTATTAGTACATATTTACTTTTCTAAATAAATATATAAATTGTCTGCGATCTACAAAATGTAAGTAATATAGTCGCAACTTATTAATTTTCCCGTGACGTTGAGTATCAAGGAACACAAGGAAAAGATTAACTCCCCCTGCAAGTATTTTCCCGTGACGTTGAATATCAAGGAACACAAGGAAAAGATTAACTCCCCCTGCAAGAATTTTCCCGTGACGTTGAATAGCAAGGAACACAAGGAAAAGATGAACTCCCCCTGCAAGAATTTTCCCGTGACGTTGAATATCAAGGAACACAAGGAAAAGATTAACTCTTTATCGATATTTTATATGTGGAACTATAATCTAAGGAGCAGAATGGGTCCTAAGTGCGGATAGTTTTCATAATGCAAGTATATGCTTTGCACTATGGTGGTTACTGTAAAGATGACAGCATAGAATATCACATTTCATGTCGTGGGGGTGTAGAACTCAAACGGACGAACGGTCTCTGTTTACACTGACCATCATACTGCGATCGCCAACCCATCTTCCTAGCCTGGCATATCAATTATGGCATATCCGTCCAAATGATGGACACAACTCCATTGTGGAAATCGTTTGTCCAACTGTGGGATGTCATTGCATGTGTTAATAATTTAACTCTTCATATAAAGTTCGTCTGCTCATCGGTATGATTGTATGGAGAATGAAAAATAAGTCACACATACAATTTATCCTATAGGTTGTACAGACGCCAGCACATCCAGCTTCCCCAATCTGTCAAATTTCTTTTATAGATTTTCAACTTTATCACATAAGTATAACGTTCACTTGTAATTGTGGAAATTTGACAGATTGGGGTAGCTTGATGTCTTAATAGTTTTTTTTGCATATGGCGTAATTTTAAAGGTGCCAACGGAACCTTACTACTAAGATTCTGCTGCCCGCCCGTCTTATGAGCCAAAAGCGACAATCTATAAAATTTCAACTGTCTACCTAGTTGAAATTTTATAGATTGTCGCTGCAAACAATAAAAATACTGTAGTTTCTCGATGGTACGAAATAGTTCGTGTGTGAGTCCGACTCGCACCTGACTGGTTTTTTATATATCAGCAGCCTACAGACCTCAAATTGAGTACCCACCACTAAATACACCGTGTAGCGACCACAGGCAAAATATCACGATGTTTATTTATACTCTATTTTTTCTTTTCCACAGAGTTCGTCGGACTCGGTGCTAACGACGAACTCCGTGCTGGAGCGCATCAGCAGTCTCCAGCAACAGAACTCGGAGGCACCGCACGTGAACGCCTCTACGCTGCACCGCAACAAGAGCTCGCTGCACAGCCCTGGCCCGAGCGCGCTCGGTAAATACGATCGTTATGGTAATATAGAATATCTTCCTTTTAGGCTTTTGTGGCTAAACTTGTGGGCTAACGTGTGGACGTCTTGGTTAAGGAGAACTGTGCTAATAAATGTACTCTTCATTCCGTTCATAGGTTCGATGACAGCTGATTAATACACAAGAAAAGAAAGTACAAGAAACAAGGACAATTGGCGACCTTATCACTAACACTCTTATTTAAAATAATTCCGTGATCCGCCGCTTAACCATGTCTCAGCTAAACCCTGCTCAACCACTTAAACCCCGCTCAACTATTTCTTTATTTAAAAACCCTACTTAAAGGTTTCTCAGCTAAGTAACGTCATTTTATTTTACACTGTCAACATTTCTGGGACTGGTATAGAGCTTGACCAAAATTAATCGACTAAATCGGATTATGTATCAAAACTTTATGATTTTAGCTCTATGGTAGACATGGAATGATAGATTTAAATAGTTAACAGTGCATTTTCAACGACTATTGATTTTCTTCGGTGGATTTTGAAGTTTGAGATAAGATTCCAACTGGTATTCAGTATTATTTAAAAATTAAAACGGTTAGTAACTTCAATAAAACCTCCATTCACAAACAAATGTCAAACAAAAGGTCAGCTGATGCAAATAAAATCCGCCATATTTAAGCAAGGTTTAAACCAGGGGCCGATGTGGTTTAAATTTTGACATGGCTTAACCGCGGGTCAAAGTTAAATCGTGTTTTTAAATGAAAATTTTGATAAACCATGGTTAAGCGGCCGGCTTAAATTTAAGTAGCGTTTTTAAATAAGACCGTAAATGTTTCAGACAAAGCGTGCGCTTCACTCAAGCACGATGTGTACAGAGAATAAAATGTAGGCGCGGTTAGGCTAAAATGTATATGTCCTGGGCTGATGATTTTCTTGCACACTATTCACTATTAATATCCGGCAGGCATGTGATACACAACATTTGCTCATGACGCGATGTTGTGTCATAAGTTTTAAAAGTTTGTTCAACAGCAGTACTCGAATTCCGCACCGCACAACATCCTCGACCTTTCAAGACAGTAATAATTCTGTCTTCTCGGTAACCTGGTAAATTGGTGAAAATGAAAAATATCCCTGTAGGTTTTTGTAGTTAACCTGTGGATGCGTAGCGTTGCAGTACTTTGTATTTAGGCAGCAGAATAGATATATGTAGGTACTAGAGAATGTTGCCCCGTCATAGTCATTTGTGCCTATTTATGATGCGATTCAGAGATGAACTACAGTTTGACTAACAGAAATTCACGACATTAACTAAGGTCAGAGGCGGCATGTCTACCTATAACGAGATGCTGCTTCGTTTTATATAATTGGAACGAAGTTCCTTATCGCGCGTTGTGAAAGGGGGCTAGACGGAAAACATTCTTACGAAAAGTTGTCACGACACCTTTTGCAGCTGTGCAAAAAGTGCACAGTATATTTTTCGTATATTCTCTGTCTGTCTCTCTCTCTCTCTCTCTCTCTCTCTCTCTCTCTCTCTCTTATAGAAAGCAAGCCAGATATTTTCATTTCTATTTCGCATTGAACAGTGTGGTGTCGCGACGATTATTTTTGTTGAGAGTATACAGGTTTTTTGTACATAATAAATAATCTATACAAATAAATAAAATTGGAGTGTCTGTTTGTAATATTGAAATAACCGGTTTTTACTACATAAATATGAATATATATACGGTACATACACCAAAATAACATTTTTTACAATTTTTGTCTGTCTGTCTGTCTGTTTGTTCCGGCTAATCTCTGAAACGGCTGGACCGATTTTGACGGGACTTTTATTGGCAGGTAGCTGATGTAATAAGGAGTAACTTAGGCTACTTTTATTTTAGAAAAAGTCATTTATTTTACTAAAAAAACAAAAAAAACTAATTAACACGCGGACGAAGTCGCGGGCACAGCTAGTAAGAAATAACTTCGTTCCATCCGGGTGTCCCTTGACACCTCTCAAGTTTTTTTTAACACAGTTTGTCGTTTTCCTAAGAAGTGTCAGGTTCCATTCGGCTTATCAGTTCAGCATCAGAAAGACTGATTGCACGTGTGAAGAAGCGGTTAAGAGCCTTGCGGCTTCGTGTCTCGGGATCAATTGGCGCGCAGGACAACTATTTCTGTGACCCACAAATAGTTGTCCTGAGTCTGGATGTACTTTGTGTCCGTCAATTACATGTATATATTTTATATACATGTAATTGTTATCTATATATTATATATAATAAAATCGTAGGAAAGTCAAACTGTACGTTGAATATTCTTTTAAAAGGATACTTGGGGCGTGATCTACAATCGATATCGAAGCCAAAAATATAGTTTCTGGAATTTTTGTCTGTTTGTCTGTATGTATGTCCGGGCTAAACTCAAAAAGTACTGTATGGATTTACTTCAAATTTTGCATGAATATTACTGATAGGTCGGGTCAACATATAGGCTACATATTATCACGCTATCACTTACGGGGGAGGAGCTGTGATAATTAATAAAGTTTAACGCGGGTAAAACCGCGGGGCACAGCTAGTATAATATGTTTGTGAGGTAGCTCGCGCAAATGTATCCATTTCTCTAGTGCGGGAATGAACTGTACCTAAACCACCTCTCAATAGCTACCCAAAGGGAATGCCATCTCTATCTGGCTGTCATACATGTGGGTAAGGTTTTGGTTTTTATGTTAAATACTAACTGCCTATGTGTTTGTATGTGTTTACATTGTATTTTTGTGTTATTGGTGTATGGTGTTGACTGTTATAAGTAAGATTTAATTCCTTCCGTATAACAATCAACATTGAAGATGTAATTTTATCTGCGAATGTTTTAATCATTGGTTTGAAAGGTTAATAATATAATAATAATATCCTGGGACATTATTTACACACGGCCATCTGATCCCAAATTAAGCAGAGCTTGTATTATGGAAATCAGATAACTGATATACTTACTACATATACTATTTTTTTTTTCTAAATACATCTCAGTAGTTAAAAATACATCCCTGTATACCATTAGATGACAGAGCTGTTTAAAAAAAAAACAAGAGTTCATTAAAACATTTTTTTTATTTAAAAAAAAATTCTATATGTGCACTTTATAGAGATTCAGACTGTATATTTGTCACATGAGTATTACTCCTAACATATACACACTATGTGATAGAAACAACTGACAGCCAAATGACTTGTTTATCCATAGATAGCATTTGCGTTCATCTTTACTTATGTATGCAAAATAATATTAGTACATTTCGTATGAATTTAATAATTATTTTATACACTAATTTATATCTTTAATTTTACTTCCAGGCGGTAGCATGACCTCTCTGACTTCGCAACCTCCGACGCCTTCCCCTTCGTCTTCCCTCTCCACATCAGACCTGTGCGAGCGGCCTCGCGTCAGTCACGGCAAGCCCAACCTCGCGCCGAAGCCCCCCGCGTTAGCTCCGCCCCCCACCAGTGATACTCGGCCTTCGCCTCCGCCGAAGAAGCTCATCACTAATGGCAAGCTTACGGGCCGGACGCAGAGTATGAGAGGACCCAGGTATGTTTACTATAATATCCGGGGATTATTATTATTCACACACGGCCATCTGATCCCAAACTAAGCAGAGCTGGTACTATGGAAACCAGATAACTGATATACTACATCGGCAATCGGCACGGCAAACTATACGTTTGAGTAACAATAATTTTTGCCTCTGACAACTGATTGACTGCTACGCCAGAGGTTGTGGGTTCGATCCCAGGAGGAATTTTTCTGTGAAGAGAATGTTCAGTGTCTGGGCGTTATTTATCTATAATAAGAATGTATTAAGAACTCTGCCTAGTTGTGTTGTTTGGGATGAGATGGCAGTGTGTTAATTGTTTTAAGATATTTTATTTATTTATTGGGCAACCAGAATAGTACACCCAGACTAGAGATGCGCAAAATATAAAACTGAAAAGAGAGATATATATCTTTTCGGTCAAAGATATATATCACTCTTTTATATCTCGCTCAGAGCGAGATAGTACAGAGTAACTGAACTATTTCATTCATAGAGCCAAGAGAGCTGGATCTAAAGTCGCGACGGGTCGCTCGCGAGTAGTCGCGACCGAAAGATATAAGTGATATTGTAGAACGATATTTAATCCCCAACGCAAAAAAATATCTGACTGTGGCATCGTAGCTCCCCAACGAATGGACTGGTTTTGACGCGGTATTAGCTATAATTTATGAAGATCTGTTCGTCAGACGTTTGCTCATGTTATCAGGGATTTTTAAATTTACATTTATAGCCATTTAATTATACATTAACATAATTATACATTAATTATACATTATGCACACACGGTGCAAATACGCGAGACACTAAATAAAATTAAAAACAATAACCATTTGCAATAATATTGTAGTACAATACTAAACTATTTAGTTCAAAATTCAAATTACGTCAATGTTTACAAAATGCAACGGGAAATTTGATACGCAACGCAAACCATTTTGTGCTTTATTACCAAACTATAACGTAGACTTCTTTCTGCTATTTTTTCGATTCCCGCTCACTTAGATACACGCGCGCAGTTGAAACGACTATCTCTCTCTTTTACAAGGGAGCGAAGTATCTTATACTCATCTAGTCTGTGCCGGTTTGAGTTCATCCAAAATGAATCTTATGATTCAGATATAAAGATATAGTTTAGAAACTGGTGAGCGATTGATATACTCGCTCTTTGGGCAGGATTATATATCATTTATATCTTTCGCTCGCGAGCGACACAAGTCTAACCCAGACTCAGTACAACAACTAATCATCATGTCACCCAAATTACGGCCACTGCTGTACAAGAGCCTCCCCAAAGAATGAGGAGAATATTAGCGCAGTAAGCTGGTCATAGTTCATAGAAAAACGCTGCTGCCCGTTCTCTGGTAGGTATTCCCTTGGAACGATTTCTACGCCCCCCACGGGATGAGATGGGGAGATGATATTCTTCGCCGTCACCACCACACAGCATACAACTAGTCTGGACAAGCCTAAAAATCCTTCCTGTATAAAAAATTCAATAAACTACAAAATAATATTGCTATCCCATATCGAAGCTAAGAAAAAAATTTATTCTACTTTGTTGCATTGGTCGTATCAACACACGGAAGACTTTTTGAAAATTGTTAATTAAATGTTAGTTACCAAAATAGCTATAATAATTTAATTTATATACTTATCTTAAGCATGGTACCACACACTACATATTATGTAATGTATTTAATTAAGGAAAACTCCTCACAAAACAGGCCCCGCCTAGTGTGAGGTGTTTTTTGTAATGCTAAATGGTGTAATGTTTGTCTTGTTTAATAAATAAAAAAATTAGAAGCTTAATTTATGCTAAGTTTTGTTAGCAATAGTTATGGGTTTGCTAAAGGAAGCTAATATCCTCCGTACGTGTGGTCCCCCAGGTCCCCGCCGACGTCCCCGCCGTCCCCGGGGTCTGGCGGCACGCGCCCCTTCAACATGGCGCCCGCGCCTATGAACCCGCACATCGGCACCAAAAATCCAGCTTCACATTTCGGTAACTATTTTACTTTAATTGTAAATTATTGAGTAAATAATCAATTTATTAATTATAAACTATTTAGCGGTGTTTCAATTAGATCGGAAGGTTGCAGCTTGTTAGTTTCAGTGCCGCTATATATGACAATTATCATGGTAAATTGCACTATATCTGCCTGCAATTGAATTGTTTGAGTTGCATATTTGATTGGGAAATATTTAATACAACATTTGTAATATGTGTGTGTGTTTTTGAGTGTGATAATTTAATCGTGCTTTTTGTCACGTTCGTGGAAAATTAATAATAATAAAATCCTGGGATATTATTCACACACGGCCAACTGATCTTAAATTAAGCAGAGCTTGAACTATGGAAGCCACATCAAACTAATACTATAAAGGCGAAAGTTTGTGAGTGTGTGACTGTGTGTGTGTGTATGTTTGTTACCTCTTCAGGTCTAAACGGCTGGAGCGATTTTAATAATATTTGGTATGGAGATAGCTGACATCCTGGATTAACACATAGGTAATAATTTATAAAGTTTAACGCGGGTAATACCGCGGGGCACAGCTAGTTAAATCTAATTTACACTTCAAGAGGCGTTTACTGATATTTTATGGTCCATGACAATCAAAATTAATATATTGTAGTGTTAATGTCGCATCCGAGCATTCGACGAGTTAGTCGAGGTACCCATTGAGAATAGTCCGTGGAGGCATTAAACACGTTTTGGGTATCATACTGGAGAATGTAGTTTGCTTGTTTACATTCTTGCTTGCTAATTTTCACCACCCTTCCACTCGCATATAATTTACATTGGAAGCGTGCTGAACATTGCCCCCCATTTGTTACATTATGGGACATCCACCTGAGCTTAATGCGAGAGGCTAACTTAAAGTTTGCAGGGGGCTATGGAAAATAAGAAATTATGGTAAATATTATTAATTATAAGTATTAGGTATTATTATTTTTATATTAAAGAGTTATCATCGCCGAATTTTCTTATTTCTTAATTTTGCAATCTATCGAAAACTACTTATACGACAAACATGGTACGGTTAAAGTTGTAATAGAAGGGAAACTCCCTTCTATTACAACTTTATAACCCTACCATGTACACAACCAACAAGGAAGACGACCAAAGTGGCATATCGTTTAGATCTCATAGGGACATGAAGTCAAGATGTGTTCGTTTGTGTGTGCAGGGACGCTGCGCGCGCCGCGCACGCTGCGGCCCCCCGGCGTGTGCCCGCCGCCGCCCCCCGGGGCCCCGCCGCCTCCACCCGGGGCCCCGCCCCCGCCGCCCGGCGCCCCGCCGCCGCCCCCCTCGCGCCACGCGCAGCCGCCGCCCCCGCCGCCGCACCACCGACACCCCGTCAGTATATCGCCCACACATGTATGAACTCTCTTTCTTTCTTTTCTTCCAAAGGTCATCTCTTATCAACACAACTGTAACAAAAATCATAGATTAAAATAGTCCCAGTGTATCCATAAAATGTAGACCGCCCATCTTTTTTTAAATATTTTGTTTGTAATATGAAAATAATAAAAATAATGGTAAATCGACACAACTTCACCAATGCTCATTGAATTTAAGAACTCAATACCATACCAAAAATTGGCACATTGGTTTTTCATCTATAATGGTCTGTGGCCGTCAAAAGGTTTACTATTCGAAGAAATATTGACCTTCAGGCATTATTTTCTTCATACATGCTCGCCGATTTAGGGTATACTACTTACGTTTCGGTCTGGACGATTTGGTCAGAGAATGTTCTACGAGGTCTGCCCTTCTGATTGTACCATTCACACAGGCCAGGTATAAATTCTTTTGTCAATCTTCTGATAAAATATTCATGTTGCGCAAACAATTAATTCAAACGCGACTTGTCAAGCTCATAATGCCGTACATAAACATAGTCCAATTCAGTAACAAAAAGGGTCAGATCACTTGCACCACGGGATCACCGATCACGTGTTAAGAGGCCGACGCGATCATCGCCGCCGAGGAACCTACCCTAGCTAGCCTGCGTATTTATGAAATAAGTAAAACTTAAGGGACCATGTTTATAAGTGATGACTTTTATTCTATATGCTTTTGTTTCTATAGTGATGAAGATTGCTTTTTTTATAACTAACCTGTTTATTTACTTTCCTTTTTCAAATAAATAATACTATTAACTATACATTAAAACATTAAAATTAGTAAGAAAAGTGTAATGATCAACTCACGTACTTAATTTTATGTTGGATTCGGCCAATAGTTTCAACCTCTTCAGCACTACCGGCGAAGTTCACATTCGACCTGAAGATGATCTCCTGAATAGATCGAAACTGTTATCCGTTACAATTTTTCACTACGTTAGTTAGGTCTTCACACCCCGAAGAATTGCAAAATTGAAGTGGCAGTGGGCAGGGCACATAGCTCGTAGAACCGACGGCCGCTGGGCAGAAAGGTTCTCGAGGGCGACCACGAACCAGAAGACGCAGCGTGGGCAGGCCCCCTACAAGGACACAAGGACCGATGATCTAGTGAGGGTCGCTGGAAACTGCTGAATGCGAATAGCGCAAGACCGGCAATTGTGGAGTTCTTTGGGAGAGGCCTTTGTCCAGCAGTGGATGTCTTTCGGCTGATATGATGATTATGATAGGTCTTCACTTCTTTTAATTATTGTATTTCAATCACTATTCTGTGTTATGTATAGGGTTACTTGTAAAACACCAACAACCACACAGGAATAGATACATAACACTGAAAGCAACAACTTTTGTTCTACAACTTTTGATAATTTGTTAGATTTTATTTCCATACAAAAATAAGTATTAATTTACTTTCCACTTGAATGTTTATAACTCTACGCGCATCGAAAAGATACTACATACGACGTAAACATACACCTGCGAGGGCGCAGAGAAGGGTGTGCAGCGCTAATACCTTTGAACTTGACCCATTTCTCTAGCCGCCAGTCGTTCGTCGGTTTTGATGTTGCATGTTCTTGAACGGCAAGATCTTTCGTCGCCGTTACGATCGTTTTACTGTGTGGAGCTCTGTTATGATGTTCAGTTATCTGGTTCCCATAGTACACACGGCTACATATCAAGCTATACATTCCAATATAAGATGACCTCTCATTGTATGGAAATCCTATACAACGCGAGATCAGCTTATACTGGAAATGTATAGCTTTATGTGTAGCCGTGTGTACAAGCTCTGCTTAGTTTGGTATCAGAACACCGTGTGTGAATAATATCGCAGGATATTATGTACAAACTAGCGAATATTTTTTGTTAATTTCCAGAGCATGAACGGCGATGAAGGACTGGCCCCAATGCCCCCAGTCCGCGGCTCATCGATGCGCCAAATGGACTTGGAATCCCGGTTTGCGGACCTGTTCAACTCGCCGTCTCAGTTCCCCGACCCCGACCCGTTCCTCAGGATCGCCAAGGGGTACAGCAGCGCCACCGTCGCCGGTAAGTACTCGTGATGGGGCACGGTGTGATACAGGGCGCTACTAGGCAAGGTTTAAGGGCGTCGTGGTCTCATGATAACATTCATATAGAAAACGGTCTTACTGGGGCATGAGTGTGCGGGAGAGGTGTGAGTGCCCAGTACACATATATGTACGATTAAATATATTATTGAGAGTGTTATAGGTCCCACACCCCTCCAGCAGAGTAGTTTATGGAATGCCGTTCTTATATGCCGTCAGCTTATAATATTAGTGACAGTAATGGAACGGCAAACTAGACATGTTTCTAAATCAAAAATAAATTTATAGAGGACATATGACAATGATGGATGTGTTTTGAGTCACGTTCCTCAGTAAATATTATTGATTTGAATATACAATGTTATGGCGCTGCATTGTGTCTTAAAGGAGACACACATGTGTAAAATTAATCATTTGGCTTTTAAACGGTTCGACATGAGACATTTACGAACCGAAAAAGACCATAAGGATGTAGACGGCGCCTTTTTTACGAATTCTGTCTATAACTGCTATATTATTTCGCTACGCGGCGCTACACTTTGCTGGTTACGCCAATACAAGCTAAATGCGTTGTAATTTTCTCAATATTTCACAAAATATCATCTGTCATTTAAATTGACGTGACCGGCATTGTTTAGCGCCACCAAGTGGAATATCATGGCAGTTTTGAACGCTATTGTCAAAGTAATAGGTGAATGAAAGATGTAATATAAAACATCAAAGAATCGATATTTTAGTATCGATTCGATATAAAACAAAGATTAAAGTTACATTCGATTACGACATATATATGTTACGCAGAGCAACACGCACAAGCATGCTCTATTTAGTCATACTATGTTAATTTAGTGGTGGTACACTAGGTACACACGGCTACATATCAAGCTATAATTTCCAATATAAGATGACCTCTCATTGTATGGAAATCCTAAACAACGCGAGATCAGCTTATACTGGAAATGTATAGCTTGATGTGTAGCCGTGTGTACATTATAGATATATTATTTTTTAAGTGCAATAGGTACAAGTCAATATTGACGTGCATAATATATAAGCGAAAGATTAATTTAGTCATTAGAAGAAAATTAATATTAAATTATTCCTTGGGAAATTTTAAATTGTTATATAAAAATATTTTTGTTAGTGAAATGTTTATTTTTACGTGCATGGAGCATGGCGTCTTGGTTAAGTGTAAGGAGACTGAAATTGGATTATAAGGCTAACGCGCATTTGTTAACATTGTGGTCACCAGAGTCTTTTATTTAGGGAACTACGCGATAATTGCACACTGGATTCTCATGGTACGTTTTTACGTACCCTTCGTTCTATTTCAGCTTTTACTCGCCTCTGTTGTCTGGTAGAGCAGTGGAAACTTTGTAGGCTAATTATAAACAACACAGTTGAAAACCCTTCCTTTCCCACTACGGATTAAATCGTGTTTTTCTTTGTACATGTTTTGTTAGAATGTGTAAGGAACGAAAATCAACTTCGTATGGTGTAGTTGTTGACTATGGATATAGAGGCCTGCAATAGCTTTTTATCCGTATTCGGAAGAGGCTGGGAAGCATTGTACAGTATATATAGCAAGAAGTAGAAATGTTGTTTAGGTATAGCTTACGATACTTGTTGTGGACTTCAAATTTTTATTAGTTTGTAATTATTTTAGTACGGGGTGGCATCGTCCATTTTGTCCTAGTCCTCTTAAATAAAGATTTAAAAAAAGTTTCCGACAAAACCGCGTATCGTGGGATTCCAGTTTGATATTTTTACATGAATCAGTATCTTGAGATCGGGTTTACAAGTGCGTGTTAGATATTTATAGTGATACTATACTTCTACACTCTGCACATAGTAGTATAGATAACTTATATTACGTGCTTCAGAACGCTTAGTATGAGTTTTCAAAAAAACTTAACGTTTGAACTGAAGATTATTCCTTTGGCTCTATTTAGTCCAAAGAGACGCAGTCGCTTTTGCTTTACTACTGCTATATAGTTTTGGCAAGTGGTAAACATAATTTTATATTTCGTAAAACACTTCTTGCAAGTGCAGGAACAGACAATTGCACTCAGAATTAAGGACATGAACTCATGGTTCGAACGTACGTTTTGTTTTCTGCGAACTCGTACTAAGCCTGCAGATTCTATTACGTTTCTGTTAAACCGTTTATATATAGTACATTTATTTTTGTCTATTAAGTACATACAGTATTTAGTTTTTCCAAAAAAATCGCATTTAAAATGTCATTCCACGGACACTGATTGGACGTTTTGGTATATTAATTGGTTAAATTCAAATTCATTTCACTGTCATTGTCATGGTGTTTCATGTTACTAACACATGAATGACATTCACCTTAATTCTGTCATACCCAAACTTAATTAAATGTTAATATCATATCTTTAAATGTGTAAAGAAGAGAACATTTTTTTAAATGCAACCGCGTAACTTAAATGATTTTTAAACCATTATAAGCCTTATATAATAAATGTTTAACGCGTAATTAAAATATGTTTCACGCTCATCTAAAAAGCGCGGATAAACGCTCATAAGTTTTAAAAATGCGTGTCAATTAGTTTTATTACGCGGAATTGCAGTCTAAATTAAATTGAAATGAAAATTTTATTTTTAGTAGTGTTTCCAGGAAAATAATTGTCAAAAAAAGTAATTTAACTTCTTTAAAAGTACTTCCAATGTCCTGTCTTTCTTAGATATGATGTTACATTTTAGTTAATATATTATTTCAGAATTAGGGCCACTGTGTAGTAAAAATACTGACTGATTGGCTAATTTATTTCTAATCGAGCTTTTAGAGAATACTAAAGGCAGAAAGGACCTTAAATCTATACATATAATAAAATCGTAGGAAAGTCAGAACTGTACATTGAATATTTTTTTAAAAGGATACTTGGGGCGTGATCTACAATCTATATCGAAGCCAAAAATATAATTTTAGAATTTTTGTCTGTGTGTCTGTATGTATGTCCGGGCTAAACTCAAAAAGTACTGCATCGATTTACTTCAAATTTTGCATGATTATTACTAAGAGGTCGGGTCAACATATAGGCTACATATTATCACTCGATCACCAACGGGGGAGGAGCTGATAAAATTTAACGCGGGTAAAACCACGGGGCACAACTAGTAGATGATAAAAGGATAATACAATACGTACATGATAAAATATAAATAGTGATGGAAATTGCAAAAGTGAAAACTGCCCGCAAACTAAAATTTGAGAATACGAATAATTTTTTGGTACTTACCCAATACAAAATGCTTCGGGCGAGGTATACCTAACATTAATTGTGGACTTAAAAAAGCTATCTACCAATAAAACTAAAAAAAAATAAGAAATAACTCACGAACTCTGACTTTGCAGTCCAGGTCACTACCCACTAGAGCAACCAAATAAAAATTACTTAATGACATAAAACAATAACTTTATTAATTTATCCACGATAATTAATAATAATAATATAATATCTTGGGACATTTAGACAGACGGCCATCGGATCCTGAACTAAGCAGAGCTTGTACTATAGAAACCAGATAGCTGTTTATGTAATTACAGACTTATATAGATAATTACACCCAGACTCAGGACAAACAGACATGTTCATGCAAACAAAATGCCTGCGGCGTGAAAGGCAATTAATTATCTACCAACGGAGCCAACCGGCCGGTCAATTATAGCGGTGAATATATTCAAACTACGGAGCGTTTTACCTACCTAAAGGTTAAATTATTCGTACTTACCACAGATACATAAGTAGTTAGATGATCACGAATTATTTGGCAACATTCAGTATTTTTATTACACCAAGCAATCAGTGCAACCATTATCGTAAAAAATTGAAAACCAAATTTAATTTCATTTATAATGTAAGCGACTTATTTTATATGCTGAGTGTTTTGTTTATTATTTCGATGATTTTATAATTAGGACTTTTACCAATGTATCGCGTTGAGTCATTAAGCGTATTTATATGTAATTATATTTTATTAATAGAACATAGTTTATGTATATCTGCTGACACGGTTGTTTGATTCGTGTAACTTGTCAAATGCTTGCACGACTTAGCAAGGTTACGTAGATAATGAAGTATGTTGTGATCGTTTTATTTTAATTTTTTTTAATATAGTAAGGTGCCATGACTGCAATTTTTATATGCTATTATTGTACCTGTATCGCTTCATGCCCATAATGTTATTAATTAAAAGCTGCTCAATAAATTGCTTAACTGCCAATTATAGTTTGACCGTGTTAAGTAAGCCTTCTCTGTATAGCTAGCGGGGTGCGGGAGGGGTGTATGCTCACATTAGACGAGGTTACTTGTAAAACACCAACAACCTCGCAGGAGTAGATAGCTAACACAATAAACAACCACTTTTGTTCTACGCCTTCGGAAATAAATAAATACCTAAATAAAAAAAATATATTTTATAAAATTTTGTAGTACTGTCGTGAGATTTGTAGCTCTATGTTTCATTCATACAGCGCTCGGCTCGCGCGCATTGGCACTGTTAATAACAATAACACTTTCTAGTTCACGTCTTTGCGATGCTCCTAGAGCCATAAACATTCGAGTGGGATAATTAAATTAATACTTACTTTTATACGAAAGTTGTAGAACAAATGTTGTTCTCTTTCTAGTCCTGCGAGGTTGTTGGTGTTTTACAAGTAACCCTTTATATACTGAAGGAATTCAACTCTTTGGCCACATATTTAAATCTTCGAATTTACCCACGTCTGCACATCAAGCTATATATACATTTCCAGTATAAGCTGATCTCGCGTTGTATAGTATTTGCATACAATGACATATCAGCTTATATTAGAATGGTATAGCTTGATATGTAGCCATCTACAATATGTATCCCAGATCCAATACATACTGAAAGAATACTTTTAAATGGTATATTCAGTTAACTCCTCATAAAAACAGTCATACTAGGACAGGTGTTGGGTGGGCAAGGTGCATGCGCAGGTAAACCATTAGGGATTACAACGAGTGATGTACGCATTTAAAGATAGAGTAATCTCGCGAGCTGTGAACTTAAATCTCGCGATTGTTTCATGAAATCTTGCTTGCAAAACTCTATTCACAATTATGTTGAAATTAGAATCACAAAAAAAATTATGTATTTGCAACACCCTGATAGGGTTCATGTTTGTTACTTACTTTTATATTTAAACACCTATTTGTACACATGATAGCTATAAAGAACTTGAACTATTCTATTCTTCGGAGAAATTAAAATTTAAGAAATTAAATTGATATTAAAAAATTCGGAAGAATTAAAATGAAATGCAAATCATAGTTGTCACGACTCATGTGTGAAATTAAGCCAGTTTTAGCCTGATTAAAGTTATTATTGAACTATCAACTTCTGGGCTTGTAATTAAAAATTTCTGTTGGATAACTTGTGGTTGAGTATGGGATTGAACAAAAAAGTAATTTAGAGTGAGCAATAAAAACATTTAATACACAGCGTATAGCAAGATTCCTTCCGGCTTAAATACAGCAAAAATGGCAAAAGTCATTTTTTCTCTCTTCAGTCGCATTTCTTTTGTCCTCCTGAACACGCAGCTTACTAGGGACGGCAATTCTTGTGACGGTTCAACTATAGCACATCGGCTTGCTATCGCGAAGTAACATTTGGTAATATCCATATATATAATCAATCGCGTCTCAAAAAAGCATTATGTAGATCAAAACAAAGCTTAATTGTTACATTTATAATCGATATTTTCTTTTTTATTTTATTACTGCAGTTAAGAGATTTAGTGCTGCGCGAATAAATACGCTTCTATGTATTGAAACGCAACTGGTATTGTGATAGTTATGTGTACGACGCTCATAGTATTTATAATATTATTTTTCTATAATAAAAGAGTAATAATTACCAATGAAATGTTGTGTATTTTATTGTCCTAACTTAAATGTTGTAGCTTGTTTGTGGATGTTGGTACATGTTTTAACATGCAGGTAACTTTGGAGACTTTCAAACTTTAAAACTTTGAAGACTTTGTAAAACTATCAATTAATGGTTATAAAATTTAAATTTATCTCTAGTGTGTCATCTTTCTTTTATTTTATAACAGAAAGTAGTTAATTTCGAGTAGATAATGTGTGTAAGTTATTAGGTAATTTATTTCTAGGAATATTAGTTTGTTGATGCAGTGTCTCAGAAATGGTGTTTAATACATAATTAATAATTATATAGCAAATCAAGACAAATAGTGGGTAGATCATAGACAAAAAAGCCATTACGATTGTTTAAAGAGGGTAAAAACTGTAGATTCTTATATGATAATAGATTTTCTATGTAATTTTTGTTTCTTCAACCATAGAAACAAAGAAAAGAAAGAAAATAAGTTTATTCCCAACAAGAATTCCCAAAGATCATTTTACATACGTGTTCATATTGAAAGCATGCCACATATCCGTACTAGCAAGGAATGGGTGCCTGCCTACCTCAGCAAAAGCTATAGTAAATAATTACTGTAACGCTGAGTACTTACACCATCATTTTTAGACTCATGATTGGTTCAAGTCAAAAATGCTTTTAATTATAGTTAGCGAGTAATGTGTTGACATTTTTTCCTAGATGCCAGTGTCATCGGCATTGCATTTGTGTTTGATTTTGGTCTTGGACGATTTTATACACCATTTTTGGGACACAAGTAAAGCATCGGTTTATTCCAATGATAGAATACATATATATATTTACTATAGAATTTCAAATATATTCTCCTCCATTATCGTATACTGCAAAAGTGCATTGTTGTGGTGATCAACAAACAATCTGCATGTATTCTGGGTAAGTTTATATTTATTATTTAGAGCATGCTAACAAATATACTTCATATTTCATTGTCATTAACTAGCATGAAGCATTTGCATGAACATTGCATGTACAGTCAGCAGTTTAAATATGCATACTAAGTCTCTGAAACCGCCATATTATTCCGCTACGTGTCGCTATACAGTGCCGGTTACGTCAATGTCAATGACAGGCTTAAAACGTCAAATAGGAACTGCCTAAGTTGCCGGTTATCGTGATCGGCGTTAAAATAGAAGGTTAAAAATGACTAAATAATTCGTTCAATCGGTTCCATGAGCACTTGTGGTGTTATAAATGGTCTGGAATCGATTTTCAACGTTGAAGCCGAATGATTTAGCAATTTTTGAACATCATCTAGTTGAACGCCCATCACTTTTACGATAACCGGCGAATTAGGCTGTAGCCACCCTGAATGCGATGCTTTCACTTTTTACATACCGCCATGTTGTTAATATTGACGTTATCGACTATGACTAGCGCCGCGTAGCGGAACAATAATGGCTGTTTTTGATGCTATTTATCTACAACGTAAAAACGAAACCTAAGAGACTTGGAATTAAATTTGATGAAAAATAACGGCTCACGCTCACAACAGCTCACGTAATTAATTTAATGTTATACTCGTCAAAACTTTCGACCCCTTCAGGGCGAAAATTAAAGACGTGAGTTACTTATATTTTTTTTACTATGGCGATTGGTACACTACCCCGCATTATGCAGCGTCGTGAGTGCACTACGCTGCATCAGGCGGGGCAGTGTACCAATCGCCTATGTCAGCTCCTTATGTCAGTTTTAATTATAATACATTTTGTTGATCTTACGAGACTGAGACAGATACGGGTTGATGGTATACGTATTTTTGCAGCTGACTGCGATACACTCATACACATTTGCACGATGCATGAGAAAAGAGACGGAATTATAATATTGATACTAATGAATCGACTAATGACAAAATTATATGGATTGTTATATTAAAACGTGCTTTGTGAACGATTATAAATATGTGTGGAAACGTAACTGACTGCTGTTGATGATAGAAAAATAAAAACCAATAACATCTGTATGATACACTGTTTTTAGCGTTGGTCACCTCTGGAATGGTGCAATAAGTTTCAAGTTTATTAACAGTCAGACAATATTTACGTGGAACTTATTGTATTATTCAGGGTAACCGTCCGTTCGTTAGGATGTATTAATATATAACGTGTGTGTATGTGCCAGGCAACAAAGCGCCGGCACCGCTGCCGCCGCTGCGCGTGCCGCTGGAGGGCTGGTCGGGCACGTCCAGCGCGTGCTAGCAAGCGCGGGGGGCGCCAGCCCCCGGCCCCCCAGGGCCCCCGCCAGCCGCGCCCAGCGTGCCCCCCCCTGCAGCCCCCGCCCCGCCCACCGCGCGCACCATCCTCGCTCCACACCACCCCGCCGCCCACGCGATACTGTCCGTAGCACAAGCGTTACTGTGCCCCGCCAACGCCCTCGCCGCTACTTTACTGCCATCCCAGCCCTCTCGAACTGTCCAATTCAGCAAACCGCCCACCCAAAATAGCCAACCTTTCGACTCCAAAACATCCGTTATCAATAAAAGCTCTACCGTTGTCGATACTCCAGCTGATTTATCGATTCTTCCTATCGATGAGGTTATTATGCCGACGGACGACGTGAGCGATTTGCGTGACGTTTTTGATGCCATCAATCGCTTATGCGAGACCATGAGGACTTCCACTTACGAGGAACAGACTGATACAATTGATGAGACTGAGACGGAAACACCGGAGAGTTCGATGGTTGCGGAAATAATGTCACTTTCGGGCAATATTCAGTGGAACGACAGCCAGGCAAATGAGGACTTAGTGAATACGCCTTCAGGTGGGATAGAGATAAATGATATACAAGTAGATGTAGTCGAAAAATTGGTTAATCCATTAAGAAATGATAACCAGGCAGTTGTAGAATCTGTTGATGAACTGGTAAGTCCACCTTCAGGTAGTATTCAATGGAGCGATAACCAAGTAGTAGACCTAGTTGCGGAGCTAATAAGCCCACCCTCTAGTAGTGTCCGTTCATCAGACGCGTACCGTGCGGACAAATGGAGTGATGCGTTAGTATCCCCACCTTCAGCTGATGAAGCAGACGCCTTTCCTTCCGATACAGATTTAGCAATACCACAGGAGCCTGCTAGCGAAATGTATTATACTGCATCTTCTGAAGTTTCTTTACTATCAGATGAAGTTCAACCTACTGAGGAAAACGAAGCTCCTAAGGTAATAGCGGGGCATGTGGCCGCTATGCGGGAAAGGTTCGAAAGCATGACGCGCGCCAACACGCCATGCCCAGACCTCATGCGGTCTGTGTCCCCATCCCTCGATGTGTTCCGTAATGTCACACCTGACCCTGATGATACGCTGGCGTAGTCCAACGGTCCTGAAAGGCATTTTAATGGTGCAAGGCACTAAAACCTGGACCACAAGAGTTTTTGCATTTGTTTGAACAGTCTGCCACAAACGGCACGATGGATTGGCTCGGAATCTGTCTGACGACTTATGGCAACCCCATAACGGTTAAGAGATGTATGACTGGATAGAAAAAAATTGTATTAATAATATTCTATGTAGTATAAGTAATCAGTATTCGTTTCGTATTGGATCTCTGCTAGTCTCCAAAATTTTCAAACCAATAGAAACGTGCCAATTAAAAGGTGTTCACACGTAGCTAAACGGTTGTGAATTATTTTTGTAGCCATTTCAGACCGCAGTATTGCAAACAGTTACATATCGACTAAGATTGGTTGTTTAGTTCTAGGGACGTAGTCTTATGTAAGGAACTCGATAGTAGCGGGACAGCGGGATAGAGGACCGCTAGAAATGTAATCATAACTGACGGATACATTCAAATAAATACGTAGATCATCGACATTCTACACAATTATAATTATTCGATATTTATTGTGATTTTGGAACGCTCAAATTTTGTAGTTTTGTAACTGAATTATATAAAACTTGCAGTGATTTGTATACTTATATTTCAGACCAAGTAGCATGTTAAGTGCTTAGCTTAGATGTTACAATAGAGATCCTAATTCTATTCCACGCCACCTACAAATTTTTAAATTTATCTATACGAAATGTTTGCATTTCAGATTGCTTTTAAATGTTGCCATACATAGATTTTAAGTATTTGTTGTGAAATTATTTTAAATGAAAATATTAGCATCATTTGTTTATTTTAAAATTTAATGTGTTGAATTATTTACAAAAAAATATTTAATTGGGTTAACGAATCGTTTAATGGTGATACTAGTTAAATGCAATAATTGTATTATTAATTACTTATATTAAGCCTGTTGTATTTCATGTAATTTAGGATATGGTATTGATATTTCTGGTAACAAGTCTAGTGTATAGTTGTCGTGTAAATGTGTTATGTGTACAGACGAGACCTTTTATTATATAATTCAATATACAGCTTTATTAAATTATTACAACTTTTATTTTATTATTTACATTTTTTTTTATGCATAAAGGGTTAGCGCTTGACCACGATCTCACCTGATGGTAAGTGAAGATGTGGTCGAAGGTGAACCGCGCGTACCCATAAGATGCCTGTTCACTCTAACCTTGAATAAACCCATGTTATATGAGTCTGGAAACACGTCGTTTGGAAGGTTGTTCCACAGCTTAGCCGTGCGTATGATGAAAGAGGAAGCAAAACGCTTCGTACGGCATAATGGGATGTCAACGACATAGCGGTGGAGAGCCTCCCGACGCCTTGTAGTCCGGTGAAAAAAGGGAGATGGAGGGATAAGTTCATGGAGGTCTTGAGCGCATTCTCCATGAAACAGCCTGTAGAAAACCGATAAGCTTGCAACCTGTAATTCTTTATTTAGATGTGTCCTTAAATGTTGGTAAGTGATATAGCAAGATGTTATGTACCTACCATATTTATTCCTATATTTATTCCTAAAATGTACGAAATTGTGAGTGAGCGAGGTTCTGCTCACTCACAATTTCGTACATTTTAGGAAAAAACATTATTTTCAGGTTACATTTATGTTAAGCAAATAGATTTTTCATTATTATACCGATTGTATTTTATTTATCAGAATTTTGTTTGAATTCCGTATTGACGTCTCTGGTGCTACAGTTACACTTATTTTACAAAATTAGGATCAACCAAACCGTATGTCAGAATGTGTAAAAATATAGGTTGTTTTTCTCTACTATAGTAAAATCTAAGCATTAAATCATCATAACAGATCATGCGGCCGTTCACAATACCATAGGCCTTATAGTGACCAAGATCAGTCGGTTTCAACGAAGGGACATACTCAACAACAGCTAATAGTTTAAAACATTTTCCTTTTAAACTGATAGTTTCGGGTAATTCCTTTAAACTAACTTGATCTATCCCATTTAAATCAAATGAGATCAAATAAGAAAGCTCGTAATTTGAATTTTCTACACTGTTACATGACACACATGTGCTATTTTCATCCTCAATACAAATTGCATCTTCTAGACTGGAAAACCCAAAAATTCGAATCATATCTATATTAATCGGCAAAAAAAGGCACCTTTCGGAAGATTTTGTCTGACGTACACAATTCTTTAAATCACTGTTTTGTGAAAACTGCTCTGTAAATTGAATTTAATAATATATTTTCAAATATGAAAGTAGCATTAAAAGCACAATCAACATTTATAACTTTACATACTCGCGCTTTTTATTCGAAATATTCAAGTGCTATTTATGAGACCTCATTTCATAAAGCTCTTGATGTGGTGAATGACTATCAGATAAATGTTGAATGTGTCTTGAGATCGAAATCTTTTTTAAATTATCAATACATTTTTTGAAACTTTGATTTGTACCTATTGTATCCTAAAGACAAAATATACCTACATTACGGAGTCTAGGCCACACGTGTTCCTTAATTTCATTTAATTTTCACCGATATAGATAGAGTTCCATAAATTACCATTTCTTATAAATGTAACACAACTTTTCTTTGATATTGGATTGTCTACTTCAATATTTTTTCCTCTCCAATCACTTCCGACAGTTCAAGAAACAAGTATTTTCTTATTGCCTTAAAATAACTAATGTGAGGGTAAATACTGATCTGTCCATAAAAATAATAATTTGTGTCTCCCTACAATTTTTTCTACTAGAAAAAGTTGATAATCAATTTTCTCTTAAAGTATGCAATTTAGAGGAACAAACGATGTGTCATATTTTAGTTAAGAAATAGTTAAAACTTTTATTATAATTTGCGCTAATCTAACAGGTTGAGCCTATTCAAAGTTGAACATATTGGGCTCTCAGTTCTGATATTTTAGTAAAATTCAACTTTCATTTACTTCTTAACAATTGACTTTTTGTCGTTTTTTCTTTTTAACTAATTCACTTGAGCGTCTAAGTAAAATATGGTAAAGTCGTATTTATGTATTTCTTCAGAAAAATTCATGTTTTGCAGATTCCTCAGTTCAAACAATAATGAACTGAGGGCCCTATATATACCGCTATAAATCTGTAATGAAATATTCTGCAGATTAGAGAATTTCTTAAAATATTTAAGAAATTCTTAACTAAATTCTTAAATAAAAATTATAAACCCAGAGATAGTACTTAGAGATTTAGACTACGCCACTTTATGCATTCTGACGCAATGGAGGGCCCAAGTTATTTAATCCAAACAGTTTTAATTCACGTTTAAGAAATTCGTGGCCCTTTGCTCTAAGTTTTAACTATTTTTAACTAATTTTCCTAAAAGTCTTATTATGTATCACAAAAGTTTGAAAAATGGGCCCTCGATTCTGACGCACATATGTTTGGGGTTTTTCTGTAATGAAAAGTTTCTCAGTATCAACCCGAAGTTGGCGTTATTTACACCCCCTTGCCTCTGAGAGCACGTAAAGCCATCGGTCCTGTAACTGACACCTTTTCGATCGTGTCGTTAGTGGTCTCATCGGATCGTGATGGAATCGAGTAACGTTGTTTTTGCGCACACACTTGTGTACTATATATGGCTCGCACAGATGGCTAGTCTCCATTGAGACTGGCCGTCGTGGACGAAATTCGACCGGGAGGACATTAAGTATTATTCCTTGGAAGTCGGTTACGCTGGTTTTAGTAAGTATTGTTAGAAAGGTTCGAGCATTAGAATAAAATCTTTTTAATGGTTTGCACGGAAGTTTGTCACGACCATAAAGTTCGTATCACGACTCACTGCTACACAGAGTATATAAGCTCTACGTCATACAAGAGATGCAGTAACGCAAGTGACAGATAATTTAGTGTTGCCATGTCGTAGCTTTTAACTTAGCTATAGATTTGGATGAAATTCTATAATGTTACGATATTGAGATGTAGGGCACAGCATTCATTCACCCAAAGAGCACCACGACTGGGGAAGTACCTCCACCTTACAGAAGACATTCCTTAATAATAACATACAACTTAATGTTGTAGGTATTTCTGCGTGTAAGTAAGGTCGCCAGAGCTCATCGGGGTAAGGGGAAGGGTCAGCAACACTTGTTTGCTGACTAGTTATTAGAATAGGGACACAAATGTTACTCTCGGAATCTCAACAAATCTAACATCTTCTTACTATTTGCTATACTCTGATACATTAAACCTCGTAAAATAAAGCAACTCAAATACATTATCCGCCTTATATCGCTGTGGGATAAAAGATTATTTTGAGGTCTTGGCTATTTTATGTGACGTAGAAGCAAAAATACCTCACAAATTTGGGTTACTATTTTCTTCAAATATTCAGATGAAGTCGCTGAATGCGCGCTGCGTGAGACTGCTCACTGTGGAGATCCTTGGGGGAAATCTTTCAGCTGATATTCATCACATGCAGAAGTCGAGCAACAACGTAATTAGCGAAACAATTGCTCCTTAATTATAAAGTTGAATGGCGTTTGAGCGATACTTAATACGAACTACCAATCGAACTGCAAGATATGTATAAAATAATTGCGGGAACTTGTTGCAGTAGAAAATAGATTATACGTATGATTTAGTTTATTTTTAGTAAATAACTTTTGTTGTAAATTAGATCTTGCTAAAGAGATAATATAATCTGTAACTAGTTCTGAGATATTAAATTCTCGATTTGCCCAGTTACCTAGACTTATCTGTCGATGAGACGACAATAGGGGAGGGCAATCTCGAGTCCTCCCAGGGTACGTGTCCCGACCATCTGGGACATGGCGCAACAGGGGGGCACCGGAGCAGCATACCCGCGTTCCCTGGGCTCCTCCCGTTAGGCGCCAAGAGAAGTCGACGGCAGGTTAGGTTTAGTCGGTGCGAGTCCGACATACCTACCCACCCGAAGAGTGAACATCAGAATGACTGGCCCAACTGATCAATCAGGTTTAAAATATTACAAAATTTTAATACTTATTTGCTACTACCTTACCTTTGTTTAAATAATTGGTACCTAATGAACAACTGAGAAAATTAATTTAAAAATTGGCCAGTCATTCTGATGTCTGAATGACTGCCCACATTTAGAATCTTCACGTAAGGGTTTCAAAATTTCAATTCGTTTTTACAAAAATTTAGTACCCATTTGATACCTAAACATAGGTATATTTTTTCTAGATTTTTAGTTAGTTTCTTAACATATCTGTACTTTTTCGATAAATAAACATTTATTTATTTATAACAGATTTTTTTACTATATTTAATAATACATGACTATGTTAAATAATACAGAAATATTTTTTTATTCATTGCAATTAAGCTATACTTTTAAACGATTAAGGTAGATGTACCATATTACGTAAGTGTACGAAATTCCGTAAGTTTTCGGTTTAGGCCTAAAAATAAGAAAACTTCTAATTGTATCAAAAAGTTCTAAAATTATCTATTAAGTATGTACAATAGAGCGTCAATTACACACGTTAAAAAGAACTGTAACCATCGTCGGCTCAGTTGTCACGTCTCCCTAGGTCGGTCTGCGCCAAACCGCCATAAAGGTAGTGTGTGTGTTGCGTACGCGTAAGCTACCGCGCGGATTTTCATAAGGATATTGCGAGTGATATGTAAGTATTTTCATAACTAAGTAATGTAATTATTTTTAAGGGTTTTAAAACAAACTGATTGATTACCGTTTCAAGTTACTTCATTTAGTTTTTAGCGAGTTAATTGAAATTTTCTGATTGCCGGAATTACCTACACCAAAATCCAACAGTGTCCATTATTACGTAACAATTACGGAATAGAGGGAAGGAAGGTGATTTTGTTTTTTGTAATTTGTCAGGAACGAGAAGAGATAAGTAAACAAAAAAAGCTGTTACAGGTCTAATATATAACATAGTTTCTTGGAATCAAATTACGTATTACGATTTTATTTCTCTATGTTATGAAATACGTGTGTAAAGAGAAAACATTTTTTTACTTTAAACAGATTCGTCACAAATAACATCGGTACAAAATCATTAATTTGATTAATTTAATTGTATCTTCCAGTATATTTTTTGGTACCTATTACTAGTATGATTG
This sequence comes from Pseudoips prasinana, assembly GCA_951640165.1. Taxonomy (NCBI): domain Eukaryota; kingdom Metazoa; phylum Arthropoda; class Insecta; order Lepidoptera; family Nolidae; genus Pseudoips; species Pseudoips prasinana. Next base: position 12,443,228 of record OX621259.1, on the reverse strand, counting down.
CATTCCTATACAATTCAAGTCATTTTATGTTGTTAAGAAATTATTATGTTATAATAATATATGTTGTTATTAAATTTAAATAAACTGTTTTCCTACACTTATAAAATAAAGTTGTTGTATTTAGAACACGTCACATTAAATTTATGTTTCATGTAATCCTGCAGAAAAACGGCATTTTTCTGCATATGCCGGAATTACCAGCACCCATTTACGGAATTACCTGGAGAGTCAAATTTTATACCGTAATAACGGACATTTACTAGGTCCAGAAAAATTACGATTACTTTTATAAAATAGTTTAAATATAGTAGTGTTACGTAACAATCTCTTCTCTGAAAACCTCTTTTTACGACTAAACTAACTTCAATACGCTGATTTTTCCTGCTTTACTGGAAATTGCTAGGAAAGACAAGAATGCCTTAGTACTCCGGAATTACGTACATTTACCTTATTAATAATCTACTACTACTCAATAACAATTTCTCAATGCATGATATTGATAGTTAGCTTTTATCCTTTATATGTGGGCAGAACAATTTTTTATATTGTTGTTGTCATCAATCAATCCGCTTTTATAACGTTGGTAGTTGATTTCTATTTGAGACTTATTTCATTTAAGACAATTACTGAGTCGTTTAGTGTTCACCTAAAATTAAATTGACAGTCGTTATTTGTGCTAACTCATCATGAAAAGGGGGAGAAAATTTTCAGTGTCTTTACAAATTTTTACTGCAACAAGGCGGCTTTGTTAAGATTTCTTCATCGCCGTCGTCTTTAATATTATATTCAGCAAAAGCATCTGAATCAGCACGGTCAAATAAATTGTCATAATTTTTTTTTATTGATATACCTGTACAATGCTTTTGTTGACATTCGATACGATAATAATAGAGAATAAAGGCAAAAGACAGGTGTATTTTTATGGTTTATTAAATAAGAGCTAAAAAAAATAACAATAGAGTAAGCAAGGTATACGATAGCAAATAAGACAAAGAAAAATTAATACCTATCTAAATACGAAAAAGAAATATATATTACGACAACGAGGGGCTGACCAATGGAAAAAGGCAATTAAGAGCTTTATCTATATACTAATATTATAAAGCGGAAAGGTTTGTATGTAGGTATGTTTGTAACGAATAGGCTCAAAAAGTACTGGACCGATTTTAAAAATTCTTTCACCACTTAAATGTTACATTATCACTGATTAATATAAGCTATTTTAATTGCAAGAAAAATAAGGATCCCTACTAAAACTGCAATAATGTTACCCAAGGTATAAAAAACTTACCTATTAAATATCTTTAATCGCATGCGCTGCCTAAACATGATGATAGAACAAAAACTATTCCACAATATTAAAGAACATATAAATATCTACAAAAAATGTCGCGATAGCATCTGTCTAACTATTGTAGTTAGGTATGTCACTATAACGACTTTTTAACATTTTAAAATTTAATAGAAACTCCGACCAAAATCAGACCAAGTTATTTATACCTGTGCCTTAATCCTTACCTAAATAAATGTTTATTTCTCAAGCAAGGCTGTTTAAATACCTGTACATTACTTTTTAGTTTATTAAAATCGTACATTCCATTCGAAAGATATTACGAGTATAATAAAATTAATTAAATAAAATACCTAACGCGCCGGAGCGCCGGGGCCGGAGTGCAGGAGAGGTGGAAATCCTGGTATAAAAAAAGATGCGGCATTGGGAAGAGAGTACAGCGTTCATCCTGAGTGTTTATACCTCAGGGTCCTACTTCACCATGTACGAGGCCCAACATCGTTCCAGAACTTAAAAACAGTTGACGGAGTTACTTAAGAAACTTACCAAGCCGCTTGCCGAGATAGAGGTTTACGTTATGCCATCATGTTTAAAAATTAAATGTCCACCCGTGCGAAACCGGGACGGGCCACTAGTTTCTAATAAAACGCTTATAAAGCCTGGTTTTAAGTGCTAAGTATGAATACATGGCATATTTGTCTGAACATTTATTAACATTTGTCTCCACACGGCTGAAATTGCACGTCAAGAGTGCAGTACCTAACTGTTTTCTATGCCAGAAAAGCATTCTTCTAAATATACCCTAAGTAACTAGTAATTTTGGCCCAGTAACCAGTACAGAATAGCATTCTTCTCAATATACCCTAAGTAGTCATTTTGGTGGCCCAGTAATTAGTAGATTTAGAAGAATGCTTTTAGGGTGCCGTACCTAGGAAAAACGGAACCCTTATAGGATCACTTTGTTGTCCGTCCGTGTGTCTATCTGACAAGATCCTTTTTCTCATAAACGCGTGGAGGAATCAAGCTGAAATTCATATCAAATACTCAGGTCTACTGTCCCTTGGAACTCTGAAAAAAATCAAACTTCTAAGCCAACACAATCAAAGGATACAGCCGTTAATGCCTCAGATTTTTCACTCTCGCAAGGGAGTCATCACCTACAGGGTAGTTACGTAGTATAATAAAAATGTTTGCAATAAAAATACCATAACTATGACTCGATTGTCGTGATGGGTGAACTTTAACTTACCTATATACCTACAGGTTTGTAAAGCACCCTTGGTGCGCGAGTTCGATCACGTATCGCCAGTTTTTGTTTTAGCATGAAGACACTCCGCAATATTTCAAAGTATTTCCGTATTATCTATGTATGTATATATTCATGAATTAATAGAAAGGTAGGTAGGTGTCGCACTGAAGCGAAGGAGTCATCACTGCGATCTAAAAATGCAAAAAGACCGAATCTTCCTGCATTTTTGCTGGGGGATCCGATGAACGAAACGTCAAACTTGTATTTCCGTAATCAGTCGTAAATTATTGTATCTGAAATACTATAGCGATTTCATGAGACAAAGTTATAGGTAAGTGCCCCTAGTTTCGCTTCGAAGTCGAAATTTTATCCACATCACCTGGAAAATGGTCGTCTACCACCCTGCGTGTCACAAGAATGTTTTAACTGTACACAACCACTCTATAGAATCAATTATCTACCTACGGAGCTATTTTTGATGCAGTATGACACGGCAACCTTCAAGAAGCGAGCCTATACCTGTCTTAAACGGCAACGCACTTACCGCCCTTCTGGTGTTGCGAGTGTCCATGAGCGGCGTTGTCATTAGGGAAACCGCTTGTTCTTCTTATCTTATCTTGTTTGGGGTGTACTTCTGTACAGCACTTCGACCCTTCAGGATCTTTTGTACTATCCCCCAATGGTTTTATTCTATCCCTAGAGCCCTGAATGAAGTCTGCACGTAATCCAGTACGCTCTTTAGAGGTAGATCCTTGTAGTCACCTGGTTCTGGATATGCCAGCCCCAGGATTGCCATTCTGTGTCTTGCCAATGCATCGCATTTGCATATTATATGCAGCATTGTTTCATTTTCTTCCCCACAGGTCCTGCAGATCGGGCTATTCGACAGTCCCAGTTTGTGTAGATACTGCTACTATTAGTCGTAGCTGGTTTCTGGCGCTTGTTAGTTTGCATTGCTATTCTACAAAAAACAAACCCATCTGAGTTCGTCAAATTCTTATAACCGAGGCGGATGGGAGAGAAACCCAAAAAACCTTAGATGTTAATGGAACCTTAAATGTTGTAGTTTTATGCGAAAAAAATTGCACCTTTGACGAACACCATCTCAACACTGACGGTGGCCATCAGGCTGGCCTGCTAAAATTAAATATACTTTCGTATGTAGAACTATTAGTTCTGACTGGCCATTACCTTTTACGGAAGCAGCAGAAAGAGACTGACGTATCAACTACAACATCCATGTTCACGTACATGGGTTTGTTGCATCTATTCGACTACACTTGACATACAATCGAGTTTGTAAAAATATTTACGCGGCTGGTACGAAGTTTTCAGGTTGTGTGACAGAGTTGTTCAAGTCGCCCAGTAGGCCTCTGACATGGTTAACGACTGTTGCCTAATGGCTACAGCCGGGGCCGGCAGCTTAAAGTGCCCTGCGAAGCACGGAGACGCTCGGAAATTAAACCACTTTGGCGGTCACCCATCTATGGACAGACCGCGAGCCTACGCAACCCTTCATGGCGAATCAGACTCGCCCTTGGCCGCTTTTTTTTATTTTCCAACGATACAGTTAATCGTCAACCCCGATTCATGGTGAAAACCCACTCTTTATTGAATAATAACAAAAAAAATACTTGTTAACGTGTGCACGTCAGAAACAAATAAGAAAAGTTGAACATAATCATTTATCATCTCAGTTGTGGATATTGAGGGTAGTCTTAAATAAAAATAGTCAGATTTCAATGCAGAATTATTAAATATTGTATCATAACATGATCAAGGCCAATTTAATAATACTCCAAGTACATACGTACTTATATTCCTAAGAATGAATGGGATATACAAATAAGTATAAAATTTTCTATACTATGATATAAAGAAACAAGTTGTCCATAAGCCACTAAGCGCCTGCAATAACATTGTTAGAATTATTCTGAGAAAAGACGTAAATAAATAATTGATGCACAGGCGTTTTAATGGCTTTTATTTTGTATATTTTTATAGGACCTCCTTTAAGTTGTGTAAATAAATAATATTAAGGTAGAAAATATATAAATTGACAACGCTGTTAATATGACGCTAAAACTATGAGAACTTGAAAGAGGTCGGCCAACCTGACGTCAGAATGGCTGACCACTTTATTTCTTCGATATATTTCTTAACGCAAAGGTAGCAATTATTTCATTACTGGTAGTAAATAGTAGCAAATAGGTAATAAACAGTGGGCATAGTATCGTGTACATATCTAGTTTGGTCCAGCCATTCTGACGGTAACCTAGTTTTTATGTATCTCACCTGGAAAGCGCAACTGTTGCCGCGACGCCGATGCTTCAATTCAATATTTGCAATAATGGTCATAGATGCATTAATTACAGCGTACTAGGATTTAATATTCAATAGGCTGGGGCGCGCGGACGCAGGTGCTTGCTCGGTCTGACGGGCACTCTCGGCGGACGAACCGCACCGACGACGATACGCGCGTTTACTTATTCTTGTTATATATAGGTAGTCCATACTTCAATTATATTATGTTTTACTACTAGTATACAGACCACTAGTCTTTCATTTACATCCGCTATACTCAACCAGCGGCCCGCGCGGCCTGTTATTGGCCCATCAGAAGTTACAATTTTTTCATTAAGAGCCTATACTATCTCAAATGGCTTAGCAGAATCCTCTGATACGCCGAAAATACTGCAGCATTAATTTTGAAATAAATATATGGTAAAGTTGAGAATTCATGTTAAGTCTAATGTTTCGCGAAAACACAATTCCATAAAATTTTCTCGATAGAATAAAATCCCAAAGTTACCTCTAAACTGAACAATAAACCGCTGGCGACCATAAAATACTTAAAATTAGATCAAGAAACTTTTTATACTAACTGAGCTAACTATAAAGCAGGTCTTATGTTATTTACTTTTTTTATTTTCGATTTCTTTCGCCGTAAAATAAATTACATATAATATCAGCCATATTAGAGGTTATACCCTGCCGCGCGCCACCCGCATTCAGTCCAGCTCCGGCTTTCGTACGGGACGGCTGTGTCGTTTTACACTCCGGACAAACGCAACAGAACGACGTAAAATAAAAATATTGAATTGCGTAAGTTTATAGTGTTTGCATTATGGGAAATAACCAATAAAAATAAGAAGCGACGGGGAAACTAGCAAACATATGATCGAAATAAAGTAAGTATCTACCGATATATCTATTTACAGTATTAGTGATTACAAACATGTCGGTAAATATGTAGTAGGTATCACGTTTGGAACAATTTTTGCATGTGTGGGTAGATCAGGTACTTACCGTACACACTTGTATTTTTTATAACTTTCTAAGTGCTTGGCGGCTGCAGGACGGGACGCGGTTTCGATTCCCACTCGGAACAATGTGTTATTATGATGGCCTACAAATAGTTGTGAAGACTTATGTTTGTAATTGCACTGTCCACGTCCACAAATTCACTTTAGGGTAACTTTTATGAAAAAATAAAATTACCTAAATTGGTTTGTTTTTGTTTTGATAATATACAACAAAATATAGGTTTTATATTTTTATTACTCAAATACCTATTTCTCCTGAAAAAGACGGTGCAATTACAAACTCAAGTGTTCACAACTATTTATGTCATAATATAATAATACAAGTTCCATGCGGTAATCGAACCCGCAACCCGTACTGTAGCCGCTAAGCGCTTAGAAAGTTATCTACTATATAAAAATAAGTCGGGTTTTCCTTCCTGACGCTATAACTCCAGAACGCACGAACCGATTTTCAGGGTTTTGCATTCGTTGGAAAGGTCTCGGGCTCCGTGAGGTTTATAGCAAAGAAAATTTATAAAATTTAACGCGGGTAACACCGCGGGGCACAGCTAGTCTACTATATAAAAATAAGTCGGGTTTTCCTTCCTGACGCTATAACTCCAGAACGCACGAACCGATTTCCACGGTTTTGCATTCGTTGGAAAGGTCTCGGGCTCCGTGATGTTTATAGCAAAGAAAATTTATAAAATTTAACGCGGGTAACACCGCGGGGCACAGCTAGTTAGATATAAATGTATATACGGTAAGTACCAACACTGGCTGCAAGAAACCAAACTATTGCTTGCTTCACACACAATCGAACGTGCCGGTCCCACGTATACTTACCTGCTGACTTATGCGACTGTAGTGCTCGGTACCCATGCATGTTGTAAAATACATAAAAAACATGAACCCACTGGACGTACTGTAGAAGTTTAGCTTAATAATAAATATGATGATCTTTCCAGACGACGTCGATTACGTACTACTGAAGATGTTGATAAAGAGAAAATTCCAGAAAATTCGTAAGTATCTGCACGGCGGCCAGTCAACAGAGATTAGCGCGGGACATATTATAGTGCTCAAGTGTGTGCGCAAACACAAGGGCCCTATCTATTCCATCACTCTCATGATCCGATGGGACGCCTAGCGACACGAACGGAAAGAGGTCAGGCACAGGACCGGCGGCTTTACGTGCTCTCCGAAGCACCGTGGTATAATACCGCCAACTAACAGACTTCGGGCTGGTGCTGAGAAATTTTTCTTTTTACAGAAAAGTCCCAAAATCACATTTGGTCCGACCCGGGATTTGAACCCAGGACCTCGTTAGCTGCGGGTGAATACGCTACCGCTAGACTAACGCGTAACGGTTACTATCACGAAATTATGAGTTCACAAACTACATATTGTTGTACTTTTTACGGTTCCGTATATGAATGTTGCTTTTTTTTGCAGATCACAAGTACCACTTGAGGACACAAACTGTGCACTGAATATACACAATGACGAAAAAACATTGGATCCGTAAGCTATTTATTAATAATACTCTTGATTTTATTAGTGACAGCTTTTTGCCCGCGACTTCGTTTGTGATCCAGGATAAAAGGTAGCCTATATACCCGTTGCCAGGACATGGACTTTTCATGTGCTAAATTTCATCTTTATTTTATTTCATCATACTTTAGCATGACAAACAAATAAACTCACCTTGCACATATATATCATTAGTTAGTAAGTTAATTTTTATACTAAAAATACCTCTTTTTTCAGATATTCACATAATCTTCCGCAATACGACACATCAGATGATGAATATAAAGATGATACTGGTAATTGCTAGATTTTTTATATGAGAAGTTTGTATGTGTATCATGTATGCTATTCAGTTTAGCAAGAATAAAAAAAAACTGGTAATTTCAGGTACGAAGTGAGTTTTAATAATCCTTTGGAAGAGAAAAGCTGCTTTTGTGTAGAAGGACGGAGAGTTGATGTAGAATATTTTATGAAAGACTTTATCGAATTACAAAGTCTACAATTCTACAAAGAGAGACAAGTGAGTGGTTAGAACTCCGAAGAAAACTTCTAACGGCATTTTTTTTTTCCAAAGTAGTAAAAAAGCGACAAAACACATTGTGTGAAAAATTTCGTAAAAAATCTTATATATCCAAAGAATCTAAGCCATGTCCCATCTCTGAAACATGGTATAGAGCATGAAGCAACGGCAACTGAGCAAATAGCATTACAATTAAACATTCAAATAGAGCCTTGTGGTCTCTTCATAGATAAAAACTTGCCTTTTCTAGGTGCAACTCCAGATGGAATAGTGGGAGAAGACACAATCATTGAAATCAAGTGTCCCAAGACAGCATTTAAATCATCTTTGGACGAAAGCTACAGAGAAGAAAAAAGTGATTTTTTGGAAAAAAACTAAAAACGGACTTGTCATAAATAAAAATCATCCTTGGTATATACAAGTACAAGGACAACTTCATATAACTGATAGGCAAAACTGTATTTTCGGAGTATGGTCTGGATGCGACAAAGACGTAATTGTTGAAATTATAGAGAGATGACCAATATTGGGAAGAAATGGAACCAAAATTAGTACATTTTTATATGACATGCATGTTGCCTGAACTATGCGATCCCAGACATGTTCGAAATATGCCTATTAGAGATTTAAGCGAATTAAATGTTATTTAATTTGACAATGTGTAATTAATAACTTATGGTAAAAACCATATCTATCCTTCCTACCTAAATACTTACCCTCTTACCTATCCTACACCCTTGCCTACCTACCTAAGTATACTACGTACACACCCATCTCCAATAGATAACACGAAAACGCATTACATTTTTCACATACATGTATAGCTACATAACCTACTATCCTACCTACTTACCTATCTTATATTCATAGTACAAACCATGCCTTGAGAATCACCAACACACCAAAAAAAAACTAATATGTTGCTGTCCTCCGGATTTTATGCGCAGTCATACATTTCGGTGATTTTTTTTGAAATTTGTGTAATGGCAAAGCGTTTTACTACCACGCCAATGTACCCACAGAACCACAGAATAAAGAGTACTTACGTGACAGAACCCTGAATGCAATACTGACTCGCACTTGATTAGTTTTTTGTGACAGTAGAATTTATGCAGTGGCTCAGAATCGGTTAACAATCTTATAGGTACATATAGTAATAATATGTAGATACTTGCATTTAGACCAACTACTTTCATAATTACATACAATAATGGCTGTCACAAATACATACAAGGAGAAAACTACATAACTCAAACTTACTACAAAATCAATGGGCGGAACCCTCGCCGTAATGTTGTAGGTTCGTCTATTATTTTGTAGCAACTGTAAGTTGATCTCGCATTGTATAGGCTTTCAGTACAATGAGAGGTCCGTTTATACTGGACAGTTTAGCTTGATAAGCAACTGTCAGTAGGTACAGACGCCCACATCCAGCTACACAAATCTGTCAAATTTCTTTTATAGATTTTCAACATTATCACTTAAGCATAAGGTTCACTTTCAATTGGGGAAATTGGACAGATTGGGGTAGCTTGATGTGCTAGCGTCTGTACATTGAAATTCCTGCTGGGATCGCGGTACCTTGGAATTTAAGTGATATTAATTTTATCTTATTTTAATAGTGACAAATTCATATTATTATTGATAATTATATTACCTACTTTAGAAGTTGTCCGATAAATAAAATAGGTAGTTTATTCTAACAAAATTGCAACGACGTCGCGGCTCGCGGCGTGCCCGCGTGACCACGAGCAGCAGTGTGCGAGCGAGACAAAGAGTTAGGCGGAGCGGTGAGGTGGGGGCGAAGTTGGAATTTGAGCTGAGGCTGTATAGGCTCTTAACTACACAATTAACTTGAAATTACGTTTTAATTAGGACCTAAGGTTTGGTATGACTGCTCTAGATCAACTAAAATGTGTTTCTGAAGTAACAATGTATTTGAACGTCAATATCCTTCAAGTAGAGAGCGCAGCGAGCGTTCCCATTGAGGGACCACATATGAATGTTGAGCTTTGAAAGCGTCAACCTTTAGTAAAAGTTGTCAAACAATTGTAAATTTAGCCACTAGTTTGGAAAAATAGCCACTCCAAAGTTACAATCGGTCAAAGATGGTCCGTCAGACGTGACTGAGAGGCATCCATAACTCTTCACATATTATGTAGTTACAATTTACAAGTGCTATGAATGGCTACTCCTAGTAAAATATTTGCAAAACTTATATTAAATATCGACCTTTCAAAAAAAATCAAAATGTCTCTTCTTAAGTATGTTACAATTTTTGTATGACCCCAACCCCAAGTTCATATTTCCAGTGATTCGGATACAATTAATATGAACAACTCTCGAGTTGCTGTCATCATAGAAACGATCTAAAAATAATATTGAATAGGTACTATGACGAAGCAAATATTCTTCGAGTTGCTGTCACTTTCTTGATAAGAAAAATAAAATGTATGAATAGGTACGATTTTGAGACTGTAGTTTCCTAGATAAGTATTTATATTTAAGCTTGAGGTCTTTGGCTAAAATGTATTTAAATCCCAAAACCGCTTACATAATGCCTTCAGTTTGAATGTCATACCCAAATTTATATAACAAAGTTATACCACAGTCGTTTCCTCTTGGATACGGCCAAATGTTATGCAACACAGATGACATTCAGCTATATTGGCAATGAAATGTTCAAATTTTCTTCAATATAGTATTCATATGTTCTTACCGTTTTGCTTCTAAATATTAATCGGGTGAAGTACCTACAATAATTCTGATGCTATGCTGCGTGAGTGGTCCACATTATAATAACATGTATACACATTATATTATAGGTGTAAAGGGTAAATAAATACGCACCATCATGTCCAGAGCATTTATTGCATAAAATAGTCAAAATTCTACAAGAGTAGTAGGCAAACGTCACCACTTATGTGGAAACGCTTAGAGAATTATCAAGGCAGATAACATTTATTTAATAATTATAATTATTACACAATCTCTTTAAACACCAGAAATTTAAAACGAAATTCACTACTGTAATCTGCCGTCGACAGTCTATGTGAGAGCGGTAGGAATATTATAATGACTTATCGCTAAGGGACAGGGGGCCGCCAATCCAACAACAGTCGTTGTGACAGACAACACGTCGCCTGCGGCCGGGCCGCAGGGAACTGCCGGCCCAGCCACGGCTAGCCGGGCGACTGCATCACCTGTCCGCAGTGCTAGCGCCGCCGCTTACCTGAGAGCTCCCACCGCGGCCAGCGCCGACTACCGGAAGCGCGGCTGCATGACCATGCCGCCCGGGAACATGGCGCCCATCGGCATCATGCCGCCCGGCAGCAGCATCCCTGCACACACACACGGGTCAGCGCGGGCCGGCGCGCCGGGCAGCAACAGGGGACCTCGGTCCAACACACGGCGGAGCCGTTGTGACTGCTGAACAATCGCCTGTCACCCGGGCCGCGCCCGCCCGCTCGCGGCGGCGAAAGGTGCAGTAGAAGCAAAGGAACACAGGTAGGTAGGATAAATAATTCACATGAAAAATCACACTTCCAAAATACTCGGCGATGTAATAATCGTAATATCCGTAGTTCATGCATGTTTCGGTGTGATCCGAGAATGGTTGCTCGTAGAATCCAATTCAGCCAACGACTATTACCTCTTTCGGTTCATGCACATTGTAAAGCGACAAAACTACTGTACGTAAATATAATATTAGTGTACCCACCCGTAAACCGACAAAGTCACGTTTAATATGACACTACGAGAAAATCGAGACAGTAATAAGATAAGAGCTACTACAATAAGCAAATCCATTAAGGAATGTGAATAAAATTACCGCTTATTTTCATTCCGTTCCTCCGATAGTGCGGATGGCACATCAAAATCACAGTTAACAGTGTTTTGTCTATGGGAGTCGTTCAGTTCTAGAGGGGCGGTGAGATCGGTCGCTCGTGTTAGTGGGGTGTTAGGGACGTGTGAGTATCGGACAAGCTGTTAAGTGTTTATATACTGAGACAGACATAACGTGTCGCCGCACTCCGTGTGCCGTGACACGAGCTCCAGTGCTTAGCCTAGTACATAATGCAAGTGGCACCCACCGAGCGGATATGACGCAGACTGGTCTGAGAGCCAAGCATCGAGGATCTTGCGATCCCGCGCACATTACCGTACTAAGTGGATAGCTGCTCCACGCTCTTAAAACATAAGCGACATCTGCCTTACACACAATTTCAATCAACAATACATCTAAAACTAAAGTCTTATTACATCAGACCTTTCCGTGGAAAATAGAAGTAAAACTTGCCAATTACGGAGCTTGTCGGATCATAGCAAAACACTCCATTTTCCACGTTAAAAACATTGTAAACCACAGTGGCGCTTGTAATGAAACAAAGGGATATTGGAAAACAAAATGGTTTACTGTCATCTTATGCTAGAACTAACGTAATGCAATATTATCACCAAGAAAAAAAATCAGTCACTATTTTAAGGTCCATAAATTTAAAATTAATAATTATCATGGTTACTTTTAACATGTGAACCTGTGCCTACCACATATTGCATTAATATAAAAATATGAACCACTATATTCTCAATCGGATTTATCGAAAATGCAGTCTTTTAACTAACTTGTAGAGACATTACATAATTCCTTTGGTTTACATTGTACAATTACTTCAACGATCAGATAGCTTCGGACCATATCAACATCAAAATACATTTAATTACATTAATAATTCAACTTGATTTAAAGTGCGACATAAGAATAACGATTTATCTAAAATTTTGATATGTCCTACGATAAAGTTATACAAATATATTATAATTTAGAATACTGATCAATGAGATGCCTGAAGGAAGAGTGGAGGTTGGACACTCACAACACAGGAGTATACTAATGATGTACGAAGTGTAAAACTATAGGCTTGATAAAAATGTCATTATGAACTGTAAAAGGGATACAAAATGTATGTAATAACTATAGATCAAATCATCAACACTTAACTTTAATAGGTGTATGTGTTATATTAAAGTGACATGAAAAATACCTTAGAATTTCGGTGGATTTCCGACATTTCGTCCAAAAATATATGTTGACTATTATAACAAAATACTGATGAATTTGCATTTGTATAGTCAAGATAATGCGTTTCCATTATTGAGATCATACCTATGTCCTAGAATAACATTAAATTAGCGTCATTTGACGATGACGGATATACGGTGGTGAGACTTACAAAGAAACCTATATTTCAGAGGCCTAGCTTGATGATTGTAAGGGTATGGGAACAGGATGCTACAACACGTTTGCGATAACAAAATAGTGTACCTATTTCCTTTTTTGTAGACGGCGGTATCATTACCGCTTTAAAGCTTTGGGTAATGCGTGTTTTAGACTATGTCTTTTTTCAGCAATTTTTTTTGGAACAACCTGAGCCTGGTTCAAAGCAAACTCTGCACTATTATGATCCAAGCTTTGGATTTTTCAATCAGAAGCAGTTGATTGAATGGTAAGAAATTAAACAAGCATATTTTTATTATTCATAACCCCTTAGAGCACAAACATGTTTAGATGATACGCTATTTTTGATCGACATAAAATCGCCGTACATCGACTCAAAGCATTAGTACCAGGGTTTAAAATGACTTGTAATACGATGATGCAAATTTGAAGATTTTTTATGGTTCTGATTTGCATCATTAGCCGTCAAAGGATTAAGTGACGTCATAATGGCGAAGATGACTATCGAAATCGAAGTTTCGCTAATAGTGGGGCGGATGGTCTCTTTCTTTTTTCTTTTTCTAGGGTGTTAGTTTCAAACAAGAAAAGTGAAGAGTTATTTTTTATGGGTCTGATTTACATCATTAGCCGTCAAAGGATTAAGTGACGTCATAATTTGCGAAGATGACTATCGAAATCGAAGTTTCGCTAATACCATCCGGTCTCTTTCTTTTTTGTTTTTCAAGTGTGTTAGTTTCAAACAAGCGAAGTGAAGAGTTAGTAAAAGCCGTGTATTTTCATTTTGTAACGACATGGATATACAGGTTTATTTGTAAAACACCAACAATCTCGCAAGATTAGATTGCTAATATCATAAGCAACAACTTTTGTTCTACGAGTTTCGACATAATTCAATACATTAAACAAAAAAATAATTTCACATTTTTTTTGTACTTTCGTGACATTTGTAGGTCTATATTTCTTTCATAAACGACTGAGATCGCGCGTGTGGGCGTCGGCGATGCGCGTAGAGTTATAAACATTCAAGCGAGAAATTAAATTAATACTTATTTTCGTATGAAAATAAAATCTAACAAATTATCAAAAGTTGTAGAACAAAAGTTGTTGCTTATGGTGTTAGCTATCTAATACTGCGAGATTGTTGGTGTTTTACTAGTAATCTGTATACGATTATTATATAAGATACTGGCCACATCTGTTCAGGACTCACTAATTTGCCTTCGCTAATGTTTCTGTATTTAGAAAAGTAGACAAACTCACGGTGACATTAAAAACGAAGAATCACTGAATTGAGTGATGGTAAACATATTATTTTTTCTTGAATAACCATCACTAATATAACTTATTAAATACTATTTATTACCATATAAGTACCGTAAAATGGGGTGTGGGGGGAAACAGTAACAAAATATAACTCTTGTGTGTTTACTGTCCCTATTGCTATTTACGCTCGGTGTTTTTATTCACCACGTTTTACTATACGGTTATTATTACATTTCTGAGATATTATGTGTATGGTGATTTCAAGTTTTGGGTGTCCATGAAAATCTAGAATTTTGAACTAATTGCTTACTTTGTGAATTAGTTATATTATGTATTCTTAAGTGACGTCATACGAACAACTTCTATCGAATTCGAAGATTCGCTAATAGTTAAAATAATTATATTTTTTACTCGAGAAAATAGGAAAGAATAATAGGAGGCTATTTTGTTATCGTTCGCGTGGTGCAGTCCCGAGTGGGGCGAGCTCAGCTCAGGTAGGCGGGGTGGTACTGACCGGGCTGCAGCGGGCGCATGAGGTTGAACTGCGGCATGACGGGCAGCATGGGCATGACGGGCGCGTGCACGGACACGGGCACGTGCGGCACCTGCATGCGCACGGGCGGCAGCATGCACACGCCGCCGCCCAGCACGCCGCGCCGCAGCGCCGCCGCCTGCTGCTGGCGCGCCGCCGCCACGGCCGCGTTCATGTGCGCCTGCACCTGCGCAGTGCACACGTATACACGCACCGCCGTGTGCACATATCCAACCAGACGGCGGTACACAATTACGTGACTTATACTATAGCTTTCCATGATTGGTAGTTAGCTTCTACGACTAAGAAAAATAAAAAGCTAAATGTGCTCTATAAAAATAAAAGCTGGCTAGCTTTGTGATTAGTGATCCTGCCTGCTAAGCCAGATTTTGATTCCCACCTTAGGCAAATCTTCGTGTGACGCCATGATGAAACAACACCATTGTGGCAGTCTATTGGGGAGGCTTTTGTCCAGCAATAGACGTAATACGGATGACAAGATAACTGTTTGTATCTCTTCCGGTTGCATTATATGACGCCCCAAATAGCTTCTACAATACTTAAACAAATGATCTGGCTGTACAGACATGTATTATTTAGAAATGTGCGCTGCGACTAATCCACTCTAATTTTTGAATTACAGACCTTTGTAAACATTTACCTGCTTTGTATATAAACATTAGCACGTATAAAGAAACCCTCATTTTAATAAAAGACGTTTATTAGTCTCTAAGCCTTCTGAAAAAAAAGTCTACTGTTTATGTTACAGTATGTGTATTGACATTTCGCCAGTCTAAGGTTTAAGTTACAAATGCGATAATTACATTAATTAAAAAAAACTTTTCGTGTAATATTGTTCTCGACAAATATGTACAATTTAACATACCAAGATTATATGTGAGGAAAAGCTAATAATGAGAAAATCTAGACCAATCAGTAACGACGAAATTAAATAAAGAGAGCATCTTCTACACGGTTGCAAACCAACGTCTCAACAGAGGTCACCCTGGTGTTTGCCATCCATCTAGACTGCAGTTGTGCAGTCTAGATGGATGGCAACTACCAGGGTGACCATCTAGACTGCACAACTGCAGTCTAGATGGATGGCAACCACCAGGGTGACCTCTGTTGGGATGTTAGTTTGCAACCGTGTAGAAGATGCTTAAGTTGTAAACCTTAGCATCTTCATTTAAAGTGCCTATAGGAAACAGGATGTTCTTGTTATTAAATTAGTATTGTTTAGCTATAGAGGTATCTCTATGTCATGTATTACTTTCAAATTTACGTTAACTCTCGCAATAAACAATCATTTAAAGAGAGTTAAAAACTATTCTTTCTAAGGACGGAATAGTCCATACTAGGCAAGATCTAAAGGCCTATAGTCAAAACATTTAAATGTTAGTCTAGGAAACGAAGCTGGCTAGAAGGATGGCTTCTGCAATAGTTTCTCAGTCGGACAATCCTTTGCAGTGCGTTATAACTAGGGATCGGAATAGGTAGAGCTATTTAGGGGTTAAGATCTCAACCGATGCCGAGGAGTTGACGTTCAAACGCAAAATTTAGATACTTGATGATGAGGAGTATCCGAGTCACCCCCATGTATGTTCTACGATTTTGCTTTCTTTGATACTTTGAAAATTTACCAGTCCTGAGCTAAAACCCTAATTTTGAACTGTCGAATAAATTCTAAGTCAGTTCTGGAATGATTAGATAAACCATACTTTTAAGGATGTTAGGTTAATTAAACTATTCTAATTAGATATCACAAAAAAACTGAAACAGAAATGTTCAGCAGAACGAGAAAAAACTCGAAAACTCATGTTAGGTGAAATTTACGAAAACAAAAAATAATAAAATTCTATCTCGAAAACTACAGAAAATCGTAGAACATACATGGGGGTGATTCGTATATGTCTCATCTTAAAGTATCTAAATTTTGCGTTTGAACGTCAACTCCTCGGCCAGCCTGTATATTAATATGGACATGAGACCGGTATTCCAGGAATCCTGAATTGTAGTAGTGCATACTTTGTGACTAAATAAAGATTGCATCAATAAAATTTGTTTCGATTTCAACCTAACTTATCCACCTATTTCACGTAAGTTTAGGCATAATATAATTTAATTCGGTCAAATCTCAGTTCATCATGTATGCACACATTCGCATGAGTGCCTCTAGAAATCATTACAAACGTTAACAATACGTATATAATGTAAATCGGAGTGAATCCTGGGATCCCAGGCATGTCCACAATATTAAAACATGTCGCAAGTACCAAAAATCGCTCTACCTGTTCCGATCTCTGGATAACATCATGAATTAAACATAGTTCATGAATACAAAAAACGGCAATAAGGTATTTTCACCTAACTGATATCGATTGAACCTTGACCATTTAAAATTAACGGACGGTTTTTTCTATTTAAAGTTGATATTGATAAATGGTTGATTGTAATACAACGACGACTTTAATAAAACTTTACACTTGATTTCGTAATGATTTATAGATTTTTATTACGTACCAAAGAATAATGTAAAAACTAGTTTCGCAAATTAATTTTTGAGATACTTTTCTACTTTTTATTGAGAAATTACTCTTCTCAAAACATATGTGATTTTGTCGAATAATATCTAAACCAAGCATAATTCTTTTAATATTTATTGTATAATGAGATCCAGTACGTGAGACCCAGTTTTGTCCACGTCTTCGCTCGCGTTAAGAAGTATTATTATTAATTTGGTATGGTTTTTGTAGTTTTACTTTTGTTTAGCGAGTGTAAAAAATGAGGATTATTTTTTTAATTTTTGGGCTGTGCGTTGATAGATCAGTATGTCAGTCAGTAAGTCACCTTTGAGTTATATATATTTAGATTTTGGCTGTTCTATTCTTGGCATATTTTAGATTGCATTTGTTTTGTTTCCGTTTAGTAGTTTTGGTTATAGACTCAAAATCCTTTCTTTGGGGATGCCTACGTCATAATAGCTTTATGCATGCAAAGTCTCAGCCCGATTATTAGTTTGAAATTGACAAAGTTTCATACAAACTTTCATCCCCTATTTTATCCCTTTGGGGCTAGAATTAATCATAATCCTTCGTTAGCGGATGTCTACGTCATAACATCTACCTGCGTGCCAAATATCAGCCCGATCCGTTCAGTGGTTTGGGCTGGGCGTTGATAGATCACTATGTCAGTCAGTCACCTTTGAGTTATATATATTTAGATATTAGGCATATTTGATTTCCCTATACAATTTTATCGAATAATATCTAAACCTGCAATAAATATCGTAGTAAATATAAAATGATATTTAATGTATTGGAGGTCCCTATTAGTGATGTGCCGGATATCCGTATCCGTATCCGCGGATATCCGAGGCAGAAGAAAGATTCGTATCCGTGTCCGTATCCGTTACTTTTTGGCGGATCTTTTACGGATCTATTTACCTTATTAATTTTAAATTTATAGATAAAATTCTTTACGGCGAAGAGTAACGCCTAACTCTTCGGCTTAAATAGGTGATTAGGTAGCAATAAAAATCTATTAAATTCAATACAGATACTTTTTTATTGAATTATTATATGTTTTCTTTGTAAATGATTTTTTAAGGAAGTTGTACCTTTACCCTTACGAGAATACTTTCCATCACAAATTTTACACTTTGCACATTCATCATTTATTATCACAAAATAATTCCAAATTACACTACTGAACTTCTTTGTAGACATTTTTTTAAACTCATGTACCAATAGCAAACACAAATGTTATCTATGCTGCCCAGTGTCACATTAAACTAAAACAAAACAAAAGAAAAACCCGCCGCGAAATGCAAGCCAAAACATGTCTCAACTCAAGATCGCTCACACCGACACCGATTGAGTAAGAAAATTAAGATCCGTATCCGTATCCGTATCTGCGGATCTTGACATCAAATATCCGTATTCAGATCCGTATTCGCGGATCTACATTTTTGACGATCCGGCACATCACTAGTCCCTATGCAATAAATTTCACAGTTTAGAAACTTTTGTATTAACTAACCAAAGATTTTTCGACTGAGGATTTCTTGCGATGTCTTTATACAAAAACCAGCTTCCTTTCCTAAACTTTGATCTTAGACTAGTAAAGTTAGGAGTGACCATCATTATGAGTGCCACCGACTAACTTGATAGGGCTAAGTTAATTTGAGTTAATTACAACAAGTATTTAAATCTAAAAAAGAAATAGAAAAACAACTAACCCATACCTCTGCTTGGCTCGTGCTCGGCGTGATCATGGCCGGCGCGGGCGCAGGCTGCTGCTGCGGCGCGTCCGGCTTCGGCTTCGGCCGGTACTTCGCGCTCCGAGCTCTAATCTCTTCAAGGGATACGTCTTCTGGGGGGTGAATTATTTTGGAACCCGCACCGGTGGCGGTGACGAGGGGGCATGCGTTGGCTGCGGGCGGCTTCACCTCCCCGTTCTCCTTGTGGTCCGAACTACTCGACGTTGACGTCGTTGGAGGCGCGCTTATCGTCGCGTTACTGGTATGGTAAAGAGCGGGGACATTTTGAACTCGTTGATTCGAATAGGGTGACTCGTACTCGTTTAAATAATAATAAATAAATATTTTAAAAAAAACCGGCCAAGTGCTAGTCGGACTCGCGCACGAAGGGTTCCGTACCATCTATACATATAATAAAATCGTAGAAAAGTCAAAACTGTACATTGAATATTTTTTTAATAGGATTCTTGGGGCGTGATCTACAATCGATTTCGAAGACAAAAATATAGTTTATAGAATTTTTGTCTGTGTGTCTGTATGTATGTCCGGGCTAAAGTAAAAAAGTACTGCATGGATTTACTTCAAATTCTGCATGAATATTACTATGAAGTGGGGTCAAAATATAGACTACATATTATCACGCTATCCCTACGGGGGAGGAGCTGTGATAATTTATAAAATTTAATGCGGGTAACACCGCGGGGCACAGCTAGTTATCTATAAAAATGAGCATACATGAATTTTTATAGATAATGGTACGGAACCCTACGTGAGCGAGTCCGATTCGCACATGGCCATTTTTTAGTATCATTACATATTTAGTTGTTTTTGATCAAAGCTTATTAACTAATTTGATAAAATTAGGTATCAAACCCTTCACAACAATGTGGTTACGGAGTTCTATACAAAGTACAAACGGTTTTTATATCGAAACTAGCCCTGCCCCGCGGTGTTACCCGCGTTAAATTTTATAAATTTTCTTTGCTATAAACCTCACGGAGCCCGAGACCTTTCCAACGAATGCAAAACCGTGGAAATCGGTTCGTGCGTTCTGGAGTTATAGCGTCAGGAAGGAAAACCCGACTTATTTTTATATAGTAGATATTAGTAATGCTTACCTATACGCAGGGAACGTGGGTTTGCTGGTCGACGTCTGCGCCATACTGGCCGCCGGGAAGAGCGGCCTCATTCCAGGCATCATCATTCTGAAACGAGTATATTCATGTGCTAAATTCCTTACATATATTTCGGAGTTCGAATCACACTAATATTATAAAGGCGAATGTTTGTGAATGTGTAAGTTTGTTACATCTTCACTTTTGAACGGCTGGAGCGATTTTAATAAAATTTGGTATGGAGTTAGATGACACCTTGGATTAATACATCCTAACTAATATTATAAATGCGAAAGTAACTCTGTCTGTCTGTTACTCTTTCACGCCAAAACTACTGAACGGATTTGAATGAAATTCTAGGTCTAGACCCTGAGAAAGAACATAGGCTAATTTTTATAGTTAGGATAACACATAGGCCATATTTTATAAAGTTTAACGCGGGTAAAACGCGGGGCACAGCTAGTAGGCTATAATTAATAAAGTTTATCGCGGGGGACAGCTAGTGAGAAATAAAATGTGTCAATGCCGAAATATTATTCTGATCATCACAGCATCCTTTGGTAAATCTAAAGCTTGGTAGTTAGGATGAGAGAGATATGGATATATATATATATATATATATATATATATATATATATATATATATATATATATATAGGTATATATATCTCATCATAATATCAGCCGAAAGATGCCCACTGCTGGACAAAGGCCTCCCCCAAAGATCTTTATCATTATTACGTTTATAAATCATATATTTCCATTGGAAACTTGCTTGACCTTCTTTTGTTAAGAAATTAGTAGATCAAGGTGAGCTAAATATCTACCAAATATATCTGTTGCTCATAAACATTGCATACAATTATGATTCATTATGTTTAGTCTTCGGCATTAATGGTGATTTTTATGGGTCTAATGTTATGTATAGCATCCGAATATATACGTCATTATTATATATACACATTTATAAAATTCCCAGTGATATCCGAGAAATGTCTACGAATAAGTTTAAAAGAATTAATTATAAAAGCCAAATTGTGTAGAAGGACTTACTACAATACTTCTGATTATTTAAGAGACAAAACAGCTTGTGATTGATTCGCTCTAAATTAACAAATTTAAATACAACGTAATTTTATGTTATGTTTCTCAACGCACTACACGGTAGGGTAAAAAAATATTAACATTCCAAACAAATGTAATATTTTTATGGAATAAATAAATTTTCAAATTGAATATGTAAATGAAATTTCCTTCCTATTACATACTTTACAATTGTCTTGAATAATATGACAATTTTACTGGTTATGCTTCATTATTATTATTGCTTTCCTGTATACTAGCTGTGCCCTGCGGTTTAACCCGTGTTAAACTTATTGCCTTTATTGCTTTTGAAGATGCAAAAGATTCACACATAACTCGAACATGCTCCTACACAGTACATGTATTCTCAAATCCTCGAATTATTATAGATTTGCACAATTATTTTATCTGTGAATAGATTATTATGGATAAATTGATCCATAATATGTGTGTATTTAGAAATATACAACATGTAACGTACTTAACGCACACCTTCAAACACCCCAATTAGAATATTATGTTGTAATCATAATACATACACTGAATTTTTAATTTAACATGTATATGCATTGTTATTTACTAAATTCGTTTCTTGGAATAAAGTTTATTTTTCTTTATTTTGTATTGAATGATGGAATTTATATGAATACAAATAAAACTGCGATTGTAAAAGTCTTATTACTTTGACTTCCGGTCCATTTCAATTTCACTGTACAGGGTTAAAATAACGATAATTTCCGTAGTTTTAATTATTTTGGAATCAAAAATTACCTATAGCAAAAATGATATAAATCGATTCAGTAAACCATTTTGAACAAACTATTTTCAGGATGTGCGTTAATTAAGTTACATGTTGTATAAGAATGTTTATTAGTTGTTTGGTTGTCATACTACAGGCTCCGCCTAGTTTGGGATCAGATGGCAGTGTCTGTCCCAAGATTTATATTAATTTATTATGTATTTTGCCACTGAAGTCACTGAAATACAAAACAGTAGAAACATTGTAAACAGTAGGTATAAGAAACAACAAATTCCCAAACAATCAATGAATCAAGTTTGTACTGTTCCAAGTGATAAACTGTTCAATCAAATTTTGTAAGAACAATAAACAATACATAATTAATTCCTTTGTTCTGCATCACAGCTGCAGAATAATAACAAGATAGTTCCTATTAATCATGTTATAAATATATTTTTTTTTATGTCACTTACAGGTAACCAAAGTAACCGACATAGCTGAAAGAAATGCCAAGATGAAATGACAGAGGGCGGGGCACATTGATCATAGAACCGACGACTGTTATAGCAGAAAGGATCTCGAGTGGCGCCAACCAAAAGAAGCAGCGTGGGCAGGCCCCTACAAGATGGACAGATGATCTTGTAGTTTGGTAGCAGAAGGTCCCATTCCCAAACTCATCACGCTGTTTCAAATGGTCCCATTCCTAGATGGTCCTATTCCTAGATGGATCCTTTCCCAGATGGTCTTACTCTTAGATGGTCCCAGGGTTGGTAATGCATGACGCAGTTCAAATGATAGGGGTATGAATAAAAAGCATACTTTCTTCTTGTCTGGTTTCCATAGTACACACGGCTACATATCAAGCTATACATTGCCAATAAAGGCTGAACTCTCATTGTATGGAAATCCTATACACCAAGAGGTCAGCTTATACTGGAAATGTATAGCTTCATGTGTAGCCGTGTGTACAAGCTCGGCTTATTTCGGGAACAGATGGTCATGTGTAAGTAATGTCCCAGGACATTATAAATTGTGGAGGTTTTTGGGAATGGCCTTTGTCCAGTAGCTCATATGATGACTATTTACAGTAAGCCTGGGAGGATTACACTGTTTCAATAATATCTCGCAAATAAATCTACAAACTAGGTTATTGATACTGGAAACTTGGCCTAGGCTCAAAATGCCCACATTCAAGTGAGCCAGATGAGGTATTACAGTAAAATTTATTGAACAGTAATCCATCACATCCATGCATAATTTGGCCAATGTGAAGTTATCTTATCATTGACATTGGCCAAATCAATATCAATTCTGGATACTATTTATTATAGATATTTGAGATCAAATGAAAAATATTTTACCCCATTAATATTTAACCATCTTATAGTAACTTACTAACACTTTTGTCTTGTTATTTTATTTGCGGTGTTTACCTTTAAGTTATTACTACGCTATTACTTGTATTATTTCATTAAGCTATAATGGTATACAACAGCTTTTTGATATCTTTTCCAATGGCTTAACATCAGTTAAACATTGCATTATCTTTATTAGTAAATTTTTCATTTAAATTTATAGTTTAGGTATTTATGTCGTAATTTATTATTATATTGAATTTAATTCTTTAGTTTAAGTCTTTTAGTTATTATAGCATGCTGTGTTCGCTATTTTAGGGACATACAATTTGGATATTTGTTTTATATACATTTGTGTTTTATATGAATGAGTTATTGTATTGTCTGATTTGTGAACCAATTTGGTGTAATCTTTTAGTATAAGTAATTGTTGGTGAACCTAAATAAATAAATCCCAGAATACAATATACAGTTTTCATACAATAATTTCCTTCACCAAACTGCATAACAGTTTATTGGTAGACATAGGATATAATGACATGAGAACAGAATTACAATATAAATAAATACATACAATAGGTGGTCTTCCCGACAACATAAGGTTGGACTAGGGAGAATGAGTATATGAAATAGCTCCATAGGGATGATAAAGACAAAATTCTCATGGATTATGACAACTTTTTCCAGCATAGGCAAGTCTGTGTGCACACTCACATATCAGCTACATTTAAAGGGTAAATAATAATAATGACATAATGGGACATTATTTACACACGGCCATCTGATCCCAAACTAAGCCGAGCTTGTACTATGGAAACCACATAACTGATATACTACTTTTGTTTTGTAAATACATACTTATATAGATAATCAACCAATTTTAGGTAATGGCACCTTGTAGCATTATTTAGACTGCACATGTGGTGCAGCGGCGAAGAAAGTCGCCTCGCCGCAGGTTCGAGTCATACGCCAGACAACTAATTGTGTCCATCTATTATATGTTGGTAAAGTACCCTGGGACACAGGGATTAGAGTTCCTAGTGCGGGCGTGGTTTTAAAACAGAAATATATAATTATACTGAAGGATAAAACAACAAAATCTAAAATTAATCTGTAATAGTTATACTAGTGTTAAAGTTGTATACATTCATTTCAACTCATTTCCTAATTGAATCTAATAGTAAACTTAAAAACCTAAGCTGCAACTTACCTAGGTGCTTGCATAAAAGGCGGCAACATAGGATTCATTTGCATTGGACCAGGGTACATCCCAGGTGGGACTGGACCCATAGGTGTAGGTAGAATGCCTTGTGTTACTGATGAGGGACCAGGTCCTAGCTGAAATGGAAGAAGGTAAAGTGAATTTTCATGGCATTTAAATAAATAGAATCATAATTTAAATAAATATTATTGACAGCCTCGATATAGGTGTTGGCTAGTGAGGGTATCACTGTTAATCACATTGTTCAACGGGACTGCATTTTTTTTAAAGTAAGTAACATTTTGAGTGTGTACTTACGAGGGCAGGCGTTGCTTTTTTCTTTGCAGCGGGCTCATCGTCATCACTATCTGAACCTTTCCCACCACCTAAATAAACGAGAAAGATGTAAATACAGTCACATATTCATGTTTAATAGTCCTACCTTGGAACATTTAACCAAACTACACACCTATATACATAGACTAGAGTCCCAAGCATAATAAGAATAAATTGTACATACATCAATCCAATGGTTCAGTCGGAGTCCAAATAAAAAAGTTTTTATACCTGATTTTTGCTTCTCATGCTCCTTGATATCTTCAGGTGGTATACCTTCCATACCATAGATTTCTATTTCTATATTTGACCTATTTGGTAATGAATTTGGTACTTTATCTATTGCTTCTTTGTGAACCTGAAACACAATATGGACAATTTATAGCTTCTTCTAATAGTTTGAAAGAAATATAAGAAGTTTGTAATTATGATTTACGCACCCAATGAAATATGGGAAACGACATTTTTATAGTACTATTATGGGAGCGGAATTAGGTTCCTAAGTCGCGCCAAAATGTCTAAAGATATAGGTAAGTATGCGAGTTAAAAAAAGCGAGTGCGCGTTGGCCGTGGGCGGGCGGGGCGCTTGCCAAACTTCAGCAGTCGGCATTGACGCACGACGCACGTACCTGCATGCAGTGTATTGACAGTCCAGGTCCAGTGTACAGTTTCTTGTGACAAATATGACATTTGAAATGCTTCGCCTTTTGATGTTGGATTAGAATTTTTTCGTCGTCGAATTCTCTGTTGCAATACCTGAACGCTTAAGTTAAGGAATCATTTTATCGTGTGATACAAATACCTATATAATAACGGCATCTACAAATTGACCTAAATTCGAAGGTCACAAATAAGTCTAATTTCGTAATCCACTCATTGAAAAGGATACCAGCACCATGGTTTGGAAGCCTTCTTCTTCTTTCTGCCCATTGTACCGTAAAATACACGTAAAACTTAGAATATAATAAATTAAACACAAATATGTATATACACTACTTAATTACTAACGATCACAGTTGCGCTTAATCAAAACAAGTATTATTTTTAGTCAAATTCTAAAAGCCACACAATGTAAAGGAAAAAGCAACGCAAAATGGCGGCGCAATAACGAACGATAGACTTGTCAGTACGACCACGCCACGCTAGCGTCGTGCAGTGATGCCAAATCGTATCCCCATTTATCGGTAGCCTCATTTAAAAATCTCGCCACTTTAAGAAATATGTGTACTGACAAATGGCTAAAATTGTGTATAGTTCTCATTGTTCATTCAGCAGAAAAAATGCGTGATTTATTTTATTAGAAAATGTGAATTAAATCAACCGATCACCATATGAAATAAACATGCTTTAGATTCATGAAAATCCCAATGTTACAACTTTCATATATATATTGTGGTTCTTTTAACAATGTGAACGAAATACCTTGCTGAAAATTCGTGTAATTATTATAAACGAGTATTTTTAATGAACTATTATATACACATTTGAATAGTTCATAAAAATAATCGTTTATCGTGTCATTTTCAGCAAGGTATTTCGTTCACATTGTTAAAATAATAAATAAAGGATGAAAAATAAAGGTGCCAATCAACTATAATATATGAAAGTTGTAACTTTGGGATTTTAATGACTCTTAAGGGGAACGAGAGAGTGGATAAAATAGCAAAAGAGGCATCAAGTGATGGCGTGCCCTTAACCATTCTTCCTTTCTTCACTGATTGTATTTGCATAGTTAAAGAACAGTGTCTCGACCTGTGGAAAGTTCATTTTGATGAGCGATCGGTGGAGAAAGGGATATGGTACAGAACATTGCAAAATGAACCGTGGTTTGATCATTCCACTTTAAGTAGGAAAACGTTAACTACAGCATTCAGACTGCGATCTGGCCACATACCACTGAATAAATTTGCTTTCTTAATGAAAAAAGTAACATCCCCTCTTTGTTCAGAGTGTGGCATTATTGAAGACGTTTTGCATATTATGGCAGAATGTGTACGAAATGAAGATGTAAGACACGCAGTTTTAAGATCGACAGTAAATTTCAATGACGTTGGATGTTGCAATAGTATTCTTGCATCTCCGCTATCGGACGTTGCTGGAATACTATACAACATTGTTAAAACTGCCATGAAACGTCGCTCATAGTGATTATTGTTATATACTTCTTAAGTAGTAGTTAGAGACAGCCCAATGGCACTATGCTGTTAACGTTTTATAACGTTTGCTACCGATTATTATGAATAAAAGGTAAAATTCGTAAGATATTATAGTTTATTCAGTCAATGAAAAATATCAATTGTTTTATTTGAAAACATACTGACAAGTTACAATTTTGGTGTTGGCAACCGGCCAGCTCTAACCATAGCTTCACACCAATGAGTATACGAACTCTAACATCTTCTCTTGAAGCTTATGGTGCCCAGAGTACAACAGCACAACATTTTGTGTCATGCTTCCAGCCCAATCTGTCGGCATAGTTGTACCAATCTTGGTTTGTACAGTGGCTTTGTTAACATATCTGCAATTTGGTTTTCAGTTCCAATCTTTGCAGTACTCATATTTCCATCAGCTACAGCTTCTCTAATAAAGAAATGCCGCAACTTGATGTGCTTAGTTCTATTGTGGAACTCATACGGCGGATTCTGAGCCAATTTGATAGCTGATTCGTTATCCACATATAGAACAGGAATCCTCGTTAATTGTTCTACATTTTCAATTAATCGCTTGAGCCATATGATTTCTCTGGCTCCTTCACTGGCAGCTACAATTTCTGCTTCAGTGCTTGAAATAGCAACTGATGTCTGCAGTTGACTTCTCCATGATATCAGTCCTCCATAGACACATACTAGACCTGAAGTTGATCTTCCAGTGTTGGGATCTCCACCATGGTCAGCATCACTGTAACAGACCAGTTCTTTCTTAGTGCCTTTCCTATAGGTAAGACAAAACTCTCGCGTACCATTTAAATATCGTAATATTCGCTTTACTTTTGCTATATCTGTTTTTGTAGGAGCTTCTAGGTGTCTGGATGCAACACCAACGGCGTAAGCTATGTCGGGTCTTGTTCCCACCATCAGGTATGCAAGGGCTCCAACGACCTCTCTGTATGGAAAGCCATGTTCTCCTTTAGCTTCTTCTCTCAATTCAGAGTCCTTTACTATTGGTGTAGCAACAGCCTTGCAATTTTCCATACCAAATCTCTCAAGCACCTTTTTAGTGTAGGCACCTTGATGTATTTTGATACAATCTTTCTCTCTTTGTATCTCAAGTCCTAGAAAATAATAAGATTTCTTGTTACGTTGGGCCTTTATTTTAAATCGCTTCTCAAGCTTCTCGAGGAACTCATCAATTAGTACCTGTGAGGTACCAGCAATCATACCATCGTCAACATATAGGGCTAGTAATAGTCTACCTTCTCCCCTCTTCATCGAGAAGAAACAAGGATCTTCACCAGGTAGGAACCCTTGTTCTTGAAGAAAGTCTTTAATGCAATTGTTCCAGCATAATGGCGCTTGCTTTAGCCCATATAAACTTCGTTTCAATCTGCATACTTCGTTAGTCCCATTATTATATCCATCAGGCTGTTTGACATAGATTTCCTCATTTAAGCTTCCATAAAGGAATGCGGTGGATACGTCAAATTGAGCTAAGACCATATTGTCTCGAGCGGCAATACTCAATAGTATTCTGATTGTGCTCATTTTTGCTACTGGACTGAAAGTCTTCTCAAAATCCACGCCTTTCTTTTGAGAATAGCCAACCGCAACAAGTCTGGCTTTGTATTTATCTATAGACCCATTTGAGTTTCGCTTAATCTTGTAAATCCATTTGCTAGATATGGCTTTGCGTCCCTTGGGCAATGGCACTAAGTCCCATGTTTGGTTCTCTTCCAAGGATCTTATTTCTTCATCCATGGCTTTGCACCATTGATCTTTCTCAATAGACTTCATAGCATCTTTGAAGGTCTTTGGTTCCTCTTCATGACCATAAACCTTTTCAACGCAGTTAAGAACAAAGTCATCAAATCTTTTAGATGGTTTTATATTACAACGATCTCGCAAAGTCATTCTGTGTGATGTTGTTTCTAGATTTCGTTCACTCTCAACATCTTCTACAGATCGATCAATATGAGTATCTTCTCTGAATGCTTCATTCTCTGGTTCTGTAAATAACTCTTCTATAGTTTGTTCTGCTTCTATATGTTCTGCAGATTGTGTTTCGGTCTCAATCACAGGTTCATCTATATTCACCGTCGTTGATTCGGTGTTTTCATTCAATGGTAATGATACCTGAATCCAAGTGTCAGTCTGGGGTATAACTAACACTACTTGAAGAAATAGGTATGTCGAAGTGTAAAGGAATTGGAGCATCAAAACTCATTGAACCATTTTCTATAGGTATTGGATCTTGATTTGTTGATTCTAGGGTCTTCTCTTCAAAGATAACGTCTCTAGATCGTACTAGTTTGTTTGTTTCCTTGATCCATATCCTATACCCTTCATCATTATCATATCCAATAAGTATACCTTTCTTTGCTTTCTTGTCCAATTTCTTCCTAGTTACTTTTGGTACATGTGCATAACAAGTGCTTCCTAATATTCTTAAATGCCGGATTCTACGCTTTTTCTTACACCAAATCTCATATGGACTTTTATCAAATGGTGTTGGTCCAGTCCGATTCAGAATATATATTGTGGCATAAACTAATTCTGCCCATAAGCCTTTAGGTAGCCCTCTTGAATGCATTATAGCTCTTGCAGCTTCGACAACTGTCCTATTGTCTCTTTCTACACATCCGTTTTGTTCTGGGGTGTATGGCATCGTAAGTCTTTGCATGACACCATTTTCTTGAACTATTTTTCGTACCTCCGCATTGTCGAATTCTCCTCCATTGTCACTCAGAAGCTCTTTCACGTTGTGTCCCATAACTTTTATCTCGGCTAACACTTGCTTCAGCTTTTGACTTACTTCCGACTTCTGTTTTAGAAAATACACAAATCGAAATTTCGACAAATCATCTTTGAATAGTACAAAGTATCTGCATTTGCTCATTGAGTACGGGAAAGGTCCACATACATCAGCATGTATCAATGCTCCTGCTTCTGTCGCCCTCTCTCTCGTACCAAACTTTTGCCTGTGCGCCTTGCCATAAATGCAGCCTTCGCAAATTTCGCTATCAAGTTTCAGTTTAATCCCAAGCTCCCTCTGAATGACTCTTTTCACATGAGTCTTACTTTGATGTCCTAATCTTTCATGGTATAGCTGAAGTAAATTCTTTGAGTCTATCGTGTTTATTTCTACAGGTTTTAAAGGCCTTCTGTTTGTCAAACGTAGTTTGTACAGACCTCCTTGTATCTGCCTGTTTCCAATAAGCATGACTGTTCCTTTGACTGATAATTTACATTCTGTTGCTGTTGACATAAAAGTACTGTTTGAGAGTCTATCTTGTGCTGATAAAACCGAGAATAGATTTTTCTTCACGCTGGGTACGTACCAAACATCGTTTAGCGTGATCAGTTGTTTGCAACCTCTTCCTACGTCAGCTTCAACTATTAGTGTTCCTTTTCCAAGCGCCTGAATGGCTTCTCCATTCGCAGTGGTTACTGTGTATGAGTCGTCAAAGTAGTGGAATGACTCAAACAAATCATCTCTGTTACATGACTTGTGGCCCCATTATCTATGAACCAGTTATCATGGTCTTCATCCATCTTACTGTTAACTGCCATAAGACTCATGTTCACATTTGTATTAGGAACGCTCTTTGTCGTTGACGGTTTTGGTGGTCGTCCATCAGACATCCATTTTTCGCATTGTTTCACTCTATGTCCAATCTTACCACAATAATGGCATTTATCTCTCGTGATCTTTTGTTTTCCCTTCTTCTTTTGAACATTTAGGACCTCTATTTCTTTATCTTCATCTTTGCTTAATAGTGATCGCTCATATGTACAAAGTTGGCTCGTCAAGTTTTCTACTGTCCTTTCTGACTTTGTTATCAATAGCCAACTAGATTTAAAAGAGAAGTATTTTTCTGGTAAGGTGTCTAAAATTTTGCAAATCAAGAAGATCTCCGGTAGCTCACCTTTATTTTCAGTTTTCTTCATCTCTTGTTCTAGTTCTGACCATATATTCTTCATTTTTGACAAATGAGTTGACATGTCATTGTCGGACTCTTTCTTGTAGCCAAAGAACTTCATGCAAAGGTCATATGCTCGGTCTTGTGATACACCTGAATAGATTCGGGTCAATTCCGCCCATATCTCTCTTGCTTCGTTAAATCTCATAACTTTTTGAAGATTTTCATCCGAAAGATTTATGGTAATTAATAATAGAGCTGCGCTATTGATTCTCTGATAGTTTTTCAACTCTGAATCATATTTTTCACAATTTTCTGGATCCGACAGTTGAGGTTTACTGACCTTTCCTTCAACTATGTCCAGAAGTCCCAGTCCTCTCATGGCTGCTGTAATTTTGTATTTCCATGTGGACCAATTTGAATCGCTTAAGAGACCAACCTTTATTTTTGTTGCTTCTAAGATAGCTTGCTCCATCTTGCAGACAAAAAATGATTTCTCTTCCTTAAACTTCGACTTCGAAGGAACTTCTTCTGAATCTCACAATTCTTACGTTTTGCAATACGTTCTGTTCAAAACGTCTTTCACTCTGCTACCATGTTAACGTTTTATAACGTTTGCTACCGATTATTATGAATAAAAGGTAAAATTCGTAAGATATTATAGTTTATTCAGTCAATGAAAAATATCAATTGTTTTATTTGAAAACATACTGACAAGTTACAATTTTGGTGTTGGCAACCGGCCAGCTCTAACCATAGCTTCACACCAATGAGTATACGAACTCTAACATATGCCACTGCATAGTCATGTTTGACTAAAACTCCTTAAATAAAGATTTAAAAAAAAATGACTCTAAAGCATGTTTATTTTATATGGTTATCGGTATATTTAATTCACATTTATCACAATTCTACTCAAAAATTAAAGTATTTTGAAACGGTTAAGATGCGCGTGAGGAGTTGTCCAGTTCATTTTTTTTATAATAACAATAATATCTAGGGACAATGTCACACAGATCATCCTAGCCCCAAACTAAGCAAAGCTTGTACTATGGGTACCAGCCAACGATATACATACTTACATAGATAGATAAATACTTATACCTACACATAGAAATTATCCATGACTCAGAAACAAATAGTCGTGTTCATCACACAAATATTTGCACTTACTGGGATTCGAACCCAGGACTACCAGCTTCGTAGGCAGGAGCACTACCAAGAAGGCTACGGTGAGTAAATTGTTTGAATATTAGGAATAAGTCACCACGGACAAATATATCGGAATGCAGCATTGCGGAAACCCGTCAGTTCTCAGAAAGTATGAAATATTGGAAAAAGAATGCTCGAGTTTAGTTTACTTTACACAGAGGTTGCATGTATGCAATAAAGTGCAATGCTCTTAAAGCAGCGAGGTTATAACTCACTAAGCATTATCTTTCAGATCTGTTGTTTACCAAAAAAACAAGACAATCGGTCAATATATCAAATAATATGTAATCTTGTAAGTCGACAAAACGTGCCAAAAAGTGGCTAAGTTGGCAGCACAGGCTAAGTGCGTCTTATGGCTACCACTTGACATATAATAAACAATTCGGCCAATAAGCAACTAGAACGCAGATGGTCTATGGTTTGACTGATTCGTGATTGGTGAGATGTAGTTTGGCGTGGCGTTATTTATATTTGTAATTGGTTTAATATTAGTAATTTTAAAGTGTTCATGAATTGTATGTGTACTAGTACACCCGCTCATGATTAATGTCTATGGAAATATACATAAATATTTAAAAAAATCAGTTATCGATTTTTTTTTATTCGAATTATTTTTACATATTTTTTATCATACAAAGCCTGATATTTTTTCCAAAATATAGTGTAGATTAGTTACAATAAGATACGTTAACCTTGTTTACATACTGATGCATGAAAACTAAAGCTACGTTCTATTGCATGAATATTACACCGGAGAGTATGTAAGTACTATGTTGAATTCACAACCAAGAGTATAAAAATAAATTGCGAAATAGACACGAAAACGTAAAAGGCGCGTTTAGAGTTTTGGGGCCAGCACGTGAAACAACACGCCGAGCCATTGTTCCATTTTCTAAAGTTGGTGTAGGTAAATTTAAGTTTTTATGACGTGTCTCCAGTGAACGATTTGCGTTCACTGCGTGTCTCTCAGGAGATCAGGGTTGTGATCCAGTAGGCCTTTTACATGGCTTATAACGATTGTTATATGAAAAATGATTAGATATCTTTTCTTCTTCGTTGTCTTTTCAAAATCAGACATCCGATCGAGAAATTATTTTCTTCGACTGCAAAATAATTGCATCAAGGGGACCACATCTCGTGACCACTTGAGTTCCGTCGGACCGTCCCAACAAAAATATCGAGTATTTTTCGCTGGGTCTTCTCCATTGTTGTGCATTTCACCCGGTTTTAGTAGAAAGTTCTGAATGACATCGATTTCTTTTATATATGCACCGGTTATTCCGTTATTTGGTTTAAGTGACCGAACCGATTTACGTGTAGGTACCTAAGTATATCTAATTTAGTTCTAGCGCCTACTAATTTGTTTGCCGTTCAATTGTATTACGTGATCTGTCTTATTGCTCCAAAGTTATTTAGTTTGGATACTGCCTCTTTTACTTACAAATTAATTTTTGAAATAACAGATGGTATATAGGTATTCTATACCGTCAGACACACAGTAACACCTTACGTTTAAATTTATACGGTTAACCTACAAACATTGAAGAGAATACATAATAGGGAAGTTTCTCGTTCCTGAATCAGATAATTGAAATTGACTGAATTCGGAGTAAGTACTAGATATAACTAATAGTGCTACTCTGTGAGTATCGCAATAAAGATATTATATTATTATGCTAAGTTGCAATTTCGCAAGTATTTTTCGTTTGCCTTCTTATTATATAAATAAAAGTTAAATTAATGGGAAGATGGGCCGGCCTCTGGTGTGGGACGCTACCTGCGTGGACACCCTTGCGCCTTCTCATCTTGCCGGGACTCTAATAAGGGCTGGTGCGGCGGCTGAATCAGCTGAGAGCCTTAAGAGGCGCAAATATAGCACGCTTAATAGCAGTTATATATTTACGCCTTTTGGGGTTGAAACTTTGCCTTCTACAAATATATTAAAAATATAATACATAACGTGATATGAAACTCATTACCTAAATATTTAGATACTTCTCCTTTTATAGTCTTCTCGATGATGATGTTTGATAGATAATTATCATGTCACAGTTGTCAACAATTTTAGTCAATTAAAGCCTATAATAATGTTTTCAGGCAATTCATAGTTTTATTTCAATTTATTTGACTAAAATGGAAAAGTTTCTGAGACCGGATCGCTTTGATGGTGATTATTCATTAAGTTCCACGGGCCCTGAATGGGAACACTGAAAACGCACCTTCAACAATTTTCTGACAGCACAAGCCGCATCTGCGTCTCATGGAGCTGGTGTCACTGCCGTTACTTCGGCGCTCTCAGACGACCTAAAACTTCAGTTGCTGATAAACTATGTATCGCCCCGCGTATACCAAACAATCAGTGACTGTACCACATACAACGTGGCATTGGCTACACTAGATGCTTTATTCATCAAGCCCAAAAACATTATTACTGCTCGGCATCTTCTCGCTACTAGGCGCCAACATCCCGGTGATTTGTTTCTACAAACCCTCAAACTGTTAGCAAAAGAATGTGCTTTTGCCGCAGTGGACGCCGAAACAAATAAAAGCGAGCATATAAGAGGTGCTTTCATCGCTGGTCTAACATCACCTAAAATACGAGAACGCCTTCTTGAAAACCTTACACTTACTCTGGATGACGCCTATAGTAAGGCAATATCAATGGAAATGGCGGAGAACAACTCGCAAAATTTTAACCTACCAGCCGTCAATGCAATATTTAAAGGGCGGAGCATCGTTCAAGTCAACAATGAGCAGTCTGCTGAGACAAATGAATCATCTCAAGCGGCTGCTAATACTGCGACGAAGCGCAACATAATATCCCATTGGAAATGTTTCTTTTGTGGAGGAGAACGCTTACACAGGCGTAAAAACTGCCCTGCCTCAGGTGTCACCAGTCAAATCTGTAGCAAGAAAGGTCATTACGCGTCTGTCTGCCGTAGCAAACCACACATTGTGTCCAGTAGTCCTCCGGAGAATTGCGCACACTGCGCCGCAAGTATCATGGCCGCAGCGCCAGCAACTCTAAGAAAAGCTATGATCCCTGCCTTCATTAAAGGTATCAGAGCGGAGGCGCTAATAGATACAGGCAGTAGTATTAGTTTTATTAATGAAAATTTTGCTAACCTAGCACATTTGAAGAAAACTCCCTGTCGGCAGATGATCTCCATGGCCTCCCTTACTCTAACGTCGCAAGTCACCGGAGCTACGGTCCAAAATATCAAATTAGGACAAAACACATACGACAACGTTCAATTACTTATAGTCAAAGATTTGTGCGCTGATGTCATTATAGGTCACGATCTTCTCAGCCTACATTCTTCATTGGAGCTCGAATTTGGTGGACCGAAGGACACTCTGAAGGTTTGTTCTGTCGCCGAGGCATCAGTTCCTGCCGTATCGCTGTTCAACAACGTTACTTCTGATTGCAAACCGATTGCCATACGATCCCGGAAGTACAGTTGTGAAGACCAGGAGTTTATTAGAGGTGATCAAGAAATTGCTGGAACAGCACATAATAGAGGAGAGTAAATCACCTTGGCGAGCACAAGTGCTGATAACCAGGACTGCCAGTCATAAAAAGCGAATGGTTATAGATTATTCATTGACAATCAACAAGTATACGCCCTTGGATGCCTATCCGTTACCAAATATTGAAGAAATAGTCACGAGAGTTTCTAAATATAGTATCTTCAGTGCCATTGATTTACAGAGTGCGTATCATCAGATTCCAATTGTCACTCATGAACGTATATATACGGCTTTTGAAGCGGCTGGTAACCTGTATCAATTTTGTCGGATTCCTTTTGGAGTGACAAATGGTGTGTCTAGTTTCCAGAGAACTATCGACTGGATCATCAGAAAGGAAGGATTAATTGGGACCTTCGCGTATCTAGACGACATAACTATATGCGAAAATACTCAAGAAGAGCATGACCAGAATCTAAGCCGTTTTCTGTTTGCAGCCGACATGTACGGGTTGACGTTAAATAAAGAGAAAAGCAAATTTAATCAGAAATCACTCAAAATATTAGGGTACTCGATTGAAAATCACATTGTCAAACCTGACAGCGATCGACTACAACCATTACTTAACCTACCTCCTCCAGAAGATATGCCTGCGCTAAGAAGAGTACTAGGCATGTTCGCACATTATTCTAAGTGGGTGCCAAACTTTTCCAAAAAAATACACTCCCTTGCACATACGGTTTCTTTTCCATTGGGCATTGAAGCCATGAAATCGATGATCGCAAAATCTTCTATACACGCAATCGACGATAAAATGCCATTCACAGTAGAAACTGACGCTTCGGAACATACAATTGCTGCATCACTCTCACAGGATTCCAGGCCTGTAGCATTTTATTCTAGAACACTAAATAATAGCGAACAAAATCATTCCGCCGTCGAAAAGGAAGCCTATGCCATCGTTGAGGCACTCAAAAAGTGGCGCCATTTTTTTATATGTAGACCATTCAAGTTGATCACTGACCAGAGATCGGTAGCATTCATGTTTAACGCAAAACACTCTAGTAAAATTAAAAACGAGAAAGTACAGCGGTGGCGTCTAGAGCTGGCACCCTATAATTAAGATATTATTTATAGACCAGGACGAGAAAACCACGTTGCTGACACGTTATCCAGAGTGTGCGCCAGCATGGACAACTCATCACGACTCATGCGACTATAAATTACATGAAAACTTATGCCACCCAGGAGTCACAAGAATGCATCACTGGCTAAAAACAAAGAACATGGCCTATTCTATTGAAGATATTAGAACGATGACAAACAACTGTCGGATATGTGCAGAAATAAAACCAAGATTTTTCAAAAATGCCGACCCACTTCCAAAGCTTGTTAAAGCAACCGCGCCCTTCTAGCGTTTAAGTATTGACTTTAATGGTCCTGTCCCAAGTAGGGCATCCAGTATCGGAAGGTTTTCAGTTCCGGAGTTAAATTACGATATTGGGCTCTCAACTCCGGAATGCCGGAATTCCAGAACTATCTCCGAAATAATTAAAAAAAAAAAAAAATACCTTGAGTAACTTTTAAACATTTTTAACATTAGTCTTTAACTCAGTCTTGATACGACATTGCCAGTTAACTTTGAGTAAGCCAGTTAACAATATTATTAAAATTAGGAAAGTCTAAACTTTTTAAAAACTTAAAAATTAACAATTTGAGAGCCTTAAAATATTAGTGAAAACTAACATAATTAAATTAACACAAGAAATATCACGCTTTAGAGTAGTTTGGACATTACTAGGTAGTTAAAATCAAAATATATAAATGAGCATTTAAGACTCTCCTCAGATTTATCATGTTTAACAACAATCTTGACATGACAACATAATTAGTTCACAATTCACATCACAATCAATAAAATTAAACAAGTCTAATTAAACTTTTTAAAACAAATCAACAAATTAAGGGCTCAACAGCAAATATTATAATTATCACAAGAAACACTTAAATATATGAGAACTCACTATCAAGAAAAGCGGTCTACTCTATGTGCTACGCTGTTCTTGATAATGAGTTCTCAAGAGAATTAACGAATCTAACATTTTGTCAGAGAGTGAGCTTCGTATTCGGTTACAAAAGTAACCAGCGCTTGAAAATACCCGTTCACTCTCCACACTCGTGGGAAGTATGATATTTAAATAATTATAAGCTTGTGTCAGATATACACCTCGCTCTCCACCATTATCATACATTGCTTTTACAAATTTGACAAATCCAGAAAGGTCAAAATGTTTAGTTGTATATTTACGGGGCTTTGTCTGGCATTTATGTAGCTCTTTATCAAGCTGTTCTTGTTGTGTTAAATCATCAACTGCAACATCAACATCAGAAGCAGAAGACGAAGAGTCATCTTGATTTACTGCATGCTCAGTGGTAGTTGTAGTGTAGGGCTTGTAATTAAGCTGGCGTAGCAGAGTAACAATAATCTCGCAAATTTCGTCGCTTTTTGGTTTTATAAAAGTTTCATCATCTGCTTGTCTAAAGAAGTCGTTAGAATTGTGCAGATAGTGGAAAACACCTGCAAGTAGTAGTCGCCTTTGCTTGATACGATTTCTCAAGTTTGTAGCCAGCCTAGCACTTAAAAAAATATTCTGTTCGTCGAGTTTTTTAAGCATGAATCGCAAAGCCGTGTCAGCTGTATAAAGAGTCGCATCACGTCGGCACAATGTGAGAACAGCCAGTTTTATGACATTCAAGCTATGATGAATGTTGTTCAGTGTTTGAATGTCATAATCTTAAAAGGAAACCTCAGATTTCCAATCTATGTACATGATACACGCGCAGGAACATATGCGCGTAAAACGATGAGTTGAAAAATTAAACACATTTTTAAATTAAAAATAATGAATATCGAAATACGATAAATTGAGCCCAATTCCGGAGTTGAAATATCGGAAAAACTATCCGGAATTCCGGAGTTGCGAAATTCCGGAATTCCGGAATGGATGCCCTAGTCCCAAGCAAAACTATGAATCGGTATAGACTCACCGTTATAGACGAATATTCCAGATTCCCTTTTGCTTTTCCATGTTCAGATATGAGTGCAAAGACGGTTATAAAACATTGAAATAATCTGTTTATGATGTTTGGTATGCCTGGCTATATACATTCAGACTGAGGGGCTGTCTTTTTATCTGCTGAAGTAAAAGAATATCTGCACTCTCGTGGTATCGCCACGAGCAATACAAAAGCATACAACCCGCAAGGAAACGGACAAGTTGAAAAACTTAACTCAACGCTGTGGAAAGCCATACAGTTAGGTTTACGTTCCCACAATTTGCCCATAGGGAGTTGAGAGAAAGTTCTTGATAACGCTCTTCATTCTATACGATCACTGCTTTGTACTACCATAAACTGTTCACCGCATGAGAGGATGTTTAAACACTCCCGGAAATCGCCAAACGGCACCTCCATTCCGACATGGCTCACAAGTGCCGGACGGGTCCTTGTCAAACGCTGTGCTCGACCCAACAAGTACATGCCCTTAGTGGAAGAGGCTGATCTAATTGAAGTTACCCCTGATTATTCCATTACTAGACTGAGGGACGGCCGAGTAACAGCGGTGTCAAATCGTCACCTAGCTCCAATTGGAGATGAAGGAGAGAGAATTCGAGAGCTTGCAACTGATGTGAGTTCACGTGGCTCTGATCAGGAGATTTTAATACCTCAAGATGAGTCACCCGCAACAAGCATTAATCAAGGCGAAACGTCATCACTCAATACTGCACCTGTTGCTGAACTCACTCTCTCACCTGGAGTCGTCTCACTACAACCTGCGTTACAGCCAGAGGTTGTTATTAGAAGATCTGGGCGTATTAGAAGACGCAGTAGTATATGAAACTCATTACCTAAATATTTAGATAATCCTCCTTTTATAGTCTTCTCTATGATGATGTTTGATAGATAATTATCATGTCACAGTTGTCAACAATTTTAGTCAATTAAAGCCTATAATAATGTTTTCAGGCAATTCATAGTTTTATTTCATAACGTACAATAATAGTATGTAATCAGAAGAATTGGGTCTGCCCGGCAAAGATTTAACTTAAAATTAATTTTATTTATTGAAAACTATAAACTATGACAACTGCATTTGCTGGCAGTTCTGTCTTTTATACCGCTACACTAATTTAAATATTATTATATAACTGTATCTACTGTGTAAATGACGGCAAAGACTATTACCAACCCTTTTCACTCTGTGGGGGGCATAGAAATCGATCGAGGGAACAGGTAGCAGCGTCTCTCTTGTACAGACGCCAGCACATCAAGCTACCACAGACTGTCAAATTTCCCCAATTGAAAACGAACCCTATGCTTTTGTGATAAAATTCGAAATCTATAAAATATATTTGACAGATTGGGGTAGCTGGATGTGATGGCGTCGGTACTATGACCATCATAACGCGATCGCCCGTCTGCAAAGTGTCGCGATTATGTCATTCCTACAAGTGATGGACACATCTCCATTCTCGTGCATTCTCGTCTATTTTTGTTACTAGATCTACTGGTGCCATCCGGTCCCATCATAAGAAATTTAAAAACGTATAGTATTTTATGCAGGTATTTTTAGTAATATTTTTGCCAGGTTCTCATTTTGCTTTACATACATGCATAGACTCACGCCTGTTTCCCAGAGGGGTAGGCTGAGACAACGGATTTCCATTTGGCACGATCTTTGCACACCTCTTTTGCCTCGTTTACTGTTATTATATTCTTCATACATGCTCGCCGTTTTAGGGTACTTCTGACCTGGCCTGTCTCGAGAACGTGTCCGATTTGGTCAGAGAATTTTCTACGAGGTCTTACCCTTCCAGTTAACCCTTTCACACAGGCCAGGTATATGTACTACTTCTGTCAATCTTCTTTCATTAATCCTTTCTAAATGCCCCAACCATCGCAATACACCTTTTTCTATCTTTGTGACTTAATCCTCTTTCACACCACAGGAATTAGTAGAAAGTAGGTAAGTAGCCTTGTTGGTCTAGCGGTAGCGTGTTCTCTCGCAGAGAACGAGGTCCTCCGAGGTCAAAAGTGATTTTGGGACTTTTCTGTAAAAATAATAATTTCTCAGCATCAGCCCTAAGCCTGTCGGTTCTGTACCTGACCTCTTTCCGGTCGTTTCGCTAGGCGTCGCATCGGATCATGAGAGTGATAGAATAGAAAGTCCTCTTGTGTTTGCGCACTATAATATGTCCCGCGCAATTGGCTAGTCTCCATTGAGACTGGCCGCCGTGGCCGAAATTCGGTCGGGAGGACATCAAAAAATTATTTGTAGTAATAAATTTTTCCAGGTTTGCTTTAATACATAATTTTTCTTTAATATGTACTTACTTCCTTTTGTTTTATTAATCTTATATAGCAGAGAAGCAGAATACTCGCGTCCCTAGGGCTCCCCCCACAGTGCGAGCTGACATACCCACCCGCAGGCACAATTTTGCGTGTGACATGCGGCGTTAAAAAATATTTTTATGAAGAGTAATGAAGGATATATACATTACATTTATTACAGAATATGAATATATCACGACTTCTTTGTTAAATACTTAGGATTATGTTAATAGCAGACTCGTGATTAGTCGTGATTATCAACAACGAAAACTTCTAATGAACATTCGTCAAATAAATGGACATTCGTCAAATAAGTGATCAATCGCA
Source organism: Pseudoips prasinana (assembly GCA_951640165.1). Classification (NCBI taxonomy): domain Eukaryota; kingdom Metazoa; phylum Arthropoda; class Insecta; order Lepidoptera; family Nolidae; genus Pseudoips; species Pseudoips prasinana. The sequence continues at coordinate 12,401,732 of OX621259.1, read as the reverse complement.
TTGTTGTATCATTTATTAGAACGTCTTTGTACGCCTTAGTGCTATGGCTACAGTGGAGCGCGTTAGCGGGCGGACTTAAAATCGCGCTCGCGCGGTGAAACTTCCTACGGATTATTTTCTTTCAGACTTATTAGTGGTCCTGGCCAAGCGGATAACTTAACAGAGATTAAAAAATGACAAATAATTAATATTTGGTGACTGATATATTTCTAATTAAAACAGTTTTATGACTTTGTTATGTTTCATCAAACGGGACTAGTCCTTCCTTCTTATGCAGCACTGAAACTCCTGTAAGCCACGATAAACAGTGGGACAGAATGACACTGCGCGTTGAGGCTCAGGCATGTCTTGGGGAATCGTTTTAACTGCCGTGGATCCCTCAAAGAATGTAATCAGAAAGACAATAGGGAGTGAGAAAAAAGTAGTAAGACACATTGTTGCATCAAGTCAGGAAATATAATTGAATATAGTTGCTACCAATGGTTGCTACGCGATGATCAATAACACTAATTATAGATGAAACAGTCTTAAAAACTGAGAACCTCCATAGTCATATTTTTTTTTATATATGGAAATGAATTATATCTATAGAGCTCTAGTTTTGGCTGTGGTGCGTTTATACGTTTTCAAAGAAGACTGGAGAATAAACATCCGTCTAACATTCATCTTAAAGTTGATTCGTACTTTTCAGTTTCTTTTAATCTTTCTCCTTTTACTGAAATTGTTACACCTTTTACCCGCTTTCATTTCAAACAACTCTTGTCTATCATAAGGTAGTCCGAAAGAAATTGCAGCTAGCTAGTATGTTTGTTCTATTTTTAGTAATTCATTTGGTGAACAATAAAGAGTATTGTATTATTTGTATGAATGTACCGGTTCCTAAGCATTATTTTAACTATGTTCTATGCACGCTCTAATTTTAACAAAGTGGGTTTGGAGGCACCACGTCATGCAATATGCAATATCTATTAACAAAGCGTAAATAAACCACTTTCAATATTCGTTTGTCAGCCGATCTTATTTAAACATTTTAGGCTTAGTTCTAAATATACATATATAGCGAACGTAACGAACTGAACAACGTGCTGAGCACGTCAACACACAAAATACACAAAAAATATTATAAGAATAACTGTCAACCGATGCATTTTGTACGGGGCGCCAATAATTTTTATCTGTAATTCACAAACTGGTTTGGTTTAATTAGTTCTGTTTCATGGGTACATAGATAACGCTTCTTAGGATACGTCCACTACTTATGTTTATGACTTTGTAAACCTAAATAAGACGGATCGTTCATCTTGTTTAGTTTTAAAGTTGCTTGCCCCATTGTAAGTCATCACTTTTCCCGATTTGCTCCGCTACAATAATCGCTGCGTGAACAATCACTGCGCCCGCGTCCGCGTCGCGTAACACAGTGCCCAAGGTCTAACTACATATAAGGCATTATTATAATATTATTAGTTTACATACATCCACTTCCTACTAAAGTCTAGTAGGAAGTGGACGTAAACTGTTTTTACGGTTAAGTTTTCTCATTATTCGGCACTTCCATAATTGCCATTATGTAAGAGGAATATGGAAAAACAATAAGTATAATGAAATGAAATAATTTATTCGTTGGCAAACGTAGGTAATGATTACAAAGATGATTTGATTTTATAATATCTAGTGGTCCATGTTCAACCGTAATATGGACATGTAAATCGTATTATAAGTTACATAAAAAAGCGATACCTACTTAATATATAATTTAAATTAAGAATTTATAATCAATAAATCATTATCAAAATATCTCATAAATAAGTAGTAATCATGATCATCGTGTCAGCCAAAGTACGTCCTCAGCTGGACAAAAGCTTCCCCAAAGAATGGTCCCCCCATTTTTTGGGCAGGCTTTTCTTTATTACTAGCATGACATGTGTAACCTATACCTATATTATGTTTACTGACATTAAATGTAGTATTACGAGTAACTTTACATTATATAAAATGTCTAAGATCCTCCCTATAATAATAAATCTCTGACTGATTGACATGCTGCTAATCTATTTGCAATTTATTTTTTTATTTTGCTATGTTTTCCTATTATTATGAAATTTTATCTTATTTTATGCTCTGCTGTGTGGTTACGGCATAGAATATCTTCACCCCATCTCATCCCGTTGGGGGCGTAGAAATCGTTTTTCTGTGAACTATGACCATCAAACCGCGATCGCCAACCCGTGTGCCAAGCGTGGCGATTATGGCATATCCCCCATTCTTTGAGGAGGCTTTTGTACAGTAGTGGACGTACGTTGGCTGACATGATGAACTTAAGGAGCGTTATCTACCCATGAAACTGGACAAATTAAACTAGTCAAGTATATGAAATTAAAAAAAAAAGACGTGTGGCACTCGGAGACTGCCGCGGTAAAGCTATTGCATAGCATTTTTTATCAACTTATGCAATTATAATTATTTATTTATTTTATAATACTGCATTTGTGATAATAATAATAAAATGAATGTATATAGATAGAGTACTAACTCATTTTCTTTCACTATTTTTTCGTGACTTTCTTCATTAATAAATGCACTTTGTTTATTCATATTTAAAACACTTTGTACACAAATTATACGAGTACAGATATTCACTGTTGTACGTAGATGATAAATACCTATACACCTTTATACTTTCTCACAAACAGCTGATTACGGTAGTTTTCCAAAAAAAACAATGCCACCTAAAGGCGGGTTGCTGAACTAAAGAGACAAGCGTGATATTTCAAAAAGTCAATAAAAGTTCTGGTATTTATCGATAGATGGCGGTCGGAGTGGGGGGTGTTAGGTTTTTTTCGTTACGGAATTTCTAGATTCGGTACCCTGCACGCTCTAGGCCCGCGATAGAAGCTATGCAATAGCTTAAAAAATTTTTTGGTTCCCCATACAACATATATAAGCTGATCTTTGTTCTTGTATGGGTAATAATATTTTTTGGGTATTTTGCATGTTGATACGCTACAAGGTTTCCAGTTTCTTAGGAAAATTAGGCTCCTTAAGTTACGTCCACTATTTATGTTATACTCGTTGGTCTAGCGGTAGCGTGTTCAACCGCAGATAACGAGGTCCTGGGTTCCAATCCCGGGTCGGGCCAAAAGTGATTTCGGGATTTTCTCGGTATCAGCCCGAAGTCTGGGAGTTGGCGGTATTTATTATATCCCCGTGCCTTGTAGAGCAGGTAAAACTGTCGGTCCTTTACCTGACCTCTTGTCGCTAGTCATCCCATCGGATCATGACAGTGATGGAATAGAAAGTGCCCCTGTGTTTGCGCACACACTTGGGCACTATAATATGTCCCACGCAGATGGCTAGTCTCCATTGAGACTGGCCGCCGTGGCCGAAATTCGACTAGGAGGACATTATTATTATGTTTTACTTTGTATAAGCCGTTTCATATACTCATGGTCTCCCAAAGATTAATGGAGGGCGCCATGCTCGGAGTTTCCCTGAATGAGAAACTACGTTACCTTACTTACTCATTCCCAAACTGAAGTGGGAATGGGCAGGGCACATGGCTTTTAGAACCGAAGGCCGCTGGGGCAGAAATGTTCTCGAGTGGCGACCACGTACAGGAAGACATAGTGTGGTAGTCCCACATTTCATTCTCCATTCCATCCTAAGCTTTCCATAATTGACAGCTCGTGTGGCGCAGCGGCTAAGACAGTCGCCTCGCCTCTTCGTGTCGCGGGTTCGAGTCCCGCGCCGGACAACTATTTGTGTGACCCATAAATAATAGTCCTGAGTCTGGATGTAATTTGTGTCCGTCTATTATATGTTTGTAAAGTACCCCGCGACACAGGGATTATACTAATATGCTCACCAAATAAACCGGGTTAGATGAGTCGGTACTCTGTCGCAAGAGTACCATGGTATGGAACGTAATGTATTATTTATTTATTTATTAGACGGACGTCTATTGTACCTATGTTTGTAAAGTACCCCGCGACACAGGGATTAGATACTAATATGCTCACCAAATAAACCGGGTTAGATGAGTCGGTACCTACTCTGTCGCAAGAGTACCATAGTATGGAACGTAATGTATTATTTATTTATTTATTAGACGGACGTCTATTGTATGTTTGTAAAGTACCCCGCGACACAGGGATTAGATACTAATATGCTCACCAAATAAACCGGGTTAGATGAGTCGGTACCTACTCTGTCGCAAGAGTACCATAGTATGGAACGTAATGTATTATTTATTTATTTATTAGACGGACGTCTATTGTATGTTTGTAAAGTACCCCGCGACACAGGGATTAGATACTAATATGCTCACCAAATAAACCGGGTTAGATGAGTCGGTACCTACTCTGTCGCAAGAGTACCATGGTATGGAACGTAATGTATTATTTATTTATTTATTAGACGGACATCTATTATATGTTTGTAAAGTACCCCGCGACACAGGGATTAATTTGCCTAATGCAGGCTTTGTCTTTAAAAAGAAATAAAATAATACATTACGTTCCATACTATGGTATTCTTGCGACAGAGTACCGACTCATCTCACCCAGTTTATTTGGTGAGCATATTAGTACCTGAGAAGGGATGTATACTCCACTGGCATACCCGACCCCTTCTTGTCCCATAGCATATCATAGACAACGATAGAAGCTTTTCTATCTGAGAGATATATCAGAGTGACATTTAGCATACACTAAGCAAAGCTTGTGTAATGGATACTAGACAACGAATATAAATATTTAATTACTATTTTTTTGTAAATCATCATCATGTCCCCCGAATGACGTTCACTGTTGGACAAAGGCCTCCCCAAAAGATTTTTACAATGGAGTTGTGACTATAATTCGGAGGGAATATGCCATAATCGCCACGCTTGGTAAACGGGTTGGCGACCGATTATGATGGTCATAGTTTTCCGGGAGATATATCCTGGAGACGACTTCTACACCCCTCACGGGACGAAATTGGGGTGGTAATGTTCTTTGCTATCAACCACACAGAATTTTTTTTTGTAAATATGTACAGACGCCAGCACATCAAGTTACCCCAATCTGTCAAAATAAATTTGACAGATTGGAGTAGCTGGACGTGCTGGCGTCTGTAAAATAAATAAAAATAAAATAAAAAAGGTTTTTATTCACGTAGACTTTAAAAAAGCGCTTGTAAATAGTCAGAACATGTTTGTAGTAATATAGTTGTATACATTAGATATTATTTCTAGTAACATAGATATTTAGGTACATCTTGTATGAAAACATTTATAAAATTTATTTTATTACAGAAATGATATTTAGCTAGCTCGTATCAAGTTATTGTCAAGAGATTATGTTTAATTATCTAGTTTGAGTCTAATATTTTTACTACATATTGTCAATGGTTCTGTCTATATTAAAGGTATTATTATTATGACGGACCTTGTGTTAATAACGACGGTCGCGCTTTAATGCTACCACCGGATCCAATGCGCCCCAACTGAGAAGACCCAGCGAAACAAACTCAGTGGGTTCATCTACTACCGGTTTCAACACGACCCAGTCGAGACGGTCCGGCGAAACATACTCAAGCGGGCATGAACACGGGATTTGGTCCAATTAGAGTAATTATTTAGTACCTAGGCAAACACAATATATGCTCGATCGGTTGTCTGAATGCTTATTATTTTAGATTATATTTAGGTATACAAAAGAAAAACTTCGAAACAATAACATTATTCATTTTGAGACAGAGTCAATAATTTTAAATTAAGTATATGATAGCAATCATTTACAGATAGTTCACGTAACACAGCAGATCAGTCATGTCTATATGGCTACAAGATCTCCAGCGAGCAATGTGCAGGTAGGAAGTGAGAGCCAGACGTCTTTGTCATCGATGTACTCTTTAGTGGTGTAATAACCCCTAGCCATAAGTATACGTTTAATATGTGTTTTAAAACTTGTGTCAGGCAGATCAGTACATATAATACACAGAAAACACAAAACAACTAGACATTATGAACACAAATATTTAACGGGCCGGTTGGCGTGGTTGGTAGATACTTGGTTTTCAAGCCACAGGTCGTGGGTTCGATTCCCACCCAGGACGGATATTTGTGTGCGCATGAAGATGACTGTTTGTCTTGAATCTGGGTGTAATTATCTATATAAGTATATATTTATAAAAGAAAAGTAATAAATGCAGTGTATCAGTTATCTGGTTTTCATAGTACAAGCTATTCTTTGTTTGGGATCAAATGGCCGTGTAAATGTCCATGGATATAATATTTGTGACACAAATGTCTTGTGCGAGGATTGACTTTTACTGTCAAAAAAGTCATGGCGTCGTTTCAATTTATAATATCACTAGCTATGCCCCGTGGTGTCACCCGCGTTAAAGTAGTTTTGGTGTAAAAGAGTAACAAACATACATCCATACATCTATACCCACAAACTTTCGCATTTATACATAATATTAATAGTATGTGTACCTCTAGCGGTTTTTGCAGTGCACGCCGGAATAGCTCGCAGATGGTAGATTTTCCTACTCACTTGACACTTATCGTCATATTTTGGACAATATCTTTAAAAATTGTAGCCTATGTGTTATTCTGATGTATAAGCTATATGATTGTAAAGTTTCATTAAATACCATTCAGTACTTAGTTTTTACGTGAAAGAGTAACTAACAACCATCCTTACTTACAAACTTTCGCGTTTGTAATATTAGTAGGATTATAATTATAATAAAATATATCCAAGGGGTCCTTAAACACGATGTAGATACTCCTCGCGCTTGAATCACCTTTTCAACAAGGAGGCACGGCTCTATAAGATTTAGATAACATATTTGTAGTGGCATTAGATCACTTATCATTAATTTATCATGTTTGTAAGTGACTGTGTGTTCCTCTCGTGTGCCGCATAACGCGGACTCATGAGACTCATGACTTGGAGGCGTGCACAAAGCAAAGCCTCCGATTGGTTGAATTGCTCTGTGAAGAAGCGATGACATGCTCAGCTAGGGATGTGACTGTGTCTGAAAAAAGGTGTTAAAATGTTTCGTGTCAATTCGCATACTAGGTGCTAAAGATTTAAATAGTTACTGTTTTAAAAACATAAAATTGACTTTATCTTGTTGGAATTCAAATACTTCCGAAAGCATTCCCTACCGTTTAGAAAATAGAAGTATTAAAATCCGTGCAAAAAGAAGAAATATCATGAAATTAAAGCGCTTATTGTAGCTCAACCAAAGCTCTTAAAATGAATATATATTTGATGTGCAATAAAAAGTATCAATCGAAATCAGATTTTGTTTATTATTGTTTATTGTGATTATTATATACAGTGTTAACCTTATGAATTAAACAATCGCAAGAAACTGTACAAACAGTTTGACTGCGAGATCAAAATTATTAACAATCGCGTCAGTAGCGCCGTTATATAACGGCGCTACTGTAAGTACATTAAGATTTTCTTTCGAAGATTATCTAGGACGTATTTTTTTTACTTAATTTTAAAGTTATGTTTATTACAATCTTTTCTGATATCCTCTGGTATACTGTTAAGTACGTAGGGGAAACATAATTAATACCTATTTCTTATATTAAATAGGGCTTTTCAATAGCGCATAGCGGCCATCTTGGTAAAGCGATAACTGTCAAATTTGGCATGAATAGCTACTTACTTACATAAAATACTTATTTAGTCGTAACATTTCACTATAGAACGCTACCAACTTCAACAACGCGTAGAAATTGTTAAAATTAAATATCCTAAGTGCTCCAACGAGTGACATTGGATAATGATAAAAAAATGTGGCCTAGGTTGGATGGTATGGATATCACAAACATGGTTCCAATAGAACTGCATGCGGCACCACAGCTCCCTGTGACGCCCTAAAGGCCATTATAACTAGCGTTCTACAAGAAACTGAGACCAATTTATTCGAAGATGCCATCCAAAATTGGTCCACTTGGATACACCACGTACCACGGAGGCGCGGCGGCCATTCGACTGATGTTCCATACATAATGTCATCCATGTAAAATAAAATAGAATGAAAATTGTGGCAACATCACTTCACCGGGTTGTTTTATTTCATTTCAAAGTTCATGCGCTCTTAAGGAAAAGCCAAATGTTAGGATCATAAAAAAAAATGTCAAAAGGTGATCTAACCTAGACAACATTTGTCTCACGTTTCTTTGGTTAAAGATCAAAACAACATCACTAATAAAACACGTTTATCATCGAGTGTTGTCGGAAGATTAGCTCTCAAGATATCTGAAGAGGTGGATAATAGTAGGCATCCATACAAGTAAATGATAAGAAACTTCAATATGTCTCACACAAAACGCATTACAAAATTGATAATTTGCATTTCGATCATAGGACTAGTAGTTGAAGCCTTTATAATAATCTTGCCGACTCGTGTGCTTAGCTAATAAACCTTTTAGTGTAACCGTACCTACTTAGATATATCTTGCCAGCACCCATGTCTAACTAAATAGAGTCCCACACTGGACATCAAAATTCAACTGGTCGATTAACTGCCAACCGAAGAAACGATAGATCTCTGAACGATTAAGATTGGTCGAATTAACCTCTGATCTCTTATTACAGATCAAATATATCCTTTGGGGTCTTTATGTGACCTAGTGCAACAGGACCCCATACTAGGCATGAAATCAGACTTTTTGTCCCCACAATATAACAGCACCAGGAAATATTGTGTGGAGATACCGTCCAGGGACGACTGGACTAACAACAAAGTATCCTGGAAGAAGTGGAGCCTAATTTGGTACACCGATGGCTCCAAAATGGGAAATGACGTAGGCTGTGGAGTTTTTGGGGAGCGACCCAGATACAAAGCCAGTAAAAATCTGGGAAAATACGCCTCAATTTTCCAGGCAGAGGTTTATGCCATCATTGTATGTGCAGAAGCCAACCTGCAAAAAGACTATGTCAATCACACAATCTACATCCATTCAGACAGCCAAGCGGCTCTCCAAGCCTTGAACTCTGACACTATAACGTCAGGGCTGGTTATGAACAGCATTGAGTTTTAATACCCTGTGCCTTAGGAACAAGGTGATACTTCGATGGGTACCGGGTCATGCGGGTATCGAGGGCAACAAAAGTGCCGACGAACTTGCACGGGCTGGAGTTAAATTGGTCCAATACGGCTCTGAGCCGATATGCGGAATACCAAAAAGCAAAGTCCAACTCACCCTAAGGAACCATTGCCAACAGGAAGCTATTAAACCCTGGCACAAACTTCCAGGTTTAACTCACTCCATAAAAACTATCAAGGGCTACAACCGCAAAACTGCAAACGAAACCGTCGCGCTTAATAGGAGGAATTTATGCATCATAACTAGGGTTTTAACGGGACATTTCCATCGCAGACAACACCTGTCTACGGTGGTCATCGGAGACTGTAGAGTGTGTAGATTTTGCAATAACGCGGACGAAACAGCTCTACACCTGCTCTGTCACTGTGAGCCACTGATGCATAAACGTAACACCGTCCTGGGCCAACACTGCAAGAAGTGACTGCAGGACGATGTTATCGAGACTCCTGCCAAAAAGATTCTGCAATTTATCTATGTTGCAGGGTTAGACAGGGAAGTTTAGTTGGCGCAGCGAGCACAATAGTTCGTCAATGGACGCAGTGTTGCCAGGACCTCCGGGGATTGGAAATAGCCGCCACCAGAAGAATAAAGAAAAATAAATATCCTTTGACCATAAACGATTGTTTTCTTTCTGGTCACAGTGCTCACCGAACCTAACCTACTTTTCTTGTGAAATACATTCGCTAAAACATACTTTCGATTAATGCTAAAGAGTTAAGTTAGAGTTCTGTGGTTAATTCGCCAATCGTTCAGGAATGTTCTTCGAATCGAATGTGGAATGGCTCTCTCGGTCGGCAGTTAATCGAACAATAGAATTTCGGTGTCCAGTATGGCCCTGCTAAATATCCTGTAGGGTTAGACAATTAAACCATTAGGCGCTAATACCCGGTAACTATTTTCTCATCGGTGCCCATGCCTAGTAAATACTATAGCGATATATCCAGCAGATATTTAAACTACAAACAAAAATGGCTAAAAGGTATTCCATGCTCATCAGAGTAAACACAGCGTTACATAATTCAATATTTTGCGAAAAGAATCAAACAATAATCAGTTTGTTTGCTTCCCATGTTTATATAAACCAGAAATGAGTAGCAAAGTTTGTTTTGAGATCGACTACATTCACATTCTTGTGTTCTTTGTACGTACTTAAATTAAACACAATTACATCTTCTTCTATACATTTAATAAATCTGTAGGAAATTTTTGTACATCGAAAATACAATAAAATACCCTTATTCGCATTTGCTTCATTCACGTTTTCACTGTTCGCGGACAAAAAATTTGCGACCCAAATCCTATATTCCTGTATATATATGTACATACATATTAATAATTAAAATTAAAAATAAAAGGATTCCAATATGTATGCAATCCAATATCCTTTGTAAACAAAGAAGAAGTTCCAATAGTTTGTGTCAAATGGACGAACAATAAAGTAAAATAGACCTTTCATACAATTATGGCTGAATGTAGGTATGCCGCTGTCTTCCTAATTTATATTACCGCCAAAAAAAATACAAGATTCGTCGCGAAAAATATTTGTGTTACCACTTAAGGTGAAAATTGAAATGCTTGATCCATATCATGCTCATTCAAGTCAACGATTCAAAAGTACGATAGATAAAAAAATCGAAGATTAAAAGAGGTCCTCTGTAGCTTCAACTTCACTGCCAGCGAAAATTATTCGTGATCCAGCAATAGAAAAAATTTAACTGGCGTTGTCACTTTGGATTGACGACTATGCTCGGAGTTACCCTACGGGATCGAATCAAAAATGTCGAAGTCCGCAGGGGAACCAAAGTCACCGACATAACCCGAAGAATTGCAAAACTGAAGTGGCAGTGGGCGGGGCACACAGCTCGTAGAGCCGACGGCCGTTGCGGCAGAAAGGTTCCCGAGTGGCGACCACGAACCGGAAGACACAGCGTGGGCAGGCCAAGATAGACCGATGATCTTGTGCGGGTCGCTGGAAACTACTGGATGCGAATAGCGTAAGACCGGCAATTGTGGAGATCTTTGTCTTGCGGCTGATATGATGATGAGCTAGGGTTTTAAAGGATAACCAACAGAACCCATTTATGTTTATCTGTTTGTCTGTGCACGCATCAAGTAACAAATAAGAAACCAATTTAGATAACTTTTATACGTAAATATGGTATGCAACTTGAAGTATTACTCGGTTCTTGTTTCAGCACAATTGGTTCAGTCTAAAACTATTCAAGAAGAAAAATATCACACGCTATTCAGTAACTTGAAGAACAAATGTTGATAGTTGCACTCCATATTCGATAGATGTCGTTGTGCATATGACGTTCAAGGCTAGAGTGAACAGGCATCTTATGGGTAGACGCGGTATAGCTTAGACCACATCTTCACTTACTATCGGGTGAGATCGTGGACAAGCGCAACCACCATAAAAAACTTACAAAAATTCCATGGGGTTATTTATATGCCTAACTATTATAGTTAAACCAAAATAACAGCTTTTTACACATTAGTGTCAGGGAATTGTGGTTATCTTATATTTATTTATTTATATCGTACAAATAAAGTATCTATTACTGATTTTATCTTTATAAGTGGATCTCTAGTTTCTTATCATTAATCAATTATAAGCATAAACTTTACTGCATATGCACGTGAAAACGTATAAATCGATAAAAACTTCATCAACTGTTGGAATAAAAATATAATAAAAAAATAGAGTTGAAAAGGCAACTTAAAGTACCTAAGGTAAATAATAGGTCAAAATACTAATACAAGATTTCTCTCTAATAATTCATTCTCTTAGAGATCACACTTATTCGAAATTTCGACCATTAAGGTTCTACTCTATTGTCAAAGACAATAATATATAGATAGACAATAAACAAATAGTATTAATTTTTCTCAGTTTTGACACTCAATTTGTCATCTCCTCTCAGTTTGTCAGTGTGTGTAAAGTATGTTAGTGTGTGTAATGTTTTTTTAATTGAAATAATTTACTTGTAATGCCTATTAGGTATATACAAATAACAGCTTTCTGCACTCCTCCTTCCATATAAACTTTAAGTGTTCCTACGTTAAAACCCCTCCGCCCGCAATTTTCGTAAAAAGGGATGCAAAGTTTTTGCTTCACGTATTTATATTATCATTTAGGAACCAAAGAGAAGAGAGTGTCTAGTGGTCTATGTCTAGTTTAGGAGTTTAACTGCCCATAATGACGTCATCATCATCATCCTATCGGCCGAAAGAAGTCCCCAAATATCTCAACAATTGCCGGTCTTACTCTATCCATATCCAGCGGTTTCCAGGGACTTCAGAAGATCATCACCATAAGGACATGTCGTGTCCGAATCCCGGCTCAAATCTAAATAAGATTTAATCTGAATTTTTCTGAAATAAAATAAGCAATTCTGTCACATTTGACATCTGTCATTTATGTTGACGTAACCGGCGATGTGTCGTGCTGCACGCCATAGCAGTTTCAGATGCCATTCTATACTCTATCCCCTTGACTATGGCTCTTCGATTCAATACCAAGTAGTGCCGCAGTTAGCCACAGGATGGCATTGATTTCAACTTAGTGAATGCGCGGGCCGCGCGGGGACTTTAGTACCCGGGACGTAGGACGGTCTACGTGCCGCGGGGACAAATGCACCCGCGGACGTTTTAGTCGTTAGATTTAAAACTCAATTTTAATTTAATTCGTTTTAAGTAAGTCGTTTGTTTGTACCATTTTGAGGCACATAAGTAAACTGTACCCATTTAGATATTTTCGTGGAAGTCACTGTAATACATTCCGAACAAAACATACTAAATGTTAACCGCAAAACTAAAGTTTGTTGGCTGAATTTTAACCAAAACCTTACATAAATAACATGAAGTACAGTCGACGTCTCGTCAGTAGATACAATTTGACCATAGAAAGCGCCTTTATTACGTAGGCAGTAAGATTTTTATTGTGCAATTCTATACATACATTGATGCAGCGTCGACTGTACCTACTATAAAATACAGCACTTCGTTAGTTAGGTACACACGGCTACATATCAAGCTATACATTTCCAGTATAAGCTGATCTCGCATTATAAAGGATATCCATATAATGAGATGGTCGTTGGGGCAGAAAGGTTCTTGAGTGGCGACAACGAACCGGAAGACGCAGCGTGGGCAGGCCCCATACAAGATGGACCGATGATCTTGTGCGGATCGCTGAAAACTGCTGGATGCGAATTAGGGCATGCAAAACCGGAATACGGCCAAAATTTAACGATTTTTGAAAACCGGTTTTGAGAGCCAAAACCGGAGCTCAGCTCCGGTTTTCCCATTATTGAGTAACAATTAACAGTTTCATTTTTATCAACATTTTTTTCGAACACTCAAAAAATAATTAATTTTAGGCATCAAATGTACCAAAATAAGAAGTTCGCTGTCTGATCGAATGGTGGATGCACTTATATTCTTGAGATCACATTATCAAGAACAGCGATATCTTGAAAACCAGTGATTTATGCTTTATTTAAATTAGTATACATACTTAGTTGATTATTGATCTGTTTTAGTGCAATGTGAATCATATTATAATAATGTTATTTTGTAGTTCGTTTTCAAAGTTACAAAAATGTTGATTTTTTTGGTAATTGTGGGTGGCTGTGTTTAATATTTGAAGATGCTGATTGTGTTTTCTACGTTTAAAATATATTATTTTTGATAGCAGACTTAATATGTACCAAAGACACCAAAAACTTACTTGTTGTTGATTTGATCTCAGTTAATTAATCTTTATACTATTATAAGTTCATTGTTATCTGTACAATTATTATGGTTTGGATTAAAAAGAAATGTATCATACAAATTGTTTTATTTTTAGACTTAGTGGGTATTAAAAAAAATTGTGTTTTTTTTAAATTATACTACATTCGATTTTTTTTGCTAAAACCGGACCCAGCTCCGGTTTTCGGTTTTGGTCCCAAAAAAACGATGTTCAAAACCGGTTTTGATGACTTTCCGGTTTTGCATGCCCTAATGCGAATAGCGCAAGACCGGCAATTGTGGAGATCTTTGCGGGAGGCCTTTGTCCAGCTGTGGACGTCTTTCGGCTGATATGATGATGATGATGTAGCCGTGTGTACCTACTTATATTATTATAATTTCTTTTATTTATATTCATTCAGTCGTATGGGTAAGCCTAATGTCAGAGTTATTTAAACTTCCCAGTAGACCTCTGACATAGTTTACAGCTGCATCTAATAATTAACAACCGGAACCGAAAATTAACGTGTCTTCCAAAGTTAGGAGACTCAGTAACTACTTTGCTAAATAAAAGTGTTGTTTCAGCGCAGTAGCGACACTTACACATTTTTTGCTTAAAAGGCTTTAAAACAAAACTATGTGAATTATTGAATTTGACAATATTTTCCGAAGCGGCTGATAATTTATATTCGTTTGTTGCCAACAGGAGAATGTCTGCCTTTTTTTTTTACGTGGTGGAAATGCTCAAATCGCCAATCGGCAAATGGCCGACCCACTAAAACCACCACAGTAGCCAGCCTCACAGTGCTTGTAGCAGAGGCTCTGGGTACTCGTGAACGATCTCGCCAGTACCCCCGCTGTACCCTCCAGCCTCCGCGAGACTCTTACCCGGCGAGGGGAGGGGGCACGAATGCCTCCCCTTCTCCCCAGCACGCACAAGCGTGTTTAGGCAACCTGAGCTACAGCAGGTTACCTCTTCCCGGGACCGTTTATACAAGACGAGTGGAGTTCCTACTCCAAACACCAGCGGTCCCAGGGGCTGGGCGCATACTCTCTCGTGCTGGGATTAGCTCCCAGCGCCGGAGGATAATGTCTGCCTAGATTAACTCGATATCGGGAGGCTCTTAATAAAGAGCAGGGATTTCGCGGAAGTTGATTTGGAACATGAGTACAGATGCTTTGCAGTACCTACATCTGGACCAGGATACTATCAATTATTACATAATATTAAAGAACAAAAACTATGTATACTTACATGATATAAAAATATTAAAGACACGAGAATTTAGACCTAATCCGTCAGTGCAGTTTGATTTATCACAAAAAAATCTGAGAAATCCTTAAATATGTTACATGTATTTTAATGGTAGAAACTGAGCAGTTGCGGAATTCTAAAGGCTCTCAACCAGTATATATTTATATATATATTCTGATATATATACTGGTTGAGAGCCTTTGGTATCATGCAACTTTAGAACATGGTAATAATCGGTCATGACGGTCACCGTAGCCTAGTTGGTAGTGCTCCTGCCTACAAAGCTGGTGGTCCTGGGTTCGAATCCCGGTAAGTGCAAATATTTATGTGATGAGCACGAATATTTGTCTCCGAGTCATGGATGTTTTCTATGTATTTAAGTATTTATCTATCTATAGATATATGTATGTATTAGGTCTTTACCTATGAAATTGCCGTTCTGCAGTACTGGCCATTTCAAATCAAAATAATTTTTGTTTGGCTAAGAATTCTAATTTCAAATTAATTTTATTTTAAAAACATGGATTCTTTTTTCCAAAAGTAGTCATTTCTTTATTGATTAGTGTTACATTTTCATCGCATTTCAATCTTTTTCGTCATCATGGATACGTTAAAAATTCGAGTAATTATGGAATATGAGTACCGTCGTGGCAGCAACGCGGCACAAGCGGCACGCAACATCAACGACGTTTACGGAGCTAACACTACAAACCAACGCACCACCTGTTATTGGTTTGCTCGCTTCCGTTCTGGAAATTTCGACCTGAAAAATGAACCTCGCGGTCGTCCGAAGACTTTGGTCGACAATGACGAATTAAAGGCGGTTGTGGAAGCTGATGATACACAATCTACGGCTGAATTAGCAGCAGCTTTCGACGTTAGCGTCAAAACAATATTGGTCCATTTGCGTCAAATTGGCAAGGTAAAAAAGCTTGACAAATGGGTGCCCCACGAACTCAATGATCGCCAGCGCGAAGTACGCGTCGAGACGTGCCTTGCACTGCTCAACAGACACACAAATGAAGGAATTTTGAACCGCATTGTTACCTGCGATGAAAAATGGATTCTGTTTGATAACCGCAAGCGCTCAGCAAGTTGGTTGGATCCTGGTTCAGCACCTAAACAATGCCCTAAACGAAAACTTACCCCTAGAAAAGTGATGGTCACTGTTTGGTGGTCTAGCGCCGGTGTGATTCATCACAGCTTCTTACCAAACGGGGTGAGCATTACTGCAGATGTGTACTGTGAAGAACTGAGCACAATGATGGAGAAGCTGGCGCATCTCCAACCAGCATTGGTCAATCGCTCGTCTCCGCTGCTCCTGCACGACAACGCGCGACCTCATACTGCACAGCAGACGGTCTCCAAGTTGCAAGAACTGGGGTTGGAAGCTCTCCGTCATCCGCCCTACTCACCAGACCTTGCGCCTACAGACTACTACTTTTTCCAGAATTTGGATAACTTCTTGGCGGGAAAAAAATTCAATACCCGAGAGGCAGTACAAAATGCCTTTGAAGAATTTGTTGCCTCCCGTCCAGCTGATTTCTTTAAGAAGGGCATCAATAAACTGCCACTGCGATGGCAAAGATGCATTGATTGCATGGGTGATTACTTCGATTAATACAAATAAAAAAATTCATGAAAAAAATTCGTTTAAATTTTTTCATACAAAACGGCAATTTCATAGGTAAAGACCTATTATATCGTCGCCTCGTACCCATAGTACAAGCTTTGCTTAGTTTGGGGCTATGATGATCTGCGTGACATTGTCCCTACATATTATATTATATAATCATGATCATAAGTAATAAGGCATATCATATGAATAGACATCATCATCATTACAGCTGAAATAAGTCCACAGCTGGACAAGCCTCTCCCAAAAATCATCTTGGCGGGATATTCATTATTAGCCACGCTTGGCAGACTGGTTGACCATCGCAGTACCTACTCAAGCTGCCTCTGGTAGATATTCCCTCGGGTCGACTTTACGCCCCCCACGGGATGAGATGGGGTGATGATATTCTGATAATCGCCGCCGTCACCACACAGCGCAATGATAGTAGTTAAAAAATAATTACTAACGAGGCGAACGGGATGCGCTATTTATACTTTAAAGTGGTTTTATGGACATAAGACCTTTTTAGGGTTCCGTAGGCAAATGGCAAAAAACGGAACCCTTATGGATTCTTCATGTCTGTCTGTCTTTCCGTCGTTTGTTCCGAAACTATAAGAGCTGAATTGTTGACACTTGGTAAGTAGATGTGTTCGGTGAACCGCATTAAGATTTTTACACAAAAATAGAAAAATAACAATAATTTTGGGGGGTCCCCATACATAGAACTGAAACTTAAATTTTTTTTTCATCGTACCCATACATGTCTATGGATCGGTCTTCAAAAATGATATTGAGGTTACTCATATATTTTTTTTCTAAACTGAATAGTTTGCGCGAGAGACACTTCCAAAGTGGTAAAATGAGTGTCCCCCCCACATGTAACTTCTAAAATAAGATAATGATAAAACTAAAAAAATATATGATGTACAGACGCCAGCACATCCAGCAACCTCAATCTGTCAAATTTATTTTATAGATTTTCAACTTTATAACATACTAGCGGCCCGGTACGTGCTTCGCTACGTTTAAGGCATAGTAATAAAAAAAATGATTATTAAGTTCATTTATTCAAACAAAAAAATATTTTAAATTGCTAGGCTTGGCAATAACGAACCAGCTTGATGATAAATCTGGCCCTGAATCTGTAACATGTATGCAATTTTAGGTAGATGTTGGATCAGAATTTTTAAGACTTTATGATTCTGATTGATATAAACATGGGACAATCCTGTTGAGGTATTTACCTTAAAACTCGGCATAAAATTATCTGTAATAATTTTAGTAGCACCAAAAGAAGTGATTTGAAATGCCGAATTGTATGTCCCAAAAATAAATGAATACAATGGTTCGGGTGGAGTTTCTAATGTTGGCAATCTCGCTTTACCATTAGCACAACACATGCCGGGCGTTTCACCTGGGAAGTTAGCCGCATCACAATGTGGACATATCGCGTCCATCATTCCAATGTATCCGTACATACTGTAATCAATCTGACTGTCGTAATTAAAAGAAGCACGCAGCATTTCAGCCAAAACAGCACGACGTATTCGTGATCGCCGTGCAAGATTCAGTACAGGGTCAACAGATCTATTCTGTGCATTACGTTCACGCTGCGATGCATTAGCTTGAGCGCGTTCATCTGCAGTCTGAGATCGTCTTAATAATTCCACTTGATTTGAATTACGCGTTCGCCGGCCTATGTTTGGTCGTCTGGTTCGTGGCATTTTACCTTCATATATAAAAATATCATTAAATAATTCACTATTAAACAATTTAATTTTACTCTACTAATTCAAGACTCACCGATTGTTTGAATAAACTCAACAATATTTTGAAAAATATTAACACAAAGCAATAATTATCACTGCTAAAATCAAATGACATATGATGACATTGAATTTGTTTGACAAAACTATCGTCACTTTTTGTGTCTTCGATTGTTTTGCCTTCCCGAAATCTCTTCACTAATACCTACTTGAACATTGTGGTATTAAGGTTCAAATAGGCTTTTAAGTATTAGTACAAATTGTTTGTAAGAAAGATGTAGATTTTACACTTTTTCAAGACTTTTTTTAAATTTTCTCTACGTACAAACCTTCACTGGACTTCCACGAATAATTCAAGACCAAAATTAGCCAAATCGGTAAAGGCGTTGTTGAGTTATAACATTACAACGAAAAGTGGCATTGATTTTTATATATATAGAAGAATAAGGTTCACTTTCAATTGGGGAAATTTGACAGGTTGGGGTAGCTTGATGTGCATTACTTGTCTGTACATTACCATGCAAACTAACAACGAAAATTGGTTTGAACGAGATCTAGCAAGTACTTTTTTTTAAAACGTCATAAATCGTAAACCGCAAGTTGCTTTCATTTAATCAACTGAAATACTTGCTGCTACGAAACCCTTCATGGGCGAGTCCGACTCGCACTTGGCCGGTTTTTTTTAATAAGGCAGGGGAATTCCTACGCTTGCCACCCCGCAAAAATTGTCTGCGGGTGGGTATGTCTGACTAGTACCGATAAAACCTAGAACTTCTGCCGAGAACTTCTCTTGGTGCCTGATCGGGGGAGCCCCGGGAACGCGGGAATGCTGCTCCGGTGCCCCTTGGAGCTGAGAACGGGCAGCAGCGTCTCCCGTACTTTGACCATCATACTGCGATCGCCAACTCGTTAGCCAGGCGTTGCGATTATTGCATAGCCCTCCAAATTACGGACACGACTCCATTGTGGAAATCTTTTAGGGAGGCTTTCGTCCAGCAGTGGACATCACTAGAGTGACATGATGATCCCCTCGGGGCTGCGGTGGAAGTACGAGTGTCCTCTACTGCCGCCACGTGCAAGCAAGGGAAGACAGCGTACTGTTTGTGGCGCAGTCGCTGTGCCGTACTGGCAGGAGTCGGTAATTGGGGAGGTCAAGTCAGAGTCCTCCCAGGGTGCGTGTGCCGACCATCTAGGACACGGCACAAAATGGGGCACTGGAGCAGCATGCCCACGTTTTTTTTTTCCTTTTATGGCATAGGGCGTCAAACAAGCAATCGTGTCACCTGATGGTAAGTGATCACCGCCGCCCATGTTCGCCCGCAACACCAGAGGTGTCACGGGTGCGTTGCCGGCCTTTAAGAGTCAGCAAACAAGTGTTGCTGACCCTTCCCCATCACCCCAATGAGCTCTGGCGACCTTACTCACACCCAGAAACACAATACTGAAGTAATTAATGTTATTATTAAAGTATGTCTTCTGTAAGGTGGAGATACTTCCCCAGTCGGGCTGCTCTTTGAGCGAACGAACGCTGTGCCCTACCCCTCTTAGTTCTCGTTCCCGGGGCTCCCCCTATTAGGCGCCAGAAGAAGTCCACGGCAGGTTAGGTTTAGTCGGTGCGAGTCCAACATACCCACCTTCAGACACTTTTTGCGGGTGGCATGCACATCCACCTGGTACAGGTGGATGGTTTGGCATTCCCCATGCCTTATCAAAAAACAAAAAATAGAAGGGTGACATGATGATGATGATGATATAACCGTATAGGTATGAGTGCATGCTTTTGAATAGTGGCTGTTTACGTTATAACAAGCAATGGGCGTGATATCACAGAAATCTTTTTACAACAAGATCATGATTTTATAGGCGCATAATCTTAGGTATAATAAATTAGCGAGCCGCCCCGACTTCACACAGGTAGAGTTATCTAAAGACAAATTGACTAATTACATACACCTGCTCTGTCACTGTGAGCCACTGATGCATAAACGTAACACCGTCCTGGGCCAACACTTCTTGCACCAGGAAGATGTTATCGTTACTCCTGCCAAGAAGATTCTGCAATTTATCTATGTTGCAGGGTTAGACAGGGAAGTTTAGTTGGAGCGGCGAGCACAATAGTTCATCACTGGACGCAGTGTTACCAGGACCTCCGGGGACTGGAAATAGCCGCCACCAGAAGAATAAGAATAAGACTAATTTGAACAAGAACATTGATTTAACTATAATATGTAGGTAAATAGATAATATCACGGATTCTTTCTGGGTAATGAAGAGTAGGTGCCTACACACGGCTACATATCAAGCTATATATTTCCAATATAAGCTAACCAATGAGAGGTAAACTTATATTGGAATTGGGTATGGAAATCCTATACAACGCGGGATCAGCTTATACTGGAAATGTAGACATAGCTTGATATGTAGCCGTGTGTACCATCAACATGTAGTAAATGATTTTATGTACCTATATTAAATTTCACTGGCCAGTTGCTCTATGGTTGGGGACCCTGACACCTAAGCGAGACGTGATGGGTTCTATCCCCAGTTCCCAACCAGGAAAAATCTTTGTATGATGAGCACGATTAATTGTTCTGCGTCTGGGTGTCATTTATCAATAACATGTACAATTGAGCTATTGAGAGATATGCATTTCGTTTTTTTTTTGTTATTAAACTTTCGCGATTTGTACACATTTTTATATACTGTGGACACGGGTCTCAATCACGTCGACCCGTGACCACGGCTGGTGCAATCCATGCCGAAACGTCGGGTAACCAAGGTAATGATTTGCCTATATCTTTATCGCGATTGAGACCCGTGTATAAAAATGTATTTAGAAATATAAAAGTTTATTTTTATTATTTTTTAAATACTGAGTTCACTAGGTAATCTAATCCCTGTGTCACGGGAAACTTTACAAACACATAATTGACGGCCACAAATTACATACTGACTCAGAACAATTATTCATGGGTCACTAATACTTGTCCGGCGAGGGAATTGAACCAATTTATTAGTTGTTTGGTTGTAGTCTGCCTAGTTCGGGATCAGATGACAGTCTTCTAGTTGCCCCAGATATTTATTTGTTATTTAATAGTAGATATTCGCAGCGTTTTCAATCATGACTTCGGGTAACCCAAGGATATCGTTTTAAATTTATTTATTCTCCACACTTACAACTATTTTTACAGGTACAACCCAATACAATAGTGTAGCAAAACACTTAGACAACCTAATTTCTATAACTAATTATATACAATGTTATCCTTGTGAATTCACTCAGTGTACAGGCAAAAATGTCTATATCCTCTGCAACCTGTTTAGAGTGCGAAGTGCTTGGGTCAGGGGCGCCTTGTTTAGGAGATTTGTGCGGCCACTAGGTACGGCCAGCAGCTGAGGCCGACGTCGCCGCCACACATATCTGTTCGGAACATTCAGACATACTAAATTTAATATGTTGGTGTTATGCAATTTTATTATTTTAAATATATATAATACAAGAGCAAACTCACGCCTAACTCTCAGTTCGTTGTTTAAAAAATAATGTAAATCATTGTAGATTATTTTCGTAGATATCTTTTTTTTTAGTAAAATGTCACTTCTCGCTGATAATCTAGCTTTCTTTAGGTGAAAGATTTTAGATAAAAACAGTTTAAAAATCAAAATACTAAATCAATATGTAGTGTTAATTCCGCTAATTGTCAGTTTAATCATGCCGGGATGCAATTTGCACCGCCCTCCCGCCCGCAAAAATGTGCACATGCAAGAAGGACAATATAAAAAACCAAATAACATGCGCCAGTACGATACCCAACACGTGTTTCAGTCCTCCACGGACCATTCTCAAGGGCATGTAGCTGCTTATAGGAATGGCCATCCTGATAAATCTCATTACACCAAACATATAATATTTCACATAGTTGTGATAAAGATTTGATAGGACGGCGCATCGAACAGCGTTTACAAAATACATTCTTCTAGAAAAATTGGATCTTGGAATAGAGGTAAATAAATAAAGTTTAATTAATCGAGTTGTTGATATAGTGACACGATAGATGGCGTTGTCATTTGAAACAAGATGCGGGGAAAAAAATGGGAGCTGCATGCCGTGTCTTTTTCCTTGATTAATTGCTTAATCTACGCAGGATTGGTGGTCGATGCGATTGTGAATCACCGTACGACTCTATTGATTCACATTTAGCACTCCGTGAATACTTAAAATTTTAAACAATATTTTTAACTGTTTAGTCGATTTAATTTATATATTTTTATCAACATATATTCAATTTTTTAATCGATTTTATGTTTGATAGATTTTATGCTCAATTGTGCATGTTTCTGACAGTGAGCAGAACTCAATCAAGCACTGTAGAGAATCAGCACTCGGGACGCTGATTGAGCGAGTTCCTCAAACATTTGAAAACGTGATTTAAATCTTATTCTCCCTGATACACAGATGTGTGACGACATTGGAGATAAGAAACAATATTGTCATGTCTCTGATAGGAATGTGATATAGATCAAAGATTACTTACAGATAGAAATTACAAGTCTCCTAACCGAAGGTGACTAGGTGACAAATTTCAGTTATTTTTAAACCCAATCCAAAAAAAATAGGAGGAGGTTCTCAATTTAGGTGTATTTTTTATGTTTGTTACATGGCACCGTTATTTATAAACCGATTTAACCAAACCTTTTTTATTTGAAAGAGAATCCTTTAAATTGATCCAATTTTATTAACACGCTTTTATTAGCTTCACTTGTAACTAACTATGTTTCCTTACTTGTCTTATTTGGTAAACAAACACTACTCGGTACGAAAATCACTAGTTTCGTTATCAATCACGCACTTTTAGTTAGGTATAAACATCTTGATTGTTGGAAGAAACACATACTATATAAATAACACCAAAAACTGCTTCAAATTAACCATCCAAACACATTAATTCTCTTAAAATCAAAATAATATCAGAATCCATTTCCACAGATTAAAAATTATATTGGCAATTTGACATTTCAAAATGGTAGTTTGTCTTTGGAACTTAGAGAAGGGAAAAGTGAATGAATGATTCTGACCAGTGTGAACTGTATAATTTTTGTAAAAAAACTGAATAATAAAGCAGAATGTTTATATTATATAAATCAAGTTATATGTGTGTATGGTAATGAAAGGCATTATTTTTAAAATCTAAAGTTTTTGTTGTAACTGGTCGTAGACTAAAAGTATTATTTGACAAGTGAAATTTTAATATTTTCTATTTTTTTTATAAATTTTAATAATTTCTCGTCGCCTCGCTTTATGTTGTACGTTACGGGTGCTCTCTGTGTGTATTTGAAGTGTAACGATTTGGCTTTCTACGGGATTCTGCTGATTCTTTCTGTGATTTGGACGGTTTTATTCTTTAGACTGACGACCTTTGGCTATTATTCAAGGACATCGATAAAATACAAATTTATTTGTCAGGAAATCCTACATTACGAAAATCATTCGGTTACAGCTGTATGAATTCGTTCAGTCCTTCATTCGATAATTTCCCAACTCTATCAATTGTCTTTGGTTACCAGTACGCCATATTTGTTTACCAAATAAGACAAGTGAGAAAAAATAGACCGTATGTAAGAAAATCTTGGAATCTTAATTAGACCCACTTCCCAGTCTCCGATTAGGATGAAATTTTGCACACGCTCTGAGTTCTGATGACAATACATGACTAGCTAAGAAACGTCATTAAAAATCCAATATAAACCCCAAGTTGGCGGACTGGCTGTTTGAAATATATCCCCATCATATGTTTAAACAATTTGGGAAATGGGAATCAAATGAAAGGGTTTGTTGTCAGGAATACGAAAAAAATAGTCACGTGATTTAAATCCAATATGGCGGACATCCAAGATGGTGGATAGGCTATTTGAAATGCACCCTTGTAATTTTTATTGCGTGCTAAAAGCGTGTTTTTTTGTTTTTAAAGTATTTTAAATTATTTTCATATAATTTTTTATTGTACTTAGAGTACAGTTTATTTAAAACAGAATTCAAGCACTTTGACTATATTATGTTATATTTGTATGTACATATTTAGCCGTTGTGTGCAAAATGATTTTTGTTTATTCGATACGGAATGCTTTTAGATAGTCCCATAATTTTTTTTTAATCGGTTGTAGTAAAGAAAACTTATTAAAACGTACATTATTATTGTGCACTACTTACTAACTTTCTATTGCTTTATTATTATATACCCATATGTGTGCCACTTTGGCTGTATCTGAAAATCAGTGCTGCAGTAACCTGTAGCGTAATACTGAGTTGAAGCCAATTAGGCACATCATTCCAGTAGCTATATAATTTAATTGTCTGTTACTTTTTTGTTAACATGCGTTTAAATTAAAAAATATCACATTTTTCATACAAACGTACATCCCCTATTTTACACCTTTAGGGGGAGAATTTAAAAAAATCCAGAAATACTGTATATTTCTAATTAATTTAACTGAAAGGTCAAATTCCAGTATTCATGCGTTTAACTTCAAAAATTACGGATTTTCATACAAAATGTTATCCCCTATTTTACCCCCTTAGGGGATGAATTTCCAAAAATCCTTTCTTGGAGCACTAAGCACACGTTATAAATGAAACCCCTGTGGAAAATTTCAAGTTTCTAACCCTTATAGTTTAGGCCCTGCGTTGATATGTATGTATTACAAATTAATTAAACAGACTCTGGGAAATCAATCCGGCTTGCCTCACACCGCATTTCAAATGAAATTCTTGACTATGCGTGTTGACCCACTTGACACCATTCTTTTGATTACTATACCAGTATCTGAGGAGAGATACCCACTACCTCGGCACAGTAGTGTCTTCAAGCAGTTGCAGCCTCCCACCGATACTGATGAAGCCTTTTCGTTTTAGGCTTCATCAACATCAACCATTTTGCATATAACTATGGTTAGCTTCCCAATCTTCCCAAAACAGACTCTCCTTTTATATTATAGAAGATTGTGTGCCTTATAAACGAGGAGCGAGGAGGACTTTAGATAATTAGTAGTAGACTTGACGAAGTCTTGTTGACAACTCATGTGACAAACAGCTGGAATAATAATCAACAAATCCAAAGCCTTGATCGATAAGCCCGAGCGCTAACTCTAGTTGCTAACTGCTGTTTTATTTGATTGAGATTGGGCCACATGTTGGTAACTTGCAGGCGATAAGATTGTCGTTGCCATGAGAGATGGCTGTAAAGATTACGTGCATAGAGAAGAAAAGAGTAACTAGAACACGGTCAAACATGTTCGCTAATCTTTTGATTGTAATGACCAAAGAGTATTTAAACCTACAGTAGAAATGAGGTGGAGGTTTACAATACTGACATTTATTTTTTAGGGTTCCGTACCCAAAGGGTAAAACGGGACTCTTACTAAGACTTCGATGCATGCCTGTCTGTACGTCTGTCACCAGGCTGTATCTCATGAACCGTGACAGTTAGAAATTTTCACAGATGATGTATTTCTGTTGCGGTTATAGCAACAAATAGTAAAAAATAAAACAAATATTTAAGGGGTTATATGGGAATAACTAACGTGAATTTTTTCGTGCGCGAGTCCGACTCGCACTTGGCCGTTTTTTTTCTTAAAACTCAGGATCTTGGGTGTAACTATCTCGCTTGTAAGTTTTGTTTTTGTATCTGAATTATTATTATTATAAGGAGATAAGTAATTATTAGATTTAAAATCATTTATAAGTCCATGTTTAAAATAGTTTAATCTCAATAATTCGCATTGTGAATAATGCTATAAAACTTCAATTAAATTATGCTCAAAATTATTAAATTGATTTTAAATATTCACCTATATAAAGCTAAATGTACGGCAACTAGCATGGGCTAGTATAGTTTATTTAAATAAATTAGAGATCTTTTTTTTAATGCGCATGAAAATGCCAGTGCCACGTCTTGAGATGTTCCGACGCAGTTGCATTTATACGGCACCTCTCATTTACAATGCATTGCCTAAGATATTAACTGATTTACCCTGTAATAAGTTTTGTAATTGTCTACACAAATGGTTGTTAGACGAATGTTTTTATTCAGTAGACGAATTTCTCAAAACATATTCTAAAAACTCCTATCACTTTAGAAATGCGCTGTAATAACAATTGTTGTAATCTATACATATAATAAAATCATAGGAAAGTCAAAACTGTACATTGAATATTTCTTTAAAAGGATACTTAAGGCGGGATCTACAATCGATATCGAAGCCAAAAATATAGTTTTTAGAATTTTTGTCTGTGTGTCTGTTTGTCTGTATGTATGTCCGGGCTAAACTCAAAAAGTGCTGCATGGATTTACTTCAAATTTTGCATGAATATTACTAAGAGGTCGGGTCAACATCACCTTATCACCTACGGGGCCTCCCCCGTAGGTGGCTGTGATAATTTATAAAATTTTACGCGGGTAAAACCGCGGGACACAGCTAGTTAATAATAAAAATATTAGACAGGTTAATCTACTGTACCTACAATTCATTCAAATTTCTTATTGACTAGTTTCTATTATGTATTTTTTTACCTCGTTATTTCTTGACTTGTGTAATTATGTGTGTAAATGTTGGTGTAAACCCAACTAAATATGAATTATTGTTAAATCAATTTAAAATGTATAGCTGACATATTATATCAATTTAAATACTTTTGTGACTCAACCATAGCTTTGCATGCTTTTTTAATAATGGCAAATGTGTATTTGGACTGATTGTAAAGATTTTTTACCAACTATATGTAACACATTTAATGCAAATAAATAAATAAAATAAAAATAGTAACTTCATTGATTTTAAACTTTATCACAAAAGCATAAGGTTCACTTTCATTTGGGGAAATTTGATAGATTGGGGTAGCTTGATGTGCTGGCGTATATGCCTACCTATGAAGTATAATATAATAAAGTATCTGAATCTATGAGCAATAGAGTAGTTCGAGCGTGGAATAAACTCCCGGAAAAGGTAATCTCAGCCCAGAATGTAAACGAATTCAGACTAAACCAGTGTTTTTCAATGTGTGGTTTGCGACCCCCTAGGGGGTCGCGTAGTCTCTTGCGGGGGGTCGCGAAGCTTCTATATGGGAGTTACAAAAGGTTGGGAAAGATACTGCAGTAAAAAAACAATATGTTAAAAATATTAATTAAGAAAAATGTTAACTAAAGGTCATAATCATTTGTATCAAATAAATAAACAAAAAAATAACTTATGAGATCTCTTCCATCTTAAATATTTCCATCAAATTGAGGGACGGGTAGAGGGGTCGCGAAATATTTCTTTATACTTGAAAAAGGTTGAAAAACACTGGACTAGACAAACATTTCAGCTGCAAGGAAAGCTAATGGAAAACAGCAGGATACAGGCATTTACCAGGTGATTCAACTGCCTGCCTGTTAATGCTACTAATATTATAATCGTGAAAGTTTGTAAGTATGGATGGATAGATGTTTGTTACTGTTCCACGTAAATAGTACTGAATGGATTTTAATGAAACTTTACAATAATATAGCTTATACACCAGAATAACACATATGCTACAATTTATAGAGACATTGTGTGAATTGTCCAAAATATGACGATAAGTGTCAAGTAATTAGGAAAAAATCTACCATCTGCGAACTATTCCCGCGTGCACTGCCAAAACCGCAAGAGGTACACATCCTACTTATAGGTATTATAAATGCGAAAGTTTGTGAGTATAGATGTATGGATGTACGTTTGTTACTAAACGCCAAAACTACTTTAACGCGGGTGAAACCCGGGGGCCTAGCTAGTAGATAATAATAATACGATTAAGAAAACGAGATATACCTAACTAACGACTAGAAAAGCGCCTTCAAGACGCCGTCTGCTGGTAGGGTGCCTGAAAGGCTTGCTATGACGTCACCTCGATTAATGGCCAGACTAATTAATAGCGTCTGTAACCTCCAGAACAATTTTAATGTCAAATAACTGTGGCGCGGTGGCTAAAGCAGTCGCCTCACTATTTCGTGTCACGGGTTCGATTCCCTCGCAGTATAAATATTTGTACGATCCATAAATAGTTGTTCTGAGTCTGGATGTAATTTGTATTCGTGAATTATATGTTTCTAAAATACCCCGCAACACAGGGATTCATGCTGTGTGGTGACGGCGACAAATATCGGAATCAGAATATCATCACCCCGTCTCATCCCGTGGGGGGCGTAGAAGTCGACCCGAGGGAATATATACCAGAGGATGGGCAGCAGCTTCCTTCTGATTACTATGACCATCTTACTGCGATCGCCAACCCGTCTGCCAAGCGTGGCGATTATGGCATATCCCCCCAAGACGATTCTTGAGGGAGGCTTGTCCAGCAGTGGACTTATTTAGCTGTAATGATGATGATGACAGGGATTCATTACCCTAGTGAGTGAGTTATCTTTACTAAAAACATACAGGGTATTCTTTGGGGACTGCCGATAGAAGAGAAAACTATATTTTAATTTCTTATACTCAGAAAGGAGTGTTTATTTGATCCGAGCAGCGAGTGGAAGACGCTACTTGTCACGATTGGGCGGTAAAGAGAAAAAAGTAAAAAATGCAAAACCGCGCTAAAGAAGTTTTCATTCATAAAATGCTGCGGTCATTTGAGTGTATAAACGGCACATGATAAACAGCCAGTGTGAATTAAAAAAAAGCCCTCCGTCTTACGAATATTCGAGCAGGTCACGTGTCCTGACGCGAGTTTAACATTTGTTACTCATCCCAAAAAGTGCACAACACACACAGGTCAATAAAATAAAGAAAGATTTTTATTCACGTAAACTTTAAAATAGCGCTTGAAAATAGTCAGAATATGGTTGTAGTAATATAGTTAAGTATACATAATTATTTCTAGGTACATTTAGGTGCACGGATTGTATGAAAACGTTTAGAATAATATAGAATAGACTATAACTATTTATTGTACACACGACAAATTCATAGGACACTAATAACACAATCATGTACAATGGGCGGTCTTATCGCATCAAGCGATTTCTGCCACACAACCTTTAGATAAGTCTAAAAACATGAATAAATATAAACATATACATAAATATATACATACATATATATATATATATATATATATATATATATATATATATATATATATATATATATATATATATATATACATATATATATATATATATATATATATATATATATATATAATAAAACTATGTATAAATACAATACAGTGTATATTATACAACTTAAACTCAAGATGATATTAATACTTGTTTGGCATCAGTTATCAGATGGCTTGAAAAAAATAACCTAAAACTAAATCTTTTAAAGACCCAAGTCATGCATTTCAACCAAAGACCTCAGCCACATAATATTAATGTTCAATTCAATAAGAACACTATACACGAGGTGGACACAGGCAAATTCTTAGGTATTACTATTGACAAGCAACTAAATTGGAAGGCACACATAACAGAATTATGTAAAAAGGTCAGCAGTTCTGCATATGCCTTGTATAAACTAGCCTCATTGGTAAACATTGATGCCTTAATTACTGCATACCATGGTCTTGTAGCCTCCGTTTTGCGGTACGGAATCATTTTCTGGGGAAATTCAACAAATAATGAAATTATTTTCAAATCTCAGAAACGTTGTGTTCGCGCGATGTTTGGATTGAAATTAACAGACAGCTGTAAACCCTACTTTGTCCAACACAGGATCCTAACACTTCCGTCTCTTTACATACTAGAGGTTGCATTGTTTGTTCACAGTAATCCACAGTTATTTCAACGCGTATCTGATGTTGTTAAACGAAATAGACGCAAACATTACAATAATGACAACAAACTCTGTGTGCAAAGTGCAAAAACCAGTCTAATGGGAAAAAGTTTGCTTTGTATTGCTCCAAAGATCTATAATAAAATACCAGAATTTATGAAGACTCGTACTACAAGTTTTCTTAAAACAAAAATGAAAGAGGTTTTAATTTGTAAAAGTTATTACAGCATTAATGAATTTATAACCGATAATAATTTATTTTAATTAATTTGGACATTTAATTATATAATTTTAGTACCTAATTATTGACATTTTATTATTATTGTTTAAAGTAGTGACAACATCTTAGAGATTAATTTAAATTAAATGGATGATAATAATGAATTTGTATGTATGTACGCAATAATAAAAATGTATTTAAATAATTTTCATATGTCTTGTTAGGCAGATTTTGGTGGAACTTTAATTGTTTTTTGTTATCATGTATTACCCAAAATGAAATGAAATAAATGATTTGATTTGATTTGATTTGATTTGATTTAAAAAAAAAAACATAAATATTATATTAGACAATAGGTGACTACAAACTTAGGTTAACTTAAACTCTTTAACTGCTTTACTGACCGTGGTAAGAGTTTCAAGGAATTCCACAATTGTACTGCCTGAACTGAGAATGACTTATTATATGAGATAAATATTGTAGAGTGCATAGGAGTATGCAGCTTTAGGTTGTGTGATGATCTTAGGAATCTGGTAGGCGAAGGCGGATTGGCAACCATTTGAGCTTTGAACGGAACAATGAAACGTGATCATATTTGCGTAAGCCAAATATGAATCTAATACAAAGGTTTTGAAGACGCTCAAGTTTATCCAGTTGTTCTTCTGTCAGATCTAGATAGCTGGCATCGGCATAGTCGAGAATAGGCAAGAGGAGTGATTGTGCAAGAGCAGTTTTAGTGGTAATAGGGAGGAAGTTGTGCAGGCGCCTGAGGGAACCTGATGACGCAAACAGTTTACAACATACAGCTTTGAGTTGAGGACCCCATGATAATGTATTATCAAAGATAATCCCCAAGTTCTTAACGTTATCCCTGAGAGGGATAACGGTGCCATCAAAGATGATTTGGGGGAGTTGGGAGCAGTCCAATTTGGAAATCAGTTGAGAGCTGCCAAGTACTATAGCCTGTGTTTTCATCGGATTGATTTTGAGACCAACGTTCTGACTCCACGCCCTAATATAACATACTATCTAGGGGACAATGTGACACAGATCATCTTTGCCCCAAACTAAGCAAAGCTTGTACTATGGGTACCAGGCGACGATATACATACTTATATAGATAGATAAATACTTAAATACATAGAAAACATCCATGACTCAGAAACAAATATTCATGCTCATCACACAAATAATTGCACTTACCGGGATTCGAACCGAGGACCACCAGCTTCGTAGGCAGGAGCACTACCAACTAGGCTACGGTGACGGTGAAAAAACATAGACATAGAAAAAAAGAAACATGGCTGAAGGCACACAAGATGGCTTTTAGTGTCTGTGGCTATAGGGTCGCCAGCTTTTATAATAGGGTTTCGGCAGAGGGTGGTGGAGTACTGATACTACTTCGAGACCAAATTAAATTTAAAGAACGTAAAGATATATGCCAACTATCTATTGAGCGTGTGTGTGAGGTGGCATGTATGGAGACGCAGTTTTATTGTATAATATGTGTGTATAGACCACCAGCATCCGATTTAAAGCTTTTTACAGCAACAATAGAAGACATTCTTAGGAAAATTAAAAGTAAAAAAAAATCCTTGTATGTGGTGATTTTAATATGAACATTTTAGCAGATTCACCTGAAATAAACATATTTCTATCTGTATTTCGGTCCTTTAAGCTTAAATGCTTGTTCTCTGAGGCCACGAGAGTCACATCCACATCTGCTACTTGCATTGATAACATAATTACCAACTTTGATGTCTCTGAGAAGTGTTTGGTGGCTGGTGTTCGCTCTGACCATAAATGCCAACTAGTAAAGATAAAAAATGAGATAAATATAAATAAACAAAAAATTAGTTTAGACCTTTAACAAAATCTAATTTGGGAAAGTTCAGTAACAACCTGGAGAATAGTTTGTGCCATCTATTGCCAAACAAAAGTAACCCTAACGATATGTACACTACATTATTCCACTGTATTTGCAAAGAATTTAATAAAGCTTGTAAAATAAAAAACATAACGGTTGACAGTAATAAGATAAAATTTAGTTCTTGGGCAAGACTGAGTAGAGATTTTTTTATATGAGTTGTATGACTGAAGGTCCTATAACCCTGATGTCAATTTTATTAATTATGTTAGAAATTATTTAAAAATTTTTAAAAAGGTTTGCATTCAAGCTAAATCTTTATATATAAGAGATAAAATTAAAAAATCTGATAATAAAATAAAATCAGCTTGGCAAATAATGAATACTGAAACTGGTAAAAGTAGATCAAGAGATCAAACATTAGTATTGAATATTGGTGATGAACTGGTTTCAGACAAGCTTACCATTGCCAATTTTTTAGCTGCTTTTGTTGCAAATATACCCGTGGATATTACTAAGTGTCTCGCATCATCACCAGATGTGGCTGAACTCTTTTTAAATCAAAGCGTAAAACAAACTGTACCTAACTTTAGTTTTAAATCCGTAACAAGTGATGATATTATAAAAGCTTTTAAGAGTATTAAAAGGAAAGGCACAGAAAATTTGTGGGGACTGTCTGTTAAAGCAATTGAATCAATCATACTAAACATTGCTACAATCCTTGCAGCCATCTTCAATGGCTGTATAAGTGATGGTGTCTTTCCCGATTTAATGAAAATAAGTAAGATAATACCCATTTTCAAGGCAGGTTGTTCAAAAATGCCACGAATTATAGGCCTATCTCAATACTGCCAGCTTTAAGTAAAATATTTGAAAAGCTGATGCTCAGCCAAATGTTGTCGCACTTTAACGTGAATGAGATATTGCATAACAAGCAGTTCGGGTTTACAAGGGGCCGCTCTACTCAGGATGCAGGTTGCACATTAATTAGGTCAATATTGGAGGCTTGGGAGGGATCACAGGATGCGCTGGGAGTTTTCTGTGATCTCTCTAAGGCTTTCGATTGCGTTGATCATCGTACGCTCGTTGTTAAACTGAAGTACTATGGAATATCTGGCACATCTCTTGATCTTGTGATGTCCTATTTATCGGGGCGACAACAGATGGTTTCGATAGGCGGTGTCACTTCGGCACGTCATCCTGTGAAAATGGGGGTGCCCCAGGGGTCTATATTGGGCCCATTTTTATTTCTAGTTTATATAAATGATCTCCCTTATCTGGTAGAGAAAGTATCAGAGATAGTTTTGTTCGCTGATGATACGTCGCTCATATTTAAAGTAAATAGAAAGGATAAAGATCTTATTGAGCATAATAAAACACTCAGCTTTATATCAGAATGGTTTTCGGCAAATAATCTCTTGTTAAATGCAGGGAAAACTAAATGCATCAGGCTCTCATATAAGGAAAATAAGGCAATTGTCAGATGAACAAACTGCTAGATTAGTGTATTTCGCGTACTTTCATAGCATTATGTCGTATGGCATTCTGCTGTGGGGTTCGGCGGCTGACATAGGTACTATTTTTGTATTGCAGAAAAGAGCAGTCAGAGCCATTTATGGTTTAGGCAGTCGCGATTCTTTGCGAAATTTGTTTAAAGAAATAAATATACTTACTGTGCCATCGGAATATATATATCAGAATATAATGTTTGTTAGAAAAAATATTCATAATTATAAAAAGAAAAGTGAACTGCATAATATAAATACTAGGAATAAAAACAAACTAGCCATGCCAGGCTTTAGAGTAAGCAAAACTAATAAATCATTTTTAGGAAATTGTATTAGGTTTTATAACAAGCTTCCTACTCAAATTACTGATCTGCCTGACACAAGTTCTAAAACACATATTAAACGTGTACTTATGGCTAGGGGTCATCCCGTGGGGGGCGTAGAAGTCGACCCGAGGGAATATCTACCAGAGGACGGGAAGCAGCTTCCTTCTGAGTACTACGACCATCATACTGCGATCGCCAACCCGCCTGCCAAGCGTGGCGATTATGGCATATCCCCTCAAGATGATTCTTGAGGGAGGCTTGTCCAGCAGTGGACTTATTTAAGCTGTAATGATGATGATGATGATGATATGGCTAGGGGTTATTACACCACTAAAGAGTACATCGATGACAAAGACGTCTGGCTCTCACTTCCTACCTGCACATTGCTCGCTGGAGATCTTGTAGCCTTATAGACATGACTGATCTGCTGTGATACGTGAACTATCTGTAAATGATTGCTATCATATACTTAATTTAAAATTATTGACTCTGTCTCAAAATGAATAATGTTATTGTTTCGAAGTTTTTCTTTTGTATAGCTAAATATAATCTAAAATAATAAGCATTCAGACAACCGATCGAGCATATATTGTGTTTGCCTACTAAATAATTACTCTAATTGGACCAAATCCCGTGTTCATGCCCGCTTGAGTATGTTTCGCCGGACCGTCTCAACTGGGTCGTGTTGAAACCGGTAGTAGATGAACCCACTGAGTTTGTTTCGCTGGGTCTTCTCAGTTGGGGCGCATTGGATCCGGTGGTAGCATTAAAGCGCGACCGTCGTTATTAACACAAGGTCCGTCATAATAATAATACCTTTAATATAGACAGAACCATTGACAATATGTAGTAAAAATATTAGACTTAAACTAGATAATTAAACATAATCTCTTGACAATAACTTGATACGAGCTAGCTAAATATCATTTCTGTAATAAAATAAATTTTATAAATGTTTTCATACAAGATGTACCTAAATATCTATGTTACTAGAAATAATATCTAATGTATACAACTATATTACTACAAACATGTTCTGACTATTTACAAGCGCTTTTTTAAAGTCTACGTGAATAAAAACCTTTTTTATTTTATTTTATTTTATTCAATAATAGTAATGATATTTAGCTAGCTGATATTATTTTAATTTAGTTTCCCGCTTGAATCACAAAGATATAACGTAAATATACGCTTGCGAGTGCGCCGGGAAGGGGTGCAGCCGTAGCATCTTTGAACTTGACCCATACCTCTAGTCGCCAGTCGTCCGAGTAAAATCATTTTCTTTTTCATGTACTGAGTTATGTCCGAAAGTGTAGAACAAAAGTTGTTGTTTGTGGTGTTAGCTATCTAGTCCTGCGGGGTTGTTGGTGTTTTACAAGTAACCGTGTATATATTGGCTATGTTCAAGAAACACATACACAGCCACCATTTCTAACATATTGTACGGTAGAAGGTGCTAATTCAATTCCCGTCGGACGATTCAATTTATGATATACCAGTTCTGAGGTTCAAATAAATAGTGTATGTTTACGTTGGCATACCGTCATTGTTCCATTGCGGGTAGATAAATATTTGTTCCCCAAAACGATGTGCTAATGTGAACATAGCATTCACCTCTAATCATCGAAAAAACGACAACACAACGACCTTTTTTCGTTATTGGCTATGCCCCGCGGTTTTACCCGCGTTAAACTTTATAAATTATAGCCTATGTGTTAATCGAGGGTGTCAGCTAAATCCATACCAAATTTTATTAAAATCGCTCCAGCCGTTTAGAGGTGACGGAGTAAGAAACATACACACTCACAAACTTTCAGCTATAATATTAGTGTGATGGGTAAAGATTTTTTTTAATTTCCTTCTATTAGTTTTTTGACGTCAATCTTAGTTCAGCCTATGAGACGTTTAAATTTTAATTAATTTCATTTTTAGCTATGTTTAGGCTGATTTAATATATATATTGCAGAGCCGACAGGAAACTTTGCTTTACAATAGCAAATTCGTACAACGCCTCCGTAACAGCTGTAATATCTTAGTTGTCATCGTTTTAAACAAAGTGTCAGGTTCGAATGAACTGTTCAGTAGATAGTAAGGGTTGGATCTCATATCGAGTCACTTGAATTTGAGTTAGGTGTGTATATATGTAGGGGTTAAGTGGGTTCGTACCAAGTACGCATTTTTTTCTGCCAGAGATGCGCCAAATACATTATAATTAAAAAAAAAAAATCATAAGACAAGTGCATAAAACAGAACTTAATTTTGATACATTTCATAGCTATTTCGATATTTATTGCGTTGTCAAACAATGTAAAAACGTTGCTCAACGTAAAATCGCCTGCGGCTACGACATTTCTGATTCGATCTTGCTTGGAAAACTCCTGGCGATCTTACGATGCACGTTGATCGCGACCACGTCTCTGTTCCGTAAGTCATCACTAGTCGTCGTAGTTTTGTTCAAAACGGCTCACAAACAGAGGGTTTATAAATAAAAGTTGGGAGTATATTATGTTCAATGTTTTCTCAAGCAATAATTATACCTAACGACCACCCGTCGATATAGTTATTGCTTCAGAAAACATTGAACATAATATACTCCCAAAAATATGAAAAAAAAAAGCGGAAATGTCGTAACTTGCATTTTGGGCTAAATAACTTTTTATCATATTCATGAATTTAAAAAAAATCCCCTTAAAATGGTCTGGGTATGATAAAATTTTTCTTCGATACGACGTTGGATTGTTGCCTAGGTTTAGCACTGAACATATAAAAAATGTAGTAACTAGGGCAAAATATGCATTATTTTTAAGTAAAATAGATAGTACTTTATTTATGTGTCTGCTTAAAATAAGATACGTCATTTCTATCGCCCTAAATTTTATGTTGTTGTTCTATACTGGTACATACATTATGAAATAGTTAATACATTTCAAAAAAATTACGAGATAGAGAGACGAGATTAGTTACACCATCTACGGTTAAAGATTCTTTATTTCTCTTAAGAATATGTACATTCACTTGCAGAGAAATTAAATACTTAATATAGGACGCCAAGCGTGGGCTACTTACCAATACTAAACTAAACTAAAATACTAAACTATACAATACAAATAAACACGTAAACAATTTTACAAATAACACAAATACACAAATTCCATACATCCATGCCGACTAGATTATAATTTTAATTTTTTTTGTTTTGCGGTGGCTAGATATGAACGAAGCGCACACGGCGCTTCGCAGCGTATCTAGTCTATATCTAACAATTATATTTTTAAGGCCCATACCCATGGCCCATACATCTAGCGCCCGGGTCGACCTTCAGAGGCATTTTTTTTCGTGTCGGGCTGGATAAACCCATTTTAAAATCGAAAAACGTATTCAAAATATTTTTTTATATACAATTCGGTGTCTTATCTATGTAATCCAAGACTAATATTATGAATAAGTTTATTTTAAATATTTTAAAAAATATCTTAAACCCTAAAATCCTGATCGCTCTGGGCTGCCCCAACTCCCGATTGAATGAAAAAAATATTCTTAAACTGTTTAATGTAAAGGTTTATACGAAACAACTAATTTAAATTACATAACAAATAGTTAGTTTTTATAGCCATAAAATATTTTTACTTATATTAGTAATACTTTTGCCACAATTTGAATTTAAACACGTGACCGGGCATTTTATCTCATCGCTCTGCGCGGACGCAAAACATCGCGCTCATCCCTAGTAACGCGTTATAGACACTCTATTCTCCTTCCCTGGGGCAACACCAGCAGTGGTCTAATCGCCGATGAGGATACCTGTGTGCCACGTTCTCTAGTTCCAACATTACGAAAGTAAGTTTATGATTGCTCTGGATTTGGTTCTCGAATTTTATGATTACCATGGCACGTTACTTAAAATAAATAGTAAGCTTGTTAATGTGTTTCTTATATGAATTAAGTGATCGTTATGATGTTTTTTATGACACGTAATCACAACTTTCTACTGCTTTTATGATTTTGTGACTTTTTCTGATCGCTATGGCTGTGATTGCTCTGTCCAATAAGACCATAGCGATGATATTTTGCATTAATTGTACGTCATAAATCTATTTTAACTCATAGTACCGCACTGTTACAATGACAAACGATGAACTATGCATAGCACCTTTAATTCATAACCTTTCCTGGGTTTCTGTGGTCCATAAACTGATTTTGTCGTATTTTATCAGTTTTTATATTGGCATGTAGCTAACACAACTTTAATATTACATGAGAAAGGTCTTCTCTAAAATTTAATGGCAACTATTGTTGCAGATTGAAATCATGCCTCAAAACAAATTATCTATTGAAGTTAAACGTCTTAAGAAGAAATTGGCTGAGCGTAGAGTGGCCAAGATAAAAAATGATCCAGATCTATACGCACAATGGCTTGTAAATTCAAGAGAGATTTACAAAGGAATAAGCTTGGGGTACAGTACCAATGAGTGATTTGACTGCAAGCCAACAAAAGATTCACAGGAAGAAAAGTAGGCAGTGTTCTCGATTTTATTATTTAAAGAAAATTACTGGATAAGTTGCCTGCAATAGATATATCTGAGAACCGTCATCCTTTTTCAAATGTTCCTCAATCATCTCTAGCCTTAAGCACCAACAATGTAACAAAACATAGAGATATACTGCAATCTGTAAAACTAGATGTTGAAATGAGTTATAAAATCAATAATAAAATCAATAATAAATAAATAAATAATCGTGTGAAAGTTCATTGTCATACAAGTTCCTGTCTTCCAGAGACCTTTAAAGAATACGAATTTTTTTCTTATTTTGATTCACCCGTCTCACCGATTAGTAGACTAAGAAAAATAACAACTGAACTAACACGCATTGGCAGTGTTTCCGCCATCATCTGTTCCGGTAGTCCGCAAAGCTCAATTAGCAACATATCACATACGTCACAAAAAAGTTAAGATATATTCATCATTTGATATATATCCTTATTAAGAAAGATGAATTATAGAGCTAGGGTTTCAAAATCAAATATAAAAAATTCCAGAGATGAAAATAAGTAATGAACGTATTAGAAGACAGATGAATAGGTTAAAAAATCAAAGTAAAGAAGGTTGTCGTTTAGAAAGAAAAATGTTGGTTTTACCTCCAAACAATGATAATGTACTTACAATAAATAAAACATAAGTAAAACAACAGTTAATAAAAGATTTAAAAACTATTTTTTTTAAAGACGACGATATAAGCAGCATGACGTCTTGGGCGTCAAACAGATGAGCAGTACTTTGCTGTCGACAGAGCCAACTTCAGTCTGTCGACAGAGGCGACTGCAGCTATCACCATTGGTCGGCGTTTGCAGTCGACAAGTGGACAGCAAAAGCCGACTAATGGCGACAGCTTAGTATGAGCGAAGTGAGCGCGCTACCTTGTCAGTCGACTTTAAATAGACTCAGATGATAGACTTCAGATCGCTCGGTCTATTTGAATTCAACTGAAAAGACAAGGCTGACAAGGCCAAAGCTATCTTCATTGGTCGGCGTTTGCTGTCCACGGGTTGGCAGTTGCAGTTGCCGCTGTCGACAGCTGAAGTTGGCTCTGTCGTCAGAAAAATGCTGCTCGTTTGTACGATGCCTTATATGCCCTGACCTTTTTCTAAAATAAAACATTTCTCTTGCATATAATATTGTTACACGTACACTTAAAATATAAGAAGAATTAAACTTAGAATATGACTGAAAACGGCTAAATAAATAATATTTTATCAATTAATTTTTTTTGTTTCACTACTTTCACCATTTATGATCGCTCAGGCACCAATTATGATTGCTCTGGTCGTGAAATTTTTTGAACTTAAATATTTACTTAACTGTTTGAGTAAATTGAAGGCCAATAGTAAAAATATACTATTTGAAAATCATTCTTTTTAATGTGATACATAATTACCATTAAATATCAATAACTGAAAAGCACCAGAGCGATCACACGAATACGCCCGTTTTGGATATTGATCCGCCCAACTCCCATAGTATACCAATGTGCGTGCACCCTTGATACGTATTACTTTGCTTGAAACTGATGAAGAGGAAGAGGATGGTGATTAAGAAATAATTTGTTTAGGTTGAGATTTTAATAGTTTTACGAAATTTTATTAGTTCTAGCTTCTAAAAGGGAAATATTTTACTGCATGCTGAAATACAGTAGCATTCTTGGTCTGTATATTCTTTTTATAGTTAGTTGATTACAATAATAACATTTTCTTAAATTTAATAAATATATTTTATTTAAGATAAAGCGTTTCTTTTATGTAACATCTGTCACAATATTTGTACAGATTCCAGCACATCAAGCTATAATATAAGCTTATCTAGCTATATACAAAAAAGTCAAAATATTGGCCATTTTACAGCAACGCAAACAAAATGAACATAAAATTGCTAAAGTCCATAACCAACCAGCCCGAAAGCAAAATATAGAAATAAATCATTGTGAAAATAATCTATAACTTTTATGGACAACGGACTAGACAATGGCTCATTCCCACATTACTTAATGAATTACCAAGTGATATAATAACTGAAAATGTATCTAAAAGAGTATTAATAACCGGCCAAGTGTGAGTCGGACTCGCCCATGAAGGGTTTTGTAGCAGCAAGTATTTCAGTTGATTAAATGAAAGGTAAATTGCGGTTTACGATTTATGACGTATTAAAAAAAAACTACCAAGTTTGCATGGAATGCCATGTACAAGGATAATTTCTCTAACTACAGACCCATCTCTATTTTATCTATTTTAGCAAAAGTCTTTGAGTCCTTAATAAGTAAATATATTCAGACACAGTTTACACTCTACCTAAGCGATTCTCAACATGGGTTTGTGGGATCAAGGTTTGTCACCTTCACGGAAACTTTAACAGGTGCTATTGACAGCGGCAAGCAAGTAGACGTTATCTACACAGATTTCAGTAAAGCGTTTGATCACGTGCCCCACATTATTCTATTATACAAGTTGATTGCATATGGAATCACGGGCAAGCTGTATAACTGGTTGAAATCCTACTTACAAGATCGTCTCTTCTTCGTTGCACTTAACGGATTTCAATCTGGACCTACAAAACTTTAAGAGGCGTACCACAAGGTTCTCATATTGACCCGATTCTTTTCGATATCTTTGCTAATGATATTCCTCATTGCTTTCAATTTTCTGAATGTTACATGTATGCAGACGACTTCAAATTTTGTAGAGTTATTGAAACAAATTATGATACTGATTTACTATATAGAGATGTTGATTTACTGGTCCAGTGGTGCTACGATATGGCCTTAAATGTAACAAAATACTTTCATTGATAATACACCATAACATCAAAGTACCATATAGGCCCTAATGTCGTTCAAGAGGTGAAGCAAATTAGAGATTTGGGAGTTATTTATGATAGTTCACTAACATTTGTCCCTCACGTTAAGCATATTATAAAAAAAGCCTCAAAACTGTTGGGATTTGTTATTAGAAATGTTGTTGGGTTCAAACGCAGCCGTACTAAGATCTTAATTTATAAATGTATTGTTCGTAGCATTTTGGAGTACTGCAGCGTCGTTTGGAGACCTCATTATGCAATACACAATTTCAGGCTGGAAAGAATACAATAAAGATTCCTTTGGCATCTTGCGTATTCTTCTAGAATATCTAAAACGATACGGTCATATGAAGGAAGATTATCGTATTTTAGAATGGTGTCATTGGAGAAACGCAGAAGCATTATAGACTCCATCTTCTCATTCAAAGTTCTCCGGTGTAAAATAGACTGCCCTAATATCTCTAGAAATATAATATGAAATATAAATTATTGTAATAGTTTTTTGGCTCTTGTGTAAAGTCGGGTTTTTCAAGTTACGACAGTTCCGATTTCTTCCGTCAATATGTACAGACGCCAGGACATCAAGCTACCCCAATCTGTCAAATTTCCACAATTGAAAGTGATCCTTATTATGCTTATGTGATAAAGTTGAAAATCTATAAAAAAATTGACAGATTGGGGTAGCTGGATGTGCTGGCGTCTGTACTGCGTACCTACGTGACTATGTACTAGCGTCGCTAGTTGTTTTCGTTTTCGGCTCCGAAAGAATTGCATGGCATCCCTTGGGTGTCGTAGAAGACGAATGATTTATCCCTTAACAACAGTTAGTCGGGGAGCAGCGCGTCCCGTGTACTAATTACCACCTATACAACATGTAACTTAATTAACGCACATCCTGAAAATAGTTTGTTCAGAATCGTTTACTGAATCGATTTAAATAATTTTTAATATAGGTATTTTTTTATTCCAAAATAATTAAAACTGCGTAGATTATTGTTATTTTAACCCTGGACAGTCAAAACAATTGAAATGGACCGTAAGTCATAATATAAGGCTTTTAAAATCGCAGTTTTATTTGTATTCATATAAATTCCATCATGCAATACACAATAAAGAAAAATAAACTTTATTCCAAGAAACTGATTTAGTAAATAACAATGCATATACAAAATTCAGTGTATGTATTATGATTGGAACATAATATTCTAATTGGGGTGTTAAAGGGTGTGCGTTAATTACGTTACATGTTGTATATCTAATTGCTCTGCAGAGTTCGGAACAGTTCCAACTCCATCCTGAATACCATAGCAAGGGGGTAAGAGGTAC
This sequence comes from Pseudoips prasinana, assembly GCA_951640165.1. NCBI lineage: Eukaryota > Metazoa > Arthropoda > Insecta > Lepidoptera > Nolidae > Pseudoips > Pseudoips prasinana. The sequence goes on along the minus strand of OX621259.1, from coordinate 12,358,849 downwards.
ACACTCCACTGTACACACTATGTAAGACAAACACCTGTCAAGTCAAGTAATAAAATTCGGAGCAGCATACCCGCGTTCCCGGGACTCCCCCATCAGGCGCCAAGAGAAGTCCACGGCAGGTAGGTTTAGTCGGTGCAAGTCCGACATACCCACCCGCAGACACTTTTTGCGGGTGGCAGGCGAAGGCATTCCCCCTGCTTTATCATAAAAAAAACCGGCCAAGTGCGAGTCGGACTCGCACATGAAGGGTTCCTTAGCAGCAAGTAAATTTCAGTAGATTAAATGAAAGCAAATTGCGGTTTATAACGTATTAAAAAAAAAACTACTTGCTAGATCTCGTTCAAACTTATTTTCGTTGTTAGTTTCTATAGTAATGTACATCATATATTTTTTTTAGTTTTATCATTCTCTTATTTTAGAAGTTACAGGGGGGGACACTCATTTTACCACTTTGGAAGTGTCTCTCGCGCAAACTATTCAGTTTAGACAAAAATGATATTAGGAACCTCAATATGATTTTTGAAGACCTATCCATAGACACTCCACATGTATGTGAACAAAGAAAAAAAAATTGTGTTTCAGATCTATGTATGGCGACCCCCCAAAATTATTGTTCTTTTTCTATTTTTGTGTAAGAAATCTTAATGCGGTTCACAGAATACACCTACTTACCAAGTTTCAGCAGTACAGCTCTTATAGTTTCGGAAAAAAGTGGCTGTGACATACGGACGGACAGACAGACAGACAGACATGACGAATCTATAAGGGTTCCGTTTTTTGCCATTTGGCTACGGAACCCTAAAAAGGTATAACATCTTGTTGGTTGCAGAAATCTTTTCGAGGAGGCCTTTGTCAAGCAGTCGCTATCAGTAAACAGTAATCTTAACGAAACTGTTTTTAGAATTCGTATAATTTTGTATTGTACTTGCTGCATAGTATGATTCATGCACATAATGGAGCGGTTAATCTTCTGATTCACCAGTTGTTTTTAATGGACGCGGTTCACAAGGCACTTTGTCAAGGAAACTCCTTATTAACAGGTAAATTGAGGTAATGTCTTCATTACTTATGCGGCGCACATAAGTACTACGAATACGAGGAATCATTGTTGTCTATGTGTAGGTCTAGTTTTGGGTACAAAAACATTAAGTATTGGAACGAATGTTCCTTATCGCGCGTTGTGAAAGGGGCTAGACGGAAAAAATTCTTACGAAAAGTTGTCACGACACTTTTTGCAGCTGTGCGGCGTGCGCATGTTTCTCTGTCTGTCTGTCTCTCTCTCTCTTATAGAAAGCAAGCCAGATATTTTCATTTCTATTTCGCATTGAACAGTGTGGTGTCGCGACGATTATTTTTGTTTAGTGTATACAGGTTTTTTGTACATAATAAATAATAAGAAATAACTTCGTTCCATCCGGGTGTCCCTTGACACCTCTCAAGTTTTTATTTTTAAGTACGGCAAAACGGTGTGATTAGATACGCCGGGGGTGAATAAAAACAGGAACAAAATTTTACTTATATTATGGATACAGTCCCTACTGCTATTCATCCCCCGGTGTTTCTTTCACTCCGTTTTTCATTGAGTTTAGCGAAGGAAACTTTTACTGCTTCATCAGGGAATGAAAACTTCTAGTAAATAGGATTATAAACTATGTAAAAAAAAAAAAAAAAATTAAAACATTTATTACGTAATTTATAATATTATTAATAACCACTATCCGCCAAACTGCACAGCAGTTTGTTGGCAGAAATATCACTTCCTTATTAACTAGCGTTATGGTTATTATAACAAGAGTTTCTCGAACACCTAAGGATGTAACTCGCGCCAGAGTGACCCTCTGGCGCGAGTTACATGAGCAAGGATGACACGCAAAATCGTGAAGCGTTCCACATTTTTAACCTATTTATTGTGTACCTTTAGCCGTAAGGCTTAACACATATTTAAGCCTTATTTATTTTGCGTGTCATCCTTGCTCATGTAACTCGCGCCAGAGTGACCCTCCTTAGGTGTTCGAGAAACTCTCGTGACACAGTACGAAATCTGATATATCGTTAACGACGTATCGAGTACGACCACGAACACGCCGCGCCGCGTCCTCCATGACCATGCTTCTAGTAGGAGAGCTGGCACGCATTTTTGGGTAGGTATTTGAGGCAAGCTGAAAACTTGTCCTATAGCTCTTCAGACACACCCCAACACGGAACTGCAGACCTGGCAGGCGGGTAGCGGGTCTAAACCAACCTCAAAATTTTTGATTTTTTTTTTTATCAAATAATGTATTTGAGGCTAGCTGAAATTTTTATATGTTGTAGTTTAATGTTTATACAATACAAAAAAAAGACAGGCGATTCTGTCGGGTTTTTAGCACTGCCAGGCGGGTGCAAAAATATTTTGCAAAAAAATCGAAAAAATGTATTTGAGGCAACTTGAATGTTATTTATGTATTGTATAAACATTAAACTACAACATATAAAAATTTCAGCTAGCCTCAAATACCTACCCAAAAATGCGTGCCAGCTCTTGGACTATCTATTTGATGATGGACCATTTGGCGTGATTGGTAGGTATTTGCCTTGCCTGTCACGCCGCAAGTTGTGGGTTCAATTCCCACCCAGGACAGATATTTGTGTATATGAACATGTCTGTTTGACCTGAGTCTGGGTGTAATTATCTATTTAAGTAAGTATTTATTTAAATAAATAAAAATAAATAAAAAAGGTTTTTATTCACGTAGACTTTAAAAAAACGCTTGTAAATAGTCCGAACATGTTTGTAGTAATACAGTTATTATTTCTAGTTACTTATTACAGATATTTAGGTACACGGAATGTTAAAACATTTATACAATTTATTTTATAATGGTAGTGACATTTAGCTAGCTTGTATTAAGTTATTGTCAAGGAGATTATGTTTAGTTGAAGTTTTTAATATTATGTATTGAAATTTAAATTTTACTACATATTGTCTGAATGGTTTTTTTAAATTTACAAAAGAAAAGTAGTATATGTAGTATATCAGTTATCTGGTATCCATAGTACAAGCTCTGCTTAATTTGGGATCAGATAGCCGTGTTTGAATAATGTCCTAGAATATTATTTCGATACAATTTTCTTAGGTATGCTTTGAATTAAAGCTACTCGTTCCCAAGTAAGTATAAGTTGTTTGTTGTGATTGAATATTTTTTTAAACCCGGATTTTTTCCTCGATCAAAAAAACATGAAATCTTTAAAAGATTACGGTTAGAAATAACCTTTGTTGTCTTGTATTTTTATATAGTTAAATTTTCGACCGCAACCAATTATTATTGTCCGAATCCACCCCTTTTAAAACTCATTAGACGGTCACCGTAGCCTAGTTGGTAGTGCTCCTGCCTACGAAGCTGGTGGTCCTGGGTTCGAATCCCGGTAAGTGCAAATATTTGTGTGATGAGCACGAATATTTGTTTCTGAGTCATGGATGTTTTCTATGTATATAAGTATTTATTTATTTATTTATTTATTTATTTATTTATTTATTTATTTATTTATTTATTTATCACTTAATGCACATTAAATTGTACAAAGGCGGACTTAATGCCCTAGGCATTTTCTGCCAGTCAACCTTAGGGTGGTGCAGAGAGAGCATGGTAGGTGCACAGATCGTAAAGTAACGATTAATGGTAAAAAAAACAGGATTATACAATACTATAAAATACTATACAATGCAATACATACTATATTATACTATACTATATTGTACTATACTATATAAAAAAATATATATATACAATACTATACTATTCAATCCGATCATGTAATCATATATTTATAATCAACGCGTTTCTGCTAAGAATTTCCGAAGGATATGCTCTCGAACTTTCCTTTTAAATGTAAAGCGACTCTTGGCCATCCTGATTTCGAGAGGTAATGCATTCCACTGTAGAATAGATTCTACAAAGAAAGAAGAGTGAAGGAAGTCAGAGCGGTGAGATGGACATTGAAGGAGACGATTGTGAGAAGAGCGAAGATTTTTACTGTGGTTGGTAAAGAGATATTGAAAGTGGGAAGATAAGTAAGATGGAGTAGAAGAAGAGTCTAATATAGAATAAAGGGTGGTTAGTGCTCGTAATGTGCGTCGTTGCCGTATCGGTAACCACTTAAGTTGGGAACGGTGGGAAGATATGTGGTCATACTTACGAAGATTGAAAACGAATCGAATGCAGTTATTCAGAAGTCTGTCAAGTTTATTGAGGTGATCTGCATTCAGGTCAAAGTAGCATACATCACCATAGTCGACTATAGGGAATATTAGGGCCTGCACGAGCATTGCCTTAGTTTTACCTGGAAGGAAATTTTTAAGCCGATAGAGATAACGCAATACGCCTGTGACTCTTTGACTGACATTCACTATTTGTTTTTGCTAGCTTAGTGTCGTCTCTATGAATAAACCGAGATTTTTTACATTTTGGCTAATGGGAATGCTCGTGAAATTGTATACTACTGGCGGAAGATCGTGTAAATCCACCTTTGATACTGAGCGCGAGCTCCCAACTATTATGGCTTGGCACTTTGTCGGATTTACGGTTAAGCCAAACTTATCAGACCAATTTTTTATAGCATCTAAGTCCCGATTAATCTTATAAATAGCCTCAGGGAGTATGTCGATTGGCGTTTGAACGTAAAGCTGAAGATCATCGGCATAAAGATGATACGTACACTGAAGATCATGAGTTATGAGATTTATGAAGATAGAAAATAAAAGAGGAGAGAGTATACCGCCTTGTGGAACACCAGCAACTAGGTCACGCCAGCTCGATGAGGACTCACCGATGCTAACCGACTGCTGGCGCCCCCGAAGATAGGAGGAAAACCATTCCAGTGCTTCATCAGAGACCATGAGATAGGAGAGAACAGATAATAGGATATCGTGACTGACGGTATTAAAGGCGTTGGAAAAGTCGATCAAAACCATAACGGTAATCATGGTACTCTCCATACCTGCCCTAATATCGCCAGTCACTTTAAGGAGTGCGGTGATGGTACTGTGGCCTGGTCTAAATCCGGATTGAAACGGGCTTAGGAGATGGTTGTTAAATATATAACGGGAGAGTTGTTTGTGGACACAGGACTCAAGTACCTTGGAGAGGAAAGGAAGAATAGAGATAGGACGGTAATGGGTAGCCAGTGAGGGATTCGAGGACTTAGGGAGTGGGCGGAGAAAAGCTTTACGCCATAAGGTGGGGAAAGATCCAGTATTCAGGGAATAATTAATAATGTGGGAAATTGCATGGAGGAGATAGTCCAGGATAGGAATAATCATCCGACAACCTATCTTATCACAACCAACTGCATTGGATTTGATGGAAAGGATTATTTTTTTGATCTCTTCAGAAGAGACTGGGGTGAACTGAAACGAATTAATATTAGGGCGCGTCAAACCATTCAAATAGTCGACAGTATCACATATCGTCTGGTGATCCATCGTAGAAGTGGTAGAGAAATGTAGATTAAGATCATCCAGACTGATAGAGCTAGGAGGGTTTGAAAATTGCGACTTACCGATACCTAGAGTTCCGAGGAATTTCCAGATACCAGCAGGAGTAGTTGAAGAAATATTGTCAAAAATGTGCCGGCGTTTAGCGTTACGTACCATCTGGTTACACCGATTTCTAGCCAATTTATAAAGAGTCCAATCGGCATCAGAACGACTTCTTTTAAATTTACGAAACGCCCGGTTCCTTCTTCTCATGGCCATCTGAATTCCCCTAGACATCCAGGGTGCAGGTGGACGCTTCATCTTTACTTTTCTTATAGGAGCGTGTACATCATACAGCTTTGTAAGCGTGTTGTTAAAAACCTCAATCTTATCGTCAATGGCGATCGCTTCAACTAAAGGTTCCCACTCAATTTTTGCCGCATCCTTGCATAGCAATTCGATGTCCATTTTTGCGAAGGAACGCACGTGCAGAACCTTGGATTTGGGTTTAGGTGGTTTCAGGATATAGGATAGGTAAATGAGGTCATGGTTGGAAAATTCAGGGGCGGGATGTTGTCCGTGAGCGGAAACCAAGGAAGGATTAGAGGAAAGGATTAAGTCGAGCCAAGTATCATCTCCTGAGGCATTAAAGTGGGTAGCTTGGAGAGGCAAAACATGCAAGGTACTTGACTCGACGATATGCAAAAGTATCCGGGTACGAGGAGAATTTTCTTGAAGGAGATTGGTATTGAAGTCGCCCATGATGATGTGGTGAGCATACTCTGAACCCAAAGATTCGAGTACCAACTCCACGTCGGTGAAATAGTCAACATTAGGGGGACAATATACTGAGGCCAAAACTAACTTGACACCTTTGATATCAACCTCTAGGAAAAGATACTCTGCAGAGGCTGAGTAGTTCGAGGAAGATGAGGCCAATATCTTATACGGGAGGTTACTCCTGAGATATATGGCAACCCCTCCACCTCCTTTACCTAACCGGTCGTTCCGGACGAGCACAAAACCTGGAAGGGAGTACATTGTAGAAAGCAGATGTGGTTTAAGCCAGCTCTCTGAAATCAGGACGGCGTGTACGTTACAGTCTGAAAAGGCATTGTACAGGTCACTAAAATGGCTCGGAATACTTTGTGCATTGATATGACAAATGTTCAGTACGTTCTTACGAGATTGACTAAAATGATTCCTAAGAAAATCTTCAAGTGAGTCGCTCAAAGAACAGAAACTGTCGTCGCTGGCAGTTAATTCATTAGCAGAAAAATACGAATCATTATCAGATAAAATAGACATAAATAAAAATACTTATATAAAAATAAATTATAAAACTATAAAGAAATATGAAAAATAATAATTAAGTAGTGCAATAATTGACGGACCAATTAAACCCTGCACCACCCGCCAGCGCACATCAGCACACTGCTATAAACGTAACTTAAAACGACAACATAAATAAGTAAAATTTACAATACATTTTACACGTAATTGCAACACACTTCGCAAATGGATGCTACCAGTGAATGTGAAACGAAACGCGACTGTGGCGAAAAGACACATCCACGTTCGGCCAGTGTATTTCACGGTAAATAACGTAAACGTCATAATGTCAAATTGACACGCGAAATGTCATGTCACACGCTAATCGAACTACGTTGAAATTATCAAAATAAACTCTTTGTAATCAATAATAAGGAAAGGTACTTCGCCAAGAATATTTCTAATATAGGTACCTACATTTACGTATTAGAAAAAAAAACAACTTACATGAATAACAGGTCTTGAGAAGTAAATAGCAACACTGGGAAATAAGACAAAGTTAAAGAAGAATGATGATAACTCACTGACTACAAAAACATGACGACGAGTTTAGAATGGTAGGTTTAAACGTTTAAATGTAATAAAAAAATACTTAGTTAATTTAAAACTACGTGCAAGAAAGCTAAATAAAATATTGTCTTTTCAGGATTTGCTATGATCGGACTTAGTGCTCGTTGCCGGAGTCCCCACCAACACTTTTGGGTACTTGGTGATGAGTGGGGCCAACTCTTCCTCCGTGGTGATCTTGTGGCTGCTACCGCACGGCGTTTTGATGAAGATAACGCCGCTTTGCGTCCAAACAGAGCGAAATCCAAAATGAGCACGACTTTTAGCAAAGACTGCTTGCCTGGGCCTCGTCAGGAACTCCTTAACTGACACTGGAGAACCCTTCAACTTAGTCTTTGCCTTCCAGACTGCCGATTTGAAGTCCAAGCTTGCGAACCGCACTAAAATAGGCCGATGGTGTTGCTTTTTGGATGAACCAAGCCTATGGCAAACTTTAATGGAACTTTTGTTTATATCACTAAGGCCCATCTTAATATTAAAGGTATCCAGAGTAAGTTTAGCACAGTCTTCATCTTCTTCCTCAGGTATACCAGATACAATAAGGACTTTTCAACGGTTTTGTGCCTCAAGGTCATCGACTTGCTTGCTGCAATCTCTGATTTGCTGTCTAAGAAGACCGAGGATACCAAAAATAAGCTCCCTGAATGTCCGGAGTTCTTCGGCAACTTTTGCAACAGTATCTTTGGAAGAACCAGCATTTGTTATCTGCGCCTGGAGGTCGTCGAATCTCTTTGTGATGTTCTCTTCAAGTCGGTTCTGTGTGGTCATTATCTCTGACAAATTCGACATCTTTGTGTAAATGTGAAGTGCAGTGTAGATGTTAAGCTAGCAGGTGGTGTTAATGTGAAACTTAAGTTACATAAAAGTGCTTCTCTGGTAAGTAACACTAAATCAACTTAAGAACACTCAAAATTAACCGAAAAGAATTCGTAAATACTTTAATTATCAATAAAATATAATTAACCTTGCGAAATTACGTCTGAACTTTTTCTTAACCTACCCCCAAATCTATCTATATAAGTATGTATATCGTCGCCTGGTACCCATAGTACAATTTTTGCTTAGTTTGGGGCTAGGATGATCTGTGTGACATTGTCCCGAGATATTATTATATTATAGAAAAAAAAGAAAAAAAAATCGATAAATCGTTTACTCTATTTCCGGTATCTTTTACCGGTATAATGAAGTGTTGTCAACCACTTAAGTAGGGGAAAGTAGTACGAGTTGATCCCTTGGGGTAAGACGATCCTTTGCGATTGTGCTGAATCTACTAATGCCATCTAGTTGATTTCACTGGTAAAACATAGCTCCGCACACCCCCCCGCCTCAGCCTAATCGTAATCGCGGCGTGAGCGATATATCGATTTAGACGAGAAAAAATCAAAATTGTGTACGGCTAATCTAAGGTGGGCATAACTTTGAGCTTATGTTACTTTTATTTAAATGATGTTAAATGTAATTTCTCTTGTGTTTGAGGCTTTCTAGTATGCTTAATTTTAGTGTTTGGGTCACGTAAACAAAGCCGCGTGATTGTAGGTTATGTTAGCAAACATTTAATGAAAAAGTGGGACTTGGGTCAAGATGATTCCTTTTTTATATGTACGAGATGATCCTCGGGATCGTTCGTCATGAAGCATGTGTTGGATTAGAAGATGATGAATTTGATGAAAATTACATATATAATGAATTTCGGCCACGGCGGCCAGTCTCAATGGAGACTAGCCAATTGCGCAGGACATATTATAGCGCACTTACGCGCAAACACAGGGGCACTTTCTATTCCATCACTCTCATGATCCGATGGGACGACTAGCGAAACGACCGGAAAGCGTTCAGATACAGGACCGACGGCTTTACGTGCACGGGGATGATATACCACCAACTTCCAGACTTCGGGCCGATACTGAGAAATTTCTCATTGCGGAAAAATCCCAAAATCAATTTTTTTTGGCCGACCCAGGGTTTGAACCCAGGTCCTCATTATCTGCGGTTGAACACGCTACCGCTAGACTAACGAGGCAGGCAATTATAATTACATAGAAACAAAATATAACATACAATTATTTGTGGCTGTAACTGAAAAAGCTTAATTTGCCTATGAAACTGAACAGTCATCATCAATACGGCCGGTTGGCGTGGTTGCTAAATCCTTGCCTTTTATTTTATGCCGCAGGTCGTGGGTTCGAATCCCACTCAGGACAGATATTCGTGTACTTCTTCTTACGATCGCGATGGTTCTCACAGACAAACCGTTTATACGGTTTTGTGAGACAATGGCTAATTTTCATTTATTGGAAAAAATAATAATAATAATAATAAAAAAACAGGAACATGTCTGTTTTTCTTGAGTCTAGGTGTGATTGTGTATTTAAGTAGGTATATACAAAAGAAACGTAGTATATCAGTTCCATCTGGTTTCCATAGTATAAGCTCTGCGTAGTTTGGGATCAGATGGCCGTGTGTGAATAATGTCACAGGATTATGTCGCATATTATTATTATATAATATGCGAAATATACATATCATTTACCATCAATGAAATTTGTATAGGATGTCATTGTTTACCATACAAAAATAAAGATTGCAAGTTGCATTTAAGCACAAACCGGTTTTATTTGATTTGTTCATGTTAATGGATGCTGCTTAAGATTTTTCCAATGATTAATTTGCACCTTGATGCAAACGTCTTGATGACATTGACAGGACTTTATCGGTAGGTTTTATTCGCACCTAATTTATATTATCTATACCTACATACATATAATAAAGCGTAGGAAAGTCAAATCTGTACATTGAATATTTTTTTAAAAGGATACTTGGGGCGTGGTCCACAATCGATATTGAGGCCAAAAATATAGATAGATAGATTAACTCTTTATTGTACACCAATATTAAACTCATACAGTACAGGAGCATGCAATTAAAAGGTATACAATTGGCGGTCTTATCACTAAAATGTGATCTCGTCCAGACAACAACAGATATCGTTTTTAGAATTTTTGTCTGTGTGTCTGTATGTATGTCCGGGATAGACTCAAAAAGTACTGCATGGATTTACTTCAAATTTTGCATGAATATTACTAAGAGGTCGGGTCAACATATAGGCTATATATTATCACGCTATCACCTACGGGAAAGGAGCTGTGATAATTTATTATATTAACGCGGGTAAAACCGCGGGGCACAGCTAGTCTACTAATATACCAATATGGCGAAGGAGGCGATGGCTGGCCCTCACGTCATACTCGTGAACGGGTGCTGCTTGCGGTAACTGGTAGAGCTGCTGCTGGGGTACTCTTTTTTTTTTGTCTCATACAGTCGTCGCCTTTAGTCGACTTCGTGTGACTTGTTAATTTTGTAAATGTGCGCGGATGCACCCACCGTTTGTTCATCTTGCAAGAGGTTATTTTAATTGCTTGAGCGAAATGGAATGTTATTGTTTATTACCTCATAATTATTTTGATTAACTAGATGTCATCGGTTCTGTGCGTGCATTAGCCCACATACCAGCCAATCACAAACTAAAAACAAAAAACAATGTTAAAAAAAGATATAAAAAATCGAAAACAAAAAGCAAAAGAAGACGAAAAAAGCAAGCCCAGAGTTTCTTTGTGGCTTTCTTCTCCGGGTCGTCCGTAGCTAGAGAAAGCTAGGCAGGTAGGATCCTCAGCGGCGAGGATCGCGTTGCCCACTTAACACGTGATCGGTAATACCGTGCAAGTGATCTGACCCCCATTTCGAATTGTATCTTTTTACTTCAGCGGCCGCCTGAGATGTGGCCCATAAGGGTGCCCTCAGGTATTAGTCGTTTAAATTAAGCTACTGGTTGAGAGCCTTTTGCGCTAGCCAACTGCTCGTTGTTTTCAATTCTTTAATTTGATATACTATTGCTAAATGTAACAATAATAGCTTAGTAACTTGCTATTTATTATTTATTTAAGAATATTAAAAATACATGTGACGAAACAGACCGCACGGACGGACTAATTTAAAATACATAATTTGTTATTTTAATTACTGTTTTTAAACTGTGTTTATGTATTCATTGTGAGCTTGACAAGTACAAGTGTATGTAAATACCCAAGTGCTGAGTAAATTTTATTATTTCATTATTTCATTTCATTATATAACTAAATATCTCGGGACAATTAACACACTGCCATCCGATCTCAAACTATGGCAACCAGATAACTGATAAACATACATATGTGGGGTCTGTCCACACCCTGGAGAAATCTTTGTTTGATGGATGAGCACAATTATTTGTTCTCCGTCGGGGATTCATTTATCTACAATAAGTACTTTATTGCACCTTCGTAAGAAGTCATCTGGAATATGCCTCACAAATATTGAATCCCTGTTACAATAAATATATTGATCGCCTTGAAAATATTCAAAAATATGTTATGAAGTTCCTTTGTTATCGTCTCAAAATCCCTTACAGTTCTACGAATTGCTTAGACCTAAATAAAAAGTTCCACATTCAACCTCTAATAAATCGAAGGCGTTTGGCCGATTGCACGTTTATATTAAAGCTATTATCTAATGAGATTGACTATCCCCATATTTTACAGAAACTGCACTTTAACGTTCCCCAAATATCGCCTAGATTTAAATACACCTATATCGTATATAATTATAGGCAAAATTCATATATAGTGCGAGTAAGCAATGGTTTTAATAAATTATGTAAATAGTTTGATTTTGACCCTTTTAATACCAAGAGCGAGGTGGCACGCAGGCAGCTGAACCTTATATTTTTCCAATAACTTTTAACATATGTCTTCAGCTACTCTGATTAAGAGTAAAATCGGAAGCATTGTATGTGTGTATCAGCCGCTATCCGTGGAAACCTGTAATTGGCTTTATGTTTCCTATTATAGCAGTAATATTTTTTTATGTATAGCTGTTGGTTTTCCAAATAAAAAATAAAAAAAGTTGTATTCAGAAGCACGTTTTTGTTAGGGAGCTGTCCAGGCGTCTTATCAAGTCGTCAGGTAACCATAAAGCTGGCTGATACTTAAAACAAGGTAAGTATTAGCCTGATTAAATATTTAGATTTTACTCATTAAACAAGGTCTAACATAATTAGTGGATGTAACTGAAAAATATTAATTTGCCTATGAAACTGAACAGTCATTAACAATACGGCCGGTTGGCGTGGTTGGTAAATCCTTGCGTTTTATTTATGCTGCAAGTCATGGGTTCGAATCCCACCCATGACAGATATTCGTGTCTTATCTTATCTTATCTTGTTTGGGGTGTACTTCTGTACAGCACTTCGACCCTTCAGGATCTTTTGTACTATCCCCCAATGGTTTTATTCTATCCCTAGAGCCCTGAATGAAGTCTGCACGTAATCCAGTACGCTCCTTAGAGGTAGATCCTTGTAGTCACCTGGTTCTGGATATGCCAGCCCCAGGATTGCCATTCTGTGTCTTGCCAATGCATCGCATTTGCATATTATATGCAGCATTGTTTCATTTTCTTCCCCACAGGTCCTGCAGATCGGGCTATTCGACAGTCCCAGTTTGTGTAGGTGGTAGTTGGTGCCGTAGTGGCCCGTGAATACTGCTACTATTAGTCGTAGCTGGTTTCTGCTGTATTTCCAAAGCTTCTTGGACCAGCTCTTGTCTACTCCTTTCATGAGTTGTTCCTTGGTTTTGATCCACATTTGGTTGTGTTTAATTGTGGATTCATTTTTGAGGAATGCTCCTATTACGTTTGGAGGAATCCCTACGCACGGTTCTGGTCCACAGAACTGACTTTCAGATCCCTTCCTAGCCAGTGCATCTGCTTTTTCGTTGCCTTCTATTCCCGTATGGCCTGGTACCCATACGAGTTTGACTTTATTTTTAGTGGCAAGTTTGTTCAGAGCCGTGATACAGATCTGGGTTAGTTTCGATTCGATTTTGTGTGACATCAGGGCTTTTAATGTAGCCTGGCTGTCACTAAGTATGTAGATGGTCTTACCTTTCGTCTCCTTATCTATGATTGTCTGGGCGCATGTTATTATCGCATATGTCTCAGCCTGAAACACTGTCGCGAAGTTGCCCATGCTTTCGCTGATACTGCAGGTTTCATTATAAACCCCCGCACCTGTGCCGGATTTCATTTTGGATCCGTCTGTATACCAGATTTGACTTTGTTCGTTTTGTTTACAAAGTCCCAATTTCCATTCCTCTCTGCTAGGGATGTATAAATTATATTGTTGTTCAAATGTATAGGTTGGTTGCATTTTATCGCTGCCCATCCCTATTACATTGTCATGATGTTTCCAGTTTTCTATCTGCGTGTGCTTGGTGGGCATACCATCGTAAGATGTATGTCCCAGGGCTGTAAGTCTTTGGAGTATTTTCCTTGCCTCTTCTTGTACTTCAATGTGTAGAGGTACTAGGTCTAGGATTACTTCCAAGGCTGCTGTTGGTGTAGTGCTAAACGCCCCTGTCATTGCTAAGCAGGCAGTACATAGTATTTTGTTTAGCACTTGTTTACAGGTTTCTAGTTCTGTTCTTGGCCACCAGACGATACTACCGTACATCAGTACCGGTTTTATTATCATTCTGTATATCCAGTGAACAATTCCGGGTTTCAGTCCCCATGTTTTGCCATAAGCTGCTCGGCACATGCCGAATATTCTCAAGGCTTTGTTTTTAATATTTTCTACATGTTCTTTCCATGTGAGCTCCTTGTCAAGTGTTACACCTAGGTATTTCACTTCTTTTAACAAATAAATTTTTGTAATGTATAGTTTCAGAGTTCCTATTCCCGATAGGTCCTTCTTCTTTGTGAATGATACTATAACTGCTTTATGTGGGTTTATTGAAAGGTTATTTGATTTGCACCAGCCCTCTGTCTCTTTTAAGGCTTGTTTCATAATACCCGATACTGTGTGAGGGAATTTCCCACTTATTAGTATCACAATATCATCTGCATAACCGACGGTATACCGTGGCCCTGTGTTGAAGTCTATCAGGAGCTTGTCCACAACCAGGCACCACAGTAGCGGTGAGATGACTCCGCCTTGTGGGCATCCTCTGGTTGTCGTTGCATATCTGATATCCCCGAGCAGTGCTGACTGCAGTTGCCGTCCTTTCAGCATTTTGTCTATCCATCTGCATAGAGTGGGTTCTATGTCATGGTTAGTGGCGGCATTTTGTATAGTATTGAATGCCGTATTGTCAAAAGCACCTTCAATATCTAGAAATGCCGCAAGGCATATTTCTTTGTTTTCTAAGGCTGCTTCCGCCTTTTTCACTACATGGTGTAGGGCTGTCTCTGTAGATTTTCCTGCCTGATACGCATTTTGTTGCCAGTGTAGAGGAAATCTTTTTAGAGGCCCTTGCCTAATGTGTATGTCTACCATTTTTTTTAATGATTTGAGAAAGAATGATGTGAGACTTATCGGTCTATACGATTTTGGTGATTCATAGTCCGACTTTCCTGGTTTCGGGATGTAGACTACTTTAACTTGTCTCCATGTTTGGGGAGTGTACCCAAAGGCTATGCAGGCTCTATATAGCCTACATAGGTGTGGGTTTAGTACGTTATTCGCTTTTTGTAATAGGATGGGATATATTCCATCCGGGCCAGGCGATTTGAATGGTTCAAAGTTGCTTATGGCCCACTTTACTTTGGTCTCGTTAATGATCTTCTTAGCAGTATCCCAATCTGCCTTGGTTGTGCGTCTTTCCGCATCCTCATGGGATCCTAATTGGGATTTCTCGCTCCATGGTTTTCTTTGTCTCAGAGCCTGGGAAGTGGATTTTAAACATGACGTCTAGTGTCTCCTCACCAGAATCTGTTAGTGTCCCGTCAGCTTTCCTGATAATGGGTTCACTCTGGCAGTGGCCAAGGCTTTCGTGAGTCTCATACATTGTGGAATGCTGCCTATTTCCTGGCAGTGATTCCTCCATGCACGCCTTATTGCCTTTCTGACGGCTTTGTTATATTCTGTGAGCTTTCTAGCATACAGTTCAAAGTTTTTTGTGGCTTTAGCTAGATTGAATATTGCCCTAGTTTCCTTCTTGAGCCTAACTAGCTCAGGCGTCCACCAGGGTATTCTCTTAGCCTTGGCCGTTTTTTCGGGACAGTTGTCTCTCCATGCTTTCAATATTGTTTGAACAATTCGGTCTGCCTTAAATTCTATGTCAATGACTGAATTGAGCTTACTTTTCGGATCGCCTAGTTCCACCTTTAGGTCCCTTAAGTACATAGGCCAGTTCGTGTGTCTAGGGTTACGGAGTTGTACAGACTCCCTTTTTATTCGTGTTCTGTACTTGAAGCAAATGTACCTATGGTCCGATAAGGATATCTCATTAGGAACATTCCAATCTTCTATTAGGTTGCTGGCTCTAGTTGTTGCTAGGGTTATGTCGATAACTTCAGCTCTCTTTGCGTTAACAAATGTTGGCCTGTTACCAGAATGAATTAATTGGAGCGGGGAGCTTACCAGATAGTCCAGTAGTTTCTCTCCTCTCTTGTTTATGTTTGTGCTGCCCCAAATGATGTGGTGTGCATTCGCGTCGCAGCCGATTATGAGGTCTACATCATTTGCATTGCAATTGTTCACGAGTTCCCTTAACTTCGGAGAAGCTGGTTCTTCTGCTTCATAGGGAAGGTAGGCAGAGGCTACACAGATAGTCCTCCGACCTACCCCCTCTTTTAGTACGATTTTGACAGCTGTCAGGTCTCTGTAACATAAATTGTGTAAGGGTATTGTATCTAAGTCATTTTTGACGTAGATGCACGCCCTCACGTTATTGTCAGAACGGTGATGATATATTATTCCTCCCGTCCCGTTTAGTCCTTTGACTTGGCCCTTGTATATGTAGAGTTCCTGTATTAATGCTACATCGTATTTGTCCATTATAAGTTCGCGTGCCAGAAGGGCAGTCGCAGCCTTATTATGTTGTAAATTAATCTGTACAAACCTTAAGCTAGCGATTTGTGTTGGTCTAGTCTAAATGGTCCTCTTCAGACCCCTCCATTTCCTCGCAGGTGAGGGTGTCCCCGTCCAGTCGGAGCCCATCCAGATCCTGAGGCCACCCATTGAGGTAGCTGGTGATAGGGTGCCCTCGGTCTCGCGGTATGCCTCAGTGTTGGCTGACTCCTTCCGGTCGGAGCCACCCGGTTCGCTTGCGATGGGATGTTTTTGAGACGACGTCGTCGCTTCACCTGGGGTCGCACTGTTGTCGGCTTTCGTCTCAGGTTCCTTTTTCTCCCCGTCGTCCAGGAGTTTGAAATGGCTGTCTCCCAGCCCTGTATGCAGCTTATATCCCGCCGCCTTTATGTGCTCTGCCGAGGCTTTGTCCATCAGGACGATGCGCCGAGTGTACATTGCCTCGACATTCGCGTGTACCACTTTCCATTCGTCAGTACGAAGGGACGGGTCCATTCGCTGTGTCATCTTGAGCAGCCGCTCTGAGGTGACACTGCTTACGGTTTTGGACCTCCATGCCATCCTGATTGGTTTGGGTAGATCCTTGGCGTCAATCACCTTAAGTGGAGTGCCGTCAACAGTCTTACCGTTGACGCACTTAAGCCACTGCACTGCCTCAGGTCCATCACATATAATGTGAACGGCCCCAGCAATCATGTTCCCCACGGAGAATCTCGGCGCGGGGTCAGGTGTCTCCTCTAGAAGGTCCCACAGTAGGACTTTAAGAGGATCCAACGTTTTGGGGTCCAGCTTCTCCTCCGGGTAGTTCGCATTAACAATTACCATCCGGGTCCCAGTTAGGGCGTCTCTGTAGGACCCCTGGGTTTTTGCCCTTTTTGGTATGTTATGCGTGCCCGGGCTCTCGTCACTGACTTCCCTCGCTCTTTTTTGAGGCCCTCCTGATGGAGTTCCCCCTTGAGCCGCATCTTGCCTCTCTATAGCTCTACGGCGTTTTTGAGCGCCGCTGAGCCTCCTTTTCCCCCTAAGCTCGCCCCCTGGTGCCGGTCGCTCGGAAGCTATTCCACCGTCAGAACCGCCCGCCGATGTGCCCGGTGTGGGTGACATACGGGGTGGTACGCTCTGACTGCTGGAGCTGCCTTCGCCCGGTCCCAAGGGTTTTCCGCTATGGGACAGATTGGCGGGTTTGCCAGTTTCATCCACCGGCCGCCCAGTGACATCCCGCCGCCGGATCCGAGTCCCCTTACCGGGTTTCTCAGGTCCAGCAGTGGAGGCCTGCCCGGGTACGCCAGTGTTTGTCACGGCTTCCCTCGTTTGTGTTTCTTTAGATGTCCCAGCCCTCTGGGGCAGGACATCGAGTGACTCCACCTTTTGGGTGGGCTTATCGTTTGTAGTTTTATTTTGGTTCTTGTCCATAACAAAATCTCATTGGAGTTTCATCAAACCTAGCTCCCCACCCTCCATCGAGCCCTCAACTGGGGATGCTTTCAAGCACCAGGGTTACTAGGTCGATATAGTGCCGAACCAGAAAAAGGGGAAAGAGAAAAGAAAATATACTAATATATAAAATATATGACATATACTAAATAGATAGGTTGGTTTTCTCCTTTCCCTTTCTCTAGTAACTCGCGGGTTAGTCTGGGCAATTTACGAGTCCGCAGTATGCGCCCCGCTGGGCAAGGGCACCTAAACTACAGCGCCCAGGGTTCACTCACCCGACTGCAAACCCACCCAGACCCGACACTCACCTGACGGCCGTCAGACCGGACGTCGTCAGCCGATTGATCGTGGTTGGTTAGAACCCGACCTCCCGTGTCGGTAGAAATCCAGACCAAAGGGACGTGTTGCTCGGAGGGAATAACTCCAGCCCGACTCCCCCCCAGCTCAACCCCCAGGACTCCTTCATCCTCCCTTACGGGTCCCCGCGATATTCGTGTACTTGAACATGTATGTTTGTCCTGAGTCTGGGTGTGATTATCTGTATAAGTAGGTATTTACAAAGGAAACGTAGTATATTTTTGAATAGGAAAGTATTTATTCAACATCAAAGAACCGAATATACTTTAGACAAAACATAGAAATATTACGACGGTGACCTAACTCGCAAATACTCTCGAACTACGTGCCTATCTATTTAGGCGATGCTGGCTAGATTCCCAAATCCAATGTGTCCTCCACTTCCATCAATTTAATTTCTTCTAATTGAACTGTGATACTTCATAATCCACCTAGGTACATTGATTCCTCCGACATATCCTTGATAATTTTCTAATAATTAATAAATTTATTATGTCTCCATAGTCTTCATGTCTCATCTCAATGTACAATATTATGTCATCTTGTACTGTCGACGTAAGTCAACTTTTTCCGTTGATTTAAGGCGTTGTCAAATTACAGATAATTTTGCAACTGTACGACGAGACGCGTAATACGATCGTACGTCTGGTGAGCGCTGTCATTTCGACACAAAGTCAATATCGACGTCAATCGCACTGCATCTGTTCCCCATTGCAAAGTGCCACCGTGTCCCCTGCTCGTTTTGATCAAGTGACTGCATATGTAGTACCTACTACTCTGTCAAGAAAGTACCGGGAAAACATCAATAATATACAAAATGTTTGTTATTCATCCAAATTTATTTTATCACCTTCAAAGTACCTATGCTCCTTCAGAAATGATTCACTTACGCCAACGAATAATCCATTCATCAAAACATGTTTTTAACGCTGCTTTCGGAATTGAGTTCAGTTCTCGCCGCGAATTCTCCTTTATGTCTTCTACCGATTGAAAACGGGTACCACGAAGTGGTAATTTGAGTTTAGGAAAAAGAAAGAAGTCAGCTGGAGCCATATCTGGTGAATATGGTGGTTGCTGGATGGTATTTGTTGAGTGTTTGGTCAAAAATTCGTTCATGGCCTTGTGCGAAGGCGCATAATCGTGGTGCAAAATCCAAGAATTTTCTTTCCACTAATCTGGCCTTTTTCGTCGATTTTGCTCTCTTAAACCCCGCATAACGCTCAAATAATATTCTTTATTTACCGTTCGACCTTCCGGTAAGAATTCAGAGTGCATAACACCGTGATAGTCAAAGAAAACAGTCAACATGACTTTGACTTTTGATCGACTTTGGCGTGGTTTTTTCGGTTTCGGTTCAGTTGGAAGGCGCCACTCCGAAGCTTGTTGACTAGTTTACATGTCAAACTCGTAAACTCACGTCTCGTCACCAGTAACAATGCGTTTCATGAATGTTGGGTCGGAATTGACTCGTTCTACCATGTCCTCAGCGACTTTCATGCGATTGAGTTTTTGGAGAAAATTCAGATCTTTTGGGACTAGCCGAGCGGCAACATGTTTCATACCCAAATGATTAGTTAAAATGGTATGAATCGACTCGTGATATACAGAAAGTTCGGCGGCTATCTCTCTCAGAGTTGAATGAGGATTTTC
Source organism: Pseudoips prasinana (assembly GCA_951640165.1). Classification (NCBI taxonomy): domain Eukaryota; kingdom Metazoa; phylum Arthropoda; class Insecta; order Lepidoptera; family Nolidae; genus Pseudoips; species Pseudoips prasinana. The sequence continues at coordinate 12,339,149 of OX621259.1, read as the reverse complement.
AGTCACTATTTCCTTCACTTTTGCGATGTTAACTTCAGTTGTAAACGTTGACGGCCTACCAGAGCGAGGCAAATCTTTCATCACTTCTCGACCGCTTTTGAACGCTTTGAACCACTCATAAGCACGAGTTTTTGATAAAGTCGATTCACCGTAAGCCTTCTGTAACATTTTCAGTGACTCCGAACACGAAATTCCATTAGCGATGCAAAATTTAAGACCTACTCTTTGTTCGATATTGTTGTCCATTATGAAATTCGCAATACACACTATATATGATATTACTAAAACCAGCACTGTATTTAATATAAATAACAGATGCAACTCAAACTCCGCACCAAAATGGAAAACAGTTGTGCCAATCTAACAACAACAAAAAAAAACAAAAATTTGAATTTGGAACCATAAACAAATCATCCATTCCCGATACTTTTTTGACTGAATGTATATCAGTTCAATAAAACAAGGTAAGTAATAACCTCGCTAGTCAACGGGGTAATGTTGCCAGCTTTCTGGGTACTTTGCCCGCAGGCGACGATTTAATTATTTTTAATTAATAGTACCTATGTAAGTTTTGATTATAGTAGGAAATATATAAATTTATAATAAATAAATAAATAATGTAATTACATAAGTATAGTATTAAGAAATATATATAATATATCAGAATGTTTATCAGTTGTCTCTTATATAATAAACGCTATGTTAAATAATATCTCACTTGAATGTCGATACCATTTAACCGGGGGTCACACGACCCCTCCCACAACTTGAACTTTAGGTCGCGAAGAACCCATGGCCCTCCAAACTTAACTAACATGGGCATGGGAATATCAAAGTTGCAATTCTTTCTACCCGAGCGAAACCGGGGCGGTCGCCATGTAATATCAAAAAACCCCGTTTCGGCCTTTGTGAAGGCGGATATGTTAATATTTTATTATTATTAGTCATTGGTTTTTTTACCGCGTTGTTTGTTTCTCTTTTCCTTTCAACCTTTTTATAAAAGCGTACTCTTTTTTAATTGGTAAAGAATGCACATTGTTCGAAATCATTCTTATACTCATTGATACTAATGATATCATTTGTTTAGTTACTCTTTGGTTGACAAAAATGAGCTTCTACGCCGCTGTTTGCGCATGCTTGGGTGAACGGTCGGCCATTCTCAATGGAGATTAGCCAATTGCGCTGGACATATTATAGTGCACAAGTGTGTGCGCAAACACAGGGGCACTTTGTATTCTATCACTCTCATGATCCGAAGGGTGATTTCAGAGTGACGCGCGCGGCACGGGCCGGCGGCCAGCGCGTCTCAACAGCCGCGTGCGCGACGCGTCACTCTGAAACGCTAGCTGCCAGTAGAGGAGCTCGGGCAGCGCTGGCCGACGCGACGGCGCGCGTCTCACACGCGGCGCGTGTGAACTGCGTGACTATGAAACGCAACTACTATCTAGTGTAATTGTAAGCGCGCGCGTTTGGACGGCGCCGCTCGCCGGCGCGACTCTGAAATCACCCTTAGCGCTTTTTAGGGTTCCGTAGTCAAATGGAAAAAAACGGAACCCGTATGGATTCGTCACGTCTATGTGTCCGTCCGTAAACAACCACTTTTTTCAGGAACTATAAGAACTATACTGTTGAAATTTGGTAAGTAGATGTATTCTTGTATGCATTAAGATTTTCATATAAAAAAATACAATAAATTTTGGGGCTTGGTTGCTTGTTTATTGATATTATTTAGATTATCTTAACCGCGCCGCCGTAGACAAGTAAAATTGTAGAGTATCGTGAACGTAAAATTGTAGAGTTAATACAATTTTACGTGTCCCCGGCGCGGTAATTATTTTTTGTTCATTATTTATCATTCAATCCCTGTGTCGTGGGGTCCGTCATCCAGACTCAGGGGCACGGACTCAGGGAAGACTATACGGGGCACACAAATAGTAGTCTTGCACGAGATTCTGGACACGAGGGCGAGGCGACTGCCTTAATCGCTGCGCCACACTTGCGACGTGGTAAGATATAAGGTACCTACCGAGGAACTGTGCTGTAAAGAATAGGTACTAAATCGACCAACTTCGGTATTAGGTGAGTTTAAGTAGTAATTCTAGGTACGCTATGTGTTGGCCATTAGATTTTGAATTGACCTACCCCTGTGACCCTTTAAGACCTAGGTGCAGATCAGTCAATATTTCTAAAATTTCACTTCACTTCGAGTCTTGTTTCCTCTGGGTTAACATTCATTGCCTGGATCACGGAAGGCCCGATTTTCATCTCTTAAAAGATTTTTATAACCTTCTTGCAATGACATTCTATACCAATGTGCATAGAATGTCACTTCCAACCTTCCTGACTCCCAGAACTTCATCAAATGTAACATTTTTTTTTTTTTTGTAGTTATAACCAACGATTATTTACACATTAAATGTAAAAGTTATAAGCTAAATGTTAGTGATTGTTTTTCGTGTAATAATCACTTATAGGCTACACAGCAGGCAAATCAAATTAGCAAAAAATTACAATATTTTGAATACAATAAAAGTTGCTAAATAAGGTTAAATACTTAACTAAGGTTAAACATATAACTTTTTTAAATATACATATAGAAGTATTAACAATATTAATTTAAGCACTTAACATTAATTATAATTAGTAGTTACAATTTATAAAACGACTGAATATTATTACTAAAATGAATTATTGAGATACAATAATTTCACTAAGTCTAACGACTGCTTATCAGTAATTGCGACAACATTTAATTATGTAACCTATATAGTAATAATAATAATATCTAGGGACAATGTCACACAGATCATCCTAGCCCCAAACTAAGCAAAGCTTGTACTATGGGTACCAGGCAACGATATACATACTTATATAGATAGATAAATACTTAAATACATAGAAAACATCCATGACTCAGAAACAAATATTCGTGCTCATCATACAAATAATTGCACTTACCGGGATTCGAATCCAGGACCACCAGCTTCGTAGGCAGGAGCACTACCAACTAGGCTACGGTGAAATAAAAAGGGGAGGTACGGCACAGCGTTCATTCGCTCAAAGAGCAGCCTGATTGGCAGATTTCTTGACTATATTGTCGCTAAAAACTCATATAAGTGACTGGGCCACTTAGAAATGCACAGGATTTACGGTACCACAAAGCGTTACGGGCCATCTGCGCTGCATTGGCCAGGAGCATACATCCATACAGCTCATTCGTTTAGAAATAAAATAAAATCTTTGCCCATTTTTGACACATGGCCCATAATATTGTCAGTAAATTGATAAAAAGTAAAAGTAATAAAAAGTAATTAATTTAAATATCTGCCACATTCTGGGGCTCCAGGTACACGCACTTGTACTTGAACCCAATGCCCCAGAATGGGACTGTCTATCTTCAGACTGAGGACGTTCAGGATGGTGTTGGGCCTCCCACACGTACGAAACATCAGCGAAGCGATCCGGCGCCGCAGCACCGTATGAAACCCTCTTGAAAACTATATGCGTTATAAGCATATCAACTATCTATTTCCTACAAAATATTTGCTGGGTTGCTTGGGGTTTAACTCAGTAAAAGTCGAAAGGAAGGTTGAGCAGCTACTGCACTCGGGATATTTAGTGTGGCTCACTTGAAAGTTACCGTAGCTTATTGGCTATTGCCGAGTCTACATCTGCATTTTAAAAGAGTTCTTGTGACTTTTTTCCACCCAGCATTACAACATTATTATGGTATTTCTTCAGACGAGCTGTTCTTAGAGCGAATGTAACGATGAATGTTCAATTGTTTTTTAAGTCGACGATTACAGTTCGCTTAGGTGTAATTCTCTGTTTCACCGTACAGATGAGGCGAGTGGTCTCAAGCCGTCTTAGTAGAGGGCGTTGGATGATTAAACTTGTAATCTCCCAGTTTTGAGCCTACATCTACGCTTTGCTTTCCGAATAATGCTATGGACTCGAATTTGATAATTTTGATAGTTTAAGTAGGTCCAGTATAAGTTGACCTCTCATTGTATGGAAATCCTATACAACGCGAGATCAGCTTATACAGTAAATGTAAAGCTTGATGTGTAGCCGATATATATATATATAAGTTAACAAACTATACTAATAGAATATAGAATAACTGATTACTTTAATAATAATATTATGTAATATATATATGCCGTTCACGTTACTATTGATTTATATTTGTTTGTTTAGCTCCTAATTCATTTAATTTAGATTTACATATAAATTGTCGTTAGTTACAAAATTAGTGCAATTGCTATGTACGCCGTTATTGTGATGCATATCAGGCAATGTATTATAGATGTTATTTAACTGTGTACTTATAATATGTGTCATGTGGCAGTACTTTAATAAATAAATAAATAAAAAACTAGATAGAACGCCAACATATCTGTGACCTTAAATAAGAATAGGAACGAAGTAAACCGCTCTAGAAAACACCCCCTTTGGCGTTTGAACCTCGGCTCTGTGCGGGTTAATGCCGTGGCCACGGCATTAACCCGCACAGAGCCGAGGTTGCGTGGGGATACTTTCATTTGTGGGTCGGATTATTATGGATGTTTCGTCCAACTGTCGCTCTCCGTTAGGACCCGAAGACACGGGCCGCTCTGCCGATTGAAGTTCGGAGGGGGAATTTGATGGATACGAATGCGAACGCTGTGCACTACCATTGGTACTTGTATACATACATAAAACTGGAAAAATATACATATGGAAAGTTGGCAAAATCTATGTAGCCAGCACATCCAGCTACCTTATAGATTTTCAACTTTATCACAAAAGAATTAGGTTCACTTTAAATTGGAAAATTTTTACATATTGGGGTAGCTTGATGTGCTGGCGTCTGTACATATGTAGTTATTTGATACCGATCCACTTACTTATATATGTGACAAATATAATATCATCAATCTCATTGTAACAGCTGAAAGAAGTCCACTGCTGTACAAAAGCCTCCCCCAAGAATAATCTTGGGGATATGTCATAATCGCTACGCTTGGCAGACGGGACTTGGCGATCACAGTATGATGGTCATAGTACACAGAAAGAAACTGCTGCCTGTCTTCTGGTCGGGTCGACTTCTAAGCCCCCCACGGGATGAGATGGGGTGATGATATTCTGATATTTGCCGCCGTCACCACACAGCTTAGCTGTGACAAATATACATATACAACATGTAACTTTATTAACGCACATCCTGAAAATAGTTTGTTCAGAATCGTTTACTGAATTGATTTATATCATTTTTCATATAGGTAGTTGTAGTTATATATTCCAAAATAATTCAAACTACGGAAACTATTGTCATATTCACCCTGTACAGTCAAAACAAATTGAAATAGACCGCAAGTCAAAGTAATATTAAGACTTAAAATCGCCATTTATTTGTATTCATACAAATTCCATCATTCAATACAAAATAAAGAAAAGTAAACGTTATTCCAAGAAATTAATTTAGTAAATAACAATGCATATACATGTTAAATAAAACATTCAGTGTATGTATTATGATTACAACAAATATTCTAATTGGGGTGTTTGAGGGTGTGCGTTAATTACGTTACATGTTGTATATGTTTAACAAAATTGCCGTCGTGGCATAACAACAAAATTTAACTAAATGTTATTTACATACAGTATGTGTAAATATAATTTTCATCATGAGATGACAATTTTGGCCACGTTCGTGATGACGTGACATTTGTGAAGATCCGCCCATAGCGGCTAAATTTTCCGCTTGATATCTAGTTCCGCCCATATGTAGGTAGGTACTAATTTCTGGGCAACTGATCCGGATATTGTTCATATTTCTGAAGGTGAATGATATAAAGTTAAATATCCCCGCAGTTTTACCTGCGTTAAACTTTATAGGTAGCCTATGTGTTATTCGGACATACAAGTTATATCCGTCCGTTCGGTAGTTTTTGCGTGAAAGAGTAAGTAACATCCATACATCCATACCTGTATTCTTCACCTTTTGCATTTATAATATTAGTAGGAAGTAGGATATCCATCAGTTAGTATATTCAAATAATAACTGAAAAGGTTAAGCCATAACTGAATAAAGTTTGCTAACATGTTCAACAAACTCTTTCATAAGCTTTCAAAACTTAGATAATATATTATTTGGATAATATAATATAATATTTACTCATAATAAGAATATTGTAATACTGTTCAGGTTATATTAATCTTTAGGATATTAAGTATCCCGAAATGTAATATCGTCAACATATCATTTAAGACTAAGGAGAAAATTCAGTTTGAATTCTGGTTTCCACCGATATGACAAACCGGCACCGATTATTTTTTCTGGACACCGATATGATAAGTTTAACCACCGAAATGATATACATATCCATCGATATGATAATTGAAAAGTAGGTATATTTTTACAAGGGTGACTTAGAACTGAAGACCGGCGCTGGGAGCTAATATCAGCGGAAGAGAGTATGCGGCGCCCGGCTGGCTTCCCCCCGGTTGGGCGCCGCCCCTGGGATCGCTGACGTTTGGAGGAAGGGAACTCCACTCGTCTTGTATAAGCGGTCCCGGCAAGAGGTAACCTGCTCAGGTTTCCTAAACGCGCTTGTGCGTGCTGGAGGGGGCGGAGGCTTTCGGGTCCCTCCCCTTCCCGGGTGAGAGTCTCGCGGACGCTCTGTGTACAGCCGAGGTACTGGCGAGATCGTTCACGAGTATCCAGAGCCCCCGCTACAAGCACTGTGAGGCTGGCTACCGTGGTGGTTTTAGTGGGTTCGAGCCCCACACAACGAGCAACGGCATTTCCACCACGTAAAAAAAGAAATAAAAAGAACTGAAGACCTGAACTGAGGGTCTTATGCAAGTAGATCACATCCATCGAGAACTGAGTTCTTAGAAATCCAATTAAACTATATTTTTTGAAATTTTATACCTATTTTAAACTAACTATTTATTTAACAAGAAAATATTTTCTAGAGAAACCTTTAATGTGTTTAATTGCTCCACATCCCCATGATTGCCTCACCCTATAGACGTACATTTCGGTAATGTACGTCTATAGGGTGAGACGATACAGACATCCCCTGATGATACATCTATCTACCCAGTGGTATCATGGAAATGATTAATGGCAGTCTATGTAGGTAAGTCTGTATGTATGTATGTAAGAATGTTTGTATGTATGTTCCATTTTTTCTTTGTAGTTACTTAACGATATGACACGGGATTTACCAATATGATAAAACGACTCACCGAGATGATAAAATGATCCACCGATATGATAAAGCAATCCACCGATGTGACAAACCTGCGCGTTGATCATGAATCAAACCACCTATGTTAGATATAAGACACTGATTGATCTTTTTGGTGTAAATTATGACATCGGTGGTAATAAAGCCCACCGATTACACCGAAGTGAAAAAAAACACAGTTTATAGAAAATTTGTAAAAATGCATAATATCTAGGATACATTCAATAACAGTCTATGAATCTAATTCACTTACTACCTCTGTTAGAACCAAACCAATAACTACATAAAAAAAAATTCTACACACTAAAAAATAATTCAAAACAATTTTCCTTTTTTCAAATATTAATTTTATCGAAGACAAAAAAAAGTCATTTGGGAAATTCACCCGTATGTCAGTCTGGGAGGATACTATATGTACTTAAGTACGTATGTATGACCTTTGTGAGTGATCATTGATGAACCTTTATAGAGCCTTAAACGGAGGACATATGTTACTATCGCCGAAGGTATATATGTTCCTTCTGTCTGGGGTCGAAAAAATGGGCTTTTGGGGTGCAGAAGTAGGTATGGTTCTTTGTCAGGAAGTTGTTCAAGTGTCTTGTCGAATACTCAGGCGGTGCGTACCTCGACTTTGTCGGCACCTTACGCGTACACATTAGTATTTTTTCGGCACCTTAGGCGTACACTTTAGTATTTTTTCGGCACCTTACGCGTACACTTTAGTATTTTTTGGGATCTTACGCGTACACTTTAGTATTTTTTCGGCACCTTACGCGTACACTTTAGTATTATTTCCGCACCTTACGCGTACACTTTAGTATTTTTTGGCATCTTACGCGTACACTTTAGAATTTTTTGCATCTTACGCGTACACTTTAGTATTTTTACAGCACCTTACGCGTAAACTTTAGTATTTCTTTTTAAAGTAAAATTTCTTTACGCACGCTGGACTTGGAGAGTAAGCTGGTGAATCCGTCACGGGAGTGTTACCAAAAGTAAGAGACGAGGAGAACGGAAGTTGAGAGAGATATGCAAGTTAGTGAAGATAGAAAGAGAGAGTGTTACCGCTGTAGATCATCATTTGTTTATATTAGGACTACGTTCATTATAATAGTCAGTCGCTCAATACACTTGCAACGATACTCACGTCTTTTCAAAATTGAACCTTAACGTAACCAACAGAGATAGAGTGTTATGTTTCTTATTTTACTGTAGAGACAAGAGAGAGGTGCAGGCACACATTGTCTTTCTCTCTTTCTCTCATAGCCAGTTACGTTTGAAGTTTTACTTCAGTCGTGTGGTTTAAGCACACTCGTTTCCTCCGACTGGGCCACATGTGCAGTCAAGTATTTCATAGAAGCTGCGCTGGCCTTGTGTCAGGCAGTCTCAATGGAAGCTAGCCATATGCGCCGGACATTTTATAATACAAACACAGGGGCAATTTCTATTCCATCACTCTCATGATCCGATGGGGCACCTAGCCGACCTTAAAGAGGTGCTAAAGGAAAAGATTTACGTGCTCTCCGAGGCACAGGGTGTGATACCGCCGATCTACATACATAAATTGTAAAATTAAAATTATAACATAGAAAATGAATAATTAATCAATTAACCTAATAAATAATATCATAGGATGGCATACAATAAATGAAAATTAAATTAAACTGTAACGGTATAAATTAAATTAGTTTGAATTTAATTGAAAATATGTAGGTATAAATATGGAACCGTGACTTTCTTAAACTAGCTTTGATCTATACGATGATTTCCTCTTATTATTCTCGTTAATTTTTGAATGCTGTCATGGTGTATGTCAAAGAGGGCACTGCAGCTATTTAGAAATTTGAATAGACATGGAATTACTTCATAGTTCATTACTACATAAAGTTATGTAGAAATGAACTATGAAGTAATATTATATTATCGTTGGTATAGGCCCTGGTTGGTCGACACAGCTCCACCCATTCGCCAGGGCTATCTAGCTCAAACACGATTCGATAATACTAAATTGCTAATGTACACTATAGTTAGGTACACTTAGCACTTGATCAGCCTTCAGCCCCGTGATATGAGGTAAGCTATTTCCTCAATCCATAAATCTTGTTAATACTTGGACAAATATGAATGTTCCAACTACCAATGGAAAATCATAAATTTAATTTTGCGGCTGGTTTCGAACCAACACTTACCAATCTGTAGGCTCTGAATGATGCACTGGAGCAGCATACCCGCGTTCCCACCAGGCGCCGCCGCGCCGTAAGAGGTCCACAGCACGGGGGCTACTGGCTAAGTCGCCAATACCGTGGTCGTCGTTCAAATAAATAAAGGTTAGGAGACTTAATGCCCTCCTAGCCGCATTTCCACGGCGGCAAGCCTCAATAGAGATTAGCCATATGCGCAGGACATATTATAGTGCCCAAGTGTGTTCTCAAACACAGGAGCACTTTCTATTCCATCACTCTCATGATCCGATGTGACGTTGGCTTTACGTGCTCTCTGAGGCACGGGGGTATAATACCGCCAACTCCCAGACTTCGGGCTGATTTTGAGAATTTTTTCTTTTTACAATAGTCCCAAAATCACTTTCGGCCTGACCCGGGATTTGAACCCAGGACCTCGTTCTCTGCGGGTGAACACGCTACCGCTAGATCAATCGTTAAATCAGTTTCCAAGAGCACATGTGACGTCATAAATGGTCCGGATGTCGAATGTCAACGTTGAAGCCGATTGAACGAATGATTTTGTAATATTAAGCCTTCATCTATTTGAACGCCGATCACGATCACGATAATCGCCGACTAAGGGCCGGGACACATAAACACGATACGACGTCGTGTCGTACCACGATGCGGCGTACATGTATGGCGTATGCGTACAAATACGCCGCATCGTGGTACGACACGACGTCGTATCGTGTTTATGTGTCCCGGCCCTAAGGGTGATTTCAGAGTCGCGCCGGTGAGCAGCGCTGTCCAAACGCGCGCGCTTACAATTACACTAGATAGTAGTTGCGTTTCACAGTCACGCAGTTCAAACGCGCCGCGTGTGAGACGCGCGCCGTCGGCCAGCGCTGGCGAAGCGCGCACGGCCCGAGCTCCTCTACTGGCAGCTAGCGTTTCAGAGTGACGCGGGTCGCACGCGCCGCTGTTGAGACGTGCTGGCCTCCGGCGCGTTCCGCGCGCGTCACTCTGAAATCACCCTTAGGCGGTAGCTCCCCAGGTTAGGTTTAGTCGGTGCGAATCCGACATACTCACCTGGTGATACTTTTTGCGGGTGAAACGCATAATCTTTCCTCCTACCTTACCATAAACAACTAAAAAGGCTCTGAATGATACACACTGGCAGATCAAATATAGTATTCCCTTCTAACATCCTTCCGAAGAATTTAGGATCATGAAGTGGAATCGCAATTCCAAATGAACTGTGTACATAACAGTCGGCCATGTTTACAGAATACATAGCCAATGGATAACATTCCTCCGTCAGAGTTAGGAAGGGAATTATAAATTTGATCTGTGAACTGTTCGCAGTTTAAATTATAATTTTCCATTTTAGAGATCAGATTTACGGTTTGTATTGCGAATATTGCTATGAAACGAACATATAAAAAGTTACTTCGTCCTTTAAAGACTGGATCGCTACCTAAGTATGTTTGTCAAGGATTATTGACTGTTTAAATAAGTAATATTGTAAATTTCGACGAATTTCAGCTATAGCGCTCAGACATATTGAAGACTAGCCATCTGGGCCTCTACCGGCTAAGTCGCCGAACATCGATTTCTTAAATGGCGTTCAAATAAATAAAGGTTAAAAATGACGTAATCAATCGTTAAATCGGCTTCAACGTTGACAATCGATACCGGACCGTTTAAGACGTCACATGCGCTCAGGGAAGCCGATTTAACGATTGATAAAGTCATTTTTAAACTTAATTTATTTGAACGCCATTTAAGAAATCGACGTTCGGTGACGTAGCCGGTAGAGTAATTCTTTTTATGGGAAATAGGGGTAATTTAAATAAAAAAACCCTAATACAGTATATTGATTGTTTAGATCGTTTAAATATAAGTAAAATTGTTATGTTTACATTTCCTTATAGCCATAGTTTGTCACAGGAGGAAAATAGGATAAGGTATAATTTGAATTTGACATTACATACAATATCTACCTACATGAGAGAAAAACTACATGTAATTGACATTAACTCATATGTTAAGAAACCCTTTTATATGACAAAAGATAACTATTGTTATCTGCCTAGTTTTTATACCAGACAAATAGCTTTGTCGCTATGTTATTGTTTTCATATTTCAGCCAAGAACATATTTGAGCAATGTACTGATGCTATAGATAATGTCAGTACTTTTCCTACTGACAATGACATATCCAGCTTGAATGGTGACATCTGTATACAGGATAATTTAAATTAACTGATATGACAATAGAGAATCACTCTTGCGTAATAGCAAATTCAAATATTAATTGTACTGTCAAGCATGATAAGGAATGTTCAGATCTTGTAATGGAAAATAATGTGAACCCATCAAACATAAATGCCTACAATAAGAAAAACCAAAAAAATTGTATCAACCTGGTGCATCAAAATATTCAAGGTTTGATGGGGAAAGAGTTAGAATTGGAGTTGTTTTTGAATTGTAGCAATATTGATATTTTATGTTTAACTGAGCACTGGCTACAACGCCATCAATTCATTTCCAGCTTCAATAATCACCAGGTTGCAAGCTCGTTCATCAGAGAAAAGTATATTCATGGTGGCTCTCTAATATTAATAAATAATTTGTTGAAGTTTAAAGAAAGAAGTGACGTTGTGAGCCTCTCTGTTGAGCGAGTAGTAGAGATTTCATGTGTTGAGTTGGAGCGATTTATTGTTGTGAGTCTTTACAAACCTCCTTGTGCACCATTTGATACCTTTTCAGACATTATGGAGGATGCCTTAAATAAGTTAACTAATACCCATAAAACTGTTATCATTTGTGGAGATTTTAATGTAAATATTTTGGAGAAAAACTCAACAAGTTGTAATTTTTTAAATTTGTTTATGTCCTATAATTTACATCACAACTTTACAGAACCAACTAGAGTTACTGCCACAAGTGCTACATGCATTGACAATATATTTAGCTCGGCAAAACCTTTAAATAAATTAATAATGAATAAGATTCAGTCAGATCATTCTGGTCAGTTGGTCACTTTTTCAAATTCTCCAAAGGTTCAAAGTACACAAATAAGTTACATACCATATAGTGAAAGCCGTTTAGGAATATTTAAATATAATATAGCAAGAAAACTGGCACTGTTGCCCTATCATAGTGATCCGGATCACTTGTACAACTCTTTATTCAACTTGATTAATGGTGAGTTCTGCTCAATATTCACACCCAAACAGTTGTCTGTAAGTAACCGTCTGATGTTCTGTGATTGGGCAACTCCAGGAATTTATAAAAGTCGCAATCAATTATATAAATTGTATGAAGAAAGATCCTATAATCAAAATACGACTTTTCTAGAACATGTAAAACAATATGCCAAAACCTTTCGAAGAGCCTGTTCCATTGCTAAATCGATGTACTTAAAAAATATTATAAAAAATTCGACAAATATTATTAAAACCACCTGGAAAATTATTAATACTGAGACAGGTAGGAAAAAAATACGTAGTCGTGATTTTAATTTAAGAATAAATAATGTTGACATTAAAAGCGATTTAGAAGTGGCGACTGAGTTTGAAAAATATTTTTCTAATGTTCCAATCGATGTTACCAAATCTCTTGCGTCTTCTTCTGTATCTGCTGAGCTAATACTCCAGCAAAGCGTAGAGAAGTGTGACACAGATTTTGAATTCTCGGTGGTTAACCCTAAAGATATTTTGAATGCTTTCAAAAGTATTAATATGAAAACCACTAGGGATCTGTGGGGTTTATCTGTTAAGACTATTTCATCAATTATAACTATAATCGCCCCACATCTAGCTGCTGTGTTCAATTGCTGTGTCGCATCTGGCGTATTTCCTGACTTGATGAAGTATAGTAAAATTATTCCATTGTTTAAAGCTGGTGATACTTCAGATCCTTCAAATTTCCGACCTATTTCCGTATTGCCCACTCTAAGTAAAATATTTGAAAAGCTAATGCTTAGCCAGTTGCTCAGTCACTTTAATATACATAATTTACTTCATCGGAAACAGTTTGGATTCACGAAGGGTTGTTCAACTATAGATGCAGGAGTCAATCTGTTAAAAAGTATATTCGCGGCTTGGGAGGACTCGCAGGATGCATTAGGTATCTTTTGCGATTTGTCCAAAGCATTTGATTGTGTTCATCATGACACTCTTGTCAGGAAACTACACCACTACGGTATCAGGAACAAGGCTCTCGAACTTTTGACTTCTTACTTGGGCAATAGAATTCAGAAGGTCGATATAAATGGTAAAAAATCTGCGGGATCCCCAGTGGTAATGGGCGTTCCACAGGGATCGATTCTCGGCCCATTCTTATTTTTAATCTATATAAATGACTTACCCTACTATGTAAGGGATAAACATGAGATTGTTTTGTTTGCGGATGATACTTCATTGACGTTTAAAATAAATCGACAATTACGCAATTTTGACGAAGTAAATGACGCAATCTCTAAAGTTGTTCATTGGTTTAATGCTAATAATCTTTTGCTAAATGACAAGAAAACTAAAGTCATAAAATTCTCTACACCTAATGTGAAACAGGTGGCTACCAATGTACAGCTTAATGGAGCTGGATTGACCCCTGTTGAGTCAACTGTGTTTTTGGGTATCACAATTGATTCAAAACTACAATGGGGCCCACAAATAGAAAAACTATCAGGCAAATTAAGTTCTGCTGCATATGCTGTTAAAACTATAAGACGGCTTACTGATGTGGATACAGCTAGAATGGTTTATTTCAGTTATTTTCATAGTATAATGTCCTATGGAATTCTTCTCTGGGGTAGCGCTGCGGACATTAACACCATATTTGTATTGCAAAAAAGAGCTGTAAGAGCAATATATAAACTTGGTCCGCGAGAATCTTTGAGAGAGAAGTTTAAAGAGATTAACATTCTGACTGTAGCATGTCAGTATATATATGAGAATCTAATTTATATGCATAAATATAAAGACTCCTTCTGTAAAAGGAGTGATACTCATAATATAAATACTCGATATAAGCATAACTTTGTGTTACATACCACCCGTCTCCACAAAGTAAGTAACTCTTTTATGGGGCAATGTATAAGATTCTATAACAAACTTCCCAGTGATATCCGAGAAATGTCTATGAATAAGTTTAAAAGAATTATAAAAGCCAAATTGTGTAGCAGGGCTTATTACAAAACTTCTGATTATTTAAGTGACAAAACAGCTTGGGATTGAGTCGCTCTAAATTAACACATTTAAATACAATGTAAATTTATTTAAGAAATATATATTTTTAAAAAAGGATTCCTACTGAGTTTTCTGGCAGTGTTTCTCAGTAGCTGCCACGTCATGCACTGCACGGTAGGGTAAAAAAAAATTGACGATTCCACACAAATGTAATATTTTAACGGAATAAACGACTTTTGAATTTTGAATTTTTGAGAGCCCCTGTACGGGACATATTATAGTGCACAAATGTGTGCGTTACAGGTGCACCTTCTATTCCATCGGTGTCACCTATTCCATCCATCCGATGACACAGCTAGCTCACACTTGACGGGCCAGCTGGCGTGGTAGGTAGTTCGAGCCTTTCACGCCGCAGATCGTGGGTTCGATTCCCACCCAGGACAGATATGTGTGTGCATGAACATGGCTGTTTGTCCTGAGTCTGGGTGTAATTATATAAGTATGTATTTACAGTTACCTTTTTGATAAGGTAGGGGGAATGCTAATGCATGCCACCCGCAAAAAGTGTCTGCGGGTGGGTATGTCGGACTCGCACCGACTAAACCTAACCTGCCGTGGACTTCTTCTGGCGCCTGATACGCCCCGGGAACGCGGGTATGCTGCTCCGGTGCCCCCGTTTTACGCCGTGTCCCAGATGGTCGGGACACGCACCCGGGGAGAGCTGTGGGTTGCCCTCCCCATTTGTCGACTCCTGCCTGTACGGCACAGCGACTGCGCCACAAACAGTTCGCTGTCTTCCCGGGGCTGCTTGCACGTGGCGGCAGTAGAGGACACTTCTCATACTGCCACAGGTATATCAGTTACCTGGTTTCCATAGTACAAGCTCTGCTTAGTTTGTGAATTGTGTGAATAATGTCCAAGGATATTATTGTTATTATATATTAAAGAGTTCAGGTACGAGCCTTCACCGCAACTTCTAAACTCTGGGCTGGTAGGTACCTACTGTGAAGTCTACGTGAATAAAAACCTTAAGATTTCGTTCTGGAGACGTACTCTTTTTAGGGTTCCGCAGCCAAATGGCAAAAAACGGAACCCTTATAGATTCGTCATGTCTGTCTGTCCGTCCGTATGTCACAGCCACTTTTTTCCGAAACTATAAGAGCTATACTACTGAAACTTGGTAAATAGATGTATTCTGTGAACCGCATTAAGATTTTTACACAAAAATAGAAAACAATTATTTTGGGGGGTCGCCATAGACAGAACTGAAACTCATTTTCATCGTACCCATACATGTGGAGTGACTATGGATAGGTCTTCAAAAATGATATTGAGGTTTCTAATATCATTTTTTTCTAAACTGAATAGTTTGCGCGAGAGACACTTCCAAAGTGGTAAAATGGGTGTCCCCCCCCCCCCCTCTAACTTCTAAAATAAGAGAATGATAAAACTAAAAAAAATATATGATGTATATTACCATGTAAACTAACAACGGAAATTGGTTTGAACGAGATTTAGCAAGTAGTTTTTTTTAATACGTCATAAACCGCAATTTGCATTCATTTAATCAACTAAAATACTTGCTGCTATGGAACCCTTCATGTGCGAGTCCGACTCGCACTTGGCCAGTTTTTTATAGTTCTCTGGTTACCATAGTACAGGCTCCGTCTAGTTTATAATCAGGGGGCAGTGTGTTAGTTGATAATTTTCTCAAGATATTTATATTATTTAACTAAGGGTTAACGAGGACGCTGGTGGAAAAGGCTCCCGTTAGACAACTAAAGCAGACGTTTTATTATACTTACGTAGGTAGTGTACCTATAAGAAGTGACAATGGTTACAGTTATTGCCGTAGGTACAATATTCATGCAAACAGGCATATAAAGACAATGGCGCTGTTAAGTAGGCGTTATATCTTTACGATGTACTGAACTTATGAAGCATCTTCCGAACACTTTTAGCTAACACTAACACACTTATATCTAACTAGCTGTGCCCCGCGGTGTTACCCGCGTTCAATTTTATAAATTTTCTTTGCTATAAACCTCACGGAGCTCGAGACCTTTCCAACGAATGCAAAACCGTGGAAATCGGTTCGTGCGTTCTGGAGTTATAGCGTCAGGAAGGAAAACCCGACTTATTTTTATATAGTAGATAATAATGTAGGAATAAAATGCTGAGCAAAGTTCCACAATAACTTTATATTTCGGGTTTCCACAATAAAAAGTAAAAATAGCAATCTTATCGTCCTTCAGTTCCGTCTTAGTAACAAATAATGCCCAACTAACTGTCACCTTTCTTCGACATCCATACCTCTATTTCACTCATTATCTTCCTCTCTCACTCAATAACGTTACATTTCATCTAGCGTCCCACACTCGACCATCCTGCAACCAGACTGCCCTCAGTCTGACTCATACTTGGAGCATTTAGCAGCTAAATGCTCGAAGGACTCATAGGTACATATTACAAACTTAACATCGTACATAATAAATACAATAGAACATAGTTATAACATACTATAAACAATATAAATTGGGTTTTAAACTTAAACAATAAATACACAACTTAAAACATACTTTCTTCATCTCTCTTACATCATAAGCAAAATAATTATAATTAACAAAGTCAATCATCAGTACCTGGCCATTTCTTCATGTAGCCAGCAGAACTAGACGTTCGTCTGGACCTTCGGAATTATTGTCCACCTTTTCTACATCATACCGATCATTAGGCTTCACCTTCTTCACTTTAACTATATGGACCAAGATATATCTTGGGACAGTATTCACACGCGGCCGTCAGATCCCAAACTAAGCAGAGCTTGTACTATGGATACCAGATAACTGATATACTACATAAGATCATCATCATATCAGCCGAAAGACGTCCACTGGACAAAGGCCTCCCCCAAAGATCTCCACAATTGCCGGTCTTGGGCTATTCGCATCCAGCAGTTTCTACCGACCCGCACAACATCATCGGTCCATCTTGTAGGAGGCTTGCCGACGCTGCATCTTCCGATTGGTGGTCGCCACTTGAGAACCTTCCTGTCCCAACAGCCGTCGGTTCTACGAGCTATGTGCCCCGCCCACTGCCACTTCAGTCTTGCAACTCTTCGGGCTATGTAGGTTCGCCTGTGGATTATGACATTTTTGATCCCGCAGGGAAACTCCGAGCTTAGCCCTCTCCAGTGCTCTTTTGGTGACCTTGAGCTTTCTAATAAGGCTCATAGTGAGGGACCACGTCTCTGTTCCGTAAGTCATCTCTGGCAACACACACTGGTCGAAGACTTTCGACTTGTGTCACTGCGGTATTTTGGACGAGAAGATGTTACGTAATTTCCCGAACGAGTTGGATTCTACGATTAACCTCCTTGTCAAAGTTGGACCTACCTAGTTGAATGGTATGTCCTAGGTAAATACAGTCTACAACTCTACTACTACTGCTCTACAACTCTACAACTTCGAGTGCAGAGTCTCCAACCTTCAATTGAGTGGGTGCAACATGGACTTTTGACATGATTTTCCTCTTATCCATGTTCATTTTCAGACCCACTTGTTGAGAAACTCTGCTGAGGTAATTGAGCATTGTACCGAGATCTTCCACGGTCTCAGCCATGACTACTATATCATCGGCAAATCGAAGGTGACTGATGTACTCGCCATTACATTGATGCCAAAGCCTTCCAGTTCAGAAGCTTGAAGACATCTTGCAATGAAGCGGTGAACAGTTTTGGAGATATAACATCTCCCTGTCTCACGCCTCGCTGCAAGTGGATAGTATACTACATAAGATACTACTTTTGATTTGAAAATAAATACTTGTATAGATCCACAGATTATAGACCCACAAACTCAGGGCAAACAGACATGTTCATGCGCACAAAATATATCTGTCCTGGGTCCCACGACCTGCGGCGTGAATGGCAAGCATTTATAAACCACGCCAACCGGCCAGTCAAACAATCAATACATTAGTTATATTAGCTCAAAGGAGATATTGCGATGAGAGGATTTGGATCAACGTTGTGCCACGATTGCCGAAACCTGCACAATGGCATAGCTTACGTTGACTACTGTATATCATTGATGGTCATTCATTTGGTATAACCTTAGAACATGCAAATTACATCAAAGGATTTAACCCAGTATTCCTCATAATTGTCTGTTCCGTCCGTTCGCCGTCGAATTGTTGATTAGGCAACATCCTCATATCGCGTTTTATCAGGAAGCTATAATTTTATATTGCTCTTATAGATGGACTTGCATAAACTTGTTACAGAATCGCAATCTATCTTACGCGATTGTGTGATTTTGATTTCCTTTTTTAGGCGATAGGGAAATTTAGTAATAGTATAAATTTTGTTTCAATCGGTTATATAATTTACCATTTATCGCCGATCCATCTGCCAAGCGATTATGAAAAACCCCCCCAAAGATGATTCTTGGGGGAGGCTTGTCCAACAATTGACTTCTTAATCTGGAATGATGATGATAGGTTTAAGTTTTTTTGTTAAATAGGTTAACATAATAATAATAGGCGGCGGCCTAGGGTGTCAAACCCCGCCGCTGGTGGAACTCTATTTTTTTCATATTTATTTATATATTATTGGTTTATTTTTTGTAGCAATTGTATAAATATAAATATGTTAAAAATAAGAAAAATAACTTGGAATAATAATAATATCTAGGGACAATGTCACACAGATCATCCTAGCCCCAAACTAAGCATAGCTTGTCCTATGGGTACTAGGCGACGATCTACATACTTATATAGATAGAAAACATCCATGACTCAGAAACAAATATTCGTGTTCATCACACAAATATTTGCACTTACCGGGATTCGAACCCAGGACCACCAGCTTCGTAAGCAGGAGAACTACCAACTAGGCTACGGTGACCGTCGAAAAGAATAGTTGAAGTCGGTTAAATCTCTCTTAACAAGCTTAAAAATAAGGAGTTTATCAATATATCAGTAGTTTTTTAACCGGCTTCAAAAAGGAGGAGTTTATCAATTTATCAAGGAGATTCAATTTTTTTATATAAAATATATATTTAGTTTGTACGTAGTTTTAATTTAATTAATTATAATTCATTTAATTAATTATAATCTTTATTGACTAAATATATGGTATAGTTTAAAATACATATATATACAACATGTAACTTAATTAACGCACACCCTGAAAATAGTTTGTTCAGAATCGTTTAACCCTCAAACACCCCAATTAGAATATTATGTTGTAATCATAATACATAGGTACACTGAATTTTTAATTTAACATGTATATGCATTGTTATTTACTAATTTATTTATGTATATACTTTTTCGTAGATTTAGTTTTTCTATCAATTAATTAAGTAAATATTTCAATGTCAGATTAGTTATTAGTTTGTAAATAAACTATACTTACCATTTACTAAATTAGTATCTTGGAATATGTTTAATTTTCTTTATTTTCTATTGAATGATGGAATTTGTATGAATACAAATAAAACTGCGATTTTAGAAGTCTTATTACATTGACTTACGGTCCATTTCAATTTGTTTTACTGTACAGGGTTAATATGGCAATAATTTTCATAGTTTTAATTGTTTTGGAATAAAAAATTACCTATATTAAAAATGATATAAATCGATTCAGTAAACGTTTCTGAACAAACTATTTTCAGGGTGTGCGTTAATTAACTTACATGTTGTATATCAATAGCTCATGAACAGAATAATAATTTTATAGGACATTTTGAGTATTTAAATTAATGATAATAATTTAGAAACTACCACTTACAGCTAATTCTCTTTAAATGTACAATTCCGTCAGTCATTTTAGTTTTTGGGACTGCTAATAGATGGTGTGCATATTAATAACGGAAGTAGACCGCCTGGGTATTATGTACCATTTTTAAATTTACTGCCATTTTCCCGTTATGTCAATATAAATGACATGTGCCAAATGTCAAATAAGTACTGGCTGCGTTGTAATTTTACCAGATTTTCATAAAACTGTTATTTGAAATAACTAAACTAACTTCGTAAATAATGTCCCAGGATATAATAATTATTTTTTAATTAATTTAATATAATTTAATTTAATTTTAATGAAACCGGCATGGTAGTTTGTATATTGGGAAGCGAAGTGAAATACAATGGCGGTTTTAGAAGCCATTGCTTCTGGGCTTGTGATGTTGAGATGATCTGTCGTAAAAACTCGTAATGTATTCAAATTTGCCACACATAATACTACTATGTACAGATGTAATAAAATGGCTTTAACTTTGATTAAGTGATTGGACGGCAGTGATAATAAACAAAAAATAATCGACGCGACGCGACGATAAGAAAGCAGTAGACCAAAAGTGCAGGCCTATGGATGGACCACTTACATACATACGAGTTCCGCGATGGAACATAGCGTAAATTCTTCGCTGAGGACTATGACGTGAGTATGTTACCACAAAACAAAGACTACGCATGCCGCGGAGAGAATCGCCTCGGAGTTTACGTAAAGCCGTCGGTCCTGAACCAGATCTCTTTCCGGTCGTACCGCTACTTGTCCCATCGCATCATGGGAGTCATGGAATAGATTTTCCTACTATATTATATTATTATATTAAAGTTACTAAATTTAATACAAATTTATATTAAATGGCTGAAATAAATCCTCCTCTCTCCTAATTTGCTGTGCCCGACAGGGTCCACGATGAACTTTTCACCTGTACCTACCACCTAGATATACATTGTGGAATGCAATAAAGAATTGAGTATTGAGTATAGAAACTATAATATGTCCTGCGCAGTTGGCTTGTCTCCATTGAGGCTGGCCGCCGCCATGGTCAAAATTCGGCCTGGAGGACATTATTACTAGAGAAAGTAAAGTGTGAACCCTGCGTAGAACGGATGCGACAAAGAAGACGCATGTCGCGGTGTGCGTCAGTTTCATAATTTATCACAGTTAACAGTGGTTAAGGTGCCTCGCTACTAATTTGGGTTCGATCCCCAAACATAACAACTATTTGTGTGACCCATAAATAGTTGTTGAGTCTTGATTTGCTTTGTGTTCGCTAATTGCATGTTTGTAAAGTCCCCTGCGATACTTATAGGGAACTATTTCTCCAGAGCGGCCGATGCTAATTTTAAAACTCCTGATTTTTGTCATATAGCATTGTATTCTACAACTCCCTCAATTTAGTTACCTATCAAATAAAAGAGATCTACCTCTTTTATTTGATAGGTAACTAAATTGAGGGAGTTGTGGAAACACATATTGATGTATTTCGCCATTTTCTGATGGCGGCCATCTTGGATTTGAAATTTATCATAGTAGGTATTTAGTATTCTACTAGTCTCACCAGAGCAGCATACCCGTATACCCGGGGCTCCTCCCATCAGGCGCCAAGACAAGTCCAAGGCAGGTTAGGTTTAGTCGGTGCGAGTCCGACATACCCACCCGCAGACACTTTTTGCGGGTGGCATGCATAGGCATTCCTCTGCCATAATAATAATAATATAATAATAATTATTTTATTTTATTTCTCCACAAAGGTAGTTACAATACTTACAACTATTAATATTTTCCTTTGTGAGAGCTGGTGTCTGAAGTAGGTTTCACCAGGCCCTCGGCCGCTTCAAAGTGGACAGAATGCTGTCTTACATTTAATTTTATTGTTAACTACATCGGAGAGACAATTATATATACATATATATATATATATATATATATATATATATATATATATATATATATATATATATATATATATATATATATATATATATATATGTGTGTGTGTGTGTGTAAGAAAATCTATTAGTCCAGCCCTTTCATTTGCTACCCATATTGAGGGATTTGTGTAAAAATACCACCATTATGTGGCGGCAGCCATCTTGGACAGATTTTCATCAAACATAACTAGGGAAAAATTCGCTTTTCAAAAAATAAAAAAAAAAAATCAAAATCGGTTCATTTATTTGAGAGCTACGATGCCACAGACACATCGTCAATAATCGTGGGGTTTAAAAAAATACCTATATATCTATACCTAACCAAACTGATTTTGTTTACTTTTCAAACCATTTCCTAAGCATGCGGTGAGTGTATTGGAATCTAGTCGGTCCTAACTGTAAAATGTTTGTTTATTCATTGTAGTATTTGCTTACTCATTGAATTTCTTAGTGTAAGGAAGCATCATTCATCAATCCACGACGGAAAAATAATCTACCTAATGTACCTAAACAATAGAAATTAGTAATTATACATAGGTATTTGCATTTCCCGTACATCATTTGTTAGTCATTTGTGTCGAGCATATACTGTAGGTACAGACGCCAGCACATCCAGCTACCCCAATCTGTCAAATTTCTTTTATAAATTTTCAACTTTATTTCATAAGCATAAGGTTCACTTTCAATTGCGGAAATTTGACAGATTGGAGTAGATTGATGTGCTGGCGTCTGTACATACATTTTGACGTCACTTTCTATGACGCCCGAATTAGGTGAATCAAGAGAGGGAATTTTATACGCTCTACGTGCGTGAGAAGAATATCTTAAAAGAACAGGACGTATTCGTCTATTTGTTTGGACGTATTGTACTAGCCGAATTTCGGACACGGTGCGGCGGCCAGTCTCAATGGAGATTAGCTATCTGCGCGGGACAGTGTGTGCGCAAGCACAAGGGCGCTTTCTATTTCATCACTCTCATGATCCGATGGGACGACTAGCGACACGACCGGAAACGCGTCGCGTACACCGACGGCTTTACGTGCTCTGGGGTATATGGGCTACATGGGGAGAAATTTCCGCACAATCCTGGCATTCGCCAGCAAACTTCTGCATGTTACTCTCCAGCCAGATATCAAGCCCTAAACTTGCAAGGTTGATTTTTAGGGATTTAGGAATAACTCCATTTGTGGATATAACAATAGGTATGATCGCAGGGCTTTCGGTTCTCCATATTATTATTAGTACGACATATACTTTTTTTTTTTTTTTTTTGTAGGGACTAGTCCCTCCCTCTTACCCACCACTGCAACTCCTGTAAGCCAGGATCAACAGTGGCACACAATGAAATGACACTGAGCGGTGAGGCTCAGGCATGTCCCGGGGAATGGCTTTAACCGTCTTGAATCCCGCAACGAATTTAATCAGAAAGAAGAAAAGGAGGAGTTAGAAATGAATAGTTCCACTTCCATCCAGAGCAAAGCGGGAGACAGAATGATATAAAGAGGCTATAGCCTCATTAAACGAGAGAATTGCCACTAGAGAAGCCAGCTGCAAGAGCACCAAGGATTAATTTAAGGGTCCTAAGTGAGCTGTTATATTTGATTCCAATAGTAGGTATGGCAAAAGCGCTTAAACGCACGGAAGTTGTTCCTTGTTGCTACAAGATCCGTATAATAAACTACTCCAGATATTGGTTGCAAGCTATTTAACATAATATCACGCTGATTTTGCCAGAGATCACATTCCCAAAGTATGTGGTGAGCGGTTTGTTCATATTCGTTACAGGAAGTTGAGCACAGACAGGTTGGTGAAGATACTAATTTCAAACTAAACAATTTACTTTTAAAATTGCCGTGTCCGGTAAGAAATTGTGCAACACAATGGTCTATGATTAGCCAAGTTTTATTTAACCGTTCGCGTATGTCCGGAAAGAACTGGTGCAGATGGCGACCCTTGGTTGAGGTATTCCATCTACATTGCCATTCATTTAGCAGTTCGTCATTTAAGTTAGCAATTGGCATAAATAGCCTGGATATTTTAGCACGGTCGCGTAATGATAAGAAATCATTATTTAAATTTTCTCGCGTAGAATAATACATCGCTGCTCGTCTTTGAACCTCAAGATCAACCGGAAGTACACCCGCTAGTACAGGTAGGGCCTCTGTGCTTACTGTTCTATAGGCTTTACACAAAAATATCAACGCCAACCTTTGGCTTTGTAGTAATTTACGGCGAGCAGCTCCGATGGTAGCCCTATCAGCCCACACAGGCGAGCCGTAGCATATATACCCAAGATAAGTGGCTCCGTAGATGATTCTAAGAGTATTGAAAGAGAGGCCCCAGGTTGCCGTTGATATCCTTGTAAGTGCAAAAAAGTTTCGCTTAGCCTTTTCTCCAACTGATTTAATATGTTCTATAAACGAGAAGTTCTTTTCTAAAACTAAACCCAAATAACACGTGGATATCTTACGTTTAACAGTAACATTATTCAGTTTTACGCTCGGGGGAGATTTTAGTTCACCCTTCAGAAGGAGTTGGTAGGTTTTATGAGGAGCAAATGTAAGGCGATTTCTTTTACCCCATTCACTTATCATACTTAAACAAGTTTGAGCCAGATTTTCCAACTCTCTCCTGGAGTCACCCTGTATAAGTAAGAGGCCATCGTCGGCATATGCCGTTAGAGAGCAGCGTGATGGCAAGGGCAATGTCAAGAAATCATCAAAACTCAAGTTCCAAAGATACGGCGCAAGCACGGAGCCCTGGGGGCAACCCATGGTTAACGATTTAGTGACTCTGTAGTGACCAAGCTTAAGAGTTGCAGAGCCCTGTACAAAATAAGATGTGATTATCGAATATATATTACTGTAGCAACCGCGTAACTTCAGTTTTTGTAACAAAATTGGCCACCACGTGTTATCAAACGCCCCTGAAATATCTAGGAATATGGCCAAAACGTATTTACATTCGGACGAGTTTACAGTTTTCCTCACCGAGATAGCTGCGTCTACTGTCGATTTACCCGCAGTAAAACCAAATTGATTACCATGAAATTTTGGTCCTCCTGGTAGCAATCGCGGTACGATAAGTCGTTCTAGATGCTTGCCTACTACATATACTATGTTTCTTTTGTAAATACATACCTACTTAAATAGATAATTACACCCAGACTCAGGACAAACAGACATGTTCATGCACATAAAGATCTGTCCTGGGTGGGAAGCGAACTTACGACCTCCGCGCCTGATGGGGGAAGCCTCGGGAACGCGGGTGTGCTGTTCCGGTGCCCATCTTTTGCGCCATGTCCCAGATTGTTGGGACACGTTTCATGGGAGAGCTCTGAATTGCCCTCCCCTAATCTTAATTAACCTGTTGTTACATCAGGCGCTGCACAGAGGAACTTTCCTTCATCTTGTATCTTATGTTGACTCAGTGTAAGGGAAATCACTTAAGTTCCAATGTAAACATGAGTGTGAGGAATCGAAAGTAGTTTTTATTTACTTACTAATTAAGCTAATGTTTGGATTGTTAATCACATTTCTCTTAGGCATCGCATTGTTACTTAGAGATTTTGGCCGTACGCTACTTAATATTCAATGGTTTATTGCAGTCCATAATGTACAGACGCCAGCACATTCAGCTACCCCAATCTATCAAATTTCTTTTATAGATTTTCAACTTTTTCACAAAACCATGAGGTTCACTTTCAAATGGGGAAATTTGACAGATTGGGGTAGCTTGATGTGCTGGCGTCTGTACCTATAGCAGGTAGTGGGATTGACTGGCCTGTTGGCTAGTGTTAGTGAATTTTTTTGCGTAAACAATTTTTCATTTAAAATAAAGAAAAAACGCGAAGTTATGGTAAAACACTAAGAATGAATGTTTTTCTCAAGAAAAAGTGAAAAATAACGAAAACTTATCCTGTTTTTAACAGTTATGTGAAAAATCAGTAGTCTGCAAAACCACCCATGGATGACTACTGATTTTTCACATAAATAAAAATATAAAAAAATGTTTTTATTCACGTAGACTTTAAAAAAGCGCTTGTAATTAGTCAGAATATGTTCGTAGTAATATATGATTAATTTATAATTATTTCTAGGTACATATAGATATTTACGTACACGTATTGTAGGAAATAATTTACAATAAGATTTATTTTATAACAGTAACGATATTTAGCTAACTTAAATTAAATTATTGTCAAGGATCATGACAACATCGTAATCATCATCATCATCACATAACTTAATAACTTAATGAAGTTACTTTATTTGTCCTACTAAGATAAAGTAACTTTTTCATGCTGCATTTCAATTCTTGTTTGAAATAATATACAAAAAAAATTACAACTCCTTATGAACTGACCCCCTCATGCACACCCTCTCGTCAGTTACCGCCCTGAGTCCCCTGGTAGCCCTCTGGTCTGGGCTACTTAGGTACTTACGGGTGGTTGCTCCATCATTGACGGGAATTGCTATAATTGTGACGCAGACGGCCGGTTGCTAATGTTTCGAACAGATTCTGATGTATAGACGCCAGCACATCAAGCTACCCCAATATGCCAAATTTCCCCAACTGAAAATGAACCTTATGCTTTTGTGATAATGTTGAAAATGTATAAAAGAAATTTGACATATTGGGGTAGCTGGATGTGCTGGCGTCTGTACCTTATTTTTCTTCAGTATTACACGCTTAAGAATTTTAAAAAGAAATTCAATGATAATAGAATTTGCGTATTTTGCGTAGAATAGGGGGCATTAACATGTTCAGCAAGATTGTACATAAGGCGGCCTTATCGCGCCTATCTATTCCTGGCAATCGTTGAATGAACCAGGATAAGACAATGACATAGGTTTACTGTATTGCATAAACTGAGTACGTGGTGGAAACAAAGGTATTTGGGTATCTGTTAGTACAGACGCCAGCACATCAAGCTATTCCAATCTGTCAAATTTCCCCAATTTAAAGTGAATCTTACGCTTATGTGATAAAGTAGAAAATCTATAAAAGAAATTTGACAGATTGGGGTAGTGGAATGTGCAGCTGGAAAGTTTTGTGAAACGACATTTTTTTAACTTTGCTTATTTATGAGATATGAATACAAAAATATCACGAAATGTTAAACTACTTTAAAAACAAAGACAAACGTACAAATCATGATTCGGATAAGTTTCCCGACATGATCGGAAAGAGTTCAGGTATAGGACCGATGGCTTTACATGTTGTATAGGCACGGGGATATAGCACCTCCACCTACCTGAGTACGAGTTGCTACAGATTTGTTTTTACCAGAGAATTCCTTTTTCTGATTTTAATAATAATAATAATATCCTGGGACATTATTCACACACGGCCATCTGATCCCGAGCTAGGCAGAGCTTGAATTATGAAATTTGGTTTTCATAATACAAGCTCTGCTTAGTTTGGGATCAGACTGATATACAGACAGACAAACTGATATACTACATTTACATAATTTTATCATAATAAAACCATCATTACTTAGTATAGGAATGTGCAAATGATGACCTTTTATTCGTATATGTTAATGTTAAAAATCTCGCTTGCCAGTGCAAGCGAGATACAATTTAGTCTAATCAAAGTCAAATTACTCTAATTGGACCAAATCCCGTGTTCATGCCCGCTTGAGTATGTTTCGCCGGACCGTCTCAACTGGGTCGTGTTGAAACCGGTAGTAGATGAACCCACTGAGTTTGTTTCGCTGGGTCTTCTCAGTTGGGGCGCATTGGATCCGGTGGTAGCATTAAAGCGCGACCGTCGTTATTAACACAAGGTCCGTCATAATAATAATACCTTTAATATAGACACAACCATTGACAATATGTAGTAAAAATATTAGACTTAAACTAGATAATTAAACATAATCTCTTGACAATAACTTGATACGAGCTAGCTAAATATCATTTCTGTAATAAAATAAATTTTATACATGTTTTCATACAAGATGTACCTAAATATCTATGTTACTAGAAATAATATCTAATGTATACAACTATATTACTACAAACATGTTCTGACTATTTACAAGCGCTTTTTTAAAGTCTACGTGAATAAAAACCTTTTTTATTTATTTATTTAGTATTAGTTGGGTTACTTGATGGCGCTAGTGGACTACTAATATACTACTTTTGTACTACAATTTCCATAGTACAAGCTCTGCATAGTTTAGGATTGCCGTATGTAAATAATGTCCCAGGATATAATTATTGTCTACAAGTATCTACCAACTACCCCAACTGGTGTATTTGAACCTTTAAAATAAAAGTGGCAGTATACAAAAAAAACTTGAGAGGTGTCAAGGGACACCCGGATGGAACGAAGTTATTTCTTTTTATTTATTATGTACAAAAAACCTGTATACACTCAACAAAAATAGTCGTCGCGACACCACACTGTTCAATGCGAAATAGAAATGAAAATATCTGGCTTGCTTTCTATAAGAGAGACAGAGAAACAAGTGCACGCCGCACAGCTGCAAAAAGTGTCGTGACAACTTTTCGTAAGATTTTTTTCCGTCTAGCCCCCTTTCACAACGCGCGATAAGGAACTTCGTTCCAATAGTATTTTTTCAGTATGACCGTTTAAAGTTTTTGACGCAGCATTATGATTAGCAGGTAATTAAATATAGTACTGCAATTACTAGTATATACAGATGAACTATCTTACTTTTAGTTACAAACTGCAATTGTAATAATAAATAATGTAGTTATTTCGAAAACAGAGTTTAAAACATTATTTCGTATAATGCCACTTTTGTTTTAAAGGTGCGCTTTGACTCCTTACTCTCACCTCTCTATTTGAGGTCCTGTATGCGCCAGAGTAATTATGTTAGCTATCCAGGCGGATAGATAGTGCCATATACGAAGCTGGTGGTCCTGGGTTCGAATCCCGGTAAGTGCAAATATTTGTGTGATGAGCACTTATATTTGTTTCTGAGTCATGGATGTTTTCTATGTATTGAAGTATTTATCTATCTATATAAGTATGTATATCGTCGCCTGGTACCCATAGTACAAGCTTTGCTTAGTTTGGGGCTAGGATGATCTATGTGACATTGTCCCCTAGATATTATTATTATTCCAAATTATTTATTTAAAGTTCTTATTTTTAACATATTTATATCTATAAAATTTAAACAAAAAAGAAAACAATTTATATAAATAAATATGTAAAAAATAGAGGTCCTCCAGCGGCGAGGTTTGACGCCCTAGGCCGCCGGTGGTCAGGGCGACAGAGTAAGGAACCTCCTCACAATGCGTGCCGTTCCCATTATTGCAGCCTTTTGTATCCGACCCTTGACCCAGTGATCTAGCGAAATTATTATTATTATTATATAGCTACAAGCACATAGTGATTAACTCCGTTTAATCATTAATCACTTAGGTGTACAATATTCTAGTAACTAATAATTCTATTTAGCGCTAAGTCTCGTGCCATTACTCACGATCTAATTGTTGTTTTAAACATAAGCACCAATCACCATGCATTACGGCCGACTGGCTCGTAAATAAAAAAAAATAATAATTTTATTCACGTAGACTTTAAAAAAGCGCTTGTAAATAGTCAGAACATGTTCGTAGTAATATATAATTAATTTATAATTATTTCTAGGTACATATAGATATTTTGGTACACGGATTGTAAGAAATAATTTACAATAAGATTTATTTTATAACAGTAACGATATTTAACTAACTTAAATTAAGTTATTGTCAAGGATCATGTGTAGGTTTAATTATCAAAATTTAAATTTTAGCTATATTTTTACTACATATTGTCGAATGGTTCTGTTTATATTAAGGTACGAATTAAACGTTTTTATTATGGCGGACCTTGTGTTTATAACGACGGTCGCGCTTTAATGCTACCACCGGATCCAATGCACCCCAACTGAGAAGACCCAGCGAAACAAACTCAGCGGGTGTCTCTACTACCGGTTTCAACACGGCCCAGTTGAGACGCTCCGGCGAAACATACTCAATGGGGCATATACACGAGATTTGGTCCACTTACTGAAATTATTTAGCAGGAAAACACAATATATGCTCGATCGGTTGTCTGATTGAGTATTTATTTTAGGTTTAATATATTAAAGAGAAAATAAAAACGTCATAATAAAAGTAACACTATGGTTAATAGAAAAGAATATGTATTTATTTCTCTCATCACAAAAGTAGTTTACATTTTTTTAAATAATATGATATATAGCATTGGACAGACGCCAGCACATTCAGCTACCCCAATCTGTCAAATTTCTTTTATAGATTTTCAACTTTATCACAAAAGCATAAGGTTCACTTTCAATTGGAGAAATTTGACAGATAGGGGTAGCTTGATGTGCTGGCGTTTGTACATTGTAGCGGTTAGAATATGTGTGTAATAAAGTGTAAATGCTTGCCTTTCACGCCACAGGTCTTGGGTTCGATCTCCACGCAGGACATATATTTGTGTGCATGAACATGTCTGTTTGTAATATACAACATGTAACTTAATTAACGCACATCCTGAAATTAGTGTGTTCAGAATCGTTTACTAAATCAATTTATAAAATTTTTATTATAGATATTTTTTTATATTTATAATAATTAAAATTACGGAAATTATTGTCATATTAACGCTGTACAGTCAAAACAAATTGAAATAGACCATAAGTTAAAGTAATAAGACTTTTATAATCGCAGTTTTATTTGTATTCATACAAATTCCATTATTCAACACAAAATAAAGAAAAATAAACTTTATTCCAAGAAACTAATTTAGTAAATAACAATGCATATACATGTCAAATAAAAAATTCAGTGTAGTATTATGATTACAACATAATATTCTAATTGGGGTGTCTGAGGGTGTGCGTCAATACGTTACATAAGTATGTATTTATCAGTTATCTGGTTTCCACAGTACAAAAGCTCTGCTTAGTTTGGGATTTGGGATCAGATGGCCGTGTGTGATTAATGTCCCAGGATATTATTATTATTATTATTTTTAATAATATATAGGGACATTGTCACACAGATCATCCTAGCCTCAAACTAAGCAAAGCTTGTGCTATAGGTACTAGGCGACGATATACATACTTATATAGATAGATAAATAAATAAATAAATAATTAAATACATAGAAAACATCCATGACTCAGAAACAATTATTCGTGCTCATCACACAAATATTTGCACTTACCGGGATTCGAACCCAGGTCCACCAGCTTCGTAGGAGCACTACCAACTAGGCTACGGTGACCGTCAATTTATTATTAGATATTATTAGTGATTAACTCCATATATATACAATATTCCAGTAACTAATAATTCTGTTTAGCACCAAGTCTCGTGTCTGTCCTCACGCGAGCTAATTGTTGTTTAATTCATAAGCATTCTTACAATATATCAATATTCAGCTTATATTTATTATTTACTAGCTGTGCCACGCAGTTTTACCCGCGTTAAACTTTATAAATTATAGCCTATGTGTTACTGTTTACGTTTCAATTCAAATCAGCATTAACTGTAACGGAAATATATGAAATTCATTATTCATTGGATTTATAGTGTTTTTTTTATATATAAAAGGGGTACAAACGAGCAAGTGGGCTACCTGATGGTAAGTGATCAACACCAGATGTTGTAAAGGTGTCGCGGGTTTTTTTTTTTTTTTTTTTTTTTTTTTAACGTGACGCGTGCAGTTAGCCTCTCGGCTTTTACTGCTTCACCGGACAGTAGGGGTGAGCGTGGGCTCTAACCGGCCTAGCAAATAAAAACTACAAACTAAGTACCCGCGCCGGAGGGCGCCCCCTGTGGGGCTCGAACCTCGGCTCTGGGCGGATACTGGCGGGGAGAGGGCGAGAGATCATGGTTTTTAGGGAGTTTAGTGCAACTTTCGCTCTACGTTAATGACATGGTGTCGCGGGTGTGTTGCCGGCTTTTAAAAGTCGGCAAACAAGTGTTGCTGACCCTTCCCCCCACCCCAATGAGCTCTGGCTACCTTACTCACACTCGGAAACACAACATTAAAATTATTAATGTTATTATTAAGGAATGCCTTCATAATAACATTCTTCCATCTGTAGAAGATTGGTCGTACCATTTTAGAAACCTTCGTGGGCTCATGCGCAATACTTTGTTTAAGATCATCACATGATCAAATGTAGATTTTACGATTCCATAAAGGACATACAGACAAACATTCATTTATTTAATATACATTTAATCGCCTATTTGACAGAACCATAGACAGTAAACAAGTTTATACTACAAAACCATAGCTTAATAAGAGTCGCTTGTCTATTAGTGATACGGCGCCGCCCATCCCTTGCCAACAATGATATTCCGCATCAACTGAGGCACTCATTATTTCGGAATAATAAAATAATTTAAAATAAAATATTTGCTTTTATCAAGGACTTTACTTTGACATTAACTCTTTTATGACGTCTTTCATGACGCCTTAGCTCAATTTGTAAGTTCGTTGCCCCTCGTTGTCGGAGCGAGCTTAGCGAGGGTACCTACTTTACTTTGATTCAAAGATTGTGGAACAAAGTACTTGTGGATACTATCGTTACGGGCTGAGGGTTCCGATATAAATTATAAGACCAAATATTTAAATGATATAAATAAACAATTATATATCTGAAAGTGTGATATTTTTAGGTCCATAGGTAGTGTAAGGTTGCATAAACTTTCATATTATTATTATACTCTACAACCTAATTAAAAGACTAGGATAAGATAACTCTTTATTGTAGTGTAAGTGTAAGTTAATTACGTTACATGTTGTATATGTATAAGTCAGTAAAATTGCATCAGAGCTCGAGAGCGTCGGCTCAGGACACTTACTAACGTTGAGTCAGAGCCACAGGTCGGTGCCTCTAGGACGAGTTCCTGCAGTTTACTTACTCGATCACACGTACAGTTTCGTCCCATACATTGAGCACCAGAGTTTTAGTTCTTAATAGTTTCCGCAAGAGGCGCTGGTGCTCAATGTATGGGAGGAAACTGTACGTTTGATCGAGTAAGTAAACTGCAGGAACTCGTGCTAGAGGCACAGGGCTCTTACTCTCTAACTGTAAAGTAGGTAGTCTTTATCCTTAATGACGTGGAGATGTAACCATAAGAACGCCGGTTTTAGGAAAGTTTTGTATAATGAAGCGAAAACGCTGGCCGCTTCTCCGATTGATGATCAGAGGGACATTTCATCAATAGGAATCTAAACTAAGGGACATTTTACTGTTGTAAATCTGATAATACGTTTGACGTGTTGTTATTTATGATCTGCCTCAAGATTCAAAGATTTCAAATTCATTTATTCCATAAAAATATTACATTTGTGTTGATACGTCAATATTTTTTTACCTTAGAGTGCAGTGCATGACGTGGCAGCTACTGAGAAACACTGCCAGAAAACTCAGTAGGAATCCTTTTTTTTTAATATTTATTTCTTAAATAAAATTACATTGTAATTAAATGTGTTAATTTAGAGCGACTCAATCTCAAGCTGTTTTGTCACTTAATTAATCAGAAGTTTTGTAGTAAGCCCTGCTACACAATTTGGCTTTTATAATTCTTTTAAACGTATTCGTAGACATTTCTCGGATATCACTGGGAAGTTTATTATAGAATCTTATACATTGCCCCATAAAAGAGTTACTTATACTTATACCAAGCACTTATACTATAACAAGCATGGAATAAACTATCAGTTTCAGGTAGGTATGGGAAAAGTAATGCCCGGAGAAATATTTACTTTGCTTTCCGTGCTCCATTGTAGCACACCTGTGCTTACCATCACAAAATTGTGGAATGCATTAACATTAATCCCTAATTCGAATTTTATTTAAGCCGCTGCGTATGGTCTAATTTTAAAAACCGGCCAAGTGCGAGTCAGATTGCGCACGAAGGGTACCGTACCATTATCAATAAAAACGAGCAAAAAAAAATTCACGTTTGGTATATGGGAAAAGCCCCCTTAAATTTTGTTTTTTTAGTATTTGTTGTTATAGCGACAACAGAAATACATCATCTGTGAAAATTTCAACTGTTTCACTATCATGGTTTATCAGATACAGCTTGGTGACGGACGGACAGACAGACAGCGAAGTCTTAGTAATAGGGTCCCGTTTTACCATTTGGGTACGGAAGCCTAAAAAAAGATTTACTAATAGGTGTACATTCTAACTTTTTTTTTATAAAAATAAACAAATTGCTTTAAAACTAACGCAGTTATAAGTATTTCAAGTGCTATACTAACATATGACGTCACTTGTAGTGACATTATAGAATCTTCATACTTTGCGAGAACGGGACAGAGCATCTCATCTTTATCCCCTAGAACTTTTAACGCATTTGGTAGATGCTCGATATCTGTTTTATCTATATAATTTTATTTTATTTTATTTTATTAGGAAAACAAACTGTATTAACAGCTTATGCTAAGTTACAGGTTATAACAACTAATTACCAATTATATGTTTTCGCAAATGAATACAAAAATAGCTTGTTTGCTTAATATAAGATACAATAAGACAACGAAAATGAGATTGAGAATTATGCTTAACTTTACAATTACACTTGATAAAGCAACACAGTTATTGAACCAATTCGAACCAATGTTTAGTAAGTGTATGCTTAAATACATGTGGCTTAGTTGTGAATAAGTCAAGATCAGAAAAGTCAACCAACTTATTGTAAGATTTAGCGGATCTAATAAAAAAAGAGTTTTGCCTGTAGTTTGTATTGCTGTAGGGGACGTTTAGAAAAAGAAAAGGTACCCTGACCGATCTAGTAGGGTTGCGTAATTCTATCTTAGAGAGGAGATGTGGGCAGTCAATGGAGGATTGTGCTAGCTTCACTAGATATGAGATATCTGATATAGTTCTTCTCTCCTTGAGTGGTAGTAGATGGTATCATTTGCATCTCGATTCATAACTGGGATCCTCGGTCTAACACTTATATTGAAGGTATCTCGTAAAGTTTCTCTGGATAGATTCAAGTCTTGAAATATAAATATCATACCGTGGGCTCCAAATTTGGGAGCAATATTCAAGTGAGCTACGAACGAGGGAACAAAAGAGTATCTTTGCTATTTTAACACCATTGAACTGGGAGCAGGACCTTTTTATAAATCCCATGGCTCTATAGGCTTTTTTTGCTATACTATCTATGTGCTTTTCGTAAGTAAGTTTAGAGTCGTGGATCACACCTAAATCTCTTATGTAATCTACCCGATTCAGTGGGTGATCTTTTAAGGAGTAACTATAAATTATCACTTTGGTTTTACGTGTAAACGTGATTGAGTGACATTTAGACACATTGAGGTCTAAATTGTTTTGTTGACAATAAATTTCAAGCCTCCCGAGGTCTTGCTGAAGCAGGCAACAGTCTTCAACATTTTTATTTTTTTGAATATTTTCATGTCATCAGCATAAAGTAAAAATGACGAATATTTAAAGCAAGTGTAAATATCGTTTATAAATATGTTAAATAATAATGGACCGAGTAGGGAACCTTGAGGAACTCCTGAGGGGACGATATGCCATTGAGATACTACGCCATACATAGCTACAGCCTGGGAACGATTCTCTATATAAGAAGTTAACCACCGATACAAATTTCTGTGAATTCCTGCGTTCATAATCTTCTGCAAGAGTATTTTGTGATCAATGCGGTCAAAACATTTTGTATAGTCAGTGAAAATAAAATCAACTTGACCGTTTCCATCCATGCATGATGTAGTAAAATCTACAAATGACAGCAGATTGGAAGTGGTCGATCGGTTATTCAGGAAGCCGTGCTGTTCGGGAATAAAGGCTGAAGAAAATGTGTTATATATTTGTGTGTAAATAAGGCGCTCTAGCACTTTCCCAAACAAGCATAATTTGGATATGGATCTATAGTTGCTGATGTCACCTTTGTTCCCACTTTTATGTACTGGTGTTATGAATGCCGATTTCCATACACTAGGTACAATTCCCTCCCTGACAGAACGCATATAAATAATCGTAAGTGGCTTTACTAATGCTTTGGCACACTGAGCGATGAATAACGGCGGGATGTTGTCGGGACCCGCTCCCTTCATAAGGTCTACTGATTCAAGGAGCTTAAGCACAGATTCAGCATTTATCTCAATGTCACATATACTTTGTGAGGGGTCGGTATAGAGACCGTTTCCTATGCTTGAGGAGCCCGCAGATAAGTCTGAATTTGAGAGGAAATTAGACTGAAAGTAAGTAGCAAAAACATTACAAATTTCTTCGTTAGTACTATACGAACAACCCTCCAAACTCATAGTGGATGGGAGAGTGTTGGACCCCCTTTTATTCGATTTCATAAACGACCAGAACATTTTAGGGTGTTTAGTTATTGAGTCTTCCATTTTCGCAATGTAGGTCCTGTAACATTGTTCCTCTACGAGTTTAGCTCTGGCGCGGAGTAGAGTGAAAGCGTCATAATCGGACGTGTTGCCGTAGATGCGATATTTCCGACGAAATTTATATTTTTCTTTCAATATTTTTTTAAGACTGGAGTTGTACCACGGAGGGAAGGTTGATGGGTAAATTATTTTGTGCGGTATATACTTATCTACTAAATCGTTTAAGACGTTATAGAAAATATTAACAGCGTCCTCCAATGGATTATTTAATAAAAAGTCCTCCCATAGATATTCGGTCAAACAAATATTAATTTTCTCGTAGTCACCAGACTCAAAAAACGCTTTTTTTCTCGGAGCAGGTTTTAAAGGAACGTCGCTATTATCAGTCAACTTGATATCGAGACATTTGTGATGCTCATCCTCTGGAACGAAAGGATATTCGCAGGTCATAACAGATAAATCAATATTAGATAATACTAAATCTAAAATTCTTCCCTTGGATAAGTTACGACATGTATTATATTGGTTTAAATTACACTCCGAGATGGTATCACAAAAATATACTTGAGATTCACCTGTTGCACCAGAGGGTTGAGAATACATGCCATCGCGTGACCAATCAATATTGGGCATGTTAAAATCTCCCATTATTGTAAAACTGTCGTGCGGTATATAAGTATGCATTTACAAAAGAAAAGTAGTATATGTAAATATATCAGATATTTGGTTTCCATAGTACAAGCTCTGCTTAGTTTGGGATCAGATGACCGTGTGTGAATAATGTCCCAAAAAAATCATGCTATCTGAACTGAGCTGCACTGAGCGAGGCTGTGCGGGCAGAAGCTAGGTTAAACAAATCATAAACATTTACATAAAATCTTTCGCAGTCGGTACCTACGTCATTAAATGAATCAGATCATTAAATAAATCGTATGTTAAACTAGACTTAAGTACATACTAAACCAACATTTGTAAGAAGGGATTAACAAACAACACAAGGGGCAAATCAATTTTCAATCGTATCTCTTACAGCATAAGGTTAAAAGTAAATATGTCAAATACAAGTTGGTTTTTCATAAATCTTGCAATTTGTGGTTCGTCAATCATTGTTATTTTATGAGTTATTGTTATACAAAGTGTGCAAAAGAACGTAAGAAGTCTCGTAGTCTCCTTCAGAAGGAGTCCATTTACGTTAATTGAGGTCAGTTTCGCTTAAGGAGATTCCAACAACCACATAAATCTGAAATAGAGGTATATAGGTAGGAGATAAATCTGAATTAACATGTTTTACTATAGCAGAGCCTTTTTTTCCAGTTACTCTGGTGGCAAAGCTGTTCAAGCCGCCCAGAAGGCCTCTGACATGGCTTAACGAGTGTTGTGTGTCAATAACCTCTGTTTAACGTGCCCTCGTTCGTGCAATTTGACGGTCACCCATCTACAGAGTGACCAGCGAGGGTGCGAGGCATCTACCTAAACTACTATGCAGCCTTATTATCAGGACAGGAGAATAAAGTATTAATGTAATTAACGCCAGCACATCAAGCTACCCCAATCTGTCAAATTTCCCCAATTGAAAGTGAACCTTATGCTTATGTGATAAACTTGAAAATCTATAAAAGAAATTTGACAGATTGGGGTAGCTGGATGTTTGTCTGTATTTGGCTATTCGGTCGACATACGAATAGAATAACCAAAGTAGTTAAAGATTTAAAGGAGGTAGAAAGATAAAACAGGGTGAAAATGCATCCCGCGGTCAATAGAAAGGTGGACAATATCACCATACATAATTATATACCCTCATAATTAAATTTGTTCCCGTTTCTACACACCCTATTTGACTTAATTATTTAAATAATCAACATCATAACAATACTAAACGTGTTAACAATTAGTGTTGCCGTGTCATATCCAAAACACCATTTCTATGAAAAAAAAATATAAACATATAGAAGTTAGCAACGAGCGCAAATTGTGAAAAGGATTGTATATGTGTGTAATTGTACATTTATTTATTTACACACAGAACTACACCACCATTACAGTCAAAACCAATTCGGTGGAGTAGGCACATAATATAGATTCTTAATTAAAAACAATTATAGTTAATTACTTAAAACTAAACAAAACATTCATTGCCATCGTGAACCCACTCAGCGAACACGTAAACATGTCAACCGTATCCCCTACCGCGTTAAGAGCGCGCAGTGCCCGCGTTAGCGGCGCGCGCTGCAGCATGTTGGTCCGCGCGCACGGCACGTCCAGCAGCGGCGGCCGTCTCCGCCGTCCCCTGTAGTTATCCGGGACACAGAGTCTTATTTCGTGCAAGATGGCTGGATTATGCACTACTCCACGCATCACTTTGAATAAGTAAATGGCTAACGAAACGTCCCCCTTACTTCCAATTTGCAGTAACCTATCATGCCCAGGATAAATAAAGTGGGATATAATAGAGGATAGCCCGGATAAGCACCATATAACTTAAAAATAAAAATCTGACAAATTCATTCTGTATTTTTTCTAACATTGATATGTATTTAGCTTCATGCGGAGACCAAACCAACGCGTTGCTTTACAAGTGTGATCGTACAAGCGTTGTACATATCTGTTGCTATTTATTATTTATTTAAGGATGTAAATATATGTGACGAAACAGACCGCACGGACGGACTAATTCAAAATATTTTGTTGCTTTAATTACTGTTTTAAACTGTGTATATGTCTTGCATTGTGAGTTTGACAAGTACAAGTGTATGTAAATACCCAAGTGCTGAATTAATTTCATTATTTCATATCATTATCCTTTTCAAATTTTGCTTATCAGTTGGTTCAGTATCAGCCGAGAAACAATAGAGCGCGGATTTACTTGTTTTTATTAGTCAGTATTAAAACGGAGCATAATGAAACCTCAAAGATTCACACTCCTTACCTTTAAGCTAACGAAGTGATAAGTATTTGAAGATCACGTTAGATACAGTTAGATAAAGAACGCATTTTACGTTACTTAATATAATATTATGAGGTTACTTGTAGCCGTGTGGGCTACACATCAAGCTATACAATTCCAGTATATTTAAGCTAATCTTGCGTTGTATAGGATTTCCATACAATGACAGGGCAGCTTATATTGGACATGTATTTTGCGTGAAAGGGACAGAGCATCCTCACTTTATACCCGCCAATAACTTAAAACGCTTATATCTAGAAATATATAATATTTCTTATTAAATTTCGTATTTTTTGATAAACATGATCTCAAACTCATGTGATGTGGTTAGTCAAAACGGCTTGAGAAGACAAATTTCGCGCAACAAAAAGTTCTTATCCCGCGTAAAGGTTTGGGGGTTGATGACCTGTACCAGTAAAAGTTTTTTGATAGCTTTTGTGGGTCTTGTCAGTTATAGAGCAAAATAAAAAGGATAACTGATGAAAAGGACATGGATAATTCTTAATGAAGGATTGACATTAGATGATTCTAGAGAGAAAAGAAAGATGGTGCGAATTAAAAAATAATTTAGAAAAACAAGAGGTAGGTGACGAAAAGGACAGAAGAATATCCAGTAAACCTGGAATCTCAAGGCCGATCCACACTCGCACGAAAACCACGGCGTGAATAACAGCGCGAAGCGCGGCGCGAATCGCGGTTAATATTGCCAACAATCTACACTCGCAGGTTCGCGCCGGGCTTCACAGTATAGTTCGCGCTCTTGACGAGTATGCACGTCAAATTAGATTTTATTTATTCGTAAGTAGTAGGCATGGACAGTGAAACCACTGCAGGTGCTTTAGTATTTTGTGCTCTAGCAATTTATAGTTACGCCTTAAAGAAAACACAATTCAAAAGCAGCACAGAAAACGGAGATGGTGGATTATCACCATTCACCGAAACTAAGCTACCCGCGAATGTGGAGTCTTGTCGTGTTCACGCGCGCTTCGCGCCTGCGAACCCTTTGTCGCGGGACAAAAAACCGACAATTTTCGGGGAACGAGCCGCGAAGCCGCGAAGAATATGCGAATAGGATCCACACTCATGCTTCGCGCCTTCGCGCGCGGACCGCGCGCGAGTGCGGATGCGGCTTCAGTGAAAGTTATAGAAATAAAAAAAGACGAACATTTGAAATTTATTACAATTTTAGGGGTATATGCCTAAGCAGTACATCGACACCAGACGAGCAGAGTTAATTTAATCAAGAAGAAATCGTGGAAAATAGTGAACATTGCCAAGTGTTCAGTGCGAGTGAGAAGTGTACTGTGTACCTTGGGTCTCTCGCACATTAGGTACTGGTCGCGGGGACTCTGTCAGGGTGCCACTTGCGCATTCTCACGGAGTGCTTGTCGCCGGGACTCTCAAGTGTGTGTAAGAGTGTTCCCTGATCTTAGTTTTTCAGTTATTGTCATCATCGTCGTCAATAAAGGCTCCGTTTCCATACACTAGTTATCTTCCCAATCACCTGACGCATTGCTCGCGATTAATATAAATCATATCCCCTATAATTAAACCTTTTTACTTCTCAGTATCAGCTGAACAGAAATATTTAAATTGATAAAACTCTTAGGTAGCTTTGGAAGAGACAAACAAAACTAAAAATACATTCAAATAAACGAATAAAAATAATTTAAGTATTTCATCATCATCATATCAGCCGCAAGACTCACTGCTGGACTAAGGCCTCCCCAAAGATCTCCACAATTGCCGGTATTGTGCTATCCGCATCCAGCGACCCAGTATGTATTTATATTGTTTTATTTAATGTTATGCTTTTTATTGCTAATTAATATCTTTTTCTACTTTGAATCTGGCAACCCATAACGGTATAGTATGTGTGTTAACTACAGGTTTAACTATGGAATCAATCAAGTCGAAATATAAATATGGCCATTTGTTTTTATCGAATAAATAATATACGCCCCAAGGGACTACCGGTAATATCGTTGAAGTTTTATGTATAACAGTAAAATAAATGATATTGTATCAGTTATATATCGGTCGCCAGATGATGTCACTGAAGTCATAGACAATTACAAAATCTTCTTTATCGTATTGGCCGTGGTTACCCTGGTGACAGAGTTGTAAAACCCGCCAATAGGCCTTTGACATGGATTATCGACTGATGTCTAATGACTACAACCGGGACCGCGAGCTTAACGTGCCATCCGGAGCACGGAGACGCTCAGAAATTAAGCCACTTTAACGATGCCCAACATTTTTTTTTTTTGTAAAGATGACGCACGCACTATTGAAGTTAATCCCTGTGTCGCGGGGTACTTTATAAACATATAATAGACGGACACAAATAGTTGTCCGGCGCGGGACTCCAACCCGCGACATGAAGAGGCGAGGCCACTATCTTAGCCGCGGCGCCACACGTGCAGTCAAATCTATGCACTGACCGCGTGCTTAGGCGCTTTACCTCACCGATAACTTACGGGCTTAGTGCAACTAGTTACACAAATTCACGTTTTTATGACTTTGCACAAGACTATATATAAAAAAACCTATTTTCAATTGTAGCTTTTATGTGAATACTACGATGTGTCCAATAAAAAGAAACGTTTAGAAAGTTTTTGTCGTTGGGAACACCCCATTTTATCGGTTCACACTAATACTGCATCTATGTTGTAAACTTTAGGGATCAAAATAGAATAAACATAAAATAAAGGGGCAATATTTAAATTATATGATAAACCCAACAGCAGTTTTTCCTGTGATAAGGAAAACGTTCCTAAAATCAAAATAAACTAAGTCCAACAAACAATTACATTAAATATGCATATAAGCATACACTATAGTTAAAAAATTTACATAATTATTTAAATATAGTGGTAATACCTGAGATCTTTTATTTTTGAATTTTTAGATGTGATTGCGATATGTTTTACCTCGAGGAAAATCGCCTATTTCTGTCGTGTTTTGGGTTAAAAAAAGTACTTCATACTACCGTCCATTTTCAAATATCTTTTAAATAATAAATAAAAAGGTTTTTATTCACGTAGACTTTAAAAAAGCGCTTGTAAATAGTCAGAACATGTTTGTAGTAATGCAGTTATTATTTCTAGTTGCATATTGCAGATATTTAGGTACACGGAATGTTAAAACATTTATACAATTTATTTTATAATAGTAGTGATATTTAGCTAGCTTGTATTAAGTTATTGTCAAGGAGATTATGTTTAGGTTTAATGATTGAAATTTATATTTTACTACATATTGTCTGAATGTTTCTGTCTATATTAAGTAATGAATTCAGTATTATTATTATAACGGACCTTGTGTTTAATACGACGGTCGCGCTTTAATGCTACCACCGGGTTTAAGGTTTAATAGTATTAAACTTGCAGAATAAACATTATAATACATTTGTCATCAGCCGGGCCATGACCAGTACTGGGTTGGAAAGAAGAAAAAACAATATGCGGAGCAAACTATTTTTTACATTGCTAATCTCAATGTATATTTTTATACACAACGCCAAAACTAGGCAATCTAATCTCTAATCATATTTAATCTACTTTACAAACATATAATAGACGGACACAAATTACATCCAGACTCGGAACATCACATCGGAACAACTA
This sequence comes from Pseudoips prasinana, assembly GCA_951640165.1. Lineage (NCBI taxonomy): Eukaryota > Metazoa > Arthropoda > Insecta > Lepidoptera > Nolidae > Pseudoips > Pseudoips prasinana. The sequence goes on along the minus strand of OX621259.1, from coordinate 12,295,862 downwards.
TTTAATACAAATAGTTGTCCGGCGCGGGAATAGAAGTTTGTAAATATGTTGTATGTAATATTAGTTAGTATATCACACAAATATTATAAAGGCGAAAGTTTGTGAGTGTGTGTGATTGTTACTTCTTCACGGCTAAACGGAGTGATTTCAATAAAATTTAGTATGGAGTTAGCTGACACCCTATATTAACACATAGGCTATAATTTATAAAGTTTAACGCGGGTAAAACCGTGGGACACAGCTTGTATGTTATGTATATAAGTAGTGCTTAGCGCGTCTTTGCGCCCATTTCGAAGGTTTTACATATCATCCGATATTCATTCCGCTTACAAAATAAAATCACTGTATGTATTCTACTTTGAGATTGAGACTGTTCCTAGTGCTTTTGCGTTATTTACGGCACGTCGCGTCGCTAAGACATTCACATTTTTTTTTTCATTTATACCCCTTCGAAGCCGCGGGAACTCGGTAGCAGTTTTAACTATTAATCTAAATTATAAATTATGTTTTTACTGTAAGATATTAGTTACTATTGTATAGTGTTGTAACTATTTACAAATACTAACTAACAACGTGATATTTTAATGATTTATAATAGACAATTTAGCATGTTCATATTCATATTCATTTATTCGCATAATAAAGAAACTATGGTATCGCATGGTAAACTAAATTCATATAGTTAAGAAACTTACTGCATCGTTGGTCTAGCGGTAGTTTACTCAACCGAAGATAATTGATAAACGATATACATATGCTATTTTTTTGTAAATACATACCTACTTATATAGATAATTTACAAAAAATATATATTTATTTATTTTAAATAAATTGATATTGGAAATTTTACCGCCCAATTTAGACCTGTCGAGTTTGGAATATGGCGGTGTTAAATCCCCCGCGCCTCAGAGAGCAAGTAAAAGCCTTCTGTCCTGCGCCTGAACTCTTTCCGGTCATGTCAGCTAGCAGTACACGTGTCAATAGAGTCATCATCATCATCATTACAGCTAAATAAGTCCACTGCTGGACAAGCCTCCCTCAAGAATCGTCTTGAGGGGATATGCCATAATCGCCACGCTTGGCAGGCGGGTTGGCGATCGCAGTAAGATAGTCATAGTAATCAGAAGGAAGCTGCTGCCCTTCCTCAGGTAGATATTCCCTCGGGTCGACTTCTACGCCCCCCACGGGATGAGATGGGGTGATGATATTCTGATTGTGATATTTGTCGCCGTCACCACACAGCAGTCAAGAGAGTGAGGACATAGAAAATGGACCTGTGTGACCCACACTTGTGCACAATAATATGTCCCGCGCAAATTGTCAAACTCCATTAAGAGTGACTGCCATGGCTGACATCTGGCTGGGAAGCCTTAATTATTAAGAAATAATACTCGTTAAATTGGATGCGAGCTCTGCTTAATATTCTCTTAAATAATTCCCGAAAAAAAAATTCGGGGAAAATAAAGTTTCCCCAGAGAAAATTTCCCTGGCCATATATTTTTTTACCCCTGATAATTGTTGGATAGAACAGTGACAATAAAAAACAAACTACCCCCGATAGCCTGACAGTAAAATTAATATAATACTATAATAAACTATTGAATATTTTCCTTCCCATAGAACCAAGATACATATGTATATTAATGTCAAGTCCATTCAATCTTTCTTGATTTTATCTTCAATAACTCCCGAAAACAATTTTCCACAGAGAAAATTTCCCTACCCCCGATAATAGTCGTGTATAACGGTCACAGCAAAAAAACAAATTACCCCCGATATCTTAACAGTAAAATTACCTAATATAATACATACTATCATAAACTATAAAATGCTTTCCTTTCCATTTTCATTTTGCATAGAACCAGGTTACATATTTGTACTTCTACAAGTCCCGAATACAAATTTCCCCTGAGAAAATTTCCCTGGCCAGATATTTTTTACCCCCTATAATTGTTGGATATAACAGTGACAGCCAAAAACAAATAACCCCCGATAGCCTGACAGTAATATACTATCATAAACTATTAAATGTTTTCCTTTCCATAAACTAATAAATGTTTCCCTTTCCATAGAACCAGGTTACATATTTTATTTTCTATAACTCCCGAAAACCAATTTCCCCAGAGAAAATTTCCTTAGCCAGATATTTTTTACCCCTGATAATTGTCGTGTATAACGGAGACAACAAGAAAGTAAGTACCCCCGATAACCTGACAGTAAAATTTATATAATACTGTCATTCCTTTCCATGGAACCAAGTTACATATGTATATTAATGTCGACTGCGTTCAATCACGCTTAATTTTATCTTCAATAACTCCCGAAAATAAGTTTCCTCAGAGAAAATTTCCCTAGCCAGATATTTTTTACCCCAGATAATTGTCGCGTATAAAGTTGACAGCAAGAAACAAATTACCCCCGATAATTATTGAATGTTTCCCTTTCCATAGAACCCGGTTACATACATATGAACATTAATGTCAACTCCATTCAATCACCGTGTATATCACAATGTCAATTTCCCCGATGCGAAGTACCATCGAATACGTTTAGTGATCGAGTCAGCTGCGTGTCTGCAAGGCGCGTCGCTTAAAAACAAGGCTAGTCTATTGTACCGTGACAGTCGATACTAACCTTCGTGCGGAACAAGCGGCTGGTGCTTACCTGTCGCGGGCATGTACGCGTCCTGACGCGCGCGCTTTAATACCATAAACAACTAAAATATATTAACATTCCAATATTTAATTTAAAAATAATATTTATACTTTTATTTTAATAAACAACCAGTGACAACAGTATAGTGATTGACGCGAATTTCAAGAAAATCGATTTTTAAGTATTTGTTTATTTTTATTTCCCGCGTTGCAGTGAAAATGGGTTTGAGGTCCGAAGATGACAAAAGGCCGAGTAAATTGGCGATTATGGATGACGACACCTCGGATAAGCCAAGTAAGTGACTTTTTGTTTTATAATAATAAAATACAAATTGGTGAAAGTCGATGGAGAATTTAAATGATGAGTTAATTAACCGCGGTAATAAACTTCTTTTAGTAATCGAAGGTAATTACAAATAAAAGAAATAGCGGATATATATTATCTGCTAAATTGCAGATTTTAGTGTTATTAGTATTAGAATAATTCCATATCTAAAGAAATAATTCCTTTTTGGTAAGATTCCATTTAAAGTACTGCCGTCATTAAAAAATATTATTAAGTTGACTGATATTCTTCTGGAAACAGGATGAAAACCATTTAATATTTGCTAAAAAAAGAATTAGCGAATATATATTGTCTGTTAAATTGAACATTGTATTGTTATTAGTATCAGAATAATTCCATATCTAAAGAAATAATTCCTCTTTCGTAGGACTCCATTTAAAACTATGAAAAATACTACCGTCATTAAAAAATATGTTTAATTAAGTTGATTGATATTCTTCGGGAAACAGGATGGAAGCCATTTAATATTTGATAAAAAGAACTAGTGGATATATATTATTAGTTAAATTGTATATGAGTGTGTTATTAGTAGGTATTAGATAGAATAATTCCATATTTAAAGAAATAAGGCCTCTTTTGTAGGATTCCATTTAAAGATTTTAAAAATTATACCTACCGTCACTTATTTAAAATATTTTCGAGATGACTGATATTCTTCGGGAAACAGGATGAAAATCATTTAATGTTTAATAAATAAACAGTCATCATCATGCATCTGCCGCGTGAATAAACAAGTGAAGTACATATTTGATGACGTGCAGATGCAGTAGCCTTAATATATTATTAATACGTTAACGCTACTGCACAAGAGAGGTACCTACGTTATATTAATTTAAGATTTATCAATATTTAAACAAAGCTTAAAATGTTCTATTGATAGCCCAACGCGATTAATAACCTTTTATATTTAAAAAGGCAAAAAAAAACATCGAAATAATTTAAATTGATATATGACTATAACATAACTCTAACTGTAACGATTGGAAAGGTTAAGCACCTAGGTGCGCGGTCAGTCTATAGATGTGTGACCGAAACAGTGGTTGAATTGTTGAGCATTTCCGTGCGTCATAGGGCACAGGATAAGCTGCCGGTCTTGTATGTAGTTATAAGACTAGGGTCGATAACCCATGTCGGGTACTACCGGGTAGTATGCCCTACTGACTGGCCTGGACTACTCTGACAATGGGGTAACCACTGTTCATACAAATGAATAAAAAAGGAAAAAAAATTAAAACAAAATATATGTTCACTGTAGTGCTCAAGTAACGTTTCGTTACTATATTAAAACATATATTATAACATATATTTAAGATTAATTTATCAAAATATTTGCGACGAAATAGTCCTTATACCTATAACATAAAGTATGGCTGTACTTTACAAATAATCAAATTTAAAAATATCCAGGAATAAGCTACCGTCATATATTAAAAAAGAATCTCTAAGCAGGATGGAAATTTCGTAAATTTGTTTTAATAATTTATTATTACTAATCAACTACTATTAAATAATAAACTTACTCGTAGACACTAAGTACTAAATATAATGCGCAAGACACGTTTTGGTTTTGTAACACAAGTTTATGATTAAATTATCACAATATTCGCTAAATAGGTACCAAAGACAATATATCATGTCTGTACAAATAGTGGTGCAATTTCCATCGGAATATGAAGCGATCCAAAAGTAAAAGTATCGACCCTCATATATTTTAAAACAGATAAGTTGAAAGCATGTTTGAAATCTCATTAAAATATAAATTATCGACCGTCAGTAATTATTTATCAATTATATAATACAATATAATTATTCGATGACAAGATTGAATATTAACTGTAAACCACGATTGATTGATGATTTATTTACTTATATAAGTTTAAGATTAAATGAACACAGTATTTGTTAAGTAAGTAACGTAGACAATAAATGAAACAGTTAAAAAGTAATAAAAAGGAAAAGTATCCACCCTCATGTATTTAAAAATATATTGTTAAAAACAGGTTGGTAACTTATAAATATATGTATCAACATAAATTAACTATTTATGTTGATACATATATTTATAAGTTACCAAATGTTCGTCTTTATTGAATTTTATAAAATACATAAAAAATTAAACTTATATCAATATTATAATCCAGACACGTTAATTTTAACAAAGTTTAATATTTAATTAACACAGTTTTCGCTAATTAGAAATAAACATACACAATAAATGAAACAGTTAAAAGTAAAACGGAAAAGTATCTACCCTCATATATTTAAAAAGTTAAATGCAAGTTGGAAATCTTCTTTAACTATGAACCGTCCGTCATTATTAATTAACTACATAAAATATAAAACTGATTTGATGAGGAAATATTATAATATATTATATAATATTAACTGTTAAGCGCAAGACACGATATGAGTTATTAACATAAGTTTAAGATTAAATTAACACACTATTCACAGCATAGACAATATGTTTTATCTTAAAAACAAAACGAAAAGTGTCTATTCTCGTAAATTTAAAAAGGTGTAAATTAAAAGCAGGTTAAAGCAGGTTTGGCAATGTCGTATTTTTTATATATTTATAACTTGTTAACTGTTCGTCATTAATTATCAAGTAAATAAACTTATATTATGACAAGATAGAATATTAACTGTAGTGCGCATGACACGTTTTGTTATTTTAACACATGTTTAAGATTAAAGTAGGTATCACAATATTTGTTAAATGACTAACAAAGAGAATAAAAGCGTAAGTACTTATATGTGTGGTTAAACATAATGTTGAGATTTTTTTTAAAGGTTGCCAGTATTAGTTCAACATTTCTAACTTCATATATTGTTAAAAAAAATGTCTTAGATATCTTTATATACAAGGAGTACGTTATATAAATAGAGGACGAAATTTTGCGACACAAATTTGTTTATGACACTGAACAATGCGTGAAACATTAACTTTCAAAATACACAAAAGTAATATAAATAATAATGGCTTAGTAGCGGTTTCGCCCGAATTTGGCTCGCCCGAATCGGGCGAATGAACTACTTTCAATTTTGAATATTTTTTAGGGCCGGTTTCGCCCGAAGCAAATTTAATGGCGGGCGAATCAGGTCAAGCAAAATTCAGTAGGGTACGATTCGCCCGAATACTATTATACCTCAAAAATAAGCCTTTATTTAATAATAAAATGTGAAATTTTATAAAAAAAAAGTATAGTTGCGTACACAATTGTTACTTACAATAATAACAAAATGTCTGTTGGTGAATCTGGTTATTCCTGTATGTCTATTACTATCTACTCAACAAACGAGCTATTGATAAAAATAGAATATATATAACTATTATGTCAGTCAATTGGTTTAGATGGGAAGAAGAACGGGTGGGTAAGTATTAAATAATAATCAGTATATTTTAATTCACACTAACAATTTCAAATAAAAACTATTAATAATATATCAACACTTAAATATTTCTTATAATATACTTAACAGTCTTTTACTCGTTATAACTTTTTACTTACTAATAATCAATAGTTTTACAAATATCAAAGCAATTTTACAAATATAATTTTGTACTTATGAAATATAAATGTTAAATATTTGAGTTACATAAAAGTATAGCAGATTTTAGTAATAATCACAGTATTTGTAATTATAATCAGTGTATATACAGTGTTTTACTATAATATCTATAAACTAAATCTAATTTTTAATCACAATCATTATCACAGTTTTCTTTTTATATTTTTTATTTGGTATTTATTCGTAATTAGTGTTTTGATTTTACAAAGACACAAAATTAGACTCGCAATTTTTCAATACACAATGGTAAATTTATTTCCCCATCAAATAATTGTTGCAGGATATCGTCGATCCTATTGTGTAATTTAATAGTCTCAGGACTTTTTTTAGATATATATTGATTTTTTTTATGTAATGATAAATAATAATTTGAATCTTTCAAAATAGTATTTAAGAATACAATTAAATTTGGCTTTGGTTTGCACATTTTATTAAAACGTGAGTTCCAAGCTTCAATCGCATTGTTGGTTTTGTGAGGAATATTATAAAAAGACCATTTGTCGGAAAAATATGTTTCTTCTTTAAGCCAAGTATTGACAAAGTAATCATTAAATGCCGTTACTTTGTCCGCATTTTTTTTTTCAGCTTGCACATATAACCACCCATCTATTTTATACTCTTGAGGCAAGTATGCTAAAGCCATACATCTTTTTACATGAATTTTATTAATAAATGACTTATCCATTGCTAACTGTTTCGCTTTCCACTCCACAAGCATCTTTTAAAATGAAATAGACAACCTTGGATCCGTGCCTCTGGAAAGGCTTTTTCGATGGCCATCATTGCACTTTTTTCAAAATCAGTTGTAAAACATTTTGGGGAGAATTTATGCACGCACTTTATGCAGTTATGTTGTAACACTGTCAGTATTTTAGACACACTAAACCAAATGGTGGGACACACGCCGCAGAATTTGCAAATGAGTGACAGAGACAGCAATATACTACTATCTTTTGTGTTCCTGTGTATTGTGTTTGTGTGTGTCTTTACGTTTATCGCTGAAGAACAAAAGTCATTGTGCATATTATCTAGTAGGTTACTTACTATTTTCGATTAACACAATATGTGCCTAAGTAAATCCTCTTTAAATTGCTGTGCCCGACTGTACTACTTATTTTTCTGAGGTATAATAGTATTCGGGCGAATCGTACCCTACTGAATTTTGCTTTACCTGATTCGCCCGCCATTAAATTTACTTCGGGCGAAACCGGCCCTAAAAAATATTCAAAATTGAAAGTAGTTCATTCGCCCGATTCGGGCGAACCAAATTCGGGCGAAACCGCTACTAAGCCATAATAATACGGGAGGTGTAACTTTATTTTTATATTTTTGTATTTTTCAAACTGTTTTTTTTTTGTAATTTCTTTAGGTTCTCGAATAGATTGTGCTGATTTGAATTCCTTTACTATTTATGGTATGCCTTGTATATACATATATGTATGACACAGTTGTATGTACAGACGCCAGCACATCAAGCTACCCCAATCTGTCAAATTTCTTTTATAGATTATCAACTTTATCACTAACGCATAAGGTTCTCTTTCAATTGTGGAAATTTGACAGATTGGGATAGCTTGATGTGCTGGCGTCTGTACATGTGTCAGTCACTGAACTCCCTCTAAACTGGTGGAACATTGACATATTTTGTGTGTCTCTATATGGTATTAGATTTACATTTGATCCCTACAAACGGGATTTAATTTTGGATACGGCAACAACTGCCGTATCTAAATGCGTTTTTATTTAAAATACTTCCTAAATCAATAATAATAAGGCCATTTATATCAGAAAACCAGTTCCAAAGTTTACACTTTACATTATTAATAATAAGATTTTTAATAAATATAAAATAATGGAATAAAACTAAATACTTTGCATCACTAGTTGGTTAACACATTTTAGATAACTAGTGTACTAATTGGCGGGATAGAATGATTTGTAGTCTATGGTAAACATAAAAAAGTAAAATTAAAAAGATATAGGTAGTCAAACTTCGCAAAACCATCGAAAATTATAACCGTTCTATATTTAATTGTTGATTGAACAATAATTACTTACGTAAACGCAATAACAAAACGTATCGAATGAATCACGCACGAAACGTGCCGCACGCGTATTAGGCCAAACGATTGACCGATAAAGTCTCCAGTTGACTGTTAATTCCTTCATTTCCTCAATTTACGGTAACAATTCAAAGCCTATGACGAAAAAAAATGCTAATTTGACAAGCTCTTAGGTTCATCTTCTGAGAGAATTAAAAAAACTTGACCATGATTTGTGGTAGCCCTTCAATGGTTTTTTCCGCTCTACCGGTTAGTAAAAACGACGTAGCTACTAAATAAAGTACAATGTAAAAAGTACTGTTGCATTATTCCATGCATATTATCCGTTGTAATACCGGTCAATATAATATATGTATAACATAAACAAGAGATAGCGCTCCTTAAATTACGTCTACTTGTACCATTGTATAGATAGCGCTCCTTTTGTTGGTTCCGGTTGGCGTGGTTGGTAAATGCTTGCCTTTCACGCTGCAGTTGGTTCAATTCCCACTCTAGACATATATTTGTGTGCATGAACAAGACATATATTTGTCTGTTTGTCATGAGTCTGGGTGTAATTATCAATATAAGTACCTATGTATTTACAAAAGAAAAGTAGTATTATATTGTATATCTGTTATCTGGTTTCCATAGTACAAGCTCTGGTTAGTTTGGGACCAGGCCATGTGTGAATGATGTCGCAGGATTATATTATTAAGTATTATTATTTTGTAACAACTTAAAATCGACCTGCGTCTCTTGGTTTAAGGTTTATTTTTTGTCTCAAAGTAATATCGCACCGCTCCTGATGTATTTAAAAAGCAAGTAATTACTTACTTATTCCCTGTTCGGCAATAACTACAATAAACATCAATAGTAACGTTTTTGGAAAGTGGTCCTTACTGCTGAAGATTTATGGTTGGCCACTATCACCACCGATGATGTGATGCTGGTTGTTCCTACAATTTTATTACAATCCTAAGAACCATCGCAGTTACGATCGCATTAAACGAGATGAGGAATTAAAAACTGCTAAGTAGAAATCGCATTAACACAGGGCATAAAACAGCTCATAAATATTTAGGAAAATCGAATTAGTAATGAAATTTACTCGCACGAGTAGCAAGATTCACAAATTCCGAACTTATCACCTGATAAGGCCTTTTGCCATGCAAGGGGAAATTAGAGTTTTATCCCCAAAAGCGGGAATAATTATAACGAAAAAACGAGCGAGCCTTACAATAGTTATACATTAGTACAGACGCCAGCACATCAAGCTACCCCAATCTGTCAAATTTCCCCAATTGGAAGGGAACCTTATGCTTTTGTGATAAAGTTGAAAATCTATAAAAGGAATTTGACAGATTGTGGTAACTGGATGTGCTGGCGTCTGTATATCTGACATGTTATCATTTCGTATAATAAAATTGAGATGAAATATATGTGAAGGCAATTTATACATAATGTGATTGGTCGAATAACACCGCATACACTATGTAGGCCGACAGTAAGGCTGCGGTTCCACTGAGGCGGAATGGAGAACATCAGTGGAGAAGAGATGTGGATTTCAAGCCATGTGATTGGTGATCGTGGCACAGCTGATCGCCGCTGTGCTCCACTCCGCCTCAATGGTACGCAAAATAAGTTAGCACCATCTTACAGCTACATATATATATGTCCGCCACCGCGCGTTTTCATTGTTCAAATAGCGCACGCATGCGTGTTTCACCGGTCTCATGTACGGATTTACGATTTTTTTCTAAAATCGCTCTCACAATAAATATCCTGCTACCGAGAGGAAAGATGTGACCATCAAAATAAGAAGCATAAGTTATACCTGTGTTTCTAAGTAGTATTCATGTATTTATGTTTTATTCACTAGTAAATCGTAGCAAGGCTTAACCAACAATTACTTTTGTGATATTATCTCTATACCTCTATTTACTCTATGTTTACTGATGTCAAGAATCTGTCACTTTCAAGTTGCCAGATTTATGGCGTCCGTACCGCGCAAAAAAGCGACTATACAATATACATACAGTAAGTAAATATACAAAGATTTTTCATCTGATAATCTAAACCGATTAATATAACGTAAGTCACTCGCGCTATGTGATTGTTTGAATACTTGGTAGGTAGTACCAAGAACAATCTGGGGCTCTACCGGCTAAGTCGCCGAACATCGATTTCTTAAATGGCGTTCAAATTAATAAAGGTTAAAAATTACTTGATCAATCGTTAAATCGGCTTCAACATGTGATCATGGAAGCCGATTTAACGTATACAAAATTATTTTATTTTAATATTTTACAACACCTTTAAGTCTCTTAACAGTTTTAAAGTTCATAATTATTTGCCAGAGAAACTGCTTGATTAGATACAATTTGAAGCAGCAAAACAATATATTTTGAATATCGTCGTACTTCGTGGAAATTTTGCGAAATATATTAATTAAAAATGCAATTTACATACGTTAAACAGGTGTTTCTCTAAACTAAACAGAAGTTATAAAACAAAGAAGTTTATTTACATTATAATGAGAATACTATATTTGTGTGGTATACATTTATTGGAATCGGTCGACACTTGCGAGTTAGTTGATAGTGGTAGAACTCTTAAATAATAAATAATAATAAAACTTATTAGGAAATTTAATACTTGAATCAACATATTTTTTGTATTTGGAAATGAAATAGTCATTTGCGCGTTGTCCACACGTCTACTTTTAGTGCAGCCGAGAATAACATGCGTTCATGAAATCTGTCAGTTCAGTACATAAACGTCAAAATTTTAAAAAGTTACAATACTTATATTGAAGTGACAGGTGTCCAGTACATTTCTTGACTCTCTGTGGCTGCACTGTTTCTACGCCAGTCTTTGAATGAAACAGACATTTTTTTATAGGTGTGTGACTTGTCGTGTATAGAAAATTCTAGATTTTTAGTGTCCATCTTGTTATTGTTTAGATCAGAATAAATATGAATGGAGAAGATTGAAAAAATAAGACTATGGCGAATAATACAGGATTGTTAGTCTGACCTATGACTATGACCAGTTCACAGAAAAATGCTGCTACCCGTTATGTATTCCCTCGGACAGGATGGGATGATGATATTCTATGCCATCACCACACAGCAAATATGTACGTATCTATACATTGAATACAACTGTACATTGAATATTTTTTAAAAAGGATACTTTGGGCGTGATCTACAATCGAAATCGAAGCCAAAAATTTAGTTATTGGAATTTTTGTCTGTATGTATGTCCGGGCTAAACTCAAAAAGTACTGTATGGATTAACTTCAAATTTTGCATGGATATTACTAAGAGGTCTGGTCAACATATAGGCTACATATTATCACGCTATCACCTACGGGGGAGGAGCTGTGGTAATTTATAAAATTTAACGCGGGTAAAACCGCGGGGCACAGCTAGTTCTAAATAAATTAATGCTCATCACACAGATATTTGTCATGGGTGGGGATCGAACCCAGTACCTCTGGCTTAGCAGTTAGGTACACTCACTAACCACTTGACCAACAGACCAGTAATGATGAAATCCTCTTTAATATATTATATAGATTAAAATAAAATAGGATTACATGTATGGGAAAATTGCACTTAGGAAATATCGTATCACTAAAACTCGAGTATCTTATCGATTCTTACCAAACACGTCTTACGATTATAGAAGGTACTAGTAATACTGCAATAATGAGTATATGTGGAACTCTTTTCTTATCGTATGGTTACCCTAGTGTCAGAGTTGTTCCAGCCGCCCAGTAGGCTGACATGGCTGAACGACTGTTGCCTAATCGCTACAACCGGGACCGACAGCTTTACGTGCCCTCAGAAGCACGAAGACGCTCAGAAATTAAAACACGTTGGTGGTCACCCAATTACGGACTGACCGCGACCTATCACTTGCTAACCAGTAAGAGCATGCTGCCTCGTTGGTCTAGCGGTAGCGTGTTCACCCGCAGAAAACGAGATCCTGGGTTCAAATCCCGGGTCGGGCCAAAAGTAATTTTGGGACTTTTCTGTAAAAAGAAAAATTTCTCAGCATCAGTCCGAAGTCTGGGAGTTGGCGGTATTATACCCCCGTGCCTTGGAGAGCACGTAAAGACGTCGGTCCTGAACCTGACCTCTTTCCGGTCGTGTCACTAGGCGTCCCATCGGATCATGAGAGTGATGGAATAGAAAGTGCTCCTGTGTTTGCGCACTCACTTGAGCACTATAATATGTCCCGCGCAGATGGCTAATCTCTATTGAGACTGGCCGCCGTGGCCGAAATTCGGCTAGGAGGACATTATCATTAGTAAGAGCATCAAGGTATGAGCGCCATGTGAAATAGAAATCAGATTTATGAATTGGGTTCTCGATGGTTCTGGGGCTAGATTCACAAGCACCTAATTCGAAGTTTTGATAACCCTGGTTTCAGACTTTGGGATCTAGCTTGTATCACGTATTCCTAAAACAAAACCGAGCTATTTAAAGTGCATAATAAGATCGGACGATAACTTCTAATTCGGTATTTGTTTAAGGGGCTGGACTAAATTGACTATAAAAGGCTATATAAGTCGTAGATTTTTTATATACCGCTAATATGGAAAATAAGTATAAGGGCCGTCAGCTGAGCGGTCACCGTAGTCTATAGACGCTTGCAATACCCGAGAAGTGACTTATGCATCCTTTTGAAACGTAGTGCAGCAGTTCCGTGTAGTGGTGTACTTATCAGGATGGCCCGATATGAGAATATTTAAAATAGTTTATTCTACAAAAAATTAAGTGCTATTTGAAAAGTCTTCAATTCCCATATTGTCCAATATGGGAATTGGAGCCTTGCCTTCTAAATAAGTATGTATATCATGCTAAGCACCTGCTATGTTAGTCTATTGAGAAAAACTTACGAAAGGCAGCGCATCCACATACTCAGCATACAGGGGGCTGACTTAGTTAAGACTTGCGCTTAAATGAAATATCTTATTTAAAAATCAACGTTAATACATTCATTACATCGAAAAAATATACCACGATGAACTCACAGCTGTTAAAAGAATCCTCCCTGTTTCTTGCCTGATGTAACATGTCCTATAATCCTGGCCATACCTGACCACCTTTCTACGAGTAGGTTTAACTCTGCAATACAGTTAGCTAGCCATTTTTCAAAGTGAAACATTCCCCATCAAAATGCAGTATTTTTTCTCTTGAACATTACGTCCATAGGTAACCTAGCAGGTTTTAAACAATAGAGCCTTCTAGCATACGTTAGACTACTATCCAAGTAACCTTTTGACCTTTACTGACTCTGAGATCCATGAGATTTGAGCAAAATTTACAGGATATAGTTAATAATAAAACAAGGAGATTTTATGCTTCTATCACTGTACACTATCGTCCGATTGGCATTTAATGGATACGACAAAGTGTAGCAGAAAAATTAATTTAGAGTTGGTAGTATTTTTCTGTTAATAGGACTTCGCTAGTAGTTGGGCGATTTTTGTCTCCAAGGGCATTCCTTTTAATGATAGTCACACTACACTAAAATCTGTTGTCACATGTAAATTGATATTGAAAAAAAGGTAGATTAAATGTTGACAGGGAAGCTGAATTTATATCTAAGCGATTTGACCTTGAAATTCTCACGAGATTTGGTGACACTTTAGCTTGATGATCATTCAAAAACTGCGTGAAACTTTAGGTATGTTACATCTGTATTATTACGTACTAGTAGTAAACGAATACATGAATGTATTAGTTTCACTTTTAAATAACTTCTATAGAAGTTTTAAATCAATTCTTCTTAATTATAATATTAATACGACGTAATTTTGAAGATTATTTTATTACGAGATTGAAGCTGTTCAGCGATATAAAATTAATTACGTGAATTACATGATCCAGTATTCATATACTCTTCGTTAATATCGAGCATACCTGATGATGGGGCCAGGGGGCCAGGGATAATTAGTGACCAAAGTTTAAATTTAAGTTAATTGGATTTTATTTCAATGAGTCCCTGATGTTGGCACCAAAGAAAGATAAGTAGCGATTATCCTCAATGATCACTAATATACCCGTTGACCTTGAGGTTATTAGGGAGACATAAAACTTTGGGCACTAATTATCTCTTGGCCCCATCAGTAAACTCTAGGCTGATTGTTAGCTAATAAATTTACATTGACGATATGGTCATTGGTTTAGTACTACGTTGATGTAGAAAGTTCTTTAGTTTAGAGTATGACTTCATTAACTTGGTATTCAAGCAATGGAAGACTCCATGCTGAATTTACTAGGGCCCTCTAGGGCCGCATGTGTGCAGCATGCCTTATCTATTTACTTATTGGATAGTTTATACGTAGGCATTGAAAAGCGTGACGAATTAATTTGCAATGGGTTGAATTGATCTGACGGCTTCAGTCTAATTCCGCGATAAAATGTTGATTACACACAGCTTTTATGTATATGTTTGCGCAATGTATTATTTGTAATTATTATGCAATTTATAGTTTATTGGACTTTAGGGTTCTTTGGATATAATAAATAAGTAGGTAGGTGCTAAATTTATACTTTTAATAGTAGCTACCGCTTACTTTGTATTGTTAGTAAAGTAAATAAGTGTTTTCTAAGTAATCATTGTATGTTCTGTTAGTAAGTATAATAGACGTTACGCCGGTGGCTGTAGTGTCCTTGACAGCGTCTTTATTACATAAGCAGTAAGGCTGGTTTTCGTAGTGCCACTGACCTGGTAACGATTTTACCATCCTCATAGGGTATTTGTAGTGACCACGATAGATATACTTTTACTGGTATTATGACAGTATAGGACTTTTTTTGTATTGGTGGCCACTCTTAAAGTTACTACATTATGTTAAGGCTCTTCTAATTTTACATAATTATATTTGCAATAAAATCAGAATATACGTATTCTGTATTGCTGTCTCACTCATACTAGGTTCATCATCTAATGGCAAACTACAGGTTACCCCCAGGCAGGGTAATATGTGTCGCAATCTAGGTAATTAGACTTAGAATTAATAAAACACAATCACATAGATTGTGTTTTATTAATTATAATTACTTAAATGTTTTCGTTAGGGAACATCTGTTACTGCATTAGTTATTTAACGGGATAATTGGCTGAAATTATTACTTTTCCGGACCTTTGTTACATGTCCACTTAAAAGTTCTTGTGTATAGGCAGCGAGACAGACAAAGTGAACTGTCTAAATGTTAACGTTTTTACTGTTTTTACATTTGTGGGGCTAAGACTTTTTATCTGATATAACAGACCGCACGGACGGACTTATTAATTTTTTGTAACTTTTATACTGTATTCGACTATGTTTATGTACTGCATTGTGAGCTTGACAAGTACAAGTGTATATATAATAAATTTCATTATTTATTCCCGTAAAACAAATAATTGAACAGTCCATAAACACATTTTCTCACCCAAAGACTTCGTTTAAGATCTCAATAGTTATTACTGGATTAAGTGCTCCTGGTCTTCAAGGTCATTTGCTAGGGTTAGCGCCTTAAGTTAAATCAGTTATTATGATAAAATTTCAGGCTATTGTGTATAAATAGAACAATATAGGTGTTTATTTGACATGTTTTCTTCCACTAATTAATAATAATAGTATAATGAGCTTGATTTTAGTATGCTTTTCCGGAAGTTTACTGTCAGTCAGGTTATCTAGCTAAAGGAAACCGCGTGCTAAAGAAATTAAAAAGAAGAAACAAGACGTTGTCCATGGCCCCAAACTTAATCTTAATTAAATACAGAATAAATATTTTAATAATTTGCAATCCTTTGAACATGACCTATGGCCTACAGCACCGTTTGGTAAGCATGCCTTTAATAATATTATTATTAAGTAACTAGCTGTGCCCCGCAGTTTTACCCGCGATAAATTTTATAAATTATCATAGCTCCTCCCCCGTACGTGATAGCGTGATAATATGTAGCCTATATGTTGACCCGACCTCTTAGTAATATTCATGCAAAATTTGAAGTGATTCCATGCAGTACTTTTTGAGTTTATCCCGGACAAAACCTCTAAATTCTATATTTTTGGCTGTGACTTCAATTGCAGATCACGCCCCGAGTATCCTTTTAAAAAAACATTCAATGTACAGTTTTGACTTTCCTACGATTTTATTATATGTATAGATAAAGAAAGGTTGTGTGTACACACAGCTAAAACGGCTCTTGCATAATAGTGTTGTCTATTATTACTTATTATTTATTCTTATTTATTCCTTAATAAAATACAATCACAATATAATTTATATGCCTACAATTTAATTTAAAATGTTTAAGTTACTTAATTATACAATTAAGTTTGTTTTATTTACTATATTATACTCTATTATAATGGATTAGCTGTGATATAATATTTAATTTGTTAATTTATTTTACATATAAATTAAAGATAAGTTAAAGATATTATTTTTCATATTATTAAATTTATTAATCTATTATATTATGTATTGTTATTTCAAATTTATTAAGGACCTCTCAACTGAGTAAAGGCCTCCTCCATTTTTCTCCACTTGTCTCTGTCTATTGCCTTTTTTGAGCCAGTTATCCTACTAATATTATATATGCGAAATTTTGTGAGTATGGATGGACGTTTGTTACTCTTTCAGGCAAAAACTTCCCAACGGATTTTGATGAAACTTTGTAGTAATATAGCATACATCCGAATGGCACATAGGTTATAATTTATAAATTTTAACGCGGTTAAAGCCTCGGGGCACGGCGAGTTTATAATAAAATTTCTAATCGTTATAAACAATTAAGTAATAACCTGTTTCAACACAATTGAACAAGCTGTTGACTGAAGAATTATATTGTCCCGTAAATGATTAATTTAAATGACAATTTATTTTAAGTTTATTTTATTGACACTAATTTATTATTACTTAATCCTTGACTGTTATTATTAAAAATAACATTTTACTATTAAAGATTGACATGATAATATATAGGTATTATTTTTCTTTTAAATTTTATTCAATAGGTATTGTACAGACGCCAGCACATCCAGCACATACAGCTACCCCAATCTGTCAAATTTCTTTGATAGATTTTCAACTTTATCACATAACCATAAGGTTCACTTTCAATTGGGGAAATTTGACAGATTGGGCTAGCTTGATGTGCTGAAGTCATCAAGAATTAAATTAATAAATATATTGGTAGAACTAACACACTGCCATCTAATGCCAGACCACTGATAAATATATATTTCTATCATAGATATATTACACCCAAACGCAGAATAAATGATGATCACACAAATATGTGTCCTGGGTGGGATTCGAACCCACACTCTTAGTAGTCAGGATCAGTTACCACTAGACCAACATGTAAGTCAATGAAAGTTCCACAAAATGTCCCTATAATGCTCCATAGATAGATAGATAGATAACTCTTTATTGCACACCAAAGACATAACTTAGAGTAAAAAAGATTACATTAAAATGGAAATAGTACAAGTGGCGGCCTTACGCTATCACTTACGGGGGAAGAGCTGTGATAATTTATAAAATTTAACGCGGGTAAAACCGCGGGGCACAGCTAGTAAACAATAAACATATTGAAATATAACACAAATGACCTCCGGTAATTTTTATGTCCCTAGAATCACGAATGGAGAAAGGACCCTAAATAAACGTAGCCTACACACTTAACAGTATACCAGAGGACATCAGAAAATAATGTAATAATCATAAACTTAAAATAAAGTTTAAAAAAAACCGGCCGGACTCGCCCATGAAGGGTTCCGTAGCAGCAAGTATTGCAGTTGATTAAATGAAAGCAAATTGCGGTTTACGATTTATGACGTATTAAAAAAAAAACTACTAGCTAGATCTCGTTCAAACCAATTTTCGTTGTTAGTTTTTATGGTAATGTACATCATATATTTTTTTTAGTTTTATCATTCTCTTATTTTAGAAGTTATAGGGGGGACACTCATTTTACCACTTTCGAAGTGTCTCTCGCGCAATCTATACAGTTTAGAAAAAATGATATTAGAAACCTCAACATCATTTTTGAAGACCTATCCATAGACACTTTTTGAGTTTCAGTTCCATGGGGACCCCCCAAAATTATTGTTCTTTTTCTCTTTTAGTGTAAAAATCTTAATGCGGTTCACCGAATACATCTACTTACCAAATTTCAACGGTACAGCTCTTATAGTTTCGGAAAAAAGTGGCTGTGACGTACGGACGGACAGACAGGCAGACAGACAGACAGACATGACGAATCTATAAGGGTTCCGTTTTTCGCCATTTGGCTACGGAACCCTAATACCTCATAGATAATCTTCCTTTCTTATATACAGTACTGTGTACAAGTATTATTCTTACGTATATATATACGTAAGCTATCTTTTCTTATTTCCAATAAATTCATACACCTTTTGCTACAATTATCCATTGATATTAAATTCTGGTCCAACCATCGCAAATAGGTCGCCTGGAAGAGATTGTTTTTAGTGATAAGGCCGCCAATTGCAAAATATTGTTCTATGCATATTGTATTGTGTATATTAGCATGCAATAAAGTGTACTTCTTATTTTTCTTCCATAGAACTAAATACTAAAGATTGTTAATAATAATAATAATATAATAATAATATCTAGGGACAATGTCACACAGATCATCCTAGCCCCAAACTAAGCAAAGCTTGTACTATGGGTACCAGGCGACGATATACATACTTATATAGATAGATAAATACTTATATACATAGAAAACATCCATGACTCAGAAACAAATATTCGTGCTCATCACACAAATTTGCACTTACCGAGATTCGAGCCCAGGACCACCAGCTTCGTAGGCAGGAGCACTACCAAATAGGCTACGATGACCGTCAACCGTCAATAACTTGATCTCGCAGACAAACTGATTGAACAGTTTTGTGAGACTCTGTTTAATTCATAAGGTCAACACTGTATATAATAATCACAATCTATACATATCATAAAATCGTAGGAGAGTCAAAACTGTACATTGAATATTTTTTAAAAAGGATACTTGGGGCGTGATCTACGATCGATATCGAAGACAAAAATATAGTTTTTAGAAATTTTGTCTGTGTGTCTGTTTGTCTGTATGTATGTCCGGGCTAAACTCAAAAAGTACTGTATGGATTCACTTCAAATTTTGCATGAATATTACTAAGAGGTCAGGTCAACATATAGGCTACATATTATCACCGTATCACCTACGGGGGAGGAGCTATGATAATTTATAACATTTAACGCGGGTAAAACCGCGGGGCACAGCCAGTAAATAATAAAAAAATAAATAAACAATACTGGAAAATCGTTCGGTTTCCAGCAAGAATAAGGTAATGTACCAAACAGGTAAAATTGCGCGCAAGCTATTATTTCTGTACCGTTTCGTGGCCAATTACAAGATAATAATTACTTTTAAAACCAACTTTTAAGGAAATAATGAATGCTTTGTATGCGGAGATAAATCTAACCTTCAATAAATGCATCAATCCATTCGGTTATCGCATGATTTAAGACATTATTGCCACTTTCTAATGTGAAAAGCACTTTAAATGGCACATCAAGTCATTCTCAGTTTCAACACTTGATTAATAGAAAACGACTTCTATTCTAACCGACAACTGTACTGAATATTATTTGCAATTCTGTCTAAAATGGCTTCCATTCTAACCGACAACACTACCGTACTGTGTGGCGCAGCGGCTAAGAAAGTCGACTCGCCGCTACGTGTCGCGGGTTTGAGTCCCGCGCTGGAAAATTGTTTGTGTGGACCATAAATAGTTGTGCTAAGTCTGGATGTAATTTGTGTTGGTCTATTATATGTTTGTTAAGTACCCCGCGACATAGGGAATAGATTCCCTAGTGCGGGCGTTGTCTTTTAAAATTAATAAAATAAAAATATGTCATTTGCAATTCTTTCTAAATTGGCCTTTCTACTAACCGAGTACTGTATAGTATATGAATTGTATATCATTTGGAATTCTTAATAAAATGACTTCTATTCCTACCGACAACAATTTGAGTAAATTGTATATCATTTCCAATTCTTTCTAAAATGACTTCTATTGTAACCGACAACTGTAGTGAAATTCATATGCAATTCTTTCTAAAATGGCTTATTCCAACCGACATCTGTACAGATTTGTATGACATTTGCAATTCTTTCTAAATAGGCTTCTATTCTAACTGACGAGTGTACTGAATTGTATATCGCTTGCAATTCTTTCTTAAATGGCTTCTATTCTAACCGACAACTGTACTGAAACGTATATCATTTGAAATTCTTTCTAAAATGGCTTCTATTCTAACTGACAAGTGTACTGAATTGTATATCGCTTGCAATTCTTTCTAAAATGGCTTATTCCAACCGACATCTGTACAGATTTGTATGACATTTGCAATTCTTTCTAAATAGGCTTCTATTCTAACTGACGAGTGTACTGAATTGTATATCGCTTGCAATTCTTTCTTAAATGGCTTCTATTCTAACCGACAACTGTACTGAAACGTATATCATTTGAAATTCTTTCTAAAATGGCTTCTATTCTAACTGACAAGTGTACTGAATTGTATATCGCTTGCAATTCTTTCTAAAATGGCTTATTCCAACCGACATCTGTACAGATTTGTATGACATTTGCAATTCTTTCTAAATAGGCTTCTATTCTAACTGACGAGTGTACTGAATTGTATATCGCTTGCAATTCTTTCTAAAATGGCTTCTATTCTAACCGACAACTGTACTGAAACGTATATCATTTGAAATTCTTTCTAAAATGGCTTCTATTCTAACTGACAAGTGTACTGAATTGTATATCGCTTGCAATTCTTTCTTAAATGGCTTCTATTCTAACCGACAACTGTACTGAAACGTATATCATTTGAGATTCTTTCTAAAATGGCTTCTATTCCAACCGACAACTGTATTGAAATGTATGTAATTTGCAATTCTTTCTAAAATCGCTTCTATTCTAACCAGCATCTGTACTGATTTGTACATCATTTGCAATTCTTTCTAAAATGGCTTCTATTCTAATCGACAACAATTTTTTTAATTGTATATCATTAGCAATTCTTTATAAATTGACTTCTATTCTAACCGTCATCTGTACTGACATGTATTTCATTTGCAATTCTTTCTAAAATGGCTTCTATTCTAACTGACAGTAACTGTAGGTACTAAATTGTATTCATTTGCAATTCCTTCAAAAATAGTGTCAATTAAATTTAATCGCATAATAATAACTTAATAATGGAACTGGCATGTTGGTCTAGTGTTTCGAGGCTCTGACTGTTAAGCCAGAGTTCGTGGGTTTGACCCAGGACAAATTTTGTGTGATGAGTACGATTATTTGTTCTGATTCTGAGTGTATTTTTTCTATAATATGTATTTACGGATCAGATTGCTGTGTGTTAGTTGTCCCATAATATTTTTTATTCATAAAGAATTCTCATAACAATAGAAGCCGATTAAAAAAAGGTTTAAATAGTAAATATTCGGCCAAGTTAAATAATCTGTCCAAACATTTATCTCTATAACGGTAATGTACATTCGTAACAATGTTTAATTCGAAGGTCGCTGCACACTTGACCGGCTTACACCTCACTATTACAATCGTTTAGAATAAACAGAATGACAGTTATGTAATGTAACTACAAAACCGTTTATCGATTGTTCCTTTCGCGTCCCTACGTGCGTTCTAATTACGAAATATCAATTATGTTAACGGGTTTTTTTTTGCGATATATCGAATATTTAGTATTAAAATCGATAATAGTGTTGCGAAATGGTCTGTTATTGAGAATAGATTTTCTATTGATATGTAAGAATGCATGTCAAGGATCTCGCCTCGCACGTGTTGTTGGAAAGCTAATAAGTAAATAATATCTTCTCTCACAATCAACTATGTTCTATTTAAAATGCAGTCACGTAAACATGGGGTCAAGACTTTGATATTTAAATAATAATAATGTCCTCCTATGGGCGCATTTCGGAACTAGCCATGTGAATTATTACAGTGCAGAAGCGTCTGCGCAAACATAGGAGAACATGAGTCATTGTCGCCATGCTAGCTACAGTTACGCGATGCAATTATTGACAACAGGGTGTAATTACGGTGATACTTTTGCTGACCGTAATTACCCCCTGATTCCTAGTTGTAGTATAATTTTATTTTACTTGCCTTGAACTCTCGCTCTTTTATCCGGTGAAGAAGTGATATTATGACTGTACGCTCATATGAAAAAGCTTATCTAAGGACTAGTTGTTCTTAACATAAGGTCTTACTTAAATAAAATAAATAATTAAACGGGGCTCTTGTGATCTGAGCGTGACTTTGTATCTCTTTTTACGAAAATTGCGCGGACGGAGGAGTATGAAATTGGGAACAGTTAAAGTTCATATGGAGAAGGAGTGAAGAATGCTAATATTTTATATAATAGGCTTAGAAGTAAATTATTTTAAGGCAAAATTCATTACATACTCTATTATGCTTTTTGAAAACTGACAAACTGGGACAGATGACAAATTGACTTTAACGTCTATAGTCTTTGACAATAGAACCTTAATGGTCGAATTTCGAACTAAATGTCTTATTGCTAGCTGCGATTTTAGGACGGACAAGAGTTGTATGTATTTACACTCTGTCCTGGGTGGGAATCTAACCCAGAGATGCGGCGTAAAAGGCAAGCATTTACCAACCTAGCCAACCGACCCGTCAAATAATGATAATTTATCATGCTACTATTTATTTTCTATTCATGTAATTTATTTGGCGTACAATAAGTAAGTAAGTATTGTATTGTAATATTCTTAATGTAATCATTATGATAATCAGATGAAGTAATGATTTGTCATTGAAATATTCCTTATTACGCTAAAGACTTTTATTTGTTCGATTTTCTTGAATTTATGTAATGGGGAAAATATTATACGTGCGTAATTAAGGTATTCATAAGTATACGTGGATACTTTGGAATTCTTTAACTACGTTCATAGCGAACACTATTGTTTTGTTCCATAATCTTTATGTGCTGAAGCGTGACCAGACAACCGTCTCGTGGAACGAACTATACCAAAACAATGAGCACGTGTTTTGTCAAGTTCAATGTTCATATTCAAAACGAATATTGACTAAAGCTATACTTAAGATTGAGAAGGAAATATTAATGACAGTAATTTGAAAATCGCACGAGTCAGTTAAGTAGCAGGTAGATAAGCAATGAAATAGATTTTTTAAAATAAAATATAGAAGGACAGGACAAATTTTTATTTGCGTTTTTAGTAACGGAACGTAATCCTAAGGTGAAATAAGTATTACGTTAGAATCTGTCAGTAGATAATAAGTGCGGTGCGTATAATCACTGCGCTTATTCTAAGCATTTTTAGTTGTGTGACTGTTCTATGTATTCCCTGTTCTATTCATGCGAGCTATATTAGAGAGTGAGACAGAGAAAGAGTGATTGAGAGAGAGGGAGATGTAATGATATTTAAATTAATTTAGTGGTGTAAAAGAGAGAATGGTCCGCAGTGTTTACGAAATAAATGACATACTTAAATTAAATAAAGTAGTAGCATAAATGCGGACGCATCATGTTATCCGTTTGGCGTAAATTACTAATTTATCTCTCTGTGTTTCGGAGCCGATCACTACTAATAATATAAAGCGTTGGAATCACGTTTCTGTAATTAGTTGAGTCGTGTCAAAGTCAGAAGTACCATAGTATGTTGAACGAAACGTGATTCACTGAAGCGCATCCCTAATTACGGTTTTCATGTTTGATTAATGGTTTTCGAACAATTTTTATTTGGAAAGGAGCCGTTTTATCTATTTCAAAAAGTGTCAAATTATTCCTCACAAATTTGCACATTTCAAAAACGTATAAGCATACGAAAGCATATGCAGCTTTTTTTAATAAATATTGGTCTACATGAATCCTGGACAGATTCATGTAGACCAATATTTACCGGAGCTGGTCACTAGTAATAAAAAAAGATGGAATCACGTTTCTGTAATTAGTTGAGTCGTGTCAAAGTCAGAAGTGCCATAGTATGTTGAACGAAACGTGATTCACTGAAGCGCATCCCTAATTACGGCGATCATTGTGGCAAAGTGATCACTAATTGGGTGTTTTTCGCAATGTGTCCGTTTGTCCCTCCGTCCGTTTTAGCGATGCAATGGCCTGCATTAGTGTTGCGAAATCTGAGTGTGAATGGACCTCTTCCTTTTAATGCCACGTCATTCCATTTAGGGTTTGTTGCGCCATTCTGTTTCCTTTGTGGTCGGATAATGCCTTAAGTGGATTATCTTGCCTAATTTCATTTAAGCAGATACTTGTTCTTCAGAGATATTGCATCGACCTCTTTTGATTCGAATGTTGGTAATTTTTTTTTATATCAGAGGGCGACAAACGAGCAAGTGGGTCGCCTGATGGTAAGTGATCACCGCCGCCCACGGACACTCGCGTCACCAGAGCGCGGGTGCGTTGCCGGCCTTTAAGAGTCAGCAAACAAGTGTTGCTGACCCTTCCCCCCACCCTAATGAGCTCTGGTGACCTTACTCACACTCTGAAACACAACATTAAAATTATTAATGTTATTTTTAAGGAATGCCTTCTGTAAGGTGGAGGTACTTCCCCAGTCGGGCTGCTCTTTGAGCGATTGAACGCCATGCCCTACCTCTCTTAAAATACTTACTACCGGCGAAACATCTTTGTATTAAAAAAAAATTAATCTTGTTTTGCTGAAGGCGGCAAATATCAGAATATCATCACCCTAACTCATCCCGTGGGAGGCGTAGAAGTCTACCCGAGGGAATATCTACCAGAGGACGGGCAGCTGCGTCTCTCTGTGTACTATGCCCGTCATAATCATCATATCGTCATCGCGATTATGGCATATCCCCCCAAGATGATTCTTGAGGGACGCTTTTGTCCAGCAGTGGACTTCTTACAGCATGATAGTGAAACATGTTGTCAAAAACGTCAATTTTTAAAAGCATATTACACAAAGACTATAAAACCACGTTTTTACGCAAGTTGGCGTACACAATATATGTTTATATTCTACCATTGCAAACACCTGTATTGTATTAGCGATACATAATAAAATATTATGTATTGTTAATAAATTGCGATAAGCGGCTTGCGCTTAGTCGTATACAAGCATTAAACTATGTTATCTACAACTTACTTACTACTTGTCGTGTGGGAAATGATTACTAGTGTCAGAATTGTTCAAGCCGCCCAATAGGCCTCTGACATTACTTAACAACTGCTGTCTCTCATGTAATTTGCTTTTTTATATTGTCCTTCTTGCATGTGCACATTTTTGCGGGCGGGAGGGCGGTGCAAATTGCATCCCGACATAATTAAACTGACAATTAGCGGAATTAACACTACATATTATTTATTTTGTATTTGGAATGTTATGGATTTCCGCAAAGTAACGCCTGATTCCATTTACTATAATTATTTCGTTTTATTGAAATTCTACTGATTTGGCCCAAATATTCAATCGCAATGTGATTTATTCCAGCACTCGACTTCTTTTGATTGCCATGGATTTCCGCAAAGTCGTCACCTGATTCCATTATTTTCAAAACAAACTAGTAAAATTAATTAAATCATTGCATCATGTCAGCCAAATGACGTCTACATCTGGACAAAGGCCTCCCCAAATGATTTCCGCAATGGACTTGTGTCCATCTTTTGGAGGAGATGGACACATCCCTCCAAAAGTGATGTGTCCTTTCACTTCACATTTGGAGGGATGTGTCCAAATGTGACACATCACATTGTGTACCGCATATACCATACTGTGTATACCGCATATACACAGTATGGTGTATATGCGGTCATATACACCATACTGCGGTGTATATGACCGCAGTATGGTGGTCATAGTACCTACACAGTAGTGCTGCCTATCCTCTGAGAGATATTCCCTCGGGACGAATACTACGCCCCAACAGGATTATGAAGTGGAACTATTCAGTTTCTTCCAGATTAAATTCGTTGCGGGATCCAAGACAGTTAAAGCCATTCCCCGGGACATGCCTGAGCCTCACCGCTCAGTGTCATTTCATTGTGTGCCACTGTTGATCCTTACAGAAGTTGCAGTGGTGGGTAAGATGGAGGGACTAGTCCCGAAAGCTGCTATATTGTGAGTCCCGTTCCAATGTAGACTTTTAATAATTTTGTCCCAAGTAGAAGGTGCTAGTTCATTTAATTGACTATAGAGAGAAAACCTTGGCATTGAAATCTTTCCACTAATCATGACCTAGATAGAAAAAATGCCTATTTTATAAACATTTAACTTAATGTATCTACGTCAGTGGAGACACTTGTTCTACGGAAACAGCATTTAATATTTATGTAATAAGGATCAAAATGTATTTACCGATGCAGCGTTTATAGTACATGCTATTTAATGTTTATCATGCATATAACATGCCATATAGATAGTGTGAGAAGCAAAATCTCTTAAGACAATACCTAATTATCGCGGGATTAATTAAAATATACCTACGAACTATTATTATTTATTTTGTTACAATACTTTAGAGAAAATATAAGGCACATAGCTCGTAGAACTGAGGGCCGTTGGGGCAGAAAGGTTCTTGAGTGGCGACCACGAGGCGGAAGACACAGCGTGTGGAGGCCCCCTTACAAAATGGACCGATGATAATGTGCGGGTCGCTGGAAACCGCTGGATGCGGATAGCGGAAGACAGGCAATTGTGGAGTTCATTGGGGGGGGGGGGCTTTGTCCAGCAGTGGGTGTCTTTCAGCTGACATGATGATGATGATGATGAAAGGCAATGCTTATATGTTATTAAATATATGCCATTATTCTAATAGCATTGTTCTTACTTTAACACTGACCAACTTTCCTTATATATAATAATAATAATATCTGGGGACAATGTCACACAGATCATCCTAGCCCCAAACTAAGCAAAGCTTGTACTATGTATACCAGGCGACGATATATATACTTATATTGATAGATAAATACTTATATACATAGAAAACATCCATGACTCAGAAACAAATATTCGTGCTCATCACACAAATATTTGCACTTACCGGGATTCGAACCCAGGACCACAAGCTTCGTAGGCAGGAGCACTACCAACTAGGCTACGGTGACCGTCAAATATATATAATCTCTTAACCCCTAATTCACCTTCTTAGCAGAAATTTTTTGAATAATGCCTATATAACTGTACTTTTATTTCTCACTAGAAACATATGAAATACCGTGTGTTAAAATTTTACCCTCTTAGGGGTTAAACTTTCAAAAACCTTCTTTGATTAAATTACGCTGTATACACCCTTTAAGGAAGCTTAAAGGGTGTATACAGCGTAATTTAATCCGTTCCATGCGCCAGCTGTTTAGGCTGCGCATTAATTAATTACATAGTAAGGACAACTAATTATATTTGTATATATAGATAACAATATTCGTGGGTTTATTTATAGATTAGAGGAACTATATGTGCTGTTTTATTTATCTTTCTCGTTTTACAGACTCGCTAATCTTTCGACATAATGTCTCTTAGACTTCCTGCATGACATTAATCACTTTTTTTTGTTAGCAATGCTCTACATTTACAACATGTAAAGCAAATAGCGTGAAAGATTCATTCAATAAAAGTGGAATAAATCATTCATATGTGAAAAATGCACCAAAAGTCTAGGGGAAAAGCCTTGAAAATCTCCAAGAGGCTCCTTAAAACGTAGAGAAAAGTTTTTAAAACTTACTTAGGTCTTACTGCTTAATGTAACTATGACTAAAAAAAAGTGAAGCTGTTTTTATTGGAAAAATCATCTTTATTTTATTTTCATGTAAACAGCCGTAATGATAATAATATCCTGGGACATTATTCACACACGGCCATCTGATCCCAAACTAAGCAGAGCTTGTACTATGGAAACCGGATACCTGATATATTTACATACACTACTTTTCTTTTTTGTAAATAGGTACTTATATAGATAATTACACCCAGGCTCAGGACAAACAGACGTGTTCATGCACACAAATATCTGTCCTGGGTGGGAATCGAACCCACGATCTCTGACGTGAAAATCAAGCGTTTGCCAACCACGCCAACAGGCCCGTCTAATGATAATCTCATTCTTTCAAAGAAGGTTAGAAATAAACATAATTTGGTTTTTATTTATAGGTAGGACCTACTATTCTTGTTAAAGCTTAGTTATTTACATACATTATGATTACATTTAATAATATAATAATAATCAATCAAAAAATCAAATCAAATATTCTTTATTGCGAACATAGGTAATTCAATGGTGTTAGTGATGTTGAGGTCGCTATGTCCAGCCGGTTAGAGCATGCAATTAATTATTAATGTTACAATGTCATTATTATACAGAAAATTACAATTAAAAACATTATATACGTAAATGTCACACTTTTTACATGTATCGATAGTAATACATTTATATAACATCACAATAATTTAATAAAAAGTAATTCAATAATAAATTTATAATAAATAAAAAACAAAATTACCAATTAAATGGATCAATGCACAAATTGGAGTCATATAGTTTTGTCCAGAAGATATTCATTCATTCTGTAGTAAGTTTATAAGTTTCATAGCCTTTTATTCGCAAACATAGGGTTGATGATTACATTTACTGATTATTATTTTTACGGGGCACCTTGTCATTCCAGGTGCTCGCCTGGGGCGCCGCGTTTGCTTGGACTAGCCTGCTGATTAAAAAAAATCTTATTAATGTATTTCCAGTCATAAGTTGTTAAAATTAATTATAATATCATTAAATTAAATTATGTACTAAATTGAATTCTGTATAACTAACAGGCTAACTTATTAGTTGTCGTGGGAGGCTTTCACTGATTCACCAGAAAACGTTACGTAATGTATACTTAAGTCTCGTTTTTTATAAAGCGTCATTGCGCTATCTATACATCTAATAAAATCGTAGGAAACTCGGAACTGTACATTGAATATTTTTTTAACGGATACTTGGTGCGTGATTTACAATCGACAAAGAAGGCAAAAATATAGTTTTTAGAATTGTTGTATGTGTGTCTGTTTGTCTGTATGTATGTCCGGGCTAAACTCAAAAAGTACTGCATGCATTTACTTCAAATTGTGCATGAATATTACTAAGAGGTCGGGTCAACATATAGGCTACATATTATCACGCTACCACCTACGGGGGAGGAGCTGTGATAATTTATAAAGTTTAACGCGGGTAAAACCGCGGGGCACAGCTAGTACAATGACTTGATTATCTTTACGTATTTCATTTTTGATATTCTACAAGTGTTCGGGTGGTATGTGTTAGTATAACGCACTATTTATGTTAGTTACACGTTGTATATTCTCGCAGTAGGTAACACTGCACCAACACTTTTCAAATTAAAAGTCAAGGCTAGACTCAATTTTTAAAGGAACCGAATGCTCTGATTTGTAAAAGTGGATCTATAGATATTTAAGTAATGAAATTCGTGTAGATATAATATATCTCAAACGGCGCAAATACACCAACCTCGTTGGAAATTATGAATTTGAGCCTTTTGGGGTCGAAACGCTAGGGCCGTGGGGACCTAACGCACGTTTATTGTTTCGGGAAATTTCGAAACGTTTGATTGACGCTTTCCGTGACCAGAGAGCTGGCCTTTTTTTGGGTCAAAGAATCAGCATTGCTATTTGCTATACAGCGTGTCAATGCAGCCAGTCTTCTGAGCACTTTACCTCCCGACGATGCGGAGGAATTCTACGACGCCCTATAACTTAGTTATTATAGTTAATTTAGCTGATATTTTTCTGTTTCTTATAAGTTAATTATTTAAATATGTATTTCTTTATTTTAACGGAATAAATCATTTATGCCTCAATCGTACGATATTGGCATATATCCATATTTTTATTCTAGATAGTTTTGTTATCATACATATTTACACACATAGACACTCACCTGTTTCTTAGAGGTGTAGGCAGATACAGTGGATTTCCATTTGTCACGATCTTTGCACAAATCTGTTGCCTCCTTTATTGTCACTCTATTCTTCATACATGCTCGCCGGTTTAGGGTAGATACTTTTGACCTGGACTTGAGAGCATCTCCGATTTGGTCGGAGAGTGTTGTACCATTCACACAGGCACAGGTATACTCCTTTTGTCAATTTCTAAATGCCCAAATCATCACAGCATACCTTTTTTAATATTTATGACTACATCCTCCTCCACACCACAAAGCTCTCTTATTCGCTTTTACTTAATATGGCTTTAACGATTAGCCTGGGTGGATTTCACAGCGTGCGTAGAGAGTGAGATAGTAAAATAAACACAAAAGAAATCAATATAAAAGAAGAATGAGCAAAATGGTACCCGGCTCCAATAGATATGATTGTAGTGTCGTTTAAAAGGTCTTACCAAGAGGAACAATTTTTACTATAGCCGCCACTGTCAAATCTGATTGCGTTTGAAGATAAACGACAGTCTTACTAACTAATAAAAACCCTGTTCCTTCAGTTTCCCTTTGCTTTCCAGGGCCACAGTAACCTGTTTAGACAGTCTCGTGGCCCCGGCGATACACATACATATACGAGTATATAAGTTACCACTTATTTATGTAAGAAAATGAGTACCAAGGTAATATTTTCGGCATTTCCGTTCATGTTTTCTATTAATAAGATTTACGTAAAGTTAAAACGTTTTTACGTAAGACTTTGCCATGCACTCCTCATTTTAACTCGAGTCCCGTTGGTTGTGGTTGTGGGTTGTGGAAGTGGCAAATGGCCGGTTTAAACGTGATTTTAAGCTCTTGCGGCAAAAATATTTTAATAAGTCACTGCCCAATATGTTCACTGATTTTAAGATTGCCGCAGCTATCACGAATCACTTCCACCAACCCATCGTGGATAGCGTACACGCAGACGAATTCGTCCATGTAATAAGGCAGAAAATAGATACCCCGAATCTTCTGCATATGTATGTAGAGAGAAAATGGCTTAACCACAGAAGAGTATATTTTCAGAGGATGGAAGCGAGCCAGATTGAAAACTTCCCTTCAATGACGGAGGAGGATATAATTCTATTAGCGCTAGGTACATACCAACTCAAGCTGGCAAGATCTTACTGTGCCGAGCATTTATCAAATGGTCTATATATAATTGAAACGTACAGAGAGGGAGCACTTGATGATCTGCCAGACTATGGCATACACGAAGATGCCTGGCTTTTGCGTGGACGAATCCAGTCGCGACATGTCCGTGTAAAAACATATTTTTGTTATATATTAATCAGCAGTGCAAATAATATTGTCCAACAGTATTGCACATGTTTAACCGGGCGACGTACGATCGGCACTTGTGCACATATAGTGTCCATCGTATGGTACTTAGGCTATGCGAGGCATACGGGATTTACTGCTCTGGCATCTTTCCTCAATGCTGTTATAGTTGATTCCGATATGTAATGTTTTAAATCTACTCACTTATTGATAAAATATATGTTTTGTATTTAAAGAATGCTTGTTTTCTTACTTCTTTTAATAATAGAATCCTAAATGTGTTATATCATGTTATTCTAGCTTTATTTTACTTATATAAGTAGTTTGTAATAAATTCTTCATCATTTATAAAACACAAGCTGTTCCCCGTGGTTTCACCCCTGCTGCTCGGCTCCTTTTAGTCGTAGCGTAGCGATGATATATAGCTTATAGCCTTCCCCAATAAATGGGCTATCTAACAATGAAAGAATTTTTTAAATCGGACTAGCAGTTCCTGAGATTAAAGCTTTATAATAATAAGTATAGATAGTGAGATTACTGCTTTCCAAACGTGAATAGGGACAGGCGCCATGGTAGACGTTTTTCTGCATCAAAATGTCTATTCAATGATATATTAATGAGGACTATTGGAGCGGGTACCACGTTCCATACATTTTTGCCCATTGTTCTTTAAGCAAGTGTGAAAAGATAAAGTATATTTTCTCATTTGTGTTTGTTATTAGCAATCACAGGAAGGGCTAGATTTAAATAATGTCAGTGGCAACACTTTATTCGCAGTAGGAAATTATAATAATTGAAACGTCCTTTGCAATACCTTGGTCATCAGCTGATTAGCCGTAACTTGCACGCTCGTACTAGCTAGTATAATCAAGTTAGTAAAAACGTGATTGAAATTTTGTTTTGTTACGGTATAATATTTGATTAACCCCCGTCAATGTTAATATGGCTAGTCTACTAGCCAGACTAACTAGTCGAGTAAACACACACACAATCACCCACACACATATACACACACACACAGTGTATTTGGGATAATTTATACCTTACTAGCTGTGCCCCGCGGTGTTACCTGCGTTAAATTTTATAAATTTTCTTTGCTATAAACCTCACGGAGCCCGAGACCTTTCCAACGAATGCAAAACCGTGGAAATCGGTTCGTGCGTTCTGGAGTTATAGCGTCAGGAAGGAAAACCCGACTTATTTTTATGTAGTAGATATTTGTTTTATGTACTTAGCATACATTTTAGTTAATAGTTTGTTTACTTTTAGTTTTAAATCTTAGTTTTGGTAAATTGTTTAATTGTGTATTGAGTTGAGACAATTTTAGAGGAAAGGCGCTGCCGACTGTGACACATTATTGTGATAGATATTAGTTTAAATAAAATTCATAGTTGGAATTTGTGTATTATTTTTAACTTGTGTGTATTATAAATCCAAAATAAACTTATTATTTTTTTTAAAATCCGCATGTAAAAGACATCTTTAAGATATTTTGTATAAATATATGTGCGGTCATAGTATAATTATTTACGCACGATCCACACATCGGGCTCCATGTGCGTTAACCGCTCCGCCACCGTACAGTGTTATTCGGATTCAAATTTATACAATTAGTGATTAACTAATAAATTTATTACTTTAATTATATTATTATTTATCTTAGTAATCTATGATAAGAAATACATGGCGATATTTTATGCCGTCAGCCAGACAGATGATACAAATAGGGTAGGTAGAAGTAACTTAGTATCACTTAAACACGTATGCACCAACTTAAACTGTTCTCTGAAACATGCGGGTGTTGCGGAAGTAATATTCGAATTCCGCAATTTATACCTTTGTGTTCCGTACGGAAATTCTTACAGGACTTGATATTTATAGTCTACCTACAAATAATACCTACCTACATATAAGTGTACTTATTAGTTCTATCACATTTAATGGGTAAATAGAAAAGAAAGAAAGAAATACTTTTATTAATAATACACATACATACATACAAATTAGTTTAAAGGTGGTTAAAAACAAAATAAATTGCTGTGTACCATAAATGGGTGCCAACTTCAGCATAAGCTACAGCAAAAATTAATAGCGCCTAGTATTCTAGTTGGCCCCAGTGAGTGACGCCATAGTACATATTATTTCTATATAGGTATAAAAAAAGAGTTAAAAGGAAATTAGGTACACTACAAACAATTACAAAAGCAGAACAAGTTATATTATGTACTATGAACAAGAATACTTAGATTAAATAATCCTAAGGGGATAACTAACACATACATTATACGATATATTTAACGGTAATAAAATGTTAATAGAAAGAGAATTGAAAATTATAAAAGCAAAGATTACATTTAGAATGAAAAAATAAAAGAATTCACCAATGGAGTTACAGTTCCGCAAACTTATCTGGCCCGCTGGCAGCGTCGCTGTTATCGCATTTAGTGTTGCTAGTAACTATTTTGTGCAATAAAGTGGGTAAAAATAATATGCACATTGTAACGTAAATATTACTTCACTAAAAAGCAAACAAATACTGACATTACAAATCATTATATTTTTATACAAGAATTATGATCATTTACATAAAATGTATGCTGAGTGTCCTCTAACGGGGATACTCCAGGTATTATTATGTCACCGGAATTGTTTAATGCAGAAGTCATTTCATCATCATCATTATCATAATCACTGCTTTCACTTTCACTATCACTACCTAATTGATTGATGAAAGGCTCGTCTAAGTATCCATCCCTTTTTCGATACTCACTTTCAATATTTTTCACATGATTGTAATGCTTTTGCCATTCATTGACTGTTATTTTATCAAAAGCTTCTGCAATCAATGTAGGCATTTCAGAATTCAATCTACCAATATTCTGATCTGCTTGCTCTTTTTCTTTCACAAGTTTTCTTACAAATCACTCCCCGACAGCTACAATGGAAATAGCAAAAAATAAATAAATAATGAATATTTTAAAATATGTATTTAAATTGAAAGTGCGAGGGGGAGTTTCGTATTTTTCAGAAGCTGAATCTGTAGCAGCAGCTACGCGTTCATACAACTTATTGAAGGGTATAATTGGTGCCTGAAGGTGTTTTTCTTCATTCATATAATTCAATACTTCTAATATAACGTTCCTCGCATCACTTTTTTAAGCGTTCGGCATTATTCACAATTAAAAACCACGAAAAAAAAATTTTTCTTTCTTTCTTTCTTAAAAGAAAAATAAATACGCGCAACAAACAATCAATGGCAGGAATGTCAGGGAATAACAGCCGATTGACATTTCAAACTGGCGTCGTTAGTTCTACTTTTGGCCACCGGGCCAGATAAGTTTGTGGCTCTATACTGACATAATTTCGATTACATTATATATAGTCTTTGGCCAAGCGCATCGATACTCTAAGCACTGACAATCAGTTTAAAATGTAAAAAAAATATGATTAAATGCGTGTTCACAGGAACATTCAACTAATTTAATGACATAAATTAAACGTAAACTTTTTTTAGTTAAAGTAACTGGTTCAGAAGACCTTGACACAGAAACTGGCAATTTAGCATGGGCCCATAGCTTTTTCATAGTTAATATATTCAAGCAATTAATTAGTTTGACCGTCCAATAATTCATAATCTCTTTCATAATAAATAGAAACAGGGGAAATGGTATGAAATTTTGTTGCTTCGATATTATACATTAAATATATCTCAATCTTTTATCTTCCTACTTTTATTTTTAATACGAGAGGCGCTCACAGCTTGATGATCTCACCGGTCCGTAAGTGAGCGGCGAGGTTAAGCAACTAGGCTCGCGGTCAGTCCATGGATAGGTTACCACCAAAGTGGTTTAATTTCTGTGCGTCTCTATGCTTCGGAGAGCATGTTAAGCTGTCAGTCCTGGTTGTAGTCGCTAGACAACAGTCGTTAAGCCATGTCAGAGGCCTACCGGGCGGCTTGAACAACTCTGACACTAGGGTAACCACTGCCCATACGATAAGTAAGTATTTGAAGAAAAACATCAAGACCATGTGAGAATGGAAAATGTATCACCTGACGTATTGTACTAACAAAGAGTACTTATAAAATTAATTGTTACAGACATTTTTTTTTAAATTATTAATACAAAGGTGTTTCTGGTCATTATTTTCTTAGTTTATTTGTTTAGAGCCATTGTTTCTATGACATCGCAATCATTAGCTAGAATTTATTAAGTAGTTGTGTACTTACCCGACACGTGAATGTCGTGGCGGTAGATGATTTTAAGATGTATATATTTATAAAAAACAATGTATTTTAAAAGTAAATAATGGAATTAATTATAATATATTATAAGCTAACAATTAGAAAAACTACAGAGACCCTATTTACACTAATAGGCGTCGAATAATCCCTCCGCATTGCTAAACTCAAAAAGTACTGCATGGATTTACTTCAAATTTTGCATGAATATTACTAAGAGGTCGGGTCAACATATAGGCTACATATTATGAAGCTATCGCCTACGGGGGAGGGGCTGATAATTTATAAAGTTTTAACGCAGGTAAAACCGCGGGACACAGCTAGTAATGAATAAATGAATTTCTCAATTAAACTGCATGTATAATATTATTAAGTCGAAGTGTGTTTAAAATATGTGATGTGAACAATTACTTCATCATCACCATCATACCAGCCGAAAGACGCCCACAGCTGGACAAAGGCCTCCCAATGATATCCACAACTTGTCCGTCTTGAACAATTACTTAGTGACACACCTTATCTTCGCATAATAATCTTGTCCAACAATTGTGTCAAAGTATAATATTGATGTCCTTTGCCCATATTCCTATGAAAGTACGCAATGAGACTATCTCTACACCATAGTATAAAATATACAGTACGGAAACTACGTACACACGCTCGAAACGGCACACAAACATGCGCATCGACAAGACCCCTAAGCGGTTGTCGCGGTGCTGTCAGTAGTGAGTGCCGCATTAAGACGAGTGGTCACGTATGTACAAGTTTAGATGCGCGATATTTTTAAAAATGCGAAGAGCATATTGCATAGTATACGGCTGTTTTAACTCGGCTTCATCAAAACCGTATATTAGCTATCGTATCTGAATCATTCTGTTGATTTTTAAATCAACATCTATTTATATAACAAAATCGAAGGAAAGTCAAAACCGTACATTGAATATTTTTTAAAAGGATACTTAGGGAGTAATCTACAATTGATCTTGAAACCAAAAGTATAATTTTTAGAATTTTTGTCTGTATGTATGTCCGGGCTAAACTCAAAAAGTACTGCACTGGATTTACTTCAAATTTTGCTTGAATATTACTAAGAGATCGGGATAACATATAGGCTACATATTATCACGCTATCACCTAAGGTGGAGGAGCTGTGATGATTTATAAAGTTTAACGCGGGTAAAACCGCGGGGCACAGCTAGTACTTTATAAAAAAAGACTTCAAAAACATTAAAAGTTACATCCCTATAATTATATAACGTAGGTAATTATGTCATCAACTAGGCTTAGTTTCATTACTGTCCATATTTATACTGTCTACACAAACACACGAAAAAAATCATGAACGAGAAAGTGTGTACGAAATGACATTATTATCTGACAAACGAAGGTTAAACACTTGTCCAGCACACTTTACAGATGTCTGATAATTTAGATAAGATTTTAAGACGATTTCGTAATAATAATATATACCTATATTTCTTTTGTATCATAGTTACACTATTGATAAAGGGTTTATTATGAAATTCGTGTTCAATACGTGACTGTTGCATCGAAACGTTATCTAACTAAATGGGTAAACTCCTGGGTAGGGTTTTTCTCGCCTAGACTTTCATAAAATGTACCAACATGTTATGAAAGTCTAGGCGAGAAAATCCAGTTACATGAACCCATTGCCTGATATCTGGTTATATATCTTTTCCGCTACAAATCAATTTATTTATTTTCTTATTTTCTTTAAGACGCAATCAACGAAATAAATGATCGCTTGATCATTAACCTAGTAATTAACACCGCCGAACATAATAAGTAGATATTTCTTGACGTTTTGTAGCCAAGGATTATCCGGGTTAGGTTAGGAATTTTCCTGTAGGGTCAGGTTCGAAATGTCGGTTTTTTTTTTTGCTTTTGGAGGCAGACGAGCTGGCGGCCCACCTGATGGTAAGCGGTAACCGCTGCTCATGGACATTCGCAGTGCCAGGGGGCACAGCAAACCGCTGCTGCCTTACGATCTTTTTACACCGCGTTTAAAGAAGGAGATGTCGTAGCGCTGAGGAAACACCGCAGCAGGGAATTCATTCCTGAGCCTACATGTGGGATGTATGAACGCTGAAAGCGAACCGTG
Organism: Pseudoips prasinana; assembly: GCA_951640165.1. Lineage (NCBI taxonomy): Eukaryota > Metazoa > Arthropoda > Insecta > Lepidoptera > Nolidae > Pseudoips > Pseudoips prasinana. The sequence continues at coordinate 12,257,550 of OX621259.1, read as the reverse complement.
CTGGTCGGGGGGTGGGGGGGGGGGGTTCTATCGACGAATTCGCCTGTCATCGGGGTCGTGATCGGAGATGCAGGTTAAAAGCACTAAATAATTCGTCGTAAGACGTCACATGTGCTCATGGAAGCCGATTGAATGAATGTCTGGTCATTTTTAATCTTCAGCTATTTGAACGCCGATCACGATCGCGATGACTGTCGAATTAGGCGGTAAGAATTAATCGTGGTAACCCTAGTGTCAGAGGTGAGTGGATTCGACCCCTATTGCTGACTCCTGCCAGTCCAGCGCAACGACTGCGCCACAAACAGATCGCTATCTACCCGGAGCTGCTTGCACGTGGCAGCAGTAGAGAACACCACTTCTCACACTGCCACCACAGCCCCGAGAGGCTACCGGCCGCTGCCGATCGGCTCGTTCCCGATCCCGTTCACCGGCTTTCTGGAGCATGACTGCCTAACAGAAGGAGACCACGGCGTGTAAAAGCCCGCTAGTAGGTCTCTGACATGGCTTAATGACTGTCGTATAGTGACACAGCTGATTATGACTCGACTCATTTTATAAAGGATGCTTTTCATAATTTTCCTGTTTATAATAATTTCAAGTCACGATGTCCCTCTAGGACATTTCCTCTGTCAATGAATGTACAGTGATTCAATACTGAGAAATGTTTCCGGTAGTGGGTAGTACATAGCTACCTCTTACCATTTAGGGTTTGTTTTATAGCGTGATTCTAATCGTATTGTTTTAATTTATTCCTTTTGTATGAAGAAGAACAATTTACACTTGTATGTAAGTCAATAACATAAGTACACCGACAACTGCCCTCTTAAATAAGCCCTATTATTGTCCATGCCTTGGTTGTCTGGAAGATATCACATGGTGTGATGTTAGTGATAAGACCGCCAATTGTATACTTCTTAATTATATGTTCCTGTACTGTGTGATTTTACTATTGCTGTACAATAAAAGTTAATATAATATTATGAGATATATTATCAACTATATAAAAATAAGTCGGGTTTTCCTTCCTGACGCTATAACTCCAGAACGCACGAACCGATTTCCACGGTTTTGCATTCGTTGGAAAGGTCTCGGGCTCCGTGAGGTTTATAGCAAAGAAAATTTATAAAATTTAACGCGGGTAACACCGCGGGGCACAGCTAGTAAGATATAGACTCTTTATTGCACACCAAAGATATAAACCCACTACAAAGGACCATAAAGTAAGGTGATGAGTATAATAAAAAGGGTAAAGAGTATCATTCATTATTTTAAAAAACCGGCCAAGCGCGAGTCGGAACTACGCGGTACGTAACATTGTTCTTTAAGCCTTCAGGACCTTCGCGTTGAGAGATTCTTTCATGCATATTATCAATCTTCTTTAAAAAAAAAAAAAAATGGGCAACCATTAACGCCCGAAATTAATAAACGATCCTTATCCATTTTATGCTATCTACGATAGCAATTTCGATCCATTTGTCTATTAAACCGTGCCAATAAAGCATCCACAGATTGAAAAAGCAATCTTTCCGAACCAGCGATCTTTGGGAGGACGGATCATAGAAAAAGATAGGCCTCTGTACTAAAATGACAGGTTGCACGTGCCAATAACCAATCCATTAATTTTGACATAAGCTTAGATAGCCAAAACAATCTAAAGTTGCAATCCTAGAAATTCGGTGGATTGACAATTGGTTCTAAAGATAAAATTGGTGAAATAGTTCATTATATTCCAAAATAGCTTTGCATATAAATGATAAATAATAAGAATATTTTTTTTGTTTACAAAATAGGCGGCAACAACTTCAAGTCACTGTTTAAATTATTTGTAAAACAAACACAGAAATCAATAATAAAATTATTGCTTATCATATCAGAATCCATTATAGGTATTATATTTATTAATAAGTAATTATTTGTATATTAGTTATAAATGCTTTGCAACAAAAACAAACAACCAACTTACTGCTTGTTTGTTCTTGATCCGATCGGCGACCACGGCGCCGGCGTGCGTTTTGCTTGTCAAATTTTGATACGTTCCGTTCCACCAAAACATAATGTTTGACCAATTAAGTTTCATTTTATTATTATATACCCTAGTCGTCTAGTAAAACATTTTAACTTAGCTGTAAATAAGTCAGTATTGATGACTTATTTTTAATATATTTAAAAATAAATTTTCATCTTAAATTAAATGGTATAATTGTGTCCTGAGTTACCGAGTTCTGCATAAAACGGAACGCTGCAGAGGGAAAGGATCGCACCCCGATCTCTGGGCAAAAAATGGATGGATTGATATGTTTTGTTATTGACACGCAGGTAGAGATCAAGATAGCGATAGAGCTAATATAGAGATAGGACTGACTGACAGATTGCGGATCGTTTATTAATTTCGGGCGTTAGAGGTCACTTACTACTTACTACTTAAAAAAACTTACGGCGCGATACTTGGGCACCTCCAACAAAAACTCCAAACGTTGCATTAGGTACATAATGATTGAACGCTCCCTTAGTGAAATAGCTCAATACTCTGATTTCTTTACTCTGATTTCTTAACTCTGGTTTCTGTAACTATATACCGTAAGCCATGATATTTAGTTTGATCACGTAATAAACAGACGTGCCACGAGTGTCACGTTATAATAGTCTGTAATATTACAACCTGCTTGGTGAAATATTAGTTGCATCGATTTCAATTGAATACTCTGGTAGTTTCTTTTAGGACAGAAGTTTCAATAAAATTTGTTTGATCGTGTGAAAATACAGAATCGAAACCATAGTCATGTACGCAATTTGCAGTTTCATCGATTTTATATAACTATACTACATATTTATAATTTTGGTTTCACCCACGTTAAACTTTATAAATGACCACAGCTCCTCCCCCGTAGGTGATAGCGTGATAATATGTAGCCTATATGTTGACCTGACCTCTTAGTAATATTCATGCAAAATTTGAAGTAAATCCATGCAGTACTTTTTGAGTTTAGCCCGGACATACATACAGACAAACAGACAAAATTCTAAAAACTATATTTTTGTTTTTGCTATCGAATGTAGATCACGCCCCAAGTATCCTTTAAAAAAATTATTCAATGTACAGTTTTGCCCTTCCTACGATTTTATATGTATAGATATAGATTTATGGTCTCCAATAAGGAATAAGGATATTTCCCACCATCACAAACTCATCGGTCCACCTTATGGAGCATGATAGGGACATTTTGTGCAACTTTCATTGACCGTGCCTCAGGAGCACGTAAAAGCGTCGGTCATGTACATCTTTCCGGTCGTCTCGCTAGTGGTCCCATCGGATCATGAGAGTGATGGAATGGAAAGTGCCCCTGTGTTTGCGCATACACTTGTGCACTATAATATGTCCTGCGCCATTGGCTAGTCTCAATTGAGACTGGCCTCCGTGGCTGAAATTCTGCCGGGAGGACATTATTATTATAATAATGTTGAGACGGCGACCCTTCAGCGGGACATGCAGGGAAACCCTTAATTAATATGTAATGGGTTTATTAATTTGAAATATGTATGTCAGGTACATACCTTAATTATTAAGCATCTTTATTTATTTCCCTACTCATTACTAAGCTATATATCTCTTTTTATTGTGCATGTTGTTTGTAATCTACATAAATTTATTGTATTTCCCGTATGTCTTAATTGCTGATTCAATGTATTCTCTACTTCTAAATGATGTAATTATAATAATTTTTATTTCTGAACATAATTCCATATAAAATTATTAGTAAGGCTTAAAACCTATGTTAGTTCAGACTCCAGCACATCAAGCTACCCCAATCTGTCAAATTTCCCCGATTGAAAGTGAACCTTATGCTTAAATGATAAAAGTTGAAAATCTAAAAAAGAATTTTGACAGATCGGGGTAGCAGGATCTGTTGGCGTCTGTACCTTAAAATCTACTTATTAATTATTAAGCACACTAAACAGGACAGTACCAGAACTATGCACCTTAATCCAGTGCCGCACAAAACAGCCGTGCAATTTATAAAGGCAATAAAAAACATGTGAACGACATGCTCTTTACTGCGTCTATAAATTGCGCGGCAGAATAGGACACTCCACCCTATCTATGGTGTTTAGAAGGCCGTTGGGGCTGCCCCGCACACGATACATCAGTAATGACATTTAAACTATGTAGTTTTGTGATATAAAAGTCAGAATCACCACCATTGAGATATTAAATTTAGTTTATGATACAAACAGAATTGCCACCATTGTCACGTAATATAGAATAGTTTCATTAAAGGCATGCAACTATCTGTGTTACCTATTTGGTGAAATAATAGTTGTAACGTTTTTCAATCAAAGGCTGGTATTTCTATAGAATACTCTCGTAGTTCAGTAGGCACGTACTTACTCGGTTACCAAGTACTTTGTGGGTATGTTGGGTATGTTATCTACTCGGTTGGGTATGCGCAACGTGATCATGGTCAGGCGTTTGCTTGGTTAATTGGAAAAGAATAGAAAGTTAAAGACAAGGGTACAGAGATAAATTAAATTGTAAAGGAAGTATGTCCGGTGTTGTTAATGAATTAATTGTGGAATTTAATTGTTATGTCTTTGAATAGGCTGCGTTAAGAGGCATTCCAAACAGATATTACATATACAAACGTATTCCTCCATTTGCTTCTGCTAGATGAAACTATTAACTTTCTTAAGCAAGTTTATTGTACAAATAATAATATCCTGGGACATTATTTACATACGGCCATATGATCTCAAACTAAGCAGAGCTTGTACTATGGAAACTAGATAACTGATATACTTACTACATAGGTATACCACTTTTCTTTTGTAAATACATACTGACTTACTTATATACATAAAATACATCCAGACTCAGGACAAACAGACGTGTTCATGCACACAAATATCTGTCCTGGGTGGGAACCGAACCCACGACCTCCGGCGTCAAAACAAGCATTTGCCAACCACGCATCATAGTATAATAACATCAGGTGGCTTGTTCATTCGTGTAGTGCAGCCACAAAAAAAGAACTTAACCCAATTTCTGTCTCAGTCGCACGCGTGTGCAATGCAATGCATGCGTCCTTGTTGACAATCACAAGTTATGCACATTAACTACAGGATGTTGTATTTTTGATAACTATGCAAGGTGTCATATGAATAATCGGCGTAATTAAGGAGCGCTATCGAACCATGAAACTGAAATCATTAAACAAAACCATTTTGTTATATAAAAAAATATTTTGGCGGCCAATACGGTCGGATTTCCTTATAATTATAATATTGATAACAAAGATTTTAGATTAAATTATGTATTTCTATAGTTTTAATTTGTTTTAAGTTGAATTGTAAATCTGTGAATTTTAATTTATTATGTTTTTATTTGATTTTTTTTTTATTATATAGGATACATTTATAAACAATGTTAAATTGATGTAATACTATGGACTTTTAAGTCTGAAATAAAGATTATTATTATTATAATACAAAATTTATTAGCTGATCGTTATCCTTGAATAATAATAGTAATATCCTGGGACCAACTAAGCAGAGCTTGTAGTATGACAAAATAATAAATAAAATAAAAAAGGTTTTTATTCCCGTAGACTTTAAAGAAGCGCTTGTAAATATTCAGAACATTTTTTAAGGATTTTATTTGGCTTTATTCATAACTAGCAGTACCCGCGGACTTCGTACCGCGTTATAAATATTTTTGTCCCTGCCCGTTTGTCCCGCAATTTGGATTACATTATTCAAGTTTAAGTAAAGATGCGTTATTATTTTTGACATTTATCATAGCCTATGACACTCTATAATAACGTATCTTTCTATTGATGGAATAATTTTTAAAATCGGTTCAGTAGATCCAGAGATTACCCCTTACAACGTCACGAACTCACAAACGTTACCTCTTTATAATGTTAGTATAGAAGTATAGATTAATCAATTTATAATTATTTCTAGGTAAGTACATATAAATATTTAGGTACACGGATTGACAATAAGATTTATTTTATAATAGTAATGATATTTAGCTAGCTTATATTAAGTTAATGTCAAGGAGGTCATGTGACATGTGTAGATTAAATTATCGAAATTTAAAGTTTAGCTATATATTTACTACATATTGTCTGAATGGGTCTATATTAAGGTACGAATTAAATATTGTTATTATAGAAACCAGATTCATATATTATCTACATATACTACTAGATACTTATTTTGTAAATACATACTTATATAGATGATTACACTCAGACTAAGGACAACCAGACATGTTCATGCACACAAATATCTGTCCTGGGTGGGTATCAAATCAACGACCTACGGCGAGAAAGGCAAGCTTTTACCAACCACGCCAAACGGCCATGTATACAGTTTCGCGAACTGGTAAAATGTCGATTCAGAGAACATCGAAAAGCCTTCATTACAAGGTAGGTAAGTATCGAAATTATCCTTATGATAATGTGCAAGAGTTGGGAAAGGGGAAAACCCTAAAGAAATAATGTGAACAGCATTCAATGCAGTGAATGCTGTTCACAACACAAACTGGTTTCAAAAGTTATCGTTAGAGATACAAGATATAAATAAATGTTCAAAAGACTCACCTAAAGATAATAATTATATTCTGTTTCGTTTTCCTTATAGATGGAAGTACTAAAACTAGTTTTAAATCCTAAAATGTAAACCATAATAAATATATCGAAATCGACTATTCTTCTGGGTCTAAAATAAAGGATTTTTTATTCATAAAAAAATTACGTGTATGTTAAAAATAACCTTATTAAATTGTCGAATGCTTTGTTGGTCAAGCGGTCAACATTCTACAATAGATAATAAGATCGTAGGTTCGGCTTCCAGAATAACAAAATCCTACTATGATATTGGTATTATAAATGTGAAAGTTAGTGAGTATGGAGGTGTTACTCTTAAATGCTATAGTAAATAATTACTGAAACACTGATGAACGCGACGGTAAGGTCGGTTTTTCTTATTCAAATAGTTCATATGGACTGTGACCATTGTCAGTAAGTAAAGAGGTCATTGTACAGATCAAGCTACCCCAATCTGTTAATTTTCCCCAATTGAAAGTGAACCTTATAATTTTGTGATAAAGTTGAAAGTCTATATAAGAAATTTGACAGTTTGTCGTAGCTGGATGTGCTGTCGTCTGTATTAATTTCTTCCTGCCCTATAACCGAACTTTACTAATACAAATTGACCAAGTCCTTTGAGTTTTCAGTTATTTTGATTGGAAGTGTCATTTTTCAGTCTTCGTTTCTGATAGTAGGTACTGTGATTTAGTTTGCCCATGTGTGGGCAATTCGTAATGGTGCGATTACGAAAGAGTCAATTGTAAAACATGAGGCTACATTTCTGATATTTGATATCGATGAGGAATTGAACATGTCACGCATAGATTAAACGTATTTTATGACTTGGATTCGGAATAAATGTAGTAATGTACAGACGCCAGCTACCCCAATCTGTCCAATTTCTTTTATAGATTTTCAATTTTATCACATAAGTATAAGGTTCACTTTCAATTGGAGCAATTTGACAGATACGGGTAGCTTGATGTGCTGGCCTCTGTACCATTAGTAAATACAAGACTAGCAATTTAATAGATGATATTTTTCTCATTAATAAATAATGAATTTTATTCAGCACTTGGCTATTAACATACACTTGTCAGACGCCAGCACATCCAGCTACCCCAATGTGTCAGATTTCTTTTATAGATTTTCAACTTTATCACATAAGTATAAGGTTCACTTTCAGCATCCTTCATTGCACCATATCATGATTGACTAATCGATGAAGATATTCTTTAGGTACGAGGTTTACTTGCCTAGGTCACGTGTTAGAAATTGCTTCACATTGCTTTCGTTTTTAAAACATGCCCATAGTACAGACGCCAGCACATCCATCTACCCCAATCTGTCAAATTTCTTTTATAGATTTTCAACCTTAACACTTAAGCATAAGGTTTACTTTCAATTGGGGCAATTTGAAAGATTGGTGTAGCTTGATGTGCAAGGATTATTATTATAAGGATATATTTAAATTGGAATGCTGAACAGTTAAAGTTTCATGTGTTAGAGTTCTCAATCATATCCAATTATATCTTTAAAAGTAAATGTTGACACAGGTCATGGAGAACGAGACTGCAGTAAGTACCTAAGCCTGCTGGCTCGCACTTAGCTGGCTTCAACTAAATTATATTATTGTTTGTGTACTTTCTATACTCTCTAATTGGCTCCTTGCACATTTAAGACCATCTTGTAAATCATATATTTTACAGGAACTACCCTCAATCATGAAAAATGGCGTAAGTATTTAAGTTTAAAGCAAATTGTTTACCGAGCCTTTCTTAAGATCATCACATGATCAAATGCCTAGTTTCTATAATGGACATACAGACAATCATAAATTTTTTGGGTTCCGTAAAAAAAACGGAACCCCTAATAGATTCGTCATGTCTGTCTGTCTGTCCGTCCACACAGCCACTTTTTTCCGAAACTGTAAGGACTATACTGTTGAAACTTGGTAAGTAGATGTATTCTGTGAACCGCATTAAGATTTTCACACAAAAATAGAAAAAACAATATATTTTGGGGGTTCCCCATACTTAGAAGTGAAACTTATTTTTTTTTTCATGCCAATATTGTGTGGTATCTATGGATAGGTCTTCAAAAATGATATTGAGGTTTCTTATATATTTTTTTTATAAACTGATTAGTTTGCGCGAGAGACACTTCCAAAGTGGTAAAAAAATTTGCTGCTACGGAACCCTTCATGAGCGATACCGACTCGCATTTGGCCTATGACTTATGTAGATATTACAACAAAGTTTCATCAAAATCCGTTCCCTAGTTTTTGCGTGAAAGAGTAATAAACATCCATACATACATACTCACAAAGTTTTCCCGTTAATAATTAAGTAGGAAAGAATTATGACGTTTGAATACCATACAATTGAAAGTTACACCTGTGTTTGCTCGCGTATAACCAAGAACGGGGTTATCGGGCAAATCTTTACACTTCTAGTACAGACGCCAGCACATCAAGCTACCCCAATCTGTCAAATTGCCCCAATTGAAAGTGAACCTTATGATTTTGTGATAAAGTTGAAAATCTATAAAAGAAATTTGACAGATTTGGGTAGATGGATGTGCTGGCGTCTGTACTATCGGCATGTTTTCAAAACGAAAGCAATGTGAAGTAATTTCTAACACGTGACCTAGGCAAGGGAACCTCGTGAAGAATATCTTCATCGATTAGTCAATCATGATATGGTGCAATGAAGGAATGAATAATTAAAAACTTGCCAAGAACGAGTCGAACTCGCGCACGAAGGATTCCGTGAACTATACAATATTTAATAATGTCCTGATGCTGAATTTCGGCGGCTAGTTTCAATAGAGATTAGCAATCTACAACATTTAACTTAATTAACGCACATCCTGAAAATAGTTTGTTCAGAATCGTTTACTGAATCGATTTATATCATTTTTAATATAGGTATTTTTTTAATCTAAAATAATTAAAGTTACGGAAATTATAGTTATTTTAACCCTGTACCTACAGTCAAAACAAATTGGAATGGACCGTAAGTCAAAGTTATAATACTTACAAATCGCAGTTTTATTTGTGTTCATACAAATTCCATCATTCAACACAAAATATAGAAAAATAAACTTTATTCCACGAAACTAATTTAGTAAATAACAATGCATATACATGTTAAATCGAAAATGTAATGTATGGATTATGATTACAACATAATATATACATTATAATTAGTATTAATTTAAGTGTCTTCAATATGAGGATACTGACTAGTCTGTACTTTGTTTTTTTATCAGTGTTACTCACCAATGTCATTGTGCATGTTGTGGCACCTTTAGAAGCTGTACATTTAAATTATATTATTGTATAGATTAAAACATTTTAGATTTAAGTAGATGTAACAGCTACTGGATGTCCTTAAATAAATAAATAATATTTTAATTGGGGTGTTTGAGGGTGTGCGTTAATTACGTTACATGCTGTATAAGTGTGTGCGCAAACACAGAAGGATTTCTATTTCATCACCCAAAATATTTATAACGCGGAATAAAGTCCATGGGCACTGCTAGTCCTTTATAAATGTAGTAAACTAAGTCTTTCCAAATATGTAATATAAGTTCCGATCGTATATTTGATCATAGGATTAAACAAATAAAATTAAATAAAAATACCTAGAACATGGCAAAAACTTAATAGTACCATTTACCTAAGTATTAATTACCTACAAAGACATGGCAGGTAATTAATGCTTAAACTTTACTATTAAGTTATTGCCTAATTGCATAACTTGATATTGGTAAAACTATAATATACATATATCTATACATATAATAAAATCGTAGGTAAGTCAAAACTGTACATTGAATATTTTTTTTAAAGGATACTTGGGGCGTGCTCTACTATCGATATCGAAGCCAAAAGTATAGTTTTTAGAATTTTTGTCTATATGTCTGTATGTATGTCCGGGTTGAACTCGAAAAGTACAGCATGGATTTACTTCAAATTTTGCATGAATATTACTAAGAGGTCGGGTCAACATATTGGCTACATATTATCATGCTATCACTTACGAGGGAGGAACTGTGATAATTTATAAAACTTAACGCGGGTAAAACCGCGGGGCACCGTTAGTCTTTTTATATATCTTAAGAATTCAAAGTTATATAAAAATAAAGCAAATATAAGATTAAAAACAAGATCTTACAAACGAATCTAACCTTTGAAATCTATAACAATTATCTTTTACAATTTTTAAATTAAATATTCAGAATTGCAATCATGCTAATAATTGTAAAATAATTGGTTTATATAAAAGTGGCTAAGTGCGCATCGGGTATTGATCTAATACGGTTCCGTATATATAATATGACATACAAAGACTCAGGCCGGTTTCCCGAGAGATTGGCAGAGACAACTAAATAATTTTCCAGATCCTAACAGGTACAGTTTTACAATGAATGAGTAAAGACCTTTTTTTTTGTATCATTAAAGTTAAAGAAAACAGGCCAACTCTTGTCATTATTTTTTATAAATACAAATATATATAATAACAAACATATATTTAAACGTTATTTAATGATAAAGTACACTTTGTGGATTGTATTCTTTATGTCATTGCTATAGCAAGAACACCTTATAAAAATATATATCGGGGATTCTATATAAACCCACTAGCTGTGCCCCGTGGTTTTACCTGCGTTAAACTTTATAAATTATCATAGCTCCTCCCCCGTAGGTGATACCGTGATAATATGTAGCCTATATGTTGACCCGACCTCTTAGTAATATTCATGCAAAATTTGAAGTAAATCCGTGCAGTACTTTTTGTGTTTAGCCCGGACATACATACAGACAAACAGACAAAAATTCTTAAACTATATTTTTGGCTTGAATGTCGATCACGCCCCAAGTATCCTTTTTTAAACATATTCAATGTACAGTTTTGACTTTCCTATGATTTTATTATATGTATAGAATTAATAAAACAAAAACAGTATTTATTCACCTAAAATTTAACAAGCAATTTAAAATTTAATTGTAAGTTCTAATATGTTACTAGATCAGTGACTTATATTTGATCATATAGAATTAATTATATTTTAATTTATATTAGTAATGGTTTAGTTAAATAGTCAATTTAATTAGGTCATTTTCAAAATGGTTATTTATTTCTAATAGTTATATCTATACATATAATAAAATCGTAGGAAAGTCAAACCTGTACATTGAATATTGTTTAAAAAGGATACTTGGGGGGTGATCTAAAATCGATATCGAAGCCAAAAATATTGATTTTAGAATTTTTGTCTGTTTGTCTCTATGTATGTCCGGGCTAAACTCAAAAAGTTCCGCATGGATTTACTCCAAATTTTGCATCAATATTAATAAGAGGACGGGTCAACATATAGGCCATATATTATCACGCTATCACCTACGGGGGAGGCGCTGTGATAATTTATTAAGTTTAACGCGGGTAAAACCGCGGGGCACCCTAGTAATATATCGCACTTTTAAAACAAAACTGGCATTCTACGAAATTATTCTTAATGAACTCTTTTTTCGAAATAACTACATTATTTATTATTACAGTTGCAGTTTGTAACTAAAAGTAAGATAGGTCAACTGTTAAATAATGCTAATTGTAGTACTATATTACATTACCTGGCCTAGATATAAATCATAATACTGCATCAAAAACATGAAACGGTCATACTGACAAAATACTGTTTTTGTATAATGCCACTTTTGTTTTAAAGGTGCGATATATAGTTAGAGATTCTTTTACTCCGTCTTGCCTAAATGTTTCATATTATATTCTCGCCTATATTGAGGTAAGAATCCAATAAATTTTAACTATCATAGAACCCTAATAAAGTAATATTTTAGGTGATTAGTCGATGTCGTAATAATAGACTATTCTATTATATTACGACACTAAAGTCATTAAAATTTATAATTTATCATCTGATCCAATTAAGTGGTTTATGGAATGATCTTCAGATAATGCCTTTTTTATTGATTGTTGATAAGTGTGCATAAATTATAAATTCAAATAATAATGTCCTCCTAGCCGTATTTCGGCAACGGCGGCCAGTCTTAACGGAGATTAGCCATCTGCGCGGGACATGTTATAGTGCTCAAGTGTGTGCGCAAACACAGGAGCATTTTCTATTCCATCACTCTCATGATCCGATGGGACGCCTTGCGACACGACCGGAAGGAGGTCAGGCACAGAACCGACGGCTTTACGTGCTCACCGAGGCACGGGGGTATAATACCGCCAACACCCATAAATTCAAATATGATGACAATAATATGAATATCCTTCAATATTCTGAATTACTTAAATTAATAACCAAAACTTGACAGGAAAATAAAATTTCCCCCGATTTATTAACTTAAACGGTAATGCTAATTATTTAATATAGACTGTATGTTATTTATTTTAATTAAAATTACATTTTTATATCTTCATTCATAAATTCTACAAATAATTTCCGGAAAGTAACCACCTCCGACATGCTCAGAACAAATGGTAAACATAATTCATACGAAAATTCATAAACTCCATAAATAATTTCCTATAGGAATTAATTGACTTTCATCTTTTAATACAGGCATAGATAAACAACTAAATCTATAAAATAATTAATATTTTTCATCATAATTGCTGCTACAATTTAATAAAAAGATATACAATTTAAAATCACACTTATATCTATAGGTACATATATTAGGTCTTTACCTATGAAATTGCCGTTCTGCAGTACTGGCCATTTCAAATCAAAATAATTTTTGTTTGGCTAAGAATTCTAATTTCAAATTAATTTTATTTTAAAAACATGGATTCTTTTTTCCAAAAGTAGTCATTTCTTTATTGATTAGTGTTACATTTTCATCGCATTTCAATCTTTTTCGTCATCATGGATACGTTAAAAATTCGAGTAATTATGGAATATGAGTACCGTCGTGGCAGCAACGCGGCACAAGCGGCACGCAACATCAACGACGTTTACGGAGCTAACACTACAAACCAACGCACCACCTGTTATTGGTTTGCTCGCTTCCGTTCTGGAAATTTCACCAGAAAAATGAACCTCGCGGTCGTCCGAAGACTTTGGTCGACAATGACGAATTAAAGGCGGTTGTGGAAGCTGATGATACACAATCTACGGCTGAATTAGCAGCAGCTTTCGACGTTAGCGTCAAAACAATATTGGTCCATTTGCGTCAAATTGGCAAGGTAAAAAAACTTTACAAATGGGTGCCCCACGAACTCAATGATCGCCAGCGCGAAGTACGCGTCGAGACGTGCCTTGCACTGCTCAACAGACACACAAATGAAGGAAAATTGAACCGCATTGTTACCTGCGATGAAAAATGGATTCTGTTTGATAACCGCAAGCGCTCAGCAAGTTGGTTGGATCCTGGTTCAGCACCTAAACAATGCCCTAAACGAAAACTTACCCCTAGAAAAGTGATGGTCACTGTTTGGTGGTCTAGCGCCGGTGTGATTCATCACAGCTTCTTACCAAACGGGGTGAGCATTACTGCAGATGTGTACTGTGAAGAACTGAGCACAATGATGGAGAAGCTGGCGCATCTCCAACCAGCATTGGTCAATCGCTCGTCTCCGCTGCTCCTGCACGACAACGCGCGACCTCATACTGCACAGCAGACGGTCTCCAAGTTGCAAGAACTGGGGTTGGAAGCTCTCCGTCATCCGCCCTACTCACCAGACCTTGCGCCTACAGACTACTACTTTTTCCAGAATTTGGATAACTTCTTGGCGGGAAAAAAATTCAATACCCGAGAGGCAGTACAAAATGCCTTTGAAGAATTTGTTGCCTCCCGTCCAGCTGATTTCTTTAAGAAGGGCATCAATAAACTGCCACTGCGATGGCAAAGATGCATTGATTGCATGGGTGATTACTTCGATTAATACAAATAAAAAAATTCATGAAAAAAATTCGTTTAAATTTTTTCATACAAAACGGCAATTTCATAGGTAAAGACCTATTATATATATAAAGAGTAGCTGACTGACATATCAACGCAGGGCCTAAACTATAGGGGTTAGAAACTTGTTGCAAAGGGGTTCCTTTTATAGCCAAGGTGAGCACTAAGAAAGGAGTTTTGGAAATTCATCCCCTAAGGGGGTAAAATAGGGGATAAAACGTTGTATGAAAATCCGTCATTTTGGAAGTTAAAGGCATTACAATGGGTCCTTTCAGTTAAAAATAAAAAACATGCATTTTAGGATTTTTGGAAATCCCACCACTAAGGCCGTGAAATAGGGGATGTAAGTTAGTATGAAAAGACATTTTTAAGTAAGGTTAATGCGGGTGAAGCCGCGGGGCACAGCTAGTTCATTCATAAATTGTGCAAGGAATATCCGTCAAGTTTCACATAGCGAGCTAAGAACAGAGATCACAATATAAAGCAGGTATACGAATTAAGTGAGTTGGAGTGAGTTCCTTCTCTTAAAGCAGGCATATATATATTATTTGCCCTAAATACATCCTAATTAATTGACACGTGTTGCAGCGATTAAGACACGTGTAAAATACCCCGCGGCACAGATATCATTTCCCTAGTGCGAGCTTGCCTTTATAAAAATAAATATAAATTTGCATGTCGAATTGTTTCTTACACTTTCAGTCCTCAACTAATTATTATGAAATTTTGTGCACATATTATCAAGGGTACAGGAAAGGATATAACATAACACCTTTCTATCAGAAAAACTACTGTTTCTGATGGTTAACTTGTATAAAACAATCAAAATACAAAATCAATATTTAGTGTTAATTCCGCTAATTGTCAGTTTAATCATGCTGGGATGCAATTTGCACCGCCCTCCCGCCCGCAAAAATGTGCACATGCAAAGAAGGACAATATAAAAAAAAATAAAAAGCAAATTACATGCGCCAGTACGATACCCAACACGTGTTTCGGTCCTCCACGGACCATTCTCAAGGGCTGCTAACTCGTCGAGTGCTCGAAGGAGACTAAAAGTCAACGAGGCGAGCGCTCCTTTATATACTACCAACCGCATGGACAATTATTTCTAACTACCCCCAAATATTCGTAGTAAAGGAGATGAAACTAAATTTGTTTGGTCATTCAACAATGCAAAACTATTACTGCTATGTTTTAATATTTCTAATTGTTCCAACACACATAACCGGAAACTTTTATCACAATTATGTAAAATATTATACGTATTATTGTCGCCCAAAGAATGGCCAGTTTCAATTAAATGTTTGGCGTAATGAGATTTATCAGGATGGCCATTCCTATAAGCAGCTACATGCTCTTTATACCGTATTTCAAAATTTCTGCCTGTCTGACCTATATATACCGCGTCACAATCATCGCAGACCAACCTATACACACCGGATTTCTTGCAATTTTCCAAATTATCTTTTCCATTACAAAGACGTCGTATAGTTTGGTCCGTCCGAAATGCAACATGAATATTATTTTTACGGAGTAAATTGGCAATTTTATCTGAAATTGGGCCCATATAGGTCAGACTACCAACATATTTGTTAATACGGTCAGGGGGGCATGCATACAGTAAAGAGCGAACCCTACATCTCTGATTATTTTTAATCAAATTATCAATAATAGATTTAGGATAACCGTTTGATAACGCGATTTAATTGAAACAATTAATTTAATTAAAACTGGCCATTCTTTGGGCGACAATAATACGTATAATATTTTACATAATTGTGATAAAAGTTTCCGGTTATGTGTGTTGGAACAATTAGAAATATTAAAACATAGCAGTAATAGTTTTGCATTGTTGAATGACCAAACAAATTTAGTTTCATCTCCTTTACTACGAATATTTGGGGGTAGTTAGAAATAATTGTCCATGCGGTTGGTAGTATATAAAGGAGCGCTCGCCTCGTTGACTTTTAGTCTCCTTCGAGCACTCGACGAGTTAGCAGCCCTTGAGAATGGTCCGTGGAGGACCGAAACACGTGTTGGGTATCGTACTGGCGCATGTAATTTGCTTTTTATATTGTCCTTCTTTGCATGTGCACATTTTTGCGGGCGGGAGGGCGGTGCAAATTGCATCCCAGCATGATTAAACTGACAATTAGCGGAATTAACACTAAATATTGATTTTGTATTTTGATTGTTATGGATTTCCGCAAAGTAACGCCTGATTCCATTACTTGTATAAAACAGCTGGTAAGATCTAGTAACTAAATAAAAGTATTTACTGCTCGAGCTTACGAATTTATATAACATCTATTGCCAATTTGCATTGCCTATTAAACTGTTTATTACCAATAATAGCCACATAGATTTAGAGCCGCATTATATTAGTTTATGACGCTATATTAAGATACAACTTTTGTTGGCAATTAATGAGTTTGGTATATGTTTCAATTAAATCCTGAAGTTAGGACCTATGGTTATGTAATAATTATGGTAAATGTGTTATATGAAAGTTTATGGTCACTCGTAAATAAGTAAATCTATGCGCAGTATTGGTGCGAGGTAAAGAAACTACTTAGGTAGGTACACATTAAGTAGGAGACTTTGTACCCCTATGATTTATGAAGTTATAGTTCTTAATGCCCGCTTGACTTGGGGAGTTAGATGGTGAATGTGTGATGAGAACGTTAATAAAACTGTGATAAACAACGAAATCTATAAAATAATTAGTATTTTTCATCATAATTGGTGCTACAATTTAATAAAAATATATACAATTTAAAATCACACGTACTTATATCTTCTAATAGGAGAAGCTGACTGACTGACTGACTGACATATCAACGCAGGGCCTAAACTATAGGGGTTAGAAACTTGAAATTTTGCAAAAAGGTTCCTTTTATAGCGTAGGGGAGCACTAAGATAGGATTTTTGGAAATTCATCCCCTTATGGGGTAAAATAGGGGATAATACGTTGTAAAAAAACCGTAAACCGTAATAGTTCTTTATGCACGCTTGACTTGGGCAGTAAGATGGTGAATGCGTGACGAGAACGTTAATAAAAGTGTGATCAGGCGAGGCGAACAGAAATTGAGAGGGAGATATCTCTAGGTTAGTGAGAGAGGGTTAAGTTTCGTACCTATATTACTGTAGCGGCAAGAGAGAGGGGTGAAAGCTTGTATGTCAATGGTGAAAGCTTGTATGTCAATGGTGAAAGCTCACATTCTCTTTCTCTCTTTCTCTCATAGCCAGTAACGTTTCGTACATCTAAGTTTTACTCATTCGTTTGGTCCAAAGCACACTCGTTATTGGAACGAAGTTCCTTATCGCGCGTTGTGAAAGGGGGCTAGACGGAAAAAAATCTTACGAAAAGTTGTCACGACACTTTTTGCAGCTGTGCAGCATGCGCATGTTTCTCTCTCTCTCTCTCTCTCTTATAGAAAGCAAGCCAGATATTTTCATTTCTATTTCGCATTGAACAGTGTGGTGTCGCGACGATTATTTTTGTTGAGTGTATACAGGTTTTTTGTACATAAGCAATTTTAAATATTTTTTTGTTTATTTACTCAAGGTTAATAAATCTAATAAAACGAATTTATCATTCCAATAAAAACTATTCTAGTAATGTACATAATAAATAATAAGAAATAACTTCGTTCCATCCGGGTGTCCCTTGACACCTCTCAAGTTTTCTGTTATTCAATTTTTATAAGTATATTAAAATGTTTTTCGGAAGAATAATTATGCATTGGCGCGGTTTTAACTTAATATCTTTGAAAGGACATATCGCCATATTGTAGTTTTGATATAGGTCTACTAATAGAAAAAGAATACTTCTTTAGTAAATTCCTTAAAGATTATAAAATTTAAACTCAGCCAGTGCTAAAAATTACCCAGTAAACAGCAAAAAACCATACTACTGTATCACAACAAGTTTTCAAAATTCCGGTCATTCAACTGCATTGCATTTTGCAATGAACCAAAATTTTGGCGATGACTGGTTTTTTGCTACATGTGCAACTTTTTTTTTTCTCCGTGCACGGCACGCATTGGTACGGACATTCTATTTGATCATACGTATTTTGTTTTTTAATTATGAAAACTTACGATATGGATGAAACCTTATTTATGATTTAATAAGTATTCTAAAATAAATAATTTAAAGCGCCATCTGTTGGAATTGTCCGATCTAAGTATTGGCATTCCAGCCGTTCGCGTTGTTAGCCGTGTAGGTTTCGGTCACGGTGCGGTGGCGGAACGGTTAACACACATGGGGCCGGAAACACTGTGGTCGTGGGTTCGATTCAAACTCAAAACTCAAACTCAAAAGTCATTTATTCCGTTAAAATATTAGGTCTTTACCTATGAAATTGCCGTTCTGCAGTACTGGCCATTTCAAATCAAAATAATTTTTGTTTGGCTAAGAATTCTAATTTCAAATTAATTTTATTTTAAAAACATGGATTCTTTTTTCCAAAAGTAGTCATTTCTTTATTGATTAGTGTTACATTTTCATCGCATTTCAATCTTTTTCGTCATCATGGATACGTTAAAAATTCGAGTAATTATGGAATATGAGTACCGTCGTGGCAGCAACGCGGCACAAGCGGCACGCAACATCAACGACGTTTACGGAGCTAACACTACAAACCAACGCACCACCTGTTATTGGTTTGCTCGCTTCCGTTCTGGAAATTTCGACCAGAAAAATGAACCTCGCGGTCGTCCGAAGACTTTGGTCGACAATGACGAATTAAAGGCGGTTGTGGAAGCTGATGATACACAATCTACGGCTGAATTAGCAGCAGCTTTCGACGTTAGCGTCAAAACAATATTGGTCCATTTGCGTCAAATTGGCAAGGTAAAAAAGCTTGACAAATGGGTGCCCCACGAACTCAATGATCGCCAGCGCGAAGTACGCGTCGAGACGTGCCTTGCACTGCTCAACAGACACACAAATGAAGGAATTTTGAACCGCATTGTTACCTGCGATGAAAAATGGATTCTGTTTGATAACCGCAAGCGCTCAGCAAGTTGGTTGGATCCTGGTTCAGCACCTAAACAATGCCCTAAACGAAAACTTACCCCTAGAAAAGTGATGGTCACTGTTTGGTGGTCTAGCGCCGGTGTGATTCATCACAGCTTCTTACCAAACGGGGTGAGCATTACTGCAGATGTGTACTGTGAAGAACTGAGCACAATGATGGAGAAGCTGGCGCATCTCCAACCAGCATTGGTCAATCGCTCGTCTCCGCTGCTCCTGCACGACAACGCGCGACCTCATACTGCACAGCAGACGGTCTCCAAGTTGCAAGAACTGGGGTTGGAAGCTCTCCGTCATCCGCCCTACTCACCAGACCTTGCGCCTACAGACTACTACTTTTTCCAGAATTTGGATAACTTCTTGGCGGGAAAAAAATTCAATACCCGAGAGGCAGTACAAAATGCCTTTGAAGAATATGTTGCCTCCCGTCCAGCTGATTTCTTTAAGAAGGGCATCAATAAACTGCCACTGCGATGGCAAAGATGCATTGATTGCATGGGTGATTACTTCGATTAATACAAATAAAAAAATTCATGAAAAAAATTCGTTTAAATTTTTTCATACAAAACGGCAATTTCATAGGTAAAGACCTATTATTACATTTGTGTGGAATCGTCAATTTTTTACCCTACCGTGCAGTGCATGATGTGGCAGCTACTTAGAAACACTTTCAGAAAATTGAGTAGGAATCCTTTTTTAAAATATTTATTTCTTGCATAAAATTACATTGTATTTAAATGTGTTAATTTAGAGCGACTCAATCCCAAGCTGTTTTGTCACTTAAATAATCAGAAGTTTTGCCCTGCTACACAGTTTGACTTTTATAATTCTTATAAACTTATTCGTAGACATTTCTCGGATATCACTGGGAAGTTTATTATAGAATCTTATACATAGCCCCATAAAAGAGTTACTTCCTTTGTGGAGACGGGTGGTATGCTTATATCTAGTATTTATATTATGAGTATCGCTCCTTTCACAGAAGGAGTCTTTATGTTAATGCATATAAATTAGATTGTCATATATACATATACTGACATGCTACATTCATACATCATGCTTCATTTTTTATCAAGTTAAAATGAGATTTAGTTTGATATGTAGACGTCAATAAGCATCAGGAGTTTTAAATTAAAATAGTACACTGTTTGTTTTTAAATCATTGCACTCTTTTTTAACACTTTTATTTACATTTATGAAAACTCCGCCTTTAGTTATGTCATTCTTGTTTTCGCGCGAAATACTTATTCTTGAAAGTGACATGAAAGAACGTGTCGGTCAATTATGCGAGTTTGCTAGTAATAATGTATGCCATGCATGCCCTGTCCTATTCATACGAGCTGTTATAAAATATAAAATTCGGCCATTACTAAATCAGGATTAGATCCGATACTTTTAGAAATAGAAAAAAAAATCTATGCTCTATGTTTTAAGAATTTATTCCAACTTTTATATTTGTTTATGGCGTTCGAAGCGAATCAAATGGAAAGGAAAAGAAATGAAAGGACTGCAAGTCCGACTCGCAATTGGCCTGTTTTTATAGAGTAGGCATTAGGAAATTGATTCGCTACTACTAAGAGACTACTTTTTATTTTGAACTTTATTTGTAGTTATAACAGTAATACAAATAAAACTATTCTGGAAATTTCAACTGTCCACCTATTATGGTTAATGAAACATTCCGCTTACCGACCGAATGACGGATGGACAGCGAAGGCTTAGTAATAGCCTCACTTTCAAAGTCAAAGTCAAAGTAAGTCAAAGTTACTTTATTCCGTAAAAATTTTGCATTTATGTGGAATCGAATATTCAATATCTTTTTGCTACTCATAGTAAAACTCTCCGCTCTAGTCATAATCGTCTTTTACGATGTCCACCTCATAGCTCTGACTTTATTCATTCCTCTTTCTTTGCCCAATCTATCGTTCTTTGGAATGAACTTCCGGTTGGAATCAGGATGGCTAAGACTCGCTATGCGTTTAAAAAGAAAGTACGTGAGCATATTTGCAAGAAGTTTCACGCAGAAACGTCTCATCAAAAATATTAATAAATTTATTTATTATAGTATAGTATGTTATATTATAGTATTCATTAGATTAAAATCATATGGTATTTATTGTATAGTATGTATTGTATATATTTATAGATTATGTATAGTGTTCGTAATTATTATTATTTATAATTATAGTAAGTAAAAACATTTTTTATATCTAAGTGCACCTGCCATGATCTCTCTGCACTACCCTAAGGTTGACTGGTAGAAAATGCCTTTGGCATTAAGTCCGCCCATAAACATTTCAATAGTAGGTACTGAAATAAATAATAAAAAATAGGGTTCTGTTGGTACATATGCGCACGGAGCCCTAAAATATTGAAATATTTTTGTTTGAAATAATACTGAGGATATAAACAATTAATGTTGTCAGACATGTTTGATTACCTAAGGCTTAAGTAATGATTGCATTAATAATTACATTACTATTGCGTTAGGCTAAGCTATGCATTTACATTTTTTTTATTAGTCTATACTAGTTGTACACCCGACTTCTATTATTGGCATTTTTAAAGACAGCATACTTAATAAATACAAATATAAGTAATTTAAAAAAGTAGGTGATATCATCTGATCCCAAACTAAGCAGAGCTCGTACTATGGAAACCAGGTAATTGATATATTATATATACTACTTTTCTTTTGTAAATACATACTTATAAAGATAATTACACTCAGACTCAGAACAAACCGATATATTTATGCACATAAATAGGTGTCCTTAGTGGGAATCGAACCCACGACCTGCGGTGTTAAAGGCAAGCATTTACCAACCACGCCAACCTGCCCGTCAAACTTATTTCACTGGTATATTAATGTGGTATTAATGTAATTAATTAATTAATGGTATTAATGTTAACTCCTATCCTATTTATCTCAACATTTATCCAAGTTTGTCTCACTGGGACGTTCCAATGCGCATTTAAACAGGCTTCACAAAGAAATACTCCAGCACATACAGCTACCCAATCTGTCAAATATCTTTAATAGATTTTAAACTTTATCACAATAATATAAGGTTCACTTTCAATTGGGCAAATGTGACAGATTATGGTAGCTTAATGTGCTGGCGTCTGTATGAAGATGCATGACTCAGTAAGAATTTACAAAAACAATAAACAGTGACACAACGTTGTAACAACAGTTGGGAAACAAAAGAAACACGGCAGTTTCCTTGTCGTCATAGTTAGACTCAATTACTTGGTCAATCTTGCTGTGTGGTGAATGTCAGAATACCATCACCCCATTCCATCTCGTGGGGGTGTAGAAGTCAGCCCGAGGCAATATACCTCGCTACTGCAGTGCCTCAGCTATGTTCGCCGAAGCGCGAACTGATTTTTTTTAGGGTTCCGTAGCCAAGAGCTATACTGTTGAAACTTGGTAAGTAGATGTATTCTGTGAACCGCATTAAGATTTTCACACAAAAGTAGAAAAAGAATAATAATTTTGGGGGTTCCCCATACATAGAACGGAAACTCAAAAAATTTTTTTTCATCGTACTCATACATGTATAGGGTATCTATTGATAGGTCTTCAAAAATGATATTACTACTAAACTGAATAGTTTGCGCGAGAGACACTTCCAAAGTGGAAAAATGAGTGTCCCCCCCCCTGTAACTTCTAAAATAAGAGAATGATAAAACTAAAAAAATATATGATGTACATTACCATGCAAAGTAACAACGAAAATTGGTTTGAACGAGATCTAGTAAGTAGTTTTTTTTTTCATAAATCGTAAACCGCAATTTTCCTTCCATTTAATCAACTGAAATACTTGCTACCGCCTAATTCATCGTATCATAATGGTCAGCGTGATCGTGATCGAGATCGGCGTTCAAATCTATACAAATAAATAAAATTGGAGTGTCTGTTTGTAATATAGAAATAGCCGGTTTTTACTAAATAAATATGAATATATGTACGGTACATACACCAAAACAACAATTTTCACAATTATTGTCTGTCTGTCTGTCTGTTTGTTCCGGCTAATCTCTGAAATGGCTGGACCGATTTTGACAGGACTTTTATTGGCAGGTAGCTGATGTAATAAGGAGTAACTTAGGCTACTTTGATTTTAGAAAAAGTCTTTTATTTTACTCATAAACGAAATAAACTAATTAACACGCGGACGAAGTCGCGGGCACAGCTAGTAGATGATAAAAATGACTAAATCAATCGTTCAATCTGCTTCCATGAGCACATGTGACGTCATAAATGATCCGGAATCGATTTTCAACGTTAAAACCGATTGAACGTATGATTTAGTAATTTGAACCATCATCTATTTGAACGCCGATCACGACTACGATAACCGGCGACGTGGTGTGTGTGTGGTCAAAGATTTGTCCTGCGCGGGAGTCGAGCCCGGGACACGAAGCTTAACCGCTGCGCCACACGTGCAGTCAATACTGAACGCGTGTAAATTTCTTTGAAATCTATTCTTTATTATTTTGGTTTTGTTTTGTTTTGTTTTAAGTCATGAAATTCGTTCGTGATTTCCATTGACATTTTTTTACTGTCAGTTACAGTTTCACCGTTATCATAACGAACAATACTTATAATAGTGTCAAGTGGAATTTTACGATGACTCATCGACACATTGTCTATGTGTTTGTTTGTGACAGCTGTCTGTTGAAAACTCGTTGAGTACAGGTATACAAAAATGTATAGACGCCAGCATATCCAGCTGCCCCAATCCGTCAAATTTATTTTATAGATTTTCTACTTTATCACATCACTATAAGGTTCAGTTTCAAGGGGTAGCTTGATGTGCTGGTGTATGTACACACGGCTACATATAAAGCTATAATTTTCCAGTATAAGCTGATCTCGCGTTGTATGGGATTTCGATATAATGAGAGGTCAACTTATGTTGGAAATGAATAGCTTGATATGTAGCCGTGTGTACAAGGAAAAGTGTATTCAGACATAATTTTTGATAACCTTTCCGTATATGGCGCCGACGCGGCGACGCGACGAACGTGCAAAATATATTTTCGAAATTTTTTGTAGGTCATGCATGTATAGTTGGCATGACGTCGGTGGATACATTTTGGTTTTGATCTGGACTTTATTGTGTAGGCCTTAAGAGCGGTTGTCTCATTGTAAATGTATCCACTGATATACTGGCGAATGTACCTTGGGCAATAAAAGAAACAACTTTCAAAGTGCATTCTTCTTTACCTCAACGTGACCTAGCGTTTTGGACGAATTCGTTTCGATGAAAACCCCCTCCGATCTTCGGAAGATCGAAATCGAAGATCGGAAGAGCGGAGGGGGAGATTTGCCCAAAACGTCTCTAAAAACCAAAAATCCTTATTAAGATTAATTTTTTTAGAAAATTATGGATATGTTATTAAAGTATATACTTAGTCTCGTTGTCGTCGTCGTCTCTTATACCTTGTCTCTGCCTACCCCTCTGGGAAACAGGCGTGAGTCTATGTATGTAATATACTTAGTCATATGTTGTTGTTTTAAGTAAGGAAATAAGCAAATTATTTCACGTTGTTGGTATTATAGAGAGAGGGAGAGCACGTAAAGCCGTCGGTCCTGTACCTGGCCTCTTTCCGGTCGTGTCGCTACTCGTCCCATTGGATCATGAGAGTGATGGAATAGAAAGTGCCCCTGTGTTTGCGCGTATGTTCGCTATAATATGTCCTGCGCAATTGGCTAATCTCCATTGAGAATGGCCGCCGTGGCTGAAATTCGGCCGGGAAGACATCATCACTATGGAAACCAGATAACTGATAAACTACATATACTACTTTTCTTTTCTAAATACATACCTACTTGTATGTCATGTATATCTATAAATTACTCCAAACTATGACAATATCTTCCAAATGGCGACTTTGTGGAAACCTTTGGGGAAGGCCTATGTTCAGCAGTGAACAATATAAGGCTGATGATGACATATTTACAGAAGTTGTCGATAAAATGTATTAGAAATGTACTTACATAATACCTGATAGTTCATGATGTTGACATACCAATTACAAAAAACTTGAGAGGTGTCAAGGGATTCCATCCGGGTGTGGAACGAAGTATAAAAATATCATTTACAAATATAATCTATACATAAAATAGCATCGTAGGAAAGTCAAAACTGTACATTGAATATTTTTTAAAGGATACTTGGGGGCGTGATATATAATAGATATCGAAGCCAAAAATATAGATTTTACCATTTTTGTCTGTGTGTCTGTTTGTCTGTATGTATGTCCGCTAAAGTCAAAAAGTACTGCATAGATTTAATTAAAATTTTGCATAAATATTACTAAGAGGTCGGGTCAACATATAGGCTACATATTTTCACGCTATCACCTACGGGGGAGGAGCTGTGATAATTTATAAAGTTTAACGCGGGTAAAACCGCGGGGCACAGCTAGTGTAATATAAACTTAATCAGTAAGCTCAATTTTAGAAATTTAAAAGAAAAGGAAAAAGTGTCGTTACAACTTTTCGTCTTATTTTTTTCCGTCCTTTCGCAACGCGCGATAAGGAACTTCGTTCCAATTAATATGTAGTCCTACTTCCGCTAATAATCAGTTTAATCAAGCCAGGTAGCAATTCGTACCGACATCCGGCCGCAAAAAGTATGCGCATGCAAAAATAACAGTAAAAAAATTCATAAGCAAATTACTATCACACTAATATTATAAAGGCGAAAGTTTTTGAGTGTGTGTGTATGTTTGTTACTTCTTCACGTCTAATCGGCTGGAGCGATTTAAATGAAATCTGGTATGGAGTTAGCTGACATCCTGTATTAACACATAATTATATATATAAAGCTATAATTTATAAAGTTTAACGCGGGTGAAACCGCAGGGCACAGCTAGGCCTTGAATAAAATCTCTTTGAGATATAATTTGGCGACTGTCGTGACTCAGTAGTGTAGTTTCTTCTAATCCAAAGGCGGTGGGTTCAATCCTCGTCCAGACGCCAGCACATCAAGCTACCTCAATCTATCAAATTTCCCGAATTGAAAGTGAACCTTATACTTATGTGATAAAGTTGAAAATCTATAAAATAAATTTGACTGATTGGGGTAGCTGGATGTGCTGGCGCCTGTACAAGACAAATACTTGTGTTTATGGCCATTTCTATTTGTCTTGGTCTGTGTGTTTTCTGAGTATTGTACGTACACCCGGCTACATATCAAGCTATACATTTCCAGTATAAGCTGATCTCGCGTTGTATAGGATTTCCATACAATGACAGGTCAGCTTATATTGGAAATGAGTAGCCGTGTACATATTTACAACTGGGTATGTAAGGCAATGTGCTGCTTACAAATATTGAGCTAAGTTCAGTTCAGCAGACGTCTACTTTTATATTGATTCAATTAGGGTTGCCATCTTTAAAATTGCGTGAAAACCCTTGAATTTGGAACCCTGAACATCGACATGCCAACAGTCATTAATCGAGTCACTGCCGTCACCTATGTAACTGCAGTCGCCAAGTCGAATGCCAAGCGCTGTAACTAAGGCAAAACTCTTCAAATGGCAACCTTGTGGAAAACTTTGGGGAGACCTATGTTCATCATCATGCCAGCCTAATTTTTTTTTTTTTATTTTTTTTTTTTTAATATCTAGGGACAATGTCACACAGATCATCCTAGCCCCAAACTAAGCAAAGCTTGTACTATTGGTACCAGGCAACGATATACATACTTATATAGATAGATAAATACTTAAATACATAGAAAACATCCATGGCTCAGAAACAAATATTCGTGCTCATCACACAAATATTTGCACTTACCGGGATTCGAACCCAGTACCACCAGCTTCGTAGGCAGGAGCACTACCAACTAGGCTACGGTGACCGTCATTATTTCATTCGTCTAATTACGTCCACGTTGAACAAATGCCTCCCCAAGGAATACCCCGTAGCATATCCCCCGATATGCCAAAATTGCCACGCTTGGCAGACGGGTTGGCTATCGCAGTTTGATGGTCTTGTACACAGAGAGACGCCGCTGCCTGTCCTCTGGGAGATATTCTCTCGGGACAACTTTTAGCCCCCCCACGAAATAAAATCTTATAAACCTATACATATAGTAAAATCGTAGGAAAGTCAAAACTGTACATGGAATATTTTTTTAAAAGGATACTTGGGCGTGATCTAAAATCGACATCGAAGCCAAAAATATAGTTTTTACAATTTTTGTCTGTGTGTCTGTTTGTCTGTATGTATGTCCGGGCTAAACTCGAAAAGTACTGCATGGATTTACTTCAAATTTTGCATGAATATTTGTAAGAGGTCGGGTCAACATATAGGCTACATATTATCACGCTATCGCCTACGAGGGAGGAGCTATGATAATTTATAAAATTTAACGCGGGTAAAACCTCGAGGCACAGCTAGTAATAAATATAAATAATAATCTAATAAATAATATAAATATACCTAGGACATTATTCACACACACACGGCCATCTGATCCCAAACCAAGCCGAGTATGTACTATAGAAGATGACTGATATATTACAAATACCACTTTTCTTTTGTAAAAACATACTTATACAGATAGTTACACCCAGACTCAGGACAAACAGACATGTTCATTATCATCATGTCAGCCAAAGTACGTCCAATGCTGGAGAAAAGTCTCCCCAAAGAATGGATGGACATACCATAATTTAGGTTGGTTGGCGATCGCAGTTTGATGGTCATAGCTCACAGAAAAACGCTGCTGGTATTTATATATTCTATGCCGTCACCACACAGCGTATAATATTATTCGGAGAATTTCACTAGTATGTTATTTCAAATAGTGTAACACGGTAATAAAATAAAAACTATACTAGGAAGTTGGTCGATAAAATTGTAAAGCGACGTATTCATATAAGTAATGTCGAAATGTGCAACAGTTTGTACCGACATACACTGATAACGTTGTACGTGGTGAAATACATTTGGTATTATCTTGTACTGTAGTTATTGTTGTCTTGTGCTGTATTTTTCCTTCAAAACATATTATATTTTGTAATAGATAATCCATTTTTAAAGCCGCGTGTTCTCCGGCGCAGAAAGAATGATTGTACCACACCATACTAAACTAACCCGAGCGGCGTACTATGCCAAATAATCGAATATCAATTGATCGAACACAATAAATCGAATAATAATAATCATCATCATATCAGCCGAAAGATGTCCAGAGCTGGACAAAGGCCTCCCCAAGATCTCCACATGGCCGGTGTTGTGCTGCCCGCATCCAGCGGACCCTTGCAATATCGTCGGTCCACTTTGTCTGCCAACATATCATAGAGCTTATACCATGGAAACCAGATAACTGATATCTATACAAATAAATAAAATTGGAGTGTCTGTTTGTAATATTGAAATAGCCGGTTTTTACTACATAAATATAAATATATATACGGTACATACACCAAAATAACATTTTTTACCTTTTTTGTCTGTCTGTCTGTCTGTTTGTTCCGGCTAATCTCTGAAATGGCTGGACCGATTTTGACAAGAAATGAAATAAGGAGTAACTTAGGCTACTTTTATTTAAGAAAAAGTGTTTTATTTTTGTAAAAATCGAAATAAAATAATTAACACGCGGACGAAGTCGCGGGCACAGCTAGTATAACATATGTTTACTACTTTTCTTTTGTAAATACATACTTAAGTATATAGATAATTACACCCAGTCTCGGGACAAACGGACATCTTCATGCACACAAATATCTGTCCAGGGACTCTACCGGCTAAGTCGCCGAACATCGATTTATTTAATGGCATTCAAATAAGTGAAGGTTAAAAATTACTTAATCAATCGTTAAATCGGCAACGTTGACATTCGATTCTGGACCATTTATGACATCACACGTGCTCATGGAAGCCGATTTAACGATTGATTAAGTCATGCCAAACTCGGTGACTACGGCAAAGCCCACCAAATGGCAATGTTGTGGAAACCTTTGGACTAGGCCACGTTCAATAGATACTCTAAGTTCGAGCACGTTACATACGTATTGCCTATCATCATTATCATCATAACACCTATAAGAAGTCCAGTGCTAGACAAAAGCCTCCCCAAGGATAGTTTTGGGAGTAATGTCATAATTGCCACGTTTTATAGACGGGTTGGCGATTGCAGTTAGATGATCATATATAGTACTTAGACAGAAGCTCTGCTCGTATTGATATATAAGTCACTAGCTGTGCCCCGCGGTTTTACCCGCGTTAAACTTTATACATTATAGCCTATGTGTTGTATGTCAGTTAGCTCCATACCAAATTTTATTAAAATCGCTCCAGCTGTTTAGACGTGAAGAAGTAACAAACATACACACTCACAAACTTTCACCTTTATAATATTAGTGTGATGATCGTATAATATTAGTCTTACACTAATATCATTAAAATTATGTGCCTAAACTATTATATTGAACTCTCAATAGCTATTATTGTTTAAAATACCTAGTAATTTAATCTTTGTGCTATCTGCCTACCAGTGCGCAGCCGGGGCAGGTCGCTAGTTTGCATAATATAGACAAAAAGTGTCTCAATTTAAACAGCGTCATAATATGTTTATGAATAACCGGGATAATGGCACCTTCACCTACCAACCGCATTTCTTACACCTCCAAAATGTAAAACATAGTAGCGGATTAGTGGTTCCAATATTCGCTATAATTGAATGTTCAGCCAACCGATGATATTACAATTATTCTATTCATAAATATCTAAGTTTGACCAAAGTTTATTTACACTTGCCACGCTTCAACTAACAAAATTATGTCAGTCATTGTTTGTTCAAGAATAACTTACTTTTTACTTACGTACAAAAAGTAGTGTTTCTGAACGAAGGATTCGCGCTGACATAAACTAGGTTAGGTATTACAAAACTATCGACTATTGATGCCTATCAATGCTTACGATGCTGTCGTTTGCACTAATAAACTAATTGTAATATTATTACCTCCCTCTCTAATAAAGCTTGTATGAAAAGAACAGAGCATACATAGAACCGTCAAACTTTTGACATATCGCTCATTTTCCTTCAGTATTTCGCGCCAAAACTAAATTCACGCAACTAATAATAATATAATAAAGAGCTTGTTGTAACTATATAAAGATATACTACATATACTACTTTTCTTTTGTAAATACATACTTATATAGATATAAGATAAAATAATTTGCATATCCAAATTGTGTAGCTTGGCATATTACAAATTTTCTGTTTATAAAGGGACATAATGCTTGGGATTTAATTCTTCTAAGTCAACACACATAAAAATATGTAATAATCTTAAGAAATATTTTTATTTTATGAAAGGATTCCTACTGAGTGGCAGTGTTTTTCCGTAGCTGCCACGGTAGGGTACAAATATAACGATTCCACATAAATGTAAAATTTTGACGTAATAAATAAACTTTGAATTTGATTTGACTCTTGTTGATCGGAAAGAGTATTTCATTGGTACGATTGGTAGTTTTGACTAGCTATCTAATTGGACAACCCGGAGAAGAAAAACAGAAATACCTACTCTTCTGGTCCACAATCGAACATGACGACTGCGTCTTGAAGTGGTACCTTAACATTTCTGTTGTGCGCAATTATTGCATACGATGATGCTTCAGACTTTGTTTGCAATTGTAGCGATTTTCTTGTTTAAAAAATGTGTCATTTTGGATGTCCTTGGTTCGCTTACTTAGCTGCAATGTTATAACACTCATTTAGGCATCTAAGCCAATGACAACGCCGAACTTGACAGTTTCTTGACAGTTTCCATAATTTACTGATTACTCATCATTATTTAAAATACGTATATATTATGTTATTCTGTCAATGATTTTCTAAGCGATGGTTATTTGTAGCATTATTTATTGTTAACATAATAAAAAAATAAAAGAGGTTTTTATTCACGTAGACTTTAACAAAGCGCTTGTAAATAGTCCGAGCATATTTGTAGTCATATTATATATAATATTTTATATATATAGTTAAGTATACATAATTATTTCTAGGTACATGTAGATGTTTATTGTATATAGTTATTATTGCATGCCGACATGGATTTAAAAAAAAAAGGGACGGGTGGCAACCCTATACATAACTATTGTCTATTGTATTATATTCGAAACTCACGTGTGTTTAATTCTGATGCTCTTGGGATTTCATCTCGCGGGAGGCACTGAAGTCGACCCGAGAGAATATATCTAGAGAACGTGCAGCAGCGTCTCTCTGTGTACTCTGACCATCATACTGCGATTGCCATCCCGTCTGCCAAGCGTGACGCTTAGGTATAGCATATTATTCCAAATAACGGAAATCTTTTGGAGGCATTTGTCAGGCAGAAGTGTTATTCGGCTGACATTATGGTGATGAAAGATTTTTGAAAGATTGCTTTAATATCACTAATGCTTGCTTAAAAAAAATATCTCAAATATGCATATGAATATTTGAAATGCTTGCAGTAATTATCATCTATACAATACATATACAATACATACAATACAAATAAAATTGGAGTGTCTGTTTGTAATATTGAAATAGCTGGTTTTTACTACATAAATATGAATATACATACGGTACATACACCAAAATAACATTTTTTACAATTTTTGTCTGTCTGTTTGTTCCGGCTAATCTCTGAAATGGCTGGACCGATTTTGACGGGACTTTTATTGGCAGGTAGCTGATGTAATAAGGAGTAACTTAGGCTACTTTTATTTTAGAAAAAGTTTTTATTTTACTAAAAAAACGAAATAAACTAATTAACACGCGGACGAAGTCGCGGGCACAGCTAGTAGAACATAAAACTATTACTGCCAGTTCGATCCACCAACCTTGCGACTTCAAGCGGTGCGCCTTTGGAATGCATTACCAGTATTACCACTATCAATGACGTGTCCAATCCCTAGAATCCTTTAAGGGCATTAGATAGACTGAAACTGTGTAAAATATATTTCTCTTTTTCTACCAATATCGACAACATTGCTTTAAAATGTAAACAATGGAAAAGTGGTGCAGAAACATGATAGATTTTTTTAAGTATATGGCTTAATATAGAAATAAAGAATTAATTTAAGTAAAGAAACTCTGTACTTGTGTTTGCACAGTTGCCCTATATATACATAATAACAAAAAAGTAAGTTAGTGATCGTTACGATTTATCGTTATAATTGGAATTGAAAGAAGAGCAATGATTTTTAATTTAGCGTAAAATATTAGGCTGAATACAGAACATGGGAGCGACAATAATTAGTAATTGTCAATGGTAATCGTTAAAAAAAATACAATGCCAACAATAAGTTATTGCTGTAACAATTTATGTCCGTCTTTAGTAAGAAAAAATCTAACAAGATTGCACGTGTATGAAAATTTAGTTTCTAGCATTCAAATTAACATATGAATACCTACTACGTAAATAATAACCGAGTTCCATAACGGCAGTGGCAACGGTGATACAATTTATAAGTAAAGCCGATGGAAAGCGAATTCTCAATCAAGTATTAAAAACAAAGCAAAAACAAAGCTGCTCTAATTTTATTAATGTAGCAATGCAATATGTATTTTTTAACTGTAGAAGGTGTAACAAAATAGTTGAAAGATTTAAGGATTACAATCTACCAATGATATCGTACAAATTAAAAGTAGCCGCGTCAAGAATTTAAAATAAATGAGTATAGTGATCGACGTTTTTGTAAGGGAAGTTAATCTTGTTTTGTGTTTTGCATCCTACGCGTCGTTCAATATCATAGGCAAATTAACACCCTTGCGTTACGTCCACTATTTATACTACATCTTATATAACTATATATAACAATAACATGCCAGGTTCTGAATTAATGATTAAAATAATAATCGACCCATCGTAAAACAGAACTTCAATAAATAATTCT
The DNA here is from genome assembly GCA_951640165.1 of Pseudoips prasinana. NCBI lineage: Eukaryota > Metazoa > Arthropoda > Insecta > Lepidoptera > Nolidae > Pseudoips > Pseudoips prasinana. Next base: position 12,224,056 of record OX621259.1, on the reverse strand, counting down.
GTTTACAAGTAATCAATAAAAATATTATTTGATCGTAACATATTACAATTGACTATGTGGTGTGGGCTTGAAGTTTCATGCGTGTTATTTATTAAATATATTCCAATTTATTAAATTATTAGAAGCCATATCGTTAGTTGATGTATAGGTACATACCTATGGTGTGAAGTGTTTTAACGGTACTTCGCATTTGTCACTTAACAACATAGCCGTTTACAAGTTGACTACACAGTATTGTACCATAACAAATACCAAAATATCATACTCATATCAATGGATGTGATTGTCACGTTTAATAAACAGAAAGCCAAGCGTGATCGTGAATGAATCCTTCGCCACTGCTGTGATTGTGCGAGTTATTCTCTTAAATTACAATATCCGAGGTTACTGCGTTTTACGAACAAAACGAGGCGTGAAACTAGATGTACTATTAATTTAAAACACACTCATTAAATGGAACGCCACGTGCAAGCAGCTCCGAGAAGACAACGATCTGTCGTGTGCTGGACTGGCAGGAGCCGGCAAATTGGGAGAGCAATCCAGAGCCCTTCCAGGGTACATGTCCCGACCATCTTGGGCATGACGCGAAAGGAGGGCACTCCCATCAAGCACCAAGAGAAGTCCATGGCTAGTGAGGTTTAGTCGGTGCGAGTCCGACATACCCCACTGCAGAGAATTTTTGTGGCTGGCATGCGAAGCCAATCCCCCAAACTTATAAAAAAAAAACAAGAGAAATAAAAGGAGCAACATACGCCAGCACATCCAGCTACCCTAATATGTCAAATTTATTTTATAGATTTTTAACTTTATCACAAAAATATAAGGTTCACTTTCAATTGGGGAAAATTGACAGTTTGGGGTAGCTTGATGTGCTGGCGTCTGTACTAAGTAAATCCCTGAACGTGCGAGCCATAGCTCCGTAATCGAAGTGAAAAAAAAATAAGCGAGTTTATGTACTTAACATTTATCTGTGAATACTACTTTGAATGTTGACGCTATTGTTTGTCAGGTACCTATATATGTATATGTACGGGATGTTGGCTTTACAATTAGAAAGTATTATAATGTTCATTCAAGTATTTATGATGGTACTCCGTGAATTTAACTAAACATATAGATAAACCAAAACATAGTAAATAAAAGTTTTTTAGCAATTTATTTTAATAGTCACACCAATATTATAAAGGCGAAAGTTCGTGAGTGTGTGAACAACAGACATACAAAATGATTGTTACTCTTTCACGCAAAAACTACCAGACGGATTTTGATGAAACTTTGTACTAATATAGCTTATATATTCGAATAACACATAGGCTATTATGTATAAAATTTTACGCGGGTTAAACAACGGGACACAGCTAGTAGATATATCATAATATTTAGGGTAGTTTTCATTTAGAATTATTTTAGGTATGTTTATTTATTTAATGCATGCTGTGTCTGCTTCTAGTACAGTATAGACTTGCTTTATCTGCAAATACTGTTTAGTTTTATATTTTTTTATATTACATGCCTGTATCCAATTTTGTAGACCAATAAACGAGAAAAAACATTAAGACATTACTAAATAGTGGAAATAAATCTCATCTACCTAGTTTGGATCAGATGGCAGTGTGTTGGTTGTGCCAATTTTTTTATTTATTAATAATAATAATATGCATTTAATTCAGACAAAGTCCATAGCGTGTTAGTAACATTTCCCTTAAAATAGATTGTTAGTAAATATAAATAGTTGACACTAAAAAGAAACATGTAGCTGCATCCATCTCCGCATCATAGGGGACTCCCATCTATCTACAAACACGCTTAGGATAGTGTTGGTGCTGCCACGGATACGTGCCATCAAGGAAAAGCACCTTTTTCGCGTTATAGCTGCGAAACCGTCAATACGCGTCACAGCGAACATCCCTGACGCACTGCACCGCCACGGCAGCCCCAGCAGTACCCTAAGCGCGTTGTTATATTGGACACGCAGGTCGCTGTATGCCCTCCGACTTTATCTGGTCCACAGGCTGCATGTGTATGCTTTGAAAAGCGTTATTTTGGCAGATTTTTTATTGATTTTATATTATGCATTTTAATTCTATGCCGAGTTACTATATAGCTCGTTCTTAAGTTGAACAATAAGGCTATTTTTACAATTCAAGTGTTTTTCACTCAAAGTTATCAATCAATTGTCCAAATTCCGACTGTTCTTATTTAAACGTGTATCAATTGACTAACCTTGTCGGCCACAGCTGCCGTTGGAAAAAACAATGCAAAGAAATGTAGAACCTTCACCAATGAATGAATATAAACGTAAGTGATTATAAATCAACGGAGGCAACTGAGTAGACTATGAGCTCATCAAATGGAAAATAGGTAATATAATATATAATAATATATTATATTATTATCGACGTGAGGATGTACACAAATATCTGTCCTGCCTGGGTGGGAATCGAAGCCACGACCTGCGACGTGAAAGGCAAGCAACCGGCCTGCCGTCAGATGGATGTACCGCTTGTGCAAAAAAACGGTTCCGCTCTAGACCGTGGGTTGCCACAAATACTGCGAGCCCCGTTTTCCACACGGACTAATCCTCGGCATCGACATGTCGAAACAAGTCCGCTTGTGATCCGGGAGCGAACAGGATCCTCTTTCCACCATCATCAGCGCTTCAACAAAGACGATGGTGGCAGTCGTCAGCATTTCGCGGTCCACGCGGCGTAGAGATCAGTGCCGCGATGAGACTACGCTAGCGCGGACAGGGCTAGGACATGATGGTGGTGCGACAGCGTGGTCACTGTCCTCGCAACTCTCCACCCCGAACCTCAATTTAAAAGTTGGAGATCCATTCCAGTAGCCCATCCCAGCAGCGTCGTCCCTAGCATCGCCTGGCAGACGCCTGAGTGGCCTGAGTTGAAATCGCCCAGGACGAGCACCTCGAGAATGCAGCTCGAGAGCCCGTCCAAATACGCCTCAAAATTTGCTTGGGGAGATGTAGCAGCCCACCATAATTGCTGGTCTCCCACTATGAAACCAGCTAATAGTGTACATTGGCACTTCTCTTGGCAGCGGAAACACTAGAGTTGGAAGGGATTCCACCCGAAAAATGTGGAAACCTTCACGTTTTTGCGGGTCATCCTTGCGCAGGAGACGATTAGAATACATATGTCTTTCGGTTTAAGATAATTAGTGTTGACCGCTCAAACTAATGATTCAGAATCTTTATAAGATCAAGGTAAATATAAAAAGAAAGAGACGAAAAATTCCAGTTTGTTTACGTTATGTGGGCGACACGACCTTCAATGCACACCGCACTTTTTATAATTATGTGCTTTGCAGACGGGGTATCAAGATGACGGAATAAAACAGAGAAGTAGTTTTTAATTACGGTTTCTGAGGGTGACCTCACGGTGCATAGACTAGTTCGTTGTCTTAATATCTGGGGGCTCACTTTGCAGTATTTTTCCATAAAAAAAACATCTGCCTACATATAATTTCTTCAGAATTTCTTGTTTCTTCGTAATATTCTTTCGTAGCTCCATTGACTTCGGCGAGCTCACGCCGAAGTCAATGGAGCTACGGCGGAACCGGACTTCAGTGTACACAAAATAGCGTTTGACGTTCTAGAAATTTCAAACTTCGCCCCCGTAAACGGTTTTTATTTTTAATTTCTTATATATAACAATCATACTCATACTTAAAGTTGTCCCCATGGATGGTGCATTCAATGACATATATTTGCGCACCCATCAACTACCGGACGAGGAATAAGCGCGTTTTCCCTGCGAATTATTTAAATGTGAGCTTACCCCCCACTGCAGCACTTAAAAATAGTGGGCGCACATCTATGTTATTTATCTTAATTTACCTATATTCGTATGTTATTTTAGCAAAAATAAACGAGAAATAAACATTTACTTACCTAAAAACAGTAGAGTAATGTCTAATACTTGGAAAGTTGTTTTTTCTATATTTCCAGCAATTACACATAATTTTACAAATTTTCTACGTCAAATGTGTGTGATTATTATTGACAAAATTCTACTCCCAGACTTAAATGTACGTTTGCGTTATTCACTTAAAAGTATGGCTTCATTATACTTTTATGTACTAGTTTACATAGCACATCATTTTATAGAAGTTTTATATAAAATAAACACAAAAAAGTTACATGAAATAGAATGTGACCATCACACGCTTTTACTAAGGCTCAGACGCCACCTGCAACCTATAACCGGTTGTGGGCCGGTGGCTGACCTAGTCAAACCGGTTTTCGATGTGCTTATTTCTTTTTTATACGGTCTACGCCTGGTACATTACTTGGTACCTTATTCAATGCCGTCGTGGACACTCACGCTACCGAAGATGTGATCGACAAATTGACGTAAATCGTGAAACAAAATGTGTTTATATTAGCAATATAAATAATAACAAGTAAAAAGCTGCAAAACTTGGATCATCGGCAGCAGGTTGCAGGCTTATCGGTTTTCTACAGGCTGTTTCATGGAGAATGCGCTTAAGACCTCCATGAACTTATCCCTCCATCTCCCTTTTTTCATCGGACTACTAGGCGTCGGGAGGCTCTCCACCGATATGTTGTTGGCATTGCTTGCCGTACGAAGCGCTTTGCTTCCTCTTTCATCATACGCACGGCTAGGCTGTAGAACAACCTCACGGACGACGTGTTTCCAGACTCATATAACATGGGTTTATTCCAGGTTAGAGTGAATAAGCATCTTATGTGTACGCGCGGTCCACCTTCGACCACATCTTCACTTACCATCAGGTGAGATCGCGGGCAAGCGCAAAACCACCTCAAACAGCTTTGATTGTTAGTACATGAAATATTGTTATATGTTTACTGTAATGAGTGATGAGGCAGGCGTAGTATTAATATATTTTATTTTATTTAACGCCTAGCTTCCACCCGCGGTTTCGCCCGTGTGGAGTACAGATAAAGAGTAGCATATGTCTTTTGATTTTCATCACGAACGCACGCTGAAATAGCTCTCTATCTTAATATTATGGCCAAATAAGTAACTTTTGCGTGTAAGAACAAAGAGTAACAAACTTCCATCCAACCACGCAAACTTTTGCATTTATAATATTAGCAGAAAGTAGGATAGGATGGTAGGATTTCTGATCTTACTGTAGCGAACATTTAAACCACGGCATATATCTATCTCATCGAAACAATCATCCAAATATAGAGAAGCAGCTTAAGATGTCATTGCTGGATATTGTTTAATATCAACATACTTACTTAACGTATGGGCAGTGGTTACCCTGGGGTCAGGGTTGTTCAAACCGCCCAGAAGGCCTCTAATATGGCTTAAAGACTGTCTTCTAACAAGGACAACCGGGACTTAAGACGGAGACGCTCAGAAATGAAACCACTTTGATGGTCACTACCTATGGACTGATCGCGCGCCTAGATGCTTTCCCTCGCCGATCACTTACTGTCTATGAGCGACTAATACTTTTGATATATATTTCTTCATCATGTCAGCCAGATTACGTCCACTTCTGGACAAAAGCCTCCTCAAAGAATGAGGAACATGCCATAATTGCCACGCTTGGCAGACGGGTTGGCGATCGCAGTTTAAGGGTCATTACATTATTGTACAGACGCCAGCACATCCAGCTACCCCAATTTGTCAAATTTCTTTATAGATTTTCAACTTTATCAGTTAAGCATAAGGTTCGTTTTCAATTGGGGGAATTTGACAGATTGGGGTAGCTTGATGTGCTGGCGTCTGTACAATAATGTAATAATATTATGTTATCATTACTATTAAGCAATATATTTGCTGTGCTGGCGTCTGTACATGCTTGACGGACGCGCACGGTAAGTTCCAGTGCGCATATACATAGTACCTATCCATAGTCTGGCATTTAGGATATGCTAGACACGAAGGCTTTAATGAGCCAGTGCTGTTTTTAAATAGCATCATTATAGATAATTAATAGTATTATGTTGTGACACACATTATTATAATAAAGTACATACATGGTATGACGTTACTTACTTATCGTATGGGCAGTATTACCCTAGTGTCAGAGTTGTTCAAGCCGCCCGGCCCAGGCCACTGACATGGCTTAACGACTGTTGCCTAATGGCTACAACCGGGACCGACAGCTTAACGTTCCCTACGCATGGAGACGCTCAGAAATTTAATCACTTTGGCGGTCACCCATCTTTGGACTGACCGCGAGCCTAGTTGCTTAACCTCGCCGATCACTTTTGAGTATTTTGACTATTTTACGATGACGATAATTTTAGAGTGTTTTTTTTATTTGCTGTGTGGTGACGGCATAGAATCATCACCCCACCTTATCCCGTGTGGCCGTAGAAATCGACCGAGGGAATATCTACCAGAGAACGGGCAGCAGCGTTTTTCTGTGATCTATGACCATCTAATTGCGATCGCCAACCCGTCTGCCAAGCGTGGCGACCCCCTTCTTTGGGGAGGCTTTTGTCCAGCAGTGGACGTATTTTGGCTGACATGATGATTTATTCTTAATAAAACACAGTGGTTAGAGTTAATCAATGACGTCCGCAATTCGCCAGTTGAAGAGATAGACAGTACCTCAAGTATGTTAATAAGTGCGTTAACTTTACTGTTTTAAATTGTTATTACATTTATTCCAATTTAATCCACGTGGCAAATAACCCGAACCACGTTTTACTGCGATTTCATATTGTAACAACTAATGTGGCACCTATCAATTCGGAACATTAACGTCAAATTTGCTCGAATTTGACGTTAAATTGACAGGTGTCATGAAAGCATTCTTGGAGCGGCCACACATTATGTAACAATAATGAAACATTATAATTATAATAACAAGTGCATATCTTACATCTATTTACATAAGTGCTTAGGTAATAATATAATAATATCTAGGGACAATGTGTCACACAGATCATCCTAGCCCCAAACTAAGCATAGCTTGTACTATGGGGACCAGGCGACGATATACCTACATATTTAGATAAATATTTATATACATAGAAAACATCCATGACTCTGAAACAAATATTCGTGCTCATCACACAAATATTTGCACTTACCGGGATTCAAACCCAGGACCACCAGCTTCGTAGGCAGGAGCACTACCAACTAGGCTACGGTGACCGAATGACGTGGACACTTTATCACGGCATTTTTCATAGTAATTTTTACATAAAAAAAGCAAGTTTGCTTTAAACCATACGACTGACATGTATGAAACTTGGCTACGAGAGACCCCTGCATTAATGTAATTCTCTCTTTCTATCTTCACTACCTTACATATATCTCCCTCTCATCTTCTGTTCACGTCACCCAATCACATTTTTCGTAACGCTCTACTCACGCATTCAACAGCTTACTCCTCAAGTCGCGTAAAGTAGTTTTAATTCAAACAGTTAACTAAGTACTTACACAAATAGATCTTCCATAGAATGGTAATTGCCGTGACTCAGTTAAGACTAAACCTGCTTTCTGATTCAATGGTTGCGGGTTCGACCCTCGCACAAGTCAAATATTCGTGTTTATGAACATTTTGCTTATAGATGCTAATAGGATTATAAATATTGACGGTCACCGTAGCCTAGTTGGTAGTGATCCTGCCTACGAAGCTGGTGGTCCTGGGTTCGAACCCCGGTAAGTGCAAATATTTGTGTGATGAGCACGACTATTTGTTTCTGAGTCATGGATGTTTTCTATGTATATAAGTATTTATCTATCTATTAAGTATGTATATCGTCGCCTGGCACCCATAGTACAAGCTTTGCTTAGTTTGGGGCTAGAATGATCTGTGTGACATTGTCCCGAGATATTATAATATTATATTATATTAAATAATACTTATTGTCATCAAGTCAACTGAAAGACGTCAACAGCGTTACGCGTACGTTAATTACGATGTAATAAAAATATACTATAAAATAAAACGTTTATTTCATAATTACTTCCTCCTATTTCTAATATCTCCTCTTGCAGGTATACTGGAAGAGATTTCTTGAGAAATAACTAGTACCTTTATGCATTGAACTATCGTGTATTGGAAATATTGGAATACACACCCACTATTTAAATCAATTACAGCTAATATCCATCTAAAGGTTGTCTGGAAGAAATCGTTTAATGCGATAAGACCACCCATTGTACAAGATTGTATTACTTTGTCAAAATTATTTATCTTGCTTGTGTGTACAATCTAGTTGCATATTTTTTTAAAGGATACTTGGGGCGTGATTTACTTACGATATCGAAGCCAAAAATATAGTTTTTAGAATTTTTGTCTGTGTGTCTTTTTGTCTGTATGTATGTCCGGGCTAAACTCAAAAAGTAATGCACAGATTTACTTCAAATTTTGCATGAATATTACTAAGAGGTCGGGTCAACATATAGGCTACCTACATATTATCACGCTATCACTTACGGGGGACGAGCTATGATAATTTATAAAATTTAACGCTGGTAAAACCACGGGGCACAGCTAGTGTAGAATAATGTAGAATAGAATACTCTTTATTCGAATCTGCTTTTTGCGGTATCTTCTTGTCGCACTAACGCTGGGGTCCGTGCTCCTCGGCGTCGAATAGCCAATAATTACAATACTTTTTCCTCAGACCTTGATCTGTTCACACTGTCTGCTAATAAGTTTAGAAATTGTTTACTCCAGAAGATTAAAGAAATAGATCTGCACATTTAGATATTTTATAGACTCATAAGTAACATTAAAAAATATATAACTATGTTGTTTTATATAAATGCCATTACTTAAATCTATATATATAAAAATCAATGCCACTTTTCGTTGTAATGTTATAACTCAACAACGCCTTTACTGATTTGGCTAATTTTAGTCTTGAATTATTCGTGGAAGTCCAGGGAAGGTTTGTACGTAGAGAAAATTAAAAAAAAGTCTTGAAAAAGTGTAAAATCGTAGTTTTTACTAGCTAGCAATTTAATTTTTTTTTGTGTGAATAAATGAACTTAATAATCATTTTTTTTATTATTATGCCTTATACGTAACGAAGCACGTACCGGGCCGCTAGTTAAATATATTTAGCACTAGCTTCACTCGTGCTTAGTTAAGTAGATCCATGTTAAGACTATTTTGCTTAAGATGTGGATGACGATGCGGGTTACTCTTTGACAAATCCTATAAACTATAACTTAGTTATTAAGAAAAGTGTGTAACCGTTTGTATTCCCAAACAAATAAATAAATAAATATTCTATTCTATTCTACAATATACTATTTTTACTTTACGTAACGTGTGATATGGAATCATAAAAGTTAAAACATAAATAAGCACCTTTTGAAATATTTATGAGGTGGTATGAAAAGTAATGTGAGACCAGATAATAATGCAAACGGTGATAGATGAGGGTATCGCAAAATAATGATAGGTACTTGGAATTATGGTCGTCCATCGTAAGTTTCCATTAAAGAAATGGGATGTGTAAAAATCTATTTATCTTTCCATACAGATGATTTAACATGGACGATATGTAGAATAGGATGAGGGTCTGTGTTAACGCTTTGCATGTGTGTCTTGTGGGTCTCTCGAGAACTTTTCTAACCCTAAGCCTTAGAGCTTTGTGCCCGCCCACTACCACTTCAGGGGCTCTACCGCCTAAGTCGTCGAACATCGATTTCTTAAATGGCGTTCAAATAAATAATGGTTAAAAATTACTTAATCAATCGTTAAATCGGCTTCAACGTTAACAATCGGTTCCGGACCATTGATGACGTCACATGTCATCATGGAAGCCGATTTAACGATTGATAAAGTCATTTTTAACCTTTATTTATTAGAACGCCATTTAAGAAATCGATGTTCGGCGATTTAGCCGGTCGAGCCCCAGCTTGGCAATGCTTCAGGCTATGTCGGTTACTTTGGTTCGCTTGCGTATTTCGATATTTCTGATTAGATTTCGCAAGGAAACTCCGAGCAAATCTATATTGCTATTTGGGTGAACTAGAGCCTTCTAATATAATCTTACTTCAAAATGCAAAATAAATATCTAGTCTTAATTCTAAATTAACCATTCTCCAGGGGTATTAACTCGTCGAAACACGTGTTGGGTATCGTACCGGCGCATGTAATTTGCATTTTTATATTCTTCTTCCATGTACTGACGCCAGCACATCCAGCTACCCCAATCTGTCAAACTTCTTTTATAGATTTTCAACTTTATCACGTAAGCATAAGGTTCACTTTCAATTGGGGAAATTTGACAGATTGGGGTAGCTTGATGTGCCGGTATCTATACTTATTTTGAACTTTATGTATTTCCGTAAAGTAACGCCTGATTTTATCACACTAATATTGTAAAGGCGAAAGTTTGTGAGTGTGTATGTTTGTTACTCTTTCACGCAAAAACTACCGGACAGATTTTGATGAAACTTCGTAGTAAAATAGCTTATATATCCTAATAACACATAGGCTATAATTTATAAAGTTTAATGCGAGTAATACCGCGGGGCACAGCTTGCTTCTTATAATTTTACTTTGTTTTTTATCAAGATTCGTCGCAATACATAGAATAGTGGACAAGCTATAGAGATAAGAATGATTGTATCAAGTGTCGGGATTACATCTACTCCACTTAGCTCTTCAGGATATATCCACTCCAATCCTGTCTTGCATACAGCAATTACTGAACACGTAACTCACTATGGCTTTTAGAAAATGTACCTTATTCTGTAACTATTAGATTAGGATTTCCTTTACCTAGTTTCCTACGAGGAATTCGTGTACGTCACCGGGTTAGTTCCTACTTATTGTTCTCAGTTATCAATGCATCTCGCAGTTATGAATGCATTTCGTAACCACCCCCTTGTAATCAAGTAAGATTATAGTAATCTATACCAATATTATAAAGAGGTAACGTTTGTGTGTTTGTGACGTTGTAAGGGGTAATCTCTGGATCTACTGAACCGAGTTTCAAAATTATTTCACCAATAGAAAGCTACATTGTTGGGGAGGGTCATAGGCTATGATCCATCATCACAATTTTTATTTATCCCGAACTTTTAACCCGAATTATTACGCGGGACAAACGGGCAGGGACAAAAATATTTATAACGCGGAACGAAGTCCGCGGGCACTGCTAGTAAGTGCAATCTTCTTTAACGGCGTTGTAACAGGGCCACCCCAACCATCCCGTGGGTCTCAACATAAATCACCGTGTTTACGGTAAATCGCTCCAAATGGCAACTAGATATAAACCTTTGGGGTACCCTATATCCAGTAGTGGACGATATCAGGCTGATGATAAAATCACATTAACCGGTTTTTGATTCAAATTAGTCCAAATAGTTCGAAATAGTACCTAGTAGAATAAACTACGGTAACGATTACTCATTGAATGTAATCATCATTACAGCTAAATGAGTCCACTGCTGGACAAGCCTCCCTCAAGAATCGTCTTGGGGGGATATGCCATAATCGCCACGTTTGGCAGGCGGGTTGGCGATCGCAGTAAGATGGTCATAGTAATCAGAAGGAAGCTGCTGCCCATCCTCTGGTAGATATTCCCTCGGGTCGACTTCTACGCCCCCCACGGGATGAGATGGGGTGATGATATTCTGATTCTGATATTTGTCGCCGTCACCACACACATTGAATGTAATACCTGATGTTTAAGTAACGTTTACTTAATCATATCAGACAAATGCCTCCCCCCCCCCCCCCCCTATACATCTCTACGACTGCCGGTCTTCCGCTCTCCGCATCTAGCGGCTTCCAGCGACACAACATCATCACTCCATCTTGTAGGGGGCCTGCGGATGTTTACTTAAACGTAGGTGCATCTTCCGTCTTTAACGTTTCATCATATCAGCCGAAAGACGTCCACTGCTGGACAAAGGCCTCCCCCAAAGATCTCCACAATTGTCGGTCTTGCGCTATTCGCATCCAGCAATTTACAGCGACCCGCACAAGATAATAATAATAATAATATTTAGGGACAATGTCACACAGATCATGCTAGCCCCAAATTAAGCAAAGCTTGTACTATGGGTACCAGGCGGCGATATACATACTAATATAGATAGATAAAATACTTAAATACATACAAAACATCCATGACTCAGAAACAAATATTCGTGCTCATCACACAAATATTTGCACTTACCGGGATTCGAACCCAGGACCACCAGCTTCGTAGGCAGGAGCACTACCAACTACGCTACGGTGACCGTCAAGAACAACGTTTACTTACATTTATTCTTTAACTATAAATAAATTCTGCGGACACATCATGCGAAAGTTCACCATAACCGCAATAACCTAAATACTAAGTGTAGGCTTTATACTTGCGTAAGCAAAGCTATAGGTCAACTGACTTAGGCACAAAAATCACGAACCTAACAGAAATAGCAAGCTGTATATCCGTCAATCAATATTAAGTGGCAATTTTTCCGCAGCAAAATGGAAATTCGTAAAACGGAACATGAATTAGCATAGACCACGAAGGTAATAAAATTCTAATAGGGTGCGCCGACGCCGCCCCGCCGAGACTCCTTAAAATCATTTAGCGATTACTCGCAAAAATAACGGTAACACTATTTATAAATTTATTTACATATTCGTTTATGATTTTTCTATTTTTAAACATTCACCTTTGATCCATTGTAGAGCCATGACGAAAATAACGGAACGTCTGTATATTTTTAATATTTACGTGTGGTGCTGTGGTTATGGTGGCCGCCTCGCAACTACGTGTTGCGGGTTCGATTCAGACAAGACAATTATTTGTGTAGTCTATATATAGTTAGACGGTCACCGTAGCCTAGTTGGTAGTGCTCCTGCCTACGAATCTGGTGGTCCTGGGTTCGAATCCCGGTAAGTGCAAATATTTGTGTGATGAGCACGAATATTTGTTTCTGAGTCATGGATGTTTTCTATGTATTTAAGTATTTATCTATCTATATAAGTACGTATATCGCCGCCTGGTACCCATAGTACAAGCTTTGCTTAGTTTGGGGCTAGGATGATCTGTGTGACATTGTCCCTAGATATTATTATTATTGTTATAGTTGTATCGAGTCTGGATGTGTTTATATGTGAAGTGAATTTATTTTCCTAATGCAGGCCTAGTTAGCCTAGGAGACTTTTACTGCGCCACCGGACAATAGACAATTTTTATTCAGTATCCGCAATCTTGACGGGCTGGTTGTCGTGGTTGGTCTAAATGCTTGCCTTTCACGCCGCAGGTCGTGTGTTTGATTCCCACCTGGAGGCTCTAAAATAAATAAAATAAAATAAAAAAGGTTTCTATTCACGTAGGCTTTAAAAAGGCGCTTGTAAATAGTCAGAACATGTTTGTAGTAATATCTTATCTTGTTTGGGGTGTACTTGTGTACAGCACTTCGACCCTTCAGGATCTTTTGTACTATCCCCCACTGGTTTTATTCTATCCCTAGAGCCCTGAATGAAGTCTGCACATAATCCAGTACGCTCCTTAGAGGTAGATCGTTGTAGTCACCTGGTTCTGGATATGCCAGCCCCAGGATTGCCATTTTGTGTCTTGTCAATGCATCGCATTTGCAAATAATATGCAGCATTGTTTAATTTTTTTTTTTTGGACATTGTCACACAGTTCATCCTAGCCCCAAACTAAGCAAAGCTTGTACTATGGGTACCAGGCGACGATATACATACTTATATAGATAGATAAATACTTAAATAAATAGAAAACATCCATGACTCAGAAACAAGTATTCGTGCTCATCACACAAATATTTGCACTTACCGGGATTCGAACCCAGGACCACCAGCTTCGTAGGCAGGAGCACTACAAACTAGGCTACGGTGATCGTCAAATTTTCTGTAGTAATATACTTACCTATAAACATTAACTCTACCGGCTAACTCGCCGAACATCGCTTTAGTTGGTGTTTTAGAAGTAAGCCTGTATATAATTAACTAGAGATAATTCAATATATTCAGTAGATAATAATTATAGGTATCGTGTTCGTATATAATTATTGCCGTCGACAGATCATGCAGAGTCAAAGAAATATGCTTTTCCTACCGGTGAATATCTAATTAATTTTAATATTGATAGCTGAGTGAGGATAATATGGTACTTACTAATTATTTTATTTAAGAAATCAATAAGTACGAGTGACGGTCACTGTAGCCTAGTTGGTAGTGCTCCTACCTACGAAGCTGGTGGTCCTGGGTTCGAATCCCGGTAAGTGCAAATATTTGTGTGATGAGCACGAATATTTGTTTCTGACTCATGGATTTTTTCTATATATTTAAGTATTTATCTATCTATATAAGTATGTATATCGTCGCCTGGTACCCATAGTACAAGCTTTGCTTAGTTTGGGGCCAGGATGATCTGTGTGACATTGTTCCCTAGATATTATTATTATTGCGACAATTTTGTTATATTATTCTAAAATAGCTAATAACCAGAGTTAAGTCTGCTGAGACCAGGTGAGAAAAGGTATCTTATTAAATACTAATCTTGCTTAAACGATAAATATTCAAATAAATAATTATTAAATATCTTGCATATTTGATTAGTTATTTGTCGTTTCAAGATAAACACGTCTGTATTCATCATAGTTCAACGATATTTAAAGTCTTCTATATGAATATTAAATAATCAACAAATTATATATGTCTGGTAATGATAGCTTAAATACCCCGTAGGTGCGGGGGTCTCATAAACAATCAATTTGGTCACAATTAGCAATAATTTAGTGGCCACTAAATAATATAAATATAAAAACGTAAGTGTGATTGACGGACCAATTGTCGTAGTCGCCTTTCACGCCGCAGGTCGTGGGTTCGATTTGCACCCAGGACAGATATATGTGTGTGCATGAACATGTCTGTTTGTCCTGAGTGTAATTATTTAATACAAAAGAAAAGTAGAATATGTAGTAGGTATATCAGTTATCTGGTTTCCATAGTACAGTTTCAGCTTAGTTTGGGATCAGATGGCCGTGTGTGAATATCCCAGGATATTATTATGTTTTGTGTTTAAATTGTAATATTCTATTTATAATCATATTGTTACAAGTTTATTGGTAATGTGTTAGATATAAGAATTAATGTAAGCAAATGTTGGTGAAACTTATTAAATAAATAAATTATTGCTGATAACGAATCGTGTAAGACCATTAATTTCAAAGTAAAGAAATAGATACATTTTCTCATCTCAAACTTATTTTCTTTATTTTTCTAGTTTCATAGGTACTCTGCGTTCTTAAATATCCTCTACTATTTTTGTCACAGCTTGTATGAAATTATATTTTTATGAATTTATAGTTGATAATGTTGATATTATGTTAATGTATATCTTTCTTGTTTACAGGTAAGTTATCTTCTAATCTTCGGAAGTAAGTATATAATAGGTCTTTACCTATGAAATTGCCGTTTTGTATGAAAAAATTTAAACGAATTTTTTTCATGAATTTTTTTATTTGTATTAATCGAAGTAATCACCCATGCAATCAATGCATCTTTGCCATCGCAGTGGCAGTTTATTGATGCCCTTCTTAAAGAAATCAGCTGGACGGGAGGCAACAAATTCTTCAAAGGCATTTTGTACTGCCTCTCGGGTATTGAATTTTTTTCCCGCCAAGAAGTTATCCAAATTCTGGAAAAAGTAGTAGTCTGTAGGCGCAAGGTCTGGTGAGTAGGGCGGATGACGGAGAGCTTCCAACCCCAGTTCTTGCAACTTGGAGACCGTCTGCTGTGCAGTATGAGGTCGCGCGTTGTCGTGCAGGAGCAGCGGAGACGAGCGATTGACCAATGCTGGTTGGAGATGCGCCAGCTTCTCCATCATTGTGCTCAGTTCTTCACAGTACACATCTGCAGTAATGCTCACCCCGTTTGGTAAGAAGCTGTGATGAATCACACCGGCGCTAGACCACCAAACAGTGACCATCACTTTTCTAGGGGTAAGTTTTCGTTTAGGGCATTGTTTAGGTGCTGAACCAGGATCCAACCAACTTGCTGAGCGCTTGCGGTTATCAAACAGAATCCATTTTTCATCGCAGGTAACAATGCGGTTCAAAATTCCTTCATTTGTGTGTCTGTTGAGCAGTGCAAGGCACGTCTCGACGCGTACTTCGCGCTGGCGATCATTGAGTTCGTGGGGCACCCATTTGTCAAGCTTTTTTACCTTGCCAATTTGACGCAAATGGACCAATATTGTTTTGACGCTAACGTCGAAAGCTGCTGCTAATTCAGCCGTAGATTGTGTATCATCAGCTTCCACAACCGCCTTTAATTCGTCATTGTCGACCAAAGTCTTCGGACGACCGCGAGGTTCATTTTTCAGGTCGAAATTTCCAGAACGGAAGCGAGCAAACCAATAACAGGTGGTGCGTTGGTTTGTAGTGTTAGCTCCGTAAACGTCGTTGATGTTGCGTGCCGCTTGTGCCGCGTTGCTGTCACGACGGTACTCATATTCCATAATTACTCGAATTTTTAACGTATCCATGATGACGAAAAAGATTGAAATGCGATGAAAATGTAACACTAATCAATAAAGAAATGACTACTTTTGGAAAAAAGAATCCATGTTTTTAAAATAAAATTAATTTGAAATTAGAATTCTTAGCCAAACAAAAATTATTTTGATTTGAAATGGCCAGTACTGCAGAACGGCAATTTCATAGGTAAAGACCTAATATTTAAATAATAAAATATATTACTCTTACGAAATAAACTTTATTAATACATAACATTAATAAAAAAATATTTAACATGATTATAATAATAATAAATAACCAAAGAATTCATTATCTATGGAAACAAAGAATAAATTTATTGCGCTTAAGACCTCCATGAACTTATACCTCCTTCCCCCTTTTTATATCGGACTATTAGGCGTCGGGAGGGCCTCCACCACTTTGTCGTTGACATCCCAGCAAGCCGTAAGAACCGCTTTGCTTCTTCTTTCATGATACGCACCTCCCGCTGAGGAAGACCTTCCTGGATGAAGTGTTTCCAGGCACATATACATATATATGACATGTGTATATTCAAGGCTAGAGTGAACAGGCAACTTATGGATTCGCGCGGTCCACCTCTGACCACATATTTACTTACCATCAGGGGCTCTACCGGCTAAATCGCCAAACATCGATTTCTTAAATGGCGTTCAAATAAATAAAGGTTAAATCGGCTTCCATGAGCACATGTGACGTCATAAATGGAATCGACGGTCAACGTTGAAGCCGATTTAATGATTGATTAAGTCATTTTTAACCTTCATTTATTTGAACGCCATTTAAGAAATCGATGTTCGGTGACTTAGGCGGTAGAGGCCCAGGTGAGATTTTGGCCAAACGGAAACCCATCCAGCACATAAATTATTAATTAATCAAAATAAATCATTTATTTGCGAAAATTGGTGTTTTACATTAGTTATGTACAAGTGAAGCAACACTTGTTTGCTAACTCTGAAAGGCCGGCAAAGCACCCGTGACACCTCTGGTGTTGCGAGTGTCCATGGGTGGCGGTGATCACTTACCATCAGGTGAACCACTTGCTCGTTTGTCGCCCTATGACATAAAAAAAAACGATAAATGAACTTTATTAAATAGTAATAAAGTTCAAATTGACTCTAGAAAACGTTTATATGGGAAAAAGAAAAGGGCTGTTTTTAAGGGTATTGGGAATTATTCGATTTTTTCTCACCTTTTAAACCTTCCCTAGACCTCCACGAACATTTCAAGACCAAGATAAGATAAATCCGTTCAGCCGTTCTCGAGTTTTAGCGAGACTAACGAACAGCAATTGATTTTTATATATTATATAGATTTGATTTTTAGTTTATAGAGACAGGTTGCCATGGTTACCTACTGTTATTATTGTATTATTTTAACAAATGGGACTATAGAAAGTGAAAATACGAAGCTATATATATTCTGAAGCAATATATTTCCTAAGAAAGTGTTGTGGCTTTTAACCACAAACTCCAGTAGGTATTCAGTTAGCGCTTCTGTAATACGCATAACTACTAAACAAAGGTAATATAATATAAACCTACTAAGTGTGTGGTGACGGAATAGATTACCATCATCCCATATCATACCGTGAGGGGCCTAGAAATCGTCCGAGGGAATACCAACCAGAGAACGGGCAGCAGCGTTTTTCTGTGAACTATGACCATCTAACTGCGATCGCCAACCCGTCTGACAAGCGTGGCGATTATGGCATATCCCCCGATTCTTTGGGATTGTTTTATTGAACGCAATTTGTTGATATTGACTCCTCAACGACAAAAGAATGGATTCAGGAGTGAAATGGAATAAAATAATTAAAATAAAATGAAGAATAACAAAATAATTAATAATAAACACTCAAAAATAAACATGGTTTTATTTCTGAGCATCTCCGTGCTTCGGGGGGCACGTTAAACCGTCGGTCCCGGTTGTTCTTGTTAAAAGCCAGTCAGTTAAGCCATGTCAGAGGCATACGGGGTGTTTTGAACAACTCTGACACTAGGGTAGCTACTATTCATACCATAAGTAAGATAGGTTTCAAGTTACCACCACCACTTTTAAACCCCTGACGCAAAAAGAGGGATGTTATAAGTTTGGCGTCGATGTTTAAGTGTGTGTGTGTGTGTGTATGGCATCGTAGCTCCCAAACGGATGGACCGATTTCGATGCGGTTTCATTTGAAAGCCAGTTTCCTTGCGGTGGTTCTGAACTATGTTTGGTTTATAACGGTGCAGCAGTATAAGAGTATCAGCTGTCTTCCAAACTAATGTAATTATAGTTGGAGTCGGGGGTTTTCTAACGGTTAGGTTAGGTAATTATGTAGGTATGTGCAGACCAGCACATCCAGTTACCCTAATCTGTCAAATTCTTTTATAGATTTTTACTTTAACACATGAACATGAGGTTCACTTTCAATTGGGGAAATTTTACAGATCGGGGTAGCTTGATGAGCTGGCGTCTGTATTAGTATTACTAATATATCAGTCCCATCCTCTGTTTATTCGCTCCAGTCATAAAATAAAACAAAGGCATGTATTAAATAATATATTTGTTTTAGATTTATCAACCTTACTTCCTTATGATAAGATAAAAATTAAGTTTGCAAACACTGTCATGTCATACCCATTTCTGATTTCTTTAGACTGCGGACTGCGTACACATTTGACGCCGAAAGCATATACAGGGACTCGGCTAAGTCGCCGAACATCGATTTCTTAAATGGCGTTCAAATAAATAAAGATTAAAAATAACTTAATCAATTGTTAAATTGCCTTCAACGTTGACAATTAATTCTGGACCATTTATAACGTCACATGTGCTCATGGAAGTCGATTTAACGATTGATTAAGTCATTTTTAACCTTTATTTATTTGAACGCTATTTAAGAAATCGAAGTTCGGTGACTTAGCCGGTAGAGCCCCTGGGTGGCCAAGGAGTTGACGTTCAAACGCAAAATTTAGATACTTTATGATAATTCGAATCACCCCCATGTATGTTCTACGATTTTGCGTCTTTTTGATACTTTGAAAATGTATGAGTCCTGAGCTCAGGACTCTTAAATTTTCAATGTAACCCTAATTTTGACCTTATTTTATTTTAAGCATAATATCCAGAGCAAAAGTAGCTAATGTATAACGAGCGAAGCTGCGACCGGAAAACCAGTATAATATCGTAAAACTAACAACACAACTATTAACAGGCTTGCAGCATCCAATTTAGCATGATAATAATAATATCTAGGGACAATGTCACACAGATCATCCTAGCCCCAAACTAAGCATAGCTTGTACTATGGGTGCCAGGCGACGATATACATACTTATATAGATAGATAAATACTTATATACATAGAAAACATCCAGGACTCAGAAACAAATATTCGTGCTTATCACACAAATATTTGCACTTACCGGGCTTCGAACCCAGGACCACCAGCTTCGTAGGCAGGAGCACTACCAACTAGGCTACGGTGACCGTAAATAATACAGCATAATAATAATATCCTGGGACATTACTCACACACGGCCAGCTGATCCCAAACTAAGCAAAGCTTGTATTATGTTAACCAGATAACTGAACTACTTTTCTTTTGTAAATACATACTTATATAGATAATTACACCCAGACTCAGCACAAACAGACATGTTCATGCACACAAATATCTGTCCTGGCTGGGATTCTAACCCACGACCTGCGGCGTGAAAGGCAAGTATTTATCAACCAAGCCAACCGGCCCTTAGAGTATGTATAATTTGTATAATAATAAAATAATGTTACATTTACTATGTACAAATTTAATAATACTCTGAACTATCTCTAGTAATTATTTACGTAGTATTAATAATGAGTAATTCTTAGGTACACGTTGTATTCTGAAGAAGATAATAAACTATAAGTATCATAAATAAAGCGAGCAGGTATTTAAGGCGCTGCCTTGTCTAAATTAAACACTAATTGCTGTTTTGAGTGTCGGGTGCGGTTTAATGGAACTTTACACAAGTTATGAAGTTTACATATAGATATTTAATTATAATGGTCCTCTTTCTCGAATTTCTGCTACGGCGGCCAATCTCTAAGGACACAGTAAACGACTGTAAAACACACCCCGGCTTTTTGCATTACCTACTTTTATTTACGAACTATATTACTCACCGAATATAAAAACAATCACAATATTCAATTTATTCTATTTTTAATTTTTTAAACGATTTTCTGTATGAAAGAAGAGAGTTAGAGCACAGCGTTCATTTGCTCAAAGAGCAGCCCGACTGGGGAAGTACCTACCTCCATCTTACAAAAGACATTCCTTAATAATAACATTAATAATTGTAGTGTTGTGTTTCTGCGTCCGGAACACTTGTTGGCTGACTCTGAAAGGCCGACAACGCACCCGCGATTCCTCTGGTGTTGCGAGTGTCCATGGGCGGCGGTGATCACTTACCATTAGGTGACCCACTTGGTCGTTTGTCGTCCTCTGATATATAAAAAAAGAAAAGAAAATAATTTGCTCATTCGCGTTTTGACAAATAAATAGTAATGTCACTAAATTCCTTTATTGATTTACGGTTTAAGCGCATGGCCACACTTTGTGTTAAGTGTGACCACGCGCTATCAGTCATTCGTTCATTCTTATCAGTTCACACTATTTATAAGAAAAAAAACAAAATCTGTAGCAACTCTACTAGAATGCTCACGGTTGTATTTTACAACGATAAACGAATTATAAATTTAATTATGGTATTCTACTAGTCAAGCCCTTTCATTTGATACCCATATTTAAATAATAACATATTTTTTTCACAACTATCTCCAGTTGTAATAACCAAACATAGTTATGAAGCACCGCAAGCAGATTGGCTTTTCAAATGAAAAATCCATCCCTTTGAGAGCTACTATGCCACAGACGGACACACACACACACACACACATACAGACAGACATCGACGTCAAACTTATAACACTCCTCTATTTGCGTTGAAGGTTAAAAATGTTATTACATCTCTCTATCTCTCTAATAATACAAGTCGTATGAAAAGAACAGGGTAGGTATACGTAGAATTGCCAAACAACTAAAACTCCGCACTTATCATCATCATCATACAAGCCGAAAGACATCCACTGCTGGACAGAGGCCTCCCCTAAATATATCCACAATTGCCGGTCTTGCCCACGCTGCGTCTTCCAGTTCGTGATTACCACTCGAGAACCTTTGTGACCCAGCGGCCGTCGGTTCTACGTACGATACAGCTTATAGGTACCTGGCAAATAATTAGAGGACAGTAATTCCTAACGTGAATTCGCGCCAAAACTAAAATTTTAAAACTAACGATACTCTGTCCTTTTCATAAGACCGATGTTAGAAGGAAATGTAATGTTATTAAAATTTGTTCAGTATGTATTGCCTAGAATCCAAGTAGGTTTGGTTTTTGATGTGAAACATCTATAGCCGCACGTAAAAATGATTTCTGGGGGAGCGACGCGTCGTCATGTTTTTTTTTTTTGTTTTTTTTTATGTGAAACAAAACAATCGACTGTTCGATTATTAATCGTAATATTTTATTTTATCATTATGACATATTTAGTTCATATCAAAATATGTTCTTTTCTGCATATTAATTTTAAAAAATAATGTCGATGTTTCACATCTGCCAGGCGGCAGGCGTCCCGTGACGGCTCAAATTTTTTAAATTCATTGATATTAGGAATGTGACAAGGGCGTGCAATCCCGGGATTTCATATCATTAATGTCGATCACAAGTTAGGTTATTGTAACAGAATTTAGCTTAGCGTGTTTAAAGTGACGTGTGGTAAAACCTAAATCTAAATATTTTAACTATGTGAAACACGCTACGCTTATTCTGTACATGTTCGTGACAAACAGTCATTAATCTAGAAATATGCTCAACTCCACTAGCTAAATATATTTTAACTAGATGGAATATACAAAATAATGATTAGATACTTGTCATATATATACGTCATTTTATTCAGCTATACATGTATAGAAAATCAATTGCCGCATGTATAAGAAGTTATCATTTGATTTGATGTGGTAGATTTTCTTTTGTTTTGTCATGTATTGTTAGGAAAACATACGAGCATATCTACAATGCAAAGAACATTTTAGAACAATAGAAAATATAAAAATTAAATGTACTCTAAAACTACATTGTAGTTCTAGAGTAGTATCTTTAAACTGATCTTTTTTAGGTTGTTGGTTTTAACATAAAGTAGTATAGTACAGCCACCAGCACATCAAGCTACCCCAATCTGCAAAATTACAAAACAAAGGATCGAGGTAAGAAGAATCTTTTATATATATATAAATTCTTTGCCACGTATTCCGGTTAGAATTTATAAAGATGAGTAATAGTACCATTTTGTGTTAGTCTGCTCCTTACACCCGAATAAAACACGGCATCTAACGGCTCATGTATGCTGATAATATCAATGGCCTTATAATTGTATGGTGCGTAGGACAATGTCAAGGTATCGTAAACTCATTTGAAGACATTGACATTCAGAACGGTACGCTTGTCCTCTTGCCATACTATTGTTTTAGTACCGCAAGTTTGAATGGCCATAAACAATACAAAAAATCGTACGGTTATTTATATTAGGTGCATGTCATAATGATGTTAAGCTTTAGTGAATTTGGATGCTTAAATTTTCCTACAATTATGTCACTACTAGCTGTGCCCCGCGGTTTTACCCGCGGTAACGTTATAACTTGAAATGAAATTGTGGTACATAGGTGTTATAGATGTTACATAATGAGTTGTGCCGCTATGACCCGCCAAATTGGCATACAATAGGTTAGAATAATATACAAATTTATAATAAAAAAAATACACAAATCACTTCCCTACTAATTACAATCATTCAGATATTCCTGCAAGCTATAGTAACATTTGTCAATAAGAAATTTATACAATGCTTTTTTAAAATTATAGATGTCACTTAAACCTAAAATACTATTGGGTAATTTATTATAAATGTCAGGGATAACATAAAATATACTTTTATGGAATAAACTTGTCTTATGTTGTACTCGTCTCATTTTATCTTTATGTCTAGCTCGGTTGCTGAACTTGAATAAAATACAATTAGACTTGGCAAAAATGGCACATTCATAAATATACATAGATGGTAGCGGTAGTATAGCTAACTCCTTGAAATGAGGCCTGCAAGAGTCTGTTGATTTAATATTGACTATAGATCGTATACATCTTTTTTGAGCTTTAAAACTTATAGCATATATGTATGTAATTCGGATATATACCTAAGCTATACAACTACAAAGGTTCACCAAATTCCGATCTGAACTTTTGACGTGAAAGAGTGATTTAGATGTTGGTAGATTATAGTGTAATTAGTGCGATGTGATTTGATTTATGTTCAAAACATTTTACTTGTGTTAAAATATCAAATGTATTACGAACTAGCTGTGCCCCGCGGTTTTACCGACGTTAAATTTTTATAAATTATCACCGCTTCTCCCCCGTAGGTGATAGCGTGATAATATGTAGCCTAATGTTGACCCGACAGCTTAGTAATATTCATGAAAAGTTTGAAGTAAATCCATGCTGAACTTTTTGAGTTTAGCCCGGACATACAAACAGACAAAAATTATAATACCTATATTTTTGGCTTCGATATCGATTGTAGATCGAGTTTTCACTTTCCTACGATTTTATTATATGTATAGATAATCTGTGGTGATCTAACGAAATAATATATGAATTTTGCGTTTTTTGAAATTGATTTTGCTATATCATTTCAGGAGTCGAAAGCTGCTTGCTTTACATGTTACTTGTGAGTAACGTTCAACCAAAGAAATCAGATACACCAGGTCCTTTAGTCCTTTTCCTCAGTTTCAATAGTAGACAACTATAATATAAACAAACCACAAAATAGTAATGCTGTCAAGTTTAGTTTTAAAGTGTGATAGTGATTATCTGCATAGTAATGACGTAACTTTGCACGTGGCTTCTGAATTGTAGGTAAACAGTAGCAGGTTGTTTGCTAATTAAACACTTAATTGTTTTAGTTATACTAAGGTTGAATGGCCCTCTTAGTTTAATATAAAGGTGTTTATTGGATTTTAATGAGTATCAGATGACCTTTTTTGTCAAAGTAGAGGAATGCCAACCGCAAAAAGTGTCTGCGGGTGGTATGTTGGACTCGCACCGACTTAACCTAATCTGCCGTAAATTTCACTTGGCGTGTATTGGAGCCCCAGGAATGTGGGTATGTTGCTCCGGTACCCCAGTTGGTTACAAAACGTACGCTAAAGGGCTTTGGTTTGACGTCCCGAGTACAAGAGTACTTACCTAGTTATTCCTATTTATTAACCACCGACGCAAATATAAAGGTGTTATAAGTTGGACGTCAATGTCTGTCTGTATCTGCGGCATTGTAGCTCTCAAACAGATGGACCGATTTCGAAGCAGTTTTTTTATTTGAAAGCCAGTTTCCCTGCGGTGGTTTTTAGCTATGTTTGATTAATATCAGTCCAGCAGTGTAAGAGTATCAGCTCTTTTTTAAAATGATGTAATTATAGATGGAGTCAGGGGTTTTCTAAAGGTTAAGTTATGTACCACCATGTTATGTGGGTCAGAAGTACCCTAAACCGGCGAGCATGTATGAAGAATATAATGTCAGTAAACGAAACGAAAGAGATGTGCAAGGATCGTGACAAATGGAAGTCCGTTGTCTCTGCCTACCCCTCTGGGAAACAGGCGTGAGTCTATGTATGTATGTAAGTTATGTAAACCATTTTATAATAACCAAACAAAACATTCACTACCAATATTTTCACTCAGAATTGTTTTGAAGCCAATCATATATTAACAACTATTACGAAGTGGTTTCTAAAAAGGAAAGTTTCTCGTTTATTATCATACAATGAAGTTCAGTAGCCAGCACATCCAGCTACCCCAATCTGTCAAATTTCTTTAATAGATTTTCAACTTTATCACTTAAACATAAGGTTCACTTTCAATTGTGGAAATTTGACAGATTGGAGTAACTTGATGTGCTGGTGTCTGTACTTATCCTTGAGTGTGTGGACATTGTTCGCTGAACGAATCTAAACATCTTATTTACTCCCTTGTATTTGCGTGTTAAACGATAATAGTTTTCGAAGAAAAGTTTGCGTGAGCAAAGATAATTAGGCAAAGTTTAAAATGTAATTGGAACACCGGTTATGATGCGACAGGTCTTATTGAGGTAGATAACTCAATCTAGCGGACATTCGGTCAAATTCTTTGACATTTAAGGATATGCTTGACATTGGTAGCCAAATTATGTTATAAGTAGTTTGGGTGACATCATTCATACCCCGGCTCTATGCAACACCAACTAAACTGACTTTAATATCATTGCATTCTTTTGTAACTGTTCATAAATAAAAGCAGGGAATATACAGACAGTTGCCTCACGCTACGTGTCGCAGGTTAGAGTCCCGCGCCGGACAACTTATTTGTGTGACCCATAAATAGTTGTTCTGAGTCTGGATTTTATTTGTGACCGTCTATTATATATTTGTAGGTACCCCGTGACACAGGGATTAGATTAGTAGTGCGGGAGTTGTCTTTTACAAAAAAATCTAGTTTTGCGCTATATACTTATTGCGAGTAAATAAACGACACGTTAGAACTTAGGACCTATCCTTAACACCATTCAACTAATCATTATTATATTTATAAGGAGTTATATGGTTTATAATAAATATGGTCGGCAACCCGCTAACTATGCCCCTGGTGTTGCAAGCGTTCATAGCTAGATGCTTTCACCGGTCCGTAAGCGATCAGCGAGGTTAAAAGACTAGGCTCGCGGTCAATCCACAGATGGGTGACCACCAAAGTGGTTTAATTTCTGAGCGTCTCCGTGCTTCGGAAGGCACGTTAAGCTGTCGGACACAGTTGTAGTCAACAGTCATTAAGTCATGTCAGTGGCTTGTGCGGCTTGAAAAACTGACACTAGGCTAACCACTGCCCATACGATAAGTAAGTAAAATAGGCTACGGTGACCACTTACCATCGGGGGCTGTATGCTTGTTTGCCAAGTAAGTTGTATAAAAAAAAATGTCATTTCATGTCTATCTAATACACCTTGTATAAAAATAACGGCATACATAGAACTGTCAAATTATTACAATTGCATATAATACGCGCACTAATTATGCGCACTGGGCGCAATTAATCAACAGGTTATAGTGTCGCTGATTTTTCCTCAATATTTCGCACCAAAACTAAATCGGTATTTTTCAACAAAAGGCTATTAGAAAGAAATGCAATGACATTAAAATAAGTTTAGAATCAGTTTCAATCTATCGCTTTGAATAAAGGTAAAAGAATTATTGAGTAGTTTTGAGTTTTTATTTGTATCAAACAAACATACAGAAAATATAATCTTTTCTTTTTATACTATTAGCTTAAAATTGTATAGATAAGAAGATTGTGCATTTAACCCAAATTATATCAAGCAACAAATGTGACGAGAAACCATGGTCAATTGTTTCTTTTTTTTAACATGACGTTTATAAGGCTTTCATCGGACAATAGCGGCCATCGTGGGCTCAAGCCATCTTGCAAATGACTAGAAACTAAGTACCCGCGCCTTAAGAGCACCCTCTTTTGACGTTTTGCTTTGTCGACTTCTACGCCCGTCACGGGATGAGATGGGGTGATGACACTCTGATATTCCCTGCTATCATCACACAGCTATATTTTGTCATTTTTATATATGTAGATATCAACTATCAAACAAGGGCGTAGTCTGAGCTAATGCTAATCGGCGACATCCGGCAGACAATGAGATCGGCATCGGACCCACGTTGCTCGTTATTCAATCACATAACACAATGGACAGTACACGTGTGAAACAAAATGTAGGTTGGGCAATGCAACTAGTAAACAGCTTGTTCAGGTATTTGGGGCACTGTTGTAGTAGGTACTAAGCTACTACTCACTGGACCCTTCCTTGCATACTGATGCAATTTGTGGTTGGGCTCGTCTGTTATAGTCAGGAATAGGGCATTCCATTTAATGTGCGTCTATATTATTCTTTTAAACTAATCTTTCCTATATTCATGAGCTGGGGTAGTTCGATTAGAAATCGTCCCGAGGGAATACCTACCAGAGAACGGGCTGCAGCGTTTTTCTGTGAACTATGACCATCAAACTGCGATCGCCAACCCGTCTGCCAAGTGTGGCGATTATGGCATATTCCATTCTTTTGCTAGCTTTGGACATTATTTGGCTGACATGGTGTAGCCACTACTTACTGGACACTTCCCATGCATACTAATGCAATTTGTGGTTGGGCTCGTGTGTTACGGCAAGTAATAGGGCATTCCATCTACGAGTATAGTGCGTCTGTATTGATATTGAAACTAATGTTTCTTTTAAACAAATCTTTCTTATATTTTCCATATTCCTGGATTCCGATCAAAGAATGTTGTTATGCCTTATAACCTCACTTCTGAGTGATATGAGGTTATTAGGCATAACATCTTGGCGAAAAGGAAAATCTAGCTATCTATGTTATGACATGGTTGTTGGTCTGGGTTAGTGATCCTGATGGCTAAGCCAGAGGTTGTGTGCACAAGCTAGGCCTGGTCTGGGGTCTATGGCGATATGTGGCTACCATTTTTGGGTACTTTAAGCTAAAGAGGTAAAAGAAAGATTGTTATGTTAGAAATCCTGATCAAACAGAATGAACTCATTTTTTTTTAATGACCTTTACGGTTAGCCTAAGATGCTTTCACTGATTCACCAGGCACAAGGCCACCCATCAAATAAGAGCCCATGCATGCTTGCGAGGTTCGGTTTTAGGGAAGTTTACTGTATGAAGACGTGGGCCTTCCGCTGCTGGAGTCTCCCATTAAGAAGGATATGCCATGATCACTACGCTTGCCAGACGGTTTGGCGGTCGCAGTAGGATGGTCATAGCTTATTTATAACGAACTGTAACCACAATTACTAAACGACATTTAGATTATAAAGGTAAATATTCATTAATTTATGTAACTGAAGACCAAGTTCAGTCACGCGATATCCTACTTAGTTAAGAGCCAGACAACTAATAAAATAGTTAAATTATTTTTTGAAATATTTGGTGAGGGATGATTTAGGGTATTCGATAGGCTGAATGTGAACAAAGCACATTTTTATTTTTGTACCAAAATCAGAAACATTAATTCGATTACAATACACAATATATTTTTTTTAATAATAAATTTATTCGAAACGTAAATGCTTTCGGAACACTGATCCTATATCAATTAAGTTTAAAAAAATTGAGGTCGGTTATATGTATATATTAAAAAGAAATAAGTGAGTATCCCACACTGTGTAAGAGGAATCATCCCCGAAGAAAATTGTGTTCGCGAGTTATTAGTTCGGTCGCTAATGTATACCGTTAGCCCATACAGATGCGCGGGAATTACGCAAAAGAAACAAAATAATGTTTTTGTCAGACATTTAAGTCGCACTGTTGATTTTTCAAGGCAAATTGATATCTGCGTTAGTTAATGGCTTACATAATTACTGTAACCATTTATATTTAGCAAAATACGTAATTTAGGTAAGTGATTACCTAAAAAATACATCTTATCAAACATAGTTAAATAGTTGTACTTCATAAATATTTATTTAATGACTATTATTTTGTAGGACTTAAAAATTACGGAATCGTAGATTACGTATCTCTAAATCTATCACTCCCATTTCAAACTAGAGAACTGATTTCAAGTGTGTTCAAAGCCATGTTTAAGGTCAAAACAAATAGCCGCGATTAAACTTGTTTACTATCCCGGAATAAGCACATCACTAGTTAGTTTCCCTATTTGCAAGAGTTATGTAGCGCCCTCTTCTGTCTAACGGTATAATTAATATTCCTTGTACATTGTTGTGTCAGAAAAACGTTCCTCACGAGTGTCATAGATGGCGCTAAATACATAGACATAGTTTCTATTCATACAACTAGATGGCCATAGGATGGCTATTTATTACAATCGTCCATCAAACAAGCTAGTAGGTAGTAAATAAATCATACACGTTACTAAAATTATATTTATTTATTTTTCTTACCAACAGCTTTCAGCGATATTTTTGCTTTATATGTTATACCTACGTGACAGAGAGCCATTATTACAATATTTATAAGTACACTAGCCTACTAAAACAACAAAATAATTTCAGCACAGCAAAAGTGCGGGAAGCGAACTTTGGGAGAAGCCTTTGTCCAGCTGCAGACGTATTTTTTTGAACAATAATAACATTTTAAATTGTTGCCAAAAAGAATAAGGCGAAAGTATGTAATTTTGGCACCAACTTCAATTGTTGCAATTAAGTGTATTGCTGAAAGTAATCTATATTTTCCATTGACTTATATGTATAACTAGACACGCTGTTTCGAATAAAAACTCTTTCCCAGTCCGGCTGTGCGCGAGGTGAGGGGCGCGAGCGCGGCGGCCGAAATTGCTTACTGAGTTGCAGCTAGCCTTGGGCATTGTCGTTCACTTAATGGATCTAGTTCATCAAATCTCGTTCCGTGAAGTGAACTCGTTCCGCTAACTCGTTCCACAGTTCATTTCGCTCCTTGACTTGGTAGGTTGTATATAAAGTACAGTACTACTGATTCAAAGAGCGAAATGAACTGTGGCATAGACATGTTTTCGACAGAGTCCGGAATTGGAACTTGTTTAGCTATTCGTTCATAAACTGTGAACTATAACAATGGTTCGTCAACGACACGTAGAGAATGTTGGCCTTTCGATATCCACTTCACCAATTGCTTATCTATAACCTGCGATCTTTGTACGGAAATAGGTCTTTTTCTGATGATAAAATCAGTAATATTTTGTTGCGATGTTTGTTGTTGGTCAGCAGAAGTTGATGGGTCAGTATTAGATCTTTAAGTATTTATTTCAACTTGCCGTTCCAAAACGATAGGTATTGTAGGATGTTTCCTGGTCATATGGCGCGACAAATTACTTGTATTTCCAGACGTTGCTTTTTTGGTTCTATTTCCTTAAAACGTCCCCGAATATCACTACGTTTACGTTTAGAAGTCATTTTATATATAAAAAAACAAAAAGTAGGCACAATAGGAAGTAGTCACTCACTCAACGCAATTCGACTCTCTAACAAATTTAAAAATACGATCTCATAACGTAAACAAAGTTGCATAAAATAGAATGTCAATCTAAAATAAACTTATTGCTTTATGAAATAGAGACCAAAATAGTTAACCAGCTCTCTAGAATATCGAATACTAAGAAAGCTAAACAATAATTGTCAGTGTGTGTAAATGCGATAATGAATTAGATCTAAAACTAAGTGTATGTGGTCACCACATGCACTTAGTTATACGTCACCAACTCAACTCACCACAATGTGGTGAGTTGAGTTGGGGACGCACTATACACCAAAGGGCTCTCGTTCCTACCTACACACACTGACGCGGGCTTAGACCAGAGAGGCGGGATTATAATGAGTCGGTGAACTGTGGAACGATAATCTCGCACAGTACCGAACGAGTTCAGTTCGTTCACTGTGTTGGAGTAGTTCATCGGAACGAATCGCTCCGGAGTTACTCAAGTCTAGTTGCAGCGCGCTACAACTCGGTGAGCAAATTCTCAATATGGGATTGCGCGTCTAGTAGAATACATATAGGTCAATGATATTTTCAAATTGATTTAGAATTCAGTTTTATGTTTTTAAAACAGTTTATATTACTCTTTTAATGAATATTAGGCAGGTTGCCATCGTAAATGTTAAGAAAAGCGTATATATATTTCTTAGGAATTACTTTAACAAAAATATTTATTAGGTATAAATCTTAAGAGATAACAGATATTACTAAAATCCTACCGAACGCCCATAGAATAAACATTAAAATCACCGAATCCCCTAATGAAAGTGTCTTTGTAATAAATTGTTTAATAGTCCTATTCACTAGTCCACTGCTCGCCAAAGGCCTCCCCCAATGTCTTGCGCTATCCGCATCCAGCGGTTTACAGCGATCCTCACAAAACCATCTTTTATGGGGCCTGACCTCGCCACACTGCCTCTTGTGGTTCGTGGTCGCCACTCAAGAACCTTATTATTATATTGCTGCTATATTAAACTTTATTAATTATATAGCCTATGTGCTATTCGGATGTATAAGCTATATAATAATCTTTATTTCAGACATAAACTTCCAACATATCACATCAATTTAACATAAATTTATAAGCATATTCAATATAATTACAATATGATCTAATTTTAATATTTAATAATTGTATACAATGATATATTATATATATAAAAAAGAATATTATGTATATACAATATCATTGATTGTATATAATAATAATTGTGTAATATAAAAATAAAGTGAAATGTCAATGTTGCCTACATTGCTATTTCACTCAGATCTCAGACAATCAAATTCAGATAAAATCAGTCAAACAATCAATTGAAACATGATAAATTAAAATTCACAGGTCAACACAATTCGAATTAAATAAATTAAAACTATACGAATACATAATTAAAAAACAAACTAAAATATTTCTTATTTCGTTTTCGTTCCGTAGTTTTGCGTGAAAGCGTAACAAATATCCATACATCCATCCATACTCATAATCTTTCGCATTTATAATATTAGTAGGACTATCACAAAATTAAGTTACGGTGTATTATTGGATAAAGCACTTGATAGGCAGACATTTTGCTACACGCGCATTCCTAAATATCCCAGTTTTCTCGACGGCCATGGCGAATATGGCGTCCCAATTTTAAATTCCGAATTGATTTACTACTAGGTAGCCGATTGAATAATGTATAGAATATGTTTCATATCTGATTAATGCGTGTCGAATTCTCAAACGCCCGAAGTTACAGACGCCAGCACATCAAGCTACCCCAATCTGTCAAATTTCCCCAATTGAAAGTGAACCTTATGTTTTTGTGATAAAGTTCAAAATCTATAATATATATTGGGGTAGCTGGATGTGCTGGCGTCTGTACCTAGTGTGATTTTTAGGAAATCGCCTCAGGGGATAAGTCAATGAACTACAACACTGGCGAGTTTTTGAGTGCGGTTTTTTATTATACTATGTATTCTTCATAAGTACGACGAAGCCTCAAGCACAACAGTAGTTACTTACAGTGCGAAAATTGCTCTTACTACCTACACAATGATGACGATGACGAGTCAAAGTGTATAATTAGTCAAAGAAGCTATGGCTATGGTCGTCCAGGGGGACATTATATATTTATTACAACCCAGCAAAATTTCGCCTAGAAAAGATTTATTGACTTCAAACAAGAAGCCGCTCCGTTTCCTTCCCGGTCGACGTCACATCAACATAGAGACTCTTTAGTATCTTGACAGCGTATTTATGTAGTAGATAATAAAGGTGGTTTTCGTAGTGCAAGTGTTTCCACGAACGTGGTGTCGACTGACTTAATATATTTTAGTTACCTACGAACAAGTCATGAGTAGTGTAACCTAATAGTTGCAACCTTGAACGTGCGTTGACCGACTTACGTAGGTGATTTCTGATCGGACCACAGGGCACGCATCTACCGCCTGATCGAAACCCGTGTGTTTTCCCAATGACTTTAGCCGTTTAGACGTGAAGAAGTAACAAACATACACACTCACAAACATTCGCTTTTATAATATTAGTGGATAATATATCTTGGGACACTATTCACACACGGCCATCTGACCCCAAGCTAAGCAAAGCTTGTCCTAAACCAGATAGCTAATATATATGCTACTTTTCTTTTTTAAATACATACTTATATAGATAATTACACTCAGGACAAACAGACATGTTCATGCACACAAATATCTGTCCAGGGGCTCTACCGGCTAAGTCGCCGAACATCGATTTCTTAAATGGCGTTCAAATAAATAAAGGTTAAAAATTACTTAATCAATCGTTAAATCGGCTTTCATGACCACATGTGAGGTCATAAATGGTCCGGAATCGATTGTCAACGTTGAAGCCGAAGCCGGTAGAGCCCTTGGGTGGGAATCGAACCGACGACCTCCGGCGTGAAAAGCAAGCATTTGCCAACCACGCCGACAGGCCCGTCTAGTGGTATTGTACAAGCGTGTTTCTATCTTTGATTCCACGTTATATATAAGCCATTGATAGATCGGCTCCTAGTATCTACAGCACATATCCACTCTATGTATGTAAAAAATATAACATAAAAATACATCATCACATCATAAGCGGTCAGAAATAAATCTACTTACATATTCCCCTTTAGCTTTGGCAGCAATATGGTAAATGAATCATAGCAAATTTTGGCAGTTATATTATATCAGGAACGTGGATCTAATTGTCTGAAATATACTTTATTTTGGGATCTTATCTTTTATCATAAATTTTAAATACACTTTACCTTCTTGCAGCTTGTCTCATTGGAGAAGGTTATATCGTCGGTTATATTCCGACACCGCTGAACTACGTAATTCTGAACCTAAAGTTGGCTGACAGCACTACTTGCATCTTCTGCCGAAAATCGGAGGAAACTCCAATATACATTCTGTGCTCGTGCGGACCGCTAATGTGTTTTAGAAGTATCTACTTGGGACAGCATATTATGCAACCGGAAGAGATACAAACACTCACTACACAATCAATCTGAAGGTTTATTAAAGCTATAGAATTAAGCAGTGAACTCTAACAAAATTAAGGAGCTTTGCTACAACAGATCAGGGCCTCTACCGGCTAAGTCACCGAACTTCGATTTCTTAAATGGCGTTCAAATAAATAAAGTTAAAAATGACTTAATCAATCGTTAAATCGATTTCCATGAGCACATGTGACGTCATAAATGGTCCGGAATCGATTGTCAACGTTGAAGCCGATTTAACGATAAAGTAATTTTTAACCTTTATTTATTTGAACGCCAATTAAGAAATCGATGTTCGGCGACTTAGCCGGTAGACGCCCACGACTGGTCAGGTAGCAAGATGCCAACAAGGCCTCAAGGCAAAAAAAAATACGCAATTCTGAGATACTCGTATGTATATAGATTGTGGTATTTAAATTTTCTTCTCAATTTAGTTAAGT
The DNA here is from genome assembly GCA_951640165.1 of Pseudoips prasinana. NCBI lineage: Eukaryota > Metazoa > Arthropoda > Insecta > Lepidoptera > Nolidae > Pseudoips > Pseudoips prasinana. Next base: position 12,189,488 of record OX621259.1, on the reverse strand, counting down.
ATATGAAATACAGCTCAAAGGAAAACCAAAACATTTTGAAATGTACAAGGTTTATTATAAACAGTGGATGTAATCTACACATTATTTATTATGTTAATTGTAATAATGTTAAATTTTTATTAATCTTCTTTGTTAATAATATGATATGTTTAAGATTAGTGGTGTTATAAATAATTAACCCATTGGGTGTAAACCTGTCGTGTTAATTATATGGCCATAAATAAATAAACGATACTGAACAAAATAAGAGAAAACAGTTAAAGAAATATATAAATAAATTTTGGGCTTCCCATACGAAGTGCGTCAGCTGATCGACATTGTGGCATGGGAAGTTACTTTTTTTGTATTTCGCCTATTGCTGTTCTACACGTTGTTCAGTTTCATAGACAATTTAAGGTTCTTAAGTTTCATCTACTATTTATGGTGTACCTTCTATATTATATAACCATTCCTATTTTCTTTTTGTATACTACCAAATCGCTAGCATTGCAAGTATTAGATGTCACAATATAGATCTAAATTAAATGAAATCTGCATTCTCTACAGAATTCTTGCAAAAAGCGATCACGTTCATGGTCGTGAACTTATTAATTACAAATTAACGAGGGTCAACTATTCAGCCTGCGTGTGACTCATTACACGGAAAATCCACGAGTATGTTTTACGTCAACTATACGTTACTATACGTATTGCTATAAATACATTGAATGTTTTGTTTACACATGTTTTACATTCTGATCGTGTTAACAGCAATGTATATAGTGAGTTTTGCACTTGACCGACACATTTTTTTCGGATATAGCGTTGGTTATTTTCTGTCTTTAATACGTTTCCGTCATACTTCCGACGCTTATGTAACAATAAATTAAAAATAATGTGAATAAATTTTGTCTTTACATATATACTCACAAGCTCAAATTTAATTAATCTTTAAGAAAAATCTCAAACCAAAAAGTTAAAAATTCCTTTATACTTTGCTGTAATTAGGAAAACTTAGTGCTCGCACTGATATTAACAGCACATTCCATAAACAAACACTTTGAACTGAGAAGGATTTATCATGGAAATTGGTGGAATGCCTTGACATTTTCAACTTAAGATTTTCCGATTATGTCAACATTCTCGAATGTGATTCGTAATTTGACTGGTATAGAAAAAGAAAACAGTTTTTTTCGGATAAGGTGGAGTGGAAAGGATGGAGTAAACAAAATGTTGATGAACAATGAGACAAATTTAAGCTAAAAATGTGGTATGAATTGGACCCGACTATACCGCAGAAACAGTATATATATATATATATGATTGGTCTGTTGGTATAGTGCTTAGTAACCCTGACAGCTACACCCGAGTCGTGAGTTCAAACCCCACCCAAGACAAATCTCTGTGTTATGAGCACGATTATTTATTCTGTGTCCAGAACACATAATAAATAATCTATAGTATGTATATTATATAGTTAGTATATATAGTTAGTATATATATTTTGTATATATATTACTAATAGTGAAATTACATCCAGATTTAATTTGACTATAATTTAATATATATGTAATTAGATATATATACTTTAGTAAGTTTATCAGTTGTCTGGTTGTCCGTACAGTATTGTTGTATTCAATATTTATTATAATGGAAAAAAAACTACCAATTAGTCTAATCTCAGTTTTTTTTACAATTTTACAACATTTATTTGTGCTGGTATTCAAACCCGTAACCTTCCGGTCACAGAATGGTACGTTGTAATTTACACGCCCCAGACAGAAGACATCAAACATGAAATATTCATAAAATAAATCTGGAAAATGCCGTTATATTTGCTAAAATATAACAAAGGAATGGAAAATATTCATCAATCTCCTTTTTTTAGCATAATCCAGAATAATCGGAACATTTTGTATTCATTTATTCAAATAACACTGTTAACGGAGATGATGTAAAGTAATATTCACACTATTATAACAAAAACGTAGCTGAGACATACGGACTGACGGACAGACATGAAGAATCCATAAGGGTTCCGTTTTGTGCCATTTGGCTACGGAACCGTAATAAGGAATTTTATCTAGATAAAGAATTAACTAACTTTTATCATTATGTTTTTGTGATGGACACATTTTTTTGTTCTGTGTCTGGCTTTCATTTAATTATATTTAGAAATATATAAGTATTTTTTGACGGTTACCGTAGCCTAGTTGGTAGTGCTCCTGCCTACGAAGCTGGTGGTCCTGCCCAACAAACATTATAGTGCTTACGGCAGCCTTTTTTAAGAGCTTTTAGTGTTATTTATGATATATAAGAACTCCGATAGCAACATCTGATCCTATAGTGGGGTTAGTTATAATTAATTAAACCTTCCAGAGGAATAACAGTAATAAAGGAAAAAAATATAACTTAAGGCGGTAGCATGGCGTTTATTGAACCCATTGTATAAATGATTCTTACAGCTTTAGGAGACACAAACCAATAAAAGCAATTGTATAGTGTCTACTAACACTTACTAACGGCTGATATTCTACTACTGAGGTAGTAAAATGTCTTGTAACACCTTGAGGATTAACCTAATAACTTAAAGAAGTATTAAACGCTGTAAGTGATAGTCAGGTGTGCACTAACACTTACTATCTACTGGTATTGTTAAAAAGAGCCAGATAAATACTTTGTACCGCCTAACAAGTTTTCTCGAGCCTTAAGAGTTAGTAAGAAAGCTATAAGAGTCAAAAAAGTGTTGATTATAAGTCTATAGAGCTAGATTCAGCAAGAGTTAGAATCCACCTTTAAATCGTTGCAGGCTACATAATCGAGTTTATCGGTCAACCATAAGTTATATTGCAGTTTTTATAAAACCATCAATATATCAGCAAACATTATGTGCAACTTTTATAACTCTTCATTATTACTTAAGTTGAGTAATAGGCTTTAAGTCACTTTACCTAACCTAACCTCAAATACTGTAATTTGTTACGTTTATTTGGAAATACGAGTAGTTAATTGTTTTAAAATGAAACCATGGACAGTTAAAAAACAAATGGGCGGAATCAAAAGAAGGGCTTTGAGAAAATATATAAATATTATTGGCTATCACAAATCCATTGCGACGAGCCTACATCAGTGGAGGAAAAAAATATGACACAGAAGCATTGCATAGAGTGGAGAAACAGTGTTTCCTAAATCAAAATCCAGAAAAAGGTTCTGATGTTATCCCAGGCAATAGCTCTGTTATAAATAATAGCAGTACAAAATACAAATCCAGTGAACTCGATAACGATTCATTTCAAGAGCAACCTAATAAAATACAACAGGGTTCCGTACAATTGCAAAATAACTCTGACGTTTCATATTCTTTAACTTAATATGACGATCCGTTACCTCTCAGTAGTTTAAACAACTCGGATGACGAACAGTTAAATAAAACATTGCAAAACGATTTCTGAACATGGGCTTAAAAAAAAATATAAGCCAAGCCGCTTTAAAAGATTTGTTTTTAGTTTTAAATAAGAGGTTTACGGATATTTTACCGTCTAACCCGCGAACAATGTTACAAACGCCAACAGCAATTTGTCTTAACGCTTAACTTGGCAAAGTATCTTATAATGCACATATTCTAAGAAAAAATATATGAGAACAGATTTGGTATTTATTGTTGTTCTTTTATTTTATACCTTTATATGAGACCCTATATATTGGTACAAAAAGAGAATTTATTACATCTGGCAACATTTGTAGTCAGTAGATCGCAATTTGGCGGAGCGTGCGCGTACGTCTACGAGTTATAAGGTAAGAATCGATTATAATCCTAATAAAATATCTATATTATGATAAATAAATGTAGTTATTATTTGACTGAATGTACATCCTTTAGTTTACGTAAAAAAAATTGATCAAACTACAATGATTTTTATATAAAATATGACTGTCAATATTCATGTATCTACAAATGCACACTGCCGTGTTACCACATTATGACCTGACTTTTGCGATGTGCATTTTAAGATACATTGCCAAATATACAACACTAAAGCTTACATTATGCTGTGTGCATTTGTAGATACACCGCCAATTTATTACATAATTATAAACCTATGCGAATATAATTATTATGCACTAAAAATAAACACATAATATATATTTGTTTCCTTTTCAGGCTGGTACAAGAGCGCAAAAAATATTGACTTTGGTTTGGAAACCAGGAGCGAGTTCAGATGGCTGGAGTATCGAGTATTGTCTACGATTTCTTGATCTATGGTGGAAAGGACACTTTACGATTTCATCAATTCAGTGAGGAAGAAAACAGTATGGGTTGGGCTCTATAGTAGTCATAGCTTTGAGCAAGTCTATCAAGAGCCCGCTTGCAGTGTGATTTATTTGTGTGCCATACATAGTTCGTGACATAGTTCGTGAATATAATTCCCATATCCCCCATATGGGAATTATATTCACGAACTATGTGGACTTAGCGGAGGTGTTGATTGCACTTTACCGCACAGAAATGCGAGCACATTGATGGTACATACTTCTACTCTCACAAATGCTTGATATCTGTGTCAACAATGCATGACTCATTTATAACTATCATAAGAAGTAGCAAGTTCACCTTATTAATTCGTATGATAATGTAAAACCACCACGGTAGCCAGACTCACAGTGCTTGTAGCGGGGGCTCTAGGTACTCGTGAACGATCTCGCCAGTATCCCCGCTGTTCACTGAGCGTCCGCGAGACTCTCATCCGGGGAGGGGAGGGGCCCGAATGCCTCCTCCCCTCCCCAGCACGCACAAGCGCGTTTAGGCAACCTGCAGATTACTTCTTCCCGGGACCGCTTATACAAGACGAGTGGAGTTTCTCCTACAAACACCAATGGTCCCAGGGGCGGCGCCCAGTCGGGGAGAAGCTAGCCGGACGCCGAATACTCTCTCGCGCTGGGTTTAGCTCCCAGCGCCGCGGCGCCGGCGCCGATGAAGGTGACATTAGCGGCAATGTCCGCTTCATCGACGCTGTCTCTTCTGCGGGAGGGATCGTTGCGTTCCTTCTTGAGCATAACAGCTTCACAGAAGGAGCCAGCGCGTTCCATCCGGTTGTCGCCGCCAGCATAGCCGAAACCACTGCTAGCGGCGAAAGGTCCAATCCTATTTCAGCGACCAGGACCTGCCTCTCGGGGGCCCAAGCTGGGCACTCCTCGAGTGTATGTTGGGCCGAGTCCGGGCCGCCGCCACAATGGTGACACGTTGGTATCGATGTGATCCTACTTCAAGACTGATTTTACATATAATTTGATTAAGATATCTATGTCTATAAGACCACATAAATAAATATTTGTACAAAATTAAAATGTATTTTATGTTCTAACAATCAAGCAGTGTATCTTACAGTGCACATGGACTTCCAACGTTATATACAAAGACAACTTGGCAATGTGCATAATTAGATACGTGGTATAAATACAAAACGAGTATTGTTGGAATTTTATTTTTATTTTTCTGGGGTCTATTTACCAGGTAATAACCTAAATTTAAGAAAGAATTTAAAAGCTAGTGACATCAAACTCTCTGCCAAGTTAAGGGTTAAAACAATCGATGGTGGTGAATATTAGAATCTTGGGATAATTATGCCATTATCAAGTATTCTTAAAAATTGTATTGTATTGTACCACTGCCAAATAAACTTTTCCTGAATATAAATCTTGATGGTTTACCTTTATTCAAAAGCTTGAAATATGAATTCTGGCCTATATTGGCTAATATCTATCAAGGTGAAACTAGTAATCCATTTATTATCGGCATTTATTATGGGAAAGGTAAACCAAAAACCTAAATCCATTCCTAGAAGATTTTGTGAACGAAATGAGCATCGTTTTAAGGCAAGGAGTTTGTGTTAAGTGAAAAAGTTAAATTATACTATATGCTAAAGATGTAAAAAGTAAATAAGTTTGTATTAAAAATGGTTTTCAGTACTTCTTACCTCTTTTACATACAGTTTGAAAATGAAAGATTGCTATTTTAAGAAATTGTGCTTTATTTAAGACAGCCTTCTTCAGTTAATTGACATATCTACTAGTAATATATATCAGTCATAAAGTTATTTAATCATGAAAAATTTCCAACAACTCCATCGCGAAAGACTCGGTATAATAGCGCAACATAGTCATGAACAAAATCTACACGAGTTCAATCATTCAACTATCCTTACTTACATTAAATTTTAATATTGGTATAGCCATGAAGGAACCATCATAAAAGTATAAGTAAAATGTTTATAGTCAAACACTAAACACACAAAACAGATGACAGACGATATAGTGTTTTTAGTGTAGGCTGCTTGATCATCACACATTACGGCATTTTTCCTCTAATTTAAAATTCAACCAAAGATAAATAAGAAATATACGCAGTAGCTAATGCACACATATCGAAATTATGAAGTCCATTACTTTATTCACTTCGTCAATGTATCTTCCTTTCTCCGCTTCTTGGTATTTTTCTTCTGGGTTATTTTCTGTAAATGGAGTTTCTTCGACGATGTCACTTTCTTTTTCCGCTTCTTGATCTTTTTCTTGATTTTTCTTTTTTGTGACTGGTTTTTTATTATTAATGGAATCGTCGTTACTTTCATGAGACATATCTTCATCACTTGCTTCGTAATAATTTGTAAAAAAGCTCTGCCTTTGAAAGTTTTGAACGTTTCCTTGACGTGGAAGCTCGTTGATTCTTTTAAATTTTCTCTTTTTTGGATCTTTAGGATGTTTTTGAAAAAACTTTCATTCTCCTTAACTGTGTATATTTTATCCCAAATATTAAACATCTCCCAAAAAAAGATAGGATGTGGTTTGCGAACGTCTTTTCACCACTCATCTCTGCTGCTTCCAATCGGCTTCCGGTTTAGATATATTTTTTGATGTTTATTTTTTCTTGGCCATTTTAATATACATATTTTGGTCTTCCAAGAAGGAAGGTACTGCGAACAATTCCTCTTTATTACTTTCATAAGTCTTGACGATTTTGAAAGACTAAAAAAATCTGAAAAAATAAAAACAATGAAAAAAAAGGTAAATAAGTAGGTATTAGTGCAAAGTATAGGAACTTTTATCATCTATGTTATCAAAACTAAAAAATAAATACTAAATTGAAAGTTTAATGTAAAACTTATTATAACTGTATTGATTTTGAAAGGGGTTCCATGAACTAGTCGGCAACCGGATGAATTGCTGAATCAGCTCAGTATCTAACTTTATACCTACTACAGCTCGTAGTGAGCCGGGCCTGGTCAGGTGTTTGATATATAGGTAAGGGTTTTCATCAAACGATAACAGAACCCTAAAAAATATCAGCTTATAGCTCCACGTAGAACTATTAAACAAGTTAAACCTATAAACTCTTTGTTTTTTATCTTTTATAAGCATCTTTTAGAACTACTAGTGCCATGGAAGTGCTTACTTTTAGAATTTAATCACTATGGGAAGACTAAAAGAGTTATCAGGATCCTTAAGTAATTAGAACTAAGACGCCATTTAATTAAGATAACCTATAAAAAATAGTGAAAGAAAAAGCTTATTTAAATGTTACTGGTCCACTTATTTACGTATATTGTTCATATTTTCCAATTAAAATGTTTAAAGGTGGTACCAGAATATGATAAATTCGATAAATAAAGAAAATAAAATTTTAGGCAGTATTTTCTTACATCATTTTATAATCAAAATTAGTTTATTTTTAAGGCGTTTCAAAAATGAGATGATAACTAGTATATATTGCTACAGTAAACTTACCGCCGCATGAGATTTAATACATATATAACACCCAATAATACTAAACACTTGACTTACCTTAATTATTTTATTAAAGTGCAACTCGCGTCACCAACATGAAAATACTTACTTATTATATCACTATTGGCTTTAACAAAACATGTATGAAAACAGTTTAAATATCGCTTTCGGTGCTATTAATTGCTACTACAGAAGTCCGATTACATTCTTAGGTTATTTATTGGTTACAAGAAGTAACAATGTTTAACCAAAAATGTCATTAAAGTGGTTTCCATAACTTGTTTACTACTTTAGCTTGCAGTTATAACCTGTGTATAGCTTATAAAACACTTGAAGTGGTAATCACTGCTGCAATATCACTGTTCTAACTCTCCTTAATCACTCATTTATCACTACTCTATAAGCATTAAGTCACTTCAAGCTCTAACATGAACAGGCCCAAACCAGGGTTATAGGGGAGATACAGAACGCTTTATCACCTAATGGTTAGTGCCTTTACAGAACCTTTGGTTCTTAAAATTCTCTTAAGCAGCTCATCTAGCACTAATTCTTATAACCAAAATGTTAGTTGGGTGGGTTCGAATCCCGGTAAGTGCAAATATTTGTGTGATGAGCACGAATATTTGTTTCTGAGTTATGGATGTTTTCTATGTATTTAAGTATTTATCTATCTATATACGTATGTATATCCTGGTACCCATAGTACAAGGTTAGCTTAGTTTGGGGCTAGGATGATCTGTGTGACATTGTCCCTAGATATTATTATTATTATTTAGGCCTATATAAGTACCTATGTATTTACAAAAGAAGAGTAGTATATCAGTGTCTGGTTTCCATAGTACAAGCTCTGCTTAGTTTGGGATCAGAAGGCCGTGTGGGAATGTCCCAGGTAGTTTAGTTTATTATATAGTTAGTATATATATTTTGATGTAAATTACATCTGAATGTAATTTGACTATAATACATATGTAATTAGAAATATATACTTTAGTAAGTTTATCAGTTGTCTAGTTCCTATAGTACAGTAGCCCCAAGATATTCAATATTCACTATACCTAATTGAAAAACTAACCACCAATTAGTCTAATCTCAGTTTTTTACAGTTATACAACATTTAGGTATTTGTGCTGGTATTCAAACCCGTAACCTTCCGGTCACAGAATGGTACGTTGTACAGACGCCAGCACATCCAGCTACCCCAATCTGTCAAATTTCCCCAATTGAAAGTGAACCTTATGCTTTTGCGATAAAGCTGTTGTTTGATGTCTTCTGTTTAGGGCGCGTAAAGTACAGACCCCAGCACATCAAGCTACCCCAATCTGTCAAATTTCCCCAATCGAAAGTAAACCTTATGCTTTTGCGATAAAGTTGAAAACCTATAAAAGAAATTTGACAGATTGGGTTAGCTCGAAGTGCTGGCGTCTGGACTTTACACGCCCCAGACAGAAGACATGGAACACGAAATATTAATAAAATAAATTTGGAAAATACCGTTATATTTGCTAGAATATCTCAAAGGAATGGAAAATATTCATCAATCTCCTTTTTTTAGCATAATCCAGAATAATCGGAACATTTTGTATTCATTTATTCAAATAACACTGTTAATAATCACACTATTATAACAAAAACGTGGCTGAGACATACGGACTGACGGACAGACATGAAGAATCCATTAGGGGTCCGTTTTGTGCCATTTGGCTACGGAACCGTAATAAGGAATTTTATCTTGAAAAAGAATTAAATAACTTCTATCATCATGTTTTTGTGATGGATACATTTTTTTGTTCTGTGTCTGGCTTTCATTTAATTATATTTAGAAATATATAAGTATTGCAGTGCCCCGCGGTTTTACCCGCGTTGAAATTTATAATGTGTTATTCGGATGTATAAGCTATATTACTACAAAGTTTCATCAAAATCTGTTGGGTAGTTTTTGCATGAAAGAGTTACAATCATTCACGTTTTTCTTTTGTTTCCTAAATATAATCTAAATTAATATTCATTCAGACAACCGATCGAGCAGATATTATTGTGTTTGCCTACTAAATAATTACTTTAAGTGGACCAAATCCCGTGTTCATGCCCGCTTGAGTATGTTTCGCCGGACCGTCTCAACTGGGTCGTGTTGAAACCGGTAGAAGATGAACCTGCTGAGTTTGTTTCGCTGGGTCTTCTCAGTTGGGGCGCTTTAGATCCAGTGGTAGCATTAAAGCGCGACCGTCGTTTTAAACACAAGCTCCGTCATAATAATATAATACTGAATTCGTACCTTAATATAGAAAGAACCATTTAGACAATATGCAGTAAAATATAAATTTCAATAATTAAACCTAAACAAAATCTCCTTGACAATAACTTAATCCAAGCTAGCTAAATATCACTACTATTATAAAATAAATTTTATAAATGTTTTAACAATCCATTTACCTAAATATCTATAATTAGTAACTAGAAATAATAACTATATTACTACAAACATGTTCTGACTATTTACAAGCGCTTTTTTAAAGTCTACGTGAATAAAAACCTTTTTTATTTTATTTTAAGCATTTATAATATATAGGTTCTCGAGTGGCGACCACGAACCGGAAGACGCAGCGTGGGCAGGCCCTTACAAGATGGACCGATGATCTTGTGCGGGTCGCTGGAAACTGCTGGATGCGAATGGCGCAAGACCGGCAATTGTGGAGATCTTTGGGAAAGGCCTTTGTCCAGCAATGGACGTCTTTCGGCTGTGTATGATGATGATGATGATTTATAATATTAGTAGGATGTTTATCAGTTGTCTGGTTGCCATAGTACAGGCTTTGCCTAGTTTGGGATCAGATAGCAGTGTGTTAGATGTCTCAAGATATTATTATTATATAAAAGTTATTCAGACGACTCAGGGTCACCCATAGAGGGATGAAGCTCGGAGTTTCCCTGCGAGATCGAATCAGAAATGCCGAAATCCGCACGCGAATCAAAGTAACCGACATAGCTTTAAGTATTGCCTGGCTGAAATAATAATATCTAGGGACAATGTCACACAGATCTTCCTAGCCCCAAACTAAGCAAAGCTTGTACTATGGGTACCAGGCGACAATATACATACTTATATAGATAGATAAATACTTAAATACAAAGAAAACATCCATGACTCAGAAACAAATATTCGTGCTCATCACACAAATATTTGCACTTACCGGGATTCGAACCCAGGACCACCAGCTTCGTAGGCAGGGGCACTACCAACTAAGCTACGGTGACCGTCATGGCAGTGGGTCGCACATATCTTGTAGAGCCGACGGCCGCTGGGGCAGAAAGGTGCTGGAGTGGCGACCACAAACCGGAAGACGCATCGTGGACAGACCTTATGGAAACAGATCTTATGGAAGGCACTGGAAGCGGGTAGAGCAAGACTAGCAATTGTGGAGATTTTTGGAGGTCGCCTTTGTCGAGCAGTCGACTATATCCAGCTGCTGATGATGAAAGAACCTATAGCCTACGGAATAAAGTCCAATTTGGATACACTTGGCGAGGCGTGGACTGTACAATGTTGGTTATTATCACGGTATAATTATGGATAGTACGGAAACTAAGCACAGATGATATAATAATCATCTACGCTGTATTGAAACAATAGGGTTGCAACTTTTAATGTTTTTGATGTTCTTAATAATAATAATATCCTGGGACATTATGTACATACGGCCATCTGATCCCAAACTAAGCACAGCTTGTACCAGAAAACTGATATATTTCATATACCTACTACTTTTCTTTTTTTGAAAACATACTTATATTGATTATTACACCCAGACTCAGGGCAAACAGACATGTTCATGCACACAAATATCTGTCGTGGAGCTCTAACGGCTAAATCGCCGAACATCATTTTCGTGAATGGCGTTCAAATAAATAAAGGTTAAAAATGACTTAATCAATCGTTAAATCGGCTTCAACGTTGACAATCGATTCTGAATCATTTATGAGGTCAGATGTGATAATGGAAGCCGATTTAACGATTGATTAAGTCATTATTAACCTTTATTTATTTGAACACCATTCACGAAAACGATGTTCGGCGACTTAGCCGGTAGAGCCCCTGGGTATGAATCGAACCCACATCCTCCGGCATGAAAAGCAAGCATTTGCCAACCACGCTGACAGGGTCGTATTTTTTTAATAAATCTTTTTTGTTTAAAAATCTGCAGGTAGGTAGTTTAAAATGCGATAATTCCGGTTTTGATGAAGCTGAGTACAAACAGCCGAATACTACGCAATACGTTCGTTGCATTTTCAATAAGATTTTGACCACTTGTTTTGACGCGGCACTCGCTATTGACAGCACCGCGACAACCACTTGGGGTCATGTCGAGGTGTTAGTTTGTGTGGGTGTGTCGTTTAGATAGTTTGTACGTAGTTTCCATACTGTCTATGTATGTATACTGTGTCATTATTCTAAAAATTCTAATGTTGATGGTTGGATTGACTTGTCTCATCCTGTGTTTTGTATACGTCAGCTAACGTCAGCATTTCGAGTTGAATGGAAGTCGCTCATCTATTTTATGAATTATTTCTTTGTCCAAACTATTAGAGATGTCTGTTCTTCGGCACAATATCCAAAGTAGTTACTTAAGACATTGTTGCGTTACTGCTCTGGTTAAATTGTTCTCAGTATATATTAATGTGATACTTAATAAGTTGTTATGTATCGTTTAGTTACTAACACGGATAAGTAACAAAATACTGTAATAAAACTAACTTAAGTAGCGATAGGTTAGTAAGTGCGATGTGTAGATTTGAGTAGATTCCAGAATTAAATTAAATATCTAGCAAACCTTGTACTATGGGTAACAGGCGACGATATACATACTTATATAGATAAATAAATACTTATATACATAACACATCCATGACTCAGAAACAAATATTCGTGCTCATCACACAAATATTTGCACTTACCGAGATTCGAACCCAGGACCACCAGCTTCGTAGGCAGGAGCACTACCATCTAGGCTACGGTAACACTAAAAAGAGTTATTTTTTTTATTTACAACTTATTTGGCAAACGAGCATACGGCCCACCTGATGGTAAGTGGTCACCGTAGCCCATGAACGCTTGCAACACCAGGGGCATCATGAGCGCGTTGCCGACCCTTTAGAAACCTTACAACTCCCTTTTTGAAGGGCCCCAAGCTGTAGTCTCTTGGGAAAACCGTAACAGGGAGTTCATTCAGTTCAAGAGTGTTTTCTTTTTGGTAGTAGTGTTCTTATGTTAAACATACATTCTGCCTTGTTGTTAAAGTGGTCTGTGATACGGACTGCCAAGCCAAAAGTCGTGGGTTCGATACCCACCCAACACCATTTATTTTTTCTATAATTGCGGCGACGCCGCAGACGAATTTGAAGTGTGGACCTAAGTAGATTCAATTTAATAACTTATATCAAGCAGACCAGTCAAACCATTATAAAACTATTTTGTTTTTAAAAAGACAACGCCCGCACTAAGATATCTAATCTCTGAATCGCGGGGTACTTTACAACATATAATAGACAGACAGAAATTACATCCAGACTCAGAACAACTACTTATGGATCACACAAATAAAGTTATCCGGCCTCGAACCCAGGACACAAAGCGGCGAGGCGACTGTCTTAACCGCTGATACACACGTACAGTCAATTATTTTTTTTTTAAACGAAAACTAGTATTAGGTACTGTTATCCTTCGTTATGGCGCTTTGATGCGTATTCTAGCTCCATTTTTATTATTAATCTGGCCTTAAAGAATTTTGCCTACAAATACTTCTATTTTTGGGAATTAATCAAAAAATTTATAGCTACAGTTTAATCGCAATCGCATCAGATCGATTTATTGCTCGCGGTATCTATTTCCCATTGCAATTCCTTTCAGCGTTCAGCAAAAAGTTGAGCCGATGACGTCATGGCATGCTTGTAACGCGTGCGCCGTCCCCCCTCCCACCCACCTCTATATTTACCGGCGGTCGAGCCCGCTCAGCACCGCCAGTTTCACTCGGCTTCAGCAGAGCCTTGGTGTCATACTTGTCAACATTATCATCAATCACGTGCAACCCTAACCATGTACCCCCCGAGTCATTCTTCACCACTCGCTGGTTCACTCAGCAATGTTACGTAGGTGGTCATAGCGGACACTTTCTAGTTTAATTAACTTAGATTATATTATACTAATTAGGGTTTTAAACGTGGTTTCTTCTAAAACAAAAAAATGGTTGCGAAATCTCGCGGTGCTCATATGCTGGTTTGGGAGCAGCAGGGAGTTGAAGACCAGAGGCCTAAGAAGTATACCGGTGAGTAGAGATTAAAGGTTTTGTTTACTAGTCTAGCGTCTATTTTAATGACGTCATCGAGTGGGAGGACTCTGTGACGTCACGGGTGCGAACAGGGGTGTTATTATCGTAGGATTTTAGATCAATGAACAAATGTATAGTTTAATTGCATCGTTGGTTCAAACACTGCGCCGATACACGTGTCATATTTCTATGAATCAAGTCGCAAATAGTAAACATTTTTATGCGGCGTTTAAACCGATTTTAAAAAGAATTTATTAGGCATTTATGTACTGATTTTTTATATGATTGGGAGGTGGTCCTGATATAACAAAATTTTATCAAGATTAGAATAATCTTAACATGTTTATAAGGATTTTAACAGTTTTAATGGGTCGGGCGCCGTAAATAGATTATGCTATTCGTAAAACTTTCTTTCGAAACCTAACAGATGGCCACAGCTAAGAAGTCAAAAAAAATAGTATAAAAAACAAAACGTTGATGTCAAAACCAAATAAAAAGTATATCATAATTACAGGCTGTACACTACTTTTGATTTTAGTGTCTGTAATAATATTCTTAGTAACACCTAGGAAGTAGGAACATCAAATGTAATTTTTTTATTAGTTGTTATTATCATATAACTAGCAATGCCCCGCGGTTTCACCCGCGTTAAACTTTATAAATTATAGCCTATGTGTTATTCGGATATATGAGCTATATTATTGTAAAGTTTCATTAAAATCCATTCAGTAGTTATTACGTGAAAGAGTAACAAACATCCATCCATCCATACTTACAAACTTTCGCGTTTATATTAGTAGGATTATTATTATTATATTTTAATTAGTTTTGCAATCGGTGTTTATTGCTAAGAGAAAGTTTAGACAATGTCCTGATTCTTCAGCGTTTTATATTTTTGTAATTTTAGGAAAGTTACAGTATTTTTTGAGTAGGAAACCCGACACGGTCCAGGGATTCTTTTGAACAGTGTCTGTTTAACTCAGTCGCTTTTTATTGTTAGTTTTCATAACAATAGAATCTACTTTTACCGTTTGAAGTTTATTGCAAGCAATTATACACCTACTTAACTTCTTCAAATTTCTGAAAGAAATGTTGGCGTTATTACTAGCTTTGCCCCGTGGTTATACCCACGTTAAACTTTGTAAATTATAGCCTATGCGTTATTCGGATATATAACCTATGTTATATACAGTTTGATCAAAATCCGTTCGGTAGTTTATGCGTGAAATAATAACAAACATTCATACTATAAAGTTTCGCATTTATAGGTAGGTAATATTACTAGGATGTACTACTGTACATACTCTATGTATGTATGTATAAACTACTGTTTATACATACATACATAGACTCACGCCTGTTTCCCAAAGGGGTAGGCAGAGACAACGGATTTCCATTTGTCACGATCTTTGCATACTTCTTTTGCCTCGATTACTGTCATTATATTCTTCATACATGCTCGCCGGCTTAGGGTACTTCTGAGTAGTTTATGTAATAACAAAACGCTATACTTACTTTAATCTTTTGAATACATAAATAATTATTGTATTTTTAATATTTTCGGTCAATAGGGAAGTTTTCGGAATCGTCGGAATCGTTCCATATAGATTTTGTTCCAACTAGTTGTCTAAGAGAAAAGTTGAGTTCATTGTTTTAGTATTTTTAGCCGGAAATTATGTATTAAAAAAAAACATTCATATGCAAATAATAGCTTTGTAAATAACGCTACATAGGCACTTACTAGTAGCAAACATAACCATTGTTTAATTTGTTGTTTAATAGTAAGACCCATGTTATACACAATTCACTTTCTTTTATCAGTTTTCCTCTCAATACCACTACAATGATCATTCCATTTTGAATTTACTTATATCCGCATTAAGTTAAGTAATTTAAGAGGATGATTGCCTGGAGATCTGTCTTACAGGTCTTGAACCCAGTATAGACTCCAGCTCTTACAAAAGTACTACTAAAAGGCTCTCACAAACTATCAAATTGTAACTATGTTTAAGATGCTATGTACCTAAAATGAGAGAATAAAATGTTCTATTATTGGCTTGCCTAGTCTATACAAATAAATAAAATTGGAGTGTCTGTTTGTAATATTGAAATAACCGGTTTTTACTACATAAATATGAATGTATATATGGTTCATACACCAAAATAACATTTTTACAATTTTTGTCCGTCTGTTTGTTCCGGCTAATCTCTGAAACGGCTGGACCGATTTTGACGGGACTTTTATTGGCAGGTAGTCGATGTAATAAGGAGTAACTTAAGCTACTTTTATTTTAGAAAAAGTCTTTTATTTTACAAAAAAATACAAAAAAAACTATATAAACTAATTAACACGCGGACAAAGTCGCGGGCACAGCTAGAAATTAATAAATAAGCCATCACGTAAATGGGACGTTAGAAGGAAAATGTTAACTATATCGTATGGGAAATGCCAATTGTTTTATTATATTATTTACCGGGTACTAAATTAATGTTAGGTACTAGATATATTGTTTAGTGTTAGTTGGTGGACCGATGATCTTGTGCGGGTCGCTGGAAACCGCTGGATGCGGTTAGCGCAAGACAGGCATGCGTAGGGTTACCATATGACAGTCGTTAGCCGCATTTGACAGGCATTTTAAGGTAAACCTTAAAATGCCTGTCAAATCTAAAGACAGGCGTGCGGCCGGCATTGGTCTGAGACAGGCCTTTTCGCAGGCTCTCGTCAGCGCCCACTGGAGTAAAGAAAGAAATCGGCTGACAATTGAATCAGTAAAATCATGTTTTTTTATTTAATTGCTACTTTTTTTAAACTCAAAAAAAAACAAGAAATAATATTATTAACATACATAAGTACTTAATTGAATTGACAGAAATAATATGATCAACACACACATTTAATTAAATTATTGATTGTTAAATAATTGAATGCAAAACAAATTGTACAGGTAACAATTAATAAAAAATCATGATTTATTAGAAATTACTGTTTAAAAATCAATTTTGTTTTTGCCAATCTATTGGAACCGAATTTATATTCCATTCGGAATTCCATTCCGGGACCATTCGGAAAACATGCCCTATCTATTAAAAATAATATACCATAAGCTAACCGTTAGAAAGCCCCCGACCAACTTAAATACATCATTATGGAAAAGAGCTGAGTCTCTTACATTGCTAGAGCAATATTAACCAAACATAGCTAAGAACCACCGCAAGGAAATTGGCTTTGAAATGCAAAAAAACCGCATTGAAATCGATCCATCCGTTTGAGAGCTACAATATCACAGACAGACAGAGATCGACGTCATACTTATAACATTTCGACGTCATACAATTTCCCGTCGGGGGTTAAAAATAGGTTCACAAGCAACGAAGAAATAGTGTAACATACATACAAAAACAAAACATACAGTCAAATACATAAACTCCTTACTTTGAAGTCTGTTGGAAATAATGTTTTGACTTTAATTTACAAGCACTCTTATATCTTCTTTGTGTGCGATAAAAAAAAAGGATTCTCATTTTAGTCCCGGTCACGGTGTATCATAGTATGATATATAATGGATCCCAAACAACGAAATTGAACATTTTGCATTTTAAGACATTATAGAAGAATTTCCTTGTATAAATATTGAAGAAGAATAAATAAATATCTAGGGACAAATAACACACTGCCATTTCATCCCAAATTAGTAAGAGCCTGTACTACGGCAACCAGACACTAATAAACATACTTAAATATTTCTAAATACATACACATCTATAATAAGTCATATAAAAATAAGTCTGGTTTTCCTTCCTGACGCTAAAACTCCAGAACGCGCGAACCGATTTCCACGGTTTTGCATTCGTTGGAAAGGTCTCGGGCTCCGTGAGGTTTATAGCAAAGATAATTTATAAAATTTAAGGCGGGTAACACCGCGGGGCACAGCTAGTCTATAATAGAAAGAGAAGTCCTGACTGACTGACTCATCAACGCTGATGCAAGATGTTTTCTTTATAAAAGCCTGTACTATGGCAACCAGACACTAATAAACATACTTAAATATTTCTAAATACATACATATTATAGATAAATCACACCCACACAAATAACAAATAGTTATGTTTATTACACAAACATTTTTCCTGAGTGGGATTGAATTCACGATCTCTAGCTGAGCAGTCAGGGAGTGATCCTAACTGCTAAAACTACTATAACAAAAAGCCAGCCACGTACATCAGTTCAAAATTTCATAATGACTTAATTTTTTCAGTAACTCTTGTCACAATGCTTTGGTAAATACATCCATACTACCACCATGAAGGCTTTTATTTGTAAACTTTTCAATCATGTATTTATTGGAGTTCGCTAGCTGATAAGGGTGTTAACAAAGACATATTACTTAGAAGTCCTAAATTAGAAATCTTAAATTTGATCTGCGAGTGCGTATCGCTCGTAGCTTAATGCAGAGCGCCGGCCCCGGATTCTAGATCCTCATGGAGATTAAATTTGTGATTATAATAGATGCCCATTGTATTGGCAAATATCTTCTATATAATCTCAAAAGTGGGTACCAATACACAAGCAAGCGGGTCACCACAATATTTGCTAGTTCAGCAAAATGAAGCAAGTTAAGATTAACTTGCTTGTCATTCAATACAAACAATTCAAATAGATATTATCTAACGGTCACTCTCTAATAATTTAAAATCATTTTAATGAGATTTTTTTTAACTTTCTACTTTTGTTTAGATAGCATTAAATTTAAAACAACCAATAATTCCAACATTTTCTACGCGTGTTACCTCGGGCCGAATATAGTCGCTTGAGGTACACCTTACAACTTAAAAATATTGGATGATTCTAACGTTTCTTTAATGTAGTGTTGGTAACACTGCACGCCGTGTCATCATAATATAAACGTTTCCTAATAAAAATGCTACGTGATATTATTGGAAAATAAGTAGTAAACAACAATAGGAAATAAGTTTCTGTTTTAAACAATAGTGATGATGTTAGTAAAGAGCCCTTCTCGAATCATTAGTTTGCTGAACTAGCAAAAATTCTGACCCGCTTGCTTGGTTACCTTGCTATTTAAAAAAATATAATAGGAAATTTTCAATAGATGCCTGTTGTATTGGTATCCACTTTTGAGATTATAAAGAAGATATTTGCCAATACAATAGGAATCTATTATAATCACAAATTTTATTCCTCATGAGGATCTAGAATCCGGCGCAGGCGCTTTGCATTAAGCTACGAGCGATACGCACTCGCAAATAAAATTTAAGATTTCTAAATTAGGACTTCTAAGTAATATGTCTTTGCTAACACCCTTTCGGAGGATTTATGTAGGTGTTACCCATCGGCTTTCTGAAACATGGCCGACTGATATGTTCACAGTTGCATGTGAAAGATCATCATCTTATGTTGACAACACCTGCCAGACTATTTAATTTGAAATTGATAGCATTATTCGATATGCAATGCCTAAAGTTTCCGACTATATACTAAAATAAATATTACCTATTTATTTTAGTATATAGTTTTAGTATTGACGAGCTTGTTGGCGTGGTTGGCAGATACGCTGCCTTTCAAGCCGCAGGTTGTGGGTTCGATTCCCACCCGGGACAGATATTTGTGTGCATGAACATGTCTGTTTGTCCTGAGTCTGGGTGTTAATTATCAATATATGTACGTTTTTACAAAAAAAAAATAGTATATGTAGTATATCAATAATCTGGTTTCCATAGTACAAGCTCTGCTTAGTTTGGGATCAGATGGCCGTGTGTATTATGTCCCAGGATATTATTATTATGAATAGAAAACTCACAAAATGTTCAAATAAGCATTCGGTGAACTTAATAAGTACATTTTAAAAAGCTCGTGATCCAAAGTCAGATAACGTAGCACGTAGATGATGGGTCATAATTTCGCGATACAATCTCGCCAATTCATCATGCAATGTGATTATTCATCACTATTATCATTACGGTCATAAAACGTGGCATCATTCTCGTAAAAATGTCTTGTATAATCTGAGTTTCAAGGGCGAGGAACGATGGCCTAAGGCTTTTGTTCAATGTCACGGTGTCTGAACAGCGCTGACATAATACTGTTCATGTTTGGTAGACTGACATCTAAATGGATGTCTCTCTGTGTGTGTCTCTTGCTATATTGTCAAAGTCATGGACATTGTGAAAGACATAATATCTATGAATTTATTTATAGTAGTATAAGCTCTGTTTAGTTTGGGATCAGATGGCCGTGCGTGAATAATGTCCCATGATATTATTATACTAAGTTATAATAATCTCTTGGGACAATAACTAATATTAAGTACAAACGCCAGCACATTCAGCTACCCCAATCTGTCAAATTTATTTTATAGATTTTGAACTTTTGTAACTACTGTTGTGCTTGAGGCTTCATCCATACTTATATAAACAATACATAGTAGTAAGTATAATAAAAACAGCACTCAAAATCTCGCCAGTCTCGTAGTTCATTGACTCATCCCCTGAGGCGATTTCCTAAAATTCACACTAGGCACAGACGCCAGCACATCAAGCTACTCCAATCTGTCAAATTTCTTTTATAGATTTTCAACTTTATCATAAAGGCATTACATGATGGGGGGATTGGGGTAACTTGATGTGCTGGCTCTCTCAAACTGGCTCAATCATCTCATGTTTCAAATGAATGGATTTAAACTTGATCCCTATATACGCAATATATATCTATACATCGTTCATAGTATTATAAAGCTATTATTTAGGATTGAGCTCTTCCTCTATTCATGTGCCCATAATCTTATTGTCAGCTCAATTCTCAGCCGTATCCTCATTCAAATATACCATTCATCCTTTCTATGCTAGTCTGGAGCAGTCTTCTTTCATTATTATGACCTTCCTTTTTTATATTCATACTTTATTATATATTTATACCTACTTCAATATGTGTGCATACATAAGTTGGTAAGGCATTTAAATGCCTATAACAATTGGCCATAAACAAAGAGTTCGGTTCCCATGAAACTGAACAACAGTTTTCTAACTTAATATCTATCTATAGAAGAGAATAGAATATTTACTTTTATTTGAAAGAAAGAAAATGTTTTTATTGAACACATACCTACAGACACGAAGCGGCGAGGCGACTGTGTTAGCCGCTGCGCCATACGTGCAGTCAAAATTGGGGAAATTTGACAGATTGGGACACTTAGGCATTTGGGATTTGACACATCTGCGAACATTCCCGACAAACAATTATATGTTTCACCTTTATTCATCACCTGAACAAACTTGTTGCAAATTTCTAAATGTTATACACGTTTAGAAATTTGCAACAAGTAAATTTAGTAATTATAAATGAGGGTAGATTCTCGTCCTCAAATCTTCTTCGCTACCTATATGAAACGTTTTAGAAGCTATATTGCTCTTATTATTAGCTCCCAATATTTGAACATTTATTACTTCATATTAGCGCCTCGAAAATTAGCCTTGAGGTTATGGTCCGGCTATTTCTTAGCTTCTTGAGTTCAATTATAGCCATCATTTTTAACGATGCATATTTTATAGAATAGGTGATGTTTTTACCATTGTGTTCATTATGTTTTAATTAGATATTGTTTATGGTTTATATTGTTTGACAGGGCCTCTCAATACGAGCACTTGACAAGTGGCAAAGAGCCATAGACATTATTCGCACATTCTACGTTAATTATTCTGTCTACGTCATGTAAAAAAAGACGTGGATAGTAGGTGTACCTAATTTGTGTTTTAAAAATAGATTTACGTTTTTAAATTGGTTTAGGTAACAGTTTTATAAAAAGAACTTCTGACTAAATTGTTCGTCTCTGCTATTATTGGCGCCAAAAGTTTTCCATTATGGTTGCCAATTTTTTCAGTATAGAGATTAAAAAAATCGTTTACATTAATTTAAATGTTATGATGGAATATAGTTGGAAGTTACTAAATATTAGAATTCTTGTCATAAAATCTACTTAAAACCAATCTTAAAACACGGTGACATCTTGAACTATGATGCATCGAAAACATACAAAGACAGTTTGAGTATGAAATCTGGTTGTAAATATATTTGTATATGAAGATAGAGAACAAACCGTTTGTTATAGATATATCTAAGCATTTGTTGTATGTATACACATGTTCTTCGAGCATTTAATAAATTATGAGTAATCATAAATCATAGGCCATAGAGAAAAGAATGTCAATTCTCTATGGCATATAGTTTATGATTATTATGTGATAATTAAGAATTTAAATACGTGACAAAAGGCTGACTCTCGCTGTCAGCTAGAGATTTAAAATGGTTCTCTACTATTAACTAGTATGGTCCGAATACCAGTCGAAATTAGAGTTTGACACGAAACGATTGAGCATACATACTTGAAATCGCATAATAGATGGTTTAAAGGCGTCTGAACATTAGGCTTAACACACAATAAGGCAGGCACCGGAGAAGCATACCCGCGTTACCGGGGCTCCCTCATCAGGCTCCAAGAGAAGTCCACGGCAGGTTGAGTTTAGTCGGTGCGAGTCAGACATACCCACCTGCAGACACTTTTTGCGGGTGGCATGCGTAGGCATTCCCCCTGCCTTACCAAAAAAAGGTTTAGCACAATACGTTACTGCTGTTCGGTATGAAAGTACTAGACTATTGATTAAATGCTAAGCTTCACAGTCAACCTAGATGGGTGACCTAGGTAGGCTTACGCGTTGTCTGTGTCCCGATTCCATGTAAAACCCACTGTTTATAGGAAACTCATTGTAGTTTTCCACATTAAAAGAACAATCCTACTATAATCCCACTTCTGATATATGGGATAAAATTATGTACTTATTTTTGTAGTCCTAGTATTTATTACTTATTCATATAAACCAATATACTTCATATAACTATATAAGTATAAATTATAATATAATATAATAGCACGGGACATTATTTACACACGGCCATCTGATCACAAACTAAGCAGAGCTTATACTATGGAAACCAGATAACTGATGTACTTACTACAAATTATGCTATTTTTTTGTAATTAAATACTTATATAGATAATTACACCCAGAATCAGGACAAACAGACATGTTCATGCACACAAATATCTGTCTTGGGTGGGAATCGAACCCACAACCTCCGTCGTGAAAAGCAAGCATTTGCCAACCACGCCAACAGGCCCGTAATAATCAAATTGGGGTGAATTTCTCTTGTATTTTTATACTTAACAAGATTGTATTGAGCAATTAAATTCAGAAGTGTCTTTAGTCAACAATAATACAATAAAGAGTTACTTAGGCCCGGCGCCCACGGTCGGCATCGGTGCGGCTCGGTAGAGCTCGGGCGCCAGAGAGCTGCGTCGGGCGACTTCGGGCTGCCTCGGCAGCCGTAAGCACCCAAAATATTCTTCTTTGCCTTAAAGATCCAAGTTTCTCTTCAGCAAGATGAACAATGAGAATTGAGTCCCAATCCACCGTTATAAATACACACGCGCAACTGTTTTCAACTGTTTTAACGTTACGACTGCTCTGCGACGTTTCTGCCGCCCGAACTATTCTGTGGCTACCCAAAATCAGCTATGGCGTCCTTAGGCGTGCTTACGACTGCCGAGGCAGCTCTCAGGCGCCCTAAGCCGCCATAAGGCGCCCAAGTTCTACCGAGCCGCACCGATGCCGACCGAGAGTGGGCGCCGACTCTTATTTACTACTTAACCATAGTAAATACTTGCGGCGTCAAATTGACTTACTATGTGCGCACACATACATAAGTCCGATGCACAGTTGACGGCAGCTTGCTGTACATACTGTGATATTGAAACCGTCTTTATTATTAACATATTAAGAGTGTATATCGCACTGCAAGTGTGTCGACAGACGTAGTGACTGTACCTAGCCCATGTTTGTGGTATGGCATCCTTTACAATGTAGGCTATTAAATGCGGACTCCCATTAAACATAATGAAAAAGGAAACTTCCATCAACCTAGGTAATGATGCGCACTATGTGGTTTCTATGTCATATGCAAACGCTCAACTGAATAGGAAGTTGCCTAAAGACGCATGCAACACTCGAGGCATCATTCACTAGATGCTGAACCGTCCTCTCCTTTCCTGATGATCAATTAAACCCGAAAAGAAATTAAATTAACTTATAACAATTACATTTTTTTTATATTCATTCATTATATATTATATTTTTATTTCCATTTGTCACGATCTTTGGGTCTTTTGCTTCGTTTACTGTCATTATATTCTTCATACATCCTGTTGCATGCCTATTTAAATTCTTATAAATATTTAAGATAAAAATAATGTTATCTATACATATAATAAAATCATAGAAAAGTCAAAACTGTACATTGAATATTTTTTTTAAAGGATACTTGGGGCGTGATCTACAATCGATATGGAAGCCAAAAGTATGGTTTTTAGAATTTTTGTCTGTTTATCAGTTTGTCTGTATGTATGTCCGGGCTAAACTCGAAAAGTACTGAATGGATTTACTTCAAATTTTGCATGAATATTACTAAGAGGTCGGGTCAACATATAGGCTACATATTATCACCTACGGAGGAAGAGCTGTGATAATTTATAAAGTAAAACCGCAGGGCACAGCTTGTAATAAATAATCGTAAATAATAAATAGTAAGTTTGGGAATAAGTTAATATGTTACATGTCCCTACATATTATTATACAACAACACAACCATCTGATCCCAAACTAGACAGAGTCAGTACTATGGCGATCGGACTACTAATAAACCTACTTAATAATAATAATAATATCTAGGGACAATGTCACACAGATCATCCTAGCCCCAAACTAAGCAAAGCTTGTACTGTGGGTACCAGGCGACGATATACATACTTATATAGATAGATAAATACTTAAATACATAGAAAACATCCATGACTCAGAAACAAATATTCGTGCTCATGACACAAATGTTTGCACTTACCGGGATTCGAACCCGCTTCGTAAACAGGACCACTACCAACTAGGCTACGGTAGTATATTGACTATTAGTTTTATATATAAGTTTATATATTATTAAATACAAATATTTTGCAAATGAATAACATCCAGACACAGAACAAATAATCGTGCTCATCACACAATGACTTGTCCAAGGCGGGGATCGAACCTCGAGTCAGGCTCACTAACCGCTACACCAACAGGCCAATCATAATTGGACCGTACAAAAATTTTTGACGATGCATAAATACAATAATCGTTTATCCTTTAGGCATTTAATAAGTGGGCTAGATCTAGACCTTAACACAATTTTTTTATTCGAGCCATTTTAATAAATTAAATAAAAAAGTTTTGATTCACACTTTAAAAAAGCGCTTTTAAATAGTCAGCTATTTAATTAACTATATTACTATTTAATTAACTGATTTTGATGAAATATAGATATTTAAGTACACGGATTGTATGAAAACATTTAGATATATAGAACATTTAAATGATGATTTAGTTATTTAGCTAGCTTATATTAAGTAAAGTAAGTATTGTCCAGTAAAAATAAATCGCAATGGTCTCCAATAAAAACTGGAGCGTAGTGTAGAAGAAATTACTCACACTCTACAACAATAAAAAAGCAAATTGCGAAGACGTCTTTCAAACGTCAGATTACAGGGTCATTGACATCTGTCTGACTGGCTAAAGAAAGTCCTTTCAATTTGCTTATAACGCTTAAGTTTTCGTTTACACGCATTGCAAATCTAACTCTATTTCCACGGGATGTTTTAACATAGATTGTTTGAGAGAATTTTTGTAGACTAGGGTTGGAATCTAGTTATAAAAATAAAATTAAACTCAGGGCCGTGTTTAACTGAAGGAGGATATGATTATTTATTTATACAGCTATTAAAGTGGCACACCTGTGGCCCCAGAGATTTCTCTGAATGTCACGCAGTTGGAGGAAGTTGATCGGTTCTGCTACCTTGGATCGACCGTAGAGAATAATCTCTCACTTAACGCAGATATATATATGCTCGCACCGGGAAAGTGGCGACCATGTTTGGGAAGCTTGGCGCTAGAGTATGGCACAATAAACTGCTTACAATTAACAACTCGGCACCAACCACCGCAATGTCGCTCTCGCATCGGTTTGTTTAGCCACCAAAAGAAATGTCTCTCAGACAATGCGCCGTAAATCGTCTGTAACAGACGCAAAGGCCATAATATTAAAGTGTTAAGTTAATCAGGTCGGAAGTCTGCTAAGGCTTGTGTTTAAACGCGGGCGTAAATCGTTGATCTTCTATATATTTTTTAATACTATATGCAGGTTATTCTGGTGTCAAGAAATATTCAAGCCGCTCAGTAGGCCTCAGACATGGCTTAACGACTGTTATTTAATTACTACCAACAGCTTAACATGTCCTGCTTCGGACATGCTCAAAATAAACCCGTCACCGTCACTCATCTCTAGACTGACCGCGTGTCTACATGCTTTACCTCGCCGATCATTTACAATCTGGTGTGTAGAACTCGCTATAAGCGTCTCTTAAATTGTTCATGAAGTTATAAAATTATTTTAACCGACTTCAAAAAGAAAGATCATGATATGTTTTTAATTAATAGGGGGTCTTCCCTATTAATTAAAAAGATAGTTTTTCAAGATTGTCCGTATAATGTTTGAATTCGTTTGTATGTTTATATCAATCGTACATAAATAGATAATAATATGAACATCATACGTAAGTGGATATATATAGAGCTGTCAATTGCCAGTTAAGATAAGCAGACGGCGCGGGCGCAGGTGGTTATACGACGCTTTAGATGTCCAGACATCTTGGACTCGATTCTTAGAAGATGTACGACTGATATTATTAAATATATAAATTGATTACGTAGGTGATAAATGCGTCACTGCTACCGTGGCATAAGACTCAAGTTACTTTATTCTATACCTAGTCTTATTAGCGAGATCCCGTTCGATTCTATTGTCTGGTAATGCAGTGAAAGCCTCTGTTAACGTTATAAATAAATAAATTGCGACAGCTAATATACTGTCATCTGATCCCTTAACAAAGCAGAACCTGTACTATGGCAACCAGACAACTGATAAACATAGTTAGTTTATGAAATATATATCATATGATATCATCAGCCTGATATCGTCCACAGCAGGACATAGGCCTCCCCTAAAGGTTTCTATAACATTGCCATTTGGAGGGCTTTGCCGTAGTCACCGGGCTTGGCATGCGAGTTGGCGACCGCAGTTACTCGTAGGTGGGAGCTATAGTACGCAGGTAGCGCTTTTGCCCGATTAAGCGCTGCTGCCGGACTTTCTTAATAAGAAAATATAATAATATCCTGGGATATTATTCACACACGGCCATCTTATCCCAAACTAAACAGAACTAGTACTATGGAAACCAGATGACTGATGTATTACCAGTATTACATCCTTTTGTTTTTTAAATACTTACATAGATAGTTACACCCAGATTCAGGAAAAACAGACATATTCATGCACACAAATATATGTCCTGGGTGGAAATGGAACCCACGACCTGCGGTGTGAAAGGCAAACATTTACCTGCCCACCACGCCAACCGGCCCGTCATAAACATTCATATTATATATACACCCAGTCAGAACAGTAATAAATAATACTCATCACACAAAGTATTTTTCTAGGTTGGGATCGAACCTACGACCACACATAAATATGCTTAGAATATAAGCCGCATGATTAAGGCGTCTAAACGCCCTCATCATTAGTAAACACTGTAGAACGAAGTCGATCATATGTACAGACGCCAGCACATCAAGCTACCCCTATCTGTCAAATTTCCCCAATTAAAAGTGAACCTTATGCTTATGGGATAAAGTATAAAATCTATAAAAGAAATTTGACAGATCGGGGTATCAAGATGTGCTGGCGTCTGTACCTACTAGCTTCCCACTTCTTATAACGCATTTACGTCATAAGAAGTGAGTTGTCCATCATACGTACAAGTTCACCACTTCAAATAACCAATTTACGTCTTAATAAATAATTATATCACCGTCTAAATTAGTGTAATGGGGATTTATTTCAGTCAACTAATTGATATATTATTTTGAATTCTACATCTAGTTTTAGCGTTTTATCTAGTTTTTCTTAATATTGACAGAACCATTGACAATATGTAGTAAAATATTAGACTTAAACTAGATTATTAAACATAATTTCTTGACAATAACTTGATACGAGCTAGCTAAATGTCATTGCTATAATAAAATAATTTTTATAAATGTTTTCATACAATATGTACATAAATATCTATGTTACTAGAAATAATAATGTATACAACTATATTACTACAAACATGTTCTGACTATTTACAAGCGCTTTTTTTAAAGTCTACGTGAATAAAAACCGTTTTATTTTATTTATTTATTTTAGCGTTTGCTGTGTTTGTAGGACGTTACTATGAGTGAATTCGATCATATTACTCGGAAGTAGCAACGTCTCGAAATGAGAAAAAGACGAGTCAAATTCTACACCCGCTAACATAAATAAACGTATTATTCCCGAGTATAGTTAAGCGGAACATCAAAGGGGTAAATATCCAAACTGTCACATCGTAAAATATATTATGATGTTTCCGTATTCCAGTAAAAGGGCTGATGAGCGCGTATTTTTGATGTGAAACATCTATAGCCCCACGTAAAACAGATTTCTGGCGTGGCGACGCATGCCGTGACGCATGCGCAATCGACTTTTTATTTTATCATTATGACATATTTAGTTCCTATCACAATATGTTCTTTTCTGCATATTACTTTTACAAAATAATGTCGATGTTTCACATCTGCCAGGCGTCCCGTGACGGCTCACCTTTTTTTTTCTAGCTATTGCGCTGTGCGCTTTATAAAAAGACAACGCCGGCACCACGTAAATAAATTCCCGGTACTTACTTACTTATCGTATGGGCAGTGGTTACCCTGGTGTCAGCGTTGTTCAAGCCGCCCAGTAGGCCTCTGACATGGCTTAACGACTGTTGCCTAATGTACAACCGGGACCGACAGCTTAACGTGCCCTCCGAAGCACGGAGACGCTCACAAATTAAACCACTTTGGCGGTCACCCATCTATGGACTGACCGCGAGGCTAGTTGCTTAACCTCGCTAATCACTTACGGATCGGTGAGAGAATCTGGCTATGAGCGCCTTCCCGGTATCGCGAGGACTTTATAAACATTAAATTCACGGACACTAAGTGCTTCCTGATAATAATTTTCATCAACAACCTAAATTCGTCAACCGCTGTACGAAAGCCCAAAGAATGTTGGGATATGCCACAATCGCTACGCGAATTTTTTGACTTAGTCCGTCCGTGCGGTCTGTCTCGTCACATATATTTTTAATATCCTTAAATAAATAATAAATAGCAAGTTACTAAGCTATTATTGTTACATTTAGCAATAGTATATCAAATTAAAGAATTGAAAACAACGAGCAGTTGGCTAGCGCAAAAGGCTCTCAACCAGTAGCTTAATTTAAGAGCCTAATGCCTGAGGGCATTAAGGCCCGAACCCCATAAGGATATGGGGTTCGGGCCACAGCTCAGGCGGCCGCTAATGTGGCTGTAATTATCTATATAAGTATGTATTTACAAAAGAAAAGTAGTATATGTAGTACTCAGTTATCTGGTTTCCGTAGTACAAGCTCTGCTTAGTTTGCGATCAGATGGCCGTGTGTGAATAATGTCCCAGGATATTATGAGCCTTTACGTGTTTGCGTAAAATGTTCTAAATTATTTTCTAATTGCTTGCCCTTGTATGTTATCTGAATGGAATTGACATTTTTGGCTCTCATTTTACATTTGGGTGCCAAGTTCCTGAACTCCGGTAATGCTGTCTGGGATTTCGATTCAGTTCCAACCTTCCATAAATCAACATTTTATTTTTAGTTTCGAATATAATTGCCATAAATAATTTGTCCACAACTGATGGTATTGCGCTGCCAGCATTCAGAGATCCTTGTAAGATGGTCTTTCCACCTGAAGCCGAATGTGATGAGCACGAATATTTGTTTCTGAGTCATGGATGTTTTCTATGTATTTATTTATCTATATAAGTATGTATATCGTCGCCTGGTACCCATGGTACAAGCTTTTTTATTATATGTATAGATAATATTATTATACATTTCTTACATAGTACTTTCAATAAGACATCTTTACTTGTGTCAATTTAGTTTTGCCACGAAATAATGAGCGTAAATAATCGACAAGTTTAAAACTGTCGAGTGTCGACTAATATACGCGTAAGCGCACGGTGCCGGCGCGCATTATTGATTCGCGTACCTATATAAACAGATTTGGTAGTTTGAGAGTGTTATGTCCTGTTCTTTTCATATAAGTTCGACGGTCACCGTAGCCTAGTTGGTAATGCTCCTGCCTGCGAAGCTGGTGGTCCTGGGTTCGAATCCCGGTAAGTGCAAATATTTGTGTGATGAGCACAAATATCTGTTTCTGAGTCATGGATGTTTGCTATGTATTTAAGTATTTATCTATCTATATAAGTATGTATATCGTCGCCTAGTACCCATAGTACAAGCTTTGCTTAGTTTGGGACTAGGATGATCTGTGTGACATTGTCCCTAGATATTATAGATATTATATATTTTTATATATTATATTAGTACTTTGAAGGTCAGAAGGTGAAGATCTCTGGGGGAGGCCTTTGTCCAGCAGTGGGCGTATTATAGGTCTATAGACTGACCGCGTCTATAGGTGCTTCAACTCGCCGATCACTTACGGAACGGCGAACACAACTGGCGGTAAGCGCCTGGGTGGGGATTGAACACACGGTCTCTGGCTTAGTAGTTGGGGTAACTAACCACTGGGCCAACGCGAGTTTTTTTTTTTTTGGACAAGTCACACAGATCACCCTAGCCCCAAACTAAGCAAAGCTTGTACTATGGGTACCAGGCGACGATATACATACTTATATAGATAGATAAATACTTATATACATAGAAAACATCCATGACTCAGAAACAAATATTCGTGCTCATCACACAAATATTTGCACTTACCGGGATTCGAACCCAGGACCACCAGCTTTGTAGGCAGGAGCACTACCAACTAGGCTACGGTGACCGTCTATATCGTCGAGTCAATGAAATGTGTTAAATAAACGAATAAACTTAACTTGTTTAGGCAAAACGATTAGGTAAGCTCCATACGAAATAATCTTTTCTAATAGAAAAACATATGAAAACAAATTACAGCAAATTAAAATTAATTGGTTTAAACAACTACGCAAGCCGTATTCCGGTGACTAAAGAACAACATCTCAGCAAAATCTCTTTCAAGTCATGTAAATGTATGACTAGGCTTCTACTTGTACTTACCTATACATGCTAATGTGTGGTCATAGTTAGCTTTGTTTATTTAAATAAAGCTGGCGATTTTGTTTTAAAACCGCTAAACTAATTTAAATATCTGAGTCATATGAAAAGAATAGGGCATAAAACTGTCAAACTACCAAAACTATCCTACCAATATTATAAACGCGAAAGTTTGTAAGTATGGATGGATGGATGTTTATTACTCTTTCACGTAAAAGGTACTGAATGGATTTAAGGTTTAAGAACTTTATTTTCTCAAAAAGAAATACATTTCACTTATATGAGAAAACAACATTTCTAAATAAGTTAAGTTAGGGCGACGAGACAGTTCATGTCGAAATTATAGAAAGGACAAGTTTTACTATTTTAAATCCTCAAAAATGTGTTTTTTTAAGCTTTTTTAAAGGTATATATGGACTTCTGGTCTTTTACATGTTTAGGCAATTTATTGTAAAGCTGTGCTCCTTCATACAGTATAGTACTTTTCCCGTAGTTTGTCCAAGGGGCCTGAAGGGCTATATTATTTGCTTGTCTTATTTTAATGAAACTTTACAATAATATAGCTTATACATCAGAATAACACATATGCTACAATTTATAAAGATATTGTGTGCATTGTCCAAAATATGACGATAAGTGTCAAGTAAGTAGGAAAAAATCTACCATCTGCGAGCTATTCCGGCGTGCACTGCCAAAACCGGAGGCACACATACTACTAATATTATAATTACGAAAGTTTGTGAGTATAGATATATGGATGTATGTTTGTTACTCTTTTACGCCAAAACTACTACCGTGAAACCGCGGGGTATAGCTAGTATATCAATAATGCGCACCGGGCGATCTATTAGTCAACAGTAATTTACTTTCATTATTGCGTGGCAAAACAATATCAATAATGATAACTCACAATTTACAAATTACAATCAACCATTTCTAAAAAGCTGTATAAATACACAGAACTGCGGAAATTCAATGGTTAATATATAATGGCTATAAGCCTGTCAACGACCGGTGTCATCCCTAAGACTCTACACCGATCATTTGCCATGTTAGATCTTCCACCAATAACTTATATTCATCTTCAGAAAGCTGCAATATTGAACACCTGCAGGGGCTCTAGCGGCTAAATAGACGAACATGGTTTTCGTGAATGGCGTTCAAATAAATAAAGGTTAAAAATGATTTAATCATTAATTCGGCTTCAACGTTGACAATCGATTCCGGACCATTTATGACGTCACATGTGGTCATGGAAGCCGATTAACGATTGATTAAGTCATTTTTAACCTTTATTTATTTGAACGCCATTCACGAAAACGATGTTCGGCTACTTAGCCGGTAGAGCCCCAGGTGTCGACTTGGCTTATTGGCCCATGAAACCATCACATTATTTACACACGGCCATCTGATCCCAAATCAAGCAGAGGTTGTACTATGGAAACTAGTTAATTGATTTACTACATATCATACTACTTATTTTATGTAAATACATACTTATATAGATAATTACACACAGACACAGGACAAACAGACGTTTTCATGCACACACATATCTTCTGTCCTGGGTGGGAATCGAACCTACGACCTGCGGCGTAAAAGGCAACCGCGCCAGTCGGCCCGTCTTATGAAAATAAGTTTAGTTGATTTACTATCTTATCTTTCTATTAATTAAATCAATTTACTTTTGTCCAAATTTACGCTATGTCGTAATAGCTTACGCAAAGCGCTGCGCGGCGCGAGTTTACGTCGCGGTGTCCCGCTATCAATCATCCACTATTGATCTAATTTTCCGCCAGACTAGACGTTATCTAGATGACATCCAGTGTAAACTAATTGTGTCATATCACTGGAAGGTCATTGTCATAATATTTACATGTGGGCCCTCGCACTTCCATAAACATTTACAACCGCTCCTGGATATTTTCGAAATCGTACAATTTGCATGATGTAGTCAAATATATCTGAAACTATACGTATTGACAATTAAAAATTTTAAATATATTTAAATTAGACAATAACTTCAAGAAATGCCTATTTAACTAAAGCATTATTATCTTAAATTATTTTCCACTTGAGTAAATATACTTAAGTCACGATCGAATTATCTACTTGTACCTAGAATATTTTTTTTAATATACAACTTAGTTGGCAAACAAGCATACGACCCACCCTTCGAGCATTTGGCTAAATGCTCGAAGGGCCCACCTGATGGTAACTGGTCACCGTAGCCTATGAATGCTTGCAACACCAGGCGCCTCATTAGCGCGTTGCCGACCCTTTAGAAACCTTATAACTCACCTTTTGAAGAGCCCCATGCTGTAGTCTCTTAGGAAAACCGTTCATTCCATAACCTCAACGGACGTGGGAGGAAGTTTCGCTGAAAGCGAGAGATCGAAAAGGTTCGAGCATGTGAGGATGGACCATGGAGCTATAGCTCCGTGGGGTGGACTCCCTGTCTGTGGCTAGAGGTGCGTTTGTAGAAGGTCATATCTATAGTTAATTTGTAATACTATTCATGTTCCGACTATTTTTAAGCCCTTTTTATAAGTTTTGTAAAGAACAAACGTGGAGTTTTTATTCAAATAGACCTTCTATTTGAATAAAAACTTCACGTTTGTTCTCTACAAAACATATAAAATGATTGATCGGAATAAGATATATAAAAATGTGCCAATTTAATTTGGTATGTATCATTACATTAATCAATGACGTAGTTGTCATCCATAGCATATAGATTATAAATAAATAATTCAAACGTCAGAAGATAATCCATAAACATACTTTTACCGTCGGTAACATCTAGTGATGTGATCGTATATTTTAATACATGACTAGCTTTTGCCCGCGTCTTCATCCGCGTGGAAGTTGACATCAGACATCGAAAAGGTTAAAACGAACATATTCTTTGTGATATATAATTTAGCACGGTCCGTAACGTAGTTTCGAGAGTCATACATATGTTCGATGAACGGAAAATCGACTGGGACTGCTCTTTCATTATCATCATCGATTTATACATTTTCGAATAATTCGTTCAGTCGAAGCAGCGTTTGGCGCAATAAATTTCCTTCGAACCATTGAGTTAATTTCGAACAATCGTTCAAACGACTTTCGATTCATCGAACATATGACTCTCGCTACTACGTTACGGAACCGATTTAGCACTTCCCCCTGCTGTCCGGAACAAAATAGACTTCGTATTTTTGTACACTTGATCAAGTTTCTTTCAAACTTTCAACCCCTACTTTATTAACACCTTACCAGGGGCTAAGGGGTTAATAAAGTAAAGTTAAGAGTCATAACTTATGATAACTTTAAAAACCCAAAAAAGATGTGGGAGGTTATTAACAGATTGACTGGCAGAATTATTAAATCCATCGACGAGATACTTCTCAAATCCTTCCAATTAGCACCAAAAATACTTTCAAACGTTTTTGCCCGAGATTTTGATAAAAACGTAAAAAATGTTATGAGCACATGCGGTGTCCCGTTGTTAGACGATCGGACATATCTAAATTCACCTCGTATAAGTCTAAGAATTCAAAAAATTAACGAGGAAGTACTATGTAGTATTATTAAGAAATTAGATGAAAAAAAATGCCCAGGCTACGATCAAATAAGAGCCAAGGATATAAAGTACATTTCACAAGAAATTACGCCAGTACTCACGCACTTAATCAACTTATGTATCACAAAGTCTAAATATCCAGACAAGCTAAAAATAGGTTTAATCAGGCCTATACATAAAAAGGGTAGCTATAATGATACAAACAACTACAGACCTATAACAATACTGTCATGCATAGATAAAATTATAGAAAAATATTTCGGTCATTTAATCAACAACTTCCTTTCAATTAACAATATTATACACGAAAACCAATTCGGGTTTCAAAAAAAAAAGAGTACATCCCAATTGTTATCCTTATTTACAGATGAAATAAACGATCATCTAAACAATAAAAAGCACGTTCTTGCAGTAATGGTAGACTTTAACAAGGCTTTCGACACCCTAAATTTAAAAACACTTTATCAAAAAATGGAGCAGAATGGGATTCGGGGACCAGTGTTGGAACTTTTTAAAAATTATCACACTAATAGATTCAGTGCAGTAACCATAGCTGGCGAACAAAGCGATCATATTCCAACGCAACAAGGAACGGCTCAAGGATCGATTCTGGCTCCGACAGAATATTTAATTTATGTAAACGATATGTGTCAAATTTTCCAAAATGGTTCCGTATATCAATTCGCCGATGACACCTGCATAATAAACGCATACAGTGACCTTAGCCAAGCGCAAAGCATGATGCAAGAGGATTTCGATGTATTATGCAAATGGGCTCACGACGTAGGGCTATCTATAAATTACACTAAAACAAAAATGATGTACATACACTCACCCCATAAGAAAATTAACAGTTTGCCTAAGATCGTTGCTCATGATCATAACTGCTTGCATTTAAACAAAACCTCATGCACTTGCTCACAACTAGAACTAGTCAAAGAACACACATATCTCGGCTTAAGAATAGATTATAAATTCAACTGGAGTCCACATGTGAAGCAGATATGTAACAAACTAAGAAGCATTTTGTTGAAGCTGTGCATAATAAAAAATAAAGTTCCTTACAACACATTAAAACTTCTTTATCTGTCACTAGCGGACTCAATCATTAACTATGGGCTGGACAGCTACGGACGGATATATAAAACATATTTAAAAGATATATATAACCTACAAATTAGAATGCTAAAAACAATTGTTCCCTTAAAGATTAAATACAAATACAAAGATAACTATCGCCAACTGTTCCATTACTGTAAAGTATTGAGTGTATTCGACAAAGTGGATTTGGCAATTCTGACCCAGTATAACAATAATATAGCCCTTAACTGCATAATGATGTAATATTACATATGTTTACTTTTCGTCGAATATATTTTTATCTAACAACCCTTCCTACTTGCCAAAGTCAAGTTAAGTATTGTCAAAACTCTAATTGACACGTATAAACGCACCTTATCGCCATAGACATTTTTTTTCTTACATGACATTGACGTGAAAAATTTTTGGCGCCAAATTGCTAATCTCGGTTTTCAACACAGTTGCAGTAAATGTTTTTTTTGGCAAACAATCTGAATTATAATAAACAAAAATAGTTTCCGGCATCACGCAGGTATGTAGAAATGGTATTGTATTAGCATTTTGTAAATGGCATTGTAACTTGCTGAAAATAATGATTTTTGTTTATGATGTAGTACTACATCATCATGGAAATTGGCATAAAATATTATTAGTATGGAATAAGTATGATTTGTTTTTCCTTATCTTTTTTTCATATGTTTTGTTATAATATACCTGTAATGAATGTATTATGCAAGTTTTATTGTTATTTACGGGTATTTTTTTACTATCTAAAACACGATATCAATGGTATGAAGCTGTTGCGAAACGTTTCACATATGGTGGTGGTTCTTTTTTCATGCATGTATATTCTTTTAGCACAATGTCACGAAGCCAGGCGAGAGATGATGACATTGAAAGGATGTTGAAGGAGTTGGAAGACGGCAACGTCTCAGAAGATGGCCTAGAAGATGACGATGACGATCACGATGAAGAGATTTTTTATGCCAATGCGCAGGAACTCGTACAGGACTTGATCTCAGATGATATGGAAGATTTGTGTGAGGATCCTATTCCATATAACGAAGATGACCCTCCATTAGTTCAAGATGCTGCTCCAGGGCCAAGTTCAGGTGCATGTATCTTCAATAGCTTCGATAAGCGTCAGATTATATGGAAAACTGGTAGCATGACGTTCGATGAGCGCAAAATTGTACATGAGCCCACATCTACACTAGATAATGAAATAGCCAACTTAGATACACCCTACAAATGTTTCATGCACTATTTTACACCTGATTTCCTACAAAAGATAGTAGATGAGTCTAACTTATATTCAGTGCAAGAAAATGTTGCCAATCCCATTACTATCACTGTTGCAGACCTCAAAAAGTATATTGGATGTTTGTTATTCATGTCTGTGCAGCATTTTCCAAGCGTGCGGTCATGCTGGCACGACAAGTTCGGATACCCGCCGATAAAAGCCACGATGTCGATAAACAGATTTGAGGTAATCAGGTCAGTCCTGCATTTTAATAATAATGAGCATCATTTACCGAAGGAACACCCAGATCACGACCGCCTCCATAAGATACGTCCGGTAATAGACCACCTGAACAAGACTTTTTCATCGATACCTGTAGACCAGCGCCTCTCCATAGACGAGCAAATGTGTGCAACAAAAATATCTCACTTCCTCAAACAATACCTTCCCAATAAACCTCACAAGTGGGGTTACAAACTATTTGTATTATGCAGCCTGATGGGTTATGCCTACCGGTTTGAAGTCTACTCTGGACAAAACAATACCAAAGACAAGCCAGCTGACGAACCTGATTTAGGAATCACAAACAATGTGGTCTTGCGTCTGGTCAGAGTAGTACCGCGGAAGCAAAATCACGTCATATATTTTGACAATTTCTACACCTCATTGCCTTTGGCCTACTACTTGTCCAAGCAGGGTATCCACTGTGTCGGCACTGTCCAGCAAAACCGTTTACCTAACTGTCGACTTCCGGATAAAAAGACGCTCATGAAAACTTCCGTCCCCCGAGGAACCTACGAAGAAAAAGTGGCTCATCACGATGGCGTGGACTTCTCTGCAACTGTTTGGAAAGATAATAAGGTAGTTACTTTATTATCTACGTATGTTGGTGCAGAACCTGCAGGTAAAGTGCAAAGGTTCGACAAAAAACTGAAACAGAAAATTGACGTCCCATGCCCTAAAGTGGTACAAGAATATAATATGCACATGGGGGGAGTTGACCTTATGGACAGCTACTTGGGACGGTATCGTATAAGAGTCAAAAGTAAAAAATGGTATATGAGACTATTTTACCATTTGCTAGACCTCGCCGTCATCAACTCGTGGATTCTCTTCAAGAAAAACATGACTGCAAAAGGTACCCCCAAAAAGCAATTGCCAAATCTTGGAGAGTTCCGAAATGAATTGGCAGATGCCCTGTGCAATGTGGGAACAAGCAACGGTAGCAAAAGAGGTCGGCCAAGCAACAGCTGCTTAGAAGAACAAGCTAAGAAACGAAGAGGACCAGCTCATCCGCTTCCTTGTAAGGACGTGCGTTCAGATGGTGTTGCGCACTGGCCCATATTTTCAAAGCGTTTACGCTGTAAACTTCCTCAATGTAAAGGTACAACCCAATGGGCATGCTCAAAATGCAATATCCCTCTATGTTTGAACGGAACTAACAACTGTTTCAGAGATTTTCATACTACTCCTTAGTATAATAATTTAAGACGATTTTGCATGATGATGTAATATTACATCAATAAATTATTATTTTTTTTTCACAAAAACCTGTAGTTTGATTTTTTTCATTATTTTTCCTTTAATGTACACCTCATTTAGGACCGCTGGGATTTTTCTCGGCCCAAAATAAAAAATCATGCAGCTAAGGGATAGGCAAATTATGTAAAAATACAAGACCGACAAATTTACGCAACCTGTCACATCTTCCAATCTTTGAGATACCAAAATGTAACAACGACTACGGTAGGAGGGTTTGGAAATCCATTCTGCCCAAAACCCTAAACAAACTACCAAAATCCATTGTCGATAAGATTGGAACGACAAACATAAGCCTAAAGCGTATTAAAACAATACTGAAGCGACATTTCTTAAGTAATTATGATCACATCTAGAGCATTAGAAAAAAAAAATGTACTCAGAAACTCCTTAACTTAAAAAATCTTGTAATTAAAAATAAGATTAGAGGTTAAGTTTGTAAATTAATAATTATTCTTTATATTGAAATAAACAGTTTTTATTATTATTATTATTATATTATAAAATCAAAGAACGGTGTTCTCTGAAGTTTACTGGTTTCCAGAACTAAAGCATACGGGCAGAGTAGATTTTAACCCTGTACACGGAGGCCTTTAAAAATCAGATTTTCAAATCAGCTCCTTGACGTTAAGCTAGTTCTTTAAGAACCAGAGGGATATATTGACCATATCTTTTTTGTTTGTTCCCAGGTGGGCTCGGCAGTCGCCACTGGGTGACGTTCATGCTGTTCCTCGGCATGGCGAACGCCTACGTCATGAGGACCAATATGTCTGTCGCCATAGTGGCTATGGTCAACCACACTGCGCTGCCCGTAATCCACGAGGCGACCGATGATGAATGCGGCGTGGCTTATTCTAACTCTTCTGCTGTGAGTATAGACCTTCGTTTTTAGGCTTCCGTACCCAAAGCGTATAACGGGACCCTTTTACTAAGACTTCGCTGTCTGTCCGTCTGTCACCAGGCTGTAGATACCTCATGAACCGTGATAGTTAGGCAGTTGAAATTTATGACTAAAATTTTTGCTAGACAACAACCATACAACAAACGTGAATTTTTTTCTCGTTATTATAGATAATGGTACGGAACCCTTCGTGCGCGAGTCCGACTCGCACTTGGCCGGTTTTTATAGTGATAATAATGTCCACCTAGCTGAATTTTGGTCACAAGGGCCAGTCTTAATTAGCCATCTGCGCGGGACATATTTTAGTGCAAAAGTGTACACAGGAGCACTTTCTATTTCATCACTCTCATGGTCCAATGGGACGACTAGCGACACGACCGGAAAGAGGTCAAGTACAGGACCGACGGCTTTATGTGCTTTTGCGAGGCACGTGGGTATAATACCACCAACTTCCAGACTTCGGTCTGGTACTGAGAAATTTATATTTTTACAGAACTGCCCCAAAACTACTTTTGGCCTGACCTGGGATTTGAACCCAGGACTTCGTTCTCTACGGGTGAAGACGCTACGACTACGCTATTACGCTAGACTAACGAGATTGTTTATAATACGGAGTCAGCAAAAAAAGCATAGAATAGCATCCATCTGTTGATAAGATTTTGCCGTACCAAATGATACTTTTAACATAAGCATTACCCACCAACCTTTCTCTAATGATTCTTTTTTTTGGGCAGTCACAACAAGATGGTAACTTTGTATGGAGTTCCACGCTACAAGGTTATATCCTGTCTTCCTTCTTCTACGGCTACGTGTTGACGCAAATACCCTTCGGAATCCTCTCCAAAAAGTACGTACTTAGGTATTCATAATTTATGTATGGTTATGGCACCTATGGTTGTTCTACAGATCTAGTCATACGTAAAGAGTATTTTTCGTGGTACTTCTCATATGGGCAGTGGTTACCCTAGTGTTTAACGAATGTTGACTAATATCTGCAACCGGGATCGACGGATTAAAGTGTCCTCCGAAGCACGGAGACGCTCAAAAATTAAGCCACTTTGTCGGCCACCTATCTATGGACTGACCATGAGCCTAGTTGCTTGACCTCGCCAATCACTAACGAACTGGTGGGAGCACTGCTGCCTTCGATCAATAATATTGATCGAAGACTGCTGCTTAGAAAACACTCTAAATACTTTACGCGGCCATCTGATCCCAAATTAAAGAGAGCTTATACTATGGAAATCAGATAGCTGACATACTACATATATACTACTTCTCTTTCGTAAATACATACTTTATGTAGATAATTACACCCAGACACAGAACAAATTAGACATGTTCATGCACACAAATATCTGTCCTGGGTGGGAATAGAACCCACGCAAGCAAGGCAAGCTACCAACCACACCAACTGGCCCGTGAAGAAGTACTATATTCTATTTATCTATTGTTCACTCCAGAAATTGTCTAAATATGTTTACTTTATCAGGTACGGCGCACGATTGTTCCTGGGTATCGGCATGTTGATCAACTCTGTCTTCGCTCTGCTGGTGCCGGTCGCCGCTGATGCTGGATACGAATACTTAATCCTGATCCGATTCATCCAAGGGTTGGGTGAGGTGAGTCTAATAGTAGATTTATAATATTTTCAGTTGTCTTTTTCTAAAAATTGCCTTGAGAAGCATAATCACATTCAGGGTTTGAATCAGGGATTCACCAGATTGAGTAAACTGAACACCACCGCTGTGGCAGAAACGTTCTCGAGTGGATACCACGAACGGGAACACGCAGCGTGGGCAGACCCCTACAAGATGGACCGATGATCTTGGGAGAGTCCTTTCTTTTCGGGACTAGTCCTTCCCTCTTACTCACCACTGCAACTCCTGTAAGCCAGGAGCAACAGTGGCACACAATGAAATGACACTGAGCGGTGAGACTCATGCATGTCCCGGGTAATCGCTTTAACCCTTTTAATACCGCAACGAAATCTTGGGACGGTCACTGGAAGCCGCTGGATGCGGGTAACGCAATACCGGCAATTGTGGAGATCTTTCGGGGAGATCTTTGTCGAGCATTGAAATTCTTTCGGCTGTTATGATGATGATGAGTAAACTAACTTTGATTTTGAGAAATGCAGCTTATAGTAGGTATACGCTATGGAACAGGTAAGGCTTTTAGGAAGGGGAGTTAAACTCGAGTTATCCTTGTTAACTTCGCTATGTTGCAGAGTTTGGATTCCCAACTATTGGAACCTTTATTCATTCAAGTTTTTCGTATGAATAATATGTTTGATTAGCATAATTGCAAGTATGATAACAGTTTGTTTTGTTTCAGGGTCCTATTGTACCATGCACTCACGCCATGTTAGCCAAATGGATTCCACCCAACGAGAGGAGTAGGATGGGTGCTGCTGTTTATGCCGGTAAGCATCAACATCGTCATATTAATGATGTATGTTCTATATATATTTTTAATGACATAGCCCGCATTCTTTTTATTTTTTTTTTATATATACATATGGAGTTATCGTGGCCACAGAATAGGGTGTTCTTAGTGCCTCTCTTTGCTGCGTGGCTGACGGCATCCCCATCCCATCCCGCAAGGAGCGTAGAAGTCGACCTGAGGAGTATCTACCAGAGAACAGGCAGCAGCGTCTGTCTGTATAGTGTATTCTATGATCACCATATTGCGATTGTCAACCCGCAAAGCGTGGCGATTATAACATATCCCCCTATTCTTAGGGGAGGCTCTCGTCCAGCAGTCGGTGTCATTCGACTGACATCATGAGGGTCTCTCTTTATGTTGAGGGTACTAGTGAATCAAATTCAATTTAAGAAAAATCATTTTACTAGTTTCAGTCTATTTCTTAATCCTACATTAAATTAATGAATCGGAGTTGACGTAGTCAATGATCGGACTATGAAATCTTTGTGAGGCCATAATAATACCTCCAACAGAAAGATTCACTTGCCTTATGGATGGGGCCTTATATTACATTGAACAATAATATGAGGACTGCCAAAATTGAAATTGTGATAAATGCTTTCCATAGGATAGCACACCTGAATCTACTCTACGCAACTGTACTATATAGTTGAGTTGCGGTGAGACTTGTTAAAGGCTTCTCTACCCGGTCCAGTCTTTATAAGGCTGATGAAATATTTCCAATGTACAAATTTGGTTTTTCCCCAGGCGCACAATTCGGTACGGTGATCTCCATGCCGCTATCTGGTTTACTATCTGCGTACGGCTTCGCGGGCGGCTGGCCTTCCATCTTCTACGTGTTCGGCATCATCGGCACCGTCTGGTGCATCTTCTTTTTGCTCTTCGTCTCCGAAGACCCTGAGAGATGCCCCAGGATTAAAGAGGCTGAGAAGAAGTATATCATTAGCTCGTTGTGGGGTGCTGCTGGTTCTAGCGTGAGTTCATACTTTTATCTAACAATCATCATTTGCCCG
This sequence comes from Pseudoips prasinana, assembly GCA_951640165.1. Lineage (NCBI taxonomy): Eukaryota > Metazoa > Arthropoda > Insecta > Lepidoptera > Nolidae > Pseudoips > Pseudoips prasinana. The sequence continues at coordinate 12,146,255 of OX621259.1, read as the reverse complement.
CGAATAAAATTGGCGTAGAGGTTAAAACCAACCACTAAATAAGTATAAATTCCAGTTCTGGTACATATTGCGTTGATATACAACTAACACGTATTTTTTTATATATATAAATGGATAGATGATACTATTATCTTATTTTGTGATTACCTTTTATATCGTTGGGCTTTTACTTATAAAATCTATAGGTAGATGGAACATCAATGTCGTTTTGAGGGGACCTTTCAGAATCCGAACGAAATTTGAAAATATTAGTGCGGAAAGCATTGCCGCAGTGGCTGAAACTAATCTTTTTTTTATTTGCAGTCTCCTCCAATCCCGTGGAGCAAAATCTTGTTGTCAACTCCGTTCTGGGCAATCATGTTGGCGCACATGGGACAAAACTACGGCTACGAGACCCTCATGACGGAGCTGCCGACGTTCATGCGTCAAGTTCTACACTTCTCTATCAAGGATGTAAGTACTAGTCATAGAAGAACACTCCTACACTTTAAGTCTCTTTATGATTCTTCTCGGGTCTCATAGATTGTGGTGTACAGATATTGGGTATCGCAATCTTTTTACGAAAAGTATTCGTTGTTCTTTATTATACTTCTCTTTTTGCCATTACCAACTAAACGTTTTATGTTGATACAGCAATTAGTGAGTTTTTTAGGGACATTAGACATTCCTAATTAAACATTTTATGAGCATGCAAAAGTAATAAAGTCAATCTCCTGCCTCAAAGAAAATCTTCCATACGAAAACAACTTGTAGGTACCCATATGGAAATCTTTTTCATTTGGTATTCTGATGCTGATTAGACTATGACACGCTCTAGGTGCTAAAATGGCTATAGCTGTTGAAAAGCTTATATGGTACCAGCGACAGTACCTCGCCATTAAAGGAGCCACAGTGTTGGATTCCTCGTACTCATCATGTAGGCCGAAGGACGTACACTGATGGACATATCCCTCACCCAAATATCTCCACAATAACCGCTCGAGCGCTACCCGCATCCAGCAACCCCCACAAGACCATCGATCCATCTTGCGGGACCTGCTCACGTTGAGTCTTCTGGTTTGTGGTCGCCAGTCTAGAACCTTTTTGCCCCTTCGGCCGTCAGTTCGACGAGCTATAAGCCCAGACCACTGCTTTTTCAGCTCGGCAATTCTTTGGCTATTTCAGTTACTACTATCCCATTTTGTCGGTTATTAAAGCACTATTAACGCAATAAAAAGAAATAGCTAAGGATGCAAAACCTCCTTCAATCAATAAAGCATTATAGATCCATCAGACTAAAGTTCTATAATTCGAAATTTTTTATAGTAATAGAAATATTCTTTATTTAAAAAAAACTTTCTCCAATTCGTTTCGATTTTTACTTAGGTACTTAGATTAAAAAGATGACCTGAAACCTTGGGCACTCTAAAACATAAGCAAAATACGTCCCCGAAACCCTTCAGACATGTCAAACATCAAATGCCATGTCCATTGTCCAATCTATATGATTCAGTTATATATTGCAGTCAATTTAGCACGTAACGCAATTTGGATGAGGACTGTGAGTGGCCATTAATCATTCTAGTTGTCGCCGGGTCGCCAGTTCAGAGGCGGTCAATTGCAGAATAAGGATTGTCACGCAATAACAATTTTCTTTTATACGTCTGGAAATATCTTAATCGTTGGTTGTTTCTTGAACGTATTTAGATACTTATCCATTTCCTTTTATACTCCAAGTAAGCTGCAATTATTGAGGTCGTTTACCTATTCATGTCATAATTAATTTTGATGTTCACAGTTGCATGTGAATTCGAAAGAATATATATTATATCTTAATGATAACACCTACCAAATTTGAGTGTAGTTTTTCTTTGTGATTATCAAATACTAAATTTTTGGAAATGTTCATAAACCACGGGCAGGTTGGCGTGGTTGGTAAATGCTTGCGTTTCACGCCGCAGGTCGTGGGTTCGATTCCCACCCATGACAGATATTTGTGTGCATGAACATGTCTCTTTGTCCTGAGTCTGGGTGTAACTATCTATACAAATAAGTAGTTATAAAAGAAAATTAGTACCTATATGAAATATATCAGTTACCTATGCAGTTTCCATAATACAAGCTTAGCTTAGTTTGGGATCAGATGGCCGTGTGTTAATAATATCCTAGGATATTATACAAAAAAAATGGCTAATCACTTTTCTCGTATCATGCAAACTTGTGTTCTACTGACAGATACATTGACAGATGTTCAGTTTTTAATATACATACAATAAAAATCATATTTCTATAAGCTATCCGTTCCCATTTTTCTCCGATGAAATATATTATTATGTTTCAACTTGTTCGTATTATTGACAAAATGACAACCCTGTGGAAGGAGAATAACTACATAGAATCACAGCTCTTGTGTCGCGTCATTTCGATTGAATAATGGAAATCTACTGGCAATTCAGAGAGATGAGAAAGGGGCCAATGTAGGTTGACAGACAGAGTATTGAATTGTTTCATATAAATATACCTTAGTATACCTAAAGCCTGCCTCGTTGGTCTAGCGGTAGCGTGTTCAATAGCATATAATGAGACCCATGGGTTCTAATTCCGGGTCGGTCCAAGAGTAATTATTTATCTTACACATAACCTTCTATTCGGCTTCCTGTTACACATATCCGTCCCTTTTAGAAAATCACTCCCACAAAAAATATCCTTCAACCGAGAGGAAAGATTTTATACCGTAGCTGTGTAGATTAGTTTATTGTCTATGTCTGCCATTTTTGAAGTGAAAACTTCTTTAGCGGCGTTGTGCACTTTTTTGGGATGGGTAAAAAGTGTTAAACTCGCGTCGGAACACTTGACCTCATCGAACATTCGTAAGACGGAGTGTCTTTTTTGAAGTTATACTTCTTTTGGCGCGATGGAGAAAAATGATGAGAGTGAATTTTTACGATGCGCGCGCACACCGACACCAAAAAATTTAACAGCATGAAGTTAGTTCTAGGTGGTATGAAAATGTATGAGAGTGAATTTTTACGATGCGCGCGCATCGTAAAAATAACAGCATGACGTTAGTTCTAGGTGGTATGAAAATTGATAACTATGTTCAAGTTGTATATTAAGAAGTATAACTTCTAACGCGTGTACATAAGTACACACAAGTTATTTTTTTTAATACACACTGGCCGTTTATACACTCACATGACCGCAGCATTTTTTCTTAATTATGTTAGATTTTTTTACAGCCGTCTGCCTAACCAAATTTAATTCCATTTTTTTAATTAATTTCCATTAGGGAGGCAGTTACTATGAGTCTTTACCGCCCAAAGGTGGGAAGTAGCGTCTTCCACTCGCTACTCGGATCAAATAAACACTACTTTCCGCGTATGCAAAATGGAATAGTTAGGTATTTGTTACACAAGAGTGCAAAGTTGCTTTTTAACCGTGTGCCCAATTTTGATAACCGAGCAAGCGAAGATTTCTAAAATTGCAGCGAGGTTTAATGATATTTTGCATTCACAAACTTAGTGCACACAATGCTCTAAATTCAAATTTACTTTACCCTCTAGAGGATAAAAACGACTTTTTCACTCAGATATCGAAGAGAGCAAGAGAGATGGGGTGATGAAAGAATAGTTTCCACTTCTATCAGCAGTCCCCAAAGACTGCCCGCATGTTTTTTTTAGGTAGTTCTACTAATAACGCGTTTTTATTATGTCAACAGAACGGCTTTGTGTCAGCTCTCCCGTACCTGTGCATGTGGCTGTTCTCAATGTTCATCTCGGTAGTAGCTGATTGGATGTTGTCCAGCGGACGTTTCAACCATACGCAAGTCAGGAAGATTATCAACAGCATTGGTAAGTGGACACGTGACTCTTGTTGGGACCTCTATAGCTAATTTAATCTCCTTCGTGTGACGGCTTATCGCTTCACCCTGACATTGGCGAAATTGTGGTTGCTTATCCGCAAAAGGCAGACCGAGACGTAAATATATGGACCAGGTGAAAGAAGTTGTGCAATTGGAGGCTTACAAGGAAGTCAAGGAGAAGGCTTACGATAGAGAAGGCTGGAAACTGCTACACCGACAAGTGCACAACACTTAAATTAGAGAGAGAGAATCCACAAAAGCCATTATGCAAATATGGAATTGAATAACTAAAGCATCTTCTACACAGTTGCAAACCAACGTTCAATGTCGTTGTTGCCATCTATCTAGACTGCACATCTGCAGTCTAGATGGATGGCAACCACCAGTGTGACCTCTGTTGGGACGTTGGTTTGCTACCGTGTAGAAGATGCTTTAGTTACTAGAGTAGTAGATGGTAGACTTTTTAGCCTTTTAAAAGGCCCGAAAAGAAACTAAGAACAGAAGTACACTAACCCGTAAACGACGCAAAGAGGTTTGCAAAGACCGTAACAAAAGGTGTGAGTCTATGTACATATGTATGAATGAAAAGAAACTATACTATATGAGGACTATGACAGTTACCGTATATATTGACGGGCCGGTTGGCGTGCTTGGTAAATGCTTGCCTTTCACGCCGCAGGTTGTGGGTTCGATTCCTACTCAGGACAGATATTTTTCCTGAGTCTGGGTGTAATTATCTATATAAGTATGTATTTCGAAAGAAAAGTAGTATATCAGTCATTCGGTTTCCATAGTACACGCTCTGCTTAGTTTGGGATCAGATGGCCGTGTGTGAATAATGTCACAGGATATTATATTGTCGTTTCATCATGTCAGCTAAAGTACATCCACTGCTGGACAAAAACTTGCCCAAAGAATGGGGGGATATGCCATAATCACCACCCTTGGCAGACGGGTTGGCGATCGCAGTAAGATTGTCATAATTCACAGAAAAACACTACTGCCCGTTCTCTGGTAGGTATTCCCTCGGAAGATTTCTACGCCCCCCATAAGATGGGGTGATGATATTCTATGCCGTCACCACACAGCAAATTCCTGACTTCCTTAACACGTTCCATGTCCAATGACTCCAAAAGAGTCACGTTTGTGAGAAACTCGTACGTCTATGACTCTAGTTGGAATCATAAATGTGATGCCTATCATATATCAGATTTATATCCACAATATATTACACAATTTTTAGTTCACACGTCCTTGACTCCTTAAGGAGTCATTAATTTATTTTTCAGTTTTGGCCTGTGAAATATATAGCTTTTTAACTGATATTAGTATAGCTGTGAACCCTTACCTATATAATTATTATTCACTTATAAGAAAATGCTCGATAGACGTATGAATATATTTTTTTTATTTTCTTATGTAATATCAATTCTCCAGGTCAATACGGTCCGGCGATCGGTCTGTTCATCGCAGCTAACACGGGCTGCAACCCCGCCGCCACAGTGGCGGTACTGGCTATCGGCGTTGGGCTCAACGGTGGTATCTACTCTGGTTTCAAGGTTAGTAGACGATATCAGCTTCTTTAAAAAACATGTATAACATAAATTTATGACTTATCAGTTTAATAATGCTCTCACCGGCCCGTGAGTTATTGCCGAGGTTAAGCAACTAGGCTCACGGTGCTGGAAGTCGTGAAAGCACAGCCATCTAAAATATTTGTATCAGACAGAAGCATTGAATAATGAATAGAAAAATGTCTCAGGACCATTTTACGGTCAAATTACTCGTACATCGCAATTACGCCATACAGGCATTATTGCATTTAGTTCGCAATTGGCATCCAATAGCGCCGCGCGTACTCCCTATCAGTTACATCAATCATTTTACTTAGCAGTTATTATCAATGACAATACATAGTCTAATTAGCAGAACAATCTTTCATTTCCAACGTATGTCCGGAACCTTACCGTACAACCATATACTTAGTATCACTTGAATTACTTATGTAAATAATTTCAGTTCTTCAATAACTTCATTCCTTAATAATAACATTAATAACTTAATGGTAGACGGAAGGGTCGGCGACATTTGTTTTGACTCTTTTAAAGGCCGGCACCGCACCCGCGACTCCTCTGTTGTTGCGAGTGTACATGGGCGGCGGTGATCACTTACCATCAGGTGACCCACTTGCTTGTTTGTCACTTTCTTATCATCATAATGTCTATCAAATTACGTCCACTGCTGGACAAAAGCCTCCCCAAAGAATAGGGGGATATGCAATGATGTTATAAATAAAAAGGTGTAGATAGGTTTCCAACACAACATTCGATCTTCAAAAACGGCACACCAACGCACACATAAATAACTTAATTTAGAAATATTGCAATATCACACTACACTACGATTAGTCGTCAAAGTAAGATGGCATGATTCAATAATCGTCAGCGAAAACGAGACAAATGTAATTTGCGATAGTGCGTCGTTGACACAGCGACGCGATACTGACTGAAGTAAATTCTGGCTAATTGGCCACATTTCAACTTGCCGCTCCCGGAGCGCTTTTAACCTATCTACACCTTTTTACTTATAACATCATTGGGGATATGCCATAAACGCCACGCTTGGCAGACGGGTTGGCGATCGCAGTTGGATGGTCATAGTTCACAGAAAAACGCTGCTGCCCGTTCTCTGGTAGGTATGTCCTCTGGACTATTTCTACGTCCCCCACAGGATGCGATGAGGTGATGATAGTCTATCCACACCACACAGAACGCTTACTTATATATGTATAAAAAATAGCCCGAGGTTCGTAGGTTCAATTCATATCTACACTGGAATTTAGACTCGACATTTTAATTATTATTAATCATTTATTTCAGATCAAAGTTCCATATATTGTAACTTAGTGTTAGTAAAAGACACTCCTATACAAAAGTTGAAACGACTGATTCCAACATGTGCAGCCGTATCCAGTGAGCCAGCATGGGGCTGTCCCATCTATCACACAATACACTCAGGATGCTGTGGGAGCTAGCACACGTATTCTACCGAGAATAGAAGCGCAATGATGTCTGTAACTTAAACTAATATTGATATTTTCAGGTGAACCACTTGGACATCTCGCCACGTTTCGCTGGAATTCTCATGTCATTTACCAATTGTCTCGCCAACCTGACTGGATTGCTCGCGCCCATTGTCGCTGGATACGTCATTGAGGGCAGGGTATGTATTACTTCTTGTCAATATTATAATTACTGGCCTGTTGGTCTATTGGTTGGTGACCCTGACTGTCAAGCCAGAGGTCATCACAAAAAGGTTTGTCGTGTCAATCTTTCTGTAATGAGCATAATTATGTGTTCTTTGTCAGGGTGTAATTTATATATATAGATGTATCTATTTTTAAATATATATAAGTATACTAGCTGCGCCCGCAACTTAGTCCGCACATTTTGTAATGACTCCGTCAATCAGAATATCTCTAATATTTTGTCTCTTGTCACAATCCTATAAAACATTCACATAAACCTTGCATATTTCCATACAAACATTCTTCCCCTATTCCCTATTGTTATTTTATTCCCATATTTATTAGAATCAACAGCCAGAAAAAATAGTTTCAAGCATCTAGCTCTCAACATAACGATTCTTCCATACAACTTTTCATCCCCCCATTTCAACACTTTTTTTTGCATTTAACAGTCCTTTTTTTCCTTTCACATTTATAATATTAATATACCTATATAATATATTAGTATATTTATCAGTTGTCTGGGGCTCTACCGGCTAATTCGCAGAACATCGATTACTTAAATGGCGTTCAAATAAATAATAGTTAAAAACGACTTAATCAATCGTTAAGGCTTCCATGAGCACATGTGACGTCATATCACGGTCCGGAATCGATTGTCAACGTTGAAGCCGATTTAACGATTGATTAAGTCATTTTTAACCTTTATTTATTTGAACGCCATTAAAGAAATCGATTTTCGGTGACTTAGCCGGTAGAGCCCCTGATTGCCATAGTACCAGCTTTGCCTATGGCAGTTTGTAAGGTGTCCCAAGATATTTACTTTATTCTCATTTGACCTTTGTGTCCGAACGTTTGATATTTACATAATTGCGAAAAATGTAAGGTTAGGTACTTGTTTTGGATTTCTCGCTCTCAGATCTTAAAGCCGATTTAAGTGTTTAGAAACGTATCTAGGGTTTAATTACTAATTCTTCGTTTTTTTTTAACAGCCAACACAAGCGCAATGGAAAAAAGTATTCTACATCGCAGCCGGCATCTACATATTCTGCGCGACGTTCTACAACGTGTTTGGTTCCGGCAGAAGGCAAGAGTGGGACAACCCTGCAGATGACGAAGCCAACGCGAAGAAGGCAGCTGCTAAGAAAGCAGAAAAACAAGAGAAGAAAGACGTCAAAAATAGACAAGAGGAAACCGCGCACTAACATTAAAAAGTTTTTAACGGACAACAAATACAACTGTTTTAAATTTAAATATAGTTTTGACTCTTTACTTGAAAGAAGAAATATATGCCATGTAATGTACACCTTAGCCATAAACAATATTCTAATTAGTAGCTATACATAGAATTACTCCATTTTAGAGATAATAATTAATAACCTATTTCCAATGTGTAAAATCTAAAATGTATTATAAATAAAATGGATAAATTGAAAGCTACCTATCAGCATAATTACGCGTGATTATAAGATTTTTATTAAGGAAAACTCCTACATCTTTTAAAATGTCAAAACGTTTGTTGTTATTAGGCGTAATGTGACTTGTTACACAGATTACAAAAAATATAAGTGTTGTCCCCGCGTTGGGTTGTGTTTGTTGCAACGTTTGATCAAATGCGAGTTCAATAAGAATTTTAGGTGAGACCAATTTTATTATTTTTAGTTATTAATGTTTGTTTTAATGCATTTTTGAGTATGGATAATAAGGCTGTTTATAATTTCCTTTCTGATAAATTTCATACTGAACTTTAAACCTTTTTTTATATCTACAATATTCTCATCTTATCTATGTATTTAAAAAATTACGAGACGCACATCAATAGGGCTGTGATAGTAAATTGTATACATGAACTCGCCTTTGGTCAACTTTTTAACTTAACTATTAAAATTATTGATAATTATTTATTAATTTAATTTAAGTTTTAAATTACCTTACAAGTATTGTTCACAGATGTTATTATAAGCTTAAATCTGTTGACGTGAATAGAGATACTGGGTCCAAATGAATTCGAATGTTACCGTCCTAGCCAGTGACTTTCAATCCTCGCATTAATTATAAATAAATATGTTCAAAATAAACAGTGCCATTGAAGCATTTTAATGTAATGTCGCGGGCCTCAAATATTAAGCGATGGTAAAAGAAAAAAAAATCACTAATCCTTGTCATAGACTAAGGAATAATCGAACGGATATTGTTTTAGATTAAAATTTATTTTATCATATTTAGTGGCTTCAATGTGCCTTTTAGCATTTAATGCTCTGCAATAGACGTCAATTGTTTTTTTTTGTTAGTAATATCAACCCGCCTGAAAAGGTTTATGTTCGGTCGAATAGACAATTTTATTGATTTTTTATTCTTCGCGGTTTACTATTTTATCTGCCATGGCCGCCATGGGTAGTATTGCTGTCACCTACATTCGTAATTGAATAAGAAAAATACAAGACATTCCTAGATTTCGTAATTTGACTATTCGATCGATCGAATATAATCTTCTTCTTTAATATTGTCTATGGGGGCAGTAACTAATTTGAGCCCCTAAAATTCCTTTCAGTCTATGTCTTTGAATTAGTGCCAAAACGGTAAATGTGTTGTGAAGTTCTGATTTTGTAAAAATCATGTTCGCTTAAAGCGATAGTTGTTGCGTTAGATAAGCGATATATAAATATATTTTCTTGCAAGATTATTGTAATATATATTAATTAATATTTCTTGTAACGTTTTGAGACGCTGCACGCCCAGGAGCTAATGTGATCATTCTAATATTATCTAAGTTAATATAATTAAGATTGATTGTCGACCGCATACAGATTATTATATATTAAATTTATCTTTGTAACTTGTAAGTGGTAATACATAATTTTAGTACGTAATCGAGCTTTGAATTACCTAACTGAAATATTAATGTGGATACCATTTATTAAAAATATTCTTCTCTGTGACAATGTTGCAGTGTGCCTTGGTAGAAACACCCGTATTCACAAAAGAGGTCGAGTGTCGGTTCATAAATGACACTTTATTGCTATTTAGAGACCCTTAATACATTAATGGCAATCGATTCATTTGATCGAATCGATTAAAGGGATTTTTATGGGATGTCATAAAACTTCGCTGCGAAATTTTATGTCAATCTGAACTCTAACTTAAAATTGTATTTGTGCTTCTATTGAACGAATTAATGACTATAGTAAGAGCTGTCATCTATTATCGGGACCATAAAGATTGCTTGCCGCTATCTGGCCTTTGTAGACAATGGCAACATTTGTGTTTTTAAATGACAGCAACATGACGTATCATCCACTGACACTGTTTCGTCATTTGCGAATGCGGGTAGTAAGTACAAGTAGATTTAGTGCGTCAAACGCGCTGGATTGTATCCAATAACGCTGTAATTGATTATTTAGTCGTGTAATAACGTAAGTTCTATTGTAATGCGACCAATACATAAATGATTTTAAACAATTTGGAAGTTTCATTTACCCGCCAAGATAGATAAGTTGACTGCACTCTATAACAGATAATTAGATAAATAAAGGCAAATTTATTTACTTTATCGTATGGGCAGTGGTTACCATGGCTTAATGACTTGTCAAATGACTAAAATGGTGACCGGCATCTTAACCAGCCTTCTGAAGCTCGGACCCGCTCAGAAGTTAAACTTGAACGGCCCCTCATCTATAGACTGACCGTATGCCTAAGTGCCTAACATCGCCGATCGCTAACAGACCAGTGAGAATGACTAGCTGTCATCATCACCACGTCAGATGAACGACGTCCACTGCTTAACAAAGACCAACCCAAATGGTTTCCATAATGGAGTTGTGACTATCATTTGGTGGGATATGCCATAATTGGTACGCTTGGCCGACGTCTTGGCGATCGCAGTATGATGGTCATAGTACACAGATAGACGCTGTTGCCCATTCTCTGATAGATATTCCTTCGGGATGGCTTCTACGCCCCCCACGGGATATGATGGGGTGGCGAAATTATGCCGCCAGCCAAACAGTAAAAGCAAATTTCATCTACTTTTATAAGTTTGTGAAGAATTAACAGCGAAACAACTGATTAATAAAAATGCTTAAAATAGGGCGAATTTAATAATCACATTTGACACTTCATCAAAATTCAACAACGTAACATTAACCGGCGGGCATAGAATATTATTTAATTTTTCGTAGTTAGAACTGCACATTTGCTTATTTTTTTTTCAATTACAATTTATCTTTATTGTAATATTTACCAAATAAGGTCATTTTACAATTCACTTTACTAGTATGTACCTAATTGACAGATGTCAAATGTAATCTAAAAATTGGCCTTACTACAATTGATATCATAGGACCGCTCAGTTATTGAAATTGGTTTATCGTCGTGCTGCAGCGTTAGACCATTATTGTAGCATAGTAATTTCTTTTTTCGGGATAAGAAGTACGTTAATCCACGTAATTATAATAATTTATTTCGTGAACTTATAACAATTGATTACATTACATAATAGGTTATCCATTATGTAATGTAATCAATTGTAAAATGATAGCCCCAAAAGTAAAAACTGCAACGCAGCTATCAACGCCCGCCTCCATAGTAATTGATGCATAGTTCTTTATTTAATATAATAATAATAATAATTTGCATGCGAATTTAGAATACAATTTATAAATTGACAATCTAAACACTAAGTTAGTATCATGGAAATATGTGTGAGTATTTGCGCTTTTTTATATATAATTATCTATCTGTGTGCCAAATTTTATCGAAATCACTTTCGGCTGTTTATGCTTGAAAGACAAACATCAAACACACACACAAACATTCGCGTTTATAAATCATAGAGACCCGTACCGACTTCGCACGGGTATCTATAAAAAATCTAAAATTATAAATTTTAGCACACACTCGCAGACAAGGACACACTTCGTTTGCGTCAGGTTAATAAAAAGAATACATCATTAAAGAAAGTTTGGATATTCTTATTATTTTTGTTATTAGCCGCCCAGTAGTTTATTTTCTTAATTAACAACATTGCATAGTTAATCGAGTGGAGTGAGCGACTTTTTTATTATACCTACTTAAAACTACTTGAGCATTTCTCAAAAAAATTGTACTATCTTACTCTCTGTCCCATATTTTCAATTTTGTTTTTCTATACATAAAATAGATCATTACTAGTTTCTATTAAATTATATAATTAGTAAGTTAATTGCTCTAAGTAAAAAAAATGAAAAATGTATAAATACAATAAGAATTTATAAAATATAAAAATATTAAAAAAATCGGTTTAATCTAGTTGTATGAAAAGTGTAGTGTCCCAATTTCATACCGTCCCAAACGATCGATTGTACTGAGTGAACTTCCGGATATTCTAGAATCACTTAAATGTATTTATTACGAAATAAAAGACCCCAATTAATTTATAAATAAATGTTTAGTCCTATAGAACAAATATATTTGTTCTATATATATATAAATATATATATTTAATAAATAATTATTTTATTGTATCGCATAAAAAGTTCCTTTTTAGTTTTCTTGTTTTGTGACCGTAATTTTGGAAAATATCAACGCCGATTTGGTATAAATATGTTTTAGACTAGTGGCAGCATTAGCAAGATCGGCATTCATCTTGTTTAAGTTTAGATATTTCTTTTGTGTGCCGTGCGGGAACATTGAATGTTGTCGGCCTGGTTGCTGGTCCGAAAAAAATCCTAACTTTGTTACCCAACAATCAGAGCTAAGCTCCAATTTTATATTTTATTTCTCCTCGAGTACCATTAAAGCTCTTAATCTTGATTTTGATAGTCAAATCATAAACGAGTACTAGCTAGAGTTGTGCGCGTAAACAATTTTCATAACTTTTGTAACCTTATTTCGTTACCTCTTTTTTTGTTACTCTTGAGTGGTAACGTATAAATGGAAAAGTTAATAACAAAATAGGAAATTGTTAGGCAGAGTATTGACTGCCTGATTTTGAGTATAATTATGATGATGTAATTTTATCAGTTTTAATAAAATTAAATATTATATTTATATTTTAAAAAGAACTTAGAAAGAATAAACTCAAAATACATCTCCAAAAAAAGTTAAACTAATTAAGTTAATAAAACTAATATAGAGATTATTATTATAGAAAACGAATAAAAAAATAAAAATAAAAAACATTTATAAATATATGTGTAGAGATTGATTGAGAGTAATATTCATGCTAACAATGTTTAGTCCTAGAATTTTTAAAAACCTTTAAACTGTCTAATCGGTCAGTGTTTATTATTATTAGATTATTACGAAATATAAATGTTTCCTGACAGAGTTTCCTCTATCAATATATTTAAGTCAAATATAATTATTTGCACAACTGTGAAGTCTAGGCTTAAGAAATCCTATTTTGTTTCCAGATTTCTATTTTGTTACTGTCCCATAAAAGCAGACGCATATTTCTTTTCTTTATTTATATAATTTTAACATAAATACATTTTTATGATAAAAACTAAAATATATGGTTAGTCTTTGCATTGCGTATATATACACAATTTTAATACAATATAAAGTAGGGTCAATAATGTAAAGTTAAACAAGAGTTGTGGTGTGCGTCACGATTGCTCCGCCACGTTATCCAAACAGAAAAAGAAATCGCTATATTTTTTGTCAAAATTAGTCAAAATCGAAAGGTACAAACCAAAACTTTGTCAAAGAAGAAATAAAGAAGTTACAGGGGTTTTAAGTTGGCCGCGCGAACGTAACGTGCACGATTGCGCGGCCATGGAGATCTCAGTAACTACTTGGGATAGAGATCTAAATCTTTTTGTTAATTGAACATTTCATTTGTCAACAATTGTCAAAAAAAGAATTATAAGACTAGGATCAATATTTCACGAAATATTCACCTTGGTAGTTATGGCCGCGCAATCGTGCACTTGATGTTTCTTTAATCTCGATTATTTCTTCAAAACTTAAGATATCATACAGTAAAACTGTTACTAGAAGAAAGGTTTTAATATGTCAAAGGTACCGAAAGCATTTAATGCCACCAAAGTTTATTTAAACTGACGAAATCAAGGCAAAACAAAAGTTACGTGGCCGCGCAATCGTAACGTTACTTTGAACGCTGATATCTCATTATCTATAATTGTTAAGATTTCGGTGTTAACATCCATTTATTCGTAATATTAACCTAATCAGATTGACATAGCGTTTTAACTTCAGGACAATTTTCTACGCGAGTAATCTCAAAAATTATAATATCTCTTATAATGTTCGAGTAGAGTGACCATAATTTCTGTTAAATATGGGGATATCTTTTGCTCTACTAGACGAAAATGTACCTGTTAGGAATAATTGTTGGAGAATTGACTAAAATAAAAGAGTTTAATGCACTTTCCTTTTTCCGTTTGTAAAACAACTTTTATGTTTTGTTTTGTATTGACGAGTTATTATTTTATCAATGAAACAGTAATGGTAATGGCAACAGTATTTCTTGAGCTGGAGTTTCGACCATTTACGTAAAATCGATAAAGTAAGTATAATTATTACGAATTCGCTGTGTGGTGACGGCGTATAATATCATCACCCCATCTCATCCCGTGGGGGGCCTAGAAATTATCCCGAAGGAAAACCTACTAGAGAACGGGCAGCAGCGTTTTTCTGTGAACTTTGCGGAGAATTTTGTCCAACAGTGGACGTAATTTGGCTGACATGGTGAAATTTTATGTTTTTACGGTCATAAATTATACGAAATATAAAGCGATTGGAACAATTTAACGTCCCAAATTTGGTTCCTAATTTAATATATATTTCAAATTAGGAGTAAAATTTTGGTGGTGCTAGAAATATAAAATAGAAATGTACATAATTCAAAATATAAATTTTGTCTCAAAATGAAAAATAGAATTGCTATTCCGCAGGTAGAGGCCCTCCGTTTGAGTCAGTTCTAAAATCATCACACGTAGCTTTGAGTTCATAATTGTTATATTACTGCCTATTAACCGAGCACATCTTAAATTCTTTTCTTTGCTTTTTAAAAAGACAACGCCCACACTTGGGAATCTAATCCCTGTGTCGCGGGCTATATAACTTAATAGACTAGGTTTTACCCGCGTTAAATAGCAGTGCCCCGCGGTTTTACCCGCGTTAAATTTTATAAACTATCACAGCCCCTCCCCTGTAGGTGATAGCGTGATAATATGTAACCTATATGTTGATCAGACCTTTTTGTAATATTCATGCAAAATTTGAAGTAAATCTATGCAGTACTTTTTGAGTTCAACCCGGACATACATACAGACAAACAGATAAACAGACAAAAATTCTAAAAATATTTTTTTTGGCTTCGATTATGATTGTAGATCACGCCCCAAGTATCCTTTTTAGATAACATTCAATGTACAGTTTTGACATTTCTACGATTTTATTATATGTATAGATATAGATAAATTACTGGAGTACAAGCAGCAATGTCGCGTCATGTGGTGAAAACAGAACTAAGTTCCATTTTTTCGCCTTGTATGGCATGATTTGAACATGTGTATAAAAGAAAAGAATATTGTATTGCACTGTCTTATCTTAGCCAATTCTACAATAATTTTTCCTAACAGTACCTGTTCGTTTTTTTCTTCTAAATTTCTGTATTTTCGTCTAGTAGAGCAAAAGATATCCCCATATTTAACAGAAATTATGGTCACTCTACTCAAACATTATAAGAGATATTATCATTTTTGAGAATACACGCGTAGAAAATTGTACTGAGGTTAAAACGCTATGTCTATCTGATTAGGTTAATATTACGAAGAAATGGATATTAACACCGAAATCTTAACAATTATAGATAATGAGATATCAGCGTTCAAAGTAACGTTACGATTGCGCGGCCACGTAACTTTTGTTTTGCCTTGATTTCGTCAGTTTAAATAAACTTTGGTGGCATTAAATGCTTTCGGTACCTTTGACATATTAAAACCTTTCTTCTAGTAACTGTTTTACTGTATGATGTCTTAAGTTTTGAAGAAATAATCGAGATTAAAGACATCAAGTGCACGATTGCGCGGCCATAACTTCCAAGGTGATTATTTCGTGAAATATTGATCCTAGTCTTATAATTCTGTTTTTGACAATTGTTGACAAATAAAATGTTCAATTAACAAAAAGATTTAGATCTCTATCCCAAGTAGTTACTGTGATCTCCATGGCCGCGCAATCGTGCACGTTACGTTCGCGCGGCCAACTTAAAACCCCTGTAACTTCTTTATTTCTTCTTTGACAAAGTTTTGGTTTGTACCTTTCGATTTTGACTAATTTTGACAAAAAATATAGCGATTTCTTTTTCTGTTTGGATAACGTGGCGGAGCAATCGTGACGCACACAGAGTTGTGACCGAATAGTAACGTAAAGGAAATAATACTGCCTTTAATTTAAGATTTGTATATTAATATAGAGTGATTGACTGAAAAACAAGTTGAATGTTGTTTTATTAACACATTTAATTCAAAAAATATTCCGGTAATTGGTTTCTACATAAAATTTACGTTAACGAATGAAGGTAACCAAATAAGAATTTTTCTCCACCTTGGGTCTGTTTTTATGGATTTTGCTATTTATTTACGTTTTAAATCTCAAAACAAACCTTATATTACTAAACTTTAGGCATTTACCCATAGCTTAAAATAAAGAAATCATGTATATTTCAATATTTTAATTTCAGCATAATTTCTGAGAAAAGGTACAATTTTTTTGAGAAACGCTCACTTACTTTTTAAACTCGAAGTTTTCAAATCGGTCTAGTGGTTTCGGAGCCTATTTAATATAGCCTATATAATAACATACAAATCTTTCCTCTTTAAGTATAACATTAGTCTAGATTCCGATTATTAAACATAATATCTATACAAATAAATAAAATTGGAGTGTCTGTTTATAATATTGAAATAACCGTTGTTTACTACATAAATATTATTATTAATTTATACGGTACATTACCAAAATAACATTTTTTACACTTTTTATCTGTCTGTCTGCCTGTCTGTTTGTTCCGGCTAATCTCTGAAATGACTGGACCGATTTTGACGGGACTTTTATTGGCAGGTAGCTAATGTAATAAGGAGTAACTTAGGCTACGTTTATTTTAGCAAAATTCTTTTATTTTAGAAACAACTTAGAAAAAACGAAATAAACTAATTAACACGCGGACGAAGCGCAGGTACGGCTATTGTCATCTATACAAATAAATAAAATTGGAGTGTCTGTTTGTAATATTGAAATAACCGTTGTTGACTACATAAATATGTATATATATACGGTGCATACACCAAAATAACATTTATTTCAATTTTTGTTTGTCTGTCTGTCTGTTTGTTCCGGTTAATCTCTTAAATGACTGGACCGATTATGACGGGACTTTTATTGCCAGGTGGCTTATGTAATAAGTAGTAACTTAGGCTACGTTTATGTTAGAAATATACTTTTATTTTAGAAAAAAAAACAAGAAAAAACTAATTAACACGGAGTCGAAGCGCATCTATTGTCATCTATAAAAATAAATAAAATTGGAGTGTCTGTTTGTAATATTGAAATAACCGTTGTTTACTACATAAATAACTGTAAGGAACATCGTGTAACGATAATTTTCTCTTTTTTCCTTTATCTTATGGTGCCAAATTTCAAAATTGTAGGCCAATGGAAAGTTATCCTAAACTTAGTATGTGAGTCAGTGAAACATTTTATACTGAAAATATGCTTTTAAAGGCCGTTTTTTTTCTGTATACCGTTTCTGACAGAAACAGCACACAAAATTTAATGATATGGCCTATCCTTAGTTATTCACATGCATTAAACAGTTTCTCAAAGTGAGTCTTTCACGTATGTTAGGACTTTTTGTTGCAGGTTACATTGGTTCAAATTCAAAATTGTCGCGGACGAAGTCGCGGGTAACAGCTAGTAATACATAATCTCCTTGACAATAACTGAAACACGCTAGCTAAGTAACTCTCATTACCAGCATAAATTATATGTTATTTTTAAATGTTTTCATACAAGCCGCATATCTAGGTATATATCTATATGTATATATATACTAGCTGTGCCTCGCGGTTTTACCCGCGTTAAACTTTATTATTATAGCCTATGTGTTATTCGGATATATAAGCTATATTACTACAAAGTTTCATCAAAATCCATTAGGTAGTTTTTGCTTGAAAGCGTACCTGGTCTAACTAACATCCATACATACTCACAAACTTTCTCATTTATAATATTACTAGCTGCGCCCCGCGGTTTCACTCGCGTTAAAGTAGTTTTGGCGTAAAAGAGTAACAAACATACATCTATACTCACAAACTTGCGCATTTATAATATTAGTGGGACGTGTACTTCTAGCGGTTTTGGCAGTGTACGCCGGAATAGCTCGCAGACGGTCGATATTTTCCTACATACTTGACACTTAGCGTCATATTTCGGACAGTTCACACAATATCATTATAAATTGTAGCCTATGTGTTATTCTGATGTAAAAGCTATATTATTGTAAAGTTTCATTAAAATCCATTCAGTAGTTATTACGTGAAAGAGTAACAAACATCCATCCATCCATCCATACTTACAAACTTTAGCGTTTATAATAATACTAGCTGTGCCCCGCGGTTTCACCCGCGTTAAACTTTATAAATTATAGCCTATGTGTAATTCTGATGTATAAGCTATATTATTGTAAAGTTTCATTAAAATCCATTCGGTAGTTTTTACGTGAAAGAGTAACGAATATCCATCCATACTTACAAATTTTCACATTTATAATATTAGTAAGATTAGTAGGATCTATAGGTAGGTACCTAGAAATAAATATGTATGTATGTAACTATATTACCACAAACATGTTCAATTTACAAGCGCTTTTTTAAAGTCTATGTGAGTAAAACCTTTTTTTATTTTATTAATAATTTATTTAAATATAATAATATACCATTAGGCTTATTTTTGTAAAATCACGCTCAAAAGGGCAGAATATGTTAGATCAAACAAATTGCAACACCTGTAACGTAACCATATTCTAGCTAATAATTGATAGTTTGATTTAAATTAAAATATTGCTTTTCGTCGAAGTATAGACATCGCTATAACTCAAGGCCGTATACTAAAAGAATTAGTATTAGTATTGAGTACATTATTTACACACGGCTCTCTGTCCCAAACCAAGCAGAGCTTATACTATGGAAACCAGATTACTGATATATTACATATACTACTTTTCTTTTGTAAATACATACTTGTATAGATAATTACACCCAGACTCAGGACAAACAGACATGTTCATGCACACAAATATCTGTCCTGGATGGGAATCGAACCCACTACCTCCGGCGTGAAAAGCAAGCATTTGCCAACCACGGCAACGTGCCAGGTAATAATTAATAAATAATTATTGAAAATCAAACAATTAATGAATAAAAAAACTTTATTTAAAAAAATTAAATGTCTGTCCCATTTAATTACAATATATTATTAACTAATAACTTTATTATAATGTTGTAAGCTAAAGACTCCTGTACCGATTCTACACGGCTGACCTAACATGAGACAACTGGACGCAGATCGAATATAATCCTTCTTAGAATTCAACACAGCTTCCCTTAAAAATATCAACGACGATTCGAAAGACATTTGCTGCAATGGAGAAGATGATGCTTCCATTCCTTTACGACTCATTGGTTCAAAAATTCCATTGTAAGTCATGTAATCAGCTATCAAAGTCAAATGCCTTGGGTCTACAGTGATACCGTAGACGTTAAACACATTCTGTATTTCTTTAATTATCACCTTATTAGCCGCTTCAATGCCATAAGTGTTGGCAATAGCGTGAATGTCATTGCTGTAAAGTTTATTCAAGTCGAGTAGATTATTGTACTTGAACATTTGTAGGATGTTAATGCCTTCCGTTTTGAGGTATAAGACATTCTTTTCTTTGTTTGTGATGGCTCGTTTGATGTTCTTTACTTCGTGTATGACCGATTTCTTCGCTGCTTCGCGTAGAGCTTGGGATAAGTCAACTCTTAGTAATGAAATCGGAAATAGGACAGTTAATTCACACCATTTATAGTGTTGGCTGTCGAAGCTGTAGTTTGTAGCTTCCTTTAAATTGCTGACTACATCGGACATGATTTTAGTAGTATCTGCATCAGTTTTCTGTGCTGTGTTATCTAGTTCATCCTCACCTTTATCGTTAATTCGTTCGTCTTCGAAAACCACTTCGTCATCAGACTTTTCTTCTTCTTCCGATTCGGGATCTTCGTATTCTTGTTCTTCTGATCGTTTCTTGCGAATCTTGGCCTGGAAAATAATTAAAAATACAAGATTAGTAGGCCGCAAACTATTTAATTATTATTGATATCGGCAAGTTAACTTTGGCGCATTTTAAGTATAAATAAGGTTTTAAGTAATTAGTGTCCAGTGTCCACACAAAAAATCAGTTGCTCAGAATATAAACAATAAAAAAATTGTTTACACTGATTGGAAACCAGCCATTCGAAATGGTTGTATTATTAAGACAGTGCTAGTTACTATAGAAATGCGCCGAGCTAGCTTGGCGAAGAAGGTCATGTCTCTTTCTAGACCGTTTAACAAATCTTCATACTCGTAAACGTAGACTTGCTTTCGGCGCCATACTAGCTCAGCGGGCAGAAAAAAAGGGTGGAAATAAATAATATCGGTAACTCAAAAGCAGTTTTCGTTCTTGCCGTTTCACTAGTACCATCACTGGCACCATAGTGATTATTGAATTGACAGTCAGACGCACCTGATGGCACGCTTAATGATCACGTTAAAGGAATCATCATCATATCAGCCGAAAGGAATTGCCCAAGGATCTCCACAATGGCCGTCTTGTTAAAGTAATACATTATAGTATTTATATTATTGCAGGCTAGGTGACAGTCGTCAATCTAAATTAAAAAAGGGTTTGTAATCTATTACCGATACTTTTGCACTGATTGATTATAACCTGGACTAAGCTGGCTAATGCGGAAAAACCGAATTTAAAATTATACTCACATCAGTATTATCATCATCTTCATTAGGTGCCTCATCATCCGAGCTGTCCAAATCAACATTATTCGCTGGCTCCGTCTCGGGCGCATCATCATCCTCGTCATCATTACCTTTGGACCGTTTCTTCTGTTTTTCCGAAGACCAAACTACACCACATGTCATTTTCGCATGCTTTCTTACAGTAGAAAACATCTCGTCAAAGAACTTATTCTGCATATGCTTTATGATCTGGATAGGTTTTACAGTGTATTGAGTCTTGTACTGGTTGTGTGGCAAGAATTGATATCGCATCGTAGTCTTGAGTTGTCTCTCCGGACGAGTTACAATCTCACATTGTACGTCAATTTTCTCCAAAACATCAGCCACAGTTACCTTATTCAATTTCTGTCTTAACCTCTCGGCTTTCTTCGTTAAATTAGGAATATCATCACGGAAAGGAATATCCATGTTCGGAGTCTTTAGTTTTGCGGACGCTGTCATCAGAATTTCTCTAAGTCGAGGAATACCGAGGGTGACGTTCATGTCACCACGACCGGCGAAATGGAAGGTGTTCAGTGTCATCTGAGTAGAAGGTTCCCCTATAGATTGGGCGGCTAATAAGCCAACGGGTTCTCCAGGAGCTGCCATAGCTTCGAGATACTTGGCATTCAAAACATCTACGAATTTATCTTTCTCTGTATATTCTTCGTATATACTAGTATGTCTTTTCTTCATATAATTTTGTATAAGACCATCTAAATGTTCATTGATAACACCGAATTTGTATTCTGGCGATAATTTACTAGGAATTGGATCAGGACATTTCTTTTTATTGTATTGTAGTCTTTCTTCTTCGTCTAAAGCACGCCAGCGGTTCTCCATTTCCCAATAAAATGGATCTCTTGTTTTATCTGTAGGCAAGTCATCAAGTTCAATTTGGCTTTTCATTAAATTAGAAAAGTTCACAAATCCACTTGATCGAACTTTATCAAAAGGGCTGCCAAACTTTTTCTTCCATTTCTTTAACGATTTTAATGCTTTCGTAACATCTTTCAAATCCGCCTCTTTTTTCAGTTTATTAATAACAGAATTACTGACAACTGCCCTAGAATTAACATCTAAGAACGGGAACTGTTCTTGTCTGAGAAACTGACACTTTAATACATCCAATCCATCTTCTCCATACGCAAACTGTATAATGCTGTTATCAGAATCTCTTACAGTGTGATCGTATGCAATCGCCAAACTTTCTAAATGTTTGATTAAGCATCTTTGCAAGTAACCTGATCGACTAGTTTTGACGGCAGTATCAATAAGTCCTTCACGACCCGCCATGCAATGGAAAAAGAACTCTTGAGGCTGGATACCAGTCATAAACCGACCATCAATGAAACCCCCAGCTCTTGGAGATATGTCATGTGGGGGAAAACTAGGTAAAGAACGACCAGAAATCATAAGAGGTGGCCGTTTACCTTCCAATTCAATTTGACCTAGCAGGCATGAAATCTGCATAGTATTTACAGTGGAACCTTTAGCACCAGACTGCACCATCAGCTGTAAATTATTGTAAGGGAACTTCTCCAATAGGCCTTGACTCAAACAAACAGTGTTGATGTTGTTAGTATAAGAGTCCAGCATGCTTTTGTATTGCCTATCTAAATTAGCTCTGAACTTTGGGTCTTTATTGTACATTACTTCAATAGTTTCTTTCAGCTTTTCATCCTCAACATCAGCAGGCAAATCAGTTGCTTTTACTGCTGCACCTTTACCAGCATTTCTTACCAAACAAATAAAGTCATCACGTTTTTTATCAGCTTCTTCAACAACGAGGATGTCCTTGACACCAAGTGTAAAACCAATCCATTGTAGATAGAATGTGAAAACTTTTGAAAATGAGCTCAATAGCTCACTTGAAGCATCGCCCCCATACAATTCATACATACAATGTACCAAGCCATAAGGTGTAGCACCATAGTGTGTTTTGTCTAAGACACCAGACAAGAGTTCTCCTTTTTTAATGACGACCTCAGCCTCTGACATCATATTAGGATTAGAAAAAGGAGTTCCACCAGCTTTCCATGGTCTGGGTGGTGTTTTCTGCCAAGCTTTAGGACTAATTTTAGCTTTACCAATTAATGTAACACAAGGTTTACCTTTTGGAGTTGTGTTGATAATGATGGTAGATAAAACCTGTTTACCTGACCAAAGAACCATGGGCTTCAATATAGTAGGTGGAAGCAGTTTTATAGGACCTCTATGATTTGGTAAAGCTTGGAAGACCAACTGTTGGTAATCTGATTTAGTAAAGAATGTACCTCTCAGTGACATTTTCACTCCAGATATGACATGATCTTGAATCAAACCACTCAACGGTGTACCATCTTTTGGTACAAGATATTGTTTTCTTACAGACATAATATTATAAGCTTCACTCCTAGCAATTTCATTTTGTGGAAAGTGGGCATTCATTTCATCACCATCAAAATCAGCATTGTAAGATTTGCAGTTAGCATAATGCAGTCTAAGAGTTTTTTCTCCTTTTAGAATCCTTGCTCTATGAGCCATCATACTAGGTTTATGAAGAGAAGGCTGTCGATTCAAAATTAGTACATCACCATTCACCAAATGTCTATGAACAACTTTTAATCCGGAAGTTTTAAATTCATCAGGAGTCAGCAACTTTTTGGCAAGACTTTTCCTCTTTTGAATTGAATCTGAAGATATTATAATAACCCTACCATTTTCCATTTCAATTTTCTCTGCTCCGGGATGTTTATGTGGTCCATTAATAACCATTTTTCGTAGTTCATCAACATTCCACTCAGTAACAGGAACAGGGTATGTTAATTTGGTAGCAAAAGCATCTGGAATACCTATCTCATCAATATCTACATTTGGATCTGGAGTGATGACAGACCGAGCAGCAAAATTGACTCTTTTGCCCATCATGTGCATTCTAATTAAACCAGTTTTCTTTTCTATGATTTGTTTGAGACCTTGGGAAGTAGCTCCTTGGCCTTCACAGTTTATGATGTTATTAACACTCTTTTGTAACTCCTGCCATGCTATGTGTAACTTTTCTGGAGGTGTTTTACCTAAAACACTTTCATAAGCTTGTCTCGGTAGTTGGTTGAGGCTGTCTATAGCCTTCTGTTGATCTGATGCAGATAAAACATGTAGGACTGCTCTAGCAGCATATGCATGTTGAAGTATAGACTTGTATACATTAGTTTGAGGATGCTCAACAAGTTCTCCTCTAAGTACATTGCATGGTCTGACACAAGGGGGCAATACAGGAATTACTTCCATGAAAAATATGTTTGTGATTGGTGATACATTTGAATGTCTTAAAACAGGAAAGCAGTGTTTTAGAATGTCTTCATCATTTTCTGCTATGGCGGAACAGTACCTTTTGATTTCATCAGGCATAAGTATTTTGATACCTTTGGTTCCTTTCTCTCCAGTCTCAGCACTAATATTGAACATGATTTTATTTTCTGATGTAGTCACTTTTATTAGTTTACTGGAGCAAAATGCACATTTTTTTGCTATATTAATAACTTTAAAATAGCTGTTAATAAACTTTGATCTAAGCTTATCAACATTTTTGTTCTGAAATGTTTGTACTATAGGGTCACGCTTTTTAACAAGTTTCTGGTACTTTCGAATGACTTTGTTAGGTTTGTCCGGGGAATTTTCACTATTGGTCATTACTTCTCCAACAAAGTTATCCAGGTCGAGGGCAGCTGTTATATAACCAGCATCAACTAGTTGTAACTGAAGCTTTAGTATAAACTTTATTCTATCATTCATTTGGATTTTGAAACATTTTAGACAGCTTACCCGAAAAAGTGTGTAAATATTCTTAATAAACAATGGGTTTACCACAACTAATGGTAACTCTATGTGACCGAAATGTCCCGGACAGTGTAACAGCACATTATTACAAGTGCCACAAGTTTCATTCCTGTCTCGAAGCGGTCCGAGGGCAGAGTCATACAGACCTCCTTTCGTAGCGTTTCCGATAGCATCAAAACTCTGTAGGTTTGTTACTTTAGATACACTTAACTTCCTGATATCTTCGTCGCTGAACATCAGAAAATGTACATAGTCGGGGTCTACTGACGTCAACCCCAACATATTAGACCCAAATGTAGATTTGAATGCCATTTTGGATGTCTGAAATTATATTTTAAACTCAGGTAAACAAACACGGCATGATAATATAACCTCAACAAATGTAAGAACATTTAAAAAAATATATATCATAAAGCACTGCTGGTATTCTTTTATATTGGTTATAATATTTTGATCTAACTACTTACATTATCATAGCCAGAAGAGTAATTCCATATTATGTGTAAAAATAATAAACGAAACAGTTTATTTCTTCAGCTGCTTGCTTTCAGTTTACAGGTTATTTTGACATTGGTACGAAATTACGTACAAAATTATGACAGTTTATTTGTTAATAGCAACAACACAGAACTGTCAACAAAAAAACCGTAAATTACCAATTAAAATGTTTGAAAGAGATACGTTCTAAGTCAACCATTGCTTTTTATATATGGCAACAACATAACTGCAGTCAGTCAACATGGCGGCCCAAGATGAAGTTGACGTATGTGAAAGTTGGGAGGATATGGATGAAATTGGCGTAAGTGTAACTGTGGAAGCAGAGTCTGACCGTTTTCCGCGTCGGCGCTGACCACAGTCAAGTTATTTTGACATAAGTTTCTGTGTTTCAGTTGGACCAGAAGATCAGGCTGATGTCAAGTGACTGCGCGCCAGTGCAAACTTCGCTCAAAGGTTGCAAGGTTACCGTTGAGGAGAACGCGTGTATTGGATCTCAGTGCGTGATGCCGGAGCCAGCTATCCGTATCCTAAAGAGGCCCTCCCCATCAGGCAGCGGACATCTAAACGGCGAAAGCCGTGCGCGCCCGGTAAAAACACTGGAACAACGGCAAAAAGAGTACGCCGAGGCTCGTCTGCGGATTTTGGGTGAAGCTAGGAGCCCTGAAGACGTCATTGATGACAAGTAAGGCCGGATTCATTAATCATTAGCTGTGATATCATTTTACATAACACCATGTTTAGTGTTATACAGGAGTGCTAATATTGAGGAATTGACAATGATAACTGATTACTAGTCTCTGCAAACTGGCTCCAATTACATTCAACACCTCAATATTAATTAGTAGTATGGGAGGATACAAGAAGGTCTAATATTTGAATCATCCTATAAGTATTTATGGTATTTTTGTAAGATGTGCATTGTCTATTAAATAATAGACATTGCTTTAGGTATTTAGATCTTTGTTTTTATAAAGATGTTGACAGTCGTTTCAATGAAAACATATTGGTAATAATTGCATTGATATATTTAGCACTAGGTTATTTAGATCAATGTTCAATAGAAATGGTGTGTGTTCTGAAAAAGTAAAGAGCTGTTAAATTAAGTCTCTGTGACACTGTATTTATAAACTTAAGTTCTTGAGTTTGTTTAGTTAACCAAAACTGGACGACTTTTAACTTAACTTTAGCCTTTATGGATAACAGACTAGTCAATGGCTCATTCCAACATTACCTAATGAGTTACTAAGTGATATAGTAACTGAAAATTAACTAAAAGTTTATTAAAAAAGGTGCTTGTAAAATAATAATATCCTGGGACATTATCTACACACAACCATCTGATCCCAATCTAAGCAGAGCTTGTACTATGGAAACCAGATAACTGTTTTACTACATATACTACTTTTCTTTTGTAAATACATACTTATATAGATAATTACACCCAGACTCAGGCCAAACAGACATGTTCATGCACACAAATACCTGTCCTGGGTGAATCCAACCCACAACCTCCAGCATGTTAAGCAAGCTTTTGCCAACCACTCGAAACGGCCTGTCTATATTATACTTTATCACTATGTCCATAAAGTAAATAACCATCAGGTACACCACAGTTTGTTGTGGATAACATGTAAGTTTACTTGCTTCCACAAGCTGTGGTTGTGTAAAGTTACAATTTGTGTAACCTATTAACTTATAAGAAATCAAGTTGTGAACTTGTGAGAATATTGCCAACAAACTGTACTGCAGTTTGGCAGAATACATTTGTAAACAAATACTGTATTTCTGATAAAGTTAAAGCAAACAAAAAGAACAGAAAAAATACTCTTCCGAAGCTTAGCAATGCCAGTTGCTGAGCCCAACAGGAACCATAATTGTAACACTTAATATAAGCTTAATATAATAACAGCAACATCTCTCCGAGGCATGTGGGTGTAATACTGCTAACTTCCAGACGGGTCGGCTAATACTGAGACATTTTCTTAACAAAAAATTTTTGGTCCAGCCCGAGATTTGAACCCAGGATCTCATTATCTACGGTTGAATATGTCATAGTATTATTCAGTAGTGATTTTTGCAATCCAGGTTTTCTCTTTTGCCTTACTTTTTCCTAACTAAGAATGTCGGGATCATATTACTGCAGATGACTTTCTCAGGCTTGTATATCACATGTTTACAAAACCAAAGCACATTTTTAACAAAAGGACCAAAACAGATTTTACCAAAATGAATACAATAATTTTATGCCCCAAAAATCATATAAATATAGCTGCACGATATTTATACTACACTAATTCTGGGCAAGAAAACCATACCGTACCAACCAACCAACGGTAACAACCAACGGTAACATCCAACGGTAACAACCAACGGTAACATCCAACGGTAACAACCAACGGTAACAACCAACGGTAACAACCAACGGTAACAACCAACGGTAACAACCAACGGTAACAACCAACGGTAACAACCAACGGTAACAACCAACGGTAACAACCAACGGTAACAACCAACGGTAACAACCAACGGTAACAACCAACGGTAACAACCAACGGTAACAACCAACGGTAACAACCAACGGTAACAACCAACTAGGCTATGGTGACGGTCACCGTAGCCTAGTTGGTAGTGCTCCTGCCTCCGAAGCTGGTGGTCCTGGGTTCGAATCCCGGTAAGTGCAAATATTTCTGTGATGAGCATGAATATTTGTTTCTGAGTCATGGATGTTTTCTATGTATATAAGTATTTATATAAGTATGGATATCGTTGCCTGGTACCCATAGTACAAGCTTTGCTTAGTTTCGGGCTATG
Organism: Pseudoips prasinana; assembly: GCA_951640165.1. NCBI lineage: Eukaryota > Metazoa > Arthropoda > Insecta > Lepidoptera > Nolidae > Pseudoips > Pseudoips prasinana. Next base: position 12,117,996 of record OX621259.1, on the reverse strand, counting down.
AAGATCTATGTGACATTGTCCCTAGATAGATAGATAGCTTGTGATAGACAAGCCTGTGCTCTTCAGCTCTCTTTTTCTAGTAATCATTCTTTACCTATTGTGTGGGTAAGTGCTGTTAATAGTTTGAAACTGTTGTCTAATAACTGAAGGTGTCTCTGAGACTTGAAGACATCCATAAATCTGACCACATTGGCAAATTTCGTTCATATATTCTGCCATGAGTAGTTGTGTTGAAATCCACATGTACTTAATTGTTATTTACTATCCCAATAAAATATGTCCAGAATATAAATTTTCATTTGACATGGTATTATAGATTGCAATTTAATAAATATAAATTCAATTAATTAGAGCAAGTGAAAAATGTATACCCTTCATAATGCAGTTAGTATGTTTCTTATTTATTGGTTTTGGGCGTTATTATTATATAGTTCAAAATATTAATATTGTTATAGTGACTGTTATAGTAATCAGGTTATATGAATTAACAGATTGTTATTTTATAATAGTTCCTTGAACTGTAATTTATGTTGAACCAAAATCCCATAACAGTTATGGGTTTTTCCTTGTTACATACCACTCCTAAAATCTACACATAGTATGGACTCAAACTATTATTTGACTTTTACTATGCCACTAACATTTAAATGGTAATTGGTAAACAAAGTAATTTATTAAACACTAGCTGTGCCCAGCGGTATTACCCGCGTTAAACTTTATAAATTATAGCCTTTGTATTAATCCAGGGTGTCAGCTAACTCCATACCAAACTTTATGAAAATCACAGCAGCCGTTTAGACGTGAAGATGTAACAAACTCACAAACTTTCACCGTTATAATATTAGTGTTTGAATTATTTATTTGAATATATAAGCTACTAGATGTGCCCCGCGGTTTTACTCGCGTTAAACTTTATAAATTATCACAGCTCCTCCCCCGTAGGTGATAGCGTGATAATATGTAGCCTATATGTTGACCCAACCTCTTAGTAATATTTATGCAAAATTTTAAGTAAATCCATGCAGTAATTTTTTATTTTAGCCCGGACATACATACATACAAACAGACACACAGACAAAAATTGTAAAACCTATATTTTTGGCTTGCCCCAAGTATCCTTTTAAAAAAATATTCAATGTACAGTTTTGACTTTCCTACGATTTTATTATATGTATAGATATTAATACAAAGTTTCATCATAATCCATTCGGTAGTTTTTCGGAAGGATTGGTATTGCCCTCCCCTATTGCCGACTCATGCCAGACCGGCACAGCGACAATGCCACAAACAGAATGCTGTCTTCCCGGAGCTGCTTGGACTTGGCGGCAGTAGAGGACACTTCTCACATTGCTCCCCCCAGCCCCGAGGCGAGTTGGGCTACTGGCTGCCGCCGCCACCCCGACGCCTCCTCCGTCTACGAGCGGGATCGGTTCGTTCCCAATCTCGCTCGGCGGGCTCCTTCTGGAGGAAGACTGCCTCACAGAAGGAGACCACGGCGTCCCATTTGGTGGAGTTACCCGCCAGCATCTCTCCTACGATCGCTGGTGCGGACAGATCCCGTCCGAAGGTTATTTATGCCTATAGACTTAAATGACGAAATGCTAAATGAATTTTGATCTAGATCTCTACCAAGGGTCGCCTCTTGCATCAATTCTTTCCGGACGTTCGCGATCTGTTAAATAAAAATTGGCTAATCATAGACCATTGTGTTGCACAATATCTTACCGGACACGGAAATTTTAAAAGTAAATTGTTTAGTTTCAAATTAGTACCTTCACCAATCTGTCTTTGTTCAGCTTTCCATTGCGAATATGAACAAACCGCTCGACACATACTTTGGGAGTGTGATCTCTGGTAAAGCGAGCTGCGATTATGTTTAATATCTGGAGTAGTTTACTATTCAGATGTTGTACCAACAAGGAACAATTTCCGTGTGTTTAAGCACTTGCCTGGCTGTGTGGTGACGGCATAGAATATCATCACCCCATCTCATCCCGTGGGGGGCGTAGAAATCGTCCGTTGGAATACCTACCAGAGAACGGGCAGCAGCGTTTTTCTGTGAACTATGACCAAACTGCGATCGCTAACCCGTCTGCGAAGCGTGGCGATTATTGCATATCCCCCCATTCTTTGGGGGAGGCTTTTGTCCAGCAGTGGACGAACTTCTGACATGATGAAGCACTTTTGCCATACCTACACGATTGGAATCAAATAGGTCACTTGGTAGGGACCTTAAAATTGGTCCTGAGTGCTTTTATGGATTGCTTCTCTATTTGCAATCCTCCCGTTTTATGAGGCTACAGCCTTGTATTATATAATCATTTTGTCTCCCGCTTAATTCTGGGCGGAAGTGGAACCAATTTATTCTAACTTCTTATTTCTTTCTGATTAAGGTCGTTGCGGGATCCAAGACAGTTAAGGCGATTCCCCGGAACATGCCTGTGCTTCACTGCTCAGTCTCATTTCATTGTGTGCCACTGTTGATCCTGGCTTACAGGAGTTGCAGTGGTGGGTAAGAGGGAGGGATTAGTCCCAAAAAAGGCTTATGATGTGTGACTGGGTAGTTTAATTGTTATATATGTCTCCATAATTAACTAGTTATTATAATCAGTAAGGCAGTTCTGTGATATAAGTATACATGCCTACTGTTATCTCAAACTAGCTGTGCCTCGCGGTTTTACCCGCGTTAAATTTTATAAATTATCATGGCAGCTCCTCCCCCGAATGTGATAATAATATGTAGCCTATTGTTGATTATTAGTAATATTCATGCAAAATTTTAGGTAAATCCATGTAGTACTTTTTTTAAAAATTGTTTTTTTATGAAAATTCTAAAAACTATTTTTGGCTTCGTTATCGATTGTAGATCACGCCCCTAGTATCTTTTTAAAAATATATTCAATGTACAGTTTTAACTTTCCTACGATTTTATTATATGATTAAAATTAAAAAGGTTTTAATTCACGTAGACTTTAAAAAAGCGCTTGTAAATAGTCAGAACATGTTTGTAGTAATTATAGATAAGTGATCTGTGTTTTATAGAGGTTTAACATTCTTTAAACCTATAATATATCCGTTTGATAATTATTTGCTGTGTGGCTGCTGTTATAGAATATCGCCACCCCATATCATCCCGTGGGAGGCGTAGAGGTAATCCCGAGGGAACATCTCCCAGAAAACGGGCAGCAGCGTCTCTCTGTGTACTATGACCATCATACGGCATTCGCCAACCCGTCTGCTAAGCGTAGCGATTATGGCATATCCCTCCAAATGAATGATGGAAAGATTTTAATGCCAAGGTTTTCTCTTTATAGTCAATTAAGTGAACAGCATGTTCTACTTGGGACAAAATTATTAAAAGTCTACATTGGAACGGGACACACGATATAGCAGCTTTCGGGACTAGTCCCTCCCTCTTACCCACCACTGCAACTTCTGTAAGGATCAACAGTGGCGCACAATGAAATTACACTGAGTGGTGAGGCTCAGGCATGTCCTGCGGAATCGCTTTAACTGTCTTGAATCCCGCAACGAATTTAATCAGGAAGAAACAAGGAGGAGTTATAAAATTAATATTTCCACTTCATAATCCCGTGGGGGGCGTAGTAATCGTCCCGAGAGAACAGGCAGCACCGGCTCTCTTTGTACTATGACCACATATCTCCCCAAATGATGGACACAACTCCTTTGTGGAAATCTTTTGGGGAGGCCTTTGTCCAGTGTACGTCACTCGGCTGGCATGATGGTGAGGATGATAATTATTATAATTCAAGTTCAAGTTTCATTGACAATTGAAATTGTGTTTGAATATACAATGAATCCCAAATATAAAAACTAATACAACATAATAAAATAACAACCGAAATAAAAAAAATAAAAATGTCTAAAGAATACAAAAATAATAATTAATTAACACGGACAATATGTAAACATATGTCAATTAAAATATGCTAAATAATTAAAGAACTACAATAAAATTAAGAATGTGTAAAATGTCAATAATAAGGGCTCTAATTTATTATATTAAGTTAAGTAATTTATTTATTCTGTTAAGGAGAGAAATAAATAAATATTTATTAAAGATCGTCTATGGAATATAGAGACCTTTTAATGAGGTATGTCTTCACTTTTGTTTTAAACTCCTCGTGGTATAGTGCGTTTTTGATTTATATTGGTATAATCTCTAAACATTCTGGTACCTCGCAGTATTAGACCCCTACTAAATTTGTATAATACTGAAACATCTTAACTTCCTATAGCCATCCTATCTTATATCTGGCTCATTGAAATATAACAAGTCATTTGCCTCGCCGCAGGAGGCATAGTACGAACGGTCCAATTGTTGGAACTAGATATTATATTGCATCCAATATCATAAATTAGTATGGACTACGTATTGTAATACTTACGCACTGGGAATTATGTAACCAATATATAAGTATATTGAAAAGGAATGCTGAGATGGCTTGGCCATTTAGAAAGGATGAATGAAAGAAGATTGACCAAAGAAGTATACCTGGCCGGTGTGAATGGAACAACCGGAAGGGGAAGACCTCGTCGAACATTCTCTGACCAAATCGGAGACGTTCTCAAGAAAGGACAGGTCAGAAGTACCCTAAACCGGCGAGCATGTATGAAGAATATAATGTCAGTAATTGAGGCAAAAGACGTGTGCAAAGAATGGAAATCCGTTGTCTCTGCCTACCCCTCTGGGAAACAGGCGTGAGTCTATGTATGTATGTATATAAGTATATGTTTTATCAATTATGTGATCTTGTGTTGTTTATAGTAATACTAGTTTGGCGCCGTTAAGAGCATTGTATACACAGAATGTGTGCAAAATACATTTCCCCTTTTCTACTGAAAAAGTTGTGCAATAGTATTGTGCGAGTTTTGGTGATTATAGATTTTTATATGATCGAATGAATTAGGCTACAATTTGCTGTAAAACAAATACAATAATTATAAGAGCTACAAAAATAACTAAAACGGGCCGGTTGGCGTGGTAGATACACACACCGCAGGTCGTGGGTTTGATTCCCACCCAGGACCAGGTTTTATAACTACATAGTTATATAAATAATTGCACTCAGACTCAGGATAAAGACATTCATGTATACAAATATCAGTGTACATGAATGTCTTTATCCTGAGTCTGAGTGTAATTATTGGAACGAAGTTCCATATAGCGCGTTGTGAAAGGGGGCTAGACGGAAAAATTCTTACGAAAAGTTGTCACGACACTTTTTGCAGCTGTGCGGCGTAGGTATGTTTCTCTGTCTGTCTCTCTCTCTCTCTCTACTACCAACCACTGCCCTTACGATAAATAAGTAAGATAAAATTTACTAGGTACTAATATTACGTTTACTTTTAATTCCAGTTTGAGCCGGCTACAAGACAAGCTGCAAGCAAATAATCTGAACGACAGTCACAACAATCAAAATAGTGGTAGTGGTAAGACTAAGAACTCACAGAGTGACAATAATAATGGGAAAGCAAGGGAGCGGAAAGTACTCTCGCGAATCCCCAACACCGCGACCGACGGGGTGTTCCCCTGCCCCCCTCCCCGAGGAGTCCTCGTCATCCGGACCCCCAGGGGCCCCGACGGCACAAAAGGCTTCCTAAAAAGGTAGCACCACCGAAAAATAAAATATCTCATAAAGACGTAATTCACATCCATCCATTTGACTAAAGTTTCCCGTTTGTTATTATCGAGTATGCGGTTGTTTTTTGATATTAGCATAATATTTCATTGTTTCACAGTTTTTAGTTTATTTGCGACCATTGTGATGTTATATTTGCTGTGCACATTTATTTAAGTTTTATTTCATAACTACTAAACAGGATTTATAAAACAAGTGTCTTACAGGTAAAGCCTAAAGTGGACTCATTATAACTTTAAATCGAATCTAAAAACAGATTCGATTTAAAGTTATTATGAGTCCACTTTCAATTAGACCAACCATACTAAACCTTTTTTTTTATAGGGGCCATAAACAGATTACAGTCATGACAAAGTATAAATATGGACAGTAATATAACTAAGCCTAGTTGATTTAATAATTAAGTAATTAGTTAATTTAATAAGATGTAGGGTTGTGACTTTTAATGTTTTAGATACCTATTATTATATGTTTATTAAAACATATTTGTTCAGGTGCAGGTCGGTGAAAATACGAAAGTCCCCTTTTTGATGAAGCCGAGATAACAGACGTTTTTGATGATACTGGCATGTAGGAATTGAGCACTAGGGGCGCAGCGGGATCTTATCAGGAGCAAACCGAATTGAAACCGATCAATAATAGTCCTGCTACCGTCTAATTCACCAGTGATCGTGATAGGCGTTCAAATAGATAAAGGTTTGCTCCTGATAAGTTCCGGCGTATTAGGCATTAGCCCCCCTGATCTGGATATTCTTGCGCTCCCCAGAGTCTACGCTCCTCTGCCTGGGCACCGGTGGCACCGCCCTATTTACGGCACTGCATGGTATCTTTAGTTTAGGCGCGAAATACTGACTAAAAATAAGCGACTCGTTAGTATCTGCCGACTAATTATACGCCCTGTGAAGGTATTAGTGTAGTTTTAGTTGTTTACAAGTTTTAAGTGACAAGGTTAGGTTATAGTGATCTTGTCACTTGCCAAAGCTCATCGTAGAATTAATTTAAGAGACGTACATGTTTTAATAATATTATGACATTGAGGCAAAATCGCGGTTTAGTAGTTTGACAGTTCTATGTATGCCCTGTTCTTTTCATACCAGCTATATAAGAGTTGGATGTAATGACATTTAAATGGATTTAATGTTGTGAATGACAGAATAGCCAGCATTGTTTGTCAAATGGCCTCCTGTCATTGTCAATTCCATTGGATAGGTTATAGTGACAATATGTGTTGAATTGTCACTATAACCTAATCTTGTCACTGTCAGATAAAGCTCAGTAGTGTGACAGTGATTGAGGCAAAAGCGCGACTTTAGTAGTTTGACAGTTCTATGTATGCCCTCTTCTTTACATATGAGCTTTATTAATTATAGAGATTTAATGACATTTAAGTTGGTTTGGTGTTTTTTTTATGACAGAATCGCCAGCATTGTTTGCCGAATGGCCACCTGTCATAGTCAATTCAAATGGACAAGGAGAAGCACCCTGTGACAATAAGTTTTGAATTGTCACTATAACCTAATCTTGTCACTTTTGTTAGACAAAACTCAGTTACTAAAGTAATCTAAAGAGACGTATATGTATGACGTAATGACGGTGATTGTGGCGAAGGGGTTGTTCGAAGCCAGTGAAAGCAGTTATCTTATATATCTGCCTACCCCTCTGGAAAACAGACGTGATGTAAACCCCAGTGTAATGTACCACATACGTTTATTAGCCAAAAATCCCAGTGCCTGTATATACAGGGTTAATTCTAAAACACCAACAACCTCGCAGTACAAGATAGTTAACACCATAAGCAACAACTTTTATTCTACAAGTTTTGATAATTTGTTTTTCATACAAAAATAAGTATTAATTTAATTTTCTGCTTAAATGTTCATAACTCTACGAGCATCGCAAAGACGCGCGAACTAAGCGTCGTTCGCGCGTCATCGTGTCGCTCATGAATGAAACATAGACCTAGAAATGTCACGACAGTACAACAAAACTTTCAATTTTTTTTTTTCATTTATTCAGTTATGTCAGAACTCGTAGAACAAAAGTTGTTGCTTTTGATGTTAGCTATCTAGTCCTGTGAGGTTGTTGGTGTTTTACAAATAATCTTGAATATATATTTAAAGGGAATATTCTTTATTTATTTAAAGGGAATTTTACGCATATTGTATGTCCCATCTTATACTAAAAAATAGTATTTTCATAAAGGGCCGTGAATTTATACAAACCCATCGCATCATCAGTATTTGTTTGGGATAGAATCGTATGGAACATGTCCGCATAAGTCGTGTTCAAATTCAGGTACCTTATTAAATTTATATTACTAGACTCATACGAAACACGTTCCATCAATAGATGTTTAAGGTCTACAAGTGTCTTTTTGTAATAAAAATGGTAATTATTTGATTCAATAAATATCTTGGGACAACTAACACACTGCCATCTGATCCCCAAATAGGCAGAGCCTGTACTATGGCAACCAGACAACTGATGAACGTACTTTTAAAATTGTATATAAATAAAAAAAAGCCTTTATTTCTTACATAATTAATAAAATTAGAACTAACTAACTATCTTATATGGTAAATTCACTCTGCAAGAACCCCTCTGCAAGTAAAGGCTTACTCCAATGTGATCCAGTCTTCTCCGGATTTTGCGGAATGCATCCAGCTGGGACCCGTTATGCGTTTGATCTCGTCCTCCCATCTGTTCAGGGGTCTCCCTTTCTTTTTCCTACTGGTCCATTCCATGCAGTCACACACAAAATTATATATGGTTATAAAATTATAGACGGTCACCATAGCTTAGTTGGTAGTGCTCCTGCCTACGAAGCTGGTGGTCCTGGGTTCGAATCCCGGTAAGTGCAAATATTTGTGTGATGAGCACGAATATTTGTTTCTGAGTCATGGATGTTTTCTATGTATTTAAGTATTTATCTATCTATATAAGTATGTATGTCGTCGCCTGGTACCCACAGTACAAGCTTTGCTTAGTTTGGGGCTAGGAAGATCTGTGTGTCATTGTCCGTAGATATTATTATTATTGTCCCTAGATATTATTATATACTTACGTACAAATTATAGAAAAATTACACCCAGACTCGGCTTCAGCAAGCCGAGCTATCGTATTTTAACCGTCCTGCTGATTTATATGACAAATATATTTTAGTAAAAATAACAATATCTAAAACGTTAAAGTTACAACCCTACAGCTTCAATAGAGCGTAGGTAATTATTCCATCAACTAGGCTTAGTTACCGTACTGTCCATATTTATACTGTGGCAGCGTGCTGCACTGTGGCCTAAACCCTCCCATAGTAAGAGGAGGTATTGCAAAGAATTGGGAGGGTGAATATTTAAGCCAGTAATCCACAGGCTCTTGAAAGATACTTCTTTTATAAATTCAATGAATTTAAAATTATAAATAATATTGAAATGAAATAAATAGAAGCACAGTGGAATTGGTACCAATCATGTGAAATGTATTCTAAATCCAGTATTATAAATACATTTTAAAGAACATTACATCGTAAATGTATTAGAATACATTTATGTATTGAAACTGCATTTCTTGGTTGTGTAAGTGGAGCGTAATGTATCTGAATATACATCAGTGTTTGCCCAATTGAGACTGGTATTTAGCTAATATTATAACTGCTAGAAATAACGACTACATAAATGTTATTTATTAGTTATACTTCACTAGCTATTAAACATGTATACATACATGTAGTTCGCTAGGAATACATAATCCTTCCGTAGTATTGAAATTTCATCTAAAATTCTACTTTGAAATAATTGCCGCTCATTCCCATACTGCCGCGCAATTTATAAACGCAGTAATGATCATGAGAATGACATGTTCTTTGTGTTGTTATAAATGACGCGGTAGCATAGCTTATGGAGTTAAGGGCGTCAGTCAATATTGATTGATGAAATCAAAGCGGTTTTAGTTCTTACCGACATGCTTCAGACTCGCCCATCTCACTTATCGCGTGGGCAGTGGTTACCCTAGTGTCAGAGTTGTTCTAGCCGCCCAGTAGGGCTACGACATGGCAGACAGCTTAACATGCCCTCCAAAGCACGAAGACGCTTATAAATTTCCACTTTCTCGGTCATCCATCTCTGGACTGACCGCGAGCCTAGTTGCTTGACCTCGCCAATCACTTACGGATCGGTAAGAGCATCTGGCTATCGGCCATAGTCATTAATCAGTCAACGATTCCGTATAGTTTACTTACTCGATGCAACTTACCGCTTTTTAGTATAGACATTTTAAGTTTATCGAAGTTTCCGCTAGAGGCAGTGCAAGTTAATGTACTGAAAAATAAGTATAATCGGGGAAGTAAACCATAGGAACTTGTGGTAGCCCTGCAGTAGACGTAAAGCCACGTTAAAAGCCTACTGGGCGGTTTGGACTATTCCGATATTAGGCCACTGAATAATGATGATTAGTTTGGTTTAACTTCTTTCTGTATTCGTACAGAATTGTTGTACAGATATGACGTTATTAGATCGCTTAAAACTTATGAAATATTGATTAATCTATCTTAAGCTGAAAATGATTACTACTTATTACTATTTATGTTGGAATAAAGCTAAATTAAATTCACAGACGTAATCTGTAAATTTAACTGAGCGAACCAAATCCAAAAGAACTTTATTTGATATTTTATTGTTTTTGAACGAAAATTGATACTTTACGTAAGTTTGACATTACATCGTAAAAAGAATACTCTGACTTGCAATGTTTTTTAAGGTTATTCGTGATCTAATAACTGTTGTGAACATTCGATATGTAGAATGGACTCTAATCATCTAAAATCCACCATGAAATAGGAATTATAGTTCATTGTACAGTTAGAAGCGGAAAATTGTCAACTGGACATAATTTTGTAGTATATTACAACAGGAAAAGAAAAATTACTAGCGAATTACATAAATATATATCAGTTTATATTGTAGATGCAACATTGATGAAAACTAAATTAATTAAAAATTGTGAAATGACAAATCTACCATTAAGAGTGCTCACTTCAGGGAACAATGTTATTATTATTGACGTTTTAGAACGAAACGTTAGAATAGATTGATAATGAGATTTAATGAAAGGAACACTCTCACATATTGTGTGTGCATTGCATTTACATATCTGTGGCCGTGGTCAAAGGGGGCATAGCTCCGATGAATACTAAGGCCCGGGGCCCACTATCGATAGGCATCGGTGCGGCTCGGTTTAGCTCGGGCGCCTTACTGCGGCTTCGGGCACCTTACTGCGGCTTCGGGCACCTTACTGCGGCTTCGGGCGCCTGAGAACTGCATCGGCAGTCGTAAGCACACCTAAGGACGCCGTAGTTGATTTTGGGTAGCCTCAGAATAGTTCGGGCGGCAGAAACATCGCAGTGCAGTCGTAACGTTACGTGAAAACAGTTGTGCGTGTGTATTTATAATGGTGGATTGGGACTTAGTTCTCATTGTTCAACTTGCTGATGAATAATTGAAACTTGGAGCCTTAAGGCAAAGAAGATTTTGTGTGCTTACGGCTGCCCAAGCAACCCAAAGTCGCCCGACGCAGCTCTCAGGCGCCCGAAGCTGCCGTAAGGCGCCCGAAGCCGCCGTAAGGCATCCGAAGCCGCCGTAAGGCGCCCGAAGCAGCCGTAAGGCGCCCGAAGCCGCCGTAAGGCGCCTGAGTTGTACTGAGCCGCACCGATAGTGGGCGCCGGGCCTAAATAAAACATAAGTCTGACTTTCGTATTTATTAAATTAACTTACTTATACTGACTTATAGTTCTTCCTTTAGTATAGGACTTGTACCCCTTATGGCCAAGAACACATATATATTTTTACATATATGAGCATAATTTACAAATGTCGTGTAAAGAATTCATTAATTCACCAAAATTATTGAATTTAGAATTAAATGTAATTAACTATTACCATTGTGTGAAAATTGTGAATACGATTTTATATATATTTCTAAAAATTCAAAGTTTTAGCATTAAACTTTTTATATACAGTTTTTCTACATGTATAGCCTATTTTAGTATAAGATATTGCTAACTGTATATATATATAGTATATTATTTTACTATGTTAAGTTTTTTCGATATTCTTACATAGTGTGTGTCGACTCTACTTTTCGTAGAAGGATTCAATGTGATACTGAAAAGATCTTGAGTTACAATTTACAATTTGGCGTTAAAAGTTAAGCCTATACAGTCCTAATACCAAATTAAAACGAATTTCATTGCCTATGGTTTGGAATTTGACTGTGTTTTTCTATGTTGATAAATAATAAATTGCTTTTTTATTTTTTCAATAATTTTAATTTATATGAAAAACATTGTCCAATCCGAATCGTGCATTGAAATTAATTAAATACTCATAGCTTGTTTTCTATTTATTTTGGTATTACGAATGTATCGGAATCTATATTCTACTGTCAATTAAGTTTAAAACGGTGGATCACTAGTACACAAGGCTACATATCAAGCTATACATTTCCAATATAAGCTGACCTCTCATTGTATGGCAATCCTATACAACGCGAGATCAGCTTATACTGGAAATGTATAGCTTGATATGTAGCCGTGTGTACAAAGCAAAAGACCATAGTAACAGAAATTGTGTGGGATATTTAGCGGTTTATAGTATAAATATTATTATATGATACTTATACAACTGAACAATTTGTACGATATCAGTAGAAATACATGACATTTTGTTTCGTAAAAATGATTGCAAAAATTACATCATCAGACTTCCCCGGGACATCGCCACAAAAGAGATTATATATAGTTATTCGGTCAAAAACGTAATATTCAGCTGTTTTTAAAAAATCAGGTTTACTTTTTATATGAAAACATAAACTTGATGAAAAAAAACTGAAAATATAAATTTTCTTAGCACTGTCGGCGATTATTTCAATAATATCACATTTTTTAAATTTTATTATGATCAAAATACTAAGTGGAGTACTTAATAAAAAAAAACACTTTTTCAGAAGTATTTTTTTATTATACTTAAATTTGGGTGCCATCTACAACTCGAGTCTAATCCAATTTGAGTGACAGATGTCAACTTTCTTTCTTTACCAAACATTTAAATGATTACTTGTTAGCTGCCTCATTTCAATTTGTATAATAGAAACGAAACTTAACTGCCGCTATATTGATAAATATAAAAACTAATGTTTGTCTGTATGTCGTATAGAATCGTAAACTATGCATTTGATCATGTGATCTTCAGCAAAGTGTTATGTGGATTCTGAGTTGGTACAAACAATCTTCGATAGATGGCGCCACTAGCGCATAGCTAGGTGATATATAAAACTCTGCAAGCCCCGAGGGGATCATGCCACATATGCTACCCCGCATTTATGGCATGGTTATTGAAAGTCCCGCCTCAATTTATAGGTTCTACAAGTTATTCAGTTGTATCAGTATATTGAGATCTTTTTAACTCGCACTATTTCTATTTTAGCATGTATACTAGACTTTTTATATAGTAAAAAGGTGAAAAAAATGTAAGTATCACATTAAAAAAAATGGAGTCGACACATACCTTGTAAGATTGCATATCGAGTGTGACTGATGAGTGTACGAGATTGACCGGGAATTATTTTGATTACAGTTATTTAACTTACTAGTACAGTTATAAAACTAGATTTTTTTCAATCACCAAACATATTTCTAAAAGTGATCTCCACGTTATAGGTCTTAAACTATAGTTTATATAATAAAATTATTTAATTATCTATGCTTCCATATGATAAGAATGATAAACTTAAGCATAAAATAAATTTTATTTTCTTACCATAGAGAAGCAGCGATAAAGGATTTAAACTGTAATTCTAGATCTATAGCTGTAAAGAGAATATGCGCGGCGGGTTTGTTTGTCTATATGATCTATCTATGATGGTCTATGCTTTTAGTACCCGTCCCTAGTCTACAGTGACTTGCAATAATACTGTGACTGCAGTTATGTTTGACCGTGAATTTACAGTCGAGTTCTTAATTAGCTGAACAGGTAGTTATCGAAATCATGCAGCTATAATCATCTAAGCAATAGAAGATTATAGCTGTATGATTTCGATAACTGCTGATTATATGAAATTCCATAATCTATGACATTGACAGGGCTTTTTTACTTGTGACATTTTAGTTTTGGCGCGAAATACTCAGGAAAATTATTAATAATCTACCGACCAATTATGCGCCCGGTGCGTATTAGACAGTTATATGTATGTCCTGTTCTTTTCATACGTGCTATATTAGACAGAGAGAGATGTAATAAATGACATTGCAGACAGCATTGCTTGGTAACATACCTCAAAGAGTATATAAGCTAGTTCTTCCATAATTATCCAATGGTTTATTGTTAATTGTGAGGATCAGAATGGCTGGTTGCCTATGGCAGGCGGCTCTGAAAGTATATTGAAGAATTGCTATCTTATTGCTTACTAGCTGTGCCCCGCGGTTTTACCTGCGTTAAATTTTATACATTATCACAGCTCCTCTCCCGTAGGTGATAGCGTGATAATATGTAGCCTATATGTTGACCCGACCTCTCAGCAATATTCATGCAAAATTTGAAGTAAATCCATGCAGTACTTTTTTAATTTAGCCCGGACATACATACAGACAAACAGACACACAGACAAAAATTCTAAAAACGATATTTTTGGCTTCGATGTCGATTATAGATCACGCCCCAAGTATCCTCTTTAAAAAATATTCTATGAACAGTTTTGACTTTCCTACGATTTTATTATATGTATAGATATTTGCTTAATTTCTTCAATAATTGCTACATATGGATATTTTTTGACCAGCCATTCTGACGTCACCATGGATGGTGGCCTCCGTGTTCATCTTGAAGTAATTATTGAAGAAACGAAGCAAATATGAGCAATTAGATAGCAATTCTTCAATATACTTTCAGAGCCGCCTATATCAGCCATTCTGACGCTCACTGTTAATTATAAAGTATAAGTAAGAGACGATAGTATTTGCACGTTGTAGCTCTCGACTGTTTTTTCGCGCATATTTTGATAAGGCTAAGTTATTTTTTGACTTATAAACTTAACACTGCTAATTTAAAAATAATTGTAATCAAAATAATACTGGCCGCATTAAACCAACGCTAGTATAAGTCTACATTGAGGATTGTGATATAGAATAATTGTCTATTACAACCTTATACCAACTATGAAGTTGACTGTACAGAGTATGAGATAATACACGCTCTTATATTATTTAACCTGAACTTTTATTTTTACCGCTCAAGTTACCTTTGTTCTATCATCTCATCGTGAAGCTGCTGATGAAAACTTGTAACAGAGGTTGCCGCCGCTGCCAAAGCATGTTAGTAGGTAACTTGTTATTAGTATTATCTCTAAATTTTAGAAAACACTGCGATAATATCAATCCAGCGACAGATTATAAATGGACAGTGAGTGCCACAAAGGCTCGAAAGTCTACACAGCTTTGTGAAGTGCGCCCTTCCGTTGAACGGAGAACTCTTACTGGCTAGATGCTAACTGTGTCGAGAGTGTACCAAACTGCCTACACCATTTGTCCCACCATCTGAAAGTCTCGCCCCTAGGTGGAAACTGCCTTGGCCAGTGTAGAAGTCGTTGAATAGGCTTCGAAACCAGGTTGGTTGGCAGGGAAACCTTGTTTAGATCATCAGATGTTCAGACATCAATGATCGCAGCCTGCAAAGCAAATGTGGTGTAGTCCCACAGACAATGGGGCACCTGTTATAATGTCATGCGTGCCCTTATATCTGTACGCTTAAAGAACTGATGGAAGCTACCCATAATGCGATTGTCGTGGCCAAATTCTGGGCGGACACAATTTAGATAGCCATCGACTCGCTAAAAAGAAGTATTATTAAACTCTTTATTGTGCGCCAAAATATTAATCAGTACAAAAACAATGCACATTATAGAGAACAGTACAATAGAGATCACTAATATGTGATCTCTTCCAGACTTACTTTACTTTTTACTTAGGAAACAGGACAAAAGGATACACAGTCACAGGTAGTTGCCGGTGTACAGAGCGTTTAAAATTAAATTAAGGTAATCTTGGGTACATCTATATGTATAAAAATCAATGCCACTTTTCGTTGTAATGATATAAGATCAGACTTTCTACACGTGTAGTTTGTGGGCTAAATACACGCAGGGGACGTATAACGCCTTGCGTATACAGTACAACAACGCGTTCAGGGTGTTGATGGGGCTGCCGCGCTTTTGTAGCGCGAGTGGCATGTTCGCAGAGGCGCACGTAGATGGCTTCCACGCCATCATGCGTAAGCGCTGTGCATCGATGATGGCACGGGTTCGCGGCAGCCCCACCGCCATTCTGGTCGCGTTTGCCAGCCGCTGGGACTCGGTACTGATGGCTCACTGGATAGGCCTTCACGCAAGATCAAGCGCCTGACGTATTTGTACCTTTTACTAACACTAGGCTAAGAAAATTGTTACTAACTACTCGTAATCTGTATTTTTACTAACAATAGGTTAAGAACACTGTTACTAACAAATTTATGGACCAAAGTCTGAAATAAATGTATTTATTATTATTATTATAACTCAACAACGCCTTTACCGATTTGGCTAATTTTGGTCTTGAATTATTCGTGGAAGTCTAGGGAAGGTTTGTACGTATATATTTTTTTTTTATGTCTTGAAAATCTTATATTACTATGCCTTATACGCAGTGAAGCACGTACCGGGCAGCTAGTACTAGGTACATATATGTTATGTTATATAGTCAAGGACAAAGTGATTTCTTTGCCGCTAATTCGATTTTGAAAGACGTTGAAACTGTGTCATCATCTAATGTCATGGATACTGTGCTTTCGGCGACGGAAGTTGATGCTATTTATATAGCAAGTGCCACGTCCTGTTATCACGGAAAACTGCATATGTTTTACGGTCATGGTGAGTATAACTGGGATGTCTATGAGACCACAGTAGCCGTCTAACTAAAATTTATTAGCCAGCTTTTTGCTGAACAGATCTGAAAAAATGACCCGAATCCCTTCTCTAAACGTAATTGGTTCCACATTATACTGATGTGGCTATAGATACCTATTCCGTTGTTTCCTATGTATTTGGGGTAGATAAACTATAGGCTTCCTTACCAAATAAAAATGAAATCAAACATGTCCATAAAATATATCTAGAACCTACAAGTAATACAAACGAAAAAAAATAGATTAAAAGGCCAAACTGCTGCTATACATTTCAATACTAGCTGTGCCCCGCGGTTTTATCCGCGCAGGGGCGGATCGTGAATTTGTGGGGCCCTGGGCTGAAACTACTTAGGGGCCTATCTAAGTACTCAACGAATAGCCATGTCAAAAAATTGTTTCTATATTGATATATTATTGATGTGAAACATCTATAGCCGCACGTAAAACCGATTTCTGGCGTGGCGACGACGCTTCGAAACGCTGACGCGCGTGCGCAATCGACGCGCATGCGCAATCGACTGAAGCATAGACTACTATATTATACTAGAGATAGACTGGCAACTTAAGCATTTATTAGACAGCGCCATCTAGTTACAAGGACATACACTATTTGTGTCAATATACCTATATATATACATACATGTGTTTGCGTGTATATATATATTATATTTATAGCTATACTTTACCAAGTAGAAGGTTGAAAATTCTGTTCGAGTAAAACTAAACCCAATAAATTCATAACTAGATGGTATAAACTAGCACATAGTACTTTTATGTATACATTATCTAGTTCGTAGAATCCAGTTTCGAAATATTTTAGTAGGTTTAGTTTTACAACAGAATTTCAACCACCATATAATATTCTACTCTGTAAAGCTAATTCGTAAAAATGGTAAACTAGTTATTTCGAATATAATAAAACAAATACCAGTTTTTATTGATCATATTTATTGTAACTTGAGCATAAAAACTAAACGTTTACTTCAGTGCCAGTTTGCCTTATTCGTTTACGACCTCTGTTTGTTTTGTAGTGATCATGGGCTTTTTTTTTAAATAGGTCTTCCTTATCGTACTCTAAGGCCTTGCCAGTGAGAAGGTGGTTGACTTCTTTGCACCAAATATGAATGAAAAATATTACACTCTTGTTGATCAAATATTCTTTTAAACGATTTTTATGTGCCTCGCACGTTATAAAATTATAATTAATATTGATTGATATCACCAATTTTATATAGTCAGCTATATTATATTTTAATGGTGATTTTTTTAAAATAATATAAGTTATGTGTTCTACTTGGGCAAAGAAGTCAAACAAACACCTCGTAGGATAGCACAGCCATCTTTTGCCGTCATATTCTTTTACTTTTATAAATCCATGGAAATCTTCGGTATAATCAGTTTCCATGGATATGAGGCATGTTTGACAATTTTTGTACACTTTACTTTTGGCTTGGCGTGCTAACCACCCACTGCAATAACCTATTGCTGCGCATTTTTCTATGTTATCTTTACCTTTATTGATTATCATTGACGTTGTGTCTATGAGCTCTATGTTCATATGCTCATACTCCACGATATTCATACCCTCACTGCCCACTTGCTCATCCTCTTGAAATAAAAAAAATTTTAACGAGTCTAAACAAAAGTCATTGTCAGCCTCGCAATTTGCACCCACAGAGTGTTTAGATGATAGATTATTTAATAATAATGTCTTATACGACGCTTCAAAGGATGAGCAATTTGGCATGATATTCGCATATCCATGGGCTCTTATGGCACCAAAGAAATTTTCGAGAGCATCTTGATTGAACCTTCGTAACAATATGGCTTTTATACCTTTTTCATTGAGGTATTTGACTAATTTTCTAATATTTTCAATAGTTTTTACCCAGCCCGTCAGTGATGGTACATTTCTCGTGGTATCAAATTTCATAGATTTCAAAACTGGCAAACTGGTACTCCAGAGCTCATGATGCGCCGAATTAGTTTTGACAGCAGATTTATACACTTTTCCCGGCACAACTTCGTAACTCCCACAATTCACACTGTCAAACAATTTGTCGAAGAATAATAAAATATCTGCAGTTTGAGTGCATTCTTCTGGCATTGCTCCCATCTCTGAAAATAAAGAAAGAATTCCGTCTAAATTCATTATCATTGCAATATTTTTTTTGTAACCCTTTACCGTTGTCTGGAAGAGATTGCTACTATACTTTAAGTTACTTCATGTTGGGATGTGATATTTTGATTTGGTTTAATAAAGTGAATCTAATTATGCATTTGACGGGCCTGTGGTTTTGTTAGAATATACTTGCTTTGCACGCCGCAACTTTTGGGTTCGTCCCACAGGACGGATATTTGGGTGCATGAACATGTATGTTTGTCTTAAGTCTGGGTGTAATTTAAATCTATATAAGTATGTATTTACAAAAGAAAAGTAGTATAATATGTAGTTTATCAGTTAACTGGTTTCCATAGTAAAAGCTCTGTTAATTTGTGTGTGAATAAAATAATATAATATCCTGGGACATTATTCACACACGGCTATCTGATCCCAAATTAAGCAGAGCTTGTACTATGGAAACCAGATAACTGATATACTACATATTATTTTTTATTTTTTTGTAAAACATACTTATATTGGTAACTAGTTTTGCCCCGCGGTTTCACCCGCGTTAAACTTTATAAATGATCACAGCTCCTCCCCCGTAGGTGATAGCGTGATAATATGTAGCCTATATGTTGACCCGACCTCTTAAGTAATATTCATGCAAAATTTAAATCCATGCAGTACTTTTTGAGTTTAGCCTGGACATACATACAGACAAAAAATCTAAAAACTATGTTTTTGGCTTCGCTATCGACTGTAGATCACGCCCCAAGTATCCTTTAAAAAAATATATTCAATGTACAGTTTTGACTTTCCTACGATTTTATTATATGTATAGATTTACACACAGACTCAGGACAAACAGACATGTTCATGCACAGAAATATTTGTACTGGGTGGGAATCGAACCCACGACCTGCGGCGTGAAAAGCAGCGTATCTATCAACCACGCCAATGGGACAGTCAATAAAGTTCTCAGATATTATTATTACCAAGCCTCCACCAAGCTGGCCTACTGCAGGTTGGCAGACATATTGTTTTTGTATTTCTAACAGGGTATAGATTTGAGATCTATTTATACTATAGACGATTAAGTATTAGTATTTATTTATTTAATTAGACATTGTAATAAACAATGTCCAAAATAAGACAGGTAATAGAGTAGTCATTAAAAATTTTCATTAATCCACTCATATGTGCTCATATGGAGGAAATGTAAACAGAGCTAGGAGAACTGCTATTGCATAAAAGGCATAAAGTGACAAATATCAGGAATGCCAAACATAGAGTTTCTAAAAAAACCATTACCAATATTCTTGGTCGAAGTAGAACCCCATTCAAACAAAAAACGTATCTACTAATTTAAGCATTTGTTGCATTGTAAAATTATCAATACAGAAAGGAAATACAACAGTGCAGTGCTAGCAATATGGCTATACCAAAAAATTCTGTTTTAATAAATTAATACATACCTGCCATAAATCCTAATGCTGACCCCACAGAATGGCTGAATACCTGTGCACAGTGCTTAACTCTCATTTTTGGTATGTGATTAGGCATAACATGCTGTGATGTTAATTTTGGCACTATTTTAGAGCCTTTGTAGTTAGGTGACCTCCCAAATAATTTTTGAATATGGATCCATTTTGCTGTTTGAGTTTTGCCATCCATAACATAATTTAAATTCTTGTAAAGCAAATTATTTCGAATGCACTTCAATAAATGTGGAGGATCATGCAAGTAATAAATTTGTTGTTCATTTACTTCAAAGAATCCTTCTCTATATATTCTTTCTTTTCTTATATATGTGGATTTGGTGTCTGTTACCAAACTGTTAATTGCAGCAACATTTGTTGTACCTTGGTCACATATAGTGGCTACAACAATAAGACCAGCTTCTTGTAGTTTTTTAATAACTTCAATAATTTGTTTTTTTAAAGACAATGTCTTTGTTGTACCGGCTGAATAACTGTAAGAAACAGGTTGCTTATATGCCTTGACAATTCCTCTAACCATAAACACCAAAGCATGGTCACAAAACTTGTCTTCTTTTTGTTCCCCATCATCCACAAATCCTTCAATGGAGTCTCTTGTATTGTTGTATGAACATGATGGGGCAATGGCTATTTCATCAAACACCAATAAACAGTATCTCTGAATCTGTGGCAATTTATCAACAGTGACCTTCAAATGTTTGAATATCTTTTGATTGTAACCAGGACCCAGCTTCACTTTATATAATATGTTTTGCAAAGTTCTTCTGCTGGGTAAAATGCAAAATTTACTCATAATCCTATATGCTTTAGGTGAAGGCTTATACAAAGATAATGACAAAACTTTCTCCTCCATTGTGAATCTTCTTCCTCTCATATGTCGTTTTCCAGCTTGCTTAACTTGCATAAGAAAAAATGTTTTTGCGTTTTCATCTTTTAAGTTTTTAGCAACAATCTGAAAAGCTTTTGTCTTTGAAATTCTTTTAGGTGTCATATTATTCATGTTGCAAGTTTCAATATCATTTGTATTTTTGCATCGTTTCTTGTGTTTTGAAATTGTAGACTTTCTGATCCCTGAAATTATAATAATAAAATATTAAATTAATTTTTTTTAAGACCACGCCCGCACTATGGAATCTAATCCTTTTATCGCAGGGTACTTTAAAAACATGTAATAAGACGGACACAAATTACATCCAGACTCAGAACAACTATTTATGGGTCACACAAATAGTTGTCGCGCGGGACTCGAACCCGAAAAACGATGAGGCGAGGCGACTGTCTTAGCCGCTGCACCACACGTGCAGTCAAAATAATCATGGCGAAAGGAATTAAAAAACATAGTAATTATAATATAATTTAAAACTGCCAGACAATAGCCTCCCCAAAGAATGGAGGGATTTGCCATTATCGCCACGCTTGACAGACGGGTTGGCGATCGAAGTATGATGGTCATAGGTCATAGAAAAACGCTGCTGCCCGTATTTTGGTAGGTAATCCCTCGGACGATTTCTACGTGCCCCATGGAATGGGATGGAGTGATGATATTGTATGCCGTCACCAAACAGCATATGCATTGCTTATATGAAAGCCTTAAATGTCATGGCTGAATATAGAGTAACTGATCTAGCAATTTCTGAACATTGTTAGTAATAATATGTCATGTTGAGTAGCTCAATATTGAATTGATTGATTGATGGCTCAAAATTATAAAAAATAAAATAAATTTTAAAAATGTTTTCATACAATGTGTACTTTAATATCTATGTTACTAGAAATAATAATGTATACAACTATATTACTACAAACATGTTCTGACTATTTACAAGCGCTTTTTTAAAGTCTATGTGAATAAAAACCTTTTTTATTTATTTTATGGTTATTTTATATGATAAAGGTTTTAGTAACATTTCATATAGTTACAATCCCAGCACAAAATAATGGAAACTCCTAAATCAATACATATATACCTTGTAAAGCAAAAACATCTTGATATTGAACACCTATGAACTTTAGCCAGGTGTTTGTTTACATACTTTTACTTAGGTAAAAAAGCAAATATGTTGGCTTGAATAACTTAATATTAGTACATATTTCGTATGAAAAGGTTTTAGGGCTTTCATATTGTTACAGTCTATCCTAAAAATTAAAATCGTAAATGTATGTTAATAGATATTAAAAACTTGCAAAACAAAGATTTTAATATAAACTTTAGCTAGGCTTTTGTTAACATTTTCAGTAACACTGAGAGTTTCCATTATCGCAAATATCTTTTACAGTTTATTGCCCACATCTTAGTGAATGGAACAGCATATTGTTATATCTTCTCCTTGAAAACAAAGATCATGAAAACAACTAATGATTATTTGATTAGTTAACATTAGTTTTATGATATACTAGCTGTGCCCTGCGGTTTTACCCGTGTTAAACTTTATAAATCATAGCCTATGTTTAACACATAGGCTATGATTTGCCAGGGTGTCAGTAACTCCATACCAAATTTTATAGAAATTTCTCCAGCCGTTTAGATGTGAAGAAGTAACACACATACACAGTCACACACTCACAAACTTTCGCCTTTATAATATTAGTGTGATAAACAGTAATTAATAATTAACTGACATTAAAATTTTATAAGTCAGGAATAAATTTCTAGTCATTCTTATGGCAGTTGCCTGCCATTTCTATTAAAAATATATTCATACCTAAATGAAACCAGCGATTTTATAAAATTGTTATATAAAAGTTGTTGTACTCAAAGGTTTAGTTACCAGTTTCCTATTCCATGCTATACCAACAAGTATTGTGCAGGATCTTACCCATGCTAGTTTGATGTAACTGAGGTGTGTTTACTGGGACTGGATCAAAGCTTATAGGATTGCATTGTGTAGCAGATGTTGATGGAAGGTTTTCAGGTGCTATTTCGTGGTCTTCAGCTGTAAATAAATATTTGAATAATTTATTCATGAAATATGAAATATTTATTCAGCACTTGTAACATACACTTGTACTTTACAAGATCACAATACAGTACATAAACATAGCCAGATACAGTAACAACAACAAAATTGAATTAGTCCATCTGTACCTTATGGTTTGGTTATCACAAATATTTTTTTAAGCCTTAAATTTATAACAAGTTACTAAACTATTATTTTAAGTTTAGTATTCTTATGTTACAATTAATAAAAGAAGACAACAACGTTTGGCGCAAAAGGCTCTCAACCAGTAGCTTAATTTAAGCGACTAATACCTGAGGGCACTCTTATGGGGTTCGGGCCAAACCTCAGGAGGCCACTTGTAAGTAATAGTATGCTGTGTACATCATAAAATACAATTGGCTTAGAGCCCAATGTTTGTATGTTTTGGTATTTACATACAGTTTATTTATTTGTAACACCAGTAGTTATTATAATAACTGGTGTTCCAAATAAATAAACTTTAAGTAGAAAATAAATTTAGTTAAAAGGATTTGGTAAGATTGTTTCCAATTTGTTAGGTATCTCAACATAGGGTAATTAAAGGCCTGGTCCAGGTGATATGGCCCTTACAATAATTATAAAATCTGTTACTATAATTTAATTGAATGTACTAATATATTATTATTATTTTAAATATTTGTAGCAAGACTTAAATAATAATTTACCTGATAGTTTTATTTCTGGAATTGCTAATTTACAAAGCTGGCGAGATGGGTAGAGGTAAACTGCTTTGAAATGTTTACGACATACGCGCAAATTGTTGTAAACATATTTATTATCCTGCAAATGTAGACTGCCAATACTTGAAACCCATTTTGCGAATCTCTCAGGATTGGTTTTTGGATCGGGAAAACGATGTAGAGGAACACCTGAAATATTTACAAACATGAACATAATAATATATATAACATTTTTTAAATTATATATTTTAAAATCTATATTAATCTCCTAGTGGCCCTGCCTGATTTGACGGAGTGAACAATTTCAAAATATGAAGCCTATGTCCATTTCGAGGAATGTACCTCTGTAATAGTGAGTTTTTTAACTAACTAAATTTACAAAGTTTACTTCAAAATTCTAGTATGGACTACAGCATGTATGTAAGATTATCACTTTACAGAATTGGTGGGACTGATTTGGTATATTTTCTATTAAGTTTAGGCAAAATCATTGGCAAGGGTGAATTGCACATGTGAAAAGCTGGGCCCAATACACACAATAACTGTTTGTAAGTTCACTCTATTGGGCCTAGACATAGACTCACACTTTGATTGGAAGTCCCAAATAAAAAAATTAAGAGGGAAGCTTTCTAAATTCTCATATACATTCCAAGAGATTAAAAAGACTACAGACCTCAAAACTACGCTAGTCCATACTCAATACTCAATTCTTTATTGCATTCCACAATGTATGTCTAGGTGGTAGGTACAGGTGAAAAGTTCATCGTGGACCCTGTCAGGCACAACAAAGTAGGAGAGAAGAGGATTTATTTCAGCCATTTAATATAAATTTGTATTAAATTTAGTAACTTTAATATATAATATAGTATAATTATAATGCATTGATATGTTAGTCATGTACTATGCGTACGCTTATGCATGGTTAAAGTATGGTGTCATCTTATGGGGTAATAGTACTGACGCACCTACTTTATTTTCTATACAGAATGTTTAATTGAATGTAAATACTCTAAAACTTATGTTACTGTGCCCTTACAGGGTCCATAACTGTACCTAAGCTTTAAGCCTATTGTCAACACCTTCACTCACATTATGGTATGCAAATAAATGAATATGAAATAGTAGGTGCCCAGTGGCATGACAGGATTCAGCTGGGGGGAACTGTATTTTTTACTTATTAAGACATAATAAATCTTAAGCTGTAAATACACATTTACAACATTATTATAAACCTACCTACATGCCTAAACGTACTGGGTTAAGGTTTATAGGTTTATGATATCTCTGGGCAATCAGTTATATATTACATTCGGAATACGGAAACAGATACGGAGATGATGTTTTAACGTGGTAACGTATAAAAATATTTACCGTCATCTTTGTTGACGCTGCAGCCAGGCACACAACACTTGTTTCGTGACATTGATAATTTTACACAAAAGCACTTAAACAATATGGTCCAAACTCCAATTCACGGAGGGCCTACGTAGTTTTATTTGATTAAATCCCGGAGGAACACAGGGGCTCAACTCGACGTGATTAACCAAATAGAGAGGATGGGAACGTTTATCTTCCAAGAATTTTAGTAGTCACGAAGTAGCGTACAGAACTCAATGAAAATTACATTAAAAATCGGAAAGCAAACGAAATCATTTCAAAAATGCGCAACCGCCATTGAAATTTTCGCAAAAATCAATGAAATGTCAATTTTTTTTATAATGTTTTCGGCTCTGGCTTCTTCGGCCTTATGAGCCAATGAAATGTCAATATCATCCTGTATGGCCATTACATATTTTGAAATTGTACTAAAAGCTTCTGATTTGACAAATATAATGGAAACAACGATAATTGAAGAATATTAAAAAATAAAAAAAAATAATACGTAAAATAATACTTTACTCACATCAAATTTAAATTAAAGATTATTCCTAAGATACACATACCCTTCTACTAAAATATGTTACGAATTGCTACATGGAGAAATGCTGACAACACTCTTTATTTTTATTTTATGTCCTTGTATATAGATGGCTCTGAATAGCATGAAATTAAAATGTATAGAGGTTGCCAGACTGAAGTCACTGATCAAACGAATTAAGTAGTCACGATTTGAAATAAATTCGTAAATTTTTGTATTTAATGAAAATAAATGTTTATTCAATAAATAGTCATCGTTATCTGGAAAAATCGTTATATTTTATTTTATCATTATGACATAATAATAATAAATTTATTTCCAGAAAGTACAATTTCATTTAAGACTAAATCCATACATTTGGTTATTTCTAATCTGTAAAAATTGTACTCTACGCAGGTTGTGATCCTCTGACACCCAAGCTAAGATTAAACTTGTGTTATGGGTGCCAGGGCTCTCTCTTAATCCAATTTCCTAATGAATACAATTATTATTAATTGAGTGTCTGCGAATTTAGGAATAATCAATTAGTTATGAGTGTATTTAGAAGAAGTGAAATTAATATTAATAAATTAATTAATACGAGATTTTTACATATAAACTAATTAAGATTACAATAAAGCCTCTATGCTTAAAAGTGTATGTAAGGGTGTGTAAGGGGGTGTGTGAGAGGGTGTGTACATGTGTGTATGTATGAAGGTGAGAGGGTGTGTTTGAATGTGTGTGAGGTGGTGAACTGTGACTGGATATATTAACTTAAAGAGTTTGAGAAGAAATTTTCTACGTCGTCATATGTAAGGGTCATAAGCCAGTCAATCAGATTTCTTTTACAAAGATGGAGATTGGTTCCATATATTTTGCAAAATTTGTTTGCTAAATTATATAATTTGCTACCCAAAAAGAGGAAATGTCTTTCCGCCATTTTTGTTTTGCGGCTTTCAACCGTACAAACGTTTGTATTACGACGTCTTAATGTAAGGAGTGGGTCATAAGACAGATACCTATGTCTGCGCAGTACTGTGTTGAGCACGTAGAGCTTTCTCACGGTCAGAACTTGGCAGTCTTTGTATAATTGTGTGGTACTGTACCGAAAGTGTTTGAAAGTCATGACCTTAAGAACGGCTCTCTGCGCTCTCTCTAATTGCAGTAAGTTTGACTTAGGAGCTCCACCCCAGACCGTTATACCAAAAGACAGCACTGACTGGCAGAGCGAGTAGTAAACCATACGCAGTGTATGAAAATCTGCACTATGACGGAGATTTCTAAACACCGCGATAAGTTTCCTCACCCTGCCGGCCAGCGCCCTCAACTGGACGTTCCACGAAATGAAGCTATCTATAAAGATACCCAGGTATTTGACGTTGCTAGACTTTGCCAAGGAGCGGCAGACACAAGTGTCGAAATGACCGTTGCAAGTATGTGCTCTAATCGTAAACTGGTTATCTGGTTGAGAGGATAATTTATGTGAAAAAGTCAAATAAGTTGTTTTGTCCACATTAAGTGTTAAAAGGTGTGTGAGAAAGCCACGCCAAGACTATGTATAACGCGAATTCTGCACACTCGCGCACTTCTACCCAGTCTCGTCCATGTACAAGAAGAGCCGTATCGTCTGCGTAAGTATATATTACAGTGAGGTAGGGATAAGCTACATAGACCGTTTACATAAATAAGGAACAAGTAGGGCCTAAAATTGAGCCCTGTGGAACTCCGAAGGATATGGGGTGTTCATCACTTATTACAGAACCAATTTTGGCACATTGTGTCCGTTCTGATAGGTAGCTTTGAAGTAACGCTAACGCCGTGCCCCTCACTCCGATTCTTTCCAACTTGGATAATAAGACAGGGACAGAGACAGTGTCAAACGCCTTAGATAAGTCTAAAAATATGCCCAGGCATTTAGACTTCCTGTCAAGTGTCTTAACGGCGTCATCTATAAGAGCAGCAGCGGCATCTTCGCAAGACTTCCCAATACGGAAACCATATTGATTTGGCGATAATATGTTTTGTGCTTCTAGGAAGTTGATGAGACGGTTGTTAATAACTCTTTCTAAAATTTTCGACACTGCCGGAAGAACAGAAATGGGTCTAAAATTATTGACACTGTCCCTGTCACCACTTTTGTGGACTGGGTGTACAACAGCCTTTTTGAGGACACGGGGAAATATACCTTGAGTGAGGCACAAATCAGTGATATGAGAAATAACGGGGACCAATATCTGGCTGCTGTTAATTAAAATGCCAGCGGTTATACCGTCCCACCCCGCAGCAGAGTCTTTACGGAGGTTTAGTATTATGGTCTTTACCTCGGCTTGCTCGGGTGTTAGCAGGACAAGTGAGTTGAGTTGTCTGTCTTCTTTAGTGTGAGGTAAGTGGTGAGTGGGAGAAATGGAGTGCTGATTCGCAAGATTTTGTCCAACGTTTGCAAAATATTCGTTAATGTAGTTAATTGAGGATAAAGAGTCGCCAGCAATAGATAATAGCTCCGAGGGAACGGATTTTGTTTTTTTTTATGGATAATGTCATTAATCACTTTCCAGGTAACTTTGGGATTATTTTTAGCTTTAGTGAGTTCGTTTTTCTCATAATTGTGTTTTAACCGGGATAATAATTTATTACAGAAGTTACGATATCTAATGTAAGTTATTTTCAAAGTGTAATTTTCCGGCGATTTTTTGTGTTTTTTATGCAAATCGTCTCTATTCCTTATACACTTTAATAAGCCAGGGGTAATCCAGGGCTAGAGAATTCAAAGCTTTGACGGAATGATGCGAATTGTAGTATTACTATGAATTATGAATGAAATTTTGTTTCTGAAAAGTTCTGTTGCCTGATTAGGATTGTTATTTAGTAGTATCAAATTAAAGTCTGTATCGGCGATGTCTAAGGCTACTTTTCTATAATTAATTTTAGAAATAGTTTTAGTGTTTTTTTGTGAATTAGAGACCTTATTTAAGCAAACTAACACGGGAGCATGATCAGTAATATGGCTGTCTAATATGAAAAAAGTTACCGCACCTGTGGCCCTTAGCATTGTGTGATCCAGACAGTTATTCTCTCTAGTTGGGAAGGTATAACCCGGTAACAGTCCGTATGTAGCGGTGAGGTTCATATACTCATTATAGTGAGGATCACTATTGGCAGGGCAGATATTTATGTTAATGTCGCCAATCAAGAGAATATTTTTATAATTTGACATTGACTCTAACAGGTTGTTCAGGCTATTAAGAAAGTTATCTATGTGACGGAAAGATGGGGGCCGGTAAATAGCGATTATGACGGTATCAGGGCTCAGTATACAGACAAGGCAATTAGCATCCATAAATTTGGGTTCTGTGACATTATGAGTGCGATTTGAATTTATATATAAGACAAGACCATCATTCTGATTAAACGTATTGGTAGTGTAATAGGAGGAATAACCCTGGAGATAAGGAATATTATGTAATTTGTTAAGCCAACATTCCGAGAATATTAGGACATCACATCTAGTTTGTAGGGAAGTTAGGAGGCGTTAAATACGGCGTTCCTCAGGGAAGTGTGCTAGGACCCCTTCTTTTTCTGCTCTATACAAATGACCTCCCAGAACAAATAAATCACCCCATGGTAATTTTCGCTGACGATAGCACTGTAGTTATTAAGTGTGATGATCCCGATACATATGAAAATGAAATAAATATGACATTAAATAGAATTATATCATGGTTTGACGGTAATAATCTAGTTATAAACTTAGAAAAGACAAAAATTATGCATTTTTACCAAAGAATTCCAAATAAAATTCTTGATATTAACTATTTAGGGACAAAAATAGAAACAACTACCGCTACTAAGTTTCTTGGAATTAATATAGATAACAATTTGACTTGGAGATCCCAGACAGACGAAATATGTAAAAAACTTAATAAATTTGCCTATGTTCTCTACAAATTATCAAAAATAGTGAGCATAGAATCCGTAATGACGGCCTATCATGGCTATGTTTCATCAACACTCAGATATGGCGTAATGTACTGGGGGAATTCTGTAGATAGAGAACTAGTATTTAGAGCCCAAAAGCGATGTCTCAGAGCTATGTTTGGTCTAAAAAGCACAGACAGCTGTCACCCGTTCTTTATTCGTCACAAAATTCTCACCCTGCCATCGTTGTACATATACGAAACTAATGTTTTTGTAAAAACTAACATTTCGTCATATAAAATAGCTCCCAAAAGTCATTACAGACGATTGCGGGATAAGAATAAGTCAGAACTCGAAGTCACCTATGGCAAAACTAAGCTGATGAATAATAGTACCTTCTGTATGGCCAAAATAATATTCAATAAAATTCCTGAAAAAATTAAAACGTTACATCTAGACAATTTCAAAAAAGAATTATTGAACATTTTGATAAATAAATGTTATTATTCCTTGAAGGATTATTTAGACGACAATTCTATAATTACTGCCTCAAAAAATAAAACTCACCTACGTTGACAATTATGAATTTATTCGACATTAAAATTTAGAATGAAATGTAATACGTATTTTGACATTTTTATATTTAAATTAATTATTGTAACCAATGTATTTGTAATATTATTAGTTAAATTATTCATTATGTTAATTAAATACAATATTTGTACGCCTCTGGGCAAAACATAGAGGATCTGCCTGTTTGTAACATCTCACAACTTGTTGTAATTTGACCTATGTTAACAAATAAAGATTCTGATTCTGATTCTGATTCTGAGGACTAACACGACTAACAGGAATCGCGGGTGGGTGCTCGGGAGCGGGTGACACTTTGACCCGCGCGGCTTCAACGGAAGAAAACTCAAATAAATATACGCAGCAAGCCATGGCGGACAATGTTGGGCGACATGAATTATCTTCACATTTATAAAGATTTCTGTAGTTATGTCAATGTTCTGTACGTTAGAAATTCATATTTAATAACACTATCAATAAAACAAAAATTTGAGATTTTGATAATTTAAAATATTTTGTATGGCTTATATGGTAAGTTAAGTGTCGCCCAGCAATGTCCGACATGGCGTTGTACGTGTTAAAGAGTTTGAGAAGAAATTTTCTACGTCGTCATATGTAAGGGTCATAAGCCAGTCAATCAGATTTCTTTTACAAAGATGGAGATTGGTTCCATATATTTTGCAAAATTTGTTTGCTAAATTATATAATTTGCTACCCAAAAAGAGGAAATGTCTTTCCGCCATTTTTGTTTTGCGGCTTTCAACCGTACAAACGTTTGTATTACGACGTCTTAATGTAAGGAGTGGGTCATAAGACAGATACCTATGTCTGCGCAGTACTGTGTTGAGCACGTAGAGCTTTCTCACGGTCAGAACTTGGCAGTCTTTGTATAATTGTGTGGTACTGTACCGAAAGTGTTTGAAAGTCATGACCTTAAGAACGGCTCTCTGCGCTCTCTCTAATTGCAGTAAGTTTGACTTAGGAGCTCCACCCCAGACCGTTATACCAAAAGACAGCACTGACTGGCAGAGCGAGTAGTAAACCATACGCAGTGTATGAAAATCTGCACTATGACGGAGATTTCTAAACACCGCGATAAGTTTCCTCACCCTGCCGGCCAGCGCCCTCAACTGGACGTTCCACGAAATGAAGCTATCTATAAAGATACCCAGGTATTTGACGTTGCTAGACTTTGCCAAGGAGCGGCAGACACAAGTGTCGAAATGACCGTTGCAAGTATGTGCTCTAATCGTAAACTGGTTATCTGGTTGAGAGGATAATTTATGTGAAAAAGTCAAATAAGTTGTTTTGTCCACATTAAGTGTTAAAAGGTGTGTGAGAAAGCCACGCCAAGACTATGTATAACGCGAATTCTGCACACTCGCGCACTTCTACCCAGTCTCGTCCATGTACAAGAAGAGCCGTATCGTCTGCGTAAGTATATATATTACAGTGAGGTAGGGATAAGCTACATAGACCGTTTACATAAATAAGGAACAAGTAGGGCCTAAAATTGAGCCCTGTGGAACTCCGAAGGATATGGGGTGTTCATCACTTATTACAGAACCAATTTTGGCACATTGTGTCCGTTCTGATAGGTAGCTTTGAAGTAACGCTAACGCCGTGCCCCTCACTCCGATTCTTTCCAACTTGGATAATAAGACAGGGACAGAGACAGTGTCAAACGCCTTAGATAAGTCTAAAAATATGCCCAGGCATTTAGACTTCCTGTCAAGTGTCTTAACGGCGTCATCTATAAGAGCAGCAGCGGCATCTTCGCAAGACTTCCCAATACGGAAACCATATTGATTTGGCGATAATATGTTTTGTGCTTCTAGGAAGTTGATGAGACGGTTGTTAATAACTCTTTCTAAAATTTTCGACACTGCCGGAAGAACAGAAATGGGTCTAAAATTATTGACACTGTCCCTGTCACCACTTTTGTGGACTGGGTGTACAACAGCCTTTTTGAGGACACGGGGAAATATACCTTGAGTGAGGCACAAATCAGTGATATGAGAAATAACGGGGACCAATATCTGGCTGCTGTTAATTAAAATGCCAGCGGTTATACCGTCCCACCCCGCAGCAGAGTCTTTACGGAGGTTTAGTATTATGGTCTTTACCTCGGCTTGCTCGGGTGTTAGCAGGACAAGTGAGTTGAGTTGTCTGTCTTCTTTAGTGTGAGGTAAGTGGTGAGTGGGAGAAATGGAGTGCTGATTCGCAAGATTTTGTCCAACGTTTGCAAAATATTCGTTAATGTAGTTAATTGAGGATAAAGAGTCGCCAGCAATAGATAATAGCTCCGAGGGAACGGATTTTGTTTTTTTTTTATGGATAATGTCATTAATCACTTTCCAGGTAACTTTGGGATTATTTTTAGCTTTAGTGAGTTCGTTTTTCTCATAATTGTGTTTTAACCGGGATAATAATTTATTACAGAAGTTACGATATCTAATGTAAGTTATTTTCAAAGTGTAATTTTCCGGCGATTTTTTGTGTTTTTTATGCAAATCGTCTCTATTCCTTATACACTTTAATAAGCCAGGGGTAATCCAGGGCTAGAGAATTCAAAGCTTTGACGGAATGATGCGAATTGTAGTATTACTATGAATTATGAATGAAATTTTGTTTCTGAAAAGTTCTGTTGCCTGATTAGGATTGTTATTTAGTAGTATCAAATTAAAGTCTGTATCGGCGATGTCTAAGGCTACTTTTCTATAATTAATTTTAGAAATAGTTTTAGTGTTTTTTTGTGAATTAGAGACCTTATTTAAGCAAACTAACACGGGAGCATGATCAGTAATATGGCTGTCTAATATGAAAAAAGTTACCGCACCTGTGGCCCTTAGCATTGTGTGATCCAGACAGTTATTCTCTCTAGTTGGGAAGGTATAACCCGGTAACAGTCCGTATGTAGCGGTGAGGTTCATATACTCATTATAGTGAGGATCACTATTGGCAGGGCAGATATTTATGTTAATGTCGCCAATCAAGAGAATATTTTTATAATTTGACATTGACTCTAACAGGTTGTTCAGGCTATTAAGAAAGTTATCTATGTGACGGAAAGATGGGGGCCGGTAAATAGCGATTATGACGGTATCAGGGCTCAGTATACAGACAAGGCAATTAGCATCCATAAATTTGGGTTCTGTGACATTATGAGTGCGATTTGAATTTATATATAAGACAAGACCATCATTCTGATTAAACGTATTGGTAGTGTAATAGGAGGAATAACCCTGGAGATAAGGAATATTATGTAATTTGTTAAGCCAACATTCCGAGAATATTAGGACATCACATCTAGTTTGTAGGGAAGTTAGGAGGCGTTAAATACGGCGTTCCTCAGGGAAGTGTGCTAGGACCCCTTCTTTTTCTGCTCTATACAAATGACCTCCCAGAACAAATAAATCACCCCATGGTACTTTTCGCTGACGATAGCACTGTAGTTATTAAGTGTGATGATCCCGATACATATGAAAATGAAATAAATATGACATTAAATAGAATTATATCATGGTTTGACAGTAATAATCTAGTTATAAACTTAGAAAAGACAAAAATTATGCATTTTTACCAAAGAATTCCAAATAAAATTCTTGATATTAACTATTTAGGGACAAAAATAGAAACAACTACCGCTACTAAGTTTCTTGGAATTAATATAGATAACAATTTGACTTGGAGATACCAGACAGACGAAATATGTAAAAAACTTAATAAATTTGCCTATGTTCTCTACAAATTATCAAAAATAGTGAGCATAGAATCCGTAATGACGGCCTATCATGGCTATGTTTCATCAACACTCAGATATGGCGTAATGTACTGGGGGAATTCTGTAGATAGAGAACTAGTATTTAGAGCCCAAAAGCGATGTCTCAGAGCTATGTTTGGTCTAAAAAGCACAGACAGCTGTCACCCGTTCTTTATTCGTCACAAAATTCTCACCCTGCCATCGTTGTACATATACGAAACTAATGTTTTTGTAAAAACTAACATTTCGTCATATAAAATAGCTCCCAAAAGTCATTACAGACGATTGCGGGATAAGAATAAGTCAGAACTCGAAGTCACCTATGGCAAAACTAAGCTGATGAATAATAGTACCTTCTGTATGGCCAAAATAATATTCAATAAAATTCCTGAAAAAATTAAAACGTTACATCTAGACAATTTCAAAAAAGAATTATTGAACATTTTGATAAATAAATGTTATTATTCCTTGAAGGATTATTTAGACGACAATTCTATAATTACTGCCTCAAAAAATAAAACTCACCTACGTTGACAATTATGAATTTATTCGACATTAAAATTTAGAATGAAATGTAATACGTATTTTGACATTTTTATATTTAAATTAATTATTGTAACCAATGTATTTGTAATATTATTAGTTAAATTATTCATTATGTTAATTAAATACAATATTTGTACGCCTCTGGGCAAAACATAGAGGATCTGCCTGTTTGTAACATCTCACAACTTGTTGTAATTTGACCTATGTTAACAAATAAAGATTCTGATTCTGATTCTGATTCTGAGGACTAACACGTTGTTAAATTTTTTGTTAATGCTACGTATATTTAATTGTAGTATTTTTAAGGAATGTTCAATGTTTTTATCCATTAACTAGCGGCCCGCCCCGGCTTCGCACGGGTACATACCCACACTCATACACCCTTTTTTTTGCATCGGGTTTCAAAAAAAAATTAAAATTATAAAGTTTGAATTTTTTTTTATTCATATTTTTTATTAATGTTTTTTTGTATTTTTTTATTTTTAAATTTTATAAATATATCATATTATTTACAAAACAAAAGCCATTAGTTTTAGTGAGTCAGAGCTTCCCTGTAAACGATATTTGAAGTAGTTTTATTTTGTGGCAGCAAAATAAATTGATTTTCAGGAGCTCTGACACGTGATAGGCCAACATACAGTTGGCCATGAGTGAAACATTCTTTTCGTAGGTCGATCCCTAATAATTCTAAGGTTTGGCCCTGGGACTTGTTAATAGTTAACGCGAAAGATGATTTCACCGGAAACTGAAGTCGTTTAAAAGGGATTGGCAGATCAGTTGGGATCATCGGTATCCTTGGTATATGAGCTAGTTGACCAGCTGCTGGGCCAGTGATAATGGTCGCTACAATTAAATTGTCCTTCAATTCCTTAATAAGCAGTCTCGTCCCATTACACATGCTCGGGGGGCTTAAATTTCTTAAAAGCATTATTGGAATTCCAATTTTTAACGTCAATTCATGTGGTGGCAGTCCAGAAGGGTTTAGTGAATTTAAAAATTCCTGTGGATAATGGACTGCGTCTTCAATATTAGTCACGGTATCGATCGATTTGTAATTTTTTATTAGGCCGGAGACTTTTTGAATAATGAGATTGTTTATTTCGCTGACAGTATCATTCCTGGGTGACACTATTGCCCTTGAATACAACCAATGAAAGTCCTTTTCGTGCAAATTCTCGATGTCAGGGTATACAGCATCTATTAAATTTTCTAAATTATGGACTATTTGGCCTACAGACTCATCCAGCAGGATGTCACAACTGCTTAAATTTGGAGTGGGGAAAATTCCTTCTCCAAGTTTTAGCAGTTGTTGTGGGAAATTACTATCTGTGATTCCATGAAGATGAGCTCTCATATTCGTCCGTAATTTTAAATTTTCTATCGAAGTCCATAAGGGAGACGATATCAAGCATGATTTGATGATATCTGCTCGCGTACCTCTGTTAATGACAGGAAGAGTCTGTCGGAAATCTCCAGCAAATACAAAAGTAATCCCGCCCATGAGGGCAGAGGAGTTTCTAAGATCTTTTAATGTTCTGTCCACGGCCCCTATATGCGCTCTGTGACTCATAGTGCATTCATCCCACATAATCAATGAGGCGTCTTGTAATAATTTACCAAGAAGGCCGTTTTTACGGATTGAACATAACAATTGTTGCTCAAGATTTACGGATAGTGGAAGTTTAAAAGTAGAATGAGCCGTTTTTCCATCCTTTAAGAGAGTTGCGGCAATTCCTGACGAAGCAACTGCAATCGCTATCTTCCCTGATTCTCTTATCTTAGCTAGTATCAAATTTGCAAGAAAAGTCTTGCCAGTGCCACCTGGCGCATCCAAAAAAAATATTTTTCCTTTGTTATTATTCACGCTATCGACTATAGTGTCAAAAGCATATTTTTGATCTGGGACTAATTTTGGCAGGTTTTCATTGACAAAAGCGCTCAAATTATTTGTATTATAGTGATGTGCCATTGTATCTGTAGCATTGTTGTTTGTACGAACTGAAACAGGCAATCCAAAATTACTTAAACTTTTATCATTTAATTGCAAAAGTTTATTTTCTATTTGAATCAATCCTTCATTTTAAACGTCTTCACTGTATGGCAAGGCGAAGTCTTGATTTTGCTGTCTGATTCTATGTATAATATTTTGACATAAATCATCTTTGAAACGGTCCCATAATTTCAATGGTTCCGATGGCTGACAAAATAAAAGGATGACCACAAATAAGTCTCTAAGTTGTACTGGACATTGCGAAAGCGATGCTTCTCTCAGAGTATTTTCCCAGTGGTCATCATTTTCCAGCAATCCTCTGT
This sequence comes from Pseudoips prasinana, assembly GCA_951640165.1. NCBI lineage: Eukaryota > Metazoa > Arthropoda > Insecta > Lepidoptera > Nolidae > Pseudoips > Pseudoips prasinana. The sequence continues at coordinate 12,081,083 of OX621259.1, read as the reverse complement.
CACGGCAAGCTGCTTGATAGGTTTCTTTGAGAACTCCGTCAACGGTTTTTAAGTACTCAAATGAGGTTGAACCACGTACGTGATGTAGCAACATCCTAAGATAAAAGCACTCTGATTGAGAAGGATGTACACCGTAGACTCTTCCTAAAGCGGCATCTTTTTTTATACCTGGATGGCCAACTACGTCCTCACCACGCCTCCTTCTTGTGAATTTATTACTGGCCCATGTGTAGTATTGCGGGACTTCGTGGTATAAAAGTGTCTTTGCGAATTCGTCGTCATTACAGAGCTCAAAGAACGCCAGCAAAGTAGTTTTACGTGGGTTATGAGCCACTTGTTCAGCCATTTCTGGGGTAAAATACACCCTTTGGCCGTTTTCTAAGTGGACAGCTAACTGTAAGACTGTAGGATGCCGCTCATGGATCGGAAATTCAAATATTCGCCACACAGCCTCGGATGTACTTATGTACCGGCCATTCACGTAGTTTTCCACTTCATCATTTGGGTTTCTGACGCTAAAAGTAGCTTGGTCAGATCCTTTATTTATATATTTACAAATATATTTGATGGCTTGAACTGAGTGGCAGTACTCCACGTTTATGTGAGCGTTAAACGTCCTACATAATAGTGGAGAATAAGGAACAATCCATCTATTATCTATATTGAACCTTCCTCTGATATTTAGCGTAGCGCTTTGTCCTCCATTTTCGACGTCACGACGACGATATACCGGATACCCGTCCTCTCCGGTTTGGGTATCATTGACGAAACGTCGTGGGTACTTTTTTTCGTTTTTCATACATGGTGTTTTAAATTATGCTCTCCGCATGGCCCGTGCACCATATTTTTAGTTACGATATCGTACAACATTGGATCATTTTGTTGGTTGGGCAGTTCCGCAACTATTAGAGCAGATCTTATTCATGGCTCCGATTTGGACGGAAGACTGTTGAGCATAATCAATCTGTGGATCGTATCTGAAAGCCGATCTGTTACTGTAAGCTAAAACTCGTTTACGGACTCTGGCCGTTGACATCTGTTGTCTCTCTCGCTGATCTCCAAGGCGTTGGAAACGCTCGATACTCGACTCTCGCGCGCGTACTTGGGATGTTCTCAAATTTTGTTCAGCAAGCCGCTGCGAACGCTCGATACTCGACTCTCGCGCGCGTACTTGGGATGTTCTCAAATTTTGTTCAGCAACCCGCTGCGAACGCTCGATACTCTACTCTCGCGCGTGTACTTGGGATGTTCTCAAATTTTGTTCAGCAACCCGCTGCGAACGCTCGATACTCGACTCTCGCGCGCGTACTTGAGAGGTTCTCAAATTTTGTTCAGCAAGCCGCTGCGAACGCTCGATACTTGACTCTCTAGCACGCGATTGCGACGCGTATTCTCTCCGACTTGCAAGGCGATTTTCAGTTTCTGATGAAGATTCCTCATTACGCCGTATTTTTATTGCCCTCGCCTGGGAACTATGTTTAGAAAGTTGAGATCTTGATCTTTTTTGGCATTTTTGGGCATTATAAAATGAAAAATAAAAGGAAATAAATAATTAAACAGGCTTTTACTAAATTTTTGCTTATTGAACTATATGAAGTACTAAGCTTTTTGAATAATTAAAATATAATATTTATTATCAGGTAAGTAGTAGGTACTTATTGAAAGAAAATTAAAAATATGGGTTTAGAAAATTACCTTTTACTAAATTTTTGCTTAAATTTTGAACAGGAATACCCATAAACTACTACTATAAGCTGTTTGAATAGTTACATTAAAATATAATATTTATTATCAGATACGTATTTACCTACGAAACGAATTTAAAGCGAATTCAAAATTTTTTCAAGCTAAAATCATACGATCACGCACACGACCGCTGCGTAGGGAGCCGACCGCGCGAGTGAGCCGCGCGGCACTTTATTTATTTTATTACATTGACTCCCCCCCCGTACCCCAGTGACGCTTACATGGAGCCTACATCGCATGCTGGCTAGCTGAGCGCGGTGAGCGACTTTTTTCTAATACTTGCATTTTTAAACTCGTGATATCTTCCGAATGAAATGTCCGAATTGAATAATTCAAAAAGTTATAAAAAGGTATTAAAGCCGTCTTGAATATAAAGTAATTTATTTTGATGAGGATTGATACCAAGGTACAAATGAAGAGCCTTTTCAAGAGGCGGCATATATAAATTAATATTTTAGAATAAAAAACTGCTTACTGTGACATAACTATAATATTTAGACATATGCTGTCGCGACACTTTTTGTAGATAATGATGAGTTCTGCAAAGTCGTAGTAAATGATTTTGTTCTATCATCAATAGTTTTCGCAGAGCACGCGACGTAAGGAATTTTTCAGGGCATTGTTTTACACCTTATGTTACAGTATTGGAGTTTTAGTAAGGATCCCTTAATTTTTTTAAAATATAATACAGCCTATGTTACTCGGGGATAATGTAGCTTTCCAAAGGTGAAAGAATTTTTGAAATCGGTCCAGTAGTTTCGGAGCCTATTCATCACAAACAAACAAACAAACAAACAAATCTTTCCTCTTTATAATATTAGTAAGTATTAGTATAGATAATTGAGTGCATTTTGCTGGGGAACAGTGATAAAATTCATTATTCCCTAAAGAGTCTAGGTCTTCAAGGATATCATAAACATTATTCATTTTTGTAAGAATAACTATTCAAAAAGATGATATAATATGTAAAGCGATTAAACACCAATACGGTATCATAGTGGACTCTGGGCGGATATACAAAAAATAATCTGGATATTATGAGAATGTCTGCCTTGGATAAGAACATAAGGTCAGGATACAATTTTAATAAATCAGTGTAATAATACAGTAGTAATACATAATAAATCCCTAACGTAAGATTGTGTGTGAATGTATGGTGTAGCTTGTGTGCTTGTTTGTGATCTGTATGTATTTTATGTATGTGTATGTTATATGTATGTGTATAGGAGGCGTAACAAATCTTAAGAGTAATTATAAAGTATACTACAAAAACAGTCGAGTTAGAAGACAGTAACAATAATAATTTAATTAGTGGGAGGTTGAAGTATGTTTCGAAAACAAGTACTTGAGAAAATTCGGACGGGTTTTTCACCTTCTTTTTTCCGCAAAAAGATTTTCCCATTTGATGTCCAACAGTATTGAAAATCATTTACAGTAGCAAATTTACGAGCTTCAAAAAAGAGTTGTCTAGAGCTGGGAGGGAGACGTTCTGCGATGGAGATTGGAACTATGTCGTTTGTCAATCCAATGTGCCCGACATATTTAGTTCCTATCACAATATGTTCTTTTCTGTTATTATATATTCTTTATGGCACAAAAACATAAATGCAAATATTATGAACGAAGGTCGACTTGGAGAGGATAATAATTAATTGAAACACTGGACTTTATATTCAGCGCGTATAATATATGAATCACAATGCTTGCTGCTCACAAATAACAAAATTTAAATTTTTGACCTAGTCAAACGGCGGAGAATCTCTATAGCGAGATTCAGAAAAACGGCGCTCATCTAACAACGCCATCTATTAACAAATTTGAGAACTAATACAAAATGAACATTATTTACGTGAACATTCCGCCCACCAAGGACATTATGGCGAATGTCCTTCAAGACATAGTTTTGTTCACAATGTGGAATTATGAACAGCCTTGATGACCACGAATGGTTATTAACAATTTTAAACAAATATACTAAACTTATAACTAAACATTGTATTTTTAAAACTTAATAAAACTAAAAGACTTGTTATTCACATGACATAGATAGTTTACATTTATAAAATAACCAATCTGTACACTTATTCTATTTTAGGCAACAAACATAATTTTGATGTAGGCCTCTTTATCGTGGAAGATGATGTCCGTAGAGTTACTACCCGAGTAACACCATCGGATCCGGCATGTTTTAGGGTTATCTTGCCTAACAACCACCTGCCAGGAGGTAAATTGTCCTCTTTGATTAACGCTATGTCACCAACAGATGGTTCCGGAATTTTATTTTGCCATTTATGCCGTTGCAAAAATTGGTTAAGGTAATCGTGGGACCATCGTCGCCAAAATTCCTGCATCATACGCTGTTGGAGTTGCCATCGCTTTAAGCTACTGATATTTGCCTTTTCATAATTTGAATCAGGTGGCAAAACAAGAGGTTCCCCTACTAGAAAGTGACCTGGAGTCAAAATTGTTAATTTTTCCTGATCTTCAACATATGATAATGGTCTCGAATTAAGGCATGCCTCAATTTGAGCCAGTACGGTGGTTAACTCCTCAAAGGTCAGAGTTGAATTACCAATCACCATCTTAAGGTGATGTTTTGTGGATTTTATTCCTGCTTCCCAGAGGCCTCCAAAATTGGGGGACTGAGGGGGAATAAAATGCCACTCCGTGCCATTGTTGCCTAACTCCTCTGCTAACTCAGGATTTATTCCTGACCTTTCTTCATTGAACAAATGAAATAACTCTCGCGCTGCCCCTACAAAATTTGTTCCATTGTCGCTATGTAGTTGAGCACATCGACCACGCCTAGCTACAAAACGCTTGAAAGCAGCTAAAAAACCCTTGGTGCTCAATTCACTTACAGCTTCTAGATGCACCGCCCTTGTAGCCATACAAATAAACAAAGTTATGTAGCCCTTGTAGGACTTATTACCGCGACCCTTTGACATTCTAATACTTATAGGACCCCCATAATCCACACCACTACTAAAAAATGGTTTATTCGGTGTAACGCGTGCGGTTGGCAACTGGCCCATTAGTTGCGACTTGGTGGTGGCTGCGTAACGAATGCATCGGACGCAATTTCTAACAAACTTTTTGGCAATCAACTTGATTCCGATTACCCAATATTTCGACCGCAAGTATGTTACCATTAGCTGCGGACCACCATGCATTGTTTTACTATGCGCATCAGCTACCAAAAGGCTTGTTAAGAATGACTTCTTTGGAATTAGAATGGGGTGCACACGGTCGTAATCAAGCTGAGACATCTCCAATCTGCCTCCAACTCTTATTATTCCATTGGAATCGAGAAACACATTCAATGATTTTATGTTATTTTTCTTGTTCTCTAAAGGCTTATTGTTTCTTAAGTTCATCAGTTCTTCGGAAAACCCTTCTTCTTGACATCTCTTTATACAAGTTTTGAGAGCTTCCTCGATTTCCTGCTTCACTAAATATTTTGGGTTACACCTAGCTGACGGTTCCTTTAGAAGTGTTAAAAATCGACGACAGTAAGCAACTACTCGTACTAACTTAACCAATGTCGAATACCTATTCCAAAACCCTACTTCAACAATGGTATTGTGCACCTTTACTTCTTTCTTCCAAATGAGTATTTATATTTTTTGGCTTCTTATATTCAACTTCTTGCTTTCTTAAAAACTCTGGACCATCCCACCATATAGATGTGCCAACCACATCTGCAGGAAAAACACCACGTGATGCACAATCCGCGGGATTCTGCTTTGATGGTACATGACACCAGTGTTGGGCTTCTGTGATGGTCAAAATATGGGAGACTCTATTGGCAATGAAGGTTTTCCAACGGCTTGGATGACTGTTAAGCCAAGCTAAAACCACTTCGCTGTCTGTCCACATGTGCCAATCACTTTTTTGTGTATCCATGCCGACTTCAACCATTAAACTACTTAAGAGCACTGCACCACAAAGCTCCAAACGTGGAATGCAAACCTGCTTTATGGGGGAAACCTTCGTTTTTGCCGTTACTAACAATATATGGATATTACCGGCATTATCTACGACTCTCACATAGATAATTGCTGCATATGCCACTTTTGAGGCATCTGAAAATCCGTGCAGTTCAGTTTTCACATTATTGGAGCGCATGAGCAACCATCGTGGGATTTTCAGGTTTGTTATAGAAACCAAATTATTACGGTAAGTATCCCATTCTTGTAATAAGTTGCTTGGAACTTCTTCATCCCATTGCAACCCTGTTAACCACAGCTTTTGAATCAAAACCTTTGCTATGATTATGCTTGGTGCTAGCCACCCCAACGGATCGAATAATCGTGAAATATCAGATATTATTTTTCTTTTTGTTACAGGTACTGCTACTGGCTTAAATTCCAGAGAGTATTGGAAGCAATCGTCGCGTGAATTCCAGGTAAGTCCTAATATTTTTGATACATCGTCTATTTTAATCTGTAACGCTTCATCATTTCTATTCCTAATGCTATTTAATAATTTTTGACTATTGCTCCTCCATTTTTGTAATATAAACCCTCCTCTGGCTAACACCTTGGACAACTGTGTGTATATATTAAAACAGGTTTCTTCATTTTCAGCTCCGCTCATTAAATCATCCATATAAAAATCGTTTAATATTACCCTTGCGATTTCAGGTTGATCCTGGCACTCATCCTGTGCTAACTGTTGAAGCGATCTTACAGCTAGATATGGTGCCGCTGCTGTACCGAAAGTAACTGTTTCCAACTCATATACTTCTATTTGTTTTTCAGGACTGTCTCTCCAGAGGATCCTTTGTAACATTACATCCTTCCTATTTACCAACACTTGCCGGGACATCTTGATTATGTCCGCTACGAGACATATCCGGTGTGTTCTCCAACGCATAATAGTGTGCCGGAGTTCCGGCTGCAAAGTTGGTCCAACTAACATATTGTCATTTAGTGACATCCCATTAGTTCCTTTACAGGAAGCATCAAATACTACACGAACTTTTGACGTTTCTTTATCCTCCCGGATTACCGCATGATGAGGTAAGTAGATCGCCTTTTGATTGTTGTTTTCATCTTTAACCTTTTTCATGTGTTTCAGTTCCAAATATTCTTCAAGAACTCTCGTGTAATCTTCCTTGAATTTGCTGTTTTTTCTGAATTTATTTCCTAAGGATCTTAATCTTCTTTCAGCAATTCCCTTTGAATCACCAACCATGCTGACCGGGTCTACATCACACAATGGTAGCCGTACTATATAACGACCACTGTCATCACGTTCAGTAGTAGCTGTGTATAAAGCTTCGCATTTGTTTTCTTCTTCCGTAAGCATCTTTTTCGTAGATGGTTCCGCTTCTAGCTCCCAAAATCTGGTAAGCAGGTTATCTGTCTCCAGACTTAAATGCATCACAGTAATGTGTGAGGGATTACTAGTTTGATCCACTTCAAAGATTCCTGATAATATCCAACCTAATGTGGTGTTTTGCGCTAAAAGATTTCCACCAACATTCTTTTTAATACCCTCCTGAATAACTTGACTGTATACCTCAGCACCTAATAAAACATTTATTTTATTAGGCCTGTCGTATTCTGGATCAGCCAAATCATTTTCGACCAAATCTATCCATTCTACCCGAGTAACTTTCGTAGCTGGGAGAAGAGCAGTGATAGATTTCAGGACGAACGCTTTTACATTTATTTGGACAGTCGGATCTATTCTAGACCTCAATTGTAGTACAACGGTTGACTTAGCCGTCGCACTTTTTTCTCCTCCTACGCCTATCACAGTTTGCCTGGATGGCGTTTTGCGTAAGCCTAAATATTGGACCGTTGATTCCGTAACGAACGAACCTTGCGATCCTTGGTCAAGTAAAGCCCTCACTACTCGATAGCTCCCATCTCTCGACTTCGCCTTAACTAACGCAGTAGTTAATAAAACAGTTTTGCGACCAGTTCTAGACGAGAAGCACGCGACTAATGGTTTACTTGACCCCTCCCCTTGCGCGGCTATTTCCATATTACAAATTTTATTATCTTCCTTCATCACCGTTACAAGGGCTGATGAAGTTTCCTCGTGAGCTCCCCCTATTACCCTCATCAATTACCGACCCAGAAACACCTGTTTGGTGTAATAAAGAATGGTGGCGGCGTTTACACACCTTGCATCTGGGAGTGTTTTTACAGTGTCTGGCAGAGTGGTTGTTGAGTAGGCATACAAAACATAAATTATGTTCAATAACAAAAGTTCGCCTAACTTCAGTTGTTTCTTTACAAAATTTTGGACAAGACGTAATTCTATGGTCGGCTGAGCAAAAATCACATGATACTGACTTTTTATCTTTCAACACATGCAATGAGTGAGTTCCTTTCTGATGTGTAAGTCTATCCCTGGTTTCTGACTTATCTAAATTTTCCAAACCTCTAAAACGACCATTTAAAAATTCTGAAAACTGTGTAAATGTAGGTAACTCATTACTTGAATCTGAAGCCACTTTGAGTTCCCAACATTTCCTGGTCTCTTTGTCTAATTTTCCACTAATTATGTGTATAACAATCAGATCCCAAGAAGAAACTTCCACTCCTAAATTACTTAACGACTCCAAACATTCTGAGGTAGTAGTAATAAGCTTTTTTATCTCATTTGCCGATTCATAGAACAACGTCCGTTGACCAAGTAATCTTTTCATAATTCCATTTGCGAGAAACTTCTTATTATTATACATTTTATCTATATTAGACCATGCCATTTTATAATTATCTGATGTAACCGATATATTTCTTAATAGTTGCTCAGCCTCCCCATTTAAATGAGCCTTCAAATAAAAAAATCTCTGTGCGTCATCAAGAGAAGAGTTCTCATGCACTAATCCCACAAACAAATCTCTAAATGTTTGCCACTCTGTATATCTTCCCGAAAATGAGGGAATTTAAATTTCTGGCAACTTGACTCTACTCTTTTGGTCCTGACAACTAGGCTTAGAATCCTTTAACTAAATCTTTTAACTCACTTTTAAAATATCAAATAAATCTTTTAACTCACTTTTAAAATCTACATAAAATTCCTCAACTTGGTCATAAAGAAAATCTTTAATATAACTCGAGTTAGACAATTCAACTTTTTTAACCTTACTTAAAATCTGAGTATGAGTGGCCGTGAACGTATTCCATAATTGTTCCAAATTTTCAAGACGTGTCTCCATATATGATTGGGTTAACCTCTCATTAGGCGCTTTCTTAAAATTAGACTTTGCCTTAATCATTTTCGTGCTAATATCTTCCTGTATAGCAAGGAAGGACTCCATTTTGGAACAATTATTTTATACGATTTTACTAAAACATAAATGTTCAACTTGTATTTTTTTTTTCAAATATCCCAAGTGTTTGTTACTTTGGTCTAAAATCGGGCATAGGTTTCCCGTCAGAACCACTTTTTACACAAATTTTTACAAGTTCCAAACTAATAAATCATACGGTTCAAAATCGGGCATGGATTCCCCGTCTGAACCGTTTTACACATAAAATTTTACAAGTTCCTAAAATTTCTACTAAAAGTTATTTTGAAAAGACTTGCACCTTTTTTCTTGAGATTTAATCTATTCTTCCCGATTATGATGTAAAATGTACTTACGATTTTATTTTCACCAATAATCTCACTCACTGACACACACTGCTGCACCACGGTAGCGGCGCGCTGTACGTCACCTCCCTCCGACTGTAGCTGCCAGTAGCGCTGCACCACGCCCCACTGACTGCTCCCTGCACCAGGCTGCTCCCGGCTGCTTCCTCTGCTCCAGCAGGTTCCACCTCCAGCTCCAGGAACACCTTTTACCTGGATTGCTCTGGACAGCGATTCACTGCCCAGAAATGACGCAGCGGGTAGTAGGGTTCTACCACCACAAACACTCCCGAACTATCCGAGCACTCCCGAACTATCCGGCTCGAAGGACCATGAACGAAGGTCGACTTGGAGAGGATAATTAATTGAAACACTGGACTTTATATTAAGCGCGTATAATATATGAATCACAATGCTTGCTGCTCACAAATAACAAAATTTACATTTTTGACCTAGTCAAACGGAGGAGAATCTCTATAGCGAGATTCAGAAAAACGGCGCTCATCTAACAACACCATCTATTAACAAATTTGAGAACTAATACAAAATGAACATTATTTAGGTGAACATATTAGTTGTACAAAGCGACCTTAATGCTGTGGTAGCAATCATTTCCAGGCAAGCTTTGGGTGAGAGAAAACACAATAAAATTATTTTATTTATTTACTATGAATTAGTAATAAAAATTGACAAGTTATGTGTGTGACAGTTATGTTATACTAGCTGTTACCCGCGACTTCGTCCGCGACAATTTTGAATGATGACCGATGTAAGCTACAACAAAAAGTCCTAACATACGTGAACGTGAAGTCACTTAGAAACTGTAAAATGAGTGTGAATCAATAAAGAAAGGCCTTTCATTAAATTCTGTATGCCGTTTCTGTCATAAACGGTTTGAGAAATGATCCACTTAAAATGAATAGTGATACTAAAGTCTACTGGGTAATAGTGTCAAATTATGTTTTAAGTTCAACAATAAAAAAAGGATTAACGCAACAGAAAAAAAAACACGGCTTTTAAAGCAAATTTTCATAATAAAGGTTTCACTGAGCCACTAATTAACACATACTCGTAAGTATAGTTTTTCAAACAATTTTCCATTGGCCTAGAAGTTTTGAAATCTGGCACCAAGAGATAGCGCAAAAAAGAAAAAAACTATCGATTTATTCATGTCAGTAGCCGTCAAGCAGTGTCAACGTAAAATTAAGCTTCTTACTGTATATGACCAAAAGCTTATCCATGCAAGAGATATGCGTTTAACCTTAAAACGTCACATTTTTTTACCAACTTACATCCCCTATTTAAGCCCTTAGAGGTAGGATTCCCAAAAATCCTGTAATACATATTTTTATTTTGAACAGAAGGGCAAAATACGTATTTTCATTCAACTTCAAAAACGTCACATATTTCATACAAATTTACATCCGTTATTTTACGCCCTTGGGGTGTAGTTCCCAAAAATCCTGAAATACATATTTTTTTTTATATTTAACAGAAGGGCCAAATACCAATATTCATCTGTTTAACTTCAAAAATGTTATTGTTGTTACATTGGTCATCATTCAAAATTGTCGCGACAGAAGTCGCGGGTAACAGTTAGTTTACATTCAAACTTACTTCCCCTATTTTACGCCCTTAGGGGTGGATTATCGAAGAATCCTAAAACTTTTAACTGAAATACCAATTTTCATGCTTTTAACTTCATAAATTACGGATTTTCATACAAACTTTTATCCCCTATTTTACCTCCTTAGGGGATGATTTTCAAAAAGTCCTTTTTAGTGCGCCCCTACGTTATAAAAGGAACCCCTGTACAATATTCAAGTTTATAACCCTTATAGTTTAGGCCCTGCGTTGATGCCTCAGTGAGTCAGATTTGCCTTTTATATATATATATATATATATATAGTGTGGAAGAGGAAACGACAGCAGTGGGGATTTTCTATAAAAAAGCGATGCCTCGCCGGCATCGCCCTCTTTTGCGTCCCAAGAGTTGTCGAGGTTGTTACACTGTCCGATTGCGGATCGATTCGTAAAAGTCTTTGTTTATAATTGTTAGCCAGTGTAGTGCGGGTGATTTTACTTCTTTAGTTCGTTTTATTTGTTTGAATTAAAATTATTTGGTTGTTAAATATATTTGTGATTATTGTTTTCGTAAGTTGTATTAAAATTTGTTTCAAAAAAAGCTACTTCTGGTCTAATTCCTTAGATCAGAATTGGGATTCTTCTTTCGCCCACTTAATTAGTTGTTGTTTTGCAATTATCAGGAAGTTCAGATTTGCTTTTGTCATTGTGCAGTTTTATTTGGTTAGTTGGTTTGCTTTTGTTGTTGTTTAGTGATGTTATTTTCGTTATGTCGAATCGTGAGCGTGATTATAGTGTGAATCGCCGCGACAGTTAAAGTCCTGGGCACGGTAGTCGCCACAGTAAGCATCGAGAGCAGACGAAAATTTCAGCTTACGGCTCGAAATTGGAGTGATTTTGATTGCCTCGTTTGTGTGTTTTACTTTTGACAGTCGACAGTGTGTTCCTGTAAGCAAAATTTATTAGTATTTTGGGATCGGTTGCTTTTAAAAAGTAAGTACCACGTGCTTGTTGTTTTGTTTTTGTGTGCGCCTTAAAGTATAAAACTAATCTAAATTGTGATTAGTTCAGTTTTACTGGTGACTAAAGTAAATAGAACGCACACCACGCAATGATTCGCATAGTCGTCACGATGATAAGTGTAGAGATTATTGCCGTGATACACAAAGTAGATCTAGGCGTCGCGACATACCGAATAGTTTTGAAAGTTCCCGTAAACGTGTTCGTTCGCGGTCAGATAGTCGAAAACAGGACGATCAGTTTACGGTCCTTGAGCGGTAGCAGTGATAGTAAGTGCGAACGTGAATGTAATGCCTTCTAAGGCACAAGAAAATCTACACCACGCTATCATGAGTAGGTTAGAAACGATCGAAAGTAATTTTAAATCTACCACTATAAAATGAAAATTGAGGGTATTTTGGCTACTCGGGCAGTTGTTGACACGTTTCAGTCGATAGTTGAGTCGTGCTAGCCACTATTATGTCATTGTCTAATTTTAATCCATCTCTTCCGATATACAGTTATAGTGCGACGTGGTCGATCGCCAACAAATACTGAATCATTGGAACGTCAGGGAATGTTTGTTTAAGCCCAGTTTGTTGCAAAGTGTATTAACAGTGAACAGTCTACGAAGTGTACAGTAAAGTTTGTTTCATTTTTGTTAATTTTTGTGTTGTGTGATTTACGTAAGTACATTTTTATTGTTTTGCTGGTAAAATACCGCGATCTATTTCACGTGGCCGATCAAGACGTTGCTTGAAGGGTGACAGGCATCCACGCAGATTGTCGCGCGCTGGGTTGCTATGTGTGTTGGTTGCAAAGTTCGACCAGAATTCGTGTGCCACGACATAATGCCGACCACACTCGTCAAGCGTTGAGAGCAGTCCCCGCACAGTGTCGCGAGTATTATTATATTATGATACCAATAGTATTGGTGCAGTAGGTGTTGACCACCGCTGAGGTAATGGTACCTCAACTCAACGTGTGTGACTTCAAGATGTTGTAGAAGATGTCTTGTCATGTTGTTGCGTGTTTTAGTAGCGAGGTTTGAGTTGGGAGTTGAGAGGAGTTGAGAACCTTGTGATACGAGTATTGAAAACGCTCAAATACACGCAGCCACAGCTAATGCCGAACTGGCATTTGACAAACACGTATCATTTTTGTTTATTTATTCAATAACCTGGTGGGTATACTCTTAATGCAATAAATATAAATATAATAGCAGTAAATGTTTTCGAGCTACTTCTTTGGCAGCATAGTTATCAAAATAAGTATGAAGTTATCCAATAAACTTTGATTGCATGTGTGGCGTACTGCTCGTCACTCCCGTGTCCCAGGTTCGATTCCCGCATGGGAAAAATATTTGTGTGAACCAACACAAGATGTTCTTAGTGTGAATGTACTTAGTGTCGGACGATTATATGTTTCATCATATGTAATAATGTTATGTAAAAGACTTGGTCATATTAAAGGACAAAGGTTACACCAAAGTGAGATTAGCAATCTCAAATCAAGTGAGTTACACATTTGGTACACATTTCTGCGCCACAAAAAGTCTGACGGAAATGACAAATGTTTAGTCTCTGTCTCCATTATCTCATAGAAGTTATTTTTATAATTATCGATTGTATTGCTCTGAAATATACCGAGCGTTAATGTGACCAAACGTGTGCGTTATGTGTGTTGCGCGTTAGTGCATTGTTTTCAGGATTTTGTTTTAGAAATAGGATAATGATGCCACATGCTGATGATTTTGATGTTGTACCAATTAGGGTCCATCAGATTTCTAAACCTTGTAATTGGACACGAATAACCCAGGCAGCGAACGAAATAATTCAATCGCCTCACAATGGTAGTTTGGATGCAATTAGCTACGTATAGTGATGCGCCGTTCCCAAATTCCCTTTCCCGGAAATATTTCGAGTGGAAAAGTTCCAGGGAATATTCCGGCATTCCCGGGAACGTTCCCACATAGTGGGAAATGGACATTTAAATTGTTTAATTTGTAATACAATATTTTTCGTTGTTATATTTTCATAAAACAGAAATATTTTATATTTGAATTAATATTTAACTACTAATAATACAAGAATATAATATACAGGTAATAATAAATTCGTTACTTATCGCTAGGCTGTTCCCAAGCCATAAATAACGTATTTATTTTAAAACGGTAAGATAAGATATGACATTATTGCGAACAATATTTACAAGCTATTGTAATGATGGTAAAAGGGTTTCAGTACTTGCTATTGTAATAATTGTATTGTCTTTAGAAGTGCACGTGCGTCGGCTTCACTTTGTATCCCTTCCCCAGATTTTTTATTTGTTTTGTTTTTTCTTTCTCACACATTTGCTTTTGCAAAAATTATGTATTTTTATCTCCAATTTTAGTTGCATTACACACTTTAACCGTTTCGAGCGCCTATTTTGTAAAAACCATGAGCAAGAAAAGTGCAATTTTCGATCATTTTGTGATTAAGTCCGTGGATGAAAAACCTATTTACGAGTGTATTTACTGCCATTTTGTGTATACGTTTAAAAATGTGACTAAATTTGCCCGTCACATATCTAAATGCAAAAATAGCCCAACAGACATAAAAATAAAATTTCAAAAATATGCTCCCAGTGCAAAGGTTAACTCAAGTTTAATATCTACGTCCATAAATACAACAGGACCACCAGAAAATCCTTCATTGCCACAGGACGAAACTGCTATTAGACATAGCCAAGTAAGTACCTACCATTTGTTATTGGATTTTTCATCCTAATATTTTTTTTATTTCTTTTAATACCTTTTATATGTATCTTCAATGGAAGAATTTCTTGGTTAATAACCATAATGGGAATACCTATATATATTCAAAAAGAAAAACTTGGCTAATCAAGACGCTAAAATTTCTTTCTACTACTACTACTAGGTACTGAATATTTTCAATTAAGATTGATCCTTCTATATTTTGATTGGGCTCTCTCTACTTCTTTATCTAATTTAAGTAGTTATATGTAACAATTTTGCATGATCATGTTGTTATTGTTATGCATGAACGATTTTTGTTGTTTTGTTACAGACAAATATACATCAAGCAATTGCAAGAGCAGTTTATGTGACCGGTATACCATTTTCTACTCTGCAACATCCTTTATGGACCGAAACATTTGAAATGTTGAACCCCCAGTTTACCATGCCATCTAGAAAGCTGTTAGCAACAACATTATTAGATCAAGAATATGAAACAGTACACAATGACGTCATAAATAAAATAAGACATGCTAATGTAATTCACTTAGGCATCGATGGCTGGTCCAATATTCGTAATGAATCAATTTTAAATGTAATTTTATATGCCCCCAAGCCTTATTTTTGTAAATTTATAGAAACTACCGACAATCATCATACTGCTGAATATTTATGTGAGGAAGTTTCTAAAATCATAGATGAATTTGATGCATCAAAATGTTTCGCAATAGTAACAGATAACGCTAGTAATATGGTTAAACTTGGAAAGCTGTTATATGAAAAATATGACCATATTATTTGGACTGGATGCTTAGCACATACGCTTCACTTATTTATAGGAGATGTAGTGAAGGTTCCGAAAATTCGTAGCTTGTTTTTTAATATTGTGGAAATTATCAAAACTATTACTAGATCACATAACTTTTCAGCTGAGTTTCGTAGAATAGCTAATGATAGATCTATTAACAGTAGTCTTCATTTGCCTGTTAAAACAAGATGGGGAAGTTATTTATTATGTCTACAAAGTTTTGTAAAATGTAAAGTTATATTGCAGAATATGATAATTAACGATAATTCACTACTAACAAAATATAGAAACCTAATATTTGAAGAAGATACTTGGGACGAAATACAAAGACTGGAATATTTCTTAAAACCGATCGTCCAATGGATAATAACACTAGAAGGAGATTATTATGGAATACACTTAGTGCACCGAGCCTTTAAAGAAATACAAAAAGTGTTAAAACACGTACATTCAAGAACGATTTTTGGAGATATGTTACATACTCTAGAACAAAAATTTGATAGTAGAAAACTAAATGCTCTTAAACCAATTCATTTGGCAGCTGCCCTTCTGGATCCACAAAATCAAGGAGTACTATTATCTAGTCAAGAGAATGTGGAAGGCTGTGAATTCATTATAAATATTGAAAAAAATGCAGAAGCTGCAGTTAATATATTTACGGAATTATCGCAATACAAAAGCCGAACACACTTGTGGGAAAAAAGTTTTATTTGGACTACGGCCGAAAATATTTCACCATTATCATGGTGGGAAACTTTATTTCCGCAAACGCTTTTGGGTAAGATTGCCATAAAAATTTTATCAGTTCCCGCTACTTCTGCAGCTGTAGAAAGATCCTTTTCAACATTTTCAAATATGCATACGAAGAAGCGAAATCGTTTAAAGGCAAACACAGCAGGGAAGCTAACATTCATATCACACAATTGGAAGCTAATTAACAAACCCACCCAACAATATCAAAGACCACTGTCAGATCATAATTTATCTTCAGTATCAAATTCTGCCTCGGAAGACGAATTTTCCGAAGTAGCAATAGATGAAACGGACAACTCAGAGCTTATTTTTAATAACCCTGGCACTTCCAGGGCTAGATTAGATTTGGATTCCGATGATTCCAATATTATGAATTGTTCAACAGAAATATTTGATCTAAATAAGCCAGGCCCCTCCAATATTAGTACAAGTGCAGCAAAAAAAAGAATAATAAGAAATATATTTAGTTCCGATTCAGATTCTGATGACTAATTTTGCGTAGTCTCCGTCAAACAAACTGATTTCTACTATACTATACTGTATGGATTATTATTATTATTATACTGTATGGATACTGATAACTGTGGAATTGATATATTTTTAGGTATCTGTAAAACACTACAATAAAAATCTGTATGTTTTTAATCATTTCATTGTATTGTGTAATCAAAAACTTTACTTTCTGTGATTAATACGCCAATCCAAAAGACTGATTTGTATTTTGTTTAAACTAATTAAAATTGTTAATCTATAAGACAGGCTATTATGATTAAATGTACCTATATAAAGTATTATATAAATACTTTATATAGGTACATTTAATCATAAGCCATGATTATTAATATTATTAAAAAAAATGTGGAATATTACTACCACATTAAACTGTGTGATGATTCGTTTTTAAGTTCTGTTATCATATCTGAAAGAAGAAAATGATGTGCCATTTAAAAAAAGTGTAAAATTATATAAATCAAAGTTTTTTTAAATTAAAATAATGAATAAATACTTTGTTTTAATTCAAATAATTTCTTACTAAAAACCTTGGAACGTGCCCATCGATCCCGGGAGCAAAGGAATATTCCCAGGGAATATAGGGATATTCCCAGGGAATATGGGAATATTCCCAGAGATTATCGGGAAAGTTCTCAAAGCAACGACTTAATTGAATTATGCCTATGTATAAAGGTGTACTTGCTTTTGCACATAGCGCAAAAGTTATTTACAAAAATATATACAACTATTTAAGTCAATATTCCCAGTCGTTCCCAACGTGCCCGGGAGCGTTCCTGGGAATTAG
Organism: Pseudoips prasinana; assembly: GCA_951640165.1. Classification (NCBI taxonomy): domain Eukaryota; kingdom Metazoa; phylum Arthropoda; class Insecta; order Lepidoptera; family Nolidae; genus Pseudoips; species Pseudoips prasinana. Next base: position 12,063,560 of record OX621259.1, on the reverse strand, counting down.
GGAACGTAGGAAACGATCCCGGGAACGGCGCACTACTAGCTACGTAAGACAATACATGATTCGCCTGTGTACATGCTAGCTCTAATGTCTTATATGAATATGTATTTCTGTGTGCAATAAAGAATAAATAAATAAATTTTTGTATTTCTTATACAATTCGGTAAGTTAAGAACCCAGGTGGTTCTGATGTTACATGAAGGGACCCAGGAGACTCAACAGATTGAGTCTTTTAGGTTTTTACGTAGAAATACGTTTCGTATAATTGTTACGTATAATAACGTGTATGAGTAAAAAAAAACTGTCGCCTTTATTTTGAATAATTTTAAGAGAGTTATTACTAATTAAAAGAGTTTACGTTTGGTGATGTTCTCTTTGTAATTAAATTCTCTTAGTCCACAGGGACCCAGATATTCGTGGATCCTAGAAGGTGTTAACCAAACTGCTAAGCGGTCTCTATGAGTATGCGTAGTTGAGTGGCAGTTATGGCAAATGGGCGCAGACTGCGGCCAGTACATGGTTTGCGTGGCCAAGTTTGTCAAGCGAGTGGTGTTGGAGAGTGTGTCACTTGCTGTTTGGAGCAGGCTGTCGACGTGACCCGGTGGCTACCTTCGGGGCTGGGGCCCTGAGGTGCCTGGTCTGGCGGGTGTGCGCCTGCGCGCGTGTCCGGCTCCTATGGGAGCTTAAGCGCAGTTGAGTACATGATCCCGTGGCGTGGTGAGTGGACTCCCGATGTGTGTGCCGACTGTTTCCATGGTGGGTGACTTTAATTATTTAGGCACTTTGATATTTTGCTTAAACGAATTTTGTAAAGTTTTTGGAAATAAGCTTGTGTGCCGAGCATTGTGTGTTGTTTTGAGAATTACAAATTTATTTAAAGATTCTCTATTTGTGCAAAGCGTTTTTCGCAAAGAGCAAATACATTAAGGGAAGTCTTATCTTGCGGTTGGGATAGTCTCTGTCTTGGAGGTCCTCTTACTCAGATATGCTATCCTGGCTGACGGATACACTTCAAGTAAGGTAGGGTTTCATGTGGTTGGATGCTGTCTTGGAATGCGCTCAGACATGCGATCCTAGTATATGGGACATGCCGGACGTGTGGTCCTGGAGCTGTTTGTTACACGTAAGGTCATGCCACGGGTTGGCCGCTGACGAGACGTGGTGTAAGATATGTTTGTGTTAAATATTGACTGTGTTTTATTGATAATTTGGGTTGGAATACGCTTTTATCTGGAACTGATTAACACACGCAAAGTTATGTCTTACGTAAGTGCGCGTAGATCTCTAGTGAGTTGTGAGGTGGCACTCCCCCGACGGGAACTGCCCCGGGTGAACGGTACAGATATCAGTTTATTTTATACTCTTGTGGTTAGGCTGAGTTAGGTGTGCTTAGCCTACATATGTGTCGAATTGTTGTTTGACTTTGATGCTACACAAAGGTTGTGTTTGAAGCTATCTCTTATCATTTATGGACATGTTTTTGTGCTGTAGTTTTGTTTCATTACAGAGTCTGACAATGAGATCGAGGAGTCTACCACTCAGAGTGTCACCCAGCCTTCAGAAGTCGAGATGTCCGATGAAATTGATGAGCCACAACCCAGCACGTTCGCAACACGTGGTGCTGAAAGCTCGAGGATGTCGTTGCCAAGCCTGGAGACTGATCGCCAGAGTTAAAAGATGGAGCCCGTGGACAGCCTCCTGTCAGGAAGGGCCGTGTGGAAGAGGAAACGACAGCAATGTGGGGATTTTCTATAAAAAGGCGATGCCTCGCCGGCATCGCCCTCTTTTGCGTCCCAAGAGTTGTCCAGGCTGTTACTCTGTCCGATTGCGGATCGATTCGTAAAAGTCTTTGTTTATAATTGTTAGCCAGTTTAGTTCGGGTGATTTTACTTCTTTTGTTCGTATTCTTTGTTTGAATTAAAATTATTTGGTTGTTAAATATATTTGTGATTATTGTTTTCGTAAGTTGTATTAAAATTTGTTTGAAAAAAAAGCTACTTCTGGTCTAATTCCTTAGAACAGATAAATTATAAACCTACCTGTCTGCATTTTTGTGCTGCAATTTTTTTATTTGGTTTTCACATTGCATCTCATTTGTTAGATCACAATTTATGGAAAGATGTGATACATTTGTTGTTGTTCTATAGACATAGCTGGGCATTAACTCGTTAATCCGTTAATCGTTAATTAACGAAGTTAACATTGTAATTAATGGATTAACTTTTAAGTTAACTTTAAAAATTTTAACGGACAAGTTAACTTCCGTTAATATGTAGAAGTCCGTTAATCGTTAACCCTAGAAAGATATCCTTATTTACACTGCCATTAAAGATAACCATTACGCTTTTGAGGCGCATAATACCTTTTTTTTATTATTAAATACTTATTTTATTGTATTTATTAACCTGATAGTAGTAATGTGTGGGTATAGAACTAATAAAAACAATATTAGTTAATTTAATTATATATTTGAAACATTAAATTCAAATAAACAACCTCTAGAAAAAATCAAAAAATAAATTAGCAGTCTTCCGTTTACAGCAAATTGAAATCACTAAGGGTCTGTTCAGATAAAGTCACAATGTCCAGATAAAGTCCCGAATAAGCTACTTGCAACTTATCTATCGAATAAAGACATCGTTTGCGTTTCATAATCCATAAATAGTACTAACTGGCAAATTAACTGCTAAGTAAACTATTGGTCAGATCAAGCTTAAGGGTCTGTTTCACAATGTCCAGATAAAGTGTCGGATTGCTAACTAACAAATAAATAAACTGACAGATATACTTTCTGGATAAAACACATTGCGTTTCACCATCACTTTCCCGGTAAATTTATTTGCCAGATATTCGGCAGTTACTAATAGGTAGGTTTGGCAACGAGCATTTTATCGTTCCGTTTTACGAAACAGACAACCTATACATACATTTCTTGTGATAAACACACCTAAAAATATCTTTTTACTCATTTTTATGGTTAGCATTTTCAGGTTTGCATAAATATTTTAAAAATTATCTTCTAACTATTATTTTATCAAATAAAAATACATACATAAATTGTTTTTTTTTTGCGTGAAATTAAACGTACGAAAGTGAAATAAATAGACGTCAAATGTTAATGTCAACAAATGTTTGTCGCGGTGTTTTGGTGGTGTTTTTCTTAGCGGTGTCGGATTTATGCGTGGTTCACGATCAAGTAATTCATCAATTTAGTCTTCAATAGTATCAAATATTACCATTTTATTCTAACAATAAACACCACCGAAATAAGCATCGAATGACATCTGTCAGATATCTTATCCATCAGTTTACTTTGCTATCTGAAGCTTGATCTGGCCAATAGTTTACTTTGCAGTTTATTTGCCAGATAGTACTATTTATGGATTATGAAACGCAAACGATGTCTTTATTCGATAGATAAGTTGCAAGTAGCTTATTCGGGACTTTACCTGGACATTGTGTCTGGCTTAGCAGTCAGTATCACTAACCACTAGATCAACAGGCTAATCAAGCATCTTCTACACGGTTGTAAACCAATGTACCAACAGAAGTCAAATAGGTGGGATCTAGTTTCCATCCGTCGATTGTGTTTCGGCTAGACGGACAACTAGACTGCAGTTGTAAACTGCAGTCTAGTTGTCAACCACCAGGGTGACCTTTGTTAGGCCTGACGGTTTCCAACCTTCTAGAACAGACATTACGATCATACCTCAAGAAATAGCAGCATTCTAAGAGGATAAACAGTTGTTAAACGTCTACTTTGTAAATAGTAATTTTGGACCTCAATCCGTCTTCCCTTCTAGCTATCAGTCTTTGCATTAGCTCACACTTACCTATTTTAAGTATAATTTGTTCGATAAAGCTATAATTGCACATAAGTTCCAAATTAAACAAAACTCACTAGTAAATAACCTACAGTGATAACTAACTTACCATTTATTTTATTTGTGACAATTACCAGGCTGCCATTCCCAAACTAGGAGGGAGCCTCTCCTATGGCAAACAGACATCTAATAGACATACTTAATCATTATAGATATATTACACCCACAGACAGAACAAACAATCGTGTTCATCACATAAAGATTTACTTATACAGGCGGGCCGAAGAGTTGATGTTCAAACGCAAAATTTAGATACTTTGTGATGAGGAGTATCGTCTGTCAAGCGTGGCGATTATGGCATATACCCTCCATTCCTTGGGGAGGCTTTTGTCCAGCAGTGGACGTTCTAGAGGGTTGGAAACCGTCAGTCCCAACAGAGGTCACCCTGGTGGTTGACAACTAGACTGCAGTTTACAACTGCAGTCTAGTTGTCTCGTTGTCCGTCTAGCCGAAACACAATCGACGGATGGAAACTAGATCCCACCAATTTGACTTCTGTTGGGACGTTGGTTTACGGTTGTAAAACACGGTTGTGTAGAAGATGCTTGATTAGCCTGTTGATCTAGTGGTTAGTGATACTGACTGCTAAGCCAGACACAATGTCCAGGTAAAGTCCCGAATAAGCTGCTTGCAACTTATCTATCGAATAAAGACATCGTTTGCGTTTTATAATCCATAAATAGTACTAACTGGCAAATAAACTGCAAAGTAAACTATTGGCCAGATCAAGCTTAGGGGTCTGTTTCACAATGTCCAGATAAAGTGTCGGATAGCCAACTAACAAATAAATAAACTGACAGATATAAGTTCTGGATAAAACACATTCTTCTACACAAATAGCGCTTTACACAAACAAACTCGCAGCAGCTAGTGAGCGTACAGCTAGTGAGGTAATAAAAAACGTCATCGTCTTATGAATCTTCTCGTTTTGTATCGAAGGTTATAAAAAATACATTTAAGAAAAGTAAGAATGTCTGTTCAAGATATGTAAATTTGTTTGCCGACAATTCCCTAGATGGCGTTACTGTCGAAATAGATCGCGGTATGGTTTCGTTCGCAATTTTAGGTGACCTACCGATGTATTAATTTTTGAAATATAGATCAGTATACAGATGTAGTTTTATTTTATTACCTTCTTGTATACACACCCCCGGCGAAGCTCGGTCTTAAACATTGTTCCTTCGAGCCCCTATCAAAAATATTACACTAGACACTAACCTAACCTAACAAAAATATTACACTAACCTAACCTAACAAAAATATTACACTAACCTGACCTAACAAAAATATTACACTGACCTAACCTAACAAAAATATTACACTAACCTAACCTAACAAAAATATTACACTAACCTAACCTAACCTTTTTTTTTTTTTTTTTTTACATGGTGGAAATGTATTAAACTTACGCATACCCGCCGCTTGGGGAGGCGACGGGTTATGTGGGACTCTCCGGGCTAGTCCCGGGATACGCACTAAAACCACCATGGTAGCCAGCCTCACAATGCCTGTAGCGGGGGGTCTGGGTACTCGTGGACGATCTCGCCAGTACCCCCGCTGTACACTGAGCGTCTGAGACTCTCCTCCGGGGACGGGAGGGGGCTAAATGCCTCCACCCCTCCCCTTCACGCACAAGCGCGTTTAGGCAACCTGAGCTACAGCAGGTTACCTCTTCCCGGGACCGCTTATGTAAGACGAGTGGAGTTCCCCTCCTCCAAACGCCAGCGGTTTGGAGGAGACAATATTACACTAACCTAACCTTACAAACATATTACACTAAACTTTTTTTTTTTTTTTAACGTGGGGAAATCCTTTACGGATCCCTGCTGCTGGGCAAGCGACAGGGTATGTCGGGCTCCCAGTAGATTACCGGTGTACCGACTAAAACCCCACGGTGTTTCCACAACTGCCTTTAGTCCAGGCCACGGGATTTGCGTGAGCATTCACCGCAGCCTGAACGGGCACTCGCCCGCCTCTATCTAGGCAGGCCCCGTCACGAGAAGGACTTCAAGTCCTCCCTCCGCTAAAGGCGCGCGCCGAAACACGAGCGCCACCGCCTTGGGCCTGTTCTGGTCAGGTGGCAAACTGCCCTCCGTCTGACGCCCGCAGTCCATCTCCTAGGGTGGCCGGAGATCCGCCACACGCGCTCTCCGACGTCCAGGTCTCCTGGCGCGGGTAGGAAGGGGGCTCGTGAGCTCCCGTTCCCGTTCCGCAGCCTCCTTCGCAGCCATCACCTCCTCGCAGAAGGAGACAATGGCATTCCAGGCTGTCTCGCTGTCGACCATGGATTGTGTCATGGCCGACAGCGAGAGGCCCCCACGCCGAGTGTTGCGACCAGGACACGGCGTTGTTCCACCCACGCTGGACAAAGAGCCAGGATATGGTGTGCCGTGTCCTCTGAAAAAAATTCACTAACCTAACCTAACAAAAATATTAGACTAACCTAACCTAACAAAAATATTACACTAACCTAACCTAACCTTACAAAAATATTAGACTAACCTAACCTAACAAAAATTTTACACTAACCTAACCTAACAAAAATATTACACTAACCTAACCTAACAAAAATATTACACTAACCTAACCTAACAAAAATATTACACTAACCTAACCTAACCTAACAAAAATATTACACTAACCTAACCTAACCTAACAAAAATATTACACTAACCTAACCTAACAAAAATATTACACTAACCTAACCTAACCTTACAAACATATTACACTAACCTAACCTAACCTATCAAAAATATTACACTAACCTAACCTAATAAAAATATTACACTTACCTAACCTAACAAAAATATTACACTGACCTAACCTAACAAAAAAATTACACTGCGGTTGCGGCACTCCAACCCACGCAAAAACCTGCCACAGTAATCCCCAGCACCAAACCAGCATTGATAATCACTCCCAAAAACGAGGGTATTAGTTCATCAGATACTCTTAAAGCCTTCAGGTCGGGCGTGTCTTTTAAAGACACCAATTTCACTCCCTCTGTTGTGAAATACATCTCCAACAATAAAGTACGGGTGGAGTTTGATAAGCTGGAACACAGAGATATTGCCCTACAGAAGATCGCGAAGGCCAACTGTGACGTCACGGCTCAAGAGTCCCGCAAGCTTAAGCCCATGATCATACTAAAAGGCGTCTCTGTGGACACTTCACCCGAGAGCTTGGTCGAAATTATATTGGCACAAAACAACTTCAACAGCAACACTCCGTTCACCAATCAGGATTTAACCTTTAAATTCAAAAGAGGGAATCGGAACACCAATCTTTACAACGCCGTGTTCATTGCTTCTCCTGCTTTGTGGAGGGAAATTATCAGAGTTGGAAAGGTAAACGTAGACCACCAAAGAGTACACACGGAAGAATACACACCTCTGCTACACTGTTACAAGTGCTTGGAGTTCGGACACACCCGCAAAAACTGCACCAACGACAAAACAGTCTGCTCCCATTGCTCTGGCGTTAATCATACATACAAAGATTGCCCAGTAAAGAGTGACAGTGACAAAGCAGACTGTTACAATTGCATACAGCACAAGAAAAAGTTTAACATTCAAGCACTCACAAACACACAACATAGTGCCACGTCAAATTCTTGCCCTAGAGTTATCCAAATTACTGAAAGGCTGCGCTCTAGAATTGACTATGGGCAGTAATACGAGACAATTGAACACAAACACTTCACACGTGCACACACATACATCTAACTTCATCTTAAGCTGCGTACAGGTCAACCTAGGTCGGGGCAGAAATGCCACCCAGGAGTTGAAGGTTCATATAAACACGCAAAAAACGGACATAATATTTGTAAACGAACCGTATGTCGGATCCGGCAGGCTTATGGGAGCCTTCCCTGGCTATACCATCTATCAGTTTCCCCAGGCCACTTCCAACACCAAAGCCGCCATTTTGGTCAGGGAGGGCTCTGTAAGCTCTATTGGATCCACTGAATTTAGCGACTCAAATCTCGCCATAATCAAAATCAACTCAAGAGGTTCGAGAGACATCTACATAATTTCACCCTACATTGAGCCCAGAAATGATGCCGACTGCGCTCTTCACAAACTGGACGCCTTTCTTGAAAAAACATCCGACTCCATACATCTGATCTGCGGGGACTTTAATGGATGGCATGGTTTATGGGGATCTACAACCAATAATAGAAGGGGTAATAGTGTCGCCGACGTCATCTTGCAACGGGATCTGCAGGTGTGTAATGTTGGTAGCGAACCCACATTCGCCACCACTACACATGGCCAAGTTAGAACATCAATTATTGATTTGACGCTCTTTAGTAACCCCGAACACTCACAAGTCCTCAACTGGAAGGTGGATCCCAACATCAGTCCCTCTACCGAACACCGTGCAATAACTTTTAATCTGTCCCTGGGCAGAACTCCTCTCTCTAAAAACATTAAACTGTCTACATTCAAATATAATACCGCTGCGGTTAAGTGGGGCGTGTCGTCAAACCGCTTTGCGCAAGAGATTAGCGGTGGTGTCGATTTGGAATGTAATACATATATCAGCACTTAGCAGATCAGAACTTGATACCTTTATTGCTAACCTCACTGCCGGTATTCAACGTGCTTGCGACAAACTCCTCCCACGCAACTCTAGTCGCCCACACCGACCACCGTGGTGGAATGACAAGCTCGATGAAATCAAAACCAGAGTTCTGAAAATACACCATCGACTAATTAACTGCCGACGTCGCCATCGCCCCATAGATGACTTGATCGCAGAGAATGATAGGACCCGGAAGGAGTACAGTGAGGCTATCCGAGCTGCCTCTACTGAGCACTTCCGAGAGTTCTGCTGTAAACAAACCAAGGAAGATGTCTACTCTGTGACAAATCGTATAATTAAAACCTCCCCACTACGACAGCCACTCTCAACACTAAAACTCGATGATGGAACTTACACCTCCAATTCTAATGACACAGCACGCGCTCTCTTAAATAAATTCTTTCCCGACGACTCCCCTGACTCTACTGACGGACAAAGACTTATAAGATCACTCATGCACCAACCTATCGATACCCCCCATGACCCCCCATTCACCTACACTGAAATCCTACAGTGTATCAAATTCATGAACCCCAAAAAGGCTCCTGGCGTAGACCACCTTACCGCTGACATTTGCCTACAATTTATCATCTCTTTCCCACAAACCATAACAGATCTTCTCAATAGGTGTCTGGCGCTCAACTATTTTCCCAAGTCATGGAAGACTGCTGTCGCCAAGATAATTCCAAAAGCAGGAAAAACTGACTTTACCACCCCTTCTTCCTTTAGGCCAATTGGCCTTATTAACGTTTTTGGCAAACTGCTGGAAAAACTTATCATCAATCGCCTCTCTCATCACCTTGCCGTCACCAACGCTTCGTCAAAGAGGCAGTATGGATTTAAGCTGCGAACTTCCACCTTTCAAGCCGTTGACAATGCTCTTAGCATAGTTAGGCGCGCTTTGGCAAATAAGGAAATGGTTATCGCCACTTCTTTAGATATAAAGGCTGCCTTTGATCACGCCTGGTGGCCTGCTATCTTCCATAGTCTGAGACAAGTTCGGTGCCCCAAAAATATTTATAACATATTACTCAACTACGTTGAGGGTCGCGTGGTTAAACTCGGCTTTTCGGACTGTGAAGTAAGTAAGTCCATGACGATGGGTTGCATCCAGGGCTCCGTCTGCGGCCCATCGTTATGGAATATCCTGCTAGATCAGCTGCTTACGGTCGAACTTCCCGCGGGATGTCATCTGCAGGCATTTGCTGATGATGTTCTTTTGATTACCCATTCCAAAACTGCCAACAAATTGGAGAACATCACCAACACCGCGTTGTCTCAAATTCTTGAGTGGGGTAGGTCCGTGAAACTCACATTCGGTCCTGACAAGACACAAATTGTGAGTTTCACGAACAAATCTACTAAATGTAAGATCTCATTTGACAACCAAGTTCTTCAATTTGTTGGACAATTCAAATATCTCGGCATTATAATTGATCGCAAACTACAATTCACTAAACACTGCGACTACATTATTGAAAAAGCGAAGGTCTTACTGCAGAAACTAACCATTTTCATCAGACCTACATGGGGAGTGCACCCAGAAAATGTTAGGATAATATATGAACAAGTCATTCAGCCCATCATTTGCTACGCTGCTAGCATTTGGTCCAGCGCTGTTAAATACCAGTACATCAGCAGCAAATTCCTGTCACTCCAGAGACTCTTCGCTCTCAAAATAATTCAGGCTTTCAGAACCGTGAGCACTCCCACATCTATCTGTCTAGCTAATCTTACACCTCTTCCTGCTAAAATCCTTGAATGCGCTAACAACGAGAATACCAAATTAAAGGGAGCTTCCACCTTTCTCCCCTCCGACACTCCTATAGAAACTCTTTCACCACCTTCCGAACTCTTACACCCCTCTTCTAGAATCTCAATTCAATTCCCTGAAGTCTACTCCACTGATGACATCACCTCCATCCGCGACAACAATAACACCGTGGAGTGCTACACTGATGGCAGCAAACACGATGACATGGTTGGCGCTGCTGTTGTTATCTTGAAACCTGGCAAACAGGCCATAACTAAAAAGCTAAAACTGCCATTCGCCATTGAACATGCCTGCCAGTGGCTTCTGAGCAACAACATCACACACTCCATCATCTTCTCGGATTGTAGGTCTGGACTGACCGAACTGGCTAATCCTGACAGTGGAAATCCATTTGCTGTCCGGATCCATCGACACCTACATAATGCTCTCATTTCCGGACTAAACATCAAATTTGCTTGGATAAAATCACACATAGGCTTATCCGGAAATGAGATGGCAGATTCTGCAGCCAAATCGGCCGCTTCCATGCACCGCAGCCCAGACTACTACTCCATTCCCATGAGCTATGTAAAACAGCGCAACCGCGAAATCGCCCACCAATCTCTTGCTGAACTATACTCTACTACCACTCACCTAAAAACTCTACTTCCTACATTCGATGACCTTCAGTCTTACCTCAAACTAGTCAAGCCAAATTTCCCAATAACGCAATTTTTATCAAATCATGGCTTTCACCGACAATACCTCCATCGATTCAAAATCACCGACACTGATCTCTGCCCATGCGATGATCAGTCATCACAAACTCTGGAACATCTGATACAGTCATGCCCCAGATTCTTGTCCACCAGAAACGACCACCTGGTGGCTTCTAGTTCTAACGACCCCTACAACCTCTGCGTTGCCATCCAGAATCCGGCCACACTCGATACTTTCCATAACCACATTTGCTACATTGTTCGACACATCAAAGACTTCAACAAATAACACCAAGTATCGAGCTGTGGACCGCTCTTTGGTGCCAGCGTTTGCCTCGGGAAACAATTATTCTCGTGACAAACGCTGACATACATAATAATTATATTTATCTATATACATATTTAATACCTAATTTCCACCTATCCAAAACAACAGGAGTATCTCTCTTCCTACCCAACACCAATCCTTCACTCACCAGCAATGAGAAAGGGAAGACGTATCACACGCGTTACCCTTTCTCTCCTTATATATATACCAAAAAAAAAAACCTAACCTAACAAAAATATCACACTAACCTAACCTAACCTTACAAACATATTACACTAACCTAACCTAACCTATCAAAAATATTACACTAACCTAACCTAATAAAAATATTACACTTACCTAACCTAACAAAAATATTACACTGACCTAACCTAACAAAAAAATTACAGTCCCCCACCGACGACCGCCCGCATTTACTGCGGGGCCCTCACGCCCCTCCCTTAGTGGAGGGGCCCGGGAACGACCGTGAGTGCTTGGCCGTTCCCGCCCGACGATGGTGGCGATTTGTGCAATGCGAGCGAAGGCGCCCCCGCGCCTGTCGCCCGCTAATCACCACCAGAAGGAGGGAGGCGACGATCGTACAACCGCCGTCTCCCACCCCTTCTTCGCCTGCGGAGCGGCGGCGCGAGAGGATCATCCTCCCGCGCGCGCTCCGCCGCCTCCTTTTGCGACATAACATCCTCGCAAAAGGAGGCAACCGCCGCCCAAGCCTCCTCACTCCCCAGCATGGAGTTCACCACACTGGGAAGTGAGAGGTCCTGCCTGACCACATCTGTCAGGGCACGGCGCAGCTCAGCCCAGGCTGGGCACACCTCGAGGGTGTGCTGCGCCGTGTCCTCCGCGGCTCCGCAATGGTGGCACGCCGGGGTTTCCTCCCTCCGGATCCGGTGCAGGTGCGTTCCGAAACAACCATGTCCGGACAACACCTGCACTAGACGGAACGAGAGGAAACCGTGGGGGCGCTCGAGCCAGTCCCGCAGGGCTGGACCGAGCGCGTCCAACGTCCGGCGTCCAAAGGTGGCGGAGGCGAGGTCCTGTGTCCAGTGTAGGACGATTGCGTCCCTCGCCTCCCGCCGCACGGCATCCCGCTCTTGCGCGGCGGGGCGCTCACCCAGCGCCCTACGCCGCGCCGTCCACTCATACACTCTGGCGAGCACCCATGCCTCCAATTCCCAGGGAGGGGTGCCGGCCAGAGCGCACGCCGCCGCAAAACCCACCGAGCGGTAGGCCCTCGCCACCCGCTGTGCAATGGCCCGTTGGGGCCTGCGGATGGCGGTTGCATTCTCCCTCCTGTGGAGGGAGTCCGCCCAGATGGGTGCCCCGTACAGGGCCATGCTCTTCAGGATGCCGGCATAGAGGCGCCGGCATCGCTCCTTGGGCCCTCCCAGGTTTGGGAGGAGCCATGAGAGGGCGTCCGCGGCTTTCAGCAGGCGCGTCGACAGCCCGCTAAAGTGCGGGCCGAAGCGCCACCTGCTGTCCAGCACGAGGCCCAGATACTTCATCTGGGCCCCGACCCCTATCCGGACGCCCTCCACCACGATGTGGGCGTCAGGAGGGCAGCGCTGCCGAGGCCCGTGAAAGAACACGGCCTCGGTCTTGTTCAGCGCTACCCTCAAACCAAGCTGGCGGATCCTACCTGCCACTAAGGATCCGCCAGCTGAGGCCAGACAGGCCGCCTCCCGAAAGTCCCTCCCCCGGGCAACGAGGAGAGTGTCATCCGCGTAGCAGATGACACTCGTGCCCTGGAGGAGGGTGCCGCGCAGCAGCCAATCGAATCCGATGTTCCACAAGAGGGGCCCCAGCACCGAACCCTGTGGAACACCGGACTCCGCGCCGTAGCGCCTGATCCTGGCCGTCCTGTCCGCCAAGAGGACCTCCCGGTCCTCCAGGTAGTTGGCCAGGATCACCCGCAGATATTGGGGCACTCCGTGGTACCGGAGTGCCTCCAATATGGTCGAGTGGGGCACGGAGTTGAAGGCGTTGGCGATGTCGAACGACACCGCCAACACTCCGTCCCCAGCTCCAACCGCCTCCTGCACTTGGCCCCTGAGTAGGGCCACCGCGTCGACCGTCGAACGCCCCTGTCGAAACCCGAACTGGGCGTCCGACAGGTCTGGCCCTACCTCCCGCAACTGGCTATTAAGCCGGGTGGCGATGATCCCCTCGAACAATTTACCGACCTCATCGAGCAGAACGATGGGCCGGTATGCCGAGGGGGAGTCCACCGGGCGTCCCTCCTTCCGGAGCAGGCAAAGCTGCCCCTCCTTCCAGATTTTCGGGAACCTCCCAGCCGTCAGGCACGCGCTGAAGAGGTCCCGAAACCTCTCCTCCATGAGGGACGCCGCGATGGCCACCACCCGTGCGGGGACACCATCCGGTCCAGGGGCCGTCTTCTTCGCGCGGAGGGACAGAACCCCCGCGCGAAATTCCTCCACCGATACTGGAGGGACCTCCTCCTCCGGCGAAGCCACCACCCCCCCCAGCGGGGGGTTCATCGTTGGTGGGGTGAAGTCGGTCCTGCGCGGAAACAGTGACCGAACCACCCCATCCAGCAACGCCGGCTCTAGGGTCTCCGCTAATGGGGGACCGTAAGGGCGCAGCTGGCTCCGCGCCTGCTTATACGGCCTCCCAAACGGATCCCTGTCGAGGCCCTCCAGCATCTCGGCCTTTGCCGAGTCCTCGGCGGCGCACATTTCCGACTTGAGGACCGTCTTTGCCTCTAGGTAAGAGGCGTAGAGGCGGTCCTCCTCAGCCTGACATCGGCTGGTGCGCCGCCGACTCCGCGTGTAGGCCCTCCTGGCCTCCACGCACGCGGCCCGTAGCGCCGCCAGCTCCCCCGTCCACCAATAAACGGCGCGACGGGGAGGCGGACGGCGAGACCGAGGCATGCTGGAGTTGCACACCTCGGTCAGGGACCCCCGCAGCTGAACCGCTGCGGCGTCCACGTCCGTGACCTCAACAGGGGGCGAGAGCCAGTCCCGGAGGAACGCAGCCTCCTGGGCTGCCTCCCGGTTCAGGCGGGTGAGAGCCCACCGCGGGAAGGGAGATTGGCCCGAGCGGGCCATCCCCCGCGGGCTCTGGGTGGAGATGTCGAACCGCACATATCGGTGGTCCGACAGGGTCTCCACCAACTCCACCCGCCAGTTCACGACGCGGGCGGCTAGAACGGGGGTGGCGAACGACACGTCCACCACTGACCCTCCCTGTTGCCGCACACACGTCTGAACATCCCCCCTGTTTAGCAGGGACACGCCGCACGAGGCCGCCCAAAATTCGACGGCGCGCCCCCGGACGTTGCAGGACGCCGCTGGGTTGCCCCAGGCCACCGACTTGGCGTTCAAGTCGCCCAACACTACGACCTGACGTGGTGCCGCCCTCCCGACGACTGCCGTAAGGACCTCGAGAAAATTCTCGAAGTCCCTTAGAGGGCGGTTTGGGGAGAAATAGACCCCGACCAGGGCTATTTCTCCCCACGCGGCGGCCACGTATCCCGGACCCCTCTCTAAAAGCGAGAGGGGAGGGGAGTCCGTGGCAGGCCGCGACACCAACGCCACCAAGCCGTCTCGATCACCCAGCCAACGGCCAGGCACCGAGTACGGCTCGGCGACCACCGCCACGTCCACCAACCACTCGGCCACAGTCTGCATCAGCAGATCCTGTGCCGCTCTGCAGTGGTTGGTGTTCGCCTGGAGGATGCGATGTTCGACTCTATGCATCGGACATCACACCCTCCTCCTCCAGAGCCGCCGAGGTCCCAGCTACTGGGGTGGCGGTGGCAGCGACAGGCCGGGTCGGCGCCTGCGCTTTGCCCTTCTTAAGGGGAGGAATACAATTCCTCCCCTTCATAATGTGGCCCGCAAGGCGGCCACTGGCGGCACACACCGCGCAGTGCGGTGCGGTGGCCTCGCAGGAGGCGGCTTTGTGCCCCTCGTTGCCGCAGCGGTAGCAGCTGTCCGTCCTGTCGACACTGGACGGACAGAGGGCCCGGGTGTGACCGATGCCGAAGCACCGGTAACACCTCAGCGGCGGGACCTCAAGGGCCCGGACCGCCGCCGAGCTGAACCCGACGGCGAGCCGTCCCTTCTCGAGGACGGCTTTGGCAGCGGCGACTGGGCACTCCAGGCGAATTGCGCCCATGCCGCCGCGCCCGGGCCTGATGCCCCCGCCTTGTACCGCTGCGACTTCACAGCCCCCTATGGCTGCGATTGCTGCCACCACCTCCTCCTTGGTGACGGAGTCGTCGAGATCCGTCACCTCAATGGCCGCTGACTTTACCGGCCTGGCCACCTTCGCCGAGTCTGCGATGACCTCTTGCAGCTTAGCTGCGAACAGGTCCGCGTTTTTGCCGCCCTCGGCCCCCGGGAACTCGAAAATTCGAGCCCCAGCTTGTGTCCGGCGGCATGACACTTTGCCGATGCCCAGTTTCGTGGGATCGGCGTTTGCACGCGCCCGCACCATTATGGAGGCGTATGTCTGGCCTCGCTCCGCAGCCTCCGCGGTGAGCGTCACCACGACGGCCGCGGTCTTGGGAGGAACCAGTTTCCTCTTTGCTCCGGCTTGGGGGGAACTCTTTCCCTTCCCCTTTCCCGTGCCAGTCGACTGACCAGCAGGGGTGGTGGCGGGGACGGCTGGGGCTGGAGGGGTTCTCTTCCCCTTCCCTTTCCCTTTGCCAGTCGGCTGCGACTGGCTGGGAGTGGTGGTAGCGGGAACGGCAGGGACGACAGCTGCCGTCCTTTTGCCCTTGCCCTTCCCCTTACCGACCACCTTCGTCCAGCTCTGCTGGTTGGTCGGGGTGGTAGAGGGGAGAAGGGCGTCCTCCGTCTGGGACGAAGGCACCGGCTCCTTTTGCCTCCTGTCCGCCGCAAGCGGCGGCCGGACGACTTTCTCCGGCAATAGCCGGTCCTCAATGCCTGCCAGGCAGGCTCTAACAAACGCCCTCTCCTCCGCCATGACCTTGCGGAGGATATCCTCAAGGCCGGAGGAGGGGGCGAGGCCCTCTGCCGCAGGTCTGGGCTCGGCTTGGGATGGCCGGGCCGTGGCTTCAGCCAGCTTTTGGTGCAGCTGGCTTACCTCCTGCTGCAGGCGATCCACTTTCGCCTGCAGCTGCCGCGATTCATCGCTGGCCTTGCGGTTGACCAGCTCCGCGACGATGCCGCACATGCTGGCGGCCCGGCATTTGAGGGACTTTTGAAAAGTCCCTTTTAGGTGGGAGGACTTGGTGGCGACCTGGACGATTACCTCCTCGTCCTCTAATGCCATCCGCTCTAGTTCGGCCAGAGAGTGGTCCGCGTACAGAACGCGGGACGCTCCGTATCCCGATTTGGCACGGGCGGCGCGCGCCCGTTCCTCCCTGGCCGCTACCTGCTCCTCCAGGTCTTGCTGGAGCTGCTCCCGCCTGGTGAGGTCCAACTCGCGCTGGGCGTCTACCAAACCCACGTCGTGGGTATCCGCTGTTATTGCCAACTTCTTGGCCTTGACCCTCTTTTTAGGCTCCTTTGCCGAGCCTGAGCCCGAGGAGCCATCGGACACAACCTTGAGGAAGGTCCGCTTCCTCGATGCCGATCGCGATCGACAAACATCGATCGCCATCGAATCACCATCCGATGCGATGGACTCTATGTCGGAGTCCGACATATCGCCCGCTCTCCCTCCGTAGAAGGCTCTGCCTTCCGACGCCGACGCGTCGCGTTGGCCCTGAGAAGGGCCTTTTGGTTGGCCCTGAGAAGGGCCTTTGGGTTGGCCCTGAGAAGGGCCTTTGGGTTGGCCCTGAGAAGGGCCTTTGGGTTGGCCCTGAGAAGGGCCTTTTTTGGCAAAATGCCCGAGGGCATCCCGCACAGGTTTTGGCATAATCCGCAAGTTCGTAACACACAAGGCAGTTGTTTGCTACGATGCACAGTGCACTTTAGCCGTACCCAGTCTGCCATCCGTTACGGTGGTCAGAACTGGGACGTTTCCGGGGAACGCGACGTGGACGCAAGCACTGTGGGGTGGTTCCCCACACTAACCTAACCTAACCTAACCTAATAAAAATATTACACTAACCTAACCTAACAAAAATATTACACTAACCTAACCTAACCTTACAAACATATTACACTAACCTAACCTAACCTATCAAAAATATTACACTAACCTAACCTAATAAAAATATTACACTTACCTAACCTAACAAAAATATTACACTGACCTAACCTAACAAAAAAATTACACTAACCTAACCTAACCTAACAAAAATATTACACTAACCTAACCTAACCTAACAAAAATATTACACTAACCTAACCTAACCTAACAAAAATATTACACTAACCTAACCTAACAAAAATATTACACTAACCTTTTTTTTTTTTTTTTTTTTTACGTGGGGAAATCCTTTACGGATCCCCGCCGCTGGGCAAGCGACGGGGTATGTCGGGCTCCCTGTATTAATCTTCGGTTTACCGACTAAAACCCCACGGTGTTCCTCGAGTACCTGTAGTCGGGGCCACGGGATTCGCGTAAGCATTCACCGCAGCCCAGACAGGTCTTGGCCCGCCTCTATCTAGGCAGGCCCCGTCACGAGAAGGACTTCAAGTCCTCCTTCCGCTAAAGGCGCGCGCCGAAACAAGAGCGCCACCGCCTCGGGCCTGTTCTGGCCAGGCGGCAAACTGCCCTCCGTCTGCCGCCCGCAGGCCATCTCCTAGGGTGGCCGGAGATCCGCCACACGCGCTCTCCGACGTCCAGGTCTCCTGGCGCGGGTAGGAAGGGTGGTCGTGAGCTCCCGTTCCCGTTCCGCTGCCTCCTTCGCAGCCATCACCTCCTCGCAGAAGGAGACAACGGCATTCCAGGCTGTCTCGCTGTCGACCATGGATTGTGTCATGGCCGACAGCGAGAGGCCCCCCACGCCGAGTGTTGCGACTAGGACACGGCGTTGTTCCACCCACTCTGGACAGAGAGCCAGGGTATGGTGTGCCGTGTCCTCTGCGTCGCCGCAATGGTGACACTCGGGCGTCTGCTCCCGACCTATTAGACGCAAGTACTTTCCGAAGCATCCATGCCCCGAAAGCACCTGCGTCAGTCGGAACGTGAGAGCGCCGCGGCGCCTCTCAAGCCACCCCTCTAGGACCGGTCTTACCGCCACGATTGTGGCGTGCCCCGCACTGGGTTGCGCAAGTCGCGCCCTCCACTCATCCACCATGGATACGTGGAGCTCCGAACGCTGCGCCTCGATTTCTCGCAGCGCCGGTCGGAGACCCAGCTCGAACGAGTCCCTACGCCACTTGTATAGCAGCGCAAGGACCCTAGCCTCCAAGTCCCAGGGTGGGGAACCGGCTAGCAAGGTTGCCGCCTCGAAGGAGATCGTACGGTACCCCCTTATTACCCTAACTGCCATTACCCGCTGCGGCTTTCGCAGCTCGCGGATGTTACGGGCAGCCAGGGTTTCCCCCACACAGGAGCCCCATAAAGGGCCATCGACCGTACGATCCCCAAGTACAGCTTACGGCAAGAGGCGTTTGGTCCCCCCACATTGGGCAGCAATCTTGACAGAGCTGCTGCCGCAGCCACGCATTTGGGGACCAACCTTCGGAAGTGTTCTCCGAAGTCCCATCGGCCATCGAGAATGAGACCCAAATATCTCATTGATTTCTCGACGCCGATGCGGACGCCTCCCACCGTAATGTAAAACCCCGCCGGTGGCGCCTTCCGAGGCCCATGAAAGTATAAGGCCTCAGATTTGTGGAGCGCCACCTCGAGTCCCAGCTGCCGGATCCTCCTGACGACTTGCGCAACTCCCGCCGTACCCAACAGAGCTGCTTGCCGATGAGTCTCCCCCCACGCCATTACTAGCGTATCGTCAGCGTAGCAAGTTACGCTGACGCAAGGAGGGAGATCACCGCGCAGCACCCAGTCATACCCAATGTTCCACAGGAGCGGCCCCAGAACCGAACCCTGTGGAACACCGCATGACATCTCTCGCCGACTCCAATGACTCCGACCCGGGTAGATCACTGACCTTTCGGCCAGGTAAGCCCCAACGATGCGACGGAGGTAGATCGGCACTTGATGATACTCAAGCGCCGACCTTATGCTGCTCCAGGGCAAAGTGTTAAACGCGTTGGCGATGTCCAAAGACACCGCCAAGACCACTCCGCCCCTAGATACTGCTTCCTCCGTCAGAGCCCTCACGCGCATTATGGCATCCACGGTGGAGCGCCCTTGGCGGAAACCAAACTGGTTCTCCGCCAGATCCGGACCAATTGCTGTTAAGTGCTGGACTAGGCGGTCTGCAATAACTCTCTCGAAGAGTTTGCCCACTTCGTCCAGCAAAACTTTCATATTTACTAAAAATAATATCCAATTTAATAGATTGTCCGGAATTATTAAGCAAAATCAACTTTAACGTACCTAGCAGAACTCGTCACAATCCCCCTATATCAATTCCAATTGTTTCAACGAATTACCGACAAAACTCGTTCATAGTGAGAGCAAGTAGGAACTTTAACATGTTATGTAAGAAACATAACTTAGACCCTTATTCATTCAACATAAAAACAGTAAAGCGGTTGCTATGCCTTGATTTCTTTAGTAATAAGTAACTGTAAGGAAACTAACATTTTTAAGATATGTATTCAGTTGCATGTTTCCGAGATATAAGCAAACATGTACCAGTTTTATAATGTATGGCTATTGGTGAAAACCTGTAATTGGCTTTCTACATTATATACAAATAGCTAATCACGTATCAACAGCTGTAGGTTTTCCAACAAAATAAAATAAAATAAATAAATAAAATAAAAAACGATTGGCCGGTAGGCAGGAGGTGAGTCTGCCGGGCGCCCCTCCTTGCGGATGAGGACCAGTTTTCCTGTTTTCCACTGTTGTGGAAACTGGCCCCTCTCCAAGCACGCGCTAAAGAGCCCTCTCAGTCGGGGCCCGAGAGCCCTCAGGGCCAGGACCCAAACACGACCAGGAATGCCGTCGGGCCCTGGGGCGGTATTTTTGGCTTGAAGCCTATGCACCGCCGCTCTTAATTCCTCCCGGGTCACTTCGGGCACGTCGTCGTTTTCCGCGCTGGTTGCCAAAGAAGCTGGAGCAAAGTGCCCTTCCCTATCAGGGAACAGAGCAACCACCACCTCCCTCAGCAGCTGGGGCTGAAGACTCTGGGTCAGTGGGGGTGACCATGAGCGAAGCTTACCCCTTACCATACGGTAGGGTCGCCCCCATGGATCACGGTCCAGAGTCGACAACAACTCCTCGCGGGCTAGAGTTTTCGCCCGCGAGATGGACAGCTGCAAGGCTTTTTTGGCCGCTCTGTAAACCTCATACAGCTCCGCTTCTCTGGCTGCCGCATTTTGGGTTCGGCGTCGGTGGCGGCGATGCCTGGCATACTGGCGTCGGGCCGCCACGCAAGCGCGTCGCAGTTGTGCGATTTCCTCCGACCACCAATACACCTGACGCCTAATATGCCTTCGCCGAACCCGGGGCATTGCCGCATCACATGACTGTGTTGCAGCTTCCCGGAACCACTCGGCCTCAACATTGATATCGACAGGCCTGTCCGGTGCTGAGACCCAGGCCTGTACAATAGAGGCTTCCAGGAGGACCTCCCGATTCAATTGCACCAATGCCCAACGCGGACCGTCCCCATTCAGGGTCCCGCGAGCCGGCGCATCAAAGGTATGGGTGGAGAGATCAAATCGGATGTAGCGATGATCAGACATGGTCTCCACCCCCTCCTCAACACGCCAGCCGAGAACACGTCGCGCGATTGTGGGGCTTGCAAACGTTATGTCTACAATTGAGCCACCACGTTGCCGCACGCACGTGTTGATGGAACCCCTATTGAGGACGAGCAGGCCTTTAACTAGGGCCCACTCCTCGAGCTCATCCCCCCTCGCATCTGCAATCGGAGAACCCCAAGCAGCTGATTTGGCGTTGAAGTCCCCAAGACAGATGACGGGACGGGGATGACATCGATCGACGGCTGTGCCCAACTCTACTAAGAAACCCTCAAAGTCGGCGAGAGATCTATTGGGGGAAAAGTACACCCCGATAACAAATAAATCACCTACTGCCGCTGATACCCAGCCCTGACCACTCGAGACATTCTCAAGGCCCGGGTCACCAGCGGCAGGCCGTGAGATTAAGGCCACCGAGCCGTTTAGATCCCTGGCCCAGTCGCTACTGGGTGGAACGAAATACGGCTCGGCAACCACTGCCACATTTATCAACCACTCTGCCATGCTCTGGAACAAAAGATCCTGGGCACTGGCACAGTGGTTGATGTTGGTTTGGAGGAAGCGCAACGGGGTCATTAAGAATGGTCCATCTCAACTTCCTCCACTCGTCCAGACGCAGCCCCATCTGAAGCTGCAGTCGGACGGTTAGCCTGCGGCTGCTGCCGCAAGGGACCAGAAACCCTCTTTTGCACCACTTTTGGCGCCGCGCAGACTCTGGCACCCACCCGGTGGTCAGCAGACTTGCCAGCTGCCTTGCACAGGTGACAGTGCGGTGCTGCTGTGCACGTGGCAGCTCTGTGACCGGGTTTGCCGCAACGGAAGCAAAGCCCACTGCGGTCCTCACCCGCTGAACAACGGGCGCCCACATGTCCCTCGGCCTGGCACCGGTAGCACCTCAAAGGTTTGGGCTGCAGGAGCTTAACCTGCGCAGACACCCACCCCACGAGAAGTTTCTGGCCCACCAATTTCTGAGCTGCTGCAGCAGGACAGCTGAAGACGGTTGACCCCATACCATCAAAGCCCGGGCTGATTACTCCAGGCTTTACCTGGTCGATGGAGCAACCTCCGGCCTTCGCAACAGCCTCTTTCAGCTCAGCGACTCCAATGGAATCCTCCAAGCCCGTGACACGCAAGTCAGCGCACTTGACTGGTCTTGAGACTCGGACATCTTCCGCCGACAGTGTTGAGGCCAGCTTGTCTCTCAAGGCGTCAGCTTTTGCTACACTGTCTTCGCCGGAGACCTCCAAAAGTCGGGCTCCAGTGAGGGTCAGCTTGCAGGAGACACTCTTAATACCCAAGTCGCTGAGTACTATATCCGCTTTCGCTTGAGCTAGCAACCCGGCGTAAGTAACGCCCCTTTCTGCCGCATCGGGCTGCAGTGTCAGCACAACGGCGGCCGACGTAGGGGTGCGCAACTGGGCCATCGTCTTCCTCACTTTTTCTGCGGCTGCTCTTTCTCGTTTTCGAGCTTGAGCAGCCTTTTTTGCAGCCTTCTTTTTTGCACCAACTTCCTGCCATGCCCCATTATTGGGTATATGGCTCCCAGAAGTTGACGAAGGAACCCTCTCGGACAGGGTTGACGTCTGCCCCGAAACTGGCTTCTTCCTCTTATCTGCACTTTTTGGTGCTGGCTCGGCCTGAGAGGGAGCCTTTTCTTTGGCCGCAGCTGCCCATGATTGGGTCTTTGCTGCCGCAGGAGTATCGGCTTGCAGGGCCGGTTCATGGACAGCTGGCATCCCCGAAACCGAAGATGGTCTAGGCTCAGCATTGGTCCCCCTCCTCTTTCCCGTTGCTTGATTCCTTTTCCCCTGCACTACTGTGTCAGGGGTGGGCTTTGTCTGAGCAGCATCCGCAGCTCGCCTGCTGTCTGCAGCAAGAGGCGGACGGAGGCGCTGCTCGGGGAGAAGACGGCCTTCCAACGCCGCCAGTTTAGCGTCCATCATGCCCCCAACCGCGAGCATGATGGAACGAGTTAACTCCTCCGGCTGCAGGGATGCAGGCACCAGTAGTGCAGTCGACGACTCAGACACCGCACTAGGGCGCACTTGGGAAGTGCACTCATTTTGCCGACGGAGAAGGTTAACTTCCTCCGTCAGCTTGGCCACCTGCGCGGAGAGGCCCGAGAGCTGAGACCGCAAGGTTATGTTCTCCATCTCAAGCCTCTCAACGTTTGCGTCCACCCCTATCCGGTGGGCGACCTCATCTGCCGCAGCCTGGACTGTGCGCGCTGCCATCCTGAGGCTTCGGACAAAAGACCCCTTGAGGTGGCGAGACTTATCCGCCACCTTTTCGACCGTGAGAAGGTGATGTTTAATGCAGGCACCAATATCGGCCGTTGGCCGTGCCTGCATTTCCTTTTCTAAGTCTTCCACCGACGGAAGACTTCGCTTGGCACGCGTATTGGACGGACATCCCGCAAGCTCTGGGTCTTCCTCTTCAGCCTCCTCTGCGGCACTGGGCGCCAGCTTCTTCTTCTCCTGGGGCTGTTCGCTGCTCACCGCCCCCCCTGTCCGCTTTCGCGTACGCAACGCAACGGACGTTTCGGAGGTGAGTGACATCAGCGAGCAATCTGAGTCGCCACCATCACTCACTGTCCCACCCGGCGCTGGTGTTGCCGGCCGCGAAAAGTGGGCCCGGTTAACCACCACCCTTGTGGCGCTCTGCGCCCGCTGAGTTGGCCCCGACGTTGTGGAGCGTTTGGGGACGAAACCCAATGGCTCCAACATAACACGAGGATTGGCCATCCTCGACACATCCTCTGTAGAACGCACCATATTGTTGGATCCAGAGTGCGCAGAACTGGGCGTGCGTATCCTCTCCATGGTTTCCGTGGTCTCACGGCGTTGTGTTTCTCCCTCTCTTGTATTTTAATTTTTTTTGACCATAATAAATCCCACGAGTGGGGAGGAACTAAACGTCAACCCGGGTAGAGCCCCCCCATTACCCGAGCAAGCGTACATTTTTGTCCAACCAGGGGGTCCGCAGGTACCCTGGCTGGAGGCGCGCCCGCGACTGACCACCCGTCAGCCACGCATCCCATGGCCACGCGCCATAACTGGGGATTAGGGTGATTTTTTATTGAGGTTTTCTTCCTCTCGGGCCGGGCGGTTAAGCCAAGCCCGTCGGTCCCGACAAACGCCGCGAGACATGACCACGACACGTCATCATCGGGATAACGACAACGGCAATGACACTTGAGGAGAAATTCTCCTACCAGTGTCTGCCCGGCGGCAGGGTAAGTGCATGCCGAGCTCGCCTACTCCGGTTATCCTAAGCGGTTCTCGGTGAGAAGCACTTGGATAAGGTGCCACTCCACTGCCAGAATATTCGCCACGAGCAGTAACCCTACCTTGAAATAGGATAAATCCCATTGCAAGGCATGATTACTGCCCGCGCCCAGGGCACACCGTCCCACCAACTTCCGTTCTCCCCGGACGTATCCATAAGAGACTGGAAGCAGTGGGCACACGAGGAGGTTTTCTGACCACGTGCCCCATATTACACTAACCTACCCTAACCTATCTAAAATATTACACTAACCTAACCTAACAAAAATATTACACTAACCTAACCTAACAAAAATATTACACTAACCTGACCTAACAAAAATATTACACTGACCTAACAAAAATATTACACTGACCTAACCTAACAAAAATATTACACTAACCTAACTTTTTTTTTTTTTTTTTTTTTTTTTTTTTTTTTAACGTGGGGGGAAATCCTTTACGTATCCCTGCCGCTGGGCAAGCGACAGGGTATGTCGGGCTCCCAGTAGATTACCGGTGTACCGACTAAAACCCCACGGTGTTTCTACAACTACCTTTAGTCCAGGCCACGGGATTCGCGTGAGCATTCACCGCAGCCTGAACGGGCACTGGCCCGCCTCTATCTAGGCAGGCCCCGTCACGAGAAGGACTTCAAGTCCTCCTTCCGCTGAAGGCGCGCGCCGAAACACGAGCGCCACCGCCTCGGGCCTGTTCTGGTCAGGTGGCAAACTGCCCTTCGTCTGCCGCCCGCAGGCCATCTCCTAGGGTGGCCGGAGATCCGCCACACGCGCTCTCCGACGTCCAGGTCTCCTGGCGCGGGTAGGAAGGGTACTCGTGAGCTCCCGTTCCCGTTCCGCTGCCTCCTTCGCAGCCATCACCTCCTCGCAGAAGGAGACAATGGCATTCCAGGCTGTCTCGCTGTCGACCATGGATTGTGTCATGGCCGACAGCGAGAGGCCCCCACGCCGAGTGTTGCGACCAGGACACGGCGTTGTTCCACCCACGCTGGACAAAGAGCCAGGGTATGGTGTGCCGTGTCCTCTGCGTCGCCGCAATGGTGACACTCGGGCGTCTGCTCCCGACCTATTAGACGCAAGTACTTTCCGAAGCATCCATGCCCCGAAAGCACCTGCGTCAGTCGAAACGTGAGAGCACCGCGGCGTCTCTCAAGCCACCCCTCTAGGACCGGCCTTACCGCCACGATTGTGGCGTGCCCCGCACTGGGTTGCGCAAGTCGCGCCCTCCACTCATCCACCATGGATACGTGGAGCTCCGAACGCTGCGCCTCGATTTCTCGCAGCGCCGGTCGGAGACCCTGCTCGAACGAGTCCCTACGCCACTTGTATAGCAGCGCAAGGACCCTAGCCTCCAAGTCCCAGGGTGGGGAACCGGCTAGCAAGGTTGCCGCCTCGAAGGAGATCGTACGGTACCCCCTTATTACCCTAACTGCCATTACCCGCTGCGGCTTTCGCAGCTCGCGGATGTTACGGGCAGCCAGGGTTTCCCCCCACACAGGGGCCCCATAAAGGGCCATCGACCGTACGATCCCCAAGTACAGCTTACGGCAAGATGCGTTTGGTCCCCCCACATTGGGCAGCAATCGTGACAGAGCTGCTGCCGCAGCCACGCATTTGGGGACCAACCTTCGGAAGTGTTCTCCGAAGTCCCATCGGCCATCGAGAATGAGACCCAAATATCTCATTGATTTCTCGACGCCGATGCGGACGCCTCCCACCGTAATGTAGGACCCCGCCGGTGGTGCCTTCCGAGGCCCATGAAAGTATAAGGCCTCAGATTTGTGGAGCGCCACCTCGAGTCCCAGCTGCCGGATCCTCCTGACGACTTGCGCAACCCCCGCCGTACCCAACAGAGCTGCTTCCCGATGAGTCTTCCCCCACGCCATTACTAGCGTATCGTCAGCGTAGCAAGTTACGCTGACACAGGGAGGGAGATCACCGCGCAGCACCCAGTCATACCCAATGTTCCACAAGAGCAGCCCAAGAACAGAACCCTGTGGAACACCGCACGACATCTCTCGCCGACTCCAATGACTCCGACCCGGGTAGATCACCGACCTTTCGGCCAGGTAAGCTCCAATGATTCGACGGAGGTAGATCGGCACTTGATGATACTCAAGCGCCGACCTTATGCTGCTCCAGGGCAAAGTGTTAAACGCGTTGGCGATGTCCAAAGACACCGCCAAGACCACTCCGCCCCGAGATACTGCTTCCTCCCTCAGAGCCCTCACGCGCATTATGGCATCCACGGTGGAGCGCCCTTGGCGGAAACCAAACTGGTTCTCCGCCAGATCCGGACCAATTGCTGTTAAGTGCTGGACTAGGCGGTCTGCAATAACTCTCTCGAAGAGTTTGCCCACTTCGTCCAGCAAAACGATTGGCCGGTAGGCGGAAGGTGAGTCTGCCGGGCGCCCCTCCTTGCGGATGAGGACCAGTTTTCCTGTTTTCCACTGTTGTGGAAACTGGCCCCTCTCCAAGCACGCGCTAAAGAGCCTTCTCAGTCGGGGCCCGAGAGCCCTCAGGGCCAGGACCCAAACACGACCAGGAATGCCGTCAGGCCCTGGGGCGGTATTTTTGGCTTGAAGCCTATGCACCGCCGCTCTTAACTCCTCCCGGGTCACTTCGGGCACGTCGTCGTTTTCCACGCTGGTTGCCAAAGAAGCTGGAGCAAATTGCCCTTCCCTATCAGGGAACAGAGCAACCACCACCTCTCTCAGCAGTTGGGGCTGAAAACTCTGGGTCAGTGGGGGCGACCATGAGCGAAGTTTACCCCTTACCATACGGTAGGGTCGCCCCCATGGATCACGGTCCAGAGTCGACAACAACTCCTCGCGGGCTAGAGTTTTCGCCCGCGAGATGGACAGCTGCAAGGCTTTTTTGGCCGCTCTGTAACCCTCATACAGCTCCGCTTCTCTGGCTGCCGCGTTTAGGGTTCGGCGTCGGTGGCGGCGATGCCTGGCATACTGGCGTCGGGCCACCACGCAAGCGCGTCGCAGTTGTGCGACTTCCTCCGACCACCAATACACCTGACGCCTAATATGCCTTCGCCGAACCCTGGGCATTGCCGCATCACATAACTGTGTTGCAGCTTCCCGGAACCACTCGGCTTCAACATTGATATCGACAGGCCTGTCCGGTGCTGAGACCCAGGCCTGTACAATGGAGGCTTCCAGGAGGACCTCCCGGTTCAATTGCCCCAATGCCCAACGCGGACCGTCCGCATTCAGGGTCCCCCGAGCCGGCGCATCAAAGGTATGGGTGGAGAGATCAAATCGGATGTACCGATGATCAGACATGGTCTCCACCCCCTCCTCAACACGCCAGCCGAGAACACGTCGCGCGATTGTGGGGCTTGCAAACGTTACGTCTACAATTGAGCCACCACGTTGCCGCACGCACGTGTTGATAGAACCCCTATTGAGGACGAGCAGGCCTTTAACTAGGGCCCACTCCTCGAGCTCATCCCCCCTCGCATCTGCAATCGGAGAACCCCAAGCAGCCAATTTGGCGTTGAAGTCCCCAAGACAGATGACGGGACAGGGATTACATCGATCGACGGCTGTGCCCAACTCTACTAAAAAGCCCTCAAAGTCGGCGAGAGATCTATTGGGGGAAAAGTACACCCCGATAACAGATAAATCACCTACTGCCGCTGATACCCAGCCCTGACCACTCGAGACATTCTCAAGGCCAAGGCCACCAGCGGCAGGCCGCGAGATTAAGGCCACCGAGCTGTTTAGATCCCTGGCCCAGTCGTTACTGGGTGGAACGAAATACGGCTCGGCAACCACTGCCACATTTATCAACCACTCTGCCATGCTCTGGACTAAAAGATCCTGGGCACTGGCACAGTGGTTGATGTTGGTTTGGAGGAAGCGCAACGGGGCCATTAAGAATGGTCCATCTCAACTTCCTCCACTCGTCCAGACGCAGCCCCATCTGAAGCTGCATTCGGACGGTTAGCCTGCGGCTGCTGCCGCGAGGGACCAGAAACCCTCTTTTGCACCACTTTTGGCGCCTCGCAGACTCTGGCACCCACCCGGTGGTCAGCAGGCTTGCCAGCTGCCTTGCACAGGTGACAGTGCGGTGCTGCTGTGCACGTGGCAGCTCTGTGACCGGGTTTGCCGCAACGGAAGCAAAGCCCACTGCGGTCCACACCCGCTGAACAACGGGCGCCCACATGTCCCTCGGCCTGGCACCGGTAGCACCTCAAAGGTTTGGGCTGCAGGAGCTTAACCTGCGCAGACACCCAACCCACGAGAAGTTTCTGGCCCACTAATTTCTGAGCTGCTGCAGCAGGACAGCTGAAGACGGTTGACCCCATACCATCAAAGCCCGGGGTGATTACTCCAGGCTTTACCTGGTCGATGGAGCAACCTCCGGCCTTCGCAACGGCCTCTTTCAACTCAGCGACTCCAGTGGAATCCTCCAAGCCCGTGACACGCAAGTTGACGCATTTGACTGGTCTTGAGACTCGGACATCTTCCGCCGACAGTGTAGAGGCCAGCCTGTCTCTCAAGGCGTCAGCTTTTGCGTCACTGTCTTCACCGGAGACCTCCAAAAGTCGGGCTCCAGTGAGGGTCAGCTTGCAGGAGACACTCTTAATACCCAAGTCGCTGAGTACTATATCCGCTTTCGCTTGAGCTAGCAACCCGGCGTAAGTAACGCCCCTTTCTGCCGCTTCGGGCTGCAGTGTCAGCACAACGGCGGCCGACGTAGGGGTGCGCAACTGGGCCATCGTCTTCCTCTCTTTTTCTGCGGCTGCTCTTTCTCGTTTTCGAGCTTGAGCAGCCTTTTTTGCAGCCTTCTTTTTTGCACCAACTTCCTGCCATGCCCCATTATTGGGTATATGGCTCCCAGAAGTTGATGGAGGAACCCTCTCGGACGGGGTTGACGTCTGCCCCGAAACTGGCGTCTTCCTCTTATCTGCACTTTTTGGTGCTGGCTCGGCCTGAGAGGGAGCCTTTTCTTTGGCCGCAGCTGCCCATGATCGGGTCTTTGCTGCCGCAGGAGTATCAGCTTGCAGGGCCGGTTCATGGACAGCTGGCATCCCCGAAACCGAAGGTGGTCTAGGCTCAGCGTTGGTCCCCCTCCTCTTTCCCGTTACTTGATTCCTTTTCCCCTGCACTACTGTGTCAGGGGTAGGCTTTGCCTGAGCAGCATCCGCAGCTCGTCTGCTGTCTGCAGCAAGAGGCGGACGGAGGCGCTGCTCGGGGAAAAGACGGCCTTCCAACGCCGCCAGTTTAGCGTCCATCATGCCCCCAACCGCGAGCATGATGGAACGAGTTAACTCCTCCGGCTGCAGAGATGCAGGCACCAGTAGTGCAGTCGACGACTCAGACACTGCACTAGGGCGCATTTGGGAAGTGCACTCATTTTGCCGACGGAGAAGGTTAACTTCCTCCGTCAGCTTTGCCACCTGCGCGGAGAGGCCCGAGAGCTGAGACCGCAAGGTTATGTTCTCCATCTCAAGCCTCTCAACATTTGCGTCCACCCCTATCCGGTGGGCGACCTCATCTGCCGCAGCCTGGACTGTGCGCGCTGCCATCCTGAGGCTTCGGACAAAAGACCCCTTGAGGTGGCGAGACTTATCCGCCACCTTTTCGACCGTGAGGAGGTGATGTTTAATGCAGGCACCAATATCGGCCGTTGGCCGTGCCTGCATCTCCTTCTCTAAGTCTTCCACCGACGGAAGACTTCGCTTGGCGCGCGTATTGGCCGGACATCCCGCAACTTCCTCTTCAGCCTCCTCTGCGGCACTGGGCGCCAGCTTCTTCTTCTCCTAGGGCTGTTCACTGCTCACCGCCCCCCCTGTCCGCTTTCGCGTACGCAACGCAACGGACGTTTCGGAGGTGAGTGACATCAGCGAGCTATCTGACTCGCCACCATCACTCACCATCCCATCCGGCGCTGGTGTTGCCGGCCGCGAAAAGTGGGGCTGTTCGATAAGAATCATCAATGTGTTAAACACCTATTTAGTATACGTATTACCAACCGACTCATGTGTGTGCCTGTATTAACTATCAGTAATTATACTTTAAAAACCAGTCGCAAATATACGATCTTAGAAGCAACACCTCGTTTCTGTTAACGAAATTCCTACAAGCAAAAGTGAACCCTATTACGCACATAATTTGGTCGAAATCGAGCCGTACACTTACGACGTTACGCACCGAGCACCAATACAAAAGAACGGGTCGAGCGCCGAGCGAGAACAAAAGAAGTAATTTATTACCTTTGTGAATGCAACTAATGAACATTTATTTTATGAAGTAAACAAGTGTTTTAAGTACGGAAACTTATTTGTATTATCGCATTTGAAGCAACTATTAAAGAAATATGGCTAGTACACCGGAACAGTTACTTAGTCTGCTAGAAGATACTGCGAATTTGTTGGCAAAAACACAAGCCAATCTCAAGAAATGTCCGAAAACAAGGTTAACAAAAGGTTATATTGAAACCCGCATAAAAAGCATTGAAGAATACTGGACGACATTCCGAAGTGCTCACCAAGAACTAGTGAAAATTGTTCCTACATCAAAAAGGCAGGACGTTCCGTACTTTGTTAACGAGGATTATTTCATTCAAGAGGATTTATACACTTGTTTATTGGCCGATCTCAATGATTTATTATATACACTAAATAAATCATCTGTTACAACGGAACAAACAGAAAGTGGCAAGAGCAACTGTAGTTGTCATTCCGGTAAGGAAGTGCAAGTCAAGTTACCAAGAATTCAATTGCCTACGTTTACCGGGACCTACGACGAGTGGCCTGCCTATCAAGATATGTTCACGTCTTTAGTACACGACAACGAAAATATAAGCAAGGTACAAAAGTTGCATTACTTAAAAAGCAGTCTTAGTGGAGAAGCCCTGTTATTCTTGAAGGATGTGAAAACTCTAGAGGCTAACTATGATCAGGCATGGAGCATGCTTAAGGCGCGTTTCGGTAACAAGCGAATTATTGTCAATGCAATATTTAAAAGATTATTTTTCCAAAAGAAAATAACTGCGCCGACGGCTAATAATATCAAATCGTTATTAGACACAACGACACAGTGTCTCAACGCACTTAATAACTTCGGATTAACCACGAGCTCCTGGGATCCATTAATTGTATTTCTGGTAGTGCAGAAATTTGACCCTGAGACGCACCGTGATTGGGAAAAATATGCATACCGAGACGAAAGCGAAGAACTGCCTACATGGGATGCCCTTAACAAATATTTACGAGCTACGTTCCGCGCGCTTGAACAGACGCAGATGCCACCGACTAAAGATAAACCAATACCAAAGGGAAAAGAATATGCCGTTCATTTGTCTACAGAAAATACGAACCAACCTGCGAAACCAAAGGAGTGCACTATGTGTAATAAAGACCACACGTTGAGTCATTGTGAGGAATTTGCCAAGCTGACACCAACAGACAGGTGTGAATACGTCAAACAAAATCATTTATGTTATAATTGTCTGGCCCCTGGACATTCTGCAAGAATCTGTCGTCTGAGAATGTCGTCCTGCAAGTTATGTCATAAACGTCATCACACCCTTACGCACCAATCCATGCTGAGGACGTTACCAAAACCATCAGACAATTTACCGCAAGAACAAGGAGAAGATTTTGCACAATCAGCTGAAAATGAAGTAAAACTTTCATCGCACGTCGCTGCTTACGGATCCACTGCTTTACTGGCTACAGCCCTAGTACCAGTAAGAGAACACGAATCGGGCCAATGTACCGTCCTGCGTGCCTTGATTGACCACGGCTCTCAAGCTTCTTTAATAAGTGAAAGAGCCGCCCAGCTGTTACGAGTTAAGAGGGTGCCTAGCAAGGGCACAATATCTGGAGTTGGTTCAACTAAAACCAATGTAAAACATGCTGCAGAAATCGAACTTCTATCACGACAAGACACAAACTTC
This sequence comes from Pseudoips prasinana, assembly GCA_951640165.1. Lineage (NCBI taxonomy): Eukaryota > Metazoa > Arthropoda > Insecta > Lepidoptera > Nolidae > Pseudoips > Pseudoips prasinana. Next base: position 12,031,364 of record OX621259.1, on the reverse strand, counting down.
AAGTTAAAGATAAAGACATACATCTTATCTACACGACTCACTGCGCCACTACCGGCACAAACCATCTCTCCCAACGACTGGCCTCATCTTCAAGGACTTGTTCTGGCCGACACATGCTTCTACCAGCCAGGACGAGTAGACCTATTACTAGGAGTTGACGTATGTGCTCAAATAATGAAAAGCGAAATTATCAAGGGTCCACCTGGGTCACCATGTGCTCAAAATACCTCTCTGGGGTGGATTCTGTTTGGTACAGTGGACAATAAATTGCCGAGAGATGGAATTATGGTCATGCACCTTAATCTTGACCTCAATGGTAAGTTGAACCGAATGTGGGAACAAGATTCATACGATGAACGAGTACCACCTGTTGAGGAACGCAAGTGCGAGGAAATACACAAATCAACGACCACAAGAGATGATGAAAGACGTAATATTGTGACGTTACCAAAGAAAAGCGATGTACTGCTATCAAAACAAGGAGATATGAAAACAATGGTTATAGATAGACTATATCAATTAGAACAAAGATTTACAAAAATCCCGAAACTTAAAAAGGATTATAATACCGTCATGAAAGATTACGAACAACATTACATAGAAGAAGTACCGACACAAGAACTTACCAATAGTTCTGTGTACCTACCGCATCACGCTGTTGTCAGAGCATTTGAAGACTCGGATAGAAGAATCACGCGAGCATTAGGATCACATTCAAATATGGGTAAAGATCTATATCATTACAGCCTAAACTTACCTGCCATCTCGAAGATGATCACGAAGAGAACAATGCTGGCAAATCTGCAAAGATTGTTTAATTCGCTTGGCTGGTTAGCACCTTCTGTTTTACTGGCAAAACTTATAATTCAAAGATTGTGGCTGCAAGGAATAACAAGAGATGAAGAGGTGGTCGAAGTGACTGAAACAGAAGGGAAAACCATAAGAGAATCGTTTCACATGTACTTACCCGACATAGAAGTAGACAGATGGTTGCATACTACCGCATTCAATATGAATAACGTTTCCATACACGGGTTTTGTGACGCATCGTCTCGAGCTTATGCTGCAGTTGCTTATCTAAGAGTGAGAACAGCACAAGATCTTCTGAAACAAATAAAAGAAGCAATGAATATACCTACCTGTCAAATATACGCTTGGACCGATACCACCATTACTATTTCTTGGTTGTTTGGTAACCCTGCAAGATGGAATACATACGCTAGAAACCAAGTAGTCGAAACATTGGACACCATTGGAAGTCATAAATGGTATCATGTCAAAACATCAGAGAACCCTGCGAACATAGATTCACTAGGACAATCAGTCCGAGACCTGAAGGAGAAGATACTATGGTGGAAGGGGCCTGAGTGGCTCAGAGAAGGAGATATCTTATACGGCAGAACAAAGGTGACGATGTGTTACCTAGAAAGAAAAGAAACATTACAAATTAATCTAAAACTCGAACCTAAGAAAGGCATTGATCTTAAATTTGAAAATTATTCCACATTACAAGAGCTACTTAAAGTATTCGTATACTGCAAGAGATTTTTGAAAGAGAGAAAATTAGAAAAGAAAGACTTACCATTAGACACGAAGGAACTCCATGATGCGCTGACACCCTGCATAAAACTTGTACCGAGAGATAGCTACGAAGAAGAAATCGAGAACCTGAAAGGAAAGCAGCAAGATAAAAGAAAGAGTAATATAAAGTATCTAAATCCTTACCTTGATGACGACGGTATCCTCAGGGTGGGCGGCAGACTGCGTCACTCAAATCTGAATAGCGACACCAAGTATCCAGTAATCCTCGACTGTAATAATAATGTTACCTCGCTTGTAGTAGTAGCTGACGCACATATACACATAAGACGTTGCACGGTGAAAGTCAAGTCATGCTCTGCTTCTCGTGGAATAAATTCTGGATCCTGAAAGTAAAACCGTTAATCAAAACAAAGATCAAAGAATGTCTAATTTGTATTAAACTTAATGCTACTGCAAAAGAGCAGCTGATAGGAGACGGAGACTTAACTCGAGTAAGAATCAGTCTGCTAAACCCTTCTTGAACACTGACGTAGATTTAGCTGCCCCATTGCTTTCATAATAATTATTTTATTCATTGTTATTGTATTAAATAACTTGCTAGTTAATAATATCAATTAAATATGGTAGAAAAATTTGTTAAAGGACTCATAGATCCTTTGGTGGGCGATATGTTCGATAAGAATCATCAATGTGTTAAACACCTATTTAGTATACGTATTACCAACCGACTCATGTGTGTGTCTGTATTAACTATCAGTAATTATACTTTAAAAACCAGTCGCAAATATACGATCTTAGAAGCAACACCTCGTTTCTGTTAACGAAATTCCTACAAGCAAAAGTGAACCCTATTACGCACAGGGGCCTTGTTGCACTCTGCGTCCGCCGAGTCGGCCCCGACGTTGTGGAGCGTTTGGGGACGAAACCCAATGGCTCCAACATAACACGAGGCTGAGCCATCCTCGACACATACTCTGTGGAACGCACCATATTGTAGGATCCAGGGTGCGCAAAACTGGGCGTGCGTACCCTCTCCATGCTTTCCGTGGTCTCAAGGCGTTGTGTTTCTCCCTCTCTTGTATTTATATTTTTTTTGTCCATAGTAAATCCCACGAGTGGGGAGGAACTAAACGTCAACCCGGGTAGAGCCCCCCCATTACCCGGGCAAGCGTAAATTTGTGTCCAACCAGGGGGTCCGCAGGTACCCTGGCTGGAGGCGCGCCCGAGACTGACACCCCGTCAGCCACGCATCCCATGGCCACGCGCCATAACTGGGGATTAGGGTGATTTTTTATTGAGGTTTTCTTCCTCTCGAGCCGGGCGGTTAAGCCAAGCCCGTCGGTCCCGACAAACGCCGCGAGACATGACCACGACACGTCATCATCGGGATAGCGACAACGGCAATGACACTTGAGGAGAACATACCCCTACCAGTGTCTGCCCGGCGGCAGGGTAAGTGCACGTCGAACTCGCCTACTCCGGTTATCCTAAGCGGTTCTCGGTGAGAAGCACTTGGATAAGGTGCCACTCCACTGCCAGAATATTCGCCACGAGCAGTAACCCTACCTTAAAATAGGATAAATCCCATTGCAAGGCATGATTACTGCCCGCGCCCAGGGCACACCGTCCCACCAACTTCCGTTCTCCCCGGACGTATCCGTAAGAGACTGGAAGCAGTGGGCACACGAGGAGGTTTTCTGACCACGTGCCCCACACTAACCTAACCTAACCTTTTTTTTTTTTTTTTTTGTTTGCGCTGGGAAACATTGGGGGATGGACGGGTTATGTGGGACTCTCCGGCTACTCCGGCATACCCACTAAAATAACCCAGCGGCACTCCCGCATCGTCTATTTGGAGGAGGACTGGGAAACCGGCACAGCCTTTACGTCCAGTCCCCCACCGACGACCGCCCACCTTTACAGCGGGGCCCGCACGCCCCTCCCTAAGTGGAGGGGCCCGGGAACGACCGTGAGTGCTCGGCCGTTCCCGCCCGACGATGGTGGCGATTTGTGCAATGCGAGCGAAGGCGCCCCCGCGCCTATCGCCCGCTAATCACCACCAGAAGGTGGGAGGCGACGGTCGTATAACCGCCTTCTCCCACCCCTTCTTCGCCTGCGGAGCGGCGGCGCGAGAGGATCGTCCTCCCGCGCGCGCTCCGCCGCCTCCTTTTGCGACATGACATTCTCGCAAAAGGAGGCAACCGCCGCCCAAGCCTCCTCACTCCCCAGCATGGAGTTCACCACACTGGGAAGTGAGAGGCCGTGCCCTGACAGATGTGGTCGGGATGGATCCCGACCACATCTGTCAGGGCACGGCGCAGCTCAGCCCAGGCTGGGCACACCTCAAGGGTGTGCTGCGCCGTGTCCTCCGCGGCTCCACAGTCGTGGCACGCCGGGGTCTCCTCCCTCTGGATCCGATGCAGGTGCGTTCCGAAGCAGCCATGCCCGGACAACACCTGCACCAGACGGAAAGAGAGGAAACCGTGGGGGCGCTCGAGCCAGTCCCGCAGGACTGGACCGAGCGCGTCCAGCGTCCGGCGTCCAAAGGTGGCGGAGGCGAGGTCTCGTGTCCAGTGAAGGACGATTGCGTCCCTCGCCTCCCGCCGCACGGCCTCCCGCTCTTGCGCGGCGGGGCGCTCACCCAGCGCCCTACGCCGCGCCACCCATTCGTACACTCTGGCGAGCACCCATGCCTCCAATTCCCATGGAGGGGTGCCGGCCAGAGCGCACGCCGCCGCGAAGCCCACCGAGCGGTAGGCTCGCGCCACCCGCTGTGCAATGGCCCGTTGGGGCCTGCGGATGGCGGTTGCATTCTCCCTCCTGTGGAGGGAGTCCGCCCAGATGGGAGCCCCATATAGGGCCATGCTTTTGAGGATGCCGGCATAGAGGCGCCGGCATCGCTCCTTGGGCCCGCCCAGGTTCGGGAGGAGCCATGAGAGGGCGTCCGCGGCTTTTAGCAGGCGCGTCGACAGCCCGCTGAAGTGCGGGCCGAAGCGCCACCTGCTGTCCAGCACGAGGCCCAGATACTTCATCTGGGCCCCGACCCCTATCCGGACGCCCTCCACCACGATGTGGGCGTCAGGAGGGCAGCGCTGCCGAGGCCCGTGAAAGAACACGGCCTCGGTCTTGTTCAGCGCCACCCTCAAACCAAGGTGGCGGATCCTACCTGCCACTAAGGATCCGCCAGCTGAGGCCAGACAGGCCGCCTCCCTAAAATCCCTCCCCCGGGCAACGAGGAGAGTGTCATCCGCGTAGCAGATGACACTCGTGCCCTGGAGGAGGGTGCCGCGCAGCAGCCAATCGAATCCGATGTTCCACAAGAGGGGCCCTAGCACTGAACCCTGTGGAACACCGGACTCCGCGCCGTAGCGCCTGATCCTGGCCGTCCTGTCCGCCAGGAGGACCTCCCGGTCCTCCAGGTAGTTGGCCAGGATCACCCGCAGATATTGGGGCACTCCGTGGTACCGGAGTGCCTCCAATATGGTCGAGTGGGGCACGGAGTTGAACGCGTTGGCGATGTCGAACGACACCGCCAACACTCCGTCCCCAGCCTCGACCGCCTCCTTTACTTGGTCCCTGAGTAGGGCCACCGCGTCGACCGTCGAACGCCCCTGTCGAAAGCCGAACTGGGCGTCCGACAGGTCCGGCCCTACCTCCCGCAAATGGCTGTTAAGCCGGGTGGCGAGGATCCCCTCGAACAGTTTACCGACCTCATCGAGCAGAACGATGGGCCGGTATGCCGAGGGGGAGTCCACCGGGCGTCCCTCCTTCCGGAGCAGGCAAAGCTGCCCCTCCTTCCATAGTTTCGGGAACCTCCCAGCCGTCAGACACGCGCTGAAGAGGTCCCGAAACCTCTGCGTGCATGAGGGACGCCGCGATGGCCACCACCCGTGCGGGGACGCCATCCGGTCCAGGGGCCGTCTTCTTCGCGCGGAGGGAAAGAACCCCCGCGCCAAATTCCTCCGCCGATACCGGAGGGACCTCCTCAGCCAGCGAAGCCACCACCCCCCCCCAGTGGGGGGTTCATCGTTGGTGGGGTGAATTCGGTCCTGCGCGGAAACAGCGACCGAACCACCCCATCCAGCAACGCCGGCTCTAGGGTCTCCGTTAGTGGGGGGCCATAAGGGCGAAGCTGGCTCCACGCCAGCTTATATGGCCTCCCAAACGGATCCCTATCGAGGCCCTCCAGCATCTCGGCCCTCGCCGAGTCCTCGGCGGCGCACATTGCCGTCTTGAGGACCGTCTTTGCCTCTACGTAGGAGGCGTAAAGGCGGTCCCCCTCGGCCTGATTTCGGCTTGCGCGCCGCCGGCTCCGCGTGTAGGCCCTCCTGGCCTCCACGCACGCGGCCCGGAGCCCCGCCAGCTCCACCGTCCACCAATAAACGGCGCGACGGGGAGGCGGACGGCGAGACCGAGGCATGCTAGAGTTGCATACCTCGGTCAGGGACCCCCGGAGCCGGACCACCGCGGCGTCAACGTCGCCAACGTCCACAGGGGGCGAGAGCCAGTCCTGGAGGAACGCTGCCTCCTGGGCTGCCTCCCGATCCAGGCGGGTGAGAGCCCACCGCGGGAAGGGAGATTGGCCCGAGCGGGCCCTCCCCCGCGGGCTCTGGGTGGAGATGTCGAACCGCACATATCGGTGGTCCGACAGGGTCTCCACCATCTCCACCCGCCAGTTCACGACGCGCGTGGCTAGCACAGGGGTGGCGAACGACACGTCCACCACTGACCCTCCCTGTTGCCGCACACACGTGTGAACATCCCCCCTGTTTAGGAGAGACACGCCGCACGAGGCCGCCCAAAATTCGACGGCGCGCTCCCGGACGTTGCAGGACGCCGCTGAGTTGCCCCAGGCCACCGACTTGGCGTTCAGGTCACCCAACACGACGACCTGACGTGGTGCCGCCCTCCCGACGACTGCCGTAAGGACTTCGAGAAAATTCTCGAAGTCCCTTAGAGGGCGGTTTGGGGAGAAATAGACCCCGACCAGGGCTATTTCTCCCCACGCGGCGGCCACGTATCCCGGACCCCTCTCTAAAAGCGAGAGGGGAGGGGAGTCCGTGGCAGGCCGCGACACCAACGCCACCAAGCCGTCTCGATCACCTAGCCAGCGGCCAGGTATCGAGTACGGCTCGGCAACCACCGCCACGTCCACCAACCACTCGGCCACAGTCTGCATCAACAGATCCTGTGCCGCTCTGCAGTGGTTGGTGTTCGCCTGGAGGATGCGATGTTCGATTCTTCCCATTAATCGGTCATCGCACCCTCCTCCTCCACAGCCACTGAGGTCCCAGCTACTGGGACGGCGGTGGCAGCGACAGGCCTGGTCGATGCCTGAACTTTGCCCTTCTTAAGGGGAGGACTGCAATTCCTCCCCTTCATTATATGGCCCGCAGGGCGGCCACTGGCGGCACAAACTGCGCAGTGCGGCGCGGCGGCCATGCAGGAGGCGGACTTGTGGCCCTCCTTGCCGCAGCGGTAACAACTGTCCGCCCTGTCAATGCTGGACGGACAGAGGGCTCGGGTGTGACCGATGCCGAAGCACCGGTAACACCGCAGAGGCTGGTCCTCAAGGGCCCGGACCGCAGCCGAGCTGAAGCCGACGGCGAGCCGTCCCTTTTCGAGGACGGCTTTGGCAGCGGCGACTGGGCACTCCAGGCGAATGGTGCCCATGCCGCCGCGCCCGGGCCTGATGCCCCCGCCCTGCACCGCTGCGACTTCGCAACCCCCAATGGCTGCGATCGCTGCCACCACCTCCTCCTTGGTGACGGAGTCGTCCAGATCCGTCACCTCCATGGCCGCCGACTTCACCGGCCTGGCCACCTTCGCCGAGTTCGCTATGACCTCCTGCAGCTTCGCTGCGAAGAGGTCCGCGTTCTTCGCGCCCTCGGCGCCAGGGAACTCAAAAATTCGAGCCCCAGCCTGCGTCCGGCGGCACGAGACTTTACCGATCCCCAGTTTGGTAGGATCGGCATTAGCACGCGCCCGCAACATTACGGACGCGTACGTCTCGCCCCGCTCCGCAGCCTCCGTGGTGAGCGTCATCACGACGGCTGCGGTCTTGGGAGGAACCAGGTTCCTCTTGGCACTGGCTGGGGGGAACTCTTCCCCTTCCCCTTTCCCTTGCCAGTCGACTGACCAGCAGGGGTGGTGGCGGAGACGGCTGGGGCTGGGGGGGTGCTCTTCCCCTTCCCTTTCCCTTTCCCTTTGCCAGTCGGCTGGGACTGGCTGGGTGTGGTTGTGGCGGGAACGGCAGGGACGACAGCTGCCGTCCTTTTGCCCTTGCCCTTCCCCTTACCAACCACCTTCGTCCAGCCCTGCTGGTTGGTCGGGGTGGTGGAGGGGAGAAGGGCGTCCTCCCTCTGGGAGGTGGGCACCGGCTCTCGCCTCTTGTCCGCCGCAAGTGGCGGTCGGAGGACTTTCTCCGGCAAGAGCCGGTCCTCAATGCTCGCTAGGCAGGCCCGAACAAAGGCCCTCTCCTCCGCCATAACTTTGCGGAGGACATCTTCAAGGCCGGGGGAGGAGGCAAGGCCCTCTGCCGCAGGTCTAGGCTCGGCTTCGGATGGCCGGGCCGTGGCTTCAGCCAGCTTTTGGTGCAGCTGGCTTACCTCCTGCTGCAGGCGATCCACTTTCGCCTGCAGTTGCCGCGATTCGTCGCTGGCCTTTCGGTCGACCAGCTCCGCGACGATGCCGCGCATGCTGGCGGCCCGGCATTTTAGGGACTTTTGAAAAGTCCCCTTTAGGTGGGAGGACTTGGCGGCGACCTCCACGATCGCCTTCTCGTCCTCCAAGGCCATCCTCTCCAATTCGGCCAGGGAGTGGTCCGCGTACAGAACGCGGAACGCTCCGTATCCGGATTTGGCGCGGGTGGCGCGCGCCCGTTCCTCCCTGGCCGCTACCTGCTCCTCCAGGTCTTGTTGGAGCCGCTCCCGCTGAGCCAGGTCCAACTGACGCTGGGCGTCAACCAAACCCACGTCATGGGTGTCCGCCGTGGTCTTTTGTGTCTTCTTTTTTGGCTCCTTCGAACCTGAACCCGAGGCCGAGGATCCATCCGACCCGTGCTTGAGGTACGCCTTCCGCTTCCCCGATGCCGATCGCGACCGAGAATCAGCGATCACCATCGAGTCGGCATCCGACGAAATGGACTCAATGTCGGAGTCCGACAAATCGCCCGCCCTCCCTCCGTAGAAGGCCTTGCCTTCTTCCGACGCTGCTCCAGCGTCGCGTTGGCCCTGAGAAGGGCCTTTTGGTTGGTCCTGAGAAGGGCCTTTGGGTTGGCCCTGAGAAGGGCCTTTGGGTTGGCCCTGAGCAGGGCCTTTTTTCACAAAATGCCCGAGGGCATCCCGCGCTGGTTTTGGCATAGCAAAACAAAGCAATTTCGCAGCACTCAAGGCAGATAGTCGCTACGAAGCACAGTGCACTTTAGCCGTACCCAGTCTGCCACTCCGTTACGGTGGTCAGAACTGGGACGTTTCCGGGGAACGCGACGTGGACCCAAGCACTGTGGGGTGGTTCCCCACACTAACCTAACCTTTTTTTTTTTTTTTTTTTTTTGTTTGCGCTGGGAAAAAATGCGTTACGCATACCCGCCCATTGGGGGATGGGCGGGTTATGTGGGACTCTCCGGCTACTCCGGCATACCCACTAAAATTGCCGCAGCGGTAGCAGCTGTCGGTCCGGTCAATGCTGGACGGACAGAGGGCTCGGGTGTGACCGATGCCGAAGCACCGGTAACACCGCAGAGGCTGGTCCTCAAGTGCCCGGACCGCAGCCGAGCTAAAGCCGACGGCGAGCCGTCCCTTCTCGAGGACGGCTTTGGCAGCGGCGACTGGGCACTCCAGGCGAATGGTGCCCATGCCGCCGCGCCCGGGCCTGATGCCCCCGCCCTGCACCGCTGCGACTGTGCAGCCCCCAATGGCTGCGACTGCTGCCACCACCTCCTCCTTGGTGACGGAGTCGTCCAGATCCGTCACCTCGAAGGCCGCCGACTTCACAGGCCTCGCCACCTTCACCGCGTCCGCGATGACCTCCTGCAGCTTAGCTGCAAAGAGGTCTGCGTTCTTCGCGCCCTCGGCACCCGGGAACTCGAAAATTCGAGCCCCAGCCTGCGTCCGGCGGCACGAGACTTTACCGATCCCCAGTTTAGTAGGATCGGCATTGGCACGCGCCCGCAACATCACGGACGCGTACGTCTCGCCCCGCTCCGCAGCCTCCGTGGTGAGCGTCATCACGACGGCTGCGGTCTTGGGAGGAACCAAGTTCCTCCTGACACCGGCTGGGGTCGAACCCTTCCCCTTTCCCTTGCCAGTCGTCTGTGACTGACCGGCAGGGGTGGTGGCGGAGGCGGCTGGGGCTGGAGGGGTGCTCTTCCCCTTCCCCTTCCCTTTGCCAGTCGGCTGCGACTGGCTGGGAGTGATGGTGGCGGGGACGGCAGGGACGACAGCTGCCGTCCTTTTGCCCTTGCCCTTCCCCTTACCGACCACCTTCGTCCAGCCCTGCTGGTTGGTCGGGGTGGTGGAAGGGAGAAGGGCATCCTCCCTCGTGGAGCTAGGCACCGGCTCCTCTCGCCTCTTGTCCGCTGCAAGTGGCGGTCGGACGACTTTCGCCGGTAGGAGCCGGTCCTCAATACCTGCTAGGCAGGCCCTAACGAATGACCTCTCCTCCGCCATAACCCTGCGGAAGATATCCTCAAGGTCGGAGGAGGTGGCGAGGCCCTCTGCCACAGGGCTGGGCTCGGCTTGGGATGGCCGGGCCGTGGCGTCGGCCAGCTTCAGGTGAAGCTGACTCACCTCCGACTGCAGGCGATCTACTTTCGCCTGCAGTTGCCGCGTTTCTTCGCAGGCCTTCCGCTCCACCAGCTCCGCGACGATGCATCGCATGCTGGCGGCCCGGCATTTCAGGGACTTTTGGAAAGTCCCCTTTAGGTGGGAGGACTTGGCGGCGACCTCCACGATCGCCTTCTCGTCCTCCAAGGCCATCCTCTCCAATTCGGCCAGGGAGTGGTCCGCGTACAAGACGCGGGACGCACCGTACCCGGCCTTGGCATGAGCGACGCGCGCCCGCTCCTCCTTGGCCGCAATTCGCTCCTCGAGCTCTTGCTGGAGCTGCTCCCGACGACCCAGGTCCAACTGACGCTGGGCGTCGACCAAACCCACATCGTGAGTGTCCGCTAACGTTGGCTTCTTGGCCTTCACCTTCCTCTTTGAAGAACTCGAAGCCGAGGAGCCATCCGACCCGTCCTTCAAAAAGGTCTTCCTCTTTCTGGACGCGGATCGCGATCGCGCATCCTCTACCACCATTGAATCGGCGTCCGATTCAATGGACTCAATATCGGAGTCCGATAAATCGCCCTCCCTCCCGCCGTAGAAGGCTCTGCCTTCACTCGACGCTGAAACGTCGCGTTGGCCCTGAGAAGGGCCTTTTGGTTGGCCCTGAGAAGGGCCTTTGGGTTGGCCCTGAGAAGGGCCTTTGGGTTGGCCCTGAGAAGGGCCTTTTTTCACAAAATGCCCGAGGGCATCCCGCGCAGGTTTCGGCATAATCCGCAATTCAAAATTCGTAGCACTCCAAGCAGTTTAAGTTCGCTACGATGCACAGTGCACTTTAGCCGTACCCAGTCTGCCACTCCGTTACGGTGGTCAGAACTGGGACGTTTCCGGGGAACGCGACGTGGACGCAAGCACTGTGGGGTGGTTCCCCGGATCTGATGTAACCTAACCTTTTTTTTTTTTTTTTTTTTTTTTTTTTTTTTTTTTTTTTTTTTTTTTTTTTTTTTTTTGTTTGCGCTGGGAAAAAATGCGTTACGCATACCCGCCCATTGGGGGATGGACGGGTTATGTGGGACTCTCCGGCTAGCCCGGCATACCCACTAAAATAACCCAGCGGCACTCCCGCATCGTCTGTGTGGAGGAGGACTGGGAAACCGGCACAGCCTTTACGTCCAGTCCCCCACCGACGACCGCCCGCCTTTACAGCGGGGCCCGCACGCCCCTCCCAAAGTGGAGGGGCCCGGGAACGACCGTGAGTGCTCGGCCGTTCCCGCCCGACGAGGGTGGTGATTAGTGCAATGCGAGCGAAGGCGCCCCCGCGCCTGTCGCCCGCTAATCACCACCAGAAGGAGGGAGGCGACGATCGTACAACCGCCGTCTCCCACCCCTTCTTCGCCTGCGGAGCGGCGGCGCAAGAGGATCATCCTCCCGCGCGCGCTCCGCCGCCTCCTTTTGCGACATGACATTCTCGCAAAAGGAGGCAACCGCCGCCCAAGCCTCCTCACTCCCCAGCATGGAATTCACCACACTGGGAAGTGAGAGGTCCAGCCCAACGACAGCATTCAGGGCACGGCGCAGCTCAGCCCAGGCTGGGCACACCTCGAGGGTGTGCTGCGCCGTGTCCTCCGCGGCTCCACACTCGTGGCACGCCGGGGTCTCCTCCCTCTGAATCCGATGCAGGTGCGTTCCGAAGCAGCCATGCCCGGACAACACCTGCACCAGACGGAACGAGAGGAAACCGTGGGGCCGCTCGAGCCAGTCCCGTAGGACTGGACCGAGGGCGTCCAGCGTCCGGCGTCCAAAGGTGGCGGAGGCGAGGTCCCGTGCCCAGTGCAGGACGATGGCGTCCCTCGCCTCCCGCCGCACGGCATCCCGCTCTTGCGCGGCGGGGCGCTCACCCAGCGCCTTACGCCGCGCCGCCCATTCGTACACTCTGGCGAGCACCCATGCCTCCAATTCCCAGGGAGGGGTGCCGGCCAGAGCGCACGCCGCTGCAAACCCCACTGAGCGGTAGGCCCTCGCCACCCGCTGTGCAATGGCCCGTTGGGGCCTGCGGATGGCGGTTGCATTCTCCCTCCTGTGGAGGGAGTCCGCCCAGATGGGTGCCCCGTATAGGGCCATGCTCTTCAGGATGCCGGCATAGAGGCGCCGGCATCGCTCCTTGGGCCCTCCCAGGTTTGGGAGGAGCCATGAGAGGGCGTCCGCGGCTTTGAGCAGGCGCGTCGACAGCCCGCTGAAGTGCGGGCCGAAGCGCCACCTGCTGTCCAGCACGAGGCCCAGATACTTCATCTGGGCCCCGACCCCTATCCGGACGCCCTCCACCACGATGTGGGCGTCAGGAGGGCAGCGCTGCCGAGGCCCGTGAAAGAACACGGCCTCAGTCTTGTTCAGCGCCACCCTCAAACCAAGCTGGCGGATCCTACCTGCCACTAAGGATCCGCCAGCTGAGGCCAGACAGGCCGCCTCCCTAAAGTCCCTCCCCCGGGCAACGAGGAGAGTGTCATCCGCGTAGCAGATGACACTCGTGCCCTGGAGGAGGGTGCCCCGCAGGAGCCAATCGAATCCGATGTTCCACAAGAGGGGCCCTAGCACCGAACCCTGTGGAACACCGGACTCCGCGCCGTAGCGCCTGATCCTGGCCGTCCTGTCCGCCAGGAGGACCTCCCGGTCCTCCAGGTAGTTGGCCAGGATCGCCCGCAGATATTGGGGCACTCCGTGGTACCGGAGTGCCTCCAATATGGTCGAGTGGGGCACGGAGTTGAACGCGTTGGCGATGTCGAACGACACCGCCAACACTCCGTCCCCAGCCTCGACCGCCGCCTTTACTTGGCCCCTGAGTAGGGCCACCGCGTCGACCGTCGAACGCCCTTGTCGAAAGCCGAACTGGGCGTCCGACAGGTCCGGCCCTACCTCCCGCAAATGGCTGTTAAGCCGGGTGGCGAGGATCCCCTCGAACAGTTTACCGACCTCATCGAGCAGAACGATGGGCCGGTATGCCGAGGGGGAGTCCACCGGGCGTCCCTCCTTCCGGAGCAGGCAAAGCTGCCCCTCCTTCCAGAGCTTCGGGAACCTCCCAGCCGTCAGGCAAGCGCTGAAGAGGTCCCGAAACCTCTGCTCCATTAGGGACGCCGCGATGGCCACCACCCGTGCGGGGACGCCATCCGGTCCAGGGGCCGTCTTTTTCGCGCGGAGGGACAGAACCCCCGCGCCAAATTCCTCCGCCGAAACCGGAGGGACCTCCTCCGCCGGCGAAGCCACCACCCCCCCCAGTGGGGGGTTCATCGTTGGTGGGGTGAATTCGGTCCTGCACGGAAACAGTGACCGAACCACCCCATCCAGCAACGCCGGCTCTAGGGTCTCCGTTAGTGGGGGGCCATAAGGGCGCAGCTGGCTCCGCGCCAGCTTATATGGCCTCCCAAACGGATCCCTGTCGAGTCCCTCCAGCATCTCGGCCTTTGCCGAGTCTTCGGCGGCGCACATTGCCAACTTGAGGACCGTCTTTGCCTCTACGTAAGAGGCGTAGAGGCGGTCCTCCTCCGCCTGACATCGGCTGGTGCGCCGCCGACTCCGCGTGTAGGCCCTCCTGGCCTCCACGCACGCGGCCCGGAGCGCCGCCAGCTCCGCCGTCCACCAATAAACAGCGCGACGGGGAGGCGGACGGCGAGACCGAGGCATGCTGGAATTGCACACCTCGGTCAGGGACCCCCGGAGCCGAACCGCTGCGGCGTCGACGTCCGTGCCCTGCACAGGGGGCGAGAGCCAGTCCTCGAGGAACGCCGCCTCCAGGGCTGCCTCCCGGTCCAGGCGGGTGAGAGCCCACCGCGGGAAGGGAGATTGGCCCGAGCGGGCCATCCCCCGCGGGCTCTGGGTGGAGATGTCGAACCGCACATATCGGTGGTCCGACAGGGTCTCCACCATCTCCACCCGCCAGTTCACGACGCGGGCGGCTAGAACGGGGGTGGCGAACGATACGTCCACCACTGACCCTCCCCGTTGCCGCACACACGTGTGAACATCCCCCCTGTTCAGGAGGGACACGCCGCACGAAGCCGACCAAAATTCGACGGCGTGCCCCCGGACGTTGCAGGACGCCGCTGGGTTGCCCCAGGCCACCGCCTTGGCGTTCAGGTCGCCCAATATGACGACCTGACGTGGCGCCGCCCTCCCGACGACTGCCGTAAGGACTTCGAGAAAATCCTCGAAGTCCCTTAGAGGGCGGTTTGGGGAGAAATAGACCCCGACCAGGGCTATGTCTCCCCACGCGGCGGCCACGTATCCCGGACCCCTCTCTAAAAGCGAGAGAGGAGGGGAGTCCGTGGAAGGCCGCGACACCAACGCCACCAAGCCGTCTCGATCACCTAGCCAGCGGCCAGGTATCGAGTACGGCTCGGCAACCACCGCCAAGTCCACCAACCACTCGGCCACAGTCTGCATCAACAGATCCTGTGCCGCTCTGCAGTGGTTGGTGTTCGCCTGGAGGATTCGATGTTCGATTCTATGCATCGGACATCACACCTTCCTCCTCCACAGCCGCCGAGGTCCCAGCTACTGGGGTGGCGGTGGCAGCGACAGGCCGGGTCGGCGCCTGCGCTTTGCCCTTCTTAAGGGGAGGAATACAATTCCTCCCCTTCATAATGTGGCCCGCAGGGCGGCCACTGGCGGCACACACCGCGCAGTGCGGTGCGGTGGCCTCGCAGGAGGCGGCTTTGTGCCCCTCCTTGCCGCAGCGGTAGCAGCTGTCCGTCCTGTCGACACTGGACGGACAGAGGGCCCGGGTGTGACCGATGCCGAAGCACCGGTAACACCTCAGCGGCGGGACCTCAAGGGCCCGGACCGCCGCCGAGCTGAAACCGACGGCAAGCCGTCCCTTCTCGAGGACGGCTTTGGCAGCGGCGACTGGGCACTCCAGGCGAATTGCGCCCATGCCGCCGCGCCCGGGCCTGATGCCCCCGCCCTGCACCGCTGCGACTGCGCAGCCACCTATGGCTGCGACCGCCGCTACCACCTCCTCCTTGGTGACGGAGTCGTCCAGGTCCGTCACCTCGAAGGCCGCCGACTTCACTGGCCTGGCCACCTTCGCGTCGTCCGCAATGACCTCTTCCAGCTTTGCTGCGAAGAGGTCAGCGTTCTTCCCGCCCTCGGCACCCGGGAACTCGAAGATTCGGGCCCCAGCCTGTGTCCGGCGGCATGAGACTTTACCGATCCCCAATTTGGTGGGATCGGCATTTGCACGCGCCCGCACCATTATGGACGCGTACGTCTCACCCCGCTCCGCGGCCTTTGCGGTGAGCGTCACCACGACGGCCGCGGTCTTGGGAGGAACTAGGTTCCTCTTGGCACCGGCTGGGGGCGAACCCTTCCCCTTTCCCTTGCCAGTCGACGACTGACCGGCAGGGGTGGTGGCGGAGACGGCTGGGGCTGGAGGGGTGCTCTTCCCCTTCCCCTTCCCTTTCCCTTTGCCAGCTGGCCGCGACTGGCTGGGAGTGGTGGTGGCGGGGACAGCTGCCGTCCTTTTGCCCTTGCCCTTCCCCTTACCGACCACCCTCGTCCAGCCCTGCTGGTTGGTCGGGGTGGTAGAGGGGAGAAGGGCGTCCTCCGTCTGGGACGTAGGCACCGGCTCCTTTTGCCTCCTGTCCGCCGCAAGCGGCGGCCGGACGACTTTCTCCGGCAAGAGCCGGTCCTCAATGCCTGCCAGGCAGGCTCTCACAAACGCCCTCTCCTCCGCCATGACCTTGCGGAGGACATCCTCAAGGCCGGGGGAGGAGGCTAGGCTCTCTGCCGCAGGTCTAGGCTCGGCTTGGGATGGCCGGGCCGTGGCTTCAGCCAGCTTCATGTGCAGCTGGCTGACCTCCGACTGCAGGCGATCTACCTTCGCCTGCAGTTGCCGCGTTTCATCGCTGGCCTTGCGGTCCACCAGCTCCGCGACGATGCCACGCATGCTGGCGGCCCGGCATCTGAGGGACTTCTGGAAAGTCCCCTTCAGATGCGAGGACTTGGCGGCGACCTCCACGATCGCCTCTTCGTCCTCCAAGGCCATCTTCTCCAGTTCGGCCAGTGAGTGGTTCGCGTACAGGACGCGGGCCGCACCGTAATCGGCCTTGGCACGAGCGACGCGCGCCCGCTCTTCCCTGGCCGCAACCCGCTCCTCCAGCTCTTGCTGGAGCTGCTCCCGCCGTGCCAGGTCCAGCTCGCGCTGGGCGTCGGCTAAACCCACATTGTGGGTGTCTGCCGCTGTTGTGGGCTTCTTAGCCTTGACCCTTTTCTTCGACGAACCCGACGCCGAGGAGCCATCCGATCCGTCCTTCAAAAAGGTCTTCCGCTTTCTGGAAGCAGATCGCGATCGCGAATCTTCGACCGCCATCGAAGCGGAATCCGATACAATGGACTCATCGTCGGAGTCCACCTGCCCGCCGTAGAAGGCCCTGCCTTCATCCGACGCTAAGGAAGCGTCGCGTTGGCCCTGAGAAGGGCCTTTTGGTTGGCCCTGAGAAGGGCCTTTGGGTTGGCCCTGAGAAGGGCCTTTGGGTTGGCCCTGAGAAGGGCCTTTTTTTATGAAATGCCCGAGGGCATCCCGCGCGGGTTTAGGCATGTTAAACAAAGCAATATCGTAGCATACAAGGCAATATGGTCGCTACGATGCACAGTGCACTTTAGCCGTACCCAGTCTGCCACTCCGTTACGGTGGTCAGAACTGGGACGTTTCCAGGGAACACGACGAGGACGTAAGCACTGTGGGGTGGTTCCCCGATGTAACCTAACCTAACCTAACCCACGGCATTTCTTAAGGCCCAGGCATCCGATTCGGACGTTTCCAACAGTGCAAATACGTGTATATAGACCACCCGATACACAAAATAACGCCTCACAATTTTTATAGTGGTTAAATTATTTTTTAATCAATTTTATTTACAAAATTCTTAGTTTTCTCGGGTGTCGCGCCTTATTCTGCTCGTCCTGAAAAATTTTCTTCGAGAGCTTCGAACCCAACCACTTTTAAACAACAGTCCTGTTCTTTGCCTACCCGAAGACACCCATCTCGTGTGGTCAGACTCCAGGGAAAGTGGTAGGGAAGTGTCGGAAACCGTTGCGACAGCAAAAATTGGGGCGTCCCACCCGTTTACTACATTTTAAAGGGTCCTGAAAAATTTTTACTGGCCGATCGTATAGGTCTCCTCAAGACCATCCGATATATACCCTACACGGCATACCCCAGACCACCGAGGCGACCTGCTCGAACATTTTTGGAAATTTCCCGTAGACTAGTGTTTCCTTGAGGCATTATTCGCCTTTTACTGACACGCTTGTTGAGTTGGCCCTTTACACCACTCGCAAACGAAACTAGGACGAAATGTTTTCCACCCCTCCTAAAGGCGCTCTCGTAGCAACGGCGGAACAAGACAAGAGTAGAAGGAAAACATTCGTTATTGACCACACCTCCCCAATCCAAACCGCCCTCGCTGCCAGCCCTGCCATCAGTAAACCCAGTGGCAGCGCCGGCAGCGTGAGTGGCCAAAAGCTGCTAGCCAGAAGGTCTGTGTTAAACACTCCCCTCCTCCGAAGGGCCCCTCCACACACAAAAGGCAGTTGTAGCCCCACCGAAAGGGAAGGCCATCGACAAGACATCTGTGCCTAAACGCACCTCGACAGGTTCATCAGCCGTAAAATATTCACCTGGCCCCGCGGTTCAGGCTCCGGACAGCTCCGAGGCCGCATTGCGCCTTATGTTGGAAGGCTTAGCACGAGAGGCTGAACGGCTAACCAAGGAGTCCCAGTCGGCCATGGAGCGGTCCGGAAACCTGAAGCGCGAAATAAAAGAGACGCTCAACAGAAATCTATCGAGGTTGCCCCATATTATTATGGAAATGTTTGTCGGAGTGGCAAGGCATTTAGATAACGCCACAGCCGAAGTTCCCCAAAACATTAGCAGACACGAGGGGGGGACCCAGATAATTAACTCGACGAAAAACCAGACCAAACGAGACAACCACACCCAGACACAACAATAACCAGTGAACAAGCACCATCCGCCACCAACGAGGGCGAAACCTTGCTACTTATCGATTCTAACCGCTTGTAATGTGCGTCTACAATTACGAGATATTTTACGCCCCCACAATCTGCGAAGTCTGCATGTAATCGCTGCCACGGGTGCATCGGAAACTCCCACGGGTGCTACTGGGCCCGAGGAGGAGCATCCCGCACCGAACGACACGCCGCGCACTGTCTACAAACCTCCTCGATGTCCCGGTCTAAGCTTCCCCAGTATATGTAGTTCCGAGCTAGGCTTTTCATTTTATTCATGCCCATATGACCCTCATGAACTTCATTTAACAGTCTCGTTTGTAATGAAGCTGGAATAACTAATCTGTATTTATACATTATGCATCCTTGATTCACAAAAAACTCACTTTTCTTACTAAAAAAAGGTTTCTCCGCATCGCAGCTCGGTTCCGATGGCCAACTAAATTGAATATAATTTTTAATTTTACATAGCAAAACATGATGTTCTGTCTCTTTAGCTACGTCTTTAAACGAAATAGGAAGCGAATCTTCTACAAGATTTAAATAGTCTAATGTCTCCGCGGAGTGACCCTCCTGAGGTAGGGGTAAACGCGACAACGCATCGGCGGGACCGTTATCCGCCGACCTCACGAACTCGATAGCAAAGTCATATGCAGCCAGGCGCGTCGCCCACCGCTGCAAACGGCTAGCAGCTGTTTGCGGAATTCCGCTTTTTTCGCCAAAAATATATGTTAGTGGCTGGTGATCCGTTCTTAGCTTAAAACGCCTCCCAAATAAATAATGATGATGCTTAGTGACACCAAACAAAATAGCCAGCGCTTCTTTGTCGAGCTGACTATAATTACGCTCGGGCGCGCTGAGCGTGCGCGAGACGCAGCTGACGGGTCGCTCGCTGCCACCCGCGTACCGGTGCGCGAGCACCGCGCCCAGCCCATACGCGCTGCTATCCACCGACAACACCAACTCGCGCCCCTCCTCGTAATGCGCTAACACCCGGTCGATCAGGAGGCTTCGCTTCGCTTCCACAAAAGCTTTTTCACAACTAGAGTCCCATTTCCAAGCTACATCTTTTCGCAACAGATTATGTATGGGTTGTAACAAACAACTCAAATTAGGAATAAACCTACCATAATAATTTAACATTCCTAAAAAGCTTTTTAACTGAGTAACATTATCTGGCCTGTTCGGATTTCATAAATCGAACATTTAGGTAATCGCATTACGCTGACACAGCGAAAGCGAGCCGCCGCGGTGCGGTCGCTCGCCTCGCGGTCAGTTCACTGCTCGGCATCAATCATATATCATTTATCAATACATTATATCAATTTTATATCATTTTGGGGTAATAATTAAATATCATATCAAATATCAAACGTTATCATTTAAATATCCATCCGTACATCGAACATTGGTCCTATCGAGCCTAAAACCTATCGCGCGGGTTGGTAAGGGCTAGGACACGTGGATTACAGTGCATTGTATGCTATCATTGGGGGGCAGTGTTACTGTGCGTATCATATATCATCGGAGGAAGACCAGCGTATATCAAGTATCATCATATCATCAGATCGACAGCAGAAAGGCGCTATCATCTTTAAGACAAGTATCATCAAATCCAAGTAAGATCAGTCCATTACTTTATTAGCACTAAATATCAATATCAATCATTATCATGGAGCACATATACGACACGCAATCGGAGATCTCCATGGCAATGGAGAAACTCCTTATTAACATGAAAAAGGATGGCGAGGAACGTAGGTCGTCACCTAATTACTATAATAGAAAATTGGAAACTTTGGAAACATATTGGTCGGAGTATCAATTAAATCATAAAAAACTTGCGCCGTTTGAGGACAAGCAACGTCCTTATTTTGCACGTAATGAATATATGGCAACGAAGCAGCTATATGCTGAGGTAATGGCATATATTATAAGCAAATCAAAGCTTTCTTCTTCATCTTACGAGGAATCACAGCCGGGGAGTAGCAAGCAGGAGGAAATTGAGGTTGAACGAGAGCAGCAGGCAGAGAAGAAACAGTGTGAGAATGAGTCTGAGGCTATAGAAGTATGTATGTGGTCAAAGGGGAAACGGTCAACTGGATCATCTAGTAAACTAGACGATATGTTACGTAAACAATTTATCAATTTTAAAGCTTTTACACGTACCGTGAAATCTATAGATTTGAAGCTGATTAATGAACAGTGGGAGTTCGAAGATGCTCTCTCTGAAATTAAAGCCCGATGGCGATTAATAGACACCTTGCATTGGGAAATTGAGGATGAATCATATGGGGAAATTGAGTTAGAATATCATGAAACGTTTTCTCAGCAAGAAGCAGCGTATATGAATCTGAAGAAAGCAATTAATACCAAATTACACGCGGTAGCTCATCGGGAAAAGTCTACCCCGAAAGTTGACATTTTCATTTCACCGGTAATTATCAGCAATGGATATCATTTAAAGATTTATTTAACGAAACCGTAAATTTAAATCCTACATTATCAAAAGCACAAAAAATGCAGCATTTGAAGAGCAAACTGCGCGGTGATGCAGAAAAGCTAATACAGCATTTAGCTATCAGTGCTGAAAATTATACCACAGCATGGGAGTTGCTTCAGAATAGATATACGAGGGTGAATATTTCATTTCGTGCATAATATGACCTTTTGGAGAATAGTCAAATAAATGTGCCTAATCATGTTAATTATATGTTTTATTGGAAGTGTTTAATGATGATAAGTGAAAAATAACAAAGGGACGGTAATCGGAGTTTTATTTTTGAAGATATTGACGTTTGTTTTTTTGAAGGAATGGTAATGAGATTTGACACAAACGGTAATTAGATATCTATAAATGGTAATGAGGTAGAAAATATGGTTATTAAAAATTTAACAACAGTTTGATAAATCAGCCTTTTATTGCAAAAAAAACAAACCTATTAATTAACTTCAAAATAGGAACATAAAATAATACAGAAACAAAACATAATCATAAAAGAACTCCAAAATAATCTTTGATACTGCAGCTTGGACTAATAATTAGTGCAATCGATAATTTTATATATATAATCAATTTGCATTGACAGAATAGCATAATAGCGGTAGTTATTCTAAAACTTTAAAAACCAATCATTTATAGCTGACTTAGAGACTTAGCAGTACATTCCCCGGCCTCAACATGGTAAATTACTGCTGTATGAAGAGTCAGTTCATCTCTGCTTCCCCCAAAATGGAATGTTTATACTTCAGAGGCGTACTTTAAGGCGTAATTCTCACTAAAATCGATGTGGATAATTGCTTCATGTTCTTTTCAATTATTTTTAAGATCATTTATGACAGAAAACTGCCAACTTCATATTCCCTCATGTTTTAAAAAAACAGAAATGTTTTTCTCTAATTCTGCAATAGCCTCTTTCGGAAGCATAGTCACTTAAATTTTTTCTATGATCCTCTTTTCCTTTTCCGTACCTTTAGACATATATGTGGTTTTCTTACTCTCCCACTTTTTAAACTTTATTGGCTCTTCGTTAATAAACTCCAAATAATTTAGTATTTTCTTTCGGTATTCCTCACATCGTTTTAATAAGCATTCCGTTTTTGGGCAACAAAGACTTCTGATTACGTCATTTTTATCAGAGAGTGTTTTCTCTGATAAAATTCTTTGCTTGTTCAATCCCTGAATTAAAATTCAATATTTGCATGTATTTTACAAACCCATGTGTCTCTTGCATTGACGTCGGGAGTAAGGACCCAGAATGGTCTTTGTTTACAGAAAAATGAGTAACTGATCTTACAATATTGTTCTTCAAAGATTTTGTGAAGATTTTTAGTGAATGCAATAGATACCTTTTTTATTCTTGTACCTTATCTCGTGTGAAATGGACTTCTTTTCTTCGAGCCTTCCTTGAAACGTCATCGCGTTTATAAAACTCATGTATATTTTGTTTAACGATTTCGTAGTTTTGATAAGATTGTACAGTTCTTTCCTTTTTGCCTCGGACACAAAACTTTTTTACTTATGACAAAATTAGGTAATCTTTTAATATTGATTTATCCCCGGTTAATGCATCGCTAAATTCTTTTTTGCCTCTTTTCGATTGTTTTTTATAGTTATTTTCTAAAGTCTTTTTCATTGCTTCACTAAATAATATTTTTCTTTTAGCTTCTGACAGTTTTGATTTATCTTTCAAAAGTTCATTTACTTTCGAATTAGGACTTTGCAGTCGTTTTTTCAGCCTTATTATTTGTTTTTCATAACTTTCAAATTGTTTCTCTATAGTATATATCTTACTTTTAAATGCTTAGTCTTTTGTAGCATAATGTATCTTAATCTTCTTATCTTCTTTTTTAATTCTGCCTCAGTGGATGTTTTTTGAGCTGCTTGAGATGTAGATGGTTGTAGATCTACCATTACGCGCTGATTCTGCGGACAGTGGTATCTTTCTTCGGAGTTAACTTCAGCATTGTCTACTCTAAGTTAATCTTCACTATCACTACAACTTGAGGTATTTGCGTTCATCAATTCGACATCACGATTATGTAAAAGTTTTTTTTGTAATATTTATTGAAGTTTTCCCTCCATTTTTTTCTTTGCTGTCTCTTGGCTCTTGGGGTCATATCGCCTATTTACAGAATTTTTTATATAATTTCCCGCCAAAAGACGACTCGCGACTGACGTGTTGGTGCATAGTTGGCATCTGTGTAGCCGAAACACAATCGACAGATGGAAACAAGTTCCCACCAATGTGACCTCTGTTGGGACGTTGGTTTACAGCCGTCTAGAACAGGCTTTACTTTACTTACTTATCGTGTGGGCAGTAGTTACCCTAGTGTCAGAGTTGCTCAAGCCGCCCATTAGGCCTCTGACATGGCTTAACGACTGTTGCCTAATGGCTCCAACCGGGACAGACAGCTTAACGTGCCCTCCGAAGCACGGACACGCTCCTAAATTAAACCACTTTGGCGGTCACCCATCTATGACCGTGAACCTAGTTTCTTGACCTCGCCAATCACTTACAGACCGGTGAAGGCATCTGGCTATAAGGGCCTCTGGCCTTTGCTTGAAAAATATAATGGTGTGCTGGTAACCAAACACAACTAATAGCTGGTAAGATTAAGAAATTAATCAATATAATGACTGAATTAATATAATCTATCATATTGTAAGTAATTATTATATTCCATATAATACAAGTTTGGAAAAATACAGTTTATACAGAGTTAAATCACAGAATATAATCATTACCGTTCGTTTCTTCTCATTACCATTCGAATCAAGAAGAATGGTAATCGATGGTAATTAGAAGAATGGTAATTAGATTCATAAATATTTTTGAAAATTATCGTTATTTGGAAAAGATATAGCATTGTTAAGTTTATCTGCGGAAAATAAGACTTATACCGAATACATCTGACAAATAATACTTTAATAAAAATAATTTTATGTACCTTTT
Source organism: Pseudoips prasinana (assembly GCA_951640165.1). Classification (NCBI taxonomy): domain Eukaryota; kingdom Metazoa; phylum Arthropoda; class Insecta; order Lepidoptera; family Nolidae; genus Pseudoips; species Pseudoips prasinana. Next base: position 12,007,579 of record OX621259.1, on the reverse strand, counting down.
AAAACACGAACGGTATGCAGCAATTTTCCGAACCACGTCACTTTTCGGACAGGAGAACTTAAATTTTCGTGGTTAAAATCAATCTTTCACACGTCTATTTAGCTCGGTGGTCAAGCTTTGATCATCGTCGAATACTTTATGCGTAGCGCGGTGCACAGAGATGCGTAAATATTAAAATATCGGATCAAACATTCCGTCGAATGGTAATTATGCGAAAGGGTAGGGACATTTTTCAAAGTTGTATGAAACTATTTAAATGTGTTCTTCCTACAACAATAAATAGTCTCTGAATTAAGTAACTATCCTTATATCCTAATACGTAATAAAAATGTCGTTCTTCAAACACCGTTTTTTACAGGATGTGCCAAATTACTAAAATCTGGTAAAAGGGACACAGGTGGTAATTAGATTTTCGATCCTTTGTAGGAAATTTAGTGCATTTCTAATTAAAAAATATATTTTCTAAGGGTTGCTCCTAGTTGAACACCAAGTTAACAATATAAAAACAACATAAGATTCAAATTTTTTCAGCGTTTCATATATTATTTATCGTCTGCCGTGTAATATGCACGAAATGAAATATTCACCCACGAATAAAAAACGCATACTATCTGCGTATTTAAATGATCTTATGAATCTACCTCAAATGCAATATCAATCCGTTTTTCAAATTCAAAAAATGCATGACGTAACATTAGAGAGTCTTAACGGTATTAAGAACTTAGGTGTTGATATAAATAAAAAAAATATTTAATAAATAAAAAAACCCAACTGCGTAATAATGATCCAATTTACGTACATAGACAAAGAACTGAAAAGAAAAAAACAAGCACATAGATGGCTGGTGGTCTAAAATTATATAATGTACTATTTAATGAATACTATTGAAGAAAATAAAGTATATTTTAATAATGGAACATAACAACTGAACAGTCGGGATCCATTAGTCGACAGCCAATCTAATTTGTCAATGGATCCCGACTGTTCAGTTGTTATGTTCCATTATTAAAATATACTTTATTTTCTTCAATAGTATTCATTAAATAGTACATTATATAATTTTAGACCACCAGCCATCTATGTGCTTGTTTTTTTCTTTTCAGTTCTTTGTCTATGTACGTAAATTGGATCATTATTTACGCAGTTGGGTTTTTTATTTATTAAATATTTTTTTTATTTTGTACTTTTATGTTATGTTATGAGTTCCTAGCTAGTTTCAAAAATAAGTTAACCACATTAAGTATATATTATAATTTTTGTTCTTAATATTTATGTATTTTCTAAATATTTTTATCATTCATTATCTAGATTTAGTTTTTAAATATTATTCATTCATTTATTTATTTCACTTAAAATAGAGTACAGTGGTGGTCTTACTATTAGGTTAGTCTCATCAATATTACTCATAAACAACATGCGAAATGTGTGATTGTTATATGTCCAATTTTACACAAATAATATAATTAATTAAATAAATCACAGTTAGTTTTTTTTAAAGACAACCCTTGCTCTATGGAATCTATTCCCTGTGTTTCAGGGTACTTAACAACATATAATAGACGAACACAAATTACATCCAGACTCAGAACAACTATTTATGGGTCACACAAGTAGTTGTCCGGCGCGGGACTCGAACCCGCGACACGAAGCGGCAACGCGACTGCCTTAGCCGTTGCGCCTCACGTGCAGTCAAAAATTTGATTTGATTGAATAGAATGATTTTTCTAGGAGCCACAGTCTGAGTTGGTTTTTGAACTTTGCCGCTGAAAAATGTCTAATATTTTGCGGCAAAGCATTAAACACTTTCACACATACAGCATAGGAACTTTTTTGAAATAGTGTTGTACGAGGAAAAACATCTTTAGCTCTAGTAAATACTGTGGCTGCGTTTTCACAAATACACCAATTTGAAAAATGTACAAACACACTAGTTATAATTTTTAGTCCTTTTAACAATGATTTACATGAGACAAACGGAGGAGTACCTGTAGTTGCTTTAACGCATTTTTTTGCAATAGAAATGCTCTCGATTTATCTGTTGAATTGCCCCATAGATATGCCATCAATATCGATTGGTAATAAGGCTGTTTTGCGAAGTCGTGACAAAACGTATACAAACCTATTGATTCTGATGCATATTTGATCACTGTGCAATTTCCAGTCACAATAACGATCAACTGTTATTAGTCCGATTAAGGAATGTCTTAAAGGAGGGTATAGAGTGCGTGAGCGGAACCTAAGGGATATTTTCAGAAACTTGTTCAGAGTACTTAGAGGGAAAACATACTAAAAGTCCTGACGTCTAGGAGGTGAGGCGGAGAGAGGAGGGGGGAAGGGGGACGAAGACCTCAATTTTAGGTTTTTTGCTAATATCTTTAAAAAGGTGCGTTTTAGCAAAAAATATTTAAAGGTAAAATTAAAGCTTACAAAATTCACTATTACTTGATCGCACATACTTTTTCATATTTCCATTCGTTTATGAGCTACACGCTCCAGAAATATAGAAAATTTAAGTTATTCAGCGGAACTCTTACAGATGCCTTGTGAAGTGTAGGAGACCTGATATGCTTCTGGAGGGAGGTGTGCTGGATGGAGTGAAGGCCGTCATGGCTCACATACAATGGTCCTCATCGGGACTAAGTGCGAAAACCAAACCCACTAACATATTAGTTGGAACAAGATAATGATGAGTTATTCAGCGTGATGACCATTACCTGATGCCCGAATTATCTCAAAATTTATTTTAACATAAGCTGGGAGTACCTCCACGAGGTAAGGGCGGTAACAGTAAGATATCGCGTTTTTTTGTAACAGCAGATAACTGAGCTTAGGCGGGAAAAACATCATGAAGATTGCTTTTCGCTCAATGCTCACTGTAGGAAACGCAACCTTACTGGCTAAAACTGAAAAATGACGATGAATGAATGAATGACAAAAATGAGATGCAACAGTATGGATATGAACACATCCTCTTCTTACACTCATTTACCGGCTACGATACAACATCAGCAACGTTTAGAAGAAGCAAGGTGGGTTTCTGTAAATTGTATTTAAATTCGGAAATTATTCAGGAAGCAGCAAAGATCTTTTACAACCCAAGCTCCAACCATAGTGATGTTGCAGAAGCTGGGAAGGTATGCTGCCTGAAATGGTATGGGACACCAGCAAAAGTGACCATTCTCAATGTAATTTATGTATATTATATTCTTAATGTTCTTCAAGAGGGTTTTATCGCCCTTTTTGAAGAAGAGCACCACCACACCCCTGTGCCATGCTTTTGGCGTTTGACCTTCTAGTATGACGGAGTTGAATAACTTCTGAAGGGCCCGTAGGATTGGTGTACCACCCGCCTTCAGAAGCTCTGCCGTAACTCCATCATCACCAGGCGCCATGTTGTTCTTAAGCTGTTCGAGAGCCATTCTAATCTCGCACAGGCTGACGTCCGGGATGTCGTCGGCAAGTGTTGGGTTAGTCGTGCTCTGGGATCTGAGGCAGAACTATCAACAGGTGACTGGGTTTTCGTATACAGCTGTCTGTAGAACCTCTCGATCTCTCCCAGCAACTCAGGTCTAGACGTGACGATTCTGCCATCCTCAGTCTTCAGCTACGTCAGTTGCCTCAGTCCAACAGATAGTTCTCTTGCAAACACTTTAGAGCCTTTGTTCCGCTCAATAGCTTCTTTAATACAATTTGTATTAAATTGACGCGTGTCGCGCGTCAAAGACTTTAAGATCTGTCTGTTGAGCTGCCCGTATCTGGAAGCATCTTCAGAGGATGTCAGAACCATTTTCCGTCTTTCGTCCATAAGCTGCAGGGTATAGTCAGAGATCTTTTTGGTTCTGTTTGTACGGTGGGCCTTGAAGACCTTTGACCCAGCCGTATGGACAGCTTCTACGAGCCTGTCGTGGTATGAGTCCACTTCCTCGCCATCTGCTAGGCATTCGAAACGGTTTTGCAGTTCGAGCTGAAAGGGTTCAGGGTTTTGGATGTAGATGGGTAAAGGTCGGAGCGTAGACTTTATCAGTCGGAACCTCTGGAGCTTGACATTTAGGTTCAATGAGCCTCTCACCAGTCGGTGATCGCTCCCGGTTTTAGCCGTATTGATTACTGAGACGTCATTGAACATCTGTCTACTGATCGACAAGATAAAGTCTATCTCGTTTTTTTTTTACCATCGGGGCTTACCCAGGTCCATTTGCGGTTTTCCGGCTTCTTGAAAGAGGAGTTCATCATAAAGAGTCCCTCCTTTTCCATGAAGTCGGCCAACATTTGGCCTCGGGGATTCCGGGCTCCAGTTACAAATTGCCCCACTCTCAGCTCATTCCCGAATCGTTTAACCAGCTTCGCGTTAAAGTCCCCCATGACCACAGTGAAATAAGAGTTCGAGGTATGTATGGCTCTAGAAATATCCTCATACATGACCTGCGCGTAAACCTGTATGACCTTCAACGAATACCACTTGGTAATTCTGAGTATAAGGTACGCAACCCTAGTCGTCACACTCCCGATTTTCACTATGTTGTGGACGAGGGACTTGTGTACTATGAACCCAACACCACCTTGGGACAGTTGGTCGCCCTCCCGGAAATAGAGCAGATTCCCGGATTTCAGGATTATAGTGGCCTCCCCCTCTCTTCGAACTTCAGATAATCCTATTATGTCCCAATGTAACCTGCTCAATTCTTCCTCCAGTTCGATCATCTTCTCGTCGGTCCGCAGTGTGCGTGTGTTGCCAGGGCCAGAGGTCGTCGGTTTTGGCAACGCGGAATCTGCCGGGGATTCTTAGCACCCCCTGTCCTGCCGTAACCACGGCTGTTACCACGGCTGGGAATAGCAAGGCTACCGGGGACTGGGGGCCGCGGTTTAATTGTGGGGATAGGGGGGGGGAAATTCATTTGAGGGGATCTGCCATAATAGCCACGCTTGGCAAACGGGTTGGCAGCCGCAGTAAGGTAGACATTGGTACTCATGAGAACGCTGCTGCCCATTCTCTGGTATATATTCCCTCGGGACGACTTCTACGTCCCCCCGCGGGATGAGAGGGGGTTGCGATATTCTCTAGGCCGTCACCACACAGCCACTAAGAGCCACTAAGAGAGTAGCTAAATATAATTCCTGAAGCACACATCACCAAGTGCAGCAGTGGCTTGGGAATGAGCTGCTCCCTCTAGAGTGGGGGTGGAAAAATTTATGGTGATATCTTGGCGCCAAGAACAACAAAAGATTTACTGGCGCCCCAGGTTTTACTAAAAACAATATTTTGTCGCTGCACCAAGGATTGTAGCAGCAGCAAATGTGGATGTCGCAAAGCTATTCTGAAATTTTCTACTGCGTGCCTTCATTGCCAAGGGAAATGCTTCAACGGCGTGTCTTTTAGCGAGGAAGACGACGAGAATGACCATGAAGATGATTGAGAGCCCTCTCAGTAAGAACCACTTACCACTGAGGAAGGCGAGGAAGAAGATACCACAGAAAACGACCTTTTTCCAAGACCCTCACGACCTAAGAGAATAAAAATGTGAATCATTCACAGAATTGGACTTAGAAACTAATATTTCAAAACATTTTTTAATTTCACTTTTCCAGAGCCTGTAGTTTGAAAACGGATGGGATATGGAAAAGTATCAAAGTTATAGAAAATTTTATAAGCTTTAATTTCATCTTAGAACATTTTTTGCTAAAACGCGCCATTTTTGAAATATTAGCGTAAAACCTAAAATTGAGGTCTTTGACCACCTCCCCTTCCTCAAAGTAAAAGCAAACAACGTGCATGTATAATGAGTTATATCTGGTATGACATTAATATAGAAAAGAAAAAGAGTCCATGCTTATTTACGAGATAGTCCGATTGCCAATATTTAATTAGAGTTCCACATTCCAGAGTGGCATTTTTTTTTACTGTTTTCTTTTTAATCTATATTTTTTAATGTGTGATATGATAATGACTAAATAAACATCCGGGCCAAATATCACGTTAATACAAGCAGCTCTTTAAGCTGAGAGAAAAGTCAGTCATTGTTATTGTTATATGACTGCAAATTTCGCAATCTCGTGATTTCATTGAGATATTTGATATCATGAGGATTGTTTAGTGGCTTGCGGTGGTACAGAGTACTAATAATTAAACCATCTAAAGACTTAACCTAGCTTTATGAAAAATTCGATACAATTCAAAATTAAAATGCACGAACTGAGATCGACAACGGCTCGATTCAAAGTTGTCCCTTGCAACTTGTGTACAGTTACTCCCCAACATAATATTAAAGGTAACATTTTTCTTTAAATTTTACCTTGTGCACAAAGCGCATGAAATTCGGTTGTTGATAGTTTGATTCTCACACCAACCAAAGGGACGTTGTTCTTTATATCTTTGCAATTGCTTTTAAAACAATTCGATTTCGGTAGGTATACCTATATATAGTTTTTCAAGTGAAGTTAAGTACTAAATCGTTTGAAGTTGGAGATGGGCGACCGTGTTAGACGTTAGATACTTTAAGTAGTCCAATATACCTAATAGATACTTTAGTATATGTCCATCAACACTCACACGCACAGTCATACGAAGTTTTCGTCTATTCGTCGTAATTTTCTACTGTTTTAAAACCTATATGTGAGAATAGTTGTTACGCAACTTTAAATCGATATAGCTCCTAAACGGCCGGTCAAATCGAAAAATGTTGAAAGAAAACTAAAAATGTTTTTTAAATACCTATTCAACGATACCCCACATGACATAGTTTGTTGACTTTAATTTTTTAAATTTTCACAATATGGCGTCCAGTAGTCGCCATATTGAATTTTCACTAACGTCATGTCTTTAGTGACACTTTCCGGACTGAAAGGAATCGATTGACGTGTTGAATCATTAAAATCGGTCCAGGCGTTTGGTCTGTATAGTGCTTCAAAGGAACATACATACATACATAGCCTGATAAACACATTACCCTTTGCGTCCCGCAGTCGGGTAAAAAATGGGACCCAATAGTAGAGCATATATTGAGTCAAAAGCTAGACTCTGTAACGCATGACAGCTACTTACAATCGCTTAAGGACCCTAAGGCAATACCCAACCTTCAAGATTTGATTACATTTTTGGAGGGCAAATTCAATACCCTCGAGCAGAGACGTAAACAAGACAATGCAACCAAAAAATCATTTCAATCGTCTTGTCAGAAGTCGTTCCTGAACAAACCTGCGAATGTTAGTCATTATAATGCCAACCATAATTATAATAGGCAAACACGTGAGTCACGCGAGTACAAACCATTGAACAAATCGTATCATGCATCATCCGAGCCCAACCCTTATAAAACATGTCCTTTATGTCAACAAGCACACGGGCTATTTATGTGCCAAAATTTTTAGATATGGATAATATGATGAGATTAAAAACTGTTTCTAATCTCAATATTTGTAAGAATTGCTTATATCCACATAATGGAAAGCCCTGTTATTCTTCGAAAAGTTGTCGCTCATGCACAGAATTTCACAATACATTGTTACATGACGCTTGTACACAGCAAAAGTCAATGTCCGGTCAGTCGAGTGCAAGGTGCAGTAATTCTAATAAATATAATAAGCAAAATGTGATGCGCACACATGTTTCGCAAAAAGAATCATCAGAAATTTTGTTGTCAACTGCATTGGTAAAAGTTATGTCGGCTGATGGTACCTATCAAACTTTGCGAGCTCTTATTGATCAAGGGTCGCAAATATCACTTATCACTGAGAATGCCGCACAGATGTTAGGGTTGAAGCGTCAAGCTTACAAGGGAGTCGTTTTTGGAATTGGAGAAAAAGGAAGCACGTGTAAGGGAATGTTAAACATAAGCTGTCTATCAACATGTAATGATTTTTCATTTGAAGCACGAGTACTTATCATGAATAATTTAATTAAAAAATTACCCAACTCAACCTTTGACAAACCTTCATGGCAACACATTCAAAATATCAAACTCGCAGATCCTGAATTCTTTAACAGTCGGTCCGTAGATTTATTATTAGGAGCCGATATATATGCAATTATTATGCTAGACGGTATGTACAGGAGTGAATATCAAGGTCAGCCCATAGCCCAAAATACACAGCTGGGATATATTTTATGCGGGAATGTTTTATCGGTACATTGCAACGTTGTTACAATCGATCTAGAAGATATTCAAAAATTCTGGGAAGTAGAAGAAATCACTGAAAAATCTGAGTATAGTCAGGAGGATCAGAAATGTATTCAGTTATACAACGAGACCACAAAGCGACGGTCAGACGGTCGTTACGAAGTTAGGCTGCCTTTACACGAGGATTTTAAGGAGCAACTAGGATCGTCAAAAGAAATTGCGGGTGCGCAGTTTCGTAGTTTGGAGAGAAAATTCGTGAAAGAACCTACGTTAGCTCAAGAATACAAAACATTTATCAGGGAGTATCGTGCTCTGGGACACATGAAAAGCACATATCAACAATCAAGTGAAACAGAATGTTTTCTTCCACACCACGCAGTACAACGCGCAGACGCCGTTACTACTAAATTACGTGTACTTACAACAGGACTTGCAAGCTTTGATATTAAAGTGGCGTCAGTATCAATATGCATACACAGCAGATTTAGAAAAGATGTACAGACAGGTACTTATAAACGAAGATCAGCAAACGTTGCAAAAAATCTTGTGGCGAGATACGCCATATGAATCAATCAAACAATATCAATTAACTACAATAACCTATGGAACAAAGGCAGCCCCGTTCCTGGCGATGATGACGCTGAAGAGGTTGGCTTCTGATGAACAGGACAAATATCCTGACGCTGCAAAAGTTGTTTTTAATTCTCTGTATACGGACGATCTGGTCCATGGGGCCCATAGCCTTCAATTTGGCAAACAAATAATCAATGAGTTATGTCAATTAATGAAATCAGGAGGATTTACTCTATGGAAATGGTCCGCGAATAATGCGGAATTATTAGAATCTATCAAAAGAGAAGAGAGCTCAGAGGCGAACATTTTTATTTTTAAATCTGATGACACTGCTGGAAAAACATTAGGTATCTTATGGGATTCGTCAACTGATCAATTATCATTTAAATGCAACGTATCATTAGACACATCACGAAAAATAACAAAAAGAAAGCTTTTCGCCGAAATATCAAAGATATTTGACCCATTGGGGTGGCTAGCGCCAGTTGTTACGAAGTTAAAACTTCTATTTCAACGTATATGGCTTGAAAAATTACAATGGGATGACGTCATACCGGAAAATATCTACAAAGAATGGATTAAGATAACGTCAGATATCAATACAATAAATCAAATAAAAATATCCCGCTGGTTAGGCTGTTCTGAAGAAAGTGGTATCGAGTTTCACGCGTTTTCCGATGCTTCTCTTCTTGCGTACGCAGGAGCCGTGTATGCCAGGATCAAAAAGCAGGATAAATACTCCGTTATATTAGTAGCTGCAAAAACAAAGCTTACGTCGAACAAAAAAGTTATATCATTACCAAAACTAGAGTTGTGCGGTGCACATCTCGTAAGTAAGCTTATATCAAAAATATCAGAATGTTACAACAATTACAACATCAAAGTGTACGGGTGGACTGACTCCATGGTCGTATTGGGGTGGTTAAACGGAGATAGTGGGCGTTGGAAACCCTTTGTTGCCAATCGCGTAAGACAAATCACAGAAGTTATCCCTTCAAATCAATGGAGATATGTCAAAACAAATCAAAACCCGGCAGATGCGGCGAGCCGAGGGTTGAGTGCCTCTCTCAGTTAAAGCCTCCTCAGTCCTCTCTCAGTTAAGTCCTCCTCCTCTCAGTTAAAGCATCATCCACTGTGGTGGCATGGACCAACATGGCTATCATCTTTATCAATCACAGAAGAAAACAATCAAACGCATTATACTACAAATCATGAAATAAAGATATCACTCGCCAATATCATTCAAACAAGTACCTATCAAGAAGAAAGTATCATATCCCGTTTATTATCAAAATATCATTCATTTATGAAAGTAGTTCGCGTATTAGCATGGATACTGCGGGCAATAACCCGTAGCGCCCCGCCGCGACCTACATATATCACGTTGCAAGAATTGCATTCAGCAAAACTGCGTATCATCAAATATGTGCAATTAACAGAATTTGCTAGCGACATAGAATGCTTAAAACAGAACAATATGTTGAAATCAAAAAGTAATATACTTAATTTGCAACCTTATCTCGATCAAGATGGAGTGTTGCGCGTTGGGGGAAGATTGAGATACGCAGATTTATCTCACGAAGAAAAACATCCAGCAATAATTCCACATAATCATCCAATTACTCATCTGTTAATAGACCAAGCTCATCATTTAACATATCACGGAGGTGTCAAATTAACTTTGGCTAATGTTAGGAGAAGATATTGGATTATAGGAGGGACAAGAGCGACGAAAAAATACATACGAAGGTGTGTTACATGTAGACGTCATAATCCGGAAATCAAGTACCAACTAATGGGAGATCTGCCACCGGCGAGAGTAAATCCAGCTCCACCGTTTTTCCACACTGGTGTAGATTATACTGGGTTTGTCGATATCAAAATGAATAGAGGACGTGGAAGTCGAACATTGAAGGGTTACATTGTTGTCTTTGTGTGTATGGTCACAAAAGCGGTTCATCTGGATATTGTCTCAGACTTGACCAGCGAAGCCTTCCTTGCAGCTTTACGTCGCATGGCAGCAAGAAGGGGGTGTCCGAGGCACCTATACAGTGACAATGGGACTAACTTTGTCAAAGCAAATAGAATTTTACAAGAAGCCTGTGTCGCACTTCATAAAATATTAAATGACAGTTTTTATCAACAAATATCCGAAATGAATTCAGAATGGCACTATAATGCGAGCTCCTGGCCTACAGCTGGTGGGTTGTTCGAGAGGGCCGTGGGTAGTTTGAAACATCATCTCAAAAGGACAATAGGTAATCAAAAACTAACTTTTGAAGAGTATACAACCCTTTTATCACAAATCGAGGCATGTTTAAATTCGCGACCTCTCTGTGCTATATCAGAAAACGTGGAAGATCCCGAGTGTTTAACGCCACCGCATTTTCTGACAGGGAGAGCTGGTTTAACCGTTATAGATACAGATCATGACGCAAGAACTAGGTGGCATTTAATCACAAAAATACGACAAGAAATATGGAAAAGGTGGCAAAGTGAATATTTAACACAGTTATCAGTTCGGAATAAATGGCTGAAGACTCAGGAAAACATGAAAATTGGGGATATTGTAGTAATTAAGGACGACAATTTACCTCCAGGAAAATGGGCAATGGGTAGAGTGACAGATTTACACCCTGGAAACGATGGTCTAGTGCGAGTTGTCACATTAAAAACAAAAACAGGAATTATCAAAAGACCTGTATGTAAAATTGCAATTTTACCACTTCCGCGTCAGGAACGGGAACCTCCAAAGGAGGATACAAAACAGATATCGACACAGCAAAACAAAGACATCCAAATAAAGCATAAAGGACATCAATCCGGCATGAATACTGGACCAAACCGGACCACTGGAAAGTTTCTATCGTTAGCACTTATGTTTATTTACTTTATGAGCCTACTATCATCAACGTGTGCATCATACAGTGTGACTACATTGAATAGCAATCAGACATTATATTTTGACCCGGTAGCCAAAATGCAACATATTCGAGACGAATGGACCCTGGTCGTCTACTACGACATGTCGCCTTACTGGGAAGGATCTGTAACTGTCGACAAGTTTATTAAATATCTAAACACTTTATGTGAACAATTAAAACAACAATCGCATTGCAACATGATATTAACACAATTACGTCACGATAAGTTGGAACTGGAGTACTACAACGGGCTTTTGCTGAATCAGGAGGGAGCGCACGCCAGACAGCGTCGCGGCCTTATCAATGGGATTGGCTACGTAGCGAATAGTTTGTTCGGCGTACTAGATGAGCGATTCGCAGAAAATATACAAAAGACATTGAATTGATAAGACTGAATCAGAAACACTTATTAAATTTATGGAATAATCAAACATCAGTAGTCGAATCCGAATTTAACTTATTGAAACGCACGGAAACTATGATAAATACACAACATAAAATTATTAACCAACATTTAAATAGCATAGACAAAGCCACAAACTATTTAAAAGAACAAATAGGGAATTTATCAATGTCAGAAGATTTTGTTGTGTCAGCAATAACTACCAACAGCATGTTATCAAATTTAAGAAGGCTCCAAGAAACATTGTTGGGTACCCTTACAGATACGTTTCACGGCAGATTCAATGTACATTTGTTGACACCAGAACAGCTCTTAAATGAACTACACACTATATCAGGACAACTGAAAAATGATATGCGGTTGCCATTAGATAACATCCAAAGTGATTTGCAAAAGATGTATCAATTATTGAAAGTAAAAGCACGTGTGACCCAAAATTACTTCATTTTTGAAATAAAGTTCCCTTTGATCAGTAGAGATGAGTACGACATTTATAAAATAATACCTATTCCTCGTTCTATTCAGAACAATATGATGATTAGTGTGATCCCCGTGACTACCATTATAGCAATCAATGTTAAAAAGGATGCATATATATTAACATCAAACGAAGAAATTCAACAATGTATGCACTATGATGAGTCATATTTGTGTACATTAAAGGGCCCGATAACACACCTAGAAAACAACGAAAAATTTTGCATATTAGAGAATAATAATAACGAATTGTGTCACTATAAAAAAGAATCATGTAAAGATCAGTGGACGGCACTGAATGCCTTAAACACTCATCTATACTTTGCCTGTTCGAGCATTAGTCTCAGAATTATTTGTGAAGATCACATTTCAAATGCAAATATCAGAAAGTCCGGTCTTATACGGTTCAGTGAGAAATGTATGGTAAAGGCAAATCAATTCACGTTTTATTCGCATGATAGTAGTAGAAAAAATAAATTATACATCAATCAGGAACAAGCCATACCGAAGATCGCACCAATAAATCACATCCTTAATATATCATTACCATCAGAGTATCTGGATCCTGGTGACCACATACTAATAAACAATAGCCTAAATTCAATACATAAACAAATTGAACTAATTAAGAAGAATGTCAGATCAGCCGATTATGATTTATCACAGCACGACGTACACCAATACGTTATAAGCTACATTGCAGTGCTAGGAACATTGATCCTTGCGGTCATTGCAGCCTGCTGGTGGTGAAGACGGACACGCGTCGCAGACGCTCGTTCCCAGAACAGCAGCGGCAACGGAACTATCACAAGTGTAGTAAAAATGAGCAATCCTATCGCGAGTGATGAGTGTGTTGTGATTAATGAAAGTGCGAACAATAAATCGGTAGCTGATACAGCTACCTCCCCTGTACAATCAAAACGTTTCTTTGTATCTAGATCTAAGACATTTTCGTGAATTAATTTAGACTAAGTTATATTACAGACAATTTTAATTTTACACTTTTACACTGTTATACTTAAGATTGCTATATTTTGTTTTTTTTTTGTTTTTGTAATCATGAATCATCATCATCAACTTTTATCTCCGGCCCGGGAGCATGTTCGGATTTCGTAAATCGAACATTTAGGTAATCACGTTACGCTGACACAGCGAAAGCGAGCCGCCGCGGTGCGGTCGCTCGCCTCGCGGTCAGTTCACTGCTCGGCATCAATCATATATCATTTATCAATACATTATATCAATTTTATATCATTTTGGGGTAATAATTAAATATCATATCAAATATCAAACGTTATCATTTAAATATCCATCCGTACACCGAACATTGGTCCTTCGAGCCTAGGAGCACTAGATATAGCTTCTACTTTTTTTAAATCTGGCTGTTAGCCATTTTTGCTTATAATAAAGCCTAGATACTTAACACTATCCTGCAAAAATTTACATTTACTCAATTTTACTGTGAGCCCCATATTGCGCAGTCGTTCCAACACAGACCTTAAATTTTTAATATGCTGAAATTGGTCCGACCCTGTAACACAAATGTCATCCGAAAATACAACCTGGCACGCCGCGCAGCGTCTCCTCCATAATCTTTTGGAATTTTCCGGTATACACGATAAACCATACGGAGTACGTCTGTAAGCAAACGTACCTATATGCGTAGCGTAGTAATAGTGGTGTAGGGTTGAGAATCTTCCGATAAGATACATTGTTCGAAAGCATGTTGTTGAACCTAATCAAAATAGTATGTTTGTGTATCCAGTTAGCACTAATGAAGTAATTAAAATTGTAAAATCTCTCAAAAATTCTAAAGCAGTTGGTTATGATGGAGTATGTACTGATATGTTGAAAAAGAGTATTGATCTGATTGTCTTTCCACTCACACATATAATCAATTTGTCATTGGAACAGGGTGTATTTCCAGAAGCATTGAAATTGTCTATTGTTAAACCGCTTTTCAAAAAAGGAGACAAAACACTAATGGTTAATTATAGGCCGGTGACGTTGATCTCCATATTGTCAAAGGTTTTTGAAAAGGTATTCTACACTAGGTTAATTCATTATTGTGAAAAAAATAATATCATCCAAGACGAGCAAAATGGATTCCGCAAAAATCACAGCACCTCCTTGGCAGCTTTTCAACTTATAAAGACCATAACTGATTGTATAGAGGAAAGCATACCAGTTTCAGTTATTTTCATGGATATGAGTAGGGCTTTCGATTTTGTATGTCCTAAACGCTTGCTCGACAAACTTTTTGCTTACGGAATCCGGGGATTAGCACATAACTGGTTAGAATCATATCTAGAAAAAAGGCGACAATGCGTTAGAGTTTCTAAATATAATGAACGTTCTAAAGTACTGGAATCTTCACTATCAAATTACCTAGAAAACAAACATGGTGTACCCCAGGGTAGTATACTGGGTCCACTTTTATTTCTACTGTACATCAACGACCTGCCCAGTGCTTTAAATCATAAATGCGTGTTATTTGCTGATGACACCTCGATTGTGGTAAAGGGTACTAACAGACGTGACTATGAATCCGATATAAATAAGGCCCTTGCCACAGCTATCGAATGGCTCTCAGTGAATAAGCTGAGGGTTAATATACAAAAAACTCATTTCATGCAATTTCATACCTACAAATCAAAACCTCTAAAGCTAAATATTTCGTACGATGGGGTGACAGTGTCAGAAACAGGGATTTATAAGTTTCTCGGCATCACAATCGATCGTTTTTGTAATTGGAAAAGTCACATAGCAGATATCTGTTCAAGATTAAATAGTTTTGTATATCCGTTGAGACGAATAAGTCAAGTGGTTTCTAAAGAAGCCGCAATGACGGCATATTATGGGTATGTTGGTTCCATACTACGTTATGGTATTATCATTTGGGGCAGAAGTGTAGACATAGACGATGTGTTTATAATGCAAAAAAAATGCCTAAGAGCCATATTTGGGCTGCAGCAAATAGATTCTTGCCGGCCATTCTACAGGCAATATAAAATTTTAACTGTTCCATGCTTGTATATTTTGGATGCATGTATATTTGTATTTAAGCATTAGAACCTATTTCAGGAAGCCTCTAGTTCTTATAGTAGACGGGCGCGTCATCAGCATAAATTATGTAGACCTTTTACTAAGCTGACTTTGACATGTAATAATAGTTATATAATGTGTATTAAAATATTCAATAAGATTGATTTTTCTCAGAGCCCTAGTCCCAATAACAGCAATAGCCCAAATGCATGCTCCAATAACACCCATTTGCGACTTTCACTAGCTCAAATTTTAAGCAATCTTAAAAATTCTGTACCGCTAGTGAAAAGAATCCCTCGAGGAGCTAGGCAATTAGTTGCACAAACCCTAGCTCAGTGCATTCGCATTGTTCTTCGGGACAACAATGAACACAGCTGGAGGAATTTGCTCACCTTTGCCTATACAGTTTTGCACGCAAAAAAATCAAATAATCCTCAAAATAATTTAACAACCGAAATAAAAAACAATTGTACCCACTACGACACCGATCAACAAGCAAATTTTGATGTTGATAACTTTAGAATACGGTATAACAACTCAAAAACCTTATATAATTATGTTCAAACCAAATTAGGCGAAGGTGACATCGGGGGCGCCGCCAGGCTTCTTTTTAGCAGTGATGTAGTGGCCCCTTGCACGCCGGACACACTTGGAGCGCTGCAGTGCAAGCATCCGGTGCCAGCAGATGACCTCAACTTTCCATCACCACCCGTTAGTGAAACAGCTTTATCTGTAACTGCCCGGGAAGTCTCAGTGGCCGTATCTTCCTTCCGGAGTGGTTCCGCGGGCGGCCTTGATGGTTTGACCCCTCAACATCTCCAAGACCTGATTAATCCATCCATGGGGGTCGCTGGCGAATCACTTTTGCAGGAACTTACGGCCCTGATTAACTTAATGCTGAGCGGCAATGTTTGCGGATCCATTATTGATGTTTTGTACGGGGCGAACCTCTGTGCCCTTTACAAACGCGATGGTGGCATCCGCCCCATTGCTGTTGGATGCGTTTTCCGTCGTATGGCAGCCAAATTATGTTGCAAACACGTACATGGAAAGCTTTCATCCGTTTTCCAGCCCCTGCAGCTCGGATTTGGCTCCAAGGGGGGCTGTGAGGCTGCCATACACGCACTTTCCACTTATTTATGTGGTGGTAAAGGTGAGGTCATCCTTAAGGTTGACCTGAAGAACGCCTTTAACTCTGTAAATAGGGATACCTTGTTGGCCGAGGTGCAAAAAGAAACCCCCGAAATTTATCATTTTATTTGGCAATGTTACCGTTATCCCACAAAATTATTATACAAAGGACACACTTTAGATTCAGCCGTCGGATGCCAACAAGGTGACCCTCTCGGACCGGTCATTTTTAGTCTTGCCATACACCCAATAATTCGGCAGCTAAATTCAAAATTTAACGCATGGTATTTAGATGATGGGACCCTAGGAGGTGATGCTGTAACAGTCCTGAATGACCTAATTTTCCTAAAAGAATCATTAAAATCAATTGGCCTCGATCTTAACCCATCCAAATGCGAACTTTTTATAACAAACGAAGTCAATAAAAACACTATAACTTCTAAATTTAATTATATAGCCCCAGATATCAAAATCCTAAATAAAAACTCGTTACGCCTCCTGGGGTCTCCCATCCTGGAAGAGGGGTTCTCACCATTCATAGACGAAAAAATTCAAAATTTCATTGATATTTCAGAACGATTTTCTAAACTAAACTCACATTCATCATACACATTGATTCGGTACTGCTGTTTTGTTCCCAAATTTACATACGTCATACGTTCTTGTCAATTATGGAAACATTCGGCCCTCCTTGGAAAAGTTGACCAAATTTTACGTGACACCCTATGCTCAATTTTAAATTTAGACCTGGATGACCGTGCCTGGGCGCAAGCTACTCTTCCTGTGCGCATGGGCGGCCTTGGCATCCGCAAAATTACTAAGGTTAGCTTACCAGCGTTTCTGTCCTCGGTCCACTCTAACAAGGAACTAATCGGTAAAATTCTTTCACCTACTCAGGTTAGTTCAGAGGTAAGGTGTTCGACTGATGCCATAAACGTTTGGAAAATGACCTGTTCAAGTACAGACCTACCCACGAACCCGTCCTCCCAGAAACAGTGGGACCAGCCGCTTTGCGAGTTAGTGCGTAATAATCTCATAAATACATGCACGAACCTCGCGGAACGCGCACGTCTACTGGCTGTGGGAGAATGGGAGTCGGGTTTATGGTTACAGGCGTTACCGTCGCCCAACATAGGTACTATGCTGGACAACGGTACTTTTCGCGTCGCTGCCGGCCTCCGTCTGGGTGTCTCATGCGTTGCTCCGCATCGTTGTAGGTGTGGGGAAGCGGTCGATCACCTTGGACGCCATGGTCTGTCATGTTGCCGTAGCGCGGGCAGAATCTCACGCCACAGTAGCATCAATGATATAATCCGTCGGGCTCTTTCCAGCGTTGACGTCCCAGCGGTTCTAGAACCGAGCGGCTTGGCACGTGATGATGGAAAGAGACCCGATGGTATGTCATTGGTTCCGTGGAGGATGGGTAGGCCCCTGGTGTGGGACGCAACATGCGTCGACACCCTTGCGCCCTCCCATCTTCCCCATACGTCGGGTTCTGCGGGCGCTGCTGCTGCTTTGGCGGAAACCCTTAAACGGCGCAAATACACAAATTTGGCAGCAAATTTTGTTTTTGAGCCGTTTGGGGTAGAAACCTTGGGACCATGGGGCCCAAGCGCACATTTAATGTTTCGGGAAATAGCTAAACGTTTGATCGACGCTTCCCATGATCAGAGGGCTGGTCTCTTCTTGGGTCAGAGGATCAGCATTGCCATCCAGCGTGGCAATGCGGCCAGCCTTCTGGGCACTTTTCCCATAAGCGATGCGGAGGGATTATTGGACGCCTTTTAGGGTAAATAGTGTATCATAGTTTATCTAGTTTTAGCTTATAATTTCATTTTATTTAATTTAATTACTGAAATAAATGTTTTTCCTTTGACTTTTGAAACATAAGATTTCTAATAATTTTAAATCAATGACATTTCCTAAATTGAAAAAAGAGTTAACGCGGTGGCTTGCTGAAAAATGTTTTTATAGCATTCATGATTTCTTTGAATTTAAATTATAAATTGAAATTAATATTGTTAGATTGTGCTTTTGAAAAATAGTAATGTATTTAGCTTCATAAAATATTTGTACGCTCGTAAGAGCAAAACATAGTGGGCCATGATTAATTTGTAACACCTTTAATGTACCTGTGTTTGTTGTCAAATAAATATTATTCTTATTCTTATTCTTCTTATTCATGTTGCAAATCTATTTTAGTGTATTTCTCCCCCCCACTCAAGACTGCAAATAATAATAATAATAAATTCTTTTTATTTTCTCTTTCACAATGGTACCTTAATTCTAAAACATGGTTACTTTATGAGACATAAGAAAGTAACATTGTGAGAGACTGGTGCCTGAGATAGGTTTGATAAAACCTGTATTACAGGTCACCAGGCCTCCCCCTGATGTTAGCATTCAGTAAAAACATAAGGGACTCTCTGTCTGTTTGTCAACATAATTGAGATACAATAAAAGATTAAAACTATGAGTGATTGGAGAATATAAAATTAGTACTTGTGTGAATTTTGCGTGTGAGTGTTGTGTGCGTTAAGCGAGTGAGCAAAGAGTGGGTGTGTAATAATGTGTATTTGTGTGGGTGTATTCAGGGTTTCCACATATGAATGAAAAAGGTAAAATGTTGCAATTTAGATAAAATGAGTTAGAAGGATTTCAGTATCATGGTAATTTAACGTCTTAAGATAGGTGCTAACAGAGATTTTACAGCGTGTCCTGGTTAGGGGATAAATGTTGAGGGGTAAATTAAGTTTGTAGTAGAGATGTGAGCCAAGGAAACAAAAGAATTGTTGTGCATGTGAAGAGTAGAATTTTGCTGGGGTACAGATCTTATCTTTACGTCGCTTATTTTCAATTAAGTTTGGGTCGTAATGCAATTGGGAGTGTTTCATTAGAACAGTTTGAAGGATGAACGTTTGCCTTACTGTGAGAACATCCCACATCTTATATAGATCGTGTGATGGAAAGCGGAAGGGGAGTCCAGCTCCGACTTTTAGGATAGCCCGTTGAGCCCTTTCAACTTCTATTAGGTGGGATTTACTGGCACCACCCCAAGAAGTTATACAATAGTCAATGATCGATTGACACAGTGCAAAATATACCATTTTTATAGTTGGTCGATCGGCCGTATGTCTAATATTCTTAAAAATATATATGAGTTTACGCAGTCTCGTGACAAGAATTTCTAAATGGGGTTTAAAATTTAGGGTTTGATCTAAAGTGATGCCAAGGTATTTTATTTTGTCTGTCTGCAAATAATTCCTCAATACGAGGTAAAGGATAGTAATCCCTTTTCAGCTTAGGGTTAATCGTGATTTTGTAATCGCCGCAAATACGAATATCAAATACTCTTAACGACGGGAACTATAGGAGTTCCATAATCAGAATAATCAACGCGGTAGATGGAACCATCCGATTCGAGACGTGCCAGCTCCCTTTCTACTCGCGTGCGTAATGATAGCGGCACGGGCCGTGCTCGACAATAAACCGGTTTGCTATCGGTTAACTGCGGCGTTTACAAGTGCCTAACTTATCACTAAAAACTTCCGGATATTCCTTACATAATTGAGCTACGAATCGATCCTCTACGATTTCATTGAAGTTTATTTGTTTTATTTTTAAAACTCGCATCCACTGTCGCCCTAGTAATGGCCGAGCCCCTCCTGTAATAATATAAAGTTGTATGCCAGTGCCTACATAACTACCTAAACGGACATCCACCTCAATGTAGCCCCGAGATTCGATTCGTGAACCTGAGTATGATCGTAATATTAAATTATCCTTAATAATAACTTTGTGCGCAAACATCTGTTTATACATAGTTTCACTTATAGCAGAGATACGACTGCCAGTGTCTATCTCACATTCGACCATTTTGTTGTCAATCAGCACCTTAACAAAATATGGTTTGTTACCTGTAGCTGACACTCAGATATTGTACAACTCGTCCTCCGAACCATCACTCACACAATGTTGCCGACCGCCACCATTAACGCCGCGCACTTTACACATCACCTTCAGGTGACCCTTTTGACCGCACTCATCACAAGTGTAATTTTTATACCGACACTTATCGATCGCATGAGACTTGCCGCACCGCCAGCAGGCCCGCGCCCGCTCCGCGCCCTCCGCTGGGTGCGCGCGTGCGGCGGCTGGCGGGGCCCGGCGGCCGCGCGCGTGGTGCAGGCTGTCCCCCGCCGCCACTGCCGCGCCACCCGTCGTCTCCATGGAGTCCGTCGCCACTGTTGTGCCACTAACTTCGGCGTGCTTCTCCGCCGCTTCCAACGCTAACGCCAGCTCGATTGCCTCTTTCGAAAGAACACGAACTGCACTTTCCGAAGTTACACGTAGCTGCTAAATGCTTCAATGACTGTAGGTAGTCCGTTAGAGATTCGCCGACGCGTTGTCGACGTAATCTAAAAACATGGCGTTCGGCAATTTCAGACCGCTGTGGTTCTAAATGATCTGTTACCAGTTTCACTAATTCGTCGTAGGTTTTACTTTCAGGAAAATCCGGTGAACATAGATCACACATCAACGCATAAGTTTCTTCACCCACCACCGTCATTAGCATTGATACTCATAAATCGTCACTAATAGCGTTTAACTTAATAAATTGGTTAACGCGACGAATATACGCGGGCCATTGCTTCGCATTTAGATTAAATGGTTCCATTTTACCGATCGGCATTATTATCGCACACGTGTACAAAGTAAAAAGACTATCCTCGTCACCAATGTAACGTCAATGAAAGACTCGGGTTAGCGACAGACTGGTTTATTGGCCATTGAGCTTAAACTACCCACCACCTAACAATTATTATACTTAACCTATTATATACAAATACCGACACAACGTCCCAGTACCCATAGTACAAGCTTTGCTTAGTTTGGGGCTAGGATGATCTGTGTGACATTGTCCCACGATATTATTATTATTATTATATAAGTATTTATCTATCTATATAAGTATGCATATTGTCGCCTGGTACCCATAGTACAAGCTCTGCTTAGTTTGGGGCGAGGGTGATCTGTGTGACATTGTCCCCAGATATTATTATTATTATGTTGCTTGCTGCTACGGAACCCTTCATGGGCGAGTCGGATTCGTAGTTGGATGCTTTTTTTATTAGTATTTAGAACTTGACTGTCTTCCTGTGGAAAGGTTTTGGCCTCAAGGGCTTGGCGATCGAGAAAGCTATGCGTCAATAGGCGTTTCGCAGCTGTTTTTCCAGTCTGGCAAGAATACCACTGTTTGCACCAGTTTTGCTCCATCACTACAAATAGCAATACATTTCTTTTCCCAGGAAACATGTGATACAAGCACTGACGTGTGGTATTCATGGCAAGCGCTATACAAAATAGTATTTGTTCCATTAAGTCTCATTGGATTCAAAACACATGTAAGCTAGAAAGTGCACACAATCCGCAATATTCGTAGATTCATCAAATTTCAAGGAGACTTAAATTATTCTTTTTGTTCTCTTATTTATTTAAATCTGAATTTGAAATGTCGTAAAAAGCAAGCGAATCACGATCGGGCATTCCGCCACTGCATAGCAAGTGTCGCCCCCGTAACGCTCGTCGGGTCTCTGATACTCATTGCCTCAACTCGCATTTTAATTATGTATTGATCCGAACCCTAATTAAGAAAAGTAATAAATATGTTGGAAAATACATGCAAAAAAGGGGGTGAAAAACGGGTACGGGGGGTCGCGATAATGTTTCTTAATACTAAAGGGGTCACGTCATGAAAAAGGTTAAAAAACACTGTGCTTGTTATTTAAAATGGAACAAACTGTGTCCTTTAGATATGCGTGCATAGTAACCCTTTTACTCAAAAATGACTTATGTATTTTTTATGAAACAGACTTCCCTTAATTTGAAAAAAAAAATGAGAATGTGACTATTATCAAATGTTAACAAAAAGATCTTATAGCAAAAAAGTTTTGTTATTGGTATTTTCCTTTAATTATTATTTATGTTTCTCACCGTTTAAACCTTGCATGAACATTGACAAATATTTCAAAACAAAATTAGCCAAATCGCTTTATCCGTTCTCGAGTTTTAGCAAGTCCCACGAACAGCAAATATTTTTTATTTGCCAGACGAAGTAGATAAGTAACTACTACAAAAACGAATCTTAGGAAAGCGGTCTGTTGTTGTTATGCTAACGCCAGGGATAATAATTTTTATGATCAGTGACGTACCCAAAACACTTATGTGTCGCCTGCTTTTTGCTAGCCGCACTTTGTGCTAGGCGGTCAGGTCAAAGTGATATGGTGAGCTTGAGCTTTTTATTACCCTTCCTTTGTTGATTTGTCGAGCCGACCCTTTATGAAGTTATTGTTTGGAGTTATTTAGATAAGATCGTGTGAATTTGTTTTCTGTCCTTTCGTTTAGTTTTGATTTACTATTTATAGTGATCAGACGTACCTACTCTCGTTGTGAACGTTTAACGCTCGCTTCTGGATTTTCTTGGTTTTCCTTTGTGACGGCTGTGGATTGTGTATCTGGACTTGGTGATTTTGCTTCAGTGACTACCCCGGCTAGTATATTAGTAGTATTCTATCAACAACATATTAATAATATCATTATGTTATGCATGTCGCGAATGCTCATATTTCATTCTACAATAATACCAAATCCACGAATGTTATTAAAACTACGAAAAGGTTTACAACACCTTATATAAATCAGTCACTTACCTTCCATTTCCGTAAACACACGTAGATAATCACTTTTATTAACACAAAACGAACAGTTAAACCGCTTGAGTTCGGCGGACTAAACTCGCAGCGATTGAAAACAACAAAAAAACGATAGGTTACATTACATGGCGGAAGACTCCTTAGTGGAGCCATCCAACTCCCTGGCGTTAAGCGCCCCAGAGGAGCCACGAAACATTTGTTCTCCACCAGGCGCAAAAGTTTGTTAAATAATCCACCGCATTGAATCGGTTAATGACGGTGCCACCAGAGGGTGTTGTTACCAACGAAAGAATCAATAAAGAAACAAAAAAAACATACATAAAAGCACTGTCCCATTCCGAATTATACTTAGAAATGTATCATGGTGGACTGATGTAAACAGTCGACTACACGTCGTTAGATATACCTACTACGATATTGTTGCACTTTATTAAGTAGGAATTATGATAGCTGCAGCCAGGAGATGCAAAAAAATGCAAATTTATTTAAACTAATTTATTACTTTAAAGGTAAAAATGAATAAAACTAAGTAGTTGCTAATTAATCAAAGAATGATCAAAGAGTGTCCGTTCCACGATTCCATGATATAGGTAACCTCGGTTGACGTCAATGGCTGGTTCACGTTCTGCTGAGCTTGCGCCTCGTGTCGTTAGGGGCCGTGTGAAATGTTTGTAGGGCGATGCTGGCGCGGCGATTTACTAGGGTAGGCTGTGCGTAACATATATAAATAAATATATTTGTTATATTCCTATAGCCTATTTATTATTATTATCATAAGGGCGACTTGTATGATGCTATTGTAGAGACGTCAGCACATCCAGCTACCCAAATCTGTCAAATTACTTTTATAGATTTTTAACGTTATCAAAAAAGCATAAGGTTCACTTTCAATTGAGGAATTTTGACAGATTGGGGTAGCTTCATGTGCTGGCGTCTGTACCATCTACAGTACACAATTATGCAACACTACTGTCACTAAACCTTTAAATTTGACCACATCACTATCTAAGTAAGTTTGTTACGTACCATAAAGTTAGTAGGTTAGGTATAGGTATACTAAGTTTATGTTACGTACGTAAGTGTCGCACGTATGACATTTGTAATACTATCTACGATTTAATAAAAAAATGTCTATGGCTTTAATACGGTGGAGTTCGCATCACTAGAGTAGAGCTATAAGACCGTGGGAATCGGATCAAAGTACCTACATAATGTCATATTTTGTAAACTTTAAAAAAATGAATAACTTTTGTCGTGATCATTATCTATGTCGGTCTCATTTAAAATGCGCAGAAAATTACAAATAACCAGTTTGTAACGAAGGTTGTCTTAATATCAAATACCTACGAGAACTCAGGTGTATAATTATAATAAAACTGCTTACTTATGCTGTTTATTTATGCATTTTACATCAGGTATTTACATTAGCAAAGTGGTTCTTTACGTTTTTTCATCATGCGTCTTCAGTCATCAATTGTTTTTTGATCACGCGCTGAGTAGGTAGCTATATAATAATATCCTGGGACATTATTTACACACGACCATCTGATCCCAAACTAAGCAGAGCTTATACTATGGAGACCAGATAACTGATATACGACATATGCTTTCATGTTAGAAAAACTGCACTGCGCAGTGATTGGACGTGTCGCCCAGAGGCTATTACATTCGCCTCGCCGCTTCTTGTCGCGGCTTCGAGTACCGCGCCGGACTACTATTTATGTGACCCATAAATAGTAATTGTTCTGAGTCTGGATGTAATTTCTCTCCGTCTATTATATGTTTGTAAAGTACCCCGCGACACAGGAATTAGACTAAAAAGCAACGTTGTGTTTAAAAAAAAAACAAAATAAAGTCGTAAACAGTCTAAGTTTATACTAAAATACTACCGAGGCTAAAGAACCACGCTTTAATAAGCCGTTTCGCATCGTTAACCACTGAATACTAAAAGTTATCCATTGGCAGCACAACCCGTTTCTATCAATATGTTTATTACAGAACAAGTTTTCTTGATTTCCCGTCAGTGTTGTACAGTGTTTGTATCTGTGTACTAGTGTTACGAATATGGCGGGCTTGGAAAATCTAAGGTTCATTATATATTATTTATAATGTGATATTTATAATGTGAATTCGCTTTTGGTCTGAGTGGCTCTGATAAGGGCTGTCGTCTCGCTACTACTTCTGTATCCGGGTGATATTTCTAGCTGTGCCCCGGGGTTTTACCCGCGTTAAATATTTTAAATTATAGCGTATGTGTTATAAGCTATATAACTATAAAGTTTCATCAAAATTCGTTCAGTGGTTTTGGCGTATAAGAGTAACAAACATACATCCATATATCTATACCCACGAAATTTCATATTTTGGACAATTCACACAATATCTTTATAAATTGTAGCCTTGTTCGATAAAATACATCCAGTAGTCTTTACGTGAAACTACTGGATGTAGCGATTATAATATTAGTAGGATACCCTAGGTATGTGTACACAGAATTGCCATCCTGGGGCTGGCATATCCAGAACAAGGAAACTACAATGACCCTTAACAAGGGTACTTAATTATGTATGCATTTATGAGAGGTAGGGCATAGCGTTCATTCGCTCGAAGAACATCCCGACTGGGGAAGTAACTCCACCTTACAGAAGACATTTAATAATAACATTAATAATATGATGTTGTGTTTCTGAGTGTCACTAAGGTCGCCAGAGCTCATCGGGGTGAGGGGAAGGGAGAGTAACACTTGTTCGCTGACTCTTAAAGGCCGGGAAAATATCCGCGACTCCTCTGGTGTTGCGAGTGTACATGGGCGGCGGTAATCACTTAACATCAGGTGACCCACTTGCTCGTTCGGCGACCTTTGAATAGTTAGTAGTTTATAAATTAAAGTAAACTTCATGTGTCTGTGCAAATCTTAGCGAAAGAGACAAGGCGGTGTTGCGAAGTATTTTTGATCCTACCGCGACCATTGGCGATGTGGTGGAAGACGACGGTGATAACTTCGCTGAAGAAGACGAGGGTAAGTGGACGAGATTAAGAAGTTACAAGCTAAGTGTGGGTGTTGTATCTATAATACTTACTTATCGTGTGGGCATAACATTATGCCTCTCACGTGGTTTAACGACTTGCCTAATGGCTTCGACCGGGACCGACAGCTTAACGTGCGCTCTGAAGCACGGAGACGCTCAGAAATTAAACCACTTTGGCGGTCACCCATCTATGGACTACCTCGGGCCTAGTTGCTTGACCTCGTCAATCACTTACGGTTCGGTTCATTTAGAAATATATAAGTATGTTTTATTGTTCATCCCGAGTGTCTATATCGGAGAGAACCGGCTGCAGCATCTGTCTGTGTATTATGACCATCATACCGCGATCGCCAACCCGTCTGCCAAGCGTGGCGATTGTGGGAGGTCTTTGTCCAACAGTTGACGGCATTAGGCAGTAGCTCTGGCTAGTTTGAGATCTGATGGCAGTGTGTTACTTGTTCCAAGATTTAGGTTTATTATTATTTATTACAAGTATACAGCATACGACGACCGTAGGCTATGTCATTTCTAAGACACGAACGTATTGCAGACTAATATCCACTCTCTGACGAGGTCTGGCGATTTTACTCACACAATGCTTACTGGTGAAAATCATATTCTGGTAAACGTTTGATAAAAGAATAAAATATTGCCTACTTATTTACTTGTCGTTTGGATACTGAAATATGATGACAGTGGACGGTGGTGAGGTGAGGTGCGCAAAGATCGTGACAAATGGAAATCCGTTGTCTCTGGCTCAGTGCCTACCCCTCTGGGAAACAGGCTTGAGTCTATGGATGTATGAATACTGAAAAACAAATTGAAATGGGTTAAGTTATGGAGACAACGGAACCTCGTTTTGGCCGATCTTTCAATCGATCGACACCTTGTCAGTACACAGTTGCACTTCATAATCCTGTTGACTTAATAAAGACGCTGTCAAACCATGGCAAATAAAACCGCTGTTTCATTCTACAGAGCCATCTAACGAAGCACAGAAGGAATCAGTTTCCCTCTGCACACGAGGCGTCCAACTGGCAGAAGCAGGCAAGCTCCAGGAGGCTCTGGAAGTGATCTCTAAAGGGGTGGAAGCAGCTCCGGACCGCGCTTCGGGGTACAACGATAGAGCTCAGCTACTGCGGCTTATGAAACGGGATGGCGGTAAGTATATATTTTTATTTATTTCCTATTTACTATTATATCACGAGGATATATATTATCCTGGAACAAAATTTATCATCATTCATACGGTCGTCTGATTCCAAACTAATCAAAACTTGTACTATGGAAACCAGATAACCGATATATTGCATATACCTACTACTTTTCTTTTGTAAATAAAGACATAGATAGTTAGCAGACTCAGGACAAATAGACATGTTCATGCACACAAATATCTGTCCTGGACGGGAATCGAACCCACGACCTTCGGTGTGAAAGGGAAGTGTCTACCAACCACGAGAACCGCTCCAACACTCACAAAACTAAGCAGGTTTTGTGAGAGAATAATGTCCCAGGATATTATTATTATATTATTATTGTTATGTTATTATTGAAAGCCAGTTGTCATCACCGGTTAACGCCTAAAACTAAAAACCTCGGCCATTTTGTACTTCGGGTAGCGCCAAAACGGTCCTTGGTCCAGGCGTGTCATATTGCTTTTCCACCGGAATAAACTCTCACTCTTGTGCACTATGATTTCCTGCATAGTAAGTTGGTCTCCATAGATATAATATAATAGTATCCTGGGACATTATTCACACACGGCCATCTAATGCCAAACTGAAACGAGGTAACTGATATAATACATAATATACTACTTTTCTTTTATAAATACATTCTTATATATTTAATTACACCCAGACCAGGACAAACAGGAATGTTCATGCACACAAATATCTGTCCTGGGTGGGTATCGAATTCACGGGCCCGTTATTTTTATATGTTACTAGCGGCCCAGTACGTGATTCGCTACGTATAAGGCATTGTAATAAAAAAATGATTATTAAGTTCATTTATTCAAACAAAAAAAATGTTTATTTTACACTTTTTCAAGACTATTTTTAAATTTTCTCTACGTATAAACCTTCCCTGGACTTCCACGAATAATTCAAGACCAAAATTAGCCAAATCGGTAAAGGCGTTGTTGAGTTATAACATTACAACGAAAAGTGGCATTGATTTTTATATGTATAGATAGATATATGTTTAATTTCAGATGCAATGGTGGACCTAGACAAAGCTTTAGAACTAACAGCAGGCAAGAACACTCGCGCACGCGCACTAGCGCTGTGTCAGAAAGGTGTGTTACTACGCAAGCGCGGTCAAGATGGCGACGCACGCGCTGTGTTCGCCGAGGCCGCTAAACTGGGGAGCAGTTTTGCTAGGAAGCAGGTGATTAAGTCCTCGATTTCAAAATTACCTGCCAGTGGCATAGATTCCAGATATTGCTTGAGTAAATTAAAATCATAACCAAAGAATAATAAAAAAAAATTGGGTCTAGCTCAACTTGTACTAGATAAAATGTTTATTTTCTATGTGTGTTAAATAAATGATTAAATATCCGTATCACACAGCGCCATCTAGCACAAAATCAGCAAAGCTTGTACTATGGATAGGTACTAGACAACGGATACAAATATTAAGAAGAATATAAGATTAATTTCCTTTTTTGTAAATATATAGGTAGGTACAGACGACAGCACATCCAGCTACCCCCATCTGTCAAATTTCTTTTATAGATTTTCTACTTTATCACATAAGCATAAGGTTCACTTTCAGTTGGGGAAATTTGACAGGGTCGTCCCGAGAAGAACCAGAAGTACCAGAGAATGGGCAGCAGAGTCTCTAAGTCCTATTACCATCATGCAGCGATCGCCAACATGTCTATCAAGCGTGGCAATTATGGCATATAGCTCCAAATTATGGGCTCAACTCCTTTGTGAAAATCTTTTGGGGATTTACTACTGGATTTTTATCCAGTATAATAAAGCGGCTGTTATGATGAAATTATTTATTTTTATTATATATTTTATTTAATTTATTTATTGTTAATTTCAGGTGGTGGACCTCAATCCATATGCAGCTCTCTGCAACCAGATGCTCGGCCAAGTAATGAGAGGGGAAAATGATATAAAACTATAAATTTGCTTTAATATTTATTTATTATTATAATTATTAAAATAAAACACAGATAAGATCTAATGGATTAGAAATTTATATTGTTGAGTACAATCGACATTCACTTTCGAGAAAATCCATACAAACATTGATAGATCCAAGTAGAGATCTACCGAGAACGCCCCTAAATCCTTGAAAATGACAAATTTAATGCTACAAATCGAAATACTGTCACTACACTATCGATATTAATAAGAATATGCAATAAAATTCCATAAACTATGATGGTATGTAGACACTAACTGTGAAACTTACCTGTGTCTTCACACAATCATCCTTTACTCACGCAAATTGGTTAAAATTGAAATTTTTAATAATTATTAATTAATTCTAGTGAGAGGCGACGACGGTAACTAAAGAAAAATTGAGAGTGCACTTTGTTTAAATATAAAAATTGTTCTATTCAAACATGGCGGCGTTTCGCGCGCTTTCCATTGCCACAGATAATAAATCTATATCGCCACTTTGAATAGGCACACAAATCGTACTTTGAAGAGTTGCTTAGACTTGGCTCGTATTTATAGTTGAAACTTAGATTGGAGCCGTGATCAAGTACACGTTTGAGAAGCTGGGAGCTAAACCACGACATCAAGCTAAAAAGTTACATACGTATTACAGATCTTTGTTATTTGTAAGAACTCGTGTACTTACTTACTTAACCTACCCTAGTTTCAGGATTCTTTAAGCCGCCCAGCAGGCCTCTGACATGGCTTAGCAACTGTTGCCTAGTGCCCTACGTGCCCTTCGAAGCACGGAGACGCTCAGAAATTAATTCACTTTAGCGGTCACCCATCTATGCATTGACCGCTAACCTAGTTGCTTAACCTCGCCGCTCACTTACGGACCGGTATGAGCACCTAGCTATGAGTGCCTCATCGTGTAAACACCATATTAAAAAAAATAATTAAAATTGTAAACCATAAATTCGAATCTATCGATATATTTCCCGCCAATTAGAACTGTCAAATAATGATCAAGCTGTTAGCTATTATGAATGGCTCAGAATGAGAACAAATCTATGGAATATTTCAACCTATTTGGCGAAGGATTATTGGTAATTGTTAAAGCAGTTCCTAAGTTTAAGCACGGCAACAATCTAAGTTTAAAATACTATACAAGCCAACAATTCTAGATCGTCTAAACACGAATGGATGAAACAAGATTTTTTGGCACATGGACGCTTATTTATACGAATGGAAATGTCAAATTCAAGTGTCAAAAATCTAAACAACTCGTCATGGCATTCCGTGAGTGGATGATATATCACATAAATAGTCTCAGGTTAGTTCCAATGAATCTTAGCTTTGCAACTATGATTAAATTCACAGAATTCCGAAACAGTTCGAATATTTCATACATTTCTATAATATTGTTCAAAGTTCAGATAGCTATTTAAGTCTTAATCTCATGTTTTAATAAGTAAGATGATTTTACTATCGTTATGTAAGTATACTTATACTTTTATGCTATTATAAACTATTGAAATGCATTGTTATTAATTTGAAATCTGAACTTTGAACGTAATATCTGTATGACAATAAGAAAATTACTTAAAAACATTGGATACATCAAAGAATCTTAAAAAGAGTGCTTAATATTTGTATAATTGGATAACGTGCGAAGTATTTTATATATTTCATTTGATTTTCGTCACTTCATTAGTGATCAACAGCTTCCGAAAGTTTTAATAGAAAAAGATATAAAAGTTAAATTCGTACTCAAACCGTACAGATGGCGCTGCGATCACTACTATAATAGTGACGTCATAAACCATAGTGTCCATAGATAACAAGATAAAAATGATCGGTTACAATATTCAATAGAATACTAATTTAAATATGGAAAACTATTTACATATTTTTGGCACAGGTGATGGTGCAACTAGCGACATCTTTATTGTAAATATTAAAACATCCGAATAATCATTATACTTCCATTGGTAAAATATTTCAAAAGTACACTAAGTCCTGTATCAACTACGGGCTTAATCTATAGAAGTTTGGTTTAGGCCTATTTATAATATACAGCTTGTAACATAAATAGTGTTACGGTAGATGAACTTATAAAATCTTAGCGCCGAAATACGCGAAAAAAATACCGACTACCCGACTGTATGAAGAGCATCAAAATATTTATTCGGGAATACATAAACTGATACTAAAGAAGTAATCCCACACGATTCATGTTACAGGCTGTATTAACGAAAAGCAAATAAACTTATAAATAACTCATGGCGCATAACGATTATGATAAAAGCCTCTTTATTTCAAATATCGAATAAAAAATAACATAATTTTCATTTAAATTTACTCATTATTGATCTGAAGAAATAAAACGTTACATGGTAAGCACCAACGCCTCAATGTATTAAATGATATTTATATTTATATACAAGGTGTAAAAAATAGTGTACGTAACTTAAGGAGCACTATTTACCCATTAAACTAAATTAATTAAACAAAATAAGTTTACGAAATTCGAAAAAAAATTTTGCCTCTTAAAAATTGCATCATTCGATACTTATTCTTGTATGGGTAGTCAAGATATATTTTTTTATATAGTTTTCATGTTGATGTACACACGGCTACATACCAAGCTACACATATCCAGTATAAGCTGATTTCGCGATGTATAGGAATTCCTTACATGAGAGGTCAGCTTATATTGGAAATGTATAGCTTGATATGTAGCCGTCTTTACACGTTCTTTAGTTCCATAGACAAATTAAGCTCCTTTAGTTCACTATTAATATCACACCTTCTATAAATAATTATAAGTAATGACAGATTATTACAACGCTTCCAAAAGAAGACTTTCATTACAATTCACCCCAAAATTTTTACTAGCAAACATTTCAAATTACGCAAAAAGGATATTACTTAACATTGTCAGGAAGAGCAACCTAAATCTAATATATCAATATCTATGCTAAATAATATCAAGATAGTTAAAACTAATTCTCACTGAACACAATATATAATAACTATTTAACATTTAATATAATATACTTTCCAGATTGACTCAAGTAAATTACTTAATGTTATGTCCCATTCATTTTCCTTGAACCTTATATTATGTTTATTTTAATATTAATTAATACACATATGATGGAATATTTTTAATGTACACACAGCTACATATCAAGCTATACATCTCCAATATAAGCTGATCGCGTTGTATAGGATTTCGATACAATGAGAACTCGGCCTATATTGGAACTGTATAGCTTGATGTGTAGCCGTGTGTACCACACAGAAATTATAGTTACTCGTAATAAAATTATTGAGATATTAATCAAGCTACGACATTTGCGACGCGCAAGGCACACTGTACACGGAGGCATAGATTCATAGACACTTCAAAATACGCCGAACAGCTTAAGCAGCCCAGGGTACTGCCACAGTATAAATATGGACAGTAAGGTAACTAAGCCTAGTTGATGAAATAATTACCTACGCTCTATTGAAGCTGTAGGGTTGCAACTTTTAATGTTTTATATACCTATTGTTATTTTTATTAAAACATATTTGTTTTATAAATCAGCAGGACAGTTAAAATACGAAAACTCTCGTTTTGATGAAGCCGAGTTCAAACAGCCGTATACTACGCAATACGCACGTGGATTTTTAAAAAGATTGCGGAAATAAACTTATACGCGACCACTCGTTTTGACGCGGCACTCACTACTGACAGCACCGCGATAACCGCTTAGAGGTCTTGTCGATGCGCATGTTTGTGTGAGTGTGCCGTTTCAACCGTTTGTAGGTAGTTTCCGTACTGTCTATCTTTATACTGAGACGCGCGTACGTCAAGCGCAGTACGCCCGTGCGTATGATATACGGCGGGCGTCATGACGCCTGGCACGCAGCGACGCAAGTGCGCCGTTGCCACTCCGTCGACAGAATAGCACAGTTTTGTATGTACGGCTATACACCCAGGAGGCAAACTGTTCGCAGCCGACTGAGTAAGCCGCAAATTTGTGGCGAACTGAAATTTGAGTTAGCTGCAAACTCAGATCAATTTTAGTGCGTCGCAAGCAATCTGTTATGAGTTCGACCGACTGAATTTTCACTTTACTATTGTTGTACGAAGGGAGTGGTTGTTGGTCACGATGGATATATTTGAAGTAGGAAATGTATAAGCGTTGCAAGCATGAACACGTCCGAACACGTCGACAAGTTCCTTTCCAACTGTTTGCATGAACAGTTTGCGACAAACGGACTCACTATGCCCGGCGAACAAACATACATATCACCGCCGCCGACTGGGACCGGTTTTGTTGTAAGTCGGCCGCTGAGACAGGCTGCGCACGTAACGCTGCTAACTGCGTAAAGTGAGCGCAAAACTAGCAAACTCGCATTTCAATTTTTTTTATGCATAATGGGTTTGCTTTTGACCACGATCTCACCTGACGGTAAGTGAAGATGTGGTCGAAGGGGGACCGCGCGTACCCATAAGATGTTATATGAGTCTGGAAACACGTAGTTTGGGAGGTTGTTCCATAGCTTAGCCGTGCGTATGATGAAAGAGGAAGCAAAATGCTTCGTACGACATAATAGGATGTCAACAACATAGCGGTGGAGAGCCTCCCGACGCCTTGTAGTCCGATGAAAAAAGGGAGATGGACGGACACATTGATGGAGGTCTTGAGCGCAATCTCTGATTAAATATATGTGGAAGTTCGCCCTTCCACAACCGATACGCCGCAAACTCAGTCGGCCGCTAACAGTTTGCCTACTGGGGACACAGCCTAAGCTGTAAGCAGGCGTACTCTAATAATAAGCTTCTATAACAGTGGCACTTCCGTGGACAGTGAGCCTAAGTGGTCCGAGGTACATGGTCCTAGGAACGCGTGGCCGATCCTTTCCCCTCTCCAATCCGCTATGGTAACTTTAATAACGCACATAACGTATTTATAAAGTACTTTCCAATCAAAGAATACCTCTTTTGAGAATCTAATATCATTTACATTCGAGCAAGGGAGACAAAATATTACACAAGCTCATCACTATCTCAATATTTATATATTAAAAAGGTTAGATCACAACACTAAAACTAAAACCGTAATAGATTTTTTGTCACAGCACTAAAACAAAATACAGATGCAAAAAAGCAAGTTTATTTCAATATTTCAAACGCGATATAGCCTTCATAAACCAGGAATACTTATGCTAATATTTTCTTTTTTTTAAACTGGATTATATGGAAACTTACATAATGACCAGAGATTAAAACCACTCGCGTAAACATTGCTTTTTTAATGTCGCATAAAGCAACGGAATAACGCGTGTTTCTATGACTTATTTACAAGTGAGATCTTATATTAATGGTTAGATAAATAAATAGCTATAAGTTTTATAAACTTTTTAACATTACAATCTATTGACCAAGTCAGAGTAAGATAGGGTGTAAAAGGCGTAAGCTAGCAGATACTAATTAGAAGTAATAAAATGAATAAAGTATAATTTTATGATATTATGTTATTTGGTGTTGTGACAGTTTAATTTTTTTAGTAGCGCTTTTTTATTTGTGGCAGCATTGATTTGGGTTGAATATGTTATTTGAATTACCCCATACTCCCGTGCTATGCACTGTTCATGGACAGCGAGGGAGGAAATGTCACGATTTTTTAATTGTTTACAACATTGGTTTGGGTGAAAAATATATTTATTGGAATACAAATTTTTGGATTGGATTTGTGTTTATTCTTGAGCTATGCATTGCTTATGGACAGCGAGAGAGAATATATTGAGCTTTTTTATTTATGGCAACATTAATTTCATTGGGAGATTCATTTTGATGGGATAAAGTTTTAGAGTGGGCAATACCCACATTACGGGGGTATTATACAACCCAATCCAAACCTGTTCATGGAAAGTACGAGAAAATATGGTTGTTTATTAACATTTTGATTAATATTTCAGCGTGGTCTTTCAATTCATATTTATACTACACCAATAATTTTAGTATAATAAATTTTAACTTAAAATATTGGCATCATTAACACGATAATGTTGCCAGAATATTGTTATTATTTTATACGTTTTGAGATGCGCTACAGAACAGAATTTCTAAGCCATTTAAATCTAATATAAAGACTTCTATTCGCTGGGTATTGAATGAATACTGTACTGTTATAAAATTATTTTTTCCACGATTTTTGAGAGATTATTATTGTAACTACTTATTTATGAAAAAGTAATAAAGAACACGATATACTTGTCTTTCAATAATTTAATATGTCATTTTATATAAAGGTTTACTTGTAAAACACCAACAACCCTGCTGGAGTAGATAACTGACCTCATAAGAAACAACTTTTGTTAAACGAGTTAAGCCATAACTCAATAGATACCTATATAAAAAAATACAAGTTTTTGTAGTAACTTGGCTAATCATAGACCATTGTGTTGCACAATTTCTTACCGGACACGGCAATTTTAAAAGTAAATTGTATAGTTTCAAATTAGTATCTTCACCAATCTGTCTGTGCTCAACTTTCAGTAACGAATATGAACAAACTGCTCACCACATCCTTTGGGAATGTGATCTCTGGCGAAATCGCTTTGCTCTGGAGGGAAGTGGAACTATTCATTTTCTAACTCCTCCTTTTTTCTCTTTCTGATTAAATTCGTTGCGGGATCCAAGACAGTTAAAACGATTCCCCGGAACATGCCTGAGCTTCACCGCTGTGTCATTTCATTGTGTGTCACTGTTGATCCTGGCTTACAGGAGTTGCAGTGGTGGGTAAGAGGGAGGGACTAGTCCCGTATAAAGGAAAAATAAAAATATGTTGTAACATTTGTACGTCTATGTTCCATTCATTCGACGCTTGGCACGCGCGCGCTTCCCTCGTAAATAGTACTAACACTTTCTTCGCCAGTTATTTATCTAGTTAATTTCACGGCTTGGTGTTGGCAAATTTGGAAACCTTGCTGCATATTGGCGGCAGTAATATTTGCGATGCGCATAGAGTTATAAACATTTAAGCAGTAAATTAAATTAATACTTATTTTTGTACGAATATAAAATCTAACAAATCATCAAAAGTTGTAGAAGAAAAGTTATTCCTTATGGTGTTATCTTTATAGTACTGCGAGGTTGTTGGTGTTTTACAAGTTACCCTATATAAACTTCGCTATATCTAAAACTTTATATTTTAGTAACAGCAATAATTAAAAATAATTTAGATATGAAGATTAAAAAAAATATTTTTGTTATTTTTTATACCAGTGCAGTACCCATTACAGGATGACGGGATACAGTACGTATTGTGGGAGTTCAGGACACCCACGCAGGGTGGGTGTCGTGCTGGGGTGACCTACGTTGACTCCCGCTCCAGCTGATCTAACCTACGATGCTGGCTTATTTTCACAATACATACAAACAAACGTATTTTTTATAAAAGATAAAATAAATGTTTAGATCCTAGATAACAATTAGGTAAAAGTTAGAAAAATAGACAATAAAAAAGAATATTCCATAACTTTTGTTTTTTTATCCACTGAAAAGAAGGGTCATTGACCATCCTCTTTCATAAAGGCTTCAAATAAAAATGAAGTGTATATAAAATAGTCATGATTAAGTTGATCTTCAATAGAAACATTTCTAAATAATGTTTAGAAAAATATACAAAAATAATTAAAAACGAGTAATACTTTAGTAAAATGCAAATTAATTATAAAATAAAAAAATACTGAAGCAAATAAGTAGGCACAGTAAAGTTTCATAATAAAATGTAGACCATATGAAAATGAGCCAGCGTCCTTAAAAATATAACACTTATACCTACAAAAAGATTTCTTGACTATTATACCTAAAATATATTATTTAGCAAAGCCGCTTTAAATGCGACAAATCGAGAATACTATTAAAGATATAATTAAGCTAAAAATACTTTATAAAATAAACGAAAAACACCTAAATGTCATTTTATTACATTTCAATTTAGAATCAAATGCTTTCTCTTTCATTTTAAATCCACATTAATTAATCTAGCAAGAGTGTATATACGATTTTAAAATGTATTTTATTTAGCAATTAATTATTCATTAAGTTAGTAAGGCTATTTTAGTAGACGATTATTGCCAGCCCTAAGCTGTAGCCATTTGTAACGATATTCTATGGGTTAGTCAGAAATATTCACAAAATATTACTATAATTAAATAAAAGAATTCATTCAAATTGATACACCAATTATTTTATATAATATTTAGCCTACAACTCAATATAAACATATAATAATAAAATACACACATGATACGTGACAATTATAAGCCCTCAAAATTATATAATCAAAGTAAAATAACTCCAAACTTTGATCAATAAAAGGCACCATATAATATCGATACAAATTCAAATCGAAACGAAACCACGCACACACAAACACACAAATAAGTGAACAATGACCTTATACTCACACATGCATACAAGTCATACAATACATAGATCATACAATCACGATGGTGTAAAAAAAAACTATAAAACAAACAACGTGTTACTATAGACATTGAAAACTTAATGATACAGCCCTCTTGAAGCTGTACATAATAAAAAATAAAATCTAATGATGTCTTTGAGTAAAAAAATACTACATTATTGATCAAATCTGACCAAAACCATCAACAATAAAACTATATTTATAAGTAGGTACCTGATTGAAATAATAAAAAAAAATCAAACTTATGGAAATAAAATGATTAAAGATACATTTATTCAACTAACGCTTTTATAGGTCCTCATAATCTAGAAAAATTACTAATCATGTTAGAACCAAGCATAACATCAATATTATTTTCACAAAGACAGTATTAGAGTCAAAATACAAATAAAATTTATAAAGTTTAAAACGGCCGTACTGTGCACGCTAAACATGCTTCCTTAGTACATTTAAACAACAACAATATTGCCATCCACACGACACGACATTATTTACATATAACAACACTGATATGTGATAAAAACCTTGAAAAAATAACCAAAAACAATATCCACGCAGTTTGACGCAATCTGTCAAAATCGCAAATAAATATAAACTTCATTTTATTGGTATTACCGTATATTTTGACAGAAAGTATAAAAACTGTGTGGGTAGATTAACATTTAATATATTATCAAGTGGCCCCAAGAACATGATATAAGAGATTGCCATGAATCGAGATTCTTAAAGTGATTCTCATGTTACCATAACAAAAAAAAGATTGCCAATACATAGAGAGCAAAACTGACAATAACATTTACTCCGATTAATATTGCTTAGCGAAATTCGTTGACTACAATTTCCGATTTAAATATTATTGCATTAGATAAATTAATTATTGCAAAAGTATTTTTAAATGTCTACTCTTATGATAGAAATCGATTTACGTATCGATATTGCGAAGTTAAAATCTATGATAGTGGCTTTATTGCGTTAGATACTTAAGTTTAACAATATGTTAGCTTAGTAATTTCGACATTAAAAATAATAAAAACCGAACAAGTCATGTCGTATTGGATGGTCCAGAATCGACTTAAAATAAGAGTAGTAAAATTAACGGGAATGAGCAAATATCTATTCATCCTCGTCCTACCTTCATCTAAGAGCGCAAGAAGTTGGTCAAGAATCAACGTTACAATGATACTAGTCGTCGGAACTTAATGTACAGTCGAGAGGTGAGATAGCGAACGACCGATGCCGTATGAGTGACAGAGACAGTCGACAGATGGAGTGAAATGCTGACTCGAACCGGGCCGACAGCCCCCACAGAGCCAGCTTCGATAATGACGAGAAATTCAATCCTGAAAAGTAATGAAAAACTGGAAATTATAAGGTACACAAAACTTTTTAATACGACTAATGCTAATGAGAAAACGAGAATGGTCCTTGGAGGACTGAAACACGTGTTGGGTTTCATGCTGGTGCATGAAATTTGCTTGTTTATAGCGTCCTTCTTGCAAGTGCATATAATTTGCGGGTGGGAGGGTGGTACAAATTGCATCCCGGCTGGTTTGAACTGACAGTCGGCGGAATTAACTACACATTAATTTTGTATTTGTGAAACTACAAATATTCTGCACTATTCATATGAAATTTAATAGTAAGTAAATAATAATACTATTATTACTTTAGTTTTAGTGCAGTCATTGAAGCATTATTGCTCCGATTTTTTTTACTGTGAACCGAATTGCATACAATTTTGGAATTAGGTTCATCTTACCCTTAACTTCAAAAGTGAAAATGATTTGAACTCCGCAACCACCCTGGGGGTGGTTGCCACCCCTTCTCGAAGGTGATTTTATTTTTTTTCAAAATAACCTCAGATATCGATAGAAGGCCTAATTTTAAGCTAAAATCATCTATTAAGTTTTTCAATAAATCCAATACTTTTCAAGTTATTGGCAATTGAAAATTCGCAATTTTTTCACGTTTTTCATCGGTTTTTTGGTAATATCTCCAAAAATATACGTTTTATCGAAAATTTTATAGAGAACAAAATTGTAGCAGGTAAAACAATAAACAATTTAGTTTTTTATAAAATATTCTAAGTGCAATATTAAGCTAGATATTAAAGATCAAAGCCGTTTTTTATTTTGTCTGAAATTTAATCGATGTGGTCAATGCCATCTAGCGGCGAGCAAATGCATTTTATGTATTCTAATATAATAGGATTTTGTAGCCCTTGAAATAAGCTTTAAAATGAGCACTATTAAAAGTCTTTTGCACGTAAAATAAGTGAGCTGTATTGCAAATAAGGAGAGCATCTAATGTTTTTTCTTTTAAATCAATGGGTTTCATAAGTGCCATTTCCACCAAAATTAAAATTAATCATATTCCGCCTAGAATTAACTTTATTACTACTCTTTAAGTTTGATAGATAGTATCAGTTTGGCTGCTTCAGGACACGTAATTTTCAAAAAAGTCACGAATAAAAAAATAAACAAAATTTACAATTTTTAAAAAACCCACTTTCTTTTTCATAATATCTCGAAAATGACGACAGATACGTATAAAAGTGTAAGGATAAAAAAATTAGGTATTTTTATGACAAACAATTTGGTTTTTTTGTTTATTCTGTCTAACAAAAATAGACGGAGATATGATGGTTTAAAGAGCGCGTGGCAGCGCAATCACAGCCTCTCTTAAGCCCTTTAACCCTTCACCGTTTTATAAAATGGTTATTTACTATATATTGCAATGCAGGATATTGTAGCTCTCTTAATTACCTTTAAAATGGTGTTTTATTAATTGTGATAGCATGAAAATTGAAGGAGTTGTGGTCCAAAAACTTATCATATTTTTTTCTACTTAGTAACTGAAAATTTCTTTTGGAGCAATGTGAAAGTACGCAGTATAATAGAGACCCCCAACTAGTGTAATGTGTACATATATACATAATATGGCTCATATATTTTGGAAACGTAGGCATGAATACATACCAACGTTCTTATATGTATATATAACACATTTGAGTGAAGGGGCCAACGAAAAAGCCATCGATAATAAAATTAACTGATAGATTATGTATAGTGGAATTTTTAATTCAACACATTTTTTAGAGCTATTGGATACATAAATATATATTACTAAACTGCAAAAAAGGATGTGGAGCGTCTTGCGGATGCAGAAAAGCTGGTCTGTTTTGTAATAGTACCTGTGGAACGTGCAGTGGAGATAACTGCCAAATTAGCCCTCCGATTCAGCCAGAAGATGTTGAATGTGGCAGCGACTCCGATATTGAGTCATGAATAATAATATTATATTTTAATAATAATAGTACAATTTTATATAATTTGTAAATATTTTATTCAATAAATGGCAATGTTTTACTCTAAATTAAATTATTTTTAAATACGTAATCATATATATTTACTGTTTTATTTAGGGGTAGTTTTAAGGGTAGAAAAGCTTAAGAATATAATAATCATTTTCGAGAGTGTGGAATAATATTTAAATCCTTTTCATTTTATATATAAAAAAAAATTAACCATTTTTTATCAAGGGATACTTTTCAAGGGTTGAAAGGGGGGTAAAATTTGATAATTATTATAGAGAATATAAAATATTACTTACTCTATACTTACATCTTTTTATGTCATACCAAAGTATTTTTTTGTGATTTTTTCAATTTAGGGGTTGTTTGCAAGGGTTGTAAGATTTTCAAGGGGTTGAAAATTATTTTAATATGAGGCAACTATGTTAGAAAATACTTTACAATTTCACCCCTTACTATTAGACATGTTTTATAGGGATAAAATGGCTCAATATAATTTTTTCCATTAAGAGGTTGTTTACACCCCTTAAAAATAAGAGGCGGAGTTCTGATCATTTTCACTTTTGAAGTTAAGGGTAAGATGAGCCTAATTCCAAAATTTCATGCAAATCGGTTCACAGTAAAAAAATTCGGAGGTAAGACCGTATTTTTCGCTTCAATGACTGCACTATTTTGCCACATAGATATTGCAACAGCAACGTGAATTAGAATTATGAAAAAAAAATTGTTGGCGAGCATTGTTTTATCTTGGGTACCCAAGATAAAACAATAGCCAATTTATCTTCGACATACATGTCGAAGATCAATACTATTTTCGTCAGTCTGAAATCCTACACCCGAATTTTAAAAAGTTTAAAACTCTTTTTTGACCAGCACAATTTATTGGCGATTATGGCCCACCTTAAAATCTACTTTCGCTAGTTAGAAATCTATTTTAATAAGTTTTTATACCTTGATGGTTCAGACGTGTTGCACAAACTCGGGATTGAGGAATGAGAAGCCCATGAACTCGGTCTGGTCAAGGTTCATCATGAACAGCTTATCGGTGGGCGTCAGCTCTGTCTTCTCCTGCGTGAACTGCTTGTCGAAGTTCGATACGTCTTTGCGATGTTTCTAGAAAAATATTTATGTATGATTACCTCCACATATATATACCTCCAAAGAAACAAAGAGAATTTAGTTTCGACTTCATTTTCTAACTTCTCCAGTAAGAAAAAGGAGATGTTAGAAAATGAAGTAGATTATTTCTTATAACTTCTTGTTTCTTTCTAATTAAATTCGTTGCGGGATCCAAGACAGCAGGAGTTGCAGTGGGTTAGTTTGCTAGACGGCTTGAGCCATCGCTCGCCTTTATAGTCCGGTGAAGCAGTGAAAGCCTCCTAGGCTAACTGTAGCGTCATGTCAAAAAGAAAAGAGGGAGGGACTAGTCCCGATTACTTCCACATCAGCTTAGAAGACTTATTATGCTAGATTCTAAATTTAATACCGGTATATCTACGAAATACCCATATGTGGCACTATTGTGTCTAGAATGAGTGCCGCGTAACACACAGATATTATAATGGCAGAACAGACAAGGTCAATTTGGAACCGAATTAAGCAAATTTAAAATAAAATAAAATAAAAATTTAAAATGTGAGAACAGTTTAGAAGTTATGGTTGTCTATTGTTCTCGTTAAGGCAATGACGTCCTGGTTGCTGTTGTGCAAGAGTGCCGCCTACTCACAATCTTGGGCTTGAAGGGCGGCTGCACGTCGCGCGCCTCGATGCGCGCCCAGTCGATGCGGCGGAAGAAGGGGTGCGTGCGCACATCTTCCTCGCCGCGAGCGTTGCAGCCGAGGCGCTTCACCGGGTTCTTGCTCAGGAACGACTTGCACACATCTTTGGCTTCCTGCGATTATATTATACACAGATTTAGGTTTTATCGACTTTCCAGTTTAGGTTAAGAGAGGTAGGGCACAGCGTTCATTCGCTCAAAGAGCAGCCCGATTGGGGAAGTACCTCCACCTTACAGAAGACATTCCTTAATAATAACATGAATAACTAACATCATATCTTTTTAAAATATTTAGGGGTAGCATTCATAATGCTGATGTTTTAGAACAGATAGCCCTGTGTGTCCCGGACAGGTATGTTTGGAGAAGGAGACGGCCGCGATTGCTAGTGGAACCGCGTGGTCGGACTAATCTTGTACATGAGGCGCCCCTGACGCGTGCTCTCCTTACTCTTAACCTTATAGCAGCTGAGACTGACCTATTTGTGTGTTCTCTGAGTGAGTTCACGAGAAGTGCATTATGTATAATTAGTTATAAGTAAAATTTGTTTAGTGGTATAAAATTGTATTATACTTAGATAAGCACTCTATCGCATTGGACTTATACCTGTAAAGATAGATGTAAGAGAGAAAAAAAAATAAAACTTTAATGTTGTGTTTCTGCGTGTGAGTAAGGTCGCCAGAGCTCATTGGGGCAGGGGGGAGGGTCAGCAACACTTGTTTGCTAACTCTTAAAGGCGGGCAACGCACCCGTGACACACATGGTGTTGCGAGTATCCATGGGCGGCGGTGATGACTTACCATCAGGTGACCCGCTTGCTCGTTTGTCGCCCTATGACATAAAAAAAAAGGTTGAAGACCTGGTGAAGTCAGCCCTATATTTTCAAAAGAACGCGCAATATTCGTCCGCTGTCATTGGGTTCCCACATGCCAACCGGAAAACACATACGTCTACGACTGCTATTACCCATACGGCGCGTTGCTCAAGTGAATCTATCTATGAGAAAACCCTCTATGGATCTTGATGTACGTCATCTCTTCGCGAAGCAAATGCAGCAGGTGGAAGAAAAACAATCACGTGT
Organism: Pseudoips prasinana; assembly: GCA_951640165.1. Classification (NCBI taxonomy): domain Eukaryota; kingdom Metazoa; phylum Arthropoda; class Insecta; order Lepidoptera; family Nolidae; genus Pseudoips; species Pseudoips prasinana. The sequence goes on along the minus strand of OX621259.1, from coordinate 11,963,381 downwards.
CTGCAGAGCTATGTAGGCAACATTTGGTCAATCCACAACAAGTCATTGGTAATGATGAAATGATTAGAATTAAGTGGGCTGCTGTTGTACCTGGATTTTCATTTCTTCGTAATAAGATGAGAATACAAATATAGAAGATATCCATAAGATCGAGAAGTGAATCGTAAAGCGGCGGTAAACCAGCATTATCTATAGCTACCCACAGAAATTACGCACGACTATTTAATCGGTGAAAGATCGACAACGCTACACAACAAAAGTTCTTGACATTGTAGAAATTGTACGGCAATTTTGGGCGGACATATCGAAAGCGCAGGAAAATCTGTTGATTTATATGGAAATATATAAACCTTTGGTCCGTTCAGTTAGATGGAAAAGTAAATTGTCAATGTTTTTAAACTTTCGCGATTTGTACACATTTTTTATATACTGTAGACACGGGTCTCATCGCGATAAATATTTAGGTAAATCATTACCTTGTTTACCCGACGTTTCGGCATGGATTGCACCAGCCGTGGTCACGGGTCGACTGGTGTGGCTCGGCAGCGTCGTCTCCGTGAAGCTCGGGTATCGGTATCTACCCTCGCATGGTCTTGATATTTTTTATTTTCCTTTACGAAACTGTCGGTACACACGACACTAATGACATCAGCGCCCGGGCGCACTACGTTGGTTACGCGACGATGGCACTTCGTTATTACAGGATTCCAAGATGGTGAGAGGCGGTATCCGTCTTCCCGGTTGAAATTGATATGTTTCTTTATTTCAACCGCTTCACGTACTATTCTGGAGTAATAGTGACGATCGGTGGAGAGGACCTGTGGCTTGTGTAAATTTGTAATCCAGTGTTGGGATCCTGTGTCGACTACATGCTCAGCTATTGCTGATTTATTAACCTGTCGGTTCCTGACAGCTGCGATATGTTCTTTAGCCCTTTCAGCAATGGATCTTTTAGTTTGGCCGATATAAAACATACCGCAGTTGCACTCAAACCTGTAGACGCCCGGTGTTTGAAGAGGAATAACATCCTTCGGTGTACGCAGCTGGTTGGAGACTTTGGAGATCGGACTATATACAGTCTTGATGGAGTATTTCTTTAGTACTGATCCAACTTTATCCGTTACTCCTTTCACGTAAGGTAAAAACGCTGGTGCCCTGCTTACTTCCGGCTGCTTCTCCCTCCTCTTCGTCCGTTTAATGCCCCCCCTGTAGCCGTTTTGCCTAAGTACCTCCTGAACGTGTGTGAGCTCACTTTCTAAACATTCAGGGTCGCATATGTCATACGCTCTGTTTGTTAACGAGGCAACTACGGATAACAGGTGTCGCGGATGGTGATGAGAGTGGGCGTGTAGATATCTGTCTGTGTGTGTGGGCTTTCTGTATACCGTGTGTGTAAGGGAACCATTTTCTCTCACCCTCAATTTCACATCGAGGAAAGGCAACGATCTCTCTACCTCCATTTCATAAGTGAACCTGATGTTGGGGTGCGCGGAGTTCAAGATAGTGGTCAATTGTTCTACTTCCGATGTGCTACCTTTCATGATACAGAAGATATCGTCGACGTATCGTTTCCATACCTTCACGTGGACCAAATGTTGTGCAATAATATTTTCAAAATGTTCCATCCAGATATTGGCCATTACCGGCGCCACAGGGCTGCCCATAGCCACTCCGTCAATCTGGAGGTAATATTGTCCTTGGTATAAAAAGTAGTTACATTCTAGGCAGTTCTTCAGTAGAACTATGTACTCACTTGGTATGTTATTAGCTGCCAGTTTCCTGCCGATGACCTCAAGGCAGTCTTTGATGGGAACGTTGGTAAACAGTGACTGAACGTCAAAACTCACCATCACCTCGTCAGGTTCCACTCTCATGCTCTTGATGATGTCAACAAAATGGCGAGAGTCTTTCACAAACGATTCAGTTTTACCTACTAATGGCTGCAGTACCTGAGTGATGTGTTTCGCTAGATCATAAGTGGGCGAATTGATCTGACTTACAATCGGGCGCAATGGTACATTTTCTTTATGAACCTTTGGCAAACCATATAGTTTTGGTGGCTGAGCGCTTTTAGGTCTGAAGAGGCGTTCGAAAACATCGTCCGTGAAGAGCTCCTCGTGTTCCTTAATCAGTGCACGTATACGTTTAGTGACTCTGGCGATAGGATTAAACGACACTTGTTTATAAATAGCCGTGTCTTTGAGTAGACTCCGCATTTTGCTGTCGTAGTCACTAGAACTCATCACTACGGTGGCGTTACCTTTGTCAGCCTTAAGCACTAAGATTTCCGTGTTGTCACGCAGCCTTTTTAGTGCTTGACGCTCTTCCGTAGTAATGTTCTGTTTAGGCGACTTAGCTTTTCGCAATATTACTGCCACATCTTGTCTAAGCGTGTCCGCATCGGTAGACGGTACTTTGTTTCGTAATATAGCTTCTTCGACGGCACTTATGACGTTTTCATACGGAATTCGTTTCGGTGTTATTGCATAATTTAACCCTTTCGCTAGTATATTTTTGGTGGTGTTATCAAGCGTTACATTCGATAAATTGATTACGGTGTCTATGTGTGTATGTGGTCTGTGCTGATTCCACCTGTCTCGGCGACTAACCAGTTTGTCGTATTTTGCGTCGTGTTTAACACTACACAGTTGTCGAATACGATCCGCCTGGTAATACGACACGCGATCACATAGATCGAAATCACTAGCCGAAAACACTGCACTGCACTCCGTATGTAACCCGTATAATTCGTACTGCACACTATTTAAGCTGTACCAAAAATATACTAGCGAAAGGGTTAAATTATGCAATAACACCGAAACGAATTCCGTATGAAAACGTCATAAGTGCCGTCGAAGAAGCTATATTACGAAACAAAGTACCGTCTACCGATGCGGACACGCTTAGACAAGATGTGGCAGTAATATTGCGAAAAGCTAAGTCGCCTAAACAGAACATTACTACGGAAGAGCGTCAAGCACTAAAAAGGCTGCGTGACAACACGGAAATCTTAGTGCTTAAGGCTGACAAAGGTAACGCCACCGTAGTGATGAGTTCTAGTGACTACGACAGCAAAATGCGGAGTCTACTCAAAGACACGGCTATTTATAAACAAGTGTCGTTTAATCCTATCGCCAGAGTCACTAAACGTATACGTGCACTGATTAAGGAACACGAGGAGCTCTTCACGGACGATGTTTTCGAACGCCTCTTCAGACCTAAAAGCGCTCAGCCACCAAAACTATATGGTTTGCCAAAGGTTCATAAAGAAAATGTACCATTGCGCCCGATTGTAAGTCAGATCAATTCGCCCACTTATGATCTAGCGAAACACATCACTCAGGTACTGCAGCCATTAGTAGGTAAAACTGAATCGTTTGTGAAAGACTCTCGCCATTTTGTTGACATCATCAAGAGCATGAGAGTGGAACCTGACGAGGTGATGGTGAGTTTTGACGTTCAGTCACTGTTTACCAACGTTCCCATCAAAGACTGCCTTGAGGTCATCGGCAGGAAACTGGCAGCTAATAACATACCAAGTGAGTACATAGTTCTACTGAAGAACTGCCTAGAATGTAACTACTTTTTATACCAAGGACAATATTACCTCCAGATTGACGGAGTGGCTATGGGCAGCCCTGTGGCGCCGGTAATGGCCAATATCTGGATGGAACATTTTGAAAATATTATTGCACAACATTTGGTCCACGTGAAGGTATGGAAACGATACGTCGACGATATCTTCTGTATCATGAAAGGTAGCACATCGGAAGTAGAACAATTGACCACTATCTTGAACTCCGCGCACCCCAACATCAGGTTCACTTATGAAATGGAGGTAGAGAGATCGTTGCCTTTCCTCGATGTGAAATTGAGGGTGAGAGAAAATGGTTCCCTTACACACACGGTATACAGAAAGCCCACACACACAGACAGATATCTACACGCCCACTCTCATCACCATCCGCGACACCTGTTATCCGTAGTTGCCTCGTTAACAAACAGAGCGTATGACATATGCGACCCTGAATGTTTAGAAAGTGAGCTCACACACGTTCAGGAGGTACTTAGGCAAAACGGCTACAGGGGGGGCATTAAACGGACGAAGAGGAGGGAGAAGCAGCCGGAAGTAAGCAGGGCACCAGCGTTTTTACCTTACGTGAAAGGAGTAACGGATAAAGTTGGATCAGTACTAAAGAAATACTCCATCAAGACTGTATATAGTCCGATCTCCAAAGTCTCCAACCAGCTGCGTACACCGAAGGATGTTATTCCTCTTCAAACACCGGGCGTCTACAGGTTTGAGTGCAACTGCGGTATGTTTTATATCGGCCAAACTAAAAGATCCATTGCTGAAAGGGCTAAAGAACATATCGCAGCTGTCAGGAACCGACAGGTTAATAAATCAGCAATAGCTGAGCATGTAGTCGACACAGGATCCCAACACTGGATTACAAATTTACACAAGCCACAGGTCCTCTCCACCGATCGTCACTATTACTCCAGAATAGTACGTGAAGCGGTTGAAATAAAGAAACATATCAATTTCAACCGGGAAGACGGATACCGCCTCTCACCATCTTGGAATCCTGTAATAACGAAGTGCCATCGTCGCGTAACCAACGTAGTGCGCCCGGGCGCTGATGTCATTAGTGTCGTGTGTACCGACAGTTTCGTAAAGGAAAATAAAAAATATCGAGACCATGCGAGGGTAGATACCGATACCCGAGCTTCACGGAGACGACGCTGCCGAGCCACACCAGTCGACCCGTGACCACGGCTGGTGCAATCCATGCCGAAACGTCGGGTAAACAAGGTAATGATTTACCTAAATATTTATCGCGATGAGACCCGTGTCTACAGTATATAAAAAAAGTAAATTGTCGTTTTGATTATATTGCTAGTTTTTAGTTCCACTCAGTCACCGTTCTTAGGTAGCGGATCTTCTATGCTTAGAGCCCTATCCTTACCTTACTCAAAGTCTTGGGATAGGACACGCTGTTATCCGTAATAGCAGCAAACAATTCCTCCTCATCCTCTCCGTCGAACGGCGGCTGTCCCACCAGCATCTCGTACAGCAGCACACCGTACGCCCACCAGTCCACAGACTTGCCGTAAGGCTGGTACAGGATGATTTCCGGCGCAATGTAGTCCGGTGTTCCGCAGAAAGTCTTGGTAGTTTTATCACCTGAAAAGTTAACACATTTGCTGGAATCTTGCATGGATAATCGAGCGATCCTGCATAGATAATGATGCAATCTTGTACAAATCTTGTCATAACCTTGCAGGGATCATTTTGCAATTTTGATTGGTTCCAATAATCAATACTAGCTGCGCTCCATTGTGGTATTAGCGATTCGCCAATTTATCATAACTTATGTGGTCAGGGTATAAAAATCATCGAAACTAATGAAGGAAAAGTAATGTTTCTGTAAAATTTTTATTTTTAATGTACACACACGAAGTAGAGTTACAAGAGTGTATATGAGAGTGTATTTCTAATGAAATCTCTTCCTGCAGACCCGTGCAAGGAAAGTTGCAGAAGGAAGGATTTTTCACGATGTAAGAAAAGTAATATTTGTAATTACTTTTTTACGATGTTCAAAAAGTAATGTTTCGTAAGAATCTTTATTTTCGGCCTAAAAAGTAATCTTCTATTAAATTTTATCCCAGTGTGAATAATATGTCTATTAACTTTTTTCGTCATTTCGTTATTAGGTCGATAAAGCTATATTTTTTACGTCGATAGGTCATCAAAGTAGTAAATTATAATAAAATATATTCGCGATTATATCGCGATCTTTTTCGACAGTAACGTCATCTAGGGAATGAACGGGTATATTGTTCCCGTCCATTCCACTGTCACACAGCACAGCCATCCCACACACACTAAATATGTGTATCTCACACACATTTAGTGTGTGTGAGATGGCTGTGCGCTGAAGTATAATCTAATCTCACATAATCTTACCTGTAATGCCCTCTTTACACATGCCGAAGTCGGCAATCTTGATGTGTCCATCTTGGTCGAGCAGCACGTTGTCTAGCTTGAGGTCGCGGTATACGATACCTCGGGAATGCAAGAAGAATAGACCAATTGCGATCTCGGCTGAGTAGAATCTGTCAATAACAAATAATATAATAAATAATTTGATATTTGAGCTTTGTCTGTATATCGTTTTTGGATATCTAAGCTTAGAAGAAAGAAGTTTGTATACCAAACGGAAGTATTACCAGGCGCGGCTTACTCCGCGATTTACGATCTTCGTTGCAAGTACATGCCGGCGGCCCCTGCGCAGGGGCAGTCAGTAGCTGTCACGCCTGGGAACACATGCGCATGCTAGATGCGCCCTTGATCTTCTTAGTATGTCGAGGTATTCATAATACGTTTTCGCGCCAATTTTCCAATTTTGATGCGGTTTTCACTAATGTATAATTTGAAGAAGGATTTATTATATATATTCTATTTAATGGTAAGAAAATCAATATTAAAGTAAATCAGGGATAAAACTTTCTGAAAAAATTGACAATTACGTGGATTTTAGGTGACCAAATGAATTTATAATGATTAATCTATTTACTCCTGTGGACAGTGGTTTCCCTAATGTCAGAATTGTTCAGTAGGGTTCTCACATGGTAATAATATAATATCTCGGGACAATGTCACACAGATCATCCTAGCCCCAAACTAAGCAAAGCTTGTACTATGGGTACCAGGCGACGATATACATACTTATATAGATAGATAAATACTTATATACATTGAAAACATCCATGACTCAGAAACAAATATTCGTGCTCATCACACAAATATTTCCACTTACCGGGATTTGAACCCAGGACCACCAGCTTCGTAGGCAGGAGCACTACCAACTAGGCTACGGTGACCGTCAATAAATGGATGTCAAATTTACTTTAGTTTCCTGTACCACTTGACACTTTGTTACCATGCTGGTATTACATGTAATTATCCAAACACGAGGACTGGCCACTGTCCAAATGAAAGTCGCGCAACAAAAACCTTTAAAAGACGTAGAGCTTTTTTTTTAATTAAGGGTTTTATCAAGTAGTAGATGATGTAACCCTCGAAAATACAACAGTAATAATTACAAATTAAAAAAGTACTTTCCGAAATAACATAAGAAAAGAAACTTACGATCTATTTCTAATACCTATACTAACTATTTCGTAGAGCTTCTTGACTTCTACTGAAAAAGGAGAAGCCAAAATTACTCTCCCTCTCAAGTTTTTTCTCGAAAGTTTATGAGTTCTACTTATGCTAGTATGCTGTCCCTAATAAATGACTATCGATTATATTTGCATCGATTCAATTCAGAGAGTCGTATAATGAATACTTACACAGCTACAGGCTCCTTGAACTTGCCGCACTGCTGTATCTGGAACATGAGATCTCCGCCGTTCACGTACTCCATCACGAAATAAAGGCGGTCCTGGAAAAAATTATATCAGTTATCACACAACCATCATCGCCAAATTGGTGTCGCTTTGGAAATCCTTAGAGCCTATGCACACCACGTTTTTTAAGCGCGCCGTTGTCACAAGTAAGATTTTCTACGATAAGGGGTTGGCTTATTCCCAACATTTAGCATTATGACTTTACCACCACCTTTTAATATAACCAAAATGAAGCTTTTGTCTTCGTATATAAGGTTATCAAAACTGTACCTATATCATGTATCGCGTTTGTATCGATGCAACACAAACAAATTGCTCTGTAGGATAATAGCGATTTCGCGATTCTAAAACGTGGTGTGTATAGGCCCTTAGTTCGTTGATTTATATACATAAAATGAACTAAAATAAATCAGTAGGTACATTTGCTGTGTGCTGACGGCGCGAGAAAATCACACAGAATACCATCACCCCATCTCATCCCGTGGGGGGCGTAGAAGTCGACCCGAGGGAGTGTCTGCCAGAGGACAGGCAGCAGCGTCTCTCTGACTAGAGACTACTATTACCATTATACTGCGGTCGCCAACCCGTCTGCCAAGCTTGCCGATTATGGAAGATCCCGCCAAGATGATTCTTGGGGGAGGCTTTTCTCCAGCAGTGAACTTTTATAGCTGTTATGATGACTCAGGGTTTCAATCCAGGACCCCATTATAATCGATTGAAAACGCTGCCGCTAGTCTAACGAGGCATTTGTCCATAATTCTTGAGGGAGGCTTTTGTCCAACAGTGGACATGATGAAATCAATACAGATATTAATAGTTACATGGATACATACATAGACTAAAGCGGTACGCAGAGGTAACAAATTCCCATTTATCAAGATCCTTGCACACTTGTTTTGCCTCTTTCATTCTATCATCCTGAAGACGTCCAATGCTGGACAAAGGCGTTCCCCAAAGATTTCCACAATGGAGTTATGTTCATCATATCGAGTGATGTGCCATAATCGCCACGCTTAGCAGACGGGTTGGCGATCGCTGTATGATGGTAAAAGTACACAGAGAGGTGCTGCTGCCCTTTCTCAAAAAGAAATGGGGTGGAGATATTCTATGTCTACAGCCCCACAACAAATACAGAAATATAATATTCGCCACTCTATAGTTTAGAAACATTAATACAGAGCTGACTTACAATTCTTGACAGACCTACAATAGTCACTGGAGTTTTTATTGAAAACTACACAAGAGAGGTAAGGCACAGCGGAAGGACAAGGACTTCGTGAAACTGATCAATATAATAGGTAGGGCACAGCGTTGATTCGCTCAAAGAGCAGCCCGATTGGGGGAGTACCTCCACCTTACAGAAGACATTCCTTAATAATAACATTAAAGACTTCATGTTGTGTTTCTGAGTGTGAGTAAGATCACCAGAGTTCATCAGGCTGGCGGGAAGGGTCAGTAACACTGGTTTGCTGACTCTTAAAGGCCGGCAACGAACCCGCAACTCCTCTGGTGTTGCGGCGGTGATCACTTACCATCAGGTGGCCCAATTGCTCGTTTGTCGACCACTTATATAAAACACACTCACCATAGTTTGGAAGCAAGAATGTAGTTGAACCAAGAAGGGTGGCTTGCTACTAAGCGCTAGAACTCTCTTCTCCACCATAGTGCACTCTACGTCATCGTCTTGAATGATAATGTCTTTCTTCAGGATCTTGATGGCGTAAAGCTCATCGGTTCCACGACGTTCTGCTAGCATTACCTGGCGTTGAACAAACAGGGTTATAATCTTCAAATAGTGGGGGGTTTTCTAACGATTAGGCACCGTTAGAAAACCCCCGACTCCAACTATTATTATTTATTTATTATAAAAGGTTAGGTTTAACTAACTTAACCAAGTTATGGTCTTATACAGTTGCCAATAACAGGTGAACCAACACTCACAAATAGAAATGGTAACCTAAGCTTAAAACAAAAAAGAAGTGTAGGTAATAAAACTAAAGTGATAATAAACTATATAAACAAAAATATAACAAATAGTTATTAAAATGAACTAAAACAACACTATTAAATAATTTTGGAAATGAGCGGACACTCTTACCGTGCTGAACCGATATTAAACAAACTTGTTTTGAAAATGAAAAAAGAACCGCATCGAAATCGGTTCATCTGTTTGAGAGCTACGATGCCACAGACACACACACACACAGCTAACAGACATCGACGTAAAACATATAACACAGAATTAAGTCAAAAGTAACAAATATATTTTAAAAAGTAAATAAATAAAATAAATAAAAAAGGTTTTTATTCACGTAGACTTTAAAAAAGCGCTTGTAAATAGTCAGAACATGTTTGTAGTAATATAGTTGTATACATTAGATATTATTTCTAGTAACATAGATATTTAGGTACATCTTGTATGAAAACATTTATAAAATTTATTTTATTACAGAAATGATATTTAGCTAGCTCGTATCAAGTTATTGTCAAGAGATTATGTTTAATTATCTAGTTTAAGTCTAATATTTTTACAACATATTGTCAATGGTTCTGTCTATATTAAAGGTATTATTATTATGACGGACCTTGTGTTAATAACGACGGTCGCGCTTTAATGCTACCACCGGATCCAATGCGCCCCAACTGAGAAGACCCAGCGAAACAAACTCAGTGGGTTCATCTACTACCGGTTTCAACACGACCTAGTTGAGACAGTCCGGCGAAACATACTCAAGCGGGCATGAACACGGGATTTGGTCCAATTAGAGTAATTATTTAGTAGGCAAACACAATATATGCTCGATCGGTTGTCTGAATGCTTATTATTTTAGATTATATTTAGGTATACAAAAGAAAAACTTCGAAACAATAACATTATTCATTTTGAGACAGAGTCAATAATTTTAAATTAAGTATATGATAGCAATCATTTACAGATAGTTCACGTAACACAGCAGATCAGTCATGTCTATATGGCTACAAGATCTCCAGCGAGCAATGTGCAGGTAGGAAGTGAGAGCCAGACGTCTTTGTCATCGATGTACTCTTTAGTGGTGTAATAACCCCTAGCCATAAGTATACGTTTAATATGTGTTTTAAAACTTGTGTCAGGCAGATCAGTAATTTGAGTAGGAAGCTTGTTATAAAACCTAATACAATTTCCTAAAAATGATTTATTAGTTTTGCTTACTCTAAAGCCTGGCATGGCTAGTTTGTTTTTATTCCTAGTATTTATATTATGCAGTTCACTTTTCTTTTTATAATTATGAATATTTTTTCTAAAAAACATTATATTCTGATATATATATTCCGATGGCACAGTAAGTATATTTATTTCTTTAAACAAATTTCGCAAAGAATCGCGACTGCCTAAACCATAAAGTACATCATAAGCCTTTCCTAGATTCGTTACTGGGGATGGCAATAGTGTGCTTAAGTTGGAGAAATTTTTATCATGAATAAAACCGGCCAAGTGTGATTCGGACTCGCGCAACGAGGGTTCCGTACAAACCTCGAGGTTTAATTTTGTTACAGCTTAAAGGTATTATAGACCTGAGTATTAGATACAAGATCAAGTATTATTTCTGGATCATGTTTATTGTAAGCAATGTTTTGTGATGAGATAATAAATAAATAAATAAATAAAATAAAATAAAATAATATTATAATATTATTATACAAATTTCAATTTAATACCTCTACGCGTTAAAGAGGTAAGGGGTAGTAAGTATAAAATTATTAAAATTATTTTTATTATGATGTAACTATAAATTTACGGTTTTCGCAATTTTTCCTTTAACTATGCTTTAAGACGTTGCTTCGTACCAAATTTCAAGATTCTGAGTTCATGGGAAATACCCTGTAGGTTTTGATTCCCTCGCGACTGTAGGAATTTGCGTCATAAACGGCTGTATCTTTTGATTGCGTTGGCTTAGAAGTTTGATTTTTTCCCAGATCTAAGGGACAGTAGGAGGTATCAAGTTGGAATTTATATCATATACTCAGGGTATATGATATAAATTCCAACTTGATACCTCCACGCGTTCTTGAGAAAAAGGGTCTTAACAGGAGGACGGACAACATAGTGATCCGTTTTTTCCTTTCGAAGTATGGAAACCTAAACATTACTATGTCTATTTATCGATTTATTTAACATTATTAGGAAGACCAACAGCTTACAATAACTTATTAGATTAGGTATTCACAGCAGTTAGCCATTTATAGGTCTCCAAGAATATGAATTCGGATACAAGTTAGACGTGAGTCGTTTAAGGATCTGACAAATGTTTATTGAATAAAAATAAGTCAGTTTTAGAGATAAATAAATGTCAAAATTACTTTTCCAAAGGATCCTTTGCCAAGAACCATGATGAAGTGGAAGTCAGACGCCCTAATAACATCGGCAGCGGCCATATTATGGGGCACTTCCCTATCGGGCGGTGGCGGAGGCCTGCGGGCTCCCACACTCGTGGCTCTCATTTGGTTCTTGAGCTGAGCCAGATCCGTTCCTTCTTCGGGAACGGGGACGTTGTAGAACTCTCCTTCTTCCTGGGTGAGGAGTTTGAACCAGCCGTCTGCTGGCGCCTTCATTAACTCGGAGATACCGAAAGAGAGGGAACCCATGAAGTCATTGCGGGAGGTGCGGTCCCAGTCCCAGATCTGAAATGTAAGAATGATAATAAGTTCACAATATCTTAAGACAACTAACACACTGCCATCTGATCCCAAACTAGGCAAAGCCTGTACTATGGCAACCATACAACAGATAAACATACTTGTATATTTCTAAATACATACATATTATACATAAATTACTATATGTTTAATCTTACGGTTATCTATAGTATGTTTTACCTCTCTTTGCTCTTAGATCTCTAAGACCCTTATTCCCCATGATTGAAGACGTTAAGCCTCTATAATGAATACATCAAATGAGAAAACCTTATTTGAATAATTTTACAAGCAAAGAGAATATTAAATAAGATCGTTTCAGCTGTAATATCTCTAAAGAACAACATATGATAATAGGCAATTTATACCATATACACACATCAACACAATCTAGGGATATTGAACATTTCATTGATTATCTAGAAAACTATAAACATTTTGTTATGACTGTAAATGGAAGAATTAAAGATAATTTCATGGCCGATATTTAAACATTAACAACACGATGCGATTTTGTTTTTCTAATTAATAAAAGTCTTAAATTAATTAAGCCATAGAAAATTACTGAGTGAACAAAAACATTTTATTCTTATAAAATTATTCAATCGAATTAAATGAATAAAAATCTTACCAAATCTGATAATCAGTAATCGGTATTTCCTCCTCTAACATTAATCACACAGCGGCAACGATTTTCCATACTTAAAATTAAGGTGTCAATGTCTTGCTGGGGTATGCAGTCCCAAGTTCTTTTTAAATGTTCGAAAAGTTGTTCTTCTGTTGTCAAGTTGGGCGGAAAATCCCTCAATGCTCTTCGCTGTAACATGTCCCAGGCGTGTTCAATTGGGTTTAAGTCTGGCGACTGTGGAGGCCAATCTAATACCTGAACATCGTGTTCTCGAAGGGCGGCCCTCACCAGCCGCGCTGTATGGGAAGGTGCATTGTCATGCATGAGCTGAAATTCTTGCCCCGTTAGGGCCCTGAGCGGGACAATGACACGTTCTACTACCTCCTCACGGTATCTATGGGCAGTCATGCTGCCCTGAATCCAAATGAGTTGGGTTCGTCCGCCGATTCGTATTCCTGCCCACACCATAATTGTCCCGCCTTGGTAAGAGTGGACCTCCTGTGGATGTCGGAGACGGCTGACCCTGCCTGGAGTTCTCCAAACGCGTGTTCGTCTCGAATCTGGATGAAATCCATAGCGGGACTCATCAGTGAACAGCACCAATGACCATTGTTGATCACTCCATGTCAAATGTTCTTGAGCCCATAAAAGTCGCCTACCGCGATTGCCACGTCGCAGCGCTGGGACTCGTAGCGGTCTGCGAGCATGAAGACCAACTTCATGCAGCCTCCTTCGCACGGTTTGGTCGCTCACCAGCAGCTGCTGACCCTCCTGGAGCCTTTGCACTAGTTGCATCGCTGTGATATTGGGTAGTCTTCTGGCGGTCATTTGGAGAAATCGATCCTGTCTCTGAGTGGTAACACGATATCTACCTGTGTGCCGTTCTGCCACATCTCCAGTAGCGCGATAACGTGACCACAGCCTGGATACCACATTTTGGCTTGTGCCCAGAGACTCAGCAACGACGCGTTGAATAGCACCGTTTTGTAACATGCCAACTGCCCGTAACATTTCATCTCGACTCAAATGATGGCGTGGCATGACGCTAAAAAGCTTACACAACCAATTGAGAAAAGAAAATAAAACAATTTATCAGGTTTTCTTCAATTAACACGCAAAAAAAATTTTAATGCAACTTCTTGAAATTAGATACAACTCAAGATTGCGCTGTGCTTTGCGTGTTTTCATTTGTTTCTCATTTTAATTTTTAAATTTTGAATAAAGAATAGACAAGGTTTAAATCTGTAAATAAACTTTTTAAGGAAACTAAATAGGTTTTAAACAATAAAGCCATGTTTGATTTCAAAATAACGTATCCCTAGACTTTGTTGATGTGTGTATATAAAAATATATATATAAGTCTAGAACTTAGTGTGGGAACTAATGTCAATTGTTTTGTGTAATAAATGATATTTTGTTGTTAAATAAATAAATAAAAACCGAATTAAACAAATATGATGTTTCTGAACATTAACATTTGCTATATAGGTATTTATGTAAACAAGGATTATTTTTTGACCAGATCCTAAACCTTATTCAGACAATTTTATCTACTTGAAATTAAATGAGTTTTTTAGGAACTTCAAAATAACAACGATATCAAGTAGACTATATTTTCGAAGTAAAACTTTACGCACGCCTTAATTTTATATAGGGACAATGTCACACAGATCATCCTAGCCCCAAACTAAGCAAAGCTTGTACTATGGGTACCAAGCGACGATATACATACTTATATAGATAGATAAATACTTAAATACATAGAAAACATCCATGACTCAGAAACAAATATTCGTGCTCATCACACAAATATTTGCACTTACCGGGATTCGAACCCAGGACCACCAGCTTCGTAGGCAGGAGCACTACCAACTAGGCTACGGTGACCGTCAATTTGGTAGTAAGCTGGTGAATGCGTGTCGAGCTTTACGAAAATTGTGATCGGGCGAGGCGAATGGAAGTTGAGAGGGAGACATAATTTAGTGAAGATAGAGAGAGAGAGAGTTACGTTTCGTAAATTACTGCAGAGACAAGAGAGACAGGTGCGAGCACTCATTTTCTTTCTATCTTTCTCTCAAAGTCAGTTTCGTTTCGTATATCTAAGTTTTACTTCAGTTGTATGGTCTAAGTCTAGTTCTTTATAAATGAAACTACTTTAACACCTTTGTCATTTGAAATTCGATGAAACAAAAAAGCGACAGAAAAAAGAGACAAACACATTCATAAATAGGATTCAGCCTGCGAGAGAATGCGATAGGTAGATTACAATGTGTCATAATCATAAACGTGTTGTTTCATTCGCCTGTTTTATTTTTATTGCTATTGCGGATAAACATTCGTTGGTTAATTAATTAATGTTAATTATTTAACAGTTATGTGTTAATTTAGCCAATATTTTTTTTAATATTAACCTCTAGTGTCTTTTGTTCAAAGCGAAACCATGGAATCTAAATAATATGATCTAATAATCTATTTGTTGCCAGCGCATCAAACTACCCATCTTTCAAATTTCCCTAATTGAAAGTGAACCTTCTACGGTGTGATAATATTGAAACTCTATAAAAAAAATTACAGATTAGCTATATAGCTATTAGCTGGATGTGCTGCGGTCTGTACCTATAATTAATATATAAGATATGTAGTTAGTTAATTTGTAATGCTACAATACATGTCTTTTAAACCAATTTTGTTAATTATTTTAATAGATGAGGGAATGCTTGCGGGGTGGTTCCATTTACATTTTGTTCCCATCGGTTGTCTAAAAGAAGTGTAACAGTCACTTTTATATATTTAAACTGCCTGTTCACTCTAGCCTTGAATAAACCCACGTTGTATGAGTCTGGGAACACGTCGTTCGGGAGGGTGTTCCACTGCTTAGCCATATTGATTGCCACCTAGTTATATATTATTTTTTATTGCCATTGCAGTTATGATGCTTTGGCCGAATTCATTTTGGACAAAACTGCGCATAGGACAGAAAATATAATAATTCTACGGAATTAACAATATACCTCAATCAGCAGCCTCCTGTCCTTATCCTCAGCCTTCAGGTCGAAGGTAAGAGTCTCATTCCAGACGGGGTTCAGGGTGCTCCTAATCGTCTTGGTTTTTTTCTTCACATTATCCGAGTCCGGGATCAGCTTCATCTTGACGTAGGGGTCCGACAGACCGTTTGGGTCCATCGGGATTAGGTTGCGGCCTTGTCTCACTGAGGAACCAAAGCCAAAAATTTGTTAGAGTACTAATCATGTTCATAATTGCAGTAGCAGTTTACAAAGTATTAGATTTAGATTATGGTATCGTTTATGCTCCCACCGGTCCGTTAACGACTGCCGAGGGTACGAGTCTATGCAGGCTTCAGCCTGTAAATAGTTCATCGCAAACGTGGTTTATTTATAAGCATCTCCGTGCTTTGGAGGGCATGTTGAGCTGTCGGCTATAACGCCTCTGGGCGGCTTGAACGACTATGACGCTAGAGTACGCAAAGCTCATCCCAATAAATAAATATGTACTTAGATAATTCTATAATAAATTTACTGTCAGTTTTCGCCAAATTACTGTGTACGTTATGACCGATGATTATATGTAAGCATTGGAATCTTATCATATTTGAATGTAGTTGAACGGGTATAATCGAAATATTTATTTAGTTCGAGCTGTAATTGTTTAGAAGATCAATGTATACCTCTTCCAATATAAATAGATATATGGAGAAATATGAATAGAAACAAATATAAACATGACAAGATACAAATATCAATAGATACAAAAATCAAAAGCCCCAACAATAAAGTAGGTCTGTTTTCGAATATATTCACAAAAGTTCTTTAGCCTGCTAACACACTTTTGAACTCTTACAGTACTATCGACAGTTTATTTGAATGGGACGGGACATCAAAAGGTATACTTTCTGCTGTAGTACTTTAGGTAGAAAAAATCATACCATTGGCGGCAACTACTGCTGATGATAGTGGAATCCATTTTTTCAAAAGAGATTTTTTAATATGGATCCTAGATAAAATCCAAGATCAAAATCACTTAGTATGATGATTATTATTTGGTTCCTCTTACCTTCAACGGTGAGCTTATTTCCCTGGCACGAGACGGTGAGCTGAATGCGCCCGCGCCGCTCAGTATGGTCACATCCGCACAAGTTCGGCACCGACTCCTCGCACCGCTTGTGCACGTTCATGTCGCATGCTATACAGTTCAACGAATACGTTATAATAAACAATAAAAGCCTTTGTAAAAAGGACACCAATCGTAAAATAATGTAAAATATTAATAAAGTAAGTATAAGTAGTAAGAAATATAGGTACTTAAGTAGTTTAAAAATACTCTTGAAAACAATGAAAGATTTTTTTCTGAAGACAACCAATCCCTTATAAAATAATTAAAGCATTATAATTTTAGGGTAGATAAAAAAATATATTTGAGAATAAAACTTTCTGACTACCAAATTGCAAGAAGTCCAATAAATAGGTCATGCATGTTTATATAAAGTTAACGAGAGTATAATAAAGAAGTATTATATAGCTTTACATACATTATATAACTAGATATAAGCTCTACTACTACTCTACTCTACAAGTAAGGCACACATTGAGAGGTTTAGAAAATTATTCAAGAGATCAAATTAGACCACGTATCTTTGTGGATGATGGAAAGAACAACATTATCATAAATAAAAACTTCTACAAAACAGTGCACCTACGTAACATTCAGTAAGGGTGGGTTCCATACTACGTGAGCCGTTCATTAGGGGGAGGTAGGTTTAGAAGGTAGAAATGATAATAATACTTAGTCATTATTTACATTATAATATGCCGGCAAGTCAGCTAAATGAAATCTGTTAGCAAAAATAATTTAATGCCGTATTTATTAATTAATACGTGAGAATTAGGGGGGTCTAGGCATATACTACGATTGGTCAACAAGGGAAGAAAAAAATTTAAACAATGAGTCACGTATTATGGGCACGTTTCCTAATAGATCTACACAAGAGAGCAGTAGAGAAGAAATAAATACTGTAATAAAACATATAAGACAACAAGCATAGTATAATTGTACATATAAAGCAATTAATCCATAATGTTTGATGATTGAGCTATTAGCATCAAGGTCTTAACCAAAGAGTAAACCAAATAAAGCCCCGATAACAGAAGTATTCAATACATTCATAAAATCAAAAACAAGAAAATTCTATTAATTTCTAATGAACGAATGAAATGAAATATATCTTCAGCTAAATGGATCAGTTTAAGATAATGTTTTCATTAATTCGTTCGAAATTAAGATGACATTTGAATGACAAAGACATTATTTTTCATCATAAGAGGCGGTAAACCACAAATTAAATATTATTATTATTGCATAGTACTCGTACTCTAGAAACACAGCTAGTAATAATAAATAAATACATGCAATTAATAACAGAAATAAGAAAAACAATTAAGCATTAATTTGAGGATTGAGAAAATACATATACATAGGGAATATATTGGTAATATATAGATCGTCAGGAACGAAACAAAAGTCCAAAGATATATCCTTGTATATAATCTAGTATATCGGCAATGTATATTGGTAACATATAGATCGCCAGGAACAACAAAACTTAAACAAATACCAGAAGTACAGCGATGCTTTTCGATGTATCAATGATAACAATTTAAGAAGAACATTTCATGAATTTTAGGTGATATTTTCACATTTTCAGAGGACAAATATACTACATCATTACTATATAAGCAATAAAATTATTTTTTAAATTGCAATTCACTCACAGCAGTAATAAATTATCTCTATTTTGATAATCATTGATAGACTATTTTTTTAACATCCCAAAGTAAATAAGGCGGTCAAACAAATTGAAACATACTACGAAAGAATAATCCAAATAATAACTTAAACACAATAACTCTTTAGCTACAATAAATGCTAAAAGGAGATCCTAAACAATTATGCAAAATGACAAAGTACCCTCTTTTATAAACTGCACCTATAAATTTCCGCAAGTAAACTTTCTAGGAATTTTTCATAAAAGAAAAGAGGACTATTAAACAAGACGCTCGGAGCAAATAAGACCACTATATGGATGGTTTATTCTTTTATAAATGGACAGAATTTACTACTATTCTTTAATCAAATGTTGAAATGGCTGGCAACCTCATTCAAATCCACTTATTAGAACTCAGTTGAAAATATACATCTATTTTTTCAAACCTTCATTTGATATGAATTGGAGGATGTAGAATTCAAAATTACTGTCATCATAAACTTGGGTGTGTTCTAATAATAACACCTGTATGTTCACCCCAATATAGATAAAACAAAAATACATATTGAAAATAACTATTAATCGCACTTGTTCGAAATTCAACTATTAAGGTTTTACTGAAAAAAACCATAAACATTAAAGACAGATAATATTAATCTGTTCCCAGTTTAGACACTCAGTTTTTCTTTTTTCTTAGTGTCAAAAGCATGGTAGGGTGTGCAATGGATATTTTTTTATTAAAATAGTTTACTTCTAATAGCTTTTAAATAAAAATATTAGCTTTCTGCACTCCTTCATGTGAACTTTAATTATTCACAATTTCATACTCCTCCGTCTTTGCAATTTTAGTAAAAAGGGGTACAAAGTTTTTTGCTTCAGCTATTAATATAATTATATATAGTTGCGAAAATAAATTAATAAGACAAAAATATATATAATAGAAACTTAATATATCCAATTTTGTTTCGTTCCCGTTTCGACTAAAACAAACAAGCGCTCTTAATGATATATAAGAATTTAAACTCATTTTTTATTTTGTTACTATCGTAATCGAGGCAATAAAACTATTTATACATATATAATACAGCCTAAATAAACTGCTCCCGCCTATTGAATATTATGCCGGATGCCTAATATTTCTGTATGTGTAAAGAGAAGAAGAGAAAAGAAAGGGGGGTTATACTCATATTTATATTGTTATGCTTATATAGTAAAATGAAATTAGTAAAGGAGCAATAGTAATATTTATTCGATTACTATCAGTAAATACTATGATATCTATCATAAAAAAGTAGGTATATAAATACTTAGCCAGTATATATAACATAAACGTGCTGTCGTAAATAGCTCCAGACTTGCATGCATTCAAGCTTTTCATTAAAATCAAGCTTTAATAATATAATGATATTCACTAAATTAAGGAGATACATCGAAAATTTTGTGGAAAAAGCAACCACATTTCTTTTAATTTATAGCTTGGAGACTTGTTTTCTGAGTATATGTGTCTTGAGTGTAAGCTCTTGGATCGCAAAAATGGATTTCATATCTTTAATTTTTTACGATAGAACTGAAATTTTTAAAGTATGCTCTAATAAAAGAGCAACAATTAGAGCACTAGACGTTGTATCGCGGCGGACATAACATAAGTGCACTTAGTGGAAACAAAAAAAAACGTGTGTTGTGTGGCTGCCAGAAAAGAACATCACCACACCATTCCCTACAGCCTTCCCTCGAATATCTTTAACGCCCCAGGCGTTAAAGATATTCGAGGGAATATGAGATGGGTTGATGATATTCTGACATTCGCCCCCGTCATTTGTAACTTAGATAGTTTTTATTTTAAACAATATATTCGAAATTGAAAGAGCTCATTATAGCCTTGTCTCAAAACACATTTATAAATTAATTATATCATCCCGCTCTTATGAAACATCGGGACAAGCTTTCATTTTCGAGGTATCCCCTAATTCTACCATCCAATCTGTTAAATACCGTTTCAAAAAACATGTATCAAGGGAAATATCACTTTATTACGTTTTTTTAGCATAATATGTACGGTAAAATTGATAATGCAATAGATTTATCATCCACATCCATGCTTTTAACAGGTACAGAAGCGCCTTAGCGTTTAGCAAACAAACTTAATAAACAAACACAGGCAAATAAATGGAACTAATATATAAGCAAACACATTTCTCCTCACCTACAGGGGGTTTAATATATCGGTGACATTTCAAATTACATACAAAAACCACGATCGTGATAAATTGTGCAAAGGTACCCTCTTGCTTCTCTAAAATTTATATACCTGGGATCCGTCTTGTGCCGACAAACATATACATATATATTCATTGTTTAGTTGCAAAGGCATACATTAGTCGTTTCGTGTTAAGCATTCGCTATTCAGGAACTATTTTCCATGGTTAGTTCATTCTAAATAGGTATTGTAATATACCTCCACATTTAAATCCCTGGTGGGCGAGCCCATGGAGTAAAGTGCCGCAGTGGTCGCAAAAAGTTGGAGCAAGGAAGGTCCAAGTGTTCCATTTGTGAGGAGCGTAGGCCGGCTTTGCAATCATAAAGGAATCAATTAAACCCCAAACAGAAGAACGTATTTTTAGGGTTCCGTAGCCAAATGGTAAAAAGGGACCCTTATAGATTCGTCATGTCTGTCTGTCTGTCTGTCCGTCCGTATGTCACAGCCATTTTTTTCCGAAACTATAAGAGCTGTACTGTAAAACTTGGTAAGTAGATGTATTCTGTGAACCGCATTAAGATTTTTACACAAAAATAGGAAAGAATAATAATTTTGGGGGTTCCCCATACATAGAACTGAAACACACAATTTTTTTTTTCATCGTACCCATACTTGTGGGGTATCTATGAATAGGTCTTCAAAAATGATATTGAGGTTCCTAAAATCATTATTTTCTAAACTGAATAGTTTACGCGAGAGACACTTCCAAAGTGGAAACATGAGTGCCCCCCTGTAACTTCTAAAATAAAAGAATGATAAAACTAAAAAATATATGATGTACATTATCGTAGAAACTAACAACGAAAATTGGTTTGAACGAGATCTAGCAAGTAGTTTTTTTTAATACGTCATAAACCACAATTTGCTTTCATTTAATCAACTGAAATACTTTCTGCTACGGAACCCTTCATGTGCGAGTCTGACTCGCACTTGGCCGGTGTTTTTATTTTTAATAGGGACTTGTCACTCCCTCTTACCCACCACTGCAACTCCTGGTAAGCCAGTATCAACAGTGGCACACAATGAAATAACACCGAGCGGCGAGGCTCACAGAAGAAGTTAGAAAAAATTAGTTAAAAAGAGCAAAACCTAAAAAAAACAACTACGCACACTAGAGTAGTAGTAAAAAAAGCATTAGCATAAAGCAGCAGCATCAATCTGAAAAATAGAAGGATCTAGAAAACAAAGCATGTCCAAGCGTTAGTGTGAGTTAGGTCCGCGGTCCGCTGGTACCTTGACACTTGAGGCCCTGGTGGAGCAGGCCGTACAGGAGGGACCCACAGTGGTCGCAGAACGCTGGGGACGCGTATGTATGGGCACGGAAGTTGTGCCGCGTGCGTGTGTCCTGTTGGTTTATTTAGATGGTGTTATGATTTCTAACAGTATCTTATACATCTGTCCGTATATAGACATGTATGTAAAATGTATGTAAATGTGTAGGCATAGATGTGTGTGTGTGTGGGTACTTTAAGTTAATATCAAGACACGCGGCAGCGTGTCATGCCAAGATCAAGCAAAGGAACTGGCTAGCCAGCGCCGTGTCAAATCTAACCTACTTTAAGATCTCACATTTTTTTAAATGACAGCAATTGTTATAGGTGTCCAATAAAGCAAAGAAATAGGGTTTAATACTTGTTCATAATGTAATTTTTTTCCTATAAATACATATTTGGATTTTGCATAGAACTTGGCACTCATTTAGATCTCCATTCTTTTTGCGGCGAAGCCTTCAGCCAAGCATAGTTCTCGGATTAAACTTGGCTCTCCTTTTTGCATTTATGTTTTTGGTGGGATTAATAGTTACCAACTAGTGTCCGCTTATGGAATGCGCTGCTAATACAGAGTGTCAATACAGATGCGCTCAAAAACATAAAGAATAAACAATATTATTTCACACTAGCTCCTCGGCAATAAATTTACTACTTTCTGTTTGTGGTACTTTAAGTTAATATTAGCCGTAATAGATGCCAATTACTGTCCGTTAATGGAATGCGCTGCCAATGCAGATCAGACGTGCTCAAATTGTTTTTAAGAATATGGTAAAACTATACCAGTTACTCGGCTACAAACCTTTTTGATTTCTGTTTGCGAAATAATATCCTTACGCATACGTATGTATTTATTTGTGTGTGTATTATTTACACATGCATACACAAATAAATAACGCATATGTACGTTATATTAGATTCATAACATTTCTCTTTGCACTTAACTACCATCATCTGATTCCTTTCAATTCTGGTCCATTCAACACAAAACCGCTGCCTGGAAGACATTGCTTTTAACGATAAAGCCGCTAATTACAATATTTACTTATCGTATGGGCAGTGGTTACCCTAGTGTTAGTTATTCAAGCCGCCCAGTAGGCCTCCGACATGGCTTGTTGACTCTTGCCTAATGGCTACAACCGGGACCGACAGCTTAACGCGCCCTCCGAAGCACGGAGACGCTCAGAAATTAAACCACTTTGGCGGTCACCCATCTATAAACTGACCGCGAGCCTAGTTGCTTAACCTCGCCAATCACTTACGGACCGGTGAGAGCATCTGGCTATGAGCACCAATCACATTTTAAAAAATCGCATTGTTTTGTTTTACTTTTTATTGCAATAAAGCGTACTTACTTAAATACTTAATTTATTTACCATTCGTTTCGTAAAATATATATAGTCCAGTCGCCATTAAATCATTGTATCAATTAATTTTAAGTTAGATCAATTCTTAAATTTACTATAATTTAAGAATTGATCTAATAAAATCTAATCTAATATAATAAAAAACTTAATTTTCTATAGGTATTTAACATATGGCGTACTACTATTGTTGACTTTACGGGACATATTATAGTGCACAAGTTTGTGCGCAAACACAGGGGCACATTTTATTCCTACTATTTTTACGTGTTCTCCGAGGCACGGGGCTCCGCCAACTTCCAGACCGCAATCGATGTTCGTCAAAAAATATTCTTCACTAAGATATCAGTATTGGCTGTCGGCAGGGTTTTATTTCGCGCGGCGGAATGACAAAATAACTCGTCTCAGCCAAAAGTTCAAAGAAATTTACTAATTATACTTTCGTTAGAATGTTGGCTAAAACGGTCCCGTAAAAGTGACCTTGCACCCATAACCCGAAAGAGGTCAGGTACAGGACCGAGGGGAGCACGAACCGGAATTTGAATCCAGAACCTCACTAACTGCGGTTGAACACGTTGCCGCTAGACCAAAGATGTAATAATAATATCCTGGGACATAATTCACACACCGCCATCTGATCACAAACTAAGCAGAGCTTGTACCATGGAAACCAGATAACTAATATTACATACAATACTTTTCTTTTGTAAATACATACTTAGATAATTACACCCAGACTCAGGACAAACGGAAATGTTTATGCGCACAAATATCTGTCCTGGGTGGGAATCGAACGGCGTGAAAGGCAAGTATTTGCAACAAATGACCGGCCCATAGGTATAATCCATACTTCTAATATGAAAAGGATTTCATATAATGTTACAAAACGTTCGCAGCTTTAGTGTGTTTCGCAGATATATTAAATGCATTTGTTAAGTTTAACAGAAGCGAATAATTGGCTTAGCGTAGTCTGAGCCGCGTTTGAATATGTATTGTTTGAATTCACGACTCAGATTTGCTTTGTATTTTATGGCTCTCCCATATTATATCCATTGTTAGAATATAACTTTGAAATTTAACTTATTCACCACAAACTTTGCGAACATAGAGCTGATATCAGTAACTTTGTTCAAAAATAATACTTGATGTTTTAATATTTGTATTCCTAAAGATTGTTCAAAATTATAGTCACTTAAATAATCAGAAGTTTTGTAGTAGCAGGGCTTACTACAAAACTTCTGATTATTTAAGTGACAAAACAGCTTGGGATTGAGTCGCTCTCAATTAACACATTTAAATACAATGTAACTTTATGTAAGAAATAAATATTTTAAAAAAGGATTCCTACTGAGTTTTCTGGTAGTGTTTCTCAGTAGCTTCCACGTCATGCACTGCACGGTAGGGTAAAAAAAAATTGACGATTCCACACAAATGTAATATTTTAACGGAATAAATGACTTTTTGAATTTGAATTTTGAATACACTTTTAAACTTTCGCGTATCATAATTATACATAGACGTACTTTAACAGGTATTAACGCGACTAACCTTTATTGTTATTTTCCCGACGTTTCGAACAAGTTGCATTGATCGTGGTCACCAGCTAACTCAAAATTGTCTATGACCTGTGCATACTCCTAGGCTTATCGAAAAAGTGGTCACTCTCTATGAGTTTCATCAGAAGGCTCAAAGTCATCCAAAGAGCAATGAAAAGGGTTTGTTTATATCGGGAGTCCCCCTCCCTTTTACCCACCACTGCAGCTCCTGTAAGCCAAGATCAACAGTGGCACACAATGAAATGACACTGAGCGGTGAGGCTCAGGCATGTCCCGGGGAATCGCTTTAACTGTCTGGGTCCCGCGACGAATTTAATCAGAACAAGATCACAATCACAATCAAAAAGAACAAGGAGAAGAGAGAAATTGAATATAGTTCTACTTCCCTCCTTCCTTCGCTTTTATACTTATTATAATTGACGGGTCTGTTGGCGTGGTTGGCAAATGCTTGACCTCCACGCCAGATAGTGGGTTCGATTCCCACCCAGGAGAGATATTTGTGTATAGGAATGTGTGGGTAATTAAGTATGTATTTACAAAATTAAAGTAGTATATGCAAGTGTATCAGTTATCTGGTTTCCATATTACAAGATATGCTTAGTTTGGGATCGGATGGCCGTGTGTAAACAACGTCCCAGGATATTAAAATTATTATATTAAATATACTGGGAAAAGTTTCAACATAAAATTTATTACTTCTAAAATAAATATGTTTGTTAACAAAACAGTAAAAAGTAAAGGACTAAGTAATGAATAATTTAATCTAGATATTTCAGACCTAAGAATTTCTGAACAAAAGCGTCTGAACTCTACTAAATCTAGTAACAAATTTTAATTAGGTACTTAATTCTTGTCAGATAAACAATGCCGTAACGTAAAACACATTAAAATGTTATCTTGTACAACTTAATTAACCCAGTCTGGTTTTTGGGAGTTAGAAGGTAAAGTAGAAGGGAAGGTGGAACCTACCTATTCTACAAAGAAATTATAATAGTATCTTTTGAAGTTATAGGTTTTTCGGCGCGTAAAGTAAGTTCCACATATTTTGTCGTACTGACATGCAAAAAATGGTTTACATAAGAAGTAGCTTCATTAAAATATTTGGTACTACTATTACATACTACCTACACATTACCTAATTATTACATATATATTCAAAAAAATCCTTAATATTATAAAATACATTATGTACAAGCCTTTCTTTCAACACCTTCTTCATTTGAAATAATGGTAGTTCCCTGATGCCTTTGGGAACGTTGTTAAACACTTTTATGCACATTACAAATGAATTTCTTTGGAGTAGCGTAGTTCTGCAATATGGCAAAAGTAGTATGATGAAGCTACCAACAAAATAGAAATAGAACCTCTGTTAGTCGCACATGTTGGTACGCTCGTCGCCTCTGATCACTGTTTTCATATATATACATATAAATCATTTAATTATAACGTATTTAAGATTAAAAGTAAGTAAGAGTAAACAAAATATTTAACGAATCGTATTTCAAACATGATGACTTACGGAACAGAGACGTGGTCGCTCACTATGGGCCTTATCAGGCGGCTCAAGGTCACCCAAAAAGCAATGGAAAGGGCTATGCTTGGAGTTTCCCTGCGAGATCGAATCAGATATGATGAGATCCGCAGGCGAACCAAAGTAACCGACATAGCCGTAAGAATTGCCGAGCTGAAGTGGCAGTGGGCAGGGCACATAGCTCGTAGAGCCGACGGCCGTTGGGGCAGAAAGGTTCTCGAGTGGCTACCACGAACCGGAAGACGCAGCGTGGGCAGGCCCCCTACAAGATGGACCGATGATCTTGTGCGGGTCGCTGGAAATCACTGGATGCGGATGGCGCAAGACAGGGAATTATGGAGATCTTTAGGGGAGGCCTTTGTCCAACAGTGGACGTCTTTCTGCTGATATGATATGATGATGATGATTTCAAACATTTCCATTTTATTTAGAATAGTTTCTGACAATTATGAAATATCAAGGGGTTTCCTATCTCACATTCTTAGAAACTGAAATAAAATATTCAGGAAGGATAGGTAGACCGTCTATTCACTTGAAACAATTTATCAATGCAAAATTGTACCAATTATCATTCTAAACTACTATTGAATCAATATGGTGTCCCATTTCCGCCAATTAATCCAAAATGGGGCAGACGTTGCATATAACAACGGATTATTTGGAACAATGATCTGTAATCAAACAATTTGTGAGTAATTGAGTCGTATATTTTTATGTAGCTCACCAGTGGTGGCGGGTGACATATTATACAAGTGAAGCCGATAGCTGTACAAACCGATACAGTGCACCATGCTGATAGTAAGTTACCACATAATGGGTGAAGAGTGAAAAGAGCTTGATTGATGGCGATGGTAGTGTTTGGAATGTAGTTCCTTAACACGGTTTATGGTTAGAGTTGAAATGGTAGTAGATAAATAATAATAATGTACTCCTAGCCAAATTTCGGCCACGGCGGCCAGTCTCAACAGAGCCATCTGCGCGGGACATATTATAGTGCTCAAGTGTATGCGCAAACACAGGAGCACTTTCTATTCCACCACTCTCATGATCCGATGGGACGCCTAGCGACACGACCGGAAAGAGGTCAGGCACAGGACCTACGGATTTACGTGCTCTCCGAGGCAAGGGGGTATAATACCGCCAACTCCCAGACTTCGGGCTGAGGCTGAGAAATTTTTCTTTTTACAGAAAAGTCCCAAAATCACTTTTGGCCCGACCCAGGATTTGAACCCAGGACCTCGTTATCTGCGGGTGAACATGCTACCGCTAGAACCATGTAACGAAGCAGATTATAGTACGTATATACGAGTTATGCGCGTGAGACTATGATTTGAGTTGACAAGCATTGTGTGCGGCCAGTTATATAACTCCATACTGAACACGTGAAAATTTTATTTCAGTAATTTATTTTCCCTTTGATTGTGTTTTATTCGAGAAATGGCAACTGTACAAGTGTGTGTAATATTAACTTAAAAAAGCGGTTTAGCATTGTGTGCTCCTTGTTTATGCGAGTTATGTATTTTGCCATCGGCCATCTGATCCCAAACTCGGCAGAGCTTGTACTATGGAAACCAGATAACTCATATATTACTTGTCTTTTGTAAATGCATACTTATATGAATAATTACACCCAGATTTAGGACAAACAGACATGTTCATGCACACAAATATCTGTCTACTTAGGACAGAAAAGCGGTACGGTAAGCGGCGTAAAAGGCAGGCATTTACCAACCGGCCCGTCTGAGTATTTACAAGTTCTGCGCGTGCAAATATTGGGATTCGTGTAGACAACGCGTTGAAATTTCATTTATCTCTATCATTTAATTTATTTTATCTCAGATTTTGTTTTCAATCAAAGAGAAAACAAAAATAAATCCATATTTTGCAATGATTATTCGAGAAATGGAAACTGTAGCAAAGTACATGTAAAATTATCGAGGATTTTTTTTACTAAAATATATTACTTGATACAAGTATTTATGTTTACTACGTTTAAGGTACACGTGATTAGAGTGTTTATAATTTACATACATTACATTGAGACCATAGTAAAATCATATTCTCAGCGTCAAAAGGGCGTTGAATTAGAAACAAAATAACTATGTTTCTGACGCGGTGCTACGAAAACACTAGTTGTTTTGAAGAATACGCCCACACTAGGCTAATTTTTCACTGTATCGCAGAGGACATTATAAAGCACACCCAGAATCTGGACCATTTACCTACGACCGCCAGTTACTTTTATCGGACTGTAAGAGATCTATCAGGTAAAGCACCTAGGCATGCGGTCAGTCGATAGATGGGTGACCGCCAAAGTGGTTTAATTTCTGAGCGTCTCCGTGCTTCAGAGGGGACGTTAAGCTGTCGGCAACGCAGGATAAGCCACGTCAGACGCATACAGGATGGCTTAAACAACTATGACACTAAGGTAACCATACGATAAAGGAAATATATGACACAAATAGTTGCCCTGCGCGAGGATCGAAACCGAAGTAAAAAAGTGCCGAAGTAGAAGCAAGTTACACGCACACATCAAAAAATGCGTCCCACATGTAATAATTTTAGAAACGGCAAACTAATAAATCGTGTTTAATCGACTCTTCGCCGCTGGCGACGCCACCGTACCGTATAACTATTGCAATCTACCCTACTTAGTAATTTTTTCCTGTACTTAAAGTTTATAAGTAACTTTCTTGAGTTAATTTATTACCTCCTGATATTTTGTCGTGTACTTTAAATATACTTAATAATAACTTAAATAAATTTCTGGCAAAATCGGAGACGTTCTCAAGAAAGGCCAGGTCACATGTACCCTCAACCGACAAGCATGAATATAATGACAGTAAACGTTGCAAATATCAAAAGAGGTGTGCTAATATCGTGACAAATGGAAATCCGTTGCCTCTGTATACCCCTCTGGGAAACGTATGTATGTAAATTTCAAACATCTTAAAATATACTTTTGTTAACAAAATTTCAGTAGCGTGTTAAAGTAGGTATAATTATCTTGTTCCAGCATCTTAATGAAGAACACCGCCCAAAATTTTACGAAAACATAACTCAAACATTTTATAAAGTTGCAAGACTAATTAACATTGAAAACTTGAACGTAATAGATATTAAAATATGAACTATAGCATTTAATATTAACTATAGTCCCGGAGGTACGCAGCGTCCATAAAACGTTATCATAACGAAATAAACTCCTACTTATGGTTGCACGCCGCTATACTAGATGGCGTAGCAGAGTCGTAGCACGATAATATTAACTCGTAAAGTACCATATAAGTATGTAAGTAATGTTAAGTGTATGTGATAAAGAACGAACTAATATGTAATGTGTGTGACATTGCATGAAAACAGTGAAATATGACAACAATTATTTATCTTAAAACTGTTGTAAGTATGTGTAAGAACTTTGTATGTATTTAAAAGAGTCCTGTGTGTAATTTGTAAAATAAAATAAACCTTTTGTAATGTGTTTTTAACAAAATTTTATGGTAGAATGTCAAATATTTTTTTGACTGCCATACAGTGTGAACGCTTATATTACCGTCTTTACGACTTGAAAAGGCTATACTTATAATCACTGGCAGAAAAGAACCCTTTATGTATGGGTCGGTCTATGGATATTTTTCTGACTTTATATTTGGCCATTTACTCATATGATAACTTCTGAAACTAAGTTATCTAAATTTGAGCCAAAATTCTCAATGTTTTTTTTAAATAAATCATGTGTTATGAGAAGTCTTTATTATCAATTTATTCTGCTTTTTTGTAGTCAATGAACTCTAGTATAACACTTTTCAAGCAATAGACCTATTTTACAGTAAACTTGTATTGTTTGCTGTTATAATTACCAGCATTCATCTGTGTATGTGATTAAAATAATTACCAATACCATTACAGCACCTAAAATAAAACTAGAATTATTTAACTATAAGCTAAAACTGTTACATACTTAAACTTACATTCCCTTGACTCCTTATCAAATTAGTAATTTGTGAATGTTAATGTTCCTTTCACTCGAAAAATAAACAAATATATACAGGGTGGCCGAGGGGTTGACGTTCAAACGGAAAATTTAGATACTTTATGATGAGGAGTATCGGAATCACTCCCATGTATGTATGCATATATATGTGTCCTCATCATAAAGTATCTAAATTTTTCGTTTGAACGTCAACTCCTCGGCCAGTTTGTATATATATAAGATGTATGTTTACTTACGTCGGAATCCGCGCCCTTGTCCGCGCCAGGACAGGTGAAAGTGACATACTCGTGGCATCGTTTGTGGACCACAAAGCTGCACACTGTAACACACAACACAGAACGATGACGACAAAGGTTTCCTGCTCAGCTCTTGGAGCGTGAACAGGAAAAATGTGCAGACTTTTCAAACAACCCTTTTTGGAGTTTATTTGAAGTTTGTGTGAGGTTTGTTATAAAACCGTCATAATCATTAAAATTCGTCTGCATGGAATTGATTTCTTAGCTTTAGGTAAGTTATTTGTAAAAGTTGTAAAAAAAATTTGTAAAGATATGTACGTAACATGTGTAGCAATGTTTTTTTTATCTATATCAATCATCATTTATCTGTATGTGTGTGTGTGAGAGATAATTGTAGAGTATATATGTGTATGTGTGTGTGTGTGTGTGTGTATGTGTGTGTGTGTATGTGTGTGTGTGTATGTGTGTGTGTGTATGTGTGTGTGTGTGTGTGTGTGTGTGTGTGTGTGTGTGTGTGTGTGTGTATATATCTGTGCGCGTGTGTGTATATACGCGTACGCTATTAAGTATTGTATTTATGTTGTGGTAGTTGCCGTATTTTGCTGTGTACGGTTCTTTGTCCTGTTGATGATTAACTAATCCAACTAATTAAATAAACACAAATAGAAAACATTGTTTGCCCTTACCTTGACACTGGTATCCTTGCTTTCCAAACCCCCTGTAACAAAGAGAAGGATTACGTTAATACAAGCTTCATTTATAATACAAATAAATCAATTATATATTTCAATTATATATTGAGTCGCCTGTTAGTCTTGTGATAAGTGACCTTGGCCTCTACCGGCTAAGTCACCGAACATCGATTTCTTAAATGGCGTTCAAATAAATAAAGGTTAAAAATGCTAATCAATCTTTACATCGGCTTCAACGTTGACAATTGATTCCGGACCATTTATGACGTCACATGTGCTCATGGAAGCCGATTTAACGATTGATTTAGTAATTTTTAACCTTTATTTATTTGAACGCCATTTAAGAAATCGATGTTCGGCGACTTAGCCGGTAGAGCCCCCGACTGCTCAGCCAGGGGTTTGATCCCCACCCAGGACAAATCTTTGTGTGATAAGCATGATCCTTTATCCGCTTGTAATTTATCTATAATATTACATACATATTTTAAGAAATATAAGTATGTTTATCAGTTGGCCGGTTGCCATAGTACAGGCTCTGCCTAGTTTGGGATCAGACGGCAGTGTGTTAGTTGTACCAAGATATTCATTAATCTAATGGGAGTTACCTTTGCGATGAATGGATCGTTGATTATTATTTTACTTTATTTGACTTACTGACTTTAATTAAGGACAATTGATATGAATTCTTTGATTTTTTTGGGTTGATGATATCGGGTCCTTTTTTTTAAATAACAGTAGCAAAGTAGTCTTTAGTTTATTACTTAGCTAGGCTATTTATAGGTTAGGTTTTCTAAATTTATATTGCTTTTAATAGTTATATTTTTTTAGATTAAGCTAGAAGTAAGTAGTTACATTGGTCATCATTCAAAATAGTCGCGGACGAAGTCGCGGGCACCAGCTAGTTATATATAAAATGAAATAAATAAAAATAGCCTCTATTACTAGTAAAGTAGTTGTGTTAAAAAAAAAGGTTCATGTTTACATAAGCATTATGTAAAAATAAACCTTTTTTTTTAACACAACTACTTTGCTTGTACAGACGCCAGCACATCAAGCTACCCCAATCTGTCAAATTACCCCAATTGAAAGTGAACCTTATATTTATGTGATAAAGTTGAAAATCTATAAAAGACATTTGACAGATTGGGGTAGCTTGATGTGCTGGCGTCTGTACAATCTTTAAAACTATCTACGCGTGTCAAAATGTGGAAGTGTATATTATATAAATCTATGTTTCTACTAAACTATGGTCTGCATGGCTCCATCAATATTCTTATATTCTCTATGTGTATCTATACATATAATAAAATCGTAGGAAAGTCAAAACTGTACATTAAATTAATTTTTAAAGGATACTTGGGGTGTGATCTACTATCGATATCGAAGCCTAAAATATAGTTTTTAGAATTTTTGTCTGTATGTATGTCCTGGCTTAACTTAAAAAGTACTGCATGGATTTACTTCAAATTTCGCATGAATATTACTAAGAGGTCGGGTCAACACATAGGCTACATATTATCAGGCTATCACCTACGGGGAGGAGCTATGATAGTTTATAAAATTTAACGCGGGTAAAACCGCGGGGCACAGCTAGTATAAAATAAAGTAATAACTATTGTATTCTACAATACAATCATCATCAGCATGTTTGCCAAATTACGTCCACCGCTGGACAAAAGCCTCCCCCAAAGAATGGGGGATATGCCATAATCACCACAGCCGGGTTGCCGATCGCAGTTAGATGGTCATAGTTCGCAGAAAAACGCTGCTGCCCGTTCTCTGGTAGGTATTCTCTCGGGACGATTTCTACGCCCCCACGGGATGAGATGCGGTGATGATATTCTATGCCGTCACCACACAGCACAATACCAAAGTTATTATTAACTAGCTGTGCCCCACGGTTTTACCCGCGTTATACTTTATAAATTATCACAGCGCATAATTTTTCCCCGTAGATGATAGCGTGATAATATGTACCTATATGTTGACCCGACCTCACAGTAATATTCATGCAAAATTTGAAGTAAATCCATGCAGTACTTTTTGATTTTAGCTCGGACATACATGCAGACAAACAGACAAAAATTCTAAAAACTATATTTTTGGCATCGATATCGATTGTAGATCACGCCCCAAGTATCCTTTTCAAAAAATATTCAATGTACAGTTTTGACTCTCCTACGATTTTATTATATGTATAGATTATATAAAATCTTTATGTAAATCTCCGTTTTGCTTAATTTAAATTGAATTTGTATGCATCACTTAATGGTCCTACTCGATTGAACAAATTAATAAGGGGTACCTATGTACCTTATTTGTTCAATCTAGAGAGAAAAAGCGCAAATTCCTGGTTCAGTGCCCCGTTGGACTAGTAGAAGCGGTTTAATCCTTAAAAGCCTTATATGTTAAATTTAAATGATTTTGCACTTAATATCTATACATATAATAAAATCATAAGAAAGACAAAACTGTTCATTGAATATTTTTTTAAAAGGATACTTTGGGCGTGATTTTCAATCGACATCGAAGACAAAAATATAGTTTTTAGAATTTTTGTCTCTTTATCTGTTTGTCTGTATGTATGTCCGGGCTAAACTCAAAAAGTACTGCATGGATTTACTTCAAATTTTGCATGAATATTACTAAGAGGTCGCGTCAACATATAGGCTACTACACATATTATCACGCTATCACCTACAGGGGAGGAGCTGTGATACGTAATTTATAAAATTTAACGCGGGTAAAACCGCGGGGCACAGCTAGTAAGCCAATAAAGTTCTAATGGAATGAACTTTATTCACGTTGACGTTCATATTTTGCCTAGGCTTTTATTGCTTCACCGGGCAATAATATAGTTCAAAGCGTACTCATGTAATGTGTATAATTGACGGCATGCCATGCGTCAGTGGATACACTGGAACTACGAAAATCATCCTTACCGCGTACGTAATAAAGTCGGTATCAAAGTGAATCACGCCGTCGTATTAAGTTAATAATTGAGTATTGCGTTGTAGCTATGGACGTCCCACGGGAATCCTGGAGACTGGAGTTCAGTTTATCCCTAGATTATTTGGAACTGAATACGACCACTTAATTTGAGCCAGACCTGTGTAACACGCAAAGCTAAATAAGAAACCTAATCTAGGCATGTTCTGGCACTCAATTTTTTTGATTAGGGATTTGAGGGTTTGTGTTTGACCACGAGTTCACCTGATGGTAAGTGACGATGTGGTCGAAGATGAACCGCGGTTACTCTTAAGATGCCTTCAATAAACCCATGCTATATGAGTCTGGAAACACGTCGTACGGGAGGGTGTTCCACAGCTTAGCCGTATTATGCGTAATATGACAAAGGAAGCAAAGCGCTTCGTACTATCATCGTATATATCGAATCGTAATGGGATGACAACAACAAATCGGTGGAGACCCTCCCGACGAATAGTACTCGGATGAAAAAAGGGCGAAGGAGGGATAAGTTCAGGGAGGTCTTGTTGAGCGCATTCTCTACGTAAAAGTTTTGTATGTCATGTCAAAAATCTTCGATTAGTGTAGTTAAGTTGACATGAAGTTGTATAATACACATTAGTTTATTGAGCATTAGCTGTGCCCGGGGTTATACCCGCATTAAACTTTATAAATTATAGCCTATGTGTTAATCCAGGGTGTCAGCTAACTCCATACCAAAACTTATTAAAATCACTCCAGCCGTTTCGACTTGAAGAAGTAACAAACATACACACTCACACACTCACAAACTTTCGCCTTTATAATATTAGTGTGATTAAACAATTTCATGCATACTGTAGCAGCATACTTATAAGAAAAATTCTGGACAAATCCATTGACACACAAATACACTTTACTAAAATACGTCAAGTACATAATCGTAGCAGTCGTAGAAAGGATCACATTTTGCTACCGCGAGCGCGAAAAGCAATGGCGAGAGAACAATTATTTTTGCGGCAGTACAACAATAAAATAATCTACTTAAAAAGGTAAGCAATGAAAACTTGTTCGATATTTTCAAAAATAATTAAATAATCGCTGAAAACATTGTCCGTAGATCTAAACTCAAAAATGGGAAATCATAAATTTAATCGTCCGGCGAGTCTCGAACCTGCACCATTTCTAGAAAACAAAGCCGATAGATAATACCTACATCCTCCGGAAGGGTGTGAGCAAGGGAATCCTAAATTTCTAATTCTATCCTATTTCCTAAATCTGCCAGTGTGTATCGTTCGTAGCTTAACGCAGAGCGCCAGCCCCAGATTAGTAGATGCTGCAGGTTCAAGACCCGCCGGACGATTAAATTTATGATTTCCCATTTTTGAGATTAGATTAACGCTTTGCATTGCGAATAGTGCTATAAAATTCAATTTAATTGTCCGTAGATATCTCAATCTATTGAAAGACCACTGTTGACAGAGCTCTGTTCATAGATAACACTTCTTGCCGTAAACTTTGTTCATAGAAACCACTGTTTTCAGATACCTTGGTTCACAGAAAACGCCTTTGGGGAAGAAACTCGATCGAAACTCGATATATATCGAGATATCTACGAACAATGTTTTCTACCAACAAAGTTTTCGGCGAAACGTGCTGTCTAGGAATAGAGATTTCTTTTAACTTTGCTGTCTGTATGTACTAGTATCGTACAAGCGTGTTGCTTTCTTAGGTTCCACGTTCGCATCATTGTGACACCGAGTTAATTATTTATTTTGCGATTGGTGGACTGTAAAGAACTTTAATATTTGTAAATGTTTCCGTGCGAATTAAGTAAATTGCTTTATTCAAGAAAACAACAGCTGCTTAGTTTGTGTGTGACGCTTAGTAAAATATAAGTAAAAAAAATGTTCTCAAGTAAGTGAAATCTTTATCATTTCTTACTGAGAAATAAGTTTCTTTAACCATAAGTATTCTACATATTAGCTTCGGAAGTTTCGGCTGATGGATCGCTTTACACAAGAACATAAACAAACAATTAGAGCCATGATCGGCGGGTAGTCCGTGAACGCGGCTGAACAATGGGCATTGTCCATTACATGACAACAATGATGGATGGGGACATTTATGGCTCTGCTGAAATGTGGTGTCATTATCCTGCATTATCATACTTCATAATCCAGTATTTAGTTGCAATTTTCTACTTTTATAAGGCTATAACCTCTTTATATCATTCTGTCTCCCACTTTGCTCTGGAGGGAAATGGAACTATTCATTTCTAACTCTTCCTTTTTCTTTCTGATTAAATTCGTTGCGGGATCCAAGACAGTTAAATCGATTTACCGGGAGCCTCACCGCTCAGTGTCTCTTCATTGTGTGCCACTGTTGATCCTGGCTTACAGCAGTTGCAGTGGTAGGTAAGAGGGAGGGACTAGTCCCGTTCATAATCCAGTAGTGGTATGAAAGAGGATGTAGTCACAAAGATAGAAAAAGATATGCTGATATGGTTTGGTCATTTAGAAAGGATGAATAAATGAAGATTGACTAAAGAAGTATACCTGGCCTGTGTGAAAGGGATATGTTTTGTTTAATTTACTCTAGATGGCGCTGAAATATGTCCCAGATATTTTCAACGCCGCCGCTGGGTGCGGGTTGCGCAAGACCGACAGTTGTAGAGATCTTTGGGGAGGTATTTGTCCAGCTTTGGACGTCTTTTGTCTGATATGATGATGATGATGTTTATACTTTGTACACGTTCTCATAGTTTTCTGTTCACTTTATTTTGACCTGTATCTGTTTTCTTTTAGGGACGTGATTAGCCTGGTTTAATAAAATTAAGTATTGTATCTTAAGGCGATATGTTTGTGGCACAGTCGCTGTGCCGGACTGGCAGGAGTCGGCAATAGGGGAGGGCAATCTCGAGCCCTTCCAGGGTACGTGACCCGACCATTAGGGACATGGCGCAAAATATTTTTTAATAACATTAGGCGCGAAGAGAAGTCCACGGCAGGTTAGGTTTAGTCGGTGCGAGTCCGACATACTCAACCGCAGAAACTTTTTGCGGGTGGCATACGTAGGCATTCCCTCTACCTTTTATAAAAAACCGGCCAAGTGCGAGTCGGACTCGCACATAAAGGGTTCCGTAGCAGCAAGTATTTCAGTTGATTAAATGAAAGCAAATTGCGGTTTATGACGTATTAAAAAAAAACTACTAGCTAGATCTCGTTCAAACCAATTTTCGTTGTTAGTTTCCATGGTAATGTACATCATATATTTTTTTTAGTTTTATTATTCTCTTATTTTAGAAGTTACAGGGGGGGTCACTCATTTTACCACTTTGGAAGTGTCTCTCGCGCAAACTATTCAGTTAAGAAAAAAATGATATTAGAAACCTCAATATCATTTTTGAAGACCTATCCATAGACATCCCACATGTATGGGGACGATGAATAAAAAAAATTTGAGTTTCAGTTCTATGTATGGCGACCCCCCAAAATAATTGTTCTTTTTCTATTTTTGTGTAAAAATCTTAATGCGGTTCACAGAATACATCTACTTACCAAGTTTCAGTAGTACAGCTCTTGTAGTTTTGGAAAAAAGTGGCTGTGACATACGGACGGACAGACAGACATGACGAATCTATAAGATTTCCGTTTTTTGCCATTTGGCTACGGAACCCTAAAAAGGTATGTCATCTGAGTCGATTGGGTAGTACGAAAAACCGCTTGAAAAGGCAAAAGCGTAACGAGCAACAACAAAGTGAAGTCATATCCAGTAATTGGCAATCCGTGCGCGAATTGGATACGCATCACAATTGAATCTGCATTCGTTCAGCGCTGTTACTTAAAATGTTCTGTTCAATTAAAGCGTCTGAGCGCCTTTATTGCACAGACTATATGACCGACCGGGTTGTAAAGACATTTTACTGGTCAGTTGGTCTTGTGTTTCGATCCTAATATTTGTGTAATTTGTCTATGACATTTATGTATTTAGAAATATATAAGTATGTTAAGTAATATAAAGTAACATGAGAAGTTTTTGCTTTCTTCCCTATTTTATTTTCGAAGTCAAAGTGATTTATTCCGTAAAAATTTACATTCATGTGGAATCGTAATTTTTTTACCCCACCGTGCAGTGCATGTCGTGGCAGCTACTTAGAAACACTGCCAGAAAACTCTGTAGGAATACTTTTTTTAAATAAAATATACTTAAGATAAATTACAATCATGTGTGTTGACTCAGAACAACTTAATCCCAAGCACTTTTGTCACTTAAGTAATCAGAAAATGTGTAATATGCTACTAATCGGCTTTAATAATTCTTTTAAACTTATTTGTAGATAATTCTCTAATATCATTGGGAAGTTTGTTATAGAATCTTATTTTTTAATTTAGAAAACTTACAGCTAATTAAACAGTAATAAGGTTGTATGTTTATGTTAAGGCCAATTACAAGTTTCCACTAATACTATTTAACAATATGTAATTTAAGCAGTACAGTCACACATTAAAATGTTGCTTAATCATCAATCCAATTTAAGAAAAATATTTGTTACACAAGATCTTTTTCACTTGTCGAGCGCTCATATTAAAAGGATCAATGTCAACTCTCTGGCACGCATCATTGTACAGATGGCAAGCCCTCACCAGAAACGAGTTTTTTCTATAGTTACTCTGTGCAGCAAGAGTATGAAGAAGCTGGTATCTTCGAAGTAACGCCGACGGTACGCGTAAACCCATCTTACTAACAAGTTCAATAAAATATGGTGGGAATAAATTTTAAAAACTTAATATGCTTAGGCGGTCGGCCGTATAAAATCAAACATAATTAAGTAAAATGCTGCGGTCATCTGAGTATATAAACGGCCAGTGGAATTAAAAAAAAAGTCTATCCGTCTTATGAATATCCGATCAGGTCACGTGTCCTGACGCGAGTTTAAAATTTTTAACTCATCCAAAAAAAGTGCACAAACGCCGCTAAAGAAGCTATCTATCACTTCAAAAAGAAACGAATAAAATTGCTGGCCCGGAGTGCGTGTTATTTATTTAATATAGTTTCCACTTAGGCCCCTTGGGTGTGTATCATATATAAACCGTAAGTGCAACCTTTAATTATTCATTATCTTGTGTACACTTTCCTTGGTAATTAAATAAAATAAAATACGAAATCAAACATGACGCTGCTAATCCCCTAAGTACAATATCCTGCGACATTATTCATACTGTATTACACACACACATTGTATTATGGAAACCATATAACTGATTTAACTACTACTTTTCTTACATAAATACATACTTATATAGATATATATTGGATATTTTCGGTCAGATTTCCGCGATAAAATTTTAACTGAATTTTAATTGAAACTAAAAAAACTCCAGTCATTTACCGAAACACTACTAAAATAAGTAAATATAGGGCATTCTGATAATAATGTCCTCCCGACCGAATTTTGGCCTCGGCGGCCAGTCTCAATGGAGACTAGCCAAATGCGCAGGACATATTATGGTGCACATGTGTGTGCGCAAACACAGGGACACTTTCTAATCAATCACTCTCAAGCTCCGATGAGACGCCTAGCGACAAGACCGGAAAGAGTTTAGGTACAGGACCGACGGCTTTACGTGCTCTCCGAGACACGGGGGTGTAATATAACTTCCAGACTTCGGGCTAATACTGATAAATCTAAAAAATATTCTTAAAAAGTTATTTTTATATATATACTTACCCCAAAAAGTGATTTTGGGATATTTCCGAAAAATATACTTTTTCTTTTTGGCCCGACCCGGGGTTTGAACCCAGGACCTCGTTATAGGCGTTTGAACACGCTACCGCTAGACCAATGAGGCATCCTAGCTAAAGATAAAACCTAATAAACAATTATATATTACTAGGTACCTATTTATCACTATTACATAACGAATAAATTCCAATACTTCATACCGTCTTTTTCATTTCCTCGGAGTGGAAAATTTAATGGACATGAAATAAGAATATAAAAATAGTTCCCATCTAGACTCAATTTCCTTATTGAAAACGATCGAGTTCATTTCGTTCATTTATTTTAGTTCATTCTTGAACGTATGCATAAATGGAGCTAGCAGTTATATCAAATTTGTATTAAAATTATGGTACAGACGCCAGCACATCCAGCCACCCCAATCTGTCAAATTTCTTTTATAGATTTTCAACTTTATCACTTAAGCATAACGTTCACTTTCAATTGGGGAAATGTGACAGAATGGGGTAGCTTGATGTGCTGGCGCGTGTACCTTACTTAGTGGATCATTCATTACGCTTAAGTATATTTAAACGCAATAAAATCTTTTTATTTCTCTAGTATTGGTAAATACTTCGATTCCCACTACCCAGGGCAGATATCTGTTTGTCCTAGGTCTGTCTCTACAAGCTCTGCTGGAGGCCGTGTGTGAATAATGTCCCTGGATATTTATTTATTTATATTATTCAAACACGGCTATCTGATACCTAACTAAGCAGAGCTTGTACCTACTATGGAAATCAGATAGCTGTTATACTACGTAGGTATACTACATTTTTTTTGTAAATACATACTTATATAGAAAATTATACCCAGAAACTGACCCAAATTGGCAGAGCCTGTACTAAGGCAACCAGGCAAATAATAAAAATACTAATATCTTCAAATAGATAATAATAATGACGTCCTAGCCGAATTTCGTCCGAGCCACGGTCTCAATAGAGATTAGCACAAACACAAGAGCACTTTCTATTCCATCACCCTCATTATCCGATGGGACGCCTAGCGACACTACCGGAAAGAGGTCAGGTACAGGGCCGACGGCTTTACGTGCCCTCCAAGGCACGGGGGTGTAATACCGC
This sequence comes from Pseudoips prasinana, assembly GCA_951640165.1. Taxonomy (NCBI): domain Eukaryota; kingdom Metazoa; phylum Arthropoda; class Insecta; order Lepidoptera; family Nolidae; genus Pseudoips; species Pseudoips prasinana. Next base: position 11,922,179 of record OX621259.1, on the reverse strand, counting down.
CAACTTCCAGACTTCGGGCTGATACTGAGAAATTTCTTTCTACGGATAAATCCCAAAATCACTTTTTGGCCCGACCCGGGATTTGAACCTGGGACCTCATTTTCTGCGGTTGAACACGCTACTGCTAGACCAACGAGATCGTCAAATATATAAATCGCACTGTATAAATTATACTCACACAGAAAAAATAATAGTGCTCATTCCACAAAGGTTTATCCTGATTCTGGTTACTAGCCGCTAGACCTATCCACTCTATAAATGCATAAAAAAGAAAACTAAACGCAATGCCGAATAAGTTATTTTGCGTCATCTTTCATAAAAACCTTCTTGAACTCTATTCTTCAATTGTTCTAATGTAGGTATACACCAGAAAAATATTGAAATCGTTTAGTGAGGCAAATATGTCATATATTCTTATTGACGCTACCCCTATTCAGAAAATTACATTATCATAACCGAAAGGGATCATATTTGAATATTAATATTTCATTTATTCACATTAGCATACTCCCAGTGTAAATTAGGTGGGTATCCATATCGAGTTCGACGGACTGAGTCAATATTAAACATTACACAGGATAATTAGCATCAAACCTTTAAGTTGGTTGCTAACAAGCCAAGCTATGGAACACCCTTCCGAACTACATGTTTACAGACTCATATAACATGGGGTTATTCAAGGCTAGAATGAACAGGCATCTTATGGGCACGCGCGGTCCACCTTCGACTACATCTTCGCTTACCATCAGTGAGATCGTGGTCCAGAGAAAAACCATCGAGCATAAAAAAGCGAATGGCTAACACAATAATTTCTCAGACGGGCTATACTTTACAGTTTGATTTAATAACATAAATTAAACACATCAGTGTCACCCAAATGGAGAGGGTTATGCTCGGAGTTTCCCTGCAAGATCGAATCGGAAATGTTTAAATTCGCAAGCGAATGAAAGTATTCGACATAGCCCGAAGTATTGCCAACCTGAAGTGGCATTGGGCAGGACACATAGCTCGTTGAACCGACGCCGGGACGGCCGCTGTAGCAGAAAGGTTCTCTAGTGGTGACCACGAACCGGAAGACGCAGCGTGGGCAGGCGTCCTACAAGATGGACCGATTATCTTGTGATCCCTCAAGTCGCTGAATGCGGATAACGCAAGACCGGCAATTGTGGAGCTCTTTGGAGGAGACCCTCTTGTCCAGCACTGGACGTCTGTTGGCTGCTATGATGATGAGGACGATGAAACTTATTTCCTATATTTTAAAACAAAGGTTCTTTCACCTATATGACAAACAGACATGTTCATGCACACAAATATTTGTCCTATGTGGGCGTCTAACCCACGACCTGCGGCGTGAAAGGCAAGCATCTACCAAACACGACCACCGGCCCGTAAAGGTTCTTGGGGAGGCCTTTGTCCAGCTGTGAACCTCTTTCGGCTGATATAATGAGCTCGGAGCTCATTATATCAGCCGAAAGAGGTTCCAGAATAGAATTATATGGGGGGATGTAAGGGCGATGTGGCTTCGTCTGCACATATATATATATATATATATATATCTTTATTTACGGGCCGGTGGGCGTGTTTGGTAGATGCTTGCCTTTCACGCCGCAGGCGCAGGTCGTGGGTTAGACGCCCACATAGCACAAATATTTGTGTGCCTGAACATGTATGTTTGTCCTGAATCTGGGTGTTACCTATATAAGTATGTATTTACAAAAAGACAAATAGTATATGTAATATATCAGTTATTTGGTTGCGATAGACAAGCTCTGCTTAGTTTGGGATCAGATGACCGTGTGTAAATAGTTTCCCAGGATATTTAAATAAATATCCTGGGAAACTATTTACACACTTTCAAGCTGGAGTATTGCTTTTTAATTTCAAGTTTCGAACTATAAAATTGACTTTTAAACAAAAGTCATTTTTAAAGTATTTAAAATTGACTTTTAAATAAAAGTCAATTCTATAGTTCGAAACTTGAAATTAAAAACCAAGACTCCAGCTTGAAATAAACATATACGTAGGAATTTCGTAATTGTTTTAAATGCTAATCCTAAGTGTGTCAAATAAGGGATGAAAGTATGAAAGCTCTTGGAATATTAATGAGGGTAAATGCACTTAATCCCACACCTGAGTGTGACTGAAATTTGACAATTCCAACACCCACGCGGACTAAATTCACGGGAGCAGTTCTAGTTATAGGTATAAAATAAAACCTTGTTTTGATATCTTCTTTTTTTATAAAATAGAATGTAAAACGAGCAAGTGGGTCACCTGATGGTAAGTGATCACCGCCGCCTATGGATACTCGCAGTTGCAACACCAGGGGAGCTAATAGGTAGATGCTCTCACCGGTCCGCAAGTGAACGGCGAGTTTTTTTTTGTTTTTATTATGCTGAATGGGTTTGCGCTTGACCACGATCTCACCTGATGGTAAGTGAAGATTTGTCGAAGATGGACCGCGCGTACCCATAAGATGCCTGTTCACTCTAGCCTTGAATAAACCCATGTTGTATGAGTCTGGAAACACGTCGTTCTGGAGGGTGTTCCACTGCTTAGCCGTGCGTATGATAAAGGAGGAAGGAAAGCACTTTGTACGGCAGAATGGGATGTCAACAACAAAGCGGTAAAAACCCTCCCGACGCGACGCCTAGTTTAAGCAACTAGGCTCGCGGTCAGTCCACAGATGAGTGACCGCCAAAGTGGTTTAATTTCTGAGCGTCTCCGTGTTTCGGAGGGCACGTTAAACTGTCGGTCCCGGTTGTAGCCATTCGACAGCAGTCGTAGAGCCATGTCAGAGGCCTACTGGGCGGCTTGAACAACTCTGACAATAGGGTAACCACTGCCCTTACAATAATAATAATAATGTCCTCCTAGCCGAATTTCGGCGACGGCGGCCAGTCTCAACAGAGATTAGCCATCTGCGCGGGACATATTATAGTGCTCAAGTGTGTGCGCAAACACAGGAGCACTTTCTATTCCATCACTCGCATGATCCGATGGGACGCCTATGTGACACGACCGGAAAGAGGTCAGGTACAGGACCGACAGCTTAACGTGCTCTCCGAGGCACGGGGGTATAATACCGCCAACTCCCAGACTTTGGGCTGATGCTGAGATTTTTTTCTTTTTACTGAAAACTCCCTAAATCACTTTTTGGCCCGACCCGGGATTTGAACCCAGGACCTCGTTCTCTGCGGGTGAAAACGCTACCGCTAGACCAACGAGGCAGTACGATGAGTAAGTAAGGGGAGCCGCAAGTGCCGCTGCCAGCCTTTAAGAAAAGAATAGGTTCGCTTCTTGAAGGTTGCCATGTCAAACCGGATCGGAAATACCTCACCAGCTAATTGATTCCACAGAGCGGTAGAGCGCGGCAAAGTTTTTATACAACTTAGTTGGCAAACAAGCATACGGCCCACCTGATGGTAAGTCACCGTAGCCTACGAACGCTTGCAACACCAGGGGCATCATTAGCGCGTTCCCGATCCTTTAGAAACCTTATAACACCCTTTTTGAAGGGCTCCATGCTGTAGTCTCTTGAGAAAACCGTAACAGGGAGTTCATTCCACAACCTCAACGTACGTGGGAGGAAGTTTCGCTGAAAGCGAACCGTACGTGATCGAAAAGATTCGAGGATTCTTGTGGAACGCACGATGGTAGATGACCATTCATCCAGGTGATAAGGATGAAATTTCCACTTTTGGCGAGAGGGTCTGTGGCGGAATGTGGCGGCAGGTATAAGCTCGAACAATCTAATAATCTGTGGTTATTAATTCGTTCCACCTAATAATACATTGTACCAAACCTTTTAACACATTGTAGGTATACCTTTATTTACTTACTTCCTGTGCCCCGCGGTTTTACCCGCGTTAAACATTATAAATTATAGCTTATGTGTTAATCCAGGATGTCAGCGAACTTGATAACAAATTTTATTCAAATCGCTCCTGCCGTTTAGACGTGAAGAAGTAACAATAATGTCCTCCTAGCCGAATTTCGGCCACGGCGGCCAGTCTCAACAGAGTTTAACCATCTGCGCGGGTCATTATAGTGCTCAAGTGTGTGCGCAAACACAGGAGCACTTTCTACTCCATCACTCTCATGATCCGATGGGACGCCTAGGCGACACGACCGGAAAGAGGTCAGGTACAGGACCGACGGCTTTACGTGCTCTCTGAGGCCCAACTTCCAGACTTCGGGCTGATACTGAGGAATTTTCTTTTTACAGAAAAGTCCCCAAATCACTTTTTGGCCCGACCCGGGATTTGAACCCAGGACCTCGTTTTCTGCGGGTGAACACGCTACCGCTAGACCAACGAGGCAGTCAAAGTTGAAGTAACAAACATACACTCTCACACACAAACTTTCGCCTTTATAACATGAGTGTGATTTCGTATGTACGTCGTAATATTATAACAGATGGCAACATTATTTGCAGGTCAAATAATTCAGCTACCACATTTGCTTTCACTAGTCTTCTGTAAGCGTGGATGTTTATTCAAATATAAATATTTATCAGTTTCGGAATAAGCGCGCCATTTTGATAAATATTCATCTCAGTGACAACTTAAAATGTAACTCAGTTTCATCAAATAAATTAAATATGTAAAGAGAAAGTGTTTTATAATATTATTTGTTACTAAATTATTTCTTTTTCTGTCGTTTCAGGACTTATTATAACAATTATTTTCAAAGTTATACTTATTTTGGAGCGTTATGAAAAAATATGAGAGTGAAATTTAAGATGCGCGCGCATCATTGTAACAAAAGTAACAGGTTGAAACTGCCCGCTAAACCGCTCATTAAGTCTGGAAAAAAGCTACCGACCAAATAGAATAGATCTCTCTAGAATAGACTTCTGTTAGTCACGCATTTTGGTACACTCGTTGCCTCTAATCACTGTTTTCATATATAAATATATAATACTAGCTGTGCCCCGCAGTTTTACTCGTGTTAAACTTTATAAATTATAGCCTATGTGTCAATCCAGGGTGTCAGGTAACTCCATGCCAAATTTTATTAAAATCGCTCTACTATATTCTCACACACTCATAAACGTTCGCCTTTATAATATTTGTGTGATTTATCCACATGTTCTAGATTTTAAATCTAAGAATCCATTTACAAATAGCGCTAAAATCCCGCTATTCGTATAACTTCCAAATTTGAATTAATCAGCCCGAAAAATCAAAACACCGTTTTAGTTTTATTATATGCCAGTACGATTACGATATGCCAGTTCAATTAGATTTTGATAACAGACGATGTTTAAATCTAAGATTCCATTTACAAATAGCGCTAAAATCCCGCTATTCTAATAACTTCCAAATTTGAAATGATCAGCCCGAAAAAGCAAAACACCGTTTTAGTTTTATTATATGCCAGTACAATATGCCAGTTCAATTAGATTTTGATAACAGACGACGTTTAAATTTAAGATTCCATTTACAAATAGCGCTAAAATCCCGCTATTCTAATAACTTCCAAATTTGAATTAATCAGCCCGAAAAATCAACCGTTTTAGTTTTATTACATGCCAGTACGATATGCAACAAATTTAAAAGCAAATAGTAACAGATACCGTTTGCTAAAGCGCTGCGTACACGACTGTCATCGGCCATAGAGAACAACTGGGAGTAGGTGACGTCTTTTGAGCGTAGTTGAGACAGCCGCCGGATGGGCGTCGCGCTGTCGCGATAAAATCGCACCGTGAATGGGACGCGATAGTTTTGAATGGGAGGCTTTTTGTGATTACGTTTTGTTTAGTTGTAACCGTTGACTTGTGTTGTCGGTTGAGTGCTTAAGTTATGCATTAACTTTGTTACATATAAGTGAATGAGAAGGGTTAAATTCAAATTCAAAAATCATTTATTCCGTTAAAAGGATACATTTGTGTGGAATTGTAAATTTTTTACCCTACCATGCAGTATATGACGTTGCAGCTACTGAGAAACACTGCCAGAAAACTCAGTAGGAATCCTTAATCACACTAATATTATAAAGGTGAGAGTGTACGAGTGTGTATGTTTGTTACTTCTTCACGTCTAAACGGCTGAAGCGATTTTCATAAAATTTGGAATGAAGTTAGATGACATCCTGGATTAACGCATAGGCTATAATTTATAAAGTTTGACGCGGGAAAACCGCAGGGCACAGCTAGAAAAAAATATTTTCTTTTAATATTTTGTTGTTAAATGTGTTAATTTAGAGTGCCCAATCCCAAGCCCTTCTGTCACTTAAATAATCAGAAGTTTAGTAGTAAGTAAGTGAAGTTTTGTAAATTGTGTAGTAGGTACACAATGTGGATGTTATAGTTCTTTTGAACTTATTTGTAGACAATTCTCTGATATCACTGGTATATTATTCATAAAACGTTATATATTGCACTACAAAAGAGATATGCTTATATAAAGTATTTTTATCTTTAAGCCATGTGGTTTCCGGCCGAGGAAGAATAACAGGGCACCCTATACTATCCCATGGGTGTAGTTTTTGAAAGTGTTCTATAAAAAAATGTTTCTTTCTTTCTTTCAAATTTAAGGTTCCTTTGCTAACACTCTTTCGGAGGATGTAGGTGTTATGTATCTGTTTTTTGTTCTAGAAACCTGGCCACAACATATCAACATACTCACTCTTATTAAAATTCAGGTACCTACTTAAATTTTGATGATGATGTTTCATATCAGTTGAAGTACCTGATTTTTTTACAGCTCTCGACGATCCAATATCCACGAACACGTAAGAGATAAATTGCTTAGTAAGGAGAGAAGTATACCTGTTATTGTGCAAATAACAATGCTCAATAGGCTACGATAAGCGTAGGTACGATAAGAAGTACCTACTTAGGCAAACAAATCTAAAGACCCAATTCCGATGCCGGTAATGACGCCTATTGGCGACACACTGCATGGTTCATACCATGCAGTGTGTCGCCAATAGGCGTCATTAAACCAACTAAAGAAAAATTAAAGCCTAAAGAAAGTTTTCGAGATTAGACTAGACGCACCGATCTAATATCTGTGAGTCAACGTTAGAGCCCCAAAGGTTACGCGGGTTAGTTTTTAATTTTATTTTACTATACGACTTGACTTGACTTGACATACAAAGACGGGGGTCTTGTCTCGAAAGTCTGGTGTAAAGCTGTGAAGTCTTTATAAGTTAAATAAATAGTCTAGATTCTGTCACTGAGTTAGGTTGTCTGCCGATATGTTTGTAATTTTCTGTATTCTTGTTTGCTGTGTGGCTGACGGCATAATATACACCCCATCCCGTTCCGTGGGGGGTGTACAAGTAGTACTTTTTATTTCGTTGTATTCTAATTATGTTTCTTGGTATTAGATCCACCAATAGTCTTTGGAAGTCTTTCCAGTCTTTGGAAGGCCATTTGACCAAGAAATGTCTGTCCGATCCAGGAAGACTCGGATGGTCGCCCGTCGGTGAAATCGGAATCCAGGCAGGATTCCGATTTCAGTACGAATAAATATCAATCAATTTTGCACAAGGAAAGCTCTTATCTCATTTCATTGTTTGTTTTAATCATTAAATTCCAAGTTAATTAAATGAAGGTCGCTTGTATGATATTAAATCAATCGAACAAAATTAGAACACAAAATAGTGTAGTCATCACCGCTTTCCAATCTGCTCTTTCGGTCCACTGGGCTGTAAAATTGGTACCCCTCCACACCCCCTCATTCGCGCCACCGTAGAATTTTTATGTTGGTAACACAATGGTAGGAAAGAGAGGAAAATTATCCGTTGAGTTCGCTTATTGAAGTGTTCCATATTTAGAATGGAAATGTATTCCAATTTCAAATATGGAACACATGTTGCAAATGAAAGGAGTTTTCCTATGACTCAATCCCAAGCCAAATTGATTTATTCCAAAGTTTTAAGGCAATACAAGCAGAATTGTCTTAAAACTTTGGAATAAATCACCTGTATAGATAAAATATATACGCAAAATAATTATTCATTTTGATTATATTATAGAAAACTTGAATATCATCACCCCATCTCATCCCGTGGGGGGCGTATAAATCGTCTGAGGGAATACCTACCAGAGAACGGGCAGCAGTGTTTTTCTGTGAACTATGACCATCAAACTGCGATAGCCAACCCGTCTGCCAAGCGTGACGATTATGGCATATCCCCGCATTTGTTGGGGAGGCTTTTGTCCAGCAGTGAACGTAATTTGGATGACATGATGATGATGATAAAGAACTTGATCGATCCTAAAATATGATCCACGTAGGTACTCGATAAAAAAAGGAATTCGGCTCTGAAAGTAGCCTAAAGCAAAAGAATACTGAGAACCACTGAGAACACCCAGGGAAATCTTTTTGTGTTGAGCACGATTATTTGTTCAGTGTGTAATTTATCTATAAAATATATAGGTTTAGGTTTAAAGAACTTTTTATCCCAATAAAAACATTACATGTCACTTACTTGAGAACAATACTAATTAGAATAAGTTGTTATAAAGTTCACCATCTTCTGTTACCCACTCAATGCGTTCATTTCTCCAACAGTTTTTGATGCATTGTTTTGCATTGCTAAGTTGAGTTTTCAATGCATTGAGTGAGTGTACATTTCTAATATGTTAGGGTACTTTATTGCAAAGTTGTGCTCCTTCAAAACTTAGCATTTTTTTGCCATAGTAAGTTCTCCATAGTTAGATTCTAAATACATATATGTATTTACAATCATATAAGCATGTTTATCAGTTATCTGCTTGTACAGGCTCTGCCTAGTTTGGATCAGATGTCAATGCGCTAGATGTCTTAAGATTTTTTTTTAAAGACGAGGCCCGCACGATATTATCTAATCCCTATGTCGCGGGGTACTTTACAAACATACAATAGACGAATACAAATTACATACAGACTCAGAACAACTTTTTATGGGTCACACAAATAGTTGTCTGGCGCAGGACTCAAACCCGCGACACGAAGCGGCAAGGCGAACGTCTCAGCCGCTGCGACACACTTGCAGTCAATAATAATTTAAAAACGCAATTAAAATTGTTATTTTATATGTAAAATACTTTCTGATAAAGAAAATCTATGTTGTATTAAATTAAGCCTATATCTTACTCACAATAAAAATAAACTAAACTATAATAAACTTTATTTCTTAGAATATTTGCTGTAGTACAATCTATACATATAATAAAATCGTAGGAAAGTCAAAACTGTACATTGAATATTTTTTAAAAGGATACTTGGGGCCTGATCTACAATCGATATCGAAACCAAAAATATAGTTTTTAGAATTTTTGTCTGTTTGTCTGTATGTATGTCCGGGCTAAACTCAAAAAGTACTGCATGGATTTACTTAAAATTTAGCATGAGTATTACTAAGAGGTCGGGTCAACATATGGGCTACATATTATCAAGCTATCACCTACGGGGGAGGAGCTGTGATCATTTATAAAATTTAACGCTGGTAAAACCGGGGGACGCAGCTAGTTTTATATATTAAAGTAATTAAGATTAGAAGAATAGGTGATAGCGTGATAATATGTAGCCTATATGTTGACCCGACCTCTTAGTAATATTCATACAAAATTTGAAGTAAATCTATGCAGTAGTTTTTGAGTTTAGCCCGGACATACATACAGATAAACAGACAAAAACTCTAAAACTATATTTTTGGCTTCGATAACGACAGTAGATCACGCCCCAAGTATCCTTTAAAAAAAATATTCAATGTACAGTTTTGACATTCCTACGATTTTATTATAAGTATAGATAATGTATTGATCAGTTATTAAGTATACTATTCATATAATATTTTATTTATTGTGTGTGTTTATCATCATAACATGTTAATGACGATGTTGATTTAAATATTTTGTATGTTAGCCTGTTTTTTGGTCACTCTATTTTCAGCAGTACTCGTAGTATTTACAAGAGGGCTAGGAGTGAAATGCTTAAATTCGATGTTATTTGAGTTCATTTAGAGATTACCACACTAGCACTTATATCAATATGTAGGCGATATTAAACTAATCCCTCTACATAGTCGGTGTGACATGCTTATATATTACTATAATAATTTTAGTGCTTCTGGCAGAATCCTAGCTACGGCGGCCAATTTCCACGGAGATTACTCAACTACGCAAGTCATTAGTACTGCCCGTATATGTGTACGTTAACACACGCGCGATACGATCCAAACAAAAACTTTACGTGCTCTCCGAGGCACGGGCGAATAACACCGTACTGTGGGTGTTTTGCTTTGCCAGAAAATCCAAGGAACTTTTTGGCCTGACCCAGGGTTTGAACTCTGGACCTCATTAAATGTAATATGCTACCATTAGACTAAGGAGGCTTAGCCTCCTTATAATGGTAGGTATAGGTATATAATGATGTCCTTACGATCGAATTTCGGCCACGGCGGCCAGTTTTAATTGAGACTAGCCAATTGCGCAGGACATATTATAGTGCACAAGTGTGTGCGCAAACACAGGGGCACTTTCTATTCCATCACTCTCATAATCCGATGAGGCGACTAGCGACACGACCGGAAAGTGATCAGGTACAGGACCGACGACTTTACGTGCTCTCCGAGGCACGGGGTGTAATACCGCCAACTTCCAGACTTTGGGACTGATACTGAGAAATTTCTTTTTACGGAATAATCCCAAAATCACTTTTTGGTCCGACCCGGGATTTGAACCCAGGACCTCATTATCTGCGTTTGAACACGCTACCGCTAGACCAACGAGGCAGTCAAATTACAAATGCGAAGGTAACGGTCTGTCTGTCTGTCACGCTTTCACGCCTTAACTATTGAACTGATTAAAAATAAATTTCGTACACAGATATTATCAAGCCTGAGGAAGGAAGGGGTTGAAGAGGGTGATGAAAGGTTGTATGGAAGTATCGTCATTTTTTGAGCTAGAAATTTGACACTTATTTTTTAGGCTGTTAATTCGATATAAGTAAATATGATATTCAAAGTTTGTAAAAGTGGTCAGGTGCAGTGTAGGTGAGAAAATATGAATAAGTGAGCTTAAAATAAATAAAATATATAAGGTTTTTATTCACGTAGACTTTAAAAAAGCCCTTGTAAATAGTCAGAACATGTTTGTTGTAATACAGTTATTATTTCTAGTTACTTATTACAGATATTTAGGTAGGTACACGGAATGTTAAAACATTTATACAATTTATTTTATAATGGTATTGATATTTAGCTAGCTATTAAGTTATTGTCAAGGAGATTATGTTTAGGTTTAATTATTGAAATTTATATTTTACTACATATTGCCTTAACTGAATGGGCAGACAAGTTAGGGCAGACAACTATGCCACACACATGCGAATACTGTTTTTTTAACACAAATTCATTATTATTAAATGAAAATTGATACCTATTCTATATATCTTATTGGAAAATAATTTGCCTAAATAATTAAAAACCGACCAAGTGCGAGTCGGACTCGCGCACGAAGGGTTCTGTACCATTATCTATAAAAGCAAAAAATTCACGTTTGTTGTATGGGAGCCCCCTTAAATATTTATGTTATTTTGTTTTGTAGTATTCCTTATTATAGCGGGAACAGAAATACATCATCTGTGAAAATTTCAACCGTCTAACTATCACGGTCATGAGATACAGCCTGGTGACAGACGGACAGGCAGACAACGAAGTCTTAGTAATAGGTCCCGTTTTACCCTTTGGGTACGGAAACCAAAAATGCTACCCAAAGACACTATTCCACGCGGACGAAGTCGCGGACACGGCTAGTATGGGCAACACGTTTAGCGAAAGTGATTAGTATTCTAATTACCTAATGTATCATACCCACCTCAGTTCAAATTACACTATGACATATTTAGGTGAGACCTCGGTCAAAAGCTGTTACATTACGCTCTAAATTATTTGGGACCACCATCCAACACTCTCGGGTCATATCAATTAATAACTGAGTATCATTAGGTATCGTATCCTAAGTCATAAATAATGAGGGTACGCTTAAATTTATTGGTACAGTCAACAGCATAAGTAGATGATCAAAATCGGACCTGAGTTTTGAGTTTATGATGCTATTGGGCGGCAGTTTTCACTAGTTAATATTTTTTACACTTAACATTCACGCACACCTTCAACTAGATACTCTTCACCACCACACTATTTTGTCGCAATTTATGATAATTAGTATTGAATATCCGACTTTGATCATCTACTTTTGCTGTTGACTGTACCGTACTTTATGGACGGAAATAGGTTTAAAGTGACCCAAAATCACTTTAAACCTATATCCGTTAAATATCAGTTATTCCTCTCCAACTAAATATAAATAAATTATCCTATACATAACAGGAAAATATTATACAATTTACTTAAAAAGGCACTAATTATTATATTTGTTATATAATAAAATAGAATATCTTTATTTGCTTTGTATGTAGGTACAAACATAAGTTGTTAAAATATATTTGTACCTATATTCAACTAATGTTTGTACAGACGCCATACATCCAGCTAACCCAATCTGTCAGATTTATTTTATAGATTTTCAACTTTATCACAAAAGCATAAGGTTCACTTTCAATTGGGGAAAGGAGAAGGAAACTTCTGGGCCATGCAGTTAACTAATTGAAATGTGAATTAAAAAAACCGTTATATTTTTCTAAAGGAAATCACAAAATATGGTATCATGTTTCTATCTACTCGTAGGAAGCGAGAAAACTTAAATTAAGTTATGAAACGAAATAATCGATAAAATAATGATGAATTGCTCGCAATCGAATAAGAATAAATCGGTAAAATCTCAAAATATGTTTGAAAATCGAGTGACAAGTGTTTTTCGTGGAATCGATTCATAGCGGATCGTATTCCTTTAATTTTTCTTCGGGCAACACTTCTCTGCCTGACAGCCTTTACATACTCTTTAACTGACACTCGTTCGTTGTCTTTCGTTTTAAATGCGCACGTATTTTCCATGTTTGATTTATGGTTTTCTTCGACTGTATCCAAACGTGCCAGATCTTCGACATGTCACACTCTCCATGCATAAAACCATAACAAAACCGAAGCCATTCAAAAATATTTTGTAAAAAACTACAATGTTATAATTTAACCTCACTTTTACTATACTTCATATAACTTGATTCCTGGATAGCCAAATTTCACAAAAATTTCAGTGAGGACTTGTTATTATATCTTCTCACAAATAAGGCTAGTTTGATTCAGTTAACACCTGGGCCCAGGAATGTATGGAGTCATTTCCTTCTCCTTTGACAGATTGGGGTAGCTTGATGTGCTGGCGTCTGTACATGTTCGGTTAATTGGCGATTCGGTTAGTCGGCGTTGTACTGTACGTCGCCAGAAGTACGCAAAATCGTTAATCACGGATACCAAATAACGTTAAATAACTTTATTTATTTATTTATTTTTATTTATTTACTTTAATTAAAACGGTAGAACACCAATTACAGTAATTAAAGATAATTATTACAATAATCAATTTAAATATTAAAAAGCAAACATAAACATTGATTTTAAAACACAATCATACATCATTCTCACAGAAACGCAAACATTTTGACAACATTGATGTGACAGCCCTAACATTTCAATTGTTTTTTCGCTCCTTTTACATAATGGCTTTTACGTTTTGTGCATCCGCCAGTTGTCATTTTAGTGTTAGAGTAAGCGACATTTTTCTGAAATGGTCTTTTTTGTTAAAGGGGGCTGTATGAATGTGGCGACGGGCGTTGGGTCAGAAAAGTTCTCGAGTGGCGACCAGAAAAAGCAGTGTAGATAGGCATCCTATCTTACTTATTTACGGTTTCCCTAGTGTTAGAGTTGTTCAACCCGCCCAGTATGCCTCTAACATGCTTAACGACTGTTGTCTAATAACTACAACCGGGACCAACAGCTTAACTTGTCCTCCACAACACGGAGATGCCAAGAAATTAAACAACTTTGGTGGTCACCCATCTATGGACTGACTGGGAGCCTAGTTGCTTAACCTCACCGATCACTTAGTGACCGGTGAAAGCATCTAGAAATGCCTTTAAGATGGACCGATGACCTTGTGAGGATCTTTGGAAGCCGCCGATAGTGAGTAGCGCAAGACCAGTTATTGTGGAAATCTTTAGGGGAGAGCTTTGTCCAGTAAATAAATAAAATAAAATAAAAAAGGTTTTTATTCACGTAGACTTTAAAAAAGCGCTTGTAAATAGTCAGAACATGTTTGTAGTAATATAGTTGTATACATTAGATATTATTTCTAGTAACATAGATATTTAGGTACATCTTGTATGAAAACATTTATAAAATTTATTTTATTACAGAAATGATATTTAGCTAGCTCGTATCAAGTTATTGTCAAGAGATTATGTTTAATTATCTAGTTTAAGTCTAATATTTTTACTACATATTGTCAATGGTTCTGTCTATATTAAAGGTATTATTATTATGACGGACCTTGTGTTAATAACGACGGTCGCGCTTTAATGCTACCACCGGATCCAATGCGCCCCAACTGAGAAGACCCAGCGAAACAAACTCAGTGGGTTCATCTACTACCGGTTTCAACACGACCCAGTTGAGACGGTCCGGCGAAACATACTCAAGCGGGCATGAACACGGGATTTGGTCCAATTAGAGTAATTATTTAGTAGGCAAACACAATATATGCTCGATCGGTTGTCTGAATGCTTATTATTTTAGATTATATTTAGGTATACAAAAGAAAAACTTCGAAACAATAACATTATTCATTTTGAGACAGAGTCAATAGTTTTAAATTAAGTATATGATAGCAATCATTTGCAGATAGTTCACGTAACACAGCAGATCAGTCATGTCTATATGGCTACAAGATCTCCAGCGAGCAATGTGCAGGTAGGAAGTGAGAGCCAGACGTCTTTGTCATCGATGTACTCTTTAGTGGTGTAATAACCCCTAGCCATAAGTACACGTTTAATATGTGTTTTAAAACTTGTGTCAGGCAGATCAGTAATTTGAGTAGGAAGCTTGTTATAAAACCTAATACAATTTCCTAAAAATGATTTATTAGTTTTGCTTACTCTAAAGCCTGGCATGGCTAGTTTGTTTTTATTCCTAGTATTTATATTATGCAGTTCACTTTTCTTTTTATAATTATGAATATTTTTTCTAACAAACTATTCTGATATATATCCGATGGCACAGTAAGTATATTTATTTCTTTAAACAAATTTCGCAAAGAATCGCGACTGCCTAAACCATAAATGGCTCTGACTGCTCTTTTCTGCAATACAAAAATAGTACCTATGTCAGCCGCCGAACCCCACAGCAGAATGCCATACGACATAATGCTATGAAAGTACGCGAAATACACTAATCTAGCAGTTTGTTCATCTGATAATTGCCTTATTTTCCAGACAGCATAGGAAGCCGAACTTAATTTACCTGCTGACTTTTCAATCTGAGGACCCCATTGCAATTTTGAATCAAGTGTCAATCCTAAAAATACGGTCGATGGGACTAAATCTAATATTTTCGCATTAAGTGCAACTGTTGGTACAATTTGGACGTCTTTCGACTAATACGGTGGAATTATATTGCACTCCTTGTTCCTCGCGGTTTCACCTGCGTTACACTTTATAAAATATAGTCTATGTGTTATTTGTATATATAAGCTATATTACTATAAAGTTTCATCGAAATCCGTTCCGTAGTCTTTGCGTGAAAGAGTAACAAACATCCATAATCACAAACTTTTGCATTTATAATATTATACTTTATTTTTTTTAATAATTATGTAGTCGTTAAGGCATCTGTAAGCCAGGATCAACAGTGGCACACAATGAAATGACACTGAGCGGTGAGGCTCAGGCATGCCCCGGGGAATAACTTTAACTGTCTTAGATCCCGCAACGAATTTTATCAGAAAGAAAAAAGGAGGAGTTAGAAATGAATAGTTCCACTTCCCTCCAGAGCAAAGCGCGAGACAGAATGATATTCTATATATACTTCTGCTTCAACTTTCACTTCCATACACTAACATTACCCTGCCAAAAAGTAGGAGAGAGCTAACCGTTCGTATATTAAAATATTAAAAAGAAAGGATTAATTAATGGGGGGAAGACTTCAAACAGAACAAGATGTCAGACAACAAAACATTATAAATATCCGCCTACATTATATTTTATGATGATTTTATATGAAATATGGTGAACGATAATTTATTAGCTATCAAAGGCGATAAATAGGTTGAAATAAGCTTTCGACATCATTTAACATTTTTCATGTAAATAATATTAAGAGGTTAATGTTATTACAATTATTTTAATAATGTGTAACATAATTTTATGACATTTATTGCAAATATGTTTTTGATTTAATACGCTTCGCTCGCTTCGCTTTGGCGAGGTTAGTATATGCTTCCCTTTAACGCCGCAGCTCGTGGGTTCGATGCCCACCCGAGACAGATATATATATTTTTTTATATATCAGAGGGTGACAAACGAGCAAGTGGGTCACCTGATGGTAAGTGATCACCGCCGCCCATGGACACTCGCAACACCAGAGGTGTCGCGGGTGTGTTGCCGGCCTTTAAAAGTCAGCAAACAAGTGTTGCTGACCCTTCCCCCACCCCAATGAGCTCTGGCGACCTTACTCACACTCGGAAACAGAACATTAAAATTATTAATGTTACTATTAAGGAATGTCTTCTGTAAGGTGGAGGTACTTCCCCAGTCGGGCTGCTCTTCGAGCGAATGAACGCTATGCCCTACCTCTCTTAAAATATATTTGTATAAAGATATTTGTGTACCTACATAAACATGTCTATTTGTCCTGGATCTGTGTGTAATTATCTAGGTATATAAGTATGTGTGGTGTGACTTTGAGAGACAGAATTCGAAATACTGATATAAGAGAGCGTTGTGGTGTGAAAGAGGATGTAGTCACAAAGATTGAAAAAGGTATGCTGAGATGGTTTGGTCATTTAGAAAGGATGAATGAAAGAAGATTGACAAAAGAAGTATACCTGGCCTGTGTGAATGGGACAACCGGAAGGGGAAGACCACGTCGAACATTCTCTGACCAAATTGGAGGTGTTCTCAAGAAAGGGCAGGTCAGAAGTACCCTAAACCGGCGAGCATGTATGAAGAATATAATGACAGTAATCGAGGCAAAAGAGGTGTGCAAGGATCGTGACAAATGGAAGTCCGTTGTCTCTGCCTACCCCTCTGGGAGACAGGCGTGAGTCTATGTATGTATGTGTATGTATATAAGTATGTATTTACAAACGAAAATATATAGCATATCAGTAATCTGCTTTCTGAAGTCTAAGCTCTGCTATGTTTGGAATCAGATGGCCGTGTGTGAATAATCTCCAAGGATATTATTATATACAAAATGTAAAATAAATTGTGGACGTAACTGAAATAAACGAAATCTAATAAAAATCACTAACATTTTCAAACTAAATCCTTACTAATATTATTAATGCGAAAGTAACTCTGTGTGTCTGTCTGTCGCGCTTTCACGCCAAAACTACTCAACCGATTTAAATAAAATAATGTACACAGATAACATTACAGAAATAGGGGATGAAAGTTTATATGGATTTTTTTTATAAGTTTGCGACAAGAGACAAAATATTAGAGCTATTCTAATGTAACATGTACGGGGTCATTACAAAATGTGCGGGCGGAGTCGCGGGCACAGTTAGTATTATTGTGAAAATAAAACGTTTCTCAATAAAAACTCATTTTATGAAACAGACATCAAACAATCCAAATGCTTACATTGATAGATCTAAATATTCACGTAATTCCATAGACTATGGATACATTTCAGTTGCAGATCTATGAAATATATTATCTGTGGGATATTAATAGTCATTCTGGAAACCCGCCAGGTGCCCTACCATGTGATGTGACACAATTGTGTCTAATAAATAATATTAATAACGTTTGTATGTTCATAAATCATATTTTTAAAAGTGTTATAACTTTTGATTTATAGAGACATATTTTAGTCTGAAATAAATAAAAGATAACAATGTGATAACTACTTAATTAAAGGAAGCTACTTTATTTTCAAAATTATACTTTAGTGTTTATCATCGATAGTAAAATTATTATATAATGATATCTAATAATGATATCTTGGGGCATTATTCACACACGGCCACCTGATCCCAAATAAGGATAAGAAATTCGACTTTGCTGTTCCTAAAAAATCTGTTCCAATCAGTTTTTATGCTGTAAATTTTTTCCAGAATTTAGAGTGTTTGTAAAAGTTAACCAATCAAGTAAAGCTGTACCTAAAAGTATTCAGAAGACTTGATATATTAAAAACATAAATATCAGTACCAAATGTTTTGTAATTACAACATAGAAAAAATATATTATATTATAACAAAGAAACAAATATATTATGTAGATTTAATGTTAAGTTAATATCGTCAAAAGTAGTAGCTCAAAATTAGACATCTCTGTTAATTCTGTGGAACGTACAGAGTTTTCTCTGTTCTCCTAACTGATCCTTCAGATTTCTGATAAAATGTTGTCCCTTTTTGCGCCAAGCATTTTCAGTTTACGAACAAGCAGTGATACATAATATCGTGTGACATTATTCAAACACGGCCATCTGATCCCAAACTAAGCAGAGCTTGCACTATGAACCCAGATAATTGATTATACTACTTTTCTTTTGTTAATACACACGTATATAGATCACTAGCTGTGCCCCGCGGTTTTACCCGCGGTACAATAAATTATCATAGCTCCTCCCCCGTAGGTGATAGCGTGATAATATGTAGCCTATATGTTGACCCGACCTCTTAGTAATATTCATGCAAAATTTGAAGTAAATACAGACAAACAGACAAAAATTCAAAAACTATATTTTTGACTTCGATTGTAGATCACGCCCCAAGTATCCTTTTAAAAAAATATTCAAGGTACAGTTTTGACTTTACTACGATTTTATTATAAGTATAGATTACACCCAGACCCAGGACAAACAGATATGGTCATGCACACAAATATCTGTCCTGGGTGTGAATTGAACTCACGAGCTGCGGCGTGAAAAGCAAGCATTTACCAACCACGCCCACCATTCTCGCCATCTTTCGTGAATTTCTAAGCGACTTACATTCGAGTAACAATAGTAACTTTCTCCCTCAGGATAACTGCCTCGGAACTGTTCTAGCTAAGAGTTTTAGTTTCCTTTAAACATTTGTCAAAAGCGGTTGCAGCGTGCAGACGTACTGGAATTGGAATTCTGCTGCATATTGAGCAGCATGGATACAAGAGATATCCTGAATGTTTTAGTGTGGAAACTGAATGAAATAATTTTCTTTGTTTGGATATCACGGCACAGAATAATAATAATAATTCAGTTCCGTGAATACTGCACATGTGGCGCAGCAGCTAAGACAGTCGCCTCGCCGCTTCGTGTCGCGGGTTCGAGTCCCGCACCGGACAAATATTTGTGTGACCCATAAATAGTTTGTCTGAGTCTGGATGTAATTTGTGTCCGTCTATTATATGTTTGTGAAGTACCCCGCGACACAGGTATTAGATTCCCTAGTGCGGGCGTTGTCTTTTTTAAAGAAAGAAGAATATCCTGGGACATTATCCATTCACGACCATCTGATCGCAAACTAAGCAGAGCTTGTACTATGGAAACCGGATCACTGATATTCTACATATACTAATTATTGTATATAAATACTTACATATAGAGATAATCTAGACTCTAGATAGGACTCTGGACAAACAACGGATTTCCATTTGTCACGATCTTTGCACACCTCTTTTCCTCGATTACTGTCATTACATTCTTCATACATGCTCGCCGGTTTAGGGTACTTCTGACCTGCCCTTTCTTGAGAACGTCTCCGATTTGGTCAGAGAATGTTCGACGAGGTCTTCCCCTTCCGGTTTCCCATTCACACAGGCCAGGCATACTTCTTTTGTCAATCTTCTTTCATTCACCCTTTTTAAATGGCCAAACCAACTCAGCATACCTTTTTCATGTCAAATAAATCCATATTTATAACTAACGGATGCAAACAAATTTATAATTTGTGAAGTGTCTACTATATAAACTGTTTAAGTTATGACGCCAGCTTGAGGAAATAATAATAATAATGATAGATTTATTTCTTCTCTCACACAGAAAATTACAAGGAAAATGTCTTATTAACTAATTTAGGCTTAACGTTTAAAAAAGGTGAGTTCTGTGTCAGAGCCTGGTATCCTGAAAACCTGTATGACAGATGACCAGCCTGACCAGCATCTCTAAATATGAAGGTGTAGTTTGTCGTTTGTCGGAAAGAAATCAGGTACAGGACCGACGGCTTTACGTGCTCTCCGAGGCATCTCCCAGACTTCGGGCTGATACTCACAAATTTTTCTTTTAAAAGTCCCAAAAGCACTTTTGGCCCGACCCGAAATTTGAACCCAGGACCTCGTTCTCTGTAGGTGAACACGCTACCGCTAGACCAACGAGGCAGTCAAAAATCTAACATCAGTTAACGCGGAGTCCTTAGATGATATTCATATAAAGACGATTCCACAGCGGAATGTTCTAGTAAACTTCAATTCAGAAGTGGAGCTTTTGAATCCGACTCCCATTCCAAAACCATTCATCGAAGTGGATTTATAGCACTTGCATTCCGTCTTCAATCGTTAGGGAATGTCTACGGATACCATAAAAGCTATTGAAACGGATTTCAATAATCCCCTTAGACGATATTTGGTACAGTCGTCACACTGCAAAATATAAAGAGTATTTGCATTAAATTAGCAATGAAACTAGCTTTCAAATAAAAAAAAACCCGTATCGAAATCGGTCCATCCATTTGAGAGCTACGATGCCACAGACACACACACACATAAGCAGACAGACAGACAGACAAAAACATAACATAGTTAAGTTAAGGTTTTTAATTTAACTATGTTATGTTTTTGTTATGTGTTTCATCCCCCAAAAGGGGTATAATAAGTTTGACGGGCTGCTTATGTGTGTATGGCTGTGTGTGTATGTCTAGGGCATCGTAGCTCTCAAACGGATGGACCGATTTCGATACAGATTATAGTTGGAATCAGGGTTTTCTAACGGTAAGGGTATGTTATTTAAAGACAACGCCCGCACCAGTGAATGGAACCTCTGTGTTGTGGGGTACTTTACAATCATATGATTGACGGACACAAAGTACACCCAGGCTCAAAACATCTACTTATGGATCACACAAATAGTTGTCCTGTGCGGGACACGAAACGAGAAGGCTATTATATTAACCGCTGCGCCAGACTGCCACCTTTGCTTGATATTTACTGTCACCATTTACCTGCTGTGTTTGCTTGTTACTTGAATGGCCTGGTTGGCAAATGCTTGCTTTTCACGCCGGAGGTCGCGGGTCCGATTCCCACCCAGGACAGATATTTGTGTGCATGAACATGTCTGTTTGTCCTATGTCTGGGAGTAATTATCTATATAAGTATGTATTTACAAAAAAAAGTAGTATCTGTAGTATATCAGTTATCTGGTCTCCGTAGTCAAAGCTCTGCTCAGTTTGGGGTCAGATGGCCGTGTGTAAATAATGTCCCAGGATATTATTATTATTGTTTTTATTTAAACTTTTTTCTAATTAAATACATTTAAAAAAAATATAAAACACAGAAATATACATTTAAAAATATAAAAAATAGGATTTGCAACCGACAGCAGGAACAGGGTCCATGCTACTGGAGGTTACGGCTCTAGAGACAGGAACCTCCTGACAATTATTATTATTATTACTTGTAATGCTGTCGGAAGAATTCATCGACTGACAGTAATAACTGCAGAAAAAGAGATTAACCGTGTGCCTAGGTGCTACACCCCGCCGTACGCTTACGGGCCGGTATTGTAGGGGTAACTGACTATCCTACAGTTTTTTTAAAATGCTGTATGTGTTTGCTCTTGACCACGATCTCGCCTGATGGTAAGTGTAAATGTGGTCAAAAGTGGACCGCGGGTACCGATTAGTTGCCTGTTCATTCTAGTCTTGAATAAACCCATGTTATATGAGTCGAGTAACACGTCATTCGGGAGGGTGTTCCACAGCTCAGCCGTGCGTATGATGAAAGAGGAAGCAAAGCGCTTCATACGGCATGCTGGGATATCAACAACAAAGCGGTGGAATGGGTAACGTTTTTATAACACAGTAAGCAAAAATATCAAATCTACAAACAAAACACAAACTTCAAAAACAACCGAATAGCATATAATAACTTAATAGGTATCAACAATATAACATATACATATATATAAAATATTTTACAAATATAATATCTTCTTCAACGCATTCTGTATTAATTCAACAACATTCATATATCACGTCAGGACTACAGCAGCTTCACTGACCAAGTTACATAATCCACATAACGTTGGCAACATTGCGGCTCAGTATAAGAAGAGACAGTACGGAAACTACCTACAAACGGTCGAAACGGCACACTCACACAAACATGCGCATCGACAAGACCCCTAAGCAGTTGTCGCGGTGCTGTCAGTAATGAGTGCCGCGTCAAAACGACTGGTCGCGTATAAAAATTATCTCCACAATCTTATTAAAAATCCACGTGCGTATTGCTTAGTATATGGCTGTTTGAACTCAGCTTCATCAATACGGAAGCTTTCGTATTTTAACCGTCTTGTTGATCTATAAAACAAATAAGTTTTAATAAAAAAATAATAATATCCTGGGACATTATTTACACACGGCCTTCTGATCCCAAACTAAGCAGAGCTTGTACTATGGAAACCAGATAACTGATCTATATATATAAAAATCAATGCCACTTTTCGTTGTGTTGTTATAACTCAACAACGCCTTTACCGATTTGACTAATTTTGGTCTTGAATTATTCTTGGAAGTGCAGGGAAGTTTTGTACGTAGAGAAAATTTTAAAAAAGTCTTGAAAAAGTGTAAAATCAACATCTTTCTATACTCCCATATACAAACAAATTGTACTAATACTTAAAAGCGTAGCGAAGCACGTACCGGGCCACTAGTATACTATATATACTACTTTTCTTTTGTAAATACATACTTATATAGTTACATACTTATATAGATACATACTTATATAGATACATACTTATACAGATACATACTTATACAGATACATACTTACTTATATATCTGACACATTAAAAGTTACAACCCTACAGCTGCAATAGAGCGTAGGTAATTATTTCATCAACTAGGCTTAGTTACCTTACTGTCCATATTTATACTTTGATATGTCTGCTCTGCTTCCCACACGGACGCTTTTCCCGCGTAAAATCACAAAATGGCGTCCAACGGCGGGAAAATTACAAGTTTTCCAACGGTGTTAAAGGCCATCGTGCGTGAGAATGTAGGTGACACGCGCCCATAAAACTGAATCATATTTTTATAGTTTCCACGATAAACTATCTTGAGTTATTATTTTCTTGGTTCGTCTTCCCGTTTCGTTTACCGCCACGATTTATAAATCTCGCGGACAGTTTACGTTTTATTTGACGACGGTATATTTGTGACATTTATGTATTTATTTTGTTTACAACTTTTCATATGTTAATAAGTAAAGGGATCAATTATATAAGGTAGTAAACCTTAGCAATAATACTACGAGTAGATATCGGTAACATAATAAATAAACAAAAGTAATTAGATTTTTCAAAAGTACCTCATTATTTTAGCATCCATAGTCTAAACTTTGGATGCTAAATATATAAAGACTCGCGTAGACGAACTACATTGTTTATATGCAATGATATTTCATATGTATAAATGCGGACTAAAATCGATTTGTTTAAAAGTTTGTTTTTCGGTTCTTGTTATATTTTATACAATCTTTGTACAGACGCCAGCACATCAAGCTACCGCAATCTGTCAAATTTCCTCAGTTGAAAGTGAACCTTATGCTTATGTGATAAAGTTGAAAATCTATAAAAGAAATATGACAGATTGGAGTAGCTGGATGTGCTGGCGTCTGTACAATGTTTTTACCCTACTACTTTAAATCTCCCCCTGTCTATAATTAAATAAATAAATTATGGTTTGGTGGTATATAGTTTGGTGGAAGAAAACCCATCAATCAGTTTATCTCGCCGTAGTAAATTTGTAACTATATTTGTTTAGACTGTATCTTTTCAGTGTGCAAATGAATGTTTGTCTGTATGTACTTTATAGAATCATAAACTATGCATTTGATCATGTGATGATTTGCAGCAAAGTAAATAAAATTAATAAATAAAAAAGATTTTTATTTACGTAGACTTTAAAAAAAGCGCTAATAAATAGTCAGAACATGTTTGTAGTAATATAATTAATTATACATAATTATTTCTAGTTTATGTAACGAGAAATAATTATGTATACATAATTATATTACTACATAATTATTTCTAGTTTGAACTCGGTTGTGCATGAGCCCACGAAGACTTCTGTGTTTTGGTACACATAGGCTGTAAGTAAGATAGATAGATAGATAGAATACTCTTTATTGTACACACTCAGGCGGAAAGAAAATACATCGGATATAATATAAAGAACATAAGGTACAATGGGCGGCCTTATGGCCTTAAGCGATCTCTTCCAGACAACCTTTGGATGGATAGGAACTGGAAGTAAAGTAAACAGTAGCAGGGGTGCAACAAATAAATTATGCTAAGGAACTGTGATAAATATATAGTTAACGCGGGTCAAACCGCGGGGCACAGCTAGTAAAGAATAATAATCCTTTCCTCTCATTCCTACAAAGTTTTTAACATTCTAGTAACGCTAAAGTACTCTGGGTAACGCTAAATGGTAGTAACTATTAGGTGCGGTCGATCACAGCAGATTTATTTTCTATTAGCTTCTAGTTTTTAGTTCTACTGGGGAAAATAGAGAAAGTAGAGAATATACTTCCGGTTATTAATATGTATATGAAGGGATAGCAAGTGGTGCTGTGTGTATCGCAAGCTACAACTGCCACTTAATATCATATATTTTAGATAAAAATATAAAAATGGTAATATAACTAATAAAGTCTGATAAATATGATAAATGTATACATAAATTAGCCATTAGTTAATTAATAACACCGTAATAGTTGTTACAACCGGAAATATCGTGATGAAAGGCAACCGCGATATTTCACTCCAATAAATAAACTATATTATGACACAAATATTTTATTACATAATTTAATCGGGAATTTTACGGCCCCGTTAACGTGGTTGGTAGATACGCAGCCTTTCACGCCGCAGGGTTCGATTCCCACCCGGGACATATATTTGTGTGCATGAACATGTCTGTTTGTCCTGAGTCTGGGTGGAAATTAAGTATGAATTTACAAAAGAAAAATAGTATGTGTAATATATCAGTTATCTCGTTTCCATAGTATAAGCTCTGCTTACTTTGGAATCAGATGACCGTGTGTAAATAATGTCCCAAGATATTATTATTATGTATTTATTATATAAAGTCTGATAAATATGATAAACGTATACATAAATTGTCCATTAGTTAATTAATAACACCGTAATAGTTGTTACGACCGGAAATACCGTGATGAAAGGCAACCGTGATAATTCACTCCAATAAATAAACTAAATTATGACACAAATATGTTATTACATAATAATTTAATTTGAGAAGTTCTATGGCAAGCGGCACGTGTGTTGCGGTCACGAAACCATAGAGCTACGAAAGGAAACGGGCGAAACTGGGCTTGAACGTACACAAATGAATTATTTATTAATAATTTTAATTTTTTTTTTTATTTTCATTCATTTATTACCAAGGCATTTTAATATGGGATAAAAAAAATAATATTTAATCAAAATAATACTGACTTTCTTTACTTTCACTTTTTAACAATGTTGCCAAATGAAATAAGGATTTATTTAATAATCGATTTTAATCGATAAATTGTATTATTATAAAAATAGAAAAACAAGATAATAAAAAAGTTACAGTATTACTTCTTTATATTAGGTTTAAAAAACTTTTAAAATAAGAACTTAATTATATTATCTAAAATCATCTCTATCTTAAAAAGATTTGATTAACGGTTCGATTTGACAATCGATTAATATACTTTTTTATTATACAGGCAACAAAGTAAAACTCGTGTCAATATGACATCGAACGCCAAACAAACAAAAACCGTTCGCTTTCGCTTTGAACTTGCGATAGTGTATACTGTATTTTGTTGTTTTCGTGTGCTTTTATATTATTTTGCGACTTTGGCTACGTATATAGGATTCTGACGGTTATTACTTTGACGGACGACCCACGCATTTCTTACAACGGACTTTGTTATCTTGCCTACTCGACTTACCTCAGACCGCTTACCGGATTTGGAAGCAACATACAATGAGTGATCAACGTCTTCATTGTATCAACTGCGGCATCTGGCAGGGTAATCCTTCCATAGGGTTACGACCAATAGAAGAGGAAAACATTATTTCAGTTATACAGCAATGGGTTGCACCTCAAGTGGTAAGTAGTTTATTTAATTATATCTTAATATAATATGATCGATATTTTAAGTACAGTCCAGCAAAGATACCTTTAAAATAATATCTAATTTAAAATAATATGCCAATTAGATAATATTCCTACATAATATCACTATAATGCCTTTGATTTATTTAAATTCCAAGTAAGATTTACGGTTCGATTATCACTATTAAAGGCATTTATTTAGAAGAAAATAAGTACTGAAGATAGTTCTTTTTATATAACTAACTTAAATAATTAAGCAATTTAATGAAACAATAGTACTATTGAGTGACCTGGAATGAAAGTATTAATATATAACCTCAGCGTCACCATGACGTCAGTAAGAAGTAATATGCAATTCTGAATGATACAGTTTTCTCACTGTTTTTATTTTGTGCAACAAATATGTACAATGTTCTGAGTCATAATTCTGTAATTATTATTTGTGGAAACTGTAAATAACTAACTAACATTGTTGTAGGTCAACAGATCTCATCACATTTGTCAAGGATGCAGGGATTTAGTCGTGAATACCTTGAGCACAGAGGAGCAACTTTCATCGCCAATGTCTGGACATCGCCAAGTGTGTGTGAACTGTGGACGTTCAGTGTTGCGGGCAAGATCTCATTTATTGCGCACTGACACTGAACGAGAAAGAAGGATTTATACAGTCATTTCTGAATGGATATTGCCTCGGACTGTAAGTTTTTATTAGGTTTAGTTTTTTTGTATTTTATACTACTACAGGGTAATCTATGTATACTACTATGTCTGTTTATTTTTCACACTAATTTCTGAAATACCTGTCAGATTTGAGAATCATTTTTGTATATTATTGTCACATTCATAAGGAAGATTATACGGAGAGGGAACAAATGGGATATGCGCTTACAAAGGTACGGGCAAAAGCTAGTGTAATATAATTAGGCAACATATAAAAACACAAATCACATTGCAGCCTGTATTTCACGAAGGTGTAGATTAGAAGAGATACACGTTTTACAGTGCTGTTTTTATGGTCAGGTATTACCTTTTTTTAAAAAAAGGCTTATTATAAAATATTTTTTCCAGATTTCAAGAGCTCGAGCTCTCATATGTCATAGTTGCTGGGTGAGAGCTGATAGAAATGCCCATCATTTTTTGGCTGGGCCATCTGGATCTTCAGCATCAGTAGATGTAACAAGTGAACATGATGAATCAACTTCGCAGTCTAGTTCACAGACTACTTTGCACTCTACTTCACTGTTTACTACTGACGTAGCTGTGTCACAAGCCACTGCACAAGATATATCACAGACTACTCCTCAAAATACATCACAAGGTACGTCACAGGGTACTCCACAGTTTACCCCCAGGTCAAGTACAACTATAATATTACCTGATTATGTAAGAGCAGTAGAAACTGAATCACATTGTTTTATTGAAGGTTGCCGAAGGCAAGAGAGGAATAGAGTTCCTGTCACAACCAGGAAAATGTTGTTAGATCTTTATAAATTCTACATCCCAAAAAACAATAGATTATGCAATCATCATATTAATATTCAGTCTTGGGATTTTCTCACTGGGGTTTTAGAAAACTATGTTAATGTGTTTACAACATTGCACATTCAAGACATGCTAGAATTAAAGAGTCACTCAAATACTGGTCTTGATTTTATTAATATCCAAAATATGGAAGATCGTTTGGTTCACCATTGGTTAGGCTTTACTAAAGAACAGTATCAAAGGATTTTAAATGAAGTGCCAAAATTACTGTTAAAGTCATCAGGCCCCATTGGGTTGACAGCATACTTGATAAAGTTGAGAACCGGTGATTCCAATGAAAGAATATCTGCGCTATTTAACATTCCAAAAAGAACACTTGATGGTTATGTTTCTTAAGCTCGACACTTGATGTATGATTATTTTGTACCTAGGCATTTAGGGCTTAACCATATAAATCGCCAGGAAAATGTTGACAGAACCTTGTTAATACCTCAAGGTTTATTTGGAAGCCATAACGGGGAAAATAAACCTGTAATAATAATCGATGGTACATATTGCTATATTGATAAAAGTTCAAATTATTTGTACCAAAAAAGAACTTACAGTTTACACAAGTATAATAACTTAGTAAAACCATTTATACTTGTATGTACAGATGGTCATATTGTTGATGTAATGGGCCCCTGCTGTGTGGTGACGGCGACAAATATCAGAATCAGAATATCATCACCCCATCTCATCCCGTGGGGGGCGTAGAAGTCGACCCGAGGGAATATCTACCAGAGGACGGGAAGCAGCTTCCTTCTGAGTACTACGACCATCATACTGCGATCGCCAACCCGCCTGCCAAGCGTGGCGATTATGGCATATCCCCTCAAGATGATTCTTGAGGGAGGCTTGTCCAGCAGTGGACTTATTTAAGCTGTAATGATGATGATGATGATGAATGGGCCCCTATCCTGCTACCACGTCGGATGCAGAAATCATTAATAATGAGTTTCGTGATGCTAATTCGATGTTACGACAGTATTTTCAAGCTGGTGATGCATTCATTTTGGATAGGGGCTTCAGAGATGCCTTGCCTTTATTAAATGAATGTGGTTATAGAACTTACGTACCACCAACATTGCCGCAGGGTAAATGGCAGCATTCCACATTAGAAGCTAATAAATCGAGGGCAGTCACCATATGCAGATGGGTTGTTGAAGTTGTGAACGGAAGGTTTAAAAGGGATTTTAAATTATTTAGACAAGAATATTTTAATACTGCTTCAAAACATTTAATGACTGATTTTGAGGTGGCTGCCTCACTATTAAATACTTTTCACCCTCCCATTACAAATCGTGTTGATGCTGGGGATATTTTACAAATAATCAATGAGAATATGAACAGAGAAAATGATTTAGGCTATTATGTCATTCAAAATAATATAAACCGACGTAGGGCTGATTTTACAAGAATTCATGTGCAAAATGATAATTTAAATGATTTTCCCCAGCTCACACATAGTGATTTAATAAAAGTATCTTTAGGTATTTACCAAATTAAACAGGCTAGGTCATATTATGGAGAACACATACGACAAGATGGTAGATATGAAATAGACGTGTGTCGAGATACGGACAGCAACCTACTAAGAGAACTATCGATTGCCACTCATTCTTGCTGGCTATTGAGAGGTCGAATAAAATCAAGACATATAAGTTCAAAAACATATTTTACCTACATTTTAGTTGACAGTTCTCTTAATGGAAGAGAGGCCATAAAACAATATTATTGTAATTGCTTGGTAGGAAAACGGACTGTAGGTTGCTGTTGTCACATAATGTCCATAATATGGTACCTAGGCTGGGCAAGGCATCAACAGGATGTAACACCACCTGCACAGTTTTTAGACGATATTTTAATTGTATATGATGAAGTGGATTAATAAATAAATAAAAGAGAAATGTGATTTTTATTCCTGCTTACCCTTTTTTATAATAAGATTGCAAATATTTAACATTTACAATCCAGTTAGGCGACGCCGGCGCTTTGAAAACCACACACAATGTGTTCATGCTCTAAAATACATTCTGATAAAATCTAGTCTACAATAAAGTCTAAATAATAATCTAAATAGACCATAAGAGCACTGACAGCTTGGAAGAATAACTTATAAAGAAGCAAAAAAGGTTAGTTTTGTGTAAACTAATAATACCCTATATTTTTTTTCTCCCATATTGCAATTCTATAAATATTTTTTTATTTTAAATAGTAATAATATTGAAATGATATAATGTAATAATCGTTGCTGTACGGTGAAGCCCAACTTTGTATGAACATTCGCCCGTCTCCTTTATTTTATAAAAAAAACTTGAGAGGTGTCAAGGGACACCCGGATGGAACGAAGTTCCTTAATTAGTAAAGGAATTGTAATAATTATATTTTTTAAGTTATAATAATATTTTTTCTTTAGTATTAACAAATATATAATCTATACAAATTAATAAAATTGAAGTGTCTGTTTGTAATATTGAAATAACCGATTTTTACTACATGTATATGAATATTTATACGGTACATACTCCAAAATATATTTTTTTACAATTTTTGTCTGTCTGTCTGTCTGTTTGTTCCGGCTAATCTCTGAAATGGCTGGGCCGATTTTGACGGGACTTTTATTGGCAGGTAGCTTATCTAATAAGGAGTAACTTAGGCTACTTTTGTTTTAGAAAAAACGTTTATTTTTGAAGAAAATAACAAAAATAAACTAATTAACACGCGGACGAAGTCGCGGGCACAGCTAGTGTAATATAAACTTAATCAGTAGGCTCAATTTTAGTAATAAAATAAAAGCAAAACGTGTCGTTACAACTTTTCGTCTTAATTTTTTCCGTCTAGCCCCATTTCGTAACGCGCGATAAGGAACTTCGTTCCAGTATCTGGGATTTTCTTGTGATCATTTGTTTTGATTTTTTTTTTGTCATTGTTATTTCAGCTGAGCCATATATTATAATTATTATTATGATGCATGTGTTGCCAGGAACTCGGAATTGGCCGCCGGCCAGTGTTATTATATTGTTATTTCGTGTGTCAGTTTAGTTACGCCTATACTGTTATGTTATGTTACGACCCAACAAGTTACTGTGACGGAATAACGCCTTTATATTGTATTATGTTTGTGAACGTGTAGTTATAGTGTTTAATTTCGGAAAGTCAATTAAATCTTAAAAACGAACTTCATTTTATTAACTGACTTCGAAGAAACTGCGCGTGTGGCGCAGCGGTTGAGACATTCGCCTCGCTGCTGCGTATCCCGGGTTCAATTTCCGCACAGGAAATCGAATCCGCAAAGGAAATTTGTGTGATCCATGAATAGTTTTTCTGAGTCTGGATGTAGTTTGTGGTCGTCAATTATATGATAGTAACGTATACCACGACACGGCAAAATTGCCATAGTGCATAAGTGCTCTTTAAAAAAATTAGTTATCGTTTTACTGTGTGTTTTAATTGTTATACTTATATAAAAAAAAAAACAACTTGTGTGTACTTATGTACACGCGTTAGAAGTTATACTTCTTAATATACAACTTGAACATAGTTATCAATTTTCATACCACCTAGAACTAACGTCATGCTGTTATTTTTACGATGCGCATCGTAAAAATTCACTCTCATACCACCTAGAACTAACTTCATGCTGTTATTTTTACGATGCGCATCGTAAAAATTCACTCTCATACCACCTAGAACAAACTTCATGCTGTTAAATTTTTTGGTGTCGGTGTGCGCGCGCATCGTAAAAATTCACTCTCATCATTTTTCTCCATCGCGCCAAAAGAAGTATAACTTCAAAAATAACAATTAAAACAAATACACTAAGATTGACAATCTCCTATAGAAACCAAAATCAACCAAAATCCATAGTGGATTTTGCTTTATAATAAAAAGTATTAGTTTATAATAAAATTAGAACTCAAATAGTAAAGTATTTAACTTTTATTTTACAAAAAACTGAAATACTTACTGCTACGGAACCCTTCATGGGCGAGTCCGACTCGCACTTGGACGGTTTTTTATATTGTAACTGGCTAACAGTAATTATGGAATGCGAACAATTCAACTCGCTAATTTCTTGAGCTTTAAGTTGCATAGAAACACATACATAAGTAAATAAAAAAGAACCTATTTTGCAAGTACAAGATCACTAGAGCCAAAACATATCTTAAACTATTACTAAATTATTTGCACGCGTACAGTGTGGAAGTAATGCGGCCGCGCACATTGCTTGTCTATTCGAACACTTATACTCGAATGATACAAAGAGAGAAAGTTGCATGGATGAAACAGTGCCTCTAGCACGAGTTCCTGCAGTTTACTTACTCGATCACACGTACAGTTTCGTCCCATGCATTGAGCACCAGAGTTTTAGTTCTTAATAGTTTCCGCGAGAGGCGCTGGTGCTCAATGTATGGGAGGAAACTGTACGTGTGATCGAGTAAGTAAACTCCAGGACCTCGAGCTAGAGGCACAGACCTCGGGTAAGGAAAAAGTGGTAGGGGTTCACTGGCATCAATTTCTACCGCAAGCCACGTAAACGGCGTACGTTCCGAAAAAAAAAAGAAGGATACGTCAACAGGTCTCGGTGGTCGTAAATTTTACTATGAGCACTCGCTGAAAGGCGGACCGGAAACAGTCAAGTGCGAAACGACCGCCATAAACATTTGCAGCAACTTAATTGAGATTAGTACCGAGGTGTGAACGTGTCACGCTTGCCGGGCCAACCCTAGTTCGGGAAAAGGGAAATGGAATAATCAAGGTCCTTACGACCCTGACGTTTTATTATTATTCCTACTTTTCACGTCACCAGCAGTGTAGACGTGAAGAAGGAATATGGAATTCTTCTCTGGGGTAGCTCTGCTGACATTGACACCATATTTATATTGCAAAAAAGAGCTGTAAGAGCTATCTATAATCTTGGCCCGAGAGTGTCTCTAAGAGAAAAATTCAAAGAGGTCAACATTCTAACTGTACCATCTCAGTATATATATGAAAACTTACTATATGTGCATAAAAATATCGATTCCTTCTGTAAAAGGAGCGATACACATAATGTAAATACTAGATATAAGAATAATCTCATACTGCATACTACCCGTCTCCACAAAATAATCAAAACTACGTTTAAAAAAACCGACTTCAAAAACTAAAAAGTATACATGAGTCTAGCTAGACTTGCTAACATTTAAAAACGTCTGTGCCAAAGACATAACATCGTCCACATAAACAAAAATTTTCATACAAAAATGTCCATAAAATGAAAACTACTGGGCCAAACTTTATAAAATTTTTATGGGACCAAATGGCAACTATTCCGCAGCAAACTAAAAAAGAATGACGTAAATCGGATCATAAATCTCCGATTAATCGGTGTACATAAATAAAAAAAAAAAAAAAATACCGGTGAACTTGAGAACCTCCTCCTTTGGAAGTCGGTTAATAAGTAACTCTTTTATGGGGCAATGTATAAGATTCTATAACAAACTTCCCAATGATATTAGAGAATTGTCTACGAATAAGTTTAAAAGAATTATTAAAGCCAAATTGTGTAGCAGGGCATATTACAAAATTTCTGATTATTTAAGTGATAAAAGTGCTTGGGATGGAGTTGTTCTGAGTCAACACACATGATTGTAATTAATCTTAAGTATATTTTATTTTAAAAAAGGATTCCTACTGAGTTTTCTGGCAGTGTTTCTCAGTAGCTGCCACGTCATGCACTGCACGGTAGGGTAAAAAAAATATGACGATTCCACATAAATGTAAAATTTTTACGGAATAAACTTACTTTGACTTTGACTTTGAAGTAACAAACATAGCCATAAACCATTATAAACATACATAATAAATATAGTTACAAAAGGCATTTACTACGGCGAGAAAAACTGATTGATGAGTTTTCTTCCACCAAACTATATACCACCAAACCATATTTTATTTATTTAATTATAGACAGGGGGAGATTTAAAGTAGTAGGGTAAAAACATTGTACAAAGATTGTATAAAATATTACAAGAACCGAAAAACAAACTGTTAAACAAATCGGTTCGATCGATCGGTCACCGTAGCCTAGTTGGTAGTGTTCCTGCGTACGAAGCTGGTGGTCCTGGGTTCGAATCCCGGTAAGTGCAAATATTTGTGTGATGAGCGCGAATATTTGTTTCTGAGTCATGGATGTTTTCTATGTATTTAAGTATTTATCTATCTATATAAGTATGTATATCGCCGCCTGGTACCCATAGTACAAGCTTTGCTTAGTTTGGGGCTAGGATGATCTGTGTGACATTGTCCCTAGATATTATTATTATTTTACCAGACTGTATTTGTGATGTATGTATGTATGTACAGACGCCAGCACATCAAGCTACTCCAATCTGTCAAATGTCCCCAATTGAAAGCGAACCTTATGCTTATGCGATAAAGTTGAAAATCTATAAAAGAAAATTTGACAGATTGGGGTAGCTGGATGTGCTGGCGTCTGTACATTGCCTCGCTGGTCTAGATGTAGCGTATTCAACCGCTGATAATGAGGTCCTGGGTTCAAATCCCCGGTCGGTCATTGTCGTCGCCTAAGCTACCTGGGACTCTACCGGCTAAGCCACCGAACGTCGATTTCTTAAATGGCGTTCAAATAAATAAAGGTTAAAAATGACTTAATCAATCGTTAAATCGGCTTCCATGACCACATGTGACGTCATAAATAGTCCGTAAACGATTGTCAACGTTAAAGCCGATATAGAGATTGATTAAATATCTTTTTACTTTTATTTATTTGAACGCCATTTAAGAAATCGATGTTCGGTGACTTAGCCGGTAGAGCCCCTGTAGCAGCGCGGAATGGTGGGGCCGTGATCTGCGTCCCCGCGTCCGCCCCCGCGCCCGCCCTCGCATTCGTCTCCGCTACACTTTACTTGGCTCAAGGTCACCCAAAGAGCAATGGAAAGGGCTATGCTTGGAGTTTCCCTGCGAGATCGAATCAGAAATGCTGAGATACGCAGGCGAACCAAAGTAGCCGACATAGCCCAAAGAATTGCCAAACGGAAGTGGCAGTGGGCAGGGCACATAGCTCGTAGAACTGACGGCCGATGGGGCAGAAAGGTTCTCGAGTGGCGACGACGGACCGGCAGACGCAGCTTGGGCAGGGCCCCTACACGGTGGACCGACGATCTTGTGCGGGTCGCGGGAAGCCGCTGGATTCGGGCAGCGCAGGACCGGCTATTGTGGAGATCCTTGGGGAAGGCCTTTGTCCAGCAGTGGACGTCTTTCGGCTGATATGATGATGATGATGACACTTTACTTGTCTTCCACGCGAGCTAGGGATCAGGCACGTCTTTATTATTTGTATACCTGACCAACAACTACAGTTCACTATTTTATTGAGTACACCCGTTAGTGCCTAAACAGTCATATAAGAGATTTCTCAGTAGCAGCCCGAATTCTGGGAGTTGGCGGTATCACACCCCCGTGCCTCGGAGAGCACGTAAAGCCGTCGGTCCTGTACCTGATCTCTTTCCGGTCGTGCTAGTCGTCCAATCGGATCATGAGAGTGATGGAATGGAAAATGCTCCTGTGTTTGCGCACACACTTGTGCACTATAATATGTCCCGCGCAGATGGCTTATCTCCATTGAGACTGGCCGCCGTAGCCGAAATTCGGCTAGGAGGACATTCATGAATGTACATATGTCCGCTATACCTACATATATAGTAATATATGGGTATAGGGTACCCATACGATAAGTACGTAAGTATACGTATAAGTGTGGAATTCGCAGTAGCGATAAGACCGCCCTTCATATACCAAATTTATTTAAGTAATAATAATAATATCCTGGGACATTATTCACACACGACCATCTGATGCCGAACTAAGCAGAGCTTGTACTATGGAAACCAGATAACTGATATACTACATATGCTACTTTTCATTTGTATATGCATACTTATATATAGATAATTACACCCAGACTCAGGACAAACAGACAGACATGTTCATGTCCACAAATATCTGTCCTGGATGGGAATCGAACGCACGACCTGCGGCGTGAAAGACAAGTATTTACCAACCACGCCAGCCGATTATTTACCTATTACTGTAATACCATCGCAAAACAACCAAAAACATTTACACCACTAAAAATTAAAATCTCGTGTACAAAGGCCTTAACAAAAAAAAGAAATAATCAGAACGCGATTCATAACTGCGGCAAAAATGCTGGCCACAATCTCTGAATAAAAAAAATAAAAAGTCATTGAAACGTCGGTTTTCCAGATTCGAAAGTGGAACGCGGAGGGATGTTGCGTGCCAGTTCTCGACAATGGCTCTCGAGAGTACCATCGATATACGACGCGCCCAGTAGAAGACAGCTTAGTGTTACATTATGGTACAAAACGTACGTTTGAAAGGAAACATATTTAAGTAAATAATTATGTACTTAAATAAATAATAACGGTGTAGGTATCTAATTTGGGGTAAATAAATTTAATTTATACAGACCTATCTGTATAAATTAAAGAGGTAACAGAGAATAAATATAATACTAGAAGGGCTAGGGAACAAATGCTAACTAAATCAAAAGATACTAACTATTATGGAGAAAGAACAAATAAATGTATGGTTCCGAATATATTTAATAAAATGAATCGACTAAGACAGAACACAAAAATCAGTAATGGCTTGTTAAAATAGAATAAAAGATGCACTGTTGTAGTAATTAAGTACATATGATACCTGCTGATAATTATTATGATTAAGTACCTTATTAGTTGATATCTATATATATAAATATCAATGCCACTGTTCGTTGTAATGTTATAACTCAACAACGCCTTTACGTGGAAGTCCAGGGAAGGTTTGTACGTCGAGAAAATTGTAAAAAAGTGTAAAATCAACATCTTGTAGCAATTTAAAATATTGTTTTGTTTGAATAAATGAACTTAATAATAATTTTTTCATTACTATGGCGAAGCACGTACCGGGCCGCTAGTTTATTATAATATATAGAGTAAAGTAGGTTTAAGTAGTAGAATAAGAGCGCTTCTCGCCGTTAAACAATATAGTTTGGCGAATTTAAAAATGTATAAGAGAAGTTAATAAAATATATTTAAAATTAATAGTTTAATAATTTAAAAAAATGTATCTTTGCCAAATTAGATACCTACATCGTTACATGATTTAAGGTAGGTAATTATAAGACAAATTGCAACCACCACATTTTTTGAAATAGAAATAAAAACGTTTGTTACTGAAATTGGCAATCGTAACTTTGCCTATTGGCAATTGTGAGTATTTTTTTTGTTTTTATATAAGAGGGAGGCAAACGACCAAGTGGGTCACCAGATGGTAAGTGAGCACCCCCACCCATGGACACTACCAACACTAGAGGATCGCGTTACCAGCCTTTAGAAAAGTCAGCAAACATGTGTTGCTGACCCTTCCGCTAACTACGATGAGCTCTGGCGACCTTACTCACACGCAGGAACACAACGTTAAGTTATTAATGTTATTATTTAAGAATGTCTTCTGTATGTCAGGCTGCTCTTTGAGCGAATGAACGCTGTGCCTTACCTTTTTTAATATTTACGTGATCTGATAGCGATTCTGAAGAACGCATTAAGGAGCATGGACAGGTATACGATTGGTTTTTGAAAAGTAATAATTTGTATAGGTTCGTAAAAACAATCGACTTCAACATTTCTTTATAACTTCGCGGATGAATACAAAAGACACTATTTTAATTTTATTTATGTGGTCAAAGTACGATTACTTTTAGCAACTGTATTTGTAAGATATACATTTTCATTATCATTTCGGTGTCCTGTGACGGGGCGTGCGAATATTAGACAGAATATCCTCACCCCATCTCATCCCGTGGGGCGCGTAGAAGTCGACCCGAGGGAGTGTCTACCAGAGGATGGGCAGCAGCGTATCTCTGAGTACTATTACCATCATACTGCGATCGCCAACCCGACTGCCAAGCGTGGCGATTATGGCACATCCCCTCAAGTTGATTCATGGGGGAGGCTTTTGTCCAGCAGTGGACTTTTTACAGCTGTTATGTTGTTGCATCGCGTCGGTGGGAATTTAAAAGCGCCTTTATTACATAGGCAGTAAAATTGTAGTGCAAGCGTATCCAGTAACATTGTCTTTACTTCTCGTTCCATTAACTGTTTTTAATACATAAAACCGGCTTCATTATCATCCATTTGGAAAACAGTACCGTTTCAAAAACAACGTAGACAGCGCAAAACATACATACAATAATTCATACAGTCGCCTTTAACAAAAAAATACTATTTCAGAAACCTAACGTACACACTAACACTAAAATGACAACTGGCGGATGCACAAAACGTAAAAGCCCATAGTGTGAAAGGAGCGAAAAAACAATTGAAATGTTAGGGCTGTCACATCCAGTTATTTAACGTTATTTTGTATCCGTGATTAACGATTTTGCGTACTTCTAGCGGGGTAGAGTAGAACGCCGATTATCCGAATCACCAATTATCCCAATATGTAAGTACAGTGTAATATGAATGAATAATAATAATTATTTATACAAAAAACAAACAGAGTTTGAAATACAGGAAAGAAGG
This sequence comes from Pseudoips prasinana, assembly GCA_951640165.1. NCBI lineage: Eukaryota > Metazoa > Arthropoda > Insecta > Lepidoptera > Nolidae > Pseudoips > Pseudoips prasinana. The sequence continues at coordinate 11,883,569 of OX621259.1, read as the reverse complement.
TTTGGAAATACATTTATAGTTAGCAAGCTGTGCCCCGCGGTTTTACCCGCGTTAAATCTTATAAATTATCACAGCTCCTCCCCCGTAGGTGATAGCATGATAATATGTAGCCTATATGTTGACCCGACCTATTAGTAATATTTAAGCAAAATTTGAAGTAAATCCATGGAGTACTTTTTGAGTTTAGCCCGGACATACATACAGACAAACAGACACACAGACAAAAATTCTATAAACTATATTTTTGGCTTCGATATCGATTCCAGATCACGCCCCAAGTTTCCTTTTAAAAAAATATTCTATGTACAGTTTCGACTTTCCTATGATTTTATTATATGTATAGAAGACTACGATTTTATTATATGTATAGATGTTAAGCTAGGGTATTATACCTGTATTAAAAGAGGTAGTTTGGGGTCAATTATCAACAAAAACTTATATTTAAAAAACAGTCCACTTGCGATATATGTATATCGCAAGTGGACAGCGTCATTCTACTGTATGGTATACAAGAGTAGAATTGTATGCTGTGTGTTTGCGTGTGTGAGTATGAAATATATGTATCTAGTATTTCAACTGTTATGGTTGAAAGCTAGAGGCATTAGTAGTGTTAATAAAAGTTCTAGTGATTTTTATCGCTATCTTTCATTTAATAACCTAGGTTACTGTAACGGTTAACGTAGGTGCCTTTCGTGGACAAGAATGCAAAAAATAAGTTGAATCCACGAATAGCACCTGCCAAAAGTATTGATAGGTGCCTTTCGTGGACTAGGCTAGGTGCCATTCAGATGGGTGCCCTTCGTGGACTACCTCCGATTTTCAAAGGAGACAAAAGTCTCTTCAGTATAAGTTTGTAATCTGTGACGCAGATTCTTAGAATTATGATGTGGAAAATAATTTAGATGACACTAAATAAAGCGTATTACTACGTTGTCAGAAATTAAAGCAGGAAATATCAGGAAGGCAATGAAAGACTGCACGTGTGGCGCAGCGACTAAGACAGTAGCCTCGCTGCTTAGTGTCGCGGGTTCGAGTACCGCGCCGGATAACTATTTGTGAGACCCATTTTTGTATTATACGTTTGTAAAGTACCCCGCGACAAGCCGCCCAATAGGCCTCTGAAATGGTCTAAACGACTATTAACTAATGGCTACAACCGGGACCGACAGCTTAACGTGCCCTCCGAAGCACGGAGACGCTCATAAATTCAACCACTTTGGCGGTCACCCATCTATGGACTGACCGCGAGCCTAGTTGCTTAACCTCGCCAATCACTTGACTGCATCTAGCTATGATCGCCTCTCTATGATTATATCTTCATAGTTATCAAGAGCTTGTTGAACTAACTCATCGGCCGTGTGTCCATAACCAACTGTCAACCACAGACATCGACCGCAATAGACTTATTAAAGTTTGACAGGTCAATCAAAGTTCTATTGAGCGATTTCAATGCTGAGCGCCTCTTAGCACGGAGCGTTCACGATGTAGGGCTCTTGGTGACAATTTCATGACATCTATTATTATAGTGAGATCGATTTGTGTTATAAATATAAGGGTGGATGGAAAATTTGGCGGCATTGAAATGAAAACCATTCAGACAATATGTAGTAAAAATATACCTAAAACCCTAAATTTCGATAACTAAACCTACACATGATCTCTTTGACAATAACTTAATATAAGCTAGGTAAATATCATTAAATAATGTCCTCCTAGCCGAATTTCGACCACGGCGGCCAGTCTCGACAGAGATTAGCCATCTGCGCGGGACATATTATAGTGCTCAAGTGTGTGCGCAAACACAGGAGCACTTTCTATTCCATCACTCTCATGATCCGATGCGACACGACCGGAAAGAGGTCAGGTACAGGACCGACGGCTTTACGTGCTCTCCGAGGCACGAGGGTATAATACCGCCAACTGCCAGACTTAGGGCTGATGCTGAGAATATTTTTTTTACAGAAAAGTCGCAAAATCACTTTTTGCCCGACCCGGGATTTGAACCCAGGACCTCGTTCTCTGCGGGTGAACACGCTACCGCTAGACCAACGAGGCAGGCAAATATCATTACTATTGATGTGAAACATCTATAGCCGCACGTAAAAAAGATTTCTGGTGAAACAAAACAATCGACTGTGCGATTATTAATCGTAATATTTTATTTTATCATTGTGACATATTTAGTTCATATCAAAATATATTTTTTTCTGCATATTAATTTTAAAAAATAATGTCGATGTTTCACATCTGCCAGGCGTCCCGTGACGGCTCACAATTTTTATAAAATAATTGTTATTGTAAATGTTTTATACAGTCCGTATACCTAAATATCTATATGTACTTACCTAGAAATAATTATAAATTAATATATATTACTACAAACATGTTCTGACTATTTACAAGCGCTTTTTTTTTAATCTACGTTAAGAACCTTTTTTATTTTATTTTATTTATTTTAAAACAAAATAATTCGTTATAAGCATAGATAAACGACAGGCCGATTGGCGTGGTTGGCAAAGACAGATATATGTGTGCATGAACATGACTGTTTGCCCTGAGTGTGGGTGTAAATATCTATAAAAGTATAGATAAGTAGTATTATGAGATAGTTATCTGGTTTCCATGTTACAAGCTCTGCTTAGTTTGGGATCAGATGGTCGTATGTAATTAATAATATTATTGTTAATAATATTATTAACTGCCAATTATTGTGTCTTGGCGAGATTAAATGTTTTTATAAACAAAGTTGAACCTCCTGCAACTTCTTCCTTCTATGGACGAGAAAAGTACAAGAATAGCTGTACGTACAGACGCCAGCAAATACGGCTTCCCCAATCTGTCAAATTTCAACTTTATCACATAAGCATAAGGTTCACTTTCAATGTTCATTTTCATTTGGGGTAGCTTGATGTGCTGGCGTCATGTCAATACATCTTTCCTTGAGGGATGCAAAAATCTGGTCTTTTACCTTCCAGTCCCCATTGGATTAAAAGTAGCATCAATGGTATTTTCATTTTCGATTTTTCTTTATGCTGAACGATTTTACGCCATAAAATTTTACGACACACATTGAGCTGGCTGACTGGAAGAATCTATTTGTTGGGTAGAAATAATGTCCCTAGAGAAACTAAATTAATATTAATTTAATTAATATTTATTAATAAAATAAAACGAAACTAAATTAAATTAATAAAATAAAATAAAATAAAATAAAAAAGGTTTTTATTCACGTAGACTTTAAAAAAGCGCTTGTAAATAGTCAGAACATGTTCGTAGTAATATAGTTGTATACATTAGATATTATTTCTAGTAACATAGATATTTAGGTACATCTTGTATGAAAACATTTATAAAATTTATTTTATTACAGAAATGATATTTAGCTAGCTCGTATCAAGTTATTGTCAAGAGATTATGTTTAATTATCTAGTTTAAGTCTAATATTAGGTCTTTACCTATGAAATTGCCGTTCTGCAGTACTGGCCATTTCAAATCAAAATAATTTTTGTTTGGCTAAGAATTCTAATTTCAAATTAATTTTATTTTAAAAACATGGATTCTTTTTTCCAAAAGTAGTCATTTCTTTATTGATTAGTGTTACATTTTCATCGCATTTCAATCTTTTTCGTCATCATGGATACGTTAAAAATTCGAGTAATTATGGAATATGAGTACCGTCGTGGCAGCAACGCGGCACAAGCGGCACGCAACATCAACGACGTTTACGGAGCTAACACTACAAACCAACGCACCACCTGTTATTGGTTTGCTCGCTTCCGTTCTGGAAATTTCGACCTGAAAAATGAACCTCGCGGTCGTCCGAAGACTTTGGTCGACAATGACGAATTAAAGGCGGTTGTGGAAGCTGATGATACACAATCTACGGCTGAATTAGCAGCAGCTTTCGACGTTAGCGTCAAAACAATATTGGTCCATTTGCGTCAAATTGGCAAGGTAAAAAAGCTTGACAAATGGGTGCCCCACGAACTCAATGATCGCCAGCGCGAAGTACGCGTCGAGACGTGCCTTGCACTGCTCAACAGACACACAAATGAAGGAATTTTGAACCGCATTGTTACCTGCGATGAAAAATGGATTCTGTTTGATAACCGCAAGCGCTCAGCAAGTTGGTTGGATCCTGGTTCAGCACCTAAACAATGCCCTAAACGAAAACTTACCCCTAGAAAAGTGATGGTCACTGTTTGGTGGTCTAGCGCCGGTGTGATTCATCACAGCTTCTTACCAAACGGGGTGAGCATTACTGCAGATGTGTACTGTGAAGAACTGAGCACAATGATGGAGAAGCTGGCGCATCTCCAACCAGCATTGGTCAATCGCTCGTCTCCGCTGCTCCTGCACGACAACGCGCGACCTCATACTGCACAGCAGACGGTCTCCAAGTTGCAAGAACTGGGGTTGGAAGCTCTCCGTCATCCGCCCTACTCACCAGACCTTGCGCCTACAGACTACTACTTTTTCCAGAATTTGGATAACTTCTTGGCGGGAAAAAAATTCAATACCTGAGAGGCAGTACAAAATGCCTTTGAAGAATTTGTTGCCTCCCGTCCAGCTGATTTCTTTAAGAAGGGCATCAATAAACTGCCACTGCGATGGCAAAGATGCATTGATTGCATGGGTGATTACTTCGATTAATACAAATAAAAAAATTCATGAAAAAAATTCGTTTAAATTTTTTCATACAAAACGGCAATTTCATAGGTAAAGACCTATTATTTTTACTACATATTGTCAATGGTTCTGTCTATATTAAAGGTATTATTATTATGACGGACCTTGTGTTAATAACGACGGTCGCGCTTTAATGCTACCACCGGATCCAATGCGCCCCAACTGAGAAGACCCAGCGAAACAAACTCAGTGGGTTCATCTACTACCGGTTTCAACACGACCCAGTTGAGACGGTCCGGCGAAACATACTCAAGCGGGCATGAACACGGGATTTGGTCCAATTAGAGTAATTATTTAGTAGGCAAACACAATATATGCTCGATCGGTTGTCTGAATGCTTATTATTTTAGATTATATTTAGGTTTACAAAAGAAAAACTTCGAAACAATAACATTATTCATTTTGAGACAGAGTCAATAATTTTAAATTAAGTATATGATAGCAATCATTTACAGATAGTTCACGTAACACAGCAGATTAGGGGGAAACGACTGGCAGTTACCGATGCATAGACATGTGAACGATTCAACTGTTTTGTTGGTCTAGTGGTAGCGTTCAACCGTTGGTATAGAAGACCAGGGTTCGATTTCCGGGTTAGACCAAACTTTTTTTACGATCTTTCCATGAGTTCAGAACGTTCATATGTGGCTCGGCGGTTAAGAATTTCGCCTCGCCACTTTGTGTCCCAGTTTTGATTCCCGCTCAGGAACAACTATTTCGGTTTTTCTAAAGACCACGTCCGCACACCCTAAAACGTTGTGGATATTGTATTTAAAAAAAACCCGGGTCGGTACTTCTGACCTGGCCTCTCTTGAGAACGTCTCCAATTTGGTTGGAGAATATTCTACGAGGTCGTCCCCTTCCGGTTCACACAGGCCAGGTATACTTCTTTTGTCAATCCAAATGTTGTCTAGAAAAAATCGCTTAATGTGATAAGACTTTAATTTTGATTTTTTTTTAAAAGACGACCCCCGCAGTAGTTAATCTAATCCCTGTGTCGCGGGGTACTTTACAAACATGTAATAGACGGACATAAATTACATCCAGACTCAGAACAACTATTTATGGTTCACACAAATAGTTGTCCGGCAAGGGACTCGAAACCGGGACACGAAGCGGCGAGGCGAGCCTTAGCCGCTGCGCTACACGTGCAATTGTGTTAATTATTATTAATAATAAATATCTGGGGACACAATGCCGTCTGATCCCAAACTAGGCATAGCCTGTCTTATGGCATCCAGACAATTGCTAAATAATCTTATATATTTCTAATTACATACATATCAATGATAAATTACACCCAGACAGAACAAATTATCGCGTTCATCACACAAAGATTTTTCCCGGGTGGAATCGAACTCACGACCTCTGGCATAGCAGTCAGGGTCACTTACCACTAGAACAACAGGCAGTCAACAAGCAAGTCGTATTTTGTCTGGTATGAAAATATCTTGTTTGAGTGTGTACACACGGCTACATATCAAGCTATACACTTCCAATATACGCTGACCTCTCATTGTATAGAAATCCTATACACCGCGAGTTCAGCTTAAACTGTAAATGTATAGCTTGATATGTAGCCGTGTGTACAATAAGGGTGCCTTTCCACCAGAGATGTGCTATGCAGCTACGCTACCAGAATGTAAAAGCTAAGCTACGAAACTATGTGGCCGTTTCCACTGATGCTAAGCTATGTCCACTGATGCTCTCCATTCGAAAATTATTTATCTATACAAATAAATAAAATTGGAGTGTCTGTTTGTAATATTGAAATAACCGGTTTCTACTACATAATCTTCTATACATACAAATAAATAAAATTGGAGTGTCTGTTTGTAATATTGAAATAACCGGTTTCTACTACATAAATATGAATATATATACGGTACATACACCAAATTAACATTTTTTACAATTTTTGTCTGTCTGTCTGTTTGTTTGTTCCGGCTAATCTCTGAAATGGCTCGACCGATTTTGACGGGAATTTTATTGGCAGGTAGCTGATGTAATAAGAAGTAACTTAGGCTACTTTAATTTTAGTAAAAGGCTTTTATTTTACAAAAAAACTAAAAAAAACGAAATAAACTAATTAACACGCGGACGAGGTCGCGAGCACAGCTAGTTTTAAATATTATTTTAATCACTCACTCCCAAACTTTCTACGATCCCTCAAAATTTCTAAATCAACGACGGAAGTACACTGTTTGCCCTCCGGTATAGTAACTACAACTACGGCACAACGTTTCTATTGCTTTCGGAGTAGCTTCGTGTACAATATGGCCAATAAAACGCTGGGTATATATACCCTATGCGTAGGGCAAAATGTAAATACACAGTTACAAAGTGGTTATGTAACTTAAACTTATATATAACAGAAAAATTAATTCTAACCCAAAAATAAAAATTATTAGAACACAAATACACACATTCACAGTTCACACATTCACCTCTCACACAATTTTTTTGTTTTTGTTTTTAGGTATGTATGAGTTCCTATTTTGCCTTGTATGTATGTGTAACACATTACAAATTCTAGTAATATTATTTTTCTCTCAAAACTTTAGCTTATAACTTTGTTTAATTTGGAATATGTAAATACGCCTCTAAACTTTATGTCCAAGACGGGGGGAGCCTGGAGATCTGTTATACCTACAGGTTTCGAGCCTAGTACAGACTCCAGCTCTCTCAAAGGCTTTTTAAATAAGTGCTTAAACAATGTTTTTAACATAACATCACGATGTATGCGCCTTTAAGACAGAAATAAACCATTATTAGGGTTCCGTAGCTAAATGGCATAAAACGGAACTGTTATAGATTTGTCATGTCTGTCTGTCTGTCTGTCTGTCCGTCCGTATGTCACAGCCACTCTTTTCCGAAACTATAAGAGCTGTACTGATGAAACTTGGTAAGTAGATGTATTCTGTGAACCGCATTAAGATTTTCACACAAAAATAGAAAAACAATAATAATTTTCGGGGTTCCCCATACATAGAACTTAAACTCAAAAAAATTGTACATCATCGTACCCATACATGCGGGGTATCTATGGATATGTCTTCAAAAATGATATTGAGGTTATTAATATCATTTTTTTCTAAACTGAATAGTTTGCGCGACACTTCCAAAGTGGAAAAATGAGTGCCCCCCCCCCCCCCCCCCCCCTGTAACTTCCAAAATAAGAGAATAATGAAACTAAAAAATATATGATGTACATTACCATGTAAACTAACAACGAAAATTGGTTTGAACGAGATCTAGTAAGTAGTCTTTTTTTTTAATGCACGATAAATCGTAAGCCGCAATTTACCTTTCATTTAATCAACTGAAATACTTGCTGCTGCGGATTCCTTCATGGGCGAGTCCGACTCGCACCTGGCTGGTTTTTTATTTTTATTTTATTTATGTAGCGGTGCGAGTAACGTGTGCTACGAAGATGCGCCGCCGCAAAGTAGCTGCGCGAGGAAGATGCGCAGCTCGATCTATGCGACGTATCGATAGTAGGGAATTACTCTGCTCTGCACATAGCTACACCACTCGTGACGACCATAGCATGCATCCATAGCACACATCTAAAAGATACATCCTTCCATATAAAAAAAACATATGGTTATTATTAACCAAGGAATATGATTAGTGGATATCAAACGCATCCATAGCAACGTAGCACAGCACATCTCTGATGGAAAAGCAGCCTTGAGAGTATTCTAAAATAAGAAAATACTAGCAAATCACATACGCCTAAAAGAAAATTGTGATGAGTTTATTCTGCACATTGGTTAACCATTTATTGGTGGCAAAGAATTTATTGGCAAAACTCTAGATGAAACAAAAATTGATTGATCGTCTCGATGCGATATCTCCCTGTAAATTGAGGCATCGCATCAACGCTGTAAATTGGTAGAGTACCGATCATTGGAGTTTTATAGGCTGATAATATACTTCCGTAAATATTATTACGGCCAATGTAAACACGGCCCCGTAATGTTTATGCAAATACTGCGGCTTTTTTATATCGATCATTTTCTGAGGTCTACTATGGAACTGTGCCATAATTGTAGATGTGATTGTCTCATTCAGATAGATACGAGTATATGATGTGTAGATGCTTGCCTTTCATGTCGGTGGTCGTGGGTTCGATTCAGAACCAGGGCAGATATTTGTGTGCATGAACATGTCTGTTGGTGCTGTGTTTGGGTGTAATTATCAGTGATAGGAATAGGTAGTTTCTATTTGCTTAAACTACGAAGAACAGAGACAAGAAACGGAGACTTCCTTAGGATAATTTCTTTAAGAGTTGTCCCGAAATTTGGGACATCACTTAAATACATTAATAAAATATGTTATTTGGAATAAGTAATTCGTCTTTATTTACCTAATGTTTGCGACTAGACATAACGTTTATAATTCCATAATAATAACTTATCCTATATCAGCCTAAAAACGAATAAACTACCTACTTTTATTATTATACATTTATATTATTTTTTAAATATGACGTAATTGGAACAAAAATACGTGTCCGGAAATTTTTTTTGTCCTAAGGAAGTCTCCGTTTCTTGTCTCTGTTCTTCGAAGTTTAGGCAAATAGGAACTACCTATTCCTATCACTGGTAATTATGTATATGTGTCTATACAAGTAGGTATTTACAAAAAAAAGTAGTATTATATGTAGTACTAGCTGTGCCCCGCGGTTTTACCGCGTCAAACTTTATAAATTATAGCCTATGTGTTATTCGGATATAAGCTATATTACTATAAAGTTTCATCAAAATCCGTTCGGTACTTTTTGCGTGAAGAAGTAACAAACATACACACTCACACACTCACAAACTTTCGCCTTTATAATATAAGTGTGATATCAGTTATCTGATTTCCCAAGCTCTGCTTAATTTAGGATCAGATGGTCATGCGTGAGTAATATCCGAGGAAAAGAAATAGTGTCATTACGAAAACTAGATTTAGATAGATACTAGGACTTTACTATTCAGTTAGTAGTTCCAATTAATATCTACTATTTTCTATTTATGAGTGTTCCATAAGGGAACATACGTACCCATACTACATAGGTGACGCTCGTATTATTTAATTTATTCAACTATATAGGTATTTATTTTTAAGCAGATCTTGGCTTTAAATATTCTTTCATTCAGTAGTAATCTCATAAGTATTAAAAAAAATATTCTGTAACAAAAACTTGTAAAAACTGATTCAGACAAAAATAAAATATTAATAAAATCAACGAGGTTTGAAAATTTTTCTTTCAATATTATTTACTACCGGTGGTGAAAGAGAATGTAGTCACAACGATTGCAAAACGTATACTGAGATGGGTCAGGAATTTAGAAAGGATGGATGACAGAAGATTGACAAAAACAGCATAACTGACATATTGTGTGCACTTCGTAGAACATTCTCTGACCAAATCGGAAAGGAGATGTTCTCAAGAAAGACCAGGTGCTCTACCGGCTAAGTCGCCGACCATCGATTTCTTAAATGGCGTTCAAATAAATAAAGGTTAAAAATTACTTAATCAATCGTTAAATCGGCTTCAACGTTGACAATCGATTCCGGACCATTTATGACGTCACATGTGCTCATGGAAGCCGATTTAACGATTGATTAAGTAATCTTTAATCTTTATTTATTCGAACGCTATTAAAAAATCGATGTTCGGTGACTTAGCCGGTAGAGCCCCTGGTCAGAAGTACCCTAAACCGGCGAGCATGTATGAGGATTATAATGACAGTAAACGAGGCAAAAGAGGTGTGCAAAGATCGTGACAAATGAAAATCCGTTGTCTCCCCCTCTGAGTAACAATCGTAAGTTTATGTATGCATGTAACCATTGGATGGATATGTTGTGTACTTTAGGGCAACAATAATATATAATTAGATTTGCAACGCATTGTGAATGTACTTAAGCAGATGTCTTAATAGATTGATTTCAATGGGACATTTTAGTCCTAAGTCTGCAAATAAGCACCAGTATGTATGTACGGGGCGGCTTGATTTATACGCGGCCTCCACTGAAGCGCGGAAATGAGAAAAGTGCGAAGTCAGCCAATATACGGGGGCATAAAGAATGATGACGTCATGGTAAGACCCACTACTAACTGCCCTTTGTCCATACGAAATAATTCGTGATTCCTCAGTTAACTGGCTATTGGTCTAGTGCTTAGCGAGCCTGAGATCGTGGTTCAATCCCTTTCCAGGACTAACCGTTGCGCGATGAGCAATAATTTTTTTGTGCTTACTTTATTTATAGCTAACTAGCTTTTGCCTACAAATTCGTCTGCGGGGTAGTCGAAATCACACATCGACGAGGTTAAAACGAACTTACCTCTATACTGTGTTACTTAGGGTTATAGGTCTTTGGTTCGAAAAAAAAAACACTAAACAAATTTTCAACCCCTAATTTAAACTCTTACGGGGTAAATATTAGTATTCAAACATTTCATATGAATATAGATACAAAGTTTGCAATGCAAGCTTACTTATCGAGAAGCATTTGTAATAAACCATTCCAGACACACAACATGCTTATGATACATAGGCCCAATAGACCCAGGTACATGGCCCAGTGAACAAATTACTTGAAAATAAAATTATCTACAGCCAACTGAGCTCGTTTTATTCGCAGATAAACTAATCTACATGAGATTCATCCCTAATGAACCAATCGGCTCGATTTAATAGCATGAAGTCCTCCACTCAATTGGACGAATCGCAACGATTTGAGTGTGAGTACACAGTACAGTATAAAATAGACAGTACGGAAACTACCTACAAACGGTCGAAACGGCACACTCACACAAACATACGCATCGAAAAGACTCCTAAGCGGTTGTCTCGGCGCTGTCAGTAGTGAGTGCCGCGTCAAAACGAGTGGTCGCGTTTAAGTTTATCACGCCAATCTTTTTAAAAATCCACCTGCGTATTGCGTAGTATACGGCTGTTTGAACACTGCTTCATCAAAACTGCTATAAACATATAATTAATGATAAAAAAATATAATAAAAAATAATAATAGGTAATTATCTAAAACATTTACACTCTTATTTAAAATTATTCCGTGATCCGCCGCTTAACCTTCTCAGCTAAACCTTGCTCAGCCACTTAAACCCCGCTCAACTATTTCTTTATTTAAAAACCCTACTAAAAGGTTTCTAAGCTAAGTAACGTCATTTTATTTTACACTGTCAACATTTCTGGGACTGGTATAGAGCTTGACCAAAATTAATCGACTAAATCGGATTATGTATCAAAACTTTATGATTTTTGCTCTATGGTAGACATGGAATGATAGATTTATGATCGTAACAGTGCATTTTCAAGGACTATTGATTTTCTTCGGTGGATTTTGAAGTTTGTGATGAGATTTCAACTGGAATTCAGTATTTATTTAAAAATGAAAATGGTTAGTAACTTCAATAAAACCTCCATTCACAAACAAACGTCAAACAAAACGTCAGCTGATGCAAATAAAATCCGCCATATTTGAGCAAGCTTTAAACCAGGGGCCGACGTGGTTTAAATTTTGACATGGCTTAACCGCGGGTCAAAGTTAAATCGTGTTTTTAAATGAAAAATTTGATAAACCATGGTTGAGCGGCCGGCTTAAATTTAAGTAGCGTTTTTAAATAAGACTGTAAAAGTTACAACGCTACAGCGTTTTTAACAGAGGTATGGCACAGCGTTCATTCGCTCAAAGAGCAGTTAATAATAACATTAATAACTTTAATGTTGTGTTTCTGAGAGTAAGTAAGGTCGCCAGAGCTCATCGGGGTGGAGGGAAAGGTAAGCAACACTTGTTTGCTGACTCTTATAGGCCGGCAACATAATATAACAATCAAATAAAAAAATATATATATAAATCTTGAAATACATATGTACATACATAGACCCACGCCTGATTCTCAGAGCGATACATAGGTCGCCTCGTTTACTGTCATTATATTCTTTATAATGCTCGCTGGCTTAGGGTACTTATGACCTTTCGTTGAGAACCCAATTTATTTCAGAAATGTTCTACGAGGTCTTTGCCTCCGGTTGGACCATTCACACTGGCCAGGTATACTTCTTCTTTCATACCTTTTTCAATCATTGTGACTACATCCTCTTTCACGCCACAACGCTCTCTTACATCGGAAACACACCACGCATACTTCTCAGAGCTCTCATATCCACTGCATGTATTCTTTTTTTTCTTTATATGCGAGTGACCCGCTTGCTCGTTTGTCGCCCCCTATGACATAAAAAAGAGCGTAGGTAATTATCTCATAAACTAGGCTTAGTTACCTTACTGTCCCTATTTATACTGTGGTACAGTGTACGGTGATGCTGTGTGCACTAATCTGCAGTTCCATTAAAACGAGATGGGACTACGCCTCGTTCTCGCAGCAGTAACAGCCGATCGCCATAATCGCTTGATCAATATTGCACGGTTGCAGCTAAATCGGTTCATTTTGTACTGAAAAAATATTGGCCTGGATTTCGTTCCTACCAATAGGAAACTAGTGGTTCGGTCCAAAGAAAGACTTTACGCTAACTTAGAGTCTGCTAATTCCAGGATAAATCTCCTTTGACAATAATAAATAATCTTGAGTCACAGTCTTGGGTTCGGTTCAAACCCAGGACAGATATTTATCTGCTTGAACATGTCTGTTTGTCCTGAGTCTAGATGTAACATAAATAATAAATAAAATAAAAAAGGTTTTTATTCACGTAGACTTTAAAAATGCGCTTGTAAATACTCAGAACATGTTTGTAGTGATATAGTTGTATACATTATTATTTCTAGTAACATAGATATTTAGGTACACATTGTATGAAAACATTTATAAAATTTATTTTATTATAGCAATGATATTTAGCTAGCCCGTATCAAGGTATTGTCAAAAGTCTATATAATTATGTATTTACAAAAGAAAAATAGTTTATGTTCTCTCTTTTCCATAGTACAAGCTCTGCTTAGTTTGGGATCAAATACATACATACATACATAGACTCACGCCTGTTTCCCAGAGGGGTAGGCAGAGACAACGGATTTCTATTTGTCACGATCTTTGCACACGTCTTTTCTCTTTTGGGATCAAATGGCCGTGTGTAAATAATGTCCCTGGATATTATTATTATAATCTGATCCCAAAATATGCAGAAACTGTACTATGGCAACCAGTCTAAAATACTTACATATTTCTAAACACCTGAACTACAAAACACACAACCGTCATGACACTTACATAGATGGCTGCCGTCACTATAAATCGCACGTTGATGAGACGAGTGACGCTCGACATATTGTGTTTAAGGACTATACTGTTGAAACTTGGTAAATAGATGTATTCTGTGAACCGCATTAAGATTTTCACACAAAAATAGAAAAAATAGAACAAATTTTGGGGGATCCACACACTTAGAACTGAAACTTAAAAGTTTTTTCATCAAACCCTTTCATGTGGGGTATCTATGGATCTTCTTCTCTTTCGTTACGCTCTTGGCAGAGCGGTCGTGGTCACATCGAGGCATCCACGTTGGTGGTAAGGGTGGGCACAGCTTTCCGCACGATCTCCCGCCATCTCTCTCTGTTGGCGGACTGTCTGGCACAGTCAGATACGCAGCTTCCTACTGCGGATTTTATTTGGTCAGTCCAGCGCATAGGTGCCCTGCCACGTGATCTGGTTCCCTCCACTTTTCCTTGCACAACCAGTCGTTCTATGCAGTCGTTATCCCGTCTAGAGACATGTCCGAAGTACTGCAGTATGCGCGACCGTACTATGGCCGATAGACGCTGCGTGATGCCGAGCTCTTCAAGTATCGATTTGTTAGTGCGGAACTCCGTCCACGATATCCCGAGCATCTTGGATAGGTCTTCAAAAATGATATAGAGGTTTATAATATAATTTCTTTCTAAACTGAATAGTTTGCGCAAAAGACACTTCGAAATTGGTAAAACATGTGTCCCTCCCCTGTAACTTCTAAAATAAGAGAATGATAAAACTAGGAAAAATATATGATGTATAGACGCCAGCATATTAAGCTACCCCAATCTGTCAAATTTCTCCAATTCAAAATGAACCTTATGCTTATGTGATAAAGTTGAAAATCTATAGAAGAAATTTGACAGATTGGGGTAGCTGGATGTGCTGGCGTCTGTACATACATAACTATGCAAACTTCCACCGAAAATTGGTTTAAACGAGATCAAGTTAGTAGGTTTTTTTAATCGTCATAAATCATAAAGCCCAATTTACCTTTCATTCAATCAACTAGGTACTATAAGAACTATGATTATATTATGTAACTTTCTGCTACGGAACCCTTCATGGGCGAATCTGAATCGCACTTGGCCGCTTTTTGACATGTTACTCAACTGTCCTGAATTATTGTCATCTATCAGGTTTAACAGGATTTCTATACTCTTTTCAATGCCTTAACACCGTACAAATTATAGTGCCACCCTTCTGTAACGCGACTGCAATGTTAAAATTAAATTTTGCATAATTGATATTTCTTATTTTATTTTTTTTATACAACTTAGTTGGCAAACAAGCATACGGCCCACCTGATGGCAGGTGGTCACCGTAACCCATGAACGCTTGCAACACCAGGGGCATCATCAGCGCGTTGCCTTTAGAAACCTTATAACTCTCTTTTTGAAGGGCCCTATGCTGCAGTCTCTTGGAAAAACCGTAACAGGGAGATCATTCCACAACCTCAACGTACGTGGAAGGAAGTATTGCTGAAAGCGAACCGTACGAGATCGAAAAGGTTCGAGGATGTGAGTATGTGACTTATATCAATACCTTTAAATCAATATTGTTCATTCACTCTGATTAGATCACGTGTACTTGTTAACGTATTTTATATTCTAGAGACTAGTTAGATAAAAGTCCATTAAAGTTGTGTCCACCTTACATTGTTCTGGAACTCCGTAATAGGCTAGTAGTACAGACTTAGTACAATACGAGTAGTATTGTAAAAATATATGTAAGTAGTTTATTAATATAACTGTATAGATAAATTACCCCCAGATACAGAACATACCTACAGTCGTGCTCATCTCACAACGATTTGTCCTGAGTGGGATCGCAGTCAGGGTCAGTACCCACTAGATCAATTGGGTAGTCACGGACTTTAAGGTATTTTATGTATTTATTCGTATTAGCAAAGGTCACTTTACTAGTGTCACAATTGTTCAAGCCGCCCAATAGCCAGTAGATTCGGCAGCTCAACGAGCCCTACGAAGAACAAGAAAAAAGCACGACAAATATCTAAATTAAAACACGTTTAGTTACCCATCTTAAGACTGATTGCAAGGCTAGATTAAACTCGCTGATTGTTTATGGGTCGGTGACAGCGATTGGCTGTGAACGCCTCGGAGTATTAGATAATTAGTTAGTATCTACTCTCTAAATTGGTGGTTCAGAATCTTTTCTTTGGAAATACTGTTTCAAACAATCTAAAATCTTTTTTAGACTTTTATGTAGACCAAAAAATTTAAACTAAATCTACATGGGACCAATCATTATAAAAAATGAGTATTGAGATGATAAATCATTTTAAATAGTTTTACTCTCAATATTCTAGTAATAAAATAATAATAATTTGCAAGATCGTCGGTCCTTTCTTATTCATATCAGCCGAAAGTCGCCCATTGCTGGACGAAAGCCCCCCAAGATCTCCACAATTGCCGGCCTTGCGCTATCCGCATCCAGCGAATTCCAGCGACCTTCAAAAGATCATCGGTTAACCTTGTAGGGCCTGCCCACGATGCGTCTTCCGGTTCGTTGTCGTCTTTCTTAATATGTATACATGTACTAAATTATGATATTATATTATACAGGGTGGCCGAGTAGTTGACGTTCAAACGCAAAATTTAGAGACTATGATGTGGAGTACACGAATCACCCCCATATATGTATATATGTTCTACGATTTTGCGTTTTTTAGATCTTTTGAAAATTTATGAGTCCTGAGCTCAAACCATAATTTTGAACTTTCTTTACTACTACTACTTTTTGGGGTGTTAGATTAAACTATGCTAATCATTTATCACAAAAAACTGAACCAGAAATGTACAACAGAACGAGAAGAAAATCGAAAACTGATGTTAAGTGAAACTTACGAAAAAAATCATTTAAAAAAAACTATCTCGAAAACTACGCAAAATCGTAGAACATACATGGGGGTGATTCGGATACTCCTCATCATAAACTATCTAAATTTTGCGTTTGAACGTCAACTCCTCGACCAGCGTCTCCATGTCAGAGTCTTCCGTTTACATTTAAATCACGCGGACTGTACCAACGTAGGTACAGTCTCGTCTTTCTTAAACGTTTAAGAAAGGCGAGAGAATAATAAAATGCCTGATGGAGACGAATTAAGTGAGCAACTTGCACCGGGAACCGCTCCCAGCTACTGAGCACAAATAAATTAGATGGCAGACGGATGAACGATCCAGTTTTAATTAAAATTTATGTTTCCCTTCAAAGTTTATGATTAAATTTATTTGCTTAAATTAATACTATCCGTCTGAATGAAGTCATAGAGCGGTCAAACAATGCAAATGTTACCAATAAATAATGCAATTTGGAGTTCAAGTGTCTTTGCAGAAACTTAATAGAAGAAATTACTAGAAACTAGGTATTTTTTTTTTTTTTGTTTAGGGAAAAACGGTCCGTAACGTAGTTTCGAGAGTCATATGTTCGATGAACGGATAGTCGACTGAACGATTGTTCGAATGGGATTTATTTCTAAACGACCTTTTCTCGCCAAACGCTGCTTCGACGGAACGATTCTTCGAAAATTTATCAATCGATGGACTGCTTTTCCAATGTTTAATGGAGATTTGGGTTAGGTTAGGTTAGAACTGTGACCATCTAGTTCTATATACACAGTTGGTGAAGATTGGTGGAAAGTTTCTTCATCTCTATAAAACAATTTGCATATTCTTAATTTAACATTCGAAAGAGCAGTCCATCGATTAATATATTTTTTAAGAATCGTTCAGTTGAAGCAGCGTTTGGCGAGAAAAGGTTGTTTCGCAATCCCTTCGAACAATCGTTCAGTCGACTTTCGGTTCATCGAACATATGACTCTCGCTACTACGGTACAAACCCGAAAAAAAATAAGTTACACGACCGGTTGGTGTGGTTGGTACATGCTTTCCTTTCACGGTCGTGGGTTCGATTTCCACCCAGAACAGATATTTGTGTGACATGTTTGTCTGTCCTGAGTCTGGGTGAAATTATCTATATAAGTCATCATCATCATATCAGCCGAAAGAGGTCCACTGCTGGACAAAGGCCTCCCCCAAAGATCTCCACAATTGCCGGTCTTGCGCTATTCGCATCCAGCAGTTTCCAGCGATGCGCACAAGATCATCGGTCCATCTTGTAGGATCACGAACCGGAAGACGCAGCGTGGGCAGGCCCCACGCCGCGTCTTCCGGTTCGTGGTCGCCCCTCGAGAACCTTTCTGCCCCAGCGGCCGTCGGTTCTACGAGCTATGTGCCCCGCCCACTGCCACTTCAGTCTTGCAATTTTGCAATCTATATATATATACATATATTTGTTTTATTCACGTAGACTAAAAAGGCGCTTGTAAATAGTCAAGTTGCTGTTCGTAGTAATATATAATTAATTTATAATTATTTCTAGGTACATATAGATATTTAGGTACACGGATTGTAGGAAATAATTTACAATACGATTTATTTTATAATAGTAGCGATATTTAGCTAACTTAAATTAAGTTATTGTCAAGGATCGTGTGTAGGTTTAATTATCTAAATTTTAAATTTTAGCTATATTTTTACTACATATTGTCTGAATGGTTCTGTCTATATTAAAGTACGAATTAAATGTTATTATTATGGCGGACCTTGTGTTTACAACGACGGTCGCGCTTTAATGCTACCACCGGATCTAATGAGCCCCAACTGAGAAGACCCAGCGAAACAAACTCAGCGGGTGTCTCTACTACCGGTTTCAACACGGCATAGTTGAGACGCTCCGGCAAAACATACTCAATGAGGCATATACACGAGATTTGTATAGTATAGTATAAGTATGTTATAAGTAAGTTACAAAGAAAAGTATATCAGTTATATTAGGTCTTTACCTATGAAATTGCCGTTCTGCAGTACTGGCCATTTCAAATCAAAATAATTTTTGTTTGGCTAAGAATTCTAATTTCAAATTAATTTTATTTTAAAAACATGGATTCTTTTTTCCAAAAGTAGTCATTTCTTTATTGATTAGTGTTACATTTTCATCGCATTTCAATCTTTTTCGTCATCATGGATACGTTAAAAATTCGAGTAATTATGGAATATGAGTACCGTCGTGGCAGCAACGCGGCACAAGCGGCACGCAACATCAACGACGTTTACGGAGCTAACACTACAAACCAACGCACCACCTGTTATTGGTTTGCTCGCTTCCGTTCTGGAAATTTCGACCTGAAAAATGAACCTCGCGGTCGTCCGAAGACTTTGGTCGACAATGACGAATTAAAGGCGGTTGTGGAAGCTGATGATACACAATCTACGGCTGAATTAGCAGCAGCTTTCGACGTTAGCGTCAAAACAATATTGGTCCATTTGCGTCAAATTGGCAAGGTAAAAAAGCTTGACAAATGGGTGCCCCACGAACTCAATGATCGCCAGCGCGAAGTACGCGTCGAGACGTGCCTTGCACTGCTCAACAGACACACAAATGAAGGAATTTTGAACCGCATTGTTACCTGCGATGAAAAATGGATTCTGTTTGATAACCGCAAGCGCTCAGCAAGTTGGTTGGATCCTGGTTCAGCACCTAAACAATGCCCTAAACGAAAACTTACCCCTAGAAAAGTGATGGTCACTGTTTGGTGGTCTAGCGCCGGTGTGATTCATCACAGCTTCTTACCAAACGGGGTGAGCATTACTGCAGATGTGTACTGTGAAGAACTGAGCACAATGATGGAGAAGCTGGCGCATCTCCAACCAGCATTGGTCAATCGCTCGTCTCCGCTGCTCCTGCACGACAACGCGCGACCTCATACTGCACAGCAGACGGTCTCCAAGTTGCAAGAACTGGGGTTGGAAGCTCTCCGTCATCCGCCCTACTCACCAGACCTTGCGCCTACAGACTACTACTTTTTCCAGAATTTGGATAACTTCTTGGCGGGAAAAAAGTTCAATACCCGAGAGGCAGTACAAAATGCCTTTGAAGAATTTGTTGCCTCCCGTCCAGCTGATTTCTTTAAGAAGGGCATCAATAAACTGCCACTGCGATGGCAAAGATGCATTGATTGCATGGGTGATTACTTCGATTAATACAAATAAAAAATTCATGAAAAAAATTCGTTTAAATTTTTTCATACAAAACGGCAATTTCATAGGTAAAGACCTATTATTATTATTATACAAGTATATTTGAAAAGCGCCATCCCTGTTTACCTAGCCTTATCTAGCTAGACTTATCTTAGATTCCGGGCGTGCGGCGTACCAATAATGTACGACCGCAACATGACCGCACCTAATTGTATCGCCTACAGGTCGGGCTGTACATACTGAGATAATTGTACATTGTTGCTCTATGCCAGCAATATATGCTACGTTTGATTGTAAATTCCTCTTTGTATTGGTCATGTGATGGTGGTGTTATTTCTGTTTTGTCTGAATTAGTTAGGCGTTTTAGTAATTGTTTTAAATTGTTTGAAGTGTTGTTTGAATTGGTTGGAGACTTAAGAGTTTGGGAACTATTGGGACTGCGAAATAAGACTCCGAGGCCATTTGTCAAGCACAGAATAAGATTTATTGTATACTAGCTGTGCCCCGCGGTTTTACCCGCGTTAAAGTTTATAAATTGTCACAGCTCCTCCCCCGTAAGTGATAGCGTGATAAAATGTAGCCTATATGTTGACCCGACCTATTAGTAATATTCATGCAAAATTTGAAGTAAATCCATGCAGTACTTTTTGAGTTTAGCCCGGACATACATACAGACAAAAATTCTAAAAACTGTATTTTTGGCTTCGATATAGTTTGTAAATCACGCCCCAAGTATCCTTTTGAAAAAATATTCAATGTACAGTTTTGACTTTCCTACGATTGTATTATATGTATAGAAGAGAAATTGATAAGAGGTTATTTATTTATTTACGGAAAATAACTCCTTACTATATAAAGCATTTACAATGATAAGTGTACGTTTATACAATCCAGGTACATTTAGCCTATCTAGACAGACGGCAGCGTGTCCAGCTAAATTCAAAATAAAAACAACTGGCAACTGTTATAAAATTTTTAACCATTTCACACCTGTTAAACTACGAGTATGTAAACTACATATATATGACATTTGGCACATTAATTTTTGTAAAGAAATTATTACTATTAATAATTTATATCCTTAATTAATTTATTTATATCATTGAAATAATTATATATTTATAAGCGCTTTTTGAAAGTCTACGTGAATAAAAACCTCTTTTATTTATTATTTTTTAAATTTATTTACTTATATTACAAACATGTTCTGACTATTTACAAGCGCTTTTTTAAAGTCTACGTGAATAAAAACCTGTTTTACTTTTATTTATTTTTTATTTTAATTACTATATATTTGTTAGTATTGCCTCCGCCCTTCTCCTCCGTGCCCGCAACACTCCCGTTGCCCACTGTTCCAAAGTGTCAGATAGTATGGAATCTCTATGATTTAATAAAAAAAATATATTTAACAAAAGGCATATTGTACTCACAATATGCTACTACAAAAACTGGCTCTATCATAACATTGTATTAACAATTAGCAAAACAAATTGTTTAAGCTCGCGTATTTTATTACGTTTGTACCTACTCACTACACTCAGATGAAACACATTAGAATATAACAACAATTAATGTTACGCTCGCTGCCGGGAAATCACAAACATCTGCTGCTTTCCCTTGTAAATTAATAACAGAAAACAATTAGTTAACATTTCATCTCAAAGGCAATCTCTAGTTGTTAGATTTACTCGTTTTAGCTAGATGCTCTCACCGATCCGCAAGATCTCAGCGAGGTTAAGCAACAATGTTCTTTTTTTTTCGGGACTAGTCCCTCCCTGTTACCTACCACTGCAACTCCTGTAAGCCAGGATCCAGAATCCAGAACAGTGGCACACAATAAAATAACACTGAGCGGTGAGGCTCCGGCATGTCCCGGGGAATCGCTTTAACTGTCTTGGATCCCGCAACGAATTTAATCACAAAGAAAACAAATGAGGAGTTAGAAATGAATTGTTCCACATCCCTCCAGAGAAAAGCGGGAGACAGAATGATATAAACTGCAACAACGTTCGCGGCCAGTCCATAGATGGGTGACCACCAAAGTGGTTCAATTTCTGAGCATCTCCGTGCTTCGGAGGGCACGTAAAGTTGTCGGTCCCGGTTGTAGTCATTAGACTACAGTCGTTAAGCCATGTCAGGGGCCAACTGGGCGGCTTGAACAAATCTGACACTAGGGTAATACGATAAGTAATTAAACCTAAACATAATCTCCTTGACAATATCTTAATACAAACTAGCTAAATATCACTACCATTATAAAATAAATTGTATAAATGTTTTAACAATCCATGTACCTAAATATCTATAATAAGTTACTAGAAATAATAACTGTATTACTACAAACATGTTCTGACTATTTACAAGCGCTTTTTAAAGTCTACGTGAAAGCAAACCATTATTATTTTATTTATTTATACTACCTGACTACTAAAATGAGGGTTATGATTTTGACTGCCTACCTTCTATTGCTTTTGCCATAGTATCGTTTCTAAACATTATCGTGCAGTTGTGAGCGAAATCCTCCTACAAGATGATCCGGTGATCTTGTGAGGGTCGCTGGAAGCTTGGATGCGGGTAACGCAAGATCGGCAATTGGGGTAACCTTGGGGGTGGTGTTTTTCTATCAGTGGGCGTCCTTCGGCTGATATGATGATGATGATGAGCGGAAAAATCGCTAAAAATACAGAGAAAATAATTCATTCTACCATTTAGACAAGATTTAGTTAAATATAACTAAAACTATAAGTATTGACAAAATAAAATCCTTAAATAACCAATTTGACAATAACTTCCAGAAATATATATTTAACTAAAGCATTATTATTAAGAAGGGCCAGGTCAGAAGTACCTTAAACCGGTAGCATGTATGAAGAATATAATGACAGTAATCGAGGCAAAAGACGTGCGCAAAGATCGTGACAAATGGAAATTCGTTGTCTCTGCCTACCCCTCTGGGAAACAGGTGTGAGTCTATGTATGTATTATTATCTTAAATTTTATTGTACTTCATATATATATATATATCGTTTAATCTACTTGTACCTAGAAATACTATTCATGTTCCGTCTATTTACAAGCGCTTGTTAAAGTCTATGTGAATAAAAACGTATTATTTTTTTTATTTTATACTAGCTGTGCCCCGCGGTTTTACCCGCGTTAAACTTTATAAATTATCACTGACCC
This sequence comes from Pseudoips prasinana, assembly GCA_951640165.1. Lineage (NCBI taxonomy): Eukaryota > Metazoa > Arthropoda > Insecta > Lepidoptera > Nolidae > Pseudoips > Pseudoips prasinana. The sequence goes on along the minus strand of OX621259.1, from coordinate 11,860,379 downwards.
TCCCCCATAGGTGATAGCGTGATAATATGTAGGCTATCTGTTGACCCGACCTTTTAGTAATATTCATGCAAAATTTACCGGACTACAAACGGACAAAAATTCTAAAAACTATATTTTTGGCTTCGATATCGATTGTAGATCACGCCCCAATTATCCTTTTAAAAAATATTCAATGTACAGTTTTGACTTTCCTACGATTTTATTATATGTATAGACGCTACCACTTAATACCTTTACCATAAAGTTAATTATGAGTGGAAGGAAAACTTTCTGCAGCTTCAGTTAGTTGAAGTCTCTCACAAACGGTATACGAAGCGGAGGAAAGCCAAAAGCGTTTCTATAAAGCCTTCGGAGTCCGAAACAAACATTCAAGCAAATATAATTTCCTTCAAAGTTAAGATCGTAAATAATTTATTACGAAGTGTATGTCGCAGTCTACCGAATCTGATAAAATAAATTCAATAATTTAAAACACATTTCACGACCATTTTGATGGTTAAAAATGAAATATTAATAAATTTCTGATGGTTTCTTACATTCCTAGCTAGTAAACAAATCTATACTAATATTATAAAGAGGTAACGTTTGTGAGTTTGTGACGTTGTAAGGGGTAATCTCTGGATATACTGAACCGATTTTCAAAATTATTTCACCAATAGAAAGCTACGTTATTGTGGAGTGTCATAGGCTATGAAAAAAAAAATATCCCCAACTTTTAACCCGGAGTATATTACGCGGGACAAACGGGCAGGGACAAAAATATTTATAACGCGGAACGAAGTCCGCGGGCACTGCTAGTTGTAAATAAAGTCACAAATCCCTGATTAGAACAATATCCAAGTTTGTGAGACTGGCTAATATAGCTTATACATATATCCGAAGAACATATCTATAGGTACATATAATAAAATCGTAGGAAAGTCAAAACTGAACATTGAATATTTTTTTAAAGGATACTTGGGGCGTCATATTCAATCGACATCGAAACCGAAAATATAGTTTTTAGAATTTTTGTCTGTTTGTCTGCATGTATGTCTGGGCTAAACTCAAAAAGTACTGCATGGATTAACTTCAAATTTTGCATGAATATTACTCAGAGTTCGGGTCAACATATAGGCTATATATTATCACGCTGTCACCTACGGGGGAGGAGCTGTGATAATTTATAAAGTTTAACGCGGGTAAAACTGCAGAGCACAGCAAGTAGGCTATAATTTATAAAGTTTATCGCGGGTAAAACTACCGGGCATAGCTAGTAAATAAATAAATATCTTGGGACAACTAACACACTGCCTTTTAATCTCAAACTAGGCAGAGCCTGTACTATGGCAACCAGACAATTGATAAACTTACTTATATATTTCTAAATGGTTGTTAAGTATTTCTACAAGATGGATGATCTAGTGGGAATCGCTGGAACCCGCTGGAATATCGCAAGACCGGCAATTGTGCAGACCTTTGGGGGAGTCCTTTGTCCAGCAGTGGACGTCTGTCGGCTGATATGATGATACTTCTAAATACACACATATTACAGATACCAACCCATGCACAAAAAATGCAATAATAGTAATAATCACACAAAGATTTGTCCAAGGTGGGGATCGAACCCCTGAATATGTTTTATATTCCACTGTAACTTAAACCTAACTGTAGATTTGGAATGTACCAATAAGGGATAAAATATTTTATGAAAGTCCTTAATTTTGATGTTAAAGGCATGTATATAGACTTGCAGTTAAAAATTATAATATATATTTCAGGATTTTTGAAAATTCACCCCCAAGGGCGTAAAATTGGGGATGTAATTTATACGAAAAAAGTGCCAACAAGTTTTAAGTTAAACGCATGAAAATTGGTATTTAGCATTACAGTTAAAAATTAAAAGTATACGTTTCCGGATTTCCGAGAATTCTACCAAGAAGGGTGACAAATAGGGGATGTTTGTATGAAAATTGGTATTTCAGTTAAAAATAAAGTAATCAAGGGAATAATTTGTTGTTAAAAGGTAATCCATAACTGATTCAATAGGTCAACACCAAAAATTTACACCAACTTAAGAAATTCGTTTCTTATTGCTTAAAATGTCGTGTTCGTTGTCGTCTAAGTAAAGATTTAGCGTTAAGTTATTACTAAGTAAATCGAGAGTCACCCTCACGAATTCCGCCAATGGACAATTAAAAATATCTAGTCTTTGTGAGGCGCTGTTTATTACTTACACTAGCTGTGGCCCGCGGTTTTAACCGCGTTAAATTTTATACTTAATCACAGCTCCTCCATAACATGTAGCCTATATGTTGACCTGACCTCTTAGTATTCATGCAAAATTTAAAGTAAATCCATACAGTGCTTTTTGAGTTTAGCCCGGACATACATACAGACAAACAGACTAAAATTCTAAAATCTATATTTTTGGCCTCGTGATTGATTGTAAACTACGCCCCAAGTATCCTTTTAATAAAATATTCAATGTACAGTTCTGACTTTCCTAAGATTTTATTATATGTATAGATTAATAAAATTGTTCGCTTTATCGCATTGGGTGCAAAAACTGTAATTATAATGTTTAGTAGGTTCAATAAATAAAATAAAAATAAAATATTTTGGGAAGATATTGATGTGAAACATCTATATAGCCGCACGTAAATCAGATTTTTGGCGTGGCGACGCATGCCGTGGCGACGCGTCGCCACGCTATACGATAGTAGTGTGTACGGTGTGGCGACGCGTCGCCATGCGCAATCGACTTTTTATTTTATCATTATGACATATTTAGTTCCTATCACAATATATTTTTTTCTGCATATTACTTTTACAAAATAATGTCGATGTTTCACATCTGCCAGGCCTCCCGTGACGGCTCACATTTTTTTTAACAGAGATAGATTACAACGGTTGTATTTTTTATATAGCTAAGCAAACGATCAAGTGAGACACCTGAAGGCACGTGATGACCGCCGCCCATGGAGACTCGCAACACCAAAGGAGGTAGACTTATTCGGGGGACTGCAATCTCGAAACCCATAGGAAACTTGTAACCGAGCTAGTTAGACCATGTAGCAGATTCTATTTACGTATAAAGATTGTCATAGATATTCTCATGACAACCGAAACCGAGAGCCTAATTTGCTCTCCAAGGTAATCAATATGCATAACAATTAAACTGAAAACAGCATTTATTTCGCCAAGAAGTTATAATAATCTTAAAGATGGCTATAATTTACCTTCATAGAAACCCTCCCAACAATGAATATTCATCATAATTGGTATCTGCGAATACGTAAGATATATTTGCATAAAGCTCTTGCGAAATGAAAATGAAGTTGCCCAATTATTTTGTTAGCTTTCAGGGTTTCATACCAAGAAAAAGGGACCATATTGATAAGGATCAGTCCATCCGTTCGTCTAAAATTATAAAGTATATTGTGTATTAGGTCAAGAACAGTAAAGTTGTATTATTTGAGATTTTTTGGTAATAATAGTGAGATGTTTTAAAATCGACGAAGTAATTTTTATTTCTTAAATTCTTGGAACTTAACTGAGGAACTAAGTAACATTAAGTTATGACTCTTATAAGCCTAACTAGGCTTATAACAGAACCCTTGATGCAGGAGTCCTACATCACCAGTTTTTGACTGTGCAGAAACTGAGCACTCGGCCAAACAGGGACCAAACAAGAAAAACCAAAGAAAACTTGTCAGGCCAGGTAAATGGCCTAATTTTTTTTTGTAGGAATATTTATTATAAATCCTGAGAAATTTACACACGGCCATCTGTTCCCAAACTAAGTAGAACTTGTACAATGGTAACCAGATAACTGATATACTACTTTTCTTTGTATATACACTCAGACTCAGGAGGAACAGACATGTTCATGCACACAAATATCTGTCCAGGGGCTCTACCGGCTAAGTCGACGAACATCGATTTCTTACATGGCCTTCAAATAAATAAAGGTTAAAAATGACTTAATCAATCGTTAAATCGGCTTCCATGAGAACATGTGTCGTCATAAATGGTCCGTCCGAACCCGATTTAACGATTGATTAAGTCATTTTTAATCTTTATTTATTTTAACGCCATTTTAGAAATCGATGTTCGGTGACTTAGCCGGTAGAGCCCCTGGGACGTAAGTACTTTTTATTCTGTGCCCTGGGTGGGAATCGAACGGACTGCGGCGTAAAAGCCAAGTATTTCTATATAAAAAAAAAAATTACCAACCACGCCGGCCCGTCGAATTTTAATAATAATAATATCCTGGGACATTATTCACACACGGCCGTCTGATACCAAACTAAGCAGAGCTTGTACAATGGATAACAGATAACTGATATACTACTTTTCTTTTGTAAATAAAACCAGACTCAGGATAAACAGACATGTTCATGCACACAAATATTTGTCGTAGGTGGGAATCGAACGCACTGCGGCGTAAAAGGCAAGCATTAACCAACCACGCCAGCCGGCCCCTCGAATTACCTCTAGAGAAACATAAAAAGATAATTAACTATGTCATAATGAGGAATTAATATTGTCTATGGCTGAAATTTTACGAAGTAATTTGATATTAATCTTATGAATTATAATTTTGGAAGATCTGAAGATAATATTGGATAGTAACAGGATAATTTGGTATTGAAATTAAAGGTAAAAGTACCTGTTGGATTCTGATCGTGAATTTATACCGTCCTACCTTTGCGTTGGATAATTGGAAAATTTAATATCTAATAGAGACGCCAGCACATCAAGCTACCCCAATCTGTCTAATTTCCACAATTGAAAGTGAACCTTAAGCTTTTGTGATAAAGTTGAAAATCTATAAAAGAAATATGACAGATTGGGGTAGCTGGGTGTGCTGGCATCCATACAAAGTATAATAGTAATAAGTTTTATTATTAAAATAAATATTTCATTACTCTTTAATTCGTATTCATGCCTGGTTATGAACGAAATATTAATAGAATAATTTAATTAATTTAAAGCCTCTTTGATGTATAAGGTAGTGTATTAATTAGGTATGGGCTAAATATTTTATACACACCCCTCAACCTATGGTGCACTTTCATCAGCTATCAATGAGCCAAATAGTCAGGCCATTCCTTATTGAAAAGAAACTCCAACGAGCCAAGAAACTTATCCTGCACCAAGTTCACCTACTGTTGGAACTTTTTCTGTTTTACCTGAATGTTTTATGTAGTAACGAATATCCAACTAACCTACAACCACCACCGGTTCTGTATCATGGTACATATACGAGTTTAGATAATCACACTAATATTATAAATGCGAAAGCTTTGAGTGTGTGAGTGTGCATGTTTGTTACTTCTTCACGTCTAAATGGCTTGAGTGATTTTAATAGAATTTGATATGGAGTTAGCTTACACCCTGGATTAACACATAGGCTATAATTTATAAAGTTTAACGCGGGTAAAACCGCGGGGCACGGCTAGTAATATAATAAGTTTACTGGTAAAAACAAGTTTCGGTATAAAAGAACCTCGTCGAACATTCTCTGACCAAATCGGAGCCGTTCTGAAGAAAGGGCAGGTCAGAAGTACCCTAAACCGGCGAGCATGTATGAAGAATATAATGACAGTAATCGAGGCAAAAGACGTGTGCAAAGATCGTGACAAATGGAAATCCGTTGTCTCTGCCTACTCCTCTGGGAAACAGGCGTGAGTCTATGTATGTATGGATCCTCCTTTTAGGCAGATAGTGCCTGTGTTAGGAGAGTTCGATCTTTCATAGCAAGACGTGATACAAAAGCAAAAGCGTATAATTTTTTTCTGCTAAAACTACATACGTTAAAATTAAATAAATTAAATCAAATGTGTGTATGAGTGTCTGTGTAACTGTCTATGAGTATATGAAAGTGTAGGTTGTAGACGTGACTGAGTGACTGGGTGTAGGTGAGTGTGTGGGTGTGTATGTGAGTGAATATGCGGGTGTGTATGCGAGTGTGCGAGTTTAGATATACGAAACGTAATAAATGAGAGAGAAAGAAAATTTCTCAGTATCAGTCCGAAGTGTTGGCGGTATAATGCCATCGGTCCTGTATCTGACCTCTTTCCGGACGCATCACTAGTCGTCCCATCAGATCATGAGAGTGATGGAATAGCAAGTGCCCCTGTATTTGCGCACACACTTGTGCACTATAATATGTCTTACGCAGTTGGCTAGTCTCTATTGAGACTGGCCGCCGTAGCCGAAATTGGGCCGGTAGGAAAACGAAACGTAAATCTCTCTCCTTCTATCTTCCCTGACTTAAATCTCCCTGGCAACTTCCGTTCGCTTCGCCTGATCACATTTTTCGTAACGCTCTTGTCACGCATTTACCAGCTTACTCATAATAATACCTTAACTAGCTGTGCCCCGCGGTGTTACCCGCGTAGTTTTTAATTTTATAAATTTTCTTTGCTATAAACCTCACGGAGCCCGAGACCTTTCCAACGAATGCAAAACCGTAGAAATCGGTTCGTGCGTTCTGGAGTTATAGCGTCAGGAAGGAAAACCCGACTTATTTTTATAATACCTTAATATAGACAGAACCATTGACAATATGTAGTTGAATATTAGACTTAAACTAGATAATTAAACATAATCTCTTGACAATAACTTGATACGAGCTAGCTAAATATCATTGCTATAATAAAATAAATTTTATAAATGTTTTCATACAATGTGTACCTAAATATCTATGTTACTAGAAATAATAATGTATACAATTATATTACTACAAACATGTTCTGACTATTTACAAGCGCTTTTTTAAAGTCTACGTGAATAAAAAACTTTTTTATTTTATTTTATTTTAATTTAATTTTACTCAAGCGTGCTTAAAGAAGTGTTACTTCAAGTAAATATCACACTAATTATAAAGGCGAAAGTTTGTGAGTGTGCGAGTGTGTATGTCTTCACGTCTCAACGGCTGGAGGGATTTTATTAAAATTTGGTATGGAGTTAGCTGGCACCCTGGATTAACACATAGGCTATTATTTATAAAGTGTAAGGCGGGTAAAACCACGGGGCACAGCTAGTATACAACATGTAACTTAATTAACGCACACCCTTAAAATAGTTTGTTCAGAATCGTTTACTGAATCGACTTATATAATTTTTAATATAGATAATTTTTTATTCCAAAATAATTAAAACAGCACAGTCGAAACATTTGAAATCGACCGTAAATCAATGTAATAAGACTTTTGAAATCGCAGTTTTATTTGTATTCATACAAATTCCATCGTTCAATACAACATAAAGAAAAATAGAATTTATTCCAAGAAACTAATTTAGTAAATAACAATGCATATACATGTTAAATTAAAAATTCAGTGTATGTATTATGATTACAACATAATATTCTAATTGGGGTGTTCGAAGGTGTGCGTTAATTACGTTACATGTTCTATATATTATATTAATAAACGACGCCAATACTAAGATAATTAATCAGCGAAGCATTAAGACCCTTTATTAGACAAACCTCAACTATTCTAAGATGTTTCGCTTTGATCAAAAGTTTGGGCCGAACCCTGAGGGGTAATCAGTTCAACAGGTTGAATATAACATTTATAACTATTTACTAACTAATATAAATACAGTCAGCAAAGGAATTAACCTGTACCCGCGGTTTCACCCGCGCGCTAAACTTAATCAATTATAGCTTTTGCATTATTCGGTTATATAAGCTAGAGTAACAAACATCCATGCTTGGCTTTCACGCCGCAGGTCTTCGGTTCGATTCCCACGATTTTGATGAAAGTTTGTAGTAATATAGCTTATATATCCGAATAACACATACGCTATAAATTCATAACGTTTAACGCGGGTAAAACAGCGGGTCACAGCTAGTATACATGTACTATATCAGTTATCTGTTTTTTTGGGATGGGTTAAAAATTTTAAACTTGCGTCAGGATACGTGACCTGATGAGTTATTCGTAAGACGGAGGGTCTTTTTTTAATTCACACAGGCTTTTTATTACACTCACATGACCGCAGCATTTTTGAAGCGAAAACTTCTTTAGCGGCGACGTTGTGCACTTTTTTCTTATGTTAGATTTTTACAGCCTAACCAAATTTAGTTCTATTTTTTAATTTTTCCCTCCATAGGGAGGGAAACAATTACATTGACTCTTTACCGCCCAAAGGTGGGAAGTAGGATCTTCCACTCGCTGCTCGGATCAAATAAACACTATTTTCCGAGAAATAGAAATGAAAAAATAGTTTTCACTTCTATCGGCAGTCCCCAAAGACTGCCCCGCATGTTTTTTTATTATGACGTTAACAGTTAATCTAGAAGGCTTAACCTCGTCTCTTTAAAACAGGGGCGAGTAGAGCTTGAGTCCACTCCATGTCTACAAATAAGTAAAACAAATCTTCCTTATGACACAATTTTTTTTCTGACAGTTGAAACTTCTACCTTTCAGATTTTAAGACCCAACCGAGCCGACGGTTCGCACCATAATCCCATTACAATGAAGAAAAAACGGAGCATAAATGCCTACATAAAATCTTACGAAGACGATAAGACACGCTACAGGTGTTATAACGTACGAAATTCTAGGTCCACCCTTTGAAGGCAATAGTTTCTAATTGATTGATTTTCAACTTTATAACAGGCCAATACAGTTCAAAATATGGTGCTTGTAATATTCACACAGCCTTACAAAGGGTTAAACGCTGGCAGTTTCCTAGTAACTGAATTAGCGTTGGGCGACAAAGCAAACTCCACATACCTGTTGCGGTCTAAACGGACACGACCCAATGTCTAGAACAACACGTGACACTTTAGCTATTGGCATTTATTTTTCTTCTTGTTTAACGTGACGTTTAGGTTCAGTTATTTCACTGGATGACAACGGTACTGTGCAAGCATTAGTCCACATACCAGCCAATCACAATGTAAAATACAAGTAGAAAAAAATATGAAAGCAATAGGCAAAAGGAGACGAAAACAGCAAAACCGAAGTTTCTGGCTTCTTCTCCGGGTCGTCAAACTTGAGAGCTAGGGGGCCAAGAGTATCTGGCGAATTTTACTGTAGTTTGATTACAGATAAAAAATTAAATACGATTTGGTTTCAGAGAAGAAAATAGGAAAAAAGACAGCTGTATGTAGATATTGTTTTGCTTTTAATTCCTTTTCGTGGAGCCATTTCTCTTAAGTAAGAAAAGTAATTCATACCCGTACGGTTAAAGATTGAAATTATACCGAACAGAAATTAGCAGTACCTACCTACCCTCCGGTCTTCTAAAAATAAGATATTCTTCTAAAATCAAGATTCGTAGAAGTTATGTAAAATCCTCCAAGATTTGTAGAAATTATCTTCTCCAAAAACCCAGCATATTTTGAACTGTGCAAAATCATCATCTAGCTAAAAATTCGGAAAATTGTGTTGCAGTTTGATTGCAGACAAAAAAAGTAATCGATTCAAGAGAAAATAGGAGCAAAGACACCTGTGTGCCAATTTTAGTATTGTTTCTTTACAATCTTTTGCGTGGAGAGAATTTTAGCCATTCCTCTTAAGTAAGAAAAGTAATACATGCCCGAAAGATAAAAGAGTGACGTGATCCCAAACAGAAATTAGCCTATACCCTTTGGTCTCTGAAATTCTCCATCATTTGTAAAGCAAACAAAGATAATAGATACACGGTACACAAGGTGCTCGCCTTTGAACTTTTACAAACGGAAAAATTAAAAAGAAACAACAATAAAAAAAATAGAAAATATTCCACAAAAATCCGAACGGTTCCAAAGCTGTTGTAGCGTCAGAGAATAAATTATTTGATTACATTCCATTACGACGTCGGCTTTTTATGGCTTGTTTAACCTATTATGTTTTACTGCCATTTGTTTTAGCCGTTTATCACTAGAGCTAATTTAAAAGTTGATTTGACAGGCTGTGTCGATATCCATCAAGTTTACAGTCTCGAAATATTTACTGGGCAGTATTTTGTGTTGATTTTAATTATATTAAAACACTTATCATACTAAAAATTATAAAGGCGAAAGTTTGTGAGTGGGTTTGTTTGTTACTTCTTCACGTCTAAACGGCTGGAGCGATTTTAATAAAATTTGGTATGAACTTAGCTGACACCCTGAATTAACACATAGGCTCTAATTTATAAAGTTTAACGCGGGTAAAACCGCGGGGCACAGTAGTTTTAAATATATCATCACTCGAAGCGAGAACCACGTAGGCGCGCGCACTGTACTAATTTTACAGAAGAAACTAAAAGACGTGTGGTTTTTTATGTACCTATGGACATAAAAACTACTTGGTAGAAAAAAACGAGCCTCCTTTAGGAACTGAAGTAAAACTTAGATATACGAAACATTACTGGCTATGAGAGAATGAAAACATGTAATCCCACCTCTCCCTCTTGCCTCTTCAGCAATATAAAAAAACGTAACTCTCTCTTTCTATCTTCACTAATTTATATCTATCTCCCCATCAACTTCCGTTTGCCTCGCCCGATCACACTTTTCGTAACGCTCTCGTCACTCATTCAGCAGCCCCAAGTAAAGCATGGGCAAAGAATTTTACTTCAAAAATTATAGATGATATCATATCATATATTGTGGACACGGTTCTCGATCTCGACTTTCTAAGGACAAATCGAGAAAGTTTTAGAACATTATAGATGATATCTACAAACTTGACCATCATCACCATCATATCAGTCGAAAGACGTCCACTGCTGGACAAAGGCCTCCCCCAAGGATCGCCAAAATGGCCGGTCTTGTGCTGTCCACATTCAGCGGCTTCCCATAACTTAACCATACCTCCTTTGAATTGGTGAATACAAGAAGGTAAGGCAGTTCTGCCAAACTTACTTATCGTATGGGCAGTGTTTACCCTAGTGTCAGACTTGTTCGAGCTGGGCAGTAGGCCTCTGACATGGCTTAACAACTGCTGCCTAATGGCTACAATCGGGACCGACAGCTTAAAGTGCCCTCCGAAGCACGGAGGCGCTCAGAAATTAAACCACTACGGCGGTCTCCCATCTGTAATAATAATACTAATATGCTGGGACATTAAATATACACGGCCTTCTAATCCCAAACTTAGCAGAGCTTGTACTATGGAGACCAGACAACTGATATACTACATGTACTACTTTTCAAATTTTCAAAGTCAAAAATCATTTATTCCGTAAAAAGTTAACATTTATGTGGAATCGTTATTTTTTTTCTTACCCTACCGTGGAGTGCATGACGTGGCAGCTACCGAGAAACACTGCCAGAAAACTCAGTAGGAATCCTTTTTAAAAATAAAATATATTTAATATTAATTACAATCATGTGTGTTAACTCAGAACAACTCAATCCCAAGCACTTTTGTCATTTAAATAATCAGAAATTTTGTAATATGCCCACAATTTGGCTTTAATAATTCTTTTAAAGTTATTCGTAGACAATTCTCTAATATCATTGGGAAGTTTGTTATAGAATCTTATACTTTGCATTTAAGGTGGAGCTACTTCCCCAGTCGGGCTGCTCTTTGAGCGAAGTAACGCTATGCCCTACCTCTCTTACTTACCTTACGTACTGGCCGAATCAAACAAACCCACATATTCACAGAGCACGTAATTAGCATGTTCGCTCACATTGTCCATCCTCCGCTCTCACCTGTTGCGCGCGCACATCGACCGGTGCATTGTGCCCGATTGTTAACCCTGCAAATGTGGGTCGAGCTACACTTGACGGCACTGTGCCGATAGACCAACTCTGTGGCTGTCCATCATGGGTTCAGATCTATTGAAATCTAACCAAGATTCTATTGAATCAATCTCTCATTCTTAGAGGGCGGTATCACAGAAAATAACTGCTTCTAACAAAGATTAGAACTTAGTGCATTGTGCCCGATTGTTAATCCTGCAAACGTGGGTCGAGCTACACTTGACGGCACTGTGCCGATAGACCAACTTTGTGGCTGTCCATCATGGGTTCAAATCTATTAAAATCTAAGCAAGATCCTATTGAATCAATCTCTCAATCTTAGAGGCGGTATCACGGAAACATAACTGCTTCTAACAAATATTAGAACTTAGAAACATAATTAAAAAAAAAAATCAAATATCTTGATCTAAGTTTTGAATATTCCCAAATATGGAGAATCGAAAGGCCAGCGATCATACCTATTGTTATATCCACAATCGGAGTCATTCCTAAATTCCTGAAGATCAACCTTGAAAGTTTAGGACTTGATATCTGACTGGAGAGTTAAATGCAGAAGGCGGTTTTGTTGGCGAATGCCAGGATTGTGCGGGAATATCTCTTCATGTAGCCCAAATGTGGCATGCGTTGTATTTGTATTAAAATAACCTTGTATATAACTTAATATTACTAATGAATATATGATAATGATAATATCCTGGGACATTATTCACACACGGCCATCCGACTTACGTACTACGTTAACGTACAAATTGATACGCTCCATTCTTCCAGCGAGTTTACAAAATCATAGCAACAGCTGTTCTATCTTGTATCCCAATATAATTTAATAATAGAAGGGCGATTGCAGGAAATCTCTGCCAGCAGCGAATTATTCGTAATAGCGCGGAATTTAGGTCACTGTCGGACGGCCACTCGAAGTGACATGCCGTCCATTGCTCATTGGAGGGGCAAGACTATGGGAATACAAAGACCTTTGATCTAACTTTCTCTGCTATGATTAAATACATGCAAATGTGTATTTGTCTTTACTTTACAGGTTATACCAAATGCTGATGTGGTGCCATTTCAGTCTTGCACGGGCAACAAGTGTCTTTGTTTTTATTTTATTTTTATTCTTATTTCATACTAGCTGTGCCTCGTGGTTTTACCCGCGGTAAACGTTATAAATTACAGCCTATGTGTTTATCCAGGGTGTCAGCTAACTCCATACCAAATTGTTTAGACGTGAAGAAGTAACAAACAGTCATAGTCACACACTCACAAACTTTACTCTTTATAATATAAGTGTGATTTTAGTATTCTGTGCAATTTTTGAATAAATCTCTTTTCTTCTTCTTCCTCTTATTATAATAAAATTTCTATAAAATGTGCAAAGTATTATGTCAACACGTATCGTACAAATTGATCCGCTCCATTCTTCCAGCGAGTTTACAAAATCATAGCAACAGCTGTTGCATCTTCTATCCCAATATAATTTAATAATAGAAGGGCGATTGCAGGAAATCTCTGCCAGCAGCGAATTATTCGTAATAGTGCGGAATTTAGGTCACTGTCGGACGGGCACTCGAAGTGACATGCCGTCCATTGCTCACTGGAGGGGAAGTCTATGGCAATACAAAGACTTTTGATCTTAACTTTCTCTGCTGTGATTAAATACATGCAAATGTGTATTTGTCTTTACTTTGAGAGAGCGCAAGTTCTACCAAATGCTGATGTGGTGTCATTTCTGTCTTGCACGGGCAACAAGTGTCTTTGTTTTTATTATATTTTTATTCTTATTTCATACTAGCCGTGCAACGTGGTTTTACCCGCGGTAAACGTTATAAATTATAGCCTATGTGTTTATCCAGGGTGTCAGCTAACTCCATACCAAATTGTTTAGACGTGAAGAAGTAACAAACAGTCATAGTCACACACTCACAAACTTAACCCTTTATAATATAAGTGTGATTTTAGTATTCTGTGCAATTTTTGAATAAATCTCTTTTCTTCTTCTTCCTCTCATTATATTAAAATTTCTATAAAATGTGCAAAGTATTATGTCAACACGTATCGTACAAATTGATACGCTCCATTTTTCCAGGGAGCTTACAATATCATAGCGCAGCTTGTATCCCAATATAATTTAATAATAGAAGGGCGATTGCAGGAAATCTGCCAGCAGCGAATTATTAGTAATAGTGCGGAATTTAGGTCACTGTCGGACGGCCACTTGAAGTGACATGCCGTCCATTGCTCACTGGAGGGGCAAGTCTATGGGAGTACAAAGACCTTTGATCTTAACTTGCTATTAAGGTAGCATTCAAGCGCGACCGTCGTTATTAATACAAGGTCCGTCATAATAATAATACCGTAATATAGACAGAACGATAGACAATATGTAGTAAAAATATTAGACTTAAACTAGATAATTAAACATAATCTCTTGACAATAACTTGATACGAGCTAGTTAAATATCATTGCTATAATAAAATAAATTTTATAAATGTTTTCATACAATCAATACAATGTGTACCTAAGTATCTATGTTACTAGAAATAATAATGTATACAACTATATTACTACAAACATGTTCTGACTATTAACAAGCGCTTTTTTAAGTTTACGTGAATAAAAACCTTTTTTATTTTATTTATCTCACACGTGTGGCGCAGTGGTTAAGACAGTAGCCTCGCCCACGTTCGATTCCCGCATAGGACAACGATTTGTGTGACCAATAGATAGTTGTTCTGGGTCTGGATGTACTTTGTGTCCGTCAATTTTGAAGACCCTGTGGCGTGGTTGGTAAAAGTTTACTATGCACGCCGCAGGTCATGGGTTCGATTCCCATTCAGGACAGATATTTGTGTGCATGAACATGTATGTTTGTCCTGAGTCTGGGTGTAATTATCTATATAAGTATATATTTACAAAAGAAAAGAAGTATATGTAAGTATATCAGTTACCTAATTTCTATAGTTAGTTCTCTAGTTAGTTTCTGCCATCTGATGGTCGTGGGATTCGATCAATATTGATCGAAGGTCGTGGGTAAATAATAATAATAATTATTATTTTAAACCAAAAATTAATATTAATGAGGCAATTTTGGTACGTAAGTAGCATATTTTACTTACTTTATCGTTTACCCTAGTGTCATAATTGTTTAAGCCACCAAGTATACTCTGACATGGCTTATCGGCCGTTGTCTTACAATTGACTTAGGTATTCAGTTCCTGTAATGATAGTTTATGTGTTAAAATAAATAAATTAAAAAAAAAAAAAAAAAAAAAAAACTAGAAACGAGGCCGGCAGTATAACGGTCGGTAGTTTGGCGGTCACCATCAATAATCTGACCGCGTGTATATGTGCTTCACCTCGCCGGTCACTTACGACGAAAGCAATTAGCTGTGAGCTCCTCGTCTATTTTACTATTGAGCAACCAAAGGTACAATTTTCCTAATTCTGTCCCCTACAGCTTAGTGTTTGAGCTATCCAAGTAACATATAAATCTATACATATAATAAAATCGTAGGAAAGTGAAAACTGTACATTGAATATTTTTTAAAAGGATACTTGGGGCGTGATCTACAATGGATATCGAAACCAAAAATATAGTTTTTAGAATTTTTGTCTGTATGTATGTCCGGGCTAAACTCAAAAAGTACTGCATGGATTTACAAAACAATTTGCATGAATATTACTAAGAGGTCGGGTCAACATATAGGCTACATATTATCAAGCTATCACCTACGGGGTAGGAGTTGTGATAAATTATAAAGTTTAACGCGGGTAAAACCGCGGGGCACAGCTAGTAACATATACATTACTTACCGGCTGCTTTCTAGCTACAACGAGGGCGACAGTGTAAAGTGCCCTCCGACGCATGGGTCCGTCAGAAAAAACGACTTAGGTGGACACCCATCTATAGACTCACCGCATGCCTATAAACTTGACCTCGCTGGTGGAAGCAACTGACTGTGAGCGCCTCGTTCATTTAAATAATGGGTAACCATTGATACAATTTTCTTATTACTGTCTCCTAAAGCTTAGTGTCAGAGCTTTCCAAGTAATAAGAGACTTAAACTGGCTTACAACGATCATATAAGTTACTTACAGATTGGTTTATAAGGAAAGGCGTTCCTTATTACACTTGTATCCTGAAGAAACCATTACAAGTTGTTACGAAGATAACCTGTTCGTGTGGACGGACACGTGCCTTAGTTAAGAAAACTTAAAGGTTAAATTTTGGGCTTTCATTTCATATTAGCGTTCTTTCACACACTCACACATGTACACATTTCACATTAGCGTTCTTTCACACACTCAAACATACACACACTTCATAAAAGCGTTCTGTCACACATTCACACATATACACATTTCATATTAGCGTTCTTTCTCACACTCACACATATATACATTTCATATTAACGTTCTATCCAACACTCACACATATACACAATTCATATTAGCGTTCTTTCACACACTCACACATATACACACACATGACATACCTACTCAAATTCCATACTGCCAAAGCCAAAAAATTTCATATATTTATTTTTCTATATTAAACATAAAGCACACTTTTATTATGTATTACACACTACTACATTTGAATGATCCTTGAAGTATTTAATATACTTAAAAGGAGACCCCTATCACACTAATATTATAAAAGCTAAAGCTTGTGAGTGTGTATGTTTGTTACTCTATCGCGCAAAAAGTACCGAAATATAGCTTATGTTTTTATTCTACTTTGTCTATATTGCACCTACCATATTGTACTGTACCATCCTAAGGTGGACTGGCAGAGAATGCCTTTGGCGTTAAGTCCGCCTTTGTACAGTTTTGTGCAATAAGTTTCAAATAAAATGTATCCGAATAGTACATTAGCTATAACTTATAATGTTTAACGCTGGTAAAACTGCGAGGCACAACTAGTCACACTAATATTATAAAGGCGAAAGTTTGTGGGTGTGTATGTCTAATACTTCTTCACGTCTAAACGGCTGGAGCGATTTTTATAAACTATTTGGTATTGAGTTAGCTGACACCTTGGTTAAAAAATCTATAACTTTTATGGACAACGGACTAAACAGTGGCTCATTCCCACATTACTTAATGAATTACCAAGTAATATAATAACTGAAAATGTGTCTAAAAGTGTATTAAAAAAGGTGCTTGTGAAACATTACCTATGACTGTGTCCGTAAACAAACCAACGCGAACGGCCGCGGTTTTGTCGTGGATAGCAAGTTACTTGCTCTCCGCGACAAGCTGTTAGTTGGTCGCGTTGGATGATGGAGCTGTAATTTGTTTATATATGTAGTAGTAATGTTAACTATTTAGTTATTAGAAATTAAAATGTGAACAAACAGCACTGCAGTTTGGCAGAATACATAAAGTGTGAAAATTTTTTATTATTTTTAAAGTTAAACAATAAAAAAAAAACAAATAGGCTATAATTTATAAAGTTTTAAGCGGGTAGAACCGCAGGGCACCGCTAGTAGTAAAAAAAATAGTAGTAGTATAAGAAACCGTAAATAAACATTTTTAAATTATTTTAATAATAAACGAGAAACGAGATTGCTTAGTAGTTAGGTACACCACGCGTACCTTATCGAATTTATTCACGATTATTGTAAACTAGCTGTGCCCCGCGGTTTTACGCGCGTTAAATTTTATAAATTATCACAGCTCCTCCCCCGTATAATAATAATAATATTCATGCAAAATTATAAATTTGAAGTAAATCCATGGAGTACTTTTTGAGTTTAGCCCGGACATACAAACAGACAAACAGATAAACAGGCAAAAATTCTATAATCTATATTTTTGGCTTCGATATCGATTGTAGATCACGCCCCAAGTATCCTTTAAAAAATATTCAATGCACAGTTTTGACTTTCCTACGATTTTATTATAGGTATGTATAGATTATAAATGTTAAAGTTTGAAGTCGGTCGCGTCGGCCAATATTTCTACGAACTAATAAAGGTTACTTAAGTAAAATGAAAGTAAATTAGCAATTCTGTCTGTTTCCTAAATTTACGTGGGAGGGCTTAAGAATTATTAAGCTCTTGAAACTTTAATCATTACTTATTTATTGCCTCAGTACTAAATTTACTGAAGTATTGATCAGACGTGCGTAGGAGTTCCCCTTAGACTTTAAAACAGACAGGTGCCAGTGGAAATAATAATAACATCCTGGGACATTATGCACATCTGATCCCAAACTTAGCAAAACTTGTACTCTAGAAACCGGATAACTGATATACTACATAATTATACTAATTTCCTTTTGTAAATACATACTTATATAGATACCTCGCTGTGCCCACCGGTTTTACCCACGTTTAACTTTATTTATTATAGCCTATGTTTGAACATAAAAGAATCCATACGTTTACACGAGAGAGGAAAAATGTGAGAAAGAGTATGATTGACTTCTTGATTGTAGATGAAAGACTGAGAAAGAATGTTCTAGACACAAGAGTCTATCGTGGGACCGCAATCCATACAGACCACTTTCTGGTAATGAGCCGAATAAGTGGTCTATTCAAAGGATGGCGCCACCAAATCCCTGAGACTAAAAGTGTACTAGTTAGAATAAAAGTAGAGGAACTGCAAGAGGAAGAAGTGGCAGATGAGTACAAAAGTAAGTTGGTTGAGAAGTTTGAGGGATCTGAAGACATAAGAGAAGTAGAAGAGCTATGGAAGGTAGTCAAAGAAGGTCTGGTGAGTGTAGCTGGTGAAGTATGTGGTGTAATAAAGAGAAGAAGTGGAAGAAAGATGAAGAATATTTGGTGGGATAAAAGTGTACAAAAAGTTGTATGTGGAAAGAAGAAAGCGTGGTTAGACTGGCTAGCCACCAGAGCAAACGAAGGAATGCATAAGGCGACGAATGAGGATATAGAAAGGGCCTGGAATGATTATAGGAAAATGAAAGGAATTGTAAAGGATGTGGTGAACGAAAAGAAAAATGAACAAAAGGATAATTTTGATAGAAGGTTGTCTAAGGATTTTCAGACGAACATTAAGTTTTTCTGGAAATCCGTTAGATCAGTAAGAGGCATAACTCAAACCTCAGAACTGAAATCCATACGAGACCAAGATGGAAATATAGTGAAAGGGAAAGAATGCGTGTTAAAACGTTGGAAGGAGTATTTTGAAAGTTTGTATGAAAGAGGTGTAACAGAGAGTGAACGTAGTTCACTAAGTATAGACAAGAACAAATGTAAAGATGACATTGGTATGGATGAGATTGTGAAAGCTATTAAGGGTATGAAATCAGGTAAGTCACCAGGGTATGACAAGATAACTTCCGAGATGCTGAAGGCTGGATATGGCGTCATAGCGAGTCAGCTGTGCAGCCTTTTCAATTTATGCTATACCACCGGCCAAGTGCCAAGTGATTGGTGCAAGGCTGTCATCGTACCTCTTTACAAAGGGAAAGGCTCACGGCAAGACTGTAAAAACTATGGGGTCATTAGTCTGCTCAGCGTCGTTGGTAAGTTGTATGCAAAAGTATTGGTTGAAAGAGTTGTGAAAGAAACCGATGCGAAAGTATGGGATACACAGGCGGGTTTTCGGAAAGGAATGGGATGCACGGATCAGGTCTTTTCTCTGCGAAGCATAATAGAGAAGTTTTCGGGCAAAAACCAAAAGGTTTACTGTGCCTTCGTAGACTTAGAAAAGGCCTACGATAGAGTGTTGAGGAATGAACTATGGTCGGTACTGTCCATGTATGGGTTGAACGACAACCTTGTTCAAGCACTGAAATCTCTTTATAGGGATTCCAGAGCTTGCGTGAGGATTAACGGGTCATACACCGAGTGGTTTAGCATCCTAAAGGGTGTTAGACAGGGATGTGTAGCGTCACCGTGGTTGTTCAAACTATTCATGGATAGCTGTTTAAAAGATTTGAAAGAAAGTGAATACGCTGATGATCAAGTTTTACTTGCATCATCGACGGACGAGTTGCAGGTGATGGTAACAAGTATGCATGAATCTTTTGAAAGGAAAGGGATGAAAATGAATGTAAGTAAGACGAAAGTAATGGTATTTGAGAGGGATGAATACACGACAGCGTGTGATATTGTGATTGGAGGAGAGAAAGTCGAACAGGTGAATGAGTTTGTATATTTGGGAACTTTGTTTACGAGAGATGGGAAATATGAAAAAGATATTGTTAGAAGAGTAAATGCGGGGAACAGAGTGAATGGGGCACTACACGCCTTTATGAGTAGCCGGCAAGTATCAACGAAGGCTCGACTAGCCGTGCACGATGGAGTGTTAGTTTGTAGTAGCAAACTTTAATGTATGGAAGTGAAAGTTGGGTATGGCAGAAAAAGAATGAAAGTAAAATAAATGCAGTGGAAATGAGAGCTCTGAGAAGTATGTGTGGTGTGACTTTGAGAGACAGAATTCGAAATACTGATGTAAGAGAGCGTTGTGGTGTGAAAGAGGATGTAGTCACAAAGATTGAAAAAGGCATGGTGAGATGGTTTGGCCATTTAGAAAGGATGAATAAAAGAAGATTGACAAAAGAAGTATACCTGGCCTGTGTGAATGGGACAACCGGAAGGGAAGACCACGTCGAACATTCTCTGACCAAATTGGAGATGTTCTCAAGAAAGGGCAGGTCAGAAGTACCCTAAACCGGCGAGCTGTATGAAGAATATAATGACAGTAATCGAGGCAAAAGAAGTATGCAAAGATCGTGACAAATGGAAATCCGTTGTCTCTGCCTACCCCTCTGGGAAACAGGCGTGAGTCTATGTGTGTATATGTTAATCCAGGGTGTCACCTAACTCCATAACAAATTTTATTAAAATAGCTCCAGCCCTTTAGACGTGTAGAAGTAACAAACATAGACACTCACACACTAACACACTCACAAACTTTCGCCTTTATAATATAAGTGTGATGTGATTAAACCAGAAATGTTAATGCACACAAATATCTGTCCTGGTTGGAAATCGAACTCAGGACCTGCGGCGTGAAAGGTATATATCTACCAACCTAGTCAACCGGTCCGTCAAATGGATATAACGTCATATATTTTACACCACCAAGTTAGTCAACTAGAATACAGACGCCAGCACATCCAGCTCCCCCAATCTGTCAAATTTATTTATACATTTTCAACTTTATCACAAAAGCCTAAATAAGGATTATCACTTTAATTGGGGAAATTTAACAGATTGGGGTAGCTTGATGTGCTAGCGTCTGTACATTATATGAACGAGGTATATTTACCTGACGTTAAGCTTTCAGCAATGTTATCGCAGTTAACTAATAAATAAATATCAAGAAACAACTAACACACCGCCATCTGATCTCAAATTAGGCAGAACCTGTACAATGGCAACCATACAACTTTTTTCTTTTTTTTTATCGGGACTTGTCCCTCCCTCTTACCCACCACTGCAACTCCTGTAAGCCAGAATCACAATGACACTGAGCAGTGAAGCTCAGGCATGTCTCAGGGAATCGCTTTAACTGTCTTGGATCCCGCAACGAATTTAATCAGAAAGAGAAAAAAGGAGGAGTTAGAAAATGAATAGTTCCACTTCCCTCCAGAGCAAAACGGGAGACAGAAAGATGTAAAGAGGCTATAGCCTCATAAAACCATACAACTGATAAACCTACTTATATAATTCTAAATACATAGGTAAAGTGGTAGTATGAGAAGTATCCTGTACAGCCATATGCAAGCAGCTCCGGGAAGACAGCGATCTGTTTGTGGCACAGTCGCTGTGCCGGAGTAGCAGGCGTCGGCAATATGGGAGGGAAAACTAGAGCCCCCCCAGGGTATGTCACCCAGGTTTCCCGACCATCTGGGTCATGGCGCAAAAAGGTAAGCACCGGAGCAGCATACCAGCGTACCCGGGGATTCCCCTATCAGGCGCCTGGAGAACTCCACGGCAGGTTAGATTTAGACGGTGCGAGTCCGACATACCCACCCACTGACACTTTTTGCGAGTGTCATGCATAGGCATTCCTTCTACCTTAATAAAGAATTGAAACAGAATCATCATATTACAAAGATTTTTCCTGTCCGAACCGGTAGAAGCATCTAGCCATGAGCGCCGTCACGTAGACTAAAAATAAACTTTCCTACCATAAAATTCGTACCAAAGCGCCGAAAAAATGATAAAGTATCGTTTTGAATACGAACAACGAACGACAGTTTACTAAAAAAACTAAAAACAGTAAACATTAATAAAGGTCCTGGTCCGGATGGTATCCCACCTATCTTTATTTCTAACTGTGCCATAGCCCTAGTATCTCCTCTACTAATAATATACAATGCATCGCTTGCTACTGGAACTTTTCCATCAGAATGGAGAGCAGCCAAGGTAGTCCCAGTGCATAAGTCAGATAAAAAAAATACCATAGGCAACTACAGGCCGATCTCAATTTTATCTACATTGGCAAAAATTTTTGAATCTATTGTATGTCCGCACATTCAGCAACATCTAAGACTGTACCTTAATGAAAATCAACACGGTTTTGTAGCATCGAGATCTACTGCCAAAAATTTAGTGTCATTCACGGAGTCCTTAATAAAGGCTGTGGATGCAGGTAAACAATTTGATGTAGTATATACCGACTTCAGTAAGGCATTTGATAAATTGTCCCATTCTATACTGATTTATAAACTAGCAGCCTATGGTATAACAGGGTCTCTATTAAGTTGGTTTAAATCCGATCTTACTGAACGCGAATTTTTTGTAGTTGTAAACGGTTTTCGATCGGCAACACACAGAATAACATCGGGCGCCCCCCAAGGATCTCATTTAGCTTCAATACTATTTATTATGTTCATAAATGACCTTCCTGAATGTTTTAGTTTTTCCGAACCTTTTCTGTATGCAGATGACTTGAAATTTGCACGAGTAATCGAGTCAAAAAGAGACTGCTAACTACTGCAACATGATCTCAATGAAGTTATAAAATGGTGTGACAATAATAAAATGCAACTAAATCCAAATAAATGTTACCATGTAAAATATACGAAAAAAATTAATTGTATTGTCTCGGAATATTTCATAGACCAAAAAAAAGTCCAGGAAGTCGAAACAATGAGGGATCTAGGAGTACTTTTTGACAAAAAGGTCACTTTTGTGCCCCATTTTGAATATATTATTAAGAAGTCATCAAAAATGTTAGGGTTTTTACTTCGAAACACTAAAGGCTTTCGGAAAAGTGGCACTAAAATAATCTTGTATAACAGTCTTGTACGCAGTGTTATATAGTATTGCAGTGTTGTGTGGAGGCCTCACTATGCCACTCACATGTTGCGTCTAGAAAGGGTACAGAAACGTTTTGTATGGCATTTAGCCTTCAGTGAGGGGAAATCGAAGCGTCTAGCGTCTGCCCTCCTACAAGGCTCGTCTGTGCCATTTCAAAATACAAACGTTATGCATGCGTAGAGATATAACCGATGCCTTATTTCTTTGTAAACTGTTGCGCAATAAGTTCGACTGCCCCAGTCTAATAAAGCTTATTAGGTTCCATGCGCCCTCTAGATACCCTAGGAATAAAATAACACCCCTGTGTCCGCCACTTCGAAGGTCTGTGCTTGGTGCGAACTCTCCATTACCTAGATTGTGCAAAATCATTAATGGCCGCAGTGACATAATTGATATACACCACGATAGTATGAATAGGATCCTACGAGCTATTGTAAATAATCCAATGTAGATGTAATTTAATTTAATTGTATACGTGTTTTTATTTTTATTTTTAACTATATTAAGATTATGTTTTTAATTTAATTCTATTAATGTTGTTATCTATTTATAATAATTTAAATTTTATTCATAATTTAAATAATAATCAAACATAATTTAATCAATTACAATTTTAATCACACATCTTCATGCCATTTTTTTTTGTTGTTTTTATGTACATCATTGAATGTTACTAACTGATTACTTTATTTGTTCTTATTTTTGTTTGTATAATTTCACTTTTAATTTCAAATAAGTAAGATAATGTGTTACAATTTGTGTTAAAATATTATATAAAGCCGTTTTTTTTTGTGCATGTGGTGTTAACCTGTAATTAATTGTTGCACTTGTAAATGTTACCCTAGCCTTTAAGTTAGAAATGTTTATGTGTATACAGTTGTTGGTTAACCTTAATAAAAAAACTAGATATTTAAAGTCTGTTGCTGTGGGCGGATACGTGCCTTAGTTAAGAAAACTTAAAGGTTAAATTTGGGCTTTCATTTCATATTAGCGTTCTTTCACACACTCACACATATACACACTTCATATTAGCGTCCTTTCACACACTCACACATATACATATTTCATAAAAGCGTTCTGTCACACACTCACACATTTCATATTAGCGTTCTTTCTCACACTCACACATATACCTACACATTTCATATTAACGTTCTTTCCAACACTCAAACATATACACATTTCATAATAACATTCTTTTCCACACTCAAACATATATATTTCATATTAGCGTTCTTCCACACATATACACATTTCATATTAGAGTTCTTTCCAACACTCACACATATATACATTTCATATTAGCGTTCTCACCAACACTCACACATATATACATTTCATATTAGAGTTCTTTCACACACTCACACATATACACATTTCATATTAGCGTTCTTTCACACACTCACACATACACATTTCATATTAGTGTTCTTTCAAACACTCACACATTTCATATTAGTGTTCTTTCACACTCACACATGTACACTTTTCATATTAGCGTTCTTTCACCCACTCACACACATATGGTCTTCATTATTGTAAATTATAAATTGTAAAGTTTGAAGTCGCGTCGGCCGTCGGCGGTAAAGGTTACTTAAGTAAAATGAAAGTAAATTAGCAATTCTGTCTGTTTCCTAAATCTACGTGGGAGGGCTTAAGAATTATTAAGCTCTTGAAACTTTAATCATTACTTATTTATTGCCTCATTACTAAATTTACTGAAGTATTGATCAGACGTGCGTAGGAGTTTCCCCTTCGACTTTAAAACAGACAGGTGCCAGTGGAAATAATAATAATATCCTGGGACATTATTCACACACGGCCATCTGATCCCAAACTGTTTTGCTTAGTTTGGGATTAGATACTATAGAAACCGGATAACTGATATACTACATATACTAATTTCCTTTTGTAAATACATACTTATATAGATACCTCACTGTGCCCCGCGGTTTTACCCGCGTTAAACTTTATATATTATAGCCTATATATTAATCCAGGGTGTCACCTAACTCCATAACAAATTTTACTAAAATAGCTCCAGCCCTTTAGACGTGAAGAAGTGACAAACATACACACTAACACACCCACAAACTTTCGCCTTTACAATATAAGTGTGATGTGATTAAACCAGAAATGTTAATGCACACAAATATCTGTCCTGGTTGAAATGAAATGAAATTTATTCAGCACTTGGGTGCAGTACATAAACATAGTGAATAGTATAAAAGTTACAAAAAAAATTGATTAATCCGTCCGTGCGGTTTGTTTTATCGCATATATTTTCTGAAATCCTTAAATAAATAACAAGTTACTAATCTATTATTTTGAAATTTAGTTCTACTATATAAAAATTAAAGAATGGAAGACTAAAGCAAAAAGACGAAATTCTAAATGAGGGTGTGATCACATGCACGGGATCACCGATCACGCGTTAATGGGCCAAAGCGATCCTCTAATCAGTTGGAAATCGAACTCAGGACCTGCGGCGTGAAAGGCATGTATCTACCAACCTAGTCAACCGGTCCGTCAAATGGATATAACGTGATATATTTTACACCACCAAGTTAGTCAACTAGAGTACAGACGCCAGCAAATCCAGCTACCCCAATCTGTCAAACTTCTTTTATAGATTCTCAACTTCATCACAAAAGCATAAGGTTCACTTTCAATTGGGGAAATTTGACAGACAATAATAATATCTAGGGACAATGTCAAACAGATCATCCTAGCCGTAGTAGTTTCAATGGAAGCAATAAATTTTCTTTTCTTTCTTTTTTCTTTCTTTCCTAGCCCCAAACTAAGCAAAGCTTGTACTATGGGTACCAGGCGATGATATACATACTTTTATAGATAGATAAATACTTGGTAGGGGGAAGATAGGGGGTAGCTTAATGTGCTGGTGTATATTATATGAACGAGGTATATTTACCTGACTTTAAGCTTTCAGCAATGTTATCGCAGTTAACTAATAAATAAATATCAAGAAACAACTAACACACCGCCATCTGATTTCAAATTAGGCAGAGCCTGTACTATGGCAACCATACAACTTTTTTTTTTATCGGGACTAGTCCCTCCCTCTTACCCACCACTGCAACTCCTGTAAGCCAGGATCAACAGTGGCACACAATGAAATGACACTGAGCGGTGAGGCTCAGGCATGTCCCGGGGAATCGCTTTAACTGTCTTGGATCCCGCAACGAATTTAATCAGAAAGAGAAAAAAGGAGGAGTTAGAAAATGAATAGTTCCACTTCCCTCCAGAGCAAAACGGGAGACAGAAAGATGTAAAGAGGCTATAGCCTCATAAAACCATACAACTGATAAACCTACTTATATAATTCTAAATACATAGGTAAAGTGGCAGTATGAGAAGTATCCTGTACAGCCATATGCAAGCAGCTCCGGGAAGACAGCGATCTGTTTGTGGCACAGTCGCTGTGCCGGAGTAGCAGGCGTCGGCAATATGGGAGGGAAAACTAGAGCCCCCCAGGGTATGTCACCCAGGTTTCCCGACCATCTGGGTCATGGCGCAAAAAGGTAAGCACCGGAGGAGCATACCAGCGTACCCGGGGATTCCCCTATCAGGCGCCTGGAGAAGTCCACGGCAGGTTAGATTTAGACGGTGCGAGTCCGACATACCCACCCACTGACACTTTTTGCGAGTGTCATGCATAGGCATTCCTTCTACCTTAATAAAGAATTGAAACAGAATCATCATATTACAAAGATTTTTCCTGTCCGAACCGGTAGGAGCATCTAGCCATGAGCGCCGTCACGTAGACTAAAAATAAACTTTCCTACCATAAAATTCGTACCAAAGCGCCGAAAAAATGATAAAATATCGTTTTGAATACGAAAGTTGATAAAAATAGGTTAGCCATTACAGAGGTTGTGGACTATACGAGTTCACATGAATTACAACCTTATCACTTCGGAATAAGGTTCAAAAACAATGAAAAATAACAAAGGCCTGGGGTTAAGCGGCGAGCACGCGGTTTAGGCCACGCAAACACAAAAGCCGAAACTATATGCATACCTGTTGCTTACTGAATATCATGTGTATTCTTTTGTTTTACTTAGTTTTCGGCTACAGTGAAGCGCGGGTAAACCGGAAAATTAATTTGAGCGTACAGATCGTTCTTCATTTGTTTGTTCTTCGTACAAATTTGGAGCTTCGTTAATAACCGACTCAAACAAAACTTATTTCTAGCATTGGTTACATAATGAAACTTTTTTTATTATTTGAATGTTCTTGTTGGTCTAAGGGCAGCGTGTGGAACGGCAGATAATGGCGTCCAGGATTAAAAACCTGAGTCGAACCAAAAAGTTTTTATGAGATTTTATTGTTGAGATAATGTCTCAGTATCAGTTCAAAGTTTGGGAGATGGTGTAACATATTTTTTTATATTTATTTATTTACCAAAAACTAAAGATACATATCTATCTATATCTATATATATATATAAATCAATGCCACTTTTCGTTGTAATGTTATAACTCAACAACGCCTTTACCGATTTGGCTAATTTTGGTCTTGAATTATTCGTGGAACTCCAGGGAAGGTTTGTACGTAGAGAAAATTTAAAAAAATCTTGAAAAACTGTAAAATCAACATCTTTTAAGAGTACCCAATTTTACCCAATTCAAACTTAATAATATATTTTTTTATTACTATGCCTTATACGTAGCAAAGCACGTACCGGGCCGCTAGTTATAAATAAAAATAATAATAGTAACACAAAAACCTCTTGGGCTTGTGCGTGCTACTTTTGTAGTCCGTTGTGTAGCTAACAAACTTACTTAATAGCTAGGTTCGACTTATATACTTATCTAAGGTACTTAACATTACAATTCACAATATCTAGGTAGGTATTATACAGTTCACAATTATACCCCCGTGCCTCAAAAAGCGGGTAAAACCATCGCTCCTGTACCTGACTTCTTTCCGGCCGTGTTGCCAGTCGTGCCCTAGTCATCATGAGAATGGAGAGTATAAAGTACCCTCTGTTCGAGAACACTCTTTTGCTCTTTAATATGTGATGGCTAATCTCCATTGAGACTGACTGCCATTGGCGAAATTAGACAATGAGGACATTACATAATTACATTATTTAACACTTGGGAATATGTATTGTCAAGCTCACAGTGCTGCAGTGACTAGTACACACGGCTACATATCAAGCTATACATTTCCATTATAAGCTGACCTCTCATTGTATGGAAATCCTATACAACACGAGATCAGCTTACTCTGGAATGTATCCAGGGCCGACGTCTTTACGTGGTCTCCGAGGCACGGGGGTATAATACCGCCAACTCCCAGACTTCGGGCTGATGCTGAGAAATTATTCTTTTTACTAAGTATTTATAGGGTTCCGTAGGCAAATGGCAAAAAACGGAACCCGTATAGATTCGTCATGTCTGTCTGTCTGTCCGTTCGTCCGTATGTCACAGCCACTTTTTTCCGAAACTATAAGAGCTGTACTGTCGAAACTTGGTAGGTAGATGTATTCACAAAAATAGAAAAAGAACAATAATTTTGGGGGGTCCCCATACATAGAACTGAAACTCAAAATTTTTTTTTTCATCGTACCCATACATGTGGGGTGTCTATGGATAGGTCTTAAAAAATGACATTGAGGTTTCTAATATTTTTTTTTTCTAAACTGAACAGTTTGCGCAAGAGACAGGCGAGTCCGACTCGCACTTGGCCGGATTTTTCATTTTTCATACCAGGAAAGTAGTGTTTATTTGATCCGAGTATCGAGTGGAAGATGTTACTTCTCACCTTTAGGCGGTAAAGACTCATTGTAATTGCTTCCCTCCCTACAATGGGAATAAATTTAAAATTGAGAGTCTCCACGAGCGTTGTCTATTACTGACCATCATACAAAAAAAATCATACAAACGCCGAATTAGTTGGTATTTTGGTATACAAGAAAAAAAAGCATGGTACTGAAGAACGGATACTAATTTTGTTTTAAGTTTGGTCAAAAATGATGTAGACGCAAACGTATCAGTTCCAAATCAACAATGCGTAGTAAAACGTGGTCACATTTAGACGGATCCATTTTCACCCGTACCCATTACATTTAACATGAAAATGCACTAACTGGATTAAGCATCTGCGGTGAGCCATGGTTTCCAAATACTTAATCTACGGTCCCTGGATTAATTTAATTTAATTTAACTTGTTTTATACCGAGATGGAGCTCAGTGCGAGTACTTATGGAGGTGGGAGAGTGCTGAATTAAAGCTGATATTTACAATTTGTTTGCTAACAAACCTGTTTTTTTTAACGAGGCAGGGGGAATGCCTACGCATGCCCCCGCAAAAAGTGTCTGGGTGGGTAAGTCGGACTGGCACCGACTAAACCTATTTTTTTATTTTGGTTGCCTGGAAGAGATCGCTTTTAGCGATAAGGTCGCTAATTGCATTAAAATAAGCTAATTCTCCTGTTGTATCCTGTAACACGCATTACTCAACACGTAAATAATAATCTAATATAAATCGCCACCTCATAACTAATATTCGATTATTCATCGAATATTATTTAATCCGAGGGCAACAGTTGTCAAACGTCAGTGTCAAACTTGAATTGACAGCGTCAGGTAGACGCAGATGTGAAGGCAATCGGTCATCGTCCGTCGAGCGATAGCTAACGTAAGTAGCTCTTTTTATGATTTAATGTTATAAACTGAAGATAATGTGTAATAAATTATGTTGTTATGGTACTGATCATGTTTAATTTAGAACCATTCCCTCCTGAGTTTTACATCTCAGAAGTGCGATAATTGCAAAATTAACGTTTTTCGTTTTGCATTGCCACGCCCATAACACGTTGTATTACATGATCAGTCCATCCAAAATATCTGATAATAGTTGTAAATAGTCTTGTTGGTAAGTCACAATGTATAGAACACAAAAGTTTCTAATGGTATAGCCCCTATTAAACTGAATTGATGTTCATTGTTTTATCTCACATGTGGACATCTAGAATTTTTATATATTTGTGTATTTTCCAAAAATAATTACGGGCGCTTACGCCTGTATTTACGGTGAGCCTCCTGATATATGCCAATGTAAATTTTATCAAGTAGATTGATGGATGAAATCGGATTATTTTATTTTTTGTGTACTAGACTCTGCGAACTACCGACGTTATTAGAAAATAAAACTCGTACAATGAGCTTACTACCTTTTTCTGACATTCT
This sequence comes from Pseudoips prasinana, assembly GCA_951640165.1. Classification (NCBI taxonomy): domain Eukaryota; kingdom Metazoa; phylum Arthropoda; class Insecta; order Lepidoptera; family Nolidae; genus Pseudoips; species Pseudoips prasinana. The sequence continues at coordinate 11,830,233 of OX621259.1, read as the reverse complement.
TAGTTTAAAATAATATCTTTATTAATAGTTTTCATAAGTAAATGAACCACAGTGATTTGCAAGTACTGTGCTTAATTATAATTTTATAATTATAGTTTATTGGTTATAAATTTACTTTAATAGCTAGTTAGATACGTAGCCCAACTCGTGCCAATATTTTATTAAACCTACCAACCACGTCATTTACATATTTTTATGTCGTGAGTTCCAGTACAATGCGTGATAGAGACAGATCGAATAACGCAAGGCTGAGACCACACCGGCTGCTGAGCACACCGGCTGCAGAGCACACCGGCTGCAGAGGCAGAGGCAGAGGCAGAGGCAGAGGCAGAGGCAGAGGCAGAGGCAGAGGCTGAGGCTGAGGCTGAGGCAGAGGCAGAGGCAGAGGCTGAGGCAGAGGCAGGATCCCAGCTCGGAGACTTCGTGATCCTGAACGTGAGTTTTTAAGAATTGGACAGGGGATCGTGAATAATTGTCAACCCTCAATAAGTTTTTACCAGAGTTTAATCTTTTGCCTAAAGAGCAAACGATTAACGCTTGGCTCGATAAAGTGGACGTATGTGTAGAAATTTACCGTTAGAAGGAAAAATAAACTATTCACAATGCCCTGCCTATGCTGTCGGATCATGCTAAACCAGAACATGCGGGGCATGCTACCAAGGCCTACCTTCTACTAAGCAGCATACATGGGTTGAGTGGAAGTTCTTGCCTAAAGAATCCTTCCCATCTAACGGAAATTAAGCAGAGTTATTGATGCAGATGCTTAATAGAAGGGCAAGCCTCGGAGAATATCCAAAATTTACTATTTTGCTAAGATTAATCTTTTGAATCGTTGTAAGATCTTTGAAAAGCAAGCGGTGGATTACCTAAACCACGGTATTGACAGTTAGGCGTTAGCGTGTTCGGCCGCGAAATTCAAACAGCTTGAGGATTTCCACGAATCCTTCTTGTTGTTACGGTCTACCCCCGAGTGCAATTAGATTCTAAGATATTATTTACAAATACTACCACCGACAGTCTCCAGAATATATGCCAAAATAAGCCAAATCAAATGAAGTGCTACAATTTCCAGGAGATCGGGCACCCTAGTTTTAAGTGCCGGATCTGATCCTTAACAGCGCAAAATACAACCTTATGGGGCAGTATCCACGTATTGTCCTAGGACATAAGAATTTAACACAAAGGACAAGAATATTCTCAATGTTAAAATTTTTACGATGACTAGTGATAATTTACATTGCTATAAAAGTTAATGGTAGGATCATCCAATAATAATAATACATTATTTACACACTGCCATCTGATCGCAGACTAAGCTTGTACTATGGAGGCCGGATAGCTGATATATTACATACTAGCTGTGCCCCACGGTATTACCCGCGCTAAACTTCATAAATTATCACAGCTCCTCCCTCGTAGGTGATAGCGTGATAATATGTAGCCTATATGTTGACCCGACCTCTAAGTAATATTCATGCATAATTTTAAGCAAATCCATGCAGTACTTTTTGAGTTTAGCCCGAACATACATACAGACAAACAGAAAAAAAAAATCTTAAAACTATATTTTTGGTTTCGATATCGACTGCAGATCACGCGCCAAGTATCCTTTTTTTTTAAAAAATATTCAATGTACAGTTTTGGCTTTCTTACGATTTTATTATATGTATAGATACTACTTTTCTTTTGTAAATACATACTTATATGGATAATTACACCTAGACTGAGGATAAACAGACGTGTTCATGCACACAGTCTGTCCTGGGTGGGAGACGAATCCACGACCTGCGGCGTGAAGGGCAAGCATGTGCCAAACACGCTATTCGGCTCGTCTAATGATTAGGCCTTTAATGGAAACGGGTTGTTCGTGCAATTTTAAGAGAGTTAGAGAACGAGCCTTATTTACCCTTAGACTGCACTAATGTGTATGTATTAAAATATAGGGTCTTCTTGGAAGCTACGCTGAGGTGTTTGTTGTGGATGATTCCTAAATTAATTACAGTGTGCTATTAGGTCCTAGTGTTACAGAACGACCCAATTTACAAATGATTAAAACTACCGTTGAGATGAAATTCTAGCGTACTAGTTAAATTACGCACATAAAACTATCTTCCTGTCACTAAATAGGTAACTGCGTAGGTAAAATAACATGTATCTAAGTGAAGTCCTTATGCGATGCGTTAGTAGAAGCGTTGTAGGTCAAGAGTTAGGTTCTAAGAGAGTCCGATTCCAGAGTTAGATGCAAGTCCGGTGAATAGCCACGTAATTGTGAATGGTACAAGCTGTCTGTTACTGTAAACCTTAATTTTAACCAAAATTTTAACCAAAATAAAAAAAAGAAACCGCTATTGTCACTGGAGCTCATTACCTTGGAGTTAGTAAATCAATGTTATAAAGTGTCTCAACTTATCTATTCGGATAAGGCCTTTTATAGACTTAGATCAGCCACTAACTGATTTACTGAAACAACACTGCAGAGAATTGCTAGCTAAAAATAAAACACTAGATTCTAAATGACGTTTATACCAAATTAAATCTAATTATTATAAAATAGTTTTAATTATGCCACAGGATCCAAATATTTATCAGGCATAAAAGTATCCAATACATTTAACACGGTAATAAAGAATCTCTTTACTGAAATTCATCTAAATCCGTTTGCGTGTTGATTATGAAGCATCTGAACGTACATGTTTAGTTACATAATATAATATATTAATACATAATATAATCTTTTAATACACTTATGGCGCCCGCGATTCTAGGATTATTACTTCGATCTATCTTTATACCAAATTCATTTAATTTTGAAGGCGTAACAGACAGTGTTACTGGAGTGACCCATTTTCTATATTGCGTAATATACGTATGTAAATTGAAACTAGAAAGTACTTTTAATGATGATGTCTAAATAGCTGTTATAAACGCCAAATAGATTTACATATACATATTTATGAACGTTGATGTACCGATGTATATGAAGTTTATCAACGTTAGCGAGAAAAATATTCATTTTAACATAAGAATCAATTTGTTACTACTATTATATTCTTATATTATTTGTATTTAGGATTCACTATTTTGGCGATACACATTGATGCGACGCTGTTGCGAGCTTTTTTTATATATTCGTGTAATTCTAACGGGTTTTCCAGCGCACGCCAGTATAGAGCGCGGATGGCAGAATTTTTCCTACTTACTTGGCAACTACCCTTATCTGAAATTCTGAATGTATGTATTTTAAAGTTTCAATAAACTCCTTACAGTGTTTTTGGGTGAAGGAGTAACAGACATCCATACATTCGTACTCGCAGGCGTTCGTATTTATAATATTAGTAGGATGTTGATGTAGGGCTATACATGATTGAGGTTTTACGAATGTCACAGAATAGAGACCACATCGTTTGTCTTACACAGAGTGAAATATGGTTCAGTGCATGATGGGAGAAGTGAAGAGTCGCGGTAGATAATACGCGAATCAAATTGACAATACTGGCTGCGATTGTTTCTTTAGTTCACGGAAAGTGTAATAATACTTACTGACGTACAATTATGTATAAATACCAGATTGTATGAGGTCACCAAAATACTCCAACTGAGTTCTCCTTGGTCGGACAGTTAATAATCCTGTACGGGGAAAACCTATTTAATAACTTAGTTGATAAAAGGAAGTGAAAAGACTGATGAAATACTAGAGGATATTAGTTCAGATATAGGTAAATTAGTAGGACTCAATTTAATAGTATATTAGATAGATAGATACACTTTATTGCAAAAAGTAAAAAAAAAAAAAAAAACATATTACAAAAAAAAAACTTAATATTTAAATAATGTACAATTGGCGGTCTTATCACATAATAGCGATTTCTTCCAGACAACCGTAGGATGGACTAGCATAATTGAAAATGACAGGCAGCTGATAGAGTACTGTCGTCAGTTCTACAGAGTGTAGTGTCCTAACCTAATAATAAATATACTACATAGGTTAATGTACTTACATACTTTTATATTCATACATAAACAAATATAACAAACTAATAAATATTTCATAATTCCATAAATAAATAAATAAATTTATATTAAAAATAGAAACGGAAATTAAATAAGTTGTCAAGTAGCAGGACTAGCCTAACTAGTAACGTAAATAGTGGTTTAATATTGGTAGTAAAAGATAATGAGTACAAAATATAATGAGAACGAAAATAGTACGTATAGCTAGAGCGATAGTTACTGGTCTAGATAAGTCAAAGAAACAAGATTGTAAAAACCTTATAGGATCATGAAGGTCTTACCAAGTCAGTCAATCGTTACCTCGTGGATGGAGGACCCTACCTGAAAAAGGCATTCTCGTGGCTAGGTTTCAATGCCCCTGCTTGCTCTTCAAAGGATATTAGTGATAGTAGCAGCGATAGTGATAATAACGAATGAGTTTCAATCTACAATTACTCAATTAATAGTAATAGTGATTAGTGATTAAATCATTCAATTCGTTGATTTGTGATTTGTTATCAAAGCACTGTTGATGACACTGTTAAACCTAATATGTCATTAGATATTAAAATAGTGAGTATGAATGTATGTATGTAAGTATGGTTCCTGCCGAGGGCGCTGCGTAGCGGGCATGAGAGACATAGGATTTGCCGCCCAGGAATTGTTACGCAGCGTTGCATTGATTTAGTGAGTACAAACTGTGTCCTGCCGAGGGCGCTGCGTAGCGGGCATGAGAGGCATAGGATTTGCCGCCCAGGAATTGTTACGCAGCGTTGCAGTGATTTAGTGAGTACAAACTGTGTCCTGCCGAGGACGCTGCGTAGCGGGCATGAGAGGCATAGGATTTGCCGCCCAGGAATTGTTACGCAGCGTTGCAGTGATTTAGTGAGTACAAACTGTGTCCTGCCGAGGACGCTGCGTAGCGGCCATGAGAGGCATAGGATTTGCCGCCCAGGAATTGTTACGCAGCGTTGCAGTGACTTAGTGAGTATAAACTGTGTCTTCCCGAGGACGTTGCGTAGCGGGCATGAGAGGCATAGGATTTGCCGCCCAGGAATTGTTACGCAACGTTGCAGTGGGTTGTAGATTAGCGGTGAAGGAAGTAACCCTATTCTACACCACTATAGAGATAGTTAGGTGGTCCGTAGCGGGCATGAGAGGCATACGAACTTGCCGCCCAGGAGTGTTACGGAACATCTAAATTTTATTATATATACACATAATAATTGTTGTATTTTGATTTTTATGTTATTTACTTATAGAATGTGTTTGTTCCATAATTTACTTAAAGTATATAATGTTATGTGATTATAGTCAAACGATGGGACTCGTTTCGCGAAGGATGGCCGATTGTAACACGCATTACTCAACACGTAAATAATAATCTAATATAAATCGCCACCTCATAACTAATATTCGATTATTCATCGAATATTATTTAATCCGAGGGCAACAGTTGTCAAACGTCAGTGTCAAACTTGAATTGACAGCGTCAGGTAGACGCAGATGTGAAGGCAATCGATCATCGTCCGTCGAGCGATAGCTAACGTAAGTAGCTCTTTTTATGATTTAATGTTATAAACTGAAGATAATGTGTAATAAATTATGTTGTTATGGTACTGATCATGTTTGATTTCGAACCATTCCCTCCTGAGTTTTACATCCCATTGTTTTGAATTACTTATTTTTGCAATAAAGTGTACTTCTTCTTCTTCTAAATGTCCCAGGTGGTCGGGACATGTACCCTGGGAGAGCTCGGGATTGCCCTCCCCCATTGCCGACTCCTGCCAGTTCGGTACAGCGACTGCACCACAAACAGATCGCTGTCTTCCCGGAGCTGATTGCCCGTGGCGGCGCGGCAGTAGAGGACACTTCTCACACTGCCACCGCAGTCCCGTTGCTAAAAAACCTACAAACCACTTTCCCTATAAAACACAGGAACCCATGATCAGCAATACTGTGGCAACTACTCTACCTTAGAGGACACCTTGATCTCCTTCTGCGAGTCAGTCATGCTCCAGAAATAACCGCTGAGTGGGATTGGTAGCAAGCCGAACCACCTCAAGGTCCGCACATTTTTCTATTTCTTGAAAGAGAGTATTAAGAGGGTCTAAAATTAGGTTCTTCTGTGAAGTTTTGCTAAAGTATGTGGAAAGATACTTTTATGGTTACATTTTAAATTTTAGTTGTTTTGATACTTTTTAGTGTGTGTCACCAAAGCGATTTAATTGCTCAGAATTAATACTACAATTCATGCGATTAAATATTCATTCATTCATCTTCTAGACTCTCATACCAGGCTGCTACTAAGAATTCCTTCCAGAAATTCTGTCGTGTCGCGGGGTACTTTACAAACACATAATAGACGGACACAAATTACATCCAGACTCAGAACAACTATTTATGAGTCACACAAATAGTTGTCCGGCGCGGGACTCGAACCCACGACACGAAGCGGCGAGGCGACTGTCTTAGCCGCTGTGCCACACGCCACACCTGCAGTCTCTGAATTCAGGACCTCCTTATGCATATCGTACTGTTATTGCTAAGCTTTCGCGATAGTCATCTGTCTTAATAGTTAACCTGTACTATGGATAACTACTGTTATACCATACGTTTAGAAATACCCTCCCAAATCTATGTTTTCATTTCCCATTGGCTCTATAAACAAAATTAGTTGCGGTCACTAAACTTCTAAGTCTGACCGTCCAACGGTTACATTTCAATCCATTTGAGCAACGGACTTCAATAGGAAGAAAGTACATACAACTTCTGTACCATTGGTTAAGTTTACGATACAGTGATTTGGGGTAGTTAATGTGATATGACTTAATATGTGTGTTTTTTTAAATAAAATATGATAAATATTTTTTTGGCTGATGTTGTTATCCACTATTAATAATAATAATAATAATAATAGGCCGTATAACCCCGCCGCCGGGGGAGCTCCGTTTTTTACGTATTTATTTGTGTATTATTGTTTTATATATCGATTTTATAAGAATAAATATGTATTAAATATGAAAATAAATAAATCAGTTAGAATAATAATAATAATTTATTATCAAAATGCCAATTACAAATTTTCCATCTCATCTACACATAAATGCACAAATATAAACAATGATGCTAAAAAAAAGAGATAGAGTGAACGTCTGTGTCTACGATAGTATTAACTGTGTTACGGACACTGGCGCCTTCCTCTTACAATTTATTAGATAACTATTAAGGGCATAGCTACCTCTTTATAACGAAATAAACATCCCATCATTAATATAAAAAAATAGCATTTTTCTTTGAATATAGAAATAATACCTCTTATTGGAAAACCCTGTGTATAGCGAATAGCTCTAATATTTTGTCTTTTATTGCAAACTTCTAAAACATTCACATAAACCTTACATATTTCCATACATATTTACATCATCCTCTATTCCATATCGTTATTTTACACCTTTGAGGGTATAATTTTCACAAACTTTGAATAAGATATTTATTTATGTCGAATCAACAGCCTCAAAATCTGCGAATATAATTTTTAATAAGTTGACCCCTGCATCTATGGTGGAACAACCCTTTGTGAATCCAGACTGTTTCCGATGTAGTAAAATATGTATATTAAAGTGTCTGAGCAACTGGCTAAGCATAAAATAAAATAAATAAAATAAAAAAGGTTTTTATTCACGTAGACTTCAAAAAAGCGCTTGTAAATAGTCAGAACATGTTTGCAGTATTATAGCTGTATACATTATTATTTCCAGTAACATAGATATTAGGTACACATGTATTGATAGTATTAAAACATTAATAAAATTTATTTTATAACAGCAATGATATTTAGCTAGCTCGAATCAAGTTATTGTCAAGAGATTATGTTTAAGTTTAATTATCTAGTTTAAGTTTAATTATCTAGTTTAAGTCTAATTATCTAGTTTAAGTCTAATATTTGTAATACATATTGGCAATAACTTGATAAGCTTTTCAAATATAAGTTTCAAGCTTCTAGTTCTAAAAATGACGATACTTCTATACAAATTTTCATCCCACCCCCGTTTCAACCCCGTACAACCTATTATAGGATTAAAAAGTAACCTACGTCCTTTTTCTGGCTCTAGCCTATCTGTGTACCAAATTTCAATTAAATAGGGTCAGTAGTTCTGGCGCCAGACAGACAGAGTTACGTTGCATTTATAATAATAGTAAGGATTTCAATGGTTGTGGGTATGTAATGACTGCCTCATTGGTCTAGAGCTAACATGTTCAACCGCTACCCTTATCGCGCCAGTAGTCACGATGGTGTCTGGTACTCCAAACAAAAGCTGTGGTAGTACACAACCGATCACAAAGATACGACCATCAGAATAGCTAATGTTCAGTGAACATTGCTACCCTTCTACCACAAAGAATTTTATTATTTCCCTCACGAACTCTTGAAAGCGACACAAAATTAGTTTTACCGACTTTTACTCTAAGAAAATAAACTTCAATAAATAAAACAACAGCCAAGTTCAGTCGGTATCTGGGTACGACATTTATTTGCGAAATTAAACTTAATTTGTGACGAGACCTGTACGTTGTGACTTGACCTTTCTGAGCGTGCGCGTAGGTGGTGTACATACATACATATATACTCGTTGATACTCTCGTATGTTTCCCAGAGGGATATCAGTTTCTACCTGCTATAACTTGCCACAACTACGCTACTAATATATATAATTATTGGAACGAAGTTTTGGAACGAAGTTCCTTATCGCGCGTTGTGAAAGGGGGCTAGACGGAAAAAAAAAACTTGTGTGTATATGTGAGTTATACTTCTTAATATACAACTTGAACATAGTTATCAATTTTCATACCACCTAGAACTAACTTCATGCTGTTATTTTTACGATGCGCGCGCATCGTTAAAATTCACTCCCATACCACCTAGAACTAACTTCATGCTGTTAAATTTTTTGTAATGTAAAAATGTAAAAATTCACTCTCATCATTTTTCTCCATCGCGCCAAAAGAAGTATAACTTCAAAAATTCTTACGAAAAGTTGTCACGTCAATTTTTGCAACTGTGCGGCGTGCGCATGTTTCTCAGTCTGTCTCTCTCTCTCTTATAGAAAGCAAGAGCAGGCCAGATATTTTTTTTTTCTATTTCGCATTGAACCGTGTGGTGTCGCGACGCGGCGACGGTTATTTTTGTTGAGTCTATACAGGTTTTTTGTACATAATAAATAATAAGAAATAACTTCGTTCCACCCGGGTGTCCCTTGACACCTCTCAAGTTTTTATTTATTTATTTATTCATACATACAGCTACCATTACAGTTTAAACCCAATTCGACAGTGATAGTGACTAAATATACATAATTATATCCACATTATTACACTTATCAACATTATTAAAAAGTAAATTTTCTTTTAAATTATTAGGTCAGTCTTAGCGCGCTAGTCAGTGGCGGATTTGCAGTCTTGACCGCTCTAGGCCCCAGGACATGTGCCACCCCGTTCGCAGTACCCTTTCTCATAATGACTGGATATATACTGAATTTACTTTGAAAACAAAAGAACGGTTAAGCGTCTTGGCTGCTTTAAGCTACACATTCATATATACAATACGCTATCCTTAAAATCGATATAGATATCCTTAAAAGCTACTTGAGAAATAAGAATCAGGTTTACCGACTGGGAGAAGCATGGTGGCAGTAAAAGAATGGCACTCCAGTGTCCAAGTGTCAAAGCTTTTAAAGAGGAAAGAGAGCCGTCTCTTGAGGAAAGTAATCGTATCCAAAAATAGGTATATATGAAGAGTACCGTGACTAATCTGGTAGGGAACCTGCCTTCTGGCTCTGGTGCGGGTTCGGTCCTCGCACAAGACAAATATTTGTGTCCATGACATGTGTCTTTTTCTTGGTCTGGGTGTTTTATGCGTATAGTATGTATATATTTACAAAAAATGTATATTATAAGTATTTAATAGCATCGATACTACAAGTGATACTAAAAGGTGTGTCATAATCAATGGTCAGCGTGCGGGATTCGGTAACCATGGCATAATGTAGATATACTATCTTATGTATATACATATAAAAATGAATGTTTGTCTGTATGTCCTTTATAGAATCGTAAACTATGCATTTGATCAAGGTATGATCTTCAGCAAAATGTTGTGCATAGGGCATATGGTTTGTAGGTTTCTGCGTTAGTACGACCAATCTTCGATAGATGGCGTCACTATGATACCTTTTTTTATTTTATTATAATAAGTGGCGTAGCAACGCACGTAGGATAGATCTAGTATTTCATAATTCTGGCATTCAGATACATTCAGAGTCAAATAATCCCATACAACCCTCCTTTCGAAGATTGTTTGTGGTAATATTCAGAAAATCAATAATTGAGTATCCAGAAATAGTACTGTATGTTAAATAAGTAAATTCGATAATTTAATAATCTGAAATCCCGGGGTACGTCCATGACCATACCAATATTATAAATGCCAAAGTTGGTGAGTATCACATAGACTTTATTAATTCATAAAGTTTAACGCGGGTGTAAGCGTGTGGCACGGCTAGTAACATATATTCATTCATCCCTAACTGCCACTACCTACACTAGTATGAACGAAACTGACAAAGAGGTCATAGATACTTATTCTTGTTGAATTTTCGATATATGGCGTCACTATCATACCTTTTTTATATTTTATTATAGTTAGTGGCATAGCAACGCACGTAGGATACATCTAGTATTTCATAATTCTAGCATTCAGATACATTCAGAGTCAAATAATCCCATACAACCCTCCTTTCGAAGATTGTGATTGTGTGATTTTTTGGTGTGTGGGTAGTTATAGTGGCAACAACAAAAATTTGAGCTCTGTTTATTATAAATATTTAAAATACTTATGTACATTATATTATGCTAATTTAAAGTTATAATTCATTTGCTACACCCAATTCACTCATATCAACTATCAAATATTCACTATTTCTCATTCTAATTTAAAAATCACTACCTCACTGCAATTCACTATGGACCTGTACTCGAAATTGTCTGAACAATTAGAACAGCTGGCTGAATCACTCTCCAACAGGATGACTCAACAGGAAGATGATCTTAAATCTGCAGCTGCTGCTGAGGTTCCCCACAAAACTGTCGCTAGCTTGACAAAGGAGTTAGCCGACTTCAAAAGTTTTGTATGCAGTACTCTGAGTGCACTAAGGACCCAGATTGAGCTCCTGATGTTGGGCTTGGATAGACATGAGATGGCATCACGCAGGAAAGTACTGCTTCTCCATGGAGTAAAGGGCGAAGAAGATCCTAAATCATCTGTGGTAGGCATATTACACGACCAAATGAAATTGACAGATGTGGCCTCATCTGATATATCTGTTTGCCATCGCTTGGGGTCCAATAAAAGTAAGCCACGACCTCTTCTGATTCGATTCAAGCACCACAGCACAAGAGATGATGTGTGGAAGGCCAAGACTTCACTTAAGGGCACTGGTTTCACATTGACCGAATTCCTCACGAAGCCACGGCATGATGTCTTTATAAATTGTCGCAAATTCTTCGGAGAAAGGAACTCTTGGACGTCCGATGGGAAAATCGTGGTACTGTTGCCAGACAAATCCAGGCGGAAGATAGAGACTAGTGCTGAGCTTTGCCGTCTAACTGCTCAGTTCCCAGCCACTCAGCCTCCGTTGAACGCTGCACGTAAACCAGCTTCCGCGGGTCAAACGTCGCTCTCTGCAGATAAACCAGCGGGAGAAAAACCGGCGGCGACAGCTTCTTCATCTGACAAAAGGAGCCGAAGACAAGCGAAGTGAAGTTGTTTTGACCTCTTATATTTAGTTGCTTAATACTTGCGTAAATATGTCACATTCAGTCTTTTTCATTCTTATATTGCAACTCATTCCTATTATTTTGTGAATTTTAATGACGGTATTTAGATTATAAGGTTATGCTAAACTTTAGGTTAACATTTTAACTTTGCTTGTCTCTGACATTGACTTTTTAAAGTTCGGTGAAATATGTCTTACAAGAATTGGGCTTTTTGCCCTGTTTTGCGTTTTGTTTTTTTTGTGAGTGTACTGGGGTTGGCTTATTTATTTTTGATTTTCAGACTAAAAGGATTATATAGATATTTATTTTATTTACTTATATTTATATATATACATTTATTTACATATTATGTTAGATGACAACGATGACGCTGTATATTTATCGTGTTCGTCTTCTGTAAGTTCTGATGAACATTATGCTAGTGCGCTTAGTGATGATGAGTCACTTCAACTGCGTGATCAGTTATACTCACACCTCTCTTTCTCTTCTTCCAAATGTTTTAATACGGTCCACATCAATGCTCAAAGTATTCACGCTCACTTTCCCGATCTTTTGTCTTCATTCGATTCTGACCTTATTCATGCTGTTCTTATTTCTGAGACTTTCCTTAAACCTACACTTACCTCGGCACAGTACGCTTTACCCGGATATAAACTGTTGCGAAATGATAGAACTGGAAAGGGTGGCGGTGGTGTTGCCATCTATCTTCGTGCGGATCTAAAGCATAAGGTTATTGAACGGTCTCCAAGTCAATATTCAAAATCTGCTGAAAATCTATTTTTAGAGGTTATTGTTAACCACACTAAAATACTTTTGGGTGTATTTTATAGTCCATCGAGTCAGATAGATTACTTCTCTTCTTTTGAATCGAAACTCGAGAATCTACATTCTCTTTATGAACATGTAATTGTCCTTGGAGACTTCAATACCTGCTTGCTTAAAGATGATGCACGGAGTCGTCGACTCCTCTCTCTTGTTTCGTCTGTCAATATGCATGTCCTGCCTCTGAGTGCTACACACCATGCTCCTCATTCCACTCCTTCTCTTCTAGACCTCATTCTCGTCTCTGAGTCCACCAAAGTGGTAACGCATGGCCAACTTCCAGCCTCCTTCTCTTATCACGATCTTATATATCTCTCTTATAAAATTCGCTGCCCTCGACGTAAGTCACAGTTTCTCTTCCTTCGCAGCTTTAAAAATATTTGTCTGGAACGTTTGAGGGCGGATGCGGGCAGTATTGACTGGTCACCTGTTTATATCTGCAACGATATTGACTCCAAAGTGGCCATGTTCAACCAGCTACTAATTCAGTTGTTCGACAAACATGCTCCACTCAAAAGGGTGAGAGTAAAACATGCCCCAGCCCCTTGGATTAATGACCAAATTAAAAAACTGATGTCTCTAAGGGATAAGGCCAAAAGGAGATTCAAAAAAAGTGCAACTAATGAAAACTGGGATATCTATAAAAAACTCCGTAACAGATGCAGTCGTATGTGTAGAGATGAAAAGAGACGCCACATTTACAACTCTATTAATAACCTCAACACAGCACAAGTATGGCAATTTTTAAAATCTCTCGGTGTCGGTAAATCTACTAGTGACAACACAATAAACGTGGATATTAACACTCTTAATCAGCACTTTTCTAGACCACCTGTTGCTATGAGTGCCGACATCAAATGTTCTACTCTTGAACAACTTCTAAATATTTCTAAGCCATTATGTACTGCTTTTTCTTTCACACCAATCACTGAGAGAGACGTCATAAAATCCATAAAATCCATTTCCACCAAAGCGGTAGGTAACGACGGACTCCAACCACAGATGATCACTATCATTGTGGAAGAACTTGCTCCTATCTTAACCCATATCATTAACCTTTCCTTGGAGTCAAGTTCTTTCCCGTCTGCTTGGAAAAAAGCTCATGTACTACCGCTTCCTAAAACCACAAATCCTTCTTCCTTCTCTCACTACCGTCCAATTTCAATTCTTCCTTTCCTGTCTAAAATCCTAGAGAGCATTGTGCATAAGCAACTGTCTCATTACCTCTGTACTCACAACCTTTTAAGTCCTTTCCAGTCCGGTTTTCGTCCTGGCCACAGCACTGTCACTGCACTTGTGAAAATCACAGACGATATTCGCTTGGCTATGGAACAGAAGCTACTCACCGTCTTAGTACTACTGGATTTTAGCAGTGCTTTTAATTCAGTGGACTTTGACATCCTACTTGGTATCCTTTCCTCCCTGAATGTCTCGGCTCCTGTAATTGCGTGGTTCGACTCATATCTTCGAGGGCGCTCACAGTCTGTACACGCTGAAGAGTCTTTCTCTCAGTGGTGTGATCTTACTGCGGGTGTGCCTCAAGGTGGCGTACTATCTCCTCTTCTATTCTCCGTTTTTATAAACGCAATCACTAAAATCTTAACTTCTAACTATCATCTCTATGCAGACGACTTGCAGTTATATAGGCACTTCAAGGGCATTGAAACTACGGAGGCTATTTCTGCCATCAATAATGATCTTGAAAACATTAGCAAGTGGGCGAAATCTTTCGGCCTCCTGGTCAATCCCTCTAAATCACAAGCTCTCATTATTGGTGGCAGATACCTGCTTAACTCCATCAATTCTTTAAGCATTCCTCCTGTTCTTTTTGATGACGTTCCTATACCATATACGAATCTTGTCAAGAATTTAGGTATCTTAATAGACTGTAACCTTTCGTGGAACAATCACGTTGCAGAAGTAAGCAGGAGAGTATACTGTTCGTTTCAATCCATCAAACGTCTCCAAAAACTCTTACCGTTTCAGACTAAAGTCACTCTCGCTCAATCGCTTTTACTCCCTCTTCTTGACTATGCTGATGTCTGTTTCCTTGATGCAACAGAAGAACTTCTAGATAAGCTCGAACGCCTGCAGAACCTATGCATCCGCTTCATTTTCGGCCTACGGAAGTACGACCACGTGTCGGAGTTCCGGTTGCAATTGAAATGGCTGCCTATTCGGCAGCGTCGGGACTGTCATATTCTTTATCTACTTTATTCCATTCTTCATAACCCTGTTGCTCCCATCTATCTCCGTGAACGCTTTGAGTACCTGGTGCCCAGTGGCAAACCTTGTCGCACAGCTACATCTCTTCTTCTTAGGACTCCTTCCCATACTTCCAGCCGCTATGATGGTTCATTTTCTGTACGCGCAGTACGCCTTTGGAATTCCTTACCACATTCCATACGTGATAGCTCGTCATTGAGTATTTTTAAGAGCAGAACTAAGAATCACTTCTTATCTCTGTAACTTACGTATATATAAGGTATGTAGGTTTATGTAGTTTATTAAATAGATATATATTTTTATAAGGTATCGTATGTAATTATTAGTGTGTATTTTATCAATATATTTACCCGACAAGGTACATAATTATAATAGTTTGTTGTACACTGCCTATACCCATAATTTTGAAAATCTCTCTTTCCTGATGGTTTGCTGGAAGAAAATTCAATAATGAATTAAGCTCGCCTATGTACATGCCTTTTCTTTTTGTAACTTCTAACTTATGTATTTATTTTCTGTGTACAATAAAGAATAAGAATTGTTTGTGGTAATATTCATAAAATCAATAATTGAGTATCCAGAAATAGTACTGTATGTTAAATAAGTAAATTTGATAATTTAAAAATCTAGAATCCCGGGGTACGTCCATGACCATACCAATATTATAAATGCCAAAGTTAGTGAGTATCGATGTATGGATTTTTGTTACTCTTGCACATAAAACTACGGAGCGGATTTTGATGAAACTTTGTAGTAATATAGCTTATAAATCCGAATAAAACATAGGCTATCATTAAAATATTATAAAGGCGAAAGTTTGTGAGTGTGTGACTGTGTGTTACTTCTTCACGTCTAAACGGCCGAAGCGATTTTAATAAAATTTGGTATGGAGTTAGCTGACACCCTGGATTAACACATAGGCTATAATTTATAAAGTTTAACGCGGGTAAAACCGCGGGGCACAGCTAGTAATTTATAAAGTTTAGCCCGGGTGAAAGGTGCCACTCGCTTTCACCCGTGCTAAACTTTATAAATTACCACTAAATGTCACCTACACTGAACACTGGTCATAATCGAAACTAACAAAGAGGTCATAGATACTTATTCTTGTAGACCTCTTATCCTATATACTTCTCATCCACCTTCACTTTAATAACATCTATACATATAATAAAATTGTAGGAAAGTCGAAACTGTACATTGAATATTGTTTTTAAAGAATATCTGGGGCGTGATTTACAATCGATATCGAAGCCAAAAATATAGTTTTTAGAATGTTTGTCTGTTTATCTGTTTGTTTGTATGTATGTCCGGGCTAAACTCAAAAAGTACTGCAAGGATTTACTTCAAATTTTGCATGAATATTACGAAGATGTGGGGTTAACATATAGGCCACATAATATCACGCTATCACCTACGGGGAGGAGCTGTGTTAATTTATAAAGTTTAACACGGGTAAAACCGCGGGGCACAGCTAGTTCCTCATAAAAGCTCCATGTAGGTAGAATATTGAAATGTAATCCGATCATTTGAAGTATTCACGTTCCTAACAATAAAATAAGCATTCGTTATGCGAGTTTTTATTGTTTAGGTTAAGGATTTAAGACCTCACGTACGTAGCCTGCGTTGGCACGCTCGACCTCATGACTTATCTGGATAAATACGATCTTTGAATGATGTTCACAAAAGAATTATTGCATTTTTTTTATTAAATTACAAAGTGGGGCACATCTATCTAAAAATAGGTACATTTTGAGTGGCCAGTTGACGTGGTTGGTAAGCACTTACGTCCCTTAGAATCCACGACTTGCGGTGTGAGTCGTGGATTCTATTCCCACTCAGAACAGATATTTGTGTGCATGAACATAGTGTGTATGTTTGTCATGTGACTGGATGTAATTATCTATAAAAGTACGTATTTACAAAAGAAAATTAGTATATGTAATATATCAGTTATCTGGTTTCCATAGTACAAACTCTGCTTAATTTGGGATCAGATGGCCATGTGTGAATAATGAGCCTGGTAATAATTATTATTTAAATTAGAACTCTCTAGGCGTAGTTTTTCGTTTCAACTCGTACATATTTTTTCCAACTAAGTAACTAACTTCCATCCACTCAATTTAAATGGAGGTGGATAATTAGTTCAGAAATTTAGCTTAAGAAATCAAAGGAAAAGGTAGTGCTAAACACGATACATAATGTATATATATATAAAATAATCTTATTTTTCATACTAGCCGTCTCCACAAAATAAGTTACTCTTTTATGGGGCAATGTACTCGTATAAGATTCTATAACAAACTTCCCAATGATATTAGAGAATTGTCAATGAATATTATTTTTTGTGTGGCATATTACAAAATTTCTGATTATATAAGTGACAAAAGTGTTTGGGATTGAGTTGCTTTAAGTCAAAACACATAAACATTGTAATTAATCTTAAGTAAATTTTATTCAACAAAATGATTCCTACTGAGTTTTCTGGCAGTGTTTCTCAGTAGCTGCCACGTCATGCACTGCACGGTAGGGTAAAAAATGACGATTCTACATAAATGCAATTTTTTAAGGAATTAATTAATTTTGAGATTGCCCAACAGTGAACATCTTCAGCTGACATGATGAAAAGCATTTTTCCTGGGTGTGAGTAAGTTCGTACTCTCACCAAGGTGGGGTGAAACGATAGGCAAAAAAATTGTGATAACGTCGTGTGTTCTATTTTCAAATAACCACTTATAAATCCGTTTACTTGTTTGTCATATAAGTAGGTAGTATAACAAAAGCTTGCCGCCTTTGGAAAGCACATTAAATTGTTGCATATCCGCAGTGTTGATAATAGAGCATACATGCCAGACTGGGCTTACTGTTTGCCATTGTTTGTACACCATGTTCCCGCTAATTCATAACATGATCCGTGTCGTAGAATATTTCGTGTTCACACAGAAAGGTAAGTAAGAGAAACATGGAAAACACCTTTTAAGTTGTAATGATAATCATATATTTATTTGCGAATAATTTGGTGTATCGACCAATTATAAAAATAATGTGAGACTAATACATGTATTGCTTAAAACCTAAGGCATGCAAATATTTAGTTCCAGAATTCTTTAACATTATAAAAATTGTTTTTATTCAGTCATTCATACACAACAGTTTGCAATGTGGTGTTTTAAGTCTATTAGGTAGGAATAAATTATTCAAGAAACGTGCACTCACAGCTGCTTTGATTGTATTTTATTGATCTAGGGACCTCATCAAGTACAAGTCTATATTAATACTGCCGAATTCTAAAACACATGTCACCTACTGTTTTAAACAGTTCTTTATGTTTCTTGACAACGGGAAGACCGTTTGCGGCTGCCATACCTATAGGAGATATCATGTGTTGTCCAACTCAGTAGGCACTGTATAAAGGTTTGCGCATTGTTGATGAGGTCCGGGGTTCAAATTATGGGCTAAACAAAAAGTGTTATAGGAATACTACACTAAAAACCGCCCGTGGCTTGCTCGTATTGATGCTGTATGTCTGTGCAGGTCTTATTGAAAATCCGTCCTATCAGATCATGAGGGTGTGCGAGTAAAGTTTTAAACAGTGTTTGAGCATAAAGGAGACGGATACGTTTTCATACAATATTGGGCCCGGAGGTAAAAAGATAAAAGTGGTGTCCATTAATGGGTTTATAAATTATCAGCCAATCACAAAAAATTACATAGATTTTTTCAATCTGCGAGCAGAGTTATAAATTTTAATACTTCGTACTTAATAGAGAGGTTATGTACCAACCTATACTAAACAGCTGATTTTTAAGGGCCGATACTATATAATAGTTATCCGTGTCCAGAATGTTAGCAAAAGTCGTACACGTTAAGCAATATCAGAAATCCGTAGAGTGAATGCAGTTGTCGAGGGATATATAAACAAAACAATAAAAAATACTCAAATCACACACGCACTAAACGATACGAGAAACGAGTGACCGATCATAGATTAGGATTCAAAATCTGTCACCAGTCACCGTCAGCATGGATTAAAAATAAAGTTGCCAATAACTAATAAATCGATTTGAACGATAACCGATATTAAGTATGATTTCTATTTATTTTATTAATATTTTATTTTTTACTGTTGACTTTATGTTAATATACTTGATAATTTTTATGATTAAATCGGTTACCTGGGGTCTGGTGCAAGAGTTTTTATATTACACTGTATCAACTCATTACCGTTAATCGATTATAGTCATTAACAACCAATTTAATTCGTGACTTAAACTTATTTTGAGATTTCTCGTTTTCCAGATTGTAAATTGCGTCAATTTTTTACGGTTTGAAATAGAAAAATATAACGCTTTTTTAAACCATATCTCAACTTATTACAGTCCGGCCCAGAAATCCCCGTCTCCTTTGTGCCCTATATTATGGCCTGTATTATCATGTTTTTGTTGAGATATTAAAGTGCACGGTACTGTAGCTGAGATACGTCCAAACACACTATTACTATTATTAGTGCTATCTGTATGTGCTCACACACATAGAAATATCACATTGTCGTGCTTTAATTGATGTGCTCATCGAAACTGTAGACTATAAAATAGCGTATAATCAAATCAAAGAAGGTAACTCATGCATACTGCCTAACTTTATATCTCGTGCAGTTTCCTATCTGTTAAGAAAAATAAACTGTGGCTGCATGTCCTATTCTTGGCACAAAGCGCAAATTGTAACATTTCAAAATATTAAAATCACCCACGTGGTCTTTAAACAAACACAGTTTTACTAAAGAGTATCCACGTTTACGAAAAGAGGAGCAATAAAACTATATAGCCCATGTTTTTACGAGCTGCGACATAGAATAGTTTGGTTTAGAGAAACTTGTAGATGAAATGCTATAACATTAGATCTTTATACACCTATGTTGGACAAATAAATAATTTTGATTTGATTTGAAAAAAATGAAAACCCTTCTCAAATTTATTTTTATTTTCCGTGCAAAATAATAAATCTTTAATAATATATGATATAATATCTTAGGATATTATTCACAGACGGCCATCTGATCTCAAACTAAGCGGAGCTCCGATCACACTTTTCGTAACACTCTCATCACGCATGCACCTGCTTACCCCCTAAATTAAGCGTTCATAAAGAAGGTTTACTTCAAAAACATTGTTTTACTTTATAATGACTAAAACAACAAAAATTCAAAATTCAAATTCAAAATATATTTATTTTCTCTTCACAAAGAATAGGGTTATCTAGAATCTAGAGACAATTTCATAATGATATGACAATACTGTCAAGCTATAACCCAATTTAGAGAGCGACTGGTGCCTGATGTAGGTTTACAAGAAACCTGAATTACAGGTGATATAAACAACAAGAGCATCCCAAACATGAACGCTTATAAATACATAGTTTCCTCTATATATTTCTATCTCTACAGCACCACAGTATAAAGAAATATAGACAGTACGCAAACTATCTACAAATGCTCTAAACGGCACACTTACACAAATACAAAACCCCTAAGCAGTTGTCGCTGTACTGCCAGTAGTGAGTGCCGCGTCAAGATGAGAGGACACGGTTTAATTTAACTCTACGATCTTTTTAAAAATGCCACGTGCGTATTGAGTACTAGAATACTGTGGTATTTTAAACAAAAATGATTAAATAAACATAAGAGAAACAATATCAAAAACATTAAGGTTACAACTCTATCACTTCAATAGAGCGTAGGTAATTATTTCATCAACTAGGCTTAATTTCCGTGAACGAGCCGATCCCGCACGTAGATGGAGGAGGCGTGACGGGGCGGAACGACGGCGGCAGCCCGTAGCCTAACGGCCTGGCCACGGCCGTTCGCACAGCGAATAATCGCGCGGTGCGAACGGCGAGGCGTCTAGCGACTGAAACAAACTTATAGAAATGTCCTTATCAAGCCACGCGGAGCGGCGAACGGCGCGGGCGACTGGCGGCGCGGCCGACGAGTAAAACAAATACATGAATCAGTACGGCGCAAGCCACGGCGCGGCGTCGAGCGGCAGTCGCGGCGACTAGGGCAGTGATCAAAATAATTTAGTCGTTTTCGCCGCGAATTATGAACACCGAGGCATTTATTGCTGAAGTTTTAGCAAGACCGCCTATTTGGAAGTTTGGCCACCCACAGCATAAATATAAGCATGTGGTGAAGAGATTCTGGGAAGAAATTAAAATAAAATTTCCAGATTCTGAAGGTAGATAAGCATTTTTTTGGAATTTTTGTGGAATTCTCCATCTACACCTCGATTCGTATTCAAATAATGTACTCCACAATCTCTTCCAAATATTATGTCTTGAACCAAAAAACTACTACTTTATAAGCAATATCGAGATAATAAAGACATTCTCGAACTTCCTTACTGGTCGCGGCGGCGAACGTGACTGCCCGTGGCTTGCAAACGACGCTGCGCGAATAGCCTCGTTTCGTATATGAAGTAGCCTCGCTCCCCGCATCGTCGTTCGCACCGCCGTTCCCCGTGGCCAGGCCGTAACTCCCCTCGGGTCCGCGGCGGCAGTGTGAGAAGTATCCTCTACTGCCGCAACGTACAAGCAGCTCCGGGAAGACAGCGACCTGTTTGTGGCACAGTGCTGTGCCGCACTGGCAGGAGTCGGCAATCGAAGAGGGCAATCCCGAACCCTCCCATCCCGTCTCTCAACCATCTTGCACCGGAGCAGCATACCCGCGTTCCCGGGGTTCCTCCCATCAGGCGCCAAGAGTTGTCCACCGCAGGTTGATTTAATCAGTGCAAGTCTGACATACCCACCCTCTGACACCTTTTGCGGGTGGCATGCGCAAGCATTCCGCCTGCCTTTTTAAAAAAAGGGTATCGTTTCCGTACTGTCCATATTTATACTGTGACAGCACTAAGGTGCGGTATAAAGACGCAATCGTAACATAAAATTGGTCGGATTAGAGTCACCTTAGTTCCGTCAGATAATCCCACGTAAGAGACGGGTTCTGAAGAGGTTGGAAAATCTTAAGAGATAATGATATTTATCTTAGAAGGAAGATTATCTTAACATCTCATAAAGAGATTATGAAAAAGATTGCAGCTTTTTAGATGCGCTTTTATTTTTATTTATAAATAACTTTTACAATTAGGTTAGGTGATGTTTTTCTGCTTCACCAGGTTTTGACGAGTCGGCAAAGTCCTTCCCAAAGATCTCTACAAAAGCCGGCCTTGCGATACCCGAAGCAACATCTACAAAAGCGGCTAGAACAGTCACCTCGCCGCTTTGTACCCTGGGTCCGATTCCCGCGCCGAACAACTATTTGTGTGACCCATAAATAGTTGTTCTGAGGCAGGATGTAATTTGTGTCCATCTATTATATGTTTGTAAAGTCCCCCGCGACACAGGGATTAGATTCCCTAGTACGGGCGTATCCTCTTAAAACAAAAAAAAAAACCAGCGAAAGTCTACCTCATCATCATCATCATAATAGCCTAAAGACGTCAACAGCTGGACAAAAGGCTCCCCAAAGATCTCCACACTTGCGGGTCTTACGATACCCATAATCACTGTCTACAAAAACGTTCCCATGGGCGAAGTATGTAACTACATTATTAGTTCAGTAAATGATAGATCAGTGAAAAGGGCACAGGTGGACGTCGGCGCTATCAATCCATCTCGTACCGTTTCTCATTCAATTTCTTCGCCTTGGAAACGTTAATAGGGTACTCTTGACAAGTATTGAGTTTGAGCTTGTAAGTACCTATTAAAGCGGACCCGGCTCGGGCGCATATGTCCTTTTGCCACTAATTAATGATATTTTTTAATATAATGGGCCCGAGAACCAATAACAGTACTTGCCATCAGTCCAGACAAGAGCCAAATGATAGTGTTCTAAATGGTAACGATAAATAAAAAAATATTGAAAAGATTATAAAACAAAATATCTTTTAGTTTGTTAGCGTTGCAATCGATAGTTAAATTTTATGCCAAAAGTGAAATATTGTACATATATAAGTAGGTACATATGCAAGGTTTCACCTACATAGTGGATGTTACCTACTGAACAACGTACAAAGATTAATTTCTCATACAAGAATTACGATGTTTTTTACATAAGCAGCCAAAAATTTTTTATGGCATTTCGCGAACATGTTTTCTTCATTTATTTTTAAAGAAAACGTTCACACCTGGGATATCCGTGCCGCGAGGTACTTAATATATAATTAACGGACTTTGTATCCGCACACCCAGACTTAGAACAACTTCTTATGAGATTTCTTCTTTCTAGATGTCCTGTGTGGAACTGAAACCACGACGTGGCGTGGCTGTCTTAACCACTGGGCCACACGTGGAGTCTACGTTAGCACATTAAAGCAATTTAAATAAAATTAGCTTTTAAAATCCGCATCGAATTCGATCGCCTCATTGAGAGCTGCTTTATGGCAAAGAGTGGAATGAAACAACTTTAAATGGGGATATCTAAAAAAGTAAAATTCAGCAAAAACTGCAGATACCGTTCCAACAAAAATCACACCAAATGTGCACGACTCTTAAAATAAACACACATAACCATTGGCACATCACGAAGCACCTGTAGCACTTCACATTGGTATCTAAACAAAATCACACCCCAATATCGTTCCAAAAAGGTCACATTTGCACATAAATGTGTATTAGGTTACACCGCTATGGGAACGCGTACAAATATTATTACGTAAACCCCTAACGGAGCAAAAATTCTAATTTTCGAATCCACTGACCTTTACTTAAATTCATCAGAATTCATACTACACGTAGTTTAATTGGAATTGGGAGTGGGCGATTGTTCTTAGAGATGCGTAGGCAAAAAGCCCGAGAGCTTGCGACCTTTTTGATATTTTCCAAGAAAGGACACACATTTCATCATTACAAAGAGCATCTACCCTAACCTATTAACGTTACTTAGACTGTTCCCCGAATGTTGTTGGAAGTTGTTGAACTAAATTTAACAACAGTCTTTAAACCATATTAGTTTCCCACTGTTACTAAACTCTGACCCTAGGTTTACCAATGCCTATAATCATGTCAGCCAAATGAGAGATACAGCTGTACAAAGGCCTTCCAAAACGATTTCTACAATGGAGTTGATTTCGCAATTGCAGTATGATGGACGCTGCTGCCCTTGCTTCTACGCCTCCAACCAGGTTGAAATTGTGATTTTCTAAAGGAAGTATACTTAATCTAATATGAACCCATAATGATACAGACGCGATGCAAACGCGTGTGTGTAGCGATACAGACGCGATGCAAACGAGTGTGTGTAGCGATACAGACGCGATGCAAACGCGCGTTTGTAGCGATATAGACGCAATGCTAACGCGCGTCTGTATCGCTACACACGCGCGTTTGCATCGCGTCTGTATCATTATGGATTCATATTACATTAAGTATACTTCCTTTAGAAAATCACACCCTTTGCAGAGCGTTCATGTCAAGAATATTGTACTTATATTACGACAATGACATATGGAATTCATTGTTAGCTCTCGGACTACAAATATCTACAGCAAGGAAGGTATTTCAACGTCTTTTCACATCAGTAATTGGATTCCAAGTGCTTTTATATCCAGTGCTGTTCACAAAGTTCAAAGTATCAATTTTGTTCATTTCGGGTAGTCGTAACAATTCTTTAATTTAAATTGACGACTCATACCATCTTACCCTACTTTATTAATATTATAAATGCGAAAGTCTGTAAGTGTTGATGTATGGATGTTTGTTACTCTTTTAAGCATAATCTACGGAACGGATTTTGATGAACGGTGAAAGTTTGTGAGTGTGTGACTGTGTGAGTGTGTATGTTTGTTACATCTCTTCACGGCTGGAGCGATATTAATAAAATTTGGTACGGAGTTAGCTGACACCCTGGATTAACACATAGGCTATAATTTATAAATTTTTAAAGCGAGTAAAACCGCGGGGCACACTAGTATAGCTTATATATCCGAATAATTAAACCACTTTGACGGTCACCCATCTATGGACTGACCGCGTACCTATATGCTTACCCTTGCCGATCTCTTAAGGGCCGGTGAGTGCAACTGGCTATGAACGCCTATAGCACAGTATAAGAATGGACAGTAAGGAAAC
This sequence comes from Pseudoips prasinana, assembly GCA_951640165.1. Lineage (NCBI taxonomy): Eukaryota > Metazoa > Arthropoda > Insecta > Lepidoptera > Nolidae > Pseudoips > Pseudoips prasinana. The sequence goes on along the minus strand of OX621259.1, from coordinate 11,805,237 downwards.
TACCTACAAACGGTCGAAACGGCACACTCACACAAACATGCGCATCGACAAGACCTCTAAGCGGTTGTCGCGGTGCTGTCAGTAGTGAGTGCCGCGTCAAAACGAGTTGTCGCGTATACGTTTATCTCCGCAATCTTTTTAAAAATCTAAGTGCGTATTGCGTAGTATACGGCTGTTTGAACTCGGCTTCATCAAAACGGGCGCTTTCGTATTTTAACCGTCCTGCTGATTAATAAAATAAATATATTTTAATAAAAAATAATAATATATATATTCCTACATATAATAAATCATAGGAAAGTCAAAACTGTACATCGAATATTTTTTAAAAAGGATACTTGGGGTGTGATCTACAATGGATATCGAAGACAAAAATATATTTTTTAGAATTTTTCTCTGTTTGTCTGTATGTATGTCCGGGCTAAACTCAAAAAGTACTGCATGGATTTACTTTAAATTTTGCATGAATATTACTAAGAGGACGGGTCAACATATAGGCTACATATTATCACGCTATCACCTACGGGGGAGGAGCTGTGATAATTTATGAAGTTTACGCGGGTAAAACCGCGGGGCACAGCTAGTAAGTATCTAAAATATTAAAGTTAACCCTACAGCATCAATAGAGCGTAGGTAATTATTTAATCAACTAGGCTTAGTAACCTTACTGTCCATATTTTTACTTTTTTTTGACGTGGTGGAAATGCTCTAGTCGCAGTCGCGGGGCCACTAAAACCACCACGGTAACCAGCCTCACAGTGCCTGTAGCGGGGGCTCTGGGTACTCGTGAACGATCTCGCCAGTACCCCCGCTGGACACTGAGCGTCCGCGAGACTCTGACCCGGGGAGGTTAGGGGCCTGATTGCCCCCATCTCCTCCCCAGTACGCACAAGCGTGTTACCTGAGCTACAGCTGGTTACCCTTCCCGGGACCGCTGGTATTCGGAGGAAAAGAACTTCACTCGTTCCCCGCTCCAAACGCCAGCGGTCCTAGGGGTCCATATTTATACTGTGTCTATGGTAATTGGCCTTAATATATGATAAGGATACTTTTCCACGTCCAAAATTTCGTAAATACACTCTATCGAAGACATAGAAGGTTATCCTTGTAACGGAAAAGTTAAAATTATACCTTTTGCACATTCAAAGCTAAAACTTTAATATCTTACTTATCGCTGAATAAAATCCAAAGGTCAATCCGTATTCCCTGAACTCCTTTCAAGTAAACTTCGTTCACGATAAGAAACCAAACTTACGCGCATCTGATGTGAAAATTTATTTAAATCGCATTCAAAGTGGAACCACCTTCTTGGAACAAATGGTATAGCCTACTATGCGTAAGTGACTGTAAATCGAAATCAAGTTATGGATTTTGTCAATATACGTGTACAAAGTAAAATAAATGCAGTGGAAATGAGAGCTCTGAGAAGTATGTGTGGTGTGACTTTGAGAGACAGAATTCGAAATACTGATGTAAGAGAGCGTTGTGGTCTGAAAGAGGATGTAGTCACAAAGATTGAAAAAGGCATGCTGAGATGGTTTGGCCATTTAGAAAGGATGAATGAAAGAAGATTGACAAAAGAAGTATACCTGGCCTGTGTGAATGGGACAACCGGAAGGGGAAGACCACGTCGAACATTCTCTGACCAAATTGGAGATGTTCTCAAGAAAGGGCAGGTCAGAAGTACCCTAAACCGGCGAGCATGTATGAAGAATATAATGACAGTAACCGAGGCAAAAGAAGTATGCAAAGATCGTGACAAATAGAAATCCGTTGTCTCTGCCTACCCCCCTGGGAAACAGGCGTGAGTCCATGTATGTGTGTATGTACGTGTACCTATTTGTGTAAAACTACTAGACTTTGGTCTAGCGGTAGCGTGTTCAACCGCAGATAACGAGGTCCTGGGTTCAATTCCCGAGTCGGGCCAAAAGTGATTTTTGGAAATTTTCTGTAAAAAGAAATAATTTTAATATCAGACCGAAGTCTGGAAGTTGGCGGTATTATACCCCCGTACCTCGGGGAGCACGTAAAGCCGTCGGTCCTGACCTCTTTCTGCTCGTGTCACTAGTCGTCCCATCGAATGCGTGTTTGCACACACTTGAATACTATAATATGTCCCGTGCAGATGGTCGGAGGCCAGTTTTAAAGGAGTCTAGCCTTTAAAACTGGCCTCCGTGGCCTCATTTCGGTTAGAAGGATATTATTATTATTAAAACTGAACTGAGACTAGGTGCGAACGGATGGGAGTACTATATTCTGATTTGGTTTCCACACAGATATGCTTTAATCGCTTACAAAAAACAATAATAATTGAAACTGGAAAGGCTTAATAACGGGCGTTTGTTATATTTTGACTTATTAAGAGGCAAATTATAACCTAACCTAACCGTTAGAAAACCCTCGACTCCAATGATAATTACATCATTTTGGAAAAGAGCTGATACTCTTATATTGCTGGACCGATATTAACCAAACATAGCTAAGAAGCACCGCTAGGAAATTGGCTTTGTTTCAACCGAAAATAGTATTTATAGATACCAACTACAATAGCGAAAAGTGATGCGCGTTATATACGTCCTCTGCTGGGCAAAGGCCTCCTACAAAGACCTCCACAATTGCCGGTCTTGCGCTATCCGCATCCAGTGGTTTCCGCAGAGGATCATCAGTCCATCTTGTAGAGGGCCTACCCACACTGCGTCTTCCGGTTCGTCGTCACCACTCGAGAACCTTTCTGCTCCAACGGCCGTCGGTTCTACTGCCACTGCTTTACTGCCTCTTCAACTTTCGTCGGTGACTTAGGTTCGCCTGCAGATTTCAACATTTCTGATTCGATCTCGCAGGGTGACTCCGAGCATAGTCCTCTCCATTGCTTTTTGGGTGACCTTGAGCCTAATAAGGCCCATAGTGAGCGACTACGTCTCTGTTCCGTAAGTCAACACACACGATATACGCAGTACCGCGCGGTAATAGCCATTACGCAGCGGGACGCCGAGCAAATTAATAATTGAATCGGAGCAGTATGATTTTATTTTATGTTGATTTTGTTTCAATTATCTTTTATATAGATTTTTTTGTTTCTTTCTTTTTTTACCGTATTCTTTTATTTTGTTCTATGTATAATTTTTAAGAAACGTTTTGTCTTATGTATCGATTCGTCTTTGTATAGCACATATATGACTCACTGTGGCAGATAGCTGAAAATCAGCATTACAGCCATATTGTGGTTGTAACATCATGCTGAGCTGCTAGCCATTTGAGCGCACTAAATCTGTTTTATTAACAATAATATAGTATTTTGTATGGTATTTATATTGTATGTCGCCATTGTTTCTTTTTGTATCTTTATTATGTGTGCTCAATAAATATGTTTTTCTTCTTTCTTCTTCTTCCTCAAATAGGACAGCAAATACACGCATCGCACCTGTTACCCTCTCACCCTATACTCGTTACTCTCGTCGCTCTGCATACCGTAAAGCCAAGCTTGGAGCAGTTTGTAATGTCCGAAAGGGCGGAATGTTTTAGGTAGGCTGTCACTCACTTGCACAGAGTGAAAACTTCCAAGTCCAAAACTCTAATTGAAGTGGTGACGAAGTGAAACTTACTTTATTAATGAAACTTATTCCAAGAAGTTCGTCGGAGGAACTTCCGTCCGTACAAGTTTTTTTTTGGTTTTGTTTTTGACCTAAGCAGAGCTAGGGTTGGCGATTTTAAAGATTATAATATGAATTCCAATAGTAATAAATATTTGAGTTCCAGGGAAGCATGAGACTGTAATAAAGATTTTTTTATGGACAATATCACACAGATCATCCTATCCCCAAACTAAGCAAAGCTTGTACTCTGGTTTCCAGGCGACTATATACATACTTATATAGATAGATAAATACTTAAATACATAGAAAACATCCATGACTCAGAAACACATATTCGTGCTCATCAGACAAATATTTGCATTTACCGGGATTCGAACCCAGGACCACCAGCTTCGTAGGCAGGAGCACTATCAACTAGGCTACGGTGACCGTCGAATGTATGAGTAAAATAAATATCTTGTCATAATATTTTATATATTAACCAACTTACATTAACGGTTAGACCAAACATACATTTTGGTACAACTAACACACTGCCATTTGATCCAAAACGACTACTTCTTCAAACTTGGTTAATTCGAATATATTTCCCGCAATAATCGGAGGCAACCCTACTGACCCGGAGATAAATACCATTTATCGCCACATACGAGGGTGGGCGGGCTTTTATTGAAGAAACTAGTTCTTTTGCGTACTCTAAGAAAACTTCATCAAACTTAGTACTTAGAAAATATCAACCAATAAAGTACAAAAGGCGTCAATGACTCGTGCGATTTTGTTCTGTAAGACTTTTAAATAAAGTTCAAAACAGCTAAACAGTGATGGAATTGATGCCCTTTTGTATTTGGAACGGTCTGACAGTAAAATAGCAAATAATGTTGTGTATGTGAGGATCGTGTTTGCATCACAAATAGCAAAGTTTACTTAAGGAGGATAAATTGTAAGGATAAGGAGGTTATTGTCCGTGTAATCCCTCGAGTCGAAGGGTTACTCGTTTGTGTCGACTGTTTGGTGAAAGCTGCTCCGCAATTTATACAGACTTCGTTTCTTTTTGGTTTAAATTATGTTATACATCATAATAATAATAAGTTGTCAAAGTATTTAGATTTGGCTTACGAGGTTACCGCTATGTGGGATGTGAACTCAACAATAATTATCCCAATAGTCGTCTCCGTAAACGGTCTCATAACAAAGAGCCTCGACCAACATCTTAAGAGGCTCTCACTGGATCACTGAGTCAAGGGCCGGATACAGAAGGCGGCAATTATGGGAACGGCACGCATCGTGAGGAGGTTCCTCACTCTGTCGCCCTGACCACCGGCGGCCTAGGGCGTATAACCCCGCCGCTGGGGGAGCTCAGTTTTTTACGTATTTATTTGTGTATTATTGTTTTTTATATCGATTTTATAAGAATAAATATGTATTAAATATGAAAATAAATAAATAAGTTGGAATAATAATATCCTAGGACAATATTCACACACGGCCATCTAATCCCAAACTAAACAGAGCATTTTTTTTGGTTAATACATACTTATTTTTTTTTCACACCCAGACTCAGAACAAACAGACATATTCATGCAAACGAATATCTGTCTTGGGTGGAAATCGAACCCGCAACCTGGGGCGTCAAAAACAAGCATTTACAAACCACATATCTGTATTCTTCTCTCTCAAAGATATAAAAAGGCATGCTGAGATGGTTCGGGTATTTAGATAGTATGAATAAAAGAAGATTTACAAAAGAAGTATACCTGGCCTGTGTGAACGGTATAACCGGAAGAGAAAGACCTCGTAGAACATTCACTGACCAAATCGGAGACGTTCTCAAGAAAGGGCAGGTCAGAAGTACCCTAAACCGGCGAGCATGTATGTAGAATATAATGACAGTAAACGAGGCAAAAGCGGTGTGCAAAGATCGTGCCAAATGGAAATCCGTTGTCTCTGCCTATACCCCACGAGGATTCTACCAGACTCACTTTAAGATACTTGGCATCATGACCTTGCCATCCATTGATATCTTCCAAGTAGCTACGTACGTTAGAGGTAACATAGAAAACTGGTGAAGTATACACATATAATAAGAGACACGCGAATCAACTGACAGCCGTAAAACACTCCCTTGCCAAATCCTCTAAGCTCACTCATGTCATGAGCCCTACCATATACAACAAGTTACCGGATGCCGTTGAAGTAGCTCCTGCCTTGTTAAGTTTTAAATACCGTCTCAAACGCTGGCTTATTAAGCCAACTTTTTATAATTATAACGAACTATTGAATTCCAAGTGAGCGACTAACATTTATATAAAATCTTATTTTTATTTTACTTTAGCTTGTTTTAGTTTTTAAGTGGACTTATTATTTGAATTCTAATTTCGTTTTTATTTTATTTTATTGTATTTGTGATCATCATATACAACATGTAACTTAATTAACGCAAATCCTGAAAAAAGTTTGTTCAGAATCGTTTAATGAATCGATTTATATCATTTTTATTATAGATAATTTTTAATTCCAAAATAATTAAAACTACGGAAATTATTGTCATATTAACCCTGTACAGACAAAACAAATTGAAATGGACCGCAAGTCAAAGTAATAAGACTTTTAAAATCGCAGTTTTGTTTGTATTCATAGAAATTCCATCATTCAATACAAAATAAAGAAAAATAAACTTTAATCAAAAAACTAATTTGGGAAATAACAATGCACGTTACGTAATAACAATACGTGTTAAATAAAAAATTCAGTGTATGTATTATGATTAAAACATAATATTCTAATTGGGGTGTTTGAGGGTGTGCGTTAATTACGTTACATGTTGTATAACAATTATTGACATGTAAACTGGCTTTACGAAATAAATGAATATAAATATATTGCTCTCTGTCGCTATACCAAGCTTCTCTACAAAAAGACGGGTATAATTCTCTTTTACTCAACATTCTAGCCCACTGATAAACAACAGCCCTTGTAATAACAAGTTGAAAACAAGGCGTTCATTAGCGTTACAGCCCTTAACCAAGTGTTACACCCCTTAAGCCGCAGTAAGAGGGGTCGTACAACCAGGCTACGTCCTAAGGGAGAAAGCAACAAGTTCCTCCACTAACTCTTAAAGCCGGCATTTGTAAGCTAATCTGAACTTGGTCTACAGACATAAAACTTGTAATATAAATATGTAGACTATACAACGTGGAGGTTACTTAAACAGCGCTATCTACTTGTTAAGGACATTGCTTAGGCTTACTTACTTACTTATCGTATGGGCAGTGGTTACCTATTTTTTTTTTTTTGTTTTTACGTGGTGTATATGCCATTCGCACGTTGTGAAGGGCCGACCCACTAAAACAACCACGGTAGCCAGCCTCACAGTGCCTGTAGCGGAGGCTCTGGGTACTCGAGAACGATCTCACCAGTGCCCCCGCCGTACACTGAGCGTCTGAGTTTCTCCCCCGGGGACGGGAGGGGCCCGAATGCCTCCCCCCCTCCCCATCACGCACAAGCACAGCAGGTTACCTCTTCCCGGGACCGCTTATACAAGACGAGTGGAGTGCCCCTCCTCCAAACGCCAGCGATCCCAGGGTGGGCAGTGTTTACCCTAGTATCAGAGTTGTTCAAGCTGTCCATTAGGCCTCTGACATGGCTTAACGACTGTTGCCTAATGGCGAGACCGACAGCTTAAAGTGCCCTCCGAAGCACGGAGATGCTCAGAAATTAAACCACTTTGGTGGTCACCCATCTATGGACTGACTGCGAGCCTAGTTGCTTAACCTCGCCAATCACTTACGGACCGGAGAGCAGCTGGCTGTAAGCCCCTCACATACTATAAAATACATTCAAGAGAAAATATTCATAAAACCTTTAACAAAATCCCGTTTCGAGGTTAGAATCCCCCCTCGGTACATTACAGGCTGAAATTATTCATGAAATATTACGTATGACAGATGCGGGACTCAATGTACGAATTTAACGATATTCGCGTAAATCACACACAATTTATAGTTATATATATCATAAATATTTGCTGTGTGGTGACGGCAGCAAATATCCAGTTCAAGTTCTTTATTGCATTCATGTGTTACAATAGGTGTTAATGTACAAAATTATGTGTCAAACATGAAACCTGTTGGGTGTTGCCATAGACTTATATGAATACATATAGGTCAATGGGTGTTGCAAATACATTTAGTTATAACAGTCTTTAATTAATATAAAAGGTGAATATAATAGCTTTAAATAAATTTCAAATTAAAGTTACATTATTAATTACATACATACATACATAGACTCACGCCTGTCTCCCAGAGGGGTAGGCAGAGACAACGGACTTCCATTTGTCACGACCCTTGCACACCTCTTTCGCTTCGTTTACTGACATTATATTCTTCATACATGCTCGCCGGTTTAGGGTACTTCTGACCTGACCTTTCTTGAGTACGTCTCCGATTTGATCAGAGAATGTTTTACGAGGTCTTCACCTTCCGGTTGTACCACTCACACAGGCCTGGTATACTTCTTTTGTCAATCTTCTTTCATTCATCCTTTCTAAATGGCCAAATCATCTCAGCATACCTTTTTCAATCTTTGTGACTACATCCTCTTTCACACCACAACGCTCTCTTACATCAGTATTTCGAATTCTGTCTCTCAAAGTCATTATTACATTATTAATTACTATGAATATATATTTTTTTAATTATGTAGATATTAGGTATATTATTATATACTTAGGTTAAAATTTTTAAATAATCATTATACAATAAAAATGATAATAAAGTAAGTACATATACAATAAAAAACAAACATACATACATAGACTCACGCCTGTTTCCCAGAGGGGTAGGCAGAGACAACGATTCCCATTTGTCACGATCTTTGCACACGTCTTTTGGCCTCGATTACTGTCATTATATTCTTCATACATGCTCGCCGGTTTAGGGTACTTCTGACCTGGCCTTTCTTACAATAAAAAAGATACAAAATAATAATTTTAATAAATGTCAAATCATTTTAATACCCCATTTCAAATTGTAATGATATCATATTGTGTCTACTATTTTATATTTGTCCTCAAAAAACTCTTACAGGCTTGTAACAAGATCATCACCCCATCTCATTCCGTTGCATAGAAGTGGACCTGAGGGAATATCTACCAGAGGACGGGCAGCAGCGTCTCTCTGTGTACTATGACTGCTCGTTGGTCTAGCGGTAGCGTGTTCACCCGCAGAAAACGAGGTCCTGGGTTCAAATCCCGGGTCGGGCCAAAAGTGATTTTGGTACATTTCTGTAAAAAGAAAAATTTCTCAGCATCAGTCCGAAGTCTGGGAGTTGGCGGTATTATACCCCGTGCCTCGGAGAGCACGTTAAGTCGTCGGTCCTGTACCTGACCTCTTGGTCGGTCATGGCCAGGTCGTGTCGCTAGGCGTCCCATCGGATCATGAGAGTGATTGAATAGAAAGTGCTCCTGTGTTTGCGCACACACTTGAGCACTATATGTCCCGCGCAGATGACTAATCTCTATTGAGACTGGCCGCCGTGGCCGAAATTCGGCTAGGAGGACATTATTATTATGACGATCATACTGACATCGCCAACCCTTCTGCCAAGCGTGGCGATAATGGCATATGCCCCCAAGATGAAACTTCGGGGAGGCTTTTGTCCAGCAGTGGACTTTTTACAGCTGTTATGGTAATGATTGATCACAATTATCAATGATAAATAAATCTCTTGGGACAACTAACACACTGCCATCTGATTTCAAACGAGGCAAAGCTTTTGCTATGGTAACCAGACAACTAAAATAAATATTCTTACCTATAGTATATATTTAAATACATCCTACTAATATTATAAACGCGCAACTTTGTAAGTATGCATGGATGTTTGAACGCATTTTGACGCATCCAGGTAAAAACTACTTAATGAATGTTGACGAAACTTTACAATAATATCTATATATATATAAAAATCAATGCCACTTTTTTGTTGTAATTTTATAACTCAAGAACGGGCTCGCCTATCCAAACCAAATGTTTAGGCTTTGTTCGGACAATTAAGTAGATGGTTTATCTGAAGTTTGCACAAAATCAGTCGCGTGGTTCTTAAATTATAATTTTTTGGTAGGTTATATATCCGAATAACACATAGGCTATAATTTATAAAGCTTAACGCGAGTAAAACCGCGGGGCACAGCTAGTACTTTATACATCAGAATAACATATAGGCTACAATACAACTCACCAACCCTACTCACCAAAAGTAAGTAGAACTTGAAAGAAACGGTATCAATTAGTCTTAAAAAACTTACTTAGGACAAAACAGAAGCATTTATTCATCCCTCTAATTAACATCATAATTTTACACTTTACTTTTATTACAACACTTACACACACTTGCACACATGCACTCATTACACCCGCACTTACCTGTCCACACACACTCAAGCTCCCATTCAAACACATAATGTAAATAATGCGAGACATTTAATTTCATTAATTTAATTTTTGTGTAGAATTATAATACATTAAATAATTAAATTGGAAGGTGCTGGTGCTTATAGCGCAGGTTTTCCTTTTTTAAGCACCAGCCGCACTAATTATAGTACTTACCATACCAAATAATGTATAAATAAATAAAATAAATAAATTTATAAATATATTGTGTGAATTGTCCAAAATATGACGATAAGTGTCAAGCAGGAAAAAATCTACCACCCCTAGATATTCCGGCGTCCTCTGCCAAAACCGCTAGAGGTACACATCCTCCTATTATTATAAATGTAAAAGTTTGTGAGTATAGATGTATAGGTGTATGTTTGTTACTCTTTTACGCCAAAACTACTTTAACGCGGGTGGAACCGCGGGGCATAGCTAGTAGATAATATTATCACACAAAGATGTCCTGGGTGGACATCGAACCCACGTCCATATTGTTGATACGAATTTCTTTCTCAAATGCCGGCTTTTCACTTGTAACCCGTCTACTGACCATGATCGGCGATTATCAGTTACAAACTTTGACAGATTGGGGTAGCTTGATGTGCTGGCGTCTGTACCTATTATAATAGGGTAAAACATATTTATCAATACTTTTGTAAAATACATACTATTTAACTTACAGCTCAACATCGTCACCAGGTCGGAAGATAATGGGATGGGCTTACCTGAAACGGAGAATAAAATAATAAGTAAAATACAAATACTGCACAAATAATACGACCATAAACAGTCTTCTCCATTTACCCACAAAACCAATATCTGGAGTAGTTTATTATACGGATCTCATAGCAACAAGGAACAACTTCCATGCGTTAAACGCTTTTGCCATCATCATATCAGCCGAAAGACGTCCACTGCTGGACAAAGACCTCCCCCAAAGGTCTCCACAATTGCCGGTCTTGCGCTATTCGCATCCAGAGATTTCCAGCGACCCGCACAAGATCATCGGCCTATCTTGTAGGGGGCCTGCCCACGCTGCGTCTTCCTGTTCGTAGTCGCCACTCGAGAACCTTTCTGCCCCAGCGGCCGTCGGCTCTACGAGCTATGTGCCCTGCTCACTGCCACTTCAGCTTGTCAATTCTTACGGCTTTTGCCATACCTACTATTGAAATCACTTAGGACCCTTAAATTGATCCTTGGTGCTTATACAGCTGGCTTCTCTAGTTGCAATTCTCTCGTTTTATGAGGCTATAGCCTCTTTATATCACTCTGTCTCCCGCTTCGCTCAGGAGGGAAATGGAACTATTAATTTTCTAACTCCTCCTTTTTTTCTTTCAGATTAAATTCGTTGCGGGATCCAAGACAGTTAAAGCGCTTCACCGGGACATGCCTGAGCCTCACCGCTCAGTGTCATTTCATTGTGTGCCACTGTTGATCCTGGCTTACAGGAGTTGCAGTGGAGGCGTAAAAAAATACCCAATAAACCATAAACTTATTTTACCTGTGCCTTTTTCTTTCAGATTAAATTCATTGCGGGATCCAAGACAATTAAAGCGATTCCTCGGGACATGCCTGAGCCTCACCGCTCAATGTCATTTCATTGTGTGCCACTGTTGATCCTGGCTTACAGGAGTTGCAGTGGAGGCGTAAAAAATACCCAATAAACCATAAACTTATTTTACCTGTGCCACTTCCTCTTAGTTCTAAATCAGAGAGAAGCACCGTAATATTTTTGTAATCTCGGAAAATATACATTGTCCTTATTTCCGTCGTTGTTTTAAAAAATATATAAAACACCATCGTAGACCTCATATTTTACGATTATCGAAGATTACTCTCGTAAACACCTGACACAGAGGCTTTTCTCAAAAACTGGGTACCGTGGGAGTTTGAAATTTGGCACTGTGCAATTGTTGCCTTGGGACATTAATATTTTGTATACTAGCTGTGCCTTACGATTTTTCCCGCGTTTAACTTTATAAATTATAGCCTTTGTGTTATTCAGACATATAAGCTATATTACTACAAAGTTTCATCATAATCCTTCGGTAGTTTTTGCATGGAAGAGTAACAAACATCCATATTTACAAACTATCTCATTTATAATATTAGTATTAGGATTTGACTAAGCAAGCTTAGAGCTAGAGAGCAAGCTAGCAAGAGCAAGCTCTTTGACTTTTCGCTTACCGGATATGATCGAAATGCGGATCAAATCCAAAGACATATTATAATTAAAACTGACGTGAGGAACTAACATAGTGTAGGTAAATAGGGGTATACGCTATTTTTTAAGGTTTTTTTTTTATTATGTACACACGGCCATAGCTGGGCACCGTTAATCAAATAGTTAACTTCGTAAATCGTTAATCCGCTACAAAAAGTTAGCTTTGTTAAACGTTAAAGCGTTACATTTCGGAAGAATTAACGCAAGTTAACGTTAATCGTTAATTCTCTAATATGTGTAAAATTGCATTTTTATATCTTGGCATTAGTGAACTTATAAAACCTGTATGTTTAGGTTCTGGAAGTTCAAGCTGGAAGAAGAACAAAACAAAATACTTGTATAATTCAAATGTGTAATTAATTCGTGGGGCATAAGGTATGCAAATCAGAAAACTAATATACTTCAATCAAATACTACTTTTCTTTTGTAAATACTTACTTATATAGATAATTACACCCAAACTCAGGACAATTCGACATGTTCATGGCCACAAATATCTGTCCTGTGTGGAAATCGAACCCACGAACTGCGGCGTGAAAGGCAAGTTTCTACCAATCACGTGAACCAACCAGTCAAAACCGTACTTATCTAAATACCTATGCAAAAAGCTATCCTAACGTGTGTCTTGTACCATACGTTAAATGGTGTTAAGCAACAAATAGGATTAGTTATTCTCACAGCTCTACATTTATAAACCTACTATTGTATTCCCTAAACGGAATATATAACATTTTAGTAATACCAGGTCTGGTTGTTCCGTAGATAAGTCACAGTATAAATGTAGAAAGTATGGAAACTAAATTTGATAAAATAACTACTACGCTCTATTGAAGCAATAGGGTTGTAACTATTAATGATTTTGATACAGCGTTTTTTATTAAACATTTTTATGTTAAAAATCAACAGGAAGTATTAAAGTTCAAAATACGATAGCCCCGGTTTCGATGAAGCCGAATTCAAACAGCCGTATACTACGTAATACACTCGTGGCATTTTTACAAAATTCGCGGAAATAAACTTATGCGTGACCACTCGTCGTGACGTATTACTCACTACTGACAGCACCGCGACAACCGCTTAGAGGTCTTGTCGCTGCGCATGTTTGTGTCAGTGTGCCGTTTCGAAATTTTGTATGTAGTTTCCGTACTGTGTATATTTTTTGTACTATGGTTAAGTTATGAAAATACCCGCTATGCGCTCTCTGGGAAAACTAAGCTCAGTTCCTAGTTAATATTGTGTGGCGATATGGCGCTTTAATGTGCTGACTTTGACTGCACGTGTGGCGCAACGGATAATACAGTCGTCGCGCCACTTCGTGTCCCGGGTTCGATTCCCACCCAGGATTGAGATTGAGCCGTGTGGTTTCGGGCCCAGGAAGACTAACAGGGCCACTTCACACCATCCGTGGGTGTCGTAAAAGGAGACTAAAGGATTATCGTAGTAGTTAAGTCCAGTGGTAAGACCGTTGGACTGTGAAGTCTGTGGTTTCGAGTTTAAACCATGGCGCGCATTTCAGACTTTTCGAGTCCATGTGCGTAATAATAATAATAATAAAATAATAATAAAAGTTTATTTTGACAGGCACTAAGTCCCAATTAAAAAATTCAATTACATTGGATTAAATTACAATATAAATATACAATTACACTATTATTCAATATAAATAAATTACATATAAATAAATTAAAATTAAAAATTCTACTTATAACTAACCTAATTACCTAAGGTTCGGACTCTGGTGGACTTTAATCCAGTACCTGTAAATCGGGCTGCAAATATCCTCACTGACGATCCTTAACAATTGATTAGCTGAGCTCCGTATTCTGTCCCAGAAGGATGCAATGCTAGATCTAATGATTGCATAGAAATCAGGCATCCCCACCTCCGCGAACATGCCAGACGCACTGCCATATTCTGGCAAATAAATAATTTGATTGATTGATTGATTGATTGCAGTACCGTGGGAATCCCATAAGAATGCGGTAGGCATCATTATATTGCACTGTCATGGTACTCCAAGTGGCTTTTCTAAATTTCGTCCATAGCTGACATGTATAAAAACCTAAGCAGTATGCACGAAACAAAGTTTTCTTCACGCCTGTACTGCATCGGTTAAATCTGCGTGCAAGCATGTTACATTTGACAGAGAGTGCCCTTCTTTCCCGTTCTATATCGGAGTTATCTGCAAGATCGTCAGTGAGTATGTGACCTAGGTACCTAAACTGCTTCACAACCCGCACTGATGTTCCATTTACCTGCACTACCGGGATGGTTGCCGGACCTTTTCCAGCTCTAAAAACTAGCATTTCTGTTTTTAAAACGTTATAACGCATACCATGGGAAGCAGCATAGCGCTCACATATCTCTATCAGCTTACGTAAACCTCTAATAGAAGGCGCTAAAAGCACCATATCATCGGCGTAACTAATGTTATTGTAACATATACCCCCTATATGACAACCGATCCTGGTCCTTCTCAGTTCTTCTATCAATCCATTTATATAAATGTTAAATAGACCCGGGGAAGTCAGTCCCCCCTGGCGTACGCCGCATTCCAACGTATAGCCATTAGAAAGCGCTTCACCCCATCGTACGTTGTTAGTTTGGTTTCCGTACCAGTATCGCAGTAAGCTAACATAAATCTTGTATTTCATTAATAGACATAAATCTTCTATTTAAATAATTAACCGTGTGGTTTTCGTCCCAGAAAAAATAACAGGGCCACCCCATACCATCCCGTGGCTGTCGTAAAAGGACACTAAAAGATTATCGTAGTAATTAAGTCCAATGGTAAGACTGTTGGATTGCGGAGTCAGTGGTTTCGAGTTTAAACCAAGGCGCGCATTTCAGACTTTTCGAGTCCATGTGCGTAATAGACATAAATCTTGTATTTAAATAATTAACCGTGCGGTTTTCGTCCTAGAAATAATAACAGGGTCACCCCATACCATCCCGTGGCTGTCGTAAAAGGAGACTAAAGGATACACCAGGTAGTCGGGCGGCAGCGTCACCTGTGTGATATCTACCACCTAAAAGCGGTCGCCAGCTCACATGCCAAGCGCGCTGACTACGGCATCCCAATCAAATGGCCTTTAAGAAAAGAATAGGCTCGCTTCTTCAAGTTGCCATGCCATACCGAATCGGAAATACCTCCGCAGCTAATTGATTCCACAGAGCGGTAGAGCGCGGCAAAAAATTTCTTGTGAAACGCACGGTGATCATTCATCCAGGTGATAAGGATCAAATTTCCACTTCTGGCGAGAGGGTCTGTGGCGGAATGTGGCGGCAGCTATAAGGTCGAACAATTCCTCTGAAGTTGAGGTGGCGATTAAACAAATAAAAACTCGGACCGCAATCACCTGCTTTTTCTCGCCATGTTGGCAGATTATACATTTTCGCTGAAAACCATCAGTCATTCATCTATAATTTCAAGCAAAATAATATAATTAGGCCTCTCCATAAATAGTCGTACTTCAGAGAGGTTTGGTGTTCATCTAATATGTACTTTAATACGATTAAAATGTGTGGATGACCTTTGACTTCGTGCCATTCCTCTCGCTCAAACATTAATTATTTAAAATGTTGCTTTAGTTATTAAGGCAGTGTTCCATGGAAAGATATACATATTAAGTATCTTCTACACAATTGCAAACCAATATCCAGCAACAGAGGTCACCCAGGTGAATGCCATCCATCTATACTGCACAACTGCAGTCAGAATGCACAACTGCAGTCAGACTACAGTTGTGCAGTCTAGATGGTCACCCTGGCGGTTGCCATCTATCTAGACCGCAGTGGTGCAGTCTAGATGGATAACAACCACCAGGGTGACCTCTGTTGTGGGACGTTGGTTTGCAACCGTGTAGAAGATGCTTTATGTCCTCCTAGCTGAATTTGGGCCACGGTGGCCAGTCTCAATAGAGATAAGTCATCTGCGCGGCACATATTATAGTGCACAAGTGTGTGCGCAAACACAGGAGGAATTTCTATTCCATCGCTGTCATGATCCGTGGGACGCCTAGCGACACGACCGAAAAGAGGTCAGGTATAGGATTTACGACTTTACGTGCCCTCCGAGGCACGGGGGTATAATAGTGCCAACTCCCAGACTTCGGGCTGATGCTGAGAAATTTTTCTTTTTACATAAAAGTCCCAAAATCAGTTTTGGCCCGACCCGGGGATTTGAACCCAGGACCTCGTTCTCTGCGGGTGAACACGCTACCGCTACACCAACGAGGCGGTAAAGTAAATATACACATACATTTTCACTAATGATACATTTTGACTAATGATATGTTTGAATAACACAATGTCATAAAGCTGTCACTTGTTTTAAATAAATTTATTTAATCTACGACTTTATACAGTTTCGCGGATAGTAAATTTACGCCAGATACATTGAAATTTATGGAATTTTTTATAGGCTGCTCCACTTTTGGACTCTGCCCAGCATAGGCTGGAGGAGTGCCCGGCCTGGGAGGCTGAGAGACGAGTCCTGGTCGCTGAGATCGGACGGGATCTTTCACCGCCAGCAGTCGTGTATGCGATGCTGGCTGGCGACTCCACCAAATGGGACGCCGTGGTCTCCTTCTGCGAAGCAGCCATGCTCCAGAAGGAGGCCGCCGAGCGGGATCGGGAACGAGCCGACCTCGCTCGTAGACGGAGGAGGCGTCGGGGCGGCGGCGGCAGCCGTTAGCCCTACTCCCCTCGGGGTTGCGGTGGCAGTATAAGAAGTGTCCTCTACTGCCGCCACGTGCAAGCAGCCCCGGGAAGACAGCGAACTGTTTGTGGCGCAGTCGCTGTGCCGTACTGGCAGGAGTCGGCAAATGGGGAGGGCTAACCACAGCTCTCCCCGGGTGCGTGTCCCGACCATCTGGGACAAGCGCAAAAGGGGGGCACCGGAGCAGCATACCCGCGTTCCCGGGGCTCCCCGTATCAGGCGCCAGAAGAAGTCCACGGCAGGTTAGTTTTAGTCGGTGCGAGTCCGACATACCCACCCGCAGACACTTTTTGCGGGTGGCATGCATTAGCATACCCCCTGCCTTATCAAAAAAAAAAAAAGGCTGCTCCACTTTTATTGAACTGAATAGATGTGCTCTGTGACTGACGGCATAGAATATCGCCACCCCATCTCATCCCGTGGGGGTCTCATAGCTAGATGCTCTCACCGGTCCGTAAGCGATCGGCGAGGTTAAGTAACTAGGCTCACGGTCAGTCCATAGATGGGTGACCGCCATAGTGGTTTTAATTTCTGAGCGTCTCCGTGATTTGGAGGGCACGTTAAGCTATAGGTCACGGGTGTAAAAAAAAAAACAGAAAAAAAAATCTTCCATAGGAACCCCCGTGCGGGTGAAGGCCTCCTCCAGGTTGTGCCATTTATCCCTATCTTGTGCCAAACCGAGGCACGCGAGGCCGGCGTGTTTGCCTGCGGTCTCGCGTATATCATCTGACCAGCGTTTGAGCGGACGACCTTGTTTGCGCTTTCCACTTCTTGGTCCTTTCCACTCTGTGACCACTTTCGTCCAACGCCTATCCTCAAGTCTCGCTACATGACCGGCCCACTTCCATTTTAGTCTTCTGATATGTCGTAAAGCATCTCTAACTTTGTAACGTTTCCGAATTTCTTCAAATCTGACCCTGCTTTAAGTTTTATCCCTAGGAGACTTCTCTTTCCATCGCTCTTTGGCATACCGACAGTATATTTGCGTTAGCTTCTGTTAAAGACCAGGTCTGGCTGCCATAGGTTAGTGTAGGTAGAATGGTAGAGATGTCCCGGTTGTAGTCATCAGATAACAGCCATCACAGAGGCCTACTGGGCGGCTTGAACAACTCTGAAACTAGGGTAACCCCTGCCCATACGATAAGTAAGTTGGGGGCGTAGAAGTTGAACCGAGGGAATATCTATCAGACAACGGGCAGGAGCGTCTGTCTACTATGCCCATCATACTGCGGTCGCCAACCCGTCTGCCAAGCCTAGCGATTATGGCAGTTTTGATAGGTAAACACAGCAATGACGCAATACTAGTTGTTTATATTCTCTTTGATGACATTTAAAGTGGTTGGATTCGCAACCAAACACTACTACAGGTCGATACGCATGATAATTTTGTAATTTAATTAGAAGTAGTTTTTTAAGCGCTATCAGCGTAACAGTAATAATTATTATTAACTGTAACATTTGCTGAGGTAGACGCCTTTCCTAGCTAGTACTTATAATGTTGCATTCTTCATAAGTATTATGGAAAATAAATGCAATTAGTTATATCGTCTTAGATGTAAACTTAGTTAAGGATTATCTGTGCTTGTTGGGAATAAACCTTTTTTATTTATATTTATTTATTTATTTTCCTACCTAGTTACTTTTATTAGTGGCAGCTCCTAGACTTACCCGTTGCGGCTCGTTACTAGAATTATTTTAGCGTCTGCCATCTGACCATGAAAAGACAGTTGATGCTAATAAATTGGAGATTTTATGGTTGTGGTGTTTATGATGATGATACATTGTGACTTGGTATCAGATTCTATTAAGCTTTTGACAAACCGCAACGACTGCTTTAGATATTCTCAAGGCAACTGAGACTGACAGCTTAACCTGTTCTCTGAGGCAGAAGATGTAGGTAATTTGCAATATAAATGAGCAAATGTTTGATAGCCAACACGTGTTTCACCCCACCACGGACCATACTCAGGGGATGCTAATTCGCCGAGGTCGAGCACTCGAGTCGCATTCGAGCACTATCGAGTTCGAGTCCTGTAAATTCCATCTCCGCGTGATTCAACTGACAATTTGCAGAATTAACACTACAAATGAATTTTGAATTTTGATTAATAATAATATCCTGGGCCATTATTTACACACGTCCATCTGATCCCAAACTAAGCAAAGCTTGTACTATGAAAATCAGATTACTGATATGCGACATACTCCTTTATTTTGTAAAAACATATTTACGCAGATAACTAACTGTGCCCGGAGGTTTTACACGCGTTAAACTTTATAAATTATAGCCTGTGTGTTGATTCAGGGTTACAGCTAACTCCACACCAAATTTCATTTAAATCGTTTCAGCTGCTTAGACGTGTAGAAGTAACAAACATACACACTCACAAACTTTCGCCTTTATAATATTAGTGTGATTACACTTAGAATTTTTTGTTTTCCGCAAAGTAACGCGCGATTCCTAATAAATATAGCTTCTGTTATTTTCGCATATCTTTCGCTTCTTAGTGGATGGCGTACCCAACCATGAGTAGGCCTCGGCGTATCCCTAAGGAACCTTGGTTAAATATTCACCAACCGCTGTCGAACTCACCAGCCTAATAACATTAGTTAGCATTACATGTAGGTAATACTTGCTAATGTTATTAGGTACAATCATTATACAATATTATTGTACTACATGACGGTCACCGTAGCCTAGTTGGTAGTGCTCCTGCCTACGAAGCTGGTGGTCCTGGGTTCGAATCCCGGTAAGTGCAAATATTTGTGTGATGAGCACGAATATTTGTTTCTGAGTCATGGATGTTTTCTATGTATTTAAGTATTTATCTATATATGGGATTATCGTCGCCTGGTACCCATAGTACAAGCTTTGCTTAGTTTGGGGCTAGGATGATCTGTGTGACATTGTCCCCAGATATTATTATTATTACATAAGTGACTGCCTCGTTGGTCTAACGGTAGCGTGTTCAACTGCAGATAATGAAGTCCTGGGTACAAATCTTGGATCGGGCCAAAAAGTGATTTTGGGATATTCCCGTAAAGAAACCTTCTGAGTATCACATTACAATTGCAATTAGTACACCTTCTGCTACCTTCAATAGATTCTTTCAATTTTGGTCCATTCAAAGTAATTCGGTTGCCTGGAAGAGATCGCTTTTAGCGATAAGGCGGCCAATTGCATTAAAATAAGCTAATTTTCTTGTTTGTATCCATTGTTTTATATTACTTCTTTTTGCAATAAACTGTACTTCTTCTTCTTCAGCCTGAAGACTGGCAGCTTAACCTGTTCTCTGAGGCAGAAGATGTAGGTAATTTGCAATATAAATAAGCAAATGTTTGATAGCCAACACGTGTTTCACCCCACCACGGACCATACTCAGGGGATGCTAATCCACCGAGGTCGAGCACTCGAGTCGTATTCGAGCACTATCGAGTTCGAGTCCTGTAAATTCCATCCCCGCGTGGTTCAACTGACAATTTGTGGAATTAACACTACATATGAATTTTGTAATTTGTTTAATAATAATAATATCCTCGGACATTATTTACAGGTAAAGCCATCGGTCCTCTACTGAACTCTTTCCAGTCGGGTCGCTAGTCGTCCCATCGGATCATAAGAGTGATGGAATAGAAATTACCCCTGTGATTGCGCACACACTTGTGCACTATATGTCCTGCGTAGTTGGCTGGTCTCCATGGCGACTGGCCGCCGTGGTCGCAAATCGGCCTGGAGGATATTATTGAATACATAAGTATCCATAACTGCTGTGCATACCTATATGAAAACTGTAATGAGAGTGTAGTTGATAAAAGTGGTGTACAACGAGCGTAATAAGCGATAATGTCTACCTCTCTGAAACAAGCATGAGTCTATATACACTTTTGCTTGATCCTCTTGCCCTGCGGAATGACGTGGCGTCTCAAAGTGTCCTTCGCCGCATTTATGACGAGAAGTGTTCTGAGGAATTCTAATTATCCTACTAACATTATAAACGCGAAAGATTGTAAGTATGGATGGATGTTTGTTACTTTTTCACGTAAAAACTACTGAATGGATTTCAATTAAACTTTACAATAATATAGCTTATACATCAGAATAACACATAGGCTACAATTTATAAAGATATTGTGTGAATTGTCCAAAATATGACGATAAGTGCCAAGGAAGTAGGAAAAAATCTAACATCTGCGAGCTATTCCGGCGTGCACCAACCGCTAGAGGTACACATCCTACTAATATTATAAATGCGAACGTTTGTGAGTATCGATGTATTGATGTACGTATGTTACTTTTACGCGGGTGAAACCGCGGCGCATAGCTAGTTAAGAATATATATATTGGGATTGTGCAAATTTATACCTAACGCCACGTTCCGCCACAGTCCCTTCAGCCTGAAGAGGAATTTTACCGTGCGAGTCACCAGAAATTTTTTCATCACTTTGTGGAATCAATTAACTGTTGCACTGTCTGGTGCACTCAAAAGTTGCACTGTCCACTTCCATATGAAACCCTTGCCTTGAGTGTCACGTTGATCTAGCGGTAGCGTGTTAAGCCGCAAATAATAAGGGCCTGGCTTCAAATCCCAAGTCGGGTTGTTGGCAACATCGGTTCGACAACGCCATCTAGCGGTGAATCTGCAACAAGAACCGAGTGTTTATAATGGCTGTGCACGAGCGGAGCGGTCTCTCTTGCAGTCGTACCGTTGAAGTGATCACATATAATTTATTGATTGTACTAAGTTGGTATTTGAAAGTGATAATTAATAAAAGAGTATTGTGTATTTGGTATATTATTAAAATATAGGAGTTTTGATTACAGGGTCAAAAGGTGATTTTGGTATTTTGGAATTTGTCAGTATCAACCCGAAGTCTTAAGCATCTTCTACACGGCTGACAGCTGCAGTCTAGATGGATGGCAACCACCAGGGTACCCTCTGTTGGGACGTTGGTTTGCAACCGTGTAGAAGATCCTTTACAGTTGGCGGCATTACACCCCCGAGCAGAGCACGTAAAGCCGTTGGTCCTAATCGACAAAAAGGATCGTGGCAGTAATGGAATAGAAAGTGTCCCTACATTTGTGCACTATAATATGTCCAGCGCAGATGGCTTGTTTCCATTGCGACCGGTCGACATGGCCGAAATTTGACCAGGACATTATGCAACCCTTATAAAAAATCAACCACTAACACCAACGAAATATTTTGTCGACCATTTTCCTAATAACAAACAATTTTAAACATAAACATTAATCACCTAAACTCTATATCAGTACTTGATATTCATTAATTAAACTTTAAATATTTATTAAACGAACTTTAACTAAATTCACGAATAACTTTGGGAAGATGTCTAACTTCGACAAAATTAAGAAAACTAAATATCTTCCTTCGTTCATTTGTTTTACGAATTCAAGGCCCGAATTAGTATTTCAATTTCGTTTAAAATGGTTGGTTAGGTAACCTCCTTTTAACTTAGAGACAACAAAAAGATCTTAGTTGCAGCCCCAAGCTTAATTGTATGTTTTGGAGTCCTTTTAATTTAGGTGGATTACTGTAATAAAGCTTTAATATCTCTTCGTTATATATTTTCTTGATTTTGCCTTTTTCTATTAAAGAAAAGAACTAGAATTCTTAAAGAACGCGTTCAGCCGAGTCCATAGGCTTTTATCACGTTTGTACTAGTAGGATCCGTATTGAACCCAGATATTACGAGTTGAAGACCTGAACTCGTATTGTAACAACTGGCGAAACAGGCAGGTAAATCTGGAAAGCCAAGGGAGAGGCCTTTCCGCAGCAGACACAGATATAGGCTGAGATTAGCTGCCTTGATTATTCTAGAAAAGACAGCAGTCGAGTCGTGGAATATACGTATATCCGAAGTATTACATA
The DNA here is from genome assembly GCA_951640165.1 of Pseudoips prasinana. Taxonomy (NCBI): domain Eukaryota; kingdom Metazoa; phylum Arthropoda; class Insecta; order Lepidoptera; family Nolidae; genus Pseudoips; species Pseudoips prasinana. Next base: position 11,782,372 of record OX621259.1, on the reverse strand, counting down.
CATATGTACACACATACATAGACTCACGCCTGTTTCCCAGAGGCGTAGGCAGAGACAACGGATTTCCATTTGTCACGATCTTTGCACACCTCTCCACCGCCTCCATTACTGTCATCATATCATATTCATACATGCTCGCCGGTTTAGGGTACCTCTGACCTGCCCTTTCTTGAGGACGTCTGCGATTTGGTCAGAGAATGTTCTACGAGGTCTTCCCCTTACGGTTGTCCCATTCACACAGGCCAGGTATACTTCTTTAGTCAATCTTATTTCATTCATCCTTTCTAAATGGCCAAACCATCTCAACATATTAAGTATGTAAATTACTCTTTGAAAGGGTTACATATATATAAAACATTTACATCTGCCAATCAGCAAAGACCTAACAATTTATATGAACATGTAAAAATTCACTCTCATACATTTTCATACCACCTAGAACTAACTTCATGCTGTTAAATTTTTTGGTGTCGGTGTGCGCGCGCATCGTAAAAATTCACTCTCATCATTTTTCTCCATCGCGCCAAAAGAAGTATAACTTCAAAAATTCCTCGTGCTCTCGCGTACTCAGTATCTATCAAAGCTCTTCAAAGGCCGTAGCATCTTCAGCACAATGCCAATGCTGCACTCTTTCACGTCAGACGTATGACGTTCCAGCCCACAAAAGATGACGCTATCACCGGTTCGTAAGCAATTAGCGAGGTTAAGCAACTAGGCTCGCGGTCAGTCCATAGATATGTCACCACCAAAAGTACTTTAATTTCTGAGCGTCTCCATACTTCGGAGGGCACGTTAAGCTGTCGGTCTCAGTTGTAGTCATTAGACAACAGGCCATTCCGCCTGCTTTTAAAAAATAAAGAAGGCTCTGCGTAGTTCTGGATCAAATAGCAGTTAGTTGTCCCAAGATATTTATTGAAGTTATACTTCTTTTGGCGCGATGGAGAAAAATTATGAGAGTGAATTTTTACGATGCGCGCGCACACCGACACCAAAAAATTTAACAGCATGAAGTTAGTTCTAGGTGGTATGAAAATTGATAACTATGTTCAAGTTGTATATTAAGAAGTATAACTTCTAACGCGTGTACATAAGTACACACAAGTTTTTTTTTATTTATTTATATGTATGCTTCATTCTCTGACCAAATCGGAGACGTTCTCAAGAAAGGGCAGATCAGAAGTACCCGAAACCGGCGAGCATGTATGAAAGATATTAGTGCATGTATGCCAGTAGTCAAGGCAAAAGAGGTGTGCAACGATCGTGACAAATGGAAATCCGTTGTGTCTGCCTAGTCCTCTGGGAAACAGGCGTGAGTCTATGTATGTATGTATTTATATGTATGCTTCATTCTCTGACCAAATCGGAGAAGTTCTGAAGAAAAGGCAGGTCAGAAGTACCCAAAACCGGCGAGCATGCGTGAAGAATATAATGACAGTAATCGAGGCAAAAGACGTGTGCAAAGATCGTGATCGTGATCGCGGACATCCGTTGAGACAACGGATGTCCGCGATCACGATCGCGTATGTATGTATGTATGTATGTCATCGAGTATGTATGTATGCTTCTATTTGAGCACGATTTTAGAAACACAAATTGCAGTTACAGCCTTGGAACACCTAATAAACTATACCAACAAATGTTACCTCACAAGTACACACGGCTACATATCCAGCTATACATTGCCAATATAAGCTGACCTCTCATTGTATGGAAATCCTATACAATGCGAGATCAGCTCATACTGGAAATGTATAGCTTATTAAGTGGCCGTGTGTACCAACCTGACGACACGGGACGAATTTTCTCAACTATTTAATCAATCCTTCAAATCTAAATCTAAGGCTAGTTTCAATCAATCACCCCTCGATTACCTAAATGAATGTTAACAGTATCCATATAAGGCCGCTGATGAATTCCAACATTTCCAAGTAGACATGGTACCTACTCCAAATAAAGCTATATCGGTATTCTCAAACAGTTCTACGAGTGCTAGTTGTGAATTATTTCTATAAAAAGTACATGTGGTGTCTATTAAGCTGCGTCGAGCGCTATTAGTTGCCATATTTGTCAGTTTTATGTTAAGAAAGGGCGCGCACTCAAGATTGTACGAAATAATAAAATAATATCTGGCACATCTCTTGATCTTGTGATGTCCTATTTATCGGGGCGACAACAGATAGTTTCGATAGGCGGTGTCACTTCGGCACGTCATCCTGTGAAAATGGGGGTGCCCCAAGGATCTATATTGGGCCTATTTTTATTTCTAGTTTATATAAATGATCTCCCTTATCTGGTAGAGAAAGTATCAGACATAGTTTTGTTCGCTGATGATACGTCGCTCATATTTAAAGTAAATAGAAAGGATAAAGATCTTATTGAGCATAATAAAACACTCAGCTTTATATCAGAATGGTTTTCGGCAAATAATCTCTTGTTAAATGCAGGGAAAACTAAATGCATCAGGTTCTCATTGCCGAATGTGACTCAAATTGTACCAACAGCTGCACTTAATGCGAAAATATTAGATTTAGTCCCATCGACCGTATTTTTAGGATTGACACTTGATTCAAAATTGCAATGGGGTCCTCAGATTGAAAAGTTAGCAGGTAAATTAAGTTCGGCTTCCTATGCTGTCTGGAAAATAAGGCAATTGTCAGATGAACAAACTGCTAGATTAGTGTATTTCGCGTACTTTCATAGCATTATGTCGTATGGCATTCTGCTGTGGGGTTCGGCGGCTGACATAGGTACTATTTTTGTATTGCAGAAAAGAGCAGTCAGAGCCATTTATGGTTTAGGCAGTCGCGATTCTTTGCGAAATTTGTTTAAAGACATAAATATACTTACTGTGCCATCGGAATATATATATCAGAATATAATGTTTGTTAGAAAAAATATTCATAATTATAAAAAGAAAAGTGAACTGCATAATATAAATACTAGGAATAAAAACAAACTAGCCATGCCAGGCTTTAGAGTAAGCAAAACTAATAAATCATTTTTAGGAAATTGTATTAGGTTTTATAACAAGCTTCCTGCTCAAATTACTGATCTGCCTGACACAAGTTTTAAAACACATATTAAACGTATACTTATGGCTAGGGCTTATTACACCACTAAAGAGTACATCAATGACAAAGACGTCTGGCTCTCACTTCCTACCTGCACATTGCTTGCTGGAGATCTTGTAGCCATATAGACATGACTGATCTGCTGTGTTACGTTAACTATCTGTAAATGATTGCTATCATATACTTAATTTAAAATTATTGACTCTGTCTCAAAATGAATAATGTTATTGTTTCGAAGTTTTTCTTTTGTATACCTAAATATAATCTAAAATAATAAGCATTCAGACAACCGATCGAGCATATATTGTGTTTGCCTACTAAATAATTACTCTAATTGGACCAAATCCCGTATTCATGCCCGCTTGAGTATGTTTCGCCGGACGGTCTCAACTGGGTCGTGTTGAAACCGGTAGTAGATGAACCCACTGAGTTTGTTTCGCTGGGTCTTCTCAGTTGGGGCGCATTGGATCCGGTGGTAGCATTAAAGCGCGACCGTCGTTATTAACACAAGGTCCGTCATAATAATAATACCTTTAATATAGACAAAACCATTGACAATATGTAGTAAAAATATTAGACTTAAACTAGATAATTAAACATAATCTCTTGACAATAACTTGATACGAGCTAACTAAATATCATTTCTGTAATAAAATAAATTTTATAAATGTTTTCATACAAGATGTACCTAAATATCTATGTTACTAGAAATAATATCTAATGTATACAACTATTACTACAAACATGTTCTGACTATTTACAAGCGCTTTTTTTAAAGTCTACGTGAATAAAAACCTTTTTTATTTTATTTATTTTATTTTATGTCCTACTAGGGCTCTACCGGATAAGACGCCGAACATCGATTTCTTAAATGGCGTTCAAATAAATAAAGGTTAAAATGACTTAATCAATCGTTAAATAGGCTTCCATGAGCATATGTGATGTCATAAATCGTCCGGAATCGATTGTCAACGTTGAAGCCGATTTAACGATTGATTAAGTTATTTTTAACCTTTATTTATTTGAAAGCCATTTAAGAAATCGATGTTCGGCGTCTTATCCGGTAGAGCCCCCGGTCGATGGCCATCTGCCCGGGACATATTATAGTGCACAAGTGTGTGCGCAAATACAGGGGCACTTTATATTCCTCACTCTCATGATCTAATGGGCTAACTAGTGACACGACGGGAAAAAGATAAGGAACAGCTTTCTGTGTGTGAAGTGTTCTCAGAGGCACGGGGATGTGATACCGCCAACTCCCAGACTTCGGGCTGATATTGAGAAATTTTCTTAACCGAAAATTCTCAACATCACTTTTAGCGTAACCTGGAATTTGAACCCAGGAATTCAATATCAGCGGTTGAACACGCTACCGCTAGACCAACGAGGTGTCCTCTGTACGAACAAATTATATACTAAAATCGAAGACAAAACTGTAAAGTGATATTTCGACTTTATATAAGGCCGAAAATACATAACCCATGAAGATTTTATGTTTTTTATTTTACGTTAAGAATAATAAATTAAGACCCACCCTCTTGTGGAAAACTCTCTCTCTTTGCTTAGTAAGAGTAGCTACACGAGAGCGAGATCCGCAGTGTATAAAAACGATAAAATTAATACTTTTTAAAATTTTTAACGTTTAAGTGAAATTACTCGAGCTGTTAAAATTCTATATTTTTTTCAATGGAAATTAAGTCTTTTCTCCGGACTTTTCATTTTTGTATTCGGTAACCCTATGCTTAAAGAGCTCATTGACACACAGATAAATTGATCAAGTCATCAACATTTATCAATCTCTTTCTAACATTAGTAAGTAATGGGGGAAATAAGAAATGTATGACTTGAAATGAAAAGATCGTTACTAGACCGAAATAATGGGACTCGTACAATGTAGTTGTTATCAAAAGTTTTGTCAATAAAACTTCACCAAATACATTGAATACAAAATGACTTATGAACTGATATAACATACAATGTCATTATTTCATTACAAAAATCATAAGACAGATCAGCACTGCAGAAATGCAGTACTAGAGATAGGGCCATTTTTCATACCAGTACGGATAAAATTAATAATGTTTAAAATGTATAGGTACCACAATTGAATGTATTTTCCGTTTTTGTTATGAAAATAAAATTATTTCTTTCTTTCTTTCTATAACTATATCGAATTTAGCTTTTTATTTTGAAGATGGAGTTAATAAAGTATGACAATTTTAAGCTTGTGGCTTATGAGTTATGACGTTGCCTGCATTCCAGAGTACAAGTTCTGCCCAGTTTGTGATCAGTGTTAGTTGTAACTAGATATTTATTTATTACTAGCTGTGCCCCACGGTTTTACCCGCGTCAAATTTTATAAATTACCACAGCTCCTCCCCCGTAGGATAATATGTAGCCTATATGTTGACTCGATCTCTTAGTAATATTCATCTATAATTTGAAGTACATCCATGCAGTACTTTTTGAGTTTAGCCCGGACATACATACAGACAAACAGACAAAAATTCTAAAAACTATATTTTTGGCTTCGATATCGATTGTAGATCACGCCCAAGTATCCTTTAAAAATATTCAATGTACAGTTTTGACTTTCTTACGATTTTATTATATGTATAGATAGCTGTGCCCGGCGGTTTTACCCGCATTAAATTTTATAAATTATCACAGCTCCTCCCCGTAGGTGATAGCGTAATAATATGTAGCCTTTATGTTGACCCGACCTCGTATATTCATGCAAAATTTGAAGTAAATCCATGCAGCACTTTTTGAGTTTAGCCCGGACATACATACAGACAAAAATTCTAAAAACTATATTTTTGGCTTCGATTTTGATTGTAGATCACGCCCAAAGTATCTTTTTAAAAAAAATATTCAATGTACAGTTTTGACTTTCTTACGATTTTATTATATGTATAGATATTAGTTTGTTTACTATGAATCGTCAATATGCGTTCTTCCTTAAAGCTAGTGTTGATTGCTAAGTTACGTAAGGTGAAGTGTTTTTTATAAAGCAACAGTTACGACACTTGAAACGTGAGAAACCGTTCTTTACAATAATATTCAATAGGCCACTGATTTTATACTCTACTAGTAGTGCCCGCGGACTTCGTTCCGCGTTATACATATTTTTGTCCCTGCCCGTTTGTCCCGCTACTTGGATTACATTATTCAAGTTTAAGTAAGGATGCGTTATTAATTTTGGAACTTTTCAAAGCCTATGACACTCCACAATAACGTAGCTTTCTATTGGTGAAATAATTTTGAAAATCGGTTCAGTAGATCCAGAAATTACGCCTTAGAACGTCACAAAATCAACTCACAAACGTTACCTCTTTATAATATTAGTATAAATAACATTTCAAGTATTGATGAGTATCGATCAAGCAGGGTTGGTGTGGTAGATGCTTGGCTTTCACGCCGCAGGTCATGGGTTCTATTCCCACCCAGGAAAGATATTGGTGTGCATGCACATGACTGTTTATCCTAAGTCTGGGTGTTATTATTTATATAAGTATGTAGTATATGTAGTACATCAGTTATCTGGTTTCCAAGTTCTGGTTGTACAAGCTCTGCTTAGTTTGGTGTCAGATGGCCGTGTGTAAATAATGTCCCAGGATCTATTGTACTATAAAAAAGACCACAAATAAGGCCTTATTTATTATTTTACTAGGTTGTACAAAATGAGTAAGTGAGAGGATCTTGGTCATCCAATTACTGTTTAAGAATATTCGTATCCAATTTTAGCTACAAACACATCATTAAAATTTTATTGCCTAGAAAAATATCATAAAAACATAGGTATCATGCTGTTGCCAATTTAGATATCTACTAAGCAATTCGTGACGAGAATAAAATTGTAAGAATTGGTGTATTATGTATGCATGTACTCCGTACTAATAAATAATGTCCTCCTAGCCTCATTCCGGCCAATCTCAATAGAGATTAGCCATCTGCGCGGGACGTACTATAGTGCACAAGTGTGAGACTCTCAGAATCCGATGGGACGCCTAGCGACACGACCGGAAAGAGGTCAGGTACAGGACCGGCGGCTTTACTTTACTACTTGCTCTCCGAGGCACGGGGGTATAGTACCGCCAACTCCCAGACTTCGGACTGATGCTGAGAAATTTTTCTTTTTACATAAAAATCTCAAAATCACTTTTCTGCCCGACCCGGGATTTGAACCCAGCACCTCGTTCTCTGCGGGTGAACACGCTACCGCTAGACCAACTAGGCAGTCGCAGTACTCTATACAACGTGTAACTGTTATGACAAACTGTGTAAACACTTATAATATTGTTCTTTTTCAAATAATCATCATAACAGCTGATCGACTTCCACTGCTGAACACAAGTCTACTCCAAGAATTATCTTGGAGGGATATGCCATAATCGCCACGCTTGGCAGACGGGTTGGCGATCGCAGGAAGATGGTCATAGGACTCAGAAAGAAGCTGCTGCCCGTCTTCTGGTAGATATTCGGTCGATTCTTCTACGCCCCCCACGGGCTGAGATGGGGTGATGATATTCTGATATTTGCCGCCGTCACCACACGGGTAGGCCGCCTTCACCACACGATTTTTAATAATAATATAATAATTATAATTCAGAACAGCTCCACGCCTTTTTGAGGCTTAAAACTTATTTTTAGGCTGTTGATTGGATATAAATAAATATGACATTCAAAGCTTGTAAAAGTTTTACCCTCAAGGATGTAAAATAACAACAGGGTATAGGGGATGAATGTTTGTATAGAAATCTGGCTTGATATCTGGCTGGAGAGTTACATGCAGAAGGCGGTTCTGCTGGCGAATGCCAGGATTGTGCGGAAATTTCTCTCCATGTAGCCCAAATATTGTATAAGTTGTATTTGTGTTAAAATACCCTGGTATGATATCTTGTAAATAATATTGGTAATAAACATGTGAGATAATAAATCAAATATAATATAATATCCGGGACGTATCACACAGCGCCATCTAGTCTAAGCAAAGTTTGCACTATGGATACTAAACTACAGGTAGGAATACTAATATACTTTTTGATAATTCTAGGTAGATTAGGTGAATCTTTTATAAGTTTGCGACATGAGACGAAATATCGGAGATATTCTGATATAACATTTACGGAATCATTACAAAAAGAGAGGACGAAGTCGCGGGCACAGCTAGTAGGCTATAATTTATTAACGCAGGAGAAACCGCGGGGCAGAGCTTGTAATACAATAATTCATCACTATCAAAGTCGTTCAGGCTACAGGTAGGCTTCCGAAAAGGCTAAAGCCGACAGCTTAACGTGTTCTCCTCGAAAGCACGAAGCCGCACAGAAATACAGACGAGAAACAAGTTTGGCATTTTGCCAACTTTAGACTGATCGTGTTCAAGACTGGTAAGAGCAACAGGGTATACAATACTATTGAATACTTATAAAATCATAGTTTTTTTTATGAACTATGATTTCATTTATTACTAGCAATAACAAAGACCGATGTATAATCTAGTAAATCTAAAGCAATAACACCTCCTAATTTATTAGGGATTTATCGTAAAATAGCATAAGCAAATAAGAAATATCATTCTTAGTAACATTTGTAAGTAACATTTGCTTAATATGTAACCTATAACTTATATGTTTGGTCTAACCGTTAATGTAAGTTGGTTAATAAATAAATTAAAAAAAAAAACTGGTTTAATATGAACTGGTGTTAATGGATTAGCGGGAATAAAATTATCTGGATCTCCTAAAAGATATGGGTTTGTTAAAGTTAAAATTGATAATAAGAATATAAAATAATAAATCCAATTAAATCTTTAAAGGTGAAAAAAGGATGAAAGGGAATTTTATTTAATCTATTATTATTTAATCCTAAAGGATTATTTGATCCTGTTTGGTGTAAGAATAATAAATGAATTACAGTTATTATTAAAACAATAAATGGTAATAAAAAATGAAATGTACAGAATCGAGTCGGTCACCGTAGCCTAGTTGGTAGTGCTCCTGCTTACGAAGCTGGTGGTCCTGGGTTCGAATCCCGGTAAGTGTAAATATTTGGGTGATGAGCACAAATATTTGTTTCTGAGTCATGGATGTTTTCTAGGTATTTAAGTATTTATCTATCTATATAAGTATGTATATCGTCAGCTGGTACCCATACCTAGTATAAGCTTTGCTTAGTTTGGGGCTAGGATGATCTGTGTGACATTGTCCCTGGATATTATATTATTAGTACGTTTTTTTAATACTACAATTAAACTAGTACTTAGCCGGTAGCCCCCCTGGTAGTGGGTTCGACTACCAATCGCACTTAAATTTATACAATTCACTTTAAGATGTCTGAAAATTATACGATATTAATTATCAATGTAAGTAAATAGCTATGCGCCCAAGAGGGCATTGTATACCAAAGTAAATAAACCAGCGTCTCATAGGTACTTAAAACTCACCGTAATAGCAGGTCTTTAATTTATTTTTTGCGCATTATAATAAAAAGCGCCAATCACACTCGGCGACCATTAATCTATGTGACAGACTCAAATTAATGAACATAAGTTTTGCAGATTCATCCATTAACCACACTTAATACTTCAGCGACACTCAGCTTGTGACTTACGGTTTATACGGAGTTTTAATTGCAGACGCTGATAGGAAGCGCTGATTACAGATGTAATCAACGCTTCCGCGACCAAATTCCGCCCAGGACGGTATTTAGCGCGGTCCACACGTCAACAGCGAGTCGGAAGCGAGTACGGATTTACTACAACTCTGTAGTATATAAGACTGTAGGCATATAAGACTAACTCCTACTACTTTTATAATATAACTGCATATATTTAATTAAACCAAGATTCCATAAATGGCTATCCCAACGAAACTAAACCTTAGTCATAACTCATCAGTACATTGCTCAGCGCCGCCAATCAAAATCAAAAATATATTTATTACACTTAGATACATATGGTACATTTAATATACACAATACAGGAAATAAAACTAAAATAGGTATATAACATAATATTTATAAAGGAATTCATAATATTACAAATGAAATATAATTTAAAATTATCCATTAAAATAATCTACGTAATTTACAATACTGTGTATTAATATTAAATGTGTCACATTTAATATTAATCGCAATAAATGAACATTAAAATCGTTAGTTACTACAAGACAATATTATAAATTTGTCATATTCAGCTTGGTAAACACCAAGCGTCGTTATCATTCAAATAATTTCTGGTTTAGTTTATGATAGGCACTATCAAAAAGTCGCCAAAGTAGTAACCATGACCGCGGTGGTGCTGGGCGCTGTTAGTATGAAGAAGTAACAAATATACACACTCACAAACTTTCGCCTTCATAATATTAGTGTGATAATAGCGGTGCCCAGCATTACCACGGTCATGTATACTACTTTGAGGACTTTTTGATAGTACCTATCACAAACCAAACCAGTCGCTGGAGGCCCTAAGCACTGTAGTGATGCCATTTTTGAAATAATAATTTTTGGTTAACTCACTACTACTTATTTGTGCTGTCCAAACGTAACTAAACTAAGGTTAAGTTACGTTTGGTTATTTCTACGCCCCCCACGATATTAGGCGGGGAGATGATATTCGTTGCCGTCATTCACAACCTCAAATACTTCTTTTTTATGAAAATTCCTACGGCAAAGCAGTCAGAAACGTGTACATATATGGTTACGCAAAAACACGTAACCTGCTTTTTGTGCCACAGACATCCAATTGAGTGGGACATCAAAGGGTTTAGTGAAACCAAAACAATGGAAACGGAATACTATTAAAACGTAAATATATTGTGCCTTTTCAAGTTTATCAGGGATTATTATAGTATTTTTACGTAGATGGAGTGTGAAATATTATAGTATTTACTTATTTATTTTATTTTAAAAACAACTAAAATACTCCAAAAAATCGTAATGTAGGTACCACTGACATGAAATATGTCTATAATAAATATGAAAATTCAACTTAATCGTCTGAATATGCAAAGAACAGGAAACTATTCGTATTACTCACAGTTCAGTGATCTCAAAAATATTAAATTCCAGACGACCGGGAGTTTATTATCACTTCTTGTGAGCGCTATAATTGAGTATACACGGACCTAAATTGCATTAGTCTCGTCAATTGCATGTCACACGGATATAGCTAGTTGATTTTAATATGATAAGTTACTGCTGTACTGGCGGCGAATATCAGAATATCATCATACCATACATCCCGTGGGAGCCTAGAAGTTGACCCGAGGGAACATCTACCAGAGGACGGGTAGCAGCGTGGCGATTATGGCATATCCCCCTAAGATGATTCTTGGGGTAGGCTTGACCAGCAGTGGACTTTTTACGGCCGTTATGATGAAGTTACTAATTGCACCCTGGGGTTTCACTCTCGTTTAATTTATAAATTAAAGTTTAATCAAAATCTGTTCCGTAGTTTTTACGTGAAACAGTAACACACATATCCATACCCAGCCTTGTGGAGGCTTTTGTCTTGGAGTGGATGAATTTCGGCTGATATGATGTTGATGCAGCTTGGTAGCTATGACACATGGTATGCGCCTCGCGTAACACTCCACGCCTTTTTACCAAACCAAACAAAGAATATATTGCAGTGTCCTAACACTTTTTTTCTTCAAACCAATAACCAGCCTATAGGTTTAGTGGTTAGTACCATCACGTAGCAGATAGCAATGGTAAAGATGAGCAGAATTACGCAGACGGCGATATTCATGCGTCCCACTTGTTGACTGAGGTCTTTTAAAACCACATCGCTGCTCCCGGCTGCGTTCTGGTTCAGGAATACCTCTTCTTTCTCTAAAGACGCTCTGCACATGGTGACAGACTGGCCGTTTTCCCGAAGGAGTAGGTACACCGACGCCTTGAACCGTCGGCTCTGGCTAGGGTCGCCATGAAGCGTTAGGGTTAAGCAGCAGAGCCAAGTAAAGACATGTGTACTAGGTTACGACGTTTATTACTCTATATTATAAAATACATAAAAATGGTGCACCACTACAAGTATCGCTACGTAGACAATTATATGAGAACGTTATAAAGGAGCTTACCTACTAAATAGTATAAAGGAACTTACATACTACACTTCAGACCTATGAAGCTATAGGTCGCGAATTCGATCCCAACCCAGGACAAATCTTTATATGATGAGCTCTTGTTCGGCTTTAGGTGTAATTCAACTATAATAAAGGTATGTATGTATTTACAAAATGCTTATCGTTTTCTGGTTGCCATAGCACAGGTTCTGCCTAATTTGGGATTACATGACATTGTGATGCTTGTCCCAATATATATATCACCTGTTTCCCAGAGGGGTGGGCAGAGACAATGGATATCCATTTCTCACTATATATGCACACCTATTTTGTTTATATATATGTAATGGATATAGAATAAAACTGGCATCTTCCAGAATATTCCTGAAAAGAGCATCTTAAACAGTAAATAGACAAAGCAGTATATAAAGCATTCAACACACGCCCGGGGTTGTAATTGGGTGCGCGCTGTTCGCTCTTGTAAAACTTCCCTTATTTAATAAGCAGGCTGGAGGCTGTACATTTCAATTTGATGCCCTTTTTTAAGTCGTTTTTCCGACGAAAATTAAGTACCTACGTATTTTTTTTATTTCGGAGAAAAGGGCTACTCGAGCCGTTATTATAAAGATAATAACTTGGGCGGGAACCGCTCATGAAATTAAAAACAGAACAATATGACGGCCGCGTAACCGTTTTTCAATTAGGTTAATTAGGAAGAGAGCGTTGTTTATGGTTGCTATAACAAAGGAATGGAAACTTAAATGTTAACAGTGTATTTATGGCTGTTTTTTATTTTTTCTAGCTTATGGAACTATGCTTCCATAACGGAGAACTAATAACTTTGAACTTCCTGAAAAGTTTCACATTTATTGTTAACACAGCGATAGCTCTGATATTTTGATTGGCCTCCTAGTGGTAATTAATTCTGGCTACTAAGCCAGAGGTCATAGGTTCGATCCCACCCAGAAAAAAAAATATCTTGGGACTTTATTCACAAACACCCATCTGATCTCAAACTAAGCAGAGCTTGTACTATGAAAACCAGGTAGCTGATATACTACATATACCTACTACTATTCTTTTATAAATTAATACATACTTATATAGATAATTACATCCAGACTCAGGACAGACAGACATGTTCATACACACAAATACATGTGTTAACAACGGGGTGATTTTCCTTCCCGGAAAAAATACTTGAGAGGTGTCAAGGGACACCCGGATGGAACGAAGTTCCTTTCTTTTAATTGGTGAAGGAATTGTAATAAGTTTTTTTTTAAAGTTATAATAGTATTTAATTTTTATCAAATATAATGTAATATAAACTTAATCAGTAGGCTCAATTTTAGTAATAAAAAAAAGCAAAAAGTGTCGTTACAACTTTTCGTCTTAATTTTTTCCGTCTAGTCCCCTTTCGCGACGCGCGTTAAGGAACTTCGTTCCAAAATAAAAGGTTAGTTAGTAAACCAGGCTATATATACATTTCAAACAAGGCTATATTTATTTTAAGCTAACCTATACATCTTTGGTGTGGTATTTCTAAATTTACACTAGCTATACCCAGCTGGGTGAACGTTGAACCGTTAATTAAATGGTGTTGGGGAGCTAGGATAGAAATTCCTCTAAATGAATTCCCCTCATATAATCAAAGTCGCCACCTCCTGAACTGAAAATAATCCCACTAATATTATAAATGTGAAAGTTTGTAAGTATGGATGTTTGTTACTATTTCATGCAAAAGCTACGGAATGGTTTTGAATGAAACTTTGTAGTAATTTAGGTTAGGTATATGTTTCGATCTTGACTGCCTCGTTGGTGTAGCGGTAGCGTGTTCATCCGCAGAGAACGAGGTCCTGGGATCAGATCCCGGGTCGGGCCAAAAAGTGAATTTGAAACTTTTCTGTACCAAGAAAAATTTCTCAGCATCAGCCCGAAGTCTGAGAGTTGACGGTATTATATACCCCCGTGCCTCGGAGAGCAGTAAAGGCGCCGGTCCTGTCCCTGACCTCTTTCTGGTCGTGTGGCTAGGCGTCCCATCGGATCATGAGAGTGATGGAATAGAAAGTGCTCCTGTGTTTGCGCACACACTTGAGCACTATAATATGTCCCGCGCAGATGGCTAATCTCTATTGAGACTAGCCGCCGTGGCCGGAATGCGGCTAAGAGGACATTAATTAATGTTCCGATGTTCGGGTGGTCAGTAAGTCATTAAGGTTAAATGTTACCTTTATTTATTGTGTTTGTTCCATTTAACCGGAGGGATTCTCGTGATAAAAATCAGTTTTATTTTAATTCTTTCTCTATTCTCTATGTAAAAACTAAATATGTCAATCCAATTTACATCCTAGCCTGCTCCTACTTCATTATAATAATCACATTTAACGCTCCAAAAATCCGAACACGTACAAACAGCGGCTAATTCGCCATGATAAAAAATATAAATTGTTCACAAATTCTTAAGGAAGGAAAAATGAATTAATTAAATTACTTGGGAGTAAGAAATAATATTTAGTGAGAACCCTTTGGGTAATTATAAGCGGGTGTACATTGTTCGTGATACTTATCCCTACAATGGTGTGGTGTAAAGATATTATAATTAAAAATGTGCGCTGGCAACACCCACTCTCCGCCATTACGTTAACAGACGTCGGTGCGAAAGGACGTGTCGCGCACGCACTAAGTGATCGATTTCTGTGATTCATTCTAAACCACATGTATCCAAACGTGGAACTAAGAAATGGAAAAGAAAACTTAGAAGCTTGCAGGTTGTCTCACGATGTTTTGTTTCACCGTTATTTAAATATGTGAAAGTTAATATCTAATACGCACATGGACTGGATGAAAAGTTGGTATTGCGCGCCTTGGGCTTGAACTCGAAACCAACGACTCCGCAGTCCAACGGTCTTACCACTAGACTTAACTACTACGATAATTCTTACTAATATTAAAAATGCAAGTAACTCTGTCTGTCTGTCTGTTTGTCTGTCGCGTGTCCACGCCAAAACTACTGTACCGATTTAAATGAAATTTAGTACACAGATAGTCCAGGCCCTGAAAAACCACATAAGCTACTTTTTAATACGACGAATAGGTTGTAAGGGGTTGAAAAGGGGGATGAAAAGTTGTATGGAAGTATCGTCATTTTTAGAGATAGAAGCTTGAAACTTATTTTTTAGGCCGTTGACTTGATATAAATAAATATTACATTCAAAATTTGTAAAAGTTTTACTCACAAGGATGTAAAATAACAGAAGGGATTAGGGGATCAAAGTTTGTATGGAAATATGTAAGGTTTATGTGAATGTTTTATAAGTTTGCTACAAGAGCCAAATTATTAGAGATATTCTGATGTAAGGGCCTATGCACACCACGTTTTTAAAAACTCGCCGTTGACGCGCTTTTGTAGCGATACAGACGCCATACGCACGCAAGTCAGACGCAGCCTGTAGAGCTTACTAACAAAAAGAAACTTCTCTGTAGGATAAAACGTGGTGTGCACAGGATCTAATATTTGCAGAGACCATACAAAATATGCGGACGAAGACGCGGGCACAGCCAGTTCAAATATAACTAGTAAATCATTCAGCTCACGTACGCCGTATTGACTTGGAAGTGTCTTAAAAGTTCCAGCTTCCATTCCTGCTTTGTTCTTACCTCTCGGCTGACGTGACAGTTTGAAACTTTCACTGAGATCTCGCTTACCTGGAACAAAAGGCAAGAATGTTAATTGAATTCGACCAACTTTTGCTTAGTCTATAACGTTAACTTACTTCTTAAGTGTTGTTTATATATTTATTAAGTACTGAAATCATTAAACTATAACAAAAATATTTTTTGCTTGCTCTGCCTCGCGGATTCACCCGCGTTAACCTTTATAAATTAAAGCCTATTTGTTTCTCGGGGGTCCATATTGGCTCACCTAAAGTTGTTTATCCGAAATTGTTCTTCCTTACGATGTATCACTGACGAATGATCACTCTTCCTAAAATGTTTTCATCCTAAAGTTTTCATTCATACCATTTGTAGTGTTACCGGCGATGTTCATAACACTCATGTTTCCGAAAATTGTAATTAATAATATAATTAATCCTATTAATATTAAAAACGCGAAAGTTTATAATATTATGGATGGATGAATGTTTGTTACTCTTTCACGTAAAAACTACTGAATGGATTTTAATAAAACTTTACAATAATATAGCTTAGCTTACAGAATACACATGGGCTACAATTTATAAAAATATTGTATGAATTGTCCAAAATATGACGATAAGTGTCAAACAAGTAGGAAAAAATCTACCATATCCTACTAATTTTATAAATTCCAAAGTTTGTGAGTATAGATGTATTGATGTATGTTTGTTACTCTTTTCCGCCAAAACTACTTTAACGCTATATATATATTAAAATCCTACCGTTTTTTGTCATAACGCGTTTATCCCTAAACATAACTACCATAATATTTTCACTCATACTCAAAAATAAAAATATATGTGGGTGGGAAGATGATAGTAACTAGCGCTCGACTGCCGCTGCCGCGGCACGCTAGCTCGCGCTAAATGGTCGCAGTTCTAACCTAACCTAACCCATTTTTTATTAAATAAAAGTACAATAAAAGATATGATTTTGAATAAACGTGTAAAAGAGGGTTATGTTGAGAAAATATAGGAAAACATATAAAAGTACAATAGATGTTTATTCCTACTGAGATTATGAAGTTGAATGCTTCAGAATTATGAACATTAGAGTCAGAGTAGTTAGGAATTGTGATTGTTAGGATGAAAAATGTTAGGAAGTACATTTTAGGATTTCCAATTATCGGAGTTTAAAATTTAGGTGAACTTTGGCGCACCCTTTATTCGGATATATAAGCTATATTGCGACAAAGTTCCATCAAAACCAGTTCTTTAGTTTATGTGTGAAAGAGTTACAAACATCCAAACATCCATATTCACAAACTTTCGTATTTATAATATTATAGTATACATTAACAGCTTGCCCTCAGATATTTGTAGTCATTTAACCATTACAAATATTAAAAGTCAACTAAAGAAATATTTTCGGGCTTCCATCGAAAGATGATCTTAATCTTTCTTCTTAATCTTTTGCGAACTTTATCATGTATATTTTGTTATTGATAACATTGAGATGTATTTTGTTAAATTTATCTTTTGCGAACTTTATCATGTATTATTTGTGGTTAGTAAGTAAATTAGATTTATGAGACTCATTATGGCACCGGTTTAAACCTTAGTGGTTTTTTTTGGATGCTATTAGGATAGTGATTGTAATGTATATTCCTTGTAAATAATAATAATAAAAAAAAATATATAGCCTATGTATGATTCGGATATAGAAGCTAAATAAATAAATGATGAAAAATATAACCCCATTAAGGATCTAGGTCGACTTACCCTGTAACCCCGTATACTACTTTTCTTTCTCAATACATCCTTATATACATACATTATTTACAACCTTGCAACAAAGAAGTAGGTTTTCACATTTAAAGTAGGTAATTTCCAATTTTTATCACATCGTCTTTTATTAATTTAGTATTCACACAGGATATCATAAAGAAGGCATTGTCAAAAATTTTGGCACTGAGTCTCAAATTGTTTGTTAAATACATTCATTTCACGCATTCAATACATCGATTTTTGACATGTTTATAATTTTAATATATTTTCTATTTTAGAATCTAAAGACAATTGAGCAAGTGGGTGACTTGATGGTAAATGATCACCGCCGCTCATGGACATTCGCAACATCAGAGTGGCAAGTGACTTGCCGCCCTTTAAGAAAAGAATAGGCTCACTTCTTGACGGTTTCTATTACATCATCATCATATCAGCCGAAAGACGTCCACTGCTGGACAAAGGCCTCCCCCAAAGATCTCCACAATTACCGGTCTTGCGCTATTCGCATCCAGCAGTTTCCAGCAACCCGCACAAGATCATCGGTCCATCTTGTAGGGGGCCTGTCCACGCTGCGTCTTCCGGTTACATACTGGACCGTTAATACTTCCACAGTTAAGTAAATAAATAAAAAAGGTCAGAACATGTTTGTAGTAATATATAATTAATTTACAATTATTTCTGGTACATATAGATATTCAGGTACACGGATTGTAGGAAAAAAATTACAATAAGATTTATTTTATAATAGTAACGATATCAAGCTAGCTTAAATTAAGTTACTGTCAAGGATCATGTGTAGGTTTAATTATCGAAATTTTAAATTTTAGCTATATTTTTACTACATATTGTCTGAATGTTTCTGTCTATATTAAGGTACGAGTTAAATATTATTATTATGGCGGACCTTGTGTTTATAACGACGGTCGCGATTTAAAGCTACAACCGGATCCAATGCGCCCCAACTGAGAAGACCCAGCAAAACAAACTCAGCGCGTGTCTCTACTACCGGTTTCAACACGGCCCGGTTGAGACGCTCCGGCGAAACATACTCAAATTGATTCCACAACGTGTCATATCAGCCGAAAGATGTCCACTGCTGGACAAAGGCCTCCCCCAAAGATCTCCACAATTGCCGGTCTTGTGCTATTCGCATCCAGTAGTTTCTAGCGACCCGCACAAGATCATCGATCTATTTTGTAGGTGGCCTGCCCACGCTGCGTCTTCCGTTTCGTGATATATTCTTGTGAAATGCCCGGTGGTAGAAGACCATTAATCCAGGTGACATGTAGGAAATTGGTGGTAGAACGTGGCGGCAGCTATAAGTTCAATCAATTGAAAGGATAAGCCATCTACAGCTAGACAAAAGCCTCCCCCAAGGATCTCTTCAATGGGCAGTCTAGCGCTGTCCGCATCATGCGGCTTCCCGCGAAACTTGCAAGTTCGTGGGTCCACCTTGTAGAGGGCCTGCCCACGCTACGTCTTCCGGTTTGTGGTCACCCATCGAGATCCTCTCTGTCCCAGCGGCCATCAATTCTACTTCTACACAATATAAACTTAATATATAGCTTCAAAAACAGATTTAAATAAAAAACAGTACAGACGAGACGAAAATCTTTTTCTTGGCTTAGTATTCAGGGTAACTAATCACTAGATCAATGTTTCGTGATTGATTGATAGAGAAACAGTGTGAAAACGGTGTGTCGTAGAGGGAATATATACAAAAAAAATTTTTTTTAACAATTTTGTAACATTTTTCAAGGGTTATAGCGAGTTAGAGAGACCTAGAACTTGGCAGTCCTCTCGTGATGTTGACCTGACACTGCCTAAAGAATTCTGAAGAGACCGAAACAGGTGGAAATCTGAAGGTGCAAGATCAGGACTATACGGCGGATGCATACCTCCCAGCCAAACTCTCTTAATTTTTGCTGAGTGGCTAAAGATGTGTGAGGTCTACGCTTGCCTGCGGATTTAGCATAGCGACGAATACACTTGCATCTTTACAGCATTCAACCAATGATATCACCACAACAGCTGATGACGATGACTTTGAGCGTCGGGATTGGTCAAACGTTTTATAAAGACGTGAGTCTGGAGTACTGGCAGGGCTGATAGCTTTTAGAGATAAAGCCACCAATTGCATTATTTATTATATATTTTTCCTTATTTGTGATATTTGTATTATAATTTTATCATTTACCATAATGTGATCAAGAACCGAGCGAATGTACTCACAATAAATTATGAAATAAGTATAATAAGAAGAACACTTTATTGTAAGTAATAAATGAAAACACGAATATTTTGTTTTATTTTATTAGTTGTAATAGTGTGCTGGTTTCTTCTTCTTATTTCTTACTTCTTAGTGGGTAGATTTGGTAAAACCAAATTCTTCGGTTACGAAGTAAACATTTTTAGGCATCGATTAGATAATCGATAGCGTACGAGAATTGAAAGTAAACAAAAATACTTGCGACCGTCAATCGAATGAAAGATATTACGTATGGAGAAAGGGAGTATTTTTTTTTTTTTTTATAACGGGACTAGTCCCTCCCTCTTACCCACCACTGCAACTCCTGTAAGCCAGGATCAACAGTGGCACACAATGAAATGACACTGAGCGGTGAAGCTCAGGCATGTCCCGGGGAATCGCTTTAACTGTCTTGGATCCCGCAACGAATTTAATCAGAAACAGAAAAAAGGAGGAGTTAGAAAATGAATAGTTCCACTTCCCTCCAGAGCAAAGCGGGAGACAGAATGATGTAAAGAGGCTTAAGCCTCATAAAATGAGAGATTTGCAACTAGAGAAGCCAGCTGCAAAAGCACCGAGGATCAATTTAAGGGTCCTAAGTGAGCTGTTATATTTGATTCCAATAGTAGGTATGGCAAAAACGCTTAAACGCACGGAAGTTGTTCCTTGTTGCTACAAGATCCGTATAATAAACTACTCCAGATATTGGTTGCAAGCTGTTTAACATAATATCACGCTGATTTTGCCAGAGATCACACTCCCACAGGATGTGGTGAGCAGTTTGTTCATATTCTTTACTGGATGTTGAGCACAGACAGATTGGTGAAGATACTAATTTGAAACTATACAATTTACTTTTAAAATTGCCGTGTCCGGTAAGAAATTGTGCAACACAATGGTCTATGATTAGCCAAGTTTTATTTAACCGTTCGCGTACGTCCGGAAAGAACTGGTGCAGATGGCGACCCTGGGTTGACGTATTCCATCTACATTGCCATTCATTTAGTAGTTCGTTATTTAAGTCAGCTATTGGCATAAATAGCCTGGTTATTTTCGCACGGTCGCGTAATGATAAGAAATCATTTTCTAAATTATCGCGCGTAGAATAATACATTGCTGCTCGTCTTTGTACTTCAAGATCAACCGGTAGTACACCCGCTAGGACAGGTAGGGCCTCTGTGCTCACTGTTCTATAGGCTTTACACAGAAATATCAACGCCAACCTCTGGCTTTGTAGTAATTTACGGCGAGCAGCTCCGATGGTAGCCCTATCAGCCCACACAGGCGAGCCGTAGCATATACACCCAAGATAGGTTGCCCCGTAAATGATTTTAAGAGTATTAAAAGAGAGGCCCCAGGTTGCCGTCGATATCCTTGTAAGTGCAAAAAAGTTTCGCTTAGCTTTTTCCCCAACTGATTTAATATGTTCTATAAACGAGAAATTCTTTTCTAAAACTAAACCCAAATAACAGGTTGATATTTTGCGTTTTACAGTAACATTATTAAGTTTTACGCCCGGGGGGGATTTTAGTTCACCTTTAAGAAGGAGTTGGTAGGTTTTATGAGGAGCAAATGTAAGGCGATTTCTTTTACCCCATTCACTTATCATACTTAAGCAAGTTTGAGCCAGATTTTCCAACTCTCTCCTGGAGTTACCCTGTATAAGTAAGAGGCCATCGTCAGCATATGCCGTTAGAGAGCAGCGTGATGGCAAGGGTAATGTCAAGAAGTCATCAAAACCCAAGTTCCAGAGATACGGCGCGAGCACTGAGCCCTGGGGGCAACCCATGGTTAACGATTTAGTGACTCTGAAGTGACCAAGCTTAAGAGTTGCAGAGCCATGTACAAAATAAGATGTGATTATCGAATATATATTACTGTAACAACCGCGTAACTTAAGTTTTTGTAACAAAATTGGCCACCAAGTATTATCAAACGCCCCTGAAATATCTAGGAATATGGCCAAAACGTATTTACATTCGGACGAGTTTACAGCTTTCCTCACTGAGATAGCTGCGTCCACTGTCGATTTACCCGCAGTAAAACCAAATTGATTTCCGTGAAATTTTGGTCCTCCCGGCAGCAATCGCGGTACAATAAGTCGTTCTAGAAGCTTGCCTAAGGAAGGCAGTAACGTTATTGGTCGGTATGACTTAGGGTCTTCAGGCAGTTTATCGCCATTTTTTGGTATAATACGAATAAAACCGCTGCGCCAAGAACGCGGAAAAGTCCCTTCAGATATGCAACGATTAAAAACTTTTAGTATTGAATCACCGGATTGTTTTGTGGCTTCTATTATCATTTTGTTGGATATTTTATCTTCACCTGAAGCTTTGTTAACAGGTAGCGATTTCACAGTATTCATAAACTCATTAATTGTAGGAAGACTAGACATATAGGTAGCGGGTGGATTGTTTGCCCACTGTCTAATCTGCTTATGGTAGTCATTATCGTTCAAGGAACTATCATCAGGTATGAGCGAATTAAGTAAGTATTCCGTGGTCTCCTCTATGCCACTGGTGTAGGTATTATTGATTTTTATGTTTTGAATATAAGCTAAATCTATAGACCTATTTGCTTTAAACTCATGGTATAGGGGCGACCACGGGCCTTCTTTATCTAATTTATCGACTATTTTTCTAATAAGATTGCCTTTGGATTTCTCTATTGACGAGCGGTAACGTGAACGAGCTATTTTGAGATTTATATATGCATTATTTAAAACATCGCCTACAATTTTACGTTTTTTTAGTTTATTATATTTTTTACGTGCTCTCCGAAATTCACATCGAACTTTAATTAAGTAGTTATTCCACCAATCGCATCTTCGAATATTAGTGATAGGGACGCGGCCTATGGCAATATCGGCACAGTAGGTAAAAGTGTCCGACATCATTACAGCACATTCCTCTGTTGTTAGTTCATCCCGGGTGAAATCCCTGGCATGCGCGGCAAAAAGAGCTCTGAAAAAATCCCAATCGGCCCCTTTGAGCCGATATCTATAGTTACCGTAAATAGCCGTAGGTCTTTGTGCCAACCGAGGAACAAACTCGTACACGATTAAGCGGTGATCACTGGATGAAGCGTCAGGCAAAACACGCCATCCATCTATTCGGACGTCTGAGCTTGAAAAAGTGACGTCAATAAAAGATTCGCCAGTAGGGCTACAATAAGTAGGCGGTGCATCAGGAGTGTTATGTATTGATAGATTCATCTCAGCGACGAAATCTTCGACGGCGTTCCGCCGTTCTGTATCGCTTGAACGGTATTTGCCATACCATAACGTAGAGGATGCGTTAACATCTGCGCCAATAATAATTTTGTGTCCTTTGAGGGACATCAAAACATGGCGCAAGTGATGTAAATGGGGACCGACAGGATCTGAATACTGAAAATAACAGCTCACTACGTAAACTTTCCAGGATGGGGATGATACTTCAGCGACAGCACAGTGTGACGTCATGAGGTTTCGCATAGCGCTTACCGTAAAATTAGTACGCGTTACGTAAATAGCAGCCCGTGATTTGTTGTCTAGCTGCACCAAATTATTTTTTAAACGCGCATATTGATATTGTTCTTGTACAAGCACTATATCTAAGTTGTATTCATTGACTAAAGTTTCCAACTCTGATGTCGCAACCCTATCGTTGTGAAGATTTAGCTGCCCTATTTTTAAGTAAGCCATATTAATATTTGGTATTTAGCACTAACTGCTCAAGTTTATGCTTAAATGTGGGGCAGTTGTCCGAGCCGCATTTGTGGTCGTGAGGTTTTTTATATGTTTTACACGATGCACAAACTGGTTTAAATTCTGGGTCATTGTGGTGCTTACATGATTTTGTGGGATGTGCTTCTGCGCATAAGGCACAGGTAGGTAATTTATTACTACAGTACTTGAAAACATGCCCATATTGCTGGCAGTTTAAACACCGAACTACCTCTAAATCATCAATAAAGCGGCATGTAGCCCAGTCGATGAAAAGTTTTTCTTTAGTGCTGACTAAATGTTTTCTAATCTCCGGTTCGAGCTCAATTCCCACCCACTTGCGCCCATTAGCTACGTTACGCTTGCGCACAATTTTAGTTTTAGACGTAAAATCGTCTTCGCTGACTTTAAGATCACTATCTTTGATATTTTGCCTGTATAACGCCGTTAAAAAGACCTGGTCGTCCATTGACGACGGTATATCTTTTATAAGTATGCGCGGTCGTCGCCCGGATGGAGTTTGAAGTTTTAAACCCGCCGAACGAATGGCCTCGACAGAGCGAATTTTATTGAGTTGGGTTTCATTTGCCACTCGGAGTACAACGCCAGAATTGGAAGTTTTTTTAACGCCTACTATTTGAAAACCGTCGTCCGCGGGTTTTATAGCCTTCATAAGCGCTTCCTTGGTCGCCGACGAAGTCGCGTACTCCGCTGATCGCTCAGCGGTGGGATACGCAATAATTGAAAGAACCGGTTTTCGCGTCTGTACTATGGGGGCGGCGGTTTTTTTCGGTAAACGCAGTTTTAATTGTTCCGCGTACGTAGGAATCTCAGAATTGGTTTTATTTACGCAAAGATCTAACTGACGTTCTGCGTTCGCCAATTTAGTTTCATTGCATGAAGATTTAAGCGCAAGTAATGAAATAATACTGGTAAGGCGCTGCGTACAATCCATCACCGATAGCTTATTCGCGATATTCATACCCGAGTTGGAATCACTGACTAATTCGTTAACCTTTGACAGATAAACGGAAGCTTGTGTCACAAGATCGCAATAATTATATTCCGCACTGTTTGTATCGCTAATATTTAATGAAGACGAATAATCGGATTGAGATCCCCGAAAACGTTTTATGTCCGATTCCTGTTGACCATCGGGAGTACAAAACGTCGGTGACGCATCGTCTAACACTCGTTTGTTGAAGGCTGAAGGGGGCGTTCTGGGAGTCTGTTTACTTCTCCCAAATGCGTTTCGCCCTCTATCGGGGGGGACATCATTCATTTTTGACATGTTATTCACACGAAATAAGCAAGCGCTTTAATGTAAACAGCACGATAACTAATATAGCACGATAACAAGTAACTGTGACTATGACGCGGTACCCTCACAAGGAAAAAGTTAAACTTACTCACCGAACGATAATTTGAACTAAAATCCAGATATTACTTATTAAAACACTTAAAAAACTTACAGATTGTAGTATTTAGCACTAACACTAAAGCTAGAAACAAAACACAGGTCACAAAACAATCACGAAATAGCAGAAAAATAATATTATTTCACAGCGAACCTCCGACGCACTGAGCCGTAGCGTAGCGGGAAGGGAAGTGGGAGTGGGGAGAAAGGGAGTAATATACATCCCTACCACGGAAGTAAAGCAAAATAGAGCTACGAATACATAACAATACAAAGGTATAGACTATAATAGTGTCGCGTATGCTGTAGATGTATGCTTTCGACGCTACATATTAACAACTGAGGTATCACTCAAACGATCTGTTATTTTAATAGTTTCACTTCCATCATGTGTACGATGCAATTGCAGATTTTGAAGTGAATTTTCTTTTGGAACAAAAAGCGTGAAACTCGCGTCATCGTCACCGCAAGCTTATCGTGATCTATATGTATACTGTGTATGTATGTATATATGTAATGAGTATATGTCAATAGACATATGTAGACATAGATAATTTTATTGCCAGAAACTGTGTACAGAATAAAGATGTTATAACAATTTGATGAACAGTTACCCACATCGGGCATGCATTATTTTTTCGTAGCGCCAGATCACGTATTCACAGCTTACTCCCCAAGGCCAACATGCTTAAAGATGTATTACTTCAAAAATTAACTTCCCATACAACCACAATGAACAGCAGATGCATTTTGTATGGGGAGTCTAAATATTTATTATTATTATAAGATGTAAGATCGCCAATCTCATCGTGCAGGGTGAAGGGGTCAGCAACGCAAAAAATTAACCGCTTACCACCTGACAGTTGGGCTGCATGTTTGTAGTATTAAAAAACTTCTTGAGTAACAGTTCACGTAACACTAATCAAAATATTTTCCTAACTAAGAGGCTGCTCATATATTTCGCGAGCCGTTTTTCCACCAATCGCGGCTTAATGAAATCGATATTCTTCGTTTAACTGTCTGTATTTAACAAAGAAATGTGAATAACATTTTTGTTAGAAGAAAACAAAAAGAAGCACGTTTACTATATTTCTCTACCTAAACTATCAACGACGGTCCGCTGAATGCTCATAAGAAATTCTATCTACTACAGGTCCGCAGATAGAATACTAGACATGTTCATAGGTAGTTCATATGAATTCCTTTGGGAACCAATTCTGCACGTGTATACGTCGGAAAGTAACCGGCTTTCGAACAATGAAGGCAACGGTAGGTTATAATAAGATGAAAAAATCAGACGACCTCGCGTAACAGACTTTTTACACAGGGGAGACAGAAACTTATAGCAAGAATTTGGATAATATCTTAATATCAATTCTCGTTTTGAGTTTCTTCCTCCAGTGGAAAAATCTGCCAGTATTATGGAAATTTTCGTACTCTCAGTCACAATTGCTGTAAACTTCCGATAACAATGCTGGTCCTCTTAAACTAAAAATATTGCATGCTTTATTCAAAGCAAAATATTATTCTTATCTATTGTAATACTCTGCCAATCTACATCATCTACAAATATGCATACAAATCACGTCTTAAAAGTGAATTGTGCTGAAAATTTGCAGCAGCGACCACACTGTGAACTCTTACAAACTTAGTCCTATTTATATAAATGTGGCTGGAGTGCACTCGCCACTTTCAACCTCCTCTAGGGCGATAAGCTTCGTATTTGCTTCGTATGCACAAAATATTGTATATTTATGCTAAATTATATAAAGAGATGGAAGCGAGGAGTGGCCATTAGATCAGCGAGATATGAAAAAGTTTTGATAAAGTTGGAGTGCCGTCTTGGAGCTCCGAGAGCTGCAGCGAATTATGCGTACAGATTTTAAGAATATGGTAAAAGTATTTTCAAGTACTTACTAAGTTAGGTGCTAAGTAAATATGGAGATAAATAAGTTTTATTAAGTAGAATCACACTAAGATTATAAAGCTGAAAGTTTGTGATTGGGTGACTGTGTGAGTAGTTATGTGTATGTTTGTTACTTCTTCACGTCTAAACGGTTGAAGCAATTTTAATAAAATTTGGGATGGAGATAGCTGACACCCTGGATTAACAAATAGGCATTTATAAAGTTTAACGCGGGTGACAGCGGGGCACAGCTAGTAAATAAATAAAGAATATCGCCACCACATCTGATTCCGTGGGGGGCACAGAAGTCAAGAAGGCACAGGACGGGCAGCAGCGTCTCTCTGTGTACTATGACGATTATGGCATATCCCTACAAATGATGGACACAACTCCATAGTGAAAATCTTTTGGGGAGGCCTTTGTCAAGTAGTTGGTGTCTTTCGGCGGACATGATGATGAAAGAAATAAATATGCGGGACATGTCACCTTTACCGTAACATGTTACCATCATCTAACCCATGCTAAGCTAATCTTGTACTATAGATACTAGACAATGGATAGAAATACTTATTTACTTTTTATTATATACATATGAAGGCGCATTCGAAATGTCACCTGTCGGATTATAACGGAACTAGATTTGACAGATGTCATTTCTAGCGGAACGTCGTGTCGATGGTCGGCGCGGCCATGTTGGAGAGAGTCTATCTGCAATGGCCGTTGTGAGCGCACCACGTTTTGCGACGGATCGCTTTTGTTCCGCGTAATCATACGATAATGCTAATTGTGATTAATTCCTAAAGTAAAAGTGGCTATGTGTTTATTAATTCGTGAATTGAACTGTAATTTGAATTATCTGTGAAGTAAAGTGATTTTATAATCGATATTGGACTTTTACCTCTTCTTTATGCGCCCACATGAACAATCCTGACGTAGGCACCCCCCTGTGCCGATACATACAATACACGGAAAACAACCAAACTAACACAAATAAACATATTCATGAACACAAATATTTGCCTAAGGCCAGGGTCGAGCCCGTAACCTTTGGATTAGGAGGCAGGTTCACTACCAACTGAGTCAAGGCGGCGGTCCAGAATGAATAACAATAATAGTTTTAATATTCTGGGACATTATTCACGGCCATCTGATCAAACTAAGCAGAGCATGAACTATGGAAACTAGATAACTGATACACTACATATACCACTTTTTTATATAATAACACCCAGACTCAGGACAAACAGACATGTTCATGCACACAAATATCTATCCTGGTTGGGAATCGAATCACGCCAACCTCTTTCATCTTCGTCCAGAATTTCTTTCTTTACCTTAGATTACTACAACAATTTTTGTTTATTTATTATTCTACTTATTTAGAAAGATCAACAGCATAAAATATCAATCACATGTGATCTAATTAACGATTTCAGGAGCTTACACCAAAATATGCGTGTTAGTTCATAAAAGCTACCGTTCTTATACTACCGTTGATAATATAACGAATAAAATAGCCGTACCGTTAATATAATAAATATATATTAGGTTTGGGAAAAGTCTTTTCGCATTATAGTATGTATGAACTTGTCTTAAAATCTCTTTGGTTATACTATTTGTATCTGGCTGGTTTTGGTATCATGGAAAGTTTAAATGTTAAAGAACATAATTCCAAATTCAAATCAGGAAAATGTGTAATTTTCATTTGTTTTTCGTACGGTCAAGATGAGTGAATCTAATGAAGAACAAAAGCCGCGAACAAACAAAAGCCGCGTAAAAAAATGCGATGTTTATGGACCTATTGCAGTATCTGTGAGAGTAGCACAAATTTGGTTTAAGCGTTTTCAATCCGGAAATTTTGATGTGATAGATGCACGTCGCTCTGGTCGCTCGCTATTGCGGATAAAATGGATGCCATTTTTTAAAAAGTGGAGCAAGATCGGCATCGTAGCAGTTACGACGTAGCTGAAGAACTGGGAATTGACCAAAAAACAGTTTTAGCGCATTTGAAAAAAACTGGGCACACAAAACAGCTAGATATTTGGGTACCTACCTCACGAGGGCACTGATAGAAACCTAATGAACCGTGTACTTATTTGTGATTCTTTATTACGACGTAATGAAAACGAACCATTTTTGAAGAAGCTGATGGTGGATGACTGGTGATGAAAAGTGGATCAAGTAGGACAAGAACTTGCGAAAAGGTCGTGGTCAAAGGCCGGTCAGACTTCACAGACTGTGGCGAAACCCGGGCTAACTCGCAACAAGGTGATGCTGTGAGTGTGGTGGGATTGGAAGGGCATTATTCATTATGAGCTGTTACCACCAGGCAGGACCATCGATTCTGAACTCTACTGCGAACAACTGATGAGATTAAAACAAGAAGTTGACAGGAAGCGGCCGGAAATAATCAACAGAAGGGGTGTGGTTTTTCATCATGATAACACTAGACCTCACACATCTTTAGCCACTCAGTAAAAATTAAGAGAGTTTGGCTGGGAGATGTTAATGCATCCGTCATATAGTCCTGACCTATAGATTTTCACCTGTTTCGGTCTCTTCAGAATTATTTAGGCAGTGTCAGGTTAACATCACGAGAGGACTGCCAAAACCACTTGTCGGGGTGTTTAGATCAGAGGTCCCATAATTTTTATAGCCATGGGATCATGTCCCTACCTACAAGATGGCAAAAAGTTATCGAAAATGGTACCTACATACTTTAGTTAAATGTAAATAAACTATATTAAAAAATGTTTTGAATTTTCTTAATAAATGCGAAGAAACTTTTTCACCAACCTAATATTAACGGTACGGCTGATTCATAAGAATAGGTATATACCGGACAACGTGATCAACTCTGACACTAGAATAATCTAAGCATCAAAGAATCTGGTTGAATATTCAGGAGATCGTCGTTACTATTGTACAATTAACAATGTTATATTGTTTTAATTGTAAATTACCACCGTCATAAATAATTTAACAGCAAAACAATAGACTCAACCAAACAAAGTAAGTACACATCAAATTGTCAATTAATGAAACAACAGCACACGTTGCTCAGTACTCAAACAAATCCTCAACTCAACAGCTTACATACAATGTAGAGGTACAGAATAACAACGTCTTACATCATGTACATTGACCGATACAATACAGTTCCAAATCGAGCCTAATCGACAGCACATTAGGAATCAATTTTGAACTAAAATAGAATGGAGATACTCCTCTCAAGAACTAAGACGGTGAGCTATACCGATTCAGTTCACATGTATGTAAATCCGCGCTACGGACCCATTAGTTCAGTAAGTCGTTCAGGGCTGCGTTTCGCTTCTATTTATTTTACTTCGGCGTGGGCGTGTAAGTAAAAAGCTACATTTTTAGTAGTTGCTTGGGTGAAATTCTTGTTTATTGAGCGATGAAAATAAAGGAATGACTGTGTCAGCAACAGTTTTTATGGACTTGAAGCAATGTTGAACTACATTTTTAGTAGTAGCTTCGAAAGGATTCTTGTTTATTGAGCGATGATAATAAAGGAATGACTATGACAGCAACAGTTTTTATAGCGATCTTAGTAGATACTCGGGTTTAGATCAGAATTCTTGTTTATTGAGCAAAGATAATAAAGGAATTACTATTTGAGTAACAGTTATTATACTTGAACTTGACTTGAAACAATCTTGAACTACATCTTAGTAGATGATTGGGTAAAGGAAAGGATTCTTGTTTATTGAGTGATGATAATAAAGGGATGACTATGGCTGAAACAGTTTTTATAGATTTGAAGCAATGTTGAACTACATATTTAGTAGATGTTTGGGTAAAGGAAAGGATTCTTGTTTATTGAGCGATGATAATAAAGGAATGACTATGACTGAAACAGTTTTTATAGATTTGAAGCAATGCTGAACTACATATTTAGTAGATGTTTGGGTAAAGGAAAGGATTCTTGTTTATTGAGTGATGATAATAAAGGAATGACTATGACTGAAACAGTTTTTATAGATTTGAAGCAATGCTGAACTACATATTTAGTAGATGTTTGGGTAAAGGAAAGGATTCTTGTTTATTGAGCGATGATAATAAAGGAATGACTATGACAACAACAGTTTTTATAGCAATCTTGAAGTGCATTTTTAGTAGCTGCTTGTGTTAAAGTAAGAATTCTTGTTTATCGAGCAAGGAAGACAAAGGAATGACTATGACAGCAACAGTTTTTATAGCAATCTTGAAGTGCATTTTTAGTAGTTGCTTGTGTTTAAGTAAGAATTCTTGTTTATCGAGCAAGGAAGACAAAGGAATGACTATGACAGCAACAGTTTTTATAGCAATCTTGAAGTGCATTTTTAGTAGCTGCTTGTGTTAAAGTAAGAATTCTTGTTTATCGAGCAAGGAAGACAAAGGAATGACTATGACAGCAACAGTTTTTATAGCGATCTTGAACTGCATTTTTAGTAGCTGCTTGTGTTAAAGTAAAAATTCTTGTTTATCGAGCAAGGAAAAT
Organism: Pseudoips prasinana; assembly: GCA_951640165.1. Taxonomy (NCBI): domain Eukaryota; kingdom Metazoa; phylum Arthropoda; class Insecta; order Lepidoptera; family Nolidae; genus Pseudoips; species Pseudoips prasinana. The sequence goes on along the minus strand of OX621259.1, from coordinate 11,751,026 downwards.
AATGGAATGACTATGACAACAACAGATTTTATAGACTTGAAGCAATCTTGAACCACATTTTCAGTAGATGCTTGGGGTAAAGGAAATTATTCTTGTTTATTGAGCGATGAAAATAAAGGAATCAGTATGACAGCGACAGTTTTATAGCGAACTTGAACTACATTTTTATTATATACTTGGGTAAAGATCAGATTATTGTTTATTGAGCAAAGAAAATAAAGGAATTACTATGTCAGCAAAAGTTTTTATAGATTTGAAACAATATTGAACTATATTTTAGTAGATGACTGGGTAAAGGAAAGGATTTATTTTTTTAAAATAGGTTCACTTAACGAGTCAAGTTGAAAGATAACAGTTAAATTACTCTTTACGAATTTTCTTAACATGACTATTTTTCGCTAACAGCCACCGAAAACACCTAGGAGTTTTTTTTTTTTTTATTTTTTTTTTAATTTCTATGGACAATGTCACACAGATCATCCTAGCCCCAAACTAAGCAAAGCTTGTACTATGGGTACCAGGCGACGATATACATATCTACTTATATAGATCGATAAACATCCATGACTCAGAAACAAATATTCGTGCTCATCACACAAATATTTGCACTTACCGGGATTCGAACCCAGGACCACCAGCTTCGAAGGCAGGAGCACTACCAACTAGGCTACGGTGATCGTCAGTTGTCAGCCAATATGTGGCTATATGTTCAGTACTCTCATATAGCCAATGAATTGAATGTTTCTTATAGTAAAATTTTACCCTCCGCTCAAGCAAGCATTTAAATAGAATTAACTACCTAATATTAAGAATTTGTGCTGATGTTGCGGCTTTCATTTTTTCGCAAATGAATACAAAAATAGCTTGTTTGCTTAATATAAAATGCAATAAGACAACGAAAATGAGATAGAGATACTATGCTTAACTATACAATTACACTTGATAAAGCAACACAAACCAATTCGAACCAATGTTTAGTAAGTGTGTGCCTGAATACATGTGGCTTGGTTGTGAATAAGTCAAGATCAGAAAAGTCAACCAACTTATTGTAACATTTCACGGTTAATAAAAAAAGAGTTTTGTCTGTAGTTTGTATTGCTGTACGGGACGTTGAGAAAAAGAAAAGCCCTGGCCGATCTAGTAGGGGGGCGTAATTGTATCTTACAGAGGAGATGTGGGGAGTCAATGGAAGATTGTGCCAGATTAACTAGACATCTGATATAAGCGCATATATTTGCGCTAAAGTGACATGGTTTTTACGTGTGATTGATTCCCTCATAAATACAAGCGTCTGTGAACTTTGGTAGGCCGTATTCTTTATTTTATGAGGGCTTCAGTTCTGCGAGGTCACATCAAACTGTCAGTTCCGGCTGTACTCATTAGACAAAAGAGGGCAACCCTTGTCATAAGCCTACAGGACGGCAAAATATTATAGACTATCTATATGACAGGCATCTGCTATTGTGATAATAATATTAAATAAGTTCACATTGCTCAATCATACTGTTTCATGCATCATGATTCCAAAATAATAATAAATTAAATATTTAAAAATAAATAATAAAATGGCGCCCAACGTGGGACAATTGTTTCCTTCATTTAGAAATTTCCCTGCCACGTTCGGAATATTTAAAATTCCCATATACAAAAATCGTAGATCTAGTATCATCATTACTGCTGATAGAAATCCACTGCTGAACACGCGTTCCCCGAGAATCATCTTGGGGGGACATGCCATAATCACCACGCTTAGCAGACGGGTTGGCGGTCGTAGTAAGATGGTCATAGTACACAGAAGGAAGCTGCTGCCCGTCTTTTGGTAGATACTCTCTTGGATCGACTTCTACTCCTGCCACGGGATGAGATGGGATGATATTCTGATATTCGCCGTCATCATCACACATCATAAGATAGGTCTATTAGAGAGTCTTAAAATAAGTGACCGCTCTAAGAGATAATATAAACGTTCAACACAACCCTGTAGCGACTCGCTTAATGCGAAGCTTCTATGGAACGACTGAAAGGCCGTATTAGCATACGTGTGCTTCATTCTACTGTGATTCTACCTTTCTGTGCATATTCAATCTGAAGTGTAACGAGAAGTTGTTCAAGTAAAAAGGCTCTTAAAGAAAAGACACGACGTAATAATAAAGGCCTACTTTTGTGTACCTACTTACGGCGTCGGCGCTCGATTCTTCCTGAATATTACATAACATTACATTAAATAGGAATATCTAAACGTAAGTAATTTGTTAAGTGTTAAGTTTTCGAAGGTTTTATGTAACCAATGATACTTATAGATGTATAAGCAGAATTAAAAAAGAAATCTAACTATTTGCTTTTGTACCAAATCGTTAAATGTGGACTAGTTATTTCTTTTATACTGCGGAGGAACACCAGCATGAAGCCTAGTTGATAAGCGGTTGTAGCCTTGCAACACATAGCGCTTCAGTCACTCGTTACCAAATCTTTCTGCCTCCCAGTATAGCTTTGTCCTTTCTAACCGCCAAGACCAAAACAATAACATAACAATGCTATATTAACAGTAGTGGATTCTATAACATGGAGGTTCCCAGGTCAAGTTGCCCATACGTAGGAATAAAACTATGGTTTACCTCACATCATGTATGTTCCATATTTTTACTTTCTACTACCGTCGTTTTACTTTCACGAATATTATCATAATCTTTAACCGCAAAAGTAGGAGTTTATCTGGTTATTGAAGATGAAGTTATAAGGTACTTTGAAGTACAGCAAACATATGGTAATAATAATATTAATAACGATCTTTATTGATATTGCAAAACTAGCTCACGCACGATACAACATATTATGGGAGCTTGTAAATCTATAAGCCAAACTGATTAGAAACACCCACATTACCAAGTACCATTAATTATCTCCTGGTACATAGCATTCACATATGGACTGATAAAAATAAAAATGTTGAATATTATAAATGTTCACTCGAATCTGTAATAAATATAACAAAATATAAAATGTATTGGGAAAGGACAATAATAACAGACATAACTCTTCACTGCAACCGACCCGATATCACCTGAAACGGCAAATAAAATGAAATAGTCTGCATTTAAGATATAGTCCTCACTCATTCTACAACTTAAAATTTTATTAAGTATATAACTGTAAACATTTGGTATGTAAACTTTTTGCCAATAAATCTTTATTATTTTTATGTTATTTTCAGTATGAAAGCTAACATACTGAAAATCACATACAGTACACAGATCTCTCCGTTGAAATTATAAGTCAATAGAGGTTTCAAATTGTAAAAACAGTGCCTATTGTAGCCTTTTTAATTGGTGTTATACACAATTTTAAATTTGTTCGGTATAAACTCTACAACATCTTAAATACCTCCCGTATCGTTAAGCATATTTGAACATTAAGACTAAAGTCTAACTTTTGGCGTTACCTAAAAGGCCCCAGTATTAGTACAGTACCCCAGAAATGGGTATTACAAAAATGTATACCAACAACAATAAGAAACAGAATATCTATAGAAATCTTGGCGCCCACCGTGGGACAAATTTTCGATACATTTATTCAAATCAAAATGTTTTCCAAATTCTCGCGTAACCAAATGAAGCTCCCACATTTTCACGAAAACTTCTAAACACCTCAAGTTTATAAGTAAATAAACTCCAATAAAAGTGCCAACAGCAGCACTTGGTACCAACAGACAAGTTAATATAAAATAGAGTACCAACATGTCCGGAAGAATATTGGATATTTTCCCTGGAAGACGCCATTATATTTACATTTGGCTGAGTAGGGCATTGAATAATAATGTATTGAAGTGGCAATAACATTCAAGGCAGATTTTTGGCTCGATGATATACGTCAATCTAATTTAATACATTTCGTTTAGCAGTGCTTATGTTTAAGGAGTGTAAAACCACAATAATTACATAAATATTTAAAACTTTTAGTTTACATGGATCAGAATGTATGATCAGATGAATGTCCAAATCCAAAGTATCCAACGTACCCCGAAGAATTGCGCTGAAAGGAAGCGAGTGGGGCGCATTGCTCGTAGAATGGCTGGGCAGAAAGGTTTTCGAGTGGCGACCTGGAACTCAAAGACGCAGATGAACAGGCACCCTACAAGAAGGACCGATGTTCCTGGGAAGGTCGCTGAACACGGGTAGCACAAAACCAGAAATTGTAGAGATCTTTGGGGAAGGTCTGTGTCCAGCAGTGGACATCTCATGAAACGCGTAAAATATAAAAAAAAAGATTAATCGTCCCGAAAGAAGACAAAATAAAACCCTTTCTACGCGTCATTTTGTTTCATAATCCTCACCTTCATTAGAACTAAGGTCCATGTCGGTATTGCAATTGTGTCATGCAGGCTATAATTGACTTGTCAATGTTCGATTTAGAGAATCTTGGCAATCGACTAATTCAATAGCCGACTATGATTTTCCAATGGCGTGCCTACCACTGACACTCCATTGAAGCAAATGTCAAAATTCGGTAATATGTTACGTAGTATAACTTCGATGCACCAGTCCATTAACCGGCCATTATAAGTTTTGTGGATTGTGGAATTGTGGTTGTTTAGTTTGCCATTATGACTACACTACCTGTGCCCCGCGGTTTTGACCGCGTTAGCCTTTATACATTACAGCCTATGTGTCAATCCACGGTGTCAGCTAACTCTATACCAAATTTTATTAAAATCACTAGCCGTTTCGCCGTGAAGAACATACACACTCACAAACTTTCGCCTTTATAATATTAGTAGGATTAGAGTGATTATGGGGCTCCAAGAAAACTTGCTGACATAGGCCCAGGTTCTATGAAGTCCGAGCTCTATCCATAGCTATAAAGACAATGCTCCGTATAAAACAGACGGAGACATTCAGGGACCACTTTATTAAATTAGAAATTTTGACGGCACCATGTCTATATATTCTTTTGTTGTTGACAAGTTTTGCTAAAATATTGCAAAAAATTCGAGACTGATGAGGAACGACAGCTGAGTGAGAGAATTACTAGTAGGAAAGACTTACTTTCTACAATTCAACCTAAAATGAATGTAGTTCAACAATATAGTTCCAGGGTACATATAAATTATATAAAAAAAAGAAATATCTATTGAATAAAGGTTATTATAATAATATCCTGGTACGAGTACATTACTGACACACGGCCATCTGATCCCAAACTGAGCAGAGCTTGTACGATGGAAACCAGCTAACTGATATAAATACATACTTATATAGATAATTACACCCAGCCTAGGACAAACAGCATGTTAATGCACACAAATATCTGTCCTGGGTGGGAATTGAACCCACGACTTCCGGCGTGAAAAGCAAGCATTTGCCAACCACGCCAACAGGCCCATCATTATAGTATTAATGAGTTCATAAATGACAAACGACAAATGTTTTAACGTTCTTGGCCCTTATGTATGATAGTTTTTGTTTTTTATTTACTACTAGCTGGTGCCCGCGACTTCGTCCGCGACAATTTTGAATGATGACCAATCTAACTACTTTCTTCTCGCTAGATCTAAAAAATATAACTTAAAACGAATAACCAATATAAATTTAAGAAAACCTAACCTAAATAAAAAAGAAACTATATCATCAACCAAAAAATCTAAGAATACATATCAATGTCCTTAAGTATAGCCATTAAGTCAAATAAAGTAAAATAATAATCAACGATGCATTAATCAAAGGTCCCATTAGATGAGGTTACGACCACGGCATTGATAGGTCTAATATCACATTTTGTGAACGAAACCATAGCGCGATCTAAAACGATGATTACGCCATACTAACAAAAATATGTATAAACTTGTAAAGCGGTAAAATTAAGAAGTGTGCATATTTTTTGGGTGAGATTTAGGCGATCATATTCTATTGATTCAGTTTTGGACTACCTTTTATTTTAAGCGTTTATTTATTTTAACCGATATGCTAAATAAGATCCGCGATGTGAAACGCCATATAGTTACAAAATTGTGAACTTGTAGATCAGTAAAATTAAGATGATTTTTGTTGGGTGCAATCATCTCGGCACCAACAATGTATACTATGCTAACTCGAATTTTACGTAAATAATTCGTTTTTTATCCCAATTTGATTCAAATGTCGTTTTTAAATTTGTTATAAAAATTGCAGAAAAAAAGAGGTTACAAATCTTACAAAATGCTAAGTCTTTACTTAGACGACGACGACTACGACATTTTACGCAACTTGGCATAAAAAAACGAATTTATCAAAAATCGAGTTGGCATAAATTGTTGGTGGTTGGCTATTGAATCAGTTTTGGAATATTTTTTTTTACCAACAAATTATTTTCTGAATATTGGTTTAATAACTTTTATTGCTTTATTTTTAACTGAAAGACCAAATACCAACTTTCGTACGTTTAACTAAAAAAAAGACAGGTTTTCATACAAACTTACATCCCCTATTTTACGTCCTTAGGGGTGGAATTTCCGAAAATCCGGAAATATATAATTTTAATTTTTAACTGAAACTCTAAATACCAATTTTCATGAGTTTAACTTAAAACTTGTCACATTTTGCATACACAAACTTATATCCCCAATTTTACGCCCTTGGGGGTGTAATTTTCAAAAACCCTGAAATATATATTTTGTTTTTAACTGCAAATGCCAAATAACAAAGCCTTTAACATCAAAAATGATGGATTTTCATAAAATCTTTCATCCCTTATTTTTCTCCCTTAACCATTAAAGAAGGGTTTTTGAAAATACCACCCATTTTCAAAAACCCTTCTTTAATGGATGCCTGCGACATAAAAGGTACCTACTGTCAAAATTTCAAGTCCCTAACTCCAGCCGTTAAGGCTGTGCATTGATTATGTTAGTCAGTCAGTATAAACTTACATACCCTATTTAACGCGCTTGGGGATGGAATTTACAAAAATTCTTAAATAAATATTAAAACTTTAAAAAGTATTAAATAAATATTTAATACTTTTTAAAAGAAAGGCCAAGTACTAATTTTCATGTGTTTAACTTTAAAATTGTCACATTTTCATACAAACTTACATCACCGAAGGTCAAATACCAATTTTTCATGCCTTTATCTTCAAAAACGGCAAAGTTTCATACTAACTTTGCACCCCTGTTTTACCCCTTTAGGGGATGAATTTCGAAAAATCCTTCCTTATTCCTTGTCTACAGTAAAAAGAAAACATTTGTGCAAAATTTCAGCTTTCTAGGTCCAAGGGTTTGGGCTGGGCGTTGATGAGTCAGTCAGTCAGTCAGGACTTCTCTTTTTATTTATATAGATTTTTGATTCTTTCGTATTCGATTCGTATTTTACAACAGTATTTTTAACACAATGTAAATTGTTAAGAAATAAATTATGGCAACAACATCCTTGCCTTTGCCTTTTCTTTTGTTTTAATCAATGTTGATCTCGTATTAGAATTTCCAATAGACAATAAAAAAGGCGGTTAACTTATCCGAAGTGATCACGTCTGCGTATCCCTACGATCCCCAAGAATCCCAAAAGGACTAGTTATTTATAACAATTTATATAAACGGACCTTAGGGTGCGATAGAGCTCATAAATATCCCTCAAAATAAGGCATGAAAATTGAAAAGAGCCGGCCAAGAGCAAGTCGCACGATTAGGACTCGATACCAATATAGTGTTCTAGTAAAGAAAACTAATTTGCAATCACACACTATAAAAAATGAGAAATAATAATACAACTATAGATCACATTTGGCTAAGAAAACAAGGTTTCTTTGGTTTCTAATGTTATTTCTTGTTTTCAGATTTACTAACAGATTTATTAGTCTGAACAATTAAAATCAAATTTTATTGTTCACATTAATAAATCTGGGGCTCTACCGGCTAAGACGCCGAACATCGATTTCTTAAATGGCGTTCAAATAAATAAAGCTTAAAAATGACTTAATCAATCGTTAAATGGGCTTAAACGTTGACAGTCGAATCCGGACCATTTATGACGTCACATGTGCTCATGGAAGCCGATTTAAGGATTGATTAAGTAATTTTTAACCATTATTTATTTGAAGGCCATTTTAGAAATTTTAGGTTCGGCGACTTAGCCGGTAGAGCCCCTGTTGGTACGGAGACTATCAACGGCAGAAATTCTCACTAGGTATATTAAAAAATTTGGTCAAAGTCATCTAGTGATTATGTCAATGAAAAAAATTATACGACACAATTTCTTAGCCTTCGAGAAAAACGTTGTTAAAATAATCAAATCAGTTTACTTTTTTATTTACGGCATACTTATTTTTTTCGTTTACTAAAGGCATTTTATAATTATTTTTACACGCCAAACTGCAATGCAGTTTGTAGGCGGAACGCTAATGCACTTACAATTCTTAAATGCTACTTTAATTACAATGCCGTACAATTAAATACAATATTTTATTTTTAATGAACCCCAATATTTCTCTAATACGAAACCTGGAATTGATGATTTAAGTATTATTTTTTATAAAATCATACGTTACTTACTTATCGTATGGCAGTGGTGACCCTATTGTCAGAGTTGTTCAAGCCGTCCAGTAGGCCTCTGACATGGCTTAACGACTGTTGTCTAATGACTACAGCCGGGACCGACAGCTTAACGTGCCCTCCGAAGCATTACACCACCACAAGCAAATTGAACCACCTTGGTGGTTACCCATCTATGGACTGACCGCGAGCCTAGTTGCTTAACCACGCTGATCGCTTACGGACCGGTGATATTATATTAAAAATGGAACCCTAAAAACAAAGGAACAACGAATACGAACCTACTCCTAGTCTGAAACAAGCGATGTATCTTATAAGGGTGCTGACAGATTTATAGGGTGCCCTTGAACTTTGCAGGTACATTCGTACCCTCGGAACAAGTTTTCATTTAGACCTTTGTGAAGTAGACCTTCGGTGGAGTTTAGTACCTTCTCTAGCTAACCTGCTCACGTAGCCAGCTATAATAATAATAATTGGATCTTGCGCGGGAGATTGTCAGCATGTGGGATGTTGACTCAGCTATCATTGTACCGATAGTCGTTTCTGCTAATGGATTAATAGCAAAGAGCCTCGAAAAACACCTAAAGAGGCTGACGTTAGGCGGTGGGTCAAGAACAAGATCCAAAAAGCGGTGCTTTTGGACACGGCTCCCATTGTCAGGAGGTTCCTGTCTCTAGAGCCGTAACCTCCGGTAGCATAGACCCTTTTCCTGCTGCCGGTTGCAAATCCTATTATTTATATTTTAAAATGTATATTTCGTTTTTATATATTTTAAAATGTATTTAATAACAAAGATATTTGAATAAATGATAATAATAATATCCTGGGGAATTATTCACACACGGCCACATTCTTATTCTTATTCTTCTGGTGGCGGCTATTTCCAGTCCCCGGAGGTCCTGGTAACACTTCGTCCAGCAACACACACGGCCACATACTAAGCAGAGCTTGTATCAGGATGTATCAGTTATCTGATTTCCATATGACACGAATTACTGAGTTTGGGACCAGATGGCCGTGTGTGAATAATGTTACAGGATACTATTATTTCTTTCGTACAACATTTTGACTTATGAGGAATAATTGACTCTGGGCATCTACTGAGAACTTTTATTTTCTTGTTATGACCTAAAACGTTATTTGAACCGATGACTCCATTTTCTGTGGTACACACTAACGTTGGACTAACGAAGCAGCCAAATTTTTACAGCTATCACTACTATAATTTTAAAATATATGAACGAAATATCTTTTAATTTCTTAAGCCGCCTCCGAAGTAAAAGTATTCTCAACATTATTTTTTATTTTTGTCATTTTAAAGGAGTTATTCAACGACATCGTTAGTTCAATAAATGTCCGTTCTTCGTCCCGTCTCCTTCAGTCCTTAGGAACACTGCTACCTTCCCGACTTCTTGTGGAAATCTTTATTAAAATCTCGCTACAAACTAAGTTTTTGCTTTCCAAACTAGTGAATTAATCCTTGGGTCGCGGGGTACTTTACAAACATAATTGACGGACACAAAATAGATCCAGATTTGAACAATTATTTATGGGCCACCCAAACAGTTGTACTGTGCGGCAATCGAACCCGGGACACGATATAGAGGTGACTGTCTAAACCCCTGCCGTGCAGTCATATTACAACTGAAGGAGGAGTATTGACTTTCGGTTGTATGTGCGGTGGACTGCAAATTATTTTAGCAAAATGGGTTTTATTAGATTTGCTACAGAATCGAGATTCATCATCATCATCATATCAGCCGAAAGACGTCCACTGCTGGAGAAAGACCTCCCCCAAGGATCTTCACAATTGCCGGTCTTGCGCTATTCGCATCCAGCAGTTTCCAGAATAGCATAAGATTTAATCATTACTATTTAAAAAACGTATTTATTAACTAAGTATTAACTAAGTTTGTCTTAATCTGATTAAATAAAATATATCAGATTTAATAAATGGGATTGTCATCTTGAAAACAATTCTAGGTAATGTTATTGCGTCACAAACAAGTTTTTTTTTTTCAGTTGTTGTTCTTAGATATAGAATATCAAGGCAAAGGAACTAGTAGATCACCTGATGGTAGGTGATCACCGGCGCCCACAGACACTCGCAACACCAGAGGGACCGCTAGTGCGTTACTGGCTTTAAAGAAAGGATAAGGTTCGCTTCTTGAATGCTACTACGCCGGTAAAAAGTATCTTCTGCAAAACATGTAGCGCTCCCATTTTAAAGTAGGTTAAAAACATAGAAAAAAAATCATTTGTTTTCGAATAACATTAATCGATATGGTATCGAGTGAAAGGTTTCCAAGAGGCCATTTTAAGCCTTAATAGGGCATAACGCATGTATATAATTCATTGGTTTTAGCTCTTATTACTACAGAATAGAGTTTAAAATGAGCTGGTAACTATTATACTATTGGCCCATTAAGGGTTAAATAAACAGGATTACTTTTAAACACCAACAAATTTTTGCGGGACTAGATAACCAACACCACAAGCAACAACTTTTCATAATTTATTAGATTTTATTATTATTATTTCGTATAAGAATAAGTATTAATTTTATTTTCCGATTTAATGTTTATAACTCGCATCGCAAAGATTACCTAAACATACCCCTACGAGGGTAAGGGTGTGCAGCGCTAGCGTCTTTGAACCTTGACCCATTTCTCTAGCCGGCAGTCTTCCACCGGATTTGTTGCACATGCTTCAGTGCCACGATCTTTCTATCTATTCTATATATTCTAAAGGTAAATGTTATACTCAACCCCACGTTTTACTTATACTCGTAACATATCCCATTTTCAAAAGCAATCCGTGTCTATAACTAGTCACGGATTGCTTTTAAGAAAGGGATATCACAAAGATTACGTAATCATACCCCTACGAGGGCGCGGGGAAGAGTGTACACTAGCGTCTCTGAACTTGACCCATTTCTCTAGCCGGCAATCCTCCGTCGGTTTTGATATTGCTCGCGTGTTGCATGTGCTTGAGTGACACGTGCTTTCTATCTATTCTTACCATTCTATAGGTAAATTTTTACTCAACCCCACATTTTACTTATAAAATGTCCCTTTTATAAAAGTAATTCGTGACTATTACTAGTCACGGATTGCTTTTAAGATAGGGAAAACGCAAAGATTACGTGACTATAGCTATTCACGGATTGCTTCTAAGAAAGGCATATCGCAAAGATTACGTGACTATAGCTATTCACGGATTGCTTTTAAGAAAGGCATATCGCAAAGATTACGTGACTATAGCTATTCACGGATTGCTTTTAAGAAAGGCATATCGCAAAGATTACGTGACTATAGCTATTCACGGATTGCTTTTAAGAAAGGCATATCGCAAAGATTACGGGACTATAGCTATTCACGGATTGCTTTTAAGAAAGGAATATCGCAAAGATTACGTATCTTATTGACAAGTTAAATTTATAGTTAATTATTATGACATTTTTATTTTAAATATTTAAGTATGACATTCAATTTAAGATTAATTTTGACACGTTATAGTATTATTTATTGTACAATTAAATTGGCTTTGGTTTTATAATTAGTTTTGGGTTAAGTGCATGTATAGAAGTACAGTGTAGTAGTGTTTTTTTAAATTTATATAATTTTGTATGCCTAACAGGCAGAACATGGATGTACTTTATGTTATTATCAATATCACCTGTATTTATAACCTATGTTCACAAAATAAATTTGATTTGATTTGATTTGTAGTCAGCTGGCATTCAAGCACATGCAACACCCGAGCATTATCAAAAGTATCAAAACCGACGGAGGATTGCCGGCCAGAGAAATGGGTCAAGTTCAGAGACGCTAGCGCTGCACACTCTACTGGGAAGAGTGTGCAGTGTTGCATGTGCTTGAGTACCACGCTCTTTCTACCTACTCTATCCATTCTAAAGGTAAACTTGTACTCGTAAAATATCCCTTTTTTAAAAGCAATCCGTGTCTAGTTAACCGTGCAGCTGTACTTATTTATTCACGATAGTATAAAGTGCGTTTTGTACAGGAAAAAGTAAGATATTCCGTTTGATAACTGAACAAGACGGATCGAGTGACAGGGTTATTATAATATTTATGAGAACTCCACTTTTTCTGAACACTTGCTGGCGTTTGTGTATTGCGCTGAGATGGAAATGTTTACTGCGCAAAGTTTGCTGTAAGTAAACATTAAATATTTACCAGCAATGTTTTTATAGCAAGTCTTATTCGTGTCAAAATATAGTATAGAGGAAATTAGTGGTCTAATTACATCAGTCTAATTATGTAAATATGCGTATGTAAATGTTGATAATAGATATTGTAAATAGTGGGCTTTCTCCTATTATTTGGATATTTTTTAAGGAAATTGTTTACTAACACACTATGGACTTTGTCTGAATTAAATATATTATTATTATTATTATTAACCGTCAATTTTAACAATCATCATCATATCGGCTGAAAAACGCCCATTGCTAGACAAAGGGCTCCCCAAATATCTTCACAATTACCTGTCTTGCGCTATCCACATCCAGCGGCTTCCAGTGACCTCACTGGGAGCCGCTAATCGCCACTCGAGAACCTTTCTGCCCCAGCAGCCGTCGGTTCACTTCAGTTTGGCAATTCTTTGGGCTATGTCGGCTACTTTGGTTCACCAGCCGATTTCGAGCCCTCTCCATTGTTCTTTGGGTGACCTTGAGCCTTCTTATGAGGCCCATAATAAGCACCCACCTCCCTGTTCCATAAGTTAAAGACTGGCAACACGCACTGGTCGAAGACTTTTGACTTCGACTTATTATTCATTAACCGTACCTTTCTAAGCGTAGAATACGACTGAGTATAAAGAGAGTAATTTAATAAATTCCCATTTACTATGGAAGACACAAAAATAATCAAGCCGAAAGCCAATCAAATCTAAATTTAATTAAAATAACTTCTAAATAGCTATACCTAACGAATTATAACGGTAAATAAACACATTTATATATAACTAGCTGTGCCCCGCGGTTTTACCCGCGTTAAATTTTATAAATTATCATAGCTCCTCCCCCGTAGGCAATAGCGTGATAATATGTAGCCTATATGTTGACCCGACGTCTTCGTAATATTCATGCAAAATTTTAAAGTAAATCCATGCAGTACTTTTTGAGGTTAGCCCGGACATAAAAACAGACACACAGACAAAAATTCTAAAAACAATATTTTTGGCTTATATATCTATTGTAGATCACGCCCCAAGTATCATGTTATAAACAAAAAATATTCAATGTACAGTTTTGACTTTCCTACGATTTTATTGTATGAATAGATAAGGAATGTTTAACAATCCTCGTCGAGTTTCCTCTTAACTAAATTCTAAATAAGTAAAACATCAAAATAATAAACCGCCACCTAACTAACAACATACGAGTTTTATACTCGTAATCGATGGCTCTCGGTCGGAATCGATTCTTGATGAATCGAGTCAAGACAAGATCGTTTACCCTGCGACTTGATTTATTACGAGACTCAAGGTAGTTTATAGAGGCTTGACTTTTTCACTTACCTTTGAACGTGACTTAACGAAAGATGTTCAGGAGAGATAAGTTCCCGGGTACAACAGCAGGAAACGAGAGGAATACTATATTTCGAGCGTACTATGAGATCTTTTGTAACTTACCTACACTTTGTTTTTAATGTATGGTACGCTTATTTTGCAACGACGCAAATGATCCAACTCGCAACAGTCATACGAACGGATAACAAAGGCGCTCATAACTACGAGTAGATTCTCGCACTGTTCCGTAAGTGATCGGCGAGGTTAAGCAACTAGGCTCGCGGTCAGTCTATAGATGGGTGACCACCAAAGTAGTTTAATTTCTGAGCGTCTCAGTGCCTCATCCTAATTTTATTGAAACTCCCAAGATTACGCCAATCCTACTAACATTATAAGCGAAAGTTTGTGTCCGTGTGAGTGTGTATATTTGTTACTTCTTCACGTCTAAACGGTAGGAGCGATTTTAATAAAATTTGGAATGGAGTTAGCTGACACCCTAGATTAACGCATAGGCTATAATTTATAAAATTTAATGCGGGTAAAACCGCAGGGCACAGCTAGTTTAAAATAAGTATATGCAGTAGTAGCCTGTAGATAATAAATCAATATATATCTGTTTGTTTTCCCAAATAAATAGATATGAAAAGTACCTAGAGGAATTCATTCGGAGCCACATTGCCGTGCGTATATGACTCACTGCATATTCAGTTTTTTTTATTTACCCTCCAGTTTATATTTATTCAATATCACATTAAACATGGCAACTATCCCATATCGGTACGACGTATAAGACTGTTTCTTATTTAAAATGCTAATACGAATTCGTTGTAAAAAGTAGCCGGTGACAAAGTGACTAACAACATCCGCGCTTAAGATTGACATTAATAGTTTATTCGTATTACAAGTTGACAGCGTTAAGTAATGAGCTGTTTTGAAATATACGACATTTTATTCGGATAAATTGATACGGTATTTATTTTTAAGGCAAGGAAAAATGCAAGCTTTTAAACATCGAGTATGGTGGAACAAAAAAGAACAATGATATTAATATAAAAATAAGTCGGGTTTTCCTTCCTGACGCTATAACTCCAGAACGCACGAACCGATTTCCACGGTTTTGCATTCGTTGGAAAGGTCTCGGGCTCCGTGAGGTTTATAGCAAAGAAAATTCATAAATTTAACGCGGGTAACACCGCGGGGCACAGCTAGTATTAATATAAAAATAAGTCAGGTTTTCCTTCCTGACGCTATAACTCCAGAACGCACGAACCGATTTCCACGGTTTTTAATTCGTTGGAAAGGTCTCGGGCTCCGTGAGGTTTATAGCAAAGAAAATTTATAAAATTTAACGCGGGTAACACCGCGGGGCACAGCTAGTGATATTATATAAATACTGCAGATAGAAAAGAGTACCTATCCATACGTGGGACTAGGAGGTCACGATAATTATATTTTTATTTCTGTTTTTTTGTGTAGACATAATCTAAGACAGTCGCCTCGCCGCTTCGTGTCGTGGGTTCGAGTCCCGCGCCGGACAACTATTTGTGTGACCCATAAATAGTTGTTCTGACTCTGGATGTAATTTGGCTCTGTCTATTATATGTTTGTAAAGTACCTCGCGACACAGGGATTAGATTCCCTTGTGCGGGCGTTGTAGTACAGAAAAAAAAGATGGCGCTCGTGCCACGATTAATGTCATCTCCGCGATTTATATTCTTTAAAACAAATAAGAGTGTTAATTAGTAAGTGAAAACTACAATACTATAAACATAAAACCCTAATGAACTTGTGGAAGTGTTATCTAAGTGAACTTCTCATAAACAGGCCAAATAACATTAATAATAGTGAACTTTAATAATGTAAACTATAATTCAAGTGACAGTGTGTAAACAATATCTAAATTATAACTAGACTTCATGTACTTAAAAAGTCAAGCTACTTGGGCGAATTTGTGTCTTTTGAAGTCTAAAAATAGTGTGATATTAAATTAATAATAAATATTATATGCCTGTTGGCGCCTCAAGTGACGAATAGCTAAACCTAAGAATTTAAACCATATCGCCGTTATTGTTACTACTAAAATCAAAGCGACATCTTGTATCTAATAGCTGAACCACATCTCCGTAACTGTTTTGTTGATTATAAAACAGAGGTCGCTACTGCCTAAACCAATTATATGTTCAACAACACAGCGACATCTAGAATTTAATAGCTAAACCACGACTCCGTATTCATTTTTTCAACTGCAAAACTGAGAGGGCGCTGCTTGTCATCGATCATTATATCGGAGAGAATGAGTGCCATCTATCGTAAGTGATGCTATATTCGCTTCTTGCTATTACGAAGTGAGATCTGCTGACGAATAGCCGAACTATCTTACTAAGTGGCTACCGGGAAAACCTACTTTATATGAATATCACAATTTTTCAAATAGAGGGCAGTAAGAACACATAGATATGGATGTGTTCAATAACATCACTATTCGTAAACCTATTACTAAATCACAATCTCAAGAAAATCTCGATTTGAATAGTTCATTAAACTCATCGCTTTCGACTGAACTACTTGGTAAAAGTTTGGACTTGTCCACCCATGTCATATCAGTTTGCCAAGAGGAAATGAAAATAGAAATAAATACTCTGAAATCTGAACTATATAGCACCCAAAATGAGTTAGAAAACATAATCATCGAAAATAATGACCTTAAGAAGACCATTTCTCAATTAACCCATGAAATAGGAATTTTAAAAGAAATTTGTAGAACTCCATTGTCTTCGCGCCGGAAAAATAACACATCATTGAAAAAGAAAAATTATGTGAAACGTCGACTCACCGAAACGTTTATAAACAGCCCCACAGTATTATCTAGCAGCAATGCAGCGCGTCAATTAACCGCGATACATCCCAAGTCGACAGTGGAAAATACAAATACCACTCAGGAAGTGTATTTCCAAGAAGTTTCCACTGAGAAAAATCTGCAACCCATAAAGAACGTAGGAAAATCCATACCTCCTGATAATAGTAGCATAAAAAGCTCATTCAATAAATGCTCAAGACGGGTTTTTATATTTGGTGGAGAACAGTGCCGAAATTTGTCAAAACACTTAATCAAGTCGAGGCATCAAACCGCCTATACTCACTACAAAGTTACATCACTTATAAAACCGCAGGCCATGACAGAGGAAATACTAAAAAGTGCGAAATTATTTGACATAAACAGTAATGACCGAGTTATATTGTCTGTAGGCCAACATGATTGTAATCCTCTAAAAATTATGACTGAATTGTGCGCATTTATGAAAAATATTCAATGTCCGGTATTTATTTTAAAGACATTTGTAAATAAACATCTTAATAAATTTAAACTGAATGACATGTTAAACTTATTATGCAAACAATACTCTAATTGTACATATATTGACATTAATAATCGTTACTCTAATAATATTTACGCAATTTGTAATCAAATAAATTGTATATTGGATCAACATGAATATGATTTAAAATATTTAGCATACAACAAAAAACGTGTGTATGCTCGGCAAAACAATAACTTTGATCAAACACGGGGATTCTTGTGTAGGTGTAGTTGTCAAACTAAAGCTAATACAACCCATGTAGGGACTCAAACTACATTTCTTGATTCCATGACTGAAAATACTATACACCCAAATAAACAGCTTTTTCGGGACTAAAAGTCTAAGGATTCTACATCAGAACATCGCAGGCTTATTAAACAAAAGATATCTCTTGGAAATTAACTTATATGAGTTATTTCTTCAAAACCTGGGGCCAGATATTATTTGCTTGTCAGAAACATTTGTTGAAAAAGGATCTGAGAGCTTAATAAAAATTTCTGGGTATAAACTCGCGACTTCATATTGTAGTAATAAAAAGCAAAAACGAGGGGGGGTATGTATATTAGTAAAGAGTGAAATAAATGTTAAATAAATTATCTTTTTTAAGGAATATGGCCAGGATATTCACTTCGAATGCTGTGGGATAGAGTTACTAAACCATAATCTGTTTGTTGTTTGTCTGTACCGAACACCTAACTCTAACTTCAGCACGTTTATTTCTAAATTATATACTCTTTTGAATTATACGAATTGTAAACAGAAAAAAAAAGTAGTTCTAGCAGGAGATTTAAATATAAATGTCTTAATTAATTGCGTAAAAACTAAAGAATTACAGGACATTATTCAAAACTTTAATTTTAAACTTCACATCAATGAGCCCACACGACAGAACACTTGTATTGACCATCTGATAAGCAATATTCGATCAGCTACAAGTAAACTTTTGCCTTTAGACCTTTCAGATCATAACACGGCCCAAATGTTAATCATTCCAGTAAAAAATAAAGAAGTTTCTTTGGTATATTATATATATAAAAGGGACTACAGCTTGGAAAATATATGGAAGTTTAAACAATGCTTAGCAAGCCTTTCTTTTGCCGATGTATACAAACAATCAAATATCAATATGGCTTATCGGGAATTTCATGAACTTATCCTTTTATTTTACAACTTGTGCTTTCCCATATATAAAAGAAAAATAACCACTAAAATTGGAAGATGTAAATGGATTACTAAAGGGTTGAGAGCTAGCTGTAAAAAGAAACGTTTGTTGCGATTTAATTTTTATAAAATGAAAACCAAGAAAAATCAAAATATATACAAAAAATATGCCAGGGTTTTAAAACAATGTATTGACCTTTCTATAAAAAACGATGTAAGAAAATTAATCCAGAATTCTAAAAATGTCGGCAAAACATCGTGGGATATAATAAAACAAGATTCAAAGACAACAAAATATTTTATAAATGAAATACATAATGGTTGTGATATTATAGATAAGCCACACGATATTTCAGAAACATTTAATACTTTCTGGACAAATATGACCAAACAGCAAAATCGGCCACTGCGCACTACACTTCAGAGTACCATATGCAACAGTTTCTTCTTAACACCGTATAGTCAGGAAGATGTTCATAGAATCATCATGTCTCTCAAAAACACGAGAGCTGTTGGGTTTGATGGTCTGGCTACGCAAGTAATTAAAGAATGCTCAAGGGAACTTTCATACGTAATAACCTTCTTAATAAATTTGTCATATGCAGAAGGCTGCTTTCCAGTCTTGCTTAAAAATGCTATTGTAAAACCCATATACAAAAAAGGTGACCATACCAAACTTGAAAATTATAGACCAATAACTCTTATTTCTGTCATTAGCAAGGTATTTGAAATTGCTATGTATAGGAGTATGAAAGTATATATAGAGAAGCACAAAATACTAAAAAGTGAACGATATGGGTTTCAGAAGGGTAAATCGACTACACTAGCTTGTTTTAACTTGACTAACGAAATAATTAACGATCTTGACAATGGACACCACGTTACTGCTGTTTTTTTTGACATGTCGAAAGCATTTGACTTCGTTTCTCATGAATTATTATTAAATAAATTAGAAAAGTATGGAATAAGAGGACATTCCTTAAAATGGATTGAATCTTATCTAAGCAATAGAATTCAGAGAGTTGAAATAACAAATATAAGTAAAAATAAAGAGCTAAAGACATATCAATCAAATTATAGACAGGTATCATGCGGTGTTCCACAGGGAAGTGTCCTAGGGCCATTATTATTCCTGCCCTATATTAATGATCTCCCTGAAATTACACAATATCCATGCACTTTATATGCTGATGACATATCGATAATAATTTCTACTAACTATGACATAAATAATCATATTCTTGACATCACTAATACAATTAAATCTATTATTTTATGGCTTAATGACAATAACCTGCATGTTAATTTGACTAAAACTAATTTAATACAATTTAAAACATATGGAAAAAGGTGTAACCCAATTAATATTAATCATAATGAACATCATATTTCAGAAATACATGAAACAAAATTTTTAGGTTTGTTAATAGACCAATATTGTAATTGGAAAGCTCATATTGAGAAAGTGTGCAGTCAAATAAATAAATTTGTATTTGTTTTGTACAGACTGCGTAAAACAGCAAACATAGACACTGTCTTGACAGCTTATCATGGGTACGTAGGCTCGGTGCTAAGATATGGGTTGGTTCTTTGGGGTAACTCTACCGAGGTAAATAGAGCTTTTGTGGCACAAAAAAAATGTGTTCGTGCTATAGTAGGCATTCCCCCATGGGAATCATGTAAGCCTGTTTTTTATGATTTAAAGTTATTGACGTTGCCGTGCATGTACATATACGAGGCTGCAAAATTTGTAAAAGAGCATAAAACTCTATTTGTTAATGCTAAAGATAAATACCCCAGGAACAAAAGAAATCCTGAAAGAATAGTTTTGCCAAAAATTCCAAGAACAACACTGTATCTCAAAAATAGCTACGCGATGTGTGGCAAAATCTATAATAAAATTCCAGAGGTAATAAAAGAAATGCCATTAAATGCCTTTAAAAATAATTTAAAATCGTGGTTAACAGAGAAAGCATATTACTCCGTAAGTGAGTTTATGGCATAACTTCTTTAATTAATGCAATTGTAATAAACATGGTGTAATAATGATAATGTAATAATAATAATGTAATAATGATAATTTAATAACAATATATTTATAATAATGTTAATATTTGCATGTCAATAAATTGGCTGAAGTTGTATGGACCTGTAATTAGTTATAAGACCAATTAAATGTACCAACTTTACTGCAAATAAAGAATACTGAATACTGTCTTTTTTCAATCAAATCAATTTTTGCTTGGCATTTCTTCAGTTAATATCATATTAAGTACATGCCTTTTGTGTCTTAGGTCTTATATTCGTGAGTAAATAATGGAACTCTTTGGTCTTCTTGTACTTTGCTCTTATATTGTGTATATGCCACATTGAGTATTCTTCGCCGGAGCGTCTCAACTGGGCCGTGTTTAAGTCGGTAGTAGCGACACCCACCCGCTGAGGTTATTTCGCTGGGTCTTCTCAATTGGGGCGCATTGGATCCGGTGGTAGCTTAAAGCGCGACCGTCCTTAAAACACAAGTTCCGCCATAATAATAATATTGAATTCGTACCTCAATATAGACAGAACTTTTCAGACAATATGTAGTGAAATATGGCAAAAATTTTAAAATATCGATAATTAAACCTAAACATGATCACTTTGACAATAACTTAGTATAAGTTAGCTAAATATTCTTATTCTTTATTGCACACAGATTGATTTTATATATCATTACTATTATAAAATAAATCTTATTGTAAATGTTTTCATACAATCCGTGTACCTATCTATGTGTACCTAGAAAAAGTTATTAATTAATTATATATTACTACAAACATGTTCTGACAATTTACAAGCGCTTTTTTAAAGTCTACGTGAATAAAAACCTTTTTTATTTATTTATTTATTGTATTATTTTGTAAGCGACTGTATGTTTCCTGAATAAATAAAAGAAATAAAAAAAACCGGCCAAGTGCGAGTCGGACTCGCACATGAAGGGTTCCGTAGCAGCAAGTATTTCAGTTGATTAAATGAAAGCAAATTGCGGTTTATAACGTATTAAAAACTACTGGCTAGATCTCGTTCAAACCAATTTTCGTTGTTAGTTTCTATGGTAATGTACATCATATATTTTTTTTAGTTTTATCATTCTCTTATTTTAGAAGTTACAGGGGGGGGGGACAAAAATGATACTGGAAACCTCAATATGATTTTTAAAGACCTATCCATAGACACCCCACATGTATGGGTACGATCAAAAAAAATTATTTGAGTTTCAGTTCTATGTATGGCGACCCCCCAAAATTATTGTTCTTTTTCTAGTTTTGCGTAAAAATCTTAATGCGGTTTACAGAATACACCTACCTACCAAGTTTCAGCAGCGCAGCTCTTATAGTTTCGGAAAAAAGTGGCTGTGACATACGGACGGACAGACAGACAGACATGACGAATCTATAAGGGTTCCGTTTTTTGCCATTTGGCTACGGAATCCTAAAAAGATTCACGAATTAAACAGCTAAACGACTCTTACAAAGAAATAGCCACGTTATTTTCAATCTTATTTTAATAAAAAAATATTGGTGTATTTATAGCATCCATGATTTTTTTTTAATATTAATTACAGTAATTGAGATTTTTTAAAAGAGTTTTAGTTTCTAACAATAATGAATTCTAATTAATTAATCTACGAGTAGTTATTAAGTATGCGTATGGATATGATATGCATCAGTTGATGCTGTATTTGTATGCTCGAAGGAGTAAAACATGGCGCACATATGTTTTGCTACAAATCTTAATACTTACCTGTGTTTGTGACAAATAAATAATAATATCCTGGGATATTATTGACACATGGCCATCTGATCCAAAACTAAGCAGAGCTTAACCAAGTAACTGATATATTACGTATTATTATTTTTGGAACGAAGTTCCTTATCGCGCGTTGTGAAAAGGGGCTAGACGGAAAAAATTCTTACGAAAAGTTATCACGACACTTTTTGCAGCTGTGCGGCGTGCACATGTTTCTCTGTCTCTCTCTCTCTCTCTCTCTCTTATAGAAAGCAAGCCAGATATTTTCATTTCTATTTCGCATTGAACAGTGTGGTGTCGCGACGATTATTTTTGTTGAGTGTATACAGGTTTTTTGTACATAATAAATAATAAGAAATAACTTCGTCCCATCCGGGTGTCCCTTGACACCTCTCAAGTTTTTATTTTGTAAATACATATTCATATAGATAATTACACCCAGACTCCATGTACATGCACTCCACATGTTCATGCACACAAATATATGGTATGTCCTAGGTGTGAATCGAACCCACGATCTGCGGCGAATTATAAATACGAAAATTTTATAGAACAAATACCAACTTGCTCTCAAATAAATTTTGTAATTTAAATTTACCTATTTTATCTCATCCTTTCAGATAACATAATTGAATGTTCCCGAAATCTCTGGCGCTATCGACAGCTTGTGAATGGTAAGATAAAATTATTAGCGTCCAGCGGCATTTCATTTCGTAACTTTACGGTTTAACGTTCCGGTTTTACATAACATCGATTAACTAGGTTAGGGAGAATCGTAAATTCGTCCCCGTAGAGATTTCCTGATAATTTTGAGTTTGGCTGACAATTTGAATCGTAACTCACGTTTAATATCAAATTCTTGCGAAAGTCTTTTAAATGTTTTTCGTGAATGTACTACAAGATTTATTTCGTTGAATCGTGAATATTGTGTTTAGAATTATATTATTATGTAACTGGCGACCGAACAATCGTTATATACCTATTTAAAAAACAGCTGTAATTATTCTCAATGTATGTGTTTGTTCCTAAATAGTTTTTACAATGATGCGGTAGGTGGTGCTGTATCAGATTATAGGATTTTCCCTTGTTTTCGAAGCGGAACAATATCTCCCAAAGAGCTAGTATAGTAATAGTACATATATTTATTATAACTAGAGATCGGACTTTTTTGAAATTCGACGACTAAGGTTCTATTGGCAAAGACTATACACATTAAGGGGTCTTTTACAGTCCACTAGCGCCGCCAATCGAAAAAATGTCATAACTCGTAAATAGAATCAAACATACAAAATGTGGTCTATTATTACTGTAGAAAAGGCAATAACGTAATTTTAAAACGCAACACTTGAAATATAGCTGTTTAGCTAAATCGTGCATTTGTAACAAAAACGGCCGTTTATGTTTTGAATGCACGATTTAGCTAAACAGCTATATTTCAAGTGTTGATAAGGTGTTATACAATTACGTTATTGCCTTTTCCACAGTAATAATAGAACATATTTTGTATTTTTGATTCTATTTACGAGTTATGACATTTTTTCGATTGGCGGCGCTAGTGGACTGTAATAGGCCTCTGACAAATAATATTAATCGGTTCTCAGTTTTGACACTTAGTTTGTCATCTGTTTGCAGTTTATCAGCGGGTTAAAAGCAATGTAGTGTGTGTAATATTATTTTAATTAAAATAATTTACTTCTAATACCTATTATATCAATATATTAGCTTTCCGCACTCATCAACATCTTTGACGCGCTACAGAAGCGGGATAGCCCCAACAGCACCCTGAAAGCATTGTTGTATTGGATACGGAGGGCATTGTTAGGTTTTTGAGACCATCTAGCCCACAGGCTGCATGTATAGAATGCAATGCAAAAGGCTCTAAATAGGTCTCTAAACCTTTAGTTCTCATAGTCAACTCATGTGACAAACGTCGAAACTCCTTGATACATATAAAGCACTGAACTTATGACAAGTGTATGTCAGAAATAAGAACTTCTTAAGCCCTGTACAACCCTTTTCGAATCGCCAGAGACATTTTCAATATACAGACGGAACAGAAGGTCTTCAATGGTTCTCACTTTTACATACGATATGTATAAGGGCCACGTTACACACAAGAAGCGGCGAAATGCGATATGCGAGCAATGTAAGAGTATTGCTTAAAGTTGTTGTTGATGTTTAGTAGATGATCCCGCTGGGTTTGTTTCGCTGGGTCTTCTCAGTTGAGGCGCTTTTAATCTGTCGTCGTAATCGTTTATAACGACGACTTGATTCAAAGCCTAATTTATTACTATCTTTTATTCAGTCTTTCTCTTATTCAATACATTTTAAAATACATAAATAACAAATATATACATTACATACTCCTAACAATGCGAGCCGTGTCCAAAAACGATGCGTTTTGGATCTGGTATTTGGCCCAACCACCTAACAAAAGCCGTTTCAGGTGTTTTTCGATGTTCTTTGATATTAAACTATTGGCAAACATTATATAAAACTAACATATTATTAGCACGACTAACCTTTATTATAATTATCCCAATGTTTCGACTAAGTGGCATTGACTGCTAACCTGATCCCAAAACTATGAAAGGCGAAAGCCTAAAACTGTATACACTGAATAATTTTGTCGAACACAACTAACGTGGGTTTCCACCAATTAAGACACTTATACACTAAATAAACTTCGTTACCAACATACAACATAGCAACACGTGAGAGCAACTAACTGCACCACTCCAACTAGGAGACCAATACAGTCTCTGATTATATCGATCAAATAGCCAAACGCTTCTAAAATAGTGATTTGTGGCCGCACCCTAACATAGTGACGCAATATCAGCCACATAAAGCGGTGAGGTGATTTATTATACTACTGACTTGAATAAGAGCCGATTTGGGACGCGGAATTGTTTTTATTTATGTTCTTTTATTGTTTTTGTTTCGGTTACAGACAGGAGAAAGGCGTAGAGAATTTGTTTGAAGCTTGGGAATGAATACTGACATTTGTATCACACTAATATTATAAAGGGATTAGATTGAAAAAGGCATGCTGAGATGGTTTGGCCATTTAGAAAGGATGAATGAAAGAAGATTGACAAAAGAAGTATACCTGGCCTGTGTGAATGGGACAACCGGAAGGGGAAGACCACGTCGAACATTCTCTGACCAAATTGGAGATGTTCTCAAGAAAGGGCAGGTCAGAAGTACCCTAAACCGGCGAGCATGTATGAAGAATATAATGTCAGTAATCGAGGCAAAAGAAGTATGCAAAGATCGTGACAAATGGAAATCCGTTGTCTCTGCCTACCCCTCTGGGAAACAGGCGTGAGTCTATGTATGTATGTATGTAATATTATAAAGGCCATTGTTTGCGAGTGTGTGAGTGTGTATGTTTGTTACTGCTTCACGCAAAAACAACCAAACGGATTTTGATGAATCACTGCAGTAATATAGCTTATATATCTGAATAACACATAGGCTATCCTACTAATATTATAAACGCGAAAGCTTGTAAGTATGGATGGATGTTTGTTACTCTTTCACGTAAACACTACTGAATGGATTTTAATGAAACTTTACAATAATATAGGTTATATAACAGAATAACACATAGGCTACAATTTATAAAGATATTTTGTGAATTCTCCAAAATATGACGACAAGTGTCAAGTAAGTAGGAAAAAATCTATCATCTCCGAGCTATTTCGGCGTGCACTGCCAAAACCGCTAGAGGTACACATCCTACTAATATTATAAATGTGAAAGTTTGTGAGTACAGATGTATGAATGTATGTATGTTTGTTACTCTTTTACGCCAAAACTACTTTAACGCGGGTAAAACTGCGGGGCATTACTAGTAATTTATTAAGTTTACCGCGGGGCACAGCTATTGGATTATATCTCTTAAATACATATTAACAAGTGGCAGTTTTCAAAGTGGCAGTTTTCAACCGACTTGAGAAAGAAGATAGTTTGATTATTCTTATGTATGTGAGGCGTTCTATCATAAGCTGTGTGGTGGCGGCGGCAAATATCAGAATATCATCACCCCATCTCATCCCGTGGGGGGCGTAAAAGTCGACCCAAGGGAATATCTACCAGAGGACGGGCAGCAGTTTCTGAGCCGGGTTCTGCTAAGCGTGTCGATTATGGCATATCCCCAAGATGATTCTTGAGGGAGGCTTATGTCCAGCACTGTCCAGCAGTGGACTTCGTACAGCTGTTATTTGGGAATAGATATTGATAATGTTTTGAAGTCATTGTCGATACCTGACAATATTAGTATGTGGCGCATAGGTTTGCTGGATGTACAACCGATGTCAAGATCACACTTTTTAAAGCATTTTGCCAAGGATGTTACACGAGTAGCCTGAAACCCAGTTTTAATCAGAAATCCTACAATGTCCTACGCGTCCAATACAACAAAATCTTCAGGGCTTAGGTCTACCGGCTAATAAAATTTCGCCTGAATAATATTTCTATAGTTAAATAAATATTTTACTAGGTGATTTAAATTGGTCGTCCCATAAAAAGTATAGGAAAATTCCTTACCGTGTTTCACAATTCAAAGTTTTATCAATGGAAATACCTACAACATTGACAATATTGTCAGAGCAATCACAATTCCAGAGTATTAAGATGTTCGGAGGATGCTGTATACCTAATGGCATTCTGTTGCAATCCCGCATACCAAACGATCAGACGGCCAAAGCTGCATAGTGATGTCTAGTCAAAGTGTCGATAAACGCAGTAATAGGCAATATTCATAATTACTACAATCTATTCGGAATTTGGTATATAATTAAGGGATACGAGAAGATACGTTATTTAAAAGTATATGGATTACTAGCTATGCCCCGCGGTTTCACCCGCGTTAAAGTAGTTTTGGCGTAAAAGAGTAACAAACATACATCCATACCTCATACTCACAAACGTTCGCATTTATAATATTAGTAGGATGTGTACCTCTAGCGGTTTTGGCAGTGCACGCCGGAATAGCTCGCAGATGGTTGATTTTTTCCTACTTACTTGACACTTATCGTCATATTTATAAATATCTTTATAAATTGTAGCCTATGTGGTATTCTGATGTATCAGCTATATTATTGTAAAGTTTCATTAAAATCAATTCAGTAGCTTTTACGTGTAAGAGTAACAAACATCCATCCATACTTCCAAACTTTCGCGTTTATAATTTAGTAAGTATGGATTATATTATTTAAGCGGACGTCGCGAGCACAATCTCTTTTAACTAGGAAAGTAAGATTTCACTTATGTCTGTACTAAATCGACGCATCATGTTCCTCTGTAATATGCCTAGATTTGTTACAATAATTATATATTATTATTATTATTATATTATATATATTATTATACTAGTGATCGCACTTGTTCTAACGTTAAGGTTCTTTTGTCAAAGGCATATATAGACATTAAAGAGAAATAATATTAGTCCATCTATTCTCAGTTTTCACACTCAATTTTTCATCTCTTCTCATTTTGTCAGTGTATCAAAAGCATTGTAATGTGTGTAGTGGTTTTCTTTTTATTAAAATAATTTACTTCTACTGCCTGTAGAAATATTACATTTCTGCACTCTTCTCCATATGAACTTTAACTGTTCTAAATTTCATACTCCCCCGACGGCGTATTTTGTATGAAAAGGAGTACTAAGGTTTTGCGTCACCTATTAATATTATGATGATATATTATTTGTTTCTTGGTCATTATTTGTGTATTGACATTTTACTACAAGTTGTTGTTGTCTGGTTGCCATATTACAGGTTCTAGTTTGTTAGTTGTCTCAAGGCATTTATAAACATTTTTATTTATATTAAATAAAATAGTCCAATGTTTTTTTTTTAGTTTAAAAAGCCAACTCCCGCATTAAGGAATCTAATCCCTATGTCGCGTGGTAATTTACAAACATATTATAATAGACGGACACAAATTACAGCCCGACTTAATACTTAATAAAACAACATCGACAATATTTTTACTCGTTACAACACTACCCAAAAACAAATAATAGGGCAGAGAGGAACATACTCTGAAGTTTTTCATTCAACGGAACGAACCGTTCAAAGCCTTGCTTCATTTCTTTCATTCTTCAGCTCGACGATCACTTGTCAAAGTTGTTTCAACAACCCCACTGTATGAGTATTTTTGGGAAGTAGGATGTTTAGCGAATTATTTACAAAGTTTATTGTTAATTCGGTTTTTTGGTTTACAAAAAACTAGAGGTAGGGTTTCGGAGGACATGAAAAATGTTTAAAACAACATCGTTATTTTCAGGATCATAAGAATCAGGGGGTTTCCATCGTTGCGATGCAAATTAACGATCATGGTGCGGCTTCGTGTCGGATCGTGTACAATGTCCCGAGAGTTGCTTGTCTCTGAGTCAGTTGATATATATATAATATATAGTCATAGCCAGATTCTCTTACCAGCCCGTAAGTGATTGGCAAGGTTAAGCAACTCGGCGCGGTCAGTCCATAGGTGGGTGAAAGTGGTTTAATTTATGAGCATCCCCGTGCTGCGGAGTGCACGTTAAGTTGTTGGGTTGTAGCCATTAAGCAACAGTCGCTATGCCATGTCAGAGGCCTGGGCGCCTCGAACAACTCTAACACTAGGGTAACCACTGCCCATTCCATATATCGTAAGTTAGTAAATTGATAACACCGTCTGGATCTTCTAAAACGTTCCTGGGACGACGGTGCTTACAAGAGAAAACTTGCAAACTATCAATATTTGGTAGAATACGTTGTTTTATTAGGTATTGAGTCTGTAATTATGCCGGTTGGCGTGGTTGGTAAATTCTTGCCTTGCACGCCGCAGGTCGTGGGTTCGATTCCTACCCAGGACAAATATGTGTGTGCATGAATATGTCTATTTCTCCTGTTTCTGGGTGTAATTATCTATATAAGTATGTATTTACAAAAGAAAAGTAGTATATGTAATGTATCAGTTATCTGGTTTCATAACACAAGGTCTTGCTTTGTTTGGGATCTGATCGTCGAGTGTGAATAATGTCCCAGGATATTTTATTATTAACTAGACCGTTGACCAAAAACACCAGATTTTGACCAAGTCTAGTTAATAAATAGCCCTTTACCTCGATGGTTCTCCTTATCTTTTATTCAGGGGCTCCACTCACTCAATCAATAAATCACTTGTCAAAAATCGTCTAAAACCTTCCTGGGACAACGGTGCTTACACGAGAAGATGATCGGGTTGTATTTGACTGCTGGATAGAGCGTGGCTGAGTCGACGCAGCGTTCAGAAGCTTGCTGTGAAGGTTCTTATTGCGAACGAACGGGATGCCCCCGGGACCTTGCATGAATAAAGTGCATAAATGTGTAGCAGGCACAAGTGCACTCTATTCCACTACTCTTAGGATCAGATAGGACAGTGAAGACGATTTATGTGAAGATGGATAAGAACATACATATGAAAGGTGAATTTACAACCGATATAGATACTAGTATCAGATTTTTTATTTGTTCTCCGATTTATGGCGGACTTTTGGTCAAGAAAGAATGAGCCGCGAGATGCCAAATATACTGTCACGTTTGGACTTCGAACCCTAGTACCAGTAAGTGTTTATGGATTCTTTTGGAAGAGCCCTAGAATGTTCTAGATAATTACAGAACGAAGGAAAAAGGGTAGCTGATGAAAAGGTCATACAATTCTTAATGTAAAAATAGACATTAGATGTTTTCAGAATAGTTAGAAAGAGATAGAGCTAGTTTTATGACCGAAAAGAAAGAGATAGGTGAAGATATATCTCTTTTACGATTAATCTGTCATATAGGCGAAATTTTTCGATAGAAAAATATGACTTACGAAATGTTTAAAATTTGGAACAATTTAGGCATGTATAAGCGGAATTTTAAAGCAGAACGGGGAGTTTAAATTCAAGTGAAATTGAAGGCGAATTGAGAGGGAGTAATCTAAGTGGAAAACTGATCAAGTGCAAGTGATCAGTGACAGTATATCAGTGGAAAACTGAACAAGTGCAAGTGATCAGTGACAGTAAACAGTGCCAAGTGTTCCCTTCACAGTGGAAATGTGCCGTGTGCACTGGGACTTTAACTTTGGCAGTGCTCGTCACGGGAACTCTCAAGTGCGCTACGTGTGTACTCTAAACGAGAGCTAGTTGCCGCGTAGTACGCATGTAGTGTAGTACGCGTGTGTACCGACCGTGATCTTAGTGGTGGACCAACTGTCACTGTCGACGCCAATAAAAGTGCCTTTGCAAACACTAGTTTCTTTTCCGCTCACCACTTACCGCTTACCCACCGCTCGCCACAATATGAACAACCTAGCGACTGTGGACCCTAGCAGTCACACTTATTTATTCCCGTAATTCTTATGAGCAGTAGAGAGTTGACACACTACTTAATTTGAACTTTTGAAAATTTACTTAAAGTCTAGTGAAAATGAATTAGAATCCTTCACAAAAGTTTTTGACGGTGATTTATTGATTGAGTGCCGTGGAAACTTTAAGAATGAGTGCCGTGGAAACTTTAAAGAAAGTGCAAGAGGAAAACCTAAATAAAAGATAAGGCGAATCATCAAGGTAAAGAGCAATTTATTTACTAGACCATTGATCAAAAGTCATAAAGTTAAGTTAAAGTAATATTAAGTTAAACAGCACACATTGCAGGCATAATAGTAAATATTTGACTCCACGTGTGGCGCAGCGGCTAAGATAGTCGCCTCGCTACTTGGTGTCGCGGGTTCGAGTCCCGCGCTGGAGAACTATTTTTGTGACGCATAATTAGTTTTTCTGAGTTTGTATGTAATTTGTGTCCGTCTATTGTACGTTTGTAAAGTACCCCGCGACACAAGGATTGGATTCCCTAGTGCGGGCGTTGTCATGTAGTCTTCTACAAAAAAATTACAGTTAACTGATAGGAGAAAATTAGTTGAACTGAAACAAAAGAAAGAAAAAAGGCTTATTCCCAACAGGCACACATAATCCATAACTTAACTTTTTCGTGAACATAAATGAGAATATAAGAAACTACGTTACTTACTTATCGTATGGGCAGTGGTTATCCTAGTGTCACAGGTGTTCAAGCCGCCCACTAGGCCTTTGACATGGCTTAACGACTGTTACCTAATGACTAACCGAGATCGACAGCTAAACGTACCCTCCGAAGCATGGAGACGCTCAAAAATTCAGCCACTTTGATGGTTACTCATCTATGAAATGACCGCGAGCCTAGTTGCTTAACCTCGCCAACCACTTACGAATCGGTAAGAGCATCTGGCTATGAGCGCTAGTACAACTTCAATTTAAATACAAGTAAAACTTCATTTTAAATAAAACTTACAGGTATTTCTCTTTCATTTCATCACACTAATATAAAGGCGAAAGTTTGTGAGTGTGTATGTTTGTTACTCTTTCACGCTAAAACCACCGAACCGATTTTGATGAAACTTTTAGTCATATAGCTAATATATCCAAAATTTCTAATAACACATAGGCTATAAATTTTAACGTTTAACGCGGGTAAAATCACGGGGCACAGCTAGTAAATCATATTTGTCTCGAATTAAAAATTGCAGCAGACAGTCTAATTCTAACAGTTTCGAAATAATGCGTCGCAAAATTAGTGACATCACGTATTTGATGAACATAGTATCCGGTTCAATTGATTGTCCTTATCTCCTTTCAAATATCCACTTCAACGTTCCCACGAAAGTAGTAAGACACCATACTCCAATCCATCTTCCATTCGTATCTACTAACTATCGCCAAAATGCTTTCTTGTGGCGGGCGAGTAATTCGTTAAACGTAAATAATAAGATATTTGATTTTGACGTTTTTAATTCAAATCCAGAATCAGGGAGACGGCAGCTCAGTCAAGACTTTTTTAGGGTTCCGTAGCCAAATGGCAAAAAACGGAACCCTTATAGATTCGTCATGTCTGTCTGTCTGTCCGTCCGTATGTCACAGCCCTTTTTTCCGAAACTATAAGAGCTGTACTGCTGAAACTTGGTAAGTAGATGTAATCTGTCAACTGCATTAAGATTTTTACACAAAAATAGAAAAAGAACAATAATTTTGGGGGGTCGCCATACATAAAACTGAAACTCAATATTTTTTTTTCATCGTACCCATACATGTGGGGTGTCCATGGATAGGTCTTCAAAAATCATATTGAGGTTTCCAGTATCATTTTTGTCTAAACTGAATAGTTTGCGCGAGAGACACCTGCAAAGTGGTAAAATGAGTGTGGGGGGACACTGTAACTTCTAAATTAAGAGAATGATAAAACTACAAAAAATATATGATGTACGTTACCATAGAAACTAACAAAGAAAATTGGTTTGAACGAGATCTAGTAAGTAGTTTTTTTTTAATACGTTATAAACCGCAATTTGCTTTCATTTAATCAACTGAAATACTTGCTGCTACGGAACCCTTCATGTGCGATTCCGACTAGCACTTGGCCGGTTTTTTCTATAAATTTAGTGTTCAACAATCATTTGTTTGATCCTTATACGACTCACATCTAACTTGTATCCGAATTCATATTCGTGGAGACCTATAAATGGTTAACTGCTGTGTATACCTAATCTAATAAGTTATTGTAAGCTGTTGGTCTTCCTAATAATGTTAAATAAATAAACTATATTTTTTGTGATAAAATCCGTAAAATTCCGAACATCCCGAATGAAGTGACCACACCAGTTATTTGATACGAGGACACTCATGCGGTACCCCATAACTTACACATCATAAAATTGCGATGAGATGGTTGTCCCCAAATACCTTTTGTGCGGTTATAATATGGGGTACACGCTCGGAATACTGTAGTAGGTATGTCACGTATGTGGTTTTGGTTGCCAGGTAGTATAAGCCGCTCGTTTTAACTACGAGACGTTGCGAGTTCGATCCACGCAAGTTGACATGAACTATAAAAGTCGGTACAGGGGCTCTACCGGCTAATTCACCGAACATCGTTTTCGTGAATGGCGTTCAAATAAATAAAGGTTAAAAATGACATAATTAATCGCCTGTTGTCGTGGTTGGCAAATACTTGCTTTTCACGCCGGAGGTCGTGGGTTCGATTACCACCCAGGACAGATATTTGTGTGCATGAACATGTCTGTTTGTCCTGAGTCTGGGTGTAATTATCTATATAAGTATGTATTTACAAAAGAAAAGTAGTATATGTAGTATATCAGTTATCTGGTTTCCATGGTACAAGCTCTGCTTAGTTTGGGGTCAGATGGCCGTGTGTTAATAATGTCCCAGAATATTATTTTAAAATATTTAAAATTATTTATTTAAATCGGCTTCAACGTAACGGCCATTGATTCTGGACCATTTATGACGTCACATGTGCTCATGGAAGCCGATTTAACGATTGATTCAGTCATTTTTAACCTTTATTTATTTGAACGCCATTTAAGAAATCGATGTTTGGCGACTTAGCCGGTAGGGCACAAATTCAGGACAAACAGACATGTTCATGCACACGAATATCTGCTCGGAGTGAAAATCGAATCCACGACCTGCGGCGTGAAAGGCAAGTATCTTATCTACCAACCACGCCAACTGGCCCGTAATTTTCAGTGAGATATAATGAAGTATTTATATATTTATTATTCGCAGCTCAAACAAAATAAACCATTTAAAAAATAAACTTATAAAGGCACCTACTTACTTATTACTTCAAATTGTGACAGCATTTCGTTCAGTCAAAATTGAATTTTGTTTATTTTATGAGCTCTTTACGAAATTAAAATTGTGTAGTGCTTTTCGAGGTCACAGGTTGTACAGAATTACAAATATTGAGATAGGAGTTCAAATGGAAGTTTTTAATATTTTATAAAAACTGTTGAAAATGTAAAAGAGTGGGCGCGGCTATTATTACTTTTCAAGGGATACTTGGAAGATTGCGTTAAAAATACTTATTAAATTTGTTATAATTTTTTTTAAGACTAATCCCGCACTAGGGAATCTATTCCCTGTGTCGTGGGGTACCACGACACAGGGATTAGATTCACTAGTGCGGGCTTAGACTTAAAAAAAATTTACAATCATATCGTACATACATACATAGACTCACACCTGTTTCCCAGAGGGGTAGGCAGAGACAACGGACTTCCGGACTTCCATTTGTCACGATCCTTGCATACCTCTTTCGCTTCGTTTACTGCCATAATATTCTTCATACATGCTCGCCGGTTTAGGGTACTTCGGACATATCGTAGACGGACAGAAATTACATCCAGACTCAGAACAACTATTTATTGGGTAACACAAATAGTTGTCCGGCGCGGGACTCGAACGACACGAAGACGCGATGCGACTGTCTTAGCCGCTGTGCCACACGTGCAATCATTATTTTAATTACCATATAAATGGTAATTAAAATAATGAACAATAATAACTTAAAGCTCAGGAAATAGTCGTCGTGTGGCAAAAATTACAATAATATTAAAATTACAATAATTGTATCTTGTAATATACTCAGTAATCTATTTTATTGAACCGCCTAATGACTCAGAAACAAATATTCGTGCTCATCACACAAATATTTGCACTTACCGGGATTCGAACCCAGGACCACCAGCGTCGTAGGCAGGAGCACTACCAACTAGGCTACAGTGACCGTCAAATTATTATTACTAACTTGAGGATGAATGGTGTGCATATTATAAGGCGCGCCTGTAGCCTAGTTGGTAGTGCTCCTGCCTACGACGCTGGTGGTCCTGGGTTCGAATCCCGGTAAGTGCAAATATTTGTGTGATGAGCACGAATATTTGTTTCTGAGTCATGAATGTTTTCTATGTATTTAAGTATTTATCTATACTATCTATAAGTATGTATATCGTCGCCTGGTACCCATAGTACAAGCTTTGCTTAGTTTGGGGCTAGGAAGATCTGTGTGACACTGTCCCTAGATATTATTATTATTATAATAATATCCTGGGACATTACACACACACGGCCATCTGATCACACTAAGCAGAGCTGATACTATAGATAACTGATACTACATACACAACTACTTCTCTGTTGTAAATGCATACTTCTATAGATCATTACCCAGACATAGGACAATCAAACATGTTCATGCACACAAATATCTGTCCTGGGTGGGAATCGAACCCACGACCGGCGGCGTGAAAAGAAGTATCTACCGACCACGTCAACGGGCCCGTCATTGCTCATTGCCCGTTTTTTGAGACAAAATTATTATGTAAATTCAAGTTTTAAGTGTATTACTTACTAGCTGTGTTCCGCGGTTTTAACCGCGTTAAACTTTATAAATTACAGCCTATGTGTTAATCCAGGGTATCGGCTAAATCCACACCAATATTTATTAAAATCGCTCCAGCCGTTTAAGCGTGAAGAAGTAACAAACACACACACTCACAAACTTTCGTCTTTATAATATTAGTACGATTATTCTCCTTAAACTAATGTATACGTAACAATGTAGTCTCAAACTTCTCTTAAAGTATGATGTCACAAAAAATAGAATTTGAAATGTAATTCATTACATTCAACCCGAGATCTCTGATCGTGAGTACTGTACCTTGACAATAACACAGCTAAACGAGCTCTTAAGTTTATTGCAGACATTTTAGCATGCTTCGTTGCTTGTATGGCTTCACGAAGGCTTTACGGTCATCAATTCCAAAAATAATGTAGAAAGCTCAAAATCAATACAGCCAATTGCGAGTCGGACTCACGCACGAAGGGTTCCTACCATTATCTGTAAAAACGAGCAAAATATTCACGTTTGTTGTATGGGAACACCCTTAAATATTTATTTTATTTTGTTTTTCAGTATTTGTTGTTATAGCGTCAACAGAAATACATCATCTCTGAAAATTTCAATGAAAAGTTCATGAGATACAGCCTGGTGCTACACGGACAGACAGGCAGACAGACAGCGAAGTCTTAGTAATAGGGTCCCGTTTTATCCTTTGGGTACGGAACTCTAAAAGACGAGCGAGCCTTACAGTAGTCGCATATGATGTGTAACATCAGACATGTTATCATTCCGTATAATAAAATTTAGTTCAGCCAAAATGTCATTGCATACACTATATTGGCCAGTAAGTCGTGGTACCTGACATGTGTCAACATCACAGCTAACTCTCAACCACCGCGCACGCTCATTGGTCAAATCAAATAGCGCGCGCACACTAAAGTAAGCACCCTGAAAAAGCAAAAATATCCATCAACTGGGAGGTAAAATGTCACAGATCATTAAAATGATTAATTTAGAATTAAGTTTTGTTTTTAAGGCCGCATAACTGCTTAATAGTTTGTCGGCGGCAATATAAGCTATACAGATTACGATATCTAATATCTAGGGACAATGTCACACAGATCATGCTAGCCCCAAACTAAGCAAAGCTTGTACTATACTACCAGGCGACGATATACATACTTATATAGATAGATAAATACTTATATACATAGAAAACATCCATGACTCAGAAACAAATATTCGTGCTCATCACACAAATATTTGCACTTACCGGTATTCGAACCCAGGACCACCAGCTTCGTAGGCAGGGGCACTACCAACTAGGCTACGGTGACCGTCAATATTTTTTATTATTTTTTTGCTTTCTGGGAGTTGGCGGTATCACACCCCGGTACATCGGAAAGCACGTAAAGCCTTCGCTCCTGTACCTGAGCTCTATCCGGCGGTGTCGCTAGTCGTCCCAACGGACCACGAGAGTAGTGGAATAGAAGATGGCCCTGTGTTTGCTCACACACTTAATAATAATATAATATAATATATATATCCTGGGACATTATTTACAAACGGCCATCTGATCCCAAACTAAGCAGAGCTTGTACTATGGAAACCAGATAACTGATATACTACATATACGGTTAAAGATTCTTTATTTCTCTTAAGAATATGTAGATTCACTTGCAGATAAATTAAATACTTAATATAGGACGCCAACCGTGGGCTACTTACCAATACTAAACTAAACTAAAATACTAAACTATACAATACAAATAAACACCTAAACAATTTTACAAATAACACAAATTCCATACATCCGTGCCGACTAGATAATATTTTTTTTTTATGTTGCTGTGGGTAGATATGTTCGAAGCGCACACGGCGCTTCGCATATACTACTTTTCTTTTCGTAAATACATACTTATAAAGACAATTACACCCAGACTCAGGACAAACAGACATGTTCATGCACACAAATATCTATCCTAAGTAGGAATAGAACCCACTACCTCCGGCGTGAAAAGCAAGCATTTGCCAAACACGTCAACAGGCCTGTCTGTGCTTGTGCACTATCACACTAATCTTATAAAAGTGAAAGTTTGTGAGTGTGTATGTTTGGTACTTCTTTAGGACTAAACGGCTGGAGCGATTTAAAAAAAAATGGTATGGAGTTAGCTGACACCCTGAATTAACACATAAGCTATATTAAAAGTTTGACAACATAGATATTAAAGGCGATTTGGAGATTGCGACTGAGTTTGAAAAATATTTTTCGAATATTCCAGTCATACTTACTAACTCTCTTTCATGTGCTTCTACATCTGCTGAGCAGATACTCAAGCAAAGCGTAGGGTCGTGTGACAGTTTTTGAATTTTCGGTGGTTAGCCCTAAAGATATTTTAAATGCTTTCAAGAGTATTAATATGAAAAACACAAAGGATCTGTGGGGTCTATCTGTTAAGACTGTTTCATCAATTATTACTATAATCGCCCCACACTTAGCTACTGTGTTCAATTGCTGTGTTGCATCAGGTGTATTTCCTGACTTGATGAAGTATAGTAAAATCATTCCTTTGTTTAAATCTGGTGATACTTCAGACCCTTCAAATTTTCGACCTGTTTCCGTGCTGCCCACTCTTAGTAAAATATTTGAAAAGCTTATGCTTAGCCAGCTGCTCAGACACTTTAATATACATAATTTACTACACCGGAAACAGTTTGGATTCACAAAGGGTTGTTCAACCATAGATGCAGGGGTCAACTTATTAAAAAGTATATTCGCGGCGTGGGAAGACTCGCAAGATGCATTAGGTATCTTTTGCGATTTGTCCAAAGCGTTCGATTGCGTTCATCATGATACTCTGGTCAGAAAATTACACCACTACGGTATTAGGAACAAGGCTCTCGAACTTCTGACTTCTTACTTGGGCAATAGAATTCAGAAGGTCGAAATAAACGGTAAAACATCTCCGGGATCTCCAGTGGTAATGGGCGTCCCACAGGGGTCAATTCTGGGCCCATTTTTGTTTTTAATTTATATAAATGACTTACCTTACTACGTAAGGGATAAGCATGAGATTGTGTTGTTTGCAGATGATACTTCCCTGACGTTCAAAATAAACCGACAATTAAGCAATTTTGACGATGTTAATGATGCAATCTCTAAAGTTGTTCATTGGTTTAATGCCAATAATCTTGTGCTTAATGATAAGAAAACTAAAGTCATTAAATTCACTACACCGAATGTGAAACAGGCGACAACCAATGTACAACTTAATGGAGCTAGGTTGGACCCTGTTGAATCAACTGTGTTCTTGGGTATCACTATTGACTCAAAGCTACAATGGAGCGCACAAATAGAAAAACTGTCCGGCAAATTAAGTTCTGCAGCATATGCAGTGAAAACTATTAGACGGCTGACTGATGTTGACACAGCTAGAATGGTTTATTTCAGTTATTTTCATAGTGTAATGTCCTATGGAATTCTTCTCTGGGGTAGCTCTGCTGACATTGACACCATATTTATATTGCAAAAAAGAGCTGTAAGAGCTATCTATAATCTTGGCCCGAGAGTGTCTCTAAGAGAAAAATTCAAAGAGGTCAACATTCTAACTGTACCATCTCAGTATATATATGAAAACTTACTATATGTGCATAAAAATATCGATTCCTTCTGTAAAAGGAGCGATACACATAATGTAAATACTAGATATAAGAATAATCTCATACTGCATACTACCCGTCTCCACAAAATAAGTAACTCTTTTATGGGGCAATGTATAAGATTCTATAACAAACTTCCCAATGATATTAGAGAATTGTCTACGAATAAGTTTAAAAGAATTATTAAAGCCAAATTGTGTAGCAGGGCATATTACAAAATTTCTGATTATTTAAGTGATAAAAGTGCTTGGGATGGAGTTGTTCTGAGTCAACACACATGATTGTAATTAATCTTAAGTATATTTTATTTTAAAAAAGGATTCCTACTGAGTTTTCTGGCAGTGTTTCTCAGTAGCTGCCACGTCATGCACTGCACGGTAGGGTAAAAAAAATATGACGATTCCACATAAATGTAAAATTTTTACGGAATAAACTTACTTTGACTTTGACTTTGACTTTGACGCGGGTAAAACCGCAGGGCACAGCTAGTAATATATATATCCCACGTCGTAGCTGAAATTCAACCAAGAGGATTTAATGCCAAACTTTCTCTATTGATCCCATTTAAATCTTTATCTAAGGCATTGCCGTGAAAATTAAGTATCAGAAAGTTAGTAAGTAATAAGCGTTGCATTACGTGACTCCATTGGAACTAAGAAATGGAACTCTATTGTTTTGTTGTATTAATAGTAAGTTAGTTTATGTGTGGTGCAAGTTAAAGTTCATGTATGATATTTTTCTCGGTGTGTTCTGGAGGAAAGTGGAACTACTTTTATTCAACTTCTCCTTGTTTTTTTTTTATTAAATTCGTGATCTAAATCGCGTGATCAGCCGTTGCTAAAAAGGTGAAATTACTTACTTATCGTATGGGCAATGGTTACCCCAATGTCAGAGTTGTTCAAGCCGCCCAGCAGGACTCTGACATGGCTTAACGACTGTTGTCTAATGACTACAACCGGGACCGACAGCTTAATGTGCCCTCCGAAGCATGAGACGCTCAGAAATTAAACCACTTTGGCTGTTTCCCATCTATGGACTCATCGCGAGCCTAGTTGCTTGACCTCGCCGATCACTTGCGGATCGGTAATGTCATCAAGCTATGAGCGCCTCCTAACGTAATGATTTTTTTATTGACATTTGCAAAACAAAAAATATTGAAATATTGTTAAGCATGTATTAAATTCCGATTGTATTTTTTTACATTCTATAGTAGTTTATTGTGGTGTTTTGTTAAGTTACTAAGCAACGGTTTGAATTCGTTTGTGATGCACATTCTAGGTCTTTGAGATCATCAGAGAACTTAAAACTACATATTCCAGTGCACTCTCCAGACTTTTTTGATAAATCTTTTTCTGTCCAAGCAGCTCGGCTATGGAATTTACTTCCTGTAGAAATAAGACGTGCACAAACTCTGACTATTTCAAAATTTCTTTAAAAAAACTCTTTTTATCTCTTTAAATTATCTTCATAATTTGTCTTTTAACTGTTTTTCGTAACGTCCTTTTTCGAAACTCCTTAATTGAATAGATGCATAATATTTTGTCTGTATAGTATATTATTTATTACAGTATCGTATTATTAGTATTTAGAATATAAGTATGTTTATGTAAATTGTATATAAGTACATAACTTTGAATATTTGACTGTACACTACGACTATCGCCTTTTCTGTCTTACTTTTTCCTTGTCCACCCAACGGTTGTCTGGAAGAGATTGCTACAAAGCGATAAGATCGCCGATTGTACCTGTATTTGCTTATTTGTAAGTCATATATTGTTTCTTTTGGTGCAATAAAGTGTACTCTATCTATCTATCTATTGCATGTTTGCCTTCTTAGGCAGATTTTGGTGAAACTTATTTTATAATCTGTGATGAAGTAATACAAAAAATTACAACAGGTTAAAATTAAGTTATCTATTGTTCTGCAATCATCTATACATAGGTATAATAAAATCGTAGGAAAGTCAAAACTGTACAATGAATATTTTTTTAAAAGGTTACTGGGGGCGTGATCTACCATTGATTTCGAAGCCAAAAATAAAGTTGTTTGTCTGTATGTATGTCCGGGCTAATCTCAAAAAGTACTTCAAATTTTGCATGAACATTACTAAGAGGTCGGGTCAACATATAGGCTACATATTATGACGCTATCACCTACGGGGGAGAAGCTCACACAGAACAGACAAACAGACAAAATTTCTAAGACTATATTTTTGGCTTCAATATCTAGATATTGTAGATCACGCCTCAAGTATCCTTTTAAAAAAATATTCAGTGCACAGTATTGACTTTCCTACGAATTTATTATACAAGTAGATAGATTATAATGAGTGAATTAATTATTCATGAAAATAGTCAATTAAATACATCCAGCCGCCTTCCCGCAACAACCATAATTGGGTTGGTACCTGCTATTAAATGAATTAGTTTTACTACCTACAGCTTGAGTGGTGTCGTTAAATTAAATAAATGTCAATTTACAGAAACGAAGGCTCACTTACTAAGGGAAACGCAGTTGTAGATACTCTACAGGGTTCAATGTAATTAGCAACAGAAATTGCGTAAAAACGAAATTGGGCTCAGCTCTATTATTAACTAGCTGTGCCCCGCGGTTTCGCCCGCGTTAAAGTAGTTTTGGCGTAAAAGAGTACCAAACATACATCCATACATCTATACTTGCAAACTTTCGCATTTATAATATTGATAGGATGTGTACCTCTAGCGGTTTTGGCAGTGCACGCCGGAATAGCTCGCAGATGGTAGATTTTTTCCTACTTACTTGACACTTATCGTCATATTTCGGACAATTCACACAATATCTTTATAAATTGTAGCGTATGTGTTATTCTGATATATAAGCTATATTATTGAAAAGTTCCATTAAAATCCATTCAGTAGTTTTTACGTGAAAGGGTAACAAACATCCATCCATCCATACTTACAAACTTTCGCGTTTATAATTGTTAATTGTTTAAAATGTTTCACCCGCGTTAAACTTTATAAATTATAGCCTATTTGTTATTCTGATGTATATAACATTTATTATTGTAAAGTTTCATTAAAATCCATTCGGTAGTTTTTACGTGAAAGAGTAACAAACATCCATCCATACTTACAAACTTTTGCATTTATAATATTAATAAGATTAGTAGGACTAAAGATCGCACTTGTTCGTAATTAAACTATGAAAGTTCTATTGTCAAAGATTCTAGAAATTAAAGTTAAAAAAATCTTGTGTGTACTTATGTACACGCGTTAGAAGTTATATAGTGCTACAAACTTATCTGGCCCGGTGGCCAAAAGTAGAACTAACGACGCCAGTTTGAAATGTCAATCGGCCTGTTATTCCATGACATTCCTGCCATTGATTGTTTCTTGCGCGTATTTATTTTTCTTTATGTGGTTTTTAATTGTGAAAAATGCCGGAAGATTTAAAAAGTGATGCGAATAACTTTATATTACAAGTATTGAATTATATGAAGGAAGAAAAACGCCTTCAGACACCAATTATACCATTCAATTAGTTGTATGAACGTGTAGCTGCTGCTACAGGTTAGTGTTGTCAGCTTCTGAAAAAATACGAAACTCCCCCTCGCAATTTAAATTAAAATACATATTTTAAAATATTCATTATTTATTTAATTTTTCTATTTCCTTTGTAGGTGTCCGGGAGCGATTTGTAAGAAAACTTGTGAAAGAAAAAGAGCAAGCAGATGAAAAATTTATAAAAGATCAGAATATTGGTAGATCGAATTCTGAAATCCTATCATTGATTGCAGAAGCTTTTGATAAAATAACAGTCAATGAATGGCAAAAGCATTGCAATCATGTAAAAAAATATTGAAATTGTGTATCGAAAAAGGGATGGATACTTAGACGAGCCTTTCATCATTCATTTAGGTAGTGATAGTGAAAGTGAAAGCAGTGATTCCGATAATGATGATGATGAAATGACTTCTGAATTAAACCATTCCAGTGACATAATAATACCTGGAGTATCTCCGTTAGAGAACACTCAGCATACATTTTATGTAAATGATCATAATTATTGTATAAAAATATAAAGATTTGTAATGACAGCATTTGTTTGGTTTTGAGTGAAGTAACATTTACGTTACAATATGCATATTATTTTTACCCACTTTATTGCAAAAAATAGTTACTAGCAACACTAAATACGATAACAGCGACGCTGCCAGCGGGCCAGATAAGTTTGCGGAACTGTACTTCTTAATATACAACTTGAACATAGTTATCAATTTTCATACCACCTAGAACTAACGTCATGCTGTTAAATTTTTTGGTGTCGGTGTGCGCGCGCATCGTAAAAACTCACTCTCATCATTTTTCTCCATCGCGCCAAAAGAAGTATAACTTCAATAATATTAATCTATTCTCAGTTTTGAAACTCAGTTTGTCATCTCTTCTCAGTTTGTCAGTGAGTCAAAAGCATGTTAGAGTGTATAATGTTTTTTTATAACAACAGTACAGTAGGCCGAGAAACGATGACACATTGACACCACTGCGGGAGCGACCTGGACTCTGCCCAGCATGCGCTGGATGAGTGTCCGGCCTGGGAGGCCGTGAGGCCAGTCTTGGCCGATGAGATTCAACGGGATCTTTTGCCGCCAGCAGGTGGTGGGTGCGCAAACACAGGAGACCTTTCTATTCCATCACTCTCATGATCCGATGGGACGACTTGCTACACCGGAAAGAGATCTGGTACAGGACCGAAGGCATTACGTGCTCTCCGAGGCTCGGGGGTATAATAATGCCAACTCCCAGACTTCGGGCTGATATTGAGACATGTTTTTTTACCGAAAAATTCCCAAAATCACTTTTTGCCCTGACTCG
Source organism: Pseudoips prasinana (assembly GCA_951640165.1). Lineage (NCBI taxonomy): Eukaryota > Metazoa > Arthropoda > Insecta > Lepidoptera > Nolidae > Pseudoips > Pseudoips prasinana. Next base: position 11,706,903 of record OX621259.1, on the reverse strand, counting down.
GGATTTGAACCCAGGACCTCATCATGTACGGTTGCACACGTTACCGCTAGACAAAAAAAGCAGTTAAAAATTCAATTGGCTCATGTATAAAGGAAGTTCGCCAATTTAAATTCGAAAAAACATATTAAATGACCCATACGAAACAGTTGCGCCAGCCACACTAATATTATAAAGGCGAAAGTTTGTGAGTATGTATGTTTGTTACTTCTTCACGTCTAAACGGTTGGAGCGATTTTAATAAAGATTGGTATGGAGTTAGCTGACACCCTGGATTAACACATAGGCTTTATAAATTTTAACGCGGGCAATATCGCGGAGGACAGCTAGTAAGATATAATTTTGTTTATTCACAACCTTTCAGTAAAAGGATCTGAAGGTCACACAGAGGACATTGAAAAACGGGTTTAAGTACCAACCAAGTTTTGAGATATACCAACTGTTTTTGTATCCCTCGCAGCAGTTATTTTTCACGAGAAACGGGACTCATTGGTATTAAAATATTCTTCCGAGTGACCTTAAAACCCTCGACTTGGATTCCCGGAGAAACAAACTACTTTATCATAAAGGCCCATTTTGGACTTTTCTTTCGATGAAAACAATGCCACGCCTAAAGAAAAAAACAAGATCGTTAATAATAACCAAAAGGTAATAAAAGGTATTTTAGTTTCTACGTTTTTAATGTTTGACGGGCCTGTTAGCGTGGTTGGCAAATGCTTGCTTTTCACGCCAGAGGTCGTGGGTTCGATTGCCACCCAGGACAGATATTTGTGTGCATGAACATGTCTGTTTGTCTTGAGTCTGGGTGTAATTATCTATATAAGTATGTATTTACCAAATGAAAATATTAGTAATAGTATATGTAATATATCTATCAGTTACCTGGTTTCTATAGTACAAGCTATGCGTTTGGGATCAGATGGCCGTGTGTAAATAATGTCCCTGGATATTATTATTATATTATGTCCTCTTCCAAACACAATTTATTCACAAATAGAATTGAATGAAAAACAAAGTGTTTTAGATTGATTTAGGTAGACTATAATAAAAAAAACTTATATATTTTGCACATCAAGGTATACTTACTGATTTAGAAAAAAACACCAACAACCTCGCAGGACCAGATATCTAACACCATAAACAATAACTTTTGTTCTACAACTTTTGATAATTTGGTAGTTTTTATTATTGAACAAAAATAAATATTAATTTAATTTTCCGCTTGAATGTTCATAACTCTACACGCATCGCAAAGATTGCGTTCATAACTCTACACGAAGCGCAAAGATTGCGTTCATAAGTCTTCACGCATCGCAAAGATTGCGTTCATAACTCTACACGCATCGCAAAGATTGCGTTCATAACTCTACACGCATCGCAAAGATTGCGTTCATAACTCTACACGCATCGCAAAGATTGCGTTCATAACTCTACACGCATCGCAAAGATTGCGTTCATAACTCTACACGCATCGCAAAGATTGCATAAACATACATACATACTGCATCAAAAACATCCTGTTAACATCCTGAAGAAACCTGCATGCCTGAGGGTTCTCTAAAGGTGTTTTTGATGGCATGTGACGTCTACCAACCTGCACTAGGCCAGCGCGTAGTAAACTATGACCTATCTCATCACCAGAAAACGCATATGACAGGCAGTGGAACAGCAATAGGCATTATCAATCTCATCACCGATACGCGGTACCATTTTGTCTGTAATCCTGTTACCCTGGTGTCAGAGTTGTTCAAGCGGCCTTGTAGGTCCGTGACATGGCTTTACGACTGTTCTCTAATGACAAACACCGGGTCCGACAGCTTAACATGCCCTCCGAACCACGGAGACGCTTAAAAATGAAGCCACCTTAACGGTCACCCATCTATGGGCTGACCACGTGCCTAGGTGCTTTACCGAAACGACAAAATTATCGTCCTCGTATGCGCATGCGGCGGTTGAAAGAGGAAGCAAAGCGTTTCGTACGGCATAATGGCATATCGACGACAAAGCGGTTGAGACCCTCCTGGCGCCTGGTAGTCCGATGAAAAAGAAGCAAGGAGGAATAAGTTCATGGAGGTCTTGAGCGCATTCTCCATGAAACAGCCTAAAGAAAACCAATAAGCTTGCAACCTGACGCATATGATCCAAGCTTTGCAGCTTTATATTTGTTAGGTCTCTGTATTCATGGCAGAGGCCTTAGCTTTGGACTTGATGGATCGACCGAAATTCAAGTCGCAAGATAAATTGAGACCCAATAGTCTAGGTGGTTGGATATGGGTACAGATACATTACAAAATGTGGGAGTCCGATAAAAAGGTATCTTCTTGGCGGAAAAAAGAGATGCCTGTGTTTTCGTGGCGTTGAACTCGACCCTGTTTACGAAACCCCAATCAGATATAACCTGGAGGGTAGAGTTCAGTCTTTCTATCATAGACTCTCTGAGAGAATCTTACGAAAAACGAAAGATTACATTTTCCAGGGAAACAGACTAAAGCAATCTCTATTGTCGTTGATGTATTCCGTCGGTAAGATATTCAGAGGCGAAGGCCGGGTGACGCCGCGTGAAATAATAATGTAGTTAACTGCGAAATAGTCTAGGCAGGCAAGGACACACTTTGTCACAGACTATACTACTAATACTCGCCGTGCTGGGTAGATACTTGCCTTTCACGCCACAGTTCGTGGGTTCGATTCGCAACTAGGACAGATATTTGTGTGCATGAACATGTTTATGGTTCTGATTCTGGCTGTAATTATCTATGTAAGTATGCATTTATAAAAGAAAAGTGGTATGTGTAGTATATCAGGTATCTGGTTTCAATAGTAGTAATAAAGAGACGAAGTTGAAGTGAAGCACCTTCTAATTGTGTACTATGCTCTTATAGAGGCTAAACTTAGGTACAGCATAAGTTTATGGGGTAATAGTTACAACTACAACTGCCAAAGAGCATTCATTCTACAGAAGAGGGCTATACGCACCATTGTGGGTATCTCACAAACAGACAGTTGTCGGCCTCACTTCTCGGCTCTTAAAATACTTGCGGTACCCAGTTTGTATGTTTTGGTACTCCTAATCAACCTTCAGAAATATTTACATGACTATGAAACAGATGTGGATAGATTAGTTAGAGAAAACACACGCAGAAAAGACCTTAGAATGAAAATAATACCACATTTGAATATTGTTAAGCATAGTGTACAATATAACGCAGTTGTTATCTTCAACAAGCTACCATTAGACCTTAAAAGTCTAATATACACATCTCAGTTCAAATCCAAGTTAAAAGAATTCCACTTGGACAAATGTCTGTACTGTATAGATGAACTGTGACCATGGTGAAATTAACATACTTAATTATTTAGGTTAATTTCCGCATTGTAACTAAATTGTAGTCTCTTTGATTATAATACTACCTGTTGACATTTGTAATGCTACATATTGATTTATTTATTTATTATTATTTGATTGTTTAAATGTTATCTCGACTTTTTAACTATTTTGAATTTGGACATAATTATAATTTTCTTATTATTGTATACCTGTTGCATGATCTTGTATGATAAAGATTGAATTCTAACACAATTGTAAAATATTATTTAAGAATAAATAAAATTGAAAAAAAATTGAATTGAAATAGTATAAACCTAGTTTGAGATCAGATAGCCGTGTGTGAATAATGTCCCAGGATATTATTATCGCATTTTTATTATGAATATTAAGTTATATAAGATACAGGGGTATTTTAATACAAATACAACTTGTACTAATATTTGGGCTACATGGAGAAAAATTAATAATAATAATAAATCGTTTATTTCTCACCATAGTACAATACAGTTTGGAGAAGGTACACATACATTTTCTATCACAACAATATATACTATGGTGGGTTGATACCTGAACTAGGATGGTTCCTCTGTCTCAAGAATTTCCGCATGATCCTGTCATTCGCCAGAAATACCGCTTTCTGCATGTAACTCTACAGCCAGATATCAAGTCCTAAACTAGCAAGGTTGAATTTCAGAGATTTAGGAATGACATTTCTGGATATAAAAATAGTTACGATTAGCATTTCTATTCTCCATGTTTGGGAATATTTAAAACTTAGATGCAACACGAGAACAAACATTTTATCGCCATTAGTTTCATTGTACACTGTAAAGCTATGTAACTTGTGGTTATAAATAAATTAAAGTTAAAATTAAAGAAGAAGTACACTTTATTACATAAGGCATATGCATAAAAGAATATTTTGCAACAAGCGGCTTTATCACTAAAAGCGCCCTCCTCCTCCAGACAATCGATTCGAGTCGGATGGAGACTCCTGCAATTAAATGGGACTAACATTCATTGAATGTAAAGGTTGGTTACATATTTTAACAAACTTAAAGTCAACGTAATACTTTTTGCATTATCATAGTATAATAAGGTTTACTTACTCCAAGGGTTGATATATTCAATACATAAATATGTGATTTGAGCTTACCTGAAAAAGAAAGATAAAAATTAACTTGTTTTTTAATGGAACACACATTTACATGTATTAATTCTAATCCTTAAAAAAATATTATAATAATCGCATCCTGGACGTATTTCGAAAATAGCGGCCAGTCTCAATGGAGACTAGACATCTACGCGGTATATAACTATGGTGGACAAGCGTGTGCGCAAACACAGGATCACAGGTTAGTTTAAGGCTGATTACAGAGTCACGCCGGCGAGCGGCGCCGTCCAAACGCGCGCACTTACAATTACACTAGATAGTAGTTGCGTTTCATAGTCACGCAGTTCAAGCGCGCCGCGTGTGAGACGCGCGCCGTCGGCCAGCGCTGCCCGAGCTCCTCTACTGGCAGCTAGCGTTTCAGAGTGACGCGTCTCGCACGCGGCTGTTGAGACGCGCTGACCGCCGGCGCGTGCCGCGCGCGTCACTCTGAAATCAGCCTTAATCGGTGCGAGTCCGACATTCCCACCCGCAGACATTTTTTGCGTGTGGCATGCGTAGGCATTCTGCCTCTCCTACCTAAGCGAAAAAAAAAAGATCAACCTGGCAGTCATATGTATGCTGACTGCACGTGTGGCGCAGGAACGTGGATAGTCGCCACGCCGCTTCGTGTCGCGGGTTCGAGTCCCACGCCGTACAACTATTTGTGGGACCCATAAATAGTTGTTCAGAGTCTGGATGTAATTTGTGTCCGTCTATTATATGTTTGTAAAGTACCCCGCAACACAGGGATAAAATTCCGTAATGCGGGCGTTGTCTTTATTAAAAAAAATATATTATGATAAACTAACTGCACCCCGCATTTTTACCCGCGTTACACTTTATAAATTATAGCCTATGTCTTAATCCAGGGTGTCAGCTACCGCCAAACCAAATTTTATTAAAATCGATCCCGTTTCGAGCCGTTTAGACGTGAAGAAGTAACAACTCACAAACTTTCGCCTTTATAATATTAGTGTGATATATATAGGTATTACGCGTAAATGTTATACCTAGAAACTAGGTTACACGTGTAAGACATTTTCCCTGGAACTCGAAATTCTCTGTAGTCAAATCCAATAAGCACCTTCAAAAGTATAAATTACCATAACAAAAAATAAAATACTGTAACGTGAAGGAATTTCCAAGAATATAGTTTCAATGGAAATATATACCAAAGTATGATTTCTATTAAAATCTTTATCGACAACATAATAATAATAAGTCATTTATTCTCTCTTACAAAGTAAACAATTAGGTTTACAATTATGATAGTATCATATCATATAACAAAACTTTGTGAGAGACTGGTACCTGATACATAGACTCATACATAGACTCACGCCTATCTCCCAGAGGGGTAGGCAGAGACAACGGACTTCCATTTGTCACGATCCTTGCACATCTCTTTCGCTTCGTTTACTGACATTATATTCTTCATACATGCTCGCCGGTTAAGGGTACTTCTGACCTGACCTTTCTTGAGTACGTCTCCGATTTGATCAGAGAATGTTCTACGGGGTCTTCCCCTTCCGGTTGTACCATTCACACAGGCCAGGTATACTTCTTTTGTCAATCTTCTTTCTGCCTGATGTAGGTTTGATACCTGTACTACAAGTCACCAGTGCCCTCCCGCGGCTATTACAATCTAAACCAAGTTTGCTGTATGACGACTGCTAACAATATCACCATCCTATCTGATCCCGTGGGGTGCTGAAAGTTGAGGGAATATCTACCAGCGAATGCGCAGCCACGTCTCTGGAGTATGTTATGGCCATCATACTGAAATGGCCAACCCACCCACCAAGCGTGGCGATTACGGTACATCCCTCAAATTTATGCCTTGCCTTTGTTACTCAATAACACAAAATATCTGGGGTTCCACACGCTACCGCTAGGCAGTAGAGAATTCATGAGTATGATCAAATATCTGGGGTTCCACACGCTACCGCTAGGCAGTACAGAATTCATGAGTATGATCAAATATCTGGGGTTCCACACGCTACCGCTAGGCAGTACAGAATTCATGAGTATGATCAAATATCTGGGGTTCCACACGCTACCGCTAGGCAGTAGAGAATTCATGAGTATGATCAAATATCTGGGGTTCCACACGCTACCGCTAGGCAGTACAGAATTCATGAGTATGATCAAATATCTGGGGTTCCACACGCTACCGCTAGGCAGTACAGAATTCATGAGTATGATCAAATATCTGGGGTTCCACACGCTACCGCTAGGCAGTACAGAATTTATGAGTATGATCAAATATCTGGGGTTCCACACGCTACCGCTAGGCAGTACAGAATTCATGAGTATATATTCTAGTATGTAAATCTATACATATAATAAAATCGTAGAGAGGCAAAACTGTACATTGAATATTTTTTTTAAAGGATACTTGGGGCGTGATCTACAATCGATATCGAAGCTAAAAATATAGATTTTAGGATTTTTATCTCTGTGTCTGTTTGCCTGTATGTTTGTCCGGGCTAAACTCAAAAAGTACTGCATGGATTTACTTCAAATTTTGCATGAATATTACTAAGAGGCCGGGTCAACATATAGGCTACATATTATCACGCTATCACATACGGGGGAGGAGCTGTGATAATTTATAAAATTTAACGCGGATAAAACCGCGGGGCACAGCTAGCAAATTAATATAAATAGAACATCATACAACTTTGTGACATCGATTTACTCTAATTCCCAACATTATACTATAATTATTCAACAAAAACAAACCGTTATTTATAGAAATTGATGAGAAATTCTTACACAAATACATTGACTTATATGTATAACTAGACACGCTGTTTCGAATAAACACTCTGTCCCAATCCGACTGTGCCGAGGTGAAGGGCGCGGGCGCGGCAGCCAAAATTTTTCACTGAATACATATAGGTCAATGCACAAATATACAAAAACGTTGAAACGGATTCGGAAGAAATTGGGCACAGGTAGTTTATTACCTGGATTAACAGATAGGGTACTTTTTAACCCCGAAAATAAATCGATTTCTGTGGGATTAGAAAGATGATCAAGAAATCTCTATACCTAAAATCAACGCAGACATTATTACAAGCGGAAGGTAGGTCCTAACAAATGGAACGTAAAAACAACACTGCATCAATCTGTCTCTTTCTTGAAGAAGACGTACGAAAAGGACAGAACATGGATGGACAAATGCCAGTAAACAGTTTATGAGCCGTTTGGATGTCGTAAATCTTTACGTTTTACGCTTTATCATTATGTTTAGTTAATCTTAAATTAGTGAAGAACATGTTATCCAGCTTATATATGTACAGACGCCAGCACATCAAGCTACCCCAATCTGGCAAATTTCCCCAATTGAAAGTGAACCTTATGCTTTTGTGATAAAGTTGAATATCTATAAAAGAAATTTGACAGATTGGGTTAGCTGGTTGTGCTGGCGTCTGTACATATTATATTATTCAATGGCCAAGAGCGGTTACCTTTCACGTCGCAGGTCGTGGGTTCTATTCCCGCCCCGGAGAGATATTTGTGTGCATTAACATGTCCGTTCGTCCTAGGTCTGGGTGTAATAATAAGTCGCCTCGCCGCTTCGTGTCCCCGGTTCGGTTCCCGCGCCGGACAACTATCTGTGTGACTTATAAATAGTTGTTCTGAGTCTGGATGTACTTTGTGTCCGTCTATTATATGTTTGAAAAGAAAAGTACCCCGCGACACAGTGATTAGGTTCCCTATTGAGGGAGTTGTCCTAAAAAAACACTCACGCACTTTGGACCCTTTCACCGCCAAACTATTTTGACGCAATTTATGATAAATAGTAATAATAGTAATGAATATGATTTTGATCATCTACTTCTGCTGTTGACCAAAATCCCGTAACAACTTTACTGGCCTGACCCACGATTTGAACCCAGGACCTTATAATCTGGGGTTGAACGCGCTACTGATAGACCAACGAGTAATGTAATGGTAATAAAACAATATAGTAATAGCATCTAAATAAATTAATATTAATAGAACATCATACAAATTTGTGACATCGAATTACTGTCACTGACAACATTATACAACAATTATTCTACAAAAACAAACCTTTCGTCATCGAAATTGATGAGAAATTCTTACACAAATATACAAAAAACGAGGAACGTGAACAAATAATGTAATCGCCGAAGCTGTTTATTTTAGCGACTATTAAATTTTATTGCAACGTTTATTGAGAATCTGTAGCCGATACAAAAAAATCTGCGATTTATAATAGGTTGTGTAAATTGACAAAATGTCGTGCTCATTGGTTAAAAGGATTTTTTAAATCTATAGCCATATTTTTGGGAACATAAATATCAACGTGAAATGGGCCTATATAAATTATCCACATTAATATCCTGAAATTATTCACACACGGCCATTTGATCTCATACTAAGCAGCGCTTGTACTATGGAAACCAGATAACTGATATACTACATATACTACTTTTCTTTGGTAAATACATACTTATATCGACACATTATATTATATATTATACACCTTCTTTACCTATATTTACAGTCTATTCCACTAAGATCACCTGGATAATTTTTAGTGTCCTTGGATCACCTACGAATATCACCTGGGTGTTCATAGGCGTTCACATTGCGTTTGCTCCCACGGCACGCTTGCTTAGTTCATACGGCTCGAGCGCTGTGCTCGCAAGTCTAACCTAACCTACTTTTCTAGTAGTGAATTTTATTTCTAGTGGTGATATTCATTGCCGTGAGTCACACTGCAAAAATAAATTATAACTAGCACTTGTTTTAACAATTCGTGTACCTAAATATCTATAATAAGTAACTATAAATAATAACTGTATTACTACAAACATGTTTTGACTATTTACAAGCGCTTTTTTAAAGTCTACGTGAATAAAAACCTTTTTTATTTTATTTATTTATTTTTCTTACCCGCGAGTTCTTCCGCGTGGTAGTCGAAATCAGGTTAGACAGGTTTAGGACTTCCCCCTATTGTCCGAAACAATGAACATTTCGTATATTTTTTATGCTGTATTGTCCATTGATTACCCACGAATATAATCATCTCGGTTTTCACAGGCGGACCCAATAATATTATTATTTTGGAAGCCTAAAATTACTACCAAATAAATTGCATTTTGCGTGAATTTTGTTTCTGGATCTCGTAGGCCACTCCCGTGGCACGCTTGATTCATTCATTCATCTCGAGCGCTGTATGGTAGCAGTTCTAATCTAACCTACTTTTCTAGTATCGCAATACATTTTCTTTTAAATAATCAGTCTCATCGCACAAAGATTTGGTCTAAGTGGGGATCGAACCTCTGGCTTAGCAGTCCGGGTCACTAACTGCTAGACCAACATGCCTTTTATATGTATAAAGATATGCAAAAGGCTCCTGACATAAAATAAATATCACCAAGCTCCTAAATCTGTTTATCTCCTCCAGGTGGAACCTGTACGGTCAGCAATAGAAGTAAAATTACAGGGTCCCAACAATATATTCTGGGTCTGTTGGCATGGTGGGCAAATGCTTGCTTTTCACGCCGGAGGTCGTGGGTTCGATTCCCACCCAGGACAGATATTTGTGTGCATGAACATGTCTGTTTGTGCTGAGTCTGGGTGTAATTTATCTATATAAGTATATTTACAAAAAAAATAAAGTAGTATATGTAGTATAACAGTTATCTGGTTTCCATAGCACAAGCTCTGCTTAGTTTGGGACCAGATGGCCGTGTGTAAATAATGTCCTCGGATATTATTATTTATTTATATACACCTAGCCCAGTCACTGATATTCTATTATATAATAGAATATCAGTGACTGGGCTAGGTTTCAACCCATTCATCAACCATTTGCCAGTTGCAATCCTAATATATCTTAAAATACGAAGTGTCACCGTGATATCCTTCTATTAAATTACACAATTAATTATCGCAGGCCTACACCTAGCCCAGTCACTGGTATTCTATTATATATAATAGAATACCAGTGACTGGGCTAGGTTTCAACGCATACATCAACCATTTGCCAGTTGTAATCCTAATATATCTTAAAATACGAAGTGTCACTATGATATCCTTCTATTAAATTACACAATTAATTATCGCAGGCCTAGCTAGCCCAGTCACTGGTATTCTATTATATATAATAGAATACCAGTGACTGGGCTAGGTTTCAACCCATTCATCAACCATTTGCCAGTTGCAATCCTAATATATCATAAAATACGAAGTGTCACCATGATATCCTTCTATTAAATTACACTATTCATTTATCTATCACTATAATAATTGGGCTGGTTTGGGCTGAGTATCTTTTTGAGCTGTATTATTTATATTTCGACCTCATCAATATATACGTATATACCTTATTTTTTTTCCTGTTAAGGCAGGGGGAATTCCTACGCATGCCACCCGAAAAAAGTGTCGGCGGGTGGGTATGTCGGACTTGCACCGACTAAACCAACTTGCTTCTCTTGGCGCCTGATGGGGGAGCCCTGGGAACGCGGGTATGCTGCTCCAGTGCCCCCCTTTTGCGCCATGTCCTCTGAATTGCCCTCCCCTATTGCCGACTCATATACGTATATGTAATCTGAGAAAATTGTTTATAATTTAATAGAAACTAAGAATTACACAATTTATAAAAATTGTGTACATTATTGTCGGTTTGTACCTATAAGTTTATAATATACTAGCTGTGCCCGCGACTTCGTCCGCGTGTTAATTAGTTTATTTCGTTTTTCTTGTAAATTAAAAGACTTTTTCTAAAATAAAAGTAGCCTAATTTACTCTTTACTACATAAGCTACCTGCCAATTAAAGTCCCGTCAAAATCGGCCCAGCCATTTCAGAGATTAGCCGGAACAAACAGACAGACAGGCAGACAAAAATTGTAAAAATGTCATTTTGGTGTATGTGCCGTATATATATTCATATTAATGTAGTAAAAACCGGTTATTTCAATATTACAAACAGACACTCCAATTTTATTTATTTGTATAGAATATTTTCATGTACCTACGTTGTGTTAACATCAAACCTAATTCCATACATGGAATTAGTTCGGACTTTTTATAGAGAATAATCTCATATTGCATACTAACCGTCTCCACAAAATAAGCAACTCTTTTATGGGGCAATGTATAAGATTCTATAACAAATTTCCCAATGATATTAGAGAATTGTCTACGAATAAATTTAAAAGAATTATTAAAGCCAAATTGTGTAGCAGGGCATATTACAAAATATCAGATTATTTAAGTGATAAAAGTGCTTGGGATTGAGTTGTTCTGAGTCAACACACATGATTGTAATTAATATTAAGTATATTTTATTTTAAAAAAGGATTCCTACTGAGTTTTCTGGCAGTGTCTCTCAGTAGATGCCACGTCATGCACTGCACGGTAGGGTAAAAAAATATGACGATTCCACATAAATGTCAAATTTTTACGGAATAAATAATTATTGATTTTGATTTTTGATAGGATTTTATTTTATTTCCTTATTTTAATTGATTTATGTACATTATTGTGGCTTCCGTCCGTGCGTCACTATACCTGGGTTGCCAACTGAAAACCAGCGCTAGGTGTACCCCACTTAGCTGATGCTAAGGTGGTAACCCTTTCGGCAGAACATGCAAGACTCATCAGTTCTATGATATGATTGTTACCTTCATTCATCTTCTTTTCTCCGTATTTATATTGTTTTTACCTTACTGTATTTCTTGTGTGTTGTGTTGAACAAAATGTTTTCATTTTCATTTTCATTTCATTTACTAGCTGTGCCCCGCGGTTTTACCCGCGTTAAATTTTATAAATCATAATAGACCCCCCCTCCCCCCGTTGATGATAGCGTGATAATATGGGAGCCTATATGTTGACCCGACCTTAGTAATATTCATGCAAAATTTTAAGTAAATACATGCAGTAGTTTTTGAGTTTAGCACGGACATACATACAGACAAACAGACACACAGACAAAAATTTTAAAAACTATATTTTTGGCTTCGACTTCGACTGTATATCACGCCCCAAGTATCCTTTTTAAAAAAAATTCAATGTACAGTTTTCACTTTCCTACGATTTTATTATATGTATAGATTATAATGGGGAAACGGGCTCAGGGTCACTAACCACTACACCAACAGGGCAATTATATTATATAATCAAACCTAAGACTTCGTGTTATATCGAACGTGGTGAGCTCCTTAATTTATTCTGTCGGTTATATGTGCCTGGTCGTAGGCATCATCAGTGCCGCCACCAGCGTGAATTATTTGCGAAGCCGCTGTCGTACTGTCGCTAGAGCCAAGTCTCCAGTATGTCGAACCCTAGATATGCTAAACGCCCTCCTGATTGCCTATCCTGAATGCGATGTGTTTGCAGGTAGATGGACAGACATTAGGCGAATATGTTTGGTTTTCTGCGAAAGAAAGTATGCAAGGATGTCCAGTATTTTGTATTGAATTTTATATGTAACCCTAAAAATAAATAATGTATTTGTTTCTAAGTTAATTAATGTAATTGGTTATTAACCGTTTTATTTAACTATAAAATAAATAAAAAAAAAAAATATTAACTTGTGAAGATAATTTCTGTTGCTGGCTGTACAAAGCTCGAGTTGCATACAAAAATGCCAGAGACAAAGAAGACCCATTTGTAACGATCCATCTTAACGTTATCGGAGTGCAACGTACACAAGTGTTAAGCAAATGCTTTCTACACGTGAGCTTTGGGTTTTATCTCAGATAAAGGTATTCGGAATATAATTTGTTATGTAAAGAGAGGTAGGGCACAGCGTTCATTCGCTCAAAGAGCAGTCCGACTGAGGAAGTACCTCCACCTTACAGAAGACATTCCTTAATATTATATTAACATAAATAATATTAATGTTGTGTTTCTGCGTTGGTAAAGTCGCCAGAGCTCATGGGGGTGGGGAGAAGGTTCAAAGACACTTGTTTGCTGACTCTTAAAGGCCGGCAACGCACCTGCGACTCCTCTGGTGCGAGTGTCCAAGGGCAGCGGTGATCACTTACCATCAGGGGACCCACTTGCTCGTTAGTCGCCCTCTGATTAAAAAAAATGTATTCACAAATCTTTTTTTTTCTAAGCGTGTCGATGCCAAACTAATATTTTTTTTGTGGCTCAGAATGTCGCCACATTATTTGTCCTGCTTATATCCTGCCATGAAAATGTAGTAGGGCAGGTTGGGCACGATGTTAGGAGGGCCATGGATTGGAGCGATGCTGCACAAATACTATCCATTTTGGGTGTGCTTGACAGTCCTCAGCTAGACATATTTTCTTTACTTCGCCCTTACAAATCAACGTCATGGATGTTCTCCTACTCCTCCCTCTATGGGAAGTAATGAGAGTGGAAGGAGGCAAAAGTGGTTTGGTCTGTTGTCTCTGCCTAACTCTGGAAGCTGATGAATGTCAGTAGCGAGAGACCGGCATTATGGTGATGTGTAGGGAAGGCCATTGTATAGCAGTGGATGTCTTTCAGCTAATATGGTGGTGATGATGATTCTGAATTTACAGTACAATTGCTGGTACGATCTATCATACCTGGACATTAATTTGACCCCATACAATAACGTCTATTATTAGTATGTATGATTCTATTATTGCTTCAACATTATAATATTAGGGATATTTGTGTGATGGTACCCAATCAGCACACTTCCGAGTTGGTAAACTGTGATTTACAGTGTTAGGTTGTATAATATTTATTTAAACATAAGCGAAGAAACAGTAATATCGATTAATTAACGATAATTATTTATGTGGCAACACCAAGATCACGTTTCCTACAAGCCGACTGGATCGGCAATTTTGTTCTGGAGCGTGCTACCTTCTCTTCTAGGTGGTGCAGTGCTGGTGCTCAGTGTGCAGACGCCAGCACATCAAGCTACCCCAATCTGTAGAATTTCTCCAATTGAAAGTAAACCTTATTCTTTTGTGATAAAGATGAAAATCTATAAAAGGAATTTGACAGATTGGGGTAGCTTGATGTGCTGGCATCTGTACTTAAAAGGGCGAAGCAGTATTTCACTCCGGACTAAAGCTATTGCAGTATAAAGCACAAGTCCGACCTAACATGGAATATTGTGGACACCTTAGGGCGAGAACAGCGGCTTATCAGCTTGTTCCGTTTGACACAGTCCAAAGACGAGCTGTGAGAATGTCACAAATTGTTGAATACAAGAAGACCTAATATATATCCAACGCTCCGTGTAATTTCTCATCTGAAGCTCATTTGTACGACAACTGCGTCGCAGTGAGTATAATTTTCTGCAACGACGAACACTGTAGCTATATTGTGACCTTTCACCTTTGAGATTCAACACATTTTTCTGCATATTCTAGAACGTGCTCATACAATTTACAATTCTCAGATTTAAAATTCATTTTAGCCACTAGTTGGACATATTTGTTGCGCTGTTGCTTTCATCATACATATTAGGTATGTTAAGTAAAATATTGTGCAATAGTCGAGTTAGTCTTAATTAGTTGGTTTTTGGTGTGTCGAAATAAATGAAAAACATGTGACAAGAATGTCGACATAATCACAAAAAATATTTTTTGTTTTATTTTATATACTGTGTATGTTACGTATCTACAAATTAGTGTTAATTTATTAATATTTTTTATTTTATAAGTCTCCATATCCACATATTTAGTATTTTAATTAGTTGTAAGTAAGATTATTAGTGTTCAGATACTTTTAAAATTGAAATGCGAACTGTACTGACACATGAATTGTCGGATTATTATTTTTACCTGGTTCCATCAGAAAACCAGCGCTGCAACAGTAATGTCGCAGCTAGTGCTGAGATGGGACCAATTCGGACTCGCACAGATAGGAATTAAGAACTTCTTTATGTGTACCTATAAATTATTATTATCTGTGCTTGTTTACGGAATAAATATATTTTCTTTCTTTCTAAAAATATGAATTTTTTTTTTGAATCGTCGCTACTGACAAACACTGCTATAAACTCAGTAGGAAGTCTTCTTTTTTTAAATATCAGGATCATCTTGACATCTAATTACAATTTAATAGAGGCCGTAGATGCGGACGAAATAATCGTGTTCATCACACAAATATTTATATAATTACCATACGGTGTGATGGTTGTAAAACTATTACCCAAGACGGTGGATCACTTGGCTCGCGGGTCGATGAAGAACGCAGTTAACTGCGCATCATAGTGTGAACTGCAGGACACATTTGAACATCAACATTTCGAAAGCACATTGCAGTCCGTGGAGACACGTCCCCTCCTGTCTGAGGGCCGGCTGTATAAAATACAATCCTGGGTGGGGTCCTTTTCAAATCTTTGTGTAATGGGCACGATTGTTTGTTCTTGTCTGGTTCTCATTTATCTGTTGTCTGGCTCGGCCTAGTATGGGATCAGATGACAGTGTTAGTTATCCCAAGATATTTATTAGATGTTTTATTTAATCTACATTTTAGCCTAGAGGGTAACAGTTCTAAAGTTTGGTAGATTGCAATATAATAGATTTCAGGTTTTTCATTTTTAGATGACATTTTTTGCAAGTTTGAGTGATTCTTTGGATAGTTTGAATTAACAATTGGGCACGATATGTGGCTCTATGATCACATTTCAAGTTCTTTTATTACAATAACAGGATTTTCTCTGTCGGGACATAAACGAGTAGTAATATAAAAATAATAATAAAATCATTCATTTCGTAAGTTTACAGATTTCTTTATTTGCTAATAGTTACAATGTTTATTTTAATATGTTGAGTACAAAATTGTACCGATATCAAAAAATGTTGCAGAGATGTGTGTACAAAATATGAACCCTGTCTCTTAAACCAGGGAAATACCTGTATCTTATTATTATTATTAATTTTTATTCAGAGAACAATTTTACAATCGTAATTGAATATTAACGAAACTTACATACTACACACAAAAAATAAAAAAAAAGGAAATTATATAATACCAATAAAAAAAAAAATTAATAAAGCTACGAAGAAACATAATTAATAAAGTCACCTTAAAATTTAAATTCTTAAGAAACAGTGTTCGGCTTGGATATCATTATAATTGTTTTGTTCAATGGCGGAACTATCATATATAAAATATCTAGGATATAGACGGGATAACTACTCTAAACTATTCAAAAAGTGAGTTCATTGATATCAAACTTTACGATTGGATTGAGATACGCGCAACGAAAATAAAAATTCAACAGATATTTTCGCCGCAGATTGAAAATATCACGGCGCGATATTTCCCCGTACAAATTATCGTCGTGATGATGAACAAATGCTGCGTCGTGACAAGAGAACTAAAATATACAGCGAGTCCAGTTTTGTAACAGAGAAGATGTTAATAATATCAGAGATTTTCTACAGGTAACATTAATATTAAAATTTGCTGCGTGGTAACGGCGGCAAATATCAGAATATCATCACCCCATCTCATCCCGTGAGAGGCATAGAAGTCGACCCGAGGGAATATCTACCAGAGAACGTGCAGCATAAGTCATTTATTTTCATTTATTACAAATATATTATTATTACAAATACATTTGTGTTGAAAATTTTAAAGCTAAATTTACAAATTAAGACACTAAACCATTAATTACATTATTATTTCAATTTTATATTATTATGTACATGTGTCATACCAATTCATTATATACTTAGTAAATCATTTGTCATGTATAAATTCTTGTACACTATAAAAGCCTTTCTTCAATAAATAGTTTTTTAATTTGTCCCTGAATATCTTTGGTCTATATATGCTTTTAAATTCTAAAGGCAACTTATTATATAATGAGACCGATTGTACTCTGGAACTGTGTTGAATCACATTAAGTTTGGCTTGGAACAGAAGGTATGTCCTTTCTACGAGTTTGCTCTCAAGCAAATATCAGAATATAATCACCCCATATCATCCCGTGAGAGGCATAGAAGTCGACCCGAGGGAATATCTCCCAGAGAACGGGCAGCAGCGTCTCTCTGTGTACTATGACCATCATACTGCGATCGTCACCCTGTCTGCCAAGCGTGGCGATTATGGCATATCTCCTCAAGATGATTCGTTGGCGACGCTTTTGTTCAGCAGTGGACTTCTTATAGCTGTTGGACGATGATGATGATGATGAGGAACATTAATTATGTTATAGGTAGTGGTTACCCTTGTGTCAGAGTTGTTTAAGCCGCCCAGTAGGCCTCTGACATAGCTTAACGACTGTTGTCTAATGATTACAACCGACAGCTTAATGAGCCCTACAAAACAAGGAGACGCTCAGAAATTGGATTTGAACCCAGGACCTCGTTAACTGCGGGTGAACACGCTACCGCTAGACCAACGAGGCAGTCCGATTAATAATATATCTTGGGACAACTAACCAATATCAAACTAGGTAGAGCCTGTATGTACAGTGTATGCCTGTGTGAAAGTGAACCTTGTTAATGTTATGTTTAGCAAATTAATTTATATTATGCGCAGTGTGAACTTTTTAATTTTGTTATATTTATAGTTTAATTGTGTACAAATATTTTGACTCTCCTCGAAGTGATTGTAAATGTTCAAGAAATAAAGAAATTCCAACCGTTACCTTATGCTTAAGTGATAAAATTGAAAATCTATAAAAGAAATTTGAGAGATTGGAGTAGTTGGATGTACTGGCGTCAGTACTATGGTAACCAGGCAACTGATATACATATTTATAAATTTCTAATGCAAACATATTAAAGATAAATTAAACCCAGACACAGAACAAATAATTGTCCGGATTACACAAAGACTTGCACTTAGCACTCCATACATTATATACACAAAGAAAAGAAATCCAAAATAACAAACCAATTGAAATTCAACTCATTATAAATATATTGTTGTAATACAACGTATAAATAAAACGTCAACACCATCCTACGCGTTTCTATAATGTAGTAACACTTTGTCATACAGAAAGAATCGTTTCATATGTATGAGGTGAATGTTATTTGCGTTTCGCAAAATTGAAAAACTAACGTCACGCATAAATACATGACAACAAACGATTTTAAAGTGGTGAAAATATTTATATACTTCAAATATCTATATACAGGGTGGCCGAGTTGTTGACGTTCAAATGCAAAATTTAGATACTTTATGAGGAGGAGTATCCGAATCACTTCCATGTATGTTCTACGATTGTAGTTTTTTTTTGATACTTTGAAAATTTATGAGTCCTGAGCTCAAACCCTAATTTTGAACTTTCGAATAAAATAAAATAAGAAAGGTTTTTATTCACGTAGACTTTAAAAAAGCGCTTGTAAATAGTCAGAACATGTTTGTATAAATTCTAAGTCAGTTCTGCAATTATTAGATAAACCATACTTTTTAGGCTGTTATGTTAAACTATGCTAATTAGTTATCACAAAAAAAACCAAAAATGTTCAATAGAACGAGAAAAAATCGAAACTGATCGTACATTAAAGAAAAAAATCATGAAAAAATTCTCTCGCAAACTACGCAAAATCTTAGAACATACGAGTACATGGGGTTGATTCGGATACTCCTCATCATAAAATATCTAAATTTTGCGTTTGAACGTCAACTCCTCGGCCAGGCCTGTATAAAAACTAGATGTGCCCCGCAGTTTTACTCGCATTACACTTAATAAATTATAGTCTATGTGTTATTCGAATACATAAGTTATATTACCACAAAATTCTCCATGGTGACGATGACGCGAATTTCACGCGCCTAAAGAAGATTTGACTCCAAAAGTACTTTAATAATATTGTTTTCTCAACATTCTGAGTCAGATAATAATAATAATATCCCGGGACATAATTCACACACGGTCATTTGATCCCAAACTAAGCAGAACTTGTTCTATGGAAACCAGATAACTAAACTAACTAACTAAAATAATAATACTTTTCCGAATACATACTTATATAGATATTTTTTTTTTTTTTTATGTCAGAGGTCGGCAAACGAGCAAGTGGGTCACCTGATGGTAAGTGATCACCGCCGCCCATGGACACTCGCAACACCAGAGGAGTCGCGGGTGCGTTGCCGGCCTTTAAGAGTCAGCAAACAAGCGTTGCTGACCCTCCCCCCACTCCGATGAGCTCTGGCGACCTTACTCACACTCAGAAACACAACATTAAATTATTAATGTTATTATTAAGGAATGTCTTCTGTAAGATGCAGGTACTTCCCCAGTCGGGCTGCTCTTCGAGCGAATGAACGCTGTGCCCTACCCAGACCGAAGATAAACAGACATGTTCATGCACACAAATATCTGTCCTGGGTGGGAATCGAACCCACGACCTCCGGCGTGAAAAGCAAGCATTTGCCAACCACGCCAACAGATATAGCTCATATAGTCATATAGTTCGGTGACGTAGACGCGAGTTCCATGATTTTTGTTCACCCAAAAAGTGCTCAACGCGCCTTAAGAAATTTTGATTCCAAAAATAATTTTATAATATAGTTTTGTCAACAATCGGAGTCAGATCAATACGAAAGGGTTCATTGTCATTTCGATTTGAATACAAAGAACCCATTGAAAATACACGTTAAATCGTGGTAATTGCGTTCTGCTTTGAACGTGTCGATGATTTGAATGCTTGTGTGACATGCTTGTGTAGGGCCATTAGATCAGTGGCCTAATCCATAAACAAATATTTTTTGCATCGTAGTAAACCACATAAATCCACCAATATTTTGATTATGACAGGCCGGTTGGAGTGATTGGTAGATGCTTGCCTTTATACGCCGCAAGTCCTGGGTTCCTAAAAAAATTGTTATCACTGTTTTGGACACCACGTTAGGCAAATAGAGCACTGGGTTTGATAATAAATTTTAACAATTTTTAACCGTGGTCTAAGCGTTTTACGTTTCAAGATGAAACTCCACGATCAAATATGTATCGATGCCAAATTTGACAGCTATAGCTTTATCAAGATGGCCCCTATTCGCTTAACCCCCTCCCCTTCTTCCATTTGACTTTTTTTTTAAATAACAGATGGCGACAAACGAGCAAGTGGGTCACCTGATGGTAAGTGATCACCGCCGCCCATGGACACTCGCGACACCAGAGGAGTCGCGAGTGCGTTGCCGACCTTTTAGAGTCAGCAAACAAGTGTTGCTGACCCTTCCCCCTACCCCAATGAGCTCTGGCGATCTTACTCACACTCGGAAACACAACATTAAAATTATTAATGTTATTATTAAGGAATGTCTTCTGTAAGGTGGAGGCACTTCCCCAGTCGGGCTGCTCTTTGAGCGAATGAACGCTATGCCCTACCTCTCTTAAAATTAAAATAAAATGTATATACAAGGTGTAATTTAAATGGTAGAAGTAACTTAAGGAGCTTAATTTGCCTGTTTAACTGAACAACGTCTAGGATAACAACAAACAAAGTCCCCAAAAAAATAGTCGTACATAGACCTACAAATGTCATGACAGACAACAAAAACTTATAAAATATTTTT
Organism: Pseudoips prasinana; assembly: GCA_951640165.1. Taxonomy (NCBI): domain Eukaryota; kingdom Metazoa; phylum Arthropoda; class Insecta; order Lepidoptera; family Nolidae; genus Pseudoips; species Pseudoips prasinana. The sequence continues at coordinate 11,685,942 of OX621259.1, read as the reverse complement.
GTTTCTATGTATGCAGTTAAAACTCGTGGAATAAAATTGTTGCTTATGGTGTTAGCTATCTAATCCTGAGCGGATGTCGGTGTTTTACAGGTAACCCAATATAAGCTATATTACTACATAGTTTCATCAAAATCCCATCGGTAGTTTTTGCATGAAAGAGTTACAAACATCCATACATCTATACATCCATACTGTAAGAAAACTCCATAATGGGGGACATATATACATATGCACTTCTTTATTTATTATAAGACTATAACATTTCTATGATCGAGTACAACTAAATATGTATGACGTAAAGACACTTTATTTTTCTCACATATCCTACTCGTAGCGTGCTCCAGAACAAAGTGTCCACGCATTCCGTTCGTCTACTTGTCAAACGTCACCTCTTGGTGTTGCCCACATAAAAAATCGATATTATTGTTTAGTAGCTTTTATTTAAATTAATAATATCCAACCTAACACTCGCCCATCCTGACCTTGTGTATGTCCTCATACACCAAAGCCTGTATAACCCAACAATACTCATAAACTTTCGCGTTTATAATATTAGTAGGATTTCTAAAATCCTCCATTCTGATGGCCCGCCATGTATTATGTGCTCAAATGGAAATTGAAACTACACGTGCAGGCGGCTCTAGAACAAATATCTACAGTATTTGTGCATCGAGTGCACTGTGATTTCGAAAGCAAAACACGGATATCAGTGGGGCAGTCTGATATATTTCGTAAATAAAGCCAATGAATATAAAAGCCGATGCTGCATGAATTAATAGCTAATCGTGATCGTAAACCTTAACAAGCTATAAGTTTGTAAGAGTTGAAGCAAGTTTCAGATATCTATAAAAAGAGTTGTATATTACTGGCAAAGTGTGCCTAATTTGACCAAATTCCGGTGTAAAAACATTATTTTGAAATGGTTGGAATCTAAAAACTATGCTGAAACTGAAAACTTGCTTGAATTTGTAATATAAGAGAGCCATTCATAAATAATATGTATTTTAAATGTATCTACATACTTACACATTTTCATATAATTTTCAATTTTACATCCAATTTTTTTTTTTATAATATCTAGGGACAATGTCACACAGATCATCCTAGCCCCAAACTAAGCAAAGCTTGTACTATGGGTACCAGGCGACGATATACATACTTATATAGATAGATAAATACTTAAATACATTGAAAACATCCATGACTCAGAAACAAATATTCGTGCTCATCACACAAATATTTGCACTTACCGGAATTCGAACCCAGGACCACCAGCTTCGTAGGCAGGAGCACTACCAACTAGGCTACGGTACATAAATAAAAGTATTGTTCTATCGCATAAAACTATTTAATAATTGTAACAATATTATAACGAACTCTTTAGTGTATGGTTGCTTCTTTTGTAATACCTATTGGGAACTGGACCTCACGACACAGGTTGATCCTAGTGTGGGGGGCAGAGAACTTCGCTGCTCGAAGCCAGAGAAAGATATTTTTTATATACATTATAGTTGTTTATGTCAAAATAAATGCAGTGGAAATGAGAGCTCTGAGAAGTATGTGTTGTGTGACTTTGAGAGACAGAATTCGAAATACTGAAGTAAGAGAGCGTTGTGGTGTGAAAGAGGATGTAGTCACATAGATTGAAAAGGGCATGCTAAAATGGTTTGGCCATTTAGAAAGGATGAATGAAAGAAGATTGACAAAAGAAGTATACCTGGCCTGTGTGAATGGGACAACCGGAAGGGGAAAACCACGTCGAACATTCTCTGACCAAATTGAAGATGTTCTCAAGAAAGGGCAGGTCAGAAGTACCCTAAACCGGCGAGCATGTATGAAGAATATAATTACAGTAATCGAGGCAAAAGAAGTATGCAAAGATCATCAAGATCAAGAAGAAATGGAAATCCGTTGTCTCTGCCTACCCCTCTGGGAAACAGGCGTGAGTCTATGTATGTATGTCAAAATATTGTCTGTAATAATCATGCACTATGTGTTTTGAATTGAAATAAATTATTAATATTCTAATTTAGTAAGGAATCGAACCCACGAACTACTAGCTGTCCTTCACCGCAACGTCATTTTCAAACTCGAATTTATACAATATTTTTTTTGCGAGATGGATGCTCCTATGCGCGCGGTGATTCATCATCATCATATCAGCCGACAAACGTCAACTGCTGGACAAAGGCCTCCCCCAAAGATCTCCACAATTTTGCGCTATCCGCAGCCCATGCCCATTGCTCTCTGCTACATAGTCTTTCGAGCCGACTTCCCAGGGAACCCAGGCAAGAGATGGGGATATATTATATCTACCCGTCTCCACAAAATAAGTAACTCTTTTATGGGGCAAAGTATAAGATTTTATAACAAACTTCCCAATGATATTAGAGAATTGTCTACGAGGAAGATTTAAAGAACTTTTAAAGCCAAATTGTGTGGCATATTACAAAATTTCTGATTATTTAAGTGACAACAGTGCTTGGGATTGAGTTGTTCTGAGTCAACACACATGATGGTAATTAATCTTAAGTATATTTTATTTTAAAACAGGATTCCTACTGAGTTTTCTGTCAGTGTTTCTCAGAAGCGGCCAAGTCATGCACCGCACGGTAGGGTAAAATAGTGACGATTCCACATAAATGGATTTTTTTACGGAATAGATGATTTTTGAATTGAATTGATTGGTGACCGCTAAAGTGGTCTGGTTTCGAAGAGTCTACCAACTCCGGTAGGCCCGTTAAGCTGTCAGAAGCAGCCATTAAATTCCCAATATAACACCATCCATACTGTCATAGGTCCAATTAAATTAATAATTAATTCTGCTTATTCTTGTTTATCAACGCATCGCCTTTAGTAAATAAATAACCAATTTAAGAATCAAATTTCAGAATATAAAGTTAAACACTGCTCCAAGATGAGTTACATTTATAAATACGAATCGTAGACATTTTTGTTTGTAGACACTGAAAATGTTTTGCAAATATTATGACTGTATCTATATTTATTTAAGTGTCAATCATACTCGAATAAAACAAATAAATGGAATGGGATTTTTTTAATGATTGCGTTTCTTTTATCTTGTGAAATAAATAGAGCGGGCGCTCAATTTACCACTTCAAATGAGTCAGCTGTTCGGTATGTTTGTGTTAGAAGTAGACAGGTCTTTGCGTATTATTTCAACTGTTGTTCTACAAGTTGCCCATCCTTAACTATTTCTCTTGCACGTTGTACATTTTATTGACGCCTAGCTGTTGGGAATCATACGTATATTTATGTTTTTATTAAGGAATATTTAGGTACGTTTATCAGTTTTCTGGTTGCCATAGTACAGACGCGTAGACGCCAGCACATTCAGCTATCCCAATCTGTCAAATTTCTTTTATAGATTTTCAACTTTATCACATAAGCACTTTCAATTGGGAAAATTTGACAGATTGGGGTAGCTTGATGTGGTGGCGTCTGTACAAGTCTCAAATGGCAGTAAATAAAATAAAAATGTTGTTATCCACTTTTACGACTTTAAAAAAGCGCTTGTAAGTAGTCAGAACATATTTGTGTCTAGTAATATAGTTAAGTATACATAATTATTTCTATGTACATACAGATATTTACACGAATTGTATGAATACGTTTAGAAATAAAATTTAATTTATAATACAGAATGATTTTGTTACTTAGTTAGCTTATATTAAGTTACTGTTAAAGATTTATGTCTGCCTTTAATAGTGGAATTTATTGTTATTATGGCGGATCTTGTGTTAATAACGACGGTCGAGCTTTAATGCTACCACCGGAACCAATGCGCCGTAACTGAGAAGAGACCACAGGTTTCAACACGGCTCAGATGGGACACTCCGGCTAAACATACTTAATGTGTTAGTTCTCCCAAGACAATAATAATAATAAGGATTGTGCGGAAATTTCTCTCCATGTAGGCCATATATTTTATGAGTTGTATTCGTATTAAAATATACTTATATAATATATTGTAAATAATATTGGTAATAAACAGTTGAGATAATACTAAATAATTCAGGCACGTAATATGACGCAATAAGACTTGTATTCATACAGCAATATAAAAACAATATGAGACCGCGAAGCACTCTGTAATAAAAGTGACAGCTTAGAACTATTTTTATGGCATCCATTGTTTTTATTTTCATCTTTTCTCGCAACCCTTAATCTCGTGCATAGGTAGAAATGCATTAGGTCCCTAAACCATCTGAAATCTTGGCAATGTTGACATGACAGGCGCAACTGTATCAGACAAAATGTCAAATCTAAACCCGTCAAAACAATATTCAAACATTTCTTTAACACTGTTCTTTATTAATTGTGGAAATTCACACAGATGCTGATTTGTCTGACATGAGTAAAAATAAAAACACTTCCGAAATAATAATAATGTCCTATTCCAAACTCCTCTAAAGATCAAAAGCAGTCTCAACAAGATGGCGTCGCCCGCCATTTTGAAATCTATCATCACCAGACTTGTCACTTCAATTCAGAAAGCTTTTTGTCTCATTAGCCGCGGAGAATTTTAAAACAATCGATGTCTATGAAGGTCAAAAGAAAAATTTTCACCATTTCCGCGCCCTTAAACTTGAAGAATTTTCTTTGACAGCGAATTTTTACACTTTGCTTATCATAAACAGACATCGCTACTTTTCTCGTACTTTTAATGATGGATGAATTTTGTAAAGGATTATGGATCAAAGTTGCTTTTATAAAGGTATCAGCACCAGAAAGGCTGATGATAATATAAAATGAATAATTTTCTAAGAAATAATCATATCCCTGTTATACACGTGTTACAATATTGTTTGGTAGGTTTTAGAAAAAAGTGTAAGCATATAGTTTAAATGGTAAACTAGAAACTGGAATTATATCGAAACCATACGGATGACGTAATAGTTAAGTTTAAACGTGATCTCTAATTAAAAAACAATCTTGGGACAATTAACAAAATGCCACCTGGTCCTTAACTAGGGTGAGCTTGTACTATGGCAACCAGACAACTGATAAATATACCTATATATTTTTTAATACATACATATTATAGATAAATAACACCCAGACATAATAAATAAACATGCATCACACAAAGATTAGTCCCGAACGGGGATCGAACCCACGACGTCTAGCTTAGCAATCAGTGTCACTAATCGCGAGACTAACATCATCATCATGTCAGCCAAAGTATGTCCACTGCTGGAGAAAAGCCTCTCCAAAGAATGGGGGTTATGACATAATCGCCAAGCTTGGCAGACAGGTTGGCGATCGCAGTTTGATGGTCATAGTTCACAGAAAAACGCTGCTGCCCGTTCTCTGATAGGTATTCCCTCGGTCGATTTCTACGCCCCCCCCCATGAGATGTGATGGGGTGATGATATTCAATGCCGTTACCACAGAGCAAGCGAGACTAACAGGCTAGTCTAAAATTAATTAAAATAATAAAATCGTTGATAAACATAATTACACACACAACAATGTTATAATACAATATGTCAAATTGTATTATTTAATAACTGCTATAAAAGTATGGTCTTGGTATAGTTAATGTTCTCGAATGCCAACCGCGGTTACTACGGCAAACCCTGGAAATGGCAAAGTTGTGGAAACCTTTGGGGGACGCCTATGTCCAGTCAGCGATAACAGGCTGATGATGATGATGATGATAGTGCTTTTATATCGTGTGGTCATAACACTACCACCCGTATTTTTTTTCTTCAACATAGTAATAATAATAATGGCCTCTTAGCCGAATTTCGGCCACGGCGGTCATCTCAATAGAGATTAACCATCTGCGCGGGACATTTTATAGTGCACAAGTGTGTTCGCAAACACAGGAGCACTTTCTATCCATCACTCTCATGATCCGGCGGGGCGCCTAGTGACACGACCGAAAAGGCGAAAAGGTCAGGTACACGACCGACGGCTTTACGTGCTCCTCCGAGGCACGGGGGTATGTAGATCATTTATTGCCAGAACTGCGTATAGGTATAATGAAGATGTTATAACAAATTAATTGATCAACAGTAACCGATATTAGGCATGCAATATTACGACCTATCTGTAGAATAACGTTACTTCTGCATAATCGTTACGGTTTCCGGTTCGTGGGCTGACCCGGGATTTGAACGCAGGGCCGCGTTCTCTGCAGGTGAACACGCTACCGCTAGACCAACGAGTCAGTCAAATACTTAACTACTTAAATTTTAAAAATTCGCCATAAGAGTAAAACTATTGCTCGATAGGCGACCGCTTCAACCGAAATTTAAAACTCGGTAATGACTAAGCTAACTGGTAGTTAGTTATACACCGTGTAACCCATAACATGATCGAGTCTTTGACGATTTAGTAAGAGCCCTCTGAACTGATGCCAATTTGTGGTTATGCCGTGTGTAGTCGGAATGAACAGCGCTCCGTTCGGTCGCTTTTACGTACAAGGCAACTTGGTATATGACTATAGAGGGCAAAGTCATAATCCCCAGTTCCTTAAAATATGGTGTAGCGGATATATCTTGCGGTACATGGGCCATTGCTCAAATAGCAGTAACTAAACATGAACATAAGGCAACATCGAGCATTTAATGACACTCAACGTTATTGGGTCATATGAAACTACAACAATAAAGTTTGCATGTCCCTGTGTCGTTCCGATATTATTACATTATGGTAATAGATCAATTTCTTTATTACTTGGGCGTCGGTATAGGTCATACGCTCACACTAAATATTCATAAATATTACACATCGTAATTCAAAAACATAGACCTTTGACAATCCTTACTTAATGTTATAAATGCGATAGTAAGTCTGTCTGTCGCACTTTCACGCCAAAACTACTGAACCGATATAGATAAAATTTGGTATATAGATATTGTAGAGTCTGAGAAAGGACGTAGGCTACTTTTAAATGCGCAAAATGAGTTATAAGGGGCTGAAGGGGCTTAGTTTTAGGCGGTTGATTCGATATAAATAAATACGACATTCAAAGTAAGTAAAAGTTTAACTCTCAAGGGTGTAAAATAACAATAGGGAATTGGGAATGAAAGGAATTTTAAAGTTTGTATAAAAATATTTTTTTTTTCTAAATTACACACTTTAATTACAGTTATACAACCAATGCAATACTGGAAAATGACGAATAGGTTAAACATAACAAACTTAAATTATATCTACTTATAACTACTGATAAGAAAACACGTTATTCAGCAACCATATACGTATATTCATCTCATCAGGATTGCACCATTACAAGACTTAGCAAACTTTAACTAAATTACTTCACTTCAGCATTATAATAAATGAAGGTACACACAACACAAGATGTTAACAACGTTTCTGTTTCTCCGCTCGATGAGAACTGCCGAACTTTGCAGCCGTTCCAAATGTCATGAACGGGAATGAACTGAATGCATCGGCCATTCCGCTCATTCATCAGAGACAGATTATATCCTTTTAATAAATATTAAATTAAATACAAAGCAAAATTACCTTTTTAAGTAAACAAATCATCAAAAATGTTGCCAATTATTTGGAAATCATAACATTCGGCCATCCGACCCTGTGTTGCCTCCCGGCACACACAATACATAAACATAAGTTATATATACCTTTAAAAAAATCATCAGCAAATCATAACATTCAAATAAAATAAAAAATACAAAAGTTTTGTATACAACCATATAAGTTATATATACCTTTCAAAACAACATCAGCAAATCATAACATTGAAACAAAATAAAAAGAATACAAAAGTTTTGTATACAACCATAAAATACATTTTGTCAATAATACATTATTACAAAACAAAAACAAAGTGAAAAAAAAGCTACCACGATAACAAAAATCATGGGCTATAACGATATATCGACAAAAATAGTTAAAACAGTCAAAGAAGTCATTGCTGACCCTCTAAGCCATATCCTGAACATTGGATTAGCTTCAGATATTTACCTTACAAACTAATAAAACCTCTCTTTAAAAATAGAAAAACGATATGTAGAATTCTATGAGCCTAGAGCTCTCTTGTCGGTGTTCTCTACAATCATCAAGTATTTACGCCCAAATTTATTCTTACTTCGAAAAAAAGGAATATGTTTGTAGCAGAACTAAAAGGTTGCTGAAAGTATAAATAAAAATAAAAAAAACTTCGTTTAAAAAAACCGACTTCAAAAACTAAAAAGTATAAAAAAAATATCTTAATAAAGATTTAATTTAATACATCACTTATAATATAATATTAATCAAATAATATAATTTGTATGTGCTACCTATTGATAGGTTTGAAGTCGGTGCCAAGCCAAATGTAATAGTAGGTACCACACTCGCCGCGCTTTACTTTCAGCGGGATAGCTTCGTATTTCTACACAAACAACCCAAGCGTGCAGACGTCGTTGACGGTCGTTATATATTTTTATGATACAGTTTCATCTGTTTCATATCAATTCATATTATTCTTTAAGTTTATTTACTTAGGTTAATCTCTAGTGTAGGAGTTTCATCACAAAGTATGAAAGCTGTATGTAATATTAACTTTTATTTCGCTTAGGGCTTGGCACCGACTTCAAACCTATCAATAGGTAGCACATACAAATTATATTATTTGATTAATATTATATTATAAGTGATGTATTAAATTAAATCTTTATTAAGATATTTTTTTTATACTTTTTAGTTTTTGAAGTCGGTTTTTTTAAACGAAGTTTTTTTTATTTGTTACTTTTTAGTGTCTAGCTATGGTTAGGACTTCAAAAGGTGCCGCGCGCCTCAAAACTATAGATCCCAACAAACGAGAACGGAAAAAAGAAACATCTTTCGAAAAAATGTTGTTCGAAACTCTTTTTCACGTTCTTGTGGGACAGTGAATGATCTAAAAGACCGTTTGTAAAGTAAGAAAAACTACATAAAATTACGTTCACTCTAAGAAAACTTGCACAGTACGAGTCTAGACTAGCTAAGATTTATGAAAGTCTGAAAAGCAAGCGCATAGGTTAGGCCGTATTTATGACCATCTAGCTAACGAGTCTGTGTGCTGAGGGCTTATACACTAGATCTTATTATGAATTGAATGATCTTATGATCGAATAGCCATCTAGTCTGCTGAACAGAGGGTAAGAAGAGTCTATGAAGACTAGGTCTTATTAATGATCGATTAGCCAACGAGTCTACTGAGCAGAGGGCTGATAGCCTAGGTCTTATTTATCATTGATTAGATAATGAGTCGGACTCGCCCGTGAAAGGCGGAATGTTTCTTTCCGTAGCAGCAAGTATTTGAGTTGATAGAATGGAAGGTAAATTGCGGTTTACGATTTATGACGCATTAAAAAAACTACTTACTAGATCTCTTTCAAACCAATTTTCGGTGGAAGTTTGCATGGTAATGTACATCATCTATTTGTTTTAGTTTTATGGTTCTCTTAATTTAGAAGTTACAGGGGGGGGGGGGGGGGCGTTTTACGCCTTTGGAAGTGTATCTCGCGCAAACTATTCAGTCAAGAAAAAATTATATAATAAACTTCAATATCATTTTCGAAGTCCTATCGAAGTCCTTCGAACCCCCAAATTTTATTGTTTGTTTTTCTATTTTTGTGTGAAAATCTTAATGCGGTTCACGGAATACATCTGCTGACCAAGATTCGACAGTATAGTTCTTATAGTTTCGGGAAAAAGTGGCTGTGACATACGGACGGGAAGACATACAGACATGACAAATCAAGAAGAGCCTTTGTAAAAGACATTTGGACAGAACACAGAACCCTAAAAATGGCAGCTATTCCGCATCAAACTAAAGAAGAATCACGTAAATCGGTTCATATATCTCAGCGTAATCGGTGTACGTACATAAAAAATACGCTGGTGTGAAAAGGTGCGCCTACATGCGCTTCCAAAAAAAAAGGTTATACGTGCGTATAAAACGCTAGTCGTCTGAAATTGTTGTTTATGTTCATGCCAAGACACACTTGAACAGGATGAGTCTAGCTTGACTAGCTAAGATTTACAAACGTCTGTGCATCATCGACATCGTCCACTTAAACAAAAAATTTCATACAAAAATGTCCATAAAATGAAAACTACTGGGCCAATCTATATAAATTTTTTATGGGACCAAATGGCAACTATTCTGCATCAAACTAAAGAAGAATCACGTCAATCGGATCATAAATCTCCGAGTAATCGGTGTACATACATAAAAAAAAAAAAAAATACCGGTGAACTTGAGAACCTCCTCCTTTGGAAGTCGGTTAATAAGACAATAAACAGGGCTAATTACGATTTTTTAAATATTAATGTATCAAGAATTGACAATAAAATACCAGATTGTGCCATTTTTTTTTGACATTGAAGTATTTGACTGCCTGGACCATAAAATATTATTAGAAAAATTAAATTCATGCGCGGTATGAGGACCTAGGCTAGGATATATCGAACCTTTTTTTTTTTTATTTAGTTCAATGCACCGACATTAAACATGTAGACAAAGGAAAAACAAAACTTGAAAACAATATTATTTCTCTCAATAGATTGGTTAAGTATGATGGGGAGTTCTTGGGTTTCCTATTATTTAAAATATACACCAATGAGTTGACTAAAGCTATAAACAGGTCAATGTCACGATTTACTCACGATAGCACTGCTATAATTAAATGTAATTAATACTTCAATGTAAAAACTATATTAACGAATGTTTGACATTACATAATACAATGGATGCGAGGTAATAATAATAAATTTGAAAAAAACCAACATAATTCAATTTAGACAATGAATTACTCCACCGACACTTAATATTCACTATCATGACAACCAAATAAAATAAATTTCTAGGCTTAATTATTGACTACAAAATTGACTGGAAAGCTGATATACATGGTTTGAGCAAAAATATTAGGTCTTTACCTATGAAATTGCCATTCTGCAGTACTGGCCATTTCAAATCAAAATAATTTTTGTTTGGCTAAGAATTCTAATTTCAAATTAATTTTATTTTAAAAACATGGATTCTTTTTTCCAAAAGTAGTCATTTCTTTATTGATTAGTGTTACATTTTCATCGCATTTCAATCTTTTTCGTCATCATGGATACGTTAAAAATTCGAGTAATTATGGAATATGAGTACCGTCGTGGCAGCAACGCGGCACAAGCGGCACGCAACATCAACGACGTTTACGGAGCTAACACTACAAACCAACGCACCACCTGTTATTGGTTTGCTCGCTTCCGTTCTGGAAATTTCGACCTGAAAAATGAACCTCGCGGTCGTCCGAAGACTTTGGTCGACAATGACGAATTAAAGGCGGTTGTGGAAGCTGATGATACACAATCTACGGCTGAATTAGCAGCAGCTTTCGACGTTAGCGTCAAAACAATATTGGTCCATTTGCGTCAAATTGGCAAGGTAAAAAAGCTTGACAAATGGGTGCCCCACGAACTCAATGATCGCCAGCGCGAAGTACGCGTCGAGACGTGCCTTGCACTGCTCAACAGACACACAAATGAAGGAATTTTGAACCGCATTGTTACCTGCGATGAAAAATGGATTCTGTTTGATAACCGCAAGCGCTCAGCAAGTTGGTTGGATCCTGGTTCAGCACCTAAACAATGCCCTAAACGAAAACTTACCCCTAGAAAAGTGATGGTCACTGTTTGGTGGTCTAGCGCCGGTGTGATTCATCACAGCTTCTTACCAAACGGGGTGAGCATTACTGCAGATGTGTACTGTGAAGAACTGAGCACAATGATGGAGAAGCTGGCGCATCTCCAACCAGCATTGGTCAATCGCTCGTCTCCGCTGCTCCTGCACGACAACGCGCGACCTCATACTGCACAGCAGACGGTCTCCAAGTTGCAAGAACTGGGGTTGGAAGCTCTCCGTCATCCGCCCTACTCACCAGACCTTGCGCCTACAGACTACTACTTTTTCCAGAATTTGGATAACTTCTTGGCGGGAAAAAAATTCAATACCCGAGAGGCAGTACAAAATGCCTTTGAAGAATTTGTTGCCTCCCGTCCAGCTGATTTCTTTAAGAAGGGCATCAATAAACTGCCACTGCGATGGCAAAGATGCATTGATTGCATGGGTGATTACTTCGATTAATACAAATAAAAAAATTCATGAAAAAAATTCGTTTAAATTTTTTCATACAAAACGGCAATTTCATAGGTAAAGACCTATTATATAAACTTCCCTCGATAAGAAACCGAGATGCATTACTGCCTATGACAATCAGAATTTCATCCAAGATACGGTACTACTTATTGGGTGAGTTTCCCCACAAACACAGTAATGCAGCTTTTAATGCTCAAAACAATGCATTAGGGCTATGTCTAAATTAAAAATTCTAGATAAGTGGGACCATTTTATGTGTAAAACTTGGTTTTGTATTCTGTTAGTCTGTTTTAAATTTGTTATGTACCAATTTTATTTTGTGTTTTTAGATTATGAACTAATTCAATTGATTTATACGTATACTTTTTTATACGTAAAACTTATTTTTGCATTATGTAGCAATCAAGATGAACATTTTTATGCATTTAGATAGAACATAGAATACTATTATTTTAATATAACATCCATATATCTGTAACTTTGTTCAGAAAATAAATGATTGATTGATACGTGACTACATTAAAATTATCAATAAAACAGCAAATAAAATACTTTTGTGTAGAACTAATCAGAACCATGTTTCTGGATTATTATGATTTTGAGCTCATATCAGATTCAATTTCATCAACCTTAGCTAATACATGTCTTTTATGCAGTGGCAAAACTGCTGATTGTCCAAAACCCTTAACTACTGGAACTTATTAAAACTTTTACCCAAATTAAGTAGCTCGGCATCGGTTTTGCGCGAAGGTCTACAATCACTATCAAATTCAATGTAAGCATTTATTATTTATGACAGGTGATTTAAAATATTCAAGGAAAATTTCCCGATGCACTTAAAATATCACTTGTTAAACCGATCCATAAAAAAAAGGGCACATATACGCCTAACAAGTACAAGCCATAACCCTTTTACCTACCTTCTCGAAAGTATTTGAAAAGGCAATATTATGCAACCGATTAAACCAGTTTCTTGAAAAAAATTGAACTACTGGACGATGATCTAAACAGTTTTTGAAAGTCAACATTAATAGTGTATAAATACGTTCAAACATCCTTACAATATGCGAATGACAGAAAAAATGTTATAGAATTATTACTGGACATGACGAAAGCGTATAAGGTTTAATATATATAAGGTTTGTGCCATAACTACTCAAAAACTATAAGGCTCCGGAATCCGAGGATCTGCTTAAAATTGGTTTAAATAATACCTAGAAAACAGATATCCAAATAGTACAAATTGATCACCACGACATGGTCACAATTAAAATAAAGCACATACGATCTGACATTAGACAATTAATTAGTTCGATTCCCCAAGGAAGTGTATTAGGTTGCATACTGTTTCTAACATACATAACCTTTCAAAAATACTAAATAGCGAATTACTGTTCCGGATCTCTTCGCGCATGATATCTCAATTCTTATAAAATGTGAGAATAATTATGATCCTGTCCAACCAATACATGAAACATTGGATTTTGCAACAACTTGGTTGCAAGACCATAAATTAAAAATAAATTGCGGTAAAATAAAAATTATACAATTCAGATCCCACAAGAAACCACTCTTAAATACAAATATTATATACCAAAAACATATTAAGAAACCGTGGAAACATTTAACTTACTTGAAATTCATATAGATGCACATGTAATTTGGCAATCGCATATAGGACAAATAAAATCGAAACTATCAAGATTATTCTAACAAAACTATCAAGAACTTCCAAATTAATCAAAGCTCTAACACAAGCACCTCTCTATCTGCCTACTATGCATATGCATATTTGTGGCTAAAATAGGGTATAACGCTGTGGGGAAATAGAGAAAAGCAAATCATTTGTTTATCATACAAAAAAAATGTGTCAGAATTATAACCCACATAGACAACACTTAAACCTGTAAGCCTTATTATATCGAATACGAGCTCTTGACTCTGCCTTCAATATACATCTATGACATTTCTTTATACAAAACCCGTACAAACATTTACTAGAGCTAAAGAAACATACACCTTAAATACATGACACAAAAAGGATTATACATCCCGCCATCTCGGACTAAAATGCTCAACGAAAGCCCATACTAAATGGCAGTAAAAATACTTAATAAATTACCATTAGACATTAAAAATGAAACTCATACCCTGGTATTTAGTAAAAAGCTAAAGAAACTCTCAGTAATAAAAATATTACTACTTAATTAAAGAATATTTAGAAAAACGATTAGGTGAATTGCCTAATCTCAAGTAAACTCTTTAATACGGCGACTAAAGACACTTCTTTATTATATCACAGTTCAACCAATCTAACCACAATCTTGCCAAATTCCTAATCCTGTATGTAACCCTTCATATAATGCAATATGAACCAGTAATAAAAAATTCTAACGATATTTTTATCAATTATCCAGTAAGTCAAATCCAAGTTTATATAAACTTATTTTAAAATTATGTTTCAATAATTATTTACATATTTAAGTATTTATTTAGATTAAATAGTGTTGTTTTTATTCCAATTGTTTTATATAATTATTGATATATTATTAAAGGTTGTAAAATAATATATTATAATTATAGTGGCAACGCCTGTAAAAGGCCACTAACTCCAATTTGTACCTAATTAAGATCTGTACAAATCTTAGTTGCAAATTAACTTGGAACTTTGAACATTTAAAATAGGGATGGTCATATCAACGACAGCTTAACATGGAAGAGAACAGGTAGTAAGTCCATTAAAATTGTACCAAACCACACAAACTTGGTTTTTTCTTTGAGCGTATCACTATGCTCGCCAAATTTACTATTAAGTAGTGGTTGAGGGTTTTGGGAAGTAAGAAAGAAAAGTAAATCTTACGACTCAGAACTATTCTGCGCCTGTGCCCTATTTCTCACTGAACTATCATTAATACTGTACCTATACACTATTATTAGACAGCCCTTCTACCACAAATTTTACTATAATAATGAGGTTTAAAATAATAAATTTAACATAAAATAATTTATCATAAAAATATTAACGAAGACTTTCATCATCACGTGAAATAAGATTTAACATTTCTTCTAAAAGTCTACCGTAATTCTATTCACTGGGAAAAGCCTTCATGAGTTTAACGTGCCACTCACCTGAACTAGAAACAACTGTTAGCGAAGCTCCAAACAATCTCTTTGTTAAACCAGCTAACTTTAACCACGTACAGAAAATCTTTATATACCACTTCTTCACTTGAACTATTTCACGATGGACTTCGTAGTTTAACCATACTTTTCTGAGATCTCCGAGGTGTATCAGGAGGAGCACCTGCTTCATCATCAGTCGTCATCAACATCTCACTGAAACATATACATTCTCCGCGACATAATCCATTCATAATCATGTTACAATAAATAAATTTGTTAAAATCCAGTTAATCATAACAGATGTACAGAATCATTCTATTCAAAACATAGACAAAATCAACACAGTCTTTAAAATTAACCCCAGCATAATCCATTCATAATCATGTTACAATGAATAAATGAGTTAAATTCCAGTAAATCATAATAGATCGACAGAATCATTCTACTAAAAACATAGAAAAATAAACACAGTCTTAAAACTTAACCCCGGCATAATCCATTCATAATCATGTTACAATGAATAAATTAGTTCAAATCCAGTAAATCATAACAGATGTACTGAATCATTCTACCCAAAACAAAGAAAAACCAACACAGTCTTTCAGTTCTTTCTTTTCAGTTCTCAACACAGTAAAAGTCTTCTAAGCGTTTCATATGTAACAACAAAAATAAATAAAACTGGTTAAATTTTATCGAGTAAACTATTAATTGACCAGATCACTTGTTTTGATTAGCATAGACTGTTGTAAGCATTCATAGAACACTTTATTTGACAACTAATCACACACTCAATTACCAGCAATAACCATAACTATCCAAAACTCCAGTGTATCCATATAGTAAACCCACTAAGTAACTTTATCCGACGACTTGCGACCCACTCAACATCCAGTGAGACACATACTCACTCATCTAACCAGCGCAGTCACATAGTACGCCCGCTAACTAACATTATCCGACGACTAGCGACCCGCTCATCATCCAGTGAGATACCTACTCACGCAATTAACCAGCGAAGGCACATAGTACGCTTCCAAACTAACTTTATCCGATGACTATTAACCCTTCCATCATCCAGTGAGATACCTACTCATTCAATTAACCAGCGGAGCCACATAGTACGCCCCCTAACTAACTTTATCCAACGCCTAGTATCCCGCTCAACATCCAGTGAGATACCTACTCACTTAATTAACCATCAAAGTTACATAGTACGCCCCCAAACAAAACTGTTCAAAATCCTCACTGTATTTGTCCACTAGCAGTACCCGCGGACATCGTTCCGCATTATAAGTATTTTTGTCCCTGCCCGTTTGTCTCGCGTAATAATACTTCAAGATTAATAAAAATTATGATGATGAGTCATATTCTTTGGCACTCCACGACAACGTAGCTTTCTATTGGTGAAATAATTTTAAGAACCGGTTCAGTAGATCCAGAGATTATCCCTTACAACGACACCATCTCACAAACTCACCAACGTTTCCTCTTTATAATATTAGTATAGAAGTATAGATAAAACAAATAATCATAGCAGTAATTTAAGTAACCAACAATATAAAATCTACATAATGGTGCTTGTAATTTAATCATTCCCTCAAATAAATATATTCAACGATTTCCATTTAAATATTCCAAGAAGTTTATGGATGTAGTCATAAAGGTATCAAAATTCAATTTTATCCATCTCGAACGCACACAATACGTTCGGCCACTATATACAATAATGTGTGCTTATTAGTACTGCCAGAGAGAAGCCCCGGCCACGTACCCGCGCCCACGGTTATATAACACAGTTTACACGGCATAATCCATTATCAGAGAGTTGCCCTGACCGTATGGGTAATGCTACGCAATTAACATTTATTTGGATATAAAACAAAAACCTTGAATCCATAAAATTGCTTTATGCCTACACACAAACCCTTGAACGTGGTGATTATTTAACAATTATTTTCAAGTATGACCAAATGCAAGCGGTTTAATCATATTATATCTTTGTTTTATTTTTAAATATGGTCTACATACCTTTTTCCTGGGTAATTTCCACTTCTGAGATGATAAGAAAACACGTTATTCAGCAACCATATACGTATATTCATCTCATCAGGATTGCACCATTACAAGACTTAGCAAACTTTAACTAAATTACTTCACTTCATCATTATAATAAATGAAGGTACACACAACACAAGATGTTAACAACGTTTCTGTTTCTCCGCTCGATGAGAACTGCCGAACTTTGCAGCCGTTCCAAATGTCATGAACGGGAATGAACTGAATGCATCGGCCATTCCGCTCATTCATCAGAGACAGATTATATCCTTTTAATAAATATTAAATTAAATACAAAGCAAAATTACCTTTTTAAGTAAACAAATCATCAAAAATGTTGCCAATTATTTGGAAATCATAACACTACTTACACAGTATTAAACAATATAAAAAAGCTTTTTTGCCTATAGGTACATATGTATATTTATAGCCTTTGTGAATTCCCTCTGCGTACACGAGTACAGATCCAGTTTTCTCGTACTTACTAAGTTATTGAGCGCACGATTGACCGGTATGTAATATGTAAGGTTTATGTGAAACTTTTATAAGTTAGCGACAAGATAGTAGAGATATTCTGAGGTAAGTACAGCTAACATTTACGAAGTCATAAAAAATGTTCGGACGAAGTCGCGGGCACAGCTAATATAAATATAAGGGCTTATAACAAACCAAAATGTTAGAAACCCTAATATGACTGAAATCTTCCATAACAGTTAATGTTAGAGAAATTGAATTATAAAACGTTTTTTTTTTATTTGCATACACCCACTAATTTAAACCGAATGACATCCACTGCAAGACAAAGGCCTTGCAAAAGATTTCCACAATGGAGTTGAGTCCATTATTGGGCGACAAACGAGCAAGTGGGTCACCTGATGGCAAGTGATCAGCGCCACCCATGGACACTTCCAACACCAGAGGAGTCGCGGGTGCGTTGCCGGCCTTTAAGTGTCAGCAAACCAGTGTTACTGACCCTTCCCCCACCCCGATGAGCTCTGGCAACCTTACTCACACGCATAACTTAATGTTGTACACATTAATGTTAGTATTAAGGAATGTCTTCTGTAATGTGGAAGTACTTCCCTGCTTTGACTGAACGTGTGGCGCAGCGGCTAAGATAGTCGCCTCACCGCTTCGTGTCGCGGGTTCGAGTCCCGCGCCGGACAACTATTTGTGTGACCCATAATTAGTTGTTCAGAGTCTGGACGTAATTTGTGTCCGTCTATTATATGTTTGTAAAATACCCCGCGACACAGGAATTATTTCCCTAATGCGGGCGTTGTCTTTAAAATAAAAACTTCTCCAGTCTGGCTGCTGTTGATTATTTATATATTTGACGGCCACCGTAGCCTAGTTGGTAGTGCTCCTGCCTACGAAGCTGGTGGTCCTGGGTTCGAATCCCGGTAAGTGCAAATATTTGTGTGGTGAACACGAATATTTGTTTCTGAGTCATGGGTGTTTTCTATGTATTTAAGTATTTATCTATCTATATAAGTATGTATATCGTCGCCTGGTACCCATAGTACAAGCTTTACTTAGTTTGGGGCTAGGATGATCTGTGTGACATTGTCCCTAGATATTATTATTATTATTAGATCATGTATCACGACATCTCATCCCATTGGGGGCGTAGAAGTTGTCCCGAGGGGATATCTTCCAAAGAACGGGCAGCAGCGCCTCTCTATGTACTATGACCATCATACTACGATTGCCAACTCGTCTGCCGAGCATGTCGATTATAGCATATCCCCCTAAGATGATTCTTGGGGGAGGCTTTTGTCCAGCAGTGAACGTTTTACAGCTGTTATGAGATGATACTTGTATTCTGCAAAAATACTTTATAAATTTAAATTTTATAGCATTATTCGCAATCTAATTCGTTAATCTAATCTGAAAAATGGGAAATCATAAATTTAATCGTCCGGCGGGCCTCGAACCTGCACCATCTACCAATCCGGGGTAGGTGCTCTGCGTTAAGCTACGAACGATACACGTTGGCAGATCAAAGATTGCCTTGCTCCTTCCGGAGGATGTAGGTATTATCTATCGGCTTTGTTTTCTAGAAACATGGCCGACAGATATGGTATATGTATAAAGGTGAACATATCAATATTTTTAGTATCAAACTTTCTACGTTATTACATACAAGAGGTCTATTCATTCTATTCATGTTTCATAGCAAAATTTAACTATTCAAAGCCACCGGACCACGGTGACCCTTTCCCTGTTTGATACAACACTCAACATCACATAGCACCGGAATCCAAAGATCCTCGTGTTTAGCGATGCGTTGTGGTTTTGCGAGATCGAGTTGTTTATGGAATAGGTATAATTTGTTATAGAGATTTCCAAAATTAATGCCTTTCATAATTGGTAAGTTTCAAGTTCAAATCTCGGGTAATATAAATGAAGAAAGAAGAAAACAAGAATTATTGAGCACACATAAAAAAGATACAAAAAGACTACGAAGAGAAGTAAAAAACGCGGCCAAGTGCGAGTTGGACTCGCCCATGAAAGGTTCCGTAGAAGCGAGTATTTGAGTTGATTGAATGAAAGGTAAATTGCGGTTTAAGATTTATGACGTATTAAATAAAACAATTTACTAGATCTCGTTCAAAGCTTAGTTTTAGCTGTTAATAAATGCTCGAGGTCTTTTCCCATATCAAAATGTGCACAACGCCGCCAAAGAAGTTTTCAGTTCAAAAATACAGTGCCAGTATTTTTACTTAAATGAAAAATACTCCGTCTTACGACTGTTCGATCAGGTCATGTGTCCTGACGCAAGTTTAACATCTTTTCCCCTTCGAGCATTTAGCTGTTAATAAATGCTCGAAGTTTTTTCCCATACCAAAATGTGCACAACGCCGCTAAAGAACTTTTCACTTCAAAAATACAGTGGCAGTATTTTTACTTAAATGAAAAATACAGTCTGCACGGCTGCTGAGAGGATTAAATGTAACTAACGATCACATATTTTCACTACTGCGGCTTCTTTAAGACAGGAGTAGTGCCGTCTCCGAGGAAATGCTGGTAAGGCAAAACAGTAAAATATGTAAAGCTTAAATGAAAGCATGGCAACAACTGACTTCAAAATGATATTTTTTTTTAATAATAGGGAAGCGAATTAGTAAGTGGATCACCTGGGGCTCTACCGGGTAAGTCGCCGAAAATCGATTTCTTAAATGGCGTTCAAATAAATAAAGGTTAAAAATTACTTAATCAATCGTTAAATCGGTTTCCACGTGTGACGTCATAAATGGTCCGGAATCGATTGTCAACGTAGAAGCCGTTTTAGCGATTGATTAAGTATTTTTTAACCTTTATTTATTTGAACGCCATTTAAGAAATCGATGTTCGGCGACTTAGCCGGTAGAGCCCCTGATGGTAAGTGATCACCGCCGCCTATGGACACTCGCATCACCATAGGGGCTGCAAGTGCGTTGCCGGCCTTGAAGAAAATAGGCTCGCTGCTTGAAGGTTGCCATGTCACACCGGATCAGAAATACCTCCGCAGTTAATTGATTCCACAAATTTCCACATACTTAAATAGATAATTACACCCAGACACAGGACAAACAGACATGTTCATGCACACAAATATTTGTCGTGGGTGGAAATCGAACCCACGACCTCCGGCGTGAAAAGTAAGCATTTGCCAACCACGCTAACAGGCCCGTCATACATATTTTAACAAACTTAAAGACAACGTAATACTTTTTACATTATCATAGTATAAGAAGGTTTACTTACTCCAAGTGTTGATATATTCAATACATATGAGATTTGAGCTTACCTGAAAAGAAAAGATAAAAATTAACTTGTTTATTAATGGAACACACATGTAAATGTATTAATTTAAATGCTTAAATAAATATTATAATAATCGCATCCTGGTCGTTATTCGAAAATAGCGGCCAGTCTCAATGGAGACATCTGCGCGGGATATATTATGGTGGACAAGCGTGTCCGCAAACACAGGAGCACAGGTTAGATTGAATCGGTGCGAGTCCAACCACGCCAACAGGCCAGTCATTATATTATATATATTTTTTATTTAAGACAGGTAGGGCAGAGGGTTCATTCAGTGAGTTAGCAACACTTGTTTGTTGACTCTAAGGGCCTTATCATACTAGCAGATTGCGAACGTCCTCAAAGCGGAGCGGGCGCGCAACGAATTCGTTACGGAGACACAATGAACACGCCGTCCCGTTGCGGACGCGCAACGGGATTCAAATTCGTCGATGCTTTCGTTTTCGTCGCCGGCGTCTTCGAAGTTATAAAGCCAACAACAGTGTTTACTCGTCGGAATCCATTTTGTTACTGAGTGTATTGTACGTCGATAATTTGCTACAAACACGCGACGGAAACGTAACGTATTTGACACACGTCCGAGACGTCCTCGCTGCGCAGACGCAGCGTGTTCGCGACGCATTCGCTGTGCGTCCGCGCTGCCCCGCAGCCGCTTCCATACCGCTAGTATGATAAGGCCCTTAAGGCCGGCAACGTTGCGAGTGTCCATGGGCGGCGGTGATCACTTACCATCAGGTGACCCACTTGCTCGTTTGTCGCCCTCTGATATAAAAACAAAATATATTAATTTATGTTAGCTCACACGGCTAATAATGTTTTTCATCTCAATGTATCCTTCTGCGGTGCCTTAATTAATACTTAAGAATGAAGTAAAATACACTGTGAGTTTCATCCACTAATATTTTCATAGACTTAATTGCATTCGTGTACAATTAAGTCTATAGCAGGACCTAACTAAATTTATCAACAACTTTAGCACTAGATAAAGTCTGAAGAAAATTTGTCTATCAATTCAAGATGTAGAAACGGTTAGAGTTACATCTTCTTTACACGTCTTTTATTAGACTTTTAGCTTTTGTTTTTAAAACATTGAGTTAATGTTTCTTTATTAATTAGTATATAGTAATATGATAAAATCGTAGGAAAGTCAAATATTTAAAAAAAGGATACTTGGGGCGTGATCTACAATCGAAGTCGAAGCCAAAAATATAGTTAATAGAATTTTTGTCTGTGTGTCTGTTTGTATGTATGTATGTCCGGGCTAAACTCAAAAAGTACTGCATGGATTTACTTCAAATTTTGCATGAATATTACTAAGAGGTCGGGTCAACATATAGGCTACATATTATCACGCCATCACCTAAGGGGGAGGAGCTGTGATAATTTATAAAATTTAACGCGGGTAAAACCGCGGGGCACAGCTATATAGTCATAGAATATAATTTATTTCTCTCAAAGGTTACAAATATATGCATTTCAAATGGTCTCAACAGTCTAGAAATAACCTTGTGACAGCTGGAGCTGTCACAAGGTTATTTGGAGAAAGCCTGGAGCCTTGTCATACAGGTCTCGAACCTACTACAGACTCCAGTCTGTAGTAGGTTCGAGACCTGTATGACAAGGCTCCAGGCTTTCTCCTTTCGGAATATAATTTCATATTATACATGTCATTGTAAAAAGTTTGTGATAGGTAAGTAGCAAAAAGAGTATTTAATATATATTATAGTTAAGTATATATTTTATGCATGCAGTTGGGGATTAAGTGTGTGTGGGCGAGTATGTGTGTGTGTGTGTTAGGCTGTTAAGTGTCACTTTATCCTACACACAACCGCCGGCGTGCCAAGTTGCGAAAATTAACGAAAGCAACAAGCTAACATTATGCGCGACTCAGCCTGGATAGTAACAATCCCTGTAAAGAATCATTTTCTCGATGTACTACTCAATGTCCTTACATCTCTGCCTTTTGCCGACAGCAAACAAATATCATTAGTTTTATTTAACTGTTCCTAACCTCATTACGTTTTTGCCAAATCTCTCACTCCGCATCGTTTCGTTAACTGGAAAGGGTTAAACTCTACTTAAGTAAACCGGCAATATTGATTAATGATCCTCAAATAGTCCAAGGCCTTTTAAAGTTGAAACCCTTCCTAATTGCCCAAGACTGCAATTGTACTATTCATAGCCCGTTTAAAATATTTTATGAATTTATTTATTTCAAATAAATAAATCAATCAATCATTTGAATCACGATGTATGTAAAATTTATAGTTTAATAAATAAATAAAAATAATATAATTTATTTTCTTTTATTTTGCTCTTATTGTGGTACATGACTTAATTAAATATTATATTAATAAAATAACTTACAAGTCATACATGTTTAAGAACTACTAAACAAGCAAAATAAACAATACTCATAAGGTAACTCAATACGAATTTTTAAATATATTGTTAAATCAGGAAAGTGTTCCCCAGGTCTGCTTCCAGATAGTAAGCAGCATTGCCCCGTTGTATGAACATACTTATTCGTTGCACAAAAAACAGGCTAGCCCTCTCGTCACATAGACAAATTCCAAATCTTTGAAAACGACTCGCGCGCAGGCAACCCATTGCTCGAGCGTTTAAACCCCACAGGGTTCAGTTTCATTTCTGAGCGCCTGCGTGGTTTGGAGGCCACGTTAAGCTGATGATCCCGGTTGTTCTTGTTAGAAGCCAGTCGTTAAGTCATATCAGAGGCCTTCTGGACGAACAACTCTGACACCGGAGTAAACACTGACATATGCATTGCCTGTTTGTTGAAATATTTGCGCTGACTGAGGATCTTCGCTTAAGTTGCTGCATATCATCATCATCATATCAGCCGAAAGACGTCCACTGCTGGACAAAGGCCTCCCCCAAGGATCTCCACAATAGCCGGTCCTGCGCTGCCCGCATCCAGCGGCTTCCCGCGACCCGCACAAGATCGTCGGTCCAACGTGTAGGAGGCCTGCCCACGCTGCGTCTTCCAGTTCGTGGTCGCCACTCGAGAACCTTTCTGCCCCATCGGCCGTCAGTTCTACGAACTATGTGCCCTGCCCACTGCCACTTCAGTTTGGCAATTCTTTGGGCTATGTCGGCTAATTTGGTTCGCCTGCGTATCTCAGCTTTTCTGATTCGATCTCGCAGAGAAACTCCAAGCTCAGCCCTTTCCATTGCTCTTTGGGTGACCTTGAACTTTGCTGCATATACACTATTGGAATCAAATATAATAGGTCACTTGATAGGATCAACGGAATGTATCATTGGTTCTCTAATGCGTTTCTCCTGTTTATGAGGCTCTAGCCTCGTTATATCATTCTGTCTCTCGCTGTGCTCTTCAGGGAAATGGAGCTCCTTTTTTCTGACTCCTTATTTCTTTCTGATAAAATTTGTGCCCAATCCGCGACAGTTAAAGCGATTCTCCGGGATATACCTGAGCATTGTGTGCCGCTGTTGATCCTGGCTTACAGCAGTTGCATTGACAGGTAAAAGAAAGTTACTACTTCCATTACGGTCACCGTAGCCTAGTTGGTAGTGCTCCTGCCTACGAAGCTGGTGGTCCTGGGTTCGAATCCCGGTAAGTGCAAATATTTGTGTGATGAGCACGAATATTTGTTTTTGAGTCATGGATGTTTTCGATGTATTTAAGTAGATATGTATCTATCTATATAAGTATGTATATCGTCGCCTAGTACCGATTTTAAAGGTTTGGTTAGTTTGGGGCTAGGATGATCTGTGTGACATTTTCCCTAGATATTATTATTATTAAAAAAAATGCAGCGAATTTATTTCCCCATAAAAATAATATCGAACTTGGATAAAACCGTTAACGTAAGTCGCCTGCAATTCAAATATAGATATTAACAAATGCCACCCGACGTAAAAACAATATTAAGTAAATAACATTATACTAACTGAAAGTCCGATACCTACCAGAAGAACTGAAAAGTGTGTCAGTGAAAAAAATACACATTCCCAAGACAGCGAAAGCCAACATTTTTCTTCCTCTTGATAACTGGAATAAATATTTCATTACTTTTTTGTCAGTTCATCATGGGAGTTACTGTATATTCTAACAATTTAATATTCTATTAAGGGGCTATAATACGACAATGTCTCCACACGCTCTAATTCACGTTGACGTGACAACGCGATATCGCGTGACATCGTTTCTTTAGGGACTGGCAGTATTAACGCGTCGAAATGTTAAGTACGCCTAAAGAGCTCGGGAAGTCGTTGATGTAAGGGAAAATGGACAAATTAAGGCCGATTTGATTAATTAATGGGTAGTTTGGGATGAATTAGGCGAAATTGAGAAGCTATCAGAAGTGTTTACTGCCATTGATGGCCTGAAAATAAAACTAGCATCCAGCGCCCACTTTGAAGACTGATGGTTTAATTTTAACTAGAGATCGCGATTGTTCAAAATAGGACCATTAAGGTTCCATTGTTTTTTTTTAGGTTTAAGACATTTATTTTCTCAAAAGATTACAAAAATCACTTGCAGAGAAAATACAATAGAACTTTAAAGTACTTACATGCTTTTTCATATTGGCACAGCGTATACAATTTTATAACTTAGACTTATACAAAATATAAAAACAGGGTAATTCGAGAAATTGCATTCAAACAAAAAATAGTCCAATACCTACACGCATCGGTCATAATCAGTAGTGCGTACGGAGATTTAAAAGGTGTTTGTTAAGATAGGTGATACAGTGGCAAATACAAAACTTAGATCGTAATCATTAATCAAAATTTAAAGATTTTATACTTATTTTATTTATTTATATATGGCTAGATTGTATTATCTTAAACTAAAGAACAACAAAAAAACTAAAGACATTAAAGACAAATAATATTTACCTGTTCTCAGTTTTGACACTCAGTTTGTCATCTCTTCTCAGTTTATCAGTGTGTCAAAAACATGGTAGTGTATGTATTTTTTTTATTACAATAATTTACTTCTAATGCCTTTTGTATGGTTATATTAGCTTTCTACACTCCTTCTCCACATAAACTTTAACTGTTCCAAATTTCATACTCCTCCGTCCACGCAATTTTCGTAATAAGGGGTACAAAGTTTTTGCTAAACGTAATCATATTATGGTTAAAAAAATAGTGCCTAGTACCTTTACCTTAAGCGCCGACGGTAGCCAGCCGGCGGACTTCATCCGCGTATTCGCGTGTAGTTCAGTTCTAGTTCGCGTGTAGTACTCCACGTGATGAGTAACGAGTGAGAAAAGAAAGTAAAAAATAATCATATGTCCAAAACTGGAGCTACCGGCTAAGCAAATAAACAAAGGTTAAAAATTACTTAATCAATTGTTAAATCGGCTTCCATGACCACATGTAACGTCATAAATGGTCCGGAATTGATTGTCAACGTCGAAGCCGATTTAACGATTGATTAAGTAATTTTTAACCTTTATTTATTTGAACGCCATTCACGAAAACGATGTTCGGCGACTTAGCCGGTAGAGCCCCAGGTTTACTTTGAATTTATTTAATTACATGTTGGAATTTTTAGAGCTAGAAGCTTCAAACTTATTTTTTAGGCTGTTGATCCGATATACATAAATATGACATTCAGAGTTTGTAAAAGTTTTATCGTCAAGGGTGTAAAATAACAATAGTGAATAGGGGATCAAATATGTTTGTATGGAAATATGTAAGGTTTATGAGAATCTATACTAATATTATAAAGAGGTAACGTTTGTGAGTTTGTGACGTTGTAAGGGGTAATCTCTGGATCTACTGAACCGAGTTTCAAAATTATTTCACCAATAGAAAGCTGCGTTATTGTGGAGTGTCATAGGCTATGGATTCAGCATCATAATTTTTATTTATCCCGAACTTTTAACTTAAAGTATTACGCGGGGCAAAACGGGCAGGGACAAAAATACTTATACTGCGGAACGAAGTCCGCGGGCACTGCTAGTGTTTTATAAGTTTGCGACAACAATATTAGACATATTCTGATGTAACATTTAGGTACGGTCATTGCAAAATATGCGAGCGATGTCGCGGGCTCAGCTAGTATTTTATAAATTCAGGGGGTTATTATATTAGATTATATTCAGAATACCCTACTTTATCCGGAACGCATATGAACCTGTGCTACATTTTCTAAAGTCGGGTAGTAGTAGTTCCTACGTCGCGTGACATTAACACCCGAGGGAAGTGAGTACATCCTCGCACACACGAAAGCTACCCGAGGGGGGCCACGTTCAGTGGCCACGGCATACGAACGAGTACATCCGTAATCAGTAATCGAAACCACAATGGATTTTATATTCCAAAGATTATTTCAGAGATCAAGTTTAAATTTTGCAATTTTTTTAAGCAATAAATTCTACATTTTTCTTTCCATCTTACCATACAGTAACATAAGACAGTAAACAAGTACCATAAGACAAATATAAATGTCTCCTTCGAGCACTCGAAGAGTAAGCAGCCCTTGATAATGGTCCGTGGAGGACTGAAACACGTGTTGGGTATCGTACTGGTGACAATTAGCGGAATTAACACTACATATTGACTTTGTATTTTGATTGTTATGGATTTCCGCAAAGTAACGCCTGATTCCATTACTTATCAAATATAAATGCCCAATTTAAAGGTGTCACAGCAACCATGTTATCAGAAAAACAGTAACATCAATATAAGCAAATACTACAGCTAAATACTAAAGTTAAACTTAATTAGAAACCGGACAAGTGCGAGTCGGACACGCCCACCGAGAGGAATAGAGTGTCGCAGTTTCTTCCGAGCTTTTCTCGAAATTCAGTTTCCAAAACATATAATTATTTAAAGAAAATTCTGGTTATACTAACTGTTCATACCTAGTTTAGTTAAGAAACGTAATCAAAGTTGTTTTCTTTTATTTACTGAAATATGGTCCATTTAACTCCTGCCTGGAAGAGATCGCACCTAGCGGTAAAGGCCGCCTTTTGTACATACATACATACATAGGCTCACGCCTGTTTCCCAGAGGGGTAGGCAGAGACAACCTTGTACAATCCTGATAAATATGTTCATAGTTCTTAGTATGTACCAAATTATTCCGCGCGAGTGCCCGGGGCCAGTGCAAACTGTTGGCTGATCAAAATTCGTGAAACTCACGTCATCGCCACCTCACGCTTCCCATGAGCTGCATGTTTACTGTGTATATAGATATACCGCCATGCGTTATTAGTATACATAACACTTTTATTATAAAGGATTTTTTTTAATGCAAAATGGGTTTGCGCTTGACCACGATCTCACCTGATGGTAAGTGAATATGTGGTCGAAGGAGGACCGCGCGTACCCATAAGATGCCTGTTCACTCTAACCTTGAATAAACCCATGTTATATGAGTCTGGAAACACGTCGTTTGGGAGGTTGTTCCACACCGTACCCTAGGTCACCGTAGCCTAGTTGGTAGTGCTCATGCCTACGAAGCTGGTGGTCCTGGGTTAGAATCCCGGTAAGTGCAAATATTTGTGTGATGAGCACGAATATTTGTTTCTGAGTCATGGATGTTTTCTATGTATTTAAGTATTTATCTATCTATATAAGTATGTATATCGTCGCCTGGTACCCATAGTACAAGCTTTGCTTAGTTTGGGGCTAGGATGATCTGTGTGACATTGTCCCTAGATATTATTATTATTAGATATTATAATGGAGCTAAGCCGTGCGTATGATGAAAGAGGAAGCAAAACGCTTCGTACGGCATAATGGGATGTCAACAACTTAGCGGTGGAGAGCCTCCCGACGCCTTGTAGTCCGATGAAAAAAGGGAGATGGAGGGATAAGTTCATGGAGGTCTTGAGCGCATTCTCCATGAAACAGCCTGTAGAAAACCGATAAGCTTGCAACCTGCCGCCGATGATCCAAGTTTTGCAGCTTTTTACTTGTAAGGTCTCTATCGTCGATTATCTATCGCGTCTGTCTATCGAATCCAAAGAGTTTAGCTGATACTTTGCGGAGCCGTCCCAAAGATGAGAGCAGTACTCCATGCAGAGTCGGTCGGTGAAAGTTTGTGAATGTGTATGTTTGTTATTTCTTCACGTCTAAACACACATCACATTAACATATAGGCTATAATTTATAAAGTTTAACGCGCGTGAAACCGCGGTGCCCATATACCTACACAAAAAGTATATCTCAATCTTTATTTATTTAAACGCCATTTAAGAAATCGAAGTTCGGCGACTTAGCCGGTAAAGCCCCTAGGGGCTACCGGCTAAGTCGCCGTACATCAGGATAGTGATGTCCTCCAAGCCGAATTTCGGCCACAAAGTGTCAACTATTATAGTGTAGATTATTTTGACAGACTAGATAGAAGTGTAAAAATTTGTTTTAACTTCTATCAGCAGTCCCCAAAGACTGTCCCGTATTTTTTTATTTACAAACCCTAAACTACTTATCGCGAAATCACACTAATATAAGGTGAAAGTTTGTGAGTGTGTGAGTGTGTATGTTTGTTACTTCTTCATGCTAAAACTAACGAACGGATTTTGATTAAACTTTGTAGGAATAAACCTTATATATCCGATTAACACATGGGCTATAATTTATAAAGTTTAACGCGGGTAAAACCGCGGGGAGTACAGGTAGGGGTAGAACAGCTAGTTCCAAATAAAAATGTAGAAGAAAAAGATATATATCAAAGTAACAATTACATCTGGTGATAGCCGTAATGTCTATAACGGATGAGCTAATATTTTTACCAATTTTGCGCTTTAGTACCGAAATCGTAAAAAATAAATTCAACAAACAAAGCCTACGTCAATTTGATTTCCCTGAAGAGTGATGTGTCTGGATTAGAGGTCGAATATTTCAATCTCACCAGTTCAACAAAGTTTAACAAAAATAATCAAAATATTCTAGTAACGAAGCATTAGCAACGTACAGATACATACAACGTACAGAACGCCAGCACATCCAGCTACCCCAATCTGTCAAAATTCTTTTATAGATTTGCAACTGTTTTTTAAAAAGCAACGTCTGCACTAGTACTTTACAATCATATAATACACGGACACAAATTACATCCAGACTCAGAACAACTATTTACGGGTCATACAAATAGTTGTCCGGCGTGGAACTCGAACCCGCGACACTAAGCGGCGAGGCGACTGTCTTAACCGCTGCGCCACACGTGCATTTTATCCCATACGCATAAGGTTCACTTTCAATTGGGGAGTTGAGCTTGATATGCTGGCGTCTGTACATTTCATTTAGCTAAAACAGCAAGCACATCTGTTGAAAAGCCAAATATAGACAAACATTTTTAAGAAGGAATAATACTAGGCAGCGTTGAAACCAGTAGTAGAGGAACCCACTGAATTCGTTTTCCTGGGACTACTCAGTTCGGGCACATTGAACCAGGTCGTAGCTTAAACCGGTAGTAGAGGAATCTGCTGATTTCGTTTCGGTGGGTCTAATCAGTTGAGGCGCATTGGAGCAGGTCGTAGCATAAACCGGTAGTAGAGAACCCGCTGATTTCGTTTCGCTGGGTCTACTCAGTTGGGGCAGATTAGATCAAGTCGTAGCTTAAACCGGTAGTAGAGGAACCCACTGATTTTGTTTTGCTGGGTCTTCTAAGTTGATGCGCATTGGACCAGATCGTAGCATAAACCGGTAGTAGAGGAAATCGTTTATTTCGTTTCGCTGGGTCTACTCAGTGGGGCGCATTGGACCAGGTCGTAGAATAAAAACCTGACCCTCACTTTCGTATGAAACCCGTCATAATAATAATGCTGAATAATTACCTTACCATAGATCCCCACACCCTTGGAGCTTTTGCAGCTGGCCACTCTAGTCTTTTCTCTCGCTTGCTCTGGTGGGAAGAGAAGCTACTTTTTTCCAACTCCTCCCTATTTATTCCTGATAAAATTCGTTGCGGGATACAAGGCAATCGAAGCAATTTCCCGGGATATGCCAGAACTTCACCGCTCAGTACCACTTAATTTTGTGCCATAGCTCTTCAAATTGTGAGAATGAGAAGGAATTTCATTACTACGATTACATAATAATATTGTCGGATTGATAACCTCCTCATTTTTAGAAGTCGGTTACAAGGTAAAAGTTATATCGCTTCCGTAAGTTGCTTATCTCAAGCTTTTCGTCTATCACACCATCTCATGTATATATAAGTATGTATTTATGAAAGAAAAGTAGTATATCAGTGATTTAGTTTCCATATTACAAGATCTGTTTAGTTTGGGATCAGATGGCCTTGTGTGAATATCGTCCCAGGATGTTATTATACTATTATTATAATGTAGGTAGTAACCAGTAGTGCCAACTTTAATGTATGGAAGTGAAAGTTGGGTATGGCAGAAAAAGAATGAAAGTAAAATAAATGCAGTGGAAATGAGAGCTCTGAGAAGTATGTGTGGTGTGACTTTGAGAGACAGAATTCGAAATACTGATGTAAGAGAGCGTTGTGGTGTGAAAGAGGATGTAGTCACAAAGATTGAAAAAGGCATGCTGAGATGGTTTGGCCATTTAGAAAGGATGAATGAAAGAAGATTGACAAAAGAAGTATACCTGGCCTGTGTGAATGGGACAACCGGAAGGGGAAGACCACGTCGAACATTCTCTGACCAAATTGGAGATGTTCTCAAGAAAGGGCAGGTCAGAAGTACCCTAAACCGGCGAGCATGTATGAAGAATATAATGTCAGTAATCGAGGCAAAAGAAGTATGCAAAGATCGTGACAAATGGAAATCCGTTGTCTCTGCCTACCCCTCTGGGAAACAGGCGTGAGTCTATGTATGTATGTATGTATGTATGTAGTAACAAGAATTATTGCGAAATTAAAATATCCGTACCCACTTATAAGTTTAAATAAGTATGGCCAAGTTTTAGGTCCAACATAATGAGAGCAAGCTTATCAAAATTCATGTGAAAC
Source organism: Pseudoips prasinana (assembly GCA_951640165.1). Taxonomy (NCBI): domain Eukaryota; kingdom Metazoa; phylum Arthropoda; class Insecta; order Lepidoptera; family Nolidae; genus Pseudoips; species Pseudoips prasinana. The sequence goes on along the minus strand of OX621259.1, from coordinate 11,653,906 downwards.
TTGGAACTTCTCTCAAAGAAATTAATCACAGCTCTCTAAGTCTTAGGCAAGTAAACCGCAGTTATACCTGTTTAGTTGACAGGCTTTCAAAGTTACTTTAGTTTCACGAATACGTGAAGGCTGGTAGACTGAGTTAAAAAGTTTCTCTGTTCAGTATTATGGTAAACTAGCTGTGCCCCGCGGTTTTATCCGCATTAAACTTTAACTTATAAGTTATAGCCATCCATTAACCGGCCATCATAAGTTTTGTGGATTACGATATTTACAATAATGGGGATGGAATTGCGATTGCTTAGTTTACCATTATGACACTAGCTATGCCCTGCGGTTTTAACCGCGTTAAAGTTTATAAATTATAGCCTATGTGTTAATCCAGGGTATCAGCTAACTCCATACCAAATGTTACTAAATTTCGTTCCAGAGGTTTAGACGTAAAGAAGTAACAAACATACACACTCACAAACTTTCGCATTTATAATATTAGTGTGACTTATTGTGCGGGCCTATGTGGCTGACGGCATTAGAGAAGAAAGAAAGAAATAAAATAAAAATTAATTTTATTCAACAAAGACACAAAGGAATGAAAATTGAAACGATAAAATATGTATGTATTTCATCATTTTAATTTTCTATCCTGTGTGTCCACTTGAACATAAAAGATAGTAAAATTAATTAAGATTGTTTAGTTTACCATTATGACTACACTAGCTGTGCTCTGCGGTTTTTCTCGCGTTAAACTTTATAAATAGCCTATGTGTTAATCCATGGTATCAGCTAACTCCATACCAAATTTTATTAAAATCGTTCCAGCCGTTTAGACGTGAAGAAGTAACAAACATCACTCACACACTCACAAACCTTCGCATTTATAATATTAGTGTGACTATTGTGCGGGGCTATGTGGCTGACGGCATTAGAAAAGAAATTAAGAAATAAAATAAAAATAATTTTTTTTCAACAAAGACACAAAGGAATGAAAATTGAAACGACAAAATATGTATGTATTTCATCATTTCAATTTTCTATCATGGACACACACAAACAACTTGAACATAAAAGTTAGTAAAATTAAATAAGAATAAGCTGCTACTTATATTTCTCCTGCATGCTCTGCCGAAGGGTCATCTCAGTATGCAATATCGCCACCACATCTCATCCCATGGGGGGCATAGAAATCCTCCGAGGGAATACCTACCAGAGAACGGGCAGCAGCATTTTTCGGTGCATTATAACCATCAAACTGCGATCGCAAACCCATCTGCCAAGCGTGGCGATTATGGCATATCCCTCCATTCTATGGGGAGGCTTTAGTCCAGCAGTGGACGTACTTTGGATGATGAACTGTGCTAGTTTAGTAGGGGCTATGTGGCTGTCGGCATAAAATGTCGCCACCACACCTCATCCCGTCGTCTCGAAGGATTTATCTGCTAGAGAACGGACAGCAGCTCTGAGTACTACACCATCATACTACGATCGCCAACCCGTCTGCCAAGCGTGGCGATTATACTATATCGCTCAAATGATGGATACAACTCCATTGTGGAAATTTTTTGGGGACGCCCTTGTCCAGTCGTGGACGTCAGTTGGCTGACATGATGATGAAGATGATGAACTGTGCAGGCCTAGTCGGAACTAGTTTGAACTTTAGTACATAGTACTATAGTAGACTTCGAGCTGATTGCCAGAAATACCAATAAATAGAAGAGCGTGGTTCAAGTGGTTGAGTGGGATTTACCTGTGCCCCAGTTAAACGGCGGATCACGGCATTATAGGTATATATAATAGAGTGGAAGTGGGTGCGAGGGGTATTTCAGGAAAATCCCTCTAGAACCTATTAAAAGACCTAAGATTACCAAGAACTTCCGTAAGTCCTATTGTTCATGCATATAACGCCATCAAGCGGCGCTGGTCTTAAAACAATATCGCTATCGTGTGAACATCGCACAGTACAAGTGACAGGTGTGACAGCTCGATTGAAGAAAGACTTCATTACATATAAAAATAGCGGAGACTACGTTCATCGGAATAACCTATAAAACAGTATTACTTTATTTCTAATAAAATATACGTTCGTATACAAAATAAAATACTTCATTGAAGACGTCCTTGCCCTCGGTCGAATTGGGGATATAGGGAGAAGTCTAACACCTATATTAGAACTAGTATTCAAAGCGGCATTATAAGGGTTTGAACAAATTTGGCTAGAAAGAGGGGGAACACTGAGATACATAGAAGGTGAGCGTTGATGCATTACAGGAGGCCCCTTAAACCGACATCTGAGTCGCAAATCTCAGACTGTGTCGAGTGTTCCCTCCTCTACCACGCGATGGACCCGGTTTCTGCACCGACTCCATAAATGCTCAGAATTAAGTCTCTTCAAGTCGATACATAGAAGGTGAGCGTCGATGCATTACAGGGGGCCCCTTAAACCTACATCTGAGTCGCACGTCTCAGACTGTGTCGAGTGTTCCCTCCTCCACCACGCGATGGACCCGGTTTCCGCACGGTGAATCCATGGAATGCTCAGAATTAGGTCTCTTCAAGTCGATACACAGAAGGTGAGCGTCGATGCATTACAGGGGGCCCCTTAAACCTACATCTGAGTCGCACGTCTCAGACTGTGTCGATTGTTCCCTCCTCCACCACGCGATGGACCCGGTTTCTGCACCGACTCCATAAATGCTCAGAATTAGGTCTCTTCAAGTCGATACATAGAAGGTGAGCGTCGATGCATTACAGGGGGCCCCTTAAACCTACATCTGAGTCGCACGTCTCAGACTGTGTCGATTGTTCCCTCCTCCACCACGCGATGGACCCGGTTTCTGCACCGACTCCATAAATGCTCAGAATTAGGTCTCTTCAAGTCGATACATAGAAGGTGAGCGTCGATGCATTACAGGGGGCCCCTTAAACCTACATCTGAGTCGCACGTCTCAGACTGTGTCGATTGTTCCCTCCTCCACCACGCGATGGACCCGGTTTCTGCACCGACTCCATAAATGCTCAGAATTAGGTCTCTTCAAGTCGATACATAGAAGGTGAGCGTCGATGCATTACAGTGGGCCCCTTAAACCTACATCTGAGTCGCACGTCTCAGACTGTGTCGAGTGTTCCCTCCTCCACCACGCGGTGGACCCGGTTTCCGCACGGTGAATCCATGGAATGCTCAGAATTAGGTCTCTTCAAGTCGATACACAGAAGGTGAGCGTCGATGCATTACAGGGGGCCCCTAAAACCTACATCTGAGTCGCACGTCTCAGACTGTGTCGATTGTTCCCTCCTCCACCACGCGATGGACCCGGTTTCTGCACCGACTCCATAAATGCTCAGAATTAGGTCTCTTCAAGTCGATACATAGAAGGTGAGCGTCGATGCATTACAGGGGGCCCCTTAAACCTACATCTGAGTCGCACGTCTCAGACTGTGTCGATTGTTCCCTCCTCCACCACGCGATGGACCCGGTTTCTGCACCGACTCCATAAATGCTCAGAATTAGGTCTCTTCAAGTCGATACATAGAAGGTGAGCGTCGATGCATTACAGGGGGCCCCTTAAACCTACATCTGAGTCGCACGTCTCAGACTGTGTCGATTGTTCCCTCCTCCACCACGCGATGGACCCGGTTTCTGCACCGACTCCATACATGCTCAGAATTAGGTCTCTTCAAGTCGATACATAGAAGGTGAGCGTCGATGCATTACAGGGGGCCCCTTAAACCTACATCTGAGTCGCACGTCTCAGACTGTGTCGAGTGTTCCCTCCTCCACCACGCGATGGACCCGGTTTCCGCACGGTGAATCCATGGAATGCTCAGAATTAGGTCTCTTCAAGTCGATACATAGAAGGTGAGCGTCGATGCATTACAGGGGGCCCCTTAAACCTACATCTGAGTCGCACGTCTCAGACTGTGTCGATTGTTCCCTCCTCCACCACGCGATGGACCCGGTTTCTGCACCGACTCCATAAATGCTCAGAATTAGGTCTCTTCAAGTCGATACATAGAAGGTGAGCGTCGATGCATTACAGGGGGCCCCTTAAACCTACATCTGAGTCGCACGTCTCAGACTGTGTCGATTGTTCCCTCCTCCACCACGCGATGGACCCGGTTTTTGCACCGACTCCATAAATGCTCAGAATTAGGTCTCTTCAAGTCGATACATAGAAGGTGAGCGTCGATGCATTACAGTGGGCCCCTTAAACCTACATCTGAGTCGCACGTCTCAGACTGTGTCGAGTGTTCCCTCCTCCACCACGCGATGGACCCGGTTTCCGCACGGTGAATCCATGGAATGCTCAGAATTAGGTCTCTTCAAGTCGATACACAGAATGTGAGCGTCGATGCATTACAGGGGGCCCCTAAAACCTACATCTGAGTCGCACGTCTCAGACTGTGTCGATTGTTCCCTCCTCCACCACGCGATGGACCCGGTTTCTGCACCGACTCCATAAATGCTCAGAATTAGGTCTCTTCAAGTCGATACATAGAAGGTGAGCGTCGATGCATTACAGGGGGCCCCTTAAACCTACATCTGAGTCGCACGTCTCAGACTGTGTCGATTGTTCCCTCCTCCACCACGCGATGGACCCGGTTTCTGCACCGACTCCATAAATGCTCAGAATTAGGTCTCTTCAAGTCGATACATAGAAGGTGAGCGTCGATGCATTACAGGGGGCCCCTTAAACCTACATCTGAGTCGCACGTCTCAGACTGTGTCGATTGTTCCCTCCTCCACCACGCGATGGACCCGGTTTCTGCACCGACTCCATAAATGCTCAGAATTAGGTCTCTTCAAGTCGATACATAGAAGGTGAGCGTCGATGCATTACAGGGGGCCCCTTAAACCTACATCTGAGTCGCACGTCTCAGACTGTGTCGATTGTTCCCTCCTCCACCACGCGATGGACCCGGTTTCTGCACCGACTCCATAAATGCTCAGAATTAGGTCTCTTCAAGTCGCTACATAGAAGGTGAGCGTTGATGCATTACAGTGGGCCCCTTAAACCTACATCTGAGTCGCACGTCTCAGACTGTCGAGTGTTCTCTCCTCTACCACGTATGGACCCGGTTTCCGTACGGTGAATCCATGGAATGCTCAGAATTAGGTCGAGTCAAGTCCTACTTAATTATGTTTAATGCCCACTGAAATAACCTCATCCGATCCACATTACAATCGCTCCGTTAGCCACGAGAAAGCCGCCAAGAATCCTGACTTAGCCTCTCTAATTACTTCCCACGGAGACTAAATGGCGTTAGCCATCTTGGCATCCTCGTCTATCTACCATTATTATATAGGAGACCTACTTGGAGGAAAAATAATATATTTCTATTAGGTATATAATAAAGTCTCGTAGTAAGTATATCTAACTATATAATTGTACTTACTAAGAGACTTATGAGTATCTAAAGCGTATTATTGTGTAAATGATTTATTATTTCTTTTTTTTAATACACCGTCCGCACTAGGGTAATTAATCCCTGTGTCGCGGGGTACTTTCCAAACATATAATTAATAATAATAATATCCTGGGGCATTATTTACACACGGCCATCTGATCCCAAACCAAGCAGAACTTGTACTATGGAAACCAGATAATTGATATACTACTTTTCTTTTGTAAATACATACTTATGCCTCTAGATAATTACACCCAGACTCAGGACAGACAGACATTTCATGCACACAAATATCTGTACTGGGTGAAATGAAATGAAATGAAAAAGTCATTTATTCCGTTAAAACATTACATTTGTGTGGAATCGTCATTTTTTTTACCCTACCGTGCAGTGCATGACGTGGCAGCTACTGAGAAACACTGCCAGAAAACTCAGTAGGAATCCTTTTTTAAAATATTTATTTCTTACATAAAATTACATTGTATTTAAATGTGTTAATTTAGAGCGACTCAATCCCAAGCTGTTTTGACACTTAAATAATCAGAAGTTTTGTAGAAAGCCCTGCTACACAATTTGGCTTTTATAATTCTTTTAAACTTATTCATAGACATTTCTCGGATATCATTGGGAAGTTTGTTATAGAATCTTATACATTGCCCCATAAAAGAGTTACTTACTTTGTGGAAGATACTTGCCGGCTACTCATAAAGGCGTGTAGTGCCCCATTCACTCTGTTCCCCGCATTTACTCTTCTTACAATATCTTTTTCATATTTCGCATCTCTCGTAAACAAAGTTCACAAATATACAAACTCATTCACCTGTTCGACTTTCTCTCCTCCAATCACAATATCACACGCTGTCGTGTATTCATCCCTCTCAAATACCATTACTTTCGTCTTACCTACATTCATTTTCATCCCTTTCCTTTCAAAAGATTCATACATCATTGTTACCATCACCTGCAAGTCGTCCGCCGATGATGCAAGTAAAACTTGATCATCAGCGTAAAGCAGACATTTGATGAGTAACTCATTCATCCTTACACCGCATTCACTTTCTTTCAAATCTTTTAAACAGCTATCCATGAATAGGTTAAACAACCACGGTGACGCTACAAATCCCTGTCTAACACCCTTTTGGATGCTAAACCACTCGGTGTATGACCCGTTAATCCTCACGCAAGCTCTGGAATCCCTATAAAGAGATTTCAGTGCTTGAACAAGGTTGTCATTCAACCCATACATGGACAAAGAGGATGTAGTCACAAAGATTGAAAAAGGCATGCTGAGATGGTTTGGCCATTTAGAAAGGATGAATGAAAGAAGATTGACAAAAGAAGTATACCTGGCCTGTGTGAATGGGACAACCGGAAGGGGAAGACCTCGTCGAACATTCTCTGACCAAATTGGAGATGTTCTCAAGAAAGGGCAGGTCAGAAGTACCCTAAACCGGCGAGCATGTATGAAGAATGTAATGACAGTGATCGAGGCAAAAGAAGTATGCAAAGATCGTGACAAATGGAAATCCGTTGTCTCTGCCTACCCCTCTGGGAAACAGGCGTGAGTCTATGTATGTATGTATGTATGTTACTTTGTGGAGACGGGTGGTATGTAACACAAAGTTATGCTTATATCTAGTATTTATATTATGAGTATCACTCCTTTTACAGAAGGAGTCTTTATATTTATGCATATAAATTAGATTGTCATATATATACTGACATGCCACAGTCAGAATGTTAATCTCTTTAAACTTCTCTCTCAAAGATTCTCGCGGACCAAGTTTATATATTGCTCTTACAGCTCTTTTTTGCAATACAAATATGGTGTTAATGTCCGCAGTGCTACCCCAGAGAAGAATTCCATAGGACATAATACTATGAAAATAACTGAAATAAACCATTCTAGCTTACTGATGTGGATACAACATCAGTAAGCCGTCTTATAGTTTTAACAGCATATGCAGCAGAACTTAATTTGCCTGATAGTTTTTCTATTTGTGGGCCCCATTGTAGTTTTGAATCAATTGTGGTACCCAAGAACACAGTTGACTCAACAGGGGTCAATCCAGCCCCATTAAGCTGTACATTGGTAACCACCTGTTTCACATTAGGTGTAGAGAATTTGATTACTTTAGTTTTCTTGTCATTTAGCAAAAGTTTATTAAAATCGAACTCTCCTCCGGCTTGAAAAGCTAGCATTTTGCCCGGGATATGAAGAGGCGTGGTCTTAATCGCAGCGCCACTCGTGCAGTCAAACGTTTTGTTTGCCTGGACTAAACTATTGACACTGTGAAACTTATTTATTTTATTACCATTAACCCCCCGCAGTTTAACCCGCGTTAAACTTTAAATACTATCACAGCTCCTCCCCCTTAGGTAATAGCGTGATAATATGTAGCCTATATGTTGACCCGACCTCTTAGTAATATTCTCGCAAAATTTGAAATAAATCCATGCAGTACTTTTTGAGTTTAGCCCGGACATACATACAGATGAAACAGACAAAAATTCGAAAAACTATATTTTTGGCTTATATCTTATATTATATATCGATTGTAGATCACGCCACAAGTATCCTTTAAAAAAATATTCAATGTACAGTTTTGACTTTCCCACGATTTTATTATATGTATAGATGATACTTATTTAATTTATAGACATGTTATTGAAGTTATACTTCTTTTGGCGCGATGGAGAAAAATGATGAGAGTGAATTTTTACGATGCGCGCGCACACCGACACCAAAAAATTTAACAGCATGAAGTTAGTTCTAGGTGTCTAGTTTTTACGATGTGCGCGCATCGTGCGCGCGCGTCGCGGCGTCGTAAAAATAAAAGCATGACGTTAGTTCTAGGTGGTATGAAAATTGATAACTATGTTCAAGTTGTATATTAAGAAGTATAACTTCTAACGCGTGTACATAAGTACACACAAGTTTTTTCATTTATTCATTTACATTACATTTATTCATATGCAGATTAGGATTACCAACCATTTTATTGCCACGTATCTGTCGGCTACGAATTCCACCACTATTTCATACCGTACGATTGACTGTGAATTCAGTAAACAAGTAATAATAATAATAATATCTAGGGACAATGTCACACAGATCATCCTAGCCCCAAACTAAGCAAAGCTTGTACTGTGGGTACCAGGCGACGATATACATACTTATATAGATAGATATATACTTAAATACATAGAAAACATCCATGGCTCAGAAACAAATATTCGTGCTCATCACACAAATATTTGCACTTACCTGGATTCGAACCCAAGACCGCCAGCTTCGTAGGCAGGAGCACTACCAACTAGGCAAGCATAATTCGATAATTTGACCTATGTCAACAAATATTAACTTATGAATTTCTGGTCTTATCCCTCTTCAAAAGTCGATAAAATATTCCACTTCCAAGTTTCTCACATGTTCTCCTCACTGGGGATATTCCTGTCTCGACAACACTAACTAAATAATACCCTCATCAAACTGATAATCGTGGTCAGACAACCGTAAATGCGCCCTCTGGTACAAAATTGGGGTTAAACAGAACACCTATTTCAACTTCCACGATATAAATTATGCTACCTAGTCTATGAGTACCACAGCCTGTAAAAATAAACTTACAAGTAGTGAAATAAAAATTTGAACCGATTGATGCCTCATATGTTGCATCCGCCCATTTGTTACGTTCATTATCATCATCATCATATCAGCCGAAAGACGTCCACTGCTGGACAATGGCCTCCCCCAAAGATCCAGCGGTTTCCAGCAACCCGCACAAGACCATCGGTCCATCTTGTAAGTGGCCTGCCCACGCTGCGTCTTCCGGTTCGTGATCGCCACTCTAGAACCGTTCTTCCCCAATAGATTTTTAATATATTTATAATATATTTTTTATACATTTTGACATTTATTTCGTTAATATTTTTTTGTTTAAAAATATTATAATGAATAACGTAATTAGAATAAAGTATCTACATTTAATTGTACGATTTACATTTATATTTATATATAATGAGATTTTCTATGACATAAAGGTAATTAGCATTAAATAAATCAGTTTTTTAATTGAAACAAATTGCAGCAATCACATTTTTAGATGAATTTTTTAAAAATAATTTAAAAAAAAATCGAATTCGAGTATTTTTAGATTTTTTGCATTTTCTGAGAAGATTTACTATAGTAACATATATTTTTTTTTAGCCATCGGAAAGTATAGATTTCAACGAACAGAAAACATACCAACTTTTTGAATATAGCTGATATTTTGACGGGTGAGTTTTCGATTGAAAATTAGGGCGTTTTTTCGATATTAATTCAAAATAAGGTGAAAAAATAAATATTTTTAATCAAATAAATTACAGCGTATTTGGGACATAAAAAGGTAAGTTTTCACCAAATTTCGTTAAAAAAGAAAAATATTTGTAAAAGATAAAAATAAAATACCAAAAACTTGGTTTTTTTAATTTTTCACATAAATTTTGAGATTATGTGAAAAAAGTGTAAATAGAAAAGTTTTAGAACTTTTTATTACCTACAACTTTGCCATTTGACTTTTTTCGATAGGACTTTAAGTTTTGTCGGAAATCGAGAAAAACCGTTTTTTACCCTTAAAATCTCACCCCCATCCCCTTCCCGACCTCAGATCGCCCGTAAATTATTTTTCCTTTCATTTTTATAATATTCCCCTCCTTTTCTAATGGTTTCATCCTACTATTATTTTTTTTGGTATAAAAATTATCGACCCTGGTCTAATGTACCCAGAAATAATTATAAATTAATTATATATTACTACGAACATGTTCTGACATTTACAAGCGCTTTTTTAAAGTCTACGTGAATAAAAACCTTTTTAGGGTGCCGTAGCCAAATGGCAAAAAACGGAACCCTTATAGATTCGTCATGTCTGTCTGTCTGTCTGTCCGTCCGTATGTCACAGCCATTTTTTTCCGAAACTATAAGAGCTGTACTGTTGAAACTTGGTAAGTAGATGTATTCTGTGAACCGCATTAAGATTTTTACACAAAAATAGAAAAATAATAATAATTTTAGGGGCAACCCCATACATAGAACTGAAACTCAAAAATTTTTTTTTCATCATACCCATACATGTGGGTTATCTATGGATAGGTCTTCAAAAATGATATTGAGGTTCCTAGTATAATTTTTTTCTAAACTGAATAGTTTGCGCGAGAGACGCTTCCAAAGTGGAAAAATGAGTGTCTCCCCCTGTAACATCTAAAATAAGAGAATAATAAATCTAAAAAAAATATATGATGTACATTTCCATGTAAACTAACAACGAAAATTGTTTTGAATGAGATCTAGCAAGTAGTTTTTTTTAATACGTCATAAACCATAAACCGCAATTTACCTTTAATTTAATCATAATACTTGCTGCTACGGAACCCTTCATGTGCGAGTCCGACTCGCACTTGGCCGGTTTTATTTATTTTATGGGTACACAAGAATTTTGGTATGTCACTTGTTACACACCTACTGCTATTATTTTTTGACGGGCCTCTTGGCGTGGTTGGCAAATGCTTGCTTTTCACGCCGGAGGTCGTGGTTTCGATTCCCACCCAGGACAGATATTTGTGCATGAACATGTCTATGACGGTCACCGTAGCCTAGTTGGTAGTGCTCCTGCCTACGAAGCTGGTGGTCCTGGGTTCAAATCCCGGCAAAAATCTGTGTGATGAGCACGAATATTTGTTTCTGAGTCATGGATGTTTTCTATGTATATAAGTATTTATCTATCTATATAAGTATGTATTTCGTCGCCTGGTATCCATAGTACAAGCTTTGCTTAGTTTGGCGCTAGGATGATCTGTGCGACATTGTACCTTAAAAAAAAAAAAAAAAAAAAACAAAAACATATTTGACATGTTAAGAAATCGTCATTCACCCATTGAATTGCAATATTTCCAGCAATTGGTTTTTTAACATCAAAAGCCAAAACCATTCAAACATTCGCGTAAAGACGGAAACAAAACAAATGGCGTTTGTTCAGCTGCCCTTAATTGAGTGTTCTTTGTGAACTCGCTGAATTGAAAGCGGATGGTACATCGCCGTAGAATAACATTACAGGAGCTTTGGGTCGAACGCCCTTCGGTAAAACTAATGTAAATGCGTTAAGAATTTTTTTTTTATTGCCTTAGTAAGCAGACGAGCTAGCGGCCCACCAGATGGTAAGTGGTAACCGCTGCTCATGGACATTCGCAGTGCCAGGGGGCACAGCAAACCGCTGGCTACCGTGATATTAGTACTCTTTTTAAACCTCGTTTGAAGAAGGACATGTGTCGTAGCGCTGGGGAAACACCGCAGCAGGTAATTCATTCCAGAGCCGGCACGTATGTGGGATGTATGAACGCTGAAAGCGAACCGTGCTTGACGAGATCGCTTCCAGGTGATACGGATGAACCTTACTGCGAGTGCGCGTGGTCCGATGATAAAAAGGGGACGGTGGCACCAGCTCAAACAGTTCCTCAGAGCATTCCCCGTGATAGAGACGGTAGAACAATGTCGAATGGATTGCATAAATTCGAGTCACAGAACCACGGTACGGTGGCAGAGCAGAAAACGCACAGGGGGCCGGATACCACGTCAACAAGCAATAGTCGTTGAGGCATCTAAGAGGCCTTCTGTGCGCCTTAAACAACTCTGACACTAGGTTTACCATAGGCAATACGTATGAAGAGAAAAAAAACCCTTATTGATGATGCATCAACGCTCACCTTCTCTGTCTCTCAGTATTCCCCCTCTTCCTAGCCAAATTTGGTATGATCCTAATAATGCTGCTTTGGATGCTCGTTCTTATATAGAACTTACGGAAGTTTTTGTTAACTCTAAGTCTTTTTTTTCAAGACAACGGCCACACTAGGTAGTCTAATCCCTGTGTCGCGGGGTACTTTACAAACATATAATAGACGGACTCAAATTACATCCAGACTCAGAACAACTATTTATGGGTCACACACATAGTTGTCCGGCGCGGGAATCGAACCCGAGACACGAAGCGGCGAGGCGGTCTTAGCCGCTGCGCCACACGTGCATTTTGAATTGGTTATAGAGGGATGTTGCTGGTATACCTCTCGCACCCACTTTCACAGCATATAAATTAACCACAAAGCCGTTTCAGGCTAATTGATAAGTCGTAATACTTGTCTGTCTTTAAAAAAAGAAAGGAAATAAAAATTAACGCGTGATCTTTAGGGATGTTAGTTTCCCACGGTTCAGTAAGCTCTATGAGCACAAAGCAAACGGTAAATAACGTAATATAAATTCTACTTTCCAAGATAATCCTCAAACTTAACATCCCAAAAAATACTGCTTTAAAACATGAATTGCGGAAAAGAAACCTATTTGGAGCAGTACGATTTGTATTTCAGTCACGATCCGAAACGTTCAGTCAAAAGAATGGCGAGTCATTTGGAAAGAAAACGTACAAAATTTATTAATTAGCAACTTTAATAAATTATAACTGCTCCAGTTCCCTTTTCTACTTCAGCGGACGTCTAAGAGGACTGATGAAGTTATGGCGTAGTGGAGGATTTATTACAGAATAAACATTAAATAGGACAACCAAAGTAACCGACATAGCCCGAAGAGTTGCAAACCTGAAGTGGCAATGGGTAAATATAAATAAAATAATAAAATAAAAAAGGTTTTTATTCACGTAGACTTTAAAAAAGCGCTTGTAAATAGCCAGAACATATTCGTAGTAATATATAATTAATTTATAATTATTTCACGATACATATAGATATTTAGGTACACGGAATGTAGGAAATAATTTACAATAAGATTTATTTTATAACAGTAACGATATTTAACTAACTTAAATTAAGTTATTGTCAAGGGTGAGGCACATAGCTTGTAGAAGCCACGGCTGTTGGGGCAGAAAGAACCTGGAGTGGCGACCACACACCTCGTGTGTGTTCACCACACAACAAACAATAGTGTTCATCACACAGATTTATCCCGGGTAGGAATTGAACTCACGACCTCTGGCTTAGTAGTCAAGGACACTAGACCTCTAGACCAACAGACCAGTAAGTTATAAGGTTTATAATCAAACGGTTTAAACTAAAGAACTTATAGTGTACTTGAGTTTGAAATAACCCTGTTTAAGAGTATACATTTGCTGGCTCAGCTTTCATTGTATGAGTTCGAAACTCAGGCCTAAACATTCTAAGCGATTGGCTTTCAGCCAATCCAAACTTTAAAATATCGACGCCGAAAGCCGAAGGCCGTAAACTTCAGTTTAATCGGTGAATAGTCAGTGACAGGATTATGTGGATTGTTTATCCAACTTTTCGGACGTACAAACTTTTGACATCACTACTTTTGTACGACCAATATTCGATCGTCAATAAAACGAACAGAGTTTGAACTGACAGCAAACGTAATGCAGAGGAATTAGTCGAGTGGAGTAAAACTCTTTTTAGTTTTCAGTGATTTGAGGGTAGCTATTCGTTCATTGTGGAATCAAAAGCACTGACAATTGGATCTAGTTATGGACAGAAAGAACTTTTTATGTCATAATAGTATTCGGCATAATAGGTGATAGCACAAATTGTATTTTGCAAACAAAACAATACATTTTTTTATACCTAATCGTTTGGCAAACCCTCATTTATCATACATTAAAGTCATAATTTTGAAGGTCACAATAATTTTTTCATATCGATAATAACATAAAAGTAGAACCAATCATATCTTAGTAATCATCATCATCATATCAGCGGAAAGACGTCCACTGCTGGACAAAGGTCTCCCCCAAAGATCTCCACAATTGCCGGTCTTGCGCTGTTCGCATCCAGCAGCTTCCAGCGACCCGCACAAGATCATCGGTCCATCTTGTAGGGGGCCTGCCCACGCTGCGTCTTCCGGTTCGTGGTCGCCACTCAAGAACCTTTCTGCCCCAACGGCCATCGGTCCTACGAGCTATGTGCCCCGCCCACTGCCACTTGAGTTTTGCAATTCTTCGGGCTATGTCGGTGACTTTGGTTCGCCTGCGGATCTCGGCATTTCTGATTCGATCCGCAGGGAAACTCCGAGCATAGCCCTCTCCATTGCTCTTTGGGTGACCTTGAGCCTTCTAATAAGGCCCATAGTGAGCGACCACGTCTCTGTTCCGTCATCACTGGCAACACACACTGGTCGAAGACTTTCGACTTGAGACACTGCGGTATTTTGGACGAGAAGATGTTACGTAGCTTCCCGAACGCTGCCCAGCCGAGTTGGATTCTACGATTGACCTCCTTCTCGAAGTTGGACCTACCTAGTTGGATATCTTAGTAATACTAACCCAAAACTCCATATTCGCTGGTTGTTCTTACCTGCAGAGGGGACATACACAGAAAAACAGCTTTTATAAAATGGCAAAGGTCTGGCTGTCGTGGGCTCTAGGGTTATAAATTTACAGTTAGAATTATATTTTGGCATGCATTTTATAACTATATTTATTAATGGAAGGACTCATTTATTAGGGTTCCGTAGCCAAATGGCAAAAAACGGAACCCGTATAGATTCGTCATGTCTGTCTGTCTGTCCGTCCGTATGTCACAGCCACTTTTCTCCGAAACTATAAGAGTTGTAGTGTTGAAACTTAGTAAGTAGATGTATTCGGTGAACCGCATTAAGATTTTTACACAAAAATAGAAAAAGAACAATAATTTTCGGGGGACCCATACATAGAAATGAAACTCACAATTTTTTTGAGTTTCATTTCTATTGTCTATGGATAGGTCTTCAAAAATAATATTGAGGTTTCTAATATCATTTTTTTCTAAACTGAATAGTTTGCCCGAGAGACACTTCCAAAGTGGTAAAATGAGTGTCCCCCCCCTGTAACTACTAAAATAAGAGAATGATACTAAAAAAACATATATGATATACATTACCATGCAAACTAACAACGAAAATTGGTTTGAACGAGATCTAGTAAGTACTTTTTTTTAATACGTCATAAATCGTAAACCGCAATTTGCTTTCATTTAATCAACTGAAATACTTGCTGCTACGGAACCCTTCATGGGCGAGTCCGACTCGCACTTGGCCGGTTTTTATATTGCACATTCATCTATACATATAATAAAATCGTAGGATAGTCAAAACTGTACATTGAATATTTTTTAAAAAGGATACCTTGGGCGATCTACTCTCGATCTCGAAGCCAAAAATATAGTTTTTAGAATTTTTGTCTGTTTGTCTATATGTATGTCCGGGCTAATCTCAAAAAGTACTGCCTGGATTTACTTCAAATTTTGCATGAATATTACCAAGAGTTCGAGTCAACATATAGGCTACATATTATCACGCTATCACCTACGGGGGAGGAGCTGTGATAATTTACAACATTTAACGCGGGTAAAACCGCGGGGCACAACTAGTAATTAGAATAATTTTTAATTTCTTACCATACTAATAAAATTGATTGAGCACCCACACACAAACAAGCAAGCACCATGCATGCAACAAGCCTGCAGCCTGCTCCTCAGCTCGCGGGCCGCCCCGCCCCTCCGCACCTACGCGGTCATAAATTACACTCTAGGAGTTGGATGACTACTATATGTAGATACACATGGCGCTTTATTAGTTCTACACAATATCCTCTGATAAACTCTGTGAACTTTTTGTTGACAGAACACAGAATTATCGACGTTACGCTGCCTTTATTGAAAAGGTAACCAAACTTTCCCCAGATTTTCCTATGGCCTTAAAATTTTAGTGGCGTAACTTAACAGCCCAGATAAAAGTATAGGCACGACGAGGAATACCTTTCGACTGATCATAAAAATATATGGAAATATCTTTAGGGTGATTACAGAGTCGCGCGCGCGAGCGGCGCCGTCCTAACGCGCGCGCTTACAATTACATTAGATAGTAGTTGCGTTTCATAGTCACGCAGTTCAAGCGCGCCGCGTGTGAGACGCGCGCCGTCGGCCAGCGCTGCCCGAGCTCCTCTACTGGCAGCTAGCGTTTCAGAGTGACGCGTCTCGCACGCGCCGCTGTTGAGACGGGCTGGCCTCCGGCGCGTGCCGCGCGCGTCACTCTGAAATCAGCCTAAGGCTGGGGAAATGTTTATTTTATACGAAATAGTTCCGTTACGTAAGACTGGGATAACTTTTATAAGGCCTGGTAATATTTCAACTACGGCTTATTTCTTTTTATTATTCACTGTTTCTGTTTATTCTTTTCTTTTGTATCGTCCTTGTGATTAAACTAGTATACCAGCGGCGTAGTGTCATTCGATACGTGTGTCTATTTTATTCCTGACTAGCTGTGCCGCGCAGTTTTAGCCGCGTTAAACTTTATACATTATCACAGCTCCTCCCCCGTAGCCTACATATATACTGACCCGACCTCTTAGTAATATTCATGCAAAATTTGAAGTTAATCCATACAGAGAAACAGACAAAAATCCTAAAAACTATATTTTTGGCTTCGATATCGATTGTAGATCACGTCCCAAGTATCCTTTTTCGAAAATATTCAATGTACAGTATTGACTTTCCGACGATTTTATTATATGTATAGATATAGATACATAGATGATTACGTTCACACGGCGTCATGCTGAATATGATGTAACAGATTCAAAACAAATATGATTAACTTTTAAATATTTATTTCCACGTTTATAACGTTTTACTTGTGTTATGTTTCTCAAGTAATATATATCTGGGGATAACTAAAACACTGCCATATGATCCTAAACTAAGTAGAGCATTTACTATGGCAAAATATAGTAAAAAGTATTTCTAAATACTATTTACTATATTATAGATACATTACATCCAGACACAGAACAAATAACCGCGCCCATCACACAAAGACTTGTCCTAAATGAGCATCGAACCTATGACCTCTTACCAGTGAGGGTCACTAACCACTCGACCAACATGCCAGTAATTGGGTAAATATTTTTAAATATATCAAATTTTCTATATCAACATAGATAATATGCTTTAGTAACTTCAAGCGCTAGTTTGATGTCGAAATCATCCTTCATTTTTGCTCCGTATAAATTTTGCACTTTTGCGGGTAGTCTGCCCGCTGCTCGACCATTTCTCTGTGGTCAAACACATAGAATCAACGTATAAAATATTGCCTCGATAACACCACATTTAAACATCAAAATAATAGTTTGGCAGTGACATTTAGTTATCTGAGGAACATTTGCCAGTGTCGATCAATTTTTTTGATGCGAATGTTCAACGCCATTAAGTTTGACGGGGGGACATTTGGAGCGTTCAGTCGGGTGTAGGGGAGACATGTAGTTCAAGGGCACGGTTGAAAAACTTGACACGGTAGCGACAGTTTCCCGACACAATAGCCTAGTTGAGAGTTTGAAGCATAATTTCTGTATGAGTATTTTTTGTTGCTCCCAAATCGATAGCTGAACTTTATGCAATCTAACCTTCGCTATGTTACATGCCTAGTTGTTCTTGGTGTAGGTATTAATAAGGCCTCAATAGAGACTACCCATCTGCTCGGGCCATATTATATGTGCACTTTTATATGTCATTGCACTTTATTGCTCCAGAAAACACAAATAACCTCTTTATCTGTAGTTAAACCATTTATAAACTCACTTAAAAATCTAAGCTCAACAATGTCAGACTTTAGTCTAATGCAGCGCTTTTAAAAGAATAAACACATGCAGTTCCAGGTACGTTTGTAGGCTACAAACATATTTATCCTCGTTGTAATGGGGTGAGAATTTTATGGTCGTTTCTTAATATCAGCAAATACAGGTGCAATCAGCAGTCTTCTCGCTTCGTAGCGATCTCTTCCCGAGAACTGTTGCGTGGACAAGAAAAAGTAAGATGGAAAAGGCAAGTTACATAAACATATACTTCTATTAATTAGTTAAACGATAAGAAGAAAAGTGATAAAGATATATAGAGAACCAAAATAAGTAACTTTTTAAGAAGCTTTGAAAGAAGCCAGGTTTCGGCTTTTACGAGGTAATCGTCAAACGGGACAGTGATAACTGAAACAAAAGCAGCATAAGGGAACGATAAACAGTGAGATTTGTTGCCCCTCTGTCGTCCCATAGTACGCTGCATGACATTGTCAATATTCGATGTAGTTTATCGCATACGGCGCACTAAGCCAACGGTAGCGGGGATCGTATTCGGAGCTTCATTGTCGGCCGGAGGTCCCCCCCCCCCCCCGTCAAGTCCAAAGGCGATAGGCGTGCGCTTTTGGTCTTGGCTCTTGTTTGGATTTCATTGCCTCTGTACCTGCTGTGCTGGTGTCCAACGGTTTTCTTCCAACATTATAAATGTATGCATTAGATATATTATTTTAATTAAATGTTTTTGTGTCAGAAAGTTTCCGTGTGACACTCTTGACAGTTGTTGACAAGAGTGACACTTATTATTACTAAATCTATGTGTCTTACAAAATGTAAATGTTTACTATGCGCATGGATACACATGAACATATTTATATATTTCTAAATACCTACATACTATATATAAATTACACCCAGACACAGAACATAACAACAATCGTGGTCATCACACAAAGATTTGCTCTGGGGCGGAATCGAACCCACAACCTCTGCCTTTGCAGTCAGGGTAACAAACCACTAGACCAACAGGCCAAAATAGCTTATTGGGATTTCGGTGTATATTTTAGAGATTGCCATCGATGCAGTACCATTCCTGAAAATAGTTTGTTCAGAATCCTTTACTGAATCGATTTATATCATTTTTAATATAGGTAATTTTTTAATCCAAAATAATTAAAACTACGGAAATTATTGGCATATCACCCTGTAGAGTCAAAACCAATTGAAATGGACCATAAGTCAAATTAATAAGACTTATAAATCGCAGTTTTATTTGTATTCATACAAAATCCATCATTCAATACAAAATAAAGAAAAACAAACTTTATTCCAAGAAACTAATTTAGTAAATAATAATGCACATAAATGTTAAATTGAAAATTCAGTGTATGTATTATGATTACAACATAATATTCTAATTGGGGTGTTTGAGGGTGTGCGTTAATTACGTTACATGCTGTATGTATATAAGTTAAATTAAATTCGTAGACTAATTCTATATTTTCAACATAGTTTCGCCGACTGTAGCGACCTAATTCAGTCCCTGCCATATTTGTTTGTATATCCAGCAATACTCCTAAACATGGCACCTTATGTTCAGCATGCCTTTAAAAGTCTTTGGACATTTACATAAATGACTCCAAAATCATAAAGTTTAAGTTTATAAAGTCTCTGTACTGCTAGGTTTATTAGTAGAAAAACAAATATTAATTAAATTTAAAATACCGTCGGGTTTCAATTGAAATATACCGCTCCAATAAATTCGAAAATGACGAATCTTGTTTTTATTCCATCAATCAACGCGGGCTTCAGTTAAATCTATTATATTGGATCACTCCTGTACAAACATTGGCCATGTTACAGGGTTGGCGGCAAACAAGCGTTGCCTTTCATGAAAAATCTATAAAAAAATAGAACGCTTTATTATTTAGGCACAGTTATGGTTCGTATCGGCCACAGTGGCGCGCGGGCGGGAAAGAGCATGACCGCCTAACGCGACGTCCTGCGTGAGCGATCTAGACGCGAATGCGAAGCGGCGCGGCGCGGCTAGGGATTGCAATCCGGAAAAACGGATCCGGTAATCCGGCGGATCCGGCATCATTTAATGGTTACCGGATCCGGTACCAATATACCGGATCCGAAGACCGGATCCGGTGCTAGCAGTTTGTGGGAAAATAATATAGCTATTGCATGAGTAGGTACTTTAAATGCGTTGTGCGTAGTGTTCATGCGTGCGAGTCTTTCGTCGCCGAGTCGCCCCACTACGCTTCGCCAGTAGAAGCTGAAAGGGCCTTTTCGGCCGCAGGCTATATTTGCAGCTCTATTAGAAGTCGTTTAGCTGATGACACAATTAACAATATTTGTTTTCTGCGATCTTATTTTCAAAATCAATGTTGATTTTCTTTTAATACTTATATTTTTTTTACAATTATTACTTAAAATAATTATTTATCGTAAGTTGATTAAACTAAAGAGTTCAAAACTCATTATTGTGATATTTTTTTCCATTAATTCGTTCGACAGATTCATCAAATCATGATGGTATCTGTCATAATCATAAATACCTATAAGACTTGTTTGTTAGCATTCTCAAATACTTTAATAATGATTTTGATCTCATTTCAGTTAATTACGTAAGGTTAATTGTATCTATTAGATATGATAGTAACTTGATAATTAATATTGTTACTTATAAATTGATCTATCTGTGAAAGTGAAATCTAGAAAGACTGAGCTACTCGTTACGTCGTAAAATTATTACTAGTTACCTACACTACTAAATTTTAATTGTTTTCTTGTTGTCTATTTGTCTTAACATTGTTTAGGAAATTAAGTCGATTTTATATATTTGTGATTTATTTTTTATAAACTATAAGATTTTATTAGAAGATTTTATATATTTGTGATTTATTTTTTATAAACTATAACACTTATACATATAAGTGCAGTGACACTTGATTAACTCACTTATTCTGTACTAAAAAGCGAAAATCATCTTGATTTGATCAATCCGGCCGGATCCGGCCGGATTGATGGGAATCCGGTCGTGTCCGGCCGGACTGAGAATGACGCCGGATTGCAATCACTAGGCGCGGCGCCAAAACAACAAACGTGAACAAAAGCGCGTCCGGTGCGGTGCGGAGCGGCGCGAAATGAAGCGAACGCGATCAGTTGGCTCGATATTTTGGCGCGAACTAGATGCGGTGCCGTCGTGTTTTAGCGGCGTGGGTGGCGGCTTCGCGAGATGATTCGCGTGCACGTAGGACACCGCCACCGCGTCGCACCGCATAGCATTGAATTCGCGTGTCACCGCTTCATTATCGCGTTCGCTTTGAATCGCCTACGTAGGACGTAGCGTTAGGGCAACAACAGTATAACAGCAGAAAAGTACAAACATTTGGCGCCCAGGGAGTACAGACAACATTCAAGCAGAGCCTATTCCGCCTAATGCAAAACACACAAAAAACAAACAAAAACCGATCTAAGAAACAGATGCAATTGTGAGAGGAGTCAATAAATTTCTTACATTTTTTCAAACTTGTTTTGTTTTATGGGTATATTGCTTAAGTTTCATCCACTATATATGCTACACTTTATATAACCCGAGGCCATCATATTAGCCGAAAGACGCCCACTGCTGGACAAAAGATCTCCACAATTACCAGTCTTACGCTCCCCGCATCCAGCGGCTTCCAGCGACCCTCACAAGATCATCGGTCTATCTTGTAGGGTGTCTGCCCCCGCTACGTCTTCCAGTTTGTGGTCGCCACTCGAGAACCTTTCTGCCCCAGCAGCCGTCGGTTCTACCATACCTTACTCTACATACATACAAATCTGTTTTTTATGTGAAATTGGCTTTGCTAATTCAATAGCTTTGATACTCCGTTTAACAATTGGGCTATCTGATATGTTATCCCTATTAAAAGGATCAGAAAAAGTAGCAATCACTGATTTGTGCAATTTCATGGTGCTAGGCGCGAACTTCTTAACCCTATGTAGGAAGCTTAAATGTGGGGCTACTGTTGCTGCTTCCGGTTTATTAGGATTAAGACCGAGGGTCTTACATCAAGCTAGCCACACCTTCCATGGAGCGCGATATGTTTTTAACGAGATTACGGTCTTCTTCTGACCAATCCTCAGTTAGACCGTGAGACCTGCACGCTGCCATTTCAGCTAGGCAATTCTTCGGATTATGTCGGTAAGATTGGTTCCCCTGCGGATAAATTATATGCGTTCACCTCCAAGCACCTCTCCATTGCTCTTTAGGACAACTGAGAAACATACTTAAATATTTCTAAATAGGTACATACATATCACACTAATATTATAAAGGCGAAAATTTGTGAGTGTGTGAGTATGTATGTTTGTTACTTCTTCACGTCTAAACGGATAGAGCGATTTCAATAAAATTTGATGTGGAGTTAGCTGACACCCTGGATTAACACATAGGGCGATAATTTAAAAGTTTATTGCGGGTAAAACCGCGGGGCACACACAAAGATTTGTCCTGGATGGGAATCGAACCCACGACCTCTAGCTTAGCAGCCTGTGTAACCGCTCAACCAACAGACCAGTCAGTTGACAATTATTTAGATTGAAACATGTCAGCCCTGTCTCAGGTACACAAGAACGTATAAATATTTGTATAACATGTTTTTTTCCTATTTTGGCGGCGATTCCAAAAACCTATGATGGATTAAACTAAAGTAGAACGGATATGAAACCGCCATGTTCAGAAGGAAGGCCGTTTTTCCCGCAACAGTTTTTGTATCTCTTAGGTATTTGACACGAGAAAATAAAATTGGAAATTCCAGAAGAATCGGAGGCGATGTGTGTCGAACATCGATCAAGCCTATGTTACTTAGAGCTAGCTTTCGATCGACATTGTAGTTTCTCGTAGAAGAAAATATCTTCTTTTATCTAATGTTTATTGCGACTCTTTTTTATTAACGATTTGTAAAGTTTGGTCTGGTTTCCGGTCCAGAAAGGTCCGGTCATAACAGGGCAACTACATCTCGTGGGTGTGTAAAAGACGACTAAGGAACCCATCTGGTAGACGGGCAGCAGCTCTACCTGTGTACTAATTTATTAAACAGTTGTAAAGACACCAGCACATCCAGCTACCACAATATGTCAAATTTCTTTTATAGATTTTCAACTTTATCACAAAAGCATAAGGTTAACTTTCAATTGGGGTTATTTGCAGATTGGGGTAGCTTAAGAGGCCTATTACAGTCCACTAGCGCCGCCAATCGAAAAAATGTCATAACTCGTAAATAGAATCAAAAATACAAAATATGTTCTATTATTACTGTGGAAAAGGCAATAACGTAATTTTATAACACATTGTCAACACTTGAAATATAGCTGTTTAGCTAAATCGTGCATTCAAAACATAAACGGCCGTTTTTGTTACAAATGCACGATTTAGCTAAACAGCTATATTTCAAGTGTTGAAAATGTGTTATAAAATTACGTTATTGCCTTTTCTACAGTAATAATAGACCACATTTTGTATTTTTGATTCTATTTACGAGTTATGACATTTTTTCGATTGGCGGCGCTAGTGGACTGTAAAAGGCCCCTTAATGTACTGGCATCTCTACAACATGAGCTTATAAACTAAAAGTAATAACACTGTACTATATAATATTGGGAGTACAACCCACAGCGTTTTCACAGATTACTTAAACAAAAATAATAATAATCACCACCTAACTGCGGTCTCCAACTCACATACCGAGCGCGGTAAAGCAAACCCCTCTAAATGGCAATGTTATATAACCATTGGAGAGGCCTATATCCAACAGTGGACGACATCAGGCTGATGGTGATGATGTATAGTTGATTTATCCTAATCTTCCTGAGCCTCTGGCACGAGTTCCTGCAGTTTACTTACTCGATCAGACGTACAGTTTCCTCCCATACATTGAACACCAGCGCCTCTCGCGGAAACTATTAAGAACTAAAACTCTGTATGGGACGAAACTGTACGTGTGATCGAGTAAGTAAACTGCAGGAACTCGTGCTAGAGGCACTGATCCTGACTTTGCTTACTCTGACCAAATAAATACCCATGTTACAGACAATTCCAGGACACAAATCACACTCAGACACAAAATATCCATGGTCACACAACCATAACTATTTATTGAATTGCTCACTCAACTATTTTACTAGCGATAAAGTTGCTGACGACTGTTGCCGAATGGCTACAACCGGTACCGACAGCTTAACGTGCCCTCCGAAGCACAGAGACGCTCAGAAATTAAAGCTAGATAAAGATGTGACAATTTGTATATATTCAATTAGTACATATCCCACTACGCTATTGACAGAAATGATGGATGACATGTCTCCAGCAAACGTAATAAATTTAATTGATTTCAATAATAATCTGGTTTCCCGAACGATATTTCACCTGGACGCATTTAAATTTCTCCTGCTCGGGATGGGACCATCAATTATATCTGGATGTTATTAAGGACCGCCTGGACTATCGATTTCGGGTGTTGATAGGGAAAATGAGGATAGAAATAAATACCTTTAATTACGTTTCACAAGGTATACTAGTGAATTATAATTTCTCATTAAGGAAATCAAACGGGCGTTAACTTGGACGTAAATTAAATTACTAGCTTTGCCACGCAGTTTTACCCGCGTTAAACTTAATAAATTATAATGATGATGATGATGTCCTCCCGACCGAATTTCGCCCACGGCGGCCAGTCTTAATGGGGACTAGCCAATTGCGCAGGACAGAATTATAGTGCACAACTGTGTGCGCAAACACAGGGGCACTTTCTATTCCATCACTCTCATGATCCGATGGGACGCCTAGCGACACGACCGGAAAGAGTTCAGGTACAGGAACGACGGCTTTACGTGCTCTCCGAGGCACGGGGGTGTAATACCGCCAACTTCCAGACTTCGGGCTGATGCTAAGAAATTTCTTTTTACGGAAAAATCCCAAAATCACTTTTTGGCCCGAACCGGGATTTGAACCCAGGACCTCATTATCTGCGGTTGAACACGCTACTGTTAGACCAACGAGGCTCTCATTTTACCACTTTGGAAGTGTCTCTCGCGCAAACTATTCAGTTTAGAAAAAAATAATATTAGAAACCTCAATATCATTTTTGAAGACCTATCCATAGATACCCACAGGTATAGGGAGGATTTAAAAAAATTGAGTTTCAGTTCAATGTATGGGGAACCCCCAAAATTATTGTTATTTTTCTATTTTTGTGTGAAAATCTTAATTCGGTTCACAGAATACATCTACTTACCAAATTTAAACAGTACAGCTCTTATAGTTCCGAAAAAAAGTGGCTGTGACATACGGACGGACAGACAGACATGACGAATCTATGTATAAGGGTCCCGTTTTTGCCATTTGGCTACGGAACCCTAAAAATGCAAATTACATGTGCTGGTACGATACCCAACACGTGTTTCAGTCTTGCACGGACCATTCTCAAGGGATACTAAGTCGTCGAGTGCTCGAATGCGACACCTTTTTTGCGGGCATCCCGACTTGATTATACTAGCGTAAAATTATCGAAATGAACACTAAATATTAATATTGTATAATACATATAGTTTTCCTGAGCGGGGATTGAACCCAAGACGAGGATAGCGAAGCGACTAAAATGCGGTAATGACTAAGATGCGGTAAAACGGCGCGCCAGTTAAAAATATCGACTATACCGTAATGTTCCTATAAAATACTGCTAATATAATTTCAAAATAATCTCTCAGGTGTCACTTTCAGTTTGTAATTATTAATTTTGATAGCCCGTAATCCCCCAAATTCTCCTCAGAGGTCCAATCCAATTTGGACATTGTGAAATAACGTTTCTATAAATTTCCCTCAATGTGTTGTTAATGGGGCCTACAGCGGCCTATAAGGACCTATAGAGGAATTCACCGGATCGAACACGAACCTATTCATTTCAACCGTTTTCAGCTAAAGGAAGCTGAAAGGGAAAGTCCGTTTACATAGCTCGTATCGAAATTGCAAACATTAATTTTGAACCTTTGTTTAGATAATGTATGAAGGCATTCTGCTTGAAATCTATTCAGAATCCTTTGATTCAAAATTTTACAGGGTTATATATACTATTGAATTTATTGGATTTTGAAATACCTGACAAAATAATGAAATTTATTAAGCACTTTGAATGTGATCGATGGCCAGACTATAGGCACGAATCACAGGTTAGGAGCAGGAGGTCTACGTCCATGTTTTGAGATTTTATTTGGGGATCGATAATATTATATGGGGCGCATTGGATCCAGTGGTAGCACTAAAGCGCGACCGTCGTTATAAAGAGAAGGTCCGCCATTATAATAACATTTAATTCGTACCTTAATATAGACAGAACCATTTAGTCAATATGTAGTAAAATAGTAGCTAAAATTTAAAATTTCGATAATTTAACCAACACATGATCCTTGACAATATCGTTCATCATATCAGCCGAAAGACGTCCACTGCTGGACAAAGGCCTCCCCCAAAGATCTCCACAATTGCCGGTCTTGTGCTATTCGCATCCAGCAGTTTCCAGCGACCCGCACAAGATCATCGGTCCATCTTGTAGGGGGCCTGCCCACGCTGCGTCTTCCGGTTCGTGGTCGCCACTCGAGAACCTTTCTGCCCCAACGGCCGTCGGCTCTACGAGCTATGTGCCCTGCCCACTGCCACTTCAGCTTGGCAATTCCTCGGGCTATGTCGGTGACTTTGGTTCGCCTGCGGATTTCGACATTTCTGATGCGATCCCGCAGGGTCCGAGCATAGCCCTCTCCATTGCTCTTTGGGTGACCTTGAGCCTTCTAATAAGGCCCATAGTGAGCGACCACGTCTCTGTTCCGTATGTCATCACTGGCAACACACACTGGTCGAAGACTTTCGACTTGAGACACTGCGGTATTTTGGACGAGAAGATGTTACGTAGCTTCCCGAACGCTGCCCATCCGAGTTGGATTCTACGATTGACCTCCTTCTCGAAGTTGGACCTACCTAGTTGGATGGTCTGTCCTAGGTAAATATAGTTCTCTACAACTTCGAGTGCAGAGTCACCAACTTTCAATTGAGTGGATGCAACATGGACGTTTGACATGATTTTCGTCTTATCCATGTTCATTTTCAGACCCACTTGTTGAGAGACTCTGCTGAGGTCATCGAGCATTGTACCGAGGTCTTCCATGGTCTCAGCCATGACTACGATATCATTGGCAAATCGAAGGTGAGTGATGTACTCGCCATTGACATTGATGCCAAAGCCTTTCCAGTCCAGAAGCTTGAAGACGTCTTCCAATGCAGCGGTGAACAGTTTCGGAGATATAATATCTCCCTGTCTCACGCCTCGCTGCAAGTGGATAGGTTTCGAGATCTGGTCCTTGAGTCGCACTGACATAGTGGCGTTTTCATACAAACACTTTATCACCTCGATATACCGGTAGTCAATTTGGCACCTTATGAGAGACCTCAGCACGGCCCAATATCGTTACTATTATAAAATAAATCTTATAGTAAATTATTTCCTACAATCCGTGTACCTAATATATGTACCTAGAAATAATTATAAAATAATTATATATTACTACAAACATGTTCTGACTATTTACAAGCGCTTTTTTAAAGTCTACGTGAATCAAAGCCATTTTTGTTTTTTTTTATTTATTAATGAACTGGACTTCTGGACGCTTGAAGTCGGCATATAAAAGTTGTATTAGAATTCCATAAAAGACAGTCAGCGTATCGTGGAAAGGATGTGCTTAGTTTACAAATACGATTACCATTTAATAGCAGACCACTTTCAGCTCACAGGACCTAAGCTAATAACGAATCTTTCTGTACCTAATTTGGGAATCCAAATTAGGTACAGAAAGGAAAGAGGAAGTAGGAAAGAGCCGGAGATACAGCTATCTCCGGCTCTTTCTGTACCTAATTTACTATGCACAACTTGATGTGACAAAAAGAAATTAAGCTCTGTGGTTTCCGGCCCAGAAAGAATAAGAAGAAAGATTATTTCTGGCCTGGAACCATACGGTATAAATAAATTATCTATGGATAAATAACACACTGTCTTCAAACTAGGTAGAGCCTGTACCATGGCAATCAAATAATGGGGTTGGGGTTGTCGCTTGTTGTCATAGTTCACAGAAAACGCTTCTGCCCAGTCTCTGGTATTTTTTCCCTCGGACGACTTCTGCGCCCCCCGCGGGATGAGATGGGGTGATGATATTCTGATAGTCGCCACCGTACCACACAGGATCACTCATCACACCGTATAAGTAAACATATTCGATGAACATTTAAAAGGATGGTTCTAGAAACATTAAACTAGAGTAAACATAACGAAGAAGAAGAAGTAAACCTGTGTGAATGGCACAACCGGAAGGGGAAGACCTCGTAGAACATTCTCTCACCAAATCGGAGACGTTCTCAAGAAAGGCCAGGTCAGAAGTACCCTAAACCGGCGAGCATGTATGAAGAATATAATGACAGTAAATGAGGCGAAAGAGGTGTGCAAGGATCGTGACAAATGGAAGTCCGTTGTCTCTGCCTATCCCTCTGAGAAATAGGCGTGAGTCTATGTATGTATGTAAACATGATGATGATGATGTCTTCTCGGCCGAATTTCGGCCACGCCGTCCATTCTCAATGGAGATTAGCCAATTGCGCAGGACATATTATAGTGCACAAGAGTGTGCGCAAACACAGGGGCACTTTCTATTCCATCACTCTCATGATCCGATGGGACGACTAGCGACACGACTGGAAAGAGGTCAGGTACAGGACCGACAGCTTTACGTGCTCTCCGAGGCACGGGGGTGTAATACCGCCAACTTCAAGACTTCGGGCTTATACCGAGAAATTTCTTTTTACGGAAAAGTCCCAAAATCACTTTTTGGCCCGACCCGGGATTTGAACCCAACTGGTAATACAGCCTACCCGTATTCCAGACATAGAGAACCATGAGCCCTCCTTGTTGGATCTTCTGCTGACAACTCATCCGCACGGTTATAGGGTGGTGGTCAATGCTTCCTTAGGATCATCTGACCACTGCCTTATCCGAAGCTCCGCCCCTGTTGCGCGCCCTGACCGCACTCCTGCCGTCGGGTCCCGCAGAGTCTGGCAATATGAGTTAGCAGATTGGGATGGACTGTGTGGGTTTTTTGCGTCCTATCCTTGGAAGCGGCTCTGCTTTTCCACCGAAGATCCTGACACATGTGCTGACTGCATCACGGAGACGGTGCTACAGGGTATGGAACTTTTCATCCCTTGTGGCAAAATTCCCGTTGGCGGCCGCAGTCGCCCCTGGTTCAACAAAGCCAGTAGGGATGCCGCGCGCCGCAAGCAGTCTGCATATCTGGTGTGGGATAAGGCCCGGAAAAATCAAGATCCGGAAGTCAAGGTGGAGAAGCGGAAGTTCAATGCCGCTTCTAGGTCCTACAAGAGAGTTATTGCCGAGGCCAAGGCAGAACATGTTGCCAGAGTTGGCGAGCGACTAGGTAAGTATCCCTCCGGGAGTCGCGCTTTCTGGGCGCTCGCCAAAGCTGCTCAACGCAACTTCTGCCAGTCCAATCTCCCACCACTGCACAAGCAAGATGGCAGTCTGGCCCATAGTGCTAAGGAGAAGGCAGATCTTCTTTGCCAAACTTTTGCCTCAAACTCGACTTTGGACGATGCGGGTGCCATACCTCCTTCCATCGCACGGTGTGATTGCTCTCTGCCCGAAATCCGCATAACGCAACGTGCGGTTAGGCGGGAGCTTAAGCTCCTAGACGTCCATAAGTCGAGCGGGCCGGACGGCATCCCTTCAGTGGTGCTAAAGACGTGCGCCCCTGAGTTGACCCCGGTTTTAACGCGCCTTTACCGTCTCTCTTACAGCGCTAAAAGGGTTCCATCTTCGTGGAAGGTAGCCAACGTCCACCCTATTCCCAAAAAGGGTGACCGGTCGGACCCTACGAACTACTGTAGGCCGTGTTACCGCTATAGGCCTGTAACAGGCCTATAGCGGTAACATCCTTGCTATCCAAGGTCATGGAGAGAGTCATCAACTCTAAGCTCCTACAATACCTAGAGAAACACCAGCTGATAAGCGATCGTCAGTATGGCTTCCGTCACGGTCGTTCAGCTGGTGATCTTCTAGTGTACTTTACACATCGTTGGGCACAAACCTTGGAAAGCAAGGGTGAGGCTCTAGCCTGTAGTCTTGACATCGCCAAGGCATTCGATAGGGTCTGGCATAAGGCTCTTCTATCGAAGCTACCATCATATGGAATCCCCGAGGGACTCTGCAGTTGGATCACCAGCTTTTTGGACAGTCGGAGCATTAAAGTCGTAGCAGACGGTTCTTGCTCCGACACCAAAACCATTAACGCTGGCGTACCACAAGGCTCGGTGCTCTCCCCTACGCTATTCATTCTGCATATCAATGACATGTTATCTATAGAAAACATGCATTGCTATGCGGATGACAGCACGGGTGATGCGCAGTATAGCGGCCACCAGAATGTCTCTCGCAGCTCGGTACAAGAGAAACGGTTGCAACTTGTGTCTGAAGTCGAGGGTTCTCTCGGGCGGGCCTATGAATGGGGTGTAGAGAACCTAGTCCACTTTAACCCCAATAAGACACAAGTGTGCGCGTTCACTGCTAAGAAGGACCCATTTGTCGTAGCGCCCCGATTCCAAGGGGTTGATCTCCGTGTATCCGAGAGTATTGGGATCCTCGGAATCGAAATTTCGAGCACCTGCCAATTTAGGGGTCATTTGGAGGACAAAGCCAAACTGGCAAGTAAGAAGTTGGGCGTCCTGAATAGAGCTAGGCGGTACTTCACTCCAAGACAGCGGCTTGCGCTATATAAAGCACAAGTCCGCCCGCACATGGAGTATTGCTCACATATCTGGGCAGGAGCCCCTAAATACCAGCTCGACCCACTTGACTCCCTCCAAAGGCGTGCTATTAGAATAGTTGGGGATTCCAATCTTGAGGACAGATTGGAGTCGCTAGAGCAGCGGAGAGACTTCGGATCTCTCTGCGTGTTCTACCGTCTCTTTCACGGGGAATGCTCTGAGGAACTGTTTGAGCTGGTGCCACCGTCCCCTTTTTATCATCGGACCACGCGCACTCGCAGTAAGGTTCATCCGTATCACCTGGAAGCGATCTCGTCAAGCACGGTTCGCTTTCAGCGTTCATACATCCCACGTACGTGCCGGCTCTGGAATGAATTACCTGCTGCGGTGTTTCCCCAGCGCTACGACATGTCCTTCTTCAAACGAGGTTTAAAAAGAGTACTAATATCACGGTAGGCAGCGGTTTGCTGTGCCCCCTGGCGCTGCGAATGTCCATGAGCAGCGGTTACCACTTACCATCAGGTGGGCCGCTAGCTCGTCTGCTTACTAAGGCAATAAAAAAAAAAAAAAAATCTCTTTACACTTAGAATCCAAATCTAAAATATAATAGTTGACATTTCACATAGAGGTATACCTACTCTTTATTTATTTATAAAATGATTCACCATCAACAGTTCACAATGCAACTTAACAATTTTTTCATATTTAAATACAAGTTCAGTGTGATTAGCATATTTTTTTTTTTTTTAATCTAGGGACAGTGTCACTCAAATCATCCTAGCCCCAAACTAAGCAAAGCTTGTACTATGGGTACCAGGCGACGATATACATACTTATATAGATAGATAAATACTTAAATACATAGAAAACATCCATGACTCAGAAACAAATATTCATGCTCATCACACAAATATTTGCACTTACCGGGATTCGAACCCAGGACCACCAACTGACGGTGACCGGTATTACAAAACAAAATCATAAATTTGGTCTTAAATTAAAGATAGAAATTACCACTAATATAACAAGTTTAACATTAAATACACTAAATACATATTATTTATATATATAATTTATTCGAATAACACATTATTGTACAGACGCCAGCACATCAAGCTACCCCAATCTGTCAAATTTCCTCTATTGAAATTGAACCTTATACTTTGTGTAATAAAGTTGAAAATCTATAAAATAAATTTGACGGATTGGGGTAGCTGGATGTGCTGGCGTCTGTACACAAAATATAAAAATCTAAAATAAATAATAGCATAATAATGTGGAAAGGGCGGCGTTATCGCTATCTGCGATTTCTTACAGACAACCTTAGGATCAACAAGAGTTCTATGTAATGAAAAAGGATCAAATGTGTAACAATTTAGTAAAAGGAGAAAGATTAAAAGAACCTCGATATACACGAGTGTGTGGGTGTGTGCGAGTATCCAGAATCGAGTCAATAGATTTGAGTCGTGAGCGAGGAAATTCCACTAAAATTAATTTGTTTTGGCAATCATTGCCAGATGCTCTCACCGATCCGTAAGTGATTGGCGAGGTTAAGCAACTAGGCTCGCGGCCAGTCCATAGATGGGTGAACGCCAAAGTGGTTTAATTTCTAAGCGTCTCCTTGCTTCGGAGGGCACGTTAGCCGTCGGTCCCGGTTGTAGCTATTAGGCAACAGTCGTTAAGCCACGTCGGAGGCCTACTAG
Source organism: Pseudoips prasinana (assembly GCA_951640165.1). NCBI lineage: Eukaryota > Metazoa > Arthropoda > Insecta > Lepidoptera > Nolidae > Pseudoips > Pseudoips prasinana. Next base: position 11,621,348 of record OX621259.1, on the reverse strand, counting down.
GCGGCTTGAAAAACTCTAACACTAGGGTAACCACTGCCCATACGATAAGTAAGATAGTAGTTGATTTTGGTTTATCTCATACTCTCTCTATTAGAGAGAGATGTAATGAGATCTGGAATGGCATATGGATAAATTATATATGGAATGACATTGCCATAATTTAGCGGTGTAAAAAAATGACCAGCATTATCTGATAACATATTAATGAAATAAAATAAGGAAAGGCTACTAAAATATTTTTCCGCAACACCAAATAATCTCAAGTATATAATGTAGCCAATTTAGAAAAGAGCCAAATCTACATCTCAAACATCCAGACGGAAAGCCTCGAAGGCTTTAAAGCGTTCGCTGACGACCCTAGACGACCAAGACGATACCCAAGTGCTAGCTTACAAATAGCTAACATATTTAAAGAAATCCGGGCACAAGGATAATGTTGATTTTACTCATACCCGGATCAAGAAAGATACAAATATCTTTCGACTCACAAAGGGTTCTTTTTGTATTTTTTTACTTTACTTAATTGGGAAATCAGCATACATTCCGACTAAGCCAAAGTAAGCATTTACGACATACATTTGACGGGCCTGTTGGCGTGTTTGGCAAATGCTAGCTTTTGACGCAATAGGTCGTGGATTCAATTCCCACCAAGGACAGAAATTTGTGTGCATGAACATGTCTGCTTGTCCTTGAGAAAATTATCCTTATAAGTATGTATTTACAAAAGATAATACAACAAAATAATACAACATATGTAATATATCAGTTATCTGGTTACCAAAGTACAAGCTCTGCTTAGTTTGGGATCCGATTGCCATGTGTATATAATGTCCCGGGATATTATTATATAACATGCGTCTTAACCTATTTCCCAATCGTTATGTCTTCGACGTTATTCTATTACCGAGTGCTCGCCCCGAACTTTCCTCACTGCATATTGTCTACTTCTAAAGTATTCTAACTTGCGGTGCCTCCTTCCGTTCTTGCTCCAACTATTTCAATTTTTCAACTTATATTTGAATTCTTGAAGAATTTTATTTGTAACTAGCTGTGCCCCGCGGTTTTTTCCGCGTTAAACATTATAAATTATAGCCTATGTGTTAATGTAGGGTGTCAGCTAACTCCATAACAAAATTTTATTCAAATTGCTCCAACCGTTTGGACGTGAAGAAGTAACAAATATACACACTCACTAACTTATGCCTTTATAATATTAGTGTGATTAATGTAATTTAATACACGCTAATCGTAATATTTAGCATGCGCTGTTAATCTGTAACTAGATGCTACACAAGAAAATGTATTTCCTAAGATATACCAAACTCAAATTCAATGTGTAACCAATTAATGGTAGACCTAATAAATATTTTAAAAAAATGTGCATAAAATTAAATAAAAGTTTAGCAGACTCAAAAACTACAAACGCGACGAAGTAAAAATATGGTATCGTGTTTAATATTTGTATTTTACGTCTTCGTGTTAATTTTCTAAAGTTCTTACATCTAAGTCTTCTTACATTTATATTTTTAAAGGAAATAAAGCGATGTATTTATATTAATTTCGTACTTTAAAGGGTACAAAGCAACTGGTGGATTCCACCATTTTGCCCTTCATAAAACACAATTAAGACGAACTTAATTAACCAACGAAGAAGAATGATCCTGTTACTAACAAAAATAATGGTCTTAGTCAAATCTCTACCGTCTACCGAGACGACCAGTTGTAGAGTTTACACCAATTTTTCACATAAATATTAATGTTTCAATTACTACAGTATTCTTTTAAGGAATTATATACACTGGCTATAAAAAATTGTGCTGTATGGTGACGGCATACAATATCATCACCCCATCTCATCCCGTCCGAGGGAACACCTGCAAGAATACGGGCGCCAGCGTTTTTCTGTGAACTATCACCATTAAACTGCGATCGGCAACCCGTCTGTCAAGTGTGGCGATTCATTGCATCCATTAAAATCACCTAACATTATTACTCTTTCATTATACTGACTTAACCGCAACACATCTCTCAGAGTCTCCCAGAATGCATTTCTTACCTCTTGTTGCTGTGTTACAACTGCACCCATATCTACAGGAGCGTACACCCCTACTAGGAAGATACGGGTCATACCAACTTTCATTCTCAACCACATTAATCTTGCATTCACGCATTCGAACTCAGTCACACACTCAGACATACTTGTGGGAAGAATGAGACCCACACCTTGGCAAGCTCTACCAACCAAATACTTGTAAATTACGCTAAGGGTCAACAACCTATTCATGCTTAAATCCAATTTAAATACTAACACAACAATTGGCATCCGTGAGGTTAGCAACAAGCCATAAAACACAGGTAAGTAGGCGTCAGCCAAAGCCGATGTACGTAAGTGGATAGGGCCGGCTTCGGAAGCCGTACGCGCCAGCCTTAATACCTCGCCATTGCTACAATGTTTATAATTAATTATATCTTGTTTAATCTCTCGCTCGAAGGTATATAAGGTAAAATTCGCAATAAACGGAACGTAATACAAAAGGGGACAGGAATAGACTACCAAAAATTATTATACAATTTCTTTATTGAGTTGCCTATGTTGTAAATGTTTTTAAACTTTCGCGATTTGAACACATTTTTATATACTGTGGACACGGGTCTCAATCACGATAAAGATATAGGCAAATCATTACCTTGCTTACCCGACGTTTCGGCATGGATTGCACCATGCCGAAACGTTGGGTAACCAAGGTAATGATTTGCCTATATCTTTATCGCGATTGAGACCCGTGTCCACAGTATATAAAAATTGCCTATGTTGGTTAATATGACGGGCCGGTTGGCGTGGTTGGTAAATGCTTGCTATTCACACGCCCCAGGTCGTGAGTCCGAAATCATAATGTCAGCCAAAGTACGTCCACTGCTGCACAAAACCTTCCCCAAAGAATAGGTGGATATGCCATAATCGCCATGTTTGGCAGACGGGTTAGCGATCGCAGTTTGATGGTCATAGTTCACAGAAAATCGCTGCTGCCCGTTCTCTGATAGGTATTCTCTCGCTCGATTTCTGCGTCCCCCACGGGGTGAGATGGGGTGATGATATTCTATGCCGTCACCACACAGCAAGGGGTCCGATATAAGTATGTATTTACAAAAGAAAAGTACTTAGTAGATATATGTAGTATATCAGTTATCTAGTTTCCATAGTACAAGCTCTGCTTAGTTTGGGATCAAATGGCCGTGTGTGAAAGATGTCCCAGGATTTTATAATATATGGAGCAAGTGGAGGAAATTGTGAAATTGGAGGCTTACAAGGAAGTCAAGGAGAAGTCTGTAAACTACTCCAACAAGTGCACAACATTTAAGTTAAAGAGATATGTTGAATAATAATAATTTATTTTCATCTAAAGGTTACAAAGACCCAAAGTTATATTAGCTGTTTATAATTGACTAAACTAATTAAAATAATATTTAATAAAATAAATGAACATTTATTGTGTGTATTACACAACAAATCTTATAAAATGACAACAACATCTGAAATCTGTTTCTAACTAATTTTGATTGATTGTCCCTTAAATTGCGTAAGTAGTTTATTATTTATGTAAGGACAATCAACCTTATTAGCTATCATATTCAGGACGCTGTTGGCAATTTTGGCAGCAGGTTGGCGATCGCAGTATGATGGTCATAGCACACAGAGAGACGCTGCTGCCCGTTTTCTGGGAGATATTCCCTCGGGACGACTTCTACTCCCCCTACGGGATGAGATGAGGTGACGATATTCTTTATGTCCGTAAACCACACAGCATATTTGTTATGTGTCTGGGGTATAATTGCATTTAGAACATATAATGTTATCAATTGTCTGGTTGCCATAGTACAGGCTCTGCTAAGTTTGGGATCAGATGGCAGTGTGTTAGTTGCCCAAGATATTTATTATTATTGTTATTAAAATTAGTTATTTAAGGCTATTCATTATATTATTTATTTAAAGATTTAATACAAATATATTTGACGAAACAGACCGCATGGACGGATTAATTCAAAATATTTTGTTGCTTGAATTACTGTATTAAACTATATTTATGTATTGCATTGGGAGCTAGACAAGTACAAGTGTATGTAAATACCCAAGTGCTGAATAAATTTCATTATTTAATTATAGAAAGTATTACTTTTTTCTTTATTTCAAAGAAAAATATTATTTGTTATAAAAATACCGTTTTCTATAGATATGAAAACAGAAATTATGGTATCAAGTTTTCGGTAGATTCTTATTAAAACGGCGTAGAAAACAAAGATGGTAAGATAATATTTGATCTCTGAAGCAATTATGTTTGCGTCTTTCGTTGAATTTTCGAGGAAACTTGTTCCCGTGGAGTTCTTAGAGTAAGTCCCCTGAGTAATGGTCCGGTATAGCTTTAGGGTTATAATGATAATAATTCCAACCAATTAATGGCTTAAGACTAGGATCTTAACAGCTGCGATAATTGTATACAATAATTTTCCACGGAATATTGTTAAATGAAATTTAATTTGTTTACGTTGTTTTGTTAAACTTGACTTTATTCCCGCTGTGAATTATATCTACCTATACTAAAAGATCTACCTATACCATACTCTTTGTCCGTTTTGAATAAATAAAATAAATAAATAAAAAAGGTTTTTATTCACGTAGACTTTAAAAAAGCGCTTGTAAATAGTCAGAACATGTTTGTAGTAATACAGTTATTATTTCTAGTGCCTGTGCATTACAGATATTTAGGTACACGGAATGTTAAAACATTTATACAATTTATTTTATAATAGTAGTGATAATTAGCTAGCTTGTATTAAGTTACTTAACTTGTATTAAATTACTTGTATTAATACTTCTAATATTATAAATATGTATATATTATTTCATTTCGTGGCAGCTGAATCAGATCCACTGTTGGACAAAGGTCTCTCCAAAAGATTTCCACAATGGAATTGTGTCTATCATTTGCAGGGACATGCCATAATTGCCACACTTGGCAGACGGGTTGGCGATCGTAGTATGATGGTGATAGTACACAGAGAGACGCTGTTCCCTGGTAGATATTCCTTCGGGACGATTTCTACGGCCCCACGGATGACGTGAGGTTATATGTTATTTATTTATTCTTTATTCCACACAGAAATATATCTATACATATAATAACATCGTAGGAGAGTCAAAACTGTACATTGAATTTTTTTTAAAAGGATACTTGCGGCGAGATCTACAGTAGATATCGAAGGCAAAAGTATAGTTTTTAGAATTTGTGCCTGTGTGTCCGTTTATCTGTATGTATATCTGGGCTAAACTCAAAAAGTAATGCATTGATTTACTTCAAATTTTGCATGAATATTACTAAGAGGTCGGGTCAACATATAGGCTACATGTTATCACGCTACCTACGGGGGAGGAGCTATGATAATTTATAAAATTCAACGCGGGTAAAACCGCGGGGCACAGCTATTGTATTTAATAAACAAATTAGATACAATATGTGCACAGACGAGCTTAACTTAAGTATGAGTTCTCTTGCAGCAAACCAGCACCACTCAAGTCACTTTATAAATGTATTCATGAAGCATGCTGATATTTTCATCGGTGATAAATGTTGTACAACTAACACCCTCTCATCTCATCGCAAATAAGGGGAAAATTCCATGTTTCGGCCCTTGAAAAATTTTTGCCCCTTTGGCCATCCAAAGAAATAAAAACGCATGCGAGGCAGTTTTTGGGGACTCCCGACAGAAGTGAAGACAATATTTCATTTCTCATACTCGGAAAGTAGTGTTTATTTGATCCGAGTAGCGACTGGAAGATGCTACATCGCGATTTTGGGCGGTAAAGATTCATAGTGATTGCTTCCCTCACTATGGTGGGAATAAATCATAAAAATAGAACAAAATTTGGTTAGACAGTCGGCTGTAAAAATCTAGCATAATTAAGAAAAAATGCTGAGGTCATGAGAGTGTAAAACGGCCTGTGTGAATTAAAAAAAAGACCCTCGGTCTTACGATTTTTCAATCAGGGCACGTGTCCCGACGCGAGTTAAACATTTTCTTCCCAACGCCAACGCCGCTAAATAATGTGTCACTTCAAAAATATGGGTTCCTATCTAGCTAGTTGCAAGACTAGCTAAAGTAAAAAAGGCATAGGTATACCGGCGCCGTAGAGTGAAAACCTCGGAAGTGATCATCAGCTCACCTTTCAGGAGCACTTCCGAGGTCAGACTGAATGCGATCACGAACAACTAGGTTCTCACATATTATGATCGAAGATGGCGTTAGGAGTGTCAGAAGCTCAGTGAAGTCAATTCACACGTCGTGAAACGCGTTTCGAGGTATTCTTTCCGAAACATGCAAAGAAGCTAATGTAAAAAGTAAAGCTGTTGTGTGTTAAAATTTGACATTCGAGGTTTTCACTCTACGGCGTCGATATTACAATATTGGAACGAAGTTCCTTATCGCGCGTTGTGAAGGGGGCTAGACGGAAAAAAATCTTACGAAAAGTTGTCACGACACTTTTTGCAGCTGTGCGGCGTGCGCATGTTTCTCTATCTGTCTGTCTGTCTCTTATAGAAAGCAAGCCAGATATTTTCATTTCTATTTCGCATTGAACAGTGTGGTATCGGGACGATTATTTTTGTTGATTATATACAGGTTTTTTGTACATAATAAATAATAAGAAATAACTTCGTTCCATCCGGGTGACCCTTGACACCTCTCAAGATTTTCTTTCCCTAAACAGTTACAAACGAAATGAATTTTGAGACTTAAGTCATTTAGTTCCGTACTCGAATAGTCTCAAATAGCGCGCACAGGATTCAAAATTATTACACCCGTTGCAATATGCTATAGCTTCAAAGAGCTTGGTCTTCAACAAGATAAGATAATATTTATTCCACAAATACTATTGCAAATATTTACATAAAGTGGTGTTAGTCATAATTTACAGTTTCTCCATATTTCGCCACAGACGTGGAAGATTAATCATCATTGTATCAGTAAATGGGTATAGGAGAAAATTATGCAAACACCAAATCCATTTAATATTAAAGAGAATTAGGAATATTAATTGTCAGTATAGATAGCACTGGTTCGAAATTAGACCCTTAAGCATTTATTGTCAGAGACTATAGACATTAACGACAAATAATGTTAATCTTCTCAGTTTGTTTATGTGTCAAAAGCATGGTAGTTTGTGTAATTTTTTTAGGGTTCCGTAGATAAATGGCAAAAAACGGAACCCTTATAGATTCGTCATGCCTGTCTGTCTGTCTGTCCGTCCGTATGTCACAGCCACTTTTTTTCCGAAACTATAAGAACTGTACCGTTGAAACTTGGTAAGTAGATGTATTCGATGAACCGCATTAAGATTTCTACACAAAAATACAAAAAGAACAATTATTTTGGGGGGTCCCCATACATACAACTAAAACTCAAAAAATTTTTTTTCATCGTACCCATACATGTGGGGTGTCTATGGATAGGTCTTCAAAAATGATATGGAGGTTTCTAATATAATTTTTTTCTAAACTGAAAAGTTTGCGCAAGAGGCTCTTCCAAAGTGGTAAAAAGAGTGTCCCCCCCCCCCCCCCCTGTAACTTCCAAAATAAGAGAAATTTAAAACTAAAAAAAATATATGATGTACATTACCATGCAAACTAACAACGAAAAATGGTTTGAACGAGATCTAGTAAGTAGTTTTTTTTTTAATGCGTCATAAATCGTAAACCGCAATTTACCTTTCATTTAATTAACTGAAATACTTGCTGCTGCGGAACCCTTCATGGGCGAGTCCGACACGCACTTGGCCGGTTTATTTTATTATTAAAATAATTTACTTTCTGCTCTCAGTTTAACTGTTCCAAATAACACAATAATCCGGCAACGCAATCTTCGTAAAAAGGGGTACAAAGTTTTTGCTTCTTTATGTTTTTTTTTTGTCATTAATTATATAAAACATATATGGTATATTGTGATATGGCTAAGTGATACCATGATAACGAAGCAGACAATATTATTCATCATCATCATCATCATATCAGCCGAAAGACGTCCACAGCTGGACAAAGGCCTCCCCCAAAGATCTCCACAGTTGCCGGTCTTGTGCTATTCGCATCCAGCAGTTGCTTGTTACAAGGAATCACCTCATACCGACTTTAAGAAAATTCGATATGTAACTATTTGTTCCCACCGTTATCAGATTATAAAGTGAAAATACAAAATCACCATCAGTTGCATCTGACGGAGCAATTTCATACATCTTGTAACACGAACCTCTGTCTAATGGAAGATATCCATTAGACAGAGGTGGGCACAACAACGTGTCATGATGTATGGCAACATTAAGGAAAACTTTGTCCTAAACTGGCATTTAATGGTTTGTAAACTAAAAGCGATTGTACAAACGCCAGCATATCCAGCTACCCCAATCTGTAAAATTTCTTTTATAGATTTTCAACTTTATCACTAAAGCATAAGGTTCACTTTCAATTGGCGAAATTTGACAGATTGTGGTAACTTGATGTGCTGGCGTTTGTACAGTACCTATTGTCTGAAAGTTTGTTTGCGTGGGTTTTACTTGGTGTTACTTATTTAGTTTCTCGTGTAGGCAGTGGATATCCTGAGCTCAGAAGCTGCTTAATGACTTCTATATCAAAAGTCAACTTAAGATTAACGACTACTGCAAGTGAGAATGATTAATGACTAGCCTTTTGGTCTAGTGGTTACTGATCCTGACTGCTAAGCCAAAGGTCGTGGGTTCGATTCCCACCCGGGACAAATTTTTGTGTGATAAGCACGAAGCCAGAACAAATAATTCTGTCTCTGGGTGTAATTTATCTGTAACTAGCTGTGCCCCGCGGTTTAACCCGCGTTAAACTTAATAATTCTAGCTAGCCTATGTGTTAATTCAGGGTTTCAGCAAACTCCATACCACATTTTACTAAAATCGCTCCAACCGTTTAGACGTGAAGAAGTAACAAACATGCACACCCACAGTCACATACTCACACACTCACAAAGTTTCGCCTTTATAATATTAGTGTGAAATTTGAATACAAAATAATAAATATATACATTTAATAATATAAAAATTTGGCCGGAGGTTAAGGCTCCAGAAACGAACCTCCTGACAATGAGAGCCGTGTGCTTTTTGAATTTGGTTCTTGACCAACGTAAGCCTCTTTAAGGTGTTATTATTATTAATTCACTTGTTCTGTGAAGCACGAGAGGCTGCAATATTTAAACACGGTCACTCATCTATAGACTGGATGTAATCTTGCTATAAATTACTTGATCAGTCTCTGAATGTATATGAAACTGGAAGATTGCTTATAGAGCGGTGAATGCATCTAGCGGTCGCATAGCTATATGCGTTCACCATAAATACAACAAAGATATGACTGCGGGTAATGAATCTATCAAGTGGTAAATCAATATTGTGTGCATCATTTTATCAGATTCCTACATAAAAAATAACCAAAAACAGCATTATTTTTATATAACACCAAGGCTAGCGGGTCTCCTGATGGTAAATGATCCCTGCCGCCCATGGACCTTCGCAACACCGGAGCGGCGGAGCGGTTAACGCACATAGGGAAGGCTACACCGTGGTCCGTAGGTTCGATCCCACCAGCACTCGAGTTAACACAAAACTTCTTAAAGTTTTTCAAAGATACTTAAAATTAGTGATATTTATTTAAGTTCTGTTGGTTATTTCAAACTTATCTATGAACACGTTTTTGTGCCAGAAAAAGTCTTTTAGGTCTCGCTAAACACTGATTCCGTAAGTTCATTGGTCGAATGCAGTAGAAGAGACTATGCTGCCATAGTATCGAGACTAGTCTACACAAGCTTTAAGAAATTCATTCACTTTTATTCCCTTGAACCAATCCACTATTCCCGTAGATAGATACAACAGCCATTTCCTTTCCAAACAAGGAAGAAAAACAATAAAACACAGCAATATGTGGCAACCTTATTAATGTCCCTTTGGATAAATGATACGCACTTAAGAACCATATATAGGGAAACATTTGTGTTCAAATGCTTAGAGGTTTTTTTATATTAGCAAGACAAACCAGCAAGCATGTCACCTGACGGTATGTTATCAGCGCCACCCGATGGTGAATTGTTCAATTAAGTCTTATTGGTCCATAGTAATCCTACTATGCTACCAATATCCTACTTCCTTCCAATATTATAAATGTGAAAGTTTGTGAAAATGAACATTATTCCCACACGACCATCTGATCCCAAACTAAGCAGAGCTTGTACTATGGAGACCAGATAACTGATATATTACATATACTACTTTTCTTTTATTTTTGTTAATACATACTTATAGATAATTACACCCAGACTCAGGACAAACTGACACGTTTATGTCCACAAATATCTGTCCTGGGTGGGAATCGATCCCACGACCTGCAGCGCGAAAAACTACAGAACGGATGAGATGAGACAATTAATAAAGAGGTAGTATAATTCGGTCATAATATTTAGATCAAGATGTTGTCCGGCTGATGGCATAGAATATCGTAAACCCAGCTTATCCCATGGCGGGCGTAGAAGTCGCCCCGAGGGAATATCTCCCAGAGGACGGGCAGCAGCGTCTCTCTGTGTACTATGACCATCATACTGCGATCGCCAACCCGTCTGCCAAGCGTGACGATTATGGCATACCCCTCCTACTTATGGACATATACCTAGACATTATAGAAAAATTTCCAACAGTGCTCTTTCGGCTGACATGATGATGATGATTAAGATCAAGAATCAAGTAAGTCGGAAAAAATCCTGCCCACTCAGAGATATATTGGCGTGCGTTTGGGATGAAATTCGATATGGACAGTCCGATGCCTGGAAAAAGATGTCTTTATCTACACACCACGAGAGCAAGCCGCTGGCGGAAGCTATTCTATCATAAATACCTTGTATATACTTCTCTAGATCCTCCTTCAACACAAAAGAAACATACAAAACTAGACGGAATGAACTACTATCGAAATACAAGATGTTTAGGAAGGCATTGTGTACAGAATAGGTATCGTACAGTATAATAGAATCTCGTGAACTATTCAGAGTAATAGGCTCAGCTTTCTAAGGCCATCGCGATACCTTTCACAGAGTGTTAACCTAAATTGGACCCCAATTTAGAACTATTCGGGAAATCGGAAAACTAAATAGGTCTATTGCTCGTTGATTATCTAAAAACTACGATTGTTCTTACCAATCCAAATGAAATCGATTTATACTTTCTAATTGTTGTATCGATCGAGTACTGACCAGCCGGTTGGTGCAGTGGGTTCGATTTCTAGACAGGACAAATCTTTGTGTGACGGTAACTTGTTCTGTGTCTGAGTACAATGTATCTATAGTATGTATGTATTTACAAATATATAAGTATACTAGCGGCCCGGTACATGCTTCGCTACGTATAAGGCATAGTAATAAAAAAATGATAATTAAGTTCATTTATTCAAACAAAAAAATATTTTAAATTGCTAAAAGATGTTGATTTTACACTTTTACAAGACTTTTTTTAAATTTTCTCTACGTACAAACCTTCCCTGGACTTCCACGAATAATTCAAGACCAAAATTAGCCAAATCGGTAAAGGCATTGTTGAGTTATAACATTACAACGAAAAGTGGCATTGATTTTTATAAATATAGATCTATCAGTTATCTTTTTGCCATTGTACAGGCTCGTGTGGGATGAGATTTTATTCTAAAATACCATACTGTAAGTTGGTACCATCAAGCTTGTCTAAGGATGAAGGAAGAGATTGTATACAGAGACTCTTAACAACAAGTCATGATTCGCGAGGGTTGACCCTTGCGAGTTATGGCTTATTTGATTTATTGCGCCTAATATTCATCGTGTGCGCAGAGGTTACCTTACTTTCAGAGTTGTTCAAGACTCCCAATAGGTCCCTGGCATGGCTAATCATCTTTTGTCTAACGACTACAACCGGGATAGCTTGACCTCATAGCAGCATGCCCTCCGAAGCGAGGGGCTCAGAATTTAAATCACTTTGCTCTTTACCCGTCTACAGACTAAATGCGTGCCTAGGTGCTTAACAACGACGATCACTTACGGGGCAGTGCGGTGAGAGCAAATTATGGCAGAGATGACAGTACAGAAAACAAAACGTATTAAATAAAACTTTGTAATTTTGGAAACCTATTTATTATTTAATAATTAGTATGGCCACAGGCCAATTACGCTATTAAGATAAAATACATGTATAATAATATGCTGGGACATTATTTCCACACGGCTATCTGACCCCAAATTAAGCAGAGCTTGTATTATGCCGTGTGTGAATAATGTCCCAGGATGTTATTATTATTTGTAAGCACAGCTTAAGCCTGCTGATAGCTCATCGTCAAAAATAGCCATAATATTCTAAAGTGTGTTCCAATATCTGTTTGATACACACTAGAATCGTATTTAATTGCAAATTTCACAGCCCGTTAGGGTTCAATTACAACAATTACAGGCCACAAGAAATAGATTAGGCCGGTCAACTGAGCAAATGCAGATGAGATTCGATTATTTTTGAACAATGTTGTGATATAAACTGGTGGTTAATGTCGCTTAAATGTTGTGTCAATGTCGCTTAAATGTCGTGTCAACGTCGCTTAAACGTCGTGCTGTTTCGCTGAAACTATTGGCTAGGAGCCTAGGTACTTATATGGTCGGTGTTATTAACTTAAAAGAAAGAATTAAGTTCACGGCCAGTTACTACAATGACGCTAGAAATAGATTAGGCTGGTTGCCGCTCAACTGAGCAAATGCAGATGAGATTGGATTATCTTTGAACAATATTGTAATATAAACTGGTGGTTAATATCGCTTTAAATGTCGTGTCAATGTCGCTTAAACGTCGTAGCGGTTTCGCTGAAACTATTGGCTAAGAGCCTAGCTACTGACCTGGTCGCTGTTTCTTAACTCAGAAAGAATTGAATATTTGGTTTATATTTATTTAATGTGTAATGGAATCAGGCATTACTTTGCAAAACTCCATTCAAAATACTGAATTCAGTCAGTTTAATCAAGCCGGGATGCAATATGAACCGCCTTCCTGTTCGCAAAAAATATGCACATGGAAGAAGGATAATTTAAATATGCAAAATACATGCACCGGTACGATACCCAACAAGTGTTTCAGACCTCCATGGACCATTCTCTAGGGGTGCTAACTTGTCAAGTGCTCGATTTTTTTATGAATTGGTCGAATTCATAAAAAATTAACAAACTACGAGTGAGCGTCCCATATTAATTTTGTATTTTGAATTATATTTATTTGTTTGACGTAGAGTCGGAGTTATTCAAGCCACCTATAATCGCCACGCTTGGCAGACGGGTTGGCGATGACAGCATGATGGTCATAATACACAGAGACGCTGCTGCCCGTTCTCTAGGAGATACCTACTCCCTCAGATCGACTTCTACGACCCCCACGGGATAAAATGGGGTGCTGATATTCCTTACAGTCAGCCACACAGTAGTTAAGATAGAATCCTTAAATTGTGGGCAATCGAGATCTTTATAAAGATCCATCATCATCATATCAGCCGAAAGACGTCCACGGCTGGACAAAGGCCTCCCCCAAGGGTCTCCACAATGGCCGCATCCAACGGCTTCCTGCGATCCTTACAAGATCGTCGGTCCACTTTGTAGGGTGAATGCCGACGCTGCGTCTTCCGAAGCGTGGTCGCTATTCGAGAGCCTTTCTGCCCCAACGGCCATCGGTTCTACGAGCTATGTGCCTCGCCCACTGCCACTTCAGTTTGGCAATTCTTTTAAGGACAAATCAATTTTAAAGATTAATTCATTAACTATTCACTAATGAAACCAATCTTTGATCAGTACGGTATCAAATCTGTTTCAAATTCACGTCTGAATATTTTCGCTCGGGTGCGGCGGCCGGTTCAGTAGGTCGGTTCAAAGGGCTGACATAGAACCTATCTATAAATGTACCAACTGACGTCATATATGTAAGTACTATGTTACTTCAAGCTTGATAGTGGTTCGGTTCTATTTATTTAAAACACAAATAGTACCTATATTTAAAAGCTAAACCCGCTTTGTAGATTTTTCTTCCGTTTCAAAAAATAAAAAACCGGCCAAGTGCGAGTCGGTCTCGCACATGAAGGGTTCCACAGCAGCAAGTATTTCAGTTGATTAAAAGAAAGATAAATTGCGGTTTACGATTAATGACGCATTAAAAAAAAACTACTTACTAGATTTCGTTCATACCAATTTTCGTTGTTAGTTTACATGGTAATGTACATCATATATTTTTTTTTGTTTTATCATTCTCTTATTTTAGAAGTTACAGGGGGGGGACACTCAGTTTTCCACTTTGGAAGTGTCTGTCGGGCAAACTATTCAGTTTAGAAAAAAAATATATTAGGAACCTCAATATCATTTTTATAGACCTATTCATAGATACCCCACATGTATGGGTACGATGGAAAAAAAAAATTGAGTTTCAGTTCTATGTATGGGGAACCCCCAAAATTATTATTATTTTTCTATTTTTGTGTACAAATCTTAATGCTGTTCACAGAATACATCTACTTACCAAGTTTCAACAGTACATAGCTCTTATAGTTTTGGAAAAAAATGGCTGTGACATACGGATGGACAGACAGACATGACGAATCTATAAGGGTTCCGTTTTTTGCCATTTGGCTACGGAACCCTAAAAATGAGTATGCACATACCCAAAATCCCTTAAACTACACCCGGAAAACCCTTTCCCTTCGAACTTGATAAATAAATCACATCGATTTACTTACGGATGGGGGACAAATTCCCTTCAAATCAAATCTATCTTCACCCCACTTAGCTTCACTTACGCAAGAGAAAATTGATACAGAGTTAAAGCAGCAAAATTCACCAGGATATAACAAGATCAATGATGATTTCGGCATTAAAACTAATTATGAAACAAGCTTCCGTAAGTTCTAACTGGTCTTTAATAAATTACGAAGGTCTCTTACACAGTAATTTTATTATTTCCCTTTAAAATCATGATCAATAGCGATCCTCTCATTACATTTAACTAAAACGCAAACATAAGTAAAAACCTTTTAGGACACATAAGTTCACAGCGTGACCGCAAACCTACAAAACACCCACTTCAATTTCAAACAACTACAAAAGCAAATACGGGATAGAGCCTCTTGAATAGGACAACCGCAGGCTTTATAGTACAAACTCAAATCAAATCGGAGTGGGAAAACATAGCATTAATCAAACCACGGGGGAACGGCAGTCCAGTGACGGTAAATAGTCCCAATTTACCCCACTACATAAAATTTCCCGTGAATATTAGTGATGTCCATATCACCGAATTTGTACAGGGATATTAAGATATCATTAGTAATTTATTTTTATATTTTTAAAAATACAACGCCCGCACTAGTGAATCTAATCCCTGTGTCGCGGGGTACTTTACAAACATATAATAGACGGACACAAATTACAACCAGACTCAGAACAATTATTTATGGGTCACACAAATTGTGGTCCGGCGCGGGACTCGAACCCGCGACACGAAGCGGCGCGGCCGCGAGGCGACTGTCATTTATAGAATAGGAACTCAATTTAAGATTTAGACATACTTATATATGTATCTGGACTGTATGACCAAGTAAAGCAACAAATAAATACAAACAATAGCCTGAAATTCTCTCGATTAAATAAAATATAAAGTATATCTGCCCACGCTTCCTATAAGGCGGACCGATGAAGTGGGAGGGTCACTAGAAGCCGCTGGATGAGGGAAGCGCAAGACTGGCTAAGTGGAGATCTTTAAGGGTAGTCTTTACGGCCGTCTTTCCACTGATATGGTGGTGATGATGAGTAAATTACTAGACGGGCCTGTTGGCGTGGTTGGCAAATGCTTGCTTTTCACGCCAGAGGTCGTGGGTTCAATTCCCACCCAGGACAGATATTTGTGTGCATGAACATGTCTGTTTGTCATGAGACTGGGTGTAATTATCTATATAAGTATGTATTTACAAAAAAAGTAGTTTATATAATGTATCAGTTATCTGGTTTCCATAGTACACACGGCTACATATCAAGCTATACATTTTCAATATAAGCTGACCTCTCATTGTATGAAAATCAATTACGCGGGATCAGCTTATACTGAAAATGTGTAGCTTGATGTGTAGCCGTGTGTACAAGCACTGCTTAGTTTGGGATCAGATGGCCGTGTGTAAATAATGTCCCAGGATATGATTATTAATAATATATAATATAATATCTGGGAACAATGTCACATAGATCATCCTAGCCCCAAACTAAGCAAAGCTTGTACTATGGGTACCAGGCGACGATATACATACTTATATAGATAGATAAATACTTAAATATATAGAAAACATCCATGACTCAGAAACAAATATTCTTGCTCATCACACAAATATTTGCAGTTACCGGGACTCGAACCCAGGACCACCAGCTTCGTAGGCAGGAGCACTACCGACTAGGCTATGGTGACCATCAGATTACTAGCGCATGACTGTAAAAGGGTCAACGATGACCCGTTAAAATTAAACCGTCCCGGGAAAATAAAATTGGCGCGCACATCTGACAGCACTATCTTACTGTGGGCAAATTGTCGATTGTTCGGAATGTCACAAATTGTGGATGAAATGTGTTCGGATTGAACTGTTACTATCATTAAATACGTCATTAGGGAGGGGAGTGATCGACTCTATTGACTGGGGTTTGGGTTTGCGGTAAAATAGAGGTACATTTTGCTGCAAATTGGAATGCCAATTACCTTTAGACAGCTGTCTCGGATATTTTGCTGATAACGTGGGACTTACCTGAAAACAGAAAAGGAATATAAATATATTTCTGAAGCGTAATATAATTAAATATTAATTCACCTAAATTAAATAAATAGAAGTATATAAAACAAACAAATTATAATTTAATTTAATAAAATCCCAATTAATTATATGTGGTAAATGGTACACTGTAATGGCTACAGAAAAGTGCGTAGGATATTCCATAAAATAAACCGGCCAAGTGAGAGTCGGACTCACGCAGGGATGGATCCGTACCAATATCTTTAAGAAGGGAAAAAATCTCTCTATTAATAAGTCCTACCCGTCCGTCTGTCTATCATCGGACTTTATCTCATGGACCGTAATAGGTAGACAGTTAAAATTGGACACACACAAATATTGTATTTCCATTACCACTATAACAACAATTAATAATAACAAAATTTAATAAAAAAAAATTTTACAGACCTAACATTCGTTATAATATCTTGTATAGTGGTACGAATCTCTTCGCGTGGGAGTCCGGCTCGTACTTGGCGGATATTTTTATACTAATACAACTCGCCACTCTCAACAAACAAATCCGAGAACTAATATCATTATCAATCAATCATCAAATCAGCTAAATGACATCCACAGCTGGATTTGGTCCAGCTGTGAATGTCAACGCCAATGCCCCCCCAAAAGATTTCCACAATGGAGTGGTTTCCATAATTTTGAGGGATATGCCATAATCGCCACGCTTGGCAGACGGGTTGGCGATCGTGGTATGATGGTCAGAGAACCCAGAGAGACGCTGCTGCCTGTTCTCTGGGAGGTATACCCTCGGGTAGACTTCTATGCCCCTCACGAAATGAAATGGGGTGGAGATATTCTATGCCGTCAACCACACAGAAAAAGAAACAAATCTCATCATCATCATCATAACAGCTGAGAGAATACAAAAGCCTTCGGATGAATCGTCTTGGGGGATATGCCATAATCGCCAAGCTTGGCAGATGGGTTGGCGATCGCAGTTGGACGGTACACAGAAAGACGCTGCTGCCCATCTTCTGGTAGATATTCCCTCGCGTCGACCTCTACGCCCCCCACGGGATGAGATGGGGTGATGATATTCTGATATTTGCGCCATCACCGCATAGCGCAAAAAATTTAATCTCAACGTCAACAAATAAATACTCTTTAATTTGTGGCATCAAAACGAATACGGCCACATTTATACTACGTAACCCAATTCCGAGCCGGTGGAGTTCGCTCCAATGATTCGGAAACGTCTCACTAATGCAATCGACCGTCCGCCAGTCCGTTCGTTTAGTAGGGACATGCATTCAGGGCCAAAAACGATTTTCAACTGATTTTCCAGTTGTTTTGGTCGTTTTTGACGGTATTGATAAACTAAAACAATTTTTAACTACCCTCAAAAGAAGCATATAATGAATTCGACCGAATATTTTTTTGTATGTTTGTTACGTAATTTCGCCTTTGTTTCTCTAATCTAATCTATTTGGATGGACATATAAATATTTCTTAAATAAAAATATCAAAGGGGTGCTGTAAATGGAAACATTTCTATCTGGAAATTTGGAGGTAATTTTACAGGTAAAGTAGAAACTTATTTTTTTGCGCGTATTCTTCAGTAGACGATACCAAACTGATGAATACATATCATAATCAGCTTAGATCCGAAACGTGATAATATCAGGGTTATATTATAACCCTTTATCCTTAAATGCCTTAAAATCATATCTGTACTTGATATTACGTTAGTTTAGGTTATATAAATAACCTAAACTAACGTAATATTTGGTAAGTTTGGTATTGTCTACTGCTGGACATATGCCTTTTTAGGGTTCCGTACCGAAAGTGTAAAACGGGACCCTATTACTAAGACTTCGCTGTCTGTCTGTCCATCTGTCACCAGGCTGTATCTCATGAACCGTGATAGTTAGACAGTTGAAATTTGATGTGTTTCTGTTGCCGCTATAACGACAAATACTAAAATCAAAATAAAATAAATATTTAACTCCCATACGACAAACGTGATTTTTTTTCGTTTTTATAGATAATGGTACGTACCCTTCGTGCGCGAGTACGACTCGCACTTGGCTGGTTTTTATTATATTCGATGGGGTTTGCCTTAGTCACCGCGATTATGTCCAGCAGTGGACGATATTTTTGCTTTCAGTCAGTCTACACAGCACAAGCAAACGAGTGCTCATCCGATTTTTTTTTGTTAACGCAGAGGGAATACCTACGCTACTCGCAAAAAGTGTCTACTGGTGAGCATGACGGACTCGCACCGACTAGACCTAACTACCCTTGGACTTCTCTTGGCGCCTGGTGGGTCACCCAGGAACGCGGGTATGCTGTTCCGGTGCCTACCTTAGAGTATAAAAAATTAGTAACTTAGGCCAGAGTGTACCTTCTTGGGGTCAGGTCAGTTACTGACACGGAAGTGCATTAGAGGGTAGGTTTTCAGATATATTTACTACAAAATGTGGCCCGCGATTTTCCCCGCATTAAACTTTACAAATTATATCCTGTGTGTTATTCGGATATATAAGCTATATTACTACAAAGTTTCATCAACATCCATCCGGTAGATTTTCGTAAAAGAGTAACAAACATACACACTCACAAACTTTCGCCTTTATAATATTAAGTGTGTGTGTGTTTATCATTCACAGAAACTTCAAAGCGCCTTAAATCTCAGTTTATAACGTCAATTTTTTTTTCTTCTTTAAAAGACAACGCCCGCCTTAGGGAACCTTATCCCTGTGTCGCGGGCTACTTTACAAACATATAAGTGACGGACACAAATAACATCCAGACTCCGAACAACTATTTATGGGTCACACAAATAGTTGTCCGGCGCGGGACTCGATCCCGCGACACGAAGCGGCGAGGTGTCTTAGCCGCTGCGCCACACGTGCAGTCAAGTCCATAATGATGTCATATCATATGCTCTCTGTCATTTTAATCCAAACCCTAGTTCACATTACGCATACCTCCATCATATAGTAATAAAGTTTGTATATTACATCAGAGCATTCCTCGTAAAATAACCCGCAGGTCGGGAGGTGGGGCGATATGAAAATATTCCGCTTTTGTTTGTGCTACACGTGCCGACACGGGTCACCACGCGCTGTGATTCACACGGGACTTCCCAAATGGTTTTATAATTTCTTAGGACATTATTCACACACGGTCATCTGATCCCAAACTAAGCTTGTACTATGGAAACCAACTGATATATTACATGTAAAATGTTGCAAGAATCGTAATTTTGTATGCATTTTCTTCAAATCTATGTATGTTATGTCTTGTAGAACTGTGTGTTGTATATTTGTAGTCCTCATTTTTTTGTGTGTTGTGCTGAATTAAATGTTATCATTTTCATGTTTTTCATTTTCATGTTTTTCATTTTCATTTTTTCATATACTACTTTTCTTTTGTACGTACATACTTATATAGATAATTACACCCAGGTTCAGGACAAACAGACATGACCCACAACCTGGAGCGTGCAAAGGAAGCATTTACCAATCACGTAACAGGCGAAATCTGGTAAGAAATGTTAAGAATCATCTTGATGTTCCTCCCGAAGTCAGGTTATTTCTCAAACCATTTTTATTCCTCATGTTTTCTTAACCTTTTCGTTCACAATCATCATCATCATATCAGTTAAAGAGACACCTACTGCTGGACAAAATCCTTCCCA
Source organism: Pseudoips prasinana (assembly GCA_951640165.1). Taxonomy (NCBI): domain Eukaryota; kingdom Metazoa; phylum Arthropoda; class Insecta; order Lepidoptera; family Nolidae; genus Pseudoips; species Pseudoips prasinana. Next base: position 11,600,786 of record OX621259.1, on the reverse strand, counting down.
AAGATCTCCACAATTGTCATTAATAGTACTTGACTTAAATTACATTTTGGGGCCCACCAAAAGATTCTGAATAACCAAACCATTGGTCTAAGGAAAAAGCCACCACAAAAGTCAAAAGAAGGTTTTAACATATCTATGCCAATTTCTGTAAGTAAGATAACGAAATTAGCTCCCAGCATTAGAATAGGTTTTTGAAGTATTTTAATATTTAAATAAATATAATAAATATCTTGGGACAACTAACACACTGCCATCTGATCCCAAACTAGGTAGAGCCTGTAGATACTTTGCCTACCAGACAACTAATAAATATACTCATATATTTCTAAACATACAGATTATAGATATATTACACCCAGACAATGATCAAACAATCGTGTTCATCACACAAAGATATTTCCCAGATGGGAACCGAACCCACAACCTCTCGCTTTGCAGTCAGGGTCATCAATTACAAGAGCAACGGGCCATTCGAATTATTTATTCATTATCGTCCTGTTTTTAACCAAGGAACTGGTAACACTAGTGCAAACTCACCCGTCTTTATGGAGTATGAGTTTGTAACAGATTTATTAATGTTTGAGTTCTGAGCACTTTTCAAGTGTATGATTTTTTATGCGGTAACATTCACTGTTTAATTTGACGTGGATGATTTAACGCATTGGTGATTTATTCGTATATTTTTATTTATCGTATTTCGATCGTTGGAAAAGTTGGAATTCAATGAATTCGTAGGTGTAAACGTCTTTATTCGCTTCGACTATAGTTATTACTAGTTTACTATTCTATTTTTTAAATATGACATATTTTTTTTTATAGTCCGCCGTTTCTAATGTTTTCATAGTTAAACTACGGAAACGATTTATTTGAATAAGTTGATTCTACTTTAAATACTATATTGTCACCAATGGGAGTCTTCTTCTTACCGACGGATGGCAATCATATTTGTGTTCGTCCAGAACTTGGCCACGAGAATCGCATTATGAGGAGCGTCTATCAAACCTTTAAGCGCGCAATTGTTAGGGCACGCGCGACATGATGATAGGTGTCCCATCGTTTGTGGGACGGTACCACATTTACATACCAGGTTGCGGCCATTAGAACTGAACAAGTTTTCCCTGCTACTACCAACCTGGGTTCCAAGACGACTTTCAGGCTGTACAAGGCAGTTTCCATCCAGGGGCGAGACTTTCTGAATGTGGAATAAATGGTGAAGGCATTTGGTATCATTTTTTGGAACGAAGTTCCTTATTTTTTTAAAGCAACGCCCGCATTAGGGAATTTAATCTCTGTGTTGCGGGGTACTTTACAAACTTATAATAGACGGACACAAATAACATCCAGACTCAGAACAACGATTTATGGATCACACAAATAGTTGTCCGGCGCGGGACTCGAACCCGCGACACTTACAATTGGCATCTAGCCTGTGAGAGTTCTCTGCTCACCGGAAGGACGCACTTCACAAAGCTGTGTCGACTTTTAAGCGTTTGAAGAACAAGACGGTGGTTGCGAAAGGGCACTGCGTCACTATATCAGATCAATGGTAGTGAAACCGCAGACATGGTAGAACTTTAACATCTGAGCCTATTCCTATCTTAAAGGCCGACAGCGCACTAGACACAGCGCGCCGACAACACCAGAGAGGTCGCAACCTCTCTGGTGTTGCGAGTATCCATGGGCAGCGGCGATCACTTACCATAAGGTGACTCACTTGTATTTTTCCCTTGTTAATAATCATAAAAAGTAAAACAGAAGTTTCAGCTATTCTTACACACTTGAGCAACCGTGACAAAGTCGTCAAACTATGAAATACTAAAGTCACCGGCCGCATGTACCATGTAAAGGTATTTAAAACAAAAATATGATAATATACAACATGTCACATGAATAGCGTGGGATACTTTTAGATAGTTAATTGGGCAGTCGGTTACCCTGGCGTAACCGCTTATTGGGCCATTTTGCGTGGGTTATTTAGCTACTCGAAGCTTTTAAAATCCAGGAAACCACGAAAGTATTGTTTGCGGACTCTTTTCAAGGCCGGCAACGCACCCGCGACTCCTTGGTGTTGCGAGTGTTCATGGGCGGCGGTGATGACTTACCATCAGGTGACACATTTACTGGTTTGTCGCCCTCTTAAATAAAAAAAGCAATACAATTTGTAGGACATCAGTTTCTAAATACTTGGACAAGAATTTATTCACTTCCACTTATGTAACACAATTGTGTTTTAACGGACTTCAAAAACTGAAACTCTACAAGTGGTTTAGGTAACAACAGTTGGTAGATTATTCAACCAACTGTTGTGTAAATGAATTACATAACATTTTTATTCATTGAAAGTTTACAAGAGCTTATTTGAAGGTAACCGTATTTATTTTGCTACCGTGGAGTGCATGACGTGACCTTCTTCAATTACTATCAGGTGAGATCTTGGTCAAGCTCAAACCCATCCAAAATGAAAAAAGAATACACATTTTTTAAACCCATAAAAAGAAAGTAAGTAATCACTGAATATTTTTTTTTATTAATCTATTATTACAAAAAAGTTTTTGAAATTTAACCTCAGCAAACAGATGAGTGAAACGGCTCTCAGGACGGTATTACTGGCAACGAAACGTAACGCAGCGTGACTTCCTGCGCGGAAATTAACAGGAACAACGACGATCGTGACGTCACTCATCACGAAACACGTGGAACGCGTTTCAAAACTAGCCATCCTAATTTTAAATTTTAAACAAAAAGTAAAGTATGTACAGACTATTTAAAACGGCTCACAGCGCGGTATTACTGGAAACGAAACGTAACGCAGCGTGACTTCCCGCTCGGAAATTAACAGGAACAACGACGATCGTGACGTCACTCATCACGAAACACGTGGCAACGTTTCAAAACTAGGCATCTTCATTATTATTAAGTATAGAAATACCACGCGCTTAATTTGTCTGTATAAAACTGTCGGTATCAGCGGATATATAGACGGGCCAGGTCGCGTGGTTGGTAAATGCTTGTTTTTTACACAGCAGGTCGTGGGTTCGATTCCCATCCAGGAGACATTTTTGTGAGCATGAACATGTCTGTTGGTCCTATGAATGAGGTTTGTAAAAGAAAAGTAGTATATGTAGTATATCAGTTATCTGGTTTCCATAGTAACGCAGCGTGACTTCCCGCGCGGAAATTAACAGGAACAACGACGATCGTGACGTCACTATCACGAAACACGTGGAAACGTTTAAAAACTAGGCATCTTCATTATTTGAGTCTAGAAATACAACGCGCTTTTTAATTAATGCTGTCGGTATCAGCTATAGACGGGCCAGTTGCCTCAATCAATAGAACATATCAATCAAATTATAAGTTTTCTAGCCAAGCTTACACCGCATAGGAAGAAGACCTTTACCTAAACGAATGATGGATAAAAATAAATATCACAATGAACAAACACCGTATTAGTAAAGTAATTTCTCACGGCGAAATAGACACCAAATTAAATTAAGTCCAGTCGTTTCTTAATCACGATTTCAAGGGATAGAGTCACACAGACATAGGCTTTGTTTATCTTATTACTAGCTGTCCCGGAAAACGTCGTCCTGCCACACAAATAGAAATATAACTACACTAAGCAGGTTTTTTGTATATTTACTATAAAACATTCCCGAGTCCCGCCCGAGGTGGGGTGATGATATTCTTCGCCATCACCACATAGGATATCTTTAACGGCATAAATTCTTCCGATGTTTTGAATGAGTGAAATTCATTCTTGTCAAATGTTCGTCAATCTTTTGATTATATGCTCCTGTATTTTATAAAAAAAAATCATATCTCTATGGTGACGTAAGTCTTGTATCATATTTTATTTGCGATTATTATTTTCAGACTTTTTAGAATATTTTTATGTATTATTTCTCCTACCATCATCACACTAACATTTTTAATGTAATATGTAATTTTTATGTAATATCGAATTCTCTTTTTTTTATGAATTTGTGAATTTAGCTAGCTTAAAAGCGGCTTTTTTAAGAATAATACTCTAACAATAATATTGTAACAACATTCGCACTAAACAAATAAATTAAGCAATAACCTATTAAAAAAGCAAACCAGAGACAATTTCACGATGTATAGCCTATACACTGACAGAAAGCGATAATGGATTATTCTAAAAACTCTAGTAGGTACATTCTGTATTGTCAATCTTGACAGTTTTTATTTCATTTCGATGCAATTACTTTCTATGTATTTGAATGTTGTTTTTAATAATTGTATTACTATATTTTATTATTTATTATCATATATCCTATTCCTGACCAAGATATATCCAAACACAAAAATTAATAAAACTGCTCCACCCGTTCTTGAGTTATAAGTGGTGTAACTAACACGACTTTCTTTTATATATATAGATTTAATTTTCACAGACTTGCGACCTCTCTTATCTTTATCTATCTTTCCTCATTATCATCATTGTCATCCGAAAGAAACTATACTTGGCAGATGGATTGGTAATCGCAGTATCATGTACTCAGAGTGTCGTGACACTAATTTTTGTAGGTAGGTAATGTCAGGACGGGTGCCCCGGTGCTCTCTTTTACATCATGTCCCACGTGGTTTGGGACATGAGCCCTGAAAGAAAAATTGCGTGTCCTCCCGAATTACCGGTTCCTGCCAACCGGCGCAGAAACTTCTCCATAAACAGATTGATGTCTTACCGGAGCTGCTTGCACGTGGCGGCAGTAGAGGACACTCCACATACTGCCACCGCAGGTCCGAGGAGAGTTGGGCTATCGGCTCCTCTGTCTGCGGAGGAGGGCGCTCGACAGCCTCTTTCTGGAGGTTGACTGCCTCACAGAAAAGCAACGCCTCTTCAACTGCCGGTGAGTTTAGATCCAGTAGTGATAGTAGTCGGACTGCACTTTGTTCGTGAACTTCATGTTTATAAAGTCCCAGTGCATTATTCCAATAATGCAGGCGTTGTCTTTCAAAACGAAGTGTTTTAATACTAAATAGATATTAACAAACGGCTGTGTGGTTGCGGCGGCGAATATCAGAATATCATCACCCCATCTCCTCCCGTGAGGGGCATAGAAGTCGACCCGAGGGAATATCTACCAGAGGACGGGCAGCAGCTTCCTTCCGAGTACTATGTCCATCTTACGGCGATCGCCAACCCGTCGGTCGAGCGTGACGATTATGGCATATCCCCCAAGATGATTCTTGGGAGAGGGTTATCCAGGAGTGAACTCCTTTCAGCTGTAATGATACTGTGATATCAAACCATTTCCGAGATATAAGAATGTACGTAACCTAAGTAAGCAGGCGAACCAATGTAACCGACATAGCCGTAAGAATTGCCAAGCTGAAGTGGCAGTGGGCAGGGCACATAGCTAGTAGAGCCGACGGGCACTGGGGCAGAAAGGTTCTCGAGTGGCGACTACGAACCGAAAGAAGCAGCGTGGGCAGGCCCCTACAAGATGGACCAATGATCTTGTGCGGGTCGCTGGAAATCGCTGGATGCGGATAGCGCAAGACCGGCAATTGTGGAGATCTTTGGGAGAGGCCTTTGTCCAGCAGTGGACGTCTTTCGGCTGATATGATGATAACCTTTGTTTCGCTTCAATCCATGGCCCATTCAACATAGTGCCTAGCCTGCCCTGCCACAAGTTCATGGCAGGGTCTTAAGAATGCCACAAGCAGGGCTATCAGTGTGGTCACATTCTGGGCCACAAAAATTTAATGAGTTTGCCATCAAAACACTAAGAAGATAACCTTTGTTTTGTGGTGAGGGTTAAAATAAGGAAGTACATTAGTAGGTGCAGAAACTCGAGTATTACAAAACCAGCAATATCCCTGGCAGACTATAAACGTGCGTGACCAATTGGACAATATCATTATAGTACACACTTAAGGATCCCTATAAAGTTTAGTGCTTAGTAGTTAACTGCGATAATAGCCGGCCGCGTTAATCTTCTGTTCCTTGCTGTAAAGCGCCATCGCTATTTACGGAACATTCATAAGATACTAAGGACTCAGATATTTATAGATTCTACTGCAATACTGACGATACCCGTAAGACTTGTTAGTTAATAGTATGGGAGCGGCGTATTTACCCTGGTTGTAGTGGTACTAGTTCTGAATCTAATTTAATTTAAGTTAGTTAAATATGACTGAAACTGTTATAAAATAAATCTTATTGTAAATTATTTCCTACAATCCGTGTACCTAAATATCTATATGTACCTAGAAATAATTATAAATTAATTATATATTACTACAAAAATGTTCTGACTATTTACAAGCGCTTTTTTAAAGTCTACGTGAATAAAAACCTTTTTTATTTTATTATTTAAATTTATACAACACATACATAGACTCACGCCTGTCTCCCAGAGGGGTAGGCAGAGACAACGGACTTCTATTTGTCACGATCCTTGCACACCTCTTTCGCTTCGTTTACTGACATTATATTCTTCATACATGCTCGCCGGTTTAGGGTACTTCTGACCTGACCTTTCTTAAGTATACAACATGTAACTTAATTAACGCACATCTTGAAAATAGTCTGTTCCGAATCGTTTACTGGATCGATTTATATCATTATTAATATAGGTAATTTTTTATTCCAAAATAATTAAAATCATAGAAATTATTGTCATGTTAACGCTGTACAGTCAAAACAAATTGAAATGGACCGTAAGTCAAAGTAATAAGAGTTTTAAAATCGCAGTTTATTTGTATACAAATTCCATCATTCAATACAAAATAAAGAAAAATAAACTTTATTCCAAGAAACTAATTTAGTAAATAACAAACCCTATACATTTTAAATTAAAACTTCAGTGTATGTATTATGATTACAACATAATATTCTTATTGGGGTGTCTGAGGGTGTGCGTATATTACGTTACATGTAGTATAATGTGATACCACGTTATCGGCGCAAGATTGTTCCAATAACAAGAGTGAATTTGGAGTGTATTATTTTAGATTTTTTGGTTAATAAATATAGATTACGACACAATTAACCATTTTCACGTTTGCCCTGTATCATAAATTGGTCAGCGAAATATATAACAGTAGCTAGTACAGTGTATTTCACCTATTTATGATATATCTAATCTTTATTTTTGTGTAAAAATAATGTTAAAATAAAATAAAAATATAGTAATTCTCACCGCAGGACAACTGACTTAGAAAGCTGGTTCAGCATATAGAAACGCAGAGCGTCTACCCCGGATTGGTGGAGGGTGTTAGTTCGATACCCACCGCACGATTAAATTAATGTTTTTCCTGATTCGATTTATACTTTGCATTGCAAATAATGCCATAAATATATTAGTATACAGAAATAAAAAAGAAACTATGTTTTATAGTAATTTAATTTTTATATACCTATATACAGCAAATCATAATTAAAAATAATGAGTCAGCAAATAACCTTACGGCGTAGGCGGTCACCGCACCCTATAGACGCTTGCAAAACCCGGGACGTAGATGATGATCTGATACAAAAATAAGCTATGCGTGTAGAAAGGAAAAGATGGACGGAACGTGTATAAGAGAATATTGCTCCAAAAATTAATTGACAACGAGAAAAAAAAATGGTACCTATAAGATTGAGCATTGAGCAAACCTGATATGAATTCAGATAAGGGCAGATAGGATACCTTCTGATTCAGATTTAGACTTATAAGTGTAAATGTGAATCTGAAACGTCGTGGTCCATAACAGGTGCACCGATATTACAAGCCGGTCCAGGGGCTCTACCGGCTAAGTCACCGAATATAATATAATAAAGGTTTAAAATGACTTAATCAATCGTTAAATCGGCTTCAACGTTGACAATCGATTCTGGACCATTTATGATGTCACATGTGCTTATGGAAGCTGATTTAACGATTAAGTCATTTTTAACCTTTATTTATTTGAACGCCATTCAAGAAATCGATGTTCGGCGACTTAGCCGGTAGAGCCCCTGATTTGATGGACTGAAGCCTTTTTGATTAAAATTTAACATTCATAAAGTAGAATTGGCAGTTTGGTAAGCGTTCGGGTAAGTATATTTCAATTTAATAAACACTTTTTTTCATCAAATTAAAAATCTATGTTAAATAACGTATTTTAAAAGGAAATTTATTATATTTTAGTAACTATTTTAAAAGCTTTCAACGACTGCAAAAGTAACCCTAAAAAGATGTGGAATCTGATCAACAACCTTTCTAACAATAAAGTAAGAGACCCATCATTCCTTAGTAAACTTTTAACACCCAATGGTTATATAACGGATCAAAATACTATCTGTGAACATTTTAATGATTACTTTTCTAATGTAGGCTTGATATTAGATAGTCAAATACCGGCAACTTTTCATAATAATTTGACATATACGGGACAAGCAAACACTGGCAGTCAAATCGCGCTCAATCAATTTCAGCCATGTACAACTTTAGAAATTTCCAAGTTAATAGATAGCTTAAGTACAAATACTAGCTGCGGATTAGATGGAGTTAATAGCAAATCAATAAAATGCATGAAACACATTATCCTTGATGAACTTACTAACTGCATAAATTATAATCTAGAAAAAGGCACTTTTCCTGATAGTCTTAAAATGGCTAAAGTTAGACCAATATTTAAATCTGGGAATAAGTCGGAACCTGGCAATTACCGTCCAATATCTGTTCTACCCGTGTTGTCAAAAATCTATGAGAAAGTTTTATATAAACGCCTTGATACTTACCTGGCCGCACAGAATTTCTTTTACAAGCAGCAGTATGGTTTCAGACCGAAATCGAATACTCTGTCAGCTACATTAGACCTCATAACAAAAGTTAAACTTAGCATTGATAAAAAACAGATAGCACTAGGAGTCTTCATAGATTTAAAGAAGGCCTTTGATACAATTAGTCACAGTCTATTATTAAAGAAGCTATCTGACATAGGTATTTCAGGAACCGCAATGGAAATGCTCAGATCTTATCTAACTAATCGTCGACAAGTAGTCAAAATCGGTGAAACACAGAGTGGGCCCAGATTAGTGCCCTGTGGTATTCCTCAAGGTTCGATTCTGGGGCCTCTTTTGTTTCTTATATATGTAAATAATATAAATGAACTCGGGCTAAAGGGTGACATAACGTTGTATGCCGATGACACAGCTGTATTTTACTTTGGCCATTCCATAGACTCTGTCATTAAAGACGCCCAAAATGACCTAGATCGTCTTAACAACTGGTTTCAATGCAATCGGCTAACTATTAATATATCAAAAACAAACTACATCATATTTACAGCAAAAAACAAAAAAATATCTCCTTACACACCATTGAAGATAAATAACCAAACCTTAAATAAAGTTGATACAGAAAAATATCTCGGACTTATTTTAGACTCGCACTTAACATGGAAACCACATATTTCAAAAATTAAAACCAAATTAACTTCCCTCTCTGGGGCCCTACGGGGTATGGTAACATGTTTACCGTACCGAGTTCGATATAATATATACAACTCTATTATAAAACCGCATCTAGAATATTTGACTGAAATTTGGGGCACCGCTACAAAAACAAATTTAGAACCACTTCAACGATCACAAAATAAATTAATTAAAACCCTGTTTAATTATGATTTCCTTACACCTACTAATATATTATATAAAAAAACTAAATTAACAAATATAACTCAAACATATATATATAAAACTTGTATCTTAATAAGAAAAATACTAAATAAAGATATACATACTCAAATAACATTCACAAAAAAACAACAGATACAAAAAATTAGACTAAGACGAGCAAGCAACCTTTGCCTCTCACAGCCAAGAACTAATTATGGCAAAAAAAATATAATGTACGAAGGTGCGAAATTATATAACCAATTACCGAAAAATATCAAAGAAGCAAAATCTATGCCAACCTTTAAAAAATACTTAAAATACTATTTAACATCTAATCTGAGCGCACCTTAGTATCCATGTCGCTTCTAGCTACGCCCTATCTGTGTAACGTGTCCGTCTTAGCACTGTTGGCTTCTTGTTTTTATACAAATACCCTTATATTGCATTTTGTTAATCTCGGAACCAATTATCTAAAGTTGTAATTGAATGAGTTGTAATTGAACGTTTTAAATGAAATTATTCGAGATCATAGTATATGTACGCCTAGGATAAGATGATTATTTGTTTGTATGTTTTTTTTTAATCGTTCTCATGTAAGTGAATTACTGTGAATTCTTATGAGAAAATAAAGATATCTCAAACCTTATTATATTTTATATTATTTATTTATTTAAGACGGCTTACTGCACATAATAATATATGTAAATGCTGGTTTATACAGCCAACCATGAAGTTACACCATGCAGTGAAACACACGTTAGTTGGTACAACACTGATTTATTTCCCAAACACCCTCATATACAGTTATGATAATATTCTGCAACCTACCTACATTATAAATATACTACATACAGCAGGTAGTAAATTGCCGATTTTCACTATTAAGTTTAAGTACATATATACATATGTACTTCTATAGTATACTCGTATAGTTGCGACCACGAACCGGAATACGCAGTGTGGGTAGGCTCTCTACAAGATGGACCGATGGTATTCTGAGGGTCGCTGGAAAGCGCTGGATGCGGATAGCGCAAGACCGACAGTTGTGGATGTGAATATCTTTGGGTGAGGCCTATGTCCAGCAGTGGACATCTTTGGGCTGATATGATGATGATATAATGTTTTTGTTAATATTTATGATAGCTAAGTTTGCTTAGTTACACTATTATTTAATGTGCATGGATCTGGATATGCTATTTACAAAACCAGTTGAAATTTCAGCTAGCTTTTCTAACAGAATTTTGCGGGCCTATATTCAAAATACTGACGAATTTCCGAACCGGTTCCCAGTTGCAGAAATGTATATCATACAAATATTAAATTGGTTGATTCACCGCGAAGAATTAAAATGTACAAACAAAAATCCGTACAGTAAATATTTTTATTCTTCGCGGTAAATCAGACATTGTTCAATGAGAAGACATGTCGCGGCGTCGTAGCACGTAGATGAACTCTACTGCTACGCACGTAGCAAATCAGTTATCGTTCGACCGTAGGATTTATACGTTAAACCAAAGTTTACGTGGGCAGCTACGTCAACTTTCGTTTAACACGTTTAGATTATTTCAAAAATTATGTGGTATAAGAATGTGGAGACATGAGACAAATAAAATCCGTCATGTATTTTCAAAAACAACCGTCTGGCATAACCTATTTTCTTGTCATTTGAGTACTGAAAAATGAATAATTATGACGGAAAAATGAATAGAGATATCTCTCTATACATTTTGCTGCGCTCCAGAAATTGTACGCCTTTCTTTCAGGTTTTTCTAATACGAAATATTTAGATCTCTAGTTTAACGTAAGTTTCATCCCAAACAAACGTCTATCTTAAAAGGAGATGCAAGAACTAAATACTACTAACACATAGTAGGTGTATTGAAGTTAAAAAAATGTAAACAAATTGTGTGTCTGACATTTCAGAATTCAAATATGATGGATAGATGGATTATGCTATATAGCAACAAAAACGCTCATATCGAGCGAACACCCCTAATACCGTATGCGACGAATATAATTAAGGAAGGAAGAAAATAGCAAGTTAGTTTAGTTGAAATGATGTGTGTGTGCCATTTGAGCTTTCCATCGGACACATGACACGGAACAGTAAAGTGAAATGGACAAATTCATAACAGAACGGCCATAAACTAGCTAAATAAAACGTGAGACAAATCAAGAGATGGGCAAATGGCATTATGAAAATTGGAGGTACTTACTTGCTCTTACCGGTCCCTAAGTGATCGGCGAGGAGAAGCAACTAGGCTCGCGGTCAGTCCATAGATGGATGGGATGTATGTATTTAGAAATATATAAGTAAGCTTATCAGTTGTCTGGTGGCTGCTGCGACTAGTTTGGGATCAAATGGCAGTGTGGTAGTTGTCCCAACATATTTATTATTATTATTTATCTATTACAATTTAAGAATAAAAATCATGCCCTTTGTTTCTGTGCCAACACGAGACCGACTACAATATTTCTTCTTTCATCAAATCGGAGCCATAATACATGTCAACAAAACCCAGTTCTCACACAAAGAACGAGAGTCTAGATGGAGGATCTAGAACCACCTGGTTAGCTAACTAATACATACATATATAGACTCACGCCTCTTTCTCAGAGGGGTAGGCAGAGACAACGGATATCCATTTGTCACGATCTTTACACACCCCTTTAGCCACGTTTACTGTCATTATATTCTTCAAGCTTCCGGTTTGGGGTACTTCTGACTATACCCCTAACAATGTAAGCCGTGAGGCTGTTCAATTCATTAGTAATCCTCAACGCTTTGACAAGCAGACAAATCGCTTCAACCCAAAAATATTCCGTGCGATAGACCCTAAAGGACCTAATCAAGTACTAAAGAGGAGTCATTATTTAAATGACGACGAAAAGCCTCCGGTAACACTAATCCAAAGAAATCGAAGGTTCTGGAACACAAATGTTTTAGGTAAACACGGTTAGAGATAATCCTTATGAGCTGTTAAAAAGATAAAGTTAGTTTATGTTTTCAACGGATTTCTAACCAACTGCCAAACGGATGAGTTTATCTAGGGGATAAGGTTAGCTAGGGTAGGTTCCTCAGCGGCGAGGATCGCTCTGGCCCCTTAACACGTCATTGGTGATCCGTGCAACTGATCACACCCTCTCTTAGAATTCTGTCCTTTTGCTTCAGCGGCCCCCTGAGCTGTGGCCCGAACCCTAAAAGGGTGGCCTCGGGTATTAATCGTTTAATTTAAGGTACTGGTTAAGAGCCTTCTGCGCTAGCCAAATGCTCATTGCCTTCAATTCCATAATTTTAATATTGTACAACTAAATTTCAAAATAATAGATAATTTTTTTTAGACTAATAATTATATTTTGTAATTTTTATACTATATTCGACTACGTTTATGTACTCCATTGTGAACTTGACAAGTACAAGTGTATGTTAATACCCAAGTGCTGAATAAATTTCATTATTTCATTATTTCATTATCAACTCGACTGAGTTATTTTTTTTTATATAAGTTGTGCGATTTCTCCATTGCATGGGAATCCATTTTGATATTTTTTATTGGACATGCTGTTGTGAAGGTCCATTACAAATAATTTTCAAATCGTATCAAAACTATAGGTAAAAAGTAATTATTTGTTTTTGATTCAAGTCAGATATGTCGGAATCCGCAGGCGAAATAAAGTATACGACCTAGCACCAAACATTGCCACGCTAAAGTGTCAGTGGGCAAGGCACAATGTTCGTAGACGGCGGCGATTGGGGCAGAAAGGCCCTCGAATGGCGATCATGAACCGGAAGACGCAGCGTGGGCAAATCCCCTACAGAATTGACTGATGATCTTGTAAGTGGCGTTGAAAACAGCTGGATACAAATGCGTAGATCTTTGGAAGTATTTCGGCTTATAGGATGATGATTATTTCTTACATTATATGAATGAATGAATAAAATATTTATTTGCTAAAACATAGGTACAGGGTTGTTAGGTACATTATAAAAATATCCAACTATATTTGACATAGATATGTCGTGCAAAAATTTTAAGCAATGTCAACTATAATATTATTAATTTAAAACAAATAAAATGTCAAAAACAAAAAGACGATACAAAATAGTAAAGTAAAAACATTAAAAGAGTATTAGATAAAAACATTACATTAAAAATAAACAGATTACAAGCATGTCAAATTTTAAAACCTATATTTAAGAAATTCATCGGTTGAATAAAAACATCTGTCACTTAACCAATTGTACAGGGTCCTATTAAATTCCATGTCGTTTAGCTTTCTTACGCTTTCCGGAAGTTTGTTATATATTATTAAGGCTATATTGTAACAATTTTTATCACTAAGCCTAAGTCTATTTCTTGAGTTGAGTTAGTGGTTAAAATGACAACTACAAGTGTACGAATATAAGATTAATCTAAGTGACGTTGTAATTCTTACTCATCTCGCAAAATATGACATCTACTGTAGAAGTGGGCGTCCCTTTCCCCAATACATTATTTGGTGGGATACACCATAATCACCAGAATTGATAGACGGGTTGGCGATAACAGCATGATGGTCATTAGTACTCAGAAACATAGACTCAGAAGCATAGACTCACGCCTGTCTCCCAGAGGGGTATGCAGAGTAACGGACTTCCATTTGTCACAATCCTTGCACACCTCTTTCGCTTCGTTTACTGACATTATATTCTTCATACATGCTCGCCGGTTTAGGGTACTTCTGACCTGACCTTTCTTAAGTACGTCTCCGATTTGATCAGAGAATGTTCTACGAGGTCTTTCCCTCAGAAACGTTGATAGATTTTCCCTCGGGGCGACTTCCAAATCCCACACGGGATATGATGGGATGGTATAATTCCTCGTTGTCACCACTCAGTTTTATTTGTGCCCAAACACAAGTCACACACGGCCGTCTAATCCCAAACTAAGCTGAACTTGTACTATGGAAATCAGATGACTGATATAGAATAGAATACTCTTTATTGTACACCATAAAAATAAATACAACATGGAATATTACATGGACAAGCTGTACAAAGGGCGGTCTTATCGCATAAAGCGATCTCTTCCAGACAACCTTAGGATGGATAGGAGCTGAACATTAACTTATACCTAGCAGTAGGTGTGCAAAAAGAGATATACCAAAATTATGGTATATCCATAAATAAAACTATTTTTAGTAAATTTACTGTTAAAATATGAAAAAAAAAACACAAAATTAAATATGCAAATAAGACACAAAATTAAATGATAAATTACATATTCTACTTTTTTTTGTTAATACGTACTTATATTGATAATGACACCCATACACAGGAAAAGCCGACATGTTCATGCACACAAATATCTGTCTGTCATGTCACGTTTGCCTTTCAAGCTGCAGGTCGTTCCCACCCAGGGCATCGAACCCACGACCTGCAGCGTGAAAGGCAAACATTTACCAACCACGCCAACCGGCAATACCAATATATCGGCGTTTAAACCAGAGTAAACCACATTTACTCAACATTTAGATCTGTTTACGTAATCTTTATCTTTCATATAATAAATTATAGTTCTAAAAGGCTGGGCACAATTTTTAGATACCATTAATATTTTATGTAAGCCGATTGGCGTGGTTGGTAAATGCTTGCCTTTCACGCCTCTGGTTGTGGGTTCGATTCCCACTCAGGACAGATATTTGTGTGCATGAACATGTCTGTTCGTCCTGAGTCTGGGTATTATTATGTATATAAGCATGTAAAAGAGAAAAGTAGTATACATATGTAATATTTTACATAAGTTATCAGGTTTCCATAGTTCAAGCTCTGCATAGTTTGGGATCAGATGATTGTGTGTGAAAAACTTCCCAGGATATTATAGCATATATTATTTCTAAGTACATATAATAAAATCGTAGGAAAGTCAAAACTGTACATTGAATATTTTTTTTAAAGGATACTTGCGTCGTGATCTACTATCGACATCGAAGCCAAAAATATAGTTTTTACAATTTGTCTGTTTGTCTGTATGTATGTCAGGGCTAAACTCAAAAAGTACTGCATGGATTTACTTCAAATTTTGCATGAATATTACTAAGAGGTCGGGTCAACATTATAGGCTACATATTATCACGCTATCACCTACGGAGGAAGCTGGGAATTTAACGCGGGTAAACCGCGGGGCACGACTAGTATTATATGTAATCATAGTATCGAGATAATCCTAGAACGCTTTGAACATGAGACAACGTTGTGTACGAAAAAATGTAATTAA
Organism: Pseudoips prasinana; assembly: GCA_951640165.1. Lineage (NCBI taxonomy): Eukaryota > Metazoa > Arthropoda > Insecta > Lepidoptera > Nolidae > Pseudoips > Pseudoips prasinana. The sequence goes on along the minus strand of OX621259.1, from coordinate 11,584,913 downwards.
TCATTTGGGATTTTACGTGTGGCTGGGGAAATTATCCATGTATGAATTTTTGTAAGATAAATGGTACAGTTCGTGACGTTTCATTTTAAGGTTGATATATCAACAACTCTGGGTTTTCAGGTTTCATTTGAAGGAGAGAAAATGATTTATTAAAAACTCACGCACTGTCAACTTTTGCACAAAATACGACTAATCACACTAATATTATAATGGGGAACGTTTCTGAGTGTGTGAGTGTGTATGTTTGTTACTTCTTCACGTCTAAACGGATGGAGCGATTTTAATAAAATTTGGTATGGATATAGCCGACACCCTGAATTAGCACATAGGCTATAATTTATAAACTGGTAAAATCGCGGGACACATCTAGTATTATTATAGTTGAAAACACGTCTGAATATACACTCTGAACTTGATAATGTTTTGTTACGCAAGCGGTATAAAAACTTTCCGTGATGAACGTAAAAGCATTTATATAAAAATTAATCTTAGTCTGTATGTCCCTTATAGAATCGTAAACTATGCATTTGATCATGTGATGATCTTCAGCAAAGTGTTGTGCATTAGCCCACGAAGGTTTCTGAGCTAATGCATGCCACCCGCAAAAAGTGTCTGCGGGTGGGTATGTCGGACTTGCACCGACTAAACCTAACCTGCCGTGGACTTCTTCTGGCGCCTGATAGGGGGAGCCCCGGGAACGCGGGTATGCTGCTCCGGTGCCCCTCTTTTGCGCCGGGTCCCAGATGGTTGGGACACGCACCCGGGGAGGGCTGTGGGTTGCCCTCCCCATTTGCCGACTCCACAAACTGTTCGCTGTCTTCCCGGGGCTGCTTGCACGTGGTGGCAGTTGAGGACACTTCTCATACTGCCACCGCGGCCCCGAGGGGAGTTGGGCTAACGGCTGCCGCCGCCGCCCCGACGCCTCCTCCGCCTACGAGCGGGATCGGCTCGTTCCCGATCCCGTTCGGCGGCCTCCTTCTGCAGCAAAACTGCCTCACAGAAGGAGACCACGGCGTCCCATTTGGTGGAGTCGCCAACCAGCATCGCATACACGACTGCTGGCGGCGAAAGATCCCGTCCGATCTCAGCGACCAGGACTCGTCTCTCGGCCTCCCAGGCCGGGCACTCCTCCAGCGTATTGCTCCCGCAATGGTGACAGTGTGTCGTCACTTCTCGGCCGATCCGGCACAGATACTCACCGAAACACCCGTGTCCGGTGAGTATCTGAGTCAGTCTGTAGGTGACGCAACCGCCCTTCCTTCCCACCCAGGCCTCGAGGTGGGGCAGGATAGCACCGACGGCACGTTGGCGCGCGTTCAGCCGCAACTCAAGCCTTGCGCGCCATTGTGTTAGTACGCGCCGGTGTGCATCCCGCCTATAGGCAACGAGCGTCTGCTCTGGCGCCAAACCGCTCTCCCGGCGGACGCGGATCTCGGTGTAAACCGTCGCGTCGACTGCCGCCAGGAGATCAAACGGCGGAAGGCGCGCCAGGAGTGTCGCCGCCTCAAAGGATACCGTCCGGTATCCTCGTGCGATCCGTATGGCCACCACACGCTGCAGGCTGTTCAGGATAGCTCTGCAGCGGGAGGCGCCCGTCAGGCGTTCAGACCAGACGGGCGCCCCATAAAGAACCATGGATCGCACGACACCTCCGTAGAGGCGGCGAACTTCTTCCCTGGGACCCCCAAGGTTCGGCAAAAGCCGGTGTAACGCTCCGGTTACCCGGCGCACTCGGGGGGCCAGACGCTCGAAGTGCTCCTCGAAGCCCCATCGGCTGTCTAGGGTGAGGCCCAGGTACTTCATGTACCGCCCCACCCTGACCTCTGCGTCACCTACACGCATCGACGTACTGGGTGGTTCCTCTCTACGGCGTAAGCCGTGGAACCATAGCGCCTCGGTCTTGTGAGGCGCTACCCGAAGGCCCAGTCTCGTTATGGCCGCGACGACACACGCGACACCGAGTTCGGCGAGCCGTACCGCCCGCTGGAAACTTACCTCCCGGGCTATGACGAGCGTGTCGTCCGCATAGCAGACGACGCTCACCCCGGGAGGGAGGCTTATCCGCAGGACCGCATCGTACGCGAGGCTCCATAGCAGAGGTCCCAGCACGGACCCCTGAGGAACCCCGCAGGAGAGCTCCCTCTGGATCTCAATCCCGTTCCGACCGACGAATTTAATCGTCCTGTCGCGCAAATATGCCCCGACTATACCACGGAGATAGGGAGGCACGTTATGATGGACCAGTGCCTCCCGTATCGCCCGCCAGGGGACGGAGTTGAAGGCGTTGACGATGTCTAAGCTCACCGCCAACGCCACCCCCCCCGCCCGAACGGCGGGCTCCGACAGGGCGCGGACGCGGTTGATCGCGTCCAGCGTCGAACGTCCCTGCCGGAATCCGAACTGGCTGTCCGATAAGTCGGGGCCAACGCGCGACAGATGCTCGCTGAGACGGGCGGCTATGACACGCTCAAAGAGCTTGCCCGCCTCGTCCAGCAAGCAGATTGGTCGGAACGCCGAGGGAGAATCGGCGGTCCTGCCTGGCTTCTGCAAAAGCACCAGCCTTGCCTCTTTCCAGCAGGTGGGGAACACGGCACTACGGAGGCAGCTGGTGAACAGTTGCCTCATCCGGTCCCCCAGGACTGCCAGGGCGCAAACCCACGCCCTTCCCGGTATCCCATCCGGGCCAGGGGCGGTATTTCGGGCAGCTAGTAAGATACTAATTTATAAAGTTTAACGCGGGTGAAACCGCGGGGCACAGCTAGTACTGCATAAGATGAATTATTCGCCAGAACTTAGAGAACGCAGCTTTGTGTAATAAACTTTTATGAACTGATAACTTCTGTAGTAGCGTTGGGCATTTTTGAGATGGAAAAAAAATGAAATCTCGACCCTGATACCGTTACCGACGCGTCTGTATATAAATATGTCCATATATTGAGTGTATGTACAGACGCCAATAAACCCCAATCTGTCAAATTTGCCCAATTTAAAGTGAACCTTAGGCTTTTGTGATAAAGTTGAAAATCTATTAAAGAAATTGGACAGATTGAGGTAGCTGGATGGGCTGGCGTCTGTACATAGGAACACATACATGTTGGCATTTTTGGAGATGGGAATAACGATTGAACTCGCGACACTGTTACCGTTATGGATACCATGTAATCGTGATCAAGTTTTCACTTATGACAACACTCCAGGAATGCGACTGTGTTTTTTTTTTAAATTTATATATTATTATAGTAATACACAAGTCACCTGATTGGAAATGAGTACCGCTCGCCTTAAGAATGTATTATTTTGGTAGTTTAAGATACCAGTGGAAGGTGCATTGGCGTATAGTGTCTTAAGGCTTTTGTGAGAATATTAAACCCAATTTTCGGACAGCCAATTTTATCTTAAATAAAACTAAATAGATAAATTAAATTGATGAACTTTATTGTGGCACATAGGTTACATACGGATGTTATGTTACAAGTTTAGTCCAACTATGACCCGCCATACTGGCATACAATATTGAATTGGTAGAAATATGTTATTAAATACATATTACAATAATATTATTAAACATGTCAAATTTATAATAAATAATTTTGGATATGTTACATCGCTCAGCTAGACGGAGAAAATGAATCTTTTAATTTTAATAAGTTTAGATGAGAAACTTTAAGTTATGGAATCAGGTGTTACTTTGCGGAAATCCATAAGGTTTGTATTGTCCTTCTTGCATGTACATATTTTTGCGGGTGAATGGGCGGTGCTAATAGCATCCCGGCATAATTAAACTAACAATTGACGGGATTAACACTACATATTGAGTTTGTATTTCGATTCACCAACATAAGCGAACCTAAAAATCTCGTAATCCGAAACACATTTTATAACGCCCAGGCGGTACAAAAAAAAGCCATTACTTCCGATTTAAACCTTCACCAGATTCGAATAAAATCGAATGCTACCAACCAATCTGTATCTACCGGAATCAATTTCGCGCTGATCCTATTACGCGCATTATTTGGGTAATATCGTTCGAACGCGCTCTTTGAATAAATTAGCGTACTCAGATCCGATTTGGAGTTGGATTGATGTTTTGTTAAGAGTTTGATGTTCGAACTAGTTGTCTAATAGTTTGTTGATTGGGGCGCTAATTTATTAATAGGATTAGAGATATAGGCATCACTTGGTATCAGCCGAATGACACTCACTGCTGAACAAAGGCCTCTCCAAAAGATTTCCACAATGGAATTGTGTCCATCAATTGGAAGGATATGCCATAATGGCCACGTTCGGCAGACGGGTTGGCAATCACAGTATGATGGTCATAAGGCACAGAGAGACGCTGCGGACTGTTATCTGAGTGGTATTCCCTTGGCTACGACGACTCCTATGTCCCCCACGGAATGACATGGGGTATAAGTATTCGTTGAAATCAGCCACACAAGTGAACTTATCATTTCAATGCTGGTAAATACAAATGTAACTAATATAAACATAATTTAATATAACTTGGGGCAACAAACACACTGCCATCTGATCCCAAACTAGGCGAGTCTGTGCTATGGCAATCAGACTACTGATAAATATACTTCTAATTCTGAATACATACATATTATTGATACATTATACCGAAATAATGAACTTTATTCAGCGCTTGGTTATTAACATACACTTCTGCTTGTCAAGCAAATGCAGTACATACATAAACAGTCAGATACACTAACAAAAACAGTTGAATTAGTCCGTCCGTCGGAGACACAGATCTAATAATCGTAGACATGACACAAAGATTTGCCCTGGTTGGGGATCGAACCCACGACCTCTGGCAAGACCACAATTTGAAACTTAGTGTTCAAAAACTTTAAGCCGATCGCTTAAATAAGGTCTGAAAAGAAATTATTGCACTTAAGTAAATGTGTTTAATTTAAAAAAGAAATAAAAGATAATTAATCGTGTTATATGAAATCTACGCCACTGGCAATCAGTAGGGGAAGAAAGGTATAAAAATGGTTTCTATAAAGCATACTTACATCTACTTCCTACAAAGTCAATATTCTGAGTCTTTATTATTTACAAACATTTTTATATTATACTGGCCTCTTTTGAATGATTTGATTGATTGGATGGGTTTGTATGTAAAATCTAAGAAAGTAGGGAATATCATTATTAGTAAATCTCTACTTTTTAAAGACTATGCAGTATATAGAAATGAAACAAAGGACGTTACAAACATGCAATCCACGAACAAAAAGAACAACTCCGTATAATAATATCCTAAAACATTTTTGACACACGGCCATCTGATCCCAAGCTAAGCAGAGCTTGCACTATGGAAACCAGATAACCATTATACTACATATACTACTTTTCTTTTGTAAATAAATACTTATGTAGGTAATTATACCCAGACTCAAGACAAACAGACATGTTGATGCACACAAATATCTGTCCTGGTTGGGATGCAGCGTGAAAGGCAAGCATTTACCAACCACGACAACGGGCCCGTCGGACTATGTATGGGTCATATAAATAACAGACGCGAAGCTTAAAGGTGCTTCAGTAGTAGCGAGGAAACCACCATAACCATTGCGCCACATAATCACTGTAATATTATAAAGGCGAAAGTTTGGGAGTGTGTATGTTTATTGCTTCTTCACGTCTAAACGGCTCGAGGGATTTTAATAAGATTTGGTGTGGAGTTAGCTGACACCCTGGATTAACACATAGGCTATAATTTATGAAGTTTAACGCGGGTAAAACCGCGGGGTACCGCTAGTTCATTATATGATTAAGTTGGTCGTTGGCCCCCTACAAGGTGGACCGATAATCTTGTGAGGGTCGCTGGAAGTCGCTGGATGCGGAAAGCGCAAGACCGGCAATTGTGGAGATCTTTGGGGGAGGCATTTGTCCAGCCTCCTTCGGCTGATATGATGATGATGATTAAGTTATCAGACACAAAGTCAAAGTACAGATGCCAGCACATCGAGCTACAACGATCTGTCAAATTTCTCCAATTGAAAGTGAACCTTATGCTTTTGTGATAAAGTTGAAAATCTATAAAAGAAATTTGAGAGATTGGGGTAGCTGGATGTACTGGCGCCTGTACCTACTGGCATCTGTTACTAAAGTAAAAAAAACTTCGGTCAAAAGTAAACGACATGGTCCAAACACTCTGCTAGAAAAAATAGTCGAAAGATAAACATGACCCTTACCCGTAACAGCCTCAAGATAAACGTACATCAATTGATTCCAGTTTCCGCTTTTAATGGCCATTTCCGGTAGCGGAAGACATCCCTTATTGCAAATATTGATGCGATAAGTCAATATTTTATTTCTACACACCCATTCAGTTATGGGTCACTGTTGACACGTTCAGTACAGTACCAAAGGTAAGTAATTTTTTTGATCCATAACATTCACACGATAATGGGAACTTTTATATATAGTAAACGGTTCAAAACATGTTTAGTTTTTATTTTTAAAGACGACGCCCGCGCTATTAATGTTATCGCTGTGTCGCGGGGTACTTTTTCATATTAGATTGAAGGGGTCAGCAACACGTGTTTGCTGACTCTTATTCATATTAGGAAGGCTGCTGTGTGGTGACGGCGACAAATACCAGAATCAGAATATCATCACCCCATCTCATCCCGTGGGGGGCGTAGAAGTCGACCCGAGGGAATATCTACCAGAGGATAGGCAGCAGCTTCCTTCTGATGACTATGACCATCTTACTGCGATCGCCAACCCGCCTGCCAAGCGTGGCGATTATGGCATATCCCCCCAAGACGATTCTTGAGGGAGGCTTGTCCAGCAGTGGACTCATTAAGCTGTAATGATGATGATGATGATGATGATTCATATTAGAGTGAAGGGGGGAAGATCAGCAACACGTGTTTGCTGACTCTTAAAGGCCGACAAGAGCCGGCTACGCACACGAGACTCCTCTGATGTTGCGACTGTCTATGGGCAGCGGTGATCACTTACCATCTGGTGACCCACTTGCTCATTTGACGCCCTATGATATTAAAAAAATATATACATACAAACCTTGTCCAGATAATAACGAACACATAATAGAAAGATCTATCTAATTTGTTGCAGTCAGTGCCATAGTACAAGTTCTTCCTAGTTTGGGATCAGATTGCAATGTGTAAGTTGTCCCAAGATATATTATTTTACATATAAATAAATAAAATAAATATCTAGGGACAATGTCACACAGATCATCCTAGCCCCAAACTAAGCAAAGCTTGTACTATGAGTACCAGGCGACGATATACATACTTATATAGATAGATAAATACTTATATACATAGAAAACATCCATGACTCAGAAACAAATATTCGTCCTCATCACACAAATATTTGCACTTACCGGGATTCGATCGCCGGACCACCAGTTTCGTAGGCAGGAGCACTACCAACTAGGCTACGGTGACCGTCAATATATATATTGTGTCATTATATTATTTCCTATTTGGGATCAAAATTTGAGACGGTTAGGTCATTAAATTTAAACAAATATTGAACTACATTGTTTTTTAGATTTAATCTTTTGCGAGAAAGTAATAAAGATTTAACGTTACATTCGCATTCATGACTTCTTACTTTGATGTGAACACATATCGTCAGCAGTTTGACACATTTTACGGTCTGTAATATAATATTCTGTTTTATTTAAATAAAAGCAATTCAATCTACTTTGTTTTATACGTGCTCGTAACCATTCAGAATTATATTTCTTATATCATATTCTGGAGTACCATTATGGCTTTGAATAAAGAATATAGAAGACACTATTTTTTTTATATATTATAGAATGGAAAACGAGCCAGTGGGGCACCTGATGGTAAGTGATCACCGCCACCCATAGACACTCGCAACACCAAACCCCTCCATACCCACAGTGTCGCATTTATAATTTTAGTAGGATGTGTTATTTAGATAGATGAGCTATATTAGGCTAGGCTTTTGCTAGCTACAAAGTTTCATCAAAATCCGTTCAGTAATTTTTGCGTGAAATAATAACCTATATCCATACACCCATAGCCGTAAGAATTGCCAAGCTGAAGTGGCAGTGGGCAGGGCACATAGCTCGTAGAGCCGAAGGCCGCTGGGGCAGAAAGGTTCTCGAGTGGCGACCACGAACCGGAAGACGCAGCGTGGGCAGGCCCCCTACAAGATGGACCGATGATCTTGTGCGGGTCGCTGGAAATCGCTGGATGCGGATAGCGCAAGACCGGTAATTGTGGAGATCTTTGGGGGAGGCCTTTGTCCAGCAGTGGACGTCTTTCGGCTGATATGATGATGATGATGATGATACACCCATAACCCCATTCTCACAAACTTTCGCATTTATACTATTAGTAGGATGTGTTATTCGTATGTATAAGCTATATTAATACATAGTTTCATCAAAATCCGTTCGGTACTTTTTGTGTGAAAGAGTAATAAACATAATCCATACATCTTTACTCACAAACTTTCACATATATAATATTAGTAGGACTAGGATGAAAAGGCTCGCACGGCTCCCTGTCGTTTCGGGTGACGCAGGTGCTCTCGGGGCATGGCTGCTTCGGGAAGTACCTGTGTCGCATAAACAGGGAGCCGGACGCCCGGTGTCACCACTGCGTCGACTGTCGGGAGGACACGGCGCTGCATACGCTGGCAGAATGTGCCGCTTGGGAGGAGCAGCGCCGTGCCCTCATTTCTGGAGTAGGCAGTGACCTGTCGCTGCCGGCCGTCGTGAATTCGTTGGTTGGCGGCGAAGAGTCCTGGGACGCGGTGGTTTCCTTCTGCGAGACAGTCATCTCGCGGAAGGAAGCTGCGGAAAGGGAGAGGGAGATCACATCCTCTCACCCAGCCCGCAGCAGACGCACCGGGCGTCGGCGGAGGGCGGATAACGCCCTCTTCCAGCCCCCCTAAATGGGTCCAGGGGCGACGGATTCGGGGGCGTCCGTCGCCCACTATACATCTGGACCCGAGGCGGCGGCGCGACGTGTTCCACGCGCGCCCCTCTTAGACGTAGCGGGGGGAGTTCAACACCTCACTCCCCCCGCTAATGCGAGGAAACCCGCAGACATGGCCAGCACCAGATGGGGGTTGCGGAAGTATCGTTTGTTCCCGCGACCCCCGGCGCAGGTGTGAGATGGAACACCGGGAAAAAAAAAAAGGATGACAAGGCTTGTGTTGTGAGAAGTTCTACGCGGTTATAGAACACTAGCTGTACCCCCAGTTTTACCCGCGTTAAACTTTGTAAATTGTAGCCTATGTGTTAATCCAGGGTGTCAGCTAACTCCATGCCAAATTTAATTAAAATCCCTCTAGCCGTTTAGACGTGAAGAAGTAACAAACATACACACTCACAAACTTTCGCCTTTATAATATTAGTGTGATTGTCTACCGTAACTGAGATTGGTGATAGTCGTGCCAGTTAAGTTGCGAAGATCTGAAATCATTCATCATTGAAACAATTACAGAAAAGATTAACATTTATAGATATGATCCGGTTTCTTAGAAGTCGTTGTTTATCCATTTCAATGTCGTTTGTAAGTATCTGTAATATATTATTCCAAGAAAGGTCTCGTGACACAATAAATGTAAAGGAATAGATAATACACAGTTAGATTGTATCAGTGAATTAAAGATATCACAGAATAAGAAAGTCAAATCATTTTCTCTCATCTTACATGATAAGCCAAACCTTTAGGCTCTTAAGTCACTCTTCTTTCAACAAGTCTTATTTGAACCCTACCTTATGCAAGATACTTCAAACATGCTTATACCATTTCTGCTTAACCAGTAGTCCTCACCAATCCGAAAACAAACAAAAAGTTTAAGCACCTAGGCGTACGTTTTGTCTACAGATGAGTGAACACCCGACGGTAGTTATTAGGCAACAGACTATAGGCCATACCAGACGTTAAGGGTGGCTTGGACAGTTTTGACACTAGAATAACCACTGTCTGAAACTAATGAAACCGGTGAATCAATGAAAAAGTGAACTAGAGTAGAAATTAAACGTGATTTTCGGCCACGGCGGCCAGTCTCAACAGAGATTAGCCATCTGCGCGGGACATATTATAGTGCTCAAGTGTCTGAGCAAACACAGGAGCACTTTCTATTCCATCACCCTCATGATCCGATGGGACACCTAGCGACACGACCGGAAAGAGGTCATCTACAGGACCGACGGCTTTAAGTGCTCTCTGATACCCGGGGGTATAATACCGCCAACTCCCAGACTTCGGGCTGATGCTGAGTTATTTTACATTTTACAGAAAAGTCCCAAAATCACTTTTGGCCCGACCCAAGATTTAAACCCAGGACCTCGTTCTCTGTGGGTGAACACGCTACCGCTAGACGAACGAGGTAGTAACTAACAACATGGCACTTAAGTAGCCTCTATAAGATGCAACCAGTTTTTTTTATTAAGGTAAGAAAGGCAGTTGTTACGAATCGAACCTTTTTTGGAACACTTTATATTCAAAATTCTTGTGCTATTAAAAAATTTTATACGTCAATGTGAGTTCACAGTTTTTCCCATTTTAATAAACCATAGTTTCTCCTTTACCAGCGTATTATTGGTATATGTTTAATTTCCTTCCGATATTTAACAGCAGTATTTACTGATAAACAGAATAAACATGGTTAGTCTTTAGACAAACTATTCAATTGAATATATATACAACATGTAACGTATTTACTCCCTAACACCCCAATTAAAAATAAAACTGAGATATTAAAAGTCTTATTACTTTGACTTACGGTCCATTTCAATTTGTTTTGACTGTACAGGGTTAATATGACAATAATTTCCGTAGTTTTAATTATTGTTGGAATAAAAAATTACCTATATTAAAAATGATACAAATCGATTCAGTAAACGATTTTGTACTATTTTCAGGATGTGCGTTAATTATGTTACATGTTATGGGTACTGGTAGTGCGCGGCAAAAAGTTTCTTGTGAAAGGCACGTTGGTAGATGACCATTCATCCGTGATAAGAAAATAAGAACAGAACTTAAAAATAACATTATGCGTGCTGCAACAAGTCTACAGAAACAAGACTATTAATTAATCGTACGAATCAATTACAAGGCCAGAATCAAAACCACGACATTACATCTCAATTAATTCTGTAAAAGGGATCTCAACTTCAAAATCAAACCAATCAGCGAGGCGGAATAATACCAGTTATTACCGCACAAAAGACGCTCGGGGCGGTTCATAATAGCTAAACCGGGTCAATAAACCAGTATGCGCTGGTTGAAACTGGAATGTTCTGGAATACAATTTTCTATCTAACGATAAATGTAACCAGATATTAATTAAAGTACATGCAATGAATCCTTCTGTGTGGTGACGGAGGTGAGTATCAGAATATCATTATACCATCGCCTCTCGTGGGGGAGTAGAGGTGGGAGCACGGGCAGCAGCTTTCTTCTGTGTACTATGACTATCTTACGGAAGTGATCTCAGTAAACGCGTTTGTCAAGCGTGGCGATTATTGCATACCGCCCATGTGATTTTTGGGAGAGGCTTGTCCACCAGTAGACTTATTCCAGCTGTTATAATGAATCAACGTCTGGCTTTAAAGTTCCTTGAAAAACAATTTCTGCCATTAATAGTATGTATACCTGCCCAGCTAAAATGAGCTAAGAAAAACCTGGAAAATGTCATGAATATATATAAGATAAAGATAAGATAAGATAAATACACTTTATTGTACACCATTATACATTAAAGTTACAGGATCAGAAATAATTATAAAAAAGGTACAATGGGCGGTCTTATCGCTTAAAGCGATCTCTTCCAGACAACCGTAAGTTGGACTATATTGTATGGAATTAGGAGTAGGGGTAGAGTGTAAGGTGTAAAACTATAGAATATGATTAAGTATCTACTTAAGACTAATAGTGGTTTCTACTTAATAGTAGTACTACCACTAATTATTTACATAATATATTACTTATACCTACTTATTTGCATACAATACATAGAATACTAATAATAATATAATATAATATATAAATATATAAGGTGTTACAAAAATATCTGCCACGGCTTTAATGGGAGGTAGTATTGTGTTTATAGATTACAATAGTGAAGAGCTTTCGTACCCCGAAACAGTTATTTCAATTTGAGAAGATAAAGTAGTTAAATAAACATCGACTCTACTGCGCATAAAACCGTTCACAAATTACGCGCAATGTATCGCTTCGTCAATGAAAACAACTGCTCTCTCTTCTACTACTACTGCTTCTCTTCGGTGAATGAAAACTGAAATCACAATCTGTAATAATACGCAGGCACAAGTGTTTTAAAAGTGAATTTACTTACCAGCTACTGCATTCTTCCAAAAAACTTACGTAAATAAGATGATAAACTTCCCATCACACTTATAACAGGCTTTGGACTGTCAAGTTAGTGTAAGAATCGCATTTTATTTCTTATTATTATTAAACAATAGGTAAGTACAATTTAGATTAATATCAAATAACGATGAATTATAGTAACTTGGCGTGTTTAAAAGTTAATCATCTTATTTACAACAATTGCACCATATTCACAGTTATTTACACACTCCCTACCTACTTATCTACAAAACTGTTGCACAAGTCCACCTTCGCGTTGTACACAAATGAAGGCACGCTTACGTACATGTCTCTTAACTTTATTTAATGTGTCCGTTTCACTTTTCACTAGTCTAAATGCGCGTTTGATTCGCCTTTTTAGTTCTCCTACACTTCTAATATCATGTCCAGTTTGGCCGTACACTAGGTCCTTTACACGACCCCACAAAAAAAAGTCTAGAGGGGTTAAATCTGGCGAGCGAGGAGGCCACGGCACTGGCCCTCCTCGGCCTATCCATCTTTCACCGCCGTACCAGACACCGTTTAAAAATTCCCGTACGCTGATGGCGAAATGAGGTGGTGCTCCGTCATGTTGAAAGTGTAGCCCTCTTATCTCTTCAAGAGGAATACGTTCCAACATTCTTCTTACACGGGTTTGTAGTAAGCGCAGATACGTCTCTCCGTTCAGTCTGTCTAAGAACACTGGTCCTAGAATTCTGTTCCCCAGTATCCCAGCCCACACATTAACACTGAACCGAGTCTGAAAGTGATCAGGCCGCACTACACGAGGATTCTCCTCAGTCCAGTAATGCGCATTGTGTATGTTGAACATACCAACCCGTGTGAATGTGGACTCGTCAGTCCACAGAATATTGCGTCGTTCTTCCGTAATCCAATTACAAAACGCGAGGCGGGCCGCGTAGTCAGGTGGATGCAGTTCTTGGACTCTTGTAAAGTGGTACGGATGGAGCCCTTCCCGATTTAAAAGCCGCCACACGTAGGCGTGGCTCACTTCGAACACTCGAGCAGCATCTCTGGTGCTCGCAAGAGGATGATGTCGGAAGAAGTCCAACACTTCCTCTTCGAGTTCGGCAGAATATGGAGGCCTGCCTGCGTCAGCCGGAGGTGGGTCAAAACGGCCGTGTTCTCTAAACCTGTACACGGCATCCAGAAGGGTATGATGACTCGCACACCAAACCTCTGCTGGTATAAGTTCACTGCATGCGCAGTTACAGAGTTACACTCGCGGTAGCACAATACCATTTCATGGCGTTCTTGATTAGAATACCGTGGTCTGGAAGGCATTTTTATTAAAGGCGCGCGAAATTCCGGTTATTGACCGCTCGGGCGGGGGGCGAGGTGCGACTGGCGAACGCCGCGCCGCCGCGCCGCGCCGCGCGCGCCGGGCGGTTCGGTAGCGCGTGCGACGAGCGGGGTAACCTGCGCGGGGGGCTGCGCAGTGAGAACAAAGTGGCCCGCGCGCAGCGGCATCGTTTAGCGGCAACAACTTATGAATGAAGTCTACAGAGTGGGTTTATGCATTATGAAATCAATTCAAATTTATACGTACAATTTTTTGTATGAAAAAAAATATGTCATATTATCAATAATTTAACTTTACTATTGTAATCTATAAACACAATACTGTCTCCCATTGCAGCCGTGGCAGATATTTTGGTTACACCTTATATATACATATATAATATATAAATAGACATAGATATATTATATAGATAGATAGATAAAAATATAATAAATATATTCCGTTATGATGGAAATATCAACGATATCTAGCAGGGTCATATGATGGACAAGAAAAAAAGGAACACTTATTGCAACTGTGACAGATAATGTTTGGTCACAAGATTTTTAAACGTAGGTAAAGATTGAGCGCGTCTTATAGATACTGGTAACGCATTCCAGAGACGAGCAGCTACAACAGTAAATGATTTGCTGTAGAAATTGGTGGAATGCGTTGGTAAGGTTAGTTGCAGGTTTTCTGATGATCTCAGTGACCTGACATGCGTGTCATTGAGGAACTTGAAACGTTCTTTGAGATAATAGGGTGAAGAGGGAATAAAGAGAATATTGTACAGGAGAGATAAGATATGTGCATTCCGACGAAGACGAATAGGAAGCCACTTGAGTTTAGTACGAAATTCTGAAACATGGTCATATTTGCGAAGACCAAATATGAACCTAATACAGAAATTTTGGAGACGCTCAAGTTTGTCAAGTTGTTCCTGGGTTAAATCAAGATAGCTGGCGTCAGCGTAATCGAGAATAGGAAGAAGGAGAGATTGTGCAAGCGCAATTTTCGTGGTAATAGGCAGGAAGTTACGAAGCCTTCGCAAAGAACCAGCAGAAGCAAAGATTTTACGGCTAACTTCCTGTACTTGCGGAGCCCATGAGAGATCTATGTCTATTAAGATTCCCAAATTTCTAACATTTTTAGCCAATGGAATTACAGTGTTATTCAAAGTAATATCGGGAATTTGTGACCAATCTACTTTAGTTCGCATCCTAGTACTGCCGATAACAATTGCTTGCGATTTGGCCGGGTTAACAGTAAGCCCATAGCTATCACTCCAGGAGGAAATATGTACAAGATCTCTGTTTATGAGACGAATAGCTTCAGGCAGGTTACTGGGAGTTGCTTGACTGTAGATCTGGAGATCATCAGCATAAAGGTGGTAGGATGAAACTATTTTTTGGGAAATGGCATTAATAAATATTGCAAATAAAAGAGGAGATAAAACGCCACCCTGCGGCACGCCTACAGATGTATTACACCAGGAAGAATAAGCGTCTTCGATGTGAATCCGTTGACGTCGGCCAAACAGGTAACTGTGAAACCAATCAATTACCGTTGGAGATATGTTAAGAGAGCGTAATATGGCTAGCAATACATCGTAGTCGATGGTGTTAAAAGCATTACTGAAATCTAACAAACAGAGGACTGAGAGTTTGCCATTTTCCATGCCAGATCTCACTTCATCAGTAATGTGAACTAGCGCTGAAGTCGTACTATGACCCGGACGGAAACCGGATTGGAAAGGATTCAGGAGAGAATTATTACAAAGGAAAGAATTGAGTTGGTTATGGATAAGGCGTTCAAGGGATATTGAGAGGAAGGGTAGTATGGATATCGGACGGTACTCAGAAAAGGATTGAGGATTGGATTTTTTTGGCAGCGGAGTGATTTGTGAGTCTTTCCATTGTGATGGAAAAGAGCCACTGGAAACGGAATAATTAAAAATGTGTGTAATGACAGGAAGGATTTCATCTAAAATGGGAAGGATCATATTACGACTAACACAATCACTACCAACCGCGTTAGAAGTGATTGATTGAATACTCTTCTTAACATCACAATCGGTAAACTGACTAAAGAAAAACGGTGAATGATCAGGAGTTGGAAGCAGAGATAGATTTCTTATAGTATTTAATTTAACTGACTTATTCATATCAGACGACGATGAGAAATGCTGATTCAATAAATCAAAATTTAAGTCTTTTGGAATAGTTTCTTGACGAGATTTTCCAACTCCCAGTGATCTAAGAAATTTCCAGATCTTAGCTGGGTCTCCGTTTTCCACAGAGGTATGGATATGTTGGCGTTGCGCTTTCCTACACACCTTATTACAGTGATTACGAATAATAACATATTTTTCCCAATTTTGTGAATTAGGGCGGGCCTTATACCTGGACTTAGCCGCTGCTTTTTTATTCATTGTTGACTTAAGGTCGTCTGTCAACCATGGTGCTGGAAGGTGCTTCACTTTTACAGGGCGTACGGGAGCATGTCTGTCATATAAACGCAAGAGGTATTTCGTAAAATAGTTCACCTTGACATCCATGGAATCAGCCGAAAAAAGAGGTGTCCAGTCTAGATTACTAGCATCCTCCCGAAGATTTTCTAGGTTCATCGCACGAAAACTGCGCTGCAGAAGAATTCTCGATTTAGCCTTGGGTGAACGAACCTTATAGGATAAGTAAATCAAGTCGTGATAGGAGAAACAGTCTGCTGAACACTGACCGTGCTTATTTACGTGCTCTGCAGAGGATACAACTGTAAGGTCAAGAAGAGAAGGAACGGAATTTGGGAAATGATGTGTGGCACTTAGCGGCAACACGGTCAGGTTATTTGACTCTACTGTAGAAATAAAAGTTAAAGCTCGAGAATCCTTCCTAAGAAGGCAGGTGTTAAAATCACCCATAATGATAACTTGGCTGTACGACGGAACAAGCTTTTCGAGAAGAATATTTAAAGAAGAGAAAAAGTTAATTTTTAGAGAAGGTGAATAGTAAACGCCGAGTAAAAGTTTAGTATGTTGGAGTTCAATTTCCAAGAAAAGATGCTCGCCTGCATTTGGTGGTGCAGGTTGCGCTGAGATATCGACTATGGAGTATGGGATATGTGACCTGAGATAAATAGCTACACCCCCACCACCACCTACAGAGCGATCATTCCTCACAAGATGGAAACCTGGCAAGTTATAAGAAACTGAAGGGAGACAAGGCTTTAGCCATGATTCTGAGACAAGAATAGCATGTAAATTCTTACAATCGAAGCTAGCCAGCATATCGGAAAAGTGTGCCGGAATGCTTTGGGCATTAATATGGACAACATTGAAATCTCTGGGAACATCAGAAAACAGAGCTGTAAGATTTTCACTAAGTGACGGAATGCTTTCAAAACTAACACTATCACTTATTACTGAGAAATAATCACCACTAGACATTTTATGACAATAATAATAATAATATGTTTAAAAGATATAAATAATAATTTATCTAAATACTTAAATATCTAACCTACTTAAATATATAGTTCCAATTAAAATTATACTAATTTATTATTCAGTATATATGGTCCAACTGCCAGTTGTGTATATGTAACAAAACCAAGTATTATAAATTAAAACTATATAAACAATACATAACTAAGCATTAATTCAAGTATCGGGCATATGTAAAACAATTTACTAAAACAAACAAAATAATAATTACTTTAAGAAGATAAAGAAAAATTAAGTATTATCTTGTCCGACAGTACCATGCTCATGAGAATACTTATTAATTTGAACGTACAAGAGAAACTTATGTTGACATGTTGACGTTGACAGTTAGGTTAGGTTATTGACGAATAATTAAACGTAGTTTTTTACATTATCTTTACAAATATTTTAAGTTTGCGGTATCAAAACAAGTTTTATAGTAATAGTTAGCATGAAAAGTGGGTAAATACTATAACCGTGAGCAAAGGTGCCAGCGGACAAGATGATGCTTTGCTTACCCGATACCTGTGTCAACTTTATGCTTCTATTAAAACTTTATTGATGTGATATGCAATGACGACAAACATTACTTCTTCAAAGTGGCCTGGCGTTTAGATCTTGTTAATGCCGGTTTCTGTCCTGCATCAGATGGTTTGGCAGTATCGTTCTGCTGGATATTATCGACCTCAGCTATCGTACTTACTCGATGGCGAGTACCACCGGCCACGACATAGACATATCCGTCCCTCGTGTAACATTGACTCAATCCATGAGTTCGCCTGGCATGAAGAAAGACGTCATGAAGGGATTTAATAAGGAACTCTGACAGAGTAATACCTGAGCCCTTTAGCTTGGTTTTTGTAAACCAAATGGCATCCCGATCCGCTTGCCTGATAAGCTTCAAGAGAATTGGTCTGGGCTTATTATTAGAGCTAGCTTTACCCATACGATGGCAACGCTGGATGTTTGTGGCACAAAAGTCAGTTAGATGAAGCTTGTCTTGAATAACTTTAGCAGCAACATCTGTAGTGTCCTCCTTTGGCTGCTCTGCAACACCATGTAGGAGCACAATTCTTCGACGACTTCTGATTTCCGCATGCTCTATGCCATGTGAGATTATATTAATTTGCTTCTGTAGTGTATCAAGTTGCAGCAGCATGAATGACTTGAATGAAGCAACTTCAGCAGCAAGTGTGGTGGATGTTGACACTGTTGATGACTTTTTGATCTCTGCTTCTACATTAGTCATTCTCTTCTGAAACATCTCCTTAAGCTCCAATAATGTAGTTTGGATGTTTTCCATTATTGTTATGTAACTGTTTGTTCAACAAAGTTTTAGTTTTATTTGGTGAGATAAAGATGTGAGAACACTTGTCTGGCAGTTGGTAAGTTAAATATTGTAAAATTTCTTAAAATATAGTAGAATTATATATGTTTTAATATTGTTTTTCTATTTAATGAACACAGTCCAAGTTAAATCAACTAGTTGCTTCAACTACCCACACTCCAAAACTAAATTATTATGTAATTTATTGAAGCATGCCTTCTTGGAATATCTCTATTATATTGTCACGTTCGGGTTTCGAACCCTGTACCTGTAAGGGTTTTGGTGGGTTTTGTTGACTAGAATGTTCTAGATAGTACCAGAACAAAAGAAAAAGGATAGCTGATGAAAAGGACATACAAAATTTTTAATGTAAAAAATATGGTTTCAGAATCAAAAAAAGAGATGATGCGAGTTTTGCGAATGAAAAGAAAGAATTGAGTAAAGACAAGGACAGAATCATTATGATTAATCTGTCGGTATATCGGTGAAGAGTCTCGAAAGAAAAGAATGACTTTCAAAATGTTTAAAATGTGGAATAATTTAGGGGTATATAAGCGGAATATCAAAAGCAGAACGGTGAGTTTTCATTCAAGTGGACCGAAGGCGAATTAAGACTAAGAAATAAAGTGGAAAACTGAACAAGTGCAAGTGATTAGCGACAGTGAACAGTGGCAAGTTTTCCGTACACAGTGAGAAGTGTGCGTCGCCGCGTCTGGACTATACTTTTGGTAGTGCTCGTCACGAGGACACTGAAGAGAGACACGTGTGAACTCTGACAGAGATCTAGTCGCCACTTCGCCAGGACTCAAGTAAGTGGGTTCCGTGATCTTAGTGGTGAACCAACTGGCACTGTCGACGCCAATAAAGTAACGGGACGGGATGTAATTTGTGTCCGTCTATTATATGTTGGTAAATTACCCCGCGACACAGGGATTAGATTCCCTAGTGAGGACGCAGTCTTTAAAAAAAAGTTCCCATGCAAACACTGGTTTCTTTTCAAATGTCCTGAACCATAATATTTCACTCACCATAATATTTATTTTGTTAATATTGCTACTATCTCCGTATGCTTTGGCTCTAGGAATCCTCAACGTGGTCACGTTTTGCACTAAACGGTAGCATTATTTAATAGAGAGAGAATAGAACCTACCTTATTATCGCTCTAAAAGTTATTACACTGTTAATTTAGTTCGAAGGCCTCCAGATTTCGTTGAAGATGAAGAAAATTTTGGCAATATAGCATTGGTAAAATCTACAAGTTTTTCTCGCCTTATAATAAAGTTTATAATTGCCCAAAGTTTAGTTTATACATTTGTGACCGAAATTAGTACTGAATATCCAGTTTTGACTATCTACTTTTGCTCTGTACTGCACAAGACAGGTTGTTGTAGTTTTAAGTGTTAAGATATTATCTAATGATACTGCCGCCCAATATTCATGATCATTCATAATTTAGTTAAAATAAGTTGGATTAACGAACTCTTAGTTCTTTTTTTGCGTTAGTCCGTTAGGTATAAATAAGTAGTAGTTGTTGATGTGGAGATGCAATTAGATTTGCAGCATCAAAAGAGACGCTGTGATTTTAGTAAGCGATGATGGAAATAATCGATCAATCGTTCACTGACGGCCGTTTTAGATCGAGAGCTGGAATATCCACAAATCAACAGAAAATATTTGTGATAATGTTGTGTGCATCAAAATGAACTCCTTTGTAACCTAAACGTAATTAGTTACATTACTTTTGTTGTAAACTAAGTTAAGTTAAGGATTATCTGTGTTTGTTGCCAATAAATCACTTTTTCTTTCTCTTCTAATTCATTCGAGTTCTTTCGCTGTCTACAATATCATCACCCCATGTTATCCCGTGGGGGGCGTAGAAATCCTCCCGAGAGAATACATACCAGAGAACGGGCAGCAGCGTTTTTCTGTGAATTATGACCATCAAACTGCGATCGCCAACCCGTCTACCAAGCGTGGCGATTCTTTGGGAAGGTTTTTGCCCAGCAGTGGATGTAATTTGGCTGATATGATGATGAAGAATACCTTATAGCATGACTAGACGTCAGGACGCTGAACTTGTATTAACATTTGGGTTGGGAGCATTGCTGTTTCAGTCAGCCCATATTGGTTGTGTTGCTTTGACGGTTGAATCAGAAAAGTTTGACTTTTATTTTCGCTTGTCTACATATCATCGACTATGTAAAAGTATGGACGTAGGAAAGCACGAAGTTGTATTGTCTTTGATTTACACACAGGACACTCTGAGTCTTTGTGTCCGCAAATTATAAAAAGGGTAAATCATGCACGAGTCTTTTATGGCAACTAAATCATAATATACCTTAATGCTGTGTAGAAGAATTGTTGGCTATTACTGCATTTTTACTAAATTAAAATTCCTTTCACTTGCCGTTAGCATTCACTTACTTTTTCCAACCACATAAAAGGGCTAAACCGTAATAAATCTTAATAACTCGGAAAGTGTAACGATATTTTAACTGAATAAAAAGAGAGTGTCAGAAAATTTTCATTCATTATAATATATTTTTAAATAATGCGTCTCCATATTTCATAAACAGCAACTTCAGATTAAAAGGATAAGTTTCCGGGCTAATTCTACGTACAGTATAGACTCAATCCTCAAATTAGTTTTGGGCTAACTATTTTGACACTCGTACTTGGGATCTTGGG
The DNA here is from genome assembly GCA_951640165.1 of Pseudoips prasinana. NCBI lineage: Eukaryota > Metazoa > Arthropoda > Insecta > Lepidoptera > Nolidae > Pseudoips > Pseudoips prasinana. The sequence continues at coordinate 11,563,761 of OX621259.1, read as the reverse complement.
AAAACTGTGACATGTAGTCGATTATAGTGTCTATGGAAGAGATCATACATTGTCAAATCTCTAACTACAAATATAAGTTTGTAATTATGATATTTTTATGTGAAAAAATAAACAGTGTATGTTAGAGTGAAAATCATGCCAGCTCTCAAAACTCTACTGTCGCATATACTAAGAAGTATATGCGACAGTAGAACCTGTTGATGAGCCTCATAAATAATAATGATAATATCCTGGGACGTTATTTACACAAGGCCATCTCATCCCAAACTAAGCAGAGTTAGTACTATGAAAACCAGATAACTGATATACTACATATATATACTACTTTTCTTTTTTTTTGTAAATACATAGTTATATAGATACTTACACCCAGATTCAGGACAAACAGAAATTTTCATGCACACCAATAGGTATATATCATGGGTGGGAATCAAACCCACGACCAAAAAATAAATAAAATAAAATAAAAAAGGTTTTTATTCACGTAGGCTTTAAAAAAGCGCTTGTAAATAGTCAGAACATGTTCGTAGTAATATATAACTATTTTATAATTATTTCTAGGTACATATAGATATTTAGGTACACGGATTATAGGAAATAATTTACAATAAGATTTATTTTATAACAGTAACGACATTTAACTAACTTAAATTAAGTTATTGTCAAGGATCATGTGTAGGTTTAATTATCAAAATTGAAAATTATAGCTATATTTTTACTACTTATTGTCTGATAAAATAAAACGTAAATAAATAAAATTGACATGCAGAATAATTGAAATTTGTAAGCAATATCTGGAGTAGTTTATTAAACGGATCATGTAGCAACAAGCAACTAATTACGTTTTAAAGCGCTTTTGCCACACATACTATAGAAATCAAACCTCTGACTTAGACAGGACCAGTAACTACAAGAAAAACCGGTCAATCGAAAGTATAAAAGTCCCATCACGAACATTGAATTGTGTTCAATTTTACTACACCGAAATATTTTGTGGAAAAATCATATTCAGAACAGAGGGCGCGTGTTTACCTATACACCCTTGTTTGGAAAATAGGACGTGTTTTTTTAGGATCGCAGTGAAAATAAGGGTGAAATATTACAATCTAGTTCATTTTCCAATTTAGCTTTATAAGGTTCGGCATGAAACAGTGTGGTTAGTTAATAAATTGGTTCATGTGTGTTTTCCTCCAGCTCAGATTATAAGGGGGGAATTTAATAATATAAAGAAGATGCTTTAATAACGATATGAAAGCTCCTATAATCCTTTAGTGTTTATTAAAGGAGCAACGTTTGTAAATTGTATAAATAAATATATATCATGAGACAACTAACACACTGCCATCTGATTCCAAACCAGGCAGAACCTGTACTATAGCAACCAGACAACTGATAAACATACTTATATATTTCTAAATACATGCGTATTATAGATAAATTACACCCAGACACAGGACAAATACCTAATCGTGCTCATCACACAAAGATCCCTGATGTGGATACTGAGTGGGGATCAGAGGGGACCACTACACCAAAAAGCTATTAAGTTAATTAGTAAAGAACATCCTTTGACTGCGGTTAAGACAGTCGCCTCGCCACTTCCGTCTCCCTGGTTTGATTCCCGCTCAGGTTAACGATTTGTGTGTACTTCTGAGTCTGGGTGTACTGTATTAGTTAATTATGTGTCTGTAGATTACCTCGCAACACAGGAATTAATATACCTAGTGCACGCATTGTATTTGAAATAAATCAAATAATAATTAAATACATTTTAATAGATGATAAATTACACCCAGAAACAGGACAAACAATCGTCTCATCGAACAAAGATTTGTCCTGGGTAGAGATCGGACACACGACCTCTGGTTGAGCAGTCAGGGCCCCAAATCGTTTGACCGAAAGGCCATTAAATTAATTAGTATGGATCATACTTTGACTGCACGTGTGGGCAGGTAGGATCGTCGTTTCGCCTCTTCGTGTCCCGGGTCCGATTCCCGCATAGGACAACTATTTGTGTGTTGTTCTTAGTCTGGGTGTGCTGTGCCCGTTAATTAAACGTTTGTAAACTACCCCGCAACACAGGAATTAACTTCCTAAGTTTGCGTATTGTCTAAAATAAAACAATTATTACCATCATGTTCTTTAGACTGGAGAAGGTCCTCCACCTAACAGAATACATGTAGTATAATTATGATACGCGGAAGTTTGCGTAAGATATAATCATCAAACTTAAGAAAATGTGTTCTGAAGTAGTAAGCTTGACGACTACCTGAATCACGTGCATTGAGCAGTCCAAATTAAATACGAATAGAATCTGTATAGGCTAAGAGGCAGCGTAACTCAAACTCACGTCACTTCAAACTCTAAAGGCCAATTTAAATTTCATGTAGAAAATATACAACATGTTTTAATGTATATTTACTTCTTTCGTATTAGATAAATTGACCATCAAGTTGCTTATTATCATCATCATATCAGCGCAAAGACACCCACGCTTGACAAAAGCCTCCCCCAAAGATCTCCACAATTGCCGGTCTTGCACTACCTGTATCCAGTGACTTTCAGCGACCCTCACAAGATCATCGGACCATCTTGTAGAAGCCTGCCCACGCTGCGTCTTCCGGTTCGTGGTCGCCACTCGAGAACTGTTCTGCCCCAAGCCATGTGCCCTGCCCACTTCAGCTTGGCAATGCTTTGGGCTATATCGGTTACTCTTGTTCGCCTTCGCCAAGTGAAGTTGCTCACTGAAATAAACTCCTTAATCGTTGGACGATAATATTCTAGCATCTCATACATGTGTATAACAATCTAACCCCATTATTCTCGAGTCCCGACAAAAACTTCCAAAAAGGGATAAACCTAACAAACACGCCTCGAGTCCTCATAGATCACGACCGCGTTCCAACTCTGCAAAAGTACTGTAAATACATTTAAGCTCCTTACGTTGCCAGACTCAGTACGGAACAAAATCGCTCGCACAACAAGAAAAGAATAAGTTGAAATGATAACGTATGCACTCAGTGAATGTTTTTGTAGTGATGGACCATAGACACATACTATTCATGAAAACGAATCAATAACTTTATTAAAACACTAGCTATGCCCCGCGGTTTTACCCGCGTTAAATTTTATAAATTGTCATAGCCGTAAGTTATAGCGTGATAATATGTAGCCTATATGTTGACCCGACCTCTTAGTAATATTCATGCAAAATTTGAAGTAAATCCATGCAGTACTTTTTGAGTTTAGCCCGGACATAACATACAGACAAACAGACAAAAATTCTAAAAACTATATTTTTGTCTTCGATATCGATTGTAAATCACGCCCCAAGTATCCTTTTAACAAATATTCATTGTACAGTTTTGACTTTCCTACGATTTTATTATATGTATAGATAATATTATATATGTATGTATTTTCAAAATATATTTTCATTTATGTGTAGCGCAAAGCGAGCGATATACTCGGTCAATCCATAGTGAAGAGAAATTAACTTTTTGAATACAACCTTAATAAACTATTAACATTAAACGCCAAGTAAGTTAAATGGATTAACTTCCTAAACATAGTCTATAAGGATTTCATTTACGAATATAAGCAAAATAATATAATCTATCATCATCATAGCAGTCGAAAGACTTCCACACAAACGCCAAACGCCCCAAGGATTTTTCTACCTTTCAATCAAAGTTCATAAGTTTCAAAACGACACTTAAAAGAAGCTTCATATCTAGTTCTAAGATTTGGTTATATTCAAGTAAAAGAAGAAGCTAATAAGTACTGTTTAAAACAGAAACAAAACACCTTATGGCGTTTTCTTGCAGGAGCCGTTAAACATCGTACGTAAACCAAGTTCCCGAGTTGTACACTGAATTAATTCCCTCAAGTTTTAGACAAGTTATCCAATTTTCATGCTTATTATTACTTGGAATCTCGGGTATAAAGCGGATTAATTTTTGATGTACCAACCGCCACTCAAACTGTATTTTGAGTGTCGGTTTTAGAGCTAAAGAGAATTTGTGAGACCTTTTTCTCACGGTCTCGTTAACGATATGGATAAATAATTTGTTAAATTATACAGAGAAGTGGAAATATGGTTGACCTGTCCCTCAGATAAGAAGCTTTCAAGTACAAATATGTACGATATGTCGAAAAGCTTCACTCAAAATTACTGAACCGCCTGCCGTAATATACAATTTTATCACATACCAGCTGTGCCCCGCGGTTTCACCCGCATTAAATTTTATATTACTACAAAGTTCTTTCATTTGGAGGTTGTCAATTGTTATTTGGATATATAAGCTATATTACTACAAAGTTTCATCAAAATCTGTTAAGTACTTTTTGTGTCAAAGAGTAAGAAACATCCATGCATCCATACTCACAAACGTTCGCATTTATAATATTAGTAGGATGTATTTTTCGAGAAGTTTTGGAGAAAAGTTGTGTTAGGGTCGCCTATTGCAAGTAGATCCTGAGTGGCGCTCCTAAAGACGCTATAGATAAAGGTTTTCCCTCTAGGACTTGCTGTGCCGTTGAAATACATTCACCCCACTCGCCTCACCTGATTAAAGTCGCTAGAGCTCTTTAGGGAGGGCTCAGGTCTCTTTAGAGAGGTCAGTCTTCTTTGGCTTTCGTGTCGATTTAATATAAGTATGATTCTAAGACATTCAGATCCTTCTAGAACAATAAGTGGCCACCGTTCTTGTGCGCCACCTTAACGAAGCTTCCATCAAATAATTTCGGTAACGTGAAAGGGATGTTTCTAACGATTGTATCCAATGGAAGGTCTAAGGCAGGACACTTAATACAAGCAAGCTAAGTATCACTACCATTATAAAATAAATTGTATAAATGTTTTAACATTCCGTGTACCTAAATATCCGTAATAAGTAACTAGAAATAATAACTGTATTACTACAAACATGTTCTGACTATTTACAAGTGCTTTTTTAAAGTCTACGTGAATAAAAAGCTTTTTTATTTTATTTTATTTACACATCAACACAACTCACAATTCACCAAAGCGTTCGAAAAGTGTTGGGAATTCCATTTTATATAAATAATACATGGCCACCCTAAATTCGATTCTTTTGCGTCATTACATACACAAATCAGATCCACAAACACCACAGATTGGGAGCAGAGTACACACGGGACACACAAATATTTGGCCGGAAATCAAACCTTTCGATAAACAGGATACAACATGTACGAACGCCGCCATCATCTTATTTTCTCTTTTTTTTTGTTTGGTTATAATACATCACATACAGGAATTATGGTCACAATTTTCAAGGTTCCACAATTCATTTATTAAGACCTATGGCGCCACTTCTTGTGCGTTCACTTCTTTATGTGTACTTTGTTTAATACTAGGGATAACACTTGTTCGACAATCAAGATTAAGGCTGATTTCAGAGTGACGCGCGCGGCACGCGCCGGCGGCCCGCGCGTCTCATCAGCCGCGTGCGAGACGCGTCACTCTGAAACGCTAGCTGCCAGTAGAGGTGCTTGGGCAACGCTGGCCGACGCACTGTTATTCGCGTAGAACAAACTAGCTGGACAAAAACAACTCTTCAATTCCTAATAGTTAATTATTAAGATGAACTCATTAGCCCTATACATTAAGGAATACATCTATTAATTTTCGTAATTACCCTCATTAGGCCCGTCATTAAGGTAAGTATATAAAGTGTTGATAATTCAAAGTGCATTCATTTGCATTTTTACACCATATTGTTAACATTATTTTAAGTCACTAAAAGAAATTTGTGATAGTGTTTTTGTGATGGATTGTGTACATAAGGGTAAGTAGTTTTGTTTTAGTTAATTTTTATCACAGGATCTTCATTATTTAATTTTATTAAATTAAATGTTTCGATAAAAGTGGACTTTTTCACCCATATTTTTGAATTCAATAGTCAAAATATTACATGTCCACTCATGTCCACTCTGTAAAATCTATTTTATATGATTCTCACAAGTATCTAGTAGTAATTAGTAGAAAAAAATATTGCGAATTATTTGCACAACTAATTTTTTTCTTTTTTTTTCTTTAAACAGTTTTCACCGTCTCAAAAATGGACTTTTTTGAAGAATGGCTAAAACACCCGAAGGAAACGCGAAACGTGGAGCTCTTTCGGTTTATATCTTTGAGACATGACTTTGATGGTGTTACGGAGCAGTCCCTGAGAGACGTCAAGGTCATCATCTCAAAATATTCTTCAAAATTGGCTGAAAAGTGGAGCAGCTGTGCAAGAAACCGAGAGCGGTTCCTAGAGAAGAATTCAACGTGGCTGAAGGGAGTTGACATATCTTTCGCTGTGTCCGTTTATTTATGTATGCCAAGTACATCTACTGAACCGGGACCTGGAAGACCCTCTAAAGAGTTTGATGATTCTAGTCTCAAAACGAAAAGACGACGCATAGATGACCTCTTACAGTCCAGGAGTGCTAGTGAATTTGTAACCTTAGCTCAAGAAACCAGACAACTTTACGTAAATCTCTATCCATGGTATTATATGCCCGCGACTGTTCACAAAATACTTCTGCACAGTGGCGAGGTAATTAAATCGTCACTTCTGCCTATAGGCCAGCTTTCCGAGGAAGCACAGGAAGCTCGGAATAAGGACTGCAGAAGATTTCGTGAACACAACACACGAAAACGATCGCGAATAGCTACGAATAGAGATTTACTTAATATGTTATTGATAACATCTGACCCTGTAATAAATGGTTTAAGAGAAATTCCCCGGAAGAAAATAGGTTCATTCCCTATCGACGTCCTAGATTTATTAGTTCAACCTAGCTTTAAGGAACAAAATGTTAATATAGTTTCTAGTTTTCATAGTTCTGCCACTCATGATCATGACTATTCAATGGATGATTCATCTGATGATAGTGATGATGAGTGATCGATTTAGTTTTTAAGTAGGTATTTTATGTATCTGATATTAGATTTTATAGTTACATTTATAGTTAAATTTATTTATAAAATTGTTTAAAAAAATATTGTGTTTTTATTTCACTATACCTGCTCAAACGACCAATGGACCTCAAATAGTATTATGACCCTTATATCTTTGCTTAATAACCTCATTTATAAATAAAAATCGAAACAAATAATATTGTCCAGCTAGCTTGTTCTACACGAACCACTGTGCGACGGCGCGCGTCTCACACGCGGCGCGCTTGAACTGTGTGACTATGAAACGCAACTACTATCTAGTGTAATTGGAAGCGCGCGCGTTTGGACGGCGCCGCTCGCCGCCGTGACTCTGAAATCAGCCTAAGACAAATAATATTAATCTGTTCCCAGTTTGCCATCTCTTTTCAGTGTGCCAAAACCGTGGTAGTGTGTGTAATGTATTGGATAAGTAATACATAGACCGCTAAAATGTCACTGCATACGAAATTCCCAGATACGTCACCGGCAAAAACGGGTAACATGAATTAATTTCATAATTAACAATTTAAATCACAATACACCAACAAAATAAAGCACACGAAATAAATTCTAATAACCCAATAACAATAAACGGAACGACTTCATCTCATAAGGCATAGCTAATTGGATTCATTTGTGCTAACGTTATTAGTCAAGCAAACATTTCCAAGTATTGCCAATGTAATAATTGCCGAGTATTGCCAACGTAATAATTGGCAAACTAGGGAACGTGCTCCGAACAAATTGGTACGATTGACAGAAATATTAGTCAAGTTTTGGTGTTAGGCAAACTGTAATAGTTAGAAGCGTATATCATCCAGTGGACAGCTTAGGAATATTGTTCTCATTGATTACGTTTGGTTACAGATTTAAGAGTTGTTTTACTTATTATAATTATCTGCTAATAATATTATCGCGAGATAGTGCTTGCCTACCCATTCTATTCGTCCTTCCTGCCGAAAATCTTCCACCTGGATCCTGGAAGTCTCTGAACAGACACCGGATCCAGGCAGGACAAAGTAAGGAAAAACTGCTCAGGTGGGGATTCTTACAAATATGCTATAAGAACGATCCATAACGCTTTCTTATCTTCAGATTATGAGCTGCAATTTACAAAGCGTTTGGTTCTTTCGCTTTAAACGGTGCAATTTGCGTAATTACAGTGTTGCAGCGCAACACAGCTTGAAATAAAACTGCAAAACTTTAAGTAACACCGTATAACCCGCAAGTAACATCAGGGAGGTAGAGTAACACGATAAAAATATTGCTATAAAATTAAGTAGAATTTCAATTTAAGTATCTGGCCGGCTCTGCTGCTGCATCAGCTGAGGCCACTAAGCGGCTCAAATATACAAACCTTGAAAGAGATTATATATTTGAGCCGTTTGGAGTGGAGACCCTTGGGCCATGGGGTCCGAGAAAGCGGGTTTTTTCCGCGAATTATCCAAACGCATGGTGGACGCTACACGCGACCAGAGGGCTGGCCAATATTTTGGACAGCGTTTAAGCATTGCCATCCAGCGTGGCAATGCGGCCAGCATTCTGGGCACCATGCTCAACCTTAACCGAAGTTTTTTTCGACGCCCAAAGATGAGACCTTTATATAATTTAGTACTTAGTTTTACGTTTCTTTAGTTGATAATTTAAGTAATTTTAATAATAATTGTCAATCATTCATAAACTGTTATAATATATTTGTAAAATAAATAAATTATAATCACTGATAGATATAAATTAAGTATCAGACATCTTTTAAAATGAATTGTATACATTTAAGTGCGGGCGGGAATCGAACCCAGGAACCACGGGTATCCAGCCCCATGTGCGTTAACCACCCCGCCACCGCTCCGTGGTTCTCAGACTCGAATATATACAATCCATTCAATATTTTCTTAACGCACTTTAGACGCTTCAATAGTCGTATTATACACCTGCATTTGGTTAACTAGTATAATTACATTATTTTAATAAATAAATCACTGTATTATTTAATTCAAGGATACTTTTAACTTTTTAATTATGTTATTGTCATTTATATTGTTGTATATTGTTAATTAGAGAGTTTCTGATGTGAACATCTATAGGCACACCATGGAAATAAGACCAGCACATATTCCGTAACGGCAAACAGCGCGGTGTTTTGTTTTATTTCATCTATATATATAAAAATCAATGCCACTTTTCGTTGTAATCTTATAACTCAACAACGCCTTTACCTATTTGGCTAATTTTGGTCTTGAATTATTCGTGGAAGTCCAGGGAAGGTTTGTACGAAGAGAAAATTTGAAAAAGTCTTAAAATAGTGTAAAATCAACATCTTTTAGCAATTTAAAATATTTTTTTGTTTGAATAAATGAATTTAACAAATCATTTTTTTATTACTATGCATTATACGTAGCCGCTAGTTAATTATGTTTTTTTAAGCCTGCACCCAAGACTTCCTTAAGTTCCAGAAAGCTCTGCTTCGTTTGGGATTAGATGGCAGTGTTTTAGTTACCTCAAGACATTTATTTATTTCACTTAACAATATAGTAATATAAAGTATATTCTATACTATTGACGGTCACCGTAGCCTAGTTGGTAGTGCTCCTGCCTACGAAGCTGGTGGTCGTGGGTTCGAATCCCGGTAAGTGCAAATATTTGTGTGATGAGCACGAACATTTGTTTCTGAGTCATGGATGTTTTCTATGTATATAAGTATTTATCTATCTATATAAGTATGTATATCGTCGCCTGGTACCCATAGTACAAGCTTTGCTTAGTTTGGGGCTAGGAAGATCTGTGTGACATTGTCCCTAGATATTTATGTTTATATTGTTGTATATTGTTAATTAGAGAGTTTCTGATGTGAACATCTATAGGCACGCCATGGAAATAAGACCAGCTCATATTTCGTGACGGCCAACAGCGCGGTGTTTTGTTTTATTTTATTAATTATGTTTTTTTAAGCCTGCACCCAAGACTTCCTTAAGTCCCAGAAAGCTCTTTATTTTACTTAACAATATCTATACATATAATAAAATCGTAGGAAAGTCAAAACTGTACATTGAATATTTTTGAAAAGGATACTTTGGGCGTGATCTACAATCGATGTCGAATACAAAAATATATTTTTTAGAATTTTTGCCTGTTTGTCTGTATGTATGTCCGGGCTAAACTCAAAAAGAACTGCATGGATTTACTTCAATTTTTGCATGAATATTACTAAAAGGTCGGGTCAACAAATAGGCTACATATTATCACGCTATCACCTACGGGGGAGGAGCTATAATAATTTATAAAATTTAACGCGGGTAAAACTGCGGGGCACAGCTAGTAGTAATATAAAAGTCTATTCTATACTGATATTTTCGTTTTTTACTGTTAAAAATTCTTTCTGTCGGTTTCACATCAGCCGAATTTCATATATAAATAGTTTAAAATAAAAATATATAGTTCAGGCAACACAGATCAATGAGTAGAACAACCCTATATAAATATTTAATTGTGAACATAACACTCATTTTCACACAGTTTAAGTAGGTATTTACACATGGCCTATTTTCAAGATTAACTATTAATTAATAGGTCATAACCACCTAAGCAAGTTGGTAACTTTACAGTTTCTAACTTAATTCTAGTTTCCGCTTCGTAAATTTTAACAGTTCAGGTAAACTTTGATTTTGTTACCTAACAATAGGAGGTTGTATATTATTACAGCTTACATCAAACTTAGAAGGTATAACTTAGAACAAAAACTAACAACGCCAATAAAAACAAACTTCCATTAGAAACGAATATCCAGTACGAAATCCTTGCAAAGTAAATAAGGTATAAGTACTATCAAAATTTCCACATGTTCAGTATTGAGGTTATACAACAGGCCGCGCACATTGCTCGTCTGCTCGAATCTAGATATTAAACAGAGAAATAGATATAAGAAAATACTATTCACATATGGTTTAACTAGCACTTCTAAATAGTCTGTATACCTTTCAGTAGGCCTTTGGCAAAAGCTTGCTTTTCACGCCGGAGATCATAGGTTCGATTCCCACCCAGGACAGGAATTTGTGTGCATGAACATGTCTATTTGTCCTAAGTCTGGATGTAATCTATACATATAATAAAATCGTTAGAAAGTGAAAACTGTACACTGAATATTCTTTTGAAAAGGATACTTGTATTGGGGCATGATCTACATTCGATATCGAAGCTAAAAATATACTAGTTTCTAGAATTTTTGTCTTCCGGTATGTATGTCCGGGCTATACTCAAAAAGTACTGCATTTACTTCAAATTTTGCATGAATATTACTAAGAGGTCGGGTCAACATATTACCACGCTATCGCCTACGGGGGAGGTGCTGTGATACTTTATAAAATAAGTTTATCTATGTAAGTATGTATTTACAAAAGACAAGTAGACTATATAAAATATCTGTATATAAATAGTAGTTATCTGCATGGTTTCCATAGTACAAGCTCTGCTTCGTTTGAGATCAGATGGCCACACATTAACTTTATATAATTAATTCTAAGTACAAATCGATTATTACATATGTGACTTATATTCGATCATATCAGATAAGATAATTCGTTATTGTACACCAAGAAAAAAATACAAGAAGCAAGGATGTATCACATAAGTGTACAATTTCAACACATAGGTTTTTTATAAAATTTAACGCCGGTGAAACCGCGGGGCACACCTAGTATGTTCATAAGTAAACAAATTTCATATTGTAATCAGTCTATTCTTTCGAGCAGTACGTTACTAGAGAAACATACGGGCTTAAAAACAACCTCCTTCCACCATAGCGTATAAACATACGACCGTTGTACGTGTTACAAATGTTAGTTAAACCCTTCATAATACGAAAGCATACGACGTACCATCGATTATACCTTGTTTATCTCTTCTCTATGATATCCATATCAAAGAAATCCCGCAATGGGCCCGGAACTCTCATGTTCTAAGGGGATTTTAAGATGGTCAAGATCTAGTTGCCATTCCGAACACGTATAACAGCTAAAACCAGCGACCCCATCTTGACAAGGAAAATTTGTCGTGGCTATCATGGGCCTTTGTTCCCGGCAAAACTAAAAAGAAAGTCATTCACTTATATTGGTTCATCTAAAATGTAATAATTCATTCATTATTTGTGAGAAAGAATCAGTAAACCACAGAAATGGGCTAAATTAAAACATGTGGAAGTAGGATTTTCGCTCAGACGGTCCCGTGACTTAAGATATATGATCCATGTCGAATTGAAGGGTGAACTTCATTTAGAAATAAACAAATTCCCATACGAGAACATCGATCAAATTTTTATAGAAACAAAAGATTTTCTGAGATTCACATTTTCACACACATTTTTTATTTAAGTCATGTGTTTACTTTTTCTCTTTTTATGTCAACTTTCACCGCATAAACAATTGTAATTATGGAACTAAACCAACTAAGTTGAGCCTAGCGCGTTTAATACAAGTTATCTGTGAAGTTATTCAGAGATGGTATAGCTAAGGTGCTAGTCACCACAAATGATTGCAAAATTGTAACAAGCCAATAATTATATAATATTAAGTAAAAATGTGTTGCATTTAATTGTAGGCACATTTTATTGTGATTATTTTATGTTATTGTGGCGTATTCAACCATTATCTTATATAATCATGCTGTGAGTATCCGAACGCAGCCAACACGACCTCTGGCGATCTGTCATTATTGTTAAGTAAATACTTTCAAAGCCAAAGTCAAAAATCATTTATTCTGTAAAAAATTTACACTTATGTGGAATCGTCATTTTTTTTACCCTACCGTGCAGTGCATCACGTGGCAGCTACTGAGTAACACTGCCAGAAAACTCGGTAGAAATCCTTTTTTAAATATACTTTAGATGAATTAGAATCATGTGTGTTGACTCAGTACAACTGAATCCCAAGCAATTTTGTCACTTAAATAATCAGAAATTTTGTAATATACCCTGCTACACAATTTGGCTTTAATAATAATTCTTTTAAACTTATTCGTAGACAATTCTCTAATATCATTGGGAATGTTGTTATAGAATCGTATACTACTTTATATGTTAATGTGTGATCTCACTCTTGTCATCTGTAAACCTTACTCGTGTATTCTAAAATAAAAGCAGTTAATACATTCCCAAGTATTTGTCTTAATGTCTTTTTATACAATCGATATTACCTTAAATGAAAGAACATTCACCAAAACCTATGACGACGACAAATACTGAAGACAATTGTTCTAACCCACATAAACAAAAAATGAATGAAAGAAATCTCACACATTTTGCTAGCGAAAACAAATGTAAAATAAGAAAATACCTCGGCAGAATATTCAGTTAGCAACTGAATATTCTGTATAACAGCTGAAGATACAACCTTGAGGTAGATAACTATGGCACGTGTAAGCTTTTTTTTTAAATAAGACTTATATAAGATTTTTTCAGACAGGTGTTGGCAACATCGGTTGTTGAACCTATCTTGTATTTAGCGGTAAAGTTGCTACAAAACCTACCGAGTGTTTATAATGGCTGTGCGCGAAGGTGGGAGGCCCGCGTCACGTATTAACTTAGAGCGAATATTGCACAAAACATGTCTAAAATTATAAGCCCTCTCTTGCAGATGCAAGAGATTCCTCGATTCTGGGCGGTTACTGACAGGAAGATTCCTGTCAGTAACCGCCCAGAATCGAGGATCGAACCCCACAGGGGGTGCCCTCCGGCGCGGGTACTTAGTTTGTAGTTTAGCTAGACGACTGGAGCCCTCAAGAAAAGACCGCAGCGCGGGAACTTTTGCAGTCGAACCGTGGAACTGATAACATATAATCTAATGATTGTTCTATTGTTACCTATTTTGAAAGTGATAATTAATAAAAGCCTGTTGTTTATCGATAATTTATTAAATTAGACACAGAGAAATCTGAAAAAGCAAGGCCTTTTTGCTCAGCAGTGGGGCACAGATTTAGGCTTAAATAATAATTAGGTTTTTGTTTTATTGTTTTGTGATGATTATTATTTGGACAAGCGAGCTTCTATCGTTTTAAAAAATAATATACTGGGACAAGTAAAACACAGCTTTTGATCCCAAAACCTAGGCAGTAACTATGGGAACCAGACAACTGATAAACACACTTTATTATTATTTGGATGACCGAAATTCATTCGTTTAATTAATAAATATATTGGGACAACTAACATACAAACAGATTTTTATTCCTATTCCTTTCCTGTTCATGCACTGCACTGTGGAACTCTCTTCCGAAAAATATACAAAACTGTAAAACTATTCACAGTTTCAAAAGACTAGTGAAAAATCACTATCTTTCAATTTCATCCTCATAGAATGTATTATTAGTATTTAGTTTATTGTTAAGTCTAAATTGGATATAATATTTATATATATTTAAGTATATATGCAATTATTAGTATGTAAGTGTATTATACACCTACACACATTATTCTCTTAAAAATTTCTCCAGCCGCGGGTTTGCTGGAAGAAATTTCTTGCGAAATAAGCAGCACCTTTGTACTATTCATCTCTTCGTATCTTCGTCTATTTGTTGTATGTTTTGTGTGTACAAGAATTATTAAATAAATAAATACTCCATTCTGATCCCAAACTAGGCAGAACCTGTATGGCAACCAGGCAACTGATAAAAATACTCATTTTAAGTTCCTAATACTCGTATGAGTATTATGAACTTAAAATGAGTCGCTCTTTTTAATGCTAGATGAAAGATGTTGTGTTTTTCCATAACTCATGAATAAAAACAGATGCGAGTAATTTATTTCTAACGTATACAAATTATTTGCTTCCTTCATGTTTATGGAAACAGAATATTTAATTATACTTAATATTACTTAAAGAACTGATGAAAGCTACTCATAATGCGATTCTCGTGGCCAAGTTCTGGGCGGACACGATTTAGATTGCCATTGATTTGCTAAAAAGACTACAGATGGCGCCTATAGTACTTTATATACATACGTTAAATTCCTAAATTATATACTTATGTAATCTATACATATAGTAAAATCCTAGGAAACTCAGAACTGTATATTGAATATTTTTTAAAAGGATACTTGGGGCGTGATCTACAGTCGATATCGAAGCCTAAAATATAGTTTTTAGAATTTTTGTCTGTTTGTCTGTATGTATGTCCGGGCTAAACTCAAAAAGTACTGCTTGGATTTACTTTAAATTTTGCATAAATATTACTAAGAGGTTGGGTCAACATATAGGCTACATATTATCACGCTATCCCCTACGGGGGAGGAGCTGTGATAATTTATATTTAAACCGCGGGGCACACCTATGTGAATTAAAACCTGAAGTTCTTTGGGTCCATCTATTGGATTATAAATACAAAGGGACAAATGGAGTTCCATTTTCATGTTTCAAAAGTTTGTTTAATTTCGGAACGTGTCCGATTTTCGGAGGACACGTGTCAGTCCTGGATGTCATCATTAGAACATAACAGTTCATTGGGCGGATTTAACAATTCTCGAACTAGAGTAACTACTACCCATATGGTAAGTTCATAACATCCTGCCTCTATATAAAGCTATTTAAAAATAGATACTTTTAAAAAAATAACCTCAAAGTAATTATCTATACATATAATAAAATCGTAGGAAAGTCAAAACTGTACATTGAATATTTTTTTGATGAATTCTTGGGTCGTGATCTACAATCGCACAGTGGTTCGTGTAGAACAAGCTAGCTGGACAATATTATTTGTTTCGATTTTTATTTATAAATGAGGTTATTAAGCAAAGATATAAGGGTCATAATACTATTTGAGGTCCATTGGTCGTTTGAGCAGGTATAGTGAAATAAAAACACAATATTTTTTTAAACAATTTTATAAATAAATTTAACTATAAATGTAACTATAAAATCTAATATCAGATACATAAAATACCTACTTAAAAACTAAATCGATCACTCATCATCACTATCATCAGATGAATCATCCATTGAATAGTCATGATCATGAGTGGCAGAACTATGAAAACTAGAAACTATATTAACATTTTGTTCCTTAAAGCTAGGTTGAACTAATAAATCTAGGACTTCGATAGGGAATGAACCTATTTTCTTCCGGGGAATTTCTCTTAAACCATTTATTACAGGGTCAGATGTTATCAATAACATATTAAGTAAATCTCTATTCGTAGCTATTCGCGATCGTTTTCGTGTGTTGTGTTCACGAAATCTTCTGCAGTCCTTATTCCGAGCTTCCTGTGCTTCCTCGGAAAGCTGGCCTATAGGCAGAAGTGACGATTTAATTACCTCGCCACTGTGCAGAAGTATTTTGTGAACAGTCGCGGGCATATAATACCATGGATAGAGATTTACGTAAAGTTGTCTGGTTTCTTGAGCTAAGGTTACAAATTTTTCAATATTTATGTCATATCCTGATGATAAAGTACGAAGTAGTATGCTAAATTTTTGTATAAGTGAAACATCTAACCCTGTAATATCGGCACTTGCCTCGGGATTTTCAAAAAATCTTCGCGCGGTATTTCCGTCATTAGTGTTACCGAACCCTGGTTTTGGTTTGTCTACAATCAAGCCCATCTCGCTTTTAAAACGCTTTTTAATGTCATCTGAACGTTGCTTCACACTAGCTTTGTCTTCGGCTGATCTAAGTTGCCATTTTTTTACATTAAGTCGATAGCTAATGTGAAGCAAGCATTCAAAGCACCTAATCCAAGCGTGCAACGTAGACAAACCAAAACCAAGATTATCTTTATTCGCCGTAAACTCTTTTGACAAATCATTCATCATTGATGGAGTTGCCCCACAAATAAAACATTTCTGTGAAGAAGAAGTTTCGGTCAAAGTATTGCAAACCTTCCCGTCAATCATTGTCAAAAGCATAACATGTGTGACAGATACTTCGGTCTCCATCACCTTGCAAGTTGTCGGCAATAAAGCATTTATCTCTTCTAAAACCTTATTGGTTTCGGTTATCGTTAAATCTTTGGTTTCCTTAGAAAAGATAAATTTTATTGGGCGACAATGCATTATAGAAGAGGGCCGAGGATTCTGCCACACAATATTACCTTTTTCGTCTCCCAATTGAAGGGGAACGAATGAAAATACAAACAAAAACTCATCACTGTTATCACAGTTGGTGAATTTTTGTTTGTACAAACTGTGACCGGAACTTCCGTCACAACCCCACTTACTGGTTAATGTGAATGATGTGCAAGGTAACAGACTACTGACAACTTCTTGTTGCGCTGAAACTAAACGTTCCGCAGTTTTATCAAGAACTGCCTGAACTTTGATTTCAGCACGCGTTTCGTTAACAGTAATCTGTTCATCTGGAGGATAGCAAGCTACTTTTGCCCTTCTAACACTGTATAATGACGGAAATACCTTATGTCCGGCTTTGATGCTCCACTTCCGAGTCTGCTTATAGCTATGGCTACTTGATTTACTATCAACATAGTATGCTAAAGCTTCCTCGCTTGTCAGACACCTGGAGGCACTTGTTGCACTCTCTTTATGGGCTATTGAAGGGTCACCAGTTACATCTTTAATTTGACGTGCTACACTTCTCTGACCCGACAAACGCGCTGACACCTCAGCAGCGTATATTAATTCACTAGCACTCCTGGACTGTAAGAGGTCATCTATGCGTCGTCTTTTCGTTTTGAGACTAGAATCATCAAACTCTTTAGAGGGTCTTCCAGGTCCCGGTTCAGTAGATGTACTTGGCATACATAAATAAACGGACACAGCGAAAGATATGTCAACTCCCTTCAGCCACGTTGAATTCTTCTCTAGGAACCGCTCTCGGTTTCTTGCACAGCTGCTCCACTTTTCAGCCAATTTTGAAGAATATTTTGAGATGATGACCTTGACGTCTCTCAGGGACTGCTCCGTAACACCATCAAAGTCATGTCTCAAAGATATAAACCGAAAGAGCTCCACGTTTCGCGTTTCCTTCGGGTGTTTTAGCCATTCTTCAAAAAAGTCCATTTTTGAGACGGTGAAAACTGTTTAAAGAAAAAAAAAGAAAAAAATTAGTTGTGCAAATAATTCGCAATATTTTTTTCTACTAATTACTACTAGATACTTGTGAGAATCATATAAAATAGATTTTACAGAGTGGACATGAGTGGACATGTAATATTTTGGCTATTGAATTCAAAAATATGGGTGAAAAAGTCCACTTTTATCGAAACATTTAATTTAATAAAATTAAATAATGAAGATCCTGTGATAAAAATTAACTAAAACAAAACTACTTACCCTTATGTACACAATCCATCACAAAAACACTATCGCAAATTTCTTTTAGTGACTTAAAATAATGTTAACAATATGGTGTAAAAATGCAAATGAATGCACTTTGAATTATCAACACTTTATATACTTACCTTAATGACGGGCCTAATGAGGGTAATTACGAAAATTAATAGATGTATTCCTTAATGTATAGGGCTAATGAGTTCATCTTAATAATTAACTATTAGGAATTGAAGAGTTGTTTTTGTCCAGCTAGTTTGTTCTACGCGAATAACAGTGAATCGAGATCGAAGCGAAAAATATAGTTTTTAGAATTTTTGTCTGTTTATCTGTCTGTATGTATGTCCGTGCTAAACTTAAAAAGCGCTGCATGGATTTACTTCAAATTTTGCATGAATATTACTAAGAGGTCGGGTCAACATATAGGCTGCATGTTATCACGCTATCACTTACAGGGGAGGAGCTATGATAATTAATAAAGTAAAACCGCGGGCCACAGCTTCTTTAAAATAAATCAACAATTTCGCTGCGTGGTGAAGACAAAGAATAGCATCACTTATCTCTATCCCGTGGAGGGGGTAAAGGTCGTCCCGTGGTAATACCTACCTATTTTACTGTCAAATATGACCATCAAACTCCAACCCGTCTGCCAAGCGTGGCCATTATGCATATAGGGGAGCCATTCTTTGGGGAAGGTTTTGTCCAGCAGTGAATGTAATTATTCAGACACGAATTTAAAACAAAAAATATTATAGCTTTATGTTAAAAATTTTAGTTAAAATCCAGTTAGTAACCTCAAGAATAAGTCACACGCGTAACTTTTTAATATGCACTTGTGGGGCAATAGTTAAGGTGATCACCTCGCTACTACTTCAGCGCCCTCGTGTTTCGAGTTCGATCACAGTATAAGACATCCATTTGCATGGCCTATATACATATACGTAGTTGTTTTGCATCTGAGTATTTTGTTTTGTTGTGTCAAGTGTCTGCGGGTGGGTATGTCGGACTCGCACCGACTAAACCTAACCTGCCGTGGACTTCTTCTGGCACCTGGTGGGAACGCGGTATGCTGCTCTATGCTCCCCTTTTGCGCCATGTCCCAGATGGTCGGGACACTTACCCTGGGAGGGCTCTGGATTGCCCTGGTATGCTTTGTGTCCGTCAAATTTTATGTTAGTGAAGTCTCCCGCAATACAGAGGATCATTTATTTAGTGTGAGCGTTATCTAATACATAATAGTAAAAGCTTTTCTCTCTTACCTTACTAGACTAGTCTATTGGAATAAAGTATTGCGCGTTGTGAAAGGGGGGCTAGACGGAAAAAAAATCTTACGAAAAGATGACACGACACTTTTTGCAGCTGTGCGGCGTGCGCACGTTTCTCTGTCTGTCTCTCTCTCTCTCTCTCTCTCTTATAGAAAGCAAGTCAGATATTTTCATTTCTATTTCGCATTGAACAGTGTGGTGTCGCGACGATTATTTTTGTTGAGTGTATACAGGTCTTGTTGTACATAATAAATAATAAGAAATAACTTCGTTCCATCCGGGTGTCACTTGACACCTCTCAAGTATTTTTATATTAACTATTTCTTTCTTAAGTTGCTACTCCTCTGTCACTCATTTAATTATTCTTCTTGCTGATTTTTTCCATCCTAAGCTTGTCTGGAAGAGATCGCAGTTAGCGATAAGACCGCCCATTGTATTATATTGAATACAGGTGTTTACTTTACATGTAAATCTTGGTGTACAATAAAGAGTATTTGTATTGTACTGTATTGTATTGTAAAAATCTACCATCAAACTCACCGTTGCCACAATTGCTATCCAAAAATTTCGTCCGTAAATATTGAAAGTCCAGGGGCCAAACTCGATAATAAAATTTAAAGGTGCAGTAAACAAGCCCGTTTCGTACAAACCAATTTGATCAAGCATTAACAGTTATTTCGAAAATACCTTTATGAGGTGTTCCTTAATTGGAAGCGTTTGCAGACTTTCTTTTTTTCATAGAGTATAGGAATTGCGTGCTGTTGTCGATATGTTTTAATCATCATCTCAGCCGAAAGAAATGAAAGGGCTTAGGTAGATATATACAACTAGAGAATGGCGCAGGTTAGCTTGTGCAGGGTCCTCGCCGGCGAGGATCAAGTTGGCCCCTTAACCCCAGATCGGTGATGCCCTTGCCTGTAGTCAGTGGTCACACCCTCTTTAAGAATTCCGTCTTTTTTACTATAGCGAGGCCTTGGGCTGTGGCTTGGAGTCTTCCATTTTTAATTTTATAGGACTAAATTTCAAATAGTAACTAAGTAACTTGCTAATTGTTATTTATTTAAGGTATTCTCAAAATTTTACGAGATAAAACGCACGGACGAACTAGTTATTTTTTTTTTTTTGTTAATTAATTGTTGTATATGACTATATTTATGTATTGTAGAATTTGCTTGAACGACAAGCGACACGACCGGAAAGGGATCAGATACAGAACCGACAGCTTTACGTGCTTTCAGGGGTATGATACTGCCTACTGCCTGACTTCGGGCTGATACTGGGAAATTTTGATATCACTTTTCGGCCCTACCTCTGGGTAGGGAATTTGAACCCACAAGCTTATTATTTGCGGTTGAAAAAGCTACCGCTTGACCAACAAGGCAGTCAGTGCTCAAGTCTCACTCTCTCCAAAATCTCAAAACACTTTTTCACCCGACCCGGGATATGAATCCAAAATCTCATTGCGTTTAAAAACGCTACCTCCAGACTGACTAAGCATTCTTAACATTTGCATTAAAGATGCATGCATCTACATGCGTTACTACTACTTTTGCAAGTATTACAGACAAAAATAAACACAAAAAGCTGCTAAATACTATAATAATGCTTTGTATAAAGTAACTTCAGCATGTACACACCATTACAAGAATTAGTAGCCACATTAAAGCAAAGATTTATACATGTATATTTGTAATTACCTACCCCTACACAAGAATGAGTTTGACAATCGTAACTAGACCGAGACGTAAGAAAGTGATACAAACAAATGACAACCTTATAATAATGCAGTTAAAGAGCATAATTACTTCGGATGTACTCGTATATACGTGATGTAACGAAACAATGTGGACATTTAAAGAATTAGCTTCATATTTCCAAGTTATGTCCGACCCTACTTATTTTAAATTCACTGATATAGATAAGTAATTCTATCAAAGGTTTATGATAGTAAAATAATTCATCGTACAACAATACAGTAGCGTGTTTACTTAAGAAGGCAATGCCTTTCAATTCAATTCTGCATTATATAAAAACACAAGTTATGTAAGTAATAATAATCTGCGTTTTAGCAGCAAAATAACTTGTTATTTATTTTAGCATTTTTATTTTTTTTTATGTGACAGGACTGACCGCAAGGATGGAGTAGTTCAAACCCTTAGTTTATTTAAATTACGATATTAAAGAACTAGGGATACTGCTGCATGAGGAGTTTGGCAAGTACAATTAATACCTAAGTGCTCAATAAATTTCATTTAATTTGCGACACTTAATAGTTTTCTCTTTAATAATAATGCTCTAATAGTTATGATACATAACTATAACTAACTTAATTACCACCGTAGCCTAGTTGGTAGTGATCCTGCCTACGAAGCTGGTAGTCCTGGGTTCGAATCCCGGTAAGTGCAAATATTTGTGTGATGAGCACGACTATTTGTTTCTGAGTCATGGATGTTTTCTATGTATATAATTATTTATCTATCTATATAAGTATGTATATCGTCGCCTGGCACCCATAGTACAAGCTTTGCTTAGTTTGGGGCTAGAATGATCTGTGTGACATTGTCCCGAGATATTATTATTATTATCGTATGGGCAGTAGTTACCCTAATGTCAGAGTTGTTCCAGCCGTCCAGTAGGCTTCTGACATGGCTTAACGACAGTTATCTAATGAATACAACCGGGATCGACAGCTTAACGTGCCCTCCGAAGCACGGAGATGCTCAGAAATTAAACGACTTTGGCGGTCACCCATCTCCGGACTGACCGCGAGCATAGTTGCTTCACCTCACCGTTCGCTTACGGATCGGTGAGAGCATCTAGCTATGAGCGCTATCAGCTGATGCATCATACTTTTCATACTAATATTATAAATGCGAAAGTTTGTGAGATCACCAAATCAATCACCAAATCAAATATCATGATCTTAATTTACCATGAAAGTGCCTTGCCTTTTTTTTTTATTAGACGTTTACAGTACGCCGTGTACTTCCCGGCCCAGAAAGAATAACAGGAAGAATTTTTTTTTTTCTTTTAATAATAATATCTAGGGACAATGTCACACAGGTCATCCTAGCCCCAAACTAAGCAAAGCTTGTACTATGGGTACCAGGCGACGATATACATACTTATATAGATAGATAAATACTTAAATACATAGAAAACATCCATGACTCAGAAACAAATATTCGTGCTCATCACACAAATATTTGCACTCACCGGGATTCGAACCCAGGACCTCCAGCTTCGTAGGCAGGAGCACTACCAACTAGGCTACGGTTACCGTCAAATCATTTGATATTAGTTAAATGAAGAGAAACAAAAGAAAAATATATATAATTTTGTAAGTTCCATAAACAATAATTAACCACGAAACCCAACTCACTCTTCACTGGTTTTATTTTTGGGTTTAAAGACGACCAATCTTAATAAACATCATTTTTATAGGCTATTTCGCGGCAACATCGCATTATTACCACATAACAATTTGTATTGCTCATAAATATGTTGTTTATAGCGCTGCTGTGTCTCATGGATTTCAAAGACTAGCTTATTATCTATATTTTCATAAGTAAAGTTCAGTTCATCTAAAAAGAAAACAACCATTAAAGATATCATAGTAAGCTATTTTATTCAATCACGGTTGGATTTTTCCAATCCACTTAATAACGTAACGTAACGTACAAATTGTAGAATAAGACCGTAGCGGATAAACTTCTTATTTCTACTACGCACGTAGCAATGTAAGTACTACGCATCTACAAGACGTAGAAGTAAGCTTTAATACGGCGTAGTGCGTAGCAGTAAGCTCCACTACGGCGTAACACGTAGAAGTAAGCTCTGCTACAACGTAGTAGCACGTTCGCCGCTAAATATTTTAATACAACCACTTAGTTAAATTATTTAAATTAATTCAGTTAAGTGTCCGCAAACTTGTCGAGGGGATACTGTGGGAACATCGCTTAAAAGTTTCTCAAGAGAAAGATATAAACTTCACAATTTCGCTTAAGTATTGCTACATAGCAACAAACCTTTGTTTCTTAAAAACGTAGGCAGTATTCAATTAAGGAGCGTATTGAACTAGGTAATAGAAAAGCAAACTGATTTAATAATCCTCTGATAATACCCAAAAGTAGAGCTTGTACTATGGAACTACTTGTCTTTTGTCAATACATACTTATATAGAGAATTACACCCTGACTCAGGACAAACAGACATGTTTATGCACACAAATATCTGTCCTGGGTGGGAATCGAACCTATGATCAGCGGCGTGAAACCAATAACGCGAAGAAAGAAAGAAGGATAGATATAATTTTATTCTTATAACATATACGGAAAATACATTAAATTGTGGTATACATTTTAAATATTTCTAATTTTATCCGTACTGGTATGAAAAAAGGCCCTATCTCAGCTAGTACTACATGTCTGCAGTGCTGATCTTTCGATAGGGCCAGTATGTAGGTACTGGAAGCGTGAAGCAGCGTGAACTTAATATTGCGACAAATAGCAGTCACCATTTTCTAGTCAGAATTCGTAATGAAAGCAGAAAACCTTCAGAAAAATTCTAATAATAATAATATGTGGTCATACATCACCGATATCCTGCAATCTATCGGGCACCCTCCGTATAAAATCCTCATCCACAATACGTAATACCCACATTCAATATTCTGATCGTGATATTGTGAGGTGTGTTCGAACCAATTCGATATCACTGCATTCGTCCTATATTTGTTCCGCGTACAAATTGAAAGATTGCTTTTTGCAGCATTTTGTAAATGCTGAAGTTTGAATGTTTGTTACGTTACTATGCCCAAAATATTTTCGTTTATTGTAGTACATGTATTAAGTGTAGAACAAACATATATGTTTACAAGAACTTAATAGAATAAAAGCTAGTAGTATTCTTTTTCCGGAGTCTAGACTTTCATTTATATTTTGTGCAAAGTCCGCCTTAAGGTTATGGGTTTGTTTTTGTATTTTGTTTTCAAATTTTGATATTCAAATATTAATTTAGAAAAATCATTCCCAAGATACTTTAACTTGCTTGCTTAAAACATTGTAAATGCTTGCACAAGCACTTTCGATATATCTTTATAATACTCAAAACATAGCCTATATATACCTGTTTCATCATCATCTTTATGTCAGTCGAATTACATCCATTGCTGGACAAAGGCCGCCCCCAAAGAATTCCACAATTGAGTTGTGTTCATCATTTGGAGAGATATACCCTAAGCGCCACGCTTGGGTTACGGGTGTGCGATCGCAGCTGCTGCCCGATCTCTGATAGATATTCCCTCGATTTACGCCCACTGCTAGACAAAGGCCTCCCCCAAAGATTTCAACAACGGAGTAGTGTCCATCATTTGGAGGAATATGTCTTAAGCGCCACGCTTGACAGACGGGTTGAGGATCTCAGTATGATGTTCATATTACACAGGGACTACTTCTACGCCCCCCACGGGATGAGACGGGATGGCGATATTCTATGCCTTCAGCCACACAGCAAACCTATTTACATCAACTTAACAGAAACCTTTCTGTCAATAAATAAAGGGAAAACAAAAGTATTCACAATAACCGAAGGGTACTGAATATTTTGCGTCGGCGCTTCGGCCGCTGTCCAAACACTCGCCCGACGATTTCATTACCATAATGGTGAGCAAATAAGCCTTAAATCAACAGGACTTGAGCCATGGATATTTGATATAAATAATTATATTTTCAACTTTCGCTTGTGTGAACATGGGTCAAATAAATTAGATCAAATATCTAATTAAACTAAGTTGTTCCTCGAATGTCAGTTAGTTTTCGTGTCATTAAATAATTTTTCTTGTAATTTTACAAAACGATACGGCAATTGGTGGAAGTTTAAAATCGACTACAAGAGAAGCAAACAACGCAAAACTTCGACCACCAACACGCAGACAAAACTAAAAGTCACCTTAGAGTCTAATTTCACGACCACTAAGATCGATGAAACAAAGAAAGTAGGCAAGCACGCAATAATGGCTTTTTGAGCAATATGACTTATCGAGATATTTGCCATCATTTTATAATAATTGTAAAATGTAAACTCCAAGCAAAAGTGAAAACTTTTAATAACAACAAACCGTATTTTATCAAACCACAATGGATCCCGCTACCACCAATTATTTTCTGTTTTTCTTTTAAAGTTAATGCCTTCACTGTTTTTATATATTTCCTATATATAACGGGACTTAACAAACCTGCAAAATTCACGGACACAAAAACTCCCAGGCTCACAGAACAACTATATATGTGCCACACAAATAGTTATCCTGCGCGGGAATCGAACCTAAACCACGAGAGCGCCGAGGTGGTAGCGAGGCAACTACCTTAGTCACTCATCATCATCATTATCATCACCCTGCGGCTCTACCGGCTAAGTCACCGAACATCGATTACTTAAATGGCGTTCAAATAAATCAAGGTTATAAATGACTTAATCAATCGTTAAATCGGCCTCAACGTTGACAATCGATTCCGGACCATTTAATACGTCACATGTGCTCATGGAAGCCGATTTGACAATTGATTAATTTATTTTTAACCTTTATTAATTTGAACGCCATTTAAGAAATCGATGTTCGGCGACTTAGCCGGTAGAGCCCCTGATATCGTCCATTGCTGGACATAGGCCTCCCCAAAGGTTTTTATAACGTTGCCATTTGGAGGGATTTTCCGTTGTAACCGCACTTGGCATGCGAGTTGGCGACCGCAGTTCGGCGGTAGTTAGCAGCAGGAGGCGATGTTGCCCGACTACTGGTGTATCCCTTAGTCGCCTTATACTCCTTCTCTTGGCCTTATTATTATTCTTCGGTGATCCCGTGTCACACCCTCTCTTAGAATTCTGTCCTTTTGCTTCAGCGGCCCCCTGAGCTGTGGCCCGAACCCCAAAAGGGTGGCCTCGGGTATTAGTCGTTTAATTTAAGCTACTGGTTAAGAGCCTTCTGCGCTAGCCAAATGCTCATTGCCTTCAATTCTTTAATTTTAATATTGTACAACTAAATTTCAAAATAATAGATTAGTAACTTGTTATTTATTTTAGGATTTAAGAAAATATATCTGATAAAACAGACCACACGGACGGACGGACTTATTATTTTTTTGTAATTTTTATACTGTATTCGACTATGTTTATGTACTGCATTGTGAACTTGACAAGTACAAGTGTATGTTAATACCCAAGTGCTGAATAAATTTCATTATTTCTTATTTCATTATTTCTATTTCTTCGGCCAGAAACCACCCCACACGTAGTCACTGCACACAAATATGAATCTCACTTCACACAAGCGTGGTATTTCGAATTCAATCTGGATCCGACGTACTCAACTTATCTGCTTTGAAAACCATTCCATTCCATTACCGTCCCCTACTATTAATGTATCATAAAGTCATTAATTATCACATATAGTGTCGGACTAGGGCTGCCATATTCGTAAAACATTCCCAACTGATCGATTGCACAATATCACGTATCATACTATTACGAACTTATCTATATACATATAATAAAATCGTAGGAAAGTCAAAACTGTACATTGAATATTTTTTTAAAAGGATAATTGGGGCGTGATCTACAATCGATATGGAAGCCAAAAATATAAATTTTAGAATTTTTGTCTGTTTGTCTGTATGTATGTCCGCGCTAAACTCAGAAAGTACTGCATGGATTTACTTCAAATTTTGCATGAATATTACTAAGAGGTCGGGCTAACATATAGGCTACATATTATCATGCTATCACGTACGTGGGAGAAGCTGTGATATAAAATTTAACGCGGGTAAAACCGCGGGGCACAGCTAGTTTATTTATAAACGATCACTATCGAATTTTCACAATGCATCACAAACAATTTATCAATGTTCAAATACTAGTACTGTGTGATTTGCCTTACTGTGTGACTTACATTATTCTTACAAAACAAAAACTTATAAACACTATATAGTGTTTATAAGTTTTTGTTTTTTTAAGACCTAATTTATGGTAATATTAGGTACCTAAAATTTGGTCTTAAGTTAAAGATAGAAACTAACATAACAAGGTTAACATTAAGGACACTAAATATATATTATATTTTTTACTAGAAAAGTGAGATCAGCGACACTATATAAAAATTGTTAACTTAAATTAAAGATTCAGAGAAACAACATTTATTATTCGAAGTCTGACTTAGAATATCTAGTATTACCCTTTTAAGGTTTATTTTTGATGTTTGTCGCGTGTACTGTAATGTACGCAGTTTAATACTATATACTCAGCCGTGTTCATATAAAAGTAAGATTTCGTCCAAAAACCAACCGATATTTGGTTATTTTTTTATAGGCAATTCCCGCTGTAATCTAATCCCTGTGTCGCGAGGTACTTTACAATAGACGGACACAATTTACATCCAGGCTCAGAACAACTATTTATGGGTCACACACATAGTTGTCCGG
Source organism: Pseudoips prasinana (assembly GCA_951640165.1). Lineage (NCBI taxonomy): Eukaryota > Metazoa > Arthropoda > Insecta > Lepidoptera > Nolidae > Pseudoips > Pseudoips prasinana. The sequence continues at coordinate 11,535,806 of OX621259.1, read as the reverse complement.
CACGGGAATCGAACCCAGAACACAAAGCGGCGAGGCGACTGTCTTAGCCGCTGCGCCACACGTGCAATTATGTTATTAATGTAGAGTTATATAACAACCCTACATAGTCCATAGACCTTTCTTAATTAACGCCAATTTGATATGTACCGTACACAAGCTATTCATTTACTTGTATAATAAAGTGGCAGATAGGTTGTGTAATTTATGTTTGCTATAGACCATTAAGTAATTACGCGGACAGCAATAATTATCTTTGTTCGACTTAACAAGCGGACATTAAATTTTACAAAGATACATTTTAGTTAATTATGTATTTTTAAAAGTGACTTTGAGAGACAGAATTCGTAATACTGATGTAAGAGAGCGTTGTGGTGTGAAAGAGGATGTAGTCACAAAGATTGAAAAAGGTATGCTGAGATGGTTTAGCCATTTAGAAAGGATGAATGAAAGAAGATTGACCAAAGAAGTATACCTGGCCTGTGTGAATGGAACAACCGGAAGGGGAAGACCTCGTCGAACATTCTCTGACCAAATCGGAGACGTTCTCAAGAAAGGGCAGGTCAGAAGTACCCTAAACCGGCGAGCATGTATGGAGAATATAATGACAGTAATCGAGGCAAAAGACGTGTGCAAATGGAAATCCGTTGTCTCTGCCTACCCCTCTGGGAAACAGGCGTGAGCCTATGTCTGTATGTATGTATGTATTTTTAATGGAATTTTAGCTCGTGTGGTTGACTCTGGAATGTTAAAACTAAGGTACAAAGAGCCCTCAGTTATAATATTCCAGCAATACCCCTGTTAATAAATAAATAAATAATCTGATACCAAAAAAGGCAGAGCCTGTGCTATGGCAATGACTTTATAGAACAATAATCAAATTGCTATCAAAATTATGTACAACTAGCTATGCCGCGCGGTTTCACCCGCGTTAAAGTAGTTTTGGCGTAAAAACACAAACTTTCGCATTTATAATATTCGTAGGATGTACCTCTAGCGGTTTTGGCAGTGCACGCCGGAATAGCTCGCAGATGGTAGATTTTTTCCTACTTCCTTGACACTTATCGACATATTTTGGTCAATTCATACAATATCTTTATAAATTCTAGCATATGTGTTATTCTGATGTATAAGCTATATTATTGTAAAGTTTCATTAAATCCATTCAGCAGTTTTTACGTGAAAGAGTAACAAACATCCATCTATACTTACAAACTTTCGCGTTTATAATATTAATTATAATATAGTAGCATGTTATAGCTGTTTTGTACTTTTATAATTTCAGGTCGCTCTTCTACAAAGTAACGATTATGCAGAAGTAAGTTGTGTATTTACATACACTTGTACTTCTCAAGCTCACGATGTATTACATAAACACAGTTTAAAAACAGTAATTAAAGCAACAAAACATTTTGAATTAGTCCGTGCGTGCGGTCTGTTTCGCCACATATATTTTTAATATCCTTAAATAAATAATAAATAGCAAGTTACTAAGCTAAATTTAGCAATAGTATATTAAAATTAAAGAATTGCTAGCACTCTCAACCAGTAGCTTAATTTAAGCGACTAATACCCGAGGGCACCCTTATGGGGTTCGGGCCACAGCTCAGGCGGCCGCTGTAGTAAAAAGATGGAATTCGAAATGGGGGTCAGATCACTTACACGGGATTACCGATCACGTCACGCAACGCGATCCTCGCCGCTGAGGATCCTACCCTAGCTAGCCTGCGGCTTGCTCTAGCTGTCTAGGTAGACGACCCGGAGAAGAAAGCCACAAAGAAACCCCCGAGCCTGCTTTTTGTTTTCGATTTTTTTTATATCTTTTTTCTAACATAGTTTTTTTATTTTTACATTGTGATTGGCTGGTATGTGGGCTAATGCACGCACAGAACCGATGTCATCTAATTAATCAAAATATTAAGTTTATTCATTATCTATCCCTGTTGAGACAGAAACAAACTGAACTCTTCTGAAAAAGCTGTATTTCTTATTTATATTAGACTTCAACGCTACTTAATATTCTTTTTTCGTCTAGAGCAGTAAGTGGTTAACCTTGTACTCGAGTAAATCAAGCACATTTGGTATTGGCAGAGTGACCTTAGAATTGTAGTACCCCGAAATCAATATATCGCAATCTAGACCCATTGATAGCTGGAGAGTAAGTAATTAATTTCACCAGCATACCTATACTACAGTTAAAGGTCTCCGATCCATCATTAATTACAATAACCTCCACGACACAGAACCTCCTCGCCTAATTAGTTCTCACAAAAACCATCCACTCCGAAGTATAATGCTTACCCCAAGAAATTAAGGTTAATTAAGTTATCTAACATCGTGCAAAGAAATAGCAAACTGCTCTCTTAATCCTCATGACGAGCTATAGAGATCGGGCAGCTTGATAACCCTGTGTATATTCAGTTCAAGGCAGGTTAAAATGTGTAGAACGGAAATGGAATATAAACCGAATTTGTTGGCGTGGTTGGTTAATACTTGCCTTTCAACAGTTGGTGGGTTCGATTCCTACCCAGGGTGGCTAACGGCTAAGTCACCGCACATCGGGATAGTGATCGGCGTTCAAATAAATAAAGATTTAGACTTAGCCGGTAGCCCCCCAGGACAGATTTGTGTGCATGAATATGTCTGTTTGTCCTGGGTTTGATTGTAAATATCTGTATAAGTATGTATTTACAAAAAATGTATAATCATAAATATAATACACATAAGTTTTGAAATTAAGTTATAATAATAGCTCCTAGGTAATCTTCCATAGAAAATCTTAATGTATATATACAACATCTAACGTAATTAACGAACACCCTAAAACACCCCAATTAGAATATTATGTTGTATTCATAATACATACACTAAATTTTTATTTTAACATGTATATTCATTATTATTTACTAAATTAGATCTTAATTTTTTATTGAATGATGGAATTTGTATGAATTCAAATAAATTTGCCATTTTTAAAGTCTCGTTCATTTGACTTACAGTCCATTTCAATTTGTTTTGATTGCACAGGGTTAATATGACAATAATTTCCGAAGTTTTAATTATTTTGGAATAATAATTACTTATATTAAAAATGATATAAATCTATTCAGTAAACACAAACTATTTTCAGGATGTGGGTTAATTATGTTACATGTTGTATAACATACTGAAGATTGTTAATAATTTTGATCTCGCAGTCAAACTGTTTGTACAGTTTTGTGAGACTGTGTTTAATTCATAAGGTCAACACAGTATATAAAATACAATAAAAAAAAAAGTAGTATATCAGTTATCTGGTTTCCATAGTACAGCTCTACTTAGTTTGGGATCAGATGGCCGGCCGTGTTAATTAATAATTACACATATTAACTAAACTAAAAAAACTGTTATAATGTCCTTCTGACCGAATGTCGGCTACGGCGGCCAGTCTCAATGGAGACTAGCCATCTGAAACCACTTGAAACATCATCTTATACAACTTAATAAATACTCCTTCAATAAAAATTTAGCTTTCGTATTCTATAATCAAAATGTCTAGTGGATTTTTCCAAATATAAGTAATACAGTGAACACCTGTAATTTCAAACCTTCAAATACAATTTTATTCCTGTCAAACCTTTTCTCTAATTTCATTTTCAATACTATTCGTATCTCGATGGTGGCCTATATTCGCGCTTGAGCGGGCACGTCCCGGGCGACATTTATTTTGATTTCACCTCCGTTTCCTATCCTATTTCATTACAATTTGTAAAAACAGAATTCTAGTATTATTTTTGCCTCTTTTCTGTACACTAAGCCTTTATTTTGTCGACGGTACGTGTGAAAAAAGAAATTGATGTTATTTGCTGACGGTGCGGTGATTTCGGCGACAATATTTGGTCGTGCTCGTTTTTTATGCGGTTCGCTGGTTTAATGGTTGAATAACACTAGATTTAAAAGTTATATACCCACATGGAATCACGCACGTTTCCCAAATGGGTAGACAGAGACAAAGGATTTCTTGTTTAGGGTACTTGACCTGGCCTTTCTTAACCATGGACATCTCCGAATTGGTCGCTTGTTTAAAAGAGGAAACATCAGACCACAGAGCACACTTCCAGCTATAATTAATTGAAGTTTTGTCTCTGTGCTAGAGCTCAGTAACATTAGTAAAACGTAACGCGTGAGTAACGCACCCGGTGTCGCAAGCGTCTGTAGTAAACGGTTTCCTCTTACAGGCGCCTTTTAAAATCTTTATCGTCAGCATTTCCCATTAGAAGTCGCTCTTATCCTGATCAATGCGTGAACGGCATACCACTTTGACGTCATATCACTTTATATTATAGAGTAAAATATTATAACCCCAGTGGAGTTGTCTTCGTTATCTGAAATAGACGTAAAATCTAGGTACAACAAAATATGTAAATGTTAAACAAACAAAATTATAATACCCTCACAATGTCTTTCTCATAATAGCGGTATCAATATTGAATCGAATTTAAACAAATTGCTTCGAAACATAAACAAACCAAACACAAAAGTATCATATTTCATCGGTGGTGAAAAAGTAAAAAGAAAACAAATATTTGTTCTTTAAGATATAAAGTATGTAAATGTAACCTAATCCTAATCAAACCCCTTCTTTTTTTGCCCTAACCCAAGTTCAGAAAACTGAAAACGAAAGAGCTCTTAAGATAAAAGACACGATTCGCATTTAACTTACAAATATTTACTTTTATTAAAACCAGTTTTATTTTCACAGTTCGGTTTATTGTTGGATATTTATGAGAAGGATTTTATTAGAAATCTTCAAATACAGTTTCACATAAATATAATTTTAAAAGAAGTAATAAAAATAAACTATAATTTTTGGTCTAGTGGTTAGTGACCCTGAATGGTAAGCCAGAGGTCGTGGGTTCGATTTCTACCCGGTACAAATCTTTTTGTGATGAACACAATAATATTTTCGGTATCTGGGGGTATTTTATCTATACTATGTATGTATCACTATGGGCCTTATGAGAAGGCTCAAGGTCACCCAAAGAGCAATGGAGAGGGCTATGCTCGGAGTTTCCCTGCGGGATCGCATCAGAAATGTCGAAATCCGCAGGCGAACCAAAGTCACCGACATACCCCGAAGAATTGCCAAGTTGAAGTGGCAGTGGGCAGGGCACATAGCTCGTAGAGCCGACGGCCGTTGGGGCAGAAAGGTTCTCGAGTGGCGACCACGAACCGGAAGACGCAGCGTGGGCAGGCCCCCTACAAGATGGACCGATGATCTTGTGCGGGTCGCTGGAAAATGCTGGATGCGAATAGCACAAGACCGGCAATTGTGGAGATCTTTGGGGGAGGCCTTTGTCCAGCAGTGGACGTCTTTCGGCTGATATGATGATGATGATGATGATGATGTATGTATTTAGAAATATATAAATATGTTTATCAGTTTACCTGGCCTTCGAATGGTACTACCGGAAGGGGAAGACCTCGTAGAACATTCTCTGACCAAATCGGAGACGATCTCAAGAAAGCCAGATTAGAACCTACCCTAAACCGGCGATTGTGTATGAAGAATATAATGACAGTACAAGTCAAAAGAGGTGTGAGTCTATGTATGTATGTTTATCAGTTTAAAATCAGCGCTACTTAATCAGCTTAATATGTACAAAGAATTGTAAATAATAAATAAATAAATAAAAAAGGTTTTTATTCACGTAGACTTAAAAAAAGCGCTTGTAAATAGTCAGAACATGTTTGTAGTAATATAGTTGTATACATTAGATATTATTTCTAGTAACATTGATATTTAGGTACATCTTGTATGAAAACATTTATAAAATTTATTTTATTACAGAAATGATATTTAGCTAGCTCGTATCAAGTTATTGTCAAGAGATTATGTTTAAGTATCTAGTTTAAGTCTAATATTTTTACTACATATTGTCAATGGTTCTGTCTATATTAAAGGTATTATTATTATGACGGACCTTGTGTTAATAACGACGGTCGCGCTTTAATGCTACCACCGGATCCAATGCGCCCCAACTGAGAAGACCCAGCGAAACAAACTCAGTGGGTTCATCTACTACCGGTTTCAACACGACCCAGTTGAGACGGTCCGGCGAAACATACTCAAGCGGGCATGAACACGGGATTTGGTCCAATTAGAGTAATTATTTAGTAGGCAAACACAATATATGCTCGATCGGTTGTCTGAATGCTTATTATTTTAGATTATATTTAGGTATACAAAGAAAAACTTCGAAACAATAACATTATTCATTTTGAGACAGAGTCAATAATTTTAAATTAAGTATATGATAGCAATCATTTACAGATAGTTCAACGATAGTTCAACAGATAGTCAACGGCAATTTCGACAATTATAATAAAATCAAAATAAAAGTCATTTTTCACTGAGTAGTTATTATTTCGAAACAGGTACTTAATTAAAACTTGCGTAACATCCCCTATAACTTTAGGTTTTCGTTAGAAGGCATTACTGCTGCTTCAGTCGGCACAACTGTTTATTTCACTCTAATAAGAAATACCACTTTTGTTAATCAATAAAGGGCGCTCATAACTAGATGACGGTCTGTAAGTGATCGGCAAGGTTAAGCAACTACTACTCAGTCCATAGATGATAGATGGGTGGGCACTATATATATTTCTAAGCGTCTCCGTGCTTCGGAGGGCACGTTAAGCTGTCGGTCCCGGTTGTAGTCATTCGACAACAGTAGATAAGCCATGTCAGAGGCCTACTGGGCGGCTTAAACAGCCCTAATACCAGGGTAACCTCTCCCCATACGATAAGTAAGTAATTAATACATTCTTAGATACTCTCGAGATCTAAACGTATTTTGAAATACCTTTTTTCTCAAAATTGGTTAAGTTGTTTAACTGTTTGGTGCGACTAACACCCAAAACTATATTACACAACTCCATAGTGTCGTAATTTTATTTTGTTTTGTGTAACTCTAACCTTGAATAAGCCTAGGCTTATTCAAGGTTAGAGTGAACAGGCATCTTATGGGTACGCGCGGTGTACCTTAGACCACAACTTCACTAACCATCAGGTGTGGTTGTGGTAAACGACAAACTCATCACGAATAAAAAAATCATGATAAATGCAATGATCTAAAGATCCAATTAAAATTTGAAATTTGTTCCAATTCATTGTCGCATTTAAACCGCTAATCCACTGAACTAGTTTTGATGAAATTTGATTTGAAGACAAACGTTTGTAATTACAGATATCTAAGTTAATTGACAAGCTAGCAAAAGCTTGCTTCCAAACTTGTGCGAAATAAATATCAAACCACTCCTCGGTTTGATTGGTTGTCAACCTGAAGTAAAGAAGCTTTTTAAGTAAAAACATTATGTTAATATTAGGTCTTTACCTATGAAATTGCCGTTCTGCAGTACTGGCCATTTCAAATCAAAATAATTTTTGTTTGGCTAAGAATTCTAATTTCAAATTAATTTTATTTTAAAAACATGGATTCTTTTTTCCAAAAGTAGTCATTTCTTTATTGATTAGTGTTACATTTTCATCGCATTTCAATCTTTTTCGTCATCATGGATACGTTAAAAATTCGAGTAATTATGGAATATGAGTACCGTCGTGGCAGCAACGCGGCACAAGCGGCACGCAACATCAACGACGTTTACGGAGCTAACACTACAAACCAACGCACCACCTGTTATTGGTTTGCTCGCTTCCGTTCTGGAAATTTCGACCTGAAAAATGAACCTCGCGGTCGTCCGAAGACTTTGGTCGACAATGACGAATTAAAGGCGGTTGTGGAAGCTGATGATACACAATCTACGGCTGAATTAGCAGCAGCTTTCGACGTTAGCGTCAAAACAATATTGGTCCATTTGCGTCAAATTGGCAAGGTAAAAAAGCTTGACAAATGGGTGCCCCACGAACTCAATGATCGCCAGCGCGAAGTACGCGTCGAGACGTGCCTTGCACTGCTCAACAGACACACAAATGAAGGAATTTTGAACCGCATTGTTACCTGCGATGAAAAATGGATTCTGTTTGATAACCGCAAGCGCTCAGCAAGTTGGTTGGATCCTGGTTCAGCACCTAAACAATGCCCTAAACGAAAACTTACCCCTAGAAAAGTGATGGTCACTGTTTGGTGGTCTAGCGCCGGTGTGATTCATCACAGCTTCTTACCAAACGGGGTGAGCATTACTGCAGATGTGTACTGTGAAGAACTGAGCACAATGATGGAGAAGCTGGCGCATCTCCAACCAGCATTGGTCAATCGCTCGTCTCCGCTGCTCCTGCACGACAACGCGCGACCTCATACTGCACAGCAGACGGTCTCCAAGTTGCAAGAACTGGGGTTGGAAGCTCTCCGTCATCCGCCCTACTCACCAGACCTTGCGCCTACAGACTACTACTTTTTCCAGAATTTGGATAACTTCTTGGCGGGAAAAAAATTCAATACCCGAGAGGCAGTACAAAATGCCTTTGAAGAATTTGTTGCCTCCCGTCCAGCTGATTTCTTTAAGAAGGGCATCAATAAACTGCCACTGCGATGGCAAAGATGCATTGATTGCATGGGTGATTACTTCGATTAATACAAATAAAAAAATTCATGAAAAAAATTCGTTTAAATTTTTTCATACAAAACGGCAATTTCATAGGTAAAGACCTATTATATATATTAGAGATCATAGAATAAAAGGTTACTTAACATTGAATTGCATTTATTATTTCAGAAATGAATTAAAAATTGAATTAAATTAATTTACATGATAACCAATTAAGTTTTAATTTATATTTTTCAATAAAATTTTATTACTCCCTGAATTTGATCTACTAGTGTTGAAAACCCGTTTAACGGTTAATTTAGGAGTCTATTTCCGTTGGCCGATAAAATTTATGAATTTCTTTGAGCTTTCAATTTGGTAAGACTCTTTAACGAAATATTTACAGATTATATTTAAATTACAGTGCCTCAAAAAAGACAATTAGGAAATTCATGTCTGTGACTTGAGGACTCTAGAAACATCGATTGTAGGGTACCAACCAAGGTTTTATGGTATTTTATTATAACATCGCCCATACTAACAAAATATATCCTCGTATCCCGGGAACTTTACACATATGCATTTGACACCCTGACTTGGCACAATCATTTACGGGAAAATCATTTTTTATCTTACTAATAAATTATTATTATTTCATTGACAAAAGAAGTATACCTGGCCTGTGTGATTGGGACAACTGGAAGGGGAAGACCTCGTCGAACATTCTCTGACAAAATCGGAGACGTTCTTAAGAAAGGGCAGGTCAGAAGTACCCTAAACCGGCGAACATGTATGAAGAATATAATGACAGTAATCGAGGCAAAAGAGGTGTACAAAGATCGTGACAAATGGAAATCCGTTGTCTCTGCCTACCCCTCTGGGGAACAGGCGTGAGTCTATGTATGTATGTATGTATGTAATAAATTATTTAAAATACCAGCCCAATGAGATTCAGAGATAATTACCTGTTACAAACTGGGCTTCATAATCAAATTTACGTATAATAGACATTTGATAAAATCGGTTTAATACGAACATCTTTCTAATGAGCCGTTATTTATGTACATAATAATATCCCGAGATATTATTCACACACGGCCATCTGATCCCAAACTAAGCAGAGCTTATACTATGGAAACCAGATCACTGATATATTACACATACTACTTTTCTTCTGTAAATATCAGATATGTTCATGCACACAAATATCTACCCTGGGTGGGAATGGAAACCAAGACCTGCGGCGTGAAAGGCAAGCATTTACCAATGACACAAACTGGTCCGCCAAGTTATACTCGTTTACCAACACTGAGACATACGAACAGACGGAAAATGGACATTGTGAATTGACATATTCATTTCATTTCGGATAAGTAGATTTTATATCAAAAGCGTAACAGGTTCGATTGTTTTTAGTGTTAGTAATACCTCATACAGATTTTACCCTTTTATCTACGTCTTTTATTCATCTATTTGAATAATGGTATCTATATATTCTTTGCGTTTACACTAAACCAGCTGAAAGGTACAATATTTTTGTAAAGTTCTCGGTATTATTTTCTTTTACCATCTACCCCAAATGTTAACTTTCTCATATTTTTATACACAATCGTTGTTATTCCTTTGTGCGACACAAAAGAAGTATTCGTATTGTTAACTTGTTTTTTTTTCAACAATCACCAATAAAAGGTATATATATAGGCTTTGGGCTCTGCATATCGCATTGGAGATTTACGAACGTAAGAAAATTAACAGTTATATTTATAATTTTTCTTTAAAAGTCTACGCCTACAGTAGGGAATCCAATCCCTGTGTTGCGAGGTACTTTACAAATATATAAAAGATGGAGACAAATTGCATCCAGACTCAGAACAGCTATTTATGGGTCACACAAATAGTTGTCCGGCGCGGGACTCGAACCCGCGACACGAAGCGGCGAGGCGACTGTCTTAGTCGCTGCGTCACACCTGCAGTCATATATGCATAGAAATGCAGTTTTATATACATAGAGATAGAATAAATAGTACAGAAATATGTAAACTTTAGATACGTTTTCGAATTCCTGTTCTAACATGGCAGATATAAGTTTCTCTGTTGCATTAGTCAATGAAATCGCCGGATATTGTGTATTTGATCCCGCTTCAGTAAATCGATTAGTGACACGAGTCGATACTGAAGATTATCAGGACTGATGTACAAGTGTGGAACATTGCTTAAGTCCTTTAGCTTAACGGCTAAATCCTCGTAAACACGACACTAAAGCCCTAACGGGACATTAAGATTTCATCGCTACATTGGAGTTATATTCGTCGCAGTAGTTGACGTTACAGAAAATCGCGCCTATTTTCATATTTCTAAAAAACTGGTACAAAATCTCTTGAAGATAATGAAAGTTTTAAGATAGGTAGGGCATAGCATTCATTCGCTCAAAGAGCAGCCCGACTGGGGAAGTACCTCCACCTTGCAGAAGACATTCCTTAATCATAACATTAATAATTTTAATGTTGTGTTTCTGCGTGTGAGTAAGGTCGCCAAAGCTTATTGGGGTGGGGGGAAGGGTCAGCAACACTTGTTTGCTGACTCTTAAAGGCCGGCAACGCACTCGCGACTCCTTCGGTGTTGTGAGTGTCCATCGGCGTTGGTGATCACTTACCATCAGGTGACCCACTTGCTCGTTTGTCGTCCTCTGATATAAAAAAGTGTCCTGGATGAATATCAACTATGGCAGCCAGTCTCCATAGACCTTGTACAGGACACAATAAAAAAAAACAAAAAAAACGTATTGGAGCCCAAAGGACAAAAAAGGATTGATACTATAACTTCCGTGTGTTTAAGCGCTTTTGCCATACCTACTATTGTAATCAAATATAATAGCTCACTTAAGACCCTTAAATTGATCCTCGGTGCTTTTGCAGCTGGCGTCTCTAGTTGCAATTCTCTTGTTTTATGAGGCTAAAGACTCTTTATATAATTCTGTCTCCCGCTTTGCTCTGGAGGAAAGTGGAACTATTCATTTTATAACTCCTTCTTGTTTCTTTCCGATTAAATTCGTTGCGGGATCGAAGACAGTTAAAGCGATTCCCCGGGACAAGCCTGAGCCTCACCGCTCAGTGTCATTTCACTGTGTGCCACTGTTGATCCTGGCTTACAGGAACTGCATTGGTAGGTAAGAGTCCCTCCAACTAGTCTCGAAAATAAGCAAAGGATTGATAAGGTTTGTAAAGGGTGGGCATGCCCAAGTGACGCCCACAGTTTTACAAGCGTCCATAGGCTACGCTCACCGACAACCAGGCGAGCTGTATTCCGGTCTCTGACTAAGTTGTTTACAAAAAAAACCTGTACTGTATAATCCCTCGCTCTGATAATTAGTGAGCATGTGTCGAAAACAGGAAAGTGCACGACCGACGGCATTATCTAATCTCATCTCAGTATCAACTTCGTAATAATTATTCGTAAGGACACTTTTTGCTCCTATCTGGGAACTGAACCGTTATTGAGTGCGTTGAACAAGATGCGAGGAATCAAAATCAACATCTCGTATGAGTAGCTAAAGGTACCAGGAAGAAATGGATAGAATATATTATGATAAAGACAAATACGGAAAAGCTTGGGAATAAGATGTATATAAGAAAGTTTACTAAAAATAGCAAATGATAAGTTACAATACTTGTCGACAATACTGTTAAGAATATCATGGTAGGTATATACACAAAGAGCGGCAAAACTAAGAGGATCAGGAAATGTAGTAGGGAATATAGAGATGTAATGGAGAGACAAAAGTGCAGGTTTTACAATGAATTTAAATATTTTAAAATTTCTAAGTAAGGGTACTAGTAACAGAGCCGGAATCCGTTGGTCCATAAATAGTATCTCTCTGTAACAAAGTGAAACAAATCTAATATTTTACTACGTATTTCAAAAAGTATCAAATGTTCCCGGATATTCCCTTAACATATAAGTATCAATTTGCATGTAAAAGCAGGCCTACGGTACCCACTGATACCCAATGAATATTTTAGTGCAACGTTTATTCCCTCGTAGCGTCGTAGAAAACTTGCTTGCTACGGCGTAGCCCGTAGCACGTAATAGGCTACGCTAGTTTGTAGTTGTCAAGGATTTATTAGATTTTATGTTCATAAGGAATAAACAAAATACATTTCAAGGATTAAGTAATTCATCTTTGGTGATTTATTTGTTCAAATAATTTATCAATCTATATTTTATTGTAAATCGCGTAAACGAATCTTTTACTTCTATGGAGAAACATAGGTATTTGTCATTTTATTTCATAGATATTACAAATAAAGAGCAACAGCAGAAGAAAACACGAACAAAGGCACTAAGTAACAATAAGTATTAAAGGCACTTAGTTATTCTAAAGGTAAGTAAAGCCATACCCTGTATAACAAAAAGACAATTTTAATATGCTTATAAAACCTCATTCAGTGAGAAAATTACACAATTTTTGCTGGTTTTCTTTTTACTAAACTATTTTAATTATGAAATCAACACGTCTAATCTTTTTTTTTAATAAACCAATAGATAATAATAGGAATTATTTACTCATTATTTTTGTATTATTCCTATGTTTCGATTGCCTAATTATAACAAAATGCAATTATTGTGACTCAAATATCATAGTCGCCATAAAATAAAATAAAAATTATTTCCACACTTGCCTTTCTCGCCAAACGTCGTCGGTTCGATTCCCACCCAGTACAAATATTTGTGTGCATGAACATGTCTGTTCGTCCTGAGTCTGGGTGTAATTATCTATATAAGTATGTATTTATAAAAGAAAAGTAGTATATGTGGTGTATCAGTTATCTGGTTTCCATAGTACAAGCTGTGCTTAGTTTGGAATCAGATGGCAGTGTGTGAATAATTTCCCAGGACTTCGGTTACACATTTTAGTATCCCCCATGAATGTACAGACGACAGCACATCCAGCTACCCCAATCTGTCAGATTTCTTTTATAGATTTTCAACTTCATCACAAAAGTATAAGGTTCACTTTCAATTGTGGAATTTTGACAGATTGGGGTAGCTTAATGTGCTGGCGTCTGTACTATCTGTGACTTTATCTACCTGTTTTCGCAATAAATAAATTCAAATACAGGAAGTACCTTAAAGGTTTAAATTATTATCCCCGTCACGCTGTTTGCCGTCATAACATACGAGCCGCTCTTGCCAAAAAATATAGGAGGAAAAATATGAACAGATGCCAGCACAACAAGCTACCACAATCTGTCAAATTTCCCAAATTGAATGTGAACCTTATGCTTTTGTGATAAAGTTGAAAATCTATAAAAGAAATTCGTCAGATTGGGGTAGCTGGATGTGCTGGCGTATGTACAAGGGTCTTAACGAATAGAAATCTGTTGTTTCGGTCTACCTCTACCTCTGGGATATGCGGCTCATTTTACGCAATACAGGTACAATAAAAATATTTGTAGCTTTGCCAAATACGTTATTACAATGATAAAACTGGTTTGAACTTGTCAATAAGTGACATATATACTACGTACCATAATTACTACGCTACAGTAAAAATTGCAGCACTTTCTAAAACCAAGGAAAGATATTATTTTATGCACTAATATATAAATTTCACAACTAGATTTAAATTAACTTTATATGTTGATACATTTTATGATTTCGTGTTTAGGGGAAGCTAGTTTTGGACAGATTTCCCGTATCGCATAAAGCCGTAATTTATCGTATATTAGGTATTTGTATATCCTATTAATGTACTTTTGGGGTTAACAAACTCGACTCGACGAAAAGGTGAGTTCACATGGTTCTTCCCACCACAAATAACTTAGAATATAATTATTTAGATACTAACATATTACCCGCTAGGTGCTAGTTTTTGAAATGACGTCAACAGTCATGATCATTATTAAAAACTAGCAGTGCCCCGCGGTTTTACCCACATTAAACTTTATAAATTATCACTGCTCCTCCCCCGTAGGTGACAGCGTGATAATATGTAGCCTATATGTTGACCCGACCTGTTAGTAATATTCAATCAAAATTTGAAGTAAATCGATCGAGTACTTTTTGAGTTTAGCCCGGACATAAATACAGACAAAAATTCTAAAAACTATATTTTTGGCTTCGATATCGTTTGTAGATCACGTCCCAAGCAAACTTTAAAAAAATATTGAATGTACAGTTTTGACTTGTCTACAATTATATGTATAGATGGTAAATACACATTTTTAGTAACGTTTGTTGACGTCAATTTAAAAACGAGTATCACAGTGACATTTATTTAAATTGCATTTACATAGTTAATAATACAATTCGTTGTATCGAAATATTTATTTTAAGACTATTTTATTATATTTTCATATGTTTTATTTATTACAGTCATGCAAGTGTGGCATATATTTATTTTAAGACTATGTTATTATATTTTTTATTTATTACATTCTATATGTTTTCTTTTTGTGACGTTGTAAGAAAAGTTTGTGTCTATTTATTTAGGCTTACCTTTAAAATGTCCAGCAGTACAATAAGAAAAGTTTCATATTTCTAACAAGAAAAGTAGAAGTACACTTTATTATCAAAAAATGAATACAAATAAGGAAATTCAATTGTAATGCAGTGCTTATCGTACAATCAGATCTTTTCTAGACAACCATTCGCATTGTATGCACCAGAATGACTCATACATTAAATTCCTGATAATGCATTGTTTCTTAAATTATCTTAAACATGGGAGATGAATAAATTTCGATAAAAGAGTTAACGATAGAAACTGTTACTTGAGTGCTGGCAATGAGAGTAAAACTTAGAGAAATCGTTGAAGTCATAATAAGTCAAAACTCACATCAATCTAATGGAATTGGCTAGACAGATTTAACGATTCCATCCTGTATACTCTATAAAGGTTAAAGTTACAGAATACTAAATATTGAGAAATTATGAATCTTACTTAATTGCTTAATAATTATATAATACAGATCTTACGCATGTTGCATCACTTAATACATTGCCGGGATTGACCTAAAGCATTGATTCTTATTTACACCTTATACTCCAATAAACAGAAAGAAAAAGAAGTAGAATAAAAAGAACGCTTAAATAATTCTTGTAAAAGAAGTTGCCTTGCTGGACATGACACGGCCATTAATAATAAATAGTCCCCTAAATAAAATATACTATTTTAAAAGGCTTCTACTGTAATAAATTATAAAATAGTATTTTACCTGAATATTTGCTTTCGTTATTATAGAATATCGGTGCTTACCTGTAACAGAAAAAATAAACATTGTAACAATAATACCACCTACAAATAACAGATGGCGCCACAGGAAAGATTACAAGTCGGTGGTGAGATTCTCCGGCGGTTAACATAATCTCTAACAATAGTACCACCTACAACTAATAGATGGCACCACAGGAAAAATTAGAAGTCGGTGTTGAGATTCTCCGGCGATTAACAAAACCCCGACTGATAAATTGTTCAAGGTGTCTTCGGATAGGGACTCGATAACTGCACGCTTTTGATGCCTCAACCATTTGCTTGAGCATTTAAGTGTCTTCTTCGAGCACTAACTTCTGTGACTTATGTGCATCTACCTAGCTAGGTCTCATAGGTTCTACGAAGATAGTTTGTATTGTACTGTATTGTAATTGATATATTTGGAATCAAAAATAAAACATTGTAACAAGAGTCCAGCTTTTATTGCCGTTGGTTCACCATCCCGCTCTACAGTGGCGCCCAACGTGGGGCATACCAAATATATATGGACATAACTCAAGTGAACCAATTAAAAAGTACAACCACCGAATCATTCGTGAGACAAAAGCGGATGTTGTTTTCACAGCTGCCGGCTCCAGGACCAACTGAAACCCAGCAGCTGGACTTAATATATGGTTTGCTGCGCCTGGAAATTCGGGATAAGGTTCCGCGCGCGGATGTCAAAGACTTTAAAGACCTTCTGAAGGCAGCGAAGGCGGCGGAACACGTAATTTATGAAAAGGATGCTGCTATAGGGCAAAGCACCACAAAGTCGCAGGAAACCCGAGTACCGGTCAAAGGTGATATCAAGAAAATCAAGTGCCGGTTTTGCCGCAACTTTGGACACGCTACAGAAAATTGTAGGAAGCTGCAGCGGGCTAACCAACAAAAGGAAAAGTCCGAAGGCACCATCACCGAAGCAGTGGTGACTCACGCCCCATTACAACCAGCTAAGTTCAAGTGTTATGGCTGCGGTGCTCCTGGAGTAGTAAGGTCCAATTGCACAACGTGTCATGCGAATAAGAATCAACGACCTCATCCAGAAATTGGATTTTGTTCCGTAGATACCTTCATCGACGCGAGAGATCGACCAGTAATTTTTGTGGAAATTGGAGGCGTCAATGGGGCAGTATTTCTTGACACCTGTGCTAAATCAAGTATTGCCTCATACTCTCTTTACTGTGAGTTGAAGAGAAAGGGATATTCCTTCCATGAACATAAGATCGGAGTAACGATGGCCGATGGTATACCAAGACGTCAAAATGTCCTAGTAACGAAGGTTCCCATTAAGGTTAATGACCATATAATACCAACTACCCTCTTGGTACTCCCCGAATCCCGTCGAAATAAAACGCTGTTAGGCGTAGGGTTTATTCAGGACTCCCGCATCGAGTTGAGTTTGGCTCAAAGCACTTGGAACTTCCTCGATAATCCTACAGAAATTTTTGAACTATATGAAGAGAGCTTTATTAATTACAGCCAGAATACTGAACTTGCGGTCATCGTCTCAGATGATGACCCTTCTATGTCACCGTCATTGCCAGAAGAGAGTAATACGACTCGTTCATACGGTCCTCTTCATAAAATCGAAGTGTCCGCACCTCCCAAGAAGAAATCTCACCTCAACTACCCTGGAAATTATTCTCCGATACTTAAAGCCTTATATGAAGATGCGAGATATAAACTTCAAGATTATGACGTAGAATGTGAGCTGGATGGAGTGGATGATACACTCTTCCCATCAACGTCAGTCTCATCGGTCGATGTCACAGCATTTGAAAATTTCTTGGACATGAATCAAGAAGTGTTTAAATCTAATGGAAACGTCAGCCCTGAACCGATATCGTACGGAAAACGGGACTGTCCCCGAGCCAACACTGCCAATTAAAAAGAGAGGAAGACCTAAGAAACAAGACTCTGAAGAGAGTCCTCTCAAGAGAGGCATGGCTACAAGGGTAACCATACTCCGTGGTATTGCTCCCTCAAATGAACGACATTGATGATGCATGTCCTATTTGCCGAGTCGACTGCATGGACATAGGGGGAGATTTGTAACAATAATACCACCTACAAATAACAGATGGCGCCACAGGAAAGATTAGAAGTCGGTGGTGAGATTCTCCGGCGGTTAACATAATCTCTAACAATAGTACCACCTACAACTAATAGATGGCACCACAGGAAAAATTAGAAGTCGGTGTTGAGATTCTCCGGCGATTAACAAAACCCCGACTGATAAATTGTTCAAAGTGTCTTCGGATAGGGACTCGATAACTGCACGCTTGATGCCTCAACCATTTGCTTGAGCATTTAAGTGTCTTCTTCGAGCACTAACTTCTGTGACTTATGTGCATCTACCTAGCTAGGTCTCATAGGTTCTAGGAAGTTTGTATTGCATTGTACTGTATTGTAATTGATATATTTGGTATCAATAATAAAACATTGTAACAAGAGTCCAGCTTTTATTGCCGTTGGTTCACCATCCCGCTCTACAACATTAGTTTTATAAAATCGTTTAACGCAATATATTTTGGTCTACAATGGTCATCTTAACAATATTTAACAAGACATACCTAATTACAATAAAATGAATTTAATCGTCCGGCGGGTCTTGAAACAGCACCTACTACCATTCCGGAGTAGACGCTCTACGTAACGCTACGTACGATATACACTGGCAGATCAAATTTAGGGTTCCCTTGCATTAGCAACCTAATCCGCCGAAAGTGTATTAACACTTTCGGTGGATGTAGGTATTATCCGTCGGCTTTGTTTCCTTGAAACTTCATCCTCCGAAAAGGCAAGGGAGTCCTAAATTTGAAAGTATATACATACATAGACTCACACCTGTTTCCCCAGAGGGGTAGGCAGAGACAACGGATTTCCATTTTCCACGATCTTTGCACACCTCTTTTGCCTCGAATACTGTCATTATATTCTTCATACACGCCGGTTTAGGGTACTTCCGACCTGCTCTTTCTTGAGAACGTCTCCGATTAGATGGGATTACATTTACGCTTTTTGAAAGTACCGTAAATCTAATCCCATTTGTGGGTATAATTAAGCTTTGCATTGCTAATAATAATTTTAAAGCTTTAATTAAAGTTAATATTAGTAAGTAGATGACTACTTATTTTAACTTAAACCACTAAAGTCAACAAAGTAATAAAAATTAGATGCGAGTAAGTGCCATCAAGTTGATTCCCACAAGCAAAAGTGCTATATAAAAAGTCGTTTAAAAGTTTTCACACTTAAGACAGTCAATGATCGTAACACCAAGTCGTTAATGTATTATTTTCAGTTTCGCAATTCTATTGTAGATTCGCAAAATGTGGAATGACGTTAGTGATATTTTTAGATCACATAGCTAAAAAATAATCGTAATTACTGGTCAAACTGATTCTATGAAATTTTATCTTTCACTAAGGTTAATGACAATGTGAATAGATTTATTAAAATACCTTCGTACTTGTAATATGATTGCTAATAAAAACAAATTTAGACGGGTCTGTTGGCGTAGTTGGTAGATACGCTGCCTTTCACGCTGCAGGTCGTGGGTTCAATTCCCACCCGGGACAGATATTTGTGTGCATGAACATGTATGTTTGTCATGAGTCTGGGTGTAAATAATCTATATAAGTATGTATTACAAAAGAAAAATAGTATATGTAGTATATCAGTTATCTGGTTTCGATAGTAAAAGCTCTGCCTAGTTTGGGATCAGATGATCGTGTGTGAATAATGTCCCAGGATATTATTATTAATTCTATTTTTTGTTTCATAATGTGGGGGAGTGGTGTTTTTGAATTTTAGATTATAAGTATATAATAACACGTCTTAAACTAATTGAGATTTGTTTTGCAGTTTCATATTACTAGATTCTGGCCCACATGAACTGCTTCCTGTACTTTTGACTAATAAAAATAATTATTCAATTTGTAATAAGTTTGGGTACAATTAATAATTTATTAAAAATAATATAATACAAGATGGACCGATGATCTTGTGTGGGCGCTGGAAACTGCTGGATGCGAATAGCGCAAGACCGGCAATTGTGGAGATCTTTGGGGGATTCCTTTGTCCAGAAGTGGACGTCTTTCGGCTGATATGATGATGATGATGATGAACATAATAATTTTTTTTTTCAATTATAAGGAGTTTGTGACTCCACAATGGAATTGTGTCCATCATTTACGGGCACAAACCAATATTTTTCTGACTTATGATGTTGTCCAGCGCGACGTGTCCATCGATGGCGAACCCTGCTATGATTTTTTGTTTAGGTCGCGGTCGTGTTTAAATTTAATTTTGGTTATGGCTCACATAACCAAAATTAAATTTAAACACTCTATCGCATATCACGCAGTACAGCAGACTATAAGAGTTGTATGTATAGTTATATACTAGCTTTGGCTTGACTTATTTGTGTTGGCGATCTGCGTCTAAGTTATTTAACCTTGCAGACTCGTATTGTACCATACCTTGATGCATAGTCCTGAGCTATTCAGGACGTCGATGTGCGAGTTTCTCCCAGTCCTCAGATGAAATGTTATACGCAAACAGATTCCGTTTCAATACATGCTTGTATAGTATGAACGGTCCCCTCGGGACGAGGTTCCCGTTAGCAAGCTCAAGAACAGAATCGGGCATTCTGCTCTTGAGCTTGCTAACGGGGAACTTGCTTTGGGGAGGCTAGGAGTCAGTCATTCATTTATTTATTTAATTTAGATTCATACATTCATACGAACTAGCATACATTCATGCCCACTAGTAAGTAAGGTTTCCATGCCTCTCTAATATATGGACATATAGATAGATAGAGTAAACTTTATTGCACCAGAAAACACAATACACAATATAAATACAGGTACAATCGGCGGTCTTATCGGTATGTAGCGATCTCTTTCAGACAACCGCTTAGTGGACAAGGAAAAGTAAGATGGAAAAGGCGGTAGTTGTAAGTGTACTATCGTGTGTATAAAATATATACTTATATTTGTCTAAATACTACACTATGTCTATATACATATGTATATTTACATATGTCTATATACATACTATACGCACATAATATTATATATCTTCTTAATTAAGGAGTTATGTAGAAAGGGATTACGAAAATAAGTTAATAGATAAGAAGAGAAGTGATAAAGATATTTAGACCGATAAAAAATTTTTTTTTAAAGAAATCTTGAAAGAAGCTAGCTTTAATTATGTTACTTTTTACCATTTACGTACGGAACCCTGCCAATACAATACTAGTGCTCATGTCGCGATACTCTTGCAATTTATAGGAGTTGTCAGGCCTGTTCCCATTTTTGATTGCGATCGGCTCTGTTTGTCGTCTTTTGTCGTCCACCCTCTTTCTCCAATATCGTTGTTTCCAGGCCAGCGTCGGGTCTACATTAATTATCTGTGGCGAAATCTTTATGTCTGACTGACATCTATATAAAAACAATTTTGTTTTATTTTCTGCCACGTACGCTGATACTGTGGAATGATCTAACAGAACTGCCACGGATTTCAATATAAAAATAAAATCAGTAACACCGAGTGGGTCAGTAACACGCCATTTTCCACAGGGGAAAAACAAGCGAAAAAACCATTCTCAACCATGGATAGAATCTTGGGACATTATTCACATACGACCATTTGATCCCAAACTAAGCAGAGTTGGTACTATGAAAACCATTTTTTTTTAAAAGACCACTCACACTAGGCAATCTAATACCTGTGCCTACTGTGGGTACTTTACAAACATCTAATAGTCGGACACAAATTACATCCAGGTTCGGAACAACTATAATGAAATGAAATAATGACATTTATCCAGCACTTGGGTATTTACATACACTTGTACTTGTCAAGCTCACAATGTACTACATAAACACAGTTTAAAACAGTAATTAAAGCAACAAAATATTTTGAATTAGTCCGTCCGTGCGGTCTGTTTCGTCAATATATATGGGTCACACAAATAGTTGTCCGGTGCGGGACTCGAACACGCGACACGAAGAGGCGAGGCGACTGTCTTAGCCGAAGCTGATTCCATAAATTACGTTACAAAATATTTAATTAAGGGTCTAGGCATGATACTGAAAATAAGTCCAACCTTATACCTGCCGCCACGTTCCGCTACAGACCCTTTCGCCGAAAGTGGAAATTTTATCTAAATCCCCTGGATGAAGAGATCTTCCACCGTTCAATTAAAAAAAAAATCTTTTTCAATTAACTGCGGAGGTATTTCTGATCCCGTATGACATAGCAACCTTCAATACACGAACCTATTCCTTTCTTGGAAGGCCAGCAACGCACTTGCCCCTCTAGTGTTGCGACCAGTTGCGAGTTTCCATGGTCAATCATCGGGAGCTAATTTTGTTCACTCATTTCCTTTCAATGTCGTACACTATCTTCTACCCCTTTCGTTCTCTATATAGATTTTGGTTCATCCAACTTCGTTCATTGGTTGCCTGGAAGAGATCGCTTTTAGCGATAAGGCCGCTTATTGCATCATCATTACTTTTGTTTATTTTACTGAATTATAAATTATATGACGCAATAAAGTTTATTTATTATTATTATTAAAAATAGTACTAAACTTGTAATTTACAGTACAAATGGCTAAGCTAATACGGCTGGAAGTCTTAAAGAAGTTGAAAAGGTATGAAAGAATTCTCTTTTAGCTGAAAGTATATCTAAGCATTTTCACATATAAACTGAGTGCACGTCTCTTAAGTACGCTCGGGACAAAAATAGTTGAGCTTTAAGACCATTGTAGCTTAAATAGCAAAGTGCAGTTCATTGTTAATATATGAATGGTCGTCTCGACATTCCAGTATTAGCGCGTTTACCGCAGTTTGAGTTTGATTCCCGGTTCAGGAAACTTAATTTAAAAAATATAAAAAGCACGTAAAACCATGTCAAGATTTCCACCCGGGTTGTGCAGCTATGACCCGCCAAATTGGCATACAATAAGGAAGATAAAGATTAGAATAACAAACTAATTAATAATATACACAAATTACTTCTCCACTAATATGCATCTTTCAGACATTCTTGTAAGCTATAGTACCTAACTAGTGGGAGGCGATGGCTGGCCCACACGTCATACTCGTGAACGGGTGCTGCTTGCGGTCTAACTACTGTTGGGGTACTCATATTTTTTTTTTTTCGCCTGTGTAAGACTTCGTGTGACTTGTTAATTTTGTAAATGTACGCGGATGCACCCACCGTTTTTTCGTCTAGCAAGAGGACATTCTAAGTGCTTGAGTGAAATTGAATGCAATTGCTTATTTATTTTATTATGATTCACTGAATGACAACGGTTCTGTGCGTGCACTAGCCTACATAACAACCAATCACAATGTAAGTAAAATACATGACATTTAAAAAAAAATCGTAAACTGAAACCAAAAGAAGACGAAAAAAGCAAGCCCGGAGTTTCTTTGTGGCTTTCCTCTCCGGGTCGTCCACCTAGGTAGCTAGAGAAAGCCGCAGGCTAGCTAGGGTAGGTTCCTCAGCGGCGAGGATCGCTTTGGCCCATTAACGCGTGATCGGTGATCCCGTGCATGTGATCACACCCTCATTTAGAATTTCGTCTTTTGCTTTAGTCTTCAATTCTTTAATTTTAATATAGTAGAAATTTCAGAAAAATAGATTAGTAAAAAGTAAATTTCAAAATAATAGATTAGTAAATTGTTATTTATTTAAGGATTTCAGAAAATATATGCGATAAAACAAACCGCACGGACAGACAATTTTTTTTTTGTAACTTTTTACTATCCACTATGTTTATGTACTGCATTGTGACCTTGACAAGTACAAGTTTATGTTAATACCCAAGCGCTGAATAAAAATTTCATTTCAATTTCATTTCGTTTAACTTTAATCAATAATCATTTATGGCAAAGTATTTTTAAAATCACAAATGTGATTTAAATCTCTAATAGTGTTGGGCAGTTTACTATAAATGTCAGGGATAACGTTGAACACGTCTCGTGTACAACATAATAATAATCTTATCTTTATGTCAATGTTTAAAATCGAAATATTGGTAGCTAGTAGCTAGTAGTAAAACATAAATATTAACAAAAGATGTGTATAACCCCGAAAATACACCAGAATTTTTACCAAAAGAATCAGAAAGCTAATCAAATATCGGCTTCACAAGAACTGCTATTCAAAAAGCCTTGTGATTCTTGTCAGCGCCATACCGTTCGGTGCGCAAATATTAGATTAACTGTGGCTCTTTGCGTTTGCAGGCACGTAGTAGCCGTTTTGTAAGCACACAACTCTTTTGTGCTGCGAGTGTGGAAACTTTTACTATTCCTACGCTCTTTAGTGGATTTACCGTTAAAGCTACATGTAAAATAGCGTTTAAAACCACAGACAATGAGACCAAGCGATCGATTACCGGGATTTAAAAAATATCAGGGATTCATTTTACACTCCGGTACCACCAAGAGTAATTTTTTTTTAAATCTTTATTGGGAGAAGGGATCGTTAAAAAAAGAACATGTAATCCCAGAGCAAAAATAATAGTAATAAGTGAAGACATGTGATCTTTATGGTATTATTCCCATTCTCATATCTACCACTGCAACTCCTGTATGCCAGTACACAATGAAAAGACGCTGAGTGGTGAGAACCCACCACGTCCCGGGGAATTACTTTTACTGTCTTGGATCCCGCAACAAGTTTCATAAAATAGGTCCACTTCCCTCCGAAGCAAAGCGGAAGATAGAATGATATGCCGAATGATAGGACGGTCACCGTAGCCTAGTTGGTAGTGCTCCTGCCTACGAAGCTGGTGGTCCTGGGCTCGAATCCCGGTAAGTGCTAATATTTGTGTGATGAGCACGAATATTTGTTTCCGAGTCATGGATGTTTTCTGTTTATTTAAGTATTTATCTATCTATATAAGTATGTATATCGTCGCCTGGTACCCATAGTATAAGCTTTGCTTAGTTTGGGGATAGGATGATCTATGTGAGATTGACCCTAGATATTATTATTATTATTATAAAATAAAGTTAGAGCCTCATAAAAGAAAATTACAACTAGAAAAGTAAGATGCAAAAGTACCAAAGTATATCTTAAGAGTCATGTTAAGTGAGATGTTGATTCCAATAGTAGGTATGGCAAAAGCGCTTAAACGCATGTTGTTCCTGTTTGCTACATCATATGTATAAGAAACTATTATATTGGTGGCAAGCTACTTTATATAATACTAGATGTGCCCCGCGGCTTCACCTCCGTTAAACTGTACACATTATATATGTTAGTATGTGATTGAATACATAGATGGAGGCTTAGATAATGGAAGCCTTAAAATCATAGAATAAAAGCCATGTCCCCATAAAATGCAATTTAATTCTCATAATTACGTGTAGTTAAAGGAGTTCCGGTGAAGAGCCCCGTGTTTTAAGGATCGTTAATTCTTTTCAAGAAGAAATGGAAACTTCTACATTGTGATTAATTTTCAAAGAACTTTGAAACAAATCCGAACGGAACGGAAAGTTTCGGCAGTTCATTTTTATATTAATTTGAACGAAGGAGAGATCTTTAAAATTGAAGGTAGATAAAGAATATTTCCCGGAAATATTTTCGTAATGGATACGGTTTGGGCGAAGTTACATTTTAAATTAAAAACATCTACAATTTGCTATGTTTATTTACATTGGTATTGTATTTTCAGTTAAATATCTCCCCAAGAATTGTTATGAAATCATAAACTTGAGGGAACGGCAGAGAATACAATAATTCAATCGTTCATCAATCACACACTGAGTCTGAACTCAAATTGTTTGTAGGCTAGATAGACTCTTTGATAAAGTGTTAAACTATAAACGTACTTTATACTTTATGTAAAAAATAAAGTACGTATAATATTTTATTACTCACTTTTTATGCTGGATGGGTTAGCGCTAGACCATGACCTTTTTTTTTTTGATAAAGCAGGGGGAATGCTAATGCATGCCACCCGCAAAAAGTGTCTGCGTGCAAACCTACCCTGCCGTGGACTTCTTCTGGCGCCTGATAGGGGGAGCCCCGGGAACGCGGGTATGCTGCTCCGGTGCCCCTCTTTTGCGCCGTGTTCCAGATGGTTGGGACACGCACCCGGGGAGGGTTGCCCTCCCCATTTTCCGACTCCTGCCAGTACGGCACAGCGACTGCGCCACAAACAGTTCGCTGTCTTCCCGGGGCTAGACCGTGATCCTACCTGATGGTAAGTGAAGATGTGGTCGAAGGTTGACAGCGCGTACCCATAAGATACCTGTTGGCTTTAGCCTTAAATAAACCCATGTTATATGAGTCTGGAAACACGTCGTTCGGGAGGATGTTCCACGGCTTAGCCGTGCTGTCACAGTTCGATTTTAAAGTAATAGATACATATTGCTAAAAATACTTAAGACAATATAACCAACGACTTACAACAGCATAATAATGTTATTATAAAACCAGAGTAGCTAGAAGCGAGATTAATATATAGTCCATAAATACTTCAATCGTTATGATGAACATAATACTTATTTAAAACTTGGTTTTAAAATAAAATAGGTTTTGAAATATTTCGTACACAATTTTTGGCAAATACCAAACACACACCAACTGCACAGCTAAACCAAAAGTCAAAGAAAAAGATCAGAAAAGAATGATGTTGCGGGTGTGTGTTTAAAACCTAACGGTACAATTGAAAACTTCTAACACCTCTTCGGACAGTAAAACTGGTTCATGACAATTTCAGCGATCATACATCCCACGTACGTGTAGGCACCGTAATGCTGCGGTGTTTCCACGGCGCTACGACATGACCTCCTTTTAACTAGATTTATTAAAAAGAGTACTAATCTCACGGTAGGCAGCGGTTTGCTTTTCCCCCTGGCATTGCGAATGTCCATGAGCAGCGATTACCACTTCCCAACAGGTGGGCCGCTAGCAAGTCTGCCTCCAAAAGCAATTATAAAAAAAGTGCCGAATGAGGATACATAATTGAGCCACCAGTCATAACGCGCTTATTGTGGAGTAGACCCGATTTAGTGTCACCATTCCAAGCGTGACGGAATACTTACGTTCACTCTTCGTCCGGTTAGCTAGAAATGTTTTACTTGTGTGAGTCAAGCCGGGAAAGATTTTCGTGCCCCATATAAATAAATATAGCTCTCCATCATGCAATTTAAGGTTTGTATGATGGAGAGCTATATTTATTTATATGGGGCACGAAAATCTTTTAAGCGCTTTTGCCATACCTACCATTGGAATCAACAGGTCACTTAACATGACTCTTAAGATATACTTTGATACTTTTGCATCTTACTTTTCTAGTTGCAATTTTCTTTTATGAGGCTCTAACTTTATTATATCATTCTATCTCCCGCTTTGCTTCGGAGGGAAGTGGACCTATTTTATGAAATTTGTTGCGGGATCCAAGACAGTAAAAGTAATTCCCCGGGACGTGGTAGGTTCTCACCAGTCAGCATCTTTTCATTGTGTACTGGCATACAGGAGTTGCAGTGGTAGATATGAGAATGGGAATAGATTTTCGTGTCCCATATAAATAAATATAGCTCTCCATCATGCAAACCTTAAACTCACAAACAGAACACGTTCAAACAAAGCATGCCAAAATCCCAGACACAAACTTCCATAATTGCATAAAACCAACACACTGGCATTCAGGATAAACTAATAATTTACATAAGTCCTAGTTAACAGTTTCACTCGCTTTCTCATTGTAACCTCGTTTAAATTTGTTACTGACGATAAAATCTGTTTGTATATGTTCCATTTCTACCTAGGTGGTGTAGCGGTGGCGTGTTCAACCGCAAATAATGAGGTCCTGGGTTAAAATCCCGGATCGGGCCAAAACTGATTTTGGGATTTTCCGTAAAAAGTAAAATTGCTCATTATCAGCTCGAAGTCTCGGAGAGCACATAAAGGCTAACCTAACCTAACCACTCTTTCCGGTCGTATCACTAGTCGTCCAATCGGAATTAAGATCATGAGAATGACGAAATAGAAATAGCTAGTCTCCATTGGGACTGGCCGCCGTGGCCGACCACTTCTATGAGTCAATAACGAGAATACTGCAAATATTTGAGAGTAAAAATCTATGTATTTGTTAGAAACCAAGGGAAGAAAATAATATACACTTTTAAACTTTCGCGTATCATAATTATATGAACATTGTTAACAGGTATTAACGCGACTAACCTTATTGTTATTTTCCCGACGTTTCGACCAAGCTGCATTGATCGTGGTCACGGGATGATTGATCACCACGTGACCACGATCAATGCAACTTGGTCGAAACAATAAGGTTAGTCGCGTTAATACCTGTTAACAATGTTCATACACAAAAGAAAATAAGTTACAGGAAAAAAGTCGTACGTCTTTATTGCTACCGATTATTTGTTCGTTTTATATTCAAATAATAACAGTAAGATACAAAATAATATAGTTTTCTTTTACAAATAATTCGCAAGTTAGTGATAGCAAAGGAACACGTAAATTGATCTGCCATTGTGTATTGTTCGTAGCTAAACGGCTTAACATTAGGTAATCCGTATACTTGCTTGGCGTCAAACGCGTCCATATGCTGGCTATGAGAGAAAGAGAAAAATGTGTGGTCGCACCTCTCTATAAAAACGCAACTTCCTCTCTCCCAACTTCGTCACAACCACAGCAACATCTAACACTGTAATTTTGCATAGTATATAACCACATTGCAACTACTGGCGACAATGCAACCACATCCGCATTTTGGGGTCATTATCAACCGCGAGGGTGATATCGACAATGCAACCACATTCACATTTTGTGGTCATTATCAACCGCGAGGGTGATATCAACAATGTAACCACATTCACATTTTGTGGTCATTATCAACCGCGAGGGTGATATCGACAACATAGCAGCCATATTTCAACCACAGAAACATTGTCAGTTTGCATGCTACGTAACCACATTGTAACTACTAGCGACGATGCAACCACATCCATATTTTGTGGTCATTATCGACCGCGTGGGTGATATCGACAACATCACAACCGCAGCAACACTGTCAGTTTGCACAGTACGTAACCACATTGCAACTACTGGCGACATTGCAACCACATTCACATTTGTAGGTACTACAATGCAACTGCAAAAAGTAGCGGAGTCGAACATGTAACCACTACTTTACTACCTCTTGTTACTGCGATGAGGTGTGGTTGTGGTACGTGTGAAACAAGCCTTAGTCGTGTTTCCTTAGGCTTTGATGCAAAATGACTTTTTTTTTTGCAAGATTCAATAGAAGAACGTATTGTGACGACATATTAATATTACTATGCAAGTAGATCTTAATAAGTCTATGTAAATAAAGAAAATCACTGTGTACACATACATACTTACAAAAAGTCACGCCTGAGGGATGGGTAGAGTTTTGTACATATTTTTTTGTCCCAGTCTAATTAATCCTTGCTTTTTAATTGAATGTATTTTTCTATAGCGTCAAGTAGACTCGAAGTATCCCCGATCTTCCATGATGATTTCAAAGCATATGAAGCAATCGCAGTCGATATCTATGTTTCGAAAAACTAAATATTAGGTTGGGGAAAAGTCTTTTCGCATTATAGTATGTATGAACTTGTCATAAAATCTCTTTGGCTCTTAGCTATACTATTTGTATCTGACTGGTTTTGGTATCATTGAAAGTTTAAATTCAAATTAGGAATATGTGTGATTTTCATTTGTGTTTCATACGGTCAAGATGAGTAAATCTAATCAAGATATTCGATACATTTTAAAATTTTTCTACAAAAAAGTTAAAATAGCAACGCAAGCCGCGAAAAAAAATATGCGATGTTTATCGACCTAGTGCAGTATCTGGGAGAGTAGCACAAATTTGGTTTAAGCGTTTTCAACCTGGAAATATTGATGTCAAAGATGCACGTTGCTCTGGTCGCCCTATTACAAATAAAATAGATGCAATTTTTGAAAAAGTGGAGCAAGATCGGCATTTCAGTAGTTACGAAGTAGCTGAATAACTGGGAATTGACCAAAAAACAGTTTTGGCGCATTTGAAAAAAAACTGGGTACACAAAAAAATATCGATATTTGGGTACCCACGAGCTCACTGAATGAAACCTAACGAACCGTGTACTCATTTGTGATTCTTTATTACGACGCAATGAAACCGAACCATTTTTGAAGAAGCTGATAACTAGTGATGAAAAGTGGATCACGTACGACAAGAACGTGCGAAAAAGGTCGTGGTCAAAGGCCGGTCAGGCTTCACAGACTGTGGCAAAACCCGGGTTAACTCTTAACAAGGTGATGCTGTGTGTGTGGTGGGATTGGAAGGGCATTATTCATTATGAGCTGGTACCACCAGGCAGGACCATCGATTCTGTACTCTGCTGCGAACAACTGATGAGATTAAAGCAAGAAGTTGAGAGAAAGCGGCCGGAATTAATCAACAGAAGGGGTGTGGTTTTTTATTATGATAACGCTAGAACTGACACGTCGTTAGCCACTCAGCAAAAATTAAGTGAGTTTGGCTGGGAGGTGTTAATCAATCCGTCGTATAGTCCCGACTTTTCACCTTCAGATTTCCACCTGTTTCGGTCTCTTCAGAATTCTTTAGGCAATTTCAGGTTAACATCACGAGAGGACTGCCAAAACCATTTGTCGCGGTATTTTGATCAGAAGTCGAAAAAATTTTATAGGAATGGGATTATGTCCCTACCTACAAGATGGCAAAAAGTTATCGAACAAAATGGTACTAACATACTTTAATTAAATGTAAATAAACTATATTAAAAAATGGTTAGAATATTCTTAAAAAATGCGAAGGAACTTTTTCCCCACCCTATTAGTTATATAATATCCTGGGACATTCACACACGGCCATCTGATCTCAAATTAAGCAGAGCTTGTACCTACAATGAAAATCAGAAATCTGATATTCTATATATACTACTTGCCTCTTGTAAATACATACTATATCTATCACACAGGGTAAACATGTTGTGTTCATGCACACAAATATCACTTCTGGGTGGGACTCGAGCCCACGACCTGCAGCATGAAAGCCAAGCATTTACCAACCACGGCAACTGGCCCGCCAATATATAAATGTACAAACAAACACTTAAACAAGAATATTAAACATGTTTATACTCTAACGAATTCACAGCAATTTATATATAGAAAGAGCCAACAATTTTGCGCGGAATATTATTTTTTCATCTACAACAAACATTTTTTTAAATCTTCAAACCGTAACAACTTCCAAAGACTTCATTCCATGTTAATATATTTGCTCTGGGCGTCCCCCAAAGGGAAACACGCAAACTGTATAAAAAGCATTTTGTAGGGAAAATGTGGCGAAAATATTTTGTCTTTCATTATTATTTACGTTTCATTACTTCTTTGGTTTGCTCATGGAAAATGTATTCCTATTAATTGAATTTGTTTTTGTACCTATTGATCTTTGATGTTATAATAGGTCTTTGCTGAGGCCTTGTATGTATTTACACTTCAGTAATGTTCTGCTTATTAGGGTTGTGTGTTATTATTGGAATAACAAGACCTGTTGCTATCGATTTAATATACATAATGTACCTATATGTGCGCGCTTGTGTGTGAGTGTGTGTGTGAGCGTGTGTGTGTGTGTGTGTGTGTGTGTGTGTGTGTGTGTGTGTGTATGCGTGTGTTTATTTGTCACAGATCTCTTACTACTTACTTATCGTATGGGCAGTGGTTAACTTATTTTCAGAATTATTCAAGCAGCTCATTGGGCTTCTGACATAGCTTCAAGACTGTTGCCTATTGGCTACAACCGGGAGAGATAGCTTAAAGTGCCCTCCAAAGCACGGACAAGCTCAGAAATTATTTTGGCGGTCACACATCTATGAACTAGTTACACCGGTAAGAGCATCTGGCTATGAGCATCTCAAGGATCTCTTAAATGAAAAACAAAATAAGGTTCAATATTTTTTACTGGGCTGTTGGTCCAGAGGTTGACTTGGCTGACTGCTAGCTGCTAACCCAGAGTTCATAGTTTCGAAACCCACCAAGGAAAAATCATTATGTCATATGGGTTTAATTTACCTATAATATGTATTTATTTAGAAATATACATATAAGTAATAAATTTGATTTTTATAGCATTATTCGCAATACAAAGCTTTAATCTAATCGCAAAAATGAGAAATCAATAATTTATTTTTTTTGATCTGCCAGTGTGTATCGTTCGTAGCTTAACGCAGAGCGCCTACCCAGTATTGGTAGATGGTGCTGTTTCGAGACCCGCCGGACTATTAATTTCATGTTTTCCCATTTTTGAGATTAATATATAAGTACTAGCTGTACCCCGAGGTATTACCCGCGTTGCAATTTATAAATCTATATATATAAAAATCAATGCCACTTTTCGTTGTAATGTTATAACTCAACAACGCCTTTACCGATTTGGCTAATTTTGGTCTTGAATTATTCGTGGAAGTCCAGGGAAGGTTTGTACGTAGAGTAAATTTAAAAAATGTTTTGAAAAAGTGTCTCTTGCGTCTTCTTCTGTATCTGCTGAGCTAATACTCCAGCAAAGCGTAGAGAAGTGTGACACAGATTTTGAATTCTCGGTGGTTAACCCTAAAGATATTTTGAATGCTTTCAAAAGTATTAATATGAAAACCACTAGGGATCTGTGGGGTTTATCTGTTAAGACTATTTCATCAATTATAACTATAATCGCCCCACATCTAGCTGCTGTGTTCAATTGCTGTGTCGCATCTGGCGTATTTCCTCACTTGATGAAGTATAGTAAAATTATTCCATTGTTTAAAGCTGGTGATACTTCAGATCCTTCAAATTTCCGACCTATTTCCGTATTGCCCACTCTAAGTAAAATATTTGAAAAGCTAATGCTTAGCCAGTTGCTCAGTCACTTTAATATACATAATTTACTTCATCGGAAACAGTTTGGATTCACGAAGGGTTGTTCAACTATAGATGCAGGAGTCAATCTGTTAAAAAGTATATTCGCGGCTTGGGAGGACTCGCAGGATGCATTAGGTATCTTTTGCGATTTGTCCAAAGCATTTGATTGTGTTCATCATGACACTCTTGTCAGGAAACTACACCACTACGGTATCAGGAACAAGGCTCTCGAACTTTTGACTTCTTACTTGGGCAATAGAATTCAGAAGGTCGATATAAATGGTAAAAAATCTGCGGGATCCCCAGTGGTAATGGGCGTTCCACAGGGATCGATTCTCGGCCCATTCTTATTTTTAATCTATATAAATGACTTACCCTACTATGTAAGGGATAAACATGAGATTGTTTTGTTTGCGGATGATACTTCATTGACGTTTAAAATAAATCGACAATTACGCAATTTTGACGAAGTAAATGACGCAATCTCTAAAGTTGTTCATTGGTTTAATGCTAATAATCTTTTGCTAAATGACAAGAAAACTAAAGTCATAAAATTCTCTACACCTAATGTGAAACAGGTGGCTACCAATGTACAGCTTAATGGAGCTGGATTGACCCCTGTTGAGTCAACTGTGTTTTTGGGTATCACAATTGATTCAAAACTACAATGGGGCCCACAAATAGAAAAACTATCAGGCAAATTAAGTTCTGCTGCATATGCTGTTAAAACTATAAGACGGCTTACTGATGTGGATACGGCTAGAATGGTTTATTTCAGTTATTTTCATAGTATAATGTCCTATGGAATTCTTCTCTGGGGTAGCGCTGCGGACATTAACACCATATTTGTATTGCAAAAAAGAGCTGTAAGAGCAATATATAAACTTGGTCCGCGAGAATCTTTGAGAGAGAAGTTTAAAGAGATTAACATTCTGACTGTAGCATGTCAGTATATATATGAGAATCTAATTTATATGCATAAATATAAAGACTCCTTCTGTAAAAGGAGTGATACTCATAATATAAATACTCGATATAAGCATAACTTTGTGTTACATACCACCCGTCTCCACAAAGTAAGTAACTCTTTTATGGGGCAATGTATAAGATTCTATAACAAACTTCCCAGTGATATCCGAGAAATGTCTATGAATAAGTTTAAAAGAATTATAAAAGCCAAATTGTGTAGCAGGGCTTATTACAAAACTTCTGATTATTTAAGTGACAAAACAGCTTGGGATTGAGTCGCTCTAAATTAACACATTTAAATACAATGTAAATTTATTTAAGAAATATATATTTTAAAAAAGGATTCCTACTGAGTTTTCTGGCAGTGTTTCTCAGTAGCTGCCACGTCATGCACTGCACGGTAGGGTAAAAAAAATTGACGATTCCACACAAATGTAATATTTTAACGGAATAAACGACTTTTGAATTTTGAACATATCAGTTTGTCCCGAGTCTCGGTTATATCATGTATACAAGTACGTATTTACAAAAGAAAAAGTAGTATATGTAATACATAAATATATCCGTTATCTCGTTTCCATACTATAAGCTCTAATTAGTTTGGGATCAGATGGCCGTGTGTGAATAATGTCTCAGGATATTATTATGTACTAATGCGAACATAAATAACGGCTCATTAGAAACATAATCGTATTAAACCGATTTTATCAAATGTCTATTATACGTAAATTTGATTATGAAGCCCAGTTTGTAACTGGAAATTATCTCTGAATCTCATTTGGCTGGTATTTTAAATAATTTATTAGTAAGATAAAAATTCCAAAAATGACTTTCCCGTAAATGATTGTCCCAAGTCAGGGTGTCAAATGCATTTTTGTATATGTCTATTTGTCCTGAGTCTAGGTGAAATTATCTATAATTATATATAAGTATGTATTAACAGGACCGACGATTTTGCATGGGACGCTAGAAGCCACTGGAAGCGGCCTGTGGAGATCTTTGGGGGAGGTCTTTGTCCAGCAGTGAAGTCTTCGGCTAATATGATGATGATGATAATGAATGAAATGAAAAATGAGAATGAAAAAAATGTTTATTCATTTTAAATTAAATCCCTTAACAAACTTTTTGATACTTCTGCCAAACTGCAAAACAGTTTGTTGGCAGATGTAGCTCCCTTTTTACAAACTTCTTACGATAAATACATTATGTAGTTCAAGTGTAGTGCGATGAGGTGTGGTTGTGGTACGTGTGAAACAAGCCTTAGTCGTGTTTCCTTAGGCTTTGATGCAAAATGACTTTTTTTTTTGCAAGATTCAATAGAAGAACGTATTGTGACGACATATTAATATTACTATGCAAGTAGATCTTAATAAGTCTATGTAAATAAAGAAAATCACTGTGTACACATACATACTTACAAAAAGTCACGCCTGAGGGATGGGTAGAGTTTTGTACATATTTTTTTGTCCCAGTCTAATTAATCCTTGCTTTTTAATTGAATGTATTTTTCTATAGCGTCAAGTAGACTCGAAGTATCCCCGATCTTCCATGATGATTTCAAAGCATATGAAGCAATCGCAGTCGATATCTATGTTTCGAAAAACTAAATATTAGGTTGGGGAAAAGTCTTTTCGCATTATAGTATGTATGAACTTGTCATAAAATCTCTTTGGCTCTTAGCTATACTATTTGTATCTGGCTGGTTTTGGTATCATTGAAAGTTTAAATTCAAATTAGGAATATGTGTGATTTTCATTTGTGTTTCATACGGTCAAGATGAGTAAATCTAATCAAGATATTCGATACATTTTAAAATTTTTCTACAAAAAAGTTAAAAAAGCAACGCAAGCCGCGAAAAAAAATATGCGATGTTTATCGACCTAGTGCAGTATCTGGGAGAGTAGCACAAATTTGGTTTAAGCGTTTTCAACCTGGAAATATTGATGTCAAAGATGCACGTTGCTCTGGTCGCCCTATTACAAATAAAATAGATGCAATTTTTGAAAAAGTGGAGCAAGATCGGCATTTCAGTAGTTACGAAGTAGCTGAATAACTGGGAATTGACCAAAAAACAGTTTTGGCGCATTTGAAAAAAAACTGGGTACACAAAAAAATATCGATATTTGGGTACCCAGTTATTTTTCAAATGCGCCTTAGCGATTAGATTAAAGCTTTGTATTGCGAATAATGCTATAAAAATCAAATTTATTACTTATATGTATATTTCTAAATAAATACATATTATAGGTAAATTAAACCCATATGACATAATGATTTTTCCTTGGTGGGTTTCGAAACTATGAACTCTGGGTTAGCAGCTAGCAGTCAGCCAAGTCAACCTCTGGACCAACAGCCCAGTAAAAAATATTGAACCTTATTTTGTTTTTCATTTAAGAGATCCTTGAGATGCTCATAGCCAGATGCTCTTACCGGTGTAACTAGTTCATAGATGTGTGACCGCCAAAATAATTTCTGAGCTTGTCCGTGCTTTGGAGGGCACTTTAAGCTATCTCTCCCGGTTGTAGCCAATAGGCAACAGTCCTGAAGCTATGTCAGAAGCCCAATGAGCTGCTTGAATAATTCTGAAAATAAGTTAACCACTGCCCATACGATAAGTAAGTAGTAAGAGATCTGTGACAAATAAACACACGCATACACACACACACACACACACACACACACACACACACACACACACACACGCTCACACACACACTCACACACAAGCGCGCACATATAGGTACATTATGTATATTAAATCGATAGCAACAGGTCTTGTTATTCCAATAATAACACACAACCCTAATAAGCAGAACATTACTGAAGTGTAAATACATACAAGGCCTCAGCAAAGACCTATTATAACATCAAAGATCAATAGGTACAAAAACAAATTCAATTAATAGGAATACATTTTCCATGAGCAAACCAAAGAAGTAATGAAACGTAAATAATAATGAAAGACAAAATATTTTCGCCACATTTTCCCTACAAAATGCTTTTTATACAGTTTGCGTGTTTCCCTTCGGGGGACGCCCAGAGCAAATATATTAACATGGAATGAAGTCTTTGGAAGTTGTTACGGTTTGAAGATTTAAAAAAATGTTTGTTGTAGATGAAAAAATAATATTCCGCGCAAAATTGTTGGCTCTTTCTATATATAAATTGCTGTGAATTCGTTAGAGTATAAACATGTTTAATATTCTTGTTTAAGTGTTTGTTTGTACATTTATATATTGGCGGGCCAGTAGCCGTGGTTGGTAAATGCTTGGCTTTCATGCTGCAGGTCGTGGGCTCGAGTCCCACCCAGAAGTGATATTTGTGTGCATGAACACAACATGTTTACCCTGTGTGATAGATATAGTATGTATTTACAAGAGGCAAGTAGTATATATAGAATATCAGATTTCTGATTTTCATTGTAGGTACAAGCTCTGCTTAATTTGAGATCAGATGGCCGTGTGTGAATGTCCCAGGATATTATATAACTAATAGGGTGGGGAAAAAGTTCCTTCGCATTTTTTAAGAATATTCTAACCATTTTTTAATATAGTTTATTTACATTTAATTAAAGTATGTTAGTACCATTTTGTTCGATAACTTTTTGCCATCTTGTAGGTAGGGACATAATCCCATTCCTATAAAATTTTTTCGACTTCTGATCAAAATACCGCGACAAATGGTTTTGGCAGTCCTCTCGTGATGTTAACCTGAAATTGCCTAAAGAATTCTGAAGAGACCGAAACAGGTGGACATCTGAAGGTGAAAAGTCGGGACTATACGACGGATCGATTAACACCTCCCAGCCAAACTCACTTAATTTTTGCTGAGTGGCTAACGACGTGTCAGTTCTAGCGTTATCATAATAAAAAACCACACCCCTTCTGTTGATTAATTCCGGCCGCTTTCTCTCAACTTCTTGCTTTAATCTCATCAGTTGTTCGCAGCAGAGTACAGAATCGATGGTCCTGCCTGGTGGTACCAGCTCATAATGAATAATGCCCTTCCAATCCCACCACACACACAGCATCACCTTGTTACGAGTTAACCCGGGTTTTGCCACAGTCTGTGAAGCCTGACCGGCCTTTGACCACGACCTTTTTCGCACGTTCTTGTCGTACGTGATCCACAAGTCTATGTAAATAAAGAAAATCACTGTGTACACATACATACTTACAAAAAGTCACGCCTGAGGGATGGGTAGAGTTTTGTACATATTTTTTTGTCCCAGTCTAATTAATCCTTGCTTTTTAATTGAATGTATTTTTCTATAGCGTCAAGTAGACTCGAAGTATCCCCGATCTTCCATGATGATTTCAAAGCATATGAAGCAATCGCAGTCGATATCTATGTTTCGAAAAACTAAATATTAGGTTGGGGAAAAGTCTTTTCGCATTATAGTATGTATGAACTTGTCATAAAATCTCTTTGGCTCTTAGCTATACTATTTGTATCTGGCTGGTTTTGGTATCATTGAAAGTTTAAATTCAAATTAGGAATATGTGTGATTTTCATTTGTGTTTCATACGGTCAAGATGAGTAAATCTAATCAAGATATTCGATACATTTTAAAATTTTTCTACAAAAAAGTTAAAATAGCAACGCAAGCCGCGAAAAAAAATATGCGATGTTTATCGACCTAGTGCAGTATCTGGGAGAGTAGCACAAATTTGGTTTAAGCGTTTTCAACCTGGAAATATTGATGTCAAAGATGCACGTTGCTCTGGTCGCCCTATTACAAATAAAATAGATGCAATTTTTGAAAAAGTGGAGCAAGATCGGCATTTCTGTAGTTACGAAGTAGCTGAATAACTGGGAATTGACCAAAAAACAGTTTTGGCGCATTTGAAAAAAAACTGGGTACACAAAAAAATATCGATATTTGGGTACCCACGAGCTCACTGAATGAAACCTAACGAACCGTGTACTCATTTGTGATTCTTTATTACGACGCAATGAAACCGAACCATTTTTGAAGAAGCTGATAACTAGTGATGAAAAGTGGATCACGTACGACAAGAACGTGCGAAAAAGGTCGTGGTCAAAGGCCGGTCAGGCTTCACAGACTGTGGCAAAACCCGGGTTAACTCTTAACAAGGTGATGCTGTGTGTGTGGTGGGATTGGAAGGGCATTATTCATTATGAGCTGGTACCACCAGGCAGGACCATCGATTCTGTACTCTGCTGCGAACAACTGATGAGATTAAAGCAAGAAGTTGAGAGAAAGCGGCCGGAATTAATCAACAGAAGGGGTGTGGTTTTTTATTATGATAACGCTAGAACTGACACGTCGTTAGCCACTCAGCAAAAATTAAGTGAGTTTGGCTGGGAGGTGTTAATCAATCCGTCGTATAGTCCCGACTTTTCACCTTCAGATTTCCACCTGTTTCGGTCTCTTCAGAATTCTTTAGGCAATTTCAGGTTAACATCACGAGAGGACTGCCAAAACCATTTGTCGCGGTATTTTGATCAGAAGTCGAAAAAATTTTATAGGAATGGGATTATGTCCCTACCTACAAGATGGCAAAAAGTTATCGAACAAAATGGTACTAACATACTTTAATTAAATGTAAATAAACTATATTAAAAAATGGTTAGAATATTCTTAAAAAATGCGAAGGAACTTTTTCCCCACCCTATTAGTTATATAATATCCTGGGACATTCACACACGGCCATCTGATCTCAAATTAAGCAGAGCTTGTACCTACAATGAAAATCAGAAATCTGATATTCTATATATACTACTTGCCTCTTGTAAATACATACTATATCTATCACACAGGGTAAACATGTTGTGTTCATGCACACAAATATCACTTCTGGGTGGGACTCGAGCCCACGACCTGCAGCATGAAAGCCAAGCATTTACCAACCACGGCAACTGGCCCGCCAATATATAAATGTACAAACAAACACTTAAACAAGAATATTAAACATGTTTATACTCTAACGAATTCACAGCAATTTATATATAGAAAGAGCCAACAATTTTGCGCGGAATATTATTTTTTCATCTACAACAAACATTTTTTTAAATCTTCAAACCGTAACAACTTCCAAAGACTTCATTCCATGTTAATATATTTGCTCTGGGCGTCCCCCCAAAGGGAAACACGCAAACTGTATAAAAAGCATTTTGTAGGGAAAATGTGGCGAAAATATTTTGTCTTTCATTATTATTTACGTTTCATTACTTCTTTGGTTTGCTCATGGAAAATGTATTCCTATTAATTGAATTTGTTTTTGTACCTATTGATCTTTGATGTTATAATAGGTCTTTGCTGAGGCCTTGTATGTATTTACACTTCAGTAATGTTCTGCTTATTAGGGTTGTGTGTTATTATTGGAATAACAAGACCTGTTGCTATCGATTTAATATACATAATGTACCTATATGTGCGCGCTTGTGTGTGAGTGTGTGTGTGAGCGTGTGTGTGTGTGTGTGTGTGTGTGTGTGTGTGTGTGTGTGTGTGTGTGTATGCGTGTGTTTATTTGTCAC
Source organism: Pseudoips prasinana (assembly GCA_951640165.1). NCBI lineage: Eukaryota > Metazoa > Arthropoda > Insecta > Lepidoptera > Nolidae > Pseudoips > Pseudoips prasinana. Next base: position 11,495,638 of record OX621259.1, on the reverse strand, counting down.
AGATCTCTTACTACTTACTTATCGTATGGGCAGTGGTTAACTTATTTTCAGAATTATTCAAGCAGCTCATTGGGCTTCTGACATAGCTTCAGGACTGTTGCCTATTGGCTACAACCGGGAGAGATAGCTTAAAGTGCCCTCCAAAGCACGGACAAGCTCAGAAATTATTTTGGCGGTCACACATCTATGAACTAGTTACACCGGTAAGAGCATCTGGCTATGAGCATCTCAAGGATCTCTTAAATGAAAAACAAAATAAGGTTCAATATTTTTTACTGGGCTGTTGGTCCAGAGGTTGACTTGGCTGACTGCTAGCTGCTAACCCAGAGTTCATAGTTTCGAAACCCACCAAGGAAAAATCATTATGTCATATGGGTTTAATTTACCTATAATATGTATTTATTTAGAAATATACATATAAGTAATAAATTTGATTTTTATAGCATTATTCGCAATACAAAGCTTTAATCTAATCGCTAAGGCGCATTTGAAAAATAACTGGGTACCCAAATATCGATATTTTTTTGTGTACCCAGTTTTTTTTCAAATGCGCCAAAACTGTTTTTTGGTCAATTCCCAGTTATTCAGCTACTTCGTAACTACTGAAATGCCGATCTTGCTCCACTTTTTCAAAAATTGCATCTATTTTATTTGTAATAGGGCGACCAGAGCAACGTGCATCTTTGACATCAATATTTCCAGGTTGAAAACGCTTAAACCAAATTTGTGCTACTCTCCCAGATACTGCACTAGGTCGATAAACATCGCATATTTTTTTTCGCGGCTTGCGTTGCTTTTTTAACTTTTTTGTAGAAAAATTTTAAAATGTATCGAATATCTTGATTAGATTTACTCATCTTGACCGTATGAAACACAAATGAAAATCACACATATTCCTAATTTGAATTTAAACTTTCAATGATACCAAAACCAGCCAGATACAAATAGTATAGCTAAGAGCCAAAGAGATTTTATGACAAGTTCATACATACTATAATGCGAAAAGACTTTTCCCCAACCTAATATTTAGTTTTTCGAAACATAGATATCGACTGCGATTGCTTCATATGCTTTGAAATCATCATGGAAGATCGGGGATACTTCGAGTCTACTTGACGCTATAGAAAAATACATTCAATTAAAAAGCAAGGATTAATTAGACTGGGACAAAAAAATATGTACAAAACTCTACCCATCCCTCAGGCGTGACTTTTTGTAAGTATGTATGTGTACACAGTGATTTTCTTTATTTACATAGACTTATTAAGATCTACTTGCATAGTAATATTAATATGTCGTCACAATACGTTCTTCTATTGAATCTTGCAAAAAAAAAAGTCATTTTGCATCAAAGCCTAAGGAAACACGACTAAGGCTTGTTTCACACGTACCACAACCACACCTCATCGCACTACACTTGAACTACATAATGTATTTATCGTAAGAAGTTTGTAAAAAGGGAGCTACATCTGCCAACAAACTGTTTTGCAGTTTGGCAGAAGTATCAAAAAGTTTGTTAAGGGATTTAATTTAAAATGAATAAACATTTTTTTCATTCTCATTTTTCATTTCATTCATTATCATCATCATCATATTAGCCGAAGACTTCACTGCTGGACAAAGACCTCCCCCAAAGATCTCCACAGGCCGCTTCCAGTGGCTTCTAGCGTCCCATGCAAAATCGTCGGTCCTGTTAATACATACTTATATATAATTATAGATAATTTCACCTAGACTCAGGACAAATAGACATATACAAAAATGCATTTGACACCCTGACTTGGGACAATCATTTACGGGAAAGTCATTTTTGGAATTTTTATCTTACTAATAAATTATTTAAAATACCAGCCAAATGAGATTCAGAGATAATTTCCAGTTACAAACTGGGCTTCATAATCAAATTTACGTATAATAGACATTTGATAAAATCGGTTTAATACGATTATGTTTCTAATGAGCCGTTATTTATGTTCGCATTAGTACATAATAATATCCTGAGACATTATTCACACACGGCCATCTGATCCCAAACTAATTAGAGCTTATAGTATGGAAACGAGATAACGGATATATTTATGTATTACATATACTACTTTTTCTTTTGTAAATACGTACTTGTATACATGATATAACCGAGACTCGGGACAAACTGATATGTTCATGCACACAAATATCTCTCCTGAGTGGGAATCGAACCCCCGACCTGCGGCGTGAAAGGCAAGCATCTACCCAATACGCCAATCGGCCCCAAGATATTAATTATTTATGTATGATTTCATACCAGTGACACTATCTCATCTCGTTGGTATTGATGTGATTGTCCATTGTTATGTGTGATGTCTTGTTTTGATATCAGTTTATGGTTAAGCATAAAATACAACAACTGATGCAATTCATAGACATACACTCAAATAATATCTATATATATAAAAATCAATGCCACTTTTCGTTGTAATGTTATAACTCAACAATGCCTATACCGATTTGGCTAATTTTGGTCTTGAATTATTCGTGGAAGTCCAGGAAAGGTTTGTACGTAGAGAAAATTAAAAAAAAAGTCTTGATAAAGTGTAAAATTAACATTTTTCTACACTCCCATATACAAACAATTTGTACTAATACTTAGCGTAGCGAAGCACGTACACGTATAATATATTGGGACAATGTCACACAGATCATCCTAGCCCCAAACTAAGCAAAGCTTGTACTATGGGTACCATACCACGATATACATACTTATATATAGATAAATACTTATATACATAGAAAAAATCCATGACTCAGAAACAAATATTCGTGCTCATCACACAAATATTTGCACTTACCGGGATTCGAACCCAGGACCACCAGCTTCGTAGGCAGGAGCACTACCAACTAGGCTACGGTGATAAATAATAAATATCTTAGGACATCAAACACACTGCCATCTGATTCCAAACTAAGCTAGCCTGTACCAAGGCCATCTGATAATTATCACACTAATATACACTTTCACACTAATATTATAAAGCTGAATGTTTGTGAGTGTGTATTTGTTACTTCTTCACGTCTAAACGGCTGGAGCGATTGTAATAAAATTTGGTATGGAGTTAGTTGACACCCTGGATTAACACATAGGTTATAACTAGCGGCCCGGTACGTGCTTCGCTACGTATAAGGCATAGTAATAAAAAAAATGATTATTAAGTTCATTTATTCAAACAAAAAAATATTTAATATTGCTTAAAGATGTTGATTTTACACTTTTTCAAAACATTTTTTAAATTTACTCTACGTACAAACCTTCCCTGGACTTCCACGAATAATTCAAGACCAAAATTAGCCAAATCGGTAAAGGCGTTGTTGAGTTATAACATTACAACGAAAAGTGGCATTGATTTTTATATATATAGATTTATAAATTGCAACGCGGGTAATACCTCGGGGTACAGCTAGTACTTATATATTAATCTCAAAAATGGGAAAACATGAAATTAATAGTCCGGCGGGTCTCGAAACAGCACCATCTACCAATACTGGGTAGGCGCTCTGCGTTAAGCTACGAACGATACACACTGGCAGATCAAAAAAAATAAATTATTGATTTCTCATTTTTGCGATTAGATTAAAGCTTTGTATTGCGAATAATGCTATAAAAATCAAATTTATTACTTATATGTATATTTCTAAATAAATACATATTATAGGTAAATTAAACCCATATGACATAATGATTTTTCCTTGGTGGGTTTCGAAACTATGAACTCTGGGTTAGCAGCTAGCAGTCAGCCAAGTCAACCTCTGGACCAACAGCCCAGTAAAAAATATTGAACCTTATTTTGTTTTTCATTTAAGAGATCCTTGAGATGCTCATAGCCAGATGCTCTTACCGGTGTAACTAGTTCATAGATGTGTGACCGCCAAAATAATTTCTGAGCTTGTCCGTGCTTTGGAGGGCACTTTAAGCTATCTCTCCCGGTTGTAGCCAATAGGCAACAGTCTTGAAGCTATGTCAGAAGCCCAATGAGCTGCTTGAATAATTCTGAAAATAAGTTAACCACTGCCCATACGATAAGTAAGTAGTAAGAGATCTGTGACAAATAAACACACGCATACACACACACACACACACACACACACACACACACACACACACACACACACACACACACGCTCACACACACACTCACACACAAGCGCGCACATATAGGTACATTATGTATATTAAATCGATAGCAACAGGTCTTGTTATTCCAATAATAACACACAACCCTAATAAGCAGAACATTACTGAAGTGTAAATACATACAAGGCCTCAGCAAAGACCTATTATAACATCAAAGATCAATAGGTACAAAAACAAATTCAATTAATAGGAATACATTTTCCATGAGCAAACCAAAGAAGTAATGAAACGTAAATAATAATGAAAGACAAAATATTTTCGCCACATTTTCCCTACAAAATGCTTTTTATACAGTTTGCGTGTTTCCCTTTGGGGGACGCCCAGAGCAAATATATTAACATGGAATGAAGTCTTTGGAAGTTGTTACGGTTTGAAGATTTAAAAAAATGTTTGTTGTAGATGAAAAAATAATATTCCGCGCAAAATTGTTGGCTCTTTCTATATATAAATTGCTGTGAATTCGTTAGAGTATAAACATGTTTAATATTCTTGTTTAAGTGTTTGTTTGTACATTTATATATTGGCGGGCCAGTTGCCGTGGTTGGTAAATGCTTGGCTTTCATGCTGCAGGTCGTGGGCTCGAGTCCCACCCAGAAGTGATATTTGTGTGCATGAACACAACATGTTTACCCTGTGTGATAGATATAGTATGTATTTACAAGAGGCAAGTAGTATATATAGAATATCAGATTTCTGATTTTCATTGTAGGTACAAGCTCTGCTTAATTTGAGATCAGATGGCCGTGTGTGAATGTCCCAGGATATTATATAACTAATAGGGTGGGGAAAAAGTTCCTTCGCATTTTTTAAGAATATTCTAACCATTTTTTAATATAGTTTATTTACATTTAATTAAAGTATGTTAGTACCATTTTGTTCGATAACTTTTTGCCATCTTGTAGGTAGGGACATAATCCCATTCCTATAAAATTTTTTCGACTTCTGATCAAAATACCGCGACAAATGGTTTTGGCAGTCCTCTCGTGATGTTAACCTGAAATTGCCTAAAGAATTCTGAAGAGACCGAAACAGGTGGAAATCTGAAGGTGAAAAGTCGGGACTATACGACGGATTGATTAACACCTCCCAGCCAAACTCACTTAATTTTTGCTGAGTGGCTAACGACGTGTCAGTTCTAGCGTTATCATAATAAAAAACCACACCCCTTCTGTTGATTAATTCCGGCCGCTTTCTCTCAACTTCTTGCTTTAATCTCATCAGTTGTTCGCAGCAGAGTACAGAATCGATGGTCCTGCCTGGTGGTACCAGCTCATAATGAATAATGCCCTTCCAATCCCACCACACACACAGCATCACCTTGTTAAGAGTTAACCCGGGTTTTGCCACAGTCTGTGAAGCCTGACCGGCCTTTGACCACGACCTTTTTCGCACGTTCTTGTCGTACGTGATCCACTTTTCATCACTAGTTATCAGCTTCTTCAAAAATGGTTCGGTTTCATTGCGTCGTAATAAAGAATCACAAATGAGTACACGGTTCGTTAGGTTTCATTCAGTGAGCTCGTGGGTACCCAAATATCGATATTTTTTTGTGTACCCAGTTTTTTTTCAAATGCGCCAAAACTGTTTTTTGGTCAATTCCCAGTTATTCAGCTACTTCGTAACTACTGAAATGCCGATCTTGCTCCACTTTTTCAAAAATTGCATCTATTTTATTTGTAATAGGGCGACCAGAGCAACGTGCATCTTTGACATCAATATTTCCAGGTTGAAAACGCTTAAACCAAATTTGTGCTACTCTCCCAGATACTGCACTAGGTCGATAAACATCGCATATTTTTTTTCGCGGCTTGCGTTGCTATTTTAACTTTTTTGTAGAAAAATTTTAAAATGTATCGAATATCTTGATTAGATTTACTCATCTTGACCGTATGAAACACAAATGAAAATCACACATATTCCTAATTTGAATTTAAACTTTCAATGATACCAAAACCAGCCAGATACAAATAGTATAGCTAAGAGCCAAAGAGATTTTATGACAAGTTCATACATACTATAATGCGAAAAGACTTTTCCCCAACCTAATATTTAGTTTTTCGAAACATAGATATCGACTGCGATTGCTTCATATGCTTTGAAATCATCATGGAAGATCGGGGATACTTCGAGTCTACTTGACGCTATAGAAAAATACATTCAATTAAAAAGCAAGGATTAATTAGACTGGGACAAAAAAATATGTACAAAACTCTACCCATCCCTCAGGCGTGACTTTTTGTAAGTATGTATGTGTACACAGTGATTTTCTTTATTTACATAGACTTGTGGATCACGTACGACAAGAACGTGCGAAAAAGGTCGTGGTCAAAGGCCGGTCAGGCTTCACAGACTGTGGCAAAACCCGGGTTAACTCGTAACAAGGTGATGCTGTGTGTGTGGTGGGATTGGAAGGGCATTATTCATTATGAGCTGGTACCACCAGGCAGGACCATCGATTCTGTACTCTGCTGCGAACAACTGATGAGATTAAAGCAAGAAGTTGAGAGAAAGCGGCCGGAATTAATCAACAGAAGGGGTGTGGTTTTTTATTATGATAACGCTAGAACTGACACGTCGTTAGCCACTCAGCAAAAATTAAGTGAGTTTGGCTGGGAGGTGTTAATCGATCCGTCGTATAGTCCCGACTTTTCACCTTCAGATGTCCACCTGTTTCGGTCTCTTCAGAATTCTTTAGGCAATTTCAGGTTAACATCACGAGAGGACTGCCAAAACCATTTGTCGCGGTATTTTGATCAGAAGTCGAAAAAATTTTATAGGAATGGGATTATGTCCCTACCTACAAGATGGCAAAAAGTTATCGAACAAAATGGTACTAACATACTTTAATTAAATGTAAATAAACTATATTAAAAAATGGTTAGAATATTCTTAAAAAATGCGAAGGAACTTTTTCCCCACCCTATTAGTTATATAATATCCTGGGACATTCACACACGGCCATCTGATCTCAAATTAAGCAGAGCTTGTACCTACAATGAAAATCAGAAATCTGATATTCTATATATACTACTTGCCTCTTGTAAATACATACTATATCTATCACACAGGGTAAACATGTTGTGTTCATGCACACAAATATCACTTCTGGGTGGGACTCGAGCCCACGACCTGCAGCATGAAAGCCAAGCATTTACCAACCACGGCTACTGGCCCGCCAATATATAAATGTACAAACAAACACTTAAACAAGAATATTAAACATGTTTATACTCTAACGAATTCACAGCAATTTATATATAGAAAGAGCCAACAATTTTGCGCGGAATATTATTTTTTCATCTACAACAAACATTTTTTTAAATCTTCAAACCGTAACAACTTCCAAAGACTTCATTCCATGTTAATATATTTGCTCTGGGCGTCCCCCGAAGGGAAACACGCAAACTGTATAAAAAGCATTTTGTAGGGAAAATGTGGCGAAAATATTTTGTCTTTCATTATTATTTACGTTTCATTACTTCTTTGGTTTGCTCATGGAAAATGTATTCCTATTAATTGAATTTGTTTTTGTACCTATTGATCTTTGATGTTATAATAGGTCTTTGCTGAGGCCTTGTATGTATTTACACTTCAGTAATGTTCTGCTTATTAGGGTTGTGTGTTATTATTGGAATAACAAGACCTGTTGCTATCGATTTAATATACATAATGTACCTATATGTGCGCGCTTGTGTGTGAGTGTGTGTGTGAGCGTGTGTGTGTGTGTGTGTGTGTGTGTGTGTGTGTGTGTGTGTGTGTATGCGTGTGTTTATTTGTCACAGATCTCTTACTACTTACTTATCGTATGGGCAGTGGTTAACTTATTTTCAGAATTATTCAAGCAGCTCATTGGGCTTCTGACATAGCTTCAGGACTGTTGCCTATTGGCTACAACCGGGAGAGATAGCTTAAAGTGCCCTCCAAAGCACGGACAAGCTCAGAAATTATTTTGGCGGTCACACATCTATGAACTAGTTACACCGGTAAGAGCATCTGGCTATGAGCATCTCAAGGATCTCTTAAATGAAAAACAAAATAAGGTTCAATATTTTTTACTGGGCTGTTGGTCCAGAGGTTGACTTGGCTGACTGCTAGCTGCTAACCCAGAGTTCATAGTTTCGAAACCCACCAAGGAAAAATCATTATGTCATATGGGTTTAATTTACCTATAATATGTATTTATTTAGAAATATACATATAAGTAATAAATTTGATTTTTATAGCATTATTCGCAATACAAAGCTTTAATCTAATCGCTAAGGCGCATTTGAAAAATAACTGGGTACCCAAATATCGATATTTTTTTGTGTACCCAGTTTTTTTTCAAATGCGCCAAAACTGTTTTTTGGTCAATTCCCAGTTATTCAGCTACTTCGTAACTACTGAAATGCCGATCTTGCTCCACTTTTTCAAAAATTGCATCTATTTTATTTGTAATAGGGCGACCAGAGCAACGTGCATCTTTGACATCAATATTTCCAGGTTGAAAACGCTTAAACCAAATTTGTGCTACTCTCCCAGATACTGCACTAGGTCGATAAACATCGCATATTTTTTTTCGCGGCTTGCGTTGCTTTTTTAACTTTTTTGTAGAAAAATTTTAAAATGTATCGAATATCTTGATTAGATTTACTCATCTTGACCGTATGAAACACAAATGAAAATCACACATATTCCTAATTTGAATTTAAACTTTCAATGATACCAAAACCAGCCAGATACAAATAGTATAGCTAAGAGCCAAAGAGATTTTATGACAAGTTCATACATACTATAATGCGAAAAGACTTTTCCCCAACCTAATATTTAGTTTTTCGAAACATAGATATCGACTGCGATTGCTTCATATGCTTTGAAATCATCATGGAAGATCGGGGATACTTCGAGTCTACTTGACGCTATAGAAAAATACATTCAATTAAAAAGCAAGGATTAATTAGACTGGGACAAAAAAATATGTACAAAACTCTACCCATCCCTCAGGCGTGACTTTTTGTAAGTATGTATGTGTACACAGTGATTTTCTTTATTTACATAGACTTATTAAGATCTACTTGCATAGTAATATTAATATGTCGTCACAATACGTTCTTCTATTGAATCTTGCAAAAAAAAAAGTCATTTTGCATCAAAGCCTAAGGAAACACGACTAAGGCTTGTTTCACACGTACCACAACCACACCTCATCGCACTACACTTGAACTACATAATGTATTTATCGTAAGAAGTTTGTAAAAAGGGAGCTACATCTGCCAACAAACTGTTTTGCAGTTTGGCAGAAGTATCAAAAAGTTTGTTAAGGGATTTAATTTAAAATGAATAAACATTTTTTTCATTCTCATTTTTCATTTCATTCATTATCATCATCATCATATTAGCCGAAGACTTCACTGCTGGACAAAGACCTCCCCCAAAGATCTCCACAGGCCGCTTCCAGTGGCTTCTAGCGTCCCATGCAAAATCGTCGGTCCTGTTAATACATACTTATATATAATTATAGATAATTTCACCTAGACTCAGGACAAATAGACATATACAAAAATGCATTTGACACCCTGACTTGGGACAATCATTTACGGGAAAGTCATTTTTGGAATTTTTATCTTACTAATAAATTATTTAAAATACCAGCCAAATGAGATTCAGAGATAATTTCCAGTTACAAACTGGGCTTCATAATCAAATTTACGTATAATAGACATTTGATAAAATCGGTTTAATACGATTATGTTTCTAATGAGCCGTTATTTATGTTCGCATTAGTACATAATAATATCCTGAGACATTATTCACACACGGCCATCTGATCCCAAACTAATTAGAGCTTATAGTATGGAAACGAGATAACGGATATATTTATGTATTACATATACTACTTTTTCTTTTGTAAATACGTACTTGTATACATGATATAACCGAGACTCGGGACAAACTGATATGTTCATGCACACAAATATCTCTCCTGAGTGGGAATCGAACCCCCGACCTGCGGCGTGAAAGGCAAGCATCTACCCAATACGCCAATCGGCCCCAAGATATTAATTATTTATGTATGATTTCATACCAGTGACACTATCTCATCTCGTTGGTATTGATGTGATTGTCCATTGTTATGTGTGATGTCTTGTTTTGATATCAGTTTATGGTTAAGCATAAAATACAACAACTGATGCAATTCATAGACATACACTCAAATAATATCTATATATATAAAAATCAATGCCACTTTTCGTTGTAATGTTATAACTCAACAATGCCTATACCGATTTGGCTAATTTTGGTCTTGAATTATTCGTGGAAGTCCAGGAAAGGTTTGTACGTAGAGAAAATTAAAAAAAAAGTCTTGATAAAGTGTAAAATTAACATTTTTCTACACTCCCATATACAAACAATTTGTACTAATACTTAGCGTAGCGAAGCACGTACACGTATAATATATTGGGACAATGTCACACAGATCATCCTAGCCCCAAACTAAGCAAAGCTTGTACTATGGGTACCATACCACGATATACATACTTATATATAGATAAATACTTATATACATAGAAAAAATCCATGACTCAGAAACAAATATTCGTGCTCATCACACAAATATTTGCACTTACCGGGATTCGAACCCAGGACCACCAGCTTCGTAGGCAGGAGCACTACCAACTAGGCTACGGTGATAAATAATAAATATCTTAGGACATCAAACACACTGCCATCTGATTCCAAACTAAGCTAGCCTGTACCAAGGCCATCTGATAATTATCACACTAATATACACTTTCACACTAATATTATAAAGCTGAATGTTTGTGAGTGTGTATTTGTTACTTCTTCACGTCTAAACGGCTGGAGCGATTGTAATAAAATTTGGTATGGAGTTAGTTGACACCCTGGATTAACACATAGGTTATAACTAGCGGCCCGGTACGTGCTTCGCTACGTATAAGGCATAGTAATAAAAAAAATGATTATTAAGTTCATTTATTCAAACAAAAAAATATTTAATATTGCTTAAAGATGTTGATTTTACACTTTTTCAAAACATTTTTTAAATTTACTCTACGTACAAACCTTCCCTGGACTTCCACGAATAATTCAAGACCAAAATTAGCCAAATCGGTAAAGGCGTTGTTGAGTTATAACATTACAACGAAAAGTGGCATTGATTTTTATATATATAGATTTATAAATTGCAACGCGGGTAATACCTCGGGGTACAGCTAGTACTTATATATTAATCTCAAAAATGGGAAAACATGAAATTAATAGTCCGGCGGGTCTCGAAACAGCACCATCTACCAATACTGGGTAGGCGCTCTGCGTTAAGCTACGAACGATACACACTGGCAGATCAAAAAAAATAAATTATTGATTTCTCATTTTTGCGATTAGATTAAAGCTTTGTATTGCGAATAATGCTATAAAAATCAAATTTATTACTTATATGTATATTTCTAAATAAATACATATTATAGGTAAATTAAACCCATATGACATAATGATTTTTCCTTGGTGGGTTTCGAAACTATGAACTCTGGGTTAGCAGCTAGCAGTCAGCCAAGTCAACCTCTGGACCAACAGCCCAGTAAAAAATATTGAACCTTATTTTGTTTTTCATTTAAGAGATCCTTGAGATGCTCATAGCCAGATGCTCTTACCGGTGTAACTAGTTCATAGATGTGTGACCGCCAAAATAATTTCTGAGCTTGTCCGTGCTTTGGAGGGCACTTTAAGCTATCTCTCCCGGTTGTAGCCAATAGGCAACAGTCTTGAAGCTATGTCAGAAGCCCAATGAGCTGCTTGAATAATTCTGAAAATAAGTTAACCACTGCCCATACGATAAGTAAGTAGTAAGAGATCTGTGACAAATAAACACACGCATACACACACACACACACACACACACACACACACACACACACACACACACACGCTCACACACACACTCACACACAAGCGCGCACATATAGGTACATTATGTATATTAAATCGATAGCAACAGGTCTTGTTATTCCAATAATAACACACAACCCTAATAAGCAGAACATTACTGAAGTGTAAATACATACAAGGCCTCAGCAAAGACCTATTATAACATCAAAGATCAATAGGTACAAAAACAAATTCAATTAATAGGAATACATTTTCCATGAGCAAACCAAAGAAGTAATGAAACGTAAATAATAATGAAAGACAAAATATTTTCGCCACATTTTCCCTACAAAATGCTTTTTATACAGTTTGCGTGTTTCCCTTTGGGGGACGCCCAGAGCAAATATATTAACATGGAATGAAGTCTTTGGAAGTTGTTACGGTTTGAAGATTTAAAAAAATGTTTGTTGTAGATGAAAAAATAATATTCCGCGCAAAATTGTTGGCTCTTTCTATATATAAATTGCTGTGAATTCGTTAGAGTATAAACATGTTTAATATTCTTGTTTAAGTGTTTGTTTGTACATTTATATATTGGCGGGCCAGTTGCCGTGGTTGGTAAATGCTTGGCTTTCATGCTGCAGGTCGTGGGCTCGAGTCCCACCCAGAAGTGATATTTGTGTGCATGAACACAACATGTTTACCCTGTGTGATAGATATAGTATGTATTTACAAGAGGCAAGTAGTATATATAGAATATCAGATTTCTGATTTTCATTGTAGGTACAAGCTCTGCTTAATTTGAGATCAGATGGCCGTGTGTGAATGTCCCAGGATATTATATAACTAATAGGGTGGGGAAAAAGTTCCTTCGCATTTTTTAAGAATATTCTAACCATTTTTTAATATAGTTTATTTACATTTAATTAAAGTATGTTAGTACCATTTTGTTCGATAACTTTTTGCCATCTTGTAGGTAGGGACATAATCCCATTCCTATAAAATTTTTTCGACTTCTGATCAAAATACCGCGACAAATGGTTTTGGCAGTCCTCTCGTGATGTTAACCTGAAATTGCCTAAAGAATTCTGAAGAGACCGAAACAGGTGGAAATCTGAAGGTGAAAAGTCGGGACTATACGACGGATTGATTAACACCTCCCAGCCAAACTCACTTAATTTTTGCTGAGTGGCTAACGACGTGTCAGTTCTAGCGTTATCATAATAAAAAACCACACCCCTTCTGTTGATTAATTCCGGCCGCTTTCTCTCAACTTCTTGCTTTAATCTCATCAGTTGTTCGCAGCAGAGTACAGAATCGATGGTCCTGCCTGGTGGTACCAGCTCATAATGAATAATGCCCTTCCAATCCCACCACACACACAGCATCACCTTGTTAAGAGTTAACCCGGGTTTTGCCACAGTCTGTGAAGCCTGACCGGCCTTTGACCACGACCTTTTTCGCACGTTCTTGTCGTACGTGATCCACTTTTCATCACTAGTTATCAGCTTCTTCAAAAATGGTTCGGTTTCATTGCGTCGTAATAAAGAATCACAAATGAGTACACGGTTCGTTAGGTTTCATTCAGTGAGCTCGTGGGTACCCAAATATCGATATTTTTTTGTGTACCCAGTTTTTTTTCAAATGCGCCAAAACTGTTTTTTGGTCAATTCCCAGTTATTCAGCTACTTCGTAACTACTGAAATGCCGATCTTGCTCCACTTTTTCAAAAATTGCATCTATTTTATTTGTAATAGGGCGACCAGAGCAACGTGCATCTTTGACATCAATATTTCCAGGTTGAAAACGCTTAAACCAAATTTGTGCTACTCTCCCAGATACTGCACTAGGTCGATAAACATCGCATATTTTTTTTCGCGGCTTGCGTTGCTATTTTAACTTTTTTGTAGAAAAATTTTAAAATGTATCGAATATCTTGATTAGATTTACTCATCTTGACCGTATGAAACACAAATGAAAATCACACATATTCCTAATTTGAATTTAAACTTTCAATGATACCAAAACCAGCCAGATACAAATAGTATAGCTAAGAGCCAAAGAGATTTTATGACAAGTTCATACATACTATAATGCGAAAAGACTTTTCCCCAACCTAATATTTAGTTTTTCGAAACATAGATATCGACTGCGATTGCTTCATATGCTTTGAAATCATCATGGAAGATCGGGGATACTTCGAGTCTACTTGACGCTATAGAAAAATACATTCAATTAAAAAGCAAGGATTAATTAGACTGGGACAAAAAAATATGTACAAAACTCTACCCATCCCTCAGGCGTGACTTTTTGTAAGTATGTATGTGTACACAGTGATTTTCTTTATTTACATAGACTTGTGGATCACGTACGACAAGAACGTGCGAAAAAGGTCGTGGTCAAAGGCCGGTCAGGCTTCACAGACTGTGGCAAAACCCGGGTTAACTCGTAACAAGGTGATGCTGTGTGTGTGGTGGGATTGGAAGGGCATTATTCATTATGAGCTGGTACCACCAGGCAGGACCATCGATTCTGTACTCTGCTGCGAACAACTGATGAGATTAAAGCAAGAAGTTGAGAGAAAGCGGCCGGAATTAATCAACAGAAGGGGTGTGGTTTTTTATTATGATAACGCTAGAACTGACACGTCGTTAGCCACTCAGCAAAAATTAAGTGAGTTTGGCTGGGAGGTGTTAATCGATCCGTCGTATAGTCCCGACTTTTCACCTTCAGATGTCCACCTGTTTCGGTCTCTTCAGAATTCTTTAGGCAATTTCAGGTTAACATCACGAGAGGACTGCCAAAACCATTTGTCGCGGTATTTTGATCAGAAGTCGAAAAAATTTTATAGGAATGGGATTATGTCCCTACCTACAAGATGGCAAAAAGTTATCGAACAAAATGGTACTAACATACTTTAATTAAATGTAAATAAACTATATTAAAAAATGGTTAGAATATTCTTAAAAAATGCGAAGGAACTTTTTCCCCACCCTATTAGTTATATAATATCCTGGGACATTCACACACGGCCATCTGATCTCAAATTAAGCAGAGCTTGTACCTACAATGAAAATCAGAAATCTGATATTCTATATATACTATTTGCCTCTTGTAAATACATACTATATCTATCACACAGGGTAAACATGTTGTGTTCATGCACACAAATATCACTTCTGGGTGGGACTCGAGCCCACGACCTGCAGCATGAAAGCCAAGCATTTACCAACCACGGCTACTGGCCCGCCAATATATAAATGTACAAACAAACACTTAAACAAGAATATTAAACATGTTTATACTCTAACGAATTCACAGCAATTTATATATAGAAAGAGCCAACAATTTTGCGCGGAATATTATTTTTTCATCTACAACAAACATTTTTTTAAATCTTCAAACCGTAACAACTTCCAAAGACTTCATTCCATGTTAATATATTTGCTCTGGGCGTCCCCCGAAGGGAAACACGCAAACTGTATAAAAAGCATTTTGTAGGGAAAATGTGGCGAAAATATTTTGTCTTTCATTATTATTTACGTTTCATTACTTCTTTGGTTTGCTCATGGAAAATGTATTCCTATTAATTGAATTTGTTTTTGTACCTATTGATCTTTGATGTTATAATAGGTCTTTGCTGAGGCCTTGTATGTATTTACACTTCAGTAATGTTCTGCTTATTAGGGTTGTGTGTTATTATTGGAATAACAAGACCTGTTGCTATCGATTTAATATACATAATGTACCTATATGTGCGCGCTTGTGTGTGAGTGTGTGTGTGAGCGTGTGTGTGTGTGTGTGTGTGTGTGTGTGTGTGTGTGTGTGTGTGTGTGTGTGTGTATGCGTGTGTTTATTTGTCACAGATCTCTTACTACTTACTTATCGTATGGGCAGTGGTTAACTTATTTTCAGAATTATTCAAGCAGCTCATTGGGCTTCTGACATAGCTTCAGGACTGTTGCCTATTGGCTACAACCGGGAGAGATAGCTTAAAGTGCCCTCCAAAGCACGGACAAGCTCAGAAATTATTTTGGCGGTCACACATCTATGAACTAGTTACACCGGTAAGAGCATCTGGCTATGAGCATCTCAAGGATCTCTTAAATGAAAAACAAAATAAGGTTCAATATTTTTTACTGGGCTGTTGGTCCAGAGGTTGACTTGGCTGACTGCTAGCTGCTAACCCAGAGTTCATAGTTTCGAAACCCACCAAGGAAAAATCATTATGTCATATGGGTTTAATTTACCTATAATATGTATTTATTTAGAAATATACATATAAGTAATAAATTTGATTTTTATAGCATTATTCGCAATACAAAGCTTTAATCTAATCGCAAAAATGAGAAATCAATAATTTATTTTTTTTGATCTGCCAGTGTGTATCGTTCGTAGCTTAACGCAGAGCGCCTACCCAGTATTGGTAGATGGTGCTGTTTCGAGACCCGCCGGACTATTAATTTCATGTTTTCCCATTTTTGAGATTAATATATAAGTACTAGCTGTACCCCGAGGTATTACCCGCGTTGCAATTTATAAATCTATATATATAAAAATCAATGCCACTTTTCGTTGTAATGTTATAACTCAACAACGCCTTTACCGATTTGGCTAATTTTGGTCTTGAATTATTCGTGGAAGTCCAGGGAAGGTTTGTACGTAGAGTAAATTTAAAAAATGTTTTGAAAAAGTGTAAAATCAACATCTTTAAGCAATATAAAATATTTTTTTGTTTGAATAAATGAACTTAATAATCATTTTTTTTATTACTATGCCTTATACGTAGCGAAGCACGTACCGGGCCGCTAGTTATAACCTATGTGTTAATCCAGGGTGTCAACTAACTCCATACCAAATTTTATTACAATCGCTCCAGCCGTTTAGACGTGAAGAAGTAACAAATACACACTCACAAACATTCAGCTTTATAATATTAGTGTGAAAGTGTATATTAGTGTGATAATTATCAGATGGCCTTGGTACAGGCTAGCTTAGTTTGGAATCAGATGGCAGTGTGTTTGATGTCCTAAGATATTTATTATTTATCACCGTAGCCTAGTTGGTAGTGCTCCTGCCTACGAAGCTGGTGGTCCTGGGTTCGAATCCCGGTAAGTGCAAATATTTGTGTGATGAGCACGAATATTTGTTTCTGAGTCATGGATTTTTTCTATGTATATAAGTATTTATCTATATATAAGTATGTATATCGTGGTATGGTACCCATAGTACAAGCTTTGCTTAGTTTGGGGCTAGGATGATCTGTGTGACATTGTCCCAATATATTATACGTGTACGTGCTTCGCTACGCTAAGTATTAGTACAAATTGTTTGTATATGGGAGTGTAGAAAAATGTTAATTTTACACTTTATCAAGACTTTTTTTTTAATTTTCTCTACGTACAAACCTTTCCTGGACTTCCACGAATAATTCAAGACCAAAATTAGCCAAATCGGTATAGGCATTGTTGAGTTATAACATTACAACGAAAAGTGGCATTGATTTTTATATATATAGATATTATTTGAGTGTATGTCTATGAATTGCATCAGTTGTTGTATTTTATGCTTAACCATAAACTGATATCAAAACAAGACATCACACATAACAATGGACAATCACATCAATACCAACGAGATGAGATAGTGTCACTGGTATGAAATCATACATAAATAATTAATATCTTGGGGCCGATTGGCGTATTGGGTAGATGCTTGCCTTTCACGCCGCAGGTCGGGGGTTCGATTCCCACTCAGGAGAGATATTTGTGTGCATGAACATATCAGTTTGTCCCGAGTCTCGGTTATATCATGTATACAAGTACGTATTTACAAAAGAAAAAGTAGTATATGTAATACATAAATATATCCGTTATCTCGTTTCCATACTATAAGCTCTAATTAGTTTGGGATCAGATGGCCGTGTGTGAATAATGTCTCAGGATATTATTATGTACTAATGCGAACATAAATAACGGCTCATTAGAAAGATAATCGTATTAAACCGATTTTATCAAATGTCTATTATACGTAAATTTGATTATGAAGCCCAGTTTGTAACTGGAAATTATCTCTGAATCTCATTTGGCTGGTATTTTAAATAATTTATTAGTAAGATAAAAATTCCAAAAATGACTTTCCCGTAAATGATTGTCCCAAGTCAGGGTGTCAAATGCATTTTTGTATATGTCTATTTGTCCTGAGTCTAGGTGAAATTATCTATAATTATATATAAGTATGTATTAACAGGACCGACGATTTTGCATGGGACGCTAGAAGCCACTGGAAGCGGCCTGTGGAGATCTTTGGGGGAGGTCTTTGTCCAGCAGTGAAGTCTTCGGCTAATATGATGATGATGATAATGAATGAAATGAAAAATGAGAATGAAAAAAATGTTTATTCATTTTAAATTAAATCCCTTAACAAACTTTTTGATACTTCTGCCAAACTGCAAAACAGTTTGTTGGCAGATGTAGCTCCCTTTTTACAAACTTCTTACGATAAAGTATCTAGGTAATATAAAGAAACAAAATAAACACAGGCGAAACAAGGAAAAAAAAATAAACAAAATATTTATATCTAATTAGGAAATAGAAAAAGACAATTAAAAGTATTAAAATAATTGAATGATGATGTAATTACAAAAGATAATTATATATTTCCAAATACATAAATATCAAAGATACGTAAAGTACCCAGAGATAGAACAAATATCTCACCACACAAAAAATTGTCCGGGATGGGGTTAGAACTCACGACCTCTGGCTTAGAAGTCAGGGTCAATAACCACTAGACCAATAGGCTAGTCAAACAGACCGTATCTATAATACTCGTATATCTAAAAATTGCCACGATTCAAAGCAATACCAGTCATATTTTAATAAGATTGCATTTTAATAAGGGGCCCAGAAGCATGGTCCTTTGTCAAGGAGTTGTCCAAACGACTTATAAAAGATCAAAGAGCTGGCACGTTCCTCGGCCAACGCATAAGCCTTGCAATCCAAAGAGGTAACGTCGCTAGCTTTTTGGGCACCTTACCCGCAGATGGTGACTTGAAAGCGGTTTTATTTGTAATTTAGTATTTTTATTTTAAGTTTATAATGATAGTTTTAGTTTGTACGTAGTTTTAATCTATTTCCAATATCTATGTTAATATAGTTTTAATTTATTTATTACATTTATAGTTATCTAGTCATTAAACATCTGTAACCAAAAAATTTGTCCAAATATATATATTTTAAGTAACTAGATTGCATTTACATTAACGTAGTCCTTATGAAATGAACAAGGCAATTTTAAAACAAGTTTCAGACATCTTATTGAAATGAGTTGTATAAATTTAAGTACGGGTAGGAATCGAACCCACGAACCACGGGGTATCCGGCCCCATGTGCGTTTACCACTCCGCCACAGCACCGTGGTATTCAGACTCGAATTTATACATCATCTTAACGCTATTTATCTATCTATATAAGTACTAGCGGCTCGGTACGTGTTTCGCTACGTATAAGGCATAGTAATAACAAAAATGATTATTAAGTTCATCTATTCAAACAAAAAAATATTTTATATTGCTAAAAGATGTTGATTTTACACTTTATCAAGTCTTTTATTTAAATTTTCTCTATTTACAAACCTTCCCTGGACTTCCACGAATAATTCAAGACCAAGTTTAGCCAAATCGGTAAAGGCGTTGTTGAGTTATAACATTACAACGAAAAGTGGCATTGATTTTTATATATATAGAAGATGTATATCGTCGCCTGGTACCCATAGTACAAGCTTTGCTTAGTTTGGGGCTATGGTTGAACTGTGTGACATTGTCCCTAGATATTATTACTATTTAGACGCTTTTATAGTTTTGTAAATTCAATTTAACCGTGTAATACTGAGGTAAAATAAGTTCTGACCAATTACGCGATCTGGGCAAGCTGAGTTATTCTTATTAGCTTGTTTTTTTATTTTTTATTTAGTAGCAGTCCTATTCATACAGTGTAGATAATTGAAACGACTTTAATGACATTAACATCAATATAATCTCGTTATATACAGAATTTCCATAAATATAATAGATATTGATGGAAATTCTGTACTAACTCGTAAGTAAAGGGGTTGGAGAGGTCGATGCCAATCGACCAAGAACCTTGGCCACGTGAATCTAATAGAGTTGTTATCACTATCTATTGGCTAATGACGAAGGCCCGAGATTATGCAGCCGAACTAGAGCGCGACATTTGACTGTTCTAATTGGCTGAATATATATTCATATCTATATGTATGTGGTCGTGGGCGGGGCACATAGCTCGTTGGGGCAGAAAGATCCTTATGTGGCCACCACAAACCGAAAGACGCAGCATAGGCAGCAGCATGTTAAATGTTTAAGGAGATAAAAATCGATCTGGATCGAATCATTATGTAAGCCGAAAGACGTTCACAGCTGGACAAAAGCCCTCCCCAAGGATCTCCGTAATTCCCGGTCTTGCACTTTCTTTCTCGCTGGTTTTTTTGGGGGGACAGCCTACGCCGCGCCTTCCGGTTTGTGGTGGGCAAATAAAGTTTCAGTAAAACTGTAACACGTATTTTTAACTTATAATGTAATTTCAAAGATTACTGCTAAATAATTATCGAAGTATAACATGTGTAAGCTTACAAGAGATATGACACATTTGTAGGGTAGTTGAGTAGCTCTATTAGCCTCTCCATAGCTCGTTAGGTTTCAATCCCTGGAGATTACAGTAATTAAAACTTGGATCCTGCACTCAAATCAGCAATGTTATGACACGTTGTACACATTTGTCGGGATATGACCGAACATTCAACACGAAGTGCTAAAGCATTACGCCCAGTAATATACCAGTGATATTGGAGCATATGGTTTTGTAGTAATGACTTTTGTATTAAAAAGTGTGTCAAAATAATGTTCGATGGAAGTGAAACTAAAATTATGTAGAGCTTCCTGCATCTCCTCAAAAATCATATAACGCCTTACTACTAGTCCAAGCATGAAGATTATTTATTTATTTAATCAAGGTTTACCCACAGTTTTTACAGAAAAAAATGTACATGTATTGGGTTTTAAATATAACTGCACCACCAATTATATAGGCAAACACTACATGCAAAGTGTTTTATGTATCACCAAATCAAATTTTAACAATTCGTATGTACTACTTAATTTAAATCTAAATAATATTTTAAATACTAAAAACTAATCACTACTGATCACAGTTCATGCGTTATTATGGCATATCCCCCGATTCTTAAGGGGGGCTTTTGTCCAGCAGTGGACGTACTTTGGCTAACATGATGATCTTAACCATTGGCCCATATGTGCAGCAATGGACGTCTTTCGGCTGATATGATGATGATGATAAATCATCGTCCAGTAATTCGTGCGTATTTATTTACTCTTATGTATAATGAATGGAGGATATTTCAGTTTATTATTATTTACACAGTAGATTTTATAACGTCATCATTTGTAAGCTGATCTATTGTAGTAATCTATTGAATGGAAAAGTATAATAGAAGACTTGTTTAAAGGCCTTGTTTGGTTCTATTGTCAAAGATTTCAAAACAATAATATTGATTGATTCGCATTTTTTAATGATTATTTTTAGAACCAAATTCTACTATACAGGATGTTCTTTTAAGGGTTCCGTAGCCAAATGGCAAAAAACGGAACCCTTATAGATTCGTCATGTCTGTCTGTCCGTCCGTCCGTATGTCACAGCTACTTATTTCCGAAACTATAAGAGCTGTACTGTTGAAACTTGGTAAGTAGATGTATTCTGTAACCGCATTAAGATTTTCACACAAAAAAAGAAAAAAAAAATTTGGGGTTCGCCATGCATAGAACTGAAACTCAAAAAAATTTTTTTCATATTACCCATACATGCGGTGTGTTTTTTCATATTATCCATACATGGATAGGTCTTCAAAAATGATATTAAGGTTCCTAATATTATTTTTTTCTAAACTGAATAGTTTGCGCGAGAGACACTTCCAAAGTGGAAAAATGAGTGTGTGCCCCCCCCCCCCCCCCCCCCCATAGTTAAACGCGGGCTAAACCGTGGGACCCAGCTAGTATTATATAAATGCGAAAGATTGTGAGTATGGATACATGAATGCTTGTTACTCATTTACGCAAGAACTACGGAAAGAATTTTATTGAAGGTTTGAAGTAATATAGCTTATAATATGACAATATCTACATAAAATCTATAATTTATAAAATTTAACGCGGGTAAAACCGTGGGCTAATAACTCCATAAAAATATCCATCAATTGTTTGTAAGGAACTCACTTTATTTATTTAAGTTATAATTTTCGGAAACCCCACATTATTAATGAACATCGTCAAATATGGTAAGCCATTTTCAACCTTATTTCCTTGAGATAAATAAAGTGATAGGAAGGCGCTTTCTAATCTTTCCGGAGTAAGCCGCTTTCCCGTCTTTATAACGACGCGATAGAGCTTTGGTTTACATTGGTTGAGGCAGATTTTCCGTGTAACCAAGTGGATTTTCACCAGACTTTGTTATCTTTAGATTTATCTAAAATATCTTATATCTATAGTCAACGGCTTGTCCTTTAAGGTTCTATTTTAATATCGACAAATGATTGATAGGTAAACAATTATATTCATCAATTTAATAATTTTCTAATCACATAATTATACTAAATGCACAGCAAATTTTTCCCGACCTAACTGAAAATATATTT
This sequence comes from Pseudoips prasinana, assembly GCA_951640165.1. Taxonomy (NCBI): domain Eukaryota; kingdom Metazoa; phylum Arthropoda; class Insecta; order Lepidoptera; family Nolidae; genus Pseudoips; species Pseudoips prasinana. The sequence continues at coordinate 11,472,879 of OX621259.1, read as the reverse complement.
CGCTACTAGAAAAGTAGATTAGGTTAGGATAGGTTAAAACTGTGACCAAACAATGACCAGAAACAAAATTACATAAATTACACAAACAATCCACTTTTAAATAGAAAGCATTTCATCATGAAGATTATATACTTACATTGGGATTATAATATTATGAGGTACCTATTTTTCTGTGCTATCAATATTTTTTTAACTGCTGTACTAGCTTATGTACGTACTCGCAGAGACACGGGCGTGTAAAACCGTTATTTTAGAAAAATACAAATAACACTTTTTGACCCAACCTGGGAATTTACGTCAGAACATGATTATCTAGTAAAGTTAATTAAGAAGTTCTCCAGAAACATTCGCTAACACGTTCCCTGCCTATGACGGTGACCTTTTTTATTATACTTGTCCCATGCCCACGGCAATCAGTTTGGTCATGTTTATTTATATCGTATTAACAGCATTAAAAATAAGTTTCATGCTTGTAGCTCCAAAAACTACTTCCATACAATTTTTCATACACTCTTACAACCCTTAACACCCCTTTTTTTCAATAAAATGTAGCCTTTGTCCTTCCTCAGGCTCTAGACTATCTGTGTACCAAATTTCATTTAAATCGATTCAGTAGTTTTTGTGTAGAAGCGCGACAGGCAGACAGAGTTACTTTTAAGCTAAGAATATTGTACAATTGCCATAGTTGTAAATGATATATACATATAATATATAGTTGTAAATATGTAGAAGTAATGTCGGATAAATACCAGTGTACCTATAGATTATGTTCTTGGTTAAGTTTATTTTTTATTTCATTATATTTACTGTTTTAATAAGTTAATTGGTATTTATTGCATTTGAAAGCTTATATATAATTTATTTTTATTCAACTTTGTACGCCGTAGTGGCAAAACATGACTGTACTTTAAAACTTGTTTTAACATCTTACATGCAAATGTATTCACATTTTATCTTTATCTTTACATTTATATACTATTAGTAAGGATTACCGCATTTATGGGCGCCCAGGTATACGCCTGTTAAACAGAGAATTTGTTACCGCACCGTAAGCCCATCAAGTAATAAAGCTCAAAGAAACGCCTAATAATACCTATATAATTACACCACGCATTACCGACAAGTTACACAACTGATTATCTCTACCGCTATTTACAAATTCTATTCAGAAAGCAGAGGATCACGACCTATACGAAATTCTGCCGTTACATTAAATTTTCGCTGAGATTTTACCTGCACACCACAGTATACACATTTCGAGTAAACCCTCAACACAACATTCAAATTTCAACCATACACCCACAAAATAAGCCTCAAAATTACTCGTTGTCAGCTAATTATAGAGCTTACAAAAGCACAAAACGAGCAAGAACGAAGTTTCACTGACTAATCAAGGGTTCGTTAATGACTTGTTGCGTAATAGAGGATTTTATACCCAATAATCTTTAAGGTACAGTTTATTTTTGCGAGTATTTATTATTAAGTTAGGCTGTAATAAATACGCGTATATTGTAATACTTTCCGGTGAGATGACGGGCGGGTAAATATAGGATGAAAGATTGACGTAATATTGGCGATGATTGTGACGTCACTCAAGTGCCATGTGTTGACGTGTTGTCATTTTGACATGTGTAGAATATTAGATTATAATATTCTAAGAAACAAAAGAGCGGATCTCAATAATTAAAGTAGGAATTTTCGAACCTCGTTGGCCAATTTTTATATTAATTGTTGTAGTAACGGTGGTGAATATCAGAATATCATCGCCCCATCTCATCCCGTGGGGGGCGTAGAAATCGACCCGAGGGAATATCTAACAGAGGACGGCAGCAGCTTCCTTCTGTGTACTATGACGTGTGCCAAGTGTGGCGATTATGGCATATCCCCCCAAGATGATTCTTGGGGAGGCTTTTGTCAGGCAGTGGACTTTTTACATCTGCTGTGATGATGATGAAGATGATACTGTGTTAGTAAAGGAGAATATGGACCACCTGATGGCAAATGGCTTCCGTAGCTTATAAAGCTTGCGAAACCAGACATCACTCACGTACAAGGATATTTTGTTGTGACTATTTTGACTGCACGTGTGGCGCAGCGGCTAAGACAGTCGCCTCGCCGCTTCGTGTCGCGGGTTCGTGTCCCGCGCCGGACAACTATTTGTGTGACCCATAAATAGTTGTTCTGAGTCTGGATGTAATTTGTGTCCGTCTATTAATTGTTTGTAAAGTACCCCCCGACACAGGGATTATTATCCGTAATGCGGGGGTTGTCTTTAAAAAAATAAAATAACAAAATGGCGTCGTAGCTTATAAAATTTGCGAAACAACACATCAGTCACGTACAAGGATATTTTGTTATAACAATTTAAATCAGAAAAAATAAACAACACGACATAAAAAAATACCTAAGAAAATGTCCAAAGTTCGGTAACTTTTGCTCAAAGCCTTACTTTCATGTACAATACCCGTATTCAGAAAGTTTTCCACGGGTTTCGGCCACTTTGCAAAGAAAATAAAAATATGGTTTTCAGTTGTTCTTAACGAAGCGAAAGCACAAGCGATTTAAACAAAATTATATATAGGACCATAGAGAAACCATTCCCTATTGATGTTTTTTTAAAAGCCTTTTCAAACAATAGATATATCGCGTAACATACATAAAAAAGAACAAGTGTACTTTAAGACCACACGACTGAAGTACAACTTAGATATACGAAATTTAACTGGTTATGAGAGAGAAAGAAAATGTTGCCCCTACAGTAATATACTAAACGTAACTCACTCTCGTTCTATTTTCACGAACATATATCTCCTTTTCCACTTCCGTTCAGCTCGCCTGATCACACTTTTTGTAACGCTCTCGTCACGCATTCCCCAGCTTACTCTCAGTCAATACAAAATATGTCAGTTTACAGACATTTTGTACGGGAATCATCATCATCATCATATCAGCCGAAAGACGTCCACTGCTGAGTAAAGACTTCCCCCAAAGATCTCCACAATTGCCGGTCTTGCGCTATCCGCATCCAGCGACCCGCAAAAGATCATCGGTCCATCTTGTAGGTGGCCTGCCCACGCTGCGTCTTCCGGTTCGTGGTCGCCACTCGAGAACCTTTTTGCCCCAGCGGCCGTCGGCTGTACGAGCTATGTGCCCTGTCCACTGCCAATTCTTACGGCTATGTCGGTTACTTTGGTTCGCCTGCGGATCTCAACATTCCTGATTCGATCTCGCAGGGAAACTCCAAGCATAGCCCTTTCCATAGCTCTTTGGGTGACCTTGAGCCGCCTGATAAGGCCCATAGTGCGCGACCACGTCTCTGTTTCGTAAGTCATCACTGGCAACACACACTGGTCGAAGACTTTCGACTTGAGACACTGCGGTATTTGGGACGAGAAGATATTACGTAGCTTCCCAAACGCTGCCCTAGGTATGGTCATGGTCTGTCCTAAGTAAATATAGTTCTCTACAACTTCGACGTGTACGGGTATACTATATTTAATTTTCAGTATTTTCAAACTGAGGTTCCTAAAAGGTAAAATAAGCACCTTGAAGGTTGAGGTACATAAATAGTGGACATAACACTATTTGCGTACCTTGTATATAATAATACTAGCTGAGCCCCGCGGTTTTACCCGCGTTAAATTATATAAATTATCACAGCTCCTCCCCCGTAGGTGATAGCGTGACAATATATAGCCTATATGTTGACCCGACCTCTTAGTAATATTCATGCAAAATTTGAAGTAAATCCATGCAGTACTTTTTGACTTTAGCCCGGACATACATGCAGACAAACAGATGAACAGACAAAAATTCTAAAAACTATATTTTTGGCTTCGATCTCGATAGTAGATCACGCCCCAAGTATCCTTTAAAAAAAAAAATTCTATGTACAGTTTTGACTTTCCTACGATTTTATTATATAATAATATAATAACGATTACGACCCCGAGAGAATACAGCCACTCAGTGACTCAGATTAACTGGTGTGTGACATAAGGCTTATCATCGGTGAGACTGTAATACCGCGTAACTAGAAATGTTTGCCACGCAATAATAATCCTTTTTGAAGCATGAAAATTATAAATCGTTATAATAATGATGTTCTGGGACATTATTCATAATACGGCCATCTGATGCCAAACTATCTAATTTTATGGAAACTAGATAGTTTGGCATCAGATGGCGATCAAGTTTCTTTTATAGATTTTCAACTTTATCACATAAGCATAAGGTTCACTTTCAATTGGGGAAATTTGACAGATTGGGGTAGCTTGATGTGCTGGCGTCTGTATGTACAAGCTCAGCTTGTACTATAAATAATAATAATAATAAATAATACAAATGTATTTATTGTCCACCACACAGTAAATACTAGATACAAATAAATAAAACAGGTACTTATAATTTTATGTACTAATGAGGTGGACTGGAGCCTAAACTAGGGAAACCCTGTATTTCAGGACTCCAGGACACTCGCCTGAGAAAAGTTTTGCTACAAAATTAGATATGTATGGTAATCCACGTTATGGACCGAATTGTGTTTATGTGCGTGTACGTATGTGTGTGTGTGTGTGTGTGTGAATATATATGTGTGCGTATGTGAGTTATTAGTTGAAGATCTATAATTATGGAAACTTGATAATCTATACATATAATAAAATCGTAGGGAAGTCAAAACTGTCATTGAATTTTTTTTTAAAGGATACTTGGCGTGATCTACAATCAATACCGAAGCCATATAGTTTTTAAAATTTTTGTCTGTTTATCTGTATGTATGTCCCGGCTAAACTCTAAAAGTACTGCATGGAGTTACTTTAAATTTTGCATGACTATTACTAAGAGGTCGGTTCAACGTATAGGGTTACACATTATCACGCTATCACCTACGGGGGAGGAGCTGTGATAATTTAAACGCGGGTAAAACCGCGGGGCACAGCTAGTTGAAGTTATACTTCTTTTGGCGCGATGGAGAAAAATGATGAGAGTGAATTTTTACGATGCGCGCGCACACCGACACCAAAAAATTTAACAGCATGAAGTTAGTTCTAGGTGGTATGAGAGTGAATTTTTACGATGCGCGCGCATCGTAAAAATAACAGCATGAAGTTAGTTCTAGGTGGTATGAAAATGTGTGAGAGTGAATTTTTACGATGCGCGCGCATCGTAAAAATAACAGCATGACGTTAGTTCTAGGTGGTATGAAAATTGATAACTATGTTCAAGTTGTATATTAAGAAGTATAACTTCTAACGCGTGTACATAAGTACACACAAGTTTTTTTATTAAATATAAACATAATAATTAGTTGTTGAATACCATGTAAAAGTTGTACCACAAATTTTAAATATGTGAACCATTTTGTTTTGCATGTCATTACGACAAAATATGTGGAACTTATTTTAAGACTCTCCAACCATCACCCATATTTTTGTAAATTAAATAATTTTGAATTTGATATACTCCATATGCTACTTTTCTTTTGTAAATACATAGTTAAATAGGTAATTACACCCAGACTAAGGATTCAGGACAAACAGACAACAGGTTAAATTCCCAGTTGGGAATTAAACCATGGTGTGGTTTAATTCCCAGTTGGGAATTAAACCATGGTGTGGTTGGCGTCGATGGCAAATATCTACCACGCTAACCACGCCCGGTCGTCAAATGCATAGCAAACGTTTTTGATGTTGCATAAAATTTACAAGCATTACAGATGGCATGGCATCTTCATTTTTTTTTTTTTTTTTTTATACATCTAGGGACAATGTTACACAGATCATCCTAGCCCCAAACTAAGCAAAGCTTGTACTATGGGTACCAGGCCACGACATAGATACTTATATAGATAGATAAATACTTAAATACATAGAAAACATCCATGACTCAGAAACAAATATTGGTGCTCATCACACAAATATTTGCACTTACCGAGATTCGAACCCAGGACCACCAGCTTCGTAGGCAGGAGCACTACCAACTAGGCTACGGTGACTTTCACTATATTATATTATCCAGGTGATTAGTTATCTAATCACCTGGATAATATAATGACAGTAATCGAGGCAAAAGAAGTATGCAAAGATCGTGACAAATTGAAATCCTTTGTCTCTGCCTACCCCTCTCGGAAACAGACGTGAGTATAGCAGGAACTATGTATGTACGTATGTATCACCTGGATGAACGGTCGTCTACCACCGTGACGTTTCACTAGAATCTTTTAACCACGCACTGCCAGTCTGTAGAATCAATTAACTGCGAAGGTATTTCCGATCCGGTATATCATAGCAATTTTCAAGAAGTGAGCCTATTAAAGGCCACCAAAACACTTGGCTCCCTTCAGAGCCTCTACCGGCTAAGTCGCCGAACATCGATTTCTTAAATGGCGTTCAAATAAATAAAGGTTAATAATGACTTAATCATTCGTTAAATCGGCTTCAACGTTGACGATCGATTCCGGACCATTTATGACGTCACATGTGCTCATGGAAGCCGTGCTAGTCCAAAATATAATAGTTTTACATATAGCTAGCTCATGGGAAGCTTGAAGTGACGATGACGCGTATTCCATGATTTTGGTTCACTTAAAAAATACACATATAACTCATCGGAAACATGCCGTGACAATAACGCAAGTTCCATGATTTTTGTTCGACTAAAAACGCTCAATGTAAGGGCTCAAGTCTTCACTTCAAAAAAACATAAGGTCCCGTCTCTCGCACATGGCTAAAAACAGTGCTAAGAAACTTGTCACCATGGGCAAAATTTTACCTAGACGACATTATAAATAATAATAATAATATAGCCTTTTATTCAGATCTCTTAGTACAATGATTTTTTAAACTTATGTAAAGGACTAGCATTAAAATCTTAAACTTAACAGATATGATTAAATTTAAACTAATATTTGTGGCTTGGTTATCTTTCCAAGATCTGTTTGCCAATCGGCAAAGGCCTCCTCCAACCTTTTCCATTCCTTTCTTTCTTGAGCCACTCTGTTCCATGTGACTCCTGCCACTTGTAGACGTTAGACATTATAACTACCATGACCTAAAAGAAAATTCTCATACCATTTCATATCTCCGAAAGACGATGTAATAAAATACAATTAAACTTACTCGGAGCTCCGCGAACAGCAAATCAACTTACCTGTAAAAGACGAACAAATTAAATATATCTCATAATTCGTCAACTCCGCGTGTAACATAGTTATTTCGGAGAACAAGACAATTATCGTAAGGGCTGAGGTAGACCTCCGGGCGCAATTTTCATTAATGAAATATGTACATGCTCATGTACGACCTTTGTACTCACGAAACGGAAGACTTATACAATAGAGCAAAATTAACTTTAACTTATCTGTCTGGTCTGGGTCTGGACTAACATGGTTAACATGGCTATGGTTTAACATTCAAAACTAACTTGGACAAACTTGAAGCATTACAACTTAGATTCTTATTACTACTTGTTCCGAAAAAGATTAAATTTAATTGTAAAAACCGGCCAAGTGCGAGTCGGCTTCGCACATGAAGGGTTCCGTAGCAGCAAGTATTTCAGTTGATTAAATGAAAGCAAATTGCGGTTTATAACGTATTAAAAAAAAACTACTTGCTAGATCTCGTTCAAACCAATTTTCGTTGTTAGTTTCTATGGTAATGTGATCATATATTTTTTTTAATTTTATCATTCTCTTATTTCAGAAGTTACAGGGGGGGGGGACACTCATTTTACCACTTTGGAAGTGTCTCTTGCGCAAACTATTCAGTTTAGCCAAAAATGATATTAGGAACCTCAATATGATTTTTGAAGACCTATCCATAGACACCCCACATGTATGGGTACGATAAAAAAAAATTGAGTTTCAGTTCTATGTATGTCGACCCCCAAAATTATTGTTCTTCTTCTATTTTTGTGTAAAAATCTTAATGCGGTTCACAGAATACACCTACTTACCAAGTTTCAGCAGCACAGATCTTATAGTTTTGGAAAAAAGTGGCTGTGACATACGGACGGACAGACAGACATGACGAATCTATAAGGGTTCCGCTTTTTGCCATTTGGCTACGGAACCCTAAAAACGACTACAGGAAATTATTTAAAATTTGAAAAATATTACCTATTAGTATCAAACATAAATAATTAGAGCACATTATCTAGTGGATAGACCACTTAGCTCCAAACAACATGCTTACCAAAAGGGTAAATCAACTGAAACAGCACTACTCGATCTGATCGATAAAGTGCAAAAATCCCTAGAGGACAAGCAAACTGCTCTGTGTGCTTTCCTAGACATCGAGGGTGCTTTTGACAACACCCCCACAGAAACCATCCTTCGAGGCATGGGAGCAAAGGGAATTGATGTCACCACTATTAGATGGGTGGAAAACATGCTCTCTAATAGAACTGCAACAATTTCATTAAATGAAACATTGCACGAATTTCAGACCACGAGAGGATGTCCACAAGGAGGCGTACTGTCACCACTACTATGGACCCTCGCCGTGGACCAACTCCTTGCAGTGATGGCAGACCTAAACCATGACACCCAAGGTTATGCAGATGACCTGGTAGTCATGGTCAGAGGACACTGTCTCCACACCATCTCCACACTACTGCAAGGAGCTCTTAACACCATTAACAAATGGTGCAGAGACAACGAACTATCCATCAACGCACAAAAAACGGTGATAGTACCTTTCACAAGGAAAAGGAAGCTGGAAAGACTGGTAAATCCAAAGCTAAACGGCGATATTCTGTCCTTTTCAAGTGAAGTTAAGTACCTAGGGGTCACTATTGACCAAAAGTTGACTTGGAATACACATCTAAAGAATATAATCCAAAAAGCCAAAATGGCTATATGGATTTGTTGTCGAATGGCTGGAGCAAGATGGGGCCTTAAACCCAAGATTGCACTTTGGCTATATACCGCTGTGGTGAGGCCAATCATAACATATGCCTCCGCGGTATGGTACAATAAAACAGCACAAAAGACAACACAAACTAAATTAAACAGCCTACAACGAATGGCTTGCTTGTTAGCAACCGGCGCTCTCTCCACAACGCCGGGTGAAGCCCTAAATGCTTTACTAAGTCTAACTCCACTCGACTTGTTTTTGCAAAAAGAGGCACAATCATGCATATACAGATTATGCACACAATCGAACCCAAAGTGGCAATCTAGAGCCCTAAACTCATTTAAAGAGTCGGTCTTCGAAACTAAATCTCTGAAAATGCCCTCAGATAACATGCAAACAGAGATAAACTTTACAAAATTGTATACCGTGGACATACCAGACAGGGACGAATGGCTAAGCGGTCAAATGTCCCACAAAACTGGCAGTCACATTTGGTTTACAGATGGCTCAAAGAAAGGCCATAATGTAGGATGTGGCATTTACGGACAACTGCCCAAACACAGGAGTAGCGTCAACCTGGGTAAAGAGGCCACCATATTCCAGGCTGAACTTTTCGCCATTAACAGATGTGTGGAAATGAACCTTGGCAGAAAACTAAAACAACAAAACATCTACATTAACTCAGACAGTCAAGCGACGCTGCTAGCGCTGGACTCTTTTGAATCCAACTCAAAACAAGTACAGTGCTGCAAAGAAAATCTGAACTCCCTGGGTCAATCCAACAGAGTTACACTCAGATGGGTACCGGGGCACTCAGGAATAGAAGGGAATGAGAAGGCAGATGAACTTGCGAGACTCGGAGCCGCCAACCCTCAAAACGGACCCGAACCATTTTGTGGTATTACCAAGCAAAGGGCCTACTCTTTCCTAAACGATCAATGTACCTCAGCAGCCATGGAACTGTGGAAATCCTCAGCTGGATCTCTACACTCAAAGGCTGTTATCAAGGGCTACAACAAAAAATTGTCGAAAGAATTACTTGAATTCAAACGTTACAAAACATGTGCGGTAACTAGAATTCTTACCGGACACTGCAAGCTGAATAAGCACATGTTCAACCTAAAGTTGGCCGACAGCACAACTTGCAGATTCTGCCAAGAATCAGAGGAAACTCCTTTGCATATTCTGTGCTCGTGCGGGCCACTAATGCGTTGTAGAAGTATCCACTTAGGACAGCATATTATGCAACCTGAAGAGATACAAACACTCACTGCACAATAAATCTGGGAGTTTTTGGAAGCCGTAGGATTGAGCAGTGAACTTTGACAAAAGTCAAAGGAGCTCTGCTACAATAGATCAGTAATGGTCGAGGTAGCAAGATGCCACCAAGGCATCAAGCCCCAAACAAACAATAATAAAATAATCAAACATAAAGGAGAAGGAAATGACTCCATACATTCCTGGGCCCAGGTGTTAACTGAATCAAACTAGCCTTATTCGTGAGAGGACATAATAACAAGACCTCACTGAAATTTTGGTGAAATTTGGCTTTCCAGGAATCAAGATATATGAACTATAGTAAAAGTGAGGTTATATTATAACATTGTAGTTTTTTACAAAATATTTTTGAATGGCTTCGGTTGTGTTATGGTTTTATGCATGGAGAGTCTGACATGTCGAAGATCTGGCACGTTTGGATCCCCCACGCCCCGGGCAGTCACTACAGTCGAAGAAAACCGCAAATAAAACATCGAAAATACGTGCGCACTTAAAATGAAAGACAACGAACGAGTGACAGTCAAAGAGCATGTAAAGGCTATCAGCCAGAGAAGTGTTGCCCGAAGAAAAATTAAAGGACTGCGATCCGCTATGAATCGATCACACGAAAAAACACTTCTCACTCGATTTTCAAACATATTCTGAGATTTTACCGATTTATTCTTAATCGATTGCTAGCAATTCATAATTTTTTTTTCGATTATTTCGTTTCATAACTTAATTTAAGTTTTCTCGCTTCCTAGATAGAAATATGATATCATATTTTGTGATTTCCTTTAGAAAAATATAACGGTTTTTTAAGCCACATTTCAAGTAGTTAACTGCTGGGCCCAGAAGTTTCCTTCTCCTTTCTGTTAGCATTAAATAACCATGGTAATCAGGACGGTAATCTTATACATGTATGACTGCCGGATGATTTGAAGTACTAGGTCATTAATAAACGACTACCTTATATTTTAAATAGTCTACCGGCTGACATTAGGAGTGAACCAAAAAAATATATATTTAAAAACAAATTATATAAATACTTACTTACTAAATCAGATTAGCTAGATAATAGAGATATTGTTTATACATAAAATAGTGCCATAATATCAACTGTGATTAATAATAGTTATTAGTTATTTTTAGTATATATCTTGTTGTTGTTTTCTTGTTTATTGCGACTTTTCTCCCGCAGTCAAACCGACTGATCGGTTTTGTGGGGTATTTTTTTGTACTTGTGTTTTAATATTAAGAAAACAATAAATAAATAAAAAAAAATAAATAACTCGCCGATCATCGTGATCACCGTTCAAATAGATAAAGGTAAAAAATTACTAAATAATTTGTTCAGTCTGCTTCTGTTTGTAAACTTATTTATTTAATCATAATAATGTCCTCCTAGCGGAATTTCGGATACGGCCGCCAGTCTCAATAGCAATTAGCCATCTGCGCGGGACATATTATAGTGCCCAAGTGTGTGCGCAAACACAGGAGCACTTTCTATTCCATCACTTTCATGATCCGATGGGACGCCTAGCGACTCGACCGGAAAGAGGTCAGGTACAGGACCGACGGCTTTACGTGCTCTCCGAGACACGGGGGTATAATATCGCCAACTTCCAGACTTCGGACTGATGCTGAGAATTTTTTTCTTTTTACAGAAAAGTCCCAGAATCACTTTTGGCCCGACCCAGGATTTGAACCCGGTCCCGGGAAGATGTAACCTACTGTAGCTCAGGTTGCCTAAACGCGCTTGTGCGGGATGGGGAGGGGGAAAGGCATTCGGGCCCCTCCCCTCCCCGGGGGAGAGTCTCGCGGACGCTCAGTGTACAGCAGGGGTACTGGCGAGATCGTTCACGAGTACCCAGAGCCCCCGCTACAAGCACTGTGGGGCTGGCTACCGTGGTGGTTTTAGTGGGTTCAAGCCCTACACAACGTACAAAGGCATTTCCACCACGTAAAAAAAAAGATTGTTCCGTGAAGTCCATGGGGGAATCAACAAATATTATGTAAGTCGTTATGTAAGTGACAGTGATTAATTTCCCTAATGTGGACGTTATTTAATTAAATAAAAAAAAAATTAAAATTAAAATTTGGAACTGTTTATTTTAAATTAAATTATACAAAATTTTTGTTATAATAAAAAGGCGCTTAATCTATAACCATAAAAAGATTATGTGCGCCTATTCAATTACACTTGCGTCTCAATTGGCCACGCCGTAGCTAGCGAATAGAAACGTTCGAGCTTTGAATATCTGAAGGTGCGTCGTTCCCACTTTGTACTAGTCTGTCCAAGATACGAAAAAATAAAAGGTAAACAAACCGTAAATAAGATTTTTACGTGTCGCTTTTGCTAGTATTATGCCTAATTTTAACATTACTGTGAATATTTAATCAATGTTTAGAAATTTTAACGAAATTGTTTACATTTATGAAAACCATAAAATCTTTTATATTTTAACCGTAATTAACAACAATATTAATACGTATAAAATTTATATAAATAGAAAATAAACCATTATTTTAAGTTCAGCTAACTGACATTATAAAGCAGCTAAAAAGCCTGCATTTCGAAAGGTATCATTTATTTTATACTAGCTGGTGCCCGCGACTTTGTCCGCGACAATTTTGAATGATGACCAATGTAACTATTTACTTCTAGCTTAATCTAAAAAATATAACGTTTAAAACAAATAAGCAATATAAATTGAATAAAACCTAACCTATAAATAACCTTACTAAGAAATAAATGAAAGACTACTTTGCTACAGTTATTTACAAAAAGGACCCGATATCATCAAGCAAAAATCAAAGAATACATATCAATTGTCCTTAAGTATAGTCAGTAAGTTAAATAAAGTAAAATAATAATCAACGATGCATTAATCACAAAGGTAACTCCCATTAGATTAGGTTGCGACATTTTATGAACGAAACCATAGCACGATCTAAAACGTTGATTACGCCATCTACTAACAAAAATATAAACTTGTAAAGCGGTAAAATTAAGATGTGTGCATATATTTTGGGTGAGATTTAGGCGATCATCATATTGATTCAATTTTGGACTACCTTTTATTTCAAGCATTTATTTATTTTAACCGATATGCCAATTAAGTTCCGCGATCTGAAACGACATTAACGCCATCTAGTTACAACATTGTAAACTTGTAGATCAGTAAAATTAAGATGATGTTTTTTAGGTGCGATCATCTCGACACCAACAATTTATACTACGCTAACTCAAATTTTAGATAAATTAGTTTTTTATCCCAATTTGATTAAAATGTCGTTATATTAATTTGTTATAAAATTTACCAAAAAAAGAAGTTACAAATCTTATAAAACGCTAAATCTTTACTTAGACAACCACGACCACGACATTTAAGCTACTTGGTATAAAAAACTAATTTTTTAAAACTTGAGTTTGTTTAAATTGTTGGTGGCGATCTATTTGAATCAGTTTTGGATTACCTTTTTTTAACAACAAATTATTCCCTGGATTACTTTATTTTTAACTGAAAGACCAAATACCAATTTACATGCGTTTAACTAAAAAAATACAGACTTTCATACAAACTTACATCGCCTATTCTAGTCGTCCTTAGGGGTGGAATTTCCAAAAATCCTGAAATATTTACTTATAATTTTTAAATGAAAGGCCATATACTAATTTTCATGCGTTTACCTCAAAATTGTCACATTTTTCATACAAACTTACACCCCCTATTTTACGCTCTTGGGGCTGGTATTTCCAAAAATGCTGAAATATATATTTTTTATTTTTAACTAAAAGGCCAAATACCAATTTTCATGCGTTTAACTTAAAAATTGTCACATTTTCCATAGAAACTTACATCCCCTATTTTTCGCCCTTGGGGGTGGAATTTCCAAAAACCCTGAAATATGTGATTTTTATTTTTAACTGGAAGGCCAAATACCAATTTTTATGCCTTAAACTTCAAAAACGGCAAAGTTTCATACTAACTTAGCGCCCCTGTTTTACCCCCTTAGGGGTTGAATTTCGAAAAATCCTTCCTTATTCCTTGTCTACATTATAAAACAAACATTTGTGCAAAATTTCAGCTTTCTAGGTCCAAGGGTTTGGGCTGGGCGTTGATGAGTCAGTCAGTCAGTCAGGACTTGTCTTTTTATTTATATAGATACTAACAATTTATGGTGGACTATAATGTTGACTATGTTATATTGCAACGAGTAGTTTTTGATTTAGTCGGATTGTATCATCCGCCATGTTTTTACTCTTGCCGAACTTGTTGACGCTAGCGTGCTTTCTATTTGTTATTATTTTATTATTCGTTGTTATTTGTTGAATTTGTTGCCTTTGTTCTATTTGTTATTAGTTTTGTTGTTATTATATCTGAAATGAGTGAACCTGGGCCTAGTAATATCTACACATTTTCCTCGCCGAAGAAAAAGCGATCCAAGAGGACAGTGATGCACTCGGTGGACAAGGAGACCCTCATCAACATCTACAAGCATGTAGAAGAGACGTGGCCTAAAGATTCTTATCCATATAAGTATGACATAGCCGATAAAACAGCTGAGATAATGGGAATATCTCGAAGCTCAGTTTTTAAAACTATCCGTGAAAGGAAAGAAAAAGGCCGTGTGGAATCCCCTACACCACGATCTCAAAGGCGCTCAATCATTGACAATTTAGACGATTTGCAATTGGGAGCCATACGTCGAAAGATCCACACTTTCTTTTTTGATAATGAATTACCAACAATTGACAAAGTTCTGGATGCTGTGAATACAGACGATAAATTACCTGATTTCAAGAGGACAACTTTCTGTAAAATTTTACAAAAAATACAAGTAAAATATGTCAAACGCAGCCGAAACAGTGCATTGTTGGACCGGGATGACATTGTCCGTTGGAGGATCAAGTATTTGAACAAGATAGTCCAATTAAGAGCTGAAGGGAGAAAAATATATTATACAGATGAAACATGGCTTAATGAAGGTTAGTTATATTTTCTATAACCAACACAAATAACATTTTTATATTTCACTCTCAAACTATCCATCTCTTTAAGACTCAACAATGAATATTGTGTACTTTTTCATTAAATAAATTTTCTGATCTTGTTGCAGGACATACTATGAGCAAAGTATGGCGAGACCATACAATAAAATCTGTGAAAGAAGCTCACCGTGAAGGCTTATCAATGGGATTAAAGAATCCAAGTGGTAAAGGCAAGCGCTTAATAATATTGCATATTGGTAAGTTGTCACTTGTCTATCAATGATGTAGACAAAGCTATGTATATAACTTCACAATTATTCCATATAAAGAGTATATGAAATGTGTTTTGTAAATTTATAATGAAAATTGATTTTAAATATGAAGACATGAGTGTTTGTTGTGATAATATATACTAACTGCAAAACAAAAATGCAAGTTTCTGTGTTAAGGCAATTTTTCCCATTGCTATTATTAGGATTATCTTATTTTTTCTGGAAAGAATTTATTTAATTTTATTATAATTGTACACAGGATCCGATACGGGCTTCTTGGAAGGAGGCGAATTAATATTTGAAGCTAAGAAAACCGAAGGAGACTATCACTCTGAAATGGACTCATATAATTATGAAAAATGGTTTGCCAGAGTTCTTCCAATTTTGGAACCAAATTCTGTTGTTGTCATAGACAATGCACCTTATCATTCCCGAAGAAAGGAAAAAGTCCCTACTTTAGCTAACAAAAAAATTGATTTACAGAAATGGCTACTTGAAAAATATATACCCTTTGACCAATCCGAAGTTAAAGCACAACTAATAGAAAAAATTAGAAAAGAAAAAGACAAATACCAGTCTTATGTTATTGATGAGATGGCTCAAGAAAATGGTATCACAGTGGTAAGGCTTCCACCCTACCACTGTGAACTAAATCCAATAGAACTAATTTGGGCCCAAGTGAAAGAGTATGTAGCTAGACATAATAAATCATTTAAATTAAATGAAATTAAAATGTTGTTAGCTGATGCAATTAAAAGTGTATCAGTTGAAAATTGGAAAAGGTGCATTGACCATGTCATAAAAGAAGAACAGAAAATGTTAAAAATTGATGGCATAATTGATGATGTGGTTGATCGTTTTGTGATTAATGTGGGTGAAAGTGACACCTCTGATTCTGAGTCTGAATCTGAATAAACTGATATTAAAATATACTTGTTTAATTTTAATTTATAATTTCTTTTCTATTTGATACTTACACTAAAAACACATAGCATAGTATCTACTGCTTTTTTGAGTATAAATATCATATAGTACAGGTATTTTAACATACATATACTTAAATAAAATACTAGTAAGATTTTTTTTAATTGAACACATATAAAACACAAAAACCCCTTTTAATGCAAAGTCGGGTGACGAAAAAATGTTTGAGAACCATTGATTTGTTTATTTACATTTTATTTTTTCATAAGTTGGATAAGGTATAAGTAATAATATCTGACTAATGAATGCGTTTTCTTCGCGTTTTTGCATTTTATAATTTTGTCTATTATGTATTTTGGTAAGTTGTTTATAATAGAGGGAAGGATACACCTCCAGTGTCTCTTTCCGTATACATTGTTATACTTAGGAATTCTATATGTAGGTAAATTAGGCAGCTTACGTAGGTTACTAGGTCTATTATATTTAAGTAACAATTCCATTTTTTCTTTGTATTCGGATACAATTGCCACCTTTACTTTGTCGTAAATTGATAAAACTTTACAGTATTTAAAAAGGTTGTCATAGTTGTTTTTATAGTTATATTTGATTCTTAAAGGAATTATAGTTTTTAATAGTCTTAACTAACTTAAAAATAAAAGTATTAATTGCGTAGGTATTCTCAATCTGGTTTGACATGGCACCCGAGGGAATCTATTCTTTTCTTAGAGGCCGGCAACGCACTTGCGGCACCTCTTGTGCCCATGGGTGATGGTTATCACATACCATCAGGTGACCCTCCTGCTCAATTGCCTTGCTCTTTTACAACGTGTAACACAAATAGGGGACGTAAGCTAAGTAGCTTAATGTGCCCTTAAAACTAAGCAACATAACGCATAAACGTAAAAAATACACAAAAATTTATATTTTATCCCCATACAAGAATAACTTCTTAAGTAATAAGTTTATTTCAGATCAAATTACAAGATCCATATATTGTTAGTAAAAGTCTTAACCTAGTCTTAGTAAAAGACACTCGTATACAAAACTTGAAACGACTGACACCTATGTGTGCAGCCGTATCCAGTGAGCCAGCATCAGGCTATGCCATCTATCACGCAATATACTCAGGATACTGTGGGAGCTAGCACGTATTCTACCGAATAGAAGCGCACCGTTTCCGTATAATTGCATGGAAACCATCAACCCTGGCCTCGGTGAACATCCCGGAAGCGCTACAAAAGCGTGGTAGACACAACAGCATCCTGAATGCATTGCTATACTGGACACGCAGCGCGCAGGGCGTTGTATGCCTTCAGCGTATATCTGAGCCACAGACTACACGTGTAAAAAGACTGGCAGTATGCTCTGAAAAGGGTTATTTTGACTTGCGTCGTACGACGTGCAAATATGCGGATGAGCATATTACCCCGGACAGCCATCGCCCTGCGTTCCCTTTCGATGTCCAGGACATTATTCAGGCCATGCGTGACCCAGTGGCCCAGGTACTCAAACTTTGTAACAATCAGCTGATTTTGAATAGGGCGGCAATTTTTTTCGTAATTCTTGTCTGTTGTGCTGAATTAAGTGTTTTTTTTTTATTTCATATATCTTAAACAGTAATAGCACTAAACGGTGGCCAATTTAATAATGTGCTAAAACAACACTGTCATCGTTGTAAACGCGAAACTGTCGGCTCCCAAGGTCAACCTGCCCCGCCTCACTTAAAACACATTAAACAAACGCCCTAGTTTCGAATAGCCATACATGTTTTAGATATTTATGTACATATAGGTTAGCCTATACTCGTGTGTGAAGTCGGACCTTAAATATGTATGTACGTAGGATGAATGCGGGATCTGAATAAAATCTCTCTTCAGGTTAATGAAATAGGTTCAGGGGCTCTACCGGCTAAGTCGCCGGACATCGATTTCTTAAATGGCGTTCAAATAAATAAAGGTGAAAAATGACTTAATCATTTAAATCGGCTACCATGAGCACATGTGACGTCATAAAGGGTCCGGAATCGATTGTCAACGTCAAAGTCGATTTAACGATTGATTGAGTCATTTTTAACCTTTATTTATTTGAAAGCCGATCGTTATCCCGATGTTCGGCGACTTAGCCGGTAGAGCCCCAAGATTACCCTGGTTATGGAATATAACATACTTACTTAAACATTAAATAAATAATAAAACAAAACTCATCATCATCATTATCATCAGCCTGATATCAGCAGCAGAATACAACAAAAACGAAATATGATTTAAATACATATAAAGATACAAATAACAATAATCAATAATCACTTAGTTAAAACAGCATAGAATTAGAACACTTGAAAAATATCAACAGAAGCATTTTACCTTCTAATTAATCACACTAAAATTATTAAGGCGAAAGTTTGTGAGTGTGTGTGTATGTTTGTTACTTTTTCGCGTCTAAACGGCAGGAGTGATTTCAATAAAATTTAGTATGGAGATAGCGGTCACCCTGGATTAACACATACGTTATCATATATAAATATTAACGCGGGTAGAACCGCGGGGTACAACTAGTGTTATATAATTAATGTGTTCAAATTGGTAGGCTAAACACACTGTTACAGCCAGAGCCCAAATGCAGCGCTAACTTTCAGCTGCCTACTATGGTAAGTCACAGATGTGCAATTCAGTTAAATCAAAATCATATTTATGCAAGAGGACAGTTTGATAGATAGAGTACACTTTATTGCACCAGAAAACACAATACACGATATCTCAATATAAGAAAATACAGGTACATTCGGCGGTCTTATCGCTTTGTAGCGATCTCTTCCAGACAACCGTTGGGTGGACACGGAAAAGATGGAAAAGGCGGTAGTTGTAAGTGTAGGTACTATCGTGTGTATAAAATGTTTAACGTTATTACATATATATAATATAATATAATATATAATATAGAGGGACAATGTCACACAGATCATCCTAGCCCCAAACTAAGCAAAGCTTGTACTATGGGTACCAGGCGACGATATACATACTTATATAGATAGATAAATACTTAAATACATAGAAAACATCCATGACTCAGAAACAAATATTCGTGTTCATCACACAAATATTTGCACTTACCGGGATTCGAACCCAGGACCACCAGCTTCGTAGGCAGGAGCACTACCAACTAAGCTACGGTGACCGTCAATATATATATTACATATGTACAAGCTTCATAAATATATACTTATCCTAACTAATATTATAAATGCGAAAGTAACTCTGTCTGTCTGTCTGTTACTCTTTCACGCCAAAACTAATGAACGGATTTGAATGAAATTTGGTATACAGATGGTCTAGACCCTGAGAAAGAACATAGGTTAATTTTTATAGTT
The DNA here is from genome assembly GCA_951640165.1 of Pseudoips prasinana. Lineage (NCBI taxonomy): Eukaryota > Metazoa > Arthropoda > Insecta > Lepidoptera > Nolidae > Pseudoips > Pseudoips prasinana. Next base: position 11,453,208 of record OX621259.1, on the reverse strand, counting down.
AGGATAACACATAGGCCATATTTAATCAAGTTTAACGCGGGTAAAACCGCGGGGCACAGTTAGTATTTGTATAAATACTAATAATACTATACTATAATTATATACTATACATACATAATATTATTAATATTATATATCTTTTTAATTAAGGGGTTATGCAGAAAAAGGTTAGGCAGTTAGTTTCCTCTTTTATTAATAGATATGAACTGACTGTTTGATTCCCTTACTAATATATCAACGTTTGTTTCTTTAGATGTTTACGACCAACCCTATACCAATAACCAGACCTTGAGGTGCTCCTTGCTGCAACTAACTCACATAACACACACCTGTCGTATGTTGCAGGTTGAATCATATCCCTATCGTATTCATCTGCTATGTTGTACTTGTCACCACCTACCTTAAATATGGGTATAACTTCGGCTACCTTAAGATCCGAGGGAATTGGTCCTGTAGATATGCTCAAGTTGCTGATATGTTTCAAACGTGTCGCAAGTACATAATTTTGTTAGTCGTTGTTTAGTTGTAAAATGTCTATTATTATTTGAAACTTCCAAGTAACAAAAGGTTAAAAAACGAAAAAAACACGCTTATAGCACGCACAAAAAAATTACAATACCCATATAATGGGGCGCATTTCAAATAGCCTGTCCGCCATCTTGGATGTCCGCCATGTTGTATTTAAGTCACGGGACTATTTTTTCCGTATTCCTGACAGCAAACCCTTTCATTTGATACCCACATCATGGGAGTGCATTTCAAATAGCCTGTCCGCCATCTTGTATTTGTAATGACGTTTCTTATCTAGTCATGTATAGTCATCAGAACTCAGAGCGTGTGCAAAATTTCATCCTAATCGGAGACCGGGAAGTGGGTCAAATTAAGATTCCAAGATTTTCTTATATTCATAGTTAGTAACAAGTGAAGTAAAACCGTGTTAAAAACCAAAGCGTTGAATATAAGCTTAATAAACTCGTTTGAATTTTTATTTTTACTTAAGTGCCAATTGAAAAACCTCTTCATATTCAGCAGGTATATTATTTTGTAACATCGTCCCTGAATTATATTAGCATTAATGTCAGCCGCACGGACACGCTAACAATTTATAAGGTTAAAACAAATATCATAACAAAATTACATTAATACGGCACTAATGGTAGTATTACTTAGCGAAGTTTACTAAATTTTGTATGTTTACATTTTTAGCGCTTTCAAGCTTAATTTATCACATCACACTAATATTATAAAGGCGAAAGTTTGTGAGTGTGTGAGTGTGTATGTTTGTTACTTCTTCACGTCTAAACGGCTGGAGCGATTTACACATACGTTATAATTTATATAGTTTAACGCGGTAAAAACGCGGGGCACAGCTAGTATCTCTATATTTCACTGCCTAGCTGTAGCGTGTTCAGATAATGAGGTCCTGGGTTTAAATCCCGTAAAGCCTCCGATTTTGTACCTCAGCTCTATCCGGTATGTCGATAGTTGTCCCATCGGATCATGAAGTTGACGGAACACCTTTGTATACTATAATATGTCCCGCGCAGATGGCTGGTCCTCATTGAGACTGGATGCCGTGGCCGAAATTCGGCCAGGAGAACATTATTGTCAGTATTAAAAATTATGATTAATAGCGTTTAACCACAATAAATATCAGACGTTCATAGCCAGGTTTCCTTACAAGTCCTTAATTAGTCAACCAAGAGCAGGATCAGTCTATAAATGAGAAGACCATCTAGCAGTTTCATTGGCATGTCTGTGCTCCATGGAGTCATGAGTTGTTGTAGTCATAAGACAGCAATCGTTAAGCCCTGCCGGAAACCCACTAGGCGACTTGAACAACTCTCAATCGAGTCATATGCACATTCAAGCCTAAATTATACGGATTATTAGAAGCAAAAACAGTGATCTCCAGCCTCCATCATAACCCTAAGGTGTCATGAACTTTTAAGCACACATAAAATGGTGCTCTGCGAGCTTATTTCGAAATAGTCGGTTTTTGTTCACCTATTTTAAAGTAAGTAGTAGCTAGTTTTCATACAGATGAGAAATAGCGGCAGTAAAATAAGTGGAGACTATAAAATTTTGCTATCATTTAAAGCGCACTTTACTACTTATTATGTAGCTCTATAAAATGGTGGATGCTGTTTTCTCGTATATTATGTGCCTCTGTAAGGAAAGCTTTGTTAAATTTATAGCTCCAAACTTTACTGGGTACTGAATAAATCTTATTGAAGAGATTTAAAATTTTGATGGAAATAATAGAACGCGAAATTTTACTATTGAATTAAATTTAATGGCTATGCCATTATATTAAAGTGTAGTTACTATTCAATATCCAAATCAAATGTTTATTTGCCTTTTCAAATCTTAACGAAATCACATGCCCGGGATAACTATAATTCAATATACTGGTACCATGTTGGGCGCCAAGTTCAGATATCTATTTAGGTCATAATATTAATTATATATTCGTACTAGAACATGCTAGCCTATGTTTTCAATTTTATCAAACATACACTCCCGCATTACGTAACACGATTACGGATTAAAATAACGTCAAAACACGGGGCCGAGCGACCCTTCAGAATCACCTGGCTTTTATCATAAAAATGTAAATTATTCTCTTTGGGCAACGCTTCTGAACATCACAAAGGGTCCAGGTAACGCTTCATTAGCCCTCGTAATGGCACTCTCACATTTATGAACCATTTTTCCACGTTAATGATCGTCAATTTAGTAAATCTTGCCTTTTATAGACATTATGTTTGTAAAATGCAAATAACAGCACAATTATAAATACATTACTTGCGTTGTAGGATTTAAAATATTTTACTTTTATTAAATTACGTGTTATACATTAATTGTAAACCACGATGAGGACAGAAAATTTAATTACTACGTCAATCTTATCTGCCGCGTATTGTTTGAATTTTCATTCATTTGTTTGAAAATTACATTATACGATACATTAAATAAATATGGATCGAAGGTACATGAACATTATTAGTTAGATTTGTTGTCAACAAATAAATATCGACTATGTAACAAAAATATACTCTTTCAAGGTTTTATAATTAAAATAAACAAATTTCTCAAACACAATACTAGCAATATAAAATTAAATATTATCTACATCTTTGACGGTCACCATAGCCTAGTTGGTAGTGCTCCTGCCTACGAAGCTGGTGGTCCTGGGTTCGAATCCCGGTAAGTGCAAATATTTGTGTGATGAGCACGAATATTTGTTTCTGAGTCATGGATGTTTTTATGTATATATGTATTTATCTATCTATATAAGTATGTATATCGTCGCCTGGTACCCATAGTACAAGCTTTGCTTAGTTTGGGGCTAGGATGATCTGTGTGACATTGTCCCCAGATATCATTATTTATTAAAAAAAATAAAAAAAAATCTGTGTTTCCAACATAAGATAAGCCTTTAAAGATATGTTTAATATTGACTAATATGCAAATAATTTAAATGTAATTTTGAGTCAAAGCATAGGCAAGAGCCTTATGTCGGTTGAAAAACTACCTACTACTAATATATTAGGTCTTTACCTATGAAATTGCCGTTCTGCAGTACTGGCCATTTCAAATCAAAATAATTATTGTTTGGCTAAGAATTCTAATTTCAAATTAATTTTATTTTAAAAACATGGATTCTTTTTTCCAAAAGTAGTCATTTCTTTATTGATTAGTGTTACATTTTCATCGCATTTCAATATTTTTCGTCATCATGGATACGTTAAAAATTCGAGTAATTATGGAATATGAGTACCGTCGTGGCAGCAACGCGGCACAAGCGGCACGCAACATCAACGACGTTTACGGAGCTAACACTACAAACCAACGCACCACCTGTTATTGGTTTGCTCGCTTCCGTTCTGGAAATTTCGACCTGAAAAATGAACCTCGCGGTCGTCCGAAGACTTTGGTCGACAATGACGAATTAAAGGCGGTTGTGGAAGCTGATGATACACAATCTACGGCTGAATTAGCAGCAGCTTTCGACGTTAGCGTCAAAACAATATTGGTCCATTTGCGTCAAATTGGCAAGGTAAAAAAGCTTGACAAATGGGTGCCCCACGAACTCAATGATCGCCAGCGCGAAGTACGCGTCGAGACGTGCCTTGCACTGCTCAACAGACACACAAATGAAGGAATTTTGAACCGCATTGTTACCTGCGATGAAAAATGGATTCTGTTTGATAACCACAAGCGCTCAGCAAGTTGGTTGGATCCTGGTTCAGCACCTAAACAATGCCCTAAACGAAAACTTACCCCTAGAAAAGTGATGGTCACTGTTTGGTGGTCTAGCGCCGGTGTGATTCATCACAGCTTCTTACCAAACGGGGTGAGCATTACTGCAGATGTGTACTGTGAAGAACTGAGCACAATGATGGAGAAGCTGGCGCATCTCCAACCAGCATTGGTCAATCGCTCGTCTCCGCTGCTCCTGCACGACAACGCGCGACCTCATACTGCACAGCAGACGGTCTCCAAGTTGCAAGAACTGGGGTTGGAAGCTCTCCGTCATCCGCCCTACTCACCAGACCTTGCGCCTACAGACTACTACTTTTTCCAGAATTTGGATAACTTCTTGGCGGGAAAAAAATTCAATACCCGAGAGGCAGTACAAAATGCCTTTGAAGAATTTGTTGCCTCCCGTCCAGCTGATTTCTTTAAGAAGGGCATCAATAAACTGCCACTGCGATGGCAAAGATGCATTGATTGCATGGGTGATTACTTCGATTAATACAAATAAAAAAATTCATGAAAAAATTCGTTTAAATTTTTTCATACAAAACGGCAATTTCATAGGTAAAGACCTATTATTTATACAATAGGATAAAATCAATAAGGTTTCTCTAGATTTTAATGGATTTCAATAAATAAATTGTTGTTACCATGATGTCCAGATTATAAAGCACTTAAGACTACAGAGCGTCCCAAAACACCCAGAAGTGGTACTCTGCAATCGACCCCGCAATTACCAAGATGGCGCATTCAAGGGCAACGTGAAAAAAATAATAGAAAGACATAAGTCCCACGTTGGGCGCCCGGTGATATGATATGAATTTGATTATTTTTCTGACCACACATATTTAAGATTATTACAGTGTTATACGCAACATACGTGACCTTTTTAGTAATTAAAGGAACAGAAGCATACATCACAGAAGATAATTGGTCCCACTTTGGGCGCCAAAAGCTTCATTACCTATCATAGTTTTTAGATAATGCCAAGTAACATTAAACCATTGTGACAGAATTATACCCTACATATGAGAGCCATTATATAGAAAATTTATTATCAACAGACACGAAAACCGTTAATTATGATGTAGGTATGTAATTAGGAGAACAGGAAAATGTTTGCTAATTACTAAGCATGAAGGTATTTATATTCAGTTGTCTATAAAACTCATTTAAGGAGGGGTTTTTATTTTTGACGGATGAATAGAACTAGATGGCGCTTACAAATGACATGTCAATACTTTAAACTGTTGTTTTGACAAATAATGTCTATCAAAGATCAAACTAAAATGTTAAATATATACGAATGCATTGTCACTTTGTGAAGAATTTTATTTTTTTTATAATTTGTGAGTGTCACAAGAAATAAGTGGAACCGCAGATAATTAGGGGTTAGGATGACATCCCGGTATCCGTCCAAAACAGGTATTGGAAGTTTTCCGTTAATAAATACTTAGAAGTAGCCTGGAATCAGAAAGTGGGCGGTGTTAAATCCTGATCTTTTTTGAAGCACCTAAAGCCATCGGTGCTACACTTGGCCTGTCTCCGGCCTTGACGGCTAGCTCGTCTCATCGGCGCATGAGTATTTAGGCATATGAAGTGCACCTGTATTTAAACAGATACTCGGGCACTATTTATGTCCCACGCTGATGGCTATTTGGCCTAAATGTCATTATATTATCAAAACTTAAATCGAGAAGCTAAACTCGGTAAGTTTACCAAAGCCGCCACGGGGTTCCAAGAACACTCTTCTTATCCATCCAGATCAGCTCAGTCTGACATCCTATTTGACATGTATACAAAGGTCGAAATTCGATACACATAGTACGGGCCTCCATGGGGCCTTATTGCCATGTCTTCAGCTCCTGCTAGATTGTTATCATGAGCATATATCTAATTACGGGATGGACTTGTATGTTTCTACAAGTCCATCCCGTAATTAGAGTCAAAAGAAAAAGAAAATAAACATTATAGATATACAAAAATTTATTTCGTTCGGTGACGATTAGGCGAGTTCCATGATTTTTGTTCACTCATAAAGTGCTCAGACTCGCTTAAAGAAGTTTTCACTTCTAAAATCCCTTCAAAGCTAAATCAATAAGTACACCGTCATTTATCGATAAGGTCGCCAATTTCATTAAAATAAGTTAATATCCTTATTTTTATCCATTGTTTTGTTTTAAGTTCTTCTTATCCTAATTTATAACTTAAATAAGATAATAAAAATAAATAAATTTTATTTAAGAAAAAATGGATACAAAATTATATATATTTATATTAAAAAGGCCTTTGTCCAGAAGTGGACGTCTTTCGGCTGATATGATGATGATGATGATATTAAAAATAATTAATACTAAGCTATAGACAGTTTATGCCAGTACTAAACGAAACTAACTACTAAATGAAACCAATAAACGGTTTGTTAATATTCTGTAGATACAATTTCATTCAACTGTTCACCGCATTGGTTCGGTAGCGAAACGGCGTCGGATATTATAAAGGCAGCGTTCTGAGATAAGACGCTACACCGGTAGTGACGGCTGTCTGCCGGTAATGATATTACGTACAACGCCATCTACCGGTAGACAATACAATTGTGTTTGCTAAAATATCGTTTCTTGTTGCGCTGTTTGTTTACTTAGGGTTTTCATATTCAGCTGTCGATTCTGTTAACAGTTACTAAGCAACATTTACAGTATTGTAACCTCATTCATCCGCAGAGATCGAGAACCTGGGTTCAAAACCCGGGTCGCGGACTTTTCTGTAAAAAGAAAAATTCTCAGTATCTTGGTATAATTGGCGGTATACCTCCACGCCTGGGAGAGCACTTAAGCCGTCGGTCCGGTACCTGATCTTTTTCCGGTCGTGTCGCTAGTCGTCCCATCGGATCATGAGAGAGAAAAGAAAGTACCCCTTTATTTGCGCACACACTTGTGCACTAACATGTCCTGTGCAGTTGCTATTCTCCATTGAGACTGGCCGCCTTGGGCGAAATTCGGCCTGGAGGACATTATTATTGAAATTTGGACTAGGTGTTCATACTGTGTTGCTATCACTCAAATTTGAGAACCAGGACAAGACGCGATAAATCTCCTGATTTTGGAGTTCAGAACCCGGACATGTCAACATGTCAACCGCCCTGCGAGTCACTGCTAGTGCCAGTGTCGGTTCGTTGGTTTTAACTTTTTGAACCCGGACAAATAAACCCCGTCCGGACGCTCTCCGGAAGGCCTCTTTTAGGTTGAACGAGATCTTGTAAGTAGTATTTTTTAATCTATACATATTTTATAATAAAATCGTAGGAAAGTCAAAACTGTGCATGGAATATTTTTTTAAAAGGATTCTTGGGGCGTGATCTACAATCGATATCGAAGCCAAAAATAAAGATTTTAGAATTTTGTCTGTGTCTCTGTTTGTCTGTAATGTATGTCCGGGCTAAACTCAAAAAGTGGTGCATAGATTTACTTCAAATTATGCATAAATATTATTATAAGAGGTCGGGTTAACATATAGGCTACATATTATCACGCTATCACCTACGGGGGAGGAGCTATGATAATTTATAAAATTTTACGCGGGTAAAACTGCGGGGCACGGCTAGAAGTAGACGAAAACACAAATAAACTCGCTATTACCAGACTCACATAATTTAATTAGATGAACAAGCTATCATATTAAATGACTGAAAACAATATGGTTCCAGTTCACATAATATTTAATCCTATCTATATCGCTAGGCCTTAAAATATAGCATCAGATAACTGATCAAAAGGTCACATCCCGGCCTAGCTTTTAATATATTGCCGATGATTTTATCTAAACGCCGAATTCATGGCGTAATATTGAACGCTATTTTTTTATATATAAAATAGGATGGCAAACGAGCAAGTGGGTCACCTGATGTTAAGTGATCATCGCCGCCCATAGACACTCGCAACACCAGAGGAGCTACAAGTGCGTAGCCGGCCTTTAAGAAAAGAATAGGCTCGCTTCTTGAAAGTTGCCATGTCACACCGGATCGGAAATAGCAGCTAATTGATTCCACATTGAGCGGTAGTGCGCGGTAATATGACGTACGACGTAGCTTTTCCACCCGCAGAGGACGAGGTCCTGGATTCAAATACCGGGTCGGGCAAAAAAGTGATTTTGAGACTTTTCTGTAAAAAGAAAAAAATCTCAGCATCAGCCCGACGTCTGGGAGTTGGCGGTATTGTACCCCCGTGCCTCGGAGAGCACGTAAAGCCGTCGGTCCTGTGCCTGACCTCTTTCCGGTCGTGTCGCCTAAACGTCCCATCGGATCATGAGAGTGATGGAATAGAAAAGCTCCTGTGTTTGCGCACACACTTGAGCACTATAATATGTCCCGCGCAGATGGCTAATCTCTGTTGAGACTGGCCGCCGTGGCCGAAATTCGGCTAGGCAGACATTATTATTATTATTAGTGCGCGGTAAAAAGTTTCTTACATTTACAATAAATGAATCAACCGAGAAGAAACGATAGCATTTGTTGGAGGTTCCATATCGCTGTACTGGCAGCATTCGATGTTTAAAATAGTAAGTAACCAAGTCAAACACGCCTAATGTGGCAGATTAGGCGTGTTTGACTTGGTTGGTTGTCGTTCCGTCGAACTGAATAAAACGTCTTGTCTGTAATGTGTGTTTTATATAATAAAACTATATAATAACATTAGGTTCACATGCGTACTCTGTATAGCAATTTCCTACAGCATTACGTGCTTGCTCACTAAGGGAGGGTCGCGGGTAGCCACTGGATACCATTGTGAAGGTCTTGGGGGAAACCTTTGTCCAGTCTTTGGGCTGTTATGATGAAGGTACCGGAGTGTAACACCGACTTCTAACCATCTTATGTAATACAGTCATGTTAGCAAACAAGCATATCATCATCATCATAACTAGATGCTCTCACCAATCAGAGGCCTACTGGGCGGGTCACCTCTGCCCATACAATAATAATAACAAGATCCAAAAAGCGGTGCTTTTGGACACGGCTCGCATTGTCAGGAGGTTCCTGTCTCTAGAGCCGTAACCTCCGGTAGCATAGACCCTGTTCCTGCTGCCGGTTGCAAATCCTATTTTTTATATTTTAAAATGTATATTTCTGTTTTTTATATTTTTTAAAATGTATTTAATAAGAAAGATATTTAAATAAATGATAATAATAATATGGACCTGTTGGAGCACCGGGCATTTATTGTTGATATCACTGTCCTATTTGTCGATAACCTCGTAAAAGCCGAAAATGACAAGATGTCAAAGTATTTAGATTTGGCTCACGAGGTTACCGCCATGTGGGATGTGAACTCAGCAATAATTGTCCCAATAGTCAGCTCCGTATACGGTCCCATATCAAAGAGCCTCGGCCAACATCTTAAGAGGCTCTAAGTCAAAGTCAAAGTCAAAGTAACTTTATTCCGTAAAAATTTTACATTTATGTGGAATCGTCATATTTTTTTACCCTACCGTGCAGTGCATGACGTGGCAGCTACTGAGAAACACTGCCAGAAAACTCAGTAGAAATCCTTTTTTAAAATAAAATATACTTAAGATTAATTACAATCATGTGTGTTGACTCAGAACAACTCCCACTGGATCACTGAGTCAAGGGCCGGATACAGAAGGCGGCAATTATGGGAACGGCACGCATCGTGAGGAGGTTCCTCATTGTGTCGCCCTGACCACCGGCGGCCTAGGGCCCCGCCGCTGGGGAAGCTCTGTTTTTTACGTATTTATTTGTGTATTATTGTTTTATAAATCAATTTTATAAGAATAAATATGTACAAAATATAAATATAAATAAATAAGGTTGAATAATAATATAATAATACCCTGGGTCATTATTCACACACGGCCATCTGATCCCAAACTAAGCAGAGCTTGTACTATGGAAACTAGATAACTGATATATAGTTCTTTTCCTTTGTAAAAACATATAGATTAAGAACGATAACTTTAGTTCTCGGCGGTAGTTGCAGTTTATATACACAATTCCCAACACATAAAAAGACGGTAGACATTCCCAATTCCAAACTGGCATTCCGACGATTCCACTATCTTGATCTCAGATTTAAGAGTACTTTTAGATCTTAGCACTAAGCTCCGCAGGATTTTTCGAAATCTCTTTGGAGACAGGGCGGAATGAGTTTTCTCTCAGGCGGAACTGAAATTGTTATTGAATACCTACAATACAAATTGGAGAGATTATTTTGTTTACGCAATTTTGTTGACAAATATACGTACATAGATACATTTTAGATATATAGTTGTTTTATTTATTGTTACCCAATAATATATTTTTAATTGGGTGTTTATTTTCAGTTTTTTTTTTTTATCAGAGGGCGACAAACGAGCAAGTGGGTCACCTGAGGGTAAGTGGTCACAACCGCCCATGGACACTCGCAATACCAGAGAAGTCGCGGGCGCATTGCCGGCCTTTAAGAGTTAACTAACAAGTGCTGCTAACTCTTCCTACCAACCTAATGAGCTCTGGCGACCTTACTCACACGCAGAAACACAACAATAAAATGATTGATGTTATTATTACCTTACCGCCTTCTGTAAGGTGAAGGTACTTCCCCAGTCAGGCTGCTCTTTGAGCGAATGAACGCTGTACCCTGCCTCTCTTGTCCTCCAAAGTGGTAAAATGAGTTCCCCCCCCCCCCCCTGTAACTTCTAAAATAAGATAATGATAAAACTAAAAAAACGTATAAAATATATGATGTACATTACCATGCAAACTTCCACCGAAAATTGGTTTGAACGAGATCTAGTAAGTAGTTTTTTTTTAATATGTCATAAATCACAAACCACAATTTACCTTTCATTTAATCAACTGAAATACTTGCTGCTACGGAACCCGTCATGGGCTAGTCCGACTCGCACTTGGCCGGTTTTTTCTGAACACTTTATATTCAAAATTCTTGTGCTATTGCCAGCGCATTATTGTTATATGTTCAATTTCATTTCGATATTTAACATTGTGTATATGGTAACAAAACGTATTCCAAGTTCCTTTTTTTAACTGTCTCAGTACGTTAGCAACACCAAACGCCACGATAACATAGACATCGTATAATCAAAGCAATTCCGCAAATGATTAAGTATGATGGCCATTGATGTGCACCTGTTATAACAAAGCGCAGATGTTATATTACGTAACGGATTCTGGCGCCTCAATCATTGCCATCAAACTGAGTAATAAATTAATTACAGCAGTGTCTCCCGCGCGACCCGAGCGTATAAAACTTGCTCATTGTACACGCGGCTACATATCAAGTTATACATTTCCAATATAAGCTGACCTGTCATTGTATGGTCATTGTAAGCATTCAGACAACCGATCGAGCATATATTGTGTTAGCCTACTAAATAATTACTCTAATTGGACCAAATCCCGTGTTCATGCCCGCTTGAGTATGTTTCGCCGGACCGTCTCAACTGGGTCGTGTTGAAACCGGTAGTAGATGAACCCACTGAGTTTGTTTCGCTGGGTCTTCTCAGTTGGGGCGCATTGGATCCGGTGGTAGCATTAAAGCGCGACCGTCGTTATTAACACAAGGTCCGTCATAATAATTACACCTTTAATATAGACAGAACCATTGACAATATGTAGTAAAAATATTAGACTTAAACTAGATAATTAAACATAATCTCTTGACAATAACTTGACACGAGCTAGCTAAATATCATTTCTGTAATAAAATAAATTTTATAAATGTTTTCATACAAGATGTACCTAAATATCTATGTTACTAGAAATAATATCTAATGTATACAACTATATTACTACAAACATGTTCTGACTATTTACAAGCGCTTTTTTAAAGTCTACGTGAATAGAAACCTTTTTTATTTTTATTTATTTTATTTTATTTTAATCCTATATAACGCGAGATCAGCTTATATTGGAAATGTATAGCTTGATGTGTGGCCGTGTGTACGCAGCGTCTTGAGCGAATTAGTGAACCTATCACGTTTAGGAGTAAGATCCAAACGGGCCTGTTGGTGTGGTTGGTAAATGCTTGCATCTGAACGCTTGCGCTCTTGATTCTAAAGGTTGGGAGAGGCTCGCTTTACACAGGTCGTCTTGGCGCTCTACTATTCACAAAAGCATAATTTATTTGAAGAAAAGCGCCACAAATCGTTAACTGAGTAACTCCAAATACGCAAAGAGAAGCCTAAGCCCACCTACACGTATACATACAAAACGGCAGGCCAACTTTGTTGTTCTAGTTGTGTTTTAAATACTCGGTGTTTAAAACTAAGTTCGGTCTAGCTAGACATCTAAGGGCACACCAAAGAAAGTGATATCGTAGGGTCGCCGTTATCGATATCGATAAGGAGGACTATATATATAAATTCTTGCCTTCCATGCCACAGGTCGTTAGTTCGATTCCAACGCAGGATAGATATTTGTGGGCATGATCGTGTCGTTTGTCTAGTCGCCATGCTTGGCAGACGGGTTGGCGATAGAAGTAGGATGGTGGTAATTAACAGAGTGACGCTGTTGTCCGTTCTCTGATAGATATTCCCTCAGGTCGACTTCTCCGCCCCCACAGGATGAGATGTGGTGGCGATATTCTATGCCGGCAGCCACACCCAAAAATATCCTAATAATATTTACCATTCTAGTCTTACAGACTGGGTTTTCCTTGAATTCCTATTATTATTTCGATGTTGCAGTAGCAGCTTGCATGAATTTTTATAATAGACGGACACAAATTACACCCAGACTCTAAACAACTATTTATGGGTCACACAAATAGTTGTCCGGCGCGGGGCTCGAACCCGCGACGGAGCGACTGTCTTAGCGGCTGCGCCACACGCTAAATGGGCATACACCTTAAGAATTTGATGCATATTCTTTAAAGAAACAATACCTACACTATCGAAGGAAAATGTTGCCATGTATCGTTGAGGACTCAGTTATTAACATAAGTATCATTTTCATAATTATGTTTGCGTATTGATCGTTATGATGTGTCTTTTAGAAGTTCCTATCAATCATTGTCACAGAAAACCGTTGACCAAACATCGCTAGCAAATGATTTTCTACCATAATCTGGAATAATAAGGATGCAAATTGAGTAAAGCGTAATTATGCTAGAAGACATCGTGTCCTGACAGCGTACAATTTATCTTGTGTACAAAAACAGGTGATTATGTGATTACTATTGGATGACATAAATGTCAGTGTTATTATTATATGGCATATAATACCTATTAGAACAGACACAATATTATTTACCTTCCTTATTCATTCGTTGATTGTTGTTATTAGCATAATATGGTATTAGCCAGAAACATATCTCAGACAAAAGTTTCTCTCAAAATACAAAATCAATATGTAGTGTTAATTCCGCTAATTGTCAGTTTAATCATGCCGGGATGCAATTTGCACCGCCCTCTTGCCCACAAAAATAAAGCAAGAAGGACAATATAACAAGCAAAAAAGCCAGTACGATACCCAACACGCGTTTCAGTCCTCCACGGACTATTCTCAAGAGCTGCTAACTCGTCGAGCACTGCAAGATGAGTTAGAAGCACTTGAAATGGACGGTGCAAATTGCAAAAAAATAAATAAAATTGTTATGGATTTCCTCAAAATAACGCCTAATTACTTAAAAGTTTCTTTATTCGATCGAATTTTTTGTTTATCAGTTTTCAACCACAGAACTTTTCAACTGCAATGAGTGAATCGACGATAGAACCTGTTCAATGTCCTAAAATGAATTAGCATGCTACCAGAATAGTAGGTTAGGTTAAAGCTGCGACACTGTCAGACACATCTTGCTACCAGAAAACATTCTGTCGGCAGCTCATTTGGCACAGAAACGTTTGTCAGAGACATGTGGAATCACCACTCTATAAATTAGGTTTGGGAACACGTGAGTTAGGTCGCCAAACCTTATCAATCAGAAGGCATTCCCTTCTCTCTGATAAGGTTTGGCGACCAATCTCACGCATTTCCGTCCGCAATATGATGCCATGTGATGAAAAGGGCTCTGCTAATCGTTTAATATCAGGAGGGTCGTATGTTTGTCATCCGTATAAGTACTTATAACCCAAGAGCCCACGACAGCCAGACCTTCGTTTTTTTTATGATGCAGGTAAGAACAACCAGCGAATATGGAGTTTGGGTTATGGTTACTTTGGCTGAACATCTTCCAACAGCACCAACATCGGACTTTAAATGTTTCTGGCTAGATGGAAAAACCCTTAAAACTGTCCGGCTGTTGACGTAACATTTTTAATAGATCCCAAGCAACATAGTATGATTGTAATTGATTAAAGTTAAAGACTTAGAAGAAGTAGAAAGAGGCAGGGGGTAGAAACTGTCAAAGTTTCCATTGACGAGATTTCTAAAGTTATCTCGAAGAACATATAAAAAAATAGAGCATATAACAAGAACATATAAAAACATATAAAACAATCTTGAATACTCGACACACCAGAGAAATATTTCTCTATGCCTTTCCGGATTCTAACAAAACATTTTTCCACCACAAATAAGATTTACTTACTTAAAAAAAGGTCAGGTCAGAAGTACCCTAAACCGGCGAGCATGTATGAAGAATATAATGTCAGTAAACGAAGCGAAAGAGGTATGCAAGGATCGTGACAAATGGAAGTCCGTTGTCTCTGCCTACCCCTCTGGGAGACAGGCGTGAGTCTATGTATGTAATAAGATTTGGCACCCTCTTTGGTGCCTATACTTGAATACCGCCCTTTAAACACAGTACTTGTTTTTTGATTTGGCTGGGGGAATGCCTACGTTTGCCACCCGCCAAAAGAGTCTGCGGGTGGGTATGTCGGACTCGCATCGACTAAACCTAACCTGCCGTGGACTTCTCTTGGCGCCTGGTGGGAGGAGCCCCGGGAGCGCGGGTATGCTGCTCCGGTGTTCCTCTTTTGCACCATGTCCCAGATGTTCGGGACACGTACCCTGGGAGGGCTTTAGGTTGACCACCCCTATTGCCGACTCTTGCCAGTCCGGCACAGCGACTGCGCCACAAACAGCTGTCTTCCCGGAGCTGCTTGCACGTGGCGGCAGTAGAGGACACTTCTCACACTGCCACCGCAGCCCCAAATAAAATAACTTACTTCAAATATTCTTTTAGAGAACGATTTATTATATAGGACCATTCAGAACGGAGATATTGCGAAACATACATACACAAAAACTAAAGGTTTTTTTTTACTTTTGAAGTGAAAACTTGTGAAGACGCCTTTTCAATGAGGAGTGAACGTAAATGAACAGTCACACTCGGATCAGTGACGTTGAATCGGGTTTACTAGACTCTCATACTAGCCCATAAACTCAGTACTGGGATCGGCATACGAATTGAGTGCAATAAATTTGCAACAAGTACATATTTGTAAATACTTATACACTTATAGGTGTGTATATTTACAAATACTTATACCATAAACCAAATTCAATTACTTAGCGTTGAAAATCGATCAATCACTCACAGTAGAAACAAGCAACTACACGATACTGAAAATTATAACGATTTGGTACACTGCATCGAGTAGTAGAACTGTAGAAGCAATCATATTCGCAATGGAATAACTACAATACGTTTTCAGGACTGTGTATTAGTTCAATGCATGCAATTAATTAGAAATGTAAACTATAGAAAACCTGTGTAATTATTATTTATTTATTTAATTGGAAGACCAACAGCTGGAAATACAAATATAAGTGGCATCATAAAGCCAATTATAGGTCCTCGCTGTCTATATTCTCTATCTATCCATTTATTATCACGTAAGTAACACCCATCACAACACAATCTGTGTATGTACAATATATAAAAGAAAGTCGTGTTACTTACACCACACAGTGTGATAAGATCCCAGTTTTTGTGTCATCGTGTTTCTATTGAGATAATCGATAGAATCAACAATTCCGACCATTAGAGTAAAACTCCGGATTCACTAAGACTTGTACTTTAAAAAAAATTTCAAAGTTTCGCAATATACGACTCTTGAAAAACGAAAACAATACATTATGATTTAGTGGAAGTACTTCTTCCAGAATTTAATATATTTTAACGAAAGAAGGTATTACAGCCGATATGATTTTTTTGCATTTTTCGTTTTTATTATTTTATTCATTTAAACCGCCGTAGTAAGTGGTCCTACTGATTCCTACATCAAAAAATTGCTGATACTTTCTATTATTAGACCAGAGTCGATAATTTTTAAAACCAAAAAAAATAATAGTAGGATGAAACCCATTAGAAAAGGAGGGGAATATTATAAAAATTAAAGGAAAAATAATTTACGGGCGATCTGAGGTCGGGAAGGGGATGGGGGTGAGTTTTAAAAAACGGTTTTTCTCGATTTCCGGCAAAACTAAAAGTTCTATCGGAAAAAAGTCAATGGCAAAGTTGTAGGTAATAAAAAAATCTTAACTTTTGTATTTACACTTTTTTCACATAACCTCAAAATGTATGCGAAAACTTCAAAAAACCAAGTTTTTGGTTTTTTATTTTTATCTTTTACAAAAAAATTTCGTTTTTAACGAAATTTGGTGAAAACTTTCCTTTTTATGTCCCAAATACGCTGTAATTTATTTGATAAAAAATATTTATTTTTTCACCTTATTTTTTAACTCGGCGTTCGTCGCACGTCTATAAGCAACACTTTTGCTCGCTACGGGTGAAAAATACCCCTTTTTTAAATCGCGTACCTAGAGATTGTTATGTATTATAAATATTATTAATATGTTTATCCCTAGAGGACGTTTAGTCAAATGTTAAATAAAAGTAAGCAATCATCGATAACTGTATTTATTCAACATTCAGGTGAAAGCTACAATTATATAGCAAAATGTCAATTTTTTGGGGGACTACTACTAAAAACATAAAAGAATAATTTATCGTAAAAATATTTTAATTTTATATCTTACTTTTTTTTATAAAATAGTCTTAGTTTTTACTTAGGAACTTAAATAATAAACATTTATTATATCTTACTTCTCAAAACATACTTTGAAATATCAAAATAAAATTACAAAATAATACAACAAACAGTCTAATAGTTTTAGGAACATTAGATTATTTATAATGATTATTGAATTTTCTGTATGCATTCAGAGCATACAGGCAAAGTATGCTCTCTGCACGAAAATTTCTGGCAGCTTTGGCAGCACGAATTTGTTTTTCTATCCTTTTTGGGTGGACAAACTTGCATCTTCACGTGGCACACCTTTTTCTTGATATCATTGACATTTCATTTGCGGGTTCATTATTTGGCGGCTCTCCGTCCTGAGTATAAATTCTATTTCTATTTAGAAATATAAATAATATTTCTAAACGAAGTATAAATTTAATCTTCCCTTTATGTAGAGGAGCAAACTGGGTATTTTTGATCGTCTATGGACATGAGGCATAATAAGAGATAGGACCAATGTCTTTATGTCTTGGTTGGCATTTCAGACATCTCCCTGGTTCATTGGCTTCTACAATCACATATGCGTTAATGCCACCAGTTGTCTGTTCAACAATCCATAAAATATTACCAATGGCCATCTCTTGGTAACGCCAGAGTAATGAGTTCGTGAAAAAGTTCACCTTCTTGTTCTGAGTCCGTATTGTGTTCGCTGAACTCTTCATAATCTTGAATTTCAGAGCAAGTACTATCACTTTATTCCATATACTATTGGATATCTTCGTCAGCAATTCCACGGCGCGCCATTATTAGGTCTAATTACAAAAAAAATAAGGACTAATTTCCTAAAAATGTGTATCAGTACTAATCGCTACGGGTGAAAAATACCCACACTCACTTCACACGTCCGCCTTTCGAAAACTTGTGGTACGAACTGACTGTCGAGCCGCGAGTACCAAGTCAAAGGCACAACTTGAAGCTACCTACAAGCACGGCTCGCTGTGATTGGCTAATAAAAAAATATCGTCAAAAATTAATACGGCTGTGTAAATTTTACCCATAGCGAGCAACGCCGAGTTAATTAATATCGAAAAATCACCCTAATTTTCAATCGAAAAGTCACCCGTCAAAATATCAGCTTAAGACATCTACAATATTTGGAGAAAGTTGTCGAATCTTATTTAAATTATATGCGTAGATGTCTATTTATATTTTAATATAAATTATATACCTGAGTGACCTACGAAAAATAGTAGCCCAGGTATTTCATGGAGAAGTGGGGAAGAGGCTAGGCGGGTCTGGGTCTTACTACATACATACTAATAATAATCTCCTTAGTTTTGCACAAACAAATTTAGTTAATCCCATGAAAAAAAAAATTATTTCAAAATACATAAAAATATATCTATATAAATAAAAAGACAAGTCCTGACTGACTGACTGACTCATCAACGCCCAGCCCAAGCCCTTGGCCCTAGAAAGCTGAAATTTTGCACAGATGTTTTCTTTATAATGTAGACAAGGAATAAGGAAGGATTTTTCGAAATTCAACCCCTAAGGGGGTAAAACGGGGGTGCCAAGTTAGTATGAAACTTTGCCATTTTTGAAGTTAGAGGCATGAAAGTTGGTATTTGGCCTTGCAGTTAAAAATAAAAAATATGTGTTTCAGAATGTTTGGAAAGTACACCCCCAAGGGCGAAAAATAGGGGATGTAAGTTTGTACGAAAAAAGATTCCATTTTTAAGTTAAACGCATGAAAATTAGCATTTGGCTTTTTAGTTAAAAATAAAAAATATATATTTCAGGATTTTTAAAAATTCCTCCCCGAAGGTCATAAAATAGGGGATGTAAGTTTGTATGAAAAATGCGATATTTTTGAAGTTAAACGCATGAAAATGAGTATTTGGCCTTTATGTTAAATATATATAGCATTTATTTCAGGATTTTTGGAAATTACTCCCCCAAGGGCGGAAAATAGGGGATATAATTTTATACTGCCTGACTGCCATATCAACGCACAGTCTAAACGGCTGGAGTTAGGGACTTGAATTTTGACAGTAGTTACCTTTTATGACGTAAGCATCCACCGAAGAAAGGTTTTTGAAACTACCACCCCTAAGGGAGTAAAATAAGGGATAAAGTATTTTATGAAAGTCCTTAATTTTGATGTTAAAGGCATGTATATAAACTTGCAGTTAAAAATTATAATATATATTTCAGGATTTTTGAAAATTCACCCCCACTCCATAACTGATTCAATAGGTCAACACCAAAAATTTACACCAACTTAAGAAATTCTTTTCTTATTGCTTAAAATGTCGTGTTCGTTGTCGTCTAAGTAAAGATTTAGCGTTAAGATTTGTAACTTCTTTCTTTTTTGGTATTTTTTATAACATACTAGCTGTGCCCCGCGGTGTTAGTCGCGTTAAATTTTATAAATTTTCTTTGCTATAAACCTCACGGAGCCCGAGACCTTTCCAACGAATGCGAAACCGTGGAAATCGGTTCGTGCGTTCTGGAGCTATAGCGTCAGGAAGGAAAACCCGACTTATTTTTATATAGTCGATTAAGAAAACGTCGATTTAATAAAATTAGGATAAAAAAGTAATTTACCCAAAATTCGAGTTAGCGTAGTATAAATTGTACGTGTCGAGATGATCGCACCCAAAAAATATCATCTTAATTTTACTGATCTACAAGTTCACAATTTTGTAACTAGATGGTGTTTATATCGTTTCAGATCGCAGAACTCATTTGGCATATCGGTTAAAATAAATAAATGCTTGAAGTAAAAGGTAGTCCAAAACTGAATCAAAAGATAATCCCCTAAATCTCACCCAAAATATGTGCCCACATCTTAATTTTACCGCTTTACAAGTTTATATTTTTGTTAGTAGATGGTGTAATCATCGTTTTAGATCGCGCTATGGTTTCGTTCACAAAATGTGATGTATATTAGACCTATCAATGCCGTGGTCGCAACCTAAGCTAATGGGAGTTACATTTGTGATCAATGCATCGTTGATTATTATATTACTTTATTGGACTTACTGACTTTACTTAAGGACAATTGATATGTATTCTTTGATGTTGGGATGTGTGGGTTTATGATATCGGGTCTTTTTTTTAAATAACAGTAGCAAAGTAGTCTTTAGTTTATTTCTTAGCTAGGTTATTTATAGGTTAGGTTTTCTTAAATTTATATTGCTTATTTCTTTTAAAAGTTATATATTTTTTAGATTAAGCTAGAAGTAAGTAGTTACATTGGTAATCATTCAAAATTGTCGCGGACGAAGTCGCGGGCACCAGCTAGTAACATATATTTTTAATAACACGGCCATCTTATCCCTCCCAAACGAGGCAGTGCTTGTACACACGGCTACATATCAAGCTATACATTTCCAGTATACCACGTATATGTACCAAGTTTTTAAGCGAAATAAATACTTACTTACTTACTATAAACTGACCTCTCATTTTATGGAATTCCTATACAACGCGGGATCAGCTGATACTGGAAATGTATAGCTTGATATGTAGCCCTGTGTACAATGGCAACCAGATAACTGATATACTACATATAATACTTTTCTTTTGTAAATACATACTTATATAGATAATTACACCCAGTCTCAGGACAAACAGACATATTCATTCATGCACACAAATATCGTAAATATATTTTTAATAACAAACGTTTGGCCGATTTTCATATATATTTTATACATTTTAAATATATTTCAGATATATTCAAAATATATGAAATATACATGAAAATCAGCCAAAAGTTAGTTATTAAAAATATATTTACTATACATAATAATAATAATATATAGGGACAATGTCACACAGATCATCCTAGCCCCAAACTATGCAAAGCTTGTACTATGGGTACCAGGCGACGATATACATACTTATATAGATAGATAAATACTTAAATACATAGAAAACATCCATGACTCAGAAACAAATATTCGTGCTCATCACAGAAATATTTGCACTTACCGGGATTCGAACCCAGGACCACCAACTTCGTAGGCAGGAGCACTACCAACTAGGCTACGGTGATCGTCAAAATATTTTTTATATATTAATAAATAGATTTCTTAATTTTTCATTTTAAATAGATTTCTTAATATATTTTTGTTTAAAAATATTATAATGAATAACGTAATCAGAATAAAGTATCTACATTTAATTTTTATTTATTAACAACCAACAATTATTATTATTAGCCAAACACTTCCATATTATCCTAGTTTATTAAAATAATTAAAGCTAACTTAAAATCTAAACTCTAAAAGTATCAAAATCGAAATTCGTGCCAGTGGGTAACGTTCCTAGAATGCTGGCAGCATTGCCACGTTGTATAGCAATGCTCAGTTGTTGAGCGAAATATAGGCCAGCATTCCGGGAACGTGTCGTTTCTCTACATTTAATTGTACGATTTACATTTATATTTATATATAATGAGATTTTCTATGACATAAATGTAATTAGCATTAAATAAATCAACTTTTTAATTTTAAGATGAAATTTTTTATAATAATTAAAAAAAAATCGAATTCGAGTTTTTTTTTTATTTTTTGCATTTTCTGAGAAGATTTACTATAGTAACACATATATAATTTTTCACCGTCGGAAAGTAGAGATTTCAACGAACAGAAAACATACCAACTTTTTGAAAAAAGCTGATATTTTGACGGGCGACTTTTCGATTGAAAATTAGGGTGTTTTTTCGATATTAATTAAAAAATAAGGTAAAAAAATAAATATTTTTAATCAAATAAATTACAGCGTATTTGAGACATAAAAAGGTAAGTCTTCACCAAATTTCGTGAAAAAAGAAAAAAAATTGTAAAAGATAAAAATAAAAACCAAAAACTTGGTTTTATGAAGATTTGCATAAATTTTGAGGTTATGTGAAAAAAGTATAAATACAAAAGTTTTAGATCTTTTTATTACCTACAACTTTGCCATTTGACTTTTTTCGATAGGACTTTTAGTTTTGCCGGAAATCGAAATATTCCCCTCTTTTTCTAATGGGTTTCATCCTACTATTATTTTTTTTCACTTTTTATTATTTTTAAAGGCTTCTACCCTGGTCTATATGTGTAGTATTCATTCCAAAACCAAACTCATTGGTATCCAGGAGTTATTGGAAATTCAAAATTTTCGTTAGTGTTGTCACTTTCATGAAGAAAATATTTTATTTGAAAATAAAGACGTTAAATACTTTCTAATAAAATATTAGGTGGGCTAACCGAACTAAAATTAATCTTCATTGTTGTTTACAACTAGCTGTGCCCGCGACTTCGTCCGCGTGTTAATTAGTTTATTTCCTTTTTTTTTTCTTAGTAAAATAAAAGACTTTTTCTAAAATAAAAGTTGCCTAAGTTACTCCTTATTACATCAGCTACCTGCCAATAAAAGTCCCGTCAAAATTGGTCCAGCCGTTTCAGAGATTAGCCGGAACAAACAGACAGACAGACAGACAAAAATTGTAAAAAATGTTATTTTGGTGTATGTACCGTATATATATTCATATTTATGTAGTAAGAACCGGTTATTTCAATATTACAAACAGACACTCCAATTTTATTTATTTGTATAGATTGACAACATTTCATATTTTTAACTGGCATGTATTATTGCGTTATTTAAAAGTAAATCCAAAACTAGGACACCCATATTTTTACTTTTTGCGAATTAATGAACTTTTCATTCATAATTTCAACTTTGAAATTCGATGTATTCTAAAAAGACGTAAGCGGCAAATGACGTCATACACACGGTGGAATAACAATCGATCTTTGCTTTAATGTAACCAGTCAAAAAATATCGCTGTCTTGTCATACTCGTTGGCGCCTAAACTTGTTTACGTTTGTTTAATGTTTTCAATTTCAAATTAAATTAAAATCGTCAATATTAAATTCGTTTCCAGTGTTATTATCCTTATTATGTTTTATTAAACTTTCATGGTGACTTATCACCATGAAAGTTTCAAAATTTAAAACCGTGAGTGAGAATTGACAATTTGACACGTCTTGTTTGACATTAATGTTTTCGTTTAAAACAATGGATGCTTAGGCAATCGAAACTACCTCGTCCGCCGTATTAGTGACGTCATCACACCTTTTTTAGTTTTTACCTCAGAAATGAAGAAATAAAAAAATCTAAAAAAAATGTATTTGAACTCAGGATACAAAAATAAAGAAACAGTATTTTTGTTTTAAGGTGGTGTCAGTTTTGAAATGTTGTCAATTGATGGCTAGATTTTGTTCATTAACAGGTCGCAACAAAAACAATGTGGCAATGGAATTTTTTTAGCTTTTTTTTTTCTCTCGAAGTGGTTGTAATCAGATATAATTGGATCCGATGAGACTTAAGCTCTGTGAAAAAGCCTTACTTAGTTGCTGATGAGATGAGATTATTTTTTTGGTATGGTGCTCTCTGTCAAACCTCCAAAATTTGTTGCGTAACTTAGCTTCTTGTTCAGAGAGCAAGCCAATAGGTAAATTTCGACATCCACTATGCACCGTCTCCGACTATACTAGGTATATATACTATACTTACTAGCTGTGCCTAGCGATTTTACCTGCGTTAAACTTTATAAATTATAACATATATGTTATTCGGATATATAAGCTGTATTACTACAAAGTAACATCAAAATCCGTCCAGTAGTTTAGTGAAAGAGTAACAAACACACACACAACTTTCACCTTTATAATATAAAAATAAATATATAATACATATTAGTAGGAAATAGGATAACTATAAATATAGGTGTAATTTAATTTTTTAGAGGCTTAACAAATCAGCCCTAGTGGGCGGGAAGCTAGTATAAAATAAAAACCCGCCAAGTGAGAGTCAGACTCGCCCATGAAGGGTTCCGTAACAGCAAATATTTCAGTTGATTAAATGAAAGGTTTACGATTTGTGACGTATTAAAAAAACCACTAACTTGATCTCGTTCAAACCAATTTTCGGTAGAAGTTTGCATGGTAATGTAGGTACATCATATATTTTTTTCGTTTTATCATTCTCTTATTTTAGAACTTACGGGGGGGACACTTCTTTTACCACTTTGGAAGTATCTCTCCCGCAAACTATTCAGTTTAGAAAAAATGATACTAGAAGTCTCAATATCATTTTTGAAGACCTATCCATAGATACCCCACATGTATGGGTACGATGAAAAAATAATTTTTGAGTTTCAGTTCTATGTATGGAGAACCCCCAAAATTATTGTTCTTTTTCTATTTTTGTGTGAAAATCTTTATGCGGTTGACTGAATACATCTACTTACAAATTTTCAACAGTTCAGCTCTTATAGTTGAAAAAAGTGGCTGTGACATACGGACGGACAGACAGACAGACATGACGAATCTATAAGGGTTTCGTTTTTTTGCTATTTGGCTACGGAACCCTAAAAATGCTGCCATGACTCTGACAAAGGTATTTCAGTTAACGGATATTGACCAACAAATAAAATGAATCAGCACAGTTTGTTTTTCATTGCCTGCATCACATGTTTTGTTGTTTATTTTAGCCATAAGATAAATCGCCTGACTCGCTTCGGAGACGTTGAGAAAACACCTCTACTTGTTTACTAAACTACGATAAGATTAATAAAAAACACACTGAAACACACAACAACGTAATTATCTCCTAATATTATTAGTTCTAGGTTCTCATTGCCAAATGTGACTCAAATTGTACCAACAGTTGCACTTAATGCGAAAATATTAGATTTAGTCCCATCGACCGTATTTTTAGGATTGACACTTGATTCAAAATTGCAATGGGGTCCTCAGATTGAAAAGTTAGCAGGTAAATTAAGTTCGGCTTCCTATGCTGTCTGGAAAATAAGGCAATTGTCAAATGAACAAACTGCTAGATTAGTGTATTTCGCGTACTTTCATAGCATTATGTCATATGGCATTCTGCTGTGGGGTTCGGCGGCTGACATGGGTACTATTTTTGTATTGCAGAAAAGAGCAGTCAGAGCCATTTATGGTTTAGGCAGTCGCGATTATTTGCGAAATTTGTTTAAAGAAATAAATATACTTACTGTGCCATCGGAATATATATATCAGAATATAATGTTTGTTAGAAAAAATATTCATAATTATAAAAAGAAAAGTGAACTGCATAATATAAATACTAGGAATAAAAACAAACTAGCCATGCCAGGCTTTAGAGTAAGCAAAACTAATAAATCATTTTTAGGAAATTGTATTAGGTTTTATAACAAGCTTCCTACTCAAATTACTGATCTGCCTGACACAAGTTTTAAAACACATATTAAACGTGTACTTATGGCTAGGGGTTATTACACCACTAAAGAGTACATCGATGACAAAGACGTCTGGCTCTCACTTCCTACCTGCACATTGCTCGCTGGAGATCTTGTAGCCATATAGACATGACTGATCTGCTGTGTTACGTGAACTATCTGTAAATGATTGCTATCATATACTTAATTTAAAATTATTGACTCTGTCTCAAAATGAATAATGTTATTGTTTCGAAGTTTTTCTTTTGTATACCTAAATATAATCTAAAATAATAAGCATTCAGACAACCGATCGAGCATACATTGTGTTTGCCTACTAAATAATTACTCTAATTGGACCAAATCCCGTGTTCATGCCCGCTTGAGTATGTTTCGCCGGACCGTCTCAACTGGGTCGTGTTGAAACCGGTAGTAGATAAACCCACTGAGTTTGTTTCGCTGGGTCTTCTCAGTTGGGGCGCATTGGATCCGGTGGTAGCATTAAAGCGCGACCGTCGTTATTAACACAAGGTCCGTCATAATAATAATACCTTTAATATAGACAGAACCATTGACAATATGTAGTAAAAATATTAGACTTAAACTAGATAATTAAACATAATCTCTTGACAATAACTTGATACGAGCTAGCTAAATATCATTTCTGTAATAAAATAAATTTTATAAATGTTTTCATACAAGATGTACCTAAATATCTATGTTACTAGAAATAATATCTAATGTATACAACTATATTACTACAAACATGTTCTGACTATTTACAAGCGCTTTTTTAAAGTCTACGTGAATAAAAACCTTTTTTATTTTTTTTATTTTTATTTTATTTATAGTACTTGGACGACAGGGTTAAAACTTGTGCATAAGAGTGTGCCCAGACTTGGGACATAGCAAATTCAAATTTTACCACCAAAACTTATGAAAATCAAAATACAAAATATATATGTAGTGTTCTATTTTGTGCAAGAGCTACAAAACAAAAATTTAATAAAATAAATATCCTAGGATTATTCACACATGGGCATCTGATCCCAAACTAAGCAGAGCTTGTACTATGGGAACCAGGTTATTTATGTACTACCTACATATACTACTTTTCTTTTGTAATACTTATTTAGATTATTACACCCAGAATCAGGACAAAAACACATGTTTATGCTCACAAATATCTGTCCTAGGTGGAAAACGAACCCACAAACTGCGGCGTGAAAGGCAAGTATCTACCAGCCACATCTACCGACGCTTCAAATATTTAGGAGATTTATAATTAAAAAAAATGTGTTCTCATATTCTTTAATCTTTTACATTATTACTGTAAACATATCAGTCGGTCATGTTTCTAAAAAACAAAGCCGATGGATAACAGCTACATCCTCTGAAAGGGTGTCAGCACGAAAATCCTAAATTTTATCTGCCAGCGTGTATAATTCTTTGGTTAAAGCAGGGCGCCTAGAAACACCACCACACGTACTGCTACACTGCAAGAGTGTTGCCTGCCAATGGGCACAATTCCTGAATGATCCGAAGACATCCTAGACTTCTAGATGGAACTGAAATGGTTCGAGTACCCAAACAAGTTCACGCACAACGGCCCAATTAGGAGCCTAAGTGCGAAAAATCGCCCAACTAACTAACTGACTAATATCTCCGGGGAGGTGGATGTTCTTACGTCTACATCGGGACTGTTCAAAAAATCCCCATAAAAAACTAACTAAACTTGAAGCGTCGCGGACTGTCCAACAAACACCTATAACAAACTAAACACAAAATTATGTGCCAAACTTATCTTACTTAGGACCGCCGTATCTATAAAATCTTATCTAGGAATTAATGGATTGGAACTCCCACAAGTTGTGGTGAACTAAATGTAAAGCTTAGGGAACAAGTTTAGTACGCACTTAGGGACTAGCTCGAGAAATAAGATCCCACAGAAGTACTTCGTTTAGATTTATTACTGCTAATAAAGTCAGAAGAGGGATGGTTCTCTATTCGGTATCGGTTTACATTGCAATGACTATTGCCTATGTCACATGTCGATTGCTACAGAATATATCAATTTTATGACTACCGTCGTTGGTCTAATGAGGTCCAGGGTTCGGGCCAATAACTGATTTTGGGATTATTGTCAGCTAGAAGCCCTAGAGAGCAAGTATAGCCGTCTGAACTGTATCTGACCTCTTTTAGGTCGTGTCATCCCATCGGACCATGAGAGTGATGGAATTGAAAGTTCATAATTTAAGATTTAAAATATTGATTAAATCTAAAATGACTACTAAATAGTTGTCGATTATTAATGTCTAACTACAATTTATTACAATCTTAGTATTTTGATTCTTATTATTTTATTTTAATTCAATAGTTTTAATGAATAATATGTTCATTTCTATTTAATTAGTATAGTGTTTGATATGGGAATAATTTTCTTAAATTAAATTATTAGTACCCTAAACCGGCGAGCATGTATGAAGAATATAATGTCAGTAACCGAAGCGAAAGAGGTATGTAAGGATCGTGACAAATGGAAGTCCGTTGTCTCTGCCTACCCCTCTGGGAGACAGGCGTGAGTCTATGTATGTATGTATGTAAATTATTATTATTATAGCGTCGAAAATCTCTATATTATTATGCGTCAATAGAAATAAAAGGTGTCATTACAATAATTGACGTATTACAATATAGTTTAGGTATGGCGGTATCAAACGCCATTGAACATGATAATATGTTGACTGGCCTTTTTGTATAGTAGTTAATGAGGTCGTGGGTTCGATCCCAACCCAGGACAAATCTTTGTGTGGCCAACACGATTATTTGTCCTGTGTGATACCATTTATGTATTAAAAAAAGTTTAAGTGTGTTTATAAGATGAAGGACAGTGTGTTAGTTTTACGGACGCCAGCACATCAAGCCACCCCAATTTATCAAATTTCCAAAATAAAATAAAATAAATTTCCAAATTCATTTTATTTTATTATTTATTTATTTTCCCCAATTATAATATAATAATAAAATAAATATTTATTTTCTCTTCACAATAGTTTGAAAGATGAAGAAATTGAAAGTGAACCTTATGGTTTAGTGATAAAGTTGAAAATCTATAAAAGAAATTTGACAGATTCGGGTAGCTGGATGTGCTGGCATCGTAGCAAGATATTTATTTATAAGTATTTAGAATAATTTGTGTTTAATTAACGTAAATATTAAGAAATATTACAGTCTCACTCAACCACCTTACCCAAGTTTAAAACAGATCGTAATGATTACAGATTGCTAACCAGTCTCCAGCCACGGAAATTACGTCACGCTCACGTCGTCATTTGTTTAATTTTTCTGATGAGCGCTCCATCCCACATGTCAGTTAAGACGTTTCGTATACAATCACAGGCTTGTAAAAGAAACCTAAAGGAGATATAATCATCTATCGATTAACCGCAAAAGATGACAATCCAAAAAATAACTCAAGCAAAATTGATAACCTTCGTCTTCTCAGGTGTAGTTAGAATTGTGCTGATTCACCCCACCGCCATTAAATAGAACGCGAGGTTTCCCCAACTACAGATCTTTATCGAAAAAATATATTTAGTCTTAATGATTCAACCGTAAACGAAAGTGTAAGGATTTTCCTGTTTGTTCAACTCTAGGACTATTAGACCAGGGTCGATAATTTTTAAAACAAAAAAAATAATAGTAGGATGAAACCCATTAGAAAAGGAGGGGAATATTATAAAAATGGAAGGAAAAATAATTTACGGGCGATCTGAGGTCGGGAAGGGGATGGGGGTGAGTTTTTAAGGGTAAAAAACGGTTTTTCTC
The DNA here is from genome assembly GCA_951640165.1 of Pseudoips prasinana. Classification (NCBI taxonomy): domain Eukaryota; kingdom Metazoa; phylum Arthropoda; class Insecta; order Lepidoptera; family Nolidae; genus Pseudoips; species Pseudoips prasinana. The sequence continues at coordinate 11,423,918 of OX621259.1, read as the reverse complement.
GATTTTCGGCAAAAATAAAAGTCCTATCGAAAAAAGTCAAATGGCAAAGTTGTAGGTAATAAAAAGATCTAAAACTTTTGTATTTACACTTTTTCACATAACCTCAAAATTATTGTGAAAAATTCAAAAAACCAAGTTTTTGGTTTTTTATTTCTATCTTTTTCAAATAAAAATATTGTTTAACGAAATTTAGTGACAACTTACCTTTTAATGTCCCAAATACGCTGTAATTTATTTGATTAAAAACATTTATTTTTTCACCTTATTTTGAATTAATATCGAAAAAACATCCTAATTTTCAATCGAAAACTCACCCGTCAAAATATCAGCTTTTTTCAAAAAGTTAGTATGTTTTCTGTTCGTTAAAATCTCTACTTTCCGATGGTGAAAAAATAAATATATGTTACTATAGTAAATCTTCTGAGAAAATGCAAAAAATAGAAAAAAACTCGAATTCGATTTTGTTTTAAATATAATAAAAAAAAATGAGCTATTTATTAAAATTAACACTTTAATTACTCAAAAAACGTTAGATTACATGTTACATTGGTTAGAAAAAAATTGCAAATAAAAATATACTACTATAATTAACAAACAAATAAATTAATAAAATTATTTTTTTATAAGACATCTACAATATGTGGAGAAAGTTGTCGAATCTTCTTTAAATTATATGCGTAGATGTCTATTTGTAACTATTTTAAGATAAATTATATACCTGAGTGACCTACGAATAATAACAGCCCATCAAAAGGTATTTCATGGAGAAGTGGGGAAGGGGCTAGGCGGGTCTGGGTCTTACTACATACATACTAATAATAATCACCTTAATTTGGCACAAACAAATTTAGTTAATTCCATTAAAAAAAATATTTCAAAATACATAAAAAATATATTAAAAATCTATAAAATATATATCGTTAATATATTTTTAATAACTAACTTTTGGCTGATTCTCATGTATATTTCATATATTTTGAATATATATGAAATATATTTGAAATGTATAAAATATATATGAAAATCGGCCAAAAGTTTGTAACTAATGGAGTCAGGCGTTACTTTGCGGAAATCCATAACAATCAAAATACAAAATCAATATTTAGTGTTAATTCCGCTAATTGTCAGTTTAATCATGCTGGGATGCAATTTGCACCGCCCTCCCGCCCGCAAAAATGTGCACATGCAAGAAGGACAATATAAAAAGCAAATTACATGCGCCAGTACGATACCCAACACGTGTTTCGGTCCTCCACGGACCATTCTCAAGGGCTGCTAACTCGTCGAGTGCTCGAAGCAGACTAAAAGCCAACGAGGCGAGCGCTCTTCTATATACTACCAACCGCATGGACAATTATTTCTAACTACCCCCAAATATTCGTAGTAAAGGAGATGAAACTAAATTTGTTTGGTCATTCAACAATGCAAAACTATTACTGCTATGTTTTAATATTTCTAATTGTTCCAACACACATAACCGGAAACTTTTATCACAACTATGTAAAATATTATACGTATTATTGTCGCCCAAGGAATGGCCAGTTTCAATTAAATGTTTGGCGTAATGAGATTTATCAGGATGGCCATTCCTATAAGCAGCTACATGCTCTTTATACCGTATTTCAAAATTTCGGCCTGTCTGACCTATATATACCGCGTCACAATCATCGCAGACCAACCTATACACGCCGGATTTCTTGCAATTTTCCAAATTATCTTTTCCATTACAAAGACGTCGTATAGTTTGGTCCGTCCGAAATGCAACGTGAATATTATTTTTACGCAGTAAATTGGCAATTCTATCTGAAATTGGGCCCATATAGGTCAGACTACCAACATATTTGTTAATACGGTCAGGGGGGCATGCATACAGTAAAGAGCGAACCCTACATCTCTGATTATTTTTAATCAAATTATCAATAATAGATTTTGGATAACCGTTTGATAACGCGATTTCATAAAGAATATTAAGTTCTTTTATGTAATTCTCATTAGACAAGGGGACCGACATTAACCTATGAACATAGCTGCGGAAGGCAGCTAGTTTATGTTGATTGGGGTGACATGATGAAGCTGGAATAGCCATATCGGTATGTGTTGGTTTCCGATATATTTGAAATTCTAATTTATTATGGACATTAGTGATGGTGACGTCAAGAAAATTAAGGGATTTTTGTGATTCTAATTCCAATTTAAATTTTATTTTAGGGTGGAGATTATTTAATTTAGTAACAAATGAATCAATTTGACGTTTGGTACCAGACCAACAGATTATTATGTCATCAACGTATCTATAATAAAATAAAATGTTGGGTTCGCCCACTATATATCTACGTTCAAAATTATCCATAAATATCTCTGCCATTAGTGGACTTAACGGTGAACCCATGGCCAACCCTTCCTTTTGGCGGTAATATTGATTGTTAAAACGAAAATAATTTTGTTGCATGCATATTTTTGTGAGTTTAAGTAGATCATACATCTCTCCAGGATGTAACCGTTGTCTCTCAAAGTGTTCACCCAGAATATGTAAACATTCCTCATGAGGGATATTGGTAAATAGACTATCAACCTCAATTCAGTTTAAAAAATAGTTTAGACTTAATTTCAAAAATTAAAGATACTCAAATTCCATCTTCCGCTAAGTTACTGTCCCTAGATGTTGATAGTCTATTTACCAATATCCCTCATGAGGAATGTTTACATATTCTGGGTGAACACTTTGAGAGACAACGGTTACATCCTGGAGAGATGTATGATCTACTTAAACTCACAAAAATATGCATGCAACAAAATTATTTTCGTTTTAACAATCAATATTACCGCCAAAAGGAAGGGTTGGCCATGGGTTCACCGTTAAGTCCACTAATGGCAGAGATATTTATGGATAATTTTGAACGTAGATATATAGTGGGCGAACCCAACATTTTATTTTATTATAGATACGTTGATGACATAATAATCTGTTGGTCTGGTACCAAACGTCAAATTGATTCATTTGTTACTAAATTAAATAATCTCCACCCTAAAATAAAATTTAAATTGGAATTAGAATCACAAAAATCCCTTAATTTTCTTGACGTCACCATCACTAATGTCCATAATAAATTAGAATTTCAAATATATCGGAAACCAACACATACCGATATGGCTATTCCAGCTTCATCATGTCACCCCAATCAACATAAACTAGCTGCCTTCCGCAGCTATGTTCATAGGTTAATGTCGGTCCCCTTGTCTAATGAGAATTACATAAAAGAACTTAATATTCTTTATGAAATCGCGTTATCAAACGGTTATCCAAAATCTATTATTGATAATTTGATTAAAAATAATCAGAGATGTAGGGTTCGCTCTTTACTGTATGCATGCCCCCCTGACCGTATTAACAAATATGTTGGTAGTCTGACCTATATGGGCCCAATTTCAGATAGAATTGCCAATTTACTGCGTAAAAATAATATTCACGTTGCATTTCGGACGGACCAAACTATACGACGTCTTTGTAATGGAAAAGATAATTTGGAAAATTGCAAGAAATCCGGCGTGTATAGGTTGGTCTGCGATGATTGTGACGCGGTATATATAGGTCAGACAGGCCGAAATTTTGAAATACGGTATAAAGAGCATGTAGCTGCTTATAGGAATGGCCATCCTGATAAATCTCATTACGCCAAACATTTAATTGAAACTGGCCATTCCTTGGGCGACAATAATACGTATAATATTTTACATAGTTGTGATAAAAGTTTCCGGTTATGTGTGTTGGAACAATTAGAAATATTAAAACATAGCAGTAATAGTTTTGCATTGTTGAATGACCAAACAAATTTAGTTTCATCTCCTTTACTACGAATATTTGGGGGTAGTTAGAAATAATTGTCCATGCGGTTGGTAGTATATAAAAGAGCGCTCGCCTCGTTGGCTTTTAGTCTGCTTCGAGCACTCGACGAGTTAGCAGCCCTTGAGAATGGTCCGTGGAGGACCGAAACACGTGTTGGGTATCGTACTGGCGCATGTAATTTGCTTTTTATATTGTCCTTCTTGCATGTGCACATTTTTGCGGGCGGGAGGGCGGTGCAAATTGCATCCCAGCATGATTAAACTGACAATTAGCGGAATTAACACTAAATATTGATTTTGTATTTTGATTCAAAAGTTTGTAATTAAAAATATATTTAGTAACTAACTTTTGGCTGATTTTCATGTATATTTCATATATTTTGAATATATCTGAAATATATTTGAAATGTATAAAATATATATGAAAATCGGCCAAAAGTTTGTTATTATAAATATATTTACGACATATATTTTCTATATTTTTTATAGATTTTTAATATATTTTTTATGTATTTTGAAATATATTTTTTTTTCATGGGATTAACTAAATTTGTTTGTGCAAAATTAAGGAGATTATTATTAGTATGTATGTAGTAAGACCCAGACCCGCCTAGCCCCTTCCCCACTTCTCCATGAAATACCTTTTGATGGGCTACTATTATTCGTAGGTCACTCAGGTATATAATTTATCTTAAAATAGTTATAAATAGACATCTACGCATATAATTTAAAGAAGATTCGACAACTTTCTCCAAATATTGTAGACGTCTTATTAAATATTAATTTATTTGTTTGTTTATTATAGTAGTATATTTTTATTTGCATTTTTTTTTATCAATGTAACATGTAATCTAACGTTTTTCGAGTAATTTAAGTGTTAATTTTAATAAATAGCTCTGAATTTTATTAAATAATGAAATAAAATCGCATTCGAGTTTTTTCGATTTTTTGCATTTTCTGAGAAGATTTACTATCGTAACATATGTATTTTTTTTCACCATCGGAAAGTAGAGATTTCAACGAACAGAAAACATACCAACTTTTTGAAAAAAGCTGATATTTTGACGGGTGAGTTTTCGATTGAAAATTAGGGTGTTTTTTCGATATTAATTCAAAATAAGGTGAAAAAATAAATATTTTTAATCAAATAAATTACAGCGTATTTGGGACATAAAAAGGTAAGTTTTCACCAAATTTCGTTAAAAAAGAAAAAAAATTGTAAAAGATAAAAATAAAAAACCAAAAACTTGGTTTTTTGAATTATTCACATAAATTTTGACGTTATGTGAAAAAAGTGTAAATACAAAAGTTTTAGATCTTTTTATTACCTACAACTTTGCCATTTGACTTTTTTCGATAGGTCTTTTAGTTTTGCCGGAAATCGAGAAAAACCGTTGTTTACCCTTAAAAACTCACCCCCATCCCCTTCCCGACCTCAGATCGCCCGTAAATATTTTTTCCTTTAATTTGTATAATATTCCCCTCCTTTTATAATGGGTTTCATCCTACTATTATTTTATTTCACTTTTTATTATTTTTAAAGGCTTCTACCCTGGTCTATATCCAGTTCGTTGCAACGCTTACAATTAAATCGATTGGACCAAATGACTAACAAACAGCACTTCGCCGCCATCTGGAATCGTTTTGTTCACATTATTCAGGACATTTTATTACCACCCTCACATGTTTTCTGGCTGTGTAAAAAAATGACGATTCCACATAAATGTAAAATTATGAATTTTGAATTGTATTTGAAATTTGAACAAACAGGCCTAGGGATCAGCTTTAAGTTTTGGTGGATGCCCCGTTAGACTCAAATTATTATATAAAGTTTAGATCGTATCCCTCGAAAACAGAAGATCCTACAACACTAAAAATATTCGTCGCGATTTGAACTATTAGCCAATCTATATAGTGCGTAGAATGAAACAATTGTAAACTGTGCTTACAATTGTTTCATTCAATGCACTATATAGATTGGCTAACAGTTCAAATCGCAACGAATATTTTTCGTATATAAATGTATCTCAACGTAAATCAAACCGAACTTACAACGTGTCATATAGCTTTCAACATCAATGTTTACTGGAACGCCAAAGCGATACGGTCTTGATCTTATCACCACTTGATTCGATTATTTTGATTAGATTTAATCGAATGTAATCAAACTCCTGGTGCCAATACACTGATCATGAGTTAACATCAAAAAAGCTTGCAAAGCTCTAATGCCTAATATTAGCCACATGATGGTCCGATAAGAAACATATCAGACTACATATACAAATAATTAATTAATTTAATTTTGCTAGGTTATTTCTGCAGCGAAAAAAGTGAAAAATCGGTGGTACGACAAAGATTTGAATAATATTACTATCGAAACCGGCTCCATTACTGGTCTAGCCCGCAAATAATGAGGTCCTGGATTGTAATCCCGGGTCGGGACATATGGTATAATTGGAATTTCTCCGGCAAGAAAGGCACCTATTAACAATCCAGAGTCTGAACAGTTGGCAGTGTTTAACGCCCGTGCATCGGAGACATTTTCTCAGCGTAGTCATCCCGCCGGAATATAGTATTAAGGGATTAGAGGATGCACCTGTGTTTCCGCACACATCCATAATATTTCCTTCGCAGTTAGCTACGTTTATATTTGGCTAAATTTGGTTATATATTGAGGCCAAAATTGAGCCGAGAGAAGTACCCTAAACCGGCGTGCATGTATGAAAAATATAATGACAGTAAACGAGCAACAGAGATGTACAAAGATCGTGAAAATGGAAATCCGTTGTCTCTGCCTAACCCTCTGGGAAACAAGCGTTAATCTATGTATGTAAATTGCTTATAGGGGTTCAAATGCTGAATAAGCTTAAGGTTTATTCAATGAATCACTAGCATACACAATTGTCACTTAAGTTTTGACCAGGGTTCAGATGTATGTGGTTTTAGTGAAACCAATAATACCATTGTGATGTTGGCATAGAATATCGCCACATGATCTCGTCCCGTGGGGGGCGTAGAAGTCAAGCGTGGCGATTATGGCATATTCCTCCAAATGATGGACACAACTACATTGTAGAACCTTCTGGAGAGACCTTTGACCAGCAGTGGACTTACATGATGATGATTTTATTCTAGGAGATTTATTCTGTAGCATGTAAGATGAGATCAGAGACGGTTCAAGAACTCAAATCACAAGTCATAACACATTTATAACCTGAACTCTTGGGCGGTATACAGCTGCTGGTAACATGTCATGTTTAGTTTAAATACATCTCATCTGTTGATTGGTCAATTTGCAGCACCAACATCCAACTAGCACACAGGAAATTTCAATTGGTTAGTAAAATATGAAACAGTTTTTGCTTTAAATGGGTCAGCGTTATCACGCATGCAGGAAAACGAATGAACACACAATGTAGTAGGTAACAACAGTTAAGGCTAATTTTAGACAGGTAGTCATGATAGTAATCGATGACGGCGATGCTTTGAATAGAGGTCCCTAACCTTGACTTATATCAGACTATTTTTATTGCTGTATGCAACTATTCGTGCGCTTGGTGGTGAGCAGTTGGTCACCGAAAGATGCAGTGTGGGCAGGCCCCGTACAAGATAGATCGATGATCTTGTGAAGTGCTCAGGAAACCGCTGGATGTGGGTAACGCAAGATCGGTAATTGTGGAGATATTTGGAGGACCAGCCTATGACGCATATACACATAAAATTCCTTCCTAATGGCTTATGCTCACCCTTCCGTCTAGCGCCCTTAGATATGCGCAAGAACAAATCAGGCGTAAGTTATCCATCGTTGCACATAGGCCACCTCAAGAAACTCCATTCATTGTAGAGATCCTTGGGGTGGCCTATCATTTGGGGGTTAGGCTATCATTGCCACGCTCGTTTGGCGATCGTAGTATAGTGCTTATATTACACTAAAAGACGCTATTACCCGTTTTCTGGTAGATATTCCGTCGGGTCGACTTATATCCCCCTCATGGGATGAAATGGAGTGGTAATATTCGTCACCGTCAACCACACAGCATTATAATAAAATAATATCTCGGGACAATGTCACACAGATCATCCTAGCCCCAAACTAAGCAAAGCTTGTACTATGGGTACCAGGCGACGATATACATACTTATATATATAGATAAATACTTATATACATAGAAAACATCCATAACTCAGAAACAAATATTCGTGCTCATCACACAAATATTTGCACTTACCGGGATTCGAACCCAGGACCACCAGCTTCGAAGGCAGGAGCACTACCAACTAGGCTACGGTGACCGTCAAATTACAATAAAAGAGAGATTATTTTTAAATGTTATCATGTTGATAACATTTAAAAATTATATTTTTATCTAGCGGTTGTTCCACTGGGATATTACAGTGTTTATTCGCTTTTTGAGTACATAAACAGTAACACGCTCTACCACTCTTGACAAATCTTATGTTTATAGGTGCACATTTCAGCGCCGATGAAAATACATAATTGTTAAAAAGCGCATCGTTAATATTTCAGACCAAAATGCATACATATATGCTTATGAGTTTCATTGTTCTGATGAACCCCCTCTGGAGTTTAGCGTGGTACCTTTTTACCCACAGTTGATAAGGTCTGACTTTACAGCCTCGTTGATACTACGTCGATTCAACCGCAGATAATTAGGTTCTGGGTTCAAATCTTGGGTTGGGCCATAAAAAATATTTTGGGATTATTATTGACAGGCACGCATAATGCTCTCACCGTTCCGCAAGTGATTGGCGAGGTTAAGCAACTTGGCACGCAGTCAGTCCATAGATGGGTGTCGTTCACGAGTACCCAGAGCACCCGCTACAAGCACTGTGAGGCTGGCTACCGTGGTGGTTATAATGGGTCGGCCCTACACGACGTGCGACTGGCATATACACCAAGTAAAAAAATAAGTTAGAACTGTGACCATGCGACCAAGAAACAAATGAATGGTATAAACGATTAATTTGTTTCTCTTTCGTTTAATTTATTATCCATTCGATATTATGAACGTTCGAGTATTTAGACATTCGATTGCTTGGCGTTCGATTTGGCATAGTACACCCATTGCCATTTCGGTCTAACACGGACAACAAGTGTCTTTTTTATTTTTATTGTTATTTTCTTATTTTGTTTCTGTGCAATTCTCGAATAAATCTTTTTTCATCTTCACACTGCAAATTCGTTTGATACTAGAACGTAAACAATCAAGGCCAATTCCACGTAGATCTTCCAACGTCATAATACACAATTCGCACTGAATAAGGAGTACATAATGCACGCGGATACGTTTTTATTACCGCTACATGACTAATTGCAAGAAACTCTAGTACATTTCTTGCTACATAGTAGAACAATACATTTATGATTAAGCATTTTTATAATCGATTCTAGTCGGACTACGGCTAGACTTCCTAGGTTATTTAAATCTAAATATTCTCTGAAGTCTGTTTAGGCCTGTCATTGTTATTGTGGACAGCGAGGAAATAGTAGGCAGCAGCTTGCTATAATAATAATCGATCATATTTTTATTTTTTTATTTGATTTATTTTATTAATTGTTACATTTTTCTTACAAATGAATAATACAAGAACACAAATCCTAATGCACAATTTTTCAAGGCGTCACCGCATGCATTTATTATAAAAAATTGTGCATTAAGATTTGTATCTATAGTTATATCCACAAATGGAGTTATTCCTAAATCCCTGAAGATCAACCTTGCAAGGACTTGATATCTGGCTGAAGAGTTACATGCAGAAGGCGGTATTGCTTGCGAAAGCCAGGATCATGCGGAAATTTCTCTCCATGTAGCCCAAATCTCAAAAATAGTATATTTTGTATTTGTTTATTACTATAATAATATCCTGGGAGATTATTCACACACGGCCATCTGATCCCAAACTAAGCAGAGTGTGTACTATGGAAAACAGATAACTGATATATTACATATACCTACTACCTTTCTTTTGTTAATACATACCTACTTATATACTCAGGACAAACAAACCAGTACCTAGTGGTCACCTTCTGGTACACTATAGACCAACATAATCCCAGTGGATCATCCACCGGCCTGCGCAACCTCCTGGAACTCCGCGACATCACCGTCATTGTCAAAGCCAGGAGAGTAGGTACTTAGCGCGCCTACCTCCATAGGGCATAAAAAACTTTAGTACCCAAGACCAATTATCTTTTTTTTTGTAGTTCATCTATACATATAATAAAATCGTAGGAAAGTCGAAACTGTACATTGAATATTTTTTTAAAAGGATATTTGGGGCGTGATCTACAATCGATATCGAAGCCAAAAATATAGTTTTTAGAATTTTTGTCTGTTTATCTGTATGTATGTCCGGGCTAAACTCAAAAAGTACTGCATGGATTTACTTCAAATTGTGCATGAATACTACTAAGAGGTCGGGTCAACATGTAGGCTACATATTATCACGCTACCACCTGCGGGGGAAGAACTGTGTTAAGTTATAAAATTTTACGCGGGTAAAACCGAGGGGCACAGCTAGTTATAAATAAATTTGCAAGTGAGAGTTAGTGATTTGTTAATTTCATTTCCAATCCAAATTCTAACGCTTTACTGGCACACATGCACACAAATATCTATCCTGGGTGGGAATCGAACCCACGACCTACGGCGTGAAACGCAATTACCAACCGCACCGTCAGCTTGTTGTAGAGGAAATCGGATTCTCCAAATTGTGATGTGTGCGGTGTAATTGAAGACGTGCATCACCTGTTGGTGGAATGTGTTATGATACCGATCGAGAGCTCCTTAGAACATCTTTACACTTGAGCAGAACTAATGTGGGTATGTTCCACGAGATGTTGTCCTCTCCTGTGTCTGAAGCCGCTACAGCACTGTTTATGTTATTGAAGTTATACTTCTTTTGGCGCGATGGAGAAAAATTATGAGAGTGAATTTTTACGATGCGCGCGCATCGTAAAAATAACAGCATGAAGTTAGTTCTAGGTGGTATGACAGTGAATTTTTACGATGCGCGCGCATCGTAAAAATAACAGCATGACGGTAGTTCTAGGTGGTATGAAAATTGATAACTATGTTCAAGTTGTATATTAAGAAGTATAACCACAGAATAAATAGTACTTAGTATAACTTCTAACGCGTGTACATAAGTACACACAAGTTTTTTTTTTAGTTGTAAGCCGTAACTAGTAAGTAGATGTAGTTTAGGTTAAGGTAGGTTACGATGGAATTCACATGTACATAATGTATAAAAATTCCTTAAACAAATAGAATAAAAAAAGCTTGTTGTACAGACGCCAGCAAATCAAGCTACCATAATCTGTCAAATTTCCCCAATTGAAAGTGAACCTTTGTGATAAAGTTGAAAATCTATAAAATAAATTTGACAGATTGGGGTAGCTGGATGTGCTGGCGTCTGTACGTTGTTTGTTGAACGTTTTCATAAATATGAATGTAACGTAAATATCTGATTCGCTGTAAAACAAGGCTTCGTTTCACGGCTCGCGGAGCACGTTAAACCAACTGCCCCAATTAACTGGCGGTGATCGTTCAGCTGTTAATACCTTGGCTCTGTTGTAACTGCTCATTTTAACTTAATATTTAATTTCTTACTTAATATTTACTTCGATTGACTGCCCTATTGGTCTGGTGGTTAATGACCCTGACTGCTAAGCTACAAGTCGTGGGTTCGATCCCACCCAGGACAAATAGTTGTGTGATGAACACGGCTATTTGTTTAAGAATAAGTTTACGAAAATTAAAAAAAAAATCGTCAGACATTCCGTTGAATGAATAATAAAAATAAAATCGTAGGAAAGTCAAAACTGTACATTAAATATTTTTTTATAAGGATACTTGTGGCGTGATCTACACTGGATATCGAAATCAAAAATATAGATTTAGAATTTTTGTCTGTGTGTCTGTTTGTGTGTATGTATGTCCGGGCTAAACTCAAAAAGTACTGCATGGATTTACTTCAAATTTTGCATGAATATTACAAAGAAGTCGGGTCAACATATAGGCTATATATTATCACGCTATCACCTACGGGGGAGGAGCTATGATAATATATAAACTTTAACGCGGGTATAACGCGGGTATAACACTTGTTTGCTGACTCTTAAAGGCCGGCAACGCACCCGCGACTCCTCTGGTGTTGCGAGTGTCCATGGGCGGCGGTGATCACTTACCATCAGGTGACCCACTTGCTCGTTTGTCGACCTCTGACATAAAAAAAAACTTGGCAGACGGGTTAGCAGTATTATGCCCAAAGTACACAGAGAAGCTGCTGCCCGTTCTCTGCGCAATATTCCCTCAAATCAAATCAAACCATTATTCATTACATTTTGGGTATTACATGGTCGTATGGTTAATATAAAATGAATCACCAAAATTTGCCTGTGCGGCGTATGAATCATTTGGTATAATCCAAAAGTGACAGGAAAATTAGCAAAATCAAATGAAACATGTCAAGCTGTCCACAAGTGGAAACTAAAAAGATTAAATATCCATATAATAAGTTACAAAAGTCGTCAGATAAAATTTTACAATATCTAAGAACAATAAATGAGAAAATATAAAATGTCATCATCTAAGTTATTCTAGATCAATTGTAGCATGTAAACTGTAACCTCGGGTCGACTTTTAGCGGATGAAAGTGGGTGGTGATAATATGGCATATAGCGACCTTCGCGTACAGTACAATAACGCATTCAGGGGGCTCTTGGGGTAGCCGTGGCGGTGTAGCGCGTCAGGGATGTTCGCGGAGTCGTGCGTCGACGGGTTCGCCGCGATCATGCGGAGGCGCTGCGCTTCCACGATGGTGCGCTTGCTTCTCCTCCAATGGCATCCTGAATGGGTTTTCTGAACGATGGGACTCTCCCCTTTTACACAGGTGGGTAAGAGTCCTGACACCCTTAATATAATTAATGTAATTAATACTAACATTAGGCTAAGTTATACAAACATTATATGGATATTTTTCCGAAATAAATTATTTGAATTGAATTGAATATTTACCGTCAGCCACACGGCAAATTTATATTATTTCCATATCCTAATGTAGAGACAAAGTGGTAGTTAGATGCACTGCCAACTACCACTTTGTCTCCCTGCATTGCTTCGGTTCATCCAACGGTTGTCTGGAAGAGATTGTTATATTAGTGATAAGACCGCCGCGCTCCGTTTGTACCTCATAAGCTAATTTATTTATTTATTTATTTCGTCTTTAAATGTTTCAACGTATGTTCCGATTTGATGCAATAATATAAATATATGATGGGATGATGATATTCTGATATTCACCACACAGCAAATGCGGTTTAATAACAGCAAAGAACCATAAAACAGAACTTCAGAATAATGACTATAGGTATAACGTACCTAGATTTTGCTTACTTTACCTTGTATACTATACGCATTAATTTGCAATCAACCACACAGGCCCGAAACAAATTGGCCTCGCTTTTGATTGCATGACGACTTTGAATACAGTAAATTATACAACACACAACATTATATAGGAATAACAATGTAGATTACGGAAAAAAATAAAATATGAACGGGTGCAATAAGAATAATAATATCCTGGGACATTATTTACATTTGCACACGGCCATCTGATCCCAAACCAAGAAGAGCTTGTACTATGGAAACCAGATAATTCATCATCATCATCATATCAGCCGAAAGACGTCCACTGCTGGACAAAGGTCTCCCCCAAAGATCTCCACAATTGCCGGTCTTGCGCTATCCGCATCCAGCGATTTCCAGCGACCCGCACAAGATCATCGGTCCATCTTGTAGGGGGCCTGCCCACGCTATACCAGATAATTGATATACTACATATACTACTTTTCTTTTGTAGATACATACGTATATAGATAAATTCAGTTTGCTGTGTGGTGACGGCATAGAATATCATCACCCCATCTCATTCCGTGGGGGCGTAGAAATCGACCGAGGGAATACCTACTAGAGAACGGGCCGCAGCGCTTTTCTGTGAACTATGGCCATCAAACTGCGATCGCCAACCCGTCCGCCAAGCGTGGCGATTATGGCATATCCCCCCATTCTTTGGGGAGGCTTTTGTGATCTGGCTGACATGGTGATAGATAAATTACATCCAGACTAACTAAACACACATATTCATGCACACAAATATCTGTCCTGGGTAGGAATCAAACCCACAACCTGCGGCGTGCAAAGCAAGCATTGACCAACCAAGCCACAGGCCCGTTAAAATAAAATATGAACGTATGCTATGAACCTTGATCAGAAAATATAGCAAAAATAATTCTATCTACCAAGTTATTGCTGTTTGGGAATAACTTGGTGGATTGCTATATGATAGGCGATTTTCAATAACCATTTTTTATAATTGGCATCGATCTTAGTTCCGACTTTAGTTACTAAATAGGCGAATTGGGTGCTTTTTTTCTTCTTCTGGTCAGGATTTTCATTGAGTTGCCACGTTTTTGACATCAGGGATGTTTGCGGAAGCCACGGTGGATAGTTCCTAAGTCGTGATAGGCCAACGGTGGTCATCTCTCATACGCAGGGTGCGTGGTAGCTCACAAAGCATCTTGGAAGCAATATGTGATAAATGGGACAGTCCGATGCTGGAGCGCTGGATACGACTCCACACGACGTAGACAGCGATATCATTATACATATATACCTACATAAAATTACTAACATCAGCCAAAGATTTTTTGTAACTAACTTAACTTTTAACAAATCATTTTTATTTTCAGTCCATATGATGTATATGGACTGAAAATAAAAATGATCTGAAAAAAAAATGGTCAAGCGGTATGTTCATCCGCAAATAATGATGTTCTGATTGTTATATTCACATAAGCTCACCGTTATTTTAGTATTCAGTAATTATTAATATTGGCTTCCGTTCGAGTCAGCACGCGTTGTAGGTACCTGTTGATCGGCGTTCTTAAATCTTTAACCTTGGCCTTATGTCTGATTATATGTTATATAGAATATATATCATACCAAGATGCTCTCACAGCTCCGTAAGTGATCGGCGAAGTTAAGCAACTAGGTTCGCGGTCAGTCCATTGATGGGCGACCGCCAGTAATTTAATTTCTGAGCATCTCCGTGCTTCGGAGGGAAGTAAGCTGTCGGTCCCGGTTGTAGTCATTAGACAACAGTCGTTAAGCCATGTCAGAGGCCTACTGGGCGACATGAACAAACTCTGACACTAGGGTAACCACTGCCCATACGATAAGTAAGCAAGATAATTCTCGTAATAATATATTATTTCAAGCTTTTAAGATGGCGCGTTGAAACTAAACTCTCTTGTAGTTTGATTACTGAACAAGGAGAACAAGGACAATAAATTATAATAATAATAATATATAGGGATAATGTCACACAGATCATCCTAGCCCCAAACTAAGCAAAGCTTGTACTATGGGTACCAGGCGACGATACACATACTTATATAGATAGATAAATACTTATATACATAGAAAACATCCATGACTCAGAAACAAATATTCGTGTTCATCACACAAATATTTGCACTTACCGGGATTCGAACCCAGGACCACCAGCTTCGTAGGCAGGAGCACTACCAACTAGGCTACGGTGACCGTCGAAATATCCATTATTTTCTTGATTTTATTACATTTTTCTATCTTGTTCTTCTACTATCAACTCTTTCTTAATCTCGTCCCATACTCATCAATTTTGACATTGAGTTCTTTTCTAAAGGAACTGTCATTTAAATTTAGACTACGGTTTGTTATTTAGAATTATATAATTACTAGCGGCTCGGTACGTGCTTCGATACGTATAAGGCATAGTAAAAAAAAAAAATATTATTAAGTTCATTTATTCAAACAATTACGTTACGTTATTAATCTACGTACAAACCTTCCCTAGACTTCCACGAATAATTCAAGACCACAATTAGCCAAATCGATAAAGGCGTTGTTGAGTTATAACATTACAACGAAAAGTGGCATTGATTTATATATATATATATATGTTGATCAGTAGTCTGGTTGCCATAGTACAGGCTCTGCTTAGTTTGGGATCATATAAAATCATATTGACAGTCAGTTGGCGTGGTTGGTAGATGCTTGCCTTTCACGCCGCAGGTCGTGGGTTCGATTCCCACCAAGGACGGATATTTGTGTGCATGAACATGTCTGTTTGTCCTGAGTCTGCGTGTAATTGTCTATATAATGTATGTATTCACAAAAGAAAAGTACCTACTTCCATAGTACAAGCTCCGCTTAGTTTGGGATCAGATGGCCGTGTGTGAATAATGTCCCAGGATATTATTATTATTATAATTTATCCATAATGTGTGCGTATTAAGAACTAGCTGTGCCCCGCGGTTTTACCCGCGTTAAACTTTATGAATTATCACAGCTCTCCCCCGTAGGTGATAATGTGATAATATGTAGCCTATATGTTGACCCGACCTCTTAGTAATATTCATGTAAAATTTTAAGTGAATCTATGTAGTACTTTTTGAGTTTAGCCCGGACATACATACAGACAAACAGACACACAGACAAAAATTCTAAAAACTATATTTTTGGTTTTGATGTCATTTGTAGATCACGCCTCAAGTTTCCTTTAAAAAAATGTACAGTTTTGACTTTTCTACGATTTTATTATATGTATAGATTACATATATAAATATGTTTATCCACTGGAAACCATAGTACAGGCTCTGCCTAGCTTGGGATCATATGGCAGTTTGTTAGATGTCCCAAGATATTTATTATTTGGACGCAACCTTTACATCAGTAGACATGTTCAGTACAACTAAAGTCACTCCAGTCGTCAAAATCCTATATCTATCTATATATATATCTCAAGAAAGGGCAGGTCAGAAGTACCCTAAACCGGCGAGCATGTATGAAGAATATAATGTCAGTAATCGAGGCAAAAGAAGTATGCAAAGATCGTGACAAATGGAAATCCGTTGTCTCTGCCTACCCCTCTGGGAAACAGGCGTGAGTCTATGTATGTATGTATGTATATATATATAAAAATCAATGCCACTTTTCGTTGTAATGTTATAACTCAACAACGCCTTTACCGATTTGGCTAACTTTGGTCTTGAATTATTCGTGGAAGTCCAGGGAAGGTTTGTACGTAGAGATAAGAGAACAAATATTCGTGCTCATCACACAAATATTTGCACTTACCGGGATTCGAACCCAGGACCACCAGCTTCGTAGGCAGGAGCACTACCAACTAGGCTACGGTGACCGTCAACTATGCTAGCATTATACGTTCCATACCATGTCACTGCCGCGCCGCACATTGCAACAAACCAGAGCCATTCTCACATAAAAATAGAATCTAATATCAATAAGTAGGTACCTACAAACATTCCCGCTAAATTTAGTTCCGTATAGACATAGTAAACTTTCCTGTTAAAATACTCGCAGCTTCTAAATAGAACGTAACAACTATATTTCGTATGGAGTACGAAAATAGTTGGCCGTTGACCACATTGTTCAGATTTCTAAATAGATATTGTGGTATTTTATTGTAATGTTTCTCAGGCATCCATGACACACAAGAATTTAGGAGTCAATTAGGAAGTAAACCATTTACAGACTAAATCTTTAGCGGCCCTCTGAGCTTCGGTCCGATCCCAATAAAGGTGTCCTCATGTGATAGACGCTTAAATGTGGTTAAAAGATTGCCAAACTGAAGTGGCAGCGGGCGGGGCGCATAGCTCGTAGAACCGATGGCTACTGTAGTAGAAATGTTTTCGAGTATCGACCACGAACCGGAAGACAGCGTGGGCAGGCCCTCTACTCGGTGGACCGACGATCTTGTAAGGGTCGCGGGAAGCCGCTGGATGCGGGCAGCACAAGACCGACCATTGTGGAGATCCTTGGGGGAGGCCTTGTCCAGCAGTGAACGTCTTTCGGCTGTTATGATGATGATGAAACCATTTACTCACTGAATGAACGCATGCCAAATCATTATAATATCAAATTTTATTTAAATTATCCTGTACGTGCAATTGAAATCAAATAAGCTTATATATAAAATGCTATAAATAGCTTAATTTTAATGGTTGATATAACTAGTCTAATTAATATTTACTGACATTATAAGAAATTATATTTAAGGCGAAGAATTGCCACGCTAAAATGGCCGCTGGGACAGAAAAGTTCGTGAGCAGGCGTCGCTGGGATCCGCTAGATGCAAGTAGCGCAAGAGCGGCCGTTGTCGAGACCTTTGGGGGGGGGGGCTATATCCTACAGTTACGTATTACGGCTGACACGACGAGATTTTAGCCGATGGCCCAGGCACTGAGATGAGGAAAAATCGCTTATGGGTTCTACAAACCGAGCATGATTGGACTGAGCTGTCCTGTGCAGGAACTGAACCCAGGACACGAAGTGGCGAATACCACCTGCAGTCATTTGCTTAATGATAGGATCTAATGGTGCGCCATTTTAAAATACTGGGATATTTCGAACGGCGCCAAACTATAAATTTTAATTTTAAACTATAAATTACACGAAAGTGTCTAGTGTCATCCAATTATTTACTCCTTTACATGATCCTAACTTAAAATTATAGATGCCAATGTTAGTTTGTAACACTTTGACTCATAAATCAATATTCATCATATTTTTGCACATATGTACATTGTCTGAGTAACATAAAAGGACATAGGGTACTTTTAATCCAAAAAATACTGTTTTAGAGGGATAACACAAACAAAGCCAAGAGTAGAAACTAGTATTAACATTGTAAAAGAAAATTTTATGTTATCAACTGTTTTCCAAGAATTATTCCTAACACAAAACAAAAGATATTTAGAAGAATAATTCGTTTTAATAAATTGTTAAACTAACAACATTTTAAAAAAGTAACAAAATGTCATGAAAAAAAGAAATTTCAGCAGAACATATATGAACACTAAAACCGTAAAAATATAATTCACCGTGTTTAGGACTTAAATAGTGATTAATGAACATTTGAAGGGCCTGAGTCTTGGTTAAATGTAAACTGAACACTTTTTAAGTGCTGGATCAAGGTTAATTATAAATGTTCAGTGGCAATATAAGTGGCAATGATAAAAAATATATACATACATATGAAAAAACATAATAATACTATATAAAAATATAATATGGATTTTATACTGTATTATGTTTTTTAACTTTGCATTCAGAATAAATGTTTAATTTACCACAGTCACATCCCATGAAGTAATAGTGTACATTTGAAGGGCCTTCATTTTGGCTAAATGTACACTTACATGACCTAATTCATAAAAAAAACTTATCCTAGTATATCTCAGTGCAAAATTCAACACCACTTTGAATATAATAAGTTTAATAAGGGTAATTTACTTAAAATGATTAAATAATATCTGATTTTACAGTATGACAACCATTTTACAAATGAAACTGTGTAATGCTCAGAAATATTACTATTTATAACTATGCATAGTGATACTTCTGAACACAACATGTTTCTGCAAACATTGCATTTCTTTTTTGGAGCTGTAACCAGCAGATTGATGGGGCGTCTAGCCATTGTGAATTTGTACAAATCATACATTTAGCTATTATAAATCCTTTTCATATTATAGTGGAGTATGTAAGAGTATTATTATGGTATTTGATAAGAACAAATCCGTCTTAAGCAGGTGTCAGAGCATAATAGGCACAACAATACTAAACTGGAAACCTCAGAACATACTGTGTCCGGTTTTCTTAGAATTAGGATTCTACATTTTGTTGATTGAAGTTATAACTATATAAAAATCAAATGTATATATCCCTATTAGAAATGAAAATACTAAAATCATTAAGTAACATGTTATTTTGTTTGTTTCTGATAACCAAACTATTTTCACACATAATTTATGCAATTCGCACAAATATTACAGTTCACACCAATACCATTCAAATCTCAGATTTGGGCCTGAACACAAATGTGTGACAAAATGCTAATTTTTTTAATACCTCATATACACAATTAAGATTTTTTTTAATACGCCTGATCAGAAAACTCATTGGGTTTTAGCAGTCAGACCTACATACCTACTATTAAGTTACATAAATTGCAGAGGATAATGACATTTATGTGATTATCACATGAGGAAAACTGTTATGGAATATAAATAAATTTATTTTAATATTCTATTGCATAAACCAAAAATACCTAATCATATTTGAAGAATAATGTTGATTAATAATTTATGTTATTAAAAATAAATTTATACTGATTTATTATATTAATATTACAGAAACAGGCATGAGTAATATGACATAGACTACAATTTTTTTTTTAGTTTTATTTGAACAAGATTCTTATAGGAATTTAAAAAAATATTACCTAACTAAAAACTGCTCATGAAACATGATTTACTGTTATCAAACAGGAGGAGTTACAGTAAACGCGAATAATAATGGATAGTATAATTTAATGCGAACAGGAAAACGCTATTATCGTTACCTAAACAAAACAGGATTAATTTAGTAATTGCATCAACGGTAATATAACACACACATATAAAGTAATTCGTACAATATGATCACTAACAGGATGAACCGGTCGTTATCATAAACCAAGCAAAAAAATTACTACACCATTCAGGGCATCTTCTCATTGTAAACAAATAGTGTATTTTTAATTTTTTACTGTTCTCACGTCAAAGATAGTTGGGAATTGCGATTGATACTAAATTATCCACTTACCATATAAAGTCCTTGCAGTGAGAACAGAACGTAGGCTGCTTGAAGAACCTCGGCATGAACTTGTGGTCTTTGATCAAATAAACATTCTTCTTTTTAAGCGCACCCTTGCGGCCTCGCAAACGGAACGCCTGCCCTGCCTTCAATTCACCACCATCATCACAACTATTGTCGTCGTCCGCCATGGCTACTAGCGTTCGCTAGGGCGCCGGTTGACTCGGTAATATTTATTATCTCACAAATATTCGCCAGACAGCGCGGCCCGTACGGTCGGAGACACCACCACTCTCAACCGAACGTCATCGCGATTTATCAATGAATAGAATTGTCAGTGTCATACTGACAAAGTTTTTATGTTACCATACCGAACGTTTTATTCTACTACTTTCATTTGACGTAGCCGTGAATACAGCCTTAAACGGATCGTGTTGGATAATTCTGGATTTAATAACTGGGTGTTTGAAACCGAGCCCGGTAAATTTTCTAGCACAGTGCCTCCAGAGATCGCAGGACTGTGGCAAGCTCTAAAGAGAGCGCTAAAATGGATGGTGACCCCCGGCACCCCCCTCTATGGGTATATGCTACTGCTGCAAAGGGTTAAAAGCTGAAAGAACTTTGCTATATGCCACTCCGCTGACGACCGATCCCTAAAGAGCGAGATTCACCATCTGACGTGCACAAAAATGCTAACCGGATCATTTTGCCACGCCTTCCGAAAGCCTCCCGCCTGGACATCAACTGCCGTGGCTGACTCCGGACGTGTGTGCCGAAGCAAAGAAACATGTCTAAGTGAGGACTTTTGAGCAACCCCAAAATGAACTATATTTGTGGAGCATGCGTTCACAAATACAGTTCCCACCTAACATCGTGTCCAGCCTGCCCTGCCACATCTCCATTGCAGGGTCTTACGAACGTTAGAAGTTCGGCAATCATTGTGACCACGAAAAAATTTATTAGTTTGCCATCGCCACGTTAAGAAAAAATTTTTGAAGAGAAAACTATTTTAACGGTGTTGTGCACATTTATGGGATGGGTAAAAAATGTTAAACTCACGTCAAGACACGTGACCTGATCGAATATTCTTAACACTGAGACTGACGGAACGTTCCATATATAATCGATATATGAGTTTATCGAAAATATATGAAGCGTTCAACCAAATTAGATTTATTTTAAGATTATGTAATATACCTAATATTATATTTTAGAATTCAGGAACTCCAGAAGAAATTTGTGAAATCTTTAGACTCCGTGGAAATCATAAAACATATCATATGAAATTTATATTGCTTTTCACTCACTAACAGCTCTAGTCAACCGTCAAATTATGTTTTATCAAAATTTGGCATACATTTTATAAAATATGGTTTTTGTTTTTGTAAAATATGGTTTTGATCACGATCTTTGTTTGACATGGTGATGACAAATATTATAATTATTTATAAACAGATATTTTAACACAGATATGTTATTACATAATAAGTAATCTACTTTGAACGATAATTTCGATCATTTATTGTACAGATGCCAGCACATCCAGCCACCCCAATATGTCAAATATTTTTTTTAGATTTTCAACTTTATCACATAAACATAAGGTTCACTTTCAATTGGAGAAATTTCACAGACTGGGATAGCTTGATGTGCTGGCGTCTGTACATTTCAATTAATTATCAATTTTTGTTTTCGTTACAAATCCTTACCCTCTAAAATAACACTGTTATTATGCTCCACGTATACCAGATTACTTTTAAACGTAAAGGATTTGTATGTTACTGCATGTTTCCTTAATAAGATAAAATATTATAACTGAAACAATTGTATTATACTTAATTATGAGTATAAACTAAATAAAAATATTCAAAGAATATGGACCAGAAACTTATTACAAAATCTTGATATGAATTTGTAACATCCATTATTTTTTAAATTTATATATTCATAGTTTTAATGATGTGATCATAGTATAATATAAAGTTGGTTGTTAGTTGTGGCAGGTGAAATCGGCTCATAAAGCATATAGTTTTACACACTACATTTTGTATTCAAAATCTCTTATTATTATTTACAACTCGTGCTAGAAATCGCCCGGCAAAGATGAATGGGGATTAGGAATTAGCGAATTCTAATCAGTAGTTATATCAATGATGTTAAGCTTATATCCAAACTACTACAAGAATGTATTTAATAGCTTTGGCAATATTAACATAAACTACGTTCAAAACATTCACATCAACATTCAAATATTTTCATCTGCTAATATTTTGTCTTTGCTTAGTTAGAGCTTATTAAAAATAAAATTATATATGATCTTATCTTATTTTAGAAATAATCTATACAGTTGTATGATTTTGTTAAATTACAGCTATTAAATATTTTTTGTTTTTATAAATACAATTTGTCTGAAGCAAGATGCATCGGTTTATCCGGGTTTTGGAACGCAACCTATACCTATTTCTATCTGTCAGCCAGCTCAAGCAAAAGAAGCCGTTAATTTTTAAGTTTTGTGCGGTTACGAAGTTGTTTTGCTGTTGTGTTGTAACTGAAATGTGAAATAACTGAAAATAAACTGAGTGATAGTATTATTTGATGTCTATTGGCCGGAAATTTGGTAAAATGAGTTCAGAAAATTCAGATTCCGGCTCCGGGCTAACGCTTTCTTTGGTGGCTCAATTTGATGATATAAATCGGTTAAACGGTGTCCTTAACGACGGAGCAGCTGAAGAATGTAAGTCCGATACATTATATCTTATGGATAACCCCATGAAAGCGCACTATTTCTTCGTATGTAGGTAAAAAAACGAATTGACTTAATGCATCTTCAGATGCTTGGAGAAAATCTTCTAATACCGCCAAGTCAAATTTATCGATAGCATTACTGTACTTATGGGTATAACGATATCTACACACTTATCATAGCAGAATTATACATACATAAGTGCATTCGGTTATTTGTTTAAAAGCTGTTTTTATCATTAATTAAACTAAAACCAGTTTAGTTTTAAAATTAACACGATAAGGCACTCACATCCTGCGACCTTGGATGTGATTCAATGTTGATAAATATATGTTTTATATGTATATTATTGTTTAATGAAAGTGTTTTATGATTGTTGGGAATGTCTGTATATATTCTCTTATATCCTTAAGTTAAACTTCATTTAAATCTTATCCAAATGATTTCCAATTATACTTATTTCAAAAGATAAGACAATTCTCTCTGCAAACCTACCTCAAAAATATACCAAAGTTAAGCCTACTGCATGTTATTAAACTGAAATCTTAATTCTCAATGTCTATAATTGTGATAGATACATCTTTGTTTATACTATCAATCCATGGGGTCATAAACCCAAAATAGACTTCAACAAACCCCACAACAATCAGTGACTTCATTAAAACAGATAATCCGCTAACATGGTCATTAATTTAGATATTTTCAAATTAAATACCCATTTAATAACTTTATTGTTGTTTGCAGGTTTCTTAGCATTTGTGAAACAGATGGAATGGGTGCGCAGCCAATGGGCTGCAGCGGAGGCAGAAGCAGTGCGGCTTCAGACGGAGTTGGATGAAGCACTGCGCACATTGTCGAAATGGGAGACTAAGTTTGCACATGTAAGGAAACTGCTTGATGGGGAGAAGAGGGAAAAAAATATTTTACTGAAAAAATATAATGAATTGGTGAGTTTTTATGTTTGTATTCTTATAGTATAAATAATTAGTTATGCCCCGTTAAACCGGGTAAAAGTAGTTTTGGCATAAAAGAGTAACAAACATACATCTATACTCAGTGCACAACAGCACAATAGTTCATCACTGGACGCAGTGTTACCAGGACCTCTGGAGACTGGAAATAGCCGCCACCAGAAGAATAAGAAATACATCTATACTCACAAACTTTCACATTTATAATATTACTAGGATGTGTACCTCTAGCAGTTTTGACAGTGCATGCAGTGGAAAAAAATCTACCATCTGCAAGCTATGGAATAGCTTGCAGGTGGTAGATTTTTTCCAACTTACTTGACATTTATCATCATATTTTGGACAATTCACACAAATCTTTATAAATTTTACCCTATGTGTTATTCTGATGTATAAGCTATATTATTGTAAAGTTTCATTAAAATCCATGCAGTAGTTTTTATGTGAAAGAGTAACAAACATCCATCCATCCATCCATACTTACAAACTTTTGCGTTTATAATATTAGTAGGATGGTGAAAATAGAGCTAAACGACACAATACAAGGTTGTCATTTTGTATGTAAGCAGTTTTAAAAAAAATTCTGTTTAAGGCTCTGGCTCTGGCTTCAGTAGTATTTATATTCTCATATCATTATTTTTCGACATTAAGTCAATGTCAAGTCCCTCACAGTTAAGTCATAGCCCTTGTCCTACCCCAGTAAAGCAGTGGAGACTTTGCTTGAAGCTTCTATGGAGTTTTAGATTCAACACAGAAAATTGCAATTCACGGCACTATCCTCCAGTTGTGTATGTTGTCGAAGATGTTATGTCTAGAAATCACATATTTACACATGAAAATACGAAATGACACCAGTTTTTTAAAATGAAAAAAGGCCTTGATGCATCTTTGTCTGCTTTGTCCCCAAAACTCTGCATGTATGCAAATAAATGTGATTTTGTAGCCATCTCCAAATAAAATTAATTATTAATACTTAGCAAATACACAAACAAAAATCCTGCATCATAGATCTTGTAAACTTCTCACAATGTGTAACAAATTCTCATCACAGGTGTAGAGGTCATATAACATTGTCTAGCTATTGATGAGGAGAAATGAAAATCTATGCCATCTTAAGCAATACTTAAACAATCCCAATCTGAGAACTGAGACCAAATGGGTTCAATATCCACACAAGACAAACCTTTGTATGATGAGTATGATTCTTTGTTATGTCTGGGTGTAATTTATCTATAATATGTATGTATTTATAAATATATAAAAATGTGTATCAGTTGTCTGGTTGCCATACTACAGCCTGTGCTTAGTTAGAGGTCAAATGGCAGTATGTTATGTATACCAACCAAGATATATTAAAACTAGTCTCTACACAAATATTTTTTAATTTTTTTATTCATAAAACAATTTACATTGTATCTGAATTGTGATTACAAATAAGTGCATTAATTAAAATTTAATTTTAAATATATGAATTACATTTACATTGGTCAGGTACAAGTCAAACATATAATAGAATAAAATTATAAAACATTAAAAACAGTCAACTTAACATGAATAAATCTAGGCATAAATCATTACAATAGTCAATTTTTTTCATATTATCATTTACAAATTCAGTCACAGAGTAATAACATTTTTTAATTAGGAAAAGTTTTAGCCTTATTTTAAATAAATGTGAGTTATATACAGTCTGTTTTAAGTTGTCTGGTAAGTTATTAAATAATTCTGTTCCCTGGTACTAAGTAGAATGTTTCACAATATTTCGTTTAGGCGCAATTTTAAGTTTAAAAGTATTTCTATGGGTATTTTGTCTAATTTCTCTTTCTTGCATATAATAGAACCATTAACAATACAAAAGAAGGTTTAATACGAATCATCTATGGACTGATCACATGCCTAACCTCGCTGATTACTTACGAATATGTCACTGGTAGAAATTGCTGAATACATTTTTTTGTGTTGGATGATGGGTTTGAGCGTGTGCATGATCTCACCTATTGGTAAGTGAAGATAGGGTTTAAAGGGGACCGCATATACACAGAAGATGCCTGTTCACTCTAGCAATAAATAAACCCATGCTATGTTAAGGTTGATTGTTTTAATATAAATAATAACTACTACTACTCATGCAATATAAGGGACAATCAATCAAAATAGGTTAAAAACAGTTTTCTATATTATTGTAATTTTATAAGGATTATTGTGTGTATTATGTTCTTTTATTTTATTTGAATTAGTTTAGTAAATTATAAACAGTTAATATATAATCCTGGGTCAGGACAAAAATTGATATTCAATTGATTGGCCTGTTGAGAAAATTTCTCAGTATCAGACCAAAGTCTGGGAGTTGGCGGTATTACACTCGCACGCCACGGAGAGCACGTAAAGCCGTTGGTCCTGTACCTGACCTCTTTCCGGTCGTGTCGCTAGTCGTCCCATCGGATCGTTAGAGTGATAGAATAGAAAGTGCCCCTGTGTTTGCGCAGATACTTGTGTACTATAATATGCTCCATTTAGACTGGCCGCCGTGGCCGAAATTGGGTAGAGCATTATTATATTTTGCCAATATTTTCTGTATTTCAGAGCAAACTCCTGGATATGGCCCGTGACTTGTTGTTCAATGACAACCGTGCCAAGTTGAATGATGAGACTCTGCAGAAGCTGGCATTCCTCAATGGCACAGCGCATCAAGATCACAATGCCAAGCTCACTGGAGTACCAGAGCTTAATTCTACAGGTAAGTTAGTAATATCTGTAGATTTGAAGAAGATCAAGAATCCTATTAATATGATATGTATGGATGAATATGCCATAATCACCACACTTGGCAGACACACGGGTTGGCATTGGGCATTAATATGGTCAACAAGCTGCTACCTGTCGTCTGGTAGATATTATGATTTGTTGTCTAGTGGTTGTAATTTACCAAGATTTGTCTTTGGTGGGGATCAAACCCACAGCCCCTGGCTTGGCAGTAGGGTCACTAACCATTAGACCAACAGGCCTGTCAGGTTAAAGATAGTGACGCTTATGCCCTAAGAAGACATCCTTCCTCAACTGAATTGGTTCCTATTTGGCTACTTAATGTCAATGTCAATTGCAGTAACTAAATGTGCCTTTTGCATTTGCAAAAAACTAAGACATGCAACATGATATTTATGCTGATAATATTAGCATAGGTAAAAATTATTATAGAATAGGTAAAGCTTTGTTCAATTGGATGCAACTACTGCGGCACACAGGACTGTATGTGTGGTACAGTCATTAAGTTTGCTTGCTACTATTCCAGTACCTTCACGTTTTCGATTTTTCCTATTTGGCTACTTAATGCCAATGTCAATTGCAGTGACTAAATGTGCCTTTTGCATTTGCAAAAAACTAAGACATGCAACATGATATTTATGCTGATAATATTAGCATAGGTAAAAATTATTATAGAATAGGTAAAGCTTTATTGAATTGGATGCAACTACTGCGTTACACATGACTGTATGTATGGTACAGTGATTAAGTTTGCTTGCTTCTATTCCAGTATCTTCACGTTTTCGATTTTATTTCTTATTTAAGTCTTCTTGCCAGAGGCCTTCTCTACCAGTCACCCTTTGAATGACGGGGTTAATATGTGTGGTGCCCTATATTGTCCTGTGCAGACTCGATTCCCTACCTACCTACCATAACACATAAAGGTTAAAAATGACTTAATCAATCATAAAATCGACTTCCATGAGCACATGTGACGTCATAATTGGTCCGGAATCGATAGTCAACGTTGAAGTCCATTTAACGATTGATTAAGTCATTATTAAACTTTATTTATTTGAACGCCATTTAAGAAATCGATGTTCAGCAACTTAGCCGGTAGAGCCCCAGGTCATCTATTTATGTGATCCGTTTATATCTGATCTTGGTCTAATAGTGCTTTGTGTCCAAGAATTCTAAGTTGCAAAGTCAACTGCAATACAAGGATTCATTTCCCTTGTGGTGTAGTTGTCTATTTTAAACAAAACAACAGTCAACAAACGAAACAACAGATATTTGGGTGCATTAACACATCCATCCTGAGTCTGGGTGTAATTATCTATATACATATGTATTTACAAAAGAAAAGTTGTATATGTCGTATATCAGTTATCTTTTTTCCATTGTACAAACTTAGTTTGGGATCATATGGCCGTTAATGAATAATGTCCCAGGATTATTATTATTAGATTAATCATACTAATATTATATATACCAAAGTTTGTGAGTATGGATGGTTGTTTAAAAAAAAAAAACAAAATGGATTTGAAGATGAACTGCCCTATAATAACAATACCTACTTTTCATACATACATACTGTAAAAGATTCGCAGCAGCAAGGGGGTACTCTATAATGGGATCTAGGGAGAGACCTTCACAATGATAATACACGTATTAAACAGCAATCACTTATTTTATTGAATGAATAATAAAACTAAATTTCACAATGTATTCTTTAGCTTTTCATTTTGATAACTGTTGACAAAACATCCCTCAAACGTAAAATTATACTTTTTATTTAATTTGAATTCTATTCTAACTTTAAAAGCTATGTCCAGCTATTTTAGTAAAATGACCAGAGTTAGCTATCTTCTCAAAAGAGGTTTTATTCTATAGGAGGGCAGATAATATCATTACAATACATATCAGTATTCTATATTAATATTCCACTAAATTAATTTTGCGAGCCTAGGTCGCTATTTGCCGGTATTCATAGATTACACATTGTTTCTTTACACAGGCACTCTACTATCGGAGATGTCATACTCCCGCTCGGAAGACGACCTGGACATTTCGCTGGCGTCCACGCGGCGCTCGTGGGTTCAGCGCGGCGGCTGGAACGCGCGCGACAACGCCCCCGTCTCCAAGAAGAGACGCTCTTCTACCAACTCTTCGGCAACTAAGGTAAATTAAAGACGCTTGGAAACTAGGATTGGTAGAAAAGACTTCTTATAAAAGGCCTAAGCCTGCTCCCATAGTTAGCACTTACCTGCACTTTTAAGTATTAAGGTAGATAATCTATGATTATTTAATTGGTTAATACTAAGATTTACAAAATGATATGTATATTAAGAGCTAAAATGCTTTGGTCTTTACGCGGCAATCGGAGCACTTTCCGATTGTTTTAATACTGTATCGATCGCGAGTTACTCATGAACTAACTATATTTGCTAACGTAAGTGAATTTATATAGTTGACTATCATAAAAGCGCTGAGCTGTTCGGTAAATGTCCGAACACTACTTCTCAGTAAAAAGTTTGCCAAAGTAACTTTACTTAAAATTACTTTTTTAATAGTTTTATTCAAAATGCCTGCTATAAGGGTGACTTGTAAAAAAAAACTTAAAACACCAACAACCTCGCAGGAGTAGATAGCTAACAGATTAAGCAACAACTTTTGTTCTACAAGTTCGGACAAAACTCAATACATGAAAAGCAAATGATTTTACACACACTGGCAACTATAGAAATGGGTCAAGGTCAAAGGCGCTAGCGCTGCGCCCCTTCCCCGCGCTCTCGCATGGGTCTCATTATCATCGCTACTAATATTCAAGTGGGTATGGTTTCCGCATTTAGTCCTGATGTGGTCCATTGTGTGTGGCAGCCTTCATTCCAACCAGCCCACCTCCTTCCAGTAGCAAGGATATATTTACGTAATCTTTGTGATGCACAGTGTTACATAAACATTCAGACGGGAAATTAAATAAATATTTTTTTTTGTATGAAAATAAAATATAACAAATTACCAAAAGTTGTAGAACAAAATCTGTTGCTTTTGGTGTAAACTACATAGTTCTGTGAGGTTGTTGGTGTTTTACAAATAACTCTATATAAATGTATCTGTTACAAATTGAAGAATTCCTGAATAACGCTTCTTCTAATCTTTAACATATTTACTTGCTTATCGTATGGGCAGTGGGTAGGTGGTGGTGTCAGAGTTGTTCAAGCAGCCCAGTAGGCCCATGGCTTAATGACTTTTGCTACCGGGGCAACCGGTATAACAGGTTGACGTGCCGTCCGAAGCACGGAGACGCTCAGAAACTAAACCATTTTGGCGGTCACTAGGCTAGTAGCTTAACCTCGCCAATCACTTACGGATCGGTGAGAACATTTGGCTATGAGCTTTATATAATAACATATTTACTACCCGCGCCCGGCAAATAGAGCTCAGTGACGTTCTAGAAGGAAAAACCTTTAGGCTCTAGACAGACGGACCGCATTTCAACTGCAACTGCACGCCGACTGCAATTGAACTGCAATCGGACTGCGCGTTTAGTTTTGCAGTTCTATAGCAGTCGTGTCAACTGCATTCAAACTGCTTGAATTGCAGTTGAAATGCGGTCCGTCTGTGTAGCGCCTTAGGTTCCGTTCCTTTACCTGTAGGTAACTCATGCAAAATGTTAAAAAAAAACCCATTTAAGCCGGACTCTGAAGCCGACGTGTATCCCAAACGTCTGCTTTCTCCTAGAACGTCCGCGGGCTCAAGTCTTATATTGTCACTGATAGTACTTACGATCTATACATACCGGCAGATCAAATTTTTAAGATCTCTTGTTGACGGAACGTTTTGTTTCACCAATATGTGTCAATATTATTGCTGCCTTATTCCTGAACTTCTTTCAGTGCTGGTGCTAAAACTCCGTGTAACAGGTGTCCGTTCCGACCAGTCTGGTCGACTTATCTTATAGACTTTTGCATTTATGTTATACTTATAATATATTACGCGGCAATCGTTATAAACATATACGAAATGCAGTATATTGACACTTCGGCAGTATAAGGGATAGTATTAATATCGATGATCACCATTAAAATTTTACTTTATTACCATTACTATTTCACCATTAAATATTATTACAATTTTAATTTTCCATCACCTTCAGCAGCCTTATTCAAATTGTTAGCTAAATATTGAAATGACTACCTACGCCCCAGTTCATTGCAGTGCAAATCAGCATTACAATTCACTGAAAACTCAATATTCTTCAAAAATCTTATTCAAATTCATTCACACATTTCAGGGGAAGGAGTAACTAACACACACACACACACACACACCTGTGAATGCACACACACACACACACACTCACACGTGCGAACGCACAGTAACACACACACACACACACACACCTGTGAACGCACACACACACACACACACACCTGTGAATGCACACACACACACACACACCTGTGAATGCACACACACACACACACACACCTGTGAATGCACACACACACACACTCACATGTGCGAACGCACACTAACACACACACACACACACCTGTGAATGCACACACACACACACACTCACACGTGCGAATGCACACTAACACGTGCGAACACACGCACTAACACATGTGAACACACATTAACACGTGCAAACTCGCGCACACATAGACACACACGCACTTATCCTTGCCCATAACATAATGGTATACTCGTATTGCCCTTGTTGCAGACGGTAGAGCTGCAAGGCGGCAAGGTGCTGGCCACTGCCACCACCACGCTGCGGCTGGAGCGCGCGCCCACCACACACGACTTGAAGCCGCCACAAAACTTCGTAAGTTTACTTTCAAACGGTACAATTTTACTACATAGACTCACGCCTGTTTCCTAGTGGGGTAAGCAGTGACAATGGATTTCCATTTGTCACGATCTTTGTACACCTTTTGCCTCGTTTACTGTCATTATATTCTTCATACATGCTCGGTTAAGGGTATTTCTGACGTGCCCTTTCTTGAGAACGTCTCCGATTTGGCCAGAGAATGTTCTACGAGGTCTTCCCCTTCCGGTTGTCTCATTCACACATGCCAGGTTTCTTTCATCCTTTCTAAATGCCCAAACCATCTCAGCATACCTTTTTCTATCTTTGTGACTACATCTTCTTTCACACCAAAACGCTCTCTTACATCACTATTTCGTATTACAATTTCAGTGTTATTTAGTAATCTGATATTTTTCAATGATACTAAGTGGTTAACGTAATCGCACTCGCAAATTCGTATCCGGGGTTTGATTCCCGCACAGGACAACTTTTTGTGTGACCCATAAGTAGTTCTGATGAGTCTGGGTGTATTTGGTGTCCGTTAAGTATGTTTGTAAAGTACAGACGCCAACACATCAAGCTACCCCAATCTGTCAAATTTCTCCGATTAAAAGTGAACCTTATGCTTTTGTGATAAAGTTGAAAATCTATAAAAGAAATTTGACAGATTGGGGTAGCTGGATGTGCTGGCGTCTGTACCTAGCTATATAGCGATTAATGTAGACGTCGTCTTTAAATGCTGTATGGTGACGGCGAAGAATATCATCACCCCTTCTTATCCCGTGGGGGGCGTAGAAATCATCCCGAGAGATTACCTACCAGAGAACGGGCAGCAGCGTTTTTCTGTGATATATGACCAAACTGCGATCGATTATGGCATGCCTTCCCATTCATTGGGGTGGACGTAACTTGGCTGATATGTATTTAAATATTGAATGCCTCGTTGGTCTAGTGGTAGCGTGTTCACCCGCAGGGAACGAGGTCCTGGGTTCAAATCCCGGGTCGGGCGAAAAGTGATTTTGGGACTTTTCTGTTAAAAGAAAATTTCTCAGCATCAGCCCTTAGTCTGGGAGTTGGCAGTATTATACCCCCGTGCCTCGGAATGCACGTAGAGCCGTCGGTCCTGTACCTGCCTCCTGTCGTGTCGCTGAAAGTCGTGAAAGTGCTCCTGTGTTTGCGTACACACTTGGGCGCTATAATATGTCCCGCGCAGATGGCTAATCTCAATTGAGACTGGCCGCCGTGGCCGAAATTCGGTTAAGAGGACATCATTATTATTTATAAATATTGCCATTGTATATTTTCAGCAACCGATATCAGAGAGCAGTGACGAGGCCCCGCCGCGCAAGTCGTCGGCGCGGATATCGGGGCGCTCCAGCAACGTGCACCACGCCGTGCAGGAGGACTGCACCCCGACAGCTCCGCCAAGAACGGGTAATTTTACAGAACTAGAGATCGCACTTGGTCCAAATTCGACCATTAAGGTTCTATTTTCGAAGACTATAGACATAAGGGCCTATGCACACCATGTTCTTTAAGCGCGCCGCTGACGCACAAAATAATTTACTTCTAATGCCTACAATATAAAAAATATTACGCGCCGCCTTATTTTTTATATTGTAGGCATTAGAAGTAAATTATTTTAATAAAAAAACATTACACACACCATGCTTTTGATACACTGACAAACTGAATGTCAAATCTGAGAACAGATTAATATTGTCTTTAAGGGTCTATGCACACCACGTATTTTAGACGCGCGCTTTTATCCTACAGAGTAGTTAGTTTTTGTTTGTATCGATACAAACGCGATGCTAACACGCGTGTGTATCGTTACAAACGCGCGTCAGAGGCGCCTAATAAGGCGCCTTCTCCCTTTGAACGTTAACTGTTCCAAATTTCATACTCCTCCATCAGCATAATTTTGTAAAAAGGTGCCCAAGGTTTTTGCTTCACGATAATGCTTGCTTCTCGTAAATTAAACGATCGTCTTCTAGTCCTATAATTTACACCTAGACACAGAACAAATAATTGTTCTCATTACACCAAGATTTATCCTGGGTGTGGATCAAATTCATCTCTCATCTCTGGCTTAGAAGTCAGGGTCCCTAAGGACTAGATCAATAGACCAGTCAATTTTGTACCACTTCATACGGTACCCCGGCAGCGTGTTACAATAGTGCTCGTTGCTGATTTTGGTAATTTGTTTAGATATAATTATTTAATTTCGCAAATTGCATTAATTATCTAATATTATTGTGCACTTAAATGGCCAAGCTGAAGTGGCAGTGGGCGGGGCACATAGCTCGTAGAGCCGACGGCCGCTGATGCAGAAAGGTTCTCGAATTGCGACCACGAACCGGAAGACGCAGCGTGGGCAGGCCCCCTACAAGGTGCACCGATGATCTTGTGCGGGTCGCTGGTAACCGCTGGATTCGAATAGATCGATATCAATTGTGAAGATATTTGTAGGAGGCCTTAGTCCTGAAGTGGACGTCTTTCGGCTGATATTATATTTTATTTTCCAATTTCGTAAACTTACAGCTAATTAGTTACACAAATTCTTAAAATCAAAAAAAACTTTTGAGATCACTGTGACTCAAAGAAATTATTACACGTAGTCCTTTTCAGGTTTGAGACATTTGTGTGACATATATCAATGTCGACTCTCTGGCATTCAGTGTTGTGCAAACGACTTCCCCTTATCAAAAAAGCATTTTGTCTGTAGTTGCTTTTGGTGGTAGGGGTATGCAATATATTATGTCGTCTGATGGTGACTGTGCACGTCCACAGACACCGACACGGGGTCCGACACGCCGGCGCGCGCCGTGCCGCAGCGCACGCCGTCCGTGGTGTCGGCGGCGTTCGGCGGCTCGCCCCGCACGCGGCCCCGCCAACACAACTTCGTCGCCAAGAACTTCTACAAGCGCGAGACTTGCGGCCCTTGTGGCAAGACGTGAGTATTACTACTGTATTTTCTCACATGTATTTCGTCAAACTCTGATAGATCTCTTGCTTGGGGTGACGGCAACGAATATCAGAATATTATCACCGCATCTCATCCCGTGGGGGGCGCAGATGTCAACCCGAGGGAATACGAGGCATGCATTTTAAGTTTTGTCGTTTGAAGAAAAAACAACTAGAACCTTATAGTACTTCTTATTGTTTTTCAAAGTAATCACCACGTAGCTTAACCCTTTTCCGGGCAGTGAGGATATAGTTACCACCACATTTTGAAGTCTATTAGCTTATAATAAGGTCCAAACCAATTAATTTGAAATATACCTACTGCCTTGTAAAGGGTTAATACACTTTTCCATTCGCTCAAACCATTTATTATAACATATATTCCACTCTAAAGTGGTAGTGTTCAAAATGGCTGACTTGAAAGCGTCGACTGCTTCTTCACCGGACTGGAACCATTGACCACAATGACTTTTCTTAATTTTAGGAAAAGTAAAGAAATCGTTAGGGTTTAGGTCAGGACTGTATGGCGAATGGTCAAGAATTTTTACTTTTTCCTGCTTCAAATACTCAATCGTTTGACAAGCGCTGTGTGAGCTTGCGTTGTCGTGGTGCAGTATGATGCGCCGCTTTGAGTTAGATGTTCGAAGTTTGAAGACTTGTGGTAAACAAACTGTGGTATACCACTTTGCGTCAAGCGTTCTACGATCTTCAAGTGCAATAGTCGCAACATGGCCGGTTTTTCCAACAAACGTGGCCACCATCTTCTTTGAAGTGCTTCGAGGTCGAACAACTTTAGTCGGCTTTGGCTCGTCTTGAAAGACCCAAATTGTAGATTGTTATTTGGAATCGGGATCGTAGGCATAGATCGAAGATTCGTCACCACTGATTATGTCGTAGTCGTAATTTGACTCTCCTAGGTTGAACCTTTGCAGAGTTTTCTTACACTATCTGACGCGGGCCGCCTTGTAATCGTCGGAAAGCAGATGTTGAACCTTTGCAGAGTTTTCTTACACTATCTGACGCGGGCCGCCTTGTAATCGTCGGAAAGCAGATGTTGAACCTTTGCAGAGTTTTCTTACACTATCTGACGCGGGCCGCCTTGTAATCGTCGGAAAGCAGATGCGGTATCCAACGACAAACTAACTTTCTCACACCAAGCGCTTGATGCATGGATCTTCTGAGTGGTTGTCCCTGAGATGCCTAATAGAGCCTGTATCTCCGATACGTCACATGACGATCTTGGAGAATTAGTTGTCTCACATCAATGATGTTATCTTCAGTGAAGACGCATTTTAAAACGAAAGATTGTTCTAAAGATGTAGAATATTATTGCACGAACATTTTCCTTAGGGTCTGTTTCACAATGTCCAGGTAAAGTCCCGAATAAGCTACTTGCAACTTATCTATCGAATAAAGACATAGTTTGCGTTTCACAATCCATAAATAGTACTAACTGGCAAATAAACTGCCAAGTAAACTATCGGTCAGATCAAGCTTCAGATAGCAAACTTAACTGGCTCGTCATAGCCATATTTGACAGCTGTCATTCGATGCTTATTTCAGTGGTGTTCATTTGTAGACATGTGTTTTGTTGGGAATAATTTAATAAAATGTAAATATTTGATACTATTGGAAGCCAATTTGATGAATTTTTTGATCGTGTAACTTAACCGCGCTGAAATTCGACACCACTCTTGCTATATGGAGACCTTGCAGGAGAAAGATTTTAGAATACGATTAGCCATTATCGTCAGTTAATTATAATCAAAAGTATAAAAAACAGCACAGAAACACTGCAACAAGCGAAATGCACTTGTTGATATTGATATTTGACGTTTATTTATTCGACTTTCGTACGTTTTGTTTCACGCAAACAAATCAATTTATGTATGTATTTTAGTTTGATAAAATAATAGTTAGAAGATAAATTTTAAAATATTTATGCAAAATCTAAATTCTAACCATAAAAAATGTGTTAAATGTACGATATTTATTTTTATTATATTATATTATTAGGTGTTTATTTGTTAGAAATGATTTTATAGGTTGTGTGTTACGTAAGACGGAACGACATAATTCGAGGTTGCCAAACCTACTAATTAGTCACTGCCGAATAGCTATCTGCCAAATAAATTTAACGGGAAGGTGATGGTGAAACGCAATGTGTTTTATCCAGAACTGTCAGTTTATTTATTTGTTAGTTAGCTATCTGATACTTTATTCGTACATTGTGAAACAGAACCTTAGAAAGATTCATTTTCGTACGTTACCTGACAGATTCCAAGCGACGCTGTGTCTAAACAATAGCATTAATCCTAATACTTACAACTGTTTTGATATTAAAAATTTAAACACATTCGAATATAAAACAGTTCCAAATTCAAAATTGCCAGGAAATATGGAAACGACAGAACTTAAAAGGCATGCCTAGAATCCACCAGAGGACGGGCGGCAGCTTCTTTCTGAGTACTATGACCAATATACTGCGATCGCCAACCTGTCTGCCAAGCGTGGCGATTATGGCATATCCCCAAGATGATTCTTGAGGAGGCTTATGCCCAGCTATGGTCTTTTTACAGCTGTTATGATAATGTTGATGATAGATGTGTCCAGCAACCATTGTCATCCCAGGAACGTCTTATACGCTCTGGACGTTGAGATCACGGCTTACCTTGAAACTCTCATGAACAGATTGCGACATATTATCATACTTCAGCTGAAAGTATTGTTAATCCGGTTGTACGACGGTTTAAGCCCTCAAGGCAATAAAGGAGGAAATCAAGGCCACAAAGGAGGAAATCAAGGCCATAAAAGAGGTGGTTTTTGTTCCTTGAGAAGTCTTAAAGATTTAGATTTCAATTTTTTTTTATTTTTTTTTATTTAGGCTCACCAACAATTGCTTACACTCAAAATATTACAGATTGCGTCCGATTATAATTCAAACTAAATGTAGCAATCTCTTATAGGTAAGCATGGCATGCATCTTTTATATTACAATAATTGTGCCTTATGCTAAAAATTACATTTGATTATCATATTATATTAATTAAATTTATTTATAGGATCACTTAAAGATGTGACAATGACAGATCACATCAGACAAACAACATCAGACAAATGAAAGATCTAGGCTAAAACCTTTTAGAAGATAATTATGAATTAGTACAGTAAAAATGTAAACAAGTGAAACAGGTGGCTACCAATGTACAGCTTAATGGGGCTGGATTGACCCCTGTTGAGTCAACTGTGTTCTTGGGTATCACAATTGATTCAAAACTACAATGGGGCCCACAAATAGAAAAACTATCAGGCAAATTAAGTTCTGCTGCATATGCTGTTAAAACTATAAGACGGTTTACTGATGTGGATACAGCTAGAATGGTTTATTTCAGTTATTTTCATAGTATAATGTCCTATGGAATTCTTCTCTGGGGTAGCGCTGCGGACATTAACACCATATTTGTATTGCAGAAAAGAGCTGTAAGAGCTATATATACTTGGTCCGCTAGAATCTATGAGAGAGAAGTTTAAAGAGATTAACATTCTGACTGTAGCATGTCAGTATATATATATGAGAATCTAATTTTATGCATAAATATAAAGACTCCTTCTGTAAAAGGAGTGATACTCATAATATAAATACTCGATATAAGCATAACTTTGTGTTACATACCACCCGTCTCCACAAAGTAAGTAACTCTTTTATGGGGCAATGTATAAGATTCTATAACAAACTTCCCAGTGATATACGAGAAATGTCTATGAATAAGTTTAAAAGAATTATAAAAGCCAAATTGTGTAGCAGGGCTTACTACAAAACTTCTGATTATTTAAGTGACAAAACAGCTTGGGATTGAGTCCCTCTAAATTAACACATTTAAATATAATGTAACTTTATTTAAGAAATAAATACTTTAAAAAAGGATTCCTACTGAGTTTTCTGGCAGTGTTTCTCAGTAGCTGCCACGTCATGCACTGCACGGTAGGGTAAAAAAATTGACGATTCCACACAAATGTAATATTTTAACGGAATAAATGACTTTTTTTGAATTGTGTTGAACCAGATTTTGTGGGTTTTGTACTATGTACTTTTAAATTCATGCAAAATGTTAGTACAGACCACTCAAATGCAAAAAAATACCGGCCAATATCTATACTCTCATGTTTTTTTTAAATTATTCGAATCTAATCTACGTCCTTCAATTTTAAGCCTACTTAATTGTAGTATTTCATATCAGTACGGATTTAGAAGTGGCTATTCAGTTTTGACAAATTTGGCTAATTTTGTATCTGACATATCTCAGGAAATGGATGCTGGGATGCAAGTCGATGCGACATATACTGATTTTTCTAGTGCCTTCGGTAAGGTTAATCATGTAATTCTTTTGCAAAAGTTACTAGCCTATGGGGTTGGAGGAACGCCATTAAATTGGTTTGAATCGTATTTGCTAAATACATCGCAAAGTGTAGTAGTTGTGGATGGATTTGAGTCACACACCTATCATGCAGTTTCTGGAGTACCACTACGTTCTCACTTAGGACCAGTGTTTTTATTATTTTTACAAATGATGTAAACTATGTAACTAATCGAATCGAGTACTGTAAAATGTCTTTATTCGGTGGTAAACTCAAAATTTACGACCCAATTAAAACAACTCATGATTCTACATTAATCCAAAATGGTGTTTGTGTCTTAGTTTATCAGTGAGAATTGTTATCATTTGTAACTTTTCTACAGCTCTCTGTCACAAAGTTTATCTCGGTTTCCAGTATAAAGTTCGCCAAGTTGGGCATGAAGTGTGAGACGTGTCGCGCCCAAGCCCACCCCGAGTGTCGCGCGCTGCTGCCGCTGCCGTGCGTGCCGCCCGGGCCCGCGCCGCGCCGCATCAACCAGCCGCAGGTAACCATAGCTACCGACCACACACGTACTACGTACAGAGCCGTACAGTGTGAGACGTGTCACCCCGAGTGTCGCGCGCTGCTGCCGCTGCCGTGCGTGCCGCCCGGGCCCGCGCCGCGCCGCATCAACCAGCCGCAGGTAACCATAGCTACCGACCACACACGTACTACGTACAGAGCCGTACAGTGTGAGACGTGTCACCCCGAGTGTCGCGCGCTGCTGCCGCTGCCGTGCGTGCCGCCCGGGCCCGCGCCGCGCCGCATCAACCAGCCGCAGGTAACCATAGCTACCGACCACACACGTACTACGTACAGAGCCGTACAGTGTGAGACGTCACCCCGAGTGTCGCGCGCTGCTGCCGCTGCCGTGCGTGCCGCCCGGGCCCGCGCCGTGCCGCATCAACCAGCCGCAGGTAACCATAGCTACCGACCACACACGTACTACGTACAGAGCCGTACAGTGTGAGACGTGTCACCCCGAGTGTCGCGCGCTGCTGCCGCTGCCGTGCGTGCCGCCCGGGCCCGCGCCGCGCCGCATCAACCAGCCGCAGGTAACCATAGCTACCGACCACACACGTACTACGTACAGAGCCGTACAGTGTGAGACGTGTCACCCCGAGTGTCGCGCGCTGCTGCCGCTGCCGTGCGTGCCGCCCGGGCCCGCGCCGCGCCGCATCAACCAGCCGCAGGTAACCATAGCTACCGACCACACACGTACTACGTACAGAGCCGTACAGTGTGAGACGTCACCCCGAGTGTCGCGCGCTGCTGCCGCTGCCGTGCGTGCCGCCCGGGCCCGCGCCGTGCCGCATCAACCAGCCGCAGGTAACCATAGCTACCGACCACACACGTACTACGTACAAGAGCCGTACAGTGTGAGACGTGTCACCCCGAGTGTCGCGCGCTGCTGCCGCTGCCGTGCGTGCCGCCCGGGCCCGCGCCGCGCCTCATCAACCAGCCGCAGGTAACCATAGCTACCGACCACACACGCCTACTACGTACAGAGCCCTAAAGTGTGAGACGTGTCAGATACTCGCGGACCAAGTTTATATATTGCTCTTACAACTCTTTTTTGCAATACATATTGCACCATAGTAATTTTAAGTCAATTGTGATACCCGGTACCTTAAGCTGTACATTGGTGGCCATCTGATTCACATAAGGTGTAGAGAATTTTATGATTTTTGTTTTCTTATCATAAAGCAAAAGATTATTGGCATTGAACCAGAGAACAACTTTAGAGATTGCGTCGTTTACTTCGTAAAAATTGTGTTGTCGATTTATTTTAAACGTCAATTAAGTAACATGTTCAAACCAGACGAATCTCGTGCTTATCTCGTATATAGTAATTTAAGTCATTAATATATATTAAAAACAAGAATGGGCCGAGAATTGACCTCTGTGGAGCGCCCATTACTACTACTGGGGATCCCGCAGATTTTTTACCGTTTATATCGACCTTCTGAATTCTATTGCCCAAGTAAGATGTCAAAAGTTCGAGAGCCTTGTTCCTGATGCTGTAGCGGTATAGTTTCCTGACAAGAGTATCGTGATGAACTCAATCAAATGCTTTGGACAAGTCACAAAGAACACTGAATGCATCTTGCGAGTCTTCTCAAGCCGCAAATATACTTTTTAACGGATTGACTTATTAGTATTGGATCTCCCATTTTGATCTTCTACTTTTGCTATTGGCACTGTACAGCCAATGTAATTTGAACTTGGGTAAATTAAATAAGAATAAATATTTGAACAATGTTTCTGTAAGATAATGTTCAAGTATATGTTTATAGGAGGGTTGCAT
This sequence comes from Pseudoips prasinana, assembly GCA_951640165.1. Lineage (NCBI taxonomy): Eukaryota > Metazoa > Arthropoda > Insecta > Lepidoptera > Nolidae > Pseudoips > Pseudoips prasinana. The sequence continues at coordinate 11,382,397 of OX621259.1, read as the reverse complement.
CTCAGACTACGCTCCGTCGAGCCCGCCGATGGTCCCGGCGCTGCTCGTGCACTGCATCAACGAAGTGGAGAAGCGCGGGCTCATTGAGAAAGGGATATACCGCATCTGCGCCACTGATAAGGAAATCAAACGATTGAAGGTACCTTACTGAGTAACATCAACTATTCGGGCAGGTTGGTGGGGTTGACAGATACTTACCATTCACGCCACAAGTCGAGGCGATTCACGTAATCAATTCAAGCATTCAAGAGAGGTAGGGCATAGCGTTCATTCGCTCAAAGAGCAGCCCGACTGGGGAAGTACCTTCACCGTACAGAAGACATTCCTTAATAATAACATTAATCATTTTAATGTTTTGTTTCCGAGTGTGAGTAAGGTCACCAAAGCTCATTTGGGGTGGTGGGAAGGGCAACACTTGTTTGCTGACTTTTAAAGGCCGGCTACGCACCCGGCATACCTCTGGTGTTGCGAGTGTCCATGGGCGGCGGTGATCACTTACCATCAGATGACCCTCTTGCTCGTTTGTCGCGATCTGATATAAAAAGAAGCTATTGGCAACAGCATAGGAGCTAATCCCAATAGAAACGGGAAAAGGCACAGAGGAAGAGAGAGATGAATTTAAATAATAATTAATAATATATTTTGATTGGCCGGTTGGCATGGTTGGTAAATACTAGACTTTCACACCACAGGTTGTGAGTTCGATTCTTAACACAAAATGTGATCTTTTCCTGATAACCAAAGTAAAGATCGGATTGTGTCTTTTTGTTTTTTTAGGTAGGTATCAGTAGAATCGTGACTGATACTATTTTGTTCCAAATGTATTTTTTTTTTATAATTACCACAACCAAAAAAACTTACAACACATTGATCTATTTACAATCTAAAAATTGATCTTTTTAAAAACTATAGGGGTGTGTTTAAATAACAAAATTCGTCTTTCATATTAGTATTACTGATATTGAAACATATGTACTACGAAAATACATTCTACGACAAGATTAGAGCGTTATCGCATTTAATCAAGCCCGCTAATACTTCATAGCTAACCTTGTGAGTGTGTATGTTTGGTACTTCTTCACGTCTAAACGGCTGGAGAGATTTTAATAAAATTTGGTGTGGACTTAGCTGACATCCTGGATTAACATATAGGCTATATTTTATAATGTTTAACGCGGGTAAAACCACGGGGCGCAGCTAATTATACATATGTGTTTTTTTTAGGAGCGTTTCCTCCGCGGCTGCGGCTCGCCATCCCTCACCAACGAAGATATCCACGTGTTGTGCGGCTGCATCAAGGACTTCCTGCGGTCCTTACGGGAGCCGCTGGTCACCATAGCGTTGTGGTCCGACTTCTTGGAGGCAGCTAAGTTTTCTGAGCCCAACGACGCGACTGCGGCCATCGTGCAGGCTGTCAGCCAACTGCCCCAACCCAATAGAGACACTCTGGCTTTCTTAGTGCTTCATCTACAGAAGTAAGTTATTATATAAATAAAAAAAGCCTTTATTTCTTACAGAATTACATGTTCAAAATAGAAATAGTTTTGTTAGTGTTAAAATTTAAGGTATTAACGTATGTATAAAAAACTTGAGAGGTGTCAAGGGACACCCGGATGGAACGAAGTTATTCCTTATTATGTACAAAAAACCTGTATACACTCAACAAAAATAATCGTCGCGACACCACACTGTTCAATGCGAAATAGAAATGAAAATATCTGGCTTGCTTTCTATAAGAGAAAGAGAGAGAGACAGAGAAACATGCGCACGCCGCACAGCTGCAAAAAGTGTCGTGACAACTTTTCGTAAGAATGTTTTCCGTCTAGCCCCCTTTCACAACGCGCGATAAGGAACTTCGTTCCAATAGTTCTTATAGATATGTTGAATAATAGGAAAAAAAAGAAAATTAACTAACTATCTTATGATAAATTTACTCTACAAGAACCCCTCTGCAGTGATTATATACCAATGTGATATTTGACTTAGATTAATTAATTAATTTAGACATTAACTTCATCATATCAATAAAATATAAATAAAAAAGGTTTTTATTCACGTAGACTTTGAAAAAGCGCTTGTAAATAGTCAGAACATGTTCGTAGTAATATATAATTAATTTATAATTATTTCTAGGTACATATTGATATTTAGGTACACGGATTGTAGGAAATAATTTACAATAAGATTTATTTTATAACAGTAACGATATTTAACTAACTTAAATTAAGTTAGTTAAATATCGTTACTCATCGTTATCAGCTGAAAGACGCTCACTGCTGGACAAAGGCCGCATCCAGCGGCTTTCAGGTACCCTCACAACATCTTCGGCCTTCCGGTTGGTGGTCGCCACTCGAGAACCTGTCTGCCCCAGCGGCTGTGGGTTCTACGAGCTATGTGCCCTGCCCACTGTCATTTCAACTTGGCAATTCAATCTTCGAGCTATTTCGGCTACTTTGGTTCTCTTGCGGATCTCAGATGACTTGACTGACTTGACGCGGGTCACTGAGATTCGGGAGCTAGGTGTTACAATGGACTCAAAACTCTCTTTTGTCCCCCATTTAGATAAAATGGTAAATAAAACTCATGAGCAATTAGGTTTTATATTGGGTGTTTGTAAACCATTTCGACAAAAAATAACTTATACAATATTATACAACTGTTACGTACGTAGCCACTTTGTTTGAGTTTGCAAGCTCTGTTTGGCATCCATTTTTTAATATTCATATTGATAAAATAGAGGGGGTTCAAAGGAAATTTGTAAGGATTCTTTGTTACCGCACTGAACATTGGTATTCCGATTATGAGGCTTCTTTAGTAAATCATAATATTTCTCGTTTGAGTCACCGCCTTGATTTAGCGGATGCGACACCTTAAATTGTTTTTAAATTATATTTCTGGGCTCTAAAACTAACTGAAATTAATCCTCCAGTATGTTTGATTTTATCTAATTACTTTTAAATATTAAAAATATAGGTACATGCCTTTTAGTTTCGAGAATTAATTCTTGAAACTGGGGGGCATGTACTTGTATATTATATTTTAAGTAAAAAAGAGCTATTTAGCATATATGTATCTCATATAAGAAACTTTAGGTCTACAATTATATACATTCTATTTTTAAGTATCTGAGTTTTGTAAGACTGTTTTTTTCTAAGAAATAAATTTCATTCAAATACAATAACATAACTTTTTTTTGTTACAGAGTAGCCGAAAGTCCAGAGTGTGAGATGGGCATAGACAGCCTAGCTAAAATCTTCGCGCCCAACCTCATTGGGTACGGCCTCATGCCGCAGGGCCCAGAAATGTACCACACTACTACACAGATGTTCCATGTACGTAGTTCCAAATTATTATGTTAATAATGTACAGACGCCAGCATATCCAGCTACTCCAATCTGTCAAATTTCTTTTATAGATTTTCAACTTTATCACATAAGCATAAGGTTAATTTTCAATTGGGGAAATTTGACAGATTGAGGTAGCCTGGTGTGCTGGCGTTTGTACTAGAAAGTAATTAGTTTAAGATGAGCAAATTCAACCTTGCTAATATATAATATCCTGGGATATTATTTACACACGGCTATCTGATCCCAAACCAAGCAGAGCTTGTACTATGAAAACCAGATAACTAATGTACTACTTCTCTTTTCAAAAACGTGCGTACTTGGAGATGCAGTGTGTTTGTTGTTGTGTGGCAGGTGACGCAGCTGCTGCTCCGGCTGCCGGCGGACTACTGGGCGCAGTGGGCGTGCCCGGCCGCGCCCGGCTCGCCGCCGCCCGCGCCGCAGCGGCCCCGGGGGTTCTTCTTCTCGCCCGCCGACACGGGGTGAGTCACCGCCAACCTTGCCAACTATGCCGCCATTAGCTACCTTGTACAGGGGCTCTACCGGCTAAGTCGCCGAACATCGTTTTCGTGAATAGCGTTCAAATAAATAAAGGTTAAACATGACGTAATCAATCGTTAAATCGGCTTCAACGTTGACAATCGATTCCGGACCATTTATGACGTCACATGTGCTCATGGAAGCCGATTTAACGATTGATTATGTCATTTTTATTAATGTTTTTAAACTTTCGCGATTTGTACACATTTTTTATATACTGTGGACACGGGTCTCATCGCGATAAATATTTAGGTAAATCATTACCTTGGTTACCCGACGTTCCAGTCGACCCGTGACCACGGCTGGTGCAATCCATGCCGAAACGTCGGGTAACCAAGATAATGATTCACCTAAATATTTATCGCGATGAGACCCGTGTCCACAGTATATAAAAAATATGTCATTTTTAACCTTTATTTATTTGAACGCCATTATCTAAAAAAGATGTTCGGCGACTTAGCCGGTAGAACCCCTGGTCGAAATAGAACAAAACAGAAAATGCTTGTAGCACATAAAATACAACTAGTAGTCACACTTTTTCGAAATTCGACCATTAAGGCACTATTGTCAAAGTCTTTGGATATTAAAGACAAATTATATTAATCTGTTCTCAGTTATAACTGTCAGATTGTCATTTTTTCTCAGTTTGTCAGTTCAGTATGTCAAAGCTTTTGACATACTGAACTGACAAACTGAGAAAAAATGACAATCTGACAGTTATAACTGAGAACTGAACTTTTCAATTTTTATTTCATTAATAAATTTACTTCTTATACCTATTAGATAAAAGTATTAGCTTATAATATATCAACTGTTCCAAATTACATACTCCTCCGTCCAGCAATTTACGTAAAAAGTGGTAGAAAAGGGTTGCTTCACATATTAATATTATTTATTTATTATGATAATGTATATACGTTATAAATTTTATAATTAAATGGTGATACATTTAATTATAAAATGTAATCGTGGTTTGTTATATTTAATTTCAGTTGTACAATCAAATAATGTTTTATGACTAAAGTAATATTTACTAATGTGACAGAATAATATTATGCGGGTATTTGCAAATGTATTATTTCTTACGCTTATTAACGAATTTTTATATACCCTCGATTGAAGTACGCAACTCAATATGAGTTAAGTAGGTACTTGAATCGGGAATTTTTTTTCTCTCAAATTTATATTCTTACGATGAGTGATTTCTTGTAATTCTTTAGTGATAAGAAATGTCTAAAACTAAACGTAATTTTTTATGTTTTTAGAATATCGAGAAAGAAAAGGAACTATTTCCAGTGACACGAAACATAGTTATTTAAACTTTAGAGTTAATTAGTTAGAATTAGTTTTCGTTTGTTCGTTTAAGAGAACATTTTATGTTAACCATTTTCTTTGTACATTTAACTTTTCTAAACTTTTCACTTAAAATAATTTTGACTAAACTTAAGATTGTCTTTCATTAAATTTAATGACATTATTGTATAAATAAATTCTTTGTAAAATTAGTTACTTAATTATTATTTAATTTAATTTGGATAGAAAGCTTATAATATATTTATAAAATTAATAAATAAATATTCTTAATGCTTTTAAGACGACTTCTGTGTGCAGTATAAGTCAGGTGAGGATAGTGCTGGTTTGATTCCTGCACCAAACAATATTTGTCTAAAAACAAAACCCTTTGTTCCGGGGTCTAGTTGGGTGAGGGACTTATCTGGGTGCCTCGGAGAGCCTGTTAACCCCTGGGTTCCTGTTATCATGAAGACATCTTTAGCTAATGTTACAGGAAGTCAGAAGCCTGATACAGGGTGTCCGGTGGCGGATTTATGTTAATGAAAGCTAATAAAAGAAAAACTTATAAACTTACGGTTTTATTGACTAATTAAATAAATACATGAATAATGCGGATTTCACTTTTTAAAAATTATTTCATCCAAATGCTGTCCATTTAGACGCACACACTGTTGAAAACGGTCCACCGTATTACGGCCTACGCGCTGCAACAGGCTCGGCTGGATTTGCTGAATTTCATTGTGGATATTTTCCTTCAACTGCACAACAGACAGAGGATTATTGGCATAAACTTTGCTTTTGAGATAACCCCATAAAAAAAAGTCCATTGGAGTTAAATCTGGTGACCTCGGTGGCCACGGGATGTCTCCAAAGCGGCTTATCAATTTATGAGGAAAATTTTGACGAAGTAAAGCCATAGACGTCCTGGCTGTATGCGGAGTCGCCCCATCTTGCTGAAACCACGTGTGCGTCGAGTAGGATGGATGTGCTCGCAAATTTGGTAAAAAATATTCAGTTATCATGCGTCCATAGTTTTCACTGTTGACATTTACAGCTTCGCCACGAGAATTTTCAAAAAAATAGGGCCCGATGATTCCGTTTGTCGATAACACGCACCAAACAGTAACTCTTGGGCAATGCAGGGATCGCTGATGTTTTTGTCGTGGATTACGACCTTTTGGGGCCCAGTAACGACAGTTTTGTTTATTTACATGACCGTTCAAATGAAAATGGGCCTCATCACTCCAAAAAATGCAATTTACAGTGCGAAATCTCTCTAACATCCGTTCACAGAAGTTTTTTCTTAAAATAAAGTCATTTTCTTTAAGTTCTTGGATTATTTGAATCTTAAAAGGGTGGAACTTTAAATCTTTTTTTAAAATTTCGTGAACAATGCTTTTAGGAAGTGCCAAAGTGGCTGCTCTTTTCCGCACTGAGAGTCGTGGATTTTCTCGCAAGCTTCTTTCAACTTCTTGAACGTTTTCTGTGGTCCTTGATGTTCTGCTGGGGCCCGGCTGAGGGTTATTTAAAGCAGAAGATGTCTGGCGGAACCTCTGCACCCACGATCTAATCAAATTAACACTTGGTCCGTCGCTTAATCGCCGAATATTGTAGTGGGAACAAAACTGTCGGCGCGCAGTCACGTAAGAATCACCACTCTTAAAAAACGCCTCAATAGCGTACGCACGGTGTTGTCCCGACCACTGCGGCATTGTGACTAACAAATCCGCATTCTCGGAGCGTCGAATGACACCTCCCTCTCCCCGCACCGTTTATAACTTTTATAGATATACCCTTTTAAAAACATAAATCTGCCACCGGACACCCTGTATAATCAACAACCGAGTTTCGACTTGGTGTCAGATTACAGTAAAAGCTCCTTATTCGCATTTCTTTCATTCGCGTTTTCACGATCGATAAAAAAATCCGCTCCAACCTCACTGTCAGCGAATATTGTTGTCCAATAAGAAAAATGGAAGTGGCGTTGTCCACTGTTTCTATATTCGCGGCAAATTTAGATAGATAGATAGAATACTCTTTATTGTACACACTCAAACGGAAAGAAAATACATAATGTACATCGGGCGGTCTTATCGCTTAAAGCGATCTCTTCCAGACAACCTTTGGATGGATCGGAACTGAAAGTAAACTAAACAGTAGCTGGAGTGCAACAAATATATTATACTAAGGATCGTGATAAATATATTGCATACCAAACACTAAGTATGACTACACAAATAAAAGTGTATTAATAAACATATCATACACTAATTATATCTACTATATAAAAATAAGTCGGGTTTTCCTTCCTGACGCTATAACTCCAGAACGCACGAACCGATTTCCACGGTTTTGCATTCGTTGGAAAGGTCTCGCGCTCCGTGAGGTTTATAGCAAAGAAAATTTATAAAATTTAACGCGGGTGACACCGCGGGGCACAGCTAGTATACACATATATATTTACGTAACATATAGCCCGCGAATAAAGAGCTTTTACTGTATATCGTTTCGAGGTTAGATGTAAATCACCCGAGTATTTGTGGTAGCTAGAAGTATTAGGTTAGACTGGAAGCCGACTTCAATAGAAACAGGCTAGGAATAAGAGAATTACAATAATAAATTATACATCTGTTTCATTTAGTTAATTGTTCACTTCACAAGTTCACACAGTTCTATAAATATTTATTTTTGGTCGAATGTTACGGTATGTAGTCAATGAATAAAAAGTTGTATACTGAAATAATTTAATTTAAGACGGTCACCGTAGCCTAGTTGGTAGTGCTCCTGCCTACGAAGCTGGTGGTCCTGGGTTCGAATCCCGGTAAGTGCAAATATTAGTGTGATGAGCACGAATATTTGTTTCCGAGTCATGGATGTTTTCTATGTATTTAAGTATTTATCTATCTATATAAGTATGTATATCGTCGCCTGGTACCCATAGTACAAGCTTTGCTTAGTTTGGGGCTAGGATGATCTGTGTGGCACTGTCCCTAGATATTATTATTATTATTATAATTTATAAATTAGCTCCATACCTAAAAATGTTTTTGAAAAGCATACATTAAACAGTATTCATACAAAAATTACTCTTATTTTGACTGTAAGAAAAGGAGAGGTTTTCTAATCGCGTTTTTTTACTTTTTAATTCATTATTTTTTTTTTATTTGAATGAGTGCATTTATAAATTGTTCCCATTTTATTTTTTATATCAAAATTCAGTTCTAATGATGGGATTCATTAAATTTTTAATGGCGCTTGCGATTATAGAGTAATTTTTGGAGTCGGTTTTTTGTTGTTAACATTATGCCATTATGCATTATGCTCTTAACTAAATGTTGGAAACTATTGACACATACCATTGTTTTAAATACCAGCTGTGATTTGTAAGAACACGGCGCATTTTGTACTTAATTTTGTTGATTTATGCCTAATCTTACATTATCACTGACTGCACTAATTCCCACACGGTTACTTGTAAAACACCAACAACCTCGAAGGACTATATACAACATGTAACGTAATTAACGCACACCCTCAAACATCCCAATTAGAATATTATGTTGCAATCATAATACATACATTGAATTTTTTATTTAACATGTATTTGCATTGTTATTTTCTAAATTAGATTCTTGGAAAAAAATATGTTTCTTTATTTTGTATTGAATGATGTAATTTGTATGAATACAAATAAAACTGCGATTTTAAAAGTCTTATTACTTTGACTTACGGTCCATTTCCATTTGTTTTGACTGTACAGGGTTAATATGACAATAATTTCCGCAGTTTTAATTATTTTGGAATAAAAAATTATTTATATTCAAAATGATATAAAACGATTCTGAACAAACTATTTTCAGGATGTGCGTTAATTAAGTTACGTGTTGTATAACATGATAAGCAACAACCTTTGTTATCAATATAACTCAATAGTTCGGACATAACTAGTTAAATAAAAAAAGATATCCCCAGGATTTGTTCTACTGTAGTAACATTTCTAGGTCTATGTTTCATTCATACGATGCTTGGCTTGTAAACACCTCAGGGTTGTCATATTTGCAAAATTACAGGTTCATCTGATATAGCATAGTGATACTAATCTTGTATAACTTACTGCTTTACACAACTCTGTATTCTGTTCACAATAAGGTTTTAATCATGTGAAATTTGCCAAGTTAAATACTAATCTATACTATTTTAATAAAGTCATATTTACCTTGATATATGAATAGTGTATTATACATTACAACACAGAGTTGTGTAATATTTAAACATATTTGCAAAATTACAGGTTCATCTGATATGGCATAGTGATACTAATCTTGTATAACTTACTGCTTTACACAACTCTGTATTCTGCTCACTATAAGGTGTTAATCATGTGAAATTTTGTCAAGGTAAATATATACAAGTGTAATAAAGTCACATTTACCTTGTAGAAGAAGTCGTGAGTTGTGTCGTATCCTCTCTGATTTTACAGTGCCTCTAGCACGAGTTCCTGCAGTTTACTTACTCGATCACACGTACAGTTTCGTCCCATACATTGAGCACCAGAGTTTTAGATAATAGTTAATTATAGTTTCCACGAGAGGCGCTGGTGCTCAATGTATGGGAGGAAACTGCACGTTTGATCGAGGAAGTAAACTGCAGGAACTCGTGCTAGAGGCACTGTGCACTGTATTCATAAAGTAGCTTTAGTTTAATTTGTTTACGTTAATTTTAAGTTCATTTTCCGTTATCGTGACGTCACGTTACCCGCCTACGATTAACGACTCTGTAAAAAAAAATACTTGTATTTATCTATTACGTAATACTTATACATAATTTCCGGTCATTTTTAAAGGAACATTGCTTTTGGTTTTATGACGACTACACTAATTTAAATATCATTCCATCTCTCTCCAATATATCTTGTATGAAGGGGACAGAGGATACGTTGAACTGTCAAACTACCAAGACTGCGCAGTAATATGCGCACGGGGCATGTAATTAGTCGACAGATCGTGTAGCTTATTTTAACTCAGTATTTCGCGCCAAATCTAAAGATGCCCTTTCATGAGAACTGTGATAGAAAGAGATAAAATCGGGGATATTGTCGTAATTTGTATATGTTCCAATAAGAATGGCCATGTATTAACGGTATATTTTGTTGTAAGATTCCTTATTAATGCCCAGAATTCAGCGCGAAGCTATCTCGCTCGCGCATTCCTTTTTTTAACAGACAGACAGTTGGCCTAGGACGCTTCCACTGCTTCACCGGACTATAATATAAATAAAAACTGATTTATTTCAGGCATTGATCCCATTTTTTTACAAACATTAGTATTAAATTACATTACATTATAATACCAAATAAAAATACGCACATGCAAGAAGGGCAATATAAACAAGCAAATTACAAGCGCTAGTATGATACCCACACGTGTTTCAGACCTCCATGGACCATACTAACTCAAGTCAAGTGTTCGAATGCGACTAAGAGTCAACGAATCGAGCGTCCCTTTTGATAAAAATAGCAAAAATAAAACTTACTCTGAATATTTTGGAATATTAATCTCAGAGGATGACGGAAGCACATTTTCAGAGTGTATACAATTATTTCCTTGCATATGGAACGTCAAAATGTGCGACCAAGATGGCTACGCGTTGCGTCTGGGTCTTAAGGGACATAAATTTTGTTTGCAGCTATATTTTTAGTCTAAAATTACGTATTATAACGGGCTAGTGCTCAGAGCCAGTTGATAAGTGGTCGGCGAGGTTAAGCACCTGGGTACGCAGTTAGTATATAGATGGGTGACCGCAATAGTGATTTCTGAGCGTCTCCGTGCTTCGGAGGGCACGTTAAGCTGTCAGTGCCGGTTGTGGTCGTTATGATAAGCCATATCAGAGATGACTGGGCGGCTTGAACAACTCTGACACTAGGGTAACCACTGCCCATACAATAAAGTAACGGCCTCTAATTATAGCTATGTTAAATATCGACCAAAAATATGGCTGTAAGCCTCATTAAGTTAGCCAACGGATGTCGTTATAATCACTTTAGACCGTTACAGTCATGTATAGATGACTGCAACAAAACTGAGACCGTTACAGTCATGTATAGATGACTGCAACAATTTTTAGACCGTTACAGTCATGTATAGATGACTGCAGCTGTTAAAAGGTTGAAATTATATACAAGGTGTTACTTATACAGGGTTACTTCTAAAACACCAATAACCTCGTAGTATTATATAGTTAACACCATAACCAACAACTTTTGTTCTACAACTTTTGATAATTAATTAGATTTTATTTTCGTACAAAAATAAGTATTAATTTAATTTCCCGCTTGATTTTTTATAACTCTACGAGCATCGCAAAGAGCTTAGCGTAAGACTTCCTTTTGTTTATGAATGGAACATAGACCTACAAATGTTACGAAAGTACAACAAAAACTTATAAAACATTTTTTTTTTCATGTATTGATTTATGACCGTACTCGTAGAACAAAAGTTGTTGCTTATGATGTTAGCAATCTAGTCCTGCGAGGTTGTTGGTGTTTTACAAATGCTTTCTCTGTATAATGGAAAAAAATTAAGGAGTATAATCTACTCATAGAACTGAACAAAATTCGAAAACCAGTTTGTGGAATACAATTTGTTTAGAGTATTTTGTTCAGTTTCTAAGTAGGGCGATTTTGGTCACTTTATGTAACACCTTGTATCTATTCGTGTTTGCAATTTATATGTATATTGCTTTTGCTTAGGTTATGTGATCTTAATCATTGTTAAAAGTTATCCTAAAGACAAACAGTATCCCCTATCATTGTACAGTGGACGCCACATTGCCGGTTACTCGTTCAACTTTGAAGCTTATTAATAATAATTATAAATTTATATCAGACATAGTCCTTATTATTTTTTTAGTAAAGTGTTGGGAATAACAATCTAAGTATAATGTCAAAGGCACAGGTCTATATCATGCACAGAACACTACTACCTGTAGAGTGTAGTATTGTCCAGTGCCGGAACATCGCCAGATCCATCAAGATATCACTGACTCATGTAGAACAATGGCCCCCAGCTAAAGCATCTCAGACACGATTGAGAAACAGCACAGCTCGGCTGTGCCGCCGGCCATGTGCGAGTCAGACTCGCGGACGAAGGGTTCCGTAGCATTATCTATAAAAACGAGCATCAAATTCACGTTTGTTGTATGGGAGCCCCCTTAAAAAAATATTTTGTTTTTAGTGTGTTTTGTTAAGCGGCAACTGTCTAACTATCCCGGTTCATGAGATACAGCCTGGTGACAGACGGACAGACAGACAGACAGACAGCGAAGTCTTAGTAATAGGGTCCCGTTTTACCCTTTGGGTACGGAACCCTAAAATTAGCAGTTTCTGGTGGCGCTCTAATACTGCCACTGTATAATACGGACATTTTCTTTAACACCGTTAGGCCTTTTAAGATGAAAAGCGCTGTAGTGTTGGCTCAGGTATCATCTAGGGCCTCTTTTCATTCACCAAGAGTGTGGAATTACATTCAAAATTTAGATCTCTCATCAGCGGTTAACTGTTGCTTTTTAAGCCGTGGAAGATGCTTGTGATAGCAAGTAAAAAAGATTAGGCGTATTGTACCACCCAACGCACAGAGAATGCTATTTGAATTGGATCGCATGCGGTGAATACGGTCCATCATATAGGCACATAGTTTCCTTATCTACTTACTTATCGTATGGGCAGTGGTTACCCTACCGTCAGCGTTGTTCAAGCCGCCCATTAGGCTTCTGAAATGGCTTAACGACTGTTGCCTAAACCGGCTATAACCGGAACCGACAGCTTAACGTGCCGTCCGAAGCACGGAGACGCTCAGAAATTAAACCACTTTGGACTGATCGCGAGCCTAGTTGCTTGACCTCGCCAATCGCTTGTCCGTAAGCGGTGAGAGCATCTAGATATGAGCGTTTCCTTGTGATACCATGAAACCTATCCACACTCTTTTCTGCAAACATGGTATTTATTAGGGCGATTTTTGATTGCAAGAGAATCGAATGTGGCGTTGACTGTACGTAAACATTATTCCTGTTTTAGTTGCCATTTGTTATAAATATTTAAACTGAGAGGTTTTGTGTTAAATCATATTGTTTCTTAATTTTGTAAATAAAACTTTGCTAGTATGAATATTATTGGTAATTATACAAGTCGTAATATGAATAGTGGATTTAACTTAGAGAGCATAATTTGCATTTGAAACTGAACAGATTCCCATACAATAATAATGATGAATGAACGTGTGGCGCATCGGTTAAGACAGTCGCCTCGCCGCTTCGTGTCCTAATTTCGATTCCCGCGCAGGACAACTAATTGTGTGACCCATAAATAGTTGTTCTGAGTCGGGATGTACAGATGCCAGCACATCCAGCTAGCCCAATCTGTCAAATTTCTTTTATAGATTTTCAACTTTATCACAAAAGCTTAAGGTTCACTTTCAATTGGGGAAATTTGACAGATCGGGGTAGCTTGATGTGCTGGCATCTGTACCTTGTGTCTGTCGATTATATCTTTGTAAAGTACCCCCCGACACAGGGAGTAAATTTCCTAGTCCTGGCGTTGTCTTTTTAAAAAGAAAGTTTAGCGGATGCATTTTGGATGGGAAGTCAAAAGAAATCTTTAGTATTCCACAAACTAGTTTAGTTCTTTTAATGTGTTCTGTCTCGTAGATAGATGGCGCTCCATACGTTTTTCCACTATCTATGTTACAACTTGTACACACAGCTACACATCAAGCTATACAGTACCAGTATAAGCTGATCTCGCGTTGTATAGGATTTACATACGATGACAGGTCAGGTTATATTGGAAATGTATAGCTCGATATGTAGCCGTGTGTACGTATATAGAATTTTTCATTTCAGACTTAATTTTGTTTAAATGTATAAAGTTGCTTGAATGTAATTCTTTTGCAAAGATAAGTACCAAATTGTTAAATTGGTGTCGGGTCTGTAATATCTTTGCTATTTTTTGGTACAGACGCCAGCACATCAAGCTACCCGAATCTGTGAAATTTCCCCAATAGAAAGTGAACCTTATGCTTATGTGATAAGTTGAAAATCGATAAAAGAAATTTGACAGATTGGGGTAGCTGGATGTGCTGGCGTCTGTACATATTTTCTGAACAGATTTTTACCCTTTGGCAGTGGCGATGTAGTTGCCACTGTATTTTGAAGTCTATAAGCTTGTTATAAAGTTTAAATCATAACTACGGTTTTGTAAAGGGTTTAAACAATATTACCAATTTATACGATAGCATACAAAAATATTTAGGTATAAATTACATTTTGGTTTAAGTTTATTTTGAAGTGGCAGCATCGTTGCATTGTATGTATGTTTGCTTTAGTTGGCTATCTACTAAACATCACGCTACGGATTGTACCTAGTCATCGACTAGCGTTAGTTGTATACTAAGTTTAGTATATATATAGTTTTCTAGTATGTTCGTAATCATTGACTGTAAATGAAATAAACTGGTGTTACGCTATTTTTGTATGTTTTATTTAATACCTGTGTTAACTGTTACCGCGCCATCTACCGAGTGCCGCGCGCACTCACCAATGAAACGTCATCATTACCATGAAGTGAGGAGCGACAGCTGCGCCCTCTACGGGCTGGCTACAAAAGCAACGAAAGCGAACTTCACGTATCTTCCATTACGAATCCTACAACCATACGAGCGCGAGCTCTATGTACAGACGCCAGCACATCCAGCTAACCCAATCTGTCAAATTTCTTTTATAGATTTTCAACTTTATCACAAAAGCATAAAGTTCAGTTTCTATTGCGGAAATTTGACAGATTGGGGTAGGTTAATGTGCTGGCGTCTGTACCTTTTGTACTTAATATATCGAATGTACTAGAATTTAAATAATAAATACAGCTGCATTTACGAAAGGAAGTCGAATCATTTATCGCCAACGCCGTAACCCCAACATTATATTGCATCAATGCAATACAGACTCCCATTAGAAATGCCAAAAGTAGCCATCGACTATAATGGCCACGAAGATTTAATTCTTAGCATTCCATGGACGCACCGTGCGGAAACCGGGTCCATTGCGTGGTAGAGGAGGCAACACTCGACAGACTAGAGAGTTTCGACTCAGATGTAGGTTTAAGGGGCCCCCCCTGTGATGCATCAACGCTCACCTTCTCTGTCTCTCAGTGTTCCCCCCTCTTCCTAGACTTCCTCTTCGTTTACGTAAATATATACGCAATTATGACGAAACAGTACCTATCACTCATCTCTAATTAAAGATATTTAATTCACAGTTCAACGTCCCATTCCACTCACACACGCACTTAAACACACCTTTTAACTATCTGGTATTAAACATATCTTAGTTTTAGGTTATTTTCTTCTCTTTTTATCCTTATCATCACTCTTACAGCAAAGTCTACTGCTGGACAAACCTCCTCAAGAATCATTTTGAGGATATATGCCATAATCGCCACGCTTGGCAGACGGGTCTTACTGCGATCGCTACGCAGTAAGATTCCAGCAGCAGCTTCCTTCTGAGTACTTACTATGACATAGTAAGTACTCAGAAGGAAGCTGCTGTCCGTCCTCTGGTAGATATTCCCTCGGGTCGAATTCTACGACCCCAAGGGTGGCGTGTCATGGCTCCATCTTGTAAAAGGCCTGCCTTTTCCATTAGATAGTTCATTACATACTTAAGGCCCAGAATTTAGTTCGCTTTCGCTCACGCATTTATGTTTTACTAGCTGAGCCCCGCGCTTAACTTTTTAAATTATAGCCTATGTGTTAATCCAGGGTGTCATCTAACTCCATACCTAATTGTATTAAAATCGCTCCAGCCGTTTAGACGTGAAGAAGTAACAAACAAACACACTCCCACAGTCACAAACTTTCGGCTTTATAATACTAATAATAATAATCTAAGACTATCCAAAGTATTAAGAAACAAACCGACATGAAAACTAAAATAACCCAGTGGACTCAAAAATCATTACATGGCAGATATCACCAAGATTTGAGTCAGCCACATGTCGATAAGGTAGCATCGAACGAATGGCTCGAGGTGATCTTTCCGGAAACAGAACGGTTTATGCTGGCATTCCAGGATCAGGCCATTGAAACAAGAAATTACCAAAAATATATTATGAAAACAAACACATCGACAGACATTTGTAGAAGGTGCAGTAGTTGCCCTGAAACGATCCAACATATAACAGGCGCATGTAAAGCTATAGTCCAAATGGATTAAAAACACAGGCATGACCAGGTTGCCAATATTATTCACCAACAATTAGTTTTAAAATACCAACTACTTACCACTCCCCCAGTACCTTATGAACCGGGTGCATAATCGATATTGCTGTGCCTAATACTCATAACCTACAAAATACAATAGGAGAAAAATTTGCTAAGTACACTGACCTAAAAAAAAAATTTAATAAATAAAAAACCCAACTGCGTCAATAATGATCCAAACTACGTACATAGACAAAGAACTGAAAAGAAAAAAACAAGCACATAGATGGCTGGTGGTCTAAAATTATATAATGTACTATTGAATGAATAATATTGAAGAAAATAAAATATATTCTAATAATGGAACATAACAACTGAACAGTCGGGATCCATTGACGAATTAGATTGGCTGTCGACTAGCGGTGGGTAACTCCGGAGGTACTGATCCAAAGGTGCCGGTTCCGAACGCGGATACGTAAACCTTAATTATTCCTCACAATCATTACCGGCACCGCGGTGCCAAATGATTCCGATTCCGAGAATGCGCCGCCGCGCGCCGCGTCGCCGGAGCCGTGGAGCGCCGGAGCGCGGGTTCGTTCGCACTCGCTCTCGCCACAGAGTACACTATATTATACTCTCTCTCTCTCTTACTCGGTTCGTCATCATGTCGCTATAATAACAGTACGGTGCGCTCTTATTTCTATAGAATTAGAGTTTAATATGGATTGACGGGCATGCATAAAATGTGATTTTTGTGTCATTGTAGTCGCATATAAGATTGACCACGCTTTTATTATTATCCTTTTTATTTTATTAGATTTTCTTCTGCCAACTTCAACATTGTTTTAGTTGTATTTATTTTTATTTTGGGCCAGGAAGTAAAATGGAAAAATAAAACAAAAGTGACATTTTTTTTATTGAAAGCAAGATATTTTATTAAACTTTTATTATTTACACTTTCCGAAATGTAAGGTGAAATCTAAGAAAATTTGAATTTCGCGGGCTACTACTACGCAATCACCTTAAATCATATGAATAAAATGACCTATTGTAATGTCTGTAAACTGTTCAATTCAAAATGTGCCAAATGATCCAAGGAACCGAATGAATAAAATTTTCTGGGGGAACCGGGGAACCAAAATGACCGAGTGAGTGCCGGTGCCAAACGGTGCCAAAGGAATAACTAAGGTGAACCGGTACCGGACTCGGAGTCGGAATAAGTGAATCAATTCACTTTCCGGAATAAAGATTACCCACGCCTACTGTCGACTAATGGATGTTCCACAGATAACTAATTAGGGATGTTCGACTGTTCAGTTGTTATGTTCCGCCAGCTTTTTTTTTTTTTTTTTTTTTTTTTTTTTTCATGATTTTACTGCAATCTGTCTCCTTCTCTGGGACATTCAGCAGTTTGTAGGGTGGGTTACATTCGATGTCTTGCTAGGTTAATGACCATTGTCAAGCCCTATTCTTTATTTTACAGTATTTGTGACTGACTGGTTAAGTCCTGGGTTATTTTCCGCTTCAGTCGTCGCGTATTTTGTTCTTCGTCCATTAATGCCTGCGCGAGGACATTCGGATGTCTGGTTATCCGTCTTTTGTACGATTTCGTATGTCTTATTATTTCTTCCCTTATTGTAGGCATCTTTAGGTCGTTGTGTAGCTGATCATTAGGCACGAACCATGGGGCGTTGGTGATTATTCTGAGCATTTTATTTTGAAACCGTTGCAGGATCTCTATGTTTGAGTTGGAGGCAGTGCCCCAGAGTTGGATACCGTATGACCAGATGGGCTTCAGTATTGCTTTATACAGGAGAATTTTGTTCTCAAGCGATAATTGGGACTTTCGACCGATAATCCAATAGAGTTGTCTCAGTTTTTGGCTTAGTTGTTTTCTCTTTGCAGCTTTGCCGCTAAAAAATGTCTAATATTTTGCGGCAAAGCATTAAACACTTTCACACATACAGCATAGGAACTTTTTTGAAATAGTGTTGTATTAGTTATCATGTTGCGAGGAAAAACATCTTTAGCTCTAGTTAATACTGTGGCTGCGTTTTCACAAATACACCAATTTGAAAAATGTACAAACACACTAGTCATAATATTTAGTCCTTTTAACAATGATTTACATGAGACAAACGGAGGAGTACCTGTAGTTGCATTAACGCATTTTTTTGCAATAGAAATGCTCTCGATTTATCTGTTGAATTGCCCTATAGATATGCCATATGGTAATAAGGCTGTTTTGCGAAGTCGTGACAAAACGTATACAAACCTATTGATTCTGATGCATATTTGATCAATGTGCAATTTCCAGTCACAATAACGATCAACAGTTATTAGTCCGATTAAGGAATGACTCAAAGGAGGGTATAGAGTGCATGAGCGGGAACCTAAGGGATATTTTCAGAAACTTGTTCAGAGTACTTAGAGGGAAAACATACTAAAAGTCCTGACGTCTAGGAGGTGAGGCGGAGGGAGGAGGGGGGAGGGGTACAAAGACCTCAATTTTAGGTTTTTTGCTAACCAGTCGCGTGCACCTAAGTGACTTTTGTCACTTTTTTTTTTGACCGTTGAGTGCTCTCAAGTGACAAATGTCCCTTTTTTAGTTCAGTATGATGCATCGGAGCAATCTCGTTATTTCTTTCTATCGCGTTACGTTTCTTATCTTTTTCTCTTTTCTACTCGAATCTTAATACATTCCTTCATGCAAGAAATACGACAAAAGTTCCACAATAGTTCATTCGGCTTGAAAAAAAAATGTCAAATGTCAGTCGTTGATTCTCGCGCGTAAGTGAGGTTAATCTAACGCCTGTAAATTAATAGTTTTGAAGTAAGAAGAATGTTTTTTTTTATTTTATGGTGTGTAAATAGAGCTATTCCACTGTTAAAAGTCATAAAATATATATGTTACCGATTTACTTTTTAAAATAATCGTATTTCAAAAACACTTTTTTTTTTTTTCAACTTTAGTCAATGTTTGGCCCTAAATATAATAAATTAGAAACGAAATGTCAACAAACATTCATTACGACTTGAAAGAGTCATTCACAAGCATGAATAAAAACAACACTTGTGTCGACCCATGTCGACTACACCTCAACAAAAAATTGTTTATTGAGCGCGCCCATTTAGCGCACGGCGGGTCGCCATTTATCGCTGACCTAGGAGCACTTGACGCGTTTTTTTTAGCACTCGAGCGGCTAATATCTTTAAAAAGGTGCGTTTTAGCAAAAAATATTCTAAGATAAAATTAAAGCTTACAAAAGTCACTATTACTTTGACCTCATATACTTTTTCATATTTCCATTCGTTTATGAGCTACACGCTCCAGAAATATAGAATATTTAAATTATTCAGCGGAACTCTAACAGATGCCTTGAGAAGTTTAGGAGACCTGATATGCTTCTGGAGGGAGGTGTGCTGGATGGAGTGAAGGCCGTCATGGCTCACATACAATGGTCCTCATCGGGACTAAGTGCGGAAAACAAACCCACTAACATATTAGTTGGAACAAGATGATGATGAGTTATTCAGCGTGATGACCATTACCTGATGCCCGAATTATCTCTAAATTTATTTTAACATAAGCTGGGAGTACCTCCACGAGGTTAGGGCGGTAACAGTAAGATATCGCGGTTTTTGTAACAGAAGATAACTGAGCTTAGGCGGGAAAAACGTCATGAAAATTGCTTTTCGCTCAATGCTCACTGTAGGAATCGCAACCTTACTGGCTAAAACTGAAAAATGACGATGAATGAATGAATGAATGACAAAAAATGAGATGCAATAGCATGGATATGAACACATCCTCTTCTTACACTCATTTACCGGCTACGATACAACATCAGCAACGTTTAGAAGAAGCAAGGTGGGTTTCTATAAATTGTATTTCAATTCGGAAATTATTCAGGAAGCAGCAAAGATCTTTTACAACCCAAGCTCCAACCATAGTGATGTTGCAGAAGCTGGGAAGGTGTGCTGCCTGAAATGGTATGGGACACCAGCAAAAGTGACCTTTCTCAATGTAATTCTTCAAGAGGGTTTTATCGCCCTTTTTGAAGAAGAGCACCACCACACCCCTGTGCCATGCTTGTGGCGTTTGACCTTCTAGTATGACGGAGTTAAATAACTTCTGAAGGGCCCGTAGGATTGGTGTACCACCCGCCTTCAGAAGCTCTGCCGTAACTCCATCATCACCAGGCGCCTTGTTGTTCTTAAGCTGTTCGAGAGCCATTCTAATCTCGCACAGGCTGACGTCCGGGATGTCGTCGGTAAGTGTTGGGTTAGTCGTGCTCTGGGATCTGAGGCACAACTATCGACAGGTGACTGGGTTTTCGTATACAGCTGTCCGTAGAACCTCTCGATGTCTCCCAGCAACTCAGGTCTAGACGTGACGACTCTGCCATCCTCAGTCTTCAGCTTCGTCAGTTGCCTCAGTCCAACAGATAGTTCTCTTGCAAACACTTTAGAGCCTTTGTTCCGCTCAATAGCTTCTTTAATACAATTTGTATTAAATTGACGCGTGTCGCGAGTCAAAGACTTTAAGATCTGTCTGTTGAGCTGCCCGTACCTGGTAGCATCATCAGAGGATGTCAGAACCATTTTCCGTCTTTCGTCCATAAGCTGCAGGGTATAGTCAAAGATCTTTTTGGTTCTGTTTGTACGGTGGGCCTTGAAGACCTTAGACCCAGCCGTATGGACAGCTTCTACGAGCCTGTCGTGGTATGAGTCCACTTCCTCGCAATCTGCTAGGCATTCGAAACGGTTTTGCAGTTCGAGCTGAAAGGGTTCAGGGTTTTGGATGTAGATGGGTAAAGGTCGGAGCGTAGACTTTATCAGTCGGAACCTCTGGAGCTTGACATTTAGGTTCAATGAACCTCTCACCAGTCGGTGATCGCTCCCGGTTTTAACCGTATTGAATACTGAGACGTCATTGAACATCTGTCTACTAGTCGACAAGATAAAGTCTATCTCGTTTTTTTTTACCATCGGGGCTTACCCAGGTCCATTTGCGATTTTCCGGCTTCTTGAAAGAGGAGTTCATCATAAAGAGTCCCTCCTTCTCCATGAAGTCGGCCAACATTTGGCCCCGGGGATTCCGGTCTCCAGTTACAAATTGCCCCAGCAAATTAACCAGCTTCGTGTTAAAGTCCCGCATGACCACAGTGAAATAAGAGTTCGAGGTATGTATGGCTCTAGAAATATCCTCATACATGACCTCAACCTCATCGTCGAAGTCGGCGCGTAAACCTGTATGACCTTCAACGAATACCACTTGGTAATTCTGAGTATAAGGTACGCAACCCTAGTCGACACACTCCCGATTTTCACTATGTTGTGGATGAGGGACTTGTGTACTATGAACCCACCACCTTGGGACAGTTGGTCGCCCTCCCGGAAATAGAGCAGATTCCCGGATTTCAGGATTATAGTGTCCTCCCCCTCTCTTCGAACTTTAGATAATCCTATTATGTCCCAATGTAACCTGCTCAATTCTTCCTCCAGTTCGATCATCTTCTCGTCGGTACGCAGTGTGCGTGTGTTGCCAGGGCCAGAGGTCGTCGGTTTTGGCAACGCGGAATCTGCCGGGGAATCTTAGCACCCCCTGCCCTGCCGTAACCACGGCTGTTACCACGGCTGGGAATAGCAGGGCTACCGGGGACTGGGGGCCGCGGTTTAATTGTGTCCTTCATTTGAGGGGATCTGCCATAATAGCCACGCTTGGCAAACGGGTTGGCAATCGCAGTAAGGTAGACATTGGTACTCATGAGGACGCTGCTGCCCATTCTCTGGTATATATTCCCTCGGGACGACTTCTACGTCCCCCCGCGGGATGAGAGGGGGTGGCGATATTCTCTAGGCCGTCACCACACAGCCACTAAGATCCACTAAGAGAGTAGCTAAATATAATTCCTGAAGCACACATCACCAAGTGCAGCAGTGGCTTGGGAATGAGCTGCTCCCTCAAGAGTGGGGGTGGAAAAATTTATGGTGATTTCTTGGTGCCAAGAATAACAAAAGATTTACCGGCGCTGCAGGTTTTACTAAAAATAATATTTTGTCGCTGCACCTAGGATTGTAGCAGCAGCAAATGTGGATGTCGCAAAGCTATTCTGAAATTTTCTACTGCGTGCCTTCATTGCCAAGGGAAATGCTTCAACGGCGTGTCTTTTAGCGAGGAAGACGACTTGAATGACCATGAAGATGATTGAGAGCCCTCTCAGCAAGAATCACATACCACTGAGGAAGGCGAGGAAGAAGATACCACAGAAAACTACCTTTTTCCAGGACCCTCATGACCTAAGAGAATAAAAATGTGAATCATTCACAGAATTGGACTTAGAAACTAATATTTCAAAACATTTTTTAATTGCACTTTTCCAGAGCCTGTAGTTTGAAAACGGATGGGATATGGAAAAGTATCAAAGTTATAGAAAATTTTATAAGATTTCATTTCATCTTAGAACATTTTTTGCTAAAACGCGCCATTTTTGAAATATTAGCGTAAAACATAAAATTGAGGTCTTTGACCACCTCCCCTTCCTCAAAGTAAAAGCAAACAAAGTGCATGTATAATGAGTTATATCTGGTATGACATTAATATAGAAAAGAAAAAGAGTCCATGCTTATTTACGAGATAGTCTGATTGGCAATATTTAATTAGAGTTCCACATTCCAGAGCGGCATATTTTTTTACTGTTTTCTTTTTAATCTATATTTTTTGATCTGTGATATGATAATGAATAAATAAACATCCGGGCCAAATATCACGTTAATAATAGGTCTTTACCTATGAAATTGCCGTTTTGTATGAAAAAATTTAAACGAATTTTTTTCATGAATTTTTTTATTTGTATTAATCGAAGTTATCACCCATGCAATCAATGCATCTTTGCCATCGCAGTGGCAGTTTATTGATGCCCTTCTTAATGAAATCAGCTGGACGGGAGGCAACAAATTCTTCAAAGGCATTTTGTACTGCCTCTCGGGTATTGAATTTTTTTCCCGCCAAGAAGTTATCCAAATTCTGGAAAAAGTAGTAGTCTGTAGGCGCAAGGTCTGGTGAGTAGGGCGGATGACGGAGAGCTTCCAACCCCAGTTCTTGCAACTTGGAGACCGTCTGCTGTGCAGTATGAGGTCGCGCGTTGTCGTGCAGGAGCAGCGGAGACGAGCGATTGACCAATGCTGGTTGGAGATGCGCCAGCTTCTCCATCATTGTGCTCAGTTCTTCACAGTACACATCTGCAGTAATGCTCACCCCGTTTGGTAAGAAGCTGTGATGAATCACACCGGCGCTAGACCACCAAACAGTGACCATCACTTTTCTAGGGGTAAGTTTTCGTTTAGGGCATTGTTTAGGTGCTGAACCAGGATCCAACCAACTTGCTGAGCGCTTGCGGTTATCAAACAGAATCCATTTTTCATCGCAGGTAACAATGCGGTTCAAAATTCCTTCATTTGTGTGTCTGTTGAGCAGTGCAAGGCACGTCTCGACGCGTACTTCGCGCTGGCGATCATTGAGTTCGTGGGGCACCCATTTGTCAAGCTTTTTTACCTTGCCAATTTGACGCAAATGGACCAATATTGTTTTGACGCTAACGTCGAAAGCTGCTGCTAATTCAGCCGTAGATTGTGTATCATCAGCTTCCACAACCGCCTTTAATTCGTCATTGTCGACCAAAGTCTTCGGACGACCGCGAGGTTCATTTTTCAGGTCGAAATTTCCAGAACGGAAGCGAGCAAACCAATAACAGGTGGTGCGTTGGTTTGTAGTGTTAGCTCCGTAAACGTCGTTGATGTTGCGTGCCGCTTGTGCCGCGTTGCTGCCACGACGGTACTCATATTCCATAATTACTCGAATTTTTAACGTATCCATGATGACGAAAAAGATTGAAATGCGATGAAAATGTAACACTAATCAATAAAGAAATGACTACTTTTGGAAAAAAAAATCCATGTTTTTAAAATAAAATTAATTTGAAATTAGAATTCTTAGCCAAACAAAAATTATTTTGATTTGAAATGGCCAGTACTGCAGAACGGCAATTTCATAGGTAAAGACCTAATACAAGCAGCTGTTTAAGCTGACACAATAAGTCAGTCATTGTTATTGTTATATGACTGCAAATTTCTCAATCTCGTGATTTCATTGAGATATTTGATATCATGAGGATTGTTTAGTGGCTTGCGGTGGTACAGAGTACTAATAATTAAACCATCTAAAGACTTAACCTGGCTTTATGAAAAATTCAATTCAATTCAAAATTAAAATGCATGAACTGAGATCGACAACGGCTCGATTCAAAGTTGTCCCTTGTAACTTGTGTACAGTTTCACAATAGCATTAGTCGCATGAGTATAGAAGACTTTCAAACCAGAGCCACAACCGTCCCCATAGCTTATAATAACATTTGTTAACAATTCGAAGACACTTTGGAATCGTTTAAAAATACTGACCCTATTTACAGTTTATTTACAACTGGATTTCAGAAGTGGTGGAAACTAAATCCTAAAGTATTGGACCATAAAACTTCATGTGAATATTTAGAAAATCTCGAAAGTGGAAATCTGGAAATGAGATTAAAATCTCACACCACAATAGATGATGCAACCTTGCAATTAATGAATACGGAAAAACAGAAGTGGAAAAATCTTTTATCTTGATTATTAGATATAACATTGTTTTTGGCTAAACAAAATCTAGCATTTCGTGGACATGATGAAACCCAAGGGTCGTCTAATAAAGGTAATTTCTTAGAACTAGTTAAACTGCTGTCAAAGTATAATGCAGTACTCAAAGAACATATACTATATTTGCAGCAGGAAAAACCACCTAAAGTAACATATTTATCGCCAGGAATACAAAATGAGTTCATAAATGTTTTAGCTATTCATGTAAAATGTCAGCTTGTCAACGAAATTAAATCGGCCAAATATTTCGGAATCATGTTTGCTAACCTGAGGTTCACATGTCGATCAAATGTCTGAAGTGATTCGTTTCGTAAAAATTAATAATAGAAAAGTAGAAGTCAAAGAAGTATTCTTAGGATTCTTTCCTTTACATGAAAAAAAAGCAGCTGATTTAAGTGCTGAAATACTAAAGAAGCTTGAAAACGATGGCTTAGATATTATTATGTGTCGTTAAGGTTATGATAATGCTGCAGTTATGAGTGGTATACACGGAGGAGTGCAAGCTATTATAAAAAAAAAACAATAAAGCAATTTTGATTGGTTGTATAGATCATTCAATTAATTTATGCGGCCAACATTCGTTCGCGCAAAATGTGACTTGTGTTACATTTTTCGGAGCAGTGGAAACAATATTTAACTTTTTTTCAACTTCCACAAGCCGTTGGGAAGTGCTCCTCAATCACAGCAAGCATCTGTTAAAAGACTTTCAACAACGCGCTGGAGTGCTCATTATGGTGTAGTTAAAAATATTGGCTGAAAATTTTGATGGGATAATATCTGCAATTGAGGAACTATGTGACCAAGACGTAAATTTAGAAACTAGAGGTGCTGCACAAAATCTATTGCCTGCTGTGTGCAATTTCTCATTTCTTTGTTTCTTCTCTTTTGGAATGATGTGCTAAGGGAAGTGAAAAATGCTCAGATTGCATAACAAAGTAAACGTTTATGTGTTGATGAAATAATCATAAAACTAGCAGCACTTCGTCTATTCATTGGAGAGAAACGGTTGCATCTAGCAGAAGAGACAATAGATTTTGCTGTACAAAAATCGGGAAAATACAACATGGAACATTTCGATGGAACGTCGAATTCGTCGCAAGAAACGCATGCTCAGTGAGTTGGCATCGTCCACCGATTCTGGACTTACACTTAGAGCGGAACTTCAAAAGGACATGTTAGAATGTCTTGACAGATTCAGTATTAAACTTGAAACAAGAGTTTTGAGGTTGTGCAGTCAAAGACCTTGCTTTCGGCAAACACAGAACAGTTCAAATTTGCTATATCAAAATTTACTAACCTTTACGATGAAGTAAAAGTGAAGATCAGAAACAGAACTCCTTTTAGAAATACCAAGATTGAGAAGACATTTAAAAGCGGCTAATGTTACTGTCTCTAATTGGGCGACACTGGACTTTTTGAAATTTATTGTGAAATAGGATTTTACAGAATCTCTTCCGAATCTAACGGTCGCACTAAAGTTATGTATAACAATATGTGCATCAGTTGCTTCATGTGAGAGAAGTTTGAGCAAATTAAAATTAATTAAAAATTACCTGCGGTCTACAATGACTGAAACCAGATTATGCAATCTTGGTATTTTAACGATAGAACATGAAGCAATACAAAATATAAATTTTGAAGACGTGATTTCGGAGTTCGCTAGTGTCAAATCTAGAAGGAAGAAATTTAAATTTTTAACAAACTAAATTTGTTTCACATAATATACAAATATTTGTAATAGGTACTCGTATTTTAATAAAACGTAAATGATTATAACTTTTTTTATTTTAACATATTCGATTGACTTTTGGGGTGACACCTATAAAATCCGCCCCAGGTGCCACCTATGCTAGCTACGCCACTGTGCCTATACAGCATGTCTGTGTAATGGAGCAAAATTAGGATCTGATAGTATACGTGTTAGAGAAAATTATAAACCGAATTGGCAAATGAGACTGTAAATAGAATCATTAAATATAGATCAGACATTGCAAACCTGCTTGAGTATAAACAAGGCAATAGAAGCAAAATAATTAAATCTTCAGTAGAATTAATAAAAAGTAGGTATCAGGTACATGCTCAATACGAAAAACAAAATACAGACATTGAACATTTCCTTAATACATTACAACAAAAATTAAAGTACAGTGGCCAAAAGACTCAAGAGATAGGTAGGTATATAACATGCACGGAACGAAAGTCTCAGAATATACAATTTTCAAATAACGAGAAACTCTTCTACCGAAACCTAAAGAAAATAATCACCCAAGTACACAAAACCAATGATCAATACCTACCGACATTCTAAGACGATATTGGGCCAACATCTGGGAAAGCCCCGTACAACATAATATCGAAGCTAGTTGGATTCAGGCTGTTAGTGAAACGACTTCAAACATACCTACAATGGAGTTTGAAATGATACCTGTCGAAACATTTATACAAGTTCTCAAACGTTCACACAACTGGAAATCACCTGTACTGACAAAATACAAAACTATTGGTATAAAAAATTTACTTCTACTCACTCACACATACACAGACATCTTAACAAATTCGTACTATGACCAGACACAATGCCAGATTATATTACACATGGAGTAACTTATATGTTACCAAAAGACAGTGACACTCAAAACCCAGCTAAGTACCGACCAATAACATGCCTACAAACAATTTACAAAATTCTAACAGCTTGTATAAGTGACATCACTTATACGCATTTGTCTAAAAGTAATATTATTGCTGAAGAGCAGAAGGGATGTAGGAAAAATAGTCAGGGCTGTAAGGAACAACTGACAATAGACGCGATAGTACTTAGTGAAGCGAAGAAGAAGAAACGCAACATTTACACCATGTTTGTATACTACCGCAAAGCTTACGATTCTGTCCCCCATAGCTGGCTGTCAAAAGTGCTAGAACTTTATAGAGTAAATAAAAAAATCATATCATTTCTCACAAACTCTATGGAAAACTGGAAAACCGTTCTTCAAATAATTCTACAAACGATCCAATTACAACTGAACCGATTCGTATTTTAAGGGGAATTTTTCAAGGTGATGCTTTTAGCCCACTTTTGTTTTGTTTAGCTCTTAGCCCACTATCTAATCTCCTTAATAACAGTAGCTATGGATATAAAGTGACCCAGTAACGGCACAGAATTAAGTATTTCGCATTTGTTCTATATGGACGATATTAAACTCTTCGCTAATAACAAAGACAATTTATTCCATCTAGCGGACATTACACAGAAATTCTCAAAAGATATTTGTATGGTTTGGAGTAGACAAATGTAAAATTTTGTCAGTCAATAGAGGAAAAATATTAAAAAATAGTTACACTTTAGATACAGGAGAGGAAATAGAACCGATTAACGGCGACTATAGTACTTATAAATATCTAGGATTTAAGCAATCCCAAACAATAAATCAAAAAGAAACAAAAGCAGAATTAATTAAAACATTTAAACACCGACTACATACTATTTTAAAAACACATTTAAACTCTAAGAACACAATAAAAGCTATCAACACTTTTGCTGTACCCATACTCACATATTCTTTTGGTATTATTAATTGGTCGCAGACAGATTTAATAAAACTACAACGAACAATTAATACCCTAATGACTAAAAACCGGAAACATCATCCCAAATCGTTGATAGAAAGACTTGTTGTACCACGCCACGAAGGCGGACGAGGTTTAATCGATATAAAACCTTACACAACAAGCAGATTACTACACTCAGGAACTATTTCCATACAAAATCAGTACATTCATCCCTCCACAA
This sequence comes from Pseudoips prasinana, assembly GCA_951640165.1. NCBI lineage: Eukaryota > Metazoa > Arthropoda > Insecta > Lepidoptera > Nolidae > Pseudoips > Pseudoips prasinana. The sequence goes on along the minus strand of OX621259.1, from coordinate 11,353,487 downwards.
TCAAGCATCAGCATTAGATATTAAACTCACCCCACTCAACCTTTGCAACACGCAAATACAACCTAATGAGGAAATAATAGAAACACAACAGAGAATAGCAAGATGGGCCGAAAAGTCACTCTATGGAAGACACCGGTCTGATTTAAGCCAACGACATGTCGACAAAGAGAAGTCGAACATTTGGCTTAGAAGAGGAGATCTGTTTCCGAAACTGTGGGTTTCATGCTTGCTATACAAGACCAGGTAATAACTACACGTAATTATATAAAATTCATTATAAAAGATTATCGTCAACCTACAGATATTTGCAGACATTGTAATGCAGCTTCCGAAACAATACAGCATATTACCGGGGCTTGCAAATCTTTGGTTCAAACGGACTAGAAACACAGACATGACCAGGTTGCCGCAATAATACACCAACACCTAGCTCATCAATACCAATTTTTAATACGCAAAAGGGCTTTTTTGCGGTTTACTGTGTTTGGTTTATATTATAAATATAAACCAAACACAGTATTGGAAAATACTTCCTGCAAAATTTACCATTATTACTGACAAAACTATCCATTACAATAGACCTGACATTACATTATTTAATAAAGAGTCTAATTCTGTGTATCTCATTGATATAGCCGTACCCAACACCCATAGTATCCAGTCGACTATCTCAGAAAAACTTGCTAAATACCAAGACTTAGCAATAGAGTTAAAAACTCAGTGGAGAGCTCAGACCGTCCATATTGTACCAATAGTACCTAATATCATCCACTGGTATTATCCCTAAAACTCTTACACACAGCTTAGAACTTCTTGACATACCCACGTAGATACAATATCCACTTAATACAGAAAGCTACGATTCTAAACACTTGCCGTATTACAAGAAATTTTTAACTTCGTCCACAATTTCATCAAGTTTCCTTGCGTAGCTTGGCGTGCTTGGCTACGGCCCGTATGTCAAGTAAACTTACCCCTCTAAAAAGGAAGAATAAAAAAAAAAAAAAATTATAATAGAACATTTATTTCATTTTAGGTACATAGATACATCTTAAACATAGATACAATTTGATAGTTTCGATTTAGTAGACTTTTGTGAGAGCTGGAGTCTATACTGGGTTCAAGACCTGTATGACAGATCTCCAGGCAATCCCACTTAAATTACTTAACTTAATGCGGATATGCCTAAGTAAATTCAAAACGGAATGATCATTGTATTGGTATTGAGAGGAAAACTGATAAAAGAAAGTGAATTGTGTATAATATTAAACAATAGTAGATATGTGTGGGTGTGTGAGTGTGTGCATGTTTGTGTGCGCGTGTGCGTGTGTGAATAAGGTATTTAAGTGAGTATTCTAATCATATTTTCGGTCTCAGCGTAGTCCAGTTTAGATAACCAGTTCGATACTATTTTTTTACATCTCGATTTACACATAGGATATATATTTAAAATTTTATTTGACTTATTGTAAATAAAACTGCTAAGAAAATAATAGGAACGTTTGGCCAAACCACAACTCACACGGACGGAAAAGCAAACTGTATTTTTACGGCGAAGAGAATTAAATTTAGAAGGTTCAAAGGGAATCTGGGAGTGAGTGGTTAGAATGAGGTTAAGAATGAACAATTTTCGAACGGAGAGAACATTGCAAGTTTTGTATAAATCGGTTGTAGGAAATTGATACGGCAGCCTCCAGCCTTCAGGATAGCTCTCTGAGCGCGTTAAAGCTTCAGCATGTAAGTTTTGGCGGCGCCACCCCATGAAACGATACAATACTGAATGACAGATTGACAAAGCGCAAGATATACAAGTTTTAAGACACGCGTATCAGCAATGTGACGGAGGTTCTTAAAAATGTATATGAGCCTACGTAGTCTAGACGTAAGGCTATCGATATGTTTATAAAATTGTAAGCGGTTATCAATCTGAACACCCAGATATTTTATGCAGTTTGTACGGTTAAGGCGTGGACAGTTACATATACCATTGCGCGGCAGAGGACAAGAGCGGGGAAATAAGGAACAAGAAGAAGGTATGTTTCGTGTCAGGGATAGTGAAAAGGTGAGGTAATTCGTTATCTCAATATTCAGAGTGAGCAAGTTATAGGCCAACCAGAACCAATCAGAAAATACTTGAAATCCGAAATGAGCATGCTGGAATACTGACTCCCCAGGAGTCACCGTGGAATACCAGAGCAGTATCATCGGCATAAGTAAAAATAGATGAGTTAGGAAACTTTAACTGACATAAGTCATTTCTATTAGTAGGATAAAATGATCGTACTTAACTGCTTAAAAAAAATTGATTCGGTTTTCATGATCGGTGCGATCATGAAAACCGAGTAAATTTTTTTTGTTTTTTTGTTAATTGTCAATCTGTCATTCAGTATTGTATCGTTTCATGGGGTGGCGCCGCCAAAACTTACATGCTGAAGCTTTAACGCGCTCAGAGAGCTATCCTGAAGGCTGGAGGCTGCCGTATCAATTTCCTACAACCGATTTATACAAAACTTGCAATGTTCTCTCCGTTCGAAAATTGTTCATTCTTAACCTCATTCTAACCACTCACTCCCAGATTCCCTTTGAACCTTCTAAATTTAATTCTCTTCGCCGTAAAAATACAGTTTGCTTTTCCGTCCGTGTGAGTTGTGGTTTGGCCAAACGTTCCTATTATTTTCTTAGCAGTTTTATTTACAATAAGTCAAATAAAATTTTAAATATATATCCTATGTGTAAATCGAGATGTAAAAAAATAGTATCGAACTGGTTATCTAAACTGGACTACGCTGAGACCGAAAATATGATTAGAATACTCACTTAAATACCTTATTCACACACGCACACGCGCACACAAACATGCACACACTCACACACCCACACATATCTACTATTGTTTAATATTATACACAATTCACTTTCTTTTATCAGTTTTCCTCTCAATACCAATACAATGATCATTCCGTTTTGAATTTACTTAGGCATATCCGCATTAAGTTAAGTAATTTAAGTGGGATTGCCTGGAGATCTGTCATACAGGTCTTGAACCCAGTATAGACTCCAGCTCTCACAAAAGTCTACTAAATCGAAACTATCAAATTGTATCTATGTTTAAGATGTATCTATGTACCTAAAATGAAATAAATGTTCTATTATAATTTTTTTTTTTTTTTTTTTTTATTCTCCCTTTTTAGAGGGGTAAGTTTACTTGACATACGGGCCGTAGCCAAGCACGCCAAGCTACGCAAGGAAACTTGATGAAATTGTGGACGAAGTTAAAAATTTTCTTGTAATACGGCAAGTGTTTAGAATCGTAGCTTTCTGTATTAAGTGGATATTGTATCTACGTGGGTATGTCAAGAAGTTCTAAGCTGTGTGTAAGAGTTTTAGGGATAATACCAGTGGATGATATTAGGTACTATTGGTACCGCCGTGGTCTCCTTCTGCGAAGCAGTCATGCTCCAGAAGGAGGCCGCCGAGCGGGATCGGGAGCGAGCCGACCCCGCTCGTAGACGGAGGAGGCGTCGTCGGGGCGGCGGCGGCAGCCGTTAGCCCTACTCCCCTCGGGGTTGCGGTGGCAGTATGAGAAGTGTCCTCTACTGCTGCCATGTGCAAGCAGCCCCGGGAAGACAGCGAACTGTTTGTGGCACAGTCGCTGTGCCGTACTGGCAGGAGTCGGCAAATGGGGAGGGCAACTCACAGTCCTCCCCGGGTGCGTGTCCCGACCATCTGGGACACGGCGCAAAAGGGGGGCACCGGAGCAGCATACCCGCGTTCCCGGGGCTCCCCCCATCAGGCGCCAGAAGAAGTCCACGGCAGGTTAGGTTTAGTCGGTGCGAGTCCGACATACCCACCCGCAGACACTTTTTGCGGGTGGCATGCATTAGCATTCCCCCTGCCTTATAAAAAAAAAAAAAAAAAAAAAAAAAAAAAACTATTGGTACAATATGGACGGTCTGAGCTCTCCACTGAGTTTTTAACTCTATTGCTAAGTCTTGGTATTTAGCAAGTTTTTCTGAGATAGTCGACTGGATACTATGGGTGTTGGGTACGGCTATATCAATGAGATACACAGAATTAGACTCTTTATTAAATAATGTAATGTCAGGTCTATTGTAATGGATAGTTTTGTCAGTAATAATGGTAAATTTTGCAGGAAGTATTTTCCAATACTGTGTTTGGTTTATATTTATAATATAAACCAAACACAGTAAACCGCAAAAAAGCCCTTTTGCGTAAAAATTGGTATTGATGAGCTAGGTGTTGGTGTATTATTGCGGCAACCTGGTCATGTCTGTGTTTCTAGTCCGTTTGAACCAAAGATTTGCAAGCCCCGGTAATATGCTGTATTGTTTCGGAAGCTGCATTACAATGTCTGCAAATATCTGTAGGTTGACGATAATCTTTTATAATGAATTTTATATAATTACGTGTAGTTATTACCTGGTCTTGTATAGCAAGCATGAAACCCACAGTTTCGGAAACAGATCTCCTCTTCTAAGCCAAATGTTCGACTTCTCTTTGTCGACATGTCGTTGGCTTAAATCAGACCGGTGTCTTCCATAGAGTGACTTTTCGGCCCATCTTGCTATTCTCTGTTGTGTTTCTATTATTTCCTCATTAGGTTGTATTTGCGTGTTGCAAAGGTTGAGTGGGGTGAGTTTAATATCTAATGCTGATGCTTGATTGTGGAGGGATGAATGTACTGATTTTGTATGGAAATAGTTCCTGAGTGTAGTAATCTGCTTGTTGTGTAAGGTTTTATATCGATTAAACCTCGTCCGCCTTCGTGGCGTGGTACAACAAGTCTTTCTATCAACGATTTGGGATGATGTTTCCGGTTTTTAGTCATTAGGGTATTAATTGTTCGTTGTAGTTTTATTAAATCTGTCTGCGACCAATTAATAATACCAAAAGAATATGTGAGTATGGGTACAGCAAAAGTGTTGATAGCTTTTATTGTGTTCTTAGAGTTTAAATGTGTTTTTAAAATAGTATGTAGTCGGTGTTTAAATGTTTTAATTAATTCTGCTTTTGTTTCTTTTTGGTTTATTGTTTGGGATTGCTTAAATCCTAGATATTTATAAGTACTATAGTCGCCGTTAATCGGTTCTATTTCCTCTCCTGTATCTAAAGTGTAACTATTTTTTAATATTTTTCCTCTATTGACTGACAAAATTTTACATTTGTCTACTCCAAACCATACAAATATCTTTTGAGAATTTCTGTGTAATGTCCGCTAGATGGAATAAATTGTCTTTGTTATTAGCGAAGAGTTTAATATCGTCCATATAGAACAAATGCGAAATACTTAATTCTGTGCCGTTACTGGGTCACTTTATATCCATAGCTACTGTTATTAAGGAGATTAGATAGTGGGCTAAGAGCTAAACAAAACAAAAGTGGGCTAAAAGCATCACCTTGAAAAATTCCCCTTAAAATACGAATCGGTTCAGTTGTAATTGGATCGTTTGTAGAATTATTTGAAGAACGGTTTTCCAGTTTTCCATAGAGTTTGTGAGAAATGATATGATTTTTTTATTTACTCTATAAAGTTCTAGCACTTTTAACAGCCAGCTATGGGGGACAGAATCGTAAGCTTTGCGGTAGTATACAAACATGGTGTAAATGTTGCGTTTCTTCTTCTTCGCTTCACTAAGTACTATCGCGTCTATTGTCAGTTGTTCCTTACAGCCCTGACTATTTTTCCTACATCCCTTCTGCTCTTCAGCAATAATATTACTTTTAGACAAATGCGTATAAGTGATGTCACTTATACAAGCTGTTAGAATTTTGTAAATTGTTTGTAGGCATGTTATTGGTCGGTACTTAGCTGGGTTTTGAGTGTCACTGTCTTTTGGTAACATATAAGTTACTCCATGTGTAATATAATCTGGCATTGTGTCTGATCATAGTACTGTGCTACAAACTTATCTGGCCCGGTGGCCAAAAGTAGAACTAATGACGCCAGTTTGAAATGTCAATCCATGACATTCCTGCCATTGATTGTTTGTTGCGCGTATTTATTTTTCTCTTTGTGGTTTTTAATTGTGAAAAATGCCGAAAGCTTTCAAAATTGATGCGGGGAACGTTATATTACAAGTATTAAATTATATGAAGGAAGAATAACGCCTTCAGGCACCAATTATACCCTTCAATAAGTTGTATGAATGCGTAGCTGCTGCTACCAAAGATATTATAATATAACAAGATTGCGCACTCCAAGATTTAGTTCAAAGTAAAATGAACTCAAAGTCTTTAAGATACAGTCCATTTCTCTTTGTAGTGTACCAATAGAAAAAAACGGACCACTTGAGAGGCTCTCGTTTTGGAATCTGTCCCTGTCTAACAGATGGCCAGCCAAAAATAACTTACTTGACGTATAAAATAGTAGAATTTTTGGTCAAACACCTAGGATTATGTTTTCATATAACTATAATTAAATAATTTTTATTTATTTAAGACGTACATAACGTTTTTTTAAACTATGTCTTATTCTTCGATAGCTTTTTAAATACATTTAATTTGGGTTTAGTAAATTCAATAGCAGTATTTATAAGAAATGACGTTTACCACACTCAATTTATAAACAAATATGGCGAATGTTTGTTTTGAAATTATTTATCGTATTGTGCTCCAATCCAGTTCCAATTTGCTTAAAAATGGTTTTAACTTGTTGCGTAAAAGGGTGTAAAAGTGAGGGTCATCTGGGGAGTGGTATTTCTTTTCACAAGTAATTGTTATCTTGTAATGTTTCTATATTTTGGCTAAGTTCAGCAACAGGGTAACCATTCGTTACGTATTTAATGGATCGTTTTTCTAGATTTCCCAAAAACGAGGAATTGAAACAAAAATGGATGAATATTGTTCCCGGTAAATAATAATCTGATATAGCAATTAACTGTTTTATTACAAATAACATTCACATTTGTTTTAGAGTTTTTGGACATTGACACAAAATACTATTCCCCACTACCAGTCACTAAGCATACCTACTCGAGATTGTTGCCTCTTACAACAAACGATTTTTCCAACCTGTCGTAATGTATATTAAGTATTTTATACCTACGTAATAATTGTCTGCTGTGTGGTGACTGCTACAAATATCAGAATCAGAATATCATCACCCCATCTCATCCCGTGGGGGGCGTAGAAGTCGACCCGAGGGAATATCTACCAGAGGACGGGAAGCAGCTTCCTTCTGAGTACTACGACCATCATACTGCGATCGCCAACCCGCCTGCCAAGCGTGGCGATTATGGCATATCCCGTCAAGATGATTCTTGAGGGAGGCTTGTCCAGCAGTGGACTTATTTAAGCTGTAATGATGATGATGATGATGAATAATTGTCTATTTCACTATATCTAACACTAAAACGAGGCTACTGTTTCCTCGTGTCAGTGTTTGTTATGAGTAAATAGGTAAGAAATAGACAATTGCTACACTCTTATTAATAACAAAAGATATAAAATTATCTCAGTTGTTTAGATTAAGCCACTTAGAAGATATTTTCAATTAAGGTAGTGAGTATAGTACTATCCGTGGAATAAATTTAAAAATCGGGCCTGTAGTCTATTAGTGTTACCTGATTTTCACAATCTAATCTATATTGAATATATGTATTACAATAATTATCCTAGAATACTATAGCCGACTGACACAAAACACTTGTTGCGAAAAAGAATATAAGTAAATAAAACATATAATATACTTGAAAACTATTTGGATACATTACGAATATATAATATTTGGAAAGTCTACTGCCTTTGTCCAAAATATCTACCACTACCCACACTTACATTAGGCGGGAATTGTACTATAAATAATTATATAATTTCCAAACGTTTAAAAAATCTACAAATAATCTTGGTATAATTTAATTTATATTGCTTGCAGAGAGGCATACAAAATAAAGAAAGTATAAGTAACGAAAACATCTCGAATACGTATACCTAGGTATGCAGTGGGGCGAACAGTAACTTTAAAAGCACTGCACAGGTAGTATGATTATAATTCAAAAGTAAGTTCATTCATTCTCATAAAAACAAAATTTTAAATTTGGCGCGTTAAAACATTCACATAATTCCACGACGCATGGTCACTCTATTAGAAGGAGATGCCATCCAAAACAGCTACTTCTTGCTCGGGCCGTTTTTGCTCCCTCAGTGCGCAATCTTGTTATATTATAATATCTTTGGCTGCTACAGGTTAGTGTTGTCAGCTTCTGAAAAAATACGAAATTCCCCCTCGCTCTTTAAATTAAAATACATATTTTAAAATATTCATTATTTATTTAATTTTTGCTGTTTTCTTTGTAGGTGTCTGGGAGTGATGTGTAAGAAAACTTGTGAAAGAAAAAGAGCATGGTAGATAGAATTCTGAAATCTTATCATTCATTGCAGAAGCTTTTGATAAAATAATAGTCAATGAATGGCAAAAGCATTGCAATAATGTACAAAAATATTGAAAATGTGTATCGAAAAAGGGATGGATACTTAGACGAGCCTTTCATCATTCATGGTAGTGATAGTGAAAGTGAAAGCAGTGATTGCGATAATGATGATGATGAAATGACTTCTGAATTAAACCATTCCGGTCACATAATAATACCTGGAGCATCTCCGTTAGAGAACACATAGCATACATTTTATGTAAATGATCATAATTATTGTATAAAAATATAAAGATGTTATAAAGATTAGTAATGACAGTATTTGTTTTCTTTTTAGTGAAGTAACATTTACGTTACAATGTGCATATTATTTTTACCCACTTTATTGCAAAAAATATTTACTAGCAACACTAAATGCGATAACAGCGACGCTGCCACCGGGTCAGAAAAGTTTGCGGGACTGTACGAATTTGTTAAGATGTCTGTGTATGTGTGAGTGAGTAGAAGTAAATTTTTTATACCAATAGTTTTGTATTTTGTCAGTACAGGTGATTTCCAGTTGTGTGAACGTTTGAGAACTTGTATAAATGTTTCGACAGGTATCATTTCAAACTCCATTGTAGGTATGTTTGAAGTCGTTTCACTAACAGCCTGAATCCAACTAGCTTCGATATTATGTTGTACGGGGCTTTCCCAGATGTTGGCCCAATATCGTCTTAGAATGTCGGTAGGTATTGATCATTGGTTTTGTGTACTTGGGTGATTATTTTCTTTAGGTTTCGGTAGAAGAGTTTCTCGTTATTTGAAAATTGTATGTTCTGAGACTTTCGTTCCGTGCATGTTATATACCTACCTATCTCTTGAGTCTTTTGGCCACTGTACTTTAATTTTTGTTGTAATGTATTAAGGAAATGTTCAATGTCTGTATTTTGTTTTTCGTATTGAGCATGTACCTGATACCTACTTTTTATTAATATATTTTATGCAGTTTGTACGGTTAAGGCGTGGACAGTTACATATACCATTGCGCGGCAGAGGACAAGAGCGGGGAAATAAGGAACAAGAAGAAGGTATGTTTCGTGTCTGGGATAGTGAAAAGGTGAGGTAATTCGTTTTCTCAATATTCAGAGTGAGCAAGTTATAGGCCAACCAGAACCAATCAGAAAATACTTGAAATCCGAAATGAGCATGCTGGAATACTGACTCCCCAGGAGTCACCGTGAAATACCAGAGCAGTATCATCGGCATAAGTAAAAATAGATGAGTTAGGAAACTTTAACTGACATAAGTCATTTCTATTAGTAGGATAAAATGATCGTACTTAACTGCTTAAAAAAAATTGACTCGGTTTTCATGATCGCACCGATCATGAAAACCGAATCAATTTTTTTTCAAATTACGTCCACTGCTTGACAAGAACCTCCTCACGAAATAGGGGATATAATCGCCAACCTGCAGACGGTAATAAAAACAACTCAATTGTGGAAATCTTTTGAACAGCTCTTTCTCGAGCAATAGAGTTCGTGCGGCTGACAACATGTATTTATTTAGAATTATATAAGTATGTCTATCAGTAGTCTGGTTGCCAAAGTTCAGCGTCGCCTAACCTTGGATCAGATATATATTTCTAGTAAGAAGTTGTTGCGATAAGTACACCTGTGTTTAGCTCTTCGTTAAAAAATAATATAAAGTAATATACTGGTCAGTATATTACTTTATATTATTTTTGCCAGCGTGACAGTTTGACCAGCGTGGGCAGGCCCCCTAAAAGATGGACCGATGATCTTGTGCGGGTCGCTGGATGCGGATAGCGCAAGACCGGCAATTATGGAGTGGCAATTTGGGGGAGGCCTTTGTCCAGCCGTGGACGTCTTTCGGCTGATATGATGATGATGATGATACTGACATTTAATAATAAATGTGTAATAGTTAACACCCTACCAGTCGAAGTGGTAGTATTCGTTTTCAATGGCTGGTTGCCTATGGCTGGCGGCTCTGAAAGTATATTGAAGAATTGCTATCCAATTTTTTATATTTGCTTCGTTTTTGTTATATTTTCTTTGTTGCATTTTCAAATTATCGGCACTTTTTACCCGACTGCGGGACGCAAAGGGTAATGTGTTTATCAGGCTATGTATGTATGTATGTTCCTTTGAAGCACTATACAGACCAAACGCCTGGACCGATTTTAATGATTCGCACGTCAATCGATTCCTTTCAGTCCGGAAAGTGTCACTAAAGACATGACGTTAGTGAAAATTCAATATGGCGACTACTCGACGCCATATTGTGAAAATTAAAAAAATTAAGTCAACAAACTATGACATGTGGGGTATCGTTGAATAGGTATTTAAAAAACATTTTTAGTTTTCTTTCAACATTTTTCGATTTGACCGGCCGTTTAGGAGCTATATCGATTTAAAGTTGCGTAACAACTATTCTCACATATAGGTTTTAAAACAGTAGAAATTTACGATGAAAAGACGAAAACTTCGTATGACTGTGCGTGCGAGTGTTGATGGATATATACTAAAGTATCTATTAGGTATATTGGACTACCTAAAGTATCTAACGGCTAACACGGTCGCCCATCTCCAACTTCAAACGATTTAGTACCTACTTAACTTCACTTGAAAAACTATATATAGGTAGGTACCTACCGAAATCGAATTGTTTTAAATGCAATGACAAAGATATAAAGAACAACGTCCCTTTGGTTGGTGTGAGAATCGAACTATCAACAACCGAATTTCATGCGCTTTGTGGACAAGGTAAATTTTAAAGAAAAATGTTACCTTTAATATTATGTTGGGGAGTAACTGTACACAAGTTGCAAGGGACAACTTTGAATCGAGCCGTTGTCGATCTCAGTTCGTGCATTTTAATTTTGAATTGAATTGAATTTTTCATAAAGCCAGGTTAAGTCTTTAGATGGTTTAATTATTAGTACTCTGTACCACCGCAAGCTATTAAACAATCCTCATGATATCAAATCTCTCAATTAAATCACGAGATTGCGAAATTTGCAGTCATATAACAATAACAATGACTGACTTATCTCTCAGCTTAAAGAGCTGCTTGTATTAACGTGATATTTGGCGTGGATGTTTATTTATTCTTTATCATATCACAGATTAAAAAATATAGATTAAAAAGAAAACAGTAAAAAAAAATGCCACTCTGGAAAGTGGAACTCTAATTAAAGTTTGCCAATCGGACTATCTCGTAAATAAGCATGGACTTTTCTATATTAATGTCATACCAGATATACGAGTAACTCATCATACATGCACTTTGTTTGCAGACGACATCCTTATAGTTTTGGCATAGAATCTGTTAAATAACTTTGACATAGAAATTAATAATACGATAGAAATTAATTCGCTTGATAAAAATAATCTGACCGCGAATTTGAGCAAGACACACTTTATTCAATTTTTGCGCAAAATGAGTAAATCATATTTACTAAATATAAAATATAATGGTCATAAACAAAGAAGAGAGTGTGAAGTTTTTTGGTAAATAGTATCTATACATATAATAAAATCGTAGGAAAGTCAAAACTGTACATTGAATATTTTTTTTTAAAGGATTCTTGGGGCCTGATCTACAATCGATATAGAAACCAAAAATATAATTTTTAGAATTTTTGTCTGTTTGTCTGTATGTATGTCCGGGCTAAACTCAAAAAGTACTGCATGGATTAACTTCAAATTTTGCATTAATATTACTAAAAGGTCGGGTCAACATATAGGCTACATATTATCACGCTATCACCTAAAATAGCCAAAAATAAAATTACTACATGGATTAACTTCAAATTTTGCATTAATATTACTAAGAGGTCGGGTCAACATATAGGCTACATATTATCACGCTATCACCTACGGGGGAGGAGCTGTGATCTTATCTATACATATAATAAAATCGTAGGAAAGTCAAAACTGTACATTGAATATTTTTTAAAAGGATACTTGGGGCGTGGTCTACAGTCGATATCGAAACCAAAAATATAGTTTTTAGAATTTTTGTCTGTTTGTCTGTATGTATGTCCCAGCTAAACTCAAAAATTACTGCATGGATTAACATCAAATTTTGCATGAATATTACTAAGAGGTCGGGTCAACCAAATCTAATGGGTGTAACCTTTGTGATTAATGCATCGTTGATTATTATTTTACTTTATTTGAATTGACTGACTTTACTTAAAGATGACATCGGGTAATTGTTTTTAAATTACAGTAGCAGTCTTAAGTTTATTTCATAGCTAGGCTATTTATAGGTTAGGTTTTCTTAAATTTCTATTGCTTATTTCTTTTTAAAGTTATATTTTTTAGATTAAGCTAGAAGTAAGTAGTTATACTGGTCATCATTCAAAATTGTCGCGGACGAAGTCGCGGGCACCAGCTAGTAACTAATAAAGTAGTTGTAGAGTGCGTGAGCGGGAACCTAAGCGATTTCTTCAGAAACTTGTTCAGAGTACTTAGAGAGAAAACATACTAAAAGTCCTGATGTTCAGGAGGCGAAGCGGAGGGAGGGGAGGGGGACAAGGACCTCAATTTTAGGTTTTACGCTAATATTTCAAAAATGGCGCGTTTTAGCAAAAAATGTTCTAAGATGAAATGAAAGCTTATAAAATTTTCTATAACTTTGATACTTTTCCATATCCCATCCGTTTTCAAACTACAGGCTCTGGAAAAGTGCAATTAAAAAATGTGTGGCTCTTAGTGGCTGTGTGGTGACGGCCTAGAGAATATCGCCACCCCCTCTCATCTCACTGAACAGTCGGGATCCATTGACAAATTAGATTGGCTGTCGACTAATGGATCCCGACTGTTCAGTTGTTATGTTCCATTATTAGAATATATTTTATTTTCTTCAATAGTAGGTATTCATTCAATAGTACATTATATAATTTTAGACCACCAGCCATCTATGTGCTTGTTTTTTTCTTTTCAGTTCTTTGTCTATGTACGTAGTTTGGTTCATTATTTACGCAGTTGGGTTTTTTATTAATTAAATAATTTTTTTTTCGTACAAATATTAATAAAAGCTATATTTTTACCTAATATATGTACGAAGGTCATACTTGAATTTGTGAATGAAGCAATTATTAATACAACTAGCTTTTAGAAGTTTTGCTTTCTTCACGCTGAACACGGAGGTGGACACCATCCAACCTGACGTCAGAATGGCGGGTCAAAAAAATATTCATATTTCTCGGAATGTATCATAATTATGTAGCAATTATTAAAGAAACGAAGCAAATATAAGAAATTGGATAGCAATTCTTCAATATACTTTCAGAGCCGCCTGCCATAGACAACCAGCCATTCTGACGCTCTCTAGTATTCACCTTAAAATTTTATCACTAACGCTACCTTCTCCGGTTCATCACTGTATATCACAATAAATCCATGCAGCAAACCTTCTCCATCATGAAGGAGCAGCTTCTGAAGCGGATGGCTCGGTTTGAAGATTTGCAGAAGGCCCCGGCCACAACTGTCACCTTTTAGCTGAAGACTTTTTGGCCTTTAAGAAGTTCCTAATAGAGTCATTAAACTGCTTCCAAAGGTAATTGAATGTGAAGCTACTATGAAGGAAGGTGTAAAAGGTGTCTTTAATGGTTTAATTAAAGACACCTTTTCCGGTGGAGAAGAATGAGCAGTTAATGGAGGTTATTGTCACTGCCGTCACCAATTACCTTCAGATATACAATTTTTCGGACACAGTCATTGAGCGGTGTCATCGCCTCTGAGTTTACCATTTGGGGACAAGTGTAGGCCGAGCTTGGTCGAGTTTGGATGCTGCCGAGTATTGTATTGTTTCTTTAGGTGTACAATAAAGTTAGTCGTCTCGAGATGTTATATACGTATGATATTAAATAAATAAAACAAAATATCCATTCATCACATCACATCGTCTTTATTCGAGATATAAATAAACAAAATTGCACAAATATACAAAAAAAATATACAAAAAAAAGATCAATTATGTGAAATTTTCAATTTCACATAATTGATCTTTAAAATGGTTTATCTTATTCGTAATAACATAATAAATCAAGCAGACAAAACATGATTTGCATCACAATGTTTTTATAAGTACCGAGATATGAGACCACAGTAGGTACCTACACTCGGCTACATATCAAGCTATACATTTCCAGTATAAGCTGAAATATAAATATCCCGCGTTTCAATACAATGAGAGGTCAGCTTATATTGGAATTTTAAACAAGCTAAAATAAGGTCTTAAATCATGTGGTACCAAAATCTCGGTAATTACAAAAACATTAATTACATATATTATGAAGTTTCTGGTACCCTTTCCGGATGGCTTACTTCAGACTTCATCTATACCATATCGAGCCTTTAAAGGATAAACGTCGTAAACAAAAAAATTACAAAATATTTTTTTTGTCAAAGATCATGATCAGTCAAATTTTTATTACTTTGATAAATTTACTGGGATACAATACAATGCGATTTTCGTCAATTGATTTCTCTTTAAAATTTCATGCCTAAAGATATTAAACGGCTTAGGAAAAACATGTATATACTAAAATGAATATAATTTCTTTTACGATTGCAACCAATCACCTTAACTATAAAAATGTTAGAAAACCTTTAACCGCTAAACAGTCTGTGGACTATACGCGGTCACATTAATTTCAACCTTATCGGCTTGAAATAAGGTCCAAAAGCAATCAAAAAAAAAATAGCAATGACTTTTTAAAGGTTAAAAAGTGTTTTCTAATTCCCTCGAGTTTAAAATGCTATTTTAATGACGTCTATATTTTTATAAGTTGGTGCTATGTTTTAATCCTCTCAGTTTTTTTTTACAAAATGTAAGTAAGTTTTATTTCATGTCTTAAAAACTAATATTTTTTATCCATACTCGGTAAATACACAATTTCAACATATATTAATAATTAGAAATGATATAAATCAGTGATAATTTATCGTCAATAATAGAATCGTTAAATAAATATAAATTGTATAAAAATGCTACGAAATGATTTCAGTGTTTTTACATTTTACGCTTAAATCTATTAAGATTCTTTGGTAAAATTATAAGGGTATGTCTCATATATAAATCAAGCAATTAATTTTAAACTTAAATATTTATTTACAGTATAGTATGAATAAACTTTATCAAGCGCTATTTGTAAAAAGTAAACCAAAGAAAATGGGACATAAAAATAATCAGAGATGGTCGAATTTGCTTAAATTTGAAATTCGCGCAAACACTGGCAGTCTGGAGTTCAGTTTACATGAAACATATATGAGACAGTACCCTTCCACGCAAGAGTAACCGTAATACATAACACCACTTTGGCTGAGGCATTCACACTTATAATTACATGATTAACTTAATTAATAAATTCTTAATAAAGGAACGTTTTTAATAGTTACAAACTTAAAATAAACCATAACCAACGAAAGAAGATTAAAAATGTGAACAATCTCCATAGATAATATCAGTTACAGTCAATTCTGTTCTTTTAATTCATTGAGTTTGGTCTTTAAAATTTATTTAGACAGCCATTCGTTTCACCACAGAGGAATCTATTATTTCAGCAAAAAAACCTAACCGTTAGAAAACCCCCGACTCAAAATATAATAACATCATTTTGGAAAAGAGCAGATACTACTACACCGCTGGTGTGGTTAATAAACCACCGCAAGGAAATTGCTTCGCAAATGAAAAAAAAAACAGCATCGAAATCTATCCATCCGTTTGAGAGCTACGATGCCACAGACACTCACATACTCACAGACAGATATCGACGTCCAACTTATAGCAGCTCTATTTTTATGTCGGGGATTAAAAACATGTTACTTTACAAACCTACTGTTTGTAAAGTAACATGTTTTTAATCCCCGACATATAAAAGGTAACACAATATTTTTGACTTAATTTTGTTTATATAAAAAGTACACAAATAATAAAAAAATACGCACATATGGCGTTGTCAGTAGATCATCTATAGTCAAATTTGACTAGAGGTATACTGCTATCAGATTCACCCTTACGGGTGTGAACACTTGGAACATGTCCTGGCACCTCATTACACAAAATTTGGGAACGTAATATACACACCATTTATGTGGCTCGAGAGGACAAATTGTCAAAAGTGGAGGTTTTATATAACGCGATGGACTGAGTAAAATAGCCCTTTGGACATTACAAATTATATTCAATTTACTTTCTTTACCTTCCTTTGTTGGTCACGAATATATTATTATATTTTTGAATACCAAGAATATTCCCAAATGCATAAAACAATCACGGATATCTTCTATACAATATGTTACTATTATACTAATATCAAAGCTAAATATCAACCCATTAGTAAAACGAAGTTTGTATATGTCATCATCGGTACCATAGACACTGACCACTACCTACTCAATCTCTGTTACTCCATCCTTACCTAGGATGCGTGGAAGAGATTTTAGTGCAGCACATTTAGTAATAGGGCTGCCTAATGTTAAAGTTTTTGATGTATGTATACTACTAGTGTCTGCCCGCTACTTCGTCCGCGTGGTAGTCGAAATCAGACACGAATTTAAAACGAATAAATTAAGATCATATTTATAAAACGGGAAACTGGCTTGCTGTTTATTGATTCACTGACTGAAAGATCAACGTTTGTTTTATAATTATTTTTTTTTTATTAAATTGAATGCCAAGTTGTAAGTTGATCAGACCAAGAAAACACGTTGTTCGATACAAACTTTTCAAACCCTTTCCACCCCCTTAGGGGTTGAATTTTCAAAAATTCTTTCTTAGTGCACCCTTATGGAATATTTGTGCAAAATATCATGGTTATAGACCCAGCGGTTTCAGCTATGCGTCGATTGATCAGACAGTCAGTTTCTGCTTTTATATACATATAAATAATAGGTCTTTACCTATGAAATTGCCGTTTTGTATGAAAAAATTTAAACGAATTTTTTCATGAATTTTTTTATTTGTATTAATCGAAGTAATCACCCATGCAATCAATGCATCTTTGCCATCGCAGTGGCAGTTTATTGATGCCCTTCTTAAAGAAATCAGCTGGACGGGAGGCAACAAATTCTTCAAAGGCATTTTGTACTGCCTCTCGGGTATTGAATTTTTTTCCCGCCAAGAAGTTATCCAAATTCTGGAAAAAGTAGTAGTCTGTAGGCGCAAGGTCTGGTGAGTAGGGCGGATGACGGAGAGCTTCCAACCCCAGTTCTTGCAACTTGGAGACCGTCTGCTGTGCAGTATGAGGTCGCGCGTTGTCGTGCAGGAGCAGCGGAGACGAGCGATTGACCAATGCTGGTTGGAGATGCGCCAGCTTCTCCATCATTGTGCTCAATTCTTCACAGTACACATCTGCAGTAATGCTCACCCCGTTTGGTAAGAAGCTGTGATGAATCACATCGGCGCTAGACCACCAAACAGTGACCATCACTTTTCTAGGGGTAAGTTTTCGTTTAGGGCATTGTTTAGGTGCTGAACCAGGATCCAACCAACTTGCTGAGCGCTTGCGGTTATCAAACAGAATCCATTTTTCATCGCAGGTAACAATGCGGTTCAAAATTCCTTCATTTGTGTGTCTGTTGAGCAGTGCAAGGCACGTCTCGACGCGTACTTCGCGCTGGCGATCATTGAGTTCATGGGGCACCCATTTGTCAAGCTTTTTTACCTTGCCAATTTGACGCAAATGGACCAATATTGTTTTGACGCTAACGTCGAAAGCTGCTGCTAATTCAGCCGTAGATTGTGTATCATCAGCTTCCACAACCGCCTTTAATTCGTCATTGTCGACCAAAGTCTTCGGACGACCGCGAGGTTCATTTTTCAGTTCGAAATTTCCAGAACGGAAGCGAGCAAACCAATAACAGGTGGTGCGTTGGTTTGTAGTGTTAGCTCCGTAAACGTCGTTGATGTTGCGTGCCGCTTGTGCCGCGTTGCTGCCACGACGGTACTCATATTCCATAATTACTCGAATTTTTAACGTATCCATGATGACGAAAAAGATTGAAATGCGATGAAAATGTAACACTAATCAATAAAGAAATGACTACTTTTGGAAAAAAGAATCCATGTTTTTAAAATAAAATTAATTTGAAATTAGAATTCTTAGCCAAACAAAAATTATTTTGATTTGAAATGGCCAGTACTGCAGAACGGCAATTTCATAGGTAAAGACCTAATATATGTAGATTTTGGTATATAAAAAAAAAACTTGTGTGAACTTATGTACACGCGTTAGAAGTTATACTTCTTAATATACAACTTGAACATAGTTATCAATTTTCATACCACCTAGAACTAACGTCATGCTGTTATTGATGCTACGATGCGCGCGCATCGTAAAAATTCACTCTCATACATTTTCATACCACCTAGAACTAACTTCATGCTGTTAAATTTTTTGGTGTCGGTGTGCGCGCGCATCGTAAAAATTCACTCTCATCATTTTTCTCCATCGCGCCAAAAGAAGTATAACTTCAATAAAGAGTTATCTTAACCCCTCGTCCACATGTACACTCTCCTATAAACGCAAAAATCAATCCTTGGGCTTATTCGGTGTTCAAACTTATAAAAAATTATACTTAAAATAATATTAAAAACATAATTTCTAAATGCCGAAACACCCTGCTTTAAAAAAAATCAATTATCATTATGCAAGTTTAAAATATATTTAACTAATTATGGCAAAAGAATTGCTAATTATGTAGTCGGTGACACATTACCTACATAACTAAAAACACTTCATTTTTCATCATCACTGTGATTAGGAAGATTGTAATCTTAAAAATGGGAAATCATAAATTTGATCGTCCGGCGGGTCTCGAACCGCAACGCTATGCATTGCGAATAATGCTATAAAATTTAAATTTAATAATTTGGAAGGTATTATCAATATGATATGATCTTTCACATGCAACTGTGAACATATCAGTCGGCCATGTTTCTAGAAAAACAAACCGATAGATAATACCTACATCCTCCGGAAGGGTGTTAGCAAGGGAATCCTAAATTTGTACTGCCGGCGTGTATCGTTCGTAGCTTAACGCAGAGCGCCTACCCCGGATTGGTAGATGGTGCAGGTTCGAGACCCGCCGGACGATCAAATTTATGATTTCCCATTTTTGAGATTAGTTAAACGCTATGCATTGCGAATAATGCTATATAATTTAAATAAAAGATTGTAATGTTTAGACGGTTGATTTTAGTCGCCAACCGCATGCGGCCTGTTGCTGCGCGGCCAAAGTCTGATGTTACCCAACTTTGGCGCTTGCGACTTTAGTCACTTGCGACCTAGTCGAATTGCCCTTTAGACGGTCGATTTTCACCACGCGGCAAAAATCGTGCGGTTTTAATCACCGGTGTAAATCCCACATCAAAGCTGCTAATGTAATGTAGTTCTTGCCTTTATTAGTATAACTAGTTGATTCAACAAGTGCTTATTGTTGAGAACACCCAAATACTCCGAAATACTTTATTCCGATTTTCAAAAGTCCGAATTTCATAATACCTAAGAATCTTAATGTCTATTATTAAATATCACGAAATTAGGAATATTGAAATTTAGTAATTATAAAAATAGGAGTAACTAATGATAAATCGGAGTTGTTATATTCGGAATTATGAAAAACGGTATTTTGAAATTCGTATTTGTGACTGTCGGAATAAAGTTTTTCGTATTTATGTAGTGTACCCCTTATTGCTTAATCATCTCAGTGCTAACTCTCGGAAGTGAACTGATTTTTCTTAAATTTACTCTTAACTTGTTATGGGGCAATATTAACTGGTTCCAAGTTCTAAATAACCACTATACAAATGACAAATGAATTTCAACCATATTGCTATGACGTAAGGTCAAAATTACATCTGTCATTGTACAGGTTTTATTCTTTTCTTCCATTTGGAGGTTCACCTTTAAGTTCACATTTAATGAAGAGTGAATTCTGGCTTTCATTTGTTTTGCAGATATCTTTGCGTCCTTCTAGAAAAATTTTCTTTAACACGTCAAACGGACAATGGTATAATAGTTGCCACCTCATATTAAACTGTATTGTGTTTGTAATAAGAGCTAAAATCAATGTATTATGAAAATACGTTGTAACCTATTAAGGATTAACAATTAACTTGTATAGTTCAGGATTTTTAGAGCTGATATTTTATTTCAAAGTTGGCTGTATTGGAATGTAAAAGCTGGGAGCTCAATATGTTACTTGTAAAACACCAACAACCTCGCAGGATTAGTTAGCCAACACTACAACCAACAACTTTTGTTCTACGAGTTCGGACATAACTCAAAACATGACAAAAAAAAAAAATTACACAGACAAGTGGCGACTATAGCAATGGGTCAAGTTCAAAGGCACTAGCGCTGCACTCCTTCCCAGCGCCCTCGAAAGGGTATATTTAAGTAGTCTTAGTGATGCGCGTAGAGTATCACCTGGAAGCGATCTCGTCAAGCACGGTTCGCTTTCAGAATTCATACATTCCACGCACGTGTAGGCTCTGGAATGAATTACCTGCTGCGGTGTTTCCCCAGCGCTACGACATGTCCTTCTTCAAACAAGGTTTAAAAAGAGTATTAAACTCACGGTAAGCGGTTTGCTGTGCCCCCTGGCACTGCGAATGTCCATGAGCAGCGGTTACCACTTACCATCAGGTGGGCCGCTAGCTCGTCTGCCTCCAAAATTGAATTAATTATTATTTTTGCAATAAAAAAACTAACAAATCCTCAAAAGTTATAGAACAAAAGTTGTTGCTTATGGTGTTAGCTATATATTACTGCGAGGTTGTTGGTGTTTTACAAGTAACCCTGTAATACTGTACAGAGCGTAGAGGACAACGTAACGGAAGTTAAATATAATCTGATCGTAAACGGCGCTCATAACTAGATGCTCTCACCGGTCCGTAAGTGATTGGCGTGGTTAAGCACCTAGGCTCGCGGTCAGTCCATTTATGGACGACAGCCAAAGTAGTTTAATTTGTGAGCGTCCCGGTTGTAGCCATTAAGCCATGTCAGAGGCCTAATGGGCGGCTTGAAGAACTCTGACACTAGGGTAACCACTGCCAATACGACAAGATAATAGATAAGATACATATCTGCACTATTGACTGCACGTGTGGCGCACCCGCTAAGACAGTAGCATCGCCGCTTCGTATCGCGGGTTCGAGTCCCGCGCCGGACCACTATTTGCGTGACCCACAAATAGTTTTGAGTCTGGATGTAATTTGTGTCCGTCTGTTATATCTTTGTAAAGTACCCCGCGACTCAGGGATTAGATTCCATAGTGCGGGCTTGTTTATAAAAAAAAATATATCCGATAGTCCAGAAGTGTGCCCGACCGAAGTATTAGAATTTGTTATGCTATCCCTTACACCTTGTTTCTGAGAAATCATATTATGCTATCAATATTATTACATAAATCAAATGCAGGCGCTTTTACGTCTCTGGCTTACCGTGCAGTCACTAAACTGCCTATATAGAATATCACCAATTATAAATAGCATTTTCCTTGGATTGTAAACCATATTCCATGGAAATAAAGTCCAATTTGTTCGTAGCATTTTTGTTGGTTATCATGCCGATATTCCAAATTAGACTTTATTTGCCGGCACACAAAGTTTACCATGCACTGTTATTTGACCAAGAGGTAGTTTAGCATCTGCACGGCAGTACTTATGTACGAGTAGGCCTAAAATTACACTACAGGTCTCTTAACTCTAAATTATGCCGGTTTGGTAACTAAATCTTAATTATTGTATTAATTACATACTAAATTCAAATATACAAATATAATATCTACAATACGCTAAGTTGTTATAGTTATTTTTGTTTCAGACTTTATATAATAATAGTCGAATCGGAATGTTTTTCTTTTTACAAGGGTGTCTGAAACTGCCATATAGTTCCGGTACACATCGATACAAATTGACAGTTGCGTCAATATTTATATCAAATGTCAAATGTGAAGTATTAGTTTATTAAAAAGGTCTGTGTTTATTCGATATTTTACACCTTACAAAATTTCGCATAGTCTGCCCTGAAGATTAATGCAACTCTATCAAACGCCAGAAAATATTAAAAATCCCGCTAATATAATATCTGAGTATAATTTGACACATCTTTATATTGACGTCACTGGTGATGTGTAGCGACGCGTAGCGCAATAATATGGCAGTTTTACACGTCATTGTAATTTTATTTTTAGAGCTTATTAATATCAACGTAGAATATAAAAGTAGTCAAAATATACGGTTAAGTGCCCTAATTGTACTGGATTAGTGAATTGCGGAACAAATACATCATTGTTTTAATATCAAAAATGTTGTATGTTATTGTCATATCATTGAAAGATATATAATAAATAATATTAAAGTTACATCCAGTTTTAAATTCCGTGGCTTAGTGCTTGGCCACAGCGGCTAGCGGGCGGGCGTTCAGAAATTCAAACGTCAAATATTTTTTAAATAGGTCGAACAAATAAAGAACGAACGGTATGCAATGACATTTAGCGTGGCAATGTTGCCAGCATTCTGGGAACAAACCCACTCATAAGATATTAGTTTTTACATTTAGTATTTTTATGTAAACAATTAAGCCTTTATATGCGAAAAAGGTGGGCAAAGATTGTGACAAATTCGTTCTCTGCGTACCCCTCAGGGAAACAGGCGTGAGTCTATGTCCGTATGTATGTTAAGCCTTTATTTATACTAAATAAATTACACTATAATTTATACAATTTTTGCGACTTATCCGCGCGAACGCCCGCCCCTTCTCCGCTGCGACCGAGCATTTATCTACTAAGAATAATGAAAGCTGTATGTATATTTGGACTTACGTTTCATTCATTTGACTTGTTGCGAATAAGATGTATATAAATAATAAATATCATCACAATCCATTGCCTAAAAAGCTCACAGAAACCATCAAAGCGGAGACAGCACTACATACATTACATCATACTTACATGCATAATGTAGTTGAACATTATGCATACCATGGATTGATAGCCCACCACCATCTCTTTCTGCCTTCTTCGAGAAAGAAAGAGATAGATAGATACATCAAGTGAAGTTTACTTAATTAATATATATTATTTCAGTAAACCAACTTATACTTATGTCAAATCTGCCATGACTGTGACTATTTTACAAGGAGTTTTACATTCAAATCAATTAATTAAATTTATCTAAACTTTTATAAAATTTAACCATTTTGAGAAATTACTTGTCTCATTCAGTTAAATATAAAATGATATTTGAATGACGACGACAAACTATGTCTTAAGTTGCATCTTCATGATTATATTCATTGATTGATTACTTATCGACAATGTTTTACTAAAGTTTATTACGTAAATCATTTAATGTTGACTGTTTAAATTAATAATAAACATGGAATAATTAACTGAAGTAATTTTTCTTCTATCCTACATACATTATATTTCGATCGAATGTAAATTTTTATTACACACACACACATAATATCTCTCAATATTCTATTGTCTATTATACAGTGTTGTTGTTACAAACGGGTAAAAGAGAAGTTTAGTGGGCAACACTAAGTATCCATAAATACACACGAAAAAAAAACTTGAGGTAGTGCTGACTCCTTTGAACTTTCGTGCTTAAAAACTTATTTGAATAGCATTAAATGTCCAACAATAACCTAATGGTTATCAATCTCTTTCGATTCATTACCCCTAAGAATCTTTGGCAACGTGCCACTGCCTAATTTGATGCCGTATGGCCGCAAGTGGTATATGAGGTAGTCCAACACGTACATTTGTTCTGGTCTCACGTAATGGAAGGAGATCGCGTGGTCTGAGCAACAGTCGAGGCCCTGAAAAAAATTAACACCGCGGTTAGTAAACTTACTTAGTGTACCTTCGGACAAAACATATATCCTGGTGACTGTGACGTATAAATAATTTTACTGTTATAAACTGGGCCCAATATCAATAATTTTCATTTTCATTTGTCTGAGGGTACTCTTGCTGTGCACCTTAAGAAACCTATTCATAGGAAAGTAGATGTTCAAGTTTAATTTACTAAAATTAACCATTTTTTCGAAATTAATCAAACATATAATAAATCGGTTATGATGGTTCTGAGAATTAAAATGAAGCAGCATAAAAATCTAAGATAACGTCTATTATTTTGTTTGTTTCGTGCATTTCATAATACATATATAAATAAAAGTTACTTAAATTTATAACGTCGATGGTGTTCCGTTAGATCACAATTGTAATACAAAGTTTATTTAATATTTCTCAATAACTGTAAATAATGAAATAATGAAATTTATTCAGCACTTGGGTATTAACATACACTTGTACTTGTCAAGTTCACAATGCAGTACATAAACATAGTCGAATACAGTATAAGAATTACAAAAAATTTATTAGTCCGTCCGTGCGGTCTGTTTTATCAGATATATTTTCTTAAATCCTAAAATAAATAACAAGTTACTAATCTATTATTTTGAAATTTAGTTGTACAATATTAAAATTAAAGAATTGAAGGCAATGAGCATTTGGCTAGCGCAGAAGGCTCTTAACCAGTAGCTTAAATTAAACGACTAATACCCGAGGCCACCCTTTTGGGGTTCGGGCCACAGCTCAGGGGGCCGCTGAAGCAAAAGGACATAATTCTAAGAGAGGGTGTGATCAGTTGCACGGGATCACCGATGACGCGTTAATGGGCCAAAGCGATCCTCGCCGCTGAGGAGCCTACCCTAGCTAACCTGCGGCTTCCTCTAGCTACCTAGGTGGACGACCCGGAGAAGAAAGCCACAAAGAAACTCCGGGCTTGCTTTTTTCATCTTCTTTGCTTTTTGTTTTCGTTTTCGTTTTTGTACAACCAAGAAGTCTGTTAAACTGATTTTTGTGTAAGTTACAACAAAAAGAAATATATTTTTTTAGATGGGGTTTATTCGTTTCCAATTTCATTTGACATATCACCCCAAAAACCTTATATTATAAACCTAAGCTCCACATGAGACAGAAAGCTTTTATTTAAAAACTTTTTACAAGAGAATATTAGCTTATTTATAACTTTTTGTACCAGAATCGGCAACATTAATCTTTGAATGAATTTCCCTTAAATAAAATAAAATATAAAATAAAAAAGGTTTTTACTCACGTAGACTTTAAAAAAGCGCTTGTAAATAGTCAGAACATGTTTGTAGTAATACAGTTATTATTTCTAGTTACTTATTACAGATATTTAGGTACACGGAATGTTAAAACATTTATACAATTTATTTTATAATGGTAGTGATATTTAGCTTGCTTGTATTAAGCTATTGTCAAGAAGATTATGTTTCGTTGAAGTTTTTAATATTATGTATTGCAATTTATATTTTACTACATATTTATATTGCCTTATTCCGCCTTGAAATAGTTATAACTTTTTGTACCAGAATCGGCAACATTAATCTTTACATTAATTTCCCCTCAAAATAATTATAACTTTTTCTGCCAGATTCAACAACATTAACCTTTTAATGAATTTCCCTTGAAATAGGTATAACTTTTTGTACCAGAATCGGCAACATTAATCTTTGAATGAATTTTCCTTGGAATAGTTATAACTTTTTGTAACAGATTCGGGAACATTAATCATCGAATGATTTTCCTTGAAATAGTTATAATGTTTTTGTACCAGAACCGGCAACATTAATTCAAAAATTAAAATTTATAAAGATGTGCTATATAGGTTAATCTTCATAAGAGTGTGTATACTCGTAATACATACCTCGTCCGTAGGATAGTAGATGTAGTTCCAATACCAGTAGCTTTTATCCCTGTTGGGGAACAGGTGGTCTTG
This sequence comes from Pseudoips prasinana, assembly GCA_951640165.1. Classification (NCBI taxonomy): domain Eukaryota; kingdom Metazoa; phylum Arthropoda; class Insecta; order Lepidoptera; family Nolidae; genus Pseudoips; species Pseudoips prasinana. Next base: position 11,327,256 of record OX621259.1, on the reverse strand, counting down.
TGGGTTGAACGGGAAGAATCGACCTCGTTGGATTTCGTCTCTAGAATCCATCGCTGTCACACCAATATTATCCAGACATTTACCTAAGGAGAACAATATGGAACTATGAATATGAAAACTATTTTCTAAAGTCGGTTTAGTGAAAATAAGGTGTAGATTGAAAATCATATTATTAGGTGTAATACAGGGTCATTAGATATCGCTAATAGCGGCCCTGTACCAAAACTTTTATACCACGAGTTCGGACATAACTAAAAATATTTCTTAAATTTTTGCTGTAGGTCTATGTTTCACTCATACGACGCTCGGCTCGCGCGCGTCTGCGCTGCTAACAATAATAACAGTTTCTTTCGGCTTGGTGTAGGTAAACTTGAACCACTGGATGTTTGCGTAATCTACGATGCGCGTAGAGTTATAAATTTTCAAGCGGGAAAATAAATTAATACTTATTTTTGTACCAAAAAAAAAATCAAAAGTATTCAAAGTGTTAAAAGAAAAAGTATTCAAAGTGTCAAAAGTATATTTCAGACAGAACATTATCACCCCATCTCACCGCGTGGGGGGCGTAGAAATCGACCCGAGGGAATATCTGAAAGAGAACGGGCAGCAGTGTCTCTCTGAGTACTATGACCACTACCCTGCGATCGTTATCCTGTCTACCGAGCGTGGCGATTATGGCATATCAATATTATAAATATTTATAGTTACTTTTTTATATGTCGTATCTATAAGACTATACCAGACGTGTTTGGGATGAGGAACAAGGTCCTCGGACCAGTGTCTTTATTAAACACTTACTGCTAATACTTTATATATAAATCTAATTATGTTCTTAGTGTTTCGACATGCCTATACCGCGTGAATTGTACAGACGCTAGCACATTTTCACTTCACTTCACTTTTATAGATTTTCAACTTTATCCATAAGATTCACTTTCAATTGGAGAAATTTGACAGATTGGGGTAGCTTGATGTGCTGGCGTCTGTACGTTTCTATTGGCTTTTGTTAAGAGTACCTAACAATATGATATGTTACGTATGTTTGTGACTTACCTATCTCCGCGTCCTCAGCGCCATGGTCGCTGGATTTGCACAAATGTGGCGTTGGCAAGGCTTTGGTCACGAATCTGTCCAGCGCCTCTCTACTCAACACGTAGCCCGCGCCGCCACTCATATAACCCTGAACAAAAGGAAAATTCTCAAAAATGGGAAATTATAAATTTAATAGTGCGGCGGATCTCGAGCCAACACCATCTACCAATGCGGGGTAGGCGCCCTGCGTTAATCTACTAACGGTGGCAGATCAAATTTAGGATTCCCTTGCTAACACCCTTCCGGAAGATGTAGGTGTTATCCATCGGCTTTGTATTCTAGAAACATGGCCGACTGATATGTTCACAGTTGCATGTGATAGTTCATATCATATAGGTAAAACCCTCAAAATTATAAAATTTAATTGGTTCGAGACCCCCGGACGCTGAAATTTATGATTTCCCATTTTTGAGACTAGTTTAAACGCTTTACATTGCGAATAATGCTATAAAATTCAAATTTAATAAAAGGAATTTTATTTAATTTCAATTCTTCAATAGGCTTTCCCCAAAGGTTGTCCCCGTCCCCAAAGGCAGTAACGTTACCATTTGGATGGGTTTTCCTAAGGCACCGCGCTTGGCATGCGAGTTGGTCACCGCAGTTAGATGGTAGCTAGTACAGACCTGACTACCGTATGTATCCCTTAGTCGCCTTCGACACCCACGGGGTGGTATGTGGTGGTCACCTCAAACCATCCCGTGGTTATGGTAATTGTGTATGTTATTGTAAATGTACCGTAAATTTGACGGTACATTTACAATAACATACACAATTCTTCAAACTCAAACCATCCCGTGGTTATGGTAATTGTGTATGTTATTGTAAATGTACCGTCAAATTTACGGTACATTTACAATAACATACACAATTACGATAACCACGGGATGGTTTGAGGTGACCACCCCATACCATCCCGTGGGTATCGTAATTGTGTATGTTAATGTAAATGTACCGTAAATGTTATTCTTTCTAGGCCGGTAATTACCGTGTGGTAACACGGTAATTATCTTTTTCAACTCCACATATTACTCTACGTAACTCCATGTATTATATATTCTATTAAAAAAAAATAATGGAATATCTTAGGAATGCCACAAGCAGAGCAACCAGAGTGGCCACGTTCTGGGCCACAAAAAATTATGAGTTTACCATCCACACGCTGAGACGAATAAATAAATAATGAATAATCAGGCTTTACTTTGAAGAAATCCATAACATTCAAAATACAAAATTTTGAATGTTATGGATATTACATGCGCCGGTACGAGTATCGTGGTTACCCTTGTGTCAAAGTTATTAAGGCGCACAGTAGGCCTCTGACTAGTTTTACAGATAACGTAAAAATATATACTAACTTGAGGCGTGAAAGGTTTGAATCTGCATCCGAAGTAAATAGGTTCCTTGCTATCGTAATCTGCGAGCATATACCTCAGGTTTTCCACTATCATGTACCTGAAAAAGAACACAATATCAATAAAAAGCACAACTTAAACATTTTATGAGTCTACCCTCGTTATATCATTCTGCTTCCTGCTTTGCTCTAAAGGGAAGTAGGACTACTTTTATCCAATTCCTCCTTGTTTCTTTCTGATTAAATTTGTTGCGGGTATCCAAGAGAGTCGAAGCAATTCCCCGGGACTTGCCTGAGCATCACCGCTCAGTGTCATTTCATTGTGTGCCACTGTTGATCCTGGCTTAGAGAAGTTGCAGTGATAGATAAGGGGTACGGACTAGTCTCATAAAAGAAACCGGACAAGCGCGAGTCGGCCGCGTCCACCAACGGTTCCGTACGTAAGTACATTTTATAAATAGTTCAAGAATTGATTATACATACTCTTTATTTGTGATTTAATCTATACATATAATAAAATCGTAGGAAAGTCAAAACTGTACGTTGAATATTTTTTTTAATGGATACTTGGGGCGTGATCTACAATAGATATTAAATCCAAAAATATAGTTTTTAGAATTTTTGACTTTTTGTCTGTATTTATGTCCGGGCTAACCTCAAAAAGTACTGCATAGATTTACTTCAAATTTTGCATGAATATTACTAAGAGGTCGGGTCAACATATAGGCTACATATTATCACGCTATCACCTACGTGGGAGGAGCTGTGTTAATTTATAAAGTTGAACGCGGGTAAAACCGCGAGGCACAGCTAGTTAAAAATAAGTATATTGTTTGGCGCAAGCCCGGCAATTATGAAGATTTTTGGGGAGGCCTTTGTCCAGCTGTGGACGTCTTTCGGCTGATATGATGATGATGATATAGTTTTCAGATTTTTCCCTATACTTTTACTACTTACTAATCGTATGGGCAGTGGTTGCCCTGGTGTTAAAGATGTTCAAGCCGCCCAGTAGGCCTTTGACATGGCCAACAGACAAGACAGCTTAACGTGCCCTCCAAAACACGGAGACACTCAGAAATTAAACCACTTGAGCAGTCAGTGCAGTCACCCATGTATCAACTGACCGCGAGCCTAGTTGCTTAACCTCGCCGATCAGACCGGTGAGAGCATCTAGCTATTGTAAATAAATATAAAATATAATAAAAAAGGTTTATATTCACGTAGACTTTAAAAAAGCGCTTGTAAATAGTCAGAACATGTTTGTAGTATTATAGTTGTATACATTACTAGCTGTGCCCCGCGATTTCACCCGCGTTAAACTTTATAAATTATCACAGCTCCTCCCCCGTAGGTGATAGCGTGATAATATGTAGCCTATATGTTGACCCAACCTCTTAGTAATATTCATGCAAAATTTGATAAATCCATGCAGTACTTTTTGAGTTTAGTCCGGACATACATACAGACAAACAAGACAAAAATTCTAGAAAGTATATTTTTGGCTTCGCTATCGATTTTAGATCACGCCTCAAGTATCATTTAAAAAAAATATTCAATGTACAGTTTTGACCTTCCTACGATTTTATTATATGTAGGTATAGATTATTTATAGTAACATAGTATTAGTAATTTATAGTAACATATTGTACAATTATGAGTTTAAAACAAAAGAAAATATTATTTATTGTAATGTATGCAAGTATGACATTATAAGGTCATACCATGCGTGCAATATTACGTCCCATTATGTACAGTCGAACAAATGATACAATTACTGTTCACACCGTGTTATATGCATTTATCAAATAAGATCTAGCGGAAATTGTCTGTTCAGGGCGTTTGCAGTTTTTATAATAAAGGAAGTAACTAATTTTATAATTTATATTAAAAAATATTTATTCATCAAATGCATTTGTTAAATCATTAAGCAGTTTGTGGGCAGTTGTGATTAAATAGCTATTGTCCACGGCTTCGTCTGCGTAACCTAGTATAACAATAAAAATGTCGTCCTAGCCGTATTTCGGCCACGGCGGCCAGTCTTAACAGAGATAAGTCATCTGCACGGGACATATTATAGTGCTCAAGTGTGTGCGCAAACACAGGAGCCCTTTCTATTCCATCACTCTCATGATCCAATGGGACGCTCAGCGACACGACCGGAAAGAGGTGAGGTACAGGACCGACGGCTTTGTGTTCTCTGAGGCACGGGGGTATAATAAGAGAGCTGAGAAATTTTTCTTTTTACAGAAAAGTCCCAAAATCACTTGGCGCGACCCGGGATTTGAACCCAGGACCTCGTTCTCTGAGGGTGAACACGTTACCGCTAGACCAACGAGGCAGTATAAGTAAATAAGTAAACGGTCGGCGTGGTTGTTACTTAGGAATGCACATATACTACTAAGGGTTTGTTTCACTATGTCCAGGTAAAGTCCCGAATAAGCTACTTGCAACTTATCTATCGAATAAAGACATCGTTTGCGTTTCACAATCCATGAATAGTACTAACTGGCAGATAAACTGCAAAGTAAACTATTGGTCAAATCAAACTTCAGGTAGCAAAGTTAACTGATGGATAAGTCATTTGACCGCTGTCATTCGATGCTTATTTCGGTGGTGTTCTATTGCAGACTGTAGTTTTGTTGGGAATAATTTAATAAAATGGAAATATTCGATACTATTGAAAACGAATTTGATGAATTTCTTGATCGTGTAAAGGAACCGCGCAGAAATCCGACACCGCCCTTGCTATATGGAGACGTTGAATGAGACAGATTTTAGAATATGATTAGCCATTATCGTCAGTTAATTATAATCAAAAGTAAGAAAAACACCACCGAAACACTGCAAAAGTAAAATGCACTTGTTGATATTCACATTTGACGGTTATTTATTTGACTTTCGTACGTTTTGTTTCACGCAAAAACATTAATTTATGTATGTATTTTTTTTGATAAGATAATAGTTAGAAAATTAATTTGAAAATAATTTGATTACATACTGGAAATGTAGATATGTAGCCGTGTGTACCTACTTAGTCGATTCCTCTACTTCATGATTTAAAATTTCAAAACATCTAACTTTGGCATTGGAGTTTATTTTGCAAGTAACATTGAAAATAAAAGACAAGAATATTACGACTTTAAAATCCTTGTTAATCAATATGCACATCACGCATTTAACACCAATATACAAGGTATCTCATAAATAATATATAAATAGTAGTAATAGTATATTTAAGTCATCATCAATACAGCTAAATAAGTCCACTGCTGAACAAGGCTTCCTCAAGAATCATCTTGGGGATATGTCATTATCGCCACGCTTGGCAGGCGGGTTGGCGATCGCAGTAAGGTGGTCATAGTACTCAGAAGGGAGCTGCTGCCCGTCCTCTCGAAGATATTCCTTACGCTACGTCCTACGTAGGCGGTTCAAAGCGAACGCGATTATGAAGCGGTGACACGCAAATTCAATGCGATGCGGTGCGACGCAGTGGCGATGTCCTACATGCACGCGAATCATCTCGCGAAGCCGCCACCGACGCCAAAAACACGACGGCACCGCATCCAGTTCGCGCGAAAATATCAAGCCAACTGATCGCGTTCGCTTCATGTCGCGTCGCTCCGCACCGCACCGCACGAGCGTTTGTTCACGTAGGACAGTTCAATCGGCTTCGACTCTTTGTTGTTTTGGCGCCGCGCCGCTTCGCGTTCGCGTCTAGATCGCTCACGCAGGACGTCGCGTTAGGGTCGACTTCTACGCCCACCACGAGATAAGATGGGGTGATGATATTCTTATATTTGTCGCCGTCACCACACATCAGTTTAAGTAGAGCTATCTAACTACTTAAATGTTACGTCTAAAAATATTTTCTAAGCACGTTCTTGAATTAATATAAATTATTTTTAGTACGACTAATGTAAATTATATTGATTAGAAGTAGAATACTAATTTAATTGACTGATGACAGGCCTGTTGGCGTGGTTGGCAAATGCTTGCTTTACACGCTGGAGGGGTTCGATTCCCCCTCAGGATAGATATTTGTGTATGAACATGTATGTTTGTCCTAAGTCTGGGTGTAACTATCAATATAAGTATGTATTTACTAAATACAATTAGAATATGTGTAATATATCAGTTATCTGGTTTCCATAGTACAAGCTCTGATTAGTTTGGGATCAGAATGCAGTGTGTAAATAATGTCCCAGGATATTATTATTATTATCACACTAATATTATAAAGGCGAAAGTTTTTGAGTGTGTAACTGTGTATGTTTGCTACTTCTTCACGTCTAAACTTCTGGAGCGATTTTAATAAAATAGGTATAGAGTTAGCTGACACCCTAGATTAACACATAGGCTATAATTTATAAATAATAACTCGAGTAAATCGCGGGGCACAGCTAGTGAAGAATATAATGAAGCAAAAGAGGTGTGCAAAGATCGTGACAAATCTAAATACGTTGTCTTTGCCTACCCTTCTCGGAAACAGGCGTGAGTCTATGTATATTTATTATATTACACCTTATATATACACAATATATATGCATATTAATACGAAATGCAATTTATAATATTAATATAATGTAAATAGCCAAGGACGTTAATTGTCGGTACCGATAACAACATATTATTGAGATAGACAAAACCTTGGCTAATGAACTAAATAATATTACCACAATAGAAACGTGCTTGTTCACTATGAATGTGTATATATTAGCAATATATTCATTTCATATGTAAATGTAACTTTCCAATACATGTAACACATAGTCGACATGAACAACAATTTGCTATGGAAATTCTATTGTGGAAATTATAATCGGCATATAAGACTCGTTTATTGAATGCCTCGTTGGTCTAGCGGTAGCGAGTTCAACCGCTAATAATGTGGTCCTATGTTCAAATACGAGATCGGGGCAAACTGTGACTTTGGGATTTCTTGTGGAAATTTCTCTGTTTAGCCCGGAGTCTGGGAGTTGGCGGTATTTACACGCCCATGCGCTTCGTGCCTTGGAAAACGCGTAAGAGCTTGTGCACACTACGTTTTTTTAACGCGCCGTCGACGCGCGTTTCAGAGACGCGCGTCTTTTATCCTACAGAGCTGCGCCTGACGTGCGTGCGTATCGCGTCTGTATCGCTACAAACGCGCGTCAACGCACAGTGGTCCCGCCAAAGGTCATAGGGCTGAAATCTCATTAGTACTGTATTGTGGAAATTCTAATCGGCATATAAGACTTGTTTATTGACTGCCTCGTTGGTCTAGCGGTAGCGAGTTCAACGGCTAATAATGTGGTCCTATGTTCAAATACCAGATCTGGCCAAACTGTGACTTTGGGATTTCTTGTGGAAATTTCTCTATTTAGCCCGGAGTCTGGGATTTGGCGGTATTTACACGCCCATGCTCTTTGTGCCTTCGAAAACGCGTAAGGGTCAGCGCAGACAGAGAGGAGCGCAGCGGAGAGGATTGTTTTAAGGCACTAGAAAATCAACTTTAAAATAATTCAAATAAAGTGCATGTATGCTTGAACATTATAATGCGCGAAACTGCGCGAGCATTTTGTCAGGTTCAAGCATATATGCACTTTATGCCTATAGCTCTAAAGTTGATTTTCTAGTGCCTTAATAAAATCCTCTTCGCTGCGCTCCTCTCTGTCTGCGCTGACCCTAAGAGCTTGTGCACACTACGTTTTTTTAACGCGCCGCGCCGTCGACGCGCGTTTTAGAAACGCGCGACGAAGGCGCGCTTTTATCCTACAGAGCTGCGTCTGACTTGCGTGCGTATCGCGTCTGTATCGCTACAAGCGCGCGTGAACGCACAGTGGTCCCGCCAAAGGTCATAGGCAAGTACTTTTTATTCTGTGTCATAGGGCTGAAATTTCATTGGTCCAATTATGACATCTTGTATCGTTATAGGGTATACAGGTAACCAATTTACCCCTTATAATTATATTGCAATTCGTATTTAATTAATGTTTAGTACTCACACAATGATTATTATAAAATAATGTAATTAAATTCACCTTCAGCATATTAGTGGTGTATAGCATAAATGATAATGACACAATAATAGACATCTTAGGCGATGTTTATGCTGAATTATACTATAGTAATCCAATCTTGGCAAATATTATAATATTATTAAGTTTTTAGAGGTGTGTAAGCCTGATAAAATGTTTCTATACTGTGTTTAGTTTGTATCAACGTGTTTGTTATACAAATCATGTATCTATTTTTATGCCATTAACTGTATTTTGAAAACAAAAAAAATTACCCCTAGGAATAAAAGCAATTGCAATAATATACATGGAACATTTAATTTGTGCTAACATTTAATGCAAAGTAGTAACATTTAATTAGTGCTCATTAGCGTTATCAGTTCGCCGAAATATCTATTGTTTCCAAAGTGTCTTTTTCCCGGAAATTGATTGTTTGTGTTGTGTGTTGTGCGATGGATATTCAAGTAGAAGGTATGTACGACATATTTAATCGTATTTTGTTTACATTAACTTAGTTATTGTCGGTATCTAGCACCGTCAAAGAGAGTCTTCCGATTTTCTTGTTTTTGAACACTTTCGAATTTTCAACTAGACTTCTACTTAGGAAGGAACGAATCGCTAAAGTTGAAACATATATTTTAAAAAGTCTAGTTTCAATAACTGTAACAACTAGGTGCCCACAAGTGCGCCGGGAATTGCTATAGGTCATTAATTCAATTCAATGTATAGTCAATTTAATTAATGATGGACGTAAATACATTATGTTTGATGTCCGTTCATCGAGTGGCAAATTAAAGTGATGGGTTTAAAAATGCAATTGTGAAAATATATCTATATCGAATGGCAGTTGGGCGTTTTGTTTCTTTTTTTTTAATAATAATTACGCTTCTGTTGTAATTTTGTTTCTTGTATTTTATAGGAACTACCATCAAGTGTTCATTTCCTCGAATGCTTGTCCTAAACAACTGGATATATGCGATGAATAAAGAAAATGAGGCGGACAGATCTCGTGAAGTGTTTAGAATGCTAGCCGATTCTTTACCGGATACTGAAAATATTCAAACTGATTGCATGAGAGATTTAATTTATAATCTATGTAAACGGTTTGCTGCATATTGGAAGAAACTGGGAAGGTCAAAAGCTAAGCTGATTGCCAAATACAGTGACTGGTTAAATGAGATCGAAGTTTGCATACTTCGGAGCTCTGACGGAGGACCACGTGGAAATGACGAGGGATGCGAACATACTCCATCTACAAGCAGGGCTCAACACAAGAAGGAGTTTGGAGAGTGCAGCAAGAGAAACAAACGTCGCAGGTTAGCACTTTTATCTCATATAGACGATTCCGCCGTTACTACTGTACTTAATGATTCCAATCAATCAGACGATAGTTCTTGTAAATTTAGCTCTGATGAAATAGTTTCTATTATTAATGAGGTATAAAGTAAAAGAATAAGTTCTAAAAGAAACAAAAAAATCTATATAAAAGATCATCATCATCATATCAGCCGATAGACGTCCACTGCTGGACAAAGGCCTCCCCCAAGGATCTCCACAATAGCCGGTGCTGCGCTGCCCGCATCTACCGGCAACAAGGTAGGTCCAACTTCGAAAAGGAGGTCAATCGTAGAATCCAACTCGGGTGGGCAGCGTTCGGGAAGCTACGTAATATCTTCTCGTCCCAAATACCGCAGTGTCTCAAGTCGAAAGTCTTCGACCAGTGTGTGTTGCCAGTGATGACTTACGGAACAGAGACGTGGTCGCTCACTATGGGCCTTATCAGGTGGCTCAAGGTCACCCAAAGAGCGATGGAAAGGGTTATGCTTGGAGTTTCCCTGCGATATCGAGTCAGAAATGCTGAAAGCCGCAGGCGAGCCAAAGTAACCGACATACTCGTAGCCCAAAGAAATGCCAAACTGAAGTGGCAGTGGGTAGGGCACATAGCTCGTAGAACCGACGGCCGATAGGGCAGAAAGGTCTCGAGTGGCGACCACGAACCGGAAGACGCAGCGTGGGCAGGCCCTCTACAAGATGCGGGTTGTGCGGGTCGCGGGAAGCCGCTGGATGCGGGCAGCGCAGGACCGGCTATTGTGGAGATCCTTGAGGGCGGCCTGTGTCCAGCAGTGGACGTCTTTCGGCTGATATGATGATGATGATGATCGTTATACCTTATCTATTTACCCGAATAATTACATTGAGGCATTGCACTTTTACTTACGTATCATCATCAGCCTTGATGAACCAGTCTGCGTCTCTTCGATGGTGCTCGTACACGTATCGAAAGGCAGCTTTCGTCTTCGCCCACAAAAAGTCTCTGCCCTCTGTTACCGGTAACTTGATTGCTGGTAGACTTGGATCTGGAAAGAGGAGAGATTATGTTTTACACATTTTTTAAGGAAGTATTAATTTTGATTTAATTTACATATTATTCTTTCTGTTTCTGTTTTTTGAAGTGAAAAGTTCTTTAGCGGCGTTGGGCACATTTTTGGGATGGGTAAAAATGTTAAAGTCGCGTCAGGACACGTGTATTTTTTAAATTGATTCCCACCATAGTGACTTAAGCAATTACTACGACTCGTTACCATCCAAAGTCGAGAAGAAGCATCTTCCATTCGCTACTCGGATCAAATAAATACTACTACTTTCCGAGTATTAGAAATGAAAATAGTTTTCACTTCTATCGGTAGTCCCCAAAGACTGCCCCGGATGTTTAGTTACTCTTGGTTTTTTCAATCATTCGAGATCTGTTTTGTACTTTACTTATCATCATCATCATATCAGCCGAAAGACGTCCACTGCTGGACAAAGGCCTCCCCAAAGATCTCCACAATTGCCGGTCTTGCGCTACCCGCAACCAGCGATTTCCAGCGACCCGCACAATATCATCGGTCCATCTTGTAGGGGGCCTGCCCACGCTGCGTCTTCCGGTTCGTGGTCGCCACTCAAGAATCTTTCTGCCTCAACGGCCGTCGGCTTTACTTATACAACTGACTAACACTTATACATTTCTAAATACATACATATTATAAATAAATTACACCCAGAGAACAAATAATCGTGCTCATGACACACCTGTCTTGATTGGGAATCGAACCCACGACCTCTGGCTTAACAGCCAGGGTACTAACCACCACACCAACAGACCAATAACATCGATAATAATAATAATATCTAGGGACAATGTCACACAGATCATCCTAGCCCCAAACTAAGCAAAGCTTGTACTATGGGTACCAGGCGACGATATACATACTTATATAGATAGATAAATACTTATATACATAGAAAACATCCATGACTCAGAAACAAATATTCGTCCTCATCACACAAATATTTGCACTTACCGGGATTCGAACCCAGGACCACCAGCTTCGTAGGCAGGAGCACTACCAACTAGGCTACGGTGACCGTCTATCAATAAATCTCTATCAATAAGTATTGATTGTTTAACTAACATGAACATCAAAACATTCAGAGATTCGTGAACGAAAAAATGTTTAATAATTACACAAGAAGATTCCACAACATGTTTACATATTTTCGCTTATGTAGTGAACACAATTATGCCATATGTTTACTAACTGGAGTGACATTGACAAGGCTTTCGCTACGACACTAACAAATTCTGCTGTGACCAATGTTGACAAACATATATTTTTACTAACTGTATAATTATCTAAACATATAATAAAATATTAGGAAAGTCAAAACTGTACATTGAATATTTTTTTAAAAGCATACTTTGGGCGTGATCTACTATCGATATCGAAGCCAAAAATATAGTTTTTAGAATTTTTGTCTGTTCGTCTGTATGTATGTCCGGGCTAAACTTAAAAAGTACTGCATGGATTAACTTCAAATTTTACTTGAATATTACTAAGAGGTCGGGTCAACATATAGGCTACATATTATCACGCTATCATCTACGGAGGAGGAGCTGTGATGACAATTTATAAAATTTTACGCGGGTAAACCAGCTAGTAATGGCATAATTTATAATGACTCGGTAAATGTTAAGGGTAACACTTTTACAAACTTTGAATGTCATATTTATTATCGAATCAGCCTAATAAAATAAGTTACAAGCTTCTAGCGAAATACTTTGAACGACGATATTTCATACGATTTTCACCTGGTGGTCCTCGGTTCGAATCCCGGTAAGTGCAAATATTTGTGTGATAAGCACGAATATTTGTTTCTGAGTCATGGATGTTTTCTATGTATTTAAGTATTTATCTATCTATATAAGTATGTATATCGTCGCCTGGTACCCATAGTACAAGCTTTGCTTAGTTTGGGGCTAGGAGGATCTATGTGACATTGTCCCTAGATATTATTATACATTATTCACACATGGTCATCTGATCGCAAACTAAGCAGAGCTTGTACTATAGAAACCAGATAACTGATATACTACATATAGTACTATTCTTTTTGTAAATATCTACTATATAAAAATAAGTCGGGGTTTCCTTCCTGACGCTATAACTCCAGAACGTACGAACCGATTTCCACGGTTTTGCATTCGTTGGAAAGGTCTCGGGCTCCGTGAGGTTTATAGCAAAGAAAATTTATAAATTTAACGCGGGTAACACCGCGGGGCACACCTAGTATACTTATAAAGATAATTCTGTGGTGTGGGTTACACGTTTACTACGTTACTTATTTATTCTTATTATATTATACTGTAATGTGCAACTTTTTAATGTCCCAATAAAATAAAATAATTACACAAAAGCTTCTTTCATTCATCCTTTCTAAATGCCCAAACCATCGAATCAAATCAAATCGTTTATGAGATCTTTGGGGGAGGCCTTTGTCCAGCAGTGGACGTCTTTCGGCTGATATGATGATGATGATTTGCATAACACAGGTTATAAGTGGTGGTAACATTGTAATACATGTGCACTATGTTCTACCACAAGGTGTGAAAATTTTGTCATAGGACATATGTAGATGTTGAATAAAATATAATATGTTGATTGTTCAGCATATTATTTTTCTTACAATTAAATCGTCATTAACAATTAACAAGTTAAAATTATGTTCAGAACTTAATCATACAAACAATAAACAGCTCAACAAAATATTAAAACAATAGTAATTAAATATCACGAATTCAAGACTTAGAAACAAAAACAAATTAACAGTAATAATACTAAATATTACAATATAAAAAAATAAAAAAAACATCTCATTCAATCTTTGTGTCTACATCCTCTTTCACACTACAACGCTCTCTTGAGTCAGTATTTCGTACTCTGTAGAACATTACATCATAATGCCTAAGGTAGGTACGCTGAAATAGGATATGGCCTAAGTTGCCACTTTTAAAACACTGATTACAGGTGCTTCAAACAGATAACTAATGCAAACCTATATTGATAACAGTGAACATTGTTATATTGTACTTACAGTATTTACAGTAAAAGTTATATAATAAATAATATAAGAATATCTTTATTACAGTAAAGCTTCACAGAGTGTTAAAATAACTTTGGCCCCAAACTAGGCATTGTGCCTGTATCTTGGGTACCGATCACATGGGTTGTACTTATTATAAAACAGGTTTACATGGACAAGATTCATAATCAATTAAATAAAGAAGATTTACAACACAGTTCAATACTTATTATCATATTCATATTCAATACTTACTATCATATGATCAAAATTGCTTAACTAATCTTAATAAACAAGGGAGCTACTTAGTGTAAAATAAAATAAAACTTATGAACTAATGAGGATTGTATGTGTGTAAGTGTAGAAAGAAGAGAGAAAGTAAGAGAGATAGAGTGAGAAGTAAGAACGTGCTTCGTAAGAGAAGTTGTTGAGTTCAGACAAGATTTTCAGTTTCGGTATAATTTAACGAGAGAAGCCAATATCTTGGGACAACTAACTTACTGCCATCTGATCACAAAATAAGCAGAGCTTGCACTATGGAAACCAGATAACTACTACTTTTCTTTTGTAAATACATACTTATACAGACTGGCCGAGGAGTTGACGTTGAAACGCAAAATTTAGATAGTTTATGATGAGGAGTATCCAAAACACCCCTATGTATGTTCTACGATTTTGAGTAGTTTTGAAAAAGAATTTTTTTAATGATTTTCGTCGTAAATTTCACCTAACATCAGTTTTCGATTTTTTTCTCGTTCTGTTGAACATTTATAGTTCAGTTTTTTATGATAACTAATTAGCACAGTTTAACCTAACACAGTTTAACCTAAAAGTATGGTTTATCTTATCATTGCAGAACTTACTTAGAATTTATTCGAAATTTCAAATCAGTTTTCGATTTTTTTCTGGTTCTGTTGAACATTTATAGTTCAGTTTTTTTATGATAACTAATTAGCACAGTTTAACCTAACACAGTTAAACCTAAAAGTATGGTTTATCTTATCATTGCAGAACTGACTTAGAATTTATTCGAAATTTCAAATCAGTTTTCGATTTTTTTCTGGTTCTGTTGAACATTTATAGTTCAGTTTTTTTATGATAACTAATTAGCACAGTTTAACCTAACACAGTTAAACCTAAAAGTATGGTTTATCTTATCATTGCAGAACTGACTTAGAATTTATTCGAAACTTCAAGCTCAGGACTCATAAATTTTCAAAGTAACAAAAAAAATTAAAATGAGTACATACATGGAGGTGATTCGGATACTCCTCATCATAAAATATCAAAGTTTTGCGTTTGAACGTCAACTCCTCGGCCACTCTGTATAAATAATTACACCCAAACTCAGGACAAAAAGACATTTTCATGCATACAAATATCTGTCCTGGGTGGGAATCGAACCCACGACCTGCGGCGTGAAAGGCAATCATTTACCAACCACGCGAACAGGTCCGCAAAGTATTTCGAAATCATCATATAATAACAGCTGTAAAAAATTATATTAGTAAATATATACATATTATAGATAAATTTCACCTAGACACAGAACATAAAATCTTGCTCATCGCACAAAGAATAGTCCTTGGGGGCAATCAAACCCACAACCTCTGTCTTAGCAGTTAGGTTTACTATCTAGGAGACCAACAAACCAGTCAATCTTCTTCTTCTTAGCGTGTCGATGACAATCTAAATTAAGTCAGCCCAAAATTCAGCGACGCGTTGAGCGTTGTCAGTAGCGTCCATTAGATCTTGTAACGTGCAGGCATTAGGGCACGCAGGGCATTTTAACAAGTGTGCCATAGTTTGAGGAACAGAATCACACTTCCACCAGTCAATTAGATGAAAAGTCAAGATTATCTAGTGGTGGTTAGACCGTGTTGGTCTATGGAGACAAAGCAAACCCCAACCATACACCAACTTGTCGAGTTTATGTTTCTACTAGCTGTGCCCCGCGGTTTTACCCGCATTTAACTTTGTAAATTATAGCCTATGTGTTATAAATAATAATAAATAAAATAAAAAAGGTTTTTATTCACGTAGACTTTAAAAAAGCGCTTCTAAATAGTCAGAACATATTCGTAGTAATATATAATTAATTTAAAATTATTTCTAGGTACATATAGATATTTAGGTTAATGTTAATCCAGGGTGTCAGCTAACTCCATACCAAATTTTATTAAAATCACACCAGCCGTTTAGACGTGAAGAAGTAACAAACATACACACTCACACACTGACATACTCACAAACTTTCGCCTTTATAATATTAGTAGTATTAGAAATTTATTATATCCTAAAATTATCTGTTTATTGTAATAAAAATATAGTCAATAATTTACCGCTGCACACTCGTTCGCATAGAAATAAAAATATATACAACATGTAAAGTAATTAACGCACACCCTTAAACACCCCAATTAAAATTTTATGTTGTAATCATAATACATACACTGAATTTAATTGAACATGTTTATGAATTGTTATTTACTAAATTAGTTTCTTAGAACAAAGTTTATTTTTCTTTATTTTGTATTGAATGATGGAATTTGTATGAATACAAATAAAACTGCGAAATTAAAAGTCTTATTACTTTGAGTCCATTTCGATTTGTTTTGACTGTACAGGGTTAACATGACAATAATTTCCGTAGTTTTAATTATTTTGGAATAATAAATTACCTATATTAAAAATGATATAAATCGATTCAGTAAACGATTCTGAACAAACTATTTTCAGGATGTGCGTTAATTAAGTTACAAGTTGTATAGAGGTCGAAAGTTGCATAGAAGCGACATTACGCTTATTTATGTGACGGTTTCAACCAAACTCCTACAACGGACCGCATTAAGCAAACTCCTTGCAATTTTTTTAAAATTGCTCAAATTTCAAGTAGCTCGATTAAGATACACGAATTTAAAAGTAACTTACCTTCCTCAGTGCTCATAAACAGCAGCTTATTGCATCTTTTGCCCCAAGTGGCCTTCACGTGTTTGGCTTTAGCTTCATGGCTTTTTGGCTGCGTCATGATCCAGCACAGGACCCTGACCTTCTGCGACAGCTCATCAGCCAACGACCTGTCTTCATCTTTATGTGCAGGCTCATCATTACCGTGTTCAGCGATTGGCTGGATTGGATGCTTCTCGAAATCTCGCGGTACACCCCTAAAATTTATATTGCTAGTTAGAATCGGTACCTTTTTGCAAGTATAGACTGTGTTAGTACTGGCAATGACATTATATGTATGTATCTGAATATTTTGTCCTCCTTAATCTAATGAATATGACCCATGTAAAGCAATAGTGGAACCGGTTAAGAAATAACCCTTATGAACCGGTTAATTATTCTTAACAGGATCATCCTTCTTGGCAACTTCTTCAATTTTGCTGAAATGTTGCCCTCATTTCATAAATTTGTTTCAATGTTGGTACCATTTTATCTTCCTAAGTTTGACAAACATGGCCAATGTAAAGCAATGAGTTAGAACCAGTTAACAAAGAACCCGTACGAACCGGTTAATCATGCTTAATACGAGCGCTGTTATAAATGAAACCTGTAAGGTAATTTTGGCGACGTCTCAACGTCGAAAATTGCCTACGTCTTCCTAAGTTTAATGAACATGGCCTAGGTAAAGCAATCAAGTGTTGGAACCGGTTAACTAGTAACCCATACTAACCGGTTAATTATTATTGACGTTAATTCGGTCCTCTTTATACGTACACACGGCTACATATCAAGCTATACATTTCCAGTATAAGCTGATCTCAAGTTGTATAGGATTTCCATACAATGAGAGGTCAGCTTATATTGGAAATGTATAGCTTGATATGTAGCCGTGTGTACCATATAGAATTCAAACGAAATATGTACAATAATTGCTCTTCGTCTATCCGTGGTAAGATACGTTTTCAGTACTAACAGTTTTACAAATAAGTATAAGTCCATTTGATCAACGATTCTCCTTAATATTTTAATTAAATATTAAGGATCTCCTTAACCTTACTAGTTTCCTACAAAAATTGTACGTTTAACTTTAAGATAGATATTATGTACAAAATCCTTATTGATTAAATAAAGATTATTATTATTAATAGATATATATATATGTATATATACCACACATGGTGTAAGGGACACCGCTTACCTTCGATACCTGGCCAAGAGCAATAGTAGGTACTCTATAAATACTATACAAATACTTAAAACACATACACACATCAACACAATCTAGGGATATTGAACATTTCATTGATTATCTAGAAAACTATAAACATTTTGTTATGACTGTAAATGGAAGAATTAAAGATAATTTCATGGCCGATATTTAAACATTAACAACACGATGCGATTTTGTTTTTCTAATTAATAAAAGTCTTAAATTAATTAAGCCATAGAAAATTACTGAGTGAACAAAATCATTTTATTCTTATAAAATTATTCAATCGAATTAAATGAATAAAAATCTTACCAAATCTGATAATCAGTAATCGGTATTTCCTCCTCTAACATTAATCACACAGCGGCAACGATTTTCCATACTTAAAATTAAGGTGTCAATGTCTTGCTGGGGTATGCAGTCCCAAGTTCTTTTTAAATGTTCGAAAAGTTGTTCTTCTGTTGTCAAGTTGGGCGGAAAATCCCTCAATGCTCTTCGCTGTAACATGTCCCAGGCGTGTTCAATTGGGTTTAAGTCTGGCGACTGTGGAGGCCAATCTAATACCTGAACATCGTGTTCTCGAAGGGCGGCCCTCACCAGCCGCGCTGTATGGGAAGGTGCATTGTCATGCATGAGCTGAAATTCTTGCCCCGTTAGGGCCCTGAGCGGGACAATGACACGTTCTACTACCTCCTCACGGTATCTATGGGCAGTCATGCTGCCCTGAATCCAAATGAGTTGGGTTCGTCCGCCGATTCGTATTCCTGCCCACACCATAATTGTCCCGCCTTGGTAAGAGTGGACCTCCTGTGGATGTCGGAGACGGCTGACCCTGCCTGGAGTTCTCCAAACGCGTGTTCGTCTCGAATCTGGATGAAATCCATAGCGGGACTCATCAGTGAACAGCACCAATGACCATTGTTGATCACTCCATGTCAAATGTTCTTGAGCCCATAAAAGTCGCCTACCGCGATTGCCACGTCGCAGCGCTGGGACTCGTAGCGGTCTGCGAGCATGAAGACCAACTTCATGCAGCCTCCTTCGCACGGTTTGGTCGCTCACCAGCAGCTGCTGACCCTCCTGGAGCCTTTGCACTAGTTGCATCGCTGTGATATTGGGTAGTCTTCTGGCGGTCATTTGGAGAAATCGATCCTGTCTCTGAGTGGTAACACGATATCTACCTGTGTGCCGTTCTGCCACATCTCCAGTAGCGCGATAACGTGACCACAGCCTGGATACCACATTTTGGCTTGTGCCCAGAGACTCAGCAACGACGCGTTGAATAGCACCGTTTTGTAACATGCCAACTGCCCGTAACATTTCATCTCGACTCAAATGATGGCGTGGCATGACGCTAAAAAGCTTACACAACCAATTGAGAAAAGAAAATAAAACAATTTATCAGGTTTTCTTCAATTAACACGCAAAAAAAATTTTAATGCAACTTCTTGAAATTAGATACAACTCAAGATTGCGCTGTGCTTTGCGTGTTTTCATTTGTTTCTCATTTTAAATTTTGAATAAAGAATAGACAAGGTTTAAATCTGTAAATAAACTTTTTAAGGAAACTAAATAGGTTTTAAACAATAAAGCCATGTTTGATTTCAAAATAACGTATCCCTAGACTTTGTTGATGTGTGTATATCTATAGGTATGTATTAAAATAAGCAAATTTTCCTGTCTCACATCCATTGCTTCGTATTACTTATTTTTGCAAAAAAGTGTACTTCTTCTTCTATATTTCCAAAAGACTTCAAAGGTATATTGGTCTTTTAGCCGTTGAAATGGAGACTAACCAACCAACCAACTGTTGGCATATTATACAAGGCGAAACATGTATAGTAGACGTTTGTATATACGATCAAATTGTCCGCCATTCTAATGAGCAGTTGACTGACATTTTGTATCAGAATTTAATCTCTATATTTACGTATTTAGCAAGTTAAGACCAGACTTACAACTACTATTTATGTTAAACCTTCTATAGTGCACCAGTGTGCCCACACTTGTGCACTGTATTAATATTCAAAGGTGCACTGTCCATTGTCGCACTTTCATAGCTCTATGGGACGGGCAGACAAACACGACAAAAAAATAACATTTATTTTATAATTTTATTTTTATTTTTAATTACTCCTTAACAATGTACAAGTAATTTATTTTTTATAGACAACTCCTGTACTAGGGAACTTAATCCCTGCGTCAAGGGGTACTTTAGAAACATATAATTGACACATCAAGCACATCAAGGCCCAGAACAACTATTTGAGTCCCAAAAATAGTTGTACTGTTCGGGAATAGATCCTGGGACACAAAGTAGCGAGGCGACCGTCTTAACCGCTGCGCCGCACGTCTTTCTCCTTATCTAACTAAAGTGATTTAAGTTGAGTAGAGTATTGTGCTTTTTATTATGAGGCTGGAGTTACAAGCATAGGTGCCACCTAGGGATTGAAATCCAGCAAAGCGGGATACTGCGATCCAGCGGGATCCAGCATAATTTGAGGCCCTGCGGGATCCCGCAATATCTTGCGGATCCGCAATGCGACCGCTGGCTACATATGTAGTTATATAAGAAATAGGTTGGGAGATGATACCAATCATGCCATTTGCTTTGTTTTTTTTTTTTCAAAAACAGAAGTGACTGATTATTTTATATATTTTATATTTCTAACGTTGTGATTAATTAATTTGTAAGAAAAATTAAAAGACTAAATTTAAATTAAACTAAATTTATATGATACTCTTTGTGAATACAAAAGACTGATATTTCTTTTGAGGTTGGCTCCTACTTACATCCCTGCCGGAGGACAATATCTATTATTGACTTGATTGCAACTTAACTTCTTACTTTATCATTTCTATTTCTATTTGGGTTGGCTCCTACTTTATCTCGAATTGGCTTGCAATGAATCTAACTACAGCCATCTAACTTTGAAAGGGGACTATACTAATATGGTTAGAGCAGGAATTAGAATTTATTTGGCTTCTGAATACGCGTTATAGAAGACTAGCTATGCCCCGCGGTTTCAACCGCGTTTAAGTAGTTTTGGCGTAAAAGAGTAACAAACATACATCTACATCTATACTCACAAACTTTTGCATTTATAATATTAGTAGGATGTGTACCAAGTCGTAGTGGCAATGCACGCCGGAATAGCTCGCAGATGGTAATTTTTTTCCTACTACCACAATTATCGTCATATTTTGGACAATTCACACAATATTTTTATTAATTGTACCCTATGTGTTATTCTGCTGAAATCCATTCAGTAGTTTTTATGTGAAAAAGTAACAAACATCCATACTTACAAACTTTCACGTTTATAATATAAGTAGGATGATTGCTATAAATGTTTTCAAAACCGGGGCCGACAACTTAACATGTTCTACAGTGCACGGAAGGTTGTCTCTTAAGTATCCACACTGAGAAACACAGCCTTGCTACACAAAGATTTGTCTCGGTGCGGAATAGAAGCCGCACCCTCCATTAAGGTCCGATGAGACTGTTTACGCCACTTGGACACACAAGTCGTGATATTTATTTTGACTATCAGTGGTTTGAGTTAACAACGAGGACACTTAACACGCTGTATTATAAACAGCTGTTATAAAATTTCCAACAAACAGAATATTTGCATACTCATTACAACGTACAATATGATATTTAATGATTGTAGTATTCGAATAATTATTAACACATAATTATGTTAAAAATGTGTTACTGTCCTAGATTGTCTGTTTGCTTGGCTGCTTTCTGGCAGACAGCAAAGAATATCTCCACTCCATCCGATCCCGTGGAAGGCTTAGAAGTTGTCCCGAGGGAATATGTCCCAGAAAACGGGCAGCAGACCTACTATGACCATATGGGTCAGCGCAGCGGAGAGGATTTTATTAAGGCACTAGAAAATCAACTTTAGAGCTATAGGAATAAAGTGCATATATGCTTGAACCTGACAAAATGCTCGCGCAGTGTCGCGCATTATAATGTTCAAGCATACATGCACTTTATTTAAATAATTTTCCTCTCCGCTGCGCTCCTCTCTGTCTGCGCTGGCCCTATTACTGCGATCGTCAACCCGTCTGTCAAATGTTGCTATTATGGCAAATCCCCAAAATGATGATCTCTTGGGAAGGCCTTCGTCCAGCAGTGGAGATCTTACGACTGATATGATGATGATGATGGTTCATGCCGTGTGGGGAGTCCCGAGGGAATATTACCAGAGAGCGAGCACCACCATTATACTGCGGTCGCCAACCAGTCTGCCAAGAGTGGCAAATATAGCGTATACCTCCAAATGATGGACACAATTGAAAAAATGGACGGTCACCATAGCCTAGTTGTTAGTGCTCCTGCCTACGAAGCTGGTGGTCGTGGGTTCGAATCCCGGTAAGTGCAAATATTTGTGTGATGAGCACGAATATTTGATTCTGGGTCATGGATGTTTTCTATGTATATATGTATTTATCTAACTATAAGTATGTATATCGTCGCCTGGTACCCATAGTAAAAGCTTTGCTTAGTTTGGGGCAAGGATGATCCGTGTGACATTGTCCCCAGATATTATTATTATTATTATTAATTCCGTTGTAGAAATCTTTTGGGAAGGCCTTCGTCCAGCAGTGGACATATTTCGACTGATATGATGATGATCTCATCTCGTGTGGGAATATGTACCAGAGAACGTGCAGCAGCGTCTCTTGAGTACTTATGACCATCATACTGCGATCGCCAACCCGTCAGCCAATCATGGCGATTATGGCATGTCCCTCCAAATGATGGAGACAACCAAACTGTGGAAATCTTATGGGGAGGTCTTTGTATAGGAGTATACATTCGGCTGACATGATGAAGATGATTTGCGGATAGGGAAAAACGAATGCCTCCATCTTTTTTTATGTAGGCTCCAAAAATGGAACGGGAAAACTTGGCAATTTATAAATGATAAGAGTGACCGGAATAAGGATACGGCACACAAGTTGGCAGCGGTCATATACTTCTATAGGTTTGGAATAATAGTCAAGAAATCAATCAATTGAAAAAGTACTAGCTACTGAATAAGATTTGTTTGAATGTTTGGAAGTAAATGTTGCATTGAGTGACAAGTTCATCCGTCTAAGTCGAAGATTGGAAGCTAAGCGTTGAGGAGTCAGACATTGAGTGAACAGCTTCCTCACATCATGATACGTGTCAATACACTTTATTTTGTCAAATGTACAGATGCCAGCACATCCAGCTACCCCAATCTGTCAAATTTCCCCAATTGAAAGTGAACCGTATGCTTATGTGATAAAGTTGAAAATCTATAAAAGAAATTTGACAGATTGGGGTAGCTTGATGTGCTGGCGTCTGTACCTACACAGAAAAGTTTCCCGAACTTTTCAACAGGTCCCGTTTTTATTCGCTTCAATTGCAATCCTTACTTCCTTACTAACGTTATAAATGAGAAAGTAACTGACTGTCTGTCGCACTTTGACGCCAAAACTACTGAACCGATTTAAATGAAATTTCGTAAACAGATATTCTAGAGCCTGAGAAAAGATACAGGCTATTTTGCCATTTGATCCCAAAGAAGGCAGAGCCTATACTATGGCTACCAGCCAACTGATAAGCATATTTATATATTTCTACCCCAGATACAACGAATCGAACGAAAAACGTAGATCGAACCCACGACCCCGAGCTTACCAGTCAGGGTCACGAACCACTGGACCAATGGGCCAGTCAAACGACACCTATTTCTTGAATTTCAGTTGGATCCTTATTCACAAACTTGAAAAAACCACCCAAGAAGATCAAAAGTCCTTGAAAATACACTCTCACGATCATAGATCTATCATTCCATGTCTACCATAGAGAAAGAATTATAAACTATTGCCACATCATTCGATTTAGTTGATTAAGTTTGGTCAAGCTCTATACCAGTCCCATAAATTTTGACAGAGTAAAATAATATCGCGTTCCTTAGCTAAGAAACTTTTAAATAGGATTTTGAAAAAAAGTAATTGTCGAGCGGTGATTCAAGTGGTTGAGCAGGGTTTACCTAAGCCACGGTCAAGCAAGAGGCGGATCAACTGCATTATTTCAAATAAGATCGGTAATACAATCGGAAGGGGAAAACCTCGTAGAACATTCTCTGCCCAAATCGGAGACGTTCACAAGAAAGGCCAGGTCAGAAGTACCCTAAACCGGCGAGCATGTATGAAGAATATAATGACAGCAAATGAGGCGAAAGAGGTGTGCAAGGATCGTGACAAATGGAAGTACGTTGTCTCTGCCTACCCCTCTGGGAAACAGGTGTGAGTCTATGTATGTAAGAACGATAATGTAATCGCATATTATACGTATTGACAGTATATATAAGTGGCAAACAAGCGGCAGATGGTTTAACCCACTAATTAAATATAGCACGGTCCAGACGAGTTATTTAATAACATTGACAATTAAATAAATACGTCGACTATTTATTTTTAGCCTACTTCAAAAAACGAGGTTAGCAATTAATGTTTTTTTTACTCGTCTTATGGTCTAGTGGTTAACCACAGCTAAGGAGGTCGTGGTTTCGATCCCCAACCAGGGGTTCTACCGGCTAAGTCGCCGATTATCGATTTCTTAAATGGCGTTCAAATAAATAAAGGTTAAAAATGACTTAATCAATCGTTAAATCGGATTTAACATTGACAATCGATTCCGGACCATTTATGACGTCATATGTGCTCATGGAAACCGATTTAACGATTGATTAAGTAATTTTTAACCTTTATTTATTTGAACGCCATTTAAGAAATCGATGTTCGGCGACTTAGCCGGTAGAGCTCCAGGACAAGTCTTTGTGTGATATGATATCAAGATTATTTGTTCAATTTCAGGGTGTAATATGTATAATATGTATGTATTTAAAATATATGCCTAAGTATATTTGCCATGGTACAGGGTCTGCCTAGTTTGGGACCATATGGCTAGTCGTCCCAAGATATTTATTTATATGTGTGTGTATTTCTATGTATGTATGTTCCGCAATTTCTCGGTTATTTTACTTGATACTTAACTGATTTTGATATCTAGTCTATTTTTTGATATGCAAAGCTTTCCTATGGGCCCGTGTATATTTGTTTAAAACGGATTAAAAAATACATTTATAAGTAAAGATTAAAAAGCTGGTATAGATTAAAAAACAGAATACCACCAATGTAAGACGTGTGGCGCGGTGGTAAAGATAAAAAACAGAATACCACCAATGTAAGACGTGTGGAGCGGTGGTATAGATTAATAAACAGAATACCACCAATGCAAGGCTTGTGGCGCGGTGGTATAGATTAAAAAACAGAATACCACCAATGTAAGACGTGTGGCGCGGTGGTATAGATTAAAAAACATAATACCACCAATGCAAGACGTATGGCACGGTGGTGTAGATAGTCACTTTGCTACCTCTCGCCGCACTCATGCTTCGGGTTCGATTCCTACACAGGACAACTATTTGTGTGACCCACATATAGTTTTTCTGAGTCTGGATGTGCTTCCAATGGCTCGTTTCTAAATTCCCCCGCGATACAGGGAATTAATTCCCTAGTGCGGACGTTGTATTATTGATAGAAAATAATAATACCATTATTAATACCAATAGCGATTAAATACTTAATCAAGTATCAAACAAAAAGCATGTATATAAGTATGTATATAAAACTATAACAGATAGGTGATAAGCACTACAAAGTAAATATCTAGGTCTAACATTATCTATTATTACAACACTCAAACTCTAATATACTTGTCTATGGAAGCATAGTAGTTACATAATAGGTTTTAAGTAGGAAGTTTCACTACTAAAAAGTAGATGCTCAGAAAAAAAATACATTATCATAGATTTAAAAATCAGGTTGTTCGTGGTACATAATGCTATTTGTACTACTTAAGCAATATCAACCAACACACAAATTATAAAAAATCAATTGTTGTAACAAATAATCTAGGTGAAAATAAAGATTTCAAAATAAAAAAATACTTCATAATAATTAGTGTAGTGTGCGTGAATAAGCGCCACCTACCAGGCTAATTACCTTAAAAATTAAATGTCAAACACCAAAGAGTGGTATGCAACAGAGTAGATAAAAAAAACATAATACTTTTCCATCCTTTGATCATGTAAGTGACCCATTGACAACTCGGCTAACTTTACTTTTTTTTCAATTGTTTTTATGGATTTTGTAGAAAGTCATGAGCCTCGTGAATGTCAATGACAGCTGTCAAATTTTAAATACTGAGAAAATTAGCACACGGTTTTGTTTTGTTTTGGCGCCAACATGAAAAAAGACACATCGAGGCATTGTAATTGTACATATAGAAACTCCAATTAAACCAGTTTTAGAACATGAAAAAACTGGTGTAGGTAAATGGGGTTTTTATATGTCAATATCGTGGATTTATTGACATAACGTCTTCGACAACATACACAAGTGTAGGAAAGTGGCATATTACCTTGAATTGTGATTCTAAAATTGTATAGAAGGCTCTAGTAAAGTTTCTACTACTTTAAAATAAATAAAAAAAGGTTTTATTCACGTAGACTTTAAAAAGCGCTTGTAAATAGTCAGAACATGTTTATAGTAAATATATAGTTAAGTAAGTAGTTTAGGCCTTTGTCCAGCAGTGGACGTCTTTCGGTTGATATGATAGTTAAGTATACAAATTTATTTACGGGGGTGGCTTTGACTTGACTTACTGACGAATTTTTATGCAAATAACTTGATTTATCAAATTACTTGGCAAAAACCATAAAAAAGTCCATATAAAAAAAAAACCATGCGACGCAGTCTTTGGGGCCTGCTGATAGAAGAGAAAACTATTTGTTCATTTCTCATACTCGGAAAGTAGTGTTTATTTGATCCGAGGAGCTAGTGGAAGATGATTGCTTCTCTTCCCATGGTGGGAATAAATTTTATATATAGAACTAAATTTGGTTACGCAGTCGGCTGTAAAAAATATAACATTAAAGGAAAAAAGTGCACTACGCCAGTGTCAATTAAAAAAGAAGCCCCTCAGTCTTACAAATATTCGATCAGATCACGTGTCCTGACGCGAGTTTAACATTTTTTGACCATCCCAAAAAAGTGCACAGATACTATGACGGTTTGTCCGAAATCATTTCTATATCCTAAGACTGTACGAATGGACACACAATCCATATTAATAACTTTACATTTTAATAGTGCGTACTTAAATTATATCTATAGCAGGTACATTCTCTGATATGGAACACAATAACGGCGTACATAGCATTTGCACTATTCATATGCTATAAAACAATTAGACTTCAATTTTACTTCTCGATTAAATATTTAAGGATTTTATAACCGCTCGTAAATATACGGTTTAGTGTGCACCTACGTACTTAACTGGAATAATTTACTATTAATTACTAACTCCGATAAGGTAATCAAATGAGAAGGAAATCGTAAATACAAGTGTTTTGTTTTAGGGATGTTTGATCACCTTTAAAACTTAAAGGAAATCGTACGGTTTTAGGGTGAAAACCTTTAAAACTTGAAGGGCATGGTTCTCTTTTATAGTCGTAACTAATACGGGTGTTTTAGGGTGAACACCTTTAAAACTTGAAGGAAATCGTTCTCTTTTATAGGCGTAACTAATACGGGTGTTTTAGGGTGAAAACCTCTAAAACATAAAGGAATTCGTACATTTTTATAGGCGTACCTAATACAGGTGTTTTACGGATTTTTGATCACCTTTAAAACTTTAAGGAAATCGTACACTTTTACAGGCGTAACTAATACTGGTGTTTAAGGGTGAAAACCTTTAAAACGTTAAGGAAATCGTACACTTTTATAGGCTTAACTAATACAGGTGTTTTAGGGATTTTTGAACACCTTTAAAACTTAAAGGAAATCGTACACTTTTATAGTCGTAACTAATACAGGCGTTTTAGGGATTTTTGAACACCTTTAAATCTTAAAAGAAATCGTACACTTTTATAGGCGTAAATAACACAGGTGTTTTAGGGATTTTTGATCACCTTCAAAACTTAAAGAAATCGTACGGATTGATAAGCGTAACTAATACGGGTGTTTTAGGGTGAAAACCTTTAAAAGTAAAGGAAATCGTACACTTTTATAGGCGTAACTAATACAGGTGTTTTAGGGATTTTTGATCACCTTTAATACTTAAAGGAATATATGTTATTTAAATAATAAATATAAAACACGTACATATATTTTTAAAGTATCAGGTCAGTACGTATGGACATAAATCATCATAAAGTTCCTACGGAAAACTATAATGATTTTTATTTTTGATTGAAATAATGTTATATTCCCGTTTATTATAAAAAAAAACCTTAATAATGAATTAGAGGTACAAAATACCTCCAATATAAGTAATAAGGTATGGTCCAATATCTAAATTAAAAAAAAATCGCAAAAAGAATTTTTAAAATGCAAAAGTTTAAGTATTTCAAAATGTGTTGAGTAAATTAATTTAATGAAATAGCTCATATAATTATAATCCTAAACTCATACAAAAACAAGCATTCTTAAAATTAAAGAGAAGCACAAAATTAAAATAAAATTAATATTTGCTTGAATTCAGTTACAGATATAACAAGAAAAACACTAAGACTAGGCTTTTGTATATTACGATTAAAATATTAAAAAAAATTTATCGTTTCTTTTTTTTTATAAAGACTTGTTCAAACTTATCCCATGTAAATCCCTTTAAATAAAGAAGACACGAAATAAAAAAAAGAAGAACCCACACTATCTCTGAAAATAAAATACAATCAATCACTGAAGGAATTAATAAAAAAAATTTAGTCAAATGCTGAATGCTGTGTAAAAGCATTGACGAATATCAACAGTAGTAGAAGTCATCTCGTGGTTCTATAATAGTCAGGCAGCAGGCATCTCTCTGAGTGCTGTGACCATCATACTCGCTAAGCCTACTGCCAAGCGTGGCGATTATAGGATATCCACCCAAGATCCAGCAATACTTCCTTCGGCTGACGTAACAGCATGTTGGTCACCGAAATCACGATAATGACTTCAACTTTGATCATCTACATAAGCAAATTCAATCATCATGGTATTTTTACTAGGTCTTATCTAAATGACCGAGAATATTTCGTTTAATCCCCACCCAGTTATTAATTAAATAATAATAAAAGGATCATTTTAGATCGTGTTCTAATTTTGGACTTGGGACTGGCAATGTAACTATTTAACAACAATAATAATGTCCTGTCTTTTTCATAAGAAAATTCATTTAGAGCCAATTTTACCATTCCCAAACGAAATATATTAGAAAAACGAAAAAAATATTATTGACAGATGTCTATAGAAGATGTGTCGAATTTTATCCGAGGATGGAGAAATGGGTACAGTTGTGGCAATTACCGTCTTATAATAAAAGTTCTCTACCTATACGACACATTTTTCTAAGAGTTCAGGACATTTTAATTCGTACAATCATAATACCAAAATAAAATCACCTTAATACTATAGATTATGAAACACAATCAACATAAATTTAAATTAAACAATCTTTTTTGTCTGGTTACATTTAACTTTAATACAATGACGCAGAAAAAAAAAAACACCGCTATCAATGTAATTTTAATTACGATATATTATCGAGTATTATAAATGTACGAAAGCGGTCACGGCGAAAACTTAAACCTGTTTAAAAAATAATTCTTACGTCTACTAAGCCAAAACATTTTAAAACACAAACTTAGACAATAATTAATCCACAAAATTAGCTTTCATGCTTCAAAATGCACATGCAACATCACAAAAACAACAAAAAAAGAAAAGAAGGTGCCATGCATCGTGCCAAGTAGCAGAGAAAGTTACCTGTAGCTCTGGAAAGCAATGTCTCGAGGGTGTCCAGTCGATGTTAGAAGTATATATGCAAAACTAAATCCGGCAGAAATCCCAATCACCAGTGTTAAAATGAAACGGCGACCCATCACCCGACCTTCAGCCTGCACAGTATACATTATTTACAATCTACGTTCAAAATATTTTCATTAATTATTTATAATATAATAATATATTTTTTTTAATATATTATTTTGATCGCAGAGTGCACGCCACGGCGTGTATACGCGACGAGTCGTCGTTACTGTTTTACTATTAAACTGTACCTATATGGTTCATTGCAATTAGTCTCATCAATATAAGTTTACACACAATTTATTTGGAGTGCGATCTACGTAGAATATAGTGAATGTTAATGTAGGAATGTACAGACGCCAGCACATCAAGCTACTCCAATCTTTCAAAATTCCCCAATTGAAAGTGAACCTTATACTTTTGTGATAAAGTTGAAAATCTATAAAAGAAATTTGACAGATTGGGGTAGCTGGATGTGCTGGCGTCTGTACGCATAAGTACCAACCAGCCAGTGATAACAATTGTTACCTAGTTACGGTAAGTTATTGATATGAATAATAAAATATTATTATTTATTTGTATCGTAACATCTGTCAGCTATACATATGATATATAATTATGTTTACAAGAATAATTTCTAAAGAAAAAGAATTCGCATAAAGAGTTAGTTACTTACATATGTCTTTCATTCAAATTTAAAACAGTATATGGCTATAATAAATAATTTTGTTTTGGATTCGGCCGACATGAAATTATAATTTAAATTTTCATTATGTTAGCTCCTCACGTCAATTTTAATAATAATAGAATATGGCCTTGTTCTTATCATAATGGTAAATTCTTATCATTTTAGGGATGTATAAGGAAGGAAGTTGTCTACGAATATGTTTAAAAGAATTATTAAAGCCAAATTGTGTAAAATATTACAAAATTTCTGATTATTTAAGTGACAAAAGTGCTTGGGATTGAGTTGTTCTACACACATGATTGTAATTATCTTAAATATATTTTATTTTAAAATAGGATCCCTACTGAGTTTTCTGGCAGTGTTTCTCAGTAGCTGCCACGTCATGCATGCATGCATGATTCCACATAAATGTATAATTTTTACACAAAAATAAAATGATGACTTTGACTTTGGATCAATCATCTAAACAAAGAAATTCACGATGGGGCCGACCTTAGCTGTATCCAATGAAGAATTTTAATCGTGATTGGTCCTAAACCATCCTTAATTTTAATTCCAGCCAATGAGGAGTATGTATTACTGTTCCTAGATGCTAGGGTTGCCTGATTTAGGCTTACCACAAATGGCGCTCCGTGTAAGCTCAAAGGTCAAATTGGAATGATTTGTCAATACGGTTTTATTCAAAATTAATATGTCATAATAAGTATAAATTAGTTGGTGTCCAAGTATCATTGCAAAATTTATTAGACAGTAAGTAAGTGCGTAATTATATTATTAATAAGTCAATTTGAAAGTAGGTAAGTATTATTATATTCATGCGATTAAAAACGAATCTAAAATTCGACGCAAAATTAAAAAAAAAAAACCTTCAAAGGATCTAGCATACCTAGAAGTGTCCAAATGGACGTGTAGTCACTTCAAATACATTTTATTTTTTCTAAAAACTACATATAATATTATTATGATTCTGTTATCGTCCTAAATAAACTTAATTCTGACGTGTCTCGCGTTGTCCCAACACACGCGCAGTTGCGCAAACAATTAATATTTATTATGCTAAACATTAAATTTAATTAATCCTCCCCATTAAAGTAAGGTTTCTCTATTGTTATAACCACTGTATAAAGTTTAGTACTTAGTACTGAAAATAATCTTCGCTAAGACTCTAGACTTAAGTTAATAGCAAGTTGAATCTAAGTAGCGCAGACGCTATGTGCCTTAGACTTTATTTGCAACTAGCTGTGCTCCGCGGTTTTACCCGCGTTAAACTTTATAAATTATAGCCTATGCGTTAATCTAGGGTATCAGCTAACTCCATACCAAATTTTATTAAAATCGTTCCCACCGTTTAGCTGTGAAGAAGTAACAAACATACACACTCACAAACTTTCGCCTTTATAATATTAGTGTGACTAGCAGCTGTACCCTGCGCGCGTTGCTACGGCATGAAATTCGTTGGAATGATAGTGGCGTCATCTATCGAAGATTGGTCGTACCAACACAGAAACCTTCGTGGGCCCATGCATAGCACTGTGCTGAAAATCATCACATGATCAAATGCATAGTTTACGCGTCTTTAAAGGACATACAGACATACATTCATTTATATACCTCTAGAAGAACTATTTAATTACAAAGTACGTGTGTACTCATTTGTACCAAATTACAATTACAATAGCTTCTGCTCCGATGGTAATGTTACAATTGGCATAAGGCTGCACCAACCAATGAAATGCTCTCACTGATCCTCAATCGAACCAAAGGCGTATTAACATAGAGCGACAGTTGCACAAAAAGTCCCTAAAAACAATGACCCTCTGATACATCTCTCTCTCTCTCTCTTCTCTTCTCTTCGGATTCTTTTGTTTTTCTATTCTCTACTCGGGTAAGTTACAGACGGGTGTCTGTAACTTACCCGAGTTGAGGTTCGAATTAAAAAAAAAGCCTTTCTGGCGCGGGTACTTAGTTTGTAATTTTATTTGCTACTACCTGGGCCCCGCGGTTTTACCCGCGTTAAATTGTATAAATTATATAGCCTATGTGTTAATACAGGGTGTCAGCTAACTCCATACCAAATTTTATTAAAATCGCTCCAGCCGTTTAGATGTGAAGAAGTAACAAACATACACACTCACAAACTTTCACCTTTATAATATTAGTGTGATAAGGGCCGGACTGGAGTGGCGGCCGAGCCCTTCAGTGTACTCGTAGGGTCGTGTCAAAGTGCCGAGTGTCGAAGAGCTGTTATAGTTTATGAGTTCAGCAATAAGATAGCAAATATTTGGCTTTACACCTAGTATCATGCTTCAGAGAGGATTTAAATGTAACAAAATTTAAAATAGGTTTACCTGCAACACATAACTAAGTCAAGATTTTATTATTTCTTCACAAGCCCAGTACTTAATGCAGAGGTCACTTCTAATGAATATAAGAGTAGATTTCTATACGTTTCCAATTAATAACTCAGATAAAATTTTAACAAAAGAAGCCGACTCAAGCTCAACTATACTCTTTAAAATATATTTTTATTAAATTCGAATAAATGTATTGCCGAATTGAGGACCTCATCCTCCTTTTTTTGGGAGACGGTTAATATGTCGGTAATCACAGATTTAAAAAATATGACTGATTTGAATACGTTTTGTAATCGGAACGCTAATTTAATTGTAACCATACTATATTTTATGTTTTGAGTCTGGATGTATTTGTGTCCGTCTATTATATGTTTGTAAAGTACCCCGCGACACAGGGATCAGACTAACTAGTGCGGGCGTTGTCTTTAAAAATTAAAAATCATTATAATAATATCTAGGGACAATGTCACACAGATCACCCTAGCCCCAAACTAAGCAAAGCTTGTACTATGGGTACCAGGCGACGATATACATACTTATATAGATAGATAAATACTTAAATACATAGGAAACATCCATGACTTAGAAACAAATATTCGTGCTCATCACACAAATATTTGCACTTACCGGGATTCGAACCCAGGACCACCAGCTTCACTACCAACTAGGCTACGGTGACCGTTGCCGAGTTGGTAGTTATCCTGCCTTATTATTGACGCTTGTAACTCTATAAAGGACATCATTAAAACTGGAACAGAGCGTGCTGTACGTAACATCTGGGTCATACATAATATGATAAGTGTCCTCAATATGAACATACTTGACTCATTTGTTACATATGTTATAATAAAGCCGAGACCAGTTATAAGACAGACCGTGGTTTATTTTTTAGTTAGTTCGTTTTTGTTCGTTATATCATTATTTTATAGGGTTCCGTACCAAAGGGTAAAACGGGACCCTTTGACTAAGACTTCGCTGTCTGTCCGTCTGTCACCAGGCTGTATCTCATGAACCGTGATAGTTAGACAGTTGACATTTTCACAGATGATGTATTTCTGTTGCCGCTATAACAACAAATACCAACTAAAAAACCAAATAAAATAAATCTTTAAGGGGGCTCCCATACAACAAACGTGAATTTTTGTTCGTTTTTATACATAACTAGCTGTGCCGCGCGGTGTTAAACGCGTTAAATTTTATAAATTTTCTTTGCTATAAACCACACGGAGCCCGAGACCTTTCCAACGAATGCAAAACTGTGGAAATCGGTTCGTGCGTTCTGGAGTTATGGCGTCAGGAAGGAAAACCCGACTTATTTTTATATAGTAGATGGTACGGAACCCTTTGTGCGCGACTACGACTCGCACTTGGCCTGTTTTTTTTTTTTAGTTATTCCCGTCTTTTGGGAATGAGCTATGTTTACAACTGACAGAAATAAACACATCTTCTTGTATATATTATTATATCGTTTTTAAAACTTGTTTACATTTTTTAAGTTTTTTAAATGGATTTATTTTATTATTTCTTTGTTACTGTTTCATTTTTGGGTATTTATTAAATCTGTTATTAAAGTTTAGACTTCATTGCGTTAAGTAAATGGAGCATTGAATCTATTCTACAAATTTGTAAGGAACACCACGGTGCGGTGGCGGAGCGGTTAACGCACATGGGGCCGAATACCCCGTGGTTCAGAGGTTCGATTCCCACCCGCATTTAAACTTATACAACTCATTTTGAAGATGTTTGAAACTTGATTTCAATATAAAGTCAACATAGTGATGTCCTCCCGACCGAATTTCGGCCACGGCGGCCAGTCATAATGGAGACTAGCCAATTGCGCAGGACATATTATAGTGCACAAGTGTGTGCGCAAACACAGGAGCACTTTCTATTCCATCACTCTCATGACCCGATGGGACGCCTAGCGACACGACCGGAAAGAGTTCAGGTACACGACCGACGGCTTTACGTGCTCTCCGAGGCACGGGGGTGTAATACCGCCAACTTACAGACTTCGGGCTGATACTGAGAAATATCTTTTTACGGAAAAATCACAAAATCACTTTTTGGCCCGACCCGGGATTTGAACCCAGGACCTCATTATCTGCGGTTGAACACGCTACCGCTAGACCAACGAGGCAGTCTCTCAACTCAACATAGTAAAACCTAACTAGTAAAAGAGTTACTTGGACATGAGAACTGTAATTGAAGAAGCTAAACTTTATTCCAAAAAATACAGATCGCTTGATGAATCATCCCAATCCTCTGGCAAATATGTTTCTACAAAGAAATCGTATAAACCGATTGAAAAGAGCCAATGTGCTTGATGACTGAAGAGAGTTGGGGCAGTGGCCCTAATCCTCTAAAACCTATTTCACTTCAACCATCCCAATTATAGTCCCATGAGACTGATTGCAGGTTAGTTAAATAATATTAAGTTCGCCTTGTTACGAAATCAAACCGCGTGAGGGCCCTGGTGACCTGTAATTCCGGTTTCTCGTAAACCTATATCAGTATTGTCATATCATTAGGAAATTGTCACTAGATTCTAGATAACCCTATTCTTTGCGAAGAGAAAATAAATATATTTTGAATTGAATTGAAAAAAAAATACACACATCCACACAAACATACATACACATCTTTTAATAGTCCCACAACAATCCTATACTACCGATTATATGTCGGAGCAATAAACTCCAAGATAAGACATGTTTACGGAAAGTTTTCTGTGTGGTGACGGCGGCGTATATCAGAATATCATCACCCCATCTCATCCCCTGGGGGGCGCAGAAGTCGACCCGAGGAAATATCTACCAGAGGACAGGCAGCAGCTTCTTTCAGAGTACTATGACCATATTACTGCGATCGCCAACCCGTCTACCAAGCGTGGCGATTATAGCATATCCCCTCATGATGATTCTTGGGGAGGCTTTTGTCCAGCAGTGGACTTCTTACGGCTGTTATTGTGATAATGATGATGATGACAGAAGGTTTTAATTTAATTATATTATTACCTATAAGCTAATCCATAAGTCCAACCAATATTATATATGTAAGAGTAAGTTTATTTGTTCTTTTTTAATGCTTTAACTACTCATACACACATATTTGTTATTCTTCATTCAATATTTCACACTAGTTGTCAGTTATACAGTAAATAATAAGAAAAGCTAGGGATGAGTCTATCTGGATCAAAGGTACCTTTAGTTACTTTTGATCCAGAAAGAACTGTTCTCCAGGATATCGCGAGCCGAAGCATCTATCGGTTACCTATGTGTTACTTTCTCGCCTTAACCATTGAACAGATTGCGATGAAACGTAAGCAAAGAGTTAGTCAAGGTATTGATAATACGGTTTGCCAAAAATATATTTATTTATTGAACAAAACCGTAAAACTAGTGTACAGGAAGACGAGCAAAAACAGAATGACGTTAAATACAATTTGAATTAACATGAAAGATAGGTTGCAAACAACAAGGGTTTCATATATCCGTATTATAGGAAAGGAGTCAACATAATTTGTTCTAGAACATTCGATTGTAAGTTTCTCGTGGGAACTAAATAAATTATTGCATCATCCTTGTTACTATGCAACATAATTAATAAGTAGATAGGTTTAATTATATTAATATCTATAGGGGTAGTATCCTTAACTAGTTAAAATATATGTCGTTAAGGACGTAAGCTACTTTCGATTGAAGTAAAGCCTTCGTAGAATGGACGGCCGTTGGGGCAAAAAGGTTCTCGAGTGGCGACCACGAACCGGTAGACGCAGCTTGGGGAGGTCCGCTACAAGACGGACCGATGATTTTGGCTAAAAGCCGCTGGATACGGGTAGAGCCAGTGTGGAGATCTTTGGGGGAGGCCTTTGTCCAGCAGTGGACGTGTTTCGGCTGATATGATGATGATGATGAAAGCCTTGTGTCCAATATTTCTTTATATTCATTATCTATACATATAATAAAATCGTAGGCAAGTCAAAACTGTACATTGAATATTTTTTTTAAAGGATACTTGGGGCGTCATCTTCAATCGATATCGAAACCAAAAATAGTTTTAAGAATTTTTGTCTGTTTGTCTGTATGTATGTCTATGTTTTACCCGCGTTAAACTTTATAAATTATCAGAGCTCCTCCCCCGTAGGTGATAGCGTGATAATATGTAGCCTATATGTTGACCCGACCTCTTATTAATATTCATACAAAATTTGAAGTAAATCCATGCAGTCGTTTTTGAGTTTACCCCGGACATACATACAGACAAACAGATAAACAGACAAAAATTCTAAATACTATATTTTTGGCTTCAATATCGATTGAAGATCACGCCCCAAGTAGCCTTTTTAAAAATATTCAATGTACAGTTTTGACTTTCCTACGATTTTATTATATGTATAGATTCGTAATGTATTTTAAAGTACAGACGCCAGCAAATCCAGCTACCCCAATCTGTCATATTTCTTTTATAGATTTTCAACTTCATCACAAAAGCATAAGGTTCACTTTCAGTTGGGGAAATTGGAGTAGCTTGGTGTGCTGACGCCCGTACAATAATAATTATTAATTACATGCCAATGCATGTAGTATGAGGAAACAATACGAGGAAAATATTTTTATTTCTAGTATTGAATGGCAAGCCACTTCATGGACGTAGAATTTTATAAATATTCATTGAAAAGGATATTCTGTAGGGTATTTTGTAGGAAAGAAAATAATTTATATATCGCATTGACATTTTACATTCCATGCGCACGCGCATGTCGTTAATATTCTAGATGCAATGATATCAATTGGTTTTATTGATGTCCTACTTTTCACAAATAAAACAAATAATCGGTTGTCCCATATTTACTTAATTTAGTTACTGCTTATGGAGTAATTTAATAAGTGCTATAAAATTGAGAGAGAAGATTTAGTTTCATTAATGCCTGACTCAAACAGACGGGTGACATAAGTATGGACACTACGTGTGTGTATGTGTATCTGTCTGCCTGGGCCATCTACACTCGCAGAGGGATTGAACCATTGTATATATTTAATTATAGATCGCACTTGTTCGAAATTCAACCATTAGAGTTGTATTGTCAAAGACTATAGACATTTAAAGATAAATAATATTAATCTGTTTTCAATTTTGACACTCAGTTTGTTAGTGTGTCAAAAGCTTGGTAGTGTGTGCAATGTTTTTTTAATAAAATAATTTATATAAAAGTAAATTAGCCATCTGCACTTTTCCTATCCTTTCTAACTTTAACTGTTACAAATTTCATATGCCTCTGTCCGCGCAATTTTCGTAAAAAAGGGGTACAAAGTAATTGATTTACGAATAAATTATGATAATTGAGAGCAATAAGAGTTAAGTTTCGTTAATGGCTGACTCAAACACACGAGTGGCATAAGTATGGACCCTAAGTGCATATCCGTGTCTCTGTCTTCTGTCTGGGATTGCCAGATTTTATTTATTAAATTTGATAAGTTTTCTGACAATTTAGTTACAGCAATAAAAATAAGCGTTGTGGTGTGAAAGAGGATGTAGTCACAAAGATTGAAAAAGGCATGCTGAGATGGTTTGGCCATTTAGAAAGGATGAATGAAAAAAGATTGACAAAAGAAGTATACCTGGCCTGTGTGAATGGGACAACCGGAAGGGGAAGACCACGTCGAACATTCTCTGACCAAATTGGAGATGTTCTCAAGAAAGGGCAGGTCAGAAGTACCCTAAACCGGCGAGCATGTATGAAGAATATAATGACAGTAATCGAGGCAAAAGAAGTATGCAAAGATCGTGACAAATAGAAATCCGTTGTCTCTGCCTACTCCTCTGGGAAACAGGCGTGAGTCTATGTATGTAATAAAAGTAAAGTTTCATTAACGACTAACAGAAACAGACTAGTGTCATAAGTTTGGACCCTGTGTGTGTGCATCCATTTGTCTGTGGCAACTAGGCTCGTAGAGGGACGGTCATCAATATGCGACAGCCTAGATTCCACAGACAAACAACACACAGACACACACAAGGTCCCTACTTATGACATCCGTCTGTTTGTGATTATTTTATATTTATAATTAGATTATAAGTTCTCTGACATTACTAAATGCTGTGTTATAAGTCTGTGGCATCGAAGCTCGCCGACGACAATGACCGATTACAATACTTATTTTTTTATATCTGTTGTTAGTTTGATTGGCTGAGCTATGACCATATCTCTTGTTGAAGACGACGGTTACGAAGGTCTCATTCTAATATTATAAATGCGAAAGTTTGTGATTGTATGTTTGTTACTTCTTCACGTCTAACAGTCTTATTTAAAAACGCTACTTAAATTTAAGCCGGCCGCTCAACCATGGTTTATCAAATTTTTCATTTAAAAACACGATTTAACTTTGACCCGCGGTTGAGCCATGTCAAAATTTAAACCACGTCGGCCCCTGGTTTAAAGCTTGCTCAAATATGGCGGATTTTATTTGTATCAGCTGACGTTTTGTTTGACGTTTGTTTGTGAATGGAGGTTTTATTGAAGTTACTAACCGTTTTAATTTTTAAATAAATACTGAATTCCAGTGGGAACCTTCTCACAAACTTCTAAATCCACCGAAGAAAATCAATAGTCCTTGAAAATGCACTGCTACGATCATAAATCTATCATTCCATGTCTACCATAGAGCAAAAATCATAAAGTTTTGATAAATCATTCGATTTAGTCGATTAATTTTGGTCAAGCTCTATACCAGTCTCAGAAATGTTGACAGTGTAAAATAAAATGACGTTACTTAGCTGAGAAACCTTTAAGTAGGGTTTTTAAATAAAGAAATAGTTGAGCGGGGTTTAAATGGTTGAGCAAGGTTTAGCTGAGACATGGTTAAGCGGCGGATCAAGGAATTATTTTAAATAAGAGTGTAAACGGCTGGAACGATTTAAATAAAATATGGTATGGAGTTAGCTGACACCCTGGATTAACACATAGGCTATAATTTATAAAGTTTAACGCGGGAAAAACCGCGGGGCACAGGTAACAAAATAACTCACTACGCTCCAGGAACGGCCAAGTAAACTATTTGACCAAACAGACTTAAAAACATTTAGATAATAATTACCTTCAAACTAGTAAATGTCGAAATTCCATTTAAATAACACTACATTATAAGGAATCGCAAAGATATTTTAAATATTTCTAGTGAAACAAAACGATTTGAAATGCGACTCATCACGTAGACACGCTCACTAGACAAAGTCTCTTTTATTAAAAAAAAAAGTAGTTCATGTGCAGTCTGTATACCTTCTATACTTGAAATGTCAGTTGTTGACAAATGAGCATCGTGAAAAACGTCAATTGTTTACTTGTTTACGGTTCATGCTTATATTCAGCAAGGTTGTAATGATGTTGACATATTTCATTTATCAGACATAAATACAAAGTATAACCAATAATTAAAATTATACCAAATTTTGGTATCTAAATGTCTTATAATAATTTTATCAAGAGCGCGAATTAAGTAAATAAATATTTTTAATTTATTAGAACGAAGTCGGGTTTGTTACACTAACTCGAGAACGGTCTGAACGAACCTGTGATTTGTGGGACCTGTGTCCGAAATAGTAGAATAATAAAGAAAATTCATTCATCTACTAATGTTTTTTTTGTTCGATACGTTGACGCAATTTTACAAAACTGTACAAACAGTTTGACTGCAAGTTCAACTTATTATGATTTACTAGCTGTGCCCTGCGATTTTATCCGCGATAAACTTATAAATCACAGCTTACCCATGTGTTAATCGGAGTTTATAAGCTATATTACTACAGAGTTGTATCAAGGTCCGTTCAGTAGTTTTTGCGTGATATTAAGTCATTTTTAACCTTTACTTATTTGAACGCCGATCACTATCCCGATGTTCGGCGACTTAGCCGGTAGCCCCCCTGCGGTGTTAAAGGCAAGTATTTATCAACCACGCCCACCGGCCAACCCATATATCTACAATATAATATAAAAAAATATCTACAATATAAAACTATATGTTTAGTTGTCTGGTTGCCATAGTACCACCTTTTCAGTTTGGGATCAAACTGCAGTGAGTTAGTCGTCTCAAGATAATTATTTACTATTATTTTTAACTAATAACTTCACTTCAAGCACATATGAACACTATATTGTTATCTATCTACCTTATAACACTATTATTAAATCAGACAACACGATATTATATACTGTCCATTGTTCAATATCTAACACTAATATCAAAGTTTCATCTCTTCTCCAGACAACAGAGGCAAGCGGGTGCCTAATACTAATACAAACGGCATGGGATTGAGTGGCTCTAGACTAACACATTTAAGTACATACAATATAATTTTATATTAAGAAATAAATATTTTAAAAAAGGATTCCTACTGAGTTTTCTGGCAGTGTTTCTCAGTAGCTGCCACGTCATGCACTGCACGGTAGGGTAAAAAAAAATTGACGATTCCACACAAATGTAATATTTTAACGGAATAAATGACTTTGAATTTGATACAGTCTAAGTTACCACGCTAAAAGGATGCCTTCTTTGGGGTTCGTACCTTGAGCTCCGGGCGTTTAATGAGATGGTTATGAACGAGAGGACCGGATTTTACGGATATTTTGTGCAACTGTCAACGAATATCACAGAAAAAATGTATCTTTGGGGCCACACGTTTCGCTACTGAAATCGAACATAAAAATACATGCAGGCATGATTTATCTTTTTTATAAGATACCTAATCAAATTATTAAGATATCCAATCTTTGATAGTCGCTTGAAGACGATGTTCATACCGCCTCACTAAAGAATAAAGATTGCAGTCACTTCTATGGGATACTAACTATTATCACTTAAAAATCGTAAAAACCGGCCAAGTACGAGTCGGACTCGTTCCGTACCATTATCTAGAAAAACGAGCAAATTCACGTTTGTTGTATGGGAGCCCCCTTAAATATTTGTTTGATTTTATTTTTTAGTATTAGTTATCGGCAACAGAAATACATCATCTGTGAAAATTTCAACTGGATAGTCAGACACTATCACGTTTTATGAGATACAGCCTGGCGATAGACGGACAGACAGACACCGAAGTTGTACTAATAGGATCCCGTTTTACCCTTTGGGTACGGAACCCTAAAAATAAAATCATCATCAGCATGATATCGTCCACTTCTGGACATTGGACCCCTCCAAAGGTTTTTAAACGTTACCATTGGCCCGTCAAATTAATATAATAATAATATCCTCGGACATTATTTTCACACGGCCATCTGATGCCCAACTAAGCACAGCTTGTACTATGGAAACCAAATAACTGATATACTACAAATAATACTTTTCTTTTGTACATATATACTTATATAGATAATTACACCCAGACTAAGGACAAACAAACCAGTTCATACACACAAATATCTGTCCTGAGTGGGAATCGAACCCACGACCTCCGGCACGAAAAGCAAGCATTTGCCAACCACGCCAGCAGGCAATATTGTAAACACTAGTATATTTTACACGATAACTAATCATTTCGATATATCTAATCTTTGAAAGCCGCCCCGACGACATCGTGGAAACCGATTCACTGAAGTGTTTACGCGACTGCATAGACTCTACTAAGGGAAAATAACTATTACATGTATATCTAACTAGCTATGCCCATATCCAACCCACATCGAATTTTATATTTCAAAAGATGATGATTAATTCATTTTTATATTTATGAAGATTATATAGTTAGAAAATAATACAGAAGATTGACAAAAGAAGTATACCTGGCCTGTGTGGATGGGACAACCGGAAGGGGAAAACCTCGTAGAACAAATCCGACCAAATCGGAGACGTTCTCAAGAAAGGCCAGGTCAGAAGTATCCTAAACCGGTGAGCATTTATGATACTACTCTGTCAAGAAAGTACCGGGAAAAGATCAATAATATACAAAATGTTTGTTATTCATCCAAATTTATTTTATCACCTTCAAAGTATGCTCCTTCAGAAACGATACACTTACGCCAACGAATAATCCATTCATCAAAACATTTTTTAAACGCTGCTTTCGGAATTGAGTTCAGTTCTCGCCGCGAATTCTCCTTTATGTCTTCTACCGATTGAAAACGGGTACCACGAAGTGGTAATTTGAGTTTATGAAAAAGTACCTTCCGGTAAGAATTCAGAGTGCACAACACCGCGATAGTCAAAGAAAACAGTCAACATGACTTTGACTTTTGATCGACTTTGGCGTGGTTTTTTCGGTTTCGGTTCAGTTGCAAGGCGCCACTCCGAAGCTTGTTGACTAGTTTGCATGTCAAACTCGTAAACCCACGTCTCGTCACCAGTAACGATGTGTTTCATGAATGTTGGGTCGGAATTGACTCGTTCTACCATGTCGTCAGCGACTTTCATGCGATTGAGTTTTTGGAGAAAATTCAGATCTTTTGGGACTAGCCGAGCGGCAACATGTTTCATACCCAAATGATCAGTTAAAATATAAAAGGTAGAAGACATAAAGGAGAATTCGCGGCGAGAACTGAACTCAATTCCGAAAGCAGCGTTTAAAAAACGTTTTGATGAATGGATTATTCGTTGGCGTAAGTGTATCGTTTCTGAAGGAGCATACTTTGAAGGTGATAAAATAAATTTGGACGAATAACAAACATTTTGTATATTATTGATCCCGGTCCTTTCTTGATAGAGTAGTATATGACAGTAAACGAGGCAAAAGAGATTTTCGAAGATCGTGACAAATGGAAATCCGTTTTCTCTGCCCATCTTCTGGGAAACAGGCATGAGTCTATGTATGCATGTAAATAATATTCACTAATATTTTGTCAAAATATCTTAT
The DNA here is from genome assembly GCA_951640165.1 of Pseudoips prasinana. Taxonomy (NCBI): domain Eukaryota; kingdom Metazoa; phylum Arthropoda; class Insecta; order Lepidoptera; family Nolidae; genus Pseudoips; species Pseudoips prasinana. The sequence goes on along the minus strand of OX621259.1, from coordinate 11,283,467 downwards.
AAATTCAGATCTAAATGTTTTATTATAATAACTAACAAAAATAATCAGGTACCAGCAATATCTTCAATCATCATCATCATCATCAGCTGGACAAAGGCTCCCCAAAAGATTACCATAATGGAGTTGTGACCACCATTTGCAGGGATATACTATAATCGCCACGCTTGGCAGACGGGTTGGCGATCGCAGTTTGATGTTCATAGCACACACAGAGACGCTGCGGCCCGTTCTCTGGAACATATTCCCTCGGATCCACTTCTACGCCCCCACAGGAAGAAATGGGGTGGTGATAATCCCTGCCGTTAGCCACTCAGCAATATCTTAAATGTATCGCCTTAATTACTTTAATTTTCGTGGTGTAATATCTATTCAGTTTGGACAATTACCTACAACCCTGTGTACTTATACTGTCCAAAATACAACATGTAACGTAATTAACGCACACCCTCAAACACCCCAATTAGAATATTATGTTGTAATCATAATACATACACTGAAATTTTAATTAAACATGTATATGGATTGTTATTTACTTAATTAGTTTCTTGGAATAACGTTTATTTTTATTTATTTTGTATTTAATGATGGAATTTGTATGAATACAAATAAAACTGCGATTTAAAAGTCTTATTACTTTGACTTATGGTCCATTTCAATTTGTTTTGACTGTACAGGGTTAATATGACAATAATTCCCGTAGTTTTAATTATTTTGGAATAAAAACGATTTATATCATTTTTAATATAGGTAATTACCTATATTAAAAATGATATAAATCGGTTCAGTGAACGATTCTGAACAAACTATTTTCAGGGTGTGCGTTAATTAAGTTACATGTTGTATATAATTTGATTTTACTATTATAATTTGAAGAATATCTATGAGTATAATTATAATAATATCCTGAGAAATGCAAACTCCTCAATATGGCAAAAACGACCAAAGTATTTTCGTATCTATTGCCCGATATATGTTTTGTATATCTATGGTTCTAACAGAGGCAAAAAGTTTTCGTACTTAATAATAAAAACAATAAGTCACATTAACACAGCGCGCCATCTTGTGAAGCGCAGCGAAACAAGTCTTCTCCGTGTTTTTTATTCCGTAAAAATATAAATAATAGTTTTACAAAGTTAAAGTTATAATAATTGTGAACATATTCACCCATTGCATCAAGACAAAAGTTATCTCTCTTAAATTCTAAGTGTAAAGTGCATAATATATAGTTTTAACCAACGCCATTAAAACTTGTAATATCTTTACATCAAAACATATTTAAGATAAATAAACTAACTGAACCTGTGAAAACCAAGTGAAGTGCATTATAATCCAGTGTAAAGTTATATTTTTACTGTGAAATACAACATTTTGTGAAATTAAACATTCGACGACGACGGTTACAGAATATAAAATATTTCAAACATTTAGTCATTCAACTGTCGTATCAAATTAGTTATTTAACGATATAGACGCTAATTTCACTTCAAAGTTCAACCACCTCTTAGCCTAGCGGCGTGAACACGGGCTTAATTAGTACCTAAATACATATCTCTGAGGTAGAGAGTTCAAACCACGGTACACTCTAGTCTTTTTGGAATGTTGTATTGTTTATTCATGTATGTATAAAATAAATTGAACATGGATTCTCAAGAACAAAACAATATAACAATAAGGCATAAGATTAGACAACGGATGGCTAAAACCCTATCATATGAATCTTTGGCGAATTGTTCTATGGATTCTTCAAATTGCCACTTGAACGCCTTAAGCATGATGGATTTATCTACGGGTATTTTGACATCACCATCAACTGAAATATTGAAATTAAAGAAAGAATTAGAGGAAAATAGTCGTCTTTTGGCTTGTGCTAACGATAAAATAAATAAGCTATTATTGGAAAACTCACAGCAAAGAAACATTATAAATGATATGAAGTCTAAAAATGAAAAGTTTGAGGAACTGTTGTATATACAAAATATGAATACGCCTAGATCGACAAGAACGTGTGATAATAAATTACCTAAAATAATATTACACTCATTTTCTTCGGACAATGGATTCCAGTCGTCGAAGGCAATGCAAACTGATGAGACATCTTTACATGCTATACCGGAAAACCGTCTAAATCAGACGTTGGACTCGGAACAAGGCGTTCATATAACGAAAAATAAATCAAAAACCATTTACATATTTGGTGGGCAGCAGTGTAGTGGTTTAGCATTAGCCTTATATCGATCAAGATTGGCCACTCGATATGAAGATTATAAGATTTCATCTGTTACGAAACCAATTGCTTCTAGTACGGAAATACTAACTATCGGTAAAGATATAAAACCATCTGATCAGGATAAGATAATTATAAACATTGGGGAGGAGGATCGTAATCCCATACAATTACTGTACAACTTGTCGAAAGCTGTTGAAACTTTTCGCATGTGTCATGTATTTATTATTGGTGTAAGAAAAAGTAGGTGTTTAAATCATATAAAATTAAATAGTACATTAGAGACCTTTTGTAAAAATATAGAAAATTGCCATTTTATTAATTGTTTTAGCCTGCCTAGCCAATATTTATATAAATCTATAAATACTGCAATTGATATAGTCGATTATAATAACAAATATTTGAATTTTAAAACAATATAATATATACGCAAAATAATACTGTTCAACCTAAAAGCGTTACTCGTAAGAACGTTTTTGTTGATTCACAGAATATGATTGAAAATAATATAAGTTATCATGAAAACAATATAAATAATACTACAGTAAAAAAAGAAATTTCTAAAGGCAATATTTTATATTATTTTAAGCCATTACAAAAACCCATAAGGAATTCTAGTTTAGGTACTCCAACACCAAGTACAACGCATTTTCGTGAATAGCCAAAATGTTGGTAACTGTCTAGCTACTGTAATGCATCAAAATATTGCAGGTTTACTTAACAAGATTGCCCTTATCGAGCTTAGTTTAGTTGAATTGTCGAATACCAATTTAGATGTTTTATGTTTTTCCGAGACATTTGTAAAAGCCGGCGATGAGGCAAATATCATATTTAAAAAGTATAAGCTTGCATGTTCCTTTTCGAGGAAGAAAGAAAAACGGGGAGGTGTGTGTATTTTGATTAATAAATCATTACATTTTAAGGACTTCGAATACTCGAAGGAGTTGAGTATAGAAAGAGTGTTTGAATGTTGTGGAGTAGAGTTACCTTCCTTACAATGTACTGTTATATGTATATACCGGATACCAAATTCAAATTTATTATTATTTTTTGACAAGCTAGAATCATTATTATACAAACTAAGATTAAAACCCAAAAAACGATTTATTATTACTGGAGACCTTAACATAGATTTATTAAAAGATACAAGCAATGCAGTTAAACTTAAAGCTCTTATGTTCAATTACGGTTTCTTTCTCCACATAGACAAACATACGCGCCTGAAAGCTTGCTTGGATCACATATTTAGCAATATTCAAATTTCAACTGGTAATGTTTATGAATTGCAGCTCTCTGATCATAATACTTGTCAGACTATAACTTTTCCGATTAAACAAAAAAAACCGAGACTTAAGTTTTGGTATACGTTTACAAGGGATTACAGTAAAGATAATATTAGAAAATTCGTTGAGGCTTTAGCCAGTTTATCATGGACCAACATTATTAGATATACTGACGTTAATAAAAGTTTCAATGAATTTCATGATATATTCCTACTCTTTTATAAACTTTGTTTCCCTCTCCGACGTATAAAAAAATACACTAATAATATCACAGCAAAATGGATCACTAGGGGTCTTAAAACGTCTTGTGTCAACAAACGTAAGATTAAGTTAATATGCTATCAAAAAAATAATGCTGAGTTGAAATGTAAATATAAAAGATATAATAAAATTTTAAAAAAGTGCATTCTAAACTCAAAAAGAATGACTAATTATTTGTATGTAGCCAACTCAAAAAATAAAAACAAGGCAACATGGGAAATAATTAAAAATAAATCAGATTCTATTAGAACGTATGAACAAATCAACTCTATTGTCAACCATAATAACTTAACCATAAATGAACCTTATGAGATTGCCAAAACGTTTAATGATTTTTTTATTTCAGTGTCAAATAAGTCAAATACGAATAATTTTGTAGGAAATAGACATTTACTTCCAGATGCAAACATTTCTAGCTTGTTCTTACGTCCATGCACCGAATCTGAAATTCATCGGGTAATTCAAAGCTTAAATAATAAGAGGTCTGTTGGTTATGACGAGATATCCACCTATATACTGAAAACGTGTGCTTCAACAATATCATTAATACTGTGTCATTTAATCAACATGTCCCTAAGTGAAGGAATATTTCCAGACAAGCTTAAATTTAGTATCATCAAACCGTTGCACAAAAAAGGTAGCAAATCAGATCTAAATAATTACAGGCCAATCACTCTCATCCCCATATTTTCCAAGATATATGAAAAAATTATGCATAGTAGACTCATTCAATTTCTAAATAAATACAATATTATTAATAATGAACAAAATGGTTTTCAAAAGGGCAAATCAACAACATTAGCCGCTTACTCACTTATTCGAACCATCACAGAAAACATAGACAAAAAAAAATCTGTTACGGTAGTCTTTCTTGATATGAGTAAGGCTTTTGACCTTGTAGACCATAAAATCTTGCTAAATAAGTGTGAGCGTTATGGTATAAGAGGGCCTGCCCATAGCTGGTTAAAAAGTTATCTATATGACAGAAGGCAATGCGTAGAAATATCTCGTATAGATGAAGAACTTGTATCAACTTGTTATAGATGTCCATATGAACTCAACAGATCTGGAGTGCCACAGGGCAGTATCCTTGGTCCTCTCCTATTTCTTTTGTACATAAATGACTTGCCTACAGTAACAACTCAGAAATGCGTACTATTTGCGGACGATATCTCAGTAATAATCCCGGATAATACCTCGAATCACGAAGCTACAGTTACAGTAGAACTAGATAATATTTTTCAATGGCTCACAGAAAATAAACTTAACGTAAATGTATCGAAAACTAAATTTGTGCAGTTTAGTAATTATAAATTAAAACCAAAACAGATACATCTATCTTTAAACGGGGAAACAATTGAAAAAGACAATAAAATACGATTTCTAGGTATAACTGTAGATGAAAATTGCACCTGGCGAAGTCATATAAATAAATTATCTGAAAAATTAAATAGGTTCGTATACGCCTTAAAACAATTACGTGAAACTGCGAACGAGAATGCAACGCTGAGTGCTTACTATGGTTATGTTAGCTCTGTTCTTAGGTACGGCTTACTTCTATGGGGAAATGCCAGCGATATAAATCAAATTTTCATTGTACAGAAAAAATGTTTAAAGCGATATGTGGTGCTAGTCCCTTTGACAGCTGCCGGCCTCTTTTTAAGAAATTGAAAATCTTGACTTTGGTATCTATGTATATACTTGAAGTTTCTATGTTTGTCAGAAACCACTCGTACTTATTTTCCAAGGCAAGCGACGATAGCAGATTTCTTAAAAGGGATCCAACAAAATTAAGAGTAGAGTGGTGCAGAACTACTTTACATTATAAAAACAGCCACAGTATGGCAATAAAAGTTTACAACCACATTCCCAAAACTTTTAGAGAATTACCCTTACGGCTATTTAAGATTAAATTAAAAGAGTGGTTGATTCATGAATGTTTCTACACACTAAATGAGTTCCTAAGTCGCAAGACAAACTAAATTTATTTTTACTTTTATTATTAAGAAATTTTATTATTAGGTTTTTAAGAAGTTGTACTACATTATTATTGTATAGTGTCATTTTTTTAATTTAATTTTGTTTTAATTTTACTTTTTAATTTACTTTAATACTATAACATGTATTATAGTACCTAAGTCCCTTAATATTCGCATGCCCACTAAGGGTAGATGTCGGAACCTACAAAACAATGTACTTACCATCTTTGTAACCATATCTGAAGCGAATAAAGATATTATTATTATTTATTATTATAGTAAAACATGTATTTAAATACGTACATTGTTTATCGAATCATTGGTTTCCTTCATGGTAACTTCTTTTATAATAGCCAGTATGGCAATTGGCAATCCAACTCCAGAGTAATAGGCTCTACGTAAGTCTATGTAATTTTTACGACTAATAAAATGCAGTAGGTACCTGGCTGAGTTTCATATCGGTTTTTTAATTATACTCAGACCACTGGATTAAGTACATTGTAGTAAGTTACTTAACCCATTTGGACCCAAATATAAACCAGTAGTAAATTTTTGGAAAAACCTTTATTAATGTGACTATTAGAGGCTAGAAAGGCAATTTATAAAAAAAACCTGCAAAAAAAAAACTTCCTTATGTATTAAAAAACACCGTCCTCAAATGGGGCCAATGGGCTCATGTATGATATTTTTCATAACATTTTTTACATTCCCAACGTGCTTTCATGTGACATTCGTGGCATCGTAACTGGCTAGGCAGTTTCTGGGGGAAGTGTCCAACACCATCTTGACTCACACTTGGCACCGCAGAAGAAGGTTTACGACGCCTTCCATCGGGTCTTTCAGTACCTACACTCCTCAAATAAGTCTAGTTTCTCTTCAGCGGTCATAACATGGAGACGCCAAGCATTAGCTACTGCCAAGTCCAGCATGTATGTAAACAGAACCCACCACCATTTTTTGCCTCGTATAGCTGTTCTGTATACTGTAATAGACTGGTCAGCTTGATCGACTCCGCCCATGCCTTTATTGTAGTTCTGGAAGACATATGGAATATTCACGTCGACCTTTCTTCCTTCTTCAGAGCCCCATCTTTTTACTTTACCAAGAGGGTAAACGAAGTCGTAGTTTGTACCCATGGTACAAACACTGTTGTCAAGCCATCGCACGAACAAAATTTGATTGGCTGTATCGAACCGGTAATCAAATTCTGCTCGGTTCTTCTTTTTCATGTCCTTGACAGATACTAGTGGGCATTTCTTCGTTCTATTTTCTCTCACAGTACCAGTTGCCCGATAACCAGCGTAACGCAGATCTCGTAGCAATGCATGACTGGTGAAAAAATTGTCAAAATACACGATATGCTCACGTGACACGCAGTTTATTTTTTCCAATAGACCATTCACCACCTTTGATCCCAAAGGGTCATTACTGGATCCCCCTGCAGATTTACCGCAGTATACATCAAAGGCATAACAATAACCATCAGCACTTACAATCATCCAGTTTTAATAGCCAAATCGTATGGGCTTGCCCCTTATAAACTGCTTGGCTGGATGACGTCCAAAATATTTCACCATTGATTCATCAACCGATAGATGCTCGTGTACTACACCCCACTGAAGGAATTTCTTGATCAGCAAATCAGCAAGTGGTCGTACTTTGAACATCTTATCGGTGGACGTAGCAGCAGCTTCGTTGTCGCAAAAATGCAAGATTTTTTTTATTTCCATGAATCTGTTTTGAGACATTGCTTTTGAAACAATGGTAACATTGCAGTCCTCATCTAAAGACCAGTACAACCGTTATCGTGGAAGTGAGTGATATCCAGTCAAGAGAAGAATGCCAAAAAATAATTTGAGGTCATCAACAGTTATTTGAAAGTCATGTTTGTTATGTTGTGCGGCATATAACTTCGTGTTTATAAGGATCATATCAAATACCTCCACATCAAATAACTTTTCAAATATGTTGACTGACGCATGGTCTTTGAGCTTGTTTACAAGGTCTTCCTTTCGTTTCTGAACATTATGTATCGCTGAAGGCATGTCGACATAGGAACCATCACATTTACGCCAACGAGGTTCCTGGATTTCTACTCTCCTGTGTCGTTGTAACGGTTCGTCATCGCTGCTATCCCATTGATCGTCGTTCCTGGACTCAAACACTTCAACTCTACCTGGGATATCACGCGGAAGAATGTTTTGTTGGACATCGTCCTCATCGCCTTCTTCTTCATCCGTCAGAACACTCGGGTCTGGAGGAATGGCCACTATGTCGTACGTAATATCTTGATCATCCTCTTCATTCAAAATGTTTTCTATAGCCTCATCAAGTCCTCGATAGTCATTTGAAACGTCAAACGATCGCTTAGTCATTGTTCACGCCGAAACTAAGCCTGCCGAATAAAAATAAAAAATACAGCAATCAGCCCATTGGACCCATTTGGGGACACCTACTAAAATATCTCCCTTTACCGTGAAATCTTGTAAAATACTTGACATAATTGCATTATTTACTAGTACAAAGTATGGCAAAGTGAGAAATACAAAAATAGATAGATAAATACTATTGTAAATATAAAAAGTATGACTTACCTTTGATCAATTACCTATTTGTTCAATGAAGTAAATAAATTAAGTTATTCCAACCAATAAATCCAATAAATTACAAAATTTTACAATTGTTCCACAAAGTTACACTCCTTGGCACTCAAAATTTGCCTGCCAACTAAAGTTGTTCGTATAATTTAGAAAATGTGGGTACTTAAAGAAGTGGCCCCAAATGGGGACAGCGGGCTTAAATGGGTTAATTTTTACGACTAGGCACTTAAAAATAACTTTTGCCTTCTAAATGTAGTACACACGCACGGTAGGTATAGGTAAATTTTAAATAAATGTAAAATACCAGTGCCTACAACGCCGCCAGTTTATTTTAATTGATATAGTGGTTAGCTAATAGAGATGGACAGTTACTAACCTCTTGTAAAAATAGAGCGACAGTTACTGTCAACTTTGTCGACTAGTAGTGACTTGTCGACAAAGTTGACAGTGACTTCTGTACTGCTTTTAACTACCTCCTTATACATTGGTATAAATAAAAAGCTAGTTCAAAGCCGGACAGCTACATAAAAAGGAACCACTAAACGGTGACTAGTTTATAATACGAATCCAATTATTAATGATATATTAATTCACTACCCTATAAAGAACTAGTCACTGTCAGTCGGTAACCGTGCAACAAAGAGCCAGTTAAAGAAAATTTCATCATCTTCATCATATCACCCAAAATACGTCCACTGCTGTACGAATACCTCCTCAAGGACATCCACAATTTAGCTATATAACAACATAGAACCATATTCTGTCGGTCAGCAACAATACAAGAAGGTACTAGTTACTTTCGATCAGCCATAGAGCATTACCAAAATGTCTGAAAATGTCTGTCCTGCTGGCAAGCAATATAAAAAAGAATCGATCATGTTGTAGCTGGTAATCAGTAACTTGTACTGGATTTGTGCTGGCCGACAGCAAATGGTTTATTGTTGTCATCAACCTATATGTAACTTAAAGGTAATAAATTAAATGAAAAAATAATATCGAAGATTTATTTACCTGGATAGATACATAACAAAATAAACCATTAACTGTTCGCCAGCACAAAACAAGAAAGTACCAGGACATTTAGTCCCTTCGACTATCGATATAACTACAAAGAATGGGACACTTGTTAGATTGCCGAATAACGACATAGAACCGGTAACTGTTGGTCAGTTAACCAGCAAAACGGAACCGTTAGTAATTGGTGTTACTAACCACCTATCTCAGCTTTTGTATCGAGATTTAGGCTTAATTGACCATTAACAGTAAGCCAATTAACTGCAAAACTTGTATGATAAGAAAGTAGGAGTATTTCAATTCCTACATTTCTCTCAGTTCCTAAAATGTGCTTAACTAAACGTTGAGCAAAGACGAATTGCGAGGCTCAAGTGGCAGTAGACAGGGCACATAACTCGTAGAACCGACAGTGGCTGGAGCACAAAGGTTCTCGAGTGGAGACCACGGACCGGAAGACGCAGCGTGGGCAGGCCCCCTACAAGATCGACCGATGATCTTGTTGAGTCGCTGGAAACAGCTGGATGCGGATATCGCAATAATGGCAATTTTGGAGATCTTTGGAGGAGTCCAGCAGTGGATGTGTTTCGGCTGATATGATGATGAAACCTTAAGCAGTTACGTAAAATTTTGATAAATTTATATGATGGAGGAGGAGGTTACCGCTGCGTCAGGATAGATCAAGCCGCCGAGCATGTCGAGGAAGACACATATCTCTATAGCGTTTGACCAATGAAATCACAGAAAAACACCCGATTATTCTTGTGACTGCGAGCATGAGAATTTGTTTAACACTGTTAAGATACATGAATCTTCGACGCCATGTTAGCTCAGCAAGACTCCGACATGGCTGAACAACTGGTATCCGGTGACTAGCCGGTATCGAATTAATGTGCACTCTGAAGAATCGGATTAATGTGCACTCTGAAGAACGAAGACTCTGAGAAATTCACTGATTAAAACATCTATGGCTATGAGAAATTGGGTTCATTTATAGCCAATGCGGAATTATCAAACCTATCTGCAAAAGAAGCGGGATATTATAGTGTTTACAAGGATAAAAACGTTGCAAAGTTATAATATCGAAATATGCTTTTAAAATTAAGTTATAACAGGGCAGGATTCAACAATATGAGACTGTGGAGCTTGGAACCACCATGTCAACAGCCTATATCAACACTACCTGTGATAAAGTCGTAGTAATTTGTTTTTTAAGCAGACCAGTAAGGCTGTGACACGACTGTTATCTAACAACTATATACAACCAGAACCGACAGATTTAAGAACCTTCCGCAGGATGAAAACGCTATCTCTAAACTGATCGTAGAAACCATGAATAATGCCCAAACGGCAGGAATATGCGTGCCGCACGGAATATCAGGTCATCTAAAAACCAACGGTGGTTCCAAAAGATGGGAGTCTCAAACTAAGAGACAATTGTGAACAGTCTCAACATCTTCATGGTGCATATGGTACATTGACGCCAGTTATACATTTCATACTCTGTGAGTTTCAGAAAACGTTAGCTTGGTCACTGAGCTGTTAATAATTTCCCAAATTCATTTATTTATTGGCTGTGTGGTTTCCGGTCCGTGGTCATAAAAGTAGACTAAGGGATACACCAGGCATGCTAATTGACTGCTTATTTATTCATTTTTGGTTTCAATGAAGCCCAGGTAAGTGAAACAAACTGCATCAACCTATACTGTTATTTTATTTAGTGAAAGATATACCTATATACTATTGAGCTTGCAAAGAACAAGTTACGTATTATGTATTTTCGATATCTCACTTTTATTTATAGTATTTTTTACTGATTATGATTAATTGCAAGAAAAGATCTTGCTGGAAAGAAACCTTGGCAGAATTGCTTAGAATTTATAATTCTCAGCAATGAGAGCCTCAAATACATACATACGTAGACTCACGCCTGTATCCCAGAGGGGTAGGGAGCGACAATGGGCTTCCATTTGTCACGATCTTTGCACACCTCTTTTGCCTCGATTACTGTCATTATATTCTTCATACATGCTCGCCGGTTTAGGGTACTTCTCACCTGCTTTCTTGCCCCTTCTCAAGAAAGCCTCTAATAATAATAAAAATTTTTGCTTTGCTCTATGTTTCAGGACCTTAACAAAATCTAGTTTCTAAATATGAGAAGATTTTCTCTGAGGAAACTCACTAAATAAGGTTATAGTCTGTTACGACGCAAATAAAACTAATAATAAAAAATGTGCCACACATCACACAACTTAAGTAAACCTCTTATATACAAAATGTAACCGGTTATGAGAAAATGGCTATGGCTTGCCCCTACAGTAATATACGAAACATAACTCTCTCTCTTTCTATCTTCACTATCTTATATCTCACTCTCAACTTCCGACTCGCCCAATCACTCATTTCGTAACGCTCTCATCATGCATTCACCCATTTACTCCCCAAGTCAAGCTTGAGTAAAGAAGTTTTATTACAAAAAAATTAAAAGAATCTATGGTAAAGTATAACTTTATCAATGTCCTACTAGGACATAAATTTGCCACTTGAATTTCATCTATATTTATTGACCCAAATGTCTTTAAAAATACCATCCACACATCAATTCCCACAACTGATAAAATAAAACAGAACTGGAAAATTCCTGTCAATTGGTTCTATTATAGACTGGTACAAGCATTAAAAGCATAATCAAAATATAAACTTTACAATCTAATATTTAACAGTTTTAATGTATCATTGGAAATATTTTAGGTGTACATCAAAAAGGAGAGAGTAATCAATTCAACTTTGTTTTGAAATGTCTCCTTGTTTGTGAAAAAAATTAATAACATTTTAAATAATGAGTAATCTGTTGGAACTCATATGCATTTTAATATTTGTTATAAACAAAAGATAAAGTTGTAAATAAAATTCTTTACAAATCCCTAATTGTAGTTTCCTTTTCTCTCTGATATTAATGACATGTTGCTTCACAACAATATTCTCCACAACAGTTCCAATTATTCCCTCCCTATACAGAGTATAATAATATGCGTTCGGATACCGGCGCATACGTTCGAATACCGCCGAATGCGCTCGGAGCCGTCCGCCTGCGTTCGGATTCCGCCGGGTGCGCTGGGGCTTAAAACTATGAAACTAAAAAAGAAGCGAACGCGATATATGCGACGACGCGACGTCCTGCCGGACGCGGTCGGATGCCGTCCCATTCGACCGTATCCGACCGCGTGGACCTTAACAATACCATATGATGAAAACATATCTACTAAGAACAAGAAAAAATTAAAAAATACCTTGATCTGAGTTTTGAATATGCTCAAATTTGGAGAACCGAAAGACCTGCGATCATACCTATTGTTATATCCACAAATGGAGTTATTCCTAAATCCCTGAAAATCAACCTTGCAAGTTTAGGGCTTGATATCTGGCTGGAGAGTTACATTCAGAAGGCGGTTTTGCTGGCGAATGCCAGGATTGTGCGGAAATTTCTCTCCATGTAGCCCATATATTTTATAAGTTGTATTCATATTAAAATACCCTTATATAATACACTAGCTGTGCCCGCGACTTCGTCCGCGTGTTAATTAGTTTTATTTTGTATTTTTTTTCAAAAATAAAAGATTTTTCAAAAATAAAAGTAGCCTAAGTTACTCCTTATTACATCAGCTACCTGCCAATAAAAGTCCCATCAAAATCGGTCCAGCCATTTTGGAGATTAGCCGGAACAAACAGACAGACAGACAGACAAAAATTGTAAAAAAAATATTTTAGAGTATGTACCGTATATATATTCATATACATGTAGTAAAAATCGGTTATTTCAATATTACAAACAGACACTTCAATTTTATTTATTTTTATAGATTATAGATTGTAAATAATAGTGCTAATAAACATGTGATATATCTAAACAGGCTGGTTGGCTAGGTTGGTAGATACTTGCCTTTGAAGCCACAGGTTGTGTGGGTTCAATTCCTACCCACAACAGATATTAGTGGGCATGAACATGTCTATGTGTCTTGAGTGTAGATGTTATTTATAGTGTGTATTTACATAAGAAAAATATTATGCTTCACAGTCTTCATTCGACGCGATTTATGTTACATGTTGTATTAGCGTTACCCAGCTTATCGTCGAATGAAGCTGTTCGCATAATTGACATCGAACTTCACAAGGTAAGTTCGTTTGATTTACAAGTATATGTAGAATATCAGATATTTTTCCATATTTAAAGCTCTGCTTAGTGTGGGATCTGAGGGCTGTGTGTAAATAATAATAATTATTATCTTCTAATCAGGCAGGCAGTTGAAACAACTATTAATTGCCTGTATCTAGTACACTAAGTTAGCTTATCTTTTTTATTGTTATTATGTGCTTGTCTAGTCTGTTCGTAAATATGTTAGTGTTTTTTGCAATATCCTGGGACATTATTCACACAGGGTCACCGGATCCCAAACTAAGCCGAACTTGTACTATGGAAACCAGATAACTGATATATATATACATATACTCCTTTTCTTTTTTAAATACATACTTATATAGATAATTACACCCAGACTCAGGACAAACAGACATGTTCATGCACACAAATATCTGTCCTGGGTAGGAATCTAACCCATGAGCTGTGGCGTGAAAAGCAAGCATTTACCAACCATGCCAACCAGCCCATCAATATACCTAGAGTGGGGTATTTATACAGCTCATCCTAAAATAAAGTCCTCCTAGCCCAGTTTCGGCCACGGCGGCCAGTCTCAACAGAGATTAGCCATCTGCGCGGGACATATTATAGTGCTCAAGTGTGTGCGCAAACACAGGAGCACTTTCTATTCCATCACTCTCATGATCCGATGGGATGCCTGTGCAACACGACCGGAAAGAGGTCAGGTACAGGACTGACGGCTTTACGTGCTCTCCGAGGCACGGGGGTATAATACCGCCAACTCCCAGACTTCGGGCTGATGCTGAGAATTTTTTCTTTTTCACAGAAAAGTCCCAAAATCACTTTTCACCTGACCCGGGATTTGAACCCAGGACCTCGTTCTCTACTGGTGAACACGCTACCGCTAGACCAACGAGGCTCATCCTACGTGAAGTATAAAGCACATCAGTTCCCAAATTATTCACTTAGAAGCGAAAGGAATCAGCTTATAGGCAAGTTTGTATGAGGTAAGTGTACCTTCTATAACAAACAATTTGCAGAGTGACAGATGACGAATTCCACAAATTGTTCAGTTTCATAGGTAAATTGTGGTCAAATATAAACTCACGCTACTTATATGGTAGGTACCTACAAAATAATCGACCCAAAAGTATTAGTCAGTAAAAACAATTAGTCAATAAATTCACCCTACTAACTAAGCGTTATATAAGTTAGTAACTATTCGCTAAACTATTGGTACACAACCAGATTAAATTCAATAGAAATCACATTATGTTAATAGACAACAAAACAACAATAATTCCAATAACTATACGAACATAGTAAACGTAAACGCAGTGATAGCGAAACACGTGAGATAAACAGAACTATAGTGAAGATGCGGACTTACAGTCATCCTGATTGATTATTTATGGCTTTGCAGGAAACGTTTCGACATAATGATACACGTTATAATAGTTACATTACCAAAAGTACACCATAAATAGGTAATTATAATGTTATCAACATTCACATTCAACAGTAATCAAAAAGAAACGTCAATTCAGATTTTTCGATTATTTATACGCAACCATGACATCGAGTCATTATTGCCACTTGTAGACAGAATTACCTGACTTGTAGGAGAACGAGGTATGTATGTACTACACATATATTACCCAAAATCAATTAAAAGCCATACAATTTGATACAATATCATAGATAAAGCTGAAAATGTTTAATAAAGGAAATTAATGGAATGAAAATGTCAAGTTAGGGGTACTTGATATTTTCTTTCCTTGTTGATGGTAATAAAATAGTTCCATAACTGGGTGGGTTAAACACTTGCGCGAACTCAAAAGTGAAATGGGTACTAAGCCAAATTGACGTTACATGCCGGTGGAAGACCAAGAGTGCAGAACCGTATTTAGGCACCTGTGCAAGGTGGAGAAGGAGCAAGGCTTGTTTTGGTTCTCTCTGCTTACTCCCTCCTTACTTCAGATGTTGGTTCTTTTACCCCACCCACGCCTTACTTGTGAGGCCGGCCGGGATGCATTTACCTCACCATATTGAAGAGAACACAAAACGTGATGTCACTGTTTTACGGACCAACAAAGCTGCTCTATATGCGTCATCATTGAAAGCACACCTGCCCTAGGTGATCGATGCAAAAATTTGCTACCCTGTTTTTTTTATTTTTTTTTAACGTGGCGCGTGCAGTTAGCCTCTCGGCTTTTACTGCTTCACCGGACAGTAGGGGTGAGCGTGGGCTCTAACCGCCTAGCAAAATTCAAACTACAAACTAAGTACCCGCGCCGGAGGGCGCCCCCTGTGGGGCTCGAACCTCGGCTCTGGGCGGATACTGACGTGGAGAGGGCGAGATATCATGATTTTGCTACCCTGTGTGCTGCAGAGGCGACACCCGGCAGGTTTCGCCATCTGTGAGAGGAGTGCCGGAAATTAAGGCATTGATGACATTGGGGTGCCGTTTCTTGCCACACCATGTCTCACTGCACCAACTGCGGTGAGGTGTAGGATAGGAGGTCAAGAAACGGAATAAAAAGGCAGGACGGTCACCATTAGCAACAAATCACATCCTTTGATTGCAGGGCATTGGGCAACCCGTAATAATTATACCTAAAGGAGAGGTTTCGACGCGGCGGGATCGGCGGAGAATGTGGTGCCAACCAACGACCGCAACAGAGGATCGGCAGAAGGAAGAATAATTATAAGCACGTCTCTCTATAGACTACACATTTTAATTGTAAATCAAACGAACTTACCTTGTGAAGTTCGATGTCAATTATGCGAACAGCTTCATTCGACGCGATTTATGTTACATGTTGTATTAGCGTTATCCAGCTTATACCTTGCACGGATTTTTAGAGGTAAGATTTTTTTTTTTTGTTTTTAATATATTTATTTTAATATGTGGGTAGATGTCAGTTAATGTCACTTACCTCTACCGACTTTTCCTAAACGACTCAGTGTGAATATTAAATCATTTTGTTTAGAGCATTTAAGACACATTTTATTAAGGGTAGGGTGCTTTTGTATTATAATACATATTGAAGATTTTTATATATTAAGTATATAATATTGTCTCGATCAGTGATAATATTACTTATTTATTGCGCTCATTTAATAGTTAAATATTTGAGATACAATAGTTTATCTTTGAGGGTGGGTATGTATAAATCGCGTCGAATGAAGCTGTTCGCATAATTGACATCGAACTTCACAAGGTAAGTTCGTTTGATTTACAATTATGCTTCACAGTCTTCATTCGACGCGATTTATGTTACATGTTGTAGATGTTCAGAGTAAGTAAATAAAATGTGGCGGAAATAAAAAACTCATTTGAGGAAGTAATAATCAAATGTTTAATTCTTTTTTTAAGTTAAATAATACAGTAGATTCATAATTATATATAAATTCTTATCCAAGAACCTGTTAATAATTATTTAAATAATCATACTTTAATTATTTTTTGTGGATTGAACACTTACAGATTACTGCCAGATGAGAGAATGGCCCAGGCAAATTCATTATCTTCACTTATAGTTCGCCTATTATAGAACCTATCAAAAACTGAGGATGAATCACTCCATCCTGCAGTTTTTCTAATAATAATATCAATATTAACTCCGAGTCTATTGGCTGTGGAGGTAGCAGCATGACTAGTGCTGTGAGCGCAGAAGATTGATGTGTCTATACCAGTTTCATTATGTATATCTTTAATCCATCTACTCAGTTTGTGAAGAAACCTTTGCATGTGGTTTTTTACTTAAGAATAAAATAAATAATCAGTATTACGAACTGCTTTTATTTTATTTATAAGCTTCCAAACATCTAACTAGACATATTTCAGACCTACTGTCAAAGGAAGTTAACTTCAACATTGATTGATAAAAATTTGGTTTAGAAGTTTTTTGGTTTAGGTATTTTAATAACTATATATTTAGGGGGCTGTAATCTAATTTCTTCTAAACTTATCAATGAAAAGGTCTTGGACACGGTGAGCGGTCACCAGGGCTACCAAAGCTGTAGTCTTTTTGGAAAGTGTTTATAAGTCGAGCTCAGCATTAGACCACTTAAGAGCTAAATAACCTAGAACTGTGCTTGGACCCCAAGTTAAATTATATTTATGATTAGAAGGTCTCAACCGAAAAACACCCTTCATAAAACGTTTAACATTTTGATCATCCAGGTTACCTAGCAACAATGATAATGCAGATTTATAAGAGTTAATGGTACCATATTAGCACCTGTGTTAAAAATATTTGTTAGAAAATGTAGAACTATTGGAATAGAAACATTAGTATAGTTATAATTATGCAAATTACAATAAGTAATCCAAGCTTTTATACACCCATCATATAGCTTGTACGTCGATTTTGATGAAGATGATAGCATAATTTCTACTGTACTAGGCGATAGAAACTTTTTCAATAAAGCTTGCCTGAAACTTTCGCGACAGCCAATTTGAGGGTCTGATGTAGATTGTGGCTCTGTCTGAAAGTTGAAGTTAATAAAAACATATCAGGTTTGAAAATTAATGGTTCAGAATGTAATATATTGGAAAATAAAGGAAACCACGGTTGTGTTGGCCAGTGTGGTACTACCAATATACCCTCGGCTTTTTCATTTATCACTTTTTGTATAACCTATGTAATGAGAATGGTGGAATTGCGTAGAAATACTTATTTTTCCAAGTAATTGTAAATGCATCAACTGTCCATGCTCCAGGATCATTTTTACATGTTACGTAATTAAAACACTTAGAATTACATCTACTGACAAAAAGATCAATTTATAGAAATCCAAACTGTCGCCTGATTTCGTCGTATGCTTTATGATTTAACTCCCATTCCGTATCTTGAAACTGTTTTCGTGATAATCGATCAGCTTTAAAATTGTCCTAAGTGTTTATATAAGATGCAAAAATGGTTATTCTTCGTAATTCACACAATTTCCAGATTTCTCTAGTAATTACATTTAAATGTTCATATGCTGAACACTACCCATTCTGTTTATACACGAGATCGCAGTTATATTATCGATTCTTAGTAAAATTATGTTTTGGTAAAGTAAAGGTAGGGTAATAAGGTAAAGGTGTTTCGAAAAACATTGAAGTGCGAGAAAAGCTGCCTTTAATTCTAGTTCATTAATGTGTAAAGTTATTACATAGCTTTTCCAGTAGGTACCTAACCAAAATCACAATAGGCACACCACCCACTTTTACTGACATCAGAAAATATTTCTAAACTATATTCGTCAACACATTACGAAGTATAACTATTTTCATGATCTAGCCATCAGAACATGTCAGGAATTAATGTCTGATGATTTTTTACAATTTGTTCGTAACTGGAGCTATCAATTAAACTCAAATACTTCAAACTGTTCGAAATATTTTGTGTATAACCATGAATATTGAATTGCCGGTCAAGCAGATACTAATAAGCCAACAAATCTAGCAAACTAACTTTCTCAATTTGCATGGTTAGTAGTAAGAAATATAATTTTATATTTCTTTTTACTGGGTAGTTTCAACCTCAAAGTTTTTTAATCGAAAATAAACCTCAAAATTTACATTGAGTGTCCGGTATTAAAGAGCTTGTTTGAAAGTTTACCAAGAAACCTAGTTTCTCAAACATACTTTTTGTAATGTTGACTTTATTTTAGCATTCTAGCAATGTTCTACCGATACATAAAATGTCATCGAGCTATAGGTACCACGGAAATTAATTGATAGTTTTTCTTAAAAATTCCATCACCGGTTTTAGTAATTTTGTGAAAACAAATGGAGATGCGCTTAAAACAAATGGAAGACCATTAAATTGATACAAAATTTTGTTATATTTAAAACGTAGGTATTTTCTGTGTGATTCATGAACAGGCACTAAAACATATGCATCTTTGAAATCTATTGTTGCCATATAGCAGTTCTCGGTAACTAGTTTTGATGCTGTACGATAATCTTCCATTTTAAAATGTTTTGTGTCAATAAACTTATTGAGACATTTTAGATTTAGTAGGAATCTTTTGTTTCCGTTTGGTTTTGGTACTAAAACACTGAAGATAAAAATTCACCGGGTTCGTGATGACAGTACAATATTACGTTAATTTGCGACAAATTTTTGATACAATTTTGATGTTCATAGTAATCTGAATTAGATTTAGGGTTTACGCTCGGTTTACTAATTTGATAGGACTAGACTTAAATGGAATTGTGTAACCCTCTACCCACGATAGAATCACTTTGTCAGAAGTAATATCAGACCAGTTTTTATAAAAATACTGGAGTCGTAAAATACCAGCGTAACATACCTGGTGGTTAATTACTTCCTCTGCGAAGGAGGTGGACCAAATTTTACTGACAACGGACGGTCGGCCGCTGTGGAAGATATGTTTCACTCCGACCCTCGTACGGTTTTCTTTCTGTCTTTCGATGTGGAGGAACGAAGTCTAAACGGCCTCTTATGTTGTTAGTTGTGGGTGTATTTACCAGTTGTAATTTAGACTTATATTCTTAAGGGCTTCACCGGATTAGTGAATAGTTTTTGCAAATTTTAACGTTATCGCCAAATAACAGTTGATTTCTGTGGCTTTCGGGCAGAGTATCCTTTAATTTACTATTTATAGAAGTCATTACATAATATCTTCGGGTTTGTGTCTCTGCAAAGCGACTATCACAAAGAAGACGACATGCATCACTCAACGGTTTTAAGATTTTTTGTTTCGAAGTTTTATTCAATACGACTAAGTCTGTAACTCTTGTCAAGGCTGAAAATGACACTCCCATTTGTCTCTGCTTGTATAACAGTGATTAATCACGTTTTACTATCGATTGAGGTAAGGCTGCCTTAATTAACAGGTTGAGAGCAGGAGTAACTAAAAAATCACTGTTATTGGTACAAGATATTCCTTCAAAAGATTGTTAAACCTCCTTTGGTAGACCCTTTTCAAGGATATCTTGACATCTCTAAGCTATTAGCATCTTAATGTATTGGAGGGCCTGTAGAGGTCTCCGATTTCGGAGCATCGCCAAGCAGCTGAAGAATATCTTGCTCTAGTTCCAACTCACTTGTACTAGTATTTTGATTGATACCTGAAGTTCTTGCTTGTGGAGGTAGTAAGGTATTATCTGTCTGCACAGGGGCGTCAGGGTGCACAGAAACCTCAGGTATGTGTGGTGGTGATATTGGCTCCTGTGGTAATATTATTTCGTGTTGAACCGTATCCACTAATGACTCACGATCTGGAAACCCGATATAGGGTGTATCCAGTGAAATGGCTGGTAATCCCAAAATGGGTGTATCCAGCAAATCGTTTAACGACCTGGTGTAAGTTGAGCCAATAAAATCTGAGTTATCTTCGTCGGACGATGGAGCTCTTTGTCCATTAGCCGACTTTGATAACTGTTCCTCCAATTTTTTAATCTTCCGACGAATATCTTCGTCACTCCTCTCGTGTTTTCTTTTCATTCCCATCTTTGAAATAACACAGTACACGCAAAAAACACTTCACACTCAGACACAAAATAATAAACTGTTTAGGAGACGTGCGAAGGCGTGAGCACGGAAACGCCAAATGATTTAATATTCACACTGAGTCGTTTAGGAAAAGTCGGTAGAGGTAAGTGACATTAACTGACATCTACCCACATATTAAAATAAATATATTAAAAACAAAAAAAAAAAAAATCTTACCTCTAAAAATCCGTGCAAGGTATAAGCTGGATAACGCTAATACAACATGTAACATAAATCGCGTCGAATGAAGACTGTGAAGCATAATACATGTTTAGTGTTTATATCTTTTTTTGAACAATTTATATCATTAAGATCGAGAATATTTACAACTATTTTCTATGTTTGATATACAATAGGCAAAAATAAAAAATGGTTATTTATACAATAGTGTCCGTAACAACAAGACGACCATTGTCCAAATTGACAGATTTTTACCGAGCTATGGTACAAAATATTTATGTAACATATATGGAACGCAGCCATTGCGTAGTTTGCTTGCTTGTCGACTCGGTTTTATCGGTATAGCTAGTTAAGTGTATTATCTATGGTGTTGTAAACATTTTTATTATTTTCTACTTTTTATTTCGATATTGTAGTAAATATATCCGGGAAGATGAGCACTTAATCATGTGCTTAGTATAGATACACAGATAAATGTTATTTTCGTGATCTTATACGGACAAATTTCCAGAATGTGGCGGCCAGTGTATTTTGTGTTTATTTGTTTTCTACATTATGTTGTTGGTTTTAAACAAAATCAGCTATGTCCCGAGAATATATCGAATTCCAGTGAGCTTAGCTGCACAACAGAGGTATTTATTTAACAAATTATTTATGTTTATGATGCATTGGAATCTGTAATTATTGATTTTGATAGGACCATGCATTCTCTGACGTGAATGGCCTTCAATTTTATTGACTTAAGTTTCCCTGTGGAGAATCTTATTATTATTATAAACCAAATAAGCGAATAAGACGAAACAAAGATTTCCTTTTCCAAGGCTATAAGTAGAGTTTGTAAAGGGCACATAAAAAAGAAACCAACTATGTTGTTTCCCTCTGTAACATTTTGATTTAAGTGAAAGGATGATGGGATTATATAGATATCTGCTACTTGGATAGGTTCTCTAATCACCACCGGTAAAAATTCACAGGATATTACTATATTCCAAACACTTAGTTATAATGAGTATTCTATCAAGCTCTCATATAGGGAAAACTAAGAATACACACTGACCAAATGTTGACCTTAATGGCATGTAGATAGCTATATCTACCATATACAAGTTGGACATGCTACGTTAAACAAGTTTTATCATATATTGTGGTATGGACATGTATATTGTATGCGTGGCATGACAGGTTTCTGACATTGATGGATCTTCAATTGATTCCTGAAGAACATAGATCTGTAGTTAATAGATCCCAATGAGAACACTGGTACCATAGAGCAAGTTAAAGCCCCATTAAACCTACATCTGAGTTGCAAGTCTAAGACTCTGTCACATGTTCCCTGTTAACCACACAATGGACCTGGTTTCCGCACGGTGAATCCATGGAATGCTAAAAATTAAGTCCTCTATGACAGTGTTTTTCAACCTTTGAATTTGTAAAAGGTAAGGAAAGCTAGTCACAGGGTCCCAAATGTATTAAGAGTATTATGAGTAGGCCTGCTGCAAATACATAAAAAGTTAAGCGCGAAGTTTCCTTAACTCTGGCTGTACTTTGTCTCTTGATAACCACCTAACCTCTGTATGAAAAAATTTTTATGGAGTGCTCCCATATTTTCGCAAATTTTCAAAACAGACGTATCCGAAACGCTTTTTCTTTAATAGAATTTACATTTTTTCTAAAAATATTTAGAACTTAGCTGTATTCCTGTGGCAAGGTTTTGGTCGCAAGAGCTTGACGTTGCGGAAAACTATGCGTTGTGCTATAGTATTTGTGGGAAGCGCTATACAAAAAAGTATTTCTTCCATTAAATTTTCATTGGATTCCACCCACAAAAGCTAGAAAGTGCACACATTCCGCAGTATCAGTAGATTCATCAAATTTCAAGGAGTCTTCGAAACATTAGTCGTCATAGCGCTTATCCTCGATTGAACAAAATATCGAAAAAATCTTTATCAAGAGAAAACTTCGAAGGAAATAAGACACTGTGATTTATTCCCAATCACAGTAAAGCTGAATTTTAAATAACTGGTGTCATGAAAAAGCTCTTCCTTATTATAGTTTCATCACTCCTGCTAGAAGTTGATGGTTCTGTTGGTCTATTCAGACATTAATCCATTTTTAATAATTAAAAACCACTGTTAGATACTTAAAAACAATGGCTGGCGCTCGACAAATAGTAACTGACTGACGGTCTCAACTAGTCACAAAGAATGCAAGTCGCGATCGCGCGTTCCGCCACTGCATAGCTGAGACATACAATATAATGCTTGGAAATCATCCAAATGCCTTGGCTTGCCAGTTGCTAAAAGATGCATTGGTAACATGACTTCAACGGCAAATGATTCTGAAGTCTGAAGAAGTGAAGAAGCAAAATCTAGTTGCTAAATAGGAGAAGATATTTGCTATAGGTATATGTGCAGAAAGACAATGG
Source organism: Pseudoips prasinana (assembly GCA_951640165.1). Taxonomy (NCBI): domain Eukaryota; kingdom Metazoa; phylum Arthropoda; class Insecta; order Lepidoptera; family Nolidae; genus Pseudoips; species Pseudoips prasinana. Next base: position 11,259,831 of record OX621259.1, on the reverse strand, counting down.
ACACTCACTCACTCAATTTGCTTACTAGATTATATGTAGATGTGTGTTGCAAATATCTAAACAACAAAAAAATTTTTATTAAAAGTTAAGTTTATATACAACGTGTAACAGAAAGAGTGAACATAACTTAAGGGGCATATACGGTCTCCTTAAGCCTACCTATACACAAAATCTCATACCGAAATACCATCATTTTAATCTTGATCGTAAAATAATATACCATTCAATATATCGACAAGTATTTTTATCGATATAACGAACATCCGTACTAACACAGCACAGCTGATTCTGATTTACGCTAGAAATTTTTTGAAATACCTCTGTGTTTCTATGCACGCCTGGTAGTTTGATTCCTATTGCACTCACTACACATATTTTGTTTTATTTTCGAGTTATGTTCGAGTCACTGCTGAATAGCTAATGGATACTTTACATCGTATAAGTACGTGATACACAAACACATTACGAGAATCTTTTTATAGTTTAACTTTTTAGCCATCGTCGCCCACGTAACGTTCATTGCGGAGGAAACCGGGTCCATCGCGTGGTAGAGGAGGGAATACTCGACAGATTCTGAAACTTGCGACTCAGATGTAGGTTTAAGGAGGATCCCTGTGATGCATCAACGGTCACCTTCTCTGTCTCTCTGTGTTCCCCCTCTTCCTAGCCAAATTTAGTAAGATCCTAACAATGCCCTTTTGGACACTCGTTCTAAAATAGATCTTACGGAAGTTCTTGATAATCCTAGGTCTTTTAATAGGTTAAAGAGGCATGTCGCTGGTATAACCCCGCACCCACTTCCACGGCATATAAATTAACCACAAAGCCATTTCTGGTTAATTCATTTGATAAGTCGTAATACTTGTTTGTCTTGAACGCGTGATCTTTAGGGATGTTAGTTTCCCACGGTACGGTAAGCTCTATGACCACGACGCTTAAATACATGAAAAAAACCGGCCAAGTGCGAGTCGTACTCGCACATGAAGGGTTCCATAGCAGCAAGTATTTCAGTTGATTAAATAAATGCAAATTGCGGTTTATGACGTATTAAAAAAATGAGTACTTGCTAGATCTCGTTCAAACCAATTTTCTTTGTTAGTTTACATATATTTTTTTTAGTTTTATCATTCTCTTATTTTAGAAGTTAGAGGGAGGGGACACCCATTTTACCACTTTGGAAGTGTCTCTCGCGCAAACTATTCAGTTTAGAAAAATATTATATTAGGAACCTCAATATCATTTTTGAAGACCTACCCATAGACATGTATGGGTACGATGAAAAAAAAAATTTGGGTTTCAGTTTTATGTATGGCGACCCCCCAAAATAATTGTTTTTTTTTCTATTTTTGTTTAAAAATCTTAATGCGGTTCACAGAATACATCTACTTACCAAGTTTCAGTAGTACAGCTCTTATAGTTTCGAAAAAAAGTGGCTGTGACATACGGACGGACAGACAGACAGACATGACGAATCTATAAGGGTTCCGTTTTTTGCCATTTGGCTACGGAACCCTAAAAAAGCGGGTAAATAACGGGTAGGGGGGTCGCGAAAACTTTCTTCATACTAAAGGGGTCGCCTCATGAAAAAGGTTGAAAATCACTGCTCTATGAGATACCCTAGACCAGGGATTCTCAAACTGAATTGATTTTCTATTACGAGCATGCTCATGATTTGGCTATGGAGCCAAATCATGAGCAGGTAATATTGACCATTTGAGGAATCCCAGCTAAGAAACTGTAACAGTCCAACATAATATATATGCTTATCGGACAAGGATCACTCAGAGTATGGTGGGACAGCTAAGACCCTCTATGATCCTTAGTTTGCACTTGTATTGAGGAAATGTCCCCCCAATCACCAATTCAATGAGTGATTTTGTATATTGGCACTTGTATTGATGAAATGAGGAGTTGGTTAGAGTGCAGCCTTAGGGGTGCTATGTAGCACTGCCTTAGGGTGCGTCGTAGGACCATGTGAATCAGGACCTAAATGGTTTCTAGGGTCAAAGTCGACCCGACGCTGCAAAAACAAAGGTAATTTCGAAACAAACCCAAATAAAATTTATTAACAAAACCTTATATAACTAATAATGAGACTCATGGGCACTTAAGAATGAATACCATAAAGAGGAAATGCAAAACTTGGCTGAGACATACAATATAATGCTTGGAAATCATCCAAATGCCTTGGCTTGCCAGCTGCTAAAAGATGCACTGGTAACATGACTTCAACGGCAAATGATTCTGAAGTCTGAAGAAGTGAAGAAGCAAAATCTAGTTGCTAAATAGCAGAAGATATATCAATAACATTGATAAAGTCATTTCACATTCAAAAATCTTGTTATATGCTGATGACACAAAAATTTACAAGATAATTCGTAACAGTACAGAATGTCAAGCACTTCAAGATGATCTAAATAATTTCAAAAAATTCTGCAATGATATAATAACTTATTCTTGAATTACAATAAATGTTACATTATTCGTTTTACTAGAAAGCAAAATACTCTGAACTTTGATTATAAACTGGGTGGCAGAAGTCTCGAAAGAGTAACACAAATACGTGATCTAGGCATTATTATGGATTCGGGGATGACATTTATCCCTCATATTGATACAATTGTGGAAAAGTTATACAAACAATTTGGTTTTATATTAAGAGTTGGTAAGCCTTTCAATAATGCATTAACCTACAAAATATTGTACAACAGCTTTGTTTTGAGTAGACTTGAATTCGCGTGCGCTGTATGGCACCCAAACTATGATGTACATATTAACCGGATCGAGAACATTCAAAGGAAATTTGTTAAAACACTTAATTATAGAGTTTATCAAGTCGACATTGATTATGAGAATTCACTGAAGCGTCACTACCCTGAAACTTCGTCATGACTGTGTCGATTCTATTATGCTTTATAAAAAAATTCATAATATAGTGGATGCCCCTTCGCTTCTGCATAGCATTTCTTTTAGAGTACCTCGTGTACAAGAGCGTCAATGCTGTAAAAAAGATTTATTTTCTATCCCCAAAAGTAGAACCTGTTATTGTAAGAACATGTTTGTAAGGCGTGCCTGTGAACTTTATAATAATAGCGAAAAACTAGCAGACATTGATGTTTTCTGTTGTACAGTAACATCATTGAAAAAATGTTTTTGTCTTTAGTATAACCTTTTTAAATTTCATAAGTAACTTAGAACTTAGCTCATCAACTAATACTTTGTTAATCCATGAGGAAACTATAGGTCTTTAAGTAAAAAATGAAATATTTAAGTTTTTCTGTATGACCCTTTGTTTCTTATCAAAATAAATAAATAAAAGATATTTGTTATAGGTATATGTTTAGAAAGACAATGGACACTCACTCACTCAATTTGCTTACTAGATTATATGTAGATGTGTGTTGCAAATATCACAAACAACAAAAAAAATTGTATTAAAAGTTAGTTTATAGTTATTTAGTAATATATTATGGTTAATTTGCTAGAGGTCTCAAGTCCTCACATGTTTTAATTTTCCTGTAAAGAAGTGAAAGCATCCTAGGTTAATGGAAATTTTTAAAAACAATACATTGAATTCCAGTTTATTGAATAAGAAAAGTATTTTTTATTATTTTTAAGTAAAGAATACTTACATACCTCCATGTTTCTTAAATTTCCTTTATGGTTATCATGTTATAATTTAAGAATGAACTGTATTGTAGGGCTAACTGATATTAATTGGCATATTAAATAAAATAAGACTACTAAAGAAAAATATATATATATAAATTTTACATCTGGTAAAATGTTAGTGCAACATGTAAGACAAGAATTGAATTCGACCCAGCCCCACAAATTTGCTAAGTCATTATCTTCAGTTCATTATGTATGATTTATAAGTAAGATAAAACAAAATTGAAAAAATATACACAAGATGTAGTTAAAATAGTCATAAATAAAAGTAAAAAATTCGAAAACCTTTGCTGAAAAAATGTATGAAAACAAGCAGTAGCTTTTATTTTCTCTTCATATCAGTAAGAATGTCAATACTTACCAATAAAAATAGATTTAAAAAAATTAAAATATAATTTTATCCAATTATGAAAAACAAGAAAGCATAGTAATTCCTGCGCCAGACAAGTATTTGCATGACCCATAAGTAGTTGTTCTTAGTCAGGGTGTACTTTATATCTATCAATTATATGTTTGTAAAGTACCCCTCGACACAAGGCTTAACTTCCATTCTGCGGGCTTCTCTTTCAGTAAAAAAAATCATTGAATGCCACCTGTGCACTACCATCTTATTGCAGTTGCCAACTGCCAAGCGTGTTGACTACCTCATAGCCCTCCAAATGGCAATGTTATAGAAAATTTTGGCAGAAGCCTATGTCCAGAAGTAGACAATATCAGGCTGATGATATGATGGTGTAAGGCGGGAGGTTCTGTAGCTGTAGAACCCAGAGTAATACTTTCAAATCACTGTATGGTAGGAATGTATATTTCGGAATAAACTTAGCCTACTTATATCTACATTTCTTATAGAGGTATAGGTATGCGTTAAAGGAGATTATATATAATAATTTATCGAAGACAGGTATATCTAAAATAATTTTGTTATAATGCGGGCAAGCCCCGCGCTGTACAGGGCGTGCGCCTCATATAAAAACATGTGGCATGAACTCAGTGTCAGTTCCCGGTCGGCACCGCGGTGTTCGGACGTCTATGCTTTTGCATAGTACGTACTGAAGCTACAATGGTTTAATGTCCCAGGATATTATCATTAAAAACTGTGATAATTAAATTTGATTATCTTTGCAGATCCTAGGTGGGAATCGTGAAGAAAATGATTTCTGCAGAATGCAATTGTTCCGTGCAAACAGCGATGAATGTACAGAAATGACATTTGGGAGCCTCTCCCCCAACACCCTCATAGGTGGTGTTACTCTGAAGCCATACCTGATGGCCAAAATTCATAACACTAACAATAGACCATTTTGGATGAACCACACAGTTTTGAATATAACATTTAGCAATATTAAGTGGAAGAGTAAGTTTATTTATGGTTTAAAATTTTGTAAACAAATTGTTGTCATGTGTATAATAAAAATTTGCTAATGTAACTGCTGTTTAAAAATGTTTATAAACGTTAGTAAACCATTGTTAAGTAAGTAAATGTATTAGTGTTAGAAAATGTTTATAACATTTTTAAAAAGCAGTGTGGCCATACCTTTATAATGCTGCCTTTTGTGTTAATGCACTTTCAATACTTACTGTTGTTTATTTTCGCGTACTCTTTATTATTATTCCTTTATTTTTTTTATTTCATATATTTTAAAATACAAAATATATAAGTTACAAATGTAAAAAATAAGATGCACAACCGGCTGTAGGAACAGGGTCCATTCTACCGGAGGTTACATCTCTAGAGACAAGAACCTCCTGATAATGCGAGCCTGCTTTTTACCCAACCACCTAAAGTAAGCCTCTTTAGGTGTTTTTCCAGGCTATTTGCTATTTAGCCATTGTTAGAAACAGCTATTGGCACAATGATAGCCGAGTCAATATTCCACCACACCTGTAACATATTTAATTTTTTGTCTTTTTCAGCCTTCAAAAGGTTGTCATCATTATTATTATACTAAATTATGTTGTATGAATTGCAGCTATGAAGTTTCGGTTCCAAGATAAGCACAGAGGCAACAAGAACCATTGCAGGAAAATAACTATATCCAATAACCCGGTGTTGGATGACCAATCAGTGTTGTATTACGACTGTTACTGGCCAAAAATCGACGATAAAGATGTACAGAGCCACACCCTGGACTTTGAAGCGACTACTGACGATATGATTGTGAACAGAGGAAAATATTACTTTAATATACCGTCTGTTGATACGTTAAGTAAGTATTATATCATACAATGACGGTCCTGTTGGCGTGGTTGGAAAATTCTTGCTTTTCACGCCGGAGGTCGTGGGTTCGATTCCCACCCAGGACAGACATTTGTGTGCATGAACATGTCTGTTTGTTCTGAATCTGTGTGTAAATACATACTTATATATCTATATAAATACATACTTATATATCTATATAAGTATGTATTTACAAAAGAAAGTAGTATATCCGTTATCTGGTTTCCATATTACAAGCTCTGCTTAGTTTGGGATCAGATAGCCGTGTGTTAATAATGTCGCAGGATATTATTATTATTATAACGTAAGGTAATTTCGTATATCCACTGGTCAGATATAGACCATTTTATTGCCAGAACTGTGTACAGAATGAAGATATTGATGACTGCACGTGTGGCGCAGCGGCTAAGACAGTCACCTCGCCGCTTCGTGTCACGGGTTCGAGTCCCGCGCCGGACAACTATTTGTGTAACCCATAAATAGTTGTTCTGAGTCTGGATGTAATTTGTGTCCGTCTATTACATGTTTGTATAGTACCCTGCAACACAGGGATTAGATTCCCTAGTGAGGGGGTAGACTTACTAAGAAAAAAATGGGCATCAGTTACCCATATCGGGCATTAAATATTTATTCTTATCCTAGGTATCTTAATTTTATATAAATTTATTTTTATAAACTTTACAACAGATAAATAACACGTTATGATAAATGTAATAAATCAGTTGCTTTCGGCAGTTTGGTCATAAGCAAAAAACTTGAGATCATAAAAAATATAATGCGCAATAGCCATTATTTTAGCAATGACTTAAACATTTTACCAAGTTGTTTAAATTAAAGTTGTAGATTATACACACGTATTGCTGTAATGTAAGTACGCTTATAGTAAGGTTGTGTTTGGGGTAAAATTGTTTTTAGTGGCTTTTTGTAGTAAGAAAAATTTTCATCTATGCATTCCATTCGCACGGAGATGGAGTTTTGAGCATTTAAAGCTATCGTTCATGCGCCTGACCTTCCTGGTTGTGGCAGATAGTCCCAAAGAGTTATGAGAGTTAGAGAGTAGAGAGTGCACCTGATTTGAGGATGAATTGCATAGTTGACTAAGCATTTTAAGGTTTAGACAGGCGTGCGGCCTGCATTGGTCTGAGACAGGCATTTTCGCAGGCTCTCGTCAACGCCCAGAAAGAAATCGGCTGACAATTGAATCAGTAAAAGCAATATTGATTACACACGAAAATTACAAAACTGTATATTGTGAAGTATTTTACATATATATATATATATTTTTTTTAATGTTTTCCTCTTTAATCTGCAATCGGCTCACTAGCCATAATCAGATGTGTTCCAGGGTCTTAAATTTGTAGGCGTCATTCCATTAAATTACACCATATATGTTGATTTGGTTTATGTTCTTTTATCCAGATCCAGTATTTCCCACCTTTTCAGGCGTTTAATATTTTCTTGCGGGTATAGTAAGCTCTTTGCCAGGTTGTTGGTGTGTTTGCTTAGTCTTTCTTTATACCTCTTGCTGGTGTTGCTGGCTTCCTCTTTAACTGTGGGCATCTCCAGGTATTCATGTATCTCTGTGTTCCTAACATACCAGTGCGCATTTGAGATAACCCTCAAGGCGATATTTTGGAATCTCTGGAGGATTTCTATATTAGAATTGCTCGCAGAGCCCCACAGTTCTATTCCGTAAGTCCAGATGGGTTTGATTATAGATTTATACATATATAATAAATATCCTTCTTCATTATTATCTGTAGGCTTTTACTTATTACCTACAGCGTTTTGCTTCAGACAGGCATTTTTCTGAAAAATCTGGCATATTAGGTACCATAGACAGGCATCCCTCTATTTATATATGGTAACCCTAGTCCCGGTTAAAATTACCAGCCATAGCCGTAATTCGGCCAGGAGTACTCATAGTGTAGACTTGCAAAGCAACCATCTTTCACCCTACTTATAATACACCCATTATTTTAACGACTGGTATTTTTTTCATTTCTATTTCATTTATTTCAGTAACAATTTTTACATTGTATTGAAAATAACTAAAAAATAACTAATAATAATTATGCTAAAAACAAAAAAAAATACATTACAAATTCCCATCATCATCATCATCATATCAGCCGAAAGACGTCCACTGCTGGACAAAGGCCTCCCCCAAAGATCTCCACAATTGCCGGTCTTGCGCTATCCGCATTCCAAATTCCCATACAAAGTCAAAAATAAAAACATTACACATACCAATACACATGTCAAAAATTTAAAATAAAATATCAATAAAAATAGTTAGCATTAATAGGTCTAGTTATATGTATCACGGAGAAACTCATCAAGGGTGTAGTAGCACTTCTCTAACAAAAATGATCTTAACTGCTGCTTGAACTGATTTAGTAGTAGGTAGTAGTAATAACTCTGACTGCTTACCTAGAGGTCGCGCTTTCGATCCCCTCCCAGAACAAATCTTTTTGTGAGGAGTGCGATTATTGGTTCTGTGTCTGGGCGTTATTTATCTATAATATGTATGTATTTAGAAATATTTAAGTATGTCTATCAGTTGTCTAGTTTAGTACAGGTGCTGCCTAGTTTGGGATCAGATGGCAGTGTGTTAGTTATCTCAAATGTCTTTATTTAATTTGGAATTATGACTGATATATGTACTGTAGATCTAATTATTCATCAGAGACAAATCTTTACAGAAGATGCATTACTAAATTCAAAAATTGTAAACATTGAGTAAGCAGATTAGGGCGAAGGAAGGTGTCATTATAGACGAAAGAATAAACCCTGGTTCTTGGAGTATATGCCATAATGGCCCCGCTCAACAGACGGATTAGCAATCACACTATGATAGTCACTGTACTCAGAGAGACGGTGTGACCTGTTCTCTGATAAATACTCCCTCAATATGTTCTCTAATAGTTCTCATTCTCCTTTTTAGGCCCAACAACGACTGAAGAGAAATGGAAACCTTTTATTTACATAGAATTCTTCCTATCGTACTTGAGACTCCATATAATGCCTCCGCTCCCCCAACTCAAAATCATGGCATACAATGTCAAAGTGATCAATGACGCATGTGGTAAAAAAACGTCTTGCGAAGTCAAGAGTGCTAATATTACGCTGAAGAATAACAGGGATGAAGTCACATATGATTACCATTTTGTTGGAGCAAATGGTTCATTCAGTTTTGTGGTAACACCGCTTCATGCTAAATGTATTGAGAATGCTGCGGCCTGTCAGTCTGTGGCGAGTCCTAGCATTTTGATTGGTGAGTTAATTTTTTTTAAAGAATATTCAAGGCTAACGAGCAAGCGGATGATCTGAAGACAATCGCAGACCCTATGAAAGCTGTTTATTGACAAAACTGATGATATCATGAAATTTTGGTATTTATTTTAGCTTAACCGCATTGTTAAGTCACAGAGGTGTTAATGACAACATTTTCCGATACTTTATTCTTAAGGTCACCGCGTTACTAGTGAAAATATTTTCCGATACTGTATCGTTAAGGTCACCGCGGTACTAGTGAAACTAAACTTCGATACTGGATCGTTATGTTCACCGCGGTACTAATGTAAACACTTTTCGATACTGTATCGTTAAGGTCACCGCGGTGCTAATGAAAAAAATTTCCGATACTGTACCGTTAAGGTCTCCGCGGTACTAATAAAAACATTTTTCGATACTGTATCATTAAGGTCACCGCGGTACTAAAGAAAGCATTTTCCGATACTATATCGTTAATGTAACCGCGGTACTAATGAAATCATTTTTCAATATTGCAGACAGCGATCCTTCCCTAAACATCTGTATTGCGAGTATCACTGCGTTGATTGTGGCAACACTGTTTGCTTACTACATCGTACTGCGAGCTATCCGAAGATATTGTTGTCGGGAGCCTGCCGCGAAATATGAAGGTGTGGGTGAGTGATGTATAAAATTGCAATTGATAGTTGATAGTTGAAATTGTAAACCATTTTGAGTGTTGGATCTATCTTAAAGTACAGTCAGCAAAAAGAGATTTACAAGGTGTAAGATAATTAGTTGGACTAGTTAGGCGGACTTGTTTGAAGAAGAAGAAAATATATTTATTCAGTAAACAAGCACAGATAATAATAATATATAGGTACACTTAAAGAAATTTTTAATTGCTACCTGTGCGAGTCCGAATTCGTCCCATCTTAGAACTAGCTGCGAAATTAACTGTTGCAGCGCTGGTTTTGTGATGGAACCAAGTAAAATAACAAATGAACAATTTATGGGTCGGTCCAGCTACCATTTCAATTTTAAGAGGACTTGAACACTTATCTTACTTCCAGCTAAATATTAAACATGTGGATATGGAGAATTATAAAATAAAAATATTAATGAAATAACACTAATTTGTAAATACGTAACATACACAGTATATAAAATAAAATGTTTTTATGTCGACATTCTTGTCACACGTTTTCATTTCATGCGAGACACAAAAAAAAACGAATTACACTAATTTGTTGACTGGCAAGTTTACAGGCTAGTAATTTAATCGTGTTATTCTAGATATTCCAGTAATTATAGATTTTGAAGGGCTGCTGGGTTCAATAAATCAGTATATTAATAATTGTATAACACTGATATAGAATAGTCCTACATGGTTATTTAAGTATGTGATAATGAATGAAGATTTTCATACATTGTTTTGTTTTAATAATACGGCATATAAATATATTTAAAAAAGTCGCATAGAATAAAACGTAAATCGAATTGTATGTTCCAATTTTATTGATTTTGAACTTGATTATAAGACAATATGAATTCAGAAGTGGGTGTTCGTTGATACAGACAAAAGCCGATGGATTAATTGAACCATTTAAATTTCCAGTTCCAATACCCCAGCCGCCGAAAATTCTAGTGGTATACTCCTCAGCGAACCGTCTGCACGCCGAATGCGTCACCTCTCTAGTCCACTACTTGCGCGGTGAGTACGGCTTCGAAATCATGTACGATGGAGACATCTCCCTCACTTCCCACGGAGACCCCTTCCTATGGGCGCAGGAAGCGTTCAGGTTGGCCTCCCACGTAGTATACGTCGTCGGCCCCACAGAAGAAACGAACCTTTTCAACAACATCTACGACAAACCAATCATAAGCGCACACAAGGACGTCGACACTTTACTTCTCAACCTCATAAAGGCCAACAGAGGATCCCGAACCCCTAAGGAAATTATCAACGTATTCTTCGAACATTCAAACGGACCTGTCCCCATAGAAACCAGCCTCACTAAAGCCAAATTCAAACTTATAAAGGAATGGCAGGCTTTCATATCGTTCTTGTCCAAAGATCTGCTACCCAAACGGCAGATAATGCGAACAGATAAAGGAAGACGTTTCATCGAAGACTTGACTACGGCGAAGAAATTGTTAGGAGCGAAAGGTGATGATGTACTCATCCAATGCGAGAAGATGAAGAATTTTGAGAAAAAGATATTGTTGTAAGGTGGTTTTGGGAACAGTGTACGGCAGTTAGCAACTGTAGTATTGGATAGTGCTAGTTCTAGCTGGGCTGATAGAGAACTCCTTGAAGTTTTCTTATAGCGCGAGTCTACAATGACTGTCGTAGTCAAAATTAAGGCTGAATATATATAATTATACCAAAATTATTTTCTTATGAATTATGATAACATTTCGTGGACTTTAGAATAACATCGTGCCCACAGCGAGCGGCCTAGGGCGCAGAGTACTGCGCTAAAGGGACTTCTAAATTGCTAGGGTACAAGTAGATGATTAATGATGTCTTTAAATCTTAAATAAATATATGGTTATACAAATATTTGTCCTTTACGGAATACGAAGGCACGATTAAGCCTACTGTCACTTTTAAGACTGAAGTAGACCTAACTATAAAATACCTTTTTTTGGTAAGGCAGGGGCAATGCCTATGCATGCTACCCGCAAAAAGTGTCTGCGGGTGGGTATCGGACTCGCACCGACGAAACCTAACCTGCCGTGGACTTCTTTTGGACATGTCCCAGATGATCGGGAGACCCCGGGAGGAACTATAATATACCTAAACTAATTACCTATATTTACTATAAACATACACAACAGCTACGACTGATAGTAGCAGTATTCACGGGCCACTACGGCACCAACTATCACCTACACAAAGTTGGACTGTTGAAAAGCCCGATCTGCAGGACCTGTAGGGAAGAAAATGAAACAATGCTGCATATAATATGCAAATGCGATGCATTGGCAAGACACAGAATGTCCATCCTGGGGATGGCATATCCAGAACCAGGAGACTACAAGGATCTACCCCTAAGAAGCGTAATGGATTATGTGAGGATTTCATTCAGGGCTCTAGGGATAGATTAAAAACCAGTGGGGTATAGTACAAAAGATTCTGAAGGGTCGAAGTGCCGTACGCAAGTACAACCCATCAAAAAAAAAAAAACATAAGATAAGATACTATAAATATATTCTGACTATTTACAAGCGCTTTTTGAAAGTCTACGTGATTTTTTTTTTATACTTATGCTCGTTAACCATCGCAATTTGATCGTTAATCTGCTTAAAAGATCCAAGGTAACCTATTCAATACAGTTACGCAAATCTTGGTAAGTAGACCGTTCGCTGTGAGGACGGTGCCAAAAGTTACAAAAAAAAAATGACTTTTCTTACCTTTTCAAGACTCATGAATTGCAAGAATGCATTTCTTGTAAACAGTAATGATCTAAAAACTTATATTCTTATATCAATGAATCTTAAATGAAGTGTTTACTCGCGTATAAATTTAATTGTAAGTACTTCTTATGATATTATAATATACATATATTGTGTACTATGACAGCCCAGTCAGAACATAGCTTTAAAAGTGTATTCTTATGGATGAAAGACAAGAAATGTGTCTATATGGTCGCTGGCGCTTGAATCTGTTAGGGCGCGTTCCCATTTTGTCGTTTCGACAGATAATCCTGTAGTTTAAAGTGGCGTGACTTATATGTTTAAATGGAGGTGTTCACATATAGAACGACGATTTACTGTCGTCTACGACATTTTTTGCAGTGATGACAGATTGTCATGACAGCGGGACGTATAATGTATAATGGGAACAGCTAGAGACGACAGTCGTCCAACGATAAATCAATCGTTACGACATAGTGGGAACGCGCCCTCTTCCGTACCATGTCACATGATCTCTAATCATTCTCTTCCTCTTATTTTAATTCATGAGTGTGGGCGGGAGGAGAGACACAATTCTCATCCAGTTCCATTAATTTCTTCATATAATTTCATTGTTCATACACACGGTGCCATATTATTATCCTCTTTACACAATTCATCCAACGTTTTTTAAGCCTTGCCCACATTCATCCCTAAAACTCCGACGCTTGACAACTCTGAACTCTTTGGTTTAATTTTAGAGTTGTCTGTATGAGCAGTGACATCTTATCTATGGTGTCTTTTGAAAATAGAATTCGATAAAATAGTTGTCATTGTCAGTTATTTGAAGAAAAAAAAAGAATTTATGCTTGCAACAGTTACTGAAGGAACTGTTGGGCTTCGGAGTTTAAAAAGGTGTCATTTTCAAACTTCTTGTAATATGTTCGACTATGTCATGTGAGGTTTAAGGTAACGGCAAATGCTAGCGACGAGCATATTCCATGAGACTGCACTTTAACAGTGTGGCAGATGAGAGAACGCGTCCTGTGTACTGACACCTGTCGTACACTTCACGTCAAAAACATTTACTTAATCGTCAGGTGTATAGAACGCAATCTCTTGGCAGCAACACTGTAGTTGCTAAATGCGTTGTGGATAATCTAAATATTATTGTTCAGCACTAAATAATATATGTACGGATTTAAAAAGAAAATATAATTTCCTAATTATACGAGATACGACGACACTTTTTCTACGTTCTTTTAGATAACATATTTGTTTCATAGATGGTGTTGTCACCGGAATACCTTTGTATTGAGATGCAGCATGGTTCAAAAATTGTTTTGATGTTGACTTGTAAGCTTCCACAAGGTTCTTTTTTTAATCTTAAAAAAATAAATTGTAATCTAGAAAACATATGGCCGTGGAAGAATTTGTTGTCGGATCTCGTGCTATAAAATTATGTATCGGCAATACATAATCATTTGTATCTTGCATAAATTATTTAGTTCTAATACAAGTATTCTAAGATGTTCACAAGAAATGTTTATTTAGAATTGTATATTTTAAGGCGGTTGTAAATTGGATTTGATAATATATTTATTCATGTAAATCGCTATGAAAAAGAACAAAAAAAATGCGGACTTTATGAAGAGCGTATACATGGTTGAAGAATGGAATGAAATTATATAAAGATTTCGAACAATTTTGTGGTAAGCGAAATGATAGCTGTCAGAGACAGAACAGGCGATATCTACCTTTTCGTAGCAATATCTCTATCTCACTTTTGCACATTAAAAACTGATTATCGCCTGTTCTTACCGTATTGGACTTGACACCTGTATACCTCTGGTATTGGAGAATATTTTTGTGGTTATATATAATTGTTATCTTCCCCAGTACGATGCATATCTTATGGCTTTTAATAATAAGTGTTTTTTATATAAGAATTTTACTTTATTTTTATATTTTCGTCAAAGCTTTTTGAACGCTCTGTCCCACCTGAAAATCTGCTTGAATCTTTTATACCATAATCCACCAATATTTTGAATTCGAGGCAGGAAGACAACGGTGCTTAAAGGGTATATGTGACTCTGTTGTGTTATTTAAATATGTGCTATATGACTTTGTATGGTGAGTTAAATAACAGAAAAAGTTACAAATCAGTTTCACCGATTTCTTCAATTGTGAAGTATGAAATGGAGAAAATTTTCCTTTCCATTTCATAAAATCACAATAGCCTCAAATTCAGAAATGTAGTTTAGATACCTGAGATACGTATACATATTTCATTTTCGGACATACAATACTTTAATCCTTAATCGGTCATAGCGTACGTTTAGTATTCATTCTTATTACATCGTAATAGTGTTTAAAATATTTGTTAACCATCTGACGGTAAATAAATCTGAATTAATGACCAAATCTTTGCTCAGTTAATTAATTACATATTTAAATCGAGAGCGAAAATGGTTTCTTAGGATAAATAAAAACCTAATTTATTAAACTGTAATAATAAACTCTATGTATCTAAATGAGTTAAACTTACATCAAGTGAAATCCGTCACAAAATTCTTTAATTGTTTTAATGTTTTGACACATGCGTTTGAAAATATTGCATTTTGATTTTATTTCTTTAAAAATATATAAAAATAATAATTGTAAACTAAAAAACATGGGCGTTCAAGAATTGTCGTCGGATCTCGTGCTATAAAATTGTGTGTCGAGTATACTCATTCATTCTTATTACAACGTAATAGAGTTTAAAATAGGTGTAATCTATTGGACGGCAATAAATCTGAATTTATGACCAGATACCATTAATATACTTTGCAGAGACCACCATCCAGCAACTCAGAACGTGGTCTCTTGCGGGTATTAAAATGCCGGAGGAATAAAACGGCCTGGCACACTCGCGCTCAGGACTACCGTTACAGTAGTACCTCTCTCAGTAAAAACTAATTTGTTATCTTTGACACTGACCACTTTCGGGATTTTTAATCTAATCTATATTGTATATTTTATTTGGAAGTAAATAGTATTTACCTATTATACATATTTGACGGACGGGTTTGCGTGTTTAATAAACACTTGACTTTCGAGTCCCACCCAGGACAGATATTTGTGTGCATGAACATGACTTTTTGTCCTGAATCTGGGTGTAATTATCTATATAAGTGTGTATTAACACACTGCTTAGTTTGGGATCAGATGGCCGTATGTGAATAATGTTCAAGGACATTATTATTATAGACCTTTTTCTACTTGTGTTCTTTTAAACTATGGTCCGATTAAGGGTTAATGAACACTAAATGAATTCAAAGCTCAAAAATCCGCGTTCAGTAAGTTTAATTATATTTACTAAACTTTATAAGGATTTAGGTTTTATTGTAAATTCGATTCTCTGGGTATTATATATGTTGTTGTGACCGTGATGTTGGGAGAATTGGATGGGGCCACTGAGAATGGACATTTATTTCCTTTTATAATGTGTTCTATGGCTGTTATGTTGGTTTTCTGACAGCACTGAAGACAGAACTGAAACCCAATTATTTTGTTAAATAGCTTACAACCATTATCTGGATAGCTTATTATACGGATCTTGAAGCAACAGGGATAAATTTCCATCGCGTTCAAGCGATTTTGCCATACCTGCTATTGGAATCAAGTAGAACAGGTCACTTGATACGACGTTTAAACTGTACACTTGGTTTCTGCTGGCCTCTCTAGTTGCAATTCTCTCGTTTTATGAGCCTCGTAATATCATATTATTTGGCGCTTTGCTCTGGAGGCAAGTGGAACAAATTTTTGCCAACTCCTCCTCGTTTCTTTCTGATCAAATTTGTTCTGGATCCAAGACAGTCGAAGCAATTTCTCGGGGGATATCTGACCATAACCGCGCAGTGTCATTTCACTGTGTGCTACTGTTGATCCTGGCTTACTTGTACCCACGCCAGCACATCGACCTACCCCAATGAAAATTTCTTTTATAGATTTTCAACTTTATGACATAAGCATAAGGTTCACCTTCAATTGAGCAAATTTGATAGATTGGGGTAGCTTGACGTGCTGGCGTCTGTACAATGATACATGAAACCAATGTCGCCAACATAATATAAAGCAGTGAAGACTTACTAGAGGCTGCTATGGACTTTTATTTTCAACGGCAATATGGCACTTTCCTCCACTTGTGTACGTTGTCGAAGATGTTATGTCTAAAAATCCACCATATTTACACATAAAACCTCGAATTTACACCAGTTTTTGAAAATGAAACAATACCTCGATGCGCCTTTTTCCCGCGTTGGCGCTAAAACTCCCGACGCATTCAATACGAACAAAACAGTGTCCATTCTCAGTGTTTACCGCCATCCAAATTGGAGGAGAAAATATTTTAGTGATTTTTAAATGTCAAACCCCTCTTCCGTGTTTTTCAAATGTGTCTCTTTGGAGTGCCATAATGATGCACTGAACTATAGATGTGTTCGTTGTATACAAAAGTTGTCTATGTATTCACAATTCAACATTAAGATTAAAACATTAAATAACTAGAGTGATATTAGGCTATAAAAATAACAAAATTCTAAGAACAAAGAGACTAAATAATGCTTTCGCATAAATTATTCTATATTGTTTGAATTTATCTGTTTCTATACAGCTTATACAGGTAAAGTAAATAATAGAGACAATTTAAGCTGAGCTCTCATCATCTCAGGCAAAGTACGTCAGCAAAAGCCTCCCCAAAGAATGGGGGATATGCCATAATCGTCACGCTTGGCAAACGGGTTGGCGATCGCAGTTTGCCATATATGCCATAATCACCACGCTTGACAGTGTGGTTGGCGACCGGGATATGATTGTCATACTTCATAGAAACAAGCATTTGCCCGTTCTCTGGTAGACGACAGCTGCACCGGGTGACGTCGTCTACACCTTCCCGATTTTGCAAACTGTTACATTTGCCTATAAAACTATCATTTCTTCACCGGACAATACACGCAAGAGTTTGAGCCATCTAGGACACTTAGCAACGGAAAAACCTGTTAAATATACAATGTGTAACATAAAGAGATTATTCACGAAATTTAACAAATAAACACTCCCATAGAAATGGTTCAAATGTATTTTTGTATATTTTATAAGTTGCTATTCTACACATAATTTCGTTTCATGGATAGATTGAGTCCCTTATATTTCCTCCACTATTTTATTTAACTACCGGAGGACAAGCAGCAGCTTTCTTTTGAGTACTATGACCATCTTACTGCGATCGCAAACTCGTCTGCCACGCGTGGCGATTATCGCCCCCAAGACGTTTCTTGGGGGAGGTTTTTTTTTAGATGTAATGATGATACTAAAAAGTGCAGTCGTATTGAGAACTTTGTCTTTTCTTTGGAAAACTACCGACTTGTAAATTTTGATGTTGGTTAAAAATGTGTGTAAATGTTTGAATAAAGCAATATTTTTATTTTACGAAAGGCTTCTTTTTTTGTTTTCTTTTTTAAAAAGATAGGGAAATGAACCCCTGTGGCGCGGGGTACTTTACAAACATGTCATTGACGGACTCAAGGTACAGACGCCAGCACATCCAGCTACCACAATCTGTCGAATTTCTTTTATAGATTTTCAACTTTATCACAAAAGTATAAGGTTCACTTTCAATTGGGGAAATTTGACTGGGGTAGCTTGATGTGCTGGCGTCAGTACATCCAGACTCAGAACGGAATCGAAACCAGGGCGCGAAGTGGCGAGGCGACTGTCTTAACGTGCAGTCTAGAGGACACCTTTAATAATGTTCTTCGATGAGTTGTATATTACCCAATCTTACTGAAAATAAAGAAAATTAGAAAGCTCTAGTTATTTAGTGTAATATTTGTACCTTTTATACATGTTTCTTCGTTGATCTCATTTTGGTAAAACTGTTGAAGTGTGTTCTACTATGATACAGGACCTTCAATTATTAAGCTCAAAATAATATATACCTTATAATGTATTTTTATAAATAAAAACGTACATATGTATTGTTTGTTTCATTTTCCTTATTAGATATATGGAAGGGGAAGACCTCGTCGAATATTCTCTGACCAAGTCGGAGATGTCAAGAAACACGCAAGTATGATATAATAATATGGAGTAAACGAGGTAAAATAGGTGAACAAGTATCGTGATTAATGGAAATCCGTACTCTGCTTACCCCTCTGGGAAACATGCGTAAGTATTTATCACACTAATATTATAAAGGCGAAAGTTTGTGAGTGTGTATGTTTGTTACTCTTTCACGCAAAAACTACCGAACGAATTAGAGTGCGTCACGATGGCTCCGCCACGTTATCCAAACAGAAAAAGAAATCGCTATAATTTTTGTCAAAATTAGTCAGAATCGAAAGAAACAAACCAAAACTTGGTCACAGCAGAAATAAAGAAGTTACAGGGGTTCCTTTTACCTTAAGTTGGCCGCGCAAATGTAACGTGGAGGATTGCGCGGCCATGGAGATCTCAGCAACTACTTGAGATAGAGGTCTAATTCTTTTTGTTAATTGAACATTTGATTTGTCAACAATTGTCGAAATAAGAATTATAAGACTAATATTTCACTGTTACTATAAGAAAGGTCTTAATATGTCCAAAGTAGTGAAAGCATTTAATTCCACCAAAGTTTATTTAAACAAACGAAATAAAGCCAAAACAAAAGTAACGTGGCCGCGCAGTCGTAACGTTACTTTGAACGCTAATATCTCATTATCTATAATTGTTAAGATTTCGGTGTGAACATCCATTTATTCTTAATATTAACCTAATCAGATTGACATATCGTTTTACCCTCAAAACAGTTTCCTACGCGTGCAATCTCAAAAAAAATGTTATCTCTTTCAATGTTCGAGTAGAGTGACCATAATTTCCGTTTAATATGGGAATATCTTTTGCTCTACTACAATTATAGATAATGCGATATTAGCGTTCAAAGTAACGTTACAACTGCGCGGCCACGTAACTTTTGTTTTGGCTTGATTTCGTTTGTTTAAATAAACTTTGGTGGAATTAAATGCTTTCAGTACTTTGGGCATAATAAGACCTTTCTTCTAGTAACAGTTTTACTGCATGAAATCTTAACCATTGAAGAAATAATCGAGATTAAAGAAACATCAAGTGCACGATTGCGCGGCCATAACTTCCAAGGTGAATATTTCGTGAAATAATCATCTTAGTCTTATACTTCTTTTTTCGACAATTGTTGACAAATAATGAAAAAATCGTTTATTGCCAGAATTTTTTACATTATTGGTTATGCCCTAGATCCTACACTAATTCTTTTTGTTAAATGAAATGTTCAATTAACAAAAAGAATTAGATCTATATCGTTACGTTCGCGCGGCCAACTTAAAACCCCTGTAACTTCTTTATTTCTGCTTTGACAAAGTTTTGGGTTTGTTTCCTTCGATTATGACTAATTTGGACATAAATTTTAGCGGTCTTTCTGTATGGATAAAGTGGCGGAGCAATCGTGACGCACACGCGGTTTTACCCGCGTTAAATTATCACAGCTTCTCCCCCGACGCACAGTGGTTCGTGTAGAACAAGCTAGCTGGACAATATTATTTGTTTCGATTTTTATTTATAAATGAGGTTATTAAGCAAAGATATAAGGGTCATAATACTATTTGAGGTCCATTGGTCGTTTGAGCAGGTATAGTGAAATAAAAACACAATATTTTTTTAAACAATTTTATAAATAAATTTAACTATAAATGTAACTATAAAATCTAATATCAGATACATAAAATACCTACTTAAAAACTAAATCGATCACTCATCATCACTATCATCAGATGAATCATCCATTGAATAGTCATGATCATGAGTGGCAGAACTATGAAAACTAGAAACTATATTAACATTTTGTTCCTTAAAGCTAGGTTGAACTAATAAATCTAGGACTTCGATAGGGAATGAACCTATTTTCTTCCGGGGAATTTCTCTTAAACCATTTATTACAGGGTCAGATGTTATCAATAACATATTAAGTAAATCTCTATTCGTAGCTATTCTTTGCACAGCTGCTATTTCTTGCACAGCTGCTCCACTTTTCAGCCAATTTTGAAGAATATTTTGAGATGATGACCTTGACGTCTCTCAGGGACTGCTCCGTAACACCATCAAAGTCATGTCTCAAAGATATAAACCGAAAGAGCTCCACGTTTCGCGTTTCCTTCGGGTGTTTTAGCCATTCTTCAAAAAAGTCCATTTTTGAGACGGTGAAAACTGTTTAAAGAAAAAAAAAGAAAAAAATTAGTTGTGCAAATAATTCGCAATATTTTTTTCTACTAATTACTACTAGATACTTGTGAGAATCATATAAAATAGATTTTACAGAGTGGACATGAGTGGACATGTAATATTTTGACTATTGAATTCAAAAATATGGGTGAAAAAGTCCACTTTTATCGAAACATTTAATTTAATAAAATTAAATAATGAAGATCCTGTGATAAAAATTAACTAAAACAAAACTACTTACCCTTATGTACACAATCCATCACAAAAACACTATCACAAATTTCTTTTAGTGACTTAAAATAATGTTAACAATATGGTGTAAAAATGCAAATGAATGCACTTTGAATTATCAACACTTTATATACTTACCTTAATGACGGGCCTAATGAGGGTAATTACGAAAATTAATAGATGTATTCCTTAATGTATAGGGCTAATGAGTTCATCTTAATAATTAACTATTAGGAATTGAAGAGTTGTTTTTGTCCAGCTAGTTTGTTCTACGCGAATCACAGTGCGACGGCGATAGCGTGATAATATGTAGCCTATATGTTGACCCGACCTTTTAGTAATATTCATGCAAAATTTAAAGTAAATCCATGCAGTACTTTTTGAGTTTAGCCCGGACATACATACAGACACACAGACAAAAATTCTAGAAACTATATTTTCGGCTTCGATATTGATTGTAGTTCACGCCCCAAGTATCCTTTAGAAAAAATATTCAATGTACAGTTTTGACTTTCCTACGATGTTATTATATGTATAGATTAGTTCTTTTTATTTAGGTCATATTTCTACTTTTTATCTTTCTATGTCTATTCTAGTAGCCTGTATCTGTCATACTTGGTGATATGCAACTTTCATCTTAAGATAATTGCCAAAAATATATTGGAGAAATGAATGCAGAACTTCCGTAGAAGTCACCTGAAGAGAATATCTTCCAGGGGACGTGCAGTAGTGTCCCTGTGAACTATTACCATAACACTGCGATAGTCAAGTCCCCCTGACTTGGCGATCTTGGTCGAGGCTTTTCAAGCAGTGGACGTCATTCAGCCGACATGATGTATATAAGAAATAAAAAACATATATAATTATTATCATTGGTTTATTTATCACGACGAGGATACACCAAAACACCGATATTGGAATGTCGTACATTCATACAACCGAGTCTTTTATCATACGCTGAGCAATTTTAAGGAAGATACAATTATTACACATTAAATACCAATTAAATGCCTTAAAATAATAAAATTTATAAAAACTACCCTACTATAATGCAGTTGGGTAAAATAACAAATAGAAGATGGCAACATTAACTGTTGAACCGTGATAGAACTTGGTCATATTACTGATGTAATTGATTTAATTTTATGGCGAAATTCGATGACTAAAGGAGTCAGCATAAGAAAGGGATCGTCACCGTATCACCTTTCGCCTCGTCGTCAAGCAGGCGTCAACCTAACGTAAGCACGTACCTAACCAAAGCAGATCAGCAGCTCCGATATATCGATTCTGCTACGGCTAGGCGACGCATCGGCTACAGCTAGGCGACGCCTCGGCTACAACTAGGCGACGTCTCGGCTACGGCTAGACAACGCTTCTGCTACGGCAACGCGACGCCTCGGCTACGGCTAGACGACGCTTCAGCTACGCCTAGGCGACACCTCGGCTACGGCAAGGCGACGCCGTGCTTACGGTTAGCTTGTTGCGAATGAAGCGAATCGTTTACGTTACAATTCCGATTATCAACACATCATTATGTAACCATATTTTTTGGCAAATAAAGTGAATTGAATTGATAAGTGTTTGCAGTAGACAGTTTCATACAAAGAATACTGAGCGGCGGGTTGATACGGTTACTATCCGTTTCCGAGTTGATATATGTACTATGACCTTTAGCATGGCAAGGATCTATCATTATTCAACAATTGACATTCTTCTTTACTATAATTTAGGACTCCAATAAATGAGTATGTATGGCAAAAACAAACATATAGAAAAGGCATTATGCACCTATACTAAAAATAAAATAAACACAAAATACCGTCTGCTGTGAACACAGATACAAGCTAATAATTAAAATGAGTTTTTAACCCTTAACACTTTCGCAGCCACGCCACGAACCCGGTGGTCGAATGCTCGGCATGAAAACGTATCTTCTGAAAGTTTTAATCGGACATTTGTATAATACTCATTTTAAACTCTATTCTGTTGTAATAAGATCTAAAATTAATGAACTGTGAACATACCCAACGATATATGACACGGTTAAGGGTTAAAACATTAGCAAACTTATTTTATTGAAATCTAATTATCTGGGTTAAATTCTCCAAAGCTTTTGTTAACGTTAGATCAGGGTTTCTAAAATCCAAGTGGGGACCCCTGATACGCAAGCTATGGACCCCCAAGGGGTCCGTGGACCGCACTTTAAGAAACCCGGTGTTAGATAATTTTTTTTTTACATAACACTTTAATAACCTAGTAGGCTTTCACTACAAGATCATCGAAATTTATTACAATCTTTCCAATAGAATAATAAATTTCGATGACGTAACAAGAATTACTCTGGGGCCTATAACCCGGAGATTACGTTTCAATTCTGGCGGTGAACTATATATTAAGTTAATAAAACAGATCTCATCAAAATGATAAATGTAATAATTTACAATATATTATTGTATTAATAATTCAATACAAAAATATGTTTATTTTTATCAAAATCAAGCTTGCACCTGTAAACATCTGTCATGAGCAGCTAATTGTTTAAATTATTTTATACGAAATAAAGATATATTAATAAGAATTCTATAACTAATTCTCTCCGTAGACGCAAGCTTTGTACATTATAACAACAACATATTATATATTACTAATGACTATAGAGAAACAAATTATTACGTGGCAACACCGTGGTTTGCGGGGACCATAAAATAATAGACCCAGTGCCTCTTCAATCTAACGTCCTACAATGCCCGTATTTTAATCACACGCTCAAACTTTTCTATTTTAGACAACAGCGAACTCTAAAAGTCCTAGGATAAGTCATAAGTTAGAATAATAAGCTGTCTAGGATAACTAAACTTTAAAATGTATAGTGAATCGATTCTTGTAAAATTATAAAAACCAGCGCACTCGCAGCTATTGTAAAATCATCCGCTTGGCTGGTTACCAGTTACGTTGGTGAGCCTGGTATTATCTAGTTATGTTCTGTTAGGATGTTGCATGGACAATAATCCACTTATTGGCAATTATTCTCACACGTAAAGCTGGCAAAAGGCAGTTTTGTCCTATTCAATCGTGGGCATACGAAAGTCAGTGGCCAAAAGGGCATTTACTTTAATTTTGCAATAGTAACCTAATCTATGGTCACCATCAAGAAAGAAAAATCCTGATCCTAATCACCAAACATCTATCTTCCCATATTTACATTTTTCAATGGGTCACCCCCATTATTACCTCACCAAAAATCACTAAAAGTAATTATCCTTATTACCATAAAGATTTTTTTCCTTTGTAACACCTATTATCTATGGGTCGACGTTAGCTAGAAGCGACACGCCCCCATTTCCCGTCTCCCGCAAACAATCCCATCGTCACGAACAAATTGCCAATCTCTAGTTAGTATACAGCAAAACATGATTATGTCCATTTGTTTATTCTGCTGCGATAACACCTGTTGTTGTAAATCCTATTCTATAACAAGAATCCAGAGTGGTATTTAAAAATGCGATTGGTGATATCACGGCAGAATCTAACACTTATTCTATGAACGCTACGTAATTCACTCGATAATACTCTTATTTCTGAATAACACAACACAGTTCGACAAGTCAATATACATATTTATCCACCACTGCAACTCGTGTAAGCCAGGATCAACAGTGGCACACAATGAAATGACGCTGAGCGGTGATGCTTAGGCGTGTCCCGCGGAATTGCTTCTACTGTCTTGGATCCCACAACAAATTTATTCAGAAAGAAACAAGGAGTTCGAAAAAAGTAGATCCACTTCTCTCGATGCCGGAGACAGGATGAGGTAAAAATAAGGCTAGACTCTCATAAAACGAGAGAATTGCAACTAGATTAGTCCATCTGCAAAAGCATATTCCCTTTATGCTTTTGCAGTTTCATAATCAGCCTCATATCGTCCAAAGGTTTCCATAACGTTACCATTTGGAGACGTTTGTCTTAGTCACTCACTGCGCTTGGCATGCGATTTGATGTCTTCCATGAAGACATTCTTCATGACGTTATTTGGCAAGTCCAAGCAAATCAGTTCCGGCTCAAAGTCTAGGTACTGCATATGCCTCAGAGTGCAGACTCGTTAGTCCCCGGTCGAGCAAAAACAATTAAGATTTTTGCTGTTAAGATTCTCAGTATCGGCTTTAAATGGTAGATGGAGGTGTTATACCCACGGGCCTGGGAGAACATATGTAACAGCTCTGGTCTTGTACCAGACCTGTTACCGGACGTGCCGGCTAGCCGTACCATAGGCTGAGGAATAGAAAGTAAGCACGACAATATGTCCTGCGCAGAGGGCTAGTAACCATTGGGTCTGGCCGCCATGGACGAAAATCGACATGGGGGCTACCGGCTAAGTGGCCGAACATCGTGATCATGATTGGCGTTCAAATAGAAGGCTAAAAATTACTAAATCATTCGTTCAATCGGCCTCTCTGAAGGACCATTATACTTCAAATAATGCAGAAACTTTACCCGTTGGCAGTTCCTGCTTCTTCCAGAGCCCTCCCAGGGTACGTGTCCCGAACATCTGGAGCAAAAGGGGAGCACCGGAGCAGCATACCCGCGTTCCCGGGGCTCCCCCCATTTGGCGCCAAGAGAAGTCCACGGCAGGTAGGTTTAGTCGGTGCGAGTCCGACATACCCACCCGTAGACACTTTTAGCGGGTGGCATGCGTAGGCATTACCCCAAGTTCCTGCTTCTTCAATAGAAATTGTAGCAGTACGTATACTGGTGCAGGTAGTCATGAAAAACAAATTACGTAGCGTCAGCAAAATAAATTTACATTATATACTATATATATTTACAACTAGTCCATATCACCGAAACACCGTCACAATTTATAATAAAGTTGGCGAAATCAGCCATCACAAATATCTTTGACAGAAATATTTGCCTTTGGTCGTATATAACCTCGTTCATAAACGAGTAGTTTTAAATGTATAGACGCCAGCACATCAAGCTACGCAATCTGTCAAATTTCCCCAATTGAAAGCGAACCTTATGCTTATGTCATAAAGTTGAAAATCTATAAAAGAAATTTGACAGATTTGGGTAGCTGGATGTGCTGGCGTCTGTACACGTGTACAGTCAACAAAAAAAACGAATAAACATTTGATATCAACATCATGAAACACTTAATTTTCTCATTGGAAGGTTGTCCCTTTCATTTGATTATGGGGAAGTTGATACAATAGTTGAAAGTATGTATTTTTTGATGAGCAACTTCTTAGGCGACTCGATAAGTAGACGAGAATTTTCATGGCGCGTCAGCCAGGTTTAGACTCATTTTGTTATATGAGAGAGAAGATATGACGTATGGAGAAGAGTTATATATCCCGCCGCCAAGGAAGTGTAAGCAACAGAGCGACATATACACAACGCAACGATAGAATAAGATAGTGTCACGCATTTTCACGTTGTAGCCTCAGACGATACACCTGAACAACGTTATTAATATTTATCGTAAGATAACTCTCTTTCTCTTACACCAGATCTCTCATGTTGGTTATTTTTTCAAACTTTTTTTAGTGCTCCGTAACTTTTGTTGCATAACCCCATAACCGTCGGGTTACGCGGTGCATGAGCTCAGCTTTAGCTAGTCTGCTTTCCATCATAAAGTACCCCAGAAACAAGCGAGTTGAGCCAAGGTTTCTAATTATCAATAACTTTTAGTCAGTTCAGAATGATCACTGCTTCAGCTACTCTGCTGTCCTTTATAAAGTACTTTAATTACGAGCGATATAAGCATTGTCTTTAATTATCGATAAGTGATTCTTACGTTAAGCTCACTCATTGTTATATAATGTACACATTAAACACAGCATGATCACTGCTTCAGCTAGTCTACTGTCCCTTATAAAGTTCTTTAGTAACGAGCGAGTTAAATAAAGGTTCTTTAATTATCGATAAGTAATACTAATGTAAAGCTCACTCATTTTTACACAATCCAGACATTATACACAGCAAGAGCACTCTTCTGGTAGTCTGATGTCCCTTATAAAGTAGTTAAGTTACGAGCTAGTCTGCTGTCCCTTACAAAGTATTTTAGTTACGAGCGAGTCAATCAAAGTGACTTTAAATATCGATAATACGTATATGAAACTCACTCTTTGTTACATAACATTACACACAGCATGTTCACTGCTTCAGTTAGTCTGCTGTCCCTTATAAAGTACTTTAGTTACGAGCGAGATAAGCAGTGTCTTTGATTATCGATTAGTGATTCTTACGTTAAGCTCACTCTTTGTTATATAATGTAGACATTATACACAACATGATCACTGCTTCAGCTAGTCTGTTGTCCCTTGTAAAGTACTTTAGTAACAAGCGAGTTAAAAAAGGGTCTTTAATTATCGATAAGCAATACTAATGTAAAGCTCTCTCTTTTTTTACACAACCCAGACATTATACACAGCAAGAGCACTCTTCTGGTAGTCTGATGTTCCTTATAAAGTATTTTAGTTACGAGCGAGTCAAGCAAAGTGACTTTAAATATCGATAATACGTATATTAAACTCACTCTTTGTTACATAACATTACACACAGCACGTGCACTGCTTCAGTTAGTCTACTGTCCCTTAAAAAGTACTTTAGTTACGAGCGACATAAACAGTGTCTTCAATTATCGATAAGTGATTCTTACGTTAAGCTCACTCTTTGTTATATAATGTAGACATATACAGTATGATCACTGCGCCAGCTGGGCTGTTGTTCCTTATAAAGTACTTTAGTAACGAGCGAGTTAAACAAAGAGTCTTTAAAAATCGATAAGCAATACTAATGTATAGCTCACTCTTTTTACACCACCCAGACATTATACACAGCATGATCACTGCTTCAGCTAGTCTGCTGTCCCTTATAAAGTATTCGAATTACGAGCTAGTCAAGTCATGTATTTTACATAACTAAGAAATTGTATACAGCATGGACACTGCGTCAGCTAGTCTGCTGTCCCTTATAAAGTACTTTAGTTACGAGCGAGTCAAGCAAAGTGACTTTAAATATCGATCATACGTATGTTAAGCTCGCTCTTTGTTACAGACCTTTTGGACAACATAAGCACTGCAAATAGTCTGATGTCCCTTTTTAAGTACTTTAGTAAATTGGTTAATATCCAGAAATTATACTAACTTTTTGGGACTACTCGAGTTATAAAAATAAAATTTCACGAATTAAATCTAAAAACCTAGTAATATTTGCTCTCATGTAAACCACACAACGAACAGAAATGTATACACTAATTAGTTGCCTGGAAGTTTTATTATAGGAATTTAAACCTTACAGTTAGGAAATAACGGAGACATTTAATGTTTTTTACTCATCTAAAGTGTTTTACCCATCTTATGATTATGATTAATGGGTTCGATTCCCACCCAGGACAGATATTTGTGCGCATGAACATGTCTGTTTGTCCTGACTCTGGATGTAATTATCTATATAAGTATGTATTTACGAAAGAAAAGTAGTATATGTAGTATATCAGTTATCTGGTTAGTGCATGCTTAGTTTGGGATCAGATGCCCGCGTGTAAATAATATCCCAGGATATTATTATTATTATATCACAAAATATTAGAACAAGTTTTCATTTGGATATTTTTGTAATCAGCGAAATATTAAATTTGAATTTTATAGCATTATTCGCAATGCAATGCGTCAATCTAATCTCTAAAATGGGAAATCATAAATTAAATCTCTCTCTCGAATCCTACATTTGATCTGGCAGTGTGTATCGTTCGTAGCTTAACGCAGAGCGCCTACCCCGGATTGGTAGATGGATGGTGCTGGTTCGAGACCCGCCGGACGATCAAATTTATGATTTTCCATTTCATCAGCGAAATATGTTCTGTATTCAAATCTACGTTCCACATTCGAATGGTTTTGACATAAGCGTAAAATTAAGAATTGTATAACTAAGTCCAGAATAAGATTAAAATTATTTATTAACGTTATTTTTCTCTATTGTATTAACTTTTTGACATCCACAGACATGTATGAATGACAATCCTGCGAATCAAGTCTAGAACTTATTGTGAGAACCAACGTCAATTGTTATGGGTGATAAATGTTAATTTGTTAAATAAATAAATAAAAATGGATGACAAAGAAAAATTGTCAAGGTCAATACTAAATAAGATTCCTTCAATTGGTCAATGTGTCAACCTTAACATCATCTATACACGACTGTGAAAGGTACACATACGCCAGCACATCCAGCTACCCCAATCTGTCAAATTTCTTTTATAGATTTTAAACTTTATGACACAAGCATAAGGTGCACTTTCAATTGGGGAAATTTTACAGATTTGGGTAGCTTGATCTGCTGGCGTCTGTACAATACCCAATAGTTTATTGCATTTCAAAATGTATACATAAGTAGAGGTATTTGGTAGTAGAATTGGTAGTGACCAATCTTAAACAAATTGTTATTTTTTCATAATAAATTTCATAATTATAATAATATCCTGAGACATTATGCACACACGGCCATCTGATCCCAAACTAAGCAGAGCTTGTACTATGGAAACCACATAACTGATTTACATATACTACTTTTCTGTTGTAAATACATACTCATATAGATAATTACATCCTAACAGACATGTTCATGCACACAAATATCTGTCCTGAGTGGGTATTGAACCCACGACCTGCGGCGTGAAAGGCTAGTATTTACCAACCACGCCACGAGGCCCGTCATGTTTTATTATATGAAATATTTAAATACTGTCCATTCCTTTATAGACCTTTGTACATTTATAAAATCGAAATTCCATACATAATAATATGATTGTATTAATTTTAAGCCATCAACACCTATTTACATCTATAAATATGATTGAAAATTAATATAAAACACATATATCACTAAAATGTCCAATATTCCGCACACATTTGCTAATAATACCATATTCTTGCTTCAATTTCCTTTTCTTGTTACGTAGAGTGTGTCGCTACCCTAATAACTTTATCAGCATGAAACGAAGAACTTGTACAGGCTTCATGTACTGAAAATAACAAAAATATTATTACTTAAAGTAAAAATGATTTTTATTCACGTAGACATTAAAAAAGCGCTTGTATATAGTCAGAACATGTTTGTAGTAATATAGTTAAGTAGGTATACATAATGATCTCTAGTTACATATAGATATTTCAGTAAACGGATTAAGTAATCAGGCGTCACTTTGCGGAAATCCATAACAATAAAAAAAATCAATACGTAGTGTTAATTCCGCTAATTGTCAGTTTAATCATGCCGGGATACAATTTGCACCGCCCTCCCACCCGCAAAAATGTGCACATGCAAGAAGGACAATATAAAAAAGCAAATTACATGCGCCAGTACGATACCCAACACGTGTTTCAGTCCTCCATGGACCATTCTCAAGGGCTGCTAACTCGTCGAGTGCTCAAAGGAGTCTCCTTCGAGCACTCGACGGAATTAACACTACATATTGATTTTGTATTTTGGGTACACGGATTGTTAAAACAATAACAATTATTACTTTTTCAAATTATTTTAATAATTACGCGCTTTCATGCTACCGGGTCCAATGCGCCCAATATTAAGTTAATAAATTTAGTTAGCATACTTAGATCGGACATTTACCAATAGATGGCGCTTTAAATGATTTATTTTATGAAAGAAAACAATTTGAGTCTGAGAACCACGGTGCGGTGGCGGAGCGATTAACGCACATGGAGGCGGATACCCCGTGCCCTGTGATTCGTGAGTTCGATTCTCACCGGCACTTAAATCAATACAATTCATTTTAAAGATGTCTGAACACCGTAATGCATATTTGTCAGAAATCTCCTATGGTACGCACCGGAAATCTAGAATCCCAATTATAGTCTGGACATAGATAGAATTCAAAATATACAGAAACGTTTAATAAAATTTATATGTTTTTGTGCAAAGGTACCATATCGGTCAGACAATTATCTCGAGGATTTCTTTTTATTTTATTAAAGACAACGCTCGAATCCCTGTTTCGCGGGGTACTTTACAAACATATAATTGACGAATGCAAATCACATCAAGACACGATTGTGTTGCGTGGGAATCGAACCCAGGACGCGAAGTGGCGAGGCGGCTGTCTTAAACGCTGTGCCACACGGGCAGTACAAATAATTTTATGCCACTTCGTAAACGCCGTGAAACCTTAGATCTTTTATATCGACTAAAAATAATATCCATTCCAACTGTGTAAACAAATTACTGACAAAACTCGTTCATAATGTGATCACGTAAGAACTTTAACATATTTTGTAATGCAAATAAAATATATTATGTATAAACGGACACAGATATCTTCGTGGGAGACTATTGTTACAATTAAAAAAACCGGCCAAGTGCGAGTCGGACTCGCTCATGAAGGGTTCCGCAGCAGCAAGTATTTCAGTTGATTAAATGAAAGGTAAATTGCGGTTAACGATTTATGACGCATTAAAAAAAACTACTTGCTAGATTTCGTTCAAACCAATTTTCGTTGTTAGTTTACATGGTAATGTACCTCATACATTTTTTTAGTTTTATCATTCTCTTATTTTAGAAGTTACAGGGAGGGGGACACTCATTTTTCCACTTTGGAAGTGTCTCTCGCGCAAACTATTCAGTTTAGAAAAAACTGGTATTAGGAACCTCAATATCATTTATGAAGACCTATCCATAGATAACCTACATGTATGGGTACGATGAAAAATTTTTTTTTTGAGTTCAGTTCTATGTATGGGGAACCCCCAAAATTATTATTATTTTTCTATTTTTACGTAAAAATCTTAATGCGGTTCACAGAATACATCTACTTACCAAGTTTCAATAGTACAGCTCTTATAGTTTCGGAAAAAAAATGGCTGTGACATACGGATGGACAGACAGACAGACGTGACAAATCTATAAGGGTTCCGTTTTTTGCCATTTGGTTACGGAACCCTAAAAAGAAACATATGAAGTACGAAACATGACTTAGATCGTTATTCATTCAACATAAAAGCATCAAAGCGATTGCTATGTCTTAACTTCTTTAGTAATAAGTATGGAAATTAATATTTCATAGATATACAACATGTACCTTAATTAACGCACATCGTGAAAATAGTTTGTTCAGAATCGTTTACTGAATCAATTAATATCATTTTTAATATAGGTAATTTATTTTCTAAAATAGAATTAAAGCTACGGAAATTATTTTCGTATTAACCCTATACAGTCAAAATAACTTGAACTGGAACGTAAGTCAAAGTACCTACCTAATAACACTTTTAAAATCGCAGTTTTATTTGTATTCATACAAATTCTACCATTCAATACAAAATAAAGAAAAATAAACTTTATTCCTAGAAACTCATTTAGTAAATAACAATGCATATACATGTTAAATAAAAAAATCCGTGTATGTATCACGATTACAACATAATATTCTAATTGGGGTGTTTGAGGGTGTGCTTTAATTACGTTACATGTTGTATACGTAATTAATAATGATATCCTAGGACATTATTCGCACAAGTTTCAAAGAATCATCTAACCAAACATCTACCAGTTTTATAAAGTATGGCTATAAGTAAAAACATGTAATTAGCTTTCTACATCATATACACTAAACTAATCACGTATTAACATATTTATGTATTCAGACATAAAAAATGTAATAATTAATTCATCATCATCATCATGTTAGCCATAGGACGTCCACTGCTGGACAAAAGCCTCCCCAAACAATGGGGGGATATGCCATAACCACCACGCTTGGCAACCGGGTGGACGATGGCAGTTTGATGGTCATAGTTCACAGAAAAACGCTGCTGCCCGTTCTCTGGTAGGTATTCCCTAGGTCGATTTATTATATATTATAATTAATTTGATTGCTTCAATTATTTGCAACTATGTAATTTTATATTATTAGAATGAGTTTTCTGGCAGTTTCCGGGTAGCTGCAAGTCAAGTACTGTACGATAGGAAAAAAAATCAAGACTCCACACAAATGTAATGTTTTAACGGAATATATGAATTTGAAAGGAAGTTGTCTACGCCATGTATCTTGTCTCGATGGCCTACTTGGTGTGGAGCGGCCCTAAGTGCGCGCCTTAACTAATCTATGGCTGTGCCTGACAGCTAAGAGTCAACTCTACTTCCTTCGTTGTCTATGGAAGGACGATGCCGACGCCAGTATTTTGTTCAATAACTATTGTAATTAAGTATCACACTAATATTATAAAAGCGAAAGTTTTTGAGTCTGTGACTGTGTATGTTTGTTACATGGAGCTATTACAAAGAGGAGACGTTGTAATTCGATTTATCTATGAAATAACGCGTGACATTTTGCGGGGGGGAGAGGGTGTTAGATCCCGCTTACTTCTTTGTTTACATCTACCGGTCAATAGGTAAACTATTCGCATGTTTTGTCGACTATAATTAGTAGTAACGTAACTTTCTTACACTAGATGTCACACAGTGCAGGATGCAACAGGGCCGGACTCATAACTTCGTACCAGGGAGTACCTACTGTTTTTTTTACTTTTGCCAACCATAATGATATCTTTTTTTTATTGACAGTGATATTATTATAAAATAAATGTTAGAATAAAAATGTCATTGAAGAATGACGATTGAAAATTATGGGATTTTGTTAATGACTTATTTTACAAAAAAAGCGGCTGAGTTGGACTCGCCCATCAAAAGTTCCGAGCTGCAAGTATTTGAGTTTATTGAATTAAAGATAAATTGCGGATAAAGATTCATGACGTATAAAAAAAACTACTTACTAGATCTCATTCCAACCAATTTTGGTGGAAGTTTGCATGGAATTGTATATCATATTTATTTTTTAGTTTTATAATTCTCTTATTTTAGAAGTTAATAGGGGCGGGGAGCGATATTTCCCGCTTTGGAAGTGTCTCTCGCGCAAACTATACAGTACAGAATAAAAAAATGATTTTTTCGGGAACGTGCCGTATTTGTTATTCATAATTATATTGGAAATAAAATTAAATATTTTATGGGTAAAAAAAACTGCATTGTTACGAACCGTTATATCCAGTTTTAAACAAGGCAAAGTTCCCTTCTTTTTTCTAAGGCCTTTTTTTGTTACTACGAAGTCTTCATCGTTAAAATGGCAAGAACGAATTTTCGTATATTTAGAGGGAGACCAGTCTAGTCTGTTCATTTTTGCTATCCATTTTTGTCTAAGATTATATTCAGATGGCAATCTATAACAT
Organism: Pseudoips prasinana; assembly: GCA_951640165.1. Classification (NCBI taxonomy): domain Eukaryota; kingdom Metazoa; phylum Arthropoda; class Insecta; order Lepidoptera; family Nolidae; genus Pseudoips; species Pseudoips prasinana. Next base: position 11,225,538 of record OX621259.1, on the reverse strand, counting down.
TCATACTTTAAAATTTGACTAAATAAACTAGGTAGGCTTGTAGTACTTAATTTAAATTAAATAAACAACGAGCATACTAACGAAGGGAAGTAGGTAATTTAATTAAATTACTGTACATAGAATATTTAATTTATAGGAGATTGTATTTTTTTTGTGCAGTGTATTCCATGTTTTAAGTACTTTCTATTGATGATACAGCTGCGGGACATTAGGTAAAATAACTGGATTCTAATTACGGCCCTGTTTTTTTGTTATGTTCATGTTTGTTCAGTAGATGGCGGTTTATTACAAAAATGATATTAAAAGCTACAAAAAATGTATTTTAACCATTAAAGGGGTTTTACGAATGAATGTAAAACAAATTTCAGTACATACGATTATTAGATTATGATAGTACTGAGCTCTGCGTACCTAAATATTTTTTATTCCCATGACCCCAAGTGTCGCCATCTAATGTCGTGTAGAATTATGTTTCGAAACGCCGACGTTAAGGGAATGTTCTAGAACTATTTCGATAAATAATCGCTTAAAATTACTTACAAATGAAATTTGATGCCATCCATAGCATTAGAACGTCCGTCCGAGTAGTTTTTACAAGATAAAACACAACACTTCATTATTTTTATCTTCTAGCGCAAATATAGCTGTAAATTGTAAACGTGACGTAGTTGTGCACAGGACGAACGCCAACAATACATTGACTTAGGCCACGCCTACATGATGACGTTTGGACTCAGTTGAAAATCACAGTGCTCAGTTGCTTAGGCCGTCTCCTCTTTGTAATAGCTCCATGGTTTGTTACTTCTTCACGTTGAAACGACTGAAGCGATTTTCATAAAATTTGGTATGGAGTTAACTGACACCCTGAATTACCATATAGGCTATAATTTATAAAGTTACCTCGGGTAAAACCGCTGGGCATAGCTAGTTCTAAATAAATGCATGGAATACAAAGGAGCATCTTATCATTATTCAAGACCCTGAACAGATGTCAATACATACATACATACATAGACTCACGCCTGTTTCCCAGAGGGGTAGGCAGAGACAACGGATTTCCATTTGTCACGATCTTTGCATACTTCTTTTGCCTCGATTACTGACATTATATTCTTCATACATGCTCGCCGGTTTAGGGTACTTCTGACCTGCCCTTTCTTGAGAACATTTCCAATTTGGTCAGAGAATGTTCGACGTGGTCTTCCCCTTCCGGTTGTCCCATTCACACAGGCCAGGTATACTTCTTTTGTCAATCTTCTTTCATTCATCCTTTCTAAATGGCCAAACCATCTCAGCATGCCTTTTTCAATCTTTGTGACTACATCCTCTTTCACACCACAACGCTCTCTTACATCAGTATTTCGAATTCTGTCTCTCAAAGTCACACCACACATACTTCTCAGAGCTCTCATTTCCACTGCATTTATTTTACTTTCATTCTTTTTCTGCCATACCCAACTTTCACTTCCATACATTAAAGTTGGCACTAACACTCCATCGTGCACGGCTAGTCGAGCCTTCTTTGATACTTGCCGGCTACTCATAAAGGCGTGTAGTGCCCCATTCACTCTATTCCCCGCATTTACTCTTCTAACAATATCTTTTTCATATTTCCCATCTCTCGTAAACAAAGTTCCCAAATATACAAACTCATTCACCTGTTCGACTTTCTCTCCTCCAATCACAATATCACACGTTGTCGTGTATTCATCCCTCTCAAATACCATTACTTTCGTCTTACCTACATTCATTTTCATCCCTTTCCTTTCAAAAGCTTCATGCATATTTGTTACCATCACCTGCAACTCGTCCGCAGATGATGCAAGTAGAACTTGATCATCAGCGTACAGCAGACATTTGATGAGTAACTCATTCATCCTTACACCGCATTCACTTTCTTTCAAATCTTTTAAACAGCTATCCATGAATAGGTTAAACAACCACGGTGACGCTACACATCCCTGTTAACACCCTTTTGGATGCTAAACCACTCGGTGTATGACCCGTTAATCCTCACGCAAGCTCTGGAATCCCTATAAAGAGATTTTAGTGCTTGAACAAGGTTGTCGTTCAACCCATACATGGACAGTACCGACCATAGTTCACTCCTCAACACTCTATCGTAGGCCTTTTCTAAGTCTACGAAGGCACAGTAAACCTTTTGGTTTTTGCCCAAAAACTTCTCTACTATGCTTCGCAGAGAAAAGACCTGATCCGTGCATCCCATTCCTTTCCGAAAACCTGCCTGTGCATCCCATATTTTCGCATCGGTTTCTTTCACAACTCTTTCAACCAATACTTTTGCATACAACTTACCAACGACGCTGAGTAGACTAATGCCCCTATAGTTTTTACAGTCTTGCCGTGAGCCTTTCCCTTTGTAAAGAGGTACGATGACAGCCTTGCACCAATCACTTGGCACTTGGCCGGTGGTATAGCATAAATTGAATAGGCTGCACAGCTGACTCGCTATGACGCCATGTCCAGCCTTCAGCATCTCGGAAGTTATCCTGTCATACCCTGGTGACTTACCTGATTTCATACCCTTAATAGCTTTCACAATCTCATCCATACTAATGTCGTCTTTACATTTGTTCTTGTCTATACTTAGTGAACTACGTTCACTCTCTGTTACACCTCTTTCATACAAACTTTCAAAATACTCCTTCCAACGTTTTAACACGCATTCTTCCCCTTTCACTATATTTCCATCTTGGTCTCGTATGGATTTCAGTTCTGAGGTTTGAGTTATGCCTCTTACTGATCTAACGGATTTCCAGAAAAACTTAATGTTCGTCTGAAAATCCTTAGACAACCTTCTATCAAAATTATCCTTTTGTTCATGTTTCTTTTCATTCACCACATCCTTTACAATTCCTTTCATGTCATGTTTCATGTCCACAGATGTCAAAACTCACATAATTTCCAAACTGCTGTCACTGTTTTTTGTAGCCTGTTCTCCTTCACTGGAGTTGGAGCCCCCCGACTCGGAGCGCTGGCTGCGACTCCTATGGGTCTTCTTGGTTTCTTCTTTCGGTACTTCCGTGGACGTCGCCTCCTCAGATTGCCGCTGCCAAGCGGGAATTGAAGGCGGGTCTGACCGCGTTTTGAGTGCGGGAAACTGGTTTCTGTAAGCACCATTAATAACAATTGATAAGGTATTTCTATTCACTAACTCATATTTGTGTTTGTCTTTTGTTACAGGCTCTAAACTAGTGCCACAATAATAAAGTAAAGTATTAATTAGCCTTTGTAATTTCCCATGAGCAATCAACAAACACGTTGAGACTGGCAGAAATTGCTGAAAACATCGGCAGATTGCCATAAATAAAAAAAATAAAAAATCCTGCCTCGTTGGGATAGGGTCTGGGTTCATCCTGGGATCGTTGGCGTTGGGAGGAAGGGCACTCCATTCGTCTTGTATAAGCGGTCCCGGGAAGAGGTAACCTGCTGCGCTTGTGCGTGCTGGGGAGGGGCAGGGAGGCATTTGTGCGCCCTCCACTCCCGGGTGAGTCTCACGAAGGCTGCAGTGTACAGCGGGGGACACACACTACAAACACTGTGAGACTGGCTACCGTGCTGGTTTTAGTGGGCCAGCCATACATGTCATGCGATTTGAGCATTTCAACCACGCAAAATAAAAAATAGGTCTGGTTTCAAATCCCGTATCAGGTGAAAAAGTTAATATTGGGTTTTTTTAAGAAATTTTCTCAGTGTCAGCCCGAAGTATGGGTGCTGCAGGTATTATCCCTCCGTGCCTCGTGGAGCACGTAAAGCTGCCGGTCATGTAACTGAACTCTTTCGGGTCGCGTCACTAGTCGTCGCATCGGATCATGAGAGTGATGGAATAGAAAGTGCTTAGTCTTTGAGCACACACTAGGCACAGCCTGTACTATGACAACCAGAGAACTGATAAACTATACTATAGGAGTATGAAATTGGGAACATTTAAAGTTCGTATGGAGAAAGTGTACAGAACGCTAATATATTTATAAAATAGACATAGGATATTTAAAAAAAATATTTAAAAAAAAACATTACAGACACTACCATGCTTTTGACACATTGACAAACTGAATGTCAAAACTGGGAACAGACTAATATTATCTGTCTTTAATGTCTATAGTCTTTGACAACAGAACCTTAATGGTCGAATTTAGGTGCGATCTCTAATATTTATGTAATGTATTATATAATGTATCGCACAAAGACTTATCCTGGGTGGGTATCAAACCCACCACCTCTGAGAACGAGACCAACAGGTCAGTCGGAACATTACTAACAAATAATAATAATATCTGGGGACAATGTCACACAGATCTTCCTAGCCCCAAACTAAGCAAAGCTTGTACTATGGGTACCAGGCGACGATATACATACTTATATAGATAGATAAATACTTATATACATAGAAAACATCCATGACTCAGAAACAAATATTCGTGCTCATCACACAAATATTTGCACTTACCGGGATTCGAACCCAGGACCACCAGCTTCGTAGGTAGGATCGCTACCAACTAAGCTACGGTGACCGTCAAAGATATGGAATTGTCTCCCAAAATAAAATAAAAATATGATCACATAGTAAACAATGCGTGTGTGTGTGCGCACCGAAGTCATTTATATAATAGAAAAGCAAGAAATTATAAACAAAAATATTAATAACAGCAATCCTTTTGTGGTCCAGCAATGAAAGGCAAACAGTTGCCTTTTAAATGTTTATAAATAAGAGGTAGAACTGGTTGTGGTAAGCACTCATTGTTCTTGGTGATTATCGCTCTTTAAATATAACGGAAACCTGCTAACCTTAAGACTGGCGAATGCTTGATTGTACTCATGTAAAGTACTGTATAGTAGTGTAATTTTAGTATGATATAAATTTAAACCATCGTAAGTTAATTTAGCTTATTTTCCATCTTCTGTACATGCAATCAAATCCTTAGAATGACAGCTGTCTCCCAAGGCAATGGATTTTTAGTTAGTTTGAGAGTCTTTTTTTTTTTTTTGACGTGACGCTATAGTTAGCCTAGGAGGCTTTCACTACTTCACCGGACTATAGAGGCGAGCAGAGGGCTCGAGCCGTCTAGCAATTAAGTAAACCGCGCCGGAGGGCACCCCCTGTGGGGTTCGAACCTCGACTCTGGGCGATTACTGGCGGAGAGAGGGCAAGATCATCATTTTAGGGAGTTTTGTGCAACATTACTGGCGGAGAGAGGGCAAGATCATCATTTTAGGGAGTTTTGTGCAACTTTCGCTCTACGTTAATGAAATGACGCGGCCCCGTCCGCGTTGAGGGGGCTTTTTATCGATACGATAATTATAAGCAAGTCAAAAGGCCATAAAATACAATTACTTTGTGGTGTTTCTTGAACATTTTTATTTTATTATATTATAAATGTATCATTCTTATTCTTCCTAATAATATTAGAAACGCGAAAGTTTGTAAGTATGGATGGATGGATGTTTGTTACTCTTTCACGTAAAAACTACTGTATGGATTTTAATGAAACTTTACAATAATATAGCTTATATATCAGAATAACACATAGGATACAATTCATAAAGATATTGTATGAATAATTGAAAATATTGCGATAAGTGTCAAATCACTGGGAAAATATCTACCATCTGCGAGCTATTCTGGCGTGCACTGCCAAAACCGCTGGAGGTACACATCCTACTAATATTATAAATGTGAAAATTTGTGTGTATAGATGTATGTTTGTTACTCTTTTACGCCAAAACTACTTTCACTGCGGGGCATAGCTAGTATTATTTAAATTTAAACCATCGAAATTTATATTAACTTCTATTTCATTTTCTGTACATACAATCAAATTTTGCCATTAGAATGACAGCTGTCTCCCATACAATGGATTTTTAACTAGTAGTACCATTAAATTCAATTAATGTGTTCCTTATTTATTAAAAAAATTATGTTATTATGTTATAAATGTATTGTTATTATATACAATTTATATTGGATGAAATAAGATACTATTTTAATTATTTTTTACAAGGCTTTTTACATTTTTCTATATGAAATAAGACAGATGGAGTATTTTCTATAATCTGTAAACTACAGACTATAGACTAGATTAATTATAGACTAGATTATAGATACTCCATCGGACTTATTTCAGAAAGAAAAAGTTTTTGTTGTTATTGCGTGCGCGCAGAGTTTTGTTTTTTCTGCTCTTGTCGTTCATTTTGCTATTGCTACAAAGTGTTGTGCGGGGTAGACGGTAGTTAACTGTCATAAGTTGGGTGTTTAGTAAACATAATTTATTCACCGGGAGGGTGAATAATTAATTAGTCAGCGAATTAAGTATGCAATTGTATTCGATTTTTTTATTTCGATATTTAGAAGTGTATAACATTCAATCATTTATGATACAATTGTAATTTTAATTTGACTTTAATTGATTAAATATTTAGTTCCATGACTTGCAATTGTAGTTTAACAATGAAAAATTAAAATACTTATATATACTGTCGTATTCAAGTCATATCTATCAAGAAATGGCAATTTTGTACATGCAAAATTACTTATCTCAAGAAATGGCAATTTTTTTACATGCAAAATTACTTATTATTATGCTAGTCCGTAAGCGATCGGCGATGTAAAGATACTAGGCTCGCGGTCAGTCCATAGATGAGAGACCACCAAAGTTGTTTAATTCCTGAGCATTTCCGTGCCTCGGCGGGCATGTTAAGCTGTCGGTCCCGGTTGTAATCAATAGGCAACAGTGTCGTTAAGCCACGTCAAATGCCTACTGGGCGGTTAGAACAACTCTGACACTGGGGTAATCACTGCCCAGACGATAAGTAAGTTAGTACTTATTTAATATAAATTGTATGATAGAATTGTTTTATATGTAAATCGTTCATTATGAAGATAAAGCAGCTATATGGTAAGCGGCTATAATATAATAATTTTAATTGGATCACAATAATTTTGGCTACGGTTCTTGCTTCACGGCTTTGGATTCCGTATATTGAATTCAATCTATACAACGTGACAACTCTGTACATGTTTTCGTTTGGAATATGTTTAACTTAAGTTCAATAAAGGCATATCCAAGAATTAATTAAGATTACGTAGCGAATTTAACATCATTTCTTTATGAATGTGACTTTGGTCAAACTCGTTTGTAAAGGCTCGGTATTTCCCTTACTAAATAAAGGAAAACTTACCTATTTAACAGTATTCCTTTTACAGAAGCTATATCAGACTTGATGTTGTCTAGTTGGGACCGCAGCGCGCTCTGGTGGGCGGTCGCCTGCATCTCTCCACGCAATGACGTCACGTTCGCGTTTAATATGTCTAAACTCTTACGCAGCTCATCAATGCATTCCGCTGTGGACTTTCGTTTTGGTTGTTCAACGAATAATAGGTGTCTGACGTAATTCTGAAAAAAAAAAGAAAACGGGAGTTATGTATTAGGGGATTAATCCTGTATAAGGCTCTGTCCATATATTGGACACCATATTTTGAACTCTATGACATTGAGTTAAAGTTAAAAAAAATAATCAATTAGAAATATCGCTACTGTACGATTAAGGATTAAGTCAGAGCCAGAGTTTAGAAAAGTAAATTTTCCTCAGGAAGGGTTCACCATGCTAATTATTTTGGTTCATTATCATTGTCATATCAGCCGAAAGACGTCCACTGCTGGACAAAGGCCTCCCCCAAATACCTCCACAATTGCCGGTCTTGTGCTATTCGCATCCAGCAGTTTCCAGCGACCCGCACAAGATCATCGGTCCATCTTGTAGGGGGCCTGCCCACGCTGCGTCTTCCGATTCGTGGTTACTCGAGAACCTTTCTGCCCCAACGGCCGTCAGTTCTACGAGCTATGTGCCCCGCCCACTGTCACTTCAGTTTTGCAATTCTTCGGGCTATGTCTCGGTGACTTTGGTTCGCCTGCGGATTTCGAAATTTCCGATTCGTTCCCGCAGGGAAACTCCGAGCATAGCCCTCTCCATTGCTCTTGGGGTGACCTTGAGCCTTCTAATAAGGCCCATAGTGAGCGACAGTTAAAAGAGTTTAATTTGCTTATGACACTGAATAACGTGTAGGACATCAACATATATACCTACATCTAATAAAATCGAAGAAAAGTCGAAACTGTACATTAAATATTTTTTTAAAAGGATACTTGGGGCGTGATCTGCCATCGATGTCGAAGCCAAAAATTCAGTTTTTAGAATTTTTGTCTGTTTGTCTGTATGTATGTCCGGGCTAAAATCAAAAAGTACTGCATGGATTTACTTAAAATTTTGCGTGAATATTACTAAGAGGTCGCGTCAACATATAGGTTACATGTTATCACGCTATCACCTACGGGGGAGGAGCTGTGATCATTTATAAAATTTAACGCGGGTAAAACCGCGGGGCTCAGCTAGTTTAAAATACAAACACATGCACACACGCAATCATTATTTTAACATCTATTAAACAATGGACGAACGCCTTTACACAAAACGACATGAATTTATGCCATTTAAGGTATATATTGTATATTGCATTGCTGTGTGGTGATGGCGGCAAATATCAGAATATCATCACCCCATCTCATCCCGTGGGGGGCGTAGAAGTCGACCCGAAGGAATGTTTACCGGAGGACGGGCAGTATGTACTATGACCATCTTACTGCCGATCGCCAACCCGTTTGCCAAGCTTGGCGATTTTGGCATATCCCCTCAAGATGATTCTTGAAGAGGCTTGTCCAGCAATGGACTACTTTCAGCTGTAATGATGATGCTGATCGTATACTCAAAGGAGCCGCCGACTATTTTTCAAGAAATGAACATTTGCCGGCACGATTTAAAAAATCTTCTTTATATTGGAATTGATTTGCTTTCTGAATGCGGTTCTTTTTATATCGTTCGCTGTGAAGTATACAAGTATGTTTTGAAAATAGTTATAAGTAAATTATTATTATAATACTAGCTGTTCCCCGCGGTTATACCCGCGATAAACTTTATAAATTATCACAGCTCCTCCCCCGTAGGTGATAGCGCGATAATATGTAGCCTATATGTTGACCCGACCTCTATGTAATACTCATGCAAAATTTTAAGTAAATCCATGCAGGACTTTTTGAGTTTAGCCCGGACATAACTACAGACAAACAGATAAACAGACAAAAATTCTAAAAACTATATTTTTCGCTTCGATATCGATTGTAGATAACGCCCCAAGTATCCCTTATTAAAAAATATTCTATGTACAGTTTTGACTTTCCTACGATTTTATTATATGTATATCTATACATACAATAAAATCGTATTTCTAATGCTGGGAAATCACGAACAATTTAATTGGCCCGCTGTGTACCTACAGGTAGTTTTAGATAAGGAAAATGTACCTGACTTTGATTTGACCTGATGTATTTGTGTAGTAAGTTCTTTCCAGTTTATGACAAGGTTTTAAATCTAGGCACAAATAACACACTGCTATCTAATCCCAAACTAGGCAGAGCCTATACTATGGCAACCAGACAACTGATAAATAAACTTATATATTTCTAAATACATACATATGGTTGAACAAAACTGGTTAAAATTCTAACTGCTTAAATGTACAATGCTAAGTGCCGATTACAAGTTAAAATTAAACGCGATCAATAGACGCTAAACTCAGTTACAGGAGGCGGAACCGAGTTTAGCGCCCATTGATCGCGTTTAATTTTAACGGTGAAATCGGCTCTTAATGTCATATAATGATGTGCAAGCAGCTCGTTAGTGAACCACACCATTTGGAATCATTACGGCTGCGTGGTATACGCGACCCTCAAATTCCATCTGGTCATACAATTGTGGCGGCTACGCTAAATGTAAACTACTTTTGTGATGAGAGAAATAAATGCATATTCTATTCTATATCCTTCTTCCTATTAATCTTACAAATATTATAATGGATGTAGGGATGTTTGTTACTCTTTCATGCGAAAACTGTGGAACGGATTTTGATGAAACTTTATAGTAATATAATTTATACATCCGAATAAGACGTCGGGTATAATTTATAAAGTTTAACGCGGGTGAAACCAGGACACAGCTTCATAAATTACAACCAGATACACGTGCTCATCACACAAAGGTTCCTTCCGGGTAAGGATTGAACCAGTCAGGCTGGTTACTAACGTATGCTATCAAAAGGCTCTAAGTGTTGATGTTTAGCCAATGCAACCTCTGTACAAGAGGACCAACCAATTTATACTATGAAATGGCTCTTGGCGTTGATATTTATGCAGAATGACTGATTTGCCAAAGAGTTGCGAACTTAATTGAATCAAAACATAAGCATTTATCGATAACAAGATAAAATTGTAATCATGAATTATTATGCTAGGCAATGGATAATTGATAAAATCGGCACACACAATATCAATCTAAATTCACCCACTTTCTGTTATCTCAAGAATTATTTAAATAAGTATAATAATTGGTAATTAGAGCTCTAAGACCAGAGTTTCTTAAAGTGTGGTCCACGAACATGTAGAATGGGTATCAGGGATCTGTTAGATAGTTAACTCTTAACATATTGATTAGTTAATTGTGTACCTACTGAACGCAGCATTTCCCATCAAAGCCACTAACTTGGAAAATCAAATAACGGCTTGTGCAGTTCTTGCCGAAACGTCGGGTAAACCAAAAGGTAATGATTTGCCTTAAATTGTAATCGCGATCGTGACTCGTGTCCATAATATATGATGATGTGTTAGATGGCGCAAGTATACAATACCAATAAAAGTGATTTTTTATATATATAAAACTTGTTTTCTTCTGCTATAATATTCTTTGACAGGGATCCGTGGGATTGTTTAAATTGTGAAATTGTTCTGTGACCGCAAAAAGTTTGAGAAGCCCTGTTTTAGACGCTACTTCAAGTTAATGCATACAAAATACAAAAATATTTATTTGTATAAATGTGGTGTACATACAAATAGATGACAAAATTTTCATGGTATCACACATTTACCATCTTTATATCATGGCATACAAATATCAAACTTAATATTAAATATCAATTGAGTTTATAAGAAGAGCTACATTCCATCATATCAAATAATTTTGTTGTTATGTAATTCTTATGAGAAAGTAAAAATATGCTAATCATGACCTACTATGAACTTCACGTAACTAGTTTCTTGTATATATTTTGTTTTTTTGTTTCTTGCGAAGTGGGTTATGGGTATGTTTCTTTCTATGTGTAGAAAATCGCAAAATGTTTGGACTAACATTTAAGATGAATAGTTTGGACAAGTATTCCGGATGGTGGTATCTTAATTGCCCCATGATATTTTCGTGTATTTTGGAAAGTCACATTCTACAAATGGTTCAGTTTCGTGGTAGATGCAATTCTTAAGGAACACATAAAAGAAAGATTGATCAAATTTAGCAGTCGTTTGGCAGTTATGAGCGTACAGTCATTTCTTTCGACTTTAAGGATGCATTTAGACATTTAGGGTGGTTGGTAGATACTTGTTTTTCACGTCGCTGGTCGTGGGTTGTATTCCCACCCAGGGCAGATATTTGTGTGCATGAACATGTCTGTTTGTCGTGAGTCTGGGTGTAATTTTATTATATTACTTTACAAAAGAAATTTAGTATATCAGATATAGATCTGGTTTCTGGTTGATATCTGGTTTGGTATTTATGTAGTCGTAATTAGAGAAAAAGCTTTAATCTCACCTTATAGAACCAGTAGCACCCATACATGAACCCTCCATACACCAATACAGGTAAAACATTTTCTCTAAACCAGGATCTCCTCGCCCGATGGAAGAACATTAACTCTGACGTCATTGATGGCACATCTAGCAGCTCTGTGCATTTCTCTATGGCCTTCTGTATCTCGGGGTCTGTCAAACCTTTGCTGCGAAGAAAGCGCTCTTTGCTTTCCAGTGTACAACGCTGCACGCTTGGATTGGTTAGGAATTTTATTGCAGTTGTTACCTGCAACAATATTTTATGTTCAATAATAATGCTTCTACATTCAAGTAAAGTATCTACAAACATATACAAAAAATCACTGTGTGGTGACGGCATAGAATATCATCACCCCATCTCATCCCGTGGGGTGCGTAGAAATCATCCGAGGGAATGCCTACCAGAGAACGGGCAGCAGCGTTTTTCTGTGAACTATGACCATCAAACTGCGATCGCCAACCAGTCTGCCAAGAGTGGCGATTATGGTATATCCCCCCATTTTCTGTGGAGGTTTTTGTCCAGCAGTGGACGTAGTTTGGCTGACTTGATGATATACAAACAGCTTGCTATTTCCAATTTAAATCTCACTTAAATAAATACTTAAGTATCTTGGGACAACTAACACAATGCAATCTATCTGATCCCAAATTAGGCAGAGAGTACCAGACAATAATTGTACCTTACCACTGTTTGTACCATATTATATAAATTAACTGATGTGATAATGTTATGCTTCGATTTGGTGCAATAAAGTGTTATCTATCTATCTATTGATTAATATATTTCTAAATACATACATACATAAATATCATAGATCAATTACAATCACCTCTGGCTTAGTACTCAGGCGCTAACCACAAACTGTAACAGGCCAGGGGCTCTACCGGCTAAGTCGCCGAACATCGTTTTCGTGAATGGCGTTCAAATAAAAAGGTTAAAAATGACTTAATCAACCGTTAAATCGGCTTCAACGTTGACAATCAATTCCGGACCATTTATGACACATGTGCTCATGGAAGCCGATTTAACGATTGATTAAGTCATTTTTAACCTTTATTTATTTGAACGCCATTCACGAATACGATGTTCGGCGACTTAGCCGGTAGAGCCCCTGATTCTTTTTTTATTTTGTCTACGCTCGCACTAGGAATATAAAACCCTGTATCGCGAGGTCCTTTACAAACATACAATTCACGGGCACAAGTAAGTAACTCTTAATTGTACACAAAAACTAACTACAGTGAAATATGAACATGTATAACAAGACTGTACAAATGGCGGCTTCATCGCTAGGTGCGATCTCATCCAGGCGACCATTGAATGGACTAGTATTAGTAGTATAATGGACCAGCCATAGTCCAACCATAGTTAGCCATAGACTGTCACCGTAGCCTAGTTGGTAGTGCTCCTGCCTACGAAGCTGGTGGTCCTGGGTTCGAATCCCGGTAAGTGCAAATATTTGTGTGATGAGCACGAAAATTTGTTTCTAAGTATGGATGTTTTCTATGTATTTAAGTATTTATCTATCTATATAAGTATGTATATCGTCGCCTGGTACCCATAGTACAAGCTTTGCTTAGTTTGGGGTTAGGATGATCTGTGTGACATTGTCCCTAGATATTATTATTATTATAGTTGACAGTGGCCGCCGTGGTCAAAATTCGGCCTGGAGCCCTATAATATATACATATATATATATATATATATATATATATATATATATATATATATATATGTATATATATATATATATATATATATATACATACATACATATTACATATACATAATATATAATGTATACATTTAGACATATACAATGATGACCTTACTGGTAAGATGAAGCTTTATGAAGATTGCTTTTGGCCATCCTGGTGGCATTTCTAGTGGTAGCGTGTTATAGAGAAACGAATCTTAATCACCGAGCTACACGTGCGTACCTTAACTAAATAGAGATAAGGCAATGTAAAGAAATAAGCCGATAAGTATTAGCTATCAACAGTAATGCGTAAGATAAACATAATGAGTATATTATGTCAATGTGTTCCTTATTGGACGATTCGCACGAATTGAACTCGCACGAAACGCGCAAATTGACTCCTTTAAATAATATTATTTTTGCTGTAGACGATTCGCACGAAGTTAATTTATTGGTGTGCGAATCGACACCTCTAAAAATATGTTGTAGGCTATTGGCACACAAATTGTTTTTTAAGAAATTCAAGATACATATTTTTGGAGGTGTCGGTTCGCACAACAATAAATTAGCTTCGTGCGAATCGCCTACAGAAAAAATAATATAATTGAAGTTTCGTGCGAGTTCAATTCGTGCGAATCGTCCAATAAGCCGCATTTAATAATAATAGATAATAGTAATATCTGGGGACAATGTCACACAGATCATCCTAGCCCCAAACTAAGCAAAGCTTGTACTATGGGTACCAGGCGACGATATACATACTTATATAGATAGATAAATACTTATATACATAGAAAACATCCATGACTCAGAAACAAATATTCGTGCTCATCACACAAATATTTGCACTTACCGGGATTCGAACCCAGGACCACCAGCTTCGTAGGCAGGAGCACTACCAACTAGGCTATGGTATTTCGGCATTGACGGCCAGGCTCAATGAAGACAAGCCATTTCATCATCATGTCAGCCTGATATCCACTGCTAGACACAGAGACACAGGCCCCTCCTAAAGTTCGCTCGCGCTCGGCATGCGAGTTGTCGACCACAGTTAGGTGGTAGCTAGTACACAAGTGACGCTGCTGTCCATCTACCTGGTGCCGCCTTAGTCGCCTTTTACGCATCCACGGGATGGTATGGGGTAGCCCTCTTATTATGGTAAAAGAACTAGACAATATTTAACTCCAACAATATTTAATAACATAGATTTTATAAGGAACTCGTCCAAAGATGATAATATAAGTGCTGTATCATTAAAAAAAGACTGAAAAAGTACTACCTAAAATAAAAATATGTATAGTTATATAAAAAAAAAGGTATAAATATATAATATGTATAAATGTAATATGTAAGAGCGCCATTATCGCCAACAAACTGGCAACAGTTTGGCGATTTTGTTACATTGTTTTGTAATTTGAATAATTTAAGAGAATAAATGATTTAAAAAAAAAAAAACTCAACCAGGAGATAATTAATATTTTTCATTTTGACTGCACGTGTGGCACATCGGCTAAGACAGTCGCTTCGCCGCTTCGTGTCGTGGGTTCGAGTCCTGCGCCGGAAAACTATTTGTGTGACACATAAATAGTTAGATAAAGATAAGATAAATACACTTTATTGTACACCATTATACATAAAAGTTACAGGATCTCAAATAATTATAAAAAATAGTTGTTCTGAGTCTAGATATAATATGTGTCCGTCTATTAGTAGTGCAGGCGATGTCATTAAAAAAAAACATGACGAACTTGATAAATATTTTCGCATTCAAATTTTTATCATTATATAAATAGTCTGGTTTATCTTAATCAATTGAGGTCGCACATGCAACAATCCTGAACTGCTGATAAATAGTAACCGAAATCTATCTGACCTATTTGAACTAAACTTATTTAAAGATAAACTATCCAAATAAAGACTAATGCCTGTTTCCCAGAGGTGTAGGCAGAGGCAACGGATTTCTTTTCGTCACGTAGCTTGCACACTGCTTTTGCCTCGTTTACTCTCATTATATTCTTCATACACGCTCTCCAGAACATTTCCGATGTGGTCACAGAAGTAAAAACGTATTTACATTGGGGCGGTAGAACCAGACGTACACAAAGGGAATTACAATAATGACGAGAACTTACTGCCCACGCTGCGTTTTCCAGTTCGTGGTCGTCAATGGAGAACCTTTCTGCCCCAGCGGCCGTCGGTTCTGCGAGGTATGTGCCGTGCCCACTGCTTCTTCAGCTTGGCAATTCTTCGGGCTAAGTCGGTTACTTTGGTTTGCCTGAGTATCTCAACATTTCTAATTCGAGCTCGCAGGAAAACTCCAAGCATAGCTCTCTCCATTGCCCTCCATAATTTGAGCCTGTATTTCTTTGTGTAGATGATAAAAGCGTTTTGATTTGATTTGATAAGGCCCATAGTGAGCAACCACGTCTCTTCTTCTTCTTAGCGTTTCAAACTCATTAAATTTTTGTAGTCCAGAACATGACCACAGTGATTGTCCTGCTTGTTGCATTCCTAAGATCCTGTCATGGACATGTGGCAGGGCAGGCTGGGCACACTGCTAGATGGGCCATGGGTTGCACCGATGCTCCACAAATACAGTCCATTTTGGGGTTACTTGACAGTCCCCACCTATACATGTTTTATTTGCTTAGGCCCACCTGAGTCGGGAGTCTACTTAGGGACTTCCAGATCGGTCCCGGTAATGCAGGCGGGAGGCTTTCGGAAGGCGTAACAAACTGATCCAGCAATGATTTTTGTGCACGCAAGATGCTGCATATCGCTGTTGAGGGATAGGTTGTTAGTGGAGCAGTGCATTTGGCAAAGCTATTTTGGCTTTTAAGCCTTTGCGACGGTAACCTATGCCCATAGAGGGGGTGCCGGGGATCACCATCCATTTTAGCCCTTTCTAGGGAGCTTGCCACGTCTCTGTTAAGGAATCATTGGCCCCAATTTCATTCAAGCCCAACTTAACTAGTTTTAATATCATTGCATTTCTTTCTAATATATTTCTTATGCAAATTACAAGAAGTTTGTCATTGGGTCATTGCCCATTTCATGTATAAGTGACTTGACACTTTTAGTTGACTCTAATGATCTATGTATGCCCTGTTTGTTGCAAGCTATATTAGAGCGAAAGATGTAATCACATTTAAATTAGTTTATTGGTGTAAAAGACAGAATTGTGTGAAGAAAAGTTTTCTGCAATTGCATTCACCAAATGCATTAGAGCTCTCATATTTTTTACAGCTGATGAACTGCCAATATATGGCAATTTCAGTTGTTCGGTTTTCTTATGTGTGGCAAGACTAAGTCAGTTACCCCATATAATTAGACAGCACACATGGCTGTGGAATGTTTGCACTATATTTTACCTTTTTTTACAATGCTCGCATGAGGTAAATTAATCCCTGTGTCACGGGGTAATTTACAAACATATAATTGACAGACACAAAGTACATCCAGACTCAGGACAACTATTTATGGGTCACACAAATAGTTGTCTTGCGATGGAATCGGCGCCACGAAGTGGCGAGGCGACTGTCTTAATCGCTGCTTTACATGTGCAGTCAAAAAATTACCAGCAGAAATACCTAACTAGTTAGATGTTAATGCAATTATTTAATATGTTAATACAAATTAGTTAAATCAATTGATAAAATACATGATATGTTAATATACAAATTAAAGAATATTGTAATTAGCCCGTGGTTACCACAAGGAAGAGTACTTGGCCTGAAAATTTTTATTATATACTTAAATGAATTACATTGTTAGTAGACAACAATGTAATTCATTTAAGTATATAGAAACATGTGATTATGCTTTAATTGTCACAACAACTGTGTTATCAAAATTTTTTATTATTATTTTATTATTCAAATGGATATGTTTATGAGATAGTATAAATAAATTGTTTAATTAGATTAAAAATCGGATATGATGATGATTTTACATATATAGCTAAGGCCATAGTTCATTGCCATTACTCAATATATTGATTCTGTCTTATTTTTTTCTTTTCATTTCAGTCTTATAATTCTGACTTATATCATAGACATTATTATTGTCTTTTATTTAAAAATGATAACTTTGTAGAATAAGAAGCAATCATATTTTATATTACTGATAAGAGAAAAAAATGTTGTGCATAGATTTAAATAACCATAAGAATTTTTTTATCATAGGGTGTGTTTCGGTTAATATTTATTTTTCTTGCCTATTCTATAGAATTATTTGAAATTAATAAGCAGACTGGATTATGCAGCAAGATGAATTACTATGTAAACCAGAACATTAATATAGTACAATACTTTTTTGTGTAAAAATATCATAGGTAAGATGTTTTTATATTCAAAAAGTAATTCTTTTTTAGATATTTAGTTGTGTGGGTTGCTGTGGCACCTATTATGAAATAATTCAAAATAAACTAAAACTAGAATTTAAATATCACATCAAACTTTTATTTGTAACTAGCTGTGCCCGCGACTTCGTCCGCGTGTTAATTAGTTTATTTAGTTTCTTAGTAAAATAAGACTTTTTCTAAAATAAAATTAGCCTAAGTTACTCCTTATTACATCAGCTACCTGCCAATAAAAGTCCCGTCAAAATCGGTCCAGCCGTTTCAGAGATTAGCCGGAACAAACAGACAGACAGACAAAAATTGTAAAAAATGTTATTTTGGTGTATGTTCCGTATATGTATTCATATTTATGTAGTAAAAACCGGTTATTTCAATATTACAAACAGACACTCCAATTTTATTTATTTGTATGTATAGATAAAATACGATACATGTTTTTTAAACCATGTTGCAGGATCAAACTAGCAGCTTCTGCCAATCTAGGGTAGGTACTCTAGTACATATAAGCTATGACAGATACACACCAGTAGATGTATTGTATGTATGTATGTATATCATCCTACACACTCATATCTTCCTCTCTTCTAAAATCTCCTCTTGCAAGTCTACTGGAAGAGATTTCTTTCGAAATAAGTAGTACCTTTGTGCAATGTCATTTCTTGTATTTTATTCTTTCTTTCTTTTATACTTTTAGTGTGTACATTAATTGGAAATAAATAAATAAATAAAAATAAATTGATAACTCTATGTTATGATTACCTTGCTATTACTTTTAAGGAGGAGGATTAAATATATAATTACCCAGTTATGAGTTTAAGAATTATGTTTTGCATGGCAAATAATGCTATAAAATTTTATGAATTGCTTTTTACCTCTTGTGATAAATACTAATAATACTAATAATAAATAATACTAATAATAAATAATACTAATAATAAATAATACTAATAATAAATAATACTAATAAAAAGTAGATTTATAGATCTCTATTACAGAAGTTAATACTATATATAGCACTGAACTGGTTGAGGTATAGAAAACAATGACACAATTATATTCACAGAGCTTGATAAGATTAGAAAAGTGAGTTAACAAGGCTATATAGCAGGAACCTTCTGTCTATATCTACATATTCAGCCTATATGATGACTTAGTTGGTGTGGTTGGTAGGTGCTTGCCTTTCAACCCGCAGGTTGTGGGTTCAATTCCCACCCAGGACAGATATTTGTGTGCATGAAAATGTCTGTTTATCCTAGGTCTGAGTGTAATTTACTATATAATAATGTACTACTAAAAGAACAGTAGTATATGTAGATGTGGTTTCCATAGTACAAGCTCTGTTTAATTTGGGGTCAGATGGCCATGTGTAAATAATGTCTATGAATATTATTATAGATATTTGTGTAGGTGCATGAACATGTCTGCTTGTCCTGTGTCTGGGTGTAATTATCTATATAATTATGTACTTATAATAGAAAAGTAGTATATCAGTTGTCTGGTTTCCTTAGTACAAGCAATGTTTAGTTTGAAATCAGATAGCCATGTGTGCATAATGTCCCAGGATATTATATTTAGAGACAAGTCTAATTTCTGACTTGTCTCTAAGTCAGAAATTAGACTTGGCACTTCACACTTAAAGTGCCATTTTTTTAATCCCATTGGTTTCTCAAGTATGAGTTAAGCTGGGTTTGAGTAAAGTTTGGTTTATAAATATAAAAATAATAAATAAAAGTAAAAAATAAAAAATAAAATCAGCCATTTTCTCAAATTACTTATTTATTATAAGATTATAAAGAATAAGTCAAAATTTAGTACTGTAACAAGTAATGGTACATAACAATTAATTTAAATTACTAGGCAATATTATCATATAAGCCTTGCATTCTAGAATAATAATTACAAGATTAAAACTAATTCTACATATTCATAGATCAAATTTAAAAGCAAAAATACAGTACAATTATTGCTGTATCTTAAATTTTAATCGTCGATTTAGTTGTATCATTGCCTATATAATACTCTAGCTCCCGTGAATGGATTATAAAAAAAAAGAATAACAAAAGATATATATTTTGTAATCAGTCCGAAGGTCAAATCACGTACGGACATTCTAAGTGGCAGTACATTTAACATTAGAGTAACGAGAATTAACACCACAGATAGAAAGTAAATACATTTTAATAAATTAATGATACAAAAAAAACTAATGAAATATTTATTACCAAATTCTCGCGAATTTCACCGCTTGCAGTCGCCAATGTTTCTGTCGCCATTTTCACTGAATTAATTGATTCCTAGAGTTTATTGAATCCGCGACACCAACTCGTATTGTTTAATAATATGTACGGTTAAAAATTAATATACAAAATGATTATTTTGTATTCAAATACAATCAAGATCCACCAAACCACCCAAACTTAATCAATCAATTTTTATTTTTGTGACATTTAAGACATTTTTAGGGTTGCTGACTACAAATATCCAGAATACCCATTTTCGAACTCAAAATTATTATGAGCACTTTTTTAAGTTGTTCCTTTATTTTTACTAAAACTTTTTCTAGCTCGAGACTAAAAATAATAACAAACTAATATCATTGATATATTTCACGAAAGTGTGCTTATTTAGCTCGAAGAATGGCATTATAAGCTTGTATGATTATTCAATTGATATAATATTTAAATTAAATTTACACATTCAATTGTAAAACTTACAGGAAACTTAGTTTTCAATTACTCTATGTTTTGTAATAAGTAACATATAGTTACATAATTTCTTTAAAAACAGTCTTCAAAATATGAATTGACATTAAATAAATTTACCTACTATAGGTAAGATTTTTTTGTAAAACTCTCTCAAATCGCACGAAGTCCAGTTCTCGGCATTCCGTTTCTAATGCGGGACGTAAGAAGTTTTGCAAAATAAGTTAAATGCATTTTCAATTTTAATTGACTATTAATAATTGCTCAATTTTCAACAATTTCATATAGGTACCTACTTAGTAAACAAAATGTTTTTAAGTACCTACTAGTAACTTCAAAAAATGACAAATGGTCGGCATATAAATAAATAATATTTTAAAATTATATACGGTTCAATACCCCGTAACCGATCTGTATTTAAATAACTTTATTATATTTTATCGTTATAATGTTGAAAGCTCCTGTAAGGGAGTCAAATACCATCAATCCAACTTGGTCTTGGAAAGAGTTTTCAAAGCTCTCTACGTATACAACAAGGGAAATACATTAAATTAAAAAAAAAAAACGAGACCCTCTCAACCTTCGAGCATTTAGCTGTCATGGAGACGTTATCGTTTTAAATTTGCAAACAGTATTTTCTGCCGAATACGGGGGACGAGGTAAACACGAATGGCACACGCGCAAAACAAAATCTTATGCATGTAAACGCACCCTATAACAATCTCGCACACCAACTTAAAATTTGCACACATGTATAAAATAGAGCGTAGAACGCATTGCTTAGAATCACACTAAGATAATTTCTAGTGATGGGCATTGGCTAAGGACCGGTAAACCAGAACGATTGCACGATAGATCAATGAGTATCCCCTTAGCTTTCACGAGAGGTTTTGCCCTAATGTAAAACACTGAATTAGATAGTAATATTATTTTCATACCTAATTTATCTAAATTAAAAATATATCTTTTGCAAAAGACAGCAAAAAATAAAAGAATTGAATATAGTTGGTAACTATTATAATTCTAACAAATTAAAATTAAGGCTGTACCTACTTATAATGTAAAGTAAAATACTCTTTATTGTACACCAATACATAACATAATAATTTAACATATAGTTATTAAAGTATAATGGGCGGTCTTATCGCTTGACATTTCTTCCAGACAATCTTAAACGGAATATAATTCAAGATTCCACAAATAAACTGTGTAGTGAAGGTGTTTGAATAAATTTACGTTAACCTAACTTAAACTAACAAAAGTCAACCGATATAAAATTGTAAACATAAATAAATTAAATATTATATATAATAACAAATATTAATTTATTAAAAATATCTATGTAATTAACAACTGATTCCAGTAAACCTAAAGTAAAACGTAGCAGAAATTACGTAACTAAGAAAAAGAAAAACATTATATACATAAAAGAAAATGATAACGACATTAATTCATATCATCTTCATCGTTGATATCGGCTGCTGAACCCTAATAATGAAAATATATACTAATTATGACTTCCTTCAACAAAGTATGAACGTGATTATTATCAGAAAATGAACAAATATTGTAATAATTTTATTATTTAATATATATATATACATATATATGTCGGAGATTCTGACGGATTTAACTCTGAAACATCGTCGGTGTCCGCCATCATGTACGTGGTTAAAAGAATCAGTGCGCACACCCGGCGCACACAGGCGAAAAATCCATAAAAGTCGGACAAAACCAAAAAACACAAAAGCATTCAAAAATTTCAGAACTTGTTCTTATCAGCTAATCCGATAAACAATGCATGCTAAATGCACATGTGGCACTGGTTATGAGTCACCTATGGGGTTTGGTGTAATTCCAAAGTTTGACTTATTTAACAGCGGATGTGTTTACGGCGCTCAGAGTGTTACTTAAGTGGTAGCTTTTTCATCATTTGTGTCGTGAAAGTTAAAGGTTTTGTGATGGATTCCCTTCCAGGAGGTAATAAACATGTGTTTAATTTATATTTTTATAAGAATACTTCTGTTTTTTATATTTAAAAAATTTTTTATAGAAATTAACTATTATTTTGCATGTTTTTGATTTTCATGAAGGGGTAAAGTGTACCATACGGTACCTCCGGGGTATCTTTCTAGTAAATTTAGAAAATATGAACATTGATTCATAATAGGCAATCATATTTTAATGCGTCCGTACGCGACGCTTTAACAAACTTGTCTTTTGAAACTTTGACTAGTGATTTTTACCCTCTATTATTTAAATTGTGTAATAAAAGTTATTTTTAAAAAGTTCTTTTTTACACATACTATACGTGTAATATGTGCAATGGAAGATACATTTAAAAGATTAATGGATTCCGATCCTTTTATAACTGGTTTAAGAAAATTAGTTAGTAAAAAATCGGATCCATTGTGTACAGATGTATTAAGTATGTTAGACGAACCTGATATTAAATAATTTTTGTCAAAAATATTTTCTACCTTGTTTTATTTACATATGATTCCATATTTAAGTGTTTCCTATAATATTAAATCCCATTTAGGTTTTGTCCGACTTTTATTGATTTTTCGCCTGTGTGCGGCGCGGTCGAGCTCTGGATGCCAAATGTGTCGTGTCGCTAACACACTAATGTCACTTAGACAACTGACAGACGTCAAACGTCACATGCTACAGTTCATAGACAACCTCGACTCAAACTACTGACTCAGTGAGTACTGTTTTCCAAACGCTAATAGATGGCGTTACTAGTATGTAAACAATCCTTTACTTAATTTCTCCCACACGGCCATTCTGACAATCAACGCGCTCTCGCGTTGTTACTCGCTGACATAATCAACATGAATTACAGCTCTTCAGTTTGGCAAGGACACAAAGTGTTACAAGCAGCTTTCAATGTTACACAAAGCAAAGCGTAAAGGCTTTCAGCATTTACCACAAAGCGTTAAAGCTTTCATCATTAGTTAGAGGGCGTACCTCTCACACAATGCAAAGCGTTGAAACTTTCAGCATAAAATGCAACGCATAGCAAAGCGTTGAAGCTTTCAGCATAAACTGCATCACACAGCAAAGCGTTGCAGCTTTCAGCATAAACTGTAACACGCAGCAAAGCGTTGAAGCTTTCATCATAAACCGCAATACACAGCAAAGCGTTGCAGCTTTCAGCATAAACTGCAACACACAGCCAAGCGTTGAAGCTTTCAGCATAAACTGCAACACGCAGCAAAGCGTTGAAGCTTTCATCATAAACTGCAATACACAGCAAAGCGTAGAAGCTTTCAGCATAAACTGCAATACACAGCAAAGCGTTGAAGCTTTCAGCATAAACTGCAACCCACAGCAAAGCGTTGAAGCTTTCATCATAAACTGCAATACACAGCAAAGCGTTGAAGCTTTCAGCAAAAGTTCAATTACTCGGCAAAGCGTTACAGCTTTCAGCATTGCTCAGAGGCAGCACTTAAAACACGCTGCAAAACGTTGCAGCTTTCAGCATCAACCTTGGGTCACGACAGATGAGCCCAACCTTACTGCAACGCGTGATGGCTTTCAGCAGGACATCAGGACAAAGCGGTAAGACTTTCGATCCACCCTTCAATAAAGCGTAGTAGCTTTGAGTTTAAATAAAACATTTTATCAATCAGCAATGAACATAAGTCTTTTATCAACACAGGTTTACGTTCAACAAAACAATGTAATTATCGTTTCAACTCAAACAATGATCAGGATTCAATACAGTAATTCAATCCAAATTACTAGATACACCAAATTAGAATACCAAATTAATCAATACAATTTGTTCCATAATTAAATAAAACTATTCAATTATGGGTTCTACAGGATCAATACATTCTGACAATTCAGGTAAACTAGCTGGATATTTACGTAGACGTTCATGGCACACATATTGGGCCCGTCCCCCAGATACTGGTTCCACGATATAACGCTCATTGGAACACACTTTAGCTACCCTGTAATGCGGTTTTCTCTATACTCTTACTTACAGTACAATTCAAAACGAGTTTTACTTCGCCTAAGACAGATTTCCAGGATTTATTTTTATAATTTTCGGCCACTGTAAAACAATTTGTTAAGGTGGACATTATTCGCTCCACCTGACCATTAGCTCGGCTAACACCACTAGCAATGGCC
This sequence comes from Pseudoips prasinana, assembly GCA_951640165.1. Classification (NCBI taxonomy): domain Eukaryota; kingdom Metazoa; phylum Arthropoda; class Insecta; order Lepidoptera; family Nolidae; genus Pseudoips; species Pseudoips prasinana. The sequence goes on along the minus strand of OX621259.1, from coordinate 11,200,907 downwards.
CAACCTCGGCATAAATCCTGAAAGTCTTGACCAGTAAAAGATGTACCTTGATCAGAGATAATTCGTTTCGGGGTTCTAAATATGTGGACAAAGCTACGACATCACATCACATATATATAACATCACGATCTGCTTGCGAGCAAGCAGATCGTGATGTTAAATCTTTGACACACATTAATTGACAAAATTTCGTAAAAGCATCTACGATGACTATCACATACTCCTTAGAGGTCTTGCTACAAGTTCGAAAATGTTGTTCTCCACCCTGGAACATTATAGGTAAGTGCGTAATGCAGCATCACGAACTCAAAGCACGAAGCTTGCGATAGTCAATTGTCACAAGCACGAAGCGCGGAGTTTTCAATACTCAATCGTCACAAGCATAAAGCGCGGAGCTTTCAATGCTCAACCTCCACAAGCACAAAGCGCGGAGCTGCTTTCAATGCTCAACTGCTACAAGCACAAAGCGCGGAGCTTTCAATGCTCAACTGCTACAAGCACATAGTGCGGAGCCTTCAATGCTCAACTGCTACAAGCACAAAGCGCGGAGCATTCAATGCTCAACCGCTACAAGCACAAAGCGCGGAGCTTTCAATGCTCAACTGCTACAAGCACAAAGCGCGGAGCTTACAATGCTCAAGTTTCAGGAACTCTAAGTAGGGTATTTCCCTTGTCACACAATTTATTTCAAATCAACCAGCTTTATTACTCATAATGTAACACATAAATGTGTCTTACAATGAACTCCAATAATCATTTTAAACGTTAGAATTTAACTCAACCATCGGCATTAACTACACTGTTATTTCTGACTACAACTGTCAAATTCAAGTTTTTCGTAACATACGTAGGTACTTAACGCGTCCACCAGCTATTGGCTGTTCCTTGTATCTATCGTTGTCATAGACCTCTATTATCTTACAAGGATTTGAAAACTTATCACTTAATTTGTTTATTGTTAGGGTTCTTTCCGACAAAAACAACGTCTCCTATTTTAAATGGGCGAATTTTAACTTTGCTCTTGCCATAACGCACCTTATCAGCATGAGCTAGCTCGTCCATCCTGCATTTTGCTTCACATCTAAGTTCGTAGAGGTTAACCTTACCATATTTTTGGACAAGGGCATTAATTTTGGAGGAGAACTTTTATTACAACCCATAAACAATTGAAGCGGACTTCTAACTGTACTTGTTCTACTATGGTACAATTTAGCGCGATTTGGCTTTCATCTGAAGCTGTCTTCCAGAACCTACGCTCGTAGTTCCCGGTTATAGTGAAGCAATTAATTAGAATAGTTAGGGAAGCTACGCTACATCCTCCCATCATAAATAACGCAGTGTTTAAAGTCTAAAGTCTTTCACGTGGTCGCTCACTATTGGTCTCACAAGAATGCTCAAGGTCACCCAAAGAGCAATGGAGAGGGCCACGCTCGGAGCATCCTTGCGCGACCGAACAAAAACGTCGCAATCCGCAGGCGAAACAAAGTAGCCGACATAAAAATTGTGTCACAAATTAGTAAGTTAGTATTTTGAGTTCAATATACCTAGTTAGTAAGTACAACATTTGTATGCCATGTACAATATGGCAAATGTGTGAAACTTAAATGATGTAAACAATAACACATGTAGTCATCACATTTATACAAATAAAGATATTATGATTATAACCAAAGAATTGCCAAACCGAAACGGCAGCGGGCGGAGCACACAGCTCCCAACACCGACGGCCGCTGGATCAGACAGGCTCCCGACCGGGGACCACGCACCGGAAGACGCAGCGCGGGCAGGCCCCCCACAATGAGGGTCGACCACTGCGGATATTCCCTTGGGAGGCCTCCGTCCAGTGGACGTCTTTCGGCTGATACAATGATGATGAATTATTATTAGAACAGACATGAACCTCTCCACTTGTCAGTAATTGAGAAACTTCTTTACAGTCGATCAAATCAGTATCGATAGCTTGTACAAGTGTCAAGATTCTGTAATAAACAAACTTCAGCATGGACCTCGCGAGTGATGTTGATGACTTTGTTACTAATAGTCAAGCTCAATCCCGGTTAGGTAAAAACATCTCTACCTATCATAGCATCATGAGGCAAAATATGTGAAACTACTGTAGTGTAGGCAATAGGGGTTAGATATACGTAGGTATAACCCCTGTGTGTCGTGTGAGTTGGGATACAAATCAAAAGTTCACTCACTTTTAGTAGTTGCGGTTTAATACGTACACATTTACACTTAGACAGAAGTCACAATAGTTCACAAGCACAGGAGTTCACAGGACAGATAACAGCGAAGACAGATAGCAGTAGAATGAAATGAAGTATATAATAATGTACATAAAGCGTAGTTCGCGTAAGCATAAAATTATACAAAGAAGCGTGCGTCTAGTGTCGCGCCCTAGAATCGACTGGCGGGGGCCGCGGCAAACCTGCGCGGGCGCCGTTCACCGAAGCTTGTACATAAGCGTTATGTATAACGGTGTGTGGTGTCAATCATTGGTGAGGTGGTACAAGTCGATAGCCGCTTAATGAAATCGATATCGATGAGGTCGATAGATCTTATAGATAAAAAATGTGAAAATTTATATATGTAGTAAGTATAATATTAAATGTAAATGTAATGTGTATAGTGTATTAAATGTATAGGTATTTATAAATATAAGTAAATAATACAAGGTGTACATAAATATATATTAAATGAATAGTAGGTGAGTAGCCTACACAACCCCCCTCCAGAGACCGTCATGGGCGATAATAGTCTGGAAATTTTACCCTACGACCAGAACGAGTGGTATAATCGTTTGGGATTGTTGGTGAGGGTTCTTCATTTGGTACGGACAATATATAGGCCGGTTTTATTCGATCTATGGATACCGTCACGTCTTTATTTTTGAGTAGAATTTTGAAAATTTTGTCTCCTCTAACGAGAACTTTATGAGGGCCAGAGTATGCTGGTGTAAGGGAACCCCGTGATGCGTCATCGCGGAGGAAAACGTAATCACAGGTTTCCAGTTCCTTGTAAACAAAGACTTTTGGCTTACAGTGGCGTGAAGTAGGCACGGGTCGCAACTTCTCGACGAGATTTCTGAGTCTTGTGGTAAATTCGGATATATCAGTAGTACCACTAACCGTTGGCTCAAAGAACTCGCCGGGTAGACGCAACGTTTCCCCGTAAACTAGTTCTGCTGAAGAGGCTTGTAAGTCCTCCTTATAAGCAGATCTTATGCCGAGTAAGACTATTGGTAATGTCTCTGTCCATCTGTCGTTAGCATGGCAGACAATTGCGGCCTTTAATTGGCGGTGCATCCGCTCTATCACCCCATTACAAATAGGATGATAGGATGTCGTCCTTTTGTGTTCAAATCCCGCTATTTTTGCCAAACACTGAAATAAGGCCGACTCGAATTGGCGGCCTCTGTCGGTTGTAATTTGTGTCGGACAGCCGAACCGGGATATCCAAGATGACAGCAAGGCTTTAGCAACCGTTTCTGCCGTAATATCTTGTAATAGTATTGCTTCTGGCCAGCGGGTAAACCTATCGATGGCCGTCAAACAGTACCGAAAACCCTCAGAAATTGGTAGAGGACCAACCAAATCAATATGGATCTGCTTGAATCTCGCGCGTGGTAGATTATAGGTGCCAAGAGGTGCGGTCACATGACGCGTGACTTTTGCCCGCTGACACGACAAACAAGCGCGCGCCCAGTCCCTACAATCCTTTCTGATGGCTGGCCACACAAATCGTTCGGCTATTAACTTCGCGGACGCATTGGGTCCCGGATGGCTAAGGGAATGTAGGCTATTAAAAACTTGCTTTCGAAGTAATTCCGGAACATAAGGCCTGGAAGTTGATGTACTGATGTCGCAGTACAGTAGGATTCGACTTCCAGGGACAAAAAGTTTCTGTAATTTTAGGGATGACTCACCATTCAGAAGCTTATCAAGCTCAGGGTCAGAGGTTTGGCTTTCAGCTAATCTATCTAGACTTATTGGTTCTCCCAGTTCTTCAATACGCGACAAGGCATCGGCAACAACATTATCTTTGCCAGATATATGCCTTATGTTGGTTGTGAACTGAGAGATGAAGTCTAGATGTCTATACTGCCTGGGTGAACAAGTTTTCTTTCTTTCGTGGAAGGCAAAACTTATTGGTTTATGGTCAGTATAGACTATGAAATGCCTAGCCTCTAACATGTGCCTGAAATATTTGATAGCTTCGTAAATGGCGAGTAATTCCCTATCGTATGGAGAGTATTTAGTCCGCGGAGGGCTAAGTTTCCTTGAAAAGAAGGCTAAGGGCTGCCATCCGCCGTCCACGAACTGTTGCAGTACAGCTCCAATGGCCTTTTCTGATGCATCAGTTACCAAGGCTAACTTTGCAGAGCAATCGGGATGAGCTAACAATGCGGCATCTGCTAAACTCTCCTTGCATGCCTCGAACGCTGCCAAGGTCTCTCCTGTGAGAATGATTGGCTGCGTTCCTTTCACCAACCCTGTCAACAATGCGTGCAGTGGAGCCTGGATTTGATCGAAGAAATCTTCTATAAAAATTGAGCATTCCTAAGAAACCCCTGAGTTGCCGCACGTTCGTAGGTGGTGGAAAATTTTTCAAACCTTCCACTTTGGAATCCAGTGGTCTGGTTCCCTTCTCTGAAATGAGATATCCTAAAAATTTAACTTCATGTGCACCAAAAACACACTTAGTAGTATTGACTAACATGCCATATTCCTTCAACCTTTTGAAAAGTTGTCGTAATGGTATTCATTTTTGGAATATATTAAAAAATCATCAAGATAGGAATAAACAAAATCTAGTCCCCTGGTCATTTCATCCACGAAACGTTGGAACGTTTGTCCCGCGTTCCGCAAACCAAACGTCATAAATGGGAATTCGAACATCCCGAAAGGCGTAGTTATCGCTGTTTTCGAAATATCGTCTGCGCTGACAGGTATCTGATTATATGCTTTTTCAAGGTCGATTGTACTAAACACCTTGCATCCAGTGATGCTGTGGGTAAAATCGTGAATATGCTTAATCGGATACCTATCAGGCACAGTGCGAGCATTCAACTTACGATAATCGCCGCAGGGACGCCAACCGTTGTTCTTCTTCGGGGCGAGATGCAGGGGTGATGACCAAGGGCTTTCTGAAGGTCCAGCTGTGCCGTTGGCCAGCATAGACTGGAACTCTCGTTGAGCGATTTTGAGTTTATCCGGAGCTAAACGTCTAGGAGGTGATGATACTGGAGGGCCTGGTGTTGTGCGTATGTGATGTACTGTGTTGTGTGGTGAGGTGTAGTGTCTACCAGCAGGTCGAGTTATCTCGGGAAATTCTTCGAGAATTTTATGATACCGTGACTCACCAATAATGACTTTAACCGAATACACATCCTTACAATCAGCCGTAGTGGCAATAGCATTAAGAGAAGTTGTATTATCCATCAAACGCTTATTGCGACAATCTACAACAAGGTTATAAAAATTTAGAAAATCTACACCTATTATAGGTTTAGTTACGTCGGCTACTACAAAGCGCCATACAAAATTGCGGCGTAAGCCAAAATCTAAATCTAAAGTAATAAAACCATATGTAGCAATATTAGAGCCATTTGCGGCACACAAAAAATAGTCAGTTTGAGCACGACGATCGCGCAACGCTGATCGAGGGTACACGCACAAGTCACTACCGGTATCCACTAAAAACTGCTTTTTGGAAGATTTATCAGCTACGAACAAGGTGTACATAAATATATATTAAATGAATAGTAGGTGAGTAGCCTACACTACAATTACAAAAGTCACCTCACACACGAGCACTTCGTTGATCTTGACAGGCAGACTAATACGGGAAAAAGAAAATGTAGTGTTCGACCCAATGCCTGTCAGGCGCGTGGATATAAAATCTCTAGTACCTGTATGGGTATCAACAAAACATTTACAAATTAGGGAACAATCGGAACCACTGTCCACAAGAGCGTGTAATTATAAATTATCAACATTTACTTCGGCTAATCGGGCTTCAGATGGCAGGCATACGTTCATTCTGGCGGGAACGTGAACTAAGAGGTCATTTGTAACTTTAAATTTTTGTTAAATACTAAGATGTCTTTCGAGTGCCACGAAATCAGTAGGCATGTTTTAAACAAGTCTGAACAGACCTGAGTATCCGAGATACCTTCGATAACAACCTCGATCTTGTTACCTGTGCTCCAACCGGTCAATCAAGTGTTACGCACTCGTAGGTTCTGCACATTAAAACTCCGAGATATTTTCCACACACAATATTTAATCGAACAGAGTAACGTTCTTATCTACCGTCGTACAAAGAATGCCTCCTTAATAATTCTCCTACCCTATTTATACTTTTATCAGTGACAACCATTTGAAAGTATAATATCGATTATTAATATTTTAAGATGTAAAATTATTAAAGAATTATTACAGTAATTAATAAAATGATAATCACTAATCAAATAAATAATCATAGTGTGTGATATTATTATAACATAGCAGCTACGTCATAACCGTTGCGCGGCTATTGAGTACTTGATAACACTCGGCCATCCTGTGAAGGTCGTGTCCCACGGCCCGCGTTCTGCTGCGCTTCGAAGCTGAACCCAGAGTCCTGGAATAGAAATATGCTTCCGCAGTAACTTGTTGTTTACATACATTTTAAGTATTACTATAGAATGTTTATTACACTAAAGATCGAAGAAGAGTTATACATCCAATGAAACTGAATTTTGTAGTATTTTTTTTTGAAAAACGCTCGCTGTATGGAATTAAATCCCTGTGTTACGAGGCACCTTACATACATATAATTGACGAACACAACCACATGGAGATCCAGAATCAGAACAACTAATTATGGGTCACACATATAGATTTACTGCGCGAGAATCAAACCTGAGACACGAAGCAGCGAGGCGACTGTCTTAACCGCTGCGCCACACCTGAAGTAATGGTCATACTTATTTGATCAGCTGTATTTCTGTTTAGTCACAAAGTTTTCATTTCTTTTCTTATGAACACAGAATACAGTACATAGAACTAACAAAAATTATCAGCATCATTGTCAAATAGTGACTACTTTCAGTTAACATACAACTACCCCGGTTATAAAAGTCAATCATAAAGGACCGCATGTCCATGAAGCGAATACAACCAAAATTTTAAGGATTATACTGTTGATAGCAAAATGACGTGGAAGTCACACAGCTTCTATGTATCCCAACCACACAGCTTTTATGCATCCCATACCACACAGCTTCTATGTATCCCAAATCACACAGCTTTTATGTATCCCAAATCACACAGTTTTTATGTATCCCAAATCACACAGCTTTTATGTATCCCAAATCACACAGCTTTTATGTATCCCAAATCACACAGCTTTTATGTATCCAAAATCACACAGTTTTTATTTGTCCATAATCACGCTGTCAATATCTGGGGACAATGTCACACAAATAATCCTAGCCCCAAACTAAGCAAAGCTTGTACTATGGGTACCAGGCGACGATATACATACTTATATAAATACTTATATACATAGAAAGCATCCATGACAATTACACAAGTATTTAAATAAGGTTAATCATTTTCCAATCTACATATCTGTTTTGGCTTTTTATTAACTACATCTAATCGCTATTCATATCAATCTTATAGGATTTATAGGTAATTAAATATTTATTTAACTTTCTAACAGGTCTATTATAGATATGATATTGATTTATGTAATCAATAACATCGTTTACGTAAAGTTCACGGATCCTTTGTTGGAGTAGGACCGCAAGCTTCTAAATAAACTTGAGCGTCTACAAAATCTATGCATTCGGTTTGTATTTGGACTGAAAAAGTTCGACCATGTTTCCAAGTTCCGTAAATACCACAAGTGGCTTCCTATTCGATTAATCCTCCGTCGCCGTTCTATCTGCGTGAGCGGTATTCTTATAAATCTCCAATCGATGCTCTTTGTAGATCTCACCTGAAATCCGTCCTAAAACTCCCCATCCATAAAACAGATTTTTATTCCTACTCCTTTACTGTTCATGCAGGCAGATTGTGGAACTCTCTTCCGCCAAATATAAGAAACAGTAAAACCATTATCCCTTTCAAAAGACAAGTAAAGAAGCACTATCTTTCAATTTCATCCTCATATAATGTATTAGTATTTAGTATAATGTTAACTTTAAATTGGATTTAATTGTTATATATATGTATTCGAGTATTTATGTAATTATTAGTATGTACGTGTATTATAGACCTACACACATTATTATGGTTTACAAAATTTTCTCCTGTCGCGGGTCTGCTGGAAGAAATTTCTTGTGAGATAATAGTATCTTTGTACTCATCATTTCTTCGTACTTGTATTAATTTATTGTCTGTTTTGCGTGTACAAAAATTAATAAATAAAAATAAAATTCCTTCTAGTTTCCTCTATATACCTTTTAAACAATTCAAATCGGAAACAAAATCTTGTTTAATTCTAAAGGCATATTACCCAGTAAATGACTATTTAAATGACAAGAATGCGTTTCAATCTTAGTCTCTAAATAAGTAAATGATGCGAGTGATTTGTTTCCATTTTATAAGTAGTTTCACATATTATTTTATTGATGTAGCGCATTGTTGTCGCTTAAATAAAGTATTCAATCTAATTGTTAAATTGTTATTCTAATAATTATTTTTATTTATTTATTTTTCTTTTGACATCACTGTATGTAATTAAATAGTATATTTATTTTTGTTATATTAATCTCTGTTTACAATTTTGACATGCATAAGTGTATTAAGTGTACCTAAATGTAATAAACGATTTTTGATTTTGATTTTGAATCATCCCTATCAATTTCATGGTCACTGCTTCTATTTTCATCAGGTATAGACGAATTATACGATCTGAGGATTTCGCCGCGTACAATTGCAGACAATTTTCGATATCCTTTCATACCCTTGATACTACCTATCGTATAACGATCCAGTGAGTGGTCAGCTTTATACACTTTATAAGGCCCTGTATATAAACCGTTAAGTTTCCAATTATATTCGCAGTGGTTTTCTCTTGTAGCTCCCCCTTACCATAATACCAATTGTCGTACAGAGTACTTAATGCACTTTCTATGAGATCGATCGATCGGTGAGGATATAGATTTATCAAGTATACACACAATTTAATAACACCACTAGCTTTACTTATATAATAATATGCTTTTTAGAAAAACTGTTGCTGGTGAAAGTTTTGTGATACCAATAGCTAAATACGGTCTACTGCAAAAACTCCACGGTCAAATAGGATACCCCCGATATGAAAAATGTGATCTATTAAAACTCCATTTCGGTTTGAAGGTATGACAAGATTTATAACACAATGTGTATACTCTTGTTTACAATGTGCGTTTAACAAGCGCAACGATGATCAATTGGACGGTGTATTAATACTACATTCAATCAACAAGGCTGCCCTTCCTATGCATACGTTGCACGCAGATCATTTAGGTCCTTTTTGCCAAAACTCGTCAGAGGAACCCTTATGTATTGTAGTAATAGTCGCTTTACAAAATTTGTATTCGCTCGACCTGCTAAAAATATTTTAGATACGAGACAAATTCGATTGAAGACCTTTCAATTCATAAAATAAATTATTTTGCAGTTTGGTTATCTAGTTAGAATAATTACAGTAGAGGTAAAGCTTTTAAGAGTAGATATTTTAAGAAATTTTCCGAAGAAAATCAATTTAAACACATTAAATGCAATAGCCAGCCCTCGCTCCAATGGCCAAGTCCAACAAGTCAGTCGCACTTTAATAAATGGTCTTAAAACTCCAGATACCCATCCTTCCTTTCAGATACATCTATATCATACACTTCAGATCGTAAAAACCACGACTACGATGAAATATTCTGATTTTGAGACATTATTCGCGTATTTAATTGTCTTTAACGATGTAATTTGTTGATAAATTTGAATCTGAATTATCGTAAGTCTAGTAATAATACTTTATATATTGTCATCCTGTAAGCAAAGTTAATAGCCAATCGGAATTGTCAATCATAAGTATTGTTCGTGGGATTTCTACTCAGTGCATGTACATGCTTCATCCGTTGTGAGCCATCAACGAGCTATCCGAGGAATTAAATCGTTTTACAAGGGTGGAACTAAAGCTGCGTAGTCTATACATATAATAAAATCGTAGGAAAGTCAAAACTGTACATTGAATATTATTTTAAAAGGATACTTGGGGCGTGATCTTCAATAGATATCGAAGCCAAAAATATAGTTTTTAGATTTTTTTTTGTCTGTTTATCTGTATGTATGTCCGAGCTAAACTCAGAAAGTACTGCATGGATTTACTTCAAATTTTGCATGAATATTACTAAGAGGTCGGGTCAACATATAGGATACAAATTATCACGCTATCACCTACGGGGGAGGAGCTGTGATAATTAACAAAATTTAACGCGGGTAAAACCGCGGGGCACAGCTAGTCAGCAATAACTTTAACTTTGAAGCCTATCAAATATATTTGGAAATGTTTGAGAGATTGAACCACAACGAGTGTTTTGAGCTCGTAACTATGGTAATGTTTCTCTTCGTTAGTGGTCACCAAGCTAACATTATTATTATTAATCATGGTTTGTCCAATGAATAGATCAATGTCCAATGTTATGAAACTAGTTAATTAGACTATTCCGTTCAATCGAGTGAATTTACACATGCTCTACCGTAACCTTCCATAATAGTAGTGCTAGGTTCGATTTTAATTCTTAAGTTCTGAACTTTCGAGATCCAAAGTAAATTGATTTTCCTGCCAGTTTTTATGTATGCTCTGAGCTGTTTGCCATCGACCGTCACTGTTCTTTAGTAAATATCTACCACTATAATTATCATAAGTGATATGCAATATTTCACTAACCTTATGTGGTGGGTTTCCTGGTGTCTCGACACTTCCGGCGCCAAACCAGCAGGCCGCAGTGGTGTGTCCGCTGCGTTGGCTTTCAAGTCGGGAATCCTCGAATTATACAAGAAATAGCATCTCGTGATAATACTACGTAATAGTGTCCTTGTCATCCTTAATTCTCGCCAGCATGTGTTCCAGTTTGTCCGCGTAATCAGTAGATAGCGGGAAAGTGACCCTCAGCATCTCCTTCCCTCCATCCCAGGTGAGGTCATAGTTTTCAAGATTTATAAACGTGCGATCAGTGTCGTCCCAATTGTAGACGTCGCCGAGCTGGTCTATTTTGTGAACCCGTGAGACGTGTTGTTTTTTGTTGTACACATTATTAATGCTACCGACGCGACGTCTGAGAAAAAAAAAATCTCGCTTGATCAACAGAGCTGTTCGATTCGTTGTGCTTCCTTTTACGTTTCCCCAAACTGGCGAAATATGGTCCCGGCATTGTGGGTAAAATCCCACTTCTGAAATGTTACGCACTCGTAGGTTCTGCACATTAAAACTCCGAGATATTTTCCACACACAATATTTAATCGAACAGAGTAACGTTCTTATCTACCGTCGTACAAAGAATGCCTCCTTAATAATTCTCCTACCCTATTTATACTTTTATCAGTGACAACCATTTGAAAGTATAATATCGATTATTAATATTTTAAGATGTAAAATTATTAAAGAATTATTACAGTAATTAATAAAATGATAATCACTAATCAAATAAATAATCATAGTGTGTGATATTATTATAACATAGCAGCTACGTCATAACCGTTGCGCGGCTATTGAGTACTTGATAACACAAGGCAAGCTTGTAAGTCAAGTACTCCACGTATGTAAGTTCTCGCACGGTCACTGCACCATACGGCACCATATCTTGAAAAAGGTCATCAATCTCTCGGTCGCCGCAATCTGTCTTGATTCACGCTCCTTTGCTTCGTCTAACGTTTTGCACAACGGGTACGACTACGAAGTCCACTTGCGAGCTCGACCTCGAAGATGTGTCAATGTAACGTACGAGTTTCGTAATCGGTCCACGAGTTTGCGATACAGCCGTAAATTCACAATCAGCGGGGTTGTATTTTCATCGTTATTTTACAAATTTGTAACGACACTATTTTCGCTACGTGGTGGAACCAAATCACGAAAATATTCTTGATTTTGAGTAGCAGGCATTGCGGTAGACACGTGGGATGATTTTGGAATTGATCCCACCGCTGCTGTCTGAGATTCTGACGGATTTAACTCCGAAACATCGTCGGTGTCCGCCATCATGCACGTGGTTAAAAGAATCAGTGCGCACACCCCGCGCGGTCGAGTTCTGGATGCCAATTGTGTCGTGTCGCTAACACACTAATGTCACTTAGACAACTGACAGACGTCAAACGTCACATGCGACAGTTCATAGACAACCTCGACTCGAACTACTGACTCAGTGAGTACTGTTTTCCAAACGCTAATAGATGGCGTTACTAGTACGTAAACAATCCTTTACTTAATTTCTCCCACATATATAAATAATTTTATTATTAATAATTGGTGTAATCTTACTGCGGGCGTTCCTCAAGGTGGCGTACTCTCTCCTCTTCTCTTTTCTTTTGGTGTTTATTAACGCCATAACCAAAATTGTTTCCTCCAATTTCCAACTTTACGCAGACGATTTGCAGCTTTATCGACACTTTAAAGTTGAGGATATTAGTCTGGCCATTGATGCCATCAATAGTGATCTTGGGATATTAGTGATTGGGTGAAATCTTTTGGACTCTTGGTTAACCCCACTAAATCACAAGCAATAATGATTGGTGGCAGGCATATGTTTAGTTTGATACCTAACAGCTTTATTCCACCAGTTCTTTATGACAACGTCCCCATACCTTATGCGACACATGTTAAAAATCTTGGTATAATAATTGACGGCAACTTATCATGGAGCACCCACGTTGCGGAAGTGAGCAGAAGGGTATACTGCTCGTTTCAGTCTCTTAAACGATTACAGAAATTCTTACCCTTCCATACTAAAGTATCCTTAGCACAGTCACTCCTAATTCCTCTTCTAGACTATGCTGAAGCCTGTTTTCTGGATGCGAATGAAGACCTTCTTAACAAGCTCGAACGTCTGCAGAATTTGTGCATTCGCTTCATTTCCGGCCTCCGTAAGTAAAACCATGACATGTGTCGGAGTTTCGGAGGCGGTTGAAGTGGCTGCCAATACGGCAACGTCTAGATTGTCACATTCTTTGCCTACTCTTCTCAATCCTTCATAACTTTAATTCTCCTGTCCATCTTCGTGAACGCTTTGCGTACTTAGTCCCTCCTTATCCCTAGGCAAACTCTGTCGCACAGCCACGTCCTTTCTACTTCGTATACCTTCTCATACTTCCAGCCGTTATGATGGCTCTTTTACAATACGTGCCGTTCGACTTTGGAACTCTCTTCCACACTCTGTTCTTTCTAGCTCATCTTTAGAGGTATTTAGAAGAAGAACAAGGGAACACTTTTTGTCACAATCACTGTAATCTATAATATAATTTAGTATATTTAGGAGTTTTATATATATGTAGTATGTATAGTATGTAATTTATTTGTATTATTAGTATGTATTAGTATGTAGATATATATCTATTTCTACCGTTGGTAGTAGCAATTAGCATCACTTAATTTTATTTTTCTTTTGATGTTGTACACTGTTTTTACCCTTCTTCTACAAATCTCCCTCTGTCAGTGGTTTGCTGGAAGAAAACTCATCAATGAGTTAAGCTCGCACTTGTACATTAATTTACAAATACACATGTATAAAATGTTTATTTTCTGTGTACAATAAAGAATAAGAATAAGAATAAAATATTATACCTTCCTGCTTCGTTGACCAAGACTTGCAACAACAGTCAATAGTGAAAGAACACCAATATTTTTCAACAATTTTACATTTTCCTGTAAGAACATAGACAGTGATATTATCCATTCTTACGGATTAATAATCTATCTATATACCTACCAGAAACTGAAATTGCTTTGTTATATTTACCTAGGTTGGCAAAAGGGATACCTATATTTTAACGAAGGTGTAAAAGGGTAAGTAAAACTCGTAGGTTGAGATAAGAATGAATCTATTTCAGAAAATGCGCTGCTATTTATAAAAAAATATCGCTTTTAAACTAAAAATGTAGGTATACTATATTGGTAAAAATATTTTGTATTGCTACAACTATTACAATATTATAATTATCTATCTATTATGTTATATATCTATGTAACTAGAAATAATTATGTATACATAATTATATTAGTACAAACCTACACGACTATTTACAAGCGCTTTTCTATTATATTGCATCGCTTTTCCTTACTATTTTATTAAAAATCATAAAAATAAAAAAAAATAACAATTTACCGTGCACTGACGGGATTTCAATGTTGGTCAACAACCAATTTTCTTCTGTTGTTCGAAAGAGTTTGTATACCTTCCAACGTAAAATGTTTTGAGCAAATCACACTGGTTCTAGTTGCATTCCAGATTGAATTTTTACCACAAAATTTTGTCCATAATTCGTTCAGCTTCGGATCCTTCACCACAGTGATGATGATGATGACGAGATAAATGAGTATGGTCTTAGCTTTTACGAGAGGTAATGTAAAACATTGGATTAGATAGAAATATTATTTTATGTATTATTTATTTCATATCTAATATATCCAGATCTAATATCGAAAATATATAACCTGAACAGACAGTAAAAAAAATAAAAGAATTGAATATGGTTGGTAAATATTAGAATTATAAGATATTAAAACCAAGTCTGTACTGATAAAGTTATATTTCCAAAACTAACAACTAAGAAAACTTCTAAAACAACTTATCCTTAGTTCTAAAATAAGAATCCAATATGCACTAACTATTAACACAGAATTTTAAGACAATGTTACGTTCATTCATTCAACCAAAAATTTCAGGCAGTTTGTCCCCGCATTACGCCTTCTACCAGCCACGAACCTTCAATATTTTTTAGGCGGGGCAAAAAGTGATAAATGCCGCCCACTTATATTTATTTTTACATTTAACATCTTTATTATTTCATTCAGAATTCGACGGCGCTTAAATCTCGCTCGTATTTTCGAGCCAGATCTGCTCCGTACCTTTGCAGTTCTTCAACGATTGACATTTTCAAAATACCACTTACCACCATTCAGAAAACCTTCCTTCGGTAATATTGCACGAAATCAGTAAAGAGGTTTGGTTTTTTTTTTCATCTAATAAATTAGGCAACGGTTTGCTAACGAGTAAGTAGTTTAATAACAAATAGAGCCTTCCTTTTCATCCTTTAAATTAAAAATGTCTAAACTTGTCAAAAGTCGTGCAAATCTATTGGACAACTTTTCTATTGTTTACATTTTGAATTAATGTTGCTGAATTTGAAACTAAAAAAGACAATAAGTAATAATAGTGTCCTCCTGGTTCAATTTCAGCTGCGGCGACCAATCTCAATGGAGACTAGCCATCTGGTCGGGACATATTATGATGCACAAGTGTGTGCGCAAACACAGGGGCACATTCTAGTCCATCACTCTCACCCAGCAGGGGTGGAGCACACGGATTGTATCAGTCCAATTGATATGGCCAAAGCAAAACAAGAGTGACATTTCTGTACTTGTAGAGTACAAGTAAAGAAACACAAGTAAGTTTATTCTGTGGTCAAATTTAAGTAAATGATGAATTATCCATTTGTCTCTAAAGTGAGAATTTAGCCGCCCTCTCAACTTGCCACCCGGGGCCTGGGGCCCGGCTTGCCCCTACCAGATCCGGGGCTGCCTTCCACCAAGATAATGGCCTCGTAGAATTGTCACTAATCTGTCGCAATTGGTAGTTCATTTGAATCAAAATTATGAAACATTACAAACACAATTGACAAAAAATAACACTTACTGTGATAGGAAATACCGTGTTCCCGTAAGTTTTATGTCGCTGATCGCCTTTTACACGAAAATACCGCACCATTCGCCATATTTACGGAGCACTACTTCGCGACAAGAAACGATACCAAATGGCCGAGTTTCGAGTGAAACAGTTTTATATAACTTGTATGGCCGAGGGGCACGAATGGCCGGCAGAGGGGTTTGCCTTGCGTTAACGTCTCCATTGACGGCTAAATGCTCAAAGCTCTCAACGATAAGGAAACCTACAAGATAAAGTATTTCTTTCGGAGTGTTCAGTATGCAATATTGACACTGGTTCACAAAGGTTAAGCAATGTAAAAAAAGACTTTCTGGACAGTAACGTTGCACCAACGGTCCACGGGTCACGTAAATGACCTTACAATTATATTAATTTGCAAACTAGATCAGTCGCAGTTACTTTTATAAGGCAGTTTTCTAATGAAAATGGTCTAGTATTGCCGGGCAGATTAGGGCACCAATATAAATTTACGTGTACAACAAATTAGGAAGCTTTAGCTTTACTCGATAAACCTCCTATTGGTAGGAGTAGTTGCTACAATATCTGGGAATATTTTTGCCCATATGTCGGTACAGAAGCTGAAAACAGATCTTTGTACAACTTGTCAGAAAAACATGACAACGTTGGCACGAATAGGTGGTTTAGATGAAAGAGCAAAGTTAAGGCTTGTAGAAAAATTGAAGCAGCACCGTTATTAAGTAAGTACAAATTGAACGAAAATATCATAACAATATAATTAAAGGATTCTACTCTTACTTTTGGACCTCATGAACCATTATTATTATTATGATGGCATTACTCTTTCCCCACAAGTGCATTTACCGCAAACTAACAAAAAAACTTCGTTTAAAAAAACCGACTTCAAAAACTAAAAAATATAAAAAAAATATCTTAATAAAGATTTAATTTAATACATCACTTATAATATAATATTAATGAAATAATGTAATTTGTATGTGCTATCTATTGATAGGTTTGAAGTCGGTGCCAAGCCAAATGTAATAGTAGGTACCACACTCGCCGCGCTTTACTTTCAGCGGGATAGCTTCGTATTTCTACACAAACAACCCAAGCGTGCAGACGTCGTTGACGGTCGATATATATTTTTATGATACAGTTTCATCTGTTTCATATCAATTCATATTGTTCTTTAAGTTTATTTACTTAGGTTAATCTCTAGTGTAGGAGTTTCATCACAAAGTATGAAAGCTGTATGTAATATTAACTTTTATTTTGCTTAGGGCTTGGCACCGACTTCAAACCTATCAATAGGTAGCACATACAAATTATATTATTTCATTAATATTATATTATAAGTGATGTATTAAATTAAATCTTTATTAAGATATTTTTTTTATATTTTTTAGTTTTTGAAGTCGGTTTTTTTAAACGAAGTTTTTTTCATTTGTTACTTTTTAGTGTCTAGCTATGGTTAGGACTTCGAAAGGTGCCGCGCGCCTCAAAACTATAGATCCCAACAAAAGAGAGCGGAAAAAAGAAACATCTTTCGAAAAAATGTTGTTCGAAACTCTTTTTCACGTTCTTGTGGGACAGTGAATGATCTAAAAGACCGTTTGTAAAGTAAGAAAAACTACATAAAATTACGTTCACTCTAAGAAAACTTGCACAGTACGAGTCTAGACTAGCTAAGATTTATGAAAGTCTGAACAGCAAGCGCATAAGTTAGGCCGTATTTATGACCATCTAGCTAACGAGTCTGTGTGCTGAGGGCTTATACACTAGATCTTATTATGAATTGAATGATCTTATGATCGAATAGCCATCTAGTCTGCTGAACAGAGGGTAAGAGTCTATGAAGACTAGGTCTTATTAATGATCGATTAGCCAACGAGTCTACTGAGCAGAGGGCTGATAGCCTAGGTCTTATTTATCATTGATTAGATAATGAGTCGGACTCGCCCGTGAAAGGCGGAATGTTTCTTTCCGTAGCAGCAAGTATTTGAGTTGATAGAATGGAAGGTAAATTGAGGTTTACGATTTATGACGCTTTAAAAAAACTACTTACTAGATCTCTTTCAAACCAATTTTCGGTAGAAGTTTGCATGGTAATGTACATCATCTATTTGTTTTAGTTGTATGGTTCTCTTAATTTAGAAGTTATAGGGGGGGGGGGGGGGGGGGGTATACGCCTTTGGAAGTGTCTCTCGCGCAAACTATACAGTTAAGAAAAAATTATATAATAAACCTCAATATCATTTTCGAAGTCCTATCCATAGATACCCCACATGTATAGTTTAAATATTTTTTTTTTAATTCAGTCCTAAGTAAGTATAGGGAACCCCCAAATTTTATTATTTGTTTTTCTATTTTTGTGTGAAAATCTAAATGCGGTTCACGGAATACATCTACTGACCAAGATTCGACAGTATATTTCTTATAGTTTCGGGAAAAAGTAGCTGTGACATACGGACGGGAAGACATACAGACATGACAAATCAAGAAGAGCCTTTGTGAAAGACATTTGGCTACAGAACCCTAAAAATGGCAGCTATTCCGCATCAAACTAAAGAAGAATCACGTAAATCGGTTCATAAATCTCAGCGTAATCGGTGTACGTACATAAAAAATACGCTGGTGCTAAAAGGTGCGCCTACATGCGCTTCCAAAAAAAAAGCTTATACGTGCGTATGAAACGCTAGTCGTCTGAAATTGTTGTTTATGTTCATGCCAAGACACACTTGAACAGGATGAGTCTAGCTTGACTAGCTAAGATTTACAAACGTCTGTGCATCATCGACATCGTCCACTTAAACAAAAAATTTCATACAAAAATGTCCATAAAATGAAAACTACTGGGCCAATCTATATAAAATTTTTATGGGACCAAATGGCAACTATTCCGCATCAAACTAAAAAAGAATCACGTAAATCGGATCATAAATCTCCGAGTAATCGGTGTACATACATAAAAAAAAAAAAAAATACCGGTGAACTTGAGAACCTCCTCCTTTGGAAGTCGGTTAAAAATGGTCCACAGTATTCCTTAACTGGATTTAAAGTCCGTTTATTTGGTGTTGTTGCAGAACCATTGAATAAGTTCGTTTTGTACGTCATTCCTGAACTCTGTTCTCGGGAAGAGAAGAACAACAGTATTTATCAATACACTGATCTAAACACAAATACCGTGGAGCATTGGCACAAATGAGTAAGAATGTAAATGCTATACAGTCAACTGATGCGTGTCATAGTCTTAGCTCAATAACCCTAGACCCTTTTTGCTTGGACGCCAACGTAGGTATATCACAAGTGAAAAAAAAATACAATTTATAATAAAATATGAAAACTTTTTCTACACGCCCAAGGATGACTTTATTTAAATTATATTACTTTAGACTTAGGCTTTTGAATTAATATTATTTCATCGTATTATTTTAAATTTCATTATAAAATTTTATTTTGTATGTTTTTGGTATTTTCCATTATTTCTTCGGAATGTGTATAAAGCAATAATAGACAAATGTGAAAAGTAAGGCCACTATAAACTATATTAATAGCTATTCTCCAATAATATTCGTTATTATTAAAATTAAGTTTGTAAATGTATGTGAAAGTGAGATATTTGTAGGTATTAATTGAAAAATATTTAATAATATCTCTTAAATAGTAGTATAGTTCATAGTGCCCGCAGATTTTTTAAATGTGAAAGGGATATCTCTAACAAAATTGCATTTTAAAACCATAAAACTACTAAAAACGTAAAGAATTATTTGGATATTTCTCCTTAATGCGTTAATATTATTACGTAAAATTTACATCAGAATAAACGTTGGGCCATAAGAAATCGATATAATATCATTTTTTGTTAAATATAAAATTAAAACAAAAGCTAAAATAACCGTTATTATAACTGCGTATCGCGCGAGCGCTCGTTGGCGTTGGACCTGTGCCGCTTTTTTTCGCGCCAAACTATCAACCGGTAATCGTATAGTACGACTATCAATTTTGATCATGTAAGTATTCTTTGCAAAACTTATTATTTTATATCAAGAGCATATGATGTTGATTCGCTATTTTTTTTTTATAATATGAATACTTAATGAATGTTTATTTCTAGCATGGGTCGAAAAGCTATCGTGTTCAGATGTATTCGAAAGAAAAGATATACATTTTTTTTTTTTTGATGACTCCAGACCGGTTTCGGTCACGGCGACTGCCTCAACTGCGTACAGATAGTTGTCGTTGGTGTGCTCGCATATGACTACAGTAGCCAATCTTATTTGAGAAGGTCCGCGCACATTGCGGGCATGTGAGCACACCATTATTAAAATTATAACTGATCGCCGCAGGTGGTCGGGCTTAAAGTTCGGCACGTCTAGAGTCAAGCTCTGACCGACGATGCTCCTCAAAGTCAAAAACTTTGTTTTTGACTAGAGCTCTCCAATCAGATCTGTCGGCCGCAAGCCTTTCCCACAACGAGGTCTCAATGTCACATTTCTTCATATGGCGTTTTTGCACATCTTTATATCGGAGGAACTGTCCGCCTTGCTTTCGTTTCCCCTCCTTCAGCTCGGAATAAAAGATACGCTTAGCCACTCGCTCCTCCGCCATTCGAGACACGTGACCGCACCATCGAAGCTGTCGCCGCATAAGGTAAGCCTCAATGCCACCAACATTGGCTCGTCGCAGCACTTCGGTGTTACGCACACGATCAGACCATCGGATCTTAAGTATTTTACGCAGGCATTTAAGGTGGAATTGGTCTAGTGTGCGGATATGCCGACGGTATACAGTCCACGTCTCGGCGGAGTATAAGATGTTGGGCAATACTATTGCCGTATATACCGATATTTTGGTAGCCAGTTTGAGGTTATGGGAACGGAAGACCTTGGCATCCAGCTTGCCGAATGCTGCAGCAGCAGCACCGATTCTGCCGTTGATCTCAGCATCAAGGTCGCACTTCGATGTTAATGTGCTCCCCAGATACCGGAATTTATCAACCTGCTTTAACGAGTCGTCACCGAGTTTCATGGTCAGTGTCTCATGACCGTTATTGTCCAAGGACATAACTTCCGTCTTCTTGACACTGATCTTCAGGCCAAATTTTTGGCAAGCCTCGTGAAAGTTGGACATCAATTGCTGCAGGCTATCTGGGGATTCCGCCACGAAACACAGGTCGTCTGCATACATGATCTCAGTGATCATTGCATACGAAACTTTGGTGCGGGCCTTAAATCTGGCTAGATTAAAAAGATTGCCGTCTGTTTGGAAACGGATGCGAACTCCATCGGAAAATAATTGCAGGGCCTCGCGGACTACGACTGCAAAGTACAACGCGAACAGTGTAGGTGCAAGAACACACCCTTGCTTCACCCCACAGGTAACTGGGAAGAAATCTGACTGATCGTCGTCGACAGCGACACAGCACTCCATGTCATCATGCAGGAGTCTCAGGAGTCTCACAAATTTATCCGTGCATCCTAACTTTTCCAGTACTATCCAGAGGGCTTCTCGAGGCACACTATCAAAGGCTTTCTTAAGGTCAACGAAGCACAGGTATAGCTTTCGCCCCTGTTCACGGCTCTTTTCTTGTAGTTGACGCAATGAGAAAATTGCCTCACAAGTGCCTCGGTCAGGTCGGAAGCCAAACTGAGTTTCCGGCAAAATCTTTTCAGATAGGGTCATTAGGCGGTTTAGTAATACTCTGGCAAAGACTTTTCCAGGGACTGATAAAAGTGAAATACCGCGGTAAGAGTTACAATCGGAACGGTCGCCCTTGTTCTTATATAGGGCACAAACAGCTTTCCTCAGTATACCTATAACTACTTATTGGCATGTGTTATTTTTTATCAATTTATCTTATAACGTATGGTAATGTTTCAGAAAGAATAACTATACAGCCAAGAAATCTCTCTCATTTCCAGTAAATACAGATAGAATCGACTTAATAAATGCGGTAATAAACCTTTTCCTTTAGATATTAGTTACTAACATAAATTTTGTTAATTAGAAATATTGTTCTGTAATTAATGTATTTTTATTCTAGGTACCTGCCAGCGAAGTTTCTTTAGCTTGTTCAAAACAAGTAAATAAAATAGTCAACAAATAAAGTAGTTCATGACGAGATAGATACGACGCTGATGATAGAAATGGAATCCGAGAAAATTAACGTAAGAAAATCTATTGAATTTTACAGAGGTAACAGTATAATTTCGTGTGTTCTATTATTAAAGAAACAATCATTGTTTCAGGTCGTAGATTACGTAGGATAATTGTTTTCCAGTTTGACTTAACTGTTTGATATTAAGAAACATGAGGAAAAATTCGGTTGCAAACAGAGTAATATCAAAATAGTGAAAGAAAAACAAAATGGACTATGTAATCATCCTAAAAAAACATCGAATCGCATAAAATACAATTTTAAGAAATATTTTTACTAGCACATAAATATTTAAGATTGAGTCTGAAAGTTTTATTGATTCGTCTAGGTGTCCAGGGTCTACTGCAATATGTTCTTTCTCCTATAAATTTTCATATAATTATTGACAAACACTAAATAAACTTCTGTTTCAAACAAATAATTGCTAAAATGTTACGTACAACTTCTATTACCGAATATTAATTAATTTAAGTTAATTTTCAACTCCCATCTATCCTAAGGTTGTCTGGAAGAGATCACTTTATGCGATAAGACTGTCCTTTTTACAACTGATCTATGCAATATTTCATGTCATATGTATTCTTATGGTATGGCAGCAGAAAAACGGCCAAACAAAAGACAATAAATATGTATGTATATATATTGCATTATTTCTATGGAAATACTTCCTACTTCTTTATCATACAAAACGTTAACGAACAATTACGAATTTATAAAATAACGATACTTGAAAAACGAAAAATACAATTTTACTAATATCACAGTCTAGGCGTGAGGGAGGAGCCGCTCCTAAACACCGTAATTAGAACATTAATTATATTATTAAACCTATTGATTTATTTTTATACTTTTCAATTTTAGTATTCAGGATAACTCATGTTTATATAATTAGTTCTCATTATTAAAAAATATTTAAAGTAATATATATATAGAAGTAATCAATAACAAACACTTTACTCATTAATAGAACAAGTATCAAAGTATTTTGGTCGTTACAGAAACAGTGTAGTGAACTCGTGACCCCGAGCTAGTCGTCGCCGTGCTTCAATATACCTAATATTTCAGAATGCAATTTTGTAATAGGCCTCTTAAACAAACTAAATTAGAAAAAATCATACTGAAAGTTGTTTCTGATCAGAACATGAATGACAACCAAATCTTTGATGACAACCACTTCTCAGCGTTCCAGTCTCAAGAAAGTTTACTTAACATCATGTATTCCTCCTACTCACGTTGCTTGATCAAAATTTATATCTGCTATCTTCTTTTACTGTCATGGTTTAGATTTAACAACAAAATACAACAGTATTATTTTTGACATTGTATTTCAATTGAGAAACTAGAATTAACTAAATATTACAATTTGGCGAAATGTTCATGAATTTCTAGAGTAAAATGAGTGATTTTGCTAATGCGACGGAAGCCGCGTCCCTCGCAGTGCAATTCGATCAAGCGGGAGAACCGGATAAAGCGGTAGAATGCTATAGAACTGCAGCAAGATTATTAGACAGAGTTCGCGACAGATTTCCCCCTGAAAAACAAGAAGATGTGAGGAATAAAGTACGGGAATACTTGGAGAGGGCCAATGTTTTGACAGAAATTAAAGGTACAGTCACTTATAAATTAAATTACATATGCATTTTAAAGTTTAAACAAAGAAAGCTTGTAGGCATTTTTTATGGTTTAACTATGAGTCATTGACCAGTAGAATGCTATTATACACACAAATTGGCGAATCAGCTATTATTTGTATGACATCATGCTTGGCTGTATCTAATGTAAATATAATTTCGAATGTACACTCTGGCATTACTTTAATTTGCAAAAATTCTAGTTTCTAATAATTTATACTTAAAGTAAACTTAGGGAATTTTATTCGTTCTTATTTAATACTAGCTGTGCCCCGCGGTTTTACCCGCGTTAAACTTTATAAATTATCACAACTCCTCCCCGTAGGTGATAGCGTGATAATATGTAGCCTATATGTTGACCCGAGCTCTCAGTAATATTCATGGAAAATTTGAAGTAAATACATGCAGTACTTTTTGAGTTTAGCCCGGACATACATACAGATAAACAGACAAAAATTCTAGAAACTATTTTTGGCTTCAATTTCGATTGTACAGCACGCCCCAAGTATCCTTTTAAAAAATATTCTATGTACAGTTTTGACATTCCTACGATTTTATTATTCTTATTAATAAAATCGTAGGAAAGTCAAATTAATATAATGCCCTGATCCACCGCTTAACCATGGCTTAGCTAAACCCAGCTGAACCACTTGAACCCCGCTCAACTATTTCTTTATTTAAAAACCCTACTTAAAGGTTTCTCAGCTAAGTAATTTAGTTTTATTTTACTTTGCCAACATTTCTGGGACTGGTATAGAGAATTACCAAAATTAATTGACTAAATCGAATGATGTATCAATACTTTACTTTTATTTCTTTACGGTAGTGTTGGAACGATAGATCCGTGATCCTAAAAGTGCATTTTTTTTATTAAAGTACTTGATTTTCTTCATTTGATTTCCAAGTTTATGATAGTGGTAAAATTTATGAAACACCAATTACATAGATTTCAAATGGGTTGGACGATGTTATATAATAATCCTGCATTATCTATTGTGTAGCCACTCCTTGGCACTGCCAACATTGCTAAAAGTTAGGGTAGGTAGCCATTAAAAAAAACCACTCCATGGATGTAAAACTTATTATGATTTTTACATGTTTCTTTAATTGTTAGGTAAAGTGTATATTGCTTCAATAGGTAGAGAAGCTAAGAGGAGTAGGTCGTGAGGCATTGTTGGAAGGTTACTGTTATTTTTTAGTATTCAAACTTTTGTTTACACATTATTAGATTACTAACTACCTTCATGATTTATTAGATTACTACACAAATTTAAAAAAAGTTGGCGATCTGTAGTTTAAGTTACCTCCATTCTGATCAATAGTTGAAATTTTAATAATAATTATTCAATTTAGATAGAGCACTGCAAGAAGAGAGTGAGCGAGCAATGCAGCAATGCTATATCTTGATGCAGCAAGCATTAGGGGCGGATGAAGCAAATGATAAAGACTCTGCTTTAAGCTTGTACACACAGGCTGTTGAATTGGCTGTTTCTGTGGTGAGTTAATTTGTTATTATTAATCTAATTGCATCTGATTGCTTTATTGAAAGTATTGGAATTATGCTCTATTATTATGCAATCCTCACTATATCTTTCCTCAATTACTAATAGAGGTAACATATATTCATGAATTAATTCTTTATTGGCAAATATGATAGTATCATAATATTTTCTAATATTAGTTAGTTATAAATGTTAGTTACAATAACTATTAGCAATAACAATACAATTACTGTTTTTAAAATATAGAATTAATTTAAACTTTATTTAAGACTTTTATTCATATGGGACTAAACAAAAAGCATATTCCATTGAATATTGAATAATAGAAGAATTAGTAAAATTGCTTCACAAACAATACATAACATATATCCAAACAAAACCCGTCAAATTGATAAAATCCATTTTGAACTCTATAACAACATTCCTAATCTCATTACAGAAAGCAAATGACCCAGAAATTAAAGCAAAGATCCAAGGCTTAGCAGAACAGGCACTTGATAGAGCTGAGGAGATAAAGGGTATTAAGAGGACTGGTGCCTTATCTATTAATGAACCAAAAAGGCCAGGTATGTTTTTTACTTCTCTTTCCACAGCTGATGAGATAGAATTCCATCCCTCTTGTGATGTATGTAAAAAATAATATTTACGTTTTCTATCAATAATTTTAGCCTATGAGTGTTTTAATAAATAAAGAAGGTGTAACATGTTAACGACCATAATTTAACCTTAAAACAGTACAACATCTAGCACATCAAAATGCCAAAGGCACTAAGTTTGCAAACAAGAAAAATATACTGGCTGTTTGGTCGTAAATCCCAGCTGTCATTATAATTTAAAATAATAGAGATTTTTTTTTAAGAAATTTTGAAAGAAGTGCACGTCTTATTTCTACAGGAAGTAAATTCCATAGCCGAGCTGCTTGGACAGGTAAAGAATTATCAAAAAAGATTTGATTTGATTTAAAAAAATGTGTATCACAAACAAATTCAAACCATTGCCTAAGGTAAATAGGAGCTTTTGGATTAAACAAAATATTGTTAAGGAAAGGATATTGTGAGAATGGAGGAATGGAGAGAATGGAGTAATAGGATTATGTGAGAATTACGGCGAAGTCGGATTGGTAACCACTTGGGTTTTTTTTTATTAAATTCGGTGACGTGATCGTATTGGTACAGTCCAAATACGAATCTTATACAGAAATTTTGAAGGCGCTCGAGTTTATCAAGTTTCTCTTCTGTGAGGTCAAAATAACTGGCAGCAGTATAGTCAAGGACGGGGAAAAGAAGAGATTGAGCTAGTGCAATTTTAGTTGTATTTATAGGTTTAAGTGGGTCTTGAGTCATTCAAGCCACTATAATTATAAATCATGTGTATTATATAGACTTCTTGATTTCTACCTACAGTTGTGTCCCCTGCCAAACCACACCTACAACGAGAGCAAAGTGTCCACTTAAAAGTGAGTGGCAAACAAGTATACTCCGAAGAAGAAAAAGAAGTTCTACGTACCACATCAAATATCAACAACAACTGTTTCTTACCATTTATGGATGTAGATCTATCAGAAAGGTTTCAATATGCATTACCGTTTGAGGATAGAGCGAGTGAACTTAAGTTGTCTTCAAAACAGGAGAAAGAATTTGATTGCTGGGTGAGACCGAATGAGATTTGTACAGATCCAAAGATGATTGTAGGGGACCATGTCGACTGTTTCAGTATTAAACAGACTGTGAGTATATATTGCTTTTGCCTTTAATTCAGATATTACTAGTGTTGGAATCAGGACATGAACTACCCACAGAAAATTAGGCTTAAGCCTAAGTGTAATTGCCGGGGGTAGGTAATTCAAATTCAAAATTCATTTATTCCATAAAAAAAAACTTGTGTGTACTTATGTACACGCGTTAGAAGTTATACTTCTTAATATACAACTTGAACATAGTTAGTTAGTTAGTTGGGCGATAGGTTTCCGCACTTAGCCTCCCAATTGGGCCATTGTGCGTGATACTTGTTTGGCTACTCGAACCATTTTAGTTCCATCCAGAAGTCCAGGAGACCACGAAAGCCTGGCTTGAGGGCCTCCTGCAGTGTCTTCGGATCATTCAGGAACTTTGCCCGTTGGTAAGCGACGCTCTTGCAGTGTAGCAGTACGTGTGCTGGTGTTTCTTCATTTTCAATGCACCCTCTGCACAGGGGGCTGTCCGTGACGCCAATCTTGAAGAGGTGTTTGTTTAGCGTGCAGTGTCCGGTAATTGTGCCTATCACCATGCGTAGATCCTTCCTGTTCAGGTGTAATAGATTACGCGACAGGCGTTTGTTCAGAGATGGTAGAAACTCTTTTGTCTGTCTGCATGATTCCAGACCTATCCACTTTTTCATGTTCTTGTGTGGTTTTCTCACACAGCCATGTTTTCAGTTGGTTATAGGGTATGGGTACAATGGGTTCAGGTCCCATTGTTGTCGTTTCCGATCCCTTTCTTGCCAGCTGGTCCGCAGTGTCATTTCCTAGAGATCCACTGTGCCCTCTTATCCACTGTATTGTGACCTTGTTGGTTGTTGAGATCTTTTCAAGCGCACCGTGGCACTCCAGAATGAGTCCACTGTTGAATTGGTTGCTCTTTAAGGCTTGAAGCACAGAGGCACTGTCTGAGATTATGCGTATGGAATTACCATGCACATCTCGAGACTTGACTGCTGTTGCTGCTAGTGTTATTCCCACGCATTCCGCTTGGAAAATAGAATTTAGACTACTAAGTGTTGTTGATATGTTGATGTTGAGATCGTTGGAGAAGACGCCGGCTCCTGTGCCTTTGTTTGTTTTCGAACCATCAGTATATATCCGAACTTCATTTGTGCCAGAGCTGTCCTTGGCTTCGTCTTGAAGTTGGATGACGTAGTTTTTATCAAATATGAAGGTTTTAGGGATTATGTCACATATAGCGTCCATCATTGGGAGCGTCTTCTTAATTTCATCCATGATGCGCGTGTGATTTTCCCTATAATTTTGCTTCCACTGGCCAGTTTTGCTGAGCCTTATGGCTGTAGCTGCGGCCTCTTGTTGGATAACCAGGTGCAATGGTCTGAGATTTAGTAGGGCCTCTAGTGAAAAATTCACTCTCATACATTTTCATACCACCTAGAACTAAGGTCATGCTGTTATTTTTACGATGCGCGCGCATCGTAAAAATTCACTCTCATACATTTTCATACCACCTAGAACTAACTTCATGCTGTTATTTTTTCGATGCGCGCGCACGGTGCGCGCGCATCGTAAAAATTCACTGTCATACCACCTAGAACTAACTTCATGCTGTTAAATTTTTTGGTGTCGGCGTGCGCGCGCATCGTAAAAATTCACTCTCATCATTTTTCTCCATCGCGCCAAAAGAAGTATAACTTCAAAAAATTACATGTATGTAGAATAGTAAATTTTGTACCCTATCGTGCAGTGCCTGACTTGGCAGCTACTGAGAAACACTGCCAGAAAACTCTGTAGGAATCCTTTTTTAAAATATAATATATCTAAGATTAATTAATTATTTTTTATGTGTGTTGACTTAGAACAATTCAATCACAATTTGGCTTTAATAATTATTTTAAACTTATTCCTAGAGTAGGTATGTAGGGAGTAGGTATGAAAAGTAATTAAATACATGAATTTGACTTGTGTTCTATCAATATATTTTGTGCAACAGGTCTTTTTTAAATTCAGTTTTACGGCTCTGGCTTCTTCGGCCTTATAAGCCATCTTCAGTAGTATATATTTTCATTCCATTGGTTTTCGACATGAAGTCAATGTCAAGTAAAGTCCGTCACAGTCAAGTTCTACATAGTCTTTGTCCTACCCCAGTATAACAGTGGAGACTTTACAGAGGCTTATATTGAGTTTTAGATTAAACACAGAAAATCGCAATTCACAGCCATATGGTACTTTCCTCCACTTGTTTACGTTATCGAAGAAGTTATATCTAGAAATCCATCATATTTACACATAAAAAGTTGAATTTACACCAGTTTTTTAAAATGTAACAATGTCTCGACTTTTTCCGCTTTGGCGCCAAAACTCATTCAACAGGGCTTTTTTTTTTAAATTCCGTTTTACGGCTCTGGCTTATTTGGCCTTATGAGCCTTCAGTAAATATATTTTTATATCATTTATTTACGTCATTATCAAGTAAGGTCCGTCACAGTCAAGTCATACATAGTCCTTGTCCAACCCCAGTAAAGCAGTGGAGACTTTACTAGAGGCTTTTATGGAGTTTTGGTTACATCACGGAAAATCACAATTCGAGGCAATATCGCACTTTCCTCCACTTGTGTACGTTGTCGAAGATGTTATATCTAAAAATCCACCATATTTACACATAAAAACTCGAATTTACACCAGTTTTTGAAAATAAAACAATTGCCTCGATGCGTATTTTTCCGTGTTGGCGCCAAAAACTCCTTCAACAGGTCTCTGTAGCAGGGTTGCCAATGAATAATTTTTAATTCCCTACATTTCAAGTTTATAATTTCAATGTATACATCCTTTTAATCTTATTCCCCAAGGAATCATTTGAAATCAGGAAATTAGACTCTGAAAACTGGTAAATTTAAATAATTTTGAATTTTTTTGATGATTTTGCAGAAATTAATAAATCAATTTAAACGAAATGACTTCTGCTGCCTGGCTTTTTGTAGTAGATGAATAACTGTTAAGTGAAAACTAGAACTTTGCTGGTTAATAAAATACTCAACCAATAATAAGTTTTACTTTCCAGATAGTATCGGATTGCTCATTCGTCGCATCTTTGGCAGTGAGCGCGTTATACGAGAGGAGATTCAACAAGAAAATCATTACCTCTATCATATACCCAAAGAACAAAAGCAAATCTCCCATATATAACTCTTGTGGGAAGTACATGGTTAAGTTGCATTTAAATGGCGTCAGAAGGAAGGTAAGTTTATAAATACATATATACACAGACTCACGTCTGATTCCCAGAACAGTAGGCAGAGACAACAGATTTCCATTTGTCACGATCTTAGCACACCTCTTTGTGGAAGACCGCGTAGAACATTCTCTGACAGCCCCCCCTGGCCCGTCAGATAATGTACTACTACCTTATTCGCTGGTTATCGTGATCGGCGTTCAAATAGATGAAGTTTAAAAATTACTAAATCGTTCCTTCAATCGGCTTCCATGCATGAGTACACACGGCTACATATCAAGCTATAAAATTCCAATATAAGCTGACCTCTCATTGTATGGAAATCCTATACAACGCAAGATCAGCTTATACTGAAAATTATAGCTTGATAAGTAACCGTGTGTACATGTGACGTCATAAATGGTCCGGAATCGATTTTCAACGTTGCTGGCGATTGAACAAGTGATTTTTTTAGCAATATGCAATTCGGGTTATGTATTCAATGTCTAATAACTTTGAAGGTCTGTCTGTGGCATTGAACTACGAAACACAAAAAGCTTGTATTTTTTTGTAAGCTTGTTAATCAATATACTCCATCACGTTCTCTTACCGGGAAAATATATTATTATACAATGACACTGTTAGTGAATACAGCAGGCAATTGATCGTTCTGTCACGATTTTTGTTATGTGCGTCCAATTGTATAAATAAAAATATTAAATAGCGACTCTCGTTGCAACAAAATAAAGTACAGTCTGGCTTGACCAGGTATCGTGCAAGTATGATTTTATTTAACTAAAGTACTGGAGTATATACAAATTTATACCACAGTATAAATATGGATAGTACGGAAACTAAGCCTAGTTGAAAAAAACCCTATGCTGCATTGAAGCGATAGGGTTATATCTTTTAATTTATTTGATATTGCTTGTTTTATGATTTAATAAACAAACTCAATATCTAAAACATGAGTTTATTGTTTCAAAAAATCAGCAGGAAATTTAAAATACGATGGCTCCGGTTCAAACCGCCGTATACTACGGAATACCCTTATTGGTTACCTGGATGAGATCGCTTTTAGCGTTAAGGCCGCCTATTGCATTAACATTACTGGTGTTTCTTTTACTGAATTGTAAACTATTTGACGCAATAAAGTGTAGTTAGGTAAAATTAGGTTAGGTGTTGTCAATATGATACGATATTCCACCTTTTTTTTTTGTTTTTTATTTTCAATAAACTTATATTATATTTACAGTATTGCATGCCGTACCACGAAAACCTCACAGGGTTTATCTGGGTACCGGCGAGCCGTTCATGTATACCGTATTACAAGGTTACTACATAGGAAGGTATAATTGATACATAATAGGTAGATACAAAATTCAGTTATTACAATATAAAATATACAATACAATAATAATTAACTACTAACCTGCAACTGTAAACATATCGGTCGGCCAT
The DNA here is from genome assembly GCA_951640165.1 of Pseudoips prasinana. NCBI lineage: Eukaryota > Metazoa > Arthropoda > Insecta > Lepidoptera > Nolidae > Pseudoips > Pseudoips prasinana. The sequence continues at coordinate 11,169,375 of OX621259.1, read as the reverse complement.
GTTCTAGAAATACAGCCCATAGATAGCAATTACATCCTTTGCAAGAGTCTTAGAAATAGGCTCACGTCTGTTTTCCAGCGGGGTAGGCAGAGACAATGGATTTCCATTTGTCACGACCGTTGCACGCGCCTCATTTACTTTCATTATATTCTTCATACATGCTCGCCGGTTTAGGGTACTTCTGACCTGGGGCTCTACCGGCTAACGCCCGAAATTAATAAACGATCCGCAATCTGTCAGTCAGTCCTATCTCTAGATTAGCTCTATCGCTATCTTGATCTTTACCTGCGTGCCAATAACAAAACATATCAATCCATCCATTTTTTGCCCAGAGATTGGGGTGCGATCCTTTCCCTCTGCAGCGTTCCGTTTTATGCAGAACTCGGTAACTCAGGACACAATTATACCATTTAATTTAAGAAAAAAAAAATTAAATTGATTAACGATATGTCATCAATACTGACTTATTCATAGCTAGGTTAAAATGTTTTACTAGACGACTAGGGTATATAATAATAAAATGAAACTTAATTGGCCAAACATCATGTTTTGGTGGAACGGAACGTATCAAAATTTGACAAGCAAAACGAATCGGATCAAAAACAAAAAAGCAGTAAGTTGGTTGTTTGTTTTTGTTGCAAAGCATTTATAACTAATATACAAATAATTACTTATTAATAAATATAATACCTATAATGGATTGTGATGTGATAAGCAATAATTTTATTATTGATTTCTGTGTTTTTTTTTTACAAATAATTTAAAACGTGACGTGAAGTGGTTGCCGCCTATTTTGTAAACAAAAAAATATTCTTAATTATTCATATGCAAAGCCATTTTGGAATATAATGAACTATTTCACCAATTTTATCTGTAGAACCAATCGTCAATCCACCGAATTTCTAGGATTGCAACTTTAGATTGTTTTGGCTATCGAAGCTTATGTCAAAATTAATGGATTGGTTATTGGCACGTGCAACCTGTCATTTTAGTACAGAGGCCTATCTTTTTCTATGATCCGTCCTCCCAAAGATCGCTCGTTCGGAAAGATTGCTTTTTCAACCTGTGGATGCTTTATTGGCACGGTTTAATAGACAAATGGATCGAAATTGCTATCGTAGATAGCATAAAATGGATTAGGATCGTTTATTAATTTCGGGCGTAAGTCACCGAGCATCGATTTCTTAGATGGCGTTCAAATAAATAAAGGTTTATAATGACTTAATCAATCGTTAAATCGGCTTCAACGTTGACAATCGATTCCGGACCATTTAACGATTAAACGGAAGCCGATTTAACGATTGATTAAGTAATTTTTAACCTTTATTTATTTGAACACCATTTAAGAAATCGATGTTCGTGACTTAGCCGGTAGAGCCCCTGGCCTTTCATGAGAACGTCTCCGATTTGGTCCGAGAATGTTCTACGAGGTCTTCCCCTTGGGAATCTTAAATAAGATCCACCGGTGTGTATCATTCGTAGCTGAACGGCTGAGCGCCTACCTCGGTTTGGCCCCGGTTCGAAATCCGCCGGAACATTTAATTTATGATCTGGGTGATCATACATTGAATCGTTCGATTTTGAATAATTATGTTAGGTTTTGTATTTTTCACAAGATTCGTCTTTTTGTCCGTTTACGTTCACAACGATTTTTGGGTCACATAAAAATGTGACCCAGTAGAATGTAAAATTTTATTAATTCTACATTCTACCTAATAAAAACCTGGTGTCCGTGACTCTGTCTGCGCAGGATTAGGATAAATCTTTGTGTGATGAGTACGATATTTGTTCTGTGTCTGGGTGTAATCTATCTATACATATAATAAAATCGTAGGAAAGTCGAAACTCTACATTGAATATTTTTTTTAAATGATGTTGGGGCGTGATCTACAATCGATATCGAAGCTAAAATATAGTTTTTGGAATTTTTGTCTGTATGTATGTCCGGGGTAAACTAAAAAAATACTGCATGGGTTTACTTCAAAGTTTGCATGAATATTCCTAAGATGTCGGGTCAACATATAGGCTACATATTATCACGCTATCACCTACGGGGGATGAGCTGTGATAATTTATAAAGTTTAACGCGGGTAAAGCCGCGGGGCACAGCTCTTCTTCTTAGCGTGTCGATGGCAATCTAAATTAATTCAGCCCAGAATTCAGCTACAAGTTGAGCGTTGTCAGTAGCGTCCATTAGTTCTTGTAACGTGCAGGCATTAGGGCACGCAGGACATGTTAACAAGTGTGCCATAGTTTGAGGGACAGAAACTTGCACTCTAGGTTGGAAACGTTTAAAAATCCCCACCTGAGCAGGTTTTCCTTTCTTCGACCAACTTGGGTGCGGAGTCTGTTCAGGGACTTCCAGGTTGGCCACGGCAACTTGTGTCCAGGGGCTCTACCGGCTAAGTCGCCGAACATCGATTTCTTAAATGGCGTTCAAATAAATAAAGGTGAAAAATTACCTAATCAATCGATAAATCGGCTTCAACGTTGACAATCGATTCCGGACCATTTATGACGACACATGTGCTCATGGAAGCCGATTTAACGATTGATTAAGTCATTTTTAACCTTTATTTATTTGAACGCCATTTAAGAAATCGATGCTCGGCGACTTAGCCGATAGAGCCCCAGGCGGAAGATTTTCGGCGGGAGGGACGAATGGGATGGGTAGGGCAAGCACAGCTAGTTTATTTATTACATCTATGTATTTAGTAATATATAAGTATGTTTATAGGTTGTCTGGTTGTTATAGTACAGGCTCTGTCTAGTTTGGGATCAGATGGCAGTGTGTTACTTGTACCAAAATATTTATTTACTTACTAATTTTATAAATTATCACAGCTCCTCCCGATGATAGCGTGATAATATGTAGCCTATGTGTTGACCCGACCTCTTAGTAATATTCATGCTAAATTTGAAGCAAATTCATGCAGTACTTTTTGAGTTTAGCCCGGACATACATACAGACAAACAGACACACAGACAAAAATCCAAAAACTATATTTTTGGCTTCGATATCGATTGTAGATCACGCCCCAAGTATTCTTTAAAAAAATATTCAATGTACAGTTTTGACTTTCCTACGATTTTATTATATGTATAGATTTATATATTTATTATATGTATAGATTTATATATTTATGTTTCAGGTGATCATAGACGACCGGTTACCGTACAGCAGATACGGTCGCCTGCTATGCTCATACTCCAGCAATAAGAATGAGTTCTGGGTGTCCTTGTTGGAGAAAGCATACATGAAGGTCATGGGAGGTTATGATTTTCCTGGTTCGAATAGTGTAAGTATTAAAACGTCTAAGGAAAATAGTATTGGAAACTCAAATAGCTCAATTCTACCACGAAAGCATATCCTGACAGGACTAGTGAAATTATTTATTTATTACTTGGAAAACCAACAGCTATACAAATAAAATGCAGTAGTGAGACTTTGCCTACACTGCCATAGTATCGAGACTGGTCTTGGTTACTGGTTCCTTTTGGGTTTAAAAGTTAATTTGCAGTTGCTCATTTATTTCTAGAAGATAGCTGGAAATGGGTGGCTACCCGAATAGGAATTGGAAAAACTGTAAAGAAGAAGAGGAAGAAGAAGGAGAGGAACAGGAAGAAAAAGTACACTCTATTGCATAAGGATTTATTCCATATGCAATAAAATGTTCTTCTAATTTTACTTCTTCCTTTATTTTTTTTCAATTTGTATTCGGGTGGCCAGTCATTCCGGACAACACAACAAGAAGAATACTTTATTGCATAAGGAATAAATCCTTTTGCAATAAAGTGTTCTTCATCTTCTAACTCTATTTCTTCCTTACATTTTTTTCCAATTCATATTCGGGTAGCCAGCCGTTCCGGACAACACAACAAGAACACTTTATTGCAGAGGGAATAAATCCTTTTGCAATGAATTGTTCTTCTTCTTTTAATTTTCCTTCTTCCTTGTATTTTTCCTATTTGTATTCGGGTAGCCTTTCACTCCAGACAACACAACAACAAGAACACTTTATTGCAGAGGGAATAAATCCTTTTGCAATAAACTGTTATTCTTCTTCTTCTAATTCTCCTTCTTCCTAGCATTTTTTCCAATTTGTATTCGGGTAGCCAGCCATTCCGGACAACACAACAACAAGAACACTTTATTGCAGAGGGAATAAATCCTTTTGCAATAAAGTGTTCTTCTTCTTCTTCCACTTTTTACCTTGCATATTTTTCCAATTCCTATTCGGGTAGCCAGCCACTTCCGGCGAACAGCTCAGCAGAACAGAACAATATGCATAGTTAGTTAGTTAGTTGGGCGATTGATTTTCGCATTAGTCTCCTAATTGGGCCATTCTACGTGAACTTATTTGGCTACTCGAACCATTTTAGTTCCATCCAGAAGTCCAAGAGGCCTCGAAAGCTTGGCTTGAGTGCTTCCTGCAGTGTCTTCGGATCGTTTACGAACTTTGCCCGTTGGCTGGCAACGCTATTGCAGTGTAGCAGTACGTGTGTCGATGTTTCTTCAGAAGAACAATATGCATATTTAATATTTTCCACAGAACATAGACCTTCATGCACTCACAGGATGGATACCGGAACGGTCCGCTATCCGCAACGGAGAGCCCGACTTCAACGCAGACGCATTGTACGAGAAGATAAGGACGAGACTTGAGAGAGGAGATGTTTTAGTTACTGTAGCCACGGGACCGTTGTCAGATGCGGAGGCGGATAGAACTGGCTTAGTGGCCACACACGCGTATGCTGTACTGGACGTCCGATTGGCTAATGTGAGTTTCTTTCAAGTATAGATAGTATGATAGAATATCATCACACCATCTCATCCCGTGCGGGGCGTAGAAATCTCCGACGTTTTTCTATGAACTATGACCATCAAACTGCGATCGCCAAAGTCATAACCCCCCATTCTTTAGGAAAGCTTTGTTGCAGCAGGGACTTTAAGATAACGCTCGCACTAGGGACTCTAATCCCTGTGTCGCGGAGTACTTTACAAACATATAATAGACGGACACAAATTACATCTGGATGTAATTTGTGTCCGTCTATTGTTTTGAGCCTGGGCTCAAAACAACTATTTATGGGTCATACAAATAGTTGTCCGGCGCGGGAATCGAACCCGGGACACGAAGCGGCAGGGCGACTGTTTTAGCCGCTGTGGCGCAGCGGCTAAGACAGTCGCCTTGCCGCTTCGTGCTGCAGTATTCTGTTTTGGGTGCCAATAAAATAGATTAAATATCACAAAATGTGATAAGAGATCTCACTGTGATTTTATTAATTTCAGGCAACCTAGGTGGTGAATGGAGAGAGGTGTTTTATAAATGGGGCTTAGTTAGTATAAATTACTGTTAGTCGAGTCCAACATAAAATTAATAACTTTAGTACCTAACCCATTACAGTTTGAACTTTATTATTATATTGTTCGGAGAATGGAATAATAACGTATGAATCTTTATATCAATTAAATATAAAATATATTTCTTTATACATACTACTGAGCTCCTAACAGTAATAGCGTGTAGATAAACTAACATGTTATAATAATCATGTTGGCGCGCATTCACGCATACAGAATTAAAACCATAAGTCGAATATTTAAACGATCCAAGTATTCAAATCTTTAAATATAGATAAATATCTTGGGATAACTAACACACTGACATCTGATCCCAAACTAGGCAGAGCCTGTACTATGGCAACCAGACAACTGATAAACATACTTATATATTTGTGGATATATAAATAAGTTTATCATATACGTAATCTATAATATGTATACGTATTATAAATAAATTACACCCAGACGCATTACAAATAATCGTGTTCATCACACAAAGATTTGTTCGGGATGGGAATCGAACCCACAACCTCAGGCTCAGAAGTCAGGGCACTGACCACTAGACAACTGAACAGTTAAAAGCAAGATTATATATATTTATTTAAGAATCATATTTGTTAAATCCAATTTACAAATATATACATTACATCCAGATACAGAACAAATAATTGTGTTCATTGCACAAAGATTTGTACCGAGATGGAATCGAACCCACGACCTGAGGCTTAGAAGTCAGGGCACTAACCACTAGACAACTGAACAGTTAAAAGCAACTCAACTCAAAAAGAACTCTTAAATATTTATTTAAAAGTCATATTTGTTAAATCCAAATAACAAATAGATACCTATATTACATTCAGACACAGAACAAATAATTGTGTTCATTACACAAACATTTGTCCAGGAAGGGAATCGAACCCACGACTTTAGGCTTAGCAGTCAGGGTCACTAACTACTAGACTAACCGTACATTAAAAAGCAATCTTATGTGTATTTATTTACTAGCTGTGCCCCGCGGTTTTATACGCGTTAAACTTTATAAATTATAGCCTATGTGTAATCCAGGGTGTCAGCTACCTTCATACCAAATTTTATTAAAATCGCTCCAGCCGTTTAGACGTGAAGAAGTAACAAACATACACCAGTGAGTGTGTATGTTTGTTACTTCTCCTCTCTTCTATTCTTCTGACTAACTCATAAACTTTCGCCTTTATAATATTAGTGTGTTGAATTACTCGTCAGCATTGAAAAGATTGGAAAATTGTAAAGTAATAATATTGAACATTCAACATAACAAATATCTTAATGAGTATAACATTAATTCTTTAACTCAAACATTATGTTCCCATATGAAAAATTGTAAATTTATTAACACCTATGATTATTTTAATAACCGCATTGACTACTTAAGACATATATGTAATAAAATAAATTTAGTTTTAGATTCACAATTCTACGACAAAAACTATTTGGATTTTAATTTTATAAGATCATATATGTGTAATAGAACAAGACAAAACTTAACCAAAGGACATAACTATAAGCAAAAAGAACAAACGGTTCAGACAACCATAACACAGTATTTTATAAAAGATTGTACCAGCACAAATTGCTTGAGATGTTGCTTCATAAAATATGTACAAAACCGAACAGAAAAGTAATTCTTGCGCGGGATCTTAACATAGATACGTGTAAGACCAATAAAGAAAGCTCATATCTTAAAGATATTACACTAAATTATAATTTGCGTTTACACATCAACTCCCCGACTAGATTGAAGTCATGTATTGACCACATAATAAGTGATATACCAGATGCAAAGGGTGAAACTGCAGAAGTTCACCTATCTGACCACAATATGTGTCAAATACTATCATTTCGAGTGCACAATAAACAGGTAAGACTTAATAAATGGGTCATAACAAAACGTAATTTAAGTCAAGAAAATCTTAAAAAATTCAATGATTGCTTATCTTCACTAACATGGTCCGTAGTTTATGAAATGACTGATACAAATAAGGCATTCAATGAATTCCATAATTTATTCTGTTTGTTTTATAATCTCTGCTTCCCGATAGAAAAAATTAGAATAAATGCAAATCTGAAATCTCCAAAATGGATTACAAGTGGTCTTAGAAAATCTTGCAAACGAAAAAGAATCTTGAGATATCGGTATTATAAATCCAAATCGGAAAAGTCTAAAACAAATTATAAACACTATAGTGCAATATTAATGAAATGTATTCATAATTCTCAGAAAAATTGTAATCAAAATTTTTTATCAGCTGCTAAGAATAAGGGTAAAGCTACTTGGGATATAATAAGTGATAAAGTAGATGGAGTCAAACTAAAAGAAGAAATTGAGGAAGTCTACCATGATAACGAGTATAAGCGCGAACCCCAAAAGATAGCTGAAGCTTTCAATGATTTTTTTATTGGACTAACGGACAATAAAAATACTATGCATCATAATAAGTTGAATAATATTGACATGATGAGTCAGAGTATGTTTTTAAAGCCTTGCACTGTAACAGAGGTCTGGAGAAATATCATGTTACTGAACAATACCAAATCAGTAGGTTTTGACGATGTTTCTACTTTGGCTCTAAAACTTTGTGCTAATCATATAGCTGCAGTCCTACAGTATATAATAAATCTCTCATTTACCCAAGGTATTTTCCCGGAGAGACTCAAATCTTCTTTAGTCAAACCACTTCACAAAAAAGGTAATAAAAATGATATGAACAACTACCGACCCATAACTCTAGTATCTAATATATCTAAAATATTTGAAAAAATAATGCATCAACGTCTCAGTAATTACTTAGAAAAATTTAATATTATTAAACAGGAGCAGTATGGATTCCAAAAGAATAAATCCACTGCGCTAGCTGCTTATACTTTGATTCGAAATGTAACTGAAAAATTAGATAAAAAGCTACCAGTATCTGTAATATTTTTCGATATGAGCAAGGCCTTCGATTTTGTCGACCATAATTTGCTCATATCTAAGCTTTATAATTACGGAGTTCGCGGGTTAGTTCTTGAATGGATAAAGAGCTACTTATCGAATCGAGTTCAAGCTGTTCAAATTAAATCTATTAAAAATAGCACCGAATCGGTTTTTAATTCACAATTTAAAGTTAATAGATCAGGTGTCCCTCAAGGTAGTATACTGGGCCCACTTCTCTTTTTAGTTTTTATTAATGACTTACCAACGACTATCAAGGATAAGTGTATTCTTTTCGCGGATGACATTTCAGTGGTTATTTCAGACAACAGCAAACTAGATAATCATCAAACAAACTTGACATTAACTTCAAATTTAATTATTGACTGGTTAGATAGAAATCGCCTACACGCCAATTTATCAAAAACAAAATATATTAATTTTAGGTTCTACAATACACAGATAAGAACATACAACGTCATTTGTAAGGATCAAATAATTCAAAATACGTATGAATACAAATTTCTAGGGTTAATTGTAGACCAACATTGTAACTGGAAGGCTCACATTGACTATATATGCTCTAAGCTCAATAGATTTGTGTTTGCTCTTAAGCGTTTACGACGCACGGCTGGCGTAAAAATTGCTTTGACCGCTTATCATGGATATGTACTCTCAGTTCTTAGATATGGCCTACTTTTGTGGGGTAACTCCACTAATGTCAACAAGGCATTCATTGTGCAAAAGAAATGCCTTAGAGCTGTATTTGGTCTGAACCCGTTAGAGTCATGTAAGCCGATATTTAATAAAATGAAGTTACATACATTGACGGGATTATATATCATGCAGGCAGGACTATTTGTGAAGGATCATCCCGAGTTATTCGAGACAGTCGAAAGTATATCTGTACGCATCTGCAGAGATTCTACCCGATTAAAAATACCTCTACAGAGAAGCACACTTGCCGTCAGAAATAGCCATGGCGCGACAGTTAGAATATTTAATAAGATCCCTAAAGACATAAGAATACTGCCACGAAAACAATTTAAAACAAAATTAGGTATATGGCTGCAAACTAAATGCTTCTACAATATGAAAGAAATGACATTATGATATAAGATTATAAATCAAATAGTAAATTATTAATTTATGTTGAATAAGTGAATTTATAATATTTTGAATTCTTGACATTTAATATTCATAATAATTATAGTTATATGTTTAAACAATAGAGAATTATTATCCATGCTATATTATGATTTAATTGTGATGTTTATTAGGATATATTTTAAATTTGTAAAGCCTAAATATTTGCATGCCGTTAAATAGGCAAAACATGCTGAACTTTGTATTAAGATGTACCATCCTGTAACCATGTTTTATCGCAAATAAATGATCTTATCTATCTTATCTTACATTTGGTAAATCCAAATTACATTAAAACCTTTTTTTTGTCCTCAGGGTGTTAAACTTCTAAAGCTAAAAAACCCCTGGTCTCATCTCCGATGGAAGGGGAACTATTCAGAAGCGGATCACGCACATTGGACTCCTCAGCTCCGGGCACTCCTAAACTACGACCCAGAGAGTGCCGCCCAGTACGACAACGGCGTCTTCTGGATAGACTACACCAGTATACTGAATTTCTTTGACGTCTTCTACCTCAATTGGAACCCAGAAATGTTTCAATTCACCTATTGCATACATCAGTAAGTTTTATTTTATGTAATACAAATATCTTCATGTCCACTTCTGGATACATAACCACAATAATATTATAAAGGCGAAAGAATGTGTGAGTGTGTATGTGTGTTACGCTTTCACACAAAAACTACCGAACGGTTTTTTTTTATTTTTAGGGTTCCGTAGCCAAATGGCAAAAAACGGAACCCTTATAGATTCATCATGTCTGTCTGTCTGTCTATCCGTCCGTATGTCACAGTCACTTTTTTCCGAAACTATAAGAGCTGTACTGTTGAAACTTAGTAAGTAGATGTATTCGGTGAACCGCATTAAGATTTTGACACAAAAATAGAAAAAGTACAATAATTTTGGGGGGTCCTCATACATAGATCTGAAACTCAATTTTTTTTTTCACCGTAGCCATACATTTTGGGGGATGTCTATGGATAGGTCTTCAGAAATGATATTGAGGTTTTTAATATAATTTTTTTCTAAACTGAATTATAGTTTTATGGGTAAATATGGTGGTTTTTTAAGCATAACGTCTGTCAAATACGCGTTGGCTCCAAAACTCAACAGCTGTTGAAGTTTTGACGCCATCGCGGAATAACACATCGAGGCATTTTATTTATTTCCAAAAACTGTGGTAAATTATAGTTTTATGGGTAAATATGGTGTTTTTTTAAGCATAACGTCTGCCAAATACGCGTTGGCTCCAAAACTTAACAGCTGTTGAAGTTTTGGTGCCATCGCGGAAAAACCCATCGAGGCATTGTTTCTAAATTGTTTTTCAATTGTTACAGAAAATGGGATGCTGGCACAGGGCCGGCCAAAGACGCGTACACGATAGGCGAGAACCCGCAGTTCTCCCTGCACGTGCAGGGCCGGGGCGCCGTGTGGCTGCTGCTGACCAGACACATCACGCAGATAGACGACTTCAGGGACAACAAGGAGTACATCACGCTGCTCGTCTACAAGAACGGGAGGCGGGTCTACTATCCTTGTAAGTCAAATAATATACTCCTGGGAGAATATCTGCCATGGCCGTCAGTCTCAATGGAGATTAGGCATCTCATGTGTGCAGGAAGGCAAGTGTGTGCGTAAATATCACAACTGGGTCGTGTTGAAACTGGTAGTAGATGAACCCACTGAGTTTGTTTCGCTGGGTCTTCTCAGTTGGGGCGCATTGGATCCAGTGGTAGCATTAAAGCGCGACCGTCGTTATTAACACAAGGACCGTCATAATAATAATACCTTAATATTGACAGAACCATTGACAATATGTAGTAAAAATATTAGACTTAAACTAGATAATTAAACATAATCTCTTGACAATAACTTGATACGAGCTAGCTAAATATCATTGCTATAATAAAATAAATTTTATAAATGTTTTCATACAATCAATACAATGTGTACCTAAATATCTATGTTACTAGAAATAATAATGCATACAACTATATTACTACAAACATGTTCTGACTATTTACAAGCGCTTTTTTAAAGTCATCACAGTCGTGAATAAAAACCTTTTTTATTTTATTTAAATATAGGTGCAATTTCCATGACACAATGGGATGGCTATCGTTCACGACCGGAAAAGGCCAGGTACAGAAATGATGGCTTTGAGTGGTCTACGGCTTCCAGACTCCGAGCTTATTATCAGCTTAAAGCTTTAGACATCTGTAAAAAAAGGTTACTATAAATTTAAGTGCGCGAAGGATTAGAAGCCACGGGCAGGACCACGAAGTATTCAGTATTATTTGTTTTTGAACAGATTTTCATATTTTTATAATTTTCATTCTCATTGATTTATTAGCATTCTCCATCGAATATGTCATATCCTGAATTCAAACTGACCTCCTTTTTGAAGCTGTTTAGTGAAAAATGTTTTAGTTAGAAAAATCAACTTCTTTTTAATTTCATTTCACAGATGATCCAGAGCCCTACAAAGATGGCATCAGAATCAACAGTCCACATTACCTGTGCGAACTTATCATAGGAGAAGGCAGTGCGGACAGGTATACCCTAGTCGTGTCGCAGTATGAGAAGAGCAAGACCATCTACTACACCCTCAGGGCGTACGCTACGTGCCCGTTCTCGTTGAGCAAAATTGAACCTTATCCCTATAGGAAGACGGTGAGTTTTTGTTTGGCTTAAATTACAACATAACGATAATTGAAAGAAGCGCCAACCTCCTTGTAGATGCTACAGGAAAACTAAAAGTTCGCTTTTATTGAGCAAAATTGAGCCTTACCGCTACAGAGATATGGCTTAGTTTTTGTTTGGCTTGATTACAATATAAAAGGGTAGGTGTGGTGCCGATAGATATACCCTAGTCGTGTCGCAGTATGAGAAGAGCAAAACTATTTAGTACACCCTCAGGGCGTACGCTACGTGCCCGTTCTCGTTGAGCAAAATTGAACCTTAGCTCTATAGGAAGACGGTGAGTTTTTGTTTGGCTTGATTACAATATAAAGGGAGATGCCCAGATTTGGCCAAAGAGTGCCCAACAAATTGGTTTCACTTAAAAATTAAGTTGTAAATTCTTATAATTTTTCATAATATTCATTTATCCCATAAAGTTGGGAATATTTTAGTATTTTAATAAGTCGCGAAACGATTCCATGACTATAATCTCGTTAAAATATATATTTGAGTGTTACCAGCTTTATTTTTATTTATATTCAATTATTATAATCGCACAAAATCGATTTAACATTGATGTTAAAATAAATAGGCTATCATTGATGATTTTATTGTTGATTTAATATCATCAATCATATAGGACACGATGCTCTTTAAAATGATTTATAAAGGTTACTCGTAAATACGAACAAGTTGGCAGTGTCATCTAATGATTTTTTTAAAATTCCCTTTCAAAAATCGAAATTAAGCCGGATATTTAACCAAAATGCCTTACTAATCACGTCATTTGAGTGATTAAGCCAACCATGATTGTCAAGGCGCAATTTGCGTTATACATGCAATAAATACTGCTATGTGGCTGACGGCAAAGAATATCATCCATATCATCCCGTGAGCGGTCATCCATAGACATAGAAGTCGTCCCGAGGGAATATACTCTCAGAGAACGGGCAGCAACGTCTCTCTGTATACTATGACCATAATACTGCGATTACCAAATTGTCTGACAAGCGTGGTGATTAAGGCATATCCCTTCAGATGATGGGAGTGAAGTTGATTCACTATGGATCTTTTAGGATGGCCTCTGTCCAGTATAATACGTATTTCGGCTGACATGACGCAATGAACACAGCGCGATGTTTTGATTTTATATGGTTTCGACCATTAATGCAAATAACCCTTTAAATAACAAGGGTATTAAAAAACGTCAGAAAGGTGTGGTGAAACACATTTGAGTATCGAACGCTACTTACCTGCTATTCTGTAAGTACAACGAACCAAGCAATTGATTATCGATTACTTTATTGTGTGCTATTTTCGTGGTTGCAACACCAAATACGATATGATAAAGTGACAGCTAGCTGTCAAACTGAAAATCTAGGTACATCTGCACCACTCTCTTTAAAAAAATCAAAATTGACTTTGACAAATCACAAATACATAAAGCCGGAAAAAACAACAAGAAAATCTGGGAAGCGATAAAAAACATTACATATGCATCAAAATCAACAAAACGTCTTCCAGTTGAACTACTTGACATAAAGACAGACCAACAAAAATCAATCAACCTAGTAAATGAATACTTTACCAATATTGGCAAATCTTTAGCGGAAAAAATTCGTAGGCTGTTAGTTATCTTCAAAAAACTTCGACACGTCCTCGGCCCTAAATTACTAAAATCTACATACTTTGCATTATGCCAATCTATTTGCACCTACGGCATTCTCATATGGGGTGGTTCGCCGAAAACAACAATAAAACCAGTAGAAATTGCACAAAGAGCATTACTAAAAGTATCACACTTTAAACCGTTCTTATACCCGACTAAATTACTATACCAACATTGTGAAGTTTTAACCATCCGGCAACTCTTTATCTTAAACATAACACTTCGACAACATGCCGAACTAAAATTTGACCCTTCTTTATTAACTAAACGTATATCTTATAATATTTGCAAACAGCTTCGTAACTTTCACACATCTTTTTCACAAAGATTCTATGGTTTTCTAGGCCCCTATGTATATAATATAATAAACAAACTTTTATGTATTTACCCAGAAATAAAAATACGAGTTAAATATAAATTAATTAAATGGCTACTTACTCTATCATACGATGACACAGAAAAACTAATTACTAGTACCTTTTAAATAATTATAACTTAGTAACATATGGAAATCTTAATAAGTTTTTAGTTAATTCAACGATATTCAAACTATCGACATTGCATTTCCATATGCACGTTTTCGCATCCCACACACTTACACGTTCACAAATACACCCCACAAAGAATCCGGAGAGCCTGGAGTTCTGTAGTACAGGTTTCGACCTAGTTCAGACTCCAGACTTTCACAAGGATTATCTATTACTGTAAAAAATTGTCAACATTTACTAATAGTTATACTTGTTATTCCTTGTGAAAAGTAAATAAATAATTTTTATTATTATTATTAAAATCATTAATTATTCAAACCTCTGTTTTCTTTCGTTTTCGTTTGTGTGTTTGTTTTTATTTTGACTTGAGTAATCAACTTGACGACCAAGTCCTTAACATGGATTCCGTTCCCGCTTTTCGCGACAACCCCGGCACGAACTTGGGACTCTACGTCTGACGACCACGGCTTGAACACTGATTCTGTTCCCGCTTCTCATGATTACCCCGCTACGAACTTGGATTCGCCGTCTGACGACCATGGCCTGAATATGGACTCCGTTCCCGCTTCTCACGATGACCCCAGTATGAACTTGGACTCATCGTCGGACAATATTAGTATTCAAACTGGTCAGAGTTCTTCCCAGCCCTGAGAAAGTAGATCAAACAGAGATTTCCATTGCATCAATTGTGGTTTGCACGTCACCAAAATGCGAAGACACTTTTTAGAAATAGCTGAAGAGCGAGGTCTTGTTCAACAATGGGTTGGACCGCAGCAGGTAAATAAACATCAGATTTTTGAGAATTGCACTCATTATAATGTAAAAACATTATCTAATTCTAATATTTCTTAATTAGGTGCAAGTTTCGAGCCACAGTTTGGTATGTCATGCATGTTGGACTGCAGTTTGGACTGAAATTCGACAATTGTGTGGTTCTTGGGCTGGGCGAGGTATCAGTCAAATATAAATCCCCCAGCCCAATTC
Source organism: Pseudoips prasinana (assembly GCA_951640165.1). Classification (NCBI taxonomy): domain Eukaryota; kingdom Metazoa; phylum Arthropoda; class Insecta; order Lepidoptera; family Nolidae; genus Pseudoips; species Pseudoips prasinana. The sequence goes on along the minus strand of OX621259.1, from coordinate 11,154,109 downwards.
CTAGACGATGTACTTATAACTTATTTAAATGAAAATGAATAAAAACCTGAAAACTATAATTATGCATATTTTTTTACCATTGATTTCCATTTACAGTTTCTGGTGGTCCACTAAGTTCTAGGTAAAAAATAATAGTTATTTCGTTATCTACGATGTCAACCCTAATTCCTACCATTTGTTTCTATCTTGGGCATTACTTGGCCAAACCTTCTTTACCAAGTGGGCATTTCCCTTTGGGATAGCAGTTCCAAAGTTCCAATAGGTATACTCTAGTCGTGTCGCAGTATGAGAAGAGCAAGACTATCTACTACACCCTCAGGGCGTACGATACGTGCCCGTTCTTTTTAAGCAAAATTGAACCTTATCCCTATAGGAAGACGGTGAGTTTTTGTTTGGCTTGATTACAATATAAATTTGGGATAGCAGTTCCAAAGTTCCAATAGGTATACCCTAGTCGTGTCGCAGTATGAGAAGAGCAAGACTATCTACTACACCCTCAGGGCGTACGATACGTGCCCGTTCTCTTTAAGCAAAATTGAACCTTATCCCTATAGGAAGACGGTGAGTTTTTGTTTAGCTTAAATTACAGCATAAAGATAAGTGAAGGGCGCGTCGACTTCCTTGTAAAAATTCGCTTTTATGGAGCAAAATTAAACCTTACCGCTATAGACAGTTTTTGTATGACGTGATTTGAGCCTAATTATAACACGCCCCGCCGACAGAAACTTCCTTGTAGGTTCCCAAGGAAAACTAAAAGCATTTGGCTATGCCCCAGGAGGTTAATCTGTTAGATTGTATTGAGCGAAATTGAATCTTACCGCTATAGAGAGATGTTGAGTTTTTATTTGACTTCATTTCAATATAAGTATGGGGATAGCAGTGCCAATAGGTATACCTTAGTTGTGTCGCAGTCTGAGAAGAGCAAAACTATCTACTACACCCTCAGGGCGTACGCTACGTGCCCGTTCTCTTTGAGCAAAATTGAACCTTATCCCTATAGGAAGACGGTGAGTTTATGTTTTAGCTTGATTACAATATATAACGCAGCGGTATAGATAGTTGCCTCGCCACTTGTGTCACGGGTTCGATTCCCACGCAGGTCAGCTATTTGTGTGACTCATTAATTGTTCTGAACCTGGATGCATGTTATTAGTTATTCTATGTCTGGACGTTGAAATTGACGGACACAAAGTCCGGCACAGGGATTAATTTCCCTAGTGCGGGCGTTGTCTTAAAAAAAAAAACCAACATTTGGATAAAAAGGCAGTTTCAATACATACTGAGTCACGGCGCTCGACAGATAATAGAAATAGAAAGTAGTTAAATTATTTACTTTGTTTTAGCTTCAAGGCGAATGGACAGCACGTACCGCAGGAGGTTGCGAGAACCACAGAGCGACCTACCCGAACAACCCCAAGTTCACGATCACGGTACCCGATGCCAGGTCCCCGTGTAACATCGTGTTGGAGCTAAAGGGGCCCAAGCAGTACCAGCTGGGGATCGACGCTAGGGTCGAATCTCTAGAGGACCCTAACGTTACTGCGCCCTTCTTGAAAGAAACCTCGGGACCTTATAGGTGAGACTTATATTAAGCCTTAGATAATTAATATACGGATACGTCGCCGCTTGCTATGGGTAATAGGGCAAAGAGCATGTTCAGAATCTAATCTGAAAATGCTCTTTGGGTGACCTTGTACTCATAGCAAGGGGTGACGTATCCGTATATTAAACATTTATCTTATGATTACTACTAGTAGTACTAAGCATTTCAATTCAATTTTTAACTCAGATGTGGGTCATTATTTTTTTTGTATGTATAATGATTTTTCTTGTTTATGTATTTATTTAGTATTCAAAATATATTTGTAGTCTCTGCGATAAAAATATAATTTCTCAGTTTATCTACTAAACATTTAAAAATTTATTTATGCCGTAAAAATATTACATTTGTGTGGAATCGTCATTTTTTTACCCTACCGTGCCGTGCATGACGTTTCAGCTACTAAGAAACACTGCCAGAAAACTCAGTAGGAATCTTAAAACACATAATTACATTGTATTTAAATTATATTACATTGTGTTAATTTAGAGTGATTCAATCCCAAGCGGTTTTGGCACTTAAATACTTAAAAGTTTTGTAATATATAATAAGTTCAAAATAACTATAAAAGCTAAATTGTGTAGCAGGGCTTATTGCTACACAATTTAGCTTTTATAGTTCATTTAAACTTATTCCTACATTTCAATTTTAAATACAGATATGGGTCACTAATTTTTTTATGAATATTTAGCTGTGTCCTGCGTTTTAACTCACATTAAACTTATTAAATTATAGCCTGTGTGTTTTACGGATATATAAACTATATTACGACAAATTTACATCAAAATCCGTTCGGTAGCTTTTGCATGAAACATTAACAAACATCCATACATAATGCAAAAGTTTGTGATATTATATAGAAATTACAAACTTTAGCATTTATATATTAGTAGGATGATATCATGTCACTGCGATCATTGAAAACACATCAGTAGTATTGTATGCCATTATCTTATCATATAAAGATTTTGGAGACAAAATATAAGAAAGGATACCTCTTTATCCTACACCAAAAATAAAAAAAAATAGGAACAATCACATAATTGTATAATTTTACAAAATCTGTAAATTTAGTACGGACGACCGGCTGGCGTGCTTGGTAAATGCTTGCTTTTCACGCCGCTAGTCGTGGGTTCGATTCCCACTCTAGACAGATATTTGTGTACATGAACATGTCTGTTTGTCCTGAGTCTGGGTGTAATTATCTATATAAGTACGTATATACAAAAGAAAATTAATATATGTAATATATCAGTTTTCTGATTACCATAGTACAAGCTGGGCTTAGTTTGGGATCAGATGGCCGTGTGGGAATAATGTCTCAGGATATTTATTTTTCATATTTTTAATCGCCATTTCTATTGATCATTCATTATATAATCCATCTTCTCCTACCAGGCCTGGCTACGTGATGCTGGAACTTCGAAATCTGCCGGCAGGTCGATATATACTGACAATATCGACTTTCAACCCAGATCAAGTCGGCCCATTCTTCTTGGAACTACGGTCTACCTGTCCAGTTACATGCGAGGGGCGGAACTAGCGAGCGATTGGTAGGTGGAAGCAGGAAGACGGACGATTTTAGTAACACTGCGTACAGTACCCGGCGATAAGTATTGCACATCGACCTTTGGAAAGAGACAATCGGCTAATTTCGGCTTCGTAGAGCATTATCTCTGTCGCACGAACTACAAAGAGTCCGGTATCTATTCTTCAGTGATAGGCTTCGCCTGATGTTAAGCGATGATGTGGTTAAGTTAAGCTTCGGTTACAAAATATTTATAAACATTGTAGGTAATTTCGCGCGACTGACCTCGTAAAGGTTTCCCTCTTTTTTTCCTAAAGATGCGATAGTACAACTTTAAATGACTTAAATTTGGCGGTGTTACCAACTCTAAATATATATTATGAACTGGACGCGACCGCACTCTATCGCATTTGAACTTATGCGACAGAGATGCGGCTCGACGAAGCCGAAATTGTCTCTTTCCAAAGGTCGATGTGTAATACTTATCGCAGGGTACTGTATGAATCTTGAGTGTATAGACTTGTTCAATAAAGGAGTGACTATAGATGGTAATTATAAGGAGTAATATCTCATACGGCATTTAGTTGCAATTGTTTCCGCACAAAGTCATTAAAAGGTCGAGAAAAAGAAATAAATAATAATACTCTTTAATCTATATAAATAAAAGTGAAATGTTTGTACGCTCATAATTTCCAAACGGCTGCACCAAATTGGATAAATCTTTCTTTTACGTGTTCGTTACTGTCAGGAGAAGGCAAATATTTTAAAATATCAGCAAGAGAGTGTGCGAATGAGACAGAATACTGTGAGATATTGTTTTTTGTTTCGTCGATGTTTCTTCAGCACTATTTGTTTTCTCTCCGGAAGGAAACACGAAAAATATTGTACATTAAAATATTAGCATTATTTGTATTGACGGGAAAAAAATATGTCGGTACAGTACCCGGCGATAAGTATTGCACATCGACCTTTGACAGAGACACTGGACGCGAGCGCACTCTATCGCACTTGAACCACGACTGACAAAACGTCACATAGGTAGTGTGCGACAGAGATAATGCTCTACTAATCCGGAATTAGCCGATTGTCCCTTTCCAAAGGTCGATGTGCAATACTTATAGCCGGGTACTGTACGAAGTTCGCCGACACAGTTAGTAGTAGTATATATTTGAATGTTGAAATAAATTTTAATGAATTGTTCATAAGTTTCTGTTATATGGGAACCATAAATGATCACTTTATATATAAGCTGTGCTTCTTTTTAAGTTTTTAATTTTATATTTATCCATTAGTAGGACAATTGCATAATAGTTACCACTTCATTTTAAACTCTATCGTGTTGTAATAAGATCTAAAATCAATTATGAACATGCTATGACGGATTAAGGGATAAATTCGCAAAGACTAGCGTCCCTATTTGTTCTATACGTTTTGCTATTGTTGTTTCTCCTTTTTAATCTAGTCTCTGCGTCTAATCCATTTTAAACTCTATCGTGTTGTAATAAGATCTAAAATCAATGAATTTTTAAAACACACGCTATGGCTGATTAACGGCTAATCTTGCAAATACCCGCGTGTCAATTTGTTCTGCACGTTTATCTAAATTTTTTTTAATGAATGTAGTCCTTCCGTCTAATTCACCACTGCATCTCCTGTAAGTCAACAGTGATATTGAGAGGTGAGGTACTTTTTTGCTAGTCGCTTTCTTTTAGTCAAGCCAAACATCCATAAGCCACTAGCAGAACTTCAAAAATGTATTCAGCGGCTATTTATTCTGATTGTGTTAATTCTGACTGGCAACTTTCGTTATTTTGTGGTTATTTCATCATCATCATATCAGCCGAAGGACGTCCACCGCTGGACAAAGGCCTCTCCCATAGATCTCCACAGTTGCCGGTCTTGCGCTATTCTCATCCAGCGGTTTCCAGCGACCTGCACAAGATCATCGGTCCATCTTGTAGGATGCCTGACTACGATGCGTCTTCCGGTTCGTGGTCGCCACTTGAGAACCTTTCTGCCTTTCTTTCTTTCTGTGGTTATTTACTCAAAAATAAAACTTCTAATTTATAAACCTTAGAAAATTAAATATATAGGAAGCATTTTTTGCTTTCTTCCTGTTCCAATTTATAAAGGACGTAAGACTATTATGACTGATGATTTTGCACTTTCAACTCTGCTTCGGTGGGATCTGGGTTTAAAATTGATTGTTTTATCTAGCTATAATGTACACACGGCTACACATCAAGCTATTCATTTCCAGTATAAGCTGATCTCGCGAGATGAGAGGTCAGTTTATATTGGAAATGTATACCTATATGGAAATTCTTTCTAGTTCTATCCGTCCGTGTTGTAGTAGTTTGATTGAGTTATTTTTGGTTAACACAACAAGATCAAACGTCTAGAAATATGGCTGTATTTTGTTATATTCACCGTTTAGGATTTACTAACGGCATTAAACTGTAATTCTTTAGTTCGATAACTCATCAAATATAACTAAAAAAATATAGTTGTGTAAAAATTTTTTTTGAATAATTTTTGTGTGAGACTCGTATTTGTATTTTTTAGTTTTTGATTCGTTGAGCTTTTTTTAGGTCTTTTAGGCTTAAAATATGGGCTTAAATATTTATGTTTGTGACAATAAAAATGAAGTGATGTGTTTAGATCTGTGCCTTTAGATATATGGAAATTAGATGTATTAGCAAACAAAGGATATAAGAGCAATCGCATACATACTATATATTTTTCATGGGTATATACTAATTGTCTCTCGTTGGTCTAGCGGTAGCGTGCAAACGCGCAAATCCTGGTTCGTGTCAAATAATATGTATGTATTTAAAAATAAATAAGTATGTTTATTTGTTTGCCTAGTTTGGGATCAGATGGCTGTGTCTAATTTGTCACTAGATATAAGTTCATATATCATCATATTAAAAATACAATAAAAAGATATCATAAGATAAAAAAATCAAAATATTTTCGTCATATCAATCAGCCAATTTTTATTTAATTATATTCAGTAGCTTCACTCTCTTTGATAATTCCGGTTTAATGACGCTTAAAATATAAATATATTTGGAATTAAAAAATAGCTAACAAATAAGTGTAAAAAAGTAATATGGAATATAAAATTTAAAAGAACCCCGCAATTTCTCATAGTATCGTATTCTACTAGTCAAGTAGTTTCATTTTATATCATATTGTGGGTGTTGTGTAAAAATATGTTATTCGCCATTTTGTGGCGGCGGCCATCTTGGACCGATTTTCATCAAACATACCTAGGAATACTCCCGAGTAATTTACCTTTCAAACAAAAAATCATAATCTGTTCATCCGTTTGAGAGCTACGATGCCACAAACACACACACACAGAGACACGTCAAACTTATAACATTCTATATTTAGGTATTTGCGTAGGAGGTTAACAAGAAATGGTTCAGGTAATGAAGTATGCCGTTGTTTCGAATGTCGCAGCCTTCTCTATATAATTCCATTAAATCTTTAATAAATTTAACATAATTATTTTGTTAAAACTTGCATTCAATTATAGCGATTATTTGATCTTCTTCGGTACAGTGGTTTATGAAATTGTGTTCGTTTCACAGGCACACCGTTTCTATTAAGTTATTTCCCGTAAATACTCTCGCGAATTTGTGAAATTCCATTGACATTGGTCCGTGGACTGCGAACGTTGAAAGATGGCACTCTTGGGAATATTATTTTTAAATATGGTCTTAACGTTTACGTATTTTTTTATTCACGATAATGTTGAAGGCAGATGGTTAATACAGTCGCCTCGTCACTTCGTGCCCCGGATTCGCTTCCCGCACAGAACAACTATTTGTCTTAACCATAAATTGTTGTTCTGAGTCTGGACGTACTTTGTGTTTGTAAAGTACCCCGGGGCATGAATTAATTTCCATAGTGCGGGAGTTTACGTTTTATAAAAATATGATTATACATTTTGAACTAATATTTCCGTAGCATTAAATCAAATCCGCAGTACACCTGGCTTTTGACTGAATTCGTTCAGGACCCATTCAGCAGATCCATCCTTTAATAAATCATGGTTAGGATTTCGTTTCAACCATCAATTACAAATATTTTTGACTTCTTCAAGGCGGATTGTGAATGGATCTGGTTGAGAATAACTCATAATATTGAATAGTTGAATATTTGTTGTTTATATTCAAAAATGTATTAAAACGCGTCTTGGTCAATTTCGCAGTAAGATAATTTTTATTAAGCTGATTAATTATATTTTTATCCTATAACTTATTTCTATGTCAAAGTTATAAGATATGAGTTATATAAGATGTCGTCTGCAAACAAAGTGCATTTATAATTCGTTACAGCTGGTATAGCATTAATTCTCTTTTCTATATTAATATAGAAAAGAAAAGGTAACTGTCCCAGCACGATGCCTTGTGGGACTCCATGCTTATTTACGAGTTAGTCAGATTGACAATTTTAATTAGTTCTATTTTCCAGAGTGAATTTACTTACATTGTTTAGGACTTTTAACCACTCAAAAGTACCTCCTCTTATAATTATGAAGTTTTTCCAGCAGTATCTTATGTAAGACGTGATCAAACGCTTTGGACATATCAAAGAAAAGTGCGACTGTTAGTTGGTTTTTATCAATACTGTTTTCAATACTTTGTATCAGATTAAATGCAGCCAATGTGATAGATTTTCCTCCCTTGACTTGAGAATGTTTTGTTTTTTGGCAAATGACACAATAAAATGCATTAACGAATATACATCCTTTTGCAACCGGCGGTGAGTGTATCAGATACATTGGATGAACCCCCAATATTTTACCAGTGTCAACCTTGTTGTTACGCCTTCTGTAGAAAGAAAGAAAAAAGAAAAAACAATCCCAACAAGCACAGATAATCCTTAAGTTAACTTAGTTTACATCAAAGACTACAACTAATTACGTTTAGTTTACATTGGAGTTCATTTGGAATGTTACATTATCAGTACAAGCTAGGAAAAGCGTCTACCTCAGCAAATGCTTCAGTAATTAATTACTGTAACGCTGATCTTCCGATAACGCATATGGTACTGGCTTTAAGCTGAGGTAGATCAGCCATTCTTATATTAGTCCTAATTTTTTTTCTAGTTCAATTTTCAGAACATGTTTAGAGTAGGAAGAACATAAAATGATCCTGTGTCGGTATTGAATAATAGATGGAATAAACTCAAAGACATAACAACACGAACGAATAAAAACCTTCTTCTATTTACAGTGAAAACTCTCCGGCACATATACCCGACTTTTTTATCTGACAATTTAAAATTCATTTAAAACTTGTCGCAACTGGAACGTTTGCAACAGAACGAACAAAAACAAAGATACGCAAAACGTGGATACATCGGGTGGGGACGATAGTCTGCCTAAAACAGATACAATAGATTCAGTGCATGAATCGGAAATAACACACGCGCCAATTGTATTTTACTTCGCATAGGTAGTTCTTTTTTTTGCGGCCATGTTTGTCGGGTGTACTATGGCAAATAATCGAATATCAATTGATCGACCATTATAAATCGAATGTCCAAATGTGCGAACGTTCATAATTTCGAATGGTTAATAAATCGAACATATAACCGATAAACCTGTTATGTATCCATTTGCCATAAACGATTGATTTGTTTCGGGCTGTATGGTCGCAGATCTGAGTTCGATCAATTGTCACCCTGTATTATTGCATAACAGGTGGCGCAAAATTCCCGTCAGCTCGAATCTTTGTACTGACACACACACACACACCCACTAGAAACACACATAGAAAGAGACAGAGTAAGAGAGAGAGAAAGAAAGAGAAAATTGATGGAGGAGGCATAACGCGTTTTCTTTACATGGTTATTTTTATCAATCAATTTCTACTACAAAACTTCAAAGAATTTCCCTGCAAATAGATCAACATATTTTCTATTGGCATCTGAACAGTAGGTATAATAATATCCTGCGATATTATATCCTATCCCAAAATAAGCAGAGCTTGTACCGAGAATATAATAATAATATCCTGCGATATTATATCCGATCTCAAAATAAGCAGAGCTTGTACAGACGCCAGCACATCCAGCTACCCCAATCTGTCAAATTTCTTTTATAGATCTTCAACTTTATCACAAAAGCGTAAGGTTCACTTTCGATTGAGGAAAATTGACAGATTGGGATATCTTGATGTGCTGGCGTCTGTACTATGGAAGCCAGATAACCGACATATTACATACAGTACTTTTCTTTTGTAAATACATACTTATAATAGATAATTAGACCCAGAATTACACCTGCGGCGTGAAAGGCGAGTATTTATTAATCATGCCAACCGGCCCATCGAACAATAGGCAATCCCTTACATCCGAAATTCGTGTGGGGTGCCATCCTGCTAATTGCGTTTATGCAAATCAAGTACGTTTTTTGTGTCGTATAGTATGCGCTTGCTCTTAGAGTTCTAAACTACGAAATGAATCGAATGTGAATTTCAATGTGCTTGTAATAGCTTTTTTACATTTTGTTAAGTTGCAAGCCCGGTCGAAATACTTCAAGTGATTAGTAAAATTAACTTTTAATCGGTCATACTGTTAAGTAATTATTTTTTATTTATTTAGACTACAAATTAATAATATCATTTTCTTATGACACTGTTAAATCTGAGGTCCTGTGCACAGACACAGAATTTTGGTTATGTTTATATGTATAAATATAACCAAAATTCTGTGAGTTAAAAATAGAAGTTTGAAACGAATATATAACTAGTACGATTATTACAAAAAAATAAATTTAAAATACACTAATTAACACTAGAAAACTGAACATTGTTGTCCTTTGCTAATCATAATTTGAATTCATTATAGCTTTGATGAAATATATCAACTTTGGAGCATAGTGCAAGTTGTAGAATTACATACATACATAGACTCACGCCTGTTTCCCAGAGGGGTAGGCAGAGATAACGGATTCCCATTTGTAACGATCTTTGCACACGTCTTTTGCCTCGATTAGTGTCATTATATTCTTCATACATGCTCGCCGGTTTAGGGTGTCGGAGACGTTCTCAAGAAAGGGCAGGTCAGAAGTACCCTAAACCGGTGAACATGCTGTGGAATTACTGCTTAAAAAAAATACAATCGACTGCGTACTGGTTCGTTTACCACTGTGTGTTTTATAAGGAACTTTTTACCGCGCGCCACCATTTTGTGGAATCAATTCACTGCGGAAGTATTTCCGTTCCGGTATGACATGGCAACCATGATGGAAAATAAAGAATTATATCTAATCGGCCCAGGAAGAATAATAGGACCACTCCATACCATCCCGTGGGTGTCGTAAAAAGGCAGCATCGACACCTGAGTGCACACAATATGATGAATTTTATACAGAGCCGACAAAATAATATTTTTCGTATCTTACAAACTAATTTTGTTTAATTTAATTAAACTTCATGGGTAGACAGTGTTCTTTGAGTTTCTTTTTCTATTTATTGTACAACTTGTACTACATAATATATACATACACATATATAGGCATTCGTTCCGTTTAAAAAAAAACAACATTTTTAATTTCTGCACCGCAGTCGCAACTTAACATTATATAAAAAGCTATTAATAAATAGGTTAGTTTTAAGTTGCTTTGTTGAACTGACATTGTAAATTAGCCTATTTAAAGCACTGTTTGTATGTATGTCTTGTCTGGTTGTAAGAGTACAGGGTCAGGATTCAATCTAGGGAGACCCTAAGGCAACCAGATAATTGATAGTAAACTTATATATTTCTAAATACGTGTCTATATACGGAACAAATAGTCGTGCTCAGCGCACAATAATATGTCCTGGGCAGGTATCGAACCCGCGATGTATGGCTTTAAAGTCAGGGTCACTTACCACTAGACTAACAGTCCAGTCAAATAAAGAAATGCAGTCGAGTTCCTTCTCCTTTTTTAAGTCTGTTAAAAAAGAACATACTAAGAATGCTTTGGTTAGGTTAAGACTCAATTGACGCCGCTTCGGAATGGAATGGAAGCGACTTTTTGCAATGAAATTGTACACACGCCAGCACATCAAGCTACCCCAATCTGTCAAATTTCCCCAATTGAAAGTGAACCTTATGCTTATGTGATAAAGTTGAAAATCTATAAAAGAAATTTGCATGGTGAACTTTAATGTCAATTGTGTAAGATACAATCTAACTACGAGCGTTAATATTCTGTAAAATTGCGCTTCAATTCCATTCGGCGGCGGTGTTGAGCTAATGTTATGTTATGTATTAGCGAGTTTATATCATGTTGTGTTAATTGTAAGTTTTGCGTATATTATAAAGCAGCTTGTAGCTTGGGGGTCGGCAGTACACTACAATATTTTGTCCATATCCTACAAGGTGTTCCATAAAATAGTGGTAGAAATATAAGGAGTTTAATTTTCCCAATAAACTGAATAAGGTATAGATTACTTATACTAGTTTACTACTTTTTGTTTAATACTACTTGTTTACTTTACTTAGTTTGGGATCAGATGGCTGTGTGTGAATAATGTCTCAGGTCCCAAGATTTTATTTTGTGTGGTCACGCTGCGCCTTCGGGCTTACATTCTGTATGGGAAGTAAACGTTAAACTAGGTTTTGTTTTTTGGTTCACTTTTATGTAACAACACCTTGTATAAACAAATAGTATAATGCTATGGTGGATATTCTTTGCACATATTTCAAGTTCATCAGATTTCAAGTCCGATCGAAAGTAGCAGTTGAATATAAATAATGTTTTAATAACACATAAAGATCTATAAAAATGATTGGAAGTTAAAAATTCATATCCATACTTCGTCGCTACTATTTCTATTTATTTGTGGCTATTGGATGTCTCAACTACGAAAACTAATCTACCTGATTTTAAATGGAATATAAAGAGAATTTACTACTGAATTATTTTGTAGTAATCTGATTTTGTATTTTGATTACTAAATCCTAATCCTAACTAATATTATAAATGCGAAAGTAACTCTGTCTGTCTGTCTGTCTGTTACTCTTTTACGCCAAAACTACTGAACGGATTTGAATGAAATTTGGTATACAGATGGTCTAGACCCTGAGAAAGAACATAGGCTAATTTTTATAGTTAGGATAACACATAGGCCATATTTTATAAAGTTTTACGCGGGTAAAACCGCGGGGCACAGCTAGTTACCTATAAATTTCAAATCACTTGGGATGCATCAAGAAATTTTAAAGAACTTTCAGACATGTGTTTCCTAGCGTTGCTTTCCTTCACCGTTTTGAGTACGAGATTAACGTTACGAGAGGCTTGAACAACTGACCCTAGGATAACACACTAGGGTACGATAAAGATAAAGGACTTTCTTCTTTTTAGAGTCGGTTAATGATTAGGATATGGATTTTGTATTGACAAAGTGTTTTATGTTTGAATGAATTAAATTAGGTTTGATGTTTTGGATGTAATGTCGTGGTGTCCTCCTAGGTTAAGCTTCCGCCATCGTTCGCTTTGTTGCGTGTTTCGCATGCAATCACACATGCACTGCTGTGATAATTAATATCTATGCTAGTTTTAAGGACGAAATCACAGTGTATTATGAATAAATGTTAATATAAATCTATTTCTTTTATATAGAATGTTGATAAATTAAATATTTTGATTATATTTTTGGTGTTTTATTTGTTTCTGGCTCGAAGCCAGCTGCTCTCACCGGTCTCATAAGTGATCAGCAAGATTAAGCTTCTAAACTCGTGGGCAGGCCATAGATGGGAGACAGCCAAAGTGGTTTAATTTCTGAGCATTTCCGTGCTTCGGAAGACACGTAAAGCTGTCGTTACCGGTTGTAGCCATTCGACAGCAGTCGTTAACCCATGACAAAAGTTAACTAGTCGACTTGAACAACTCTGACACTAGAGTAACCACTGCCCATACGATAAGTATTCGTTTCTACTGCGCAGGAAAGTCTCTGATATGAAAGTGACTATGACTAGAGCGTGTCCAATAAGTCGAACCAATTGTAACAGACAAAGACAAAATATTGCAAGCGAGAGGCCTATGTCTTTAGCTGCCCAAGTAACCTCAACCCAATCTCTATAGTCGCTTGTAGTTTTTAGAGTTCCGTAGCTAAATGGCAAAAAACGGAACCCTTATGGATTGGTCATGGCTGTCTGTCTCTCCGTCCATATGTCACAGCCACTTTTTTCCGTAACTATAAGAACTATACTGTTGAAACTTGGTAATTAGATGTATTCTGTGAACCGCATGAAGAATTTCATACAATAATAGAAAAAAATGTTTGGGGGTTCCCCATATTTAGAACTGAAACTCGAAGAATTTTCTATCTACCCATGTGGGGTGTCTATGGATGAAGACCTCTTCAAAAATGATATTGAAGGTTCCTAATATCATTTTTTTTCTAAACTGAATAGTTACACTTCCAAAGTGGTAAAACTGTGTAACTTCTAAAATAAGATAATGACAAAACAAAAAAATATATTTATCATCAAATATATCACTACATTACCTACCATGCAAACTTCCACGGAAAATTGGTTTGAACGAGATCTAGTAAGTATATTTTTTAAAACGTCATAAATCGTAAACAGCAATTTACCTTTCATTCAATCAACTCAAATACTTGCTGCTACGGAACCCTTCATGGGCGAGTCCGACTCGCACTTGGCCGCTTTTTATAAAATAACGAAGGTCTGACCATGGTGGGCTCTTGCTTTATTCGTAACGTTCTGTATAACGGCAGATTAAGAGACGGAAGGGGTTCACTACATTAAGACGAAAAACTTTATTCCGACAGTCACAAATACGAATTTTAAAATACCGATTTTGATAATTCCGAATGGTTCAAAATTTCGAATATTACGACTCCGATTTATCATTACTCCTATTTTTATAATTCCTAAATTTCAATATTCCTAACGATTATAATTACTATTCTCAAAATACCGAGCTTCAATAGAACGAATACTTAAGTAATAAAAATTCCAACTTAATGATGATTCGAAACATCAACAATACGAAGGCTAGGCTTTTGTTTATATCTTGTAAATATTAAATTAAAGGCTTTGTAAAACTAAATAGCAAGACAAAGAAACACATAATTTCTCATCAGAGAGAAGTATACTATTAGGTATATTTAGTATGAGAAGGTAGAATTAATTAAAACTAATGACAGACACGTTTCCTACTCATAATTGCATAGGTTGTTTACAGTTAGTACCCTTGTGTATATATCCTATAAAGTTGTTAATTAGGTATCATACTGCTTGTTTTACTATATAGGTACTTTGTAACTACTTGACATTATTAGATATTATATCCAAGTTGTGTGTATTGAAAATAAGTGAAAACGAAAATAATAATACACAGTGCTGTACATTCGTAAATAATAAAGGCGGATTAGAATTGTTTTTGGATGGATATACATAAGGAAAAAAACAAAGTGTGCAGTGAGAATTATTATTGGAGGTGTGAATACAATAAAGATAAATTATATGGATCTAATGCAACATTGAAAACGAAATTAAATGAAGATAACAATGACCAAAAATTATTATTAACAGCAAAACGGATACATAATCACGAACCTGAGCCACTGAGGATGTCTATAGCAGAAATCAGAAATAACTTAAAATATGAAGGCACGAACACAACAAAAAAGACCTGTAACATGGTTCAAGACGTGCTGGGAAACTGCTTCAATAATGAGTTAAATAATTTGCCGTCAGTTTCAGCTTTGAAACAATGTATTTATCGAGAAATTTACGTTAAATATAAAAAACAGATTGAGCCAGACAATGTTCATTTTCAGGTTAATATGGATTTGATAAAAATTGATAATGACATTTTCATGATAAAAGGTATCGAATAAGATAAAAAAAAGAGGATAATGTTGTTCTCCACTCGCAAATTCATAAAATTGCTCAGTGAAGTCAAATTGTGCCATCTATATTCTTCCAACTATACACAATCCATGGTTCTTTGTAAATAAATGAGCAGAAAACTTTTCCTATGGTTTTTGCTTTATGTATACATAAAGACAAGAAATCATATGATAAAATGTTTGAACTTTTGCAAGAATATGCTTCTGAAAATGAAATTCAATTAGAACCAAAGTATTGTATAACTGATATTTGAAAAAGCAGCTATTTTGAGTATTCTTCAAAATTTTGTTAATGTTTTGACAAAAGGTTGTAACTTTCACTTTGGCCAAATTATATATAGACGTATACAAACTGAGGGACTGCAAAATTTGTACATAAACAACCCAGATTTTGTAAAAGACATGAAATGTATTTTTGCACTAAGTTATGTTAATTATGAAGAGGTGCCTCGCTATTACAAAGTCCTGATGAATTATTTTTATGGCGAAAAAGGAAAAAATAATCTTAGAATGGTTTGGAATAAATTACGTTGAAGGTAAAAATCAAGCCCCCCGTCATTTGGTCCATAGTTTTGGAATGTTCAGGAAGTTCATGAAAAAAATTGACCATGAACGCAAAATCACGCCGAATCTTGGCATCATCATATAAATATAATTATCAGGAAAAAGAACTCGGGGTTTTATAAAATTGTCAACGAATTAATAAAAGAAAGTAAAATAAATTTAAGCGGAAGCCAACAAAACCGAAACGAAGAAAGTATATAGCGAAAGAAGAAGCAATAAAAATAATAATTTTAAAGAAAAATCTATACGATGAAGTACATTTTTACAGTGTATTGGTTATCATTTAAAACTATGATTGTTTACTTTTGATTAAAAATATTTTGATTCGAATAAAAATATTTAGTTTCCCTGGTCACAATTCTAACGTAACCTAACCCAAATGATTCGCCAACAATTAAATAGAGGGGTCCTGGAAGTCGGCGGCTTCACACTACTCAACAGTAGTTTATCTTAACTGTATTTCATAAAAAACAATTTGTGTGCCAATAACCTACTACATATTTTTGGCGGTGTCGATTTGCACACCAACAAATCACTTCGCGCGAATCGCCTACAGAAAAAATAATATTATTTAAAGGAGTCGATTCGCACGTTTGGTGCGAGTCGAATCGTCCAGTAAGCCGGAAATGCTGCTCCGGTGAGGTAATGGTTACCCTACTGTCAGAGTTGTTCAAGCCGAAGCCTGTCTTCAAGCCTGTCTTCTAGTGACTATTACCGGGACCGACAGCTTAACATGCACTTTGGCCATCGCCCATCTGTGGACTGACCGCGAGCCTAGTTGCAGTAAGCCCTCCAGTTTGGCTTTTATAATTCTTTTAAACTTATTCATAGACATTTCTCGGATATCACAGGGAAGTTTGTTATCGAATCTTATACATTGCCCCATAAAAGAGTTACTTACTTTGTGGAGACGGGTGGTATGTAACACAAAGTTATGCTTATATCTAGTATTTATATTATGAGTATCACTTCTTTTACAGAAGGAGTCTTTATATTTATGAATATAAATTAGATTGTCATATATATACTGAGATGCTACGGTTAGAATGTTAATCTCTTTTAACTTCTCTCTCAAAGATTCTCGCGGGCCAAGTTTATATATGGCTCTTACAGCTCTTTTTTGCAATACAAATAATTATGGTGTTAATGTCCGCAGCACTACCCCAGAGAAGAATTCCATAGGACATTATACTATGAAAATAACTGAAATAAACCATTCTAGCCGTATCCACATCAGTAAGCCGTCTTATAGTTTTACGGCTTACTGATGTGGATACGGCTAGAATGGTTTATTTCAGTTATTTTCATTATTCTATATCTATTTTCGTTCTTACTTATATATAACCTTCTTCTTTTGAAGTCTGTTAATATCAACTTGGATTTGTATTTCCTACAATGATGTTCGCCAAAGACAATATAAATAACGTTAAAAAAAATCCGCACGAGTACTTAAGCTAAATAAAATCAAAGACAGCTTTCGTCCAGCAATATTAAACTTTCTAACCTTGTAGAGAGAGTAGCTTTCCATTTAAATGTTTTGATGAGGAGAATTTTATGTACACACGCCAGCACATCAAGCTACCTCAATCTGTCAAATTTGCCCAATTGAAAGTGAACCTTATGCTAATGTGATAAAGTTGAAAATCTATAAAAGAAATTAGCTGGATATGCTGGCGTCTGTACCACGGACCTAATCGTTATTCTGACCTTCGATAAGAAGTTATTACTTCATGCATTGTAATTCTTAATTGACAGCACGTCGTTTGCCGCACTGGTTTAAGTACTCGACTTCGTATTTAGGGGTCTATCCACACACAAGACAACTATTTATATGACCCATAAATAGTTGTTTTGAGTCTCGATATGCATGTTAATTGCATATATTTCAATTACCCCTCCATACAGGGATTTAAATAC
The DNA here is from genome assembly GCA_951640165.1 of Pseudoips prasinana. Lineage (NCBI taxonomy): Eukaryota > Metazoa > Arthropoda > Insecta > Lepidoptera > Nolidae > Pseudoips > Pseudoips prasinana. The sequence continues at coordinate 11,136,606 of OX621259.1, read as the reverse complement.
CAAGTGCAAGCATTGTCTCTAAAAAATATATGTATTCAAACATATAATTATATGATATCTTTTATGTAGTTTTTTAAGCGCTATCGGAAGATCAGCGTTACAATAATCATTATTATTTACTGTAACATTTGCTGAGGTAGACGCCTTTCCTAGCTAGTACTTATAATGTTGCATGCTTCATAAGTATTAAGTATATAAACTAAACGCAATTAGTTATATCGTCTTAGATGTAAACTAAGTTAAGGATTATCTGTGCTTGTTGGGAATAAACCTTTTTTATCTATTATTTATTTATTTATAATATGTATATCGATTCATGCTTGTTTCCCAGAGGGGTAGACAGAGACAACGGAGTTCTAATTGTCACGATTCTTGCGCACCTCTTTTGCCTCCTTTACTTTCATTATAATTTGGTCAGAGAATCTTCTACGAGGCTTCCTCTTTCTGCTGTACCATTCTCACAGGCTAGGTATACTTCATTTGTCAATCTTCTGTCATTCGTCCTTTCTAAATTACAAAAGTGTTTTAATCAAGATTTCATCATCGTCATCATATCTGCCGAAAGAAGTCCACGTCTGGACAAAGGCCTTCCCCAAGGATCCCCACAATGGGCGGTCTTGCCCATCCAGCGGCTTCCCGCGACCCTTGCAAGATCGTCGGTCCACCTTGTAGGGGGCCTGCCCACGCTGCGTCTTCCGGTTCGTCTGAAGTCTCACTGACGGGCAAAGCAAAACTTCTCTCGCAATGAGAGGGCATAGGGCATAGTCTGCCGTAATGCTCGTTGGTGGAATTCTCATGCCATCAAGAAAATTTTCAAAGAACTCTCAGGCATTTAGGTTTTTGTTCACGATGTCGCCTTTCACCGTTTTAAGTACGAGATAATTAATATCTAATGAATTCAAAAAGTCAGTGGTTGACTGACTCCACAGTCAAACGGTTTAATCATTAAGGCATTAGGTACTTGCTTAGGGAACCCAAATTAAAATTTAATTTAAAATTAAATTTCTCTAAAGCTTCGATATTGTAGATATTTCCATTGTCCTCAGATGAACTGGCCTGCAAAACTTTCGTATACATGAGTGAACTCGAATCAAATGCTACGAAATACTTTATAGATTCATTCCAATGAATTATACGAAAAATATACTGTGAAGAATTTTAAAGCATTTCAAAACCACTTATTTCAAGTTCTTTCAAGCCTCATTAGGTCTTTCGTTCGTCTTTTACAACTTTTATTTTCTGGCTCTATAATTTTATTTTAAAATGGTTTCCCGCGGGTTAATAGATAAATAGATATATTGGTATTTTGTATTAATACTTTACGCGAAATGGTGACTTAAATTGCAAATTTTTTATACCTTGGGCTACATTATTGCAATTTTCAAAAGGATCTCAATTTTTTTAAACGCGTTTTTTGATTGAACAAAAAGCGTGAAACTCGCGTCATCGTCACGTCACGCTTCCAAGGACCTTAGGAACACGTTTAAGTATTATATTGTACATTATTTAGATTAGAACTGTAAAAAATAGTTTTCACTTCTATCCGTAGTCTATTACTTTTTAATAGAATACCGCCCATGATACTTGCTGCATCTTTGGCGTACTTGTGTTTTTCAGAACAATTATTTATGTCACCCATATACGAGTAGGTAGTTGTACGGAGAGTGGATGTGCTTTGTGCACGTGAATTGCATGTCCCCGCGTGTTGGAAAATAAAAAATACAAAAAAATTAATAGGTGCAACGTGCTTGGGTTTGTACGTAGTCGATCAACGTCAAGAATATATTTCTTTTTTTATATAGTTACAAACATATTCTGACTATTTCCAAGCGCTTTAAAGGCTACACGAAGAAAAAAAAACCGTCAATAATTTTATCTATCGGTGTGTATCTTTTGTAGCATAACGGCTAGGACTAGAGGAAGATTCGATTCCCGCTGAACAAGCCCACATGGGACTACCCATGTGGGTTATTAAAACCAAAAAAAATTACTACCATATTGCATCATAGACGGCTAAAGTGGAAAAATTCTTACGAGACCTCCTTCTTTACTTCTTTGTTAGATCGTAGTTATAGTTCAATTTTAATTAAGTACTCGTAAGTGAACGGGCTGAATTGAAAAGGATGAATAAAATATTACTTTCCCTTAATTTAAAGATTTCCTTCTGTCACTCAAAATTACTTGGAGTGTACTCATTAATGTGTTTGTGATGGGATCGAACGGGGACAAAACGTAATATAAATGGTAAATCAAATACTCGTTAGTAATTCCGAGGATGTTCAATTGTGGACTCAATACCCTTGAGATAAGGAGCTTATTGTACACAACGACTTTCCTTGACTCTAGTAGTATGTGGTGCAATATAGGTGCGGAAGCGGGTTTTTAAATAATCGTGCCGCACTAGTTGTACAATAACCAATTGTTCATACAAACTTAAAGTGAAACTAAAAAAGGATATTTTTTGATAAGTCCTTTCGGGGCAAGACAGTCGGGACCAGACTCGAATGGTCCGCTTGGTGATAAGTGATCACTGTAGGCTATAACGGTTGCAACACATATGTTATTATTGACCCACTTAAATATGGCTACTGTTTTGTGCTACATAGAAATCTTATAGTTTCCTAAATAGCATCCCTAAGTATATACATTTATATCTGTCTGTTTTCCACTACCTGTACACCTAACTAGGTTCTAATCCCGGCTTGGACCATATACTGTTAATACAATTCAGTCAATAGATTGAGCTTCGGAGAGCACGTTAATCCAATTAGTCTCGGTTTTAGTCTTTGGTCAACAGATCTAAAGCTATATTAGAAGCATACAAGGAGCTTAAATAGATATCTTGGGACAACTAACACACTGCCATCTGATCGCAAACTAGACAGAGAATGTACTATAGATAACTGATAAACATACTTATGTTAATAATCGTGCTAATTAAACAATTATTGTCGTGGGTGATGAGATCGAATTTCTGGATTAACAGTCAAGATCACTAATAATTAGTCCAGCAGGCCAATTAAGTTCAAATCGGATACCAGACTTAGATTTATAAAGAAAACTACAAGTCGTTTATTTTTTTTTATAAAATAGGGCGCTTAACGATTACTCTGATTCTGTTAGGCTATTCTGTAAGCGTCTAAGTCGATAGTCGAGTCTCATATAATTTATTCTGTGGCATAAATGGTTGACGTAGTTAGTTAACCGGTTCAGTGCGGTATGCTACCAAATATTTCTTGGCGCCTTTAAGGAGCCACGCTCCACGGAATGTGATGGCGCCCTTAAAGCCTCATCCACCATGCATTGTAACTTGTTGCGTTTTCTTCATTTTTCACGTGTTTTAAATTTAGTTGCGGCTCGATATTAAACATAAATCGTACAACACACGTAAAAGAATTCCACGACGCGTGGCGCCTCTTGGGCGCCATCCGCATTGTATTGGTTAACTACAGCTATGTCTATCTATTGATTAATGTCAATGACTAGACATACCTGTTTAAAATTAAAATACCGCCAACTGGAAGACTGTTTATAGCCTACAAATATAAAACCACTTATTGTGTAAGCGGTTAAAAATAAAAAATAAACATAAGCAACTAACCCGCTTTATTTTATGACTTGCTCTACAGTCGTAACGTAAATGTTTTATAAGGGTACGCTTCAAAATTTAATTTAGCTTCGTGTGTGCGATTTCTCATTGTTTTTGTAGGTCTGCCGATACCAAGGTTGGAATGAGCCGCCAATTGTACTTGTCAGTATCGCTCTTCTGATTCCTGTGGAAAATTAAAGCTGGCATATCTGTTACATAAACGTTTCAGAGCAATGGAGACAAATTATGTAATGAGGTCGGAGACTCATATCACGAGGAAATTGCTACTAATTGGCTGCAAAAGCACCCAGGGTGTAATTTAAAGGGCCTATTATACATACAAAGACTCAAGCCTGCTTGCCAGGGGGTAGGCAGAGACAACGGATTTCCGGTGGTCACGATCCTTGCACACTTCTTTTGCTTCGTTTACTTGAGAGTAATCGAGGCAAAACAGGACTAAACAGCGAACATGTATAAAGATGATATTGAGTTGTCTTCTTCATGCATGCTCGCCTGTTTTTGACTATTGACCTTCGATGTTTGACCCGGCCTATCTTGAGAACATCCCATAATCCGGCCTTTCATTCACATATTCCAGGTATATTTGTTTATCAATCTTCTTTCATAAATCCTTTCTAAATGCGTAACCACGTATACCTTTTACAGTCTTTGTGACTTCATCCTTGTCCACACCACAGCGCTCTCTTACGTCAGTGTTTCGTATTATGATTCTCAAAATCACACCACACTCACACATGCTTCTCAGAACCCTTATTTCCACTTCATATATTCTACTTTAATTCCTATCAAGGGAACCCGAGGAATATGAGAACTATGTTCGGAGTTTCCCTGCTAGATCGTATCAGAAATGTCGAAATTCGAAAGCGAACCAAAGTAACCGACTTACCTTGACACATAGCTCGTAGAACCGACGGCTGCTGGGGCAGGGTTTTTGAATGGCACCTGAGAACCAGAAAACGCCGCGTGGCTCCCTACAAGATAGACCAAGATGATCTTGTGAGGGTCTCTGGAAGCGGGTAGCGCAAGACCAGCAACTATGGGGATCTTTGGGGGCGGCCTATGTCCAGCAGTGGATGTCATTCGGCTGATATGATGATTACGATGATCTAGTGAACTGTTTTGAGTACTTGATTCCATTGGTAAGAATGGCAAAAGCTCGTAAACGGATGAGAGATATGTGAACTTGTTTCAGAGATATTTACTCGATCTTTATCGACCGGTTATTTGGGGTGGTATATTGACATTCATCATGACAGCCAAAGTACATATCCACTGCTGGACAAAACCCTCTCCAAAGAATGAGGGGATATGTCATAATCGCCACGCGTAGCAGACGGGTTGGCAATCGTAGTTTGATGGTCATAGTTCACAGAAAAACGCTGCTGCCCGTTCTCTGGTAGGTATGTCCTCGGACGATTTTTACGCCCCACGGATGACATGTGGTGATGATATTCTATGCCATCACCATATACCACATCAAATATTGACGTTAAGGGAAGATATATTAGTAAAGGTAGATACAACGTTTTACTATTACCATTTCAGTTACAATTTGAGTATTGCGGAAAAGTTAGTAACAAAATTGAAGTATGCAAAAATGTGGATCGGACATATTACAAAATATTGAAAACAATACTGCCCCTAATATTATGGTATGCTATAAGCTGAATACGCATGTTTTAAAGTGCATATGGTAATTTAATAACCTATACATAAAGGCGTGAACGAGATAGCTTTATGCTGATTACACTTGACCATGAAGAGTGCACACAATATTATTATGCTGGGAGAGTGCAAAACACATTTTCTTTTTGTACTTATGGAATAGAGACGTGGCCGCTTACTATGGGCCTCATCAGAAGGCTAAAAGTCACCCAAAGAGCAATGGAGAGGGCTATGCTCGGAGTATCATTGCGCGATCGAATCAAAAACATCGAAATCCGCAGGCGAAAGCGACACTTAAATTAACCAAACATATTTACGAATCAGCCCTCGAATTTTAAATTTAATTACTTGTATCCGAGTTTTTAATTATTGGAAACGTTGGGGCCCGTTTTGTTTGAATCCCTAGGCACGAGTGTTTACGTGCTGTGGGCTAAATTTAATAATGTAAATAATTTTGGGGCGAAGTTGAGTTGTTTTTGAAGTCTGTTCGAAGCAAGTCGATAAATGAAGTTAACCCTTAATTCGACAGCGACCGCTGGGACGAAACTTTACTTGAAGTATCTTAAAGAAAACATGCGGTCACAATAACTTAAGAGGCTGATAATACACAATTTAAGTCATAATTTTCATTTATTTATGTTATATCCTGGGACATTTTTCACACATGGCCATCTGATTTCAAACTAAGCAGAGTTTGTTCTATGGAAACCACATTACAAAAAAAAGGGATTTTATTCACGTAGACTTAGAAAAAGCGCTTGTAAATAGTCAGAACATGTTTGTAGTAATACAGTTATTATTTCTAGTTACTTATTACAGATATTTAGGTACACGGAATGTTAAAACATTTATACAATTTATTTTACAATGGTAGTAGCTAGCTTGTATTAAGTTATTGTCAAGGAGATTATGTTTAGGTTTAATTATTGAAATTTATATTTTACTACATATTGTCTGAATGGTTCTGTCTATATTAATATAGACAGGTATGAATTCAGTATTATTATTATAACGGACCTTGTGTTTAAAACGATTTATAACTGATATATTACATAATAATCTTAATATTTAATACTATAACTACACTCAAACTCAGGACAAACCGACTTGTTCATGTACACAAATATCTGTTGACAGACAACTATTTACCAACCGCCAACCGGCCCGTCAAAATATAATTATGGCACAAATAATCTTTTTTTTTGATAAAGCAGGGGAATGCCTACGCATGCCACCCGTAAAACGTGTCTGTTATGTCGGACTCACATCGACTATACCTATTCTGCCGTGGACTTCTTCTCCCGCCTGATGGAGGGAGCCGTGGGAACGCGGGTATCCTGCTCCGGGGCCCCCCCTTTTGCGCAATGTCCCCGGGACAGGTACACTGTTTGCGGACTTCTGCCAGATCGGCACAGCGCTGCAATGGACCGAAAACAGTTCGCTGCTTTCCCGGAGCTGCTTGCACATGGCCGTAGTTGAGGACGCTTCTGATTCTAGCACCGCAGCCTCAGGGGACTTGGGGTACCGGCTGCCGCCGACGCCCCGGCGCCTCCTCAGTTTTCGAGCGGTATCGACTTGCTTCCGATCCCACTCAGCGGCCTCCTACTGGAACATAACTGCCACGCAGAAAGAGACCACGGCATTCCATGTGATGGAATCGCCTGCCAGCATCGCATAAACGTTTGACGGGCGCGACATATTATTTTTCATCACCCCATCACGGAAAGAGTATTTTTGCTCTTCGATATCAGAGTGGAAAAGTCGTTTTTATCCTCTAGAGCAGTGTTTTTCAACCTTTTTAATGACGCGGCCTCTTTAGTACGAAGAAATATTTCGCGACCCCCCTAAATTCTTTTGCGATCCTGTGAGTAGCTTTCCCAACCTTTTGCGACTTCCCTATAGAAGCTTCGCGACCCCCCTAAAGAGGCTTCGCGACCCCCTAGGGGGTCGCGACCCACAGGTTGAAAAACACTGCTCTAGAGGTTACAGCAAATTTGAATTTAGAACATCGAGTGCACTAAGTTTGTGAATGCAAAATATCAATAAACCTATTTACTTCTATCTCTATGGTGCCGAATTTATCATACATCTTTTTAATTTATTAAAAACTAAGACTCGGAACCTTCTTGGTTTACTTTTTTTTTTAATTTGTTTGCGCGTAGAAACGTTTACTTCATTTTTTTCTTAATTATACCTAAGTATTATTTGTTATAATTTAAAGAGTGTCATGTAATACTTATAACATAATATAGTAATTAATACCTATACTGAAATAAAAGAATTAATAATAAACATTTTTTTGCCATTTAGTAATTTCCTCGTTGAGGTGTGATGAAATGTTACATGTGGCACTCGAGTGCAAAGATTTTTACCTTGTGCTCTTTTGATTTCCTCGCTAATGCTCAGGATTCTAATTTTAGAATCCTTCGCTTACTCGGTTACCAAAATTGAGCACGCGGTTAAAAAGCAACTTTGCACTCTTGTATAACAAATAACTATTACATTTCATCCTGTATAACAGAATAATGTCATAATAAACCCCTGTTATGTTCCAATCTCTATGCTTATTTACAGCGGACACGTTCCCTAGTTATTGGCCTCGTTTTGAACGTATATCAGTCTAAACATAACTTTAATAACTATGTTCAGAGCTATAACTTGTTTGCATATTGCATTACATTTCTAAACAAAGCGTGCATGCAGTAAAGTAAATGTGACATGAATTAGGAAACTTGGATTGTTTCTCGTTTATAAGTTTGCGTTCTGACAATAAATCGGAGTACAGTATTGTATTTCCCTGATGTTGGTAAATGAATACGGAAGAAGAACGCCGCTTACTCTGACATCATAATAACTGTATAAAGTCCAATTATGGACAAAATTTATCTTGGGGATATGCCATAATCCCCACGCTTGGCAGACGGGTTGGCGATCGCTGTATGATGATCGTAGTACACAGAGAGACGCTGCTGCCCGTCCTCCGGATATTTCCTCGGGTCGACTTCTACGCGCCCCACGGGATGAGATGTGGTGATGATATTCTGGTATTCGCCGCCGACACCACAGCCTACTTACTCTGACATACTACAAAGATAATTAACCATGAGTATGACAATTTTATTGCCGGGTTTTAGACGCTCGAATACACAATACGGAGAACACTGAAACTCTTTTGTTATTAAATTGATTAACAATATTTTTAAGCTAGTTTTAACATATGATTAAAACGTACTATTAATATAAAATACCTATAAATAAAAAACTGAATTCAAAACGTCACCCGTATCGTACCCCGTTGAATAGCGAGGCTAATACGTTGTTCGGATATATATTTTCTTCGCTTAACTAACAATAGGAGGCCCCTATTGTTAGTTACCAAAATAGACTTGTTATTCATAACTTAAATTGATTTTGATATACGCCCCTTTTTCTGATATTATGATATAACAGTCAACGTGGCATTATGTATTGTCTCCAAGACTAAAAGCCGAACGTCACTGAGCGCTTAGGACTCCAGCTCGAGGGCAAGATCGACTTTGTGTCCACCGGCGTCAAGTTGTGACCATAAATCAAGGCCGACAATATGAGAGTTACTCTTGGGCGAAGTTTCTGTTGGTATCCAACACCTACGAGGAACTAGCTTTGAACTTGGCGTGGAGAGAGGCGTCTGCATCCAGCACGAGCTTGTTGCGAACGCTAAACAGCGTGTCCGCAGAACCTGAGGTCCACTTCATGCTAATACAGCAGTCAAGCTTAGTCAACGTAGTAGCGATAGACAGTAGTAGTAACGTAGCATAGACAAGACATTATCGAATACATGGTCTTGTCTAAGAGTGGTGAATAATAATACCTTAATATAGACAGAACCACCAGAAATATGTAGTAAAAATATTAGACTTAAACTAGATAATTAAACATAATCTCTTGACAATAACTTGATACGAGCTAGCTAAATATCATTGCTATAATAAAATAAATTTTATAAATGTTTTCATACAATGTGTACCTAAATATCTATGTTACTAGAAATAATAATGTATACAACTATATTCATCATCATCATTACAGCTAAATGAGTCCACTGCTGGACAAGCCTCCCTCAAGAATCGTCTTGGGGGGATATGCCATAATCGCCACGCTTGGCAGGCGGGTTGGCGATCGCAGTAAGATGGTCATAGTAATCAGAAGGAAGCTGCTGCCCATCCTCTGGTAGATATTCCCTCGGGTCGACTTCTACGCCCCCCACGGGATGAGATGGGGTGATGATATTCTGATTCTGATATTTGTCGCCGTCACCACACAGCTGATAACTATATTACTACAAACATGTTCTGACTATTTACAAGCGCTTTTTTAAAGTCTACTTGAATAAAAACCTTTTTTATTTATTTATTTTATTTCTTATTTTAGTGGCGTGGCGGTAATTGTTTTCCATCAGGTGAGCCACAGCCTCGTCTGGCACCTCTGGAAATACAAAAACAAAACGAATAAGTGTACCTATACGTACAATTTTCTTTTCAACTTGATAATGTTTATTTGTTTCTTCAAATATCTATGGCCGGATTATATTTTGGTTAAATAATCAGTATTGCCAAACATCGTGCCAATGCTGCCAGCCTTCTGGGTACGTTCCCCGGCCACGATGAGGAATTTTTTGACGCTGTTTATATTTAGTTTATTTTATATTTAAGTATGTAGGTTTAATGTAGTTATTATTTTTTATTATTATAGTTATATCTAATATACGTTAAATTTATGTTATTATCTCAATAATTTCATAGATTTTACACAAATATATGGTCAGGGCTATATTGGTATACATTCAGCATTATGAAAATTGGCACGACAGAATCTTTTCAGAATCTTTTTTTGGTTTTCCGGTTTAATCGCGTGAACAAACGTGGAATCGAAATATTACGAACAAACGGGTAATTTCATTGTTATTTTTTCAGACAAAGAATACTATATTTACTAACAGTGTTTGCCGAGGAAGACCTCGTCGAACATTCTCTGACCAAATCAGAGACGTTCTCAAGAAAGGACAGGTCAGAAGTACCCTAAACCGGCGAGCATGTATGAAGAATATAATGACAGTAATCGAGGCAAAAGACGTGTGCAAAGATCGTGACAAATGGAAATCCGTTGTCTCTGCCTACCCCTCTGGGAAACAGGCGTGAGTCTATGTATGTATGTAGTGTTTGCTTTTGCATATTACTGCTGTATTATATGTTTATATAACTATACTAATATTAAGGTATTTAACAATACATCTCACTCAGTAGTGAATATGACTTCTAATCCATATATTATATAGATTGCATTTGGCTATTATCAAGGCGCCCAGTAGGCCTCTAACATGGCTAATTGACTGTTGTCTTACGACTTCAACCAAGACCGACAGCTTAACTGGCTCTATGAAGCAAGGAGATGTTCAAAATTTAACAACTTGGCTGTCACTCATGTATAGATCTTTCATACAGCGATACTGGAAATAAAATATTATCAGGCGTAAGAAATAGGGACCAAATTTGTAAATATACGGAACTGTGCAACGGATCACTGCCAGTAAAATAACTAAAAATAGGTATATTGTAGGGTGGAACAAGCACGTAGGAGACGCTCACAGGAAGGCTCGGCATGGTTTTAGTAACTGGGTTCTGCGGGGTAAGCCACGAGCAGGGCCACAGTATATAGATATGTGTGAAACACGAAAAGTGTTCAAGAAAAAATTGAAGTGGTGCCAGGATAACGCTGAGCAAATAAAAATGGATTTACTAGCCGCAAAACATAAGGCGAAGTATTTTAGTAGCTTTTGGAAAAAAACGGGGCACTTAAATCCTAAGCCGAGTGTTCCTTTGAGCGTCGACAGTGTAGTCGGGGATCAAAATATTGCGAATGTTTTTAGAGAGTTGTATACTTTGGAACCATTGCCGTGTGACTTGGGTAACTTGAACAAACCAGATGTCAGACCTGGGGAGCCCTACTGTCGAATTATTCCATCAGACGTGAGGAACGTCATAACGAAGATGAAGCGTGGAAAGTCACCAGGTCATGACTCTATAAGTATAGAACATCTACGCTATGCAGGTGTACATCTGCCCAGAGTCCTCAGTCTATTGTTTAATTTGTGTATAGGTCATTCCTTTATTCCGGATGATATGATGAAAACTGTATTAGTTCCTATAATAAAGAACAAAACCGGGGATCCATCTGACAAGCATAATTACCGGCCGATATCACTGGCAACAACCATGGCGAAGGTTCTTGACAGTCTCGTGAACATGCAGTTGAACGAACACCTTCAAATACATGACTTGCAGTTTGGCTTCAGACCTAATCTGTCAACGGAAATGGCAGTCATGTGTCTAAAACAAACAGTTAGTTAGGTATTATACCGACAGGAAAACACCTATATATGCGTGTTTTCTTGATCTCTCAAGGGCCTTCGATCGGGTGTCTTATGATATTCTTTGGCATAAACTGCTTGAAGAGACTACTGTGCCGAGGGAGTGGGTATCTCTCCTCAGATACTGGTATAGTCATCAAAAGAATGCTGTCAAGTGGGTCAACATGCATAGTCGAGAATATCATTTGAAATGCGGTGTGAGGCAAGGCGGATTGACTTCCCCGAGTCTGTTTAATTTATTTGTAAACCAGCTGATTGGTGGGCTCAGTAGAGGCAAGGTCGGTTGCTCAATTGATGGTGAAATGGTTTATAATATTAATTACGCAGATGACATGGTTTTATTGAGTCCATCAGTTAGTGGGCTTAGGAGGCTTCTGGGTATTTGTGAAGCTTATGCCCTGTCGCATGGACTCAAATATAATACTACTAAGAGTGTTATCATGCTATACAAAGCAGGAAACAAGGCTCCCTCTAACGTACCGCTAATTAAGATCGATGGGCCGGCACTCGTTAGGGTGTCCAAAGTAAAATATTTGGGTCACATGCTGACAGACCGGCTACACGACGATGAGGACATAGAAAGGGAAAGGAGGGCGTTGGCAGTCCGCTGCAATATGTTGGCCCGCAGATTCGCACGCTGTACTACAGATGTAAAACTGTTACTTTTCAGAGCCTTCTGTCAGTCTTTTTACACGTGCAGTCTGTGGATCAGCTTTACGCGGCGGGCTTACAATGCCCTGCGTGTTCAGTACAACGACGCTCTGAGGGCAGTATTGAGGAAGCCACGGTACTGCAGTGCTTCCGAAATGTTTGCGGATGCATCCATTGATGACTTCTTTTCCATTATAAGGAAAAGAACTGCATCGATGATGAGTAGGGTCCGTGGTAGCACCAATGCTGTCCTGAGAACGTTAGCGTCCAAGATTGACAGCCCTTTTATCGTGTACTGGGCAGGTGTACACCTGCACAGAAATAGAAGATAATAATAATTGTGTTAATCTGTTTTGTTTACTAACAAATTACTAACACTTTTTTGTATTTATTTCTGTGTACTACTAACATCCCGTACTAACCCTAGTTTCGTAGTTAAATTATGGACTTATATCTGTCATTGTACATATTTGTCTGAAATAAAGATTAAATTAAATTAAATAGGTGCTTCACCTCCCCTATCACTTACGGACAGATGAGCGCAACTGGCTGAGAGTGCCTCGAAGATACGCTATTATTTTTTATTAAACATTTATTTAATACCATTTCTTGAGTCCATAAGGTGTTACTTACAAAAAATCTTAGTGTACTGTTAGTAATTTTACAAAAATATCCTGGGACATTATTTATCGGCCATCTGAATCCAAACTATATAGAGCTTGTACTATGGAAACCAGATAACTGATATACTACATATATTACTTTCTTATGTAAATACATACTTTTTTATTATTATTTTTGTAATAATAATATCTAGCGACAATGCCACACAGATCATCCTAGCCCCAAACTAAGCAAAGCTTGTACTATGGGTACCAGGCGACGATATACGTACTTATGTAGATAAATAAATACTTAAATACATAGAAAACATCCATGATTCAGAAACAAATATTCGTGCTCATCACACAAACATTTGCACTTACCTGGATTCAAACCCAGGACCACCAGCTTCGTAGGCAGGAGCACTACCAACTAGTCTACTTAGATATTTACATCCAGACTCAGGACACACAGACATGGTCATGCACACAAAAACCTGTCCTGGTTGGGAATCGAACACCCGACCTGCGGCGTGAAAGGCAAGTATGTACCAACCACCACGACCGGCCAGTCGATAGTTACCACCTCATTTTATACTCTACTGCGTTGTAACATTAACTCATGACCTGACATCACACATCATGACAATTATTTATACCTGTACCTACTATACTACCTCCCTAATATGTTTAAAATGACAAATTACAATGTAAAAATATTGCAGTGCCCTAGCAGGGTTCATGTTTGGTACTGTACCTACTTTATTGTTAAGACCTATGTAAACCCATGAATGCAATAAATAAATTGAAATTGAAATAATAAGAGATAAAACCAATGCATTATGAACATACACTAAGACCGGTAAAGGTTTAAAAGAAAATTTGAAATTGGATGTTCTTAATATCATTAAACTAATAATATAATAATAATCACAATATCCCGAGACATGATTCACACACGGCCATCTGATCCCAAACTAAGCAGAACTTGTACTATGGAAACCAGATAACTGATATATTACCTACATATATGTATTACTTTTCTTTACGACTACTCTTTACTTTAATGACTGCCTCGTTGGTCTAGCGGTAGCGTGTTCGCCCGCAGAGAGCGAGGTCCTGGGTTCAAATCCCGGGTCGGGCCAAAAAGTGATTTTGGGACTTTACTGTAAAAATAATTTTTTTCAGCATCAGCCCGAAGTCTGGGAGTTGGCGGTATTATACCCCCGTGCCTCGGAGAGCACGTAAAGCCGTCGGTCCTGTATCTGACCTCTTTCCGGTCGTGTCGCCTAGGCGTCCCATCGGATCATGAGAGTGATGGAATAGAAAGTGCTCCTGTGCTTGCGCACACACTTGAGCACTATAATATGTCCCGCGCAGATGGTTAATCTTTGTTAAGACTGGCCGCCGTGGCCGAAATTCGGCTAGGAGGACATTATTATTATTACTTTTGTTTACATATACTACTTACCCAGACACAGGACAAATAGAAATGTTCATGTACACATATCTGTGCTGTGTGGGAATTGAACCCACGACCTGCGGCAAGAAAGGCAAGCATTTACCAATAGCCCGTCATAAAACCAAGTTACAAAGAAATGCAACTATATTACTATTACTTTAGGTAAAATACTCTTTTGCTGAATTGGCCCACTACGGTGTAACATTTTACAGGTTGTGGGAGTTATAACATTTTACAGCTTCGAAACGAGTATTCCATTATATTATGCCAACTAATTTATTCTTACTTTCCCTAAGGAAAAGAAACAATCTTGTTCGTAACACGGTTTACGTACGTGTACCTATCTGCCACTTAATTGAGAAGACTCAGATTAAATTACTCAGTCTGTTTATGTACGTATCTTAAGACTTTTATTATCTAATTACAAAGAGAAGGAGGTTATCAAAAAGGGTTTCACGTGTGGCGCAGCGGTTAGGACAGTCGCTGCGCTATTTCGTGTTCCGGGTTCTATTCCCGCACAGTACAACTAAGTTGTTTTTCTGAGCCTGTGTGTGCTTTCTGTCCATCAGGTATATGTTTGTCAAGTACACCGCGACACAAGGATTTATTTCTCAAGTGCGGGCGTTGTCTTCTTTAAGAAAAAGAAACCGGCCAAGTGCGAGTCAGACTCGGGCCCGAAGGGTTCCGTACGTCAATTATTAATAACGGCAAAAAAACACATTTGTTCTATGGGAGCCGCACTTAAATATTTCAATTTAAATATTTGTTTTAATCTAGCAAAGAATTCAAGACTTTACCTTGAAAATGCAGTTTTAAATCCTCTCGGTTCTCTAAATTAATTAAACTCTTTACTACTTTTACATTTATTGTATATCAATTAGACTATACAAAATTTTGAAAGTTTGAGGTTATTATTTAACCGAAACATTAGGACGGTGCCTTAACAATTAATATGCTTTTGTTAATTATTTCTATAGCTTTAAGGGAAGTGATCCCTCGCAGACAGCACTTGACTAAGACCGATTATCACTGTCAATCGGATTCGTGTCAAACTGCTTGTTATGGAAACTGTGTAGTCCGAAAGCTCTTGGAAACGCTATTACGTACAATATCGGCGGATTCGTTCATACGCTGTCGTTAGTAGTGTTGCTATTATCTACATTGTAGGTACTTTTAAGGAGAATGTTATGAACTCGATTCTATATGGTTTTCTTTGCTGGCTTGCCTGTTGATCTAGTGGCTGGTGACCGTGACTGCTTAGCCAGAGGTTGTAAGTTCGATCCCCACCGAGGGATAATCTTTGTGTATGGAGCACGACTATTTGTTTCATATGTTTGCCTCATGTATATATATGTTCATTTAATTTTTTCTAATTTACATACGTTCAGGCTTCGAACCATAGTACCAGTAAAGGCTTTTGGTTTCTTTTATAACAGCGCTAGAATATTCTAGATCAGTGTTTTTCAACGTGTAGGTCGGGATCCGTCGCGACGCTTCTATAGGGGCGGATTGAATATTTGTCACAAAATAAAATACATGAAAAGAAAGCAATGGTTAGAGGGGTCGCGAAATATTTATTCATACTAAAGGGACCGTGTTATGAAAAAGGTTGAAAAGCACTGTTCTAGATAATACCAGAACAAAAGAAAAAGGATAGCGTACAAAATTCTTAATACAAAAATTGACATTAGATGGTTCCAGAATTAAATTCCAGAAAGAGATGGTGCGAGTTTTAATAATGATAAGTAAGAAATAGGTGAAGACAAGGTCAGAAGCATTACGATTAATCTGTCATATAAGCCAAGATTCTCGATAGAATAATATGACTTTCGAAATGTTTAGAATTTGGAACAATTAATAGGTATATAAGCGGAATTTTGAAGCAGAACGGTGAGTTTTAATTCTAGTGAATTCGAAGGCGAAGGCGAATTAAGGAAGAAAGAAAGTGGAAAACTGGACAAGTGCAATCAGTGAAAGTAAACAGTGCCAAGTTTGGCACTGTGTACTTTCACGGAGTTATAAGAGTCCCGCGTACGTCAGGACTTAAGCTTTTGCAGTGCTCGTCACGGGGACTCTGAAGTATGCCACGTGTGGACTCTAACAGAGAGCTAGTCACCGGGAATCTTAAGTACGTCTGACCCGTGATCTTAGTGGTGAACCAACTGTCACTATCGATGCCAATGAGCAGCATACCCGCGTTCCCGAGGCTCCCCCCATCAGGGGCCAAGAAAAGTCCCCGGCAGGTTGGATTTAGTCGGTGCGAATCCGACATAACCACCCGCAAACACTTTTTGTGGATGGCATGTGTCGGCATTCCTCCTGCCATAATAAAAAAAACCGGCCAAGTGCGAGTCGGATTCTCACATGAAGGGTTCCGTAGCAGCAAGTATTTCAGTTGAATAAATGAAAGCAAATTGCGGTTTATAACGTATTAAAAAAAACTTGCTAGATCTCGTTCAAACCAATTTTCGTTGTTAGTTTCTACGGTAATGTACATCATATATTTTTTTGAGTTTTATCATTCTCTTATTTTAGAAGTTACGGGGGGGGGGGGGGGGGGACACTCATTTTACCACTTTGGAAGTGTTTCTCGCGCAAACTATTCAGTTATACAAAAATTATATTAGGAACCTCAATATGATTTTTGAAGACCTATCCATAGACATTTTTGGAGTTTCAGTTCTATGTATGGCAACCCCCCAAAATTATTGTTCTTTTTCTATTTTTGTGAAAATCTTAATGCGGTTCACAGAATACACTTACTTACCAAGTTCCAGCAGCACAGCTTTTATAGTTTCGGAAAAAAGTGGCTGTGACATATACGGACGGACAGACAGACATGACGAATCTATAAGGGTTCCGTTTTTTGCCATTTGGCTACGGAACCCTAAAAAGGCGCATATTGCTGAGGAGTGATTGTATGTGAACCGTCACGCTCGGGTCAGTGACGCTGTTACGAGTATACGTGGCTTCATATAACATCAAGCGTTCTTGTCAATAACGCACAAAACCATGTAGGCTCCACTCAGAATAAACCACGTTTAGGCTGATTTCAGAGTCGCGCCGGCAAGCAGCGCCGTCCAAACGCGCGCGCTTACAATTACACTAGATAGTAGTTGCGTTTCATAGTCACGCAGTTCAAACGCGCCGCGCCGGTGACACGCGCGCCGTCGGCCGCGCTGCCCGAGCTCCTCTACTGGCAGCTAGCGTTTCAGAGTGACGCGTCTCACACGCGCCGCTGTTGAGACGCGCTGGCCTCCGGCGCGTGCCGCGCGCGTCACTCTGAAATCAGCCTTACTGTCTGACTAGAAGTTTTCCCTTCTATCCTATTATCTTAAGGATAATAGTCAATTATCTTAAGTATATCACTATTTTTTTTAAAGGTAATTTTGGTATTACTTTTTTTTTAACAGTTAACTGTATCCATATTTACCGTCCAAATATATTTCGTAGGTAACGTTAGCAAAATTATTATCCTAAATGACGTGGATAAAAATAATCATTTCACAGATTTATTTATTTATTATAATAGATAAATCATCAACTTAACACTAAACATTTGAAGATGACAATTTATTGAGTTTAAGACGTTTAAGACGACGGTGTTAAATCTCTACAGATCACAAAATATACTAAACACAAAAAAGAAACAATACTTAATACTATACTACTAATGCAAATTAAACTTAACCTAGAAATAAACATTTAAATTTGTATAAAAGTAAAAACAGAGAAACGTAGAAACATAAATTTTTTAACTAAAGACTAAATCATTTTAATAATTAACAAATAAATTATGATATCTATAAATTATATTATTTATTAAATATAAGTTGTTGAATTATTGCTTAATTGAATCAATACAACTCTTGGCAAACTGGCGAATGTTTTTGCAATTAAAAATATCAATGTTTTCAACACAGTTTACTTTATTATATGTCGATAAAAGCCTTTTAATGGGATTATTATGGGATAAGTATTAGTATTGCAACATAGTAAATAGTCAGTAAATAGTCCACCCATAAGTTTATTTATTCACGAATCCTATATAACGAATAAACTAAGTTACTCTTACTTAAGTACACTAAGGGCAGGATCCCCAAATGTATTTCTAGGTATTCATTAAACTTCCAAACTCTAGGATTCAATAATCAGGTTCGGTCTAGTCTAAGGGTGATTACTTAGATCTCAATTTTGGGAAAGCTTTAAGTGGAACAAGGTCGATTTAGAAGGAATTAGCAGCCACCGACCTTCACTGTGCATAGTAGAAACTTTTACCAGTGTTAAAAGATTCGAATTTGTATAAAATGAAACAGTCCTAAAGAAGATTTTTTAGAGTTCCGTATCGTCGAAATTTTTACATTATTACTTACATTTTGACATTATTTATGTTACAAAACATTACAAAAACATTTTCTCTACGATATCTAATTACGACTGGTCAAGAACTATTCGAGTTCAGTAAAATCGAAACAGCTTTAATAACACGAAGTTCAAACGAAACAAATTTAACTTTAGACACTTACTTTTTCTCTAGAAAAAAGTTCGACGTTTCTGAAGAAATACTTATTAGATGTCTAGCCAGATCATCGACTTCTCAAGTCAAGTGCATCGGTGCAGGCACACTTGGGTCAAGTAGTGACTTCTATAACGATCACGTAACACACAGTTATACAGCCTATCAAAACAATCACATATTAAACTTCGTAATATAGTGAAATATAACAAATCAACAGTATCATCATCATCAACATGTAAGCCTAATGACATCCAGTGTTGGACAAAGGCCTCCCCAAAAGATTTCCTCAATGGATTGTGTCGATAATTTGGAGGGATATGAGTAGGTTAAGTAGTCACTCCTATAACGATCAGTTAACAAACAGTTACACAGCCTATCAAATCAATCACATGTGAAACTTCGTAATATAGTGAAATATAACAAATGTTGTGTATCATCATCATTATGTCAGCAGAATGACGTCCACTGCTTGACAAAGGCATAAATCTTTTGAGGAGGCTAAAAGATTTTCACAATGGAGTTGTGTCCTTAATTTGGAGGGATATGCCATAATCGCCACGCTTGGCAGACGGGTTGACGATACGATGGTCGTAGTACACAGAGAGACGCTGCTGCCTGTTCCCTGGGACATAGGGTATAAGTCCTAGGGAACAGGCAGCAGCGTATCTCTTGGTATAAGAGTAGGTCAAGTAGTCACTCCTATTACGATCACTTACCAAACAGTTATACAGCCTATCAAATCAATCACAAGTTAAACTTCGTAATATAGTGAAATATAACAAATCAAGAGTATGATCATCATGTCAGCCTAATGACGTCAACTGCTTGAAAAAGGCCTCCACAAAGATTTCCACAAATGTTTATTTTTTTATTCTTAAAAGACTACGCCCACACTAGAGAATCTAATCCCTGTGTCACGGGGTAAGTTACAAACATATAATAGACGGACAAAAATTACGTCCAGACTCAGAACAACTATTTATGGTTCACACATATAGTTGTCCGGCGCGGGACTCGAACCCGCGACACGAAGCGGCGAGGCGACTGTCTTAGTCTTAGCACGTGGAGTTGTGTCCATAATTTGGAGGAATACGCCATAATCGACACGCTTGGCAGACAACTTGGCGATCGCAGTATATCGATGGTTATAGTACACAGAGAGACGCTACTGCCTGTTCTCTGGGATATAGGGTATAAGTCCTAAGGGACAGGCAGCGGCGTCTCTCTTAGTATAAGAGTAGGTCAAGTAGTCAGCTTATCAAATCAATCACGTATTAAACTGCGTAATATAGTGAAATATTACAACTCTTGAGTATCATCATTATCATCATGTCAACCCACTGACGTCCACTGCTGGATAAAGGCCTCCCCAAAAGATATCCACAATGGAGCTGTGGCCATAATTTGGAGGGATACGCCATAATCGCCACGCTTGGTAGACTGGTTAGCGATCGCAGTACGATGGTCATAGTAATCAGAGAGACGCTGCTGCCCGTTCTCTGGGATATCATGTATATGTCTCAGATAACAGCAGCATCTCTCTGAGTATAAGAGTAGGTCAACTATTTGACCTACTCTTAGTTTGTTAAGTGATCGTTATAGTAGTGACTATTCACTCCTATAACGATCACTTAACAAACAGTTATACAGCCTATCAAATCAATCACATGTAAAACTTCGTAATATAGTGAAAAATAACAAATCTAGAGTATCATCATCATCTTTATGTCAGACTTTTCCTCATGACGTCATGATCATCATGTCAGCCCAATGACGTCCACTGCTGGATAAAGGCCTCCCCAAAAGATTTCCACAATGAAGTTGGGGGGATATGCCATAATCATCACCCTTGGCGATCGCAGTACGATGGTCATAGTACACAGAGAGACATTGCTGCCCGTTCTCTGGAACATATACCCTCGGGTCGACTTCTACGCCCCCCACGGGATGAAAAGGGATGGCGATATTCTATCCCGCCAGCCACACAGCAAATCGTGAGTATACACAAACTTAAATTGCGCTTCGGGGAAAAGGATCAAGGTAGCCCTTTTAACTCCCACTAGGAACATAAACGCCTTATCTGTCGATCTCAACAATTTCTTCAATACTATCGGGAACTATATTTAAGGACATTCTTGACTAAGCCTATGAAAGCAAATAGGCCTATTTCTATACATAAATATACCTCGGACAATAGTTAACTACCCTCTTGAGAATCGTCCTTTTCCGAGTTTTGTTATTACGTTTGTACATTATTCTTCATCAATTACACGTATGAATAGATAGGGAAATACTAGGAAAGGTTCTCAGGATTGACTTAGAACAGATTCCTAGAATTTCCCTATCTGCTAACTTAGTATACCTATACTAAGAACAGTAATACCCAGTACTTACTGAAACTCAGAAGTAAACTTACTAATCAAATCAAGCAACAGGGAGCGGAGTTGCACCCTCTACCAATCATACAAAGGTGCCGTTAAGCTACGAATGATACTCACCGGCAGATCAAATTTACGAGTTCCTTTATGGACACACTTATGGAGAATTCATGGAGTCTGGTTTTGAAAATATGTCTACTTGATATCTTCACTTTTAAAAACACATGCGAACTTATCATATTGTCTAAACTGAAAACAAGGAAACCATAAAAATAATATTTGGCCGCAAAATAATGCTTATGTAGCTTATTATTCAAATGTACACGCCTCTCATTCTCAACACAAAAGTCCTCCCCAAAATTCATGTCCCCAACTACTGCGTAAATAAATAACAAAATAACTGAATCTATTCAAATATATTCGACCAAAGGAGCCCAAAGTATCAAGGCGGCACGGCCAATATCACAGCAGTAAAAAAACATCGGGTAACGCACCCACCGTCCCCTACTTTATTGCTTTTGTTAACACACTATGATCAAATCACATTTAAATACGGGACGCGGGTATTTGTTACATGAAGGGAGGGGGATTGGGAAACTTTTTGTGATAGTAGCTGTTTTTTGGGTTAATTTGGCTACTTGTTGTGAGCCAACGGAGTGGAAAGTTCGTGGTCATAGTTAAAGTATCCTGTTTGAGGACATGAGTTGGTCATGTTACTGGATGAATGAAGAAAAATTATGAATCAAAGTCAACATTTCCTTAATAAACAAATGTTCTTCTTTTGATTTTTTCGCTTTTTATTCACGTAGACTTTAAAAAAGCGCTTGTAAATAGTCAGGACATGTTTGTAGTAATATAGTTAAGTATACATAATTATTTCTAGTTACATAGATAATTAGGTACACGGTATTGTATGAAAACATTTATAAATTATTTTTTATAATAGTTATGATATTTAGCTAGCTTTTATTAAGTTATTTTCAAAGAGATTATGTTTAAGTTTACCTTCACAACTGATAATAAAGGAGGACGTTTGTGAACCGAATTATAACCGATACCGAAATATCGGCGTCAAAATGTCGGTAGTATTTATTTACTTACGTATCGTATAGACAGTGGTTAGTGTCAGAGTAGTTCAAGCCGCCCAGTAGGCCTCCGACATAGCTAAACGACAGCTTAACGTCCCAACCGAAGCACGGAGACGCTCTGAAATGAAACCACTTTGGCGGTCACCCATCTATGGACTGACCGACTGATAGTTGCTTAACCTCACCGATCACTTACTGACCGGTAAGAGCATCGAGCTATGATTGCCTCGTAAGTTGCAAGTTTATAATATCATACTTATTCAGATTGTATAGTATAGTTATGTATAGTATAGTATTGTGTCGTCCAGTTGTTATTATTATTAGAAATCTATATCTATTATTAAATTAGTGTAGCCTCTACATTCTTACTTTTTGATAGTTGTATGATCCGTGCACCTACCATGCTATCCTAAGGTTGACTGGCAGAAAACGCCTTAGGCATTAATTCCGGCTTTGTGCTATTATATGTGCATAAAGTTATAAATAAAATATATACCCTAAAGTACATATATAGCGCATATATATCATATTATATACATATTATAGATAAATTACACCCAGTCACAGAACAAATAATCGTGCTCATCACACAAAGATTTGTCCTGGGTGAGGATCCAACCCACGACCTCTGTTCTATTTCACTTACCACTAGACCAACAAGCTAGTCGGTAAATTCTCCATAAAATTAATAATACTGGGACATTCACACACGGCCATCTGATCCCAAATGAAGCAGACCTTATACAGACGTCAACACATCAAGCTACCCCATCTGTCAAGTTTCCCCAATTGAAAGTGAACCTTATGCTTATGTGATAAAGTTGAAAATGTGTAAAAGAAATTTGACAGATGAATAGCTGGATGTGCTGGCGTTTGAACTATGGGAACCAGATAACTGATATACTACGTTTCTTTGGTAAATACATACTTATTTAAATAATTACACCCAGACTCAGGACAAACAGACATGTTCATGCACATAAATATCTGTCTGTTTAATGTATTGAATTCTATCCCATCCTTAAACCGAGAAGAATTTTAAAGACTACATAAGAAACTGCTGCACAGAAGATTATTAACAACCTTAGTCACTTTTCTTTTCATTACCGTTGTATACTAGGTAGTTATTAAAGGAGGTTTATGCGTTGCGGAGGCTGGGTATAAACCTCTTTCCGTTAATACCGACTATATTCTGTCTATCCCGGCTTTATTCGGTTCACTCTACGACCCCCTATAAATATTATGGACCGTTGGACTTGTTAAGTTTTCGCATGTCTGGCGAGCCCTTTCGTGAGCGTCCTGTGTGTTAACATGGCTTGATTTTCTTAGTTTTTATAGTACTCTGGCTGTGCCCAGCAAATAACAAAGTGATTTTTTATACTTTTTTGGAGGCAGACACTTTCGTGAGCATGAACAGTACAACCCACCAATGTTTCTATTGGTCGGTATGAACAACTCTGACTGACTCTGACTTCATGTAGACTTTAATAAAGCGCTTGGAAATACTCAGAACATGCTTGTAGTAATATAGTTAAGTATACATAATTATTTCTAGTTACATATAGATATTTAGGTACACGGATTGATAAAACATTTATAATATTTATTTCATAATATAGAGAAAATTGCATTTCTCCTTGAATAAAGTGATAACTAGTGGAAATAAAACTACGCATTCATTTTGCATTTAATTTTCATGGACTTCCACTACGTAAAGCCTGATTCCATTACTTAAATATTCGGTCGGTTCAGTCAGCCATGTTTCTAAAACACAACCGATGGATAACGCCTACATCCTCCGAAAGGGAATCAATCTAGGGAATTCTAAATTTGATCAACCAGTGTGTATAGTCGTAGCTTAAGGCAGACCACCTACCCCGGATTGACTGAGGGAGCTTGGTGGTTCGAGAACCGCCGAAACATTAAATTTATGATTTCCCATTTTTGAGATTAGATTTCGGCTTGGCATTGCAATACAAAAAAATGTGTGCAAGGTGTTCTCAATATGATGGATCTTTCACATGCAACTACGAACATCTGATATGTAAGACATGGTTCTAGAAAACAAAGCCTGTAAAGTAAGTAACCTACTTCCACCGAAAGGGAACGAATGGTGTGCCTCGGTAATAGGTGTGCAT
Organism: Pseudoips prasinana; assembly: GCA_951640165.1. Lineage (NCBI taxonomy): Eukaryota > Metazoa > Arthropoda > Insecta > Lepidoptera > Nolidae > Pseudoips > Pseudoips prasinana. Next base: position 11,112,087 of record OX621259.1, on the reverse strand, counting down.
ATTTCATTCCTCACTAAATCGGATGGAAGCTTCAGAAAAGAAAACTATTGGCGTATTCAAAATGACGAAGACAAAATCATTACTGAACAACAGCATCACCGAGGAAGAAGAACAAGTTCGACGATTGAATCAAAATGTCAGCGCCGTCACGGACAGGGTACAACAGCCCGCCGGCCAGTGTGTATCATTCGTAGTGTCATGCTTCGAATCCAAGTACCAGTTCTGAGCGTCTCCGTGCTTCAGTGGGAACTTCAAGCTATCGGTATCGGTTGTAGCCATTAGGCAACAGTGGTTAAGCCATGTCAGAGGCGTACTGGCGGCTTGAACAACTCTGATACTAGGGTAACCACTACCCATACGATACGTAAGTACCTAAGTGGTGAACCAACTGTCACTTTCGACGCTAATAAAAGTTCCTTTACAAACACTCGTTTCATTTCCAATCCCCTGACCCACCGTTTGCCACAGTTATAGTTTAACGCAGAGCGGTAAACACGCACCCGGAGTGGTTTGGGATGCTTGGTTCGAGGTCTGCCGGACGATTAAATTTAAATAAAAATCTGTTAGTTGCTTTAAATTTCAAGTATAGAATAGATCTTTCCTTTATTTAAGTAACCAAGACTCATCAAGATTGTTGGTAACAAAAAAAACTTACGGCTATGTTAGTAATCACAGAGATTAAACAAACACAAGAAACATGTAAATAAGTAAATGAAGGTTGTGTCACTGTTGTGCCATCCGATGGGAGACTGCACAACAGTGACACAACGTATTTACAGTCCAGTCGACTGGCAACCATGCTATAGACCGTAGCCGTACATTTTTGATTGAAGAAAGCGTATTATAGTATTAATGAGTTCATAAATGACAAACGACAAATGTAACAACGTATTCTTGACCATTATGTATGATATTTTTGTTAGTTTTATTTTAGATTTTAGACGTGTATTGTACAACAAATGTTTCAACACAATGTAAATTGTTACGAAATAAATAACTTATGACTTATTTTAATATAGTCTGCCTAGACATACTTTTACATCCCCGGGAGACATGGGACAACATTAAATCTGTTCTAATTACAACTCTAACAATGATACGCAACTTTAATTACCAATTAGGCAAATTGTTATAAATTATAATGAATGGGCCAGTTTACGAACTTTCGTGATGATTTTATTTATTAATTATATATTTGTGCGACAAATATATCCCTTTGTCGTCGGGTGCTTTACAAAAAAATAATTGTCGGACACAAAGTACAACCGGACTCAGAACAACTATTTATGGGTCACATAAATAGTTGAACTGCGCGGGATTCGAGCCCGGGACACGAAGCGGCGAGGCGACAGTCGTAACCGCTGCGCCACACGTGTCGTCAACACTTTTGACTGATTTTTTCTAAAAAATCAACACCACTAATATTTTCTACATCGTAGCTGCTACGTCATCGATGCTACGCCGTAGCTGCTACGTCAAAGAGTGCTGAAGCAAACTATTATACGAGTAATATATAGGGTTAACTAAACATTTCCAGAACAAGTCACTTTCGTTAACAATATTTAAAAACTGATTACGATATTTAAAAATGGAACTCTAGCTTTATAATGCCGTTTATTTCATGTATTCTTAACTAGCTGTGCCCCGCGGTTTTACACGCGTTAATCTTTATAAATTTATAGCCTATGTGTTAATATAGGTGTCAGCTAACTCTATACCAAATCTAATTAAAATCCCTTTAGCCGTTTAGCCGTGAAGAAGTAACAAACATACACACTCATACACTCACAAACTTTCGCCTTTATAATATTAGTGTGATATTGTTTACGTATAAGCATTATTATTAGCTCGTAGAGCCGAGCTAAGCTAAGGTGGGGCAGAAAGGTTCTGGAGTGGTGACCACGAACCGGAAGACGCAGCGTGGCCAGGCGCCCACAAGATGGACCGATGATCATGTGAGGGTCGCTGAAAATCGCTGGACGCGGATAGTGCCAGACCGGCAATTGTAGAGAATTTTGGGTGAGGCCTATGTCCAGCAGTGGGCGTCTTTCGGCTGATATGATGATGATGATGATAAGCATTGGAACACCAGAACTGCTATGCTTAAACCTAAAGAATACAGATATTGTGAGGTATGGCTTGCTTAAAAATATCTTGATTGAACTAAGACTAATTGTGTTTATTATATTTTATCAACAAATAGAATACATAAACAAATAATAGGTCTTTACCTATGAAATTGCCGTTTTGTATGAAAAAATTTAAACGAATTTTTTTCATGAATTTTTTTATTTGTATTAATCGAAGTAATCACCCATGCAATCAATGCATCTTTGCCATCGCAGTGGCAGTTTATTGATGCCCTTCTTAAAGAAATCAGCTGGACGGGAGGCAACAAATTCTTCAAAGGCATTTTGTACTGCCTCTCGGGTATTGAATTTTTTTCCCGCCAAGAAGTTATCCAAATTCTGGAAAAAGTAGTAGTCTGTAGGCGCAAGGTCTGGTGAGTAGGGCGGATGACGGAGAGCTTCCAACCCCAGTTCTTGCAACTTGGAGACCATCTGCTGTGCAGTATGAGGTCGCGCGTTGTCGTGCAGGAGCAGCGGAGACGAGCGATTGACCAATGCTGGTTGGAGATGCGCCAGCTTCTCCATCATTGTGCTCAGTTCTTCACAGTACACATCTGCAGTAATGCTCACCCCGTCCGGTAAGAAGCTGTGATGAATCACACCGGCGCTAGACCACCAAACAGTGACCATCACTTTTCTAGGGGTAAGTTTTCGTTTAGGGCATTGTTTAGGTGCTGAACCAGGATCCAACCAACTTGCTGAGCGCTTGCGGTTATCAAACAGAATCCATTTTTCATCGCAGGTAACAATGCGGTTCAAAATTCCTTCATTTGTGTGTCTGTTGAGCAGTGCAAGGCACGTCTCGACGCGTACTTCGCGCTGGCGATCATTGAGTTCGTGGGGCACCCATTTGTCAAGCTTTTTTACCTTGCCAATTTGACGCAAATGGACCAATATTGTTTTGACGCTAACGTCGAAAGCTGCTGCTAATTCAGCCGTAGATTGTGTATCATCAGCTTCCACAACCGCCTTTAATTCGTCATTGTCGACCAAAGTCTTCGGACGACCGCGAGGTTCATTTTTCAGGTCGAAATTTCCAGAACGGAAGCGAGCAAACCAATAACAGGTGGTGCGTTGGTTTGTAGTGTTAGCTCCGTAAACGTCGTTGATGTTGCGTGCCGCTTGTGCCGCGTTGCTGCCACGACGGTACTCATATTCCATAATTACTCGAATTTTTAACGTATCCATGATGACGAAAAAGATTGAAATGCGATGAAAATGTAACACTAATCAATAAAGAAATGACTACTTTTGGAAAAAAGAATCCATGTTTTTAAAATAAAATTAATTTGAAATTAGAATTCTTAGCCAAACAAAAATTATTTTGATTTGAAATGGCCAGTACTGCAGAACGGCAATTTCATAGGTAAAGACCTAATATTAATCTATAAGATGGTTCATGTATGCAACGATACAAAAAAGAAATGAATTTCCATCATCCAGCTTAATAGCTGAAAATAGTAGCAAACCGTTAAAGCGAGGCATTTAAAATTGAAAACCTCACTCCCGTGAGAAATATCTCGCGAGTCTTGTTCAGTCTTTGTGAAGCTTGCCTATCTATACTTTAGGTTCTTTTTATATTAAATATAAGCTTTTTTTTTATTTATTCTCTATTGCACACAGAAATACATATTCATATAAGACATTAGAGCTAGCATGTACACAGGCGAGCTTAACTCGACTATGAGTTCTCTTCCAGCAAACCTTTGTCAGAGTGAGAGCTTATATGAGATAGGTTAGAAACAGTGCACAACAATTTGACTTAGGAATAATACAAAAATAAAGACAAAACAGAATTTACCAGTGGTAAATAAATATATACATAAACCTGCTTACTAAGTTACTTACGTAACATATACCTATATATATAATAATAAACATATAATATATACATAAATATTAACTGCCTGCCTGCTTAGTTAATTGAAAGAAGTGTTCTTTTGTTTTTCTCTTAAACACGTCAAGAGATGTTGTAGCGCGAATTGAATGTGGAAGGGCATTGCACAAACGCACTGCTTGAACTGTAAATGATCCGTCATACCGGCTTGAGGAGTGAGAAGACATTCAAAGTAGAAATGAAGTGGTTGAACGACAGATTTTAGTAAATGTATAATAAGTAACGACAGCTTTATCTATATAAATAAAAAGACAAGTCCTGACTGACTGACTGACTCATCAACGCCCAGCCCAAACCCTTGGACCTAGAAAGCTGAAATTTTGCACAAATGTTTGCTTTATAATGTAGACAAGGAATAAGGAAGGATTTTTCGAAATTCAGCCTCTAAGGGGGTAAAACAGGGGCGCTAAGTTAGTATGAAACTTTGCCGTTTTTGAAGTTTGAGGCATCAAAATTGGTATTTTCCTTCCAGTTAAAAATAAAAAATCACGTATTTCAGGGTTTTTGGAAAATCCACCCCCAAGGGCGAAAAATAGGGGATGTAAGTTTGTATGGAAAATGTGACAATTTTTAAGTTAAACGCATGAAAATTTGTATTTGGCCTTCCAGTTAAAAATAAAAAATCACGTATTTCAGGGTTTTTAGAAATTCCACCCCCAAGGGCGAAAAATAGGGGATGTAAGTTTGTATGGAAAATGTGACAATTTTTAAGTTAAACGCATGAAAATTTGTATTTGGCCTTTTAGTTAAAAATAAAAAATATGTATTTCAGCATTTTTGGAAATTCCAGCCCCAAGAGCGTAAAATAGGGGGTGTAAGTTTGTATGGAAAATGTGACAATTTTTAAGTTAAACGCATGAAAATTTGTATTTGGCCTTTTAGTTAAAAATAAAAAATATGTATTTCAGCATTTTTGGAAATTCCAGCCCCAAGAGCGTAAAATAGGGGGTGTAAGTTTGTATGAAAAATGTGTCAATTTTTAAGTTAAACGCATGAAATTAGGCATTTCAGGAATTTTGGGAATTCCACCCCTTAGGGCGTAAAATAGGTGAAAGTTTATACTGACTGACTGACATATCAACGCACAGCCTAAACGGCTTAAACGGCCTAAAAGACTTGAAATTTTGACAGAATGTACCTTTTATGACGTAGGCATCCACTAAAGAAGGGTTTTTGAAAGTTTGTATAAAAAATGTGAAAAGTTAAACGCATGAAAATTGTTATTTGGCATTTCAGTAAAAAATTAAAAATTTATATTTCAGAATATTTGAGAATTCGGGGGGAATTCTCAAATATTCAGAAATATATATTTTTAATAGTATATATATTTTTAATAATATATTTTTAAGGGCGTAAAGTAGGGTACGAAAGTTTCTATGTAAACTGTGACTTGAAGTTAATCGCATGAAAATTGGTACTTAGCATTTCAGTTAAAAATTAAAAATATATATTTCAAGATTTTTGGGAATTAAACCCCTTAGGGCTTAAAATAGGGGATGTAAGTTTGTATGAAAAATGCGACATTTTTTAAGTTAAACCCATGAAAATTGGTATTTGGTCTTTCAGTTAAAAATAAAAATATATATTTCAGGATTTTTTAAATTCCATCCGGAAGGGCATACAATAGGGGATGCAAGTTAAAAATTAATTTTTTTTTTTCAGGATTTCCGAGAATTCCACCCCTAAGGGTGACAAGTAGGGGATGTAAGATTGTATAAAAATGTGACATTTTTGAGGTAAACGCATGTAAATTGGTATATGGCCTTTCATCTAAAAATTATAAATATATATTTCAGGATTTTTGGAAATTCCACCCCTAAGGACGACTAGAATAGGCGATGTTAGTTTGTATGAAAGTCTGTATTTTTTTAGTTAAACGCATGTAATTGGTATTTTGTCTTTCAGTTAAAAATAAAGCAGTCCAGGGAATAATTTGTTGTTAAAAAAGGTCGTCTAAGTAAAGCGTTTTATAAGATTTGTAACTTCTTTTTTTTGGTAAATTTTATAACAAATATAAAACGACATTTTAATCAAATTGGGATAAAAAACGAATTTATCTAAAATTCGAGTTATCGTAGTATAAATTGTTGGTGTCGAGATGATCGCACCCAAAAAACATCATCTTAATTTTATTGATCTACAAGTTCACAATTTTGTAACTAGATGGCGTTAATATCGTTTCAGATCGCGGAACTTAGTTGGCATATCGGTTAAAATAAATAAATGCTTGAAATAGGTCGTCCAAAAATGAATCAATAGATGATCGCCTAAATCTCACCCAAAATATATGCACACATCTTAATTTTACCGCTTTACAAGTTTATATTTTTGTTAGTAGATGGCGTAATCATCGTTTTAGATCGCGCTATGGTTTCGTTCATAAAATATCGCAACCTAATCTAATGGGAGTTACATTTGTGATTAATGCATCGTTGATTATTCTTTTACTTTATTTGACTTACTGAATATACTTAAGGGCAATTGATATGTATTCTTTGATTTTTGCTTGATGATATCGGGTCCTTTTTGAAAATAACAGTAGCAAAGTAGTCTTTCATTTATTTCTTAGTAAGGTTATTTATAGGCTAGGTTTTATTCAATTTATATTGCTTATTTGTTTTAAAAGTTATATTTTTTAGATTAAGCTAGAAGTAAGTAGTTACATTGGTCATCATTCAAAATTGTCGCGGACAAAGTCGCGGGCACCAGCTAGTGTATAATAAATTTATTATTTATTCACATGCAAACGTACATATGTTAACGTATTTATAAACGAAGACCAACTGCAATAGGTAAATATATGCTTATATCACGGGAGAGTTTATAAATATGTAATTTACAACGTTGTCAGGGAGGGGTTTGGTTAGATGGCACGATCTTCAATCACGAAAAAAAATTACATCGACTCCAAAATACATACAATTGACTGCACATGTGGTTAAGATGATTTAGATGCTCTCACCGGTCCGTAAGTGATCGGCGAGGTTAAGCAACTAGGCTCACGGTCAGTCCATAGATGGGTCACCGCCAAAGTGGTTTAATTTCTGAGCATCTCCGTGCTTTGGAGGGCACGTTAAGCTGTCGGTCCCGGTTGTAGTCATTCGACAACAGTCGTGTAATAATAATGTCCTAGGGCATTATTCACACACGGCCATCTGATCGAAAATTAAGCACAGCTTGCATTATGGAAACCAGATTACATATTCTTCTTTTTTTTTGTAAATACATACTTATATAGATAATTACACCCAGACTCAGGACAAACAGACATGTCCATGCATACAAATATCTGTCCTGGGTGGGAATCGAACTCACGACCAGCGGCGTGAAAGGCAAGTATTAACCAACCACGCCGCCCCGCCCCGTCATATATATGCAGTGACTATCAATGTGGTTTCATTTATTTGAACGCCAGTTTAATCAGGCTAAATTGTTTCAACAAACACACTATCAGAAAATAATCTAACTGTATAAATTAGCGGTTTCCCATTTTAATGTATACAATGTGTTAATTTAAGCACTAAATGGTGCGGATGGAAAGTCAGTAATCGATATAGAATTTAATAAGAGCCTGTAAAGTTTATTGGTTATAAAAAATACGAATGTTGAATCCCTGTTATGACATATATATTTCCCGGCTGGAGAATGTCCAGAGGAAAGGAGAAGGAAACTTCTGGGCCCACCAGTTAACTAGTTGTAATGTGGATTAAAAAAGCCGTTATATTTTTCTAAAGGAAATCACAAAATATTGTATCATGTTTCTATATAGGAAGCGAGAAAACTTAAATTAAGTTATGAAACGAAATAATCGATTAAATAATTATGAATTGCTCGCAATCGATTAAGAATAAGTCGGTGAAATCTCAGAATATGTTTGAAAATCGAGTGACAAGTGTTTTACGTGGAATCGATTCATTGTGGATCGCATTCCTTTAATTTTTTTTAGGGGAACACTTCTCTATGCCTGACAGCCTTTACATACTCTTTGACTGTCACTCGTTCGTTGTCTTTAGTTTTAAGTGCGTACGTATTTTCCATGTTTTATTTGTGGTTTTCTTCGAATGTAGTGACTGCACGGGACGTGTGGGATCCAAACGTGCCAGATCTTCGACATGTCACACTCTCCATGCATAAAACCATAACACAACCGAGGCCATTCAAAAATATTTTGTAAAAATCTACAATGTTATAATTTAACCTCACTTTTACTATACTTCATACTTGATTCCTGGATAGCCAAATTTCACCAAAATTTCAGTGAGGTCTTGTTATTATATCCACTCACAAATAAGGCTACTTTGATTCAGTTAACACCTGGGCCCAGGAATGTATGGAGTACTTCCCTTCTCCTTTATTAAGTACCTACCTATGTTTTCGCTTAAAGATCAAATATAACTCTGATGAATACCTCAAGTTATGCGCCAAATTTCACATTCTTCCCTTGGCTTTACGACGTGAGATAGCGGACGTTAACTATCTCCTAAAAATAATTAAGGGAACAATTGATTCTCCCAAACTTCTAGCCAAATTACCTTTTCACGTACCAAGGACGTTAGCAAGACATCACAATCCCATCCATCTCCCGTTGGTTAACACAAATTATCGACAAAACGTTTTTTCGGCGAGCGAGCAGTTATTTAAACAAGCACCATAAAATTCATGACTTTGACATTTTTAATACTACTCTAGAAGCAGTACGACGGGTGATTAGCAAAGAATTCTTTCTGAGATATTTATAAAATCTATGTGTTGAGGATTTCACAATGTATACAACATGTAACTTAATTAACGCACACCCTCAGACACCCCAATTAGAATATTATGTTGTAATCATAATACATACACTGAATTTTTAATTTAACATGTATATGCATTGATATTTACTAAATTAGTTTCTTGGAATAAAGTTTACTTTTCTTTATTTTGTATTGAATGATGGAATTTGGATAAATACAAATTAACTGCGATTTTAAAAGTCTTATTACTTGATTTACGGTCCATTTCAATTCATTTTGACTGTACAGGGTTAATATGTCAATAATTTCCGTAATTTTAATTATTTTGGAATAAAAAATTACCTACATTAAAAATGATATAAATCGATTCAGTAAACGATTCTGAAAAAACTATTTTCAGCATGTGCGTTAATTAAGTTACATGTTGTATATACCGCTGTTCATGTTCAAATTAACTTGCTTCTTACAAGCGAGGACCTGTAATTGGCTTTATGACGCTTAGGAATGCTATTTATATTTGTATTTCAAGCTGTTGGTCTTCCTATTAAATAAATAAAAAAACTTGTGTGTACTTATGTACACGCGTTAGAAGTTATACTTCTTAAACTTGAACATAGTTATCAATTTTCATACCACCTAGAACTAACGTCATGCTGTTATTTTTACCGTATCGTAAAAATTCACTCTCATACATTTTCATACCACCTAGAACTAACTTCATGCTGTTAAATTTTTTGGTGTCGGTGTGCGCGCGCATCGTAAAAATTCACTCTCATCATTTTTCTCCATCGCGCCAAAAGAAGTATAACTTCAATAAATAGAAGTCGCCCCGGGGAAAATCTCTCAAAAAATGGGTAGCAGTGTCTGTCTGTGTACTATAACCATCATACTGCGATCACCATACCGTCTGCCAACCGTGGTGGTTATGGCATATCCTTCCAAATAAATGACACAACTCCATTGTGAAAATCTTTTGGGGAAAAGCCTTATACCTAATAAGTCTTTGTCCAGTAGTGGAGGTCATTCGGCTGACATTATGTACAGACGCCAGCACATCCAGCTACCCCAATCTGTCAAATTTCTTTTATACATTTTCAACTTTATCACAAAAGCATAAGTTTCACCTTCAATTGGAGAAATTTGACAGATTGGGGTAGCTTGATGTGCTGGCGTCTGTACATTTGGTTAAGTGACACATCATCAGCCTGAAATCGTACGCCACTGCTGGATATAGGCCTTACCCAAAGGTTTCTATAACGTTGCCATTTGGAAGATTTGCCTTAGTCACCGCGCTTGGCATGCAAGTTGGCAACTGCAGTTAGGTGGTAGCTAGTACAGAAGCCAGCACATCCAGCTATCCCAATCTGTCAAATTTATTTTATAGATTTTCAACTTTATCACATAAGCATAAAGTTCACTTTCAATTGAGGAAATATGACAGCTTGATGTGCTGGCGTCTGTACATAAGTGCTGCCTGACTACCTGAAGTATCCCCTTACCTTACCTTAGGTACCTTAGGTAGTCACCTTTTTCGACACCCACGGGATAATATTGGGTGGCCCTGTTACTCTTTCTGGACTGGAAACCACATCACTTAATCGCACAGTTTAGTGAAAACTGCTTTTATTCATTTGATATACTTATTTCTCTACTAAAGGTTTTTTCTTTCTAGTGTGTAAAGATTTTGTTTGAAATTTGACTATTTTTAATATTATAATGATTTTATAAATCATTAAAATTTTTAAAAATGTATGATATATCTATGTAAAATATATTAGGACAATTTAGTAATGTAGCCAATAATCCTGTACCTATATAATAACAAATAAATGTTCCTCTTCATGCCTTTTTGACACCAATTCAAATCGGAAATAAAATTTTGTCTAAATATTAAACGTTCAATGGCTTTATAATGACAAGAGTGCGTTTCAATTTTAGTCCCCAAATTATTAAAATGATGTGAATGTTTTGTTCATTTTATTAGTTGTTACCTTATTTTATTGAGGTAGCGCATTGTTGACGCTAAAATATTGTATTTAATATATTTATTTTTCTTGTGACATCACTGTAATTATTCCGTTGCTTTTTGTTAACTTATTCTATTTTTACAAATTTGGCGTGCATAATTGTATTAATTGTACCTAAATGCAATGAACGTTTTTGATTGGTTAATTTAAAAATTCCTTCTATAGTGTCAAGGAATTCCTGCAGGTCAAATAATAATCTTCACAAATTTGCATGTCATTATTTTATTATTAGATATGTTAAGCTACTATTGTGCTACCAATGATAGACTTTTAAAACCACATTTACCTGCAAATAAATCTTTGTCTTTGATTTTGACTTAATAAGAAAGTAAATCTAACACATAATTTTATTTACGAAATATTACTCACAAAAATTTCAAATGAATATCACAAAAATAAGTAAATGCTTAAAAAAACATACTTATTTACCTTATTATACTCAAGTTGATCAGTATTGTTACCAACTCTTTATTATATCCGAATCTTCATTAATCCCCTCTTTGGTACTTTTTACGCACCGTCCAATTAATCACGTTACTAATTAATTTAGGTACTACAACGTTAAATAACAAAGACTTCTCCCATCCATCACTCGAGTAACAAGTTGCAAAATATTGTCCCATCTCCCTTCTTCCCGCCTGTTTGATTAGATTTTAATTACTACTGGTTAGTTGTGTCGGAATTTTACGTAAACAATGTTTAGGCCCAATAATCGTAGTACTTACTTATCGTATGGGCAGTGGTTCTCTAGTGGCAGAGTTTTTTTTTTTTTTTTAACTAGGGACAATGTCACACAGATCATCCTAGCCCCAAACTAAGCAAAGCTTGTACTATGGGTACCAGGCGACGATATACATACTTATATAGATAGATAAATACTTAAATACATAGAAAACATCCATGACTCAGAAACAAATATTCGTGCTCATCACATAAATATTTGCACTTACCAGGATTCGAACCCAGGACCACCAGCTTCGTAGGCAGGAGCACTACCAACTAGACTACGGTGACCGTCAGTTGTTTAAGCAGTAGGCCTCTGACATGGCTTAACGACTGTTGTCTAATGACTACAACCGGGACCGACCGCTTAACGTGCATCAGAGGCCGAGAAACGCTCACAAATAAATGAGTATTTGAATGATAAATCACTATAAACAATTAAAATACTTTTGACATCTTTAAATCGTATTAATGTTGAATAAATAATATTAAAATCGCTGATAAATTAATTAACGAATGCAATTAGTAATGTGATTAATATAATTCCTTTTCTCTTTTCTTATAATAATACGTGACATAACATAACATGTCATCACACATCATGACAGTTAAAATTAGAATAATACCTAGGTACAGACACCAGCACATCCAGCTACCCCAATCTGTCAAATTTCTCCAATTGAAAGTGAACCTCATGCTTAAGTGATAACGTTGAAAATCTATGAAAGAAATTTGACAGATTGGGGTAGCTTGATGTGCTGGCGTCTGTACTATGTTTAAAATGACAAAATATAATGTAAAAATATTGCTGTACCCTAGCAGGGTTCATGTTTGGTACTGTACCTACTCTATTATTAAGTTCTATGTAAACCCATGAATGCAATAAATAAATTGAAATTGAACGTCTTTGCTGGTCACCCATCTCTGGACTAACCACAAGTCTAGTTGCTTAACCTCGTCAATATTTTATGGACCGGTGAGAGCATCTAAAAGCATAAAAGTTTGATGCCGTGATCAATTGAATCTGAATTTGATCTGAAGATTTTGTGTTCATCTTCTTATCATGTTGATGTAAGAATTAGGGGTTAAGCCCCGAGTAGCGGACACTTAAGGAATAATTTAAAAAAATGTAGTAAATATATAGCTAAATTTATAATTTCGATAATTGAACCTACACATGATCCTTGACAATAACTTAATTTATGCTAGCTATATAAACATCGTTACTATTATAAAATAAATCTTATTTAAAATTATTTAAATAACTAAATAAAAAAGGTTTTTATTCACGTAGACTTTAAAAAAGCGCTTGTTAATAGTCAGAACATGTTCGTAGTAATATATAATTAATTTATAATTATTTCTAGGTACATATAGGTACATACACGGATTGTAGGAAATAATTTACAATACGGTACAAGATTCAGACATAGCCCTTTTCGACATGATACAAAAGGCATCGGCGGAAAACACAGTAATTATTGCTGGTGACTTCAACTTACCCAACTTAAAGTGGCCACTTGAAGGTGTCACCAGACATGACAAAGTCAGCGAATGTTTTATGAACATGTACAATAATTGTAACTTGAACCAATTAGTTACACAAATTACCAGGAAACGGAACAATGAGGAATCATTGCTGGACCTCATTTTATGTAATGAAGATACGCTAATTTGTGACGTAGAGTATTATCCACCAATTGGCAAAAGTGATCACTTAGTTATCACAGCTTGTATCCAACTACTTAGTAACAATGATAAGAGAACTGACAACGAACAACGTCACGATTTTTATAATGCAAACTTTGATACCATAAACAAACATTTAGCAGAAACATTGAGAACCAATGACAGTTCACCTACAGATTCATGGCTCTCACTGAAGCAGCAAATACATAAGGCAATCAATAAATTCATACCCAAGAAATCAAACTACAAAAATAAATGCTTTAATAAACCATGGATAAATAAAGAAATATTCGATTTAACTTCAAAAAAGAAAGCACTGTGGCATATATACCAAATACGAAAAACTGATGATATGTATCGTGAATATAGAAATGTTAACAATAAAATCCTACAACTTACCCGAAGAAGAAGAGCTTACTTTGAATCAAATATAATCGACTCGGGACCAAAATCTTTTTATGGATATATAAGAAAACAACTTAATTCCAAAGTGAGCATACCATCTACCTTGAAGAATGAATCAAATCAACTAATTGTCGAACCGACACAAATAGCGGAGATGTTTGCAAGTCAGTTTGAACTTACCTTTGTTAAAGAGCCTGATGGACCGTTACCAACTATCAATATGGCAAGAAGTATAAAATCACTTGAAACTATTGAAATCACAGCTGAATTAGTTAAAAAAGCTCTTGATACTTTCGACGACACTACAGCCACTGGACCTGATGAGATCCCGGCCATTTTGCTTAAGAAATGCTCGTCTACACTCGTAAACACCATTACCAAGGTTATGAATGAATCTTTAGATTCAGGATGCGTACCCGCTGATTGGAAAATGGCTACGGTTGTGCCCATATACAAGAAAGGAAATAAGTTACTTACTAACAACTACAGGCCAATAAGTTTGACAAGTATTCTATGCAAAACCATGGAAAAAATCATAGCTGATAAACTTAGAAGTTTTCTTAGCCAAGAAAATCTTATACTGAATGAACAACATGGCTTTGTCCCAAAGCGTTCTGTAACTACAAATCTGATTACGTGTGTCAACCAATGGATAACAAATCACGACAAAGGTCAACCCACTGATGTTGTTTACCTTGACTATGAAAAGGCCTTTGACCGTGTGCCTCTACGACGGCTAATACATAAATTGGAACACCTTGGAATACGTGGAAAGATATTAGATTGGATAAGAGACTTTTTAACAAATAGAACCTTTTGTGTAAGAATTGGAAATCAACTCTCTGTAGCGCGACCAGTTCACAGCGGTGTGCCTCAAGGGTCTGTACTTGGACCTCTCATCTTTATACTATACCTAACAGACTTAAAGAATACTCTACAACTCCCTTTTTCGATGTTTGCCGACGACACGAAGTTCTTCGCAAATCCATGCCTACAATCGCATGATATACAAAAAGATTTGGATGCCATATTCGACTGGACAACACAGTGGTTACTAACATTGAATGTAACAAAGTGCACCATATTACACATTGGCAAGAAAAATCCCCATAACATTTACTACCTGGGAAATCAACCCCTTGCTCCTGTAACTACACAAAAAGATCTGGGAGTTGTTATAACAAATGACCTTAAATGGGAAACCCACATCAGTGGTGTCTCTAAAAAAGCTAATTCAATGTTATATCTTGTCAGAAAAGCGTTTAAGTGTCTTACTCCCAAAACTGCCTTGAAAATTTATAAAACTTATATAAGACCACTATTAGAATATGCATATGTGATATGGGATCCTTATTTCAAGAAAGACATCATGCTATTAGAGAAGGTCCAGAGAAGAGCGACAAAAATGGCTTCAGTACTGAGAAACAAACCATATGAGGAACGATTAAAAGACCTTGGCCTCACTTCTCTCGAAAAACGTAGACAGAGGGGAAGTCTCATTGAAACCTACAAAATTTTGTCTGGGTCCTACAATGTAGCAGGAATTAGGGACTTGTTTACTCTAAGTGACAATCAATATCTGAGAGGACACTCCCTAAAATTAAGCAGAATACCGCACAAAAGCAATCCACTAAAACACTTCCTGCCAAACCGTGTGGTCAATGAGTGGAATAAACTTCCTGAAACTGTCATAAAGGCACCCAATTTAAACTGCTTCAAAAACAGACTTGACAAATTTTCCAAATTGCAAACAAAAACACACGCATCAGCTTACTAGCTGCTAGTGTGATAAACACTTAATAATAATAATAAGATTTATTTTATAACAGTAACGATATTTAACTAGCTTAAATTAAGTTTTTGTCAAGGATCATGTGTAGGTTTCATTATCAAAATTTTTAATTTTAGCAATATATTTACTACATATTGTCGAATAGTTCTGTCTATATTAAGGTACGAATTAAATGTTATTATTATGGTGGACCTTGTGTTTATAACGACGGTCGCGCTTTAATGCTACCACCGGATCCAATGCGCCCCAACTGAGAAGACCCAGCGAAACAAACTCAGCGGGTGTCTCTACTACTGGTTTCAACACGGCCCAGTAGAGACGCTCCGGCGAAACATACTCAATGGGGCATATACACGAGATTTGGTCCACTTACTGAAATTATTTAGCAGGCAAACACAATATATGCTCGATCGGTTGTCTGATTAAGGATTTTTTTTAGGTTTAAAATACTAAAAAGAGAAAATTAAAACGTCATAATAAAAGTAACATTAATCATTTTGAGACACAACCAACAGTTCTGAAATTCGTAGAATATTTGAATAATAGATAGTTTTATTACAGATAGTTCATGTAACATAAAAATTACTTATGTCTATATGGCTATAAGATCCCCAGCGGACTATGTGCAGGTAGATGCCGACCGCCAAATGTCTTTATCGTCAATCCTTAGTAGT
Organism: Pseudoips prasinana; assembly: GCA_951640165.1. Classification (NCBI taxonomy): domain Eukaryota; kingdom Metazoa; phylum Arthropoda; class Insecta; order Lepidoptera; family Nolidae; genus Pseudoips; species Pseudoips prasinana. Next base: position 11,096,015 of record OX621259.1, on the reverse strand, counting down.
GTAGTAACCCTAAGCCATAAGTTCACGTTTAATGTGTGACTTAAAGTTATTATCAGGTAGTTTAGTTATATGAATAGGGAGCTTGTTATAAAACCTAATACGATTTCCCATGAATGACTTATTAGTTTTGCTAACTCGAATGGCTGGTGAAGCTAGTTTGTCCTTATTTCTAGTATTGACATTGTGCAAGACACTCCGTTTTTTATATTTATCTATATTTTTCCGTACAAACATTATATTCTGGTATATATATTCAGATGGAACAGTAAGTATATTTACCTCTTTAAAACGCTTCGTAAAGACTTGCGACTGCCTAGATTATAAATAGCTCTGACTGCTCTTTTTTGTAATACAAAAATAGCACTTATGTCAGCTGCTGAGCCCCACAGCAGAATACCATAGGACATCATGCTATGGAAGTAAGCAACATATACTAGTCTAGCAGTTGGTTCGTCTGACAATTGTCTGATTTTCCAAACTGCATATGAAGCTTAACTTAATTTGGCAGATAATTTTTCAATATGCGGACCCCATTGTAATTTTGAGTCCAGTGTTATTCCCAAAAATACGGTCGAAGGAACTAAATCTAAAACTTCCTCGTCAAGTGCAACCGTTGGTTTAATATGAGTCACATTCGGCAATGAGAATTTGATGCATTTGGTCTTTCCTGCATTCAAAAGAAGATTATTTGCCGAAAACCAATTTGATATAAGGCCGAGAGTTTTATTAGGTTCTATAAGATCCTTATCTTTCCTACTCACTTTAAATATGAGTGACGTATCATCAGAAAATAGAATTATGTCTGATACTTTCTCTACTAGATATGGGAGATCATTGATATAAACTAGAAATAAAAATGGATCCAAAATCGATCCTTGGGACACCCCCATTTTGACAGAATATCGTGTTAAATTTACCCCGTCTATTGAAACCAGTTGTTCTCGACCTGATAAATGGGACATTGCAAGATCAAGAGATGTGCCAGAAATTCTATAGTATTTTAGTTTCACAATGTGCGTATGGTGGTCTACGCAATCGAAAGCCTTAGAGAGATCGCAGAAAACTCCCAGCGCATCCTGCGACGCCTCCCAAACCTCCAACACAGACCTCACTAGTGTACACCCCGCATCCTGAGTAGAACGGCCCCTTGTAAACCCAAACTGTTTGTCATGCAATATCCCATTCATGTTAAAGTGCGACAACATCTGGCTGAGCATGAGCTTTTCAAATATTTTATTTAACGCTGGAAGTATAGAGATGGGTCGATAATTTGTGGCATTATTTAAACAACCTGATTTGAAAACAGGTACTACCTTACTGATTTTTATGAGGTCTGGAAAGACGCCATCACTTACACAGCAATTGAAGATGTTTGCAAGGATGGTAGCAATGTTTTGTATGACTGATTCAATTGTCATTAGAGACAGTCCCCATAAATCCTCTGTGCCCTTTTTTTTAATGCTCTTAAAAGCTTTTAAAATATCAGAATTTGTAACTAAGCGAAAACTAATTTTCCTACAATCCGTGTACCTAAATATCTATATGTACCTTGAAATAATTATAAATTAATTATACATTACTACAAACATGTTCTGACTATTTACAAGCGCTTTTTTAAAGTCTACGCGAATAAAAACCTTTTTCATTTTATTTTATTTTAAAGCTGTAACAGCAATATTTGATTATTTAGGCTTAGAGAACTCTCAACTATATACGCAATCATCATAAACATTGAAACAGTCTTAAATATTGTTTTTCTAGCTGTGCCCCGCGGTTTTACCCGCGTTAAACTTCATAAATTATATGTAGCCTATATGTTGACCCGACCTCTTCGTAATATTCATGCAAAATTTGAAGTAAATCCTTGCAGTACTTTTGAGTTTAGCCTGGACATACATACAGACAAACAGACAAAAATTTGAAAAAACCATATATAGTGTAGATCACGCCCCAGATATCCTTTAAAAAAATATTCAATATACAGTTTTGATTTTCCTACGATTTTATTATATGTATAGAAGAAGAATATATAGATATGTAGTAGATAGATACTAAGAAACAACTTATATAGTGAAAATAACCATTTCAAAAAGGTCCCTTAGTATCGGATGTATGGATGTTTGTTACTTCTTCACGCAAAAACGACCGAACGGAACTTGATAAAACTCTGTGAGAATATAAATGATAAATCCGGATAACACATAGGCTATAATTTATAGAGTTTGACGTGAGTAAAACCGCGTGGCGCAGCTAGTCAACAATAAAAACATAGTGAAACCTTAACAAAACAACAAGTTCACGCAAAGTTCACTTAATCATGAGGTGAGTACGTAACATACTTATTTGTTTAATACAAAGGTTGAGTTGACTCGACTCAACTCAGTTGAGTTCATTGAACTGAGTCTAACCAGACTGGAGTTGAGAACTTTAGCCTTTGTGCATGTGGAGCTTTCACGCAAATTAATTATGTACTGCAGAACTTCTTTTAACGTAGCCGCCGGTACGATAAGCCCGAAGACTAAAGAGTATAAGTAATACTTTTATACATAAATATATGATTATCTATGTCTTTATATGTATATTTATTTATTTAAAACCTTCTTGCACAAAATTACACAAAGGCAGATTTATGCCAAAGGCATGCTATTCCATAGTACAAGCTCTGCTTAGTTTGGGATCAGATGGCCGTGTGTAAATAATGTCCCAGGATATTATTTATTATTAGTGACTTTGAAAGACAGAATTCGAAATACTGATGTAAGAGAGCGTTGTGGTGTCAAAGAAGATGTAGTCACAAAGATTGAAAAAGGTATGCTGAGATGGTTTGGCCATTTAGAAAGGATGAATGAAAGAAGATTGACAAAAGAAGCATACCTGGCCTGTGTGAATGGTACAACCGGAAGGGGAAGACCTCGTAGAACATTCTCTGATCAAATCGGAGATGTACTCAAGAAAGGTCAGGTCAGAAGTACCCCAAACCGGCGAGCATGTATGAAGAATATAATGTCAGTAAACGAAACGAAAGAGGTGTGCAAGGAAATTGACATATGAAAGTCCGTTGTCTCTGTTTACCCCTCCGGGAAACAGGCGTGAGTCTATATCTATGTGTGTATTTATTATTATCATAATATCAGCCGAAAGACGTCCACTACGGGACTAAGGCCTTCCTCAAAGATCACTCCGGTCTTGCGCTACCCGCATCTAGCGGCTTCCAGCGATTCTTACAAGATATCTTGTAAGAATCGCTATTTGTTTCTGAGTCATGGATGTTTTCTATGTACATAAGTATTTATCTATCTATATAAGTATGTATATCGTCACCTGGTACCCATAGTACAACCTTTGCTTAGTTTGGGGCTAGGATGATCTATGTGACATTGTTCCTAGATATATTATAGATATAATATCCCTAGATATTAATAGGAATACATACTTATATAGATAATTACACCCATCAGGACAAACAGGCATGTTCGTGCATACAACTATCTGTTCAGGGTGCCTGTAAGTATCTACCAACTAAACCAACCGTGAATCACACTAATATTATAAAGGCAAAAGTTTGTGAGTGTGTGAGTGTGTATGTTTTTTAATTCTTCGCGTCTAAACGGCTGGAGCGATTTTAATAAAATTGGGTATGGAGGTACCTAGGACAACCTAGATTAACACATAGACTATAATTTATAAAGTTTAACTCGGGTAAAACTGGGGCATAGCTAGTTATTTAAAATATATGTGAAAATCAAGCTATCTGTACCTGATATATTTTTTAAGTAAGTGGTAAGTCGTTGCAGCTTCGTTTTAGTTTTGATATTTTTATAGTATCCATGAGGGCTGGCGTCACGGCTTTGTGAAAATACAACGCTTACAAATTATATTTTGATAGTAGCACTCGACTTTGTCCAACACTTTGTTATGTTACAAATGTAACACCTCAGTAATTTCAAAAGTCCATAATAACTCGTATTTATAAGTTTAGATTTACGCAATATAGGGACTCATTGGCTCCCAGGCTCGGTACCAAACAAAATCCACTTCCTTTCAATAAAACGTGGGTATAACGAAAGTGGGCCACAAGGGGCAATATAATATGTTTTCATCGAACGATGGTCGTTAAGCGATCGACTAAATCCGTCTCGTTAATAACTCGTAAATCCGAGGATAACAAAAATATGTTGTTTTTATGGAGAAATGTTCGCCTATTATTCTTATTGATGGTATGGAATTAAAATCACAATACTAGCGTTAAGGAATATCGAATGGATTGTATAAATTCGAAGTGTCAATACCACGGTGCGGTGGCGGACCGGTTAACGCACATGGGGCCAGATACCCCGTGGTCGTGGGTTCGATTCCCACCCGCACTTAAATTTATACAATTCATTTTACAGATGTCTGAAAAATTGTTTTCAGTATAGCATGTTTAAATGCTAAAAATAATAAATGAAATTATAGTTAATAATTGTTCACGCATCATGCTAAAGATGCCGTGCTAAGCAACCGAGGGGACCTGAACCGATTCTTACCACCAATTAAACCGTAGTATTATAACGTGATGGTTGTCACGCTGGTTTACCTTAGGGTCTTAATTAAATGAGAAGGCAAATCTCCGAGCACATAATTTATTACTAAATAAATGCCACAGCTATAAACGCCGGTAGGGGCAATAAGGTGGATTCGTAACCGGACCCGATTCTGTTAATTGTTCTCTGGTAATGCACTCCCCTGGCTGCGTGCCGCCGTCGATGGTCTGGCGCTCAAAATCCTCCAAACGATGTTCGCTGAATGTGGGGTAGCCGCGTGGCCACTGTGGTAGACGGGAAGCACCAGGTCGATCCTTGGAAGTCCCCAATGGAAAGGATCGGCTAGCGTGTTAAAGTCCAACGTGGACTTTGGACCCTGGAATGTGCATGAAGCGAGGCATTAGGGCCAGCTCAGTAGTGTGAGCACCCACGGCAGCAGCGCGAGAGAAAGCATAGCTGTGTAGCCGTGGATGTTCACAATCAGAAACGGAGATGACAATTAGAAAGAAGAATAGAAAGTTTGGTGAAGTATGTAGAAATATGGAATATGAATAGTTAAAATACTTCATTACAATGCGTGGGTGAGAATGAATATGATAACATGAATATGTGGTGCCAACTATTATCTAAATTACATACATACAAAATGGCGTGAGGATGATTTGCACTTTATAAACCCAAGCGAGCAAAGTACGTTGCTATCTACGCTATACTTATTGAATACCACTTACCCAATTCTGGGGTGTCGGTCACACGAATTAAGCAAACTAATAAACAAGATATTAGCATATAAATTAATCTTTCGAACACGTTAAGTGACGCCACTGAACTCGATTTATTATAGAAAGCGATAAATAAAAAACAGGACGTGCGTTCGCTTCGAGAGGCTCAGGCGACTGATCGGCGCGTGCGCACCGAGACCGGCTTATCTCATCGCCCAGAGCCACTAAAATGTCGCCAATACGTGTTGAGGAACTAAAATGTGTTTTGAAGACACATTGTTAATATTTTATTTTAAATATATGTAACATAACGTTACATGGTGGGCGCTTGCTATTGGTCTAGACACTATGTACACGCGATAATAAACGCCTCGTATTGGTCTAATATTGTTCCCTACCCCCTATCCTCGAACGCTGTACTTTTAAATATATACCAGTCGATACCAACTTGGTCTCAACATAAAAGCTCGTTTCATTTCCAATCTCCAAAAATCATCAAGTCCAGTTTAGCAAATAAAGTACCGAAACTCTAATCTGGTACATATTTGGTCCTCCGATACCACATCCTGAATCAGCATCCTGTGGAACTCCTGCTCATACGCGCTATTGCTGACTGGACCCGAAACGCATGAACCTGGAGACAAAGGCGACTGGAGGCTAAGCGCACATTGGACGCGAGCTGGATTGGCTGTTCATCGCAAATTATACGCAGTCTGGTGAGGCCAACCATCCTCTCTTATCCAACCACCTCCTAGTTCTCTTTGTGATACCTGTGCCTAATTTGATTTCAGTGAGATTGACGCATTGGAGTCTTGAACTACCCGAATCATCGGAGCGCGGAACAGGTGGCTGCTATTAAGGCCACAAGTTAAAGCTTTTAACTGTAAGTACTCTTGTTCTCACTTACTACCAAAATGGCGAGCGAAAGTGTTAAGTCTCGGGATAAATCCCCTCTTACGCTAGATATAGACAGTGCTACAAATAAATTACGTGAAAAGTCACCTAATCCCGATGCCACGTTACTACGTGACTTAGTTAGAAAACGCGGCGTCATCAAAGGCAGACTTACCAAGTTTTCTAACTATTTAAATAGTATAGAAGAGACTAAGTTAATGTCTGGTCGCGATCGAATCGATTTAAAATTGCGTATCAAGGGTGCTACTAACTTATTTAATGACTTTAACGCGGTACAATGTCAAATAGAGGACATGGTTTCTGAGGGCGAGATATCTGAGCAATTAGATAGCAGAGAATCATTCGAAACCTCATACTACAGTATTGTAGCTCGCGCGGAGTCCATGCTGACCGATGCTGAGGTCAATAACGGTTCCAAAAACCATTGCTTTAGCGAACAATCACAGTCGGTCAAACTTCCAACCATATCACTACCCACCTTTGACGGAGCATATGAACACTGGCTTGAGTTTAGGGACACATTTTTATCGTTAATTCACAATTCTAAGAGCATCAGTAACATTCAAAAGTTCCATTATTTGAAGTCATCGTTGAAAGGCAACGCTGAATTAGTTATTAATTCTGTCGAATTCTCGTCCAATAATTATGAAATCGCATGGTCATTGTTTATTTATTTATTTATTTATTTATTTATTTACGGCACTCCAACGACTTATTCACTAAAACATTTTAGGGGTACAATATCTAACTTAAACTCTAGAGTGAATTTGCCACTTAAAGGTGTGCACAGCACTTGCAATATTTCCAAGTTTTGTAATGTATATAAAAAAAAAAAACTACATGAAAAACAGATTTGTAACATAAGAGCAAAAGAACACACAAATCTACTTATTTACTTAAAAAAAAAAAAAGATAATAATTATTAATAATTGATAATAAGTAATATAAAAACTACAAGTAATAAAAGTAATAATACATGTATTAAATGTGGTCGCTGTGCGTCGAGAACAATTTTTTGCGAAATTGAGATAGCTTGTTGGCGAAGATGTCAATGCTATTAGAACGGTTATGGAGCTCATTGTACGTCCTCATCAACCTGTTCATTGGTGCCGAGTGTCCGAGATTAGTTCTTGTAGGGGATGGAGTGAACACATCTAGAATACGTTTAGATCTGGGTGTGCTATGGCGAGGGACAGATATACTTATTTCGGCGAGAAGCTTCGGAACTTGTATATATCCGTTAATGATTTTATGGAGCAAAATCAAGTCATTGTTATGTCTACGCTGTTTTAGGGTTATCATTTTGAAATAACTTAGCCTTTGCGAGTAATCTGCGTCCGGAGGGCAGCTATGAGATTTATACCGCATATAGCGTGTAAAGCTTTTTTGGACCCGTTCTATACGATTAACGTGTGTGCCATAAATAGGATTCCAAACAGGTGATGCATATTCCAAAACAGTTCGTACAAATGAATTATAGAGTACTGTTAAGGGTTGGACGGTTTTGAAATCATAACAGATCCTCTTTATGAATCCCAGTGTTTTAGCAGCCCTAGAAACAATAGAGTCAATATGGGGTATGAACGTTAGCTTACTGTCAAGGAGAACACCTAAGTCGCGGATTTTGTCGACTTTTTGCAGTACCCTACCGTTGAGCGAATATGAAGAAGCAAGCTTAAGGTGTTTTTTTGTAAATGTTACATGGTAACACTTATCAGCATTAAGAAGCATGCGATTTTTAGTACACCAATTATGTACAGAGTCTAAATCTTCCTGGAGTAGGGCAACGTCTGCACTGGTATCAATGACCCGATATATCTTCAAGTCGTCCGCGAAGATGGAACAAGTACTGTGTTTGATACTGTTTGCTATATCGTTAACGAATATAACAAACAGTATTGGGCCCAAATGGGAACCTTGGGGGACTCCGGATATTGAGTAGTAAGGCAAAGACTGATGACCCTTTACAACAACTCTCTGTTTTCTGTCGGTCAGATAAGATTTAAACCATAGCCATAGTTGGCCAAATATGCCGAGGTATGACAGCTTACGCAGCAAGATATTGTGATCGACTTTGTCAAACGCACTGCTAAAGTCGGTGTAAATCGAGTCGACTTGCTTGCGTGAGTCCACTAATTTGCAAAGGTTGTCTACATAAAGAACCAAGTTGGTTGTAGTAGATTTTTGAGCGCAAAAACCATGTTGTTGTGGAGCTACCTCTATTTTGGAATGGGCGGTTAAGATAGGGCACAAGAGAGACTCGAAAACTTTCGAAAATACAGACAGAATGGAGATAGGTCGGTAATTCTTTACGTCATCAGCTTCACCTTTTTTAAAGATGGGCACTACGTGTGCGAGCTTCCACTCGTCAGGAAATTGAGAAGTTTTAAGTGAATGGTTGAATATTACTTTCAGTGGGAGAGAAAGACTGACAGCACATTTTTTGACAAATATAGGTGGTAGACCATCTGGACCTGCGCCTTTGCATATATTTAGCTTTCTTAATGCTCTGATCACGTCTTTCTCTGAGATAACAACACTGCCCAACGTATTGTGAGAGTAGATTTGCGTATCGTCAGAGCGATGTTCCGACTGTAAGGCTCCCGGTTGATTAAATGACGACGAAAAGTGACGCGCAAAAAGGTTGCAAATGTATTCCCCAGAAGTGGCCACCTCAGTGCCCAACTTCAGTTCAGACGGCATTTCACTTGAACCAGATTTTTTTGTTTTGACGAAAGACCAGAAGAGCTTGGGATTGTGGGTTATGCCCTCCTCCATCTTCCTAGCGTAATTATCGTAGCTATTTTTCATAGCTTGATTAGTTCTTTGGCCTAATAATTTATATTCGTATTCGTCACGGGGATTTTTATACTTTTTGTAACGTCTTCTAAGTTTTTCCTTTTCGGTTAACATGCTTATAAGACTTTTAGGGAACCATACGGGGTATTTATTACATTTTACTTTGGATTTTGGCACAAATGAACGTATGACATTATCCAATATCTTATAGAGCTCTTCTACCATAGCGTTGACATCCTGACATTGGGCAAGGTTTTCAATCCAATTTACCTGATTTATTTTCTCGTTTATTATCTGGTAATTTGCTTTGCGGAAGTTAAACTTTAAAGCGAGCTTGCTTTTTAGAAATGTAGGTGATACATTAGTAATCTCTATACACAGGGGGGGATGGTAAGGATCAATTGTTGACAATGGTTCCATACATTCATGAACAGATACGCCATGAAAGTTGGACAATATTAGGTCTAGAGACTTGCTTTGGTGATTTTTCACATGATTTAGCTGTTGCAAGTTATTAAGAGACAAACAATCTACGAGGGAGTAACCCAGTGAGTTACTATAATTACTTGCAGACATACTTGCAGACTGTGGGTTGGTGTTATCCAGTTCCCATTTGATGAATCCCAGGTTAAAGTCACCAGCTATGAGTGTGTGGCTACCCCTTGCATCAATTACAGACGTAACCTTGTCCAGGAACGTGTTCAGTGTTTGCTGTTGTACGGGAGGGGGCAAGTATACAGCACAGATGTTCAAGTATTGCGTCCTCTTTTCTTCCGCAATCATTAGTTTCAGCCACAAGTTTTCCGCGTCAGTCTCCCATTTTGCCATGCGAATACTACCAATTGTTTTCAATACAGCGATTAACACGCCTCCACCCTTTTTTTGTCCCAGGAGAGTTGAGGATCTGTCTCTACGAAATATTGTGTATCTAGAGTCCAGTATCTCGCCGTCATTTATAGCATCGTCCAGCCAAGTTTCTGTAGCAATAATAACGTCATACTGATAGTGTTGTGTTGCGAGCATAATGTTTCTCAATTTGGTTCTTATTCCTCTAAAATTTTGGTAGTAGATCTTGAATGGGAATCTTGATATCAGATGTATTGTATTATTTGGTTTTTTAATACGGCCGTGGTCGAGTGTTCATTAGAGCAGTTCAACAGCTTCGAGGCTCCGTACGTGTTTAGCTTGTATCCCATCAGCTTTTCTAACAAGGATGCGACCGTCACGGACCCACACATACTTGTATTCTTTGACACGGGCAGCTTTTCTAGTGGCTGCGTGAATCTGCTTGTTCAGTGGAGAGAGGTGTTCGGACACGAAAACTGGTTTTTTCGCACCACCGTATCCCAAGAGATGAGAGTTCAGCTTGTTGTCAGGATGTTTTTTGTTGTATTTCATAACGGAAGCTAGGATTTCGTCACGAGTTGATGTACTATTCATCTTGACAATTATTGCTCGCGGAGAGGTGCTTTGCGGGTCTAGTTTTCTGACACGAACGGCGGATATAATGCAGTTTTCTTTTAGTGTGCTTGAGACGACCTTTCCCAGCTGCACTACAGTACTGATTAAATTCTCGGATTTATTTTCAGGCACCCCATTAATTTCAATGTTCTGCTGACGAGTATTTTGTTCCAAAAGGTTGACTCTGACAGACAAGTCTGACACAGTATGCTTAAGAAGCTCATTTTCTTTTAAAATACGTTGGTTGGCTTCCTTATAGTCTTGAAGTTCGTTTTTCACCTGATCGAACTCGTCACTCATGAATTGAACTGAGGCTTCGAGTTTGCGGATAAGCGACATAGCCTCCTTTAAGTCCCCCAGTTCTTCAGCAATAGAAAATTTTATTGATTTTGAAATCTCAGTGGACATCACATCTTTTATTTCTTGGCGAATGGTCTGCAGGATTTCCTCAGCCAATGGTTTACCTGCATGCTCGATGTCAGGGCAGGTGTCTATGCGTGGACGTTTCTGTCGAATTGAAACGTTGGCAATACCAGGCGAGTCAGACAGTACTTTTTGCAAGTCAGGTTCGGACTGAGCTTGACTAAAATTTATACTAGTGTTCATTTTTGAAGAGGTGACACTATTTTCAGACATTGTTTTCCGATAGAAATGTAAATATCAACAGAAAAGAGAAAAAAAAAAAAAAAAAAAAATATACAAAAAAGTGATTTCTTCACTTGGGTTTGAACTCGAGACTTGTACCTCAGCAGCCTCGCCGTTTCTGTTAGAGCCACAAGTGCTACTTGTCGGAGTGCTTAAAAAAGTAGTTGTATGGTGAGTATTAATCCGGTTTAAGTTGTTGACAAGTTGTAGTGCTAATGAGTTCAAAGTCCAATCCTTTGTTTGCCGTGAGCACTGCAGATAAGAGTTCAAATTTTAACTGATTTGTAATGAAGTTTTTGTGTGCTTTTTTGCACTTATTTTCACACAACACAGTTAATATCCATATTATTCGATTGGGCGTAGAACACCGAGTATCACTATATAAGTTTTTATTTGTATTATGCACTTTTTGTTCACTTTTAGCAATTTTATTTACGGAGCGTTTAGCAACACGACCGACTTGGACAAGTACGTACGACGACATATGAATATTATAATTGTTGCTAAATAGGTATGATAATAATAGACTCCTAGTGCACAATCATGTTAGGGCCTTGTTTATTATTAACCCGTTAGTAAAAGAATCGCCGGCTAGCATTAGGAAACTTATTGATATAGTTTTAAAAAACCTACGCGCTTTAAAGTTACTCGGCGAACCTACCGACTCGTGGGATACGCTTGTCAATTATATAATAGTCTCAAAGTTGGATAGGACGACCGAACGCGAATGGGAAACGCATAAGTGCACATTAAATTCGAACGTAAACGATTCTAAACACATAATTAAGGTTGATGAGTTAGTTAGCTTCCTAAAAGACCGGGCGGATATGTTAGAAACATTGCAATTATCACACAATAAACCTACAATTCAATTTGAGAATAAAAAACAACATTCACACAACACATCACATTGCAATGTTTCTACACATAAATCGAACGATAGCCGCTCGCCCCACTACAAAAAGACATGTTTAAAATGTAACGCTAATCATCCACTTTATTCTTGCCAGAAATTTATTGATAGTAACCTAGATTCCAAATTAAACTTAGTTCGCGAGCATAAACTATGTGAGAATTGTTTGCGTTCCGGTCACACTCCCGATAGATGTATGTTTGGGCCTTGTCGAAAATGTAATCGTAAACATAATTCATTACTACACAGTGACAACAGCGATAGTTTAGTTGCATTGCATTCCAATATTACGACTGACTGCCAAGCGGTGACTGCGGTCGCAGGCGCATCGAGTGCATCCTCCGACCCCGCCTCCTCAACCTCCGCAGGTTCCCAACGCATTCACGTAAACAAGATACATATGCATAATAATTCTATAGATTCTCACTCAGTATTACTATCAACAGCTGTTGTCGAATGCCCGACATCAACGGTGTTTATCATCAAGCGCGCGCGCTGCTCGACAGTGGTAGTCAGCGGTGTTTTATAACGAAATCTTTCTGTAATTTAATTAACGTTCCTATGCTTATTTCTAATTACGAAATTAAAGGTGTAGGTGACTCGGTGATACAATGTTCAGAAACTTGTAACATCGAGATTAAGTCACGAACTGATAATACGTACAAAACACGCATCAATTGTTTTGTATTATCACAGATAACGTCTATGATGCCGGCCTTGTGTCTAACAAAACTAAACGCGCAATTTAATATTCCAAATAATGTAAGTCTCGCGGATCCAACGTTTTTGGAATATAATACCATAAACATTTTGATAGGCGCAGATAGGTTTTGGGACTTGTTATTAGAAGGCAGAATGAGACTGTCTAACGGCCCTTACCTACAGAATACTAAGTTAGGTTGGATAATATCTGGCTTAGTTAATAATTCGCAAAATAATAGGCGCGTTCATTGTAACTTAAGTTCCTTAGATTCGCAACTTCGCTTATTTTGGGAAGTCGAAGAGCTTCCTAAGCTCAGGGATACGCGGACTCAGGAGGAGCGTGCATGTGAAGACCATTTCCTTCGTACTACTACTCGCAATTCAGAAGGAAGGTTTTGTGTACGCATTCCATTTAAAGAGTCACCTGATCTTTTAGGCGAATCGTATACGCAAGCTGAACGACGCTTCCTCGCATTAGAGAAACGTTTACAACGTTCTCCTAGTTATAAATTATTATATACGCAATTTATGAAAGAGTACCTAGATCTAGGTCATATGAGTCCAGTAGATTCTTTTAAGCGTCCATGCTATTTCATGCCGCATCATGGTGTATTTAGGGAGCAAAGCTCCACAACTAAGCTGCGTGTGATCTTCGATGCGAGTGCACCATCGTCATCTGGCAAGTCACTCAATGATTTACAGCTAGTTGGGCCTCCTATCCAAGGGGACTTAATATCCATTCTTCTTCGTTTTAGACAGCATCAGTATGTCGCGTGCGCTGATGTCGAAAAGATGTTTCGCAATTGTTTAGTAGCTGAAGACCAGCGCCAGTTTCAAAATATTTTATGGCGGGATGACCCTTCTAAGCCCTTACGGACCTATCAATTAAATACCGTAACATATGGTACCGCATCCGCACCGTTCCTTAGTGTTAGGTGTTTGAAACAGTTAGGTATGGAGTCATGTAAACCCGAGGTTCAACGCGCTATTTTAGAAGATATGTATGTAGATGATCTAATAATATCACATGATGATAAATTAAAATTAATTGACTTATGTACGAATATAAATAATACTTTGCAATCTGGTTGTTTTTCACTTCGAAAGTGGGTTTATAACTTTCCATTCGATAGTGACAAATTAAGCAACCATTCTATAGAAATTAAATCCAATGAAAATATTAGTTCTAAAACATTGGGTTTAGGCTGGAACAATGTAAACGATGTATTTTATTTTAATACACAATTTCATAACGACAACCAGTTAGTCACTAAAAGATTTATTTTATCTAACATATCGCAAATATTCGACCCGCTCGGTTTATTAAGTCCTACAATAATTATAGCAAAGGTTTTGTTACAACAGTTATGGCTACATAAATTAGATTGGGATGACAAGGTTCCATCTAACGTCGAGCGAACGTGGAACCGGTTTGTTATTTCTTTGAATGCGCTCGGTACTATAAACGTTCCCCGCAACGTTATAGGTAGTCATTTTATGTATGTAGAATTGCATCTTTTTAGTGACGCATCGCAAACGGCCTATAGTGCCTGTATTTATGTGCGCACTATAAGTATAGATAACACGATTACCGTAAGATTATTATTTTCTAAATCTCGTGTCGCGCCCTTGAAACCGCTAAGTATACCAAGGCTCGAACTTTGTGGTGCTTTGCTAGGTGCTAAAGCGCTTGACAAGGTTCGTAGTTCTTTGCGTTGTGAGTTTAGGGACATAGTGTTTTGGACTGACTCAACCATTGTACTAGGATGGTTGCGCATGTCTCCAAACAAACTAAAACCCTTTGTTCAAAACAGAACGGTGGAGATACACGAACTCACACAAGATGTTGTTTGGCGCCATGTGAAGAGTAAAGATAATCCCGCGGACCTCGCATCACGAGGTGTTTACTTAGAGGACCTGTCTTCTTCCCGGTTATGGTGGGAAGGCCCGGATTTTTTGAGAAGTTCTAGCTTCTCATTAGACAATTTTAGTGATAGTAACGTAGATATAGATGTAGAACTGCCAGAAGTTAAATCTGTTGTTTGTTCTTTCGTGACCCGTGATTCGTGTGATTTAAGTATTTTTCCGTTTTACCGTTTTTCTCAATTTAAGCGTATGAAGCGTGCCGTCGCATATTTACTACGTTTCATACATAATATTCGCAATAAAAATAATAAACTGAACGGTATTCTTAGTATTAAGGAGTTGAATGAGTCACAAATAGTTTTAACGCGGTGGTGTCAAATGGAAAGTTATTCTAATGAATATAAACTTTTAATGAATTGCGCCATAATTAAAGGTAAAAATAATTTAAAACGACTTAATTTATTTTTAGATAAAAATAATATTATTCGCGTAGGAGGGCGGTTAGGTTATTCAAATGAATTTAGTTATAATAAAATGCATCCTATATTGCTATCGAGTAAACATCATTTTACTGTATTGTTGTTTCGGTATGAACATCTACAGCTTCTTCACGCTGGACCTCAAGCTTTGCTTTGCCATTTACGTGAAACATGGTGGCCTTTAGGTGGTAGGAGTCTATCCAGGCGTTTAGTGAACGATTGCGTTATATGTACACGCAATAAGGGTAAAACTTTAACTCCGCAAATGGGTAATTTACCCGATGATAGAATAACTCCTACGTTTCCTTTTTTTAAATGTGGAGTGGATTACTGTGGACCAGTGTTCATACTTAACCGTAAAGGTAGGGGGTCTAAAACGTCGAAAGCGTACATTTGTTTGTTTGTTTGCTTTGTTACGCGCGCAATACATTTGGAACTCGTTAGTGATCTCACTAGTGAAGCATATTTATTAGCACTTATTTATTTATTTATTTAAAACTTTAGCACAAATAATATTGTACATAGGCGGACTTAATGCCATAGGCATTATCTGCCAGTCAACCTTTGGGTGGTGCAGAAAGACTAAGGTAGGTGCACTAAAATGGTGAAATATAGATTTAATAGATTACTTAAGCGGTTCGTATCTCGTCGTGGTAAACCTAAAGTAATTTTTTCTGATAACGGTCGCAATTTCGTGGGGTTGATGAATGATTTCTCTGAATTTTTACGTAAATGTAATTCAGATATAAAGGATTACGCCATTAGCCAACAAATAGATTTTAAATTTATTCCGCCGAATTCGCCTCATTTTGGTGGTTTGTGGGAAGCAGGAGTAAAATCTTGCAAATATCATCTTCGCAGAGTAGTAGGAAATGCGCATCTTACTTTTGAGGAGTTTAGCACAGTGCTGTCACAAATAGAAGCTGTCCTAAATTCCCGACCACTTTCACCTCTTTCTTCAGATCCCCAAGACCTTACACCTCTTACTCCAGCTCATTTCTTGGTTGGTCGACCGCTAACTGCGCCAGTTTGTGAGGACGTTCACGACATTCCCGAACATAGATTGAAGAGGTTCGAGAGAGTAGAACAAATTCGACAACATTTTTGGACACGCTGGTCCAAAGAATATATTTCGGAGTTGCAGGTTCGAGCAAAATGGACAGATAATAAGGCGCATCTGAAGGAAAACTCACTTGTCCTTATAAAGGACATCAATCTTCCACCATTGAAATGGCCCATGGGCCGAGTACTTCGTACCATCCCTGGTAAGGACGGGATTTCGAGAGTGGCAGACGTCATGACAGCTGCGGGCATCGTGCGTCGAGCTTACGCCAGGATTTGTCCTTTCGTTTATGACCACCACGACGAGGAGTGAAGATGTTTCAACACTTAAATGTTGAAAGCTACTGCTTCCAAGGCCGGGGGTATGTTCACGCATCATGCTAAAGATGCCGTGCTAAGCAACCGAGGGGACCTGAACCGATTCTTACCACCAATTAAACCGTAGTATTATAACGTGATGGTGGGCGCTTGCTATTGGTCTAGACACTATGTACACGCGATAATTAACGCCTCGTATTGGTCTAATATTGTTCCCTACCCCCTATCCTCGAACGCTGTACTTTTAAATATATACCAGTCGATACCAACTTGGTCTCAACATAAAAGCTCGTTTCATTTCCAATCTCCAAAAATCATCAAGTCCAGTTTAGCAAATAAAGTACCGAAACTCTAATCTGGTACAATAATAAAACTATGATTACATATAAAATATTCAATCACAATACGTAATATTCAAAAACGTTTTATGAAGTTCCTTTGTTATCGTCTAGAAATCCCTTACAGTTTTACGAATTACTTAGACCTATGTAAGAAGTTCCACATTCAACCTCTAATAAATCGAAGGCGTTTGGCCGATTGCACCTTTTTTATTAAAGCTATTATCTAATGAGATTAACTGTCCCCATATTTTACAGAATCTGTACTTTAACGTTCCCCAAAGATCGTCTAAATTTAATACACCTATATCTATTCCATTTTCGTCGACTAATTATAGGCAAAATTCATATATAGTGCGAGCGAGCAAGGATTTTAATAAATTATGTAAAAAGTTTGATTTTGACCCATTTAATACCAAGAGCGGTGGCACGCAGGCAGCTGAACCTTAATTTTTTCCAATAACTTTTAACATAATAATATGTCTTCAGCTATGTATGTGTGTATCAGTCGCTATCCGTGGAAACCTGTAATTAGTTTCATGTTTCCTATTATAGCAGTAATATTATTTATGTAAAGCTGTTGGTTTTCCAAACAATAAATAAATAAATACACTAGGGTAACCACTGCCCATATGATAAGTAAGTAATACTTATCATATGGGCAGTGGTTACCCTAGTGTTAGAGTCGTTCAAGCCGCCCACTAGGCCTCTGGCATGGCTTAACGACTGTTGTCTTATGACTACAACCGGGACCGACATCTTAACGTGCCCCCCGAAGCACGGAGACGCTCAGAAATTAAATCACTTTGGTGGTCACCCATCTATGAACTGACCGCGAGCCTAGTTGCTTAACCTCGCCGATCACTTACAGACCGGTGAGAGCATCTAGCTATGAGCGCAATAAACAGATTTATTTGAGTATATATTTTAAGTGCCTTTTTGATGGAGCTGCAAGTGTATTTTTGCGAGTCTCGCAGTGATGAGCTCACCGATTGTAAACGTGTGAAGATGGCATTAAAAATCGGCCAAGTGTTCCGTACCATTATCTTTAATGTACCATTATGTACCATGATTCATATTACCATAATGTACCATTGACAATATGTAGTAAAAATATTAGACTTAAACTAGATAATTAAACATAATCTCTTGACAATAACTTGATACGAGCTAGCTATATATCATTGTTATAATAAAATAAATTATATAAATGTTTTCATACAATGTGTACCTATATATCTATGTTACTAGAAATAATAATGTATACAACTATATTACTACAAACATGTTCTGACTTTTTAAAAGCGCTTTTTTAAAGTCTACGTGAATAAAAACCTTTTTTATGTTCCTAATTTTAAACATTTTGAAAGTCATTATTTTCTTTCTCGACTCTTCACTTATATGCCAGATTTAATCGTTATGCTTCTATCCTTGTCTCGGTCAATCTATTTCCTTTCATTAGGGAAATTCGCACCTTCTCTTTCTTTTTACTTTGGAACCATCTAATGTCAATTTGCAATGAGAATTTTGTACGTCTTTTTCAACAGCCATTCTTTTTCTTTTGTGCTGGTATACAGCTAGAATGTTCTGGATTCTAGCGATGTTACAAAAGCCACTAAAAACCCTTACCTAGTACCAGGCTTTGCAGCAAGCGCTTTTTTAAAGTCTACGTGAATATAATAAATGTAAGCAACCCGCCGTTAAAACAAATGTAATTTAATGTAATATGAATAAATTAAACATAAAACATTTAATGAATTTGCAAAAGTAAAAATTCTTGCAAATAAAGGCGCTCATAGCCAGATGCTCTCACTGGTTCATAAGTGATCGGGGAGGTTAAGCAACTAGGCTTGCGGTCAGTTCATAGATGGGTGACCACTAAAGTGGTTTAATTTCCGAGTGTCTTTTTGCTCCTTGTAGCCACTAGGCAACAGGCGTTAAGCCATGTCAGAGACCTACTGGGCGGCTTGAATAACTCTGGTAACCACTGCCCATACGCTAAGTAAGTAAGAACAAATAAAATTCTAAAACCTTTTTTATTTATTTATTTAAACACGAGCAAAAATTTCACGTTTGTTGTATGGGAGCCCCCTAAAAGACTTATTTTATTTTGGTTTTTAGTATTTGTTGTTATAGAGGCAACAGAAATACATCATATGTGAAAATTTCAACTGTATAACTATCACGGTTCATGAGATACTGCCTGGTGACAGACGGACAGACAGAGCGAAGTCTTAGTAATAGGGTCCCGTTTTACCTTTTGGGTGCGGAACCCTGAAAACCATACTCCCTTACCGCAAAGAAAATGTCAATGAGGCTGAAAATGCTTGATAGTTTGTAAGGAAAAATCTATTTATAGTTTTAATTCATATATATCGAAAACCCTGCTACTTTTGTTCAGATTCAGATACTTTATTGTGGATCATAGGTAGGTACAGACGCCAGCACATCCAGCTACCCCAATCTGTCAAATTTCTGTTATAGAATTTGGACTTTATCGCATAAGCATAAGGTTCACTTTCAATTGGGGAAATGTGACAAATTGGAGTAGCTGGATGTGCTGGCGTCTGTACAAAATACAAATGTTGAACAATATTTTTAGATCATCCATATCTCACCCTTTGGGCATACAATAATAACACATTGTCAATAAATAAATAAAAAAGTAGAAACCTGTTAAGCTATATAATTCTAATTCGGGCGTTGCATTATTTAAAAAAAACTTGAGATGTGTCAAGGGACACCCGGATGGAACGAAGTTATTTCTTATTATTTATTATGTACAAAAAACCTGTATTCACTCAACAAAAATAATCGTTGCGACACCACACTGTTCAATGCGAAATAGAAATGAAAATATCCGGCTTGCTTTCTATAAGAGAGAGAGAGAGAGAGACAGACAGAGAAACATCCGCACGCCGCACAGCTGCAAAAAGTGTCGTGACAACTTTTCGTAAGATTTTTTTCCGTCTAGCCCCCTTTCACAACGCGCGATAAAGAACTTCGTTCCTATAAAATCTTTTCACTTGACTTTGCCCATCTTTTATGATCCGGCGACTTTACTTACGTTCAGGACCACAAGATTAACACAATGATGCTATTACGTGGAGTGTATTATGTAAAAAAGATGTACTTCACCTTTCGAGTGGCTCATAAAGCGAAAAAACTGGCCAAGTGCGAGTCGGCCTCATGCACGAAGGGTTCCGTACCGTTTGTTGTATGGGAGCCCCTTGAAATATTTATTTTGTCTTTTAGTATTTGTTGTTATATGTTATTAGAAATACATCATCTGTGAAAATTTCAAATGTCTCACTATTACGGTTCATGAGATACAGCCTGGTGACAGACGGACAGACAGACAGACATACAGCGAAGTCTTGGTAATAGGGTCCCGTTTTACGGAACCTAAAAAAACTCTATACGCTGTATATATCTTATCTTATTTTTGTCTAAGCTCCTCGTGATCCTTATGTGTTGCAAAAGCCTAGTCGCTTCATGTCTTACTCACGTACCTTTTTAACAACTGTAGAGAATCTCATGTACGGACGTGATACTTAGGTCTCGGTCGTTAAGTTAGCGGGATCGAGGCGGCGCGGCGGCGGCGCGGGCAGCGGCGGCGCGACAACGCTCTACCCGGTCTCGAAGTCAGCGGGCAGACCGGTCGGCGTTAGAGCTCGCGTACTGTTGTGTTAAGAGAAATTGGAATCTCTGTTCTTGAAAGAAATATCTAAACACCGATGATAATTTATTTTTTATACTAATTCCTTCCTATAGTTTGATTTATTGTGAGCAAAAGAAAATGTAAATTCCTACTACGGGGCGAGGAATTGAAAAAGAGAGATTCCTTCTCGGGATCGGTCAATTATTCTCCTATTGTGGTTATGGTTTCCATCTTTGCTGTTCCATATTGGTGTTCTATCAAAAATCATTGTAATAATTTCATCCAATATGTCGGCAGGTATTTTGTAACTGCGGTGGTTAGCAAAAAGAAAGAACTACGACTCAATACTACGTCAATGCAGACGCGCCGGCACCGCTAGATTTATACGAATAGCTGCCTTCAAGGCCAGTTCTGTATAAAAGTATGGCAACACTAGCCAAGTAAACAAGTCTTTCATGTCTCGCTGCTAAAATAAATTGAAATAAATACATTTAATTAACATTGCCTAATAAAAACACAGTGAAACTGTAAAACCTAACCTCAACCTGTGAAGCAAAGTCAATATGTACTGTATTCCAGAGGATTTTGTGAGGTGAAACACATATAATATTAACAAATAAGATCGTTATTTCAATTTGAATACACTCACACACCGATAAAAAGCTGATTCACAGCTGTTTTCAAGTACTTATAATTATTATCATACGCACACGAACCCAACCCAAGTATGCATTGAAATGCGCCGCTTTCCGCGCTGTTCCCGCAGCCGCCTCGCCGCCACTGACTTCGTGTCCGAGGCCTTAGAGGGTTCTAGGAGAACGTACAAAACATGTTAGTTGAGCCAGAGGACGAAATATATTGACCCTACATTTGCAGTGGTACACTGAAGTACCCGTTACTATCCATCATCTCTTTTGACCTCGTAGAAATCTTAGATTATTTTTTAAATGTCGCTTAAAGTTACCCTCTTTAACTTAAGTGTTGTGCGCATTTCCAGCCTTCTCCTTGACTTCATTTTTATGCTTCCAATTTCACTACTTCTTTCACCTGGTCTATATATTTACGTCACAGTCTGCCTCTCTCTCTCTCCTTGCCTCAATGTTTCCTTCAATAATGTTAGTGATAAACTGGTCGTGTCGAATTACATCGTCTCGTGTACTCTCTCGAGAGTAGAGATAGAGAGAGTAGAAAGGTAGCTAGAATTCAACTGCTCTGCCGGTCAATAGTGGTGAGCAGGGGCTCCAGACGTCTAACAAATAAAGTGGTCGTGCGCAGTAAAATTACTAAGAGCTTAGTTTGCAAACTGATCCCTGAGAACGTTAGCCGCTGCTGGTACTATTGGGGATCAAAGTCACCATTTTAATTTTAAGATAAAACATACTAAAATGGGGGCACCGGAGCAGCATACCCGCGTTCCCGGGGCTCCCCCCATTAGGCGCCAAGAGCCAAGTCCACGGCAGGTAAGTTTAATCGGTGCGAGTCCGACACACCCACCCGTAGACACGTAAAAACACCGTAAAAATTACTGACAAAACAATCACACTTCAAGCAATTCTATTACAACCGATAGTAGTTTAACCGTCTTCTTTATGTAGTCTGAAATGATTTGAATTCTGTTCACCCCCGCTTCACTATGTGTTTATGTCATAGAATACGCCCTTTTTCTTTTTTTTTAAATCGTTTATTCATAAAAGAAATATTACATTTTTACAATTAAATTGTTCCTCGCCAAGCGACAAAGCTTGTTGGTGAGACGCGCTCGTTTATATAATATTAACGGTATATATCACAAATATACTATATACTTAAATATTTTAAAATCTTAAATCTATGTTAAAACTCAAACACAATAAAGAGAAAACATAATTAGAACAAAACAGCTAATCTAGACACGCGGCAGCGTGTCGATCCAAGTTCAAGCATCTTAAACTAGCCGATCCACAGCATCGCGCGAATGTAACTCACTGATAACAGTGTCACATTCGCCGAGCAGTATGTCCTTAAGTTTACGTTTTATTAAATATCTACTTATTTTAGGTTCTAATCTTAGTAAGTCTATTTCGTTAAATATTTTAGGGACTAGATATTATGCTATGATATGCCGTTACCGTACCCCGGGTGGAGTCAAGGGGGAGGTACGTTCCTAGTAGAGGTGTATGTATCTCTATTTTTCATTAAAAGTAAATTGCCATAATTTTTTGTCACAATCTTTACATTAAAATAGATATTTAGACATTTTACGATAATTTACGGGCATGTGGCGTGGTTGGTAAATGCTTGCTTTGCGCGCCGCAGGTCGCGGGTTCATTCCCACCCAGGACAGATATTTGTGTGCGTGAATATGTCTGTTTGTCTTGCGTCTGGGTGGAATCATATAAGCATTAATTGAAGGAAAGTATTATATGGAATATGTCAGTTATATGGTTTCCATAGTACAAGCTTTGCTTACTTTGAGTTCAGATGGCCGTGTGTAAATAATGTCCCAGGATCTTTGCCGATGCCACAGTGGACTGTTTTCATGCGGCAATGCGCAAACGGTGTACATTCTTGGTGCGCAGGATTCGACGTCAATTCAATAGCATTATAACCATGATCGCAGGCATACTCGACTGCCTATACATAAATCACCGCAGCTTAGTTGGTAGTGCTCCTGCCAACGAAGCTGGTGGTCCTGGGTTCGAATCCTGGTAAGTGCAAATATTTGTGTGATGAGCACAAATATTTGTTTCTGAGTCATGGATGTTTTCTATGTATATAAGTATTTATCTATCTATTTAAGTATGTATATCATCGCCTGGTACCCATAGTACAAGCTTAGTTTGGGACTAGGATGATCTGTATGACATTGTCCCTAGATATTATTATTATATTGCTTACGGAAAGTGATTTTATGTATGTACAGACGCCAGCACATCAAGCAATCCCAATCTGTCAAATTTCCCCAATTGAAAGTGAACCTTCCGCGTATGTTATAAAGTAGACAATCTATAAAAGAAATTTGACAGATTGGGGTAGCTGGAAGTGCTGGCGTCTGTACATTATTTTATTTTGTTGTTAGTATAATTAAGAATAAGGGATATTTAAATTTTATATATTATTTAGCATTATTCGCAATGCAAAGCGATAATCTAATCTCAAAAAAGGGAAAACATAAATTTAATCGTCCGGCGGGTCTCGAACCTGCACCATCTACCAATTCGGGGTAGGCGCTCTGCGTTAAGCTACGAACGATACACACTGGCAGATAAAATTTAGGATTCCTTTGCTAACACCCTTCCGGAGGATGTAGGATTATCTATCGGCCTTGTTTTTTAGATATGACGATCACCATAGCCTAGTTGGTAGTGTTCCTGCCTACGAAGCTGGTGGTCCTGGGTTCGAATCCCGGTAAGTGCAAATATTTGTGTGATGAGCTCGAATATTTGTTTCTGAGTCATGGATGTTTTCTATGTATTTAAGTATTTATCTATCTATATAAGTATGTATATCGTCGCCTGGTACCCATAGTACAAGCTTTGCTTAGTTTGGGGCTAGGATGATCTGTGTGACATTGTCCCTAAATATTATATTATTATTATATATTATATATATGGCCCACTGATATGTTTACAGTTGCATGTGAATGATCGTATCATATTGATTATACTTTCCAAATGATTAAATTTGAATTTTATAGCGACTCACGTCCAGGTTCATTTGACACATGATGTTACTATGTCCACGTGATTTCGACCTTGCAAATGCTACCTGACTATACGGATAAAAACACTTCGTATTAATATATTACATGTGTTAACCAAAAAAGAACAAAATGTGCTATAAAGTACAAAGAACGTACTCATTTACCTGATTGTGAATCTATTTTCATTTTAAATGAAGAAATTGTGGGTTCAACATGCGACATGTAATATTTTTCCGAGTTGGACAACTACGTACAAATTAACATCGACTGTACATACAAGAAACTTCTAATTGCAACATATTAACGTACATAACAAAAAACTAGATTAAATACCCTTTTAAATTATATTGTAGTATATTAATATCTATAAATGCCATACATACCAATCGGTTACTTACTTACTCATTACGAAATTACCACAACCATAAATAATAGGTCTTTACCTATGAAATTGCCGTTTTGTATGAAAAAATTTAAACGAATTTTTTTCATGAATTTTTTTATTTGTATTAATCGAAGTAATCACCCATGCAATCAATGCATCTTTGCCATCGCAGTGGCAGTTTATTGATGCCCTTCTTAAAGAAATCAGCTGGACGGGAGGCAACAAATTCTTCAAAGGCATTTTGTACTGCCTCTCGGGTATTGAATTTTTTTCCCGCCAAGAAGTTATCCAAATTCTGGAAAAAGTAGTAGGCGCAAGGTCTGGTGAGTAGGGCGGATGACGGAGAGCTTCCAACCCCAGTTCTTGCAACTTGGAGACCGTCTGCTGTGCAGTATGAGGTCGCGCGTTGTCGTGCAGGAGCAGCGGAGACGAGCGATTGACCAATGCTGGTTGGAGATGCGCCAGCTTCTCCATCATTGTGCTCAGTTCTTCACAGTACACATCTGCAGTAATGCTCACCCCGTTTGGTAAGAAGCTGTGATGAATCACACCGGCGCTAGACCACCAAACAGTGACCATCACTTTTCTAGGGGTAAGTTTTCGTTTAGGGCATTGTTTAGGTGCTGAACCAGGATCCAACCAACTTGCTGAGCGCTTGCGGTTATCAAACAGAATCCATTTTTCATCGCAGGTAACAATGCGGTTCAAAATTCCTTCATTTGTGTGTCTGTTGAGCAGTGCAAGGCACGTCTCGACGCGTACTTCGCGCTGGCGATCATTGAGTTCGTGGGGCACCCATTTGTCAAGCTTTTTTACCTTGCCAATTTGACGCAAATGGACCAATATTGTTTTGACGCTAACGTCGAAAGCTGCTGCTAATTCAGCCGTAGATTGTGTATCATCAGCTTCCACAACCGCCTTTAATTCGTCATTGTCGACCAAAGTCTTCGGACGACCGCGAGGTTCATTTTTCAGGTCGAAATTTCCAGAACGGAAGCGAGCAAACCAATAACAGGTGGTGCGTTGGTTTGTAGTGTTAGCTCCGTAAACGTCGTTGATGTTGCGTGCCGCTTGTGCCGCGTTGCTGCCACGACGGTACTTATATTCCATAATTACTCGAATTTTTAACGTATCCATGATGACGAAAAAGATTGAAATGCGATGAAAATGTAACACTAATCAATAAAGAAATGACTACTTTTGGAAAAAAGAATCCATGTTTTTAAAATAAAATTAATTTGAAATTAGAATTCTTAGCCAAACAAAAATTATTTTGATTTGAAATGGCCAGTACTGCAGAACGGCAATTTCATAGGTAAAGACCTAATATTAAGTAAATTCATTTCCATAAAAATTAAAGACTAGTCTTCAAGTGAATAATAGAAAGACTGATTATTACCGTCAAAAATATGTCTTATTAATTTTTTTATGCTGAATAAGTTTGCGATTGACCACGATCTCACCTGATGGTAAGTGAAGATGTGGTCGAAGATTGACCGCGTGTACCCATAAGATGCCTGTTCACTCTAGCCTTGAACAAACCCATGTTGTATTAGTCTGGAACCACGTCGTTCATATGAGAGTTCGGAATCATGTGATTACTTCTATTTCCTGGGTCATTGGAAGAGACATCTGTATAATGTATGTCTGGAACACTATTTAGGCGAAAGGTTTCGACGAAAACGTAGGCAATCACATTAATGGATGTGATACACAGTGTAGATACACAGTAGGTTCATTTGGGGAACGTTAGTTGGCATACTGGTAGCTGAACAGATTGAGATAAGGAATGTTATTCGAATGTAAATGTTTGTTTGCTAGCTAAATCGTTCTGTTTATTAATCCGAATGAATTGCTATTGCGAATGGACACATCATATTAATTGTGTTTGCATTATTAGGTAAATAATTTTGTGACAAACACTGACGTACCCGGGCAGGCCCCTGCTGCTGGAGCTGAGTAACCCGGTAAGGGGACTTGGATACGGCGGCGGGATGTCACTGGGCGGCCGGTGGATGAAACTGGCAAACCCGCCAATCTGTCCCATAGCGGAAACCCTTGGGACCGGGCGAAGGCAACTCCAGCAGGCAGAGCGTACCACCCCAAATGTCACCCACACCGGGCCCATCGGCGGGCGGTTCTGACGGCGGGATAGCTTCCGAGCGACCGGCACCAGGGGGCACGCTTAGGGGGAAAAGGAAGCTCAGCGGCTCAAGAACGCCGTAGAACTATGGAGAGGCAAGATGCGGCTCAAGGGGGAACTCCATCAGGAGGGCCTCAAAAGAGAGAGAGGGAGTCAGTGACGAGAGCCCGGGCACGCATAACATACCAAAGAGGGCAAAAACCCAGGGGTCTTACAAAGACGCACTAACTGGGACCCACATCATCATCATCATCGATGATGATGATGTGGGTCCCACAATTGCCGGTCTTGCGCTAAACGCATCCAGCGAACCGCATCCAGGGAAGTGCTACTATTCATTTTCAAACTCCTCCTTTATTCTGTTTCTGATTAAATTCGTTGCGGGATCCAAGACAGTTAAAGCGATTCCCCGGGCATGCCTGAGCTTCACCGCTCAGTGTCATTTCATTGTGTGCCACTGTTGATCCTGGCTCACAGGAGTTGCAGTGGTGGGTAAGAGGGAGGGACTAGTCCCGATAAAAAAAAAATAACCGCATCCAGCGATTTCCATCATATATATGCATTATTCATATATACATGCATGGTTGGTATGAGCATCTAGCTATTATCAAAAGCGAAAACAACAAGATTCCATTCGCGCGAGTCAAGAACAAACAAGTTATACTATGTTAAACAGACACAAACAATATAACAAACAATCGTATATCAGTATAGTGCTCGTATGCAGTACATTGTGATGTATGTTAGTTATGTAAATAGTGCAGTTGTGGAAATAGGTAGTGGCTCCGCAATGTAAAGTTTTTATTTCACTATGTCGAGGACTATGTACAAAGTAAGTAGCATTGTGGAAATAGTATTATTATATAATGTGTTTTACACAATACTAGCTGTGCCCCGGTTTACCCGCGTTAAACTTTATAAATTATAGCCTATGTGTTAATCCAGGGTGTCAGCTAACTTCATACCAAATTTTATTAAAATCGCTTTAGCCGTTTAGTCGTGAAAAAGTAACAAACAGACTCACTCACAAACTTTCGCCTTTATAATATTAGTGTGATAGCCTATGTGTTAATCCAGGGTGTCAGCTAACTCCATACCAGATTTTATTAAAATCCCTTCAGCCGTTTAGTCGTGAAAAAGTAACAAACAGACTCACTCACAAACTTTCGCCTTTATAATATTAGTGTGATAGCCTATGTGTTAATCCAGGGTGTCAGCTAACTCCATACCAATTTTTTTTTTCCTTTTTTGTTTTTATTCACGTAGTTTTTAAAAAAAGCGCTTGTAAATAGTCAGAACATGTTTGTAGTAATACAGTTATTATTTCTAGTTGCATATTACAGATATTTAGGTACACGGAATGTTAAAACATTTATACAATTTATTTTATAATAGTAGTGATAATTAGCTAGCTTGTATTAGGTTATTGTCAAGGAGATTATGTTTAGGTTTAATGATTGAAATTTATATTTTACTAAATATTGTCTGAATGTTTCGGTTTTATTAAAATCCCTTCAGCCGTTTAGTCGTGAAAAAGTAACAAACAGACTCACTCACAAACTTTCGCCTTTATAATATTAGTGTCATAGCCTATGTGTTTATCCAGGGTGTCAGCTAACTCCATACCAAATTTTATTAAAATTGCTCCAGCCGTTTAGATGTGAAGAAGTAACAACACTCACAAACTTTCGCCTTTATAATATTAGTGTGATTAACCATTAATATGAGGCGCTTATAGCTAGATGCCCGCGCCGTCCCTTAAGTGATCAGCGAGGTTAAGCAACTAGGCTCGCGGTCAGTTCATAGATGTGTGACCAATAATTTAACTTCTGAGGGTCGCCATGCTTCGGAAGGCACGTTAATCTGTCGGTCCCGTCAATAGTTGTATGTATGTAGTGCCCCGCGGTTATACCCACATTAGACTTTATAAATTATAGCCTTTGTGTTATACTGATATATAATTTATTTATTTTATTTATTTATTTATTGAGGACAGCAATTGTTACATTTTTCTTACAAATGAATAATACATGAACACAAATCCTAATGCACAATTTTTTAAGGCGTCACCGCATGCATTTATTATTACAACATTAACACTAGAATTAAAAAAGACTACAGCTAGATATTAAAAACTAAACTAAAACTAAACTATAAGCTATATTAGGTACTACAAAGTTTCATCAAAACCCGTTCAGTAGTTTTGGCGGGAAAGAGTAAAAACATCCATATATCCACAAACTTTCGCGTTTATAATATTAGTAGGATTAACAAAGAAGAAGTACAGACGCCAGCACAACCAGCTACCCAAATATGTCAAACTTCTTTTATAGATTTTCCACTTTATCACATAAGCATAAGGTTCACTTTCAATTGGGGAAATTTGACTGATTGGGGTAGTTTGATGTGCTGGCGTCTGTACATAAATATGTGCATATATATAGTCATCATATAGTCTAAGCTGAAAAAAATAATAATACACTTTGCTATCATTGTGCTGTCGTACCTGCCAATGGATTAATGGCAAAGAGCCTCGAAAAACAAACAGACAGCTTAACGTGCCTTCTGAAGCCCGGAGACACTTAGAATTTAGACCACTTTGGCGGCCACATAAAACTAGAGCTATTCTGAGTTGTTACTTACTTTTTAATCATCATATCAGCCGAAAGACGTCCACTGCTGGACAAAGGCCTCCTCCAAAGATCTCCACAATTGCTGGTCTTGCGCTATTCGCATCCAGCATTTTCCAGCGACCCGCACAAGTTCATCAGTCCATCTTGTAGGGGGCCTACCCACCCTGCGTCTTCCGGTTCGTGGTCGCCACTCGAGAACCTTTCCTTAACCTTTTTTAATAATAGGTTTTATTTATTTTTATGTCCCTCTTTAGGCAGAAGGACTCGTCATAAGTCGTCGCTGCTTCGTTACATTAATGATAGGATTTTCCATTGGATTCTGTATTGGTTACAACTTACTAACGTCGTCTGAGCTTATGACAAATAAATATGGACCTAGTGATCATAGGTAAGTTATTATTATTTATTAATAGATTCATATATTAGGTCTTTACCTATGAAATTGCCGTTCTGCAGTACTGGCCATTTCAAATCAAAATAATTTTTGTTTGGCTAAGAATTCTAATATCAAATTAATTTTATTTTAAAAACATGGATTCTTTTTTCCAAAAGTAGTCATTTCTTTATTGATTAGTGTTACATTTTCATCGCATTTCAATCTTTTTCGTCATCATGGATACGTTAAAAATTCGAGTAATTATGGAATATGAGTACCGTCGTGGCAGCAACGCGGCACAAGCGGCACGCAACATCAACGACGTTTACGGAGCTAACACTACAAACCAACGCACCACCTGTTATTGGTTTGCTCGCTTCCGTTCTGGAAATTTCGACCTGAAAAATGAACCTCGCGGTCGTCCGAAGACTTTGGTCGACAATGACGAATTAAAGGCGGTTGTGGAAGCTGATGATACACAATCTACGGCTGAATTAGCAGCAGCTTTCGACGTTAGCGTCAAAACAATATTGGTCCATTTGCGTCAAATTGGCAAGGTAAAAAAGCTTGACAAATGGGTGCCCCACGAACTCAATGATCGCCAGCGCGAAGTACGCGTCGAGACGTGCCTTGCACTGCTCAACAGACACACAAATGAAGGAATTTTGAACCGCATTGTTACCTGCGATGAAAAATGGATTCTGTTTGATAACCGCAAGCGCTCAGCAAGTTGGTTGGATCCTGGTTCAGCACCTAAACAATGCCCTAAACGAAAACTTACCCCTAGAAAAGTGATGGTCACTGTTTGGTGGTCTAGCGCCGGTGTGATTCATCACAGCTTCTTACCAAACGGGGTGAGCATTACTGCAGATGTGTACTGTGAAGAACTGAGCACAATGATGGAGAAGCTGGCGCATCTCCAACCAGCATTGGTCAATCGCTCGTCTCCGCTGCTCCTGCACGACAATGCGCGACCTCATACTGCACAGCAGACGGTCTCCAAGTTGCAAGAACTGGGGTTGGAAGCTCTCCGTCATCCGCCCTACTCACCAGACCTTGCGCCTACAGACTACTACTTTTTCCAGAATTTGGATAACTTCTTGACGGGAAAAAAATTCAATACCCGAGAGGCAGTACAAAATGCCTTTGAAGAATTTGTTGCCTCCCGTCCAGCTGATTTCTTTAAGAAGGGCATCAATAAACTGCCACTGCGATGGCAAAGATGCATTGATTGCATGGGTGATTACTTCGATTAATACAAATAAAAAAATTAATGAAAAAAATTCGTTTAAATTTTTTCATACAAAACGGCAATTTCATAGGTAAAGACCTATTATTACTAGCTGTGCCCGCGACTTCGTCCGCGTGTTAATTAGTTGATTTAGTTTTTTAGTAAAATAAAATACTTTTTCCAAAATAAAATTAGCCTAAGTTACGCCTTATTACATCAGCTACCTGCCAATAAAAGTCCCGTCAAAATCGGTCCAGCCATTTCAGAGATTAGCCGGAACAAACAAACAGACGGACAGACAAAAATTGTAAAAAATGTTATTTTGGTGTATGTACCGTATATATATTCATATTTATGTAGTAAAAACCGGCTATTTCAATATTACAAACAGACACTTCAATTTTATTTATTTGTATAGATTTCTTTACTCTTACATTTCTTTTCCACGTCATAGTATTCTTGTTTAGTCTAAATGGTTTTTCGTCTTTATATGACGGTGTAAGAAAGAAAGCAGAAGAAAAAGTGCGCAGAAGATTCTCAAATGGCGACAACGAACCGGAAAACGCAGCGTCGTGAAGGGGTCCTGCCCCTACAAGATGCCATGCAATTAGATTAAACTTAAATACTATGGAAGTAAAAGAAACAATTTAATGGTAAAATAATGCCACCTCTATCAAAAAGTATTATGGAGCTAGATTGAGGAGTTGATCGACCTTCATAAGTATTCCATAGTTATTTAATGAATCTGAACAAGACTGGAGTAGCTGATCGAGCTCCATAAGTATTCCTCCAAGATATGGATATTCAATCAGATTCAAATGTAATTTTAACTTGGAATGGATATATGTTTAGGTTTTCCGATCACTTCAGCTCACACAACTATAGCGAGCCGGCACACAAACATGAAGACAGGACGGTCGCAGAAGAACTTGCTGAGGAGGTAAAAGTTCTATGCTGGGTGATGACGTACCCTGGTAATCATCACAAAGCCAGAACAGTCAAAGCCACGTGGGGAAAAAGATGCAACAAGATATTGTTCATGAGTACTGCTGTTGGTGGGTATTTTTTACTTCGTTTAATTTGTGATGAGTAGACACTGAAGAATTGTAAAGCTGAAGTGGCAGTGGGAGGGGCACATAGCTTGTAGAACCGATGGCCATTGGGGCAGAAAGGTTCTCGGACGCGAAGGAGCAGCGACCACGCACGCTACAGTGTGGGCAGGCCCCCTACAAGATGGGCTTGGGATGGGAAGATGGGATCTTGTGCGGTCGCTGGAAATCGCTGGATGCGGATAGCGTAAGCTCAATTGCGGAAATCTTTGGAGGAGCCTTTATCCAGCAATGGACGTCTTTCGGCTGATATGATGATGATGATGAAGTAGATACTTGTCTTTTACGCCGTAGGTCGTAGGTTCGATTCCCACCCAGTACAGATATTTGTGTGCATGAACATGTCTGTTGGTCCGGAATCTGGGTGTAATCATTTATATAAGTACATATGTATTTACAAAAGTAGTATATGAAGTATTTCAATTATATCGTTTCCATAGTACAAGCTCTGCTTAGTTTGGAATCAGACGGCCGTGTGTGAATAATGTCCCAGGATATTATCACACTATGGAATGAAATGTCTGAGTTGCGGGTCAGAATGATGTCCCGTCCTAGCAACGGCTTACTCTGCCACTTTTTGGAAATCCATGACAATCTAAATACAAATTATTATGCAATGTTAATTCCGCTAATTGTCAGTTTAATCAAGCCGGGTTGCAATATGCACCGCCCTCCCTCCCGCATAAATATGCACATGCAAGAAGGACCACATAAATAAGCAAATTACTTGCACCGGTATGATACCGATACTTGCTTGCGGTGTTCTTGCGACTTGTTTAAATATAAAATAATAATAACTGAAGTGAAAACTTCTTTAGACGAGTTGGGTTTACTTTTTGGGTGAACAAAACTCATGAAACTATAGTCATCGTCACCGCACACTTTCTATGAGCTATACGTATATTGAGTAAATATGCCTCTATGTACAGACGCCAGCACATCAAGCTACCCCAATCTGTCAAATTTCCTCAATTGAAATTGAACCTTATGCTTTTGTGATAAAGTTGAAAATCTATAAAAGAAATTTGACAGATTTGGGTAGCTGGATGTGCTGGCGTCTGTACATAGACATACCTCCGTGTGTTTAAGATGATTTTAAATAATAATACAATAGCTCGATGATACAATTCACAAGTTACTTTGTTTTAACTTCTATCGGCAGTTACCAAAGACTGTCATGCATTTTCGTTTTGTATGACGCGGTTGGTAAATGTTTGCCTTTCGAGCCGCAGGTCGTGGGTTCGATACCCACCCAGAACAGATATTTACGAGAATATTGAGTCTGGGTGTAATTATCTATATAAGTACATATTATGTATTTACAAAAGAAAAGTATTATATGTAATTTATTAGAATATTTATTAGTCATGAATCTTTTGAAAGGAAAGGGATGAAAATGAATGTAGGTAAGACGAAAGTAATGGTATTTAAGAGGGATGAATACACGACAGCGTGTGATATTGTGATTGGGGGAGAGAAAGTTGAACAGGTGAATGAGTTTGTATATTTGGGAACTTTGTTTACGAGAGATGGGAAATATGAAAAAGATATTGTTAGAAGAGTAAATGCGGGGAACAGAGTGAATGGGACACTACACGCCTTTATGAGTAGCCGGCAAGTATCAAAGAAGGCTCGACTAGCCGTGCACGATGGAGTGTTAGTGCCAACTTTAATGTATGGAAGTGAAAGTTGGGTATGGCAGAAAAAGAATGAAAGTAAAATAAATGCAGTGGAAATGAGAGCTCTGAGAAGTATGTGTGGTGTGACTTTGAGAGACAGAATTCGAAATACTGATGTAAGAGAGCGTTGTGGTGTGAAAGAGGATGTAGTCACAAAGATTGAAAAAGGCATGCTGAGATGGTTTGGCCATTTAGAAAGGATGGATGAAAGAAGATTGACAAAAGAAGTATACCTGGCCTGTGTGAATGGGACAATCGGAAGGGGAAGACCACATCGAACATTCTCTGACCAAATTGGAGATATTCTCAAGAAAGGGCAGGTCAGAAGTACCTTAAACCGGCCAGCATGTATGAAGAATATAATGACAGTAATCGAGGCAAAAGAAGTATGCAAAGATCGTGCCAAATGGAAATCCGTTGTCTCTGCCTACCCCTCTGGGAAACAGGCGTGAGTCTATGTATGTATGTATGTATGTATTAGTTATCTGGTTTCCATATTACAAGCTCTGCTTAGTTTGGGATCAGATTATTCACGCACGACCTGTGTGACTAATGTCCCAAGATATTATTATTTCAAATTATTTATTTAAATTCTTATTTTTTACGTATTTGTAATTATAAAATCGATATTATTGGTTCAAATTATTAACAATAGTTCTGTTCAATTAGTTAGTGAATTGAATAAAAAATTATAGTATTTTTTTTCCCAATGGCCCTAAAAAAAATTAAAAAAAAATTAAAATTAAATTTCAGACAAATCACTGCCAACAATCGAGTTGCCCGTTTTAGAAGGGAGCGACTTTATATGGGCGAAGACTAAAGCTGCCTTCCGTTACGTGTACGAACACTACAGATATGAAGCTGACTGGTTCTTTAAGGCTGATGATGATACGTAAGTCTTTTCATGTGTCCCAGCTATGATTCGGCATAGAATTATTTCAGACAAATCTCTTCCAACAATCAAGTTGCCCATCTTAGAAGGCAGCGACTTCCTATGGGCAAAGACTAAAGCTGCCTTCCTTTATGTGTACGAACACTACAGATATGAAGCTGACTGGTTCTTTAAGGCTGATGATGATACGTAAGTGTTTTCATGTGTCCCAGCTATGATTCGGCATAGAATTGTTTCAGACAAATCTCTTCCAACAATCAAGTTGCCCATCTTAGAAGGCAGCGACTTCCTATGGGCAAAGACTAAAGCTGCCTTCCGTTACGTGTACGAACACTACAGATACGTAAGTCTTATGTTTAGGATTCCACACCTAAAGGGCAAAAACGGACCCTATTACTAAGAATTCGCTGTCTGTCTGTCTGTCCCTCTGTCACCAGGCTGTATCTCATGAAACGTGATAGTTAGACAGTTGAAATTTTCACAGATCATGTACATATTTCTGTTTCCGCTATAACAAAAAATACTAAAAAACAAAATAAAATAAATGTTTAAGGGGGCTCCCATACACCAAACGTGAATTTTCGCTCGTTTTGTATAAATAATGGTACGGTACCCCTTTGTGCGTGAGTCCGACTCGCACTTGGCCCGTTTTTTAAATATAACGCCTGCATTAGAGAAGTTAATCCCTGTGTTGCGGGGTACTTAACAAACATTTAATGGACGGACACAAAGAACATCCTGACTCAGAGCAACTATTTATGAGTCACCAAATAGTTGTCCTGCGTGGGAATCGAACCCGGAGGACGAAGTGGCGAGGCGACTGCCTTAAATATAAGTTATATAGTTAGTAGCTTGGTAACTCTAGTAAATGATAAAATACCATGTTCTATATAGGCCATTGTACTCGCCAAAATGGAAATATCCAAAAATAAATTATTGTTCGTAAACTAGTCAAACCTAACTTTGCTTACGCGAAACTCTGTTTTTTATAAACCTCTTAAATCTCATGATCTTATAAGTAACCTGACCTGACGGGCATGTGGCGTGGTTGGTAAATGGTTGCTTGCACGCCGCAGGTTGTGGGTTCGATTCTCACCCAGGACACATATATTGTGTATATAAACATGTCTGTTTGTACTGAGTCTGGGTGTAATTATCTACATAAGTATGTATTTACAAAAGAAAAGTTGTATATCAGCAGCGCCCGCGGACTTCGTTCCGCGTTATAAATATTTTTGCCCCTGCCCGTTTGTCCCACGTAATACTTAAAAGTTCGGGATAAATTTTGGAAATTTTTCATATCCTATGACACTTCACAGTAACGTAGCTTTCTATTGGTGAAATAATATAAAAAAATCGGTTCAGTAGTTCCAGAGATTACCCCTTACAACGTCACAAACTCACAAACGTTATCTCTTTTTAATATTAGTATAGATTTGGTTTCCATAGTATAAGCTCTGCTTAGTTTGGGATCAGATGACCGGGTGAATTAAGATATTATTATTACTATATTATACACCTAATTTAATAACTATACACCTAATACAACTAATTTTCTTTACAATAAATTATTTAACAAACGTGTAAAAACAATTCAGATTTAAGAGACCTTTCAAATTAACTAAGTTAGTTTTATACCAATCACAAGTTACGACTGTGCCTTAAGTAGATAAGTACATAACTGTATTTCAGACATTAGCTCTCTCATTCCGACCGCTAATTACCTAAGAAACAACTGGAAATTATGTAGTTTAACTGGACTTATGTAGTTTGTGGGATATGACCTAAACAAACTTTCTTTTGCGTTCATTTGTCGCTAATAATGTCCTCCTAGCCGAATTTCGGCCACGGCGGCGAGTCTAAATAGAGATTAGCCAGATGCGCGGGACATATAGTGCACATGTGTGTGCGCACACAGGAAACAGGAGTACTTTCTATTCCATCACTCCCATAATCCGATGGGACGCCTAGCGACACGTCCGGAAAGAGGTCAGGTACGGGACCGACGGCTTTACGTGCTCGCTCTCCCAGGCACACGGGGGTATAACAGCGCCAACTCCCAGACTTCGGACTGATGCTGAGAAAATTTTCTTTTTACAGAAATGTCCCAAAATCACTTTTTCCCGACCCGGGATTTGAACCCAGGACCTTTTCTGTGGGTGAACACGTCACCGCTATACAATCGTGGCAGTCAAGATATCATTCATCATCATTATTTGCTTAAAGATCAAAAAATAATTTAATAGCTTGGTAACTACAAAATGTATTTCAGCTATGTAATTGTGGAGAACTTGAGGTATTTGTTAGCTGGCTACAACAGCTCTGATCCTTTATACTTCGGATTCAAATTGAAAAATGGCTCACCAAAGGTAAGCAGAGTTATTAATAGATAAATTATTACCTGTCCCTTTGAATCATAAACCTACTATTTTTATTATTATCAAATCTTTTAATTTGATTTATATTTAATTATTTATATAATGAAAGTGTATATATATATAGATTTATGTATATATTTTGTTGATATCTTATGTTTTTAGTATCTACTTAACATAGAATTTAGACTTAGTTTACAGCACATTACTAGTCGCTTTTCTCATTTGCTTATCTAGTGAAGAAATTGTTATGTCTATATATCAACATTTATGTTCTGTGACGTGCAATAAAGTGTGCCTATAAATCTACCTATCTCATAAACACTTATTATGTACTCTTCGCAGTTTAACCGATGATTAAGTACAGACGCAAGCACATCAAGCTACCCCAATATGTTAGAATTGCCCCATTGAAAGTGAAACTTATATTTATGTGATAAAGTTGAAAATCTATAAAAGAAATTTGACAGATTGGGGTAGCTGGATGTGCTGGCGTCTGTTCATTATTGTAGCTTATGTGTTACTTCAGACTATAACCATCAGCCACCGATCACCAGTCTCCAGTCTAAATTTCGTTCTAAACTGTTCAGCCGATTTTATGTCATTGAATAAGAAACATAGAAAAATGTAATATTTTGTATTTATAATATAAGTAGGATTATGAAAATAGTTAGATAAATAATCCCTACCGTAGGTGATGGCAAATTAGATAATTTTGTTAATCAATATAAACAACTACATGCGTTGCGAGATTTTTATCAATATGATTAACCTCTTAGGCATCAAAAATAAACACAACGTCCAAAACTCCCGGCGTTGAAAAGAATGACAGACAAGATTGACAGGATGACAGCCAGAAGCATGACAAGCGTTCGAATCGTTCGGAAACTGTCAAATACATGCGTTCAAAGTCGGTATGAAACACTCATACTTATAAGCTTGCACTGACAGGTATTGGTGTAATAATGATTCTCTAGAATAGTGTGGAAAAAGTAAATGCTACTTTAATATGTCTGGATTGAGTAGAATTTATAATGGCCAAAGACCTTATAATATATTTCTCAAGTCGAAAGTCTT
Source organism: Pseudoips prasinana (assembly GCA_951640165.1). Taxonomy (NCBI): domain Eukaryota; kingdom Metazoa; phylum Arthropoda; class Insecta; order Lepidoptera; family Nolidae; genus Pseudoips; species Pseudoips prasinana. The sequence continues at coordinate 11,058,029 of OX621259.1, read as the reverse complement.
CGACCAGTGTTGCCAGTGACGACTTACGGAACAGAGACGTGGTGGCTCACTATGGGCCTTATTAGAAGGCTCAAGGTCACTCAAAGAGCAATGAAGAGAGCAATGCTCGGAGTTTCCCTGCGAGATCGAATCAGAAATGTCAAAATCCGCACGCGAACCAAAGTCACCGACATAGCGAGAAGAAAAAAGCAAAACTGAAGTGGCAGTGGGCGGGGCACATAGCTCGTAGAACCGACGGCCGTTGAGGCAGAAAGAAGAAGAAGAAAGAAGAAAATAAATTTATTCGTAACACTAACATTTAAACAACAAAGTAACAGAATGGGTGGGATAAAACTTAAATGCCATTGTTACAAATCGGCTCCAACTCAGCATTAATGCTGGTCCTACGACCAACGCTGATCTTCCGTTGGGACCGGTTTGGTGAATTGACGTCACAGATTACAAACAACATAAAAATAAAAAAATAAACTTTAAAAACAACAACTCGCACATAACTATTTCGAGTTGAAATTCTATCACTTAAATAAAGAAGAAAGGTTCTCGAGTGGCGACCTCGAACCGGAAGACGCAGCGTGGGAAGGCCCCCTAAAAAATAGACCGATGATCTAGTGCGGGTCGCTGGAAACCGGTGGATGCGAATAGGGCTAGACCGGCAATTGTGGAGATCTTTGGGGAGGCCTTAGTCCCGCAGTGGACGTCTTTCGGCTAATATGATGATGATGATGAAAGACTTTGTACAATGTCTTTGACAATGACAGACACTATTCCGGCGTGTCAGAATATGCACGGCAGTACATGTGGCTACACCAGCTCATTAAGTATGATGAGGTTGACAACATGCATATTCTAGCCCCTTGCCGAAAAAAAATGAGGTGGAATTCTGATTCACATTTTAAGAGGTATTATTGTAATTAATTGTGTATGTTCTGTAGTTTAATATTTGTCCGTGTTCTGCTTTTTAATGTTACGTTTTGTCTCGTTTCGATGTTTATTGTTTACGGTTTATTTTTGTAATTAGTGCAAATTTTTTATTAATTTATTGTATATAACTTTAATAATGTTAAATTTGAATGCTGTGGTAGTCTGTAACTGTTGCAGCACTATTATTTTTAAGTATGTATGTGTCCTTGTAACTGCATGAGTGTTTGTAACGTTGACGATCCTTAAATAAATAAAAGAGAGGTAGGGCACAGTGTTGATTCGCTCAAAGAGCAGCCCGGCTGGGGAAGTACCTCCGCGTTACAGAAGACATTCCTTAATAATAACATTAAAAACTTGCTGTTGTGTTTCTGAGTGAGTGTAAGGTAGCCAGAGTTCATCAGGGTGGGGAGAAGAGTCAGCAACACTAGTTTGCTGACTCTTATGAAGGCCGGCAACGCACCCGTGACTCTCCGGTGTTGTGTGTGTACATGGGCGGTGGTGATCACTTACCATCAGGTGACCCGCTTGCTCGTTTGTCACTCTCTTATATAAAATAAACATTGTTATCTAGGGTTACATGGCCGGAGGTGCAGGCTACGTTCTAAGCAGAGCTGCTTTGGACAGGTTCGTAAACCAAGCGCTTCCATCCCCCCATTTGTGTTATCCCGAAGACGACGGCTTTGAAGATGTTGAGATGGGTATGTATTACAAGTCATTGTTGCTTATTTTTGGTTATATAAACAAAGTTAACGCTAGCAACAACTTATGGAGGATCAGTAACTTAAATGCGGGTAGCACAAAACCGGCCATTGTGGAAATCCTTGGGAAGGCCTTTGTCCAGCAGTGGACGTCTTACGGCTGATATGATGATGAAGATGATGATATTTAAGGAATTGTCCTAAATACAAACATAAACTAAATTAAATATAACATACAAAATTTTACCTTAATGATATTTTATATATCTAATATTTCGAAATATTTGTTATATAATTTAAATTAAAATAAAATATAAATGTATAGCTATCTCACATCACGTGTTCATACAGTCATTATCTTAGCCCATATGGCATGCATGCAGCGATATGCTCTTTTAATTTTTTAGCTACACCGTTATTATTACGCTTACCGATTAGTTTACCTGACTATCCCACGCTAAAATATCATTATTTATATGCTTATCCTGTTAAATTACAGGTAATTGCTTGGAGAAAGTAGGCGTGGAAGCAATGGATTCCCGCGACGAAAACAAACGAGGACGCTTTTTTATGTTCTCCGTTATGGAACACATGTTCCCCACTATAGAAACTGAATTTTGGGACCAAAAATTCGTATTCTATCCCAGCTCTGAGGTAAGCACGTTTGTCAGCAAACAGATGCTACTTTAAATCTAATTTGTATTGAAATAAGTCATCTTATGCTGGAAAAGACAGTGAACCTATAATTGGTTTGTCTGGCTTCCTTAAAATGTCGAATCCATATCTAAGCTGGTACCGATATTGAGGTAAGGAGATCCCAAAAGGTTCCCACAATGGAGTTGTGTCCATCATTTGGATTGGGATTTGGCATAATTGCCACGCTTGGCAGACGGGTTGGCGATCGCAGTATGATGGCCATAGTACACAGAGCGATGCTGCTACCCGTTCTCTAGGAGAATTTACCTCGGGTCGACTTCTTCGCCCTCCACTGGAAGAAATGGTGGTAATATTCTATGCTGCCAGTCACACAGCATGCTATGGTCTTACACACGAGAAAGAGTATGACCACAAACTTCATGACTACGATACGTGGGTTGTACGATATATGGGTATCTTTTTGTAATAGAGCAGTGAAAATAACACCGTATGCTACCCGCAAAATAAATGTCTGCGGATTGGGGTGTTGGATGAATGTCGGGGTGTTGCATTCGCACCGACTAAATCTAACCTGCCGTAGACTTCTCTTGGTGCCTGATGGGAGGAGCTCCGGAAACGCGGAATAATCCTACTAATATTATAAAGGCGAAAGTTTGTGAGTATGTATGTTTGTTACTTCTTCTTAAAGGCGGGTTAAACCGCGGGGCACAGCTAGTATTGAATAGAATTGAATTTTATCATACATCGTGAACCTGATATCGCCCACTACTGGATATAAGCCTCCTCCAAAGGTTTCCATGACCATTTGAAGGGGTTTGCCGTAGTCACCGCGCTTGGCATGCCAGTTGACGACTGCATTAGCGGTAGCTAGTTCACAGGTGGCGCTACTACAGTGGAAGATTTCAAGCTGATGATGTGATAATAATGATCCCAAATGTAATGGGCCCTATAGAATAAGTAAGGAGAATTTGTAAATAGAAAGAAAGAAAGAAAATATATTTATTCCGTAAACAAGCACAGATAATAATAATACATAGGTACACACAAAGAAGTTCTTAATTGCTATCTGTGCGAGTCCGAATTGGTCCCATCTCAGCACTAGCTGCGACATTACTGTTGCAGCCCTGGTTTTCTGATGGAACCAGGTAAAAATAACAATCGGACAATTCATGTGTCGCATTTCAATTTTAAAAGTATCGGAACAATAATAATCTTACTTACAACTAATTAAAATACTAAATAATATGTGGATAAATACTAACGTGGATTTTGTTTCAGGGCCTTAAATGCTGTTCAGACTACGCAATATCCTTTCATCACCTCAGCGAACATTTTATGCATGAGATGGAATACTTAATATATCATTTGCGTCCATATGGCATCACGACTGAATTTTCATCAATAAGAAGAGGTAAGAAAAAGATCTTTTCACTAACTATGCTTACCAATACCTTTTTTTATAAGTCTGTGGGAATGTCTACGCATGCCATCCCCAAAAAGTGTATGCGGGTGGGTATGTCGGTCATGGACCGTTGACTGCCTCGTTGGTCGAGCGGTTCGAACGAGGTCCTGGGTTCACATCCCGGGTCGGTCCAAATTGATTTTGGGATTTTCCTGTAAAAAGATTTTTTTTTCAGTATTAGCCCGTAGTCTGGAAGTTGGCGGTGTTAAACCCCCATGCCTCGGAGGCCACGGAAAGCCGTCGGTCCAAAATCTTGTAAATATGATTTTTTGGCGTACAAATAAGAGTTACTTAATCATTTAAATATACTGCCTTAGAGAGCATCTTAACTTATCAGTCCAATCACAAAAATGGGAAATCATAAATTTAATCGTCCGGCGGGTCTGGAACCAGCACCATCTACCGATCCGGGGTAGGCGCTCTTCGTTAAGCTACGAACGATACACACTGGCAGATCAAATTTAGGATTCCCTCGCTAACACCCTTTCGGAGGATATAGGTGTTATCATCATACCATCAGTCCAAGTTGTAATGTGAACAGCGATGACAACTTTTGTTGTTGTTTGACGCCTGACAGATTTTAACACTAGGTCTCTAACCATCTCGGTTACTGTTTCCATATGTGTTACGAGGCTAGATAGCAGCATCGTTTGATGACTGCACGTGTGGCGCAGCGGCTAAGACAGCCGTCTCGCCGCTTCGTGTCGCGCGGGTTCCAGTCTCGCGCTGGACAACTATTTGTGACCCATAAATAGTTGTTCTGTGTCTGGATGTATTTGTGTCCGTCTATTATGTTATGTTTGTAAAGTACCCCGTGACATAGGGAATATATTCCCTAATGCGGCGGGTAGTCTCTTAAAAAAATATGAAAATTGGTGGCGAGCTAGAATATCGAGCTATCGAATTTCATCCTTATCACCTGGATGAATGATCATCTACCACTGTGCGTTTCACAAGGAACTTTTTGCCGCGCACTACCGCTCTGTGGAATCAATTAACTGCGGAGATATTTCCGATCCGGTATAACATCCGGTATGGCAACCTTCAAGAAGCGAGCCTATTCCTTTCTTAAAGGCCGGCATCCCCCTTGCTCTGGTGTTGCGAGTGTCCATGGGCGGCGGTGATCACTTACCATCAGGTGACCCACTTGCTCGTTTACCATCCTATTAGGTACATACATTACAGCTAAGATTGAGAACCGAACCTAATATAATAATAATAATAATAATAATAAATTGTTTATTTCGATTACAAAAGGCTTACATATACACATATTTGGAGAACACCTTTTAAGCAAAGGATTGCTTGTCTTAGGAGTCTCCGCTCTTCCACTTATCATTATTATTGTAATCAAGATGTAGACAAAATGCAAGATTAAAACATAGGGTGACTTAATATTATACATTAATCATTAGTATTAAAATTTACAACGTGCTTTGCAAGAGCATGACTAAACATGCAGAGAAAGCCAAATCGCGCAGTATGTGTGATGTGTGTGTAACAGTGAGTGTGTGAGTGAGGTGTGAATGAGTGTGGGTTTGAGTGTAAGTCGTGTGGTAGAGTGGTGTGCGGTTATTGTAAGGCCGCTACAATACATTCAATATCGTCGTAGGTTTTAGTTTTAAGCCATTCGGTTACAACTTGTTTACAGTCCCAGAACTTCATGGAATATATGTGTAATTCTCTATTCACCAAGTTATATAGGTAAGACGATTGGCTTGGGTATTGTCTTTTACCGAAAGCAGATCTTACCCTGATAGTTGGAGCGACTAAGTGGGTTCTTCTGCTTTTAGGTTTAGATGGATCATACGGGAGGGATGTATGCTTTTTCAGTACAGTTTGCAGCAAATAGAGTTTCCTTACAGACAAGAGATCAGACAAAAGGTATAGGGAGTGGGTGGGGTATCTGTAGGGTTTGAAGAACATAACTTTAAGTAAGATTCTCTGCGCTCTCTCTAGTTCCAAGAATTTTATCTTTGTCGACCCACCCCAGCACGGCAGACAATACATGAGAATAGATTGAGCCAGTGATATGTATACTTGCTTCAGGAGTTGCTTTGAGGCCACATGTCGCAGCGTTTTGAAAGTCCATATCAGCTTTCTAACTCTCTTCATGATAAGTTCGGTGTGCATGTGCCATGACAGGCGCTGGTCAATCATAACACCTAGATATTTAGTGTTCTAGTCGGTCGATATTTAAACATGAGCAGTCGGGGGCGGGGGGGTTAGGACAGATGTGGATTTTTATTTGATAATCTTGGGACGGTTGAGAGTTATTATACTTACTGAAGCAGATGTAGTTGGATTTAGAGTGATTTAGTGTGAGGAGACTATGGTTTAGCCAGGCTGCTATCTTTGCAAGCCACGCTCTGCCAAGTTAACAGCGTTAGCCCAAGTCCTAGCAGTGAAAACAATGGCTGTATCGTCGGCGTATGAGAAAATGAGTCCGCCATCAATCGTCATGTTACAAAGGTTGTTAATGTAGATAAGGAGTAAGGTCGGCCCAAGGACACTGCCCTGGCCGACACCGAAGGTGACAATTGACTCTGAGCTGGTGTATTCCGCAATTTTAACCCTTTTTCTGCGGTTGTTGAGGTAGGAATTAAAAAGTTCAAGAGCGGGTCCTCTTATGCCGATACGTTCTAGCCTGTGTAATAGTAAGGGCACAGACACCGTATCAAAGGCCTTTTTAAGGTCAAGAAAAACAGCTAGACATTTGCTCCGCTCCGCTGTCCACACCATCCACCAAAACAGAAGTTAGTGACAGAACTGCATCCTTAGTAGACTTACCTTGTCTAAATCCAAACTGTGAAGGCGACAGTATTTTATTTTTAGATAGGAATTTAACTAGGCGTGAGTTTATAAGTTTCTCTGCGATTTTCGAGATGGCCGGCAGGACCGAAATTGGTCTGTAGTAAGACGGGTCAGACTTTTCCCCAGACTTGTACACATGCGTTATAAGGGCTATTTTCAAAGCGTCAGGAAAAAGTCCCTGCGCGAAGCATAGGTTAATTAGGTGAGTTATGATTGGTACAATTAGTTCGTGTGCTGATTTTAGAAAGTTGACTTGTATTTTGTCCCATCCAGGAGCGCTATCCGATTTCAGGCTCATAAGAGTGGCTTGAACTTCGTCAGGGTCTGTGTCGAAAAGGACAAACGATGAGGCTAATGGGCTATCAGCCGAGAATGAGTCAGGGTTGATATTATTTGTTGCTGAGGATTGGGAAGTTGTGATGTTTTCAGCAAGAAGTTTGCCTACGTTACAGAAGTATCCGTTAAATAAAAATTAAATATCAATACAGGAAATCAAAGCAGCAGATGAGAAATGACTGCATGTGTGGCGCAGCGGCTAAGATAGTCGTCGCTTCGTGTCCCGGGTTCGAATCCCGCGCAGGACAACTGTTTGTGTGACCCATAAATAGTTGTTCTGAGTCCTGATGTATTTTGTGTCCATCAATTGTATGTTTGTAAAGTACCCCGCGACACAGGGATTAAATTTCCTAGTGCGGGCGTTATCTTTCAAAGAAAAGAAGAATATACACAGTTTGTCCAATCTACACATATTTCGCTTTAAAACCCTTTTGGTTAAGGTTTATTGGTCTCGTATTCGAAAGGCAAGTACATACTATTTTATTTAAGGAAAAACCGAATAAAAATATATCTCCTTTCGCTTTTTGCGAAGCTAATGTGTATAGGTATGTAAGTACCTTCCATAAACTCAAGGCACGGAGGCAATTCTTACGACATTTTCCTCGTATGTACTTTTACTAGGGTCCGTTTTAACTAATTCTGTTTCGCCTCTTTCTAAGGCACTTAACACTAACAAAAAGGTATCTAAAATGTCGTTTCAATAGAGCACAGCAGTACCAAGTGAATATAAATGAAACAAGCAATTACGTTGAAGCGGCAGCATATTAAGAGCCCCATATCTTCAGAGACCCTTCGACTCGAATCAGTTAACTCCTAGCTACTTGCGAACAATAGGCCGGCAGTAATCTACTTAGAAACCCGGGATAAGTTCAATGAACAACTTAATGCGGAATACGGTGTAAGTATAATATGAAGTTTACGTCGAAGAAGGTTGCATACTCTTGAGAATAGGTTTGGTTTAAAGCTGCCCGAATGCGTATAATTTGCGACTTACGAAAATCTATCGAGCAAATATTGTGTTTGCCCTCTAAATACCATAGCCCGTGTTCATGCTCATCATATGAGCCGAAAACGCCCACTGTTGGATAAAGGTCTCCCCCATTGATCTCCACAAATGCCGCTCTTCCCCTACCCGCATCCAGCGGCTTCCAGCGACCTTACAAGATCATCGGTCCATCTTGTTGGGTGTACATGCTCTACATGCAGAAGAGAAACCATTAAACCATTAGTGGTAGCATTAACCCGTTGTTATATACACAAGATTTTCCTAGTAATAATATATATTTTTTACCTCAATACAGACAGAATAGTTCGGACACGATATAGCCAAATATACTGTACTATAATTGGGTTTTTCTGAAAAGAAAATAAATACCTAAGTCTGGAACTTGCCAGTGTTGTGCGTGCTCGCCTGGGAGAGGAGTTGAGGAGTTAATTAACTAATCAGTTCGTCTTAGTTCAAAATGATAACCCTTTTACATGAAACCCCATTTAATTGTAATTAATTGGCTTTATTTTAATATACAATTTTAATTATTGATTGAATTAGCTATAAATTTTCAAATAAAATAAAACTAAACTTAAAAATGATAACTTCCTACGATACGATAACATTCCTTCTTCCAACTTTATCACAAAAACGAGTAAGTAGGACAAAAAATTATATAAGTAAAGGGTGTGACTTTATATATTTTTTATTTGTCTTACTTACTCGATTTTTTTAATATAGTTGGAATTTTTTTAAAAAAAAAGCTATAGTAAAAGCTGACATAATCTGTAGAGTCGCACTAAGTCGGTGTCAAACCAAGTATCTCATTTTGTCACTTTGTAATAGAAGAAATGTGCAGTCTAATTGAGACCCTATTATTTTTTAAGTCTGTCAAAAATAGAAAATGCAGACTGAATACATACAGATTTATTTCACGTTAAAAGCACGAACTACATAAAGATCGGTCATGCGGAAGCCGGTGGCCTAATTCTCTGGATTATTGAGTAACCACAGACATAGAGCGTGTTTAAATAGTTCAAATAAGTATTATAAGAACGATACTCACGTTTTTTTTGTTTTGAAATTTAGATCTGTATTGTCTTTGTCTATATATATAAAAGCAGAAACAGACGAGTCTAGAACCATGAAAATTTACAAAAATATTCCTTAAGTTAAGTAATTGTGCATTAAGAAAGGATTTTTGAAAATTCAACCTCTAGGGGGTGAAAAGGGGTTGAAAAGTTTGTAAGGAACAACGTATTTTTTTCGGTCTGATTAACTTCCAACTTGGAATTTAGATTCTTTAAAAGATTTAATAAAACACGTGTTGCATCGCATTTAATATTCAACCCCATTCCCGGACGTCTGAAAATGGACATGGATTCTTATCCATGTTAATTTTCAGACTCACTTGTTGAGAGACTACGGAGGCCATCGAGCATTGTACCGAGTTCTATCAGGGTCTCAGCCATGACTACTATATGATCGGCAAATCGAAGGTGGGTGAAGTATTTGCCATTGACATTGATGCCAAAGCCTTTCCAGTCCAGAAGCTTGAAGACATCTTCCAATGCAGCGGTGAACAGTTTCGGAGATATAACATCATTATCACCAGGTGCCTTGTTGTTCTTAAGCTGTTTGAAAGCCATTCTAATCTCGCACAGGCTGACGTCGTTTTCGTCTTCGAAAATCATGTCGAACATCCATGTTGCACCCACTCTAGTTAAGGTTGTAGACCATAACATCCATGTTGCTTTCGAAGTTGTAGAGAACTATATTTACCTAGGACATACCATCCAACTAGGTAGGTCCAACTTCGAAAAGAAGGTCAATAGTAGAATCCAACTCGGCTGGGCAGCGTTCGGATAGCTACGTAATATCTTCTCGTCCCAAATACCGCTGTGTCTCAAGTCGAAAGTCTTCGACCAGTGTGTGTTGCCAGTGATGACTTACGTAACAGAGACGTGGTCGGTCACTATGGGCCTTATCAGGCAGCTCAAGGTCACCCAAAGATCAATGGAAAGGGCTCTGCTTGGATTTTCCCTGCGAGATCGAATCAGAAATGCTGAGATCCGCAGGCGAACCAAAGTAACCGACATAGCCGTAAGAATTGCCCAGCTGAAGTGGCAGTGGGCAGGGCACATAACTCGTAGAGCCGACGGCCCCCGTGGCAGAAAGGTTCTCGAGTGGCGACCACGAACCGGAAGACGCAGCGTGGGGATGCCCCCTACAAGACGGGCCGACGATCTTGTGAGGGTCGCTGGAAATCGGTGGATGCGGACAGCACAAGACCGGCAATTGTGGAGATCTATAGAGGAGGCCTTTATCCAGCAGTGGACGTCTTTCAGCTGATATGATGATATTCAACTCCTAAACTGATAAAAGAGGTCAAAATACAAAATCAATATGTAGTGTTAATTCCGCTAATTGACAGTTTAATCATGCCAGGATGCAATTTGCATCGCCCTCCCGCCCGCAAAAATGTGCACATGCCAGAAGGACAATATAAAAAAGCAAATTACATGCGCCAGTACGAGACTCAACACGTGTTTCAGTCCTCCACGGACCATTCTCAAGGGCTGCTAACTCGTCGAGTGCTCGAAGGACTGAATGGGTATCGTACTGGCGCATGTAATTTGCTTTGCGGGCGGGAGGGCGGTGCAAATTGCATCCCGGCATGATTAAACTGACAATTAGCGGAATTAACAGTACATATTGATTTAGTATTTTGATTGTTATGGATTTCCGCAAAGTAACGCATGCTTCCATTACTTTTGATAAAAGAGGTTTCAAAAGATTTTTTATCAGATTTATTTAGAAATCGGTATTAAAATCCTTAGCTTACTATTTACCTTAATATTGACTCGTTTGAATTCACCCCGGGCTTAAATAGGGGTTGAAATTATGTAAGAAACTATATCTAGTGATAGTAAGATAGAGTATTCGGTATATTAAGTACTAGTTGTGCCCGCGACCTTGTTTGCACATTTTGTAATGACTCGGTAAATATTACATCAGAATAACTCGAATATTTTGTCTCTTGTCGCAAACTTAAAAAACATTCACATAAACCTTACATATTTCCATACAAGTTTTCATCCCTATTCGCTCTTGTTATTTTACACCATTGAGTGTAAAACTTATATAACAAACAACAAACTCTAAATATAATAATAATAATATTTAGGGGCAATGTCACACAGATCATCCTAGCCCCAAACTAAGCAAAGCTTGTTCTATGGGTACCAGGCGACGATATACATACTTATATAGATAGATAAATACTTAAATACATAGAAATTATCCATGACTCAGAAACAATTATTCGTGCTCATCACACAAATATTTGCACTTACCGGGATTCGAACCCAGGACCACCAGATTCGTAGGCATGAGCACTACCAACTAGGCTACGGTGACCGTCAATATCATAGTTAATCAACAGCCTAAAAAAATTGTTTCAAGCTTTTTGCTCTAAAAATGACGATACTTCCATACAACTTCTCATCCCCTCTTTCAACCACTTACAACCCTTTTTTGCGTTAAAAAGTAGCCTATGTAACTGTCGCCCAAATTTTGTTAAAACTTGCCGAGAATAAATGGATGAATTCCAAGGGTGATCATTTCAAAACCAGGCTCTGTATGTCAAGGTAAGAACACTAAAGATTTCACTCGACCGTTCAATATGCGACGTGTCCGTGAATAAAACCGTCACGTCCAAATAATATCAATCATGTTACTTCAGCGGTTATGCGCAGGCTCTTAACATCGTTGTAAAAATCGTACCATTACTCCCTATTGGCTTCACTGGAACGATTACTATTATTACTACGACGATTCTAAGTTTGATTAACAGAGTTACACGTCACCACATTCCGTCCCGTGGGAGGGCGTAGAAGTGGACTCGGGTATATCTCCCAGAGAACGGGCATGATACTGCGATCGCCAACCCGTCTGCCAAGCGTGGCGATTATGGCATATCCCTTTACATGATGGATACAACTCCGTTGAAGGAGCGTAGAAGTGCACTCGAGGGTATATCTCCCAGAGAACGGGCATCAGTGTGTCTCTGTGTACTATGACCATGATACTGCGATCGCCAACCCGTCTGCCAAGCGTGGCGATTATGGCATATCCCTTTACATGATGGATACAACTCCGTTGAAGGAGCGTAGAAGTGCACTCGAGGGTATATCTCCCAGAGAACGGGCATCAGTGTGTCTCTGTGTACTATGACCATGATACTGCGATCGCCAACCCGTCTGCCAAGCGTGGCGATTATGGCATATCCCTTTAAATGATGAACACAACTCCGTAGAAGGAGCGTAGAAGTGGACTCGAGGGTATATTTCCCTGATAATGGGTAGCAGCATCTCTCAGTGTACTATGACCAAGATACTGCGATCGCCAACCCGTCAGCCAAGCGTGGCGATTATGCCATATCCCTCCAAATGATGGACACAAATCCATTGTGGAATTCTTTTGCGAAGGCCCTTGTTCAGCAGTAGACGCCATTCAGGTAACATGAAACGAGGCAAAAGAGGTATGCAATGATCGTGACATCCGGAAATCCGTTGTCTCCGCCGATCCCTCCGGCAAACGGGCGTGAGTCCATGTATATAAGTAATAATAATATCTAAATGCGGGGAACAGAGTGAATGGGGCACTACACGCCTTTATGAGTAGCCGGCAAGTATCAAAGAAGGCTCGACTAGCCGTGCACGATGGAGTGTTAGTGCCAACTTTAATGTATGGAAGTGAAAGTTGGGTATGGCAGAAAAAGAATGAAAGTAAAATAAATGCAGTGGAAATGAGAGCTCTGAGAAGTATGTGTGGTGTGACTTTGAGGGACAGAATTCGAAATACTGATGTAAGATAGCGTTGTGGTGTGAAAGAGGATGTAGTCACAAAGATTGAAAAAGGCATGCTGAGATGGTTTGGCCATTTAGAAAGGATGAATGAAAGAAGATTGACAAAAGAAGTACACCTGGCCTGTGTGAATGGGACAATCGGAAGGGGAAGACCACGTCGAACATTCTCTGACCAAATTGGAGATGTTCTCAAGAAAGGGCAGGTCAGAAGTACCCTAAACCGGCGAGCATGTATGAAGAATATAATGACAGTAATCGAGGCAAAAGAAGTATGCAAAGATCGTGACAAATGGAAATCCGTTGTCTCTGCCTTACCCCTCTGGGAAACAGGCGTGAGTCTATGTATGTATGTAATAATATCTAGGGACAATGTCATACAGATCATCCTAGCCCCAAACTAAGCAAAGCTTGTACTATGGGTACCAGGCGACGATGTACATATTTATATAGATTGATAAATACTTATATATATAGAAAACATCCATGACTCAGAAACAAATATTCGTGCTAATCACACAAATATTTGCACGTACTAAGTGACATCGACATCCTTAAAAATGTTATCAACCGTGCGTTCATGCAGATGCATGTTCTGTGTGTTGGACTGTGCGTGTTTTCTATTAAACGCAGATACTTACAAGCAACGTTAGAACACGCACTCACGCATAACGCTGCATCATGCGGGGCAGTGATTTTATCGCCTTAGTTTGCATATCGAATCGATAAAATGGGCCCATCCGAATCGGAAGAGAGGCTCCCGTCCCATAAAATATCCCTAAAATAAAATGTAACCGCCCAGAGTCGAGGTTTGAACCCCACAGGGGGTGCCCTCCGACGAGGGTACTTGTTTCATAGTGTTAGCTAGACGGCTGGAGCCCTTGCTCGTCTTTAAAGTCCGGTGAAGCACTAAAAACCTCCTCGGCAAACTGTACACGTCATGTTAAAAAAGAACCCTTAGAAATATACTACGACACATCAATCACTAGCACTAAGTAAACAAAATAAAAAATCGGCCAAGTGCGAGTGGGACTCGCGCACGATGGGTTCCGTACCATTATCTATAAAACGAGCAAAAAATTCACGTTTGTTGTGTGGGAGCCCCCTAAATATTTATTTTATTTTGTTTTTTTTTGTATTTGTTGTTATACAAACAGAAATACATCATCTGTGAAGATTTTAACCGTCTAACGACCACGGTTCATGTGATACAGCCTGGTGACAGACGGACAGACAGACTGCGAAGTCTTAGTAATAGGATCCCGTTTTACCCTTAAGGTACGGAACCCTAAAAACGATCAAAAAGTTCACGTTGTTGTATGGGAGCCCCCTTGAATATTTATTTTATTTTGTTTTTTAGTATTCGTTGTTATAGCGGCATCAGAGATACATCATCTGTGAAAATTTCAACTGTCTAACTATCACGGTTCATGAGATACAGCCTGGTGAAAGACGGACAGACATAGACATCTTAGTAATAGGGTCCCGTTTTATCCTTTGAGTACGGAATCCTAAAAAACATGTTCTGTCTCTGATTTTTCAATGAAGTTTGCATCGTTTTGACGGTGCTTCAGGCGACCTACTTCTTCCAACTGGCTTTTACTGCGTTTGATATGCGCGGATGGAACTACTCAACGTCTTTCTGTTTTGATGTAGCACTTAGTAGCAGAGACTGATGTGTAGGACTGTTTTACGTACAAGTTTAAGTTATTTATGCGACGTTAAAGAGTGTATTAAAAAATTACTAGACCAAAGAGTGTCTTTTTTAATATACTCTTTGAAGTTGTTTGGGACTGTTTTACACGTACAAGTTTTAGAATAGAATAGAATTAAATAGAATAGAATTAAAAGTTTCTCTTTATTGTACACACTCAAACGGGATAATAACACAATAATGTACAATGGGCGGTCTTATCGCATTAAGCGATTTCTTCCAGATATCCTTTGGATGGATAGGAGCTCTAAATATTTAAAGTAGTAGATGTAAGTATAGTGTGTGTGCTTGAACAGAAAATTATTTGTTCATAAATATGGTAGAATGCATAGGAGTAGATTGTGTGATGATTTTATTTATTTATGTGACTTTAATGAGTGTATTAAAAATATTCTAGACCACTTTTGCGTAACGATATTAGGTGTCAGTTTGAAGCGCCGCAAGTGGCTCTGCATTGAAGGTAAGAAAATGTTGTGGTCGCATCATCAGCCAGATATCGTCCACTGCTGGACATGGGCAACCCCCAAAGGATTCTATAACGATGCCATTTAGAGGGGTTTGCCTTAGAGACCGCGGTTGGCATTTTAGAATAGAATAGAATCTCTTTATTTGCTTTGAATGTAGGTACAAACATTAGTTGTTAAAATACATTTTGAAGAATCTTTGTAAATTCTGCCTTAATAAAGCATGCAAATTCATTTTTAAACTAAAAAGACATGGATGCATTAATTTAAATTTGCTTATCATCTAAGGAATTCTTGCAAGGTAAAATAGCATTTTTCAGCTAGCAGTGCTGAGAGCTGTTTTTTTAACCTTTCCAATGGGAGATCTATAATGCTGTTTGGCACCTTATTGAAGATAACAGGTGCCATATAAATAACACTTTTTTTCAAAAGACTGGTTTTGTATGCACCTGTACATAACAAATTCTGATATTGCGATCACAGACCTGTATTTCATGGTCTAGTTTGGTTCAAGTATACAAATAAGTTTTTATTACATTTAACAAATAATACTTACTCTAGGATGTACAGGGACGGTAAGGTTAGTAATTAACGAGACTTAAATATAGGTGCATAGCTATCTGTTACTTTCAGATTAAACATAGCCCTGAGGCAGCGTTTTTGAACTTTAAAAAGGGCATTTTGGCATTGGTGGTAGCTATACCGCAGGAGTCAGAGCCAGACCAGACAGGTCTATTATTTTTCGGTCTTGATTCAGTTTGCTCCTGATAAGTTCTAACACAAACGTACCTACATGCCATCAGTATCATTAAAAACGTCTGTTGAATTAGGTAAAACATCGCGGTCATTTTTGGGTGATGAATAGGTACCCCTATTACACTAATATTATAAAGGCGAAACTTTGTGAATGTGTATGTTTGTTACTTCTTCACGTCTAAACAGCTGGAGCGATTTTAATAAAATTTGGTATGGAACTAGATGACACCCTGGATTAACACATAGGCTATAATTTATAAAGTTTAACGCGGGTAAAACCGCGTTAAACTTTATAAATTACACACTAGCACAGCTTGGCACAGCTAGTAATATCTAAAAATCAATGGCGCAGTTATAGACGCCCACATAGGGCGTAGAAAAGGCTATTTACAGCACTGTCTCCGTTTAGAATGACTTAACAAATGGCTTTACGCAAGCGAGTCGATTGCTTGAAATATTGCGGCAGTAAGAGTAGACGAATACCTCTGCAGCTCCATAAATCTTTGTTGTCTATAAATAAAAACTGCGAGAAACTCAACAAACGTGTTTAGAGTTCCATACCCAAATGGTAAAACGCCACCCTAACAATTCGCTCTCTGTCTGTCTGTCCGTCTCTCACCAGGCTGTATCTCATGAATCGCGACAGTTGAAATTTTCACAGATGATGTATTTCTGTTGCCGCTATAACAACAAATACCTACTAAAAAACAAAATAAAATAAATATTCAAGGGGCCTCCCATACAACAAACGTGAATTTTTTGCTCGTTTTTATAGGTAAATAGTACGGAACGCTTCGTCCGCGAGTCCGACTCGCACTTGGCCGGTTTTTGACTCAATACCAGCATTTCCTGCTGTTTTTCGAATGAAAAAGTGTATGCAAATAATTCCCGGATAATTCTGGATGTCAAAACGAAAATTCGACATGTTGTAACGTAATTCATCCCCAATTATGTCAAAATTAGTTCGAATATTTTGTGAAAAGGGTGAAATTTTAGCAATGAAGCCAAGGCGGGCATTTATCGGCCGTTATGTTCCCGCGTAACCTCCCTGTCCATATTTTGACATTGAAAAGAAAACCTCAAAACCAACTCGCATTTTAACTTTCGAACGACACATGGCAGTTTAATTGTGAACTGCCATATTATTATGTGTCGTCCAAAAGTTAAAATCCAAGTTGGTTTTGAGATTCCCTTTATAACAAAAACTGCAATTATCATCATCATCAGCTCGATCTCGTGCACTATTGGACATAGGCCTCCACCAAAGATTTCTATAACGTTGCCATTTGGAGGGATTTGCCGTGGAATTATCGTTCATTCATTATTCAGTAGGAAATTGTGCGACACCTTTTTTTTTATTTTGTTGAGGCAGGGGAATGCCTTCGCATGCCACCCGCAAAAAGTTTCTGCGGGTGGGTATATCGGACTTGCACCGACTAAACCTATCTGCCGTGGACTTCTCTATCCACCAACATTTCCACCAACACTTCCACCAACATATCCACCAACATATGCACCAACATATCCACCAACATTTCCACCAACATATTCACCAACATATCCATCAACTTATCCACCAACATTTCCACCAACATATCCACCAACATATTCACCAACATATCCACCAACATGTCCACCAACATATCCACCAACTTATCCACCAACATTTCCACCAACATATCCACCAACATATCCACCAACTTATCCACCAACATATCCACCAACATATCCACCAACATTTCCACCAACACTTCCACCAACACTTCCGCCAACATATCCACCAACATATTCACCAACATATCCACCAACATTTCCACCAACATATCCACCAACATTTCCACCAACACTTAGAAAGAAAGAAGAAAGAATATATATTTATTAGACACAAAGTACATCAGTATAAATTAAATAAAAGTAATAGTAATAAGGGTACAACACACAGAAGAATACATAAAAAAAAATGATACTTATAAATAACAATTAATACATTTTTCTATAACATAATTTTACGCACCTATTCGATGTGGTTCCCATACTAAGCACCTTTGCGACTAAAAGGCCACAGTTCAGCATTCTGCCACAGATGACTGTAGCGCTGATTTTCAACTGTGGCCAACGGCCATCCATATAAAAATAAATATAAATATGACGGTGTAATAGAACATACTAAATAATGCAGGCAGTTGAAAAATAAAATAAATACATCCAGAAATAAAAACAGGTGGTAATAATTGATTTTGTTACAAAATATATGAATTAATAGGAATATAAATTAAAATTTGAATTAAAATTAAAACGTACACTATTGTCACAGAATTGTTTACCAAAACACTCGATTTCACATGTTAACTACTAAGTGTTGGATAGCTGAATTTCCAAAGCCAACGATTTTATTTTTGATTTGAAATTAACAGTATTGTTAATATTTCTTACCGGTGGTGGTAAATTGTTCCAATCAAAAATGGCCGCGTAAGAGTAGACGTACATTCGAGTGCTCCTCACAAAATAATTATAATAAGTAGTCCAAAGTGTCCGTTTTCGTTTAGTTTTGTGTTAAAACTACTGCTGAATTGTGTGATAACATTCTGTGTGATATGTTTGCAACTACAAATAATTATTAACATCGATAATTACATATCAAGACTTAAAATATAATAAAAACTGTTGCAACTTACGCGTTCAGTTGAAATAGTGTTTCAACTGAACGCGTAAGCGCCTTCGATTGCACGGCGCTTACGACCTTCTTCTCGCCGCCCGCGCTACTGGTGAAGCAACATAGTACAATCTTATACATTACTTGTGCCACTATAGCATAAACAAATTGAGCTTTTACCCGCTTATTGGAATTGGCACTGTATTACTGTTATTGATAAATTAACAGTAATTATGGCGCCTAATAATGCTTGCGCTGGATGCAATAATGTCATAAAATCGAAAGATTTTCTATCTTGTTCGCTGTGTGCTAAGAAGTTTGACTTATTATGCGCTAATGTTACTGAGAAACGCTTTAATTATAGCATGAGTAAGGAACTGAAATGTACATGGAAATGTCCCGAATGCATTAGTAAGCTGCCGAAAAAAGGGAACACTAATACGCCTGTACGCCAAGGTGCAAACCCCCAAACACCACCGAGTACAGATTCTTTATTAGACGCTCATGTACTGAATGAGTCGCCTTGTTGTTCGAACGTTACGTTTAGAGCCAATTAGCGACCGAGTCGTCAGGAACCAAACCTCACTCTCGACAACATAAGGGATGTAATTAAGCAAGAAATGAAGTCCATTGTTCAATTACAAGTCACCGAAGAGTTAAATGTTATCAAGCAACAATTATCATCTTACCACGAATCCATATCATTTTTTAATACGAAATTCGAAGTTTTGAAAGCTTCCGTCATGGAAAAGTCGTCTACAATACTAAAACTACAGTCCGACAATGAAAAATTGCAATCTACAGTACACGACCTCTCTTTGCGACTCTCTATAACTGAGCAACATTTGCGTGAAAGTAACCTTGAGATTAGCGGTCTCCCGGAGCATCGCTCAGAAGACCTGGTTAAAACAGTGTCGCAACTTGCGAAGACAATAGACTGTCCAATTGCTGAACAAGATATATGCAAAGTAACCCGGGTCGTCAAGTTATCTAAAGACAATGATAAACCGCGCACAATCATCGTGAAGCTCCGCAATCCTCGTCAGCGTGACACTATGTTGGCGGCTGTAATCAACTTCAACAAAAAGAATTCCAACAACAAACTGAACTCTCATCACCTAGGGCTCGGCGGCCCGCTTGTACCAGTTTATGTCGCGGAACACCTAACGCCTAGCAACAAGGCCTTACATGCAGCTACTCGTAAGAAGGCGAAGGAGATGAATTACAAATTTACTTGGGTTCGAAATGGCCGTATCTATGTGCGTAAAGATGAATCGTCCCAAGCATTATTTATTCGGGGTTATGATAATTTGAAACTTATGGTGTAATCTTGTGCATACTATTAAATAATAAGGTCAGTGTAATGGTGTATTGTTCTCAAATTCAACGGCTTGGAAATATACTACCAAAACGTACGCGGGATTCGCACTAAGACTGTAAGTGTTTATGAAAATATACTCAAATCCAGTTATGACGTACTCATATTTACAGAAACGTGGCTCAATGCTAAAATTTGTAACAACGAATTCATCGACTCTAGATACATTGTATATCGCAGAGACCGTTCTTGTATTGAGGGTTCCAAGAAGGATGGTGGTGGCGTCCTAATAGCCGTATCTCGCGATATCCCATCTGTTCGAATGGTCGGTTGGGAACACGGTTGCGAAAATATATGGATTTTAATCGATATTAGCGTTAATAACTCACCAAAAAAAATTGCCATCGGCGCTGTTTATCTTCCGCCTCCTGTTCGCTTAGAAGCCTTAAATAATTACCTTGATAGTGTAAATAGTGTGTTGAATACTGTAGATGATGTGCTAATACTGGGCGATTTTAATCTGCCTTCAATTAAGTGGTCCATAAACAATGATCTGTCATATATTGAGCCAACTGATTACAATAATTCTCTGGGCTACGCATTGGTGGACTTCATGGCTATTAATAATATTCAACAATTTAATAATGTTAAAAATGTAGACGAGAGAATCCTAGATTTAGCTTTAACTAATTTATCCCATATCAAAGTAGAAGAACCCTTAAATCTTTTATGTAAATTAGATAATAGACACCCCGGATTGCTGGTTGTTATCCCTAATACTGCTCATCAGCATTTTTTGAAGGCAATAGCTGGTACACAATTTAATTATTTTAAGGCTAATTACGATAATATAATATCTGAACTGATAAGTGTCGACTGGAATGCGAAATTTCAAAAGTGTAGCGATGTAAATGCAACGGTTTTAATATTTTATGATGTAATCATGACCCTAATAAAATCATTTGTACCGACGCGAAGCGCTTATAAATCCAAATACCCCCACTGGTTTAGTTATTCGTTAATCAAAAGGCTAAAAGAAAAAGAAAAATTAAGGCTTAAATACCGCAAGTATAAAAATCCTATGGACTTAATTTCTTTTAAAATTGTGAGAGATTACTGCAATAAACTTTATGGTTCCTGTTACTCTCAATATAGACATAATACTGAGGTCAACATAGTTAAAAATCCAAGAGCGTTTTGGCGATTCATAAATGATAAAAACAACCGAAAATCCTCAATTCCATCTCAAGTGTATAGAGAAGATAATGTAGCCAATACTGGGCCTGCAATTGCCAATTTATTCGCTTGTCAGTTTGCTGCTGTGTACAATGTTGAAAATAACATACCTGTTGACTCAACCAAACTAGGTTCTCGTTCCTGTGACAGATGTCTCAGTCATATCACTATCTCCGAACGCGAAGTGCTATCTAAAATTAAAAAGCTTGACATATTTAAGGGTGCAGGCCCCGATCTTATACCTCCCGTGTTCATAAAACGCTGTTGTAAGGCACTGTCGTTACCGCTTACCTTGATTTTCAATCGATCTTTAAAAGAGGGAAGCTTTCCGGACGAATGGAAAAAGGCAAGAATTTTACCTATACATAAAAAAGGTGACCCAAGTAATACCAAAAATTATCGTCCTATTACAATTTTATCTTGTTTCTCAAAACTTTTTTAATCACTTGTATGCCCTTTTGTTGTCAACCACGTAGATGGACTGCTATCTCCTAATCAACATGGGTTTCGTTCCGGTCACTCGACGGTCACCAATTTATGCTCTTTTGTATCGGACGTATCACAGTTGCTCGACAAAGGTACTGAAGTTGACGCAGTCTATACTGACTTCGCCAGCGCTTTTGATAAGGTGAATCATAATATTCTAATAAATAAATTAAATTGCTTTGGCATAACAGGTTCTTTATTACACTGGTTTCAATCTTACTTAGCAAAAAGACTTCAATTAGTTTCTGTCAATGGTTACATCTCTAATTCATTTTATGCTGTATCTGGTGTACCCCAGGGATCCCACTTAGGACCTATCCTGTTTTCTGTATTTATTGATGACATAACATCTGTTATACATGACTGTAAATACTTGCTTTTTGCAGATGACTTAAAAGTATACAGACCTCTTGAATCGCAGCATGATAATCATCTTATCCAAGAGGATCTACGTAGGATAGAGGAGTGGTGTAACCTCAACCATATGCGGCTTAATGTTGACAAATGTTATCACCTTAAATTCAGTAAAAAAAGAAAATATTCAATAGATTTTAGTTATGAAATTGGATCGACTAAAATACAAACCGTCCTTAACACTAAAGATCTTGGAGTTACTATCGACAGAGAGCTTCGTTTCACTTCACATATAAACAGTGTTATAAATAAAGCATGTCAGATGTATGGATTTTTGAAGCGCAACACTAAAGGATTCAAACATCCAAAAACACGAATTACCTTATATAATGCTCTGGTACGGACTCATCTAGAATATGCTTGTGTAATTTGGAATCCTTTCTATGCTGTACATTCCCGACGCATAGAAAGCGTTCAACGCGCGTTTACTCGACACTTGGCCTATCTGTCTTCAGGTATCACACACAGGTGCAGTTACAACCAGCGGCTAAAGCATTTTAAAATAAAATCGTTATCGGATCGCCGAAAATTGCACGATTTGCTCTTTCTGCATAAAATTGTGAACAACAATATAAATTGCAGTAATCTACTCAACCGTCTCCTAATAGCAGTTCCTCGTTTACCACCACGTTACCCAATAAATAAAACCTTTTCTCACCCACCCGCAAAAACAAATCTCGCACTTAATTCACCTTTGGTGCGAGCGTGTAATGAATACAATGGTTTTAATAAAAAAATAGACCAATTAGATATTTTTTCCGATGCATTTTATGCATTCAAGCGTAAAATATTGGAAGCGTTAGCATAAGGATTTTTTTTTCTTAGTCCAATAAGAACTTTTTTAATTGTGTTTAATGCATTTTTATCTGTGTTAGTTATAGTATTTTTGTTTGTTTTTAATTTAAAATAACTTGTATTGTATGTCAACGTTGTCTATGTTTAGTGTGTGTTGTGCATGCCTTTAATAGGTGTATATATAAGAACTGAATTATATAGTGAGCTAAGATTTAAATGTTGTGTATGTATACTGTTGGTGTGTCTATAATAAATAAATAAATAAACACTTAGAAGCGCAATACCTAAAACTGCCCCTAAAAGCCGATGTTTTATGACGCGGAATCTTTAACACAGAAACTGATGCACGGGAGGGATACCTACTGTCCACACTACGCCAAGAGAGCTTCGAAGAAAGGTATATTGGCTTGCCAGTCTTGACTATACCAAATAAAAGTGTAGCCAGATGAACCTCCCGTCTGTATTTCATTTTTAAAACTTTCCACAGGTTAAGATAGGGTGTTACATGGTGTTGTGGAGGTATCTTGAAGCAGTACCTTGCGCAAGCATTTTGAACCCTTTGTATAAGGTTAGAAGTTTTGGCTAATGTTTTTGGACCAAATACTACGTCAAGATAATTGAATTTGGAAAGGATGAGTGATTCTACTAATTGTATTCTCATGTTGATACTAAGGTGATCGCGTATATTATAGAGTACCTTGAGGCGATAAAAACAGTTTTTAGCAATACAAGCTATATGTTGTTCGAAGCGTAGGTTTTCGTCCATGAGCAAACCCAGATTTCGAGCCACAGTTGCACGTTCGATGCTGTCAGTATCAATACGAACCTGAGGGGCTAAGGACACTATTCTGTCAACTGTAGTCTTGGCACCAAGTATCATATATTTGGTTTTAGAGGCATTGAGTACCAAACAGTTACGTTTTGTCCAGCTATTTATGCTTTCAAGGTCTTCATAAATTTTTTGGACTGCCTCATCTACCCCACCTGGGGGGTGTATGTCAGACTTGCACCGACTAAAGCTATCTGCCGTGGACTTCTCTACCCACCAACTTATCCACCAACATTTCCACCAACATTTCCAGCAACATATCCACCAACATTTCCACCAACATATCCACCAACATTTCCACCAACACTTCCACCAACACTTCCACCAACATATCCACCAACATATGCACCAACATATCAACCAACATTTCCACCAACATATTCATCAACATATTCACCAACATATTCACCAACATATCCACCAACATTTCCACCAACATATCCACCAACATATCCACCAACTTATCCACCAACATATCCACCAACTTATCCACCAACATTTCCACCAACACTTCCACCAACACTTCCACCAACATATCCACCAACATATGCACCAACATATCCACCAACATTTCCACCAACATATGCACCAACATATCCAACAACATTTCCACCAACATATCCACCAACATATCCACCAACATTTCCACCAACATATCCACCAACATTTCCACCAACACTTCCAACAACATATGCACCAACATATCCACCAACATTTCCACCAACATTTCCACCAACATATCCACCAACCTTTCCACCAACACTTCCACCAACACTTCCACCAACATATTCACCAACATATCCACCAACATTTCCACCAACATATCCACCAACCTTTCCACCAACACTTCCACCAACACTTCCACCAACATATTCACCAACATATCCACCAACATTTCCACCAACATATCCACCAACCTTTCCACCAACACTTCCACCAACACTTCCACCAACATATCCACTAACATTTCCACCAACATATCCACCAACATATCTACCAACATATCCACCAACATATCCACCAACTTATCCACGAACATTTCCACCAGAAAAGAGCAGTCAGAGCCATTTATGGTTTAGGCAGTCGTGATTCTTTGCGAAATTTGTTTAAAGAAATAAATATACTTACTGTGCCATCGGAATATATATATCAGAATATAATGTTTGTTAGAAAAAATATTCATAATTATTATAAAAAGAAAAGTGAACTGCATAATATAAATACTAGGAATAAAAACAAACTAGCCATGCCAGGCTTTAGAGTAAGCAAAACTAATAAATCATTTTTAGGAAAGAGTCGCGCGCGACACTTCGTAGCGAGCGGATGTTTTACGCTGTTATCGAAATGTTTATTATTTTTACCTATACCCTCAAATTAAAATATAACAAAAATGAGTGATAATTCAGATGGACATAGTTTAACGAGTTTAAATAGTGATGAAGAATCAAGTGTACGTGAGCAACAAGTTTTAAAGGAGGTGGTATGCAGTAATAAAGGAGACCAAATGCAGAGTGAGTCACAAGTTCAGTCCGGTAGTAAGGAATATCCTTTTATACAAATAGCTGAGAAGAGAATGAGAGATGAGAGTGAGGATGAATTTATAATAGTGAGAAGGAGCCCAAAACGGCTAAATCGTAGTTCCTCGTTGAACTATGATATTAACCGTACAACACAAAGTGATGATTTTACATTAGAAAATAATTATGATGTTTATATTTCCTCTAAAGAATGCCTACCGAAACAAATTGGTCTTGCCAAACTCTTAAGATCAGAAAATATACTGGGTATTACCAAAATTAATTTTAAAAACTCTTTTAGAGTACGTATACAATTTGAAAGTCGACAACATGCTGAGAAATTAGTGTCTTGTGAAAAAATGAAGGAATTGGGATACAGGTGTCAATTTGCCCAAGAAGTTAATCTATCGTATGGAGTTGTCAAAAATATCGAATTGGAGGTGGATGAAAAAGAACTGATAGAAATAATTGGTTCTGAATATGATATTGTTTCCGTGAAGCGTTTGAAACGATTTACGGAAGAAGGAAAATGGGTAGATAGTGAAACAGTTCGCATTTGTTTTAAAGGCAATACGGTACCTTCTACGGTTGAGATTTACGACTGCAAATTTAAGGTGGAGTCATACACATTCCCAGTATCACAATGTTCAAACTGCTGGCGTTTTGGTCATCTATTACGTCAGTGTCCTAGTAAAAGGCCTACATGCCCAAAATGTGGTGAATTTCATGCCAATTGTGAAACGATGCAATATCGATGCATCAATTGTAATGGCACACACATGTCCTTTAATAAGTCTTGTCCCATTTTCTTGAAAGAAAAAGAAATACGTCAAATAATGTCTGCTATGAATTACACATATAAAAGAGCACTTTATATTTACCTTAAACAGAGAGAAACTGAGAAGATTAAGACATTGCACAATAGGAATGAAACTGATAAACACGAAATACAGTCAAATATAAGTAATAATAACAACACCGTAAATGAATGTAAGCAAACCCCTTCTTTTAGGGATGTTTTAGTGGGAGAAACCCAAAAACCAAAGTTATTAGATTATGAAAAGAAGAAGACTACCCAAGTAAATATGACATCAGTAAGAAAGAAGAAAAAAGAAATAAATGAGTATGATAACAGTGAAAATATTATTATTGAGGACCAGTGTATTGCAGAGGAACCTTCAGAAAGTCAGAATTATGAGGAGCAAGAGTCTAATCAGAAGAAAAACAGACAGGAAAATCATTCTTTTTGGCAGTTAATGAAACGGATTAAAGATATCATACTTACCAGAAAAGAGTTAGATGTGAAGATAATTGAAATAGCGAAAGTAGTTTTTGAAAATATAAAACACTTTTTGGTAGAAACAATTAAAGGCGGAGAATGGTTAAACTATACTATGAAGCTATTTAATGGATAGACACCGGCATGAGCCCTTTTTAAACATACTACAATGGAACTCACAGAGCTTGAAACCAAAACTAGTAGAATTTGAATGCCTTCTACTTCAAGAAAATGCCCACATTGCTATTGTTAGTGAAACATGGATGGAGCCGGAATCTCACATTCACATTAGTGGTTATAATATATTTAGAAGAGACAGGTTTGATTCATACGGTGGTGTGGCAATTATCACTCATCGTTCCATAAAGACACAAGTATCGTCTTTCATACTGAATAATACAGGCATAGAGGTACTACATGTGAAACTATTAAACTTTCCCTACATACAAAATATTGTGAGTATATACTGTCCATCTACTGTTAGAACCACTTCGTCAGATTGGGATTATCTTTTTAGTGCGTACTCTCAAAGATCTATAATAGCAGGAGACTTTAATGGCCATCATACCAATTGGTCCTATAAAATTGACCCTAGAGGAATGCAGTTATTTGATTCATCCTTAGATAATGGCTTCTTTTCTTTAAATAACGGCAGACCCACAAGGATTAGACTGGTAAATGGCGTGCTTCAGGAGTCTGCACCTGACATTACATTTGTCTCTGCAGATATTGCTATAAATTTTAAATGGGGCATTACTAATGAAACTTTGGGCAGCGATCACATCATTATCAAAATTGTATTTCAAGTATCAAATGGGTGTACAAATCAAAATTTTGTTAAAAGACGCAATTTCAAAAAGGCTAATTGGTTACTGTACAAAAAAACCCTAGAACAAACATTTTTATATAATGACATAGTTGCTTCAGATAGTGTTCAGGTTAAATATGATATCCTTGTAAATGAAATTAATTCTGCCGCTGACAAAAGCATACCTTTGGTTAAGATATGTACTGACCCTTTGACTAAATTTAAACCGAAGCCGTATTGGCACGCTGATCTGTCGAAAGCAGTAGCTAGGAGAAGGTTAGCATTATCGAAATTTAGGCGAAACCCGACCCCACGAAATTTAGATATTTTAGAAAAACATACCAATGACGCAAAACTATCTTTAATTCGAGCCAAGTCACAAGGTTGGAGGGATTTTTGTAGTAGCATTAATGAATCAACCTCTGTTTCGGAAGCTTGGGATAGGATGCGTTGGATGAAAGGGCATAAAAGATCAAAATTGTATGCTTCAAAGCAACAAATTGAAGATTTATTATGTAATCTTGCGCCCGATTATGTCGTTCCTCAGATGCCTGTAATTAACTCCAATAACACATCCCTAGAAATTAAATTTACGATTCAAGAATTAGATAAATGTCTTAAAAAGAAAGACACTGCACCGGGAGATGATCAAATAACGTTCTCTATGCTTTATAATCTTCCAAAATCAGCAAAATTGTACCTATTAGAAATATATAATTTGATTTTAGAAACTGGGAATATTCCCACCCAATGGCGAAATATTAGAATAGTTCCGATTCCCAAAAATTGTACAGGTTCAGATATCCCCTTGAAGTTAAGACCAATTTCTCTAATTGCTTGTACATGTAAAATTTTCCATACTTTATTATGTAAGAGACTGGAATGGTTTGTGGAAAAAAATAAATGTTTGTCAGTAAATACTGTTGGATTCAGACGTTTGTTTAGATTGCTTGTCTCGATTAGTTTGCTACATCCAAATGGGTTTCTCTAAGAATTATCCTACGTTAGCGTGCTTTCTAGATATAGAAAATGCATATAACAATGTGACGGTAGATAGTGTGATTCAAGCCCTAAACTGAATTAACGTCGGAAAGAAAATATGCACATATTTGTGGGAATTCTTGTCAGAAAGGCACCTCAAAAGCACATTCGACGGTAATGAAGCTAACTTTTTGGTGAGGTGGACCAGTAAAGGCATTGCCCAAGGTGACCCATTATCCCCTTTGATTTTCAATATAGTTACCCATACTATTTGTCACAATATTACTAACGTTATAATATCACAGTATGCCGACGACTTCGTCCTTTATACTAGCTGTAAAAATCCTGCTGATAGTATTTTAGAAGTACAAAGTGCCATTGGTACAATGATTAAACTATTAGGATAGCTAGGTCTAGAATTATTAGGTAATAAATCTCAAGTCTGCCTGTTTAGTAGAGGACGCAGGAGGCAACAAACTATCCTAAACATTAATGGCTCACTAGTAAGCCAGTCTGAATATGTTAAATATCTGGGAGTATGGATGGACAGAAGCCTACGGTGGGGAAAGCATATTAATGAAACATGTGTCAAAACTCAAAGGTTTTTGAGTATACTAAAGGTCTTGGCAGGCACAGCATGGGGTATGCATCCTAAACATCTTCGTAGGTTGTACATAACACTAATCCGAAGTAGAGCTGATTATGCAAGTTTTCTATTTGATAACAGTGCAAAAACACACGTGAGTAAATTGGACAAGGTACAAAACCAAGCAATGAGGATAATTGGTGGTTTTATACGAACCACTCCCATCCATGTTATGGAATGTGAGTTGTGTATCCCTAATCTAGCACTAAGAAGAAAATATCTAGCAATTAAATACTGTTTAAAATCGCAATCTATTGATAATAATTTAATATTAGATCTAATAAATAGTTTAAGGAGCCACATTTCTAATAGTTATTGGCGAAATAAGAAAACACCTTTATTAGTAACGGTATATAGCAATACTAAAGAAGAAGTTGTGTCATCTAGTTATCCCTTAGAAATGTTCAGCTTAGATACTTGGGTTTCAAATATAAACGTAGGAGACAGCATTAGAGATCATTTAGATAATATGAAACTATGTAAGAAATCATACAATAATAACATTCTGAAAAACATAATAATGGAAGAACTACATACTAAATATTTTGGATGGTTAAAACTATAAACTGATGGTTCTAAAATAGGAAATGTTCTCGGTGCTGCCTTTTATGATCCGACGCACAATATTAAAGGATTATTTAAAATGTGTAGCAGTACTATATGTATTATGACGGCGGAGCTAGTTGCAATATCAAAGGCTCTTACATATTTGCAAAATGCGAAGATCGATAACAATAGGATTGTCATTTTTGTAGACAGCAGAAGTGCTCTGCAGCATATAGTTCGATGCGCCTCTGGACACAGAGGTGTCTCGATAACTTATGCTATATTAAGCCAAATATGGTATTTCACAGCCAATTTTATTAATGTGATATTGCAATGGGTTCCGTCCCATGTGGGTCTACGGGGGAACGAGGAGGTTGACCAATTAGCAAAGGCTTCTGTCTTGGCCGGTATTGAGGTGAATATTACTCCCAGCTACTTTGAACTTCTCCCGAAATACAAAATTGAGTGCTCTAAAAATTTGAAAGAATATTTCAATAAAATGTCATTAGAAAAGGGAATTTGGTACAAGACACTGCAATGTGAACCTCCTCGAATCCCTTGGTTTGCCGATACTAAGCTTAATAGAAAGTTTATAACAATAGCGCATAGACTACGGTCTGGACATGTTCCACTCAACAAGTTTCGACACTTAATGGGGAAAAGTGACAGCCCCAATTGTACACAATGTGATACGATGGAGGATGTCCATCACTTGTTGGTGGAGTGCGTCAGGACCCGAGCTGCTAGAGAGGCGCTGATGAATACCTTCAAAATTAATTTGATAGATGTTGGTTTTGTTCAAAGCATGTTATCAGAGCCTGTCTCGAATGCAGCTATCTTACTTTATAAAATAGTACATAAGGTTTTAAATTCGGAATAGTGTAAAGCTTTTATTGTATTAGGTTATGATGGGGCTGGCATGGTCGTATTGTGACCAAAAGCCCCTAAATTTATAATAGATAATAAAAAAAAAAAAAAAAAAATTTTTAGGAAATTGTATTAGGTTTTATAACAAGCTTCCTACTCAAATTACTGATCTGCCTGACACAAGTTTTAAAACACATATTAAACGTGTACTTATGGCTAGGGGTTATTACACCACTAAAGAGTACATCGATGACAAAGACGTCTGGCTCTCACTTCCTACCTGCACATTGCTCGCTGGAGATCTTGTAGCCATATAGACATGACTGATCTGCTGTGTTACGTGAACTATCTGTAAATGATTGCTTTCATATACTTAATTTAAAATTATTGACTCTGTCTCAAAATGAATAATGTTCTTGTTTCGAAGTTTTTCTTTTGTATACCTAAATATAATCTAAAATAATAAGCATTCAGACAACCGATCGAGCATATATTGTGTTTGCCTACTAAATAATTACTCTAATTGGACCAAATCCCGTGTTCATGCCCGCTTGAGTATGTTTCGCCGGACCGTCTCAACTGGGTCGTGTTGAAACCGGTAGTAGATGAACCCACTGAGTTTGTTTCGCTGGGTCTTCTCAGTTGGGGCGCATTGGATCCGGTGGTAGCATTAAAGCGCGACCGTCGTTATTAACACAAGGTCCGTCATAATAATAATACCTTTAATATGGACAGAACCATTGACAATATGTAATAAAAATATTAGACTTAAACTAGATAATTAAACATAATCTCTTGACAATAACTTCATACGAGCTAGCTAAATATCATTTCTGTAGTAAAATAAATTTTATAAATGTTTTCATACAAGATGTACCTAAATATCTATGTTACTAGAAATAATATCTAATGTATACAACTATATTACTACAAACATGTTCTGACTATTTACAAGCGCTTTTTTAAAGTCTACGTGAATAAAAACCTTTTTTATTTTATTTATTTTTATTTGACATTTACACCAACATATCCACCAACATATCCACCAACATTTCCAGCAACATATTCACCAACATATCCACCAACTTATCCACCAACATTTCCACCAACATATCCACCAACATATTCACCAACATATCCACCAACATTTCCACCAACATATCCACCAACACATCCACCAACATTTCCACCAACATTTCCACCAACATATCCACCAACATTTCCACCAACATATTCACCAACATATCCACCAACTTATCCACCAACATTTCCACCAACATATCCACCAACATATGCACCAACATATCCACCAACATTTCCACCAACATATTCACCAACATTTCCACCAACATTTCCACCAACACTTCCACCAACACTTCCACCAACATATCCACCAACATTTCCACCAACATATTCACCAACATTTCCACCAACATATCCACCAACATTTCCACCAACATATTCACCAACATATCCACCAACTTATCCACCAACATTTCCACCAACATTTCCACCAACATATCCACCAACATATGCACCAACATATCCACCAACATTTCCACCAACATATCCACCAACATATCCACCAACTTATCCACCAACATATCCACCAACTTATCCACCAACTTTTCCACCAACATTTCCACCAACATTTCCACCAACATATCCACCAACATTTCCACCAACACTTACACCAACACTTCCACCAACATATCCACCAACATATGCACCAACATATCCACCAACATTTCCACCAAGATATCCACCAACATATCCACCAACATATCCACCGACATTTCCACCAACATATCCACCAACATTTCCACCAACACTTCCACCAACATATCCACCAACATATGCACCAACATATCCAACAACATTTCCACCAACATATCCACCAACATATTCACCAACATATCCACCAACAATTCCACCAATATATCCACCAACATTTCCACCAACATATTCACCAACATATCCACCAAATTATCCACCAACATTTCCACCAACATATCCACCAACATATGCACCAACATATCCACCAACATTTCCAACAACATATGCACCAACATATCCACCAACATTTCCACCAACTTTTCCACCAACATATCCACCAACATATTCACCAACATATCCACCAACATTTCCACCAACATATCCACCAACCTTCCCACCAACACTTCCACCAACATATCCACCATCATTTCCACCAACATATCCACCAACATATCTACCAACATATCCACCAACATATCCACCAACATATGCACCAACATATCCACCAATATTTCCACCAACATATTTTTGACGGTCACCGTAGCTTAGTTGGAAGTGATCCTGCCTACGAAGCTGGTGGTCCTGGGTTCGAATCCCGGTAAGTGCAAATATTTGTGTGATGAGCACGAATATTTGTTTCTGAGTCATGGATGTTTTCTATGCATATAAGTATTTATCTATCAATATAAGTATGTATATCGTCGCCTGGTACCCATAGTACAAGCTTTGCTTAGTTTGGGGCTAGGATGATCTGTGTGACATTGTCCCCAGATATTATTATTATATGCACCAACATATCCACTAACATTTCCACCAACATATCCACCAACATTTCCACCAACATATTCACCAACATATCCACCAACTTATCCACCAACATTTCCACCAACATTTCCACCAACATATCCACCAACATATGCACCAACATATCCACCAACATTTCCACCAACATATCCACCAACATATCCACCAACTTATCCACCAACATATCCACCAACTTATCCACCAACTTTTCCACCAACATTTCCACCAACATTTCCACCAACATATCCACCAACATTTCCACCAACACTTACACCAACACTTCCACCAACATATCCACCAACATATGCACCAACATATCCACCAACATTTCCACCAAGATATCCACCAACATATCCACCAACATATCCACCGACATTTCCACCAACATATCCACCAACATTTCCACCAACACTTCCACCAACATATCCACCAACATATGCACCAACATATCCAACAACATTTCCACCAACATATCCACCAACATATTCACCAACATATCCACCAACAATTCCACCAATATATCCACCAACATTTCCACCAACATATTCACCAACATATCCACCAAATTATCCACCAACATTTCCACCAACATATCCACCAACATATGCACCAACATATCCACCAACATTTCCAACAACATATGCACCAACATATCCACCAACATTTCCACCAACTTTTCCACCAACATATCCACCAACATATTCACCAACATATCCACCAACATTTCCACCAACATATCCACCAACCTTCCCACCAACACTTCCACCAACATATCCACCATCATTTCCACCAACATATCCACCAACATATCTACCAACATATCCACCAACATATCCACCAACATATGCACCAACATATCCACCAATATTTCCACCAACACTTCCACCAACACTTCCACCAACATATCCACCAACATATTTTTGACGGTCACCGTAGCTTAGTTGGAAGTGATCCTGCCTACGAAGCTGGTGGTCCTGGGTTCGAATCCCGGTAAGTGCAAATATTTGTGTGATGAGCACGAATATTTGTTTCTGAGTCATGGATGTTTTCTATGCATATAAGTATTTATCTATCAATATAAGTATGTATATCGTCGCCTGGTACCCATAGTACAAGCTTTGCTTAGTTTGGGGCTAGGATGATCTGTGTGACATTGTCCCCAGATATTATTATTATATGCACCAACATATCCACTAACATTTCCACCAACATATCCACCAACATTTGCACCAACACTTCCACCAACACTTCCAACAACATATGCACCAACATTTTCACATTTCCACCAACATATTCACCAACATATCCAACAACTTATCCACCAACATTTCCACCAACATATCCACCAACATATTCACCAACACATCCACCAACATTTCCACCAACATATTCACCAACATATCCACCAACTTATCCACCAACATTTCCACCAACATATCCACCAACATATGCACCAACATATCCACCAACATTTCCACCAACATATCCACCAACATATCTACCAACATATCCACCAACATATCCACCAACATATGCACCAACATATCCACCAATATTTCCACCAACACTTCCACCAACACTTCCACCAACATATCCACCAACATATGCACCAACATATCCACTAACATTTCCACCAACATATCCACCAACATTTCCACCAACACTTCCACCAACACTTCCAACAACATATGCACCAACATTTTCACATTTCCACCAACATATTCACCAACATATCCAACAACTTATCCACCAACATTTCCACCAACATATCCACCAACATATCCACCAACATATGCACCAACATATCCACCAACATTTCCACCAACATATCCACCAACATATCTACCAACATATCCACCAACATATCCACTAACATATCCACTAACATATGCACCAACATATCCACCAACATATCCACCAACACATCCACCAACATTTCCACCAACATATTCACCAACATATCCACCAACTTATCCACCAACATTTCCACCAACATATCCACCAACATATGCACCAACATATCCACCAACATATCCACCAACATTTCCACCAACATATCCACCAACATATCTACCAACATATCCACCACCATATCCACTAACATATCCACTAACATATGCACCAACATATCCACCAACATATCCACCAACATATGCACCAACATATCCACCAATATTTCCACCAACACTTCCACCAACACTTCCACCAACATATCCACCAACATATGCACCAACATATCCACTAACATTTCCACCAACATATCCACCAACATTTCCACCAACACTTCCACCAACACTTCCAACAACATATGCACCAACATTTTCACATTTCTACCAACATATTCACCAACATATCCAACAACTTATCCACCAACATTTCCACCAACATATCCACCAACATATTCACCAACACATCCACCAACATTTCCACCAACATATTCACCAACATATCCACCAACTTATCCACCAACATTTCCACCAACATATCCACCAACATATGCACCAACATATCCACCAACATATCCACCAACATTTCCACCAACATATCCACCAACATATCTACCAACATATCCACCAACATATCCACTAACATATCCACTAACATATGCACCAACATATCCACCAACTTATCCACCAACATTTCCACCAACATATCCACCAACATATGCACCAACATATCCACCAACATATCCACCAACATATCTACCAACATATCCACCAACATATCCACCAACATATGCACCAACATATCCACCAATATTTCCACCAACACTTCCACCAACACTTCCACCAACATATCCACCAACATATGCACCAACATATCCACTAACATTTCCACCAACATATCCACCAACATTTCCACCAACACTTCCACCAACACTTCCAACAACATATGCACCAACATTTTCACATTTCCACCAACATATTCACCAACATATCCAACAACTTATCCACCAACATTTCCACCAACATATCCACCAACATATCCACCAACATATGCACCAACATATCCACCAACATTTCCACCAACATATCCACCAACATATCTACCAACATATCCACCAACATATCCACTAACATATCCACTAACATATGCACCAACATATCCACCAACATATCCACCAACACATCCACCAACATTTCCACCAACATATTCACCAACATATCCACCAACTTATCCACCAACATTTCCACCAACAGATCCACCAACATATGCACCAACATATCCACCAACATATCCACCAACATTTCCACCAACATATCCACCAACATATCTACCAACATATCCACCAACATATCCACTAACATATCCACTAACATATGCACCAACATATCCACCAACATATCCACCAACATATGCACCAACATATCCACCAATATTTCCACCAACACTTCCACCAACACTTCCACCAACATATCCACCAACATATGCACCAACATATCCACTAACATTTCCACCAACATATCCACCAACATTTCCACCAACACTTCCACCAACACTTCCAACAACATATGCACCAACATTTTCACATTTCTACCAACATATTCACCAACATATCCAACAACTTATCCACCAACATTTCCACCAACATATCCACCAACATATTCACCAACACATCCACCAACATTTCCACCAACATATTCACCAACATATCCACCAACTTATCCACCAACATTTCCACCAACATATCCACCAACATATGCACCAACATATCTACCAACATATCCACCAACATATCCACTAACATATCCACTAACATATGCACCAACATATCCACCAACATATCCACCAACATATGCACCAACATATCCACCAATATTTCCACCAACACTTCCACCAACACTTCCACCAACATATCCACCAACATATCCACCAACATATCTACCAACATATCCACCAACATATCCACTAACATATCCACTAACATATGCACCAACATATCCACCAACATATCCACCAACATATGCACCAACATATCCACCAATATTTCCACCAACACTTCCACCAACACTTCCACCAACATATCCACCAACATATGCACCAACATATTCACCAACATATCCAACAACTTATCCACCAACATTTCCACCAACATATCCACCAACATATTCACCAACACATCCACCAACATTTCCACCAACATATTCACCAACATATCCACCAACTTATCCACCAACATTTCCACCAACATATCCACCAACATATGCACCAACATATCCACCAACATATCCACCAACATTTCCACCAACATATCCACCAACATATCTACCAACATATCCACCAACATATCCACTAACATATCCACTAACATATGCACCAACATATCCACCAACTATTCAACAACATATCCACCAACTTATCCACCAACATATCCACCAACATTTCCACCAACATATCCACCAACATTTCCACCAACCACCACCACCATAGACATTTCTCGGATATCACTGGGAAGTTTGATATAGAATCAACAAGGTCATTCAACAAGGTCATCATTGAATAAAGAATATTATGTGAGCATTATGCAGAAAATAATAATCTTGTTTACGACGTAATAATAAATTTTTCATAACAATATATCAAAAGGTGTGTTGTGAGGATATTATTATAAAACTGATACCGATATGGTGATGAAAATTTGTTAGCTATATATACCTATATTCATTTCCACCAACATTTCCACCAACATATCCACCAACATATGCACCAACATATCCACCAAAATTTCCACCAAAATTTCCACCAACATATCCACCAAAATTTCCACCAACATATCCACCAACATTTTTAATAATAAATAATAAATAAATCATTTATTTGGAACAAAAACCATTACATTATATTTTAACCCACCAAACTGTGTAACAGTTTGTCGGCGGGATTAGCGCTCGTTACATAATAGTGTTCCTTAGATTAGGTACATAAACATAACATTCTACGTATCCGCAAAGAACTATGACTACTTTTAGTTGGTTAAATGGTGATGTTCGTTGACAGTTGTATTGTATCACGCTTCTAAGGTATCAGCGAACTCGGTAAGCAATATTTGTCTTAACTTTTTTTTAAGTGAACATTTACTAATTGTACCATGGTCTCTTCTGAGCCAGGGAATTTGATTAAATATTGTTGGGATCAAATATTTGTTGGTTCTTTGGCCGTAATAATTATTAGCTGATGGTCGAACTAGTTTACGCTCTCTGACTCTCCTAGTATTATAAATATTTTCCACTGGTTGTTTGATCTCATCATTGTAGAATTGCTCCAAAACCACCAAATATTTGATCTTTTCATGTATTGGCAGTACTTTACAAATAACAAAAAGTTTCTCATAATTTTCTTTGCAATCATTTTTTGTTTTGGAATCCACAAGGTATTTCGTGAAGCGAATTTGAAGGGATCTAATACTGTCCAAATAAGTTTTAAAAGTGCGGCCATACGTACTCAACCCATAGCTCAGCAATGACTCGGCGAGAGCGAAATAAATAATACGTATAGTTTTCCTATTTATTGTTTCTTTCAATGAATAAAATTTACTTAAAATTGCCCTGAGCTTAGTACATACAATGTCAACCTGCGATGTCCAGCTCATATTCCTATCTACCCAGAGACCTAAGTACTTGAATTTATTGACATACTCCAAGTTTTGGCAAACACAGTTAACCTTCCCCACATGCAAGCAGCCATACGAGTGACCAACGATACTTATATCTGTAGTTTTTACACACTTCGCTAACAAATTATGAGGCGAGTGTATACGCATAACTTTAGTTTTGCTAAGGTTGAGAATGATGCCGTTATCATGAGCCCACATCGTGATATTGTCAAAGTCTGATTGTAACACAGCTCTAGCCTCCTGTATGTTCCTAGATGAGTACAGAACGCACATATCGTCGGCATACATGTAAACACGGCACTTACTGATTATGTTACTCACACTATTGACGTACATGATATAGCCGACAGGCCCATATACTGAACCAGTCGGCACGCCTAGGTTCACGGTGGCTTCTCGACCAACCACGTCTGCTATTCGTGTCTGCAGAGTTCTACCACTCAGATAGTTCCGAAACCATTCCTTCGTTAGCCCTCTAATGCCGCACTCATCCATGGCCTGGAGCAATAGGTCATGGTCCACTGTGTCAAAAGCTTTTTTGTAATCGACGAATAGCGCTAAGACCTGGTGACCCTGATCCAGACTCTCGTTCACATCTCCCGAAAAATGTGACAATGCTGTGGTAGTGCTACGGCACCTCCTAAACCCATGTTGCGTGTCTGACAATATCTTGTGGTGCTCTAGGAATTCGCCAACCTGTCCAACAACTAGTTTTTCTACGATTTTATTTACTACTGATAAGATAGCAATCGGTCTGTAGTTAGCGTAATCCGAGTGCACACCTTGCTTGAAGATAGGCCTAATTATAGCTTTCTTAAGAAGATTAGGATATTTTCCTGTAGATAAACACAAGTTGACAAAGTGAGCCAAAACTGGGGAAATTTCTTTTTTAATTATTTTTAAATCCATAACACGAATATTATCAATGCCCGGCGCCTTATCACTACCCAGCCGATCTATAACTTTACATACAGTGTTACTAGAAACTGGTTGATAACGAAACGTTACATTACTGTCTATGACATACTTACTTCGATCTAATAATTTTATACCGCAATTTTGTTTTATGCTAATAATCTCCTTAGTAAATACATCAGTGAAATTGTTACATATATTCTGCACAGTGTCTTTTTTCCCGAAATATCTTAGAATCATGTCATCAATACTTGTTTTCGTTTTACCTATCCAACTATTAATTGTATCCCATATCCTTTTTGGATCCCCATTACATTTTCGTATTTCTTCTTGTCTGTATTTGTTTTTAGCTTTAAGTATTAGTTTATTCACTTTGTTTCTGAACTGCGTGTATATTAATCTATTTGTGTTATTTTTGGGAGTTTCCTTCCATTCTCTAAATAACTGATCCCTACGTAATAACATCCTAAATAGAGATTTACCTATCCATGGTTGAGATATTCTTTTTTTAGTCTTAGCCACTAATATTTTATTACAATTATAAATATTACTAAAAGTACAACATAAGTTATCGTATAAAGTTAACGGACAGTCAATAGATAATAGTTGTGACCAATTGTACTCAGAGAGTTTTTTGTTTACTAGTTTATTATTAAGCACATACCGTTTTTCCATGTCCTTACTGTCACTCAACGCTCGTATCACATTCACATCCAAGGGTATGGAGACTCCAACCATGTGATGGTCCGACAAAGAACACTCGATAACATATGACGAACAATCCTGTAAACACTTTGCACGCACCCACACGTGATCAATGCACGAGACTTCTTTTACACCTGCAACGATAGCTTCTCGCGTTACCGCAGTGGCCGGGATTACGCACTGAAGGCCTAGTTCACACAGGCAATCTTTATATTTTGGAACATGATGACTGTCATATAATCCCAAAAGATTTAAGTTCATGTCCCCCAAAAAAACAATTTCTTCGTTTTTTGGGACTTTCTTTATTATCTGCTCAATCTCAGATATAAATAATGATTTATTATTATTAGGGGGCCTATAAACAGCGATGATATTTATATTCACGCGGTCCAATATTAACTTGCCATATAGCGCTTCCATTGAAACTGATTGCATCTTTTCTGCACAAAAGTTCAGGTTTTGCTTAGCATAAATTAGTACTCCCTCTCCTCTTGAGTTCTCTCTAGTGTTATAAAATAAATGGTATCCTTCTATATTGTACAACGATAGCTCCATTTCCTTTACATTCACTTCAGATAACACTATGAAATCTAATTCCGGAGAATGCTTCAATAGTATCATAAATCCATCAAAATTCTTTCTTAATGATCGGATATTTAGGTGAACAATATTCAAAAATTGACTATTCCTGGTTAGGTTTTGTTTCCAAGCTGTTACACTTTTAAAACTATTAAATTGACATTCAAATGAATTAATTGCATCGAGTCGATCCACTTGTCTATATTATTGGAATTACGCAGTGTGTACACGGCACTATGAGTGCGCTAAGTATGACCTACCTATGACTCATTAGTCATTGGGGCCGCTGCAATTCCGTTCACGAATCGCTCAATATCACGTTCACTTCTAATAGAAAATATTTTTTTATCCTCATCACTTCTCCTTATCAATATTTTTCCATCTTGCACCCAAATATATTTGTAGGTTTGTTTAAGCTCGTTTTTAGTAGCCCATAAAAGATTTCTTTTGTATCTAGTAAGGTTTTCATTGATATAAATACGATTGTCATTATTAGTGCCGAATACTTTGCCATTAGTTAAGTATTTTTTGCGGCTTCCGACCCATTTGTTACGGGCTTCCTTTGTTTTAAGTGTTATCACCACCGGCAGTGGTCTTTTGGATTCCGGTTTTTCTCGCCCTACCCTCTCTGCACACTCAATCTGACTGGACTCAAACTCGAGAATTTTGGCAATTTGAGCCACTACTACACCAATGACTTCGTTTTCTTTTCTCTCTAGTCCGGCTAACTCCACTAGCTTCCCCTTGTCTTTTTCTTCTAGCTCATTCACACGTTCTTCTAATGACTTACTGTATTTTTCTAAGTATGTGTTCTTATTTTCTAAGGCTTTTATCTTTTTTTCTGTCGATTTTTGAAGTATACACATCTCATCATACTTCGCCGATACGAAGTCAACCAGTTCAGTCAGCTCACCAAGCTTTTTCTCCATCTTGAAGACTACCTCCAGCTTTCTGTTCATATCCGCCAAGGTTGCAGCAATATTAGACTCATCGGGATTTGGCGAGGTAACTGGGGAGATGTGATTGCAATCCTCACATTTTTCGTCCTTGAATGTTTTTTTCGTGACACATTTCTTATGGAATATCCCATCACATGATCCTTTACATTTAACTATTTCGTCTTTTGCTATCGCATCAAACTTGTTACATTTTTTACACTGCACCATTTTTATATTTAATCAACAATATAATAATATAAGCAATAGTTTATACTTTAACAACGCGGAACGTAGATGGGAAAAAAGAAAGTAATGCACGGGTAACTGCAC
Organism: Pseudoips prasinana; assembly: GCA_951640165.1. Taxonomy (NCBI): domain Eukaryota; kingdom Metazoa; phylum Arthropoda; class Insecta; order Lepidoptera; family Nolidae; genus Pseudoips; species Pseudoips prasinana. The sequence continues at coordinate 11,016,315 of OX621259.1, read as the reverse complement.
GGCCATACGCCAGGCGCGCACGCAGGCAACTATTATTATTTATTATTTATATCCACCAACATTTCCACCAACATATTCACCAACATATCCACCAACATTTCTACCAACATATCCACCAACATTTCCACCAACACTTCCACCACCACTTCCACCAACATATGCACCAACATATCCACCAACATTTCCACCAACATATTCACCAACATATCCACCAACTTATCCACCAACATATCCACCAACATTTCCACCAACACTTCCACCAACACTTCAACCAACATATCCACCAACATATGCACCAACATATCCACCAATATTTCTACCAACATATTCACCAACATATCCACCAACTTATCCACCATCATTTCCACCAACATATCCACCAACATATTCACCAACATATCCACCAACATTTCCACCAACATATGCACAAACATATCCACCAACATTTCCACCAACATATTCACCAACATATCCACAAACTTATCCTGTGCCTCGCGGTTCTACCCGCGTTAAAATTTATAAATTATAGTCTATTAGATGTGTTATTCGGATGTATAAGCTACAAAGTTTCATCAAAATCCGTTGGGTAGTTTTTGCGTGAGAGATACAAACATCCATCCATACTCACAAACTTTTGCATTTATAATATTAGTAGGATATCTACGACGGTCACCGTAGTCTAGTTGGTAGTGCCCCTGCCTACGAAGCTGGTGGTCCTGGGTTCGAATCCCGGTAAGTGCAAATATTGTGCATAGATGTTTTCTATGGATTTAAGTATTAATCTATATATATAAAAATCAATGCCACTTTTCGTTGTAATGTTATAACTCAACAACGCCTTTACCGATTTGGCTCATCTCTTGAATTATTCGTGGAAGTCCAGGGAAGGTTTGTACGTAGAGAAAATTTAAAAAAAGTCTTGAAAAAGTGGAAAATCAACATCTTTGTATACTCCCATATACAAACAATTTGTACTATTACTTAAAAGCGTAGCGAAGCACGTACCGGGCCGCTAGTCTATCTATATAAGTATGTATATCGTCGCCTGGTACCCATAGTACAAGCTTTGCTTAGTTCGGGGCTAGGATGATCTGAGTGACATTGTCCCAAGATATTATTATATTATATTATCACATGTTTATTATCACTATTATTTAAAATATATTATATAAGGGTATTTTAATATGAGTACAACTTATAAAATATATGGGCTACATGGAGAGAAATTTCCGTACAATCCTGGCATTCGCCAGCAAAACCGCCTTCTGCATCTCCAGCCAGATATCAAGCCCTAAACTTATTATTATTATTATTATCTTGATGTTTGGCTAACAAATACGTTTACACCTTGTTCATGTTATTTATTTTGGACCCAGTTTGATAGAAATCTAAATAGACAAGGTCCTTGAGGCGATCTAAATCGCCTAAATAAACCCCTTACAATCCCTTAATCACTTTGCGTGTGTTTAGTTTAATAATGGGCGTAATTCTGACAAAGAATTCCTAACCTATTTTTATATTATAACCATTCCTTCTGCTATGTGGTTGACTGCGTAGAATATCGCCACTCCGTTTCATTGCGTTGGGGGCCGTAGAAGTCGACCCGAGGGTTTATCTCCCAAAGAACGGGCAGCAGCGTCTCTCCGTGTATTATGACCATCATACTGCGATCGCCAACTCGTCTGCCAAGCGTGGCTATTACAGCATATTTATCCAAATTTTGGACACAACTCCATTGAAGAGGCTTGCTTCTTTGGGGAGGCCTTTGTTTGGCAGTAAACGTCATTAGGCTGGCATAACCCAACCATTCCTTTTTAACCAAAGTACAGACGCCAGCACATCCAGCAACCCCAATCTGTCAAATTTCTTTTACAGGTTTTCAACTTTATAACAAAAGCATAAGGTTCACTTTCTATTGGGGAAATTTGACAGATTGGGGTAGCTTGATGTACTAGCGTCGCGTTTGTACAAAATATATTTCATACGAAGAGCGTACTTACTAGTACTTATCAGCAAAGCAAACTGACAAGTGGTAGTAATTAGTTAATTGAATTAATTAATATCACTCATCAGCATCATCATCATTTCAATTTATTCAATTTATTCAATTCAATAACAATTTTTAAATCGTGTCTGAATATTCTAAACCTATTTTACATATAATTTTTGTGTTATTTTAGATTTACATGTTACACACAATAATACAAACAATAATTATAGTACAAACACACAATCTTAGTTATTAGTATAGTTACATTTATATATGAGTAGTAGTCAAAGAGATTAGTAATTAGTCAACATTCTAAGTCCTAATAAAGCTAGCTAGGAAAATTTCAAGTTTATTGATGTTTATTGATATCTTCCACCGCTGGACATAGGCCTCATCCCCCACCGGTTTCCATAACGTTGCCATTTCGAGAGGTTTGCCATAGTTACCGCGCAGTTGGAGATCGCAGTTAGGTGGTAACTATTACACAGGAGACGTTGCTGTCCGACTTGCCTTTTCGACACCCAAAAGATTGTTCAATTCATTCGGCCTAGAAAAAACGGCCAATTTGTTTTGGCCGGGTTCTATAGTCAAATGGCAAAAAACTGAACCCTTGTAGATCCGTATGTCACAGACACTTTGTTCCGAAACTATAAGAGCTGTACTATTAAAACTTGGTAAGTAGATAAATTCTGTCAACCGCATTACGATTTTCACACAAAAATAGAAATAACAACAATCTCATCAAACTTGTACGGTGTTCTAACTGACACCTACTTGTGCATATGAATTAAACTTTTCGTATAATAATAAATAAAAAAGGTTTTTATTCACGTAGACTTTAAAAAAGCGCTTGTAAATAGTCAGAACATGTTCGTAGTAATATATAATTAATTTATAATTATTTCTAGGTACATATAGATATTTTAGATAGAAGTAACCAAATTGCGGTTTACCATACTTAGAACTGAAATTCAATTTGTTTTTCATCGAACCCATATATTTGGGGTAACTATTTACGGATAACAAAAAAATAAATGATTTACATTACCATGCAAACTTCCACCGAAAATTGGTTTGAACGAGTTCTAGTAAGTAGTTTTTTTTAATACGTCATAAATCGTTAACCACAATTTACTTTTCATTTAATCAACTCAAATACTTGCTGCTACGTAAGCCTTCATGGGCAAGTCCGACTCGCACTTGGCCGCTTTTATTTAATTCTTTCTATGTGCTGTTAGTCTTTCTTGAAGTTAAATAAATAAATTGTGTTTATCAGAATTACCTACAACCAATTACATGCTTACATAGAAAAATATGTGATTACTGAAATACGTTGCTAATAGAGATTTTTATCTAAAAATGTTTTATAGAAAACTACGTGGCCAAGAATGGAGGTTCCTTTGTCAAATATGGCGTGAGCGAACCGATCGATCATGCTGTTCATAATATATTACGTAGCTATCCTAAATCAATTTGATTTCACAAGTAATTTCATAGTAATATTGATTTCGTTTCACTACAACATCAAAATCAAGTTTTCACAGCGTTCATTCGTCGATTCGTTCTTTGAGATCAGCCTGACTGGGGAAGTATCTCCACCTTACAGAAGACATTCCTTAATAATTACATTCATAATGTTAATGTTGTGTTTCCGAGTGTGAGTAAGGTCGCCAGAGCTCTTTGGGGGGGGGGGGGGGGGGTAGGGTCAGTAACCCTTGTTTGCTGACTCTTAAAGGACGGCAACGCACCCGCGACTCCTCCTAAAAAAAAATGAGATCTTTTCGTAACAACATCAAAACCAATTGGACTACACGTGTAGTAGTCACGTCACTTACTATCTCAACGCTCTCGTATATCGTGATCGATACCCATTTGTCGTTGGTCCAGCGGTAGCGTGTTTAACCGCAGATATTGAAGTCCTGTATTCAAACCCCGGGTCGGGCCAAAAAGCGATTTTGGGATTTTTCCTTAAAAATAAGTTTGTCATTGTCAGCCCGATGTCCGGAATTTGGCGGTACTACACCCCTGTGCCTCGGAGAGCACGTAAAGCCGTCGGTCCTGTACCTGACCTCTTTCCGGTCGTCTCGCTAGGCGTCCCATCGTATCATGAGAGTGATGGAATAGAAAGTGCCCCTGAGTTTGCGCATACACTTGGGCACTTGTGCACTATAATATGTCGCGCGCAATTGGCTAGTCTCCATTGAGACTGGCCACCGTGGCCGAAATTAGGTCGGGAGGACATTATTATTGTCCTGCGTGGGAATCGAACTCAGGACATGAAGTCGCGAGGTGGATATTTAAAACGATATAAAGTAAATATCTATTGCATAAACATGATTGTCAATTTCCTTTGATTCGCGCGGACTGAGCGGCGGCTGACCAAAAAAGCAATCAAACCGAATATTTCCGGTGAATGAAAATCAGGCCTCGACAATTCGTCAATTTCCGAGAAATCACAGGCCCATTTGGCTTCAAAACATCCTAGTACCATTGGTTAATATATAACCCACTGCGTAACAATATTTTAAATAAAATGAATAAATAAAATTAAAAAGGTTTTTATTCACGTAGACTTTAGTTAGTTACTTATTACAGATATTTAGGTGCACGGAATGTTAAAACATTTATACAATTTATTTTATAATGGTAGTGACATTTAGCTAGCTTGTATTAAGTTATTGTCACGGAGATTGTTTAGTTAAAGTTTTTAATATTATATATTCTAAGTAAAGACTGTTTTTTTTATATTATTTTCAAATATTATTTTAAATAGAAAACCTTATATATATATATATTACTAAGCCAAGCTACTGCTACAGTTGATGCCTGTACTAGGTTAAGCTTGTATGTAGGTACCACAGGCGTTCCAATAGCTTAAAATGTATACTTATCTATTTTAAATGACTTAAACAGTATTTAATTATACAAATTTTGTGGAGATAAAATATACAGTTTCAATTTATATTTAATTATTTTAGAATACTAAACAATGTATAATTTAATTCGTAGCACTATTCAGTGATACGTCGCGTCGTAGCAGTTGGCATGCATAATTATATAGTTGCGTAGTAATATTACATATCTCCATATCATACCAACTGCTACGACGTAACACTCAATAGTGCTACGCATTACGTATACGTAAGTCAATGCGTAGCACTTCATAGTATAGCTTAGCAGGTACTGACGTTATTTTGTTTTTAAAAAGCGCTTTTTTAAAGTCTCCGTGAATAAAAATCTGTTTTATTCTTATTTGGTTTATGCATCCACCCATCGCGCATTATTGTCCAATAAAATATGCGCTGCGCAGATGGCTAATCTCCATTGAGACTGGCTGCCGCGGCCAAAATTTGAACAAAATTATTATTAAAGAAATTAATTAATAATAATAACAGCCGAAAGACGTCCAGTGCTGGACAAAGGCCTTCCCCAAAAACTTCCCCGCACAAGATCATCGGTCCATTTTGTAGAGGGCCTGCCCACGCTGCGTTTTCCGGTTCGTGGTCGCCACTCGAGAACTTTCTGCCCCAACGGCCGTCGCTTCTACGAGCTATGTGCCCCGCCCACTGCCACTGCAATTCTTCGGGCTATACCGGTGACTTTGGTTCGTTTGCGGATTTCGACATTTCTGATTCGATCTCGCAGGGAAATTCCGAGCATAGCCCTCTCCATTGCTCATTAGGGGACCTTGAGCCTTCTAAAGGCCCATAGTGAACGACCACGTTTCTGTTCCGTAAGTCACCACTGGCAACAAACACTGGTCGAAGACTTTCGATTTGAGATACTGCGGTATTTTGGACGAGAAGATCTTACGTAGCTACCCGAACGCTGCCCAGCCGAGTTGGATTCCACGATTGACCTCCTTCTCGTAGTTGGACCTACCTAGTTGGATGGTCTGTTCTAGGTAAATATAGTTCTTTACAACTTCGAGTGCAGAGTCTCCAACCTTGAATTGAGTGGGTATTTTATATAAAGTGTTATAATCGGAAGATCAGCACTGTAGAAATGCAGTACTAGCTGAGATTGGGCCATTTTTCATACCAGTACGGATAAAATTAATAATGATTAAAATGTATAGGTACCACATTAAATGTATTTTCCGTACTTGTAATGAAAATAAAATTTATTTCTTATTTATTTCTTTATAAATGTATAATTTCCAACACTTTGTCCATATTTTATTTAATATTTTGAATGCTTACTTTATCCCCATAAGCCGTTAAAATAAGTACATTGAAATTCGTTATATGATATTGAACGGTGGCCACTTTGGCGCGGGATGAATACGGGTTTTTATTAAAAGCTTTCGTGACGTCAACATTATCCGGCTATTACACAAATTTGTTGGTGTCAGGTGAACATTATTGGTTTTATGTATGGCATTTACTTGTAAATATGTAACTTCGCTGGTAATGGAACGCTAACATTCCTTTTTATACAAGATTTATGTATTTAAACGATGATCATTATTGATATTTTCCAATCATTGATTATTTATTTTTATTTACATACATACATACATAGACTCACGCCTGTTTCCCAGAGGGGTAGGCAGAGACAACGGATTTCCATTTGTCACGATCTTTGCACACGTCTTTTGCCTCGATTACTGTCATTATATTCTTCATACATGCTCGCCGGTTTAGGGTACTTCTGACCTGTCCTTTCTTGAGAACGTCTCCGATTTGGTCAGAGAATGTTCAACGAGGTCCTCCCCTATTTTTATATACCGTGTTTAATAGTAACATTAAACTACAACATATCAAAATTTCAGCTTGCCTCAAATACATTATTTGGTTAAAAGAAAAAAAAAATGAGGTTGGTTTAGACCCGCTACCCGCCTGCCAGGTCTGCAGTTCCGTGTTGGGGTGTGTCTTAAGAGTTATAGGACAAGTTTTCAGCTTGCCTCAAATACCTACCCAAAAATGCGTACCAGCTCTCCTACTATAAATACTCATAGCTAGATGCTCTCACCGATCCGTAAGCGATCGGCCTGGTTAAGCTCGCGGTCAGTTCATAGATGGGTGACCGCCAAAGTGGTTTAATTTCTGAGCATCTCCGTGCTTCGGAGAGTACTTTAAGCTGTCGCTCCTGGTTATAGTAATTAGACAACAGTCGTTAAGCCATGTCAGAGGCCTACTGGGCTGCTTTAACCACTCTGACTGCCACTACGATAAGCAATGCATTATGTTTACTCAGTTCATTGAAATTAGGCTCATATTTTCTTATTTGATCTTAATGCCCCTATGTTTTTTTTATTATTTATTAGATAATATAAAATACGTGTCACCCCCAAAGTATGTCACATTTATCCGTTTGTCCCTCATGTCCAGTCTCTTGTTCCCTTCAGGACTTGTAAGACGCTTCAGCCAAAGGGGTCAGCGTTGCCCAATTTTGGGAAGATGGAATATAATTCTTACCATCGACACGATAAGAAGACGAAGATTATTTTACAATTAATTATATAGTTATTAAGATTACGTGTTAAAAATTTCGCATATCTATGTAGACAAAACTTGTGAATCTAAAATTTATGTAACTATCCTGCGTGTACCACTTCTTTAAGTGTAATTAATACTTACGTACTTACTGACTGCAACTTACGCTTGACAATTCTTCGGGCTATGTTGGTTACTTTGGTCCACCTACGGATCTCAACATTTCTGACTCAAGCTCGCAGGGAAACTCCAAGTATAGGGCACATAGTTCGCAAAACCGACGGCCTCTAGGGCAGAAAAGTTCTTGAGTGGCGACCACCAACATGATGACAGCTAGGGCAAATCCCCTACAAAATGCACAAAGGGTTATGTGTCAAAGAAAAAGTTGTACTGTGCGGGCATCGAACCCGGGACATGAAGTGGCGAGGTGACTGTCTTAACCAATGCGCCACATTTGCTTTTTACTTTATTTTATTTTCTTACAGGGTCACTGGCACAACGCAACAGGCAAATAGAGCTGAGCTATCAAGACCCGAAAGAACAGAATTACACTCTAAATTTTGAACCAAAGCTAGTCTTTCCACTTGAACTGAATAACGGTTACATATTCGCCGACGGTTACTCCGAATCAGCACTTACACTTGATAACCCTTCTAGTTAGGGCTTATATATATAGTAGAAAAAAAAGGTGGTGGCTGGGGTCCGAAGTGGTCAGAATTAGACGAAATGTATGTGTGTGTGTGAGTGCGTGTGTTGTTTTTATATCAGAGGGTGACGAACGACCATGTGGGTCACTTGATGGTAAGTGATCACCGCCGCACATGTACACCCGCAACACCAGAGGAGTCGCGGGTGTGTTGCCGGCCTGTGAGAGTCAGCAAACAAGACAAGTGTTGCAACCCGCCCCGATGAGCTCTGGCGACCTTATGTTATTATAAACGAATGTCTTTTGTAAGGTGGAGGTACATCCCCTATCGGGGGGGTTTGTGTGCGCGCGTGTGTGTGTGTGTGTGTATGTGTGTTTTCTTTAATTATTGTTACCGCTGTTCTTTGCTTCGATGTAAACTAGACCTTACTGCGGTAAGCGGCTTTACCCCGCGCAGTTTGATTAAATTCAAAACAAGATAGGTACTTGAATATTTACATTATATTAGAATAAAAGGATAATGAACAACACCGACTGAGCTTCATTTTAAATTGTTAATACCCATATAGATAAAACCTTTCCCTTAAAATACAGTTCTGATCTAGTTTAAGGAATAAAGTCGATTTAATTGTCGTTTTAACCTGATATGATGTACAATGTATACAGTGAATTGTATTCCTTGTTTATGCTACAACATATGTAGAGTCATGTCTGTTTCACAAAGACAGACCAAAGAAAAGATTGCTACATTTTGAGGTCACACAGTACTAGAGCTTTAACTCACAGATAGTGTAGCATTCGATCATTAATATATTTTTAAAGCACGAGCAAAAGAATCCAATAGAAGCAAATTCTTAAAGCTCATGCTATGTCAAAGAGTTACTAAGCTTATGCTATCTCAAAGAGTTACTGAGCTTATGCTATCTCAAACAGTTACTGACCTTATGCTATCTCAAAGAGTAACTGAGCTTATGCTATCTCAAAGAGTTACTGAGTTTATCCTATCTCAGAGTTACTGACCTTATGCTATCTCAAAGAGTAACTAAGCTTATGCTATCTCAAAGAGTTACTGACCTTATGCTATCTCAAAGAGTAACTGAGCGTATGCTATCTCGAAGAGTTACTGAGTTTATGCTATCTCAAAGAGTTACTGACCTTAAGCTATCTCAAAGAGTAACTGAGTTTATGCTATCTCAAAGAGTTACTGAGTTTATGCTATCTCAAAGACTTACTGAGCTTATGCTAAATCAAAGACTTACTGAGCTTATGGTATCTCAAAAAGTTACTAAGCAGCTTGATTGCGTTTAACCCAAGGTTGTCGCAAACAGGAATTACAGAATAACAATGTAAGGATAACAGAAAGACAGACCAAAGTAAGGATTGATGCATTGTGTGTCAGACGGAAAATATCATAAGTACCTAAAGAGAATAATGAAATGGATAGAGATGAATGGACATATTGGACCGGCCGCGCGACCCCGAAATAAATTGGGTTAAGGGCACGAAAATGATGATTTTCCTCTAAATCGAATGTCAACTGCAAGAGCTTTCAGAGTCGCTGATAAAATAGATTGCAATCGTATATTTTGTCAAAAGTTATTATAAGGTAAACGATACAGAAATTTCTTTTCTGATAACTACGAAGCTATGTGAACTAGTAAAAATGACTTTTATTCACCGAAAACGAATTGACTTATGAAACTGAACTGTGAGTAATACAGGTATTTATTACTAAATGACGCACCAGTCTCTCACAAATAATAATTTAAAAAAAAGATGTAAAATGTTGTTAATACTTAACTTTGTGATGAGAGAATCATCATTACAGCGGAAATAAGTGGACAACCCTCCCTCAAAGATTATCGTGGGGGATATTCCATAATCGCCACGCTTGGCAGACGGGTTGGCGATCGCAGTAAGGTGGTCGTAGCACTCAGAAGGAAGCTGCTGCCCGTCCTCTGATAGATATTCCTACGGGTCGAGGCTCCTCACGGGATGAGTTGGGGTGATGATATTCTGATTCTGATATTCTTCGCCGTCACCACACAGCAACATCAGAGAATAAATATATATTAAACTTTTTAAGATAGTTTATACGTAGGAGACTTCAGGTAATAACGGATTTTGCAACATATTCAAATTAATCAGACTTCCTTTAGGTCGGTTTTTACACCTAGTGTCATAGCCAGATAACAGGTCCGTAAGTGATTGGCGAGGTTAAGCAACTCCCAGGCTCGCGGTCAGTACTTAAATTGGTGAGCGGTAAAGTGGTTTAATTTCTGAGCGCCTCCGTGCTTCGGAGGGCAGGTTAAGCTGTTGGTGCTGGTTGTAGCCATTAGGCAAAAGTCGTTAAGCCATGTGCCATGAGTATGAGGCCTACTGGGCGGCTTGAACAACTCTGACACCAGGGAAACCACGGCCCATACGATAAGTGCCGTTAGAGATATAAAAACGAGTTACTTTGGCGTGACTTTAAAATTTTAGAAATCAATATCTATATACATATAATAAAATGATAGGAAAGTCAAAACTGAGCAATAAATATTTTTTTAAAGGATACTTGGGGCGTGATCTACGATCGATATCGAAGCCAAAAATATAGGTTTCAGAATTTTTGTCTGTTTGTCTGTATGTATGTCCGGGCTAAACTAAAAAGTACTCTATGAATTTACTTAAAATTTTGCATGAATATTACTAAGAGGTGGGGTCAACATATAGGCTACATATTATCACGCTATCACCTACGGGGGAGGAGCTGTGATAATTTATAAAGTTTAACGCGGGTGAAACCGCGGGGCACAGCTAGTAATTAATACTAATACTATAACTTTGAAAGTTACCACTTCAAACTTGGCATTTATATTTGTTTAAACTACATGGCGGACTAAGCCGCGTGCAAAAGCTAGTAAATAAGAAAAAGTATACACATACATATGTATATGTATAACCAAATAATAATGTACTATTTGCTTACCTGCTTTCCAATCAAAATACCAATTAACTGTAGCAGAAATTGTTCTTTTGTTCTTCTTCTAAAGTTATTAATAGACGAAGTAGCGCGTATAGAATGAGGAATAGAATTCCTCAACCAACACAAACCATAACGAGCCGTCATATCGGCTGGAAGTGTCAACTTCCAGCCGATATGACGGCTTCCCAGTCTTCCCGGTATACGTCAGTATACCGGGAAGACTGGGATTCTGGGATACAGTATTTCCAATAAAACAAGTCAATACGCTGCTGTACGTGTATTCAGACTGCCCGATACCAATAAGCAATGGCGCGGCACTACCCACATTATATTTGTATTTATTATAAAATTACCTACATATATTACAGAAGTGTGAACAGGCATTTTTAAGGTCTTGTTTTGGAAATATAAATTAACTATGAATTCTATGTAACTAAAGGTTCGTGTCAAACGAAATATGTTAATAAGTTTATTACACGGGCTGGTTGTCTTGGTTGGTAAATGCTTGCCTTTCACACCGCAGGTCGTGTATGGGATTCCCACCCAGGACAGATATTTGTGTGCATGAACATGTCTGGAGTCTTGGTGTTATCTATATAATTACAATTTACAAAAAGAAAGTAGTAGATATATGTACATAGTTTATCAGTTATCTAGTTTCCATAGTACAAGCTCTGCTTAGTTTGGGATCAGATGGTCGTCTGTGAATAATAGTAGGATATTATTTATAATTGGAACGAAGTTTGAAAGGGGGCTAGACGGAAAAAAATCTTACGAAAAGTTGTCATGACACTTTTTTCAGCTGTACGGCGTGCGCATGTTTCTCTGTCTGTCTCTCGCTTATAGAAAGCAAGCCAGATATTTTCATTTCTATTTCGCATTGAACAGTGTGGTGTCGCGACGACTATTTTTGTTGAGTGTATACAGGTTTTTTGTACATAATAAATAATAAGAAATAACTTCGTTCCATCCGGGTGTCCCTTGACACCTCTCAAGTTTTTTTTTATATTAGTAAGTCGGCAGAAATGCATACGGTCCATCTGATGCTTATACCTTTGGAACATACGTGGCAGTGATGGCACGTGTGTTGCAAACGTCAAGGCATCACGAGTACATAGGCATCTCAAATTTATAGGCATCACTAATACATAGGCATCACGAAATATAGGAATCATATTAGGAAACACGCGTTGCCCTATGCGATGCGCCATAAGCATAACTTATACCTAGGATCAGAAACTTTACGTATTAATACTTTACATATTAAAAAAGCAATGTAAAAAAGGCTTTGATTTATGATTATTATCTAACAACACGTCTCAACTGGGCTTTCCTAAGTTATTGGCATTCCGTAAGTTCTATATTAGAACGAGTACGAAAGCGGCATTACTAGGATCTTACCAAATATGGCTAGGAAGAGGGGGGAACACTGAGAGACAGAGAAGGTGAGCGTTGATGCATTACAGGGGGCCCCCTTGAACTTACATTTGAGTGGCAAGTTTCAGACTCTGTCGAGTGTGCCCTCGTCTACCACGTGATGGATCCGGTTTCCGCACGGTGAATCCATTCCATTAATCCAGAATTAGGTCTTCTACTTAACGGGAACGAGCCAATCCCGCTCGTAGGCGGAGGAGACGTCGGGCTGGCGGCGGCAGCCGTTAGCCCAACTCCCCTCGGGGCCGCGGCGGCAGTGTGAGAAGTGTCCTCTACTGCCGCCACGTACAAGCGGCTCCGGGATGACAGCGATCTGTTTGTGGCGCAGTCGCTGTGCCGTACTGGCAGGATTCGGCAATAGGGGAGGGCAATCCAAAGGATCCCAGGGTACGTGTCCCGACCATCTGGGACATGGCGCAAAAGGGGGATACCGGAGCAGCAAACCCGCGTTCCCGGGACTCCCCCATCAGGCGCCAAGAGAAGTCCACGGCAGGTAGGTTTAGTCGGTGCAAGTCCGACATACCCACCCGCAGACACATTTTGCGGGTGGCATGCGTAGGCTTTCCCCCTGCCTTATCAAAAAAAAAAGGTCTTCTACTTAAAGCGTGTTCTGTAAGGCGGCGTCAGAGGTCACGTGTAATTAGAACTTAAACTTACCGACGGTGTGGCAATCCTTAATGAAAATAAGGGTTTGTTATTTGTTAGTGGCATTCTCGCTCTGAAATGCGGTTATTTCAACGCGGTTTTATTCATTTAAATGCAAGCTTTTCCGTTATAAAATTACATATTTTATTCTAACTGTAGTCGGGAGTTTAAGGCTGTGAATTTATGCTATGCGGTTAGCCGTATGATTTCCGGCCAAGCAATAATAATAGAAGAAGACGCAGCGTGGGCGTGGTGATCTTGTGCAGGTCGCTGGAAATCGCTGGATGCGGATAGCGCAAGACCGGCCATTGTGGAGATCTTTGGGGGAAGCCTTTGTCCAGCAGTGGACGTCTTTCGGTTGATATGATGATGATGATGAATAATAATAGGGCCATCCCATAACAACCCATGGTTGTCTTAAAAGGCGACTAAGGGATACATCAGGTAGTCGGGCAGCAGCGTCATCTGTGTACTAATTTCCACCTCACTGCGGTCGCCAACTCGCATGCCAGTCGCGGCAATTACAGCAAATGTCTCAAAATGGCAACATTATAGAAACCTTTGGGGGAGGTCTATATCTATCAGTGGACGATATCAGGCTCACAATGAGATAAGCTGAAAATGCTTCTAATTAAAAATGATCATGTCAGCTAAAGTAAGTCCACTGCTGGATAAAAACCTCCCCAAAGAATGGGGGGATATACCATATAATAATCGCCGCGCTTCGCAGACGGGTTGGCGATCGCAGTTTGATAGTCATGAGGTTATGCTGAAAATATTTCTAATTAAAAATGTCGCGCTTATTTTTTCACATAGGCTAAATTTTAATGCGAATAAGGATTGTAAGAGGTTGAAAGGGGATGAAAACTTGTATGGAAGTATCGTCACTTTTAGAGCTAGAAGCTTGAAACTTATTTTTAAGCTGTTAATAAATAAATATGACATTCAAAGTTTGTACAACTTACTCATCGGTGTAAAATAACAACAGGGAATAGGGGATGAAAGTTTGGATGGAAATATATAAGGTTTATGTGAATGAATTTTAAGTTTGCGACAATAGACAAAATATTATAGATATTCTGACGTACCATTTACGGAGTCATTACAAAATGTGCGGACAAAGACGCAGGCATAGTTAGTAACATGTATTTGTTTCACATTTTGACACTTGTATTTACTTCAAAAAAGGTTTTATTACAGGACAAGTAAATACGGTCGCAATTAAATTCGCGGCACACCGGTAAACTGACTGTTTTATTTTGTTTATGTTAATCCTATTGATTGTTCTTTGTTGCTGCCCATGCATTGTTGAGGAAACCAAAGCCGAAGACCGTTGCTCAGAAAATGTTATTACAGCATAGAAGAGATTCTCAAATATAATATCCTCTAGCCTCTAGATATTAAAAAGCGGTATACAGCTGTAGCGATTTGAAATTAAAATTATGTTACTTTTTTTGAATTTTATAGATTATTATTTATTGATCTGAACACCAATTTTACTGTATTTATTTTAAACTAGCTGTGCCCGCGACTTCGTTCGCGTGGATATCGGAACTTAACAATGTATTTTTTAGTGTAAAGCGCTGTGGGAGGATACCGATACATTTTTTTTTTAATTTAATTTAGTGCTTCTTTATTTTGCCTGTGAAACCATCTGGAGCGTACACAAAAACGTTATTGGGGTTGTTTACGCGTGAAAGAGCTACGTATAGTTGACCATGGGAAAAGCATCCAATACTTAGGTCCACCCCCGCAACGGATAATGTCTGGCCCTGAGCTTTATTAATCGTCATGGCATAACAAAGACTGACTGGGAATTGCACTCGTTTGAAAGAGAAAGGAAAGTTTTTAGGAATTATAGGTATCATTAGAATAAAAACAATATCACCGACGCCGCAACCTGTTAATATTTCAGCTTCGATAATGTTTTGCTGCAGATTTGTGACTTTGAGCCGAGTGCCGTTACAAAGTTTGGAAGGACATAAATTTCTAAGAGAAATATTAGTACACCGATTTTTAAAACTATTTTGTGGGCTGGAAGTCCGGGTGTGCTGAGGGAATCCAAAAATTCTACCAGGTAGTGCGTGGCGTCCTCTTCTTCCATAACTGTATTTATTGAGCTATAATCTTTACTATTCCCGGACGCATAACTCAATATTTTGAAATTAATTGCCGCAGCTTGGTCATTGCGGGGAGTCAAAATAGCTCGCTGACATAGCCAAGAACCAGCTTGATTTCCCATGTTTGTGGTATCTCCGTACACAGAAGAAATAGCTCCTGCTGTGATGTAACTTAAGAGCAGAGATTACCAATCAAAATAACTTCCATCTTCTTGTACGGGGTATGTGCCATCGCCTATTTTTTAAAATAAATTGGCAAACTCCTGTGCATTTTCGCAGCCTCTGACTGATCGGGCTCCCTCCTATACTTATAACTATCTCTTGAATAGCCAATAAGGACCCGTTGTGACAAACTTCACGTACCCTGTCAGGAATTTCTCCATCAGTATTTAGTTGTACATGTCTCATAAAACCTTCAGCAAACTTGTCATGGTACTTTTGCCATACCTGGTTAGCACCCGATAACGCACAAAAGATCAATAAGATGGCAAACAAATGTCGCAAGCGATGTGGGCTATCGCTCACGCATGCTTTCGCTAGAGCGTCATCCCAATGCTGACCTCCATCTAATAAATGGCGTGCACGGCGAGTGGCCTGGTATGTGGGATGTTCAATATCATCAACTTTACGGAGAAAAGACGTAGGTCCTCGCACTACATGGACCAGACTGTGGGATCAACTCACACGTGAGCACGCCACGTGAACCTGCCCGCCTTCCTTAAGTCAATTCCAGCTAACTTGAGAGTTGGACTTTGCGATTTGTTGATGGTTATCGCCACACACACTTTTATAGGGAACTACAGTATTTTAAACTGAAAAGGGAGATCACTTGGCAATAACGGAATACGTGACACGAACACTGTTTCTCCCTGGGCGGATCCAGGCATAATAGTAGCCTCTATAACACGATGCTAAGTTTTGACTTGAAACCTAGAGCCATTGCAAAGTTTAGGTGGCTTCAAATTCCTCAGAACCATTATAGGTATACCCACACGCAACATACATCCCCTATTATACGCCCTTAGGGGTGGAAATTCCTAAAATTCTGAAATACATATTTTTATTTGTAACGGAAAAGCCAAATACCAATTTTCATGCTTTTCACTTAAAAAATTACACACTTTTCATACAAACTTACATCCCCTATTTTACGCCCTTGGGGTGGAATTTCCAAAAATTCTAAAATATTTATTTTTATTTTTAGCTGAACTATTAAATATAAGTTTCAATGCCTTTAACTTCAAAAATTACGGATTTTCATACAATCTTCCATTCTCTATTTTACCCCCTTAGGGTTAGTATTTCCAAAAACCCTTACTTAGTGAATGCATACGTCATAAAAAGTACCTACCGGCAAAATTTCAAATCTCTAACCCCAGCCGTTCAGGCTGTGCGTTGATATGCCAGTCAGTCAGTTTCCTCTTTTACATAGGTAGGTATATAGATTTGTGTTGCGAAAATTATGAGAGACAGGGTTTATTTACTACATTAAATCGGACAGGCTCAATAAAATTCGAATCGTCTGTACATTCGCGTTACAAACGAATCGACAGCACAAACTTTCGATCGACTGACATTATAATTTAAAATTAAATTATAACAAATCGAACCTTGTACATAATTCAATTTGCCCAAAGAAAACAGAATATTTTAATAACCAATTTTGGACAACGACATACTTCTAGCCAACCAAGACCTTATTTCGAAACAATTCGGAACATTCAAAGCCCTAATCTTAACACCGCGAGTCAAAAGCAATGCACAACGACATCTATCGAAATAAAATTCAATTATCAAAACATTCAAATTAAATTATAAAAAATCCAACCTTCTACATAATTCAATTTGCCCAAAGAAAACAGATTTTTATAATAACCAATTTTGGACAACGACATACTTCTAGGCAACCAAGACCTTATTTCGAAACAATTCAGAACATTCAAAACCCTACGTAACTCATGCAATCAGCAAACACGGGCAAATCTTAACACCGCGAGTCAACAGAAATGCACAACGACATCTATCGAAATAAAAATCAACTATCAACCTAGTTCATTCAGAAAAGAGATGTCATAATATGCACAATGACATCTATCGGACAGTTAGGTAGTTCAACTATAAACATTAGTTCATCTTGAAGTAACGAAATATGTGTTATTTTTCTTCATGATTACTTTAAAATCTAATATCCATTGATGAACTGAACCGATTGCAATAAAACAAAAACTAAATGTTACCTCAAGTTACGCTCAATCGTTGTGTATAAAAGTTATCTACATTGCTTTAGTATATTTTACGTGATACCCGAACATATAAACAGACAAACAGACACACAGACAAACAGACAAAAATTCTAAAAATGCTGGAAATGGGTTCTATTGATTGTTCTTTAATACCCTGGCTATTCTTTTTGGATTTTCTTTTGATGTACAAAAAATATTTTTCTACAGATTTATTATATGTATAGATTATAGTGTGTAATTTATTGATGATAATTTTTTAAATGTTGACATTATTTTTAAATCCTTTTTATTGTCAAATTGAAATTGTGTAATTCATTTATGGGTGTAAATTCAGATACAAATTATATCCTAACTAATATTATAAATGCGAAAGTAACTCTGTCTGTCTGTCTGTTACTCTTTCACGCTAAAACTACTGAACGGATTTGAATGCAATTTGGTATACAGATGGTCTAGACCCTGAGAAAGTACAATTTTTATAGTTAGCATAACACATAGGCCATATTTTATAAAGTTTAACGCGGGTAAAACCGCGGGGCACAGCTAGTTGTTTATACATAAATGAATGAATGAAACCATCTGTTCACTCAGTTTTTTTTAAAGACAACGCCCGCATTAGTAAATATTA
Organism: Pseudoips prasinana; assembly: GCA_951640165.1. NCBI lineage: Eukaryota > Metazoa > Arthropoda > Insecta > Lepidoptera > Nolidae > Pseudoips > Pseudoips prasinana. The sequence goes on along the minus strand of OX621259.1, from coordinate 10,998,200 downwards.
TCCCTGTGTTGCGGGGTACTTTAAATATGTACATATTATAATAGACGGACACAAATTACATCCAGACTCAGAACAACTATTTTTGGGTTACACAAATAGTTGTCCGGCGCGGGTCTCAAACCCGAGACACGAAGCGGTGAGGCGACTGTCTTAGCCGCTGCGCCACACGTGCAGTCATTTATTTGAATTCGGTCATCGTTTTATACCATTTTACGACGTCCATGCGAATTCTTAAAGCTTATGCTATGTCAAAGAGGTTGACCGTCGCAAACAGGAATTACAGAATAACAATGTAAGGATAACAGAAAGACAGACCAAAGTAAGGATTGATGCATTGTGTGTCAGACGGAAAATATCATAAGTACCTAAAGAGAATAATGAAATGGATAGAGATGGATGGACATATTGGACCGGCCGCGCGACCCCGAAATAAATTGGGTTAAGGGCACGAAAATGATGATTTTCCTCTAAATCGAATGTCAACTGCAAGAGCTTTCAGAGTCGCTGATAAAATAGATTGCAATCGTATATTTTGTCAAAAGTTATTATAAGGTAAACGATACAGACATTTCTTTTCGAATAACCACGAAGATATGGAACTTAAAAAAATGACTTTTACTCACCGACTATACACGAAATCTCGAAAACTAATCGACTTATGAAACTGAACTGTGAGTAATACAGGTATTTATTATCTAAATCAGGCACCATCATCATTACACCGGAAATAAGTGGACAAGCCTCCCTCAAGGATTATCTTGGAGGATATTCCACGCTTGGCAGACGGGTTGGCGATCGCAGTAAGGTGGTCGTAGCACTCAGAAGGAAGCTGCTGCCCGTCCTCTGGTAGATATTCCCACGGGTCGACGCTCCCCACGGGATGAGTTGGGGTGATGATATTTTGATTCTGATATTCTTCGCCGTCACCACGCAGCAGTATGAGAGAATAAATATAGGTATATTAAACTTTTAAAGATAGTTTATACGTAGGAGACTTCAGGTAAGAACGGATTTTGCAACAGGTTCAAATTAATCAGACTTCCTTTTGGTGGGTTTTTACACCAAGAGTCATAGCCAGATAACAGGTCCGTAAGTGATGGGTGAGGGTAAGCAACTCTAAGGCTCGCGGTCAGTACATAAATGGGTGGCCGGCAAAGTGGTTTAATTGTTGAGCGTCTCCGTGCATTGGAGGGCACGTTAAGTTGTTGATCTTGGTTGTAGCCATAAGGCAACAGTCGTTAATGTAAATGTAAGATATAATAATAATTATTTATTTTGTAGGTTACTGTTATTGTGTTGGTAGTTTTTCTTTTATGTTTAATATTAAGTTTAATATTTATATGCCATGATATAAAGATGGTAAATGTGTGATACCATGAAAATTTTGTCATCTATTTGTACACCACATTTATGCAAATAAATATTTTTGTATTTTGTATTTTGTAAGCCATGTGCCATGAGCATGAGGCCTACTGGGAACAACTCTGACACTAGGGTAACCACTGCCCATACGATAAGTAAAAACAGTAAAAACGAGTTATATTGGCATGACTTTACAATTTTGGAAATCTATATACACATATAATAAAATCATAGGAAAGTCAAAACTGTACATTAAATATTTTTTTAAAGGATACTTGGGGCCGTAGCCCCAAATCTACGATCGATATCGAAGCCAAAAATATAGTGTTCAGAATTTTTGTCTGTTTGTCTGTATGTATGTCCGGGCTAAACTCAAAAGTACTGAATGAATTTACTTCAAATTTTGCATGAATATTACTAAGAGGTGAACATATAGGCTACATATTATCACGCTATCACCTACGGGGGAGGAGCTGTGATAATTTATAAAGTTTAACGCGGGTGAAACCGCGGGGCACAGCTAGTAATTAATATTAATACTATAACTTAGAAAGTTACCACTTCAAACTTGGCATTTATATATGTTTAAACTACATGGCGGACGAAGCCGCGTGCAAAAGCTAGTAAATAAGAAATCGTATACAGTATAACCACCATATATGTGGTGCCAAATAATAATGTACTATTTGCCTACCTGCTTTCGAATCAAAATACCAATTAACTGTAGCAGAAATTGTTCTTTTGTTCTTCTTCTAACATAAAGCAACACGGCCCACCGGCAGACCGGAGTCTCCGGTCTGCCGGTGGGCCGTGTTGCTTTATGTCTTCTAAACATATTAATCGACGAAGTAGCGCGTATAGAATGAGGAAAAGAATTCCTCAACCAGGGGCTCTACCGGCCAAGTAGCCGAACATCGATTTCTTAAATGGAGTTCAAATGAATAAAGGTTAAAAATGTCTTAATCAATCGTTAAATCGGCTTCCATGAGCACATGTGACGTCATAATGGTCCGGAATCGGTTGTCAACGTTGAAGCCGATTTAACGATTGATTAAGTCATTTTTAACCTTTATTTATTTGAACGCCATTTAAGAAATCGATGTTCGGCGACTTAACCGTTAGAGCCCCAGACCGCACAAACTACAAACCATAAAAGATCCGTCATATCGGCTGGAAGTGTGAACAGGCATTTTTTAATGTCTTTTTTTGGAAATATAAATTAACTATGTGAAATATAAATTCTATATAACTAAAGGTAAGTGTCTAACGAAATATGTTAATAAGTTTATTTGACGGGCTGGTTGTCGTGGTTGGTAAATGCTTGCCTTTTACACCGCCAGTCGTGGGTGTGATTCCCACCCAGGACAGATATTTGTGTGCATGAACATGTCTGGTGTCTTGAGTCTCGGTATTATCTATATAATTACAATTTACAAAAAGAAAGTAGTATATATATGTACATAGTTTATCAGTTATCTAGTTTCCATAGTTTATCAGTTATCTAGTTTCCATAGTACAAGCTCTGCTTAGTTTGGGATCAGATGGTCGTCTGTGAATAATAGTAGGATATTATTTATAATTGGAACGAAGTTTGAAAGGGGGCTAGACGGAAAAAAATCTTACGAAAAGTTGTCACGACACTTTTTGCAGCTGTGCGGCGTGCGCATGTTTCTCTGTCTGTCTCTCTCTCTCTCTCTCTCTCTCTCTCTCTTATAGAAAGCAAGCCAGATATTTTCATTTCTATTTCGCATTGAACAGTGTGGTGTCGCGACGATTATTTTTGTTGAGTGTATACAGGTTTTTTGTACATAATAAATAATAAGAAATAACTTCGTACCATCCGGGTGTCCCTTGACACCTCTCAAGTTATTTTTTTATATTAGTAAGTCGGCAGAAATGCATACGGCATATAAAAGCATACGTGGCAGTGATGGCACGTGTGTTGCAAAAGTCAAGGCATCACGAGTACATAAGATTAGAACATAAGATTAGAATATATTAGAACGAGTATGCAAAGCGGCATTGCTAGGATCGTACTAAATATGGCTAGGAAGAGGGGGGAACACTGAGAGACAGAGAAGGTGAGCATTGATGCATTACAGGAGGCCCCTTTGAACCTACATCTGAGTGGCAAGTTTCAGACTCTGTCGAGTGTTCTCTCCTCTACCACGCGATGGACCCGGTTTCCGCACGGTGAATCCATTCCATTAATCCAGAATTAGGTCTTCTACTTAACGGGAACGAGCCAATCCCGCTCGTAGGCGGAGGAGACGACGGGATGGCGGTGGCAGCCGTTAGCCCAACTCCCCTCGGGGCCGCGGCGGCAGTGTGAGAAGTGTCCTGTACTGCCGCCACGTACAAGCGGCTCCGGGATGACAGCGATCTGTTTGTGGCGCAGTCGCTGTGCCGTACTGGCAGGAGTCGGCAATAGGGAAGGGCAATCCAAAGGAGCCCTCCCAGGGTACGTGTCCCGACCATCTGGGACATGGCGTAAAAGGGGGTACCGGAGCTGCAAACCCGCGTTCCCGGGACTCCCCCATCAGGCGCCAAGAGAAGTCCACGGCAGGTAGTTTTAGTCGGTGCAAGGCCGACATACCCACCCGCAGAAACATTTTGCGGGTGGCATGCGGAGGCTTTCCACCTGCCTTATCAAAAAAAAAAGGTCTTCTACTTAAAGCGTGTTCTGTAAGGCGGTGTCAGAGGTCACGTGCAATTAAAACTTAAACTTACCGACGGTGTAGCAATCCTTAATGAAAATGAGGGTTTGTTATTTGTTTGTGGCATTCTCGCTCTGAAATGCGGTTATTTCAACGCGGTTTTATACATTTAGATGCAAGCTTTTCCGTTATAAAATAACATATTTTATACTAACTGTAGTCGGGAGTTTAAGGCTGTGAAGTGAATTGCCGAGCAATAATAATAGAAGAAGACGCAGCGTGGGCAGGCCCCCTACAAGATGGACCGATGATCTTGTGCGTGTCGCTGGAAATCGCTGGATGCGGATAGCGCAAGACCGGCCATTGTGGAGATCTTTGGGGGAGGCCTTTGTCCAGCAGTGGACGTCTTTCGGTTGATATGATGATGATGATGAATAATAATAGGGCCATCCCATACGATCCCATGGGTATCGTAAGAGGCGACTAAGGGATACACCAGGTAGTCGGGCAGCAGCGCCACCTGCGTACTAATTTTCACCTCACTGCGGTCACCAACTCGCTTGCCAAGCGTCACTAAGGCAAATGCCTCAAAATGAAAACATTATAAAAATCTTTGGGGGAGGCCTATGTCTAGCGGTGGAAGATATCAGGCTCACAATGAAATAATGCTGAAAATGCTTCTAATTTATGATCATGTCAGTAATAAGTCCACAGCTGGACAAAAGCCTGCTCAAAGAATGGGGGGATATGCCTAAATCGCTACGCTTGGCAGACGTGTTGGCGATCGCAGTTTGATGGTCATAGTTCACAGAAAAACCCTGCTGCCCGTGGTCGATTTCTACGCCGTCCACGGCATGAGATGGGGTGATGATATTCTATGCCGTCACCGATTTCTTCGCAGCCAGTCTCAACAGAGATTAGCCATCTGCGCGTGACATATTATAGTGCACAAGTGTGTGAGCAAATACAGGAGCGCTTTCTATTCCATCACTCTTACGATCCGATGGGACGCCTAGCGACACGTCCGGAAAGAGGTCAGGTACAGGACCGACGGCTTTACGTGCTCTCTGAGGCACGGGTGTATAATACCGCCAACTCCCAGACTTCGGGCTGATGTTGAGAAATTTTTCTTTTTACAGACAATCCCAAAATCGCTTTTGTCTCGACTTGGGATATGAACCCAGGACCTCGTTCTCTGCGGCTGAACACGCTACCGCTAGACCAACGAGGCAGTCATACGCCGTCACCACCATGGAGCTATTACAAAGAGGAGACGTTGTAATTCGATTTTTCTATGAAACGACGCGTGACATTTTGCGGGGTGGAGAGGGTGTTAGATCCCGCCTATTTCTTTGTTTACATCTACCGGTCAATAGGTAAACTATTCGCATGTTTTGTGGACTATAATTAGTAGTAACGTAACTTTTTTACACTAGATGTCACACAGTGCAGGATGCAACAGGGCCGGACTCATAACTTCGTACCAGGGAGTACCTACTGTTTTTTATACTTTTGCGAACCATAATGATATCTTTTTTTTATTGACAGTGATATTATTATAAAATAAATGTGAGAATAAAAAGGTCATTGATGAATGATGATGATTATGATGAAGATTATGGGATTTTGATTAAGACTTATTATTAATATTCCGAATTGTTATTCATGTTATATTGGAAATAAAATTAAATATTTTATGGGTAAAAAAATAAATTGTTACGAACCGATATATCCAGTTTTAAACAATGTAAAGTTCCCTTCTTTAATTTTCTAAGGCCTTTTTTTGTTACTACGAAGTCTTCATCGTTAAAATGGCAAGAACAAATGTTTGTATATTTAGAGGGAGACCAGTCTTGTCTGTTAATTTTTGCTATCCATTTTTGTCTAAGGTTATCTTCAGATGGCAATCTATAACATTCATAATTTTAAAATTTGACTAAATAAACTAGGTAGGCTTTAAGTACTTAATTTAAATTAAGTAAACAACGAGCATACTAATGAAGGGAAGTAGGTACATTAATTAAATTACTGTACATAGAATATTTAATTTATAGGAGATTGTATTTTTTTTGTGCAGTGCATTCCATGTTTAAGTACTTTCTATTTATGATACAGCTGCGGGACATTAGGTAAAATAACTGGATCCTAATTACGGCCCTGTTTTTGTTATGTTCATATTTGTACGATAGATGGCGGTTCTTTTTTAAAAATTATATTAAAAGCTACAAAAATGTATTTTGGCCATTAAAGGGGTTTTACGAATGAATGTAAAACAAATTTCAGTACATACGATTATTAGATTATGATAGTACTGAGCTCTGCGTACCTAAATATTTTTTATTCCCATGACCCCAAGTATCGCCATCTAATGTCGTGTAGAATTATGTTTCGAAACGCCGACGTTAAGGGAATTTTCTAGAACTATTTTGATAAAAAATCGAATAAAATTACTTACAAATGAAATTTGATGCCATCCATAGCATTAGAACGTCTGTCCGAGTAGTTTTTACAAGATAAAACACAACACTTCAGTATTTTTATCTTCTAGCGCAAATATAGCTGTAAATTGTGAAAGTGACGTAGTTGTGCACAGGACGAACGCCAACAATACATTGACTTAGGCCACGCCTACATGATGACGTTTAGACTCAGTTGAAAATCACAGTGCTCAGTTGCTTAGGCCGTCTCCTCTTTGTAATAGCTCCATGGTCACCACACAGCTTTAAAATTATATGGCTAATGAATTTCCCAAGCCTACCAATCAGCTTTACGGTAAAATGTTACCAGCATTAAATTTTCCTCAAACGTACCCATCGTAGTTTGGGCAAAACAATAGGCAATTTGTCTTGTTAACAAATTGGCTGAATCAAAGTACAGCTGACGTATTTGTGCGACTCGAGATTTGCGGCTGTGTTTGATCGTCGGTAACTACAGACGGCAGCACATTAAGCTACCACAATCTCTCCAATTTTCCCAATAGAAAGTGAACCTTATGCTTATGTGATAAAGTTGCAAATCTATACAAGAAATTTGACAGATTGGGGAAGCTGCATGTGCTGGCGTCTTTACATAGAAAGGTATGGAATATTTCAATCGGTTTCGGAGTAAGTATATTAACCTATTTTACGAGGGAAGAGAAAAATACTTTTATCCATTGTAACGACAGCGTTACCTTTTACTTCGGTACTAAATAATGATAAAACGCGTGTTGTAATAATGAACAAAACTCAACGTGCTTGGTGGCCCTAATTTTAGGGCCATTAGCCAGCTATTCAAATAACATCTATAACATTATAATAATAATAATATATTTATATAGGGACAGTGTCACACAGATCATCCTAGCCCCAAACTAAGCAAAGCTTGTACTATGGGTACCAGGCGACGATATACATACTTATATAGATAGATAAACACTTAAATACATAGAAAACATCCATGACTAAGAAACAAATATTCGCGCTCATCACACAAATATTTGCACTTACCGGGATTCAAACCCAGGACCACCAGCTTCGTAGGCAGGACCACTACCAACTAGGCTACGGTGACCGTCCGTACAATGTGTTTCGTTAAATTAACTTAACTATGGCAAACCCCTCCAAATGGCAATGTTATAAAAACCTTTAGAGGAGGCCTATGTTCAGCAGTGGACTATATCGGTAAGATGATGATACTACCCTTTAATTTTATTGCTGCTAATATGACGCAGATTACTGTTTAACCACAGCACAATCTTAGCCTATTTCGAACTACATAAGGGTACTAAAACGTGTGTTGCAATCTATACATATAATAAAATTGTAGGAAAGCCAAAACTGTACGTTGAATATTTTTTTAAAAGGATACTTGGGGCGTGATCTACAATCGATATCGGAGCCAAAAATATAGTACTTAGAATTTTTGTCTGTTTATCTGTTTGTCTGTATGTATGTCCGGGCTAAACTCAGAAAGTACTTCATGGATTTACTTCAAATTTTGCATGAATATTACTAAGAGGTCGGGTCAACATATAGGCTACATATTATCACGCTATCACCTACGGCGGAGGAGCTGTGATAATTTATAAAGTTTAACGCGGGTAAAACCGCGGGGCACAGCTAGTAATGAATAAAACACAGCATGCTTGGTGGTAGCCCTAATTTAGGGCCATTATCCAGCTTTGAAAATAACATCCATAAAATTACAAATAAAATAATGACATTCGTTACTTAAAAAATACGTTTTATGTCTTAGATTGGTCATACAATTTAAATTTGTCCTGATATAATGATTTTATAATTACACCCTTTGTTTGTCACATGACGTTAACAGTTTGACAGATAACAAAATGGCGTCAAATTAAAAGTAGGCTCTCATGAAATTAAATAATGATATTTATTCAGCACTTGGGTATTAACATACACTTGTACTTGCCAAGGTCACAATGCAGTACATAAACATAGTGGACAGTATAAAAGTTACAAAAAATAATAATTAGTCCGTCCGTGCGGCTGTTTTATCGCATATTTTCTGAAATCCTTAATTAAATAACAAGTTACTAATCTATTATTTTGAAGTTTTGTTCTACTATATTAAATCAAATATATGTCAAACTCGAGAGGTCCCGACTGATGAAGTCTACGCTCCGTCCCATACCGTTCCACCTCCAAAACCCCGAACCCTTTCAACTCGAACTTCAGAACCGATTTGAATGCCTAGCAGACTGTGAAGAAGTGGATACATACCACGACAGGTTCGTGGAAGCTGTCCATACGGCCGGGTCTAACTTCTACAAAACCCACCGTACAAATGGAACCAAAAAGATCTCCGACCATACCCTACAGCTTATGGAAGAAAGGCGGAAAATGATTCTAACATCTTCATGTGATGCTGCCAGATACAGGCAGCTCAACAGTCAAATCTCAAAGTCTCTGACTCGCGACACACGCCAATTTAATACTATTAGTATAAAAGAGGCCATCGAGCGAAATAGAGGCTCTAAAGTGTTCGCAAGAGATTTGTCTATTGGGCAAAGCCAACTGACGAAGCTGAAGACTGAGGATGGTAGAATCGTCACGTCAAAACCAGAGTTGCTAGGTGAGATCGAGAAGTTCTACGGACAGTTATACACGACAACGCGACTTCCTGTCAATAGTCATGCCGATCCAAGAGCAAGACTAACCCGACACTACACCCAAGATATCCCGGACGTCAGCCTGTACGAGATTAGAATGGTTCTCAAACAACTAAAAAAACAACAAGGCGCCGGGTGATGATGGAGTTACAGCTGAGCTTCTGAAGGCGGGTGGTACACCAACCCTACGGGCCCTTCAGAAGTTATTCAACTCCGTCATACTCGAAGGTCATACGCCAAAAGCATGGCACAGGAGTGTGGTGGTGCTTTTCTTCAAAAAGGGCGATAAAACCCTATTGAAGAATTACAGACCCATCTCACTGCTGAGCCATGTTTACAAGTTGTTTTCGAGAGTCATTACGAATCGTCTCGAACGAAGGTTTGACGACTTCCAGCCTCCCGAACAAGCCAGATTCCGAAAAGGCTACAGTACCATAGACCACATACATACGCTGCGGCAAGTTATACAGAAGATAGAGGAGTATAACCAGCCATTATGCTTAGCGTATGTGGACTATGAGAAAGCCTTTGATTCTATCGAAACATGGGCCGTGCTGAGGTCTCTTCAAAGGTGCCAAATTGACTATCGGTATGTCCAGGTGTTAAAGTGTTTGTACGAAAACGCCACCATGTCAATCCGACTTCAGGACCAGAACTCGAAACCTATTCAATTGCAGCGAGGCGTGAGACAGGGAGATGTCATATCTCCGAAACTGTTCACCGCTGCATTGGAAGATGTTTTCAAGCTTCTGGACTGGGAAGGCTTTGGCATCAATGTCAATGGCGAGTACATCACCCACCTTAGATTTGCCGACGATATAGTAGTCATGGCTGAGACCCTTGACGACCTCGGTACAATGCTCGATGGCCTCAGTAGAGTCTCTCAACAAGTGGGTCTGAAAATGAACATGGATAAGACGAAAATCATGTCGAACATCCATGTTGCACCCACTCTAGTTAAGGTTGGAGACTCTGCACTCGAAGTTGTTGAGAACTATATTTACCTAGGACAGACCATCCAACTAGGTAGGTCCAACTTCGAAAAGGAGGTCAATCGTAGAATCCAACTCGGCTGGGCAGCGTTCGGGAAGCTACGTAATATCTTCTCATCCCAAATACCGCAGTGTCTCAAGTCGAAAGTCTTCGACCAGTGTGTGTTGCCAGTGATGACTTACGGAACAGAGACGTGGTCGCTCACTATGGGCCTTATCAGGCGGCTCAAGGTCACCCAAAGAGCAATGGAAAGGGCTATGCTTGGAGTTTCCCTGCGAGATCGAATAAGAAATGCTGAGATCCGCAGGCGAACTAAAGTAGCCGACATAGCCCAAAGAATTGCCAAACTGAAGTGGCAGTGGGCAGGGCACATAGCTCGTAGAACTGACGGCCGATGGGGCAGAATGGTTCTCGAGTGGCGACCACGAACCGGAAGACGCAGCGTGGGCAGGCCTCCGACACGGAGGACCGACGATCTTGTGCGGGTCGCGGGAAGCCGCTGGATGCGGGCAGCGCAGGACCGGCTATTGTGGAGATCCTTGGGGGAGGCCTTTGTCCAGCAGTGGACGTCTTTCGGCTGATATGATGATATGATGAGTGTCACACAGATCATCCTAGCCCCAAACTAAGCAAAGCTTGTACTATGGGTACCAGGCGACGATATACATACTTATATAGATAGATAAATACTTATATACATAGAAAACATCCATGACTCAGAAACAAATATTCGTGCTCATCACACAAATATTTGCACTTACCGGGATTCGAACCCAGGACAACCAGCTTCGTAGGCAGGACCACTACCAACTAGGCTACAGTGACCGTCCGTACAATGTGTTTCGTTAAATTAACTTAACTATGGCAAACCCCTCCAAATGGCAATGTTATAAAAACCTTTAGAGGAGGCCTATGTTCAGCAGTGGACTATATCGGTAAGATGATGATACTACCCTTTAATTTTATTGCTGCTAATATGACGCAGATTACTGTTTAACCACAGCACAATCTTAGCCTATTTCGAACTACATAAGGGTACTAAAACGTGTGTTGCAATCTATACATATAATAAAATCGTAGGAAAGCCAAAACTGTACGTTGAATATTTTTTTAAAGGATACTTGGGGCGTGATCTACAATCGATATCGGAGCCAAAAATATAGTTTTTAGAATTTTTGTCTGTTTATCTGTTTGTCTGTATGTATCTCCGGGATAAACTCAGAAAGTACTGCATGGATTTACTTCAAATTTTGCATGAAAATTACTAAGAGGTCGGGTCAACATATAGGCTACATATTATCACGCTATCACCTACGGGGGAGGAGCTGTGATAATTTATAAAATTTAACGTGAAGCTAGTAATGGATAAAACACAGCATGCTTGGTGGTAGCCCTAATTTAGGGCCATTATCCATCTTTGAAAGTAAAATCCATAAAATTACAAATATAATAATTACATTCGTTACTTAAAGGTAACGTTTCTTGTCTTAGATTGGTCATACAATTTAAATAGGCCCTGATATAATGATTTCATAATAAAATTATACCCTTTTTGGTCACATGACGTTAACAGTTTGACAGATAACAAAATGGCGTCAAATTAAAAGTAGGCTCTGATGAAATGAAATAATGAAATTTATTCAGCACTTGGGTATTAACATACACTTGTACTTGTCAAGCTCAATGCAGTACATAAACATAGTGGACAGTATAAAAGTTACAAAAAAAATAATTAGTCCGTCCGTGCGGTCTGTTTTATTATACTACTACTACTACTAATCTATTATTTTGAAATTTTGTTCTACTATATTAAAATTAAAGAATTGAAGGCAAAGTGGTTGGCTAGCGCAGAAGGCCCTTAACCAGTAGTCAACTTCTTCTTTGACTGCACCCTTTTGGGGTTTGGGCCACAGCTCAGGGGGCCGCTGAAGCAAAAAGACGAAATTCTAAATGAGGGTGTGATCACATGCACGGGATCACCGATCAAGCGTTAAGGGGCCAAAGCGATCGTCGCCGCTGAGGACCCTACCATAGTTAACCAGCGGTTTCTCTATCTGCCTAGGAGGATGACCCGGAGAAGAAAGCCACAAAGAAACTCCGGGCTTGCTTTTTTGGTCTTCTTTTGCTTATTGCTTATTTTACTTACATTGTAATTGTCTGTTATGTAGGCTAATGAACGCACAGAACCGTTGTCATCCAGTGAATCAAAATATAATAAATAAATATGATATATGATGTCCAGTAAGAGTTTGCAGGAACACCAGAAGTTTTGGCAGACTATCATTATATGTATTAAGAGCCTACTTTTAATTTCCTCTTAATATGATATCGCAGTAATTTTTTGTAATGTGACAGACATGTGGCGGTTCATCTTGTGGTTAGGTATCCTGATTGCTAAGCCAAAGGCGTGGGTTCGATCCCCAGTCAGGACAAATCTTTGCGTGATGCACACGATTCTTTGTATATACATATTTAATTTTATATGCATATTAATTTACTTTAAGTAGTTATTAATAGATAAGTAAGAACATGACATGGGCAAAATCATTAATGCATAATGTGGATTGCCATTAAGTAAATTGGAATCAGGCAGTTGCCATCTTCGGTGTGTAATAACCCTAATAGCACTATGATTACACCTTGAGTGACAGTATAAGTTGACAAGAGGTATAATGAAATTCTTATATTTTTTTTTTGCCTTGAGCATAGAATTGTTATAGAAGTGATGACTAACTTTTTAATTGTCCATTTTACTGTCGTTGATATTGTGATAACTTGAATTAAGGGCTGATAATCTAATTAGAAGCAAGTATATTTATTTATTTATTCATCACTTTATACATATAGCATTGTACAAAAGTAGACTTAATTCCCAAGGCATTTTCTGCCAGTCAACCTTAGAGCGGTGCAGAGAGAGCATGGTAGGTGAACCTACAGATCATAAACAAAACATTAGTAAAAAGAAACTATAGAATACTATAAAATGCAATACATATGGTATATTATTATAGACTAGTAGTAAAAACATTAGACTTAAACTAGATAATTAAACATAATCTCTTGACAATAACTTGATACGAGCTAGCTAAATGTCATTGCTATAATAAAATAAATTTTATAAATGTTATCATACAATGTGTACCTAAATAACTATGTTACAAGAAATAATAATGTATACAACTATATTACTACAAACATGTTCTGACTATTTACAAGCGCTTTTTTAAAGTCTACGTGAATAAAAACCTTTTTTATTTATTTTACACTATTTATCTATTTATTTATAGACTCATGAACAACTTTAGGTAAACATCAATGAAATTAATAACAAATAGGAAAAGAAGACGTACCTGTTGGCGTGGTTGGTGTGGTTCGATTCCCACCTGGGACAATTATTTGTGTGTACGAACAAGTCTGTTTGTCCTGAGTCTGAGTGTAATTATCTATATAAGTATGTATTTACAAAAGAAAAGTAGTATATTAGTTACCTGGTTTCCATAGTACAAGTTCTCAAGTGAAATAATGAAATATTGATATTTATTCAGCACTTGGGTATTTACATACACTTGTTCTTGTCAAGCTAGTTATGTACCCTGTACCACACAGGATGGTCACTGTGCCTGCTTAGAGTTGCGCAAGCCAGGTGGCATCGCGGGTGGTACAGTTCCGCGTATTATGTATGTTAGCACATAAGTTACAAGTTAATTTGTGGGAAACGATTTGAATGTGAATTCAATATTAAACGAGCATCTCACTCTGTTCGGGCGTATTCTTTTATTTCTTCATATAACTTTGAAATATTTAGTTTTTAAAAAGCTAATAGAACCATCCACGAATTTGACTAGCTTGTAAGCCTTAATTACTGTTTTGCATTGTGATGCAAATCATTAAAATAACAAATATTTTTAATTAGTCCGCCCGTGCGGTCTGTTTCGTCACATATATTTTTAATATCCTTAAATAAATAATAATAGTAATAGTAAAAGTGTGTGAATAATGTCCCAGGATATTGTTATATCGAAATATTGCTTATAGCTATGACTCGCTAGAGGCGAAGGTGACATTTTCATCAAAAATCATTTCATCTGAGGCCATGAGACCAAGTTTACCAAACAACAATAATATGAAAGTGTAGCAAAAATCATAATAGCTCCTCAAAATATGTCACAGTCCAATAAATAACCTCGCACGCACTTCTTATCTCGCTAGGGTGACAACACCATTTATCGGTCCAGCAAGAAAGTTGTCGATTACACAAAAAGGGCTACTGAGTAGGGTGAACTCGTATCAAATGGGCCCCAGAGGGTATGAGTCAACATAGGCGTGCTCATTCGGCTTCCATTACATTCAATATGGTTTATTATTATCTTTAGGTGTCCTCGTAGCAAATCGCTAGGTATTATTGGCATAAAATATTATCAAAATGTAACAAAACCTTCTGGTTATATGTGGCGGTGGAGTTAAATAATAGTCCAGGGGCTCTACCGGCTAAGTCGCCGAACATCGATTTCTTAAATGGCGTTCAAATGAATAATGGTTAAAAATGATGCCTATTTCTCATTTCTTTTGGTAACAACCAGCTTTTAATCTAGCGACGGTGTGTAACCATGGTCTAGCATTAGTGGTTTCTGGCACAAGCGTCAAGAATAATAGGGCCACCCCATATTGTCCCGTGGCGGTCGTAAAAGGCGACTAAGAGATACACCAGGTAGTCGGGCAACTCGCATGCTAAGCGCGGTGACTACGGCAAATCCCACAAGTGGCAACGTTATAGAAAACATTGATCGAGGCCTTTGTACAGCAGTGGACGACATTTCGATCCTAGTGATGATCTTATTGATGATCTGTCTCAAACATTTCCTTATCTAGGTATAATAAAAAATGCTTCAGTTAATTAGCGCCATCAAAACCATTCTAACGACACCTTGTTTAATAAAATTCATTAAGCCGTATCAGCGTCCAAAAGTCCGTGCAGCTTATAGCTCTGGTGGTATATCAATATCAATCACCCTCCCGCCCCGCAAGCCCCTCTTCACGCCTCGTAAAGTAAGTAAGGAACTCTTTATTGCACACCAAAATAATGAACATACAATGAAATATAAACAAGAATAACAAGATTGTATTCAAAATTCATTTATTCCATAAAAGCATTACATTTATGTGGATGTGAATCGTTAATATTTTTTTACCCTACCGTGCAGTTCATGACATGGCAGCTACTAAGAACAGCTGCCAGAAAACTCAGTATGAATCCTTTTTTTAAATATTTATTTCTTAACATAAAATTGAATTTTATTTAATTGTGTTAATTTAGAGCGACTCAATCGCAAATTGTTTTGTCACTTAAATAATCCGAAGTTTTGTAGTAAGCTCTGCTACACAATTTGGATTTTAAATATAATTCTTTTAAACTTATTCGTAGACATTTCTCGGATATCACTGGGAAATTTGTTATAGAATCCATAAATCGCTAGATGGGATCTCTTCTAGGACATAGGATTTAAGACATTTGGGTGTTGTTCGGTATATTTAGTTTAAGGAAAGGTTTCTTTTTATGTTTATTTTATTTGTACCGTGTAATGGTAGGGTACACTATAAATCACAGATTATTAAACTCTTCGTTTATAGGTATTAGTCATAGTTTAGCGGTTATGGTTATGTCAGAAACGTTCTAGATGCCCAGTAGGTGGCTATCAATTGTTGCTAATGATTATAGCCGGTATAGACAGCTTAACATGCCATGTGCACGGAGATAATCATAAATAAAAACAATTTTGCGGTCACCCATCTATAAAATGACCTCGTCTCTAGTTACTTAACCTCATGAATAGTTTTCGGATTGATGAGAGCATCTGGCTATGGGCACCTATTATTATGATTAGGGCGGCCCCTTCTGGTGTCCATGGGCGGCATCAGTTGGCCTACTTGCTCGTTTGTTTGATTGTTATTATTTGACAAGCCTGTTCGCGTGGTTGGCAAATGCTTGCTTTTCACGCTGAAGGTCGTGGGTTCGATTCCCACCCAGGGCTGATATTTGTGTGCATGAACATGTCTGTAGTCCTGAGTCTGGCTGTAATTTATCTATACAAATAAGTATGTATTTACAAAAAGAAAAGTAGTAGGTATATGTAGTATATCAGTTATCTGGTTTCCATAGTACAAGCGCTGCTTAGTTTGGGACCAGGTGGTCATGTGTAAATAATGTCCCAATATATTATTATTATTTATATTTAAACAAAAATCAGAAGAAAGAGTAAATAATATTCCAAAATATTTATAAAAACCAGTTAATATCTAAAAATAGCACAACATTACGCTTTCCCAAATAAAAAGTTAGAATATGAGTTTGCTTTGTGAGATGTGTAAAATATTTATGGTTCATATAACCTTCCCTTTAGGGTGGCGATGAGGAAGTTAGATACGAGTTTGTATCCATCTACATCCGTCATACATGAATATCGCCCTTTCATAGGGAAAAAGCCACAACCCCTGTTTTGGAGATATCATTTTTCATTGTCAAAGTGGAAAGTAGAAATTTCAAAGCATAGGACTCTTGTCGTATTTTTATACCACCACTCTGAACCATCAGTTGATAACCGGCTACCGTCGCCTACATAACGCTTGCACGATAGAGCCTGTTAGTGTTGACAATGACTAAAGTGACTGAATTAGACTGACTGTCATTTACGGTCAAATTGGTCAAAAATGGTCATTAACTGTCAAAAATGGTCATTTTCAGTCAATTTGATTTCAGTAATATTTTAGTACCTTTTAAGTTTTTGTCGTTGATAAAAGTCTACAACTTCTAAATTGAAACAAAATAGTGGTTTTTATGGCTTATAGAATTATTATATAGTGTTAATCATTTTACATTTCTAATCATGCGTGCATTTAAGACAAAATGGCAACGTCGCATCGCCTTGCGCATCGTCTTTGATGTCGTCTTATCCTCTCATGATATAATATAAAATAGAACGTTGCTTCATTTAAACTTACATATAAATTGGGTACCTAAATAAATAAATAATTGGGTGGTAGTCGAGAATAGAATAAATATTTGAGTAAAATTGGCTGAATTTGACAGTAAATGACCGGTCATTTAAGGTTTATGACAATTGTGACTAGTCATATTCAGTCATTTTACATCTCTAGAACCTGTGCACACCACGCTTTTTAAACGCGCTGTCGACGCGCGTTTCAGGAAAGCGTGACGACGGCGCGCTTTTATCCTACAGAGCTGCGTCTGACTTGCGTGCGTATCGCGTCTGTATCGCTACAAACGCGCGGCAACGACTCGTTTAAAAAACGTAGTGTGCATAGGTCCATTGATAGCATCACTTGCTACTTACTTACTGCTTACTGACCCTTCTTTGACCTTGTGTCACCTTGCTTGCACTCTAGTGGAGTTACTCATAACGAGAAATATCGCTGTGTTCTATCCATTGTACACACGGCTACGTATCAAGTTATACATTTCCAATATAAGCTGACCTCTCATTGTAGGGAAAACGCGGGATCAGCTTATATTGGAAATGTTTAACTTGATATGTAGCCGTGTGTACTAATCCGGCATTGGTTAAATAATCGAATGATCGGCCTCTATAAATCGAATGTCTAAATACTCGATCGTTCATAATATCGAATGATTAATAAATCATTTCTAAGAACGGCAAATACTAAAGCCTATAGAGAGTAGACGAGGAAAACGATTGGACGTGTAATTCGATACGGTCAGATCATCACCAACATTAAAGAAAGAAAAATAGAGGCAAGGAGAGAGAGAGGCAGACCGAGACGTAAATATATGGACCAGGTAAAGAAAGTTGTGAAAATGGAGGCTTACAAAGAGGCCAAGGAGACGGCTTACGATAGAGAAGGCTGGCAACTGTTACACCGACAAGTGCACAACACTTAAGTTAAAGAGATCTAATAAATAGTTCTCAACTAAGTGAATAATGTATTATTCTTTTTAGAAATAAATATTTTTTTACCGTATATATGTATGATGATCAGTTACTAGGGATCTCTGGCAAATAAGCAGTAAAAAATCTCGTAATTTACGTTAACACGATTGTACTCCCATATATCATAAACTGCAATGTTCCTTAACCAAACACAAATAAGTTACGACGAGGCGGCGACGCTCGCACTAATTATTTCCTATATTGCGTGTTTTATAAAGAGGCATTTTTATGCTTATTTCTCACATTGTTAATATTACACGTTGAGGGCAAGGCTATAAATATCTTGTGACGCAAGCGATCAATGGATACAGTCCCCATGGTTTGTATTATTGCAGTTTTATATCTTACACGTACATATTGAAAATGTCATTTGCACACTTTTATAACATAGATGATGTATTACGTGAATGCGTGTTGTTTATTTATAAAAAGAAAATAGGAAATATTGAACGAATATTGATGATAAAAGCTTTTTTTAGTAACGAAAGCTTTAGGAATTTTATCCAGACACTTGTAATACTAGGTCTGCAAGGCGTTCTGCTGTTTACAAATATTGCCCTGAGTGTAGTTTAGCAAATGTCTATACTTTTATATTAGTTATTTCGGTGATAATTTCTCCCTGCCAAGTTCGATTATTGTGAATTCAGATTTATGCACTCACGAGTATAATCACTACGACTGTGTCAAATTTGATGAAGATCGGTTCAGCCGTTCATGAGTAGTACGTTAAGGAACGAACTACATGAGTCGCTTAAGAACGAGCTTCGTATACACTAAGACCAACTATAACGTCGTTGGCTTCCTGATTTCAAATCCTAAATCAGAAGTCGTATTTGGGATTGGGTGCTAAGAAAAGCTCTCAGTAACCCGGAGTTAGGAATGTTAAGCTGTCGGCCGTTACCCAGTCTTCTGGAGAAAGATCTAATTAAACGTACTATGTGCGTAAAGTAAAGAGCACGTAGTATGTGGATTGAAAAATGTCTTGTCTGACCGAAAAATCTTTTGATGCCGCCTTTGTTACCGTCACCCAAAAAATCTTACTCGTATTCGTACGTAATATTAGATTAATTTAGATTAATAACTTCTAATTGCAATTAGTACATCTTCTGCTACCTTCATCAGGTTATTTTCAATTCTGGTTCATTCAACGCACAATGGTTGCCTGGAAGAGATCGCTTTTAGCGATAAGGCCGCCAATTGCATAATAAGTTTATGTCCATGTTTGTAACCATTGTTATGTTTTACTTATTTTTGCAATAAAGTGTACTTCTTCTTCTTCTTCTTTAATGTGTCATAACTAGATACAATCATACAGCCTCTTTATGAAGATCGGTTCAGGCTTTCAGGAGTAGTACGATAAGGAACGACCTACATGAATTGCCTAAGAAAGAGCTCCGTATACACTCAGCTCAACTATTGCGTCTTAGGCTTCCAAATCCTAAATCAGAAGTGGTATTTAGGTTTGAGTGCTAAGAAAAGCTCACAGTAACCCGGAGTTAGGAACGTAAAGCTGTCAGCCGTTAGCCAATCTTCTGGAGAAAGATCTAATTATTAGAAAATAACACGTAGTAGGTGGATTGAAAATTTTAGCCTGACCAAACAATTTAAATTATGGCGTATATTTTTACAGCGTACCAGAAATTTTTCAATGCATCATAACTAGATACAATCATACGGCCACTTAATGAATTTATTTATTAAAGCACAGGTTCGGAAATTCATCCCGCGTGTTCGTTCATATGTTTTTTGCTTTTCGTACTGCATAAGTAGTCGTTAAATATTAAAATTCACGTATGCCGAAAAAAAAGCGCTTGTAAACACAAAATGAAAGTCAAATACGTCTACTGTTGGATAAAGATCTGCACAATCGCTAGTCTTGCGCTCCCCGTATCCAGCGGCTTCTAGCGACCCCCACAGGATTACGGACTATCTTGTTGGTGGTCTGCCCGCGCGTCTTTCGGTTTTTGCCACTCAAGGAACTTTCTGGCCCAAATGTGTCCCAAAATTGTGGATGGAGTCGTTTAAACTGAATAACGTGCAGCACATTAACATGTATAATTTACAAAAAACATATTATGAACTCTTCATACATTTATATTATAACGATCAGTTAATGCCTTAAGTATGGAAAGCCAAATAAATAAAATTTTCGGATTTAACAAACTGGTTTTGTTTGTAGATAGCGCTCCTTAAGTTACGTCACTATTTATGTTACACCTTGCATATCCAGCACACATGGCTAGTCCCCCTTAAGACTGGCCGTTACTATCGCAATTTGACCAAGAGGTTATACTTGGCCCCAGCCATTATTTTTTAACCGACTAGCAAATGATTTCTCATGTAATGTAATTAAATTGTTGACAATTCCAAACTCCACTGACCTGAATTGTATCGAACACTTCAAAGTAAATTAGCCTTTCCATTATTGACATTTTAACATAAACATTACGGTCAAATAACTAAACGCACAATGTTTAATGAAAAGGCTGCGGATTTGTCATATAAATGTCACATTGAAATAATGAGTAGCATACACGCAAACTTATTTATAACACTGATAAAATTAAAATCAATGGAATTTGAATCTTATTTCGATAAAAATACGATCTAACGGTTGGTTAACTAGTATTTACAATAGTTGTGGTTGTACAGCTACAATTATTTGCAAGTTGACAACTTTTCTGATTGCCCGCTTCTCGTATTTTAATGAAAGACAAAATAATTGCTACTTTTTTCGCGGTTTAATCTCTTGGAATTGAAGAGATATTTTTGTTATTTGCTTTTGTTTCAGTTATCGCTCTGTGATCATTGTTCGGTGTTGAATGGAGTCCCCCAGGGCAATGCTCGACTTATTATAGGTTTCGTTGAGCAACAAGTTTGTGTCGAAAGGTTTGCGATCATGACATATTCGCCATCCTTGAAGGATGCTTATGTACCTACACTTCATTCAGGTGAAATGATGATGCTGATGCAGTTATTGCTCTGTGATGATTGTTCGGTGTTGAATGGAGTTCCCTGAGGCAATGTTGGAGTTTTTATAAGTTTTGTTAATCAATAAGTTTGTTTCGAAAGGTTTGCGATCATGACATATCCGCCATTCTTGAAGGATGCTTCTGTCACTTTATTCAGCTGAAATGATGATGATCATATGATGTTTTTAGTTTCGGACGATTTATTGACGGCCCCGTTGGCGTGGTTGGTAGATGCTTGCCTTTCACGCTGCAGGTCGTTGGTTAGATTCCCACCTAGAGGAGCTATCGCCTAATTCACCGGTTATAGTGATCGTGATCGCCGTTCAAATAGATGAAGTTTAAAAATAACTAAATCATTCGTCCAATCGGCTTCAACGTTGAAAATCAATTCAGAAACTCAACCGGCTAAGTCATCGAACATCCATTTCATACATGGAGTTCAAATATATAAAGGTTAAAATGACTTAATCCATCGTTAAATCAGTTTCCATGAGCACATGAGCACAAATGGTCCGGAATCGCTTTTCAACGTTGAAGCCGATTTAACGATTGATTAAGTCATTGTTAACCTTTATTTATTTGAACGCCATTTAAGAGATCGATGTTCGGCGAATTAGCCGTTAGAGCCCCAGGACCATTTGTGACGTCACATGTGCCGTTTGACCGAACGATTTAGTCATTTTTAACCTTCATCTATTTGAACGGCGTTCAAATACATCACGATCACGATAACCGATGAATTCGATAATCGACGGGCCTGTTGGCGTGGTTGGCAAATGCTTGCTTTCACGCCGCAGGTCGTGGGTTCGATTCCATCCAGGACAGATATTTGTGTGCATGAACATGTCTGTTTGTCCTGAGCCTGGGTGTAATTTATATATATATAAATATAAGTATATTTTTATGTGTATATATATATATATATAAGTATATTTTTACAAAAAAAAGAAATTTAGTATTATGTAGTAAATCAGTTATCTGGTTTCCATAGTACAAGCTCTGCTTAGTTTGGGATCAGATGGACATGTGTGAATAATGCCCCAGGATATTATTATTAATAAGGCGGTAGTTATATTTTTAGTTTAATTTTTTAATCCCCAGTTTTATTTTTAGCCATTACAGTAAGCCTCTTAGAAATGCAAAATCGTCTAATAACCTCACAATTAATTATTGTAGTCCACAACTTCTAGATCCCAAACAAAACTCCGTTCATTAAATTAGTAGGTAGTGAAGATCTCAGTTGGTACAGTCAACAGCAAAAGTGGATGATCAAAGTCGGATATTCAATACTAATTATTATAAATTGCAACAAGATAGTGTGGTGGTGAAGGGTATCTAGTTGAAGGTGTGCGTGAGTGTTAAGTGTAAAAAATATTAACTAGTGAAAACTGCCGCCCAATAGCATCATAAACTCAAAACTCAGGTCCGATTTTGATCATCTACTAATGCTGTTGACTGTACAGTTCTTGCGAGAATTGAACTAAGTTATTTCCGGTGCTGATTATTAACTTGTCAGGTGGTTTCAAAAGTTTTGATTTATGTTTTACTCTGTAATAGATGGGACGCAGTTTTGGCTGCGTAACACAAAGTTATACAAAGTATAACCAGCAGTAAATATACTTGGAATACTGCAAGGACTTCGTATTGAACCTTGTTGGTTGTTAACAATTCATATAATGTGCTTTTTTATTAAAAAATAAAACATAAAAATAATTTATTGCAGACTACATGGCCCATATTTGTTAGTAAATGATAGAATAATACAATCAGCAATATAATATAATGATAAATACAAATAAATAAAAGATTATATTGTTTTATAAGGACGGATGCAAGTTTATAGTACTCCTCGTGGCGTGGACTTTTTTTGTTTTTTTATGTCAGTAGTCGACAAACGAACAAGCGGGTCACCTGATGGTAAGTGATCACCACCGCCCATGGACACTCGCGACACCAGAGGAGTCGCGGTTGCGTTGCCGGCCTTTAAGAGTCAGCAAACAAGTGTTGCTGACCCTTTCCCCCACCCCGATGAGCTCTGGCGACCTTACTCACACTCAGAAACACAACATTAAATAATTAATGTTATTATTAAGGAATGTCTTCTGTAAGGTGGAGGTACTTCCCCAGTCGGGCTGC
Organism: Pseudoips prasinana; assembly: GCA_951640165.1. NCBI lineage: Eukaryota > Metazoa > Arthropoda > Insecta > Lepidoptera > Nolidae > Pseudoips > Pseudoips prasinana. The sequence goes on along the minus strand of OX621259.1, from coordinate 10,975,000 downwards.
TCTTCGAGCGAATGAACGCTGTGCCCTACCCCTACTGTACAAAAGTTCTGTAAACTGTGGAGTTCTGTAAACCTACTGATATTCATTGAGATTAGATTAAATAAATATAAAAGAAACTAAAAAAGGTTTTTATTCACGTAGACTTTAAGAAAGCGCTTGTAAATAGTCACAACATGTTTATAGTAATATAGTTAAGTATACATAATTATTTATAGTTACATATAGATATTTAGGTACACGGATTGTCAAAACATTTATAAAATTTATTTTATAATAGTAACTAGCTGTGCCCCGCGGTTTTACCCGCGTTAAACTTTATAAATTATCACAGCTATTAAAGCAGCTAGATATTATCACGATATCACCAACGGGGGAGGTGCATCACTACCCTATATGCTGAACCGACCTCTTAGTAATATTCATGCGAAATTTAAAGTAAATCCATGCAGTACTTTTTGAGTTTAGCCCGGACATACATACAGACAAACAGATAAACAGACAAAAATTCTAAAAGCTATATATTTGGCTTCGATATCCATTGTAGATCACGCCCTAAGTATCCTTTTTAAAAATATTCAATGTACAGTTTTGACTTTCCTACGATTTTATTATATGTATCACGGTCACCGTAGCCTAGTTGGTAGTGCTCCTGCCTACGAAGCTGGTGGTCCTGGGTTCGAATCCCGGTAAGTGCAAATATTTGTGTGATGAGCCGAAATATTTGTTTCTGAGTCATGGATGTTTTATAAGTATTTATCTATCTATATATGTATGTATATCGTCACCTGGTACCCAAAATACAAGCTTTGCTTAGTTTGGGGCTAGGATAATCTGTGTGACATTGTATAGATATTATTATTATTATATGTATAGATAGATGATATTTAGCTAGCTTGTATTAAGTTATTATCAAGGGGATTAAGCTTAGGTTTAACTATCGAAATTTATAGTTTAAGCTATATTTTACTACACATTGTCGGAATGATTCTGTCTATATAAAAGTATACGAATTTAATATTATTATTATGACGGACATTGTGTCTATAACGACGTTCGCGTGCTACCACCGGATCTAATGCGCCCCAATTGAGAAGATTAGGTTTATTATATATTACATTTGTAGAGGTAGGGCACAGCTTTCATTCGCTCAAAGAGCAGTCCGACTGGGGAAGTACCTCCACCTTACAGAGGACCTCTTTCCTTAATGATAACATTAATAATTTAATGTGTTCCTGGGTGTGAGTAAGGTCGTCAGAGGTCATAAGGGAGGGGAGGGTCAGCACTAATTGTTTGCGGACTCTTCAAGGCCGGTAACGCACCCGCGACTCCTTTGTGTTGCGAGTATCCATGGGCGGCGGTGATCACTTACCATCAGGTAGCTTCATTTGTCACCCTTTTAAAAACAAAGAAGAGTAAAACCTGTACTATGAATCAAATAAAGTTATAATCATCATCATATCAGCCGAAAGACGTCCACTGCTGGACAAAGGCCTCCCCCAAAGATCTCCACAAATGCCGGTCTTGCGCTATCCGCATCCAGCGATTTCCAGCGACCCGCACAAGATCATCGGTCCATCTTGTAGGCCTGCCCACGCTGCGTCTTCCGGTTCGTGGTCGCCTCTGGAGAACCTTTCTGCCCCAGCGGCCGTCGCCTCTACGAGCTATGTGCCCTGCCCACTGCCACTTCAGCTTGGCAATTCTTACGGCTATGTCGGTTACTTTGGTTCGCCTGCGGATCTCAATTTCTGATTCGATCTCGCAGGGAAACTCCAAGCATAGCCCTTTCCATTGCTCTTTGGGTGACCTTGAGACGCCTGATAAGGCCCATAGTGAGCGACCACGTCTCTGTTCCGTAAGTCATCACTGGCAACACACACTGGTCGAAGACTTTCGACTTGAGACACTGCGGTATTTGGGACGAGAAGATATTACGTAGCTTCCCGAACGCTGCCCAGCCGAGTTGGATTCTACGATTTAGTTATAATAAGTACTACGTAAAATGCAACTGCAATCAGGGCAAACACGTCACTCCCGTGCTAGATATTTACCTGTGTCCCATTAAAAGCGTAATTGTTATCGCTGTGGCCGCTTTAATTACTGGCTTTCATAGTATGGAGTTATAGTTGATTTTACATTGTAATTAACCGACTTCAAAAGGAGGAGGTTCTCAAGTTCACCGGTATTTTTTTTTTATGTATGTACATCGATTACTCGGAGATTTATGATCCGATTTACGTGATTCTTTTTTAGTTTGATGCGAAATAGTTGCTATTTGGTCCCATAAAAATTTTATACAGTTCGGCCCAGTAGTTTTAATTTTATGGACATTTTTGTATGAAAATTTGTGTTTATGTGGACGATGTAATTGTCTTTGTCACAGACGTTTTTAAATCTTAGGCAGTCTAGCTAGCCTCATACTGTTCAAGTGTGTCTTGGCATGAACATAAAGAACAATTTCAGACCACTAGCGTTTAATACGCGCGTACAAGCTCGTTTTTGTAGGCGCATGTAGGCGCACCTTTATTACAAGCGCACTTTTTTACGCTGAGATTTATGAACCGATTTACGTGATTCTTCTTTATTTTGATGCGGAATAGCTGCCATTTTTAGGATTCCGTAGCCAAATGGTAAAAAACGGAAACCTTATGAATTTGTCATGTCTGTCTGTCTGTCCGTCCCTATGTCACAGCCACTTTTTTCCGAAACTATAAGAACTATACTGTCGAAACTTGGTAAGCAGGTGTATTCCGTGAACCGCATTAAGATACAAAGGTACACAAAAAAAGGAAAAGAAACAATAAAATTTGAGTGTTCCCCATACTTAGAAAAAAATTTCTAAAAAGAAATTTCATCAAACCATACATGTGGGGTATCTATGGATAGGTCTTCAAAAATGATATTGAGGTTTATAATATCATTTTTTTTCTTAACTGTATAGTTTGCGCGAGAGACACTTCCAAAGGCGTAAAATGTGACCCCCCCCCCCCTTCCAACTTCTAAAATAAGAGAATGATAAAACTAAAACAAATAGATCATGTACATACCATGCAAACTTCCACCGAAAATTGTTTGAACGAGATCTAGTAAGTAGTATTTTTTATGCGTCAGAAATCGTAAACCGCAATTTACGTTCCATTCTATCAAGTCAAATACTTGCTGGTACGGAAAAAATAATTCCGCCTTTCACGGGCGAGTCCGACTCGAACTCTCTCGACTCGTCTTGATCATCAATACGACCTAGTTTATGAGCCTTCTGCTCGGTACACTCGATGGCTAATCGATCATAAATAAGACCTAGTCTAACAGCCCTCTGCTCAGCAGACTCATTAGCTAATCAATCATAAATAACACCTAAGCTATGAGCCCTCTGCTCAGTAGACTCGTTGGCTAATCGATCACTAATAAGACGTAGTCTTCATAGAATCAAGCCCTATGCTCAGCAAACTTGATGGCTATGCGATCATTAATAATCTATAAGCCCTCAGCATACAGACTCGTTAGCTAGATGGTCATAAATATGCGCTAACCCATGCGCTTGCTGTTCAGACTTTCATGAATCTTAGCGAGTCCAGTCTAGTCTAGTAATTTATGTAGTTTTTCTTACTTTACAAACAGTCTTTTCGATCATTCACTGTCTCACAAGAACGTGAAAAAGAGTTTCGAACAACATTTTTGCGGAGGATATTACTTTTTTCCGTTCTCGTGTGTTGGGAACTATGGTTTTGAGGCGCGCGGCACCTTTCGTAGTCCTACCCATAGCTAGACACTAAAAACTAACAAATAAAAAAAACTTCGTTTAAAAAAACCGACTTCAAAAACTAAAAAGTATAAAAAAAATATCTTAATAAAGATTTAATTTAATACATCTCTTATGCAAACGTAATACCTTTAATATTAATGAAATACTATAATTTCTATTTGCTACCTATTGATAGGTTTGAAGTCGGTGCCAAGCCCTAAGCCAAATAAACGTTAATATTACATACAGCTTTCATAGTTTGTGATGAAATTCCTACACTAAAGATTAACCAACGTAAATAGACTTAAAGAACAATATGAATTAATATGAAACAGATGAAACTATATCATAAAAATATATTTAATATTTATACCCGAATGAGTTATTATAGTTATAATAAATCTATATTATGCGTATACATATATGAATATATATGTGGCCCTGAAAAATAAACAGATAAATAATTAATTAGGAGACAACGCATGAATATTTTACTATATTTCGAAACGACCGTCAACGACGTCCGTCCGCTTGGGTTGTTTGTGTAGAAATACGAAGCTATCCCGCTGAAAGTAACGCGCGGCGACTGTGGTACCTACTATTACATTTGGCTTGGCACCGACTTCAAATCTATCAATAGGTAGCAAATACAAATTATAGTATTTCATTAATATTAAAGGTATTACGTTTGCATAAGTTGCGTTTGTATTAAATTAAATCTTTATTAAGATATTTTTTTTATACTTTTTAGTTATTGAAGTCGGTTTTTTTAAACGAAGTTTTTTTTTGTTGAGCTCGTGAATCCATAGGGATCTCATAGGGACTCAGTCTACGACATTAGCTGCACAACGTAGGAGCGCCAACACCATAGCTTGTTGGCGCTCCTACGTTGTGCAGTTAATGTCGTAGACTAAGGAAGGAATATATATAGGAAGAGGTACTTAATTCGGCTGTATTTTTTTAAATGTTTGTTACATCATATCTCTGTGTCATTTGTGAACCGATAAGAAAAAATCCTTTTTGTTGTGAAAAGCACACTTTCAAATTGGCTCCATTTTTCATATCATAATTCAATTCTGATGTTGGGGGATCTTTAATATTTTAGTGTTGCTAGAAATTATAGAGTAATTTAACAAATAAGTAATTTACGATACAAATAAAAAACCGACTTTAAACCGATAACGTTACCGTTTTTTGTTAAAAAAATTATATGTAATCTTTAATTGCGGAGGTATTTCCGACCCGGTACGAAATGACAACGTTTAAGAAGCTTCGTTCCTTTCTTGGAGGCCGGTAGCGCACTTGCGGCTCCTCTGGTGTGGCGAGTGTCTATGGGTGGTGGTGATCACTTACAATCAGGTGAACAAATTACTTATAACATCTAAAAAAAATGGAGAAACTTGATTAAAGATTATTTTCCATAAAAGCTTAAAAGATATATATAATTCTTAGGTGTTTAAAAGTGAATCAGCTTTAGCCACCGCGCCGAAAAGTTTGACTCCCCTGTTGATTTAGCGGTTAGTGACTCTGACGACCAAGCCAAAGGTCGTGGATTCCATCCCTACCCAGGACAAATCTTTGTGTGTTGAGCACGACTATTGAAACGAAATGAAATTTATTCAGCACTTGGGTATTAACATACACTTGTACTTGTCAAGCTCACAATGCAGTACATAAACATAGTTGATAGTGTAAAAAGTTACAAAAAAAAAATAATTAGTCCGTCCGTGCGGTATGTTTTTTTTTAATAATATTATAACTTTATTTTTTCTCTCACACAGAATTTTGTACATTAAATATACTTAATCTAGGTGTACATTACTAGGTGTAGTTAGGATTAATCTATGTAAGACTGGTGTCTGTATTAGGAGACCTGTATGACAGATCGCCAGTCTCTCCACACTCTGGATAGGTAGATTTCAATTTTGTACCTCTCGATTAAGCTGTAGTACATGTGATTACTCACATGTACTACACTGTGTGTGTTTGTGTTATGTTTGTGTTTGTGTTGTGTGTGCGTGTGTGTGTGTGTGTGTGTGTGTGTGTGTATGTGCGTGTGTGTGTTGCTGTTGTTGCCCAGACTTTTGTATATACATATATATTGTGTTACTTATATTTTCATTAGATTAAGATGGAACATGTAATAAGTTTTCCGTTTCTTCATAATTTAGTGATTTGAGCCAGATAGTTATAGTTTTAACGCATATATTTTCTGAAATCCTTAAATAAATAACAAGTTACTAATCTATTATTTTGAAATTTCGTTCTACTATATTAAAATTAAAGAATGGAACACTAAAGCAAAAAGACGAAAATCTAAATGAGGGTGTGATCACATGCACGGGATCACCGATCACGCGTTAATGGGCCAAAGCGATCCTCGCCGCTGAGGAACCTACCCTAGCTAGCCTATTTGTTCTATGTGGGATTAATCTGGATGTATTTTATCTATAATATAGAAGTACATTACACATAACACATACAACACGTACGTACATTCTCTGACCAAATTGGAGATGTTCTCAAGAAAGGGCAGGTCAGAAGTACCCTAAACCGGCGAGCATGTATGAAGAATATAATGACAGTAATCGAGGCAAAAGAAGTATGCAAAGATCGTGACAAATGGAAATCCGTTGTCTCTGCCTACCCCTCTGGGAAACAGGCGTGAGTCTATGTATGTATGTATATAGAAGTATATAAGTATGTTTACCAGTTGTCGGGTTCCCATAGTAGGTACACGCTCTGTCTAGTTAGGGATGAGATGGCAGTGTGTTAGTAGTATCAAGATATTTATTTATAACATACAAGCTGTATGTTGAAAACCTATCTTAAATTGTATAAATTATAGCATATGTGTAATTAGGATATATAACTTATATTACTACAAACTTTCATCTAAATCCGTGCGATAGTTTTAGCATGGAAGGGTAACCCACATCCATATATACATATGTTTCAACTAAAGAATTTGTTGAGCGTAGAAATTGTGTCGTTGGCTCTTACTCTATATATTAGTTAAGCATGAATTAATGCAATAAATATTTTAACTAAAAATCTTTGGAACGATACGCGCCAAGCGCATTTCAAAGCGTTATAGAATCTGTTAATTAAAAAATCTTGTAAGCTTTTATAGTGTGAAAGCCTTGTGTTGTAAGTTCGTGTTTTAAATTGAATATTTGATGTGTTCTATATATTGCTTTAGAAAATACGGTCTGCAAAAAAGAAGCTTCACCAAGTCGTTACCATGATTTATCATGTTATGGTCCCAGGCCTCTTAGATTTCTAAGTCAATAGCAAATGCCTTCAATAAACAAGATAGGGTAAAAAATTGCCGTCTATTAAGAAAAGAAATACAGAGATTACTCTGTATATATATCTAAGTTTGTATTTAGCTCCCCGATTGCCAGGCTTTCTAAACTAGCAAATGAGTCATCAGTGATCAATCAGTGACCTTGGCGATATTCACGCTGACTCTCTTGGCAGGTTCCGATCTACACTCTTAAAGTATTATAGAACCAAACCTCAGTAAAGTTTTATTTTATTTTTGGTATTTTTAATTTTTCCTAATATTTCTGTTGAATTTTTTTAGTTTTAACGTTTAATTTAGTTTTAAGCATAGATGCAGTGTCGTACGTTACTATTCATGTTGTATTTTCCTGTAATTTTTTGATTATTTTTTTAAAAGCATTTTTAAGTAGATATGTAACAGTGTAAACAAATGTTGGCACGTCTAAATAAATAAATTCCAATCTTACATGGAGCGCTGTTCTAACTGTGGGATGACTACCTGAAAATATAATCTACATATATATAGTTTTAGGGTCGATAGGACCCTCAGATAGTGATGATAGTAGATAATGAGGTCCTGGGGCGATTCAAAAGAGTGATTCTGAGATTTTTCCGCTGAGAAAATTTCTTAGTATCAGCCCGAAGTCTGCGAGTTGGCAGTATTACACCCTCCCTGCCTCGGAGAGTACGTAAAGCTATAAGTCCTGTACCTGACTCCAGTCGTCCAATCAGATCTTGAGTCCGATCGAATTGAAAGTGCCTTGTGCAAAACATGTGCACTATAATATGTCCCGCACAGATGAATGTTAGAGCTTAGCAGTCAATTGTTTATTATCAGGCCCGTCCTCTGGTAGATATTCCCTCGTCTCCACTATGATATTCTGATATTCACCGCCGTCACCACACAGTAGAAAGAGTTTTTACGTCCTGCAAATTGAGTTGAGAATATTATGAATTTTACTCAGCTCGGAAATAAGTGAAAGTGAAGAACTAATAAGTTGCCATCGGCCATGTCTCTAGAAAACAAAGCCGGTGATAACACCTATACCTATGCTCCGAAAGGGTATTAGCAAGGGAATCCTAAATTTGATCTGGCAGTGTGTATCGTTCATAGCTTAACACAGAGTGCCGTAGCCAGGTGGTGCTGGTTCGATACGCTCCGGAAGATAAAATTCACGATTTCCCATTTTTGAGATTAGAATTACGACTTGCATAGTGAATAATGCCTTAAAAATTTAAATTCATTAATTTGGAAGGTGTTTTCAATATGATATGGTCTTTCTTTTCTCTAGAAAATATTATGAATTTTAATCAGCTCGGAAATAAGTGAAAGTGAAGAACTTAGAAGTTTACATCGGTCATGTCTCAAGAAAACAAAGCCAGTGGATAACACCTATATGCTCCGTAAGGGTATTAGCAAGGGAATCCTAAATTTGATCTGGCAGTGTGTATCGTTCATAGCTTAACGCAGAGAGCTACCCAGGTGGTGTTGGTTCGATACGCTCCGGAAGATAAAATTCATGATTTCTCACTTTTGAGATTAGAATAAATTAGATTACTTGCATTGTGAATAATGCCTTAAAAATTTAAAATCATTAAATAAAAATTAAATTAAATTAAAAAAGTTTTTATTCACGTAGACTTTAAAAAAGCGCTTGTAAATAGTCAGAACATATTTGTAGTAATATAATAATAATAAATCCTTTATTTTCAAGTATCCATGATTAATTTTTGGTTAGTAATACATAAGAACAAAAACTTAAGCCTATGTTAGTAGATTACAAAAATATTAAAAACTGAAATAACAAATAAATAAAAAAAAGTTGAAGAGCAGTGATTGACATAGATGCAGTCCAGCCTGTCTGCAATCATTGCCAGTATACTGTTTGAGCTAGCCCGCACCCTGCGCACCAAAGATGCGCACCTTTTGCGTATAGTTGTATACATTATAATATAATAATATAATAATGTCCTCCTAGCCGAATTTCGACCACGGCGGCCAGTCTCAACAGAGATTAGCCATCTGCGCGGGACATATTATAGTGCTCAAGTGTGTGCGCAAACACAGGAGCACTTTCTATTCCATCACTCTCATGATCCGATGGGACGCCTATGCGACACGACCGGAAAGAGGTCAGGTACAGGACCGACGGCTTTACGTGCTCTCCGAGGCACGGGGGTATAATACCGCCAACTCCCAGACTTCGGGCTGATGCTGAGAATATTTTCTTTTTACAGAAAAGTCCCAAAATCACTTTTTGGCCCGACCCGGGATTTGAACCCAGGACCTTGTTTTCTGCGGGTGAACACGCTACCGCTAGACCAACGAGGCAGTCAGTTATACATTATTATTTCTAGTAACATAGATATTTAGGTACACATTGTATGAAAACATTTAAAATTTATTTTATTATAGCAATGATATTTAGCTAGCTCGTATCAAGTTATTGTCAAGAGATTATGTTTAATTATCTACATCTAACTGGGATACCTATGTAATTTGGCCTATCTTTAACATATAATTGTTACCTAAACAATCACACATACACACTTACACACACTCATTCGCCTTTTCATTCTCTGCATATATTTGTATTTTTCTTTGCTTGTATTTTTTTTCTTTATTATTACTGTCATAAATCAATGTAGCTATAACAGCAATTGTATTTTCTTTATATCAATATGTAACCTATGGAGTGGGCTCTGGTGACCTGTAATACAGGTTTTTATTAAACCTACCACGGGCACCAGCTCTTATAAAGTAGATTTAACTTAATTATATCCTTTACTATTGTTGCTAACCTACTTGTGTAAACTTTATGAGAGAAATAAATGATTTTATTATTATTATTATATTATCTAGTTTAAGTCTAATATTTTTACTACATTGTCAATGGTTCTGTCTATATTAACGTATTATTATTATGACGGACCTTGTGTTAATAACATTAATTTGTAAGTTTAAAATTAGAAGTTCCTACTTTCGACGTTGGTTAAAAACAGACAAAAGTAATAACCGCAGACATTTTACGCCGTATACAAACTACACGTATTTGATATTCTCGCAAATGAGAATTTACTGCCAGTGAAAGTCTGAGCCGGCTGTAAATGTCGGGACTGATGTTGTGTAATAAAACTGTATTTATCCATGTATATATGTTTGGTAATGCATAAAAAAAGTAAAGTATACACTAATAAATTTATACAACATGTAACTTCATTAACGCACATCCTGAAAATAGTTTGTTCAGAATCGTTTACTGTAGGTATCGATTATATATCGATATCATCTATACATATAATAAAATCGTAGGAAAGTCAAAACTGTACATTGAATGTTTTTTTTAAAGGATATCTGGGGCGTTATCTGCAATCGATATCTAAACCAAAAATACGGTTTTTAGAATTTTTGTCTGTTTGTCTGTATGTATGTCCGGGCTAAACTCAAAAAGCACTGCATGGATTAACTTCAAATTTTGCATGAATATTACGAAGAGATCGGGTCAACATATAGGCTACATATTATCGCGCTATCACCTACGGGGGTGGAGCTGTAATAATTTATAAAGTTAAACGCGGGTAAAACCGCGGGGCACAGCTAGTTTTTAATATAGGTAATTTTTTATTCCAAAATAATTAAAACTACGGCAATTCTTGTCATATTAACCTTGTACAGTCAAAACAAATCGAAATGGACCGTAAGTAATAAGACTTTTAAAATCGCAGTTTAATTTGTATTCATACAAATTCCATCATTCAATACAAAATAAAGAAAAATAAACTTTATTACAAGAAACTAATTTAGTAAATAACAATGCATATACATGTTAAATTAACAATTCAGTGTATGTATTATGATTACAACATAATATTTTAATTGGGGTGTTTGAGGTGTGCGTTAATTAGGTTACATGTTGTATACATGCCCCGCGGTTACACCCGCGTTAAACTTAAAAATATATTTATAGCCTATGTGTTATTTGCATACATAAGCTATAAAACGAAGCTAGACAGTTCCATCTGAAGTAAAACTACAAGATGGTTGCGCACAGACTGACTTTTATTTATATACCCACATTATTTATTATTAATATACAACATCTTTCCCCTTAACAAATATACTTAATTAGTATAAGTGAAACAAATTAAATTTTTAAAGAATACAATATAAATTCTACATTCATCTTATTACCTGAGCTAAGAACTACGCTTAGCTCCAGATGACGAGTACAAGTATATATTATACATATACACCTATATATATTATATATATATGTAAAGAAAGAGTATTTCTTTAATTTAACATTGGGTGCTTGGCATAGATAAAGAAATATATTATTTTCTTTATCTTGTCATGTCAAATTATACTGTCATATGTAAAATTTTATTAAAATAGAAAATAACGCATTCTAAATAAAAAACGTTAAATGTCGTTTCTTTTGGAAAGAAAGCAACGCATTGTTTTATTTTAACTGCCAACGTTGTCCTATGAATAGGTATAAAATATAGTATATTATAAAACGACATTTTTGTTTATTTGATTCACAATGGAGAAACTTCGTTTTGAATTCGCATTATTACCAGGAAGTGACGGAAAATCAAATGTTTATTGTATAACGTGCATTGCCACGAGTGACAACAAAGTGTATGCAATACCAGAAGCACTGCAATCGGCTGCTCACCATAAAGAAATTATAAAGACAGCTACTTATAACAAAGTCAAAAATAGTTTATTAAAAAGGTACCAGACTAGAAGAATTTGGATTACAATGACAGAAGAACTTAGAGAAGTTTACATAGATGAGAGTAGTAACTTGCAATTCGAAGATCAATTTTTGGAAGAATTAAACCAAGAATCACCGGCTGCTTCGTATCAAACCGAAACAGGTACATTAAAAAAAATTATTGAAAAATTCGTAGAAAATAGACAGCCGAGCTTAAAAAACATTTCAGAGAACTTTGTGATCGAGAAGTTTACAAGCAAACATTCTAATGCAAACCAGTGGATTGATTTCTTTGAAAAAGAATGTACGCGCTTTGATGTTACTGCAGATGAAAAAAAAATTGAAATGCTCAGATTATTTATGGATAAGTCGTGTGTCGACTGGTACAACTCAATGATAATAAAACTAACAATAAATTCAGAATGGTCAACATGGAAAAACAAATTTTGTGAAACGTTTGCAAACAAGGGATGGAATCCTGTGACATCTGCACTATCATTCCAATACAAAGATGGTTCGTTATTGGATTATGCTATAAGAAAAGAAAAACTGTTACTGGACATGAGAAGATCGATTGACACTTGTACCTTAGTGGATCTCATAGCAGCTGGTCTACCAGAATATATTCGTAATAAAATTGATAGAGAAACATTGAAAGATACTGTAGATTTGTTTAATGAAGTAAATAAATATGAACACATGGTAACTAGAAAAAGTTTTTCAGGACGCAAAATATATTACATAAATACAAGAGATCGTAATAAAAATGAAAAAGTAAATATATGTAAAATTTGCGAAAAATTGAATAAGGGTATTCGTTATCACCCAGAATCTATTTGTTGGTTCAAAATAAATGAAGACGATAAGAAAAAGAAAAAAGTTATACAGCATGTAAACAATTCAGTTATAGAAGCTGAGTTAAATGAAACACACCAAAAAAACGAATAGTAACACCATTAATACATGTCAAACTATTATTGGATAATAAATTAGAAATATATGGAGTTTATGACTCTGGTTCAAATGTTTCCCTTATTAATTCTAAGCTATTAAAACTAAAAGGAAAAGGAAACAATTTGAATGAAGCCAAATTAGTAACGATTAATGGTGTTAAGAAAACGAGTGGTTTGACAACTTTAAAAATAAAAATCTTTGATTTAGAAAAGGAGGTTGACGTGCACATCATAGATAAGGATGATTTTAGACACGAATTTTTGATTGGATTAGACCTAATCAAAAAGTTTAAATTAAATCAAGATGAAAATTTAATAATAACACAGAAACTGAGTCTTACTAATGGAAACGAGAGAGAAGAAATTTCTACCATTAAAGACAGACAAAACACTGGATTGGACAACACAAAAAATAACGATAATACTTTAAAAGAATACGGAATAAATTTCAATGAACATGTAAAAGTAGAAGAATTTAAAATGGAAGTAAATCACTTTAGTGAACATCAAAAAAATGAAATAGATGAAATTATTGACAAATATAAATCAGTTTTTGCAAAAGATAAATATGACATTGGCATGGTTAATGGATATGAAGCAAGAATAGACTTAATAGTCGACAAATATTGTTGTAAGAGGCCTTATAGGTGCACTATAGAGGATAAAAAGGAGATAGAAGGGCAAATAGCTAAATTACTAGATAACAAATTGATAGAAGAATCGTACAGTCCATTCGCTGCACCTGTTACTTTAGCATTTAAAAAAGAGGATAACAGAAAATCTAGATTATGTATAGATTTCAGAGATTTGAATAAAATAGTAGTGCCTCAAGCCCAACCGTTTCCGTTAATTGAAGACCTAACAATAAAAACAAGAAATTGCAATAATTTTTCCACACTCGATATAAATTCCGCATTTTGGTCCATTCCTCTACGAGTTGAGGACAGGAAAAAGACTGGATTTGTCACACAAGAAGGCCATTTTCAGTGGACATGTCTCCCTTTTGGACTAAAGACTTCACCTGCAATTTTTCAGAGAATATTGAGTAATATATTGAGGAAATATGAATTAACAAACTTCGCTGTTAATTATATAGACGATATTCTAATATTTTCCAAAACATTTTCTGAACATATTAATCATCTGAGTCGGTTGCTGGAAGCAATTAAAGCAGAAGGTTTTAGATTAAAATTTACAAAATGCACATTTGCATCAGACTCAGTAAAATATCTGGGTCATATAATACAAAATAATTCGATCAAACCGTTAAATGATAATTTGATTTCAATTAAGAATTTTCCAATTCCAAAAAATCAAAAAAATATAAGACAATTTTTGGGAAAAATAAATTTTTATCATGAATATATACCAAACAGTGCGATTATATTAGATCCACTACATAATTTACTACGGAAAAATCAGAAATTCATTTGGTCTGATAACTGTACAAAAATCATTTGAGAAAATAAAGAGCTGGCTTTGCTCCCAACCAGTTCTGGCAATTTATGACCAGGACTTACCAATTAATATTTATACGGATGCTTCTTTAGAAGGTATAGGGGCCATTTTGAAACAGATACAGCCTGATGGCAAAGAAAAACCAGTGGCTTACTTCTCAAAAAAAAAAACTGAATGAAACCCAAAAAAGGAAAAAAGCTGTATATTTAGAATGTTTAGCTATCAAAGAAGCTGTGAGATATTGGCAATATTGGTTGATGGGTAAATCATTTACAGTTTACTCAGATCACAAACCTCTGGAAAACATGAATTTGAAGTCTAGAACAGATGAAGATCTGGGTGATTTAACATATTATTTATCGCAATATGATTTAAAGATAAAATATGCTCCAGGAAAATATAATTTGGAAGCAGACTGTTTAAGTAGAAACCCTGTATTGGAGTGTGACGTAAACGAAGATGAACAGTTGAAAATTGTGAACTTAATTAAACTGGAAGATATTTTAACAGATCAAAATAATAATGGAAAAATACAAAATAACAAAAACAAATTAATTGAAAAACAAAAAGTATATTTTAAACGATTGAGAAGAACAGACAAAATAATACTATCAGAAGACTTCAGCATAAAATTATTTAAAGATGTACATGAAAGACTTTACCATATTGGAATCAGTCAAATGATTAATATGATTAGTCCATACTACACAACCGAAAATTTAACAAAGAATATCAAGCAAATTTGTAAAAGCTGTGAAATTTGCATTAAAAATAAATCAAGAGGACATGACAAATTTGGGTTCATGTCCCATCTAGGTCCAGCCAAAAAGCCTTTTGACATAGTCTCTATTGATACGATTGGAGGGTTTGGAGGATCTAGATCGACAAAAAAATATCTTCATTTATTAGTAGATCACTTTACCAGATATGCATTTGTTTTAACATCAAAAACTCAGAGTGCTACCGATTTTATAAAACTTATCAAGAATATAACCGAAACAGAGGATGTTGGTATGCTGCTTACCGACCAATATCCAGGAATTAATTCTAAGGAATTCAAAAAATACTTAAAAGATAAAAAAATAGAAATGGTATTCACAGCAGTAAATGCACCGTTTTCAAACGGACTAAATGAAAGATTAAATCAGACATTAGTTAACAAAATCAGATGCAAAATTAATGAAAAAGGACAAAAGAAAGCCTGGACAACAATAGCTCATGAAGCCGTTACTAAATATAATAATACATATCACTCGGTTACTGGATTTACACCAAGTTATCTTTTATATGGTACTGATGCCACAATATTACCAAAAGAGTTAAATCAAGAAAAGTCGCAGTATGATTGGGCCAGAGACAGAAAAACAGCACTTGAAAATACTATAAAATCACATAGTTACAACAAAATACTATTCGACAAAAAGCGGAAATATCATGAATTTAAAGTTGGAGACATGGTATATGTGGAAAATGGAAATAAATTAAACAGAAAGAAATTAGATGAGTTAAAAATTGGACCATTTGAGATTGTTGAGAAAGTTTCCCAGTCAATTTATAGGATAGAAACTGGCCACAAAAAGAAAACTGAATCAAATCTTTTCCACATTACAAAACTGATCCCAATTTCTACATTAGAAGAACAATGAGAGGAAGGGAATAATTAGAAAATGAAATAATTAATTTTCTTCTCTAAGGGGGGGAGATGTAAAGAAAGAGTATTTCTTTAATTTAACATTGGGTGCTTGGCATAGATAAAGAAATATATTATTTTCTTTATCTTGTCATGTCAAATTATACTGTCATATGTAAAATTTTATTAAAATAGAAAATAACGCATTCTAAATAAAAAACGTTAAATGTCGTTTCTTTTGGAAAGAAAGCAACGCATTGTTTTATTTTAACTGCCAACGATGTCCTATGAATAGGTATAAAATATAGTATATTATATATATATTTTATTTTACATTTTTATCATATATTTATCCAAATGTTTCGAATCACAAATTATCAAGTATCATGCACTCTTTATACACATTACATTATTACATAGACGCGAACTCTAGTGTAACATAACAATAACACACATACCACACTAATGTTACTGAATTAATTATACGTACGTACCTATTTATATCAATAAATAGTGGGCTACTTATCCACCGATTAAAATTCAAAAACTTATATATAATGTAAGTTATTGATTAGTTATTAATATTATTATTATTATTTTTTTTAGTAATTTTTGTAACAATAATTTGCGATTTTTATTCTTGCTTCACGGGCAGCCGCTCGCTCAGTCCGATCCTGTACGAGCGGTGACATGCGTGAGCGTTACATCAAGGTGCCCTGTAGTATTACACCACTAACTACTTGTATCTGTTCCTTCTTTACAATCATCATACACGCTGCTGTCACTATCGTGTTTAGCATTACCTCCTCCGACTAAGTCTATAGGTGAAGAATCACGTTTAATAAGATGCCTACGATTCCGTCGGAAATGCCTGCCTAATTGATCAGTGACGAAGTAGGACCTCGGCTGTCTAGCGCGCGCCGACACTCGCGCCTCTCGCCTTTACTTTGCCGTCTAACATTATCACAGCATCACCTGGCTGCAGATTCGGCAAGTTACGAGCACTGCGGTCATAATACCCTTTAGCATTGTTTTGTTTACGTAACATATTATTATAATCCACTTTATTATCTCTAGCTGGTCGTAATTTGGTTGAACATACTGGTAACCGCGTGTTAAGTTTTCGACTCATTAGGAGCTCTGCCGGGCTGGCGATCCCATCTCTAGGAGAGGTTCTATAGTTTAATAGACTTTAGTAAAAATCTGAATGGTCATTAATAGATTTAATTAATAAATGTTTGATGGTGCGAACAGCTCGTTCTGCCCGACCATTTGACTGGGGAAAATTCGGGGATGACGTAATATGTGAAAAACCCCACGTTTTCACAAAATCCCGAAACATTTTAGAGGCATACGCTGGGCCATTATCTGTTATTAATTCTGTCACTATTCCATGCCGAGCAAATTGTTCCTTCATCGCTTTTATCACGCTATCTGATGTTATAGAATTTAGAGTTGATACCTCAACGTAATTAGAAAAATAATCAACTAGAAGCAAAAAATAGCGTTTGTTGTACTCAAATATATCAGAACCCACTTTTGTCCACGGCAAGTTAGGTATTTCGTGAGGAATTAATGTCTCACGCTGCGGTCTCGCAGCGTGCATGGCACATACGCGGCAGCGCCGCACAGTGTGCTCGACATCGCGTGACATACCCGGCCAGTACATAACCTCTCGGGCTCGTCTTTTGCATTTATCAATGCCCAGGTGGCGTTCATGCACTCGCGTTAACATTTCTGACCTCAGTCTCTCCGGAATGAATACAAGATCGTCCTTGAACAACACGCCATCATAGTATTCGAATGACTGACGATGTACCCATAAATTACGAATATTTTCATCAGTCTCATATTTATTCATCGGCCAACCATTCTGTATAACTTTGACTAATAACTGACATACTGAATCACGACTAGTATGTTCCCGGACTAAACTCAACTTTGAATCACTAAATGCAACACTACTTATTAAAAAACACGATTGACTACGAACTTCGTCACATATTTTGTCTGACATACGTTGCGGGAGGGGTGCACGCGAGAGCGCGTCAGAAATATATAAATACTTTCCGGGCTTATAGACCACGGTAAAATCATATCTTTGAATCCGCAGCATCATACGTTGCAATCTAGCAGGCACGGAATTCAAAGACTTCTTAAACAGAGCCTCAAGGGGCTTGTGGTCAGATTCCACCAGCACATCGCTCTTTCCGAAAATATAATGGTGAAACCTCTCAAGGGCGAAGACTATTGCGAGCATTTCTTTCTCAATTTGGGCGTATCGCTGTTGTGTTTCTGTCAGCGTGGATGACGCAAATTCAACTGGCCGCCCGCCCTGGAGTAATACAGCACCAACAGCGTGTGAACTAGCATCAACAGATATCACCGCTGGTTGCTTTGGCGAGAACAATGTAAGCACAGGTGCGCTACATATATCATTCTTTAATTCCCTTACTACTTCGTCTTCACACGCACCCCAGACCCATTCACAATCTTTTTTAAGCAAATTTCGAAGTGGGGTTACCATTTGAGAATAATTGGGAATAAATTTACATAAATAGTTCACCATACCTAAAAATCTTTCCAAATCGTGTCTATTTTGAGGGATCTTCATTTCTTTTACAGCTTTTATCTTATTATCATCTATTTCCATGCCCTCGGCGCTAAATTTATGACCTAAATAGGTTACTTCGGTAACTTTAAACTCACACTTGTCACGATTGAATTTTATCCCGACCTGCCTTGCCCTATCTAACAATTTTTTTAGCCTTTCATCATGTTCTTTCTCCGTAGATGCCCATAGGATGATATCATCTACAAAGGAATCGACTCCCTCTAACCCTTCGAGTAATTGTCGGACTCGAGAATGAATAACTTCTGATGCTGAATTTACGCCATACGGAAGACGTAAAAATTGATAGCGACCGAAAGGCGTACCGAATGTCTAAATCGAAGATCTGCACTAGCTTTATCCAACTGTACCATCCAAAAACCAGACCTAGCATCTAATTTGCTATAGTACTTAGCGCCTTTCAATTTGGTGGCAATATCCGTTAGACTGGGCAATGGAAAATGTTGACGCCGAATAACTTTATTCAATGGTCGCGGATCAAGACATACGCGAATACTACCATCTTTCTTTGCCGCGACCACTATTGCATTTACCCAAGAGGTGGGATGAATGACTTTTCTTATCACCCCCATCTTTTCCATGCGTCCCAACTCTCTTTGTAAACTTTCTCTCACACTAAGAGGAATTTTACGTACAGGACAAATGCAAGGAGTAGCATCCTTATCCACTGGAATTTTATAAAACCCCGGTATCCTACCGAGACCCTCAAATAAATCCCCATACTTTGAAATATCCAAAGCGTAAACTCGTTTTACTAACCCTATTTGATCAACCGTACCTTTTCCTAAAATACTTTCACATTCGTAATTAGCGATCACAAAATTAATAGAAAATACTCTGCCTTTATAAATCCATTTCATGATAGCCGAACCTATAATTGGTAAAAAATTGCCACATAACGACATCGCTCTCGGTTTGGTTTGACTAATTTCTTTGATACTGAACCCTAAATTAAGATAATTATTTTTAGAAATCACATTCAAGTCGGAACCAGTATCTAATTTAAACAAATGTTTCTGCATGTTTTTTAAAAGAAATAATGTTTCATACCATTTAGAATCCTTAGTTTGAACTTCACTCTCACCACTTACAGACGAAATATAGAACAAACTGTCATCCTGCAACTCTTCATTAAGAGTATACACTTTGTTAGACGAACGCGATGTACACATTTTACTATAATGCCCTTTTACACCACACGAATAACACATCACATTTCGTGCCGGGCACCGAACCCCACCGTCGCAATAGTAACTAGAACAAGCGTCGCAAAACCGACCGCGCGCTGCTACGCCGGCAGCGCCAGGGGCCGGCGACCACACGTAGCCACCGCGGACTCCGCGCGCCAAGCCGGCGCCGCGCCGCCGCGACCGCTCGGGCCCGCTCCGCCGACTCCGCCGCGCCAGCGACGACTCGCGACCCCGCGTGAGCCTCGCCGCGTACCGCGTAAACTCCATACAGAGTCCACCGATATGCCTTTTGGTATTTCACTTTTCGCCTCGATTTCTCGGCCATCCTCACTCGAAATCTCATTAGATTGACAAACCGCAACTGCCTTATCAAGGGTGAGGGCCTCCGTACGAAGTAATCTCTCTCGGACGGAACTATCCCGTACGCCACATACAATTCGATCACGGATCAAGCCGTCCTCCAATTCTGCGAACTCACATTGTTGACTAAGCAATTTCAAAGCCGTGACGTACTCGTCGATACTTTCCCCGTTCTCCTGCCTCCTCGTAAAGAACTTGAATCGCACCATTGTAGTATTGGTTTTTGTTCCAAAATGACTATTGAACTTTGCAATCAACTTATCTATGTCGTCCCGTTCTTCTACGCTTACGAACTTAAAAGTCGAATATACATCGTATCCATCGGGGCCGATAAGGTTAATCAACAGACTAGCCTGGACATCCTTGGGCTCCTTAGAAACGCCCGATGCTTTTAAAAATACTTCAAATTGTTTAAGCCACTTCCGCCATGAGTCGGCGCGATTTGACGGACTCCCATCCAGAGTCAATTGCGCAGGGGGGCGTGCATGTTCCATTATACCCCGATGTATTTAGACAGCAGCACAAGATTCAATTCAATTTCAACTCACAATGAACACTTTTAACCATAAAATACATTTAATTTCTACACCGCTGTCACCATGAAGTAAAACTACAAGATGGTTGCGCACAGACTGACTTTTATTTATATACCCACATTATTTATTATTAATATACAACACCATCAAATCGGTAGTTTTTGCGTGAAAGAGTAATAAACATTCATATAGTGAAATGCGAAAGTTTGTGAGTTTGGAACTCACAAACTTTCAGATGGATAGTGATCCATCTGAAAGTAATAATAATAATAATGTCCTCCTGACCGAATTTCGTCCACGGTGGCCTGTGTCAATAGAAACTAGCCATCTCATCATCAGCCTGATACCGTCCACTGCTGGACATAGGCCGTACCCAAAGGTCTCTATAATGTTGTCATTTGGAGGGGTTTGCCTTAGTGCCAGCGCTCTGAGGGCAGCGGAGAGGATTTTACTAAGGCATTAGAAAATCAACTTTAAAATTATTTTAATAAAGTGCATATATGCTTGAACAGTATATTCCCGAGACCGCGCGGCTCTTTATGTCAGGTTCAAGCATATATTTTTTTTATTTTTTTTATATTTAAAATCGGGACTCGCAACTCCTGTAAGCCAGGATCAACAGTGGCACACAATGAAATGACACTGAGCGGTGAAGCTCAGGCGTGTCCCGGGGAATCGCTTTAACTGTCTTGGATCCCGCAACGAGTTTAATCAGAAAGAGAAAAAGGAGGAGTTAGAAAATGAATATTTCCACTTCCCTCCAGCGCAAAGCGGGAGACAGAATAATGTAAAGAGGCTATAGCCTCATAAAATGAGAGAGTTGCAACTAGAGAAGCCAGCTGCAAAAGCACCGAGGATGAATTTAAGGGCCCTAAGTGAGCTGTTATATTTGATTCCAATAGTAGGTATGGCAAAAGCGCTTAAACGCACGGAAGATGTTCCTTGTTGCCACAAGATCCATATAATAAACTACTCCAGATATTGGTTGCAAGCTGTTTAACATAATATTCCGCTGATTTTGCCAGAGATCACACTCCCAAAGGATGTGGTGAGCAGTTTGTTCATATTTGTTACTGGAAGTTGAGCACAGACAGATTGGTGAAGATACTAATTTGAAACTAAACAACTCAAGCATATTCAATCATACATGAACTTAATTCCTATAATATTAATGTTCATTTTCTAGTGCCTTAATAAAATCCTCTCCGCTGCGCTCCTCTCTGTCTGCGCTGGCGCTTAGTCACCGCGCTTGACATGCGAGATGGCGACCGCATTTAAGTGGAAGTTAGAACAAAGGTTGTACTGCTGACTGACTACCTGGTACATCAGGTAGTCGGGAAGCAGCTCCACCTGTACTTCTTAACAATCATACTAATCACACTAATATTATAAAGGCGCAAGTTTGTGAGTAGAGATGTAAAATGACTGAATATGACTTGTCACAATTGTCATAAACCTTAAATGACCGGTAATTTACTGTCAAATTCAGTCAATTCGACTTAAATATTATTGTCTATTCTCGACTACTACCCAATTATCTATTTGTTTAGGTACCCAATTTATATGCAAGTTTAAATGAAGCAACGTTTTATTTTCTATTATATCATGAGAGGCGATGCGACGACGTTGCCATTTTGTCATAAATGCACTCATGATTAGAAATATAAAATGTTTAACACTATATAATTATACTATAAGTCATAAAAACCACTTTTTTACAATTTAGAAGTTGTAGGCTTTTATTAACGACAAAAACTTAAAAGGTACTAAAATATTACTGCAATCATATTGACTGAAAATGACCATTTTTGACAGTTAAATACCTTTTTGACCAATTTGACCGTAAATGACAGTCAGTCTAATTCAGTCACTTTAGTCATTTTCAACACTATTTGTGAGTGTGTATGTTTGTTACTCTTTCACGCAATAACTACCTAACGGATATTGGTGAAACTTTGTAGTAATATAGCTTAAATATCCGAATAACATAGGCTATAATTTATATTTAACGCGAGTAAAACCGCCGCTTGTACCATGTTATTATTTATATACCCGTGCAAGATCGGGGCGAATGGCTAATAACAAATACTCCTACAGTAAAAATACTAAAATTACGTCCCTGTTAGTACGATCACATCATATTAGGCATTTGTATTCGAAAATGGCTCCTATGAATGAAGATTTTAGGTTGCCAGTATTCCTACTCAAAGGAAGTTAAATCTACAAGTTTGTCATAAGTTAATCTAGGTCACTCTCATACGAGTCGTTAAGCACTAAGCAGCAATTATACTAGCTTATATAAAAACAGTACAAACAGTTTACGGTACAATTTGAACGTCATTACTTGCTATGTTCATTTGTTTTGAGAAATATTTTTATAAACTGTTGACTGGGAGTGTGCATGAAGCAGAAAGTCAAACTACTTTAAAATATTTATTAAAGCACAGTTTTTATTATTAACTATAATTTCATTTTGATTATTTTTAGCATTTTAAACATGCTATACTGAACAAAATTATTCAGACAACTTTAAAATGAATTGTATAAATTTAAGTGCGAGTGGGAATCGAAACCACGGCCATGCTATACAGAAAACAAAAAGAATGCTAAAAATAATAAAAATGAAATCATAGTTGAATATAAAAAGAATAATTTAATAAATATTCAAAAATGAATAATTTAAAGCGCCATCTGTTGGAATCGTCCGATCTAAGTATTGGCATTCCAGCCGTTTTTAGCCATGTAAGTTTTCGGTAACATTAAAATAGTTCAATCATTACAGCTGAAACTCCACTGTTGGACAAGCCTCCCCAAGAATCATCGTGGGGGGAGTGGGGGATATGCCATGATTACCACGCTTGGCAGACATGTTGGCGATCGCAGAAAGACGGTCATAGTACACAGAAGGAAGCTGCTGCCCGTCCTCTGGAAGATATTCCCTCGTGTCGACTTCTACACCCCCCACTGGATGGTATCGCTGGTGATGGCGATGATATTCTGATATTCACCGCCGTCACCAAACATTGAAAGAGTGTTTACGTGCTGCAAATTGAGTTGAGAATATTATGACTAACTCAGCTCGGAAAGTCCTTATACAAAATAAAATAAAAAAGGTTTTTATTCACGTAGATTTTAAAAAAGCGCTTGTAAATAGTCAGAACATGTTTGTAGTAATATATAATTAATTTATTATTATTTCTAGGTACATATATGTAGATATTTAGGTACACGGATTGTATAAACAAAATACAATAAGTTTTATTTTATAATAGTATTAAGTTGGCTTATACATATTAAGTTACTGTCAAAACTTGCTTTGGAAGAACTTTAAAATTGTTGCCAGCCATGTTGCCTCAAGAAAAAAAAAATTTGAGCCGTCACGGGACGCCCGGCAGATGTGAAACATGAGCTTTGCTTAGTTTGGGGCTAGGATGATCTGTGTGACATTGTACCTAGATATTATTTTGTAAAAGTAATATGCAGAAGTCGAAGTATAAGTCGCAGTCGAGGTCGAAGTATAAGTAGAAGTCGAAGTCGAAGTCGAAGTCGAAGTCGAAGTCGAAGTCGAAGTCGAAGTCGAAGTCGAAGTCGAAGTCGAAGTCGAAGTCGAAGTCGAAGTCGAAGTCGAAGTCTAAGTCGAAGTCGAAGTCGCAGTCGAAGTCGAAGTCGAAGTCGAAGTCGAAGTCGAAGTCAAAGTCGAAGTCGAAGTTGAAGTCGAAGTCCAAGTCGAAGTATAAGTCGCAGTCGAAGTTAAAGTCGAAGTCATGTCGAAGTCGAAGTCGAAGTCTAAGTCGAAGTCGAAGTCGCAGTCGAAGTCGAAGTATAAGTCGCAGTCGAAGTCGAAGTATAAGTCGCAGTCGAAGTCAAGTCGAAGTCCAAGTAGAAGTCGAAGTCGAAGTCGAAAAGAACATATTGCGATAGGAACTAAAAAAAAAATGCATGGCATGCGTCGCCACGGCAGAAATCTGTTTTACGTGCGGCTCTAGATGTTTCACATCAACAAAGCCGATGGATAACACCTACATGCTCCACGCCTATCCAGGGTGGTGATGGTTCGATACACTCTGGAAGATATAATTTATGATTTCCCATTCCTGAGATTATAATTACGGCTTGCATTGTGAATAATGCCTTAAAAAATTAATTCATTGATTTGGAAGGTGTTTTCAATATGATATGGTCTTTCTTTTCTCTAGAAATCAAAGCCGATGGTTAACACTTACATCCTCCGAAAGAGTGTTAGCAAGGGAATCCCAAATTAGATATTGCCAGCTTAACGCAGATCGTCTACCCCGTATTGGTAGATGGTACTGGTTCGAAGCTCGGCATCACGCAGCGTCTATCGGCCATAGTACGGTCGCGCATACTGCAGTACTTCGGACATGTCTCTAGACGGGATAACGACTGCATAGAACGACTGGTTGTGCAAGGAAAAGTGGAGGGAACCAGATCACGTGGCAGGGCACCTATGCGCTGGACTGACCAAATAAATCCGCAGTAGGAAGCTGCGTATCTGACTGTGCCAGACAGTCCGCCAACAGAGAGAGATGGCGGGAGATCGTGCGGAAAGCTGTGCCCACCCTTACCACCAACGTGGATGCCTCGATGTGACCACGACCGCTCTGCCAAGAGCGTAACGAAAGAGAAGAAGACTGGTTCGAAACCCACCGTACGATTAAATTTATGATTTTTCATTTATTGGATTGGTTTTAAGCGTTGTATTGTCCATATGGTTTGGCCATTTAGAAAGGATGAATGAAAGAAGATTGTCATAAAAGTATACCTGGACTGTTTCAATGGTACAACCGGAAGGGGAAGACCTCGTAGAACATTCTCTGATCAAATCGGAGACTTACTCAAGAAAGGCCAGGTCAGAAGTACCCTAAACCGGCGAGCATGTATGAAGAATATAATGTCAGTAAACGAAGCGAAATAGGTGTGCAAGGATCGTGACAAATGGAAGTCCGTTGTCTCTGCCTACCCCTCTGGGAGACAGGCGTGAGTCTATGTATGTATGTATGTATGCAACATATAGGCTACATATTATCACACTATCACCTACGGGGGAGGATCTGTGATCTATACATATAATAAAATCGTAGGAAAGTCAAAACTGTACCATGAATATTTTTTTAAAGGATACTTGGAGCGTGATCTGCAATTGATATTGAAGCCAGAAATATAGCTTTTTGAATTTTTGTCTGTTCGTTTGTATGTATGTCCAAGCTAAACTCAAAAAGTACTGCATGGATTTACTTCAAATTTTGCATGAATATTACGAAGAGGTCGGATCAACATACAGGCTACATTATTATTATCCCGCTATTACCTACGGGGGAGAAGCTGTAATAATTTATAACATATAACGCGGGTAAAACCGCGAGGCGCAGCTATTATATAATATGTTTGTATTTGGTAATATATAAATATGTTAATCAGTTGTCTGGTTGCCATTGTACAAGTTCTGCCAATTTTGGGATCAGATGGCAGTGTTTTACTTGTCACAGGATATCGATCTATTATTTAAAATGTTAAGTATTATATACAAGAACTAACATACAATACATTAGAAATAACTAAGGAAAGTCACTGTAACAGCCTCTTCAGGCGTCAGTTGAAAATCGGGCTGTTGGTAGGTATAAACCAACCTAACTGCAGTATTACCGAGCTGCTGCCTTTTCGGCACACAATATTACACCGGGGAGCATTTATATACTAGATATGTAGTGGTAGACACAGACGACCTCGTAGAACATTCTCTGATCAAATCTGAGACGTACTTAAGAAAGGTCAGGTCAGAAGTACCCTAAACCGGCGAGCATGTATGAAGAATATTATGTCAGTAAACGAAGCGAAAGAGATGTGCAAGGATCGTGACAAATGGAAGTCCGTTGTCTCTGCCTACCCCTCTGGGAAACAGGCGTGAGTCTATGTATGTATGTATGTAGTGGTACAGGTGAACATCACTTAACATTGTTTGTTCTAGTTTATTGTTTTCGCATAAGTTGTTCCTTGTATTCTTTGGTTTTCTTTTATAAATTGTGTGTTGAATAAATAAAAAAAATAACAATTATCTGTTTAGATAGTGAGTGGTGGATAAGGATGGGCCCACATACTAGTATATCAAATATGTGTATGTTTAATAAAAATAAACAGTCCAGACGCCAGCACATCCAGGTACCCCAATCTGTCAAATTTCCCTTATAGATTTTCAACTTTTTCACACAAGGTTCACTTTCTATTGGCGATTGACAGATTGGGGTAGCTTGATATGCTGACATCTGTACATACACGTTTTATATAATCTATACATATAATAAAATCGTAGGAAAGTCAAAGCTGTACATAGATTTTTTTTTTAAAGAATAGTTGGGGCGTGATCTACATTCTACATCGAAGCTAAAAATATAGTTTTTAGAATTTTTGTCTGTTTATCTGTGTGTCTGTATATATGTCCGGGCTAAGCTCAAATAGTACTGCATGGATTTACTTCAAATATGGCACAAATATTACTAACGCCCGAAATTAATAAACGATCCGCAATCTGTCAGTCAGTCCTATCTCTAGATTAGCTCTATCGCTATCTTGATCTTTACCTGCGTGCCAATAACAAAACATATCAATCCATCCATTTTTTGCCCAGAGATAGGGGTGCGATCCTTTCCCTCTGCAGCGTTCCGTTTTATGCAGAACTCGGTAACTCAGGACACAATTATACCATTTAATTTAAGAAGAAAATTTATTTTTAAATATATTAACGATAAGTCATCAATACTGACTTATTTATAGCTAGGTTAAAATGTTTTACTAGACGACTAGGGTATATAATAATAAAATGAAACTTAATTGGTCAAACATTATGTTTTGGTGGAACGGAACGTATCAAAATTTGACAAGCAAAACGAATCGGATCAAAAACAAAAAAGCAGTAAGTTGGTTGTTTGTTTTTGTTGCAAAACATTTATAACTAATATACAAATAATTACTTATTAATAAATATAATACCTATAATGGATTCTGAAATGATAAGCAATAATTTTATTATTGATTGATATTTTGGAATATAATGAACTCTTTTAGCAATTTTATCTTTAGAACCAATTGTCAATCCACCGAATTTCTAGGATTGCAACTTTAGATTGTTTTGGCTATCTAAGCTTATGTCAAAATTAATGGATTGGTTATTGGCACGTGCAACCTGTCATTTTAGTACAGAGGCTTATCTTTTTCTATGATCCGTCCTCCCAAAGATCGCTAATAACAAACATTTCGGTAACATTAAAATAGTATTTCATTCAATAATTACAGCTGAAACTCCACAGTTGGACCAGCCTCCCCAAGAATCATCGTGGGACGAGGGGGGGGGGATATGCCATGATTACCACGCTTGGCAGACATGTTGTCGATCGCAGAAAGACGGTTATAGTACACAGAAGGAAGCTGCTGCCCGTTCTCTGGAAGACATTCCCTCGTGTCGACTTCTACACCCCCCACGGGATGGTATCGCTGGTGATGGTGCTGATATTCTGATATTCACCGCCGTCACCATGCAGCAGAAAGAGTGATTACGTGCTGCAAATTGAGTTGAGAATATTATGACTAAACCAGCTCGGAAAGTGAAAGTCCTTAAATAAAATAAAATAAAAAAGTTTTTATTCACGTAGATTTTAAAAAAGCGCTTGTAAATAGTCAGAACATGTTTGTAGTAATATATAATTAATTTATTATTATTTCTAGGTACATATATGTAGATATTTAGGTACACGGATTGTGTAAACAAAATACAATAAGTTTTATTTTAAAATAGTATTAAGTTAGCTTATACATATTAAGTTATTGTCATATCTTGCTTGGAAGAACTTTAAAATTGTTGCCTGTTATGTTGCCTCAAGAAAAAAAAAATGTGAGCCGTTTGCTTAGTTTGGGGCTAGGATGATCTGTGTGACATTGTACCTAGATATTATTTTGTAAAAGTAATATGCAGAAGTCGAAGTATAAGTCGCAGTCGAGGTCGAAGTATAAGTCGCAGTCGAAGTCGAAGTCGAAGTCGAAGTCGAAGTCGAAGTCGAAGTCGAAGTCGAAGTCGAAGTCGAAGTCGAAGTCGAAGTCGAAGTCGAAGTCGAAGTCGAAGTCGAAGTCGAAGTCGAAGTCGAAGTCGAAGTCGAAGTCGAAGTCGAAGTCGAAGTCGAAGTCGAAGTCGAAGTCGAAGTCGAAGTCGAAGTCGAAGTCGAAGTCGAAGTCGAAGTCGAAGTCGAAGTCGAAGTCGAAGTCGAAGTCGAAGTCGAAGTCGAAGTCGAAGTCGAAGTCGAAGTCGAAGTCGAAGTCGAAGTCGAAGTCGAAGTCGAAGTCGAAGTCGAAGTCGAAGTCGAAGTCGAAGTCGAAGTCGAAGTCGAAGTCGAAGTCGAAGTCGAAGTCGAAGTCGAAGTCGAAGTCGAAGTCGAAGTCGAAGTCGAAGTCGAAGTCGAAGTCGAAGTCGAAGTCGAAGTCGAAGTCGAAGTCGAAGTCGAAGTCGAAGTCGAAGTCGAAGTCGAAGTCGAAGTCGAAGTCGAAGTCGAAGTCGAAGTCGAAGTCGAAGTCGAAGTCGAAGTCGAAGTCGAAGTCGAAGTCGAAGTCGAAGTCGAAGTCGAAATCGAAGTCGAAGTCGAAGTCGAAGTCGAAGTCGAAGTCGAAGTCGAAGTCGCAGTCGAAGTTAAAGTCATGTCGAAGTCGAAGTCGAAGTCGAAGTCGAAGTCGAAGTCGAAGTCTAAGTCGAAGTCGAAGTCGCAGTCGAAGTCGAAGTCGAAGTCGAAGTATAAGTCGCAGTCGAAGTCGAAGTATAAGTCGCAGTCGAAGTCAAGTCGAAGTCCAAGTAGAAGTCGAAGTCGAAGTCGAAAAGAACATATTGCGATAGGAACAAAAAAAAAATGCATGGCATGCGTCGCCACGGCAGAAATCTGTTTTACGTGCGGCTCTAGATGTTTCACATCAACAAAGCCGATGGATAACACCTACATGCTCCACGCCTATCCAGGGTGGTGATGGTTCGATACACTCCGGAAGATATAATTTATGATTTCCCATTCCTGAGATTAGAATTACGACTTGCATTGTGAATAATGCCTTAAAAAATTAATTCATTGATTTGGAAGGTGTTTTCAATATGATATGGTCTTTCTTTTCTCTAGAAATCAAAGCCGATGGTTAACACTTACATCCTCCGAAAGAGTGTTAGCAAGGGAATCCCAAATTAGATATTGCCAGCTTAACGCAGAGCGTCTACCCCGTATTGGTAGATGGTACTGGTTCGAAACCCACCGTACGATTAAATTTATGATTTTTCATTTATTGGATTGGTTTTAAGCGTTGTATTGTCCATATGGTTTGGCCATTTAGAAAGGATGAATGAAAGAAGATTGTCAAAAAAATATACCTGGACTGTTTCAATAGTACAACCGGAAGGGGAAGACCTTGCAGAACATTCTCTGATCAAATCGGAGACTTACTCAAGAAAGGCCAGGTCAGAAGTACCCTAAACCGGCGAGCATGTATGAAGAATATAATGTCAGTAAACGAAGCGAAATAGGTGTGCAAGGATCGTGACAAATGGAAGTCCGTTGTCTCTGCCTACCCCTCTGGGAGACAGGCGTGAGTCTATGTATGTGTGTATGTATGCAACATATAGGCTACATATTATCACACTATCACCTACGGGGGAGGATCTGTGATCTATACATATAATAAAATCGTAGGAAAGTCAAAACTGTACCATGAATATTTTTTTAAAGGATACTTGAAGCGTGATCTGCAATTGATATTGAAGCCAGAAATATAGTTTTTTGAATTTTTGTCTGTTCGTTTGTATGTATGTCCAAGCTAAACTCAAAAAGTACTGCATGGATTTACATAGTTTTGTTCGCTGATGATACTTCGCTCATATTTAAAGTAAATAGAAAGGATAAAGATCTTATTGAGCATAATAAAACACTCAGCTTTATATCAGAATGGTTTTCGGCAAATAATCTCTTGTTAAATGCAGGGAAAACTAAATGCATCAGGTTCTCATTGCCGAATGTGACTCAAATTGTACCAACAGTTGCACTTAATGCGAAAATATTAGATCTAGTCCCATCGACCGTATTTTTAGGATTGACACTTGATTCAAAATTGCAATGGGGTCCTCAGATTGAAAAGTTAGCAGGTAAATTAAGTTCGGCTTCCTATGCTGTCTGGAAAATAAGGCAATTGTCAGATGAACAAACTGCTAGATTAGTGTATTTCGCGTACTTTCATAGCATTATGTCGTATGGCATTCTGCTGTGGGGCTCGGCGGCTGACATAGGTACTATTTTTGTATTGCAGAAAAGAGCAGTCAGAGCCATTTATGGTTTAGGCAGTCGCGATTCTTTGCGAAATTTGTTTAAAGAAATAAATATACTTACTGTGCCATCGGAATATATATATCAGAATATAATGTTTGTTAGAAAAAATATTCATAATTATAAAAAGAAAAGTGAACTGCATAATATAAATACTAGGAATAAAAACAAACTAGCCATACCAGGCTTTAGAGTAAGCAAAACTAATAAATCATTTTTAGGAAATTGTATTAGGTTTTATAACAAGCTTCCTACTCAAATTACTGATCTGCCTGACACAAGTTTTAAAACACATATTAAACGTATACTTATGGCTAGGGGTTATTACACCACTAAAGAGTACATCGATGACAAAGACGTCTGGCTCTCACTTCCTACCTGCACATTGCTCGCTGGAGATCTTGTAGCCATATAGACATGACTGATCTGCTGTGTTACGTGAACTATCTGTAAATGATTGCTATCATATACTTAATTTAAAATTATTGACTCTGTCTCAAAATGAATAATGTTATTGTTTCGAAGTTTTTCTTTTGTATACCTAAATATAATCTAAAATAATAAGCATTCAGACAACCGATCGAGCATATAGTGTTTGCCTACTAAATAATTACTCTAATTGGACCAAATCCCGTGTTCATGCCCGCTTGAGTATGTTTCGCCGGACCGTCTCAACTGGGTCCTGTTGAAACCGGTAGTAGATGAACCCACTGAGTTTGTTTCGCTGGGTCTTCTCAGTTGGGGCGCATTGGATCCAGTGGTAGCATTAAAGCGCGACCGTCGTTATTAACACAAGGTCCGTCATAATAATAATACCTTTAATATAGACAGAACCATTGACATTATGTAGTAAAAATATTAGACTTAAACTAGATAATTAAACATAATCTCTTGACAATAACTTGATAGGAGCTAGCTAAATATCATTTCTGTAATAAAATAAATTTTATAAATGTTTTCATACAAGATGTACCTAAATATCTATGTTACTAGAAATAATATCTAATGTAGGTATACAACTATATTACTACAAACATGTTCTGACTATTTACAAGCGCTTTTTTAAAGTCTACGTGACTAAAAACCTTTTTTATTTTATTTTATTTACTTCAAATTTTGCATGAATATTACTAAGAGGTCGGATCAACATACAGGCTACATTATTATTATCCCGCTATTACCTACGGGGGAGAAGCTGTAATAATTTATAACATATAACGCGGGTAAAACCGCGAGGCGCAGCTATTATATAATATGTTTGTATTTGGAAATATATAAATATGTTAATCAGTTGTCTGGTTGCCATTGTACAAGTTCTGCCAATTTTGGGATCAGATGGCAGTGTTTTACTTGTCACAGGATATCGATCTATTATTTAAAATGTTAAGTATTATATACAAGAACTAACATACAATACATTAGAAATAACTAAGGAAAGTCTGTAGAAAGAAACTTTGTAGTAATATAGCTTAAATATCCGAATAACATAGGCTATAATTTATATTTAACGCGAGTAAAACCGCCGCTTGTACCATGTTATTATTTATATACCCGTGCAAGATCGGGGCGAATGGCTAATAACAAATACTCCTACAGTAAAAATACTAAAATTACGTCCCTGTTAGTACGATCACATCATATTAGGCATTTGTATTCGAAAATGGCTCCTATGAATGAAGATTTTAGGTTGCCAGTATTCCTACTCAAAGAAAGTTAAATCTACAAGTTTGTCATAAGTTAATCTAGGTCACTCTCATACGAGTCGTTAAGCACTAAGCAGCAATTATACTAGCTTATATAAAAACAGTACAAACAGTTTACGGTACAATTTGAACGTCATTACTTGCTATGTTCATTTGTTTTGAGAAATATTTTTATAAACTGTTGACTGGGAGTGTGCATGAAGCAGAAAGTCAAACTACTTTAAAATATTTATTAAAGCACAGTTTTTATTATTAACTATAATTTCATTTTGATTATTTTTAGCATTTTAAACATGCTATACTGAACACAATTATTCAGACAACTTTAAAATGAATTGTATAAATTTAAGTGCGAGTGGGAATCGAAACCACGACCATGCTATACAGAAAACAAAAAGAATGCTAAAAATAATAAAAATGAAATCATAGTTGAAAATAAAAAGAATAATTTAATAAATATTCAAAAATGAATAATTTAAAGCGCCATCTGTTGGAATCGTCCGATCTAAGTATTGGCATTCCAGCCGTTTTTAGCCATGTAAGTTTTCGGTAACATTAAAATAGTTCAATCATTACAGCTGAAACTCCACTGTTGGACAAGCCTCCCCAAGAATCATCGTGGGGGGAGTGGGGGATATGCCATGATTACCACGCTTGGCAGACATGTTGGCGATCGCAGAAAGACGGTCATAGTACACAGAAGGAAGCTGCTGCCCGTCCTCTGGAAGATATTCCCTCGTGTCGACTTCTACACCCCGCACTGGATGGTATCGCTGGTGATGGTGATGATATTCTGATATTCACCGCCGTCACCAAACATTGAAAGAGTGTTTACGTGCTGCAAATTGAGTTGAGAATATTATGACTAACTCAGCTCGGAAAGTACAAGTCCTTAAATAAAATAAAATAAAAAAAGTTTTTATTTACGTAGACTTTAAAAAAGCGCTTGTAAATAGTCAGAACATGTTTGTAGTAATACCTATATAATTTATTAATTATTATTTCTAGGTACAGACGCCAGCACATCCAGCTACCCCAATCTGTCAAATTTCTTTGATAGATTTTCAACTTTAACACTTAAGCATAAGGTTCACTTTCAATTGGGGAAATTTGACAGATTGGGGTAGCTTGACGTGCTGGCGTCTGTACATTTAGATATTAAGGTACACGGATTGTATAAAAAGAAATACAATAAGTTTCATTTTATAATAGTATTTAGTTAGCTTATACATATTAAGTTATTGATAAAACTTGCTTGGAAGAACTTTAAAATTGTCGTCAGCCATGTTTCCACCTCTAGAAAACAAAGCCGATGGAGAACACATACATCCTCCTGAAGGGTGTTAGCGAGGGAATCCTAAATTTGATTTGCCAGTGTGTATCGTACGTAGCTTAACGCAGAGCGCCTATCCAGGGTGGTGCTGGTTCGATACGCTCCGGAAGATAAAATTTAAAATTTCCCATTCTTGAGATTAGAATTACGACTTGCATTGTGAATAATGCCTTAAAAAATTAATTCATTGATTTGGAAGGTGTTTTCAATATGATATGGTCTTTCTTTTCTCTAGAAATCAAAGCCGATGATTAACACTTACATCCTCCGAAAGAGTGTTAGCAAGGGAATCCCAAATTAGATATATTGCCAGCTCAACGCAGAGCGCCTACCCCGTATTGGTAGATGGTGCTGGTTCGAAACCTACCGTACGATTAAATTTATGATTTTTCATTTATTGGATTGGTTTTAAGCGTTGTATTGTCCATATGGTTTGGCTATTTAGAAAGGATGAATGAAAGAAGATTGTCAAAAAAGTATACCTGGACTGTTTCAATGGTACAACCGGAAGGGGAAGACCTCGTAGAACATTCTCTGATCAAATCGGAGACGTACTCAAGAAAGGTCAGGTCAGAAGTACCCTAAACCGGCGAGCATGTATGAAGAATATAATGTCAGTAAACGAAGCGAAATAGGTGTGCAAGGATCGTGACAAATGGAAGTCCGTTGTCTCTGCCTACCCCTCTGGGAGACAGGCGTGAGTCTATGTATGTATGTATGTATGCAACATATAGGCTACATATTATCACACTATCACCTACGGGGGAGGATCTGTGATCTATACATACAATAAAATCGTAGGAAAGTCAAAACTGTACCATGAATATTTTTTTAAAGGATACTTGGAGCGTGATCTGCAATTGATATTGAAGCCAGAAATATAGTTTTTTGAATTTTTGTCTCTTCGTTTGTATGTATGTCCAAGCTAAACTCAAAAAGTACTGCATGGATTTACTTAAATTTTTGCATGAATATTACCAAGAGGTCGGATCAACATATAGGCTAGGCTACATTATTATTATCCCGCTATTACCTACGGGGGAGAAGCTGTATTAACTTATAACATTTAACGCGGGTAAAACCGCGGGGCACAGCTAGTCTATAATATGTTTTTATTTGGAAATATATAAGTATGTTAATCAGTTGTTTGGTTGCCATTGTACAAGTTCTGCCAATTTTGGGATCAAATGGCAGTGTTTTAGTTGTCACAGGATATCGATCTATTATTTACAATGATAAGTATTATATACAAGAACTAACATACATTACATTAGAAATAACTAAGGAAAGTCACTGTAACAGCCTCTTCAGGCGTCAGCTGAAAATCGGGCTGTTGGTAGGTATAAACCAACCTAACTGCAGTATTACCGAGCTGCTGCCTTTTCGGCACACAATATTACACCGGGGAGCATTTATATATCTACTAGATATGTAGTAGTAGACACAGAAGACCTCGTAGAACATTCTCTCATCAAATCGGAGACGTACTTATGAAAGGTCAGGTCAGAAGTAACCTAAACCGGCGAGCATGTATGAAGAATATTATGTCAGTAAACGAAGCGAAAGAGGTATGAAAGGATCGTGACAAATGGAAGTCCGTTGTCTCTGCCTACCCCTTTGGGAAAAGGCGTGAGTCTATGTATGTATGTATGTAGTGGTACAGGTGAACATCACTTAAAATTGTTTGTTCTAGTTTATTGTTTTCGCATAAGTTGTTCCTTGTATACTTTGGTTTTCTTTTATAAATTGTGAGTTGAATAAATAAAAAAAATAACAATTATCTGTTTAGATAGTAAGTTGTGGATAAGGATGGGCCCACATACTAGTATATCAAATATGTGTATGTTTAATAAAACTTATAATTTAGCAGCTCGCTTTAGCTAACAGTACAGACGCCAGCACATCCAGCTACCCCAATCTGTCAAATTTCCCTTATCGATTTTCAACTTTTTCACACAAGGTTCACTTTCTATTGGCGATTGACAGATTGGGGTAGCTTGATATGCTGGCGTCTATATATACACGTTTTATATAATATATTTAGGAATTTTATTTGATCTGTGAAACTATGCATAAAAGGCAGCGACTGCGCCGCCAACGATTATTTGCTCTTTGGCTTTCGTAGGGTGCGTTAGTGTGTGACGCGATTTCTGAGTATTTTACAAGTGTTAAAGTGTAATTAAGTTCCGTGAGTACTTGTTATTTTCTTCATATAAGTGATTGGTGTTTTAAGTTTATATTTGGCTTAGTAATATTCAAATAAATCTGATTTAAAGGTTATACCTAAATCATGTTTGTCATTAAAATCTTTTGTTAACGTGTTAGTTTTGTTTTTTTTAATACTTTCTACTTCAAAAACGTAATTATATTTAATAAGCGTAACTTTTATTTTTTCGTTGCCAACCAATTACGGAATGTATTAGATTTAACCCAGTTTTAATGGGTCGCTTAGTTTTAAATAGTTGCTCTCAGCGTAATTTATAACGACTGGTCCGTTAAAATGTCGTTCTGCTCATTGTTATCCGTTCCGCGTAAATGTATTAACGACAAAAAGCTTGTTAAACAACCGTAAAAGAATTTCGTTATCAAAGTAGTAAATCTAGAGTTGTAACACTGATCGCTGTGTAGAATAATTAATACTTTGGAGTTAAAATTGCTTTTAATCATCATGTAAGCCAAATCACATCCACTGCTGGACACAAGCCCCAAAGAATATGAGGAGGCTTTTATCCAGCCATGCCAGGATATGCCTTTATCGCCACGCTTGGCAGACGGGTTGGCGATCGCAGTTATTTTTTATTTTTTTTATTCACGGAATATACTGTATCATACAAATATTTTACATTGAAATATCTTATATACTTATAGACTAAGAGAGTTTAGTTTAGTTTGATGGTGATAGATCGAAGAAGCCCTGCCCGTTCTCTGGTAGATTCCCTCGGGACGATTTCTACGTCCCTCACGGGAAGAGATGGGGTGATGATATTCTAAGCCGTCACCACACAGCAAATCACAAAGCGTTGCTTTTAATAGTATTAACAAAATGGTTTGAATAATTTGTTTTTTTTTTATGCGATAAAAAATACTGTTATGGTGTTTGTAAGGGATTGGAACTGGTAATTATAAAAGAGCTGGTTCAGTTATAGTACAGTATACTATCTCTTCATATAGCCAATTGAGATAACAAAACTTTTAAAAGGGCGAAATAGTATTTTACCCCGAGGTGGAGTACTGTTGATGTAAAGTTAGGTTTTAATTACTTTTGTCCACCGATATGAGAACATTTTGCAGGACAAGAACGTTAATGCCTCTCAGTAATAATAATCGTTAATTATATAATAAAATAAGCTATATATTAATAATAAAACTAATATTATGTGAAATGGAATAAGTTATATAATTAATTTACTTATTTTTATTAGTGTATATGGTTTTTTGTTTGTACAAAAGTACAGGGATAGCACCGATTTGCACAAAATAGAGGTTGTATTTGTATGTATTTATTTTTATAGGTTCATATAGTCCTAGGTAAATTATATTTTTGCCACAAACCAGTAACTAATATTGCACAATAATTGATATGACACCATTGATATTTGATAAAAAAATTGGTCTGAGTTATTTTTTTTCTATTCAACAGGTAGGTATGTTGAGTACAAAAAAAATAATTCAGAACAATTTTCCTTTTTTCAAATATCAATTTCATCAAAGACAAAAAAAAAACATTTGGTAAATTCACCCTGATAGCAGTCTTTAATAATATCCGACGTGGGTTTTCAACGCTGGACCTCATTATCTTCACAAACCTCATTATTTTTCTCCGAGTGACTTAGTATCCGCATTTGTAGATTGCAAAATTCTTATAAATTTGATTCTGCAGATTCCCTGCAGAACCACTCCAACTGCATAGCCATGCCAGATGCTCACTTATGCAGTCAGACCAGGAAAGTACTCATTTGTATACAAATGAGCCCAGACTTTGAATCCGCTGAAGACTTTTAAATTATCGAACACAAAAAGATTTCCGCAAAAATGACATTTTTCCTACGCTCCAGCGGTTTTTTATTTACCCCGACGCAAAAAGAGGGGTGATATTAGTTTGACGGCGATGTCCGTGTGTGTGTGTCTGTGGCATCGTAACTCTCAAACGGATGAACCAATTTTGATGCGGTTTTTTTCATTTGGTTGCCCGTTTCCTTGCGATGGTTATCAGCTATGTTTGGTTAATACTGGTCAAGCAAGGTAAAGATCTTTTCCAAAATGATGTAATTATAGTTGGAGTCAGGGTCTTCTAACGGTTTAGGTCATAATAATATAATAATAATATAATAAAGCCTCTTTATTCCATAACTCATTACAATTTTACATTTCAATAATTTTAGTAATGTTAGTGGTTTGTATTACTGTGGTTATGGATCTCGTTAAGAGTAAAGGCCTCCTCCAGTTTCTTCCATAGCTTTCTGTCTTTACTTCTGTACATCCAGTCTTTTCCTGCGATCTCTATAAGGTCATCAGTCCACCGTTTGCTTGGTCTTCCCACATTCCTTTTGCCTAGTATTGGTCCTTTCCATTTTGTAGTTAATAATGTCCATCTGTTGTCTGTGCATCTTGAAATGTGCCCTGCCCATTGCCACTTGAACTTCAAGGCTCGTGTGAGTGCATCTAATATTTTCGTTTTGTGTCTTATTGTTGTGTTTTTAATTTTTTCCACTTTCTTAATCTTAAGGATGCTTCTTTCCATTGCTCTCTGTGTTGTTGATATTCTTTGTTTTATTTTGTTTGTATAGGTCCATGTTTGGCACCCATATAATAAACAGGGCAGAAGACAGGTATCCATTATAGTTCTCTTTATGTTCATGCTATATTTCCCTTTTAAAATTTCTTTGTGGGTCCAGAACTTTTTCCATGTAATATTTATTCTTCTTTCTATCTCTTCTTCGTTGTTAGTTTTTCTGAATGATATTTGTTTTCCTAAGTAAATATAACTGTTAACATATTCTATAGCGTTTCCTTTCAATTTAATGGGTGTTTGGAAACTATTTGTCATTACTTTGGTTTTGCTTTTATTCATTTGTAAGCCTATGTTGTCACTTACTTGGTCTAATGTACTAAGCATGTCTTGAAGTTGTTTAGCTGTTTCAGCAAATATGACTATATCGTCTGCAAACCTGAGATGATTCAGTCGATGTCCGTCGATATTAATGCCATATTTAGCCCATTGTAATTGTCTAAAAATATGTTCTAGCACAGCAATAAACAGTTTTGGTGACAAAGGGTCACCTTGCCTAACACCTCTTTCTATTTTGATCAGATCGCCTTTTCTTTCGAGTTTGACCCTACTCGTGCTGTTGCAGTATATGTATTTTATGATGTTGATGTATTTATCTTCTACATTTGATATCTTTAAAGCTTTCCAGATAGATTTGTGACTGACGCTGTCGAAAGCTTTGCTATAGTCAATGAAGGCAATGTATAGTGGTCTGTTGTATTCAATGTACTTTTCAACTAGTTGTTCCACAGTTTGTATATGGTCGATTGTGCTGTAGCTGGCGCGGAAACCTGCCTGTTCTACTGGCTGTGAGGAGTCAATATTACTAGCAATTCTTTTAAGTACAATGGATGCAAAAAGTTTGTAAACACTTCCTAGGAGGCTGATGGGTCTATAATTGCCTATATCCGAAGGATTTCCTTTTTTATAAATTAGTGTAATGTCAGATGTACACCATTGTTTTGGTACTATTTCCGTGTCAAGTATCATGTTGAAAAGTACTGTTAGATGCTTAAGTAGGATAGGAGCTCCAAATTTGATGAATTCGTTTGTTAATCCATCTGGCCCTGGACTTTTCTCGTTTTTTAGGGCTTTAATGTGAGCGTATACTTCATGTTCTTCAATTGGTTTCACAACGTTGCCTTTTTTATTTTTCCGATCTTCTACCTTCTCGTTATCTTTCGTTCCGTACAGTTCTCTGTAGAATTTAGTTGCATGATCTATAACATCCTTTCTATTCTTCGTTTCATACGAGTTTTTCTCCAGTTTTTGTATCCATTTCTTTTGGAGTGTTAATTCCTTGTAAGCCCTTTTTGCACTTCTGTAGGTATTGAGATTTCTGGATATGATGTTTTCCCTGTGGTTAATGTAGTCTTGTTTTATTAATCTATTAGTCTTTTTGAATAGGTGAGCGAGATCCTCTTTCTGTCGTTTAGTTGTATTTTTGGTGCGTATTAATTCTGAGCGCTTCTTGATTAGTAGTTTTGTTTGTTCGCTAAGTATTGTGTGTTGTTTCTTTGGGGCGTCTTCGTTATTTTGTAAACTGTGTATTATTTTTTGTTCTAGGAAATCGTAATAAGTCTGAACATTCTCAAGCAAACTATTATTTGTGTGTTCAAGATTAGCTTTCAAGCAATTGGTGTATTTTTTAATTTCATCATCTGTTTTAAGGGTTTTCGGGGAAGTTCTAAAATTCTTTCTACTTTTCCTTTGTTGAGATATGGTGATTGTCGCTCGTAATAGTCTGTGGTCTGAAGAAAAATTTATTTGGTTTAGGACTTCAATATTTGTCACCATGCGAGGTTTGTTCGTCATGATGAAATCGATTTCATTTCTAACCTTTTGATTGGGAGATAACCAGGTCCATCTTCTTTTTTCTTGTTTCTTAAAGAAAGTATTCATAATTGACAGTTTGTGTTCAAAGGCGTAGTCTATGAGTTTCTGTCCCCTTTTATTGCGTTCTCCATAACCGTAGATTCCCATGCATAGATTTTCTTCTTTTTTTGGCTTTCCGATTTTCGCGTTGAAATCTCCCATGACTATTAATCTCTCATCCGCTAGATGATGTGCTTTCTCCATGTCGTTGTAGAATTTATTGATTTCTTCCTCTTGCGAAGTCTCTGTAGGGGCATAAGCCTGGATTATAGAGATGTTAAATTGGTCTATTTTTAGTTGTAGCAAGGCAACCCTTTCGGAGATCCCTGTGAAGCCATGTATTTTATGTTTATGTTCTTTCTTTATAAGGAATCCTACGCCATGTAAACCTTTAGTCTCTCCCACGTAGCAGAGAATGTGCTTCTCGTATTCTTCAATACTGCAGCCAATTCTTTTCACCTCAGATAAGCCGAGCACGTCAAAATTGATTTTATCGAGTGAATAAATGAGTTGAAGGTATCGTTCAACTGACGAAAGGGATCTTACATTGAATGTTCCAATTTTCATAGATGTATTTATATTTTTGACGTTTAGAATGTCTATATTGTTGTGATTATGTTTGTATTTTTCCTGTGGAGGGTGGTGGTCTAATTCCCCTCGAGGACCAGTCGGCTTGGGGAATGATTCATTATTTGTTTTGTTTTGCTTAAGTTTCGCTGTTTTGTTTTTCTGGTGGCTGATGTTTTTATGTCATTGTCTCTGTTCGTTAGGTTTAGTTAGGGAGGAAAGAGAGTTGCTTCGACCTCTCATTAGGTCAAAAGCATTTGTTCTGTTCGTTTTAGATGGAACATTTTGCTTCCGTGGTTGTTGTGTATTTCCAGGTGATGTCGACAGCCGTTTTCGTTTTTCATTTTTGGTAGTTTTTTCTTTAATAACCAGCTGGTCATAATTTATTACCGCAAAATTTCCTTTTTTTCTTTCTTGTAACATTTTCTCCCTTAATTCTTTTCTTTTTTCCTGAACTTCTTTGGGATAATCCTCAGTTATGTAAATGTTGCTTAAAGTTTTCTTATTCCTTAGTATTTCCGCTTTTTTCCAGCCATTTACAAATGAGACAAGTATTGGTCTGGCCTTATCGTCACTGGCTTTTTTACCAATGCGGCGTATTTAATTGATATCTCTACTATCGATGGAAATTTTCAGATCGGTACTTATCTTATTTGTGGTTGTCATGAGGAGTTCCAGTGTACTATTTTCAGATTCTTCTAATCCATACAGAATAATATTGTTGTTTCTCCTGTTTCTTTCCATCATTGCAATTTTTTTCTTGAGTTCTTGATTTTCTAATTTTAGCTCATCTACTTCACGAGTAAATGACATTAATTTCTCGTCCATTCTCGAAAGTATATCCTCAGTTTGCTTAGACATTTCTAACTTCATACGTTCGAAAAAGATTTCCATACTATCCATTATATGGAACTATAACTTTCGAGTTGGTAACACTACTTTGTTATTGGCGACACTGGTTTGTTGTAGGTAACACTGATTTATAGTGGGCAACACTGGTTTTAATCTGGCAACTCTGGTTTTATGTTGGTAGCACTGTTTTTATATCTGTATTCTGTAGTCTATGGATGATGACACAAATATTTTGTTTTGTGTTTGTGAATTAAGAATTCTAACCTGCTTCAGTGATGGAATTATCTGTGCACTTCACGCTTCCAACTGTATTGTTTTCTCGTACTTTAGACACAATTATGAATGTTGACTATCAATGTAGTTTGATGTGGTCGATAATAACTGTGGTTTTAATTAATTTCGCGAGAGCAACAACGGTTTAGGTCATATTCAATGTAATTTAATTTTGATTCTGAATTAATTTTTTAAACATCAATATAATGGATAATCAAATTTTAAATTTAACACTTATATTAAAATGTGTTATACAAATCAACTTTTACATAAATCTAAATTGAACCCGAGATCTGCGGCGAGAAAGGCTGGTATTTACCAACCACGGCCCGTCTAAAACACCGTGGAACATCAAGTTAGATAAAGTCGTAAGCTACAAAAATACATGGTTAAACTACGGATGAAAAACTCACAAACAATTTGGTACCTATAGTTTACAAATCACGCGCAATAAAAATGCTACCCTTACACGAAACATTGGAACAACCGCAACCGTACCAGTTTTTATTTTCACAAAACAATACACAGAAAAATTGGCTTTTTGTTGTTTCCTATTGTTAGTCTGTATATTCTGTGTATCAGGTCATTCGGTCATGTTGATACACACACAATCTATAAAATAAACAAGCGAGCTCTTCATTCATCACTATCAACCCCTATACCTAACGCGTGATCGGTGATCTCGTGCATGTGATCACACCCTCATTTAGAATTTCGTCTTTTTGCTTTAGTCTTCCATTCTTTATTTTTAATATAGTAGAACTAAATTTCAAAATAATAGATTAGTAACTTGTTATTTATTTAAGGATTTCAGAAAATATATGGACTAATTAATTTTTTTTGTAACTTTTATACTATCCATTATGTTTATGTACTGCATTGTGGCCTTGACAAGTACAAGTGTATGCATATATCAC
Source organism: Pseudoips prasinana (assembly GCA_951640165.1). NCBI lineage: Eukaryota > Metazoa > Arthropoda > Insecta > Lepidoptera > Nolidae > Pseudoips > Pseudoips prasinana. The sequence continues at coordinate 10,931,847 of OX621259.1, read as the reverse complement.
CCAAGTGCTGAATAAATTTCATTTCATTTATCACTATCATATTTACAGTACTGTAATAAGTTACATGTATCAACCCTATTCGATTATTAATTTATCTGCTTTTAATAGTATTTTATATCACGTCTGTCTATTGTATCACATCTTTGACTGAGTACTGTCTCCCAAGATACAGGCTTCAGCCTAGTTTGGGAACCAGAACCAGTAGGGTACCTATTGTAAATGACATGTATCATGGTTAAAAATCCGAATTGTGTAAAAAAAACCTGTCACAAATAATTTATTTTATTTTATTTATAACATTGCGCGATAGTTTTTTTGATAGTCCCTTATGGTGAATATTGAACCAGTAATGGATATGAAATTAGTGAGGAGAGTGTTTATGACGGTTTGTAATTGTGTAGTTTGACTAAGCCCTTAGTGTGATTCTACATGTTAACTAATAATAATAATAAAAAGTATTTATTTTCTCATCACAAATAGGTTGGATACATTAACAAAACATGTTTCGCATTGCTAAGCCTAAGTACATAGAATTTTGTAAGCAATTTAAGCTGTGCCCCGCGGTTTTACCCGCGTTAAATTTTATAAATTATCATAGCTCCCTCCCGTAGGTGATAGCGTGATAATATGTAGCCTATATGAACCGACCTCTTAGTAATATTCATGCTAAATTCGAAGTAAATCCATGTAGTACTTTTGAATTTCGCCCGGACATACATACAGACAAACAGACACACAGACAAAAATTCAAAAAAACAATATTTTTGGCTTCGAAATCAATTGTAGATCACGCCCCAAGTATCCTTTAAAAAAATATTCAATGTACAATTTTGACTTTCCTACGATTTTATTATATGTATAGATGTATAGAATAGAGATAGATTATATTTAATTTGTTGCATATAAGATATAATATTTTACTGATTTGGACCGCTTCCAATTTCAATATAATGTTGTTGTCATGAGTGTGACTTTTAACCCATCAAGGAGAGGGAAAGGGTAGTAACAAGGTGAAGCTACCGTACGTATCATATGCTACCGATACCATTTATTTGGTAGGATGAAAAAAGGTTAAATAAAAAAAAAAGTAAATGTTGTACAGGCGCCAGCAAATCCAACTACGCCAATCTGTCAAATCTCTTTTATAGATTTTCAACTTTATCACATAAACGTAAGGTTCACTTTCAATTGGGGCAATGGGTAGATTGGGTAGCTGGATGTGCTGGCGTCTGTACGTTAGAATCTGCGGGCGTCAGCATTATACGGCGCAAATACACCTTTGTCATTGGAAACTACAACATGTAACGTAATTAGCGCACACCCTCAAATACCCCAATTAGATTATTATGTTTTAATCATAATACATACACTGAATTTTTAATTTAACATGTATATGCATTGTTCTTTACTAATTTAGTTTCATGGAATATAGTTTATTTTTCTTTATTTTGTACTAGCTGTGCCCCCCGGTTTTACCCGCGTTAAACTTTATAAATGACCACAGCTCCTCCCCCGTAGGTGATAGCGTGATACTATGTTGCCTATATGTTGACCCGTCCTCTAAGTAATATTAATGCAAAATTTGAAGTACATCCATGCCGTATTTTTTTAGTTTAGCCCGGACATACATACAGACAAAAATTCTAAACACTATATTTTTGGCTTCTATATCGACAGAAGATCACGTCCCAAGTATCCTTTTTATTAAAAAAATGTTCAATGTACAGTTTTGATTTTCCTACGATTTGATGAAATGTATAGATTGAATGATGGAATTTGTATGAATACGAATAAAACTGCGATTTTAAAAGTCTTATTACTTTGACTTACGGTCCATTTAAATTTGATTTGACTATACATGTATGACAATAATTTCCGTAGTTTTAATTATATTGGAAAAAAATTACCTATATTAAAAATGATATAAATCGATTCAGTAAATGATTCTGAACAAACTAGTTTCAGGATGTGCGTTAATTAAGTTGCAATTGTATATTTGCATCTGTACGTTAGAATCTGCGGGCGTCAGCATTATACGGGGCAAATACACCTATGTCGTTGGAAACTATATATTTGAGCCGTTTGGAGCCGAACGGTCCTACCAATACGTGAAATCACACATCACTTGATCGACGCTTCCCTTAACCGGAGAGGTGGCCTTGTTTTGGGTAAAAGATTCAGAATTGCCATAAAGCATGGCGATGCGATCTGCCTTATGGGCACAGTGGACACTACCTCCCGACGATGCGGAGGAATTTTTGAATGTCCAGTTACTAAGTTATCATAAAAATCACCAGTTCACCTGAAAGAAGAAGAAGAAATACATTTATTCGACAATAGGCATACAAGAAACTACAGAACTAACTAAATATATATAAAAATCAAACAATAACATAGTTTAACACTACGCAATAGGTCCTGTATGTCCTTCACCATTTGCTGGGTTACACTCAGCGCTGATCTTCCATTGGTACCCGTGACGATCATGGATGTTAGGGCAAATTAGTGTGTGGGGGAGTGAATAAAATAAATTAATAAAAGTTATAATAGATAAATATAGAATAGAATAGAATAGAATAGAATACTCTTTATTGTACACCATAAGAATACATATTTTTATAGGATATTACATAAACAAGTTGTACAAAGGGCGGTCTTATCGCATAAAGCGATCTCTTCCAGACAACCTTAGGATGGATAGGAGCTGAACAATAACTAATAGCAGTAGGTGTACAACAAGACATACACCAAAATTGTGGTATATCCATAAAATAAATAAAAAAAAAAAGATTTAATAAATTTACTGTTAAAAAGATGGAAATGTAAAATAAACATAATTAAATAACTAAATAAGAAAAATACTTTATTTAACGTAGTACCATAAATTATACAGACAAATAGTGTTCTATGACCAGCTTTTTAAAAGTTGATATTGTCTGGGCACTTTTAATTTCGACAGGCAAGGCATTCCATAGTCGAACTGCCTGCACACTAAACGATTTTCCCATAAAAATGGATTTGTGCTCTGGGATATGTAGTTTTAAATTTTCTGATGATCTTAAGGATCGCAAATGTGTGTCACAAAGGAACTCGAAGCGTTCTTTAAGATATGTAGGAGTAGCAGGGTTAAAGAGAATGTTATAAAGCAAAGAAAGAATATGAGCATTCCGGCGAAGGCGAATTGGCAACCACTTGAGCTTAGTACGAAAGGAGGATACATGATCATATTTGCGAAGACCAAATATGAATCTTATACAAAAGTTTTGAAGTCGCTCAAGCTTATCGAGTTGCTCTTCAGTAAGATTAAGATAGCTGACATCAGCGTAGTCGAGGATTGGTAGGAGAAGCGATTGAGCAAGCGCAATTTTAGTGGTAATAGGGAGAAAGTTGCGTAGACGCCTAAGTGAGCCTACTGACGCAAATAACCTTCGGCTAACCGTCTTCAGTTGTGGGCCCCAGGATAAAGTACTATCTATTACTATCCCCAAATTCTTAACATTATCTTTATACGGGATAACAGTACCTTCAAATGTAATTTGGGGAATTTGGGACATGTCTATCCTAGTCACCATTCGAGAGCTGCCGATGATAAAAGCTTGCGTCTTTGACGGGTTAATCTTCAGACCAAAGTTATGACTCCATTCCCCAATGCGAGATAAATCAGAGTTGATTATTCTGATAGCATCTGGCAGGTTTGCAGGTGGAGAGTGGTAATATATTTGGAGATCGTCTGCATAAAGATGATAGGAGGAAGAAAGGTTATTTGAAATTGAATTAATAAAAATAGCAAAAAGCAATGGAGATAAAACGCCACCCTGCGGTACACCGGCTAGTGTGTTGCACCACGAAGACAAAGAGTCATCAATACGGACTCGTTGCCGGCGACCAAACAGGTAGGTGCGAAACCAATCAATCACTATTGGAGATATGTTCAGAGTGGCCAGAATGCCAAGAAGAATGTCGAAATCCACAGTATTAAATGCATTACTGAAATCTAATAGGAGGAGAACTGTAAGATTTCCATTCTCCATAGCACTCCTAATGTCTTCCGTAATAGTGACCAGGGCTGTGACAGTACTATGACTAGGACGAAAACCGGATTGCATTGGATTTAGGAGACTATTTTTGCAAACAAAGGAATGAAGCTGTTCATGGACCAGGCGTTCAAGGACTTTGGAGAGGAATGGGAGGATGGATAAAGGACGGTAATCAGCAAAAGAGGTAGGATTTTTGGTTTTGGGTATAGGAGTAATCTGGGCTTCCTTCCATGAGGAAGGAAAGCATCCACTGGACAAAGAATGGTTAAGAATGTGACATATGACGTGAAGGATTTCATCAAGGATAGGAATGATCATATTACGGCTGACATTGTCACTACCGACAGCATTAGATGCTATAGACAGAATGCTTTTCTTAACATCACAAGTAGTGAATTGATTAAAAAGAAAAGGTGAATGATCAGGAGTTGGAAGTGATGAAAGATGTGTCAAAGTGTTTGCTTTAGCTGTTCTGTTACATGCAGCTGAAGAGGAAAAATGTGCATTAAGCGCGTGAATATCCAAAGTTGTAGGAAGTGTATTTGGCACTTTCCAACCCCTAGTGATCTTAGAAATTTCCAGATTTTAGCTGGTTTACCGTTCTCAACGGATTTGTGGATATTTTGGCGTTGGGTGCTCCTACACATCTTGTTGCAGTTATTCCGAATCTCCATATATTTTTCCCGATTAATTGCCGTTGGTTTGCACTTAAATCTCTGCTTTGCCACAACCTTTCGAGCCATGATCTTTCTGATGTTGTCGGTCAACCACGGCGCTGGAAGATGTTTTATTTTTATTGTTCGTATAGGGGCATGTATGTCGTAGAGTTGAATGAGCTTGTTATTGAAGATTGTAACCTTATCATCAATGATGTTAGTTTCAAACACTGAACTCCAATCAATACTACGAGCCGATTCTAAAAGATTTTCAACATTCATACCACTAAAATTGCGCTGTAGAAGATATTTCGACTTAGCTTTGGGAGGGCGAACTTCATAAGAAGTAAAAATTAGATCATGGTACGAAAACGCATCAGCTGGGCATTGGCCATGCTTAGCGACATGATCACTAGATGAAATGAAAATGAGATCAAGTAATGATGGAACAGAGTTAGGAAAATGGTGAGTTGCACTTAGTGGGACACAGCAAAGATTAATAGATTCAAAAACTGACAAAAGAGTAGAAGCACGGGAGTCCTTTTTGAGAAGGCAGGTATTAAAATCACCCATTAGAATAGTATGACTGTAAGACGGAGTAAGATTAATAAGAAGTGTTTCAAGAGAAGAGAAGTAATTGATGCGGAGAGATGGGCAATAGTAAACACCAAGTAATAACCTCGTGTGGTGCAGTTCAACCTCAATAAAAAGGTGTTCACCGGCGTTTGGCAGAGGCGGTTGCGGTGACACATCGACTATTTTAAAATTTATGAAATTGCGTAGATATATTGCTACGCCACCACCAGCCCCAACCACACGGTCATTGCGTATAAGACTATAGCCTGGTAAAGTATACGCCACAGATGGGAGGCATGGTTTTAACCACGATTCCGATATTAAAATAGCATGGATATTCTTACAGTCAAAGTTTGCCAGCAAATCGGGAAAGTGTGCCGGAATGCTTTGGGCATTTATGTGGACAACATTGAAATTCTTAGGAACATCAGAAAAATTAGACACAAGAGTCTCACCAAGAGATGGAATTGAAACGAAGCTAGCATCACTATCTGCTGAAAAAAAACTATCAGTATCGCTTTCGTAATCAGACTCCAATATATATTTAATTTAAAAAGTTTTAACAGTAAAACTATAATTTTATCAATATTTTCTCCAAAAAAAAAATATAAGGTAGGAACTTAAATTACATTATTTTATTAGGGTCTCATTCATGCCACTCATTTTGCATATTTTGTATTCAGCCTTAATAGATAAATACACAGTCAAAAGCAGATCAAATTATAGATATTTTATAGTTTAATGCTTCAAACTGAATTTGATAAATGTTCACAAAGGTGACAAAGGCCTCCCCTAAAGGCCGATTAATTAGGTTAGGGGGCAACTGGTCCCAGTTCAAAACTCGTCCCCGGGACCACTTCTACTCTTTCTAATTTGGTAGTAGGCTACTGGGCCCAAGTTAGTTTAACTATTGGGACCATTTCTGTTCTGAATATTCTCTAGGGGTTAATTGGTCCCAATAAAGTGGTACTGGCTTTAGAAAAGGGAAATAACACATAAGGTAAGGTTAGTTGGTCTCGTTCGTTTAATGTGACTGCAGGATTGGCGCTATGATTAAGATGCATGGTTGCCTTGCGGGTTCGATCTTCTCAAAGGTCAGGTATTTGTCTGATTTATATATTTGTAACCTTTTTGACGATACAGGACTTTCCCAACGCGTGGGTATTGTGATAAAAAAAAGAAAAAGAGGAAATTATGTAATCATCACTATAAGTTTGTTATTCCATAATGTAAAAACATAAAACAAAAGTGCAGTTCTTTCTTAAGACAAAATACAAAAAACCTATGTAAATAAATAGTTTAAATATAAAGCTTAGTTAATTAATTTTCGATACAATGGCCTATACTAATATCACGATTAATTAATTCTAGAAATATTCTTCGTAGATGTTTGTGTGTTTGAAAGGGTAGAAGTGGACCCCGGACCGAGCTTTGAACTGGGACCAGTTGCCCCCTAACCCTATTAATTGAGGGCATATGCCATAATCGCTGGGTTGGCGATCGTAGTATGATGGTATTCCTCGGATGACTTTAACGGCACACATAAGGGATGAGATGGGTTTTGTGATATTCTTTGCCTTTATTCATTTAGTTGTTATTTTTCTTTTTAAATTAGTTATTTTTGTTAATAGAGTGAACGTTTTATCTTTCGATTTAGCAATACACAAAATAACTCAGGACTTAACCAGTCAGTCACACACAAATACTGCTAAATGAAGATTAGGGCTAGACAATGGTCATTAACCTAGCAAGACATCTAATGTAACCCACCCCACATACTGCTGAATGTCCCAGAGAAAGAGACAGATTGCAGTATAAAACATTATAAAAAGGAAAAAAAAATTTGGCAATACAGAAACCAAATTTCGGTTAACCTAATACATATAAGGGTGTTAAGCAAGGATTTTCATTCGCACCGGATTTAGATCTTAATGAATATAGCCTCTGTCTTCAAATTTAATTTCCCTATCAATGTGCCACATCGCTTATACCGAAGTAATTACTTTGGCACAAAGACTGTGCCTAGATTAAGTTTGCAATCAAAATCTTTAGGGACAATCCCTTTTAATCCCCGTTCGTTCTCACTGTTACCTCAACAGAAAGACGAGAACGCTGCGTGCAAACCAACTGGACTGGACTTTGTAAGCTCCGATACTTCGGTTAAAAAATAATAGTTTAAAATACTAAAAAACACGCTATAAGCACGCACTACAAATTACAAAAACCCTTTTATTTAATACCCTTATCATGGGGGTGCATTTCAAATAGCCTATCCACCGCCATCTTGGGGAAGCCATATTGGATTTGTAATGACGTTTCTTAGCTAGTCATGTATTGTCATCAGAACTCAGAGCGTGTGCAAAATTTCATCCTAACCTAACCGGGAAGTGGGTAAAATTAAGATTTCAAGATTTTCTTACATACATAGTTAGTTATGAGTAAAGCTAATAAAAGCGTGTTAAAAAGATAGTCAGATTTCAGCGATTACTTTTATTATTTTCTTCATTTATTTATTTTACAAATATATTTTCAAAAGTTTATGCATTTGTCGTACAAAACCGTGTAATCGGTTTGACTGTAGGATCGAGTGTCTGTACAACAACTATTTTTCTTTATAACAAAATAAACTACTTCTATAAATATTCATATTGCATTAAATTAAATCTATTAGGTGTTTATTTAACTTAAATTTAAATTTATTTTTATCAGTTTCATGCCGAATGTCATCCGGCAGACATTTTAACAGGTACGGCAAGCGATTTTTAGTGTACGGTCTCCATAATAGTTTGTAATTCTAGGTACTGGCAGCCAGTGTCATCGAGCTCAGCGACGGCGACTACTCTCTACGGAGACTAGCTTGTTGATTTGTCTGCGATTTTTTTTGCTTATTTTATATGGGGAACAAGGGCGTATCGTTACTGATGCGACCGCCACCCTTTTTCTTTGTGGAGAGGTTGGGGGTTGAGGTAGGTTGATTTGTGTGAGATAAGATAAGATAACTCTTTATTGTACATCAAAACATCACAGGATACGAGAATACAATAACATAGATCACAAAATTGTAGAATTGGCGGGCTTATCACTAAATGTGGTATCTTCCAGGCAGGGATTGGAGTTTATGTGGTGGTAATGTGGTCTCTTCCAGGCAGGGATTGGAGTATGTAGTAACAGAGATAGGGTAGTGAGATTTTGGTACAGGAATATCTATACATATAATAAAATCGTAGGAAAGTCAAAACTGTACATTGAATATTTTTTTTAAAGGATACTTGGGGCGTTATCTACAATCGATATCGAAGCCAAAAATATAGTTTTTAGAATTTTTGTCTGTGTGTCTGTTTGTCTGTATGTATGTCTGGGCTAAACTCAAAAAGTAGAGCATTGATTTACTTCAAATTTTGCATGAATATTACTAAGACGTCGGGTCAATATATAGGCTACATTTTATCACGCTACCACCTACGGTGGAGGAGCTATGATAATTTATAAAAATTTAACGCGGGTAAAACCGCGGGGCACAGCTAGTACATAATATGTACAGACGCCAGCACATCAAGCTACACCAATCGGTCAAATTTCCTCAATTGAAAGTGAACCTTAAACATATGTGATAAAGTTGAAAATCTATAAAAGAAAATTGACAGATTGGGGTAACTGGATGTGCTGGTAAATTATATATAATATGTGGAGATCGCTAAGTTTGTGGGCGAGATACAAGTTATTTCATTGCGAAGGAAATGGCGTTCTTAGCTAGATGCTCTCACCGGTCCGTAGTCAAGCAAGTAGGCTTGGGGTCATTCCATGGATGGGTGACCACCAAAGTAGTTTAATTTCTGAGCGCCTCCGTGCTTCGGAGGGCACGTTAAGCTGTCGGTCGATGCGAGAGCGACATAGCCTGCCGCAGGCCTGACAAGAGAAGTTTGCGATGGTTGTTGCCAAGCCGCTTTCATGTCGCTTCTGTCTCTTATCAGCAAGTACTTCGGAACGTGAAGCAGAATCGTTGTACCCCTTCGCAAAGGCGAATATATATATATATATATATATATATAAATTATATATTAATATTATGATTCAATGAACGAACGAACGAACATCGTATCATACATAAATATATTTCGATAAATATATTAATTGCCGGTCACCGTAGCCTAGTTGGTAGTGCTCCTGCCTACGAAGCTGGTGGTCCTGGGTTCAAATCCCGGTAAGTGCAAATATTTGTGTGATGAGCACGAATATTTGTTTCTGAGTCATGGATGTTTTTTATGTATTTAAGTATTTATCTATCTATATAAGTATGTACATCGTCGCCTGGTACCCATAGTACAAGCTTTGCTTAGGTTGGGGTTAGGATGATCTGTGTGACATTGGCCCTAGATAATATAACATTATAAAAAAAAAGGCTTGTTCAAATATGTAGTTTCTCTTATTCCTTCTTTTTTGCCTTTTAAGACGTTTCACCAAAAAGTATTGTATTGTCTTAATAAGTTGACATGTATGTTATAATTGTATTGTTACTGTCAAAGCGAACAGCTCACTAACTTACAAGACCAATTAATAATGTGTTAATTAACTGCACATACATTTCATGCAACACCGCCGTATAATTATCTTAACAAGCTCTGCTTAGTTTAGGATGAGATGATATGATATGAGGATATTATTATATTAGGACTTGGCCTCGTTGGTCTAGCGGTAGCGTGTTCAACCGCAGCAAATGAGGTCCCGGGTTCAAATCCCGGGTCGGGCCAAAAAGTGATTTTGGGATTTTTCCGTAAAAAGAAATTTCTCAGTATCAGCCCGAAGAGTTGGCGGTATTATACCCCCGTGCCTCGGAGAGCACGTAAAGCCGTCGGTCCTGTACCTGACCTCTTTCCGGTCGTGTCGCCCATCGCATCATGAGAGTGATGGAATAGAAAGTGCTCCTGTATTTGCGCACACACTTGTGCACTAGAATATGTCCCACGCATATGGCTAATCGCAGTTGAGACTGGCCGCCGTGGCCGAAATTCGGCTAGGAGGACATTATTATTATTATGAGTAATAGTAATAATATCCTGGGAAATTATTCACACACGGCCATCTGATCCCAAACTAAGCTATGATACTATGGAAACCAGATAATGATATACTACATATACTTCTTTTCTTTTGTAAATACATACTTAAATAGATAATTACACCCAGACTAAGGACAAACAGACATGTTCATGCACACAAATATGTATCTGGTATCGGTGGGAATCGAATTTACGACCTGCGGCGTGAAGTGCAAGCATCTATCAACCACGTCAATCGGCCCGTGAAAGACTAGTTTCTGCTGGTGACATTGCTTGCGTGATAATATAGGATATACTCAAGAAAATAAAATGTAAGACTTGAAATTTATGATCAATTTTATAGTCCGAGGCTCCAATATCCCTTGTTAGATAATAATAGGAATAGAAGTATCTACGAATAAGATTAAAAGAATTATAAAAGCCAAATTGTGTAGCAGCGCTTACTACACAACTTCTGATTATTTAAGTGACAAAACGGCTTGGGATTGAGTCGCTCTAAATGAACACATTTAAATAAAATGTAATTCTATGTTAAGAAATAAATGTTTAAACAAAAGATTCCTACTGAAATGTAATTCTATGTTAAGAAATAAATGTTTAAACAAAAGATTCCTACTGAATTTTCTGGCAGTTTTTCTCAGTAGCTGCCACGTCATGCACGGTAGGGTAAAAAAATATTGACGATTCCACACTAATGTATTATTTTTATGGAATAAACTAATTTTGAATTATGATTTTGTTTTGAAATAATAAATTTAATTAGTCTTTAAATAAATAAGTCCGCCTTTGTTCATAGTTGTGCATAAAGTTTAAAAACAAACATTTATCATATAGTCATCCCGTGACCACGATCAATGCAACTTGGTCGAAACGTCGGGAAAATAACAATAAGGTTAGTCGCGTTAATACCTGTTAACAATAATAATAATAAATGACTTTTATTTCGGACAACAATACAGATCCATATTTTGTTAATAAAGTGACTTATGAACTAATGTTAGTAAGGAAAATTGGTGAGAAGGTATTACAAATTAAGGTAGGTACTCTGTCTGTGCAGAACGCAATAATGCACCCTTACTTTATTACCCTCTGCACAAACTGTCCAACAATGTTCATATATAAACATTTATGAGACTGGATTAAGGGACAGGTACCCGCGTTCGTAGAGCGCCGACCTGGGATTGTTTTTTTCCTGGTGTATCTGCTTTTCATTGCCTATTCCCAGTCAATTCCTCTAATTCAATCAATAGCCATAGCTAGATGCTCTCTCCGGTCCGTAAGTGATCAGCGAGGTTAAGCAACTGGACTTGAGGTCAGTCCATAGATGGGTGACCACCAAAGTGGTTTAATTTCCGAGCGTCTACTTGCTTCGGAGGGCACGGTTGTAGTCATTAGACAACAGTCAATAATCACTTTTTTTTTTTTTTTTTTAAAGACAGCACTCGCGCTAGGAAATCTTATCCCTGTGTTGCGGGGTACTTTACAAACATATAATAGACGGGCACAAATTACATCCATCTTCCGGGCGGCTTGAACAACTGTGCCACTAGGATAACCACTAACCAAACGATAAGTAAGTATGATTATCATAGGCCATAGGTCATTTAAATTTTAGTAGGTTAACTTTTACACAAATAATACGCATCAAAATCTGGTTAGGGAAATAGCCATATTCGTTATATTTCAATTATTATCGCGGAGTGTTCATAACGGCTGGTTCGATAAAATAACATCAGAAATGAGATCGGGCTGTCCTATTTCAAAATCAATTTTGCCGACAATAGAACGTATCGGGGTTGCCACTTATTATAAAAATATGGTAATATTTGGAAAATGTTTAAGAATTTTGTAGCGATATGTTGAATAAATATTTAATTTGATTTGTAAATTCTACCGGCAGAAGATAATAAAAAGAACTAAGCGAGCCTTACAGTAGGGGAATACGATATGTAATATCTGACATGTTATCATTCTTTAAAATGAACGTGAAACCAATTTGGCTTAAGGTTGGTATCACGGCGTACTGTCTGTCAACATAGTGTATGCGATGAAATATAGAAAAGAAAGTACTATACAAGTGGAACATTCGGAACGGCGTTATTAAAAAGACCAGGAGAAAATTTTGTATTGCGATTTTATTTTAATTGAATTCTAGAGTAAGCAAATGTTAAATAGTTCCACAATTATTGACAGATGTTTGAATTAAGTTTTAGTGTTCGATCTCATGGCTGGTTCCCCTATATATATATATATATATATATAAGTAAACAAATATTATTAGGCTTTTATAAGTCTGAGAGACTTAGGGCCAGCACAGACAGAGAGAAGCGCAGCGGAGAGGATTTTATTAAGCCACTAGAAAATCAACTTTAAAAATATTAAAATAAAGTTCATATATGCTTAAACATAATATGCCCGGGACCGCGCGAGCATTTTATGTTAGGTTCAAGCATAAATGCACTTTGTTTCTATAATTTTAAAGTTGAATTCCTAGTGCTTTAATAAAATCCTCTCCGCTGCGCTCCTCTCTGTCTGCGCTGGCCCTTAGTAGTATAAAACTACCAACGCGATTCTTAATCAAATAGCTCGTTTATTCGAAATGTTTTTAGTTGTATTTCAAATCAAACCGATCATTCCTATTCCAACGGTTAAGTTATTACATCATAATTTTATTTTGCAATCGGGTGTTCCCCGTCACTTAACCTACGCTATTTCGCTATGACATGAACTTTGAACCGCTATGAGTGCTTTCCCTACAACCATGAGTGGCTATGTAGGTTCCGAATGGATGAACCTGTAGTGGACGACTACAGTATAAAACCTACTTTGTATAATTTGTCTATGATAGTGAGTGAAATTTAAAAAGAAAAAGACGTGTGGCACTCGGAGACTGCAGCGGTAAAGCTATTGCATAGCATTTTTATCAACTTATGCAATCATAATTATTTATTTATTTTATAATACTGCATTTGTGATAATAATAATAAAATGAATGTATATAGAGTACTAACTCATTTTCTTTCACTATTTTTTCGTGACTTTCTTCATTAATAAATGCACTTTGTTTCTTCATATTTAAAACACTTTCTACACAAATTATACGAGTACAGATATTCACTGTTGTACGTAGATGATACATACCTATACACCTATATACTTTCTCACAAACAGCTGATTACGGTAGATTTCCAATACAACCAATGCCACCTAAAGGCGGGTTGCTGAACTAAAGAGACAAGCGTGATATTTCAAAAAGTCATTAAAAGTTCTGGTATTTATCGATAGATGGCGGTTGGAGTGGGGGGTGTTAGGTTTTTTTCGTTACGGAATTTCTGGATTCGGTCCCCACGCTCAAGGCCCGCGATAGAAGCTATGCAATAGCTTAAAATATTACTTCAAGATTAAATCAGAAAAAGAAAACAAATTTTCATGTTAACTTGCTTCTCATTTCTACTATTACTTCTAATAAATGATTACCCTCACTAAATTAGTAACCCCGACGTGATATGAACATGCAACGTTCTGATTGACCATCTGACCATTTTCAACTAGATTTTTATATCTGAGACAAAGTTTAATCAAGACGATTCTTAGACATGTTTCATGAATATGGTCTGATCTTAAATTGCAGCTATTTAACAAAGCATTTTAGCTTCACTAGCAAAGACGTAATCAGATCTTAGAAGGCGATTTTAACCGACTTTTTAATATATTAAAGACTAGCTGTGTCTGCGACTTCGTCCACATATTTTGTAATGACTCCGTAAATGTTACATCAGAATATCTCTAATATTTTGCTTCGCGAGCGTTCCCATTGAGGGACCACATATGAATCTTGAGCTTTAAAAAGCGTCAGCCGTTAGTAAAAGTTCTCAAACAATTGTAAATTTAGCCACTAGTTTGTAAAAGTAGCCACTCCAAAGTTACAATCGGTCAAAGGTGGTCCGTCAGACGTGACTGAGAGGCATCCATAACTCATAACATAGTTACAATTTACAAAACTAATCATATTAAATATCGACCTTTCCTATTTGCTGTATAAAAAGAACTAGCATGCAGAATATGGTAGGGACCATATTCTGCATCACACATGACAAAGTAGGTATCAAGCGATCACCACAAGTTCAGTTTGTGTGAAAACCATAATGGAATTTGGAATTTTTGGATGGTTTTAGCGTTAGTAAAGAGTATTTAAACGATTGTAAATTCAACCCTTAGTTTGTTAAAGAAGCCATACAAAAGTTACAATCTATCAAAGGTGGTCCCCCAATTGAAACGCTTATCACAGGAAAACTACAATTTACTTAGCATACGGAAGTTAAATTGACCAATGATACAGTCTATCCTTTGATGATAATAAGTAATCTAATTCCTAAGTAAGCGCGACAGACAGACAGAGTTACTTTCACATTTATAATATTATATATAAATAAGGATTTTAAACTGCGAGCGTATATTATTCCAGCGACAAAGCTACAATATAGTCAGGTCAATACAGTCAACTTTTTCTCAGTTTACGCCCAGATAAAAGTCAGCGCAGTGGAATTATTCATGACCTGACTTTACTTAAATCGATGCGAGCGGGTTAGTACCCAGTTACAGTGCATTGGCTACTAGCTTTCTTTTCTTTATACAATAGGATGGCAAACGAGAAAGTGTGCCATCTGATGGTAAATGTTCACCGCCGTCCATGAACACTCGCAACACCAGAGGAACCGTAAGTGCGTTGCCGGCCTTTAAGAAATCCATCAGTACTTATCACAATTCCCTCCCAAATATTTGCCGACTGGCATCAAGAACGAGCCGATCCCGTCGAGGAGTCGCCGGGGTGGCGGCGCGCGGCGGTAGCCGATACCCCAACTCCCCTCGGGGCTGCGGTGCGGTATGGGAAGTATCCTCTTCTGTCACCACGCGCAAGCAGCTCCTGGGAGACAGCGATCTGTTTGTAGCGCAGTCGCTGTGTCGGATTGGCAGGGGTCGCCAGTAAGTTAGGGCAATCTAGAGCCCTCCCAGGGTACATGCCACGATCATAAGGAGCAGCATTCCCGCGTTCCCGGGGCTATTGCCATCAGGCGTCAAGACTTCAAGATATGTGGGATATAATTAGTCAAAACTAATAGTAATATCTACTTATTATTAGTACTATACCGCTAATTAAATACATACAAATATAATAAGTAAATAACATAAATAAGGATAATAGATATCTTGGGACAATAGAACTAACTTTGCCATCTTATCCCAACTAGACAGGGCCTGTATCAGACAACAGATAAACATACCTACTTATATGTATAGGTATATCTAAAAACTAGCTCTATATTCCTTTACATAATACTTGTATGTACACCAAACCTTTGTGAAAGAGATAAATAATAATAATATAATAATAATAATATTCTGGGACACTATTAACACACGGCCATCTGAACCCAAACTAAGCAGAGCTTGTACTATGGAAACCAGATAACTGATATAATACATATACTACTTTTCTTATGTAAATACATACTTATATAGATAATTACACCCAGACTCAGGACATACAGACATGTTCATGCACACAAATATCTGTCCTGGGTGGGAATCGAACCCACGACCTCCGGCGTGAAAAGCAAGCATTTGCCAACCACGCTAACAGGCCCGTCATAAATAAATACATTATTATTATTACATATTACATACATATTATGCATAAATTACACCCAGACAAAGAGTAAATAATTGTGCTCATCACACAAATATTTATCTTGGGTGGGATTCGATACCACGACCTCTGGCTTAGCAGTCAGACAACAACCACTAGACCAACAGGCCAGTGAACACCAAATAATGACTTATATCATCATCATTATAGAATAGACTAGCTGTGCCCGCGACTTCGTGCGCGTGTTAATTAGTTTATTTAGATTTTCTTGTAAAATAAAAGACTTTTTCTAAAATAAAAGTAGCCTAAGTTACTCCTTATTACATCAGCTACCTGCCAATAAAAGTCACGTCAAAATCGGTCCAGCCATTTAGAGATTAGCCGGAACAAAAAGACAGACAAAAATTGTAAAAAATGTCATTTTGGTGTATGTACCGTATATATATTCCTATTAATGTAGTAAAATCCGGTTATTTCAATATTATAAACAGACACTCCAATTTTATTTATTTGTATAGATAGCGAAAGACGCCCACTGCTGGGTAAAGACCTCCCTCAAAGATCTCCACAATTTCCGGCCTTACCCTACCCACATCCAGCGACTTTCAGCGACCCTCACAAGATCATCGGTCCATCTTGTAGGGGGCCTGCCCAATCTGTGTTTTCGGTTAGGTAAATACACAGTAATCTCTAATTTAAAAAAAAAAAAAACAACATATATACAGCTAGTTACTTCTTAATAATGTAAGCCACATTTTATAGGTTTTAAAATCAGTTTTTGAATAGGTAAAGCCATTACAAACAAACGTATTAAAATATTTTTGTTCATATTCGTTTCGAAGTTCAGAAAAATGGTCTGAAAACCCTAGTACACGGAAACCGTATTCAGCGAAGAATTGGCTAGCAAGTATTCTGTCGGCTACATTTATTGTTGAGCAGGAATATCGTAAACGCGTGTTTGTGCAAGATAAGACATGACTTTAACGTGAAATGTACTTAAGAAAGTGTTGAGATAACTTTATAGTATTGATACGTTCATACGTGCGAGTCTTTATTTTGGTTGCTTTTTGTGAGTTATATTTTTGTTACGTATACGAGTATGTCGAGGCAGGACGGCTTGAAGGCTCTTCACCACTACTCATCCTCTTATAATTTTATGGGTAGGTGAGGGCGGAACAGAAATAAATTACTTCAAATTACAATCAACGTAATTCACAAGGATCACGATTTAATTAGATGTTTAGTGATTCCTACAATGTAAAATCAATCAAATTAAATCTTAAAATATCGTGATGGCGAAGATTCTCAGCGATTCGTCACAAGCGTGGTGCGCGGGCACCGCCTCGTTCAAAAAGTGACTTCAAGATGACCGCCCACACTACCATCGACAATGACGCTTCGCTAGGTTGACATTGACAGACCTGTCAACCTGACGTTTGACGTAAACGCCGTCAAGTATGTAAACATTGCCAATTGAAGTTTATTAGATTACGGGTTTTAGTGCGTTCTTCCGCTCAGCGGAAAACACTTACAGATGCCAACTGTGATATAGACTATACCAAACTGCTTACACCATTCTTTCCACGAAGGTCGAAGACCTGGTGGAGCAGCTGCACGCTCACGCGCTACTCGCGGTAATCTCTTATGGCAATAAAATCCTTCACTCTTCTCTAAAACCTCTTAACAATATCGTACACGAAATCAATCACAAAATATTAAAAAAAAAACATTGTAACGCGCATAAACAACGCCCCACAAACTAGCTCTAGAAATGAAATAAAACTTTATGACGTAGTTGCTAACGTCATAAAACGAACTTACACTTCAATATATTTTACCTATATCGTCGCAGTAAAACTGGATTTCTAAAATGAGCTTGTACGTAAAACTATAACCTATAAAACTGTAGAAGTCTTTAACTATTTATCCATAAACTTCCTAAGATCTAGAACATAAATTTTTCATGGAGGGTTTTGTCCAGCAGTGGATGTACTTTGGCTGACATGATATTGATGATGATGACATCTTTTTCTGTGTGCTGTGTGGCTGACGGCCATAAAGCATGTGTTACATACCACCCGTCTCCACAAAGTAACTCTTTTATGGGACAATGTACAAGATTCTAAATCGGCTTCAATGTTGACAATCGATTCCGGACCATTTATGACTTCACATGTGCTCATGGAAGCCGATTTAACGATTTAGTCATATTTAACCATTATTTATTGGAACGCCATTTAAGAAATCGATGTTCGGCGACTTAGCCGGTAGAGCCCCGGACTATATTCTACACTACATATTCGAGTGTCAGTACCACGGTGCGGTGGCGGAGCGGTTAAAGCACATGGGGCCGGATTCCCCGTCGTCGTGGGTTCGATTCCCACCCGCACTTAAATTTACACATCTCATTTTAAAGATGTCTAAAATATTGAATAGCTTGCAATACGACTAAACACAATAACCATAATATATATATTGTGTGCACTATTATATAAAGGGGAATTATAAAAAGATCGAATACAAAAATACTTAGCGACTGATGTTGAGATACTGTTTTAATAACTTGAGCGGCATAATTAACTAAACTAACGACGAATATTGATTAAGAAGAAAATCCAGAATAAGCTTACAAAAAGTGGCTTACAATTAATCCATTTCAGATATCAAAATTCTAGCCGTGCGACTAAATTACTAATTGAGCTATTAGAAATACAGAGAGGGCAACTTCCATATTAGGATAGAGACGAGTTTTCCGGAAGTTATTTGGGTTAGGTTAGAACTGTGATCATCAAGCACTATTGTTAGTGAAGATTGGTGAAATTTTACAAAAATCCCATATTTTTTGGAGCTTTTTGAATTTTTCAGGAGACATACAATGCAAATCTAAACAAAAACAATAGCGCTTGAAGTCTGCCGCACAAGCCTCTGTTCTCTCTGATTGGTCAAAGCGAAGAAATATAAGGTCACTCAAATATTATGAAGCTTCACATTGTGTATTTTAAGTAACTCAAATTAATAATTGTTAGTAGCTGTTCTGTTGATTTCTCGTCTCTCGCAGTCAGTCGCTCACTTAGTAATATTAAACGTAAATTCATTATTTTTGTCACTTAAAACTTTAATTTACAGTCACTCGTTTAAATGCTACCCTTATTTAAACCATATAATATATGCATTTTCTTCGTCCTAGTTTTCCTTAGAC
Organism: Pseudoips prasinana; assembly: GCA_951640165.1. Classification (NCBI taxonomy): domain Eukaryota; kingdom Metazoa; phylum Arthropoda; class Insecta; order Lepidoptera; family Nolidae; genus Pseudoips; species Pseudoips prasinana. The sequence continues at coordinate 10,912,675 of OX621259.1, read as the reverse complement.
TATGCCCGAAGATCGTATAGATTCAGATTCAGATACTTTATTGTGGATCATAGGTAGGTACAAAATACAGATGTTGAACAATTTTAAGATCAGCCATGTCCCGCCCTTTGGGCATACAATAATTAACACAAAACTAAAACAATAATTACATAACACAATGTCAATAAATTAATTTAGAAATATATGTCAAATTTAATAATTGTCAAGTTATATAATAATAATTAAGATTTCTACATAAATTCGATCACAGGTATACAAAATGTCAGGACTATTGCTAGAATACTGACATTTATAATCATGCCAGCTGAAAGACGTCCACTGTTGGACATAAACATCCCCCAAAGCCTCACATTTGCCGTCAGGTATTCCTAAAATAACAAAAATCTGTTATACTTTACTGAATCACCCAAATCCCCGAAAACATTATGATGCTATTAAGACGCTCTTGCTCCATATAATTTCGAAAAAGACCTCGTTTCAAGAAATCTAACTGGCCAGTGTTTTTCAAGTGTAACTGGTAGACTACCGAGTACGGGGCAACTGGTAAATTGTTTTGGCCAATTGGCTTTGAACGAGTTTAAGAAAACAAAATGTATGAATGACTGATGTAATATCGACGGTCACCATAGCCTAGTTGGTAGTGCTCCTGCCTACGAAGCTGGTGGTCCTGGGTTCGAATCCCGGTTAATGCAAATATTTGTGTGATGAGCACGAATATTTGTTTCTGAGTCATGGATGTTTTCTATGTAATTAAGTATTTATCTATCTATATACGTATGTATATCGTCGCCTGGTACCCATAGTACAAGCTTTGCTTAGTTTGGGGCTAGGATGATCTGTGAGACATTGTCCCTAGATATTATTATTATTATTATAATAGGATCACTCGATGGGGACGAAGTATTGTGATTGGTTAAACAAATCACAAGAGCAACAAATAATAGCGCTATATACTCGTGGTGGCAAATGGCAGTGGGCGGCGCACATAGCTCGTAACACCGATAGCCGTTGGGGCAGAAAGGTTCTTGAGTGGCGACCACGAACCGGAAGGCGCAGCGTAGGCAGGCCCCCTACAAGATGGACCGATGATCTTGTGCGGGTCGCTGGAAACAGCTAGATGCGAATAGTGCAAGACCGACAATTGTAGAGATCTTTGGGGGAGGCCTTTGTCCAGCAGTGGAGGTCTTTCGGCTGATATGATGATGATGATGACTCATGGTGAGCTGACCTGGAAGGCGTTCGTATGGTTCGTATGTAACGTTTTTCACAAATTCATACCAATTAATAATATAATAATAAATAAATTATCTGTTTATTGCATTAAAAATTTACAATTATATGTGACAATTCTTAACTTAATCTAAAACTAAATAGATTATTCAGTTAAGGAGTTGCTATACATGGCATCTAAAATATAATAATGATTGATTACATAATTAGTCGGGTACTTAAGTAATAATTCACCTCTTATCAAGTAAAACTTCTTTGCGTGTTGGCCTTGAGGAGGAAGCTGGTGAATGCATGACGATAGACGAGGAGGCGAACGGAAGTTGAGACGGAGATAGAAGTTAGTGAAGATAGAAAGGAGTAAGAGTTACGTTTCGTATATTACTGTAGGGTTAAGAGAGAGAGGTGCGAGCACACATTTGTTAGTTAACCTGCCCGAGAAGGGAAACAATTCAAATACGGAATACAATACAAGAATTTATTCAATTATATCATAATCATACAGCTAACAATATCCAGTAATTTTACTAACCTTACTCAGAGATGTCTCGTTCCAAAGTGAAGTATCGATGACCGACCGGAACTGACACTACCTGTGACACTGACATTCGGACAGCAACGCCCGATTAATTATTACAATAACTAGGTACCGTCGGTATGACATGTGAAAAAGTATAGTGTTGCCAGAGTACTATAATAACGATAGTCGTGTTACACATTTTCTTTCTCTTTTTCTCTCATAGCCATTTACGGTTCGTATATCTAAGTTTTACTGCTATCGTATCGTATAAAGTCCACTCGAATTTTTCAAGTTATTTAAAGAGAATGTTTTGGGTATGCTGTCACTACCATAAAATAAAGCAAAGCCTTCAAATTGTACATTATAAGGCATTGTGTCCAAGTTATCCACTTGAATGTAGCCCGAGAGGATAGTGTGGACGTACTATTTGTCCTGGAGTAACTTCATTACGTAGATAAAATGCCGTTAGGGGACGCAGGCGGGGTCTCAGTGGCAGAAGCAAAAATAAATGCCACGAAAATTAAAAGGTCGGTAATATATTTTATGCAATATCCTCCTAGCCGAATTTAGGCCACGGCGGCCAGTATCAACAGAGATCAGCCATTTGCGCGGGACATATTATAGTGCTCAAGTGTGTGCGCAAACACAGGGGCACTTTCTATTCCATCACTCTCATAATGCGATGGGACGCCTAGTGACACGACCGGAAAAAGGTCCGGTACAGGACGACGGCTTTACGTGCTCTCCGAGGCACGGGGGTGTAATACCGCCTACTCCCAGACTTCGGGCTGATACGGAGAAATTTCTTTTTACGGAAAAATCCCATATACACTTTTTGGCCCGACCCGGGATTTGAACCCAGGACCTCATTATCTGCGGTCGAACACGCTACCGCTAGACCAACGAGGCAGTCATTTTATGCTATAACTAGTATAACACTATCACGATGATTAAGCATAAGGACTCATAATTATATACATACCGTATATATAATCACCGTAGCCTAGTTGGTAGTGCTCCTGCCTACGAAGCTGGTGGTCCTGGGTTCGAATCCCGGTAAGTGCAAATATTTGTGTGATGAGCACGAATATTTGTTTCTGAGTCATAGATGTTTTCTATGTATATAAGTATTTATCTATCTGTATAAGTATGTATATCGTCGCCTGGTACCCATAGTACAAGCTTTTCTTAGTTTGGGGCTAGGATGGTCTGTGTGACAGTGTCCAGATATTATTATATACTATCTAGACACGCGGCAGCGAGTCAAGCCAAGTTCTAGCTAACAGAATTAGCGCGCGTTAGCGTTAGCTCGCCAATTTTGTGTGTAATATTACACGAGCCATTTGGAGCCACGTCTCAAATTTGGCTCATATATTGAGACACACAATAAATAATAATAATTGCAAGATACACTAATTGTGCCCCAAATTTCATAGACAGACCTTGTTTAGGCTGATAGTCCAAACACAATTTTGCAGTTGATACCAAGACGTATATTCTTGTTTTAGTAGATACAATTACAATGAATTTTGTAATACACGCGGTTTGTAACAGTGTCGATGGCCGATTGTCGGGCAGCGCACGGCAAAGTGGCGCGCGCGCAGCGACCGTTGGTGCCACCCCTCCCTCAGTGGTGAGGCCCCCAGCGAGCCTGTGAGCCGGTTTACCGCGTTAACACACCTCAAACGGTTTTTTAGATATTAACATCGAAAATCGTCATTTTATAACTGACTAACCTATATCTCAAAACTCTAACCCAGTTTTGAACTGGGTTAGAGTTTTGAGCTATTGGTTCAATATTATAATGTATGACTTGGGTGTTGATTCAACGACAAAAGCAGTGAGATCTAAATGGATGCCAAGTCAATGGTCAGATGTTTTTCTTTTGTAAATACATACTTATATAGATAATTTACACCCAGACTCAGGACAAACAGACATGTTCATGCACACAAATATTTGTCCCGGGTGGGAATCGAACCCACGACCACGCCAACAGGCCCGCCGATCAGATGGCCGTGTGAATAATGTCCCAGGATATTATTATATATTGTTATTATTCTTAGTCCTAGTTATGTCGCCATAACGCTGCCACTGAACCCCCAATTTAGTTGTAGTACAAACAAACAGTACACAACGGAAGTATGAGAATAAATGTTAGCGCTGCGATCACACACGACTTGTACAAAGCTGGTTAATATAGGGCTAGACTGTTCAAGTTTGTGTTTGAGTTTATCTTGTACCCCACACTGTACATTTAGTGCTACGATATTTACAAATACGAAAAACAATAGTAAGCTTAACCATTGCTTTTCAAATATCGGAGCAATCGCTGTACTTACTTAACGTATGGGTAGTGGTCACCTTAGTCTTAGTATAGAAATACACAGTACGGAAACTTAATAAAAGATAGATTAGGACGGGCCTGTTGGCGTGGTTGGCAAACGCTTGCTTTTCACGCCACAGGTCGTGGGTTCGATTCCGACCCAGGACAGATATTTGTGTGCATGAACATGTCTGTTTGTCCTGAGTCTGGGTGTAATTATCTATATAAGTATGTATTTACAAAAAATAAAGTAGTATATGTAGTATATCAGTTATCTGGTTTCCATAGTACAAACTCTGCTTATTTTGGGTTCAGATGGCTGTGTGTAAATAATGTCCCAGGATATTATTATTATAGTAAAGTTTGAAAAAACGTGGTGTGAATAGGCCCTCTATTCGCACCACGTTTTTCAAACGCACCGTAGCCGCGCGTTTGTAACGATTAAAACAACAACAAACTGTTCTGGTAGGATAAAAGCGCACCGTCAACGCGCGTTCTAAAACTTTAATTTTTTTTTCGGCCTACAGTTTCAACTTCTTCTGGAAGTCATCTTCAGGGAGAATGTGACCCGCACGACGTCATGTCCCATGTCCCATGTCTATGTGCGAGGACGCGCGTGGCTCGTTGCGACAGGGCGGGTAGGGGTTTGCATTCGGGTGGGAAATTAATTACGTGAGTTAACCGTTACTATATTTCATTATGACGGTCACCGTAGCCTAGTTGGTAGTGCTCCTGCCTACGAAGCCGGTGGTCCTGGGTTCGAATCCCGGTAAGTGCAAATATTTGTGTGATGAGCACAAATATTTGTTTCTGAGTCATGGATGTTTTCTATGTATTTATCTATAGTATAGTATTTATCTATCTATATAAGTATGTATATCGTCGCCTGGTACACATAGTACAAGCTTTGCTTAGTTTAGGGCTAGGATGATCTGTGTGACATGTCCCTAGATATTATTATTATGTTTGCTCCTCACGTCAGTTTTAATATTAACATTACAGAAACTACCTTCAAACGGTCGAAAGCGCACACTCACACAAACATACGCATAGACAAGACCCTTATGCGGTTCTCGCGGTGCTGTCACTAGTGTCCCATCAAAACGAGTGGTCCTAATGCAATCTGATCCGTGTGTCGCGGGGTACTTTACAAACATATCGCACCTATAAAACAAAAGTGGCAGTATACAAAAATAGTACTTTTTCAGTATGACCGTTTCAAGTTTTTGACGCAGCATTATGATTAATATTTAGGCCAGGTAATGAAATATAGTACTGCAATTAATATTATACATACCTATAACAGTTGAACTATCTTACTTTTAGTTACAAAATGCAACTGTAATAATAAATAATGTAGTTGTTTCGAAAAAAGAGTTTATAAAATTAATTTCGTATAATGCCACTTTTGTTTTAACGGTGCGATATAATAAGCGGACACAAATGACATCCAGACTCAAGAACAACTATTTATGGGTCACACAAATACATAGTTGTCTGGCGTGGGACTCGAACCCGCGACACGAAGAGGCGATGTGACTGTCTTAGCCGCTGCGCTAAACCTGCAATCAATTTACCTCTGCAATTTTAATAACAACCACGTGCATATTGCGTAATATACGGCTGTTTGAACTTGGCTTCAACAAAACGGGAGCTTTCGTATTTTAACCGTCTTGCTGCTTTATAAAACAAATATGTTTCAATCTCTTGTTACGCCTGCGACAGGCTATGTCGCTCTCGCATCGGTTTGTTTGGCCACCAAAAGAAATGTCTCTCAGACAATGCGCCGTAAATCGTTGGAAACAGACGCAAAGGCCATTTATATGATTTAATTAAAAATAATAATACGCATCTAAATCATTAAAAGTTCAACCCTACCTACAGCTTCAATAGAGCGTAGGTAATTATTTCATTAACTAGGTTTGGTTACCTTACTGTCCATATTTATACTGTGCAGGGCGGATAACGTGACGATTATGGCATATTCTTCCAAACGATGGACACAATTCCATTTCCACAATGTGTCCTTCTTTTGGAATCTTTTTGTCCAGCAGTGGACGTCATTTGGCTGACATGATAACCTTATTAGAAATATATAAGTTTATAAGTTGTCTGGTTGCAATAGAACAGGTTCTGCCTACTTTCCCTGGGATCGCTGGCGTTTGGAGGAGGGGAACTTCACTCGTCTTGTATAAGCGGTCCCGAGAAGTGGTAACCTGCTGCAGCACAGGTTGCCTAAACACGTTTGTGCATGCTGGGGAGAGGGGGAGGCATTCATGTCCCTCCCCTCCCAAGTGAGAGTCTCGCAGAGACTCCAGTGCGCGGCGGGATTACTGGTGTGATCGTTCAGGAGTACCCAGAGCTCCCGCTACAAGAACTGTGATGCTGGCTATCGTAGTGTACCGTCGCCTCCCCAAGCGTTACATGCGATTTGAGCATTTCACCACTTCAACAAAAAAGGCTCTGCCTAGTTTGGGCTTGAATTATGGACCCCTGCTTTGAACCCTGGACCACATTAACTGCGTTTGGAAACACAGCCTGAACACCAACAAAGCAGCTACTATTAACTGAGCAATTAATTAAGAGGCGACACGCTCAATCTGTCATCTTAACTATCCTGCCAATGTCTGTGGTTTCTAATTGGCGGTCTACATCACCGCAATAAACATAGCCTAAGGCTGATTTCAGAGTGACGCGTGCGGCACGCGCCGGCAGCCAGCGCGTCTCAACAGCCGCGTGCGAGACGCGTCACTCTTAAACGCTAGCTGCCAGTAGAGGAGCTCGGGCAGCGCTGGCCGACGGCGCGCGTCTCACACGCGGCGCGCTTGAACTGCGTGACTATGAAACGCAACTACTATCTAGTGTAAATGCAAGCGCGCGCGTTTGGACGGCGCCGCTTGCCGGCGTGACTCTGAAATCAGCCTTATGCGATTATTGTATAATTGAAACTGAGGACTGTGACCGCTAATCTAGAGCTAATTTCCCGGTGATTAGACGTTGGTTAAGGCTTCAGTATATCAATTTGCCGTGTGGTAAGCCTTATTAATTGGCGCGGTTGGTAGATACTTGCCTTTCACGCCGCATGTCGTAGGTTCGATTCCCACCTAGGACAGATCTCTGTGTGCATGAACATGTCTGTTTCTCCTAAGTCTGGGTGTAATTATCTATATCAGTATGTAGTTACAAAAGAAAAGTAGTATACGTAATATATCATTTATCTGGTTTCCATAGTACATGCTCTGCTTAGTTAGGGATCAGAAGGCTGTGTGTGAATAATATGCCTGGATATTATTATTTTAATATTATAAATGCGAAAGTAACTCTGTCTGTCTGTCTGTTGAGTTTTCACATCAACATTACAGAACCGATTTAAATGAAATTTGAACACAGATAGTCTAAAGCCTGAGAAAGGATATTCGCTACTATTGAATGCCAAAAAAGGGGTTGAAAGGGTGGATATGGTAAGTTTTATAGAAGGATCGTCATGTTTAGAACTAGAAACTTGAAACTTGTTTATTAGGCTGTTGATTCGATTTAAATAAATATGACATTCAAAGTTTGTAAAAGCTTCACCCTCAAAGGTGTAAAATTACAATAGGGAATAGGGGATGAAGGTTTGTATGGACATTAATCACACTAATATTATAAATGCGATAGTTTGTGACTGTGTGAGTGTATGTTTGTTACTTCTTCACGTCTAAACGGCTAGAGCGATTTTAATAAAATTTGATATGGAGTTAGTTGACACCCTGGATTTACACATAAGCTATAATTTATAAAGTTTAACGCGGGTAAAACCGCGGGGCACAGCTAATGTTTTATAAGTTTGCGACAAGAGACAAAATATTAGAGATATTTTGATGTAATATTTATGTAGTCATTGCAATATAAGCGAACTAAGTATAAGTATTATATCTATAATTTATTTAACCAGTCGCGTGCTCCTAAGTGACTTTTGTCCCTTTTTTTGTTTTGACCGTTTCGTTTTTTAGTTCAGTATGATGCATCGGAGCAATCTAGTTATTTCTTTCTATCGCGTTACGTTTCTTATCTTTTTCTCTTTTCTACTCGAATCTTAATACATTCCTTCATGCAAGAAATACGACAAAAGTTCCACAATAGTTAATTCGGCTTGAATAAAAAATGTCAAATGTCAGTCGTTGATTCTCGCGCGTAAGTGAGGTTAATCTTACGCCTGTAAATTAATAGTTTTGAAGTAAGAAGAATGTTTTTATTTTATTTTATGGTGTGTAAATAAAGCCATTCCACCGTTAAAAGTCATAAAATATATATGTGATCGATTTACTTTTTAAAATAATCGTATTTCAAAAACACATATATTTTTTTTTTTCAACTTTAGTCAATGTTTGGCCCCAAGTATAATAAATTAGAAACTAAATATCAACAAACATTCATTACGACTTGAAAGAGTCATTCATAAGCATGAATAAAAACATCACTTGTGTCGACCCATGTCGACTACACCTCAACAAAAAATTGTTTATTGAGCGCGCCCATTTATGCCTGACCTAGGAGCACTTGACGCGTTTTTTTAATGGGCGCCTGAGCACTCGAGCGGTTATGAGGCTTCTTAAAATTGTGTAAAAAATATATGTTAACGTAGCAAACAGGTAGTAAATATATACATTAACAACGTGGTTAATAAAACGCTAAAAATATAAGAACTTGGAACTGGTCGGCCAACCTGACTTCAAAATGGCTGACCACTTTATTTCTTTGATATATTTCTTAACGCAAAGATAGCAAATATTTAATTACTGGTAGTAAATAGTAGCAAATAGTCAGTAAACAGTGGACATGGTCTCATATTCATAGCTCGTTTGGTCCAGCCATATTGACGGTAACGATTTTCTGTGGTTGTTTGTTGCCAGGCGAGTAAGGAAGCAAATATATGTTTACGTCTCATGTCATGGGTCCATCATCTATCTACTAATAAATACAGACCCATTCGTTATCGACGAGATTTAAATCCGAAAAGAGGATATTTAAGCATCTTCTGCAAGGTTGCAAACCAACGTCTCCGTGAAAAATGGAGGAGGTGGTCCTCAAATCGTCAACTAATTTATAAACCGAAGTGAAAAAAAATATTTGTAAGAGTAATTTTAGGAGTCGGATTTTTTTTGTTAAAATTTTATCTTAGTTATTAATTGGAAACGAAGAGAAGTGTATTTTTATTTTATACTAGCTGGCGTCTGCATTAATGACTGGGCTTGTGTCAAGAAATAATATATCTTGATTTAAGCATCTTCGACACGGTTGCAAACCAACGTCCCAATAGAGGTCATCCTGGTGGTTGTCATCCATTTAGACTGCAGTTGCCATCCATTAAGACTGCTGTTGCCATCCATTTAGACTGCAGTTGTGCAGTCTAGATGGATGACAACCACCAGGATGACCTCTTTTGGGACGTTGGTTTGCAACTGTGTAGAAGATGATTTAGTTAGTTGTTTTATTGTGCTAGACGTCATACGACTCAGGTTGCCTAAACGCGCTTGTGGGTGCTGGGGAGGGCGGAGGCTTTCGGGCCCCTTCCTACCCCGGGTGAGACTCTCGCGGACGCTCAGTGGCTCAGTGTACAGCGGAGGTACTGGCGAGATCGTTCACGAGTACCCAGAGCCCCCGCTACAAGCACTGTGAGGCTGGCTGGCTACTGTGGTGGTTTTAGTGGCTTCAATTCATCGTGTGACGGCATTTCCTTCCGCCACGTAAAAAAAAGACGTCATACGATGTTCAGTTAACGTCGTGACGTCGTATGAGGATGTATGCACGTCCCTGCTCCTCTCTATTGCTCGTTGAAGCAGTAAAATCTTCCTAGGCAATCTAATATACACAAGTACGACGCAGACAGATGCAAACGTCTTATAATAAAGATCGCAGTTTTCCCTTCTCCAATTTCTCTACTCTTCGTTTTCTACTCGATCATTGGTCGATAAATTGGTTACATTAGCGGGATGCTAGCCTAATAATGTATTGTACGAAATAAATAGGCATAATTAGTTCCAAATATAGGTACGTATTAATTCTCCCCAGGTGGTAAAGCAAATTGTTTCCGGGACCGGGGAGTTTCTTTTTTTTAAAGTGAATACTTACTAAGCGGTGTTGTGCACTTCTTTGGGGTGGGTAAAAAATGTTAAACTCGCGTCAGGACACGTGATCTGTTCGAATATTCTTAAGACGATAGGTCTTTTTATTTTAATTCACACTGGCTGTTCTAAAACATCTTTACCGGCGTTGTGCACTAATAATTCTTTCTTCTCTATTTAGATATAATAACTTCCTTATTCACCTTTGGAATATACCCTTGTTGGAAATGTCCTATACCACATAGGAAATTTCTACGGAAGTCGAAATAAGATCATGATTATAGTTCGAGATTTAGATTTAAAGATCTTATAATAATCTTTATTTAAGCATCAACCGTATAAATTATAAGTTTCTAAGGCATCCTTTTAAGCATATAATGCCTGTGTTTAGGAGACCCCCTCTTCCATAACAATTGTTGATAAACAAGATATCACAAGACGTACATGCGGCTACATATCAAGCTATACATTTCCAGTATAAGCTGATTCCATGCAATGAGAGGTCAGCTTATATTGGAAATGTATAGCTTGATATATAGCCGTGTGTACCTCGTTAAATATTATTTCTAAATAAAATAACTACAATGAGCTTAATTGCACTTGTTTATTCATTTTCCTTGAATTAAGATACGTTCATTATTCATAGCGTTATCAATACCAGGAGATTTAGAAGGAAGTAGGCATCACTGTCTGTTATTATTTCTGATAATTAATACGGAGAGATTGTTTTTTACGTATTGATGACCAGAAATAATTGCGAATTTAACTTTAAATGATAATGGACATAAATTATTTAAATTAATACCTAATTATAAGTATAAACATGAGTTACATACTACCAGTCACGACAAAATAAGTAACTTTCCAAATCCATGCACTTCCTGTGGGTTATGCTAAATAACATCAAAGAAAATCAATGAGCAATATTCATTGAATTGGATTATCAATTATCAACTTTTAAAATATAAAAGCAAAGTTAATTTACTGGATACAAAAGTTAACATCTCAAAGTTATTACATTTTTGTTCGCTTTACAAATACGAATATCTGAAGAAAACAGATAATAATAATATCTTGAGACCATTATTGACACACCGCCATCTGATCCCAAACTAAGCAGAGCTTGTACTATGGAAATCAGATATCTGATATACTACATATAATACTTTTCTTTTGTAAATAGATACTTATAAAGATAATTACATCCAAACTCAGGACAAACAGACATGTTTTTGAACAGAAATATCTTTTCCGAAAAGGGGTATCGAATCCACGACCTGCGGCGTGAAAAGCATTAAGCAACCACGCCAATATAGTACGACAAAGACGATTAGCTTAAGTCCAAATTCGTGAGAGGCTGGTTCTTAAAACTTCTATTAATAATTACTTTTCCAAAACATACATACTACTTTTTACTTCATCATTCATCATCATCATATCAGCCGAAGGACGTGCACTGCTGGACAAAGGCCTCCCCCAAAGATCTCCACAATTGCCGGTCCTGCGCTATTCGCATCCAGCAGTTTCCAGTTCGTAAATAACCAAAACATGTTTGTGGTAATATAGTTAAGTATACTGTATGTTATTTACAACATATTACGTTTTTCCTTCCGGATAGAACGTAACTGTAAATAGGGTTGTAACTTTATAACTTTTTACTTAATTAGATAAAATTTACTTACTTAAGATCATCTCTAAAGTATTCTCTATCGAATAGCATAGGATAAGGAATATCGCCACCCCACCTCATACACGCCCGAGATAATACTTACAAGAGATCGGAGGCTTATGTCCAGCTGTGGACACACAGGCTGATGATTATGGATGGGCGGCTTAAACTTGGTACTTACCCCAGTGCCAAATTCAGACCGCCACCTAGGCCTGACTTAGCAACTGATAAGTATCACCTAGAGCCGGGACCGACAGCTCAATGTACCCTGCAAAGTGCCCATACAATAAAGTGAAGTAATCTTATATAAATAAAAATAAATCACATTTGTACGCTTATAACTCTCAAACGACTGCACCAAATTGAAAAAAAATCTTTCATTTATGTGTTCATTACTGCCACGGGAGTATTGTTTTGGTCGCTGTTTCTACAACCCTATTTACGTGTTACGTTCTATACGGAAGGAAAAACGTAAAATGTTGTAAATTACATACAGTATACTTAACTATATTATCGCAAACATGTGTTGGCTATTTACATTTTTTAAAGTCTACGTGATTAAAAACCATTTTTATATAGAGTTAGCAGAGTCCAAGTTCAGGCAGGGGACGGAGCTTGTGACGTCATCGAAAGTGGAGTGATCGAACGTGGAGGGGCACGCAGAGGCTCCGAGCGGCGCGCACGCCTGCCGACCGGCCTTCTTGTTCCATCGCCAGAGATAGACGGACGTTATACTGTATTACTGCCACATTGCCATTTTACCTTGTAAATCATATTATTCGAATAATAAGTTTGTGATTCTAAGACTTATCTTTCTTTTTATAAAATACCTATCGAGTCTGCTAAATTCAGAATTGGGATTCCTACCCTGTGCTTTACCGCTGTGGCTAATCCTTAGTTAAATTTATTAATTTATTATTGAGTTTAGAATTTTGCTATAGCAAACTTTGCTATAAAGATGTCTGGTTGGTAATCGTAAAAGTCGTGAAGATAGTTCGTCTATTCATGGTCCGTAGCAAACGCTACACACAATTTTACAGCGCTTAAATTCTCTGGAAGATAATTCCATGTTACTAAATCCGAGCGCAGACAATGCGGGTACCTCGAGCGACATGTCGGCGCGCGGCGCCAGAACCGGGCGAGCCACCGCACCGCCGCCGCTGCATTTACCGCTAGTTTCGGCGGGCGACCGACGCGTTGCTAGCCGTGCCGTGGCCTCGGACGCCGACTCATGCGCTGCAAGCGACGACATGTCTGTGCCTCGTGCGAGGGTGAGAAGTCTAGTGCTAAAACCGTGGCTGACATGGTTATGAGTCAGGTAACCGAGTGCTATTCCGGTAAGGTCAAACAGTGTTTTATTTCAAACTATTTGGGTGTTTCGGCTACTGAAGAAATTGTTGACGCGATTCAGTCCTTAGTTCAGAGTGGTTCTAGCCAGTAATGTGTCTAATTTTAATTAATCTCCTATATACACTTATGGAGCGACGCGATGGATCGTGTTTTTAACACTTGAACCACAAGGAATGTTTGTTTTATTACTGAGTGTATTAAATGTAAACATAGTCCGCACGTGTGACAGCGGCTAAGACAGTCGCCTCGCCGCTTCGGGTCGCGGGTTCGAGTCCCATTTCGTTTAGTTCGAGAGCTATTTATGTGGGCGATATGCGGTATGTTCTGAGTCTGGATGAAATTTGTGTCCGTTTATTATATGTTAGTTATGTACCCCGCGACACAGGGATTATATTTCCTAATGCGGGTGTTGTCTTTAATAAACGGAACAAATCTACCCCAAGTGAAATATTTATTTTTGTGTTGTATGATGTTACGTAAGCAATTAACATTAAAACATTTTAATATTTTATTTGTAAAATGCTGCGATATATTTCACGTGGCCGATCAAGAAGTTGCTTGAAGGAATGCTCCCGTATCAGGGCACTACACCATTAACATATTTTGTCGAACGGTGGTTTGTTTGTGACGATTATGATTCAAACAGAAGTCGTCAAACGTTGACCGGCGCCGCTCAGTATCACGTGCGTTGCGTAATTGCCATAGTGTAGGTGTAGTAGGTTGTAGCCACCGCTGAGGCATACTTCAACTCTAAGGACTACACGATGTTGTAGAAAATGTCATAACGTTATTACGCCTTATGATAGTGAGTGAGGAGCTGAGATCCCTATGATACTATTGACAACGACTTTGACACCTCAAACCACGTGCAACCATAGCTAATACCGAACTAACATCTGACGTATTCGTATTATTTTTGCCAATTCATTAAATACCTGGTAGGTATAATAACAGTAAGCGTTCTCAAGTTACTTCTTAGCAGCGCGGTTATCAAACTTATTCTGAAGACATCCTCTGATGTTACTTGCACATTTTGTAAAATACTGGGTCATACAAAGGACAAACGTTTCACCAAGGTGAGATCAAAGTCATGTAAGCAATCTCAAAACTGGCTACCGAGTTAGAGTCAGGTGTGGCCGAGACGGAGAAATGTGGTTTGTTATTTATTTTCTCGTCACAAAAAGTCTGACACGTAAGACAATTTCTTGGTCTCATTGACTACTCTCACTATTATCTCGTAGTGGTATTTTTTATAATAACCGATTGTATTGTTCTGAAATATACCGAGCGTTAATGTGATCTAATACCGCGTGTACCGCGTTAGTGAACTGTTTCCAGGATTTTGATAACGAAAGGGGATAATGATTCCACATGCTGATGATGCCGGTGTTGAACTAATAAGAGTCCATCAGATTTCTAAGCCTTGTAATTGGAGACAGATAATATAGGCAGCGAACGAAGTAATTCAATCTCGGAATGGTATCCTTTTGTATCCAGGTGTAATGTTGTGTATTGATACTGTGGTTCTTGTTAATTTCTTAAGGGACCTCTGTTGAGTCTTTGGGGATGTTACATGACGAACATGAGCACATAGGGGTGAAAAATAAAATCCCTTATTTTGAAGTACATTTGGCTCCACGTGCTAGACTTTTATTATAGCTAACGAAAAGAGTTCACATTTAGTAGTGTGCTCTTTGTAAATAAATTCTCTTAGTCCACAGGGAGATTGGACCCGGAAATGTGTATACCCTGGAAGGTGTTCAGCGTGCTGCCAAGCAGTCTTTGTGGGCTTGCACTGTTGAGTGGCAGATGTGGCAGAACGAATACTACGGCCGGTACATGATCTCATAGCGAGGTTTGATGCAGTTTGTGGGAAAGTATACAGCCCATTGTCTTATTTGCGTTTGAAATCAATGAAACCTGTCTCAAGAGCCCTACTAGTGTGTTACCTCGTAGCATAAATGTAACGTTCCATTCCAAACTGTCCATTTGGAAGTTTACCAGAGTACAACTGGATTAATTTCGTGCTTGTTCGTGTTGATGCATTAACGTTGATCTAGCGGTAGCGTGTTCAACCGCAGATTGAGGTCTTGGGTTCAGTTCCCAGGTCGCGCCAAAAAGTAATTTTGGGATGTTCCCGTAAAGAAAAATGTCTGAATGTCGGTGCGTAGTCTGGGAGTTGGTAGTATTATACCCCCGTGCCTCGGAAAGCTCGTGAAGCTTTCGATCTTGTACCTAACCTCTCTCCGGTCGTGTCGCTACTGGAACCATCGGATCACGAGAGTGACTGACTAGAAAGTGCTGCTGTGTTTGTGCACTAGAATATGTCCTGCTCTGTGGCGGCTAACAAAAATCTCAAATAAACAAACAGCCCTAAGAGCTTATCATGGTTTTGTTTCCTCAAATCTTCGATATGGTTTAGTGCTCTGGGGTAACTCGGTAAAATTAAATACAGTGTTTATTGCCTAAAAGCAGTGTATAAGAGCCATATGCAATGTAGCTTCCTGGGTGACATGCAGACCTCTTTTTCGTAAACTATCCATCCTCACCCTTCCATGTATGTATATCTACGAAATTTGTATTTTTGTAAAAATTATACTGAACTTTACATACGTAAGAAAGATATATGTAATTTCAACACCCGGTATCCGAATAAACTTGCCTTGCCTCCATTAAGAACCGAATTATGTAGTCGTAGCAGCTACGCAATGTCAGTGCGAATATATAACCACTTGCCTGAAGGTATTAGAGATTTACCAATCAACAAATTGAGAACCCAGCTACGTTCATGGTTGACAGAAAAATGTTTTTACTCTGTAGAAGAATATTTGACATGTAAGCCTTCTTAAGTGTACCTTTAGTAGTAAGTTATAATTTGTATGCCATTATGTAATATGGCTTGTGTGTGAGACTTCAAATGATTACTCCAAGACCTGTATTTTTGGCCACATTTTGACAAATAAATATTTGAATTTGAATTTGCGCAGTTGGCTAGTCTCCATTGAGAGTGGCCACCGTGGTCGATTTCCGGCATGGAGGACATTATTATTACTCTACCCTCTTATGTACAGACCAGATCTACTAATGAACTAAAACTCGTTTTTGAAAACTCTATTTCATTATTCGGTACTCCTTGTTTAATTATATCAGATCAAGGCCGAATGTATGAGAACTCGTCATTTTGTTTCTAGATTAGAAACTTGAGTTGTTTGAAACATTTTATAACTGCAGAGATTCATCACGGTGAT
Organism: Pseudoips prasinana; assembly: GCA_951640165.1. Classification (NCBI taxonomy): domain Eukaryota; kingdom Metazoa; phylum Arthropoda; class Insecta; order Lepidoptera; family Nolidae; genus Pseudoips; species Pseudoips prasinana. The sequence continues at coordinate 10,896,231 of OX621259.1, read as the reverse complement.
GGTCAGCTTGACAGGTACTGTCGCACCGTCATTTACATGATTCGTGTGGAAACTAAACTTTTGACAAGAAAGTTTGTCTAATATCCTGTAGAAGTTTACAGCTCAGCCTGAATAAAATCTTCATCTTTAAATTTATTAATTGGCAGTGATGGTGCTTCGCGTATAATCATTGGTGCGCGACATCGCATATGAAGCAGTCAGTCCGAGAATCTTTGGGTGAACTTGCGCGGCAGCGCGCTAGTGGGTTGCTCGAAGAGAACTGTGCGCAGCAGGATGCTTGCGTGAACGAGCGCCGCAGAGTGCCCCAGCCTTTCCGTATGGTTGACCTAGTTTTTGTGAGGAAGACAAGGTCGTGGATCGTATGGTAAGAACGTGCAAGCCGCGGCTTAAAATATTGTGGCGAGGGGAGTGGACACATGATGTGTGCGCGACATTCTTTGATTGCAAGTATGAGTATGCGGTTTGGCTATGTATGGTGCGCTCTGCGTGTATTTATTTTATAACCATCTGATAGCCTAGTTGTACATACATACATAGACTCACGCCTGTTTCCCAGAGGAGTAGGCAGAGACAACGGATTTCCATTTGCATACTTCTTTTGCCTCGATTACTGTCATTATATTCTTCATACATGCTCGCCGGTTTAGGGTACTTCTGACCTGCCCTTTCTTGAGAACATCTCCAATTTGGTCAGAGAATGTTCGACGTGGTCATCCCCTTCCGGTTGTCCCATTCACACAGGCCAGGTATACTTCTTTTGTCAATCTTCTTTCATTCATTCTTTCTAAATGGCCAAACCATCTCAGAATGCCTTTTTCAATCTTTGTGACTACATCCTCTTTCACACCACAACGCTCTCTTACATCAGTATTTCGAATTCTGTCTCTCAAAGTCACACCACACATACTTCTCAGAGCTCTCATTTCCACTGCATTTATCTTACTTTCATTCTTTTTCTGCCATACCCAACTTTCACTTTAGTTGTTACCGCTTAATATTGTGTTGTTGGATCGCATCCTGAGGGCACTGCGATGATTGAGACTATCCTGAACGGTACGTCTCTTGTACTTATTGTGCATACTGAGGGCACTGCACTGATCGCATCCTGAGGGCACTGCGATGATTGAGACTATCCTGAACGGTACGTCTCATGTACTTATTGTGCATCCTGAGGGCACTGCACTGATCGCATCCTGAGGGCACTGCGATGATTGACACTATCCTGACTGGTACATCCCTTGTATTTATTGTGCATCCTGAGGGCACTGCACGGTTCGCATCCTGAGGGCACTGCGATAATTGATTCTATTCTAACTTCCCTTGTATTTATTGTGCATCCTGAGGGCACTGCACGGTTCGCATCCTGAGGGCACTGCAATAATTGATCCTATTCTAACGTCCTTTGTACTTACAATGCATCCTGAGGGCACTGCTATGATGGAGACCGTCTCAAACGGTACAATTCCGGATATAATATCCAGATCCAGATAATAAAAGTAACAAGTTCTTAATTTATATTTTGAGTCCTGTTCTGAAAACTAATAAAGGCAATATCTTTCACAGGCGATGTCGATGACGATACCTACGAGAGTCTGCCATTTAGTGCTGAGTGCCTGGTTGTCGAAGTGGAGGTACATGGATCTGGAGATCTACAGCTTCAACCTGATGTTCCAGCGGGCGAGGGTGCACCGCCGTCAGGAGGGGCCGAGTTAGCAGAGTCCAAGTTCAGGCAGGGGGCGGAGCTTGTGACGTCATCGAAAGTGGAGTGATCGAACGTGGAGGGGCACGTAGAGGCTCCGAGCGGCGCGCACGCCTGCCGACCGGCCTTCTTGTTCCATCGCCAGAGATAGACGGACGTTATACTGTATTACTGCCACATTGCCATTTTACCTTGTAAATCATATTATTCGAATAATAAGTTTGTGATTCTAAGACTTATCTTTCTTTTTATAAAATACCTATCGAGTCTGCTAAATATAGTTATACTAGCTGTGCCCCGCGGTGTTACCCGCGTTAAATTTTCTTTGCTATAAACCTCACGGAGCCCGAGACCTTTCCAACGAATGCAAAACCGTGGAAATCGGTTCGTGCGTTCTGGAGTTATAGCGTCAGGAAATAAAACCCGACTTATTTTTATATAGTAGAAGATTTAATTATAGTTACTTACAGTACATTAAAATAATTATTAAAATTTAAGACTAAACAATATTTAATTTAAGACCGGCGATTGTGGAGATCTTTGGGGGAGGCCTTTGTCTAGCAGACGTCTTTCCGCTGATATGATGATGATGATGAAGAAAAAACTGAACAGTATTGACGGCAAAAATATATAAGTTCGACGGGACAGCTAGTACTATATAAAAATCCTGTCCATCGCTCAAATAACTCTCATATATTTTATCTGTATCGAGACAGGGCCACAAACTTCGCCGAGTTGTGTAAAAAGAACCTCTTCGCTTTGACAATTCATTTATATTCATCGCAAACGTTGCCGGCAGAGGGTTGAATCGAAACATTATTATTTAAGAGCTTTTCCGTGGTTTAAGAGTGATGGTGATGAATTATTTTATAGGTTTACGATTATTTACTAGTATATTTGGGCATCGCTTAAAAATATTCTCTGTAAATGAATAAATATCTTGAGAAAACTAACACAGTGGAATCTGACCCCAAACTAGGCAGAGCCTCTAGTATGGCAACCAGACAACTGATAATCATACTTATACAACATGTAACGTAGTTAACGTACACCCTCAAACACCCCAATTAGAATATTATGTTGTAATCATAATACATACACTGAATTTTTTAATTAACAAGTATACCTAGCTCGCGTTGCGCCCGCGTCTACTCCTTTAAGCCACTTATGTTCAGTATGGGAACATAGAAATAATAGTCGACTCAACCGATAACAAAATTGATATATTAGATTAAAAATTATATTAGATATACAGGGGTGTTGACCCGTGAGGTAGCAATCGGCGAGTGTCTTGTAGGTGCGGTCGGACCCGTTACGGTACGGAGTGAGTAGCAAACCTCCCCGCACTCCTCTCAGCCCCCGCGTACAACGTCGGCGTTGCAATGGCGCCGACAGCATTGTTCTTACTAAATTAGTTTCTTGGAATAAAGTTTATTTTTCTTTATTTTGCATAGAATAATGGAATTTGTATGAATACAATAAAACTGCGATTTTAAAAGTCTTATTACTTTGACTTACGGTCCATTTCAATTTGTTTTGACTGTACATGGTTAATATGACAATAATTTCCGTAGTTTTAATCATTTTGGAATAAAAAAAAATCAGGATGTGCATTAATTAAGTTAAATATTGTATATATTATCCATATTATAGATTCATTACACCCAGGCATTGAACAATTGGCTTGATAATAACTTAACTAGCTTAGCTAAATAATAGAATCATAACTTAAATGTTATATCTAAATGTTACCTTCAATCCGTGTAAATATCTTTATGCACCTAGAAATAATTATGTTTAATTAATTATATTACTATGTGTGGTGACGGCGACAAATATCAGAATCAGAATATCATCACCCCATCTCATCGACCCGAGGGAATATCTACCTGAGGAAGGGCAGCAGCTTCCTTCTGATTACTATGACTATCTTACTGCGATCGCCAACCCGCCTGCCAAGCGTGGCGATTATGGCATATCCCCTCAAGACGATTCCTGAGGGAGGCTTGTCCAGCAGTGGACTTATTTAGCTGTAATGATGATGATGATGATGAATTATATTACTACAAACACGTTATGACTATTTACAAGTGCTTTTTAAATTCTACGTGCATAATAATCTGTTTTATTGTATTTTATTTATTTAAATATTATTGTCTATCTATCGTGTTAGATAGATAGAAAAACTCTTATTCTACACCAAAGGAATACCAAATAAAAAAACTTAAAACCTAAAAAGTATACAATGGGCGGTCGTATAACAAAATGTGGTCTCTTCCAGACAACGAAAGTAAAGGTCGGAGAATGGAGCTATTGAGATGGACAGTTGTCGGCCTCACTATCACACATAAATCTGTAATGCGTGAGGATTGAACCCACGACTTCAGGCTTAGCTATCAGGGTCACTCACCACAAGACCAACAGGACAGTCAACATAATAATAGCAGATACAATAAAAACCTATACTATAGACAATCTTATGGCAGTCAGCAATCTCTGCCATACAACCTTACGATAGACTAGAGATGATGACTACTTATAAACGGAGTTAAAACGTTATATAGAATACATAAAACGACAGGTTATATACATATACGCAGACATTTTTTAATAAAATTTGTATAAAGTTTCGCTATTATTTTATTTGTCATTTGTCGATTTTTTTATTTTTACAGATAAGTCACAAATCACTATTGGCCCGACCCGGGATTTAAACTCAGGACCTCGTTGTCTATGGGTGAAAACGCTACCGCTAGACCAACGAGACAGGAAAAAAATCTGCGTTGTAAGCAAACTTAGGTACTGATTGGTTTCATCCACAGAACGCACGTGTGACGGAGATTCGGAAACACTTTTTACCCTCATATGTAATTTTAGTTCATAGGCTCTTTAATAATAATAATATCCTGGGACCTGACACCGAAAAAGTTATCACTAAATATTATAATCTTAGCAACTATTTCAGTTTACAACGCGTTGCTATTTGTTTAAAAGTGGATTGTTTGTGCAAATTACTTAATTTGTTTCGGGCTCTCACCAGCCGCTACCACGTCACGCTCGCATCGCTCGACTCGTGCGCTATACGATTGTAGTCCTAACCTAACCTACTTTTCTAGTAGTACAATTAAAATATTATCTATTTTTTTTGTGCACTCACTAAATTAAGAATTATTTAATTGATGGTTGGTGGATACTTGCCTTTCACGCCGCAGGTGGTGGGTTCGATTCCCACCCAGGACAGACATTTGTGTGCATGAACATGTCTGTTTGTCCAGAACCGGGTGTAATTATCTATATAACTACATATTAACAAAACGGCAGTGTGTGTAGTATGTCATAGAATAATATTATTAAATTAATGAGTTCTTTGATGTCCATTCAGTAGCTTTCATTGTTTGGAGTGATCCGGGAGCGGTCAGTGTTTAGACGGGTGACCCGGTGAAACCGGTAGTAGATGAACCCACTGAGTTTGTTTCGCTGGGTCTTCTTAGTTGGGGCGCATTGGATCCGGTGGTAGCATTAAAGCGCGACTGTCGTTATTAACACAAGGTCCGTCATAATAATAATACCTTAATATAGACAGAAACATTGACAATATGTAGTAAAAATGTTAGACTTAAACTAGATAATTAAACATAATCTCTTGACAATAACTTGATACGAGCTAGCTAAATATCATTGCTATAATAAAATAATTTTATAAATGTTTTGATACAATGTGTACCTAAATATCTATGTTACTAGAAATAACAATGTATACAACTATATTACTACAAACATGTTCTGACTATTTACAAGCGCTTTTTTAAAGTCTAAGTGAATAAAAACCTTTTTTATTATTTATGTTATGTATTAGACCGTCGAAGTGGTCTAATTTCTGAGCATATCTCCGTGCTTCAGAGGGTAAGTTAAGCAGCAGTTTTCAGTCGTTGGTTAGAACACCATTGACTATACGGTAAAGGTGAAGAGGCGAAAGGTCCAAGCTATCTAGAAATAGTTTATAATACTCAAGCAAAATCTCCCACATATTTCCAAACCTCAAGTGAAATTCTGAATATCTCAAGTAAATAGAAATACAATATAAAAGTTTATGGCAAACCTGAGAGGCCTAATAAACATTTACTGCTTATTTATTTTGAAATAAAATTGTTACGTTTTTATATTCTCTACAACTTTTAAGAATCAATTCAGTGAAATGAGATCACAATAATAGTAAGGGTCAGCGCAGACAGAGAGGAGCGCAGCGGAGAGGATTTTTTAAGGCCCTAGAAAATCAACTTTAGAGCTATAGGAATAAAGTGCATATATGCTTGAACCTGACAAAATGCTCGCGCAGTCTCTCGCGTTATAATGTTCAAGCATACATGCACTTTATTTAAATAATTTTATAGTAGATTTTCTAGTGCCTTAATAAAATCCTCTCCGCTGCGCTCCTCTCTGTCTGCGCTGGCCCTAACAGTACTATTGCTCAATAGAGTTACCGTGGCCAGTTTTTACGGAGAGTAGAATACTTGGCAATATTTCCTTGAGAATCTTCATTAAAAAAAAAACATGCGGGCAGTTTTTGGGGACTGCCAACAGAAGGGAAAACTATTTTTTCATTTTTCTAACTCGAAATGTAGTGTTTATTAGATCCGAGTAGCGAGTGGAAGATGCTTCTTCCCACCTTTGGGAGGTAAAAGCTTGAAGTAATTGTTTTCACCCCTATGGTGGGAATAGATTTAAAAAATAGTAAAACTAATTTTGCTTAGGCAGGCTGTAAAAAATCTAACAAAATTAAGAAAAAAGTGCACAACGCCGCTCAAGTAGTTTTCACTTCAAACATGCTGCGGTCATGTGAGTGTATAAACGGCCAGTGTGACTTAAAAAAAGACCCTCCATCTTTCGAATGTTCGATCTGGGTCACGTGTCCTGACGCGAGTTTAACATTTTTTACTCACCCCAAAAATGTGCACAACGCCGCCGCTAATACAAATACAAAATACAAAAATATTTATTTGCATAAATGTGGTGTACATACAAATAGATGACAAAATTTTCATGGTATCACACATTTACCATCTTTATATCATGGCATACAAATATCAAACTCAATATTAAAGATAAAAGAAAAACTACCTACATGATAACAGTGATCAATATTACAAAATAAATGGTTATTATTAAACCTTTCATTTAAAGTATTCGTCTACATTATAGAAACACTTGTTACATAATTTTTTTATTAATATACTCCTAAATTTATACAAAGGTAATTCTCGCATACTCTGGGGTAAATGGTTGAATATTCGCACACACATAGCGTAGGTGTTATGACTATATTGTTCGGTCTTTAAAGGCGGTAAGACAAGTTTGTCCGGATATCGGGTATTAAAATTACATACGTCTTTTTTGATCTGGAATAAGTTATGATTACATTTGACAAATACATAGATTTCAAAAATATAAATACATGGAACTGTTAACAAATTATACCTACGGAACATAGGTTTACTTGACATCCAGGGCGCCATATTACTAATGGCTCTAACGCTTTGTTTTTGGGCTATTAAGGCTCTGTTTATATTTACTGAGTTGCCCCAGATAACAATGCCGTATCTTAGAATGGACGCAACAGACCCGTGATACGCTTTAAGAGCGGTCTCTCTATTTGAAATTCTTGCCAGTCGCCATAGTGCATAAACAAACCGGTTTATTCTGTTGCAGACATTAGTGACATGTGGCTTCCGAAAAAGCTGGCTAAAGAAGTTTTCTCTTCAAAAATACACAAGAATAAAATAATAAAATTAGAATTATTATTCATGTATTCTTAACCATTTATTAGGAAATAGAAAGTAAATCACTTTCTATTTTCAAACTAAATAACAGTAAAATCAAATCACTATGAATATAAACTGACTTAAAAAAAAACTCCAAATAACATGAAGATTACGTAAGTAATGGAATCAGGCGTTACTTTGCGGAAATCCATAACAATCAAAATACAAAATCAATATTTAGTGTTAATATTTAGTGTTAAATCAATATTTAGTGTTAGTAAAAAACGTAGATATATAGTGGGCGAACCCAACATTTTATTTTATTATAGATACGTTGATGACATAATAATCTGTTGGTCTGGTACCAAACGTCAAATTGATTCCTTTGTTACTAAATTAAATAATCTCCACCCTAAAATAAAATTTAAATTGGAATTAGAATCACAAAAATCCCTTAATTTTCTTGATCTCACCATCACTAATGTCCATAATAAATTAGAATTTCAAATATATCGGAAACCAACACATACCGATATGGCTATTCCAGCTTCATCATGTCACCCCAATCAACATAAACTAGCTGCCTTCCGCAGCTATGTTCATAGGTTAATGTCGGTCCCCTTGTCTAATGAGAATTACATAAAAGAACTTAATATTCTTTATGAAATCGCGTTATCAAACGGTTATCCAAAATCTATTATTGATAATTTGATTAAAAATAATCAGAGATGTAGGGTTCGCTCTTTATTGTATGCATGCCCCCCTGACCGTATTAACAAATATGTTGGTAGTCTGACCTATATGGGCCCAATTTCAGATAGAATTGCCAATTTACTGCGTAAAAATAATATTCACGTTGCATTTCGGACGGACCAAACTATACGACGTCTTTGTAATGGAAAAGATAATTTGGAAAATTGCAAGAAATCCGGCGTGTATAGGTTGGTCTGCGATGATTGTGACGCGGTATATATAGGTCAGACAGGCCGAAATTTTGAAATACGGTATAAAGAGCATGTAGCTGCTTATAGGAATGGCCATCCTGATAAATCTCATTAAGCCAAACATTTAATTGAAACTGGCCATTCCTTGGGCGACAATAATACGTATAATATTTTACATAGTTGTGATAAAAGTTTCCGGTTATGTGTGTTGGAACAATTAGAAATATTAAAACATAGCAATAATAGTTTTGCATTGTTGAATGACCAAACAAATTTAGTCTCATCTCCTTTACTACGAATATTTGGGGGTTGTTAGAAATAATTGTCCATGCGGTTGGTAGTATATAAAAGAGCGCTCGCCTCGTTGGCTTTTAGTGGACAGTCTGTAGCTCGATGCGCACGCGCGCACCTCTCTATCGGAAGCTCGCCAACCGCAAGAGATCTCGCTCGGGCCCACCACCTCGCGCTTTGCGCGACCCTGCATCCCGACCCCTGGGTCGTAGGGGCCGCGAGGGAAGCTACATCTCATGAAGATTCCTGCTGAAGAAAACTTTTTCTCCAACTACCCTCAAGATTTCCTCATATTATGAAGAAAAACGGGAACTCGCCAGGCCCCGCACAGGGTCGGACGAGCGACGCCAACACCTCCAGAGAACCCAGAGCGACGGTGAAGCCTGGGCCCTCACCGCCGGGAACCGGAACGCGCACGTTCGTCCGATCCCCACCGCGAGACCCGCGTATTCCCCCTCACGCCAGAGGGTGGAAACCGTCCGCCTCCGCTACTGCTCCCCAGCCGTCTGGGTCGAGCAACACCACGCGCGCGCCTCCTCTGGTCAGCCCAGAGTCGAGTGCCGCCCGGACTCCTTCGCGCGCGCCTCCTCTGGTCCGATCAGAGTCGAGTGCCGCCCGTACCGCGACACTCCGGGAAGTTGTAACAACCACTGCACCCCGCGATACCGCCTCATCGCGCAGCAAGGGAAGAAGCGGCACCGCCCGCCCAGTACCTGCGCCGACGCCGCCCACGCCTCGAGCGACAGCTACCCGCGCCGTTGTGCCCCTAGGCACACACGCGTCCGCAGCCCGACCGTTCGTGGCCACCCAACAGCCACCTGTCCACCCGCGCGCTCCAGAACGGACGTCAACGGACAAGGAAAAACCCAAAAGTACCCTCCAAAAGGGAAAAAATAATTCGGACGTGCCTTCGAGAACGCCCACCCCAGCGGACCAGCGACCGATCGACACCGCCCGCGGCATCGACGTCGCTGAACTCCAGACATCAGACGATATCCAAGAGGGAGGGGAAGAACATCGCTTCACCCCCTCGGCCCTCCCACCGATGGACTCCCACCCGTCTACCCCCCTCGAATCCCTGCACTCCGGTAGGATATCGGCATCCGCCGAATCCCTGCCGGAGTCGCAGATGTTTGAAACGGAGGCAGACTACCCAGACTCCGACGACTCAGACGATTTCGACGAAGAAACAGCACTAGCTGAGGCATTCGCCGAGATCATTGAGATGGAGCTAGACCCCCCCGCTAGCGGGGACAAAAGAGACCGCAGTTCGGAAGACGGGGACGACCCGGCCAAACGGCCTAGAGTTGACCCACCCGCCCCGACAGCCTCAACTTCATACGCTGCGGCCGCAGCTAAGAAGCCCGCTCCCACCATCAAGGAACCAGTTCGAGCCACCACCGCTGGCAGGAACCAGAAGCCAAATGACCAGTTGCCCACAGCTGGACTAAAAACAAAGAAGGAAAAGTATCCCCCGCTAATCGTCGAGAAGTTCCCAAATTGGGCAACCCACATAAGGGCGCTTAAAGACCAACTGGGATTCACCCCCCACGTGCGCCCCTACCAGCAAGGGATACGATTTACACCGGAAGAGGGAGAGGAATACAGGATAGTGCAAAGATACCTCTGCAAACTGGAGAAGGAGGAAGGCCTGTCCTGGCATTCCTACTCCCTCCCGAAAGAGAGAAACTTTAAAGTAGCCATCAGGGGGCTACCGGTTCACACCCCGGTCGAGGAGATCGAGGAGGCGCTACGCGAACTCGACATCGAACCTGAGTTCGTACGACCCATTCGCGCCCGGCAAGGCAGACCCGGGTGCATATATTACGCCCTAATCAAGAGGACTCCAGACACGACACCGCGAATTTACCTCATAAACGAGTTTATGGGCATGCCCGGTGTCGTGATCGAAACATGGCGCGGAAAGAAAGGCCCAGCCCAGTGCCACCGCTGCCAGAAGTTCCGGCACTCCTCCCACCAGTGCCACCGCCCGCAAGCCTGTGTGCGCTGCGGAGGTGCACACACTGCAAAGGAGTGCCCGGTCCCGAGGGATCAGCCGGCCCGCTGCGCCAACTGCGGCGAAGCTCACCCGGCTAACAGCCCAAGATGCCGAGTATATAAAATCGAGCTCCGTAATAAGAGGGCGGGCACGGTCGCCGTTAGCGACAAGTCCCGACCAATAACGGAGAAGACTAAACCACCCATCCCACAGGGAGAAGCCCCGTCGGGGTCGCTAATGGCGACCGCAAACGACCCTAGAAGCCGCGGGAGCCATCCAAAGCCCCGCAAAAACAAGAAGAGAAAGCAGCGTGAACAGAAGCGAGACACAAACTCTGCTCCCGTCCCTACGATACCAAGCAGCGACGCACAACAGCCCGCCGCCACACCACCGATAGCCGGACCAGTGATAACAAACGCATCTCCTCCCCCGCAACAGGCGGAGCAAAGCAGAGCCGCACCCGCGCCATGGGCCCCGTCCAACATAGCGGAGCTCATCCGCTTCGGAATGCAGCTCTTAAACGACGCGAATACAGCGATCCAGGCTGGACAAAACCCCCTCCCGATCATCATGGGAGGACTTGTCCATCTGGTAGCCTCCCAGATGGGCGGAGCAACCACCGCGGCATCGCCCACTACCAACAACGTGACTGTGGACCCCCTGGGACCCCGGTCATAGCCGACACCCTACCCCAAAACTACCCCATAGATCAGGGGTAGTAGGATTAGCACCCCTTTCCTGTGTCAACACTGTCGGTTGCTGGTCAGCCTCGCTGGGCCTCACCATTGGTGTCTCACCCGGTGTGGCTTGACCGCCCGACGGCAAGAAGAAACACAGAAAGGGGCTGCCAAAGAAGCTCACAACAGAGGACACGGCAATCAAGCTATGACCAGCCCCCTCGGTGTCGGGGGGGATATAAACTAACAAGATCCATACTCCCAGGGATCACACACAACGACCGTCCCGTTTGTCAACGGGACGCGATTTGATACTTCCGGAAAGTGGGCGATGCCCCGGAACGGAGTCCTCCGCCCTCGTGAGAGGGTGCGAGATGCCTCAGCGAGCGAGCGGCTTTTAGTCTCCTTCGAGCACTCGACGAGTTAGTAGCCCTTGAGAATGGTCCGTGGAGGACCGAAACACGTGTTGGGTATCGTACTGGCGCATGTAATTTGCTTTTTATATTGTCCTTCTTGCATGTGCACATTTTTGCGGGCGGGAGGGCGGTGCAAATTGCATCCCAGCATGATTAAACTGACAATTAGCGGAATTAACACTAAATATTGATTTTGTATTTTGATGAAGATTACGGATGATTCGGTTTTTAAATAAAATAAGTTTATACCTTTCGAAGACACTGGCAATATAGTTGCCACCTAATCTTGAATTCTGTTGGGTTGTAATAAAGTTCTAAACCGATAAATTAGAAACATAACTGTATTTTTGAGGATTGGTTGTCGCACACTGTTGACACGTTCTTTCCTTAATGACAGCAGAATAGTTCGATTTGAGCTCGCACTTCGCTTAACCTGCTTATTGCTAGCATATTTCGTAAGAGCTATAGTATATTAATATACATATTTAACATTATATTTGTGTTTATAGCTATTTATAGATACATATTTAACCGTCAAATTTTGTCTCCTTAATATAATCTTCTATCTTTAAAACAAAATTAACTCCATTCATATTGAACTGAGCAAACGGAACGTAACAATATCAAATGCTACGGTTTTAATTTGGAACCTTCACAAAGCTCTCGAACGCTCCTCAGGTTTCGCACTGTTGGCAACCCGACTCCAAAGAATCGAGAACGTATTATATTCGTTCCTTTGTAAAACAGGACATTGAAATATATTCTTAATGTAATCGAAGAGTAAAACCGAATGAACATTTCGATTGAGGAGTAATTAAAATATTTGAATGTCGAATGAGAGAATCATTTGTGCTAATTTGGGAAGATACTCGTAGGTTTGTAAGAGAGAATTTAATTGTAGTAGATTGCTATCGGCTTACTAGTGTAGCAAATTAGGTTTGAATGTTTGACAGCAATGGAATGTAATCTAATAGATGTTGACGTCAGAAGTTTAAGCCTACTTCTGGTGTTTGATAAATTAGTTAAAAATGTTGAGTCTTAGCTTTCATGACTAGGATTGAGTTTTAATCAACTTTCAAAAGTAGGTATACCATAAGATTATTATCCTATTGTCGAAAGCTTTTAGACAATTTGTGACAACGGTTATTCAGAATCCTAATTACGTTATAAGAAACCAAAAAAATATAGAAAGAGATTTTATACCTTAAAATAGCAGCTGTGCCCCGCGGTTTTACCCGCGTTAAACTTTATAAATTATCACAGCTCCTCCCCCGTAGTTGATAGCGTGATAATATGTAGCCTATATGCTGACCCGACCTATTAGTAATATTCATGCAAAATTTGAAGTTAATCTATGCAGTACTTTTTGAGTTTAACCCGGACATACATACAGACAAACAGGCAAAAATTCTAAAAACTATATTTTTGGCTTCGATATTGTTTGCAGTACACGCTCCAAGTCTCCTTTTAAAAAAATATTCAATGTACAGTTTCGAATTTTCTGCAATTTTATTATATGTATAGATTTTTCTTTTTGAATTGAAAACTTCTTAGGCGCGTTGAGCACTTTTTGGTTGAAGTAAAATCATCGAACTCGCTTCAGTGACACGTCACGCTTGCCATTGGCTATATGTATACTGTGTATGTACTTATTATTTGTATTAAAAAGTAACCAAAAAAGTGCGAAAAAGTGGTTGTAAGGGGCGGAAAGGGTAGGATAAAAAATTGTATGGAAGTATCGTCATTTTTAGAGCTAGAAGCTTGAAACCTACTTTTCCACTGTTGATTCGATACAAATTAATATGACATTCAAAGTTTGTATCTACAAGTTTTGAATTCAATGGTGTAAGATAACAATAGGGAATAAGGGATGGAAGTTTTATATATAAGAGGGCGATAAAGGAGCAAGTCGGTCACCTGATGGTAAGTGATCACCGCCGCCCATGGACACTCGCAACACCAAGTGGTCGCGGGTGCGTTGCCGGGCTTGAAAAGAGTCCGCAAACAATTGTTGCTGTCCCTCCCCACCCCTGTGAGCTCTGGTGACCTAACTCACACTTAAAAACACAACATTAAGTTTTTGATGTTATGATTAAGAAATTTCTTCTGTAAGGTGGAGGTACTTCCCCAGTCGGGTTGCTCTTTCACCGAATGAACGCTTTGGTACCTCTACTTAATTTATTAATATAATAATTAATTCTAGACAAGCATATGCTTGCTTTTCACGCCGGAGGTCGTTGGTTCGATTTCCACCCAGGACAAATATTTGTGTGCATGAATATGTCTGTTTTTCCTGGGTCTGGGTGTAATCTATACATATAATAAAATCGTAGGAAAGTCAAAACTGTACATTGAATATTTTTTTTAAAGGATACTTGGGGCGTGATCTAAGCAAGTCGAAGCCAAAAATATAGTTTTTAGAATTTTAGTCTGTGTGTCTGTTTGTCTGTATGCATGTCCGGGCTAAACTCAAAAAGTACTGCATGGATTTACTTCAAATTTTGCATGAATATCACTAAGACGTCGGGTCAACATACAGGCTACATATTTTCACGCTATCACCTACGGGGGAGGAACTATGATAATTTATAACATTTAACGCGGGTAAAACCGCAGGGCACAGCTAGTATAGGTATATATGAAAACATACTATATGTGCAAAAAAATATCGATTCCTTCTGTAAAAGGAGCGATACACATAATCTAAACAGAAGAATCTTATATTGCATACTACCCGTCTCCACAAAATAAGTAATTCTTTTATGGGACGATGTATAAGATTATATAACAAACTTCCCAATGATATTAGAGAATTGTCTACGAATACGTTTAAAAGAATTATTAAAGCCAAATTGTGTAACAGGGCATATGAAAAAGTGTATGATTATTTAAGTGACAAAAGTGCTTGGGATTGAGTTGTTCTGAGTCAACACACATGATTGTAATTAATCTTAAGTATCTTTTATTTTAAAACGAATTCCTACTGAGTTTTCTGGCAGTGTTTCTCAGTAGCTGCCACGTCATGCACACATAGGGTAAAAAAAATGACGATTCCACATAAATGTAATTTTTTTACGGAATAAATCATTTTTGACTTTGACTTTGACTTAAGGTGGAGGTACTTCCCCAGTCAGGCGAATGAACGCTGTGCCCTACCTCTACTAAATTTGTTAATATATTAATTGTATTGTATTTAGTGTAACAAGCATAGCTAGCACTTAAATTTTAATTATGTCAATAGAACTATTATCATTATACCGCTTGTTTACGTTCAGTTTACGACGCAATAAGCGAGAGGCACCGAGTAACTTTATACGTATAGCTGCACTTCACCGCACATTTGTAAGAATATTTGAGTTGTTATGTTAAAGGAAAATAAACTTTAGTAATGTTGATATGGAGGTTGTTTCACATTGAATGAATAAACAAAGATTCGGATAAAACGAAGTGAAGAAGGACGGTTTATAGAGGTAAGTAGGAACCCTCGTTATAATTTTTATATACGTACATAGTGTTTTATGTATATAGTAGGTAAATTTTGCATAATAGTGTATGTATTATGGTTAAATGAGTGATTGAGATAAAAGAGGGGGTAAAATAATAATAATAATCATATCCTGGGACTTCTGATTCGGAACTAAGCAGAGCTTATACTATGGAAAAACCAGATTATACTTTACCTACCTTTCTTTTGTAAATACATACATATTATATAAAAATTGAGGCGCTCATAACTAGATGATCTCACCGGAGAGGTTAAGCAACTGGTTTCGCAGTCAATGCATTGATTGGTGACCACCAAAGTGGTTTAATTTCTGAGCGCTTTCGTGCTTCGGAGGGCACGTTAAGCTGTCGGTCCCGATTGTAGTCATTAGACAACAGTCGTTAAGCCATATCAGGGACCTGCGAGGCGGCTTGAACAACTCTGACGCTAGGGTAACCACTGCCCATTTATAAGTAAGTATGCAATCATTGATAAGAAAATTTTCTTTATTTTCTTAAACCAAATGCAATACAATAATTCATGTCTCATGCCAGCCAGGTTCGAAAAAATATCACTTATATTTTTTCGAACCTGTATAGAATGGAAAAGATGTTTTCATACAATAAATGAATTAACTTGTGCGGTGTTTCCACGACATGTATTTCTATAAACGAGGTTTAACAAGAGTACTAATCAAATCAAATCAAATCTTTATTTGCTCAAATATGGTACATAAGATCTTAATCTTAATCTCTCGGAAGGCAGCAGCTTGCTGTGCCCCTTGGCATTGCGAATGTCCATGAGTAGCGGTTACCACTTTTTTCAGGTGGGCGGCTAGCTCGTCTGCCTCGAAAAGCGATAAAAGAGAAACCAGAGCCGATGGCTTAATTTGCTCTCCAAGGCAAGGAGGGTAGTTTTCAAACAATCAACTAATATAACAATATGTTCACGAAACAGTTGCCAAAAGTTTACTCAAAAGTCTTTATTACGGAAAATCAATTTCAAACTCGCAAGATTTTATAGTATCCATTTATGAGTTTGGTCTCGAACGTAATTCGTATTGATTCCTGATCGCAATTTCACAAGTTTGGCAAAGCCTAGCTTCAGTGTTCACGAAGAACAATGCGTGCCAAATAGGTCATCGGACCAATATTGAATTAATGAAAGACCAGCTTTTCCCACGACTTCATCTGCGTTGTAGTCGAAATCAGACAAAGATGAGGTTAAAACGAAACTTTTCCGTGTTACCTATAGTTTTGCGTTTCGACGTTTTGTCGGAAACAAAATCACAGTTACATTTGATCAAGTTTATTTCAAACATTCAACACCTACTATTACCCCTTTCTTTATACAACCTATTGACCAAACAAGCATGCAGCTCACCTGGTGGTAAGTGGTCACCGTAACCTATGAACGCTTGCAACACCTGGGAAATCATTAGCGCGTTGCCGACCCTTTTGGAGCCTTATAACTCCCTTTTTGTAATGCCCCATGCTGGAGTCTCTTGGGAAAACCGTAACAAGGATTTACCCCTTACGGGGTAAATCTTAGTACTTATTCAAAAATGTCGTATGATTGTACATGCCAAGTTTGAAGTAGATCAGACCAAGAAAACTCCTTTTCACTCCTTAAGGACCTATGCACACCACGTTTTTAAAACGCGCCGTTGACGCGCGTTTGTATCGATACACACGCGCGTTAGCATCGGGTTTGTATCGATACAAACAATAACAAACTGCTCTGTAGGATAAAAAGGTGCCGACCGCTCGACCGATCGTCCGCAAACGATATCATTAACGCGCGTTTTTTTATCGAGGTGTGCATAGGCCCTTAGGAATATTAAAAATCAGATGATATCGTTATAAGCGCTTTATCGTCGTCGCTTTAGCGCCGATCGTCTCGACTCATGTAGGCCATGATTTTTCTTTATATTTTATTTTATTTTATTCATCTAGAAAACTTACAGCTAGAACAGAAATAAAACATACAATAAAGGATGAAGGCCAATTACAAGTTTTCGCTAATATTAATAAATTTAAAATAATAAGAAAATCGGCAAACAAAACATAAAGATAAAGAGAGTAAAAAATTTAGAATATTTGTGGAAATTTACATAACATCAAAATCACAATCAACACAAAGAAAATCAAGGAGACTAGCTGAAAATGTAGGTCAAATAAAACTAATAAATAGCAGTTATTCAAGTATCTATCCTAAAAAAGTTAATGGCTAATTTATTTTTAATTCTGCAGGTGGTATTGCAGAATAGGTCAATATCAACCTTCTGACAAGTCTTATTGTAAGTTCTGCTCGCTCTCACCATGAAACTATTCCGTCGGTAATTGGTGCGAACAGTCGGTTCGTGAAGTAACCGATGTTTTCTGAGAATGGCTGAAGGAACACATAACCCTAACTTATTCATATATGATCATTAGCTTCTTGAAATTGAAGTGTTTGTTAAGGTGAGTGTAAATAACAAACTATTTTAAGAATGTACATGAAATTAACAATCATATTTTTAAAAAATGGCCTGCTTGAGTGAAGAAGATCGGCATTGCATATAGCATTTTTTGAGCAAGAAAAACTTTATATAACAATGGTGAGTTACCCCACAGTATTATTATAATAATAATATAATATCTCATGACAATGTCACACAGATCATCCTAGCCCCAAACTAAGCAAAGCTTGTGCTATGGGTGCCAGGCGACGGTATACATACTTATATAGATAGATAAATACTATACATAGAAAACATCCATGACTCAGAAACAAATATTCTTGCTCATCACACAAATATTTATACTTACCGGGATTCGAACCCAGGACCACCAGCTTCGTAGTCAGGAGCACTACTAACTAGGCTACGGTGACCGTCCGTTATGCTAAACAGGTGAATTAAACTAACCAGGAACTCGTAGAACCAATGGCCGCTGGAGCAATAAGGTTTTCGACTGGCGACCACGAACCGGAAGACGCAGTGGGGGCAGGCCCTCTATAAGATGGGTGTACTATCTAGCAAGGCTTCCCTCTATAAGACAGGAATCCGCCTGATACGGGCAGCACAAGACTGGCCATTGTGGAGATCCTTGGTGGATGCCTTTGTCCAGCAGTGGACATCTTTCGGCTGATATGATGATGATGATTAAAATAAACTGTAACGCTGTTTGCACATACTCATGATATCAGGTAATTGTAGTTTCTGAGACAGTAATAAGTATATTTATGTCTATTGCCCGTTATTAAAATAAGTCACGCGGAATATGTCAATATAATTTTGCTTTAATTCAAATATGATTTCCGTATATATAGAATTTAAATAAGTCTCGCAAGCTGCACTGTAACAGCTTATACAGGCTGGCCGAGGAGATGACCTTCAAACGCAAGATTTAGATACTTTAAGATGAGGAGTATCCGCATCACCCCCATGTGTGTTCTACAATTTTGTGTAGTTTATGAGATATAATTATTTTTAGTGATTTTTTTCGACAAATGGAAATCCGTTGTCTCTGCCTACCCCTCTGGGAAACAGGCGTGAATCTATGTATGTATGTATTTTTTTCGTAAATTTTACCTAACATCAGTTTCCGATTTTCTTCTCGTTCTGTTGAACATTTCTGGTTCAGTTTTTTTGTGATAACTAATTAGCATAGTTTAACGTAACACCCTAAAAAATATGGTTTATCAAATCATTGCAGAACTGACTTATAATTTATTCGAAAGTTAAAATATAGGGTTTGAGCTCTATTATATATAAATTTTCAAAGTATCAAAAAAAACGCATAGTCGTAGAACATACATGGAAGTGATTCAGATGAAGGAATCATAAAGTATCAAAATTTTGCGTTTGAACATCAACTCCTCGGCCGCCCTGTATAAGACCGAAGAAGATAACCATCTTCATTAATGGTTCTTTTAATTCCAATCAAATAAAGCTAGAGCTTATCAGAACGTGAAGAAAGAATGAAATCCGAACCCAAGAAAGATCAAACAAAAACAAGGAAATTGAATAATGTAACGATTAACAATGAACATGTACTTGTTTCGTTGTATAATTCTCTCTAAGTTACCTTCCAATAGCTCATTCAGAAGACGTGAACACAAAGTTATTGGTAACTAGAGCTCGTTACAAATACCACGCACAAAGATCCAAAGCTTCGAAACGGAATGTCTAATAAGCAGCTGACAAACCGCTTTGGGGATACATTGGTACGAGGGAATTTCAACCTTAAATTTCAAGTAATAAAGCTCAATATGAAACTAAGGTTTCAAGGCTAATTGACTGCGCGATCTACCTGTACTGTTTGTAAAGCGAGGTTGGAAGAAAAGGTGCGTGGAGGTGGTACCTTCTTGAATTTTTCCAAACTGTTTGTTAGAATAAATTTAAACAATAAATAATTTTAGGTATTTTTTATGGGTTCCCTACATCCAGCTGAAGGCTAAATAGAGTAAATACAAACGTTATGCTTCATTTATTATAAGCGACATATCTTATAAGTTTGCTGAGATGGTGAGGCAAACCAAAGTAACCGAAGAATTGCTAAGCTGAAGTGGCTGTGGGCAGGGCACATAGCTCGTAGAGCCGACGGGCGCTGGGGCAGAAAGGTTCTCGAGTGGCGACCACGAACCAAAGACACAGCGTGGGCAGGCCCCCTACAAGGTAGACCGATGATCTTGTGAGGGTCGCTGGAAGTTGCTGAATTCGGGTAGCACAAGACCGGCGGTTGTGGAGATCTTTGGGGGAGGCTTTTGTTCGCAATGGACATCTTATATATAATGAAATAATGAAATTTATTCAGCACTTGGGTATTAACATACACTTGTACTTGTCAAGTTCCAAATGCAGTACACAAACATAGTCGAACACAGTATAAAAATTACAAAAATATAATTAGTCTAAAAAAATTAATCTAATATTTTGAAATTTAGTTGTACAATATTAAAATTAAAGAATTGAAGGCAATGAGCATTTGGCTAGCGCAGAAGGCTCTTAACCAGTAGCTTATATTAAACGATTAATACCCGAGGCCACCCTTTTAGGGTTCGGGCCACAGCTCAGGGGGCAGCTGAAGCAAAAGGACAGAATTCTAAGAGAGGGTGTGATCAGTTGCACGTGATCACCAATGACGTGTTAAGGGGCCAAAGCGATCCTCGCCGCTGAGGAGCCTACCCTAGCGAACCTGCGGCTTTCTCTAGCTACCTAGGTGGACGACCCGGAGAAGAAAGCCACAAAGAAACTCCGGGCTTGCTTTTTTCGTCTTCTTTTGCTTTTTGTTTTCGTTCTTTTTTTTAATTATGCATTTCCTTACATTGGGATGGGCGTTATGGCGGCACGCGCAGAACGGTTGTCATCTAATGAATCGAAAAATTGTGAGATAATAAACAATAACATTAAATTTCACTCAAACAATTAGAATGCTTGCTAGATGAAAAAACGGTGGGTACATCCGCGTACATTTACAAAATTAACAAGTCACACGAAGTCAACCAGAGGCAACGACTGTATGAAAAAATAAAATATTATGAGTATCTACCCCAACAGCAGTTCGACCAGTTACCGCAAGCAGCACCCGTTCACGAGTATGAAGTGAGGGCCATCCATCGCCTCCCTATATGATGATGATGAAATAAAAATAAATATATATTTTACCAAAAATAAATGCATGTAGATTTAGCATTTGATTGTTGCACTTATAATTGTTTTATTTAGGAAAGACTTGTGATGTACTTAAATTTAACTTGTGAGTATGGTAACAATAATAGTCTGATTGATTAAGTAAATGAAAAAAACAGCTAGCGAGCTTTAGACCACACGACTGAAGTAAAACTTAGATATACGAAACGTAACTATACGCCTATGAAAAAAGAGGGAAATAAAAAGTGTGCTCGCATCTCTCTCTTGCCTCCACAATTATAAACGAAATGTAACTCACTCTCTTTCTATCTTCACTAACTTATATCTCACTTTCTACTTCCATTGTCCTCACCCCATCACACTCTTCGTAACACTCTCGTTGGAATTCACCAGCTACCTCCCAAGTCAATCATGCATAAAGAAGATTTATATACTTCAAAAATCTTGCGTGATTATACTTCTACTTAATCTTCGGAATGTCCCAATCCATTGATTCGTAACATTTCCTAACTCCATGTTCACATAATATAAATAACTATTAAATAGACTTAACTAAAAGGTTTTGGGCTTGGCTATTAGCAAAACTTAACTTATCGCCAACAAGTAAACAAACGCTAATTTATTAATCAATTCTACTTCATTTATCTCAGAGAACGAGTATTTCAGAGTCTTTTGGGATTGTAATAAAAAGAAATTCTCTCGCCGGTCTGTTCTAAAGTGATTGGCGAGGTTAAGCAACTAAGCTCGGTCGGCTAAATCAGTCAAGAGATGGGTGACCGCCAAAGTGGTTTAATTTCTGAGCGTCTCCGTGCTTCGGAGGGCACGTTAAGCTGTCGGTTCCGGTTGTAGTAACGAGAGGCAGAGGCCTTATGGGCGGCTTAAACAACTATGTCATACAAATGTGAAGATCACTATGTTCAGCTGGTGAGGGCATGCAATTTGTTAAAGATGTAATGACAAAATTAATAGTAAATTACAATATATAAAAATCTAGCTGTGCTCCGCGGTTTTACCCGTGTTAAACGTTATAAATTATAGCCAATGTGTTAATCCAGAGTGGCAGCAAACTCCATACCAATATTAAAATCGCTCCAGCCGTTTAGCCGTGAAGATGTAACAAACATACATAAGTAAAATTACACTAGGGTAACCGCTGCCCATACGATAAGTAAATAAGTAAGTATGTAGACGGAATATTGAGTACAAAAGTAACCTGAACGCGGCAAGCAATGTGACGGATAATTGTCCAGTCTGACAATGTGAAAGCCTATGCTACTATACAATAACCTGATGTACAACTCTGAGTGACACGTTTGTAGACTAGTACTAGTGAATCAGAGTTGTACAATGAAAGGCTTTTTATGGAACTTGGTGTCTGCGTAGAGTGAACTGCTTATTTGAAGCACAGCGTTCTTTCGCTCGAAGAGCAGCCCGACTGGGGAAGTACCTCCACCTTACAGAAGACATTCCTTAATAATAACATTAATAATTTAATGTTGGGTTTCTGAGTGTGAGTAAGGTCGCCAGAGCTCATCGGGGTGGGGGGAAGGGTCAGCAACACTTGTTTGCTGAGTCTTAAAGGCTGGCAACGCACCCGCGACTCCTCTGGTGTTGCGAAAGTCCATGGGCGGCGGTGATCACTTACCATCAGGTGACCCACTTGCTCGTTTGTCGACCTCTGACATAAAAAAAAACTATTTTTTTATATTTATTTATTCAATATATTATTTCATTGCACATTACATTTAACAGGCCGAACCGCAGAAACCTCTAAGGGTTTATGTGGGTACCGGCGAATCGTTCACACATTTACATTTATTTAAGAACTTATTATATAATATTATTCAAATGCATTATTGTTAGTGATACAATTCTAATACAATATAATACTACTTATGTTTTACTGGATGTCGTTATTTGACGATTAAAAATAAAACACGGTGTTTAATATTTCACGAAATTTTGGTATAAGTCAGCGATGAAATAATTTAAATAAAACAACAAGTCGATAATCTCCATTACGCTTTTAACTTTTGTAAGACCAAAACGTCGAAAATTCGCAATAAATTATTTATTGATAAAAGCTTCGCTGTACGCTATACAAAAACTTTAGTTCACAAAACTCCCTTTAACAACCACCACTCAATCAAAATCCTTGTTTAATACCTTATTTTCAAAGCCTCTTCAACTGAAAACAAATGAATTGTATAACGAAACCACTGTTCAAAGAACACAAGGTAAAAGTACCTCAACGGAAAAGCCACAAAGGCTCGAACAACGAACAAAAATACCATTTCGGTGATGATAAAATACCTGACGCTTAATTTTGTTCTCGGAATACGTGAAGTGGCACATATTAATCAAACAATAATTAAACAATGGAGTAATTTGTCATGATCAAAACTAAAGAGTTAATAGAGGTAGTAAAGTTAGTGCTACCTTTATGTTTCTTCATTCAACTCATTCGCTACTCTTGCGGTCTTCAGGAAACTTACGACTGAAAATGCCAGGGCATTCTACTTATTTTATTGACAAATCCTTATTTTCTTCTTTGTACAAGCTTAATCAATACAAAATGTATTTAAAAATATGGTTAAACAGCACTATTTCACGTGTATTTCCGTTTGTGTAATAATATCCTTACATTACATTGACGGGCCTATTGGCTTGGTTGGTAGATACGCTGCCTGTCACGCCGCAGGTCGTGGGTTCGATTCCCACCTGGGACAGATATTTGTGTGCATGAACATGTCTGTTTGTCCTGAGTCTGGGTGTAAATTATCTATATAAGTATGTATTTACAAA
Organism: Pseudoips prasinana; assembly: GCA_951640165.1. NCBI lineage: Eukaryota > Metazoa > Arthropoda > Insecta > Lepidoptera > Nolidae > Pseudoips > Pseudoips prasinana. The sequence continues at coordinate 10,872,522 of OX621259.1, read as the reverse complement.
AGAAAAATAGTATATGTAGTATATCAGTTATCTGGTTTCCATAGTACAAGCTCTGCTTAGTTTGGGATCACTTGACCGTGTGTGTGTATGAAGTCCCAGGATATTATATTATTATTCATATATGTATAAATTTGTGTATGTATGTATATGTATCTTACTACATGTATATGCGCGTAGTGTTAGATTAATTAGATTCATAACTTTTCAATTGCAATTAGTACACCTTCTGCTACCTTTATCAGATACTTTTAGTTCTGGTCTACTCAACGTGAATCGGTCGCTTTTAGCGATAAGGCTGCCAATCGCATTAAACAAGCTATAAAGGTCATGGCCCATAATCCGACCCGGTTCAAAAATGTTTTTGTACAAAAACGAAAATAATGGTAAATAATGCAGGCATAACCCACTGTTCATTATATGTAAAAAGAAAAAAATAATTCAATGGAGAGATCTTGCAGTAGACCGATCAAAATTGGATAATAATTAGCTGCACCAGCGGTTTCGCCCGTCTCTGAATTATTTTATCCCATGGAAAAATGTCACTGGGATAAAAAGTTTACTATGTCCGTCTACAAATCTAATATGTAGGTATATACGATATATTTTTTTGTCTATTCATAGGAATTTGACATGACATGATAGATAAAAAATAATTAAATAATGTATTTTCTTAATCTATGCTATGCACCTAAGGTATTAAACAAATACTCATTCTTTACATGTATACTACGGGGCAAGCAATTTAACCAAAATCGGTTCAGTAGTTTAGACTTGAAAATGAAACAAGCAGACTTACTTTGCCATTGTTTTGTTAAATAAAAATATCATCGTGACACTTAATAAGCAAACTCGTTCGGTCAGGTAATAAATAACACGTATATTGCTGTCTCGGTCTCACCCGAGCTTTGTTGCGGTCGCGCAATAATACAATGTATTATATTTTATTTCATGATCCCCATCGGCCACAGTAATGCACCACTTACCATTGAAAAGTATAATCATTTGTCTTTGATTCCCCCCATATTTCATTTCTGTACGCCGTAGGTATATTTTTCATACTAAATGGGCCATTACCTCTCTTTTTTGTATCAATTGTTTTGTATTACTTATTTTCGCACGTATCATGTGTCACGGGGTACTTTACAAACATAATTGACGGACACAGAGTCCCTTGTGTATCCCTTATATATAATATATATAGATACACTAGGGAAAGGGAACTACACCCACGGGATATTATGGGATAAACATGTTATTAATTCTGGGCCATAAACCACACGGTTACACCTCACTAAAAAACTTGTCTGGAATATTTACCTACATCTTTTGACGGTCACCATAGCCTAGTTGGTAGTGCTCCTGCCTACGAAGCTGGTGGTCCTGGGTTCGAATCCCGGTAAGTGCAAATATTTGTGTGATGAGCACGAATATTTTTTTCTGAGTCATGGATGTTTTCTATGTATATAAGTATTTATCTATCTATATAAGTATGTATATCGTCGCCTGGTACCCATAGTACAAGCTTTGCTTAGTTTGGGGCTAGGATGATCTGTGTGACATTGTCCCCAGATATTATTATATATTATAAAAAAATAATAATTAAATAGTAAACTGTATAAGCTTAAGGTTGTTTCATATTCAATTAGAAGCGATTTAATAATTTCGAGTGCATGTGACTGTACTATCTATTGGTATTATAATTCAGTTCTCGTAAATTTACATTAAACTTAATTGGTTTTTTCTCGTCCCTGTCTCAGCTTTCCATTAACTCTGTATCAAGCCAAGTGAACTGAAGCATGAACTCACAAGGTTAATAAAAACTACGACTAATTTTAATACATTTCTCGACTCAAAGACGAAGCCAGGTGTGTTCACCCTACGTCAAGAAATTTAACTGAGCACAATTATTGTTTTAAACTTTAAGTACTAATTAAATGCTGAAGTTTCTTGGAGTACGTTAAAGCAGTATTTTTACTTTAACAAAATACTTTGTAATAATAACTGTTTGATAATTCGAGAGGAAAAATAATTAGACATTAAAATAACAGGCAACTTTATCACAAAAAAATATAATGTAGGTGTTAATTGAGCACGAAATCAAAGGAAACTTTGTGTAAGTTAAAAAAGTTACTGGTATTGAGCTTTGAAAAGCTTTCTTTGATATTATTACAATATAATAGCCGAACTTCGGTTACGGCGGCCAGTCTCAATGGAGACTAGCCATCTGCGTGGGACATATTATAGTGCAAAAGTGTGTGCGCAAACGCAGGGGCACTTTATATTCGATCACTCACATCATGATCGAACGATAGCGATACGACCGGAAAGAGGTCCTGTACAGGACCGGCGGCTTTACGTGCACTCTGAGGCACGGGGGTATAATACCGCCAACTCCCAGATTTCGGGCTGATACTGGGAAATTATCCAAAAAACTCCCAAAATCACTTTTGGCTCAACCCGGGATTTGAACCCAGGACCTCATTATCTGCGGTTAAACACGCTACCGCTAGACCAACGAGGCAGTATTACAATATAAGCTTACAGTGAAGAGTTTGTACGTACCACTCTACGGCGTAGCGTAGACCAAATCGAAGCACACTTATCACAAACTACATTGTGGCGTACCGACGACAGGAACTAATTATACACTAAGGCCTGCGTAGATAACTACAGCGTTCGACCAATGAAGTCACAGAACAATACATGAATCCTTGACTAGGAGCATGGGTTTTGCTCAAACGCTGTAGAAAGACATGAATTTACGTCGCTCTGTCCGTCAATGCATTTGGATAAATCTTGGTATCTTTAAATCTTGGTATCAATTGAAGAAAAATTCCATAGAGCTTTTACTATGCAAACCTAATAACTGATAAGTATGTCATATATGTAGTAACATACACTACTTTCTTTTGTAAATCAAGACACACAGTCATGTTCATGCACACAAATATCTGTCCTGAGTGGGAATCGAACCTACGACCTCCGGCATGAAAAGCAAGCATTTAACAACCACGCCAACAGGCCCGTGATATTAGTAAAAGTTACTTACTTAAATCTTCATATCAGCCGAAAGACGTCCACTGCAGGATAAAGGCCTCCACCAAAGATCTCCACAATTCTGACATACACTCAACAGCACACACTCCACACCGCCCACACACGCACACACCATACACACACATATACTCAAATTTTGTTGATTGTTCTAGTTTAGGTTTTAAGTTCTAGAATTAAGTTTTTGTGAACGGATCGAGAGCCTAGGTCCTACAACACAGGGAATCCTAGTGTAGGATCTAGGGCATAACCAATAATGTAAAAATTTCTGGCAATAAACGATTTTTCAATTTTCCATTTAAATTGCCGATCTTGCGCTATTCGCTTACTTACTTAAATAAATAAATACTATTTCCGATTCTATAGTCTAATTTACTAAATCATAGCGCAGTTTGGCTAACTGTATTGCGGTTAAGCGACGTCGTACTCGTGCAAATACTATTAATCTTTTGGTTAAGCACATTTCCAGTTTTAGTGAGACTAGAGGAAATTAATCTTTCCAAATGCATTTTATAGTGGATTGTTATATTGCATCTAGTATGCAATATAACAATCCACTACAAAACTACTTATTTACCCGCATCTTATATAGGCTGGCCGAGGATTTGCCGTTCAAACGCAAAATTTAGATACTTAATGATGAGGAGTATCCGAATCACCCCCATGTATGTTCTACGATTGCGTAGTTTTCGAAATAGATTTTTTTTAATGCTTGTTTTCCGTAAAGTTCATTTAACATCTGTTTTTGATTTTTTTCTCGTTCTGTTGAACATTTCTGATTCAGTTTTTTGTGATAACGAATTAGCATAGTTAACCCTAACACACCAAGAAGTATGGTTTACCTAATAATTGCAGAGCTGACTTAGAATTTATTCGAAAGTTCAAAATTAGGATTTGAGCTCAGGAATCATAAATTTTCAAAGTATCGAAAAATCCCTAAATCGTAGAACATACATGGGGGTTATTCGGATACACCTCATCATAAAGTATCTAAGTTTTGCGTTTATCTCGGCCATCCTGTATATATACAAAAAGTGCCATTGCTTTTTTGATCTCAAACATTCATCAATAACGTTGTACACAAAGCGATTTTATGTAGTTAATGTAATGTTCTTATCTCAAACATCGACCGATAACTTTATAAGCAAAGTAATCTAGTATAAAGAGGTGTTGTCAGCAAGGATTACTGTGACGAAAGCGCGTGAAAACTGGAACATTATTTTTTGTCACACGAAAGCCCCCGACGTCGTTTGTGTGTTAATGCGTTAGGGTACGCGCTGGTTGGTATCATGTTAGAAATTAATGTAAGGGTGCTTTCATCGTGGAGATCATCACATCAAATAGGAGAGAGATAGGAATTACAATACTTCATTAGCTTATAATAATAATGTCCTCATAGCCGAAGTTCGACCACGGCGGCCAATATAGATTAGCCATCTGCGCGGGACATATTAAAGTGCACAAGTGTGTACGCAAACACAGGAACACTTTCTATTCCAGGACTATCTCATGAGCAATGGGACGTCTAGTGACACGACCGGTAAGAGGTCAGGTACAGGACCGATGGCTTTACGTGCTCTCCGAGACACGGAATATAATACCACCAACTCCCAAACTTCAATGCTGAGAAATTTTTCGTTTTACTCAATAGTTCTGAAATCAATTTAGGCCCGAACCGTGATTTAAAGTCAGGATTTCATTCTCCACGGGTGAACACGCTATCGCTAGACCATCGAGGCAGTCATAACCTTATTTAGCATAGCCAGATGCTCAGTCCGTAAGAGATTGGCGAGGTTAAGCAACTACAATCGCGGTCAGTTCATAGATGAGTGACGGCCCAAGTGATTTCATTTCTGAGCGTCTCCGTGCTACGGAGTTCACGGTAGCTGTCGGTCTCAATTTAAGCCATTAGATAACAGTCGTTAAGCCATGTTAGAAGCCTAATGGGCGGCTTGAACAACTTTGACAATAAGGTAACCACTGCCCATACGATAAGTAAGTAAGTAATCACCTTATACCGTTCCAAATATGTACAGTAAATACCACCGGTTCAGAACCAATGAAATCTCGGCAGGCATTTTTTGAGTGTCATTAAAAACCAGTTCTTTAATTTCAAAAATGGAAAATATAAATTCACACACACATAAAAAAATGGCAAATATAAATACAATGTCACCGTAGCCAAGTTGGTAGTGCTCCTGCCTACGAAGCTGGTGGTCCTGGGTTCGAATCCCGGTAAGTGCAAATAATAGGTCTTTACCTATGAAATTGCCGTTTTGTATGAAAAAATTTAAACGATTTTTTTTCATGAATTTTTTTATTTGTATTAATCGAAGTAATCACCCATGCAATCAATGCATCTTTGCCATCGCAGTGGCAGTTTATTGATGCCCTTCTTAAAGAAATCAGCTGGACGGGAGGCAACAAATTCTTCAAAGGCATTTTGTACTGCCTCTCGGGTATTGAATTTTTTTCCCGCCAAGAAGTTATCCAAATTCTGGAAAAAGTAGTAGTCTGTAGGCGCAAGGTCTGGTGAGTAGGGCGGATGACGGAGAGCTTCCAACCCCAGTTCTTGCAACTTGGAGACCGTCTGCTGTGCAGTATGAGGTCGCGCGTTGTCGTGCAGGAGCAGCGGAGACGAGCGATTGACCAATGCTGGTTGGAGATGCGCCAGCTTCTCCATCATTGTGCTCAGTTCTTCACAGTACACATCTGCAGTAATGCTCACCCCGTTTGGTAAGAAGCTGTGATGAATCACACCGGCGCTAGACCACCAAACAGTGACCATCACTTTTCTAGGGGTAAGTTTTCGTTTAGGGCATTGTTTAGGTGCTGAACCAGGATCCAACCAACTTGCTGAGCGCTTGCGGTTATCAAACAGAATCCATTTTTCATCGCAGGTAACAATGCGGTTCAAAATTCCTTCATTTGTGTGTCTGTTGAGCAGTGCAAGGCACGTCTCGACGCGTACTTCGCGCTGGCGATCATTGAGTTCGTGGGGCACCCATTTGTCAAGCTTTTTTACCTTGCCAATTTGACGCAAATGGACCAATATTGTTTTGACGCTAACGTCGAAAGCTGCTGCTAATTCAGCCGTAGATTGTGTATCATCAGCTTCCACAACCGCCTTTAATTCGTCATTGTCGACCAAAGTCTTCGGACGACCGCGAGGTTCATTTTTCAGGTCGAAATTTCCAGAACGGAAGCGAGCAAACCAATAACAGGTGGTGCGTTGGTTTGTAGTGTTAGCTCCGTAAACGTCGTTGATGTTGCGTGCCGCTTGTGCCGAGTTGCTGCCACGACGGTACTCATATTCCATAATTACTCGAATTTTTAACGTATCCATGATGACGAAAAAGATTGAAATGCGATGAAAATGTAACACTAATCAATAAAGAAATGACTACTTTTGGAAAAAAGAATCCATGTTTTTAAAATAAAATTAATTTGAAATTAGAATTCTTAGCCAAACAAAAATTATTTTGATTTGAAATGGCCAGTACTGCAGAACGGCAATTTCATAGGTAAAGACCTAATATTTGTGTGATGAGCACGAATATTTGTTTCTGAGTCATGGACGTTTTCTATGTATATAAGTATTTATCTATCTATATAAGTATGTATATCGTCACCTGGTACCCATAGTACAAGCTATGCTTAGTTTGTAGCTAGGATGATCTGTGTGACATTGTAAAAAAAAAAAATCTTAATCATCCTGTGGGTTTTGAACCAGTACCCTCTTCCAATTACGGGGTAGGCATTCTGCCGTTGAGTTTTGACCGATCAAATTTGGGATTCCCTGCCTAACAACGTTCCGGAGAATGTAGGTGTTATACATCGGCTTTGTTTTCTAGAAATATGGCCGACTGATATGATCACAGTTGCATAAGAACGATCATATCGTATTGATTACATATTTTGAATCCATTCAAAGCCTGCCGAACGATTCATTATAACATGTTTATGATCTAATCTCAAATATGGGAATTTGAGATTAGATTTATGCTTTAAATTGCGATGTAAACAAAAATATAAAAAGGACTTCTAACTTATTTCTTAATTCTACAGCATGTTTTTTAGGGTTCCGTAGCCAAATGGCAAAAAACGGAACCCTTATAGATTCGTCATGTCTGTAAGTCTGTCTGTCCGTCCGTATGTCACAGCCACTTTTTCCAAAACTATAAGAGCTGTACTGTTGAAACTTGGTAAGTAGATGTATTCTATGAAACGCATTAAGATTTTTACACAAAAATAAAAAAGAATAATAATATTGGGGGGTACATAGAACTGAAAATCAAAAAAAATATTTTCATCGTACCCATAGATGTGGGTATCTATGGATAGGTCTTCAAAAATGATATTGAGGTTCCTAATATAATTATTTTCTAAACTAAATAGTTTGCGCGAGAGACACTTCCAAAGTGGTAAAATGAGTGCCCCCCCCCCCCCGCTGTAACTTCTAAAATAGGAGAAAGATTAAACTTAAAAAAATATATGATGTACATTACCATGCAAATTAACAACGAAAATTGGTTTGAACGAGATATTCTACCAAGTAGTTTTTTTTAATACGTCATAAATCGTAAACCGCAAATTACCTTTTATTTAATAAACTGAAATACTTGCTGCTACAGAACCCTTCATGGGTGAGTCCGACTCGCACTTGACAGGTTTTTTTAATTATCTAGTATGAGCCTGTACTATGGCAACAGGCAAATGATAAATCTATTCATACATTTATAAACATACATACATACATAGACTCACGCCTCTTTCCCAGAGGGGTAGGGAGAGACAACGGACTTCCATTTGTCACGATCCTTGCACACCTCTTTCGCTTCGTTTTCTGACATTATATTCTTCATGCATGTTCGCCGGTTTAGGGTACTTCTGACCTGACCTTTCTTGAGTAAGTCTCCGATTTGATCAGAGAAAGTTCTACGAGGTCTTCCTCTTCCGGTTTTACCATTCACACAGGCCAGGTATAGTTCTTTTGTCAATCTTCTTTCCTTCATCCTTTCTAAATGGCCAAACCATCTCAGCATACCTTTTTCAATCAATTTATGACCACATCCTCTTTCACATCACAACGCTTTCTTACATCAGTGTTTCGAATTCTGTCTCTCAAAGTCACACCACACATACTTCTCAGAGCCTTCATTTACACTGCATTTATTTTACTTTCATTCTTTTTCTGCCATACCCAACTTTCACTTCCATACATTAAAGTTGGCACTAACAATACATCGTGTTCGGCCAGTCGAGCCTTCTTTGAGACTTGTCGGCTACTCATAAAGGCGTGTATGCCCCATTCACTCTGTTCCCCGCATTTACTCTTCCAACAATATCTTTTTCATATTTCCCATCTCTCGTAAATAAAGTTCCCAAATATACAAACTCTTCCACCTGTTCGACTTTCTTTCCTCCAAACACAATATCACATGCTGTAGTGTATTCATCCCTCTCAAATACCATTACTATCATCTTACCAACATTAACTTTACCTGCTACTCGTCCGCCGATGGTGCAAGTTGAACTTGATCATCAGCGACGATCAAGCAGTTATTTGACAATCAACTCATTAATACTTACACCACATTCACTTTCTTTCAAATCTTTTAAACAGCTATCCATGAATAGGTTAAACCACTACGGTGACGCTACACATCCCTTTCTAACACCCTTTTGGATGCTAAACCACTCAGTGTATGATCCGTTAATCCTCACGCAAGCTCTGGAATCCCTATAAAGAGATTTCAGCGCTTGAACAAGGTTGTCGTCCAGCCCATACATGGAGAGTACCGACTAAAGCTTATTCTTCAACACTCTATCGTAGGCCTTTTCTAAGTCTGCGAAGGCACAGTAGACCATATGAATTTTGCCCAAAATCTTCTCTACTATGCTTGGTAGAGAAAAGACCTGATCCGTGCATCCCATTCCTTTTCAAAAACCCACCTGTCATCCCATATTTTCGTATCGGTTTCTTTCACAATTCTTTCAACCAATACTTTCGCATACAACTTACCAAAAACGCTGAGCAGACTAATGCCCCTATCGTTTTTACAGTAAATAAACATTATATTATAATATCATAGATAAATTACATCAACACAGAACAAATAATTGTGCTCATCACACAAAAATTACCTAGTGCGGTCGTTGTCTTGAGTTAAAAAATAAAAGTAAATAATTAAATTGAATAATGGAATTAATTATAATATATAAGCTAACAATTTGAAAAAAAACTACAGAAACCTTATTTACACTAATTGGTAAATGAACTTTAAATAAAGCTTATAATAATTACATCTTACGGACAGATTGGAGTCGCTAGACCAGAGGAGAGACTTTGGATCTATCTGCGTGTTCTACAGTCTCTTTCACGGGGAATGCTCTGAGGAACTGTTTGAGCTGGTGCCACCCTCCCCTTTTTACCACGCGCACTCGCAGTAAGGTTCATCCGTATCACCTGGAAGCGATCTCGTCAAGCACGGTTCACTTTCAGCGTTCATACATTCCACGTACGTTCCGGCTCTGAAATGAATTATCTGCTGCGCTGTTTCCCCAGCGCTACGACATGTCCTTCTTCAAACGAGGTTTAAAAAGAGTATTAATATCACGGTAGGCAGCGGTTTGCCGTGCCCCCTGGCACTGCGAATGTCTTTGAGCAGCGGTTACCACTTACCATCAGGTGGGCCGCTAGCTCGTCTGCTTCCTAAGGCAATAAAAAAAACTTGCCTAAAAAGAATATCTACGTTGGGAATCCTATCAGTATATTTTGTTTTTGCCTCAGTACATTTTGTCTGTAAATTCCATGGAGTTGGATAATGATGTGTATACACCTTAATATTTCCTGGAAACACCGGTGTTTAATCGAGTGTCAACCATTGTGATTTCCTGGCGGGAGCAATAGATTTGACGGGCGGTAGGTAATTAAGCTATCTATTGTTTGTCAACAATGGACACGGTGGATATTTATCTTCGGCTACATTACTTTGTAGATAATGTTTGTTTAGCCGGGTTCTCATTAGCGAGCTGTAACCATAACATGCTGTAGTATGAATTATAAGTTCAGCAATATAAATAATCACAAGCGCAACGCGAATCTATTTCAATATAATATTAAACATCTAAGGCTTAAAATGATGCCTTGTGGTATCACAATAATATTATAAAGGCGAAAGTTAGTGAGTGTGTATGTTTGTTACTCTTTCACGCATAACTACCAAACGGATTTTGACGAAACTTTGAAGTAATATAGCTTATAGATCCGAATAACACATGTGCTATAATTTATAAAGTTTAACGGGGGTACAACCGCGGGGCACAGCTAGTAATATTATAATAAGGTATAACCTGATTATTAGTTATTATTTATCTACTTACTATTTCTAATCATAGCATACAATTACAATTGATATCATTCTTATTTAAGAATTATCACTATATTGTAATTAATATTTAATTAATGTTTAGTATTCACAGAATGCGTGGGCAGGCCCCCTACAAGATGGACCGATGATCTTGTGCGGGTCGCTGGAAATCGCTGGATGCGCGGATAGCGCAAGACCGGCAATTGTGGAGATCTTTGGGGAGGCCTTTGTTCAGCAGTGGACGTGTTTCGGCTGATATGATGATGATGATGATTCACAGAATAATTATTATAAAATAATATAATTAAATTCACCTTTAAGCATATTAGTGGTGGATAGCATGAAAGATAATGTTACAATAATAGACATCTTAGGCCATGTTTATGCTGAATTGTATTATAGTAATCCAATCTTGCCAAATATTATAATATTATTAAGTTTTCAGAGGTGTGTAAATCTGATAAAATGTTTCTATACTGTGTTTAGTCTGTATCGACGTGTTTGTTATACAAATCATGTATCTGTTTTATGCCAATAAAATAGATATTCAAAAAAAAAAAACAATAGCAAACTTACGGCTATCAACGTATGATTGACTCGCCTCGTTGGTTTAGCGGTAGCGTGTTCAACCGCAAATGATGAGGTACCTGGGTTCAAATCCCGGGTCGGGCCAAAAAGTGATTTTGGGATTTTTCCGTAAAAAGAAATTTCTCAGTATCAGCCCGAAGTCTGGAAGTCGGCGGTATTACACCCCCGTGCCTGGGAGAGCACGTAAAGCCGTCGGTCCTGTACCTGAACTCTTTCAGGTCGTGTCGCTAGGCGTCCCATCGGATCATGAGAGTAATGGAATAGAAAGTGCCCCTGTGTTTGCGCACACACTATAATATGTGCCGCGCAAATGGCTAGTCCCCATTAAGACTGGCCGCCGTGGCCTAAATTCGGTCGGGAAGACATCATCATCATCATAATATGACTAGTGAGTTGTATAGTTATACTGCCTCCTTGCTACTACTAACTACATAGAAATTATAGATAAATTATAACCGAACACTCATACCTCCCTACCTTCCAAAATCTGATCTTGCAGGTCTACTGGAAGATATTTATTAAGAAACTAGCTGTGCCCCGCGGTTTTACCCTCGTTAAACTTTATGAATTATCACAGTTCCCCCCCCGTATGTGATAGTGTGATAATATGTACCCTATATGTTGACCTGACCTCTTAGTAATATTCATGAAAAATTTGAAGTAAATCCATGCAGTACTTTTTGAGTTTAGCCCGGACATACATACAGACAAACAGACAAAAATTCTAAATTCTATATTTTTGGCTTCGATATCGCATGCAGATCACGCCCCAGGTATCCTTTAAAAAAATATTCAATGTACAGTTTTGATTTTCCTACGATTTTATTATATGTATAGATCACAGCTCCTCCCCCGTAGGTGATAGCGTGATAATATGTAGGTACCTTATATGTTGACCCGACCTCTTAGTAATATTCATGCAAATTTTGAAGTAAATCCATGCAGTACTTTTCGAGTTTAGCCCGGACATACATACAGACAAACCGATAAACAGACAAAAATTATAAAAACTATATTTTTGGCTTCGATGTCGAAAGTAGATTACGCACCAATTATCTTTTTAAAAAATATTCAATGTACAGTTTTGACTTTCCAACGATTTTATTATATGTATAGATAAGTAGTGCCTTTGCGCAATGTCGTAATTGTATTTTAATATTTCTTTATGTTTGACTTTTAGTGTGTACGTAAATTAGTAATAAAATTAATGATTTTATTGCTGGGGATCGAACCCATGAGCTCTGTGTTAGCATTCAGAATCATTTACCACTGGAAAAACAAGCCAGTCAGCCAGTAGAGCCTCAAATACCTTATTTTATTGTATCGAAGTAACAAAAAAGCATATCAAGTTACTATATTTTGTTGTACAGTCGCTAATACGTATCTTCTGACCCACTAAATGCTAAACGAGTTTGAACCTTCTCCATTAACCGTAGGTAAGCGATAGATACGACCTTAATGAACTAGAACGCCTGGTTCAAGATAAACAAATAAGTTATGCCAATTTGATCTTTAATACGTTACATTACATATTACTTACTTACTTACTTATCGTATGGGCAGTGGTTACCCTGGTGTCAGAGTTGTTCAAGCCGCCTAGTAGGCCTCTGACATGGCTTAACGACTGTTGCCTAATGGCTACAACCGGGACCGACAACTTAACGTGCCCTCCGAAGCACGGAGACGCTCAGAAATTAAACCACTTTGGCGGTCACCCATCTATGGACTGACCGCGAGCCTAGTCGCTTAACCTCGCCAATCACTTACGGACTGGTGAGAGCATCTGGCTATGAGCGCCTATTATAGATATTATAAATATTATAAATATTACATATTAGGGCTTAATCAAGATCCTAATCTTAATTCTAAAATAAATATGATGAATGGAATCCTATAAAAATGACTCGCCTCGTTAGTCGCGAAAGCGAGTTATCCGTAGATGATGAGGTCCTGGGTTCAAATATCGGGTCGGGCAAAAAGTGATTTTGGGATTTTCCGTGCAAAGAAAGTCTGGTAGTTGGCGGTATTACACTCCCGTACGTCGGAAAGCACGTAAAGCGTCAGACCTGTACCTGACCCCCTCCCGGTCGTGTCTTTACTCTCTACTCCATCGGATTATGAGAGTTATCGAATAGGAAGTGCCCCTGTGTTTGCACTTGTTGGCTAGTCTCTTTTGAGACTGGTCGCCTTGGTTAAAATTCGGCATGGAGGACATTATTATTATAAAGAAAAAAGTCAATATATGCCTTAAGTTCACCACAGTGGGTTCGCACGCTTATTCTGAGCTTTCATATAATATTTTCGTTGTTTTTATACGTCTAATTATAGCTAGGATTTTAAACTCGTTATAAGAGTATTTTTGGACGCGACACTTTTTTACGATGTGTCTCTTGGATGTGTGAGATTTATTTTTGAAATTGCTATTGCTTTGAGGTAAAAAAATAAATGTCTTTAAATAAATCGTATGATGAAAGGAAACCTGTGTGGCTGACGTCATAGAAGACCCCCCTCTTATCTTGTGGGGGGCTTAGAAGTCATCCAGTTTTGTTTGACAGTCACCGTAGCCTAGTTGGTAGTGATCCTGCCTACGAAGCTGGTGGTCCTGGGTTCGAATCCCGGTAAGTGCAAATATTTGTGTGATGAGCACGAATATTTGTTTCTGAGTCATGGATGTTTTCTATGTATATAAGTATTTATCTATCTATATAAGTATGTATATCGTCGCCTGGTACCCATAGTACAAGCTTTGCTTAGTTTGGGGCTAGGATGATCTGTGTGACATTGTCCCCAGATATTATTATTATTTATTATTATTATCCAGAGGGAATATATAATATCAAAATACAAAATCAATATTTAGTGTTAATTCCGCTAATTGTCAGTTTAATCATGCCGGGATGCAATTTGCACCGCCCGCAAAAATGTGCAAATGCAAGAAGGACAATATAAAAAAGCAAATTACAAATCAATATATAATCTGTGGTAATATAAATATGTAGGACACAGGTCCATTGTGGAAGTCCTTTGTGTCGTCATTCGGCTTTAGTGGAACGCAAAAAGTTAAATATTTCCTGTTGTGCTCGTATTATCGTACATACTGGCCATAAATAATAGTAAATCTTATTTAAAAAAAAAACGAATGTTTAAGATATAAGAGTTCCAATTTTCGTTTTTTTTTGTTTTTTCGTAATAATTGCTTATTACGCCTTCTTTTATACCTACTACGAAAAGATGCTAAATTTCTGTTCACCCATAGACACTTGCAACACCATGGATGGTTAATTAAAATGTGACTTGACTGTGACGGACTTTACTTGACATGACGAAAATAAATGAAATAAAAATATATTTTACGGAAGGCTCATAAGGCCTAAGAAGACAGAGCCGTAAAACTGAATAAAAAAAATAATAATTAAAATGATTAATCATGTTACAAATTTGCTAAAACGTCCCCAGAGCTCACGGGGACTCGCTTCAGCAACTCACAGGGTAATAATAGGTTACGGAACCTACCAAAATCAGACAAGCCTTGTGCTTGTTAAGCCGCAGATACTGAGGATTTGGTTTATAGGTTTTGGGCTAGAAAGTATGTAAAAGCAGCACAGAGGAACTGAGCGGTGCTAGAATCGCTTGCCACAGAGTACGTAAAGGCAGCGGTAATGGAATTTTTCTCACGCTCTACACTATCTATATACAAAATTTAATTTTAAATCGGTGCAGTAGGTTTGGCGTGAAAGCTGGACAGACAGACAGGCTGATTTACTTTGGCATTTATGATAGTTAGTAGTAGTTTAGTTGCATAAATTATTGTTTGTAATACTAAACGCGGGGTGGGCACAGAATTCTGTAACACAGGTTTGATAATCAAGGACAGGATCCTGGGACTTCAAATAAAATGTACCAAAGAAACTGTACCATATGATATTAGTAAGGATTATAAAGCATCTATTGCTATTGTTTCGTTTTGCTTCATTTATTAAGATGTCACTATGATCTATACATATAATAAAATCGTAGGGAAGTCAAAACTGTACATTGAATATTTTTTAAAAAGGATACTTGGGACGTGATCTACAATCTATATCGAAGCCAGAAATATAGTTTTTAGAATTTTTGTCTGTGTGTCGGTTTGTCTATGTGTATGTCCGGGCTAAACTCAAAAAGTACTGCATGGATTTACTTCAAATTTTGCATAAATATTACTAAGAGGTCGGGGCAACATATAGGTTACATATTATCACGCTATGATAATTTATGAAATTTAACGCGGGTAAAACCGCGGGGCACAGCTATAGTGAAATAAACTTTATTTCGAGCAAAATTTAGTCATATAATATATATATATATATATATATATATTAATAGTTGGCGGAGGCTTTCTGTGTACCAAGGTATCTGGATACAGTGGTTTCTATGAACAAAGTCATCGGACTTTCGAAGTCAAATTCGAGCGCCCGACGAGTTAATGAGAGTGGTCCGTGGAGGACTGAAAGACGAGTTGGGTATCGTACTGGCGCATGTAATTTGCTTTTTATATTGTCCTTCTTGCATGTGCATATTTTTGCGGGCGGGAGGGTGGTGCAAATTGCCTCTCGGCATGATTAAACTGACAATTAGCGGAATTGACACTAGATATTGATTTTTTAATTTGATTGTTACGGATTTACGCAAAGTAATGCCTGATTCCATTACTTATCTCAAGTCAACGGCAACAAGTGCTATCTATGAAGAGGGATCTCTATCAACAGTGCTTTCTATGGAACAATGTTTTCTACCAACAAAGTTTTCTGTCTAGGAATAGAGATGTCTATTAACTTTCCTTTCTGTATGCAGTAGTATGGAACAGACGCCAACAGCAGCACATCAAGCTACCCCAATCTGTCAATTTTCCCCAAATGAAAGTGAACCTTATGCTTTTGTTTTAAAGTTGAAAATCTATAAAAGAATCTCAAAAATGGGAAATCATAAATTTGATCGTCCGGCGGGTCTCGAACCTGCACCATGTACCAATCCGGGGTAGGCGCTCTGCGTTAAGCTACGAACGATACACGCTGGCAGATCAAATTTAGGCTTCCCTTGCTAACACCCTTCCGGAGGATGTAGGTATTATCTATCGGCTTTGTTTTTCTAGAAACATGACCGACTGATATGTTCACAGTTGCATGTGAAAGATCATATCATATTGATAATACCTTCAAATTATTAAATTTGAATTTTTGAGATTATATTAACGCTTTGCAGTGCGAATAATGCTATAAAATTCAAATTCTATAAAAAAAAATTTGACAGATTGGGGTAGCTGGATGTGCGGGCGTCTGAACAAGCGTTATTCTATCTTAGGTTCCACGTTTGCGGTATTGCACACTCCGGAAGTGCCGGTCTAGGCGATACTTCCGGAGTGTAGTCGGGTGCATCGTATCAGATGGTTGGCGCTTGTGCAATATAGTGGGCTTGTTTCCTTTGTGATTCGCCATGGCTTAGACTGGACCAGGAGTAACAATCACAAAAAAATACTAATAATAAAATAATATCCTCTTGGCCGAATTTCGGTTACAGCGGCCAGTATCAATGGAGACTTGCCATCTTCGCGGGACATATTATAGTGGACAAGTGTGTGAACAAACACAAGAGTACTATCTAATCCATCACTCTTATGATCCGATGGGACGACTAGCGACACGACTGGAAAGAGGTCAGGTGCGACGGCTTTACGTGCTCTCCGAGGCACGGGGGTATAATACCGCCAATTCCCAGACTTCGGGCTAAGATTGCTTTTCTTTTTACAGAAAAATGCGAAAATCACTTTTGGCCCGATTCGGGATTTGAACTCTAGACCGCGTTATTTGCGGTTGAACTTAATGAAAATCAAAAAAATATTGAATTATAATCATTTAATCCGTAAAAAAAATATATTTATGTGTAATCATCATTTATTTTTTACCCTACAGTGGAGTACATGACGTGGCAGCTTCTGAGAACACTGCCAGAAAGCTCTGTAGAAATCCTTTTTTAAAATAAAATAAACTAAAGATTAATTACAATTATGTGTGTTGAATTTGAACAACTCAATCCCAAGCACTTTTGTCACTTAAATAATAATCGAAAAAATCAAAAAAGTCAATCAAAAAATATTACTTAGAATAACAATGTTTAACATTCAACATTCACAGTCTAGTATTTAACAAGTTTCTCGTTTATCTACTTGACCTTTATATGTAGTTAAAGTGTGATCAAGTGCCTATCAAACTTCCAAGGTAAATATCGACTAGTGGTTAAACTTGCTAAAGTGTTATAAAGAAGTATGGCGAACTAAACTTTGCGAACTGGTTTTTAATTAAGTAATTATTCATAGTCAAATTACACTTTAAACATACTTTTTTATAGATAGATAAATAGATTAACTCTATATTGTACACTAATAGTAATATCATACAGTACAGGAGCATATAATTAAAAAGTATACATTTGGCGGTCTTATCACTAACATGTGACATTATTTACACACGGCCATCTGATCCCAAACTAAGCAAAGGTTGTAATACGGAAACCAGATAACTGATATGCTACATATACTTCTTTTCTTTTGTAAATACATACTTATATAGATAGTCAGCAAAAAGGTTTTGTAATAGGTATAATTAAGGTTAATTAAACCAATTACAAAACCTTTTTACTATCTATATAAGTATGTATTTTTTAGACCCGACGTTACAGGTTTAATTATTTTAATTATATTTCATTTCATTTTTTTCATTCATTTCATTTCATTTCATTTATTCATAAACAAGAAACTTGTATCTGAATGTGCACAAAAACATAACATAGTGACATAAGCTAAAATAAAAGAATATAATAATGAATTAAATTAACAACTTAAAAAAACATTAAATTTAACAAACATTTACAAAATACCTTACAATTTTAAATAAAATACAATTAATAAAATTTAAAATTAATTTTGAATAATATAATTTCAATAATAATAAAATGATTAATTAATTACAGATGAGACAGATTCAAGAATTTAATAAAAATAATTATATTAAATTAATAGTTACATCAATAAATCATAATGTACAAAAGGCAATTAGAATATTACATAAATTAATAACGTTATATAAATATAAAAATAAAACAATAAAATTACAGTTCTTCTACAGCGTATAGACATTTACTCAATAGGAATTCTTTTAGTTTTATTATAAATGCGCTACTGTATAAACTACTTTTTATGTCTTTAGGCAACCTGTTGAATAATTTTACAGACTGGTATCGTGGACTGTGTTTCACTATTCTTAAATTATGTTGAGTCAGATTCTTCAAGTCCAATCTACGGGTACCTTCCCTTATCTGCCGTTCTTCTACTGTCTCATAGTCATGTATGTTTTTGGCCATATTACTTAAAAGTACCAGTACGTAAAGACTAGGTACTGTAAGTATTCCTAATTGAATAAAATATTGACGGCAACTTTCCCGTTGTGAGACGCGGACCATGGTACGAATTGCACGTTTTTGTAGTATGAAAGCTCTTCTACAGTTATATTCATAGCTATTGCCCCAAAAAAGTATGCTATACCTAATTTTTGATTCGACTAGTGCATAATATACTATTTTTAACTGTTCTAGGTTGATTTCATTTCTTAGGGCTCGCAAAGCGTGACATGCAGATGATACCGATGCATCAATTGCTTTTAATTCTGGTTTCCAGTTTAAGAGTTTGTCAATATGAATACCTAAAAATTTTACTTCCTCAACTAGCTCGATGACGACTTCATTTAAGGCAACTTTTAAATCATCTTTATTACGTGCTGTAGTTTTAAATAACATTATTTGAGTCTTTTTACTGTTTACAATCAATTTATTTGCCGTGAACCACTCATGAAAAGCTTGTAACGTAGCATTAACCCTTTGTGTCAAGTCTATCATGTCATTAGCTGCCACTATAGCATTTGTGTCATCTGCAAAAATTACTAATTCAATGTCAGGTAAAATTGTATTAAGATAATTAATCAAGTCATTAATAAACAATAAAAATAAAATAGGTCCTAAAGTAGATCCCTGTGGCACACCCGTTGATATGCGTACAATTTTGGATTTAAACTTTTTCTTTTGTTTATTCTCAGTTTTGTCAATTTCAACGTACATCCGCCTGTTTTCTAAGTACGAAGAGAATAGTTGCAAAGCCTTTCCGCGTATTCCGTAATTATTCATTTTAGTTAGAAGTAATTCATGGTTAATAGTGTCAAACGCAGAGCTTAAATCTAGGAAAAGGCCTGCAACTCTCATTTTAAAACTTTATTTACTCGCAAGTGTGCTAAAAGCCGAGTTTTAAGCAAATTTTCTAATAATTTTGACAGCACTGGTAATAGAGAGATGGGTCTATAGTTTTTAGAATCAGACTTACTTCCTTTCTTATACACAGGTATAACTTTCGCCATCTTTAGCTGTTCTGGGAAGATAGCCTGTTTAATACACTTATTGAAGAAGTCAGATAGGGGCTCAGCTAATATTTATATGTGCTCCTTGAACAGACAAATCTGTACTTCGTCATACCCACAGAAATGCTTGTTTTTCATTCGTTTAACCATCGTACAAATCTCATTTGGAGTGGTAGGAGAAATACACATATCACTGACAACCTTGTCAGTATATAGATGGAGTAATGCCGATGCACGGTTTCCTTCAATTACTTCACTAGCACCTTTATAGTCAAATTGATTCACAAGTAAGTTAGTTATTTCCTCTGGATCCACTACAATTTTTCCATTAACCTTAAGTCTGAGATCCTTCTTAATTACTTTCTGTTTATTAGTACAATTATTAACAATCTTCCAAATTTCTTTACCTATATTTTTTGATGTATTTATTCGTCTCATTATAGCAAGCTTTATAGGTACCTATAATTAAAATAATTATACCTGTAACGCCGGGTCTAAAAAGTCTTATTAGTAAATAAGTTATCTAAAAGTATACATCTGATCCCTTTTCACAATTTGTCAAGGATGTAAAGTAATTTCTAAAGAAATACATTTTAAGATTATACGATACATATAAATGCAGCTACTTGCTGAATTTTGTGAAAGGCCTTCTGTAAATTGGATCACGTATTATAATTGGATGGATAGAAATCATACAGAAATAAATCTGCGATTCGCTTGTACTTGGGTGTATCCTAATTTTCGTAACAAGATCATTACCTTTTGAAAAATATGAAATGAAAGTCTTATGTTGCGAGTCAGTCTGTATATGGACTGGCTTAAAGAATATACGGGTAAAAAGAACATTGAATTAGAAGAGAGAGAAAATAAATTACCAATACCCATAAAAGATGCTATTACCGTACCAAGATTCGAAAAACTTTTTACTAATTACCCATTATCTCAATTTATTTGATTACTAGCTGTGCCCCGCGGTTTTACCCACGTTAAACTTCATAAATTATCACAGCTCCTCCCCCGTAGGTGATAGCGTAATAATATGTAGCCTATATGTTGACCCGACCTCTTAGTAATATTCATGCAAAATTTGAAGTAAATCCATGCAGTACTTTTTGAGTTTAGCCCGGACATATATACAGACAAACAGATAAACAGACAAAAATTCTAAAAACTTTATTTTTGGCTTCCATATCGGCAGTAGATCAAGCCCCAAGTATCCTTTTAAAAAAACATTCCATGTACAGTTTTAACTATCCTACGATTTTATTATATGTACAAATAGATTGGATTGTATACTTTTAGAAAACAATAGCACTGTATGCAAATAATTCAAATGTTTAGTCATATATATTTTCTCAGTAAGTAATAGTAATAATAATATCATGGGACATTATTCACACACGGCCATCTGATCCCAAATTAAGTCGAGCTTGACCTATGGAAATTAGATAACTGATATACTTCTTTTCTTATGTAAATACATACTTATATAGATAATTACACCCAAACGCAGGACAAACAGACGTGTTCATGCACAGTGATATCTGTCCTTGGTGGGAATTGAACCCACGACCTGCGGCGTGAAAGGCAAGTATTTCCCAAACACGCCAACAGCCGACAACGATGCAGACACCAATTCAAGTTTCATAAAACTTTTTTCTAATTACCCACATTCATTCATTTGATTTTTGGATGCTCATAATTTAATATTTTAGTGGAGTCATGTATATTTTCGCGTGTGTGTGTTGAATTAAATCGAGCTTTGGCAGTGGCCATTTTGTCAACAATTTACATCAGCTTGAATACTGGAAATCGCTGGATGCGGATAGCGCAAGACCGGCAATTGTGGAGATCTTCGGGGAGGCCTTTGTCCAGCAGTGGACGTCTTTCGGCTGATATGATGATGATGATGATGTATATTTTCACAGAAAGTGAATTTAATTTCTTCTTAAACCTTACTTTTACCCGCATGACTACTGTCTCAGCTTGCAGGCTCCTTAGTATTTCAGGCTAGCTCCTATCGCTTTTCTTTTGTATAAGATATTGACCGATATCTTGGAGCGCCCGTTGACCTTACCAACTTAAACTGTTGGCTAGAACTTTAACACTAAGCAAACTGGCACAATGCCAATATTGGGGACTGAATACTCGAGTGTTCTGCGCAGTGTTGACAGATGTGCTGTTGTTCTAGTTTATGCATTGTAGTCTTAGAGTTATTGTATACAATTGATTGATTATAATCATCCTCGTTGGTCACCGTAGCCTAGTTGGTAGTGCTCCTTTCTACGAAGCTGGTGGTCCTGGGTTCGAATCCCGGTAAGTGCAAATATTTGTGTGATGAGCACGAATATTTGTTTCTTAGTCATGGATGTTTTCTATGTATTTAAGTATTTATCTATCTATATAAGTATGTATATCGTCGCCTGGTACCCATAGTACAAGTACTTTGCTTAGTTTGGGGTTACGAGGATCTGTGTGACATTGTCCCTATATATTATTATTATTCCAACTATTGTTATTATTATTATTATCCTCTGTTAAAAAGATCCCCCAGTGCGATACGGACACTTAGTGTGAAGTGTACTAGCTACCCCCTAACAGTCGCCAAGTCCAGTGACGATGGCCAAGTCCTCTATATGGCAACTTGTCCAAGCCTTCGTGGAAGTCCATGTCCATGAGATGATGATGATCTATACATATAATAAAATCGTAGGAAAGTCAAAACTGTACCTACATTGAATATTTTTTTAAAAGGATACTTGGGGCGCGATCTGCAATCGATATCGAAGGCAAAAATATAGTTATTAGAATTTTTGTCTGTTTGACTGTACGTATGTCCGTGCTAAACGCAAAAAGTACTGCATGGATTTACTTAAAATTTTGCACCAATATTACTAAGAGGTCGGGCCAACATATAAAAACATAGACTACATATTATCACGCTATAACCTATGGGGGAGAAGCTGTGACAATTTATAAAATTTAACGCGGGTGAAACCGCGGGACACAGCTAGTTAATTAATAATATGTCAACCTCTCGAAGAAGTATTGACCTCGCTTCGAAGCGATGTGGAAGTGCTCAAATTGGCGTAGTCTTTTACGAAGGTTGGTGGAGTGACTGGTTCTTATTTGCCTCCATAACGTTCCTCAAATTGGAAAAGCCATAGGTGATAGTCTTTTGTCTACCTTGCACTTTTGTCTACTTGTATTCGTGAGAGCATATATCTGAATTCATAAAAAACTAATACGCCACGGAGTAATAATTACCGAAAAAAATAAATGTCCCATTGAAATCAATGTAATAATATAGACATCACCTTCTTTAGACATTCCGTCATAAATTTTAGCAAATTTAATTACGGAACGAACCAGTCGGTGTGACTAGTTCTTATTTGCCTCCATAACGTTCCTCAAATTGTCAAAGCCATAGGACAGTCTTGCCGCCTATGGTCTACCTTGCACACATTAAAAGGTCACAGACTCGACTAAATAAGCAATTTTAATAAGTTACCGTCGCAATGACTCATTACTAGTTTCCCTGATTGGTTAAACAATTAGATTTTGAACAACGTTTTCCAGGAACATTTGTTTTCCGGAGTAGAACAGTGCACACCATTTTCTACTTAAAATTAATTCTACCTACGTTTGTGTATACAATACTTAGATACATATAACTGATATATTGTTATAATACAATAAAGATACAGTTCTTCACATTAATGTCCTCCTAGCCGAATTGTGTCTCATTGGAGATTAGCCATCTGCCATTTTATTTTTGCAGAAGAATTTTGTACTCTAGAAATAATTGATTGTACGCTTCGTGTAAACTTTCTTGGAATTTCTAATAAAATGACATATAATTGTCTACGACTGTTATGCGTGTAAAATGTCAAAATTAAAATCCGAAACCTAAAGTTACTTTTTATGGTTTCTATTTGAATTTGCCAGAGGAGTCGCGGGTGCATTGCCGGCGTTTAAGAGTCAGCAAACAAGTGTTGCTGACCCTTAACCCCACCCCAATGAGCTCTGGCGACCTTACTAACACATAAAAACACAATATTAAAATTATTAATTTTATTATTAAGGAATGTCTTCTTTAAGGTGGAGGTACCTACATCCCCAAAAGGGCTGCTATTTGAGCGAATGAACGCTGTGCCCTACTTCTCTTATTTTAACAAAAATGTTGATATTCGCAAGCGAATCAAAGTACCGACATAGCTTGTAAATTGCCATGCTGTATAGGCAGTGGGCAGGGCACATAGCTCGTTGAACGGTTTGTGGGGCAGAAAGGTTATCAAGTGGTGAACATGCGCTGGAAGATGCAGAGTGGACACGCCCCTAAAAAATTAGACCGACGATCTTCTAAAGGTCGCTGGAAACCATTCTTTAGGGAAGTCTTTTTTTAGGTTTTTCATGTAGTTTGCTCCTGATCGTACCTCCAGAACGGCTGAACCGATCTTCTTCAAATTCAACACAGTGGTCACTACTATATTCGTGAGAGCATATATCTGAATTCATTTATTTATTTATTGGACTCAACTTATTTCTACCATTACAGGGAACCTAATGCGATAGAATAGTTACAATTAAAAATCAATTGCGTATTATGTACATTTCTAAACAACTAATAACATACAATCAAATAAGCCGCCCTTGTGAAGTCGTTCAGTGAGCAAGCGAATAAGTCTACTATTTCAGCGACCTGGTTGAGCGTGCGCAGAGAATATTCATAAAAAATTAATACGCCACGGAGTAATAATTACCGAAAAAAACAAATGTCCCATTAAAAACAATGTAGTTAGTTAGTTCGGGATTAGATGGCCCTGTGTGAATAGTGTCACAGGATATTATTATTATTGACCTCACAGACTTACCATCAACCGCTGCCGTGTCCAAATCTTACAGAACTGTTAAAGTTGCCCCAGTTACTGTTCCGCATCAATCAACCACGAACCAACCAGGTTGATGCTATGGCAATAAAAGTTGCAGTCTGAGTCAAGACAAGTTTATGTGGACTTATCGGTTCAACTTTGGTGGATTGAGTCCAAGGAAGGCAATCCAACTATATTAGAGAAGAGAGAAGAAAATTATTTATTTCAATTCAACACACATAGTACAAGATTACGGACAATATTTGACATATGACTATAATATATATAAACAATCTTTCTCTGGCCCTCACACTAGGATCAACCTGTGTCGTGAGGTCCAGTCTCTTCCCAATATTACAAAAGAAACAACCGTACACTAAATAATTCGTAATAATGTTGTTACAAGTATTTATGTTTTGTGATAGAACACTTATTTATGTATGCGTGTAAAACTAAATGATATGTAGTAAGTATATACATATGTAGATACGTTAAAAAAATCCTATTATTTATTAATGGCTCTCTTAATATATATTATAAATGACAAATTCAAGCAAGTTTTCAGTTTCAGCATAGTTTTTAGGTTCCAACCATTTCAAAATAATGTTTTTACATCGGAATTTGGTCAAATTAGGCACGTTATTGTCTCTCATGTAGAGTTTTGTGTATAGGTATGGACCAATAAAGTTGAATGATCGACGTGAATATTGGTTGAACTAAATCGCAGCTTTGGCAGTGGCCATTTTGTCAATAATTTACTTCAGCTTTCTACACTCAACTCAATATTCGCAAGCAGCAGAATGCCTTGCAGACCTAGTCTTAGAAATTCCGTAATTAAATTTTAATAGAAGCTCGTAAAAGGAATGCCAAGGTTTCCCCCCTATGTAGCCAAGTGTCAAAGACAAACGACTTGAAACGACTGTAATTAGATATTGTTTGGGGTTCCTTCTATAAGCTGTTTGTTAGTTTGTCGGTAACTTAGATATAAACTTGTGTTTAAGTTGTTAATTTGAGAATTTGGATCTAAATTCTTGGGACAATTTTGTGATGTTCTGTAGTGACGATTTACTTATATAATATCCTGGGACATTAATAGGCAGCATAATCAATTACTATTATAAATTAAATTATATTTTTATATGATCAAATATAAGTCGCAATCTAATAATCTATTTGTACTTAGAAAGTTTTTTGAAGTTATACTTCTTTTGGCGCGATGGAGAAAAATGATGAGAGTGAATTTTTACGATGCGCGCGCACACCGACACCAAAAAATTTAACAGCATGAAGTTAGTTCTAGGTGGTATGAAAATTGATAACTATGTTCAAGTTGTATATTAAGAAGTATAACTTCTAACACACAAGTTTTTTTTTTATCTCAAGTCGAAAGTTTTCGACCAGTGTATGTTGCCAGTGATGACTTAAGGATCAGAGACGTGGTCGCTCACTATGGACCTTATTAGAAAATTCAGGGTCACCCAAAGAGCAATGTAGATGTCTATGTTCAAAGTTTCCCTGCGACATCGAATCAGAAATGTCAAAATTAGCAGGCGAACCAAAGTCACCGACCTAACTCGAAGAATAGGAAACTGAAGTTGCAGTGGGCGGGGCACATAGCTCGTAGAACCGATGACCGTTGGGGCAGAAAGGTTCTCGAGTGGCGATCACGTTGTAGTTTGTGTCCGTCTATTATATGTTTGTGAAGTACGCGACACAGAGATTAGATTCCCTAGTGCGTTGTATTTTAAAAAAGAACTGGAAGACGCGCGTGGACCTATGATCTTGTGCGGATAATAATAATAATAATATCTGGGGACAATGTCACACAGATCATCCTAGCCCCAAACTAAGCAAAGCTTGTACTATGGGTACCAGGCGACGATATACATACTTATATAGATAGATAAATACTTATATACATAGAAAACATCCATGACTCAGAAACAAATATTCGTGCTCATCACACAAATATTTGCACATACCGGGATTCGAACCCAGGACCACCAGCTTCGTAGGCAGGAGCACTACCAACTAGGCTATGGTGGCTGGTGGTGATCGCTGAAAACTGCTGGATGCGAATAGCGCAAGACCGGCAATTGTGGAGATCTTTGGGGGAGGCTTTTGTCTAGTGGTGGACGTCTTTCGGCTGATATGATTCATGTTTTGAGTATTTACAAGCGTTTTTAAAAGTCTATGTGATAAAAATAACATATTTATAGCTCCTGCCCAAATGTACATAGGCTTATCTCAGTTGAAACTAGAACACCACGTAGATAGTTAAAGTGAATAAGTATGCGTAGCTGCAATGCATATTCTGTGAGTCTTACAAACTTATACTAGAAGGAGATAAGGTACGGGACCATTGGATTTAGATACGAACTAAATTATCGGCAATGAAATATAACAAGCGTGCCATTTGGCTTAAGCCGTTTGGGAAATAATATTCTGGGACACTATCAATACACGGCCATCTGATCCCAAACTAAGCAGAGCTTGTACTATGGAAACCATATAACTGATATAATACATATACTACTTTTATTTTGTAAATACATACTTATATAGATAACTAGCTGGTGCCCGCGACTTCGTGCGCGAAAATTATGAATGATAACCAATATAACTACTTATTTCTAGCTTAATCTAAAAAATATAACTTTCAAAAGAAATAAGCAATATAAATTAAAGAAAACCTAACCTATAAATAACCTAGCTATGAAATAAACTAAATACTACTTTGCTACTGTTATTTCAAAAAATTACCCGATGTCATCAATTGTCCTTAAATAAAGTCAGTAAGTCAACTAAAGGAAAATAATAATCAACGATGCATTAATCACAAAGGTAACTCCCATTAGATTAAGTTGACCCGACCTCTAAGTAATAGTAATGCAAAATTTGAAGTTAAACCATGCAGTGCTTTTTGAGTTTAGCCCGGACAAACAGACAAAAATTCTAAAAACTATATTTTTGGTTTCGATATCGATTGTAGATCACGCCCCAAGTATCCTTTTAAAAAAATATTCAATGTACAGTTTTGACTTTCCTACGATTTTATTATATGTATAGATAAGATCACAGCTCCTTCCCCGTAGGTGATAGCGTGATAGTATATAGCCTATATGTTGACCCGACCTCTTAGTAATATTATTGCAAAATTTGAAGTTAATCCATGCAGTCGTTTTTGAGTTTAGCCCGGACATACATACAGACAAACAGACAAAAATTCTAAAAACTATATTTTTGGTTTCGATATCGATTGTAGATCACGCCCCAAGTATCCTTTAAAAAAAATATTCAATGTACAGTTTTGACTTTCCTACGATTTTATTATATGTATAGATAAGATCACAGCTCATTCCCCGTAGGTGATAGCGTGATAGTATATAGCCTATATGTTGACCCGACCTCTTAGTAATATTATTGCAAAATTTGAAGTTAATCCATGCAGTAGTTTTTGAGTTTAGCCCGGACATACATACAGACAAACAGACAAAAATTCTAAAAACTATATTTTTGGTTTCGATATCGATTGTAGATCACGCCCCAAGTATCCTTTAAAAAAAATATTCAATGTACAGTTTTGACTTTCCTACGATTTTATTATATGTATAGATAAGATCACAGCTCCTTCCCCGTAGGTGATAGCGTGATAGTATATAGCCTATATGTTGACCCGACCTCTTAGTAATATTAATGCAAAATTTGAAGTTAATCCATGCAGTCGTTTTTGAGTTTAGCCCGGACATACATACAGACAAACAGACAAAAATTCTAGAAACTATATTTTTGGTTTCGATATCGATTGTAGATCACGCCCCAAGTATCCTTTAAAAAAATATTCAATGTACAGTTTTGACTTTCCTACGATTTTATTATATGTATAGATAAGATCACAGCTCCTTCCCCGTAGGTGATAGCGTGATAGTATATAGCCTATATGTTGACCCGACCTCTTAGTAATATTAATGCAAAATTTGAAGTT
The DNA here is from genome assembly GCA_951640165.1 of Pseudoips prasinana. Taxonomy (NCBI): domain Eukaryota; kingdom Metazoa; phylum Arthropoda; class Insecta; order Lepidoptera; family Nolidae; genus Pseudoips; species Pseudoips prasinana. The sequence goes on along the minus strand of OX621259.1, from coordinate 10,844,213 downwards.
AATCCATGCAGTCGTTTTTGAGTTTAGCCCGGACATACATACAGACAAACAGACAAAAATTCTAAAAACTATATTTTTGGTTTCGATATCGATTGTAGATCACGCCCCAAGTATCCTTTAAAAAAAATATTCAATGTACAGTTTTGACTTTCCTACGATTTTATTATATGTATAGATTACACCCAGACTCAGGACGAATAGACATGTTCATGCACACAAATATCTGTCCTGGGTGGGAATCGAACCCACGACCTCCGGCGTGAAAAGCAAGCATTTGCCAACCACGCCAACAGGCCAATAAATATCTTGGGACATCTAACACACTACCATCTGATCTCGAACTAGGGAAACGCAACCAGGCAACTGATAAACATACTAAGAAGCATTCCATGGATCCATGGATCCATGGACCGGGTCCATCGCCTGGTAGATGAGGGAACACTCGACAGAGTCTGGGACTTGCGACTCAGACGTACGTTTAAGGGTCGTAGCACACATATCAAAACGGAAAGGGATCGTCACCGTTTCAACTCGAGCCGTTCAGTATTATTTGTATGAAACTCCTTACTGTAACGCACACTAATCGGAATCGTAACGTAATCGCATCACCTCGGGCAAGCTCACGAACCGCGGTGCAGTGCGCGGTCGATTTGCCGTCGGCTTTCCGTAACCTCGCTTACGGCTCTCCGTACGCTAGCTTACGTATCTTCGTCCACTCTCGGCCCGCGCGGTCTGCGTTGCCGCACGTGCTGTACGATTCACGATAGACGCGACCGTGAAGTTAGCCTTTGCGAACTTTCTCGCATGTACACTCGTAAAAAAAGTGTTATTCATCTTATTTTTAACCAAAATACGAGTATAAAAATTATTGAACTAACAACGTCTAGCCGTCAACCAGCGGTCAGCGAGCCGTAAGCGCGGCGTCGCCTAGCTGTAGCCGAGTCGACGGGGCGGAGCTTTTGATCCGCTTACGTTACGTGGTTACGTAAAGTGGACGACTGTTTGATGCCAAGGAGAAAGGCGAGGCGGTGACGATCCCTTTCCGTTTTGATATGTGTGCTACGACCCTAATTCCCGATACGATCCCCCCTCTTTCTAGCCAAATTTGGTATGATACTAAATCCTTTTTTTATTTTTTTAGTTTAAGCGTAAGCGTCATGTTCATTACATTCATCATAAAAATTGCCTCGGGTGGGTTCGAACCCACGACCTCCGGCTTAACAGTCAGTGTCACTTACCACTAGACCAACCAGGCCAGAGACCAATAATACAAAGATGCTAGTAGTTCTGTGATAGAATACAATAAAAAAATATCGTAGCGTTTTACACGACCTTAAGATCGAGTCGCAGAGCTTATTAACTGGTTGTCATCGTATAAACGCAGGGAATTCAACAAAGAATTCAATTTGAAATTTCAATTCCCCAGCTTGCCATCTTGCTAACTATCATGTTCTTCGGACGGCGTAAATCTAGTTTGAAATAAGATTTGAATTTTTTACGTTTCTACGATTTGAGTGTTTTATTTTATTTCAATCTGGACTCTAGGGCGGATGTTAAAAGTTAACACAATCTGTGGCGCGGTGACAATAAAATGAATGGATCTGTTTTATATTATATTGTATAGAAAAAAAACAGCCGAACTAGGCAAATTAATACCTGTGTTGCGCGTTACTTTACAAACTCAGGATAACTATTTATGGTTCATAAAAATATGTAGTTGTCATGCGCGAGAATCGAAACCGGGATACGAAGAGACGGGACGACTGTCTTCACCACAGCGCCACACGTGCATTTAAGCGTTACTAGGCCCTAGACTTTTAAAAATTTCGATCCGTTTTTTAAAAAGGATCGAAATTTATATGGGGATATCCTTTATAGATCGTCCCGCTGCTGGGGAAGCGACGGGGTATGTCGGACAGCCAGATGGTAGGGCTGGGTTTACCGAATTAAACCCCACGGTGTTCCTCAGCCACCTTCAGTCCAGGCCACGGGATTCCCTCCTGCCTTTACCACAGCCTGCACAAGTGCTGGCCCACTTTTCAGTGAGCCCCTCTTCCGTTGAGGGCATCATTGCCCCCTCGAACACGGCGCGCCTCCATCTCGGGCTTATTCTGCTCGGAGGATGCAATGAAATTTCGATCCCTACTGAACGGATGAAATTCAATTATATTTTATAAGAAGCTAGAACTATATATAATCCTCAACAATCAGGCTGATCTTTCTTTTTTAAGTAAATAGATAAAATCAGCCTGATTTCGTCCACAGGCCTCCCCCAAAGGTTTCCAAAACGTTGCCATTTGGAGGTGTGAGTCACCATCGTGTTTGGAATGCGAATAGGTGACCTCAGTTAGGTGCTATTATACAGCTAGTTTACACGAGGCGCTGCTGCCCGATTATTTATGTATAGCTTATCGTTTAATCGCCTTTTACGACACCCACGGGCTGTGGTATGGGGTAAACCCTTTATTCTTTCTGGAGTCTAAAATAAATACGTATTTAGACGACCGATCAAGAAACCATTGTATTTACCTGTTAAATAATTGTTATTAAGAGGACCATATCCCGAGTATCCCTTTGATGATGTTTCGCTGGATTGTTTCAACTCTCCAGGTTTGAAAACAGTAGTAGAACACCTAAGTTTGTTTTGCTAGTTTTTGGCGTTGGTAGCATCGAAGCTGTGACAGTCATTATACACACAAGGTGCCATAACTTCCATTATCATTTGTCGTCGGTTAAATGGAAATGACATGTAACTCATAAACTTTTTGAATACCGTGAAGTCCTCCCAGTTCTTGTAAATGTTGAATATAGTCTAATAAAGGAACCTTTTTGTATGCACAGCTTCAAAATTTTATCCCACACGAAATTAGGAGTGGCAACACTGCCGATCGGTTGTCTAAAATCGTACTAGTGGAAATAAAATTGTAATTAATTATAAATCCGTGGTTAACATAATAAAATAATAAGTATTATAGCAGTAAATCAATTGAGCACGATTAATACGTGATTGTGGATGTATTGTGAGGAAATAAACCCTGAGATAACTCGATTAGCGGACCTGTCTCCGATCAGCTGTCAACGCCCCGTTCAACGAACTTTATTCGAGTTTACTATGAAGTTTTGTGTACAATCCCGGCGAGTATATTAGTCTAATTATCAATTAATTTACACATAATATCTAACCAAACATTTACTCGGCTCATTAGTTTGAGTCACGTCCACTATCATACCTATTAGCCATATTCTGTCTCGATTTGCTTGACGCACTGAGTGGAAGCATATACGACGACAAAATTATTGGTTACAGACAGCAAATACTACAAATAACACAATAACAACACTGATATACTCTCCCTATTAAGTTAACGTGCATAGACCCTAGCTCTCAATTTATCAACTCTCAGGTATCAAATAAATAACCTTTAAATACCTCCTAAACATAAATATATACGTATTGCTTTAAAATAAAGTTAATTTAGTGTCCTTCTGTTATTTCATATCTTTTTATATTCTCTTTTCGTATATTCAAAGTACTCTGACTGAAGTCTCAACTCATATATTCTAACTTTCCTATTTATTTCTCTCCAAGTTTTCTGTTCACACTATCTTTATTTTCAGCCCAACCTCATACACCTCACAACATGCAGACTCGTAGCATGGCTGCAACTCAGGTAGCCGAACACAAGTTAAGGTCTGCTCTCAAGGACTTACAAACATACAAAGACCTGTGTCAAAAACTTGAACAAGAACGTGAGGATAATGAGGTCGAGATTAAGAGAGTTATTGACAGTAACACAGCATTGAAAAGAGAACTAGTGAATCTCAACCAACAACTCGAATCTACCAATGAAGAGCGGGACAGATTACATGCGGAGACAGAGTCTTTTGATGAATGTAGAATGTTGTATGAACAAGCACTATGTAAAATTAGGGAGCTTGAAATGGAATTAATTAACTATAAAAATAAATTCTTAAATTGTAGTAAAAATAAGAAATGTGCAATGACTCCAATAAATCAGAGCTTACATGATGAGTTAGCCAGTTGTGGTCCGGAGCATCTCCCAATTAAAACAACTTTGACAATTGACTTGACTGGGGATGACTCTGTAGACTGCCAGCCTAACATTAGATTCTTAAGTAGTGAAAAGCTGCAAAAATACATTCTCCAATTAACAAAAGAGCGTAAAACTTTATTAGATAAAATAGAAAACTTTCAAATTAAGTTAGAGGACAGTAAAATTATATACGAAAAGGACACTCAGTATTTGCTATCTGAGATTAAAACACTTGAAGAGTCCCTAGCATTAACATATATAAATTATAAGACATTTAAAAATGAAATGCAAATGCCAACCAAAAAGTGTAATAATAAGTTGGTAGCTGAAAATGCAATAGAATTAATAAACAGCAGCAGTACAATATTGGAGTCATGCACACAACTAAAGTCAGGGTCACCAGTATGTACACAATGTGACAATAAACATAGCTCTATATTGTATTCTGACAATATAGGCAAGGGCCTTGGTACCTTGCTTATTAATAAGATAAGTAGTCCCTTTATTAACTACTGCTTGCCAGGAGTACATTTCTCAGATATTGTAGACAAATTAACTAAGAATAAACACAGTGAAAATTCATGTATTACTTTGTTGGTAGGAAATTGTAGGAACTTGAAAAAAAAAGATATTACAGATAGTTTTAATAAGATGTTGGAGTTAAATTGTAAAAAAATAATATTGTGTGCCTTCCCATATTTGGCCAACATGCCTGACAGAATAAATAATTATATTCATAAACTTAATATGCATCTACAGTTTCTAGTCAGTCATTACAATGACAAATTTATGTTTTTTGACACAAATAAATTTATAGATAGTAATAGGTTGACCATGAGTACATTACATGTCTCAAGAAAGTTTTTACATTTATTTTCTACATTAGTATCTTCAATTATTAACTCAGTCATAAGTAGTATGACGAAGTCACTATTTTTATCATCGCTTAGTAATGTTACTAAGATTAGTTTAGTTAGTAATTTAAACAATTAAGTAAGAGAGAAGTGTGATCAATTTTTAATTTTATCTCATCAAAATATTAACCGCTTCTCTGGCAAAATACTAGATGTAGAACTTTTTAGTCAAAAATTTCATATAGATATTCTGTGTTTTACCGAAACTTGGTTGAGGGCACACAAAATGGCTTTTAATGTTAGTGGCTATAGGGTTGCCAGTTTTTATAATCGGACTTCTGCAGATGGTGGGGGTGTACTGATACTTCTACGGAACCAAATTCAATTTAAAGAACGGAAAGATATCTCTCAAATGTCTATTGAGCGTGTGTGTGAGGTAGCTTGTGTTGAAACACAATTCTATTACATATTATGTGTTTATCGACCACCATCATCTGACTTAAAGCTCTTTGCATCCACAATTGAGGATATTCTTAAGAAATTCAAAAGTAGTAAAAAAATTGTTGTATGCGGTGATTTCAATATAAATATTTTAACAGTTTCACCTGAATTGAATATGTTTTTGTCTCTATTTCGGTCTTTTAATCTTCAATGTGTATTCTCTGAGCCCACAAGAGTCACACCAACATCAGCTACCTGCATCGATAACATTATTACAAATTTTGAAGTCGCTGAGAAGTGTTTAGTAAGCGGTGTTCGTTCTGGTCATAAATGCCAGATGATCAGACTAAGTAATGTGATAACTGTAGAAAAGCAAATAATCACTTGTAGGCCACTCACAAAATCTAACTTAGGGAAGTTTAATTCCAACCTAGAGACTAGTTTGTGCCATCTTTCATCTAACTCAAATAACCCTAACGACATGTACAGTATATTATTTAATTGCATTTGTAACGAATTTAATAAAGTTTGTAAAATAAAAAACATTAAAGTTGACAATAAAAATATAAAATTTACTAATTGGGCAACTCAAGGCATTAGGCGGAGTAGAGATGTCCTATATGAGTTGTATGACAGAAGATCCTATACATCTGATGTCAATTTTAAAAATTATGTTTGTAACTATTCAAAAATTTTCAAAAAAGTTTGCATCCAGGCTAAATGTTTGTACATAAGCGGAAAAATAAAAAACTCCGATAATAAGATAAAATCAGCTTGGCAAATAATAAATACTGAAACGGGTAAAAGAAGATTGAGAGACCAAACAGTGGAACTAAATATTAATGACGAACTTGTTTCAGACAAACTTACCGTTGCCAACATTTTTGCCGAGTTTTTTACAAATATGCCTCTAGTTACTACTAAGTGCCTCCCGTCGTCACCGGATGTGGCTGAAATCTTTTTAAAACAATCTATTAAACCAATTGTGCCCAAATTCAGTTTTCGATTTGTTACAAATGCTGATATTTTAAAAGCTTTTAAGAGCAAAGAAAAAAAGGGCACGGAGGATTTATGGGGACTGTCTGTAATGGCAATTGAATCAGTTATACAAAACATTGCTTCCAGCCTTGCAAACATCTTCAATAGCTGTGTAAGTGATGGCGTCTTTCCAGACCTTATGAAAATCAGTAAGGTAGTACCTGTTTTCAAATCAGGTTGTTCAAATAATGCCACAAATTATCGACCCATCTCTATACTGCCAGCGTTAAGTAAAATATTTGAAAAGCTCATGCTCAGCCAGATGTTGTCGCACTTTAACATGAATGGGATATTGCATGACAAGCAGTTTGGGTTTACAAAGGGCCGTTCTACTCAGGATGCGGGGTGTACACTAATGAAGTCTATATTGGAGGCTTGGGAGGGGTCGCAGGATGCGCTGGGAGTTTTCTGCGATCTCTCTAAGGCTTTCGATTGCGTAGACCACCATACGCTCATTGTGAAACTAAAATACTATGGAATTTCTGGCACATCTCTTGATCTTGTAATGTCCTATTTATCAGGTCGAGAACAACTGGTTTCAATAGACGGGGTAAATTCAACACGACATTCTGTCAAAATGGGGGTGCCCCAAGGATCGGTTTTGGGTCCATTTTTATTTCTAGTTTATATAAATGATCTCCCATATCTAGTAGAGAAAGTATCAGACATAATTCTATTTGCTGATGATACGTCACTCATATTTAAAGTGAGTAGGAAAGATAAGGATCTTATAGAACCTAATAAAACTCTCAGCCTCATATCAAATTGGTTTTCGGCAAATAATCTTCTTTTGAATGCAGGAAAGACCAAATGCATCAAATTCTCATTGCCGAATGTGACTCATATTAAACCAACGGTTGCACTTAACGAGGAAGTTTTAGATTTAGTTCCTTCGACCGTATTTTTGGGAATAACACTGGACTCAAAATTACAATGGGGTCCTCATATTGAAAAATTATCTGCCAAATTAAGTTCAGCTTCATATGCAGTTTGGAAAATCAGACAATTGTCAGACGAACCAACTGCTAGACTAGTATATTTTGCTTATTTCCATAGCATTATGTCCTATGGTATTCTGCTGTGGGGCTCAGCAGCTGACATAAGTGCTATTTTCGTATTACAAAAAAGAGCAGTCCGAGCTATTTATAATCTAGGCAGTCGCGAGTCTCTACGAAGCGTTTTTAAAGAGGTAAATATACTTACTGTTCCATCTGAATACATATATCAGAATATAATGTTTGTGCGGAAAAATTTAGATAAATATAAAAAACGGAGTGACTTGCACAATGTCAATACAAGAAATAAGGACAAACTAGCTATACCAGCCTTTAGAGTTAGCAAAACAATTAAGTCATTCATGGGAAATTGTACTAGGTTTTATAACAAGCTCCCTATTCATATAACTAAACTACCTGATAATAAGTTTAAGTCACACATTAAACATGAACTTATGGCTAAGGGTTACTACACTACTAAGGATTACATTGACGATAAAGACATTTGGCGGTCGGCATCTACCTGCACATAGTCCGCTGGAGATCTTATAGCCATATAGACATGAGTAATCTTTTAAGTTACATGAACTATCTGTAATAAAACTATCTATTATTTAAATATTCTACGAATTTCAGAACTGTTGGTTGTGTCTCAAAATGATTAATGTTACTTTTATTTTGACGTTTTTATTTTCTCTTTCTAATATCCTAAACCTAAAATAAATAAATAATCAGACAACCGATCGAGCATATATTGTGTTTGCCTGCTAAATAATTACAGTAAGTGGACCAAATCTCGTGTATATGCCCCATTGAGTATGTTTCGCCGGAGCGTCTCAACTGGGCCGTGTTGAAACCGGTAGTAGAGACACCCGCTGAGTTTGTTTCGCTGGGTCTTCTCAGTTGGGGCGCATTGGATCCGGTGGTAGCATTAAAGCGCGACCGTCGTTATTAACACAAGGTCCGTCATAATAATATCACCTTAATATAGACAGAACCATTGCCAATATGTATTACAAATATTAGACTTAAACTAGATAATTAGACTTAAACTAGATAATTAAACTTAAACATAATCTCTTGACAATAACTTGATTCGAGCTAGCTAAATATCATTGCTGTTATAAAATAAATTTTATAAAGTTTTAATACTATCAATACATGTGTACCTAATATCTATGTTACTAGAAATAATAATGTATACAACTATAATACTACAAACATGTTCTGACTATTTACAAGCGCTTTTTTGAAGACTACGTGAATAAAAACCTTTTTTATTTATTTTATTTTATTTTATTTTACAGACGAGAAAACAAACTCACAGGTCCAAAAGCATCTAATTATTATGGCGAAATAATTATGTCTTTTATCATAGCTAGACTAATTAAATTAATAAACTTATCCTAACTATAAAAAAACTGTATTACTACACAAAAAATTTAAATCCAAACTTAAAAAACATGTTTTAATTTTACACACCAAAGGCAACTACTTCCGTCGAATGTACACACGGTTACAAATTAAGCTATGCATATCCAATATAAGCTGACCTGTCATTGTATGGAAATCGTATACAACGCGAGATCAGCTTATACTGGAATTTATAGCTTGATGTCTAGCCGGGTGTACACCTGATTTCTTTTCGCTATTGACAACTATTCTTGCAGAGTGACTGATATCATAATGATAAATGTAGTGTAATTCTACTAGTAAAGTATTCAAGAATGATCAATTTTGGTGTGCAGAATTATGTTTTGTTTGTAATCTGGACAAAGTCCCATAGTTTTTAGGTTGTAAATGTTTTGCGAGTAGTTTTTGGATGATATTAAAAATATCTTATTTGTATGTACAATAAAATTTACTATATTATTTGTGAGATTTAATAAGCAATACAATTACAATATAGAAGAACGTTATCACGTCGACTGTAAGTTAGTTGTAGTCGACTAATTTTAATCTGTTTATAAAGTATAAAACTATATAGTTCCGAAAGAATAACGAAACTAATGTACACACGGCTACACATCAAGCTATACATTTCCAGTATAAACTGAACTCGCATTGTATTGGTAGCATATGTCAGCTTATATTGGAAATGTATAGCTTGATGTGTAGCCGTGTGTACCATATCGATAAAAATAGTTCGAAAACTTATCACTAGATGTCGTTCTACAGGCGGATGAATGGCGGTATGGTTTCGTTCGCATTAAATAGTCATCATCATCATCATCATCATCACTATATCTACAGAAAGACGTCCACTGCTGGTCAAAGGACTCCCCCAAAAATCTCCACAATTGCCGGTCTTGCGCTATCCGCATCCAGCAGTTTTCATAAAATAGTATTTTGTTATTAATATTTTGAGTACATAAGTAAATGTCTTCGTCTTGGAACCCGGTCTTGAGTTTTATTCAAAAACCGACATCAACTTTATTTTTGACTAGCGTATTTCGTTCCGCCTAACAGTTCTTCGTAGTTGTTCTCTCGCCTAAAGTCGATTCTTTATTTTTTTATTTATTTTGATTATGTTACCTACTTAATTTCATTTCATTTTTATTTATTATTCCAAATTAAGTTAGATTGATAAATTAATTTAGTAAAAAAATGGTTATTTCAATATTACAAACAGACACTCCAATTTTATTTATATGTTTAGATTATATAACAGTTTGGAACAAAGTTGATATGGGAGTATTCCTAAAGCACTGCCTTTCGATTAAATAAAAAATTATCATACATACAGAGACTCACGCCTGTTTCCCAGAGGGGTAGGCAGAGACAACGGAATTCCATTTGTCACGATCCTTGCATACCTCTTTCGCTTCGAAAAATTATCAGAAGGCAATAATAGAGATATCAGGTAACTACCAAACAATATTTACCTCAAGAGCCCAACAGGTGCGATTTAACGACCAATTTGTCGCAAATGTAGTCCAAAATAGCAAACCCATCTATTAAACTGACTCAGGTGGCTGATTTGACATTGTAGTCGCCGACCGCAGATGGCCAGACGAAGTAATTGTTAGTTGGATTAGTTAATAGGTGTTAAGTGCTCTGTTCTGTGTTGATTAAGTATGCGTTGTAGTTATATTTATATAACCTATTCGTTTAAATCACGCAGTTTTTTTAGGGTTCCTTAGTCAAATGGCAAAAAACGCCCTCATGGATTCGTCATGTCTATCTGTCCGTCCGTATGTCACAGCCACTTTTTTCCGAAACTATAAAAACTATACTGATGAAACTAAGTAAGTAGATGTATTCTGTGAACCGCATTAAGATTATCACACAAATATAGAAAAAGTAAACATAGTTTAGGGGTTCCCTACTAAGAACTGACACTCATTTATCAACTTTTTATCAAACCTGTGCTATCTTTGAATATGTCTTCAAAAATGATATTGAGTTTACTAGTATATTTTTTTTTCTAAACTGAATAGTTTGCGCGAGTGACACTTCCAAAGTGGTAAAATGTGTTTTCCCCCCTGTAACTTAACTTAAACTAAAAAAATATAATATGATGTACATTACCATGCAAACTTCCACCGAAAATCGTTTTGAACGCGATCTAGTAAGTAGTTTTATTAATACGTCATAAATCGGAAACCACAATTTACCTTTCATTCAACCAACTCAAATACTTGCTTCCACGGAATACTGCATGGGTTAGTCCGACTCGCACTTGGCCGCTTTTTTCATTCTTATGACAACGCACGCCATAGGAAGATCCTAGTGTTGTAGCGTATTCACAAATAAAAATATCACAAGCAAAAATCAGACTGTATTGTGGCGTCCGGTGTGTCAGGGGATTGAAAAGAAAACTAGTGTTTTCAAACGGAACATTTATTGGCATCATCAGTGTTGGTGCAACTAAGATCACGGAACGCACACGTACTTAGAGTACCGGCAACAAGCACTGGAGTACTAAGAGTTCACACGTGGCGCACTTACAGAGTCGCCGCAACGAGCACTGTGCAAAAGCCCGACGTACACGATTTATATATTTCTCACTATGTATGGAACACTTGGCACTGTTTACTAGTAAACGTAAATAGTGCCAAGTGTTCACTTGTAGTTTTTCAGTTTTAAACTTTATTTATTCCTTTGCTTCGCCTTCGATTTCACTTGAAGCAGAATATTTAGTTTAAAACTAACCGTTCTGTTTAAATATTCTGCTTATATACCCCTAAAGTGATCCCTTTTTATTTATTTATTTATTTATATGGACCTCCAACAGAGGCTACACACAATACAATGTCTTTTCAAAATAAAAAATACAGGTCCTTTCCTGTCCGCTCCTCCAATTACAGGAAGACACAGCATGCACAATTCAATATCTACGTTAACAATAAAACTTAAATATAACTAATGTATTTCATATAAATAACTAAGTTAAAAATTCTGAAAATAATTCTTTTCTTTCTAGAAACTTCACCTATTATTTTTCTATCGGGACATTCGCACCATCTCTTTCTTTTATTCTAGAAACATCTAAAGTGAATTTTTGCATTAAGTATTTTGTTTGTACTTTTCATCGAGTATTTTGAGATTTCTCTGTTAAGAAAATTTCTCAGTATCAGCCCGAAGTCTGTGAGTTGGCGGTACTTCACCCCCGTGCCTCGCAGAGCACGTGAAGTAGTCGGTCATGTACCTGTCCTTTTTCCGGTCATGTGCTTCATTTCCCTAGTGCGAGCGCTGTCTTTTAAAAAAATCAAAAGAAAAATCTTGTTTCATTCACTTTTCTGTAGTTGGTACTCTAATATATAATTATAATAATATCTAGTAAATTAGGCACTGTAGTCGAAATTATACCAGGTATTTATCACTGTCCACGTAATTTAGACGCTGTCAAGGCCAACTTGTATTGACCTTACGTAGCTTCGTGTGTACATACTCCATAATTAAATATTCATAGTACCAGACCCGGGGTTTTCTACAAAAAATATTTAATTTTATGAAAAGGCTGTTTAAATTTTAACACGTGCGCAGAGTTTTGTGGGAATTAACCGTGTCAAAATATTTGGCTTTCATTGTAAAACGCACGTGAATTATTTTGTTTTGCTTTTCTTCGTGGTGACTGGAAGTTAACAAATTTAATATAACACGTGGCGTTAAACGAGATTTTACGAGTAAAACTTCTAGGTTTTTGAACGCTGTACAAGCATGTGTTGTAAACTTCGAAGTATTTGTAATGAATACATACATAAATACACTCACGCCTGATTCGCAGGTAGGCAGAGACAACGAATTTCCAATTGTGTCAAATTCCAATCCAAATGACTGCACATGAGGCGCAGCGGCTGAGACATTCACCTCGCCACTTCGTGTCCCAGGTTCGAATCCCGCGCAGGACATGTATTTGTGTATCCCATAAATGTTATAAAGTTGTTCTGAGTCTGGATTTACTTTGTGTCCGTCAATGACGTCTGTAAAGTACCTCGCGATGCAGGGATGAAACTTGCCAGTGCGAGCTTGTCTTAAAAAAATGTCACGATGACACACATCTTTTGCTTCGTTTACTGTCATTATATTCTTCATACATGTTCGCTGGTTTAGGGTTTTAATGGCATCAGCATTTTGAGTACTTCTTTTTGGTGTATACGGATCTCCTATATTTTATAGTTGTAGCGAGGAAGATGGGGCGAAGTAAAGGTTGGCTAATAGTATCTAGGAAGAGTTGTTACGGAAGAGGTTTGCCAGTAGATCCGCCTTATCCTTTGCACTATGGGTTAGTGATTCATTTGGTTTATTCCGCGGAGTGGTAGTGACGAGCGACAATAATTCGCTTCAATCGATTTGGCTAGGCATCAAATAGCCTTAAAAGTAAAGACTCAGAACACAGACATTTTAAATTTTGATTGTGACAAATAATTTTATATTGCCTTTGAAATAGATCTGATGGCCTATATTTTAGATTTTTATTATTCGTAATTTAACTCATATTAGAAATTATTATTATTATATTGTTGACTTTACTTTATTTAATATGCTTGTGATGTATTTTAACAAAATTATGTAATTTATTAACCTTTAAATGATTGCTATTACCAATATAAAATTGCATGTCAATCTTATGACTAAGTGTTCGGAGTTATAATATTTTACCAAGACCTGTCATGTACCAACACTTTAAGCAATAAATGATTATGATTATGACTACTGTAAGGTTATTAGGAAGGCTATTATATTGTGTAGCAGAAGTAGAGTAGCGGCTTATTACAAAACATCTGAGTATTTAAGTGACAAAACAGCTTGGGTTTGAGTCGCTCTAAATGAACACATTTAAATACAATGTAATTTTTTGTTAAGAAATAAATATGTCTGAGTTTTCTGGCAGTGTTTCTCAGTAGTTGACATGTCATGCACTGAACGGTAGGGTAAAAAAAATGACAATTTCACACAAATGTAATATTTTTACGGAATCAACGAATTTTGAATTATTTGATCCGTAACTTGTCATACGCACAATTTACATTGTGTAAATTTATTTTATTTTATAGTCTCTCTAATAAAGAGCCTGTGCACACCACAACGCGCGTTTTAAAACGCGACTCTATTTCTATACGTCCTCGAACTCTATCGATGCGATGATATTAAAGGTAAGGTTGGTACCACACCTATCTGTATATATAGACATTGTTATTTTATATATATATATATATATATACTGTGCACACCACAACGCGCGTTTTAAAACGCGACTACAAAGCAGTGCGTCTAGCAAGAGTTCCTGCAGTTTACTTACTCGATCACACGTACAGTTTCCTCCCATACATTGAGCACCAGCGCATCTCGCGGAAACTATTAAGAACTAAAACTCTGGTGCTCAATGTATGGGACGAAACTGTCCGTGTGATCGAGTAAGTAAACTGCAGGAACTCGTGCTAGAGGCACAGTTTGGTGTTTGTTTGAATCGATACAAACGCATGTCTGTATCGCCATTAACGCGCGTCAACGGTGCGCTTAAAAAACGTGGTGTGCCCTTAAGGACAGCCAAAAATAGCTACATTCGTAAATCTAAGTTTTTTATTTTATTTTATAGTCTCTCTAATAAAGAGCCTGTGCACACCACAACGCGCGTTTTAAAACGCGACTCTATTTCTATACGTCCTCGAACTCTATCGATGCGATGATATTAAAGGTAAGGTTGGTACCACACCTATCTGTATATATAGACATTGTTATTATATATATATATATATATATATATATATATATATATATATATACTGTGCACACCACAACGCGCGTTTTAAAACGCGACAACAAAGCAGTGCGTCTAGTAAGAGTTCCTGCAGTTTACTTACTCGATCACACGTACAGTTTCCTCCCATACATTGAGCACCAGCGCATCTCGCGGAAACTATTAAGAACTAAAACTCTGGTGCTCAATGTATGGGACGAAACTGTCCGTGTGATCGAGTAAGTAAACTGCAGGAACTCGTGCTAGAGGCACAGTTTGGTGTTTGTTTGAATCGATACAAACGCATGTCTGTATCGCCATTAACGCGCGTCAACGGTGCGCTTAAAAAACGTGGTGTGCCCTTAAGGACAGCCAAAAATAGCTACATTCGTAAATCTAAGTTTTTTATTTTATTTTATAGTCTCTCTAATAAAGAGCCTGTGCACACCACAACGCGCGTTTTAAAACGCGACTCTATTTCTATACGTCCTCGAACTCTATCGATGCGATGATATTAAAGGTAAGGTTGGTACCACACCTATCTGTATATATAGACATTGTTATTATATATATATATATATATATATATATATATATATATATACTGTGCACACCACAACGCGCGTTTTAAAACGCGACAACAAAGCAGTGCGTCTAGCAAGAGTTCCTGCAGTTTACTTACTCGATCACACGTACAGTTTCCTCCCATACATTGAGCACCAGCGCATCTCGCGGAAACTATTAAGAACTAAAACTCTGGTGCTCAATGTATGGGACGAAACTGTCCGTGTGATCGAGTAAGTAAACTGCAGGAACTCGTGCTAGAGGCACAGTTTGGTGTTTGTTTGAATCGATACAAACGCATGTCTGTATCGCCATTAACGCGCGTCAACGGTGCGCTTAAAAAACGTGGTGTGCCCTTAAGGACAGCCAAAAATAGCTACATTCGTAAATCTAAGTTTTAATTCAGACGTGTGGCTTAAACCGGACTTTCTTTAATACGGTCGTTATATAGCTATAAGGATTAAATAACCTTTTTACTTAAAAGGAATGCCCAAACACATAATATGTAACCATAATATATTGTAAGAAACTGAATATTACTATATATTTTATAATTTAAATAGCAAGTAAATGTGGATCGTGCAGATATAACCAAAATGAGTCAGATATTGAATATGATCAAAACCTTTTCAAAAAAGATGACAATTGTCATTTAATATTTCCGTGAAAGAGCGACAAAATAAATATGACAAAAAGAATGTGATAAGAACGACACTATCATTTACCTTTTACGTTAAAAGGCAATTTCTTATCAAGTAGTGGCGGAATCAGTTGGTAGGGTGAGTTCTTTTCCACAATTTATTTTCCCCCTCGGCCCTCGAGTGACAACAGATGGGGTTTAAGTGGATGTTATATTGGCGAGCGGAAGCGATTTACAAATGCTGTAGTTTGATACTTGCCATTTCTCTCTAGTCGATTATATGTACGTATTATATGTATATAATCGTTGTTAATACTGTTTGTTTTTCTAATAAAATTATTAAAATAAAAAAATCAATGAAAATTCGGCTACTTCCGCGATCATTCACCCCCGACCATCTGGTCCCAAACTGAGCAATACTTGTACTATGGAATCCAGATAACTGATATACTACTTTTCTTTTGTAACTACATACTTATAAAGATAATTACACTCAGACTCAGGACAAACAGACATTTTCATGCACACAAATATCTGTCCTCAGTGGGAATCGAACCCACGACCTGTGGCTTGAAAGCCAACCGGCCCGTCTAAATTTATTATGTTACCTCGGACACCGATCAAGTGGAAAGGTCAAGTCGGAGTGCAGTCAGACCCTATAAGCTTCGATGCTTCTACAAGTCGTGTCGCACCTGTCCCTCACTAAGCTAAGGCTCTATTTCTATACGTCCTCGAACTCTATCGATGCGATGATATTAAAGGTAAGGTTGGTATCACACCTATCTCTATAGACATTCGTTGACGATCACCGTAGCCTAGTTGGTAGTGTTCCTGCCTACGAAGCTGGTGGTCCTGGGTTCGAACCCCGGTAAGTGCAAATATTTGTGTGATGAGCACGAATATTTGTTTCTGAGTCATGGATGTTTTCTATGTATTTAAGTATTTATCTATCTATATAAGTATGTTTATCGTCGCCTGGTACCCATAGTACAAGCTTTGCTTAGTTTGGGTCTAGGATGATCTGTGTGACATTGTCCCCAGATATTATTATTATATAATTATTATTATTCTTATATTCCAATTGTTATGGATAAAATGTTTGGTTAATTTTTATAATGTACAGACGCCAGCACATCCAGCTACCACAATCTGTTAAATTTCTTTTATAGATTTTCAGCTTTATCACATAAACATAAGGTTCACTTTCAATTGGGGAAATTTGACAGTTTGGGGTAGCTTGATGTGCTGGCGTCTGTACATTGTATGTGTGAAAGTGCATACTAAATAAATATATTAATATATCTTAGGACAACTAACACACTGCCGTCTGATCCCAAACTAGGCAGAGCGTGTCCTTTGGCAACCAGACAACTGACAAACATACTTATACAACATGCAACGTAATTAACGCACACCCTCAAACACTCCAATTAGAATATTATGTTGTAATCATAGGGCTGGTCTATTTGGGTCAGAGGATCCGCATTGCCATCCAGCGTGGCAATGCGGCCAGCCTTCTGGGCACTTTTCCCATAAGCGATGCGGAGGGATTATTGGACGCCTTTTAGGGTAAATAGTGTGTCGTAGTTTATCTAATTTTTAGCTTATAATTTCATTTTATTTAATTTAATTACTAAAATAAATGATTTTATTATATTCAAAAAAAAAATCATAATACATACACGGAATTATCAATTTAACATGTATATGCATTGTTATTAACTAAATTATTTCTAGGTATAAAGTATTTTTTTTTATTGTATTGAATGATGGAATTTGTATGAATACAAATAAAACTGCGATTTTAAAAGTCTTATTACTGTGACTTACGGTCCATTTCAATTTGTTTTGACTGTGCAAGGTTAATATGACAATAATTTTCGTAGTTTTAATTATTTTTGAATAAAAAATTACCTTTACTAAAAATGATATAAATCGATTCAGTAAACGATTCTGAACAAACTATTTTCAGAATGTGCGTTAATTTAGTTACATGTTGTATATTTCTAAATACATATATGTTATAGATACAGAAACAGAACAAATGACGAAAAACGTGAATAAAACAAAATCTATTTAATTAAACAGAAACAAACTACAAGTAAGAAATTGCATACAAGACGCGACTTTAACTCGTTGTACACTCGGCTTCATATCAAGCTATACATTTCCAGTATAAGCTGATCTCGCGTTGTATTGGATTTCCATACAATGACAGGTCAGCTTATATTGGAAATTTATAGCTTGATATGTAGCCGTGCGTACGTAGTTTTATTCTATTTCAAATATTTATATTAGTATATTTTTAATTTATTTAATCGCAATTGTTACAACATAGATATTAAAGATATAATTTAGTTAATTTATTAAAGAATTTTATATGATACTAACTAGCGGCCCGGTACGTGCTTCGCTACGTATAAGGCATAGTAATAAAAAAAAATATTAAGTACATTTATTCAAACAAAAAAAAAATTATATTGCTAAAAGATGTTGATTTTACACTTTTTGTAACTTTTTTAAATTTTCTCTACGTACAAGCCTTCCCTGGACTTCCACAAATAATTCAAGACTAAAATTAGCTAAATCAGTAAAGGCGTTGTTGAGTTATAACATTACAACGAAAAGTGGCATTGATTTTTATATATATAGATAAAGTAATTTGCTTCTGGCGTTGTATGGTAACTGACTATTGCATAATAAATAATTTTACTGTATTAATAAAACCAATTATTGATTGTTTATTATTTAATTGCTCGCAATAAAGTCTACCTATTACCTTGAAATTTACTAGTAGACTATATAGTATTAGAAATTTTCTCGACAAAACTAGGGCTATGGTTATAAGATAATTCGAAAAATTGTCTAAGTTACAGACATGCCCACTTGATAATGCATCGCCGGCCGTCTCAACTAGGCCATGTTAAACTGGTAGTATATAACCCGCTTAATTTGTTTAGCTAGGTCTTCTCAGTCGGGGTGCGGTGGATCCGGTGGTATCATTAAAACGCGATGGTCGCTATTCACCAAAGGTCCGCCATAATAATAATATTATTATATTCATACCTCAATATAGACAGAAACAGTTAGACAAGATGTAATGAAATAATAATATATCTAAAACTATACATATTAACAATTAGTACACGGAGCTGATATATCTGTGGACAAAAAGCTCCTTAAATAAAAAAAAAATGGTATTAAAAACCTTATATAATCATTTAACTTGAAGCCAACCATAACTTGAAGAACTTAGCTAAAAGAATAAAATTTATATAATTTTAATTATATTTTATCATATAAAATTTATAAATTTATATGATGAAATATAGTCACATGTCCAATAATCAATTTTTACTTAGAAATATGTGTATATAGTTAACTTGTAATATTACAATCCATGTTATTATATTAAAATAACTAATTTGCTGTGTGGTGACAGCATAGAATATCATCACCCCATCTCATTCCGTGGGGGGCGTTGAAATCGCCCGATGGAATACCTACCAGAGAACGGGCAGCAGCGTTTTTGTTAAAACTATGACCATCAAACTGCGATCGCCAACCCGTCTGCCGAGTGTAGCGATTATGGCATATCATTCTTTGGGGAGGCTTTTGTCCAGCAGTGGACGTACTTTGGCTGTCATGATGATGATGATGAAAAATAAATATATCAGGACTGTATGTATACAAACACACATAAAAACCTATGTAGGAATTAAGACAGCTTTTAGGTAAAGCAAATGAAGTACCAGTGGTAACTGGATAGTTTTATATAATATTCCTTGACCATACTTTTAACATAAATTAAACCAAGTTCCTTAAAACCTCTATTCAATAAATTCGAATTAACATTACTCAAAACTTTCCCAGACCGTAATATAGGTTGTAATTTCGTCTTCGTACAATAAGTATTTTCGGTAATATATTAAACAATTCACTTAAGTATAGACTAAAATGCTAAAATAACCTTTATTAGATTGTTATATTGTCGACGATTACGTCGAGTTTACTTTGATGTATTTATAATATTTTAGAATATCTTTGCCAGCTGTATGGCATATTTACGGCAGCTTAATATTTGGCTTTACATGAAATGGAAATAAGTGAGACATTTAATGTAGGAATATTTGCTCAAGATCCACGAGCGGGACACTGAATAGACAATTAAAAAGTTTTACTATTCAACATAGATTTATTTATACCCAGCGTTTTCATGCCATGTAATTAAGACCTAGGATTCAGAGTGTAGTTCATTCACTCGCGCGTTTTAATGCTTTTTATCCCTAAATAATGAATAGGTATATATGGAAGACTTCATAATTTTACCATAATATGCTTGTATTTAGAAATATATTTGCATGTTTATCAGTTGTCTGTTTGCCATATTACATGCTCTCCCTGGTAGAGGATCTGGGATCAGATGGCATTGTGATTGTTGTTCCCAAGATATTTATTTAACTTTAATTAATGATCACATGGATGCTGGATGCGGATAGCGCAAGACCGGCGATTGTGGAGATCTTTGGGGAAGGCCTTTGTCCAGCAGTAGGCGTCTTTCGGCTAATATGATGATGATGAATGATCATGATTAAACAGTGAAAAGTTATCCAACTAATATTATAAAAACTTCTGAACGGTTTTTGATGAAACTTTGTTATATTATTATCTGCTGTGTGGTGACAGCGACAAATATCAGAGTCAGAATATCATCACCCCATCTCATCCCGTGGGGGGGCGTAGAAGTCAACCCGAGGGAATATCTATATATAGAGGATGGGCAGCAGCTTCCTTCTGATTACAATTACCATATTACTGCGATCGCCAACCCGCCTGCCAAGCGTGGCGATTATGGCATATCGCCCCCAAGACGATCCTTGAGGGAGGCTTGTCCAACAGTGGACTTATATTGCTGTAATGATGATGATGATTGTTTTTATATAGCCCATATAAATATCCTAATTATATTGGATATCCGAAACCGCAGGGCACTGCTAGTATTAAAATCTTAGTAATGTGAAAGATGATCGCAAATAATTTGCTTTGTGCCATTAAGATAGCAAACAAGCATACAGCATACAGCTTACCGTAATCTATGACGCTTGCAAGGCACATGGCGTTAGTTACTACGGAGCCGGTAGCCCATGATAGTAAATAACATATAAAATATAAGTGCAGGCGACATAGTCTTAAAATCAGGGCCTTATGACTTTTATGTCAACGTACACGTCCTTTCTCTCACTGTGTTTCCTTCCAAACCATTTTTCAGGACTGTCAGTTTGAGGAAAAAAATGTATAGGACGTAGCCCCTGGCGGTGGCAGTTCAGTTCTGTTTTACTTTCGCACTTCAAATTTTAGTTTGTTTATTGAGGATGCGATAAGGATTCGACGAGAATGTGAGTCTTACGAAAAATTTTGACAACCCTTATGTAAAGTAATAAAACTCTAGAATTACTTTTTTTATTTACCGTATCTGTGACTTATTTCAAAAGGTTGAAATTTGTTGGATTCTTTTACAACTATATTTTTTTTCTTTTTTTAGGGTAGTCATAGTCGTCGTAGTCATATATTTTATTCAATATTTTTCCTAGCATTTTTCCCCTACTCACGGTAGGGGAAAATGCTAGGGAAAATAGTGAATGTCTTGGCAGCTTCTGAGAAACACTGCCAGAAAACTCGGTAGGAATTCTTTTTTAATATAAATATCAGGATCAACTTAACATCTAATTATAATTTTATTATTGGCCATTATATTAACCAAACGAGGTTGTGGGTTCGATTCCCACCCAGGACATATATTTGTATGCATGAACATGTATGTTTAACCTGAGTCTGAGCGTAATCTACTATATAAAAATAAGTCGGGTTTTCCTTGCTGACGCTATAACTCCAGAACGCACGAACCGATTTCCACGGTTTTGCATTCGTTGGAAAGGTCTCGGGCTCCGTGAGGTTTATAGCAAAGAAAATTTATAAAATTTAACGCGGGTAACACTGCGGGGCACAGCTAGTCTACTATATAAAAATAAGTCGGGTTTTCCTTCCTGACGCTATAACTACAGAACGCACGAACCGATTTGCACGGTTTTGCATTCGTTGGAAAGGTCTCGGGTTCCGTAAGGTTTATAGCAAAGAAAATTTATAAAATTTAACGCGGGTAACACCGCGGGGCACAGCTAGTTATCTATATAAGTAAGTATGTATTTACTAAAGAAAATTATATTATTTAGTATATTTGGTTTCCATATTAGAAGCTCTGCTTAATTTGGTATCAGATGGCCGTGTGTGAATAATTTCCCAGGATATTATTATTATTACGGTCTAAATGCGTTGAATTGAATCGAATCATTAAAAGCAGTTTTTTTAGAGTACACTTTATTGTACCAGAAAAAACACAATACAATGGAGTCTTCTATCGAAGTTGCCAGCATACGGTCTTCCCGAGGGATTATGCACATGGATTGCCAGCTTTTTGTCCAATAGAAGCATAAAAGCAGTTGTAGATGGCAGCTGTTTGGATAGCAGGGACATCAACGCTGGCGTTGATGTCGATAGTGCTCTGTACTGTCCCCGACGCTGTTTTGCTGCATATCAATGATATGTTATCCATAGGAAACATTTATTGCTTTGCGGATGACAGCACCAGGTACACCTCCTACACGGGCCGTGCCAATATCCCTCGTTCCGTTTTAGAGGAAAGTCGTGAAAAACTGGTGTCTGACATCGAATGCTTTCTTAACAGAGTTTCCGATTGGGGACGACTAAATTTAGTCCAATTTAACCCCTCCAAGACACAAGTTTGCGTGTTCACCGCTAAGAAACCCCCATTTGCTGTAGCTCCACAATTTCAAAACGCAGCCCTCACCATCTCTGCGAAGCTTGGGATCCTTGGTGTCAATATGTCTAGCGTATGCTTGTTTGCCAACTAAGTTGTATAAAAAAAAACAATGATTTTGAAATAAGCAAATACAGGTACATTCGGTGGTCTTATCGCTTTGTAGTAATCTCTTCCACACATCCGTTAGGTGGACAAGGAAAAAATCAGATAGAAAAGGCGGTAGTTGTAATATTATATTTTTAAAGATCGATCATGAACTAGCACAGTTTAGATATAGATAAAACTGTGTATTTATTTATTATTTGGTACAATGGTAACAAAGATAGCAATATAAAAAACACCAAACGCCAAATGAAATCTTCGCGAATATTACATATAGTAGATAACTGGCCTGTGTGAATGGAACAACCGGAAGGGGAAGACCTCGTCGAACATTCTCTGACCGGAAATCGGAGACGTTCTCAAGAAAGGCCAGGTCAGAAGTACCCTAAACCGGCGAGCATGTATGAAGAATATAATGACAGTAATTGAGGCAAAAGACGTGTGCAAAGATCGTGACTAATGGAAATCCGTTGTCTCTGCCTACCCCTCTGGGATACAGGCGTGAGTCTATGTATGTATGTAAGAAATGGCAAACACACAGGGAACCTATTTTATGTGTGATACGTAGCCAGATGAAGTTCGTAAACACCTCTATTCTATAGATTCGAAGTATATAAGTTAGTTACAGCCTTCCTAGACTTTAATATAGGACGTAATATCGGCTTCGTACGACATTTTCACTTTTATATTAATCACTTCACTTAAGTATATGCTAAAAGCGCTCGCCGTCTAATAAACCTTTATTAGATTTCTATAATGTTGGATATTAAGGCGAATTTGCTTTGACAATATTTTTAATATTATTGCCTGGCTTGCACGAAATAGAAATAAGTTAGAAAATTTTGTGTGAGGAGACTTTTGACGGAATGGTTCGTGTGGTTGGTAATTACTTGCCTTTTACGCTGCAGGTCGTGGGTTCGATTCACTCCCAGGACAGATATTTGTGTGCATGAACATGTCTGTTTGTCCTGAGTCTAGTTGTTTATTACATCCCAAACTAAGCGGAGTTTGTAGTATGGAAACTAAATAAATTATTTTATTGACTTCGTAATATTCAAATGAATTTACTGCTATTGAATGTACCTTCGGTATATTCAGCCATCTTTTGTTCTGCACACCACCTACTATCCCCGTCTTTCTATTCACTAACAGTTCTGGTCCATTCATCGGTTGCCTGGAAGAGATCGCTTTTAGCGATAAGGCCGCCACTTGTACTATTTCCATTTTAATGTAATTTTTTTACTCTAAGTTTATGCCTTTGGTGTGCAATAAAGAGTTATCTATCTATCAAAATGATATTTTTTTTTATGAAATAGTATGGCAAACGAGCAAGTGGGTGACCTGATGGTAAGTGATCACCGCTGCCCATGGAACTCGGAATACCAGAGGAGCCGCAAGTGCGTTGCTGGCCTTTAAGAAAAGAATAGGCTCGCTTCTTGAAGGTTGCCATGTCATACCGGATCGGAAGTACCCCCGCAGCTAATATATATAAATGCACTACCATTGCCAATACGACGTGCTCAAAATATAACATCGTTTAAAAATATGGTGAAAAACCACTATTTACGTTAATAGTTAGATTAGTCCTGCTACTTGACAATTTATTTAATTTGCGTTTCTATTTTTAATATTAATTTATTTATTTATTTTATGGAATTATGAAATATTTATTAGTTTATTATATTTGTTTATGTATGAATATGAATGTATGTAAGTACATTAATCTATGTAGTATATTTATTTTTAGGTTAGGACACTACACTCTGTAGAACTGACGACGGTACATATCAGCTGCCTGTCATTTTCAATAATGCTAGTCCATCCTACGGTTGTCTGGAAGAAATCGCTATTATGCGATAAGACCGTCAATTGTACATTATTTAAATATTAAGTTTTTTCTGTAAATGGTTTTTATAGTTTGTGCAATAAAGTGTATCTATCTAATACTACATATACTACTTGTTTTTTGCAAATACATACTTATATAGATACTTACACTAAGGATAGACACATTTTCAAGCCCACAAATATCTGTCCTGCGTGAATGGTGCATGAAAGGCATGTATCTACCACTCCAACCGGCCTGCCAAAGAGAAATAAAAACAATGATTTCCCTAAATAATTTTACAAATATATAATATTTGTTTTCATAATTAAGACCTTCGATTGGTAGCTTAATTGCTCGATACCTTCGTTATCTGTTGAAACACAACATTTTGATTATATTTATAGGATTAGAATGGTTTCATTTACATATGAATTTAAATTTTCGGAGTTTTGGGACGTTCGGTTAAACCCCGATTGGAATACAAAGTTTGTTGTTTTTTTGAGGATAATCCTATCCTCTTACATACTTTTACAACTCGTGTAAGCCAGGATCAACAGTTATACACAAAGGAAATAAACTGAACGGTGAGGCCCGGAGAATCTGATCAATTGTCTTGTTCCCGCAAGGACGAAGTTAGTTTACGTAATGTATATCAAAAACTGTACAGCCTAAAGAAAAGTATTGGGTATTTCCCTTTTTGTCACGTCTGATGACTGACTGCAAACAACTTCTTTTATCAAATGTGACTGACAAAAGAAGTATACCTAGCCTGTGTACCTAAATGGTAGGTACAACCGAAACGGAGAGACTTCGTAGAACATTCATTTCATACTGCGATCGCCAACCCGTCTGCCATACGTGGCTCAAGTCAAAGTTAAAGTCAAAAATCGTTTATTCCGTATAAAAATTACATTAATGTGGAATCGTCATATTTTTTTACCCTACCGTGCAGTGCATGACGTGGCTACTGCTACTGAGAAACACTGCCAGAAAACTCAGTAGGAATCCTTTTTTAAAATAAAATATACTTAAGATTAATTACAATCATGTGTGTTGACTCAGAACAACTCAATCACAAGCACTTTTATCACTTAAATAATCAGAAATTTTGTAATATGCTACACAATTTGGCTTTAATAATTCTTTTAAACTTATTCGTAGACAATTCTCTAGTATCATTGGGAAGTTTGTTATAGAATCTTATACATTTCCCCATAAAAGAGTTACTTATTTTGTGGAGACAGCTATTATGGCATTTCCCTCCAAATTATTGACAAAAGTCCATCGTGGAAATCCTTTGTCCAGCAGTGGACGTGATAAGGCTGACATGATGAACGAGGCAAAAGAGGTGTGCAAGGATCGTGGCAAAATGAACTAGGGGCTAGTCTACGTACCGCCTGTACGTAGACTAGCCCTGTTTCCCAAAGGGACGGAAGAACGGATTTAATTTTGCCACGATCCCTGCACACCTGTTTTGCCACCATTTGACAGATTGGGGTAGCTGGATGTCAGCTACCCCAATATGTCAAATTTATTTAATAGATTTTCTACTTTATCGCATAAGCATAAGGTTCACTTTCAATTGGGGAAATTTGGTAGATTGGCGTAGCTTGATGTGCTGGCGTCATGGATGTGATGTGATGTACATATATATAAATCTGCAACATTCTTGCATTTTAAATTTTTACTATACAACTCTTTCTTATTCCTATTCTGATAAAACATAAAATCGGAACATGCAATAAACCGTGGAGGCTGCCGTCGTTTCGATCAGTTATGTATTCGTAATGAAATTCTAGCTTTATATATGTTGGAAAAGAAGGTACCTATATGTAAATTTAACTTTAGGAGCGCTGTCCACCCGTGCTATTTAACGAATTATTCTTGCATATGCCGTGTTGGTTTTTGTGTATTTCGTATGTTGATATGTGTGGCGAAAAGGAGTGAACTACGACAAATGGATGTGCGATTAATGCTTATGTGACAAAACTGTACTGCGACTCACCATAGTTCGAATGCGCGATAGTGCGACGCACCGAAGTTCGACACCAACCAAGTCGAAAAAGCGCTACCAATTGTCTACCATCAAGTAGCTAGCAAGCAGTGGATGAAGATGGCGAGCTTCATCCACTGCTTCTCGTTGAGTGATTGTCATGAACCAATGTAGGAACCTAGTGGCGGCATGTGTGAAAAGTACAATCACGAACTATACGAGTTCAGTGTTCGCACACACCGCCCCTAATGACGAGCCGAATTCAAGATGTGTAAATTGAATTGAAATCTATACATTGAAATAATCTCTTGAATGCGCAGTAAATTGCTTGAGCAATTTACTGCGCAATTTGTGCTCTGGGATATGTAGTTTTAAAGGAGATCGGACATTTTAGTATGTCAATTCGGACACTTTGTCCAAATATTTTGTGTCCCAATCGTCACCGAGTCAAAAGCCTGCCCAAAGAATGGTGGGGATATGCCATAATCGACACGCTTGGCAGACGGGTTAGAAATCGCAGTTTTATGGTCATAGTTCACAGAAAAACACTGCTGCCTGTTGTTTGGTAGGTATTCCCTCGGATGATTTCTACGCCCCCAACGGGATGATATGGGGTGATGATATTTAATGCACACAAATATCTGTCCTGGGTGGGAATCGAACCCACGACCTGCGGCGTGAAAGGCAAGTATCGCCAACCGGCCCGTCAACCACGCCAAGCAGCAATCATATCGGTAAATATGGTATTATATCATCATATTAGCCAAAAGGCCGGGCAAAGGCTCCTCTAAAGATCGCTACAACTGCGGTCCTTTGCGGCATCCAACGGCATTCCGCGTCGATTCACCTAGTCGGTCCACCTTGCCCAAAGAATTGCCAAAGTGGCAGTGTGCAGGGCACATAGCCCGTAGAATCGACGGCTGCTGGTACATAAAGGTACACGAGTAGAGATCGCGAACCGGAAAAGGCATCGTGGGCAGCCTCCCCCCCCTATAAGGTGGACTCACGATCTTATAATCTTTAACTTACCATAATAAAGAGTTGTTTGACTGCTATGTTGTCTATTAGTAAGGTGTTCAACAGTAAATAATGAGACACCAATTCAGGTAGATTCGATTACTTTGTAGTATAACGGCCAGAGCGTAGAGTAGAAAGAACTACTAGACTAAACTAGATTCGTAGAAAATATATTGTTGGTCACACTATATGATCACATCAATTTCTTTCCATTACAAGTCATCACCTATTATTTTCGTTACCCATTTTCATTTGTTTTAAATTCCAGATTTAATCAAGTTATCTATGTATTTATAAGGCGTATTTCGAATAATTTTTGTATTTGTATTAGTAATATTGATATATTGGGTTTTCTTTTGTTATAATTTAGTATTCTAAGAATAGGCTTGAAAATGTTTTGTAAACCCATTTCGTAAAGAGCCAATCCAAGGGATCTCAATAAAAATGTCCATAAATTAAATGCGCAGTAAAGAATACAAGGCGGCGAGAGAAAAGCGAAATGAATTTCCAAAATCACTTAAGTAGTTTCCAGGATTACCTTAAATACACAGATAAGATCTCCTTTAATATTGAAAAAGGGAATAAAAACAGAGCCGGAAAATAGATTCGGAGGATTTTATACCACTGCCATTTTGCTTACTTACCGAGTGACCTTTTCCAGAATAAACAATGTGGAATGGAGAATAAAAGTCTTGAATCTGATATAATTTAAATATTTATTTCGTAATGTCACTTGAAACAACAAAAGAGCAAGCGGCGGAGTCAGCCAGGACTCTTAGCGACCCCGTCGCGGCTGCATAGACTATAACGCGTAAAAAAACAATGTCTCAACATCATCTATCATATATCTTTATATTATTTACAATATATCACCAAATAAACGTATTTACACTATCTACTTAGTATGTATAACATACAGAAAGCGAAATATTATACATATAGATCTGAGTAACGTAGTCCATGGGCCTACATACGGCCTCAATTATATACATAGTAGTGACATTTTCGTTAGAATTTTTTATTTCGCCCCCGCCGGTGAGTGCCGAAGAGAATGCGGGCAAACGCCTGACGAAAGTCGGGGCTAAAGATCGTATATATAACAGGATTTAGGGTCGAGTTGAAGTATCCTAACCACAGGAAAAAACTCGCTAAGTAATCACTTATAACACACGTTTGGCAAATGGGCATCACCAGCGCCATAATGAAGAATGGAAGCCAGCAAATCACAAACGCTCCCGTGATGATTGCGAGCGTTTTAGCCGCTTTCCTTTCTCTTTTGGCCTCGAGAGATTCCTTCTTCTCTCTGTGCGTGGGAGCGGGGACGATGGCTCGCTCTGGTTTCGAGCCGTTGGTAACCGTTGAGGAAGACTTTTCTGGGGACACGGAGGGTGCAGACACCTTCTCATTGATGGTGAACGCTGTAGTTCTCGGCTCTTCATCCAGCGTGTCAACTGTTGAAGTGCTCTGTCCTTCAGTCAATAACAATGCGGCAGCCAGAGTTTCGGCACGAGTACGTTGGTTACACTTCTTTAGGTTCAAGAACCGTTTCTTGACAAATCGCCTGTCTCTCGCTGATTGGACAGGTCGGCCTGAAGGAGTAGCACCATCAGCTGAAGTTGGTCTCGGTGGAGGAGGTTCCCGTCTCCTTCGGATACGTCTCCGGGCGGTTTGGAAGATCTTCCAGTATAAGATGAGAATCACGGCGAGAGGGACATAAAACGTGGAACATGTGGCAAATATTTGGTAGGCAAGGTCTTGGCTAACGAGGCACTTCTGTTGCTGGGTGATCCTAGCTAAGTAGTCAGGGTCTTTCCACCCAAGCTGGGGGGCGAGGGATACCACTAAGGCTGCCCCCCACACAACTACGATCATAGTGAAGATGCGTCTTTCGTTGCGTTTGTGGATATAATCTACGTCTGTCACAGCCCAATATCTGAAAAGAAAAATAATCTATAAGTTTACTATACAAGATCAATTTTCCGATAAATGAGAATTTCTCGGAACATTCTCAATATTTCCGAAGTTGTATAAAGTTTAAAAGTCATTAAAGTTTAGTTTTTGGAAGAGACGTATTATTGTTAAGACTTCGTGGATTTCCTTTTTGAATATGAAATTGGTTTTATTTAGTTTTTGATTGGTTTCTTCTTAGTAGGTATACGCTACAATTACATTTGAAATCAAGTACCTATAGCTTGGCTTGTTTGGTTGAAAGTTGCTATGTCTTTTTAGTCAGGTCTCGAGGTTATTGATGGATTGTTTAAATTTTGTCACAGTTTTGATGATATTAAGTTAGAAGAAGAAAAGAAAGAAAAGAAAATTTATTGCTAACATTGAAAGACACACTTTACACACAAATACATATACATCTTGTCAATATAAAAAAAGTTCAATGACAAGAAGTGGATGAGCAATAAAATAATTAAGCAATGGCTTCAAATGCTTCATTCATTAAATATATTATTAAAATGTGGCTACGCGAACTGATCATAATTACCAAATCCATTATGATTGATTTTTGTGTCTCTATATCATTTTACCAATTAACATTTTTAATTTGCTGTTTGCGACCTCCAATTATTTTCTTACAAGATATTTTCTTTTGTATGACACAGTAGGATTTCACTACAGGCATTGTTAATATTCCGAATATAATATATATAACCAGTAGCTGTGGGAAAACGTTAAAGTCAACACGCATGTGGTACAGTCAAGGGCAAAAGGAGTTGATCAAAATGACGACGAGAGGTTTGGATTTATGAGTGATCATGGATATCATCAGATAATATTACTAAACACTTATGTGCTTGCGTGTTACACACGTTAGAACTTTTTACCGCCACAATATTTTGACGCTATTAACAATAATAATTAGTTATGAATATATGATTGTCATTCGGTGCTCATTTAATTTTGCCGTTTACTGTAGAATATAATAGTTCACCCGGTTGATCTTGGATTATACGGATATTACTTAGAACTTTTACTGTGATCTGCTAGAGAGCCTCACAGCCAGGTGCTTAGTCCGTTGACCGACCCTATGAGATCAGAAGCCACGTCAGAAACCTACTGGGCGGCTTGAACAAGCCTGTCAACTGCTGTCACTGCCCATACGATAAAATAGACTATATTCTGTGATGAATAGGAACGTATCGAAATAGGATTTGGAATATTAGCAACAGAGATCTGGCAACGCTTTTATCTCTGGTTTGGACTGTCAAATCCTGTTAATTGTGTGGTGTGGTTTAATCCGAATTTATTGACCGAATAAACTGTTGTTTTGGAAAGATACCGCATGGACCGTAATAGTTATCAGTGATTCGGATTTAAAATTTTTGAACGATTGAACAATTTCAATGAAGTTATTTTTGAAAATACATTTTAAAACGAGTTGATACTGTTAGACAAAATTATATTATGTATGATATTGTGATGCCTTGGGTAAGATCAGCTAATGTCTGGCTACATAGATGTACAAGCACAGAAGACGCTGGGATAAATCGACAAGTAGTGTGTATTTTGTTTCGAAGCAGATCAGGGCGTGAATTCTCTTAGTGATCAGTGAAGACAACAATTAGGGGATGCATTTTGTACAGAGAGTAAAATGAACATATTGAGCAATTTAAAAACTGGCTTTCTTTAAATTGTTTAGTTTCATGTGCACCTAGCACTTCTTAAGTTTCATCCACTATTTTTGTTACACCTTGAATAGTTTGAAATAGTAATAATTTATTTAAATATTGTTTGGTGCGGCTATCGGATAAATTAACGCAATAAATTAACGAATTACATCACTTAGGTGTGTGACTAAGCGTTGCTGACGTTCTCAAATGCTGAACTAATCTTGCTTTCTTCGAAATATCTTAGCAATGGAAATATAAATATTAGGTTGGAATTAACAGAAGCTGGTAGTACCTGTCTGTAGCAATAGCTACAAGATGAAGGATGGACGCAGAACTACACAGCACGTCGCTCGACGTCCACATATCACAAAGCTCTGGGCCCAGGATCCAACCTTGTGAGACCTGTAACAAAACCAATACTTTGGAACACAGAAAACTCATCGTTTTTATATAAAGACATTTCATTACGTTATACGGACATGGAAATACCTATTTCATAATTAAATTACCTAACGAAGTAGGTAATAAATTTGATAGTATATTTTTGAAGTATAACTTGTTTACGAACGCTTGTCTTGGGTTTAAGCCGGTAAATGCGTGGCGAAAGCGTTACAAAAAGTGTGATCCGGCGACGCGAGTGGAGATAGAAAAAGAGGGAGTAATATTTCATATATTACTGTAGGGGCAATCTCACTTGCGCATTTTCTTTCTTTCTTTCACTTATAGCCAGTTACGTTTCGTCATGTGGTTTAAGGCACACTCGTCTTTTTATGTATGTTGTCTGGATTTCGACTGCTTAAATGCAAATAAGAAGATTGTTACATACATTTTGTTTTAAGCTATCGGTGTTTAAAATAATTACAAGACGTATTTTCTTCATGCAAGCTCGTCTGTTTAGGGTATTTCTGATATGGACGTTCTTGAGAACATCTGAGACTTCATCATCATCATCATCATCATATCAGCCGAAAGACGTCCACTGCTGGACAAAGGACTCCCCCAAAGATCTCCACAATTGCCAATCTGAGACTTGGTCAGACAATATTCGACGAGATCTCTCCCTTCCGGTTGTACCATTGCCACAGGCCAGGTATACTATTTCGTCAATCTTTTTTGTCTCTGCTTTCCCCTCTGGACAACAGGCGTGAGTCTATGTATGTAAAACATAGAATCAACTTGTCTCTGTAACAACCGATTGGAACTAAATTTATATGCGGCCATATAGAGAAACTATTTCCGATCCAATATCAAAACTATTTACAAAATCGGTTTACGAACAACAGAAAAGTCGCGTCACATACATACATAAAAAAAAAACATACAGGCAATTTTTTTTGATATAACGAATTTGGATCATCGTCCGATAGGTTTGTTTTAATTTCAGCAATTTAGTTGCCTCAAATTATTAAACCCCAGGTTGAATTTACAACCTACCCGTGTAATCTTAGTTTATTTATTCTGTTAGATGATCGAAGTAGTTAATAGAAGTTCTAGTCACGTAGCTTACAAGACCTCTTGAGACTAGTAGTCGAAGAGGCATTCGGACCAACTTCGTCAGCATTATGTGTACGTACATCTTGCATTAGGTGAAGTAGTGAAGTTGGCTTATTAAAAGTTTACGGTCCATATTGACGTAACCCAGTTATTTTATAATTTTGCAACTTTTCTCAAGCATTACAACGAGTTGACACGTGTAGGCTTTTTTATTTTATCAAAGGGAGTAGGTTTAGTATGTATATGTCTGTGTTTATTTGTTTCTCCCGCGGCCTTAAGCAGATTTTCCCGTATCATTGCCATGGAGAGTAAATCTCGCGACGCATACAGTTGACGACATAGATTATTGCCAACCCATTTCATCCCGTGGGGGCCCGTAGAAGTCGTCTCGAGGGTATATCTCTCAGAAAACGGAAAACAACGTCAATCTGTATACTATGACCATCATACAGCAATTGCCAACCAGTCTGCCAAGAGTGGCCATTATGGCATATCCCTGCAAATGGTGGACACGGCTCCATTGTGGAAATCTTTTGAGGAGGCCTTGGCAGTAAACTTCATTAGGCTGATATGATGATGATGATACATACAGCACTGGGAAATCTTGAAATATATTATGCTGGGCCTTTAGTATCGGTTGTCATAACGATATTATTCGTCTTATACGATGCAATTTTATTATTCACTAGCTGTGTCCCGCAGTTTTACCTGCGTTAAACTTTATAAAATATCACAGCTCCTCCCACGTAGGTGATAGCGTGATAATATGTAGCTTATATGTTGACCCGACCTCTTAGTTATAAGCATGCAAAATTTTAAGTAAATCCATGCAGTATTTTTTGAGTTTAGCCCGGACATACACACAGACAACCAGAGAAACAGTCAAAAATTCTAAAAACTAGATTTTTGGCTTTGTTTTGATTGTAGATCACACCCTAAAAGTATCTTTTTAAAAATATTCAATGTAGGTACAGTTTTGAATCCTCTACTAGATTTCACTCCATAAATTATTATTGTAGGTAAAGGTAGTCTAGTCTAAATTTATGAGCTGTGTTAATATAATTCTTAAGAGTCTATATAAGCACTTTTTCCCCAGCCTCTAAATCGAATTAATGTTAATAAGTTCAGAATTAACTTTTAATCCCTTTTAATCCACCAACAGACAAATAAAACCAACAAATTACCAAATAACCTCACTTGGAAACAAGAACAAAAAGCAAACTAATTCCCAAAACTTTTAAACCTCAAATTAACAATGCAGAACTGCTAGCGTAGGTTGGCGGCCACATTTCGGCTACATAGTTAACTTAGGTGTTGTATTTGATATGTAAGTACAACGGTTAAGTATGTAACTTGATAGCTAATTCATATAACAAGATTTACTACGCCGTAACAGACTTTTTAAGTAAGGTTTTCGCCTCATGAACAGCTTGACTACAATTTTTTAATGCATCGCCCGCATTTCGCAAATCTATCTATATACAACGTGTAACAGAAAGAGTGAACGTAACTTAAGGGGCATATACGGTCTCCTTAAGCCTACCTATACACAAAATCTCATACCGAAAAACCATCATTTTAATCTTGATCGTAAAATAATATACCGTTCAATATATCGACAAGTATTTTTATCGATATAACGAACATCCGTACTAACACAGCACAGCTGATTCTGATTTACGCTAGAAATTGTTTGACATACCTCTGTGTTTCTATGCACGCCTGGTAGTTTGATTCCGATTGCACTCACTACACATATTTTGTTTTATTTTAGAGTTAGTTATGTTTTTATTTATAGAACTGCTGGAATAGCTATTGGATACTTTACATCGTATAAGTACGTGATACACAAACACATTACGAGATC
Organism: Pseudoips prasinana; assembly: GCA_951640165.1. Classification (NCBI taxonomy): domain Eukaryota; kingdom Metazoa; phylum Arthropoda; class Insecta; order Lepidoptera; family Nolidae; genus Pseudoips; species Pseudoips prasinana. The sequence goes on along the minus strand of OX621259.1, from coordinate 10,809,684 downwards.
CTTTTTATAGTTTAACTTCTAGTTGAAGTTGTTTTCAGTACTGATGGAAGAATTTCATTATTTCACGTTCACTAAAATCTGCACCGACACAGAAAGCTTAACTCTAAGACTTGCCAACTAACACGAGTCTCTCTCATGTACAACATATTCATAGAATCGTAAAGCTTTCATGTTTCTTAGTTATAAAGAGGCGTGGCCTCCATCGCGACACTGTACCCTTCACGACATAGGTTCCTCGTAATTAAACAGCCTTAAATTCTGTGACCTATGAATCCTCATCATCACAAAGTGCACGTCTGAGGCGATTCTTTCATAGATGAATGCACGAAATTTTCCAAATTATTACGATCACTAAACTACATAGTTAAGGATTTCGCGGAACACTTTACTCATTACTAAACGACATATTAGACGATTGAGTAACTAAACACGACCTAAATAGACAGCAGTTTACGAACAACTGATGATTTTAATATTTTTATTAAATAAATGAAATTGCACAATATTTGATGAATTTGGCGGCTTTCTTCGAACGCGGCCCCTTTGGCGGCGTCTTTGAGTCCACTCAAAAGAGCCGCCTAGGTATCGACAACGCGCGCGGCTCGCTTACATGAATATTAAAAGATATTTAACCGTTTATTATTTACCTACATCAACTCTTTGATTTTGCCGCCATATCAGTGTAACTTTGGATATAATCAGGACGGAATTTGAAATGTCCTTTACTGTTCATATGAGCCTAGTACATTATTAATATTTTTTTATTCGTATGTATTGTATGAATGATAAATATGTCTTTAGGGAACCTTTAAAATTTGGAGTGTATCACCCTAAATTTTAAAGGTGGAATTGAAAGTGCCCCTGCACTTTCTATTCCATCACTCTCATGATCCGATGGGACGACTAGAGATACGACCGGAAAGAGGTCAGGCACAGGAACGACGGCTTTACGTGCTCTCCGAGGCATGGGGGTGTAATATCGTCAACTCCCAGACTTCGGGCTGATACTGAGAAATTTCTTTTTACGGAAAAATCCCATAATCACTTTTTGGCCCGACCTGGGAATTGAACCCAGGACTTCATTATTCCCATAATCACTTTTTGGCCCGACCCGGGATTTCAACCCAGGACTTTATTATCTGCAGTTGAACACGCTACCGCTAGACCAATGAGTTATACACGAACACATTCAAATGGCGCGGCGGTTCATTACCCTTGCGGCTGAGTTTTTAGTGTTGTTCATAATGTCGGTAATCTTTCTTGTTGATTTAGGTGGTCGATAGAAAAATAAATTACTAGTTGAATAAAAAATGATTATTTCTGTTTGAAGTTTCGTCCATAGGTAGCCGTCCTGATACCCTATAACCCCCTTAAGTTACGTTCACACTTTCTGTTACACGTTGTATATAAAAATCAATGCCACTTTTCGTTGTAATGTTATAACTCAACAACGCCTTTATCGATTTGGCTAATTTTGGCCTTGAATTATTTGTGAAAGTCCAGGGAAGGTTTGTACGTAGAGAAGATTTAAAAAAAGTCTTGAAAAAGTGTAAAATAAACATCTTTTAGCAATTTAAAATATTTTTTTGTTTGTATAAATGAACTTAATAATATATTTTTTTATTACTATGCCTTATACGTAGCGAAGCACGTACCGGGCCGCTAGTTATCTATAATTTAATCCCTGTATCGCGAGGTACTTAACAGACATGTAATTCACGCACAACGAACAGGCGCCAGCACATCCAGCTAGCAGGGTAGCTTGATGTGCCGGCGTCTGTACTTTGTTAAGACTTTAAATGAATGTCATAATTTTCATGTCAGTTTTACGACTAGATATTCGGAATCAATATATTTTATTAAAAACAACACTTAATGCACTAAAATATCATGAATGCTCTGCGAAGTATGTGTGGAGAGAGACACAATACAATATACTGATGTATGCGTTGTGATGTGAAAGAGGATGTAGTCTCAAAGATTGAAAAAGGTATGCTGAGATGGTATTTGTTATTGGTATTTTGTTGGTCATCTGAGATAGTGCAGCGCTTTTATCAGCTGAAACGGTACCAATTCCATTTTGACGTGCTTGACGAATCGGTCGCTGGACCGCTGGATGGGTTTGTGCGCTCGTTGATTTTTTACACTCAATTTTTGAGACCAAATTCTTGATGATATCAACTTGATCAATTATTATTGCATTTTGATTTGCTATTTTAGTTTCCAATGTGTCCACTTTATCACTGAGAACAAGAATCGTCTTTTGTAACTCACGAACACAACTTTAGAGCGCTTTATATGCCATTTTCCAGTCTAAATAAATTAAAAACCATCAAGGAACTTGCAGTAGGCACTACTTCGCACGAGAGCGAGACAGCGAGTATAGTTTGGGCATTTAGAAAGGATGAATGAAAGATTTACAAAAGAATAAACAAGACTCTAGATTCTTAAGAAAGGCCAGGTCAGAAGTACCCTAAACCGGCGAGCATGTATGAAGAATATAATGACAGTAAACGAGGCACTTTGTGTGCAAGGATCGTGACAAATGGAATTCCGTTGTCTACCTACCCCTATAGGAAACAAGCGTGAGTCTATCATAACACTTTTTGAATCGCACCGGGGTTTGAAATCAGGACTTTATTATGAGTTGAACTTGCTACTGCTACACCAATAATAATAATAATATCTAGGGACAATGTCACACAGATCATCCTAGCCCCAAACTAAGCAAAGCTTGTACTATGGGTACCAGGCGAAGATATACATACTTATATAGATAGATAAATACTTATATACATAGAAAACATACATGACTCGGTAACAAATAATCGTGCTCGTCACACAAATATTTGCACTTACCGGGATTCGAACCCAGGACCACCAGCTTCGTAGGCAGGAGCACTACCAACTAGGCTACTGTGACCAATGGATCGATGTAGATGAAGCTTTTTACTCCCACTATCAGAAATATAAATATCAATGTAAAAATAGTCATATATTACATTTTATGTGACATTATTATGTCTCATAAAATATGTATATTCGAACACAGCAAAAATGTAGATAAATACATTGTTTCAAAACAAAATGTTTAAACAGTTATAAGTAATTTTATCATTGCCAACTAAGCACAATAGCATCTAATTACATTGAGAGAAAGAAAAAGCCTTTTGATTTATTAACTTTTGTTTGGCAACTTCGTAAAGAGCTTAGTGAAATAAAGTTAAAATAAATAAGGAGGAATTTTGTTCTGAATATCGAGGCTGATTGATATCGAAGAATAAATGAAAACAAAGAAATAGTTGCTTGTATTGTGAGGAAACATTATTTAGACGCAACTTAAATAAATTTTATATTTTGTAAACAATAATTTGAATTTTAGCCGTGTGGTTTCCGGTTTAGTAAGAATAGACGGGCCAGATGGTGGGTAAATGGTTGCTTTTGACGCCTTAGGTCGTGGGTTTGATTCCCACCCAGGACAGATATTTGTGTGCATGAACATGTCTGTTTGTCCTGTGTCTGAGTGTCATTATCTATATAAGTGTGTATTTACTTTATATCAGCGGGCGACAAACGAGCAAGTGGGTCACCTGATGGTAAGTGATCACCGCCGCCCATGGACACTCGCGACCCAGAGGGGTCGCGAGTGCGTTGCCGGCCTTTAGGAGTCAGCACACAAGTGTTGCTGACCCTTCCCCCCACCCCAATGAGCTCTAGCGACCTAACTCACACTCGGAAACACAACATTAAAATTATTTATGTTATTATTAAGGAATGTCTTCAGTAAGGTGGAGGTACTTCCCCAGACGGGCTGCTCTTTGAGCTAATGAATGCTATACCCTACCTCTCTTAAATATCTATATATATATATGTCTTAGTATGTCAGTTATCTGATTTCCATAGTATAAGCGGCATCTTTGTACTGGCTAACACCTAACTGCGGTCACTAACTCGCATCACAAGCGCTGTGACTAATGCAAACCCCTCCAAATGGCAACCTTATAGAAACATTTATGGGAGACCTATGTCCAGACGTGCACGATATCAAGCTGATGATGATGAATTTGTACGAATAAATTCTTATATAGAGTACTAGCTGTGCCCCGCGGTTTTACCCGCGTAAAATTTTATACATTATCACAGCTCCTCCCCGTAGGTGATAGCGTGATAATATGTAGCCTATATGTTGACCCGACCTCTTAGTAATATACATGCAAAATTTGAAGTAAATCCATGCAGTACTTTTTGAGTTTAGCCCGGACATACATACAGACAAACAGACACACAGACAAAAATTCTAAAAACTATATTTTTGGCTTCGATATCGATTGAAGATCACGCCCCAAGTATCCTTTTTAAAAAATATTACATGTACAGTTTTGAATTTCCTACGATTTTATTATATGTATAGATCACAGCTCCTCCCCGTAGGTGACAGCGTGATAATATGTAGCCTATATGTTGACCCGACCTCTTAGTAACATTCATGCAAAATTTTATGTAAATCCATGCATTACTTTTTAAGTTTACCCCGGACATACATACAGACAAACAGACACACAGACAAAACTTCTTAAAACTATATTTTTGGCTTTGATATCGATTGTAGATCACGCTCCAAGTATCCTTGTTAAAAAATATTCAATGTACAGTTTTGACTTTCCTACGATTTTATTATATGTATAGATAGATTCTGTAACGTGATGTAGTTTTCCGGCCGAGCTTAATCTATACTTAAAATAAAATCGTAGAAAAGTCAAAACTGTACATTAAATATTTTTTAAAAAGGTTGCTTGGGGCGTGATCTACAATTGATATTGAAGCCAAAAATATAGTTTTTAGAATTTTTGTCTGTGTGTCTGTTTGTCTGTGTGTATGTCCGGGCTAAACTCAAAAGTACTTCATGGATTTACTTCAAATTTTCCATGAATATTACTAAGAGGTCGGGTCAACATATAGGCTACATATTATCACGCTGTCACCTACGGGGGAGGAGCAGTGATAATTTATAAAGTTTAACGCGGGTAAAACCGCGGGGCACAGCTAGTCCAAAATGTATCCAGTACCCCGCGGTACGAGTACATAGTAGTGACCGTGACGTCTTGGGCACATTTTGATTTGTCATTTACACATGATTGTGGCGGTTGTAGTTAAGTAAAATAGTATTGGATCAAATCTTACCTCATAAACAGCGCCTAAAGGCATGACAAGACACGCTACCATAAGATCAGCGACTGCGAGTGAAGCTACTAGGTAGTTGGCCACATTCTGAAGATTCCGCTCTATTATAATAGCTGCAATCACGAACACATTACCTGTAGGCAGAAAAAAAATGAATTAGATATTTGCTTGCCTTACACATGGGGCGCATTGGATCCGGTGGTAGCATTAAAGCGCGACCGTCGTTATTAACACAAGGTCCGTCATAATAATAATACCTTAATATAGACAGAACCATTGACAATATGTAGTAAAAATATTAGACTTACTAGATAATTAAACATAATTTCTTGACAATAACTTGATACGAGCTAGCTAAATATCATTGCTGTTATAAAATAAATTTTATAAATGTTTTCATAAGTGTGTACCTAAATATCTATGTTACTAGAAATAATAATGTATACAACTATATTACTACAAACATGTTCTGACTATTTACAAGCGCTTTTTTAAAGTCTACGTAAATAAAAACCTTTTTTATTTTTATTTTTTTTTATTTACACGCCGCAGGTTGTGGGTTCGATTCTCACCCAGGACAAACATTTGTGTGCATGAACATGTCTGTTCGCCTGAGTCTGGGTGTAATTATCTATATAAGTATGTATTTATAAAAGTAATGTAGTATATTTAGCAAATCACTCCAAATAACTTAGCTAAGGTGCTAGCCACCACAAAGATTGCTAAATATATTGTAACAAACAAACAATCTTATCATGTAAAAATGTAATGCTTTTAACTGTACGCACCTATTATTGTTATAGTTTTATGTAATGTGGTGGTAGATAAACAATTATCTTATCTTATCAGTTATCTGGTTTCCATAATACACGCTCTGCTTAGTTTAGGATTAGTTCTTAGTTCAGATCGCCGTGTGTTAATAAGGAGGATATTATTATTTTATCGAAGTATAAGATATAGCCGTGTGGTTATATAAGGGTCGCCATCTGCACCAGTTCTTTCCGGACGTACGCGAACGGTTAAATAAAACATGGCTAATCATAGACCATTGTGTTGCACAATTTCTTACCGGACACGGGAATTTTAAAATAAACTGTTTAGTTTCAAATTAGCATCTTCACTAATCTGTCTGTGCTCAACTTCCAGTAACGAATATGAACAAACTGCTCACCATATCCTTTGGGAGTGTGATCTCTGGCAAAATCAGCTTAATATTATGTTAAACAGCTTGCAACCAATATCTGGAGTAGTTTATTATACGGATCTTGTAGCAACAAGGAACAACTTCCGTGAGTTTAAGCGCTTTTGCCATACCTACTATTGGATACAAATATAACAGCTCACTTAGGACCCCTATATTGATCCTCGGTGCTTTTGCAGCTGGCTTCTCTAGTTGCAATTCTCTCGTTTTATGAGGCCATAGCCTCTTTACATCATTCTGTCTCCCGCTTTGCTCTGGAGGGAAGTGGAAAAATTCATTTTCTAACTTCTCCTTTTAATTCTTTCTGATTAAATTCGTTGCGGGATCCAAGACAGTTAAAACGATTCCCCGGGACATGCCTGAGCCTCACCGCTCAGTGTCATTTCATTGTGTGCCACTGTTGATCCTGGCTTACAGGAGTTGCAGTGGTGGGTAAGAGGGAGGGACTAGTCCCGTTTATAGCCGTGTGGTTGCTCGGAAATAATAACAGGGCCACCCAAATCTCCCCGTGGGTGTCGTAAAAGGCGACTAAAGGATCCCCAGGTGGTCTGGCAGCAGCGTCTCCTGTGTACAAGGTATCACTCAACTGCGGTCGTCAACTCGGATGCCAGGCGCGGTGACAGTGGAAAGCCCACCCAATAAATTCAATATATCCTTATTAAAATGGCAACTTTGTGGAAACTCCTGATGATGATGTAGTCTGGAAGCTGAGCTGGATACCAAGCGGGATGAATTGAAAGCCTGACAGCCAGCCTTGACAATAACTTAATACAAGCTACCTAAATGTCACTACCATTATACAATAAATTGTATAAATGTTTTAACATTCCGTGTACCTAAATATCTGTAATAAGTAACTAGAAATAATAACTGTATTACTACAAACATGTTCTGACTATTTACAAGCGCTTTTTTAAAGTCTACGTGAATAAAAAAAAAACGACCATCTGCGGCGACCAATTACAATTATGATAATGGTGTCACTCACATGCCCGCAATGTGCGAGGATTGTTTCAAATAAAATTGGCTACATAAGCCACATGCGAGCACACGAACGTCGGCACACGTACAGTAGGAGAAGAAGCGGTCGCCGTGGCCGAAATCGGCCGGGACCACACCATCATCATTAGAAGGTACTTCCATATATAAATATAACAGTATTTTCCCCATGATTAAGTAATAAACATAAAAACATTTATACATGTAAATTGCATAAAATGTTATAAACTAGTACATTTGAAACACTTTATTGTCTGCAAATTGCAGTCATTTGTTTTAATAGACAGTACTTAATTTAATGTTCTGTGTGTAATATATAATCACATACTCCAATGCTCTATAAAACGGTTATATAACAAATATACGATTCCGTGGTCGTATAATAGTCATAAAGTTTAATACCATATTAATAAATTAAGTATAAAATAATAAATGTCGCTATTCACGACCAAATTCGAGTTTTGAATTTATTTTAATTGCGTAATGACAGCAATTATGTCGTTAATTACAAGCGTTTTCAATACAAATATTGTGGAAATTGATATTCAAAGGTTTATTTTAGGTGGATTGTTGTTCACTGTACATATATATACTGTTTCACTGGCGGCAAAGACTAACTGAACTTGTTGTTGGTAAAATCTAAAATAAAAAATGATCTCTTTTATATAAATATCACGCAATAAACAGATTTTTGCAGGAAAAGACAAGCTATTCAAATAAAATTTATTTATTGTAAACAATAATTTATATTTTAACCGTGTGGTTTCCGGCTTAGAAAGAATAGGAATATAATTTCAAAAATATTTTTTTGATAAATCTTTTTCTGTCCAAGCAGCTCGGCTATGGAATTTACTTCCTGTAGACATAAGACGTGCACAAACTGTGACTTCTTTTTCTTTTTTGATATAATAGGTCTTTACCTATGAAATTGCCGTTTTGTATGAAAAAATTTAAACGAATTTTTTTCATGAATTTTTTATTTGTATTAATCGAAGTAATCACCCATGCAATCAATGCATCTTTGCCATCGCAGTGGCAGTTTATTGATGCCCTTCTTAAAGAAATCAGCTGGACGGGAGGCAACAAATTCTTCAAAGGCATTTTGTACTGCCTCTCGGGTATTGAATTTTTTGCCCGCCAAGAAGTTATCCAAATTCTGGAAAAAGTAGTAGTCTGTAGGCGCAAGGTCTGGTGAGTAGGGCGGATGACGGAGAGCTTCCAACCCCAGTTCTTGCAACTTGGAGACCGTCTGCTGTGCAGTATGAGGTCGCGCGTTGTCGTGCAGGAGCAGCGGAGACGAGCGATTGCCCAATGCTGGTTGGAGATGCGCCAGCTTCTCCATCATTGTGCTCAGTTCTTCACAGTACACATCTGCAGTAATGCTCACCCCGTTTGGTAAGAAGCTGTGATGAATCACACCGGCGCTAGACCACCAAACAGTGACCATCACTTTTCTAGGGGTAAGTTTTCGTTTAGGGCATTGTTTAGGTGCTGAACCAGGATCCAACCAACTTGCTGAGCGCTTGCGGTTATCAAACAGAATCCATTTTTCATCGCAGGTAACAATGCGGTTCAAAATTCCTTCATTTGTGTGTCTGTTGAGCAGTGCAAGGCACGTCTCGACGCGTACTTCGCGCTGGCGATCATTGAGTTCGTGGGGCACCCATTTGTCAAGCTTTTTTACCTTGCCAATTTGACGCAAATGGACCAATATTGTTTTGACGCTAACGTCGAAAGCTGCTGCTAATTCAGCCGTAGATTGTGTATCATCAGCTTCCACAACCGCCTTTAATTCGTCATTGTCGACCAAACTCTTCGGACGACCGCGAGGTTCATTTTTCAGGTCGAAATTTCCAGAACGGAAGCGAGCAAACCAATAACAGGTGGTGCGTTGGTTTGTAGTGTTAGCTCCGTAAACGTCGTTGATGTTGCGTGCCGCTTGTGCCGCGTTGCTGCCACGACGGTACTCATATTCCATAATTACTCGAATTTTTAACGTATCCATGATGACGAAAAAGATTGAAATGCGATGAAAATGTAACACTAATCAATAAAGAAATGACTACTTTTGGAAAAAAGAATCCATGTTTTTAAAATAAAATTAATTTGAAATTAGAATTCTTAGCCAAACAAAAATTATTTTGATTTGAAATGGCCAGTACTGCAGAACGGCAATTTCATAGGTAAAGACCTAATATTTGACTTTCATAATTTGTCTTTTTTTCCTAAACTGGTTTTCGTAACCTCCTTTTCCAAAACTCCTTAATTGAATAGATGCATAATATTAGAATATAAGTATGCAAAATTTGAAGTAAATCCATGCAGTACTTTTTGAGTTTAGCCCGGACATACATACAGACAAACAGACACACAGACAAAAATTCTAAAAACTATATTTTTGGCTTCGATGTCGATGGTAGATCATGCCCCAAGTATCCTTTTTAAAAAAAATATTCAATGTACAGTTTCGACTTTCCAACGATTTTATTATATATATATATATATATCTCTAAGAAAATGTAAAAGGGGTTGAATAAAGGCTTCATCATCATCATCATATCAGCGAAAGTACGTCCACTGCTGGACAAAAGCCTCCCCAAAAAAGGGGGGGATATGCCATAATCGCCACGCTTGGCAGACGGGTTGGCGATCGCAGTTTTATGGTCATAGTTCATAGAAAAACGCTGCTGCCCGTTCTCTGTAGGTCTCGTTCGATTTCTACGCCCCCCACGGGATGAGATGGGGTGATGATATTCTATGCCGTCACCACACAGGATAATAAACGACTTAAATTATTATTATGTATCATTCACGTAAGACGTAATTAGCAAGTGTGTCAGCTTATGGTAAGTGATCACCACCGCCCATAGACACTCGCATCACCAGGGGCTCTACGGGCTAAGTCGCCGGACATCGATTTCTTAAATGGCGTTCAAATGACTTAATCAATCATTAAATCGGCTTCCATGAGCACATGTGACGTCATAAATGGTCCGGAATCGATTGTCAACGTAGAAGCCGATTTCACGATTGATTAAGTTATTTTTAACCTTTATTTATTTGAACGCCATTTAAGAAATCGATGTTCGGCGACTTAACCGGTAGGGCCCCAGATGGCCGCAAGTCTGTTGCAAGCTTTTAAGAAAGAATAGGCTCGCTTCTTGAAGGTTACTATGTCATACGGGATAGAAAATACCTCCGGCCAGTGGTTCGCGGTACAAAATTTCTAGCAAAACGCACTGTGGGTGGTATGGAACAAATTTTCACTTATGGCGAGAGGGTATGTGGTGGAGAGTGCCGGTAAGTTCGAACAATTCCTAAGAACACTCACCGTAATAAATGCAGTAAAGAATAGTTACTTGAAATTGGCTTACAAATCAGGAGCGGTACGATAACTGGTTGCTTCAGTTACTTCGTCTGTAACCGCCAAATCCGTGTCCCTACTGACGTACTAGAACCGAACGCTAAATCTATGGTGATACCTGATAACTTCGATACAACGGGAATAACAAACGACTGGATCCAGTTCAAAACCAGTCCAAAATCTAACTTCAAAATGTTAAAATTTTATTGTAACAATTAAATATTCAGACAACAATGTAAAACTTCTATATTTATTATAACACTATAACATTTCTATAATCGGGCACAACTAACTATGTATGACCTATCGACACTTGACATAACCAACTCGTAGCGCGCTCCAGAACAAAGTGCCGACCCATTCGGTTCGTCTACTTGTATAACGTCAACGCTTAGTGTTGCCACATAAATAATCCATATTATTGTTTCATCATCATCATTACAGCTTAATAAGTCCACTGCTGGACAAGCCTCCCTCAAGAATCGTCTTGGGGGGATATGCCATAATCGCCACGCTTGGCAGGCGGGTTGGCGATCGCAGTAAGATGGTCATAGTAATTAGAAGGAAGCTGCTGCCCATCCTCTGGTAGATATTCCCTCGGGTCGACTTCTACGCCCCCCACGGGATGAGATGGGGTGATGATATTCTGATTCTGATATTTGTCGCCGTCACCACACAGCAGTGTCGCCATCACCACACAGCAGTATTGTTTAGTAGCTTTTATTTAAATAACATTATCCAACCTTATAGTAATTGCATGGGAAAGTACATACATATCATATTGATAACATCTTCCCAACTATTAAATATAAAAGTTTGGAAGGTGTTGTCAATATATGATGTACATTCAGACGATTATATTAATGATTCCCATTTTTGAATTTATTTGTTTGTTTGAAGATCTGCGAGAAAGATGAATGACATAAGATAAGATATTTATTTGTGTAAAGTCCGCCGGCTTATTAAATTAATGATACATAGATAGAGTACACTTTATTGCACCAAAAGAACCAATATATGACTTAAAAATAAGCAAATACAGGTACAATCGGCGGTCTTATCGCTTTGTAGCGATCTCTTCCAGACAACTTTTGGGTGGACAAGGAAAAGTAAGACAGAAAAGGCGATAGTTGTAGTGTACTATGTGTGTGTAAAGTTATGTACTTACTTTCTGTGCCCCGCGGTAAAAATTCTAAAAACTATATTTTTGGCTTCGATGTCGATGGTAGATCATGCCCCAAGTATCCTTTTTAAAAAAAATATTCAATGTACAGTTTCGACTTTCCAACGATTTTATTATATATATATATATATATATATATATATATAATAAAATCGTTGGAAAGTCGAAACTGTACATTGAATATTTTTTTTATTAATGTGGCAACACTAAGCGTTGACGTTATACAAGTAGACGAACCGAATGGGTCGGCACTTTGTTCTGGAGCGCGCTACGAGTTGGTTATGTCAAGTGTCGATAGGTCATACATAGTTAGTTGTGCCCGATTATAGAAATGTTATAGTGTTATAATAAATATAGAAGTTTTACATTGTTGTCTGAATATTTAATTGTTACAATAAAATTTTAACATTTTGAAGTTAGATTTTGGACTGGTTTTGAACTGGATCCAGTCGTTTGTTATTCCCGTTGTATCGAAGTTATCGGGTATCACCATAGATTTAGCGTTCGGTTCTAGTACGTCAGTAGGGACACGGATTTGGCGGTTACAGACGAAGTAACTGAAGCAACCAGTTATCGTACCGCTCCTGATTTGTAAGCCAATTTCAAGTAACTATTCTTTACTGCATTTATTACGGTGAGTGTTCTTAGGAATTGTTCGAACTTACCGGCACTCTCCACCACATACCCTCTCGCCATAAGTGAAAATTTGTTCCATACCACCCACAGTGCGTTTTGCTAGAAATTTTGTACCGCGAACCACTGGCCGGAGGTATTTTCTATCCCGTATGACATAGTAACCTTCAAGAAGCGAGCCTATTCTTTCTTAAAAGCTTGCAACAGACTTGCGGCCATCTGGGGCCCTACCGGTTAAGTCGCCGAACATCGATTTCTTAAATGGCGTTCAAATAAATAAAGGTTAAAAATAACTTAATCAATCGTGAAATCGGCTTCTACGTTGACAATCGATTCCGGACCATTTATGACGTCACATGTGCTCATGGAAGCCGATTTAATGATTGATTAAGTCATTTGAACGCCATTTAAGAAATCGATGTCCGGCGACTTAGCCCGTAGAGCCCCTGGTGATGCGAGTGTCTATGGGCGGTGGTGATCACTTACCATAAGCTGACACACTTGCTAATTACGTCTTACGTGAATGATACATAATAATAATTTAAGTCGTTTATTATCCTGTGTGGTGACGGCATAGAATATCATCACCCCATCTCATCCCGTGGGGGGCGTAGAAATCGAACGAGACCTACAGAGAACGGGCAGCAGCGTTTTTCTATGAACTATGACCATAAAACTGCGATCGCCAACCCGTCTGCCAAGCGTGGCGATTATGGCATATCCCCCCCTTTTTTTGGGGAGGCTTTTGTCCAGCAGTGGACGTACTTTCGCTGATATGATGATGATGATGAAGCCTTTATTCAACCCCTTTTACATTTTCTTAGAGATATCTTAAAATAGTGTTATTCTGGCGAGTCAGTAACAAATTTGGCAAAGGCCTCCTCCATTTCTTTCCACTCAGTTCATATGTAAGAAAAAAATAAGCGTAAATTTTATCCTTTATCCTTTTAAATAATAGGGTAAAGGATGAAAGCAGGGGTGTCTATAAATAATCCTATTATTTTTGTAAAATATTGATAGATACGAAATTGTTGACTAACAAACAAAAAACACAATTCAAGTTGTTTATTTAATAAATGTATGTTTATTCGCCTTGTCTTAATTAAATTACACATTCATTAAACTGCTACGAACCTCTATATATTATTTCATAATGAAAACCAAATTGAATTCTTAGTAAGTAGAATTATAAATATCAGCTTCTAATACTAGTGCAAATATTTGTGTGAATAGCACGAACATTTGTTTCTGAGGATCTTTTCTATGTTTAAGTATTTATCTATCTATATAAGTATGTATATCGTCGCCTGGTACCCATAGTACAAACTTTGCTTTGTTTGGGGCTAGGATGATCTGTGTCACATTGTCCCTAGATATAAAAAAAAAATTGAATTCTTAGTAAGTATAATTATAAATATCAGCTTCTAATACTAGTGCAAATATTTGTGTGATAAGCAAGAATATTTGTTTCTGAGTCATGGATGTTTTCTATGTTTTTAAGTATTTATCTATTTATATAAGTATGTATGTCTATCGTCGCCTGGTACCCATAGTACAAACTTTGCTTAGTTTGGGGCTAGGATGATCTGTGTCATATTGTCCATAGAAAAAAAAAAGAAATGTTAATATTAAATGTTTTCATACAACGTGTACCTAAATATCTATGTTACTAGAAATAATAATGTATACAACTATATTACTACAAACATGTTCTGACTATTTACAAGCGCTTTTTTAAAGTCTACGTGAATAAAAACCTTTTTATTTTATTTTATAGGATTTTCGTACAATGCTAGGTCAGCTTATATTGGAATGTTATAACTTGATAAGTAGCCGTGCTTACAAACAGAAAATGGACAAGCGAAATCTTATAATGAATCACGTGTGGACAGATAACAAGTACGTCTTTGCTACAAGCTAAGTAAAGTATTCTTTTGATCGTTGGCCATTTCACATCACGGAGTATTTTTCCAAGTCTGAAATTATCACGGTTGAGAGAATCCAATGATCAAAAGACCTCGCAAAGGAAAGGCCACATTGGACCGTGGGATAAAGTCGACTAGAGCTGTTATTTCATTGACTGTTTATTACACAAACATTAATCGTATATAAGCTTGCTTGCAAAACGTATGGGCATAGGTTATGTATTGTGATAGATAAAATTTAAGCTTATTTTTTTACTTAATTAAGATTACACTATGTACTTATTGGAAAGAAATGCAGGAGGCCTTTGCCAAATCTGTTACTGACTCGCCAGAATAACACTAGTTTAAGATATCTCAATAAAATGTAAAACGGGTTGAATAAAGGCTTCATCACTATCATCATATCAGCGAAAGTACGTCCACTGCTGTACCAAATCCTCCCCAAAGAATGGTGGGATATGCCATAATTGCCACGCTTGACAGACGGGTTGGCGATAGCAGTTTGATGGTCATAGTTCATAGAAAAACGCTGCTGCCCGTTCCCCGGTATCAGAAATGGTATCATGCTTTTTCGCCGAAAATTGCTTGGCAGATTATCACTTGCCAAACAACGTTTCGCCGATGTTTCACTGTGGCAACTAACGATTAGAAAATTTTTTTATGATAACGTTTCATTTGGTAGACTTATTGTGAAGCTGATTACTATCATCGTCATATAAACCGAAAGAAGTCGACTGCTAGACAAAGGCCTTCCCCAAGCATCTCCACAATAGCCGACGGCTTCGCGCGACCCTTGCAAGATCGTCGGTCCACTTTGTAGGGGGCCTGCCCACGCTGCGTCTTCCGGTTCGTGGTGATTATTATAATGATACCAAAGGTTTGGAACATTTTTCAAACATTTGCAATTGCAACTAAATGTAGCAAATTATTGATGTCATAAATAATGACTTATTCGTCTTTGGTTAAAACCTCTCTAACACCAGCCATAAATACTTTGTTACTCTTAAAAAAGGGATCTACGGTACTGAATGTAGTGTTATATGTACGCGTAATTCTAGTCAATGTAGCATTTTTACCGTATGATGTCCGATGGAATGGCACCAGTAACATTTCTGTGTGGCGAGTACGATATGCTGGAGTTCTAAATATTATTTTAGAAAGTAGTTCAGGGCAGTTTATACGTCCGCGAAGTATATCATAAAGCAGCCTCATGACCATCATGAATCGCCTCTCTTCTAAGGTAAGTGAATTGTAAATCCGACAATTTTCAGTGTAATCATACTGGCCTTTTTAAACTTAGAGTTTAGATGTCGTCATTTTTCAAACATTTCACTAGGCCACACAACTATTAGACAAATGAATGCCCTTACATAGGTTAGGTTAGGTTAGAGTATGATGAATCGAATCGCTTTTGTAAAACTAAATCATTCTGCTACTTGAAAGTTGACATTTTAAAAAGCAGAAAAGCAGACCAAGCGTATAGTTGGTAACTGTGAGGTTGTGAAATAGAACAATATTATATGATAAGTTGGCCAATGATTTTTCGGCGAAATAAAATTCTGCGTAGCTTAGGTTGGCAAGCGAAAATCTGGCAAACAATTTCGGCGAAAGGGCAGGGAACCGCCAGACATATTTGCTTATTAACTTAAGATCATTGGTACGAATTAAAAACACGGGATCACAGTTATGGCTCAGGCTTACGCAGTCCCCGCCCGCTAGTGCAGGTTATTTTGACTTAGCTATCCTAGTTTTCACTAGATTATCAAGGGCAAAACTTGAAGAATAAAACCGTAAAAAACTTGCAGTAGTTTTTTCAAATATTACTGACTACTCATAATATCGTAACGTATACATACAGCTACCATTACAGGACAAACCCAATTCGATAGCGCAGCATAAAAAAAAGCTTATGTGACTGATATAATAATAATATCTTAGGAAATTATTCACACAGTGCAATCTGGTTCCAAACTAAGTAGAGCTTCTGCTATGGAAACCTGATAACTGATATACTACGTATACTACTTTTTTTTAGAAACAGACATGCTCATACACACAAATATCTGGCCTGGGTTGAAATCTATGATATGCATATACAGTCAACAGCATAAGTAGATGATCAAAATCGGACCTGAGTTTTGAGTTTATGATGCTATTGGGCGGCAGTTTTCACTAGTTAATATTTTTTATACTTAACACTCACGCACACCTTCAACTAGATACTCTTCACCACCACACTATTTTGTCGCAATTTATGATAATTAGTATTGAATATCCGACTTTGATCATCTACTTTTGTTGTTGACTGTACTATCAATACAATACAGTATATAATATACTAGCTATTCCCGCGACGCGAATATTTCTAGTATTTTGTATCTTGTCGCAAACTTATAAAACATTCACATAACCTTACATATTTCCATACAAACCAGCTTTATAAAAAGAACCTTCTTGATTTTCTGGTTCACAAAATGTATTATACATTAAATGATTTCCTCCTAGATAAATTCAATCACGTTTAAGAACGACTGTAAGTAAAATATGTATTATAATTAAGATAAGAATGAATGTACTTTACTTGACTTTAAAATAAAAAATAATTATTGGTAATTAAATGACATGTATTAAATTGGGTTAAAATAATTGTATTCACGTAATTGTATAAAATAATTTTAAATAACAAAATATTGTACGCCTAAATGGCTGGACATAGCTGAACATAATAAATATTTGTGACTGTAACAACTTTTGACCTATGGACCACAATAAAAAGTTTTGTATTTGAAAAAAAAAACTTTATTCCCCTATACTTATTGTTATTTTACACCCTTGCGGGTAAAACTTTTACAAACTTGGAATCTCATATTTATTTGTATCGAATCAATAGGCTAACATAAGATTCAAACTTCTAGCTCCAAAAATGACGATACTTCCATACCACTTTTCAACCCCTCACAATCTATTCTTAGCATTAAAAAGTAGCCTACGTCATTTCTCAGGCTCTAGACTATCTGTGTACAAAATGTCATTTAAATCGGTTCAGTAGTTTTGGCGTGAAAGCGCGACAGATAGACAGCCAGAGTTACTTTCGGATTTATAATATAATATAATATATATATATATATATATATATATATATATATATATATATATATATATATATATATATATATATATATATATATATATATATATATATATATATATATATATATATATATATATAGTAAGGATAAGGACTAGCTGACCCGGCTCGATTTTTTAATTTGTAGTTTTTTTTACATAATGATACCTACTTAATCTCATGTTTTTGTAACTTTTTCCAAATATATTATATTTTTATTGACAATACGCTTCATCCGCGTGTTAATTAGTTTTTTAATGCTTTTTCTAAAATAAAAGATTTTTTTCAAAATAAACCTACCCGAAGTTACTCTTTATTACATCAGCTAACTGCCAATAAAAGTCCCGTTAAAATCGGTTCAGCTATTTCAGACATTAACTGGAACAAACAGACAGACAGACAAAATAAAAAAAATATATTTAGGTGTATGTACCGTATATGTATTCATATTTATGTAGTAAACAACAGTAATTTTAATATTACAAACAGACACTCCAATTTTATTTATATGTAGTATATAGATTAAATAAAAATGTTCTTAGTATAATATTATAATCGTACGTTTTCCTAATGAGAGCGAGGCTGGTCTGCTAACTAGAACAAATAGTTACATTCGTATTCTAACTAATCACATATGGGCCCATTCCCAAAGGATTGTGTAACAATGTATGCAGAGCCGGGGATAAAAAGGTAAACCACCGTATATTTATAAAGGGATTTACATTAAAAACGCTTGAACTTTGAAATAAAATAAAAAACTCAACTTGTTTATATATAATTTCTATTGTGTTTTAAAGGATATAATATAATATAATATCTTGGGACAATGTCACACAGATCATCCTAGCCCCAAACTAAGCAAAGCTTGTACTATGGGTACCAGGAGACGATATACATACTTATATAGATAGATAAATACTTAAATATATAGAATGCATCCATGATTCTAGAAACAAATATTCGTGCTCATCACACAAATATTTGCACTTACCGGGATTCGAACCCAGGACCACCAGCTTCGTAGGCTAGGCTGCGGATGTTGGATGAGATTAAGTATGGAATATAATATTAGCCGTGTGGTTTCCGGCCTAGAAAAAAATAAAAGAACTACTACATACCATCCCGTGGGTGTCGTAAAAGGCGACTAAGGGATACTAGGGGTAGCAGCGCCGACTGTGTAATAAGCGCCGACTGTGTACTAAGCGCCGACTGTGTACTATAGCCACCACCCAACTGCAGTCGCCAACTCGCATGTCAAGCGCGGTGATTCCAGCAATTGGCAACGTTATAGAAATATATAGGGGGGGGGGGGGGGGGCTATGTCCAGAAGTGGATGATCTCAGGAAGTAGAATATCAGTCAAATGACTGACTCGCCTCGTGGCGTAGTCAGGTTTACCAGTTTTTGATGACATCTTTGCATAAATATAGCTTAATTGGCATTGGCGACTAAGGGATACTAGGGGTAGCAGCGCCGACTGTGTACTAAGCGCCGACTGTGTACTATAGCCACCACCCAACTGCAGTCGCCAACTCGCATGTCAAGCGCGGTGATTCCAGCAATTGGCAACGTTATAGAAATATATAGGGGGGGGGGGGGGGCTATGTCCAGAAGTGGATGATCTCAGGAAGTAGAATATCAGTCAAATGACTGACTCGCCTCGTGGCGTAGTCAGGTTTACCAGTTTTTGATGACATCTTTGCATAAATATAGCTTAATTGGCATTGGCGACTAAGGGATATTAGGGGTAGCAGCGCCGACTGTGTACTAAGCGCCGACTGTGTACTATAGCCACCACCCAACTGCGGTCGCCAACTCGCATGTCAAGCGCAGTGATTCCAGCAATTGGCAACGTTATAGAAATCTTTGGGGAAGGCCTATGTCCAGAAGTGGACGATGCAAGGGTAATAAAGTATAATATCAGTCAATGGGCCGTCCAGACTCGCGTCGTGGCGTACCCTGGTTGACCAGTTTTTGATGACATCTTTGCATAAATGGAGCTTAATTGGCATAGTTGCCTTTGTTTTTTTTTATAATGCTGGTGGAATTCCTACCCATGTCACCCGCAAAAAGTGTATACGGGTGGGTATGTCGGACTCGCACGAATAAACCTAACCTGCCGTGGACTTCTTTTGGCGCCTGATGGGTGGCGCCCCGCAACGCGGGTATACTGCTCCGGTGCCCCCTTTGTGCGCTATGTCCCAGGTGGTGGGGACACGTACCCTGGGAAGGCTTTAGTTTGCTTTCCCAATTTAGTCCTGCCATTCCGGCACAGTGACTGCGCCACGAACATATCGCTGCCTACCCGGAGCTGCTTACACGTGGCGGCAGTAGAGGACACTTCTCTTTCTGCCACCTCAATCCCGACACCTCCTCCGTCTGTGAGGGGGATATTTTAGCCCTTAGGTTAACACTTTCTACGCGTTTTGAAGCGTGTAGCGTTCCATGATGAAATTTGGCCACCATGACTAAATATGTATTCATGCCAAATTTGACAGCTATCACAAGATGGCCGCTATGCGCTGTCAAAGTTCACGCGTATATTGAAAATCTCTTTACAATCAACAAAAGTATTCATAATTTTACTCCCTATATTTTAAAACTAGAGTAATACTTTTGACCCAATCTGCCACAACGTTTGATTTTTGTGGATAAACCAATTTTTGTACAAGTTATGATCCTAAAAAATATAGTGAGACTTAATGGTCGATTGAAATTCGCATGTAGTTAATGTCTGTCTATTATCTTATTTTAACTATCGAAAATAAAGTTAAACCTTTTGTGGATAAACCAATTTTTGTACAAGTTATGATCCTAAAAAAATGCAGTGAGACTTAACGGTCGATTGAAATTCGCATATAGTTAATGTCTGCCTATTATCTTATTTTCATTATCGAAAATAAACTTAAAATCGGTTGAGTTTTGTAGGAGGCAAAAAATACCACGAAACCTAGATTTGTAGATGTTAGTATTGTTTTCATTTTCACACACAGGTTTGAAGAGCGAAACAATTTCATCAATAAGGATTCCTCTTAAGCTAGGGAGCGACCCAAAGATTTTAGCAATGGTACACATATCCTGAATGACACATTATTAACACGCTTTTTATTTTTTATTTCAAAGATAGCGTATATATAAAAATATTATTAAAAAACTTGTGTGTGTCTTGTGCAGGTTTTTTGTAGGTTTCAAAAGAAAATAAATTCTGTGCACATCACAAAATTTATTTTCTTTTTAAAAAGACAATTTTGCGTCCGTCTATTATATGTTTGTAAAGTATACCGCGACACAGGGATTAATTTCCCTACTCCCACACTTGGGAAATTAATCCCAGTGTCGCGGGGTACTTTACAAACACAAATAGGTCACAAAAATTGTTGTCATATGCTGGAATCGAACTTGGGACACGAAGTGTCGAGGCGATTGTCTCAACTGGTGCGCCACACGAGCAGTCAAAGTGATTTAGTCGTTTGTGCAAGTTTCCACACTGATGGACGATCAAATTTCCATGCTATGTATCATGTTCAAGAAGCTGTTACTGCTCCTACATATTCTAGTACGAACTTAAGCTGCTTTTTGCGCCAAATGGCGTCAAACCCATGCTTCAACAAACGATGAATGCACTACTAAAAGGAAAACGCAAGAACGACTGCATTGCATTGAAACTTTTCAAATATATGCACAGTGACAATAATGTCCTCCTAGCCGCATTTCAGCCACGGCGGCTATTCTCAATGGAGACTAGACATATGCGCGGGACATATTATAGTGCACAAGTGACGACTATCGACACGACCGGAAAGAGGTCGGGTACAGGACCGACGGCATAACGTGCTCTCCTAGGCACGGGGTATAATACCGCCAACTCCCAGACTTCGGGTTGATACTAAGTAATTTTATTTTTACAGAAAAATTCAAAATAACTTTTGGGTCGAACCGGGTTTTGAACCTAGAACCACGTCATCTCCGCTTGAACTCGCTACCGCTAGACCAATTAATATTAAGGTATCATAAAGCGTAATGGAACTGAGATTGGATAGTACCCTCAATAACTATTGTCCTTTTGTTTGAGATTGTTCGAAGTTATAAATCAAAGCGTGTTTCCGAACGCAGTCGGAACTAGATTTGACGTGAGTTGAAATTCTGTGAGAGTGACAACTTTTTTTGGGAGTGGGTAGTTGTGACAAATAGACGAAATTATCTTAGCTCTTAAATTTTTAACTGTTTTTAATATAATTTAATAGTTAATACTAATTAAAAACATATTATTAGATGTACAATTATAAATATTAATATAAACCCACCTGCCAGTTTAGTGTAAATTATTACATTCATCTTAATAACAATATCACTTCAAACAATCACTTTTTGCAATCAATAAAAATGGCAGTTACAGTCCAGGATTCAGTGACCAGCCTTAGGGAGGAGTTCTACAAGAAATGTGCTAGTGTTGAGGCTGAACTGCACAATGCCACCAAGACCGGTAACCCAAATATCACTATGTTTGCTGCTGACTTTGCCTCCTATAAGCAGAGTTTTGTGGAGACACTGGGCCTTTTGCAGAAGCAGGTGGATGCCTTGGCACGCAACATTGATAGCCTGGAGATGCAGGGACGGAGGAAAATCTTGCTTTTCCATGGTGTTACTGAGAGTAAGCAAGAAGTTGTGGCTGAGACTGTAGTCAATGTGGTTCGCACTCAGCTTGGCATCAAATAGTTCACTGTGGACAACATCAGGCGGTGACATCGAATGGGACGTTCTACTGGATCTGCTCGGCCTCGCCCTATTTTGTGCAAGTTTAACGTGGCGGCACTCCGGGACAAAGCTTGGTCCTCAAAAACTGCACTGAAGGGATCAGGAGTCACTGTCTCTGAGTTTCTGACGAAGACCAGGCACGCAGCATTCATGGCTGCCAGAAACAAGTTCGGTTTATCCCAAGCTTATTTTATGCTTGGAAATGTTTATGTGATTGATGCAGGAGGCAAGAGAATTCGCGTAGGTTACTATCCTCGACGGTTACGTCGAGGATGTTCACAACATAAAAACGGACGCTTCCAGTTCAGTGACGATCGCCCATAGTTCGGACATGGATGCTTCGACGTCGAAGGCAAGTCGTTCGGAACCGGCGGCTCCTCTAAGAAGTCGGCGCAATCCGACTCAGAAGGCGAAGTGAGCATTCTTTTATACAAAAACAGTATCAAACTTGCATTTTTGTTTATATTTCATCATTGTATAGATCTCATTCATTCTTACTATCCTCAACATTGTATGTATATTTAACCGACTTCCAAAGGAGGAGGTTCTCAAGTTCACCGGTTTTTTTTTTTTTTTATGTATGTACATCGATTACTCGGAGATTTATAATCCGATTTACGTGATTCTTTTTTAGTTTGATGCGAAATAGTTGCCATTTGGTCCCATAAAAATTTTATATAGATTGGCCCAGTAGTTTTCATTTTATGGACATTTTTGTATGAAATTTTTTGTTTAAGTGGACGATGTCGATGATGCACAGACGTTTGTAAATCTTAGCTAGTCAAGCTAGACTCATCCTGTTCAAGTGTGTCTTGGCATGAACATAAACAACAATTTCAGACGACTAGCGTTTAATATGCTTCCAAAAAAAAAGCTTAAATACGTCTTTTTTTTTGGAAGCGCATGTAGGCGTCACCTTTTAGCACCAGCGTATTTTTTTATGTACCTACGTACACCGATTACGCTGAGATTTATGAACCGATTTACGTGATTCTTCTTTAGTTTGATGCGGAATAGCTGCCATTTTTAGGGTTCTGTAGTCAAATGTCTTTCACAAAGGTTCTTCTTGATTTGTCATGTCTGTATGTCTGCCCGTCCGTATGTAACAGCCATTTTTTCCGAAACTATAAGAACTATACTGTCTAATCTTGGTCAGCAGATGTATTCCGTGAACCGCATTAAGATTTTCACACAAAAATAGAAAAACAAACAATAAAAATTGGGGGTTCCCTATACTTACTTAGAACTGAATTTAAAAAAAAATCATTATCCTATCTATGGATAGGACTTCGAAAATGATATTGAGGTTTATAATATTGCGCGAGAGACACTTCCAAAGGCGTAAAATGCCCCCCCCCCCCCTGTAGCTTCTAAAATAAGAGAATCATAAAACTAAAACAAATAGATGATGTACATTACCATGCAAACTTCCACCGAAAATTGGTTTGAAAGAGATCTAGTAAGTAGTTTTTTTAATGGGTCATAAATCGTAAACCGCAATTTACCTTCCATTCTATCAACTCAAATACTTGCTGCTACGGAAAGAAACATTCCGCCTTTAACGGGCGAGTCCGACTCATTATCTAATCAATGATAAATAAGACCTAGGCTATCAGCCCTCTGCTCAGTAGACTCGTTGGCTAATCGATCATTAATAAGACCTAGTCTTCGTAGTTTTTCTTACTTTACAAATGGTCTTTAAAATCATTCACTGTCCCACAAGAACGTGAAAAAGAGTTTCGAACAACATTTTTTCGGAAGATGTTTCTTTTTTCCGTTCTCGTTTGTTGGGATCTATAGTTTTAAGGCGCGCGGCACCTTTTGAAGTCCTAACCATAGCTAGACACTAAAAAGTAACAAATAAAAAAAACTTCGTTTAAAAAAAACCGACTTCAAAAACTAAAAAGTATAAAAAAAATATCTTAATAAAGATTTAATTTAATACATCACTTATAATATAATATTAATGAAATAATATAATTTGTATGTGCTACCTATTGATAGATTTGAAGTCGGTGCCAAGCCCTAAGCAAAATAAAAGTTAATATGACATACAGCTTTCATACTTTGTGATGAAACTCCTACACTAAAGATTAACCTAAGTAAATAAACTTAAAGAACAATATGAATTAATATGAAACAGACAGTGAACGCAAATAAACATGGAAGCATTCCTAGCTTGCGAAAATGACCCAACGCAGATTGTGCCGCGGTAGGCGGGGCTTAAAAATTGTGCCGCGGACCGAGTGGGAACGAGTTTGCGCACTACAGGCATCAATGGCGTTCGTCTGTCAGTTATTAGTTTCAGCATGTTTAATTTCCAAAAATGCCTTCCTGTGCAGTGAAGTGTTGTATTAATAAATATCATTTGCATAACAAGAGTGTTGGAATTAGTTATTACGAGTAAGTACATCGCTATATATTTTAATTTTATTAAATATGAAGTCAATCAAATTGACACAAAATATATAGTGATGTTGTTATGCAAACGAATCAATTTATTTATCTACACAAAAATTATGACGATTTTTTTTTATTTATTACAATTATTTTAATCTTAGATAAAATACTCAGCATCTTTAGGGTATGCACAAAGAATGGTAATGGTGGTATTAAACAGCTTGGTTTCATCAAATTTCCACTCGATCCAAAGCGAAGAGAACTATGGACGAAAACGGTTCGTTTGGAAATGCATTCCATTCAATTTTATTTATATATTTACAGGGTAACTTGTAAAGCACCAATTACCTCACAGGACTAGATAGCTAAAATCATAAGCAACAACATTTATTTTACAACTTTTGATAATTTGTTTTTTTTTTGTAAAAAGTCTATATTAATTAATTTACCACTTGAATGTTTATAACTCTACGTGCATCGTAAATAATATGTAACCAGGCGGCTTGCGTAATCTTTGCGATGCCCGTAGAGTAAGTTGTTGCTTATGGTGTTAGCTTCCTAGTCCTGCGAGGTTGTTGGTATTTTACAAGTAACCCTGCATATCTAGATCACCTATAATTTCAAGTCGATTCGTCCACGCGTTTTCAAGATAAAGGGTATTGACAGACAGACGGACGGATGGATAAAGAAGTGAAGGGGGCCCTAAAAAGTAGTACTTAAGTGTTATGTATACCTACGGAAATTGTAAATAATAATTAGTGATTAATTGGTCACAAATTTGTTTTATTTACCTATTATCATAGCAAATAAACCCATTACTCACAGAATACTGCTCTATTTAAAGACCTTAGAAAAACTCTTGCCGTAAACTTCAAGATACTGTATATTTTATCATAATTCTTTATTAGTTTAATAATATTTTCGTTTTATTTTCTTTCGAATTATTTTCGTTGCACTTTATAACATAAAACATCCCTCGGCGAATGTCATGAACATGGTAATTTAGACCCGAATGTGACGTCATAAAGTCTACTTTTAAAAGGTGTATCTGAGCGGTAATATTTTGGCCAATCAGAGACGGTATTCCGTTGTGTCAGTTTGATTGGGATATTGGGTCAAAATTTGCGCTTAGTTTCCTTGAAGTAATGCTTCCATGTTTATTTGCGTTCACTGGAAACAGATGAAACTGAATCATAAAAATATATGACGACCGTCAACGACGTCTGCACGCTTGGGTTGTTTGTGTAGAAATACGAAGCTATCCCGCTGAAAGTAACGCGCGGCGAGTGTGGTACCTACTATTACATTTGGCTTGGCACCGACTTCAAACCTATCAATAGGTAGCACATACAAATTATATTATTTCATTAATATTATATTATAAGTGATGTATTAAATTAAATCTTTATTAAGATATTTTTTTTATACTTTTTAGTTTTTGAAGTCGGTTTTTTTAAACGAAGTTTTTTTTATTAATTTACTCTTTACCCACATAAGTTATTTATAGTATTAGTATTCATATATTTTTTCCGTACAATAACTTGTTATTGGTCAATAATATTTAATTTTATTCCGTCAACTCAATTGTCAGCTGTCAGTTGTCAACTTTGCGCGTTCCATTTTCTGCCATGCTTTGTTGTTTAGCTTGTAAAATTGTCTATGGTATATTTAAGCCGGGTGAATGTAAACAACTCGTCAAATGGGTTAATTACCTATTTATATTTTTAGTAGTATATTCAACCAAATAAATTGTTGTATTCATTCACCCAGCTCATCTATCGAATTTTCCGTAATTTATATTTATATGTAATTTTACACAGAGACTGGCGGGTGGATATTAACTGGAAAATTAACTTGTATTTATTACAATATTTATATTATAAACCTTATTTATTTACATTTATATTTATATATTTTACATCGATATATTGTATATTTTAGTATATTTATTATATATTTTATATTATATGTCAATGTCGCTGTCCGAAGATGATAGTGACTCAGATAGCTTTCAAACTGCTAGTAGTTATGTTAGCATCCCATCTTTAAGTGAAACACTCCAATCGCATTTTGATAATGTTCTTAGGAATTTCAATGTAGTGCACATAAATGCCCAAAGCATTCCGGCACATTTCCCAGATATGCTGGTAAATCTTGTCTGTAAGAATCTACATGCCATTCAAGTCTCCGAATCCTGGTTAAAACCATGCCTCCCCTCTATCTCCTACTCTCTACCAGGCTTTCACTTAATACGCAACGACCGCATAACGGGTAATGGAGGTGGCGTAGCTATTTATCTCCGTAATTTTATAAATTACTCTATAATAGATACGTCACCACAACCTGCCCCGTCAAATGCAGGTGAACACCTTCTCATTGAAGTGGAACTACATCATGTGAAAGTCTTGTTAGGTGTGTACTACTCTCCATCCCTTCGTAACAACTTCTTCAACCCTTTTGAAATACTTTTAGAAAAATTTATCCCTTCTTACAGTCATAGTATCATAATGGGTGATTTTAATACTTGTCTTTTAAAAAATGATATACGTGCTTCTTCTCTTTTGTCGGTTATTGAGTCAACCAACCTTTTCTGTCTTCCTTTAAATGCGACACACCATTTTCCTAATGCCACTCCATCCCTTTTGGACCTTATCTTCGTTTCTTCTCGTGATCACGTCGCCAAGCATGGTCAATGTTGTGCTGATGTATTGTCATATCACGATCTGATATTTCTCTCCTATGAAATCCGTCCTCCTTAGGCTAAGTCGAAAATCCTTCTGCAACGCAATTTTAGCGGTATGAACCTTGAAAGACTTCGAGAAGCTGCCAGCGGCATCGACTGGAGTCCTGTACTAAATTCTTCGACGGTCGATGACAAGGTCAATACGTTTACATCCCTTATAATTGAATTATATGATATATACGCCCCTGTTCAAGCTATAAAAGTCAAACATTTTCCGGCTCCGTGGTTAAATGACGACATTAAAAAGATCATAAATCTTAAAGCTGCAGCAAAAACTAAATATAAGTGTCGTCCTTCTGATTACACTAGGGAAAAATACAATTCTATCCGTAATCGCTGCAATAAGATGTGTAGGGACGCCCGACGCCATTATATTCATAAATCTGTAGAAAATGGAGATCAAGCCAAAATCTGGAAATTTCTCAGGTCACTTGGAGTGGGGAAGTGCCAAGAACAACTTCCTCATGAACTAGATATAAATTCGCTAAATCAGCACTTTTCTGTGTCACCTTCGAATAATGCGGCAGTAAAAGCTCAAACTTTGAAATATCTCTCATCTCTTCCAATGGCTGATCATCCACCTTTCGTCTTTAATCAATTCACGGATTGTGATATTAAGAAGAGCATCTTGTCAATATCTTCCAATGCGGTTGGTAGCGACAATGTCAGCCGTAATATGATCATTCCTATACTTGATGAAATCCTACCTATCCTCTGTCATATCCTGAATCATTCCGTCTCCAGTGGATCAGTCCCTTCTGCCTGGAAAGAAGCTCAAGTCATTCCATTACCAAAAAATCGGAATCCCACATCCTTTTCTGACTATCGTCCTATATCCATTCTTCCATTCCTATCAAAAGTCTTTGAACGCCTTATATACATCCAGCTCAATTCCTTTATGTGTTATCACAATCTCCTTAATCCAATGCAATCCGGTTTCCGACCCGGTCACAGTACCGTGACGGCCTTGGTCCATATTACGGAGGACATCAGGAATGCTATGGAGACTGGAAATCTCACAGTTCTTCTTCTACTTGACTTCAGTAACGCATTTAATACTGTAGATTTTGACATTCTCCTTGGCATACTGAGCTCACTTAATATATCTCCAACGGCGATTGATTGGTTTCAGTCTTACCTGCTTGGCCGTCGGCAAAGAGTCTGTATCGACGACACATTTTCGTCATGGTGCAATACAGTTGCTGGCGTGCCACAGGGTGGCGTTCTTTCTCCGTTACTTTTTGCTATATTTATAAATACAATATCCAATAATATTACTTCCTCCTACCATCTATATGCAGACGATCTCCAAATTTATTCCCATACACCGCCTGCGAAACTTCCAGACGCCATTACCGCGGTTAATCATGATTTGGCTCGAATAGGAAAGTGGAGTCACGCGTATGGACTCAAAATCAATCCACTGAAGAGTCAGGCTATTGTCGTTGGTAGCTCTCGAATGATTTCTAGAGTGGACTGGTCACAACTTCCTCAGGTTACTTTAGATGGAACCAACATTCCTTTTACGGACAGCGTCAAGAACTTGGGGATAACTATCGACGACACATTATCTTGGGGTCCACAGCTTAAAACTGTCAGTAGAAAACTGTTCGCATCAGCAGGTTCCTTGCGGCGCCTTCGTAACTTCCTACCTATTACCACTAAAACTGCGCTTGCACAGTCTCTTCTCTTGCCTTATATCGACTACGCCGATGCCAGCTATCTTGACCTCACAGAAGAACAACTGGATAAACTTGAGCGACTCCAAAATTTTTGCATTAGATTCATATTTGGTCTCCGCAAATATGATCACATTTCATTATTTCGTATAAAGCTTAAGTGGTTGCCAATTCGTCTTCGTCGGAATGCCCATATTCTTTCATTATTGTATAATATACTTTTCAATCCCTGTACTCCGAATTATCTCAAAAAACGTTTTGTTTTCCTTTGTGACACACATTCGCGATTCCTAAGGTCAACAAATAACTTGAAGCTGCATACACCTACACATTCAACTACATTCATGGATAAGTCATTTGTTGTACAAGCCGTGAGATTGTGGAATGCTCTGCCAATCTCTATAAGACGTGCCCAGACTCTCCCTACTTTCAATAAACTTGTTAAGGATCACTACCTATGTTCATAATTTCTTACACTTGAATATAATATATATATATTTATTATTGTCATATATTTGTATGTATGTATGTATGTATATATATGTATATATATATATATATATATATATATATATATATATATATATATATATATATATATATATATATATATATATATATATATATATATATAATATGTGTATATATAATTAGTGTATGATATGTTTATTAACATACGTTAATTGTGAAGTCATACTAAGTTTTTGGTATGCAATATATTTATCATAGTTCCTTAGTATAATTTATTTGTTGCACACCTGCTACTGTTTACTTTACTTTCAGTTCCTATCCATCCAAAGGTTGTCTGGAAGAGATCGCTTAAGGCGATAAGACCACCCATTGTACCTTATGTTCTTTATATTATATCCGATGTATTTTCTTTCCGCCTGAGTGTGTACAATAAAGAGTATTATATCTATCTATCTAACCGCATCGTACGGAATTATTCCTGATTTTTTGTTGTAGATTCCGACGACGTGCCTATATTCATCTGTCTAAAACTATAATACTAGTTGGTATTTTTTACCGATTAATTTCCTTCGTTCGTTGGCCTATTATAAACTCGACATTGGCGAAATTGTGATGGTCATTTCACAAGTGCCACAATAAAAAATTTAAGTTGAAATTATAAATAAAATAAAAATAATGGTTTATTTCTCTCTTAAAGACGCATATATCGTGTTGTTATTTTAAAATCATTGTTTAAGCAATTATTAAAAAAGCCTTTGAGAGAGCTGGAGCCAGTACTAGGCTCGAAACCTGAATAACAAATCTCCAGGCTCCCCCCGTGTTGGACATAAAGTTTAGAAGCTTATTGGTGAAGTTGAAGATAGATTTTTTTTTATTTTTCATCCTATCATCTTAGCTCATTGTGATGATTACTATGCACTTGAGAAGTTTAGGATTGTTGTGTACGTGATTAATTGGAGAAAGTGCGTTTGAAGTGGTTGGTTTTTTGAAGACAGTAAGGTGATCTAGCATCTAATACAATTTTCATATTGGTTACTTATGTAAGGTAGCTTGGAAATTAAGAATAGTCTCGTTTGGCGAGTATAGTACATACATACATAAACTCACGCCTGTTTCACAGAGGGGTAGGCAGAGACAACGGATTTCCATTACTCACGATCTTTTGCCTCATTCGTTATCATTATATTCTTCATACAAAGAGTATATAGTAAGTAAACGTTATTTACAATAATTTAAGTTTGGAAGTTTCGAGATCGCTTTATTAAAATGATTTTTCTTTCAAAATGCCTATTCATTTCACTGTACACAAAATATGTTTCTTTTTGTAATTACTAGTCCACCACAGTGGCCATTTTATGTTTATAGGCGCAGACGGCGGGCCAAAAACATGAGATATGCATATGTGGACACGATGTTTCTGGCATGTTGCCGGATGCGCCTTTCAATGGAAAGAATTACATTGTTTAGTTTAGTTTATTTGTTTATTTTTATTTTTTACAGCGTATGTTATGCTTTGGTCCGTTTACACGTCGTCCATTCGATGGATTTGGAAACTCTGTACAATATAATATAGATCTTCAATTACGATATATATCACTCTTCACTGATATGTAAACGGTTACATACCCATGATTGTTGAATAAGTATTAAATATTATATAAGTAGGCTGAAGAATTGCCAAGCTGGGGTGATAGTGGGCAGGCCACATCGCTCGTAAAGCCGACGGCCGCTGGGGAAGAAAGATTCTCGAGTGGCGACCACTAATCCGAAGACGAAGCGTGGGCAGGTCTCCTATAAGATGACCGATGGTTTTGTGAGGGTCGCTGGAAGTCGCTGCATGTGGATACCGCAAGACCGGCAATTTTGGAGAACTTTGGGGAGACCTTTGTCCAGCAGTGGACGTGTTTCGGCTGATATGATGATGTTGATGATGATTATTTAAATAAATGATCATTAATAAGCCAATTATATTTTGTTAAATATTAAAAACTTCTACTACTATTTCGTAGTCTCCTTTAAATAGACTTGTATTACTAATACAAGGCTATTTATTTAGTGACTTGATTAGGTGATGTTTCCTAGTGGACTTACATATGAAGCCGTGTATTTTCTGGCCTAGTAAGATATGGGGTGGCCACCTCATATCTTCTCGTGGGTGTCATAAAAGTGGACTAAGGTATACACCAAGTAATCGGGCAGCAGGACCACCTGCTTGCTTCAGCAACTCGCGTGCCAAGCGCGGTGACTACGGCAACACCCCCCCCCCCCCTCCCGAATGTTAACGTTATGGAGACGTTTGGGGGAGGCCTATATCCAGCAGTGGACGATCTGACGGCTTATGATGATGATAACTTTTAGTTTATTTTTTGTAAAGGGAATTTGTATGCCGATATTGGTAAAACATAGAGATACTATTACTGATCACAATGTATACATATTTATATTTATTATTATCTACTAGCTGTGCATCACAGCTCCTCCCCCGTAGGTGATGTGATAATATGTAGCCTATATGTTGACCCGACCTCTTAGTTCATACAGTACTTTTTGAATTTTTGATCTTAATCCATGCAGTATTTTTTGAGTTTAGCCCGGACATACATACAGACAAAGAGACGAAAATTCTAAAAACTATATTCTTGGCTTCGATATCGATTGTAGATAACGAACGCCCCAAGTATCCCTTTTAAAAAATAATCAATGTACAGTTATGACTTTTCTACGATTTTATTATATGTATGAATAAAAATGAATTGTATTGGGAATTTTCTCGCTTCCATTGACACTATACCTTTATACATCAAGACACATCTATGTTACTAATATAACATCCATTCATTTGGGAAGTGTTTTGAACTATATACTCAACAGATTTCGTAACACCTGTTCTGGAATGACTAACCAGCCATTACATTGTAGTTCAAAATTGTTTCCTATTGTCACGTAAATAACACTCAATTTCATACTATACAGAGATGGGCCGTTACAACTAAAACAATGGCCAACACATTCGGTTCGTATCGGCAGGCTTTTATTCAATTTGCTCACAATTAAGTGTTCTCATAGACTTTGATAGCATTGTGTCCAGTTTTGAATTTGTTTTTATGAAGGTAGGTAGTTGATAGTTTAAAGGTTTTTGTTATATTGAATAAATAAATATATAAAAAAGGTTTTTATTCACGTAGACTTTAAAAAAGCGCTTGTAAATAGTCAGAACATGTTTGTAGTAATATAGTTAAGTATACATAATTATTTCTGGTTACATACAGATATTTAGGTACACAGATTGTTAAAACATTTATAAAATTTATTTTATAATAGTAATGAAATTTCGCTACCTTGTATTAAGTTATTGTCCAGGAGATTATGTTTAGGTTTAATTATCGAAATTTATAGTTTAAGCTATATTAAGGTACGAATTATATTATTATGACGGACCTTGTGTTTCTAACGACGGTCGCGCTTTAATGCTTGAATGAGGATGAAGCTCGAAGATCAGAGTGTTTTTTTGTTTATGCAACGGAATATCGGTTAATTAAGATAGAAAGAGAGAGAATTACTTTCAGTATATACTGAAGTGAAAATTTTTTTTTCGTTTTTCCTTGTGTGGGCAGTGTCGGAGTGTGCAAGCCACCCTGTAGATCTCATAGCCATAGCTTAGGGACTGTTGTCTTATAACTACAGCAGGATCGAATATTCAACTTACCTTCGGAAGTACGGAAACGCTTTGAAATTAACAACTTTGGCGGGCACCCATCAATAGTCTATTAGCGAACCTAAGTGCTTAACCTCACTGATCGCGTCCACCCTGTAAGGGCACCTGTTAATGAGTGCCTCTAAAAATTTAGGTCACATGTATAATAAAATATCCAAATGAAAAGAGGATTATAGATTAATGGATTTAGGTTTTAGGCGAATATTTAGTCTTCACAAAAGATAATTACGATTATGTGGTTACTGTTACTTAATTCGAAAACATTGGAACATTAACAAGTATTTCGAGAAAACAATTGAATAAAATCACACTAATATTATAAAGGCCAAGTTTGTGAGTGTGTATATTTGTTACATTTCCACGCAAAAACTACCGGACGGATTTTGATGATATTTTATAAGGAATATAGCTTATACTTCCGAATAAGACATAGGCTTTAATTTATAAAGTTTAACGCGGGTAAAACTGCGATGCAGAGCTAGTAACTTAATAAAGATCATGGCAAAAAACCCTAAATTAAAGGACAATTTTACGCCGCCTGACTTTATTCATCCATATAATTATCAAGAAATGTTTTATACATGGACAAAAGTACGACGGCCTTCAATTCATTCAAATTAACGCATTGACTCAGAAAGAGGGACAAAATTAAATACATCTCAATAAATCCTTCCGAATAACGTATTTTTTGTCGTGAAAGACAAGTCACACCCAGTCTACTTAATTTAGCTGATAAATTTCTCTCTGAATCAGAGAAACAGAAGTACAGCACTTCGACCCTTCAGGATCTTTTGTACTTACCCCCATTGGTTTTTATAGAGCCCTTAATGAAGCCTATGCATGATTCAGTACGCTTATTACGGGTAGATCCTTTAGTATATTGTATAGCTTAAACTATACATTTCGATAATTAAACCTAAACACTCTCTTTGACAACAACTTAATAAAAGTTAGCACAATATCATGACTATTATAAAATAAATTTTATAAATGTTTTAACAATCCGTGTGCCTTAATATCTACATAATGTAACTATAATTATTATGTATACTTAACTATATTACTGCAAACATGTTTTAACTATTTACAAGCACTTTTTTAAAGTTTACGTGAATGCAAACTTTTTTTAATACCTCTGGTCCTGGATATGCCAGCCCCAGGATGGCCATTCTGAGTCTTGCCTAACCGGGTTGCTTACCCAGCTAGGAAACGATGGTCTTCTTAATAAGTCTTAAATAACAAAACAGCGCACAAGTGTAATAGCTTATATTTTTTATACTAGTACTCATCACAAATAAAGCCTACCAGTAAAATCTGCACGTGAGGCGCAGCGGCTAAAACTACTTATCAAATGAGCAGTAGTTATCCTGGTGTCAGAGTTTTCAAGCAGCTCATTAGGCTTCTGACATGGTTTAACGATTGTTGCCTAATAGCTTTAACCGGGACCGACAGCGGTATTTTAGCGGTCACCCATATTACGGGTTGTCCGCGAGCTTAGTTGCTTAACTTCGCCCATCACTTACGGACCGCTTCAGAGGGCACGTTAAGCTGTCGGTCCTGGTTGTAGCCATTAGGTAACAGTCGTTAAGCCATTTCAGAGGCCTACTGGTCGGCTTAAATAACTCTGACACTAGGTTAACCAATGCTCATACAATAAGTAGTACTAATTAAGTCACTTATTTAGCTATTAACTCTTAACTGTGGCTGAATGCAGTGAGCCGTTTCTTATTATTCAAATTGTATTTTAATTGCTTCCATCCAAAGGACTTTGTACAAATGAAATTCATTACACCATATAATTTTCCTTTCTTACTAAATTAATTTTTCATAACTACGTAAGAATGGCCTCCGGCAACGAATTTCATGTTCTTACTTCGGATCATTTGATATTTTTTGAAGTCGAATTTTAATATAGGAAAGTATTTTAAGGGACCTTTATATTGAATTTATTTAATGTTGTCATGGTTTTGAATAATGAATATTAAATGGAATGAGATTTTTTCGTGGCGTTAAGGAAATAGTCTACGTTTTTGTCGTTTAGAAGCGATATAGTTATAGGTTGACTGGTAGAGAATGCCTTTAATATTATGTACGCCAGTTAGTAACACTGACTTCTTTGATTACCACCCAGGACATTTCTTTTTTAAAGACTTCTCCCGCACTACGCACTACTACTAAATCCCTGTTTCGCGGTGTACTTTACAAACATATAATAGACGGACACAAATTACATCCAGACTCAGAACAGCTATTTATGGGTCACACAAACAGTTGCCGGCGCGAGACACGAACTCGAAGCAGCGAGGCGACTGTCTTAGCCGCTGCACACGTGCATGTAATGAGCAAGATTATTTGTTCTACGTCTAGGAGTAAATATATAAGTTGCTGTGTGGTGATGGCATAGAATATCATCACCTCATTTCATCCCGTGGGGGATGTAGAAATCGTCCGAGGGAATACCTAACAGAGAACGGGCAGCATTTTTCTGTAAACTATGACCATGAAACAGCGATCGCCAACCCTGTCAAGCGTGGCGATTATGGATAGCCCCCCATTTTTTGTGGAAGTTTTTGTCCAGCTGTGGACGTCTTTTGGCTGACAAGATAGTTGAATACCTATTTGCAGTTTTATAAAAGCATTGAATTTTGTAAAAGCGTTTTGTAAAACTGACCTGTTGGTCTATTGGTTCGTGACTCTGACTGCTTCGATTCCCACCCAAGATGAAATTAAATCTTTGTGTAATGTGCACGATTATTTACTCTGCGTTTGGGAGTAATGAGAAATATACATGTATGTTTATCAGTTGTCTGCTTGCCATTTAATCCTAAACTAGACAGAGCCTGTCTAGTTTGGCATCATTGTTTAGGCTGGAAAGCTCACGCCAAAAAGAAAAGAAAAGAGTTGGATTTGCTATATAAAAAAATGTACTGGCTACTTGGAAGATCTTCGCCAGTGGCAATACATAATAAACTTTTGTTAGACAGACAAATTTTAATGCCCGTATGGACTTATGGCATACTATTGTGGGGTTGTGCCAAAAAAGCAACATTAATATCATCCATAGATTCCAGAATAAAGTGTTACGAGATATAGTAAATGCACCTTGGTATATAAGAAATTACGATTTACACTGGGATCTAAAAATGGACTTCGTTGCAGAGACCATTCGAAAATACGCTGCCGCTCATGAACATAGGCTTCAACATCATGTGTACGTCGAGGCCATCCAGCTCCTCGACATTACAGAGCTAGTGAGACGTTTAAAGAGAACAAAACCCTATGAACTAGTGCCGTGATCAGTGATTAGTTCATTTAGTGGTAGCAATAATGTAATTATAAAGAACACATGAACAAAGTGTCTTCCCCTTAAGAAATATGACTAAGGAAAGTCGGTGGACTGATTCTTAGAATTAATTATGTTTATGTAGAAGTTAAGGTTAATATAAAATTACTTATTAGTCTCTAGACTAGATTGTAATACATATAAAGTACTATACTTGGTACTTTATTAAATAATAATAAAAATAAATGTTTAGGCAACCTGTGTTACACGGCTACACCAGATTGCCTCTTCCTGGGACCGCTATAGCGAGACGGCCAGAGATCCCCGTCTCTGACTGTCAACTGTCCAAGGGGCGGCGCCCAGCTAGCAATAAATCTAGCCGAATGCCGCATGCTCTCTGGCCCTGGGAAAGTGCCCCAGCACGGGTGCCAGTAACAAATAGAGAATATCCAGTTCACCGGCGCCTTTTTGTTCTCCTGCGAGAGGAATCATTATGTTCCTTCTTACGCTCGGCGGCGTCCTTCTTAGGCCTCATACGCACTATGCGATTAGCCGGAATACAGTCAGCCGTCAGCAATCAATATTGCTGACCGGCTGCCGCGTCACAGTGTGAATAAAAACCACTTTCTGAGTCCGGTCAGCCGCACGGCCGGTTG
The DNA here is from genome assembly GCA_951640165.1 of Pseudoips prasinana. Taxonomy (NCBI): domain Eukaryota; kingdom Metazoa; phylum Arthropoda; class Insecta; order Lepidoptera; family Nolidae; genus Pseudoips; species Pseudoips prasinana. Next base: position 10,772,370 of record OX621259.1, on the reverse strand, counting down.
CATTGCGGCTAGCCGCATAGTACGTAGGGGACCTAATAGTGTCCCTGTGTTTATACATATATAGTCATGCTTTCATTCTGCTAGCTATTTCAATGTGGTGCAGCAGAAAAGGTCTGGTATAACAAAACCAATCAATAAAGAAATATCTTGTGACTAACACGCTGTCATCTGTCGCGCATAAATTCGATGACTGGCCATTAAATTTAATGGCCTCCATCGATTCATCCAGATTCATACGGACCATTGAAGTTATATAGAAATTCGGATGACTCTGGGCTAGCTTGCTTTGGAAAATTGGGTTCAAGGACCTCTGGTGGAGTATATTGAACATTTGCTATGGATATGTTTATATGGATGGTTCAATAATACTATGGAAAGTACTAACAAAATTCTTGTTAATTTTGTTTACAATATACATAATATTGTAAACAAAATAAACAAGAATGTTGGGGCAAAGCGGTATTATATTATTAAACTTAAACAGTCTTCAAAAGTTTCATCTATTTGAATAATTTGGAAAAAACAATGTCTTGCCAGTTATAATTTGCGCAAATAATAAAAATAATAATACTTAATAAAATCTTTTATTTTCATATCTCATACGGAAACTGAACAAAGATTGTGATTTCTCGATATTTTTAGTTTTTATATAAAATCCGTACTGGCATGAAAAATTGCTCTATCTCAGCTGATACTACATTTCTGCAGTGCTGATCTTCCGATAAATACGTGAAACTTTTTAAATGTCTCGTTATAAACACGTGTTAATAACATTAAAACCATTTGTCACAAGATCCAATGGACTGGTTTTTTTTCAACTCACGAAAAAATGGCGTGAAGTATGACCGGCGCTCAGAGCAGTCAGGTCCCGTGGTAGTGACGCGTCCTACCCTACACCTTTCACCGGAGAGCGTAATGGACCTTCATCGTAGAAGCTGGCTCCAGTTGCCATCAGCTTATTTCGAGCTACCAGTGGAATCACACACGTGGTTCCAATGTAGCATCATGTTCCGCTTTTGTGCTTTATTGAGCGCCCTGCCTTTGACGAAATCACTTGGTTGTCTGACCAAAGTTCCTTATTAAATCCTAGTGTACCGCATCAAAGAAGAATCTTGTCTATATTTTCTCACATCAAGATTTTCGATCGTTTCCACTTGCTGGCTTTAAATGTTTTACGTGCTCCATGACGTGATGCAATACATGAACAGGTGCAAAGTAAACACGTTTTTAAAATAATAGAAGCACAGTTGACTTAAACTTTTTTCACTGTTTGAAAATTTAATACAATGCGAATTTTATTCGCATTGAAGAATGCTATAGTTTTATCATATTATTTTTAATTTCGCCGCCTAGATCCCTGATAGGAAACCCTCGCTGCTGCGACTGTTACAGTAGCTACCTGCAGTCAGATAGATGTAAGCCACCTGTCTCAATGAATTTGTGAAATGTACGTAGCTGTAGTGGCCAAATTGCAATCTGGAATATGCCGTTTTTGTAGGTTGATGTAACTAACGTCTGTCCAAAAGTTTCCACAGTATATTACTAATATTTCATGAAAGATAGTAACGGGTAACGGAATGCAACCCGCACGACGCCGCGTCCCGTCTCGCCCTGAAGATGACTTCCAGAAGAAGTTGAAACGTTGGCCAAATCCAACATTAAATTAATTACGTGAGTCTTTCATTATGTTAGCACCTCACGTCAGTTTTAATAATAACATACCAAATATTGTCGTAATATTTTGGTCTTGGGAGATTAAGTTACGCCACTGAAAAGACTTACGCTCAATTCAACTCAAATAAAATGTCTTGAACTTGGACTCTTCATATAAATAAACGAATACATGTAAGTATAAATATCATCTAGATGTCCTGAAAGTTTTCCACGAATAACCCGCAAATATACCACGAACCAAACTCATACGTTGAAAGGAAATAAAATGGGAATAAGTGCGTTCCCGATATATTTTCAAAGCATGAAACGTTATCAAAACATAAATTCGGACCTTTTCGTCTGCGCTCCGAAGATAAAATGTCCGTTACTAACGCAGGTACATTTAACTATTTCGCTGAATTTCACGAAGCGAAAGGATTATACCTTCCCCCCTTACCGAAGTTTTCCCCTTTACCGCACCTAACCCTTACCGTTTCTCAATACGAAATGTGATATTTTTCTTAGATTATACTTGAGGGGTTATTGGTAATGTACCAGAAGTATCGCATTTATAGTTACGAATTTATATAACTCGAGTATCGATAGTAAACTTAAATACTAGCTTTTTACCGGCGGTTTCACCCGGGTGTAATAGGTTATGGAATAGGTGATAGGTACATTTAATGCCACTTTACAATTAGGAGTAGCAAGAACATTCACAATATAAAACGTAGTCACATTTTGAATTCACATTTTTATCTCAAATGCGCGCGCCCTCTTTCGGTATCTCGCAAAATTGATAATGGACGCTTCACGTGACCCGAAGGCTGGCCTTTATTTTGGTCAAAGGCTGGCAGCATTGCCAATGTATTGCCGTTATATGGCAATAATTATTATCGCCATACAACATGGCAATGCTGCCAGCCTTCTGGGTACGTTCGATTTAGTTTATTTTATATTTATGTAGGTTTAATGTAGTTATTAACTTTATATATTTACTAATATATTTAAGGATGAATGAAAGAAGATTGACCAAAGAAGTATACCTGGTCTGTGTGAAGGAATAACCGGAAGGGGAAGACCTCGTCGAACATTCTCTGACCAAATCGGAGACGTTCTCAAGAAAGGACAGTTCAGAAGTACCCTAAACCGGCGAGCATGTATGAAGAATATAATGACAGTAATCGAGGCAAAAGACGTGTCCAAAGATCGTGACAAATGGAAATCCGCTGTCTTTGCCTACCCATTTATATCTAATATATCTTAAATATGTAAATTTGTGAAGAAACAAAGAAACCCATTATTAATTATATCAAAAATATATTTCAATGCATTAGCTGTGGCAGTATATACATTGCTGCAGTTGGTGTTGCTAGGTGTCCGGATAAAACCGGACATAATTCGGCTTTGTGATTGCGTGTGCGGCCTAATTAGACGATGTCCAGATCGTCCGGCTTTAGTTAAGCTTTTCAAATATGATTATTTGTTTTTTGCATTGTTATTTTTAGTTTTTAGTGTAGTTTATTTATTCATGAACAATTTGCATTGTATTGGAAATCTATTTAGGATACATATTAAACAAATTATACAATAGAAAACAATAAATCGAAACAATAACAAACAGTAAAATAAAAAAAAAATTGTGTGTACTTATGTACACGCGTTAGAAGTTATACTTCTTAATATACAACTTGAACATAGTTATCAATTTTCATACCACCTAGAACTAACGTCATGCTGTTAAATTTTTTGGTGTCGGTGTGCGCGCGCATCGTAAAAATTCACTCTCATCATTTTTCTCCATCGCGCCAAAAGAAGTATAACTTCAACAACTACAAAATATTAATTCATGACGTCATTACAAATAACATTGAGGTTATAATTGGGTTTACAATTCGGTCAGAGCATAAAAACACTTCTCCAATAGGAAGGCCTTCAACCTTGTTTTGAAAATGTTCGTATTGTAAACTATTTCCTTCAAAGGTGCTGATAACTTATTAAATAACTAGCTGTGCCCCGCGGTTTTACCCGCGTTGAACCTTATAAATTTACAAAGCTCCTCCCCCGTAGGTGATAGCGTGATAATTTGTACCTTATATGTTGACCCGACCTCTTAGTAATATTCATGCAAAATTTGAAGTAAATCCATGCAATACTTTCTGAGTTCAGCCCGGACATACATACAGACAAACAGATAAACAGACAAAAATTCTAAAACCTATTTTTTTTGGCTTATATATCGATTGTAGATCACGCCCAAAGTATCCTTTAAAAAAAAATCTTCAATGTACAGTTTTGACTTTTCTACGATTTTATTATATGTATAGATTCTACACCTTGGTACTGAGGGCAATGCTTAACGATATTTAATTTAGGAAACATTTTATTTTTGCCATTGTTTGACCTAATTATTATTATTAGCGCAAGACCGGCTATTGTGGAGATCTTTGGGGAGGCCTTTGTCCAGCTGTGGACGTCTTTCGGCTGATATGATGATGATGATGATGATTGTTGGACCTCACCTAGCATCGCTCTCCAAATGTCCGGATAAGCTGTATTGTCCGTCTTCTTGATTTTAAGACCTGGAAACCGTAGTCGCAACGCTGGTTTTTCGACATAAAATACATATTAAAATAAGTTCCTCATTTTGTGAAGCTGGTTAAAAATATTAAAGGTATTAGGTATTCATCTAATACTTACTAAACATAAGGTTTTTTTACGTTCCTCAGCAAAAGAGTTCGTTCATTGGACCTTATAATGATTGGCGATTGAAGTGGGTCCTCAAAGGCTTTGTATAGGTACTTATTATACGTTTTGAGATGAAATCGTTATCTCTTGACCATTTGAGCAGCAGAAGAAAGTATTATCACAAAAAAATATACGCGTTTCTAGTAAATATGGAATGAAAATAATGTTACGGTCAGACCAAATCAAAATGGCCACAATTTGATCTTGACGTTATCTACATAAAAAAAAAAACTTGTGTGTACTTATGTACACGCGTTAGAAGTTATACTTCTTAATATACAACTTGAACATAGTTATCAATTTTCATACCACCTAGAACTAACTTCATGCTGTTATTTTTTTTTGGTGTCGGTGTGCGCGCGCATCGTAAAAATTCACTCTCATCATTTTTCTCCATCGCGCCAAAAGAAGTATAACTTCAAAAATAATAACATGGTCTTTTGGTCTGCTGGTTAGTGATCCCGACTGTTAAGCAAGAGGTCGTGGGTGCGATCCCCACCTTCACCAAATCTTTGTGATGAGCACGATTATTTCTTAATTTTTTGTAATTTATCTGCATTGTGCTTATATTTTAATAAGAAATATATAAGTATGTTTAGATGCCAGGTGTGGCGAGAGTGTACCAAACTGCTTACACCATTTGTTCCACCATCTGAAAGTCTCGCCCCTGGATGGAAACTGCCTTGACTAGCCTGGAAATCATTAAATAGGCTTCGAACCTTGTTGGTCGCAGCAGGGACAACTTGCTCAGGTGGGGTTACATCAATGATCGCAGCCTTCAATGCAAATGTGGTGTAGTCCCACAGACAATGGGACACCTGTTACCATGTAGCGCGTGCCCTTACAACTGCACGCTTAAAGAACTGATGGAGGCTACTCATAATGCGATTCTCGTGGCCAAGTTCTGGGCGGACACAGTATAGATTGCCATCGACTCGCTAAGAAGAAGAAGTATGTTTATCAGTTGTCTGGTTGCCATAGGTACAAGTTCTGGCGAGTTTGGGATCAAATTGCAGAGTGTTAGGTGCCCATAAAGTAGTGTGTAGCACTACGCAATATAGACCTTCAACCAACCAGGCCCATAGAGAGTACAGTTAATCAGGTGTACTGGGGCCCTACTGGCTAAGTCACCGAACATCGATTTCTTAAATGGCGTTTAAATAAATAAAAGTTAAAAATGACTTAATCAATCGTTACATCGGCTTCAACGTTGACAATCGATTCCGGACCATTTATGACGTCACATGTGCTCATGGAAGCCAATTTAACGAATGAGTAAGTCATTTTTAACCTTTATTTATTTGAACGCCATTTAAGAAATCGATGTTCGGCGAATTAGCCGGTAGAGCCCCTGGATAAAATAATTAATATCATGTGAAGATTACGTAGTAATCTGACTTCGTTGGCCATCTGGTTGGGCCATTTTGCATGACCTTACTTGGTTGCTGGAACCATTATAGTTCCAAGAGACCTCAAAAGCCTGGCTTAAGTACCTCCTTCAGCGTCCTTCGATAGCCCAGACACTGCGCTTTGGCAGTTTACTGATATGATAAAAAAATTACATCCAGACCAAGAACAAGTAATCGTGCTCCTCACACAAAGATTTGTCCTATGTGCGGATTGAACCCACGACCTCAGGTTAAGCAGTCAGGGTCATCAATAGACCAGTCAAGGATGGATTAATATACTTTCGTTTAAAAGCCTCCTCATCACTATCGGCTTGGTGTCGTCAACTGCTAGACTTACATACATACATAGACTCACGCTTGTTTCCCAGAGGGGTAGGCAGAGACAACGGATTTCCATTTGTCACGATCTTTGCATACTTCTTTTGCCTCGATTACTGTCATTATATTCTTCATACATGCTCGCCGGTTTAGGGTACTTCTGACCTGCCCTTTCTTGAGAACATCTCCAATTTGGTCAGAGAATGTTCGACGTGGTCTTCCCCTTCCGGTTGTCCCATTCACACAGGCCAGGTATACTTCTTTTGTCAATCTTCTTTCATTCATCCTTTCTAAATGGCCAAACCATCTCAGCATGCCTTTTTCAATCTTTGTGACTACATCCTCTTTCACACCACAACTGCTAGACTTAGGCCAATGTTTTCTACCACGTTGCCATTTGGAGACACACGCCATTGCCCTAGTTGTCACCACATTTTGCATGCGAGTTGGCGACCGCAGTTAGGTGGTGAAAAATAGTACACAAGTGACGCTGCTACCATTATTTTTGTTTATTTAAAAACTTTGTTTACTTGGAATTACACAAGCGGACTTAATGCCATAGGCACTTCTCTACCAGTCAACCTTGGGGTGATGCAGAGAAAAACAAGGTAGAATAGAATAAATGAAATGAAATATTTATTCAGCACTTGGGTATTAACATACACTTGTACTTGTGGTGGGTGTATCCGTCTACATTTACAAAATTAACAAGTCAAACGAAGTCTACCAGAGGCGAAAAAAAAAAAATATGAGTACCCCAACAGCAGTTCGACCAGTTACCGCAAGCAGCACCCGTTCACGAGTATGACGTGTGGGCCAGCCATCGCCTCCCTATCACCTCCCAATAGAATGGAATACTCTTTATTGTACACCATAAGAATACATATTTCATAGGATATTACATAAATAAGTTGTACAAAGGGCGGTCTTATCGCATAAAGCGATCTCTTCCAGACAACTTTAGGATGGATAGGAGCTGAACAATACCTAATAGCAATACGTGTGCAACAAGACATACACCAAAATTAGGTAGGTGCACTTTTAAAACATGGTGTGTATCTTTGTAAAAATATATATATAATATGAATAATTACATGCAATACATAAATACAAACTAGAATAGACTAATTTAAATATTTATAAATCATAATAAATTGACGGACCTGTTGGCGTGGTTGGCAAATGCTTGCTTTTAACGCCGGAGGTCTTGGGTTCGATTCCCAACCAGGACAGATATTTGTGTACATGAACATGTCTGTTTGTCCTGAGTCTGGGTGTAATCTTCTACTATATAAAAATAAGTCGGGTTTTCCTTCCTGACGCTATAACTCCAGAACGCACTAACCGATTTCCACGGTTTTGCATTCGTTGGAAAGGTCTCGGGCTCCGTGAGGTTTATAGCAAAGAAAATTTATAAAATTTAACGCGGGTAACACCGCGGGGCACAGCTAGTTATCTATATAAGCATGTATTTAAAAAGAAAAGTGTTATATGTAGCATATCAGTTATCCTGTTTCCATCGTACAAGCTCTGCTTAGTTTGGGATCAGATGGCCGTGTATAAATAATGTCCCAGAATGTCTCAGAATATATTTATAAATAAATATATCTAGAGAACAATTAACGATAGGAAAGAGAGCTATTGAGCTGATTCTGCCAACATTTTCTTTTGTGGTGTGTTCGCGCATTTTCTTTTTAAAAGAAGAACAGCGACTCTTTGCAATATAATCGTTATTTTTTTTGGAATACCTGAATCTAATGTAGGTAACAATATGAGCCAATAACATGTCTTCACTTATAGCAATAGCGCAAACGAGAAAAAAGGAAAAATATCTTTTCTGTTTAAAAACGTGCCTAAGGTCTACTAGTTAAGTAATCAATAGCAACACAGTATTACGGAGGAACGGTTGAGATCCGCAGGCGAACTAAAGTAACCGACATAGCCGTAAGAATTGCCGAGATGAAATGGCAGTGGGCAGGGCACATAGCTCGTAGAGCCGACGGCCGCTGGGGCAGAAAGGTTCTCGAGTGGCGACCACGAACCGGAAGACGCAGCGTGGGCAGGCCCCCTACAAGGTGGACCGAAAATCTTGTGCGGGTCGCTGGAAATCGCTGGATGCGGATAGCGCAAGACCGGCAGTTGTGGAGATCTTTGGGGAAGGCCTCTCGGCTGATATGATGATGATGATGATTACGGAGGAAGCCAAAGCTCAAACCCCGCTTGGCCGTTTTGTTTCTTATTGAGTAAGGGTCTATATTGTACTCATTACAAAACAATTCTTTCATATGAGCTGAAAGATGTCCACAGCAGTCAAAGGCATCCCGCAAGGATCCCCATAATGGTCGGTCTTGTGCTGCGCGCATCCAGCGGCTTATCGTCGGTCCACCTTGTAGGCGACCTGACAACGCTGCGTTTTAAGGTTCGTACAAAACAATATTATAGTTACCAGTTATATATATTTTTTTTCTTAACAACATAATCATATCTAGGGACAATGTCACACAGATTATCCTAGCCCCAAACTAAGCAAAGCTTGTACTATGGGTAGCAGGCGACGATATACATACTTATATAGATAGATAAATACTTATATACAAAGAAAACATCCATGACTCAGAAACAAATATTCGTGCTCATCACACAAATATTTGCAATTACCGGGATTCGAACCCAGAACCATCAGCTTCATGGTCAGGGGCAGTACCAACTAGGCTACGGTGACCGTTAACAATACATTTGTTTTTTTGTTTGTTTTGGTTTTAATACGCCAACACCCACACTAGGGAATCACATCCCTGTGTCGTGGAGTTCTTTACAAACATATATTAGACGGACATAAACTCCATCCCGACTCAGAACAACTATTTATGGGTCACATAAATAGTTGTCCGGCGCGGGACTCGAATCCACGACACGAAGCGGCGAGGCGACTGTCTTTGCCGCTGCGCCACACGTGCAATCAAATATATATAATAAGAAACCATATAATTTCAAAAATGGGAAATCATAAATTTTATCGTCCGGCGGGTCTCGAACCTGCACCGTCTACCAATCCGGGGCAGGCGCTCTGCGTTAAGCTACGAACGATACACGCTGGCAGATCAAATTTAGGATACCCTTGCTAACACCCTTCCGGAGGATGTAGGTATTATAATAATAATAATAAGTTTATTTTACATTTAGAAATACATAAAAATTATCTTAGTCTTAATAAAAATACAACAATGAAAATTTTATTTAAGATAGAGATTTCGTTGACGACTGTACTAGTATAAACTGTGTCACAGTCGGCAGCGTCTTACCTCTAAAATTGTCTATCGGCTTTGTTTTTCTAGAAACATGGCCGACTATCAATATGGTATGTGAAAGATCATACCATATTGATAATACCTTCCAAATGATTAACTTTTGTATTTTATAGCATTATTCGCAATGCAAAGCGTTAATCTAATCTCAAAAATGGGAAATCATAAATTTAATCGTCCGGCGGGTCTCGAACCTGCACCATCTATAAATCCGGGGTAGGCCATTTTTGAGATTAGATTAACGCTTTGCATTGCGAATAATGCTATAAAATACAGAACCATATAATGTTCTTATGGAACTAATATTTCCCACATGCACGCCACTGCACATTTTGTGAGCCAGGATCGACAATGACACACATTGAAGAAACTTTAAGCTGTGTGGATCAGGCGGATCCCGCAACACTTAACCGTCTCTCATATCACAACAAATTTAATCAGAAAGTTATAAGTGGAGTTGGAAATGAGGATTCCACTTGCCTCCAGTGCCAAACAGGGATATAATTTGAGTTTATAAGCTAATGGTTATATAATATACTCATCAAAAGTCAGTCAGTCTAGGGATCAAGTACATTTTTAACAGTAAAATATATAAACAGCACACTTAACAATATTACCCTAAAAAGAAGGATTATCAAGCTCCTTTACCGATTGTAGTCGTATCCAACCTATGTATCTGATCTACAAATATTAAGATATTGCAACTTTTTCTTAATTTTTACAAATCCCTTTATTTTGTAAAAATACCTATAGTAAATTTGTTAATAATAATTATTTTTATAGTAAAAACTAGCTGATCCCCGCGGCTTTACCCGCGTTAAATTTTATAACTTATTACAGCTCCTCCCTCGTAGGTGATAGCGCGATAATATGTAGCCTATATGTTGACGCGACCTCTTAGTATCATGCAAAATTTTAAGTAAATCCATGCAGTACTTTTTGAGTTTAGCTCGGACATACATACAGAGACACAGACAAAAATTCTAAAAACTATATTTTTGGCTTCGATATCGATTTTATATCACGCCCCAAATATCCTTGTTAAAAAATATTCAATGTACAGTTTTGACTTTCCTACGATTTTATTATATGTATAGAAGATATACTTGATCTCTAGCCATTTTTTTGTGTAATAATAATAATAATATCCTCTTAGCCGAATTTCAACTACGGCGACCAGTCTCAATGGAGCCATATGCGCGGGACATATTATAGTGCACAAATGTCTGCGCAAGCACAGGGGCACTGTCTATTCCATCACTCTCATGATCCGATGGGACGACTAGCGACACGATCGCAAAGAGGTCCGACGGCTTTACGTGGTCTCCGAGGCACCACAAACTCCCAGACTTCGGACTGGATACTGAAAAATTTTCTTAATAGAAAAATTCCGAGATACATTTTTGGTCCGACCCGGGATTTGAACTCAAAACCATTGTCTGCTGTTGAAAACGCTACCGCTAGACTAACGAGGTAGTCAAATAATTGATGTATGATGTGAAACAATAAAAATTCCGGTTAACATTATTTCTTGGAACAAATTTCTCATTTATTGAATCACAATTTAAAGTTGTCTTACCTATTTGATAGACATTTATATCTAAAGGAATTAATGGACGACTCTTTTCACTAAAGTTGGATAACTCGTGACCAAATCCCATAAATCGATGGTAATCTAATTTAGTTCTCATTCTAAGTCCTTATCTATTGAGTACAATCATGAAACCCGTAGAATTTATATTTGAAACTAGCTGTGCCCGCGACTCTGTCCGCGTGTTAGTTAGTTTATTTAGTTTTTTTGTAAAATAAAATACTTTTTCTAAAATAAAAGTAGCCTTAGTTACGCCTTATTACATCAGCTACCTGCCAATAAAAGTCCCGTCAAAATCGGTCCAGCCATTTCAGAGATTAGCCGGAACAAACAGACAGACAGACAGACAAAAATTGTAAAAAATGTTATTTTGGTGTATGTACCGTATATGTATTCATATTTATGTAGTAAAAACCGGCTATTTCAATATTACAAACAGACACTCCAATTTTATTTATTTGTTTAGATATGTCTGTACAAGTCTTATAGATAGAGAGCATTATTAATTTTCATGAGAAATGATTAAAGTTTCCAAACTGTACTCCTTTGTATTTTGTAGCGGTTTTTCATCAAGCCAAAGTTCGTCCACTGCTGGACAATAGCCTCTCCGGTAAATAGGGGATATGCCATAACAGCCACGCTTGGTAGACGTGTTGGCGATAGCATTTTAATGGTCATAATTCACAGAAAAACGCTGCTGCCCGTGCTCTGGTAGGTATTCCCTCGAGACGATTTCTACGCCCCTCACGGGATGAGATGGGGTGATGATATTCTATGCCGTTACCACACAGCTGTCTGTACAAGTAATATGCCTAGAATATTATTAATTTTCATAAGAAATTATTAAAGTTTCTAAATTGTTCCCTTTGTATTTTGTAGCGGGTTTTTATGGCAGCATAAAGATTTAAGAGTTTTGAAATTTCACTGTCTAGCCACTTGAAATATTCTGTGTTTAAACTTAGAGTATATATCTTCAAGAACCCGAATTTAATGGCTTTAAGAGTGGCTTATAAATAAGAAAGATTCTAGCAACCACTGAATAAAAATAATCAAAGTCGTAAAAAGTAGATAAATTGTATACTGTACATCCGCAGAAACATGTACAGACGCCGGCACATCAAACTACCCCAATCTGTCAAATTTAACCTTTTGCTTAGGTGATAAAGTTGAAAATCTATTAAAGAAAATTGAAAGATTGGGTTAGCTGGATGTGCTGGCGTCCGTACATATGGCCTGTTGGCGTGGTTGGAAATTGCTTGCTTTTCATTCCACGATCTTCGGCGTGAAAAGCAAGCATTTGCCTGGGTTCGATTCCCACCCAGGACAGATATTTGTGGACATGAACATATCTGTTTGTCCTGAGTCTGGGTGTTATTATCTACATATGTATGTAAATAATGTTCCAGGATATTGTTATTTGAAGAGGGCATTTGTTGTTGTTCTCAGAGCTCTTTGCTGGAGTACCTATTAGTAAAAGATTTCTTGGGACAACTAACACACTGCTAGCGCACCCCAAACTAGGCAGAGTTTGTACTAAGGGATCCAGATATCTGAGTAAGTTATACATTTTCAAATACAATAAATATCTGGATCCCTTAGTACAAACTAGGCAGAGTTTGTACTAAGGGATCCAGATATCTGAGTAACTTATACATTTCTAAATACAATAAATATCTGGATCCCTTAGTACAAACTAGGCAGAGTTTGTACTAAGGGATCCAGATATCTGAGTAACTTATAAATTTCTAAATACAAATATATTGATGTCCTCCCGGCCGAATTTCGACCACGGCGGCCATTCTCAATGGAGATTAGCCAATTGCGCAGGACATATTATAGTGCACAAGTGTGTGCGCAAACACAGGTGCACTTTCTATTTCATCACTCTCATGATCCGATGGGACGACTAGCGACACGACCAGAAAGAGGTCAGGTACAGGACCGACGGCTTTACGTGCTCTCCGAGGCACGGGGGTGTAATACCGCCAACTTCCAGACTTCGGGCTGATACTGGGAAATTTATTTTTACGGAATAATCCCAAAATCACTTTTTGGCCCGACCCGGGATTTGAACCCAGGACCTCATTTTCTGCGGTAGAACACGCTACCGCTAGACCAGCGAGGCAGTCTACAAATATATTACAGATAAATTATACCCAGACACATAACGGATAATCGTGCTCATCACTAGAGATGTAAAATGACTGAATATGACTAGTCACAATTGTCATAAACCTTAAATGACCGGTCATTTACTGTCAAATTCAGTCAATTTGACTCAAATATTATTGTCTATTCTCGACTACCACCCAATTATTTATTTATTTAGGTGCCCAATTTATATGCACCTTTAAATGCAGCAACGTTTTATTTTCTATTATATCATGAGAGGATAAGACGACATCAAAGTCGATGCGCGAGGCGATGTGACGTTGCCATTTTCTCTTAAATGCACGCAGGATTAGAAATGTAAAATGATACTAGGTATAAGTCATAAAAACCACTTTTTTGTTTCAATTTAGAAGTTGGAGACTTTTTTATCAACGACAAAAACTTAAAAGGAACTAAAATATTACTGAAAACAAATTGACCGAAAATGACAATTTTTGACAGTTAATGACCATTTTTGACCAATTTGACCGTAAATAACAGGCAGTCTAATTCAGTAACTTTAGTCATTTTCAACACTACTCATCACACAAATATTTTTTGGGTGGGAATCGTATCCACGACTCCTGGCAGTCTGGGTTACTAACCACAAGTGGCCCGTCAAATTAGTTTTACGCAAATAAGAAAATAAGACTTCTGACTACCTGTAACAATTGTGATAGAGCTTCTTTACCAACCTCCGAAATAAATCATCAGTTTTCCTCAAAGTAATTTTCCCGCATCGAACAAATCATCATCATCATCATATCAGCCGAAAGACGTCAACTGCTGGACAAAGGCCTCCCCCAAAGATCTCCAGAATTGCCGGTCTTGCGCTATTCGCATGTTTCCAGCGACCCGCACAAGATCATCGGCCCATCTTGTAGGGGGCCTGCCCACGCTGCGTCTTTCGGTTCGTGGTCGCCACTCAAGAACCTTTCTGCCCCAACGGCCATCGGTTCTACGAGCTATGTGCCGCCCACTGCCACTTCCGTTTTGCAATTCTTCGGGCTATGTCGGTGACTTTGGTTCGCCTGCTGATTTCGACATTTCTGATTCGATCCCGCAGGGAAACTCCGAGCATAGCCCTCTCCATTGCTCTTTGGGTGACCTTGAGCCTTCTAATAAGGCCCATAGTGAGCAAAATAATGTTAGAATATAATAGAGACCTCTTGGGTACAAAGGCCCTAGTGCTCGGACATGCAAATCGTCTATTGGTTAGGTTACCAGTAGGATCTCTAAGCAGACCAACCTTTTATATCGTTCGATTAGAAAAAAAAACAGACACACAAAGAGACTTTATTACAAAAGAATTTTACGCGAAACACATCGCTAGCAAAATTCGACTCCAATATAAGGTAATAAAATTGATAATCCTTTATACCGCCCAGGTACTGAAAGATTCTATCTTTATTGCCGAAGAGGTGTTAAATGTGAATTTTGTGAATATAAAAGCAATTTATTTTTGGTATTTTTTTGTAGGTTTTAACCCTTTTTTTTTCTTTTTGATGAATAGCCTATAGTTTGCTATTGAACAAGTAATAAAATATTTGACGGTTGAATAGCGGTCTGATAGTATACCGTTTATTGTTAATTCTGTGGATAGTCGTGACATGTGATTAAGGCCCTATTTCACAGATATACCGTGGAGGGAAAAACCAGTTGTGCTACCAACAAAAAATGTATGACTTGATGAAGGTACCCAATCAGCTTGATCAGGAGTGAAGTGATAAAATGACTATGGCGTGGTTGGCAAATACTTGCTTTTCACGCAGCAGGTCGTGGGCTCGATTCCCACCCAGGGGCTCTTCCGGCTAAGTCGCCGAATATCGATTTCTTGGCGTTCAAATAAATAAAGGTTAAAAATCACTTAATCAATCGTTAAATCGGTTTTCATGAGCACATGTGACGTCATAAATGGTCCGGAATCAATTGTCAACGTTGAAACCGATTTAACGATTGATTAGGTCATTTTTAACCTTTGTTTATTTGAACGCCATTTAAGAAATCGATGTTCGGCGATTTAGGCGGTAGAACCCCAGGACAGATGTTTGTGTGCCTGAATGTATCTGTTTGTCCTGAGTCTGGGTGTAATTATGGTTTTACGAAGAAAAGTAGTATATGAATGTGAATATTATCCTATATTATATTATTATACCGTGGCGAACTAGTTGTGCCTTTTACAAGAAGTCTATGACTTTATGCAGGGGTGTACCCTACAAGATGGACCGAGGCTCTAGTGTGGGTCGCCCGGTTCTAGTGGATGCGGGTTGTACAAGACCAGTAATTGTAGAGATCTTTTGGAGAGGTTGTCATCCAGCAGTGGATGTCTTTCGGCGGATATGATGATGATGATGATGATATGTGCCAGCAGTTAGGAACACACACACACATTATATCATTATTAAGCTATTGCATAGCTTCTATCGCGGGCCTTGAGCGTGCGGACCGAAACCAGAAATTCCGTAACGAAAAAAACCTAACACCCCCCAACTCCGACCGCCATCTATCGATAAATACCAGAACTTTTAATGACTTTTTGAAATATCACGCTTGTCTCTTTAGTTGAGCAACCCGCCTTTACACCCGGCATTGGTTGTATTGGAAAACTAACGTAATCAGCTATTTGTGAGAAAGTATATAGGTGTATATGTATTTATCATCTACGTACAACAGTGAATATCTGTACTCGTATAATTTGTGTACAAAGTGTTTTAAACATGAATAAACAAAGTGCATTTATTAATGAAGAAAGTCACGAAAAAATAGTGAAAGAAAATGAGTTCATTTTATTATTATTATCACAAATGCAGTATTATAAAATAAATAAATAATTATAATTGCATAAGTTGATAAAAATGCTATGCAATAGCTTTAAATTACCGCGGCAGTCTCCGAGTGCCATACGTCTTTTTTGTAACTGGTTATAAACGTGTGACATATATTTTTTACCCAAAAAGTAAACCGCAGTAGGTTTATTAATTTATCCAAAAACAAACAAGTCATTGACGTAAATCTCGTCTACCACATATTGGTATTCTATTGCTACCTAGATACATTACTTAGTATATTCTGTTTGATGGATCACTGATTGAACACCGCCCTTTCTTTAAATTGAATTTTGCGGGCCTATATTGGATACATTTCCCAAATTTTGGGGTACCATATTTACTTTATTCGGTAGACATTCAAAATTATATGCGTATGTATTTTGTACAGACGCCAGCAAATTCAGCTACCCCAATGTATCAAATTTCTTTTATAGATTTTCAACTTTATCATATAAACATGAGATTCACTTTCAACTGCACGTGTGGTGCAGCGGCTAAGACAGTCGCCTCGCCGCTTCGTGTCGCGGGTTCGAGTCCCGCGCCGGACTACTATTTGTGTGACTCATAAATAGTTGTTGTGAGTCTGGGTCTAATTTGTGTCCATCTATTATATGTTTGTAAAGTACCCCGCTACACAGGGATTAGATTACGTAGTGCGGGCGATATCTTAAAAAAAACATTGGGGAAATTTTACAGATTGGAGTAGCTTGACGTGCTGGTGTTTCTATCTGGATTATTTTTTTTTTTTTTATTTGAAAGCATCTCTGTGCTTCAGAGGTAAGTTAAGCTAACGGTCTCAGTTTTAGTCATGAGACAAACAGTCGTTAAGCCATGACAAAGCCTACTGTCCAGTAGGCCTTTGTCATGGCATTACATGTTTGTAAAGTACCCCGCGACACAGGGATTAGATGCCGTAGTGCGGGCGATGTCTTAAAAATAAATATTGGGGAAATTTTACAGATTGGAGTAGCCTGACGTGCTTGCGTTTCTACCTGGATTATTTTATTTTTTTTAATTTGAAAGCATCTCTGTGCTTCAGAGGGTACGTTAAGCTACGGTCTCTGTTTTAGTCATGAGACAAACAGTCGTTAAGCCATGACAAAGGCCTACTGGTCGGCTTGAACAACTCTGATAGTAGGGTGACCACTGCCCGTACGATAAGTAATGCCGCTAGAAGCCGCTTTGGGGGAGGTATTGATGCTATGGTGCTGAACTATGTTAGTGCTGGAATTAATATTAATTTTATAATAATAATATTGGTGGTGTCGTTGAACCACTTTCCAGACATTATTGAGATTGACTGTGGGTACATATAATAATAATATCTTAGGACATTATTTATACACGGCTATCAGCTGATCCCTAACTAAGCAGAGCTAGTTTGTACTATGGAAAACAGGTAACTGTTATACTACATATATTACTTTTATTTTGTAAATACATACTTAAATAGATAATTACAAGTATTGGGCGTAAAAAGCAAGCATTTGACAACCGCACCAACAGGCCTGTCAAAACTCATCAGATGCTATACGAGATATCCTAGCATTGGATGGAAGTATCCATAGGCTTTGATAAACGCTTACTGACAAGAGGAACGTATGCTTGTTTACATAAGTATATCTTTTTTTTTTTAATCTTGTTTTTTACTGTTAGCCTAGAAAATGAGGGTTCAAGCTGTGTAGGAAATGAGTCTACACACTTAGTAACCCACACTAAAAGAGCAGTATAAATATGGGCAGTAAGGTAACTAAGCCTTGTTGAAGAAATAATTACCTATGCTCTATTAAAGGATTGTCTCTTTTAATGTTTTAGATACCATTTATTATTTTGTATTAAAACATATTTGTTTTATAAATCAATAGGACGGTTGAAATACGAAAGCTCCCGTTGTGATAAAGCCGAGTTCAAACAGCCGTATACGACGCAATACGCAGGTGGATTTTTAAAATGATTGCAGAGATAAATTTATACGCGACCACTCGTTTTGACGCGGCATCCACTACTGACAGCAACGCGGGAACCGCTTAGGGGCCTTGTCGATGCGCATGTTTGTGTGAGTGTGCTGTTTCGACTGTTTCTAGGTAGTTTCCGTACCTACTGTCTATTTTTTACTGAGCTAGAATGCACCTTTCGGCTCTACCACCTACTGACGGGGCGAGATGTATAAAACCGACCAAGTGCGAGTTGGACTCGCCCATGAAGGGTTCCGTAGAAGCAAGTATTATAAAAAAACTACTTAATAGATCTCGTTCAAACCAATTTTCGTTGTTAGTTTACATGGTAATGTTCATCATATATTTCTTTTAGTTTCACCATTCTCTTATTTTAGAAGTTACAGGGGGGGGGAGGGGGACACTCATTTTACCATTTTGGAAGTGTCTCTCGCGCAAACTATTCCGTTAAGAAAAACATGATATTAGAAACCTCAATATCATTTTTGAAGCCCTATCCGTAGAAACCCCATATTTATGGGTACGATGAAAAAAATATGTTTCAGTTCAATGTATGTATGGGGACCTAAAATTACTGCTCTTTTTCTATTTTTGTGTAAAAATGTTAGTGCAGTTCACCGAATACATCTACCTACCAAGTTTCAACAGTACAGCTCTTATAGTTTCTGAAAAAAGTGGCTGTGACATACGAAAGGACAGAGAGACAGACATGACGAATTTATAAGGGTTCCGTTTTTTGCCATTTGGCTACGGAACCCTAAAAATGGTCGTTATTAGTTCATTTAATATTGATGCTGCTGTTAATATTGATCTACTTACCAAGAATATAATGAGCGCAACACCGCCATGAGGACAAACTAAACGAGCTCAGTCCCGGTGGTGTGGCTGAGACTACCGTCAATGATAAAGCAAATTTTACTATCGATGGCGCTGTTAATGTTGATATTCTACTTACCAACAATAGTGGCCAATATAATGAGCGCAAGCACCACGCTAGTGACCGCCATGAGGACGAACTAAACGAGTTCAGTCCCGGTCGTGTGGCTGAGACTACCGTCAATGGTAAAGCAAATTTTAACATCGATGGTGCTGTTAATGTTGATTTACTTACCAACAATAGTGGCCAATATGATGAGCGCAAGCACCACGCTAGTGACCGCCATGAGGACGAACGACGTGACGTCAGTGCTGGTAGAGTTGCCGCCAGTGCCGTTGATGCTGACGTTGCAGCCCCACGACACGGTGTCTGCCCACGTGCAGTTCTCTCCGTCGAACCATGATGTTGGATACGGGAGGTTCTCTGAAAATTTATAGTTTCTTTAATTTCTGTGACACGTTTCTCCATTTTATTTTTGCTGGGACATTATTCACCCACGTGCGATTATGGTATTGACCCCTAAGATTATTCTTGGGAGAGGATTGTCCAGCAGTGGACTTCTTTAAGCTGTAAGCTGTGTGTTTAAGAACAACCCAGAATAAAAAAAAATATAGCAAATAAGTTTCGATGTTAAACAACCGGTAATCTGCGCAGCAAGACGTGTTAACGAACTTCGTTCTAAAATACATATTATGTAATGATATAGAAATATTATATATATTATTCATTTTATTTGGTACCAATACTTATTAAAATATTACAGGTTTTAAATTTTTACAAAGTATGGTCATTAAAAAAGCCAGCCAAGTGCGAGTCGGAATACATCTAATGCTATTTTAAATCAATAACATTTTAAATACAGTTGAATAATGGTGGTTTCTTTACCTATCCTACTAAATATTATAAATGCGAAAGTTTGTGAGTATGGATGGATGCATGGATGTTTCTTGCTCTTTCAAGCAAAAACTACCGAATGGATTTTGATAAAACTTTAAAGTAACATATACATTCAGTCAAAAAAGTATCGGGAATGGATGATTTGTTTATGGTTGCAAATTCAAATTTTTGTTTTTTTTGTTGTTGTTAGATTTGCACAACTGTTTTCCATTTTGGCGCGAGTTTGGGTTGCATCTGTTATTTATATTAAATACAGTGCTGGTTTTAGTAATATCATATATAGTGTGTATTGCGAATTTCATAATGGACAAAAATATCGCACAAAGAGTTTGTCTTAAATTTTGCATCGCTAATGGAATTTCGTGTTCGGAGTCACTGAAAATGTTACAGAAGGCTTACGGTGAATCGACTTTATCAAAAACTCGTACTTAAAATAACTCGAGCTCGAAATAGTGACTGAAAATCCTCATTCAACTCTGAGAGAGATAGCCGCCGAACTTTCTGTATCTCACGTGTTGATTCGTACGATTTTAACTAATCATTTGGGTATGACACATGTTGCCGCTCGGCTAGTCCCAAAAGATCTGAATTTTCTCCAAAATCTCAACCGCATGAAAGTCGCTGAGGACATGGTAGAACGAGTCAATTCCGACCCAACATTCATGAAACGCATTATTACTGGTGACGAGACGTGGGTTTACGAGTTTGAC
Organism: Pseudoips prasinana; assembly: GCA_951640165.1. NCBI lineage: Eukaryota > Metazoa > Arthropoda > Insecta > Lepidoptera > Nolidae > Pseudoips > Pseudoips prasinana. Next base: position 10,751,928 of record OX621259.1, on the reverse strand, counting down.
ATGCAAACTAGTCAACAAGCTTCGGAGTGGCGCCTTCCAACTGAACCGAAACCGAAAAAACCACGCCAAAGTCGATCAAAAGTCAAAGTCATGTTGACTGTTTTCTTTGACTATCGCGTTGTTGTGCACTCTGAATTCTTACTGGAAGGTTGAACGGTAAATAAAGAATATTATTTGAGCGTTATGCGGCGTTTAAGAGAGCAAATTCGACGAAAAAGGCCAGATTTGTTGAAAGAAAATTCTTGGATTTTGCACCACGATAATGCGCCTTCGCACAAGGCCATCATTGTGAACGAATTTCTGACCAAACACTCAACAATATCATCCAGCAACCACCATATTCACCAGCTGACTTCTTTCTTTCTCCTAAACTCAAATTACCACTTCGTGGTACCCGTTTTCAATCGGTAAAAGACATAAAGGAGAATTCGCGGCGAGAACTGAACTCAATTCCGAAAGCAGCGTTTAAAAAATGTTTTGATGAATGGATTATTCGTTGGCGTAAGTGTATCGTTTCTGAAGGAGCATTTTCTATATTATTGATCTTTTCCCGGTACTTTCTTGACAGAGTAGTATATCCTAATAACACTATAATTTGTATAGTTTAACGCGGCTAAAACCGGGGGCATAGCTGTGCCCCGGTTTGTAATAATTATAAATTTTGTAAATAATGCCTTTTTATATACCAGATAAAATTTAAAGCCTACCTATGTACCTACCACAAGATACTATATATACACAAAAAAATAATAATATGAATATGGCCTTCACAATTATAAATCTGTCAGGTAATGTACTACCTTAACATATTGAAGTTGTTGAAAATTCGAATAAAAAAGACATATTTAAGAATAAGTAAGATTACTTACTCTTAGTTTCAGTGCCGAACTTCCAACTCAACATTATGAAAACGCTTTAGGCTACGCAAGTGTGAAGGTTGGAAGAAAATCGTGTTTCTCGCAAGTTTTATCATGTTTCGACCAAATTTCAAATTGGCTCGATCAAAGTTAGAGTAGGATAATCGCCAAAACTTTAACTTATATAAGAAAGGAGACAATCAAGTTCGTTACGAGAACAGGGCAATAACCTTCAATATTGTCCGAAGGTACATGTTTTTCGATGTGCGGTGACGGCGAAGAATATCATCACCCCCTCTCATCCCGTGGGGGGGCGGGAATACTTACCAGAGAACGAGCAGCAGCGTTTTTCAGTGAACTAGTCAAACTGCGATCGCCAACCCGTCTGCCAACGTTCATTTCTAACTCCTCCTTTTTTCTTTCTGATCAAATTCGTGGTCCAAGACAGTTTCCCGATTCCCCGGGACATGCCGGAGCCTCGCCGCTCAGTGTCATTAAAATTTCATTGTGTGCTACTGTTTATCCTGGCTTACAGGAGTTGCAGTGGTGGGTAAGAGGGAGGGACTCCGGACTAGTCCCGATAAAAAAAAACCCGTTGGCCAAGCGTGGCGATTATAGCATAAGATTATTCTTGGGAGAGGCTAGTCCGGCAGTGGACTTCTTACAGCTGTAATCATCTTTCAGCTGTTACAGCTGCTCTTACAGCTGTGATCGTCAATCAAATCAAATCGTTTATTTGATTTGATTTGATGATGACATACATGTTTTTCAGTATTTGCATGGGTGGCGAGAACCCTAAGGTCTGAGTTAATAAAGCCACCCAATAGGCTTCTGACATGGGTTAATGACTATTGACTAATGATCATACATAGACTCACGCCTGTGGGGTAGGCAGAGAAAACGAATTTCCATTTGTCACGATCTTTGCACACGTCTTTTGCCTCAATTACTGTCATTATATTCTTCATACATGCTCGCCGGTTTAGGGTACTTCTGACCTGTCCTTTCTTGAGAACGTCTCCGATTTGGTCAGAGAATGTTCGACGAGGTCTTCCCCTTCCGGTTGTTCCATTCACACAGGCCAGGTATACTTCTTTAGTCAATCTTCTTTCATTCATCCTTTCTAAAAGGCCAAACCATAATGACCATAGCTGAGACTAATAGCCAATGTACCACCGATACACGGAGACGTTTAGAAATGAATCTCCTTAAACGGTTATCAATCTGAAAACTGACTCCACAATATGTGGTTCTTAACTTCATCAATCTTTTATGGACCGACGAGTAGACCAACATCCCTAAAGATCACGCGTCAAAGACAAACAAGGATTAGGACTTATCAAATGAATTGACCAGAAGGCTTTGTAGTTAATTTATATGCCGTGGAAGTGGGTGCGAGGGGTATACCAGCAAAATCCCTCTGCATCCTATTAAAAGACTTAGGATTATCAAGAACTTCCGTAAGTTCTATATAAGAACGAGTATCTAAAGCGGCGTTACAAGGATCGTACCAATTTTGGCTAGGAAGGGGTGGTGGGGGGGCACTGAGAGACAGAAAAGGTGAGCGTTCTTGCATCCCCCCTGTGATGCAAGAACGCTCACCTTTTCTGTCTCTCAGTGCTCATATAATGAACGGACACAAATTACATCCAGACTCAGAACAACTATTTATGGGTCACACAAAACAGTTGTCCGGCGCGGGAATCGAACCCGGGACACGAAGCGGCGAGACGACTGTCTTAGCCGCTGCGCAACATTTCACGTTCATTTAAAGTAATAACCCGCAGTTTGATGGTTATAATAATAATAATAATAGCGAAGAGCCTCGACCAACATCTAAAGAGGCTTTCGCTAGATCATTGGGTCAAGGGTCGGATACAAAAGGCTGCAATAATGGGAACGACACGCATTGTGAGGAGGTTCCTTACTCTGTCGCCCTGACCACCGGCGGCCTAGGGCGTCAAACCTCGCCGCTGGAGGACCTCTATTTTTTACATATTTATTTGTATAAATTGCCTTCTTTTTTGTTTCAATATTATAGATATAAATATGTTAAAAATAAGAACTTTAAATAAATAATTGGGAATAATAATAATAATAAGATTTATTGCCAAAAAGTTATAGTTCATAGAAAAACGCTGCTGCTAATTGTGGATCTTTGGAGTAGGCATTTATCCAGCAGTGGACGCGAGTTCGGATGACATGACCATATAGGTACTTTTTTACTTTAAGTAAAATTTAAATGTTCACATTTTTTGGTCATGAAGTTTAACAGGTCCAAAAGCGTGCAGTGGACAGTTCATAACGTAAGTCCTGTTTATAAATACACTAAGTAAATATACTTAAAGTATTTATGCGCTAATACGGCCCCCTTGTTGGTAGTTCTAAGGAATTTAACGTAACGAGAGCCTCGGGACAAATAATTACGGATATTATGTAATGACATTACTGCGACCTACAAGGTTTGGCCGCTTTAATTTTGTACTTATTTACCTAATAGATAGTACTAATTACATAATATATCACCGGCGTGGTTAAGCAACTAGGTGCGCGGTCAGTCCATAGATGGGTGACCGCCTAAAATTTCTGAGCGTCGCCGTGTTGCGGAGAGCACGTTAAGCTGTCGGTACCAGTTGTAGTCATTAGACAACAGTGATTAAGCCATGTCAGAGGCCTATTGGGCGGCTTGAACAACTCGGACACTAGGGCAACCACTGCCCATACGATAAGTAATAAATAATAAAATATATAATAAAAATCTTAATTGTCTCTTATTATTAACAATTTATACAAAATTGAGACATCCCCAGTAAGTAATGTAATACTTGTGTAGGGGCTGCCTCGCTTCTTACCGACGGTTACACAATAATAATCTAAAATTAAATTTTAACAAAGTAATAACATATTATCTGAACTAAAATAAAGGAAAATAAAAAGTAAAAACTAAAAAATAAAAACTTACTACTTAATTTTTGTGTGTGAGTATTGTTACACAATAATAATCTAAAATTAAATTTTAACAAAGTAATATCTTATTATCTGAACTAAAATAAAGGAAAATAAAAAGTAAAAACTAAAAAATAAAAACTTACTACTTAATTTTTGTGTGTGAGTATTGTGTGTGTGTGTGTGTGTGTGTGTGTGTGTGTGTGTGTGCGTGTGTGTGTGTGTGTGTGTGTGTGTGCGTGTGTGTGTGTGCGTGTGTGTGTATGTGTGTGTGTGAATCCTTCTGTGTGTTTTAATTATTAACATTATATTTGTTTGTTTGGTTGTATATAGGTAAGTATGAGTTTATATATAGGTAAGATTTTGTTTTAAGTTGGTCTAAGGAAAAGCAATTCTGTTTCATCATAAGTAAGAGTTTTTAGCCACTCTGTTATCTCCCTTTTGCATTCATGCATGACTTTGGGATGAAACTTTAGCTTCGCATTTATTTTATTGTAGATATAGGATGTCTGAGCCAGATACTGACGACCTGCAAAAGATGTTTGTACCTTGTGTGATTTGGCTACTATATCGTTTCGTCTTTTATCTTGGATATTTGGGTATATAAGTAAGTATGTAAGCACCTGACTGAAAACATCTTGTATCAGATGGAAGCATTCAACAGTAACCTCTCCCCTTTAAAGAGCTCACGCAGCCATATTCATGCAAACAACCGCATTATATTACATGCATGCGGAGGCCAAAACTGATAGTTTCAGTGGGGTCATTCCTCAACTCGTCCTACATACCTACGGCCCATTTCGGACGACTTGCAGAACATCAAAATTAATCATATTTTCATTCCGCAACTCGTCCCACGTTACTATCTCAATGAGAAAAGGTACAATCAGTAGCAAAAGTGTTAGTGTGCAAAGCAATTTTTTTAAGAATAAAATATTTAATCATCAGAATATTTTCATATTTAAATAGAAAAGATTACATATAATAATAAAATAATAAGCAATCGCCGTAAAATAATAATCAACAATCATGAATAAAATAATCAACATTGTTAAAACCTTTAACAATTATAATATGACTCAAAATCAGACTTTCTGGGATTTATCATAAATTTTTAGGTTATAACTAAAAATCAATTTGTAAGGGTTTCTACATGTAATATATTATTATCTTTATTACTATCTAGTGATTATTTAAGAACTGAAGATTTATTTTTTATATTTTATAAATAAACCTACAGTTCTTAAATAATCACTAGTAATCAAGAAAATAATATCTATAGGTAATATTAAAGATAATATAAATAATCAACAATTGTAAAACATTTAAAAATCATTCATTGAAGGTAAGGCTCTCTAAGATTAACCTTTAACTATTGTAATAATAAATAAACTACAAATTATTCTTAGGAACCCTTTCTATGACAGTCTTATATATTTTTATAATCAGTCTTACAATTTCTAGCTTAAAATGTTAATAACTTGACACACATTCCTTCAAATTAAAACTTTTCAAGATATAAATAAAAGCCAACCCTTTCTATGACAGTCTTATATATTTTTATAATCAGTCTTACAATTTCTAGCTTAAAATGTTAATAACTTGACACACATTCCTTCAAATTAAAACTTTTCAAGATATAAATAAAAGCCAAGCTTTTTGAGAATCAACATTTATTTATTGCACTAAGTAGTAATAAAAATCAAAGTAAAGTACATATACATTTCGTGTTATAAATCACAGTTATCTATCACATAATCAGTTCTATTTATAATAATTTAGCACAGAGACATACTTAGTTTAATATTGGTATAGCTTATTATAGTCTAATCTAACTAATCAGTCTTACTTACTGCTTATTAACAATAAATCATATAGTCAGCCTTTATTTACTAACGATAATCAACAACAAATCTTAAAAGTAAACTTACTGAACATTAATTAAATAAAAATATTGTAAAAATCATAATCACAGATTATTTGTTTTTAATCAGTCGGTTTGATTTAAGCGTACTAAAAATTAAATAAAAAAATTCTTAAAAGTAAACTTACTGAACATTAATTAAATAAAAATATTGTAAAAATCATACATCACAGATTATTTGTTTTTAATCAGTCGGTTTGATTTAAGGGTACTAAAAATTAAATAAAAATATTGCAAATACACACACTAGAATTTTGTCAATCACTCAGTCCTATTAATATTTTAAAAAATTAATAGTTCAATACATAGATCAATGTTAATTTCGCCTTTTACAAATTTGTTCAGCACATCGGCAACATGGTCATCAATTTCACAGGTGTTTTTTTGTTTTTTAAAAATGTTGCAATTTTTTTTAGTAAGGTTTCGTAGTAATTGGCTTCATTTTGTAAAACTGTTAAAAATTGTGGCACACTTTTTGGTTTTGAATTAACTTTTTTGTTTATAGTGGAATGCCAGTTTTCAACCATATTAGTTGTACGATGTGACCTATTATAGCAACACCATTTATCGGCAAAGAAGGAACTCTCATCTAACCAGGTGTTCACAAAATAGTCATTAAATCGTATCACGTTTAAATCATTTGGACAATGAGACATGATATAAAGCCACCCACTCTCAATTTCATCGCTCGGTAAGTGTGATAATGCGGTACATCGTTTTATCTGTTTCCTAAGTAATTTTGACTTTGTAATATTACATTTTTCTGCCTTCCTCCATAAACTCCTGGAAAAATGAAAAAGGCAACCACCAACAGGAACTTCAGGAAAGACAGATTTGATTGCTTGCATTGCAGCTTGCTCGAAATCAAGTATGAAAGATTTTGGCATCCACCCTGGTATTTGACTTTTTATCAACCGAAACATAATTTTGTAAGTTCTCTTGGTTTTGTTTGGAAGCAGAGCAAATATTACAGGTACAATATTATTGTGAGTTTTGGTGCTTCCTAAATCCACATGCAGCGAGTACAATTGAAAAAAGGGATGCAAACAAAATTTAAATGTTCTATCGCATAAAACGTCATAACTAGTGTTGGCTAGGAGAGCTCTACTAGATTGATTAGCAAAAATCATAATTCTATTTGTAGTTCTATAGTCGGCAAGTAAGAAACTATTAAATTTTTCTGGTATAACTATTTCCTTTAAAGTATTAAAACATGTTCTTACAACACCTAACGATTTGTTCCTTTTTCGATAAAGTTTATTTTTGATATTATTGAATTTAGGTATTTTTTTTATTAAGTCCATTCCGCTGTCTTTCATTTTGCCTATGTATTCCCGATAGATGCTCGGAACAGGCACAGAAACCTCAGATATTATTTTTTTCACACTATTATCTAAATTTAAAGCGTATTCGTTGGACACAGTATCTGGTTCACATGCATGGTTGTCTTCTCTTTTAATAAGGTTAGTACATGTTTTAATTAAAATTGCCTTGCAGATACTTCTTTGCACACAGCGCTAAACTGTTGATCCGTCTTTGTTTTTTTGTTTTACATCATATTTATATCCAGCACGAAGTAGAAGACTTTTTCCTCTTTGTGATGCAACCAAATCGAATTCAGCACGATTATTTGGATTAGATGGTCCTGGCAGATCCATATTCACCTATAAAATTAAATAAATCTCATTATAAAACTAGATAACCATTTTTATTGTATTAGTAAGTACAATAAATGGTAAGACCAAATAATATAAATAAAATCTTTCAAATAACAAAATACTAAAAGAATGTTGAACCGTAACGGCATTCATCTCTGGGCCGCCATTTTGTTATCATTCTTAGTTGGCGTCACTATGTAAGTACATACATATAATATTAATAGTAAAAAATTATGTACTCACCTTCAAATTTTCACGACACGGGACACGTCACAATTCAATTAATATTATTTACTTATATTCAATTTTTGTATTTTTTTTTTACAAAACCGAATTTTGTTATATCTATATAATGCTGATGACACTGTTTGATGAACTGTTTGTCACTATTCGATGGGTAGAGAGAGTGTGATCTACTTAGCCTTTACTTTTCTTAATTAGTTTGACGTCCACTGATTGGTTATCAGTATAACCCTTTATCCAATAACGACGCTTCACTATCATTGTGCATTGTTGACTTTGACCAATAATATTGCTATTATACGTAATACCGGACAGCATCACCAGCCACCAGTTACTTTTTATTTTTATAAGTTTACTCACTTTTTTATTTACAAATTGCATATATTTTTATCCAACGTTAAGCTACGCTCGCTATGTTTGCAATAAGTTAAAATGTATTTCTCGAATAATAAGCGAATTGTATTCTTATCAGTAACCTCCTAAATTTGTGTAAAACTGAGTTCCCGTGTCATCCCTTTGACAACCAGGAACCTGTTTTTCAACACACTAGTGCACTAGTCTTAATAAAGATGTTTTTAAAAAATCACTATCACTTTTCTTCTTAACTGTTTTTACGCTTAGTTACTGTTAATATTTAACAAAAATAATAATGGGACGAGATGACGACTGAAAAAATAATTAATTTGGAAATTCGTCAACTCGGCCCAATGGTCCGAGTTTGTTTTGGGACGAGCTGACGAAGCACCCTTTCAGTGCAATTATTCGGAAAAGGACCGCCTCCTTGATGCGTCGCATACGGGGGAGTACCAATGGCATTTGCCTCATTTGAAAGAGACACGGCGGTCCCGGTAATTCCCCAGTAGAGGACCGCCGTCCACAGTTGAAAATCAGTGCCACGCCCCTGGGTTGGCTAATGCTGAACTGGATACCTATTTGCTGCAGTTGTCAGACACATGCACCCACTTGAATATTAACTATATTTTTTTTAATATTGACAAGATGTATATGTATTTGTGTGTAAAGTGTGTCTTTCAATGTTAGCAATAAATTTTCTTTTCTTTTCTTTCTTTCTTTTCACTACTGGGGCATTGGACACGTTTGCACTGCTGCGTGTCAGGTGAACCAGGTAGCGAAGCAGAAATTTTTAATAAATATTTAATACACTTTATAACAAATTTAAATGAATATTTAATACAGTTTTTATAATACAAACAATTATATGGATGTATACTATCCGAAATAAATTATAAATAAAAAAAACCTAGTTATTTGGCAAGCATAAAGATGATGCAAGATTTTAGGTGACATTTCTTAAAACGAACGTGGAATAATAATAATAATATCCTGGGACATTATTTACACACGGCCATCTGATCCCGAACTAAGCAGAGCTTGTACTATGGAAACCAGATAACTGATATACTACAAATACTACTTTTCTTTTGTAAATACATACTTATATAGATAACTGAATAAATTATAAATAAAAAAAATCTAGTTATTTGGCAACCATAAAGATGATTCAAGATTTTAGGTGACATTTCTTAAAACGAACGTGGAATAATAATATCCTGGGACATTATTTACACACGGCCATCTGATCCCGAACTAAGCAGAGCTTGTACTATGGAAACCAGATAACTGATATACTACAAATACTACTTTTCTTTTGTAAATACATACTTATATAGATAACTGAATAAATTATAAATAAAAAAAATCTAGTTATTTGGCAACCATAAAGATGATTCAAGATTTTAGGTGACATTTCTTAAAACGAACGTGGAATAATAATATCCTGGGACATTATTTACACACGGCCATCTGATCCCGAACTAAGCAGAGCTTGTACTATGGAAACCAGATAACTGATATACTACTTTTATTAATGATAATGACACCGAGACTCGGGACAAACAGACATGTTCATGCACACAAATAACTGTCCTGGGTGGGAATCGAACCCCCGACCTACGGCGTGAAAGGCAAGCATCTACCAACCACGTCAACGAGCCCGTCAAGATTCTTTGTTATTTTCGCACAATAACAATAATATCTAGGGACAATGTCACACAGATCATCCTAGCCCCAAACTAAGCAAAGCTTGTACTATGGGTACCAGGCGACGATATACATACTTATATAGATAGATAAAAAGAAACTTGAGAGGTGTCAAGGGACACCCGGATGGAACGAAGTTTCATTTCTTATTATGTATTATGTACAAAAAACCTGTATACACTCAACAAAAATAATCGTCGCGACACCACACTGTTCAATGCGAAATAGAAATGAAAATATTTGGCTTGCTTTCTATAAGAGAGAGAGAGAGAGAGAGACACAGCTGCGCAGCTGCAAAAAGTGTCGTGACAACTTTTCGTAAGATTTTTTTCCGTCTAGCCCCCTTTCACAACGCGTGAAAAGGAACTTCGTTCCAATACTTAAATATATAGAAAACATCCATGACTCAGAAATAAATATTCGTGCTCATCACACAAATATTTGCACTTACCGGGATTTGAACCGAGGACCACCAGCTTCGTAGGCAGGAGCACTACCAACTAGGCTCCGGTGACCGTCTATCGATATAATAACCATAAAATTCTCATAAAAAATGTACGAACATGACATTTTTCAGTTCAAATGGAACATAAAAACCAATGCCTCAATTTGTGAGTTGATCGGAGAGATGCTCAAAGTACTGGAACTGATCCTATAAGTTTTAACGAAGACGTGCGAACAATTTGGAATTTTATATTTATAAGGAAAATTCTTTGGCATCGGTCATTGAACTGATCGTTGAGACGTATGTAGTTTTAGATATATCAAAATGATTTATTTACTTATCGTATGGGCAGTGGTTACCCTAATGTCAGAGTTGTTCAAGCCGCCCAGTAGGCAGTAGTAGAGTGACTTGGCAGTTGAGAGAATTGGCAGTGAACCTGCATTCCGATACAAAGGTTGCAGGTTTGATTCTCAAAATTCAAAATTCAAAAGTCGTTTATTCCGTTAAAATATTACATTTGTGTGGAATCGTCAATTTTTTTTACCCTACCGTGCAGTGCATGACGTGGCAGCTACTGAGAAACACTGCCAGAAAACTCAGTAGGAATCCTTTTTTAAAATATATATTTCTTAAATAAATTTACATTGTATTTAAATGTGTTAATTTAGAGCGACTCAATCCCAAGCTGTTTTGTCACTTAAATAATCAGAAGTTTTGTAATAAGCCCTGCTACACAATTTGGCTTTTATAATTCTTTTAAACTTATTCATAGACATTTCTCGGATATCACTGGGAAGTTTGTTATAGAATCTTATACATTGCCCCATAAAAGAGTTACTTACTTTGTGGAGACGGGTGGTATGTAACACAAAGTTATGCTTATATCGAGTATTTATATTATGAGTATCACTCCTTTTACAGAAGGAGTCTTTATATTTATGCATATAAATTAGATTCTCATATATATACTGACATGCTACAGTCAGAATGTTAATCTCTTTAAACTTCTCTCTCAAAGATTCTCGCGGACCAAGTTTATATATTGCTCTTACAGCTCTTTTTTGCAATACAAATATGGTGTTAATGTCCGCAGCGCTACCCCAGAGAAGAATTCCATAGGACATTATACTATGAAAATAACTGAAATAAACCATTCTAGCTGTATCCACATCAGTAAGCCGTCTTATAGTTTTAACAGCATATGCAGCAGAACTTAATTTGCCTGATAGTTTTTCTATTTGTGGGCCCCATTGTAGTTTTGAATCAATTGTGATACCCAAAAACACAGTTGACTCAACAGGGGTCAATCCAGCTCCATTAAGCTGTACATTGGTAGCCACCTGTTTCACATTAGGTGTAGAGAATTTTATGACTTTAGTTTTCTTGTCATTTAGCAAAAGATTATTAGCATTAAACCAATGAACAACTTTAGAGATTGCGTCATTTACTTCGTCAAAATTGCGTAATTGTCGATTTATTTTAAACGTCAATGAAGTATCATCCGCAAACAAAACAATCTCATGTTTATCCCTTACATAGTAGGGTAAGTCATTTATATAGATTAAAAATAAGAATGGGCCGAGAATCGATCCCTGTGGAACGCCCATTACCACTGGGGATCCCGCAGATTTTTTACCATTTATATCGACCTTCTGAATTCTATTGCCCAAGTAAGAAGTCAAAAGTTCGAGAGCCTTGTTCCTGATACCGTAGTGGTGTAGTTTCCTGACAAGAGTGTCATGATGAACACAATCAAATGCTTTGGACAAATCGCAAAAGATACCTAATGCATCCTGCGAGTCCTCCCAAGCCGCGAATATACTTTTTAACAGATTGACTCCTGCATCTATAGTTGAACAACCCTTCGTGAATCCAAACTGTTTCCGATGAAGTAAATTATGTATATTAAAGTGACTGAGCAACTGGCTAAGCATTAGCTTTTCAAATATTTTACTTAGAGTGGGCAATACGGAAATAGGTCGGAAATTTGAAGGATCTGAAGTATCACCAGCTTTAAACAATGGAATAATTTTACTATACTTCATCAAGTCAGGAAATACGCCAGATGCGACACAGCAATTGAACACAGCAGCTAGATGTGGGGCGATTATAGTTATAATTGATGAAATAGTCTTAACAGATAAACCCCACAGATCCCTAGTGGTTTTCATATTAATACTTTTGAAAGCATTCAAAATATCTTTAGGGTTAACCACCGAGAATTCAAAATCTGTGTCACACTTCTCTACGCTTTGCTGGAGTATTAGCTCAGCAGATACAGAAGAAGACGCAAGAGATTTGGTAACATCGATTGGAACATTAGAAAAATATTTTTCAAACTCAGTCGCCACTTCTAAATCGCTTTTAATGTCAACATTATTTATTCTTAAATTAAAATCACGACTACGTATTTTTTTCCTACCTGTCTCAGTATTAATAATCTTCCAGGTGGTTTTAATAATATTTGTCGAATTTTTTATAATATTTTTTAAGTACATCGATTTAGCAATAGAACAGGCTCTTCGAAAGGTTTTGGCATATTGTTTTACATGTTCTAGAAAAGTCGTATTTTGATTATAGGATCTTTCTTCATACAATTTATATAATTGATTGCGACTTTTATAAATTCCTGGAGTTGCCCAATCACAGAACATCAGACGGTTACTTACAGACAACTGTTTGGGTGTGAATATTGAGCAGAACTCACCATTAATCAAGTTGAGTAAAGAGTTGTACAAGTGATCCGGATCACTATGATAGGGCAACAGTGCCAGTTTTCTTGCTATATTATATTTAAATATTCCTAAACGGCTTTCACTATATGGTATGTAACTTATTTGTGTACTTTGAACCTTTGGAGAATTTGAAAAAGTGACCAACTGACCAGAATGATCTGACTGAATCTTATTCATTATTAATTTATTTAAAGGTTTTGCCAAGCTAAATATATTGTCAATGCATGTAGCACTTGTGGCAGTAACTCTAGTTGGTTCTGTAAAGTTGTGATGTAAATTATAGGACATAAACAAATTTAAAAAATTACAACTTGTTGAGTTTTTCTCCAAAATATTTACATTAAAATCTCCACAAATGATAACAGTTTTATGGGTATTAGTTAACTTATTTAAGGCATCCTCCATAATGTCTGAAAAGGTATCAAATGGTGCACAAGGAGGTTTGTAAAGACTCACAACAATAAATCGCTCCAACTCAACACATGAAATCTCTACTACTCGCTCAACAGAGAGGCTCACAACGTCACTTCTTTCTTTAAACTTCAACAAATTATTTATTAATATTAGAGAGCCACCATGAATATACTTTTCTCTGATGAACGAGCTTGCAACCTGGTGATTATTGAAGCTGGAAATGAATTGATGGCGTTGTAGCCAGTGCTCAGTTAAACATAAAATATCAATATTGCTACAATTCAAAAACAACTCCAATTCTAACTCTTTCCCCATCAAACCTTGAATATTTTGATGCACCAGGTTGATACAATTTTTTTGGTTTTTCTTATTGTAGGCATTTATGTTTGATGGGTTCACATTATTTTCCATTACAAGATCTGAACATTCCTTATCATGCTTGACAGTACAATTAATATTTGAATTTGCTATTACGCAAGAGTGATTCTCTATTGTCATATCAGTTAATTTAAATTATCCTGTATACAGATGTCACCATTCAAGCTGGATATGTCATTGTCAGTAGGAAAAGTACTGACATTATCTATAGCATCAGTACATTGCTCAAATATGTTCTTGGCTGAAATATGAAAACAATAACATAGCGACAAAGCTATTTGTCTGGTATAAAAACTAGGCAGATAACAATAGTTATCTTTTGTCATATAAAAGGGTTTCTTAACATATGAGTTAATGTCAATTACATGTAGTTTTTCTCTCATGTAGGTAGATATTGTATGTAATGTCAAATTCAAATTATACCTTATCCTATTTTCCTCCTGTGACAAACTATGGCTATAAGGAAATGTAAACATAACAATTTTACTTATATTTAAACGATCTAAACAATCAATATACTGTATTAGGGTTTTTTTATTTAAATTACCCCTATTTCCCATAAAAAGAATTAGATTTTCATCATTATTAAATTTATAATTAAAGACCTTTTTAAAAATGTGGTGACAAGAGGCACCCGGCATACAAAAATTGATGTTTGAATGTCCTTCTGTTGACAGTAGGCGCCCTAAGTTTTTACCTATTTCATCACTGAATATTGTTATTTCAGGTTTAAAAATATTTATTTATTTCATTCCTTGTGTATGACTTAACTGCTAATGTTTTGTTCATTACAGATTGAGATTGACTAATGAAACTAGTGTTATTCTTATCATTACTAATTTGCAATAAAGCAGAAGTATCCTTTGGTGGTGAGGAACGGCTAAGTGACCGTTGACACATACAAGAATAATTATTGCTGAGCGATTCTAATCTTTCATTATTATAATTGCCAAGGTCAATCAGCTCATTCATAGCCAGAATGTAATGTTGTGTCTGTTTTTCAGATAGTTCATACTTTATTGATAATGTATGGAGTTCATCTTTAAGGGAGTCCATTTTCTTCTGTTGAGCTTCTAAATCACAAGAGTATTTTAAACTAACATTTTTTAATTTCATGGTATACATATTCAATTTTTCTATTAATTCTAATCGTTCCCTATTTTGGCTATCATATTTAAAGAAGAATTTATGTTTTTTTATCAAGTTTTGGGACTTTCTAATAAATTTATTTATTTTTAGGTATTTTTTAAATTTATTTTTGCTACAGCCATCAACCATTGAATTCATTTTAATACAATCATCATCCCTTGTGGGCAGTTTTGTGCTACAGGACTGGTTATTGGCAACAACAAAAACCATGGAAGGATCTTTGACTACCAACTCATCATATAGTGTTTGGTTCTGTGAAGCAATTAAATTATGTTTTAATGATTGTAGTTCAGATCTCAATAACGATATTTCATTATTAGCCTGTTCAAGTTGTTGTTCTAGGCTATGGGATTTGTTCAATGCATAGTCATATTCAATGCGACATTGATCAAAGCCGTCTATGATGATTTGGAGTCTATCCCGTGAGTCAATGGCATCTGTGTATTGGACATGTAATTGTGACAATTGACTTTTTAACAGTTTCACTTGGACTGATGACTCTAATAGTACTCTTTCATTTTCATCCCGTTCTTTGTCGAACCGATCACACAACTGCTTTGAGGCTTGGAGTTCTTTCAAAGCCTTTTGAAGTTTTTCTTCAGCTTGGCGAGCTATGACACCACGAGTCAGAATACCAGACATAGTTTCTGGATTGTTTACCGATCGATTGAACAAAGAATCGTGTCACCGGTCGACTCGAATGGGGTTATGTTCACGTATTTAATATCTAGACTAAGAAGTAATAACTTTGATTATAAAATAACTTAGTCTATGCCAAATTAAATGATAGTTAATGATATTCGATGTGCAATTACGCGTAAATGCAGTGGTTTTTACCTTTAGAGTCCATATAAATGTGCCGGTAACTGTCACAACACAAATCACTTCACTCACACGAATTTCACATACAAAATACAAAACTAATACGTGGAACACTTTTAATACACTAAATACTCAGTGATTTACAGATAACTGGTCTTATTTACAATGAAAATACAATAATCTTTAATAAAAAATTGAAGACATTCAAAATCAGCTGTTAGCGATAGTGTTGCCAGCAGGAGAAAAAATTGTGTTCTTGCACAAGACATATATTTACTTACGTTCATGAACATGTCTATTGGTCTTGGTCTGGGTGTTTGCTGTATAATGTCCTCCTAGCCACAATCCGGCCACGGCGGCCAGTCTCAATAGTGACATATTATAGTGCACAAACACAGGAGCACTTTCTATTCCATCACTCACATGATCCAATGGGACGCCTAGCGACACGACCGCAAAGAGGTCAGGTACAGGACCGACGGCTCCCCGTGCCTCGGAGAGCACGTAAAGCCGTATAATACCACCAACTCCCAGACTTCGGGCTGATGCTGAGAAATTTTTCTTTTTACAGAAAAGTCCCAAAATCACTTTTTGGCCCGACCTCGTTCTCTGCGGGTGAACACGCTACCGCTAGACCATCGAGTGCAGTATTATATACATATACACACATCAACAAAGTCTAGGGATACGTTATTTTGAAATCAAACATGGCTTTATTGTTTAAAACCTATTTAGTTTCCTTAAAAAGTTTATTTACAGATTTAAACCTTGTCTATTCTTTATTCAAAATTTAAAAATTTAAATGAGAAACAAATGAAAACACGCAAAGCACAGCGCAATCTTGAGTTGTATCTAATTTCAAGAAGTTGCATTAAAATTTTTTTTGCGTGTTAATTGAAGAAAACCTGATAAATTGTTTTATTTTCTTTTCTCAATTGGTTGTGTAAGCTTTTTAGCGTCATGCCACGCCATCATTTGAGTCGAGATGAAATGTTACGGGCAGTTGGCATGTTACAAAACGGTGCTATTCAACGCGTCGTTGCTGAGTCTCTGGGCACAAGCCAAAATGTGGTATCCAGGCTGTGGTCACGTTATCGCGCTACTGGAGATGTGGCAGAACGGCACACAGGTAGATATCGTGTTACCACTCAGAGACAGGATCGATTTCTCCAAATGACCGCCAGAAGACTACCCAATATCACAGCGATGCAACTAGTGCAAAGGCTCCAGGAGGGTCAGCAGCTGCTGGTGAGCGACCAAACCGTGCGAAGGAGGCTGCATGAAGTTGGTCTTCATGCTCGCAGACCGCTACGAGTCCCAGCGCTGCGACGTGGCAATCGCGGTAGGCGACTTTTATGGGCTCAAGAACATTTGACATGGAGTGATCAACAATGGTCATTGGTGCTGTTCACTGATGAGTCCCGCTATGGATTTCATCCAGATTCGAGACGAACACGCGTTTGGAGAACTCCAGGCAGGGTCAGCCGTCTCCGACATCCACAGGAGGTCCACTCTTACCAAGGCGGGACAATTATGGTGTGGGCAGGAATACGAATCGGCGGACGAACCCAACTCATTTGGATTCAGGGCAGCATGACTGCCCATAGATACCGTGAGGAGGTAGTAGAACGTGTCATTGTCCCGCTCAGGGCCCTAACGGGGCAAGAATTTCAGCTCATGCATGACAATGCACCTTCCCATACAGCGCGGCTGGTGAGGGCCGCCCTTCGAGAACACGATGTTCAGGTATTAGATTGGCCTCCACAGTCGCCAGACTTAAACCCAATTGAACACGCCTGGGACATGTTACAGCGAAGAGCATTGAGGGATTTTCCGCCCAACTTGACAACAGAAGAACAACTTTTCGAACATTTAAAAAGAACTTGGGACTGCATACCCCAGCAAGACATTGACACCTTAATTTTAAGTATGGAAAATCGTTGCCGCTGTGTGATTAATGTTAGAGGAGGAAATACCGATTACTGATTATCAGATTTGGTAAGATTTTTATTCATTTAATTCGATTGAATAATTTTATAAGAATAAAATGTTTTTGTTCACTCAGTAATTTTCTATGGCTTAATTAATTTAAGACTTTTATTAATTAGAAAAACAAAATCGCATCGTGTTGTTAATGTTTAAATATCGGCCATGAAATTATCTTTAATTCTTCCATTTACAGTCATAACAAAATGTTTATAGTTTTCTAGATAATCAATGAAATGTTCAATATCCCTAGATTGTGTTGATGTGTGTATAGTATACAACAATATTCTAACAAAGAAAGCTCTCTATTATCGAGTATCCATCCTTAGTACTAGCTTTGCTTAGTCTGGGTTCAGTGCGCTTGGCATGTGAGTTGGCGACCGCATTGGGTGGTAGCTAATACACAGGTAGCGCTGCTACCGACTACCTAGGTATCCCTTAGTCACCTTTAACGATCCGCGGGATGGTATGGATACCGCCGGAAACCACACGAGTACATATTCTATGCTTTTCTAACATATGGATGTTCCTAGTGATTATTTAAATACATCATTATCATCACCTTAAAATCGTCCACCGCTGGATACAGGCCTCCTCCAAACGTTTCCTGGAGGGTTTTATTATTATTATTTGTAATCAGGCAAGCAGTTGAAACAACTGATAATTGCCTGTATCAAGTACATTGAGTTAGCTAGTCTTTTTTGTTGTTATTATGTGCTTGTCTAGTCTGTTCTTAAATATGTTGGTGTTTGGTGCTGACACTGCATCTTGTGGTAGTTTATTAAATTCTTTAACAACTCTTTTCGAAAGGAAATTCTTGTGGGGTATATTGTGTGAGAAGCGGGTCTGAAGTTTAAAGGTGTGACCTCTCAGACGGGTATTATTGTCTCGATGGAACATATCTTGGAACTGGTGAATGTCATTGTGTCCATTTAGGATTTTATAGGTTTCGATCAGATCACCACGCTCTCTTTGTTCTTTTAGAGTACTAAGCTTTAGTACTTCCAGCCTGTCCTCGTATGGTATTCTCTTAAGTTGTGTAGGTATCTTGGTAAAGCTACGCTGTACTTTTTCCAATAGATCCACGTCTTTAACAAAGGTTTGCAGTAGTTTTGTAGTCACCGCGCTTGGCATACGATTTAGCGACCGCAACTAGATGGTAGTTTGTACACAGGTGGCGCTGCTGCTCGCCTACCTGCTGTATCCCTAAGGCGCATTCTACGCCACCCACGGGAAGATAAGGGATTCCTTGCTTTTCACGCCGCACGTCGTGAGTTCGATTATCACCCAGGATGGATATTTGTGTGCCTGAACATGTCTGTTTGTCCTGTGTCTGGGTGTAATCTATACATATAATAAAATCGTAGGAAAGTCAAAACTGTACTTTGAATATTTTTTAAAGCATACTTGGGGCGTTATCTACAATCTATATCGAAGCCAAAAATATAGTTTTTATCATTTTTGTCTGTTTGTCTGTATGTATATCCGAGCTAAACTCAAAAAGTACTGCATGGATTTACTTCAAATTTTGCATGAATATTACTAAGAGGTCGGGTCAACATATAAGCTACATATTATCACGCTATCACCTACGGAGAAGAAGCTGTGATAATTTATAAAGTCTAACACGGGTGAAACCGCGGGGCCCAGCTAGTTGTCAATATAAGTATGTATTTACAAAAGAAGAAGAAGTAGTATATGTAGTTTATCAGTTATCTGATTTCCATAGTACAAGCTCTGCTTAGTTTGGGATCTGATGGCTGTGTGTAAATAATGTCCCAGGATATTGTTATTAAACGTTTCCTGGAGGGGTTTGCTGTAGTCACAGTCAGCGTGGTGACCTGTGTACTACCAAACCTGGTGGCTAGTACACAGGTATCCTTTACCTGCTGTATCCCTGAGTTGCCTTTTACGACACCCCCGGGATGATATGGGATACCCCTGTTATTCTTTCTGGGTCGGAAAACACATGGCTTTAAGTTCATACGTAACATTAAGTGCAGTATAAGATAGTGCGGAAATCAGCATCTAACATTCCATTTGCACTTACACTAATGTACAGACGCCAGCACATTAAGCTACCCCAATCTGTCAACTTTTCCCAATTGAAAGTGAACCTTATGTTTAAGTGATAAAGATGAAAATCTATAAAAGAAATTTGACAGATTGGGGTAACTGGATGTGCTGGCGTCTGTACATTTCAGTTGTACAGATTGTACCAGCACTGCACCATTGTATTAAATCCTTTGGTACTTACGGTAATTTCAATTCAGGTCGTAAATTAAAGGCGAATTTAAATAAGATAAAACTAGGTTATAAATTTACCTAGTACCTAGACAGATTTCCTAGAATTAAGACTGGCTTAAATTAAAGTCGTTCTCATATATTTAGTTAATCGCATAACCACTGAAACCTGGAATTTATATGCGCTTAAATAATGAAGTTAAATCAGCTTGGTTTCAATGGAATTAATGGAATTAATTCAGCACTTGGGTATTATTAACGTACGACTTGTACTTGTCAGTTACTATGTAGTAGAGAAACATAGTAGAAAGCAGTATTAAAGAAACCCCGAATCATAAGTTACTAAGCTAGTTAAATAAAAAATTCTCAATATCAGCCCGAAGTCTGGGAGTTGGCGGTATTACACCCGGCCTCGGAGAGCACGTAAAACCGTCAGTCCTGTACACCTGACATTTTTCCGGTCGTGTCGCTAGTCGTCCCATCGGATTAAGAAAGTAATGGAATAGAAAGTGCCCATGTGTTTGCCCACACACTTGTGCACTATAATATGTCGTGCGCAATTGGCTAATCTCCATTTGAGAATGGCCGCCGTGGCCGAAATTCGGCCGGGAAGACATCATCACACTTGTACTTGTCAAGCTTACTATGCAGTATAGACACATAGTAGAATACAGTATTAAAGTAACCCCGGACCTTCATAATTTGCAAATTTTAAGTTAGTTAGTTAGCTAGTTACATTTAGTACTAAGTATATTAAAATAAAAGAATTGAAGATACCGAGCAGTCGGCTAGCGCAGAAGGCTCTCAAACAGTAGCTTAATTTAAGCGACTTATATGAGACGACTAGCGACACGACCGGAAAGAAGTTAGGTACAGGACATACCCCTCGGGGCTGCAGTGGCAGTGTGAGAAGTGTCCTCTACTGCCGCCACATAGAAGCAGCTCCGGGATGACAGTGATTTGTTTGTGACACAGTCGCTGTGCCGCACTGGCAGGAGCCGGCAATAGGGGAGGGTAATCCAGAGGAGTCCTCCCAGGGTATGTGTCTCGACCATCTGGCACATGGCGCAAAGGGGGGGGGGGATAGCGGAGCAGCATACCCGTGTTCCCGGGGCTCCCCCTTCAGGCGCCAAGTGAAGTCCACGGCAGGTAGGTTTAGTCGGGGCAAGACCAACATACCCACTCGCAGACACATTGCGGGTGGCATGCGTAGGCAATCCCCCTGCCTTACCAAAAAAGAAAATAAAAGGTACCCCGTGTCTCGGAAAGCTCTGCGAGACACGGGTCCACCCAACAACAAACTTCCAGACTTCGGGCTGATACTGATAAATTTCTTATTACGGAAAAATTCCAAAATCACTCTCTGGTTCGACCCGGGATTTCAACCCAGGACCTCATTATCTACGGTTGAACACGCTACCGCTAGACTAACGAGGAAGTATACGATAAAGTAGTATTTACTTTATCGTATACTTCCTCGAAGCGCTTTAGACCCAGCTCAAAGTCTAAAGCGCTTCAAGACAGTATGATGAAGAATATTCCCTTAGGGCGTATCATACGCGACAGGTCCACCGTTTAAGCTACAGTGTTCTAGATCACAGTAAACAAACGACTAGCACTCAAGTCACGTGTGTCAAGCGTCTGGCTGTTACAATCCTTTCAACTCGATACAGCAGGAAGCTATAGATACAAACTGGATGCGTGACTTTAAACATGTACATTGGCTAAGTCTTAACTAGGTATAGGTATTAATTATGATGAGACACGAGATGCTTTTCCGGTTTTCCCATTCTAATTACGGAGAAACTGTGTTGTGTAAATGACTCCACAAAAAAGAAGTTATCAATTCGACTGTATGCTTTTTAGGGTTCCGTAGCCAAATGGCAAAAAACGGAACCCCTATAGATTCGTCATGTCTGTCTGTCCGTATGTCACAGCCACTTTTTTCCGAAACTATAAGAGCTGTACTGCTGAAACTTGGTAAGTAGGTGTATTCTATAAACCGAATTAAGATTTTTACACAAAAATAGAAAAAGAACAATATTTTTGGGGGGTCGCCATACATAGAACTGATATTCAAAATAATATTTTTCATCGTACCCATACATGTGGGGTGTCTATGGATAGGTCTTCAAAAATCATATTGAGGTTCCTCATATCATTTTTTCTAAACTGAATAGTTCGCGCGAGAGACACTTCCAAAGTGGTAAAATGAGTGCCCCCCCCCCCCCCGTAACTTCTGAAATAAGAGAATGATAAAACTAAAAAATATATATGATGTACATTACCATGTAAACTAAGAACGAAAATAAGAAATTTATAAATATATTAGAATTAGAAAATTTTAACGCGCATAAAACCGCCGGGCACAGCTGGTATTTCTATATATACATAAATTGTACCTACTACTACTACTCTGGCTTAGCATTCAAGGTCACTAACCAACAGGCTAGTCAAAATACAGTGTTCTCTAGAAGTTTACTCCAAATTTTGTTGTTGTTTTTTATCTGCTAACTTCTTGAGATAAACAAAGTGATTTGTACGTATAACAGACTCTGTCAAGTCTGATATAAGTGCTTTTCTTGTTTTAGTGGAGGTTGTTACAAATTATTTTATTTGTACTTGTTTTTGTATTAGTCTATTTTGTTTTATATTTGTTTAATGTAGATCAAGTTGGAATATATGAATAACAGAGTTGAATATGCTCCAAGCGTTATATCAAAACGGTATGGAGTTTTATTGTTATAACAACTTTATATGTTCCAATTACAACCAAAGTTACGATATGAAATAAAAAAACCGGCCAAGTGCGAGTCGGACTCGCCCATGAAGGGTTCCGCAGCAGCAAGTATTTCAGTTGATTAAATGAAAGGTAAATTGCGGTTTACGATTTATGACGCATTAAAAAAACTACTTACTCGATCTCGTTCAAACCAATTTTCGTTATTAGTTTACATAGTAATGTACTTCATATATTTTTTTTTGTGTTATCATTCTCTTATTTTAAAAGTTACAGGGGGGGGACACTCATTTTTCCACTTTGGAAGTATCTCTCGCGCAAACTATTCAGTTTAGAAAAAAATAATATTAGAAACCTCAATATTATTTTTGAAGACCTATCCATAGATACCCCACATGTATGGATACGATGAAAAAGAATTTTTTGACTTTCAGCTCTATGTATGGGGAACCCCCTATTCTTTTTCTATTTTTGTGTGAAAATCTTAATGCGGTTCACAGAATACATCTACTTACCAAGTTTCAACAGTACAGCTCTTATAGTTTCGGACAAAAGTGGCTGTGACATACGGACGGACAGACAGACAGATATGACGAATCTATAAGGGTTCCGTTTTTTGCCATTTTGCTACGGAACCCTAAAAACTAGTAAAAAATATGTATCTATCAATTCATGTAACAGAAGTATGCATAAGAATTTTTATAAGGGAAATAATCTTGCGAAATGTTGGTAGATACGCTGCCGTTCACGCCGCAGGTCGTAGGTTCGATTCCCACCCAGGACAGTTATATGTGTGCATGAACATGTCTGTTTGTCCTGAGTCCAGTGTAATTATCTATACAACATGTAACTTAATTAACGCACTTCCTGAAAATAATGTTTGTTCAGAATCGTTTACCGAATCGATTTATATAATTTTTAATATAAATAACTTCTTGTTACAAAATAATTAAAACTACGAAAATTATTGTCATATTAACCCTGTACAGCCAGAAACACTTGTTTTCTGACTTTTAAAGGCCGGCCGGCAACGCACCCGCGACTCCTCTGGTATTGCGAGTGTCCATGGGCGGCGGTGATCACTTATCATCAGGTGACCCACTTGCTAGTTTGTCGACCTCTGCCATAAAAAAAGAGGGCCCGGCCGTGTGTAAATAATGTCCCATGATATTATTATTATTAATTAAGCCTACTACGTTTACAGTTATTTTTTTAAATCTACAATGTCACTGCTACTATTTTGGTGTTCATCATTAAAAAGAATATTCCTTTCTATTATAAGTTTCTAGTCCTTTTCCTATTGCCAATAAAGTTTTGATCACGAAATATAATAAAATACAGTTATGAATACTTCATTAACCAAGGTAGTAATCGCAGTCGCTTCAATTTATTATATTCAAATGAAAGCTTACAGCAACAGTAAAAGGGAACAATAAGGATTTTTTACGGTGTTTCCATAATTAATTTGCAATGTAACTTTTTTCCTAGTATGTTGTTTGTATGACGCGAGCAGTTTGCATAGTAAAGAAAGCTTTGTTTAATGGCAAGACGCGTCCATTGTGGTCACTGGGAATATTAATAACTTGTGCCCATTACGTTATAGAAAACCCATTTCTATATTCTAAAATCAATCTTAACACTGTAAGATTACGACTGAATTTGAAACTTGTAACACAAACAATAATCATCAAAGAAATTAGTTCATGCGATCTTCCATAGATGGCGTTCTAGAGATTTAGAAGTCGCTTGTGAGATTTTCCGATGGCGTTCGACCGTTTGGGGGCTTCGTCTTTTGATCTTTGCTTCCAGTGCGTGGGACAATCTTTGGTACCTACTCTAAGAGCCATCGGCTTAAATTATCTGATGATACTTTGTATACCTACAATTAGTTATTAAAATATATTTTTGGGACGAAGTTCCTTATCGCGCGCTGTGAAAGGGGGCTAGACGGAAAAAATTCTTACGAAAAGTTGTCACGACACTTTTTGCAGCTCTGCGGCGTGCACATGTTTCTCTGTATGTCTCTCTCTCTTATAGAAACCAAGCCAGATATTTTCATTTCTATTTCGCATTGAACAGTGTGATGTCGCGACGATTATTTTTGTTGAGTGTATACAGGTTTTTTGTACATAATAAACAATAAGAAATAACTTCGTTCCATCCGGGTGTCCCTTGACACCTCTCAAGAGTATTTTTTACTTATAATAATATGTACGTTGTTTTTCTACTCACTCTGTTGGACCATCTTCAACCAACTGTTATAGACTGTATTTAAATAGTCACAACTTCATTTAAAAATACAACTGACGCTAGCTGAAAAACGGTGTTAATTTTGCAAACGTGACGTTAAAAGTAATCTATACATATAATAAAATCGTAGGAAATTCAAAACTGTACATTAAATATTTTTTTAAAAGGATACTTGGGGCGTGATCTACATTCGATATCGAAGCCAAAAATATAGTTTTTAGAATTTTTGTCTGTGTGTCTGTTTGTCTGTATGTATGTCCGGGCTAAACTCAAAAAGTACTGTATGGATTTACTTCTAATTTTGCATGATTAAGAGGACGGGTCAACATATA
Source organism: Pseudoips prasinana (assembly GCA_951640165.1). Lineage (NCBI taxonomy): Eukaryota > Metazoa > Arthropoda > Insecta > Lepidoptera > Nolidae > Pseudoips > Pseudoips prasinana. Next base: position 10,726,744 of record OX621259.1, on the reverse strand, counting down.
GGCTGCATATTATCACGCTATCACCTACGGGGGAGGAGCTGTGATAATTTATAAAATTTAACGCGGGTAAAACCGCGGGGCGTAGTTAGTTAATCAATAAAAGCAAAGCTCGGGGCGGTGTAATTCCTTTAGTAAATCCTTGAAAAAGATAGACAATACAAATCCCGGGTTGGGCAAATAAGTTTTAATTAAATTTCCACGCGTTCCCTATTGATGCGTCACAATGCTTACCTGCTCAAATATTGATACTCTTACGCACTCGCCAACTTGTATAATATAATAGACAGAGAGAGAGGGTCGCATGAAGGGTACACAACACCTTTTCCTTACGTGACGATTTCGCCGTAAACTGCGTTAAGAAACTTCGTGCCAAAATTCATACCCTACTAATATTATAAATGTGAAAGTTTATGAGTATGGATGTATAAATGTATGGATGTTTGTTACTCTTTCACGCAAAAACTACCGAACGGATTGTGATGAAACTATGTACTAATATAGCTATTACTTTCTAGGTATTATATATATTACTATGATAGGCTCGTAGAAGCTGTCCATACGGCTGGGTCTAAGGTCTTCAAGGCCCGTCGTACAAACAGAACTAAAAAGATCTCTGACTTTACCCTGCAACTTATGGAAGAAAGACGGAAAATGGTTCTGACATCCTCAGATGATGCTACCAGATATCGGCAGCTCAACAGACAGATCTCAAAGTCTTTGACTAACGACACGCGTCAATTTAATACAAAAAGTATTAAAGAGGCCATTGAGTAGCTTATAATAACCTACATATATTGTGGTAAGGTAGTCAGAACTCGCCGGAGGTCGAAGGCTTGTTTACTGTTGTAGAAAACCGAGACTCGTGTGGCGTAGTGGTTAAGATATCCCGGGTTCGATTCCCGCACAGGACAAATATTTTTGTGACCCGTAAGTAGTTGATCTCAGTGTGAGTCTAGGTCTTAGTCGTCGTGTTTGTCAAATATATTTTTGAAAAGAGTCATTTCCTAGTGTGGTTTTTTTTCTTTTTTAAAACAAAAAGCTATAACTAAAAAGTATTTAAGGCCACTCCGTTAAACTTTTGCTATATTTTGGGGTGAAAAACAAATTTTAATTAATGTAATATAAATAACGCATAAAAACAAAATTAAACCAATGTGCAAACGTTCAGATCCGCTTTTAATTATATTTTCAATTAGATGCGGAAGTTACCGGGTTGGAATCGCTAAGGAAATATAACGGTTCGAATCGCTGAGGAAATATAACGATGACTCAAGCCGACTGAGCCGACCTTGTGTAGGTGCACAGCGATTTTCCTTTCCCAAAATAAATATATGAATAAATAATCTGGTTGAACGGAACTGTCACCAACGTGAGACATATTTTTTGCAATCTTTCTTTACTTTATCGTATGGAAAGTGCTTATACCCTAGTTTAGAGTTGTTCAAGCCTCCTAGTAATCCACTGAAATGCCCCATCGACTGTTGTCTAACTACTAAAACTGGGACCGTGCGGAGATACTCAGAAAATAAACCACTTCAACGATCACTGATCTATAGACTAAACGCATACTTAGGTCCTTAACCTCGCAAACTGGTGGGCCAACTGGGTGTAAGTGCCTGTTTGCAATAAGATAAAATACACTCTTATTCTTCTGACTCTGTCTTGCCATTATAAGACACTGTAGAATCTATTGTAAAGCACGAGGCTTCAAATTATTCTTAATGTACTAAATCTTTGTATCAAAATCGAAAAATGAGTTCTATGTCACCTTTATTTACCTTTATTACGATGTTATATAATTATTCCCTTAAATATACTATATAAAAATAAGTCGGGTTTTCCTTCCTGACGCTATAACTCCAGAACGCACGAACCAATTTCCACGGTTTTGCATTTGTTGGAAAGGTCTCGGGGTCCGTGAGGTTTATAGCAAAGAAAATTTATAAAATTTAACGTGGGTAACACCGCGGGGCACAGCTGGTCTACTACATAAAAATAAGTCGGGTTTTCCTTCCTGACGCTATAACTCCAGAACGCACGAACCGATTTCCACGGTTTTGCATTCGTTGGAAAGGTCTCGGGCTCCGTGAGGTTTATAGCAAAGAAAATTCATAAAATTTTACGCGGGTAACACCGCGGGGCACTGCTAGTTTCAGATAAATTAATAAGTAAATAACTACCTACTGTAATGTTATCTTTTTAATAAGTAAATGGTGAGAAATAAACCAATTATTAAATCATTATTATTTTAGCTATTGGATTGCGGAGTAGATGAATGTACCTCAGTGTCGTCTTATTGAAGCTTATTTTATTTTTAAGGTTCCATTAAATGGTAAAAGAAGCTCATATGTCGTGACCTTATTTGTTTCCGACCTGATTTAATTAGAATCAAACGTTAGTTACAAAAAAAAAGTTGGGACTATATTTTTCATAAAATGTACGTGACTAAAGTGAAAATAGCTGAGCGTATTACATGGTAATATGCAGTAGGTCCGTTTATGTATCTGTTACTGCGGTATATATCATATAGATTGCAAGCGCCACAAACAATAAAGAAGCGTTTCTTTTGTATGTAAAACGGATACAACCAATGTCGGTTGCGCATAGCGCGAGTCATCTCAATTCCTTCAATATGTATTAGGAAGGCACGCGAAACTTTTGCGGAACGAAAACAGGTGCCCGTAAATGAACTTTGTGCCTTATTCTCTCATGGGGATCAATATAAATGGGTAACGCTTATACTGTCAACTTTCTGAAGGAGGTCGTTAGATCTTCTTTCGAAAATGTTTTACACGAAATTAGACTGAATTGTTTTGTTGTTACATATATTTTCACCAGGTCGTGGGGCACTAGCGTATCCTGTGTACTAGCTACCTTCTTAATGCGGTCAAGGCGTTCCTTCCAAATGGCAACATAACAGAAACCTTGGTGAGGCCCATGTCTAACCAGTGGACGATATGAGGCTGATGATGATGAGATAATAATAATAATATAATATGTAGGGACAATGTCACACAGATCATCCTAGCCCCAAACTAAGCAAAGCTTGTACTATGGGTACCAGGCGACGATATACATATTTATATAGATAGACAAATACTTAAATACATAGAAAACATCAATACTTACTCACTTTTAGTTCTCTTAACTAATTTGAGACTTATTATATATATATATAGGGTGGCCGAGGACTTGATGTTCAAACGGAAAATTTATATACTTTATGATGAGGACTATCCGAATCACCCCCATGTATGTTCTACGATTTTGCGTTTTTTTGATAGTTGAAAATTTATGAGCCCTGAACTCAAACCCTAATTTTGAACTTTCGAATAAATTCTAAGTCAGTTCTGCAATGATTAGATAAACCATACTTTTTAGGGTGTTAGGTTAATCTATACTAATTAGTTATCACAAAAAAACTGAAGCAGAAATGTTCCACAAAACGAGAAAAAATCTGATGTTAGGTGAAAAATATCATTACGAAAATTCTATCTCGAAAACTACGCAAAATCGTAGAACATACATGAGGGTGCTTCGGTTATTCTTCATCATAAAGTATCTAAATTTTGTGTTTGAACGTCAACTTCTCGGCCAGCCTGTATATATCTAATCTCAAAAATGAGATATCATAAATTTTATCATCCGGCGTTACTCGAACCGGCTTTCTCTATCAATAAAGGGTAGACGCTCTGCCCTTCCTCTTCAAAAGTATATCAATATCTTTTCCTCTACCTGTTCCAGCATTTCACCGATAGTTTTACTCTCTCTTCAAACTAATTCTCTACATTCTTCGCCAACACAACATTTTAGTATACGTTGAATCATTTCCTCTTCACTTCTCTTTGTTTCAGTTAACATGATTCACGACAGTATATATTCCTTTTGGTAATAAGTTCTGAATGGTAGCCCCGACGCGACGTGAGTCGTAACCAGATATTTTTGTCCCTATAAAATCTTATTATGTCAATCTTGTACGATAAGTTTAGATGAACACTTTTAACGTTGATATAGGATGCAACATGCGTAGATATCCTGGCTCCTTCGCACGTCTAAACTACTTCAAGGGTAGCGGGTACTGCCGCAGATCTAGCAGAGGGCTTCAAGCGGAGAAAGTATGCTTCCATCGGTGATGGGTATATTTTTCTTCCATTTGGACTTGAAACTATGGGCCCATGGGGTTCAGACACGCAAAAATTTGTAAAGAGTTTGTCCAGACGCCTTGTGGAATCTTCAGGTGACCCAAGGGCGGGAGGGTACCTCGGCCAGCGTATCAGCTTGGATATACCACGAGGCAATGTTGCTAGCTTTTGGGCACACTACCCGCAGATTGTGACTTAAATGCTAATTTTTATTTGTAAATTGTTTTCTTTTTAGGTAGAATTTTAACTAGAATCTAAGACACCATTAGATATATACAACATGTAACTTAATTAACGCACACCCTGAAAATAGCTTGTTCAGAATCGTTTACTGAATCCATTTATATCATTTTTAATACAGGTAATTTTTTATTCCAAAAATAATAGAAACTACGGAAATTATTGTCATATTAACACTGTACAGTCACAACATATTGAAATGGACGCAAGTCAAAGTACTAAGACTTTTAAAATCGCAGTTTTATTAGTATTCATACAAATTCCATCGTTCAACACAAAATAAAGAAAAATATTTTTTTTCCTAGAAACTAATTTAGTAAATAACAATTCATACATACATAGATTCACGCCTGTTTCCCAGAGGGGTAGGCAGAGACAACGGATTTCCATTTGTCACAATCTTTGCACACGTCTTTTGCCTCGATTACTGTCATTAACAATACATATACATGTTATATTAAAAAATCAGTGTATGTATTATGATTACAACATACTATTCTAATTGGGGTGTCTGAGGGTGTGCGTTAATTACGTTGTTTTATGGGAATATAGAAAAACGAGATGTTATAATATATATATTTATTTTTATGCATGTAGCGTAGCGGTTAAGACATTTTGATTACTTTTTATTCAGATTCAATTACTATTATACCACAGACAACTATTTATGTGACCCAGAAGTAATTTTTATCCGTTAATTATATGTTTGTTGAGCCATGACCATAGTGCGAGCGTTGTCTTAAAAAAAAGATTTAAATATTGTAAGAAATTTTATTTACTAGGTTGTCGCTACATAATCTCCTAAAACCTAAAAAGGAGAACATTTTATTTTCATCAAAAAATCCTCTGAAAAACGTTCGCAAAGCGAGTTCCTAAAAACATTCTTCACAATTTTTTGCGAGAAATCTCGCCTGAGGCTGTGACTTCAATATGGCGCGATCGGCCGTTCCTAATGTCAGATAAAGGCTCCCATAATTCATGATTACCACAAAAAAGTAACATAGAGCCACGATTAAGGCTGTTAGAAAATCTTGTATTAAGAGGCTGACTGCACTCTTTTCTTGCAAGTTTTTTGCTAATACACTAGCTGTGCCCCGTGGTTACCCGCGTTAACCTTTATAGTCAAAGTCAAAATCATTTATTCCGTAAAAATTTTACATATGTGTGGAATCGTCATATTTTTTTACCCTACCGTGCAGTGCATGACGTGGCAGCTACTGAGAAACACTGCCAGAAAACTCAGTAGGAATAAAATATACTTAAGATTAATTACAATCATGTGTGTTCACTCAGAACAACTTAATCCCAAGCATTTTTATCACTTAAATAATCAGAAATTTTGTAATATGCCCTGCTACACAATTTGGCTTTAATAATTCTTTTAAACTTATTCGTAGACAATTCTCTAATATCATTGGGAAGTTTGTTATAGAATCTTATACATTGCCCCATAAAAGAGTTACTTATTTTGTGGAGACGGGTAGTATGCAATATGAGATTATTCTTATATCTAGTATTTACATTATGTGTATCGCTCCTTTTACAGAAGGAATTGATATTTTTATGCACATATAGTAAGTTTTCATATATATACTGAGATGGTACAGTTAGAATGTTAACCTCTTTGAACTTAACTCTTACAGACACTCTCGGGCCAAGATTATAGATAGCTCTTACAGCTCTTTTTTGCAATATGAATATGGTGTTAATGTCAGCAGAGCTACCCCAGAGAAGAATTCCATAGGACATTACACTATGAAAATAACTGAAATAAACCATTCTAGCTGTGTCAACATCAGTCAGCCGTCTAATAGTTTTCACTGCATATGCTGCAGAACTCAATTTGCCAGACAGTTTTTCTATTTGTGGGCTCCATTGTAGCTTTGATTTGTGGGCTCCATTGTAGCTTTGAAATATTTATAGCCTATGTGTTAATCCAGGTTGTCAGCTAACTTCATACGAAATTTTATTAAAATCGATCTAGCCGTTTAGACGTGAAGTAGTAACAGAAATACACACTCACAAACTTTCGCCTGTATAATATTAGTGAAATAACCATTTCGAAAACGTTAACTATAATTTAAAGAGAAGAGTATGCTACACTGTTATGTACAAAACAATAGAACTTTATTTCTCATCAAAATTGGTACAATCATATTATCGCTTTATAGTTTTTCCAGACAAATGTTGAGTGTGTTGCCAGTGATGACTTATGGAAAAGTGGTCGCTCGCTATGGGCCTCATTAGAAAATTTCAGGGTCATCTAAAGAGCAATGGAGAGGGCTAAGCTCAGAGTTCCCTTACAAGATTTAATCAGAAATGGAACAATCCGCAGGCAAATCTACATCACCGCCAGAGCCCGTAGAATTGCAAAGCTGAAGTGACAGTGGGGAGAGCACATAACTTGTAAAACCAGCGACTGTTGGGGCAGAAAGGTTCCGAGTCGAAACCACAGACCGGAAAACGCAACGTGGACAGACCTCAAAATGAATCGATGATCTTGTGAGGGAAGCTAGAAACAAAATTTCCCTCATTTGAGATTAAATTTACGCTTTTCATTGCAAGTAATGCTTATTAGCATTTCTTGTAATGAAAAGCGTAAATTTAGTTAAGTTTATTAACTAAAATGTAATATTTAAATTCCGTAATAAAAATTCCCAACGATCGCAAAAAAACGCTTAAACAAAAGAAAGAAAAAATTATAATCTTCTCTTGGTCGAATTTCGCCCACAACGGGCAGTCTCAATGGAGACTAACGGAGGACACATTGTAGTATACAAGTGTGTATGCAAACACAGCGCACTTTCTATTGCATCACTTTCATGGTGCGATGGGATGACAAGCGATACGATCGGAAAGAAGTCAGGTGATCAACAGCTTTACTCGCTCAGCAAGGCACACCCCAGTGCCTTGGTGAGCGCACGTACCATATAAAAATCTTATAGTCTAATCGATACTTGCTACTTTTGTAAAGTTGACAAAAAATTTGGATTTCCAGCCTCACAATCAAGGTATTGCGAGTCTGTGACAAAATATTCTATCATAATGTAACGTTTCAGTGCTAAAGAGATAAGGTTTTTACCGTGTAAAAAGTAATGTATAAAAGATAGGTACGTAATTAATTACTTTAATAATGAGGTTACATCTATTCTTTCATATGGAATTTACTTAATACTAATACGCATCATGCTGTGTGGTGATGGCGGCGAATATCAGTATATCTTTACCCCATCTCATCCCGTGGGGAACTTTGAATTAGACCCGAGGGATTAATTTCTGAGCTTAGCTTCACCTTACTGCGATCTCCAACCCGTCTGCCAAGCGAGGCGACTATGACGTTACTCCCAAGATGGTTTTTGGGGGAGACTTTTGTTTAGCAGTGGACTTCTTACAGCTGTTATTTTAACGCTAAAAGTGATTTTGGGACTTTTCTGTAAAAATAAAGATTTCTCAGCAACAGCCCGAAGTCTGGGAGTTGGCGGTATTATACCCCCGTGCGTCAGAGTGCACGTAAAGCTGTCGGTCCTGTACCTGATCTCTTTCGTGTCTTCGGATGTCTCTGTCTATCAGATCATGAGAGGGATAGAATAGAAAGTGCTCAAGACAGACAGACAGATAAGGGTTCCGTTTTTTTACGGAACCCTAAAAACCGCATTGAAATTGGTCCATCCGTTTGAGACCTATGATGCCATAGACAGACACACACACAGATGGACATCGTCAACGTCAAACTTATAAATAAACCCAACAGAAGTAATATATGGACTGGTCAAATGTATTCGATTTTTGAAATTGAGCGCACGCAACAATGAACTAAAGAAGAAAGAACTAAGTCAAACTTTAGTTAAGGAGTCAGTAAGAAACTCAACAAGGAATTTAAAACATCCGACAATTCCTTAGGAAATGTAAAAATTAAAAGTTGAAACGACGGCCTCCAACTGTTAAATGATTCATAAAAGAATTCTGCTGAATTAAAAACTTTTCAAAGTTTCCTATCTCGTTCCGATTGTACTACGGGTCAGGGATTTGTAAGGGTAGAACAAAAAATATTTTCCTTTCATATTATTTTTGATATTTCTCGGACTAAAGGACTTTGCTTTTGTTTTGCAGAAAGTTTGGTTGGATTTGTGACAAAAGATTAGTCTTTTTTGGTGGAAAATGTTTTGTCGGATCAAAGGTTAAATTGTGGAGATCCATTCTTTTAAGCAAACACGTTTTCCAAGTTATTTTTAGTATCTATATCTGATCTATCTATCTATATCGAGATCTAGATTTGATACTAAAGGCAGGACCGACACGCTACTTTAGCGCTAATACAAAATTCGACTCGTGAATCTTTTGTGATATTTCAAAGCATATCTGAATAACATATTTGTTAAGATAAATATCTTAAAGAAAATTTACTTACAAGTTTGATTAATGATGTCATAAAGATCACCTTATCTTACATGTAAAAAATAAATAATAAGACTAAATATTTCATCATCATCATCCTAAATATTTATTTGAAAATATAACTATAATCATAATATCCTAGGACATTATTAACACGCGGTTATCTGATCCCAAACTAAGCAGAACTTACGCTATGGAAAACAGATAACTGAAATTTTAATATATATAACATATACTATTTTTCTTTTGTAAATACATATCTCGAAACCGGTTACGTTTGGGGTAGGGTGTTTCGTAGTAAAATCACGCCTTTTAGGGGTCTAACTCTCAGACCCGGTATAATTTTAATTTTATATATACGAAACAAAATTAAGTACTTATACATAATTTGTATTAATTAGCGAGTTGGAATATAAATAATTCTAGAGACTAGGATCTATTGTTACAGGTACAGCAGTGCAACATGAAGCATCAATAGTCCTCTGATATCGGTGTACGATCGGCTCTGGTGTCTGTGTTTTCCTCTGCATGTCGTGGGTAGTCTAGATCTGTAATAGTTTCAATATCACAGAATGTGTATGAACATGTGCACGGCGTGAAACCTTTTCTCGAATCATGCGTAGAAACAGTATTTGTAGGTACTTGAACAACCCGCATGGGACAGTCTTGAGACGTCATTACAGCTACACATTTGTACTGAACAGGAGGTGACTCTTCGATATCGTTAATCTGCTCCGTTTGGGTAGTGATCTCACTCAATAATCTCCTTGTTACAGGCTATATATATATATATATATATATATATATATATATATATATATATATATATATATATATATATATATATATATTAAAAACAAGTAATATTAGTCTGTTCTCAGTTTATATCACGAATATTTGTTTCTGAGTCATGAATGTTTTCTATGTATATAAGTATTTATCTATCTATATAAGTATGTATATCGTTGCCTGGTGCCCATAATACAAGCTTTGCTTAGTTTGGGGCTAGGATGATCTGTGGGACATTGTCCCGAGATATTATTATTATATAGTTTTAACACTCAATTTGTTATCTCTTCTTAGTTATTTATTTATTTTATTTATTTATTTAAACTTTATGCGCGTATAAAGGTAGGTAGAAATGAGGTACAAAGGCGGACTTAATGCCTAAGGCATTTTCTAGCAGTCAACCTTAAGGTAGTGCAGAGATTATTAGATAGGTGCATTAGGTCCTCCCGGCCGAATTTCGACCACGGCGGCCAGTCTCAATGGAGATTAGCCAATTGCGCAGGGCATATTATAGTGCACAAGTGTGTGCGCAAACACAGGGGCACTTTCTATTCAATCACTCTCATGGTCCGATGGGACGACTAGCGAGACGACCGGAAAGAGGTCAGGTCCAGGACCTAATAACTTTATATTAATGTTATTATTAAAGAATGTCTTCTGTAAGGCGGAGGTACTTCCCCAGTCGGGCTGCTCTTTAAGCGAATGAACGCTGTGCCCTACCCCTCTTAAATATATAATAATCTTATCTTTTGATTCTGAACTCTAAATAGCACATAGCTCTTAGAACCGACGGCCGTTGGGGCAGAAAGGTTCGCGAGTGGAGACCACGAACCGGAAGAATAATGTTGTGTTTCTGCGTGTGAGTAAGGTCGCCAGAGCTCATTGGGTGGGTGGAAGGGTCAGCAACACTTGTTGCTGACTCTCCTCTGGTGTTGCGAGTGTACATGGGCGGCAGTGATCACTTACCATCAGGTGACCCGGTAGCTCGTTTGTCGCCCTATGCCATTAAAAAAAATAACATTGTAATTTACGTCCATTTATTAAAAACCCATTATGAAATAAAAACTCCCATGACTTTCCAATTTACGTCTCTCGGAATTCATAAAAGTAAATTTATTAAACACTGACGTAGTAATGAATTACAGTCATTTTCCTGTCGGTTTATTTATTTAGCACTGATATATGGTCGAGAGAAATTTGCTGAACATTGCATTCGCTGTGGTGGCGCCAATGGAAATATTTTGTTGATTTCACGCTTTAACACGTTAAAAGGTAAGTGTCTCACAAAAAAACGTAAAATTTACTAGCTCACTTTTTTATTTAAATTATTAGTTTACAAGCTGTGCACCGCTGTTTTACTCGCGTCAAACAATATAAATGTGCTGAAACATCTTCTTAGAAACTTTTTGACCTCCGAATATTTAAAAAAAATCTCTATTTGTACTACATAAGTAAAAATATATAATTATTAATGTCAGCAATTTATTTTATTGCCATTTTGTATTTTGAAGTTGCCTTTAATATTTTTTTATTATATATTTTTTTTCTTAGTATAATATAATTTATTCATTGATTTCATTAACTTTTGGCGTTGGTGTGGTTGGCAAATGCTTGCTTTTCACGCCGGAGGTCATGGATTCGATTCCCATCCAGGACAGTTATTTGTGTGCATGAACGTGACATGTCTATTTGTCCTGAGTCTGAGTGTAATTATGTATATGAGTATGTATCTACAAAAAATAAATGTATCATATCAGTTATCTGGTTTCCATAGTACAAGTTCTGCTTAGTTTGGGAACAGAAAGCCTTGTGAATAATGTCCCAGGGTATTATTATTATTATTATATTAGAGGTATATTGTAAATGTCTCCCCTTAATACAGGCTAATTAGGTAGTAGATTATCTAGATGGGCAGCACGACAACGATTTTGCGTAGTGTGTTATGTACTAATTATTATGTAATAACTATGTGTCTTTTAATGAAATAAAGATTTATTATTATTATATTATATTAATGAAGCTCTACAAAACCTAACTAACATTTGTACGCACTGTAGCTATGGCAAACATGACTGTTATATCTTAAGTGTATTATCTTGCATGCAAACTGTATGTATCCTCATGTTTGGACAAAAAAATAACAGGGTCTCTCTGATCATACTGCGATCGCCAACCCGTTTGCCAAGCCAATTATAAAAAAAAATGAAAGCGTTTTTTTTCAGAAAAAATATATGTTACAATCCCTTTTTACCTCTGCCAAACTGCAAAGCAGTTTTTGGTAGACGTAGCTGCTCTTTTTTTTAGTGAAACTTTTCCATATTCCATTTATGGCATATACCTCCAGATGATTGACATCTCCTTTGCGGAAAGCTTTTGGGGAGGCCTTTGTCCAGCAGTGGACTTAATTTGGCTGAGATGGTTAAGGGATACGCGATGACGGAAAATGTAATGTGCCTTAAATGGACCATGGATATCGTCGGACGTCGGACCATGGATCGTAGGTAGAGGGAGAGCGAGTATGGTAGCAGAGATGCATTCATTAAAGAACCTAACCTTTAGAAAACCAACTCTATGTATAATTACATCATGTTAAAAAGAGCTGATACTCTTACGCTTCTGGTCTGTTTATTAATCAAACATAGCTAAAAACCACCCGAACAAAAGCTTTGGCTTTCAAATGAAAAAAGCGCATCAAAATCGGTTCATCCGTTTGAGAGCTACGATGACACAAAAAAACACACACACACACAGACAAACATCGACATCAAACTTCTAACACCCCGCTTCTTGCGTCGGGGGTTAAAAATGAACATAACATCATCATCATCATATCAGCCGAAAGACGTCCACTGCTGGGCAAAGGTCCCTCCCAAGGATCTCCACAATAGCCGGTCCTGCGCTGCCCGCATCCAGCGGCTTCCCGTAACCCTTCCAAGATCGTCGGCCCACCTTGTAGGGACGCGCCCACGCTGCGTCTCAACATAATTGAATTTACTTATTATTAACACACACACACACACACACACAGAGAGATAGAGAGAGAGAAAGAGAGAGAGAGAGAGAGACAGATCGACATCAAACTTATAAGACCCGCCTTTTTGCGTCTGGGGTGAAAAGTGGAAACAATTTTCTTCATATAAAGCCATCTGCCATGTAAAAGATATCTTTATTTCCAGATAAAAGAATATATTCTGAGAAATAACTTACGGTTGGTGTCATTGTAGTCGTGGAGACGTGATGTGTTCATGTTCACTGTCGCTCGTCCTCCTGAAATCAAAGAAAATAATATTATATTAGAACTTGAATATATTCGTAGAATTTATTGACTGTATTTTAATATTAAGATATGTTTTATTCTAAGAACTGTAAGGCCTCCTACACACTATGCGGCTAGCCGCAATGCGGCCAGCCGTGCGGCTGACCGTATTCAGATATTTGTACTAGAAAGTAGTTTTTATACGCACGGTGATGCGGCAGCCGGTCAGCAATATTGATTTCTGACGGCTGACCGCATTCCGGCTAACCGCATAGTGTGCAGGAGGCCTAACACTTAATGTCCTCTTAGCCGAATTACGGCCACGGCGGCCAGTCTCCATGGAGTCTAGCCATCTGCTCGGGACATATTATAATGCACAATTGAGAGAAAAATCCCAAAATCACTTTTGGCCGGAATTTGAACCCAGGACCTCGTTATCTGCGGCTGAACACGATACCGCTAGACCAACGAGGCACAACTTACATAGACTTTGTTAATGAAGGCTCAGTAAAGAAATGGCACACAAAAGCATTATTCAATCTTAAGTAGTGCGATGGACTGATGGACACGTATGAAAAACATTAAAGAACCCCGGAGGATATTGTAGCTTCGCCATCCAGACTAGACATATTCCTTTAATCAAGAAAGCTAAAACGCGTTGTGGTGATATAGTTTACTGTACCATGGGAAACCAACATCCCTAGGGATCACGTGTTAAAGACAAAACAAGCATTATTATTAAACAAATGAAATAACCAGAAATGGCTTTTGGCAAATTTTAATGCCGTGGAAGTGGATGCGACGGGTATACCAGCAAAATCCCTCTAAAACCTATTAAAAGACTCAGAATTATCATGAACTTCCGTAAGTTCTATATTATAACGAGCATCCAAAGTGGCATATTTAGGATCATGATGTGGTCCCGGCCGATTTCGGCCACGGCGACCGCTTCTTCCCCTACTGTAAGCGACGTTCGTGTGCTCGCATGTGACTTAACTATGTAGCCAATTTTATTTGAAAATATCCTCGTACATTACGGGCATGTGAGCACACCGTTGTCATAATTGTAATTGATAGCCGCAGGTGGTCTGGCTTTCAATTCATCCCGCTTAGTATCCAGCTCAGTGCGCCTTCCAGACTCGAAACAGTCGACTTTGTCTTGGACTAAAGTCCGCCATTTTGACCGTTTGGCTGCCCGCTGTTCCCATTGCGAGGGCTCTACGCTACAGTTCTTCATGTGGCGCTTAAGCACATCTTTATACCTGAGGAGTTGCCGCCATGCTTTCGCTTGCCCTCCTCAAGTTCCGAGTAGAATATGCGCTTAGCCACTCGTTGCTCTGCCATGCGTGACACATGTCCGCACCACCACTTGGCTAGGAAGAGGGGGAACACTGAGAGACAGAGAAGGTAAGCGTTGATGCATCACAGGGGGCCCCCCTTAAAAGTACGTCTGAGCCGCAAATCTCGGACTCTGTCGTGTGTTCCCTCCTCTATCACATGGACCCGGTTTCCGCACGGTGAATCCATGGAATGCTAAGAATTAAGTCTTTATTTTAATATTACAGACAAGGGAAAATAGATTTATGGAACGAACACCTTTATTAAATTTGATTTCTATAGGTTTTTCTTCAGACCAATTACCTTTTTTGTTGCTTTTCCCTTTATTGATTTAACTTGGGATATTTATAAAATGAGAAACAGATTTTATACTTTTTGATTCGGGTATGAAAAATGGACTAAATCTTGAAATACTTTTGTAGAAAATTTGCTAATATTGTATTAGTATAGTATTGATAAATTAAGTTTGATATTAAGACAATTTATACAGATACCAGCAAATCCAGCTATCCTTATCTGTCAAGTTTGTTTTATAGATTTTATCTGAAAAGCATAAGGTATACTTTCAATTGGGGAAATTTTAAAGATGGGGGTAGCTTGATGTGCTGGCATCTGTACGTAGGGCTGTCAATTTTACTTTAATATCACAACACAAGGAAATAAAATATTCGTAGGAAAAGCGAATATATTTTTATTTCTATTGATTGCCTTAGGACTTGGCTTCGTAATAATATCTTATCTATATTTTCTTTAATTATTGTAATATCTTTTTATAATTATAACACACAATACAGAATGTCCGTTTTGATATACATCCAAATAGAATTAATGACTTTTTCGTCTTTGTTCTCTTTAAATAATCATAAGTACGATGATATAATTGACAGCACGTGTAGCGCTGCGGTTAAGACAGCCGCCTTGCCACTTCGTGTGTTGGGTTCGGTTCCCGGGCAGGATAACTAATTGTGTGACCAATAAATAGTGGTTCTGAGTCTGGATGTACTTTGTGTCCGTCAATTATATGTTTGTAAAGTACGGGGATTCGTTAATCTAGTGCGGAAGTTGTCATTATAAAAAAACGTTGTACTCCAGTAGAGTGAATAAAATTGCAAGTATTTTTCACGGTACATGACTTAACATAGTAATCATTCCTCCATTCTAAATCTTAAAAAAACGTTCCTGTTTTTTACTATAACATGTAATGTATTAACGTAATAATACGAAATTTTAAGGCATCACTTCTCAAAGTAAGATTTAATTAGTCTTTTCTACACTATAGAAACTAACATAAAATGTTTATTCATCGTGCAACATTAACCTCATTTATTATTGTTGAACAGCGGGCTCACTTGTATGATGGGTGGACTAATAACTGCACCGTTTTACATAACAATTTTTATTTCCACAACGGTAAAACAAAATACAGAAATACGTCAGAGCTATTGAAACGTCGAATGTGACTAGAACGGGTTTTGTGTCACTCCGGGCGTCGATGGCTCGCTGTTGTGCGTGTGTGCGTGCAGCGTACACACGCGAAGCGTCAACAATTATTAAAAAAAAACCTAAGCTGAGTGCAGAATTCAAATAAAATTTTAATTAATCTACTAAGTATCGTACCTACAAATAATATTTGGAAAAATAGGATTAAGAAAAAGGCTAGTCATTTTATGGCAGTCTGGCGATGCTTCGAGTGGTAAGTGCCACTGAAAGGTTTCATAAAAGCTTCTGGCGACATTTATTGTTTTCATTCAACAGAGGTATCAGCTCGCGATATGTGATTGATTACTTACTTCTATAAGAACCTTTTTGAGCCCCTGTTATATTGTGAAGGATCCATCGGGAACCCAGTTTCTAGGGTTCCCTACCCAAAGGGTAAAACGGGACCCTATTACTAAGACTTCGCGGTCTGTTTGTCCGTCTGTCACCAGGCTGTATCTCATGAACCGTGATAGTTAGACAGTTGAAATTTTCACAAATGATGTATTTCTGTTGCCGCTATAACAACAAATACTAAAAAACTAAGTATAATAAATATTTAAGGGGGCTCCCATACAACAATAAGTCAATTTTTTGCTCGTTTTTATGAATAATGGTACTGAACCCTTCGTGCGCGAGTCTCTCGCACTTGGCCGGTTTTTTAACACCTATAATGGTTTTGTAAAATTGCCTAAATCTCATAGTAGGTGCCATGCTCATCTGTTTCGATGTGTTATATTGTAGTAGTAGTAAACGGACGTCCATTACCGAATTTGCGCTGAGATTGAAAGGACTGGTTGAACCCAAATGCACCTGCCATGATCTCTCTGCACTACCCTAAGGTTGACTGGTAGAAAATGCCTTTGGCATTAAGTCCGCTATAAAAATTAAATAAATTGTGTAAACTGTAAATAAAAACCAAAGACTATCGCTACTCTACTCTCTCTCCTTGACAGTCACCGTAGCCTAGTTGGTAGTGCTCCTGCCTACGAAGCTGGTGGTCCTGGGTTCGAATCCCGGTAAGTGCAAATATTTGTGTGATGAGCACGAATATTTGTTTCTGAGTCATGGATGTTTTCTATATATGTATATAAGTATTTATCTATCTATATAAGTATGTATATCGTCGCCTGGTACCCATAGTACAAGCTTTGCTTAGTTTTGGGGCTAGGATGATCTGTGTGACATTGTCCCTAGATATTATTAATAAAAATAAAATATTCTCATCCAATGGGGGGAGTAGAAGTCATCCGATATATCCAGAGAATTGGCAGCAAAGTCTCTCTGAGTACTATGGCCATCCTACTGCGATCGCCAACCCGTCTGCCAAGCGTGGCGATAAGGGCATATCCGTCCAAATTATGGTGATAACTCCATTATGGAAATCTTTTGGGGAGGTCTTTGTCTACCTGTGGACGTTATTTGGCTGACATCAAGAAACCAATTATAAACAGTTGATTTACATGGTGCTTCATCGCCAAAAGCACGTTTAAACACGAGGAAAATTGTGCTTGACGCTTAAGCATAGGCTTAGGCGTCAAAATACACTGCAAATCGTAACAAATTAAAATAAATCCATGGTGACATAAGCACGCAAAATATAAATTTATACATAAAGTAAGAAATACCTTAAACATGCATTTAAATAAATTATAAATGGTTGTTATTCACTAAGACTTTAAAAAAGCGTTTGTAAATAGTCAGAACATGACATGTTTTTGTAGTAATACAGTTAAGTAAAAATATATATACATAATTATTTCTAGGTACAGACGCCAGCACATCCAGCAACCAACTGTCAAATTTCTTTTATAGATTTTCAACTTTATCACTTAAGCATAAGGTTAACTTTCAATTGGGGAAACTTGACAGCTTGGAGTAGTTGATGTGCTGGCGTCTGTACATGTAGATATTTAGGTACACGGATTGTATAAAAACATTTATATAGCCAAAGTTTTCCATTTTCAAATGGCATTGTAATTCAGAAAAATACGGTAAGTATTCCAAAAAGAAAAATAATGTATGTCAATTGTGACCTTTATAATATTGAATCAATCCACTGATCTGAATTGAGGAACGGATTTAACGATACCGGTGTTCGGTTCGTAAATTAAGGTAAAATTCCGGTATTTTTAGCAAACGACATCATTAAATATCTCTGGAGCATTCAAGAACATTTATTCAGGACGCTAAATTGGGAAACCAAAATAGTTAATCGCTATCCATTTGTTTAGTACGTTTGAGTAGTACTATGTAAGGTTCAGTGTAGCTACACTGAACCTTACATAAAATTCGACATAAAAGTGATAACCCTTAAAATAAAACCCTCCTTT
Organism: Pseudoips prasinana; assembly: GCA_951640165.1. Classification (NCBI taxonomy): domain Eukaryota; kingdom Metazoa; phylum Arthropoda; class Insecta; order Lepidoptera; family Nolidae; genus Pseudoips; species Pseudoips prasinana. The sequence goes on along the minus strand of OX621259.1, from coordinate 10,708,775 downwards.
TAAAAGGAAAAGTAGGCATATATGTCAAAACTATTACTACTATGGCATTTACAAAAATTCAATTGAATTAAACATAAACTAAATGATTAATCTAAGCGATCATACTAAAATAAATAAAAATTAAAAAGCATTTTATTCACGTAGACTTTAAAAAAAATAGTCAGAACATGTTTGTAGTAATATAGTTGTATACATTATTATTTCTAGTTACATAGATATTTAGGTACATGGATTGTATGAAAACATTTATAAAAAATAATTTTATAAAGCAATGATATTTAGCTAGCTTGTATTATATTATAGTAGTATATTATAGTTATTGTGAAAGAGATTATGTTTACGTTTTATTATCAAAATTTATAGTTTAATATTATTATACACTGCTATATATTTATACTCATGAATATATAACAGTGTATAATTTAAGTACAAGCTTAATTATTTATGGTTGCAGCGTTATTATAGTTTAGTGTTCGTGTTTTTGGCAGGCTGGTAGGGTTGGTTCCGGAAATGACGTAAGAGTCACAGAGGTACGAGAATACATTTTATTTCATTCATATGTTGTATAAATTGAAGTATAGTTAAGCATTGCTCGGTATAATTTGATTAAATTATATCGTACAATGCTAAACTTTACTTAAATGTATGTGTCGGTGATTTATTTTATTTTATTTATTTAGATAGAAAAACCAACAGCTATTAAACATAAAATTAAATATATACTAAGCAACAGTGAGCCAATAACAGGTTTTCACGAATTGCAACAGGCATATCAGTGCCTAGGTGATAATCAATATATAAATAAAGAATAACAACTAACTGAATAAAATATTACAAAATTTTAATACTAAATTACAGAAAAATGATTTCAGTTAAAATATTCCTTTTTGTGATGAATGGGTCAAATGATAAATCTTTGTGTAGTTTGTTAAGATCCTTGCTTGCTCGTATAAGATATGATTTATTTAATATTAATGATTATTCCTATTAAATTAGGTGCCGAAGTTATTTACCCATTAGGTTTATGGGATTGAACTCATTCGTTGTTATAAATTTACATTTTGCTCTTTAAGTTTTTACTCCTAAAATACAAAATAGAAAAAGATACACGTAACGTTTGACTATATTTCATTTGAACATATTACTTTCAATAATTTTATTAAGTACATGTATTCTTTTAAAGTGCTAGACATCATTTTATATTAAGAAGACATAATAATACCACAGCTAAATTACAGACAGTTGTTTAATTTATAGTTCAAAACAGGTGGACCCATTGTAAAGTAGCTGGCACATGAGATAAAGCATTAATATATAACACACTACGTTTAAAATAGTTTCAATAAGTAAAAACAAGTGACAAATAGATAAATGAACTATATTTCATAGCAAAAGAATTAAAATATTTACAAAATTTGTACTCTTTGGCCCATTGTAATTTAGCCACGTGTGCTGACCCCTGAAATTAGGCGTTATACGCGTACTCTTCATAAACAATATAACAGTATGTGTTATATATATCAAATATGTAACACTATATTTAAAATGTTCATCATCATCATCATCATCATATCAGCTGAAAGACGTCCACTGCTGGACAAAGGCCTCCTCCAAAGATCTCCACAATTGCCGGTCTTGTGCTATTCGCATCCAGCAGTTTCCAGCGACCCGCACAAGATCATCGGTCCATCTTGTAGGGGGCCTGCCCACGCTGCGTCTTCCGGTTCGTGGTCGCCACTCGAGAACCTTTCTGCCCCAACGGCCGTCGGCTCTACGAGCTATGTGCCCTGCCCACTGCCACTTCAGCTTGGCAATTCTTCGGGCTATGTCGGTGACTTTGGTTCGCCTGCGGATTTCGACATTTCTGATGCGATCCCGCAGGGAAACTCCGAGCATAGCCCTCTCCATTGATCTTTGGGTGACCTTGAGCCTTCTAATAAGGCCCATAGTGAGCGACCACGTCTCTGTTCCGTATGTCATCACTGGCAACACACACTGGTCGAAGACTTTCGACTTGAGTCACTGCGGTATTTTGGACGAGAAGATTTTACGTAGCTTCCCGAACGCTGCCCATCCGAGTTGGATTCTACGATTGACCTCCTTCTCGAAGTTGGACCTACCTAGTTGGATGGTCTGTCCTAGGTAAATATAGTTCTCTACAACTTCGAGTGCAGAGTCACCAACTTTCAATTGAGTGGGTGCAACATGGACGTTTGACATGATTTTCGTCTTATCCATGTTCATTTTCAGACCCACTTGTTGAGAGACTCTGCTGAGGTCACCGAGCATTGTACCGAGGTCTTCCATGGTCTCAGCCATGACTACGATATCATCGGCAAATCGAAGGTGAGTGATGTACTCGCCATTGACATTGATGCCAAAGCCTTTCCAGTCCAGAAGCTTGAAGACGTCTTCCAATGCAGCGGTGAACAGTTTCGGAGATATAACATCTCCCTGTCTCACGCCTCGCTGCAAGTGGATAGGTTTCGAGATCTGGTCCTGGAGTCGCACTGACATAGTGGCGTTTTCATACAAACACTTTATCACCTCGATATACCGGTAGTCAATTTGGCACCTTTTGAAAGACCTCAGCACGGCCCATGTTTCGATAGAATCAAAGACTTTCTCATAGTCCACAAACGCTAAGCACAGTGGCTTGTTATACTCTTCGGTCTTCTGTATAACTTGCCGCAGCGTATGTATGTGGTCTATGGTGCTAAAGCCTTTTCGGAAAACGGCTTGTTCGGGAGGCTGGAAGTCGTCAAACCTGCGCGCGAGACGGTTCGTAACGACTCTCGAAAACAACTTGTAAACATGGCTCAGCAGTGTGATGGGTCTATAATTCTTCAATAGGGTTTTGTCGCCCTTTTTGAAGAAGAGCACCACCACACTTCTGTGCCATGCTTGTGGCGTTTGACCATCTAGTATGACGGAGTTAAATAACTTCTGAAGGGCCCGTAGGATTGGTGTACCACCCGCCTTCAGAAGCTCTGCTGTAACTCCATCATCACCAGGCGCCTTGTTGTTCTTGAGTTGTTTGAGAGCCATTCTAATCTCGTACAGGCTGACGTCCGGGACGTCTTCGGTGTAATGTCGGGTTAGTCGTGCTCTGGGATCTGAGGCATGACTTTTGACAGGTGGCTGTGTTGTCGTATATAACTGTCCGTAGAACTTCTCGATCTCTCCCAGCAACTCAGGTTTAGACGTGACGATTCTACCATCCTCAGTCTTCAGCTTCGTCAGTTGGCTCTGTCCAACAGACAGAGCTCTTGCGAACACTTTGGAGCCTTTGTCCCGCTCAATGGCCTCTTTAATACTAATTGTATTAAATTGCCGCGTGTCGCGAGTCAAAGACTTTGAGATCTGTCTGTTGAGCTGCCGATATCTGGTAGCATCATCTGAGGATGTCAGAACCATTTTCCGTCTATCTTCCATAAGTTGCAGGGTAAAGTCAGAGATCTTTTTAGTTCTGTTTGTACGGCGGGCCTTGAAGACCTTAGACCCAGCCGTATGGACAGCTTCTACGAGCCTGTCATAGTATGAGTCCACTTCCTCGCAGTCTGCTAGGCATTCGAAACGGTTTTGCAGTTCGAGCTGAAATGGTTCTGGACGTGGATAGGTAAAGGTCGGAGCGTAGACCTTATCAGTCGGGACCTCTGGAGTTTGACATTAAGGTTCAATGAGCCTCTGACCAGTCTGTGATCGCTCCCGGTTTTAACCGCATTGATCACGGAGACATCATTGAACATCTGTCGTCTCGTCGACAAGATAAAGTCTATCTCATTTTTAGTTATACCATCGGGGCTCACCCAGGTCCATTTGCGGTGATCCGGCTTCCTGAAGAAGGAATTCATCATAAAGAGTCCCTCCTTCTCCATGAAGTCGGCCAACATTTGGCCCCGGGGGTTCCGGTCACCAGTTCCAAATTGCCCCACTCTCAGCTCATTACCGAATCGTTTGCCCAGCTTCGCGTTAAAGTCCCCCATGACCACAGTGAAATAGGAGTTAGAGGTATGTATGGCTCTGGATATGTCCTCATACATAACCTCGACTTCATCGTCGGAGTGTGTCGAAGTGGGTGCGTATACCTGTATAACCTTCAACGAATACCGCTTGGTGATTCTGAATATAAGGTACGCAACCCTCGTCGACACACTCTCGATTTTCACTAGGTTGTTCACGAGGGACTTGTGGACTATGAACCCGACACCACCTTGGGATATTTGGTCACCCTCCCGGTAATAGAGCAGGTTTCCGGATTTCAGTATTATCGAGTCCTCCCCCTCTCTTCGGACTTCAGATAATCCTACAATATCCCAATGTAACCTGCTCAATTCTTCCTCCAGTTCGGTTATCTTCTCGTCGGACCGCAGTGTACGTGTGTTATATGTTGCCAGGGCCAGAGGTCGTCGGTGTTGGTAACGTGAAATCTGCCGGGGATTCTTAGCACCCCCTGCCCTGCCGTGACCACGGCTGTTACCACGGCTGGGAATAGCAGGGCTGCCGGGGACTGGGGGCCGTGGTTTGGTTGTATCCATCATTTGAGGGGATTTGCCATAATCGCCACGCTTGGCAGACGGGTTGGCGATCGCAGTAAGGTGGACATGGTACTCAGGAGAACGCTGCTGCCCGTTCTCTGGTATATATTTAAAATGTTACCAACAAGTAAAAAGAAGTGACAAATACATAAACGATCTGTATTTTAAAGCCAAAGAGTTCAAATGTTTACGAAATTTGAACTCTTTGGCCCATTGTAATGAAGCCACGTGGGCTGACACCTGAGGTGAGGCGTTAGACGCGTCCCCTTTATTAAAAAAGTTAAAATGGCTCCACAAAGTCAAAAAAGTGTAAAATAGATTAAACAAACTGAATTTGAAAACCAAAGAGTTTCCAATATCCTTTGATTTATTTGATTTATTATACTCGTAATTCAGTAGCTTCTAGCGACCCGCTAGAAACTACTGAATTATAATAGCGGAAGACCGGGAATTGTCGAGTGCTCTGGGGGACGCCTATGTCCAGTAGTGGACGTCTTTAGGCTGATATTTTTTATTACCTTTTTTATCCGAGTGGTTTTCACTGTTCATGAATAAGTATCCTAAACCGACGAACATTTATGAAGAATACAATGACAGTAAACGAGGCAAAAGATGTGTGCAAAGATCGTGACAAATGAAAATACGTTGTCCCCTTTTGAAACCTTTTCACCTGCGGAGAACGAGGTCCTGGGTTCATATCCCGGGCCGGGCCATAAGTGATTTTGGGAGTTTTCTGTAAAAAGAAAATTTCTCAGCATCAGGCCGAAGTCTGGGAGTTTGAGTCCCTCATGCCTCGGACTGCACGTAAAGCCGTCGGTCCTATACCTGACCTCTTTCCGGTCGTGTCACAAGGCGTCCCATCGGATCATGAGAGTGATGGAATAGAAAGTGCTCCTGTGTTTGCTAGATAGCTAAACTCTATTGAGACTAGTCGCTGTGGCCGAAATTCGGTTAGGAGGATATTATTTATTATTATTATGTACTGCATAAAATCAGAGGGAATGTAGTTTAATAATTATTTTAATACATATGAACCTTTTATTTCTTGTACACTGTGTCTAGAATCAAGACATGTTGGATTTCGTACAGTAAATGTTAAGTGCTTGGTTCGTATTGGTAAATTTAGTTACTTATTTACGTTATTTGCCGTGGGTATTCTTTTTATTGCGTCTGAGTGCTCATTTGGTTTATCATACCGAATTTATTGTGCGCCATATTTTCGGGTGCCGTCAATGTGGGAAGATTTAATAAAGTTTGTATTTAGAAGAGATTGTTTTATTTATGATTTGGCGGCTTGCTGAATGTATGATGAGAACAATTATTTGTGCTTTGTAATTTATCTATAACTTAGTTAATTATCGTGTGGGCCGTGGTTATCCCAGTGTCAGAGTTGTTCAAGTCGCCCATTAGGCCTCTGACATGGCTTAACGACTGTTGCCTAATGGTTACAAACGGGAACGTCACCTTAACGCGCCCTCCGAAGCACGGAGATGCTCAAAAATGGAACCACTTTGGCGGTCACCCATCTGTGGACTGCCCGCGAGGCTAGTTGCTTGACATCAGCGCTATCTTCCTCTATAATATATAAAATAACTGTCTCGTTCAATGGCAACGAAGCTATTGTGAACTATGTCATAGAGTACATTTGCCTCCAAATATTTTCGTCGTTTTTCCAAGCTAATTAGTTTATACTTATTGAGCAGTTTCAAATTTGACAAAAAAACTTAGATTTATAAGTTAGACCATGATATCCTGTGACATGTCCCGGAATATTATTCACACACGGCCAGCTGATCCCAAATTAAGCTTGTACAACTGACGAACAGATTTAGGTACTACATAAACTACGGTTTCTGTGTACATTTATTATAATGTAATCATCATTTATAACCTGTGTTATGCACATAAACGATTTGTTTTGAACTTGCGCTGAACTTTTTCAATCTCTTTATCAATATATTACTATAAGCCCGTGAATAATATCTAGGGACTATGTCACACAGATCATCCTAGCCCCAAACTAAGCAAAGCTTGTACTATGGGTACCAGGCGACGATATACATACTTATATAGATAGATAAATACTTAAATATATAGAAAACATCCATGACTCAGAAACAAATATTCGTGCTCATCACACAAATATTTGCACTTACCGGGATTCGAACCCAGGACCACCAGCTTCGTAGGCAGGAGCACTACCAACTAGGCTACGGTGACCGGTACTGATATGATAGATGATATCTACAATAGGTCCCCACTTACACTTACGGAATAAAGTATTTTGTACTTGTAATAGTAAATACAAGGATAATCGTAAGTTAAGTATAAGGAGAAGCTCGTCGGGTTGGCTTCGAATTCAAAGGACCGGACCCCATTGCTCCGTGAATTATATAGTGATATCAAGTACTCAATAGCCGCGCAACGGTTATGACGTAGCTGCTATGTTATAATAATATATTTACATTGTGATTATTTATTTAATTAGTGATTATCATTTTATTAATAACTATAATAATTCTATAATAATTTTACATTTTAAAACTATTATTAATCGATATTAGACTTTCAAATGGTTGTCACTGATAAAAATATAAATAGGGTAGGAGAATTATTAAAGAGGCATTCTTTCTCCCAGTTTATTATTATACTCTGCATTCTTTGTACGACGGTAGATGAAAACGTTACTCTGTTCGATTAAATATTGTGTGTGGAAAACATCTCGGGAGTTTTAATGTGCAAAACCTACGAGTGCGTAATAAAAGAAAAAAATGATAGGTATATAATAACCGCTTCCTAATACCACAGTATAAATAATATAGAAAGTACGGAAACTACCTACGAACGCTCGAAACGATACACTCACACAAACATGCGCATCAGCAAGACACCTAAGCGGTTGTCGCAGTGCTGTCAGTAGTGGTTGCCGCATCAAGTCGAGTGGTCACGAATAAATTTAACATACATACATACATACATAGACTCACGCCTGTTTCCCAGAGGGGTAGGCAGAGACAACGGATTTCCATTTGTCACGATCTTTGCATACTTCTTTTGCCTCGATTACTGTCATTATATTCTTCATACATGCTCGCCGGTTTAGGGTACTTCTGACCTGCCCTTTCTTGAGAACATCTCCAATTTGGTCAGAGAATGTTCGACGTGGTCTTCCCCTTCCGGTTGTCCCATTCACCCAGGCCAGGTATACTTCTTTTGTCAATCTTCTTTCATTCATCCTTTCTAAATGGCCAAACCATCTCAGCATGCCTTTTTCAATCTTTGTGACTACATCCTCTTTCACACCACAACGCTCTCTTACATCAGTATTTCGAATTCTGTCTCTCAAAGTCACACCACACATACTTCTCAGAGCTCTCATTTCCACTGCATTTATTTTACTTTCATTCTTTTTCTGCCATACCCAACTTTCACTTCCATACATTAAAGTTGGCACTAACACTCCATCGTGCACGGCTAGTCGGGCCTTCTTTGATACTTGCCGGCTACTCATAAAGGCGTGTAGTGCCCCATTCACTCTGTTCCCCGCATTTACTCTTCTAACAATATCTTTTTCATATTTCCCATCTCTCGTAAACAAAGTTCCCAAATATACAAACTCATTCACCTGTTCGACTTTCTCTCCTCCAATCACAATATCACACGCTGTCGTGTATTCATCCCTCTCAAATACCATTACTTTCGTCTTACCTACATTCATTTTCATCCCTTTCCTTTCAAAGGATTCATACATATTTGTTACCATCACCTGCAACTCGTCCGCCGATGATGCAAGTAAAACTTGATCATCAGCGTAAAGCAGACATTTGATGAGTAACTCATTCATCCTTACACCGCATTCACTTTCTTTCAAATCTTTTAAACAGCTATCCATGAATAGGTTAAACAACCACGGTGACGCTACACATCCCTGTCTAACACCCTTTTGGATGCTAAACCACTCGGTGTATGACCCGTTAATCCTCACGCAAGCTCTGGAATCCCTATAAAGAGATTTCAGTGCTTGAACAAGGTTGTCGTTCAACCCATACATGGACAGTACCGACCATAGTTCATTCCTCAACACTCTATCGTAGGCCTTTTCTAAGTCTACGAAGGCACAGTAGACCTTTTGGTTTTTGCCCAAAAACTTCTCTACTATACTTCGCAGAGAAAAGACCTGATCCGTGCATCCCATTCCTTTCCGAAAACCCGCCTGTGCATCCCATATTTTCGCATCGGTTTCTTTCACAACTCTTTCAACCAATACTTTTGCATACAACTTACCAACGACGCTGAGCAGACTAATGCCCCTATAGTTTTTACAGTCTTGCCGTGAGCCTTTCCCTTTGTAAAGAGGTACAATGACAGCCTTGCACCAATCACTTGGCACTTGGCCGGTGGTATAGCATAGATTGAAAAGGCTGTACAGCTGACTCGCTATGACGCCATGTCCAGCCTTCAGCATCTCGGAAGTTATCCTGTCATACCCTGGTGACTTACCTGATTTCATACCCTTAATAGCTTTCACAATCTCATCCATACCAATTTCATCTTTACATTTGTTCTCGTCTATACTTAGTGAACTACGTTCACTCTCTGTTACACCCCTTTCATACAAACTTTCAAAATACTCCTTCCAACGTTTTAACACGCATTCTTCCCCTTTCACTATATTTCCATCTTGGTCTCGTATGGATTTCAGTTCTGAGGTTTGAGTTATGCCTCTTACTGATCTAACGGATTTCCAGAAAAACTTAATGTTCGTCTGAAAATCCTTAGACAACCTTCTATCAAAATTATCCTTTTGTTCATTTTTCTTTTCGTTCACCACATCCTTTACAATTACTTTCATTTTCCTATAATCATTCCAGGCCCTTTCTATATCCTCATTCGTCGCCTTATTCATTCGTTCGTTTGCTCTGGTGGCTAGCCAGTCTAACCACGCTTTCTTCTTTTCACATACAACTTTTTGTACACTTTTATCCCACCAAATATTCTTCATCTTTCTTCCTCTTCTTCTCTTTATTACACCACATACTTCACCAGCTACACTCACCACACCTTCTTTGACTACCTTCCATAGCTCTTCTACTTCTCTTATGTCTTCAGATCCCTCAAACTTCTCAACCAACTTACTTTTGTACTCGTCTGCCACTTCTTCCTCTTGCAGTTCCTCTACTTTTATTCTCTCTAGTACACTTTTAGTCTCAGGGATTCGGTGGCGCCATCCTTTGGACAGACCACTTATTCGGCTCATCACCAGAAAGTGGTCTGTATGGATTGCGGTCCCACGATAGACTCTTGTGTCTAGAACATTCTTTCTCAGTCTTTCATCTACAATCACGAAGTCAATCATACTCTTTCTCACATTTTTCCTCTCTCGTGTAAACGTATGGATTCTTTTATGTTCAAACATAGTATTTGTAACACAAAGACCCCATTCCAAACATATCTCAAGCAGACTGTACCCATTCTCATTCTCACTCTCGTCACCGAATTGACCTAGTACTCTTTCAAAACCATCACGTTTTACCCCAACCCATCCATTAAAATCACCTAACATTATTACTCTTTCATTATACCGACTTAACCGCAACACATCTCTCAGGGTCTCCCAGAATGCCTTTCTTTCCTCTTGTTCTCGCTGTATTACAACTGCACCCATATCTACAGGAGCGTACACTCCTACTAGGAAGATACGGGTCATACCAACTTTCATTCTCAACCACATTACTCTTGCATTCACGCATTCGAACTCAGTCACACACTCAGACATACTTGTGGAAAGAATGAGACCCACACCTTGGCAAGCTCGGGTGGTGTTCGGTACTCCAGACCAATACGCCGTGTATAGTCCGTGGTTTGTAGTATCACACCCTTTCCGCTTCGTCTCATTCACACACAACACATCGATCCGCTTTTCACTCATCAGCTGACATACTTCGTCCATCTTACCTTCTATTCCTCCTCCAACATTCAACGTAGCAAAACGGCTCTCCGTTGACCACTTTTCGCCTCTCTGGGAAACGAGACGTGACGGGTGGCGGACCACGTAAATTTAACACCGCAATATTTTTAAAAAGATCATGAAAGGTCTTGCATTGTATACGGCTGTTTTAACTCGGATTCATTGAAACCGGAGCTTTTTTTAAAATTCCTGCTGACTGCACATGTGGCGTAGCGGCTTAGACCTTAGACTTCGTATCCCGGCTTCGAATCCCACGCTGGCTAATGTCTGTGTGGCCCATAAATAATTGTTCTGAGTCTGGATGTAATTTGTGTCCGTCTAATTATATGTTTGTAAAGTACCCCGCGACACAGGGTATATACACTAATGCGGGCATTGTCTTTAGAAAAAAATTCAAAGCAAAAATGTCAAAACAATATTAAAACATAACAATATTAAAACATTAAAAGTTACAGCCCTATTGCTTCAATGGAGCGTAGGTAATTATAATCATCAGCTAGACTTAGTTTCTGTACTGTCAACATTTATACTGTACTAATACTAAGGCTTTCTTAAGCTTTCCGTTTATTCCCAAACTGAAACCAAAGAATTTTCTCATTGCGTATATTAATACCTAAATTAATAGTCTCTTTCTCTATTCCCTAATCTAAATCTAAGAGCGTTCCTTATTTCATATATACACTTATTTATTTGCCGGCTGATTCCACGTAGGAGAATACGAAAGCAAATTGATTGCTATGTTCCCCAAGCTCGAGGAAATCGCTGCGATTCACTCCTCGGGGGAAATATAACAAAAATAGGACTTTATACAACACAAATGAATTAAATTGTTGGATTTGTGTATATATCTGTTATTCTTTTATTCGTTTTGGATTGTGAATTTAAATGGGTCAGATAACATATATTACACAAACACAGGTACTTACTTACTTATCGTGGTTACTCTAGTGTCAGAGTTGTTCAAGCCGCCCGTTAGGCCTCTGACATGGCTTAACGGCTGTTGCCGAGTTAGTGTAGTTGGAATACGCAGAGTGGGCAGGCCTACAATGTGGACCGACGATCTTAGAAGGCGGAAATTGTGGAATTCCTGGGGGGAGGCCTTTGTCCAGCAGTGGGCGTCTTTCGGCTTTCCTAGTATTCCTTTTGCGATACCCACGGGATGGTAGATGGGGTGGCCCTATTATTATTTCTCAGTTGGAAACCACATGGCCAAAAACATCATAGTTCAATTTCAAGCATCGTAATAACAAGCCTACATAACAACCAATCACAATGTAAGTAAAATACATGACATAAAAAAAAAAGTCGTAAACTGAAAGCAAAAGAAGACGAAAAAAGCAAGCCCGGAGTTTCTTTGTGGCTTTCTTCTCCGGGTCGTCCACCTAGGTAGCTAGAGAAAGCCGCAGGCTAGCTAGGGTAGGTTCCTCAGCGGCGAGGATCACTTTGGCCCATTAACGCGTGATCGGTGATCCCGTGCATGTGATCACACCCTCATCTAGAATTTCGTCTTTTGCTTTAGTCTTCAATTCTTTAATTTTAATATAGTAGAACTAAATTTCAAAATAATAGATTAGTAAATTGTTATTTATTTAAGGATTTCAGAAAATATATGCGACACAAACTGCACGGACTGACAAATTATTTTTTTTTGTAACTTTTTACTATCCACTATGATTATGTACTGCATTGTGACCTTGACAAGTACAAGTGTATGTTAATACCCAAGTGCTGAATAAAAAAAAAATCATTTCATAACCGAACTAATTAATAATTATAAAATATTGTTGGCGTAATTGACATGAAACTGTTTTATTTTGTAGGTACAATGTTAATTACTGCCTTTGATTTCATTTATTATATTATTACGTAGCTAGGTGATATTGCTTTGTAATTTCATATTATAACCTGCTTGTGCGGCAGTCATATTTATTTAATGGATGAAACTATTTATCGCATATATTTGTCGTTAAATGCTCTTTGAACAAGATGCCTAGATGAATTTTAAACTTATTTGGGATCAGACATATACCATTGAGTAAGATCATTAACAATTTTAATGATTTTACTACAATATCTATACATATAATAAAATCGTAGGAAAGTCAAAACTGTACATAGAATATTTTTATTATAAGGATACTTGGGGCGTGATCTACGATCGAAGTCAAAGCCAAAAATATAGTTTTTAGAATTTTTGTCTGAGTGTCTGTTTGTCTGTATGAATGTCTGGGCTAAACTCAAAAAGTACTGCATGGATTTACTTCAAATTTTGCATGAACATTACTAAGAGGTCGGGTCAACATATAGGTTACATATTGACGGACACCGTAGCCTAGTTGGTAGTGCTCCTGCCTACGAAGCTGGTGGTCCTGGGTTCGAATCCCGGTAAGTGCAAATATTTGTGTGATGAGCACGAATATTTGTTTCTGAGTCATGGATGTTTTCTACGTATATAAGTATTTATCCATCTATATAAGTATGCATATCGTCGCCTGGTACCCATAGTACAAGCTTTGCTTAGTTTGGGGCTAGGATGATCTGTGTGGCATTGTCCCCCCAGATATTATTATTACATATTATCACACTATCACCTATGGGGGAGGAGCTTTGGTAATTTAAAAAATTTAACGCGGGTAAAACCGCGGGGCACAGCTAGTTCATTTATAATTTTCATTGGCGTCATTATGGCGAACAATGGACGATTTTAATCGTCCATTGTTCGCCACGGGCTTCCTCCAAAGGATTATGTAGTCCCCGCGCTTGGCATGCGTGTTGGCCACTGCAGTTAGGTGGTAGCTAAAACACAGGTGACACTGGTGGCCGGTTTATTGACGATTCGCACGAATTGAACTCGCATGAAAAATAAGTTTGTTTTGCAAGTCATATAGACATAGAGGAATACGTGTGTATGGAAAAATGACAGCTGGGCATTCCTAACCGCCATATTTGGCATGACACAACAATTTTTATTATCTTTAAGCCGTGGTATTCCCGGGCCAAAAATATATAATAATAAATAATAATAATAAACAAACTTTAATTATACTTATAACTACTCACCTACACAATATTAAACAATATCAAATAGCTTTATTGCCTATAAGTATATTTATAGCCTTTGTTAATTCACTCTGCGTACATGAGAACAGATCCCGTACTAATAATAATATACTATAAAAAACTTGAGAGGTGTCAAGGGACACCCGGATGGAACGAAGTTATTTCTTATTATTTATTATGTACAAAAAACCTGTATACACTCAACAAAAATAATCGTCGCGACACCACACTGTTCAATGCGAAATAGAAATGAAAATATCTGGCTTGCTTTCTACAAGAGAGAGAGCGAGAGAGAGACAGACAGAGAAACATGCGCACGCCGCACAGCTGCAAAAAGTGTCGTGACAACTTTTCCGTCTAGCCCCCTTTCACAACGCGCGATAAGAAACTTCGTTCCAATAATAATAGAGCCACCATATTACATGGCCTGGTGTGATAAAAGGCTGATACAGAAGGTAGTCGGGCAGCAACGTAATCTGTGTAATAGCTATTACCAGAACTGGGTAGTTCACAGGTGGCACTAGTGCTGGATTACCTGATGTATTCCTTAGTCGCCTTTTACGACACCCACAGAATGTTTGGGGGGGCCCTTATATTTTCTGAACCGGAAACATACGGCCATCATACGAGTACCATGTCTCATTAATTGGCTAACAGCGTTAGACATCTCGGCACACGGTGCTTTGAGAGCCACTACCGCCAGTGTGTACATTGTTGGTACACGGTTTATAATTAAATGTGGCAAACACCGACCGTTTTGCTCCAATTTCATAGACTATAATGTTTATACATTATAGTCTATGAAAGGAGCCGGAGATATCGCAGTACTTCCTCAGAGGATGTAACTGTACAATATCAAATTAAATCCGACTAATTTATTAGAATAGAATATAATATTTATCCATCTCCATGAACTTTTCCCTCCATCTCCCTTTTTTCATTGGACTACAAGGCATCGGTAGGCTCTCCACCGCTATGTTGTGGACATCCCATTATGCCGTACGAAGCGTTTTGCTTCCTCTTTTGTCATACGCACGGCTAAGCTGAGGAACAACCTCCCAAACGACGTGTTTCCAGACTCATATAACATGGGTTTATTCAAGGTTAGTTCTTTTTTTAATAAATTTTATTTCATGTTTTTATTTTTATTAAATAAAAACATGATTTGTGTAGCTTAAAATATCTATACAAATAGATATTTCAAAAAAAATCTAACCAAGGACTAAAAAACAAGGTTAGAGTAAACAGGCATCTTATGGGTACGCGTGGTCCACCTTCGACCACATCTTCGCTTACCATCAGGTGAGATTGTGGTCAAGAACAAACCCATTTTGCATAAAAAAGGCCTACATAACAACATTAGATAATAATAAATAAGTGCAATTGGATTTTATTTTATCATTAAAATTTTTAAATTATGTACATAAAACTGAGTCAACTCTTATTAATTAAATAGTAACATTACATACAATTATTATCTATTAAAAAGACACTGTTTACATCTCAACTTGGATACTTTAGTTTTGATACAAGACCAAGACTAAAAAACTTACATGGATATTTCGTGAAAAATTCATTAAGTGAGTAAAAAAAATATTGCAATAACCACTTACGCAATTCGATACAAAACTTTTTAAACGGTAGGTAGTAATCAATTTAGGCAATCGATTTTACTTGAACGATATTTTTAAATGGAATAATAATAATAATAATGTTTATTGTTCAAAAAACTTAAGCCTAAGTTACAAAATATTTTAACAGGCTAATTTAGGTCAGATTAAATGGTATAGTCATCTGTTAATATTATATTCATCAATTTAACTTATTATGTTTATTCATAAAAACTTAAAGCGATTAATTTGCATATTGACATATAACCAAAACTTACATACTATAATATTTAATACTTATAAATAAAAAAAACTGAATTTAAATCGTCGCCTGCGGGCAAGGTGCCCAGAAAGCTGGCCACATTACCCCGTTGAATAGCGAGGCTAATACGTTGTTTTAAGTACGAGCCAGCTCTCTGGTCACCTGACGACTTGATTAGACGCCTGGACAGCTCCCTAACGAAAACACGTGCTTCTGGACCCCAGGGATCCATTGTTTCTACCCCAAAGGGAAGAAAGATATATCCTCCAACGATTTTTCTTCGCTTAAGGGCCTCCGCGGATACAGCCACAACTCCTCATCAAATAAATAATTTTCATATCAAAGATACTATTACACAATGAAAATGTATTTTGCTACTATAAAAGTAGGTTAGGTAAAGTTTGATCTGCGGACAAACTGTGCAAGCAACTTTCAAGTAATAAATAAATAAATAATTTTCACTTGCAAATAATTAGTAACGCGTCTTGAACTCACATTGCTGCTAAGATTATCATTTCCATAACTATTCAGCAATCAGTATGACCTTGGTCCAGCAGAGGGCATCTTTCAGCTGATATGATTAAGCACACTCACACTCAGAAAATCTATTTATGGGTCTCACAAATAGTTGTCTTGTCCGGGAATCGTACCCAGGACACGAAGTGCGAGGCAACTGTCTTAACACGCGTTTTCTAAAATTGTACAGACACCAGCACATCTAGCTACCTGCTAGCTACCAGCTAATTTCTTTTATAGATTTTCAACTTTATCACATAAGCGTAAGGTTCACTTTCAATTGGGGAAATTTGACAGATTGGGGTAGCTTGTTGTGCTGGCGTCTGTACATTACAGAAAGCACGTGTGAAACTTTAGTTATTTATACGTCATGATGGAAGTTCCAACATGTAACTAAACATGGGTCATGTCACGTTACTTATAGTAGGATTCAAATCATTTTATTTATTTCCACTTTATTGCTCGCTTTAATCTTATTAATCATTTCATCCCTGAGCAAAATTCCCAAACATTTGTTTAAAATAACTCCATCTCTGGAATTATTAGGAACTAATAAGAGAATATCATAACGCCAAACAATGCGCCCGAGTCGTTACTAGTAGAACTTCGGTTTATGTTATAATAAAGTTTCATTCATTTTATTTATTTCCAACTTATTGCTCGCTTTGATTTTATAATTTATCGTTTATTCATGAGTAGGAACTCTCAAACATTTGTAACTCCATCTCTGTAATCATTAGGAACTAATTGTCGTTAGTATTTTAATTTATGAAAGAGTCTTGAAGAAAATCAATAGATGTCGCTAGTCCTGACGACAAACGTTTGCCGATTTATAAAGCAAAGAAATAATTTTATTCTAATAAAAACTCTATTTATTTATTTATATATATTTAGTAAAAGTCACGAATTAATTATGGTTCCTCGTAGAACTTCAGTTTAGGTTTTAATAAATTTAGAGAAGTGGGTAATTGTTTATGGGTACATATTGTATATATATATATATATATATATATATATATATATATAGGTATATGTAGTATATATAGCACACTGTTTGCGCAATGTCGAATGAATATTTTAATATTTAGTTTGTATGAAAGTGAAATTATTTTCTACGAGCTGATATCTTTTAGTAAATGATTAAAACTATAAAGAAGGTAATATCAGAAGACGTGTGGCGAAAACAAATTAACTTAAATCAATCGTTTTGGTACTTTATTATAAAAATATGTAGAATCTGATGATAAATCAATTGTAAAATGACCACAGACGCTCTTATTATAGCTATATTACACAATAGTGTACTTTTAAAGATCAATAGCATTCACTTGGCAAAGTTAAATAATAAAATTTCTCCAATAGTGTCTAAATGATACAAGGTAGTTAACTGACGTCTAAATACTAAGTTTTCACCATAAATTTTAAATCAAATTATTAAATTTATAATCGTGAATTTTTGTTACACCTTAACATTTCCAATTATATTTTTAGACGTTTTTGGTTATACGTTGTAATTTAGGGTCGGTTACGTGTGTTAAACTACCTTCACTGTTCAATAAAATAAAAGGTTAGCGCAATGTCGAGCAGCCTATATAAAGGAGACATTTCGGAGCTTCGGGGCAGTTCGTGTTTATCGTTGAAGAATAGTTTTGCTGTATCAGTGAACGTGGAAGAAGTTTTTATTTAACAGTGAAGAGAGTACGGGCTCTGATTGTTAGGCTGTCTTGCTGCCGGTCAAGTCTTTGAGTTCTTTCGAGAAAATGCGGAATATTAACATATGAAGATAATTGGTTTGTTCTTTTCGAGGCGATGTTGATCGTGCTTTCTCTTTGTAAATAAGGAGACAGCATGGGCGATTTTGTATTGAGAAGAATTCACCAGTTTATATTAGAGTAAATTTAAAGTAATCTCTAATATAAAAGTACCTCGTGTCGAGTGTGAGTGGTGAATCTTTATTTTATGAGAAGAAACCTGTAAGTACTTTTATTATATTATTTAAAAGGCACCTGATGGTCTAATGCTGCACTGAAGAACTTTTGACATCTGTGAAATTCATAACACGTGTTATGTGTGTGATTTATACTTTGTGGTCGGACGATCGCCGTGGCCTGGTTGATGGTGCTCCTGCCTGCGAGGCTGGTGGTCCTGGGTTCGAGTCCCGGTGGGTGCCGGTATTTGTGTGTTGAGCGCGGGTGTTTGTTTCTGAGTCGTGGATGTTTTCTATGTATTTGAGTGTTTGTCTATCTATATGGGTGTGTGTGACGTTGTACCAACATATTTATTATATTATTATACAACATATTGGTTGTTGAAAATACGCCCAACGTGTGTTATATTCAAATATTATGGTGACAATATGCGCCTTTTGACGGTTAAATAGTTTGAACGGTTTATTTAGCATTCTATGAATGTAGGGGCAAGTTAGGTCACATACACGTATTAACCTTTTTAATTACTGTGATTTCTACGGCTAGGTAGGACCAGGTACAATATTAGGTAGGATAATCGGGAAATAATCACTTCATACTAAGACGTGACATATAAATCAACGTGTTAATTCTTATTTAGAAATTCCTTTGTTTAAAACTGTGTGGCGCCGCGTTATTGTAGGTAGGAGCAGACACTAAATAATTATCGTTTTCGCAGTAATGTGTTTGATGCTGACAATATTTTGATTTATATCAGTTTTGGAGTTAATTTGAACGTAATTATTGAATATTACTTATTTTTAATGATCTGATGGCTGGGTGATCCATGTTGGAGCAAGGTTCCAGTTATAAAATAATTTCCTGATGATGGCTACGGAAACAGTTGTGCACTTCTTCATGTGTCTCGCCTAGAGCATGGCAACTAAAGTGACCACTCTGTGAAACAGGTGGAATCTTATCTTCGGAGACCGTGTGAATGTACGAATTGTTGTTGGAGATTTCTTCGAGATATTTATCAGGAGATTATGTCTACGGTGTTTCGTCGTTGCTGTTGGCGTGGAATACCCCAGTTATTAGTTCAGTATTTAATGTCATATTTAGAATTTGTAATATGATCGAAGTGTGTCAGTTTCGAATGCGAGCTGTTGGTTATAATAAACTAAGGAGAGTTTATATAAATGTTTGAAGAAATTATGGTAGGTGTTAGAGAAATTAATCGTACGTACTAATAGATTTTCATGTAGTATTATATTTTAAATAATAAGGAGTATAGGGCTAGGTAGATCTAGGTACAATATTAGGTAGTAGCTATTTGAAAATCAATCGTTGATTTTTACTTGAGAGTTCCCTTAGTCGGAATTGTATGGCGCATTGTTGGAGGTACGAGTAACCAAATAATTATCATTTTGGCGGTGGTGTTTGAAGCTGATAATGTTTTGATTTAAAATAACTTTGTTGGAGTTCATTGAAAAGTAATTGTTAAACATTACTTATGTTTGATAAGCTGATGGCTGGGTGACCTATGGCGGAGCAAAGTTCCAGTTACAAATTAATATCCTGATATGGCTGCAGAAGCAGTTGTATATTTCATCATGTGTCTCGCCTAGAGCATGGCAAATAAAGTGACCACTCTGTGAACCAGGTGGGATCTTATCTTCGGAGACCGTGTGAATGTGCAATTGTTGTTCGAGATTTGTTCGAGATATGTTCGAGATTTAAGACAAGTGGAAAGCTTGTTTTTACACTACGGTGTTTCGTCGTTGCTGTTGACATGGAGTAGCCCAGTTATTGGTCCAGTATTTAATATATTTCGATTTTACAATACTATTGAAGTATGTCCGTTTCAAATATCCACCGCTGACTACAATGATTTAAGGAGAGTTTCTAACATGTGAGATTAGCAGTACATTCAAGGAATTTCTCTTACATACTTGACAACATTATACCATGAAATTATATTGAAATTTAGATG
The DNA here is from genome assembly GCA_951640165.1 of Pseudoips prasinana. NCBI lineage: Eukaryota > Metazoa > Arthropoda > Insecta > Lepidoptera > Nolidae > Pseudoips > Pseudoips prasinana. Next base: position 10,688,921 of record OX621259.1, on the reverse strand, counting down.
TACAGTAGGTGACAAAAGTATTAATACATATTATTTTAGTATCGCTAGATGACATGTAGGAGATTTATGCCACGTAGGTCGAAGGACAATTGACTACTGATAATGACTGACTGTTAGAGTTGAAAAAAGAGAATGCCCCCTTGTCCCATATTTATCGATGCTGAGTTTATTTTTGATGAGTCCCATATTAAGACCATCAGCGGTCCAGTCCGGAAGATGGATGCCCAAGTATGGTGGATGAGTCCAATTGGTTTCAGCGACACGGCGGGGCTGTGACTCTCGAGCCGGAAAACACAAGTAGCTCGAGCCGGAATACATCAAACTTAAATGATAAACTTACAAACTCTTATGTTGAACAGACATTTCTGTTTACATTCTCACAGCTTATACATATACACTGTATCTATGGATTTATTTTATAATTATATACTGACATGACTTGCTCTCGTGGTACTCGTCGTACTCTTGGTACTCGTGTAACTTTAATTATTATATGTCTATTACATAAACTGACAGTAGGCTAGTTTGCTGCATAAATTTTGACTGTAGGAATAATATAAAGGACATTCACAACATCATCGTATATCGTTATTTATTTCCATGTTTGTAAAATTGTATGATTAGGCCTTATTTAGATTTTCTATAGGATATCGTCAAATATTAACTATTATTTGGAATTAGGTTCTACTAGTTAGTGTAGTTTATAAATAGGAATCCTTTTCTCCTTTTAATAGAACTGGGGTTATTATCGGCCATGATGTATTACTGATCACTAGACGAATCACGCGTCTAAATATATGATTTCAATTGATTAAGTCTCCGATACAATCTAATGCAATCCAATCCAATATAGTTCAAGTTAATACAATACATTTATGCTTAGGTTATCGACGTTTAGGTTAGTAATTAATTAGTTATGTATTCCTTTTAGATGTTTTATTACTTTAGCATTAGAGGGGGTTTTTATTAGTAGGGGGGTCGTTACAAACATAAAGGCATCGGACAGCAGCCATCTTGGAAATTGATATTTTCATTTTCTTTCATCTATCATCACACAGTGAACGATGCCGTAATTTTTTAGGTTACGTTTCCAGCATTTGACCCTTGTCGAAGGTCACGGCTGTCATTTGCTAAGGAATGAAATGCGTCCGTATCAATAATTTTTTGTTTCACGTATTTTTTAAAAAAGCACATGTAAATAGTCAGTACAACATGTTTGTAGTATTAAAGATATTTAGGTACACGGATTTTATGAAAACATTTCGATTTTATCTATATCTTCTTTTTTTAAAGACAACGCCACGCCACTAGGGAATCTATTCCCTGTGTCGGGAGGATACAGGGATTAGATTTAGACAAACATATAATAGACGGACGCAAATTACATCCAGACTCAGAACAACTATTTATGGGTCACACAAATAGTTCTCCGACGCGGGACTCGAACCCGTATACCCGGGACTCCAGCCATAATGATGTTGCAGAAGCTGGGAAGGTGTGCTTCCTGAAATGGTATGGGGCACCAGCAAAAGTGACCCTTCTCAATCAATACCGCTTCCAGTCATTCATGTGTCGGTAGGTGACTTGTATATGCGGGTCGCTCTCGAGATTTATTTTTCTAAATTGGTGAAATTGGACTCTAAAGATTTTATAAATGTGTTTAAAATGGACATATTACGTTAATGTTCTTAGTAAATATGGAGTACACGAAGCGGCGAGGTGACTGTCACTGCCACACGCGCAGTCTTCCATCTTCTATATCTCATATAAAACCGATTTTAAGATTCCACCCTAAATAGAAGACAAATAAACATAGAAAAATATTAAATTGTCAAAGAAATAGTCTTAGAAAATAACGCACTTTCAACGAATGGGTTTCAATTAAGGCGCTCTACGCTAGATGCTCACCGGTCTGTAAGGGATCGGCAAGGTTAAGCAACTAGGCTCGCGGTCAGTCCATAGATGGGTGACCACCAAAGTGGTTTAATTTCTGAGCATCTCCGTGTTTCGGAGGGCACGTTAAGCTGTCGGTCCCGGTTATATTCACTAGACACCAGTCGGTAAACCATGTTAGAGGCCCACTGGGCTTGAACAACTCTGACACTAGGGTAACCACTCCCCATACGATAAATAAATAAATAATGGTTGTTATTATGATGTCCTTATTAAACACTAAAACTTCTTCACATCAAATCATTGTATATAAATTAACATTCGAATTTCGTCCAATTAGTGTTTAATTAATTCTATTACCATTCAAACTAAAATGTTCCACGAAGCACTTTTCATTAATTACATTAATACTATGAGTTGATCAATTAAGTTACTGTTCATTGGAAAGTTTATTCAGAGGTGACGGTGCAGTATCAGCTTTTATTGAATTAATTTAGTTTGTGTTTTCTGACAGAAACGCTTTTTAATCTCGCCATGCGAATGGGCGCATGTTATGAATTCGAAAAGCGTGTCTGATCATTTAATCCACGGTAATACTCGTGTTTAAATTTATAAATAGCATATGTGCTATTCGGATAAATAAGCTATATTTAAACAAAGTTTGGCTATGTGGCTGACGGCCAAAAAGAATATTGTCACCCTATCTCATCTGTATCTAATGTATAAGATTTTATAACAAACCTCCCAATGATATTAGAGAATTGTCTACGAATAAGTTTTAAAGAATTATTCAAGCCAAATTGTGTAGCAGGGCATATTACAAAATCAACAAAATCTGATTACAAAGTGCTTGGGATTGAGTTGTTCTGAGTCAACACACATGATTGTAATTAATCTTAATTACCTATATATTTTATTCAGTAGCTGCCACGTCATGCACTGCACGGTAGTGTAAAAAAAAAAATACGATTCTACATAAACGTAATTTTTGTACGGAATAAAGGATTTTTGACTTTGACGTCCCATAGGGGGAGTAGAAATTGTCTCGAAGGAATATCTACCAGAAGACAGGCAGCCACGTCTCTCTGTGTACTATAACCATCATACTGCGATCGCCAACGTGCTGCCAAGCGTGGCGATTATGGCATATCCCCGCAAGATGATTCTGGAGGGAAGTCTTTTGTCCAGCTGGGGCCTTTTTACCCGACTGCGGGACGCAAAGGGTAATGTGTTTATCAGGCTATGTATGTATGTATGTTCCTTTGAAGCACTATACAGACCAAACGCCTGGACCGATTTTGATGATTCGCACGTCAATCGATTCCTTTCAGTCCGGAAAGTGTCACTAAAGACATGACGTTAGTGAAAATTTAATATGGCGACTACTGGACGCCATATTGTGAAAATTAAAAAAATTAAAATCAACAAACTATGTCATGTGGGGTATCGTTGAATAGGTATTTAAAAACATTTTTAGTTTTCTTTCAACATTTTTCGATTTGACCGGCCGTTTAGGAGCTATATCGATTAAAAGTTGCGTAACAACTATTCTCACATATAGGTTTTAAAACAGTAGAAATTTGCGATGAAAAGACGAAAACTTCGTATGACTGTGCGTGTGAGTGTTGATGGACATATATTAAAGTATCTATTAGGTATATTGGACTACCTAAAGTATCTAACGTCTAACACGGTCGCCCATCTCCAACTGCAAACGATTTAGTACTTAACTTCACTTGCAAAACTATATACAATTCGATTTCGGTAGGTACCTACCTATAGGTAGGTACCTACCGAAATCGAAAACTCCTTTGAGTCATTCCTTAATCGGACTAATAACAGTTGATCGTTATTGTGGAAATATGCATCAGAATCAATAGGTTTGTATACGTTTTGTCACGACTTCGCAAAACAGCCTTATTACCAATCGATATTGATGGCATATCTATGGGGCAATTCAACAGATAAATCGAGAGCATTTCTATTGCAAAAAAATGCGTTAAAGCAACTACAGGTACTCATCCGTTTGTCTCATGTAAATCATTGTTAAAAGGACAAAAAATTATGACTAGTGTGTTTGTACATTTTTCAAATTGGTGTATTTGTGAAAACGCAGCCACAGTATTTACTAGAGCTAAAGATGTTTTTCCTCGCAACATGATAACTAATACAACACTATTTCAAAAAAATTGTTCTGAGTCTGGATGTAATTTGTGTCCGTCTATTATATGTAGTTAAGTACCCTGCAACACAGGGATTAGATTCCATAGTGCAGGGGTTGTCTTTAAAAAAAACGGTGATTTATTTAATTAATTATATTATTTGTGTAAAATTTGACATATAACAATCACACATTTCGCATGCTGTTTATGAGTAAAATTGATGAGACTAACCTAATTGTTTGTTAGTTTGAAAAGCATGTGGCAAGTGCAGTTCAAAATTGCTTTTATCGCCTAAAACTGCTGTATCGAATAAGACCTTATATAAACACCGACATACGCATATTACTATGTGAGTCACTCATTCTCTCTCGACTAAATTATGCTGACACAGTATATGGAGCCTGTCTACTGGCAAGAACACAAAGGCTAGTCCAGCGGATACAAAATGCCTGTGCTCGTTTCTGTTTTAATGTACCTCCACGAACACATGTAACAACGCACATAAATAGTGGAAACATGTTAAAAATGTCAGCCCGTAGACTACTTCACTTGGCAACTCTAGTATTTGGTGTGATTGCCAACAAAAGACCTGAGTATCTGTACAGGAAATTAACTTGGTCAACAGACGTCAATAGTTATAGAACCAGGTCTTCAGCTCACCTGATCCTAATTCCGAGACATAGGACTGCAGCATTTCGTGGATCCTTTAAATACGCCGCCGCAAAGGTCTGGTGCAATATACCTCCTCCGTTGAAGTGCCTACGAACAATATATACGTTTAATGCCAATTACAAAAAAGAATTGTTGATGCGACAAAAATTGAACTCATAATCTCTCAAACTCAGTTCAAATACTATTTAATTTAATATTTTATCAAGGCTGAACTTACCCGTCTCTGTTTCACACTTTTGTAGGAAGGAGTATCGCAAGATAACCACACACTATTAACGGCTTGTTTAAGCTGAACACAACAATGCCCTGACGCTCACGCAGCGATGAACTCCGACATAATAGCAACGCCATTACTCCATCAAAGTAGTTTTCATACTTAATTCACCCTTTATATCGAAAATTACCAATTACCACTATTACCTACTCATCAAACATATTTAAGCTATAAACTTAGTACTTTGTATTTAGGAATCACAATGAGTTACTGTTCATAAAGATTTTTCAATTGATTTAAATTCCGCGTCCCTTTTTCTTTCATCTGACCCAAAGAGTAATTAAACCTAATCTGACAGAGAGCATATAATTGACAGAATCAGCTTATAACATGGATTAAATATGTAATGTATACTGGTTGTGACATAGTCGATATTATTATTTTTTGGTGTATCTATTGTTATAAACAAGGTATGACAATCATGTCGAGAGTATAACAATCATTTTATTTTAGATACTGTGTGTGATTGATATGCATTTAGAAATTAGTGTTAATTTATTAATGTTTTATTGTATAAGTTCGTTTTTCCATACATTTATTATTTTAATTAGTTATGAGTTATTATAATATTAGTGTCCAGGTACTTTGAAGATGTAACTGCGAGCTGTACTAACACATCATTGTCTGTGAGATATTTTACATGGTTCCATCATAAAACCAGCGCTGCAACAGTTAATGTTGCAGCTAGTGCTGAGGTGGGACCAATTCGGACTCGCACAGATAACCAATAAGGACTTCTGTATGTGTACCTATTTATATATATTATAATGATTGTCTGTGCTCGTTTACTGAATAAATGTATTTTCTTTCTTTCTTTCTTTCTAATAGTAAGACCACCACTGTACCACAGAATAAAGAGTACTTACGTACAGAACCGGCTCTTCGCGCAACAATTTATAGAAATAGCGACTCTTGCTACTAAGCAACTAAGTGCAATTCAGCTAACATTCGCGCTCAGTGCCTACCGCGATATTCACCTAAACGCTGCCGCTCTCTTCTAACGCATTACACTGTCTCTGTATGACTCGGAGTGTACTGGCGTACGGTTACCGGCTTGCCGCTGTTACTATGATACCTATTAATCGTCTATATAATCCCAAAATCACTTTTTGGCCCGACCCGGGTTTGAACCCAAGATTTCATTTTCTGCGGTTGAACACGCTACCGCCAGACCAACAAAGAGTGAGTTCGTATAAAAATATGAACTCAGGTTAGAAAAAGTGCATCTAATTTTTGGATATTTTTTGCAGTCTGTACCATTTTGTAACGAACTTTTGTATGAAGTGAACCCAACTAAATTCTATTTATCATCTACACCTAACAAATTTTGGCTTTTATAATGGGGTAAACATCATAAAATATTCACATTTTGCAGTACTTAAAAGTTCGTAGACGAGAAAAAGTAAAAATTCTGGTTGTTTACATTTTCACTATACTAATTTATAAATATCTCCTAAACGCGTGGACCGATTGACATGACTCAAATGGATAAAATGGTTTTAGGCCTAGATCTTTCATTTGACACCAAAATAGTTAAGATATCTCGACAAACAAAAAAACACATTTTCAAGTTGCTCTCGTAATTATTTTTCCCGTACTAATTCTTTTAAAAACTATCTTGGTCAACAAAAATGTTAAAACTAGAGTATATACGACTAAAAACACTTTATTTGTATTCTAATTAGAAATAATCAACACCTACAAAGCTACTTTGGTAGGTATTTAAAAGAATAATTTGAACTAACCTTTCCGCATATTTAGGTAATGTAAAAAATTATAAACCCTTGTCTCCTTTTTTCGATAGACATCCGTCTAATGAACAATATCTAGCACCAGATTTGTGATGAGACATTTTTTCTGTTAAATATTTATAGTATTAAGCAGTCTTTTAATCCGTGGCTGTGCGCGCGAGCGCCAGTGGAACGAATGTATGGGAGCGGTTGGACGTAGACATGTCCGAAAAATAAGAGTAAAATTATGACAAACTAATGATGCCATCTTATTCGATTACTTAATGCCTTCATAAATTGTGGTGATGAATTTCTTCATAACTCCCATATTTCGGGAGTAATTTGAGAAAATGTGAAATTTTACTATGAAAATGAGTGTATCGAGCTCTCTCCCTCCTGATTCCGGGCTTGTTTCAAGTAGCGGTCTCTAATATCGTAATGCTATTACTAAGAGCTATATTTAATACTAAGACACATAGTGCGCCAAATGTGCACTTTCTGGGATAAAAGGAAATGAAAATTAAAAAAAAAAAACGTTTTTTCCCCATTTGTATTTACTTTAAACCGCAGACAGACTTATTAAGAGGTCTATAAATATATTATATATATACAGAAATATATATTAACAAAAATATTCACAAGAACTGATGAGAGTATGACTTTTAAGTAAGTTGAAGATTTACGAGGACTAGGATGTGTACAAGTTGAAGCATCAGATTTAGCAGGAGAAATTATGGGCTCGATTACGTCACTTATATTTTCTGTAGAAGGTTCCATATTTTCATTCTGTAATTCCGGCCATTGAATTGCAGCCTGTAGCCAAATCTCATGTTTCTTCCGAAACTTATCTGTGCTTCTTCCAGACTTTGTCCATTTTGCATAAATGCGGTAGCAAAATCGACGACACCAGTCTTTTAAACTTGTTTCAGCACTTTCACATAACTGAACACAACTGTTATCTTTTAAAACACTGAACAAATAGTTAAAGTCGCGTAAATCTTTATGTGCGCGTGCGCATAAAGCAACGTGAATATCAAGATTTGTATTAAAATTTGGAAAATACATTGCGAGATTAGCTTGGATACAACGAGGTGTAAATCAACACTGATTTTAAAGTTACTAATAGTGACCTATTTATATAAAATCCAGGTATCCCAGGTATCCTTTGTTAAATATTGCAAGGTAATTAGTTATTGTGATAATTAGTAAATGATGCATGCTAAATTAGTGTATTAAGAGCCATTTAGTAATTAAATAATAGCAATGTTCTTATCAGTAATCATTAGTGCATCAGTTTTATATGTAAACCTTAAGTCCCTAATTATATATCCTAATTAGCTTATATCTTCTCTAATTGGCTGCTCAGAAATGTTATTGTAATAAGGTAAACCTTTAGAAAAACGGTTTTAATCAACAAAATAAACAAAAAATAAAAAAATTGTGTTATAAAATAAACATCACTCTTTATCCCAGAAAGTGCACATTTGGCGCACTATGTGTCTTAGTATTAAATATAGCTCTTAGTATTAGCATTATGATATTAGAGACCGCTACTTGAAACAAGCCCGGAATCAGGAGGGAGAGAGCTCGATACACTCATTTTCATAGTAAAATTTCACATTTTCTCAAATTACTCCCGAAATATGGGAGTTATGAAGAAATTCATCACCACAAGTTATGAAGGCATTAAGTAATCGAATAAGATGGCATCATTAGTTTGGCATAATTTTACTCTTTTTTTTCGGACATGTCTACGTCCAACCGCTCCCATACATTCGTTCCACTGTAGCGGTGACAACCGACTGGCGCACGCCACTTCAGAGGCGCGCGAAAGTGTAGGTACTTATCACCGTAGGTACGGCCGAGTGAAGGGGCCCTGACTGTACTTTATTTTAAGTGAAACAAATAAATGAATGAATAATATTTAATAACTAAATCTAGATAATGAATGATAATAATATAAAAACATAAATAATAAGAACAAAAATTATCATATATAATGTGGTTAACTTATTTTTGAAACTAGCTAGGAACTCATAACTAAAAAGTACAAAATAAAAAAAAAATTAATAAATAAAAAACACAACTGCGTAAATAATGATCCAAACTACGTACATAGACAAAGAACTGAAAAGAAAACACAAGCACATAGATGGCTGGTGGTCTAAAATTATATAATGTACTATTGAATGAATACTATTGAAGAAAATAAAATATATTCTAATAATGGAACATTACTACTGAACAGTCGGGATCCATTGACAAATTAGATTGGCTGTCGACTAATGGATCCTGACTGTTCAGTTGTTATGTTCCATTATTAGAATATATTTTATTTTCTTCAATAGTATTCATTCAATAGTTGTATGAGTCTGGAGACACGTCGTTCGGGAGGATGTTCCACTGCTTACATTCACCCATGGCGGCCTTGCACCTGGGTGGCGCATATTATAGTGCACGTGAGCAAATACAATTGTGTTTACTTGATCTTGGTACAGACGCCAGCACATCAAGCTACCCAAATCTGACAAATTTCCCCAATTGAAAGTGAACCTTATGGTTATGTAATGAAGTTGAAAATCTATGAAATAAATTTGACTGATCGGGGTAGCTGGATGTGCTGGCGTCTCTACATAAACTGTACAGTAAACACAGAAGCGCTTTGGACTGTCTTTTGTCAACAATATTCTGCTAAGCCTGAGGGTGTGGTTCGATCCTCGCCCAGGATAAATATTTCTGTTTTCATATTTTCTACTACCTTTGGTATTTAAAAGGACTATTTTTGTTTAAATATTATTACCTGTTCTAACTTCTAATTTTAGTTACCAAATCTATAATCAAGATCTCTAAATTCATGAATTATAGATAAGTAGAGATAAGTAAAAAGTAAATAAATAAGAAGAAAAAGTAAGTCCACTTGATTTAATAATTATATTTCTAAAGAGTGGCTTATAATATCAAAGCCTTTTGTTCAAATATATCACAAATATTATAATTTTATTACCTGTTCAAATTTCAGTCACCAAATCTATAAGCAAAATTTCTGAATTCATCAATTTTAGATATTTTCGTATTGATAAACATTTCATCCATGTAAAATAGATTTACGATAAGAAGAAATGGTGGAATACCCGGAATAATCCACAGTAATAAATGTTCTTGTATTTCTTCTATGTTGTACCTACTTTCATAACTTCAAAGAAATTCCCAAAAATATATCCATGGTAGTCGATCCGTGATTGAATAAACGTACTCTAGCAATTATAGGCAAATAGTATCACTACACGTGTAACACGTAGAGACTGTGCGTAGCTACGTGAATACTAGCAGCTGCGTAATATCGACGCTACGTTGATTCTGTCCGTAGTATAACGATACTACGTAAGTGCTACATAGATGTTATGTTCATATTATGCAAGTATTATTTATTGCGGATGCTACGGTGTTACTTTAATACATTACGTAGTTGCTACGACGATACTGCGTGAAGGTAATTCTCTAGCAGTACTACGCACCATGGCTGACTACTACTATTTGTAGTGCACGTATTAATTTCAGATTGATTTTAAGATTGTCCTGTACTCTTCATAATTTTGATATGGACGGTCCAAGCTCCACCGTTGGACTGGATGCCTATTGGCGTGGTTGCCAAATGCTTGCTTTTCACGCTGGAGCTCTGGTTGCTCTGCTTAGTTTGGGATCAGATGGCCGTGTGTAAATAATGTCCCAGGATATTACTGCACGCCTTTTAGCGAGAACTAATTTAAAAAATATTACTTTTATGAGTCCCCACTAATTCCCTACCTACATCCGCCGGCTTTAAGTGACCTTCACAAAATCATCAGTCCATCTTGTAGGGGGCTTACCCATACTGCGCGTTCAAGTAAAAGCACTTGCGTAAGACAAAATGAGACAAATGCAAATAGAACTCTTAAATTTATGAGGATCATGAAACAGAACAAGTGACAACTTTCATTCTTAAATTTATGAGGATGAACAAGTGATAAGTTTCATAAACGTATTCTCTTTACAGCAAGATATAATTTTTACTACGTAAAGTCAAAAGAGACAAGTAAGAAAACTCTTAAAAACCATTTTACGGCTTTTCTGATTCGTATCACTCAAGTGTCCATTAACATTCAGAGGCTAATCAAAATAGTCTGCTTAGTCGTGAAACATTTAGAAACTAATTTACAAAGAGTCATGAAATAATTTAATCTAAACAGTAAGTGAAGCAGTTTCCTTTTATTTTAGCGTGTAGTCAACCTTCACGCTTAAATTAAAGGAAACTGCTTCATTTACTGTTTAGAGTAAATTATTTCATGACTCTTTGTAAATTATTAGATAAAATTTATTTCAAACGAGTATATAATCTTCAGTTTTCTTATATTTGTAGGGTTGCGCTTTTGTAATTTTAATTGTTGGAAGGCTTACTGGCTGGTTTGAACCACTCTGGGGGGCTACCGGCTAAGTCACCGAACATCGTGATGGTGATCGGCGTTCAGATAAAGAAAGGTTAAAAATGACTTAATCGAATCGGCTTCAACGTTGACAATCGATTCCGGACCATTTATGACGTCACATACGAGTATGTGTTCATGGAAGCCGACTTAACGATTGATTAAGTCATTTTTAGGGTTCCGTACGCAAAGGGTAAAACGGGACCCTATTACTAAGACTTCGCTGTCTGTCTGTCCGTCTGTCACCAGGCTGCATCTCATGAACCGTGATAGCTAGACAGTAGAAATTTTCACAGATGATGTATTTCTGTTGCCGCTATCACAAAAAATACTAAAAAACAAAATGAAATAAATATTTAAGGGGGTCCCATTCAACAAACGTGAATTTTTTGCTCGTTTTTATAGAAAATCGTACGGAACCCTTCGTGCGCGAGTCCAACTCGCTCTTGGCCGGTTTTATTAACCTTTATTTATTTGAACGCCTATCACTACCCCGATGTTCGGCGACTTAGCCGGTAGCCCCCCTGATCTTAGAGTAAACACTGGAAATAGAAATATATAAAACACAGTAACTCATTAATCACCGAATAAAATTGAAGAGAATATACGTTGCGTGCAATATTTAAATACTCACGGGGGCTCAGAACGGTAATGCCAAATTTCTGTATACCTTAAGTTAAAGTGAATTTACATCTAATAAACAATTTAAACATCAATGGGTAACAATTTGCTTGATTAATATCGTTTAAATTCTAAAACTCTACTTTGGATTCGTAAACACTAAAACTTAGGAGAGGTAGGGCATAGCGTTCATTTGCTCAAAGAGCAGCCCGACTGGGGAAGTACCTCCGCCTTACAGAAGATATTCCTTAATAATAACTTTAATGTTATGTCTCTGCGTGTGAGTAAGGTCGCCAGACCTCATCAGGTCACAAGTGTTAAAGGCCGACCGGTATTGAGAGTGTACACTGTATATGGGCGGTGGCGATCGCTTACCATTAGGTGACCCACTTGCTCGTTTATCACCCTCTGATATACAAAAATACTAACGAAGGACCTTTAACTCTCTATATCTGATATCTGATCTGTATTTAAACTACACACGGAATATTTATATTTTGGATGCCATTTTGATGCTTACGTCAATAAAACCGCTTAATTTTCCGAATTAGCAAACAACTGAGCAATCTGCTTGCAGTCAGAATCTAAGAGAAACAGCTGTGTTGTTAGTTAACAGTTTTCCAGCAAAGCCTCCCTGCAGTTTGATTAAGTTCGTGTCCGAAATAGAGTTTTACAGCTTACGCTTAAATAGTCAAAGATACCGTCGCTGATCTATTTACTTTGTTCAAAATAGATACATTTTGCATGTTATACTGAAAATTTAGGGTTTTATTTGAGCATTTATTATAACATCTACGTAATTGGTTTTTTTTATTTTTAAACTTCAGTACAATGGGATAGTACAGACGCCAGCACATCAAGTTACCCCAATCTATCAAATTTCCCCAATTGAAAGCGAACCTTATGCTTATGTGATAAAGTTGAAAATCTATAAAATAAATTTGAGGATTGGCGTAGCTGTATGTGCGGGCGTCTGTACATAGGGGGACTTCATTCAAGGCATTTTCTACCAGTCAGAGAGAGCTCATGGTAGATACATTTAGGATTTTAATAAATCTATTTACTAATTGTAATTATTATTAATAGTAATTACAAATTCTATCTATATATCAATATATGTATACAATACATACTATACAATAAATACAATATGATTTTACTATAGTATAAAAATTTAATTATTGAAGTTATTGATGAGACATTTCTGCGAGAAATTTCTTGATATATGCTCATGTAGGTACTTTCTTTTAAAACGTGAAGCGACTCTTATCCATTTTGATTCCTACAGGAACCTCATTCCAAAGAAAGATATATTGGATAAAGAAAAAGGAGTGAATAAAGTCAGAGCTATGAGGTCATCACAAGAGATGATTCTGACTAGACTCAAATATTTATATAACTACAAGTAGATAATTATTTATGTCATTATCAATTATTCAACCAATTATTATTATTAAACTCTTTATTGTACACCAAAATATTATGTACATGAACAATACACATAAGAGAGAACAGTACAATTGGCGGTCTTATCACTATAATTTGATCTCTTCCAGACAACCTACTTAGGAAACAGGAGAAAGGATACATACAGTCACGGGTAGTTGCCGGTGTACAGAGTGTTTCAATAAGGTACCGATTCTTGGGTACATACTACATACTAAAAAAATAAATAAATAATAAAAATAAAATACATTCTAATATGCATCCTACTACGTACATTAAAATATTTATAAACAATATACTAGATATATACTAATATGATAAACTACATATAATCATATTATATACACTCATCATCTATCATATAATATCAAATATTGCCTTTACTTACTAATTTTAAAGTCTGTTTATAAAAATAAAATTCTAGCGTGAAGTCTGGGAGTTGGCGGTACTATACCTCCGTGCCTCGGAGAGCACGTAAAGCCGTCGGTCCTGGGCCTGACCTCTTTCCGGTCGTGTCGCTAAGGCGTCCCATCGGATCCCAGATCCCAGAGTGATGGAATAGAAAGTGGTCCTGTGTTTGCGCACACACTTGAGCACTATAATATGTCCCGCGCAGATGGCCAATCTCTGTTGAGACTGGCCGCCGTGGCCGAATTCGGCTAGAAGGACATTATTATTATATAATATGTTTTTGGCTTAACAGTGCGAATGTTAACACGTTGATTCAGAATTTTCATTTGCAATTACGAAGTGTAAGCGGGCTCTCAGCTTCGCTCTATTTTACCACTTCTTACGTCGAGTTCCATTAATAAAGTAGATACCCCTTGTTTACCCCGCAATAATAACTTTATGGGCTATTATGACCGATATCAAAGTCGGTTATTATTCAACATGTACTTTAACTTATCTCTAGTAACTTTGGCGCGTTCATTATGTAAATGTTGCGGTTATATTTGGGAGGAAGACAGCATTTTATATTATTGCAGCACATCTATTACAGTTGGTAAATTAGTTGGATTATTAATATTAATAACTTTTCTCTAAATTTAACACTTAGACTTAAATAAATTAATTTAAGCTGATCACATATGTATAACATATACCACTGTCTATTCGTGGAGACCTGTAATTGGCCTTCAATTACTATTTAGCTTTTTATAGCTGTTTTTATGTGCTGTTGGTCTTCCTTAATATTAAATAAATAAATAAAATTAAATAAATAAGCTAGCTGTGCCCCGCGGTTTTTCCCGCGTTAAATTTTAAAAATTCCTTCATCCCTCTTCTCACCCCGCGTAGGTGATAGCGTGATAATATGTAGCCTATATGTTGACCCGACCTCTTAGTAATAATCATGCAAAATTTGAAGGAAATCCATGCAGTACTATTTGAGTTAGCCCGGATATACACACAGACAAAAATTCTAAAAACTACATTTTTGGCTTCGATATCGATTGTCGATCACGCCCCAAGTATCCTTTTAAAAAATATTCAATCTACAGTTTTGACTGTCCTACGATTTTATTATATGTATAGATTAGCTAGATTGAATAATTTATCTTATTCACACAGTTAAGTTAAATTTAGGCAACCAGTACTTTCAATAATACATTAGCAAAAAATTAAAAAGGAATTAGCAACAAGCTACCAAGTCCTTTGGTATTCTGGAAATTGTTTATAGTTTCATAAATATCTTGGAACATCTAACACACTGCTCTTTGATCGCAAACTGAGTAGAGTACTATGGAGGATGGCCCCATCAGGATGCTGATGGGGCTGCGGCGATTCTGTAGTGCATCAGGGATGTTTGCTGAGCATCGGGTAGATTGTTTCTACGCTACGATGCGTAAGAGATGCGCATCTCTGGTGCGCAGAATACGTGGCAGCACCAACAGTATCCTTCGCATGATCGCTAGTCGGCTAGACAGTATTTACGTCAATC
This sequence comes from Pseudoips prasinana, assembly GCA_951640165.1. Taxonomy (NCBI): domain Eukaryota; kingdom Metazoa; phylum Arthropoda; class Insecta; order Lepidoptera; family Nolidae; genus Pseudoips; species Pseudoips prasinana. The sequence continues at coordinate 10,673,724 of OX621259.1, read as the reverse complement.
ATTGCTGCGCCATTTCGCATGGAATGACGCAGCAATGAATGGTAAATTTGTTACATATTTTAAAATACATATTACTAACACTAGTTTATAAGAAAGTTGTTACTTACTTATTGGACACTAATTTGGTCTGAAAATAAAGTCTTATTATTATTATTATTATTATGGAAGCCAGTCAGTTATATCTAGATGCCCTCAACAGTTCGTAAGTAATCGGTGAGGTTAAGCAACTACGCTCGCGGTCAGTCAATAGATGGGTCACTACAAAATTTGTATGATAACTTGCGTCTCAGCGTCGTTTCGGAGGGCAAGTTAAGCTGTTGGTCTCGTCAGAGGCCTAGGGGGCGGCTTACAACTCTTACACTACTATATATTTCTAAATACATACATATTATTAACAAATTCCACCCAGACCCACATCACACAAAGATTTTTCGTGGATGGGGATTGAACCCACTAAGTCTGGCTTAGCAGGGTAATCAAGGGCTCACGGTAATCTAATAATATAAATTTAATCACAAAAGGCATTTTATTACATTGACAGAATTATTTTAACATTATGTAATTAAAGTGCTTCTGGTCAATCTCTATTGCTTGCTTATCGTATGGGTAGTGGTGACCCTAGTGTCAGAGTTGCTCAAGCCGCCCAGTAGGCCTCTGACATGGCTTAACGACTGTTGTCTAGTGACTACAACCGGGACCGACAGCTTAACGTGCCCTCCAAAGCACGGAGACGCTCAGAAATTAAACCACTTTGGCGGTCACCCATCTATGTACTGACCGCGAGCCTAGTTGCTTAACCTGGTCGAGCGCTTACGGACCTCGATCTCTATGAAGAGTAGGCACCGTTGATTAAAATTAAAACGTTGGTAGTAACACCATTAATTTCCTGCTTTTGAGCTAAGTTCTTCTCAGGAACTTTAAAACGCCAAGAACTTTGCCACGACTTGGGAATCCAACCCCATTCATCATAACAGCTGCAAGAAGTCCACTGCTGGACAAAAGCGTCGCCCAATAATCAAGGCCAATGACTCCGCGGTCCCACAGTCCCGTCTTTATGTGATACACATAAGACTGATCTAGCTCTACTTTGTGAGTCGGCAATAGGGGAGGGCAATCCAAAGGAGTCCTCCCAGGGTACGTGTCCCGACCATCTGGGACATGGCGCAAAAGGGGGGTACCGGAGCAGCATACTCGCGTTTTTTTTATGCTAAATGGGTTTGCGCTTGACCACGATCTCACCTTATGGTAAGTGAAGATGTGGTCGAAGGTGGACCGCGCGTACCCATAAGATGCCTGGTCACTCTAACCTTGAATAAACCCATGTTATATGAGTCCGGAAACACGTCGTTTGGGAGGCTGTTCCACAGCTTAGCCTTGCGTATGATGAAAGAGGAAGCAAAACGCTTCGTACGGCAAAATGGGATGTCAACGACATAGCGGTGGAGAGCCTCCCGACGCCTTGTAGTCCGATGAAAAAAGGGAGATGGAGGGATAAGTTCTTGAGCGCATTCTCCATGAAACAGCCTGTAGAAAACCGAAAAGCTTGCAATCTAACGCCGATGATCCAAGTTTTGCAGCTTTTTACTTGTTAGGTCTCTATCGTCGATTATCCTGCGAGCGCGTCTGTCTATCGAGTCCAAAGAGTCTAGCTGACTTTACGGAGCCGTCCCAAAGATGAGAGCAGTACTCCATGCAGAGTCTCCCCCATCAGGCGCCAAGAGAAATCCACGGCAGGTAGGTTTAGTCGGTGCAAGTCCGACATACCCACCCGCAGACACTTTTTGAGGTGTCTTAACATAACAAAAAGCTCTACTTTGTACAGCACGATTAATTATTCGCAGTTCCTCTCATTGTACAGTCACAGACGGATTACAATAGCTCGAATGTCTAAGTGAGAGAATCGTAGCTCAAAGTTGCATCAATTAAACGAGGAGCCTAGTTTTGGATGGTCTGGTCGACTATTCAATACATCTATTGGGTGACCGCTCTCTATTCAATGCGTTTCGTGCTGAAAACACAAAGCTAAGCTTTGGCAAAGGACTTAGGCCCACTTGCACCAAAATCTAGGCTAAAATAAAGTAACTCGAGTTCAGTAACTTCGGGTTAATTTGTTAAATTTTTAACTTGACATTCTATAAAAAATAACACAGATTCAACTAACTCAGTGTTTCTCTATTTTATGTTGGTATCAATAAAGAAGTTTTGTTCCGTAATGTAATTGAACTAAATATGAATGAGTGAACAATTAGCAAACTATTTTTACACCTCTTTTTGTCACTGAAGTTTCTGTCAAGTTTTTTCAAAGACATTTTAATTTGATCGTTTGTGTTTGAAACCAATCTGTCTATTTCTAGTCATTCAGATATTGTCATGTCAAATTTGACATGATCGGACTTTTCTGCAACTCTTCTATTATAAAAGTAATTATAAATAAAAAGACAAGTCCTGACTGACTGATGACTCAACAACGCCCAGCCCAAACCCTTGGACCTAGAAAGCTGAAATTTTGCACAAATATTTCCTTTATAATGTAGACACGGAATAAGGAAGGATTTTTCGAAATTCGACCCCTAAGGGGGTAAAACAGGGGCGCTAAGTTAGTATGAAACTTTGCCGTTTTTGAAGTTTAAGGCATAAAAATTGGTATTTGACTTTCCAGTTAAAAATAAAAAATCACGTATTTCAGGGTTTTTGGAAATTCCACCCCCAAGGGCGAAAAATAGGGGATGTAAGTTTGTATGGAAAATGTGACAATTTTTAAGTTAAACGCATGAAAATTGGTATTTGGCATTTCAGTTAAAAATTAAAAATATATATTTCAGGATTTTTGAGAATACCATCCCTTAGAGAATAAAATAGGGCATGTAAGTTTGTATGAAAAATGCGACTTTTTTGAAGTTAAACCCATGAAAATTGGTATTTGGCCTTTCAGTTAAAAATAAAAATATGTATACCAGGATTTTTGAAAATTCCACATCGAAGGGCATAAAATAGGTGATGTAAGTTTATACTGACTGACTGAAATATCAACGCACAGCCTAAACGGCTGGAGTTAAAGACTTGAAATTTTGACAGAAGGTACCTTTTATGACGTAAGCATCCACTAAAGAAGGGTTTTTGAAAATTCCACCTCACAAGGGCGTAAAATTGGGGATGTAAGTTTGTATGAAAAATGTGAAAAGTTTTAAGTTAAACGCATGAAAATTGTTATTTGGCATTTCAGTAAAAAATAAAAAATATATATTTCAGGATTTCCGAGAATTCCACCCCTAAGAGTGACAAGTAGGGGATGTAAGTTTGTATGAAAAATGTGACAATTTTGAGGTAAACGCATGAAAATTGGTATATGGCCTTCCATTTAAAAATTATAAATATATATTTCAGGATTTTTGGAAATTCCACCCCTAAGGACGACTAGAATAGGCGATGTAAGTTTGTATGAAAGTCTGTATTTTTTTAGTTAAACGCATGTACATTGGTATTTGGTCTTTCAGTTTAAAATAAAGCAATCCAGGGAATAATTTGTTGTTAAAAAAAGGTAATCCAAAACTGATTCAATAAATCGCCACCGCCAATTTAAGCAAACTCAAATTTTAAAAATTTGTTTTTTATGCCAAGTAGCTTAAAATGTCGTGGTCGTTGTCGTCTAAGTAAAGATTTAGCGTTTTATAAGATTTGTAACTTCTATTTTTTGGTAAATTTTATAACAAATTAAATAAACGACATTTTAATCAAATTGGGATAAATGACGAATTTATCTAAAATTTGAGTTAGCGTAGTATAAATTGTTAGTGTCGAGATGATCGCACCCAAAATCATCATCTTAATTTTACTGATCTACAAGTTCACAATTTTGTAACTAGATGGCGTTAATGTCGTTTCAGATCGCGGAACTTAATTGGCATATCGGTTAAAATAAATAAATGCTTGAAATTAAAGGTAGTCCAAAACTGAATCAATAGATGATCGCCTAAATCTCACCCAAAATATATGCACACATCTTAATTTTACCGCTTTACAAGTTTATAGTTTTGTTAGTAGATGGCGTAATCATCGTTTTAGATCGCGCTATGGTTTCGTTCACAAAATGTCGCAACCTAATCTAATGGGAGTTACCTTTGTGATTAATGCATCGTTGATTATTATTTTACTTTATTTAACTTACTTAAGGACAATTGATATGTATTCTTTGATTTTTGCTTGATGATATCGGGTCTTTTTTGTAAATAACAGTAGCAAAGTAGTCTTTCATTTATTTCTTAGTAAGGTTATTTATAGGTTAGGTTTTATTCAATTTATATTGCTTATTTGTTTTAATAGTTATATTTTTTACATTAAGCTAGAAGTAAGTAGTTACATTGGTCATCATTCAAAATTGTCGCGGACAAAATCGCGGGCACCAGCTAGTAGCTAATATATTCGACGATTTCTTCATCATCACCAGACAATAAAAAATGACTCATATTTTTTTCTGTTTTAAAATCTTGACTTTCACTTCTGCAACCCAACATAAACTCTCAATCGAAACAAATTTGACATTACTAATCCGGAGTTAGTGATTTAACCCACCAAAATAGGTGGGTTAAAATTTTAATAAAATAACCCAAGGTTGGTCCCTAACTCTTGGTGGTGCAAGACGTAATTGTAATTTAACCCCATATTAGCCACTAACTCTGAGTTAAATCATTTAACCTGGGGTGGAGCAAGTGGGCCTTAGCCGTGTGTTTATCTACCGACAAATGTATTCCAGATACGAGCAATATGACATATTAGAGGCAAAAGTAATAATCATCAAATAATAAATAAAAGGTTCTCGAGTGGCGACCACGAACCGGAAGACGCAGCGTGGGCAGGCCTCCTACACGGTGGACCGACGATCTTGTGCGGGTCGCGGGAAGCCGCTGGATGCGGGCAGCGCAGAACCGGCTATTGTGGAGATCCTTGGGGGAGGCCTTTGTCCAGCAGTGGACGTCTTTCGGCTGATATGATGATGATGAATAAATAATGTCCTCCTAGCTGAATTTCGGCCACTGCGGCCAGTCTTACTAGAGACTAGCCATATGCACGGGACTTATTATAGTGCACAATTGAGTTCACAAATATCGGGGCACTTTCTACTCCATCTTTCTCATGATCCGATGGGATAACTACCGACACGACCGGTCAGAGGTTAGGTACAAGAACGACGGCTTTAGATGTTCTCCGAGGCACGGGAATATAATAGCGCCTATTCCCAGACTTTGAGCTGATACTGAGAAATTTACTTAACAGAAAAATCACATTTTGATCCGTCCCGAACTTTGAACCCAAGACCTCATCATCTGCGGTTGAATACACTACCGCTATGGCTTCTATTTAAAATAAGAATCTTATTTATAATAAGAACTTTCCACACCTTTTACAAGTAGAATATGAAAGTCGAAAGTATATTACTTCTATTTATATTTAGCAAATAAAGTAATTTTATTTCAAAGCATTTCTTGAGCTACAATATTAGGTTTCGTTATATTATTTCTATAAATATGTACTTGACAAAAGAATTATACCTGGCCTGTGTGAATGGTCTAACTGGAAGGGAAAGAACACCCTCTGACTAGATCGGAGACGTTCTTAGGAAATGCCAGGTCAGAAGTACCATAAACTGGCGAGCATGTATGAAGAATATAATGACAGTAAATGAGGCAAAAGAGGTGTGCAAAGATTGAATGAAATCCCTTGTATCTGCCTACCCCTCTGGTAAACATGCGTGAGTCGATGTATGTTTGTATGGAACTATGTACTGTATTTGTGAACAGTTTCTTAAGTTCACTTTATACAGTATTAAAAAGCAAGTCATCTGCAGTTATCGAAGCGTTTACCAACCCATATTCGCCACAATCTTTGAGTGCATTTCCGGCTTATTGGTTTTGCAGTTATAAGACGTTTAGTGAAGCTACGAAGTTTTAAAGATCCTCGTTTTAATGGATGATTTATCCGACAATGTTAGTGTAGTTTATCTTAATAATTTCTTATCTTGGTCACGTATTTTTGCTTATAAATTTGAGGTGGTTGATAAAATACATCAAAATATATGAATTAACAGATGTTTTTGAGTCATTTGAGAATATTTTTTTGTGATTATGACCAGCATAATCACTAAAAGTCTTAAAAATACTTTACTCCCTAAAATTGTATTTTTGTTTTTATTTCATTTTATTAATAATTGCTGTGTGGTGATCGCTGTGTTTATCAGAAATAGAATAACCCAGATAAATAATTTCAACCAGAGGATAGGCAGCAGCTTCTTTCCAAGTACTATGACCATCTTACTCCGATCGTCAACTCCAAGCTTGGTTATTATTGCATACCACCAAGATGATTTTTGGAGGAGGATTTTGTGCAGCTTTTGGACTTATTACAATTGATGATGATTTATTTTATTATATTTTATTTATTAAGGAATATCAACACACACTAACATATTAATGATAGTATGTTATTTAAATATACGTAAGATGATGGTGATGATGAATAAAATTTATTATGTTAATACTTATAGTGCTACTTTTGTATGTGGCACACTATTATTTTAATGGCATTTTTATATACATCCATACATACATAGCAGACGCCTCCCAGAGGAGAGGGTAGAGAACGGATTTCCATTTGCCCGATTTCTGTAAACCTTTTTTGGTTCGTATAATCTCTTCATATCAGAACTGCAGAAAGGGCTGAGATAGGGCCATTTTTCATGCCAGTACGGATTTAATTTAATATCTAAAATATACTATATATAACTAAAATTATTGTACATTTTCCATATGTGATATGAAAATCAAAATATTTTATTATTATTCCAACTTATTTGTTTATTTTCATATTTTATATATATTTATATTTCTTAAAAAATTAATATATAAAAAAATAATACACAAAGAAATACGTAAAAAACAGAGCTACCCAGCGGCGGGGTTAAACGTACTAGGCCGCCGGTGGTCAGGGCGACAGAGTGAGGAACCGCCTCACGATGCGAGTTGTTCCCATAAGCGGTGAGATTGGTCCCCCCCTCTGTCGCCCAATAATGCGCTCGCATGACATTCTCATTATTAAATGTTGTCCACCGCATGCGGCGCACTAAACCACCGGTAGCGGGGATCCCAGTCGAATCTTCAACCAGACGTACTCCCAAGCCGGCCGGAGGTCGTCCCCACCGCCGTACAGGTGGTAGCGACGACGGCGGAGAAAAGAACTCGTCACCCGAGCTCGACGCTACTGCGGAGGTAGGTGGTGCGGACACTGCAGGTACCGACGACTGCGAGGCGGAGCTGGGTAACGAGTCCGAAGGTGGTAGGTATGCGTTCTTGTTCCGGGCTCTTGTTATCATAAGAAGCCCGTGTTCTTATAATTTTGTTACGTTTTTCATGGGACTTGACGTTTACTGTCAAATCCCAAATAGCAAAGAACATTTTTGCATTTTCTTAATATTGAATTCTCTTATTATTGTGAACTTGGATTGGAACTGTATTTTGAATATCATTTTTCATTTATTGTTAAAAAAAAGACTATTTATAGCGAAATGTGGATTTAAATCAGTGATAATTAATTTTTATTGTTTATTTTTGGATGACGCGGACTTATCATATTGAGTGTTGCCATTATGTAACCGGTTGAGGGTTATTCTGACCTAGACTTTCTTAAGAACATCTCCGATTTGCTCAGCGAGTGTTCGGCGACGTATTCACCTTCCGGTTGTACCATTTACAGAAGCCAAGTACACTTCTTTAGTCAACATTCAATTATTCATCATTTCTAAATGGCCAAACCATATCAGCATACCTTTACCATTATTTTATATTTCGTTTAGGTAATACACTGCACTACACTTTACTGTAATAATAATAATACAATAATATCCTGGCACCTTATACAAACACCTTCTGATCCCAAACTAAGCAGAGCTTGTACTATCTAACAACATAACTGATATATTACATATACTACTTTTTCTTTTGTAAATACATACCTAATTATGTAGATAATTACACCCAGACTCAGGACAAACAAACAAGTTCATTCAAATATCTGGCCTGGGTGGGAATGGAACCCACGGCCTGGGGCGCGAAATGCAATCATTTACCGACCACACCCTCCAGCCTGCAAATTTTCCAATTTACTTGAGAGCGCCAAAGATTATAGTCAAGTGTACTGCCGCCCAAAATTGTTACTACATAGACAATAGCTCGTTTAAATCCGTAGAAAAAGGTAATCCGGTTGAATCTGGTCCACTTCAGCCGGATTAACATCGCTTTCGGGTGGCCATGTTGTCCTTTAATGTATTTTTCGCACTTTACACTTGGCATACTTTAACAATATATTTTTAATAATTTAAATTCACGTGAATACAGGAGTTTGACGGGATTTAAAACGACTTTACAATATCGCATATTCTTTAATATTTTTATATTATTTATTTATTTTATTCATCTATTAAACTTACAGCTAGAACAGAAATAAAACATACAATAAAGGATGAAGGCCAATTACAAGTTTTCGCTAATATTCATAAATTTAAAATAATAAGAAAATCGGTAGACAAAACATAAAGATAAAGAGAGTAAAAAAAAAAGAATATTTGTGGAAATTTACATAACATTAAACAAAATCACAATCAACACAAAGAAAATCAAGGAGAATAGCTGAAAAAGTAGGTCAAATAAACTTTAAGTACTTAACCTTCAATCACCGATCCGTAAGTGATTGGTAAGGTTAAGCAACTAGGCTCGCGGTCAGTCCACAGATGGGTGACCACCAAAGTGGTTTCATTACTGAGCGTCTCAGTGCTTCGGAGGGTACGTTAAGCTGTCGGTTTCGGTTGCAGCCATTAGGCAACAGTGAGTTATCAGAGGATCAACGGGCAGCTTGGACTCTGATACTAGGGTAACCACTTCCCATACGATAAGTAAGTATAGTAGTTATAAAATGAGAGTAGGAACTTACACCGATTAATAGTTAAAAAAGTGCCGACATTTGCAATAGCTGAGTGTTTGTTTATTTTTAAGAAGTCCGTCCTGCAACCTTGGGATTTATTTAACGAATTGATGATTTTTGCAACACGTTGGCGACCTCAAACCTATTATTATTATACTTTAGCCAAAGTCTACGAGACATTGTCAAGTTGTTTAATCAAAATAATAATAACGTCCTCTTATAATTTCGGCCACGGCACGGCGGCCAGTCTCAATAGAGATAAGCCACATGCTTACTTTTTATTCCATCGCTCTCATGATCCGATGGGACGCCCAGTGACACGACCGGAAATACGGCTTTACGTGCTCTCCGATGCATGGGGGTATATTATACCCCCATGCATCGCCAACTCCCAGAATTCGGGCAGTTCTCACTTTTTCTTTTTACAATAAAGTACCAAAATCACTTTTGGCTCGACCCGAGATTTGAACCACTCTGCGGATGAATACGCCATCGCTAGACCAACGAGGCAAAATAATAAGAGAAGGTAGTTCGAAACTCATATAATATCTACTAAACAATTTTAGAATTAAATAAACGAATGATAATTAAGTTAAATACACTGTTGTCCTCTATGTGGGCTAAAACTGTTTGCGCTGTTTATTTGCTGCATAAATGTTTGAATAAGAGTAATTAGCAGTTAATTATATTCCACTGTCGGTTGTTCAGTGTCTCTATAATCATATGCCTTTTACGTCTGTCACAGACAATTAATCACACATTTTTGATGGCTGAACAAGCTATACAAGACATAACTTGTTTTTTTTTCTAGGCAAAGGAAATGCTTAGGCATGCTACCCACAAAAAGTGTCTACGGGTGGGTATTTTGGACTCGCACTGATTAAACCTAGCTGCCGTGGATTTGCCTCTTGTCGCCTGAAGATAGAGCCCCCCGGGGGTATGCTGTTCCAGTGCCCCCGATTGCGATGCGATGGTCGGGACTGCTACTATTGCTGACTCCTGCCAATCCGGCATAGCGACTGCGCCACAAACAGATCCCAGAGCGACATAACCTGTTGTGAAGTTTGGGGTATTGCTAACTCTATAGTTGGCGATATAAACCATCCGATACGTACCACGAACGTCACACAAAATTAATATTCCTTGCTTGCTTATCGTATGGGTAGTGGTTACCCTAGTGTCAGAGTTATTCAAGCCGCCCAGTAGGCCTCTGACATGGCTTTACGACTGTTGTCTAGTGACTACAACCAAGACCGACAGCTTAACGTGCCCTCCGAAGCACGAAAACGCTCAGAGATCAAACCACTTTGGCGGTCACCCATCTATGGACTGACCGCGAGCCTAGTTACTTAACCTCGCCGATCGCTTACGGACCGGTGAGAGCATCTAGCTATTAGCGCCTTAATACTTACTACTGGCATTTTAATTAATATTGATCAAACTATACTGTTGGTCAGAGATCCTGAATTAGGTTGAAAATGATGATGTATATAATAATAATAATATCTTGGACAGTGTCACAAAGATCATCCTAGCCCCAAACTATGCAAAGCTTGTAATATGGGTACCATGCAACGATATACATACTTATATAGATGGATGAGTACTTAAATACATAGAAAACATCCATGATTCAGAAACAAATATTCGTGCTCATCACAAAAATATTTGCACTTACCGGGATTCGAACCCAGGACCACCAGCTTCGTAGGCAGGAGCACTACCAACTAGGCTACGGTGACCGTCAAATATATCAGCCTGATATCATCCACAGCTGGATACACAAGCCTCCCCCAAAGGTTTCTATAACGTTCCCATTTGGGGGGATTTGCCGCAGTCACCGCGTTATGCATGCGAGTTGGCGACTGCACTTAGGCGGTGCACAGGTGGCGCTGCCGTCCGAATTCCTGATGTAACCCCTTAGTTACCTTTTACAACACCCACGGGATGGCAAGGGATAGCCCTGATAATATTTTTAGGCATACGGTCTTATAATGCTTATGATTTACAAATTATCATTTAAACTGCCTTTTTAGTAAAATGCATAGACTTTGGAAAACTCATCGATATTATATATATTTTTTTAATACATTACAAGGTATAGTGCGGATAAATATTACATTCCTCTGGCAATGAACTTACAAGTTTCTACTTGTCAGTTAAAAGCATTACTTTCCTTGAAAATGTTACTCACAAAGTCTCTCGAAAAATATGAAGTGCTCAAGTCTTAACAACAAGAGTGAGCTCCACAGAATTGGCTTCAAGTGCAGAATTTATCTTTTGTGTATTTTTATCTTTTGATTAACTTTATTGAGCTTAACCATCTACGACTTGTTGAGCTTTAAGTGAACTGTTTTATACCACTAAATAAAGAAGGATGTTCTAAGTTTGAAAGTGTATTTGAAGTAAAAACCTCTTTAGCAGCGTTGTGCACTTTTTTGGGATGGATAATAAATGTTAAACTCGCGTCAGGACACGTGACCTGATCGAATATTCGTAAGATGGAGAGTCTTTTCTTTAATTCACACTGGCCATCTATACACTCACATAACTTTTTTTAGGGTTCCGTAGCAAAATGGCAAAAAACGGAACCCTTATAGATTCGTCATGTCTGTCTGTCTGTCTGTCCGTCCGTATGTCACAGCCACTTTTTTCCGAAACTATAAGAGCTGTACTGTTGAAACTTGGTAAGTCGATGTATTCTGTGAACCGCATTAAGATTTTCAAACAAAAATAGAAAAATAACAATAATTTTCGGGGTTCCCCATACATAGAAGTGAAACTCAATTTTTTTTATTATCTATGGATAGGTCTTCAAAGATGATATTGAGGTTCCTAATAAAATTTTTTTCTAAACTGAATAGTTTGCGCGAGAGACACTTCCAAAGTGGAAAAATGAGTGCCCCCCCCCCCTGTAACTTCTAAAATAAGAGAATGATAAAACTAAAAAAAATATATGATGTACATTACCATGCAAACTAACAACGAAAATTGGTTTGAACGAGATCTAGTAAGTTGTTTTTTTTAATACGGCATAAATCGTAAACCGCAATTTACCTTTCATTTAATCAACTGAAATACTTGCTGCTACGGAACCCTTCATGAGCGAGTCCGACTTGCACTTGGCCGGTTTTTTTCTTAATTATGTTCGATTTTTACAGCCGTCTACCTAATCAAATTTAGTTCTATTTTTTTAATTTATTTCCACTATAGGGAATGAGTCTTTACCGCCCATAGGTGGGTAATAGCATTTTCGACTCGCTACTCGGATCAAATAAACACTAAAACACTACTTTCCGAGGATGAGAAATGAAAGATTGCCCCCCATGTTTTTTTTTTCTTCTTTTTTTAGAGGCCATTTAGAGACCTTTACGTTAACAATTGAGAGAGTAGCTGCTTTGCTTTTTACGGTGTATACTTAATACGTGTTTTATAAAATACTAGGTGTGCCCCGCGGTTTTACCCGCGTTAAATTTCATAAATTATCACAGCTCCTCCCCCGTAGGTGACAGCGTGATAATATGTAGCCTATATGTTGACCCGACCTCTTAGTAATATTCATGCATAATTTGAAGTAAATCCATGCAGTACTTTTTGAGATTAGCCCGTACATACATACAGACAAACAGACAAAAATTCTAAAAACTATATTTTTGGCGTCGATGTCGAGTGTACGACGCCCCAAGTATCCTTTTTAAAATAATATTCAATGTACAGTTTTGACTTTCCTATGATTTTATTATATGTATAGATTTTCGAAGTGTAAGTACGATAGCCAGTTGCTCTCACCGGTCTGTAAGTGATTGGCGGGGTTAAGCAACTAGGCTCGCGATCAGCCCATAGATGGGTGACCGCCAAAGTGGTTGAAGTTCTGAACGACTCAGTGCTTCGGAGGGCACGTTGAGCTTTCGGTCCCGGTTGAAGCCAATACTCGTTAAGCCTCTCGATGTTACGCGGCGGCTTGAACAAGTCTTTTTTTTGTTTTTTATTTAGTATTGAAAAAAGTACACAATTAAGTTTTTGACATTTTTGCCAAACTGCACAGCAGTTTGTCGGCAACGTTCTCGCTCTGTTTACCTTTTCATTACTTAATTGTTATTCAGTTCAGTATGCAATGTTAAAGTAAGGAAGTATACGAGATAGAATAGAAAATAGAAAGATGTTACTAATTAGTTTATACAATACAAAGTAAAGGAAGAAATAAGATTTATTTTTAAATACATACATATATGCCATATCGACTTAATCAAGAATTAATAATATTCATTTACCAGTGTAGCTGATGTTAGGTACATCAACCACACTAGCAAATAAGTATTAGGTATATTTTTGAAGGTTGTACAAGTTGAGGATAGATCTACTACTTTTGTTGTTTACTAAATAGTTGTTCTCACGGGCAGAGTGATAAACAATGCTTTCTCAGTATTTTTTTAAATTGGTATTTAGACTTAGTATTGGTTACTATGTCACAGGTGTCTGACACTTGGGTATCCACTGCCCATACGATAAGTAAGTGAGTAATGTATGAATACTTTTGCATACAAATCATCATATCAGCCGAAAGACGTCCACTGCTGGACAAAGGCCTCCCCCATCATTTGGGAGGATATGCCATAATCGCCACGCTTGGCAGACGGGTTGGCGATCGCAGTAGGATAGATATGGTACTCAGGAGAACGCTGCTGCCCGTTCTTTGGTATATATTCCCTCGGGACGACTTTTACGTCCCCCCACGGGATGAGAGGGGGTGGCGATATTCTTTGAGGCCGTCACCACACAGCATACAAATATATAAAAACAAATAAATAGTTCGGTATCGTTTAAAACGTAACTTATCTTACTTGCGAACGTAACGTAAAAGGAATATTGAGCGTAATCCCTTTTGCGCTCAAATATAAATCCATATTTTCTAGGGTGACAAAATGATCGTATTTAAGAATTGAATAGCAAGCTATTCGGAAGGGACACCCAATTTGAAAGCAATTCACTTGTATGAATGGAAAAATAACATTTAGGTATTACATGTGAAGTAAGCGATAAGTCAAAATATGTGTTTAATATCTGGGCATTATCTATCTAGCTATGTATATCTGGGTTATTCGGGCTGGTTGACGTGGTCGGTAGAGACTTGCCTCACACGCCGTTGGTCCTGAGTGCGCATGAAGATGTCCGTCTGACCTGAGTCTGGGTGTAATCACACTAATATTATAAAGGTGAAAGTTTGTGAGTGCGTGAGTGTATATGTTTGTTACTTCTTCACGTATGCATGGCTGAAGCGATTTTAATGAAATTTGGTGTGGAGTTAGCTGATACCCTGGATTAACACATAGGCTATAATGTATGAAGTTCAACGCGAGTAAAAACATATTAGGTGTATTTACAGAAAAAAAGTAGTATATCAGTTATCTGATTTCCATAGAACTAGCTCTGCTTAATTTGGGATCAAATAGCCGTGTGTTAATAATGTCACAAGATATCATTATTATTACACTATTCTTAATTTTTATACAAACATTGTTAGCGTGGGCAGGCCTCCTACAAGATGGACCGATGATCTTGTGAGGCTCGCTGGAAGCCGGTGGATGTGGGTAGCGTAAGACCAGCAATTGTGGAGATCTTTGGGGAGGACTTTGTCCAGCAGTGGGCGTCTTTCAGCTGATATGATGGTGATGATGATGATGTGCAAACCCTCGACCAAGCGAGTTATAGCGGCTGAGAAAGTGCGTCATTATATTTATTTATACATCAATATGCCCATTATATCGGTAAAAAAGGTATGCTGATGGTTTGGGCATTTAGAAAAGATGGAAGAAGATTCACAAAAGAAGTATACCTGGCCTGTGTGAATGGTACAACCGGAAGGGGAAGATCTCGTAGAACATTCTCCGACCAAATCGGATACGTTATTCTCAAGAAAGGCCAGGTCAGAAGTACCCTAAACCAGCGACCATTTGTGAAGAATATTATGACAGAAAAGGAGGCAAAAAAGGTGTGCAAAGATCGCGATAAATGGAAGTCCCTTATCTCTGCTTACTCCTCTATGAAGCAGGCGTGAGTCTATGTATTATATAGGTAATCCAATCTACTTTACGATGCACTCAAAAAGAGGGCAAAAGCCGAGTATTAAATTAAAGTACAAACAGGAATATTGCGTTACAAATGTGTCACATTATTTTCCACTAATGGGAATTATATTTCTCACCAAATGGGAATTATATTTCGCACCAAATGGGAATTATGAAATGTTAGCACGGGACCCACAGGAACAGGAGTGGAGGCAATATTTTAAAAATATACCTACGTTATAACAAAATTAGCTGTATATATCTTAAAGACTAAATTATAACATTTTTTTGGGAGTACTAGTGGCAGATTAAATGGACGAGGAACAATTACTATTATCAGTGACAGATGACAACAGAATAGATTTTTAATTAATTATTGAAACGATAATATTTAAGCTTTAATAGAAAAATAAAAACTAATAAACAGCTAATTTAGACTTCCAAGTTGGCAAACAAGAATATGTTAAGTGAACTTGATAGTAAATTTGAAAAAATATTGCAATACACATGGCATTAATAAAATATGGCAACTTTATTCATACCAAACATCATAAGATAAGTGTATTATGTTACGAGAAGATTCTTTTATAGTTTAGTAATTCACAAAGGGACTGAATGCTTAGGTAAGGTATTTATTAACTCGATTACGTGTCGTGCCATATTTTTGCATAGAAATAGAATTAAGTACGATAATCTAATAATATAATATTCTGATATAAAATGATCTGATATTAAATATCCTTCAATCCACCAATTTCACTTAACGGTAACCACACATTAAAAAATATAAGCATTACCAACAATGCGCTTATAGCCAGATGC
Organism: Pseudoips prasinana; assembly: GCA_951640165.1. Lineage (NCBI taxonomy): Eukaryota > Metazoa > Arthropoda > Insecta > Lepidoptera > Nolidae > Pseudoips > Pseudoips prasinana. Next base: position 10,657,870 of record OX621259.1, on the reverse strand, counting down.
TCTCACCGGTCCGTAGGTGATTGGTGAGGTTAAGCAACTAGGCTCGCGGTCAGTCAATGGATAGGTGACCGCCAAAGTGGTTTAATTTCTGTGCATCTCCATACATCGGAGAGCACCTTAAGTTGTAGGTCCCGGTTGTAGCCATTAGGCAACATTCGTTAAGGAGTCAGAGTCTTACACTAGGGTAACCACTGCCCATACGATAAGAAGAAGAAGCGTTACCAGCAATTAAAAACCAGAAGTAGCTTTATATCGGTTAAAATGTTTACAGCTAATTTTGTTACATTTTTTACCTATATTATCCCAAAGGATTTGCGGCTCTTATAATGCCGTTATAAGTGCGTTTGGAATCAATTTAAAATTGCGGCGTGAAAGGAAATTGGATCCGATGCTTATGCAAACAAAAAGTGCCTCATAATTTGAAATGCTGTGAATGTACCTTCCTTTCTTATGTGCTATTATCTTTTGCGCTCTGGGAGTAAATTCATTACACAAGGTGGCTTAATATACTTGCGATAAAACGATAAATGAACCCTCCTTGTTCTTGACGTAAGAACTCTATATGAATTGTTTTTAAAGTGTACCATCATGCAAGTGATCTGACCCCCACTTCGAATTCCATCTTTTTACATCAGCGGCCGCCTGAGCTGTGGCCCGAACCCCATAAGGGTGCCCTCGGGTATTAGTCGCTTAAATTAAGGTACTGGTTGAGAGCCTTTTGCGCTAGCCAACTATTCGTTGTTTTCAATCCTTTAATTTTAATATACTATCGCTAAATGTAACAATAATAGCTTAGTAACATGCTATTTATGAGTTATTTAAGGGTTTTAAAAAATATATGTGACGAAATAGACCGCACGGACGGATTATTTTTTTTGCTTTAATTACTGTTATATAATGTGTTTATGTATTGCATTGTGAGCTTGACAAGTAAAAGTGTATGTAAATATAGGCCTCTCATCTCCTAAAGATCTCTGCGATTGCCGGTCTTGCGTTACCTGCATCCAGCGACTTTTAGTTAGTAAATAAAGCATATGAGCATTTTTAGGGTTCCGTAGCCAAATGGCAAAAAACGGAACCCTTATAGATTCGTCATGTCTGTCTGTCTGTCCGTCCGTATGCCACAGCCACTTTTTTCCGGAACTTAAGTGCTGTACTGTAGAAACTAGGTAAATAGATTTATTCTGTGAACCGCATTAAGATTTTTAAACAAAAATAGAAAAATAACAATAATTTTGGGGGGTCGCCATACTTGGAAATGAAACTCAAAAAAATTTTTTTCATCGTATACATACATGTGGGGTGTCTATGAATAGGTCTTTAAAAATCATATTGAGGTTTCTAATATAATTTTTTTCTAAACTGAATAGTTTGCGCGAGAGACACTTACATAGTGGCAAAATGAGTGTCCCCCTCCCCCCCTGTAACTTTTTAAATAAGAGAATGATAAAACTAAAAAAACATATGTAATGTACATTATCGTGGAAACTACGATAATGTACATTATACGACGAAAATTGGTTTGAACGAGATCTAGCAAGTAGTTTTTTTTAATACGTCATAAACCGCAATTTGCTTTCATTTAATCAACTGAAATACTTTCTGCTACGGAACCCTTCATGTGCGAGTACGACTCGCACTTGGCCGGTTTTTTTTTAATTAAACTTCTGGCACAACTTACTCATGAGAAATTTTACTATTTTTATATTTTACTACTAGATGTGCCCCGCGATTTGACCCGCGTTAAATTTTATAAATTATAGCATATGTGTTAATACAGGGTGTTAGTTAACTCCATACCCAATTTTATTAAAATCGCTCGAGCCGTTTAGAGTTGAAGAAGTGAAATGAAATGAAATGAAATGATTTTTTTTTTAATTTTACAAAAAAGAAATCTTACCATACATCGCTAAATTAATATAATAAATTTGGTGTAACAAACATACACACTCACAAACTTTCACCTTTATAATATTAGAGTGATTTTTAAAGAGTGATCATCACCATCAAGTTATCCGAAAGTGTGCACAGCTGTATATAGGCCTCTCTTCTCCTAAAGATATCATCCGGACTTGCCTTGCCTGGATCCAGCAGATTCTATAAAATCTTAAATGGAGGCAAAATTGACTCATGATAAGTTTTGTTATATTTATATTTTATGCCATTTTGCGGAAGACAAAATGTAAATCTATACAGAAGTCGAGCTAAAAGTTTAGATGCTGCTACGCATTAAGAGTTTTCTTTATTATTATTTTTTTTTAATTTTGGTGTTATTAATATTATTATATTAAGATTTTTAAGATCTAACTGTGAAAATATTTGTCGAAGATGATAGATAGCTCCTAGCGTCTTCCAGTATCACGCGAGTTTTTTTTTTTCCAACATCCAAAAGAAGAAAACTCGTGCAGTTGATTTGACTGGCCTGGTACCTACTGTGAGCTTTTCTTAACAGAGAAACCGTTTGGGCCCGACATTTAAACCTAGGACCATAAGCCTCTAGACCCAGGAGCCTAGGTTAAACATGCTCGTGTTAGGCCGGAGGAGGTCGAGAAATGTAGGGTGAATGACCTTAAATAATTATGTATACCTATGTAATGTGTATTACCAAGGTGAAGTGGCAGGGGGCAGGGTACATAGCTCGTAGAGCCGACAACCGCTGGGGCAGAAAGGTTCTCGAGCGGCAACCACGAACCGGAAGACGTAGCGTGGGCAGGCCCCTACAAGCTGGACCGATGCTCTTGTGCGGGTCGCTGGAAGCCGCTGGATGCGGATAGCGCAAGGCCGGCAATTGTTGAGATCTTTGGGGGAGGCTTTTGTTCAGCAGAAGACGTCTTTCGGCTGATATGATGATGATGATATATGCCGGAGAAATTAAGTTAAAGGACTGTTTACGTACTACTAACGCCATCTATTAGCGTTTGGAAAACACTACTCACTGAGTCAGTAGTTCGAGTCGAGGTTGTCTATGAACTGTCGCATGTGACGTTTGACGTCTGTCAGTTGTCTAAGTGACATTAGTGTGTTAGCGACACGACACAGTTGGCATACAGAGCTCGACGGCGCCGGGTGTGCGCACTGATTCTTTTCACCACGTGCATGATGGCGGACACCGACGATGTTTCGGAGTTAAATCCGTCAGAATCTCCGACAGCAGCGGTGGGATCAATTCCAAAATCATCCTACGTGTCTACCGCAATGCCTGCTACTCAAAATCAAGAATATTTTCGTGATTCGGTTCCACCACGTAGCGAAAATAGTGTTTGAAATTTGAAAAATTATAATGAAAATACAACCCCGCTGATTGTGAATTTACGGCTGTATCGCAAACTCGTGAACCGATTACGAAACTCGATACGTTACATTGACACATCTTCGATGTCGAGCTCGCAAATGGACTTCGAAGTCGTACCCGTTGTGCAAAACGTTAGACGAAGCAAAGGAGCGTGTATCAAGACAGTTTGCGGCGACCGAGAGATTGATGCCCTTTTTCAAGATATGGTGCCGTATGGTGCAGTGACCGTGCGAGAACTTACATACGTGGAGTACTCGACTTACAAGCTTGCCTTGATTGACCGGTTGGAGCCTGCTTGGAGCGAAGGTAACAATATCGAAGTTGTTATCGCAGGTATCTCGGATACTCAGGTATATTCAGACTTGTTTAAAACATGCTTACTGATTTCGTGGCACTCGAAAGACCTCTTAGTATTTAACAAAAATTAAAATTTATTGATTTTGATTGATTGGTAGATGGTGCAGGTTCGAGACCCGCCGGACGATTAAATTTATGATTTGAGAAATCATAAAATTATTGAGAAAAATTAAAAGTTACAAATGACCTCTTAGTTTACGTTCCCGCCAGAATGAACGTATGCCTGCCATCTGAAGCCCGATAAGCCGAAGTAAATGTCGATAATTTATAATTACACGCTCTTGTGGACAGTGGTTCCGATTGTTCCCTAATTCGTAAATGATTTGTTGATTACCATACAGGTACTCGAGATTTTATATCCACGCGCCTGACAGGTATTGGGTTGAACATTAAATTTTATTTTTCCCGTATTAGTCTGCCTGTCAAGGTCAACGAAGTACTTGTGTGTGAGAAGTGACTTTTGTAATTGTAGATTCACATAGTTTGCCTCATGATGTTATGATAGGCAGAGATGTTTTTACCTAGCCGGGATTGAGCTTGACTATTAGTAACAAAGTCATCCGCATCACTCGCGAGGTCCATGCTGAAGTTTGTTTATTACAGAATCTTGACGCTTGTACAAGCTATGGCGTATTGATTTGATCGACTGTAAAGACGTTTCTCAATTACTGACAAGTGGAGAGATTCATGTCTTTGCTGGTAATAATTCATCATCATTATGTTAGCCGAAAGACGTCCACTGGACGGAGGCCTCACAAGGGAATCTCCGCAGTGGTCGGCCCTCCTTGTGGGGAGCGCTGCGTCTTCCGGTGCGTGGTCCCCGGTCAGGAGCCTGTCTGATCCAGCGGCCGTCGGTGTTGGGAGCTGTGTGCCCCGCCCGCTGCCGTTTCGGTTTGGCAATTCTTTATTTGTATAAATGTGGTGAATACAGGTGTTATTGTTTACATCATTTAAGTTTCACACATTTGCCATATTGTACATGGCATACAAATGTTGTACTTACAAACTAGGTATATTGAACTCAAAATACTAACTTACTGGATTGTGACACAATTTTTATGTCGGCTGCTTTGTTTCGCCTGCGGATTGCGACGTTTTTGTTCGGTCGCGCGGGGATGCTCCGAGCGTGGCCCTCTCCATTGCTCTTTGGGTGACCTTGGGCCTTCTTGTGAGACCAATAGTGAGCGACCACGTGAAAGACTTTAGACTTGAAACACTGCGTTATTTGTGATGGAGGGATATTGCGTAGCTTCCCGAACTATTCTAATTAATTGCTTCACTATAACCGAGAACCACAAGCGTAGGTTCTGGAAGGCAGCTTCAGGTAAAATCCAAATTGCGCTAAATTGTACCATAGTTAGAAGTACAGTTAGAAGTCCGCTTCCATTTTTGATGGGTTGTAATAAAAGTTCTCCTCCAAAATTAATGCCCTTGTCCAAAAATATGGTAAGGTTAACCTCTACGAACTTAGATGTGAAGCAAAATGCAGGATGGACGAGCTAGTTCATGCTGATAAGGTGCGTTATGGCAATAGCAAAGTTAAAATTCGCCCATTTAAAACAGGAGACGTTGTTTTTGTCAGAAAGAACCCTAATAAATTGTGTTATTTATTTTGTCTTCTATGTAATTCTCCGGTTTGAGTGTGTACAATGGGGAGTATTCTATTCTAACAATAAACAAATGAAGTGAAAAGTTTTCAAATCCTTGTAAGATAATAGAGGTCTATGACAACGATAGATACAAGGAAGAGCCAATAGCTGATGGACGCGTTAAGTACCTACGTATGTTACGAAAAACTTGAATTTGACAGTTGTAGTCAGAAATAACAGTGTAGTTAATGCCGATGGTTGAGTTAAATTCTAACGTTTAAAATGATGATTGGAGTTCATTGTAAGACACATTTACGTGTTACATTATGAGTAATAAAGCTGGTTGATTTGAAATAAATTGTGTGACAAGGGAAATACCCTCCTTAGAGTTCCTGAAACTTGAGCATTGAAAGCTCCGCGCTTTGTGCTTGAGACGGTTGAGCATTGAAAGCTCCGCGCTTTGTGCTTGTAGCAGTTGAGCATTGAAAGCTCCGCGCTTTGTGCCTGTAGCAGTTGAGCATTGAAAGCTCCGCGCGTTGTGCTTGTGGTGGTTGAGCATTGAAAGCTCCGCGCTTTATGCTTGTGACGATTGAGTATTGAAAGCTCCACTCTTTGTGCTTATGACGATTGAGTATTGAAAGCTCCGCGCTTCGTGCTTGTGACAATTGACTATCGCAAGCTTCGTGCTTTGAGTTCGTGATGCTGCATTGCGCACTTACCTATAATTTTCGAACTTGTAGCAAGACCTCCAAGGAGTATGTGATAGCCATCGTAGATGCTTTTACGAAATTTTGTCAATTAATGTGTGTCAAAGATTTAACATAACGATCTGCTTGCGAGGCACTACGTAGCTTTGTTCACATATTTAGAACCCCGAAACGAATTATCTCTGATCAAGGTAACATCTTTTACTGGTCAAGACTTTCAGGATTTATGCCGAGGTTGAGCCATTGAGTTCCATGAGATTGCTAGTGGTGTTAGCCGAGCTAATGGTCGGGTGGAGCGAATGATTTCCACCTAGACAAATTGTTTTACAGTGGCCGAAAATTATAAAAATGAATCCTGGAAGTCTGTCTTAGGCAAAGTAAAACTCGTTTTGAATTGTACTGTAAGTAAGAGTATAGAGAAAAGCCCCTTACAGGGTAGCTAAAGTGTGTTCCAATGAGCGTTATATGGTGGAGTAGTATCTGAGGGACGGGCCCAATATGTGTGCCATGAACGACTGCGTAAATATCCAGCTAGTTTACCTGAATTGGCACAATGTCTTGATCCTGTAGAACCTATAATTGAATAGTTTTATTTTATTATGGAACAAATTGTATTGATTAATTTGGTATTCTAATTTGGTGTAATTAGTAATTTGGATTGAATTACTGTCTTGAATCATGATCATTGTTTGAGTTGAAACGATAATTACATTGTTTTGTTGAACGTAAACCTGTGTTGATAAAAGACTTATGTCCATTGCTGATTGATAAAATGTTTTATTTAAACTGAAAGCTACTACGCTTTATTGAAGGGTGGATTGAAAGCCTTATCGCTTTGTCCTGATGTCCTGCTGAAAGCCATCACGCTTTGCAGTAAGGTTGGGCTCATTAGTCGTGACCCAAGGTTGATGCTGAAAGCTGCAACGTTTTGCAGCGTTTTTTTAAGTGCTGCCTCTGAGCAATGCTGAAAGCTGTAACGCTTTGCCGAGTAATTGAACTTTTGCTGAAAGCTGTAACGCTTTGCTGTGGGTTGCAGTTTATGCTGAAAGCTTCAACGCTTTGCTGTGTATTGAAGTTTATGCTGAAAGCTTCAACGCTTTGCTGTGTGTTGCAATTTATACTGAAAGCTTCAACGCTATGCTGTGCATTGCATTTTATGCTGAAAAGGAGAGGTACGCCCTCTAACTAATGATGAAAGCTTTAACGCTTTGTGGTAAATGCTGCAAGCCTTTACGCTTTGCTTTGTGCAACATTGAAAGCCGCTTGTAACGCTTTGTGTCCTTGCCAAACTGAAGAGCTGTAATTCATGTTGATTATGTCAGCGAGTAACAACGCGAGAGCGCGTTGGTTGTCAGAATGGCCGTGCCGGAGAAATTAAGTTAAAGGACTGTTTACGTACTACTAACGCCATCTATTAGCGTTTGGAAAACACTACTCACTGAGTCAGTAGTTCGAGTCGAGGTTGTCTATGAACTGTCGCATGTGACGTTTGACGTCTGTCAGTTGTCTAAGTGACATTAGTGTGTTAGCGACACGACACAGTTGGCATACAGAGCTCGACGGCGCCGGGTGTGCGCACTGATTCTTTTCACCACGTGCATGATGGCGGACACCGACGATGTTTCGGAGTTAAATCCGTCAGAATCTCCGACATATATATGTTTATAAAGTCATTATTTTCTGGTCTGACTCGTGGTTTGAACCGAAGACATTATCTGCGATATTATTAGATCAACAAGGCAGTTTCAATACTATTATTACAGTGGACCTTACATATGCACACACGGCTACATATAAAGCTATACATTTCCAATATAAGCTAACCTCTCATTGTATGGAGATCCTATACAAGGCGCGATCAGCTTATACTGGAAAAGTGTAATAATGTAGCCGTGTGTACGAGGCTCGCGTATAAATGTTACTACCGGGTCCAATGTGCCCCAACTGTGAAGAGATTACTATATTATCCTATATATCACTATAACACTCTGCGGTAGTATAGCTGATAGATTTATTCCCTTTAACTTATTGCTACCAACCGAGAATCTCCGCTCACCACTTCTCTTTTGTACATTCTTTAGAAATGTTAGAAAAATCTCAACAATAGCCATAAATTTGTACCTCGCGTAAAACGTAATGAATAGCTCTATCTATCTTAATTTAATGTTAACGCCTTGTTACATCTAAGCTATATATTTATATAGGTATATGTGAATGATCTTTGTGACCGAATGCTGTAAAACCTACTGTTGGGCCTTTGCTCAAGAGAGGCTACGAGAGTTAGTATCACCGAACAATCTTCGCGTAAAAAGGATTTGTTAAGACTAAGCTGACGGTCCCAGTTATTATGAAAAAATCTCTGATAATGGTAAAGGTAGTCAGAAAGTCAAAAGAGTCTGATATAGTCATCTTGATTTGTTCTAGGAGTTTCGCAGTCAGATGGCAACTCCTCGAAGAATTTAGGTGTGTCTAGTCGTTTCGAGTGACTGAGAGCCGAGGTTTATATAGAAAGTAAGGAGGAATATATATACATAAATTTATAAATTAGGTAAAAGTGTAAGGTTGCATAAACTTTCTTCTTAGGATTCTACTCTACAATCTATTAAGAGACTTAGGATTATCAAGAACTTAACGAGTATCCAAAGCGGCAGTATTAGGATTAAACCAAATTTAGCTAGGAAGAGAAGAGATAACTGAGAGACAGAGAAGGTGAGCGTTGATGCATCACAAAGGGCCCGTATCATCGGAGTCACACATCTCAGAACCTGTCGAGAATTCCCTTCTCTATCACGCGATAGACTCGGTTTCCGCACGATGAATCCGTGGATTGCTATTAGTAACGTTGGAATGGCCGCTCGTGTCGCGGCACAACAAACTAACTGCATTTTATAATACCTTCATGTCTGATTATGATATGGCCGCACGTAAAAATGAGGATTTTCTATCTATCTATTTCTATTCTATTCTATTCTTTGATTATACTTTCATTCTTGTTTTGTTTATTATTAGTTACGCTTGGGTTAATCTAGTTAGTTATAGATATAATTCCTTTAATTTAATTACTATATCACATTAACTGTCATCATAATATAATTTGTAAATGTAATATGAATTTAATTTATTATTTTAATGTTTAATTTTTATTTTGTACTTAGCTTAATCTTATATAGCTGTTAAATGTGGGGATTATTATGTACGCCGTTATTGTCATAGGCATCAGTGACCATTGTTATAATATCTGCTATGTGAATTGTTAATGTTTATGATGTGGCTGTACTCAATAAATAAATAAAAATAAAAAATATATGTTTAAAATTGTACTAAATATGCTCAATACAGCTTCAATGCACGTTTTCATACGAAGACATCCTCCGTGCTAACTTCTTAATCACTACAACCACACAGCCGTGTGGTTTCCAGACCAGAAATAATAACAGGGCCACCTCATGCCATCCCGTGGGTAACGTAAAGGGTGACTGAGAGATACACCGTGTAGTCGGCCAGCAGCGCCACCTGTGTACTAGCTACCACCACAGTGATCAGAGGCGACGAGCATACCAACATGCGCAACTATCGGATGTTTTATTTCTATTTTGTTGGTAGCTTTTTTTTTCAACCAGCTTCAACCTGTTACTTTCATGTTGATGCGCGCGCATTTTAAAATTTCACTCACATATTTTTTTCATAACGCGCCTAAAGAAGTACAAAAGAGAATGGCAGAATCCGTATCGCATACTTCCTTTGTTGTTCAGCTATATAATTTGTATCACTTGTTAAGACAACTAAGGTATTGATTTTAATGTAAGTATAATATTTTTAGAACTTGAGTTTAATTAATAAAATCAATAGGAATATTTGAATTATTTACAATAAATAAAAGTAATAAAATCGTAAACTAAACGCAGTTACGTTTACAGAAATTGTCATGTGTAAAATAATATAAATGTCGAAATTATAATTAATTATTTATAAATGGGAACAACACACACACATATAATTAAAGACTTATTTATTATACCTAAGAAAGCACAGTAGTTGCATTATATCGTAATAATTAATGATTTAGAATACGAACGATTTTCGTCGTTAATATTTTTTTGTTTATGGCAGGTATTGCTGTTGTTTTGATTCATGTCATCAATTTAGCAAATTATCTTGCAGATATTACGTGAGTTCAGCATCAGTTCCTCCGTATATATCTGTTGACAGTGGATTCACGAAAGGACGTTTTATCATTTAATTAAAATGACGAGTTATCATTTAATTAAAATGACGAGTTTGCAAAGTGTTAATTGCAACATTCGCTTGCCCCGACTAAGAAGACAAGCATTATCCGATGAGAGTGAAGTTCTCAATAAACCCAATGTTGCTTTGTGCTATGTGAAAATTATTGTTCGGTACTTCTATGAAGATATTCTTAGATATAGTAATACTAATACTCGACCTGTTTCCGTGCTGCCCACTCTTAGTAAAATATTTGAAAAGCTTATGCTTAGCCAGCTGCTCAGACACTTTAATATACATAATTTACTACACCGGAAACAGTTTGGATTCACAAAGGGTTGTTCAACCATAGATGCAGGGGTTAACTTATTAAAAAGCATATTCGCGGCGTGGGAAGACTCGCAAGATGCATTAGGTATCTTTTGCGATTTGTCCAAAGCGTTCGATTGCGTTCAGGTTGGTCAGAAAATTACACCACTACGGTATTAGGAACAAGGCTCTCGAACTTCTGACTTCTTACTTGGGCAATAGAATTCAGAAGGTCGAAATAAACGGTAAAATATCTCCGGGATCTCCAGTGGTAATGGGCGTCCCACAGGGGTCAATTCTTGGCCCATTTTTGTTTTTAATTTATATAAATGACTTACCTTACTATGTAAGGAATAAGCATGAGATTGTGTTGTTTGCAGATGATACTTCCCTGACGTTCAAAATAAACCGACAATTAAGCAATTTTGACGATGTTAATGATGCAATCTCTAAAGTTGTTCATTGGTTTAATGCCAATAATCTTGTGCTTAATGATAAGAAAACTAAAGTCATTAAATTCACTTTACCGAATGTGAAACAGGCGACAACCAATGTACAACTTAATGGAGCTAGGTTGGACCCTGTTGAATTAACTGTGTTCTTGTTGAATCAACTATTGACTCAAAGCTACAATGGAGCCCACAAATAGAAAAACTGTCCGGCAAATTAAGTTCTGCAGCATATGCAGTGAAAACTATTAGACGGCTGGCTGATGTTGACACAGCTAGAATGGTTTATTTCAGTTATTTTCATAGTGTAATGTCCTATGGAATTCTTCTCTGGGGTAGCTCTGCTGACATTAACACCATATTTATATTGCAAAAAAGAGCTGTAAGAGCTATCTATAATCTTGGCCCGAGAGTGTCTCTAAGAGAAAAGTTCAAAGAGGTCAACATTCTAACTGTACCATCTCAGTATATATATGAAAACTTACTATATGTGCATAAAAATATCGATTCCTTCTGTAAAAGGAGCGATACACATAATGTAAATACTAGATATAAGAATAATCTCATATTGCATACTACCCGTCTCCACAAAATAAGTAACTCTTTTATGGGGCAATGTATAAGATTCTATAACAAACTTCCCAATGATATTAGAGAATTGTCTATGAATAAGTTTAAAAGAATTATTAAAGCCAAATTGTGTAGCAGGGCATATTACAAAATTTCTGATTATTCAAGTGATAAAAGTGCTTGTGATTGAGTTGTTCTGAGCCAACACACATGATTGTCATTAATCTTAAGTATATTTTATTTTAAAAAAGGATTCCTACTGAGTTTTCTGGCAGTGTTTCTCAGTAGCTGCCACGTCATGCACTGCACGGTAGGGTAAAAAAAATATAACGATTCCATATAAATATAAAATTTTTACGGAATAAAGTACCTTTGACTTTGACTTTAAGGATAAATTAATAATAATATCAATAAAATTAATGTAGTCACAAAAAACAAAGAACCTATTGTTTTATTTACCTCCACTCAAAACCTCATATATAACCCCTCGCAACCTCACACAAATGTACACTGTGTGTACATGAACTATGTAATTAATGGAAATAAAAATCTTTTCATTATTTCAACAAATAATAGTTTTTTGCATCTTCCTAACCTAACTCGCGAACCGGTTAGGGTTTTCGGGGCAGGTTCAGAATAAATCCATGTAAAAGACTATAAAAAGAGTGACAACATTTACTTTATCACCATAACATGTAGCAATATTCATTGGTACACAAGTTATCACTAGCATTTATTGCCACATCAGTAGACACAATTTGATATTTACAGTATCTTTATTACTTAGGCAGTAAGAGTGATTTTCGAACTGCAATGTTTCCACGGTCATGGGGTTGACCCACAGATTACCAAACGTAACCTTAAAATAAAACTGGCTATAACTTTTATATCCCAAGTTCTAAAAATCTAAGAAATTAAAAATGCCTTTTCTATCACATTAAACATGAAATTTTACTAGCGGTACAAAATTCCCATTCATACCTGCCGTTTACTTTTAAAAAGGGCCAACTATTCGTTGTTTATTAATGCAATGATGAAAACAAATGCAATAATAATAAATCGATGTTTCATAAACTACGCTTCTAATTTAGGCAATTAAGGCTTGCTCACACTTGGCAAAACTGTGAAAAAATACTAATCCTTACCCAACGCTTGAAATGAACACGGGTCACGCGGGGCATCAAATTTCAATGTGTTTCCGGCCTTTGAGTTTTTATTTACCCGGTATGTCCTGCCCCAAATTAAAACTCAGATTTCAGAATGGTATGTACGTATTTTGATTTAACATTTAATTTTGATCTGGGTACTAGATTCCTTTGAAAGACAGGATTTTAGGTTTACTCCATCCGTCTATCTAACATTGTGTTATATTTAAACCGTCACTTATTTCACTGATTTCAACTTTGAATGTTTTATTGCTAGTACTAGTATTTTTCGAATGAAATTAGAATATAATAGAATACTCTTTATTGTACATCATAATAATACAAATGACAGAAGATATTACACAAACAAGTTGTACAAAGGGCGATCTTATCGCATAAAGCGATCTCTTCCAGACTACCTCAGGATGCATAGAAGCTGAACAATACCTAATAGCAGTAGGTGTGCAACAAGAGATATACCAAAATTATGCTGTAGCCATAAATAAATTTTTATTTTTTATAAATTTACTGTTATAAAGGAGGAAATTTAAAAATAAACAATAAGGTAACTAAATAAAAATAAATTCTTTACCTAAGGTAGGTACTATAAGTTATACAGACAACTAGTGTTCTTTGACTAGTTCTTTAAAAGCTGATATTGTCTGGACACGTCTAATTATGAAATTAAATCTTGGGTTGTTTAGTACTTCACATTGAACCCACCAAACACGGTTATACTCGTAAAATACATATCATTTCTTTTTAATTTAACTATACTAATAAATCCCTGAGTCGTGGGGACTCTTCAAACATGCAGTTAACAGACAAAATACATCTGCACTCATAAATTCACGTGGGTATAGAACCAACTCCTTTGAAGTTTCCTTTTTAAATTTTACTACTCGTATACTAATAAATCCTTGAGTCATGGGGACTCTACAAATATGCAGTTAACAGACAGAAAGCATACCCACACTCATAAATTCACGTGGGTATAGAACACCTCCATTGAAGTTTTTTTTTTTAATTTATCTATACTAATAATTGCTGAGTCATGGGGTATAGAAAACCTCCTTTGAAGGTTTTTTTTTAATTTAACTATACTAATAAATCTCTGAGTCGTGGGGACTCTAAAAACATGCAGTTAACAGACACAAAGCACACCCACACTCATAAATTCACGTGGGTATAGAACACCTCCTTTGAATTTTTTTTTAAATATAACTATACTAATAAATTCCCGAGTCGTGGGGTGTAGAACAACTCCTTTGAAGTTTTTTTTAGTTAAACTATACTAATAAATTCCTGAGTCGTGGGGTATAGAACACCTCCTTTGAAGATTTTTTTTAAATTTAACTATACTTATAAATTCCTGAGTCGTGGGGTATAGAACACCTCCTTTGAAGATTTTTTTAAATTTAACTATACTAATAAATCCCTGAGTCGTGGGGACTCTACAAATATGCAGTTAACAGACAGAAAGCATACCCACACTCATAAATTCACGTGGGTATAGAACACCCCCATTGAAGTTTTTTTTTTAATTTAACTATACTAATAAATTCCTGAGTCGTGGGGTATAGAAAACCTCCTTTGAAGGTTTTTTTTTAATTTAACTATACTAATAAATCCCTGAGTCGTGGGGACTCTACAAACATGCAGTTAACAGACACAAAGCACACCCACACTTATAAATTCACGTGGGTATAGAACACCTCCTTTGAAGTTTTTTTTTAATTTAACTATACTAATAAATTCCTGAGTCGTGGGGTATAGAAAACCTCCTTTGAAGGTTTTTTTTTTAATTTAACTATACTAATAAATCCCTGAGTCGTGGGGACTCTACAAACATGCAGTTAACAGACACAAAGCACACCCACACTTATAAATTCACGTGGGTATAGAACACCTCCTTTGAATTTTTTTTTAAATATTACTTACCTAATAAATTCCCGAGTCGTGGGGTGTAGAACACCTCCTTTGAAGATTTTTTTTAAATTTAACTATACTAATAAATTCCTGAGTCGTGGGGTATAGAACACCTCCTTTGAAGATTTTTTTAAATTTAACTATACTAATAAATCCCTGAGTCGTGGGGACTCTACAAATATGCAGTTAATAGACAGAAAGCATACCCACACTCATAAATTCACGTGGGTATAGAACAACCCCATTGAAGTTTTTTTTTTAATTTAACTATACTAATAAATTCCTGAGTCGTGGGGTATAGAAAACCTCCTTTGAAGGGTTTTTTTTAATTTAACTATACTAATAAATCCCTGAGTCGTGGGGACTCTACAAACATGCAGTTAACAGACACAAAGCACACCCACACTTATAAATTCACGTGGGTATAGAACACCTCCTTTGAATTTTTTTTAAATATTACTTACCTAATAAATTCCCGAGTCGTGGGGTGTAGAACACCTCCTTTGAAGATTTTTTTTAGTTTAACTATACTAATAAATTCTTGAGTCGTGGGGTATAGAACACCTCATTTGAAGATTTTTTTTAAATTTAACTATACTAATAAATTCCTGAGTCGTGGGGTATAGAACACCTCCTTTGAAGATTTTTTTAAATTGAACTATACTAATAAATCCCTGAGTCGTGGGGACTCTACAAATATGCAGTTAACAGACAGAAAGCATACCCACACTCATAAATTCACGTGGGTATAGAACACCCCCATGAAGTTTTTTTTTTAATTTAACTATACTAATAAATTCCTGAGTCGTGGGGTATAGAAAACCTCCTTTGAAGGTTTTTTTTTTAATTTAACTATACTAATAAATCCCTGAGTCGTGGGGACTCTACAAACATGCAGTTAACAGACACAAAGTACACCCACACTTATAAATTCACGTGGGTATAGAACACCTTTGAATTTTTTTTAAATATTACTTACCTAATAAATTCCCGAGTCGTGGGGTGTAGAACACCTCCTTTGAAGATTTTTTTTAGTTTAACTATACTAATAAATTCTTGAGTCGTGGGGTATAGAACACCTCATTTGAAGATTTTTTTTTAATTTAACTATACTAATAAATTCCTGAGTCGTGGAGTATAGAACACCTCCTTTGAAGATTTTTTTAAATTTAACTATACTTATAAATCCCTGAGTCGTAGGGACTCTACAAACATGCAGTTAACAGACACAAATCACACCCACATTCATAAATTCACGTGGGTATAGAACACCTACTTTGAAGTTTTTTTTTTAATTTAACTATACTTATTAATCCCTGAGTCGTGGGGACTCTTCAAACATGGATAACAGACACAAAGTACATCTGCACTCATAAATTCACGTGGGTATAGAGCACCTCCTATGATTTTTTTTTTTTTCTAAAACCAGAAACAACGCCCACACTAGACAAAAAAAAAATTAGTTTACACACATGAGGTTAACGGAAACAAACAACACCCACACTCATAAAAATAGTTGTCTTGTCGGGGGATTGAACCGGAAACATTAGGGTACTGAGGTGGAAGCGAGCTACTATCTTTACCATTGTGCAGTTAGTTTAGAAACTCCGATACTTCGAACATCCCGCTATGCTTTGATGTAGTTTATACGCGAGGCATATTAATGCAAACTATAAACCAAATTGAGTGCTAAAAAGCTATGCAATGCAACCTTTGAAATTATATCGAAACTGAAATATTTGTCTGAATGACGGGCCTGTTGGCGTGGTTGGCAAATGCTTGCTTTTCATGGGTTTTCGCGGGTTTGATTCCCACCCAGGACAGATATTTGTGTGCATGAACATGTTTGTTTGTCCGGAGTCTGGATGTAATTTATCTATATAGATAGGTATGTATTTACAAAAGAAAAGTAGTAAATGTAAAATATCCGTTATCTGATTACCATAGTACAAGCTTTGCTTAGTTTGGGATCAGATGGCCGTGTGTGAATAATGTCCCAGGATATTGTTATTATTACTAATTGAATGACTACCCTTACCAAGCCCGATCTCATTTCTGTCTCTTTCTCGGTTTCCTTTCGTGGGTTCGACGCAGGAGAGATATTTGTGTGCATGAACATGTCTTTTTATCCTGAGTCTGGGTGTAATTGTTTATATACATAAGTAAGTATCTACAAAATAAAAGTAGTATATGAAATATATCAGTTATCTGGTTTCCATAGTACACGCTCTGCTTAGATAGGGATCAGATGGCCGTGTGTAAATAATATCCCAGGATATTATAACTATTGTTATTATTAATATCACAAAGTACAGGCATACAATGTCTAATTGGGGACCAAAGTTATTGTTAAGAGCCATTTCACAAAATGATTACGCTCGCGCCGCGCGCCGTACTAATCGGCGCCCACTCGCTCGTGTATCGTAATTTAATGTAGTTTAAACTGATGTTCAAATCGATATTATGACAAATTAATTGCAAATATTTAAAAAAAAAACTGTAGAATTCGATTCTACAAAGAACATTATTTTGGTATAATTTTATTTTAGTAATAACGCTTTATTTAAACCAAAAATCAATATGAAATTTAAAAAAAAAGCTTAAAATTGGTGTAAGGATTTATTTTTTTACTAATTAATGGTAACAAAATTCAAGAATCTGTTACATTAATCGACGAATAAAATATATGTCTCATGCTGAATGTATTTTTTTTAGCTTAGTTTATAAGTATTATTGCTAGATACAGGACTTTGAAATTGACTCTGCGGCGATTTTTCATTAAAATGGTTGTGGGAGATGAATCACTACAAAACAAGCAAATTATTTTTGGTAAATGTGATACATTAAACGTCAACAAAAACGATTTTTCCATATTTAACATGTATTCAATAATTTCTGGGTATTACTTAAGATGGTAATATAGGAGCCCAAAATCTTAGAAATTCGCGCGAAAACGTGAAATGGCTCTTAACCCCCGTAAAAGATTTACCGAATTAAGATATTGGTGACCCGGCGAACTTCGTTCCTTTTAACAGTAGATTCCTAATTTTTTTATTGTGATACCTACTTAATTTCATTTTATTTTTACTTATTCCAAACTAGCTGGTGCCCGCGACTTCGTCCGCGACAATTTTGAATAATGACCAGTATAACTACTGACTTCTAGCTTAATCTAAAAAATATAACTTAAAAAGAAATAAGCAATAGAAATTTAAGAAAACCTAACCTATAAATAGCCTAGCTATGAAATAAACTTAAGACTGCTACTGTTATTTAAAAAAAAATACCCGATGTCATCTTTAAGTAAAGTCAGTAATTCAAATAAAGTAAAATAATAATCAACGATGCATTAATCACAAAGGTTACTCCCATTAGATTAGGTTGACCCGACCTCTTAGTAATATCCATGCAAAATTTGATGTTAATCCATGCAGTAATTTTTGAGTTTAGCTCGGACATACATACAGACAAAAATTCTAAAAACTATATTTTTGGTTTCGATATCGATTGTAGATTACGCCCCAAGTATCCTTTTAAAAAAATATTCAATGTACAGTTTTGACTTTCCTACGATTTTATTATATGTATAGATAAGATCACAGCTCCTCCCCCGTAGGTGATAGCGTGATAATATGTAGCCTATATGTTGACCCGACCTCTTAGTAATATTAATGTACAAACATTTGAAAATATATTTGTAAAAATAAATAAATAAATAATAATAAATAATGCAAAATTTGAAGTTAATCCATGCAGTACTTTTTGAGTTTAGCCCGGACATACATACAGACAAACAGACAAAAATTCTAAAAATTTTATTTTTGGCTTCAATATCTATTGTAGATCACGCCCCAAGTATCCTTTTAAAAAATATTCAATGTACTGTTTTGACTTTCCTACGATTTTATTATATGTATAGATAAGATCACAGCTCCTCCTCCGTAGGTGATAACGTGATAATATGTAGCCTATATGTTGACCCGACCTTTTAGTAATATTAATGCAAAATTTGAAGTTAATCCATGCAGTACTTTTTGAGTTTAGCCCGGACATACATACAGACAAACAGACAAACAGACAAAAATTCTGAAAATTATATTTTTGGTTTCGATATCGATTGTAGATCACGAACCCAAGTATCCTTTTAAAAAAATATTCAATGTACAGTTTTGACTTTCCTACGATTTTATTATATGTATAGATAAGATCACAGCTCCTCCCCCGTAGGTGATAGCGTGATAATATGTAGCCTATATATTGACCCGACCTTTAAGTAATATTAATGCTAAATTTGAAGTTAATCCTTGCAGTACTTTCTGAGTTTAGCCCGGACATATATACAGACAAACAGACAAAAATTCTAAAAATTATATTTTTGGTTTCGATATCGATTGTAGATCAGGCCCCAAGTATCCTTTTAAAAAAATATTCAATGTACAGTTTTGACTTTTCTACGATTTTATTATATGTATAGATAAGATCACCGCTCCTCCCCCGTAGGTGATAGCGTGATAATATGTAGCCTGTATGTTGACCCGACCTTTTAGTAATATTAATGCAAAATTTGAAGTTAATCCATGCAGTACTTTTTGAGTTTAGCCCGGACATACATACAGACAAACAGACAAAAATTCTAAAAATTATATTTTTGGTTTCGATATCGATTGTAGATCACGCCCTAAGTATCCTTTTAAAAAAATATTCAATGTACAGTTTTGACTTTCCTACGATTTTATTATATGTATAGATAACATCACAGCTCCTCCCCCGTAGGTGATAGCGTGATAATATGTAGCCTATATGTTGACCCGACCTTTTAGTAATATTAATGCAAAATTTGAAGTTAATCCATGCAGTACTTTTTGAGTTTAGCCCGGACATACATACAGACAAACAGACAAAAAATCTAAAAATTATATTTTTGGTTTCGATATCCATTGTAGATCACGCCCCAAGTATACTTTTAAAAAAATATTCAATGTACAGTTTTGACTTTCCTACGATTTTATTATATGTATAGATAAGATCACAGCTCCTCCCCCGTAGGTGATAGCGTGATAATATGTAACCTATATGTTGACCCGACCTTTTAGTAATATTAATGCAAAATTTGAAGTTAATCCATGCAGTACTTTTTGAGTTTAGCCCGGACATACATACAGACAAACAGACAAAAATTCTAAAAATTATATTTTTGGTTTCTATATCGATTGTAGATCACGCCCCAAGTATCCTTTTAAAAAAATATTCAATGTACAGTTTTGACTTTCCTACGATTTTATTATATGTATAGATATTATATGTATAGATAAGATTACAGCTCCTCCCCCGTAGGTGAGAGCGTGATAATATGTAGCCTATATGTTGACTCGAACTTTTAGTAATATTATTGCAAAATTTGAAGTTAATCCATGCAGTACTTTTTGAGTTTAGCCCAGACATACAAACAGACAAAAATTCTAAAAATTATATTTTTGGTTTCGATATCGATTGTAGATCACGCCCCAAGTATACTTTTAAAAAAATATTCAATGTACAGTTTTGACTTTCCTACGATTTTATTATATGTATAGATAAGATCACAGCTCCTCCCCCGTAGGTGATAGCGTGATAATATGTAGCCTATAATATGTTGACCCGACCTTTTAGTAATATTAATGCAAAATTTGAAGTTAATCCATGCAGTACTTTTTGAGTTTAGCCCGGACATACATACAGACAAACAGACAAAAATTCTAAAAATTATATTTTTGGTTTCGATATCGATTGTAGATCACGCCCCAAGTATCCTTTTCAAAAAATATTCAATGTACAGTTTTGAGTTTCCTACGATTTTATTATATGTATAGATAAGATCACAGCTCCTCCCCCGTAGGTGATAGCGTGATAATATGTAGCCTTTATGTTGACCCGACCTTTTAGTAATATTAATGCAAAATTTGAACCACCTAAATATTTATCGCGATGAGACCCGTGTCTACAGTATATAAAAAATGTGTACAAATCGCAAAAGTTTAAAAACATTAGCAAAATTTGAAGTTAATCCATGCAGTACTTTTTGAGTTTAGCCCGGACATACATACAGACAAACAGACAAAAATTCTAAAAATTATATTTTTGGTTTCGATATCGATTGTAGATCACGCCCCAAGTATCCTTTTAAAAAAATATTCAATGTACAGTTTTGAGTTTCCTACGATTTTATTATATGTATAGATAAGATCACAGCTCCTCCCCCGTAGGTGATAGCGTGATAATATGTAGCCTTTATGTTGACCCGACCTTTTAGTAATATTAATGCAAAATTTGAAGTTAATCCATGCAGTACTTTTTGAGTTTAGCCCGGACATACATACAGACAAACAGACAAAAATTCTAAAAATTATATTTTTGGTTTCGATATCGATTGTAGATCACGCCCCAAGTATCCTTTTAAAAAAATATTCAATGTACAGTTTTGACTTTCCTACGATTTTATTATATGTATAGATAAGATCACAGCTCCTCCTCCGTAGGTGATAGCGTGATAATATGTAGCCTATATGTTGACCCGACCTTTTAGTAATATTAATGCAAAATTTGAAGTTAATCCATGCAGTACTTTTTGAGTTTAGCCCGGACATACATACAGACAAACATACGCCCCAAGTATCCTTTTAAAAAAATATTCAATGTACAGTTTTGACTTTCCTACGATTTTATTATATGTATAGATTCAGTTACATTTTTATTGACAATAGCTGTACCCGCGCGTCGTCCGCGTGTTAGTTTTTTTTAATACAACGCTGGGCACTAGGGCATCTATTCCCTGTGTCGCGGGGTACTTTACAAACATATAATAGACGAACACAAATTACATCCAGACTCAGAACAACTATTTATGGGACACACAATTAGTCGTCCGGCGCGGACTGAAACCCGCGGCAGGAAGCGACGAGGCGACTGTCTTAGCCGCTGCGCCACACGTGCAGTTTATTTCGTAGTGTTTTTGTTTAGTTCTAAAATAGAAGATTTTTTCTAATATAAACGTAGCCTAAGTTACTCGTACCCGTCAAAATCAGTCCATCCATTTCAGAGATTAGCCGGAACAAACAGACAGACAGACAAAAATTGTAAAAAAGAATATTTTGCTGTATGTACCGTATATATATTCATATACATGTAGTAAAAAACGGTTATTTCTATATTACAAACGGACCCTCCAATTTTATTTATATGTATAGATGTATAGAAGATAGTTATATAAGCTACCACTACACCACCAAGGCAGTAAAGAAGAGTAACAATATATGTATGTATATTTCAATGGGAATCATAATACATCAAGCACTGCTTCACCTGTGACATATAACCAAACTACACAACTAAACCCGGGTCTCACCCCGAACATTACGAGACTTCAGGCAATATTATGAACAGGGTCAAAATGGGTGGGAGCAACGTACGTAACGAATAAATCTTGTTTATGTTTGCGTAACCACCAATGACGTTTAAGTGTTAAAATTCAAATATAATGAAGTCTTAACGGTTTCGTAAATAGTATTTAAAGCGGTATAGATTCAAATCTTTATTGTTAGCTGGAATATTTTTGTTTTTATTTAGGCCAACAAACTTTAAAACTAATCGTTTAAGAAGAGTCTTAAATGATATAAATAATTACTGTGTTATCTACTATTTAAACTGTTCTATATAATTTTCTCTAAATGCTGTGTATAATTGTCTTGTATAATGTATATGTACTCAAGAGGCATCTGAACGCTTGCGCTATTGACCCTAAAGGTTGGGAGAGGCTCGCTTTACACAGGTCGTCTTGGCGCTCTACTATTCACAAATGCATAAGTTGTTTCGAAGAAAAGCGCCACAAATCGTTAACTGAGAAACGCCGAGTACGCAAAGAGAAGCCTAAGCCCACCTATACGTATACATACAACATGGCAGGCCAACTTTATTGTCCTAGTAGCACACCAAAGCAGGTGATTTCGAAGGGTCGCCGTTATCGAAATCGATAAGGAGGACTATGTATATAATTGTCTTAAAAAAAGTCCTTCAAAGAGAACATTATTTTACTTATTTGCCTTTAAAATTCAAATAAAATGTGCTCCCGTCGGTTTTGTTAATCATGTTTGCGGCGGGATAGATTCAACCTCTTCACTGTGAGCTAGGATATATTTTGTTGTTATTTAAGACAACAAACTATAACACTGATCGATTAAGAAGAGCTTTAATTTATAAAAATAACTAACGTGTTATCAATAATTTAAAGTACACTTTTATATATAATAATCTCTAAACACTATGAATAATTATAACAAATTATTTTAATTATTTGACTTTTAAAACTCGAAGGAGAATATGTCAGGATCATTATTTTACACAAGGCTTCAGCCAGCCATGTTCATCCATGTTAGACGATTTAGGTGTCAAAATATTGTATTGGTCAGTGTTTTAAACTGCAATGTAAAATCAATAAAACCAGCACGCTATACAAGGTGTAACATAAATGGAGGAGGCATCTGAAGGAGGTTAAATGGCCATATATATAAGAGTGATAGGCGAGCAAATGTACCTACCCAGGCTTACAGCTCGTGGCGGCCGTTATCCTAAATACGTACAGTATGGCTACGTTTGAACTAACAGAGCCTGTGGTTACCTAAGACCCTGCTGACTACAAACCTAGCCTTCTAACAATCACCTAGTACCCTAGCTTCCCTAACGCCCTAGCCTACCATACAAACCAGACCGAACGTAGGTTACGTCGGTTTTGACGTACGGGATGTCTGTCACAGGAGACCTACGGTAACAGACAGAAGTTGGGTAGGAATAGGGGTTCGTGTACGTCGTGCAATGTACACAGGAAAAGGTTTTCCCACTGCCGATCCCACAGACTCATAGGATCGATGACGGCTAAAGGTGTCTTGGCCACAGTGAGAGGAGTTACAGGAGATGAATCAAAATCGACTCCAGCTTGATGACTAGTTTATTACAATAATTAACTTTATTATATACAAATTTTGTGGTAAATACACATTGATGCCTATTTACATGTGTGTTGTGTGTGTATCGAGCCGATGCAGCGAAAATCTCAGTAGGCCACTTCCCAGTGCTGACGGTGTGCCGGTGTTGCCGGCGCGTGTAACGAATGTATGTCGCTCTTAATGTTGACGCTGTGATTTTTTGCTGGCGCGTGTAGTAGATGTATGTTCAAGGTTGAACATTCTGGCGCCTCTCAGGACCTGGACTCTAGTTGGTATAACTCGATTGTCTCGCTCAGCATAGTTGGTTGTTTGTGGAGGGACCTTGGCTTATCCTTCCTTGGTTGCTGTGCTGCCCGGCGTATTGGTTGACTGTATATAGGGTCCATGGTGACGGTTGTATGTTGCTGTCTTATTGGTTGGTCCGGCTCACGCTGCGTAGACGACTCTGTGGCGACAGGTTGCGTGGACACTTCGGCTGGTTGGTCCGCTGCCTTTCCTCTTGAACACCTGGTATGATGCTGTGTTGTGGCTGCAATCCATCTCACCATCGGTGGTCCGTAAGTAACTATAAGTAATATAGCAAGAAACAAGATTATTGATGGTATAAAACTGGTTAAATATGTGTGAGCGCTGATTTGCTTCCAAATAGTGTTGTCTAAGTCTGTTTGTAGCGTATTTTCTTTGTTGATTAGATGCTGAAAAATGTCTGTTGAGCTATCTATTATTTCCTCTTTGGATATTTTCAACATGTTATTAGTAGAAACGTGTGTATTTATAGAAAAATCTGTTTGTTTTGAATACGACGCTACAATCTGTACTGACATTGATCTTTTAGCAGTTAATATATTATTAAATGTTTTAATAATACAGTTATCTGAGATTTGTATCACACCAACATCTCGAAGCTCTACTTCTTCTCTTTGACCGTCACAAATGATTGAAATTGCAATATGATCTCTTACAATGAATAACCATGTGTTCTGCATGTACAGTTGTTTCCATATTATACTATTAGGTATATTAAATGTGTTGGTTAAACATTTCGTACGTGTGTTATTGGTGAAAAGTTGGTTAACAATGCAATTTTCATTTAATTGCATGTTTTTCACCGCCCCAGGGTAGCAAATAAAATGATTACGTCTATGTAAACAACTTTTAAATTCTTCATAATTTAAATCAAAATATAGTTCGTTGTTGTAATCTACACCTATGTAAGCTTTTTGAACTTGTATATTTTGAAATGATTTATCTGAATTTTTCTTTGGGACCGGCGTAACATACACTAAAGTATAATTAGTTATGTCTTGTATAGGAAAATAAGCGTATATTTGTATGTGGGTGTTGTTTTCAGTTATTCTGGTTTCTAGTAATTGTTGTTGAACGATTTTTAAGTTCGATGGTAATTTTTTATTTGCTGTTAATATCACATCACTGACGTTCTTTGGTGATAATACGCTGTATACTGTTGCTTTAGCTAAGTAGATTTCCAGTAGTCCAGAATAATAGTCCATAATTTCTCCTATGTAGTTATGCGCTAGTTGATAAGTCTGCATAATGCGTATGTTTACACTATTGTGGTCAATTGTGTTGTACCATCGGTTGCAATTATCCATATACTTTATAACTTTGTTTAGTTTGGTTTGGTACCTCATTAGTTTTTGTCTTATCTTTTCTTCAGTTTTGTTGACTTGTGAAATAGTTGTAATCATGAATTTTGTTTGATGGCTAGCCGCTTCAATTAGTTTTTGTTGGTTCAAATTCAGTGAGTCTATGTCTCGGTATACTTCATCGTTTACACCGAATATAGATGTTAGTAATTGTCCTAGTATGCCCCTCTTTTTCCTGGTTTGATTAATTTCTGTCAAATACTCTTTAGTTCGCTCAAATTTTGATTCCTCTTCTATCAGGTGATGGTATAATTGTTTGCAATGTGTTGGTTCTATTATGGCTTCCGCATTTCTGCATAGTTGACTGAACTGTGCCGTCACTGTTTTCATTTCAGTGTAATCTTGTTGTAGGTGTTCTTTTTCAAAGTTTGTCTCTATTCTGAAAATTCCTCTATCAATGCTTGCTGTACCTATTTGTTCTATATAAAATCCAGGTGGCACCGCTCTTGATGTATATGTCGACATTGTCGTACCCAACATTTGTAGGATGACTAGTAAAACCATGAACCATTTTAATGGTTTGCTACATTTTTTTATGTGGTATGTTTTTTGTTTTCTTGTCTTCGTGGCCGTGTTTGTTTGTATAGTATTCGTCGAAAGTTCGTTATAGCTACCCGTTTCCGTTTGAATTGGTAACGGAATCAGTGTATGAATTGAGCGTTTTTGAGTTGACCCCGACGATTTTTGGAGAGTAACAACTCTAGTTAAGTTGTCGTTACCAGCGTGTATTTCCTTAACTTTCGCAAGCGGCCATTTGCTGGGACTGATCTTTTCATCTTTCATAATTACTAACGTTCCAACTGCCAAGTTCTCCTGTTCATTTTTCCACTTGTACCTCTGTTATAGTTGGTGTAAATAATCTTTAGTCCAGGTTTTCCAAAAGTCCTTTTTCATTCTTTGAATTTGCTTCCATCTGTTTAAGAGATCCGTATTAGTGTCCGACAGTGGATCCGGTACCCCTACTGCTTCCCGTCCTATCAAAAAGTGACTAGGTGTCAATACGACGTTGTCGTTTATGTCTTCGCTTTGCGCACATAATGGCCTTGAATTCAAACATGCTTCAGTTTGATGCAGAAACGTATTCAGTTCTTCGTATGTGAGTGTTTGCTCGCCTATCACTCTGCGCAAATGATGTTTCATTGATTTTACTCCTGCTTCCCAGATTCCACCAAAGTGGGGAGATGATGGTGGGATAAAATGCCATTGTGTTCCAATTTTGGTCATAGTGTTTTGAAACCCGTTTGACTGAGTTATTTCCAACATCTCCTTATGAAGGAAATTTGCAGTTCCTACGAAATTTGTCCCGTTGTCACTATACATATGTGATACTGGGCCTCTTCTTGCCATGAACCTTCTCAATGCTGCAACGAATGTTTCTGTAGATAGATCGCCTGCTAGCTCCAGATGTATCGCTTTCGTGGCTAAGCAGACAAAGATTGCAATGTAGCCTTTATAGGATTTGTGCCCTCTGCCTTTCATTGCTCTTACTGATATTGGACCTGCGTAATCCACGCCTGTGTGACTGAAGGGAAATGATTCAGTCACTCTTGCTTTTGGTAGAGCACCCATTTGTTGTGTGGCTGTGGACGATTTGTATCGAATGCATTTTACACATTTTCTGATACAACTCTTTACTACGTTTCCCACCAAGTATCCAATATTTCTGTCGTATGTATGCTAACGTCAGACTGTTACCTCCATGTAATATAATTAAATGAGCGTCTTGAACTATAGTTAATGTTACATGGTGGCCGTGTGGTAACAGAATTGGGTGTTTCTGATCGTATGGCAGATTAGAGTTTTGCAGCCTGCCTCCGACTCGCAACAATCCATCAGTATCAATAAATGGGTCTAACGATGACAATTTGTTGCCTTTCTTCAACGACAGTCCGCTTTTAATAGTTTTGTACTCCTCGGGGAATACTGTTTGTTGAACTAGTACGAGAACATTTTTAGTTGTCTCATTAATTTCCGTACAACTCAACGGTTTTTTGTTTCTTTGTTTATTTGTAAATCTGTAGCAATATGACAACACTCGTATCATCCTCTGAAAGCTTGAAAATCTTTCCCATACTTCGTTTTGCGGTTGTACTGTAGTGGTTACGAGACAACAACGCTTGATCTCTTCACATATTTCCGGTATTGTTTTTGTACTGGGGAAATTGTTGTTTTTTAACCAATCAGGGCCATTCCACCACAGAGATAAGTTTTGTAGCTTGTTTGGCGGAACTCCTCTTGTAATTACGTCGGCTGGATTTTGTGTTGTGTTCACGTAATTCCACGTTGCTTGTGGTAGTAGTTTACGTATTTCGCATACCCTGTTAGCAACGAAAGTCTTCCATCACTCAGCTTCACCTTTGATCCAACCGAGAGTTATCATTGAGTCGGTCCAACAGTAAATATTTGCGATTGGAATTTCCATTGCGGTTATAACTTTTCCCATCAGTATCCGCAACTTTTCGTGCTGTTACATTTAATCGTCATTTCGTGTACCAAACAATTTTTGCACATTTGTTTGTCATTGACCGCCTTATTGCGGTCTTGCACTGTCAGCGCTTTAAAACTAGAACATTGATAAATGCTGTGTTCGTAACTGTGACAAAACCAACACATGCGTTTGTCCTCTCGGTTTTTTATGACATCTGAAAATTCATTGCGCGGCTTGTGACCACTAACTTCTTCTTGAGAAAAGCAAGTACTTTCCAAACATTTAAATCTCTTCTCCAAAAATTGCATCATTTCCGAAAAATCTTGTATTTTGTTTGGTTCCTTCAACTGATGTTCGTATTTTTCATCAGTTTCTGAGTCCCATATTCTACTAAGCAGTCTAGTTAAGATAGGGTCCCACGTTGAGATGTCAATTTTTTGACTTTTCAGTGCCTCTAGGTTTTCATTAATCGTATCATGCAAGTTTCTCAAGTTCGTAGCATTGGCCTTTTTTATTTTTGTCAAACTTAGAATTTTGTCGATGTGTTTGGTAACGATCAATCTCTCATTTTTGTATCGCTTCGTTAACAGAGTCCATGCGGTTGCGTAATTTGCGTCACAGACTGTTAAATGCTTAATCAGCTTAGCGGCGTTTCCTTGTACATGCGTCTTTAAGTACTGCATTTTTTCTGTGTCACTCAATGATTTATCTTCGTGTATTATCTTCAAGAATAAGTCATAAAACGAACTCCATGACTCATAAGTGCCATTAAACGTCGGAATTACTATTTTTGGCAACTTAATCGATGTTTTATGATCGCTGTTTGATGGTTTTTTACTCATAGTTGCGGCCAATTTTTCAATAACAAGCTCAAATTCCGTCTGTGTCCTTTCAAACATATTTTCTTGAAAATAACTGTGGTCAACGGTGCTATCTTCCATTAGGATTAACAAATGTGTTTCTCCAATCTCTTGCCATTGTTTTTGTAAAGTTGCTAGTAGAGATTCTAAGTACCAATCTGCCTTGCCCTCAACAATGGATTGATTTGCTGACTGCAGTTTTTTTTTGCATCTGATTGATACGAAATAATTGTATAAATATTTTCGGTGAACTGACCACTTTTTCTTCTTGGGGTTCTATGTCTTCTGGCTCATAAATTTGGTTTAGTAATTGTAATCGCCTCTCACACTTCAATAGGTAATCAATAGCTTGCGCGTACTGTTTTTTAATAGAATCGTAGTAGTTAGTAGTGATGTATTTGTGATCACACAACGCATCCTGGTCTTCTAGTCTTGAATGGTTATTGGTCGTTCTTGTAAATATGTCTGTGAGTCGAGCTCTCCTTTCCGTGATGTACTTCAAAGTTTTCCGTGTTGCGGAATCTTTCTTGATGTTAGCGAATATTTGTCTTATTTCATTGTAGTCCGCTTCTTGGCTTCTTATGGTTTCATTAATTTCTTGTATGTCCATTTTTCTAACTGCCCTATCCTATCCCTAACGAACTGTTTCTACGACACTTAGTTGCAATCTTTGCCCTCGATACGGTATGTGCGACTTCTCAAAACACCGGTGAGACCCGCTTGTGGAGAGGCCGGTTCCCGATCCGCTACCGTACGAACGACAACTAAGTTAGTCAGTCCTTCAACATACAACAAACCAGGCGCTTATTGAGTACGCAAGCTTGAAGTACGTTAAAGTGTATGTCAGTAAGTGCTATCCTACAGGAACAAATGAACAAACCCCCCTGGTTCTTAAAATAAGCTCGAAGGACCAAATGTACCTACCCAGGCTTACAGCTCGTGGCGGCCGTTATCCTAAATACGTACAGTATGGCTACGTTTGAACTAACAGAGCCTGTGGTTACCTAAGACCCTGCTGACTACAAACCTAGCCTTCTAACAATCACCTAGTACCCTAGCTTCCCTAACGCCCTAGCCTACCATACAAACCAGACCGAACGTAGGTTACGTCGGTTTTGACGTACGGGATGTCTGTCACAGGAGACCTACGGTAACAGACAGAAGTTGGGTAGGAATAGGGGTTCGTGTACGTCGTGCAATGTACACAGGAAAAGGTTTTCCCACTGCCGATCCCACAGACTCATAGGATCGATGACGGCTAAAGGTGTCTTGGCCACAGTGAGAGGAGTTACAGGAGATGAATCAAAATCGACTCCAGCTTGATGACTAGTTTATTACAATAATTAACTTTATTATATACAAATTTTGTGGTAAATACACATTGATGCCTATTTACATGTGTGTTGTGTGTGTATCGAGCCGATGCAGCGAAAATCTCAGTAGGCCACTTCCCAGTGCTGACGGTGTGCCGGTGTTGCCGGCGCGTGTAACGAATGTATGTCGCTCTTAATGTTGACGCTGTGATTTTTTGCTGGCGCGTGTAGTAGATGTATGTTCAAGGTTGAACAGAAACTGAACAATCTGTCTGGGGCTTAAAAATTACTTAATCAATCATTGAATCGCTTCCATGAGCAAATGTGACGTCATAAATGGTCCGGAATCGATTGTCAACGTTGAAGCCGATAACCTTTACTTATTTGAACGCCATTTAAGAAATCGATGTTCGGCGACTTAGCCGGTAGAGCCCCTGTATGTTTGTATGGCTGACAGCAATGAATATCACCACCCCATTCATTCCGTATTGTCATATATTGAGTATAATCTTCTTCTTGCATGTGCTTTTTTATGGACGAGAGGGCGGTGCATATTACATCCTAGCTGATTAATTTGACTTTTTTTTTTTCTTATTTTCTACAATCTCCTTTGTGAGACATTCAGCAGTATATTGGTTGGTGTTGATGCTATCGCTAACGCGCTTGGTATGTGACCTGTGTCATATCCTCATTGTTAATTAGCATTATTAGTAATGTTACATAATATTAATTTTGTATTTTGAATGTTATGGATATCCGCAAAGTAACGCCTGATTACATTACTAAACAAGTGTATGTATCCAAGTTCTGTATAAATTTAATTATTTCACTGTGTCACACGGGCACTCAAATGTAACACTCAGATTGAGAAACTCTGTAACCTCCATCCAAACTTGGCGTGAAACCTCTAGTTCCTCCAATAACCTAAGTTATAACTTACGGGGCCATTATTAAAAGCTGCTTTACCAAACTATCACTAAGCATCATTGTTATTAAAACAAAGTTGCCTTTTCCGACGATTTGAACTGTGTAATTGAATTCAACTGAACTGAATACGACTCGTTTCCAACAAATTCCAAAGACAAAGGGTTTGAAGAAATATGACAATACCTTTTTGAAGAATTCCTGTCAGTTACAGGACGCTTTTGTGGTACGTTATGAAAAGAAAATGAAAAGATTTTGTTGAAAGAATATTTCAGGAAGCTAAGTTTTTAAAAATCTTGTTTCCCCGTATTTGCAGGTAAGAATGAATATTATGGAAAGTTTGTTGTAGAGTTATAGAGTTGGTTGCAAGTCTTTCGTGACTTGTAATTTTAATAGAAATGAAGTTTTTTATTCAATTCTCATTTCTTTATTGCATTCCACAATGTATGTACATAACTTGGTAGGCATAATAAAGTAGGTATCAATTGTGGAAACTGTCGAGTACAGCACAGTTAAGGAGAGAGGAGAAAGAGTGCATTATAAATCATGTTTAAATTTTTATTTACAGAAACCCAGCCAATAAATTACTGATATTATAGTAATACATAGATCATGACTTATACTTGGTCATACTAATAATTACGGTTCTGTTAAATTATATTATTAGACATTTGACAATATATTGTCAAAATGGTTCTTTAATAAACAAATTGTATGAATTGAAAATTTTGGACAATTTAATTTATTTGTATAAAGTGCTAATTGTGTATATACCAATATCAAAAAAAGATAAATCCTGTATGTCACTTTAACCCTTAAACAAGCTTTGCTAAATTTTTATCATTGTTTTTGGACCTTATTTCAAACTAGATAAAGTTGAAATTAATGGGATCTCGTTAAATACTAATATGAGTATTTGAGTGCCACTGCTGAATTGCGTTAATCCACACTTGAGGTATATAAATAAGGTTTACCGTCGCTTTGACATTAGAACTAATTTAATTACACTCCATACCTTACACACATATAAGGCCTTTAGAAATTACATCTCTTACAGTCATATAAATAGAAACTGTAAATATAAAAATAGCCCTTATCATTGAAGGTTTAAGGTATGTTATTGTATGTGACCCTGGCTGCACTTAAAACAATTCCATTTACCCATTCTAAGTCATTGTATTGTTCTACGAGCTGACAATCGATTGCTGAAGAGGGGTTCTGTTCTAATCACTTTACTTAGGCAAGACATTTTGTGGTTAACAGATAGATGAATAAGTACAGATGACAGTACATAGCTGGATGTGGACCCCAATCAGCCAAATTTCTGTTATAGATTTTCAACTTTATCACATAAGCATAAGGTTCACTTCCAATTGGGCAAATTTGACAGATTGGGGTAGCTTGATGTGCTGGCGTCTGTACATAGAATGTACAGAAAACATCGAGACCAAGACATGTATATGTTCACGAACAAAAATATATTATTGTCTTGTCCGAGAATCGAACTCCCGAACTATGGATACCAAAAGGCAGGTTCACTACTAACTGAGTCACAGTGATAGTCATTTAAAATTGTGAAAAAAAAAAAACTTATTTATTTTACATCGATCGGCTGATATGATGATGATGATGATGATTTCGTTTATTCGAAACTTTTCAAAAATATTAATCATACCATTAGATTGTAGTATCTAATCTTGAATACATCGTGCTCTTGCATTATGCTCTTCTATTAAGCTACGCTCGAAACACCGGCGGATCAAATTTATGATTCCCTTGCTAACACCCTTACGGAGGATTCAGGCCCCATCCATAGGCTTTGTTTTCAAAAATATGGTTGACTTTCAGGGAACCATAGATAAAATTTATGATTTCCCAGTTTTGAGTTTAAATTTACGCTTGCATTATGAATAAAGCTATTCAATTGAATTAAATGTAGCGTTATCTCATTTTACGTAAATCTTGTGCACCTTCGTCTACATGGACGTGGCGTGTACGAAGGCGCACAAACGTCGTGGGTTTGAATCCCACCCAGGACAGATATTTGTGTAGATATTTGTGACATAAACATGTCTTTTTGTCCTGAGTCTGGGTGTATTGTATATTAGTATATATTGATATACGATATAGGAAAAGTAGTGTATCAGTTATTTGGCTTCCATAGTACAAGCTCTGCTTAGTTTGAGATCAGATGGCCGTGTGTAAATAATGTCCCAGGATTTTATTATTATTTAGTATAATATTATTTGGTTAAATCTTCATGTTCACTTCTGATTGTAGGTATTATATATAAATATCTTCATCAAATTTTGGGCAGATCGCGTCTCACTCGGAACGTGATGTAGAGACATACTTACAATAAGAGATACGACCACACAACTTCTACGTTCATGTGATTTTAGGGTACTGCACTAAAATGCTTATTGGAAATTAGTCTGTCCGTCCGTTTGCAACAGCGACACATTTTGGCAACTGTTAATTAAGAATAAATTTTATTTGTAATTTAATGCTTAGAAATTAAACCGGTTATCAAGAGATAACCATAATTTTTAACGTCTTTATCACATATTTAGGTATGTGATAGGACTTGTTCTTTTTAAGCTAGCTAAATGTCACTACCATTATAAAATAAATTGTATAAATGTTTTAACATTCCGTATACCTAAATATTTGTAATAAGTAACTAGAAATAATAACTGTAATACTACAAACATGTTCTCACTATTTACAAGCGCTTTTTTAAAGTCTACGTGAATAAAAACCTTTTTTATTTATTTTATACTAACTTTATTAAAAAGAAACTGGAGACTGCAAGACGGTATAGGTCAATATCCGAAGGGATTATTGCTTTTTTTTATTTTGCAGTAGTTTTAAAGAACTTAACTATCTCAGAGATAAAAGAGTTTTTATTTCTGAAGAACGTGACGAAAAAATAAAAGAAGTCTACTAGCACAGTATTTTTAAATTATCATTACAAACAAATTGAGTTAGATTTTTAAAGATATTTAATTAAACAAGCCGTAAAGTTCCCGGATCAGAAAGAATAACATCCCGTGGGTGTTCTATAAGGTGCTTTAGGAATACAGCAGGTAGTCGGGCAGCAGCCTGACTTGTGTACAAGCTACCTGACTAGTCGACTACTAGTCGCCAACTCGCATGCCAAACGCGGTTGTCTACGGCAAACCCTCTATTGTCAACTGGCATGATGAATTAAACAAATTACTTTTTATACGTCTAAGGAGGGCATGAAACTCTTGGTGTGATAGTTTCATTCACACTAAGGCGATTTGCACACTGCCCCGCATGATGCATCGTAGTGCGTGAGTGCGTGTTCTATCTAACGTTGCTTGTAAGTATCTCCGTTTGTATAGAAAACACGCACAGTCTAACACAGAACACGCATCTGCATGAACACACGTGGATGCATGTTCTGTGTGTTGGACTGTGCGTGTTTTCTATACAAACGGAGACACTTACAAGCAACGTTAGAACACTCACTTTACTATACTCTACTATGCTCACGCACTACGCTGCGCTGCCTCATGCGGAGCAGTGTGCCAATCGCCTTAGCTGTTTATTACCATATATAAATGTTCCTAGGTTTCAATAAATTTTAAGAGAGGTAGGGCACAGCGTTCATTCGCTCGAAGAGCAGCCCGACTGGGGAAGTACCTCCACCTTACAGAAGACATTCCTTAATCATTTAATGTTGTGTTTCTGAGTGTGAGTAAGGTTGCCAGAGCTCATCACGATGGGTGGAAGGGTCAGCAACACTTGTTTGCTGACTCTTAAAGGCCGGCAACGCACCCACGACTCCTCTGGTGTTGCGAATGTCCATGAGTGGCGGTGATCACTTACCATCAGGTGACCCACTTGCTCGTTTGTCGACCTCTGATATATAAAAAAAAAACTTCCCAGGAAAACATTTGGCATGTTGTTTATCAAAACATATCTGCAATTGGTTCTGTGCTTTCCATTAGTATAGTAGATTTTTCAGCGATGAAACTCATTTCCTCTTTGACGATCTCTTTGAAAGTCAGTCGGCGTATCGTAAACATAGTGACGCACTAGCAAGATGAAGTGTGGGACTATGTGACTGCAATATGCTGAATGCAAGTAGCGTAAGTCCGGCAACTTAATAATAATAATATCCTAGGACATTATTTACACACGGCCATCTGATCCCAAACTAAGCAGAGCTTGTACTATGGAAACCAGACAACTGATATACTACATATACTACTTTTCTTTTGTAAATACATACTTATAATTATGGAGATACTAGTTGTGCCCCGCGGTTTTACCCGCGTTAAACTTTAAACATTATAGCCTATGTGTTACTCGG
The DNA here is from genome assembly GCA_951640165.1 of Pseudoips prasinana. Taxonomy (NCBI): domain Eukaryota; kingdom Metazoa; phylum Arthropoda; class Insecta; order Lepidoptera; family Nolidae; genus Pseudoips; species Pseudoips prasinana. The sequence goes on along the minus strand of OX621259.1, from coordinate 10,622,787 downwards.
ATATATAAGCTATATTAATACAATGTTTAATCAAAATCCATCCGACAGTTTTTTGGTGAAAGAGTCACACTCAGAAACTTTCGCCTTTATAATATTAGTGTGATTTGGGGAGGCCTTTGTCCACTAGCAGATGTCTTTCAGCTGATTTGATCATGATGATAATGATGTTTTATAACATAACATGACAGCCTGAAAATATTGAATTAAATCAATCGGCAAGTACGTAACTTTATACGATATTATTTCCGGGTATTAACGCCACTAATCTGTATTATTATCGGTAACCACAATGAATTCATTTCAATTCATTAAAAACATCAACCAGGAAACCAAGTTAATTTGTTATAATTCAACCAAAAATAATAAGCTGATTAAAGTGACTATAATACCATGCAACCTGGCACAAATGTGTTCCTGTATTTATTGACATAAACACTGGAATTGATTTGTAATAAATAAATTTATTTTTAAACATTTATGAAAGAATTAACACAAAGGCTTTTATCTAGATAGTTATCCAATTGGTAAATGCTTGCCTTTAACGCCGCATGTCATGGGTTAAATTCCCACCCAGGACAGATATTTGTGTGCATGAACATGTCTGTTTGTCCTGAGTCTGGCTCTAATTTTCTATATAAGTATGTATTTACAAAAGAAAAGTAGTATATGTATGGATATATCAGTTATTTGGTTTCCATAGTACAAGCTCTGTTTAATTTGGGATCATATGGCCGTGTGTGTATAGTTTTCCAGGATATTATTATTATTAAAGAGCCTTTTAACTAAAACATATATGAGGGTACAAAAAGTGTTTCCGAAACTCCGTCACACACGTGCCTTCTGAGGATGAAACTCATTTCCCCTTTGACAATGACTTCATTTGAAATTCAATCCTCATATCACAAACTAAGACGCACTCAAAAGTTGAAGCCAGTAGTTAAAATGATACACGAAAGATTAAAGTGTAAATAACTATACACTTACTTATCGTATGGGCAGTGTTTACCCTAGTGTCAGAGTTGTTCAAGCCGTCCAGTAGGCCTCTTAACGACTGTTGACATGGCTTAACGACTGATGTCGAATGACTACAACCAGGACCGTCAGCTTAACGTGCCCTCCGAAGCACGGACACGCCCAGAAATTAAACCACTATGGCGGTAACCCATCTATGGACTGACCGCGAGCCTAGTCGTTTAACCTCGCCGATCACTTATGGACTGTTCAGAGCATCTAGCTATGAGCGTCTCAACTATACACTTAAGTAAAGAAAAAATTGCAGAAATATTATTGGGACCATACTAATTAGCCAGCCATTAGAAATTTATTCATTTATATATAACAATGCAAAGAAGCCTATAAAATTCAAAATTCAAAAAGTCATTTATTCCGTTAAAATATTAATATGTGTAAAACTCAGTAGGAATCGTTTTTTAAAATATTTATTTCTTACATAAAGTTACATTGTATTTAAATGTGTTAATTTAGAGCGACTCAATCCCAAGTTGTTTTGTCACTTGTATAATATAAAAATAAGAATTGCCAAGATGTAGTCGCAGTGGGCAGGGCACATAGGTCGTAGAGCCGACGGTCACTGGGGCAGAGAGGATCTCGAGTGGCGACCACGCCGAATAGGCAGGTCCTCTACAAGGTGGACCGATGATCTTGTGAGGGTCGGCTGGAAGTCGCTGCATGCGGATAGCGCAAGACTGGGAACTGCGAAGGCCTTTGGGGGAGGCCTTTGTCCAGTAGTGGGCGCGCCAAGTCCATAGCAATCACTTCCGGTAAATATCACAGTGCATACAAAACCAGTCTTTTGAAAAAAAGTGTTATTTATATGGCACCTGTTATCTTCAATAAGCTGCCAAACAGCATTGAAGATCTCCCATTGGAAAGGTTCAAAAAAGACCTCTCAGCACTGCTAGCTGAAAAATGCTATTATACATTGCAACAATTCCTAGATGATACGCAAATTTAAATTGATGCATCCATGTCTTTTTATTTTTAAATCAATTTGCATACTTTATTAAGGCAGAATGCACAAGGATTCTTCAAAATGTATTTTAACAACTAATGTTAAAATACATTTTGACATTTTTACCTACATTCAAAGCAAATAAAGATAATCTATTCTAAAAAAAAATATCACATAACACGTGGCCATGGTTTTTTTTATTACACTGTCCGCATTTATATATTCATATCTATCGTAATATTTTTATACTTTGATAGTATTGATAGGTAAACACAGCAATGATGGAATACTAGTTGTATTCTCTTTTATTACACTTAAAGTGGTTGGTGTCGCAACCAAACGCTACTACAAGTCGGTACGCATAATAATTTTGTAGGTTAACTAAAAGTATAGTCGTATTCGTCGTCTTTTAAGCACTATCTGAAGCATTTGCTGAGGAAGACGCCTTTCCTAGCTTGTACTGATAATGTTGCATGCTTCATAAGGAACTATTTATTATGTAAACTAAACGTACCTAATTAGTTATATCGTCTTAGATGTAAACTAAGTTAAGGATTCTATGTGCTAGTTGGGAATGAATCTTTTTTTATTTAAATATATTTTTATCTTTCGGCTGATATGATGATGATGATGAAACGATACAATGTGAACGTACAAAAAGTGTCACCAGATCTTCGTGACACACGTGAGTTTCGGCTATGAAACTCATTTCCCCTTTGACAATCACCTCAATTGAAATTCAGTCGGCATACCGTAAACAAACAAGCAAAGTGAAGTGAGTATTATGTGGCTGGCAAATTAAATGGTGAAGTCTCATGCGTTAACATCAAACAATCGTAAACTATTGCTTGATATGTACTAATTAAATAAAATTATTTGTTGCACTCTAACGGGAGAGATTGCTTAACCCTTTATAAGGCAGTAGGTATAGTTTTAATTTATTAGTTTTGAACTTTATTAGAAGCACATAGAGTTCAAAATATGGTGGCAACTATATGACCACTGCCCAGGAAAGGGTTAAGGCGATCATACCACACGTTGTGCGTTATGTTAGTACTGCTCTCATCTTTGGGTTGGCTCCGCAAAGTATAAGCTAGATTCTTTGGATTCGATAGACGAACGCGTTAGCAGGATAATCGACGAAAGAGATCTAAAAAGTAAAAAGTGGAAAACTGAACAAATGCAAGTGATCAGTGACAGTAAACAGGGCCAAGAGTTCCCTACACAGTGTGAAGTGTGTCGTGTACGTCAGGAAATTAACTTCGGCAGTGCTCGTCACGGGAACTGTACTGTACGTTCTGAAGTGCCCAACGTATGGACTCTAACCGAGAGCTAGTCGCTGGGACTCTGAGTACGTGTGTTCCGTTATCTTAGAGGTCAACCAACTGTCACTGTCGACGCCAATAAAAGTTCTTGTGCAAACACTAGTTTCTTTTCCAATCCCCTGACCCACCGCTCGTAACAATATAATATATAGTTAGCAGAGTCCAAGTTCAGGCAGGGGGCGGAGCTTGTGACGTCATCGAAAGTGGAGTGATCGAACGTGGAGGGGCACGCAGAGGCTCGGAGCGGCGCGCACGCCTGCCGACCGGCCTACTTGTTCCATCGCCAGAGATAGACGCACGTTATACTGTGTTACTGCCACATTGCCATTTTACCTTGTAAATCATATTATTTAAATAATAAGTTTGTCATTCTAAGACTTATCTTTCTTTTTATTAAATACCTATCGAGTTTGCTAAATATATATTATTCAAATCAAGTATACATACGAATATGACATGTTATTTAATTTTTGTAAAATAGTGAATATTTTTGATAAATTGGAGTTAGCTATTGCCTCGAACTACTCTTAACAAAGTGATAAATTACAAATAAGTAATAGAAGTAATTTGTATCATAATAATGAGTATTTTAAATGATTTCGATCAATCAATCAATCAAAATTCTTTATTGCGAACATAGATAGGTACATTCCACATTCAAGGGTGATAGTGATGTTAAGGTCGTTATGTCCAGCCCGTTAGAGCACGCGATTATTAATTGTACAATGTCAACGTTATGTAACAAATGTTATGTAACATTCCAAATTTTAATTAAACATCCTAAAACGTTTTTTCATAGTTGAGGTATATAAAAATTTAGGAGGAACCCACGTCTAGGTAAATTTAGCACAAGCACAAAAAAATATAATTGCATTTGAGTTATGCACTATTATAAAATTAGCAATAACGCACCCTCAAATTGATCCCCGGTGCTTTTGCAGCTGGCTTCTCTAGTTGCAATTTTCTCGTTTTATGAGGCTATAGCCTCATTACATCATTCTGTATTCCGCTTTGGTCTGGAGGGAAGTGGAACTATTCATTTTCTAACTCCTCCTTTTTTCTTTCTGATTAAATTCGTTGCGGGATCCAAGACAGTTAAAGCAATTCCCCGGGACATGCCTGAGCCTCACCGCTCAGTGTCATTTTATTATGTGCCACTGTTGATCCTGGCTTACAGGCAGGCAGTGGTGGGTATGAGGGAGGTACTAGTCCTGTTAAAAAAAATATGGCACATATTCTCTTAGGCGAAATCAAGCATTATCTATGTAAATTACATACATGTCTCTTTTCAGAAATAAACAGATTCAATTAAGGTTTTATAAATACTTAAAATAAAATTATAAAGCTCACCTCTGTATAGAGTCTATATCGCGGCGAGTTGAGTCAAATATATGTGAGTCAAGAGTAACTAAATTCTCTAATTTAATACCTCCTGCAGATTAGGTAAGAATAAATTTCTTCTATGATGTCGGGAACTTACCTGTAAACAGAAAATATATGGTTACTTTTTTAATGAAAAGCTTCCTGACTGCACATGTGGTGCAGCGGTTAAGACACTTCATGTCCTGGGTTTGATTCTCGCACAGATACTATTTATGTGACTCACTTAGCGGTTGTGAATCTAGGTCGTACTGTGTCTGTCAATATATATTTGTGAATTACCCTGTGATACAGGGTTTCATTTCTCTAATGCGGGAATTATATTTAAATCTCAATTTTATATAAATCCTATAAAGGCGAAAGTTTGTGAGTGGGTATGTTTGTTACTTATTCACTGCAAAACGGCTGAAGAGATTTTAATAAAATTTGGTATAGTGTTAGCTAACACCCTGGATTAACTCATATTTATAAAGTGGGTAAAACCGCGGGGCGCAGCTAGTTAATATATAATTCTCTTATAATTGTTGTTGACAAAGACCAAATAATCGTGCTCATTACACAAAGATTTGTCCTGAGTAGGGATCGAATCCACGACCTCCCCCTCGACCTCGATTTAATAGTCAGAGTCCACTAGACCAACAGGCCGAACAGTTGGATAGTTAAATTCTGACTTGTTATGTTCTCGGTGGGGTTCGTACCCACGACCTCGGGCTTAGGAATCAGGGTCACTAACCTCTAGACCAACAGGAGGCCAGTTATTGTGTCGCTGCTAGCTCGGCGCTCCTAACTTCGGCCTTGACCCCAGCACATAACTATCCTATAACTGCTTGATCTAAGTCTGAGAGTGACCAAAATTATGACTATTAATAATTAACTTTGAGCGACAGAATACTAAATACTGATGTAATAGAGCGTTGTGGTGTGAAAGAAGATGTTGTTACAAAGATAGAATAAGGTATGCTGAGATGGTTCGGTCATTTAGAAAGGAGATTGACAAAACCTGACCTGTGTGAATGGGATAACCGGAAGGGGAAGACCTTGTAGAACATTTTCTGACCAAATCGGAGACTTTCCCAAGAAAGGGCAGGTCAGAAGTACCCTGAACCGGCGAGCATGTATGAAGAATATAATGACAGTAATCGAGGCAAAAGAGGAGTGCGAAGATCGTGACAAATGAAATCCGTTGTAGAGACAACACCTGTTTCCCAGAGGGGTAGGCCTCTGCCTACTCCTCTGGGAAACAGGCGTGAGTCTATGTATGTATGTAATAATTAAACATACATTTTAAAATCACTATTTTAAAAGCCCTACAACGCTTGCTCTAAAACAAATGATGTTCTTGGCGTTCCGAGATCAAATTCAATATTCGAATGCATGTACACACGGCTGCATATCAAGCTATAAGTTCCAATATAAGCTGACCTCTTACTGTATGGAAATCCTATACAATACGAGATCAGCTTATACTGGAAATGTATAGCTTGATATGTAGTCGTGTGTACGATGTATTTGTGGACGTTACAGCCTTTTAAAATTTGTATTCTTTATTTTTAAGCAAAAACATTGTTTCGTTCGAGTTACGTTCATGGAATGAACATATGAAAGAGCGGATGAGAGCATTGTTTGAATTATTAGCTTTTTGTTACGGTTTTTTTTGTTACCGGCATTTCGGATAGGTGAATGGAGAAATTGTGTTGTTCATTTGTGTTTTCAGTTCATTTATGAATGAAACAGTGATTAATTTCAATTAAAAGTATGCATATCATGGTCTCATAGGTAGAATCAATGCATGGTTAAGCAACTAGGCTCGCGGTCAGTCTATAGATGGGTCATCACCAAAGTGGTTTAACTTCTGAGCGTCTCCGTGCTTCGGAGTAGCACGATAAGCGGTCCCGGTTGTAGTAATTAGACAACAGTCTTTAAGCCGTGTTAGATGCTTACTGGGCTTGAACAACTTTGACACTAAGGTTACCACTGCCCATACGAGAATGTCCTCCTAGTCGAATTTCAGCCACGGCGGCCAATCTCAATAGATATTAGCCATTTGCGTGGGTCATATTATAGTGCACAAGTGTGTGCGCAAACGCAACAGGAGCACTTTCTATTCCATCACTCACATGATCCGATGGGACGCCTAGCGTTCGATCGGAAAGAGATCAAGTATAAGACTGATGGCTTTACGTGCTTCCCTAGGATTCCGTAGGAGTTTGCGGTGTTATACCCCACGGGGGTATAACACCGCAAACTCCCAGACTTTGGGCTGATGCTGAGCAATTATTAAATTGTACACATGAATGCAAATAAAGAAACTAAACTAATTATTCTTTTTTCAGAAAAGTTCCAAAAGACACTTGGCCCGACCCGGGATATGAACCCAGGACCTCGTTCTCTGCGGGTGAACACGCTATCGCTAGACCAACGAGGCAGTCAAAGTCATACGATAAAGTATCTTAAGTATAAGTAGGTATTGAAAGTTTGAAGTATGTATATGTACTAGCTGTAACCCGTCAAACTTTATAAATGATAGCCTATATGTTAATCCAGGGTGTCAGCTATCTCCATACCAAATTTTACTAAAATCGCTACTACTATCGAATCGAGAAGTAACACACATACACACTCACACCCTTCGCCTTTATAATATCAGTCTGATAAGGACAATAGTACCTACTGCATCTTGTTGTGTCAGAGCTTACTAAAAGCACTAAGATTTGATGGAAGCCCCGGGGAAATTTGAAGTGATAAAACTTGTTGTTAGTGTTTACTCTGCAAAGATATGATCACAAGCCATATAAACTTTAACACTTAAGCGTATCATAATAACACTTATAATGTACGGTTATTACTGATAAACTTTTCTATTTATCGAGATAATAATAAGTAGCATTGATCGTGTTCAATAGATACGTATTGACTAGATAGACGTACGTATTATACGGCCTCGTTGGAAGCGGTGGCATGTTCAACCGCAGATAAGGAGGTCCTGGGTTCAAATCCCGGTGATTGTACTGAGGGTTGATCAAAGATTCAGAGAATTCTTCTCTGGGGCAGCTCTGCTGATATTAACACCATATTTATATTGCAAAAAAGAGCTGTAAGAGCTATCTTTTATCTTGGCCCGAGAGTGTTATTAAGAGAAAAGTTCAAACAGGTTAACATTCTAACTGTAGCATTTCAGTATATATATATATATATATATGAAAACCTACTATATGTGCATAAAAATATCAATTCCTTCTGTAAAAGGAGCGATACACATAATATAATGCTAGATATAAGAATAATCTTATATTGCATACTACCCGTCTCCACAAAATAAGTAACTCTTTTATGGGGCAATGTATGAGATTCTATTCTCTATCTAGAGGATTGTCTACAAAAGAATTATTAATGCCAAATTGTGCCTGCAGGGCATGTTACAAAATTTCTGGTTATTTAAGTGACAAAAGTGTTAGGATTGCTGAGTTGTTCTGAGTCAACATAATTGTAATTTATCTTAAGTATATTTTATTTTAAAAACGGATTCCTACTGAGTTTTCTCGCAGTGTTTCTCAGTAGCTGCCACGTGATGCACTGCACGGTAAAGTAAAAAAATGACGATTCCACATAAATGTAATTTTTTACGAATAAATGATTTTTGATTTAGATTTATGTGTGTTAGATAGCTACGTCTTGAGTTGCTTTAGATAAATTTTGACTTAAGGTTCACCGCGGGGCGGGCAGTAGAAGTAGTAGTAGTATATTAATGCTGAACAATAACTTCCCCCAAGATCTCCCGATATCTAATTCTCACTACTGCACTACGCACGCTGAGTCTTCCGGTTCATATTCTCCACTCGAGAACTTTTCTGGCTAGCAATTAATTTACCTAAATTAATTGCTAGCCAGAAAAGTTCTGTGAAATTGTGGGGAATAAACCTTTATTCCCCACAATTTACAAAAAAATCAATAGTTCGGAAGAGAGGAAGTTCTATGGACAATACCTTGTTCATAATAATAGAAAGATTAGTAGCTGAGCCAAGCCACATATGACGGGCTTGTTGAAGTTATACTTCTTTTGGCGCGATGGAGAAAAATGATGAGAGTGAATTTTTACGATGCGCGCGCACACCGACACCAAAAAATTTAACAGCATGACGTTAGTTCTAGATGGTATGAAAATTGATAACTATGTTCAAGTTGTATATTAAGAAGTATAATTTCTAACGCGTGTACATAAGTACACACAAGTTTTTTTTGGCGTGGTTGGTAGATACGCTGCCTTTCACGCCGTTCAGAGTTAGATAGGATAGGATATTTGTGTGCATGAACATGTCTGTTTGTCCCGAATCTCGGTGTAAATTATCTATATAAGTATATATTTACAAAATAAAAATTGTATATGTAGTATATCAGTTATCTGGTTTCCATAGTACAAGCTCTGCTTAGTTTGGGATCAGATGACCGTGTGTGAATAATGCCCCAGGATATTATTATTATTATTATAAAAATAAAGTCCTCCAAGCCCAATTCCAGTTACGGCAGCCAGTCTCAATGGAGATTAACCAACTGTACAGGTCATATTATAGTGCACAAATGTGAGCGCAAACACAGGGGCACTTTCTATTCCATCACTCTCAGGATCCGATAGGACGCCTAGTGACAGGACCGGAAAAAAGTCAGGCACAAGGACGACGGATTTACGGGCTCTCCGAAACACTGGGGTAATACCTCCAACTCCCAGACTTCGAGCTCTTACTGAGAAATTTTCTTTTCAGAAAAATCCCAAAATCAGTTTTAGGTCACTTTTAGTTATCTCTAATTTATTGACATTGTGATAATTCTAAAAACATTGTATCCACAATAAACAATCTGAATCCATATTGTAAATATTAATATGAATTGTTAAAATCTATTATCTATACATATAACTAGCTGTGCCCCGCGGTGTTACCCGCGTTAAATTTTACAAATTTTCTTTGCTATAAACCTCACGGAGCCCGAGACCTTTCCAACGAATGCAAAACCGTGGAAATCGGTTAGTGCGTTCTGGAGTTATAGCGTCAGGAAGGAAAACTCGACTTATTTTTATATAGTAGATAAAATCGTAGGAAAGTTAAAACTGTACATTGAATATTTTTTTTAAAGGATACTTAGGGCGTGATCTACAATCGATATCGAAGCCGAAAATATAGTTTTTACAATTTTTGTCTGTTTGTCTTTATGTATGTCCGGGCTAAACGCAAAAAGTACTGCATGGATTTACTTAACATTTTGCATGAATATTACTAAGAGGTCGGGTCAACATATAATAAAAAACAAATGATTTTCAATTAGACACAAGGCAGGTATTTAACTCCGTACGTCCCTAGCTGTTTATTAAAAACATCACACAATTCATGCATAGCTTATATAACAGGCGTAGAATGAAACTGCGAACTAATGAGTGCAATAAAAGCCACCAGAGAATGCGGAAAATGCGCTGCGCAGTTTCTAGGGCAGGTCGGAATAGATCTTTTATCTTAAATGAATGAGAAAAGCTTTTTGTTCGATATTTCGAATTATAATGCAATCATTCCGTCTTCTGTGGTTCGTGTTCTGAAGGAAATTATTCAGTAACGTTTAGTAAAGATTAGGTATGTTTAAATAATGTAATAGAAAAGTATTTCGCGGGTTTCAGGTGTCAGCTAAGACCCTGGTTAGTAAAAAGGTTGTTTCATAATGTAATTTTTGCTTTAGACGTTTTATATCATCTATCCCAATGGAAAGCGTAAATCTTATCTCAAAAATAGGCAATCGTAAATTCAATCGTCCGGTGGGTTTCAAACCAGCACCCTCTACATGGGTTGTATACTACATAAATTAAAATATTGTTACAACTTCAAATCTTTTTCATATCTTTTTAAATTCAAATTGCTTGCTTATTTACTTGTAAAAACGCTAATACCGCTCGTATAGGATAAGTAGTATCGGTGTTCTATGCCATACCGAATGGCAAGTAATCGAAGATCATGATACGAATGATCGTAAACTATAAATTGAATGCCTTAATACCTGAAAGTTCATAATATCGAATGGTTAATATATTTATGTAATAAAGTGATGGCGTGATAAATTAGCTCCAATCAGGATCTTGAGTTTTTCCATTACTACTGGACAACAAGATGAAACGTGGTTATCTTCCTACATAAATAGTTTAAATGCTGTGGAGTGACTTATGAAGGCGTTACAAAGTTTCAGTTTAGTGACAATAAAGTGGTAACTTTTTCCAATATTTATCAAGAAAAGGTCCTGCATCGTGTCGTTTATTTTTGCAGCGATACACTTTTTAAAAATATATCCCGTGACTATTACAGCAACAAACCTGGCTCAAATTCAGATTTAACCATCTTTATTTCAAATAGTAGCTTATAAATTCATGTATGTAGCCGTAACATTAAAGGCCTGTATCGAAGCCAAAGAAATCTCAAGCGATTTTTATTTATTGCCAAATCTCCGAGAATATACACACATAATTTAGCACTAATAATAATAATGTGTTCCTAGACGATTTACAGCCACGGTGTCCAGTCTCAATGGAGACTGGCCATCTGCGCGGGACATAGTGCACTGCTTAGTTTGGAATCAGATGCCAGTGTATTAGTTGTGCCGAGACATTTATTTAATTACGTATAACAAAAAGCAATGAAAAATAACCATTAAAAATTAAAGTGATCCCCATACATAAGACGTGGATACAAATCTTTACCATAGTATTATAGCGCCTTCCTTATTACCTTATCAGAGTTAGTTTAAAAAAGTGCATAGTGTTAAATTTGCTACGGAACCCAAGGCGCAAGTCTAACTCGCACTTGGTTGTATTTTTTATTTGCCTCTATACTGGTCCATTCTTTCTTTACATACGGTACAAATACATATATTACAAATACGGTGGAGGAGATGGCAGCGAGAGGAACTATACCTACATTATTCACCCAATTCATGTGTTCTCACTGTTTAAGTATTCTCCCCGACCCAAATCATCCTGCCAATGTTTATCCTATACCTTTGTTTACGGTTGTAAGGGTGGTGACAGACCTGTTACTTTTAGAGGTAATAAATAACTGAATATTTATTATCTAGTGGTATATATACAAAATACTGATTCTTATTTACTTCGTATGGGTAGTGGTTACCCTTCTTTTTTAATTATTTTCAACGATCAAGTGGGGTCACTTGATGGTAAGTGAACACCACCAATTACAGACACTCACAACACCAGAGGAGTCGCGAGTGCGTTGCCGGCCTTTAAGAGTCGGCAAACAAGTGTTGCTGGCCCTTCCCGCCACCCCAACGAGCACTGCTGACCTTACTCACACTCGGAAACAACATTAAAATTATTAATGTTATTATTAAGGAATGTCTGCTGTGAGGTGGAGGTAATTCCCCAGTCAGGCGTATGAGCGAAATAACGCTATGCCCCACCCTTGTATCAGAGTTGTTCAAGCCGCCCATCAGGCCTCTCACATGGCTTAACGACAGTTGCCTGATGGCTACAACCTCCGTAGCACGGAGACGCTGAAAAATTAAACCACTTTGGCGGTCATCTATCTATGAACTGACCGTGAGCCTAGTTGCTTAACCTCGCCAATCACTTACGGACCGATGGGAGCATCTGGCTATGATCACCAAAGTAAAATACTAATGTAAGCGTTGTGGTGTGAAATACAAACGCGTCTCAACATTTTGAACATAAAATTGCCTTTAAAGATACTTTTACGATTTGTCCAGTCATTTAATGGTTCAAGTTTATTTCCCATTGTGTAGACTTCAATAATAAACTTGTATAATAGTTTATTAGTTGGGATTAGTCTCTCCCTGTTACCCACCGCTGCAACTCGTTTAAGCCAGGATCAACAGTGGCACAAAATGAAATCACACGGAGCGGTGAGGCTCAGACATGTCATGAAACAAGGAGTTAGTTTATCAGTTAGAAAAATGGTATGCTTGCTTGCTTATCGTATGGGCAGTGGTAACCCTAGTGTCAGAGTTGCTCAAGCCGCCCAGTAGGCCTCTGACATGGCTTAACGACTGTTGTCAAATGACTACAACCGGGACCGACAGCTTAACGTGCCCTCCGAAGCACGGAGACGCTCAGAAATTAAACCACTTTGGCGGTCACCCATCTATGGACTGACCGCGAGGGTAGTTGCTTAACCTCGCCGATCGCTTACAGAGCGGTGAGAGCATCTAGCTATGAGCGCCTCTATGCTAAAAATGGTATATATGGTAACTAATGGGGCGTAAAATTATTTATATTATGACGGTTGTTAAATGTTTGCTTTTCACGCCACAGGTCGTGGGTTCGATTCCCACCCATTTCAGATATTTGTGTGCATGAACATGTCTGTTGTGCTGAGTCTGGATGTTGTGTGCATAAACATGTCCGTTTGCCCTAAGTCTGGTTGTAATTATCTATGTACGTATGAATTTAACGAGAAAAATTTAAGGAGAAACAAACAAAGACTTAGTTTATTAGTAAGCAAAATTGTTATTCAAATGGGGCGTAAAATTAATTATATTATGACGGGCTGCTTGGCGTGGTTGGTAAATACTTTCTTTTCACGCCGCAAGTCGTAGGTTCGATTCCCACCCGGGACAGATTTTTGTGTGCATGACATGTCTGTTTGGCCTGAGTCTGTGTGTAATTATCTAGGTAAGTATGTATTTTCAAAATAAAAGTAGTATATTCGATATATGGTTTCCATAGTCCAAGCTCTGTTTAGCTTGGGATCAGATGGCTGTGTTTGATTAATGTCCCAGGATGTTATTATTATTATAGTTTCTTAATTATTTTATAAAGAAAGAAATAACGGTACGATTCAAGGGCGGCGACCACGAATCGTAAGATGCAGTGTGGGTAGGCCATCTACAAGTTAGAACGACGATCTTGCAAGGTCGCAGCAAGATACTGCCGCCATCACAAAATTACGAATTATAATTTTTTTTCATAACTCCCTCAATATAGGTATCTAATGAATCTAATGACTAGTAAAACACTCTAAGAAATTTTGGAGGTGTTTTAAACTTATGTTATGAAGTAATCAGAATACTTAGTACAAATAGATTGTGAAAACCATTCACATATTTTACTTGCCAAACGTGTATTTTGTGTTACACAAGCCAAAATAATATGTGCTTTTACAATAACTTGCTCACATCCAGGAGAGGTAAAAGCATCAGCATATCTGTAAAGCGTTACATATACGCTTTACAGATATGGCAATGCTTTTACCTCGTCTAGATGTACGTATTCATTCTGTATTGTAGCATTCCGTTTGTTATGATTTCCAAATAATTGGTAACATTTTTGGTGATTTGTTTACTTAAAAAGGTATGATTTTGCTTTGTATTTAACTTAATATTTATTAAAAGGATATAATCTGTCTAAAAGAGGTGAATGAGCGGAATGGCCGATGCATTCAGTTCATTCCCATTCATGACATTTGGAATGGCTGCAAAGTTCGGCAGTTTTCACCGAGCGCAGGAACCGAAACGTTGTTAACAAGTATCGTGTGTTGTGTGTACCTTCATTTATTATAATGCTGAAGTGAAGTAGTTTAGTTTAAGTTGGATAAGTGTTGTAATGGTGCAATCCTGGAGAGTTGAATATACGTCTATTGTTGCTGAATAACGTGTTTTCTTATCACGTTTGAGTCGCCTTTGGATTGTTGATAACAGTTCAATGAAAAGGCATAAAATTTTCGTTTTTCTCTATGTTTTTTGTTGTGTGATTTAGAGATTATATTTTAATAGCTGTGCCCCGCGGTTTTACCCGCGTTAAACTCTAGAAATTATAGCCTATGTGTTAATCCAGGGTGTAAACTAACACCATACCAAATTTTATTAAAATCGATATTAAAACCGTTTAGACGTGAAGAAGTAACAAACATACATACTCACAATCTTTCCAATATCAGTATGATATTAAAGTTATTCTTAATCTTGGAAATCAGAAGTACGAAGGATACACGCAATTTTTTTCAAATTTAGGATTCCCTTGCCAACATCTTTCCGGAGGTCATAGGTGTAATATGTGTAATGATCGATATAATTGTGCGATGTTTCCCGTCAATTTTATATAAATTAGCATAAGCTGAAATAAATGCTACTTTTTTTTGGTAACTTTGGTTAGCCTGCGGATCACAGCATTTCTGATTCGAAGCGTATATTCAGAGAAAATACATAAATGAATGAATATAATTCTGACTTCTAGAAAGGTAAAATGCTTTGTTGTAAGTATGTTGCGGTTGGATACCTCACGACCGACTATTTTGCAATTCAAATCATGTTTCACATTCATTGATCGGGTCCCTGTAGTTTTGAATTTTTCCCACCGAATATGATTCGATAGTACGGCAAAATGATTTTCGCCGAAAGCTTCGACAACCTTTTTTGCCATGCATAACTTTGGCACAGATTGATTCTGTAGACGAAATTTATTGGAAACGTTCTAAAGTGAGCAGCTGTGCTATTTGGTTTTTTATTCAACAAATTGAATTTAAATTGAGAAATAGTTATTTTTTTAAAATAAAAGCACGTCACGATATTCGCGTCGGGATACTCCAAAAGAGGATATCTTAAGAGTAGGGCACAGCGTTCATTCACTCAAAGAGCAGCCCGACTGGGGAAATACGTCCACCTTACAGAAGACATTCCTTAATAATAACATTAATCATTTTAATGTTGTGTTTCTGCGTGTGAGTAAGGTCAGTAACACTTGTTTGCTGACTTAAAGGCCAGCAACGCACCCGCGACTCCTCTGGTGTTGCGAGTGTATCGACATGGGCGGCGGTGATCAATTAAGTACCATCAGGTGAGCCACTTGCTCGTATAAACCCTCTGATATATAAAAGAAATATGCTTAAGTAGCTGTAAATTATCTATATGTTGAGCTGCACGTAAATAGCACGTATGTACTTTTTTGTGCGATTAATACGTCTTCAACATTAGTTCCGTTGCCCCAGAATATCAGGCAATATCGTAGAGTAGACGCAACATAACCATGATAAGCTGCTAGAAGTGCGCTGGTATTAGTTGTTTTACGAAGCAAATTACTTATATAATTCTTACCAGGGATGTTATGGATATTTAATTTCGGATCCGGATATGGATATGGATTTTGGTAAAATATAATATTGGTTTCGGTTACGGTTATGGATATTAAATTATTTCGGATTATCCGATAGTTTCGGTTACGGATATTTTTTTTTTAAGGAACTGTAAAATGAAATACAAATAAGATTATATTCGACTTTAATTGTACCTTGTAGGTTTAGCAATCTGTCATACAAGTAATTCTTTCTTACAGCTACTCGTTTTGAAGTGTTAATAGGTAACTAATTAAATGCAAAATCAAAAGTTAAATGGCAAGTTATGTAACGCGATAATTTCAGCCACTAATCGATCAATTTCTTTTTGTTTAGTATTATTGTCATCCCAAGCTGATCTATTTTTCAAAGAATCTGTTATTGATAATTGATTTTTACACTTCTGTAAAGGTGTCAGCTGTTGGGGATTTGTCAGTTTTTGTGGGTTATCTTTTTCTAGCAACAACAATTTTTCATACTTATCTCTGAGTTGAGATTTAAGGTGAAGTTTGAGTGAACTAGTGCCACCTCCCTTGCGTGAAAATTGTTTCCCACACTGTTTACATTTTGCAAAATTTACATTCTATTCATCAAAAAATGACCAAATCAAACTAGATTTAGGACGCATTTTTCCAGTCACTGACAATTTATTTACTAATTTTCAATAAACCAGACCTTTAATAAGTAATCGTAAAATGAATTACATCGTACGTAACGTAATACCACAATAACATGGTTAATAAATTAGCTAAGTATAGTATAGTATAGTAACTATAGATTATGAATATAAATTATTATGATTGTATCACTTAGTGTGCTTGGAATTATCTGTTAGCAATAAGATATCTGTAATAAATAAATAACCTCTAAAGTTACGACTAAACGGGCGTGCGGTAGTCTGCCGGCCGCGGCCGGGCAAAAACAAAAACTTGTCACGACGTGTCATATTTACTATAAAGTATAACCCGTACGAATTAGCTGTGCACCTCGCGCTGTGACGTCATTAGGTAGCGGTAGAGGTGTCAGATAGATTCCAGCGGAGTGCACAGTTAATTCGTACGAGTGTAGTAGGTATTTATTTAGTTAGACTCCGCCCTATCCGAAACTATCCAAAACTTTTATTTCGGATTCGGTTACGGTTACGGATATTTTTTTATTTCGGATATCCGATAGTTTCGGTTACGGATATGGATATCCATAACAACACTGATTCTTACGGCGATGCCGGTTAATTTGATTTGGTTATAAATAAATTATTTATTCTTTTCGGGGATCGAACCTGCAACATAAGGGCACACATGCAGTCAAAACCTTGTGTATAACAAATTACAAATCTTGTTATACTTTGTAAAAAATGTTTGAAATTTTTAGTAGGCACCTTTCCTGGAGTGTCCTTCAATAAAGTATTTGTACTCGACAAGAAACGAGCATTAAACTTCGTAACGGAAAAGTTTTTCCTGAACAAATATTGTCCTGACCTGACCTTGCCTCTGATTAATACCTACAGACATTATATTACTTTTTGTTTTTACAGAAAAGCTTATCATTTATGCGCAGAAAATAAGCAGGTTAAATTTAATACGGATAAGTTATTAATTCGATAGAGAAATTCCGTTTTATTAATTTTACATGTCCGTGTTAATTTTCTTTCTCCGATGGTACGCTCATACGTAAGCAATATTATATTTAATTAACTTTTTATATATATAACTATCTGTACCCCGCGGTTTTATCTGCATTAAACTTTATAAATTACAGCCTATGTATTTATCCAGGGTGTCAGCTAACTTCATACCAAATTTATTTATTATTATTAATATCGCTCCAGCCGTTTAGACATGAAGAAGTAACAAACATATACAGACACACACTCACAAATTTTTAGCTTTATAATATTAATAGGATGAAGTTTGTTATTAATTTGATAGGGAAATTCCGTTTTATTAATTTTACATGTCCGTGTTTTTTTTTGTCCGACGGTACGCTCATACGTAAGAAATATTATGATTCATTAACTTTTCATATGTATATAATTGTGTTTTTCACTAGCATCGGCTTTAAATAAATAAAATAAAAAAGTTTTTATTCACGTAGAAAAAAAAGCGCTTGTTAATAGTCAGAACATGTTTGTAGTAATACAGTTAGGTATACATAATATTTCTAGTTACATATTATAGATATTTACTTCTCGTTTGTGAAAACTTGTAATGGGCGTTATTCATCTATTTATATTATTTCTAACCTAAATGTAAGTTTTATTAGGAAATAAAATAAAATGAAATGATCATTATATCCATATATCTGCACTGATCCTAACGGCAAACATACAATTCGATCTTCTTACCACACTCCCAACAAAATATGTGGCCATAAAATAAATCGGTCAAGTGTTACATGGGTACATTAAAATATGAGGTTTTATGGGTGCTTCAATTCTTTAACGGTCAATTGACCATACTTGTGTATTATAAAATCGATTCTTATTTTCGTGAAGACAAGGTTCACTTTTTAACTGAACCGGGCTGCCCGTTTGGCTATATGAGAAGTAAGGTGACGTTGTCAGGATTTACGAGTGACGTAAACAGGGGCTGTGAATGAGGTGACCATATTGATGTGTTATTGACCGGCTTGTAAATAGAATGTAGTGTCAAGTACAACGTCAATTTTAAATACTAAGATCTATATACTGTTAAAAAATAATATAACACTATAGTTATTTCTTGCTTATACTTACAAAATAAAAGTACAGATGAATGTATGTAACGTTCGCCGTTGTTTTCGAAACGATTGTAACAATTTTCATATTCGTTCCGTAGTTGTTGCGTTAAAAACATGCATCTATCCATCCTCACGAAACTTTCGTATTTACAACATCAGTAGGATTTGTCCAACCAACAAGTAAACATCATATAAAACTATATTATTATGTCAACTGACCATGGTGTTAATATTTTTCGATATGTTTAAAATTAAGTGTATAAGAACTTTCTATGTGGTTGACGTCATAGAATATCGCCACCTCATTTCATCCCGTGGGGGCGTAAACGTTAACCCTAGGGTAGATCTCCCAGAGAACGGGCAGCAGCGTCTCTCCGTGTGCTATGAACATCATACTGCGATCGCCAACCCGTCTGTCAAACGTGGCGGTTATGACATGGCAACTCGATTTACGGCATCTTTAGGGGAATAATCTTTCCATTCTCGGTCACCGTAGCCGAGTTGGTAGTGCTTCTGCCTACGAAGCTGGTGGTCCTGGGTTCGAATCCAGGTAAGTGCAAATATTTGTGTGATGAGCACGAATATTTGTTTCTGAGTCATGGATGTTTTCTATGTATATAAGTATTTATCTATCTATATAAGTATGTATATCGTCGCCTGGTACCCATAGTACAAGCTTTGCTTAGTTTGAGGCTAGGATGATCTGTGTGACATTGTCCCTACATATTATTCCCATTCTTTCTCCAGTGGACGACATCTTCAGGCTGACATGATGATATAAAAACTGACAGTTGCCAGCTACTCGTTATATACAACCAATTCAAATTCATTAAAGTAAAATTTGCTTGGAGTTTCCCTGCGAGATCGAATTAGAAATGTTGAGATCCGCAGGCGAACGAAAGTAACCGACATAGCCGTAAAAATTGCCAAGCTGAAGTGGCAGTGGGCAGGGCACATAGCTCGTAGAGCCGACGGCCGCTGGGACAAAAAGGTTCTCGAGTGGTGACCACGAACCGGAAGACGCAGCGTGGGCAGGCCCCCTACAAAATGGACCGATGATCTTGTGCGGGTCGCTGGAAATCGCTGGATGCGGATAGCGCAAGACCGGCAATTGTGGAGATCTTTGGGGGAGGCCTTTGTCCAGAAGTGGTGATGATGATCCATGATGATGATGATGAAAGTAAAATTTTAGATGATCTACTGTCGAGCTTAAAAAGGCTTATGTTTCGTGACTTAACCAAATTAATATGGGTTTACATTCTGAATAAATATGATTTAGTCGTGAAAACTGTGATGCTGGAAATCATTGTTCATTTATTTGGATGTAATACAGGATGTTTGGTTCGTTGCCTGTATCTGTGATTCGTCGATTTAAATATCTTTGCTTGTATTTTAGTATACTATGTCGTAGCAAAATACGAATTGATAAACGTATTTGTGACGTAGTTTGTTGGTGGTGGTTAGTATACGTAATTACTATAATGTATGTTAATAAGTATTTATTTGATAAATGAACTATATAGTGTGTATTGTGCTAAGTTTGTGTAATATTAAGAGAGGTAGGGCACAGTGTTCATTCGCTCGAAGAGCAGCCCGACTGGGGAAGTACCTCCACCTTAATAAAAGCAAGCTTTGCTTAGTTTGGGGCTAGGATGATCTGTGTGACATTGTTCCTAAATATTATTATTATTACCTTACAGAAGACATTCCTTAATAATAACATTAATAATTTAATGTTTTGTTTCTGAGTGTGAGTAAGGTCGCCTGAGCTCAACGGGGTGGGGGAAGGGTCAGCAACACTTGTTTACTGACTCTTAAAGGCCGACAACGCACCCGCGACTCCTCTGGTGTTGCGGGCGTACATGGGCGGCGGTGATCACTTACCATCAGGTGACCCGCTTGCTCGTTTGTCGACGTGTGACATAAAAAAAATATAAACTCATTATTATCATCATTGTCAGCCTGATATTGTCCACTGCTGGACATGGGCATCCCGCAGAAGTTTCTGTAACGTTGCCATATTTGGAGGGGTTTGCCGTAGTCACCGCGCTTCGCATGCGAGTTGGCAAGCGCAGTTAGGTGGTAGCTATATACATCGGTGGCGCTGCTGTTCGACCACCTGCCGTTCCCTTTAGTCGCCTTTTACGACACCCACGGGATGGTATGGGATGGCCCCATCATTCTTTCTACGCCAGAAACCTCACAGCTACAACGTTGTATAATATTAAATGTTTTATTTTTATTTTTAATGAAATCTCTTTTGTAACCCCCGTAGCAAAAACGACGGGTTGTTTTTAGCTATGTTTGATGAAAATCGGTCCATGGTGGTTGCCGCCGCAAAATGGCGGATTATATATTTTTACACAGTCCCCTCAATATGGACAGTGGAATAGTATATACACAAATAAATTTGAAGGAATTATATTACACACAAATTATATGAAATTTATTGGAATTGTCGTGGCGCTGTCTGTCGAAGATTGGTCGTATCAACTCAGTCATATTTGGGTTAATGCACAACATTTTTTTGAAGACATGATCAAATGCATAGTTTAGGATTCTATAAAGGACATGCAGACAAATATATATTATAATTTATATATATATATATATGAATATACAGTTTACCAAGTCAATATACAGCTTTGTGTTTAAATTGGTCATTTGAAATTAAAAAAAGAACAATTTACACAAGACTGAATTTCAATTAGCTCTCAATTTTATCAGCTAGTACTCTCATAAACACCCTACACAACAAAGGCTAGCGTTTATCTGAAATGACAGCTATAGTAAATTTAATTAAAATGTCTTTAGTAGGTATTGACATTTAATTTTGATAAACGAAAAACTTCAATGAGGAAGATGAACGAAATAGTTCCATATAATAATCGTTTTTAATAAAAGGGAAAATTCTAAAATAAATGATTTTGTATTTCTGTTAGTTTATATTAGATTTAATCTATTAATTGTTAATAATAATAATATCCTGGGGCATTATTCACATATGAACATCTGATCCCAAACTAAGCTGAGCTTGTAATATGGAAACAAGATAACAAGATACTACATATATCACTTTTATTTTATAAATACATACTTCTTAGATAATTACACCCAGATTTAGGACAATCAGACATGTTCATTTCTATAAATATCTGTCCTGGTTGGGGATAGAACCCACGACCTGCGGCGTGAAATGCAAATATTCACCAAATTAACCGACTTCAAATTCGGTTCCAATAGGTTGGCAAAAAGGAAAGTGAGAGTCAGTTTCATGGTCTTTGAACTGTAATTATTTAATGCTATTTATTATAAATCATTGAAGCTGCTTATCGTAGGTACTCTATAATATCTATTTATTTATTTATATTTATTTTAAGACACTGTCATTGATGATTACTAGATAAAATAAGATGCAAAATAGATCTAAGTTACTTATCATATGGGCAGTGGTTATTCTAGTGTCAGAGTTGGTGAAGCCACCCATCAGGCCTCTGAAAACACTTGACAACTGTTGCCTAACGGCTACAATCAGAACCGACAGCTTAACGTGCCCTCTGAAGCACAGCGACACTAAGTAATTATACGATCGGTGAGAGTATCTGACTATGAGATAAAATAGATGCGTGCCCCAAAGACGACGTGTTAGACTGCTTCTCATGGTCAACAATTCCTTTCAGAACACCTCGATGAACGTTTAAATTGACAGTTAATTTTGTTATACGTTATAGATTCTAGCTCGTTACTGTTAGAATTGGGCTGAGGAGTAAACCAGTAAATATTTACAATGTAATATGTTACTTTTGGAATAGGCTTGTAGATACTATTAACGAGTGCGCATTAATTGGTTTGTAAACGTAATTTATGTTATGATGAATTTGGACTAGAAAGGGTCACTAGTGGTGACGATGAACCGGAAGACGCCACGTAGATAGGGTACTAAAAAGTAAAACTTATTAAAAACTTGAGAGGTGTCAAGGGACACCCGGATGGAACGAAGTTATTTCTTATTATTTATAATGTACAAAAAACCTGTATACACTCAACAAAAATAATCGTTGCGACACCACACGGTTCAATGCGAAATAGAAATGAAAATATCTGGCTTGCTTTCTATAAGAGAGAGAGAGAGACAGACAGAGAAACATGCGCACGCCGCACAGCTGCAAAAAGTGTCGTGACAACTTTTCGTAAGATGTTTTTCCGTCTAGCCCCCTTTCACAACCCGCGATAAGGAACTTCGTTCCAATAAATAATACATGACTAAACCAAAAATAAATAAAAGATTTAACCCAAAATTCAGTGTAGGTATATAAATAGTTGAAATATTATTCTCTCTATTATATAATTAATACATAATTGCCATTCGTATCTATGATTTACTCTCTGGAATCCTCGAACGAGAGACCTCCGCCTCCACGTATTAAGTAGAGTAAGGGGTTTCATTAAGCATTCCTAAAAATAATGACCCTCTTATGCATCCCCATGTCAGTAACTGCCCAGAGTCGAGGTTCGAACCCCAAAGGGGATGCCTTCGGGCGCACATACTTGGTTTCTAGTTTTATTTGCTAGGTGACTTGAGACCTTGCTCGATTCAAAGGTCCGGTGAAGTAGTGAAAGCATCCAAAAAATATAATTGTATTAAATTTTAAAATTAAACCTTTTATTTAGTTACTTATTTAGTTAGATGTCATTTTATTTCAATAGTTACATTTATTATGATAATTTATCATATATTTCTATAGATTGTAGGTGTGCAAACAGAATTAGTATCAAAACTTTCATGAGCATAAATCAGAAATATAAATAGCTGCAAGAATACTACACTCGCAAAACCAAAACTACAGACTTATAGCGTATTTAAGTTTCATATAAGTAACTTTAATTGGTTATACGAAGCTGCTAAAATCACACTAATATTATAAAGGCGAAAGTTTGTGAGTGTGAATGTTTGTTACTTCTTCACGTCTAAACGGCTGAAGCGATTTTAATAAAATTTGGTATGGAGTTAGCTGACATCCTGGATTAATACATAGGCTATGATTTATAAAGTTAAACGCGGGTAAAACCGCGGGGCACAGCTAGTTACACGATAAACCTAAAATTTAATGAAAAGGTTGGCAATTAAAATGTATTTTCATCGTAAGCATATAACTTGTAGAACCGACGACAGCTGCTAGGTCAGGACCGCTGAAAACCACGGGATGCGGGTAGCGAAAGACCAGCAGTTGTAATAACTTTGGGGGAGGCCTTTGTCCAAAAGTGGATCGACAGTCACTACATCGATGGTCGCTGTATCGAAAACGTTCCATCGACGGGCTATTGTATCGACAGTACCCCAAATCGATGGTACGCTACATCGACAGTACTCCAAATCGTTGGTACTATACATCGACTACCCGACCCGAGCCAGGTATAAATAAATAAACACTCAGGATTTTTAAGTATTTAATCTCAATTTGTTCAATCTGAAAATGTTATAATAATTCTGTATCTTTTAGCTTAGGTAGTTTAGTAGGTAGTAAAGAAATAGCTTATAATATGATAAATCTTAAGAATCTTTCGATGCTCTTACGACAAAAGGTGGAACAAACTTTTTACTTTTTTGTTTTTGTTTGTTTTTCAATGAACCCTGTTGGAGGAAACTACAAACTATTCCTGTATTTTCTTGTTCTGAAGTGTAAGTACTATATATAAGGTGGGCCGACTGCCTTGTTATTTAGCGGTAGCGTGTTCAACCGCAGATATTGAGATCCTGGGTTCAAATCCCGTGTCGGGCTAAAAAGTGATTTTGGGAGTTTTCCGTAAAAGAAATTACTCAGTATCAGCTTGAAGTTTGTGAGTTGGCATTATTACGCCCCCGTGCCTCAGGTAAAGCCGTCGGTCCTGTACCAGACCTCTTTTCAGTCGTGTCGCTAGTCGTCCCATCGGATCATGAGAGTGATGGAATAGAAAGTGCCCCTGTGTTTGCGCACACACTTGTACACTATAATATGTCCTACGCTGTTGGCTAATCTCCATTGAGACTGGCCGCCGTGGCCGAAATACGGCCGGTAAATTATTATGAGCCCGATAAGTAAGATAAGATAAGATAAATACTCTTTATTGCACACCAATACAGATAATAACATAGAAAATATTAATTAGCTATTGAAATTGTACAATAGGCGGTCTTATCGCAGTCAGCGATCTCTTCCAGACAACCTTTGGATGGATATGAAGCCGAAATATAGAAAGACAACACGATAAGGGTAGTGAAAGATAAAATAATTTAAGTAGGAATCTAAATACTTACAAACTAATAATGGCATTTACTTAATAGTAATACTACCATGTCATTAGATATAATAGATCAGGTACAGGACCAACATAGGATACTTAATTACATAAACATAATAATACATAATAAATAGTAAAGTAAATAAATGTTTTAACATACTTATGGTTACCATCAAGCGGACTTGGGACTAACATTAGTCAAAAAATATGTTATTTTCGATAGTATTCATAGAACTGATTTTATTACAGTTTTAAGTTAATATACTTATTTAATCTTATAAAGTGTATTATTCTATTCTAATCTAACTTTTACCTTTTAATCTCCTTTATGCTGATTAAACACGTATCTTTTATATCTGTTTGACGGTAAACAATTTCCCATTACAGCTTATTTGCAATTACAGTTCTAAAGACGGCGTAGTCTCGTGTCAAGGAATATTGCTACGAAGTACTACGAAATGCTACGCTCGTAGAACTTCACATCGCGACGCGTCTGTGAAGCAATTGCCGCCGCTCTAAAGTAAATACACACTTCGTAGGTAACAGCTTGCCAAAAGTGAGGGCTATGATACGGTTTATGACACCAGAACCCCTTCAGCTAGACTTTTTTTAAAGACAACGCCCGGACTAGGGAATTTAATCCCAGTATCGCGGGGTTGACTCAGAACAACTATTTATGGACCACACAAATAGTTGTCCAGCGCGGGACTCGAACCCGGTACATCAAGCGGCAAGGCGACTATCTTAACCGCTGCGCCACACGTACGGTCAAGATTTATAGTACGTATTTTAATTATAATTTATTTACTTACTATATTTTTCAACAAATACAACATTTTTTTTTTAAATTACATTTTTAAATCTGAAAAAATAACCCAATACTATTTTTGACTAATTCGGGTGTGAAGGATATTGCAATATTTACATCTTCTCTAAGAAAAACCTTTTATTTAAAAAATACCGTCGAACTGAGATACTCCTCCTTTTTTGGTAGTCGGTTAGACCACTTGCCATCGTAAAGAGCTTAAAAAACTGCCGTAGTTTATAATTATTTTTTAAGAAAAAAACATATTTCAGTGACATTTATATTTTTTCACACTGCTATCTGATCCCATAGGCAGAGCCTGTACTATGGCAATCAGACAACTGATAAACATACTTATATAATTTGAAATATATACACATACACATTATGCCATGATCTACCACAGAAGATGACAGCTGTATCATCGGCGTACGACAGGACTTTGGCATTAAGAACATGAAAATTCCTAATGCCAAAGTCCTGTCGTACGCCGATGATACAGCTGTCATCTTCTGTGGTAGATCATGGCATAATGTGCAGCTAAGTGCTGAAACAGGAATGTCCCAGGTTGCGAATTGGCTCAATGCTAATGTTCTTACATTAAATACCTCCAAAACAAACTTTATAAGTTTCAGCATCTGCAATCGTACTCAACCAACCGGCGATTTTCGAATCACTATACACACTTGTGATGGTACAAATGCTGACAATTGTAACTGTTCTAGTATTGGCAAAGTTTCTAGCACAAAATATTTAGGGGTAATGTTGGATCAGAGATTGTGCTGGTACCCTCATCTTGAGCAAGTTGCCAATAGAGTCCGCAAGCTAAACTGGATTTTTAAGACTCTGCGTCATGTGCTGCCTAGGGCTATACAGAGTAGCGGTAAGCCTGGTGCAAATGTGCTCAATCAAATATATATTTCTCTTGCACAATCAATATTGATATACTGTATTCCTGTTTGGGGTGGGGCAACTAAATCTAAATTCATCCAATTGGAGCGAGCACAACGTGCCTTGCTCAAAATAATGCATTTTAAAAAAAGGAGATATTCTACAGAGAACCTCTATAAACTTAGTGATGTATTGTCAGTTAGGAAACTATACATTACTCAAATAATTTTAAAAAAGCACAAAACCTTACCTTATAATTCGGATATACACGCTAAAAGAAGAAAACACAATATAGTTCAAATACCTACAACCAAGACCAATTTCGGATCTATGCAATTTAGTAAACGATCAGCTCAATTGTATAACAAAATAAATAAAGAAATTTTCGTATATGCAAAATCTTATCATATATGTAAAGAAATGTTGATTGACTGGATAAAACCTCTGACATATGATAATACTGAAGCTCTCCTACAAAATATAACTTAATACAAGTACACGACCCGCTCATACACTCAGAGACTCTCCCGCACCTACACGTACATCCACACACACGTACTCATACAACTTCATATCCATAACACTCATGTACACTCAACAACACATACACACACACGCACACTCTCACACACGGTCACATAATTATATTTTTGTTTAACTAATACTTTGCTCTATTTTCTACATATTTTGTTTTATTTTGTTTTTATTGTGTTTTAAGTATCTAATGTTGTGAAGGAGCGGAGTCCTCTAATATAGGCATTATTTGCTTAAATGAAGACTCCAAACCCAAATTGTTTGTGTATAACTTTTGGACACAATAAACGTTATTATTATTATTATTGGACACAATAAACGTTATTATAAAAAGCAAATAATCATTACATCACTACCAAAAAATTTGCTCTGAGTTGGGATCGAACCAACGACTTTTGGCTTAATAGTCAGGGTCATTAATCACTCGACTAACAGGTCAGTGATTGTTATTGACCCTTTCTGACCTTTGGACCAAAATTACTCTGTTTAAGAAGGTAAAGTAGAATGAATGTACCGACGCCAGCACATCCAGCTACCCCAATCTGTCAAATATCTTTTATAGATTTTCAACTTTATCACAAAACCGTAAGGATCACTTTCAATTGGGGAATTTTGACAGATTGGGGTAGCTTGATGTGCTGGCGACTGTACCTCATTATTAATATACTAATAATACTTTCTGTAACTCGTTTATCTCTTACACTTGTAACTAACTCGGCTGCTAATTTTGTTTTATCGGCAGAAAATTCCCCAACTAATTAGCGGTTTTGTGCACATATCTACGCGTACTAAACAAAAAGTACAACATAATTAGCTGTCAATATTTTTTAAAGTCATTGATACTACTTAGTATCATGTTATAGTTATTATTTGTTCAAAGGAAAACGCCAGGGATATGAATCCCGGGGGGTACTTTACAAACATGTAACTCAGACACAAAGTGCACCCAAAGTCAGAACAACTATAGTAAATTCTTCTTTCTGTATCGTTTGGGCAGCGGTTACCCTGGTGTCAGAGTTGTAGCCGCCCAGTAGGCCTCTGACATAGCTTAACGACTGTTTTCTAGCAACAACAACCGCGACCGACACCTTAACGTGCCCTTCAAAGCACGGAGACGCATGAAATTTAACCACTCGGACGGTCACCCATCTATAGACTAACCGGGTGCATAGGTGCTTCACCTCACCGATCACTTATAGAATGATGAGCGCAACTGGTTGAGAGCGCCTCACAACCAATATATGTGATATACAGATAGATGTGGGGCATTGAGCAAACCTCCTTAACTATTGCGCCAAACACGCGTGTCTGTAACGTGACTGTCAAATAAAATGGTAAAGCATTTTTGCACGCAAAAATTTACATAAATAATTAGAACTGACTTCTTCATGAAAACCAATTTGCACAACAGAATGCGCCAATTTCTAACCTATTGAATAAAAATTTATTCCAAAAACGATGGAGTAAATATATTTATTAAATAATATATCCTAGGACATTATCCACATACGTCCATCTGGTCCCAAACTAAGCTACTATAAAACCAGATAACTGATATACTACATATACCTACTACTCCTCCTTTATAAATACATATACTGATAATTACTCCCATATTCAGGACAAATAGACAAATAATTGTCCTGGTTGGGAATCGAACCCACGACCTGCAGTGTGAAAGGAAAGTATCTACCAACCACGCCAACCAGCTTGTAAACAATAAAATAAGAAATCGGGAACATACAGTCGAATTTTTAAATTAATATTAAATTGACAGCATGTTCTGATTCAATGAGCATATTAATTATTTACAGTTCATTTTGTTACACGGCATAACGCGTTGAACACCGGTCGGATGAACAAATCATTGAAGCTTATTGGATCACACGACTCAATACATTTTAAACGTTTTTGTGTGTTAATGAGAAATTTCATGCCATTGGTCTTGCGTTTTCAAAAGTTAGATAAAAATTGTTTAATTACTGGATTATAGCAGTGGTATACCATTTCAAAGTGTCTTATACATGTGTCTTGCCTGGCCGTATGACAATATAATTCTAAATACATACACATACAAAGTTCCACAGTTGCTAATGTGGAACTTTGTACGTGAATGTATTTCATTTAAAAACAAATGCAGCTAATCTAATCTTGATAATATTAGCAACTTCAGGCAACATGAAAACGACCAAGGTACTCATAGTCAGCGATTAAGCAAAGAGGCGCACGGTGAGTCCATAGATGTGTAGCCACTAAAGTGGTTTAATTTCCGAACGTCTACGTGCTACTGAGGGTACGTTAAGTCGGTCCCGGTTGTAGCCGTTAGGAAACAATCGTTAAGCCATGACAGCTCATTGGACGGCTTGAACGACTCTTACACCAGGGGAACCACTGCCGATACGATAAGTAAGTACCGGTGCCCTAGACAGCCTGCTAAACTCAGAACACTGCACCTAGTGGTCCAACAAGAGGCCAAAACTACAGCCATAAGGCTAGTAAAGCTAGGCTGTGGAAATCAACCGGGAACAGTCACACCCATCTCATGGATGACATAAAGAAGATGCTCTAAATGACGGACGTGATATGTGGCATACTTTTGTATTTGATGTAAACTACACCATTCAACTTCATGAAGTAGCCAAGGACAGGTCTGGCGTATATGAAATTAGGATATATACGGACGGATTGAAAACAAATGGAAGTATGAGACCCGGCGTCTTCTAAAATGACCTAAACATATACATATCATCAGTTTTGGGAAGCTTTAATTTACTTTTCCAAACTGCAACAGCAAGAAAATGTAGATACATACAGGTAAATCCATACGCATAATCTTAAACAGTGCTTCTGTGCCCCAGTAATAAAAGAGCATCAAATACATCAGTGGACTGATCCTGGAGCGCACTATGCACTTACCTTTGTCGACACAGTCAATCACTAGGAATTGACACTGCGGACCGGTTAAGAAAAGTGGCTGAATCTTGAAAAAAATCAAATAAATTCTACCATCTCTGAACAGGAAGCATCCACGCTTAGTGATAGAGTTAATTACCGGAAACGGACACTAAACCACAATGTATTCATGATTGGCATAAAATTGATAGCCTCCTGTGAAGAGGATGCATAGAAAATAAGGACAGAATAAAGAAAAAGATATTTGAGCATTAATAGAAAAGGAGGTAAACACACATATACATGAATGTCTGCAAAACAGACTGATGGGTTTGCCGAAAATAAAAAATTGTTTGATGTGATGTTGATCCGGCAGCACTTTTTCTGAAGTTTGACTCTAATTCCCACGTGGTTAATCAATTGCCTATAGCAATGGCGGAAGTTTGGTGAATGGCAAAGAAGGGACTAAAACAAAATTAAAACATCATCGAGTGGTTATTTCCGTGCCTCACACGTTAAAGCAGTTTTGGGCTAGTATTGGGAAAACCAAATATCAAAAAGTTAACTTGAGAGGTGTCAAGGGACACTCGGATGGAACGAAGTTATTTCTTATTATTTATTATGTACAAAAAATCTGAATACACTCAACAAAAATAATCGTCGCGACACCACACTGTTCAATGCGAAATAGAAATGAAAATATCTGGCTTGCTTTCTATGAGAGAGAGAGACAGACAGAGAAACATGCGCACGCCGCACAGCTGCAAAAAGTGTCGTGACAACTTTTCGTAAGATTTTTTTCCGTCTAGCTCCCTTTCACAACGCGCGATAAGGAACTTCGTTCCAAAAGAAAATATCAACGTATCGGGCCTTTAGAATCATATGCATATGCTTTATTTCAAATTGAAACCTCTTTGGTAAGAGCATAACGCAGTGGCGGCGTCCTTTATAGTACTCATAACATTTACGATACTCGTTACGGACACCGAGACCAATAAAATGACCTAGTTCCATTTCCTTAAAACGTTACTATACTGTACGGTGCATTCTATTTCAATTTGTAGGTGTAGAGGGAATTTTATACTTAAGGTAAAATAAGAAATACTATCTTCTTTCTACGTATATAATTTATATTGACTGCCTCGTTGGTCAAGTGGTAGCGTGTTCAACCGCGGAAAATTATGGAATGATCAATTGCCTATAGCGATGGCTGAACTTAGGAAATGCCAAGACGGACAAGGGACAAACGGCATGGAGGGATGCAATATCCGTGTAAAATGCATCTAATAAAACAATTGAACATCATTGGGTGGCTATTTCCGTGCATCACACTTTTAGGCAGTTTCTTCCTTACATTTTAGATAGTTGGTCTAGCGGTAGCGTGTTCACCCGCAGAGCACGAGGTCCTGGGTTCAAATCCCGGGTCGGAGCAAAAAGTGATTTTGGGATTTTTCCGTAAAAAGAAATTTCTTAGTATCAGCCCGAAGTCTGGAAGTTGGCGGTATTACACCCCCGTGCCTCGGAGAGCACGTAAAGCCGTCGGTCCTGTACCTGACCTCTTTCCGGTCATGTCGAAAGTCGTCCCATCGGATCATGAGAGTGATGGAATAGAAAGTGCCACTGTGTTCGTGCACACTACGCATATACTTGTGCACTATAATATGTCCTGCGCAATCGGCTAATCTCCATTGAGAATGGCCGCCGTGGCCTAAATTCGGCCGGGAAGACATCATATGTACATTTATTTTACTTTAACCTATTACAGTAAAAATCGTTTATTTATTTATCTCTTTAAGGTACATGCATTCGTTTTAACAGTTTAAAATACAAAAATTTAGCTTAGGTTAGACCTTTGAGAGAGCTGGAGTCTGTACTAGGCTCGAGACCTGTATGACAGTAAAGTATGTAGGTATATAATACACTTCACTTACTTTTATATGCACAATAGGGGTAGATACTCAAAACCAACAGCAGAAACAAAAGAAAGCAACACACAGACAATTACAGAATTCAATTATAAATACCTAGTTAAAGAATATGGATGAGAAAGCTCGTACTCGCCGGACAAGAGTACGACCGCGAACGCGTCGCGACCACCAACGCCCTCCATGACCTTTAGTTTACCTTTACCATACCGTACCGATAAACAGCCCCCTCCAATCGGAGGGGGCCGCGTCATGTTATTAACGTAGAGCGAAGGTTGCACTAAACATCCCTAAAAGCCAAGATCTCTCGCCAGTAACCACCCAGAGCCATGGTTCGAACACCACAGGAGGTGCCCTACGGCGCGGGTTACTTAGTTTGTAGACTTTGTTGTTTGCTAGACGGCTTGAGCCCTCCGCTCGCCTCTATAGTCCGGTGAAGTAGTGAAAGACTCCTAGGCTAATTATAGCGTCACGTCAAAAAAATAAAAAAAAAAAGAAATTTAAACAAAACTAGCTGTGCCCCGCGGTGTTACTCGCGTTAAATTTTATAAATTTTCTTTGCTATAAACCTCACGGAGTCCGAGACCTTTCCAACGAATGCAAAACCCTTGAAATCGGTTCGTGCGTTCTGGAGTTATAGCGTCAGGAAGGAAAACCCGACTTATTTTTATATAGTAGACTAGCTGTGCCCCGCGGTGTTACTCGCGTTAAATTTTATAAATTTCCTTTGCTATAAACCTCACGGAGCCCGAGACCTTTCCAACGAATGCAAAACCGTGGAAATCGGTTCGTGCGTTCTGGAGTTATAGCGTCAGGAAGGAAAACCCGACTTATTTTTATATAGTACATAAAATACCTAGACACAATCTAATAGCACGTGGAATATCGTCTTTTTATGACCATTATTATAATGTTTTCCTGATAGAATTTCACCCACGATGGCGAGTCTCAATGGAGGCTAGCCAATTGCGTGGGACATATTATAGTGCACTTTCTATTCCATCACTCTCATCACCCGATAGGTCATCTAGCGAAACGACCGCAAAGAGGTCAGGTACAGGGCCGATGGCTTTACGTGTTCTCCGAGGTACGGGGGTAGAGTACTGTGACGATCTTCATGGTCCTGCACCTTCGTTCGTCAAGGAAAACGTATTAAAAAGAAATATTTAAAAATAAGTTAGATAGATATAATTTTATCCGTCAGAGTCTACGACAGAATCCTCTGAGTGAACATGCTGGAACGTGATATAGTAAAAGTGAAAATATTATAATCCAAGTTGAAACTTACGTATTCCAATACCAAAAGATCCCGAAGGCATCTGGAGTAACAGATCGTTGAGAATTTTTTTTTCCAGAAAAGTCCGAAAATCACAAAACGTAGTGTCAGCACCAAACACCAACATATTTAGGAACAGACTAGACAAGCACATACTAACATAGAAAAAGATAAGCTAACTCAGTGTACTAGATACAGGCAATTATCAGTTGTTTAAACTGCCTGCCAGATTAGAAATAATAATAATAAATCACTGTCAGGCCTGACCCGGAATTTGAACCCAGGAAAACATCGTAATCTACGGTGAAGAAGCTACCGCTAGACCAATGAGGTAATAATTTTTCATAAGGAGACATCATCACAGTTTCCGAGAGATAAGTATCTGGTCCACTGTTAAAACAACCACGATCGGCATTGAAAAAATATATGCTATCAATGCATATGCTATCTGTTTATTGACATTTAAGCACCTCAAGTAAGCACGTTCGCGCTCATATAAATATTACCACCGACGCCAAGCAAGTGACAACAAGCCTTCAGGCTTATATCAATGGTTACAATTCAACCTAAACAGAGTCTTTATAAAGAAGGCAGTAAAGGTGGTTTCGAATCGCAAATGTATACAAAGATATACGACATTTGACAGTACGATCCCGGTTGGGGCCATAAAATTATATTTGTTCATAAAATTTTAATGCAGTTTAATACCGCTTGAAGAAATGAATTTCAATTGAATCTGAACTAGCAATAACCGCACAGATTGAAGTTAATGGCGCATCATTAGCTTAATGATGGTGGCATTCGAATTTATTCACATTTGCGGTTACATTTTGCATCATTACCTGTAACGTGAATGTATGATACAATAACAATCCAACATAAAAACGTATAAAGAATATTGTTTGAGCTCGGGCTCTGTAGTACATATAGTATGTTTTCTGAAAGACGCATTCTAAATTTCTACACGGCATAATGAACATAAATATGAATGCTTTTGGTATTGGTGTCGCCATCTGTCGACGAATAATAAAGTGAAGCGCCGGGCGACAACGTAATATCGACACAGTGTTTGAGAACCAGCCGTGAGGAGCGATCATTCAACGGAACTATGACCGTCCGAGTGGATGAGAGTAAGGTAATCTTTCTTTTAAACAAAAAAGGGAATGTCCGTACTAGGGAATTTAATCCCAGTGTCATGGGGTACTTTATAAACATACTAGCTGTGCCCCGCGGTTTTACCCGCGTTCAATTTTATAAATTATAATAGCTCCTCCCCCGTAGGTGATAGCGTGATAATATGTAGCCTATATGTTGACCCGACCTCTTAGTAATATTCATGCAAAATTTGAAGTAAATCCATGCAGTACTTTTTGAGTTAAGACCGGACATACATACAGACAAACAGACATACAGACAAAAATTCTAAAAGCTATTGTTTTGGCTTCAATATTGAATGTAGATCACGCCCCAAGTATGCTTTTTAAAAAATATTCAATGTACAGTTTTGACTTTCCTACGATTTTATTATATGTATAGATCATAGCTCCTCCCCTGTAGGTGATAGCGTGATAATATGTACCCTATATGTTGATTCGACCTCTTAGTAATATTCATGCAAAATTTGAAGTAATACCATGCAATACTTTTTGAGTTTAGACCGGACATACATACAGACAAACAGACACACAGAAGAAAATTCTAAAAACTATATTTTTGGCTTTGATATCTATATTAGATCGCGCCCCATTTCATTTAACATTCTTTTAAAAAATTAATATTAAAAAATATTCAATGTACAGTTTTGACTTTCCTACGATTTTATTATATGTATAGATAATTTACACACGGCCATTAGATCCCAAACTAAACAGAGCTTCTACTAAGGAAACCAGATAACTGATATTCTACTTCTACTATTTTTTTTTGTAAATACATACTTATAAAGATAATTACATCCGGATTCATGACAGACAGACATGGTCATGCTTACAAATATCTGTCCTGGGCGGGAATCGAACCCACGATCTGCGGCGTGAAATACAAGTATTTATTTATTTACCTTTGACGGTCATCGTAGCCTAGTTGGTAGTGCTCCTGCCTACGAAGCTGTTGGTCCTGGCTTCGAATCCCGGTAAGTGCAAATATTTGTGTGATGAGCACGAATATTTGTTTCTGAGTCATGGATGTTTTCTATGTACTTAAGTATATATCTATCTATATAAGTATGTATATCGTCGCCTGGTACCCATAGTAAAAGCTTTGCTTAGTTAGGGGCTAGGATGATCTGTGTGACATTGTCCCTAGATATTATTATTCCCTAGATATTATTATTTGACCTGAGTATGGGTGTGCTTCATCCCTGTTATTTGTCAGTCTTTTGTCTTGTGTTTTGATAACATCTGTATGTGAGTGGCGTTAGTTCCTGTTTCTGTAAAATCAAACATTTGTTTCGGGATGCGGTTAGGAGTTCTGAGGGACTAAAAACTAAACCTTAGGTCGTGGTCGTCATGAAATCACCGATGGTTATTGTTCACTAGCTGTGACCTGCGGTTATACCCGCGTTAATCTTTATAAATTATCACATAATATGTAGGGACAATGTCACACAGATCATCCTAGCCCCAAACTAAGCAAAGCTTGTACTATGGGTACCAGGCGACGATATACATACTTATCACAGCTATTAGAGTAGCTAGATATTATCACGATATCACCTACGGGGGAGGTGCATCACTACCCTATATGTTGAACCGACCTCTTAGTAATATTCATGCGAAATTTTATGTATATCTATGTAGTTCGTTTTAAGATATCCCGGACATACAGACAAACAGATAAACAGACAAAAATTCTAAAAGCTATATTTTTGGCTTCGATATCAATTGTAGATCACGCCCCAAGTATCCTTTTTAAAAAATATTCAATGTACAGTTTTGACTTTCCTACGATTTTATTATATGCATAGATCATCATCATTATTAGCCTAAAATCGTCTACTGCTGGGCAGAGGCCTGCTCCAAAGGTTTCCTGGTATAGTTTGCCGTAGTCACCGCGCTTGGCATGCGAGTTAGTGACCACAGTTAAGTGGTAGTTAGCACACACATGGCACTGCTGCCTGGTTTCTCACTTAGTCGACTTTTACGATACCCACGGGAAGATATGGGATGATCCTATTATTCTTTCTAGGTCGAGAACCACATGGCTACGCTTCCGATAATTGTTATACCTTGTCCAACCATCTCTAATACTCGCTTGCGAGCCAAAGTATGTCCACTGCTGGACAAACGCCTCCCCAAAAAATGGGATATGCCATAACACTTGGCAGACGGGTTGGCGATCGCAGTTTGATGGTCATAGCTCACAGAAAACTTGAGAGGTGTCAAGGGACTCCCGGATGGAACGAAGTTATTTCTTATTATTTATTATGTACAAAAAACCTGTATACACTCAACAAAAATAATTGTCGCGACACCACACTGTTCAATACGAAATAGAAATGAAAATATCTGGCTTGCTTTCTATAAGAGAGAGAGAGAGACAGACAGAGAAACATGCCCACGCCGCACAGCTGCAAAAAGTGTCCTGACAACTTTTCGTAAGATTTTTTTCCGTCTAGCCCTCTTTTACAACACGCGATAAGGAACTTCGTTCCAAAAAAGGTTGCTGTCATTCTCTGGTAGGTATTCCCTCCGACGGATCCCTCCGGGTGATGATATTCTATGCCGTCATCACACGGCAAGGCTTTGAGGTCAAATTATTGTGACGACCTCAATACAAATGGGAACAAAGAAGAATCAATACCAACATTTGAGTAGTGCTGTATCATCTATTCGTGATCCCAAGATAAATAAC
Organism: Pseudoips prasinana; assembly: GCA_951640165.1. Lineage (NCBI taxonomy): Eukaryota > Metazoa > Arthropoda > Insecta > Lepidoptera > Nolidae > Pseudoips > Pseudoips prasinana. The sequence goes on along the minus strand of OX621259.1, from coordinate 10,585,830 downwards.
CACTCGGTGTCTAATTGAGAATCGTTGTTCAAATATGTATGTATACTTATTGTTTTAATGTAGAGGCACACAGATTGCTTTGGGGAAAGTAATTAATATAAACTCTACCAGACTTGTTCCACTTGTATCTGTAGTGTGTTATTGTTCATCACTGTGGTGTTAATAATTATTAGAATTTATTCAGTAATTTATTCAGAATACATGTAGAAAAAATAAATTTACCTAGAATAAGACTAGAGATTTAAAAAAAAATGCATATGCATTACAGTCATATTAAAAAAATGTCATTACCTCAATTTAGGAAGAGTTTGTTTCTCAAAGAGAAATGTTTTTATACAACTAAGGAATATCTAGAATATAAGACGATATAATAATGTAATTTAATAGATTAAGTTTCTCAACTATATGTATATTGCACGACCTCAGGTCAAAATATGTTGAATATAACCTTTTGATTAACATGTTATGTACCATATTTGAGCAAATAAAGATTTGATTTGATTTGATGATTTATTTATTATTATATAACGGTCAACAATTTTGTAAGTGCTCTGTAAAATTATTTCGTCGACAAACAAGCATACTACCCTAATAATTTTATTCATTTATTTAAAAGGTGGTTGCACAAAATTGTTTGACTTAATGTCAAAAGCATTTTATACCAGCCCCTTTGAGGTGATGCAGAAAAAACATGGGAGGTGTACCTAAAATATTATAGGTGGGAGATGTACTGAGACAGCAACGGCCTTCTATTTTGATATTTCGGGACATTATACGTACTATTTGACGGGCCTGTTGGAGTGGTTGGTAGACACGGTACTTTTCACGCTGCAGGTCGTGGGTTCGATTCCCGGCCGGGACAAATATTTGTGTGCATGAACATGTCTGTTTGTCATGAGTCTGGGTGTAAATTATCTATATAAACATGTATTTACAAAAGAAAAATTGTATATGTAGTTTATCAGTTATATGGTTTCCATAGTACAAGCTCTGCTTAGTTTGGGAGCAGATGGCCGTGTATGAATAATGTCCCAGGATATTTATTTAAGTGGACGTCTTTCAGCTGACATAATGATGATGAAAAACTAAATAAGATTTTACTTAATGGAAATTTCAATTATAATTATTTGTAGTAAAAGAATATTAATTACTTTTAGCAGCGATATTGTAGGTCGTAAATAATTTTTTATTCCTGATGTTTATTTATTACTAGCAAATGTACTTCCTCTGCATATTTTGGAGAAATTATGGTTCAATTTTTAAAAATATTTAAAGAACGAAGTAATTCAAATTCTGCATCCCTTTTTTCTTACATCTGAGTGACAGTGAATCCAAGTGAATCCAAGAGCATATAATTGACCGACTCAGCTAAAAAACATGGATTAAATAAATGTAATGTATATTGATTGTGTCATAGTCGAGTCATTTTTCTTGGTGTACTTATGTATTGTAATGGACAAGAATGTCGACATTATAACAATTATTTTATATACTGTCTGTGTTATGCATCTCCAAATTGGTGTTAATTTATTAATATTTTATTTTATAAGTTCGTTTTTCCATACATTTATTTTGTAAATTAGCTATAAGTTATATTTTCGTGTCCAGGTACTCTAAAGTTCTAACTGCGAGCTGTACACTAATTGTCCGTGAGTTATTTTACGTGGTTCCATCATAAAACCAACGCTGCAACTGTTAATGTTGCAGCTAGTGCTGAGATGGGACCAATTCGGACTCGCACAGATAAGAATTAAGGACTTCTGTTTGTGTACCTTTATATATATATTGTTATTATTATCTGTGTCAGTTTACTGAATAAATGTATTTTCTTTCTTTCAATTAATTTGAAACCACAACGTTATATAAATAAAATAAACCAAATATTCTTGTAAACTAGCTCAATTTATTATATGGGAGTCACAACTGTCCATCTTTGACGAGGGGTCCCCTACTGGACACAGATGGCTTTAACATTAAGTTTTCAGTTATTGACATATTGTAAAGAACCCTTTTGGAAATTAATGGATTTATAAGGTATTTATATATTATATAAGGTAAGATTTCAACTTTTCAGTTGAAGACTAGCCATAATAAGTATGTATTTACAAAAGAAAATTTCATAAATTATCACAACTCCTCCCCCGTAGGTGATAGCATGATAATACGTAGCCTATACGTTGACCTGACTTCTTAGTAATTATTCATGCAAAATCTGAAGTACATCCATGCAGTACTTTTTGAGTTTGGTTTTTAAAATGATATTGACGCCAAAAATAGAGTAATGTTTTTTTTTAAAAACTGTATTTTTAAAATTTTAAACTATATTTTTGGTGTCAATATCATTTTGTAGATCACGCCCCAAGTATCCTTTAAAAAAAATATTCAATGTACAGTTTTGACTTTCCTACGATTTTATTATATGTATGTTATGTTCTTTTTGTTCTGTCTATATTAAGGTACGAATTCAATATTTTTACTATGGCGGACCTTGTTTTTATAATGACAGTCACACTTTAATGCCTCTGCCAGATCCAATGCGCCCCAACTGAGAAGACCCAGTGAAACAAACTCAGTGGGTTCATCTACTACCGGTTTCAAAACAGCCCAGTTGAGACGGTCCGGCAAAATGCGGGCTATAATGCATACGGGTATAATGTATAAATTACAATTATATTTATATATATATATACAACATAATTTATCTTTGAAAAGAGTTCTTTCTCTGGGTATAGCTGTGTGAAAACATATGTTTTCAGTTTCAGTAGTGAAAACCCTTTAGAATATAGAAAAAAATATATATTTAGGACAACTAACATACTGCCATCTCATCCCAAGTTAGGCAGAGCCTGTACTATGGCAAACAGACAACTGATAAACATAGTTATATATTTCTAATTAAATACATATCTTACGAATATATAAACGCGAAAGTTTGTAAGTATGGATTGATGTTTGTTACTCTTTCACGTAAAAACGACTGAATGGATTTTAATGAAATTTTGCATCTGTAGATCTTTGTATATGCAGATAATCTAGCTTATACATCAAAATAACACATAGGCTACAATTTATAAAGATATCATGTAGATTGTCCAAAATATGACGATAAGTGTCAAGTAAGTATTCCGTGCTTAGTAATATAATATATTATTTAATATATTACTATATTCTTATATATATATATAGGTTTATAGCAAAGAAAATTTAAAAAATTTAACGCGGGTAACACCGCGGGGCACAGCTAGTTATATACATAAAATACATCCATACACAACAAATAATCTTGCTCATCACACAAAGATTTGCCCTGAAAGGGAATCGAACTGACGACCTCTGGCTTAGTAATCACAAACCACTAGATCAACAAGCGAGTTGATGGATTTCGAAAAAGGTATATACAGGTATCTTTGACGGGTTTTCAATTGAGACAATAGGGATAGTGGTCCTGCATAAATTATATACAGTTACAACTGTCCCTCAGTGACGAGGGCTCCCGTACTGGGCACAGATGGCTGAAACATTAAGTTTTCAGTTATAAACTTGTTGTGAAGAACCCTTCGGACATTAATGGATTTGGAACAAAGATATGTACAGGTATATTTGATGGGGTTTTAGTCGCGGTGTTATGCGATTTACTGCAGCGCACAGTGTTTTATATGACCAAAAAAATTCCCTCTTCTGTTTATAGCCTTAATCGATCAAGCTATGCATTTAAAAAGCACGGCAATAACACCCACGTGCCAATTTCAAATACTTTTTTTATAAAAATGATTGAACTTTACGTGACCTTAACCTTATAAAAAATAAATTTAATTCTGTAAACGTAACTATCCAAGTTGATTGTTTTAAATAAATATAGTCTAATGAAACATATTTAGGTGCATTTTTATCTATTTTTATTTTTCCAAATTCAATTTCTCCCAAAGGCCGCGGAAGTGGATCTTCGTATTTTTATTATTGATAGGCCTTTTTAAGGGCTATCTTTCTATGCTAGTCACAAGTCCCACTTTTGAGTTTTTTAGGAGAAAAAAAATAATAACGAAAATCTGAAAATAATTAATAACTTAATATCCAGAGGTGATTTACAAAAAATAAAAATAGATAAACATGCATATATTTATTTAAAACAATCAACTTGGATAGTTACGTTTACAGAATTAATTTAATTTTTATAAGGTTAAGATCACGTAAAGTTCAATCATTTTTATAAAAAAAAGTGTTTGAAATTGGCTTTTGGGTGTTTTTGTCGTGCATTTTAAATGCATAGCTTGATCGATTAAGGGTATAAACAGAAGAGAGTAATTTTTTTAGTCATATAAAACACTGGGCAGCGTTTACAACGGGATTTTTACTGATAATAATAGTAGTCCTGGCTCCACTACATAGAAATCTCAATTGTCCATCTATAAAATGTAGTCAACCAAGAGGCATAGCTAGGTTAAGTCACAAGTTTTTAGTTATATAATTGTTGTGAATGAAAAGATGGTACCCACGGCTACATATCAAGCTATATATTTTTAGTATATGCTGATCCCGCGTTGACAATGAGAGATCAGCTTATATTGGAAATGTATAGCTTGATATGTAGCCGTGTGTACATGATTTAAATAACCATCGCTTTTACACGCTTTTCAGGGTTCCGTAGCCAAATGGCAAAAAACGGAACCCTTATAGATTCGTCATGTCTGTCTGTCCGTCCGTATGTCACAGCCACTTTTTTCTGAAACTATAAGAGCTGTACTATTGAGACTTGGTAAGTAGATGTATTCGGTGAACCGCATTTAGATTTTCAGACAAAAATAAAAAAATAATAATATTTTTGGGGGGTCCCCATACATAGAACAGAAACTCAAAAAAACTTGTTTCATCGTACCCATACGTGTGGGGTATCTATGGATAGGTCTTCAAATATGATATTGAGGTTTCTAATATAATTTTTTTCTAAACTGAATAGTTTGCGCGAGAGACACTTCCAAAGTGGTAAAATGCGTGTCCCCCCCCCCCCCCCTTTTAACTTATAAAATAAGAGAATGATAAAACTAGAAAAAATATATGATTTACATTACCATACAAACTAACAACGAAAATTGGTTTGAACGAGATCTAGCAAGTAGTGTTTTTTTAATACGTCATAAACGTTAACCGCAACTTGCTTTTTATTACAGAACAAGTTAAAGTGGTGTCAAAATAATAAAGAACAGATAGAAAAAGATTTAATTACGGAACATCATGCTTCTAATAGGTTCTCGGATTTTTGGAAAGCTACGGGTAAATTAAACCAAAAGGCGGGCCTCCTTGTGAGCGTGGGAGGTGTAAGTGACAGCAAACATATTGCCGAATTGTTTAAGGACCATTTCACTGTGAAATCGCCGCGCGGTCCCTCGACTAATAATCCTGAGGCCGTCATGACCGGTGACTTGTATCATGTTACAGGTAAACAAATTCGTAGAATAGTTAGTAAAATGTCCAGGGGTAAGTCACCGGGGCATGACGGGCTCAGTATTGAACATTTAAAATACGCGGGAGTGCATCTACCGCGTGTGTTGGCTATGTTCTTTAACATATGTTTGAGTCACTCGTACTTGCCGGATGACCTTATAAAATCGATAACAGTACCGATTGTTAAAAACAAAACGGGTGATTTGTCCGATAAAAATAATTATAGGCCGATATCCTTAGCTACGGTGGTGGCGAAGGTGTTGGACAGTGTGCTTGACACGGAGCTGGATAAGCATCTTAATATACACGACGCGCAGTTTGGCTTCCGAGCTGGACTCTCGACTGAAAGCGCTATTTTGAGTGTGAAGCACACTGTACGATATTACACGAAGAGAAGTACACCTGTCTACGCTTGCTTCCTCGACCTCTCCAAAGCATTTGATCTGGTATCATATGATCTCTTATGGGATAAGCTGGCGAAGACAGGGGTGCATACACAGGTGCAACACCTGTTTCAGTACTGGTACCGTAATCAGAAAAATTGTGTTAGATGGGAGGACAGTTGTTCCGACTCATACGGGCTGGAGTGCGGGGTAAGGCAAGGTGGGCTGACCTCTCCAAAGCTCTTCAATCTGTATGTCAATGAGCTCATAGTTGGGCTCAGCAGTGTTCATGTTGGATGCCGGGTTGAGGACATTTGCATGAACAATTTTAGTTACGCCGACGACATGGTACTGCTGTCCCCATCTGTTAGTGCAATGAGACAACTTCTTGCTATATGTGAAACGTACAGTCACAATCATGGACTGCTGTATAATTGTCTGAAAACTGAATACTTGGTCTTCGGGGCCGCGGGTAAATATCCGTCAATAGTGCCCGCCATAAAGCTAAATGGTATTGAATTGAAACGGGTAAAACAGTTTAAATACTTAGGTCACTATGTTACCGAGGGACTCGATGACCAAGTAGACATAGAGAGGGAACGCAGGGCGTTGGCGATCAAGAGTAATATGTTGGCCCGCAGGTTTGCACGTTGTAGCTCTAAAGTCAAAATCACTTTATTTAAAGCTTATTGCCAGACATTCTACACGTGCAGCCTGTGGTTCAATTATACTCAAAGATCGTTTAATGTTCTGCGTGTCCAATACAATAATGGCTTCAGGATGTTGTTGGGGCTGCCTCCATTCTGTAGTGCCTCGGGTATGTTTACCCAAGAAAGAACAGATGGATTTCATGCCATTATACGCAAGAGGCTAACATCATCAATAAGCAGATTACGGGGCAGCTCTAATAGCATACTGCGGATCATTGCCGACAGGTATGACTCAGATATACTGAAGACCTACCTGCGTGCCCAGGTGCGATGATGCTGAATTTTCATTTTGTGTTTTTGTGTTTTTATGTACCTATTTTGTCTCTTTTTATTTTTTGTACACTATGGACTGTATGTTCGAAATAAAGATTTATTATTATTATTATTATTAATCAACTGAAATACTTGCTGCTACGGAACCCTTCATGTGCGAGTCCGACTCGCACTTGGCCGGTTTTTTTTTTAACTTCATGCAATGTACAGAGGCGGACTTAATGCTAAAGAAATTCTCTGCCAGCCAAGCTTCGAGTGGGAGAAAAGTATAGTTTAATTTACCAGACTACTACAGAAGCATTATGCCCTAGTTAAGTTATATAAGAGTTACGGCTGACAAGGGATCCCCCACGGAACACAGCTGGCTTTCAGTTACCATGCTAATCAATTTAAAGCGATGTTTACTTTTGATGATTTTGATTAATTTAAGTAATACAATAACTGTCTCTATAATTCTATAATGTCTGATGTACAGACACCAGCACATCAAGCTACTTCAATCTGTCAAATTTCCCCAATTGAAAGTGAACCTTATGCTAAAGTAATAAAGTTGAAAATCTATTAAATAAATTTGACAGATTGGGATATCTGGATGTGCTGGCGTCTGTACTATAATTTCTCCATAAGTTTTGTACATATTTGAAAAATTTGTATGTCATTATTGGCAAAACATAGCGCACACTGTATAATGTTATAACATAAGATCTTTGTACACCTATGTTTCACAAATAGAAAAGGTTGAAGTTTTAAGTTTGATGATTGACTAGAGAATCATTAAGAGTAACTACTTTTATAAAATTGAATATTATTGTGATGTAGAAAGGTACTTTGAAAGCTTTTTTTTACATTCAAACTGAAAATTACTAATCGGGTTTTATATCGTAACCGATATAATATAATAATCATATTTGGGGACAATGTCACACAGATCATCCTAGCCCCAAACTAAGCAAAGCTTGTACTATCGGTACCAGGCGACGATATACATACTTATATAGATAGATAAATTCTTATATACATAGAAAACATCCATGACTCAGAAACAAATATTCGTGCTCATCACACAATTATTTGCACTTACCGGGACTCGAACCCAGGACCACCAGCTTCGTAGGCAGGATCACTACCAACTAGGCTACGGTGTAAGTTCTATATCAATACAGTAAACTTAAGAGCAGTTCTTGACAACTCTTTATTTATCTTTTTAATAATGAATTAAAATAGTAAATAGATGATAAGCATCATCTATTTACGTAAGTATTTTGCAGGTTCGGAATGCCATTGGAATTGCACAGTGATCATGGCAGAAACTTCCAATTACAAGTATTGCAAGATGTCTGTATTATTTTGGGTATCCATAAGACCAGAACTACCCCATATCATCCTTAATCTGATGGAATGGTAGAGAGATTTAACCAAAAACTGAAACGACATTTGGCGATAGTAGTGGACGGATATCAATACAATAATAATACTGAATTCATTACTTAATATAGACAGAAACATTCAGACAATATGTAGTAAAACATAAATTTCAATCATTAAACCTAAACATAATCTCCTTGACAATAACTTAATACAAGCTAGCTAAATATCACTACAATTATAAAATAAATTGTATAAATGTTTTAACATTCCGTGTACCTAAATATCTGGAATATGCAACTAGAAATAATAACTGTATTACTACAAACATGTTCTGACTATTTACAAGCACTTTTTTAAAGTCTACGTGAATAAAATCCTTTTTTTTTTTTTTTTTTAATTGGGTCCAATAAATTCCACTGCTTTTTATGTCATATCGAACTGCGGTACATAAGAGTCCTACCATAACGCCAGCATTTGCCAAATTCAGAAAAGAATTGAAATTACCAGGTAATTTACTCTATAGCTGATGTCCACCTGACACACAAACATATGTCACAATGGATGTGGATTAACAGATTAGAGCAGCCGGTTGCTAGTGATAGAATGAAGACGCGTTACAATCGCAAAGCTAATGGTGCTTGTTTTGAAAAAGAATCATTAGTCTGGTTGCATAATCCCGCCCGGCAGAAAGGAAAATCCTCGTATTGCAACCTAGTTGGGAAGGGTCTTACAAAGTCATTACACAGATCAACGACGTGACTTATAGGATACAGCGAGCCCCTGCGAAGCCTTGCGAAGATTGTATATGTAGATAGGTTGGCGCGTTGTTATAGAAACAACAATGCTTGAGTCGAGCTAGTCTAAGGAGGGGGTGAGGTTACGTTCGGGTTTCGGACCCCAGAACCAAGAGTTTTTGGTGGCTTTTGTTACATTTCGAGAATATTCTTGTAAATAATAGAACAAAAGAAAAAGGAATACGAGGCGCTCATAGCCAGATGCTCTCACCGATCCGTAAGTGAGGTTAAGCAACTAGGCTCGCGGTCAGTCCATAAATGGGTGACCGCCAAAGTGGTTTAATTTGTGAGCGTCTCCGTGCTTCGGAGGGCACGTTAAGCTGTCGGTCCCGGTTGTACATTAGGCAACAGTCGTCATGTCAGAGGACTACTGGGCGGCTTGAACAACTCTGACACCAAGGTAACCACTGCCCATACGATAAGTAAGTAAAGAAAAAGGATAGCTTACACAAAATTATTAATGCTAAATTGACATTAGATGATTCTAGAATGAAAAAATTGAGATTGTGCGAATTTCCTGATAAAAATAAAGAGATACGTGAAGACGTGGCAATATTTCAATATTGATGAAGGTTTTAGAAGGAAAAGAATAAGTTACGGAATGTTTAAAACTTGGAACAATGTAGGGGTATTTAAGCAATGCATCGAAAAAAGCATACAAACTCACCGTGTTTGAATTTAAGATGAATCAAGTGTAAGTAGATAAATTCGGAATGTGAAAAAGTGCAAGTGATCCATGAAAATCAACAGGGCCTAGTGTTCCATACCCAGTGAGTAGTGTACTGTGGACGTCAGGACTCACGCATAGTACAGTCATGGGGACTCTCTAAGTGCGCCACGTTTGAACCCTCACGCAGTGCTTATCGCCAGAATACTAAGTGGGTTTAAGTGTGTTCTGTGATCTAAGCATCCCTTTTTAGGGTACCGTGTCCTGTCTGTCTATCTGTCCGTCCGTATATCACAACCACTTTTTTCCGAAACTATAAGAGCTATACAGTAGAAACTTGGTAAGTAGATGTATTCTGTGAACCGCATTAAGATTTTCTCGCAAAAATAAAAAAAGAAGAATAATTTCGGGGGTTCCCCATATGTAGATATAGAATAGAACTGAAACTCAATTTTTTTTTCTTTGTAGTTACCCATACATGGAACTGAAACACTTTTATTTTTAACATTTTTATTTTCATCGTACCCATATATGTGGGGTATCTCCCCCCTGTAACTTCTAAAATAAGAGAATCATAAAACTAAAAAAATATATGATGTACATTACCATGGAAACTAACAACGAAAATTGTTTTGAATAAGATCTAGCAAGTAGTTTTTTTTAATACGTCATAAACCGCAATTTGCTTTCATTTAATCAACTGAAACACTTGCTGCTACGGAACCCTTCATGTGCGAGTCCGCCTCGCACTTGGCCAGTTTTTTTAATATTTGTGGCTACATCCTCTTACACTGACTGCACGTGTGGCGCAGCGGCTAAGACAGTCGCCTCGCCGCTTCGTGTCGCGAGTGAGTCCCGCACCGGACCACTATTTGTGTGACCCATAAATAGTTGTTCTGAGTCTAGATCTAATTTGTGTCCCGTGTCACAGGGATTAGGATCCTTAGTGCGGGCGTATTATTAAAGAAAATAACACCACAACGCTCCTTTACTTGAGTATGGTTACCTAAAAGAACCTTTTTATTTTATTTTTTAGTTATTGCAGGGGAATGTCAAATCAATGTCGGTCCCATGCTGCTCCAATGCTCTCAAAGTACAAAAGCCTACTATTAATAAATGAAATGTGATTTTAAATATATTTATTACTTACCTAACCATTCTTTGATATTATATGATGCGAATTGGTATCAATTGTATGAGGTATGGTATGATTCATGGATATACATAGATCATATTATGTTATAAATCGATAGATTTGAAACCCAATTTGTATATAGTTTATTTACAACGATAAATATAATGGATATTTTTGACACAATGTCACTGTCTATCTTGAATATATATGTGCTGTCAAATTCATAACGTTCACTTTCAATTGGGGAAATTTCACAGATTGGGGTAGCTTGATGTGCTGGCATCTGTACCAAGGGACATAAGCATTTTATACCAGTCATCCTTTGCGTGGTACACAGATAATATTTTGATACTTTTACATACAAAACCTGTAAATTGCACTTTATTACTATACCTCATTTGTTACTTTGTTAGGCATTCCCAGTTAGTTGATTTCCATGGCTTGTAAGAGTTCGGTTAGGTGAAGAACACATGGAAGCGGTCAGTTTATAGATGGGTGACCGCCATAGTGGTTTCATTTTTGAGACCTGCAGTTTAACACGCGCTCTGAAGCACTTAGATGTTTCAGAGCGCGTGTTAAACTGTAGGGCTCGGTTGCAGTCGTAAGACAACGAGTCGAAAAGTCACGTCAGACGCCTACCGGGTGGCTTGAACAACTTTGTCACTAAAGTTAAATAAAGGCTACGATACAGCCCCGACTATCTAGTTACCCAATGACTGGAATCTTACGGACGTACTCCATAAGATTGCACAGACATTGTGTAACTCGAAGGAGCTCAATTCACTGAAAATTCAGCACCAACTATCTAGTTACTCAATGAATGCAATCTTATGGACGTACTCCATAAGATTGCACAGACATTGTGTAACTCGAAGGAGCTCAATTCACTGAAAATTCAGCACCGACTATCTAGTTACTCAATGACTGGAATCTTATGGACGTACTCCATAAGATTGCACAGACATTGTGTAACTCGAAGAAGCTCAATTCACAGAAAATTCGGCACCGACCATCACGTTCCCCGATGCACAGATATGATTAAATTTATGATTTCTCATTGCTGAGATTATTGGCGAATAATGCTATTAATAAAAAAAAAATAATGAAGCTCATTCTTCTTCTGTCTGGTGTTGACAATATAACAGAATTGTTCAAGCTATCCAGTAGCGCTTGCTAAAAATGCAAAAATAAGTTACCTAAGCCCAAGGTAACTTATTTTTGCATTTTTTGATAAGGCAGGCGGACCGCTTTTGCATGCCACCAGCAAAAAGTGTCTGCAGGTGGGTATTTCGGACTCGCGCCGACTAAACCTAACCTGCCGTAGACTTCTCTTGGCGCCTGATGGGTACGCGGGTATGCTGCTCCGGCTCTCTCATTATCATATTCACTAACTTATAATACCTCTCTGAACTTTCGTTCGCTTCGCCGGATCATTCTTTTCGTAACGCTCTCGTCACGGATTCAATAGCTTACTTCCCAAGACAAGATTGGGTAAAGAATTTTTACTACAAAATGTCATTAGTTATCAATTAAACATATGACCCATTCTAATAATTAATTCAAATCTATACAAATAAATAAAATTGGAGTGTCTGTTTTTTAATATTGAATTACCGGTTTTTACTACATAAATATGAATATATATACGGTACATACACCAAATTAACATTTTTTACAATTTTTGTCTGTCTGTCTGTCTGTTTGTTCCGGCTAATCTCTGAAATGGCTCGACCGATTTTGACGGGACTTTTATTGGCAGGTAGCTGATGTAATATGGAGTAACTTAGGCTACTTTTATTTTAGAAAAAGTCTTGTATTTTACTAAAAAAACTAATTAACACGCGGATGAAGTCGCGGGCACAGCTAGTAATTAATATAATTTAAAAAAAATAATTTACTCATTGGTTTTTAAAAATATCGTGCCATAAATGGCAATATTATTTAGAGCTCTTTGAATTGTACGTAATTATATTTGAGTACCTCTATAAAATGTAAAATCTAAGCCATTTTCTCTGCAATTGTTGTGTACTGCCATTGGCAGCAGACAAGAGTTCGGAAATGAAACGGCGAGCGGCACAGATTAAACAATATAATTCCTGTTTTATAGTTGTTGGTTAGTCTTGGCACGGAGAATGCATTTCAACCCAATTATAGTTGAAATGAATATTATTATGTACCTAAATAGTTTTAATACGATTTTATGATAATTATAATAATACTAGCTGTCCCTGTAGACGCTCTCCTGCCGAAAAATTGTATTGTATTGTATTGTTTTAATGCCGAATCATAAAAACCGGTCAAATGCGAGTCGGACTCGCGCACGAAGGGTTCCGTACAATTATCTATAAATACGAGCAAAAAAATCATCTTTGTTGAGTCTTAAATATTTATTTTATTTTGTTTTTTAGTATTTGTTGTTATAGCGGCAACAGAAGTACATCATTTTTGAAAGTTTCAACTGTCTAACTATCACGGTTCATGAGATACAGCCTGGTGACATACGGACATACAGACAGACAGACAGACAGCGAAGTTTCTGTAGGGTCCCGTTTTACCATTTGGGCATGGAACCTTAAAAATATAGCTTGGGGTGGGACACCCTTATAACTTAATGGTTTTAAAAATAATTTGACTTTTTTGCATAAAATTTCGGAGGACTTAGCAGACAAACACTGTGACATGAACATTTTATATATTAAAGAAACTGTCATCTATTTTTTTATTTAACAGACAACGCCCGCATTAGGGAATTTAATCCCTGTATCGCGGGGTACTTCACAAACATTTAATAGACTGACATAAATGACATCCCGACTCAGAACAACTATTTATGGGTCACACAAATTGATGCCCGGCGCGTGACTCAAACCCGCGACACGAAGCGGCGAGGCGACTGTTTAAACCGCTGCGCAACACGTGCAGTCGAAATTATATATATTAAATTTGTTAATCTATTAACTGATTAAATTGCTATTGTATTAATTGTGATTTCAATTTGTATAGATATGCTATTGAGACAAATTCAACAGACTAAACTAAGCTTAGCCAATTTCTCTCACTGGTCTTTAACTGATCAGTGAGGATAAGCGCGCACGCGCGCGTGACTTAATTTCTGAGCGTTTCCATGCTTCGGATGGCACGTTAAGCTATCAGTCCCAGTTATCATTAGGCAATAGTCGTTATCCATGTCAGAGGCCTACAGGGCGGCTTCAACAAATCTTACTCTAGGGTGACCACTACCTATACGACACCAAACATATACATGTATACTTTTAAATTGTATTATAAGAAGATATTATTATTAGTAGTAGCTATTATTATGTGATTTATATTTATTGCGAGCATGTATGAGGAATATAATGTCGGTAAACGGAGATGGTGTGATGACCTGAACTCGTTTTGTAACCACTGGTCTGAAATTGGAAAAGACAGGGAAATCTGGAAAACCAAGGCGGAGACCTTTGCTCAGCGGTGGGATACTATTATAGGCTAGTATATAAAAAAATGAAAAAAAACGAGGCGAAAGAGGTGTGCAAGTTCGTAACAATGGAAATCGATTGCCTCTGGGAACCCCTCTTTTTTTTCCTACTCGTGTCCCGGCAAAGCATGGATCATGTTGCATGTTTCCAAATTACAACTACGTAAATAAAATTCAGGGTTATCTGTGCATGTTGGAAATAAACATTTTTTTCTTTCTTTCTATAAATATAAAATAGAGTAAATTGCGTTTTATAGCAACAAAACTCAAAGTAACATAAATATGCTTTCTGTTACATTACATACAATCGGCGTAAAGAAAGCATAAATTAAATTAAATAAATAATTTACATCCAATCGGAGGCCTTATTAGTATCAATCTCTCCCAGACAACCGTATTTATTTTAAAATAATGAACAAAACATTTTTGTCGACAAAACCATTTTCGTGTACATTATTCATTTGGGTGGCTTGTTTTTTTATTATTTACATTAAATTAGTTGCCAAAGATTAGTGCCTAAAGTTCAATAAAACGTAAATACATAAACTCACGCCTGATTTGCAAAGGATCGGCCAACACAACGGATTTCCACTTTTTTATATTTATTCGTAGCTTTGGGTATTGGTTACTATAGTGTCAAAGTTGTTTAAGCCTTTGATTAGGGCTTTGAAGTGATTTACATAATGTAGCTGAACGTACTCTAATTGGCTTTCTTAGAATGAAAGCTTTAATTAAATATTTTATTGGTAGCTTGATATTGTCATAGAACAAAAAATTGAGAATGAAAACTTTAATTAAATATTTTATTGGTAGCTTGAGGTAGTCATAGAACTAAATATTGAGAATGAAAACTTTAATTAAATATTTTATTGGTATATTGAGGTAGTCATAGAACTAAAAATTGTGAATGAAAACTTTAATTAAATATTTAATTGGTAGCTTGAGAAAGTCATAGAACAAAAAATTGAGAATGAAAACATTAATTAAATATTTTATTGGTAGCTTGAGGTAGTCATAGAACTAAATATTGAGAATGAAAACTTTAATTAAATATTTTATTGGTAGCTTGAGAAAGTCATAGAACAAAAAATTGAGAATGAAAACATTAATTAAATATTTTATTGGTAGCTTGAGGTAGTCATAGAACTAAATATTGAGAATGAAAACTTTAATTAAATATTTTATTGGTATATTGAGGTAGTCATAGAACTAAAAATTGAGAATGAAAACTTTAATTATATATTTTATTGGTAGCTTGAGGTAGTCATAAAACTAAAAATTGAGAATGAAAACTTTAATTAAATATTTAATTGGTAGCTTGAGGTAGTCATAGAACTAAAAATTGAGGATGAAAACTTTAATTAAATATTTTATTGATAGCTTGAGGTAGTCATAGAACTAAAAATTATCATTCGGCTGCCATAATGAATTTGGTATATGAAAAGGTGGCTTGTGTTCAATGAATATAAGATCGAAAAATAAGAGTGAACATGTTTACGTCAAGTCACAAAAAAAAAAACAATAAGAAAAGTAATACTAAAATCGTGGGATAAGTGTTCAGCCCCAACCGTCCTTGACGCTCAGACAGAGTGAATGGTCAGCCCGTCTCAAATATCTCCTGTAGTCATACAACAAATAACACTGACTAAAACAAACACTTTCAAGTACACTATCATATTACACCGTGTAACTCAGATGTTAACAAGATACAAACAAACTAATTGAAACACACTATTGAGATATTATTGCTAACCGGTACTCTACAGGGTTATACTATACAATAACAATTTGCCTAGCACACATTCTCAGTGGTTACAGTTCCGTTTATAAACAAATTAACATTTTCGCCCCACATAGATCATATAGTCACAAAATCATCTAAAATGTTAGACTTTATTATGAGAAATGGCAAACTTAGAGTATTGCTGCGTTGTCTGGTCCCCACAATACAATGTTCATAAGCTTAGAATATTCAGAAACGCTTTTTAAAACATCTTGTGTTTTCTTATGGACAACATAGACAGTTGTCCTCATACAACGATTAATTAAAGCACTTTGGTATGCATAAACTGACGATGCGTAGACAGGTACAGGACATGATATTCGTCTACAAAATATTGAGAAACCATTTCAACTGTCCACCTATACTACAATAGATTAGTGTTCGTGTCCCACGCCGTGTGCCTAGACGTGCCCTCGTAGCTGCTGGACTGTTGCACCAGCCACTTGCCAGAACGAATCTGAAGCAGTTCTCTGCCACATGTCGACTACCCAAATTATATAACGATATCTGCGGAGAAGTCGACATTTTCAATAACAGATTGTCCACCTATAAAAATATGTTTTAATATTATTAAGTAATTTTAATTGTTTTATCAATAATATTCATTTTTTACTCTTTGTTTTATATTTTATATTTCGTTTTTTATGTTAATTTTGTTTAGCTTTAGTATTTTTCATTTTATATTTAGTTTTAGTTGTTATATATTTTTTGTTTTTACTGATGTCACGAGTGTAATCTCTGAATCTGTGCATGTTGTGACACCTTAATAAACTGTGCATTTGATTTTAATTTTTAAGTGTTGTATTTAGACTAGCAATAATGTAACAGTTACTGGTTGTCCTAAATAAATATAATCAGCCTGGTATCGCCACTGCTGGACACAGGCCTCCCCCAAATGTTCCTATAACGTTGCCATTTCGAGGGGTTTTCGCAGTCGTAGTCACCACGCTTGGCTTGCGAGTTGGCGACCGCAGCTAGTACACAGGTGGCGCTGCTGCCAGACTACTATCCCTTAGTGTTTTACGAGAACCACGGGATGGTATGAGGTGGCTCTGTTACTTTTCTAGGCCGGATATCACACGGATTTCTTCATTATCTTATTTACTAGCTAATAAGAAATATATATTACAAATTTACGGTTTTCGGATTTTTCCTTTTACTTATACTTAAGACGCTGCTTCTTGTCAAATATTACATAGACTCACGCCTGTTTCCCAGAGGGGTAGGCAGAGACAACGGATTTCCATTTGTCACGATCTTTGCATACTTCTTTTGCCTCGATTACTGTCATTATATTCTTCATACATGCTCGCCGGTTTAGGGTACTTCTGACCTGCCCTTTCTTGAGAACATCTCCAATTTGGTCAGAGAATGTTCGACGTGGTCTTCCCCTTCCGGTTGTCCCATTCACACAGGCCAGGTATACTTCTTTTGTCAATCTTCTTTCATTCATCCTTTCTAAATGGCTTTCTAAATATTATAACAGTTAAAACTTACTAAAAACATTTTATTGATGGTTATGCTACAATATTGATATTTATTTTGATAACTATCAAAATGATTTTTATTTTGATAACTATCAAAATAAATATCATTTTGAATCATCATTTTTTATAAAATAAAAACATTTTATTGATGGTTATGCCACAATATTGATATTTATTTTGACGACTAACTCTTTTTTTACACCTAATGTTATTAGTTAATATTCATATTCATGCTCATATCCATCCTAAGGTTGTCTGGAAGAGATCGCTGTATGCGGTAACACCTTTGTCTGACTGCCTTTTTTAGAACTAGTCTATGTAAATGACATATTACATAGATATATTATAAGAGTATTCTATTCTATTACTACCCTTAAGCGGTTCTCGTTTTGTTCCCATATATATTATGTGTTTCCTTTCCGGAACTTACTTAAACTATGCTGAAAATCTGTTGGCGGTCAGTTTAGGTCTAGACGTCTTGCCCAGATTTCTGTTACGGTCTAGAAATCATGTCAAATGTGATGTCACTTAGCTATTCGGGGTGAGCGGTTACAGAGTATATTGGTCGGTTTCTATTTATGCCATTGGACTATGAGAACTCTGAATCAATATTAATGCTACGGAGTGATGAATGTTTTCCTAGCCGAATTTTGGCCACGATGGCCAGTCTTAATGGAGAACAGCCATCATCATTTATTTCATATCATCATTTGAAGGGCCTGTTGGCGTGGTTGGTAAATGCTTGGTTTTCACGCCGGAGGTTGAGGGTTCGATTCCCATCCAGGACAGATAATTGCGTGCATGTCTGTTTGTTCTGAGTCTGGGTGTAATTATCTATATAAGTATGTATTTACAAAACAAAAAGTAAAATATGTAGTATGTCAGTTATCTGGTCCATAGTACTAGATCTAGTTAGTTTGGGATCAGATGGCCGTTTATGATTAATGTGCCAGGATATTATTATTATTATATGTGCCTGGTCGTAGGCATCATCAGTGCCGCCACCAGCGTGAATTATTTGCGAAGCCGCTGCATCATACTGTCGCTAGAGCCAAGTCTCCAGTATGTCGAACCCTAGATATGCTAAACGCCCTCCTGATTGCCTATCCTGAATACGATGTGTTTGCCGGTAGATGGACGGACATTAGGCGAATATGTTTGGTTTTCTGCGAAAGAAAGTATGCAAGGACGTCCAGTATTTTGTATTGAATTTTGTATGTAACCCTAAAAATAAATTATGTAATTGTTTCTATGTTAAATAATGTAATTGGTTATTAGCCGTTTTATTTAACTATAAATAAATAAATTATTATCTGTGCGGGACATATTATAAAAGTGTGTGCGCAATCACAGGGACACTTTCTATTCCATCAGTCTTATGATCCGATGGAACTAGATATCCGACACGACCGAAAAGCGTTCAGGTACAGGACCGACGGCTTAACGTGCTCTTCGAGGCAGGAGCCGCCAACTCTCAGACTTCGGGCTATTACTGAGAAATTTTCTTTACAGAAAAATCCCAAAATCTATTAGATTAGAGTATTAGAACTCGCTACCGCTAGACCTATGAGGCAGTCTAAACAAATAGGTACTACACTATGTTAGTGTGTACGTTTGTTACTCTTTCACTCAAAAACAATCGGACGGTTTTTGATGAAACTTTGTAGTAATATAGCTGTCACCCCAAAGTATGGCACATTTATCTGAAAAATGAAAGAAGATTGACCAAAAAAGTATACCTGGGCTGTGTGAATGGAACAACCGGAAGGGGAAGACCTCGTCGAACATTCTCTGACCAAATCGGAGACGTTCTCAAGAAAGGGCAGGTCAGAAGTATCCTAAACCCGCGAGCATGTTTGAAGAATATAATGACAGTAATCGGGGCAAAAGACGTGTGCAAAGATCGTGACAAATGGAAATCCGTTGTCTCTGCCTACCCCTCTGCGAAACAGGCGTGAGTCTACGTATGTATGTATTTATCTGATTGTCCCTCTTGTCCAGTCTCTTGTTCCCTTCAGGACTTGTATGACGCTTCAGCAAAAGCGATCAGCGTTGCCCAATTTTGGGAAGATAAAATATAATTCTTACCATCGACACGACAAGAAGAAGAAGTAGTAATATAGCTTATATCCGAATAACACATAGGCTATTATAATTTGTGGTATAATGTGGTTAAAACCGCGGGCAAAGCTAATACTACAATAATTATCTACAAGGCCATCTAACCCCAAACTAAGCAGAACTTTTACTATGGGGACCAGATAATTGATTTACGTCGTATATTACTTTTCTTTTGTAAATACTACATAGTTAATTAAACCCAGACTCTGGACAACAGACATGTTCATTGTTCATGAACACAAATATATTTCCTGGGTGGGAGTCGAACCCACGATCGGCGTCGTGAAAAGCAAGCATTTACCAACCACGCCAACAGGCCCGTCAAATGATGATAAATGATGATGGCTTTTCTCCATTAAGACTGGCCACCGTGGCCAATATTCGGCTAGAAGAACATTATTTGTTGAGATCAGCCCGACTCGATATTCACTCCGTAGCATTAATATTGTTTCAGAATTCATATAAAAAATATATAAAAAAATAGTAAATATCATGGAACAACTGATACACTGCCATCTGAACCTAAACTAGGCAGAGCCTGTAGTTTGGCAACCAGACAACTGATTAACAGTTCTAAATTATTGCTTTACTCCCAGACACAGAACAAATGATCGGGCTTCTCAGACAAAGATTTCTCCTAGGTGTGGATTACCCACGTCCTCTGAGTAAGTAACATAATCATCTCAATAGTACTCCCTATTAAAAAAAAACAATTATCAGAATCTGTTCAAAAACACTTGACAATAACTTGATACGAGCTAGCTAAATATCGTTTCTGTAATAAAATAAATTTTATAAATGTTTTCATACAAGATGTACCTAAATATCTATGTTACTAGAAATAATATCTAATGTATACAACTATATTACTACAAACATGTTCTGACTATTTACAAGCGCTTTTTTAAAGTCTACGTACATCACCATATCAACCAAAGTACGTCCATTGCTGGACAAACGACTCCCCAAAGAATGTGGGGATATGCCATAATCGCCACAATTGGCAGACGGGTTGGCGATTGCAGTTTGATGGTCATCATAGTTTACAGTAAAACGCTGCTGCCCGTTCTCTGGTAGGTATTCCCTCAGACGATTTCTACGTCTCCCACAGGATGAGATGGGCTAAAGATATTCTATACCGTCACCACACAGCAACAAAGACTACACACATAAACAAAGAATATTTTGATAGCTCTAAGCCTATTATGGCGGGACTAAATTTATGTATGCAATTGTTTAGAAACTCCGCGACATTTTTTTCCGTCTCTGGAAGATGTCCAACATAGGCGCATAATATGAGGATAACGTGTTATTCATTAAGTTTGTTTGCCAAAAGAACTTCATTATTAGTAGGTTGGATCCTGAATTATAATAATATTATAATAATAATAAATATTGAGGGTATTCAGAGGAAGTTCATGAGATATTTATGCTATCGAACTAAATTATTTTACAAATCTGAGGACCATCTAGAATTTTGTGCAAAATTTCTCCTTCTTCAATTAATTAATCGACGTTATATAACAATTGTTATGTATTCTTTAAAATTGAAATAATCAAGTCGATAGCCCACGAACTTCTTTCCCAAATTAACATCAGCGTCCCCGTACGATCTACACGTCATTACGTACCCCTAGTTTTACCACTTGTTTCAACTAATTATCGCCAGAATATTACCTTATTGCGGCGAGCAAGCAAGACAGTAAATTATGTTTTCAAACAATATGATGATGATATATTTAATGCGAGTATAGCATCAGTAAGAAGGCTGATGCGCGCTGAGTTTTTCAATAATTATCTTAATGTTTAACTGTTCAACGTAGGCTTTATAATTCTCCTTTTTAGGGTTCCGTAGCCAAATGGCAAAAAACGGAACCCTTATAGATTCGTCATGTCTGTCTGTCTGTCTGTCTGTACGTATGTCACAGCCACTTACCCTACAAAAGACAACCCTACAAAAGGCCTCGGTATGCGAGTTGGCGACCGCAGTTGAGTGGTACGCCTCCTGTGTGCTAGACACAGGAAGCGCTGTTGCCCTGTGTGCTAGACACCGGAAGCGCTGCTGCCCTGTGTGCTAGATACAGGAAGCGCTGCTGCCCTGTGTGATAGACACAGGAAGCGCTGCTGCCCTGTACGCTAGACACCGGAAGCGCTGCTGCCCTGTGTGCTAGACACAGGAAGCGCTGCTGCCCTGTGTGCTAGACACAGGAAGCGCTGCTGCCAGGTGTGCTAGACACAGGAAGCGCTGCTGCCCTGTGTGCTAGACACAGGAAGCGCTGCTGCCCTGTGTGCTAGACACAGGAAGCGCTGCTGCCTGATTACCTGATGGTACGAGATGGCCCAATTATTCTTTATAAGCCGGAATGAAATGCGAAACACTATGTGAAATACACAAAATCTTAACATTTCACCTATGAAACGGTCTGTTAAAACGGTTTTCTATCAACAAACTCACGGGTAATCTATGTTGCTACAATTTATAATAAAAGAAAAATCAAAGTTAAACTTTCGAGTACAATAAAAAAGCCGAACGATATCTTTAGAACGTTTCTTGGCTAATGGATACGCGAAACTTTCTGCAAACTCATGAGAAATTCACGAAGAAATTTTTACTTCTGAAAAACTTGTTGCGACTCGGTGAATTTTTAGCGAAGTAATTCTTTATTCAGAAATAGTTTTGTTAACTATCACGACCGACAAGGAATCTGGAGCAGCTCTTAGTTTACTTTTTGATACTGTCATTATCCCCTTATCACAATGCACGCTACGCAAAATGTATATAATTCTAATATAATAATGACGGTCACCGTAGCCTAGTTGGTAGTGCTCCTGCCTACGAAGCTGGTGGTCCCGGGTTCGAATCCCGGTAAGTGCAAATATTTGTGTGATGAGCACGAATATTTTTTTCTGAGTCATGGATGCTTTATATGTATTTAAGTATCTATCTATCTATATAAGTATGTATATCGTCGCCTGGTACCCATAGTACAAGCTTTGCTTAGGATGATTTGTGTGTCAATGTCCCTATAAAAAAAATTACCTATGCTACGCGAAACTTAATAGACTATATACATTAATTGTTATATAACGAAATTAAATAATGAAAATTATTCAGCACTTGGGTATTTACATACACTTGTACTTGGCAAGCTCACAATGCAGTAGGATGTACCTACCTACTATATTATTCTACTTAGTAAAAACAGTATAAAAATAACAAAAAAAAATATATTAGTCCGTCCGTGCGGTCAGTCTTATCACATATTTATTAAACGATTCAATAAATAACAAGTTTCTAAGCTATTATTTTTTAATTAATTACTACTATATTCAAATTAAAGAATTGAAGACAACGACCAGTTGGCTAGCAATGAAGGCTCTCAAACAGTTTAATTTAAGCGACTAATACCTGACGGTACCCTTATGTGGTTCGGGCCACAGCTCAGGGGGCCGCTGAAGTAAAAAGACGGAATTCTAAATCAATGGATCACCGATCACGTGTCACGGGCCAACACGATCCTCGCCGCTGAGGAACCTACCCTACCTAAAATGCGGCTTTCTCTAGCTGCCTAGGTGGACGACCCGGAGAAGAAAGCCACAAAGAAACTCCAGGCTTGAGGCTCCAAGCAAGAATTGACTTTAAATAAAATAAAATACACTTTATTGTTCACAAAAATAAAAGAACATTTAACAATGAAACATTAATTATAATGTACAATGGGCGGTCTTATCGCATAAAGCGATTTCTTCCAGACAACCTTTGGATGGATAGGAATTAAATGTCTAAAAATGCCGGGGATGGTGCAACAAAGTGTGGTACATAGATAATAAAGAAGAAAAGACATAATTAAAAAGGTATACTAAAAACTAAAAATATGCTAATGATCATATACGTAAATAAAATACTATATTATACTATACTGTAAATATAATACTATATTAAAATACTATATTCATATAAAATAAATTAATAATTATTATGATGGAGACAGATAGTGGTCTTTCGCAAGTTTTTTGAGGCTTAATATATTCTGAGAGCATTTAATAGAAAATGGTAACTTTAATTGTTGTATAAAGTTGGTACATCTCTATACATATTTGTGTTATGTTTCTTCTACCCTCCCACCTAAGTTTATCCAGGTGGAACTAGGTACCGCCAACCACTATCGGATTCTTTTTTTGAGTCAAAGCCTGCTTTAGATAATTCTATCCCTTTGTCTTTACAAACTTGCAATACATGGACACAGCGCACATCCAGATTCAGAACAATAATTTATAGGACACACAAATAGTTGTCCTGTGTGGGACTAGAACTGGAAACTCAAGAGCACTGAGCACTCAAGAAAACCTATTTATTGACGTATCGAGTTAAAACACCTAGGATCTATAGATAGATGATCCTCAATATATTAAATTTTTCAAGTGTCTCCGTGCGGTGGGAACGTTGCCAGAGATAATTGGGGTGGGGGAAGGGTCAACAAAACTTGTTTGCTGACTCTTAAAGGCCAACAACGCACCCGTGACTCCTCTGGTGTTGCGAGTGTACATGGGCGGCGGTGATCACTTACCTTCAGGTGAACCACTTGCTCGTTTGTCGCCCTCAAATATAAAAACAAAATTATGCTGTCCGTCTGGGCTGTTATCATTATACGACAGTGGTTAAGCCATTTCAGAAAACTGATACTATGTTACCACTAGCCACGTGATAAATAATAAGAATGGAGTGTTGGCCAATTTTTTCCATAGGTTACCTCTTTCCAAGTTTTAAATTAAAATGGATGTTTATATTGTCACGTTCGGGCTACGAACCCTAGTACCAGTAAGGGTTTTGGAACAGCGCTACAATGTTCTAGATAATACCAGAACAAAAGAAAAAGGATAGCGGATGGCAAGGACATACAAAAATATTAATTTAAAAATTTACATTAGATGTTTCCAGAATAATTAGAAAGAGATAAAATAAATAAAATAAAAAAGGTTTTTATTCACGTAGACTTTAAAAAAGCACTTGTAAATAGTCAGAACATGTTTGTAGTAATATAGTTGTATACATTATTATTTCTAGTAACATAGATATTTAGGTACACATTGTATGCAAACATTTATAAAATTTATTTTATTATAGTAATAATAAAATAAATTTTATTATTGCTATAATAATAGAGCGAGGTACCTATATGAATGAAAAGAAAGAGATAGGCGAAGACAACGACACAAACATTACGACTAATCTGTCATATAGGTGAATTTTCTAGAAAGAAAAATATGACTTACGAAATGTTTTAAATTTGGAACAATTTAGGGGTATTTAAGCGGAATGTTAAAGCAGCACAGTTTAGTTTTAATTCAAGTGAAACCGAAGGCGAATTAAAAGGAAGTTATCTAAGTGGAAAGCTGAACAAGTGCAAGTGATCAGTAAGAGTAAATAGTGCCAAGTGTTCCCTACACAGTGTACCGTGTACGTCGGGACTTTAACTTTGGCAGTGCTCGTCACGGGAACTTTGAAGTACGCTATGTGTGGACTCTAACAGAGAGCTAATCGTCAGGACTCTAAGCACGTGTGTACCGTGATCTTAGTGGTGAACCAACTGTTACTATCGACACCAATAAAAGTTCCTGTGCAAAAGTTTCTTTTCCAATCCCCTGACCCATCGCTCGCCACAATATTTTAACGCGACGTCCTGCGTGAGCGATCTAGACGCGAACGTGAAGCGGCGCGGCGTGGCGTGAAAACAACATACAGTCGAAAACTATTGAAGTGTCCTACGTGACCAAACGCGGTGCGGTGCGGCGCGAAACTAAGTGAACGCGATCAGTTGGCTTGATATTTTCGCGCGAACAGGATGCGGTGTCGTCGTGTTTTTGCGGCGTCGGCGGTGGCTGCGCGAGTCGATTCGCGTGCACGTAGGACTTGCCGCCACGTCGCACCGCATCGCATCGAATACGCGTGTCACTGCTTCATAATCGCGTTCGCTTTGAACCGCCTACGTAGGACATAGCGTAAGAACTAAAATGTATACACATTTTACTGACAATGAGTGTATTTACATACCTATAGTTATATTATGTATGCTAACGATGTGGTGATGTAATAGGTGCGTCAGGAGAAGGTGCGTGACGTAATAAACTATCGTACCGTCGTCGACACTATATCAATCATAACTTGAACCGTAGTATAGTCTTTATTACATAGGCAATAAAAGCTATTATCGTAGTGCAACTGTCTACATTGATGTGACGTGGTCTGTACTAACAAACTTGTGGTCGTACCTTAATAATTGTGTGTTTATTGTTTCCACTTACAAGGGTCCAGGGATTGTTTAGTTAAACAGTTTACGTCCTATGCCAATTTAGTGAGACGTGAGACGTTAATAATATTTTGATTAAAGTTTCTATGGGTGAGGATATGATTCTAACCCAAGTATCTACATATATTATGAATTATGATACATGTAATAAAATCGTAGGAAGATCAGAATTACTGTACATTAAATATTATATAAAAAGGATGCTTGGGGCGTGATCTACTATCAATATCGAAGCCAAAAATATAGTTTTTAGAATGTTTGTCTGTTTGTCTGTATGTATGTCCGGGTTAAACTCAAAAAGTACTGCATGGATTTACTTAAAATTTTGCATGAATATGAGGTCGGGTCAATATATAGGCTACATATTATCACGCTATCACCTACGGGGAGGAGCTGTGATAATTTATAAAATTTAACGCGGGTCAAACCGCGGGGCACAACTAGTATAATATATAGGCGCTCATAGCCAGATGCTCTCACCGGTCCGTAAGTGATTGATGAGGTTAAGCAACGAGGCTCTCGGTCAGCCCATAGATGGGTGACCACCAAAGTGGTTTATTTCATTTCTGACCATCTCCTTGCTTTGGAGGGCACGGTAAGCTGTCCGTTGGTAACTATTAGGCAACAGTCGTTAAGCCATATCAGAGTCCTAATGGGCGGCTTGAACAACTCTGACAGTAGGGTAATCGCTGACCATACGATAAGTAATATAATATGCATTTATTTCTCTCATTACAAAAGTAGTTTACATTTTTTAAATAAGATGACATTTAGGATTGTACATTTTAGCAGTAATAAATGCAACCAGTTTTGTGAGAGACTGGTGCCCGAGTTAGGTTTGGGAAAACCTGTATCAGAATCAGAATATTATCACCCCATCTCATCCCATGGGGAGCGTAGAAGTCGACCCGAGGGAATATATACCAGGACAGCAGATTCTTTTTGTGTGCTATGACCATCTTACTGCGATCGCCAACCCGTCTATAAAGCGTTGCGATTATGGCATATCCCCCCATAATGATTCTTGGCGAAGGCTTGTGAAGCCGTGGACTTCTTTCAGCTATAATTATGATAATTTAACTTAAAACTGACTTGAGGAACTAACATTATGAAAACTGTAACATGTGTCCAAATCATATCCATTTTCATATTAATATTAATTCATATTATTATCCTCATATTAATATTAATACGTGAAGCAAAAAAAAAAATTACGCGGACGGAGGAGTATAAAATTTGGAACAGTTAAAGTTCAATTTAAAATTACGCGGACTTAGGAGTATAAAATTTGGGACAGTTAAAGTTCAATTTAAAATTACGCGGACGGAGGAGTATAAAGTTTGGAACAGTTAAAGTTCATTTTAAAATTTCATAGCATTTTTCGCAATGCCAATCGTTTATCTTAACTCAAAAATGGGAAATCAAAAATTTAATCGTCCGGCGGGTCTCGAACCTGCCCCATCTACCTACCCCGGATTGGTAGATGGTGCAGGTTCGAGACCCGCCGGACGATTAAATTTATAATTTCCTATTTTTGAGATTAGTTAAAACTCATATGGAATGAGCGCAGAAAGCTAATATTTTATACAATAGGCATTAGAAGTAAATTATATTAATAAAAAAAAATATTACACACGCTTTGAAACACACTGACAAACTGAGAAGAAAAGATAAACTAAGTGTCAAAACTGAGAACAGATTAATATTTGTCTTGAATGTCTACAGTCTTTGAAAATAGAACTTTAATGGTCAAATTTCGAACACTTGCGCTCTCAAGTAACGTTAATTACAGTACAATTACGTTTGAGTTACGTTACAGTTTTCACCACTTTTTAGTAGACTTTCAAAGTTAAATATTCTTTGAGTCTTTATTTTTATTTATTGGGTCGAGTTGGCACCGGCAGTATTACGGTCATAGTACACAGAGAGACACTTCTGCTCGTTCTCTGGGAGATATAGCCTCGGGTCGACTTTTACGCCCCCCACGGTATGCAATGAGGTGGCGATATTCTATGCAGTCAGTAATGCACAAAATGTTGAATAAAATTAAGTTATATATCACGAATATTGTTTATGTTAATATATATATACGTACAGACGCCAGCACATCCAGCTATCCCAATCTGTCAAATTTATTTTATAGATTTTCAACGTTATCACAAAAGTAGAAGGTTCATTTTCAGTTGGGGAAATTTGAAAGATTGGGGTAGGTTGATGTGCTGGCGTCTGTGCCTTTGTGCGACCTTATAATTAATCTTACTTCAGAAATTGTTTTCAGTAAGCGAATTATATACCTACCTATACAATTATTTATTAAATCTTACTTACTTATCGTATGGGCAGTGGTAACCCTGGTGTCAGAGTTGTTCAAGCAGGCCTCTGACATAGCGTAGCGACCGTGACCGTGAGACCCTCAGAAATTAAACCACTTTGGCGGTCACCCATCTATGGACTGACCGTGAGCCTAGTTGCTTAACCTAATCGATCACTTACGGACCAGTGAGAGCTATGAGCGCCTCAATTCTTTATGAGAAATAAAGTTATTGTTAACCGTAACCGTAAAATGAATGTATCTTGTATGGGCCTAGCGAGTTTTTTGGTTGACTTGACGTAATCCACGGATAACAGTTAGAGAGTTTATTTATAGTTACAGATGTTACAGAGTTAGTGCCCAACTAACTCTGTAACATTGGTTTCCGCATTCAGCCTCCTAATTGGACCATTGTACGTAAAGTGTTACAGAGTCATAAAATGTCATAATTGGATGCTAATCCGCAGTGTTAGGTATCAAAGTTATAAGCAAATTGACCGCATAAGTTAAACTAAATTGAACGCGTAAAGTAGGTTGCGTGGTAGACAAAAGAAAGTCTCTATGTGATACGTAAAACCATATATTTAAATACAGTTTTTAAAAATCGTGGAAACCCTACGACTGAGGCGCTTAGTACTAAAATATAAAACCTTGAATACAAATCTAGATCCAATCGAATGAGCGCCAGTTATTCGTAGTAATACGACGATAAAGAGATCGACAATTGAATTAAAAAACTATTTATTTGAATCTGTTCACAGAGCGTTTACATACAATACTGGTGAAATGGCGCCACCATAGTTAACTTTTACATAGATGTTTAATTTACCGCAGAAGATAAATGATGTACACGCACGTTGTTTGAATGGAGGTACGAATAAGTCGATCGGGTACGTCGCGCCGATTTGATTAGAAGCATGGGATCATCATTACAGCGGAATAAAGTCCATTGCTGGACAAGTATTTCTTAAGAATCATCTTGGAGGGATATGCCATAATCGCCACGCTTGGCAGAAAGGTTAACGACCGCAGTTTGATGGTCATAGTTCACAGAAAAATGCTGCTGCCCGTTCTCTAGTAGGTATTCCCTCGGGCAATTTCTACGCCCCCCACGGGGTGAGATGGGGTGATGATATTCTATGCCGTCACCACACAGGAAGCGTCACAGTCACAGCTAACATTATAGAATTATAATCGCATTATATTTCATATATTGATATCCCAATATGGATATTTCTAAAGATGTGGTAATTTTTTACCTTAATCGACGCAGGCGCAGATTGGGCAGGCCCCCTACAAGATGAACCGATGACCTTGTGAGAGTCGCTGGAAATCGCTGGATGCGGATAGCGCAAGACCTGGTATTGAAGAGATATTTGGGGAGGCCTTTGTCCAGCAGTCGGCGTCTTTCGGCTGATAATGATGATGATGATGAACCTTCATCTATTTGAATGCCGATCAGAATCACGATGATCTGCGAATTAGGCGGTTGGTCCCCCTGATCTGCCAACCATAACGATTATGGCATATCCCACAAAGATGTTCTTAGCAAAAGATTTTCTTTTAAAGTGGCCGATTTTTGGCTGATGTGATGTTTTTACAAATATCTGTCCTAGATGGGATCCAACGCACGACCTGCGGCGTGAAAAGCAAGCGTTTTGCCAACCACGCCAACTGGCCCGTCAATATATACACAAAAAACACTATGTAAATAAATTGTTTCTTGTTCCTAAAAGTTACCTCTTGTGACATTCTGAACCGCAAAATATTTTTTTTTTTTTTTTGTTTAGGTACAGACGCCAGCACATCCAGCTACCCGAATCTGACAAATTTCTTTTATAGATTTTCAACTTTATCACATAAGTATAAGGTTCACTTTTAATTGGAGAAATTTGACAGATTGTGGTACCTTGATGTGCTACAATGTGTTACAAGGTAATCTTAAGAACTAGAACTGTGCCCCACAAAACAGTATAAGCTATTTGACTGTGGGATCAAGATAAAATAATATTATGCTTAAATTATTTTGTGATGAGAGAAATAAATGCATATTCTATTCTATTCTATTACATTTTTAATTACTTCTTATCTCTGTAACTTACGTACACACATCAACACAATCTAGGGATATTGAACATTTCATTGATTATCTAGAAAACTATAAACATTTTGTTATGACTGTAAATGGAAGAATTAAAGATAATTTCATGGCCGATATTTAAACATTAACAACACGATGCGATTTTGTTTTTCTAATTAATAAAAGTCTTAAATTAATTAAGCCATAGAAAATTACTGAGTGAACAAAAACATTTTATTCTTATAAAATTATTCAATCGAATTAAATGAATAAAAATCTTACCAAATCTGATAATCAGTAATCGGTATTTCCTCCTCTAACATTAATCACACAGCGGCAACGATTTTCCATACTTAAAATTAAGGTGTCAATGTCTTGCTGGGGTATGCAGTCCCAAGTTCTTTTTAAATGTTCGAAAAGTTGTTCTTCTGTTGTCAAGTTGGGCGGAAAATCCCTCAATGCTCTTCGCTGTAACATGTCCCAGGCGTGTTCAATTGGGTTTAAGTCTGGCGACTGTGGAGGCCAATCTAATACCTGAACATCGTGTTCTCGAAGGGCGGCCCTCACCAGCCGCGCTGTATGGGAAGGTGCATTGTCATGCATGAGCTGAAATTCTTGCCCCGTTAGGGCCCTGAGCGGGACAATGACACGTTCTACTACCTCCTCACGGTATCTATGGGCAGTCATGCTGCCCTGAATCCAAATGAGTTGGGTTCGTCCGCCGATTCGTATTCCTGCCCACACCATAATTGTCCCGCCTTGGTAAGAGTGGACCTCCTGTGGATGTCGGAGACGGCTGACCCTGCCTGGAGTTCTCCAAACGCGTGTTCGTCTCGAATCTGGATGAAATCCATAGCGGGACTCATCAGTGAACAGCACCAATGACCATTGTTGATCACTCCATGTCAAATGTTCTTGAGCCCATAAAAGTCGCCTACCGCGATTGCCACGTCGCAGCGCTGGGACTCGTAGCGGTCTGCGAGCATGAAGACCAACTTCATGCAGCCTCCTTCGCACGGTTTGGTCGCTCACCAGCAGCTGCTGACCCTCCTGGAGCCTTTGCACTAGTTGCATCGCTGTGATATTGGGTAGTCTTCTGGCGGTCATTTGGAGAAATCGATCCTGTCTCTGAGTGGTAACACGATATCTACCTGTGTGCCGTTCTGCCACATCTCCAGTAGCGCGATAACGTGACCACAGCCTGGATACCACATTTTGGCTTGTGCCCAGAGACTCAGCAACGACGCGTTGAATAGCACCGTTTTGTAACATGCCAACTGCCCGTAACATTTCATCTCGACTCAAATGATGGCGTGGCATGACGCTAAAAAGCTTACACAACCAATTGAGAAAAGAAAATAAAACAATTTATCAGGTTTTCTTCAATTAACACGCAAAAAAAATTTTAATGCAACTTCTTGAAATTAGATACAACTCAAGATTGCGCTGTGCTTTGCGTGTTTTCATTTGTTTCTCATTTTAATTTTTAAATTTTGAATAAAGAATAGACAAGGTTTAAATCTGTAAATAAACTTTTTAAGGAAACTAAATAGGTTTTAAACAATAAAGCCATGTTTGATTTCAAAATAACGTATCCCTAGACTTTGTTGATGTGTGTATATACATATAAGGTATATAGGTTTATGTAGTTTATTAAATAGATATATATTTTTATAAGGTATCGTATGTAATTATTAGTGTGTATTTTATCAATATATTTACCCGAAAAGGTACATAATTATAATAGTTTGTTGTACAATTTTGAACATCTCACTTTTTTGCTGGAAGAATGAATTTTCTTCCAGCAAACCATCAGAAAAGTGAGATTTTCTAAATTGTACAACTTGTACAAATAATGTTTTAAGCCCGCCTATGTACATGCCTTTTATTTTTGTAACTTCTAACTTATGTATTTATTTTCTGTGTGCAATAAAAAATAAGAATAAGAATTATCTTACGGTGTATTGTCGTTTTATTAATATCTGTGTTCAACATAGTGACTGTAGCTCGTTGATATTTAATAAGTGGAGCCACTCATCTGCACTGGAGCTCTGGTGACCGATTAATGTCGTTAGTGATACAATATTATTAGGTATCAAACCGTAGTTAAGTATATCGTGTCTTGATTAAATATAAGTAATGAGATTATTACAACGTATACTAGAGATATTACACAGTATACTATTTTAATTTAATTACACCCAGACTCAGGACAAACAGACATGTTCATGCACACAAATATCTGTACTATAGGGGTTCCAACGTACGACATG
Source organism: Pseudoips prasinana (assembly GCA_951640165.1). Taxonomy (NCBI): domain Eukaryota; kingdom Metazoa; phylum Arthropoda; class Insecta; order Lepidoptera; family Nolidae; genus Pseudoips; species Pseudoips prasinana. The sequence continues at coordinate 10,553,220 of OX621259.1, read as the reverse complement.
CGGCGTAAAAAGCAAGCGTTTTGCCAACCATGCCAACAGGCCCGTATGTAAATAAATTGTTTCTAGTTTCTAAAAAATAGTTTTTGTGATATTCTGAACAGTAAAATGCTATCGTTCTATTAATATCTGAGTTCACCATACTGTCATCATCATCATATCAGCCGAAAGACGTCCACTGCTGGAAAAAGACCTCCCCCAAGGATCTCCACAATAGCCGGTCCTGCGCTGCCCGCATCCAGCGGCTTCCCGCGACCCGCACAAGATCGTCGGTCCACCGTGTAGGAGGCCTGCCCACGCTGCGTCTTCCGGTTCGCGGTCGCCACTCGAGAACCTTTCTGCCCCATCGGCCGTCAGTTCTACGAGCTATGTACTATGTGTATAGTTACTGTAGCGCGGGGAAATTTAATAAGTGGAACCACTCATCTGCACTGGAGCTTTGGTGACCGATTAATGTCGATAGTGATACAATATTATGTGCTATCAAACCGAAGTTAATATATCGTGTCTTCATTAAGTAGAGGTAATGAGATTATTATAACGTATAATGAGATAATATTATTATAAATGGATATTACACGGTATTCTATGTATTTTCCTTCTTAAAGTTAATAGGTTTGGTTTATTAAATTGTATGTGGCGGAAATGTTTGAAATAAGGAAACCAGTTTAGATAGACCTTTAATATAATAATTATATTTGACTCTCTTGTTTAGTTGTTAGTGACCCTGATTGTTAGGGCAGTGGTCGTGGGTTGGATCCCCACCCAGGACAAATCGTTGTGCGATGAACACGATTATTTTTCTGTGTCTGGGTGTAACTTATCTATGAGCTTGAGTATGTTTCGCCGGACCGTCTCAACTGGGCCCTGTTGAAACCGGTAGTAGATGAACCTGCTGAGTTTGTTTCGCTGGGTCTTCTCAGTTGGGGCGCATTGGATCCGGTGGTAGCATTAAAGCGCGACCGTCGATTTAAACACAAGGTCCGTTATAATAATAATACTGAATTCATTACTTAATATAGACAGAAACATTCAGACAATTTGTAGTAAAATATAAATTTCAATCATTAAACCTAAACATAATCTCCTTGACAATAACTTAATACAAGCTAGCTAAATATCACTACTATTATAAAATAAATTGTATAAATGTTTTAACATTCCGTGTACCTAAATATCTGTAATATGCAACTAGAAATAATAACTGTATTACTACAAACATGTTCTGACTATTTACAAGCGCTTTTTTAAAGTCTACGTGAATAAACACCTTTTTTATTTTATTTTATTTTTATTTATGTGTTTTTAGAAATATATAAGTAGGTTTATCAGTTGTCTGTTTGACGTAGTACAGGCTCCGCTTAGTTTGGTATTAAGGCAGTAGGCTGTTAAAAACCTTACATAACTAAGAAAAACGTGCACAACGCCGGTAAAGAAGTTTTCACTACAAAAATGCTGCGGTCTTGTGAGTGTTTAATCGGCCAGTGTGAATTAAAAAAAAGACTCTCCGTCTTACAAATTTTCGTTCAGGTGACGTGTCCTGATGCGAGTTTAACTTTTTTTACCCATCCCAAAAAAGTGCACAACGCCCCTAATGAAGATTTCCCATCAAAACGTGTAAGTGTAAAATAAAACAAGTCCTATCTAGGTTCGGCAAACGTAACGTAAAATAAAGAAAGATGATCTCCTAGATAGATCAACTCAAATTAATAACCCAGGTATTAGAATATTTATAAATAAATTATCTAATCAGAAACACAAACACAACGCATGTCGTGTTGTGTGCTTCAACGTTTTTCTTGATTAAAACCTCCTAAGACACATATTGCACTACCCTAACGGCTAATAACAGCTACCTCTACACCAAGTAGACGGTAAGTACATCATACATCATCAGATATCGGCCACTGCTGGACATAATAATAATAATAAAGCCTTTATTTAACAATCTTACAAAAATATATACAATCGCTTTGATATAGACACCAGTTTCGCGAAGATTGTCTTGCTATTCAGCATAGGCCTCCCCTAAAGCTTGCCATAAAATTCGGTTATGTGTTTTCCTTCTCCATGTGGCTCCTGCTATTATTTTTATGTCGTCTTCCCATCGTCGACGTTGTCTCCCTTTCTTTCTTTTGTGTTGTCTTGGACACCATTCGGTCACATCCTTAGCCCACTTGTCCTTTTTGCTTCTCATCATATGTCATATGCATCTCCACTTTAGTTTTTTGATACAATATATCACATCTGTAACTATAGTTTTCTGCCTGCTGGACATACGCCCCCGTAAAAGGTTTCCATAACGTTGCCATTTAGAGGGGTTTGCCTTAGTCACGATGCTTGGCGTGCGAGTTGGCGACCGCATGGGGTAGTACAAAGGTCCTTATTCGCTTTTTGCGACACCCACGGAATAGTATGGGGTGGCCCTGTAATTCTTTATAACCCGGAAACCACACGGCTGAGGCACTTAGTACTAAAATATAAAACCTTGAATATAAATCTAGATCCAATCGAATGAACGCGAGTTATTCGTAGTAATACGACGATAAAGAGATCGACAATTGAATTAAAAAACGATTTATTTGAATCTGTTCACAGAGCGTTTACATACAATACTAGTGAAATGGTGCCACCATAGTTAACCTTTACACAGATGTTTAATTTACCGCGCAAGATGTGTGAATCGTCATGTACCCGCACCCGGTGTTTAAATGGAGGTAAGTCGAGGGTACTCTGCGACGATTTTATCTGAAAAGTGGGTTAATTAATACAGCTGAAAGAAGTCTACTGCTGGGCAAGTAAATAAATAAAATATAAATAAAATAAATAAAAAAGGTTTTTAGTCACGTAGACTTTAAAAAAGCGCTTGTAAATAGTCAGAACATGTTTGTAGTAATATAGTTGTATACATTATTATTTCTAGCAACATAGATATTTAGGTACACACTGTATGAAAACATTTATAAAATTTATTTTATTATAGCAATGATCTTTAGCTAGCTCGTATCAAGTTATTGTCACGAGATTATGTTTAATTATTAGTACATGGTGACTACGGTTATGACTGATATGATGATTTTATCTTGGCATATTGAGAATACACATAAATCTAGATTAATATTTAGGTAACCCTGCCTCCTAAACTAGGTAGTCCTGTATCTTAGGAGACAGTATCTAGTTTAGGTCTAATATTTTTACTACATATTGTCAATGGTTCTGTCTATATTAAGGTATTATTATTATGACGGACCTTGTGTTAATAACGAGTAATAAGTCTCCTCAAGAATCATCTTAGGGGGATATGCCATATTCGCCACGCTTGGCAAACGGGTTGGCGATCGCTGTAAGATGATCATAGTACTCAGAAAGAAGCTGCTCCTCGTACTCTGGTATATATTCCCTCGGGTCAACTGCTACGCTGCCTACGGGATGAGATAGGGTTATAATATTCTAAAGCAGCTCCGGGAAGACAGCGATCTGACTGTGGCACAGTCGCTGTGTTGGACTGGCAGGAGTCAGCAAATAGGGAAGGCCAGTAAGAGCCCTCCTAGGGTACGTGTCCCAACCATCTGGGACATGGCACAAAAGGGGGGCACCGGAGCAGCATACCCGCGTTCCCGGGACTCCCCCAATCAGGTGTCAAGTGAAGTCCACGGCAGGAAGGTTTAGTCGGTGCAAGTCCGACATAACCACCCGTAGACACTTTTTGCGGGTGGCATGCGTAGGCATTCCCCCTACCTTAACAAAAAAAAGAAAAACATTTTGATGATATTCTGATATTCACCGCCGTTACCACTCAGCAAAGAAGCGTATTTATGGGTACGCGGATTTAATTCCTTAGACTTATCACTAGACTCATCATAAGGCACTCATAGACGGTTCTTCTCACCAGCCCGTAAGTGATTGGGAAGATTAAGCACCAAAATGACCTGCAAGTCTGTAGATGAGTGACCACTAATTTCCACCACTTAATTCCTGAGGCAGCGGAATTGCCGGACCGCATTGTAGCTGGTAACATTTATCCTATTTTAGCCAGTTTAGCCATTAAGCCATGCAAAAGGCCTTCAACAGGGTGGCTTGTACAAATCTGACACTAAAGTAATCACTGTGCATATTATAAAGAAATATGAATGCCTTATTAGTCTTGCAGAAGCACTTAACCGCAGTTAATGAAGCGTTGGGTTTAAATGATGGGATGGGCCAAAAAGGTTAATAGATATTCTCGCCAGAAAATTTGGTAGAAGCCTGGATGCACGATTATTATCATAATTTTAGTAAACTTAGTTTACATGTCAAATGCTAAAATATCTTACAAATATTTCGTTATACATGTTATTCGTAATCCTAGGTTTTATTTATAGGCAGTAAAAAAATGAGACGAGACTTACAACATGACAACTTTGGAGCCGCAGTAACATTATCTGACAAACTATTGTATGACATTCGTCCTATTGCATGTGTCAGCTTACACTTGGTTAAAGTGCATTTTACCGACGTGAGCTTTTGAGCGTTTCTAGTGTCGTATAAGTGGATTTCATTATGCGTGGTGTAAATTCTGCGAGTAGGTAGTATTAAAATCCAGTGGCTTAGAATTCAAGTAAAACTGTCAATCTTACTCTCTTTCCGGTCGTGTCAGATCGGTGCTTATAATAGTAATTTGTATTCTGGTACCCACTTATGCATAATTATACACAAGCAAATCAAAGAAACCGACATAGCCCGAAGAATTGCTAAGATGAAGTGTCAGTGGGGACGGCACATAGCTCGTAGAACCGACGGTCGCTGGTTGTCGAGTAGACCACGAACTGAAGACGCAGCGTGGGCAGGTTCGGCTGATATGATGAATTCAAAATTATATGACCTACGTTATTTGCCCGAGAGGACTATTTATTATAGACATGGCACCATACGTTGGTTGGATCCGCCTTCTGTTCGAAGATTAACTACTATATCATCTATCTTGTACTGTGTTGCAATCTTGATAAATTGGATCAAGATAGTGGTGGATTGATCTGCCTTACAGAATATATTATATACAGTGAACCTTCTGTACGTAAAGATGTAAGTACCGGAAAATATACTTTGTATTATTAATTAACGGCTCAGGTTGTGAAGCAATGTACTCACGTAGACGCGCATTGTTTTCCATGTTTTGTTTGCGCATGCGGACTATTAACTATAAGGCGATTTTAATTATTGTAAGAATCTCCGTTTGTATAGAAAACACGCACAGTCCATCACACAGAACACGCATCTGCATGAACGCGTGGATGCAGTTGCAGTGTGTTGGACTGTGCATGTATTCTATACAAACGGAGATACTTACAAGCAACGTTAGAACACGCACTACGCTGCATCATTTTTCGACGGTCACCGTAGCCTAGTTGGTAGTGCTCCTGCCTACGAAGCTGGTGGTCCTGGGTTCGAATCCCGGTAAATGCAAATATTTGTGCAATGAGCACGAATATTTGTTTCTCAGTCATGGTTGTTTCTTATGTATATAAGTATTTATCTATCTATATAAGTACCGTCGCGGGAAGCTGCTGGATGCGGGCAGCGCAGGACCAGCTATTGTGGAGATCCTTGTGGGAGGCCTTTGTCCAGCAGTGGACGTCTTTCGGCTGATATGATGGTGATGATGATGATAAGTATGTATATCGTCGCCTGGTACCCATAGTACAATCTTTGCTTAGTTTGGGGCTAGGATGATCTGTGTGACATTGTCCCTAGATATTATATTATTATTATCATGCGGGGCAATGTGCAAATCGCCTTAATGCATCCGGTATGCTTTAGAATGTGAACTGTTAATACAGCACTATCTGTTTTAACAATTCCCATTCTTATCACTATTCATAGAATAAAATCATAAATATAATAACCACGTACCAAAAAACCATAAAGAGCGATTTAAATTTGAGGTTAGGTGGTCGCCCACTAACGTCGCTTAGCTGAACCCATCTGTTTCTAAAGTCATGTATAAAGGATTGCCGATTAGCTTGCAGACAAAATAAAGCTCATATTGTGCGCAATATCACTACTAATGACAAATAAAACCTCGTTTAATCGGTCCTGATATCGTGCACATAATAATCCCCAAACATAATTACAAATAATTACATTTTGTCACTACAAAATCTGTTTCATTTTATCATAATTAATCACCAATTATATTAATTAGTCATCAAATATCTATACGAATCTGTAGCCATCTTTAATAATATTAAATTTCGTCAATATTATATTTTATTCGTTGCGTTATTATTAATAATTAATTACATTAATTACTCGCCAAACATACTAAATATGGTAAAATTAAATGTATTATAAAATATTAGGAAAAAATCTGGGTTCTGTGATATAGAGCCATTGAAATCTGATATTTAAAAGGTTGTCGCCAACTTGGGCCGCTTAACTGAATCCATGTGTTACTATACTTTAGTAACAGATGGATTATATAGTACTGAAAATATAGTAGTTGCTTAAATAGAGCGCATCTTATTCAGTTTATCACACTAATATTATAAAGGCGAAAGTTTGTGAGTGTGAGACTGTGTGAGTGTGTATATCTGTTACTTCACGTGTAAACGGCTGAAGCGATTTTAATAAAATTTGGTATGGAGTTAGCTGAAACCCTTGATTAACACATCGGCTATAATTTATAAAGTTTACCACGGGTAAAACCGCGGCGCACAGCTAGTAATTAATAAGGATAAAAAACCTCGTTCAAATGAGACCTGACATGAAGCACATAATTATATCCAACCATGAATATTAAAAATTTAAGTTCCTCATCACAAAATGATTTAATTTTATCATCATTAATAATCAATTTTTTAAGAAATAAAATTTCGTAAATATTATAATTTATTTGTTTCGTTATCATTCATAATTGATTACTTACATTAATTATTTGTCAAACATACTAAATATCCTAGAATAAGAATTTATTACAAAATATAAGGAAAAATACCTTAATAATCGCTGTAAAACCATCATCATTAGCCTGATATTGCCCACTGCTGGACATAGGCATCCTCCAAAAGTTTATATAACGTTGCCATTTGGTAAGGTTTGAAAATATTATATATTAATGAAATAATGAAATTTATTCAGCACTTGGGTTTTTACATACACTTGTACTTGTCAAGCTCACAATGTATTACATAAACACAGTAATTAAAGCAACAAAATATTTTAAATTAGTCCGTCGCGTCCGTGTGGTCTGTTTCGTCACATATATTTTTAATATCCTTAAAAAAATAATAAATAGCAAGTTCCTAAGCTATTATTGTTACATTTAGCAATTGTATATTAAAATAAAAGAATTGAAAACAACGAGCAGTTGGCTAGCGCAAAAGGCTCTCAACCAGTAGGTTAATTTAAGCGACTAATACTTGAGCACCCTTATGGGGTTTCATATTTTATTTCATATGGGTATTCATCATCATCATCATCATGATCTTGTCCCACTAATGTGCTAGTGGGTACAGTTTCCGCACTTAGTCCCGATGTGGACCATTGTACGTGAGCCATGGCGGTCTTTACTCCATCCAGCCCACCTCCTTCCAGAAGCATACTATATTATATGCTTCATTTTATCATAATTAATCACCAATTATATTAATTACTCGTCAAACATCTATATGAATCTGTCATCTTTAATAATATTAATTTTCGTCAATATTGTCTTTTATTCGTTGTATAAAAAATAATAAGAAACAAAAATGTTCCTTTCTTGTTTGTCAAGCTGTTGATGTATTTTTCTGTGCAATATTATAACTAATATATAAATATTATAACTAATATATAATCCTATCATCTAACAGGTATGATAATATTTAATATATATTTCTCTAACATAAAGTGATTTTAATATGAAGGTTAATTAAGGTTGTCGAATACAACATGTGGGATGCAATTTGCTACACAATTAGATTATTACTTGCAAAAAATCAGAGGAATTAACTACAAAACATATTCAATTGAAATTTGGTATGCACGTGCGTTAAGCTATATTATTCTGGGATAAAGTATTCATTATGTTATCCTCAGAAGTAAGCCATTTCGCTGAACCAATTTGTTATTAAATTACTTTATAAGGAAGAGTAGATTAGTGTTTTTCCAACAACTGGTGTGAATTCGAGTTATTCTGTGTAATTAAGGTAAGTTTTTAGACACACCGTCTTTATATTATATATATGTATATTAAAGTGGAATATAACCCAGAATTGAAGGTGCAAACATTTACAACACCTTGCCAAAAGATATCAAGGAGATAAATCCTACCATCTATTTAAACGAAAATTAAAATTTCATTTTTCCCCAAGCAACTCGTAAAATTACATTATTTCAATTATATTAAAATTGTTTTTTCCAAATGCGTATCATATCTTAATATACTAAACAAGTCAATTTTTATCAATTGCTATCAAAAGTAAAGGATGATTGCAATTGCGTTTCAATACTTAATATGGACTCTGTATTAGCCGCCTGCCATTAAATTTAAATACTTACCTACATTAACAAAAAAAATAATACTTAAAACATACTTAATTCCTTATCCTATTTGTCTAAAATAATTACGTGTTACTAAATTACTTTCTAAGTTTTATGTACCTATCACTAACAATACTAATACTAAGTTACGCCGTTTTGTATCTCGTTTCACGCAATAGATTATTTTATGTTATTTTGTTTATCTGTATTTCTCAATGTAAGTGAATGCAATATTCTGTTTTTGAGAAATAAATGTCTTTAACCGATAACCGTTTTTATTGTGATTTTCCATGGTAATCCCAAAACTCTATAGAAGCCTCTAGTAAAGTCACCACTACTTTACTGTGATAGGACTTTGACTAGACTATTACGGCCTATCTTTGCCTTCGTCTGTGTTTAATTATAAAAATAGTTATTATCATTGTGTTTGCCTACTAAATAATTACTTTAAGTGGACCAAATCCCGTGTTCATGCCCGCTTGAGTATGTTTCGCCGTCTCAACTGGGCCGTGTTGAAACCGGTAGTAGATGAACCTGTAGAGTTCGCTGGGTCTTCTCAGTTGGGGCGCATTGGATCCGGTGGTAGCATTAAACCGCGGCCGTCGTTTTAAACACAAGGTCCGTAATAATAACAATACTGCATTCATACCTTAAAATAGACAGAACCATTCAGACAATATGTAGTAAAATATAAATTTCAATAATTAAACCTAAACATAATCTTCTTGACAATAACTTAATACAAGCTAGCTAAATATCACTACCATTATAAAATAAATTGTATAAATGTTTTAACATTCCGTGTACCTAAGTAATGTTATAAGTAACTAGAAATAATAACTGTATTACTACAAACATGTTCTGACTATTTACAAGCGCTTTTTTAAAGTCTACGTGCATAAAAACCTTTTTTATTTTATTTTATTTATCAAACTACTTCATCTTCAACATCATGATAGCTCAATGACGTCCGATGTTGAACAAAAGCCACCCCAAAAGATTTCCACAGTGGATTGTGTTCATAATTTAGAGGGATCTTCTATAATGGCTACTCTTGGCAGACGAGTTGGCGATCGCAGTATGATGGTCATAGTACCTACAGAGGGAGGCGCTGCTGCCTGTTCTCTGGGATATATTCCTGAGGGATAACTTCTATGCCCCACTTGGAATGATATGCGGTGATGATATTCTTTGCCGACAGCCGCACACAGCGAGTCAAATGACTTAACACTCGCAGTACTCGATGAGAGTATTTATCTAATCGAGTGAGTCCATATTAATAATGATACTAATGTTTATTTGACAACAAACACGGGTACATTAAAGGTGTTATAAATTAATCATGGACCACTATGTTTTGCTCTTACGAGCGTACAAATATTTTTATGAAGCTTAATACATTACTGTTTTTCAAAGTCACAATCTAACAATATAATGTCTATTTATAATTTAAATTCAAAGAAATCATGAATGCTATAAAAACATTTTTCAACAAGCCATCGCGTTAACTCTTTTTAAATTTAGAAAATGTCATTGATTTAATTATTAGGAAATTATTAGGAATATTATTGAATAATTTAATACACATTATATAACTATTATTAGATGTCAAAGTCAGTCTAGTAAAAGGTCTGCAAATTTATGCTGATGTCGCGCCCGTCTACTATAAGAACTAGAGGCTTCCTAAAATAGGTTCTTATGCTTAAATACAAATATACATGCATCAAAAATATACAAGCATGGAACAGCCCAAATATGGCTCTAAGGCATTTTTTGCATTATAAACACATCGTCTATGTCTAAACTTCTGCCCCAAATGATAATACCATACCGTAGTATGGAACCAACATACCTATAATATGCCGTCATTGCGGCTTCTTTAGAAACCACTTGACTTATTCGTCTCAATGGATAAACAAACTAAACAAAAACTAGCAGATTAGGTAAAACATTGCTTACACTGTCTGTAATATCTAGGTTAATATAATTATTACGGACAAAAAATGCTCGTCTAATGGTTTATGATATCAGGCACATAATTATCACCAGCCATAATATCTCCCCTTCATTAATTAGCTAACCAACCCTTAATCCCGATTCGTACAATAAACGCGTTATACAACGTGTTTTGACGTGTTGTGACGTATCTCGTGACGTCACGACGTAGATAAATGACACTCACAGTGACGGATTTTCATCATGGTTGTCAGTATTTCTTTAAAGGAAAATAATATAATACTCGCTTTTTTTTGGAGGTGACGGGTTATGTGGGATTCTCCGGGCTAGTCCCGGGATACCCACTAAAACCACTATGGTAGCCAGCCTTGCAAGGCCCCATGCGTTGTGAGGCTGGCTGTAGCGACTCTGGGAACTAGTAACGGTCACCACCAGAGCCACCAACAAAGCATTGCTTCCTTTTCAAGGCTCTACCCAGGGGGCGATAACCCCCTGGGTAGGACCGCAAAACTGCGAACGAAGTCATCGCGCTTAATAGAAGGAAATTATGCATCATAACTAGGGTGTTAACGGGACATTTCCGTCTCAGGAAACACCTGTCCACGGTGGGCATCGGAGACTGTAGAGTGTGCAGATTCTGCAATAACGCAGTCGAAACACCTCTACACCTGCTCTGTCACTGTGAGCCACTGATGCATAAACGTAACACCGTCCTGGGCCAACACTTCTTGTACCAGGACGATAATCGATACTCCTGCCAAAAAGATTCTGCAATTTATCTATATTGCAGGGTTAGACAGGGAAGTTTAGTTGGAGCGGCGAGCACAATAGTTCATCACTGGACGCAGTCTTACCAGGACCTCCGGGGACTGGAAATAGCCGCCACCAGAAGAATAAGAATAATACGGGGGCGATAATATTATACTCCCTAGTTTAAATTACTTTAGTATTTCATACCTCCTTGTACGTTTAGCGGAGGCCCGGGTGGGAAGGAGGAGTGGTTGCGTCTCCTACAGACTGACTCAGATACTCATCGGACACGGGTGATTCGGTGAGTATCTGAACTGGATAGGCCGAGAAATGACGACACACTGTCACTACTGCGGGAGCGACTTAGCCTCTGCCGATCACACTCTCGCTGAGTGCCCGACCTGGGAGGCCGAAAAGTGAGTCCTGGTCGCAGAAATCGGACGAGATCTGTCCCCACCGGCAATCGTAGGTGCAATACTGGCGGGTGACTCCGGAAGCTCATCCGTAGACACTTTTTGGGTGTGGAATATGAAAGCTAAATAATAATAAAGTTGGATAGGATCGCAATCTATTAAGTATCTTACGTGAGCTGGACCAATAGATGTGCGATTGCGAATTGGACATAGGTCTGCCCCAAAGGTTTTTACAACCATTTGGAAGGGTTTGCCGTTGTCACCACGCTTGGCATGCGAGTTGGTGACCACAGTTAGTTGGTAGCTAGTACCCAGGAGGTGCTGCTGCCCGACTACTTGGTATATCCGCCTTTTCCATCTTATTTCTTATTGTCTACTCAACGGTTGTCTGGAAGAGATCGCTACAAAGCGATAAGATCGCCGATTGTACCTGTATTTTCTTTATTAAGATATTGTGTATTGTGTTTTCTGGTGCAATAAAGTGTACTCTTAAATTTGAATTTTATAGCATTATTCGCAATACAAAGCGTTTATCTAATCTCAAAAATGGGAAATCATAAATTTGATCGTCCGGCGGGTCTCGAACCTGCACCATCTACCAATCCGGGGTAGGCGCTCTGCGTTAAGCTACGAACGATCAAATCAAATTTAGGATTCCCTTGCTTTGTTTGTTTTTCTAGAAACATGGCCGACTGATATGTTCACAGTTGCATGTGATAGATCATATCATATTGATAATACCTTCCAAATTATTAAATTTGAATTTTATAGCATTATTCAGAATGCAAAGCGTATATCTAATCTCAAAAATGGGAAATTATAAATTTGATCGTCCGGCGGGTCTCGAACCTGCACCATCTACCAATCCGTGTACTCTATCTCTATCTATCTATATCCCTTAGTTTTACGAAACCCACGGGATGGTATGGGGTGGGCCTGTTATTCTTTCTGAGCCGGAAACCACTCGGCCTACAATAATCACGTTCATCAGAAAAATATTTGTCCTGGGTGGGAATCGAACCCACGCCCTCTGGCTTAGCTATCCAGTTAACTAACCACAAGACCAAGAGGTAATATTTATATTCTCTGTAGTTAGCTAGTCTCTATTGAAATTGGCCACCAAACCTGAAATTCTGCTAGGACTACTAATATGTATCACATACAATGTCCAAAAATCAATGTGACATTTATAATTTTAAATCGAATTCACATTATAAATGTCACAATAAACATAAAAACTCATTTGATGAATTCCTTAAACAGAAACTTTATCTTATAAATGTTCGCGTGTTTCTTAAAACTGACAACCCTAATTTTTACGTTCTTTTCAAGACTTTATATGAGTTGTGTGTATACGATATGATATTTATATTTGCTGGTATATCTATTTAGTGTATAACATAGACAATCAGTATGTATTTTATTCTTTTGTGCTCTATTTGGAGATATTGTATTATACTAAACGATTATTTTATTTGTATAGTAGCGATCCATCCCGACTTCGCTCGACTAGATAGACAGAAAACTAATCACTTTATTTGGACCAATACCTTTCGATGTCTTTTTGAGGTGGTCAAAGCCAGATGCTCTCACCGATCAGTAAGTGCTTGGCGAGATTAAGTAACTAGGCTCACGGTTAGTCCATAGATGGGTGACCACCAAAGTGGTTTAAATTCTGAGCTCTGTCTCCGTGCTTCGTTAAGTTAAGTTAGTTCTCGGTCTCGGTTATAGCCATTAGGCAACAGTTGTTAAGCCAAGTCAGAGGCGTAATGAGCGGCTTGAACTACTCTGACACTAGGGTACCACTGCCCATACGATAAGAAAGTAAGATGTTTTTTTACCATCTACCATGATTGTATAACACGATGTATGCGCCTTTAAGAGAAAAAGAAACCACTATTTTATTATTATTATTTATTATTATTATTGTGACTTGAACTATAATACTATTTGGATTATTTATTTTACAGTTCTTGTAGCATCAAAGACCAACTTTCGTGCGTTTAGCGTAATTGTTGGAATCAAATAATAGTACCTCTAAAATTTATACCTGCTGCTTTTGCAGCTGGCTTCCCTATTTGCAATACACTTGTGTTATGAGACTACATCATCGTCATCATATCAACTGAAAGATGTCCAATGCTGAGTGCTGCAAAGGCCTCGCCCAAAGATCTCCACAATTACCGATCTTGCGCTATCTGTATCTAGCGGTTTCAGCGACCCTCACAAGATCATCGGTCCACTTTGTAGGGGACCTACCCACGCTGCGTCTTCCGGCTTCTTTATTTGCAATTCTCTTGCTCTATGAGGCTACATCAATGTCATCTTATCAGCTAAAGACATCCACTGCTGGAAAAAGGCCTCGCCTCGCCCAAAGATGTCCTAAAATGCCGCTCTTGCGCTATCTGCATCTAGAGGTTTCAAAGACCCTCACAAGGTCATCGGTCCATCTTATAGGGGGCCTACCCACGCTGCGTCTTCCGATCCGTGGTCGCTACTGGAGAACCTTTCTGCCCCAGCGGCCATCAGTTCTACGAGCTATCTTGCTCAATGCCACTTGAGTTTGGAAATTATTAAAAATATATATAAGATAAGAAGACTGCACGTGTGGCGCAGCGGCTAAGACAGTCACCTCGCCGCTTCGTGTCGCGGGTTCGAGTCCCGCGCCGGGCAGCTATTTGTGTGACCCATAAATAGTTGTTCTGAGTCTGGATGTCATTTGTGTCCGTCTATTATATGTTTGTAAAGTACCCCGCGACACAGGGACTAAATACCCTAGAGCGGGCGTTGTCTTAAAAAAAAAAAGACAGTCGCCTCGCCGCTTCGTGTCGCGGTTTCGAGGCCCGCACCGGACAACTTTTGTGTGACCCATAAATGTTTACACCCATAAATTGGTTCATCCAATACATTGGTTGCCTGGAAGAGATTGTTTTTAGCGATAAGGCCGCCTGTTGCATCAACATTACTTTTGTTTATTTTACTAAATTGTAAATTATTAGACGCAATAAAGTGTACTTATTATTATTATAATTAAATAGTTGTTTTGAGTCTGGATCTAATTTGTGTCCGTCTATTATATGTTTGAAAAGTACCTCGAAGCGCAGGGATTAGATTTCCTAGTCCGGAAGTTGTATTTTTTATAAAAAGTAAAACTTACTTTTTCTACCGTCGCAAAAAATGTATACAAAGTTTCAAAGCTTCTTTAGCATAGTTAATCGGCTTTACGAACTATCTAATTATCTCACGACCAGGGAATTTCACACGGTTTGATATGGCGATCACAACCACGCCCTAACAGTAATTATGGGATCCTCTGCGGTCGTTAGTTAGAGGTCTGTTTGGGACACCGAGAGGGATATTTATGAACCCTTGTGATGAGGCTGATTTAGTGAGTGCCATCATCTGTAATGGGTGAAGTTTCAATATAACATAACAGTATCACATGGTGTTTTGGCCATTATGTTCAACAATAGTAATAACTGTGGAAACCCCTCGAGATCTCTAGAATTCTTAGCCCCACTCTTCGTATAATAATATTGAGAGGGTCCTGTTATAGTCATAAGAGAATACTAAGCATGCCTTTTACGTTCTGTCGTATCCATATTTCCCGGCAATTTTGAATTTGGAACTGTTCTATATTCGAATGTGTTTAAATTTTAAATCTCTAAACAGTTGAAGGTATTAGGATTAATGCTGTTATTTAGTCACAGCGTCGATTGGAATTTGTCAGGTTACGTACGAAAATGAATCTATCCGTGGAAAATGTTCGCGCAATAATTTTCTACAACTTTAGAAGAGGCCTGAAATGGCAGTGTTTTAAAGAGTTAACATCTGTGTTCCGTGATGGAGCCCCATGTCTTCGGACTGTCGTACGCTGCTATTTAGAATTCCAGCGTAGACATAGTAGTGTTAGTGACAAACCTCGTGAAGGAAGCCCAAAATCCGACATCACTGAAGATAACATAATTGCTGTGAGACAACTAATTCTCGAAGATCGATTGGATAGTTATCGAGAGATAGAGCCACTATTAGGCATCTCAGGTAAAACCATTGAAGCGCTTGGTGTGAGAAAGCTAGATTGCCGTTAGATACCGCATCAGCTTTACGACGACCACAAGGCGGCCCGCGTCAGATGGTGAGTCAAATCACGTCTACGATATCATCAGTGGTGTCAATCTTGGATCTATTCCTACGATCCTGTTTCAAACAACAATCTACAATCTGGGCCTCTCAAGACGAGTGAAAGTCGACTAAAGTTGCTCGTTCTCAAAGCACTTCAAAGAAGATGGCGGCCGAGTTCATTGAAAAAACCGGCAATGTTGCGACTATTGCGCATGAAGATCTTAGAACGGTTAACGCAGAGTGGTTATACCACAGTTTGTTTACCACAAGTCATCGCCGAAATTCGAAAATCTAATTTAAAGCGACGCATCATCATACACCACGACAACGCAAGGTCACACAGCGCTCGTGAAACGATTGGGTATTTGAAGCAGGAAAAAGTAGAAATTCTTGACCATCCTCCATATAGTCCTGACCTAAGCCGATTTTTTTACATTTCCTAAATAAAAAACAATTAAGTCTTCGTGGTCAAAGGTTCTAGTCCGATGAAGAAGCAGTCGACGCTTTCAAGTCAGTCATTTTGAACACCCCCACTTTAGAATGGAATAAATGTTATAATAACTGGTTTGAGCGAATGGAAAAGTCTATTAAACTATATGGTACATAGTTTGAAAAACAACAAAAAGTACTTAAAGGTTCTAGTTGTGTATTTTTCTTCAAACGACAAAACTTAAAAGCCATGAATCGTAGTCGTTAAGCTATGTCAGAGGTACTCTACTATCCCACGTAACTATTTGAGTTACGTGGGATAGTAGAGTACCTCTGATATTTAGAGTATGGACATCAGGATATAACCTCTACACTGCTGTGAGATGACGGCATAGAATATCAGCACCCCATCTCATCCCATGGGGGGTGTAGAAATCGTCCGAGGTAATACTTACCACAGAACGGGCAGCAGCATTATTCTGTACACTATGGCCATCAAACTGCTATCGCCAACCCGTCTGCCAAGCGTGGCGATTATGGAATATCCCTCTATTCTTTGGGGAGGTATATGTCCAGTAGTGGACGTATTTTGGCTCACATGAGTCTGTTGCATCTTATAAAGAGCGGTAGTTATAAATATCTGGGACATATTACACGGCACCATCTAGCCCAAACTTAGCAAAGCCTACATATACATTCGTAATATTCAACGAATAGAAATACTTATTTACTTAATTTGTAAATATATACATACAATATGCAGAAAACCCTGGGTGTTTTCTGCATATTGTATGTATATATTTAGGTCCGAGGTAAATGAAGAACAGGTCTTGGGCCGGAATCCAACCCGCAACCGAACCGAACCGCGGCTGCCGTCGCATGAGGTCTTAATAAAACCGAATTAAATAAAATAGTTACTTGTAAAACACCAACAACCTCGCAGGACTAAATAGCTAACACCATAAGCAACAACTTTTGTTCTACAACTTTTAATAGTTGTTAGATTTTATTTTCGCACTAAAATAAGTATTAACTTATTATTCCGCGATTTAATGTTTATAACTCTACGAGCATCGCAGAGATTGCTGCCACATTATATACAACAACGTTTCCAAATTTGCCTACACCAAGCCATGAAATGAATTAAATAAATGTCTGCCACATTATATACAACAACGTTTCCAAATTTGCCTACACCAAGCCATGAACTGAATTAAATAAATGTCCGTCGAAGAAAGTGCCATTATTATTACCAGAGCAGGCGCGCGCGTACAAAGCGGCGAATTAATGAAACATAGACCTACAAATATCACGACAGTACAACAGAATGTCATATCATTTTTTTTATTGTGTTGTGTTATGTCTCCAATCGTTATAACAAAAATTTAAAAATTTAAGTTAGCTATCTATTCCTGCGATTAACAACATAATAATGTTACACGTTCGACTGCCTCGTTGGTCTAGCGGTAGCGTGTTCGACCGCAGATTTTTTATTTTATTTATTTCATTTAACATACAGTTTATTATTTGTTTACAAAAATCAGTGGCTTAAAGCCTAAGTTAGGTTTGTCTAACCACTGGGTTCTCGATATAATGCTAATAACTAATAACTAATACTAGCCGTAGCAAGGTGAATGTAGCCACAGTAAGTGCTACTATAAAGAGGTCCTGAGTTCAAATGGGATGTAATTTGTGTCTGTGTATTACATGTTTGTAAAGTAACCCGCGATACAGAGATTAAATTCCATAATGCAGGCGTTGTCTTTTTTATTTAATAATAATAATTAAAAAAATACCGGGTCGAGGCTGAGTGATTTTGGGATTTTTCCGTAAAAAAAATATCAGTAGTATCAGTCCGAAGTCTGGGAGTTGGCGGTATTACACCCCCGTGCCTCGGAGAGCACGTAAAGCCGTCGGTCCTGTACCTGACCTCTTTCCGGTCGTGTCGCTAGTCGTCCCGTCGGATCATGAGAGTGATGGAATAGAAAGTGCCCCTGTGTTTGCGCACACACTTGTGCACTATAATATGTTCTGCGCAATTGGCTAGTCTCCATTGAGACTGGCCTCCGTGGCTGAAATTCGGTCGGAAGGACATTATTAATATTATAAATAATATTAATGTAACGTAGATCGTTCTAATGATGATAGCTTTATAGAATGCTCAACCAACATTTTTATATTATGATGGCATCGGAAACGTAATAGCAAATCGTTATTACACATCGTTACCATCATCATGAAAAAAATCACCGCAATTACAACATTTCGATAAGAATATTACGAGTTATTAAGCTAATGTTTCTTTATTGAAAAAAGGTACATTATTTCCACTCGGCCTATCCTAAACTAAGCAGAGCTTGTACTCTGGAAACCAGATAACTGATATACTTACCTACTTTTCTTTTGTAAATACATACTTATATTGATAATTACACCCAGACTCAGAATAAACAGACATGTTCATGGACACAAATATCTGTCCTGGGTGGGAATCGAACCGATGAACTCCGGCGGGAAAAGCAAGCATTTGCCAACCACGCTAATATGCTGCCAAAGATAAGACAAACTAATCCTTTTTTATCGAAATTATCTGGTCACCCCCACACGGAATACTATTACCATCTTTGGTTTGAAAACCAAAGATGTATGTATTATAAATGTAATTTATCTATAATATGTATACATTATAGATAAACTATACACAGACACAGAACGAATAATCGTACTCATTACTTATAGATTTACCCTGGGATCGAACCCACGACCTTTGGCTAAGCAGTCAGGGTCACTAACCAACAGATCGGTAGCCCAGAGATATACCAATGAGTTAGATGTCAGTTTGTGAAAACGTTACAAAATAGTTATAGTACGAAATATAGTGATTCGACACACTTTAGCTAATTATAAGTAACTAATCTATATAAGTATGTATTTACAAAAGAAAAGTAAGAGATATAATATGTAGTATATCAGTTATCTGGTTTCCATAGTACAAGCTCGGCTTAGTTTTTATATTGGTACTATTAGCTGATCTGAACACGAAGCGTTCATTTTTAATTTCCTATTTATCATAAAAAAACCTACCGAAGTTATTCCACCACAATCAATATTGGCTTTAATTGGGTAAATTCGGCACTTTTCCAATGCTATGTCAAAACTTTTTCATTAAATCTACACAGACGTGTATTAGAGTTCCAACGAGTTCACAAAACGTGAGTATTGAACCCTCCAACTGGACTAATTAATCCGTCAGAGAGCTGTTTTTGTTTATTTGTGAAATCTATGTGGCGTATGTATAAAAGTTAAAAAATATTTCCTTTCTATATTGCATCCTTAACATTTCATTTTTTTATTTTTTTTTATTTAGGGTCTGTTTCACAATTTACGAATAAAGTGTCGCATAGCTAACTAACAAATAACTGATAGATATAAGTTCTGGATAAAAAACATTGCGTTTCATCATCACCTTCCCTTATTTGCTATTCGGCAGTTAACAATAGGTACGTTTGGCAACGTCGCATTTTGTCGTTCCGTCTTACGAAACAGACAACCTATAAATACATTTCTTATGATAAACACACCTAAAAATATCTTATTACAAATTTTTTATGGTTAGCATTTTCAGGTTTGCATAAAATTTAACTTCTAACGATTATTTCACTAACAAAAATACATACATAAATTGATTTTTTTTGCGTGTGATTAAACGTACGAAAGTCAAATAAATAAACGTCAAATGTTAATATCAACAAATGCATTTTGTTTGTTGCGGTGTTTCGGTGGTGTTTTTCTTAGCGGTGTCGGATTTATGCGCGGTTCCGTTACACGATAAAAAAATTCATCAATTTCGTCTTCAATAGCATCAAATATTACCATTTTATTATATTATTCGCAATAAAACACAAGTCTAACAATTAACACCACCGAATGACATCTATCAGTTAAATTTGCTATCTGAAGCTTGATCTGACCAATAGTTTACTTTGCAGTTTATTTGCCCGTTAGCACTATTCATGGATTGTGAAACGCAAACGATGTCTTTATTCGATAGATAAGTTGCTAGTAGCTTATTCGGGACTTTATCTGGACAATGTGAAACAGGCCCTTACTCAATCATCACTAACAACTATTTGCAGGTAACACAACGCAATAGTGTAGTAAACCTTTTTTTTTTTTGGTAAGGCAGGGGGAATGCTTTTGCATGTTACCCGCAAAAAGCGTCTGCGGGTGGTTATATCAGACTATGATCGGGACACTTACCCTGGACGGCTTTGGATTGCCCTCCCCTATTGCCGACTCCTGACAGTCCGGCACAGTGACTGCGCCACAAACAATCACTGTATACCCGGAGCTGTATAAACGTGCCGGCAGTAGATGACACTTCTCATACTGCCAGTGTGTAGTAAACTTGATAACAACTTATTTCATTTAAAGTTGTATTTATAAATTCACTTAGTGTACAATAAAAAATGTCTATCTCCTCTGCTAACAAGGTTTAGAGTGCGAAGCGCTCGGGTCAGGGAGCCGCCTCATTCAACTAGTGCGACCACGAGCTACAGCCAGTAGCTGAGCCAACGTCTCTGCCAGACATGTCTATCTGGCACACTCAAACCAATTATTTGAAATAAATATGAGACAAGTGAAACTCACGTCTTACTCTCAGCTCCTTGTATTCCAATCAAGCCTAATATGACCAAGGTTGGATACATAAGCGGGTAAAAAGGTAGGTCCTTATGCTTTTGTGATAAAGTTGAATATCTTTAAAAGAAATTTGACAGATTGGGGTAGCTGGATGTGGTGGCGTCTGTACAATCCAACTTTTAAAAAGCTGTTATTGTAATTATGCGATGTGTTAGCCGAGTGGCTTCCAGTCAACAAAGAATAATAGGGCCAACCCATACCATTCCGCGGTTGTCGTAAAAGGCGACTACGGGATACACCGGGAAGTAGGGTAGCAGTGCTACCTAACTGCTGTCGCCAACCCGCATACCGAGCGTGGTAACTACGACTAATGCCAACATTATAAAAACCTTTGGTTGAGGCCTGTGGAAGATGTGACATATGAAGTTTTGATTGTAATACTATCAATATGGATGATGATGGACCACGAAGACTGATGTTAGTACTTTATACGGGGTTAAGTTTATGGTAGTGAGGCGTGTGGTAACTTAGTGGTATCCCGGGAGTGATAAATAAGACACCAAATAATATTGCTCACGGCAACGACGCTCGGTGACGAAGAAGCAAGGTCGTTCACTCGATCAGCTAAATCAGCCAGGTCCTCGAGAGAAGCTGTGGCTGGCTGTCCTGCCAGCACCGTCTGGATGCCATGAGGCAGGCGGCTAGTCCAGATAGTTTTCAAAAAATCATTTGGAACTCCCGTACCTGCGAGTCCTTTAAGGTGTCGGAGAAACTGAGAAGGCTTGCGGTCTCCAAGCTCTTCATGCATGAGAAGTTGCTTAATCTTCTTCTCGTTGGATGCACTAAGCCTCTTGACAAGCTCAGTTTTAAGCTTCTCGTACTTCTCCGTGGCGGGAGGGTTGACAATAAGGTCTTTGACTTCCCTGCAGTGCTGATTGTCGAGATGTGCGATCACGTAATTAAATTTCGTGACGTCACTCGTAATCCCGGACATCGCGAACTGTCCCTCGATTTGAGCAAACCATATCTCCGGTTCTTCCGCCCAAAATGGTGGCACTCTTACTCCGACTCTAAAAACATCGCTCTGATTTATCGACATTGTCCCCTCACTAGTGGCGGCCGGCGATGACGTGCTCGGGCCAAGTGCGTCCTTATATTCTTTATCCATGCTCTTAAACGGGGTCACCAGTATGGTAGTGCCTAGAGGGGATAACTTAGTGGTATCCCGGGAGTGATAAATAAGACACCAAAACTCACGGTTTCCAGCTATGTATTGTCCAACACACTATATCACCAAGTACATTACATATACAAGTTTAGAAGGCACAATGATAGGAAGCACAAGCACTAGTATAGTAGAAAGTTCACAAGAGAGGAAATGAAATATAGTTCTTAGGTATAATAGATAGTACATAAGCGCGTAACATAAAATAAGCGAGTGGCGCGAGTCTATATGGCATAGAAAGGCAGCGTGCGTTCCGCGTGGGATCTAGTCTGTGACTGAGTTGACCTCTGCGCGTGCGCCGGCCGGTGGCCGAGTACATAAGGCGTTATGTACAGCGCAGCGCTAGTGATGGGCGCAGGTCGATGAGTTATGCGGGAATTAACGGGATGTGTAGACATCGACCAACTGATATAAATATTGTGTATTGTGTAAATAGTGTAAATATTATTATGTGTAAATGAACTGTAGGTAATAATGTGTAAATGAATTTATGTGTAACAATAATATAAATGTATACAGTGTAAATATATAATGTGCAAAGGAGTAGCCTACAAGTTATTATGATCTTGTCATTATTGCTGCACGTGTAGCGTTACGGTTAAGACTCACCACTTCGTGTCTCATGTTCGATTCCCGCACAGGACAACTGTTTGCTGACTGCTGACCCATAAATATTCTGCCTCTACATGGGCTTTGTATTCGTCAATTATATGTTTGTCAAGTATTTCCATAGAGCGAACGTTGTCTTTAAATAAATTAAAACAGAAACAAGTCGTGAGGACTTACTAAATTTACATAAAAATAGAAAGCTATTTAAATTTATGTTAAAATTTTCTGAAATGATTTTTTTTTCGCATGTATGTACTTCTGGAAATAGAGTGCTACACCGAATATTAGCAACGGCAGCTAATATCAACATAAATTAGTATGAACGCTTGTGGATTCAAACACGTGGGATAAAGTATGGGAAAAAATAGGTCGCGAGTAAGCAGACGAGCGTGGGAAAAAAAAGAAGGGAACTGGCTCCTTGGCGGATCTCTCTTCCGTCCTGCGCTGATTACATGAGCTTAGTGAGGATAAGATGTGATGATGTGAAATTCTTTTAGATTATACACTATTAAAATCCGACCGGCTTATGATAAACAACACGAGAACAGAAAGTTTTAAGCGAATGAAGCGCGAAAAACTATTACAGACTCGGGTGGCGCGAGAAGTAGGTGTGTGGGCAAATATAAATGAACTTAACCCATCGAGACAGGAATGGAACTCGCCCTTTATTTATATTTTATTAAAATCAATTTTAAAATATTTTAACGGTTAGTCCGTTTAATAAAACATATAGGTACGATAATACTTTACTCAAACAATCGACGATACACATACAATATTCAATACACGCGCAGTTTAAAAGCTGCTTTTCATCATTGGTTTGCTACAATTTATACAAAAAAATTGTCTATTTGTATCCCGCAAAAATAAAACGTGCCGCACAGATTGTATTTTTCATATTGGTTAAGTACATGTATCGCATTCATTAATTTGTATGTCCCATATAACAACACTGAAGCATATATTCCAATTATCCATTTGTATGGCCTATATACTATCACTGAAGCATATTTATTGACTTTGATTTTACCCCCAATGTAAATAGTGTTACTGAATGTTCATTAAATACTAGACGTGTATTTCGGTTGCACCCGTTAAGCTTTATAAATTATAGCCTGTGTGTTATTCGGTTAGATAAGCTATATTAATACAGAGTTTCATTAAAATCAAAAGTAACAAACATCCATACATCACAAACTATCGCATTAATAAAATTAGTAAGATTTTGTTACATCTATCACTGGTAATTTATATATGTAAGGAAAAGCTAATTATCTCAGCTGTGTAAGAATATAAATAAGATTCTTCTATGAACACGATTTTAGGTGATGTTTTATATTATTTGATTGCATAGTAGGTTACACCAATCTGTCAATTCTCAATATTCAATTTGCGAATTTAAACAAAACACCCACCACATACTTTGGGAGTTTGATCTCGGGAAAAGCGAGCGTGATATCATGTTAAATTGCTTGCAACCAGTATCTGAGGTAGTTTAATAACAGATCTTGTAGCAACAAGGAATAACTTCCGTGCATTTAACCGATCCGTGTGCTTTTACCATAACTATTATTGGAAAATAGAAGCTTACTTGATAGGACCCTTAATATTTCACTTGGTGCTTTTGGAGCTAGTTTCTCTAGTTACTATTCTCTCGTTTTATGAGGCTTATGGCCTTGTCATATCATTATGTCTCACACTTTACACTGGTGGGCAGTGGAACTACTTTTATTCTAACTTCTTTTTGTTTCTTTCTGATTGAATTCGTTGCGGAATCCAATAAAGTTAAAACCATTCTCTCGGACATGTCTGAGTCTCACCGCTCTGTCTCATTTCATTGCTTGCCACCGTTGAACCTCGCTTACAAAGTGGCAGTAGTCGGTAAGAGGGAGGGACTAGTCCCATAGACAAATTGTAGGTTATAATTAACATAAATAATGACGAATTATTATTACTTATGTCCAGTGGTCCAATTTTGGCCTGTTTTAGTCTCAAAGGAGACTAGCCATCTGCGTGAAACATATTATAGTGCATAAGTCTGCGTGCAAATACACGGTTACTTTCCATTCCATCACTTTCAAGATCCGATGGGATGACTATCGACCGGAAACACTACCGTTTTACGTGCTCTCCGAGGCATGGGGGGATTATACCGACAACTCGCAGACTTCGTGCTGATAGTGAGAAATATTCTGAACAGAAAAATCCCAAAACACATTTTGGGACGGCCCGGGATTTTACCCCAGACCCTCATTATCACGCGACGCTTAACCAACGAGTCATTTGTAATTTTAAACAGAGAAAATATGGGAAATGTCAAAACAGTACCATTAATAATGTAACTAATAAAATCGCTTTAACCTTGCCTGGTTTCCCGAGGGCCTTAACCGCGATGTTATGGTGTTTTTGCACAAATATTGTTTTAATTTACGAGTTCCTATTCATTAGTTTGAATTGTTATGAGAATTATAATCGAATGCCTCGTTTGTTTTGTTTTAGTTAATTGTATTCATTGAATTAACTGGAACTGTAAGTACAGAACAACACACAACATTTTTATTAGATTTCCTGGATTTTACTAATTATACTCAAAAAAACAATTTACTTTCCGCGTATGAAACTCTTAATCTATAAAATATATTGTTTTAATTAAAATAAATAAATGACTTTTATTTCGGACAAAAATACAGATCCATATTTTGTTAATAAAGTGACTTATGAACTAATGTTAAGAAGGAAAATCGGTGAAGAGGTATTATAAATTAAGGTGGGAACTCTGTCTGTGCAGAACGCAATAAAGCACCCTTACGTTATTACCCTCTGCACAAACTCTCCAACAATGGGTGGGCTGTAATTTTCAGCAAACGTTCTCAAAATGCTGATGTTACTGTCTCTTCTTCTCCTTATGATGGTTGGTAAAGGTAAATCTACAGCTACGGCTGTAGCTGATGGTAGAAAATCCTATCCCGTGGGAGGCCAGAAGAAGTCATCCCGAGGGAATAACAATCAAAAAACGGGAACCAGCGTTTCTTTGAGCTCTATAACCATCATCATCAACCTCGTCAATACGGCGAATACGGCATATCCCTGTAAATGACGTACATTATTATATTGTGGAGATCTTTTGGGGAAGTTATTGTCTAACAATGGACGTTCGTCGGCTGTAATAATGGAAGGCAAACCAAGAAGTGCTGGGTGTGGGGTATGATCATTGTAAAAGTAATGGTAACATAAAAAAATGTCTTCAATTTTAGAGAGTGTATGCCCTAAATAAAGTTAATTTAATAATTTCGAATTACCGAATTCTTAAAAAAAAAAACACAATGAAAGATACAATAATATTTAACAACGCTCAAAGTCATCACAGCCGTCAATAAAGTTCCACCACCAAATGTCCCCGAATGAACGCTTTAATGAAGAAAAGCTTTTTTGGAATAGCTCTGAAAATTTATAATAAAATACCCAATGGCATAAAAAATTTGCCCTTATTTATTAAGGGCAAATTTTTTTAAGAAAACTCTCCACTCACTTCTATTGGAAAAATGTTATTATGCCGTTGAAGATTTTTTAAATGATTAGTTAATATAAAATAGTCATAAGTTTTAAGTATGTTTTTGTTTTTTCACTTGGAAATATTTATCTATTGTTTTTTCTGATAGTGGTTATTTTTATTGTAAGTTGTCATTTAGTTCTTAAGTAGCTATAGGTAAGTTCAATTATATTTGTACGCCTCCATGGCAAAACATAGCGTCCATATTTTATGTCATCGTACTAACACCTTTATGTAAATACCTATGTTTTACAAATAAAAATTCTGATTCTGATTCTGAATGCTGGCAGGATTTCCACTCTAGGTAGCAATGCTTAATCCTCGTCCTAATACTAGGCCAGTCTAAGCCTACACCTACACTAGGTTACGTCTAGCAATTATGAAGCGTTTTACTATTTCGCAGTAAAAAAAATCTCATGATCTCTAACTCTATGATGAAAGCGTCACTACCCCTATATACCTACTCGTATATTAAAATATTTAAGATGAAAATAGAGTTACTTACGTTTCGTATGTACAGTGGTTATCCTAGTGTCAGAGTTGTTGAAACAGCTCCGTACGCCTCTGTCATTGTTTAACGACTGTTGTCTTATGATTACAACCGGGACAATCAGAACTTTAACCACTTTGATGGTAACCCTTCTAGAGACTGCCCGCGTGCTCACATGCTTAACCTCACCAATCATTATGAATCAGGGAGAGCACTCAAATAAAGTTAAATTGATACCTGAAACTACCACAAGTAATAAATACCTAATTATATACCAATTTCATAAATCCTTACAGCCTACAATGAAGATTACTTTTAGCGCCAAGTTTTTATGCCTGAACAATCATTTAGGTTATACAGCCTCGCCAATTCTTATTGTACCAAACTTTTCCAATATAAAATAATTGGTTTTAGCGCACAAAAGGTCTAGAATATACGAACAAGTTAAACATTTGTTAGTGCTTATACTTTCTTAAGCCTACTTTCTCGGAAAAAAACTGATCGCCAAAACTCCTGGTTCGAAATCTACCACTGTATTGTTATCTTACGTCGTTAGTTTCACAAGAAACTTTTTTTACCGCGCACCACTACTCTTAAATGGGAACCGATGACTTTTCCGATTTTTAATGTTCGAATTTCATTTTACCGAAAACTATTGACCGAAATCTTTTTTGCTATATGCATTATTATGCTGTGTGGTGACGGCGACAAATATCAGAATCAGAATATCATCACCCCATCTCATCCCGTGGGGGGCGTAGAAGTCGACCCGAGGGAATATCTACCTGAGGAAGGGCAGCAGCTTCCTTCTGATTACTATGACTATCTTACTGCGATCGCCAACCCGCCTGCCAAGCGTGGCGATTATGGCATATCCCCTCAAGACGATTCTTGAGGGAGGCTTGTCCAGCAGTGGACTTATTTAGCTGTAATGATGATGATGATATGCATTATTTGGCATATTTTAAGTCGAAGTATCATGTGTCATATGTATTATTTTACCGAACAATTTTTCGCCGATTTGCAAAATAACTTCTTGCTATTGGCCGAAACCTGTTTTGAACGTTTTTCATGTGCCAAATGTTTTATTTGCCATATTTTCACCACACCGAAACAACATTTTACTGAATTTTGGTCACCAATATAGAGACTTGGTAGCATTTTCAATATTAAATTAAAATAGTGTCATAAGAAGTGGATAAGTTGTGCTATTCAATTTAGGGACAGAAACGAATCCCTGCAAAACTGACTCCACACAGTCAGGTTTGCCCTACCCCTAGGGTGTAATTTAAGCCCGTCTACGCGCGGAGGGGTAGGGCGGCCAGCGAGCTGAGGAGCAGGTCATTTAAGGCCCGCCGCCGCGGCTGAGGCTGGCCGGCGGAACTGGCCAGTAAGCCAAAGCTGTGGCGATGAGCGTTAAAACCATCTGCGACGAGAAGCTCGCGTGGGCCCGCCCAAACTCCGTAGCGCCTACAATGCTTGCTACATGATGCCAATTGCAATATCTGCTGCATGAATGCTTGCAAGCTTCATGCTTGCTGCATGCCTGCTGCATGTTGCATGCCTGCTTGCATGCTACATGCCTGCTGCATGTACTGCACGTGTGGCGCAGCGGCTAAGAGAGTCGCTTCGCCGCTTCGTGTCGTGGGTTTGAATCCCGCGCTACCCGACATACCCACCCGCACACACTTTATGCGGGTAACATGCGTGTCTACCTGCCCTATCAACAAAACAAATAACCGGCCAAGTGCGAGTCTGACTCACGCACGAAGGGTTCCGAACCGTTATCTATAAAAACGAGCAAAATATTCACGTCTGTTGTACGGGAGCCCCCTTAATTTTTTTTATATTTGTTGTTATACCGTCAACAGAAATACGTCATCTGTGAAAATTTCAACTGTTTAACTATCACGGTTCATGAGATACATCGTGGTGACAGACAGACAGACAGAAAACGAACTCTTAGTAATAGGGTACCCTTTCACCCTTTGTGTACGGAACCCTAATAATGTTTACATTTTAACCAGTGAACAATTCAGGTCAGGGCGCTGTTTGTATCATATGTATTTTGATATATTGATATTTGATGCTTACTGTACTGTCATCAGCAAATAGAGCTATGGGATTTTTAGTACTTTTAGCATGTCGTTTATGTACAGTGTCGTTAGTCTAGCGGTAGCGTGTTCACCCGCAGATAACGAGGTCCTGGGTTCAAATCCTGGGTCGAGCCATAAGTGATTTTAGGTCAGCCCGAACTCTGGGAGTTGGCGTTATTGGCGGTCCCATCGGATCATGAGAGTGATGGAATAGAAAGTGCTCCTGTGTTTGCGCACACACTTGAGCACTATAATATGTCCCGCGCAGATGGTTAATCTCTGTTGAGACTGGCCGCCGTGGCCGAAATTCGGCTAGGAGGACATTATTATTATTATGTACGGTCATTCTTCACACGTGTTTAGGAAAACGGGTCACTTTTAATGTCACAGTTGACACGAGACAAGACTGTCACGACCTCTTTCCATTTCACTACATTACACATGGAGTAGGTTCCTGGAAGCTACCTTTGATGTAGGTATATAGGTTAAAACAACACTCGTACGCCGTTTTCAGCCAAGACAGAGAAACATGTTTATTATAAATTTTATGCTTCATTCCTTGTATTTTTGAGGTATCTTTCTTTACAAAATAATGAACCCATTATGAGTTGGTTTTTAAATTGAAAATGACTTATTTAAAATAAATAAAATAACAAAAGGTTTTTATTCACGTAGACTTTAAAATAAGCGCTTGTAAATAGTCAGAACATGTTTGTAGTAATACAGTTATTATTTCTAGTTACTTATTACAGATATTTAGGTACACGGAATGTTAAAACATTTATACAATATATTTTATAATTTAGATTCAGCCTTCGCCCTATTTTTTGCAACTTTCTCAGTGATTTTAAAATTGACACTTTTTGTTTAGTTTAAGTTAATGATTTTTAATAGTTATTTAAGTTAGTTAGTCGATTGTTTCCATAATTAATCTCTTGATTGATTTATATGAACTTATTTGGTAATTTGAACCATTTCAGTTCCTTCCAAAACTCCAAGAGGCCTCAAAAGTGCGCGTACTTTCCGCAATGTCTTCGGATCATTATGATTAATAAATAAATCACAATTAGGGAATATTTACCGGAGGACGGGCAGCAGCTTCTTTTCGAGTACTCTGATCATTCTTCTGCGATCGCCAACTCGTCTGCCAAGCGTGGCGATTATGGCATATCCTCCCAAGCTGATTCTTGGGGGAGGCTTTTGTCCAGCGGTGGACTTCTTTACAGTTATTATGATATGAGGTAATTTTTATGACCAATAAATCACTATTAGGTAATTTATTAACGTACTCGTGTGGTGACTATCTTAATCACTGCACCACATGTGCCTTAAAAAACCACTTATAGTGGAAATTTATAGAAAGCTTACAGAGATATATATTATTATTAAAATAACTTGGATATAGATTGAATCATAAGAAAATGTGACAAAACTAGGTCAGAGACTAATGAACTAGCTTTCTTATTAGACCATGTTGAGTAACTTTTTAATATTTACGACATTGACAACGTAATTTCACCACAATTTCCACACCTGTGCTTTCCAAATTCCGTAATGACAGACCAACATTTTCTTTATGACAGTAATTTTATTTCAATGTCGTTGTGGTAAAAGTATCAATTATGAACAATTATGGCATTAAAGTAATTTACACGGTTGAATTATTTATTATCATGTAGGTTAAGGATAAACGGTTTTCTTCGTAAGTTAGTAAAATACAACTTAATGTTATGAGAAACCATATATATATACTTTTCCCTGTCAATCCAACTTTGACGGGCCTGTTGGCGTAGTTGGCAAACGCTTGCTTTTCACGCCAGAGGTCGTGGCTTCGATTCTCACCCAGGACAGATATTTGTGTGCATGAACATGTCTGTTTGTCCTGAGTCTGGGTGTGATTATCTATATAAGTATGTATTTACAAAAGAAAAGTAGTATATGTAAAATATCAGTTATCTGGTTTTCATAGTACAAGCTCTGCTTAGTTTGGGATCAGATGGCCGTGTGTAAATAATGTCCCAGGATTATTATTTTAAACATTTTTTGACTCGGTAACTCGGAAGTAAATTTAATAGACCCATCGTCATTATTTACAGTACGTACTATGTACTCTCATCGGTCGGTAAGTGATTGGCAAGGTCAAGCAACTAGGCTCGCGATCAGTCCATAGATGGATGACCACCAAAGTGGTTTAATATTTGAGCGTCTCCGTGTCACAGGCATGTCAGAGGACTAATGGGTGGCTTAACAACTGTTGCTTAATGGCTACAGCCGGGACCGACAGCTTAACGTGCCCTTCGAAGCACGGAGATGCTGCCCATACGATTAGGAAGCACGCAAATAGGTTAAGAATGCTGTGTGTTTGACGGCAAAGAATATATCCACCCCATCTTATCCCGTGTGGGGCGTGGAAGTCGTTCCTAGAGAATATATCCCAGAGAAAAGTCAGCAACATCTCTGCGTACTATGACCATCATACCATCATATCATCACCGTAGCCTAGTTTGTAGTGCCCCTGCCTACGAAGCTGGTGGTCCTGGGTTCGAATCCCGGTAAGTGCATTTATTTGCGTGATGAGCACGAATATTTGTTTCTGAGTCATGTATGTTTCTATGTATTTAAGTATTTATCTATCTATATAAGTATGTATATCGTCGCCTGGTATCCATAGTACAAGTTTTGCTTAGTTTGGGGCTAGGATGATCTGTGAGACTGTAACTAACCGTAACTTCTTAAAATAAATTAGATATAATTTTTTTCCCATGTAAGTGAATGTAATTCTTTTTGAGAAATAAATATCTTAAACCTTAAACCTATTTGATTTACAGTTGAAATAGTAGTTATCCCCTGCACCAATATCTACAAGATCCCGAAGGCATCTGGACCAGCCGATCGCCATAGTACTTTATTATATTATCATATCAATATTATAAAGGTGAAAGTTTGTGTTGGATGATGATGATGATGATGAAAGTTTGTGAGTGTGTGTATGTTTGGTACTCTTTCACGTAAAAACTACCGGACGCATTTTGATGAAACTTTTTTAGTAATATAACTTATTATATCTGAATAACACAGGCTATTCATAAAGTTTAACCCAGGTGAAACTGCGGGGCACAGCTAGTTATATATATCACCAATAGTGTTCGTAGTGTACGCCAAATAATGCTTTTATAGAAAGAAAGATGGACTACACATTACAAAAAAACATATTTTCACAAAAAAAAAACGTAAGTAAATACTTAACGCTAACTTAGATACACATAATAAATCACAAACATACATACAAAGGTATAAATCTAATGGAATATAACTGATGGGATGATTGATGTTATGTTGTTACTGAAAATATATATGGCCGTCCCAGGAGCTCAATTAATATACGCTCAACAATCGTAGCAAGTGGGAATCGTTGTCTCTACGTACCCCTCAGGAAAACAGGCGTGAGTCTATGTATGTATCTATGTGAATAATATACATACATACATAGACTCACGCCTGTTTCCCAGAGGGGTAGGCAGAGACAACGGATTTCCATGTGAATGGCCGTATGTGAATAATATCCTGGTACATTATTCACATACGGCCACCTGATCACAAACTAAGCAGAGCTAGTACTATGGAGTGGTCTCCATATAAATGATAAATCTTTTGTAAATACCTCTATATAGATAACTAGCAGTGCCCGCAGACTTCGTTCGCGTTGTAAATATTTTTGGCACTGTCCGTTTGTCCCGCAACTTGGATTATATTATTCAAGTTTAAGTAAAGATGCTTTATTAATTTTGGAATGTTTCATAGCCTATGACACACCACAATAACGTAGCTTTCTATTGGTGAAATAATTTTGAAAATCGGTTGAGTAGATCCAGAGATTACCTCTTACAACGTCACAAACTCACAAACGTTACCTCTTTATAATATTAGTATAGATTATAACCAGACTCGGGACAAAAAGACATCGTCATGCATACAAATACATATCTGTCCCAGGCACAAAAACTGCTTGAATGGAGACGCCTTGTACATCAGAAGGTTTCTGACTTTCTCAACCATCTTCGGCAATACAGTACAATTACGTAAACGATGTCCTGGTGGGCAACCGCTGTGCTCGCATTCTTAAAACGAAGATTGGCTATTGCAGTCACATGAGGGCCCATGAAAGAACTGACCAACTACGCTCCTGATGTCCTCTTAAAAATAATTAAAATTTATGCAGTCGCTGTGGTCGAAAACGGCCAGGAAAGACATCATCATCATCACATATCTGTCCTGGGTGGGAATCGAACCCACGACCTGCTGCGTGAAAGGCAAACTTTTACCAACCAAGCCAACTGGCCTGTTACAGATGTGATATGACAATTAATTTCTGCAAAATGTCCCAACTGTCATTTGATATCTGTTTTTTTTTTATGTTGTAGGACGACAAACGAGTAAGCAGGTCATCTGATGGTAAGTGATCACCGCCGCCCATGGACACTCGCAACAGGTGTCACGGATGCGTTGCCGGCCTTTAAGAGACAGCAAATAAGTGTTGCTGACCCTTCCCCCCACCGCAATGAGCTCTGGCGACCTTACTCACACGCAGAAACACAACATTAAAGTTATTATTAAAGAATGTCTTCTGTAAGATGGAGGTACTTCCCCAGTCGGGCTGTTCTTTGAGCGAATGAACGCTGTGCCCTACCTCTCTTAAATGACTATATCAATAATTTACTAAAGAATGAATTCAGTACGCAATAAAACTCATATTCGTTACTTCTAAACATAATACTGGTTTATTTTTAGCACAAGTCCACATACATATTTCAAACAAAAACACAAAACGCGGTACACTCTCATAATATTATCATAGCGAATGAGTGTGGCGGCGCTCGTATTTAAATAAAGTTTAAACGGGCGTTTATTTTACGAATTCAGTTTTGTATTACAGCCAAATTTATCAACGTGCCGTGAAACGACAACTTTTATTTATGTATTTCTTTCTTTCCTTTCTTGTCTTTCTGTTCTTTCTTTTCTTTTCTTTCTTTTCTTTCTTTTCTTTCTTTTCTTTCTTTTCTTTCTTTTCTTTCTTTTCTTTCTTTTCTTTCTTTTCTTTCTTTTCTTTCTGTTCTTTCTTTTCTTTTTTTTCTTTCTTTTCTTTCTTTTCTTTCTTTTCTTTCTTTTCTTTCTTTTCTTTCTTTATCGTATGGGATGTGATTACCGTGATGTCAATTGTTCAAGCCGCCCGTAAATGATGATGATGTCTTCCCGGTCGAATATCGACCACGGTGGCCAGTCTCAATGGAGATTGACCGCTGTGGTCAATTGCGCAGGACATATTATAGTACACAAGTGTGTGCGCAAACACCGGGGCACTTTCTATTCCATCACTCTCATGATCCGATGGGACGACTAGCGACACGACCGGATAGAGGTTAGGTGCAGGACCGGCGGCTTTGCGTGCTCTCCGAGGCACGGGGGTATAATACCGCCAACTCCCAGACTTCGGCTGATATTAAGAAATTTATTTTTACGGAAAAATCCCAAAATCACATCCTGACCCGGGATTCGGTAGTGTCATTTTTTTCTACTTCGTGGCACAAATCGAAATTAACTCGTATATTTAAAGAATGCCTTATTGATTACTTTATTCGATTAATTCTTCCAACCACGGTTGTCAAGTTGCAATTTATTTTGTGCAAACGCAGCGAGTTGTTTGATTTTATATGGCTTTGACCATTAATGTACCTATAATAATAATAGCCTTTTATTCGCAAAGATAGGGTTGTATGTACCTATATAACACGTTAAATAATGAACTAGGGTATTAAAATTTTGGGAGGTATGTGGTACTTATTATTATTATTAATTGTTTGGGGCTTGATGCCTTGATGGCATCTTGCTACCTCGACCATTACTGATCTATTGTAGCAGAGCTCCTTGACATTGTCAAAGTTCACTGCTCAATCCTACAGCTTCCAAAAACTCCCAGATTGATTGTGCAGTGATTGTTTGTATCTCTTCCGGTTGCATAATATGCTGTCCTAAGTAGATACTTCTACAACGCATTAGCGTGGTGGTACTTACTTACTTGTCGTATAGGTAGTGGTTACCCTGATGCCAGAGTTGTTCAAACCGCGCAGTAAGCCTCTGACATGACTAATCTAACGACTATAACCGGGAACTTCGACGCACGGAGACGCTGGGAAATAAAACCACTTTAATGGTCACCCATCTTTAAACTGACCGCGTGCCTAGGTGCTTTTCCTCGCCGGTCACTTACGGAGCTGTGAGTTCAACTGACTATAAATGCCTTCACATTTGTGTAATATTTTTTTTGCGTTGCTGTCTGATTACCAATGACATTTAATCAATTGTACTTTTTACCAGCATGGTTTAAAAAGCATGCTGGTAAAAATTGCAAAACACTGTTGTACATGTGGTCAATTTGATATTTTGTTATCGCCAGCTGAGAGTACTGAGTAAGTGAAGTGACCTACATTCGTATCAATAAAATGCTTTCCTAGATCCTCAGTCGGATTAGCGGTTTAATTTGGAGTGGCACTTGCACAAAATATCCCCAAAACCAATTCTCTTATGTGTCTTCTACCAGTCAGTTAACACCTCGAGGGTAAACTATATGACAAAACGAATTCAATAATCTACGCCAGGGGGTTTGTAGTAGTACGATACCCCATGCTTAAAGGATGCAGAAATATCTACCTATGTGTTTGAATATGGTAGGTACTGGCAAGTACATAAGCATTATATAGGACCTCAAGTAAAGGAATGCACTCCAAGTTTCTCACAATAATCAGCCATAGGATGTAGGCAAAAAATTAATATTTATCGTTTTGGGTTTAGCTAAGAATTTTAAATTCAAGAGCCCATAAAACTCTAGTCGATAAGTGACACAACAAAAAATCATCGAGGTATTAGAAATTTGGTGACCACTTGAGACATCATGTGCAAGTGTCTCGACCCTAAACAATATTTATTGGTTTCTATCGAAAGATTGGTTTGGAAAGGGAAGTAACACGTTTATTTTTATGCATAGTAGGAATATTTCGTTAGTCTTAGAACTGTCGCGCGCCGGTTACAATCGGGATTGTTATATTCTAACATATCGCAATAATTTTATAAGATTTAAATTAAAGTCAGTGTGTATTAGTGTTAGAGTCAGTGTTTGCTTATTAAATATTATAACTAAATTAATTAAATTCAGTGAATGTAGCCGGTTTCCTGAAATTGAAAGCTAAGTACTATATATATATATATTACTGGGCAAAACACTGTTAATATTTCATTTCAACTAGATATACTAAGTACATTAGGCAAAACTTTGTTTACTATTTCATATTTTATTTCCATTAAATACTAAGTTCTATATTTATATATTACTGGACAAAACGCTGGTTACTACTTCATATTTCATTTCACTAAACACTAAGTACTAAACTCTAAGTACTAAATACTAAGTACTAAATACTAAGTACCTATATGTAACTTTGGCAAAAGACAGTTATTAACTTAACAATTATTTCAACTTTTATTGCACTAAATATTACTTGTTAGAGGTTAATTTATTACTCTGGCATTGTTGTTGTTGCACAGACAAACAGCTATCCATAATAATCAAATGATTATTATTTAATCGTGTTTGAGATAGGTTCTCAGCCACACTTTGGATTATATCCGATCATTATTTCTAATTTTCATGGCTAGAACTGACGATTATAAATCTAGACTTTACAATGTTTACCCGACTGTGAGAACCTAAGGTGAAGATTAACTAGATCTATTGGTTCAAATCCAATTAAATACTGATCTAAATGATTTATCCGTTATATATTAATGGAGATTTTTATATGCGCATTGTCGTAACGCTATTCAAGATATAGAGATAACTGGTTCAAATCCAGTTAAATACTTATATAAGTGGTTTATTCATTATTTATTAATGAATGTTTACAAGATATAAAAATAACTGGTACAAATCCTGGAAAGACTTGTCTAAATGCTTTATATATTATCTATTAAGGACATTATTATGTACACAACGACGACGCCGATATATACTGATGGTTGACTTTTACTTTGACGACATTTACATGACCATATACACATAAGTAGAGTGTTGGCAGTTAGTAAATATAAAACATAAAGTAGAATGAATATATATACAATTGTATGTACGGGGAGATGTGATTTTGGAATACCTATAATGTGACGCAATCTGCGTAAGTGTGCGTAAACTTTATCTATTTCCCGATGAATACGATACAAAGAGGGCGGTTTTTACGGCACACACACACTAACACTAATGAGACATCTATCTCGGATGGTTCGGATCAAGATGATCGAACACGCCAATTGAATCAAGCTACCATTATATACTATAGTGTCGACAGCGTGTAATCCCTGTATGTGTAGACTGTCTAAACAAGCGGGCATGCGATAAGTCATGTGTGGGAGATATCTGTTTGCCCAACGCGGGTCACATCCATGTGAATATAGGCCATAGATGCCTACGCAGACAGACTCTCTCATGCTACGCGGGACGCGCTAGAAGCAAGCCTACTGTTACAGCATATAGAGCACACGTCTGTGATCGACTCATATTATAAATCACCGAAACATACACTATACTCAAACTATTATGGCTATAGATTACTTAGATCTAGCAACTATCCGAGTATTCTCATATTCACACAAACGCACAAGTACGCATACACGCATGTTACAACTTAAATTGTCGAGAATGTTGGATTTAAGCTACAGTAACAATCCTCTCAGTTAACGTAAATATATGCGCAACCTCAAAGTAATCGCCGCTAGCGTAAAAGCAACAAAAGATCGTAGAACTGAATTATTGAGTTAATTCATAATCACATGTGTGGGATTTTACAATCAACATTATCTGAATATACATATACATATATATATCAACCACAACTGACACACTCTTGATGACTCTGAGACTATGAAATAAATAAAATAACTGATATTAGTAATCCTAGGGGAATCATGATTAACTCATGAGACTAATTGCATTGATAATATTTCTTTACAAATTATTACGAGCTATGTTAAGATTAAGTAGACAGTAGTTTTGCATTTTCCGCTTCATCCTACAGGACTCGTGTGAAAACCATTTTCCGGCATATACACGCGGTAGCTGAAACCCGGGGTAAGTTGTAGAAAATAGCCCATATATTATTTTATTTTCACGAATCATTACTGAAACTTGGAACCGTATACTGTGTTTAACTACAATTTCAACTAGGATGTTTATTTACAGGAGTTTTCTTTTAAAACGGCATTCATTAAATTTATAAAAACTAAGGTTTGAATATAGGATGTATTAGGATATTATGTTAATTTAATCTAGACGATCACGCGCCTTATAAAACTACATATAGACGATCACGCCCAACTAAAACTCAACTAACAATTATTAATTAAATAAAACCTCACACTAGTTTATCAGCAGAGGCTCAGGCAAGAGGTTAGGTAAGGGTAACAGACTTCACGACAGTCTTCAGACAGGGGGGGGGGGGGTTATTACAGGTTCATAAAATACGTGAATGCTTTTTCGTTGATTAACAATGCCATTTAATATTTTGCCCTTTTTACCAGCATGGTTTTAAAACGAGTTCACGCTGCTGATGATGCTCAACATCTCAAA
The DNA here is from genome assembly GCA_951640165.1 of Pseudoips prasinana. NCBI lineage: Eukaryota > Metazoa > Arthropoda > Insecta > Lepidoptera > Nolidae > Pseudoips > Pseudoips prasinana. The sequence goes on along the minus strand of OX621259.1, from coordinate 10,514,773 downwards.
CTAACCAGCAATAAATATTGCCTTTCGTGACCTTTGAATTGAAATTATAATTAGAAGAATTGTTATAATTTTACATGTTTTCGACGATAGCGGCAGCACGTATTTTTCTAGGTTAAGTCTTACATGCACAGACGCCATCACATCTAGATATCCCAATCTGTTAAATTTCTGTTATAGATTTTCAACTTTATACTAACTTAACTTTTCAACAGTATAAGGTTCACTTTCGATTGGGGAAATTTGACAGATTGGGGTAGCTTGACATATGATACTTAACCTAGAAAAAAATTATTCTGATTCTGTAAAATATCATCAGAAACATAAATGAAAGCCAAACTCAATATTTATGATATGTATGCTATGGTTGTTGACTTCAAAGACAAAAGAAGTGAGATCCTAATGAGTGGCAAGTTCAATGTTAAAATAATTTATAACAACTTAAAATATCTTTTTTTTAAAAGACAAGGCCTGCACTAGGGAATCTAATCCCTGTGTCGCGGGGTACTTTACAAACATAATCGACGGACTCAAATTACATCCAGACTCAGAACAACTATTTATGGGTCACACAAATAGTTGTCCGGTGCGGGACTCGAACCCGCGACACGAATCGGCGAGGCGAATCAAACAAGCAAGCGGGTCACCTGATGGTAAGTGACCTCCGTCGCCCATGGACACTCGCAGCACCAGAGGAGCCGCAAGTGCCTTGCCAGCCTTTAAGAAAAGAATAAGCTCGCTTTTTGAAGGTTGCCATATCATACCGGATCGGAAATACCTCCGCAGCTAATTGATTCCACAGAGCGGTAGTGCTCGGCAAAAGTTTCTTGTGAAACGCACGGTGGCAGATGACCATTCATCCAGGTGATAAGGATGAAATTTCCACTTTTGGCGAGAGGGTCTCTCTCAATCAATTGTTATTACTTCATCATCATAATCATATCAGCCGAAAGACGTCCACTGCTGGACAAAGGCCTCCCCCAAAGATCTCCACAATTGCCGGTCTTGCGCTATCCGCATCCAGCGATTTCCAGCGACCCGCACAAGATCATCGGTCCATCTTGTAGGGGGCCTGCCCACGCTGCGTCTTCCGGTTCGTGGTCGCCACTCGAGAACCTTTCTGCCCCAACGGCCGTCGGCTCTACGAGCTATGTGCCCTGCCCACTGCCATTTCAGCTTGGCAATTCTTCGGGCTATGTCGGTGACTTTGGTTCGCCTGCGGATATCGACATTTCTGATGCGATCCCGCAGGGAAACTCCGAGCATAGCCCTCTCCATTGCTCTTTGGGTGACCTTGAGCCTTCTAATAAGGCCCATAGTGCGCGACCACGTCTCAGTTCCGTATGTCATCACTGGCAACACACACTGGTCGAAGACTTGCGACTTGAGACACTGCGGTATTTTGGACGAGAAGATGTTACGTAGATTCCCGAACGCTGCCCATCCGAGTTGGATTCTACGATTGACCTCCTTCTCGAAGTTGGACCTACCTAGTTGGATGGTCTGTCCTAGGTAAATATAGTTCTCTACAACTTCGAGTGCAGAGTCACCAACTTTCAATTGAGTGGGTGTAACATGGACGTTTGACATGATTTTCGTCTTATCCATGTTCATTTTCAGACCCACTTGTTGAGAGACTCTGCTGAGGTCATCGAGCATTGTACCGAGGTCTTCCATGGTCTCAGCCATGACTACGATATCATCGGCAAATCGAAGGTGAGTGATGTACTCGCCATTGACATTGATGCCAAAGCCTTTCCAGTCCAGAAGCTTGAAGACGTCTTCCAATGCAGCGGTGAACAGTTTCGGAGATATAACATCTCCCTGTCTCACGCCTCGCTGCAAGTGGATAGGTTTCGAGATCTGGTCCTGGAGTCGCACTGACATAGTGGCGTTTTCATACAAACACTTTATCACCTCGATATACCGGTAGTCAATTTGGCACCTTATGAGAGACCTCAGCACGGCCCATGTTTCGATAGAATCAAAGGCTTTCTCATAGTCCACAAACGCTAAGCACAGTGGCTTGTTATACTCTTCGGTCTTCTGTATAACTTGCCGCAGCGTATGTATGTGGTCTATGGTGCTAAAGCCTTTTCGGAAACCGGCTTGTTCGGGAGGCTGGAAGTCGTCAAACCTGCGCGCGAGACGGTTCGTAACGACCCTCGAAAACAACTTGTAAACATGGCTCAGCAGTGTGATGGGTCTATAATTCTTCAATAGGGTTTTGTCGCCCTTTTTGAAGAAGAGCACCACCACACTTCTGTGCCATGCTTGTGGCGTTTGACCATCTAGTATGACGGAGTTAAATAACTTCTGAAGGGCCCGTAGGATTGGTGTACCACCCGCCTTCAGAAGCTCTGCTGTAACTCCATCATCACCAGGCGCCTTGTTGTTCTTGAGTTGTTTGAGAGCCATTCTAATCTCGTACAGGCTGACGTCCGGGATGTCTTCGGTGTAATGTCGGGTTAGTCGTGCTCTGGGATCTGAGGCATGACTTTTGACAGGTGGCTGTGTTGTCGTATATAACTGTCCGTAGAACTTCTCGATTTCTCCCAGCAACTCAGGTTTAGACGTGACGATTCTACCATCCTCAGTCTTCAGCTTCGTCAGTTGGCTCTGTCTAACAGACAGAGCTCTTGCGAACACTTTAGAGCCTTTGTTTCGCTCGATGGCCTCTTTAATACTAATTGTATTAAATTGCCGCGTGTCGCGAGTCAAAGACTTTGAGATCTGTCTGTTGAGCTGCCGATATCTGGTAGCATCATCTGAGGATGTCAGAACCATTTCCGTCTATCTTCCATAAGTTGCAGGGTAAAGTCAGAGATCTTTTTAGTTCTGTTTGTACGGCGGGCCTTGAAGACCTTAGACCCAGCCGTATGGACAGCTTCTACGAGCCTGTCATAGTATGAGTCCACTTCCTCGCAGTCTGCTAGGCATTCGAAACGGTTTTGCAGTTCGAGCTGAAATGGTTCGGGGTTTTGGACGTGGATAGGTAAAGGTCGGAGCGTAGACTTTATCAGTCGGGACCTCTGGAGTTTGACATTAAGGTTCAATGAGCCTCTGACCAGTCTGTGATCGCTCCCGGTTTTAACCGCATTGATCACGGAGACATCATTGAACATCTGTCGTCTCGTCGACAAGATAAAGTCTATCTCATTTTTAGTTTTACCATCCGGGCTCACCCAGGTCCATTTGCGGTGATCCGGCTTCCTACAGAAGGAATTCAGCATAAAGAGTCCCTCCTTCTCCATGAAGTCGGCCAACATTTGGCCCCGGGGGTTCCGGTCACCAGTTCCAAATTGCCCCACTCTCAGCTCATTACCGAATCGTTTGCCCAGCTTCGCGTTAAAGTCCCCCATGACCACAGTGAAATAGGAGTTAGAGGTATGTATGGCTCTGGATATGTCCTCATACATAACCTCGACCTCATCGTCGGAGTGTGTCGAAGTGGGTGCGTATACCTGTATAACCTTCAACGAATACCGCTTGGTGATTCTGAGTATAAGGTACGCAACCCTCGTCGACACACTCTCGATTTTCACTAGGTTGTTCACGAGGGACTTGTAGACTATGAACCCGACACCACCTTGGGATATTTGGTCACCCTCCCGGTAATAGAGCAGGTTTCCGGATTTCAGTATTATCGAGTCCTCCCCCTCTCTTCGGACTTCAGATAATCCTACAATATCCCAATGTAACCTGCTCAATTCTTCCTCCAGTTCGGTTATCTTCTCGTCGGACCGCAGTGTACGTGTGTTATATGTTGCCAGGGCCAGAGGTCGTCGGTGTTGGTAACGCGGAATCTGCCGGGGATTCTTAGCACCCCCTGCCCTGCCGTAACCACGCCTGTTACCACGGCTGGGAATAGCAGGGCTGCCGGGGACTGGGGGCCGCGGTTTGGTTGTGTCCATCATTTGAGGGGATTTGCCATAATCGCCACGCTTGGCAGACGGGTTGGCGATCGCAGTAAGGTGGACATGGTACTCAGGAGAACGCTGCTGCCCGTTCTCTGGTATATATTCCCTCGGGACGACTTTTACGTCCCCCCACGGGATGAGAGGGGGTGGTGATATTCTTAGGCCGTCACCACACAGCATTAGTATTACTTAGTATAATATATTCCGTCAATGCTTTTCATCGGTGTCACTTGACATTATTACTTTGATAAAACTGGGATTATATAATCAGCAGCTGTTGCCATATAATAGCATAGTGTAAACTTTTGCTCGTACTGAAATGGAGCCAGAATGGCGTTTATTCATTTTACGTATTCAGTTTCGTGTTACGGTCCAATTCACAAACGTTGCGTGAAAAGACAGCCTTTACGATGTGTTGAATACTTGAAATATGAGTTGAGCAAAAACACTTTCAATACAATTAATAATGTTTTTTACTGTACGACTGTAAAAGAGAAGTTGAAGAGATGAAAGAATTTGTGTGAAAGAATGTTGTACCATTGTGACTATAAATTGTATAATATTTTTTAGAACATAAATGTAAAAGGAATATTTAGATCCGAACTAAAAAAAAAACAAAATTGTTGCCAGATATTGAACTTGAATTGTTTGTATTGTTGAATTTGTTTGTTAGTATCATTTTAAAAGAAACACTTCTAAAAAGGTTTTTATAACATATAATATTCTATATTCTAAATAATATTTTTATAGCTTAAATTTCTTTTTTGTTAAAATGTTAAAGGTTTTATTCACGTAGACATTAAAAAAGCGCTTATAAATTGTCTGAGCATGTTAGTATCTATATTATTAGTTAAGTATTATACATCACTAATTCTAGCTGAGTACATATAGATAATAATAAACGCCATCTATTAAATAAAATGTCTTATAAAATACCATACCGGGGTCGTTTTAAAAGCGTTAAACGAATCCATGTAAAGGCCGAGGTCGTCAGGTAGCTTACTCAATAAATTACTCAATAAACGCAACAAACAGACCCACTAAGACAAAACCGAACAGCTTGTATCGTTCCCAAGCAGCAAAATTATCCTATAGTGCAGACGTTATAGGACTCCAGCACTTTTAATGTTCTCTTAAGGGTTCTAGTTTTTGCTGCATCGCTTATAATAGCAAGCATGGAGTTAGTTGGGCCTTATAGTATATCTCCTCCTATACATTAACTTATAATTACTTATAGGCCGAAATTATAGGTCAAATATAAGCTTGGGTGACCTATAAAAGTGTCGCGAGGGTGTAAACGCACTCAAGAGCAGATAAACTGGTAAGCTATGCTTATAACTACTAACAAGAAACATTATAGAACCACTATAAGTAAAGTACACCAATAAGAGTGATAAACAGAACTAAACATTCTGGATACTATTTGCATTTATTACTTGGTTTTATAAGGGTTTATAAATTTACTTTACAGAACAATTATCAGTAAAATGGAGCGGTTATATAGTGGTATAAACCAATATCGTTATAATCTTAACACGCTTATAAAGGTTTAATATAATATACTTAGTATCCAAAACTATATCCGTGGTGTCCTGAACAAGAAAACATTGGTTTATAATGGTCTTGCAAATTCTGTTATAGTCTCAGTACGGATATTTTGATTTTGTTAAATCGTAGAAATATGAGAAGGTTCCGTACAAAATTGTTATTGTGAAAATTTAAGACAAAATGTTTATTTTAATGATTCTGCAACGAAAAAACGTTTAATCGATAAAATCAATTTTAAATGTAGACTTGGAAGATTGTGTTAGTGAGGAACCTGTACAAGAAGATGAATGCGATATTGAAAACTATTCCAATTTTCAACTACATAGCGATCTTAGAAAATGGGCTGTAGAATACAATACAACATGCGGCATTCAATTCTTTATTAGAAATTTTGAATAAATGTATTTGTTAAGTTTATTTCAAATTCTTCAAGTTCTCTTAGATTTCTTATAACATGTCTACATCTACGTCTTCTTGCTTTCTTGAAACGGTCATTGGATGTACGAGATTAATTCATTTTGAATCTCTCTTCGACACAGCACTCAGCACATGTTAGTTTGTATTTCATAAAGTGCATTTTGATTTGGTATGATGGTTTTAATGTCTTCTTTGATTGACTTTACTTCATGTTGAAGTTGTGGAATTTGACCATCCTCGACAGGCTGTATTTGGTTATCCGTGTTGTAAAGAACGAAATGTTGAGCATTTAAACTGACATCTGACAGTGTTTCTTCTGCTTCTGTTATGACAAGTTGAGATTTTTGCGCGACAAAAGAAGATACAGGTAAAATTGCTGAACCGGATTGAATGGTAGCCGAGTTTTGTTGTAAATGAAGTGATCTTGTAGTATTTGAACGAGTATCTTCTCGAGAGACTGTTGGCATCTCACTAATTTGGTCTTGATCACGATTCTGTGAAACAATAAACCAAGTTAGCAAGGGAAAGCACAAAAATAGAAGTAGAAAATATTTCAAACAATTTTTAAAGCTCGAAAATCCCTTTTATTTAAAAAGCTATCGACGTCCAGAAACATTACTATTTTCACACCTGACACCTAAACAAAAATATGAAAATAAGACATCGGTACCTAATAACAACATAGAGTAACATTACAATATTTGCGGAACTCTAATTCCAAACAATATGGCCAAGCAATAGTTCTGATATTTACCATTTTTAAACAAAGTACGCCTATAACGGTTTGTTAATGTATTTGGGAAGACCAAGTTTGTCAAGATGGCGACTTTTCGTTGAATGTCTTACTGAAACCAACATTAATTTAAAATTCAACTTAATGAAAAGATGAATTTCGAGGGGCGTTTAAAAATTTTGACAAAAAACTTATTACACTTCACCGAAAATATACCTGCGCCATGCACATTCAAACACGGCTTCACTTATTGTTAACTAACACCCTACTCTTAGTCTAGATAATATTTATTATAAAAATATAATAACTTACCTTTATCAATATTAATTAATCTTTACAAATGTGCATAGCAACATTCACCAATTCACATCACTTTGTATGAGCTTGTTAGATATTCACTGTGTACGTTATTGTCGTGTTTGGTTCCATTTAGCGCTCATAGTTAGCTTCGCGAGAGCAAATAGTTCTACGTGGTCTAACTATAAGGTTATTATTGTCGTGATTGGTTCCATTAAGCGCTGATAGTTGGCTTCGCGGGAGAAAATAGTTTTACATAGTCCAACTATATGGCCGTTATTGGTCAAAATGGTATTCACCAAGTCTACTATAGATATTTAATTAGCTAAAATACGCCTATAAATTGGGCCCTTTTCCGTGGTTATAATTGCTTACTATTCCGTTATAGTCCTAATGAAATGGTGGTTCCAGGACAATTACTAGACCACATTTTGCTGCTTGGGTTCTCATATGGAATTTGGTGTTGCAACGTACGAGAATAGCACATAATAAAGTAATCGATAAGCAATCGATTGTTTCGTTGTACTAAGATATTAGCAGGCAAGAAGCCTTCGACAATCAAGTGTGTTTCACCTCCTCACGTCGCTCTCATAGCCAGATCCTCTCACCGGTCCGTAAGTGATTATGGAGGTTCAACAACTAGGCTCGCGGTCAGTCCATAGATGGGTGACCGCCAAATTGTTTTAATTTCCGAGCATCTCCGTGCTTCGGAGGGCTTGTTAAGCTGTCGTTGCAGGTTGTAGCCACTAGGCAACAGTCGTTAAGCAATGTCAGAGGCATATTGGGTGGCTTGAACATGTCTGACACTAGGGTAACCACTGCCCGTAAGTAATTAAATTACTAATTAGTTGAAGTGTCAAATATGGTCAAAACCATACAAAATATAAAAACGCGCTGCGTTTATTGCATGTATAATGCAAATTGCGCCTTGACAATCGTGGTTGGCAGTATAAATCAAATAACGTGATCAACTGATCAGTAAGATATTTTAGTTAAACATAAGACTTAATTTCGATTTGTGACACGATGTGGAAAAAATAATTAATACACAATTAAATATGACACTTCCAACTTGGTAGTATAGTAGATATATTTAGTCATTTTCATTTATCATAAATCGTGTCCTTTATGATTGACTAGCTGTGCCCCGCGGCTTCACTCGCGTTAAGCTTACTTTAAAAATGTCACTTCATACTAACTTACATCCTCTATTTTATGCCCTTAGGGGTGCAATTTCCAAAAATCCTAAAATGCATATTTTTATATTTAACTGAAAGGCCAAATACCAATTTTAATAAAACCTTTAACTTCAAAAGGGACGAATTTTTATACCCTATTTTACTCCCTTAGGGGATGGATCCCTTAGGTAGGACTCCCTACGTAATAAAAGAAACCGCTGTGCAAAATTTCAAGTTTCTAACCCTTATAGTTTAGGCCCTGCGTTGATAATATGTCAGTCAGTCAGTCAGCTTCTCCTTTTATATATAGATTATATTTATATTAACATCAATTTTAAATCAAGTTTGTGCGATTAAAATTGTAAATAAAGTGGTAACACTCAATTATAATTATTTTAATGCATTGTTGCAATTTTAATTTTAATTTAATTGATTGTAATGTATACTACATTATTATTATCAAACTATACATTTCCAGTATAAGCTGATCTCGTGTTGTATAGGATTTCCATACAGTGAGAGGTTAGTTTATATTGGAAATACATAGGTTGATATGTAGCCGTGTGTAAACATTTACAATCTTCTGTTTCATTCGCAAATTAATTTTTCGGATATTTTTAAATGTGTAGGGTATTAATGTATTATTATATTTTTTTTCATACAAACCTTCTCCTGCCGTATACGAACACATAAATGAAAGATTTATCAAATTTGGTGCAGTCGTCAGTTATAAGCGTGCAAACATTACGGTGATTTATTTTTATTTATAAAGATTAGATGACGTACACCACTTTAAATTTCCATACATAATTTGCTAAAATTATATATAGAATACACCAAATAGAAAGAACCAATAATTTATTACAAAAAAAAATTTAAACAGTACCATTAAGGAACAAATAACTAAACACTTGAAAAAATAAAGAACTCCACGAAATATAAGTAATAATTAGATTCTATTCTTCATAGTCTTTTGAAGGGTTTACTTAAAAAGATTAAGACGAATTAATCTTATCACGAACCGGAAGACGCAGCGTGGGCAGGCCCCCTATAAGATGGACCGATGATCATATGCGGGTCGCTGGAAACTGCTGGATGCGAATAGCGAAAGACCGGCAATTGTGGAGATCTTTGTCCAGCAGTTGACGTCTTTCGGCTGATATGATGATGACTTATGAATCATCGCAGTCAATTAAGCGTATAATTAAATAAATATCTTGGGAGAACACATTGCCATCTGATGTCAAACTAGGCAAGCCTTGTACTATGGCAACCAGACAACTGATAAATATAATACACTTATTGAGCATAATAAAACACTCAGCTTTATATCAGAATGGTTTTCGGCAAATAATCTCTTGTTAAATGCAGGGAAAACTAAATGCATCAGGTTCTCATTGCCGAATGTGACTCAAATTGTACCAACAGTTGCACTTAATGCGAAAATATTAGATCTAGTCCCATCGACCGTATTTTTAGGATTGACACTTGATTCAAAATTGCAATGGGGTCCTCAGATTGAAAAGTTAGCAGGTAAATTAAGTTCGGCTTCCTATGCTGTCTGGAAAATAAGGCAATTGTCAGATGAACAAACTGCTAGATTAGTGTATTTCGCGTACTTTCATAGCATTATGTCGTATGGCATTCTGCTGTGGGGTTCGGCGGCTGACATAGGTACTATTTTTGTATTGCAGAAAAGAGCAGTCAGAGCCATTTATGGTTTAGGCAGTCGCGATTCTTTGCGAAATTTGTTTAAAGAAATAAATATACTTACTGTGCCATCGGAATATATATATATCAGAATATAATGTTTGTTAGAAAAAATATTCATAATTATAAAAAGAAAAGTGAACTGCATAATATAAATACTAGGAATAAAAACAAACTAGCCATGCCAGGCTTTAGAGTAAGCAAAACTAATAAATCATTTTTAGGAAATTGTATTAGGTTTTATAACAAGCTTCCTACTCAAATTACTGATCTGCCTGACACAAGTTTTAAAACACATATTAAACGTATACTTATGGCTAGGGGTTATTACACCACTAAAGAGTACATCGATGACAAAGACGTCTGGCTCTCACTTCCTACCTGCACATTGCTCGCTGGAGATCTTGTAGCCATATAGACATGACTGATCTGCTGTGTTACGTGAACTATCTGTAAATGATTGCTATCATATACTTAATTTAAAATTATTGACTCTGTCTCAAAATGAATAATGTTATTGTTTCGAAGTTTTTCTTTTGTATACCTAGATATAATCTAAAATAATAAGCATTCAGACAACCGATCGAGCATATATTGTGTTTGCCTACTAAATAATTACTCTAATAGGACCAAATCCCGTGTTCATGCCCGCTTGAGTATGTTTCGCCGGACCGTCTCAACTGGGTCGTGTTGAAACCGGTAGTAGATGAACCCACTGAGTTTGTTTCGCTGGGTCTTCTCAGTTGGGGCGCATTGGATCCGGTGGTAGCATTAAAGCGCGACCGTCGTTATTAACACAAGGTCCGTCATAATAATAATACCTTTAATATAGACAGAACCATTGACAATATGTAGTAAAAATATTAGACTTAAACTAGATAATTAAACATAATCTCTTGACAATAACTTGATACGAGCTAGCTAAATATCATTTCTGTAATAAAATAAATTTTATAAATGTTTTCATACAAGATGTACCTAAATATCTATGTTACTAGAAATAATATCTAATGTATACAACTATATTACTACAAACATGTTCTGACTATTTACAAGCGCTTTTTTAAAGTCTACGTGAATAAAAACCTTTTTTATTTTATTTTATTTATTTATTTATAATATATATTTCTAAATACATAAATTATACAAACACACGGAACGAACAATCGTGCTCAACGCACAAAGATTTATTCGAGATGGGCTCTCCTGTTTAACAGACAGGATCACTAACTTTTAATAAGACCAACAGGCAGTCCACAAATAAACACTATAATAATACTGATTAGATAAATATCAAGATAACGACACTCGAAATCAATACAAAAGTGATTATTACTCCAAATTACTCCACAAGGTACAAATTACACCTAAAACTCATATCATTACAGGATCCCAACTTAAAAACCAAATTGTACTCCTTACATCAGCCAACAAATTAAAATCTTACGAATTAATTACTGCTTGTTCAGCTTTTTAGTTAGTCCCGTTAATTATTTAGTGGGAGTTCCAATTTACCCAACTTTGGGGAGATGGGTAATTATGATCCAACAAAATTACAGAGCGAACCATGATAATGAGGATAACTAAAGACTCTGTTTTAGCAAAGACCGTTAATCCGTAACTAGAATACAAATAAAAATAAATACCTTGAATTGGTCAATATTCAGCCTGCGATTTCCTTTGATATACAATGACGAAAATTGTGATAAACCTGTGTGGTTTTCAAAGAGATCGCAAAGATTGAACTCATATACCCCGTGTGAGTTTTTTTTTATTGATGTAGTAATAATTTTCCAATATTTCCTTGCCTTGTAAAATGAAGTTAGAAAATACAATATTATTATAGTGAAGGTTGGAGACTCACACGCAAAATTGTTGAGAACTATACCACCCAGCTATGTGGTGACGGCATAGAATATCATCACCCCATCTCATCCCGCTGGGGGGTGCAGAAATTGTCCGAGGGAATACCTAACAGAGAAAATGCAGCAGCGTTTTTCTGTGAACTATGACCATCAAACTACGATCGCCAACCTGTCTGCCAAACGAGGAGATTAATGGCCAACTATTCTTTGGGGATGCTGTTGTCCAGCAGTGGACGTACATTGGTTGATATGATGATGATGATGTTAATGATACAGCAACGTAGGTCCAACTTGGATCAATCGTAGAATTCAAATTAGCTGGGAATAGATTAAAAAGCTACCTAACATCTCAAGTCAGTGTCTCAAATTGAAATTCGTCGACCAGAGTATGTTGCCAGTGATAACTTACAGAACAGTGACATAATCGCTTACTAAAGACCTCATAAGAAGGCTCAAGGTCCCTCAAAAAGCAAAAGGAGAGGTCTATGCTTGGAGTTTCCTAGCATGATCGAATCAGAAATGTTCAAATATAGGTGCAGAAGCTGGTGAACCAAACTAGTGATCCAGCTTAGCCCAAAGAATAGCCTAGTTAAAGTGACAGTGGGCATGGCACATAGCTCGTAGAACCGATGGCCGTTGGAGAGAAAAGCTCTCGACTATGAACCAAAAGACGCAGTATAGGCAGGGCCCCTACGAGGTGGACCGATGATCTTGTGAGGGAAGCCGTTGGATGCGAGTAGCACTCAGCTGGTAATTATGGAGATATTGAGGATCGGCCTATGGCCAGCAACGGACATCTTTCGACTCATGTGATGATGATCATGTAAGAACATGTAAGAACAACAAAACGTTTAGTATAAATCGAACTCTCAGAATAACAAAGAGTATTAATTGACATAACCTACAATCGGTCACCGTAGCCTAGTTGGTACGCCGTAGCCTCCTGCCTATGAAGCTGGTGGTCCCGGCTTCGAATCCCGGTAAATGCAAACATTTGTGTGATGAGCACGAATATTTGTTTCTGAGTCATGGATGTTTTCTATGTATATAACTATTAATCTATCTATATAAGTATGTATATCGTCGCCTGGTACCCATAGTACAACAAGCTTTGCTTAGTTTGGGGCTAGGATGATATGTGTGACATTGTCAAAAGAAAAAAAAATTAAACCAATGTCATCCACGACCAATAACATTGCTGCATCATAACGAAACGTATGTAATCGATCCGTGACGTAACGAACTCATTACGTCACGGATCGATTACATACGTTTCCTTTTGTGTAATGACATAATAATATTATCTTCATTCAGTAAATAATTTGTATATGTAGGCCATAATTACTCCAGTAACTAAATACTAAGATGAAGCATATCATCACCATCATAACCGCTGAAAGAAGTCCACAGCTGGACAAGCCTTTTTTTTATCAGAGGTCGACAAACGAGCAAGTGGGTCACTTGATGGTAAGTGATCACCGCCGCCCATGGACACTCGCAACACCAGAGGTGTCGCGGGTGCGTTGCCGGTCTTTAAAAGTCAGCAAACAAGTGTTGCTGACCCTTCCCCCACCCCAATGAGCTCTGGCAACCTTACTCACACTCGGAAACACAACATTAAATTATTAATGTTTTAATTAAGGAGTGTCTTCTGTAAGGTGGAGGTACTTCCCCAGTCGAGCTGCTCTTTGAGCGCTCGACTGGGGAATGAACGGACAATAAACGCTATGCCCTACCTCTGCTAAAATTAATCATCTTGGGGGAACTGCTATAATTGCCACGCTTGGCAGACGGGTTAGCGATCGCAGCTATATGATCATAGTACTCAGAAGTAATCTGCTGCCGTTCCTCTGGTAGGTATTACCTCGGGTCGACTTCTACGCTGCAGACGGGATGAGATGGGGTGATGATATTCTGGTATTCGCCGCCGATGTAATGTAACTTAAATTTTTTTTATCATCGTGCTCATACGTGTATCGTGTCTATGGATAGGTCTTCAAAAATGATATTGAGGTTTCTAATATATTTTTTTTCTAAACTGAATAGTTTGCGCGAGATACACTTCCAAAGTGGTAAAATGAGTGCCCCCCGCTGTAATTTCGAAAATAAGAGAATGATAAAACTAAAAAAATATATGATGTGCATTACCATGCAAACTAACAACAAAAAATTGGTTTGAACGAGATCTAGCAAGTAGTTTTACTTTAATACGTGATAAATCGTAAACCGCAATTTGCTTTTATTTAATCGACTGAAATACTGGCTGCTACGGAACCATTCACGGGCGAGTCCGACTTGCACTTGGCCGGTTATTATACTCTGAAATAACCTCCAATCAAAAATATCTGACTGCAACCATAAAAATAAAACTGTTACTTTACAGCAATTGTAAATAAATCATAAACATAGCTAAGGATTATTTCAACACCACGAAAATCACCATTTTTTAATCCTACTACTGATTGTGTTGCAATAAGAGCTAAAACCAATGAATTCTGATCATACGCGAGAACTGATCACGGGATAAGGAACAAATTCTTCACTTAGGATAATGAATCACTGTATCGGCGATTTCTTCATATACAACTTAGTTGGCAAAGAAGCATACGGCCCATCTGATGATAAGTGGTCACCGTAGACTATAAACGCTTGCAACACCAGGGGAATCATTAACTCCCTTTTTAAAAGGCCCCATGCTGTAGTCTCTTGGGAAAACCGTAACAGGGAGTTCATTCCACAACCTCAACGTACGTAGTAAAAATTTCGCTGAAAGCGAACCGTACGAGATCGAAAGGGTTCGAGGATGTAAGGATGAACACCCTGATGTGGCGAGAAATAGTGGAAGTGGTCGTGGGCATCAAATCAAATTTTACAATTGATTTATTATAGAAGAAGAAGCTGAGATTGAGACCAACCATATTATTATTAAAACTGACGTAAGGAGCTAACATAATTAAAGATAAGTAATGGAATCAGGCGTCAATTTGCGGAAATCCATAACCATCAAAATATAAAATCAATATGTAGTGTTAATTCCGCTAATTCAGTTAAATCATGCCGGGATTCAATTTGCACCGCTCTCCCGCCCGCAAAAATGTGCACATGCAAGAAGGACAATAGAAAAAAGCAAATTACATGCGCCTGTACGATACCCAACACGTGTTTCAGTCGTCCACGGACCATTCTCAAGGGCTGCTAACTCGTCGAGTGCTCGAAGGAGTCTCCTTCTTAATGAAAGATAGTAATGAGTAACTCACGTTATTAATTTGATGTTGGATTCGGCCAAGAGTTTCGACTTCTTCAGGAAGTCATGTTGCGTTAGGGTGAAAATTCCTATGTGTATCTACGTATCATTGCTATCAGCATCATCAAGTTGGGAAACACGAAGAACGGTGTGATATACGGTTAAAGATTCTTTATTTCTCTTAAGAATACATTCACTTAAATACTTAATATAGGACACCAAGCGTGGAGAAATTAAATACTTAATATAGGACACCAAGCGTGGCTACTTACCAATACTAAACTAAAATACTAAACTTAACAATACAAATAAACACCTAAACAATTTACAAATAACACAAATACGAAATTCCATCCATCCATGCCGACAAGATTATAATTTTTTTTTGTAGTCCGGTCGGTAGATATGAACGAAGCGCACACGGCGCTTCGCAGCGTATCTAGTATCTATAAAACAATTATATTTTTAAGGCCCATACCATAGTGCGCAGCAACGTGAACTGTCAATGGAAATAAGATTTTTTAAATTTTATTAGTATTATATACATATATATATATAATAAATAAATAAAAAAGGTTATTATTCACGTAGACTTTAAAAACGCGCTTGGAAATAGTAAGAACATGTTTGTAGTAATATAGTTGTATACATTATTATTTCTAGAAACATAGTTATTTAGGTACACATTGTATTGATTGTTTGAAAACATTTATAAAATGTATATTATTATAGCAATGATATTTAGCTAGCTCGTATCAAGTTATTGTCAAGAGATTATGTTTAATTATCTAGTTTAAGTCTAATATTTTTACTACATATTGTCAATGGTTCTGTCTATATTAAGGTATTATTATTATGACGGACCTTGTATTAATAACGACGGTCGCGCTTTAATGCTACCACCGGATCCAATGCGCCCCAATTGAGAACACCCAGTGAAACAAACTCAGTGGGTTCATCTACTACCGGTTTCAACACGACCCAGTTGAGACGGTATATATTACACACGGATATATTATATATGAGCTGACTATGTCGGTGCTTAGTATTAGACTGTCGTCGACGTAGGGTCTTTTTGTTAGTACCAATTTCCACGTAGCACGAATGCTCCAGCCGCTATCCCGGTTGAAGTTTGGGCCACAGAAATAAAAGACGCGATGTCGTGCGATTCGCATTCGCCCTGAAGAAGTCGAAACTGTTAGCCGACTCCAACATTAAATGAAGTGAGTTACCAAATACTATCTTTCATTAAAATATATTGTTAGAAGAGTAAATGCGGGGAACAGAGTGAATGGGGCACTACACGCTTTTATGAGTAGCCGACAAGTCTCAAAGAAGGCTCGACTGGCCGTGCACGATGGAGTTTTAGTGCCAACTTTAATCTATGGAAGTGAAAGTTGGGTATGGCAGAAAAAGAATGAAAGTAAAATAAATGCAGTGGAAATGAGAGCTCTGAGAAGTATGTGTGGTGTGACTTTGAGAGGCCGAATTCGAAATACTGATGTAAGAGAGCGTTGTGGTGTGAAAGAGGATGTAGTCACAAAGAATGAAAAAGGTATGCTGTGTGTTTTAGCCATTTAGAAAGGATGAATGAAAGAAGATTGACAAAAAAGTATACCTGGCCTGTGTGAATGGTACAACCGGAAGGGGAAGACCTCGTAGAAAATTCTCTGATCAAATCGGAGACGTACTCAAGAAAGGTCAGGTCAGAAGTACCCTAAGCCGGCGAGCATGTATGAAGAATATAATGTCAGTAAACGAAGCGAAAGAGGTGTGGAAGGATCGTGACAAATGGAAGTCCGTTGTCTCTGCCTACCCCTCTGTGAGACAGGCGTGAGTCTATGTATGTATGTATCTTTCATTATGAGACAAACCATACATGGGTCACACAGATATTTGTTCAGTGTACGGAACGTATTCGAAACACGAATGCTCTAATCTAGTAACAAGACGACGTCGTCTTAAATTAGCTTCTTCCGTTTGACAGGTTCCTTCAGCAAAAACACATACATATGCTAAAACGTAACATGTCACATTTTGCTGATGGAATTCATTAAAATAGTAATTGCTTAGTGTATTATATAAAGACATTTCAACATTCGAAATGAAATGTTTATTGTGTAAACTGTTCTTGTTATTTCTACTTCGGCGAAGAGAACACAAAATTGGTTATTATTATTTTGTGCAAAGAAAATGGAGTGTTATTTTCCCTGTTGTTATTTTTAAGGTTGGATTAAAATAATTTTATGTAATAACTAATGGGTCACTGAATTAAGTACGGTTAGAAACTCGAGGGGATTCGTAGTGACGAAACAAAGGTCGTGGCACCGGGTTGAAATGCTTCAATATGGCCGCCATTTGTAAAATCTCGTGAAAAATTGTATACATAGGTATACAACATGTGACGTAATTAACGCACTTCCTGAAAATAGTTTGTTCAGAATTCTTTACTGAATCAATTTATATCATTTATAATATAGGTAATTTTTTAAACAAAAATAATTAAAACTACGGAAATTATTCTCATATCAACCCTGTAGAGTCAAAACCAATTGAAATGGACCGTAAGTCAAAGTAATAAGACTAATAAATCGTAGTTTTATTTGTATTCATACAAATTCCATCATTCAATACAAAATAAAGAATAATAAACTCTATTCCAAGAAACTAATTTAGTAAATAACAATGCATATACATACATGTTAAATAAAAAATTCAGGTTAGTTACAACATAATATTCTAATTGGGGTGTTTGAGGGTGTGCGTTAATTACATTACATGTTGTATATCCTGGTTCCCCCTGGTGCACGTAAGACGTAGCGGTTAAGACGGTCGCCTCGCCACGATTGATGCTTTCGAGATAGTACCATATTTTTTTAATGACATAAAAACCTCCACCTTGTCATAATCGTCTTGCACGATGTCCACCTCACAGCTCTGACTTATTCACTTGAGAAACTCATTCGAAAGAAAGATAAATTGGACAGATGAAAGGGTTTCTTTGTCCAATCTATCTTTCTTTGGAATAAGTTTCCTGTTGGATACAAGAAGCCTGAGAGTCGCTTCCCTTTAAACGTCAGGGAGTTGGTGCTATTACACTCCCGTGTCTCGGAGAGTACGTAAAGTTGTCGATCCAGTACCTGACCTCTCTCCGGTCTTATCGCTAGTCGTACCATCGGATTATGAGAGTGGTGAAATATAAAGGGAGTGTCCATTGAGACTGGCCTTGGAGACCAAAATTTAATAATTTTGCTAGCCGAATTTTTGAAAGACTTTTTTTATGATAATACCCGCACTAGGAAAATTAGCCCTGTGTCACGGGGCCCTTTACTAACATATAATTGACAGATAAAAAAGTACATCCAGACTCAGAACAGCTATATATGGGCCTCATAAATACTTTTCCTGTGCGGGAATCGAACCTAGGACACGAAGTGGTAAGGCACTTCGTATTTTTTGAGATAACTTTTTATTGTACACAAAAATAATTTACAGTAAACAAAAGTACAATAAAATAGAACAAACAATTGTATAATTGGCGCCCTTAATCACGAAATGTGATCTTGTCCAGATAACCTATTCAGGGATCGGAGTATGGAGCATTATAGACAGAGCACTACACATTACAAAAATACAGCGAGTTTTCTACGACATTGCAGATAAATTACATACACACATATATAGGTATAATAAATTACATACTAGTTTTTAGTCAGTTAACGAATCATAATATTAACATGTGAAGCAAAACATTTGTACCCCTTTTTACGAAAATTACGCGGATGGACCAGTATGAAATTTGGAACAGTAAAAGTTAATATGGAGAAAGTGACCGAAAACTAATATTTTTATAGGCATTATAAGTAAATTAATTTAATAAAAAAAAACACTACCCACACTACCATGCTCTTGACATACTGAGAGACTGAGAAGAGATAACAAAACTGTGTCGTAAATGACGACAGATTAATTTCAAAATAACAATAAGTGTTAGTTGTTAATACCTACAAACAATGTTTTATAATTACGATACGCGAAAGTTTAAAAGTGTATGGATTAATTTATTTTGTTTTTAATGTCTACGGTCCTTGACAAGAGAACAAACAAGTTCAAAGCTCAAATGGTTGCCAATCAGCCTTCGTCGAAATGCTCATGTTCTTTCTTTATTATATAACACTCTCTTTAACCCCGGTATACCTGTATACCTCAAAAACCATTTCGAGATTCTCTGTGACACGCATACCAGATTCCTAAGATCATCACTTAACCTAAAGCTGCATACTCTTATGCACTCTACAATATTTATTTTTAAGTTGTATAGTATGCACTGTATTGTATTTATACATAGTATTATTATATCTTTATACATATATTTATGTATATGTTTATATTTATTCATATTTTTATACTTATCTACTTTTTTATTTGTTGCACACCTACTATTTTTACAATAATTACGGCTCCTATCCATCCAAAGGTTGTCTGGAAGAAATCGCTTGATGCGATAAGACCACCTATTGTACATGATTGTGTTATTAGTGTCCTATGAATTTGTCGTGTATGAGTGTGTACAATAAAGAGTATTTTATTCTATTCTATTCATTAATGGTCAAATTTTGAACAAGTGCGATCTCTAGTTATTAGAAATGTCTCTTTTAAGTTAATATAATTAAGCCTACTAAATGTTGTTTTAGATGCACTAGTGGTCTATACATTAGCTAAGTGTTTTTAGTAAAAATAATCTTCCACATTATCTTTTAGTGAACGACACCCAATCCTTGCCTTGACGGTAAGATTGGGTGTCATTCACTAAAATATTATGTTACATAAATGACCTCAAGTTCATTGATGTTACATAACCCAGATGTTACGGAGACGTAATCTTTGTTACAACTTAACTGATGCTATTAATAATGTATTAATTAACAAGCTGGTTAAACGGTGTCTGTAAGTACAGTAAACAACCCTATCATTATTATTGTCGATAAATAACAGAGAACCGTGAACAGAGTGCTGGGTTTTCTAGGTCCAATGAATAAGCTTACATATTCAACGTGGTAATAGTTATTTCATAGTAACAGCAATAACCGTTTCGTATGACTGTATTTATAATACATAATGTATTATATTAATATAACAAAACATATTAACGATTATATATCAAAACGGTAGCACATTGTCTCGCTATTATAATCATGCGAGTGTCACGTAACTTCGCCAAACACGCTTAATGAGCTAGAGGCTTATAAGATGAGCTGCTATTGCCAAGTTATTATTTTTAATGGAACCTTCTCATTTTACGGGACAAAGAGTAACTCCGAAACAACGCTCCATATTTTTACTAATGGTTTAACTTTTCGATTCGATATAATCATTATAACAGAGCATTGCCAGATGCTCTCACCGGAAGTGATTGGTGAAGTTAAGCAACTAGGCTCGCGGTCAATCCATCGATGGCTGACCGCCAAAGTTGTTGAAATAATGAAAATTTATTCAGCACTTGGGTACATACACTTGTACTTGTCAAGCTCACAATGCAATACATAAACATAGTTTAAAACAGTAATTAAAGCAATAAAATATTTTGAATTAGTCCGTCCGTGCGGTCTGTTTCGTCACATATATTTTATTAAATCCTTATATAATTAATAAATAGCAAGTTACTAAGCTATTATTGTTACATTTAGAAATGGTGGCAGGTTTAATTTCAGAGCTTCGGAGGGAACGTTCAGCTGCCGGTTGTAGCCATAAGGCAACAGCCGTTAAGCTATATCAGAGGCCTATTGGGCGGCTTGTACAACCCTAACATGACACTAAGATAACCACTGCCTATACAATAATAATAATAATGTCCTCCTAGCCGAATTCCGGCCACGGCGGCCAGTCTCAATAGAGGTTAGCCATCTGCGCGGGACATATTATAGTGCTCAAGTGTGTGTGCAAACACAAGAGCACTTTCTACTCCATCACTCTCATGATCCGATGGGACGCCTAGCGACACGACCGGAAAGAGGTCAGGTACAGCACCGACGGCTTTACATGCTCTCCGAGGCACGGGAGTATAATACCACCAACTCCCAGACTTCGGGCTGAGAAACTTTTCTTTTTACAGAAAAATCCCAAAATCACTTTCGGCCCGACCCGGGAATTGAACCAAGGACCTCGTTTCTGCGGGTGAACACGCTACCGCTAGACCAACGAGGCAATAAGTAAGTAAGCCACGCTTGGATACGCAGCTTCCTTCTGTGTACTATGACCATCATACTGCGACCGCCAACCCGTCTAGTTGCCAATCACAGTAAGATTAAGTTAAGCCGTCGGTCCAAGTTGTAGCCATTAAGTCGTTAAGCTATATCAGAGACCTATTGGGCGGCTTAAACAACTCTAACATTAGGGTAAACACACCCATACTGATTGTAATTAAGTTACAGATGTAAAATGACTGCTGCATAATGGCCTCCCACCTGAATCATCTTGAGGGATATGCCATAATCGTCACGCATTTGCATTGGCAGACGGATTAGCGATCGCAGTAGGATGGTCATAATATTAAGAAAGAAGCTACTGCCCGTCCTCTGGTAGATATTTCCTCACGTCGACTTCTACGCCCCTCACCTGATGAGATGGGGTGATGAAATAAAAATAAAATAAAAAAGGTTTTTATTCACGTAGACTTTAAAAAAGCGCTTGTAAATAGTCAAAACATGTTTGTAGTTATACAGTTGTATACATTAGATATTATTTCTAGTAACATAGATATTTAGGTACATATTGTATGAAAACATTTATAAAATTTATTTTGTTATAGCAATGATATTTAGCTAGCTCGTATCAAGAGATGTCAAGAGATTATGTTTAATTATCTAGTTTAAGTCTAATATTTTTACTACATATTGTCAATGGTTCTGTCTATATTAAAGGTATTATTATTATGACGGACCTTGTGTTAATAACGACGGTCGCGCTGTAATGCTACCACCGGATCCAATGCGCCCCAGCTGAGAAGACCCAGCGAAACAAACTCGGTGGGTTCATCTACTACCGGTTTCAACACGACCCAGTTGAGACGGTCCGGCGAAACATACTCAAGCGGGCATGAACACGGGATGATATTCCGGTTAGCGTAGTTGGTAAATGCTTGCTTTTCACGCGGCAAGTCGTGGGTTCCATTCCCACCCAGGACAGATATATGTGTGCATGAACATGTCTGTTAGTCCTTATTCTGGGTGTAATTGGGTAACTTGTATTTACAAAAAAATATTGTAGATTTTTTTTTATCATTTATCAGGTTTCCATAGTACAAGCTCTGCTTAGTTTGGTATCAGATGGCCGTGTGTAAATAATGTCCCAGCACATAAAATTTTAATAACTCATTTCTTAAACCATTCTACTTTGAACCTAGTTTAGCCTTTCAGGAAGTATTTATTTTAGTTTAAAACTTTCTCACTCATATATTGTTATATATATGAAATATTGTTCGAAATACCATTTTTTTCTTAAAAAATAAATATTTATGCATTCTATACCAAAGATACCAGTAGTAAATAAAATATTATAATCTGGTTTCCTCGTTTAATTATTTCCTTTAATTAAAATACTAAGTAGTCATATTTTAAATAAGATTCCCATATTCTTATACATACATACATAGACTCAGGCCTGTTTCTCAGAGGGGTAGGCAGAGACAACGGATTTCTATTTGTCACGATCTTTGCACACCTCTTTTGCCTCTATATTCTTATAAATGTAAAGAAATTTATAAATCAACATAATATTATGAATTAAATTTATTTTTGTTATTAAAAGCTTAAATTATTTACTTTACCAGAGTACTTTCAGATCTAAATTATAAATTTTATTTTTATATCCATCACTGTTTGAGTATGAATCAGTAATTGCAATTTTATTTTATTATCTATACTCATAATCCTAATAGTATACAGTTGGGAGTAATGCAAAAACACAATTTATATGTAGCTATTTCTCAGAAACTGTGACAGCTGTCTCTCAATTTTAGATTCACAAAATTAAAAAAAAGCTCGTATAGGAAGTAGGTAAATACATTATTATATTGCAAGTGGGTTATTATGTTATGCCAGTGATCTATTTTAAATCCCGAATTACTATGAAACTGAAGTGATTCATCTTATGTATATGCCATAGAGTGCGTCGAAAGGTAGAGTAATAATGTAGAATAATAGAGATACTAAAGTTCAAAAAATAATCCGTTTATGTTTTTTTTTAATAATACCTGTCGTTATAATTACTTTCTAAATATAACCTTATGTATGTAATATATGATAAAGTTCAGAAAATTGTACATACCTGGCAGTAAGACGTTCAAATCCTGAATCCCGCAATCATTTTATCATCACTCTGATGATCTTCTGCAACCCCACTTCTGTCAAATGGCACATCATACGCGTACACTGACACTAACCACTTAAAAAAAAAACAAAATACTATCAGTTTGAAGAAAAATAAATTTGAACGTCGCGCGGTTTATTTTTTTAAATTAGAACATCGGTGAAGATAGAGTCTGTGAGAGACGTGCGTGCGCTCCGGAGGCGGAATGTATACTGAGGGGGTGGGTTGTGGCGCGCGCAAAACTGTTGAATCCATCCACTGGACCATTCCCGCTGGTTGTGGTTTCTTATTTTAGATAATTGGGTGCTGTATTGTGTTTCTTTTATTTTACTAATTTATTATTCTATGATAATAACATACTACGTATATTGCTACAAATATTTCTTGATCACATGGGATAATAATTCAGTCCATTTGTGTAGGGAAGTAGATTAATAATTTGACGATAATAATTCTTGACTGAAGCTAAGAAAAGGCGGGAACAGGTCGTATCCATCGTTTGTATAATAATGATGTAAATTTCTGAAATATATTGGAGGTCAACCAGGGTTATACGATCTAGGAATACAACCCATTTGGCTAGGGGGTATTATTTTTCCAAGCCCTGATATATTTAGTAGCTACTGTCTTGAATATTTATATTTTGTATTAATTTATTCATATTTATTTCTATTTAAAGATTAGCCATGTGGTTTGGGCCCAGAAAGAATAACAGAGACACCCTATGCCAAATTCCGAGCGTGTTATAAAAGGCGACTAAAAGATACAGCAAGTAGTCGGGCAGGTAGCTCCACCTGTATACTAGCTCCTTAGCCTCCGCAGTTAGGTGGCTAACTGCGGAGGCTAACTCCCATGTTAAGCGCGGTGACTACGGCAAACACCTTCACATGGCATCGTTACAGAAACCTTTGGGAGAGTTTTGGACATAGGTCCAGCAGAGGACAACATTAGACCAATGACCATTTTAAAAATATGCTTCTTTTAATAAAATGGTTTTCTTTTTTTTTTTTTTTTAATAATTGGTAACTTAAGTCTAATACACTTTGAAACTCACCAAACTATATTGTTTAACGGCGAGAAGCGCTCTTATTCTACTACTTAAACCTACTTTACTCTATATATTATACTAAATATCAACTAATAAGCTACTTAATCATATTATAACTATCAACAGATATCATATGTACTTAATTACTACAACAGTGCATCTTTTAATTTCTTTTTTAACAAGCCAATACTGATTTTTGGGTTCTATCTTAGTAGATTCATTTTATTAAATATATTGGGAACCATAAATTTATTTGTCCTTTCTCCATAATAGTTAGTCACTTTTGGTTTAGTTAGCATTTGTTCCCTCGCCCTTCTGGTATTATATTTATTCTCTATTACGTACCTCTTTGTATTGATCGCTATAGTAGTATTCTAGTCCTATTAAATATTCAACTTTTTGTTAATTGGCAATATTTTACATGTATAAAATAGCTTGTCATATTCTTACTTACTAGATATTCTTGACATTCTTACTTACTAGATACTTTAACAGTCTTATTTGCATAATTAGTTTTGAAAGCTCTGAGAAGAATGTGTGGTGTGACTTTGAGAGACAGTATACGAAATACTGTCGTAAGAGAGCGTTGTGATGTGAAAGAGTTTAGTCACAAAGATTGACAAAAGTATGCGGAAATGGTTTGAGCATTTAGAAAAGATGAATGAAAGAAGATTGACAAAATAAGTATACCTGACCCGTGTGAATGGTAGGTACGTAAAAGCTTGCCCAGCCTGCCCTGCCACATGTTCATGGCAGGATCTTAGAAATGCCACAAGAAGGGCAATCAGTGTGGCCACGTTCTGGGCCACAGAGATTTAAGAGTTTGCCATCGAAACGCTAAGAAGATGGTACATCATCATCATTATCATATCAGCCGAAAGACGTCCACTGCTAAAGGCACAAAGGCCTCCCCCAAATATATCCTCAATAGCCGGTCCTGCGCACTCAGCGGCTCCCCACGATCTTCGCAAGATCGTCGGTCCACCTTGTAGGGGGCCTGCCCACGCTGCGTCTTCCGGGTCGTGGTCGCCACTCGAGAACCTTTTTGCCTCATCGGCTGTCGGTTCTACGAGCTGTGTGCCCTGTCCACGGCCACTTCAGTTTGGCAATTCTTTGGTCTATGTCGGCTACTTTGGTTCGCCTGTGAATGGTACAGACGCCAGCTGCCCCAATCTGTCAAATTCATTTTATAGATTTTCAACTTTATCACATATGTATAAGGTTCATTTTCCATTGGGGAAATTTGACCGATTGGGGTAGCTTGATGTGCTGGCGTCTGTACAACCATAGCAAATTCTCTGACCAAATCGGAGATGTTGTTGAGAAAAGTCTGGTCAGAAGTATCCTAAACTAACAAGCATGTATGAAGAAGATAATGACAGTATACATAGTAAAAGAGGTGTGCAAAGATCGGGACAAATGGAAATCCGTTGTCTATTACTACCTCTCTGGGAAACAGTCGTGAGTCTTTGTATGTATGTATTCAATTGAAATCTGCTTGATAATTTGAGCCACTTAGTAGAGGCCATTGTTAATTGAAAGTTACGTGTTAACTTCGATGAGATATTGTTATGTGTCGTGTTATACACAGTAGCATGGAAGCGTAAATTTTGTTTAGTTGAACGTAGTATGTTATACGCTCTGCTTAGATATTTGACAGCAAGGATGGAACGTGCGTGTTTGTTCCAAATAAATGAGCATATTTTTCGTTTCCATGACAGGATAAATAGACTTAGTGAGTCCTATTCACAAGTGAGTTTCTTGTGACGGGCCGGTTGGCGTGTTAGGTAAATGCTTGCCTTTCACGCCGCAGATAGTAGGTTTAATTCCCACCCAGGACAAATATTTGTGTGCATAAACATTTCTGTTTGTCCTAAGTCTGGGTGTAATTATCTTTATAAATATGTATTTACAAAAGAAAAAAATATGTAAGATATCAATTACCTAGTTTCCATAGTACAAGCTCTGCTTAGTTTGGGATTAGATAGCCGGTTGTAAATAATGTCCCAGGATAATATTACTATTATAAATATACACTGTGTTTTGAAATATACCTAGAATCATTTTAAGTATACTGGTTTTAGTATAAGTTTCATTTATTTTGTACTAGCTATGCCCCGCGGTTTTAGCCGCATTAAATTTTATAAATCATAGCCTATATGTTTATCCAGAGTGTCAGCTAACTCCATACCAAATTTTATTAAAATCGCTGTAGACATGACAAAGTAAGAAACATATACACACTCACAAACTTTCGCCTTTATAATATTAGTGGGAAGATCTATGGTGGCTTATAGGGACGGATACAAAAATAAACATAAATGTAAATTTTAATCTTAAGACACCTCTCTTTTCGTATCGAGAATTAAACACCAGACAATAAATCTCTATTTTTGCCTACTCCATCCCAATAAAAAGCGTACCCCGAGATCAGAGCACGTCTAACTCGATTCTAAGTAGTCAAATCAAAAGGCGGCACGATCTAAAGCTGCACTTCCACTGTATAGTATGACGTGTAACAGAAAAAGCTGCAATGTTTCTAACTTCTTCAAACGTCAAACAAAGAAATAATTCCAGAATATATTATGTTACTCGACCAGTGTGTGAGAAGGCTCAAGGTCATCCAAAGAGCAATGGGGATCGGGATCAGAAATGTTGAACTCCGCAAACAAACCAAAGTCACCAACATAGCTCGAAGAATTGCAAAACTGTAGAGGCATTGGGCAGAGCACATAGCTCGTAGAACCGACGGCCGTTGGGGCAGAAAGGTTCTCGAGTGGCGACCAAGAACAGGAAGACGTAGCGTGCTGCTGAAAAGGCCTAAGCTCTTTCACTTCTTTATTGATTTTGAAGTGGTATCTCAGATATAATTTGACAGGGTGATGTCATTTCGCAATCTCAACTTGTGTAGGAAGAAGTTTCCTTGGAACCATAAAGTATGAGACCGCATAGGTTTCAGACCAAGGGAATCAATTTACTGTCAGTGGCTATTAGGGTAAGGTTTGATAATCACAACAGCCAGTAACAAACCATTCCATTGTATTTAATAGCAATAAAACACACACAAGAAGACAAAAAGTTTATACAAATGACATTACTAATTTTGTCGTATAACTGTTTATTTTCGTACTGTATGGAGTAAAATAAACATTTTCTTTTTTTAACTGTGACATTATTTCATATATATATTTTTACGAATAAAAAGATACGATGCATTTATGGTACTTTACCGTTTCTTTAATTGTTATATCGAATCATTTTGTGTAATATGAAGAAGATGTAAAAGAATTAGACGGCATACTCACTGAAGCATTTATCACTGTAAAGAATTTTAATATCAATATTGTTTTAGGACATGTTTTAAAATATGTTCAGTTTATTTTGTTACATACTATAGATAGATGTCATACCAATTTCAGTTGGTTCCTATACCATAGATAAATGATTTTAGTTAATGAAAATTTGAATTTTTATTTTACAAACAACCTTACTACTAACTTTAAAATCATCATAATGTCTTACAATTATGCAAATTATTTTAAATAACTGGGTCTTCGGGTGGTTGCAGGAGTGATTCCCACCCTGTATAAGTATCTATATAAAATAAAATATTTGTTTCAGGGCCAGTTGTAGTAACCTTGGAGATGGCTCTCCAAGGTTTAATACATTTCAGTTGTCTTTTAATAATGTAAAAAGTTACAGGTCGTTAGAACCGTAACACCCTTATTTAAAAACGAAGTCTAAAGTTACACTGCAGTTGAACTATAGATCAAGCAATCTCATTGGATGGTTTTCGACTAAACCGAGGATCAAATGCAGTTAAACTTTAGACTTCGTTTGTACATAAGCGTGTTATAGCATATACTATCTGCTTTATACATTTTTGTTACTGGTTTTCTATAAGAACAACAGCCATCTGGCATGTTTAATTCTGGCGTTCAGCCAGAACTGGGAAAATACGAGAACCATTACCGAAACTTATGGTCTTTTGAACTTTTATGAGACCATTAAACAATTGTAACAGCTTATTAGTTTGAGAACTTAAATTTCAATACTAAAGGACGATAGGAGGTGAAGTAGAAGGTGGATTAGTGAACCAACCTTGCAAGTATCTACCAACCACGCCAACTGGCTCGACAAAATAATGTAATAATTAAAATAATATATATATATTTTTTTTTATATCAGAGGGCGACAAACGAACAAGTGGGTCACCTGATGGTAAGTGATCACCGCCGCCCATGGACACTCGCGACACCAGAGGACTCGCGAGTGCGTTGCCGGCCTTTTAGAGTCAGCAAACAAGCGTTGCTGACCCTTCCCCCCACCCCAATGAGCTCTGGCGACCTTACTCACACTCGGAAATACAACATTAAAATTATTGATGTTATTATTAAGGAATGTCTTTTGTAAAGAAAATTAATTAAGAAAATTAAATTTAAATTAAATGAAAATTAAGAAAATTAAACTAGATAATTAAACATAATCTCTTGACAATAAATATCATTTCTGTAATAAAATAAATTTTATAAATGTTTTCATACAAGATGTACCTAAATATCTATGTTACTAGAAATAATATCTAATGTATACAACTATATTACTACAAACATGTTCTGTCTATTTACAAGCGCTTTTTTAAAGTCTACGTGAATAAAAACCTTTTTCTATTTTATTTATTTATTAAAAGTGGAGGTACTTCCCCAGTCGGGCTGCTCTTTGAGCGAATGAACGTTATGCCCTATCTCTCTTAAAATATAATATATATAATAGGACAAATGTGATAATATAAAGCCCTTGTCCGACAGCACTGACAATATTATGTACGTTTATATGATAAGCAGCTATTATATAATTCTAGAGTGTCACGCCGAAAATCAGCAGTTAGGTAATAACGATTTATTTTTCTAAATTTGTGAGAGTATTTTTATTATTTTTATAGTTAAATTAATATTTTTCAATTATAAAGTAGCTGGCAGGTTAAGTGGCAAATGACCCTGGCTGCTAAGGTAAAGGTCGTGGGTTCGAAACCCATACAGGAAAAATTATTGTGTATGATGAGCACAATTATTTGTTCTGAGTCTGGGTGTAATTGATCTATAATAAGTATGTTTATAAGTTATCTTGTTGTTATAGTGCAGGCAGGCTTATTTTGGGATCAGTTGGCAATTCTAGTAATCCCAAGATATTTATTTTATTATAAAATAACTAAGTCAAAATCAACGTGAGGATTTGCTACGAAATCGTAGTAGCATCTGCTACAAGACCGTAGAATAAATAGCTACGGGCTACGATATATTCACCACAGACCGTTTTCTTCGGCTAATGGACGTATCGCAGATGTGAAATACGAATCGTAATAGATATTCTTTTCTCCAGATTACAACTGTCGTACTGTCTTTTATTTAGCGAAAGAAACATTGCAAAATTCTAGCTTCAACTACTTTCATGGCTCGTTACAACTGGCGTGGTTGGTAAATGCTTGCCTTTCATGCGCAGTTGCATGAACATGTCCGTTTGTCCTAAGTCTGGATGTAATTATCTATAAACGTATTGTATTTACAAAACAAAAGTAGTATATCAGTTATCTGCTTTCCATAGTACAAGTTCTGCTTAATTTGGGATCAGATAGCCGTGTGTGAATAATGTCCCAGGATATTATTATTATTTAAAAAAATATCCTTTTGATCCTTCGTCACCGTAGTCTAGTTGGTAGTGCCTCTGCCTACGAAGCTGGTGGTCCTGGGTTCAAATCCCGGTAAGTGCAAATATTTGTGTGATGAGCACGAATATTTTTTTCTGAGTCATGGATGTTTTATATGTATGTAAGTGTTTATCTATCTATATAAGTATGTATATCGTCGCCTGGTACCCATAGTACAAGCTTTGCTTAGTTTGGGGCTAGGATGATCTGTGTGACATTGTCCCTATATATTTAAAAAAGAAAAAAAAAGATATTTAGCACGTTTCAGTACCACTATAGGAACGATATATGAGGAACACGGAGTCAAGTGGACGTGCTTATTAATGGTATGTTATATTGCAGAAACTCGCTGTAGGAGTTTAGATTTTTATCATGAAAAATATTTGCGTAAAGACTCTAATGATGTCGATGATGATGTTTATCAGTTGTCTGGTTGCCATAGTGCTAGCTATGCCTAATTAGGGATCAGATAGCAGTGTGATAAATATCTTTGGACAACTCAAAAGATATTTATTTATTTGTAATATTAAAGAAAACATGAAAACATGAAAGTATATGAAACAGATTCAGCGTTGTTATTCTCAAATGATCACCTGGATGAATGGTCATCTATCACCGTGCATTTCACAAGAAATTTTTGCCACGTACTAGCGCTCTGTGGAATCAATTCACTGCGGAGGTATTTCCGATCCGGTATTTATTTTATTTTTTATTATAATACATAATATGATACATCATCTACTTAACACTAAACATTTAAGAAGACAAGTTATTGAGGTAAAGACGAACTGTTAAATCTCTATAGGTGTATAAAACATTCGTAAAAAATCACTCAACATACTAAACACAGTTAAAAAAATCAATATCTATAAACTATACTACGAATGCAAATTAAACATAACCAAAAAATAAACATTTAAATTTGGATCAAAAGTTAAACATAAGAAAATGAACTAAAAACTAAAAAAAAAATTACAAATATATTATTTGATTTCTATGACATGTCAACCTTCAAAAAGCGAGTCTATTCTTTTCTTAAAGATCGGCAACACACTTGCGGCTCCTCTGGTGTTTCGAGTGTACATGGGCGGCGGTGATGACTTACCATCAGGTGACCCACTTGCTCGTTTGCCATCCGATTTTATAATAAAATATCGTGGCTTCCCCGACATCCATTCCCATTGCGGTCTCACACACATTTCACGTTGTCTAATAGTACCCATTCAACTATCCGAATTACCTAAACTTTGTCGAAACACCAATTAATTGATTTCGGGCTTTAGTTAATTTGTTGTGTCTAACTCAAACACGCATTGTACGAATATAGCTATATATACATAAAGGTAGAAATACACGAACGGCTTCAGTTACTATAATAAAAAATGACGTTGAGGCTGTGGAATTTTTGGAGAGCGGCCCAGATTTAAAGCCAGTCAAAATCTGGGCAAATACGCCTCAATTTTCCAGGCAGAGGTTAATGCCATCATTGTATGTGCAGAAGCCAAACTGCCAAAAGACTATGTCAATCGCACAATCTACATCCATTCAGACAGTCAAGCAGCTCCCTTGCCTCAAGGCTAGGGTGATATAGTGTCAGAGTTCAAACTCTGTCACTACAACACCTTAGGAACACGGCGATACTTCGATGGGCAATCTCTATCAATATCGAGGGCAACAAAAGTGCCGACGAACTTGCACGGGCTGGAGCTAAATTGGTCCTATTGACCACGCTGGACTAGTTCAGGTTGGCAGACTTTACATAACATCGACAACATTCTGGAGAACTCTCAGGCATGCAGGTTTCCTCACGATGTTTTTCTTCACCGTTTTAAGTACGAAATAATTAATATTTAACCATACTTGAAATTAATTAGAACGTGACAATTCCGCGCGTTCCAAAGAAAAGGCGTATTGACAAACAGTTAGACGGACGACGAATTGATCGTGTGTGAGTAGCCTTTTTACAGGTACGGTTCTTAAAAAGTAACTTTGAAATAAGTATATAACAAAACCTTACTTCACATAAAATTCAGGAAGTCATAAAAACTTTGTCTAAGTTAAAGTTTCTAATCTTTTAAATTACTTGAAAAGACTCAACGTACCAAGTAAAGCCTTTGTTAATGACAAGAGAATTGTGCTTGGTAAACTATACTCTGCTGTTTAAAGGTTGGCCATGTAATACTGACCTTAAACTAACGACTCTCCGAGGATATATAGAATTACTAGTGCTCAAGAGTTACCTAAAGGAGGAAACTGGCATTAATACAGGCAGTAAGTGAAAGCATAATGAAAACGGATACCCGATGGAACTATGATATTCGTTAAGCCGCTTGTTATTACAGTATTTTATATAGAACTAGCTGTGCCCCGTGGTTTTACCCGCGTTTAACTTTGTAAATTATCACATCTCCTCCCCCGTAGGTGATAGCGTGATAATATGTAGCCTACCTATATGTTGACCTGACCTTTTAGTAAAATTCATGCAACATTTGAAGTTAATCCATGCAGTCCTTTTTGAGTTTAGCCCGGACATACATACAGACAAATAGATAAACAGACAAAAATTCTAAAAACTATATTTTTGTCTTCGATATCGATTGTAGATCTCGCCCCAAGAATCCTTTTTAAAAAATATTCAATGTACAGTTTTGACTTTCCTACGATTTTATTATATGTGGAGATGTTTTTCTGTTTGAATTTTGGCCATGGCGGAAAGTCTGAGCTCTTGCTCACCATTAATATCCGGCTCATATAGCTTAGAGCAATTGAAATCAAACTGAAAGCATTTCAGAATGGTTCAGCATAATATATGTATAAAATACACGGTCGAATTAATGACCTCTTCCCTTCTGAAGTCGGTTTTATATGTGTGTGCGGTTACGTATGGAGTCCATCCTACCAGTATTAGAAATACGAAGTTTGTGAGTTTTGATATTATATGGATGTTTGTTACTATTTCACGTAATAGATTTTGATGAAACTTTGTAGTAATATAGCGTATATATCCGAATATATATGTATGTATAAATAGTATCGTATATTTATTTCGGTAGGCTGCACCTTGTGCCCCGTACATATTTAGCTGAATAATAGTTGTCTCGAGGGAAACTGGAATTTAATAAATGTTTGTGGCTTTAGAATGTAGATTAATGTAACTACCAGGTGGCATTAAACGTTCGTTCATTAAGAAATAATATATGAGTTTTTATACTATTAACGACTTCTTGTATAGATTGATAGATAGAATACTCTTTTAATCGTCCGGCGGGTCTCGAACCTGCACCATCTACCAATCCGGGTTAGGCGCTCTGCATTATATACATACGGTGTGTGCAAAACTGAGATCAGTACTGAGTATGTTTTACTGTTTAAAATCATCATTAAGTATAAAAACGTTGCGTGTTATTTATTTTGCTCTCGCCGAGTCACTGCTCAGCTACGGATTAAACACGTACGGTCGCACATTTAAAACTTATTTAGACAACATTAAATCATTGCAAATTCGCTTTATGAAATATCTGATTAATCCAAAAACATAACTTCAATATAAAGAAAATTATGCGAACCTTCTAGTCGAGTGTAAAGTACTACCTGTTCATGAGAAGGTCAAATACTTGGTGATACTGGAGCAGTTCTATAGTGACCAATATAAGGTACGGGTAAATAACAATTATAACACCAGGCGTGTACGAGAACAAAAATTTATTCGACCGTCAGTTAAAAACTATTACGGCGAAAGAACCAACAAGTATTTGACCCCAACTATATATAATCAATTTTCTTGGCTTAGGAAAGAACATGGTGTATCGCACCGCGCGTAAAGCATCCCTAAAAAATAAAGTTAAACAAATACTCCTAACTGAATTTTGTGAATGATTATGTTTTGTAAGTGGTTTGACAAAATTACTACTGTTACAATTATTTATCAAAATTATATGTAAGCTAGTTTGTACTTAGTTTAAGGAATTTAAAACAAGCGCTAATCCCGCCGAGAAACTGTTGCGCAGTTTGGTGGGTTTACAAACCAAAAAAAATATGTTATTCCAATAAAAACTCTATTTATTTTATTTATTATTATTATTAAGCTACAAACGATACACTGGCAGATTAAATTTAGGATTCCCTTGCTAACAGCCTTCCGGAGGATGTAGGTATTATCTATCGGCTTTGTTTTCTAGAAACAGGTGCAGGTTCGAGACCCGCCGGTCGATTAAATTTATGATTTCCCATTTTTGAGCGAAAATTTCGAATAATGCTATAAAAATTCAAATTTAAGAATACTCTGATGTTACTTTTATTTTGACGTTCTTATTTTCTCTTTCTAATATATTAAACCTAAAATAAATAAATAATCAGACAACCGATCGAGCATATATTGTGTTTGCCTGCTAAATAATTACAGTAAGTGGACCAAATCTCGTGTATATGGCCCATTGAGTATGTTTCGCCGGAGCGTCTCATCTGGGCCGTGTTGAAACCGGTAGTAGAGACACCCGCTGAGTTTGTTTCGCTGGGTCTTCTCAGTTGGGGCGCATTGGATCCGGTGGTAGCATTAAAGCCGTCGACCGTCGTTATTAACACAAGGTCCGCCATAATAATATCACCTTAATATAGACAGAACCATTGCCAATATGTATTACAAATATTAGACTTAAACTAGATAATTAAACTTAAACATAATCTCTTGACAATAACTTGATTCGAGCTAGCTAAATATCATTGCTGTTATAAAATAAATTTTATTAATGGTTTAATACTATCAATACATGTGTACCTAATATCTATGTTACTAGAAATAACAATGTATACAACTATAATACTACAAACATGTTCTGACTATTTACAAGCGCTTTTTTGAAGTCTACGTGAATAAAAACCTTTTTTATTTTTTATTTTATTTATTTTACTCTTTACTATTTGAGTATGTACAATTCAAACGGAAAGAAAATACATTGCATAAAAGAACAATGTACAACGGGCGGTCTTATTGCCTTAAGCGATCTCTTCCAGACAACCTTTGGATGGATAGGAACTGAAAGTAAAGTAAACAGTAGCAGGAGTGCAACAAATAAATTATACTAAGGACCTGTGATAAATATATTGCATACCGAATACTTAGTATGACTTTACAAATAAACGTATGTTAATAAACATATCATAAACTAATCATTTATAAACATATATAATACGTATATATAAATATTATATTCAGGTGTAAGAAATTATGAACATAGATAGTGATCCTTAACAAGCTTATTGAAAGTAGGAAGAGTCTGGGCACGTCTTATAGATATTGTCAGAGCATTCCACAATCTCACAGCTTGCACAAGAAATGACTTATCCATGAAATTATAATTTCTTGTATATAAACTGATTTTATGTGAGCTATGTGTCCGTGAATTGCATGTATGCAAAGTATTCCGTAATCCAAGCACTGGCTTTTTAGTTTAGTGACAAGTGACCTTATCTGCTAAGCCTAAGGTCATGGGTTCAATCCCCACTCAGGACAAATTGGATGATACAGAGATAATATTAAAAACAAAATTTTATTTATCTTTCCATTTATCTTTATATACGTAGAAATGTACAGACGCCAGCACATCCAGCTACCCCAATCTGTCAAATCTCTCTTATAGATTTTCAACTTTATAACAAGAGCATAAGGTGCACTTTAAATTGGGGGAATTGGCAGATTGTGGTAGCTAGATGTGCTGACGTCTGTACAAAGAGTGTGTTTTAAACACCATAACTAACCATAACGTTAAGAAAGAAAAGAAAGGTTCTCGAGTGAAGTCCACGAACCGGGAGACGGAGCGTAGGCAGGCCCCCTACACGGTGGACCGACGATCTTGTGCGGGTCACGGGAAGCCGCTGGATGCGGGCAGCGCAGGACCGGCTATTGAGGAGATCCTTGAGGGAGGCCTTTGTCCAGCAGTGGACGTCTTTCGGCTGATACGATGATGATGATGATGAACGATACCGTTACTATTATGTACATACAAGCGAAAAAAAAATTAGGAAACTGACTAACCTGGTAATATTACATTGGGCTCAAATCAAATGAGTTCAAATAACAAAGGTAAACATAACCTTGATGGAAATTTCTCTGTTTTATTCATCATTGTGATCGCAGTTGTTCTGCTCCGATCGATATGATTGTTCTTGTTTTCATTTTAAGTTGAAGATTCTATGAAAATACAACGCAATCTTTTAAAAAATGTTAGTATCTCGCACTTGGCCGGTTTTTTTTACTAAATTAGTTTCTTGGAATAAAGTTTATTTTTCTTTATTGTGTATTGAATAATGAAATTTGTATGAATACAAATAAAACTGCGATTTAAAAGTCTTATTACTTTGACTTACGGTCCATTTCACTGCTTTGGTTCATCCAACGGTTGTCTGGAAGAGATTGCTATAATAGCGATAAGACCACCGTTTGTAACTCATAATATAAGCTAACTTATGTTTCAATGTATGTTTTGATTTGGTGCAATAAAGTGTTATCTATCTATATATAATGTTTCTGTGTGATTACATTTCTTGTAAAGTTGACAAAAACCATAACTAACCAAACAGTTACCACAATATATAAGCGAAAAAAAATTGAGGAAACTCACTAACCTGGTAATATTACATTGGGCTCAAATCAAATGAGTTCAAATAATAAAGGTAAACATAACCTTGGTGGAAATTTCTCTGTTTTATTCATCACTATGATCGCGGTTGTTCTGCTCCGATCGATATGATTGTTCTTGTTATAGTTCATTTTAAGTTGAAGGTTCTATGAAAATACAACGCAATATTTTTAAATATTGTTAGTTTTATTTTACAGTTGTATTATTTATGCTGTTTATTTTATATAGTAGTATATATATTTTTTTTTCATCGATAATATATATATATATATATACATGTGTGGTATCTATGGATAGGTCTACAAAAATGATATTGAGGTTTTTAATATTATTTTTTTCTAAACTGAATAGTTTGCGCGAGAGACACTTCCAAAGTGGTTAAATGAGTGTCCCTCCCCTGTAACTTCTAATATAAGAGAATGATAAAACTAAAAATAAAAACTATCAACGAAAATTGGTTTGAACGATTAAATATTAAAATTAGGTCTTTACCTATGAAATTGCCGTTCTGCAGTACTGGCCATTTCAAATCAAAATAATTTTTGTTTGGCTAAGAATTCTAATTTCAAATTAATTTTATTTTAAAAACATGGATTCTTTTTTCCAAAAGTAGTCATTTCTTTATTGATTAGTGTTACATTTTCATCGCATTTCAATCTTTTTCGTCATCATGGATACGTTAAAAATTCGAGTAATTATGGAATATGAGTACCGTCGTGGCAGCAACGCGGCACAAGCGGCACGCAACATCAACGACGTTTACGGAGCTAACACTACAAACCAACGCACCACCTGTTATTGGTTTGCTCGCTTCCGTTCTGGAAATTTCGACCTGAAAAATGAACCTCGCGGTCGTCCGAAGACTTTGGTCGACAATGACGAATTAAAGGCGGTTGTGGAAGCTGATGATACACAATCTACGGCTGAATTAGCAGCAGCTTTCGACGTTAGCGTCAAAACAATATTGGTCCATTTGCGTCAAATTGGCAAGGTAAAAAAGCTTGACAAATGGGTGCCCCACGAACTCAATGATCGCCAGCGCGAAGTACGCGTCGAGACGTGCCTTGCACTGCTCAACAGACACACAAATGAAGGAATTTTGAACCGCATTGTTACCTGCGATGAAAAATGGATTCTGTTTGATAACCGCAAGCGCTCAGTAAGTTGGTTGGATCCTGGTTCAGCACCTAAACAATGCCCTAAACGAAAACTTACCCCTAGAAAAGTGATGGTCACTGTTTGGTGGTCTAGCGCCGGTGTGATTCATCACAGCTTCTTACCAAACGGGGTGAGCATTACTGCAGATGTGTACTGTGAAGAACTGAGCACAATGATGGAGAAGCTGGCGCATCTCCAACCAGCATTGGTCAATCGCTCGTCTCCGCTGCTCCTGCACGACAACGCGCGACCTCATACTGCACAGCAGACGGTCTCCAAGTTGCAAGAACTGGGGTTGGAAGCTCTCCGTCATCCGCCCTACTCACCAGACCTTGCGCCTACAGACTACTACTTTTTCCAGAATTTGGATAACTTCTTGGCGGGAAAAAAATTCAATACCCGAGAGGCAGTACAAAATGCCTTTGAAGAATTTGTTGCCTCCCGTCCAGCTGATTTCTTTAAGAAGGGCATCAATAAACTGCCACTGCGATGGCAAAGATGCATTGATTGCATGGGTGATTACTTCGATTAATACAAATAAAAAAAATCATGAAAAAAATTCGTTTAAATTTTTTCATACAAAACGGCAATTTCATAGGTAAAGACCTATTATTTATATATTTTATAGTATGTGTAAATATAATGAGTCTGTGTAATTTATGTACAAACGCCAGCACATCCAGCTACCTCTACCTGTCATATTTTTTTTATAGATTTTCAACTTTATCACATAAGCATAAGGGTCAATTTCATTGGGGATCTTTGGCCGATTGGGGTAGCTTGACGTGCTGGCGTCTACAACATGTAACTTAATTAACGCACTTCCTGAAAATAGTATATTCAGAAACGTTTACTGAATCGATTTATATCATTTTTAATATAGGTAATAATTATAGTTACGGAAATTATCGTTATTTAACCCTATACAGTCAAAACAAATTGAAATGGACCGTAAGTCAAAGTAATAAGACTTTAAATCCCAGTTTTATTTGTATTCATACATATTCCATCATTCAATACAAAATAATGAAAAATAAACTTTATTTCAAGACACTAATTTAGTCAATAACAATGCGTATATCTACATGTTAAATAAAAAAACTCAGTGTATGTATTATGATTACAACATAATACTCTAATTGTGGTGTTTGAGGGTGTGCGTTAATTCCATTACATGTTGTATACCTTGTACTATATATCTTCCCACCTACAATATTTTTTCACTTTTGTGTAAGCAGTTTTTAATATAAATGTACAGACTCCAGCACATCAAGCTACCTCAACAAAATGGTGCTCCTAACTGATAGTGTGTTAATGGTCCCAAGATATAAAAATAAATGTTTTTTTTTTAATGATATAACTGTTTACAGACGTATTACAAGTATATACCTGTAAAACGAAGACTAGACTAGCTAAGCGCCAATGTCGCATAAGACATAATATTTCGTTTTGTTGCCTTTGCTGTTAATAAAATCACACAAAAACATTAGTTCCATCGTAATTTGGTCGAAGCTTTAACAATGTTATAATTTATTTTTCTTCTAAGCTTTTCAACTACCACCGCAATCGACAAACAAGCAAAAAGAAAATAAATCACAGAGAACACAAAACGTTTTCATCGCAATAGTAATTAAAAGTACAAATAGATGTTTTTAAAGGTCCCAACAATGAAGGTCGAACGACCGTGCTCTCTAAGAAAACAATTACATTAAATCGCATTCGCTTTCCAGTGCCACAAAGTTTATAAACCACCAGAATATTAACTGCATCAGGTTGCAAGTTTGTCGATCTTCTACAAATTGAATCACAGAGAATGCAGTCTAGAACTCCGTAATCCCATCCCGCCAAACCCGGTCATTTATCGGGGCACTAGTTTTGTCGTTGACATATCATCTTACTAAGCGGTTTAATTTCTCTTTTTTTCATATGTCATGAGTCATTTACTACTTAAAAATTAACATTGTGTTGATAATAAATTTGTTGTACAATAAAAATACAACATAAAAAACTAAATCTATCATACATCCCTTACGTAAAAATATATTTTACATTTGTCGTTTGTCATTTATGAACTCATTAATTCTATAATAGCCTTTCTTCAATAAATATGACTTCAGTTTGTTTTTAAATAAGGTAACTACTGTTCGGCCAAGTTCTGATATTCTTTTCTGGACTATATATTTTTAGACAAATAGAAATTCAAGTCCAGAGTGAACAAACGTGTTAGATATACTCGCACTCCATTTTAGACAACATCTCCACTTATCATCAGGATTACACCCAAGCCTATCTGATAAAACGATTGAAAACGCTTGACATTTTCTAAGAAGGTTTCCTTCATATAACTTGTTTATGACGCTTAAATCGACGAACCATGCTATGCCGATGATAGCTACCACAAGTTCATGTAGTTTTCTTTCTCGATGATACATTGCAGTTTTTCCAATACACTAACTAGCATCGCCCCTAGCGGAAACTTCAATGAACTGCAAATAGCTGTATAGCTATTCGATAAGTCTTACCGTTTTTTAATACTAATATACGGTAATATTTATCGTGAAAGTAAACGGGATTCATGGTAGTGAGACCGTCGTACGTCGTACCAAACATGAATCTAATGCCACTAATGTCATTTCCCAACTCTTCTTCTGTACGTTATTTATTCATGTAACAGTATTGTGCCTATATCAATGTCGTTGGTCTATTGTACTATGGAATATTAAAAGTAGAAAGATAAGTTGTTTAGTTTGCGTTTTAAAGTATTTTTCTTTAGTTTTTAGAATTCTTTATAACAATAATAATAACAACACTTACAGAGTGGTTGACTGCAACACAACACAATACAGATCCTTATTTAGTAAGCACCTTCACAGGCTGTAGCACCTTTAGGCTCACTTGCTCCACCCCAGGTTAAATTAATTCTCATAGTTAGTGGCTAATATGGGGTTAAATTACAATTACGTCTTGCACCACCAAAATGTAGGGACTAACGTAACCTTGTATTATCTTGTAAACCAGTCATATACAAAGTTTTCTAGTGACAAAAAGAGGTGTATAATAATTTCCCTCATTGTTCACTCATTCATATTTGGTTGGATTACATTACGGAACAAAACCTCATTAATGATCTAACGTAAAATAGAGAAATTTGACCGAGTTAGTTGACTCGGTGTTATTTTTCATTGACGCAACAGAATGTTGAGTTAAAATTTTAACGAATTAACCCGAAGTTACTTAACTCGAGTTACTTTATTTAAGCCTGGCTTTTGGTGCAAGTTGGCCTGGGTTTATCACAATGTCATATTTAAGATATAATTGTGCTAATTTAGACATTATTTTGATAATTACTCAATCAATTGATTTGTTTCAAATGTGGATTTATTAGTTTTGAAATTCACTTATGGCATAAAGTAGTTTTTAAGGTAATTAGAAAAATAGTCACAATCGTAGGTGTTAGAAGTATTACAGGGAGTAAGTATTCCAACCAACCTGACGTGGTCCGTTAGTTTCCACGCGGTTTCTCTGAAAGTCCTACGAGATTATTGGTGTTTTACAAGTAACCCTGTATACATAAGATGCATAAACATAAGCCTTAAACCTCCATTCCTAATGTATTCATCTGCACTGTGTTCCACTGACATATCATATTATTATACCCACAGACTTGGGGGTCCGTAACGTAGAAGCGAGAGTCATATGTTCGATGAACCGTTTGGCGAGAAAAGGATGTTTTGTAATAAATTCAGTGGACTACCACTGAATTTATTACAAAACATCCTTTTCTCGCCAAACGCTACTTCGACTGAACGAATTTTCAAAAATGTATCAATCGATGGACCGCTCTTTCGAATGTTAAATTGAGCATATGCAAATTGTGTAATTTAATAAAGATGAAGAAACTTTCCACCAATGTTCATCAACAATAATGTATCTAGCACGCGGCGACTCGCTTCGCTCGCTCGCCTTCGCGCGCTAGTTGGTCTCAGTTCAAACCTAACCTAACCCAAATCTCAATTTAACATTCGAAAGAGCAGTCCATCGATTACTAATTTTTTGAAGAATCGCTCAGTCGAAGCAGCGTTTGGCGGGAAAACGTTGTTTCGGAATACA
Source organism: Pseudoips prasinana (assembly GCA_951640165.1). Taxonomy (NCBI): domain Eukaryota; kingdom Metazoa; phylum Arthropoda; class Insecta; order Lepidoptera; family Nolidae; genus Pseudoips; species Pseudoips prasinana. The sequence continues at coordinate 10,472,842 of OX621259.1, read as the reverse complement.
TTCCATTCGAACACTCGTTCAGTCGATTTTCACCTTATATTCATTAATATCCTCACATGTCTAACGGTGGCTTGTTCCACATACTGATAGATAATGACGTCGTGGGTTCAAGCACTGGATTCGAGTGGAGAAATCAGTTTCTCCACGGCCGTGTTGGATAGAGAAATTGACTATGTTGGCGAACAATCTCCTAAACTGTACCTGACATGCGTAATTGGCTACTTTCCTACATGATTTGGCCATCGTAACCGATTGATATACGACCAGATAATCTCTATTCATCATAACAGCTGTAAAATTCCACTGTTAGACAAAAGCTTTCCCTGAGAATCATCTTGAGGGATATGCCATAATCGCCACGCATGGCAGACGGGTTGGCGATCGCAGTAAGATGGTCATATTACTCAGAAAGAAGCTGCTGCCCGTGTTCTGGTAGATATTCCCTCGGGTCGACTTCTACGCCCCCCCACGGGATGAGATGGGGTAATGATATTCTGATATTTGCCGCCATCACCACACAGCTATAGAAGATAAGCTCTATACCAAATAAGAAAATAGATACAGCGTGTTAATCCAATCTTGTTCCAATCCCACGTTATTTACAAACATCGCGAACTACGAATGGGTCAGCCACAGATAAAAATGCCCATTCCAATCTCAATTACGACACACATTATAACCCTTACACTCTCCGAGGAAAATAACACAAAATAAAATGAACAAAGGAGGGTACAATCAAACTGGAGGCAATAAGGAATCCACAGATTATTATTACACAAGATATGTGCGAAAAAAGAGGTCCGGAGACGAAATTACATTTTGTTTGGCACGGAATGTGCGGTCAGGCGGTCCACGGTGTGAGAATTGTCTGTTAATTTCGCTGAAGTTTTTGTTTTGTTTTCCTTCGCTCTCTTTGAGTGTTATCATTATTAAATTACCAGCTGTTTTTTTACTGGTGATAATGTTAATATGCTAATCTACCTACGTGTTTAACCTCGCCGATTGCTTACAGACTGGTGAAAGGAACTGGATAGCCTCTCATTAAAATAGGCGATTCAAATATTTGTGAAAATAGCGTGGTATAAAGTATAAGTTATAACGTATTTCTTTACATTATTCGATATAAATAAATACGTTTCGCCGTTTCGCAAAACTATAATAATATCCTTGGACATGATTCACACACGGCCATCTGATCCCAAACTCAGCGGAGCTTGTACAGACGCCAGCACATCAAGCTACCCCAATCTGTCAAATTTCCCCAATTGAAAGTGAATCTTATGCTTTTGTGATAAAGTTGAATATCTATAAAATAAATTTGACAGATTGAGGTAGCTAGATGTGCTGGCGCTTGTACTATGGAAACCAGATAACTGATCTATTAAATATACATACTTATACAGATAATTACACCCGGTCTCAAGACACACATAAATGTCCTGTACACAAATATCTGACCTGGGTGGGAATAGAACCCATGACCTGCGGCGTGAAAGGCGAACATTTACCAACCACGCCCGCCAGTTAATAAGCTAAGGATAAATTGGAATTCCATTTTAGAAAGCGGTAAAAATAGCTATTAATTTTTAATGCTATCCTTAATTCCTTTTGACATCACTTGTCCAAATGTTCAACATCACCTTTGTACATTTGATAACACACAAACGCCTCCATATTATTATATCTAGGATTAACGGACAATGAAATAAAAGACGGTGAGACAAAGGATTTGTAAATGAGGGACTGAAATTCGTTTGCTGTGGTTGAAAACCTATAGCGTGTGGGTCTTAAATGGGATCGGCCATTGTTTGGCCAAAGATGGAAAATGTTAATTTTGGTGAATAGAATTAGGTACAATTTTAATAAAGGGTGAGTTGTGAACTTTTAAATATAAGCCGCAATGTTCTCGGAAGTAAGAAATAACTATTGTAATTTTAAGGTTGACATTTGGGTGATAAAAAAAACGTACGTACGGTCTAGGGCATCCGCATAAATTAGGTTTTATTTTAATTACTAGCTTCATATTGTATTAGATCAGCTGTTTAAATGTTAACTTGACTACTAAAATTGTTAATTAGTAAGCAATCCTGGATAAAATTTATTAATTACTAGCTTCCTCCCGCGGCGTTACCCGCGTGGTTGCAAAACCTATAACGTGTGGGTCTTAAATGGGATCGCCCATTGTTTGGCCAAAGATGGAAAATGTTAATTTTGGTGAATAGAATTAGGTACAATTTTAATAAAGGGTGAGTTGTGAACTTTTAAATATAAGCCGTAATGTTCTCGGAAGTAAGAAATAACTACTGTATTGTATTAGATTAGCTGTTTAAATGTGAACTTGAGTATTACAATTTTTAATTAGTAACCAAATGTTGAATAAATTTTATTATTTACTAGCTTCCTCCCGCGGCTTACTCGCGTAGTTAAAAACCTATAGCGTGTGGGTCTTAAATGGGATCGGCCATTGTTTGGCCAAAAATGGAAAATGTAAATTTTAGTGAATAGAATTAGGTACAATTTTAATAAAGGGTAAGTTGTGAACGTTTGAAAAAAGTCGTGATGTTCTCGGAATTAATGAATAACTACTGTTATTTAAGGTCGACATTTAGGTGATAATAACACGGACAGCCCAGGGCATCCACATAAATTAGATTTTATTTTTAACTAGCTGTGACCCGCGGTTTTACCAACGTTAAACTTTATAAATTATAGCCTATGTGTTAATCCAGGGCGTCAGCTAACTCCATACCAAATTTTATTAAAATCGCTGGAGCCGGTTAGACGTGAAGAAGTAACAAACGTACACACTCACACAGTCACAAACTTTCGCCTTTATAATATTAGTGTGATATTAGCTTAATATTATATTAGATAAGCGGTTTAAATGTGACCTTGACTTACTAGTCAAGGTCACATTTATTTTTTGTATATTAAAATGCAACTGCTGAATAAATTTTAGTGATTACTAGCTTCATCTCGCGGCTTAGCCTGAGTGGTGCGTTGATTAAAAGTAGCCCATGTCCTCCACCAGGGATCAGACTATCTATATTGTGACAAATGTATCAATATTGACGGGCCAGTTGGCGTGATTGGTAGATATTTAAATTTCAGGGCACAGGTCGTGGGTTCGATTCCCACCCAACACAAATATTAGTGTGCATGAACATGTCTGTTTGTCCTGAGTCTGACGTGTCACTTAGTCGTCTCATCGGATCATGATAGTAATGGAATAGAAAGTGCCCCTGTGTTTGCAAACACACTTGTGCACTATAACATGTCCCGCCAGACGCCTATACTCCATTAAATCTGGTCGCTATGGCCTAAATTCGACCGACGATTGTTGTTATTATATATTTATAGTTGTATTAAATTAAGTTACATTCTATTGGTTATTATTTTCTCAACATCGCTGTTGAAATTTATCTGTAAATTTCGAACAACGTCCGAATTATTATGTTTCCAGTAAAAATGTATTTTATTTTACTGAAAACTAATAACTTTGACCTACATAGACGCTACTCAATTAAATCTGTCATTCTTAATTATTTTGCTCATTAAGTATATTTTTGTTATTGGAGTATCTTTTTTCACGTTCGAATTACGTTATTTTATTCATGTTTGTAGGTAATTAGTCAGTGTTCACGGTCTAAATAGATTGGATCTAATCGTTACAAACTTAATAAATAAAATATTAAGTCGTTGTGACCGAGGATGTGGTGAAAACATGTATTCATTTTCATTTTATTTTGGTAACAAACAGTTATTTTACAATGCATATAAATATATGGCTTTTTACAAACCTACAGTGTCGAACACAAAATTCAGTAATAATTATAATTTTTACTCTTCGTTTGGAAAGACGCGTATTTCAAGATTTGTTTAGTGAAAAAAAAGGATATATAAATTAAATAGATCTCAAGTAATATAAAATCTACGTTTTAATTCTAATTTAAGATCTATGTCTGTGAAGTCTCTGTTATAATTGTTAGTGGAACAGCATAAGAATGAGTTACGAGTGTAATTTTTACAAAGATGATTGATGAGTTATGCTTATATAATTATTTTTGTTTTAAATGACATCCCACATCACGGCCGTAGTTGCAGCGAAGACGGTAGATCATTTGGAGGAAAAGTTAAATACAGCAGCTTCCTAGTTTGATCAGTGGTTTCACATTAATGGACTTATTCTCAACGTTGCAAAAATTAATTTTATTAACATTGTACTGACGGTGTCGGCGAGAGGAGTGAGCATTGCACAAGTTGAAACAACAACAATGTTACGGTTTGAGATTGACAAGTGTTGTAACTTATATTGGCAAATTGTGCGGATGATTGGGGTGTGCCTGTTTCCTCCGCGGCCGTTTGCGTAGTATAGTGTCAGCTGCAGGGGTTTGCGCATGTTATTTTGTTACTGACTGCGGATGGGCTGTTATCTGGGGGCGAGCATTCTAAATGCAGAAACGTGCCATCCGGGCGATAGTAAATGCGTTTATGCTAAGGATACAAAACAAACAAAATTAATATATTTCATTAAATATTTGTGCCACGTTCCTAGATAAATGCGTTATACATGCACTTTGCATTCCTAGCTTTAAATCGTTTCACGGAAAAATCTACAAATCATGCAAACAATAACAAAAATTCAATACGCCAGCAAATCAAAAATATTCACAGCTGCCCATAACCATTTTATTCTGGGATTTATTCCTGTATGTTATTGGTACCGATAAATCGCAATGAATATCAAACATGTAGTAAGAAAATGAATTTGGAATTCAAAACTTCATAGCTTGTGATGCACTGGTAGAATGCTTCTTGGGGTTCCGTACACAAAGATTGCCAACAAAACCCAATTCATCATCATCATCATCAACCTGGTATCGTCCACCGCTGACCATAGGCCTCCCCCAAAGGTTTTTAAAACGATGCCATTTGGAGGGGTTTGCCGTATGCACCCCACGGGGTATGCAAGTTGGTAATGGAAGTTATGTGGTAATTACTACACAGGAGTTGCTGCTGTCCGACTACCTGGTATATCCCTTAGTCGCCTTTTACGATACCCACGGGATGGCATACGGTGGCCCTGTTATTACTTTTGGGCCGGAAACTACACGGCACGAAATTCCATTACAGGTCTTTACTGTCCATCCGTCTGTCATCGATGTGTACCTTATGAATCATAGGTGCAAAAGTAAGATTTTCAAACAGTATGTATATTAGCTACTGTAACAACAAATATTAAGAAATTAAAATAAAGGGCAGACCTTAGAAAAAAAAGGCGAGTTTTCCAATGGTTTTCGGATAATGTCAACAATTGCTATACGGAACCCTTCGTTCTCGAGCCCAACTCGCTTGAAGCCGGTGAATGAACACACCATATTATCTTCCTAACGTCCTCTTATATAACGATATACATTAAACACAATGAAATGAAATTTCCTCTTAATAATAAAATTATGTAAGTTGTCAAGTGGAGTTTACTCTTGACATTTGGTTTTACAATGTCTAATAATGATTTCTGTCATCATCCCATTCTATTTTATTTTCAGTAGGTTCCCTTCGTCGTTTTTATGCAATACTGCGGTTTAGAGTCATAGTTGTTTTGTAGAAGTTTTTGACTGTTTTACGTTTTAAAACAAAATACTGAATTCCAGTTGGATTCATTTTCATAAATTGAAAAATAATCAAAAGACCTTGAAAATACACTACTACAATCATAGATCTATCGTTTCATCTTTACAATAGAGAAAAAATCATGAATTATTGGCACGTCATCCGATTTAGTTGATTAACTTTTTCACGCTCTATACCAGTCCCAGCAATGTTGACTGAGTGAAATAATGGCTGTTTATTTCATCTTGTAAATAGTATATCTGGTTTGAGCTACTGTACTGAGTCCTGTATAATGTATTTTCATGATAAAAAACTTGAGAGGTGTCAAGGGACACCCGGATTGAACGAAGTTATTTTTTATTATGTACAAAAAACCTGTATACACTCAAAAAAAATAATCGTCGCGACACCACACTGTTCAATGCAAAATAGAAAGACGAAACGAAAATATCTGGCTTGCTTTCTATAAGAGAGAGAGAGAGAGAGAGACAGAGAAACATGCGCACGACGCACGGCTTACAATAGCTTACTATAGCAAAAAGTGTCGTTACAACTTTTCGTCTTCATTTTTTCCGTCTAGTCCCCTTTCGCAAGTTTTATATTAGCAGCGTTTTATTTTTGGAACGAAGTTCCTTAGAACTTCGTTCCAAAAATAAAACGAACTCTAGATTGTTATACACACCAAGGTTGACCCGCAAGTTAGTAGATCTTGCATAATAGAAAGAGGAAAAATTCATATGCTCGTAGAAAGGGGAAGAAAGCATAAAGGGTACATTTATGTCTCAGGGGATCAAGTAAATTAATGAGATTTTTTTAACATATTGGAATTGAATCAGCAGCTCAACTATTTCACTATTTAAATAAAATGCAATAATTGAAGTTTTTTATCCTTAGATGTTTATTTGACAACCTTATAAAATGTATGTTTCCTTTAATACAATTGTAGTATTAGAAGGACGCAAAAACTTTAAAAAGAAGAAATCCTGCTATCCTTCTAATCCTACTAATATTATAAATGAGAAAGTTTGTGAGTAAAGATTTATGCATCTCTGTGACTCTTTCTCGCCAAAACTAGTGAATGAATTTTTATGAAACTTTGTAGTAATATACTTTGTATTAACTATCCAAATATCATATAGGCTATAATTTATAAAATTAGTCAACTTTGCCACACATATACTAAATAGACAATGTATGTATACAATTACTTATTTAGTACGTGAAATTTAATTTAATTTTTATAATAATGTGTCCTACAAGTCATCGTGGTGTATTTAAAATTGAGTTATTTTTAAATTCATCACCATTCGTATATTTAAACCCAGTTTATTTTTCATTTGAAGAAGATTCGTCCTCAGGTTTGTAGAACTGTGATTGATCTATCACAAAAACGGGTAAAGAATCTTAATTAAGTAGTGAAAATATTATAAATTATATTGAATTATGCGGTGCTATTGAATAGAAGCTTTGTGAACAATATACATATTTATTTACGAACATATTTGTCAAACTGTAACTGTAAGCATAAATCAGGGGATAATCTGAAATACTGTTATGTTGCTAACATTCTGCTCGATGTGTTTAATCTATTCGGCAATAATATAACACAGTAATTAAGCCTCAAGCGATGGTATACTTAGGTAAATACAATATGATTTACGCATAGCAGTTCACTATGAAATATACTAATACAATATACTGTATACTGTTTTAATATTTTTGATGATTCAAATCAGTATAACCGATATAAACAAAATTTATAAGGCACCATTCCGAGTGTATTCCCCTATCGATTAAAATTACATCCTCAACTTGATGATGATATACTGAACATAGACTTCCCACAAATGTTTTTATACCGTTGCCATTTGGCGGGGTTTGGCGTAGTCCCCGCGCTTGGCTTGACAGTTGTGACCCCTGTTAGGTGGTGGTTAGTACACAGGAGGCGTTGCTGGCTGACTATACTGCGATCGCCAACCTATCAAGCATTGCCGGCATGGCGTAGGCCAAATAACAGCTTTATTTTATTTAGTAATGAACATCAAGATTACATACACTGAGATATTAATGATTATGTTGACTTGTTCAAGTTCAAGTTCAATCTTTAATTGCAATCATGTGTACATAGGTCTTACATATTAAAAGTTTCAACATGATACCCTGTTAGGGCACGGCAACATTAAATAATTACTAACAATTTCAATAAGCATGCAACTTTCACGTAGGTATGTCAAAACATTATAACAATATCTATTCTATTATATTTTCAATTATGATATTTGTAGTATTTAATTAATAAGTTGTCAATATAAAAACATAAAATAACATTATTATTTGAAATTATTGCTATACCCTATACATATATACCTACAACACTAACCTACTTACATTATTTACTTGTGTTGTAACAGTTACAGATATCCACAGCATTTAGTAAGTAGCAATAATAAGTTCAAGAAAAAGTTTATGGAAAACGTAGCATTAGAAATTAGAAAAAAACTGACTGACTGTGTGACTGTGTTATAATACTATCATTTCCAATGTGGGTAGGTATATTGTTACAGAGCAAGTAGGTAGTAGACATGAACATCGAAATAAATATAAAATAGGTCATACAAATAAAAAAGGAACAGAATTAAAATAAGATCATTGATAAAAATTAAATACAGAATTGAAAAAAATCAGTAAAATACCATACCTGTTCTTATAGTGACAAAAGATTACAACTGTCATTTTTAGATTAAATCAAATTAAATTAAACTAAAATAAATTAAATTAAATCAAATTGAATTTATCTTTATTCAATTTGATTGATCAAAATACATACATAGACTCACGCTTGTTTCCCAGAGATAATTTCCACTTTCATTACATTCTCATCATGCAAAATAAGTTAAATACATGATCAATTAACAAAATTCTGGTAGGTAAGTAATTGGTATGGGAATGATCGTATTCACTTAACATTTAAGTTTTACATTGCGTGACTAGTAACTAGACTTTAATGTCTGGTAACAACTTGCCAACCACAATAAAAACCTAAAATTACCTTAATCCAGTTCTCAATTGAGGAACGCTTATAAAATCATTATAGGGCGGACTAAGACTAGGCCGCCCTGTAAAGATTTTATAAGAGTAAAACTGCAGACAATTGGTTCAAAGGGTATCAGAGATATTGTTCTGAATACGGACAGCTTATAGATGCTAGTAGTTTAAATGATTATTTCAGGAGAACATTAGCCATATGTCGTAAAAGAAATCCACACTGAATGTGTTTACTTTTTATCCTCACTATCATCATCGTCATCGTATCAGTTGGAAGATGTCCACAGCGGGACAAAGGCCTCCCCCTAAGACCTTTTTATATAGTATTAAAATCTTCTATATTATACACTATTATCTACTTTTCATTATCTAATCAAGGCAAGCTTTCCAATAATTAGTCTTACGCAGCCTGCATCCAGCGACTTCCACTGACGCTTGCAAGATTATCAGTTCATCTTGTGGGGCACCTACCTATGCAGCGGTTACCGCTGTTGTGATCGCCGCTAAAGAACCTTTCTTCTCTAGCGGCCGTGGGCTCTACGAGCTTTGTGTCTATCTACTAACAGTTCGGTAATTCTTCGGTTTATGTCTTCTTTGGATAATTTTAATATACGTTTTTTTTAAATATATAGAAATAATTATTTCACCTTGGATGCCTATTTTACACTAATAATACTCATTAAAAAAACTTGGGAGGTGTCATGGGACACCCGGATGGAACGAAGTTATTTCTTATTATTTATTATGTACAAAAAACACACTGTTCAATGCGAAATAGAAATGAAAATATCTGGCTTGCTTTCTATAAGAGAGAGAGAGAGAGAGAGAGACAGACAGAGAAGAGCTGCAAAAAGTGTCGTGACATCTTTTCGTAAGATTTTTTTCCGTCTAGCCCCCTTTCACAACGCGCGATAAGGAACTTCGTTCCAATAATCTTCGACAGTTAGACGCTATCTTGGTATGCTATGCTTACTATCTTGTGTTTTGAAACAAATGGTTTTGCATTTGACAGTTCCAAACGTACGGCGGGTCATGCATGCTATCATTCTGTTAACGCGGGGCGCGGAGCTATAGTTGGTTTGGTCGTGTCAGTTCATGCCTTATAGGTTAAAAATTGAAATAGATTCGCGTTAAACATATAATTCATGCTACGATTGGCATTGTGAAAGTGATTTTTTTATGTGCCGAGTTGGTGGTGGTTAATTTAAATTTTTTGGCTATTTGACCGGCGCCGCTGGAATTTGGATGACCCTATTACTACATATTATGTTCTTTATGGCCATAGGGTAATTTATGTTTAGTAAAAGTTTAGTTAGAGTCGACATCTTTGACTTTTTTGTTAAAGACGCAATCATAACCTCCAAACAACAGTAAGAACATCCAAAAGCTTACTTACGTATTAGTTCGTTACATAAGTAAGAAGAAGAAGAAGTACACTTTATTGCATATAAATATAAACGGTACAATATGCCTAGAAAATTATTTTGCAATTGGCGGCCTTATCACTAAAAGCGATCTCTTCCAGGCAACCTATTTGCGTTGGATGGACCAGAATTTAATTTCAATGGATATTGGTAGCAAAAGGTGCACGAATTTATTGGAAATAAGAAAAGATAGTTCACGTATACATACGTAAGAATAATACTTATATACAGTACTGTATACATACATACACAACATATATACATATATATATATAAATAAATATATAAACCTAATTATACATACATGAAAACTTATAAGTAAACTAGCATGCTTTCAGCTCATTCAAGTAAAGTCTTGGCGGCAACTAGATAAATTTAAATAATGTTCTTTGACCATACATTTAAAAGTTCTAAGTGACTGGGCGTGTCTTATTCTGATAGGTAATGCATTCCACAATCGGACAGCTTGTATGCTGAAAGCTTTGTCAGTAAAATTTGTAAAATGACATGGCATTTTAAGTCGTAAGTTTTCTGATGACCGCAAAAATCGTGAATTATTTGTGTGAAGAAAATTAAATCGTTTTTTAAGATATTGCGGAGTAGATGGGGTGAACAGAATACTGTATAGAAGTGATACAATATGAGTATTCCGACGAAGACGTATTGGTAGCCACTTGAGTTTATAGCGAAATTCGGATATATATGATCATATTTGCGCAAACCAAATATGAAACGTATGCAAAAATTTTGAAGTCGCTCAAGTTTATCAAGTTGTTCCTCCGTTAGATCAAGATAACTGGTGTCACCATAGTCAAGGATAGGGAGAAGAAGGGACTGTGCAAGTGCAATCTTGGTAGCGGTTGGTAGAAAGTTTCGCAGGCGTCTCAAGGAACTTGCAGAAGCAAATATCTTTTTGCTAACTTCTTGCATTTGAAAGCCCCACGAAAAGGTATTGTCCATAACAATACCCAAGTTCTTGACTCTGTCCGAAAAAGGTATAATAGTCCCGTCAAAAACCACAATAGGAATCTGTGAATAGTCGATTTTTAAGAATTTTCGGGAACTGCCAACAATTATTACCTGTGACTTCGTAGGATTAACTGTTATACCGTATCTCATACTCCACTTACTAATACGTGACAAATCCGCATTGATAACTTCAATGGCTTCCGACAACTTTTCAAGTGGTGCTTGGGAGTAAATTTGTAAATCATCTGCATAAAGGTGATAAGAGGAAATTAATTGATCAGATATAGCATTAATAAAAATAGCAAAAAGTAAAGGTGATAAAACGCCGCCCTGTGGCACACCAGCACTAGTGCTACACCAGGAAGAGAAAGAATCTTCTATGCGAACACGCTGCTGGCGACCAAACAGGTAACTACGAAACCAGTCAATTACCGTTGGAGATATGTTAAGTGAACGTAAGATAGCCAGTAGAATATCAAAATCAACAGCGCCGAATGCATTGCTGAAGTCCAACAATGCAAGCACTGTCAGATTTCCATCTTCCATTCCTAACCTAATATCTTCAGTAACATTGATCAGGGCTGTGGTGGTACTGTGACCGGGATGAAAACCGGATTGATAAGGATTGAGGAGGTTGTTCTTGTGTAAGAAGGCGCTGAGTTGGGAATGAACGATTCGTTCAAGAACTTTTGAAAGGAACGGGAGTATGGAGATAGAACGAAAATCAGAAACTGACTTAGGATGGGATTTCTTGGGTATGGGTGTGATTTGGGTGTCCTTCCACAGACGTGGAAAAACGCCTTGGGAGATGGAATAATCGAGGATGTGACAAAGTATGGGAAGGATGTTTAAATTATGGACACACACATACACACTATTTGTTGCATTGATTTGATTTATCATTGTTTTGTTTCTGTAGGTGTGTTTGATTCAGTCATTATTAAAACAATGAACGTTAGATTGTGAACTATAATGAGTTTTCAATTCCCGTCTAATTGGATTTTACCGTGTATTGCACTTGCATTGGAAGCAATATATCAGATAAATAGGGAATTATTTTTCTTGATGCTGAAAATATTGTGCAATTATTTTAATTGAAGCTACGTTGTACAGTATACAATATGATATATACGTTACGCTGTGCAGAATAAAAGGTGTAATATAATTATTGGACGAAACTTAAGGAGCTCAATTTGGCTACGAAACTGGACGTGTGATTAATCAATGTGAAAATACAGAAAAAAATATAATTTTCATCCCTTATTTTTATATTCACAAACGGCTTTCATTTCATTGTCATTATCATGTCATTTAAAGTTTACAATATACTCGTATCTATATCTAGAATTATATAATTTGCTGGAGAGTGTGTGTTTTTTTGCTTGAAGCTCTTATTTCAGGAATCACTTGTCAAATTTGTAAAATTGTTTCTGTGTTAGATAGCCCATTTATTGAGCGCCAATGAAGAATGTTTCCAAATCGGAGAGGGTTTTTATCCTTTTGAGAGTTTCCGGTGCGTGCGGTACGGTAAACGGCTAAAGTATTGCAAAAATCCTGTGTGACGGAATTGTTCTTTAAAAGTTCTAAAATAAGTTGCTCACTTTAACCATTTACACGCTAACCAAATGTGTTCTAAAATACTGCATTATTTGCGAAGGTGTTCCAAACATGATATTAATATTTATCCAAATAAATGCGTTATTCATTACAAGTATTTAATTTAAAAATATAATTGCCATTTACATCATTCAGTTTCAATGAATTTCTTAGGAGATATCGCAGTTTTAAAATAACACCGCAGCAAAATAATGATTAAGGAATGCGCGCGCATTTATGATCTGCAAGGCCGGTGAGCAGTCATGTGAGGGAGGGGCGGTGTCACCAGAAATTAAAAAAACCACTTATGTGAACAAACTTTAACAAAAGGTTAAAGTTAGCATTAGCCCAAAGTAACTATTCCACGCAGACTAAGTCGCAGACAGAATATACAGTAATTTCAATTTTTGAAGTTATACTTCTTTTGGCGCGATGGAGAAAAATGATAAGAGTGAATTTTTGCGATGCGCGCGCACACCGACACCAAAAAATTTAACAGCATGAAGTTAGTTCTAGGTGGCATGAGAGTGATTTTTTACGATGCGCGCGCATCGTGCGCGCGCATCGTAAAAATAACAGCATGACGTTAGGTCTAGGTGGTATGAAAATTGATAACTATATGCAAGTTGTATATTAAGAAGTATAACTTCTAACGCGTGTACATAAGTACACACAAGTTTTTTTTTAAAGGCATAGGGTGACAAACGAGCATGTGGGTCACCTGATGGTAAGTGATCACCGCCACCCATGTACACTCGCAACGCCAGAGGTGTCACGGGTGCGCTGCCGGCCTTTTAAGCAAACAAGTGTTGCTGACCCTTCCCCCATCCCAATGAGCTCTGGCGACCTTAGGTACTCATACGCAGAATCACAACATTAAAGTTATTAATGTTATTATTAAATAATGTCTTCTGTAAGGTGGGTACTTCCCCAGTCGGGCTGCTCTTTGAGTGAATGAACGCTGTGCCCTACTTCTCTAAAAGTCTAGTATATACATAAATTTATAAGTTCTATCTTAGTTACGTATCAACCACCAGCAGTCAAATCAAAACCTGATATTACTTTAAATCTCAAGCTCGTACTCAGGTAACCTTAATATAATATATTATGTCTCAAAAATACTTCAAACATTTACCAAGTCCTTTTAAATTCTCACAACATTTAAATTAATTCTAGGTGGAGAATATTCGAGAACAAAATAAGCCAGCAGAATAAAAATGTAAAAATACTAAAATGGGCTTCGAGCTTAATTTAGACTAGCTCATATTTCACTTTTGTTGTCAGGAATTAATCTCGTTTGCAATTCAAAAACTACATGCCATAAATTCAGGGATGGTTATAAAAGTGGTTTAAATATTTCATCCAAAAAGTAAGATCTTATACTTATTGTATAGGCAGTGGTTATCTAAGAGCCTATGCACAACACGTTTTTTAAGCGCGCCGTGGACGCGCGTTTCCAAAACGCGCGTTAGCATCGCGTGTGTATCGATACAGACGCGCCGGTGCCGCGCGTTTGTATCGAGTTAGCATCGCATCAACGGCGCGCGGGCGCTTTTATACTACGGAGCAGTTTGTATCGATACACACGCGCGTTAGTATCGCGTCTGTATCGCTACAAACGCGCGTCGACGGCGCGCCTAAAAAACGTGGTGTGGATAGGCACTGAGTGTCACAGTAGATCAAGCCACCACGCAACAACAAGTTGTTCAACTGTTTTTTGTTTCTCACAATAGGGACAGAGACCTTGACGCGCTCTTACGAAAATCTCCGAAATAATCCTGCTTAAAATCAATTAATTTATAGGTAATAAAGAAAACAAGTAATTGAGTATAAATGTATATAAGCTAATACAATGACGTCCACGTTGGTCTAGCGGTAGCGTGTTCACCCGCAGAGAACGCGGCCCTGGATTGAAATCCCGCGTTGGGTCAAAAATGATTATGGGACTTTTCTGTAAAAAAAAAATTCTCAGCAGCAATCCGAAGTCTGGTAGTTGGCGGTATTACACCCCCGTGCCTCGGAGAGCACGTAAAGCCGACGGTCCTGTACCTGACCTCTTTCCGGTATTTTCGCTAGTCGTCCCATCGGATCATGAGAATCATGGAATAGAAAGTGCCCCTGTATTGGCGCACACACTTGTGCAGTATAATGTGTCGTGCGCAATTGGCTAATCTCCATTGTGAATAGCCGCCGTGGCCAAAATTCGGCCGGGAAAACATCATCATCATCATCATATTTGAACACATTAATTATATTTTACTTACCTATTTGTTTAAAAAAATATGCCGTAATATCAGGAGTTCGTGGCCAGGCGCAGCGTGGGTAGGCCTACAAGATGTACCGATGATCTTGTGAGGGTCACAGGATACCGCTGGATGAGGATAGTGTAAGACGGGAAATTGTGGAGAGCAGTGGACGTATTTCGACCGATATGTTGACTATCGCAAGTTGTACGCCTTTCACTGTGTAAAGCCGTGTTTTACTTATTCCACAATTTTTGGTGACAGCGACACTTTGTATAATGGATTTTATATTTGCTGGTAATTGGAAGTTTTAAATTAAATTACCAGGGTATTATATGTCGAGTCGGCAATAGGGGAGGGCAATTCTGAGCCCTCCCAGGGTACGTGTCCCGACCATCTGGGGCATGGTGCAAAAAGGGGGGCACCGGAGCAGCACACCCGCGTTCCCGGGGCTCCCCCCATTAGGCGCCAAGAGAAGTCCACGGCAGGTAGGTTTAGTCGGTGCGAGTCCGACATACCAACCCGTAGACACTTTTTGCGGGTGGCATGTGAAGGCATTACCCCTGCCTTAACAAAAAAAGGGTATTATATGTCAAAAGTACAAGGTTAAGTGTACGGTGCTCATTATTTCTTGAAACTGACGAATTCGACTGTACGTGTGGCGCAGTGGCTAAGACAGTCGCCTCGCCGCTTCGTGTCACGGGTTCGAGTCCCGCGCCGGACAAGTATTTGCGTGACTCATAAATAGTTGTTCTGAGCCTGAATGTAATTTGTGTCCGTATATTATATGTTTGTAACAGACGCGCGACACAAGGACTAAATAAGTAAGTGCGGGCGTTGTCTTAAAAAAAATTGTTCGAAGAAAGTTGTTAGAGTAAACGTTGAGACTATTGAACCACAAATTGGTGAATAACTATCTGATTAAAATGAATAACTTATTTCCAAATTAAACACATGATATTACAGAGTTCAAATATTGTTACAGAAACGGTTGAAAATGACACGATGGAAAGTGCTCCTAGCTCAGTTTCCACGCTACCTGTTTTAAGATCATTCCAATGACACATATAAACAAAACAGTGACGCTTAATACGTACAGACGCCAGCACATCAAGCTACACCAATCAGTAACTTCCCCAATTGAAAGTGAACCTTATGCTTTTGTGATAAAGTTGAAAATTTATAAAAGAAATTTGACAGATTGGGTTAACTGTATGTGCTGGCGTCTGTACAAAGGGTTACGCAAGTTTATTTATGAGTGAATTTTATTTTTATTTAGGACAGTGCTTGTAAGTTACCCACAATGGCCTTACGAGTAGGTATAGATATGTTTTTGTCATTAGATGAGCTAGAACCTGGTTCCAGCTGTAGTTATATCCCTTAAACTATTGCTTATCATCATCATCATAACAGCTGTAAACAGTCCACAGCTGGACAAAAGCCTCCCCCAAGAATCATCTTGGGGGATATGCCATAATCACCACGCTTGGCAGACGGGTTTGCAATCGCAGTATGGCGGTAATAGTACTCAGAGATGCTGCTGCCCGTTCTCTGGCAGACACACCCTCAGGTCGACTTCTACGCCCCTCACGGGATGAGATGGGGTGATGATAGTCTGTCTGATATTCGCGCGCCGTCACCACACAGCAGATATAACGATCATCAATGTACTTAATTGAACGGTATTAACTACAACAAACCGTGGCCAATATTGTTACATAACGTATGTAACCTGACGGGCCTGTTGGCAAATGCTTGCATTAGACGCCGGAGGTCGTGGGTTCGATTCCCACCCAGGATAGATATTTGTGTGCATGAACATGTCTATTTATCCTGAGTCTGGGTGTAATTTATCTGTTTAAGTATGTATTTACAAAAAGAAAAGTAGTATAGGTATGTAGTTTATCAGTTATCTGGTTTCCATAGTACAGACGCCAGCACATCCAGCTACACCAATCTGTCAAATATCATTTATAGATTTTCAACTTTATCACAGAAGCATAAGGTTCACTTTCAATTGGGGAAATTTGACAGATTGGTATAGCTTGATGTGCTAGCGTCTGTACAAGCTCTGCTTAGTTTGGGATTAGACGGCCGTGTGTAAATAATGTCCCAGGATATTATTATTAACCTTTGATTTAATATTTTGTGGTTGTTATTCAATCACAATTTGAAAGTTTTCTGGTGAGCAGGCCAATTTGGATCCAGCCATAACTTCTTAACAAAATACAATATTATTACAAAAATAATTTTTTCAATGCTTTTCCATCTGAACTTTCATCAAAAAGAAATTCTTTGTGCTTGAAATAATATTATGCGGACGACATTTAATACTTCTGAAGTGACAGCGCGGTCGAAAGTGATACCGATACCAATCGGATAAATTATTCATATCGATTCTTTTCATAAATTCGGTTAACGCAAACAAAGGAAGATCGCTCTCTTTATTGGGTTCTGAGGATGGATCTACGGAGATGGATAGAATGGAATGAATAAATCATTCTTTACTTAAGTTATGTGTTGGTAATACAAAAGATTGTGCTATTAATTGAATATAGCTGTTCTTGATTTGACTCAAATAAAATAGAATAGATAAAGTAGAAAACCTATAAAATAAATTTGTCAGATTGGGATAGCTGGATGTGCTGGCTTCTGTACAATAAGACAATGCACCACCATTTATATCAACCTTTTCTAAGATGAATGTCTAGAGGAGAGCGTCCCCCAAAAGCATTTTGGTCAGGTTCTGTGTTAATATAATCTTAAAGTTGATTTTCTAGTGCCTTAATAAAATCCTCTCCACTGCGCTCCTCTCTGTCTACGCTGATCCTTAGATATTCTATAAGTCTACGTTAATCCGTGTAAAAAAAATATAAACTTAAATAAATTGACAAGAACTTGTCCGGCATTCAACCTTTTTAATAGTATTTTTAGTAACCAAACAACAAAAATAAGCCTGACCTTTATTTTGCTTTGATCAGACTTCCTTGCCAGGATATTTTGGGCAGCTTTTATGTGCCGGAGATACACGTGAGGTAAATGCCATCCATTTTATGTTTATCCTAGCAAAATAAGGTTTACATTTTTTCTCAAATCGAAATTATGAAATAAGCTAATAAATTACTACTAAGAAATAAGCTATTATATTTTCACCGCCCATGCCCCATCCAAATTCCGACATTACCAAACCTTTACGATTATTGAAAAAAAATTAATGCCCTGTTTGTAAAATTCAGTGAATTTTTTTTTTATATAATAGGTTGGCAAACGAGCAAGTAGGTCACCTGATGGTAAGTGATCACCGCCACCCATGGACACTCGCAACACCTGAGGAGCTGCAAGTGCGTTGCCGGCCTTTAAGAAAAGAATAGGCTCGCTTCTTGAAGGTTGCCATGTCATACCGGATCGGAAATACCTCCGCAGCTAATTGATTCCACAGAGTGGTTGTGCGTGGCAAAAAGTTTCTTGTGAAACGCACAGTGGTAGATGACCATTCATCCAGGTGATAAGGATGAAATTTCCACTTTTGGCGAGAGGGTCTGTGGCGGAATGTGGCGGCAGGTATAAGCTCGAACAATTCTTCTGAACACTCCCCGTGGTAAATACGGTAAAGGACACATAGAGACGCCACGTCTCTCCGCAGGGTAAGAGGATCAAGCCAAATAGTGGGACTCCCGTCGTCAACGACCATTTGAGCTGCACGATGTTGTATGCGATCAAAAGGAAGAAGTTGATACTGTGGTGCCCCGGCCCAGAGATGGCAGCAGTATTCCATATGCGGCCGTACTTGCACTTTATATAATTGGAGGCGATGGACTAATGTGAAGTATCGCCTAGCTCTGCGAAGGACACCCAGCTTTTTGGAGGCCAATTTGGCCTTGTCTTCCAGATGACCGCAAAATTTGACGTCACTCTCGATGTCGACGCCGGGAATCCCTATTTTCGGTTTGATATCCAGAGGAGTGCCCTGAAATTGAGGAGGTATGGCTATGGGAGCTTTTTTGGCAGTGAACGTGCAAGCTTGTGTCTTTAGGGGGTTGAATTGAACTAGGTTGATATGCCCCCAGTTTGAGACTTGGTCAAGTGTTGTCTCAATTTTAGACACAAGATTGCTCCGACTCTCAATGACGTGTGCCCGAGAAATATTGCAGTGGCCAAAGTAAGAGGCATCCACCGTACTGTCATCTGCATAGCAATGAATGTTATGGAATTGTAACATATTATTGATATGCAGAAGAAACAGGGTTGGTGAAAGCACACAGCGTTGTGGGACACCAGCGTTCACGGGCTTGGAGTTTGAGCATGTACCGTCGACAACAACCTTGATGCTGCGCTCCGTGAGGAAGCTGGCAACCCATTTGCAGAGTTTCTCGGGCAGCCCATAGGAAGGAAGCTTCGAAAGTAGCGCCTTGTGCCACACCCTATCGAAGGCTTTTGCAATGTCCAGACTTACCGCCATGGCCTCCCCCTTGCTCTCAATCGCCAACGCCCAACGATGGGTCAGGTAGACAAGAAGATCACCAGCAGACCGATCCTGACGAAATCCGTATTGGCGGTCACTAATAAGGTGATGATCCTCAAGATATCGTAGAAGTTGGCGATTGATAATGGTTTCCATTATTTTTGAGAGCAAGGAAGTAATGGCAATAGGACGGTAGTTACCTGGATCAGAGCGATCGCCTTTTTTACCCGACTGCGGGACGCAAAGGGTAATGTATTTATCAGGCTATGTATGTATGTATGTTCCTTTGAAGCACTATACAGACCAAACGCCTGGACCGATTTTAATGATTCGCACGTCAATCGATTCCTTTCAGTCCGGAAAGTGTCACTAAAGACATGACGTTAGTGAAAATTCAATATGGCGACTACTGGGCGCCATATTGTGAAAATTTAAAAAAATAAAGACAACAAACTATGTCATGTGGGGTATCGTTGAATAGGTATTTAAAAAACATTTTTAGTTTTCTTTCAACATTTTTCGATTTGACCGGCCGTTTAGGAGCTATATTGATTTAAAGTTGCGTAACAACTATTCTCACATATAGGTTTTAAAACAGTAGAAAATTACGATGAAAAGACGAAAACTTCGTATGACTGTGCGTGTGAGTGTTGATGGACATATACTCAAGTATCTATTAGGTATATTGGACTACCTAAAGTATCTAACGTCTAACACGGTCGCCCATATGATATCAAATATCTCAATGAAATCACGAGATTGCGAAATTTGCAGTCATATAACAATAACAATGACTGACTTATCTCTCAGCTTAAAGAGCTTAAGTGAGTATTAACGTGATATTTGGCCCGGATGTTTATTTATTCATTATCATATCACAGATTAAAAAATATAGATTAAAAAGAAAACAGTAAAAAAAAATGCCACTCTGGAATGTGGAACTCTAATTAAATATTGCCAATCGGACTATCTCGTAAATAAGCATGGACTCTTTTTCTTTTCTATATTAATGTCATACCAGATATAACTCATTATACATGCACTTTGTTTGCTTTTACTTTGAGGAAGGGGAGGTGGTCAAAGACCTCAATTTTAGGTTTTACGCTAATATTTCAAAAATGGCACGTTTTAGCAAAAAATGTTCTAAGATGAAATGAAAGCTTATAAAACTTTCTATAACTTTGATACTTTTCCATATCCCATCCGTTTTGTGTGATTTTCTGTGTGAACTTCTGTGAATGATTCACATTTTTATTCTCTTAGCTCGCCTTCCTCAGTGGTAAGTGGTTCTTGCTGAGAGGGCTCTCAATCATCTTCACGGTCATTCTCGTCGTCTTCCTCGCTAAAAGACACGCCGTTGAAGCATTTCCCTTGGCAATGAAGGCGCGCAGTAGAACATTTCAGAATAGCTTTGCGACATCCACATTTGCTGCTGCTACAATCCTTGGTGCAGCGACAAAATATTGTTTTTAGTAAAGCCTGGGGCGCCGGTAAATCTTTTGTTGTTCTTGGCGCCAAGATATCACCATAAATTTTTTCACCCCTACTCTCTCATTCCCAAGCCCTGCTATTTCAAGCCGTGGTTACGGCAGGGCAGGGGGTGCTAAGAATCCCCGGCAGATACCGCGTTGCCAAAACCGACGACCTCTGGCCCTGGCAACACACGCACACTGCGGACCGACGAGAAGATGATCGAACTGGAGGAAGAATTGAGCAGGTTACATTGGGACATAATAGGATTATCTGAAGTTCGAAGAGAGGGGGAGGACACTATAATCCTGAAATCCGGGAATCAGCTCTATTTCCGGCAGGGCGACCAACTGTCCCAAGGTGGTGTTGGGTTCATAGTACACAAGTCCCTCGTCCACAACATAGTGAAAATCGGGAGTGTGTCGACTAGGGTTGCGTACCTTATACTCAGAATTACCAAGTGGTATTCGTTGAAGGTCATACAGGTTTACGCGCCGACTTCGACGATGAGGTTGAGGTCATTTATGAGGATATTTCTAGAGCCATACATACCTCGAACTCTTATTTCACTGTGGTCATGGGGGACTTTAACGCGAAGCTGGTTAATTTGCTGGGGCAATTTGTAACTGGAGACCGGAAACCCCGGGGCCAAATGTTGGCTGACTTCATGGAGAAGGAGGGACTCTTTATGATGAACTCCTCTTTCAAGAAGCCGGAAAACCGCAAATGGATCTGGGTAAGCCCCGATGGTAAAAAAAAACGAGATAGACTTTATCTTGTCGACTAGTAGACAGATGTTCAATGACGTCTCAGTAATCAATACGGTTAAAACCGGGAGCGATCACCGACTGGTGAGAGGCTCATTGAACCTAAATGTCAAGCTCCAGAGGTTCCGCCTAATAAAGTCTACGCTCCGACCTTTACCCATCTACATCCAAAACCCTGAACCCTTTCAGCTCGAACTGCAAAATCGTTTCGAATGCCTAGCAGATTGCGAGAAAGTGGACTCATACCACGACAGGCTCGTAAAAGCTGTCCATACGGCTGGGTCTAAGGTCTTAAAGGCCCATCGTACAAACAGAACCAAAAAGATCTCTGACTATACCCTGCAGCTTATGGACGAAAGACGGAAAATGGTTCTGACATCCTCTGATGATGCTACCAGATACGGGCAGCTCAACAGACAGATCTTAAAGTCTTTGACTCGCGACACGCGTCAATTTAATACAAATTGTATTAAAGAAGCTATTGAGCGGAACAAAGGCTCTAAAGTGTTTGCAAGAGAACTATCTGTTGGACTGAGGCAACTGACGAAGCTGAAGACTGAGGATGGCAGAATCGTCACGTCTAGACCTGAGTTGCTGGGAGACATCGAGAGGTTCTACGGACAGGTGACTGGGTTTTCGTATACGAAAAGCCAGTCACCTGTCGATAGTTGTGCCTCAGATCCCAGAGCACGACTAACCCAACACTTACCGACTACATCCCGGACGTCAGTCTGTGCGAGATTAGAATGGCTCTCGAACAGCTTAAGAACAACAAGGCGCCTGGTGATGATGGAGTTACGGCAGAGCTTCTGAAGGCGGCTGGTACACCAATCCTACGGGCCCTTCAGAAGTTATTTAACTCCGTCATACTAGAAGGTCAAACGCCACAAGCATGGCACAGGGGTGTGGTGGTGCTCTTCTTCAAAAAGGGCGATAAAACCCTCTTGAAGAATTACATTGAGAAAGGTCACTTTTGCTGGTGTCCCATAACATTTCAGGCAGCACACCTTCCCAGCTTCTGCAACATCACTATGGTTGGAGCTTGGGTTGTAAAAGATCTTTGCTGCTTCCTGAATAATTTCCGAATTTAAATACAATTTACAGAAACCCACCTTGCTTCTTCTAAATGTTGCTGATGTTGTATCGTAGCCGGTAAATGAGTGTAAGAAGAGGATGTGTTCATATCCATGCTATTGCATCTCATTTTTTGTCATTCATTCATTCATCGTCATTTTTCAGTTTTAGCCACTAAGGTTGCGTTTCCTACAGTGAGCATTGAGCGAAAAGCAATCTTCATGATGTTTTTCCCGCCTAAGCTCAGTTATCTGCTGTTACAAAAAACGCGATATCTTACTGTTACCGCCCTTACCTCGTGGAGGTACTCCCAGCTTATGTTAAAATAAATTTTGAGATAATTCGGGCATCAGGTAATGGTCATCACGCTGAATAACTCATCATCATCTTGTTCCAACTAATATGTTAGTGGGTTTGGTTTCCGCACTTAGGCCCGATGAGGACCATTGTATGTGAGCCATGACGGCCTTCACTCCATCCAGCACACCTCCCTCCAGAAGCATATCAGGTCTCCTAAACTTCTCAAGGCATCTGTAAGAGTTACGCTGAATAACTTAAATTTTATATATTTCGGGAGCGTGTAGCTCATAAACGAATGGAAATATGAAAAAGTATATGCGATCAAAGTAATAGTGCATTTTGTAAGCTTTAATTTTATCTCAGAATATTTTTTACTAAAACGCACCTTTTTTAAGATATTAGCAAAAAACCTAAAATTGAGGTCTTTGTCCCCCTCCCCCCTCCTCTCTCCGCCTCACCTCCTAGACGTCAGGACTTTTAGTATGTTTTCCCTCTAAGTACTCTGAACAAGTTTCTGAAAATATCCCTTAGGTTCCCGCTCACGCACTCTATACCCTCCTTTGAGTCATTCCTTAATCGGACTAATAACAGTTGATCGTTATTGTGACTGGAAATTGCACATTGATCAAATATGCATCAGAATCAATAGGTTTGTATACGTTTTGTCACGACTTCGCAAAACAGCCTTATTACCAATCGATATTGATGGCATATCTATGGGGCAATTCAACAGATAAATCGAGAGCATTTCTATTGCAAAAAAATGCGTTAAAGCAACTACAGGTACTCCTCCGTTTGTCTCATGTAAATCATTGTTAAAAGGACTAAAAATTATGACTAGTGTGTTTGTACATTTTTCAAATTGGTGTATTTGTGAAAACCCAGCCACAGTATTTACTAGAGCTAAAGATGTTTTTCCTCGCAACATGATAACTAATACCACACTATTTCAAAAAAGTTCCTGTGCTGTATGTGTGAAAGTGTTTAATGCTTTGCCGCAAAATATTAGACATTTTTCAGCGGCAAAGTTCAAAAACCAACTCAGACTGTGGCTCCTAGAAAAATCATTCTATTCAATCAAATCAAAAAGTCAAAAAGACTGCACGTGAGGCGCAACGACTAAGGCAGCGCGTTGCCGCTTCGTGTCGCGGGTTCGAGTCCCACGCCGGACAACTACTTGTGTGACCCATAAATAGTTGTTCTGAGTCTGGATGTAATTTGTGTGAGTCTATTATATCGCACCTTTAGGATGAAAACGACACAATTCAAAAAATACATATATTGAGTTACCGTCACAAAGTGACTCTAAACGAAATTCTCAATGTAACAATAGTTCAAACATAGCCATATTCAAGCGGGAACAGGACATAACTGTTATATCGGTCTCTTTCTTACGCGGCGAATTAGGGGCCTGAGTCGAGAGGGAAACGACGCAGTTCGTGTTGTGTTCGCATCACTCAGTGTAGGACGTTGCGCAGTCAGTCGGGTAGTGACCGTAAGCTTATTACGTCGTTTTCATTCTGAAAGGATTGGTAAGTTCTCTTTAGATTTTGAGTGCGGTAACGACCAATTGAGCTTTGCGATAGTTTTCTTCCGATTTATTAAGTCATATTAGTGAGTCAATCAAGTTTGTGGCAATTTAATATTAAAGATACTTATAATTCCAATGGCATAATTAAGTTTATGCCGTGTTAATAATAAATATGGATGAATGTTTTAGGACAAAGTTTGACTTAATAGAAATCAAGACGTTTTTTTATTTATTAAAGTGTTATTGTTTGTGGATTATTAATTATTATGCCATTTCTTTCTATATTTCTAGTTGAAAAGGAAGGCGGATCGGTTAATAAGTCACTACACAATTACTGAGCCAGCATGACAGCCAAGCCAGTAGTTTACCATTCCGAGTTTGAAATAAGAAGTTATTTAATAAATCATAAAATGAAAAGAAGGACGGACATAATACTGGCTAATGCATTAAAAATCTGAAAAATTATAAAGCAAATGAACCCGAGCTATGAACATGAACTAAATATACAAATCCTTGCAATATTTTATAATGAGCACTTTATACTGTAAATTTTTTAGGATGTAAAAAAGTTCACCAACACCGTGTTTATCTTTTGCCAGGAACAGCTAGATAGAAAAAATTAAGAGAAATTCGGAATTCCACAGACGTCACAAATTTTCCAAAAGAAAAGGCTGATAGTAACGATTTTGATATCAAAAATGTAATTGACTTGGGATTCTTAATAATTTTAGATCATACAGCCGATCTTCACGCAGGTGAAAACAGTTTATTCCGTTATAATAAGAGACATTTTGTAGTCAAAGTGTGTGCTGAATAATATTATTAACATTTTATCTTCGTGAGGAGTCACCGGCTACTAAAATGAAATACCAAAAAGAAAGTATTAATCCAAATTCAGCAGTTACTGAAGAATTATCAATTAGAATGACGAGTGAACATGCAAGTAAAATATTATTTTCATTATTGCAAAATAAACTTACAAACCAGAGAAAACTATTGGTGATTTAATGGTTATAGAAATCTTCGACCAGCAATGATATGATAGAGAATTTATCTGCAATTTCCTCATCGTTCATTGAAAACTCCCCACTGTCAAAGACTAATAGTAACGACATTTTTAACTTTAACCATTATATAATAACGGTACGTAAATATCTCAATATTCTCAATACTTAGCCTATTACTATAATCAATAATACAAATATAATCTACTTAATTTACCTAGCGCTTTGGTTCTTTTTTCAGCAGCAAAATCATACTTCAGACAATGAGTTAATTCTTAATCGAGATAAACTCACCAGAAGACCTATTTAAGAAAAAAGAGTATCTTCTCATCTCGTAATAGTTCAAGTTCATCTCGTTCAAGTTCTTCAATTTCTAGCGCCTCAATTTCAAGTTCCTCAAGTTCAAGCACTTTAAGTTCCAGTTCATCCTATTTGAGACTCACAAAAAGTGAAACCAAACGTCTTTCATATTAATGCAAACGGTGCGAGTACCAGCCAATTAGCTAACAAGAAGCGGTAGAACTATCGCGGAATCGAATTATTTTGTATTACCTGTAAATGCTCCTATAAGTGTGACCCTGATTTATATGATGATGACCCTACATTTCTTGACCTCAACGCGTCTACAAAGTATGTCCTTTTCTTCGATAGACTCTAATTAACAACCTGCAACACCACAACATGAGATCCAATAACCTGAGACAAGCAACGCCAATAAATTGAACATGATTCAAAGCAAGTCAAGAAAAAAGTACTCTGCCTTTTTCTTGACTTTTTTTTAATCGTGCCAATCCTTTTTTTCTTTTTTTTACGTGGTGGAAATGCTGTCGCGTCTCAAGTTGTGTGGGACTCAAACCCACTAAAACCACCACGGTAGCCAGCCTCACAGTGCTTGTAGCGGGGGTTCTGGGTACTTGTGAACGATCTCGCCAGTACCTCCGTTGTACACTGACGTCGGCAAGACTCTCACCTAGGGAAGGGAGGGGCCCGAAAGCCTCCGCCCTCCCCAGCACGCACAAGCGCGTTTAGGCAACCTGAGCTACAGGTTACCTCTTCCCGGGACCGCTTATACAAGACGAGTGGAGTTTCCTTCCTCCAAACACCAGCGATCCCAGGGGCGGAGCCCCGCCAGGGAGGAACCAGCTGGGCACCGCATACTCTCTCGTGCTGAGATTAGCTCCCAGCGTCAGGAGTCGTGCCAACCCTGCATTATGAAAGCAAAATAATACTAAGACACGAACGAAGCCCTCGCGCTTAATAGGAGGAATTTATGCATCATAACTAGGGTGTTAACGGGACATTGTCGTCTCAGGAAACACCTGTCTACGGTGGGCATCGGAGACTGTAAGGCCACTGTGAGCCACTGATGCATAAACGTAACACCGTCCTGGGCCAACATTTCTCACACCAGGACGATGTTATCGATACACCTGCCAAAAAGATTCTGCAATTTATCTATGTTGCAGGGTTAGACAGGGAAGTTTAGTTGGAGCGGTGAGCACAATAGTTCATCACTGGACGCAGTGTTACCAGGACCTCCGGGGACTGGAAATAGCCGCCACCAGAACAATAAGAATAATACTGAGACATTGCGCAGTGAAAAATCTTACAATTTTCTATCTAAATCTAGAAAAGATGTCCCAGCCCGTTGTATTACAATCCATGCACTCCATGTCGATTAAAATATCCTGACCAAATTAATGAAGTCCAAGGAACTGCGATTTTCGAATCGTATTGGAATATTCAAACATAGATCTTAAAAGGTTCTTCATTGGTTCTTGAATGATGGAAATCAAACCTTAATATAAATACACCAATGCCCAAAAGCCTAGAGCACCAAATAATGCATTATTCTTCATTTTTATAAACATTTTAGATACTTAGCTTAGATATAACAGAAATACAGGTAAGAACTACAAAAGAAAACCGAATGAACAAGGATTCATAGCGGAGATCGAAGAGGAAATCACACTTGTAAAAGAAAAAAAAGAATTTTATCTTTGAGATTTTTATAGCAATTTTTTATTACGTTTAGTAAGAAGCGTTCCTAAAGAACAAAGATCTCAGTTAATTATTATAAGTTTTGATTTTAATTTAAGTTCACTCCATAAAGATGATGCTTTACACAATTATTATGAACATGACGTTTAAGTTACAATGCAAACATTGCAATAAATAAAAAATGTCCCAATTTTTTTGTTTTTTTTATTCTGTCGCAATAACTTGATATACCATAATTTGCTATTCATTAGGAAAAAAATGACCTAAGTTGGTATACGTAAAAAAATACATAATGTTATACAAAACAAAAATGGCGTAATTCTCATTCTACCATATATAAGTATTTTTTTTCGATCGCAAAAAGACGCAAGTCCTAAACCGTCCAATTTATATAGTTATTCTCGGTGCAAAAGTGACTGATAAAATGTAATTCCTTTTAAACCACATTATTCCTTTTAATAATAATGTTTTTTATGACCCAATTATAGATGAATTACTATTTTATAATTTCCAGCCCAAACATAGTCACTGACATAAATAATCACGAAATAATGGACAAAAGATTGAGGAGTTGTCAAAATTTTAAAACTTCTTTTGCGATTTCCCTAAAAGTTGCTTTTTTGAGTTACGTCGTTTTCGTTCTAAGGGTGCGATATGTTGTTAAGTACCCTGAAACACAGAGATTAGATTCCATAGTACCAGGCTTGTCTTTAAAAAAAAACTAACTGTGATTTATTTAATTAATTATATTATTTGTGTAAAATTTGACATATAACAATCCCACATTTCGCATGTTGTTTATGAGTAAAATTGATGAGACTAACCTAATAGTAAGACCACCACTGTACTCTATTTTAAGTGAAATAAATAAAGGAATGAATAATATTTAATAACTAAATCTAGATAATGAATATAAAAATATTAAAAAATACATAAATATTAAGAACAAAAATTATAATATATAATGTGGTTAACTTATTTTTGAAACTAGCTAGGAACTCATAACTAAAAAGTACAAAGTAAAAAATTATTTAATCAATAAAAAACCCAACTGCGTAAATAATGATCCAAACTACGTACATAGACAAAGAACTGAAAAGAAAAAAACAAGCACATAGATGGCTGGTGGTCTAAAATTATATAATGTACTATTGAATGAATACTATTGAAGAAAATAAAATATATTCTAATAATGGAACATAACAACTGAACAGTCGGGATCCATTGACAAATTAGATTGGCTGTCGACTAATGGAACATAACAACTGAACAGTCGGGATCCATTGACAAATTAGATTGGCTGTCGACTAATGGATCCCGACTGTTCAGTTGTTATGTTCCATTATTAGAATATATTTTATTTTCTTCAATAGTTTTCATTCAATAGTACATTATATAATTTTAGACCACCAGCCATCTATGTGCTTGTTTTTTTCTTTTCAGTTCTTTGTCTATGTACGTAGTTTGGATCATTATTTACGCAGTTGGGTTTTTTATTGATTAAATAATTTTTTATGATTATAATATATGTCTTACATGATTGCGGGACTATGCCTTTTTCGTAGGAGAGTCGGAGAAGACGCGTTATAACAGGAGCCAACTCCGGAGCACATGTCTTCAGCACAATAGGGGGGATAGCGTCAGGCCCACTGGACTTGTGGATGTTAAGGGAGAGAAGTCCACTTCGCACGGATTTTTGAGTGAACTGAATGTCCACTAAAGTGCTGTCACACCGTGGAATCGTTGGCGGTGGTTTCTCCCCGTCGTCCAAAGTGGAGTTCGACGCAAAACGAGAACCCAGAAGATCGGCTTTCTCCTTTGCGTCGTGAGCCAATGCATCGTTCCCCTTGCGCAGAGGTGGAAAAGAAGGCCAACAAAAATTCCCTTCAACAGCTTTGGCGAGAGACCAAAAGGCGCGTGTTCCTGAAGGTAAACGAGCAAGTCTCTCGCCAATTCTGCCGATGTGCCTTGCCTTTGCCATAGCCAGCGCTCTTTTGAGGGATCTGGAGGAAAAGTTGTACTCCTTTTTCAATTGACAAGCTTTCGCATCCCTAATAGCTATTGCATCGGCCCAGGCTCGAAATTTTTCTTGCTTTTGGCTAGATGCCAGCTTGCAAGAGGAGGAAAACCAGGGCTGGGGCTTGCCGCCGATGGGCACTGAAGAGTTTGGAATGAAAAGTTCCATACCCTGCAGTACCATATCCACGATGGAGTCAGCAATAGCACTAGGGTCTTCCAGCGAGAAGCAAACTTTTCACCATGGGTATGATGAAAAAAAGGTTCGCATTTCATCCCAATCTGCTGACCTGTAGTGCCAGACACGGCGACAGCCCGCAGTGCAAGTACGAAGTCGGCGCGTGAGTGGCATCACACTTCGAATCAGGCAGTGATCCGAAGAGCCGAGCTGAGCACCAACGGTAACTTGTAGGCCGTTAGGATGAGAGGTCAGCAGAAGATCCAACAGTGAAGGCATATGGTTTTCCACATCTGGCACACGTGTTAACGAGGAAACCACCTGTGTTAAACCATAGGCCATGGCAAGGGCATGAGCAGATCTACCCGAATGGTCAGTTCTCTGTGAACCAAGCCATTCAATGTGGTGCGCGTTGAAGTCACCGAGCACCACAATCGAGGCTGAAGGAGTCTGTTCTAGCACGGAGTCGATGGCCATTTTGACGTGCTCAAAGAGTCGGTCTGTTTCTGCATCACCGCTGTTGGACCTATAGAGGCATGCATATATGCGAGGGTGGTCGTCGCAATCAACACGCAGCCAGATGGAAGAGAGGTCCCTGCCTTCAAGATTGCCTAGGCGGCGGACACAGATATCATCTCTCACGTATACGCATACACCGGCTCTAAACACAAACCTGTGCTCAATTTTGTAGCCCGGGTAGTCTAGGTATGATGTATCCGCAGGAAACGAGATCTGAGTTTACGTCAAAAAGAGCAAAGCCGGCTACTCCGTCTCAAGATGATGGTGAACAGGGTTTAGGTTGGTGTGTAGTCCCCTGATGTTGAAAAATCGAGCCGGCCCATTCATGCTGCTTACAGCGTGGCTCTACCATAAAAAAAATAATAAGAATAATATGTTAATATAAGACAATGCCAATCCGCACTGGGCCGGATGACTATGACGAGGCTATGATGGACTATGGCCTTTTTTTTTGATCAGGCAGGGGGAATGCCTACACATGCCAACCGCAAAAAGTGTCTACGGGTGGGTATGTCGGACTCGCACCGACTAAACCTACCTGCCGTGTACTTCTCTTGGTGCCTAAAGGGGAGGCCCGGGAACGCGGGTATGCATGCCCCGGTGCCCCCCTTTTGCGCCATGTCCCAGATGTTCGGGACACGTATCCCGGGAGGGCTCTGGTTTGCCCTTCTCAATTGCCGACTCCTGCCAGTCCGGCACAGCGACTGCGCCACAAACAGATCGCTGTCTGCCTGGAGCTGCTTGCACGTGGCGGCAGTAGAGGACACTTCTCTGAATGCGCCGCAGCCCCGAGGGGGAGTTGGGCTACCGGCTGCTGCCGCTGCCCCGGCGCCTCCTCCGTCTGCGAGCAAGATCGATCGCTCCCGCTCGGCGGCCTCCTTTTAGAGCATGACTGCCTCACAAAAGGAGACCACGGATGATGGACTATGGCCTATCCCTTCTAGGTGTAATTATGAGAGCAGGCCCATGAAGTGGGATAGAAAATAGCTGCATTAATATTATTATATAATATACAGAGGCGTTCATGGTCAGTTTAATTCACCGTTCCGAAAGTGATCGGTGAGGTAAAACATCAAAGACACGCGGTCTGTCCATAGATGAGTCAAGTCAAAAGTCAAAAATTATTTATTCCGTAAAAATTTTACATATGAGGAATCAAAAAAAGAAGGAATCCTTTTTTAAAATATAATATACTTAAGATTAATTACAATCATGTGTGTTGACTCAGAACAACTCAATCCCAAGCACTTTTATCACTTAAATAATCAGAAATTTTGTAATATTTCTGATTATTTAAGCCCTGCTACACAATTTGGCTTTAATTATTCTTTTAAACTTATTCGTAGACTGTTCTCTAATATCATTGGGAAGTTTGTTATAGAATCTATTACATTGCCCCATAAAAGAGTTACTTATTTTGTGGAGACGCGTAGTATGCAATATGAGATTATTCTTACATCTAGTATTTACATTATGTGTATCGCTCCTTTTACAGAAGGAATTGATATTTTTATGCACATATAGTAAGTTTTCATATATATACTGAGATGGTACAGAGAGGAGGAAGTATTATATTCATCATCATCATATCAGCCGAAAGACGTCCACTGCTGGACAAAGGCCTCCCCAAAGATCTCCACAATTGCCGGTCTTGCGCTATCCGCATCGAGCGATTTCCAGCGACCCGCACATAATCATCGATCCATCTTGTAGGGGGCCTGCCCACGCTTCCGGTTCGTGGTCGCCACTCGAGAACCTTTCTGCCCCAGCGGCCGTCGGCTCTACGAGCTATGTGCCCTGCCTACTGCCACTTCAGCTCGGCAATTCTTATGGCTATGTCGGTTACTTTGGTCCGCCTGCGGATCTCAACATTTCTGATTCGATCTCGCAGGGAAACTCCAAGCATAGCCCTTTCCATTGCTCTTTGGGTGACCTTGAGGTCAAGGTCACCCAAAGTATTATATTATATTTTTTTTCATTTAATTTATAGATTATTTTATTTTATTAAGTATATCATTTTATATTTATATTTATATTATCATATTTTTATCATGTATGTATTCATTTAAGTCGCAGTAGACTTTATTAATTAGTTTTTGTTTTAATTTAAGCATAAATATTTTATTCTTGGTTATGTTTTTTATAGAGCCTGGGAGTTTATTATATATCTTTATGCACATTACATATGGGCTGTTACGTTACGATGGTATGTATACGAGAAGTAGGTAGTAATAACTTTTTTTCATATCTTAATCTATATATCTATATGATCTATCTGTATGTCAATTACCAGGTTGTGTAAAGAAAGTAATGTTATTTCTTACAAATTTGCAAATTTCCATGATGTAAATGCATGTCATGGTCAGTATTTTGTACTCGGCAGCTATCAGTTTGGTCTATATTTGTTAAGATACGGACTAGCTTTTTCTGTAAGATAAACAGTGAAGGTACGTCTGTGCTATTACCCCACATAACAATGCCATAGGTAAACCACGAATAAGCATAGGCATAGTAGGTGGTTAATGTAGTTTGTGAGTCGGTTGTTAATTTTATTTCGCGGAAGGCATAGGTAAATTTTGAGATCTTTGATCTGATGTTGTTGATGTGAGCTTTCCAATTTAGGTGCATATCTATAGTTATTCCTAATAGGGTAAATTCACTGGTAGTTGTTATTTTTCTTCCATTTGTAGTAAAATTTATATTTATTGAGGACTTTTGGTAAGGACAGTAGGTAATTTCGTTTTTTCATAGTTTATTTCTAGATTATGCTTACTCATCCATTCTTAAATTATTTTTCTTCCATTTGTAGTAAAATTTATATTTATTGAGGACTTTTGGTAAGGACAGTAGGTAATTTCGTTTTTTCATAGTTTATTTCTAGATTATGCTTACTCTTCCATTCTTAAATTATTTTTCTTCCATTTGTAGTAAAATTTATATTTATTGAGGACTTTTGGTAAGGACAGTAGGTAATTTCGTTTTTTCATAGTTTATTTCTAGATTATGCTTACTCTTCCATTCTTAAATTTTTATGAAGCCGCTGGTTTAGGAATCCGTAAGTAAGTATTATATTGTATATTAGTCTATTAATATTGTAAATTTCAATTAATTCAGGGTTAATTTTATAATATGGTAATGTTATGCAAGAAATAAATAAACAAGGAGATAAACAAAACATTGACTTAGCATATAAAGGTTTTATTAGCAATTGTATTCGCCAGCCTAGCCACTACTAGGTACTATTCATATTCGTAAAACGTTCCGGTTTTACCCACGTAATTTTATTAAGATGATTGGTCGACTAGTTTCTATTCAGATCAGGAACATTCACCGCTAAAAATATGAGGTTAGGATTCGTCGGACACCGCTGCCTAAACGAAAAACACCTTATATTTATGGTACATCACTAGTAGAGATTTATTTTAAAAACAAGATTATGTTTTATCATAGTGCCAACCAAAGTACGTCCAATGCTGGACAAAAGCCTTCCCAAAAAATGGGGGAAACGACATGAACGCCACGCTTGGCAGACGGGTTTGGCGATCGCAGTCTGCAGGTGTTCCCTCGGACGATTTCTACGCCCCCCCCACGGGATGAGATGACCCCATCTCTATATATGATATGCTATGCCGTCACCACATAAATTCCACACAAGCGATTAAGTTTGATAGACCGTGATGAATAAGCCTTTGGGTTGCAAGAAACGCATAGCTAATATTTTATAAAATAACATATATGTTGGGACAATTACTTAACACCTTGTCATTTGATCTCAATTTAACCAAAGTCCGTACAGTGGCAACCAGACAACTGATAAACATCCTACTTCCTAGTAATATTTTAAATGTATTATGTATGAAACTTCTTCAGGTCTAAACGGCTGGAGCGATTTTAATATAATTTGGTATGGAGTAAGCTGACACCCTGAATTAACACATAGGCTATAGTTTATAAACCGTCACCGTAACCTAGTTGGTAGTGCTCCTGCCTATGAAGCGGGTGGTCCTGGGTTCGAATCCCGATAAGTGCAAATATTTGTGTGATGAGCACGAATATTTGTTTCCGAGTCATAAATGTTTTCTATGTATATAAGTATTTATCTATCTATATAAGTCTGTATATCGTCGCCTGGTACCCATAGTACAAGCTTTGCTTAGTTTGGGTCTAGGATGATCTGTGTGACATTGTCCCGAGATATTATTATTATAATTATTAAAGTTTTATGCGGGTATAACCGCGGGGCACAACTAGTATTATAAATGCGAAAGTTTGAGAATGTGTGACTGTGTGAGTGTGTATGTTTGTTACTTCTTCACGTCTAAACGGCTGGAGCGATTTTAATATTTATTTATTTTTATTTTTTTATTTATTTATTTTCCTCTTACATCTATCTTTACAGGTATAAGTCCAATGCGATAGAGTGCTTATCTAAGTATATAACAATTTTATACCACTACACAAATTTACTTATAACAAATTATACATAATGCACTTCTCGTGAACTCACTCAGAGAACACACAAATAGGTCAGTCTCAGCTGCTATAAGGTTAAGAGTACGGAGAGCACGCGTCAGGGGCGCCTCATGTACAAGATTAGTCCGACCACGCGGTTCCACTAGCAATCGCGGCCGTCTCCTTCTCCAAACATACCTGTCCGGGACACACAGGGCTATCTGTTCTAAAACTTCAGCATTATGAATTTTACCCCTAAATATTTTAAAAAGATATGATGTTAGTGCCTGTTCCCTTCGAACTCTTAGTTCATTGTATCCCACCATGCCTAAAATAAACATAGTGGGATACATCAAAGGGTAAAATGGATATACTCCATAATGTCGCATATACATTTGTATATGCGACATTATGGCCTCATGCATAAATATCGAATAAATTTATTTTGTACACGCTCCAGCATGAGGCTATACTTAGCTTCATGCGGTGCCCAGATGACTGCATTACATTCAAGTTGACTCCTAACCAATGCATTATATAAGGAAATTATAGCTCGAATGTTTGCGAACCCTTTCACTGTTCGAAGTATAAAACCTAAATTTCTAAAAGCTTTCTTACATAAGATATGATCACGAAAAGTCAGCCCGGTGTTAAAACTTATACCCAAATCCTTGACCTCTGTGACTCTAATCATTTGTGATTCACTGATGCGGTAGTTATGTTGAATCGGGGAGTGCGCGCGAGAAAACGTGATTGTCACACACTTTGTAGTGTTAAATTGTAGTTGATTTGCGCAACTCCAGTTCACCACTCTGTCTATATCCCCCTGCAGCCTAGCACAGTCGTCATTGTTCCCGACGGCAAGAGATAATTTAAGGTCGTCAGCGAACAGTAAACACTTAGCGTCTTTAACAACGTGCGGGAGGTCATTTATCATAAGCAGGAACTCTAGGGGGCCCAAGTTACTCCCTTGACTTACCCCTGATCTCGTAAAATATGGTTTTGACGTATGTCCCGCATATTCCACGTACTGCTGCCTGCTTTTCATACGACTGGCAAAAAAAATTAGTAAATGTGGGGTAAAACCAACACCAGCTAACTTTCTAAGCAAAACGTCATTATCGACTAAGTCGAATGCTTTTTTAAAATCAAAGTAAGCGGTGTCAATTTGACCCCCACTATCCACAGTTGTCTGCAAATGGATCATATGACAAAGCAGATTACTGGTGGTACTTTTACCTGGTCGAAAACCGTGCTGAGTTTCGGAAAGTTGCGTCGCCACTTGCAAAAATATGCTCTTATAGATAGCAGCTTCAAATATTTTAGCCGGCGTCGATAACACTGCCACAGGTCTGTACCCATCCACCGATTCTGCAGAAGTTCCCTTCGGAACCGGTACAACACGGGTCACTTTCCACCTTTCTGGAAATTGCGCCGCCTGTAGACATTTGTTGTATATATGAAGTAGTGGCTTAGATAACACAAGCCGGCAATCCTTAAATATGTAAGGCGGAATGCCATCTGGACCCGCGGACCTTTTAGGTTTTAATTCTTTAAGCGCATTACATACGTCTACTAACAGTAGCTGGGTTAAGTGTACTGTAGTATGTAAGTTAGACATAAGTATGTATCACCCTTTCCTATTAATATAAAGCATGTTTACTTATTAATAAAGAGTGAGTTATTATCCAGCAGTCAGAGCGTTTCATTGATATATCATCGCCCAACCTTACATGGCGACCCTGCCATGTTTGGTATTTGAGGCATCGGGTCGCACTTCGGTCATCATGTGGACATTTTACGAATTTGGTTCTGAGACTACATTACGTGATTAAAGACTCATTTTTTTTTTTATCTTCAAAAATGTGCAATTCTAATACACCAAAAAGAGAAGATGTTATCATCAATCAAAATGGCATTGGGACTTCTAATTCGGCCAGTACTGAACAACTACAATTTCATCTATCGGCGATCAGCATAGTTATGATGATAATCCTTGGCTTGCTGTTGATATTGGCAATTTATTTTGCTTACAAATGTTACAAAAATTGCCATGAGGCATGGATCGATGAAAGAATCATTCGCCAATCTTTGAGGAGAACATTTACCCGGCGCGGGCGTCGAGGAGCTTCAGATGTAACCAGATGTTCAACGTGTGCCAGAACAAAGCCTACCCAGTGCATGGACGATTTCGAGCTAAAACCGAGTGGATAAGAACTGAGAGCTGTAATAAGTGCCACTAAGTGTTAAAAAGTGTGTACAAAATTTGTGTTTTGCTGTGCGCATAAACGTAACTCAACGAGGAACGTACGTCTCCCAATGGTAACCGATTTATGTAACTTTTATTTGTATGTTAAGTATATTATCCTTTTTAGTTAAGATGACATATTATGGCCCAAGAACTTAGCAATGTATATGAGAAGTTAAGAGTAATTAAAGAGAATTTAACTAAGTTGAGTTATGACAAAAGAACGCCTGAACGATTAAAAGAAAAGTTCAATGATGCAACTGTTGCGTATAATAGTTACACCGTTTTATTTTCAAGTTTAAAAAATCAAATAGAAAAGAAAGAATTAAGTGCCGAAAGTTTGTCATTAATTAAATCTTATAGTGATAGGATTAAAGAATTATATTTAGAGATTAAGGAATTTTGTCATAAATCACATGTACGTGTATCTGATAAGTCTAGTAGCGAAACATTTGGTATGACAACAAATAACGGAAAGGACTCCAAAATGGAATTTAATTTAAAAACAGCTTTAAGTTTGTTACCAGTCATGAACGATGAATCATCAACGAGACAATTAATTGACGGAATTGACTATTATAGTTCTATTTTGAATGGTCAACAATGTAAATTAAATTTGATAAACTTTGTTTTAAAGAGTCGTCTTTCTCAATCCGCGAAGTTGAAACTTAATACTAGTTATACAACCGTAGATGCATTATTAGCTGATATGCGTACGATTCTTTTACCTAAAAAGAGTTCCGTAGCTTTACAAAATAAACTACAATCTGTTCGACAAGATGGAAAATCAATTGATGATTACGGCAAAGAATTGACCGAAATATTCATGGATCTGACTATCGCGCAAGCCGACGGTAATACGCAGAATTTAAAAATTTTACAGCCCTTAAATGAAAAGCAAGCGATCAAACGTTTTGCCGACGGGTTGCGCAATAGGCGTCTTAGCACTATAATAGCTGCACGAAATTTTGACTCATTGAAGGACGCGGTACAGGCAGCGGTAGATGAGGAAATTGCGTTGCCGTCTCAGTCTGGAGATATTTTAACGTATAATAAAAAGCGTAACAACTATCATAAACCTACGTATTACAGAGGTAACTTTAATGCTGGGACTACTCGCCAGTTTCGAGGTGATTCTACATATAATAACTTTAGCAGACCAACCATGCACCGTGGTGCTACGTTCTACCGAGGCCGTGGTCGTGCCTTCGAGAATCAAGTACGAGGTCCGTCAACATCGTACCGAGGTAAGTACTCGAACTATAATAATAGGTACAATAATAATTATAGGGGTCATCGAGGGACACGTCAATATCCAAATATTCGTGTATTGAACGATGAACCCACTAATGACAATTCGCCTGTGGAACAAAGCAAATTTTTTCGTGAATAATGATTTCATTTGTGCAAACGATAGTACTTGTTGCATTGATTTATATGTAGATAAATATAACTATTCATTTCTAATAGACACCGGCGCAACCATCTGTGCTATTAAATATAAACATGTTGTTGGATTAAACATTCCACTCCATACAGAGACCATTACAATAAACGGAATAGGCGGTTCAATAGAAGCAATCGGATACGTTTATTTAACACTTAGTAACTGTTATGATCCGCCAGGTCATTCATTCGAACATAAGTTTTATGTTTTTAATTCCTTGCCATGTAAGGCACATGCTATTTTAGGACAAGATTTTCTTTCCAAATTTAATGCTATTTTAAATCTTAATTGTTCTACTTTGACACTAAATAATAACATTATTTTACCTTTAAGATCGAGTTCCCATTGTTTTATTTTACCGCCAAGATCAGAATCGATACATTATATACAAACTACGTTTACAGAAGAATGTCTAGTTTGTTCCTCGGAATTACAGGAGGAAGTATTTCTGGCTAGTACGTTAGTAAAGCCTACAAATGGCTTGATACCTATTTTGGTTTTAAATACAAGCGACAAGGAGGTTTCCCTTGACAATATTCAACCGACCATACAGAATGTTAGCGAATATAATGTGTGTAGTTTTAATCAATGTAAAATTGTCAATTCGAATCGTGTAAAAAAATTATTTAGCTTATTAAATTTAAAACATTTGAATGCTGAAGAGCAAGTAACTATTGAAAACATATGTGCAAAATTTTCAGATGTATTTTTATTACCAGGAGACCAGTTAACCACAACAAACATTTATAAACACCAAATTAATTTAAAACCTAATACTCAGCCTGTATTTAGTAAACCCTATAGAATTCCATATTCCCAAAAACGTGAAGTAAATGATCAGATTAGTGATATGTTACGAGAAGGCATAATTGAGCCATGCCAGTCTGAATGGTCTAGCCCATTGTTACTGGTTCCGAAAAAAATAGATAGTTT
The DNA here is from genome assembly GCA_951640165.1 of Pseudoips prasinana. Lineage (NCBI taxonomy): Eukaryota > Metazoa > Arthropoda > Insecta > Lepidoptera > Nolidae > Pseudoips > Pseudoips prasinana. The sequence continues at coordinate 10,433,550 of OX621259.1, read as the reverse complement.
AGGCAATAGGAAGTGGCGATTGGTAATTGACTACAGAAAATTAAACAATAACATCCAAGACGATAAATTTCCCCTCCCTAATATAACCGAAATTTTGGATTCTCTTTCAGGAGCTATATACTTTTCTACGCTTGACCTTTCTAGCGGTTACTACCAATGTGACCTTGACCCCGAAAGTCGAAAATATACAGCATTTTGTTCGGGTCAATATAAAATTGCAAATAACAGTAACACAGACAATAATTTTACTGCTTCCGTTTCAGGCCAATATCAGATGACAAGAATGCCTATGGGGTTGAAAACAAGCCCTAATGCATTTTCAAAAATGATGACTGTTGCCATGTCAGGGTTAACTTTCGAGAAATGCCTAGTTTATTTAGATGACCTTGTCGTTTTTGGAAAGTCCTTAGAAGGACACGCTAAAAATCTCATTGATGTTTTTACACGATTACGTCAGGTCAATTTAAAATTAAATCCCCTTAAATGTAATTTCCTTAAAAAAGACATTTTATATTTAGGACATATCATATCCGGTGAAGGTGTTCTACCTGACCCTCAAAAAATTCAAGCGTTGAACAATTGGCCAGTTCCAAACAATGTAGAAGAATTGATAAGATTTGTAGCGTTTGCGAACTATTATAGGAAATTTATCAAAAATTTTGCGTTTATAGCGTATCCACTTACGCGCTTAACTAAGAAAAATACGCCATTTATATGGGACGAAAAATGTCAGAATGCATTTTTAAAGTTAAAATCTATTATATCTTCACCTCCCATACTTCAATATCCGGATTTTTCGACAGACCATAAGTTTATATTACAAACGGATGCTTCGCAACATTCATTGGGCGCCGTCTTATGTAACGAAAATAATAAACCTATAGCGTTTGCAAGCAGAAACCTCAATAAAGCTGAACTTAACTACCCCACAGTGGAAAAAGAGCTGTTAGCAATAGTTTAGGCTGTGAAGCATTTTCGCCCTTATTTATATGGTAGGACTTTTATTATTCAAACCGATCATAAACCACTTATTTATTTATTTACAATGCGAGATCCCTCTAGTCGTCTCATGAAATTTAGACTTTTACTTGAAGAATATGATTTCATCATAAAGTACATAAAAGGATCAGATAATATTATAGCTGACTCAATGTCACGCCTACCTATTACATCGACAGACTTAAAAACTATGCATGAAAGCATTATCTCTGTTATGACACGTGCACAACGTAAAAAACAATTAGACCTTCAGGATTCTCCGAGTGCTATGGTTCCTACTGACGATTGGCCTGCGCAACCAAAAGTTGTAGAAATTCATAGTAAACCGAGAAATTCTGTAGAACTAAAATTTATTGGTAAATATAAACTAAAAAGCTTACGTAAGTCTAATGAAATTGAATCAGAGAATAAAGTGTTTTGTTATTCGTCATCTAGAATGACTTTGTTTATAAATCCAGTATCCCAATCACAACTGACGCCAGCCGCTTTTGTGAGGGAACTGAGATATTTTTGCGAGAAAATAAATGTACTTGAATTAATTTTCATAAGATGTAAAATGTATGACGAATTTATAGAAAAAATAATTAAAGAAATTAAGAATTACACTAATTGGTCCGGACCGCGATTGTGTATATTAAACAATGTTGAAATAATTGACAACAAAGACGACCAAAAAGTAATATTAAATGATTTTCATCTTCTACCAACTAGTGGCCACGCTGGTATAAGACGAATGTATAAAAATATCAAGAAATATTACTTTTGGCCAGGTCTTGAACGCGATGTTAAGGAATTTATTAAGAAATGTGAGAAGTGCCAAAAGCAGAAACATAATTCTCATTATATTAAAGAACCTATGGTAATAACAACTACTGCGAATTCTTCAATGGAAAAAATTTTCCTTGACGTAGTAGGTCCATTAGATAAGGATGACTACAACTATTCGTATATACTGACTATCCAATGCGAATTAAGTAAATACGTAGAGGCATATCCTATGTTTTCTAAAAGTTCAAATGAGATAGCGAAAAACTTTGTTAATAATTTTATACTCCGTTTTGGGATACCAGATAGAGTCGCGACTGATAGGGGTTCTGAATTTTTATCATCAATTTTCCAGGAAACTTGTAAATTATTAAATATAACTACTCTTAACTCTACTGCATACCATCACCAAACTATAGGCTCTTTAGAGAATACTCATAAAAATTTAGGTAATTTTTTAAGAATACAAACCGATAACCATTCGAATTCATGGAGTACATGGTTACCCTACTGGTGCTTCGCCTACAATACGTCTGTTCATACTGCTACCAAATTTACGCCGTATGAGTTAGTATTCGGGAAACGTTGTAATATACCATCCAATTTGAATAAAAATGCAGTAGAGCCACTTTATAACTATGACAATTATCCCTTAGAATTGAAGTACAGACTCCAAACATCACAAAAAGAAGCGTACCAAAATTTAATACAAAGTAAAATACTAAGAAAAGAGAAACATGATTCTACCTGTAATCCCATTACCTATAAGGAGAACGACTTGATACTTGTACGAAATGAGACTGGTACTAAACTTCAAAGTGTTTACAATGGACCATACTTGGTAATCAAAGATGTTGCACCAAATGTTGAAATATTAAAAGATAATGGTAAAACCGATTTAGTACATAAGAATAGGACTAAGCTATATTATTCATGATTATATTTTTATTATATACACATTTTACATATTTTTACTATTTTACACCTTATATTAATTGTTGTATTCAACTTAACTTTTACTCAATATAACTATACAAAACATTGATATGTTTGCTTACGTAAATTGTAATGTTATCTAAATAAAACAAACATTTAGAACTATGTATTCAGATGTTAATAAAACCCATGCAATTGTAGTGCATAATACTGCGATTTATTTACTATGTTAGTTGTAAGTAAATAAAATAATACTGTCATATTATTATTTTTTTTTTCCTTTCGTTGGAGGTGTAGTATGTAAGTTAGACATAAGTATGTATCACCCTTTCCTATTAATATAAAGCATGTTTACTTATTAATAAAGAGTGAGTTATTATCCAGCAGTCAGAGCGTTTCATTGATATATCATCGCCCAACCTTACAGTACCCGTGCTGCTCCGTTTTCGAAACCCGCTCCCTCTATAGCCGCACCTACATTCAACTCCGGTTCCTCAGTTCTATAAACAGAATAAAAAAAACTGCGCAAATTCCTCAACACACTGCCGCTCGGACAATATTTCCCCATTTTTTTTAATTTTGTGGGGATTCTTACCTCTTTTGGACTTAGCGTAGTTCCAAAAAGATTTTAGATCATTCAGCATTTGGTCCTGAATACGGTGTTGATACCGCTCGTACGCGACTCTTATCATACTCTTAACGTTAGTTCTACACCGGGCAAACGCCTCATAATCAGTTATAGATCTACTTGCCTTGTACTGCTTGTGTAAAAAAGCTTTCATTTTTATGTCGCGAATTATATCTGCAGTGTACCACTCAGGGTAAATGTACCTTGAGTTTACACAACTTCGCCTTTTTTTTGGAACGCAGTCATCTAAAATAGAATTAATAATGCTGTAAAAATAATTTAAACTGGATTCTAAGTCAAGCTCGTACAAAGGGGTCCAATCCACAGCAGATATCAAAGAATATAACGAAAAGAAATCGGCCTTATTAAAATTCCAACCAATTGGCGACTGCGTGTTAATGACAGGAGCAGCCGGGTCGGCCGAGCCGGGCAGCCAGCGCGAGCGCACATTAATGCCTACCGAGATTTCTAGCGGTGGGTGATATGCATCCACAGGCACAAGCGGCGCCTCCGACGCGCACACTGTTACGCCCGTACTCCCTTCCCCCGCCAGCGTACTTAATACTAGGTCTAACTGACGATCATTGCAGTTACTGATTAAATTACTCTGAGTAAATCCACAAAAAGTGCGAAAGTATTCATAATAATTACTTATGGCTAGTGAACAAGAATGCAAATTGAAGTCTCCTAAAACTATTATTTCCTTGTGTTTATTACACAAACGTTCAATTATATTAAATAAAATCATGTATTCGTTATCGTGACTACTAGGCGGGATATAAACCACACAAAGTAAAAACATAAGTTTCTTACGTAGATATACCGTAGCACAAACCAGTTCAAATACTTGCTTATCTATGTTTACGTCACACGGTAGTGTCACTCGTCGCAGCTCTAAACGCGGTGTGGCCACGAGACAAGCGCCGCCCTGTTTACGCCCGTCCGCCCGATCACACCGTATAATTGTATATCCCGGCGGGATTATTTCCGCGTCATGGATGGATTCACTAAAGCCGGTCTCCGTGATTGCGAACAAATCGGCACTTGCGGACAATATATTAGTGTAGAATTCCTCCAACTTAGTCCGAAGTCCGCGCACGTTCTGATATAGAACTTCTACAGAGTTTCTACAGGTTTTTTGGTTTATTGGTTTGTCTACGAAACCACACCCATTCCGAGAATTCTATATTAACTGGCCAACTGTCAGGCTGACACAATTGTTCATATTTACTTTCCGGGACCCCTATAATAAAAGATGCATAATCCCGTTCCGTCTTGTGATTTATTTTCTCGACTTTTATTGGTATGAAGTCATCATTATAAATTTTTTCGACGTACTTTTTTACATTTTCCACGGTAGTTTCTTTCCGTAACCGCCACACATGTAAGTATTTTTTCTTTTCTGTCCCCTGTAAATCAATTGCACTCGTATTTCCGCCTTTTTTGACCTCACTATTCAAATATCTGCTCTTGATTTTCTTTCCTACTGTAGTCCATTTTACTTCTCCTTCCGGTTCCATCTTTTGCTCTGCTACTTCATTAAAGTTGTTACAACTCTTTCCACTATTTAATTATTGTTTCTGTTCTTCATTCTCGGAATAAATCGCTGATTTTATGGCCTCGCGCTCCTTGGTTGGCACATTATTGCTAATTACCTTCTTTGTTTTTTTGACGGTGCTAGCAAAAGATGGTAACGGTTGAGTACTGACCGGTTCAATTTGACTAGACTTGACATTCAGGCTTTCGTTTTTTCCTATTAGGACTTTAATTGTTTCTTCTAGTATGGCCACTTTACTTGCCTTTTCTTGTACCACCATCAATACTTTTTTTATTTCTTTTAGCTCGGTTTCAATGTTATTAAATTTACTTTGCAGTAATCCATATTCCGTTCGTTGGTTCTCGAACTGTGATAAAAACTCGAGACGCATATTTTGAATCTCCTCCAAAAGTCGGCTCTCATTATTCACACTCACAACTTCCCTTGCGTTTCGATGACTGCCACGCTCGGTGTTTACATAGCTGCTTGGTGTAAACGTTGAACTGTTGTGTGGAGTCTGTGGGTTACTTGTCACCTTTTTATCCATTGTAGGAAGCTTAAGATCTCCGTAATAATAGGCGTTATGCACTCAATAGGTTTTAAAGCAGGATGAGCATACACATCACCACAGAGAACCGCTTTTTATCAATTCACAAAACAGCACTGTTGTTGCATTGGATAATTTAATTATAAATATATAATTTGGTATGGAGTTAGCTGACACCCTAGATTAACACAAACTATAATTTATAAAGTATACACAGGTAGTCATAGATGAATTAAATCCAGACACAAAAAGTAAACGTGCTCATCAAACAAATATTTGTTCGGGATGGGTATTGAATCCACGACATCTGGCTTAGTAGTCAGGGCCACTAACAACTACACCAATAGGCCAGTCAATATCAATTAATAAAAAATTTAACTAATGGGAACATTACTATCGGGCCATTGGTGTGCAATGCTTGCTTTTAACACCGGAGGTTGTGGGTTCGATTCCCACCCAGGACAGATATTTGTGTGCATTAACATGTCCATTTGTCCCGAGTCTGGATGTAATTATCTAAATAAGTATGTATTTACAAAAGAAAAGTAGTATATTAGTCCGGTCATTTTAGACATAAAAATAGTGATCAAATAAAGAAAATTCCGACAGAGCCAAATCTTCGTAGAGACCTTAGGTTTACCACAAGGAATAAAATGTCAAAAGTCCCCATCAGTCCCATGTGAGCTTAGGGACTTATTCGGGGCCCAAGGTCAAAATTTTAGGTTTTTTAGATTTTTCTCGAAAACGGTAAGTTTTATCGAAAAAGTACCTCCGAGCAAAGTTGTAGATCCTAAAATTCTCTATAAAAATGGTCTCAATGATTTTTTCTCTAAGACCCACTATTTCCCAGATATTGCGCTTGTATGAATCACGTTCTACATAATATGCACACATTTCCACACCACCTGTGAGGTAGTGTACTCGGCGCGTTTTTTTTTAACGTGGAACGAGTTTACTGTCTTTCTAACTTTTTTTTATTACTTTAATTTGACTCATACTCTTCATATTCAACTTCATCTATCATGTTTTCTTCAATTTCTTCCTGTTATTCTTCTTCTCCTTCCTGTTGATCAACGCTTAGAAATTGTTCAAATGAAGATGAATCAGTTGTCTCTTCATCAAAATCACATGAATCTTCCTCTCTTGTATTTAATTGAACATTTGAGCAAGAGACACCTTGGCAATTGGTACACGCTGGAGAACACTGCAACCCTACTTTTTTACAGCCACATTTGGCACTACAACCTTTCTTGCAATTGCAAAAAATAGTGTTAAGAAGGTTTTCTGGAGCAGGGGGCAGTAAAGTTCGAATCGGTTCCAAAGTATTATTTATCAATTTCCAACCCCAGTCTTCAGGGTTCAGTTCATTGCCTTACCATGTCTGAACTTGATAGTATACTCGAAATAAATGTTGAGTAGCAGATGCCGATGTTTGAGGAAGACAAGATAGCTGTACTTGCTTTTTGTTTCGTGTATTTTTTACACATGTTAAATATCTGCAATCAATTTTTTTTGGAGCTCCATAAACCGCAAGAAGAAACCGAATTCCTTTAGTAATTAGTATTTGAGGTGAAGAATTAATTTCTGTAAATACTTTTGCGCAGTCAATCAAATCATTTTTTTCAAATTATTTTAATACTGAATTTTTGCCCCTTCTAAACATTGCTGACGTAGTATCGCATGTAAAAATAAAATAAAGTTTTGGCATTTTGGATAAGCTGATAGGATGAGCTGATCTAAAGCTACATTTTGGCAAACATTCTTCAGTTCATCTAACAAAAACTGGCAGTCATCGCTACTTTCAATGAAATTGAAAATTTCCTCCATTGCAGAGTTTATAGCCTCACTTTGAGGACGGCCAATTTTACCGCCAGTATTAGGTCTCAGGAAGGATTTGTAACAACTGTCATGGTATTTCGCGTCAGCAGCAACTAAATCATACTGAAAATTAATACGCGCAAAGACAGCTTTTGACACATCATCAGAACGATCTTTAGCTAATTTTAAAATGGAATCTTTGAATGTAAGTGTAGAAACTTTATGAATTTTTCGGCGATAAATCTTCACTTTCTTCTTTTCTGCTTCTTCATCCGCTTCATCGCCACAAAATAAGCAGTGGTTTTTAAAACAAAAACTGGATTCACTTATTCGCGATGTAGCATGAGGTGGACTTTCTTTTGAAGTACTGGCCTGTTCTTCCTCACATTGTCTTTTTGATGCAGAGATTGAAGTTTTCCGGGTGTATGATTTTCTGCAATCCACTTCAATTGTAACGGACTTTTGGCTTCTTAAATAATCAGCAAACTCATCACTTCTCGCGACACTTGCATCGATTAAAGTTGGCATTCCACGACTGACCACAACAGTTTCATCTTCAGTCAAAAGTTTATTACAAATAAAGCAAAATTGTGACATTTTTTTAATATTAATCAGTACTAACTTCAATAGTAGATACTTGTAATAAATACGTATAGTCACTCGAACTGCTCGTTCAACACTAAAAGAAGCAGGTATACGTGAACGACACCACATGGACAAAAGAATAGGGAGATGTTTTTCAAGGCCAGATGTTATTCAAGTAGAGGGGATTCGGTAAGGGACCGTCATTTTAGAGTAAATTTTCTTAGAATAGTATAATGTATACATAACAGAGACACGAGTAGGCAGTTTTGCTTGCTTGAGTACCTAAATATGTATATACGTGGCATATGTGTGCATACTATGTAGAACATGATTCTTACAAGCGCAATATCTTGGAAATAGTGGGTCTTAGAGAAAAAATCATTGAGACCATTTTTATAGAGAATTTTAAGATCTACCACTTTGCTCGGAGATACTTCTTCGATAAAACTTACCGTTTTAGAGAAAAATCCATAAATCCTAAAATTTTGACCTTGGGCCCCGAATAAGTCCCTAAGCTCACATGGGACTTTTGACGCTTTATTCCTTGTGGTAAACCTAAGGTCTCTACGAAGATTTGGCTCTGTCGGAATTTTCTTTATTTCAATTGTCTAAAATGACCGGACTATATGTAGTATTTAAGTTATCTGGGTTTCGTAAGCTTTGCTTACTTTGGGATTAGATGGTCGTGTGTAAATAATGTCCCAGGATATTATTATTATTAATTTAAATTGTAGTCATTGTGATTTGCAATCTGCAAATCACAAAGACTAAATCGTTTCCCCTAGTTTTGATACCCAATTGCTTCCTTGTTCAATAATAAATTCACTCCGGGATTATTCTTGAGGGAGATTAAGTTGTCACTGTAGCTACGTATCAATATTGTAAAGGTAGTGATTGCTTGTAATACTGTAAATATTTATTCCCCAATTAAAAATTGTTGCTCTTTTTCTTTTCTATATCTATGATTTCATTAAAATAGATTGCAAATTACAAACATTATAATCCATTCTCCTGGTTTCTGGAATTTATATATTTTCTGGTGGCATTATTCTTGAAGTAGATAAAATTGCCACTGTGGCCATGTATCGATATAGTAAAGGTAGTAATTGCTTGTAATACTGTAAATATTTATTCCCCAATTAAAAATTGTTGCACTTTGTATGTTCTATATCTATGATTTCATTAAAATAGATTACAAATTACAAAGTTTATATCCATTCTCCTGGTTTCTGGAATTTATATATTTTCTGGTGGCATTATTCTTGAGCTAGTTTAAGTTGCCACTTTGGCCACATGTCGATATATTAAAGGTAGCAATTGCAAAGCAATTGTAATACTGTTTATATGTATAATAAGATTGTTGCACTTTGTCTTTTCTATTTCTATGATTTCATTTTACTAAGTTACGACAATTACAATCGATTCCCCTGGTTTCGATACCCAATCGCTTCGTCGTTCATCAATCGATTCGCTCCGGCATTATTCTTGAGGTAGATTAAGTTGCCACTGTGGCCGCATATCGGTCAAGGGCGGCGTAGTAGAGTGAAGGGCTTGGGTGAAAGATTGTACGGTAACTAGATTTATTGTAGTGCTAAAACTAGCACTAAAACTTATATTAACTTTTGTTATAAGGTTTGAGAATATACCTTACAATAATCTTCATTTATTTCTTAAGCTTTCCATATCTAGTTATGCTTACCGATAGTAAATAAATAAAATAAAAAAGGTTTTTATTCACGTAGACTAGACTAGGTAAATAGTCAGAACATGTTTGTAGTAATATAGTTGTATACATTATTATTTCTAGTAACATAGATATTTAGGTACACATTGTATGAAAACATTTATAATTATTACTTATACAATGGAAACCAGATAACTGATATACTACATATAAAACTTTTCTTTTGTAAATACATACTTATATAGATAATTACACCAAGACTCAGGACAAACAGCATGTTCATGTACACAAATATTTGCCCTGGGTGAGAATCGAACCCACGACCTCCGGCGTGAAAAGCAAGCATTTTCCAACCACGCCAACAAACCCGTCAAAATTAGCATTATAACTGTATTTTTTAATTCAATACCTTTTTTTGATACGACAGGGGGAATGCCTATGCATACCAACAGCTAAAATTGTGTAGTAGTTTAGTGGGTAGTATTTGGGTCGGAATCGCACCGACTAAACTTACCCTGCCGTGGACTTCTTCTGGCCCCACATCGGAGGAGCCGTGTAAAAGCATGTATGCTGCTCCGGCGAGAATTTAATACCTTATGTATTATTTTAGGTGAGAAGCGTTGGTCATACTACATATTATAATACTTTTTTTTTGTAAATGCATACTTATATAGATAACTACACCCAGACTCAGGAGAAACAGACATGTTCATGCACACAAATATTTTCCCTGGGTGGGGAAATGAAACGCGCTTAGGTTATAGATCCGCGACTACAGATGGCGTGTTCAGTAATTCAATTCAGTAATGTTCTTCGCTAAGCTCATCATTTATTTATTTAGGACAACTTACAAAACATACACTATTACATTGAATACAAACATCATATAAAATTACGTGCTAAATGTTGCTTCCATTACAAGTCGCCACGGGATTGTAAAAGACAGTTCCTTTTTTTTATTAACTTTAGATTACTACAAATTTTATATAATAACTACTTAGAAACAAACTCGACTGGTAGCAATAGACCATTAGGCATACATAACACAACACATAAACATGATCGAGACAAGCGGACAATATTGATATATTTTAGATATATATATATATTATATATATCATCATTATAATATAATTTGTAAATGTAATATAAATTTAATTTATTATTCTGATGTTTAATTTATATTTTGTACTTAGTTTAATCTTATATAACTGTTAAATGTGGCGATTATTATGTACGCCGTTATTGTCATATACATTAGTGACCATTGTTATAATATTTGCTATGTGAATTGTTAATGTTTATGATGTGGCTGGACTCAATAAATAAATAAAAATAAATAAGCTGTCGGTCTCAGCATCGACATCAGTAGCCATGTCATAGGGCTACTGGGTGGCTACGACAATTATGACATTAGGTTAAACACTGCCCATCCAAAGAAAGTTTAGATACGACCAATCGCCATTAAAAAAAAACAATTTACCTATTAATTAACTGTTATCATTAGCATGTTAACCAAAAGACATCCACCGCTGGACATATGCCTTCTCCAGTCATTCACAACTGCCAGTCTTGTGCTAACCGTATCCAGCGGCTATCACAAGACGTTGCGGTTCTGGGTCGCCACTCGAAAACCTTTCTGCTTCAGCAATCGTCTGTTCTACGAGCTACGTACACCGCCCATTGCCACTTCAGCTTGGTAGTTCTTGTGGGTTACGTCAGTTACTTCGGTTTGTCAATGGATTTCAACATTTCTGATTCTACCTCTCAGATAAACTCCCGAGTATTATTCTCTACACACACAGTCATCTCAGGTAACCCGCACTGATTGAAGACTTTTGACTCAACACTGTGGTATTGGAAATTAACTCAACTACATAATTTTCTTTTAAAGACTACGTATTATGAAAATTAACCCCTGTGTTAACATATATTTGACGGATGAACAAGACTCAGAACAACCATATATGAGTCATGCAAATAGTTGTTCTGCGCCGGAATTGAACCCAGGACATGAATTGGCGAGGGCAACTGTCTGAACCGCTGCAACACACGTGGAGATGAAATTTTTTTGTATGATTATTTAGTGGTATACACCTTTTAAAAGCCTCTTAAGAATTGCTCATGATATTAGTCAACAATGGCCTAATATACATACATTCATCATCATCATCATATCAGCTAAAAGACGCCCACTGCTGGACAAAGGTCTCCCCCAAAGATCTCCACAACTGCCAGTCTTGCGCTACCCGCATCAAAGGTTGCTACCGGCTAAGTCGCCGAACATCGTTTTCGTGATCGGCGTTCAAATAAACAAAGGTTAAAAATGACTTAATCAATCGTTAAATCATTTTCAACGTTGACAATCATTTTCGAACCTTGAATGACGTCACATATGCTCACGGAAGCCAATTTAATGATTGATTAAGTAATTTTTAACCTTTATTTATTTGAACGCAGAACACGAAAACGATGTTAGGCGACTTAGCCGGTAGCCCCCCAGCGGCTTCCGGCGACCCTCCCAATGACTTATGATATGCATTAAAGAACCAAAATAAATCCAAGCTATTTTTTGTATGAAATTATACATAACATTCCTTATCAAATATTTCAGCGGCAAATACTTATCAAAAATTAATCAGATCTCACATACATAATATATCAAAGGTTACACATAAAAATAGGAATCATATTACGCATATAAAGTGTGAAATTCTCTAAAGGTGCCACCAGTAAAGCTAACGGTACATATCAGGCGGGTTGCGGCTTCAGTATTTCATGAACTAATGTCAGCAAGTCTAATAATAATAATATCCTGGGACATTAATCACACACGGCAATCTGATCTCAAACTAAGCAGAGCGTGTACTATGGAAACCAGATAACTGGATAACTGATATAATAGATATATTTACCTTCTTTTTGTAAATCTATACACTTTTTTTTTACAAGACTATATTTGTGTACCACTGCTGAATGAATGAAGAATGAATGAATAAAGAATGAAAAAAGAATGAATAAAGAACGAATGAATGAATGAAGAATGGATGAATAGTGAATGAATGAATGAAGAAGAAGAAGTAGGGGAAGAATTTGGTTTGGTATGGTTTGGTTTGGTTTGAAAAAAAATAATAAATGAATGAAGAATTAATGAATAAAGAATTAATAAATGAAGAATGAATTAATGAAGAACGAATGAATGAATGATGAATGAATGAATGAAAAATGAATGAAGAATGAATGAATGAAGAATGAATGTATGGAGAATGAATGAATGAAGAACGAATGAATGAAAAATAAATGAATGAAGAATGAATGAATGAAGAATGAATTAATAAATTAAAAATGAATGAATGAATGAAGAATGCATGAATTAATGAGAATGAATTAATGAAGGAAGAATGAATGAATGAATGAAGAATGAAATAATGGAGAATAAAGAATGAATTAATAAATGAAGAATTAATGAAGAATTAATGAATTAATAAATGAAGAATGAATGCATGCAGAATGAATGAATAGAGAATGAATGAAGAATGCATGAATGAATGAAGAATGAATTAATGAAGGAAGAATGAATGAATGAATGAAGAATGAATTAATTAATTAATAAATGAAGAATGAATTAATAAATGAAAAATGAATGAAGAATGAATGAATGAAGAATGAATGTATGGAGAATGAATGAATGAAGAACGAATGAATGAAAAATGAATGAATGAAGAATGAATGAATGAAGAATGAATTAATAAAGTAAAAATGAATGAATGAATGAAGAATGCATGAATGAATGAAGAATGAATGAATGAAGGAAGAATGAATGAATGAATGAAGAATGAAATAATGAAGAATAAAGAATGAATTAATAAATGAAGAATGAATGCATGCAGAATGAATGAAGAATGCATGAATGAATGAAGAATGAATTAATGAAGGAAGAATGAATGAATGAATGAAGAATGAATGAATTAATTAATAAATGAAGAATGAATTAATAAATGAAAAATGAATGAAGAATGAATGAATGCAGAATGAATGAATGAAGAATGAATGAAGAATGAATGAAGAATGAATAAATAAACTAAGAATGAATTAATGAAGAATGAATGAATGAATGAATGAATGAAAAATTAATGAATGAATAAAGAATTTATGAATGAATGAAGAATTAATGAATGAATGAAGAATGAATGAATGAATGAATGAATGAAAAATTCATGAATGTATAAAGAATTTATGAATGAATGAAGAATTTATGAATGAATGAAGAATGAATGAATGAATGAAGAATGAATGAATTAAGAATGAATGAATGAAGAATGAATTAATGAATGAAGAATGAATTAATAAATGAAGAATGAATTAATGAATGAAGAATGAATGAGTGAAGAATGGATGAATTAAGAATGAATGAATGAATGAATGAATGAAGAATGAATCAATGAAGAATGAATGAAGAAAGAATGAATGCAGAATGAATCAATGGAGAATGAATGAAGAACGAATGAAGAACGAATGAATGCAGAATGAATCAATGGAGAATGAATGAATGAAGAATGAATGAATGAAGAATGAATGAATGAAAAATGAATGAATGAAGAATGAATGAATGAATGAAAGAAAAATGAATGAAGAATGAATGAATGGAGAATGAATAAATGAAGAACGAATGAATGAAAAATGAATGAATGAAGAATGAATTAATAAATTAAAAATGAATGAATGAATGAAGAATGAATTAATAAATTAAAAATGAATGAATGAATGAAGAATGCATGAATGAATGAAGAATGAATTAATAAAGGAAGAATGAATGAATGAATGAAGAATTAAGAATGAATTAATAAATGAAGAATGAATGAATTAATAAATGAAGAATGAATGAATGCAGAATGAATGAATGAAGAATGCATGAATAAATGAAGAATGAATTAATGAAGGAAGAATGAATGAATAATGAATTAATGAATTAATAAATAAAAAATGAATAAAGAATGAATGAATCAATGGAGAATGAATGAAGAATTAATTAATAAATTAAGAATGAATGAATGAATGAAGAATGAATGAATGAATGAAGAATGAATTAATAAATGAAGAATGAATTAATAAATGAAGAATGAATGAATGAATGAAGAATGAATGAGTGAAGAATGGATGAATGAAGAATATATGAATGAATGAATGGATACTATATGAATGAAGAATGAATGAATGAAGAATGAATGAAGAATAAATGATTTGATTTGATTTGAAATGAAAATTGAATGTATGAATGAATAATGAAAGAATAAAGAATTAATGAAGAACGGATGAAAAGTGAATGAACGATGAATGAATGAAGAAGAAGACGAAGAAGAAGAAGAAGTAGAAAAAGAATTTGGTTTGGTTTGGTTCATTTAATTTCATAGAATTTCATTTAGTTTTCATTCGATTCGATACGATTCAATTTGATTTTGAATGAATGAATGAAGAATGAATGAATGATTTAATTTGAAAAATTGAATGAATTAATGAAGAATGAATGAAGAATGAATGAAGAATGAATGAAGAATGAATGACGATATAATAAAGAATGATAAAGAATGAATGAAGAATGAATGAATTAATTAATGAATGAAGAACGAATTAATGAAGAATGAATGAATGAAGAATGACTGAATGAATTAATGAATGAAGAATAAGAAGAATTAATGATTGAATTAATGAATGAAGAATAAGAAGAATTAATGATTGAATGAATGAATTAATGATTTAATTTGATTTGATTTGATTCGATTCGATTTGATTCGATTCGATTCAATTTGATTAGATTTGTTGGCAAACGGAGTAAGGTACCTACTTAATAGTATTGCCGTAGGGTGTACAGTCAGACCGGCGCTGGGAGCTAATCCTAGCGCGAGAGAGTATGCGGCACCCGGCTGGCTTCTTCCCGGCTGGGCGCCGCCCCTGGGATCGCTGGCGTTTGGAGGAAGGAAACTCCACTCGTCTTGTAGATGCGGTCCCGGGAAGAGGTAACCTGCTGTAGCTCAGGTTGCCTGCTTGTGCGTGCCGGGGAGGGCGGAGGCTTTCGGGTCCCTCCCCTCCCCGGGTGAGAGTCTCGCGGAGGTACTGGCGAGATCGTTCACGAGTACACAGAGCCCCCGCTATAAGCACTATGAGGCTGGCTACCGTGGTGGTTTTAGTGGGTTGGAGCCCCACACAACGTGCGACGTGATGGCATTTCCACCACGTAAAAAAAAGGTGTACAATCAGAACGGAGTTAACAATCAAAACGAGTTGAAGGCGAAGCATTAATTTTTGCATCTGAGTTTAAATTATACAAAGTTAGAAAAAGAATAACTTTAACAAGTCCGGATCTTATTTAAATTTAAAGTTATAGATATGTTTCTGGTCGGTAGTTTATAAATTTAATTAAAAAGCAAATATAATTTTGAAATATTCAAGTATATTGTTACAAGTAAAAGGATAAGAGGGTGGAAGAATAAATATGAATATACTACGATCGTAACGGACAATTTTAAATTATTATATTAGTGTGCTAACAGAAAAATACAGTGAGAAAGCTGAAATACAATTAATTAAAAAATAAATACACAGGATGAACGGTAAATTTATTTTCTAATTAATTGTATTCACAGGATGAACGGTAAAGTACCGGAGCAGCATACCCGCGTTCCCGGGACTCCTCCATCGGGCGCCAAGAGAAGTCCAGGGCAGGTAGGTTTAGTCGGTGCAAGTCCGACAAACTCACCCGCAGACACTTTTTGCGGGTGGCATGCGAAGTACCCCAGCCTTATCAAAAAAAAAAGGATTAACGGTAAAAACATGATATGAGGCAATAGTTAAAATTAACGTTTTATGTGCTGTTGAAAACTTACTCTACAAGTGGGATATCACTTTCCAAGATAGTTGATGTAACAATGGCTGTTTATATAAATATAATATAAAATTTATAATAGCTAACATAAATTATAAAATAAAACTACGTACAACCGCCTAGAACGCACGGTATTGCACTAAGTAGCGTGGACTTGTCGTCAGATCAGTCTATGCACGACTGTCGGCACTGCGTGAAAATGTCCGCGCTTGCGACGATCGAACCTCTCCACGCAGATTCCTCTCCCATGCATTCGTAAGCAACGTGCACACGTTGGAACTGTTATAAGGGGATTGTAGACGCATAAAAATTAAATATTAGTCAAATAAAATAATTTAACTTAACTTAAGACTGAATTCAAGTACATTAATTGAATAGTTTGTAAGTAAAATAATAATAATCTCAGTTACCATAATATTATGAAACGTTTCGTTACAATATGTCTCGTAAACGCTTAATGGTAAAATACACGCATTAAAAAAGGACTTTACCTTGAACATTTTTTTTCTTCCATTCTAATTTGTTTATTGTAATATCGATTGTTAATAAGAAATTGATTTATCTTTCGTGAGATTACTTATTCCGGAAAATAATCCTACTAATATTATAAACGTGAAAGTTTGTAAGTCTGGATGGATGTTTGTCATTGGATTTGTTATTTATATATGGATGTAACATACATCCATATATAAATAACAAATCCAATGACAAACATCCATTGGTACTGTAATCTACTGAATGGATTTTAATGAAACTTTACAATAATATAGCTTATACATCAGAATAACACATAGGCTACAATTTATAAAGATATTGTGTGAATTGTCCAAAATATGACGATAAGTGTCAAGTAAGTAGAAAAAAATATACTGCCACTGCCAAAACTGCTAGAGGTACACGCTCTACTAATATTATAAATGCGGTAGTTTGTGAGTATAGATGTATGTTTGTTACTCTTTTACGCCAAAACTACTTTAACGCGGGTGAAACCGCGGGGCATAGCTAGTATATTATAACACTACAGACTTTAAATTGTGTGGTGTGTAACTTTATGTGTGAAAATGTATTTGACGCCCACGAGGGTGCCTTGGTTTTATAAAAGGAATAAAATACAGTGCACGCATCACGTTTCTAGATAGTAGCCCTGGCAAACTAAAATGCATGCCCTCCAGCTTCGTTACACACCCATGGGAGTACCCTGGTAATATGTAATGAATTAGAATTAAAATAAAGTTCATGCATCACATCCCCAGAGAATAGCCCTGGCAAGAATGGAAGGCATGTTCTAGAGGTTCATTACATACCCATGGGAGTACTCTGCTAATATGTAACGAATCAGAATTAAATAAATTTCATGCATTACATCTCCAGCGGGTAGCCCAGGCAAAAATGGAATGCATATTCTCAAGCTTCGTTACATACCCATGGGAGTACCCTGTTGATATGTAACGAATCAGTATTAAAATAAAATTCATGCATCACATCTCCAGAGGGTAGCCCTGGTGAAATGGAATACGGGAGTACCCTGGTAATGTATAACAAACCTGCATTAGTGTCAGAAAGGAATTTCTAATTTTTTTTTACTGTTACCTACAAAAGGAGTACGAAACTAAATGCTTACGTAAGTAATCTCACAATTTTAATATCCAAATACAATTTACTAAGTACAAACTACCAATACAATTCCTTTGCTGTTAAATATTATGGGTACTTACCATTTCTGAGGTATAATAAAACTCGAAGTACACCAGCATTTATTTTACTCAATAAAATATTTTCACAAAATCACAATACACAAGGACGTTATGGCTATATTATAAACCCGTCGAACAGCAATTCCTCCTTACTTAGTGACAACCGCCCAAGGCGAGAGACGAACACCGAATGTCGTTCTGCTCCCTGGCATAATTCGAGAACTCTATTCAATGTTGCCAGTTTAATACCTCCAAAACAGGAAACAGTTAACTTGCATCAATAAACTGGATATTAAAACAAAAACTGAAAATAAATATTTATCAAGAGAGTGGATGATATCATTTGGAGTACCACAAGGGAGTGTGTTGGGCCCCCTGTTATTTATTATTTATATTAATGATCTACCTAAAGCAATAAAACATCCAATGACTTTGTTCGCAGATGACAGTACAGTTACTATATCATGTGACACAAAGGAGCTATATGAAACGGATATTAATGACACAGTAACCACAATAATATCATGGCTAGAAAATAATAATCTAAGGATAAATCTAAAAAAAACACACATTATGCACTTTTATCAAAGAACAGGCATTCATTCTATAATGGATATAAAATATAAAACCAATGTCATTTCAGAAACCGAAGCTACAAAATTTATGACAATGAAGCTACAAAAGTTATTGACAGACGCCTTGATTGGAAGGCTCACATAGAGGCACTTTGTAATAGAATAAGTAGCTCCGCTTATGCCTTATATAAACTTGCACCAGTAGTAAATACGGAGGCACTACTTACTGCCTACCATGGTATGGTTTCATCAGTATTACGATATGGCATTATTTTCTGGGGCAATTCCACAAATAAAGATATTACATTTAAGTCGCAAAAAAGATGCATAAGAGCCATGTTTAACCTTGATGTAACTGATAGCTGTAAACCATATTTTAATAAATACAAAATTCTAACACTTCCGTCTCTGTATATTCTGGAAACAGCGTTGTTTGTTAAATGTAACCCTCACTTGTTTATGAAACTCTCTGATGTGGCAATTCGTAATAGGCGTAGGGATCAATTATGTATGACCACAGCCAAAACAGCGCTCATGTGGAAAAGTATTTTTTGCTTAGCACCAAAAATTTACAATAAGCTTCCAGCCTCACTAAAACTTCAAAATTTTAATTTGTTTAAGAGTAAACTAAGGGACCTACTATGTCAAAAATGCTACTACTCAACTACTGATTATCTTAATGATACTCTTTAAGTAAAATGTATAATACCTGCTAATAATATAGGACCTTCAATTTTGTGACACACTGTTTATGATGTTGTTGTTATTAATGATTCTTCTCTCTTCTTCTTGATTTGTATAGTTTTGATTTAGATTTTTTGTATTATTTTAATTTGTACGCCTGATATAGGCAGAATATGATGTTTTCATAATTTACTTTTAAGATCTGTATTTATACATTACCATATTCATGCAAATAAATATATATTGATTGATTGATTGATTGATTTAACAAGTCGAAACTTCCACATTTTAATTTAAACAGTGTTGGCACTTTACGCAAAGGAAATGGAAAATTGGGTATAAAATAAAAAAACAACCTTAATAATTATCATAATAATATTGTTACTACTTATCTTATCAAAATGGCACGCTAATAATTTTATACCAAAACATTATAGGATACAAGAATACAATAATATATATCACAAATTGTACAATTAGCGGCTTTACTATGATCGCTACCAGGCAATCCAGGCAAGGGTTGGAGTATGGGGTAACAGAGTATATATTTGTATCAGTATTACATTAAACGTATAAATAAATTAGTAAAATATTAAAACGTCTAAGGATCGGTGCATTAAAAGTAAAAAACTAATTAGAATAATAATTTCATCATATCAGCTGAAAGACGTCCACTGCTGGACAAAGACCTCTCCCAAGGATATCCACAATGGCCGGTCTTGCGCTGCCCGCATTCATTGGCTTCCCACGACCCTTGCGAGATCGTCAGTCCACCTTGTAGGGGGCCTGCCTACACTGCGTATTCCGGTTCGTGGTCAAATAATTATAAATAATAATAAATATTTATTAATTTACATATTATAAATTATACTATTAATACTTGTACGTATGCTTGTCTTTGGCGCTGTAAACTCTAGATAATTGTTATCAAGTATTTTTTTTTAGAACTAAAGACACCTCTAGAGTTTGTCAAACTATATATTACTTCACGGAATAACAATTGTCATGTCAAATAACATATACGCGAACACGTTACGCATCGAAAATAACAAGGTTCAAAGGAAAATAATCAGTATTTTTATATTAATAAAGCCTAAGATATTATTCTGATATTTACAGTCACGAGAACACAGTGAATTATTAAATTATTCTTTCCATCCGTTGTGGAGTGTTTGGACGCGTTGATATAATAATAATATTGTTTATATTCTATGTGGCGTAGTTGGTAGATTGCCTTTCACGCCGCAGGTCGTTGTTTCGATTCCCACCCAGAACAGATACTTGTGTGTATGAATATGTATGTTTGTCCTGAGTTTGGGTGTAATTATCAGTGTTTATTTCCTATAAAATTACTAAATCCCGACGGTGTCTAGACCTGCAGATCGCCATAATACTGACTGGGTTTCTAGGTGCTTAACCTCTGGGGAGGGCAATCCAGAGCCCTCCCAGGGTACGTGTCCCGACCATCCGGGTCATGGCGTAAAAGGGAGGCACCGAAACAGCATACCCGCAGTCATGGGGCTCCTCCCATGAGGCGTCAAGAGAAGTCCACGTCAGGTTAGGTTTAGCCAATGCTACCTCTCTCCCTTACAAAAATCATGCGGTGCAGTCTTTGGGGACTACCGATAGAGGTGAAAACGAATTTTTCATTTCTCATACTCGGAAAGTAGTGTTTATTTGATCTCAGCAGCTGGAAGATGCTACTTTCCTTTGGGCGGTAAAGACTCATAGTAACTGCATTCATTCTTATTGTCGGCATAAAACAAAAAAAAAACTAAAATTGGTTATTCAGTCGGTTGTAAAAAATCAAATATAATTAAGAAAAGAAGTACACAACGCCACTTTTGAAATTTTCCCTTCAAAAATTCTGCGGTCATGTGAGTCGAAAAACGGCTAGTGTGAATTTAAAAAAATACCCTCCGTCTTATGAATATTCTATCAGGTCACGTGTCCAGATGCGAGTTTAACATTTTTACCCATCACAAAAATGTACACAACGCCGCTAAAGAAGATTTCCCTACAAAAAAATATGCTTAACTAATTACCAACTTTATGATTATTACTTACGGTCTGGTTAGATCAACTGGCTATGAGAATCTTGAAATAATATATGATTTAATTGTCATTTTCTGTGTAGCATGCCACACTGAACACAAAAATCAATACAAAGGAAAATGCCGTTCTAAATTCAAATAGCGGACCAACAAAAACGTCTACGTTTTCGTATGAGATATAAAAAGGTTTTAAGGAAAGATTGCAAAATATTGATAACAACGAATGAAAATCTTGGGAAAGGACATACAAAGGGTTTGCGCTTTTTTTAATAAGGTGAAAACATATGTACACACGGCTATATATCAAGCTATACATATCCAATATAAGCTGAGCTGCTGTCAACGCGAGATCAGCTTATACTGGTAATGTATAGCTTGATGTGTAGCCGCGTGTACCAGGGTTTGCAGTGTTACATAATAAATGTTTAACTTTTCAATATTATTTATTACGTAAAATATTCACATGTATAAAACATCATATTAGTTTAAAATTTCATTTAAAGAAATATCAGTTTGATATTTACTTAAAACGGAACGCCGCCGCCGTCAATCGCGCGCCATCTTGGCATAACTCAGACACTCTGGGATTGCACTGGTGCAGTGTAGACGTCCGTCCGTAACAACCGCTGGAAAGCCGCTGGATGCGGGCAGCGCAGGACCAGCTATTGTGGAGATCCTTGGGGGAGGCCTTTGTCCGTCGTCTTTCGGCTGATATGATGATGATGACATACCTAACGTTTAAAATCTTTAATCGCTGATATTCAGCTCTTTTGATTAATTATATATTAATATTACGTGTGAGC
Organism: Pseudoips prasinana; assembly: GCA_951640165.1. NCBI lineage: Eukaryota > Metazoa > Arthropoda > Insecta > Lepidoptera > Nolidae > Pseudoips > Pseudoips prasinana. The sequence goes on along the minus strand of OX621259.1, from coordinate 10,411,361 downwards.
TTAAACCCCGTGTTATCGGGTAAGTTGTGCATTCGAGATTTCTTATCTTTACTAATAATAATATAATAAAGTTTGTGAGGTTGTGAGTTTTTGACGTTGTAAGGGGAAATCCCTGGATCTACTGAAACGATTTTCAAAATTAGTTCACCGATAGAAAGCTAAGTTAGTGTGGAGTGCGATAGGCTATGATACATCATCATAATTTTAATTTATCCCGAACTTTTAACCCGAAGTATTACGACTGACAAACGGGCACTGCTAGTAGTTAATGAGCTTAGAAAGTAGAATTAATTATGTGTTGTAGCCTTTGTCAAATAATGTTCTTATAATTGTTTCCATCATGCAGTAGATATTCGTTATACAATAATGTTATCGATGTCGAAAACCTACATTTTTATTTGAAATCGCTGTGCCCCGCGGTTTTACCCGCGTTAAACTTTATAAATTATCACTGCTCCTCCCCCGTTGGCGATAGCGTCATAATATGTAGCCTATATGTTGACCCGACCTCTTAGTAATATTCATGCAAGATTTGAAGTAAATCAATGGTCACCGTAGCCTAGTTGGTAGTGCTCCTGCCTACGAAGCTGGTGGTCCTGGGTTCGAACCCCGGTAAGTGCAAATATTTTTATGATGAGCACGAATATTTGTTTCTGAGTCATGGATGTTTTCTATGTATATAAGTATTTATCTATCTATATAAGTATGTATATCGTCGCCTGGTACCCATAGTACAAGCATTGCTTAGTTTGGGGCTAGGATGATCTGTGTGACATTGTCCCCAGATATTATTATTATTAATGTAGTACTTTTTGAGTTTAGCCCGGACATACATACAGACAAACAGACAAAAATTCTAAAAACTATATGTTTGGCTTCGATATCGACTGTAGATCACGCCCCAAGTATCCTTTTAAAAAAATATTCGATGTAAAGTTTTGACTTTCCTACGATGTTATTATATGTAAAGATAATGTGAGCCCTTCCGCTTGCGCTATACCGTGACTGTGCCATCTTAGATTGCTGATTGCTGCTTAAATTGTATAGAATACTTCTTCTCGCATACGCATCGCATCGTTCGTCATGCTTCAGTCACGGTGCGAAATTGGTCAATTTGTAATTATCCACCCGTATGCTGCTTCCAGGGTTTTTCTCACCCGTCTAAATCTTGAAGGCAACGCCTCATCTGGCTACCATCCCACGCGCATTACGTCGTGTCGTCGGCGTGTTGTGTCGTCGGGTGCTGTGTCGTCAGCGTTTTGTGTCGTCGGCGTGTTGTGTCATCGGCGTGTTGTTTCGTCGGCGTGTTGTGTCGTTGGCGTATTGTGTCGTACCTGGGTCGTGTCGTCGGCAAGTCGTGAAATGGACTGCGCTATATGGGTCGTAGAATTCTATACCTACAAGGTGTCAGTCCAAAGAACTATTAGGACAAAGAACCCACTACCCTTGTATATTTTATTATTAAATATAACTTTATATAATATTATTTTAAAGTTTAATTTACCATTTCCTCTATATTTAATACAATGTAACAGCAGATCTTAACTAATGTAGCCATTTTATAATTTCAATAACCTCTAACTTTCATAGACTTGCAGATGAAATAAATATTGAAAGGGTTATAAGAATAGTTTATTCGACTTTACGCATAGATAACGTGGAGTTAAGAACGGCCAAGTGCACGTCCAACTTGTATAGGAAGTCTGTCATTGAGCAAAAACACAAAATCTAAAAACATTAAAAATTTATATCGGGAGAAATCCAATGGTTAAACATTTAACACCTCGATATGTGCAGTCGGTCAAAAATGTGGACTCAGTGCAGCGTGTAACCGACATTAGTAGTGCGATAAACCATTCAGTGAGGGTAGTTAAAAAACTCGTCACCCTCAGTAGCGGGGTAACACTGCTGCGCCAGTCATCCCGTGATCACGATCTATGCAACTTGGTCGAAACGTCAGGAATATAACAATAAGGCGCTAATAGCCAGATGCTCTCATCGGTCCATAAGTTGATTGGCGAGGTTAAGCAACTAGGCTCACGGTCAGTCCATAGATAGGCGACCGCGAAAGTGGTTTAATTTCTGAACGTCTCAGTGCTTCGGAGGGCAAGTTAAACTGTCGGTCCCGGTTGTAGCCTTTAGGGAACAGTCGTTAAGCCGTGTCAGAGGCCTAATGGGTGGCTTGAACCACTCTGACACTAGAGTAACCGCTGCCCATACGATAAGTAAGTATAACAGTAAAGGTTAGTCGCGTTAATACCTGTAAATAATCTATATATCTATATATATAAAAATCAATGCCACTTTTCGTTGTAATGTTATAACTCAACACCGCCTTTACCGATTTGGCTAATTTTCGTCTTGAACTATTCTTGGAAGTCCAGGGAAGGTTTCTACGTAGAGAAAATTTAAAAAGATTTTTTTGTTTGAATAAATGAACTTAATAATATTTTTTTTTATTACTATGCCTTATACGTAGCGAAGCACGTACCGGGCCGCTAGTATATATATATAAATCAATGCCACGTTTCGTTGTAATGTTATAACTCAACAACGCCTTTACCGATTTGGCTAATTTTGGCCTAGAATTATTCGTGGAAATCCAGGGAAGGTTTGTACGTAGAGAAAATTTAAAAAAAGTCTTGAAAAAGTGTAAAATCAAAGGTCAACACCATCAAAGGTGTAACACCTTTTAGCAATTTAAAATATGTTTTTGTTTGAATGAACTTAATAATTTAATTTTTTTAGTACTATGCCTTATACGTAGCGAAGCACGTACCGGGCCGCTAGTATTGTTCGAACTTACTAGTCTTCTGACCTGCGACAATGTTTCTAGTACCGTTATGTAAACGTGGATGAATGATTGACAAGAGATATTAAAAATTCGAGTCCAGAACAATACCCTACCCTGTTGGCGTGGTTGGCAAATACTTGCTTTTTATGCCGGACAAATATTTGTGTGCATGAACATGTCTGTTTGTCCTGAGTCTAGGTGTAATTATATTTATAAGCATGTATTTACAAAAGAAAAGTAGTCTAGTAGTATATCAGTTATCTGGTTTCCATAGTACAAGCTCTGCTTGGTTTGGGATCAGATGGCCGTGTGTAAATAATGTCCCTGGATATTATTATTATTGTATTATGTAAACCATAATACCGAAGAGAGGAAGAGCTTCGCTGGAAGACTAAACCTCCTACACACTATTTACTTTGTACAAATCTGCTTATAGCCTGGCAGGCTGATTGCAAGATCATAATGGATAAAAATAAAAAAAAATATAATATTGTATAATTATGATACGCGAAAATTTAAAAGTGTATATAATGCTTAGTTAGCTAGTGCTACCTTCCAGTTACTCGCATCAGTTCAAACAGACCATAATGACGGTGTTGCGTGCGCACTCATACATCACATGATCACCGCGTAGAATAATGAAAACGTCTTTGGACAAATTCGCGACCCAACATATTTTATTACATTATTCATGTATTTTTATTATTGGATTTAATATATAGAAGAAGTAATTCATAATTCAATTTCTGTTCATAAACATGGGTACAGTGGAATTCGAACAGTAGACTTATTTTTTGGTTTACGGCTGCACTAGGGAAATAAAACCTTGAGTCGCGGGGTACTTTACAAACATTATCTATACATATCTATACATATAATAAAATCGTAGGAAAGTCAAAACTGTACATTGAATATTTTTAAAAAAGGATTCCTGGGGCGTGATCTACAATCGATATCGAAGACAAAAATATAGTTTTTAGAATTTTTGTCTGTTTATCTGTTTGTCTGTATGTATGTCCGGGCTAAACTCAGAAAGTACTGCATGGATTTACTGCAAATTTTGCATGAATATTGCTAAGAGGTCGGGTCAACATATAGGCTATATATTATCACTCTATCACCTGCGGGGGAGGAGCTGTGATAATTTATAAAGTTTAACGCGGGTAAAACCGCGGGGCACAGCTAGTAATAAAATAGTAAGAAAGTCAAAACTGTACATTGAATATTTTTTTTAAAAGGATACTTTGGGCGAGTTTCACAGTCGACATCGAAGCCAAAAATATAGATTTTCGAATTTTTGTCTGTGTGTCTGTTTGTCTGTATGTATGTCCGGGCTAAACTCAAAAAGTACTGCATAGATTTACTTCAAATTTTGCATAAATATTACTTAGAGGTCGGGTCAACATATAGGCTACATATTATCAAGCTATCACATACGGGGGAGGCGCTGTGATAATTTATAAAGTTTACGCGGGCAAAACCGCGGAACACAGCTAGTAATACATAATTGAGGAACACAAAGCATTTCCGGATTGAAAACGCTTATACCAAATTTGTGCTACTCTCACAGATACTGCACTAGGTCCATAAACATCGCAATTTTTTTTCGCGTCTTGCGTTCATTTTTCATTCACCTTTATGGAAGTAAAATTTTAAAATGTATCGAAAATCTTCCTTAGATTCACTCATCTTGACAGTACGGAAAACAAATGAAAATCCCACATTTTCCTAATTTGAATTTGGAATTTTGTTCTTTAAAATTTCAATGATACCAAAACCACCCAGATACAAAAAGTATACCCAAAGAGATTTGACGACAAGTTCATACATACTATAATGCGAAAAGACTTTTCCCCCGACCTAATATATTTCAACTTAAGCTTATGCAACATTTTATACAATTTTCTAAACAAATACCAAACAAATACTTTTCACAAATAAACAGTTCCGTGCGGTTTTATTGCGGCAGTATACAACTAAACCGCTATTTATAAGCTCAAGGAAGATATAAATTGGTTTGATTAACTAACCAGGTTTTTCTACCCTCCTTGAGCATATAAAAAGTGGTTTAGTTATACATACTAAACACACTTGTTCCATTTTTAGAGTTCCGTAGCGAAATGGCAAAAAACGGAACCCTTAAAGATTCGTAATGTCTGTATGTCTGTCCGTCTGTATGTCACAGCCACTTTTTTCCGAAACTATAAGAGTTTTACTGTTGAAACTTGTTAAGAAGATGTATTCTGTGAACCGAATTAAGATTTTCACACAAAAATAGAAAAAAAAAACAATAAATTTCGGGGTTTCCCCATAAATAGAACTGAAACACTTTTTTTTCATCGAATGCATACATGTGGGTTATCTATGAATACGTCTTCAAAAATGATATTGAGGTTCCTAATATATATTTTTTCTAAGCTGAATAGTTTGCGCGAGAGATACTTCCAAAGTAGTAAAATGAGAGTCCCTCCCCCTGTAACTTCTAAAATAAGAGAATGATAAAACTAAAAAAAATATATTATAGACATTACTATGCAAGCTTCCACCAAAAATTGGTTTGACCGAGATCTAGTAAGTAGTTTCTTTTAATACAACATAAATCGAAAACCGCAATTTACCTTTCATTCAATCAACTCAAATACTTGCTGCTACGGAACCCTTCATGGGCGAGTCTGACTCGCACTTGGCCGCTTTTTATTTGAATCTTATTCCAGCCATTTGTAATGTATATAGTTCGGCGGTCTCTCCAGTTGGGTTATCTTTAAAGAAATTTAGCAGATACCACGCTGCGCTAGGGATATGAATATTTGCATGAATATTTTGGTATTATTACTTACTTATCGTGTGGGCAGTGGTTACCCTAGTGTCAGAGTTGTTCAAGCCGCCCATTAGGCCTCTGGCATGACTGTTGCCTAATGGCTACAACCGGGACCGAAAGCTTAACGTGCCCTCCGAATAACGGAGACGCTCAGAAATTAAAAAAAATTCGCGGTAACCCATCTATGGACTGACCGTGAGCCTAGTTGCTTGACCCTTAGCTATTTAGCTGTGAGCGCCTCAGTTAGCGCTTTGGTATTATGATAGTACTTGCTGATAAGAAGCAGATGCGACATGAAAGCGGCTCGGCACCAACCACCGCAAACTGCTCTTGTCAGGCCTGCGGGAGGCTATGTCGCTCTCGCATCGGTTTGTTTTGCCACAAAAAGAAATGTCTCTCAGACAATGCGCCGTAAATCGTCTGTAACAGACCCAAAGGCCATATATGTATATATATATATATATATATATATATATATATTATGACAGTGCAGTTTATCCTTTTTTTTGATATGGCAGGGGGAATGCCTTCGCATGTTACCCACAAAGAGTGTCTGCGACTGCGAGTGTCTCTTGGCACCTGAGGGTCTATCTAATTAGCCGATTATCGTGATCTGCATCGGCGTTCAAATAGATGAAGTTTAAAAATTACTAAATCATACGTTCATCGGGCTCCATGAGCACATGAATGAATGATGTATTAATTTTTAACTTGCATCTATTTGAACGCCAATCACGATCAAGATAAATGTTGAATTAAGCGGTAGCCACCCTGGTGGTCTCCCCGGGAACGCGGGTATGCTGCTCCGGTGCTACATATTATCTAAGACCCCTCGTTGGTTTAGCGGTAGCGTGTTCAGCCGCAGAGAACGAGGTCCTGGGTTTAAATCCCAGGTCGGGCCAAAAGCGATTTTAGGACTTCTGTAAAAAGAATCCTCTCTCATCTCAACATCAGCCCGAAGTCTGGGAGTTGGCGGTATTATACCCCCGTGCCTCAGAGAGCACGTAAAGCCATCGGTCCTGTACCTGACCTCTTTCCGGTCATGTTGCTAGGCGTCCCATCGGATCATGAGAGTGATAGAATAGAAAGTGCTCCTGTGTTTGCACACCATTGTGCACTATAATATGTCCCGCGCAGATGGCTAATCTCTGTTGAGACTGGCCACCGTAGTCGAAATTCGGCTAGGAGGACATTATATTTATTATAATCTAAGATACCTAGTTTACACGACTGCTGTGTATTTTCTAAATCAGTAGTAATACATTTTAAGTCAAAATAATATGATGAACTTGCTACTCAAACAAACGTAGTCCACGAATACATTAAAAACAAACGATAAAAGTGAACTTTACAAACTATGGACTAAGATCTGCCTTCTGAGAAGTTGAGACGTGTAAAAGTGAAAAATATAGACTTCTTAAGAGTTTAAAATATATTGAACTACTAGCTATGCTCCGCGGTTTCAAATAGTTTTGGCGTAAAAAAATTACAAACATACATCCATATATCTATACTCACAAACTTTCGCATTTATAATATTAGTACGATGCGATGTGTACCTCTAGTGGTTTTGGCAGTGCACGTCGAAATAGCTCGCAGATGGTAGATTTTTTCCTACTTACTTGACACTTATCGTCATATTTTGGATAATTCACACATTATCTTTAGAAATTGTACCCTATGTGTTATTCTGATGTATAAGCTATATTATTGTAAAGTTTCATTAAAATCCATTCAGTAGTTTTTACGTGAAAGAGTAACAAGCATCCATCCATCCATACTTACAAACTTTCGTGTTTATAATATTAGTAGGATTGACGAGTTGTGGGGTACATAGTGTTAAATTTGTTGGTTAATAATAAGGCAAAGTTTAAATTATTACCTACTGTAACTAACCATACTGGCTCGTCACGTTGAGATTATTCACATATCCTTCGTCCAGCTAATCGTACTATAATTTAGCTGGCGTGTTGCAAAATATCTTTTAAATGAAACAAAATATAACAACTGATTTATAGTATTTTAATTCGTATTATGCCTGATTATCAAATTTAGACTAATCGATGCAAATATGTATGGAACAAGCTTAACATTAGTTCAATTATCGTAATAATTTACATATAGGGACATCACTAGTTACTATAAAGATTAGTCCCTTCTCTAATTTTCGAAATCGACCAATGGGAACAGTTATAGGATTGCCGGGAAAAGTGATTGTTTCACAAAACAGCTACTTATTATTCATATACAATAATATATATTAATGGATAATGTATTAATAAATTTATATGTGTAATATATTACTAACTGTCGTTTTGATAGAAGATTAACTATTTATTTTTATGTGATTATGCAGATTACATTTATTTAATTAATGAGACTGACCGGATGTGGCATGATTGACGACGCATTTTGGGAATATGGAGGACTGTCAAGAGGATGGCGGCGCTTCGCGCCAGACGCTAACGAAAGAAAAAGTTGTTTCAGAAGTTTTAAGTGTGGTTTCAGGAGTCCTATAGAAGATTCAGAATCAGAATCAGAATTATTTATTTGATTTTGAGATTGAGAAGTGAGCGTCGTTTCTGGTGTAATCAGAGTGGAAGACCGGCTGAATATTGGTTGTATCATTTGTTTTAAAGGAGAGATAATGGAGGAAGCGTCATCTCGTGTTGGTAGGCTTTCAAGTTTCAACACAGGTGAGGCTTTGTTAGGTACTTCTATTTAAATTGTTACATTATTACGAATGCTCGGTAATTTTAGTTGAGTCTAGATGCTAGAACGATTCTATTTTCATACACGATTATGTTGGGATGCTCCCAAAAGTTGTATTACTCATGTATTTATAAGACAAATACTTTAAAACTAATTCTATGTTAAAACTAACTAGACAATAGAACCAGAAATATATCTATTATTGAATGAAAGCTATCAATGTTAGATAGTAATTAATATAATAACTTCTAATTAAAAGTACCTGAGTTATTAACTGGGTTAATAGCAGTTAACTGTTTACCTGATGTTAAAGCCTTTATTTAAAGGGTTAATTTTGAATACATGTACTATCAGTGGAAGAGAAAACTGATGTCTTGTTTGTTTAAGACCGGTCACTGACAGTCTTATTTAGTTCTCTATGGAAGATAGTAGAGGCTATTCTACAACAGCAAACATGACGTGCTGTGTTTAGGATTAACCGGAAATATTAGGTCTTTACCTATGAAATTGCCGTTCTGCAGTACTGGCCATTTCAAATCAAAATAATTTTTGTTTGGCTAAGAATTCTAATTTCAAATTAATTTTATTTTAAAAACATGGATTCTTTTTTCCAAAAGTAGTCATTTCTTTATTGATTAGTGTTACATTTTCATCGCATTTCAATCTTTTTCGTCATCATGGATACGTTAAAAATTCGAGTAATTATGGAATATGAGTACCGTCGTGGCAGCAACGCGGCACAAGCGGCACGCAACATCAACGACGTTTACGGAGCTAACACTACAAACCAACGCACCACCTGTTATTGGTTTGCTCGCTTCCGTTCTGGAAATTTCGACCTGAAAAATGAACCTCGCGGTCGTCCGAAGACTTTGGTCGACAATGACGAATTAAAGGCGGTTGTGGAAGCTGATGATACACAATCTACGGCTGAATTAGCAGCAGCTTTCGACGTTAGCGTCAAAACAATATTGGTCCATTTGCGTCAAATTGGCAAGGTAAAAAAGCTTGACAAATGGGTGCCCCACGAACTCAATGATCGCCAGCGCGAAGTACGCGTCGAGACGTGCCTTGCACTGCTCAACAGACACACAAATGAAGGAATTTTTAACCGCATTGTTACCTGCGATGAAAAATGGATTCTGTTTGATAACCGCAAGCGCTCAGCAAGTTGGTTGGATCCTGGTTCAGCACCTAAACAATGCCCTAAACGAAAACTTACCCCTAGAAAATGATGGTCACTGTTTGGTGGTCTAGCGCCGGTGTGATTCATCACAGCTTCTTACCAAACGGGGTGAGCATTACTGCAGATGTGTACTGTGAAGAACTGAGCACAATGATGGAGAAGCTGGCGCATCTCCAACCAGCATTGGTCAATCGCTCGTCTCCGCTGCTCCTGCACGACAACGCGCGACCTCATACTGCACAGCAGACGGTCTCCAAGTTGCAAGAACTGGGGTTGGAAGCTCTCCGTCATCCGCCCTACTCACCAGACCTTGCGCCTACAGACTACTACTTTTTCCAGAATTTGGATAACTTCTTGGCGGGAAAAAAATTCAATACCCGAGAGGCAGTACAAAATGCCTTTGAAGAATTTGTTGCCTCCCGTCCAGCTGATTTCTTTAAGAAGGGCATCAATAAACTGCCACTGCGATGGCAAAGATGCATTGATTGCATGGGTGATTACTTCGACTAATACAAATAAAAAAATTCATGAAAAAAATTCGTTTAAATTTTTTCATACAAAACGGCAATTTCATAGGTAAAGACCTATTATTAAGTTTCATAATGATGTCTTGGTACTTAAGGCTGGCCGGCAAAGCAGTCTTCAAAGGGTCTATGGAAGATTTAGTAGAACCTTTACAAAAGTTCCAATGATGTTATTATGCAATATCTCTATCTACCATGTTGAAGATCAAGAGATCATTGATTTTTGACAAGAATCACAAATGATTTAATAACACACCTTCAAAGTATTGATTATACTAATATTGACTCAGTTAATAGTCATATAAGTGGTTCCAATTAGAATCATATTCAGATTTTCTTACTGATATTGAATGCTTTCATATCAAGCAGTCATTACTTGGGTAATGAATACAAAGAACTAAATCTTCACAAGTGGTACAAGATAGTATTACTTATACAATTGATGTTGAAGTTCAAGAATTGTTGAACCTTGACAGGAATGCGAAGTTCCTTGAGCAGAAGACTCAAATAATAATAATACAATGATGAAGTATTATTATGGGTTGACTTTGTTAACAGTCAAACCAGTGGTTGCGATTAGAACCATTTTCAAATTAACTTGCTTATATTGAATAAGCTTTCTGAAGATATCACAACATTGGTGAATCCAAGAAGTTACTTATGACAAATTAAGGCTTCTGCGTTATTACATAAGGTTAATTATAAATATTATCCATATATAAATGTTTTCCTGGATATAATATATGTATATATATTATGAACTAGAGTCATATATATTTTTGTAATAAATAAGTAAAGGTTAGGGTAGTCAAAAGATTAAGCCCTCTCATGTCTCTTGTTTTCAAAGGACATTGACTAAGACTAACAACCCACACAGACCTTCTGTAATTGGAATAAAAGAGTATCCCTGTTAAGGACATTTGCAGTCCGGAGCGCGGAAGAAGTCTTGACCCTATGGAGACGAAGACTATTGTATCTCGCGGGGATGCTTTGGGCGAGTACCATAGCCGCAAATAAAATAATATTGTATATTATGATATTCTAGTATAATCTACAAACAAGCTAGAATAATCTAGAAAATATATAAAGTCAATCTCAACAATATTTTAAGGAAAACATATATACTATGGCTGAATTAAACTATTATATTTCAAGATGTGTGAATTAAAACAAAAAATTCATTTAGGAAACATACATATAATCTAATTAGACAATATCAACAAGACATTCATTCAATAGGACTTATCAAATAACATAATATCCTTTTATGAAAATAAGTTATACTCCAATAAGAAGTAGTATGAAACCTTTATGTATATCCGAGAAATTATGGAATTAAAACTACATATTTAAGGTCTTATATATTGAAATAAAGTTCTAATAAGATTTTAGATAACATTATGGTAATTAATTTAGGGTAAACTAGGCTTCATTAGTTCAGTCACTCTTGTACAATTACATAAGTTTAGAAAGTTTATTTATGATTAGGATAAAGATAAGTTAGGATTGATTGGTTTGTTCTCCTTTTCAAAAAGTTCTTGGTTTACTATGTGCAACATAGGTTCCTACCATACTAGACGAATCACTGGCCAATTTAAATCAACATGTTTCAATCAAATCCAGCAGGAATGTAAATTCATTAGGATATAGTGTCTTTTTTGAGAGTTAAGTTAAGAACGTTTAGGATCATATTAGAATCAAGCAAGTATACATGATTAGATACATATAATTAAGTTCAGTTAGATATTAAATTGTAGGCCGTTAGTTAGAATGATCAGGTACAACGTTAGGGAACACATCAAATAAAAGAATTTAGAATAGGGGGGTAGGGTGGGTAGGTACACTACCAATAGAAATAACAAATGGAAAATGCGTCAATGAGGGTAATCTTAGAAATAATATAACTAAGCGATAAAATATGTTACTAATCTATTTGCTGTGTGGTGACGGCATAGAATATCATCACCCCATCTCATCCCATGGAGGGCGTAGAAAGCGACCGAGGGAATACCTACCATAGAACGGGTAGCAGCGTTTTTCTGTTAACTATGACCATCAAACTGCGATCGCCAACCCGTATGCCAATCGTGGTGATTATGGCATATCCCTTCATTCTTTGGGGAGGCTTTTGTCCAGCAGTGGACTTACTTTGGCTGAGATGATGTTGATGATGACTAATCTATTTAAAATCAATTGTTTATAATGGCGACGCCCGAACATTTTTGTTTTTAAAGGAGTTACGTCAACAACGCTGTCACCACGTTCTACGGCGAGTACTGTTGGATTCTTCTATCGAGGGTTGTTGGATCATCGTGACAATAAAATTACAACGTTTATTTCACGAACAAACTGTGTCAGAAGGCAATGTGCAAAGTGAGGCGGCTCGAACAAGAATGCATCTTTGCTTTTTTTAACATGACGAATGCAGTTTGCCTACGAGGCTTTTACTGCTTCCCCGGACTATAGACGCGAGCGAGGGCTCAAACCGTCTAACAAAACATAAACAACAAACTATGTACCCGCGCCGGAGGGCACCCTCTTTGGGATTAGAACCTCGACTCGGGGCCGTTACTCACGGGGGCGCCGACCGCGAACGCATCGCGACTCGTCGTGTCTTGTCCGGCGAGTACAAAGTATCGGTTGATGTGCAGTATTGTGAGAGTCTCTGATCGTCTAGAGTCTATTGATCTCGTCTTCTGGCTCGTCCAAGACGTTCTTGGGACGACGGTGCTAACGTGAGAGATGGGAAGGAGTGTAATTGACCGCCTGTACCACCAAATGGCTGGATGGTAAGTGGCAGATTCAAAGAACCGTTCGGACGCTGGCTTCATCCAATGCTTGACATCTTTTCTCCGGCCGTCCGGCCTTTTATAAGTAACTAGCAACCCGTCCCGGCTTCCCACAGGTGGATTTTTCAAACATTTTGGCTTAAAGTAAACCTCTTTCGCGGCTAGCGGCTTGGTAAGTTTCTTAAGTAACTCCGTCAACTGTTTATAAGTTCTGGAACGATGTTGGGCCTCGTACATAGTGAAAATAGTACCCTGAGAAAAAAAAACACTCAAGATGAACGCTGCACACTCTTTCCAATGCCGCAAAATTTTTTATACCAGGATTACCACCTCTCCTGCACTCCGCCCCCGGCGCTCCGGCGAGTTACGGCGGTGACGTAGCGGCGGATTAATTTTATTTCAATTTTATTAAACTGGTAATATCTTTCGAATGGAATGTCCGATTTTAATAAATTAAAAAGTAATTAACAGGCATTTAAACAGCCTTGCTAGAGAAATCATTTATTTAGGTAAGTCAAAGTCAAAGTAACTTTATTCCGTAAAAGTTTTACATTTATGTGGAATCGTCATATTTTTTTACCCTACCGTGCAGTGCATGACGTGGCAGCTACTGAGAAACACTGCCAGAAAACTCGGTAGGAATCCTTTTTTAAAATAAAATATACTTAAGATTAATTACAATCATGTGTGTTGACTCAGAACACCTCCATCCCAAGCACTTTTATCACTTAAATAATCAGAAATTTTGTAATATGCCCTGCAACACAATTTGGCTTTAATAATTCTTTTAAACTTATTCGTAGACAATTCTCTAATATCGTTGGGAAGTTTGTTATAAAATCTTATACATTGCCCCATAAAAGAGTTACTTATTTTGTGGAGACGGGTAGTATGCAATATGAGATTATTCTTATATCTAGTATTTACATTATGTGTATCGCTCCTTTTACAGAAGGAATCGATATTTTTATGCACATATAGTAAGTTTTCATATATATACTGAGATGGTACAGTTAGAATGTTTAAGGAAGAAGGCAAAGGTATAAATAACTTGGTCTGATTTTGGTCGGAATTTCTATTAAATTTTAAAATGTTAAAAGTCGTTATAGTGACATTACTACAATAGTTAGACACAACTATCGCAAAATGTTTTGTAGATATTTTTATGTTCATATTGTGGAACATTTTTTTGTTCTATCAACAATATTTTTCGCAGCGCATGCGATGTAAGATATTTTATAGGCATTTTTTTACACCTTGGGTAACATTATTGTAGTTTTAGTAGGATCCTTATTTTTTGTTTGCAATTAAAATAACCTATATTAATCAGTGATAATGTAGCATTCAAATTGTGTTACAAACATACATACAAACATTTCCTCTATATAATAATAGGTCTTTACCTATGAAATTGCCGTTTTGTATGAAAAAATTTAAACGAATTTTTTTCATGAATTTTTTTATTTGTATTAGTCGAAGTAATCACCCATGCAATCAATGCATCTTTGCCATCGCAGTGGCAGTTTATTGATGCCCTTCTTAAAGAAATCAGCTGGACGGGAGGCAACAAATTCTTCAAAGGCATTTTGTACTGCCTCTCGGGTATTGAATTTTTTTCCCGCCAAGAAGTTATCCAAATTCTGGAAAAAGTAGTAGTCTGTAGGCGCAAGGTCTGGTGAGTAGGGCGGATGACGGAGAGCTTCCAACCCCAGTTCTTGCAACTTGGAGACCGTCTGCTGTGCAGTATGAGGTCGCGCGTTGTCGTGCAGGAGCAGCGGAGACGAGCGATTGACCAATGCTGGTTGGAGATGCGCCAGCTTCTCCATCATTGTGCTCAGTTCTTCACAGTACACATCTGCAGTAATGCTCACCCCGTTTGGTAAGAAGCTGTGATGAATCACACCGGCGCTAGACCACCAAACAGTGACCATCATTTTCTAGGGGTAAGTTTTCGTTTAGGGCATTGTTTAGGTGCTGAACCAGGATCCAACCAACTTGCTGAGCGCTTGCGGTTATCAAACAGAATCCATTTTTCATCGCAGGTAACAATGCGGTTAAAAATTCCTTCATTTGTGTGTCTGTTGAGCAGTGCAAGGCACGTCTCGACGCGTACTTCGCGCTGGCGATCATTGAGTTCGTGGGGCACCCATTTGTCAAGCTTTTTTACCTTGCCAATTTGACGCAAATGGACCAATATTGTTTTGACGCTAACGTCGAAAGCTGCTGCTAATTCAGCCGTAGATTGTGTATCATCAGCTTCCACAACCGCCTTTAATTCGTCATTGTCGACCAAAGTCTTCGGACGACCGCGAGGTTCATTTTTCAGGTCGAAATTTCCAGAACGGAAGCGAGCAAACCAATAACAGGTGGTGCGTTGGTTTGTAGTGTTAGCTCCGTAAACGTCGTTGATGTTGCGTGCCGCTTGTGCCGCGTTGCTGCCACGACGGTACTCATATTCCATAATTACTCGAATTTTTAACGTATCCATGATGACGAAAAAGATTGAAATGCGATGAAAATGTAACACTAATCAATAAAGAAATGACTACTTTTGGAAAAAAGAATCCATGTTTTTAAAATAAAATTAATTTGAAATTAGAATTCTTAGCCAAACAAAAATTATTTTGATTTGAAATGGCCAGTACTGCAGAACGGCAATTTCATAGGTAAAGACCTAATATTAGTATAGATGTAGTGAGGTGATCGTCGTGAATCACTTGGTTACACCAATTGGCATGTACAGACGCGTAGACGCCAGCATATCTAGCTACCCCAATCTGTCAAATTTCTTTAATAGATTTTCAACATAAGGTTCATTTTCAATTGGGGAAATTTGACAGATTGGGTTAGCTTGATGTGCTGGCGTCTGTACAAAATGACGCAGTAGCTGTTGCTAGTTTTTGAAAATTTATGTTTATTAAAACAATAACAAAATCTGTATCCTTACTTTTTCTTTTAGAAAAATGGTTTTAATTATGTCTTATTTTGTAAATCATAATAACTGTAACAAGTATGAAATTGACGGCTGTTGGTGTGTGACTGTATTTCAATTTAGCTGTAAATTCTTTAATGTTCCTTTCTTTGAATTCTATTTAATTTTAATTATGTTACGGTCCTTAATTATTTCGTATGTCAATTATTTTTTATTAATTCTTTACTTTTCTTAATTAAAAATAAAATCAGAACTGTTCTGATTTTATTTTTAATTATTTTAGTATTAGAACAGAATGGAAATTGTTACTTAATAAAGAAATATAAATCTCTGAGATTTTCATACTGGACACTGTTAACACAAAAAATAGTTATTTTCAATCGGGCTATTCTTTGTGTTTGTCAATAATACATACATACATACATAGACTCACGCCTGTTTCCCAGAGGGGTAGGCAGATACAACAGATTTCTATTTGTCACGATCTTTGCACACCACTTTTGCCTCGATTACTGTCATTATATTCTTCATACACGCTCACCGGTTTAGGGGTATTTCTGACCTGCCCTTTTATGAGAACGTCTCCGATTTGGTCAGAGAATGTACGATGGGGTCTTCCCTTTCCAGTTGTCCGATTCACACAGGCCAGGTATACTTCTTTTATCAATCTTCTTTCATGCATCCTTTCTAAATGGCCAAACCATCTCAGCATACCTTTTTCAATCGTCAATAATATGTTTGTAAAGTAACCTGTGCTATAGTGCCATCCATTACTACAAGCCATATATTTATTTTAAAGAATACACTAGGGGCTCTACCGGCTACGTCGACGAACATCGATTTCTTAAATGGCGTTCAAATAAATAAAGGTTAATAACGACTTAATCAATCGTTCAACCGGCTTCAACGTTGACAATCGATTCCGGACCATTTATGACGTCACATGTGCTCATGGAAGCCGATTTAACGATTGATGAAGTCATTTTTAGTTTTAGTCACCTTTATTTATGTGAACGCTATTTAAGAAATCGATGATCGGCGACTTAGCCGGTAGAGCCCCCGCATTAGCGATGTAAAACCCAGTGTCACAGGGCTCCATAAAAACTTGTAATTCACAGACACAAGGCACACCTATATTCATTTTTTAACATGACGTTTACAGTTAGCCTAGTATTTTCACAGCTTCACCGAACAATACACCTATATTCAGAACTACTATCTTAACTAATGCACTACATTTTCAGTCTATCTGTTTTATTTAGAAAAGTACCCATTGTTATTTTTTTTTAAGATACCATTTTCTCCCAGTCAACAATATCTATACATATAATACAATCGTAGGAAAGTCAAAACTGTACATTGAATAAAATTTTTTGAAAGGATATTTGACGCGTGATCTGCAATCTATATCGAAGCCAATAATATAGTTTTTAGAATTTTTGTCTGTTTGTGTGTACGTATGTCCGGGCTAAATTCAAAAAGCACTGCACAGATTTACTTCAAATTTTGCATGAATATTACTAAGAGGTCGGATCAACATATAGGCTACATAATATGTATTAACACGAGAAACGGGAAAGGAATTGTGATAATTTATAAAATTTAACGCGGTTAAAACTGCGGGGCATAGCCAGTTCTGCAAAAAAAGGAGCTTAACTTTTATACAACATGTAACTTAATTAACGCACATCCTGAAAATACTTTGTTCAGAATCGTTTACTGAATCGATTTATATCATTTTTAATATAGGTATTTTTTTATTCCTAAATTATTAAAACTACGGAAGTAGGTAACATTTTCCACGGCAATGCACACTTTTATTTCTTTAATTGCAAAGTATGTTAACTTTTAGTGCAAAGTTACAGGCTACTCTCGTCGCTTTGTGGCGCAATTGTGACCTTTTGTTCCCAATCGGAGAAGTAATTAGTCTAATTGAACGAAACCTAAAAACAAATGAAAAGCTGGACTGGCCTTCAATTGAGTTTTTCGGTAATTTAAAAGAATTTACCTAATGAAGACTGCGAGGTGTTTTTTGACTTCGTTCAGCTCTCATCGTTTTCTAGTGTTTTTTCCCACACCGCATACATTTCTTGCCAACATTAGAAAAATAAATTTGGATACTGTATTTATAGAAGTTATAACTTAATACAAGGGATAGTAAAACATTCTGTTTTAGATTATTAGTATAAGGTACATAGTATTAATGAGTTTCCATATGAAAACAAATATACTTTCTTTTAAGCATATTCTAAATTTCAATTCCAACTAAATAAACCGATCAACTTTCCTGAATTATTGTTGGTATATTCAAATGTAGCAAGGTAACAAACTTTCAAATGAAACATAGTATATATATTTTAGGAATTATACATAAAATATTTTTATTATAAATTCACTTATTCCAATTAGATCTACCGGAAACCAAACAACTATTCCGCATTGTTGCTATCTTCTATGTTACTAGCTGTGATACCCTATAACGCTCCTCGTTAAATCGCGTGAGTATTCTTAACTAAGTATTGAACATTGTTTCGCAGACATTTGTTTGGGTTTCACGTTTGCTACATTCTTTGTCTGTCTGCTTTAACCTATGTATTAAAGTCTACTATTTGATGTCCCAATATAGGACCAGCGATGATGGGAAGAGACCAGAGGGTATGTCTTTGTTATCGTGGAAGATAGGAAGTAGAGAAAAGTGTGGGACGCTCCATGCGTTGACACCCTTGCCTTCTTCCCTACACGTCGGTTAAGTAATTTTTAACCTTTATTTATTTGAACGCCATTTAAGAAACCGATGTTCGGCGACGTAGCCGGTAGAGCCCCTGCGGGCATTGTAGACATAAAATCTGATTCCCAAAACCATCAAATTGTCAAAGTTATGGTTAAAATGTTACAAGGGTTTGAACGTGGCCATTGAAACACGGAAAACCGCGCGGCCACGAAGCTCTTTATAACTAAGCCACATATGTAGGTACATATAACCTCTACCAAGCATTGTAAATATCCTAATGCTTAGTTAGCCAGAATCGAATTCGGTTACAGTTGAATTTGTCATGCGATTCTGCAGGCCACTGCCGCCAAAGAAATTTACATACAAATGAATAGTATTATATATATTTGCATAATACTGTTTTGCAGATCTGGATAACTGGTTACATTAGGATTACTTCGTATACAGACCTTTTTGTCTATCGGAAGACCCACAATTGCTCCTGTGTAAGAAAGGCATAGACTTTCTGACGTAGAAAACAGACTACAAAAAGCAGCGTGTAAAAGATTATGGTTGACAGTTCGCCTCATAAGTACCAGAGAAAAGGTAAGAGCATCTCTGAGTCCTATACCAACATATTACGATTTGCAACCTATCTGCTAAGTGTGGTGTCTATGGAATTTCTTCCCTAGTTCCTTTGCCTAGCCTTGGAGAGTGTTTTTTTGGCGCACATCACTAGTGTTGTACCTCGAATCACAATCACACTAGTATTAAATAGGATTTATATCTAAAACTGTACATTGAATATTTTTTTTAAAGGATACTTGGTGCGGGATCTACAATCGATATCGAAGCCAAAATATAGTTTTTAGAATTTTTGTTTGAGTGTCTGTTTGTCTGTATGTATGTCCGGGCTAAACTCAAAAAGTACTGCATTGATTTACTTCAAATTTTGCATGAATATTACTAAGAGGTCGGGTCAACATATAGGTTACAAATAATATTAGAACCGGAAGACGCACCGTCGGTAGGCACCCTACAAGATGAACCAATTATCGTGCGGGTCTCTGGAAACCACTGCAAAATTTTTTTTTTATTAAATTTATCTTTTCATGAAAGTTAAACTAAAAAAAAGAAAATTCGACGGCGTGTTCACCCGCAGAGAACGAGGTCCTGGGTTCAAATCCCGGGTCGGGCCAATAGTGATTTTGGGACTTTTCTGCAAAAAGAAAAAAATCTCAGCACCAACCGGAAGTCTGGGAGTTGGCGGTATTATACCCCCGTGCCTCGGAGAGCACGTAAAGCCGTCGGTCCTGTACCTGATCTCTCTCCGGTCGTGTTGCTAGGCGTACCATCGGATCATGAGAGTGATGTTTGCGCACACACTTGTGCAATATAATATGTCCCGCGCAGATGGCTAATCACTATTGAGACTGGCCACCGTGGCCGAAATTTAGCTAGGAGGACATTAACATGAAAGTTAATCAAGATTAGTCAAACATTGTACCTAGTTTGTTT
This sequence comes from Pseudoips prasinana, assembly GCA_951640165.1. Taxonomy (NCBI): domain Eukaryota; kingdom Metazoa; phylum Arthropoda; class Insecta; order Lepidoptera; family Nolidae; genus Pseudoips; species Pseudoips prasinana. The sequence goes on along the minus strand of OX621259.1, from coordinate 10,391,378 downwards.
AATAAATTATAAAGTATACAGATCGTTGTATTTACTTAGTTCTTTGTTTTTCCGGGCTTAAGAGCTCATCAATAGATTCAGTCAAGCGTATCTAATTGTTGAATAAATAATGTTTTGTTTTAAGAAGAAAGCCCTTATGTTTATTTACCTTTGAAAGGTTTTTACTATCGAACTCAGCAAAGCTTTCAAAATCAAATATAATATTATGGTATATGAGAAGAAAATTTAAATTAAATTAATTAATAATACTAGCGATTTTAGAATCAAGGAAGTTTTTTTTTATAACTTCGTTCGCAATTAAGCATACGGCACACCTGATGGTAAGTGGTCACCGTAGTATGAACGCTTGCACCACCAGGGGCATCATTACCGCATTGCCGACCCTTTAGAAACCTTATAACTCCCTTTTTACTCTACAACTAAGTCAGTTTTTACCCCACTAATGTAAATTGAAATATTATTATTATTATTATTCATTTATTTCGGATTAATAAATATGTGTGATATCTATGAAATCTGTCTAGGGTTTTACAGTTCTATGGTCATCCATAGAACTATCAAACTACTAGAGATTTCCATTTGATACGCACACGGATTAATTATGTGCCCGGGGTTTATTAGCAAGAAAGTTTTCCTCAGTATTTAGGATCAGGTCTGCCTAATGACGAATGTGGGGAGGATCCCACAAGATTTACACAATGGAGTTGTGTCAATAATTGGGAGGGATATGCCATAATCGCCACGCTTGGCCGTCGGGTGGGCGACTGCAGTATTATGGTCAAAGTATGCAGAGAGACACTGCTGCTAGTTCTCTGGGAGATGATGGGGTGGCGATATTCTAATCCGTCTGCAACATAGCGACAACAACTGTATTTAGCGCGTTTGCCATACCTACTATTGGAAACAAATATAACAGCTCACTTAGGACCCTTAAATTTTTCCTCGGTGCTTTTGCAGCTGGCTTCTCTAGTTGTAATTCTCTCCTTTTTTGAGGCTATAGCCTCTTTATATATCTGTCTCCCGCTTTCCTCAGAAGGGAATTCGAACTATTCATTTTCTAACTCCTTTTTTTTTCTTTCTGTTTTAATTCGTTGCGGGATCCAAGACAGTTAAAGGGATTCCCCGGGATATGCCTGAGCCTCACCGCCAAGTGTCATTTCATTGTGTGCCACTGTTGATCCTGGCTTAGAGGAGTTGCAGTGGCGGGTAAGAGGGAGGGACTAGTCCCGAAAAAAAGACGCTTGTATTTAGCGCCAAAACTTAATTGACACAACTTAATATACCCTGTCCTTTTTAAGAACTATGTTACAAATAAATGCTGTGATATTGAAATTTGTTTAATTGGATTTTTTTTGTTGTAATAAGACGACGACCGTTCTAAGCGGGCGCAGTCCTTTATCGTAGGGTACTTAACAAACATACTGACGGACACAAAGTAGATTCAGACTCAGAACAACTATTTATGGGTCACACAAATAGGTGTCCTGCGCGGGAATTGAACCCGGTACACTTAAAGGTGAGGCGTCTGTCTTAACTGCTGCGCCACACGTAAAGCCACTCTAAAAAGCTGGTTGTACCGACTATAAAATAAACTTATTCGGAAGAACACAAGTTATAAGTTATCTGGTTGCAACCTTTTGTAAAGTGGAACTACCAGGTTACTATTGCAGTGAAAAAACGAAACAATTGTTCGCAATCATACTTGATTTGAAGTTGTTGTAAAATATAGATGTAACTAAATGAAGTCTTATCTATCCCAATGGTACTCTAATATCTGTTTCGTAGACCTCAAATCTAACTAAGCTATTGCTACGCCACAGCTAGTTCTACGCCTCTCGTAGCGACTATGATGATCGTAGCGGCTACGAAACTTAATTTTAATAATACGAGCTTTGAAATGGTTATTTGTTGAGTTATCTAATGAAACATCTAGACCATAAAACCCCCTCGAGTATTCATTTAAGGCGTGATATTGCTTTCGTACTTTTTCTAACTATCATGTGTTTTATGACAAAGGAAAAAGAAAATTATTTAATTTTTTATAGCTCAAGCTTTTTTTTGCACTCAATGTAAAACGTATATCAATAGCATTGGCATTAACGTCAATCGATGTAACTATCATTCGAATAACTGTGTGTATATCTGAATGTTGCTACATATAGATGCAACATTTAGCAATGAAGGCCTAGAAAATTGCAGGTTTCTCCCGGGACTACGCTGTAAGGTTTTATTATTCCGTTAAAATTAAGAATGTAAATTGATTTTTGAATTCAGTAAACAAGGAAAATAGCAATTTAATGATATTAGTGTGTATCTATTATCGAACTTACCTTCTATTTTGTTCGTAATATACTTATTTTATTTTGACCTTGTTGGTCTAGCGGTAACGTGTTCAGCTACAGATAATGGAGTCTTGGGTTCAATTTCTATGTCGGATCAAAAGTTACTTTGATATTTTTCAGTTTGATTTCTGGTAGTTGGCAGTAGGTATTACTCCCCCGTGGCTTAGAGAGCACGTAAAGCCGTCGGTTCTGTACCTGAACCGACGGCTAACTAATGATCCCATCGGATGAGAGTGATGGAATAGAAAATATCCCCAAAAATAATAATATGGATATCTTAAAATGATTTTTTTAAAGACAACGCCCGCACTAGGGAATCTAATTACTGTGTCGCGGGGTATTTTACAATCATATAACAGACGGACACAAATTACATCCAGACTCAGAACGACTTGTTGCCAGTAAATATATGACTTATTGGTCACACAAATAGTTATCCATCGCGGGACTCGAATGTGATTTAAACTGAATAATACTATCTTTGTCCTAGGTATATATAGTTCTTTACAACTTCGAGTGCAGAGTCTCCAACTTTAACTAGAGAAGGCGAAGAATTGTCAAGTTTAAGTGGCAGTGGGCAGGGCACATAGCTCGTAGAGCCGACGGCCGCTGGGGCAGAAAGGTTCTCGAGTGGCAACCACGAACCGGTAGACGCAGCGTGGGCCTGCCTGCGCTGCGTCTTCCAGATCCCTACAAGATGGACCGATGATCTTGTGAGGATCGTTGTAAGTCGCTGGATGTGGATAGTCAGTAGATAGTTTAGGGGAGGCCTTTGTCCAGCGGTGTTTCGGCTGATATGATGAATACTATATTTTTGCCCATTTCTACCATTATTTAGTGTAGGCATCATATCCATTGAGAAAATCGCATCCCTTTTGTCATTCTAATATTGCAACGCCGTCTGACCTTTGCACGCCACTCTACTGATTTTTGTCTTTCAAAACTACATTAATTTAGGTATATTTTAGATAACGTGTACATCTACACTCGCGAGCAACCAAATCGACTCAAGCCTTGTCGGCGCACACATACATTGATACAACTAAAATCATGAATGGAAATTATTAAAATGATATGTCATTCGAAAGCTTAAGATGTCAGCTTTAATTTGATATCATTATCATTGAAATCCATCCATCATTTTTGAAATAAATGATGTCTGAATGCAAGAGTAGGAAAAACGGGAATTTAGGAAAAAGGGTATGTGTCTCGTATTTGACAAATTAAACAAAAAAAAATAAAAATAAAATTATTTTATTTAAATCAGTATTTCGTATTGCCCCCTCTAGCCCTAATTACATCCCGCAGTCTGTTTTTCATGGACCTTATCAATTTTTTGACATTTTCTTGAGGAATGCCGTCCCACTCCTCTAATAATGCTGTCTTTAGCTCGTCTACGCTTGAAGGGACTGGATTTCTGGCCCGAACTCTTCTTTTAAGCTCGTCCCATAAGTGCTCGATGGGATTCATGTCAGGACTGAGCGCAGGCCAGTCCATCGTGCGTAATTCGACCTCTTGCAGAAACTGTCGAGTGACTCGTGCCGTGTGGCAGTGGGCATTGTCGTGCATTAACACGAAGTCTTCACCGACAAACCCTGCGTAGGGCACAACATGATCCAGTAGAATGTCGGTGATGTACCGATCAGCTGTTAGCCCGCCTCCTCGGCCGCCCCCAGGCACGAAAACAAGTTCGGTTTTTCCCTCTAAAGAGATACCAGCCCACATCATGCAAGAACCGCCGCCATATGCCACTGTTTCAGCGAAACAACATTGGGCAAATCGTTCTCCCGGACGCCTGTAGACTCGGCCTCTCCTGTCACTGCCATGCAGACACATTCTGCACTCATCAGTAAACAGGACCGATCGCCATTGCGCAACGCTCCAATTGAGATGCTCTCGAGCAAATTGAAGGCGCGCTTGTCGGTGGCCTGCAGTCAACTTAGGGCCCGTCGCAGGTCTTTTTGGCGTCAAGTTGGCTTCCTTCAAGCGTCTTCTCACTGTCCACTCGCTGACAGCCACTTGTCGTACACGTCTCAGTTCTTGCTGCACATCAACGCCCGTAAGGTGTCGATTGCGCAGCGAGGTTGAGACAATGAAGCGGTCGTCTCTCTCTGAAGTGCACCGGTGGCGGCTCGTTCTTGGTCTCCGATTGAAGGCACCAGTCTCTTGGAACCGTCTGTATACTCGGGATACAGAAGACTGGCTCAAGTGGAGCTGGGCAGCGATTGCTCGCTGACTTAACCCTTGTTGCAACAAGGCAACAACTTGAGCGGCTTCTTCTGGTGTGGTATCCATGGGTTAGCGAAAACAAGGAATGCAATTTACGGAGATGTGTACCGGTCAACCTGTAACAAGCAACTGATAAGATAAACCGGAAGTGGGGGGTTTTATAGCGGGAGCAGGTAGCGCAAGTCGTGGATTCCTAAAGAGGTAATTTACGCTGACGGCCAATTAAAATGTGTCAATAAATCAGCGCTTAGTTTTTTTTAAGGTATTGATGTTAATTGAAAGCCTAATTCTTCAGCTTTCGAATGACATATCACTTTTGTAATTACCATTTATCGTTTTAGGAAAATCAATGTATATGTGCGCCGTCTAGGCTTGAGTCGATTTGGTTGCTCGCGAGTGTATTTATACAAATTTGGCTCAAGTGGTTAAACCCTATCAATAAACATATTTAGTTCATATTTAAGCGTTTTTTACTTGGTAAAATAAATTAGAATTTACTTTAGTACGAAAAGAAGGTCTTCTTACTTACTTATCCTTCTATCAATACGAATTTGGTTTAACCTAATCCATAAAAATATCCATATAAACCTTATCCATAAAAATATTGTGTTGAAATTTAAAATAAGCATTTCTTTCTTAGTTAAATTTTAATTAATTAGTAAGAAAAGGTCGCTTAAAAATTCAATATTATATCGTTCTTTTCTTACTAAAGTGAATTAACATTTTTATTAAATTTCAAGAAAATCGTAAAATGTTTATTGATAACTAAACTCTATCCACTGAAGAAATAGTAAGTTATGTAAGTTCAACGCCCAGTTTTACAATGCACAATTCAGACAGTGAATTAATTTGAACTTTTCCGTTCCATTTCCAAACATAGTCTTTGTTCTGTGTAAGACAGATTTGTAGCATGTAATTCAGTTAAATCCATTCACTATTCACCCCTAGAGGTCGAAGTCTATTCAAGTATATTTACATTACAAAAGAGAAACAACCGTTCACTGCATATTGCCCGATTGTTCAATCAAAGATGGAACGTTCGGCTTACTACGGCGTAGCAATTGTAGCTGCGGGCGTTACACCGTAGCCCCTTAACCACTTCGTAGAGCCGATACGGCAATACTGCACCGCTACGTAAACTAAGGCTTATGTATAACACATAATGTAGCATATAATATAGTATAGAAAATCATAATAGTAAAGACGCCAGCACATCAAGCTACCCCAATCAGTCAAATTTCCCCAATTGAAAGTGAACCTTATAAATGCTTTTGTGGTAAAGTTGAAAATCTATAAAATAAATTTGACAGATTGGGGTAGCAGGATGCGCTGGCATCTATACATCTTGTATATTGATTTGATTTAAGAGAAAACATGTAGCACTATTAATTTGATCGATAGAAATAATAATATCCTGGTACATTATTCATACACGGACATCTGATCCCTAACTAAGCAGAACTTTTTCTATGGATACCAGATAACTGATATATTAAATATAATAACTAATTTCCTTTGTAAATATATATTTGTATAGACAATTACACTCAGACTCAGGAAAAATAAACATGTTCATGCACACAAATATCTGTTCTGGGTGGGAATCGAACCTAAGACCTGCAGCGTGAAAGGCCAAAGATATTGCAACGACGCTAACGGGTTTTGTATTTTTTTATTCCCGATATTAACAACTTTACTCTAAATAGTCAAATTTAATATTCCATACCATGCATGTGTGACTATCTGACCGATCCAACAATAACATTAATATACAAACCTTAGATATATTTCTTCGCAAACATTTGCGGAGCTACAGGCACGGTTATATAGTTATAACTGCAGCTACGCAAATGTATAGTTATGGCATTGGAAAATTAATATTGAATAATAATAGTTTGTTTGAGGCTGTTTACGTGTAGGTGATGATGATGTCCTCCCGACCGAATTTCGGCCACGGTGGCCAGTCTTAATGGAGACTAGCCAATTGCGAAGGACATATTATAGTGCACAAGTGTGTGCGCAAACACAGGGGCACTTTCTATTCCATCGCTCTCATGATCCGATGGGATGCCTAGCGACACGACCGGAAAGAGTTCAGGTACAGGACTTTACGTGCTCTCCAAGCACGGGGGTGTAATACCGCCAACTTCCAGACTTCGGGCTGATACTGAGAAATTTCTTTTTACGGAAAAATTCCAAAATCACTTTTTGGCCCGACCCGGTATTTGAACCCAGGACGTCATTTTCTGCGGTTGAACACGCTACCGCTAGACCAACGAGGCAGTGTAGATATAGTACACACGGCTACATATCAAGCTGTTTATTTCCAGTATAAGCTGATCCCGCGTTCAATAAGAGTTTCCATGCAATGAGAGATCAGCTTATACTGGAAATGTATAGCTTGATATGTAGCCGTGTGCACGACCTGAGCTAGTTTATTTTCTTAAAAATATAAATAAATATCTTGGGGCAACTAACACACTACCATCTAAACCCAAGCTAGGCAGAGTCTGTACTATGGCAATCAGACAACTGATAAACATGTATTTCTTAATACATACATACAGATAAATTACACCCAGACGCCAACAAATAGTCGTATTCATCACACAAATATTTTTCCTGGATACGGATTGAACCTACGACTGGCTTAGGCTGGCCACGGTTCTTTTTCAATCCTTCCTTTTTAGGCCAGGCCAGTTAATCATAGATTTGCATAAAAAATGAATGAGGTGATAGTCTTAAACTCAATACAAAGCCACGTAGAGGTACAATCTTACCAAGTTAGCTATGGAACCAACCAAAATATTCATCATATCAGCCGAAAGACGTCCAATGATTGACAAAGGCCTCCCCCAAGGATCTCCACAATAGCCGGTCCTACGATGGCCGCATCCAGCGGCTTCCCGCGACTCTTGCAAGATCTTTGGTCCAATAAATATTAAAAATATAAAATTGACTATCAAAACGGTTTATGAGTAATGGTTTGTATGGGGCATGATGTATTTCAGCACCTCCAAAGACGTCGTAGAAGATAAAATGAAATTAAAAAATAAGATTAGTTTTAGTAATTATTTAATATAACATCTTTTCAGTGTATTTGAAATTCAGCCTTAATTGTATTTATTACTTAGAAGCAAATTAAAAAGTATTATATAGGTATTACATACAATGCAATAGTTCAAAGTATATGGAATACTTAAAAAACAAATAAAAACGTATTATATTGGTATCTAATTAGTCTATTACAAAGCTACAGTTGTATTTATTAATAACGTAAGAACCCAGTATCTTGACCTATAGAATATCATACCTATAGAATACTATACTATTCTAATTTAGAAAAACAGAATTATATTGACGCGTCCACACAGCTGAAATTTCAATGAGATAAAAGCTAATAAAAAGCTACTTTATACTATACCATCTGAAAGTAAAAAATCCAAATACCTACGTAAAAATAAACAATGAAGCAGCAGCGCCACCTGTGTACTAGCTACCTCCTAACTGCGGTCGCCAACTCGAATGCCAAGCGCGGTCACTACGGCAAACTTCTACAAATTGCAACGTTATAAGAACCTTTGGGAGAGACCTATGTCCAGCAGTTGACGATATCAGGCTGATGAAGTGATGTGATATGAAGCAATGAGTATCGAGGACTTACATCTGATCAATGACACATGTACATAGTTAATGGTACCACCATTAACTATTTAACCTACAAAGGTCGGCTAGGATGAGATTTTTGCTTGCCCATTCTACAAGCTCGGTGTGAGGAAAGTATTTATAGTGCACATATACAAATAGTTATGAATCCGTCTCTTTTGGCTTTAAAAGAACGAAAGGGGCACTTACATCCATTTTGCATGTATATTTACGTTATTACGCAACTCAACCCTAAATTTTATAATTCGAATAAAATATCGATTAACTGGTTTTAGTTAAAAAATTCATATCACTCAACAAGTACACAAATATCCAGTATTTTGAATCCGCTCAAAGTTGCTTGGACTTTCCAGCTGATACCGAAAATCTCATTTGATTTTCAAAGGAAAATTTCACGATACACCATCTCACGGAGACTTTTCCAAACCATGAAACTGTTCATGATTTCCTCACTTTTCCACTTTACGATAAATTCATCTCGATTAAAAACTTGAGTTAACTAATGAAACGCTGTTGATGTGGGAAACAATTTCCCGAACCCTTTTGTTCATCAGATAATAAATAAGGGTTCCGTGGGAGTTTTATAAACTCCCATTAAACATGATGGCGTTATCAACCGCGATGGTGCCATCAAACTTGTTGTTTGACAATCATAAAGTTAAGATTTAAAAGTTTGAGATTACATGGTAATAGACGATAATCTGTTAGGAATAAAAGCATTATGTAAAAAAGTAAAACAAAAAACTCAATTGTTATTTCACTCGTGTTATTTTTAACTCCTTATTTTTATGTATTAAAAAAATAATTATAAATAAAAAAAACTATATACGTAGACTTTAAAAAAGTGTTTGTAGTATAATTAACTATAGATCATTATTTCTAGTTTCGCAGATATTTATGTACACAGATTGTATGAAAACATCAAATGTATAATTAAATTTAATATAATATAAAATTTAATTTAGAATAGTAATTATGTTTAGCTAGCTTGTAATAAGTTGTTGTCAAAGAGACTATGTATAAGTTTAATTATCGAAATTTATAGTTTAATCTGTATTTTACTACATGATATTGTCGAATCGAAATTGAACTAAGTATATTTTAAATATATATAAATATCATCATCATCATCATTACAGCTAAATAAGTCCACTGCTGGACAAGCCTCCCTCAAGAATCGTCTTGGGGGGATATGCCATAATCGCCACGCTTGGCAGGCGGGTTGGCGATCGCAGTAAGATGGTCATAGTAATCAGAAGGAAGCTGCTGCCCATCTTCTGGTAGATATTCCCTCGGGTCGACTTCTACGCCCCCCACGGGATAAGATGGGGTGATGATATTCTGATTCAGATATTTGTCGCCGTCACCACACAGCATATATACATTTAATATATAAATATTAAATGTATATATATATATATATATATATATATTTAACTTAGTTTAAAATCTATAAGTATATAAGAGTATATTAAAATTGGAAAACTAACTCACTTCGTATGGTATACCTTATTAGGTTCTAAAGCGGATGATTTTTGATATTTCTGAATGTCACATAAAGAAAATCGACTACCTAATAAATTAGAACCATGGATTATGATAATATTTATGAGAAATATAAGAAACAACGCGTGTGTGACCACACGACTGACTGGATATGAGAGAAAGAGATAAAGAGAATGTGAGCTCGCACTTATCTACACAATTTTTTATCTCCTTCTCAATTTCCGTTTGTCTTACACTTTTCGTAACGCTTTCTCCATGCATTCACCAAGTTAGCCCCAAGTCAAGCATGCGTAAAGCAACTGCAGGACAAGAACCTCCTCTCGCAAGGAGAGTGTACGCCATAGTCTACCACGCTGGCCCAGTGCGTATCGGCAGACTTCATATGTCATCAAGAATATTATGAAGAATTCTGGTATGCAGATTTCCTTTTGATGTTTTCTATCATAGTTATAATGACGAAGTAATTAATTTCAAATACGCACATCAAGACAAGACTGGCTATTGCGGATATCTTTGCCGGAGGCTTCTGTCCAGCAGTGGAAGTCTCTCGGCTGATATGACGATGACACATATGAATTCAAAAGGCCAGTAGGGCGCGCTTTTGGGTTTTAACTCAAGACCACTGACGTAGACTCCAATGGTCTAAGCATTAGCATATTTTGTACTTTACTAGGATTTCAATATTTATGCTTAATATTATTAATACATGTTTATTACCAATATTGAGTTATAAATAATACAAGGGTGTTTTAATAAAAAAAATCCGCGCGATCCCAGGATGCAGATCGCAGGGATCTGCATCCTGGGATCGCGCGGATTTTTTTTGTAACTCTCCAGTCAGACATCAAGTCGCAAACTTGCAGGGGATTTAAGAATAACTCCTTTTGTGCATATAACAATAAGTATGGCCTTTCGATTCTCTATATTATATATTATTACTGTTGTAAGTTGTAGGTTTGTACTATTTTTGTTGACTTTTACTTATGAAACAGTTGGAAATTTTATTTATGAAGTGCGGAACCCATTGGTCATGACTGGGTTTTGACGAAAATCTTTTCATTTTATTCGATCAAGAACCGGATATTAAAACTCACCGCTTTTTCGCTCAAATTTTTTGTCTTAGCTTGAGAAATGTGTGAAGTTTTATTTAATCGTATTCTGTAAGAATAATAATTTCATATACCGTTTTTTTTTAGATGTGTATAATCGCAATCACAAATATTTAATTTCCATTATGCTATTCTTTAAAATCAGTATTATTTTTTATTAATATTTAAGCTTATTGCTCTTTCTAACATGAAGTAAAAAATTTCTTAGACATAATGGTTCAGTCTAGTTCTTGTTGTTGAGACCTTCCATTAAGTTAAGTACACCTGTGTCAGAAGGTCACGCTCTTTCATTTCCAACACTATACGGTACCCGAAAAGCTTCCTATGGCTCAAATATCTTAAATCTAGGTTAGTTACGGGTTAATTAAAATTTAGTTTCATTAGTGTGAAGGTATAATATTAGTATTATAATAATGTTAGATATTTTTTATTTCTTTCTTTCTTATTTCTATTCACTTATGCGGTAAAGCATGCTGAAACTTTTGTATGTGTATGCTTCTATGTGAGATGTGTGTGTGTGTTTGTATGTATAAAGGTAATTGAATTGAGTAATAAACCAGACATTCATAAAACAGCCAAGTTATTTGGTCATCATTCCTGATTTTTTTTGTTTTTTATTATTGTTATTTTATATTATCATCAGCTACTAATGAAAGTTCAGTTGAAATTTATTGAGCCATTTTGTAGTTTTTATTATAATTACTTGTATCTGGTAAAAACACAGTTTTTAGGGTTCCGTAGCCAAATGGCAAAAAACGGAACCCTTATAGATTCGTCATAATTATCTCTCTGTCTGTCCATCCGTATCACAGCCACTTTTTTTGGTTTTTTCTGGTTTTAGGTTTCTAATATAATTTTTTGCTAAACTGAATAGTTTGCCCGAGAGACACTTCCAAAGTGATAAAATGAGTGCCCCCCCCCCCCCCTGTAACTTCTAAAATAAGAGAATGATAAAACCAAAAAAATATATATGATGTACATTACCATGCAAACTAAGAACGAAAAGTTTGAACTTGGTCTAGTAAGTAGTTTTTTTTTAATACGTCATAATTCGTAAACCGCAATTTACCTTTCATTTAATCAACTAAAATACTTGCTGCCACGGAACCCTTCATGGGCGAGTCCGACTCGCACTTGGCCGGTTTTTACATTACCAACAGATACATACTTTATTTATTCGTATGAATAGATGTAATATTTATATGATAATATTCCGCCTCAAACTAAAGAAGAATCACGTAAATCGGATCATAAATCAATGCATAATTGGTTTACATACATAAAAAATACCAATCAAGTTACGAACCTCCCTCTTTATGAAGTGGGTAAAAAAATATGAGATATTAAAATGTATGTTATTTAATTTTAATTTACAATTACTTTTTGATGGGTCGGTCGGCATGGTTGGTAAATGCTTGCCTTTCACGCCGCAGGTCGTAGGTTGATTCCCATCCATGTAATATATCAGTTATCGGGTTTCCATAGTACAAGCTCTGCTCAGTTTGGGAACAGACGGTCGTGTGTGAATAATGTCTCAGGATATTACTTTTAATTTCAAACTTTATGAATATGAATCCAATTTCAGTATTCATTTTAGAACGTAAAACAGCAAAATACCTCAATTCTCTCAAACACAACTTCAGTTAAAAAAAACCCCCATCTTCATCCACTTAACTGAGCTTAAACCAGAGGCCGACGTTTAAATTTTGACATTACTTAGCCGATAGCTACGCATAAAAGTTAAATCAGGTTTTTATATGAAAATTTTGACAACCCACTGCTAAGCGGCCAGCTTAAATTTAAGTAGTGTTTTTAAATAAGGTTGATAATGACTATTTTTAAATTATAAAATAAAAATAATAAAACCTTTTTATTTACGTAGACTTTAAAAAAGCGCTTATAAATATTCACAACATATGTTTTTAGTAATATAGTTAAGTATAAATCATTATTTCTAGGTACATATATTTTTTTTAGGCGTTTGTTATTGGTCTTGTACCTTATGGTAAAATATGGCTGAATTGTATGGTATTTAACACCATACTATGTACTGTACCCATATTTGCGAAATAAAGTATCTTATCTTATAGTTATATCATATGTATTAGTATGAAAACATGTAGAACAAAACTTATTTTATAATAGTAATGGTATTTAGTTAGCTTATATTAAGTTATTTTGATAGAGATTATGTATAGGTTTAATTATCGATATTTATAGGTTTAGCTATATCTTACAAATTATTTTCTGAATGGTTTTGTCTGTATTAAAGTATGAATTAAATATTTTATTATAACAGCGGACCTGCTGTTTATAACAACGGTCGCGCTTTAATGCTACCACCGAATTCAATGCGCCCTAACTGAGAAGACTCAGCGAAACAAACTCAGCGTGTGTCTCTTTATTTTAGCCTTAACTCTTTAATAAACTTTACTTTAAGATACTTTAATCTTAAAATATGAATATATCCTAAGGATAGCATATCAACTTAAGGTTCTCGGCCAGAACTTGTGACGGAATTTTGTTATTAACGTTTTTAATTGTTTCGATGTAAATGAATAGATAATTGATAATTAAAGAACTTCCTCATTATATTTAATTGCCCCTATAAATATCCTGTAATATAAAATTGTTGGCTTTTCCTGTACGCAACAACAATCTGAAATTGTTTTTACACAAGTGTTTTAGCAGTATTTTTGTATACCGGCCGAATTTCTTTTATTCGTCGGGACGCCTTTTTGACTTAAGTTGGACTCAGAGATAAACCCGGCTTTCAGATATTGCTGTCCAATTTAAATCTGTACAATGGACCACAATAGGGATTAATAATAAAGGAGTAACTTGGTGACACTTATTTTTGAAATTTAAATATGAATTTAAGAAAATATTTTTGCGAAGAGATTAGTGTTTTATTTTGGTTATTTTGAAATTTATTAAAGATTCATTTGGAATTAATTTTATCTTGACCCTGAAGCGTTATATTGGAAATTTCTTTTTTATTAACGTTTTATGTATGAATTTATATGCAATGCATTCGCGAATAAACTTACGTGCGACTACTTTAAGAATGATTTCATAACACATTCTTAAAGTGGTATCATCATATACCAGTTAAGAACAAAGATTTAAATAAATTTTGTCATGAAAGCGTTCTTACACTGGGTTTTACTATGGCGACTAGACAACTGATAAAAATCTTGCATATTTCTAAATACATATGTACATACTATAGATACCCATCAAATTTTAGCAAATTTTGTCACGTAAGCTTTCTTAAGCCGGCCACACATAATGTCTGAGTATCTAAATGTTCAAAAGTATCTAAATTATTAACCTCGATTAAATCTTACCAATGGACGCTCCATTGGTAAGATCTAATCGAGGTTCAAGAAACGAATAATTTTGTGGGGTTTCGTACCAAAATTTAGATTACTTTGGTGCAGTAATGGCCAACAGACATTTCCTATGCCAGTGATGACTTAAAGAACGGAGACGTGATGGCTCACTACGGGCCTCTCCTATATAGCCCCTCCTCTGCAGGCGTTCGAGTTTATCTAGAAGTTGTTCTGTTGCATCAAGAAAAAAGACAGAATCATAGTCAATAAGAGGGAGTAAAAGTGATTGAGCTATGCTTATATATCTTTTATTTTTTCTTTGATACAGACATCACTCTCAGGAGCTATTCATTAAATACCCAATCTATTTTCATTAAAACCGCTTAGCATTGTGAATCAATACCACTCCACAATACCCTTCAGCTTTCTTTGTTACAATTGCTCTCAAATCTTCAAGCAGCAGTAATTAAACGTTTTCAGTATCTTTATGAAAGCATTATTTTGCCGTTAAAATCTTGATTAATTATGATGTTATGAATAGAGATCGGCACTTGAGTAATGAAAGCTTAGATTTTGGGGAGGGTAATAAAGTAATTATGTTTAGAATTATTGTTTATATAATAAAGGTTTAAGTAATATAGATGACACTAGATTTGTAATTAAGTTTTAAATACGTCGTTTGAACTTAGATTTGCTTACGCAGCCCATAAACTCTCTAAACTAAATAATAAACTTTATTATTCCAAAAAACATACAGAGTTTGAAATACAGCTTAATAATTGGTTTGGAAATACATTAATAGTTTATGTTGCAAAGTCGTACAAGAATAATATTCTACTTCTTAAGCTAGGGTATACCTTTATTACGAAGTAATTTGCGGTCAATTATCAATAAAACTTATATTTCAAGTGGACTGTGTCATTCTACTGTATGTTATACAAGAGTAGATTTTTGTGATGTGTGTTTGTGTGTGAGTGGTGTGTGTGTATGTATGCGTGTGTGTATGTATGTTTGTGTGTGTGTGTGTGTGTAGGTGTAAATCATGTATGTGTGTGTGTGTTGATGTGAATCATGTATGTGTGTGTCTGTGAGTATATTATACAAGATAGGTTAAAATAGGGTAAAAAAAACATACTGCATTAACAAATCATTGATAATGCAACCAGCCTATTAGTCTCAGGGCAAGGGCCTCATCTTATAAGGACATGGCATACACTATAGTTCACCTTTTAGGTTAACATAGCTCACATGCCATCCATACTAGGTACAGCCTGTGTTACGTTGTCATAACACATGGGTATTGTATCTTGTGTTCTTATAATATAAGAGTTCAAATACAATATCTCTTAGAATAGAAAACAATACACTTTATTGCACTAAAAAACACAATATATTATCTTTATTTAAATAAATACAGGTTCATTCCACGGTCATATCACTTTGTAGCGATCTCTTTGCAACATCCGTTCCTTGTGAAGTTACTAAATTGATTCTTATGTAAGACAGGCCCTAGTATAAAATGGTTAACACATTTTAGCTCAACGCCACTCCAAGTTATTTGCAGAGGCAAATAAAATAGAGTATAACTTACTTTGACCTTCCAATTTTCATTTCCTTTAAGTACAGTGTCGAATATACTACTTCTTACACTGTTATTTTGAAAGTCCCGCATTGGGGTCGTGTTTATTAAAAGATTACCCAAAAAATTGTGTAATGAAGAACTGGAAAAACTCTATATTTTTTTATGTTGGATGGGTTTTTTTGACCACGATCTCACCTGATGGTAAATGAAGATATGGTATAAAGTGGACCGCGTGTATCGATATGACGCTTGTTCACTCTAGCCTTTAATGAACCCATCTTATATGTGTCTGGAAACACCGCGTTCGGAAGGATGTGCCACAGCGTATGATAAAAGCGCTTCGTACGGCATGCCGGAATGTCAATAACAAATAATAATAAATAATAAAATTTATTTTCTCACTACAATATACAGTTTACCAAAGACAGTTTTATATATATTACATAATTCAGGTAAGTATACATATATTGTAGGAGACTGGTGCCTAAGCTAGGCTTTAGGCCTGTATTTCAGGACACCAGGTTCCCACCTCTTAACATTTACATTTCTAGATTATGTACTATGTAACAAAGCTCATAGCTAGACGCTCTCACCGGTCTGTAAACGATCGGCGAGGTTAAGCAACGAGGCTCGCGGTCAGCCCATAGATGGGTGACCGCCAAAGTGGTTTAATTTCTGAGCGTCTCCGTGCTTCGGAGGGCACGTTAAGCTGTCCTGGTTGTAGCCATAAGGCTACAGTCGTTAAGCCATGTCGGAGGCCTACTGGGTGGCCTGAACAACTCTGACACTAGGGTAACTACTGCCCATACGATAAGTACGTAACAAAGTGGTGGAGCCCTCCCTGAGCCTGGTAGACCAATGAAAAAAGGGGGAAGGAGCGATAAGTTTATGCATGTCTTGAGCACATTCTCCATGAAACAACCTGTAAAGAAATTTTTAGGGAAGTACATTACGTTAATTTCTAATATTAATGTTTTTAAACTTTCACGATTTGTACACATGTTTATATACTGTGGACACGGGTCTCAATCGCGATAAAGATATAGGCAAATCATTACCTTGGTTACTCAACCCGTGTCGAGTCGACCCGTGACCAATGCTGGTGCAATCCATGCCGAAACGTCGGGTAACCAAGGTAATGATTTGCCTATGTCTTTATCGCGATTGAGACCCGTGTCCACAGTATATAAAAATTTCCAATATGTTATAAAAGCATTTTTAAATTCTTTAAAGAGTAAGGATTCTTGTCAATTATTATTGGTAAGCAGCCTTACTCTTTACAAAACAGTAGGTAATCTTCTTTATCCACACCAAAGTACTGCTAGAATTTTTTACTAGAAATTCGTTCCAATTTCCAGAGAGACCGGACACCGAATTTTCATTCCAAGAGAATTTAAGAAGATGGGAATTTTAGGCTTCGGGTGTTACTGGATTTTCCAAACATCGTTACTACAAATTGTCTGAGGCCTAGTGAGCCCTGGGATTGAATTTTTGGTTAATAAGATTTACATGGGCACCGCAGTTTGTTTTTAAGAATATTTGTTTGTTAATAAACTTGATTACAAATGAAAAATATTCTTTTAATTTTACAAAGACACTTTTTTGATTTCATTGCTTAATATTTTTTATTGTTCAATCTGACTAATGATAAAAAATGAAAAGGTACTAATAAGTGTTTTTTTTTTGTAATTGGCAAATATAAAATCCACGTATTTTATAAAATCGTTTACCTTTAGAAAGCTTTATTTATAGCGAAAAACATGATTTTTATTTTGTTTTGAATCATTATCTATACATATAATAAAATCGTAGGAAAGTCAAAACTGTACATTGAATATTTTTTAAAAGGATACTCGGGGCGTGATCTAAAGTCGTGATCGAAGCCAGAAATATAGTTTTTAGAATTTTTGTCTATGTGTCTGTTTGTCTGTATGTATGTCCGGGCTAAACTCAAGTACAGCATGGATTTACTTCAAATTTTGCATGAATATTACTTAGAGGTCGGGTCAACATATAGGCTATATATTATTACGCTGTCATCTACGGGGGAGGAACTGTGATAATTGATAAAGTTTAACGCGGGTAAAACCGCGGGGCACAGCTTGTTAGAAATAAATGATCTCGTTCTTAAAACAGTGAAGGAACACATCGTGAGAAAACCTGCATGCCTGAAATTTATCTAAAATTTCAGGCATGCTATGCTGTGGGACAGAACTAGCTGCATGATAAATTGTAAACCAAAGTATAAAAGTGAGTTTAAATGTTATTATTTAGTTTGTGCTTTGACTAGTTATATAATTCATAATTACACACAAAAATAACCAAAAGGTAAGAAATTTGCTTTTATAGCGAAGTCAAAATAACCTAAATAAATTAAAATTGCTTGGTACAGGGATTCTAGGTGTTACCCTGCTCGTTCAAAGGTCACAGCCAAAATAAAATGTAAAATATTTTTACCTCATAAACTAGCACAAACACAGTAAAATATCTCATTACCCAAAATAAATACGTTGGAACATTTTCCGTCCCTTATTTACATTATTACATTGACGAAGCTGCTATTGCCTGTAAACGTATCTAGGTATAAACAAACGAGTAAATAAACTTCAGAATTATGATGAATAACTATAGAACTCTAATAGAAATGGAAATTTAATGACGATGTGAATCAGATGCCTAATATGTATTTTAATTAAACGGTACTTTATCGTATGAGCAGTAGTAACAAGTTTCAGAGTTGGTCAAGCATCCCAAGCGGCCTCTGTGTGTCTGACCATGGTGTTCAGACTCGAATTTTCACAATCCTTTCTACATTATCTAAACTCTCTTATGACGCCTTTAACGCCATAATACCTAAACTAATATTACGCGATCGTAGGTTCTACACATTAAAACTCCCGAGATCTTTTCCATCCACAATATTTAATCGAACAGAGTAACGTTCGCATCTACCGTCGTACAAAGAATGCCTCTTTAATAATTCTCCTACCCTATTTATATTTTTATCAGTGACAACCATTTGAAAGTCTAATATCGATTAATAATAGTGTTAAGATGTAAAATTATTATAGAATTATTATAATAATTAATAAAATGATAATCACTAATTAAATAAATAATCACAATGTAAATATATTATTATAACATACCCGTAGCAGCTACGTCATAACCGTTGCGCGGCTATTGAGTACTTGATAACACTAATATGGTCAACACGGCAGGCTAGTTCTTCTAATAACTATGATTTCAATTTTACTTTTGGCATTGCAAAAATGTGGTGACGGCATAGAATATCATCACCCTATCCCATCTCGTGGGGGCGTAGAAATCGACCGAGGGAATACGTACCAGAGAAGGGGCAGCACTCAGCAGCGTTTTTCTGTGAACTGTGACCAATAAACCGCAATCGTCAACCCGTCTGCCAAACGTGGCGATAATGGCATATCCTCCCATTCTTTGAGGAGGCTTTTGTCCAGCAGAGGACGTACTGATAGACTGAAAACAAGTTTCATTAATTATTTATCCTGAAACTTAATTATGACTAAGAAAACTAAATATAAAATGTTGACTATAATGCAAATATAAAGTAAACTTAAATATAATTAACTATAGGCAATCCAATAGACGCTAGGTATCTGTATCAAAGGGTATAATGCCCAGAATACGGGAAGCAAAGCTAGTCTTTAATAAATCTGCGAAATAACAACAGAGACACGATTTAATCCTTCCTCCATTTCGCAAAATAACATGAAAATATAATTCTCATACACCGTTACGTAGCATATTTATCAAAATAACTGTCTACTAGATTGTTAGGGTCCCGTAAATGTCCGTTTTGAATGTTTCTATATTCTCGCTGGGTCCATTTGGGTCCATTACTGCGGCTATGAAATGAAATGTAATCGCATACTGAAATATTCTATCTTCTGCTGAGACAACTAAAGCTTCGGCGTAACTGTTAGTTTAGTAGATATTTAGATTGTCATTAGAGGCATTAAAATTTCATGATAGGCCGGTTGGATAATCGTGTTGAATCCTTTGGTGTGTAAATGGAATCATAATACGTGAAATGGCTATAACATTGTGATATCTGTTAACCGAAAAGCTTAAATTTTCTCACAATGATTTTAGACATTCTAATGCTATGATAGGGCTCAATGATTATGGAAGAAATTTTAGAGAAGCACGAACTGCGTCTACGTCTCATTGCATCTGTAAATTTCATATATTCATTTCGACCCATACAGCCTTATTTAAAAATGCTACTTAAGTTTAAGGCGACCGCTTAGCCAGGGGTAGTCAATATTTTTCATTTAAAAACCCGATTTAACTTTGACACGCGGTTAAGTCATGTTAGAATTTAAACCGCGTCGGCCCCTGATTTAAGCCTAGAAGTGGACGAAGATGGCGGATTTTATTTGCATCTGCTGACGTTTTGATTGACGTTTGTTTGTGATATGAGGTTTTATAGAAGTTTTAAACTTTTTAAAGTTTTATAATAAACACTGAATTCCAGTTGGATTCATTAACATAAACTTCAAAAATTTACAGATCAAAAGTACTTGAAAATGCACTGTTATGATCATAGATCTATCATTCCATATCTACCATAGATAAATATCATCCGATCCGAAGTTGCGACAAATCATCCGATTTAGTTGATTAATTTTGGTCAAGCTCTCTAACAGTCCCAAAAATGTTGACAGAGTAAAATAAAATGACGTTACTTAGCTGAGAAACCTTTAAGTAGGCTTTTTAAAGAAAGAAGAAGTTGAGCGGCGTTCAAGTGGTTGAGCGGGGTTTATAATGAGCCATGGTTAAGCGGCGGATCAAGGCATTCTTTTAAATGAGAACAATAATTTGTTAATTCCACCTGTATTACAATGTTTTTAGCTTTATTGAGCTTAATTAAGTTTAATTCAATCTTTATTGTAATGTAGAAATTTGTTGAATATAGACTAGGTAAGTTTTGCTATTTGTGTATTATTTATATTGTTTTGTCGTGTTTTAAGCCGATTACTTTCATTGAATTATTTATAGTTCAAGCTTTCAAATGGTTTGTCTTCAACGAGTTTTAAGCTAACTGCTAATAGGCCTAGCTCGTAAATGACCAAAGCGGAAATTTGAATATAATACGAAATTGACTGTTATAGTAATGAGTTTAAGACTCAATTTAGACCAGGATTGGGACGGTCGATTCGCCCTTTAATATGTCGACGTATAGCGTTGGTGAAAAATCTAGCCTTTGATGCTAAAAATAGAATTTTGGGTGAACTTTTTTGGTGAGCAAAGTAATGAAAGATTTACGAACAGTGTACGTACTCAGTTAATGGATTACGTATGAGAAATTCAAGTGTTAATATTTTAGTATCAGTGAAAGCCTGAATTAAAAAATGTACAACCCAAGGCTATAAATATAGCGCACCTAGGGACGCAACCTTTTTTCTTGGAATTAAAAACTACACCAATATAAAGCAGAATATCTAGACACGCGGCAGCATGTCAAGCCAAGTTTTTTATTGCCTTAGGAAGCAGACGAGCTAGCGGCCCACCTGATGGTAAGTGGTAACCGCTGCTCATGGACATCCGCAGTGCCAGGGGGCACAGCAAACCGCTGCCTACCATGATATTAATACTCTTTTTAAACCTCGTTTGAAGAAGGACATGTCGTAGCGCTGGGGAAACACTGCAGCAGGTAATTCATTCCAGAGCTGGCACGTACGTGGGATGTATGAACGCTGATAGCGAACCGTGCTTGACGAGATCGCTTCCAGGTGATACGGATGAACCTTACTGCGAGTGCGCATGGTGCGATGATAAAAAGGGGGAAGTTCAAGCAAAGGAATAATTTTTAATATGAAGGTAATTCCAGAGCCGGCACGTACGTGGGATGTATGAACGCTGATAGCGAACCGTACTTGACGAGATCGCTTCCAGTTGATACGGATGAACCTTACTGCGAGTGCGCATGGTGCGATGATAAAAAGGGGGAAGTTCAAGCAAAGTAATAATTTTTAATATGAAGGTAATTCCAGAGCCGGCACGTACGTGGGATGTATGAACGCTGAAAGCGAACCGTACTTGACGAGATCGCTTCCAGGTGATACGGATGAACCTTACTGCGAGTGCGCATGGTGCGATGATAAAAAGGGGGAAGTTCAAGCAAAGGAATAATTTTTAATATGAAGGTAATTCCAGAGCCGGCACGTACGTGGGATGTATGAACGCTGATAGCGAACCGTACTTGACGAGATCGCTTCCAGGTGATACGGATGAACCTTACTGCGAGTGCGCATGGTGCGATGATAAAAAGGGGGAAGTTCAAGCAAAGGAATAATTTTTAATATGAAGGTAATTCCAGAGCCGGCACGTACGTGGGATGTATGAACGCTGAAAGCGAACCGTACTTGACGAGATCGCTTCCAGGTGATACGGATGAACCTTACTGCGAGTGCGCATGGTGCGATGATAAAAAGGGGGAAGTTCAAGCAAAGGAATAATTTTTTATATGAAGGTAATTCCAGAGCCGGCACGTACGTGGGATGTATGAACGCTGAAAGCGAACCGTACTTGACGAGATCGCTTCCAGGTGATACGGATGAACATTACTGCGAGTGCGCATGGTGCGATGATAAAAAGGGGGAAGTTCAAGCAAAGGAATAATTTTTAATATGAAGGTAATTCCAGAGCCGGCACGTACGTGGGATGTATGAACGCTGATAGCGAACCGTACTTGACGAGATCGCTTCCAGGTGATACGGATGAACCTTACTGCGAGTGCGCATGGTGCGATGATAAAAAGGGGGAAGTTCAAGCAAAGGAATAATTTTTAATATGAAGGTAATTCCAGAGCCGGCACGTACGTGGGATGTATGAACGCTGAAAGCGAACCGTACTTGACGAGATCGCTTCCAGGTGATACGGATGAACTTTACTGCGAGTGCGCGTGGTCCGATGATAAAAAGGGGGATGTTCAAGCAAAGGAATAATTTTAATATTAAAAATACAGAGTCCATCACTTTCCTTTCAAACACCTGGCCTGTTGGTTTACTGATTAGTGACTCTGACTGCTAAGCCATAGGTTGTGGGTTCGATTGCCACATAGGATAAATATTGAATTTATTTTTGACTGCTTCGTTGGTCTAGCGGTAGCGTGTTCACCTGCAAAGAACGAGGTCCTGGGTTCAAATCCCAGGTCGAGCAAAAGTGATTTGGAACTTTTCTGTAAAAAAAAAAATATCTCAGCATCAGCTAAAAGACTGAGAATTGGCGGTATTATACCCCCGTGCCTTAGAGAGCAAGTAAAGCGGCCCGTCCTGTACTTGATCTCTTTCCGGTTGTGTCGCTAGGCGAACCATCGGATCATGAGAGTGATGGAATAGAAAGTGCTTCTGTGTTTGAGCACACAGTTGTGCACTATAATAGGTATATCCCGCGCAGATGGCTAATCTCTTGAGACTGGTCGCCATGGCCGAAATTTGGCTAGGAGGACATTATTATTATTATCATTATAATATTTAATTATTTATATGTTTATCTGTTGTCTGGTTGCCACAGTACAGGCTCTGCCTAGTTTGAAAAAAAGTAACATGTCAAATTAAGTACATTAAAATAAAATAAAATCACGCACTAAAAGGATGTCGATACAATATGGCTGTTATGCGCCTATTGTATCGACATCATCTTAGGGCGGCGCAAGCGCAGATGCATCGAACATCTCGCCATATAACATAGCGATCAGGTGATATCGTGCTGCGTTTAATCGAGGACGAGTACTTGCTTACTCGCCACAACTCATATAAAACAAAATATAATATATTTCATAAATAAATTATATTGCATTACAAATCACATTTAATAAATTAAAATTAAATCTATACTCATACACATTAATTGAAAATCTAAAATGCATATTACAATTACAATGAAAGCTGGTCCAGTGCCTCTGAAAGCGGCAGTCAAATCAGGCCGCTATCATCGTTAGAATGCTGTTAGAGCTGTTTCTTAGGCGCTGAAGCTTGGAGATAACTTTTGATGCCTTTCAGCTACAAACTCACCAACGCGTGTCTCAGCGAACATACCAGAAGCACTGCAGCGTCATGGCAATCCCATCAGATAAACAGCGCTCTACGGGTACGCTGACAATATCTCAACCACAGGCGCTTGTGTAAAGTGACTGATACCGGTCTGAGTACAAGTTAAAAATACCGTTAGAAATATTCGTTTGAGCATTGTACGAACCAGTGAGCAAGCATATTTGACGGTCACCGTAGCCTAGTTGGTAGTGGTCTTGCCCACGAAGCTGGTGGTTCTGGGTTCGAATCTCGGTAAGTGCAAATATTTGTGTGATGAGCACGAATATATGTTTCTGAGTCATGGATGTTTTCTATGTATATTTTATTTTAGTTTATTTTTATTTTATTTAGAAGGTACAGTTACAGATATCCGATTATATAATATAAAGTATACAACTATATTAATACATTGTGAGTGAATTTGTAATCCCGTTACAGCTGTACACAACACTTGTAATGGACAATACTTCGTTGTAAGTTAAATAAGAGTTAATCTTAAGTTAAGTTAAAAAAGTACAATTAGATGTCAGTTAATTACTATTACATTTTGTTATATTGAATATATTATATATATATAAATATTTATCTATCTATATAAGTATGTATATCGTCGCCTGGTACCCATAGTACAAACTTTGCTTAGTTTGGGGCTAGGCTGATCTGTGTGACATTGTCCCCAGATATTTTATTATATTATTATATTTCTCCTAATCTCTAGAACCCTCAGCTCCCTCTCTTTTTCACCATCATCTTTGAGGTCAGTTGTTACCACATGGCCTATGTACCTAAACTTGTCAACCTTGTTTAATGGCGACCCCGTTAAAAATCACTGGCGATAGATGGGTAGACCGATATTTATATATTTTTTTACTAGCTGTACCCGCGGTTTTACCTGCGTTAAACTTAATAAATTATAGCCTTTGTGTTAATCCAAGGTGTCAGCTAATTCCATACAAAATTTTATTAAAATCGCTCCACCCGTTTAAACGTGAAGAAGTAACAAACACACTCACAAACTTTTGCCTTTATAATATTAGTGTGATTTTTATTTAAACCATTTTTACACAAATAATATGTATAAAGGCGGACTGAATGCCAAAGGTATCCTCTACCAGTCAACCTTAAGCAGCCTTTACAACAATAGTCAACTCTTTTTGGAGTTATATTTTAATCCATGTGCCTTTGCATGTCCAAGCAGAGCGACCCCAAGGTCCTTAAGACATTAACGTGTTCTTTTAAATATTTACCCTACTTTGTAACAACTTAATTATTTATTCACGATCCCTTCTAATTTGCGAGTCCTCCAACCTAGAGGCTATCACCGCCTAAATGGAATTAATTAATCATTTTGCCAATACAACTTTTTTACTAACATTTTCCTTACTCTGTCATACGAAGTTAAACCTTATGGTTCTCATATTAAAGTTTAGATGAGTCAAGCAAAATTGGACCCTGTCATTGGTCATTGAACCATATAATTGCTTCGGAAAGTCAACGACGAGGACCAAGTTTGGAGAATGTTCGGAAAAGTTCAGAAAGTGACGAATCATGTTCTGTTGGTGTTATAGGATAACTAGTTCTTAACCGTGGTTTCGATTACAGGATTTGGAAGAAGTAATTGTTGCACATAAATGCCTAATATCAGATTGGTAGAACTATGAGATAAAAGAGCTTTATAGCTGAAATACCGCAGTGTCTCAAGTCTAAAGTCTTCCACCAGTGTGTGTTGCCAGTGATGACTTATGGAACAGAGACGTGGTCGCTCACTATGGGCCTTATTAGAAGGATCAAGGTCACCCAAAGAGCAATGGAGAGGGCTATGCTCGGAGTTTCCCTGCGAGAGAGAAATGTCGAAATCCGCAGGCGAACCAAAGTCACCGACATAGCCCGAAGAATTGCAAAACTGAAGTGGCAGTGGGCGGGGCACATAGCTCGTAGAACCGATGGCCGTTGGAACAGAAAAGTTCTTGAGTGGCGACCACGAACCGGAAGACGCAGCGTGGGCAAGTTGGACCGATGATCTTGTCGCTGAAAACTGCTGAATGCGAATAGTGCAAGACCGGCAATTTTGGAGATCTTTGGGGGAGGCCTTTGTCCAGTTGTGGACGTCTGTCGGCTGATATGATGATGATGATAGCTAATACCTTCCAGATATCACGGTATCACGTATATGGAGATACATATAATAATATATTTAATATCCTTAATCATGGTTCCATTAATTAATTTGCTCAATCATTTTCCCCTCCTCCACAGTCCAGATGTAAGTTCATTGCCACATAAATCATGATGTTGTTCGGTAAACTCCTCTAACTTTATTTGTTACCTTTAAAACATTTTTCGTGTTGTCTTTGAAACAAAACAGATACTAGGGTTGCCAACTCTAAAATTTGGTAGCCAGGGCAAAACGCATGAAAATCCTGGATTTTGGAGCCCACAACCTGGACATGTCAACAGTCTAACCGTTCTGTGACTCACTCCTAGTGCCACTTTCCGTAGGCCGCAGGTTGTTCACAACGAACGAAGCGTGTGATAGTTTATTACAATCTTTTTCTTTAATTGGACACAAATCATTATAACCTTGTTTACATGTGAAACACAACATTACACACTCACACGTGCGACTCGCGCCCCCGCCGCCGTTGCAACGCTCAGAGGCGCGGTTATAAGGCGATTAAAACACTGACACGCACCACGCTGCATGTTGCAGGTCAACGCGTCTACGCGTGTACTAGCGGGAGAGCAGATCTGCATCGTCGTGCGGGTTTTTGACGGACTCACGCGCGATGTTGCGTTTTGTGGATTCAAGGCAGCTCCGACTAATTTCATTCAATGCTATGGTGACAAATACATGTCAAGCCCTACCAAAATTACGCACGGTGTGCCATATCTCGCCCCGCACCCACACGCGGGGTTGCATGTTTCTCTGAATATAATAATAATATCTAGGGACAATGTCACACATATCATCCCAGCCCCAAACTAAGCAAAGCTTGTACTATGGGTACCAGGCGACGATATACATACTTATATAGATAGATAAATACTTATATACATAGGAAACATCCATGACTCAGAAACAAATATTCGTACTCATCACACAAATATGTGCACTTACCGGGATTCGAACCCAGGACCACCAGCTTCGTAGGCACGATCACTACCAACTAGGTTACGGTGACCGTAGCCTTAGGCGCGTGATTTTCAGCAATGCGCGTGAATGCGTTTCCTGTGTGTTACACTACGCGTAGAAAACACGCGTAGTGTAACACACAGAAAACGCATTCACGCACATACAAACACAGATTGCAAACAACGTAACAACACGCTCCCCCGCGCTATGCTGTATGGTGCGGTGCAGTGTGCGAATCGCCTAAGGCTTTAAAATTTTAAACCCCGCTCGGACGTTCCCCGGACGCCCTCTAAACTAGGACAAATCGGGGGAAACCCGGATGGGTGCCAACCCTGCAGTACGGACATATTTTTAACGTTTTAGTGAACCAGGTAGAATAATTTGCTTTAAGTTTTTTGACGGAGCGGTTGTTGTGGTTGGTACTTGCCTTTCACGTTGGAGGTCGTGGGTTCGATTCCCGCCCAGGACATATATTTGTGTGCATGAACATGTCTGTTTGTCTGGGTGTAATTATCTATTTATGTATGTATTTACCAAACAAAAATAGTATATGTAGTATATCAGTTATCTGGTTCCCATAGTACAACCTTTGCTTAGTTTGGCATAGATCGTCGTGTGTAAATAATGTCCCACGATATTATTATTATTTTCATTATTAATATTATCTATAGTCTACTGCCTAAAAATAATAATAATATCTAGGGACAGTGTCACACAGATCATCCTAGCCCCAAACCAAGCAAAGCTTGTACTATGGGTACCAGGCGACGATATACATACTTATATAGATTGATAAATACTTAAATACATAGGAAACATCCATGACTCAGAAACAAATATTCGTGCTCATCACACAAATATTTGCACTTACCGGGATTCGAACCCAGGACCGCCAGCTTCGTAGGCAGGAGCACTACCAACTAGGCTACGGTGACCGTCACTATGCAAAAAATAAATGCAGCCATTTCCCTTCAGAGTTTAGCGAGTAAATTTAAAGTTCACACGTGTTCTACGTTGAACGAACACTGCATAAAATTGCTTTCTTTCGGAATGTATGCAAATTGCTTTGAGCGTACACCTTGTAAGTAAACAGCGTGTGACTGTGACAATGTTATTACGGGAGTAAAAATAGAATAATAAATATTCGTGACTGTTATTCTATTTATTTTATGATAGAAGGGTTAAATGTCACTGTCTCGCTTATTTTGTCTCGTATAATGTGTGTTAGTAGTTTTAAGAGAGGCAGGACAAAGCGTTTGTACGTTCAAAAAGCTGGAGAAGTATAAATATAATAAATAAAAACAAAAAAGGTTTTATTCACGTAGACTTTTAAAAAGCGCTTGTAAATAGTCAGAACATGTTCGTAGTAATATATAATTAATTTATAATTATTTCTAGGTACATATAGATATTTAGGTACACGGATTGTAGGAAATAATTTAAAATAACATTTATTTTATATCAGTAACGTTATTTAACTAACTTAAATTAAATTATTGTCAAGGATCATGTGTAAGTTTAATTATCTAAATTTTAAATTTTAGCTATTTTTTTACTACATATTGCCTAAATGTTATTATTATGACGGACCTTGTGTTTATAACGACGGTCGCGCTTTAATGATACCACTTGATCCAATGCGCCCCAACTGAGAAGACCCAGCGAAACAAACTCAGCGGGTGTCTCTACTACCTAAGACGAATTTCAGCGTGTGAGTAAGGTCGCTCTGAGTGGCTGCGTTTCGAAGGCATGTTTTGCTGTCGGTCCCGGTTCTACCCATCAGGCCATGTCAGAGGCCTACTGGGTGGTTTGTGTAACTCTTACACTAGAGTTACCAATGCCTATACGAAAAGTAAGTTTTGTGTAGGTATATTATGTTCCCCGATTTCGCCGTAGTTTATGAACACAATTTTTTGATAATTTTTAATTATTGCAATAAATCTATAACTTCTTAGCAAAAATCTAAGAGAGGTAGGGCACAGCGGTCATTCGCTCAAAGAGCAGCCTGACTAGGGAAGTACCTCCACCTTACAGAAGACATTCCTTAATAAAAGTCAAAGTCAAATTTATTTATTGCTTATTACAGGTAGGAAAATGTGGTATTGTATCTTATATTAAGGATCTCTGTAACATACCAATGAGGTGTGCAATATTTTATACATTTTAATTTACAATTTATGTTTAGCAATGAGCATTATACCTACATCAATACAATTTAGTTTCTATAAATACATCCATTTACTAGTTATTAATAACATTAATAATTTAATTTTGTATTTCTGCGTGTGAGTAAGGTCGTCAGAGCTCATCGGGGGGGAGGGGGGAAGTTAGCAACACTTGTTTACTGACTCTTAAAGGCCGGCAACACGCCCGCGACTTCTCTGGCGTTGCGAGTGTCGATGGGCGGCAGTGATCACATACCATTAGGTAACCCACTTGTTCGTTAGTCGCCCTCTGATATAAAAAAAATCTTGGGTCCAGTAAGCATCCCTTTCAATTTTATTTAGTAAACTTCAAGCTGTGTGCGTATTTGTAATCTAGCAAGAGCTTGTGACCACCAAACATTCGTTATTTTATAGAAGCTGAACGTTTCAAAAGGCAGCCATTAACACAGCTAGGAACGATGTTCTACTATAAAATTGAAATTATAGTGGTTTTGGCAGGTAATAAGGTGTAAAGCTAAATTTTTCTACATTTTCTTTTCACTAGTATTAGAAATTATTTCTTCCATTACAAGACCTCAGTATCGTGCGACCCGTTTGCCAATAAAATGTATTGGAAGGTACTAACGTTATACTATAGAACCTGAATTTTATATATGTTTCTTTAGAAATCCACGTTCTAGTTGTAATTGACGTTAAATAAATATCTTGAGAGAGCTAACTCTTCTATGTGGTGACGGCATAGAGTATTATATCTAGCTCAGATACTGACCGAAACACAAAATAAATAAATAAATAAAATAAAATAAAAAAGGTTTTTATTCACATAGACTTTAAAAAAGCGCTTGTAAATAGTCAGAACATGTTTGTAGTAATATAGTTGTATACATTATTATTTCTAGTAACAAAGATATTTAGGTACACATTGTATGAAACATTTATAAAATTTATTTTATTATAGCAATGATATTTAGCTAGCTCATATCAAGTTATTGTAAACAAAAACATTGTCGCAAGAATTACTTGAATTCAAACGTTACAAAACATGTGCGGAAACCCGAATTCTCACCGGACACTGCAAGCTGAATAAGCACATGTTCAACCTAAAGTTGACCGACAGCACAATTTGCAGATTCTGCCAAGAATCAGAGGAAACTTCTTTGCATATTCTGTGCACGTGCGTGCCGCTAATGCGTTGTAGAAGTGTCTACTTAGGACAGCGTATTATGCAACCGGAAGAGATACAAACACTCAATGCACAATCAATCTGGCAGTTTTTGGAAGCTGTAGGATTGAGCTTTCACAAAGTCAAGGAGCTCTGCTACAATAGATCAATAATGGTCGAGGTAGCAAGATGCCATCAAGGCATCAAGCCCTAAACAATTAATAAATATGTAAATAATCACCCCATCTCATGCCGAGGGAGGCGTAGAAATTGACCGAGGGAATACC
The DNA here is from genome assembly GCA_951640165.1 of Pseudoips prasinana. Classification (NCBI taxonomy): domain Eukaryota; kingdom Metazoa; phylum Arthropoda; class Insecta; order Lepidoptera; family Nolidae; genus Pseudoips; species Pseudoips prasinana. The sequence continues at coordinate 10,360,787 of OX621259.1, read as the reverse complement.
TCGGTTAAAAAAAAAGAGTACATCCCAATTGTTATCCTTATTTACAGATGAAATAAACGATCATCTAAACAATAAAAAGCACGTTCTTGCAGTAATGGTAGACTTTAACAAGGCTTTCGACACCCTAAATTTAAAAACACTTTATCAAAAAATGGAGCAGAATGGGATTCGGGGACCAGTGTTGGAACTTTTTAAAAATTATCACACTAATAGATTCAGAGCAGTAACCATAGCTGGCGAACAAAGCGATCATATTCCATCGCAACAAGGAACGGCCCAAGGATCGATTCTGGCTCCGACAGAATATTTAATTTATGTAAACGATATGTGTCAAATTTTCCAAAATGGTTCCGTATATCAATTCGCCGATGACACCTGCATAATAAACGCACACAGTGACCTTAGCCAAGCGCAAAGCATGATGCAAGAGGATTTCGATGTATTATGCAAATGAGCTCACGACGTAGGGCTATCTATAAATTACACTAAAACAAAAATGATGTACATACACTCACCCCATAAGAAAATTAACAGTTTGCCTAAGATCGTTGCTCATGATCATAACTGCTTGCATTTAAACAAAACCTCATGCACTTGCTCACAACTAGAACTAGTCAAAGAACACACATATCTCGGCTTAAGAATAGATTATAAATTCAACTGGAGTCCACATGTGAAGCAGATATGTAACAAACTAAGAAGCATTTTGTCGAAGCTGTGCATAATAAAAAATAAAGTTCCTTACAACACATTAAAACTTCTTTATCTGTCACTAGCAGACTCAATCATTAACTATGGGCTGGACAGCTACGGACGGACATATAAAACATATTTAAAAGATATATATAACCTACAAATTAGAATGCTAAAAACAATTGTTCCCTTAAAGATTAAATACAAATACAAAGATAACTATCGCCAACTGTTCCATTACTGTAAAGTATTGAGTGTATTCGACAAAGTGGATTTGGCAATTCTGACCCAGTATAACAATAATATAGGCAAATTATGTAAAAATACAAGACCGACAAATTTACGCAACCTGTCACATCTTCCAATCTTTGAGATACCAAAATGTAACAACGACTACGGTAGGAGGGTTTGGAAATCCATTCTGCCCAAAACCCTAAACAAACTACCAAAATCCATTGTCGATAAGATTGGAACGACAAACATAAGCCTAAAGCGTATTAAAACAATACTGAAGCGACATTTCTTAAGTAATTATGATCACATCTAGAGCATTAGAAAAAAAAAATGTACTCAGAAACTCCTTAACTTAAAAAATCTTGTAATTAAAAATAAGATTAGAGGTTAAGTTTGTAAATTAATAATTATTCTTTATATTGAAATAAACAGTTTTTATTATTATTATTATTACCTACCATCAAACTACTATCGCCAACCCGTCTGCCAAGCGTGGCGATTATGGCACGTCTCCACATTCTATGGGTTGCCTTTTGTTCAGCAGTGGACGTACTTTTGGCAATGATGAACTAACACACTGCCATCCGATCCTAAACAAACAAAACCTGCACTGAGGCAACGAAATAACTAATAAAAATACTTATATAGTTCTGATATATGTATATGCATGAGCAAGCGGGCCTCTTGATGCCAAGTATTCACCGCCGCCCTTGGACATCTGCAACACCAGAGGGGCTGCAAGTACGTCACCGGTCTTTAAGAACGGATTAGGCTCGTTTTAGAAGGTTGCCATGTCATACCAGATTATAGATAAATTATGCTCAGACACCATTGACTTATATGTATAACTAGACACGCTGTTTCGAACAAAAACTCTGACACAGTCCGGCGCGCGAGGTGAGGGGCGCGGGCGCGGCGGCCAAAATTTCTCACTGAGTTGCAGCGCCCGCGCTGCAACTGAGCAAATTTTCAATATGGGATTTCGCGTCTAGTAGCATACATATAGGTCAATGTCAGACACAGAGCAAATAACCATGCTCAAAGGTTAATCAGGACTAATCTTGATTCGTGATCAAGATTAGTAGTATTTACTTTTAGATCACCAATCAAGGGTTGTGATCGAATCCACGATGTCGGGCTTAGCGGACTGGGTTGCTAACCATTGTAAGCAGTTTTTTTTAAGACAACTCCCGCTCTAGTGCGGGATTTACTCCCTGTGTCGCGGGGTACTTTACAAACATTTATTTATTTATTTATTTGGGATAACAACAGCCGTTCTACATGAAATTACTACACATAATTACTTAAAAAAAGGCCAATTACAGCTATCCACTATGTAAATAGAACTATTTCTTTAAAGTGATATTAAGTAGGTAGGTATATATAATATTATAATAAGAAGATAAAACATATAATACATATAATAGACGGACACAAAGTACATCCAGACTTAAAACAACTATTTATGGGTCACACAAGTAGTTTGCCGGCGCGATACTCGAACCCGCGACACGAAGCGGCGAGAGGACTGTCTTAGCCGCTACGCCACACGTGCAGTCAATAACCACTACACCAGCAGGCTAGTCAAATAGAGTATAGTCAATAATGTCACAATAGAGTTCCGTAAGTTCGTATGACTCTCGAGGTAAACATTCACTGAACTCGGGTTAATATTTCGTTTAACACATTCGCTTTCCTTCCGTTAGATATAATGAGTTATGAGGTTTCATGCATATTAGTATATTATTTTATATTATAGAATAGTATATTAGTGTGCAAATATAAAAAAAAAAAACAACAGTAACTACTTTCTAAGATGCAAAGTCAAAAATTATTTATACCGTAAAAAATTTACATTTATGTGGATTCGTCATTTTTTTTTACCCAACCGTGCAGTGCATGACGTGGCAGCTACTGAAAAATATTGTCAGAAAACTCAGTAGGCATCCTTTTTTTTAATAATATATGCTTAAGATTAATTGCAAACATCATAACAACTCAATCACAAGCACTTTTATCACTTAAATAATCAGAAATTTTGTAATATTTTGCTACACCTGCTACACCATTTGGCTTTAATAATTCTTTTAAACTTATACAACTATACTAAGACAATTCTCTAATATCATTAGGAATTTTGTTATAGAATCTTATACATTGCCCCATAAAAGAGTTACTTATTTTGTGGAGACGGGTAGTGTGCAATATAAGATTATTCTTATATCTAGTATTTACATGTGTATCGCTCCTTTTACAGATGGAATCGATATTTTTATGCACATAAAGTAAGTTTTCATATATATACTGAGATGGTACAGATAGAATGTTAACCTTCTTGAACTTTTCTCTTAGAGGCACTCCGAGACAAGATTATAGATAGCTCTTACAGCTCTTTTTAACAATATAAATATAGTGTTAATGTCAGCAGAGCTACCCAAGAAATGAATTCCATAGGACATTACACAATGAAAATAACTGAAATAAAACATTCTAGCTGTGTCAACATCAGTCAGCCGTCTAATAGTTTTCACTGCATACGCTACAGATCTTAATTTGCCGGACAGTTTTTCTATTTGTGGGCTCCATTGTAGCTTTGAGTCTAAAGTTATACCCAAGAACACAGTTGATTCAACAGGGTCCAACCTAGCTCCATTAAGTTGTACATTGGTTTTCGCCTATTTCACATTCGGTGTAGTAAATTTTATGACTTTAATTTCAATTTCAAATCATTTATTGCTTTCATGTGTGTTACATAGGTATTTCAGATTATAATACAGTACCAAACAGTGTAAGGGCACTGCAACAATACAATATACTTACAAATAATTTATAGTGAAACACTTCAGATATTTAACTTAAATTAAAATGAATACAATAAAATAGCATTGTGAATATCTGTAAAGTGAGCTTTTTATGTTTTTTTCTTTATTGAATAGGCAGCGATGTAAAACCATTATTAAAAAAAAATTATGTTGTTTTTTGGTATGGATAGAATGTCATAATTTTCGTCTTGTCAAAATTAATTTCTAAGTTATTTTCGTGCATCCAGGTCATAATTGTATTAAAAATATAAGTCAATTGATCATTTATGTTAATGTCAGTTCGGCACGAGGCCAGAAGAGAAATGTCATCGGCAAATAAAACGCGTCCCTCTACGAATTTTGGAATATCGTTAATGTATATGAGAAATAAGAGGCATCCAATTATACTTCCTTGAGGTAGTTTTGAGCACTTTAGTTTTCTTATCATTAAGCACAAGATTATTGGCATTAAACCAATGAACAACATTAGAGATTCATTGTCATTAACATCGTCAAAAATGCTTATCCCTTCCATAGTAAGGTAAGTCATTTATATAAATTAAAAAATAAATGGGCCAAGAATTGACCTCTGTGGGATGCCCATTACCACTGGAGATCCCGGTAATATTTTACCGTTTATTTCGACCTTCTGAATTCTATTGCCCAAGTAAAAAGTCAGAAGTTCGGGAGCCTTGTTTCTAATACCGTAGTGGTGTAATTTTCTGACCAGAGTATCATGATGAACGCAATCGAATGCTTTGGACAAATCGCAAAAGATACCAAATTCATCTTGCGAGTCTTCCCAAGCCACGAATATACTTTTTAACAGGTTGACCCCTGCATCTATGGTTGAACAACCCTTTGTGAATCCAAACTGTTTCCGGTGTAGTTAATTATGTATATTAAATTGCAATTAATATGAATATGGCGAGACGGTTATGACAACCACCTAGCCTCTTCGCGTCCCGGGTTTGATACCCTCACAGCAATTTCTGTGACCCACAAGTACCTAGTTTTTCTGGGCTGGTGTACTTTGTGTCTGTCATTTATAATTAGTTAAGTACCCCGGGATACAGGGATTAATATCGCTAGTACGAGTAAGTTAAATAGTGAGTTGTAGGGTAACGGCTGCTAATATCAGTCAGCGGTCTCGGCCATTAATATTGAGCACACGGTTAAAAATCAACTTTGCACTCTTGTATAACAAATAACTATTGATAATAATAATATTCTTAACATTAAATACAATTTTATATAAATTTGACTTAGAACGGATCAATGACAAACATTTTTATCGAATAAAAAATCGTGTAATCGTACTAAACATGTCTTCTGATCCAAGGCTGCAGGTTTGATCCTCGCACAAGACAAATATTTGTGTTCATGAACATGTCTATTTGTCTTCTTCCGTGTGTATTCTGTGTATTGTACGAGAATATGTATATATTTACAAAAAAAGTAAATAAGTATTACTAATCAATGTCTAGGATTTATAGTACTTATAGCTTTGCTTAGTTTGGGCTAGATGGCGATGTGTGATATTTCCCGAATATTTATTTTATAAATAAATATATTTTATAAAATAAATATCGCAACCGACATAAAAACATCATAACGTAACGTAATCAAAATTAAATTTGGTTACCCAAAAAATATTTTTAAACGAGGCAAAAGAGGTGTGCAAATGGCTGTGACAAATGGAAATCCGTTGTCTCTGCCTACCCCTCTGGGAAATAGGTGTGAGTCTATGTATGTATGTAAAAATATTTTTGTTTCTTTCTGCCAATGGCGACTGGCGATGATGGTATTTCCTTTCAAATTATGGAAACAATCTCATTGTGATGATCTTGTGAGGAGGGTTTTATAAAAATTGCAAAACTCTCAAACAGAATATTATACGAGTAAACCACATAATATATAGAAAAAGCGAGTCACATTTCTCACCGTTGAGAAAAACTTGGGAGAGTGGCTTTTGAAGTTTATTGTATACCAAGAAGTGAAAAGACGCCTGGAAAAGGATATTTCTTATCCAGTTTTATTGAAATAAATACAATGTAAAATAATGTGGCATTTTCTATCCATCCCATGTTAGTTTTATTAAGATCTAGGCAAAAAAACTCGTCTTATGAATGTCGAAGCTCGAAGTCTTGAAATTGTTGTTAAAAACCTTATTAGATTATTTGATAAAGGCTATCGTATAATAAGTTTCTCGTCGGGTGGTTTCCAGCCCAGAAAAAATAACATGGCTTCAAAATTCAAAAAGTCATTTATTCCGTTAAAATATTACATTTGTGTGGAATCGTCAATTTTTTTACCCTACCGTGCAGTGCATGACGTGGCAGCTACTGAGAAACACTGCCAGAAAACTCAGTAGGAATCCTTTTTTAAAATATTTATTTCTTACGTAAAGTTACATTGTATTTAAATGTGTTAATTTAGAGCGACTCAATCCCAAGCTGTTTTGTCACTTAAATAATCAGAAGTTTTGTAGTAAGCCTTGCTACACAATTTGGCTTTTACAATTCTTTTAAACTTATTCATAGACATTCCTCGGATATCACTGGGAAGTTTGTTATAGAATCTTAACTTAGCTAGGTACTTCATAACATGTGAGTATCGTAAACAACCACGGGATGCAGCACAAACGATCGTCGATATCTATGGCAAATCCCCACCCCAAGGCAACTTTGTGGAAACTTTCGAGGTGACTAAGGCAAACCCTTCCAAATGGCAACTTAATAGAAACCCTTGGAAGGCCTATGTCCAGCATTGGACGATATCAGGAGGATGATAATGGCAGACGAATGCACACTTTTCTTTTAATGTTTTTGGTATCATCATCATCACATGTAAGAGCTATGCTCTTGTCGGCGGACCTTCTTCCAATCGTCTCGGCTTTCGGCGAGCGCTTTGACTTCTTGATACGTCATTACATTTATCGTTTCCTTTATCTGATCCACATAGGTCCTTCTTGGTCTTCCTCGTCCTCTCCTAGCCTCTATTTAGCCTTCAATAATATTAATTAAGAACCATAGAAAACAGAAGTTGAAAAAAGTTAGGGCACTGGATACGACATGACACCTTTATGAGGAATATTATTGTTTTTGGTAAAGAACCTGCAAATATTTAATTTCTGTTCCCTCTGTACCCATTTTTACACACATAATTCTATTTTTAGAAAGATCTTAGGGACATATTCGCGGAAATAAATTGCCGTCATTTGAGACAGTCATCCGGGCCAGGCTCAGTTTCACTACGCACGTAGGATATATATCCGTAACCTACAGGAATTTGTAACGGTAATCGCTGGCTTAGGCGGTGCTGCTTAATTACATGGCCAGAAACTAGACAGCTGACGTATGATGATAATTTTATTTATACTGCAAACAAGCATCACAGGTAACTTATGAATATAATGCGTTACCCATTTAACCGAACCAAAGTAACCGACATAGCCCGAAGAATTGCCAAGCTGAAGTGGCAGCGGGCAGGACACACAGCTCGTAGAGCCGACTGCCGCTAGGGCAGAAAGATCCTCGAGTGGAAACCACGAACCGTAAGACGCAGCGTGGGAAAGCCCCCTACAAGACGGGCCGATGATCTTGTGAGGATCACTGAAGTCGATGGATGCGGATAGCGCAGGACCGGAAATTGTGGAGATCTTTGAGGGAGGCTTTTGTCGAGTAGTGGGCGACTTACGGCTGATATCATGATAATGATGATATTTTTTATGTCAGTAACTCAGTAGTACCTATTAAATGTGGTGAAGCTATCCCAGTGGCCGGCTTATATACTGCGTTACTCATTTTTATGTCAATAAGTCTATAGTATTATATAAGGTGTAGCTGTTTTTAGTATTAGTCCTAGTGGCCGGCTTATTTGATGATTTTGGGCTCCAAAGCTCCTGCAAAATACGCAATAATTCTGATTTGTACTGTAAAGAAGCACCACATCAGACTTAAGAATAAAATGCGTTACTCATTTTTATGTCAATAAGTCTTTATTATTATATAAGATGTAGCTGTTTTTAGTATTAGTCCTAGTGGGCGGCTTATTTGATGATTTTGGGCTCCAAAGCTCCTGCAAAATACGCAATAATTCTGATTTGTACTGTAAACAAGCACCACATCAGAAAGTCTATAGTATTAAATAATGTGTAGCTGCTTTTAATATTAGTCCCTTGATGGCCGGCTTATTAACTGCATATCTTGGCGCCAAAGCGAAATACGCAATAATTCTAATTTGTACTGCAAGCAAGCACCTCACGTGACTTCTGATTTCTGATTAAAATGCGTCACTCATTTTTGTCAATATGTCTGTAATATTAAATATGGTATAGGGTATATTGCTGTGTGGTGACGGCATAGTATATCATCACCCCATTTTATCCCGTGGGGCCGTAGAAATCGTCCCGAAGGATTACCTACCAGAGAACGGGCAGCAGCGTTTTTCTGCGAATTATGACAATCAAACTGCGATCGCCAAGCGTGGCGATTATGGCATATCCGCCTATTCCCTGGGGACGCTTTTGTCAAACAGTAGACGTAATTTGGCTTACATGATGATGATGATTAAATATGGTGTAGCTGTTTTTAGTTTTAGTCCCAGTGGCTGGCTTAAATACTGCGTATCTTGGGTTACAAATCTCCTGCAAAATACGCAGTAATAATAATTTGTACAGCAAACAAGCACTGCACCTAACTTATGAATAAAATGCGTTACGCATTTTTATGTCAATAAGTCTATAGTATTAAATATAGTGTAGCTGTTTTTAGTATAAAACCCTGTGGCCAGCTTAATTACTGCGTACTTTGGGCTCCATAGCTACTGCAAAATACGCAATAATTCTAATTTCTACTGCAAACAAGCACCACATCTGATTTATCAATAAGATACACTCATTTTTATGTCAGTAAGTCTATAGTATTAAATATGGTGTAGCTGTTTTTAGTATTAGTCCTTGTGGCCGGCTTAATTACTGCGTACTTTGGGCTCCATAGTTCCTGTAAAATACGTGATTATTCTAATTTGTACTGCAAACAATCACCACATCTGATTTATCAATAAGATACACTCATTTTTATGTCAGTAAGTCTATAGTATTAAATATGGTGTAGCTGTTTTTAGTATTAGTCCCTATGGCCGGCTTATTTACTGCGTATTTAGGGCTCCATAGCTCCTGTAAAATACGTAATAATTCTAATTTGTACTGCAACCAGGCACCACAGGTGATTTATCAATAAGATGCGATACTCATGTTTATGTCACTAAGTCTATAGTATTAAATATGGTGTAGCTGTTTTTAGTATTAGTCCTTGTGGCTGGCTTATTTACTGCGTATTTTGGGCTCCAACTCTCCTGCAAAATACGCAGTAGTTATGTTTTGTACTGCAAACAAGCACCACATGTGATATATTAATAAGATACGTTGCTCATTTTTATATCAATATGTCTATAGTATTAAATATGGTGTAGCTGTGTTTAGTATTAGTCCCAGTGCCCGACTTATTTACTGATTTTGGGCTACAAAGCAAAATACTAATTTGTATTGCAAACAAGCACCTCACGTGACTTCTGATTTCTGAATAAAATGCGGTACTCATTTTTATTTCAATAAGTCTGTAGTATTGGGGTTTAAGATATTTTATTTTCTCAAAAGAATTACAATTCACTTTTTATGAGAAACATATATATAGTTTAAAGTAGGCTTAAATACTAACGCGGGCGGTTACTGAGCTACGTTCAACTTACATGTATACAAAACAAAAAAACAAAAACAAGTTAAACTAAAGACTATCATAAAACAAAGTATATAATACAATAAATAAGTAGGGTATTTAAAGAAAATATAAAATAACTATTACTCCGCTACAAACATACAAGTAACAGATGATCGTTACATACTACCAAACATGGTGTATGGTATATTGCTGTGTGGTGAAGAAATAGAATATCATCACCCCATCGCATCCCTTGGAGGGCGTAGAAATCGTCCCGAAAACCTATCAGAGAACGGACAGCAGCGTTTTTTTTTTGTGTACTATGACCATCATACTGCGATGGCGAAATATTGAAAATCTAATGATTACATAGAATTGCTGTGAGAGCATATTTCATTGATACTAAAACTAAGGCCAGTTTTAGTATCAATGAAATATTTACCATCGACAAATTGGAGTGGCAGGCGCACTAACAATGATTTCCCCAGGGTTGTCTTACTTCGCGATCTAACGTCACTTATTTTTATTGGGACTGTTATAGTGTAAGTTTTAAATCCTGCTGCAGTTCAGATACAATGTTATAATGTACTATATAATGTAATAATATAACCTGATATTGCCCTCCTATAAAATTGATATATTGATAGATAAATAAACTCTTTATTGTATACCTTAAGAAATAATACAAAGCGACAACATACAAATCATAATAGTACAATTGGCGGCCATATCACAAAGTGTGATCTCTTTCAGGCAACCTGGGTAGTGATAGGAGAAAGGAGTTACAGAGATGGGGCAGTTGCTAGTGTACACATTATTATATTGTAAGGTACTATCTTATATACATATAATAAAATTGTAGGAAAGTCAAAACATTGAATATTTTTTTAAAGGATACTACTAATGATTTACAATAGATATCGGAGTGTATGCCGCTTTTATTCTCCACTTCTGTAGCATCAAAATATATCTTTCTTTTTCTCTCTGCGTCATATATAGAATAGAATAGAAACTTCTTTATTGGAGTAACTAAGACTCAACAAGATTGTTAGTATAAACTTACGTCTATGTTAGTAATCACTGACATTAATCAAAAACACGGAACACATACATAAATAAATGAAGGTTTGTCACTGTTGTGCCATCCCATGGGAGACTGCACAACAGTGACCAACGTATTTACAGTCCAGTCGACTGGCAATCATGCTTAAGACGCTGTTGGGGCTGCCCCACACCCTGCGCACCAGAGAAGCACACCTTTTGCGCATTGTTGCGTAAAAGCAACCTACGTGCGCATCTGCGAACATCCCTGACGCACTACAGAAACGGGGCAGCCCCACAAGTATACTAAACGCATTGTTATATTGGACGCGGAGAGCGCTGTACGATTTTTTTGTATATCTAGCCCACAAGTTGCACGTGTAAAAAGAAGTACAGTAGGCTCGAAAGAGGGTGATTTTAACTGGAAGTGAACATCGTGCAAACCTGCGAGCCAGCATGTTCGCTCTAACCGACAACGCCCTCCGCTCCCGTTCAATGTCATCATCGTCATTGAGTCCGGGAGTCAATATATGACCAAGATACTTAAACCTAATAAACCTGTATATTCTCTGCAACGGTGTACCATACAATAAGACAGGCGGTACTGTATATATATCTTATCCCCCTGAACCTTTCCTCAACTCTCGTCCATAAATCAAATTATCGAATCGCTATCGAAAAAATTTTATTTCAAAAAACTGTGTAATATATCGGTATGGTTTAATAGATATCAATTTAATATAATTGATACGACATTATTACGTTAAGTGAAACTAATTCACAAGCAGTAAATAAAACAATGGCGCTTAGCAATTATTAAGTTTGCATTTTGACAAAAGAAGGTTAAGGATTGTATACGGCGAATGCACGCTCGCGCGGCCTCCGGGTTTTAATGTTTTCTAGCTGACGAACGTACCTGTCTCTAATTGTAGTCTTTGCATACGTGTTCACGCGCCGACTGCCAGCATACGTGCGAACAAAATGCATGTCATCTGTGCATATATTCTGACCGCATAATATTAAATGCGGGTTACTTTAATGATTCATCATTTTGAGAACTTAATGTTACAATTGTTGTAAATGGGAATTTGAGAATTATTAAATTTTCATATTTGAAGGATACCTATAATTGGATAATTAATACACTGTCATCTGATCCCAAGCGAGAAAGACTGATAAATTTACTTGAATATTACTAAATACTTAATTATTATAGGTAAATTCATCATCATCATCATATCAGCCGAAAGACATCCACAGCTGGACAAAAGCCTCCCCCAAAGATCTCCACAATTGCCGATCGTGCGCTATTCGCATCCAGCAGTTTCCTGCGCCCCCACAATATCATCTGTCCATCTTGTAGGGGGCCTTCCCGCGCTGCGATTTCTGGTTCGTGGTCGCCACTCGAGAACATTTCTGTCCCAACAGTCGTCGGTCCTACGAGATATGTGCCCCGCCCACTGCCACTTCAGTTTTGCAATTCTTCGGACCATGTCTATGACTTTGGTTCGCCTGCGGATTTCGACATATAGGTGAATTACATTCAGATTCCGAAGAAATAATTATGCTCATCACACAAAGAGATGTCCTTGGTGGGGATTGAGCCCACGACCTCCGGCTTAGCGACGTGCTAGTCAAAATATTAGTAGATATGATTCGAGTGATGCAGTTTTATTTCCTGGAAAAGATATTTTTGACTGCACGTGTGGCGCAGCGGCTAAGACAGTCGCCTCGCCTCTTCGTGTCACGGGTTCGAGTCCCGCGCCGGACAACTATTTGTGTGACCCATAAATAGTTGTTCTGATTCTGGATACCTCGCAACACAGGGATTTGAATCCCTAGTGCGAGCGTTGTCTTCAATTGAAAAAAGATAAACAACTTCGTTGATGTTGTTCTGTTATTACACAATATTATTAATTATTTATTTTCTCTTTCTTGTCTTACTTAGTATAATTTGTAATGGATAACATATTGCATGCTGTGTTTACTTCAAGAAGGTCGTACACTTAGCTTTCTTCAACAACTTACATTTCTCTTTTTATTTAATATTGTGTACACACGGCTACATATCAAGCTATACATTTTCAGTATAAGCTGATCTCGAGTTGTATAGGATTTCCTTACAGTGACAGGTCAGCTTATATTGGAAATGTATAGCTGAATATGTAGCCGTGCGTCCAGTTTAGTACACCAAATAAAAAGAAAAAAATTGTTTCTGCAATAAACTGCCGTTATGAAGGAATACCAATGTATTTTAGGCAAAGTTTCAGCCATGACGTCCAGAATTAATGACGACAATATTTATAAAATGGCCCTCACTTGTACCCGCTAAAATAATCAGTAAAACTTTTCTCTTAACTACTTTATTATATAAAGTTCAACGCGCTTCCACTACAAAAAGAAGATCTTATTTATTATCTATAGACTTGCAGTAAAGTTTCTTGAACCTTCTCACTCATAACTGGATATTTTTAACTATATATCATTATATCAACAATCCAAAAGTATATTCTTAAAATAAAAAACACTTAGTAAAATCCAAAAACAAAAGTTAGAAAGACGAACAAAACAAAATCCTCCTTGTTATCACTTCGACACCTGACGGGTCCTTTAATACCCGTACGGGTATTACGAGGCACCCTCGATTACTGGCGATATTGTGGAAAAGTTTATTTTTTTTGTAGAAAAAGTTATATTTTCGTGAAAAAGTTTTAATAAAGCTTGATGTGACGGCGTTTGGTGTATGCTGACACGTACTTTCGTGTTTGATATTCTTGAAGTTAGAACAGGTGTTTCTTATGTTTGTGTACTTCTAAAACATACAGCAAAGTTTTGTTTTAAGATATGTGTAAGTTTTATTAATTGTACAGGAACTTTTTTGAAAATGACCTGCTACGGGAAGTTAGCAGATCATTTTTTTGATTGACTTTTTCTGACTAAAAATGCCAGAACTATTTTTAAATAGTATCAGGAACTGTAGAACTCACCTGCATGCGACGAGAACTCTTATTTATTTTTGATCTGCTGACAAATGATCTGCCAAATTCACGGACATGAAAATCTGTACCTATTAGAAAAACGCTTTTATCATTTTTATTCTCTTTTTTTATTTTTTGTCATAAAAGACGCTGCCCCCGCATTAAAGTTCAACGCTAGCTTGATGCTGTATAATGTTTCCCCTACCATGTTATGGACTCATACCCATAGAGGATATTTCAACGGAATTATAAAAATAAAGATATCGTAAACTAAACGTGGGTCAATCCTCGATACGACGTCAAAAAAACTTCCTCCATAAAATCACATGTCCCCATTCTCCCCGAACATTGTATCAACAAGACGTTATTGTTAAGCCATTGTCATTTTCTATTGTCGCGGAAAATAAGGTGCACGATGAAAATATTAGGGTAGTACGAAAGTGGCTCCCTCTAGAGTAATAGCAGTATAAAGCGCTATAGTGTTTCCCATCTTCTAGCTTATATAATTTTGTTATCTTCATCAGCAGGGCTTGGATATAAAGTATGTATTTGTATGATAGTAGTGTAGACTGCACCTATAAAAATACCGTTTTGATGACAAGATACAGAGACAGGGGGCTACCGGCTAAGTCACCGAACATTGAGATAGTCATCGGCGTTCAAATAAATAAAGGTTAAAAATGACTTAATCAATCGTTTAATCGGCTTCCATGAGCACATGTGACGTCATAAATGGTCCGAAATCGATTTACAACGTCGAAGCCGATTTAACGATTGATTATGTCATTAGTAACCTTTATTTATTTGAACGCCGATCACTATAACGATGATGGGTGACTTAGCCGGTAGCCCCCCGGGGTGGTTATCACCTAAGTCACTGATCATCGTGATCACAATCGAATCGCGATAGGCACTCTAATAGATGAAGGTTAAAAATTACTAAATCATTCGTTCAATCGGCTTCAACACACATACACATAATAATATGCTCATGGAAGCCGATTGAAAGAAAGATTTAACATCCCACTATTTGGCTTGATCTTCTTACCCTGCGGAGAGACGTAGCGTCTCTATGTGTAGCGTCCTCTACCGCATTTATCACGGGGAGTGTTCAGAGGAATTGTTCGAGCTTATACCTGCCGCCACATTCCGCCACAGACCCTCTCGCCATAAGTGGAAATTTCATCCTTATCACCTGGATGAATGGTCATCTACCACTGTACGTTTCACAAGAAACTTTTTGCCGCGCACTACCTCTCTGTGGAATCAATTAGCTGCGGAGGTATTTCCGATCCGGTATGACATGGCAACCTTCAAGAAGCGAGCCTATTCTTTTCTTAAAGGCCGGCAACGCACATGCAGCCAGTTGCAGCTCCTCAGGTGTTGCGAGTGTCCATGGGCGGCGGTGATCACTTACCATCAGGTGACCCACTTGCTCGTTTGCCAGCCTATTATATAAAAAAAAATATTTTTAACCTTCATCTATTTAAACGCCAAATGATGGGGAACTTAGGCGTTAACCCCCTGACCTTTCTTCTACACAGGACCAGAACATTAATATAATAATGAAGTATAGATAAGTGTATGGTATGTGGTGACGGCATAGAATATCATCACCCCATCTCATACCGTGAGGGGGCGTAGAAGTCGATGCAAGGGAATATCTACCAGAGGACGGGCAGTAGCGTGTCTCTATGTACTATGACCGCCTTACTGCGATCGCCAACCCGTCTGCCAAGCGTGGCGATTATGAGATATCCCTCCATTCTTTGGAGAGGCAGTCTTTTTTATTTCATCGGGACTAGTCCCTCCCTCTTACCCACCACTGCATCTCCTGTAAGCCAGGATCAACAGTGGCACACAATGAAATGACACTGGGCGGTGAAGCTCAGGCATGTCCCGGGGAAACGCTTTAACTGTATTGGATCCCGCAACGAGTTTAATCAGAAAGAGAAAAAGGAGGAGTTAGAAAATGAATAGTTCCACTTCCCTCCAGAGCAAAGCGGGAGACAGAATGATGTAAAGAGGCTATAGCCTCATAAAATGAGAGATTTGCAACTAGAGAGGCCAGCTGCAAAAGCACCGCGGATCAATTTAAGGGTCCTAAGTGAGCTGTTATATTTGGAGAGACAGTTTGTATAGCAGTGGACGTAAGTACTTTGGCTGACGTGACATTTTCATAACAGGTTTTCTAACCAGTCTTTCTGACCTAGCGGCCGTCGCGTCGGTTCTACGACCTATGTACTCGACTCTCTTGTATTTCAATTGATGCTATACATGCAGATGATGATGATGATGTCCTCCCGACCGAATTTCGGCCACGGCGGCGAGTCTTAATGGAGACTAGCCAATTGCGCAGGACATATTATAGTGCCCAAGTGTGTGCGCAAACACAGGGGCACTTTCTATTCCATCACTCTGGAGATCCGATGGGACGCCTAGCGACACGACCGGAAAGAGTTCAGGTATAGGACCGACGGCTTTAGGTGCTCTCCGAGGCACGGGGGTGTAATACCGCCAACTTCTAGACTTCGGACTGATACTGAGAAATTTCTTTTTACGGAAAAATCCCAAAATCACTTTTTGGCCAGACCCGGGATTTGAACCCAGGACCTCATTATCTGCGGTTGAACACGCTACCGCTAGACCAACGAGACAGTCAGCATGCAGATAATGTGATAACCGGAGCATTAACCAAGTGGCCAATAAATCGTACAGAATTCTTATTTCCATTTTCGCGGCACTAATAACAACACCCAAAACCTTGCAGCTTACTAAAGCCGCGTTATTTTATTGTTCTGGCTGTCTGCAAAAGCGGCGGATTGCTAGCTATTGGTTCCAAATCGTAGAGCTTCCTATAATGTTGGGTTTATGGCGAAAGGCTTTATTGATGAGCGTATTGAAGTGCCCTAATACTTTCAAAATAACTTTCAATTGACGTAAATATTAGTGTGATTAACAATGATTAATTTAAGAGCGTGTAGATAACTACGCGCTCTTAAATTAATCATAAGTCAATCACACTAATATTGTAAAGGCAAAAGTTTGTGATTGTATGAGTGTGAATGTTTGTTACTTCTTCACGCCAAAACTACCGAAAGGATTTCGATGAAACTTTGCAGTAATATAGCTTATATATCCAAATAACACATAGGCTATAATTTATTAAGCTTAAAGCGGGTAAAACCAGCGGGCACAGCTAGTAAATTAATATATTATATGCACCCAGACAGATGGGCGTAGATCACTACCAATTGGGTTCCTTAAAATGGCTGACGTTGACGTGGTAGGTCCAAACGGAGATGGTGTGATGACATGTTCGCGTTTTGTAACGACTGGCCTAAAATTGCAAAAGACAGAGAAATTTGGAAAAACCAAGGGAAAAAAAACCGGCCAAGTGCGAGTCGGACTCGCACATGAAGAGTTCCGTAGCAGCAAGTATTTCAGTTGATTAAATGAAAGCAAATTGCGGTTTATGACGTAGAAAAAAAACTACTTGCCAGATCTCGTTCAAACCAATTTTCGTTGTTAGTTTCCATGGTAATGTACATCATATATTTTTTCTATTTTTATATTATTATCCATAGACATTCATATATGGTTACGATGAAAAAATTTTTTTTGAGTTTCTGTTCTATGTATGGCGATCCCCAAAATTATTGTTCTTTTTCTATTTTTCAGTAAAAATCTTAATGCGATTCACATAATACATCTACTTACCAAGTTTCAGCAGTACAGCTCTTATAGTTTCGGAAAAAACTGGCTGTGATCATACGGACATACGGACGGACAGACAGACAGACATGACGAATCTATAAGGGTTCCGTTTTTTGCCATTTGGCTACGGAACCCTAAAAATAGTATATTATTGGAAAGCGATTAGTTATAAATTCGTATTAGTATATAACTGATAGCCTTCTAATAATTTATACATGATAAAAGCTGTAAAAAGTCCACTGTTGGACAAAAGCCACCCCTAATTATTATCTTGGGGGATGTACTATAATCGCCACGCTTGGCAGACGGGTTGGCGATCGCAGTATGATTGAGTATGTAAATACAATGTTAAGTTTTCTCTGTTAGCGGAGAGTCTTTAGATATAATTTTTATATTGTTAACTATTATACGAGTATATATTTTATTGATATTCATTTTATATTCTTATGTCTTTTTTTCTCCATTTTATATGTTCGTGTTCATGTAAAATTATTATTTGTCGAAGTAAACTGATGGTAGTACTAGGTTAAACCTTTAGATGTTACTCCTATGGGAATGGTGTATTAATGTATGTAAAATAATAATATATATATAGAATAGAATACTCTTTATTGTACACCATAAGAATACATATTTTATAGGATATTACATAAACAAGTTGTACAAAGGGCGGTCTTATCGCATAAAGCGATCTCTTCCAGACAACCTTAGGATGGATAGGAGCTGAACAATAACTAATAGCAGTAGGTGTGCAACAAGACATACACCAGAATTGTAGTATATCCATAAAAAACGTTGACATTCATATATGGTTACGATGAAAAAAATTTTTTTGAGTTTCTGTTCTATGTATGGCGATCCCCAAAATTATTGTTCTTTTTCTATTTTTCAGTAAAAATCTTAATGCGATTCACATAATACATCTACTTACCAAGTTTCAGCAGTACAGCTCTTATAGTTTCGGAAAAAACTGGCTGTGATCATACGGACATACGGACGGACAGACAGACAGACATGACGAATCTATAAGGGTTCCGTTTTTTGCCATTTGGCTACGGAACCCTAAAAATAGTATATTATTGGAAAGCGATTAGTTATAAATTCGTATTAGTATATAACTGATAGCCTTCTAATAATTTATACATGATAAAAGCTGTAAAAAGTCCACTGTTGGACAAAAGCCACCCCTAATTATTATCTTGGGGGATGTACTATAATCGCCACGCTTGGCAGACGGGTTGGCGATCGCAGTATGATTGAGTATGTAAATACAATGTTAAGTTTTCTCTGTTAGCGGAGAGTCTTTAGATATAATTTTTATATTGTTAACTATTATACGAGTATATATTTTATTGATATTCATTTTATATTCTTATGTCTTTTTTTCTCCATTTTATATGTTCGTGTTCATGTAAAATTATTATTTGTCGAAGTAAACTGATGGTAGTACTAGGTTAAACCTTTAGATGTTACTCCTATGGGAATGGTGTATTAATGTATGTAAAATAATAATATATATATAGAATAGAATACTCTTTATTGTACACCATAAGAATACATATTTTATAGGATATTACATAAACAAGTTGTACAAAGGGCGGTCTTATCGCATAAAGCGATCTCTTCCAGACAACCTTAGGATGGATAGGAGCTGAACAATAACTAATAGCAGTAGGTGTGCAACAAGACATACACCAGAATTGTAGTATATCCATAAAAAAAGATATTTAATAAATTTACTGTTAAAAAGATGGAAATGTAAAATAAACATATTTAAATAACTAAATAAGAAAAATACTTTATTTAACGTAGGTACCATAAACTATTCAGACAAATTGTGTTCTTTGACCAGCTTTTTAAAAGCTGATATTGTCTGCGCACGTTTAATTTCGATAGGCAAGGCATTCCATAGTCGAACTGCCTGCACACTAAACGATTTTCCCATAAAAATGGATTTGTGCTCTGGGATATGTAGTTTTAAATTTTCTGATGATCTTAAGGATCGCAAATGTGTGTCACAAAGGAACTCAAAGCGTTCTTTAAGATATGTAGGAGTAGCAGGGTTAAAGAGAATAATTATTATAAAGCAAAGAAAGAATATGAGCATTCCGGCGAAGGCGAATTGGCAACCACTTGAGCTTAGTACGAAAGGAATATGAAAAGGATACATGATCATATTTGCGAAGACCAAATATGAATCTTATACAAAAGTTTTGAAGTCGCTCAAGCTTATTGAGTTGCTCTTCAGTAAGATTAAGATAGCTGACGTCAGCGTAGTCGAGGATTGGTAGGAGAAGCGATTGAGCAAGCGCAATTTTAGTGGTAATAGGGAGAAAGTTGCGTAGACGCCTAAGTGAGCCTGCTGACGCAAATAGGAGGGTGGGGCAAAATGAGGCTCGGGGCACAACGGGAAGTAAGCTTGTGTGCGTAGCACACACGCGTATACAAGTCGACAGCGGCGTCATTCGTTCGTTGTTCAGTCGCCGCACGTGAGTCAGAGCAAGCGGAACGTGTCGGTGCGTGTTTTAGTGTCGTGGCCAACAAAAACAGTTTTTGAGCGTATTGTTATTTACTTTCATTTAATATACTCTTGTGTAGTGTGGTAAGTACATGACCTGCATTAACTTTTATACCATAAGTCAGTGGGAGTGGTATTAACCTATTCAAATTATAATTTGTTTTTGATCATTTCTATTGACGTTAGAAATGGCCGACCAATTTGAAAAAAGTAATGTTTGGGGCAAAATGAACGGGGCATTATGGGATGGTATCCCATTTTGCCCCTCTCACAGAGGCAATTTAATTAATATTTTAATATTTACGCTGGCCATAGAGGACATTTTTATTGCTTTTAGTAAGTAGGTCGGTATCTAATTCGTTTACTTGATTTATAATTATTATATTAAAAGTCCTTTTCTTTATTTACAGTCATTATGGTTCGTACCTACAAAAGAAAAACGAATCGACAAAAATGGGACGAGGCAGACATGAGAAGAGCAGTGTCGGCTGTGCTTCTCAATAGAATGGGGTTTCTCAGGGCTTCTGCTACTTATACTGTGCCAAAATCAACTTTAGAACGACGAGTAAAAAAAGCTCGCCTGTCTCAGAATGCAGATACAAATTCAGAAAATGACTACGGGAAAAAAGGTTTAGGGCACTTCAAACCAGTGTTTACAAAAGAGCAAGAAGAAGAGTTGGCCACTTATGTAAAAATGATGCAATCCCGATTATTCGGAATTACTGGGACAGAGCTAAGGATACTAGCTTTCCAACTAGCTATAATAAATAATATCGAGAATCCCTTTAATCGAGAAGATGATATGGCAGGGAAAGACTGGCTTAGTGGGTTTCTAAAACGCCGTTCAGATATATCATACAGGCAACCAGAACCAACTTCTGCGGTTAGGGCGATGGGATTTAATAGAATCGCTGTAAATAGCTTTTATGATCTATTAGAAAGTGTTGTGGATAAACATGCACTGACTGCAGATAGAATGTATAACGTGGATGAAACGGGTATTAGCACTGTGCCGAAAAGTCAGTCCAAAATTTTATCTCTGAAAGAACAGAAGCAAGTTGGATGTCTAACATCAGGAGAAAGAGGCCAGCTAGTGACAGCTGAAATATGTTTTAGTGCGACGGGAGTATATTTGCCACCAATGCTAATTTATGCCAGGAAACGCATGAAGAATGAACTTCTAGATGGTGCACCAGCCGGCTTTTGGGGAACCTGCAGCGACAATGGCTGGATAACTTGCTCAATTTTTTTCGATTGGTTCAAACGTTTCGTGGACTTTACAAAGCCTTCTAAAGACAAACCAGTTTTGCTTATGTTAGACGGCCACGTGTCCCACACCAAAAATCTGGATCTCATAGATTATGCCAGAGAAAACAATGTTATATTATCGTGTACACCGCCACATTGCACTCATAAACTTCAACCCTTGGACGTGTCCTTCATGCGGCCACTAAGCACATTTTACAGTGCTGAAGTAAAAAAGTGGTTAAGAGATCATCCCGGACGCGTAGTAACTTCCTATCAAGTTGCAGACCTTTTTGGAAAAGCTTTTAAACAAGCATCAACCATGAGCACTGCTATAAATGGTTTTAAAAAATGTGGCATATGGAATGTTTTCACAGAAGCAGATTTTATAGCTGCGGAAACCACCAACACTGAGACCCTTGTCATTGAAGGCTTAAATGCGCATAATGCAGGAGACGTACCAACAGCATACTGTGAACCTTCATCGTCAGGAATTTCACAAGCAGTTCAATTAAATATGTCTATTTTAAACCTCGATGAAAACATTTCTGAACCAATCATACCCGCCGCCGCAAATTTTAAAAGAAAAGAGTTCATTTACAGTTACACCTGAAAATATTATGGCAATTCCCAAAGAATTAAGAACTAAGGAAAGACAAAAGAGAAAACGTGGGAAAACGGCTATACTTACGGATTCCCCGTACAAAAATGATCTGGCTAAGGAAAAGAATGCAAAGGAAAGTAAGGAAAATAAGAAGAAGACGGCACCAAAGAAGAAAAATGACCAAAGAAAAACATCCAAACCAAATAATAAAAAAAGGCTAAGAAACAAAAGCAAAAGGAAACCACGTTTACTAGTTCATCGGAAGAAGACGAAGATGACTGTGCTTGCATATATTGTGGTTACTTGTATTCGCAGTCAGACGAGGGATGGGTTGCGTGTAGCTCTTGTGCGGGTTGGGCACACAATTCCTGCACCGGAGTAGACGATGATGATGACGAGGCACACATTTGTGCACAATGTTTGCCTGACTAAATTGTATCTTCATTTTGCCCCTTAGCGTTTCCTGTTTTGCCCCGACCATAGGGCAAAATGGGAAATTTGACACTTGGTGATTAGTTCCTCATAATTAAGAAAATTAGTAGATTAAGCCTAAAAGTACAAATTAAAATAATGAATAAGGATATAACTATTGTTTCTAATTAATAATTTTATTAAAAATATTGTTGATTTCGAATACATGATTTTTTTTTACTTAAGTATCCCATTTTACCCCACCTTCCCTAACCTTCGGCTAACCGTCTTCAGTTGTGGGCCCCAGGATAAAGTACTATCTATTACTATCCCCAAATTCTTAACATTATCTTTATACGAGATAACAGTACCTTCAAATTGTAATTTGGGGAAGTTGGGCCATGTCTATCCTAGTCACCATTCGAGAGCTGCCGATGATAACAGCTTGCGTCTTTGACGGGTTAATCTTCAGACCAAAGTTATGACTCCATTCCCCAACGCGAGATAAATCAGAGTTGATTATTCTTATGGCATCTGGCAGGTTTGCAGGTGGAGAGTGGTAATATATTTGGAGATCGTCTGAAATTGAATTAATAAAAATAGCAAAAAGCAATGAAGATAAAACTCCACTCTGCGGTACACCGGCTAGTGTGTTGCACCACGAAGAGAAAGAGTCATCACTCGTTGCCGGCGACCAAACAGGTAGGTGCGAAACCAATCAATCACTATTGGAGATATGTTCAGAGTGCTCAGAATGCCAAGAAGAATGTCGAAATCCACAGTATTAAATGCATTACTGAAATCTAATAGGAGAAGAACTGTAAGATTTCCATTCTCCATAGCACTCCTAATGTCTTCCGTAATAGTGACCAGGGCTGTGACAGTACTATCTATGACTAGGACGAAAACCGGATTGCATTGGATTTAGGAGACTATTTTTGCAAACAAAGGAATGAAGCTGTTCATGGACCAGGCGTTCAAGGACTTTGGAGAGGAATGGGAGGATGGATATAGGACGGTAATCAGCAAAAGAGGTAGTATATATATATATATATAGTTTTTCTTAATAACTGTCCTAGTTTCTTTCCTTGTTTAGGTAATTATAGCGGAAAAAATCCACACCAACAACCAACAGCACTCTCTTTATATTGAAAATAATATCTTTATATCCTATATTGTGATTTCTCACAGGTGCTACCAAAAGTATTATAACGTCACAAGTAACAAAATTGCGTATTCCCCTGACATTCGACTTTGGACTTTATTATAAGTTATATAAGAGTTAACAAACACTTTTGAGATGACGTCTATAAGTTGGTAGAAAACAGCTCCATTTTGCACTGTAATATCGAATGAAACTTGACAAATGAAGAAAGTTGTTTGGAACACAAATTCTGGGCATTGTGAAGAAGCATTGATACTTGGTATAATAACAATTAATTGTCGGCTTTTGTGAGCTTTTGAAGTTAACCAAATTGACTATAGCGTCGGTCTAGTGGTAACCTGAAAAACTGTAGAGAAAGATGTCGTTAATTCAAATTCCGGATTGAGCAAAAACGTGTAATAAATTTAAGAGGGGTAGGGCACAGCGTTCTTTCGCTCAAAGAGCAGCCCGACTGAGGAAGTACCTCCACTTTACAGAATACATTCCTTAATAATAACATTAATCATTTTAATGTTGTGTATTGGGGTGGGGGAAAGGGTCAGCAACACGTTTAAACTTTGCTGACTCTTAAATGCCGGCAACGCCCCCGCGACACCTCTAGTGTTGCGAGTGTACATGGGTGGCACGTTGATCACTTTCCACTTGCTCGTTTGCCACCATGTGACGTAAAAAAAAAATATCTGAAAATAAAAAATCCAGGAAACATGCGGTGTAATATCACCGTGCTTTGGCTATGATGTTAGACTTAGCCTTGCCCCAAACTTCTCTCCAATTGTGTTGACTAGGATTCCTGATCCAATGGAAAAGTGCATTTGGATCACGAGAGTGTGGGAATAGGCAGATCATCTGAGTATGTGCATAAGTTATAAAAATATTTAATTTTTGATATTTTTATTTTTGTGATCGAGCTAGGCATAGAAATAAAATGACGCGTGTACACCACAAAACAGCATCTTCTATACATATAATAAAATCGTAGGAAAGTCAAAACTGTACATAGAATATTTTTTTAAAAGGATACTTGGGGCGTGATCTACAATCGAAATCGAAGCCAAAATATAGTTTTTGGAATTTTTGTCTGTGTGTCTGTTTGTCTATTTGTATGTCCGGCTAAACTCAAAAATAATGGATGGATTTACTTAATTTTTTGCATGAATATCACTAAGAGTACGGGTCAACATATAGGCTACATATTATCACACTATCAACTATGAAGGAGGAGCTGTGATAATGCATAAAGTTTAACGCACGTAAAACCGCGGGGCACAGCAACTTATTTCATAAAAGTGTTTTACCTGTGTTCTGACGTATATAATAAAATACCCACGACCATTAAAGATATAAGAGACATCAAAAATTATAAAAACACATTATATACCTTTTTAACTGGAAAATGATATAAAAGTCTAAGTGATTATTTAAATGATAATAATATGTAGAGTGCGTAACTTTATTATTATTGTTTGCCAGTACGGCGGGTCATACCCTGCTAACTATGTACCACAATAAAAAATATTGAACACACTATAAGATTTATTTCTCGTGCAGATGGCAAATCTCCACTCGGATGGGTCATACCATACCAAAGTATAGTTTCGAATTAGAGGTCATTATTATTCATTAATTTAATTAATATTAAATATTTGTTCACAATATTATAAAAATCTGGGCAAACAGACGAAGTTGTCGGGGTCAACGACTCAACAGAGTCACTAATTTAACATTATCTGTAAAGTTATTTGTGTCTGAATAAAGGCTTATAATATTATCTATACATATAATAAATACGTAGAAACATTGAATGTATGTACATTGAATATTTTTCAAAAAGGATACTTGGGGCGCGATCTACAATCGATATCAAAACCAAAAATATTGTTTTTAAAACTTTTGTCTGTTTGTCTGTATGTATGTCCGGGCTAAACTCACAAAGTACTGCATGGATTTACTTCAAATTTTGCATGAATAGTGCTAAGAGGTCGGGTCAACATATAGGTTACATATTATCACGCTATCACCTACGGGGGAGGAGCTGTGATAATTATAAAGTTTAACGCGGGTAAAACCGCGGGGCACATCTAGTTATTATATATAGGTGTTTAATATAAGGTAAACGTTTACAAAACTTTTGTCACAACTATGAAGATATCTTAGTCGATGGATGGCACGTTTTCTCTCCGTCAGAGTGTTAGGCAGCAAAGGAAGTTACCAATTTTAGCTGTTGGTGTATATCGTTCGTTATTTTCGTTATTATTAATTTGTTCAAAATATGGATTAGTTGGGGTGCAGACTCGATTCCCGTCAACGGATCCAATTAGTGACGTCCTATTTTTATTTTCAAACGTTTTATTTTAATAAACACGATAGACGATCTCTTAGTGAGTTGGGCGATAGGTACTTGGCCTCCTAATTGGCTCATTGTGAGGGAACTTGCTTGGCTACTCGAACCATTTAGTTCCACCCAGAAGTCCAGGACCCACGAAAGTCTAGCTTGAGAGCCTTCTGCAGTGTCTTCAGATCAAGACGATCTCTTAAATGCAATCTTGCTAGAACCTAAGGATCTTCCTCCGTTGATACAAAATAATTGTAATAAAATTACTGACGTTATAATGAGAACGGCTCCAAGCCAGATGCTTATACTGTTAATCATATTAAACCTATACACCAAGTTTCGCATTCCACGTTTGCAAATTTCACCCCTTCTTCTTTATGATCACATTTGCAAATAACCCATCAGAGTTGAAGTAGCGTAAAACTCTCGAATTAATTGCTCTTACTATATTTATATTAAGCATCTTCTACACGGTTGCAAACCAACGTCGCAACAGAGTTCACCTTGGTGGTTGCCATCCGTCTAGACTGCAGTTGTGCAGTCTAGACTGATAGCAGTGTAGAAGGTGCTTAATCCAGCGTACAAGAGAGAGTACGACGACTCACCAACTATGATGTATGCTTTGCTTGACCTGACACGACATTTATAGGAGACGACACAACATTTAAATTTTCATACACGCAAACGATGTTTCTAATGCTTATAAACGCTGGAAACCTAATATATATTAAGGCTGATTTCAGAGTTACGCGCGCGGCACGCGCCGGCGGCCAGCGCGTCTCAACAGCCGCGTGCGAGACGCGTCACTCTGAAACGCTATCTGCCAGTAGAGGAGCTTGGGCAGCGCAGCGCTGGCCGACGGCGCGCGTCTCACACGCGGCGCGCTTGAACTGCGTGACTACGAAACGCAACTACTATCTAGTGTAATTGTAAGCGCGCGCGTTTGGACGGCGCCGCTCGCCGGCGTGACTCTGAAATCAGCCTAAGTATCTTATTTTAAGTTTTTTTAAAAATTTTATTTAAAAGGGCGATAAACGAGCAAGTGGGTCACCTGATGGTAAGTGATCACCGCCGCCCATGGACACTCGCAACACCAGAGGTATCGCGGGTGCGTTGCCGGCCTTTAAAAGTCAGCAAACAAGTGTTGCTGACCCCCTTCCCCCCCGATGAGCTCTGGCGACCTTACTCACACTCGGAAACACAACATTAAAATCATTAATGTTATTATAAGGAGTGTCTTCTGTAAGGTGGAGGTACTTCCCCAGTCGGGCTGCTCTTTGAGCGAATGAACGCTATGCCCTACCTCTACAAAATTAGTAATTAGAACTAAGAACTGTATGCCGATGCAATAATAAATCCAAAATGTATTACACCAATATAATGTGACTATCTGTGCCCTGCGTTGAACTTTATAAATTATAGCATTATATAAACTATATTACTACAAAGTTCGATCAAAATACGTTCCGTAGATTTTGCGTGAAAGAGCAACAAACATCCTTACATCCATAATCACAAACTTTCGTTTTTATAATAATAGTAGGATATACATTTTAAAGGAAGTAATCAGCACATGTAAATTTAGCCTTTCCTTCTTCCAAGTATCTCCCGTCGTGAGAACGGTTTATATGAAGTTTGTTGTTGTGTAATTATACTAATATTATGAAGGCGAAAGTTTGTGAGTCTGTGAGTGTGTATGTTTGTTACTTCTTCACGTCTAAACGGCTGGAGTGATTTTAATGAAATTTGGTATGGAGTTAGCTGACACCCTGGATTAACACATAGGCTATAATTTATAAAGTTTAACGCGGGTAAAACCGAGGGGCACATCTAGTTTATAATATAAATAATAGTGATTACATAATCTTGTATTGTTCTTGATATGACTTAGCAGTGTACTTTCATTTCTCCCCTTCCGCTATCCAACTGTTGACCTATATAATCTGTGTAAAGTGCTAACTGTCAGGCAATTATTTATCCTACACACTATTACCAAAAAACATACTCAACTTTCCTATGACCCTTCTGTCACAAAAATCGTATACTATCGCTTATTCCGTTCTTACATGCCTGATCATTCACACTCACAATCACATACGCAAATACACACAACACACTCACACACAACACAACTCTTTCCAGACAATACAACTTTACTAATTTGACCGTTCTTTTCAAAACATTTAGCTAAATCAATTTTTTACGTATATATGTCAGGGGAGATCCTGGTGATCTGTAGTACAGGCTTGCCTAGTTCAGACACCAGTCTCTCGCAAACAAAATGTATCCACATGTTTATTATGTAACTCCATGTAATTATCACTGTTTGTGAAGAGAAATAAATAATTTTTGTATTGTATTTGTATTTTAGTGATAACACGGATAGTCAAATAGTTATAGCAGATTAAATAATGTAAGAATAAATCAAACAACAATATTTTTATATTATTATTTTTTTCTTTTTTATTCTTAAATGATTATTTTACCTTAATTAAAAAATACCCGATCTTCTTCATCATCATCATAATCAGCCTGATATTTTCCACTGGACACGAAGCAGCGAGGCGACTGTCTTAGCCGCTACGCCACACGTGCAGTCATTACTATCTATCATTTTATCTCTGGTTCACTATGTGGCTCAATTAAATACAATTACCAACGAGCCGCAAGTGACGTAGGTATGGCGTTAAAACGTCGTAACTCAAATTGTTTCGAATCTAATATGACTTATATATGTGTTCGATAATTACTATCACTTTCTTTCTGGTTCACTGTTTAGTAATGTGGTTCAACTAAATACAATTACTAACGAGCATCCAGTGACGTAGGTATGGCGTTAAAACGTCGTAACTCAAATTGTTTCGAATCTAATATGACGCGAAATATTTCATTAGGTGGATTAGAATAAGGCACCCTTTACATGTTGCGATAAAGCATTTACAATATTTAGTGGTATTGTTTAAATCATTTTGATGTGTTTCTAGGTTATGTATTATTTTGGTAACGCTTGATATTACGAGAAATAGTTAAGCCTTACATAAATATTACCTTGGTTGGATAGTATTTCTAACCGACTTTAAAAAGGAGAAGTATGGATAATACTACTTATAGTATCAGCAGTGGTTACCCTAGTGTCAGAGTTGTTCAAGCCGCCGAGTAGGCCTCTGACATGGCTTAACGACTATTGTCTAATGACTACAAGCGGGACCGTAAGCTTAACGTGCCTTCCGAAGCACGGCGACGGTCAGAAATTGAACCACTTTGGCGGTCACCCATCTATGGACTGACCGCGAGCCTAGTTGCTTAACCTCGCCGATCACTTTCTATTTATTGGCATCTCACGTAATCTATCCATTTCTTTTCGATAGGAAATTCTTTTGAGTTGGCTCAGTACAAATCTCGGTCATAGCGGTTCGTATAAGGATGTAGGTTAAAGATGTAGATATATAGATTCCACTTTATTGCACGAAATCGAAACATAACATTGAAACATAAATGTACTTATATTTTGAGGTACAAACGGCTACATATCAAGTTATACATTTCCAATATAAGCAGACCTTTTATGTGTGGAAATTCTAAACAATTGCGGGATCAGCTTATATTGGAAATGTATAGCTTGATATGTAGCCGTATTACATAGTGCGCTCTTATCACTAATGTAGCCATCTCTTCGAGACAACCGTTGAATTTCATATTTATTTACATCGAATCAACAGTTTAAATATAAGTTTCAAGCTTCTGGCTCGAAAAATGACGATACTTCCATACAACTTTTCATCCCCACTTTCAACGCCTTACAACCCTTATTTCACATAAATAATGTAGTTTCTCAGGCTCTAGACTAACTGTGTACCCAATTTCAATTAAATCAGTTCAGTGTTTTGGGGTAAAATCACGACAGACAGTCAGAGTATCTTTAGCATTATTAAAGACAGCTCTGCCACGCGGTTTTACACGCATTAAATTTTATAAATAATAGCCTATGTGTTAATCCAGGGTGTTAGCTAACTCCATACAAAATATTATTATAATCACCTCAGCCGTTTAGATGTGAAGAAGTAACAAACATACACACTCACAAACTTTCGCCTTTATAATCTTATCTTCGTAGCGTTTCGATGGCAAACTCGTTAATTTTATGCGGCCCAGAACGTGGCCACACTGACTGCCCTGCTTGTGGCAGGGGTTTTGGCGCCAACGCGGAAAAAGACGCATCAGGGCATTGTTTCATTTTCAAAAACTGGTGTAAATTCAAGTTTTTATGTGTAAATATGGTGGTTTTTTAGACATAACATCATGGACAACGTACACAAGTGGAGGAAAGTGCCATATTGCCGTGAATTGCGATTTTCTGTGTTGAATCTAAAACTCCATATAAGCCTCTAGTAAAGTCTCCACTGCTTTACTGGGAAACGACAAGGACTACGTATGACTTGACTGTGACGGACTTTACTTGACACGAAGAAAATAAATGAAATAAAAATATATTTTACGGAAGGCTCATAACGCCGAAAAACCGTGGAAATCGGTTCGTGCGTTCTGGAGTTATAGCAACAGGAAGGAAAACCCGACTTATTTTTATATAGTAGATTTTCAGCTCTACCTACATAAATAACGATAATAACTTCAGTAACAACTATGTTCAAATGCATGCTTATAAAAAAATAGGTTATCTAACAAAACAACCCCAGATTAAGTTTATATCTCTATTATGTTTTAATGAGGTTCTTCTTTGTTCTAATGAGAACGAATAATATTCCTTTCATTAAGAGAATGGGAAGGATTGGATAAAAGGAACCACTCTATAAAACGAGGTCGACTGTAGGCATTATCTTTCTAGACTTGGAGGTCACGGTGGGTCAAAGGATATTGGATTTTATTGTTTTAAATAATATGAATACCTTCATAATTTTTTGTATAATAATAATAATGTCCTCCTAGCCAAATTTCGGCCACGGCGGCCAGTCTCAATAGCCATCTGATACATTAATTATACTTTTTTCTCATACGTGCACAAGTGTGTGCGCAAACACAGGAGCACTTTCTATTCCACCACTCTCATGATCTGATGGGACGCCTAGTGACATGACCGTAGACCGAGGTCAGGTTCGACGGCTTTACATGATCTCCGAGCCACGGAGATATAATCAAATCGCTTACTCAAGTTTTTAGTAAAATGAGAACTAAATGGTCGCCCATGCACTGAAAATAGGTACCATATTATTTTTAAACACAATCTGCGCATTAAATTACTTATTAATGTATTTAGTAACAAAAGTTCGCTGCGTGGTGACCGCAAAGCATATCATCACCCCATCTCATTCCATGGGGGGCGTAGAAATCGTCTCGATGGAATACCTACCAGAAAACGGGCAGCAGCGTTTTTCTGTGAACTTTGACTATGAAACACTGGGATTGCCAACTCGTCTACCAAGCGTGGCGTTTATGGCATCATTTCCCCCTCCCTCATTCTTTGGGGAAGATTTGGTCCAGCAGTAGACGAAATTTGGCTGATATGATGAATAACAAAATGGATACATTGATAAATAAATATATCACAATATATAAATCATACATTTTCAGACACACATATCAAGGTATAAGTGTGTGCAAACCCGTTCTGTACTTATATATCAAAGGTACCCTTAAAATTACATTAAAGACGTAATTAACACCCACTTTCATCTACTTTACAAGTATTTAATTTGCCCTCTTTGACTCATAACAAACGGATAAACAAATATGAACCTCTAAATATGTTCTACGTGTAGAGTAAGGTTTTACGGCTGGATTTCATTTTAGGACCGCAAGGTGGGAGCGTATTGGCATGAGCGGAGCGGTTAACGATTCAAGGCTATATTAGTTTAACTTTATTAAAGGTAGCTAAGATAATTTCATATTTTCTACGGGGCAAAGATAACATAGTTTCCATCATTATTTTATTTTCACTAAATAATATTTTACTAGGAGGAACATCAGTTTTCCGGTATTGGTGTCGTCAGATTCTTAATCGTTGGTTTGTTCCATCGAAGGTGGTTGTTCTATTTATAGTGACAGTAAAACTCGAAGATAGGTTTTGCAACCAGAGCAGCCAATTAAGCTACCCCAATCTGTCAAATTTCCCCAATAGAAAGTGTACCTTATGCTTACGTGATAAAGTTGCAAATCTATTAAATAAATTTGACAGATTGGGGTTGCTGGATGTGCTGGCGTCTGTACTATGTAATGTTTTTGTTTATATTGTACTTCAGTACAGTAGATCTTACTGAAATCGCTAATGGTCTATTGTTAACCAGCACAGACTCCTGCTGCAGGGTGTTGGTTGTTTTCTTTTGATCAGGTGGTGAATGAGCTGACGTAGCAGCTTGAGTAGGAGATCATTGCAATCCTGCTTGTAATGATGACGAGGCCGGAACATTGTTGTTTTTGAAAGGAGTGACGTCAGCAACGCTGACATTTCATCACAACACAATCGTTTGTGATTAATATTTTATGAAGTCTGAAAAGACTGGGCATTATATTACAAATATTTAAAAAAATCTGTTGGACATTTTATATGACACCTATCTATTTAATTTCAATTGTTTCATTGTTTTATCGATATTATTCGATCGGTATTGAGTTCAATATGTGAGCTAGAAAAAAAATAGTAAATATATTTTTGACAAGATAGCAGTCGGGAATTTCTAAGTTAAACTGGGGTGTTAGCGTCCGTACTTAGGATAGGGTGATCTTAGCAATTCTATTTGGTTATGAGAGTGAAATATATATGTATACAAAGTACACCTGTGCTTGCGTACACACACGTGCATTATAATATGTTCTGCGTATTTGTCTAGACTCAATTGAGATTACAATTTAAAGCAATGGCTACCTTGCCGTAAATTGATATCCCTAGTGATGTTAGTATTAATTGTTTGAAAGTATTTGATGACATGGCTTTATAGATGTTGTCTAATCACTGCGATGGATACGCATGCCTCCACGCGTCTTTAAAGTACAGAGACGCCCAGAAATATATAGACAGACAGATAAGTACACTTTAATGCACATCACAGAAATGTAGATACATAGAAATTTCGGCTTCATAGTGCTTTCGACGTATCCTCTTTAGCAGTCACCCATCTACGCTTGAGTGGTTTGTTTCACCGATCGTTAAAACTCTGACGCAGCGACGAAAGCAACTGGCGATTTGCTTGTCGCTGTCGCTTATAAAACACATCACAACCTTAAGGGCAGATTTCATTGTACACCCTAAGGGCCGTGAATAATTCATTTCAAGCGAGCTCTTTGCTGAATAAACATTAACCATTCAGTACTTCACTTAAATAGGGAATTTATTTTTACCTTTCTCTGTGTAATAGTCACTGACATCGAGTGACTGTGACTTTTCAAACATACTCGTAACATGGCGCACGTATGGCACAGCGGCTAAGACAGTCGTCTCGCCACTGCGTATCCCGGGTTCGATTCCCGCGCAGGTTAACTATTTCTGTGGCCCCTAAATAGTTGTTCTGAATCTGGATGTAAATGGTGTCCGTCAATTAAATGTTTGAAAACTACCAACACAAGAATTAATTTTCGTAGAGCGTTTACATAAAGATAATAAACTATTACATTTCTAAAATGTACAAAAATTATAAAACGTTTCCCTAGCTCAACATAGACAGAACACAACATTCAGATTCTATGTACATATTTATATCATTTTAATTATTATTATTTCATCATCATGTCAGCCAAAGTACGTCCACTGCTGGACAAAACCCTCTCCAAAGAATGGGCTGATAAGCCATAATCGCACGCACAAGAAACACTGCTGTCCGTTCTCAGGTAGATATTCACTCGGACGATTCAGCGACGCCACGGGATGAGATGGAGTGATGATGATATTCTATGCCGTCACCACACAGCAAAAAATATTTTTATTTTTAAACCCTACTGAAAACTTTTTTAGGCAACCGATTGACCGAGCTAAAATGAGATCATTTCATATGATCCGGAGATTACAGTCGAAAAGTTAACCGTGTATCTAATAATAATAATAATATCTAGGGACAATGCCACAGATCATCCTAGCCCCAAACTAAGCAAAGCTTGTACTATGGGTACCAGGCGACAATATACATACTTATATAGATAGATATATACTTAAATACATAGAAAACATCCATGACTCAGAAACAAATATTCGTGCTAATCACACAAATATTTGCACTTACCGGGATTCGAACCCAGGATCACCAGCTTCGTAGGCAGGAGCACTACCAACTAGGCTACGGTGACTGTCAATTAATTAATATATGTAGGTTGAAAGATACGAGTATAACATTAAAAGTAAATCAGGACTTGCTTGGACCCATGCAATAATTGACAGGGTTGAATTTAGGCGTTGGACATGTCTATTTTCATCCGGATGGCGTGGTTTGTAAATGCTTGTCTTGCACACCACAGGTCATATTAAATGATGTGCATGAACATGTCTTGGTGTAGGTAATTATCTATATAAGTATCTAGTTACAAAAGAAAAGTAGTATACGTAATATATCAGTCATCTGGTTTCCATAGTACAACCTCTGCTTAATTTGGAATCAGATGGCCGTGTGTGAATGTTCCAGGATATTATTATTATATGAATGGATATACTGGTGATAAAGGATGGAATAGGTTATTTTGTAGTAAGTTAGAAACTATGGTTTAATAAATGCTTGATCTATCGGATCTAGCGGTATCGGTACCGGATATCGATGGCACACCTAACGTTTTCACTAGATTTAATATGTGATACATTAGTGGAAGCATATGCTTGGATAGTTGTAAACGTTATACTAGCTGTGATTGGAAACCCTGTATGTTACACGACCTAATTAATTTAAATTTTATTACATTTCTTTTGTTGTCAAACTATAATTTACAAATTGATATGAAAAACTAGCTCGTGAAATTAAGGGAATAGATTGTGTAACTGTTTGTCATTATATGTTTTTACGCAGATGACTAGTCTCCAAGTACTACTTTTTTTTTTTTAATGTATGCTATTGTATTCTGTAATGTTTTGGTGTACAATAAAGAGTTATCTTATCTTATCTTATCTTACTACTACTAGCAGTCTAAGGCTGAGATCTATAGAGCGTTCTTAGACTTTGCTCAAACTTTACTTACGTAAAACGTTGCTAAGTGTATGCTAAGCTTATACTTTCATAAGCTAAGACAGACAAAGTCAAAACACCAATTGTAATTTCGTTACACGCATTAACTTTTGTCTCAGTAAAGTCTGAGCAAAGTCTAAGTACGCTCTATAGATCTCAGCCTAAGTCTCAGTCTGGCCGGCCTGGCCGTAATTCGACCAAGCCGAAATTATTTTTGATACATATATCGTGAAGAAGTATAGTGAAGAATCTTGTTTTTTGAGGTTCCGTGTGCAACGGGTAAAACGGGATCCTATTACTAAGACTTCGTTGCCTGTCTGTCTGTCCGTTTATCACCAGGCTGTATCTCATGAACCGTGATAGTTAGACAGTTGAAATTTTCACACATGATGTATTTCTAGTGCCGCTATAACAACAAATACAAAAAAATAAAATAAATATTTAAGGGGGCTCCCGTACAAAGTTTTCATAGATAATGGTACGGAAACATTCGTGCTCGAGTCCGACTCGCACTTAGCCGGTTTTTATACTGTAAGCTTAACATTACAAGAAAAAAACAAGATTCTTCACTATAGCACAATATTTATTATTATCTTGTTTTTAAGGGTCCGTGCCCAACGGGTAAAACGGGACCCTATTACTAAGACTTCGTTGCCTGTCTGTCTGTCTGTACGTCTATCACCAGGCTGTATCTCATGAACCGTGATAGTTAGACGGATGAAATTTTTACAGATGATGTATTTCTATTGCCGCTATTACAACAAATACTAAAAAATTACATAAATATTTAAGGGGGCTCCCATACAAAGTTTTCATAGATAATGGTACGGAAACATTCGTGCGCGAATCCGACTCGCACTTAGCCGGTTTTTATACTGTAAGCTTAACATTACAAAACCAAAACAAGATTCTTCACTATAGCACAATATTCATTATTTTCCTTGAAAAGAATTAAAGGCTTTATTGAAAAAAGTAGTCAAGTAACTTTAATGATACTCATAATATAAGTACATAGTAGATATAAGGATAACCTTGTATTATATATTACTCACTAAATATGTAACTCTTTAATGGGGCAACGTCTAAGATTCTATAAGAAATTCTCCAGTGATATCTGATAATTGCCAACAAATTGTATAGCAGGGCTTACTACAATACCTCTGATTATTTAGATGACAAAAAGACAAGGGATTGGGGCGCCTTAAATTAACAAATTAAGAAGAAATAGTAAAAAAAGGATTATTATCAGGATCAGGATTCATAATTAGTTTTCAGCCAGTGTTTCTCAGTTACCACCAGGTGAACGGTAGGGTTTAAAAACTGGCCATTCCACATAAATAAGTAACATTTTTAACGGAATAAATAAAATTAACTCTGAATTTGAATTTCGAATACTGTAGCTTGCTTTTTTTTCAAACAGTGTTACTCACTTATGTCATTGTACAGACGCCAGCATATCAAGCTACACCAATCTGGCAAATTTCTTTTATAGATTTTTAACTTTATCACAAGAGTATAAGGTTCACTTTCAATTGGCGAAAGGTAATGGCCCATTTAGTATGAAATATATACCTACGGCGTACAGAAATGAAATATGGGGGGAATCAAAGACAAATGATTATACTTTTCAATGGTAAGTGGTGCATCACTGTGGCTGGTGGGGATCATGAAATAAAATATAACACATTGTATTATTGGGCGACCGCAACAAAGATCGGGTGAGACCGAGATAGCAATATACGTGTTATTTATTACCTGACCGAACGAGTTTGCTTTATAAGTGTCACGATGATATTTTTATTTAACAAAACAATGGCAAAGTAAGTCTGCTTGTTTCATTTTCAAGTCTAAACTACTGAACCTATTTTGGTTAAATTGCTTGCCCCGTAGAGATATACATGTAAAGAATGAGTATTTATTTGTTTAATACCTTAGGTGCATAGCATAGATTAAGAAAATACATTATTTAATTATTTTTTATCTATCATGTCATGTCAAATTCCTATGAATAGACAAAAAAATATATCTTATATACATATTAGATTTGTAGACGGACATAGTAAACTTT
The DNA here is from genome assembly GCA_951640165.1 of Pseudoips prasinana. NCBI lineage: Eukaryota > Metazoa > Arthropoda > Insecta > Lepidoptera > Nolidae > Pseudoips > Pseudoips prasinana. The sequence goes on along the minus strand of OX621259.1, from coordinate 10,324,108 downwards.
TTATCCCAGTGACATTTTTCCATGGGATAAAATAATTTAGAGACGGGCGAAACCGCTGGTGCAGCTAATTATTATCCAATTTTGATCGGTCTACTGCAAGATCTCTCCATTGAATTATTTTTTTCTTTTTACATATAATGAACAGTGGGTTATGCCTGCATTATTTGCCATCATTTTCGTTTTTGTACAAAAACATTTTTTAACCGGGTCGGATTATGGGCCATGACCTTTGACAGATTGGGGTAGCTTGATGTGCTGGCGTCTGTGCAAGTTGCACCTTTAGAAGCTGTTCATTTAGATTATGTTACTTTTTTGTTTAAAACATTTTAGATTTAACAAGATGTAACAGCTATTTGATGTCCTTAAATAAAAGTTATTTGTTATACAAGAGTCCAAAGTTGCTTATTAAGCGCGTGCTCAATTTTGATAGCCGAGCAAGCGAAGGATAAAAAAATTAGAATCCTGAACATAAGCGAGGAAATCAAAAGAGCACAAGGTGAAAATTCTTTGCACTCGAGAGCAACACGTAACTTTTCATCACACCTCAGCGAGGAAATGACTAAATGCGAAAAAAATCTTACTATAAATACTTTTATTTCAGTTTAAGTATTAATTACTATATTATGACATGTAAGTACTACAGGACAATCTTCAAATTATAACAATTAATACTCCGGTATAATTAAGGAAAACTTAAAGTAACGTTGCTACATTTCAATTCATCCAATAGGGAGATCGTCTTTAGGCCACAGAAGAGATGCCTAAGGGCAATATGCGGTGTAACAGTTCATACTTACGTATAGTCATACATACTGGAGGAGCGCACTCGGCCGCGCGCCCGCGCATACTGAGCTAGCCAAAGTATGGAATGAGAACCGGCCGATCGTATCATCACGCTCGCACAATGTAGGGAGTGCGACACACATACTGACCTTGTCAAATAATGTTAGACTTAAGTTTTTAGATGCACCTTATTTATTGTTAAAGGATTTTTGATTTGATTTTGATTTGATTACAGTTTGAGTGTAATAGAACAGTAATACAGATCAAACAAATTAAATAGAAGTACACCAAGAAGGTTCTGAGTCTAAGTTTTTAATAAATTAAAAAAGTTGTATGATAAATTCGGCACCATAGAGGTAGAACTAAATAGGTTTAATGATATTATGCATTCACAAACTTAGTGCACACGATGTTTTAAATTCAAATTTACTTTAACCTCTAAATCTAAAAAAACTTCTAAAATGACTTTTCCACTCAATATCAAAGAGCAAAAATACTCTTTCCGAGATAGGGCGATGAAAATAAATTTGATAAATCCTTTAACTAATAAGTATTTGTCACCACTTGGGACATCAGCTAGTTCTGAAAAATCTACATCTGGAATACGCCAATAGAATAAAAAGGATGAAAAATGAGCTGATCAAAAACGAGGTAACTCACATATTCCCGTTGCGTCCGCGTAATAAAACGGGTCCATTATGTTTAGTGCGGTGGCTGTAAAAATCATCTTGCGTTGTAAATAATCAGAGATGCTTAGAATACGTAAACTGGAGTCCATATGGCGTTCAGTTCCAATAATTCGTGATTCCCTACAAACATGGGAATTATTTACTTATTTTTTTCATAATAAAACTGCTACCACGGGTCCACGACAATTGGTCGACAAACATCTGATCGACATGACAATTAGTCGACAAATGTTTAGTCGACATTTATTTTGGTCGAAATTCATAATTCGTCGACAAATCAATTGGACGACAAATCTATCCAAGGTAACGATCTACTATCTACCTTCATGGATCCTATGGACTGTAATACTGTATTTCGAAGTTCAAAATAGCGATGAACTGTAGCCCTAAAGTACTGAAACGCGACTCACGTTAGTGCGAAGGCAAGGCAAGGCATGCCATTATGGATATATCCATGGTTAATGTTTTTCTAGCGCCCGGCTGAAATATATAATGCTACCGGGACTTACAGGGAATCAAATCCACGACTTCAGTGTCAAGTATATAATGCTACCGAGATTTACTGAGAATCTAACCCACGACCTGCGGCGTGAAGTATATATTTTCACGCCGCAGCTGCAGGTCGTGGGTTCGATTCTCACCTAGGACAGATATTATTGTGCATGAACATGTGTTTTGTCCCGAGTCTGGGTGTAATTATCAACATACATAAGTATGTATTTCCTAAAGAAAAGTAGTATAAAATATGTAATATATCAGTTATCTTGTTTTTATAGTACAAGCTCTGCTTAGTTTGGGATATTATTATTATAAGTAAAATAAATAAATAATAAATGTTTCAATAAAATAAAACAATAATCTATATTTATCTATATAAAATAAAGCAACTATGTATATCTAAGTACATAAAAATATTCTAGCCGGTCTTATAATATGTCCTCCAGGCCGAATTGCAGCCACGGAGGTCAATCTTATTGGACTTTGGGCTGATACGGAAAAGAAATCATTTTAGTCTTCTTGACATTTTGGCCCGTCCCGGCTTGGAACCCAGGACCTCATCATCTGCGGTTGAACACGCTAGCGTTAGACAGTTAGTCATAATAGTGACAATGTCATACAGATCATCCTAGCCCCAAATTAAGTAAAGCTTGTACTATGGGTACCAGGCGACGATATACATACTTATACACATAGATAAATACTTAAATACATAGAAAACATCCATCACTCAGAAACAAATATTCGTGCTCATCACACAAATATTTGCACTTACCGGGAATCGAACCCAGAACCACCAGCTTCGTAGGCAGGAGCACTACCAACTAGGCTACGGTGACCGTCGAATAGCCGGTCTTACAGATAGTGTGACAAGCCAGTAAATAAACTATTTTAAACGTGTAAAAATGTTAGACCAAGTCAGTATTAGCTCTGAAAATAAGAAGTCGGTTGTAAAAAAAAGAATATTTAAGTTTAAAACATAAACTATTCATCACCAACGTCAGTCATGTCTGCAAAATTACGTCCATTGCTGGACAAAAGCCTTCCAAAGAATGGGGGATATGCTATGTTCGCCACGTTTGGCAGGCGGGTTGGCGATCGCAATTTGGTGGTCACAGAAAATCGGTGCTGCCCGTTCTCTGGTAGGTATTCCAACTAGACGATTTCTACGCCTCCCGCAGGATAAAATGGGGTGATGATATGCATCGCCTTTACCGAACCGCATGAAAAATTATATTAAATAATAATATCCTAGGACATTATTCACACACGGCCATCTGATCCCAAACTAAGCAGAGCTTGTACTATGGAAAGCAGATAACTGACATATTACATATAATATTTTTCTTTTGTAAATACATACTTATATAGATATGTACACCCAGACTCAGGACAAACAGACATGTTCATGCACACAAATATTTGTCCTGGGTGGGAATCGAACCCACGACCTGCGGCGTGAAAGGCAGCGATTCTACCAACCACGCCAACAGGCCCGTCAGTATTACGAACTTACATTGTTCACAGAATTTGTCTTAATGATATATTTAATTTCAACTGATGCCAGATGTCCAACATTAACTTGACGATAAATTGGAAATTCTAAAAGCGACCCAACGATCATAATGTCATTACAACAATAATTCGATTCCTACTCGTGCCGTGCTATGAAATCATTGTTGTCATTTGTTGGTCTGGATTCAACGAGAGTATTAAATTGTGATTTATAAGCAAACAGATGAAATAAAATAATCTTAATTAAATTGTTGTTTAATCAAGATATAAGGAATATTCTCCGAAACAGTGTCAGTCTGCAAGCGTTGTTAACCTTCCCGCGTTTGCACCGATGACGTCCCGGGCTTAAGTTTCGTAAAAAAGAAGGAATCGTCAATTTAATTTCCGTACCGTATAGTCTCTAACTGCTAAACTGAAGTGACAGTGGGGCACATAGCTCGTAGAACCGACGGCCGTTGGGGCAGAAAGGTTCTCAAGTGGCGACCACAAACCGGAAGACGCAGCGTGGATAGGACCCCTACAAGATGAACCGATGATCTTGTGTGGGTCGCTGGAAACCGCTGGAAGCGAATAGCGCAAGACCAGCAATTGTGGAGATCTTTAGGAGAGGTCTTTGTTCAGCAGTGGATGTCTTTCGGCTGATATAATGATGATGATGATAGTGCCTACCTAAAAAGAGCCAAAGTCGAAAAAGAAAGAAACAACAAACATTGAGCTATCGTTCACAATGCTTTGTTTTATGGAGGATGTGACTGACCGTACAGTGACATTTTGAAAACTAATACGGTTTTCATAAAACATACCCGCCAAATTTCTTCGCTGGGTCTTCTCTGTTCGACGATCGCGCTTTAATGCTCGGATCCAATGGATCCAAACAAGATGTAATCAAATATAATTAAAACTGTTAGTATTATCTAACGGTTTAATTAAACGTTATTGACGATTCCACACAAATTTAATATTTTAACGGAATAAATGACTTTTGATTTTGATTAAATATATAATGTCTTGAAGTTATAGTCAAAATGGTTATTTAAGGTTTTTTCAAATACATTTGGTATTAAAAAAAACCCTAAATAACCATTTAGACTTACAGTTTATTTGTCATTTTATTTACATTAGATGTTAAACTAAACTATCTTATTCAAATTCATTTATTGCGTAATAATTTCATAGTGGTGTCGTCATTTTTACCCTTCTTTTTGATTAAATTATGGTTTTGTATGATGAAATTCATGATCTAATAATCAAGTTGTTCCTAGAATTAATATTAGTCAATTTGTAATTCTTTTCATATTCCGACTATTTACAAGCGCTTTTTACAGTCTATGTCAATAAAAACCTTTTTTATTTATTCATATCAAGTAGAATTTCGAATGAACTATCAAATGAAAGAAAAAACATTTTTTTTAAACACAGCGCCCGCACTGGGGAATCATATCCCTGTGTCGCGGGGTACTTTACAAACATAATAGACGGACACAAATTACATCCAGACTCAGAACAACTATTTATGGGTCACACAAAGAGTTGTCCGGCGCGGACTCGAACCGGCGACATGTAGCGGCGAGGCAACTGTTTTATCCGCTGAGCCACACATGCAGTCAAATTCATCATTATCATCATCCATTTAGTTTCTACAATGTGAAAGATACACAAACTTAGACTAAAAACCAGCCAGAAGATCAAGTACACGCCGAGGGTGCAGTTACTGGAGTCGCGCCGGAACGTCAACTTTAAGGCGTTCGTGGTGCGAGTACCGAATTGCTTTCTGCCCCGCGTCATGGATGAGGACTTTTGGCCGCAGGACGTGGTGTTCCGTCGCTTCCGCGGACAAGTGCCACAGGACAGCACAAAGACAATAAGTGCAAAGTGAAGTGTTACTAACATAGTCTTAAGCCCTATATACTAACACTTTTGTATATATTTTATATATGTTAGTCTGTAAGGTATATATCTATGGGCCATTAGATGCCTGATAATAAATGATTATTATTATTATTATTATTATTAAAAACAAATTTTAGATGTGCACTATAACTGTCTTCTGCCTAACCCTCCAGAGAATACAAGCACGAAGTATGGGTGGAGTTACATCGGTAGTTATACTTGGACCTTAACAATGACTTTATTTCGTAAGCAATAAGGACGGTTTTCGAAGTACAAAAGTGTATCGATGTGACGTTCGACAATTTCACGTATTTTTCTGATTACGCTGAGTAGTGATGCACTATCAGGAATCAAATAAAATGTGCTACTAAGTGCTTACGGAGATTGTGTCCGTACTCTAGTGGTCCCAATTGTGTCGTTTGACGATAACAAAGTTTTATTCCATTTTACTGACAGAATTGGAGCCTACTGCGTAACAATAACGGTATGAGCTACAGAAGAAATGAATTGCCATATGACTGTAATTCAATTTTAAGTGGCTTTTGGCATAAAAAAAAGGTTTTTATTCACGTAGTCTTTAAAAAAGCGCTTGTAAATAGTCAGAACATGTTTGTAGTAATACAGTTATTATTTCTAGTTACTTATTACAGATATTTAGGTACACGGAATGTTAAAAAATTTATACAAATTATTTTATAACAGTAGTGATATTTAGCTAGCTTGTATTAAGTTATTGTCAAGGAGATTATGTTTGGGTTTAATAATTGAAAGCAGATCGGCAATCTGTCCATACAAACATGGCCTGGAATGGACATAAATAAAACAATATGCATTTTGAAGGGGTACTAATATTCTATCGCTCTGTATATTTATTTTTTATGTAAAACATGGGATTTATGTATTATAAGGCGTATAAGGTGAACAAGATTTCAATATTGTATTAGATCATGGAACGACTTTTTGTAATAAGTATACTACTTTCTATATATAAATAAGTAAAACAGGTTAAGATATGTTTATGACAACTGTGGGAAGTTCACACCTATTCAAAAAAATAAGTCGTCCGAGGTGCGAATAGCAGAGGTAAATCATGATGCGTAGATCCAAAGTCTAAGAAAGCCGGGGTCAGTCGGGAAGTCAAAAACAGAATCCAGAAACAAAGCCAAAGGTCGTCGTAAATATACAAGCCACAAGAAAACATTCACGATCCAAGTCAAGCAAGCAAACACGAATGTAAATCAAAATACAATCAGTTCAAATCATTCTTGAAAATGTTAAAAAAATTACTTGTAACCTGTACCTAAGCAACATTTGCACACCCCTACGGGGTTATAATTCAGCGGACTACACGTATTATTACACCACCCATTGTAACCTGATTTATGCAAATAAATTTGATTTGATTTGATTTGATTCAATATGACAGATAAAAAAGTGTTGCCATTACTATGAAGAATTGATTCCTTCATTGATTTAAAAATCAACATACCATACATACTATTGATTTATATTATGACTATTGAGGATAATATTATGTATGCAAATAATACATATTTCAATACAGTGAAATTATAATGCCTCTGACAATGACAATATTAATAACTGCACGACAGGAAAAATAAATATTTCCCCAACGGCTCAAAAGACCGAAGCAGCCAGACCCTATAAGACAGTTTAAGAAACATGGATGCCGGAATAAAATGTTTTACTTTTAAGAATTGAAATCATTTTCCCATGTTGTACAAGGAAATAAAAGGCATGGAGGGATTTTAAATATTATAATTTCTTTTTTAAATAGTAATAAACTTTTGTCCATCACAGGCCGGAATTTGCCGAAGTCCTGTATATTTTACTACATAATATTGTCTGAATGGTTCTGTCTATATTAAGGTATGAATTCTGTATTATTATTATTATAACGGACCTTGTGTTTAAAACGACGGTCGCGCTTTAATGCTACCACCGTATCCATAGTTAAAACAACACTAGTAGCGTGGTACTTAAGAAGGTTGCTTACCTAGTACTAGTCAATATAAGGCTATTATTTTTTAAGCGTGAAATTAACAGTTACTGTAGGGGACTTTCACTGCTTCACCAGAGAATAATATATAAAGCGAATAATATAAAAATATAATATAAAAAGGCCTTTGTCCAGCAGTGGACGTCTTTCGGCTGATATGATGATATATTTATTGATATATATGTCGGAGAAATTAAGTTAAAGGACTGTTTACGTACTAGTAACGCCATCTATTAGCGTTTAGAAAACACTACTCACTGAGTCAGTAGTTCGAGTCGAGGTTGTCTATGAACTGTCGCATGTGACGTTTGACGTCTGTCAGTTGTCAAAGTGACATTAGTGTGTTAGCGACACGACACAGTTGGCATACAGAGCTCGACGGCGCCGGGTGTGCGCACTGATTCTTTTAACCACGTGCATGATGGCGGACACCGACGATGTTACGGAGTTAAATCCGTCAGAATCTGCGACAGCAGCGGTGGGATCGATTCCAAAATCATCCCACGTATCTACCGCAATGCCTGCTACTCAAAATCAAGAATATTTTCGTGATTCGGTTCCACCACGTAGCGAAAATAGTGTCGTTACAAATTTGATAAATAACGATGAAAATACAACCCCGCTGATTGTGAATTTACGGCTGTATCGCAAACTCGTGGACCGATTACGAAACTCGATACGTTACATTGACACATCTTCGATGTCGAGCTCGCAAGTGGACTTCGAAGTCGTACCCGTTGTGCAAAACGTTAGACGAATCAAAGGAGCGTGTATCAAGACAGTTTGCGGCGACCGAGAGATTGATGCCCTTTTTCAAGATATGGTGCCGTATGGTGGAGTGACCGTGCGAGAACTTACATACGTGGAGTACTCGACTTACAAACTTGCCTTGATTGACCGGTTGGAGCCTGCTTGGAGCGAAGGTAACAATATCGAAGTTGTTATCGCAGGTATCTCGGATACTCAGGTATGCTCAGACTTGTTTAAAACATGCCTACTGATTTCGTGGAACTCGAAAGACATCTTAGTATTTGAAAAAAAAAAAATTTATTGATTTTGATTGATTGGTAGATGGTGCAGGTTCGAGACCCGCCGGACGATTAAATTTATGATTTGGGAAATCATAAAATATTTGAGAAAAATTAAAAGTTACAAATGACCTCTTAGTTCACGTTCCCGCCAGAATGAACGTATGCCTGCCATCTGAAGCCCGATTAGCCGAAGTAAATGTTGATAATTTATAATTACACGCTCTTGTGGACAGTGGTACAGATTGTTCCCTAATTAGTAAATGATTTGTTGATAACCATACAGGTACTCGAGATTTTATATCCACGCGCCTGACAGGTATTGGGTCGAACATTACATTTTCTTTCACCCGTATTAGTCTGCCTGTCAAGGTCAACGAAGTACTCGTGTGTGAGAAGTGACTTTTGTAATTGTAGATTCACATATTTTGCCGCATGATGTTATGATAGGTAGAGATGTTTTTACCTAACCGGGATTGAGCTTGACTATTAGTAACAAAGTCCTCCACATCACTCGCGAGGTCCATGCTGAAGTTTGTTTATTATAGAATCTTGACACTTGTACAAGCTATCGATACTGATTTGATCGACTGTAAAGACGGTTCTCAATTACTGACAAGTGGAGAGATGTCTGTTCTAATAATAATTCATCATCATTGTATCAGCCGAAAGACGTCCACTGGACGGAGGCCTCCCAAGGGAATCTCCGCAGTGGTCGACCCTCCTTGTGGGGGACCTGCCCGCGCTGCGTCTTCCGGTGCATGGTCCCCGGTCGGGAGCCTGTCTGATCTAGCGGCCGTCGGTGTTGGGAGCTGTGTGCTACACCCGCTTCCGTTTCGGTTTGGCAATTCTTTGGTTATAATCATAATCATAATATCTTTATTTGTATAAAAGTGGTGAATACAGGTGTTATTGTTTTCATTATTTAAGTTTCACACATTTGCCATATTGTACATGGCATACAAATGTTGTACTTACAAACTAGCTATATTGAACTCAAAATACTAACTTACTGATTTGTGACACAATTTTTATGTCGGCTGCTTTGTTTCGCCTGCGGATTGCGACGTTTTTGTTCGGTCACGCGGGGATGGTCCGAGCGTGGCCCTCTCCGTTGCTCTTTGGGTGACCTTGAGCCTTCTTGTGAGACCAATAGTGAGCGACCACGTGAAAGACTTTAGACTTGAAACACTGCGTTATTTGTGATGAGACAATGTAACGTAGCTTCCTGAACTCGATCTCTCAAATCGCGCTTAATTGTATCATAGTTAGAAGTACAGTTAGAAGTCCGCTTCAATTGTTGATGGGTTGTAATTAAAGTTCCCATCCAAAATTAATGCCCTTGTCCAAAAGTATGGTAACGTTAACCTCTACGAACTTAGATGTGAGGAAAAATGCAGGATGGACGAGCTAGTTCATGCTGATAAGGTGCGTTATGGCAATAGCAAAGTTAAAATTCGCCCATTTAAAACAGGAGACGTTGTTTTTGTCGGAAAGAACCCTAACAAATTGTGTTATTTACTTTGTCTTCTATGTAATTGTCCTGTTTGAGTGTGTACAATGGGGAGTATTCTATTCTGATAATTTTTTTTTATTTTGTTTTATTGGGACATCAAACAGTTACACATTAATACATAATTTTAAGCAGACATGTAAAGACCGTAGTAAACGTGTAACCCACACCAATGTCCGCGAAATAATGTTAAGTGCGTATTTAAGAATACTCGCGCGATTTAATTAAGAGCGTGATAAGGTAATCTTGATATTTTATTTTAATAAATCAATGGCCATTATTTTAAATATGGACTTGGAAAGTGAAAAAATATCTAACTTAAAGAAGTGTGTGTTATATGTTTCTACTAGGCGTTGGAGAGGCGCCCGTGCGCCGGCGTTACTTCTGCAGCGTGCAGCGTAAAACAGCCGGGGCACGCGCACCTCTCGCCGTATAACCGTTCTAGGTACACTGTAACATAATTGATTTGTGATGTCAGTGCAATCATACATATTGTTACTAAATCCATAAAGCATCATACACATTAGTAGTTTTCTTCTGGACTCCATGCATAAGAGTTTATACCTATTAAGTAGTTGTAAATACGGTAGCTTCGATCGGAAACAACGGAAATGCATAGAACGTAGAATTTTTTTTTGGATCATTTCCAATCTATTTATGTAAATGTCGTAGAAAGGACACCACACCGGGACTGCGTACTCTAATTGGGAGCGGACTAAAGTTTGGTATAAAGTCAAAAATGTCCGAGGCCTCTTAAAATCACTAGACGATCTCATTAATAAACAAATGAAGTGAAAAGTTTTCAAATCCTTGTAAGATAATAGAGGTCTATGACAAAGATAGATACAAGGAACAGCCAATAACTGGTGGACGCGTTAAGTACCTACGTATGTTACGAAAAACTTGAATTTGACAGTTGTAGTCAGAAATAACAGTGTAGTTAATGCCGATGGTTGAGTTAAATTCTAACGTTTAAAATGATGATTGGAGTTCATTGTAAGACACATTTACGTGTTACATTATGAGTAATAAAGCTGGTTGATTTGAAATAAATTGTGTGACAAGGGAAATACCCTCCTTAGAGTTCCTGAAACTTAAGCATTGAAAGCTCCGCGCTTTGTGCTTGAGACGGTTGAGCATTGAAAGCTCCGCGCTTTGTGCTTGTAGCAGTTGAGCATTGAAAGCTCCGCGCTTTGTGCCTGTAGCAGTTGAGCATTGAAAGCTCCGCGCTTTGTGCTTGTGGCGGTTGAGCATTGAAAGCTCCGCGCTTTATGCTTGTGACAATTGAGTATTGAAAGCTCCACTCTTTGTGCTTATGACGATTGAGTATTGAAAGCTCCGCGCTTCGTGCTTGTGACAATTACTTTCGCAAGATTCGTGCTTTGAGTTCGTGACGCTGCATTGCGCACTTACCTATAATGTTCCAGGGTGGAGAACACCATTTTCGAACTTGTAGCAATACCTCTAAGGAGTATGTGATAGTAATCGTAGATGCTTTTACAATATTTTGTCAATTAATGTTTGTCAAATATTTAACATCTCGATCTGCTTGCGAGGCACTACGTAGCTTTGTCCATATATTTAGAACCCCGAAACGAATTATCTCTGATCAAGGTACATCTTTTACTGGTCAAGACTTTCAGGATTTATGCCGAGGTTGGGCCAGTGAGTTCCACGAGATAGTGTTAGCCGAGCTAATGGTCGGGTGGAGCGAATGATGTCCACCTTGACAAATTGTTTTACAGTGGCTGAAAATTATAAAAATTAATCCTGGAAGTCTGTCTTAGGCAAAGTAAAACTCGTTTTGAATTGTACTGTAAGTAAGAGTATAGAGAAAAGCCCCTTACAGGGTAGCTAAAGTGTGTTCCAATGAGCGTTATATGGTGGAGTAGTATCTGAGGGACGGGCCCAATATGTGTGCCATGAACGACTGCGTAAATATCCAGCTAGTTTACCTGAATTGGCACAATGTCTTGATCCTGTAGAACCCATAATTGAATAGATTTATTTAATTATGGAACAAATTGTATTGAATAATTTGGTATTCTAATTTGGTGTAATTAGTAATTTGGATTGAATTACTGTATTGAATCATGATCATTGTTTGAGTTGAAACGATAATTACATTGTTTTGTTGAACGTAAATCTGTGTTGATAAAAAGACTTATGTTCATTGCTGATTGATAAAATGTTTTATTTAAACTGAAAGCTACTACGCTTTATTGAAGGGTGGATTGAAAGCCTTATCGCTTCGTCCTGATGTCCTGCTGAAAGCCATCACGCTTTGCAGTAAGGTTGGGCTCATTAGTCGTGACCCAAGGTTGATGCTGAAAGCTGCAACGTTTTGCAGCGTTTTTTTTAAGTGCTGCCTCTGAGCAATGCTGAAAGCTGTAACGCGTTGCCGAGTAATTGAACTTTTGCTGAAAGCTGTAACGCTTTGCTGTGGGTTGCAGTTTATGCTGAAAGCTTCAACGCTTTGCGGTGTATTGAAGTTTATGCTGAAAGCTTCAACGCTTTGCTGTGTGTTGCCGTTTATGCTGAAAGCTGCAACGCTTTGCTGTGTGATGCAGTTTATACTGAAAGCTTCAACGCTTTGCTGTGTATTGCAGTTTATGCTGAAAGCTTCAACGCTTTGCTGTGTGTTGCAATTTATGCTGAAAGCTTCAACGCTTTGCTGTGCGTTGCATTTTATGCTGAAAGGGAGAGGTACGCCCTCTAACTAATGATGAAAGCTTTAACGCTTTGTGGTAAATGCTGAAAGCCTTTACGCTTTGCTTTGTGTAACATTGAAAGCCGCTTGTAACGCTTTGTGTCCTTGCCAAACTGAAGAGCTGTAATTCATGTTGATTATGTCAGCGAGTAACAACGCGAGAGCGCGTTGGTTGTCAGAATGGCCGTGTCGGAGAAATTAAGTTAAAGGACTGTTTACGTACTAGTAACGCCATCTATTAGCGTTTAGAAAACACTACTCACTGAGTCAGTAGTTCGAGTCGAGGTTGTCTATGAACTGTCGCATGTGACGTTTGACGTCTCTCAGTTGTCAAAGTGACATTAGTGTGTTAGCGACACGACACAGTTGGCATACAGAGCTCGACGGCGCCGGGTGTGCGCACTGATTCTTTTAACCACGTGCATGATGGCGGACACCGACGATGTTTCGGAGTTAAATCCGTCAGAATCTGCGACATATATATTTATTCTTTATAAAAATATATTTTATTCTCAACTACACACAAGAGAAATAAAAACCACTATAATAAAGAAGGAAGACATCCAACGATTGTATGTTTTTTGGTATTTATGTTTCATGATTTCCTCTTTATTATTTAATAGATATTGACATTTTTTTATATGTAATAATTTTACGATAATTATATAAAAATATATTTGAAATCCCATTACGAAATAAGGAATTGTATGGGACATCGTGGTTTCCTTCTGTGAGGCCGCCATGCTCCAAAAGGAGGCCGCCGAGCGGGATCGGAAAGTCGCCGATCCCACTCGCAGACGGAGAAGGCGTCGGGGCGGCGAAGGCAGCCGTTAGCCCTTCGGGACTGCGGTGGCAGTAAGACCAGTATCCACTACTGCCGCCACGTACAAGCAGCTCTAAGAAGACAACAATCTGTTTTTGGCGTAGTTGTTGTGCTTGACTGAAAAGAGTCGGCAACTGGGGAGGGCAAACTAGAGACCCAAGTGTCCTAACCACCTGGGAGATGGCGCAAAGGGGAGGCACCAGAGTGGCTTACCCGCCTTCCTGGGGATCCCCCCATAAGGCGCCAGAAGAAGTCCACGATAGGTTAGGTTTAGTCGGTGCGAGTCCGGCATACCCACCCGCAGACACTTTTTGCGGATGGCCTGCGAAGAGATATCTACTACCATACCCAAAAAAAAAAATTGGTGCTTATATCACACTAATACTATAAAGTCAAAAGTTAGTGATCGTGTGAATGTGTATGTTTGTTACTTCTTCACGTCTAAACGGACCGAGAGATTTTAATAAAATTCGGTACGGAGTTATCTGATACTCTGAATTAGTACATAGGCTATAATTTATAAAAAAAACTTGTGTGTACTTATGTACACGCGTTAGAAGTTATACTTCTTAATATACAACTTGAACATAGCTATCAATTTTCATACCACCTAGAACTAACGTCATGCTGTTATTTTTACGATGCGCGCGCATCGTAAAAATTCACTCTCATACATTTTCATACCACCTAAAACTAACTTCATGCTGTTATTTTTACGATGCGCGCGCACGATGCGCGCGGATCGTAAAAATTCACTCTCATACCACCTAGAACTAACTTCATGCTGTTTAATTTTTTGGTGTCGGTGTGCGCGCGCATCGTAAAAATTCACTCTCATCATTTTTCTCCATCGCGCCAAAAGAAGTATAACTTCAAAAATAACGCGGGTAAAACGCGGGCACAGCTAGTTGTAAATAAAAAAAACAATTTAAACTGTACAAAGTAGGATAGAATTGTAGAAGTATTCAAAGGCTATCCTATTAAGCGCGGACACTGTCCAAATTCCTGTCTCGAACGGTTGCATACTTCGCGTGTCGTGGTGGGAGGCGTACGGCGTTCGCATTGTGACGTCATAGTTCACGACACTGCCTGGAACCGAATTGCATATTAAATTTCTGCGAATAGGCTATATAATGGTTTTGCTTATTAGTTCTGAAAAGCCTTGCTTTTAATGCAGTTGTCTAATATTTTATGAGATGCCTAACAAAAATCGTCGCAGTACATGCAAAAATGTTATATTGTAGGGTTGCATAGTAGCTTGATCGCTCTTTCATCCTCTTGCCTTGCCCTTGCTCTTGTTCACGGTCATCGTAGCCATCCATCATAGCCAGCCAAAGTACGTCCACTCCTGGACAAAAGCCTCCCCAAAGAATGAGGGGATATGCCGTTATCGCCACGCTTGGCAGTCGGGTTGGCGATTGGCGATCACAGTTTGATGGTCATAGTTTACATAGAAAAAAACGCTGCTGCCCGTTCTCTGGTAAGTATTCCCTCGGACGATTTCTGCCTACGGGATGAGATGGGGTGATGATACTCTATGCCGTCTATACACAGCAATATACAAAGCAAACATGCCATCATAATATGCGAAATTAAAACTGTGGTAAAAATTTAAATTTTTAATGGAACGTTTTTACGTAAATTTTGCTTACCTTGTACATGTTACGTATTGGTCAATTACTAATTAGATATAACTTGTAAAACCTATTTGAATGAAGTATATTTTAGTTAGCCGACTTCAAAAGGAGGAGGTTCTCAAGTTCACTGTTATTCTTTTTTATGTATGTACATCGATTGCTCAGAGAATTATGATCCGATCGATATACGTGATTGTTGTCCGATATACGTTTGATTCGGAATAGTTGCCATTTGGTCCCATAAAATTTTATATAGGTTGGCCCAGTAGTTTACATTTTGTGAACATTTTTGTATGAAACTTTTTGTTTTTGTGTACGATGTAATTGTCTTTGGCACAGACTTTTCCAGTCTAGCGAGTCTCATACTGTTCAAGTGTTTCTTGGCGTGAATATAATGAACAGTTTCAGACGACTAGCGTTTAATTTTAGAATTCTAGATTAGATTTTAGTTTTAGTTTTATTCTCACTCACACTACCGCTCGCACGTTTTCTCTTTTTCATGCTGTCATGGTTCACTAAACTGCCCGTCTACATCGATATCGGTCATACGGTATTCAGCTGTAATGTTTTCGTACGAAATTCATTATTGCGAATAATACCAGCAACATAATGGTGTTTTATCGCCAAAAGCAGTTTGGACGCGAGGGACACTCTTAAAATCGTAGTAAATCATACTACAGAAATTTTACCAAGTTCAGTCTAGATAAGACAATATTAAAATGGCGCTTAACTGCAAAATCAACTGACAAGGAAATGAAAATCACAGAATTCTTTTTTCATATTCAGTAATTCTGTTTTTTTAAGGAGTCAGTTCCGGAATCTTTTAGTGTGTCTATGTTCTCTAGAAAAGGCAGGTCAGAAGTATCCTAAACCGGCGAGCATGTATGAAGAATATAATGACAGTAATCGAGGCAAAAGAGGTGTGCAAAGATCGTGACCAATGGAAATCCGTTGTCTCTGCCTACCCCTCTGGGAAACAGGCGTGGGTCTATGTATGTATGTACATACAGACGTACGGCTCTAATGCCAAAATATAAACAAAGTTGAAAAAAAAGTCTGCAGGTTCCTTTTTAGTCGTAGTCATATAAATACTTTATTCAGTAAAAGACTAACTTTTTTAATTTTGTTTTTTTAGCCTACCGCGCAGTGTTTGATGTGACAGCTACTGAGATTCACTGCCAAAAATCTTCTGAGAAATCCTTTCTTCTTAAAATCTAAATACAATTTCAACATCTAAATGCATTGAATTAAATCTACTAATTCCCAAGCAAGTGATACGAGTACCTGTTTGGAACCTTAATTAAAAAATCTACAAACCTGACTGAATTCATCTAATGATAGACATCGAAACTTACTTGGAATATCTTACAATACATTGTACAAAGTGGCGCAGCGGCTAAAACAGTCGCCTCACCGGTTCCTGTCGCGGGTTCAAGTCCTGCGCTGGACAACTATTTGTGTGACCCATAAATAGTTGTTCTGAGTCTGGATGTAATTTGTGTCCGTCTATTATATGTTTGTAAAGTACCCCGCGATACAGGGATTAGATTCCCTAGTGCGGGCGTTGTATTTAAGAAAAAAAAGAAAATAATAATTAATCTAATGATAGACATTGAAAACTTTCTGGCATATCTTACAATACTTTACTATACAAAAGAAATGAAGAATAAACTCGCAAACAGAACCTAATATAACGAAAAAGGACTTTTCTAGCGACATATCTCTATTTCCCTGCAAAGATACCATGTTCTCAGTCCTATTATATTATCTAATAACGATTTATCCACAGAAAGATAGCCAAAGATATTCGGGTCTAATGTTCCTATAACGTCACTCAATGAAATATGGCGACGTTAACTAGTATAGAGAAAGTTATCTACCGTCGATATATTAATGCAGAGGTACAGATTACCGTATAGTACGTAAGTCGGGGAAATGTTGAGGTGGTGGTAAATAAAATACTCAGTTTTCGTATAGTATCCAATAAGTAAGGTCATCATCAACTAAATTTACTTATCCATCCTGTACAATGTTTCTTATTTCAGCAGGGATGCTTTGACCTGTTAGCGTGGTTGGCAAATGCTTGCTTTTCACGCCGGAGATCGTGACTTTCGATTGTCGATTCCCACCCAGGGGCTCTACCAGCTAAGTCCCCAAACATCGATTTTTTCAATGGCATTCAAATAAATAAAGGTTAAAAATGACTTAATCAATCGTAAAACGGCTTCCATATGACGTCATAAATGGTCCGAAATTGATTGTCAACGTTGAAGCAGATTTAACGATTGATTAAGTCATTTTTAACCTTTATTTATTTGAACGCCATTCGCTAAAACGATGTTCGGCGACATAGCCGGTAGAGCCCTAGGACAGATATTTGTGTGCGTGAACATGTCTGTTTGTCCTGAGTCCGGGTGTAATTATCTATATAAGTACCTACGTATTTACAAAAGAAAATTAATATATGTAGTATATCAGTTATCTGGTTTCCATCGTACAAGAGCTGCTTAGTTTGGGATCAGATGGCCGCGTGTAAATAATGTTCCAGGATATTATTATCTCACATGTTTATTACCAATATTATTTACAAGATATCATACAAGGGTATTTTAACACAAATACAACTTATATAATATTCGGGCTACATGAAAAGAAATTTCCGCACAATCCTGGCATTCGCCAGCAGAACCGCCTTCTGCATGTAACTCTCCAGCCAGATATCAAGCCCTAAACTTGCAAGGTTGATTTTCAGGGATTTAGGATTAACTCCATTATCTTATTATTATTAAGTTAATCATCATAATAATAAAAATAATATAAATCTTTATTGACGTAAGTGATAAAGATTATCTTAATCTAAGAGTATGTTTCTATACTTATGACATTATTCTAAGTGAAAACTAACGTCTAAACTAGGCTGAGCCTGTACCTCTACTATATATTTGTTTGTCCCTATACAATGTTTCTTGAGGTGCTATATTCTAACAATTACTATCATAATGACAATTATGAACAATGAACATCTTTCATCTTCTACTCTCGACGTTGTTTAGAATATATCTATTATATACCATTTCACACATATATGCCGTGTGTTTTCCGGCCTAAAAAGAATAACGTCCATAGTTAGCTAGTTAAACTATGTCTGATGTCAATTATCAGCTAGTTAAATAAATTGAACTCTTTAAATAAAATAATCATAAAATATCAGCAAGATAATCATAAGATATTTTTTTTATTATTATATATTTTTATAAAGACAACGCCCGCACTAGGGAATCTCATCTCTGTGTCGTGGGGTACTTTACAAACATATAACTAAACGGACACAAATTACATCCAGACTCAGAACAACTATTAAAGGGCCACACAAATAGTTGTCCAGCGCGGGACTCGAACCCGCGACACGAAGCGGCGAGGCGACTGTCTTAGCTGCTATACCACACGTGCAGTCAATATATGTTTTTATTATTTACTGCGTGTGTTAATAATTTCAGTATTTCTAACGAATATTGCTTTATTTTTATTACTTTTCGACAATTATCATCAGTTTAGTGGTATGTAGCATATTAGTACCTGACACCTAAAATGAAAATCCATAAATATTTTGCGGCAATTATTATTTTTGCTTTAATTCTTTCGGCTTTCGGCCGTGGCGGCCAGTCTCAATTAAGACTAGCCAATTCCGCAGTACATATTATAGTGCACAAGTGTGTGCGCAAACAAGCCCGGGCACTTGCTATTCCATCACTCTCATGATCTGATGGGACGACAAGCGAGACGACCGGAAAGTCAGGTACAGGGCACTTGCTATTCCATCACTCTCATGATCTGATGGGACGACAAGCTAAACGACCGGAAAGTCAGGTACAGGGCACTTGCTATTCCATCACTCTCATGATCTGATGGGACGACAAGCGAGACGACCGGAAAGTCAGGTACAGGGCACTTGCTATTCCATCACTCTCATGATCTGATGGGACGACAAGCGAGACGACCGGAAAGTCAGGTACAGGACCAACGGCTTTACGTGATCTCCGAGGCACGGGGGTGTAATACCACCTATATCCAGACTTCGGGCTGACACTGAGAAGTTTCTATTTACGGAAAAATTCCAAAATCACTTTTTGTTCCAACCCGGTATTCGAACCCAGGATCTCATTATCTGCGTTTGAACACGCTACCGCTAGATCAACGAGGCAGTAAATTTTTGCTTTATGTATAATTTAATCCTAACTTATATTATAAATTCAAACGTGATAATGTTTCTTACGCTTTCATCGTTTCACTAAGGGTACAGACAGAAAAAGCCTAACATAAGGAATAAGCAGAGTAACTTTTATGTGGCAGAATAAATTACGCGAATAAGTCGCAGGGCAAAGCTCGTAACGAATACAAAATACTAAAAATTTGGGGCAGTCTTTAGTCTGCCGATATAAGTGAAAACTATATTTTATACAATCAAAATACAAAATCAATATTTAGTGTTAATTCCGCTAATTGTCAGTTTAATCATGCTGGGATGCAATTTGCACCGCCCTCCCGCCCGCAAAAATGTGCACATGCAAGAAGGACAATATAAAAAGCAAATTACATGCGCCAGTACGATACCCAACACGTGTTTCGGTCCTCCACGGACCATTCTCAAGGGCTGCTAACTCGTCGAGTGCTCGAAGGAGACTAAAAGCCAACGAGGCGAGCGCTCTTTTATGTACTACCAACCGCATGGACAATTATTTCTAACTACCCCCAAATATTCGTAGTAAAGGAGATGAAACTAAATTTGTTTGGTCATTCAACAATGCAAAACTATTACTGCTATGTTTTAATATTTCTAATTGTTCCAACACACATAACCGGAAACTTTTATCAGGTAGGTGCGAAACCAATCAATCACTATTGGAGATATGTTCAGAGTGCTCAGAATGCCAAGAAGAATGTCGAAATCCACAGTATTAAATGCATTACTGAAATCTAATAGGAGAAGAACTGTAAGATTTCCATTCTCCATAGCACACCTAATGTCTTCCGTAATAGTGACCAGGGCTGTGACAGTACTATGACTAGGATGAAAACCGGATTGCATTGGATTTAGGAGACTATTTTTGCTAACAAAGGAATTAAGCTGTTCATGGATCAGGCGTTCAAGGACTTTGGAGAGGAATGGGAGGATGGATATAGGACGGTAATCAGCAAAAGAGGTAGGATTTTTGGATTTGGGTATAGGAGTAATTTGGGCTTCCTTCCATGAGGAAGGAAAGCATCCACTGGACAAAGAATGGTTAAAAATGTGACATATATACTACTTTCTATATATAAATAAGTAACACAGGTTCAGATATGTTTATCACAACCGTGGTAAGTTAACACCTATTAAAAAAAATAACCGCGGCCATAGTTGCTTACGACAAAATATGTGGTCCGAGGTGCGAATAGCAGAGGTAAATCATGATGCGTTGATGCGTAGATCCAAAGTCCAAGAAAGCCGGGGTCAGTCGGGAAGTCGAAAACAGAATCCAGAAACAAAGCCAAAGGTCGTCGTAAATACACAAGCCACTAGAAAACATTCACGATGCAAGTCAAGCAAGCTTAAACACGAATGTAAATAAAAATACAATCAGTTCAATATGACAGATAAAAAAAATGTGAGCCGTCACGGGACGCCTGGCAGATGTGAAACATCGACATTATTTTGTAAAAGTAATATGCAGAAGTCGAAGTCATGTCGAAGTCGAAGTATAAGTCACAGTCGAAGTCGAAGTCGAAGTCGAAGTCGGTGTCGATGTCGAAGTCAAAGTATAAGTCGCAGTCGAAGTCAAAGTCGAAGTCATGTCGAAGTCGAAGACGAAGTCGAAGTTGAAGTCGAAGTCGCAGTATAAGTCGCAGTTGAAGTCGAAGTATAAGTCGCAGTCGAAGTCGAAGTATAAGTCGCAGTCGAAGTCAAAGTCGAAGTCAAGTCGAAGTCCAAGTAGAAGTCGAAGCCGAAAAGAACATATTGTGATAGGAATAAAAAAAAAAAAAAATCACGGCATTCGTCGCCACGCCAGAAATCTGTTTTACGTGCGGCTATAGATGTTTCACATCAAAAAGTGTTGCCATTACTATGAAGAATTGATTCCTTCATTGATTTATAAATCAACATACCATACATATTATTGATTTATATTATGACTATTGAGGATAATATTATGTATGCAAATAATACATATGTCAATACAGTGAAATTATAACGCCTCTGACATTGACAATATAATAATAACTGCATGACTGGAAAAATAAATATTTCCCCAACGGCTCAAAAGACCGAAGCAGCCAGACCCTATAAGACAGTTTAAGAAACATGAATGCCGGAATAAAATGATTTACTTTTAAGAATTGAAATCATTTTCCCATGTTGTACAAGGAAATAAAAGACATGGAGGGATTTTAAATATTATAATTTCTTTTTTAAAAAGTAATAAACTTTTGTCCATCACAGGCCGGGATTTGCCGAAGTCGATACATTTTTTTTTAAGGGACAATGTCACACATATCATCCTAGCCTCAAACTAAGCAAAGCTTGTACTATGGGTGCCATTTATCTATCGATATACATACTTATATAGATAGATAAATACTTAAATATATAGAAAACGTCCATGACTCAGAAACAAAATATTCGTGCTCATCACACAAATATTTGCACTTACCGGGATTCGAACCCAGGACCACCAGCTTCGTCGGCAGGAGCACTACCAACTAGGCTACGGTAACCGTCGATATTATAGTTATACATGTAACTTATGGGAGGCGTGACGTGATGATGATGCGTGTTCCATCATTTTTGTTCAACCAAAAAGTTCTTAACGCGCTTAAAGAAGTTTTCACTTCAAAAGTTTAACAAAAATAAGTTTACTGAAAAACTTACTTAATAATTTCGAACATGTTTTTGCACCCTTTTTAGGGTTCCGTAGCCAAATGGCAAAAAACGGAACCCTTATAGATTCGTCATGTCTGTCTGTCTGTCCGTCCGTATGTCACAGCCACTTTTTTCCGAAACTATAAGAGCTGTACTGTTGAAACTTGGTTAGTAGAATAACAGATGTATTCTATGAATCGCATTAAGATTTTCACACAAATATAGGAAAATAACAATAACTGGGGGTCACAGGTGAAGCAAAGAAAACATGTCTAGGTGGGGACTGCCGAGCAACCCCAAAATGGTCTGTATTTGCGGAGCATCGGTCCAATCCATGGCCCATCTAACAGCTTGCCCAGCCTGCCCTGCCACATGTTCATGGCACGATCTTAAAAATGCCACACGCAGGGCGATCAGTGTGGCCCAGAAGAAGTGCTAAGAAGAAGTGCTAAGAAGAAGAAGAATAACTGGGGGTTCCCCATACATAGAACTGAAACTCATTTTTTTTTCTTCGTATCCATGTGCGGTATCTATGGATAGGTCTTCAAAAATGATATTGAGGTTTCTAATATCATTTTTTTCTAAACTGAATAGTTTGCGCAAGAGTCACTTCCAAAGTGGTGAATAGAGTTCCCCCCCCCCCCCCCTCCTGTAACTTTTAAAAGAAGATAATGTTAAAACTAAAAATTATTATGTACTCGTACATTACCATGTAAACTTCCACCGAAAATTGGTTTGAACGAGATCTAGTAAGTAATTTTTAGAGTTCCGTAGCCAAATGGCAAAAAACGGAACCCTTATAGATTCGTCATGTCTGTCTGTGTGTCCGTCCGTATGTCACAGCCACTTTTTTCCGAAACTATAAGAGCTGTGCTGCTGAAACTTGGTAATTTGTAGGTGTATTTTGTGAACCGCATTAAGATTTTTACACAAAAATAGAAAAAGAACAATAATTTTGGGGGGTCGCCATACATAGAACTGGAACTCAAAAAATATTTTTTGATCGTACCCATACATGTGGGGTGTCTATGGATAGTTCTTTAAAAATCATATTGAGGTTCCTAATATCATTTTTGGCTAAACTGAATAGTTTGCGCGAGAGACACTTCCAAAGTGATAAAATGAGTGTCTCCCCCCCCCCCTGTAACTTCTAAATTAAGAGAATGATAAAACTAAAAAAAATATATGATGTACTTGGCCGGTTTTTTTAATACACATACATAAATCGTAAACCGCAAGTTACCTTTCATTTAATCAACTGAAATACTTGCTGCTTTCATGTGAGAGTCCGACTCGCACTTGGCCGGTTTTTTAACTCTTTATATGATTCAAGATTACAAATGCTAAAAATTTTTTATCGAAAATAAAATGGTTTGGTCCATAAACCATGTATTTTAAAACAAAAGCTCTAGCTTTTGTATTGTAAATATACCTTTTTCTACCCCGCAATATTGTAAAGCAACGGTATAATACACCCACTTCAAAAACAAAGCGGCTTATTTTTGCCAAAACTTCTTAACAAAAGTCAATGTCGACACCAAAGAAAACAAGAATTCCTATTTTACTGTTTCGAAATCGTTTAAAATAGAATCAACACCGCATTGTTGGCATCTTTGTTGTATAGAAATCGCAAACAATTTATAGAAACTGAAATTTCAGGCTTCTGGAGGTGGAGTTGAATAATTAAAAGCAGAATGGCAGAAGTGTCCAACTTGTCCAAAGTTGGCCTGTTTTGAAGTATTTTCATGATGGTCTAAATTTATGAGAGAAGCGATACATTTTGACAGGAGAAAAATAAAAATATATAATCCTGTGTATAGGACAAACAGTATACATATTATTATGTATTCCAGGTTTCTGAAAATTTTGTAAAATGGTTATTTCGTCTGCCAAGTCGTTTCTGCGTACTGGACAAAATAGTTCTCATTTAAAGATCTACTTGGTGATGAACTTGGTGAAGGTCTCAGTGAGACGTTACGAATTAGTCTCAAAGAGATGCAACCATAGTCTCATATTTGTTACTTAATAATAGAAAAATCTGTATGTGTAAAGGTGCTAAGAATTCTGAGTTAAGACACATTAATGTATCGGTCTTATCTTCAATCATAGAACTTTTGAACAATTTTAATAAATCTTAAAAATATAAACACTAATTTTCTAATCTATAATCATACAAATCGCTTGTTATCTTAACTTAGACCATTCTACCCTAATCTTCGTTCAAGCTTGCGCAACAAATAGTAGACCTCTTTCACTAAGGCATAGTACACTATATTGTCATCACCCAGCGGTCATTCTAAAGGTCATCTTAGACAATGATTAGAGCAATGATAAATGACTTTTTATCATCGAATTTTTCCTTATAATAACTTTTGATTAACTATGTCTGGGTTAATATGCCTACCAAAGTTTACGTTTAGTTTACGCCAACCTACCAGCGCTTTTGTTTAGACCAAGTTACAGTCTGAGCTGAGAGTTTTACCTTTGTTATCATTTAACTTGAACAATTGAAGTGATGATGAAATAATTAATATTCTTTCTTTTGTTGTCTGACAGTAGGGCTCATGCAAATCTAGGCTCATTATCTGCGAGATACAAGAGAAAATTCGCAATATACCGAAAGTAACGGACATACATTATGTAGGTCGAATGATTAATAAGCTCATGTGGCAATAGGTTGGCTACATCGCTCACAGAATCGTTTGCCGCTGGAAGAATTCGTAGGAGTACTTGAAGACGTAGCGTAGGACGGCCTTATAGAAGATGAACTGACTGAACTAGATTGAAGGTTGCGGGAAACCGTTACAAGCAGAGTGAACACAATTAAACATTGTGGAAATCTGTATAACGTGTGATAAGACACCATCCCATGTATCTATTGTTTTCAAGTTTATATTTCATAACTTATAACTATGCCAGGAGCATTGTTAGGAATTTATAAAATTATTATTATTAATACATAATGGCGTAGAGCTAGTTTCTTTTTAATCTCACGTTTAAATAATGTTTCGAATTATATTATGTTATCTAATAACCATAGTATAAGTTTATAATATATACAGAGGGTTATTTGTAAAACGCCAACAACCTCCCACGGCTAGATCGCTAAAATCATAAGCAACAACGTTTGTTCTACGAGTTCGGACATAACAATACATGAAAAAAAATATTGTATATGTTTTTGTTGTACTGTCGTGACATTTGTAGGTCTATGTTTTAAGGTCGTTTAAAGGACGACGACGCGAGAACGACGCGATGCTAAGCTCGCGCGCGTGTACGTGTCTTCGCGATGCTCGTAGAGTTATAAACATTTAAGCGGGAAATTATATAAATATGTACTTATTTTGTATGAAAATAAAATATAACATATCATGAAAGTTGTTGCTTATGCTGTTAACTATCTCGTACTGCAAGGTTGTTGGTGTTTTAGAAGGAACCCAGTTTACAAATGTATATTTACAGTTTAGTTTTAGTTTAGTTTACCTAATATGTATAGTAATTATGGGTGCAAATTAAACAGATTTCTTTTTAATAGCATTATTCGTCTCAAAAAATTGATTTGCCATCTAAATTACTAAGTGAGCCACACTAAAAAGGAAGCCAGTCCAGGTTTCTATGATATGTTCTTAGTAGTTCAAATAGCGCTTAGACCTACTTGTACCCAGTCAAGTGAGCTCATCACTAGGTCTCATGTTCTTTGTGGCGCAATGTAGGTCACGCATACTTTCTCAACTCTTTGAAAGCAGCTAATGATGTCAAAGATCTATGTTGAAACTAAATTTATATCGAATATATTATGGAGTCTTTCATATCTTTAGTCTAAATAAACGAATTTCATAGTTAATAGCCAATAGCTAGATTCTCACACCAATCCGTGGGTGATCGGCGAGGTTAAGCCACTAGGCTCGCGGTCAGTCCATAGATGGGTGACCCCAAAAGTGGTTTCATTACTAAGCGTCCCCGTGCTTCAGAGACCACTTTAAGCTGTCAGTCCCGGCTGTAGTCATTAGACAACAGTTGTTGAGCCATGTAGAGGTCTAATGGGTGACTTGAACAACTCTGTCACTAGGATAACCACTGCCCATACGATAAGTAAGTAATAAACGACAACATTTTTTTACAATCAGCCATGCGTGAGCTTTTAAGATTTTACAGAATATGTAAAACAATTATATTTATTCCGTAAATTGTTAAAAGGCTTCTGAAAACCTATCTACCATTTTTTCTTAAATAATCGATCTATCAATTTCTTTCTCTATAAAACCGACCTTTTATACCTTAATGATTCGAATTTTTACCTTTATCAAGTCAATAAGTCAAAATGTTTTATTTCATTATTAGATGTGGTTCATCTTACAGTTGGTGGCGTCTCCTTTTAAGCATAAAAATGCCTGTGCCAGGAAGCGCCGCTCTTTAAAATCCTAAAATGTGTGCGTGCGTGCGTGTGTGTGTGTGTGTGTGTGTGTGTGTGTGTGTGTGTGTGCACACTTATTTACTTTATTCGGAGTCGTGTTTACATTATATTTAATAGGAGATTCTCTACTTCATCGCAGCATAACTTGTTTATCCACTCAATCAACAATGACTTGCATTCTTTAAACGGTTTAATATAAATATCTAAATGTTTAAGTATTTATTTTGTTATATAATAAAAAAATATTTAATAAATAAAAAACCCAACTGCGTAAATAATGATCCAAACTACGTACATAGACAAAGAACTGAAAAGAAAAAAACAAGCACATAGATGGCTGGTGGTCTAAAATTATATAATGTACTATTGAATGAATACTATTGAAGAAAATAAAATATATTCTAATAATGGAACATAACAACTGAACAGTCGGGATCCATTGACAAATTAGATTGGCTGTCGACTAATGGATCCCGACTGTTCAGTTGTTATGTTCCATTATTAGAATATATTTTATTTTCTTCAATAGTATTCATTCAATAGTACATTATATAATTTTAGACCACCAGCCATCTATGTGCTTGTTTTTTTCTTTTCAGTTCTTTGTCTATGTACGTAGTTTGGATCATTATTTACGCAGTTGGGTTTTTTATTTATTAAATATTTTTTTATTTTATACTTTTTAGTTATGAGTACCTAGCTAGTTTCAAAAATAAGTTAACCACATTATATATTATAATTTTTGTTCTTGATATTTATGTTTTTTTAAATATGTTTATCATTCATTATCTAGATTTAGATATAAAATATTATTCATTCATTTATTTATTTCACTTAAAATAGAGTACAGTGGTCGTCTTACTATTAGGTTAGTCTAATCAATTTTACTCATAAACAACATGCGAAATGTGTGATTGTTATATGTCAAATTTTACACAAATAATATAATTAATTAAATAAATCACAGTTTTTTTTAATGACAACCCTTGCACTATGGAATCTAATCCCTGTGTTTCAGGGTACTTAACAACATATAATAGACGGACACAAATTACATCCAGACTCAGAACAACTATTTATGGGTCACACAAGTAGTTGTCCGGCGCGGGACTCGAACCCGCGACACGAAGCGGCAACGCGACTGCCTTAGCCGTTGCGCCTCACGTGCAGTCAAAAATTTGATTTGATTGAATAGAATGATTTTTCTAGAAGCCACAGTCTGAGTTGGTTTTTGAACTTTGCCGCTGAAAAATGTCTAATATTTTGCGGCAAAGCATTAAACACTTTCAAACATACAGCATAGGAACTTTTTTGAAATAGTGTTGTATTAGTTATCATGTTGCGAGGAAAAACATCTTTAGCTCTAGTAAATACTGTGGCTGCGTTTTCACAAATACACCAATTTGAAAAATATACAAACACACTAGTTATAATTTGTAGTCCTTTTAACAATGATTTACATGAGACAAACGGAGGAGTACCTGTAGTTGCTTTAACGCATTTTTTTGCAATAGAAATGCTCTCGATTTATCTGTTGAATTGCCCCATAGATATGCCATCAATATTTATTGATTGATAATAAGGCTGTATTGCAAAGTCGTGACAAAACGTATACAAACCTATTGATTCTGATGCATATATTTTGATCAATGTGCAATTTCCAGTCACAATAACGATCAACTGTTATTAGTCCGATTAAGGAATGACTCAAAGGAGGGTATAGAGTGCGTGAACGGGAACCTAAGGGATATTTTCAGAAACTTGTTAAGAGTACTTAGAGGGAAAACATACTAAAAGTCCTGACGTCTAGGAGGTGAGGCGGAGGGAGGAGGGGGACAAAGACCTCAATTTTAGGTTTTTTGCTAATATCTTTAAAAAGGTGCGTTTTAGCAAAAAATATTCTAAGATAAAATTAAAGCTTACAAAAGTCACTATTACTTTGATCTCATATACATTTTCATATTTCCATTCGTTTATGAGCTACACGCTCCAGAAATATAGAAAATTTAAGTTATTCAGCGGAACTCTTACAGATGCCTTGAGAAGTTTAGGAGACCTGATATGCTTCTGGAGGGAGGTGTGCTGGATGGAGTGAAGGCCGTCATGGCTCACATACAATGGTCCTCATCGGGACTAAGTGCGGAAACTAAACCCACTAACATATTAGTTGGAACAAGATGATGACGAGTTATTCAGCGTGATGACAATTACCTGATGCCCGAATTATCTCTAAATTTATTTTAACATAAGCTGGGAGTACCTCCACGAGGTTAGGACGGTAACAGTAAGATATCGCGTTTTTTTGTAACAGCAGATAGCTGAGCTTAGGCGGAAAAAACATCATGAAAATTGCTTTTCGCTCAATGCTCACTGTAGGAAACGCAACCTTACTGGCTAAAACTGAAAAATGACGATGAATGAATGAATGACAAAAAATGAGATGCAATAGCATGGATATGAACACATCCTCTTCTTACACTCATTTACCGGCTACGATACAACATCAGCAACGTTTAGAAGAAGCAAGGTGGGTTTCTGTAAATTGTATTTAAATTCGGCAATTATTCAGGAAGCAGCAAAGATCTTTTACAACCCAAGCTCCAACCATAGTGATTTTGCAGAAGCTGGGAAGGTGTGCTGCCTGAAATGGTATGGGACACCAGCAAAAGTGACCTTTCTCAATGTAATTCTTCAAGAGGGTTTTATCGCCCTTTTTGAAGAAGAGCACCACCACACCCCTGTGCCATGCTTGTGGCGTTTGACCTTCTAGTATAACGGAGTTAAATAACTTCTGAAGGGCCCGTAGGATTGGTGTACCACCCGCCTTCTGAAGCTCTGCCGTAACTCCATCATTACCAGGCGCCTTGTTGTTCTTAAGCTGTTCGAGAGCCATTCTAATCTCGCACAAGCTGACGTCCGGGATGTCGTCGGTAAGTGTTGGGTTAGTCGTGCTCTGGGATCTGAGGCACAACTATCGACAGGTGACTGGGTTTTCGTATACAGCTGTCCGTAGAACCTCTCGATGTCTCCCAGCAACTCAGGTCTAGACGTGACGATTCTGCCATCCTCAGTCTTCAGCTTCGTCAGTTGCCTCAGTCCAACAGATAGTTCTCTTGCAAACACTTTAGAGCCTTTGTTCCGCTCAATAGCTTCTTTAATACAATTTGTATTAATTGACGCGTGTCGCGAGACAAAGACTTTAAGATCTGTCTGTTGAGCTGCAGTAGCATTATCAGAGGATTTCAGAACCATTTTCCGTCTTTCGTCCATAAGCTGCAGGGTATAGTCAGAGATCTTTTTGGTTCTGTTTGTACGGTGGGCCTTGAAGACCTTAGACCCAGCCATATGGACAGCTTCTACGAGCCTGTCGTGGTATGAGTCCACTTCCTCGCAATCTGCTAGGCATTCGAAACGGTTTTGCAGTTCGAGCTGAAAGGGTTCAGGGTTTTGGATGTAGATGGGTAAAGGTCGCAGCGTAGACTTTATCAGTCGGAACCTCTGGAGCTTGACATTAAGAACTAAAACTCTGGTGCACAATGTATGGGACGAAACTGTACGTGTGATCGAGTAAGTAAACTGCAGGAACTCGTGCTAGAGGCACAGGGGTGTCATCCAGTGGGTGTCGTTAAAGGCGACTAAAGGATACAGCAGGTACTTTAGGTTCAATGAGCCTCTCACCAGTCGGTGATCGCTCCCGGTTTTAACCGTATTGATTACTGAGACGTCATTGAACATCTGTCTACTCGTCGACAAGATAAAGTCTATCTCGTTTTTTTTTACCATCGGGGCTTACCCAGGTCCATTTGCGGTTTTCCGGCTTCTTGAAAGTGGAGTTCATCATAAAGAGTCCCTCCTTCTCCATGAAGTCGGCCAACATTTGGCCCCGGGGATTCAGATCTCCAGTTATAAATTGCCCCACTCTTAGCTCATACCCGAATCGTTTAACCAGCTTCGCGTTAAAGTCCCCCATGATCACAGTGAAATAAGAGTTCGAGGTATGTATGGCTCTAGAAATATCCTCATACATGACGTCAACCTCATCGTCGAAGTCGGCGCGTAAACCTGTATGACCTTCAACGAATAACACTTGGTAATTCTGAGCATAAGGTACGCAACCCTAGTCGACACACTCCCGATTTCCACTATGTTGTGGACGAGGGACTTGTGTACTATGAACCCAACACCACCTTGGGACAGTTGGTCGCCCTCCCGGAAATAGAGCAGATTCCCGGATTTCAGGATTATAGTGTCCTCCCCCTCTCTTCGAACTTCAGATAATCCTATTATGTCCCAATGTAACCTGCTCAATTCTTCCTCCAGTTCGATCATCTTCTCGTCGGTCCGCAGTGTGCGTGTGTTGCCAGGGCCAGAGGTCGTCGGTTTTGGCAACGCGGAATCTGCTGGGGATTCTTAGCACCCCCTGCCCTGACGTTACCACGGCTGTTACCACGGCTGAGAATAGCAGGGCTACCGGGGACTGGGGGCCGCGGTTTAATTGTGTTCTTCATTTGAGGGGATCTGCCATAATAGCCACGCTTGGTAAACGGGTTGGCAATCGCAGTAAGGTAGACATTGGTACTCATGAGAACGCTGCTGCCCATTCTCTGGTATATATTCCCTCGGGACGACTTCTACGTCCCCCCGCGGGATGAGAGGGGGTGGCGATATGCTCTAGGCCGTCACCACACAGCCACTAAGAGAGTAGCTAAATATAATTCCTGAAGCACACATCACCAATTGCAGCAGTGGCTTGGGAATGAGCTGCTCCCTCAAGAGTGGGGGTGGAAAAATTTATGGTGATATCTTGGCGCCAAGAACAACAAAAGATTTACCGGCGCTCCAGGTTTTACTAAAAACAATATTTTGTCGCTACACCAAGGATTGTAGCAGCAGCAAATGTGGATGTCGCAAAGCTATTCTGAAATTTTCTACTGCGTGCCTTCATTGCCAAGGGAAATGCTTCAACGGCGTGTCTTTTAGCGAGGAAGACGACGTGAAGAGAGAGACGAGTTGAGAGCCCTCTCAGCAAGAACCACTTACCACTGAGGAAGGTGAGGAAGAAGATACCGCAGAAAACGACCTTTTTCCAGGACCCTCATGACCTAAGAGAATAAAAATGTGAATCATTCACAGAATTGGACTTAGAAACTAATATTTCAAAACATTTTTTAATTGCACTTTTCCAGAGCCTGTAGTTTGAAAACGGATGGGATATGGAAAAGTATCAAAGTTATAGAAAATTTTATAAGCTTTCATTTCATCTTAGAACATTTTTTGCTAAAACGCGCCATTTTTGAAATATTAGCGTAAAACCTAAAATTGAGGTCTTTGACCACCTCCCCTTCCTCAAAGTAAAAGCAAACAAAGTGCATGTATAATGAGTTATATCTGGTATGACATTAATATAGAAAAGAAAAAGAGTCCATGCTTATTGCGTTACTCTGACTTCCTTCAAAATTTCTTTAAAAAAACACTTTTTATCTCTTTAAATTATCTTCATAATTTGTCTTTTTTCCTTTAACTGCTTTTCGTAACCTCCTTTTTCAAAACTCCTTAATTGAATAGATGCATAATATTTTGTATGTATAGTATATTATTTATTATAGTATAGTATTATTAGTATTTAGAATATAAGTCTGTTTATGTAAATTGTATATAAGTACATAACTTTGAATTTTTGACTGTACACTACAACTATCGCCTTTTCTGTCTTACTTTTTCCTTGTCCACCCAACGGTTGTCTGGAAGAGATCGCTACAAAGCGATAAGACCGCCGATTGTACCTGTATTTGGTTATTTGTAAGTTTTATAATTTTTTTTTGGTGCAATAAAGTGTACTCTATCTATCTATCTATCTTATTTACGAGATAGTCCGATTGGCAATATTTAATTAGAGTTCCACTTTCCAGAGCGGCATTTTTTTTTACTGTTTTCTTTTTAATCTATATTTTTTAATCTGTGATATGATAATGAATAAATAAACATCCGGGCCAAATATCACGTTCATACAAGCACCTCTTTAAGCTGACACAATAAGTCAGTCATTGTTATTGTTATATGACTGCAAATTTCGCAATCTCGTGATTTCATTGAGATATTTGATATCATGAGGATTGTTTAGTGGCTTGCGGTGGTACAGAGTACTAATAATTAAACCATCTAAAGACTTAACCTGGCTTTATGAAAAATTCAATTCAATTCAAAATTAAAATGCACGAACTGAGATCGACAACGGCTCGATTCAAAGTTGTCCCTTGCAACTTGTGTACAGTTACTCCCCAACATAATATTAAAGGTAACATTTTTCTTTAAATTTTACCTTGTCCACAAAGCGCATGAAATTCGGTTGTTGATAGTTCGATTCTCACACCAACCAAAGGGACGTTGTTCTTTATATCTTTGTCATTGCATTTAAAACAATTCGATTTCGGTAGGTATACCTATATATAGTTTTTCAAGTGAAGTTAAGTACTAAATCGTTTGAAGTTGGAGATGGGCGACCGTGTTAGACGTTAGATACTTTAGGTAGTCCAATATACCTAATAGATACTTTAGTATATGTCCATCAACACTCACACGCACAGTCATACGAAGTTTTCGTCTTTTCATCGTAATTTTCTACTGTTTTAAAACCTAAATGTGAGAATAGTTGTTACGCAACTTTAAATCAATATAGCTCCTAAACGGCCGGTCAAATCGAAAAATGTTGAAAGAAAACTAAAAATGTTTTTTAAATACCTATTCAACGATACCCCACATGACATAGTTTGTTGAATTTAATTTTTTAATTTTTCACAATATGGCGTCCAGTAGTCGCCATATTAAATTTACACTAACGTCATGTCTTTAGTGACACTTTCCGGACTGAAAGAAATCGATTGACGTGCGAATCATTAAAATCGGTCCAGGCGTTTGGTCTGTATAGTGCTTCAAAGGAACATACATACATACATAGCCTGATAAACACATTACCCTTTGCGTCCCGCAGTCGGGTAAAAAAGAGGAGCGTTTGTCGTACTGAATATTTGCAAATTCTGTTTTTACAATAGGGGTGGAAGCAATATTGTATCACCTTTATGAAACTGAGCTAGCAATATTGTCCTCAAAAATCGATCAAGCTATGTTGTATTTAAAAAAAGAATGTTTCCGACTATTCAATTCGTTCTTCACGTTAATCGCTATTTTACATTTTATGACAGCGTGAAGAAAGGCATCTTTGATAAATATGAGAACGTTTATGTATGTCTGTTTCACCAAATCTTTAAAGTTGTTACTCAGCTTGTACATAAATAAATAAAAATAAAAAAGCCTTTTATTTCCTACTAATACCTATTACATAGTATTTTTTTACATTTACACTTTTAAGATACTTATTTAACTAATAGTGATATCTGCAGGAACCCCATATTGGGTGAAGGCCTCCTCCAAAGATGCCCATTTGTCTCAGCTTGTACATATTTTGTCATATTCAGCCTAATAGCGTCCACTGCTGGACAGGCCTCCTCCAAAGGCTTCTATGACGTTACAATTCAGAGGTGTTTGCCGTAGTCACCGCGCTCGGCATGTGAGTTGGTGACCACATTTAGGTGGTAGCTGTAGTTTGGTGCTCACTTACTTACTTATCGTATCAGCTAGTGTCAGAGTTGTTCAAGCCGCCCAGTAGGCCTCTGACATGACTTAACGACTGTTGTCTAATGACTACAACAGGGACCGACAGCTTAACGTGCCCTCCGAAGCACGGCGACGCTCACAAATTAAACCACTTTGGCGGTCACCCATCTATGGAATGACCGCGAACTTGGAAGCTTAACCTCGGACCGTTGAGAGCATCTAGCTTCAAGCTATAGAGTATGGTGCTGCTGCCTGACTACCTGGTGTACCCATAGTCGCCTTTTACGACACCCACGGGATGGAATGGGGAAGCTCCGTTATTTTTTCTAGACCGAAAACCACACGGCTAAAAATTTCATCAGTAAATTATAAATCATGATTATATTTTGATGTCAGCTTTGTGTACAGTCATCAAGAGAGATGCCATATCTAACAACGATAATATCTATTCTACATCATCATCATCATTACAGCTAAATAGGTCCACTGCTGGACAAGCCTCCTTCAAGAATCGTCTTGGGGGGATATGCCATAATCGCCACGCTTGGCAGGCGGGTTGGCGATCGCAGTAAGATGGTCATAGTAATCAGAAGGAAGCCGCTGCCCATCCTCTGGTAGATATTCCCTCGGGTCGACTTCTACGCCCCCCACGGGATGAGATGGGGTGATGATATTCTGATTCTGATATTTGTCGCCATCACCACACAGCATGCTATGCACCATCATGCATCTATTCTACAGCGTAAATATAATAAGCGCGTGGTGAAATAATGATCTGAAAGGGGATTTATATTTAACCTTACCCCTTGAATTGTCTTTCAATTTAATTAAGGGCAAATTAGCCAGTAAATGTTGCTATTGACTGGGTACTTTGCTAACCTACAATATTACCGAATGGTTTCAGAGGCAGTTAAGTAAAAGCGAACTCTTCTTTTGAGATGAAACTAATGAATTGTCAGCTTTTCAGCTTTTCAACGTTGTCAGCTTTGTGTACAGTCACCAAAAGAGATGCCATATCTAACAACGATAATAACTTTTTTCGAGCTTAAAAATAATAAGCGCGTGGTGAAATAATGATCTGAAAGGGGATTTATATTTAACCTTACCCCTTGACTTGTCTTTCAATTTAATTAAGGGCAAATTAGGCAGTAAATGTAGCTATTGGCTGGGTACTTCGCTAACCTACAATATTACCGAATCATTTCAGAGGCAGTAAAGTAAAAGTAGAAGCGAACTCTTCTTTTGAGATGAAACTAATGAATTTATAGAAACTATAATCTCAATTTATTTGCTAAATACCTACAAGACTAGTTTATTAAAATAGTTAACGCTAAATTAAAATCTAAACTTTAAATATATCAAATTCAAAATTCGTACACATACATACATACATAGACTCACGCCTGTTTCCCAGAGGGGTAGGCAGAGACAACGGATTTCCATTTGTCACGATCTTTGCATACTTCTTTTGCCTCGATTACTGTCATTATATTCTTTATACATGCTCGCCGGTTTAAGGTATTTCTGACCTGCCCTTTCTTGAGAACATCTCCAATTTGGTCAGAGAATGTTCGACGTGGTCTTCCCCTTCAAAATTCGTGCCAGTGGGTAACGTTCCTAGAATGCTGGCAGCATTGCCACGTTGAGTAGCAATGCTCAGTTGTTGAGCGAAATATAGGCCAGAATTTCGGGAACGTGGCGTTTCTACTAGTCGAGCTGCCGTTTCTTGAATTTATTAAAACATTTTATCATTATAAAAAGGTAACTTAATACATATCCTGGGACAGTATTCACACCCAAATTAAGCAGAGCTTGTACTGACAAAATGCTTTGTATCTATGTATATCAAAGCATTGTGTCAGGACGGTGTCAAAACGAAGTCAATGTGTACCTACTTCTATTTTTGTTATTTTTAGTTATATGTTTTAAAATAAAATAAAAAAGGTTTTTATTAACATAGACTTTAAAAAAGCGCTTGTAAATAGTCAGAACGTGTTTGTTGTAATATAGTTGTATACATTATTATTTCTAGTAACATAGATATTTAGGTACACATTGTATGAAAACATTAATAAAATTTATTTTATTATAGCATTGATATTTAGCTAGCTCGTATCAAGTTATTGTCAAGAGATTATGTTTATTTATCTAGTTTATGTCTAATATTTTTACTACATATTGTCAATGGTTCTGTCTATATTAAGGTACCTATTATTATTATGACGGACCTTGTGTTAATAACGACGGTCACGCTTTAATGCTACCACCGGATCCAATGCGCCCCAACTGAGAAGACTCAGCGAAACAAACTCAGTGGGTTCATCTACTACCGGTTTCAACACGACCCAGTTGAGACGGTCCGGCGAAACATACTCAAGCGGGCATGAACACGGGATTTGGTCCAATTAGAGTAAGTAATTATTTAGTTGGCAAACACAATATATGCTCGATCGGTTGTCTGATCGGTTTACTCAGTATTGTATATTAAACCGACCAAATTGAGCCGAGTCAAATTTGTTGTCACAAACCCCCGTGGTTTAAGTGGCAGTAAGAACTGTACTCAAACTTTATAAATATTTGTATCTTTTTATTTTATTTATTTACTTAAATTAAAGCGGTTGGACACCAATTACAACATTTAAAGATAATTATTACAAGAATTATTTTAAATATAAATATATAAACATAAACATTGATTTTAAAATACAACCATACATCATTCTCACAGAAACGCAAACATTCTGACAATATATCCAACCATCCATCCGCAAACAAATCACGGTCAGGATTGACACACAGGAGAGTGCTAAGTGCTGTGAGGCTGCGCGGTATAGGTGACTTACCGCGCGCTACGTATGGTAATAAATAAAAAAAAAGATAATTACACCCAGACTCAGGATAGACAGACATGCTCATGCACACAAATATCTGTCCAGGGCAATTAGGCCAACCGGCCTGTCAAAGAAGATCTCACTGTGTACCATATTTGGAGGGTGTAGAAGTCAACCTGAGGGAATATATTCCAGAGGACGGGCAGTAGCTTCTTTGGGCAGCAGATAGTGGGTGATTCCCAACCTGGGGCTCTACCGGCTAAGTCGCCGAACATCGTATTCGTGAATGGCGTTAAAATAAATAAAGGTTAAAAATGGCTTAATCAACCGTTAAATCGGCTTCAACGTTGACAATCGATTCCGGACCATTTATGATGTCACATGTTCTCATGAAAGCCGATTTAACGATTGATTAAGTCATTTTTAACCTTTATTTATTTGAACTCCATTTAAGAAATCGATGTTCGGCGACTTATCCGGTAGCGCCCCAGGGGGCTACCGGCTATGTCGCTGAACATCGTAATAGTGATCGGCGTTCAAATAAATAAAGGTTAGAAATGACTTTATAAATCGTTAAATTTCTTTCGTGAGCACATATGACGTCATAAATGGACCGGAATCGATTTTAAACGTCAAAACCGATTTAACAATTGATTAAGGTTTCTAACCTTTATTTATTTGAACGCCGATCAATATCCCGATGTTCGGCAACTTAGCCGGTAGCTACCTGGACAGATATTTGTGTACATGAACATATCCGTTTGTCTTGAGTCTAGGTGTAATCACACTAATATTATAAAGGCGAAAGTTTGTGAGTGTGTATGTTTGTTTCGCTTTCACACAAAAACTACCGGACAGATTTTGATACAACTTGGTAGTAATATAACTTATATCGGAATAACACATAGGCTATCATTTATAAAGTTAAACTCGGATAGAACCGCAGGGCACAGCTAGTTAGCTAGTTATCTATAATAAGTATGTATTTAACAAAAGAAAAGTAGTATAATATGTAGTTAAATACATAGGTACATACTTCAGTTATCTGGTTTCCATAGCACAAGCTTTGCTTAGTTTGGCATCAGATGGTCGTATGTGAATAATGTCCCAGGATATTGCTTCATTAATATTTAAATCAAATAGTCGGTAACTGTTTTATTAACTTTTTCAATCATAAAATTAATAAACATCGTCAACTTCTAATTTCCAGCTGGTTTTAATCTAAAACAAAGAAAAAATACGCAAGAAAAGTCAATGCACTATGTCCTAGCCTTAATTAATCTATCTGTAGCTAAAGTAGTAAACCTCTATACGCAGTAGAGAGGCAATCACAGTAAAAGCGTCGCTAGTTATAATCGGCCACTTGATGCGTACTGTCAGCCTACAAACAGACCATTGCTTTTTTCTATGAAACGACTAAAAAAAGGCGCTGCAATCTACTTGAGATAATTATTTATTATGATCATCCCATCGCATCAGGGGGTGTAAAAGCTGTTCTGGGGAATATCTACCAGAAAACGGGCAGCAGCACCCTTTATGTAATAATGACTACCATTCTGTGATCGCCAGGTGTGGCGATCAACATGTGGCAAAGTCATGCCCTAAGTGGCGAAATAGATATAATGAACTAAAATCTTGTCCATCGACTTGAAGTAAATTTGAATTATTATTTATTAACATTCAGTTTTGTTAATCATCAATTTTATGTATTAGTTACAAGCTGTCCAGTAGACGTCGTTTAAATAATGGAAAATAGATAATCTGATCAGTTCACCACCTATCCGGTCCAATTGTAAATCCGAACTATCTACATAGGTACCTATTACCCACACACAAAAAAGGAAATCATTAAATTTTGTCCGGTCGATGAGGAATTCATTTATTAAAGATGGCGTTGTGTATCTACGGATTATTTTCTTATTTTTAGGTTTTCTAATTTTTCCAATGCGCAAAGAAACTTCTAGATGCTAAATGCACAAAGATAAAAAATGCAACCAAATCACTCAATCCATTTGTCATCATCAATAAAGACGTTTTATACAAAATATATTTCCATATCTTTTGTTTTGATTTTTTACAGGTGTTCTGATACAAAAAAAAACAAATAATATATGAATCCAGCTAATCTGAGTTATGATGAAACTAACCCAGCTTACTTTATTTATGTATATAAATATAGAAACATTTAGTTGCGATCTCGATTGTTTCCTCATTTGTTAATATAAAACGTTTTAAAAAGCTTGCCAGGGCTGACCCGTCAAAATATGAGAACAAAAATTAAAAAGTCAATCTGTAATGTATTTTGCAGAACTAAGGTAAATACTTATGAGGTGTATATGTAGCTCCGTTTATTACAGGGTACAACCCTAATAATTCACCAGGCTGACCCTTTATTACGTTCCATAACCCTGAAACTACCGTCAAATACCAAACTTTTGACGATTATTCAGCTGGCGTATGATGAGGTAATGAAAAATTTAAATGCAATGTCATTATAACCCTTCTACATAACAAATTAAGTTCATTTTCATATCGTAACCCAGCTTTTAAGTGAATTATTTATCTTTCCAACTCAGTTTAAATTAGTATCTTACTATTATGTTAATAGAACTCTATTTTGAAATGTATTAGAATGGTTAATATGTCCCGCATGTATTAGGATGAAGGATATATTACTACCCTCCATTTAATAAGTATTGGGTTGGGATTTTGGGGTATAACTAAACTAGTGCAAATGAGTATTCATGAGATAACCGTCAACTGTAAATAGTTACTTATATAAACTGTCATATATATAATAATATCTAGGGACAATGTCACACAGATCATCCTAGCCCCAAACTAAGCAAAGCTTGTACTATGGGTACCAGGCGACGATATACATACTTATATAGATAGATAAATACCTACTTAAATACATAGAAAACATCCATGACTCAGAAACAAATATTCGTGCTCATCACACAAATATTTGCACTTACCGGGATTCAAACCCAGGACCACCAGCTTCGTAGGCAGGAGCACTACCAACTAGGCTACGGTGACCGTCATATAAGTACAGCTTTCTTTTTTTTTGATAAGGCAGGAGGAATGCCTACGTATGCCACCCGAAAAAAGTGTCTGTGGGTGGGTATGTCGGACTCGCAACGACTAAACCTAAACTGTCATGGATTTCTCTTGGCGCCTGATGAAGGGAGCCCCGGGAACGCGGGTATACTGCTCCGGTGCCCCTCTTTTGTGCCATGTCCCAGATGGTCGGGACAAGTACCCTAGGAGGGCTCTGAATTGCCCTACCCTATTGCCGACTCCTGCCAGTCTGGCACAGCGACTGCGCCACAAACAGATCGCTGTCTTCATGTGGTGGCAGTAGAGGACACTTCCCATACTGCCACCGCAGCCCGTTCGGCGGTCTTCTTCTGCAGCATGACTGCCTCACAGAAGGAGACGATGGTGTCATATAAGTACGGCCTACAATCTTTAAGCCGTCGTTAGTAAATTCTAACACTCTTATTTCTAATAAAATTAAGGAACCACGAGATGATCAGTGGTCAAATATTTGGTTCTAAACTATTGAATACGCATTAATATTGATGGATATTCTCGTATGGCATTCTGAACTTTGGCATAATACTAGTACTAATAACTAGTGTGTCAACATAAGCTAATGCGAAGCGCGATGTCGGTAGACCTCTGCTTCGATTTAAAGACTGCACCAAACGGGATATGGCTGCTTTTAAAATTGACCACTGTAGCTGGGGAAAGCTCGCTGAAAATAGAGTTGAATGGCGCAAACGTGTAGTGGAGGGTCGTTAGATCTGTGACGAAGCCTGGTTCGGAGTACTTGCTGATAAGAGACAGAAGCGACATGAAAGCGGCTCGGCACCAACCACCGCAAACTTCTCTTGTCAGGCCTGCGGCAGGCTATGTCGCTCTCGCATCGGTTTGTTTAGCCACCAGAAGAAATGTCTCTCAGACAATGCGCCGTAAATCGCCTGTAACAGATGCAAAGGCCATATATATACAACATAAGTACTTACTGTACTTCGGAGCACCTATATATATTTATATAATGTGTATGGACTGCCTCGTTGGTCTAGTGGTAGCGTGTTCAACCGCAGAAAATGAGGTCCTGGGTTCAAATTCCGGGTCGGACCAAATACATATTTTGGGATTTTTCCGTAAAATGAAATTTCTCAGTATCAGCCAGAAGTCTGGAAGTTGGCGGTATTACACCCCTGTGCCTCGGAGAGCACGTAAAGCCGTCGGTCCTGTACCTGACCTCTTTCCGGTCTTTCCGGCTAGTCGTCCCATCGGATCATGAGAGTGATAGAATAGAAAGTGCCCCTGTGTTTGCGCACACACCTGTGCACTAGAATATGTCCTGCGCAATTGGCTAATCTCCATTGAGAATGGCTGCCGTAGCCTAAATTCGACCAGGAAGACATCATTATCAATGTATGTGGTATTTATAAATAAAGTCATCTATACATATAAGAAAATCGTAGGAAAGTCAAAACTGTACATTAAATATTTTTTTAAAAGGATATCTAAGGCGGCATCTACAATCGATATCTAAACCAAAAATAGGGTTATTAGAATTTTTTAAATGTTTTTAAAAATACTGCATGGATTTACTTCAAATTTTGCATGAATATTACTAAGAGGTCGGGTTAACATATAGACTACATATTATTACACTATCACCTGCGGAGGAGGAGCTGTGATAATTTGTAAAGTTTAACGTGGGTAAAACCGCGGGGCACAGCTAGTTTATAATAAAACTGATGCTCTTCACTACCTACTAATTGTGTGCAACTGATGTGTCAGCATCGTTTGGGGAGGTACTCAAATAATAGGTATCCTATTAGTATTCCACGAAGCAGAAACGACAAACGATAGTTCCCGATAATTGCCAAAACCCTCATCATGGCAGCTATCGTTACAAAGTGATATAACCGTTTAAACTTCCGCTATTTGTACCAATTACCGTTATATGGATTAAGGTGGCAATTTATAATGAAAATGATGTTTTGTGTGGGGATAAGGTAACTATTTTTGTTGTTTTTATACGCTTTGTCAGCTTTATAGGTTATTTAATCGTTTTTGTTTACATGTATGTAGTTAAGATAGATATATAGAACATGCTTTATGGCACCAAATACTAATGTACACACATTTTCTGCAAGCAAAATATCGGTACAATCAGCAGTATTATCGCATAAAGTAATCAATTCGACAGAATGTGTTTTAGTTTTGGTTTTGTGAATATGTAACGCAATTTTTTCTATCTTTTTTTTGTGGGCGCTTTTGATATTTTTTTATTTAATAGCTGTTGTTAATGCTTTCAAATCTGAATCATAATTTTGATAGATATATCGAAATCGAATGGATTAAA
The DNA here is from genome assembly GCA_951640165.1 of Pseudoips prasinana. Lineage (NCBI taxonomy): Eukaryota > Metazoa > Arthropoda > Insecta > Lepidoptera > Nolidae > Pseudoips > Pseudoips prasinana. The sequence goes on along the minus strand of OX621259.1, from coordinate 10,281,853 downwards.
ATAGAAAATTGAAGTAAAAATGAAAAGGTTTATAAACTTCGCTGGGCAGAATCTACAGAGTCTGGGCAGAAAGTGGAAAATTGATAGTTAGCAAATCACCACGTACATACTTTATTTTTAAATACTGCGAAATCGTTAAAAAAACATGTGGTCCGCTCGCTTAAGTGGTTAATGTCCATAGCCTTAGACTCGCGAGTAACCGAGCTTTGCCCCCTCCCCGATGAGCTCTAGCAACCTCAACGCACCTGTTATAATAACATCGACATAAAAATGATATTGGCTTGAGCCTAATGTGTAAGGCACATCCGTAGTCAAACAGTTTGTAAAAGGAAAAAACAACGCTATGCTCTTACTGATGCAAATGTAGCTATTGTTTACCTGTTCACCTCTAGTTACTAAAGCTAAAACTTTTGGACATGGAAGAATTTTACATCCAAACGAAACTTATCTCTATGTTGTTTAAATGGAAATCAGGAAAATAAGGAATTACTTACGTTTCTAGTCCGAAATAAAAAATACTCTGCCTCAATCTACACACATTATACAAAACACCAGCTCGTAACAGTATTTAATCAATTATAGACATCCCCTACTAACCCATGATAAATTTACAAACAAGGCTACGGAAAAGTTTCACACGTTTGTAGTTTTAAACTTTTAGTTTTCAAAGCATAACTTTGTGGCATCCGTCATTATTAGAGATCGGATAATTGAAATGATTTAAGTGGTTGTTAATAAAAGTTGCCAAAAAGAATCGTACAATACGTACATTAACAGGGCAACTGTAATTTATGTTGAATTGGGTTTATTACATTTCAAGGAGTATGCACTTACATTTAAATTTCCTGGGATTTCGGGTTTTTCAATGCTTGCCATAATAGCCAACATCCGATTATCCGATCTCTGGTTATCACTCAATTCGATACAATGCAGTTTATAGGAATGCAATTAACGTGAATGGACAAGCAAACTAAAACTTAACTGTAACTTGAAAATTCAGTTTCTTTTAGGGCGTAGACTTAAATTCGATTATCTGATGTTTTGGTACTTCGCAGTCCCTAAATGTACGACCTTGTGGTACCTTTCGTATTTCTTCTACATTAATTTGTTGTCTTATTCGGGCTGGTTTTCTTAACTCATAGTTAAGTTAAGTTTAGTACACTTATAATCACCTACTAAGGGCCATGGGAGTATTTTTAAAAGAGTTTTTATATCGCTAATATATTTCATACATTTTTAACCCAGGATCTTATTATCTGGCAAACACGTTTTATATTTACAATATATTACTATACAAATACTGTTTATTGTACACAAATATTAACATGTGAGAGAAACATTGCATTAAAATATTTCAATGGGCGGTCTCATCGCTAACTGCGATATATATTTAATAGGACAGATTCATTCGCTTCTACATTAAAAATCCTTAAATGATAATAATCATCATCATCATCATATCAGCCTAAAGACGCCCACTGATGGACAAAGGCGTCTCCCAAAGATCTCTAGAATTGCAGGTCATGCGCTATACGCATCCAGCGACTTTAGCGTTTGACTTAGAAAGTATACCTAGTTACACAAAATCGATAATGTCATTGGTCTAATCTCTTCACAGTTTCTTCTGAAAAGGAAAAGTTTACGAGGCGTCTATATTGCCTGTCGTCAAATTAGTTCCACTAGTCATTACGAAACCCCACAATCGCGGGTCCCGTGTGTGTGATACCCCAAAAGTTTCAGCACCAACCTATCGTAACAAATTTCAAAGGAAAATGTGTTTTAATTTACACAAATCGACCTCCATGGACGGCCACCCTTTTCCAACATTACACTTTTAATGGCTTTTCTGAGTAAATAAATTAAAAATGTTCGTACAACGTCATGGAGTTTGGTCATGAATTATGTGGAGGCGAACTTTTGGGCGCTTCTGGAGTATTGGATTTGGCGGTTCATTTGAGAGCATAAAAATATTATGCACTTTATTTATTAGGTCATTAAAATGAAATGGTATTAAAAACCGGCCAAGTACAATTCAGGTCCATATGAAGGGTTCCAACCAATATCTATTAAAACGGCAAAAAAATCACGTTTGTTTTATGAACTTCCATTAAATATTTTTTTTAGTTTCATTGCATTATTTATTTTTAATGTGAATATATGAATAAATATTCTGTGATTATTTCAGGCGTCTACATTTTGCCGTTATCAATATCGAGCAAAAACTAGCAGAAAAATCACGTTTTCTGTATGTTTATTTTATTCTGTTTTTTAGTAGGTATTTGTTGTAATGAGGCAACGGAAATACATCGTTTTTAAAAAAATCAAATGTTGATTTTGAATGGAAACAAAATTTGAGTAGCAATTATTAAAATTTAAAATGTCTAAAACATTGAAATTTTAATAATTCCTACTTAAATTTTGTTTCCATCCATATATGTGATATAACACGGTTCACGGAATACAGCCTGATGACAGGCGAACAAACAGACAGACAGCGGATTCTTAGTAATAGTGTCCTGTTTTATGCTTTGGCTACGGAACCCTAAAAATGGAAATGAGTCAAATTTAAGTATCAATTATAAAATTTAAGTATCAATTATTCAACATTTTTCCAATAAAATTTCTTAGTATCAGCCCGGAGTCTGGGATATGGCGGTATTACACCCCCGTGCTTCGGAGAACATGTACGTCTAGTTACGTCCTGTACCTTAAATGTTCCCAGTCGTGTCGCTAGTCGTCCCATCGGATCATGAGGCTGATAGAATAGAAATTGCCCCTGTGCTTGCGGACACACATGTGCATTATAATATGTCCCGCGCAGAAAGCTCGTATCTGGCCGTAGTCGAGGCCAAAATTCGGCTAGGAGGATAACATTTACACAAAAAAAATCTTCACCGATCTACCAAAGCACTTCAAATAATACATTAAGGCTGATTTCAGAGTGACGTGCGCGGCACGCGCCGGCGGCCAGCGCGTCTCAACAGCCATTTTAAGTGTACGCAACGGCGCGTGCGGGACGCGTCACTCTGAAACGCTAGCTGCCAGTAGAGGAGCTCGGGCAGTGCTGGCCGACGGCGCGCGTGTCACCGGCGGCGCGTTTGAACTGCGTGGCTATGAAACGCAACTACTATCTAGTGTAATTGTAAGCGCGCGCGTTTGGACGGCGCCGCTCGCCGGCGCGACTCTGAAATCAGCCTTAGTGACACATATTTCAAACACAATAGTCACAACAATGGAGTCTGCCTTAATGCTTAATGGTTGAAAAGCATTTAGTACATATTATATAAATATAATTACACCCAGACTCAGGACAAACGGACATGTTCATGCACACAAATATCTGGGTTACCAACCACGCCAACCGGCCCGTCTAATATTCATATACTGCTGTGCCCCGCGGTTTTACCCGCGTTAAACTTTATAAATTATAGCCTATGTGTCAATCCAGGTAACACCCTGGATATTAATAACAGTTGGTATGGAGTTAGCTCGCTAGCTAACTCCATACCAACTTTTATTGAAATCGCTCCGGCCGCTTAGACGTGAAATATAAAATAAATAAAATGAAAAAATATATTCACGTAGACTTTAAAAAAGCGCTTGTAAATAGTCAGAACATGTTCGTAGTAATATATAATTAATTTATAATTATTTCTAGGTACATATAGATATTTAGGTACACGGATTGTAGGAAATAATTTACAATAAGATTTATTTTATAACAGTAACGATATTTAGCTAACTTAAATTAAGTTATTTTCAAGGATCATGTGTAGGTTTAATTAACAAAATTTTAAATTTTAGCTATAGTTTTAAGAAGTAACAAACATACGGACTCACAAACTTTCGCCTTTATAATATTAGTGTGATATCAGCCGAAAGACGTCCGCTGCCCGCATCCAGCGGCAAAAAACAGGATATTCTTCAGAAAATTTGTTGATTAAGAATATAGAATTTTTTGGCCGTTTTATAAATAAGAATATATTTGCGATTTTTATTTCGTCTGTTTGGAACTTTGATAAGTTTAGTTATTCTTATCCTTTAGTCGTTTATTATAAGAAAACTTTTCGATATTTTGCTTCTTAACTTCGATTGGAATCATAAACCCACATCAAAAGATGTCAACGGCAAAAACTCATTAAAACATTTTCTTTGCTTTGCCAAGATCATCATATCTACTGCATTAATAAGATCAATTTGTATCCAAACCTAACCTAACCTAATTTATATTATACTAGCGGCCCGGTACGTGCTTCGCTACGCTTTTAAGTATTAGTACAAATTGTTTGTATATGGGACTATAGAAAGATGTTAATTTTACACTTTTTCAAGACTTTTTTTTAAATTTTCTCTACGTACAAACCTTCCCTGGACTTCCACAAATAATTCAAGACCAAAATTAGCCAAATCTGTAAAGGTGTTGTTGAGTTATAACATTACAACGAAAAGTGGCATGATTTTTATATATATAGATATGCACACGTGAGTTTGTTCCTAATTCAAATTATTTATTTCCTGAATAAAAGAAAAAGTAGTTTTTTTGTCACATGTATTTTAATATTTAAAAAAAAAAATATTAAAAAAAAATTCTGGCAGTGTTTCTCAGTAGCTGCCACGTCATGCTCTGCACGGTAGAGTAAAAATATTGACGATTCCACACAAATGTAATATTTTAACGGAATAAAATAGTTTTGAGTTTCAGAGTTTGCTTTTATTAGGATATCACCTAGTGCTAGACTCATGCTTTTTTCTTTAAGTTCATTGTTAGAACATTTTGAGAAAGAGTAAACCCTAGTTACCATGTTCTAGCTATTCTAAAGTTTGCAACGGGGACAAAGTGTATATTCTGCATCGATATACAAAGTAGTTTTAAGTTTACTTTATAGTTCCCAAAGTCGGATGTTCAAATTGCGAGTGAAGTTTGGTTTCTGCACCGATGCTAGCCCGACACCAAGTAGTATTAAGACTACTACATAAATACTTTTAACTTCTGACGTGTTCTGCGTAACGTTAACGTATCTATGTATTGAATAGTTTAATGTATGTTTTGAACCTAGTACCAAGTAGTTCGTTATATGAATAGGGAGCTTGTTATGGAAACTAATACAGTTTCCTATAAATCATTTATTCGTTATGCTAACTCTATAGCAAAGAATCACTAGTTTGTCCTTATTTATAGTATTTGTATAGTGCAAGTCGTTATTTTTCCATATTTGATCTAACAGACATTATATTCTGATGTAGATATTCAGATGAAACATTATCTCTCTATCTTGATTTTGTCTCATAAATATGGAGTTAATTAGTGAGTGAATATTGTGTGACCGTAAACCTATATATAGACCATAAACGAAGAGTTCTCTGAATTAGGCTTCATAACGATATACTGCAGCATAGATGTATGTCCGATATATGTAAATAAGTTGAATAGACTTTATATGAGGATGCCACACAGTGATAGACTCGTTCGCTTTTCTTTGAGTTCATTGGTTAAACGCTGTAAGAAAGAGATAAACCCTAGTCACCATGTTCTAGCTATTCTAAAGTTTGCAACGGGGACAAAGTGTCTACACTGCATCGATATACAAAGTAGTTTTAAGTTTACTTTATAGTTCCCAAAGTCGAATGTTCAAACCGGGAGTGAAGTTTGGTTTCTGCACCGATGCTAGCCCGACACCAAGTAGTATTAAGACTACTACACAAATACTTTAACTTCTGACGTGTTCTGCGTAACGTTAACGTATTTGTGTAATTTTAACTGTTTAATATGTGTTTTGAATCTAGTACCAAGTAGTTTCGTTATATGAATTGGGAGCTTGTTATAAAAACTAATCTAGGATGCACAGCAGTGCCCGCTCACAATCGAGCGCGAAGCAACACTGCCGTACCATCCTTTTCTGGAACCATTTCGCCGCATTTTCAGGGCCTTATTTGAGAACCTCTGGATATGACCAGGAGGCTGAAATTTTCATCATCTAGTAAGCTAAAATTTCAAGTCGGTAGATCATTTATTTCCGAAGCTAAGTGAAGCAAAGTTTCCCATTTTCGACACAGACACATGATCTGGCACTTCTCATTGACTTAGAGCGCTGAAATTTGGTACAGAGGTAGAGTTTAACGCCCACATAGAGGAAACACTAGTGACTGACCTGGTGACTCGGATGAGAAACCGTAACCGTAGAACCGAAACTCAGCGTTATCGACCTTTGCAAAATTTATTCTGCGTAGTGCGAAAATAATCAGCTTTCTGCGAAAAAAAAATGAAATCCCACTAAATTCATTCTGTTAAAAACTAGCCAAGTCTCGATGGATCTGATTGTTAATCTCTAAAAAGTAACAAAATCTCGAAACAAAGTTGAGCCAAGTTTAAGGTTCCCTACAGCAATTTCTTTATTATTTAATATTATTATGTGACTTGGCCGTTGACCTGTACCCACTAACGTGTAAAAGTATTCAACCGTTGAACCGTTTTTACACGTTAGGGTACAGGTCATCGGCCAAGTCACATAACATTAAATATAATAATAAGACAAAGTTGAGCCAAGTCTAAGGTTCCTTACAGCAATTTCTTTATTATTTAATGTTGTGTGACTTGGCCGTTGACCTGTACCCACTATCGTGTAAAAGTATTCAACCGTTGAACCGTTTTTACACGTTAGGGTACCGGTCAACGGCCAAGTCACATAACATTAAATATAATAATAAGACAAAGTTGAGCCAAGTCTAAGGTTCCTTACAGCAATTTCTTTATTATTTAATGTTGTGTGACTTGGCCGTTGACCTGTACCCACTATCGTGTAAAAGTATTCAACCGTTGAATCGTTTTAACACGTTAGAGTACATACAGGTCATCGGTCTAGAGATTTCATTACTAGATTAGATATCGCTATATAAAAAACTAGTTATGTTTAGTTAAATAATTAAAATAACTATCTTATAACTATGTAAAGTAATAGGTATTAGTAGGAAATAAAAGATTTTTTTATATTTTATTGCTCATCTACACACCAATACGCGTCTTGATTAATTCACGTCAGTGGCAAGCACGTGGAGAACTTCTGTTGTATGATTTCGACCAAAGCGGAATTGGCGAGTACAGTCGACGAGTAGGTTATAATAGATTTTTAGGAATGCAACCATGGAGCATGCATGGGTAAGGCTTTACAACATGTGCTCTGGTTTACAGCCCTATTTAATGGCCCAGCGACACTGGTTAACATATAACTACAACGTGTTATTTAAATAGCGTATTACTTGCAAATAAGTAAAGCTAATAATTGAAATTAACGTTTTATAAGCTGTGGTGGAGAATAAGCAAACTCCGCTTGAAGGCAGCGCCGTATTAAGTAGTATCCTTACAGAATAAAACCTTGACAATAACTTAATTTAAGTTAGTTAAATATCGATACTGTTATAAAATAAATCTTATTGTAAATTATTTCCTACAATCCGTGTACCTAAATATCTATATGTACCTAGAAATAATTATAAATTAATTATATATTACTACGAATATGTTCTTACTATTAACAAGCGCTTTTTTAAAGTCTACGCGAATAAAAACCTTTTTTATTTTTATTTTATTTATTGATAAGCAACTGAATTCAATGATCATTATCTTAGAGGGTCCTGGTGGCAAGCACTGTATGAGACTTCAACACATAGCCTACTTACAGAGATTCCGCGACGAGCAAAGTAGCAGCTTGTGCAAGAGTTTCAGTTTCGTGCGCAGTTCTTTTCTCACTTGCACTAGTCAATTGGCACTGTTAACTTTCACTTTCCACTTCTCACGGTACATAGCCGGTCCTGCGCTGTCCGCATCCGCCGACTTCTCGCGAGCCTTGCCAGATCGTCGGTCCACCTTGTAGGGCTCGCCACTCGAGAACCTTTTTGCCCCATAGGCCGTCGGTTCTATAAGTCGGCCACTTCAGTTTGGCGATTCTTTGGGCTATGTCTGCTACTTTCGTTCGCCTGCGGATTTTTTTATTCGAGCGCGCAGGGATACTCCGAGCATACTTATGCAAGTATATTGCATGCAAAAATGCCAGCATAATTAATTTTATAGATATCGTTTTATGGTTTTTATGTACAGACGCCAGCACCTCCAGCTACCACAATCTGTCAAATTTCTCTTATAGATTTTCAACTTTATTACATAAGGTTCACTTTCAATTGAGGAAATTTGACAGATTGGGGTAGCTTGATGTGCTGGCCTCTGTACTAAGCTATAGTTGTCTACACTATTATTGTTGTTTTTAATAATTCTTAGGTTATATCTGTGATGTTTTGTTTTTATCTGAATTTGTACGATTTAATTTTACATAAAAATAAAAACATTTTACTTTAAAACTTTTTTTTTCTCTTTTTTACTTTCTACTGTCGGTACAAGTCTCGTCATTAGTCATATTGTGACGCTATTGACGTCTCGTCTAGGTCTTACGTGTAACTATTATCTGAAAACGTGGGGATTTTAAATGATCCAAAAACTATCCGTTCATCATGTCAGCCAAAGTACGTCCAATGCTGGACAAAAGCCCGAAGCCGAATAATGGGTGGATATGCCATAATTGTCACTCTTGGCAGACGGGTTGGCGATCGCAGTTTGATGGTCATAGTTCACAGAAAAACGCTGCTGCCCGTACTCTAGTAGGTATTCCCTCGGACGATTGCTACGCTCCCCACGGGATGAGAAGGGGTGACGATATTCTATGCCGTCACCACACAGCAATTATCAGTATCAAACTATCCGTTAAGAAGAGTGTAATTAAAACAGAGGAGGGTTAACAAGTCAATACATTTCATGCTTAAAAAACCATCCTACTGTAAGTTTGGTTTTCTTCCGTAGGATTATAACTGAACTGTGTATTCAACACGTGACAAGTACACGTGTATGTTAAAACCTTAAAGTGCTAAATAGGTATATCCCATTATTTCACTTGCTAGATGCTTTGTACTAACACGTCTGCGACTGACTCGTTGGTCTAGCGGTAGCGTGTTCAACCGTAAATAATGAGGTCCCACCCGGGTTTGAACACAGGACCTCATTAACCACGGGCTAAAAAGTGATTTTTGGGAATTTTCTGTTAAGAAGACAATATCAGCCCAAAGTCTGGGAGGTGGCGGTTTTATAAACCCGTGCCCGAAGAGCACGTAAAGCCGACGGTTTTGTACCTGAACTCTTTCCGGTCGTTTCGCTAAACGTCCCATTGCATTGATTCATGAGAGTGATGGAATAGAGTGCTCAAGTGCCCCTGTTTACTTGCGGACACATTTATGCACTATAATATGTCCCTCGCAGATAAGTAGTCTCCATGGAGACTAACCGCCGCCGTGGCCGAAATTGATCAGGAGGACATTATATTACTAACACGTCATAAATACCAAACAGTTCATAATTCACCAGACAGTCACCGTAGCCTAGTTGGTAGTGCTCCTGCCTACAAAGCTGGTGATCCTGGGTTCGAATCCCGGTAAGTGCAAATATTTGTGTGATGAGCACGAATATTTGTTTCTGAGTCATGGATGTTTCCTATGTATATAAGTATTTATCTATCTATATCAGTATGTATATCATCGCCTGGTACCCATAGTACAAGCTTTGCTTAGTTTGGGGCTAGGATGATCTGTGTGACATTGTCCCTAGATATTATTATTACACACTTTTGCACTATAATATGTCTCTCGCATATCACGCCTAGTCTCCATGGAGAGCCGTCGCCGTGGCCGAAATCGACCAAGAGGACATTATATTACTAACAGTTCATAAATACCAAACAATTAGTTACACTTATATTACCTCTATTACTATCGATATAACCACTCAAATCGTAAACCCTCAAAGTGCGTGTTAGGATCTGCAAAAGGTTAAACGGATTCAACTTGAAATAAGTATAAGCCAATTATTTGAATAAATTACCCGTCCTTAAAATAAGCGTGTTAAATTCTATACAAAACCATCCGTTTACAAACACCCCTAACGCAATCAGTCAACTCGAAAAACAAAAAAATCAACCTCCTCTTATTTTTCTTCAGAGCAACGCATAATTGCCAAGAATTGAAAAGCTTTAAAAACAATGGGCTGAAGGATTCATAGAGTTATGAACTCATAGAAATGTCGTTTAGAACAATTTTTATAATCGGTGCTTCTTAACATTAAGTCCAAAGGGATTTGTAGTTAATAAGTGAATATTAAATATAAGTTATAATATAAGCGTAAATAATAATAATAATAAGTTGTGGGTAATCTCTAATACCACATAATATGTACATACATACATACCTGTGGCAGATTGATAGTTTACTAGTTTTGAGCCAATTGACGTCCATTGCGCATAAATGGGAGGCGTTTATCCAGCAGTTAAAGTCATTTGGCTCACATAATGATGGAAATAATAAATATTAATATTTTTTTATTTGTTTTAGGTATCATTAGATGCTGGACTGGTATCTGATGTTGGTAAAAGCTGTATTTCAGGAAAAAATTCCTTCCCTACAATATTAGCCAAGAATGAGGAAATATTATTATATCAATGTTACAGACCTGAATCTTGGAATTCACATAAATTGTATCTTCTTAAAATTTTCCTGAAATTTTATACGTAGACTAATAAAGTAACATGTGGCATACTAGTTAACCCGGAAAACTTACTGACCTTCTCAACTGAACATTAAGTTAACAAATGTAATAAAATACCGTATCGTATACATTGCAATCCTACAATTATTATTCATATCCTGACAAACGCATTCTAAAAGTCTATGGGAATTTAAACCGAGTTTGAAAAATGGGAAATCATAAATTTAATCGTCCGGTGGGTCTCGAACCAGCACCATCTACCAATCCGGGGTATGCGTACGAACGATTCGCACTGGCAGATCAAATTTAGGATTCCCTTGCTAACACCCTTCCGGAGGATGTAGGTGTTAGAAAGGGCCATCGGCTTTGTTTTCTAGAAAAATGGCCATCTGATATGTTCACAGTTGCATGTGAAAGATCATATCATATTGGTAACCCCTTCCAAATCGTTAAACGGTAGATGGTGCTGATTCGAGACCCGCCAGACAATTAAATATAAGTTTGCTCAGTTTTGAGATTAGATTAACGCTTTGCATTATGAATAATGCTATAAAATTTAAGAATCAATTTTTTATTTTATTGAAGTTATACTTCTTTTGGCGCGATGGAGAAAAATGATGAGAGTGAATTTTTACGATGCGCGCGCACACTGACACCTAAATTTAACAGCATGAAGTTAGTTCTAGGTGGTATGAGAGTGAATTTTACGATGCGCGCGCAGCCGCGCACACCGACACCTAAATTTAACAGCATGAAGTTAGTTCTAGGTGGTATGAAAATTGATAACTATGTTCAAGTTGTATATTCTAGTATTTTTATATGTAGAACACGTGTTTCGTAAGGGTACAATTAAACAGTGTGAATAAATAAATATTATTTTGGTGTTTTTTTCCATACGCCAAAGAAGTATAACTTCTAACGCGTGTACATAAGTACACACACTCTTTTTTTTTATCGAGAATTAAATACATAATAAAATAATATCCTGGGACATTATTCACACACGGCCATCTGATCCCAAAATTAGCTAGGCTTGTACTGTGGAAACCAGATAACTGATACTACTACTTTTATTTTTTACATACATACTTATATAGATACTTACCCCAGACACTGGAAAAACAGATATGTTAATGCACAGAATTATCTATCCTGGTGGTCCTGGGAAGCAAAGCCACGACTTGCGCCGTGAAAAACTAATATTTACCAACTTCGCGACCCGGCACTTTAAAGTCGTTGCACTTCTATTCTTTTTATGTTCTACAGTTTACAATGTGGCGTAGAATTGTATTAATTCTTATTTCCGGAATCGAAAAGATTCTCTAAGGGATCTATTTATTTGCTTATCTCATCTTATTAAGGGGAAACCCAATTGCCAAGACTATTTCAATGAAAAAGAAGACAACGCTGAAATCGTCAATATTAAAGATTCACTTTGAGTTAATTTTTATAAATAGGCATTTTATTGATTTTTTGAGGGATAAAAATTCGTTTATCCATTTAATATAGCGGATAGCGCAAGACCGGCAATTGTGAAGATCTTTGGGGAAGGCCTTTGTCCAGGAGTGGACGTCTTTCGGCTGATATGATGATGATGATGATGAAAAATTCGTTAATTTATATAACCGAACAGTCGGCCAGTCTTAGTAGAGATTTATATTAAAGTGAAAACTGTAACGGTATGCAAGAGTTACCGTTAAAGTTTTCACAACTTTAATTTCAATACTTTAATGTTGGACTCGGTCAACAGCTGTTACCCATTATAGTTTTTGACTAAGTTCCTCACGTTGGTTTTAATTATTATGTTTATATGGCCTACAATATATGGATGTTTTTTTAAAAACCAGGAATAATGATGAGACCTAATTCTTAGCATTCCATGGATTCACCGTGCGGAAACCGGGTCCATCGCGTGGTAGAGGACACTCGACAGAGTCTAAGACTTGCGACTCAAACGTAGGTTTAGGGAGGCCCCCTGTGATCCATCAAAGCTCACCTTCTCTGTCAGTGTTCCCCTTTTTTCTAAACAAATTTAGTATGACCCTAATAATTCTGCTTTGGATACTCGTTCTAATAGAGAACTTATGGAAGTTCTTCATAATCCTAAGTCTTTTAATAGCTTGCAAAGGGATTTTGCTGTTATACTCCTCACGCCCACTTTCACGGCATATAAATTAACCACAAAGCTGAGCATGAGTGAAAACTATGCTCTCATAGTAAACTATATTATTAGTATGTAAGTTTATATATTATTAGTATGTAAGTTTATTATTGACCTACACACATTATTGACTATTTTCAATTATTTTTTTTTCTTTCGCGGGTCTGCTGGAAGAAATTTCTTACGAAATAAGCAGATCATGTGTACACTTCGTTTCCTTTTGTTTATTATTGTATGATTTTTGTGTGTACATGAATAAGTAAATAAAATAAAATAAATAAATAAAGATAGAAATAAAATGTGGGCTCGCACCCCTCTCTCTTGCGCTTACAGTAATACATGAAACGTATCTCTCTCTCTCTTTTTATCTTCACATTTTCCCTTTCAACTTCCATTCGCCTTGCCCGATAGTACTTTTCGTAAAGCTATCGTCATGCATTCACCAACTTACTCTCCAAGTCACGCGCGTGTAAAGAAGTTTTACTTGTATTAATTTATTACTAGCTATGCCCCGCGGTTTTAGCCGCGTTAAGCTTTATAAATTACAGTCTATGTGTTAATCCAGGGTGTCAGCTAACTCCATACCAAATTTTATTTAAATCGCTCCAGCCGTTTGGACGTGAAGAAGTAACAAACATACACACTCACAAACTTTCACCTTTATAATATTAGTGTGATGTATGTATGGGAAAATAATAGCTTATTTACCTAGGAATGGGTCTTTATTCTTTTGATAGAATAGCGTCTTAATATGCCCGGGTGTTTGCATCACAAAGTTTGTGTAAAGAAAGTTAAGGCGGAACTTTTATTTGCATCTTGAGTGTCGTGTAAAGTGGACTTCTGATGTTTTGGGGTGTGACTCGAATATGTAATGAATTGAGTTTGGTTGGGTTGGTGTTAGCACATAAATATGAAAATTGTCATTAACTTTGATGTGATTGAAAATATCGAAAAAGTAGCCAAATGTGAGACGCAATATCACACCGTAAAAAAAATAATAAGGGTTTTATTCACGTAAACTTTAAAAAAGCGCTTGTAAATAGTCAGAATATGTTTGTAGTAATATAGTTATTTCTAGTTTCATATCGATATTTAGGTACACGGATTTTTAAAACATTTATAAAATATTTTTTTTAATAGTAATGTTATTTAGCTAGCTTGTATTAAGTTTTTGTCAAAGAGACTATGTTTAGGTTTAATTATCGAAATTTATTGTTCAAGCTATATTTTAATACATATTGACTGAATGGTCTGTCTATATTAAGGTACGAATTCAATATTATTATGGCGGACTTAGTGTTTCTAACGACGGTCACGCTTTAATGCTATCACTGGATCCAATGCGCCCCAACTGAGAAGACGTAGCGCAACAAAGAGGCTATGCACACCACGTTTTTTAAGCGCGTCGTTGACGCGCGTTTGTAGCGATACACACGCGCGTTAGCATCGCGTTTGTATCGATTCAAGCAAACACCAAACTGGGGCTTTACCGGCTAAGTCGCCGAACATCGATTTCTCAAATGGCGTTCAAATAAATAAAGGTTAAAAATGACTTAATCAATCGTTAAATCGGCTATAACGTTGACAATCGTTCCGGACCATTTATGACGTCACATGTGCTCATGGAAGCCGATTAAACGATTTATTAAGTCATTTTTAACCTTTATTTATTTGAACGCCATTTAAGAAATCGATGTTTGGCGACTTAGCCGGTAGAGCAGGGGCTCTACCCGCTAAGTCGGGGCTGTTTGAGATCGTATTATCTTGATAATTCAGCAATGCAGCTTCCTCCATTTCCCGCTCGGTTAAGGGTTAGGTTGTCTTCAATGAACGGTTTTATTTTATATATAAAAAGACGTTTATTTATTATATACGATGATAACAATAAAATACTCAATACACGAAGACAGACAAAAGTCGAAGAAGGTGACAAAACTATATATATAAAGTGAAGTTTGCGCAGGAGACGGACCGTCCCATCGCGATCCTCTCGTCCTCCATTGGTCAACGCTTTCACGCCGATAGACGGTCAACTTCACATAGGCCACCTTTCTCACGAGTGCCATCAGGTGGCGCAGGCGGTAACAGGGGCTCTGTAAGGTAAAAGCGCGTCGTCGACGCACGTTTCCAAAACGCGCGTTTAAAAAACGTGCTGTGTATAGGCCCATACTCAACTTCGTTTGATATAGAAAAATATCTTAGATGAGAATAATGATGATATGTGATAGACTAGCTGTGCCCCGCGGTTTTACCCGCGTTAAATGTTATTAATTATCACAGCTCCTCCCCCGTAGGTGATAGCGTGATAATATGTAGCCTATATGTTGACCCGACCTCTTGGTAATTAATATTCGTGCAAAATTTGAAGTAAATCCATGCAGTACTTTTTGAGTTTAGCCCGGACATACATACAGACAAACAGATAAACAGACAAAAATTCTAAAAACTATATTTTAGCCTTCGATATCGATTGTAGATCACGCCCCAAGTATCCGTTTGAAAAAATATTTAATGTACAGTTCTCACTTTCCTACGATTTTATTATATGTATAGATAATGAGGTCGACCCAAGACCGCATTTTCTATGGCATTATTCTTATCTCAGACATTTTTATACAATAATCCCGGGTCGTCAACGCCATTGAACGAATGAGTCACTTTTAATCTTCATCTATTTAGCGCCGATTATGATCGCGATGATCGACGAATTAGGCTTTAGCCCCCAGGAGAACATTTATTAGTCTTAGTTAACTAGCCAATGCTGTGCCTTTGCTGTTTGGCTGACGGTATAGAATATTGCCAACCCATCTCTATACACACAAACGCAATCTAGTTTGTTTTTTGTTTCTTTTTATCTCTTTAAGTAATTTTAATTTTAAATAATTTAATTTATTAACTTACCTAACAATGCAATTTTTTTACATATACAGCGCAGCGACAACCTCCAAAATGTAATTTAAAATAAGTACACGATTGTACACTGCCTCTAAAATACAGGCAAATTAGCCTAGCTTGGGAATCAGTTTTCGACAACTTTTGTAATAATTAAGTACCTGTAAGGCTCTAAGCATTGTAAAGAAATGTAAAAATGTATATTGGTGTCAATAAAGCATTATTATATAATAATATTCTGGGTCATTATTCACGGGAACAACCAAATACTCCGAAATATTTTATTCCGAATTTTGATATTCCGATTTTCAAAAGTCCGAATTTCACAATACCTTAGAATTGTAATGTCTATTATTAAATATCACGAAATTTATCTTTCCGAAAGTCGTAAATGCGATTTGTTACTATTCCGATTTTGATACGTTCTAAGAGCCAAATGATCGAAGGGTTCTCGGTCCGAAAAACGACATTCCGAATTTCAATACTTCGAATAAACTAAAAATCAACACGTTGTGCTACCAAAATTTTGTGACAGAAACGAATCGCTGCAAAACCGACTTCACGTAGTCTTGTCTGCCCTACCCTAGAGTGTAATTTAAGCCCGCGTAGGCGCGGAGGGGTGGGGCGGCCCGCGAGCTGAGGAGCAAGTGGTTTTGAAAGCCTGCCGCCGCGGCTGAGGCTGGCCGGCGAAGCCGGCCAGCAATCCGAAGTTGCGGTGGTTGGCGTTAAAACCATCTGCGACGTTAAGCTCGCGTGGGACCGCCCAAACCCCGCAGCGCCGGAGCCGTGACAGAAACAATGCTTGCTGCATGTTGCATGCCTGCTTGCATGTTGCATGCCTTCTTACTTGCTGCATGCTTGCTTGCATGCTGCATGCTTGCTTGCATGCTGCATGCCTGCTTGCCTGCTTGCATGTTGTATGCCTGCCTGCTTGCATGTTGCATGCAGCCGCCGAGTGCCAGATCCCTCATTTGGGTTAGGTTAGGTTAGAACTGTTACCGGGGAAACAAAATATTTTTATTCGTATTGTTGATGTTTCGAATTATCATTAAGTCGGACTTTTTGTTATTCGATCTATTGAAACTCGGTATTTTGAGAATAGTAATTATAAACGTTAGGAATATTGAAATTTAGGAATTGTAAAGCTAGGAATAATAATAAGTCGGAGTTGAAATATTCGGAATTTTCTACCATTCGGAATTATGAAAGTCGGTATTTTGAAATTCGTATTTGTGACTGTCGGAATAAAGTTTTTCGTATTAATGTAGTGTACCCCATTATTCACACACGGCCATCTGAACCTAAACTAAGCAGAGCTTGTATTATGCAAACCGGATAACTGATATATTTACATATAAGTACTACTTATTTTTTGTAAATACAAACTTATATAGATAATTACACCCAGATTCAGGACAAACAGACATGTTCATGCACACAAATATCTGTCCTGGGTGGAAATGGAACCCACGACCTACGGCGTGAAAAGCAAGCATTTACAAACCATGCGAACCGGAATATCATCACCTCATTACATCCCGTGGGGGGTGTAGAAGTCGTCCCGAGAGAATGTCTACCAGAGAAAGGGCAGCAGCGTCTCTCTGTCTACTATGACCATCATATGCGATCGTCAACCCGCCAAGCTTGGCGAGTATGGTTTATTCCTGCAAATGATGCACAACTCCATTGCCGAAATATTTTGGTGAGGCTTTTGTCCAGCAGTCATTCGGCGGACATGACAAACTAGCCAAATCCAATTTAAAAATCTTAATTTAACACTATAAATTTTCGATGCAGAAATTGAACCAGTGATTTCTTGGATGTCAAAGGTCGACATCTATAATCATCCTATTGTATAACGAATTTATATAAATGGCCGCAATAATATTGTGTTTGTACTATGGTTTGTTTATGTGTCGTACTTAAACGAAGTGATTTTCTGTGTAACGATTATGCGCAACTCGCATTTCCTTGCCTACATACACATTACACTTCACAAGGAAAGGCTCGCTGAGAGGCGGACAGATTGACGCAAACGCGTTATGGAGGGTCGCGAGATCTGTGACAAATACGGATTTGAAGCACTCACAGATAAGAGACAGAAACTATGGCCTTCTCACACTTACACTACTACGCTTGTTGCATACAAGTTGGTTTGTTAGACATCTGGAACGGTTTTATTCGGCTTTTGACTTTTGATTTCGGCGGCCATTTTCAAAGGAGACGGTTACACAGAAAAATATCATCTCCACACATACTTTGACTTTTTTTTGTCAGGACTAGTCCCTCCCTCTTACCCACCCCTGCAACTCCTGTAAGCCAGGATCAACAGTGGCACACAATGAAATGACACTGAGCGGTGAGGCTCAGGCATGTCCCGGGGAATCGCTTTAACTGTCTTGGATCCCGCAACGAATTTAATCAGAAATAAATAAGAGTTATATATACAGAGAATATATATATATATTTGGGATATATTTGACTGCACGCGTAGTGCAGTGGCTAAGATAGTCGCCTCGCCTCTTCGTGTCGCGGGTTCGAGTCCCACGCCGGACAACTATTTGTGTGACCCATAAAATATAGTGTTTCGGAGTCTGGATGTAATTTGTGTCCGTCTATTATATGATTGTAAAATACCCCGCGACACAGGAATTATATTCCCTAGTGCGAGCGTTGTCTGAAAAAGGATGAGGTGAGAATTAATTAGGTCTCAAGTTTGTTAAACTAGGGTAAAAGTGTAATAATTATTTGTATAAGTAATTTGATTATCGTGTTAAAATTTCCCGAAGTTAAAACACAAAACTGTTCTTCAACAATAACTTTATTACGTAAACACAATTTATCACTCTGACAACCAACGTCCTTCGTAGCTCAATGATGACTGCCTCGTCGGCACTTGAGTTGCCATTTATATAAACTTTGATAAGAACATCAAATGAAAAAACAGGTAGTCAAATCAACGACGAACTAAATTATTTTTGCTACAACTGTCGGAAGTCAAAATAGAGCTACTAAGAATTTTAATAAATATTACAATAAAAATATAAACATACTCTAAAATGACAAGTCTAAATCAACATGTTTTATGGTAAATTGAAAGATAATTCATATTTTATTTTACACAAACTTCCGTAATAATTAACACGTTTTAGTAAAATCAGCAATTTATTTAAATCACCGAGCCAAATAATTAGAAAATGTGCAATATTTAATTGAAATTATACTATGTATGTATTTTAGCAAGTTAACAATCGTTAATAATAATAAAGATTTATTGCCAAAAAGTTTACATACCATATGTTTACAGTTACAAACTTAAAACTATGTTCGAATAATTATTGAACCCTGTCACTTAAACTAGGATAAACCTGTTTCTTAAGTGGACAGTGTTCGGTCATCAGTGATTAAATGTTAATTTAATGCTAGGTAAATTTACAACCAGTGTGAGTGTGTGTGAGGTGTGTGTATTGTGATGTAAGTATGCGTGAGTGTTGTGTTACGTGATGTAGGTCAGCAGTGACTCGGTCTTTGTATAGTCTTGGTTGAGAAGCCATGTTGTTAGTATATTTTTTAGCTTGTTTTTGTTAAGGTCTAGTATGTTTAGTGTTTTATGTATTTTTTTATAAATATGGGTACTTAAGACGTAATATTGATACTTAGAAAGACGTTTAACGATGTCTGTCGTGATAAACGAACCTTACTAGAAAATGGGTTCCGCATCGCTGCTTGCTTGCACCTAGGCGTCCCCTGCTCGAAAATGGAGTCCTTTGTGTGACTCCGCACCTTGTCATTGAGGCACCAGCGACTCTCTGAGTACTGTGACCATCATACTCCGATCGCCAGCTCGTCTGCCAAACTGGCCTTGCAAATGACGGACACAACTCCACTGTGGAAAACTTTTGGGGAGGCCTTTATCCAGCAGTGTAAGTGATTTGGCTGAAACGATGATGATGATTATAGTGCACGAGTGTGTGACACTAGGGCACTTTCTATTCTATCACTCTCATCATCCGATGGGACGACTAGTGATACGACCGGTAATGCTCTCCGAGACACGGAGTATAAATAATATCTAGGGAAAATGTCACACAGATAATCCTAGCCCCAAACTAAGCAAAGCTTGTACTATGTGTACCAGGTGACGATACACATACTTATATAGATAGATAAATACTTAAATACATAGAAAACATCCATGACTCAGAAACAAATATTCGTGCTCATCATACAAATATTTGCACTTACCGGGATTCGAACCCAGGACCACCAGCTTCGTAGGCAGGAGCACTACCAACTAGGCTACGGTGACCGTCAATAAACACTGCCAGCTCTCAGATTTCTGGCTGATAGTGAGAATTTTGTCTTTAAAGAAAAATCTCAATGTCACTTTATGGCCCGATCCAGGATTTGAACCCAAAACCTCATTAAAGACGGTTGAACACGCTACCACTAGACCAACGATACAGTCAATAAATAAACTGATATAAACAAGAAGCCTCTTCTTAAATAAATGAAGAGGTCAAAGTACTTAATGTTGGCCTAAGTATACCTTTATTTTCGCTAACGAAAAAGGTCTCGACTGGCTCTCTCTAAATTTGTCTTCATTACTTACCTTTGAAGCACTAAATCAGAACCTGATTTAGAAGGCACTAAATACGCAGTAAATGATTATCTGGTCTGTAAAGCCATATTTAAGAGCACCGTCAGACGTATGGCCGATTTGTCTAATTAAGAAGAACTTCTCCTAGAAAAAAATATTTATCGAGCACAGATACCTACAACAGATAAAAATGACAGAATTGGAGTTAAAATGATGATATAAGATATAAATACTGTACAAAATACTTCATTGCTGTTACTGAAAAATATTTTGTGCGATCAAATGGCTCACAGCGCAGCATTATGTTTAATAATCCCAAACTAAGCAGAACTTGAACTATGGAAACCAGATAACTGAGATATACTACATATTATTTTTCTTTTGTAATTACATAAATAGATATAGATAATTACAACCAGACTCAGGACAAACAGACATGCACACAAATATCTGTCCTGGATGGGAATCGAACCCACAACTTGTGTAGTGAAAGGCAAGCACTTACCAGCCACGTCAACCAGCCCATCAAACCACAATATGGCTGTAACGCTACCTGCCACAGTGAGTCATAAATATGCTAAACATAAATGATAACAATACGTCCCTTAAAAAATGATTCAATAAACTGAATAAAATACTTATGCTGCTTTAAATGGAAAGAAACAAAAAATTAAAATAAATACAATTCAAATAAGGTCATATCGCCTCTGCTCTGATTTGCTGTCAATGGCGCTCTGATTTGCTGTCAATGGCATATTGACAGCAAATCAGAGCAGAATCAAAGGTTGAGGTCTGGGTGGGACATAGTAGTGCACAAGTAATCAAGAATCATTTTAATAAATTGCCTCTGCTCTGATTTGCTGTCAATGGCATATTGACAGCAAATCAGAGCAGAGGCAATTAGTAGCACAAGCAATAGTGCACAAGTAATCAAGAATCATTTTAATAAATTGCCTCTGCTCTGATTTGCTGTCAATGGCATATTGACAGCAAATCAGAGCAGAGGCAATTTTTTAAAATGATTCTTGATTACTTGTGCACTACTATGTCACACCCAGACCTCAGTCTCTATTGAGACAGGAAAACATTATTACTTACAGGTTCAGAAGTGATTTACATTTGGGGTCCTTTCTTCGTTATTGGTTTATCTCGCTCAAGTTAATATTGATATTAACAGTATGCTACTACTTATATATTTAAAACACTAGAAATCAAACCACTCAGATAATATGCAGTAAAAAATATATAATTATTGACAACAAGTATTCAAAGAGAACAAGAATATAAAACCTTAAATAACCATTTTAACAATAACTTCTAACCTAAACCATTCCTGTCATAAATTAAATTATAACTATATATGATCAAATTTTTAATAAGTCTAAATCTAATAATCTATTTCTACTTATGTCGATAAAAATCTATACATATAATAATATAACATATAATAAAATCGTAGGAAAGTCAAAACTGTACATTGAATATTTTTCAAAAAGGATACTTTGGGCGTGATCTACAATCGATATCGAAGCCAAAAGTATGGTATTTAGAATTTTTGTCTGTTTGTCTGTATGTATGTCCGGGCTAAACTCAAAAAGTACTGCATGGTTTTACTTCAAATTTATCATCATAGATCATATATTTGTGTGCTTGAACATGTTTGTTTGTCCTAAGTCTGGGTGTCTTTAATCAAATTATCTATATAAGTATGAATTAACAAAAAATAGTATATGTAATATTTTTTTTATTTATGGCATACATAGGGCCACAAACGAGCAAGCGGGTCACCTGATGGTAAGCGATAAACGTCGCCCATGTCCGCCCGCAACACCAGAGGCGTCACGGGTGCGTTACCGGCCTTTAAGAGTCAGCAAACAAGTGTTACTAACCCTTCCCCCCACCCCAATGAGCTCTGGCGACCTTACTCACACACAGAAACACAACACTAAAGTAATTAATGTTATTATTAAAGTATGTCTTCTGTCCCCAGTCGGGCTGCTCTTTGAGCGAATGAACGCTGTGCCCTACCCCTCTAATATATTAGATATCTCTAGTTTCCATAGTACAAGCTCTGCTTAGTTTGGCATATCTGTTTGTCCTGAGTCTGGATGTATTTAATTTAATTATCTATATAAGTATGAATTAACAAAAAGTAGTATATGTAATATATCAGATATCTAGTTTCCATAGTACAAGCTCTGCTTAGTTTGGGACCCGATGACCGTGTGTGAATGTTCTAAGATATTTTAATTTTTTATTTTATTTCATATTACCGGGATATGAGGATTTTTTGATAAAAGAGTACTTTCCATAATAGCCAACATCTCAATTTAAGGTAAATATTCCTCCGAATATCCGATCTTTGCTTATCATAAGCAGAGATCGGATATGAAATGAAATGAAATAATATAATTTTCAATGTAGTACATAGGTGTTATAGATGTTACAGAATGAGTTGTGCAGCTATGACCCGCCAAATGTGCATACAATAGGTTAGATTCGAATAATAAACAAATCTATACATATAATAAAATCGTAGGAAAGTCAAAACTGTACATGGAATATTTTTAAAAAAGGATACTTGGGGAGTGATCCACTATCGACATCGAAGACAAAAATATAGTTTTAAGAATTTTTGTCTGTTTGTCTGTATGTATGTCCGGGCTAAACTCAAAAAGTACTGCACGGATTTACTTCAAAATTTTGCATGCATGTTGGGTCTCATATAGGCTACATATTATCACGCTATCACCGACGGGGGAATTGCTATGATAATTTATAAAGTTTAACGCGGGTAAAACCGCGGGGTACAGCTACTTTATAATAATAAAAATACACAGATCACCTACTTATTAGAATCATTTAGATATTCCTGCAAGCTATAGTAACATTTGTCGATAAGAAATTTATACAAAGCTTTTTTAAAACTTTATATAACCGATTTGTCGATTCTCACATCATATTGCCTGTATCCACGAACATACGTACTTTGTTACCGAAGCGCTTTGCATATTTTATGAGACGTAGCATATTAGGCTTCTTGTAAAACGGTAGCGTAACCTTAAAGCCTGCTTGTCGGTATTGCCGTCTTAAGATAAAACGCTTGTATTAGAGATAAAATAAACGACTGAGGAATGACTTTCCTTATGTGGTACATTGATTGGTGTGGTTCAAACGATAAGTGATAGCGTTCTGATATTGAATACTGCTGTGTGGCGACGGCGGCGAATATAAGAATTTTATCACCCCATCTCATGCCTACGGGGGCGTAGAATTCGACCCGAATATCTACTAGAGGACGGGCAGCAGCGACTTTCTTAGTGCTATGGCCATCATACTGCGAGAGCTAAACCGTCTGCCAAGCGTGGAAATTATGGCATATACCCTAGATATGCTAAACGCCCTCCTGATTGCATATCCTGAATGCGATGTGTTTGCAGGTAGATGGACAGACATTAGGCTAATATGTTTGGTTTTCTGCGAAAGAAAGTATGCAAGGATGTCCAGTATTTTGTATTAAATTTTGTATGTAACCCTGAAAATAAATTATGTAATTGTTTCTATGTTAATTAATGTAGTTGGTTATTAACCGTTTTATTTAACTATAAATAATTAAAAAATAAATAAAACCTCCCCAAAACGAGTTTTGGAGGAGGCTTTTGTGCAGCTGTGGAAAGCCTCCTCTAAGTACTTCGACTGCAGGCGCAGCAGCTATGACGCGTGCCGCGAGTTCGAGTCCCGCGCCGGACTACTATTTGTGTGACCCATAAATAGTTTGTCTGGATGTAATTTGTGTCCGTCTACTATATGTTTGTAAAGTTCCCCGCGACACAGGGATTAGATTCTCTAGTGCGGGCGTTGTCTTGTTGTGTTTTAAAAATGAAATGTGGCCTTCTTACAGCTGCCTCGCTGTTATGATGGTTGAATACTTCGTTGGTCTAGCTCTACGTACAACAATGTAATATGAAATAGTGTACGTTACTTAAGGAGCAGTAGGAGGAGAAAATATCAACTTTGGTACAAGAATGATGATCAGCTTATACATTTTGTTCGGGGAAACAAAAAATATATGTCGTATTTACGAACATACATGTTACTGCTGACTATCATCACACAAATATTATAAAGGCGTAAGTTTGTGAGTGTGTGACTGTGTGAGTGGGTATGATTTTTACTTCTTACCGTCTAAACGGCTGGAGTGATTAGTAAAATTTGGCGTGGAGTTAGCTGACACCCTGGATTAACACATAGGCTATAATTTATAAAGTTTAACGCGGGTAAAACCGCGGGGCACAGCTAGTAAACTCATAATTATTACAAACTAATCTTATTAATATTTTGCATGTAAAAGTTTGTGAAGATGGAAGGATGGATGTTTGTTCCCTTTCACGCTAAAACTATGGAACTGATTTTGATGAAACTTTATAGTAATATAGATTAAACTACGGAATATCACATATTATAATTTAAAGGTAAGTTTACTATAGCCGCACGTCAAACAGATTTCTGGCGTGGCGACGCATGCCGTGGCGAAGCGTCGCCACGCTATACGATAGTAGTGTGTGTATCATTATGACATATTTAGTTCCTATCACAATATGTTCTTTTCTGCACACATCTGCCAGGCGTCCCGTGACGGCTCACATTTTTTTTTTAATTAAGTAAAACTTCTAATAGCTAAGATAAATATAAGCGAAAATAACACTTAATCTGATAAACCTTTGATGTAGCCCCCTGAAATCTAAGTTCATCTTACCATCGTCGGGGTCTGCAGCGGGATCTTTTGCCTTTATTGAATACTGATTTAGTGGCAATATTATAAAGAAACCACTACCTCTCGTAACTGATTCCGGAAATATGCGAGGTGCGAAGCGTTACGAGCTGAAACGCTTCTTACAAATGGCTTCGAGTGGCTTCGAATTTTCGTCTTCAATTGTCCTCACTCAGCGTGTGATAATGTTGAAAAATATACTGTAAACGTATTGAGAATTGCTTGAAGAGATAACAGATTGCATGGTAGTTAACTTTTAAACGTAATTTTTTGCGGGATGTTACATAGTTATTTGAATAGGTGTTTGTGAACTATTCAATATATTCAATTTTAATACGAGTTTGTGTTTGTTATTGAGTCATGCTGTTGGTCTAATAGTTAGTTACCCTGACTACTAAGCCAGTGGTCTTGGGTTGGATTACCACCCGGAACAAATCTTTGTGTGTTGAGCACGATTATTAAATTTGTTCTGATTATTCTTTGTCTGGGTGTAATACTTAGTATTATTATTCAAACGAAAAGTAGTAGATATATTTAATACATATATCAGTTATCTGGTTTCCATAGTACGAGCTCTGCTTAGTTTGGGATCAGATGGCCGTGCGGAAATAATTTCCCAGGATAACTAGAAACTGGGTTTGAAAACATATTTCATAGGTCACCGTAGCCTAGTTGGTAGTGCTCCTGCCTACGAAGCTGGTGGTCCTGGGTTCGAATCCCGGTAAGTGCAAATATTTGTGTGATGAGCACGAATATTTGTTTCTGAGTCATGGATGTTTTCTATGTATTTAAGTATTTATCTATCTATATAAGTATGTATATCGTCGCCTGGTACCCATAGTACAAGCTTTGCTTAGTTTGGGGCTAGGATGATCTGTGTGACATTGTCCCTAGATATTATTATTACATTATATATTATTTATATTCATAATACTGAGCAGAAAAAATATATCTTTAATTTAATGATTTCCATGAAAAACGTAAAGTTTTCACCGACACTTCGCACAATAAATATCTTGGGACAACTAACACACTGCCATCTGATCCCAAACTACGCAGACCCTGTATTATGGCAAGCAGCCAACTGATAAACACAATTAAATATTTCTAAATACCAACATATTATAGATAAATTACATCCCAACATAGACCAAATAATCACGTTCATCACACAAAGAATTCTTATGCTCTTTTTTACTGATATTTAAATAACATAACATACATTTGGATATGTCTTCCAGACTGCAAAACAATTTGTTGACAGTTGTAGTCCCCTTTTTTACATTTTTTAAACAATAAATTACAGGATTTTAATATCAAAGAAAAAATAAAGAATAAAAAATCCATCATAAAAGAAAGTATTTTTTTATACTAGCCTATAATATTGCCCCACTGCTGAGCAAAGGCCTCCACCTTGGTTTTTCAGATTTCCCTGTCTTTTACAATTTCAGGCTAGTCGTTAGAATACGAGTTCAGGTCATCACACCATCTCTTTGACATACCGCGTCGACGTCGGCCATTTTGAGGAACAATGGATGTGATCTGCGCCCATCTGTCTGGGTGCAATTATTACACTAATATTATAAAGGCGAAAGTTTGTGAGTGTGTGAGTGTGTATGTTTGTTACTTCATCACGTCTAAACGGCGTTTTCAATAAAATTTGGTATGGAGCTAGCTGTCACCCTATATTAACACATAGGCTATAATTTATAAACTTTAACGCGGGTAAAACCGCGGGGCAAAGCTAGTAAAGTATAAACCCAAAAAATGGGGAATCAAAATTTAATATTCCGGCGGGTCTCGAACCCGAATGATTTAAATTTTCATAATAAACTTCACAAGCCATCAAGAACATTTTGGAGAATATTCAGGCAAGGAGATGTTTTTCTTCACTGTTTTAAGAATCATCATCATCATATCAGCCGAAAGACGCCCACAGCTAGACCAAGGCCTCCCCCAAATGAAGTGCGGATGGAAAATTTAATTTTCAAATTTTAGGTATTAGATTTTTTTTGTTATATCCGAGGGCGACAAACGAGCAAGTGGGTCACCTGATGGTAAGTGATCACCGCCGCCCATGGACACTCGCGACACCAGAGCAGTCGCGATGCGTTGCCGGCCTTTTAGAGTCAGCAAACAAGTGTTGCTGACCCTTCCCCCCACCCCAATGAGCTCTGGCGACCTTACTCACATTCGGAAACACAACATTAAAATTATTAATGTTATTATTAAGGAATGTCTTCTGTAAGGTGGAGGTACTTCCCCAGTAGGGCTGCTCTTTGAGCGAAAGAACGCTATGCCCTACCTCTCTTGAAATTAACGCTTTGCATTGTGAATAATGCTATAAAATTCAAATTTATAAAGTATATTTTTTTTTAAGTTCCTACCACATTTAAGAAGCCACACCTAAGAGACTGTAGATCTAACCCACGACCACAGGCTTAACAACCAGGGTGTCTAACCACTAGACCAACAATCATAAAATACAATAAAAATGGTCTAATAAGAATCCGCATTTCACATCACTGCAGGAATAAATAGCACATTGAATGAAGCTCTCCATGGGATAAGCCTAAGCCTATAAGAACGTAAGCATATCATTTAGATAAGAGGTATTAGGGAGAAAGGAACGTCAGTATTAATCTTGGTGTGAACGATAATCGATTGAATGCCGTCCAAGGGCAGAAACGGCGGCCCGATTCAGAAACTGTACGAAATAAGTATCGTGTGAGTTATTATTGTAAGTGTCTAGAACTTATCACGACACTGTACACATTCCAATATATCAATAGTCGGAGAAGAATATGACCGCAAAAGCCCCACGATCACCACATAGTTTAAATTCGGACAAATTAAAATTTCAACTCGATCTTCATTTGGATAAGAGGCTGCGTCTTGGCGTATTAATGTAATCTATACATATAATAAAATCGTAGGAAAGTCAAAACTGTACATTGAATATTTTATAAAAAAGATACCTGGGGTGTGATCTACAATCGATATCAAAGCCAAAAATATTGTTTTTAGAATTTTTGTCTGGTTATCTGTATTTATGCCCGGGCTAAACTCAAAAAGTACTGCATGGATTTGCTTCAAATTTTTCATGAATATTACGAAGAAGTCGGGTCAACATATAGGCTACATAATTTATCACGCTATCACCTACGGGGGAGGAGCTCTGATTATTCATATTTAACGCGGGTAAAACCGCGGGGCACAGCTAGTAATAATAATAATGTCCTAGTCGAATTTCGGCCACCGAGATTAACCATCTGCGCGGGACATATTATAGTGCATTAGTGTGTGCGCAAACACAGGGGCATTTTCTAATTCATCACTCTCATGATCCGATTGGGACGACTAGCAACACGACCGGAAAGTTCAAGTTTTCTATGTGGCTCGGGGATGTAATACTGTCAAGTCCCAGATTTTGAGCTGATACTGAGAAAGTTTTTAGTAGAGGTAGGGCATAGCGTTCATTCGCTCAAAGAGCAGCCCGACTGGGGAAGTACCTCCACCTTACAGAAGACATTCCTTAATAATAACATTAATAATTTTAATGTTGTGTTTCCGAGTGTGAGTAAGGTCGCCAGAGCTCATTAGGGTGGGGGGAAGGGTCAGCAACACTTGTTTGCTGACTTTCAAAGGCCGGTATCGCACCCGCGACACGGTGCATGGGCGGCGGTGATCACTTACCATCAGGTGACCCACTTGCTCGTTTGTCGCCCTCTGATATAAAAAAAATAATAAAAATTAACAGAAAAAATCACCGAATCACTTTCTGGCCCATCCTGGAATTTGAACCTAGGACCTTATTGTCTGCGGTTGAGCACGCAACTACTAGACTATATTTTTACTATGTAGACATTAAAAGTGGTATTCGTACTGTAAGTGGACCCACTGACATCGACTGTCTTTTTTTATTTAACACTAGCTGACCCGACAGACCTTGTCCTGAACGCACGCTATCTGTCAATACTATGTCAAATAAAAAAAAGTTACATTAAAAAAGGTTATATTGTCCAAAGCGCTAAGGTTAGATTAGAAATAATATTTGGTTGTGAAGTATTCTTAAATTTTCTTATTTACCGCGCAATTTTAAATTCTTTTTTTTACATAAGAACCTTCTCCTGACAATAACAAACACAATAAAAAAAGAAATAGTGAAATCGGTCCAGCCGTTCACGCGTGATGTCGTGACAACGGAAAACGGGTTTCATTTTTATATATATAGATTACGTTTATAGTTAACCTTTCACTGCGAGGGTTTCAATGCTTCACCAGAAAATGTCGTAGACTGTACCATACAAAGCAGCACATGACTGTCCCGCTGCAGGGCCAGAGTCCACCACGCAAGCCTAATAATAACTTCAAAAGTCATCAAGAATATTTTGTAGAATACTCAGGCTAGGAGATATTTTCTTTCACTGTTTTAAGAATCATCATCATCATATCAGCCGAAAGACGCCCACAGCTAGACCAAGGCCTCCCTCAAGGATCTCCACAATCGCCAGTCTTATTAAAATTATTGCTAAAACGCACATGGATTCGAAAAGGCAATTAATATTGGTAAGGAACGGTCGAACCACTAGGCCATGTCGCACTTAAGACATTATTACTTATTTAAACATTGGACCACTCCAAAAATTATTCTCAGTAAATAATATTTCGCAATCTTTAACCTCAAAACACGAGAGGAGCCAATTAACTCCCAAATAGGCTTTAAACCTTAAACGATGATATAAAGGCTCGTTTATAATAATTTGTTACGAAAGAAAAATATTGACCTCTCTTAGAACGCCTTAGCAAATAAATAAGAAGGGATTTTTTCGGTATTAAGGCCTGGACTACAGCGTGCAGTTCTCTTAAAAGTTTATATGTTTAACAACATCATCATTAAGTCATCTGATTAAAGTCACTGCTGGATAAGTATAGGGAGAGGGCTATGCGATAAACACTACGCTTGGAAGTTGGGTTCTTGGCCGATCTCTGGTAGCTTCGGGTTGAATTCTACGCTCCAAAGGGGACAAGATGCAAAAGTTTTTAAGGTTATCGCTTAAAATTTTAGATGTTTCACGTCGTCATCATATCAGCTAATTAAAGTCACTGTAGGACAAGTATAGAGGGATATACCATAAACGCCATGCTTGGTCGCAGTATCGCAGTATGATGATTATAGTTCACAGAGATGTTGGGGCCTTTTCTCTGGTAGGTATTCCTTCGGGTTGTTTTCTACGCTCCCAACGGGACGAGATGGGAAGCTTTTAACTGAGAAAGCTGCAAAACAAAAGCGTGAAATTTTCTCGCTTAATAGTTTAGATGTTATTCAACAGCGTCATGATTAACGTCCCTGCCGGACAAGTATAGAGGGTTATGTGACAAACGCCATAGGTACTTTGCAGACGGGTTAGCGATCGCACTATGGCATTTGATGTTATGGGTTAGCGATTCCAATATAACTTTTGTAGTTCACAGAGATGTTGGTTCCTGTTTCTGATAGGTATTCCTTTGGGTTGTATTCTACGCTCCCAACGGTACGAGATGGGAAGCTTTTAAACGAGAAAACTACACAAGTATAGAGGGATATTCCATAAGCGCCATGCTTGGCAGACGGGTTGGCGATTACAGTATGATGGATATAGTTCACAGAGATGTTGGTGCTTGTTCTCTAGTGGCTATTCCTTCGGGTTATATTCTACGCTCCCAACGGGTCGAGATGGGAAGCTTTTAAGCAAGAAAACTGCACGCTCTAGTTTGCTACAGTACTTTAACGTCACTGTTGGACAAGTATAGAAGGAGATGCCATAAATGCTACGCTTGGCAGTCCAATGTGTGCTATGTGTACCAAGTTACAACTTCATCGAACAAACAGACAGACACGCGAGTAACCTCATAAAGATTCAGATTTTTTTTTTATTTGGATGTGCGTTATTATGAAAATAAAAAAATATGTAACAAAATGTAAATAGTTTCATTTATTATTTAGCACTAAAGCACTGAAAAAGTGAAGAATTCATTTAGTATTGACAGCTTGTCAAATTAGTAACGCCTGAAGCGAAGATTTGGTGAAAATCTCACAGAAAATCACTTGGTTTCTTGTAAATCCTAATTGGTTTTAAATTGGAAGATTCAGTTAGGACAGCCGATGGATAGTAGGAGCCAATTTGTCACTTCAATTTTTCTGATCAACGAAAAAGCCAGTTTTCTTATTTGCGATTTAACTTTTAATAGGTATTTTTGTGGTTTGATTCCTTATTTAAGAAATTATTTACAGAACTCCAGATGTGGGCTAGTGAGATAGGCAATGTCGCAAAAATAAGATGGCAAGTCAAAATGAATACTGAGGACTTCTGAAAGTTTCCTAAGCGATACTAATAAGTTATTTTATTCAGTAGGCGGAATGTCTATGAGGATTTATTTATTTGGAAAACAAAAAGTTGTACTACATGACCGTATAAATTAAAATAAAAAACACTGTATAATGTTAGGGTTTCAACGCACAGCGTTTTCACACATTACTAAAAATTTATTTTCAATTTCAATAGCGTCTTTGATTTTTTAAAGAAGCGTTTTAACTTTGCTTGCATGCCGAGTTGACTGGTAGAAAACGTCATGTAATGGAAAATCGTTATGCCCCGTCTATGCAACTCTCTCTCTCTCTCTTTATTTCATTCTTTTATATATTGGTGTGTGCGTTCGAGTATCGAACTTCGAGCAGAAGACCATAGTAAGCGATCGGCTGTATAAAAATTTTGTTACTTTAATATTTTATATGAGTATATTTATGTACTGTCTGTGCGGTCTGTTATAACACAAAAAATTTTGAAAAACCCATAAATAAATAACATCATCATCATCATCATGACAGCCGAACAACGTCCACTGATTGTGTCCGTTCGCCACGCCGATGTATAGTAAATAGAGAGACACTGCTACCCGTCCTCTGAGTGATATTCCCTGAGGACGAGTTCTACACCAGCAATAATTATGCTTACTTAACTATACTGCAAACGTGTGCTGACTATTTACAAGCGCTTTTTTAAAGTCTACATGAATAAAAACCTTTTATTTTTTTTATTGCCAGAAAAAACTATAACATTTACCAAAATTCTCTTTCTTTTTTTACATTCACACCTATGGTTTCCTATAAAAACCCCATAACTTAGGCGGTTTGATTAAATTTGCCTCTTACCCATCTTTTGGCATTCAGATACTACGTCTAACCGAATCCCGAAGTAATCGGACGTGTTGATACTTCGCATTACCGATTCTAGTCACGTCCCTAGTCCTTAGGTATAAAAGATACGTGGTTACAGCACACCCCTATTTACCGAGATTGGTGGTATAGTGCGACTGCTAAGAATTGGCAGCTTAGCGTCAAAATGTATAGGTATCTTTAATATATAAAACAAAAGGACATTTTATACAGATTTGTACAATTAAGTTCCATTATGAAAGCCGAATGACGTCCACTGCTGGACAAAGGGCTCACCAAAAAATGCTAAATGCAGTTTTGTCCATCATTTGGAGAGATATTCCATAATCAACTCGCTTTGGCGATCACATTATGGTCATCGTGTACAGAGAGACGCTGCCATTCTTTGGGAGATATACTTTCGGATTGACTTCTTCGCCCCCATGGGATGAAATGGGGTGGCGATATTGTTTGCCGTCAGCCACACAGCACAAACTAATCCAATATAGATTTTAATAAATTTAAAAATTGCACCATTCTGAAATACAACGAAAATGAAATAGAAAATGGTTTTCAAGGCTATAATAAACGCTTTAATAACATCAATTTTAATATAACAAATTAACTAAGAATATTTGATTCTAGATTCAAAAAGATTATATCTAATATTTGATCATTTAGATTTATAATTTATGTTTAAAATCTTCAGAAAAGTTAGTTATTAAATTTTTGGAATATATATTTTTTTATTTCTTTTTCTTAAACTTTAAAGCTGTGTGTTATTTAAGTAAATATATTCTTTATAATTAACCCTTTTAATCGATATCACAAAAATACAACATATTTTTAGGGTTCCGTAGCCAAATGGCAAAAAACGGAACCCTTATAAAGAATAAAAAAATAAAAAAGACTTATTCCCAACAAGCACAGATAATCCTTAATTTAGTTTACATCTAAGATGATATAACTAATTGCGTTTAGTTAACATAATACTTATGAAGCATGCAACATTATAAGTACTAGCTAGGAAAGGCGTCTACCTCAGCAAATGTTACAGTAAATAATAATTACCTATTACTGTAACGCTGATCTTCCGGTAGCGCTTAAAAAACTACTTTCAATTATATAACAAAATTATCATGCGTATCGTGCGTACCTGTAGTAGCGTTTGGTTGCGACTTCAACCTCTTTAAATGTCATCAAAGAGAATATAAAATAAACAACTCTAGTATTGCGTCATTGCTGTGTTTACCTATCAAAACTGTCAAAATATAAAAATATTACGATAAATATGAATGTGAATGTGGGCAGTTTAATAAGGAAAAGATCGTGCCCCAGTGTTTTGTGATATTTAAATGATCCTGGTAGTTGAATTAGAAAAAGACCGGAAGTAATTGCTAGGGACTCTGCTGGCGGCGTGCATAACCTAAGTAAGCTACAATTGATTCGTTTTTTCTTTTTCGAGTAAATGCGTCCTAAAATGTGCTTTAAAGCAGTGTTTTGTTCGCAGCGCACGAAGAGGGGGCAATAAAACGTTCCAGATATGACTAGCGGCGAATCGAAAACTGCCGCGGAACGCATTAGTCCTATGTTTAGGAGTTATCAATAGGTACGAAGATGCCCTAGTTTTATGTGAGTTGTGATCATGAGACCAAGTCAATTTATTATATAGATAACCTGGTTTCCCAGTTGCCACCACACCAAATAGCAGAGTAGCAAGATGTAGTTTTCTGCGAGCTAACATTTTTAGCATATTACCACTGTTCAGATAAGGGGTTATGTGTGATCTAGGAGGCACATTGTAGCAGAATCTAGCACATGCGTTTTGAACCCTTTGTATTAGCCTCTCAGTCCGAGCAAGCAGACATGCTCCATACATTGTGTCGGCATAGTTGAGTTTTGAGAGGATGAGAGACTCACAGAGCATAATCCGCACATCAACACTTATGTATGGGCGAACCCGGTAGAGTAGCTTGAGACGATACAAACAGTTTTGTACAGCTTGTACAACATGAGTTTCAAATTGTAACTGACCATCAAAAACAACCCCAAGGTTTCGTGCCTCCATTACCCGCTCTATCAAACAGTCTCCTATTTGAACGATAAGGGGTTTCTGTTCAACCTGCTTGATGATATTTCTAGAACCCATTAGTATGTGTTTGGATTTACTAGGATTTAGCACTAATGAGTTCTTAGAAGCCCAGTTTGCAACACTCTCTAAATCATCATTTATATTTTTTACAGAAAACTCACAATCAGATGGATGAAAGGAAATGAAAAGCTGGAGGTCATCAGCATAGAGATGATATTTACAGTGTTTTATGACAGTGGTGATATCTGTACTGTATAAGATGAAAAGTATTGGCCCCAGTATAGATCCCTGCAGAACTCCTCTTGACACACGAGAGTAAGAGGAAGAGGCTTCATTACCACTCCGATCATTTATTACCCGAACAAACTGATACCTATCACTGAGATAGCTATGAAACCACTTGACTGTTTCCGCAGTGCAACCATAGTATGCAAGTTTAGATAGCAACAGTGAGACATTAATAGAGTCAAACGCACGAGAAAAATCAAGTAAGGTTAGTATGGACCCTTTGCCCTGGTC
Source organism: Pseudoips prasinana (assembly GCA_951640165.1). Lineage (NCBI taxonomy): Eukaryota > Metazoa > Arthropoda > Insecta > Lepidoptera > Nolidae > Pseudoips > Pseudoips prasinana. Next base: position 10,247,047 of record OX621259.1, on the reverse strand, counting down.
TCTAGCCTCAAGCAGATTATCCACAACATCAATCAAGGCCGAAGAGGTACTATAACCCCTTCGGAATCCTGACTGATGTGTAGGCAATATATTAAACTGCTCGAGATACTTAGTTAACTGGTCACATACCACCCGCTCTAAGATTTTAGACAAGCAGGGTAATAAGGATATGGGACGTAGGTCAGCTGGCCCAGTGGGACTGGAATTTTTGGCTATAGGTTTTACCATTGCTATTTTCCATAGATCTGGAAATTTTGACGTTAACAAAATATTATAGATTCGTCATGTCTGTCCGTCCGTATGTCACAGCCACTTTTTTACGAAACTGTTAGAGCTGTACTGCTGAAACTTGGTACGTAGGTGCATTCACACAAAAATAGAAAATGTGCAATATTTTTGGGAGGTCGCCATACATTGAACTGAAACTCAAAATTTTTTTTCATCGTACCCATACATGTGGGATGTTTATGGATAGGTCTTCAAAAATGATATTGAGGTTCCTAATATCATTTTGTCTAAACTGAATAGTTTGCGCGAGAGAATAGTTTATGCAAAGTACTTTTTTCCTGATGGAATGGAATGTCGCAGGATGCCTTGTAAACAAAATTTTATTGGAGAAGAAAGCACAATTATGAATTTGCTTCTATTTAAAACCACAAAAGTTTTGTTTACTCGTGTACCGTGGCAAAATAATTAAATAAATACGAATTATTTCTTTGACAAGAAATAAAACTTGAAACTTTTTGTAACATGATGGATGTGACGTAGTACCTAGTGCTTTTGACTTAATGACAATAGATTAAAGGGAAATTCTTATTATAATCTAAAACATGGAAACAAGGCTATTTGTCTAGCAAGTTGTTGTGTTTCTTTTATCAATTAATCTGATATTTAAATGTTACAAGTTTTACTCAATAAGTTGTCCCCGATGGGGGGAGCTAATAAGACCTAAATTAACACAACAAAATTAAATATCCAAACACTTACCTATTCGTCGTTGGAAAACGTCAGTGCCGTCTACAACTTATTACTAATCATACGTCACCCTATATGGGCATAAAGAGAATCATCATCTCCTCATCATTATATCAGCCGAAAGACGTCCATTGCTGGACAAAGGCCTCCCCCAAAGATCTCCACAATTGCCGGTCTTGCGCTATTTGCTTCCAGCAGTTTCCAGCGACCCGCACCCGTATAAAAAGAATATATAAAGTTAATTGTATTGCTTGTAATACTAACTTTCATGTTCTGAGTCTCAAGCGCTTTTTAAAATCTAAATGATTAAATCCATTTTTTATTATAATTATGCTTTCCATAGGTCAAAAAACCATGACACCAATTTTCAGTAGACTGACTGTACATTTACATAGTACAGACCTTTTTTCAAAAGCTACACACTTCTTTCAATTTCATTGTTTGTCTTTTTCGAAAGGCGTGATAGGATTTCCTTTTTTCTTTTCTGCAAACTTATGTTTAATAAGTTGATCATTCTACAGTCCTTTTCACTTACCGAGTGATAAGACGATCATTCCCAAAAGAGAAGTTCATGAAGCTTCCAATCTCGCTTAGTGAAGTGTTTTATCTTTTCAAGCCTTTATCCTTTTTTTCGTCTATGTTCATTTTGTTTGGAATCTGTAGTATACTACTGTTTTTCTTTTGATAAAAGAGTATAACCTGATATTATGTTATTATTATTAAATAATAATAAATAAAAAAAAGGATTTTATTCACGTAGAAAAAGCGCTAGTTAAAAAAGCGCTTCTAAATAGTCAGAACATTTTTGTAGTAATATAGTTAAGTATACATAATTATTTCTATTTACATAGAGATATTTAGGTACACGGATTATTAAAACATTTTTAAAATGTATTTCATAATAGTAATTACATTTACTTTATTGTAATATAAACTCAATGATCTCACGGTTAAACTGCGTAAGAAGTTTAACTATGGGGCTATGTAATTAGTTTTTACGAAATTTTAAGAGAAATAAAGCAAAACCAACCAATAAATAAAATAAGCTCATATTTACTACTACCGAACCCTATTATTACTCCTGTTATTACACCGGCAGAGCCAAAGAATCATTTGGATGCTTGCTTCAACCAATGCTTGATAGTACTGTTAGAGGCCTCCATATATTGGGGTTTAAAAAAAAGACTTCAATTAATTTTAAGACAACCGTCTTAGAGGAGAGGATGATGGAGACTGATGGGTAGATGTCTCCATGAAATAAATGTGATGTACAGACGCCAGCACATCAAGCTACCCCAGTCAGTCAACTTTTTTTTTAGATTTTCAACTTTATCACATAAGCATAAGGTTCACTTTCAATTGAGGAAATTTGACAGATTGAGGTAGCTGGTGGTTGATGTGCTGGCGTCTGTACAAGATTCTATTATTTTTGTAATTTTTTTTATACTGTTAGAGTAAACAATAAAGAGAATTCTATTCTATATAATATATTATTCATCAGTAACATGGATCCCTATATACCCTACTACACCATAAGTAATCTATTTTAGCAATTTGTCCCTTTCCTTTTATTTATCACAGCGCAAATCACATTAATTTGTTACAAACGCGCCAAAATAGAAGTAATTCCCTGCAAAATCTCCAGAACTTAGCCCTAGAGGATCTAACAATCTCTTAATACTCAGACTTATTTCTATTAAAAAATATTCAACTTTTTTCACTAAATTAACATTCTAAAGTAATTAGACATTTAACGTTGGAATAATTAGGGGCTTTTTAGAGGTACTCATTGGACTGGTTTTTGTGAACTGAACGTATTTTTTTTGGTAATGACTTGTAATTTTCAGTTATAATTATACTTAATAATGAATATTTTAAAACAAATAATATACTGCCATCGGATCCCATACTAAGCAGAACTACTATGGCAACCAGACAACTGATAAACATACTTCATCATCCTCATGTCAGTCTAAGTACGCCCACTGCTGGACAAAAACCTCTCCAAAGAATGGGGGGATGTGCCATAATCGCCACGCTTGGCAGACGGGTTGGCGATCGCAGTTTGATGGTCATAGTTCACAGAAACACGCGGCTACCCGTTCTCTGGTAGGTATTCCCTCGGTGGATTTCTACGCTTATAATTGTGCTCATTATACAAAGATTTGTTCTGAGTGGTAATTAAACCCACGACCTCTCCCTTAGCAGTCAGAGTCACTAACTAGCCACAGAACTAATAAAACAAGCAATAATATTTACATTGGTAAAGGTTTATGACTATAAATATTATCTACTGCTGGACAAAAATCACCACATTAATAATTTTAGATTATCTATTTTTGAGATAAGTTATTGGAGTCAGGCCATCGATTCGGCAGTCATCGCAACTTTTGTTGTGTCTGTCCATGGTTTTGATATCAAGAGCCGCGACTAATCTTAAGAGGCTAACGTTTGGCAGCTAGGTTGAAGGTCAGATCTAGAAAGCCGTACTTTTAGAGACATCACGTATTGTGAGGAGGGTTTCTTGACCATCAGTAGATGGATATAGGACCTGTTGTTATTTGGATCTCAATTCTTATATTTATGCTTATTTTTATTAACTACTAGCTGACCCGACAGACCTTGTCCTGTCTTAACGATGACTATTAACGCACGCTATCTGTCAATACTATGTCAAATAAAAAAAAGTTACATTAAAAAAGGTTATATTGTCCAAAGCGCTAAGGTTAGATTAGAAATAATAGTTGGTTGTGAAGTATTCTTAAATTTTCTTATTTTCCGCGCAATTTTAAATTCTTTTTTTTACATAAGAACCTTCTCCTGACAATAACAAACACAATAAAAAAAGAAATAGTGAAATCGGTCCAGCCGTTCACGCGTGATGTCGTGACAACGGAAAACGGGTTTCATTTTTATATATATAGATTTACGAATTTAAAATGTAAGTATAAATAATGAATTATTTAAATAAGAAGAACAATAATAAAGAGGATAGGATGTCTGATAGGGCTATAAAACTTGCACTTGACTGCCTCGTTGGTCTAGCGGTAGCGTGTTCAACCGCAGATAATGAGGTCCTGGGTTCAAATCCCGGGTCGCGCCAGGAAGTGATTTTGGGATTTTTCCGTAAAAATAAATTTCTCAGTATCAGCCCGAAGTCTGGAAGTTGGCGGTATTACACCCCCGTGCCTCAGAGAGAACGTAAAGCCGTCGGTCCTGTACATGAACTCTTTTCGGTCGTGTCGCTAGGCGTCCCATCGGATCATGAGAGTGATGGAATAGAAAGTGCCCCTCTGTTTCCACACACACTTGTGCACTATAATATGTCCTGCGCAATTTGCTAGTCTCCATTAAGACTGGCCGCCGTGGCCGAAATTCGGTCGGGAGGACATCATAAAAACTTGCACAATGCTTTTAAAACATTTAATTTTATTATTTTTAGTTTCTATCTATTTGGTCTCAATCGCAAAGTTTAAGAAAAGCGTAATATATGATTATATATATATATATATATATATATATATATATATATATATATATATATATATATATATATATATATATATATATCAAAGGCACCGGACCTATTAAAATTTTTATATATCCTTATATTTTTCCTTCCTATAAATCCTTAGATTTTTGTTTGTATTATAATAACCAAATTTATATGGGACCAGCTCGCAAGTAAGTTCATTCAAATAAAAAAAATCTAAATCGCTTTAATAGTGGGGCGGAGTATGCAATGTAAGTAAATATTTAAAAAAAAACCGCATAGAATTAAAATCCTTCTTTTTTGCAGTCGGTTAAAAATATACAACGGACTTTACACAATAAATTCAATAAAAATATTTTAAACGTGCGACTGTTAATAGTCAAAACATGTTTGTAGTAATTTAATTAACTGTAAATATTTATTTCTAGGTACATGTAGATATTTAGATCACCAAATATAGATGAGTTGTGAAACTTTTATTTTCGAAATCCTAAAAAAATACAGGCTAAATACAACTCCAATTATCTCAAGGATCCTTAATATCGCTACATTGGAGTAGAAAGTTCGTAAAAGCCAATTTGCCTGAAATTACCTTTTGATTCTGACGTTTTCGTCCCAAGTTTAAAAACTCTAAAGAAATGGTTTATACCATTCTAACATTAAAACTTGAATCAAATTCAAAAGATGGTGCTTTTAGAAAGAACTAGTCTCTACTCACATAGGCCTGCCTATGTGAATTGAACAGACGCCAGCACATCCGGTTTAGGGAACTTATGACATGGTTTTTCTTGAGTACGTCTCCGGTATGGTCAAAAAATATTCTTCACCCACCGGTTGTACAGACGCCAGCACATCAAGCTACCCCAATCTGTAAAATTTCTTTTATAGATTTTCAACTTTATCACAAACCAAATCGGAAACGTTTTTAAGAAAAACCAGGTCATAAATACCCTAAACCGGCGAGAGGGCATGCATATATAATTATTTTACAACATGTAAAACATTAACATTTGCATAGAGAAAATGGAATCGCACTGAAGTCTGGAGGTTTAAAACAATTATTTATGATAAAAAAATATAGCTAAAACTATAAATTATGATAACTAAACTTAAACATAATCTCTTCGACAATAACTTATTACAATCTAGCTAAATATCATTGCTATTATAAAATAAATTTTATAAATGTTTTCAAACAATCCGTGTACCTAAATATCTAAGTGACTAGAAATAATAATGTATACATAACTATATTGCAAATATGTTCTGACTATTTACAAGCGCTTTTTTAAAGTCTACGTGAATAAAAACCTTTTTTTTTTATTATTTTATTTTAATATTAATGGTTTTTTTAAACATCTTTAAAATGAATACATTTAAGTGCGGGTGGGAATATTAATTGGTTCTCAGTATATGAATTAAACCAAAATTAAATAATCCAAGGTAAAAGCTAAATTTACCGCGAATATTTATTTTCGCTACAAGATTTCTAATTACCGAGCACTTCCCATGGTAATTATAACTTTACCGATTCGAAAATGTTCAAAAATAAATACAAGACTCTCCTTTAAAAGATAAACCTGAAGGAAGGTAAAACATAAATATAAGACGGCTTCGCAAACTTTGTTTCAATTAACGAGTAATTAAGAAGGCGTTGCCTCACTATTTATCTGTACTGATGACCATCATTTGCAGAGGAAATTAAATTTTAGATTGATGGTGGTTTCTGAACTGAAATTAAAGGTATTTTTGGAAACTGAAGAGTTGATATATAATTTTGGAAATTGGGAAGGCTGAGAATATCGGTATAGGATGATATAAGAGGAATATACGAATCACCCCCATGTATGTTCTTCGATTTTGTGTAGTTTTAGAGATAGAATTTATTTAGTGATTTTTTTCGTAAATTTCACCTAACATCATTTTTCGATTATTTTCTCGTTCCGTTGAACATTTCTGGTTCTGTTTTTTTGTGATAACTAATAAGCATACATAGTTTAACCTAACATTCTAAAAAGTATGGTTTATCTAATCTGAACTAACTTAGAATTTATTCATATGTTCAATATTAGGCTTTGAGCTCAGGACTCATAAATGTTCAAAGTATCAAAAAAAAAACGCAAAATCGTAGAACATACATGGGGGTGGCTCGGATACTCCTCATCATAAAGAATCTAAATTTTTCATTTTAACGTCATCTCTTCGGCCACCCTGTATATATTTATGTCTTCAAATTTTTGTCCAGTGTAGAATTGAAAGAAACTAGTCTAATCGTTATACATACATACATAGACTCACGCCTGTTTCCTAGAGGAGTAAGCAGAGACAACGGATTTCCATCTGTCACGATCTTTGCACACGTATTTTGCCTCGATTACTGTCATTATATATTCTTCATACATGCTCGCCGGTTTAAGGTACTTCTAATCGTTATGTTGATAAAAGTATACTATTGAAGAAATTTGAAAATACTACAACTACTTACTAATAATAATAATATTCTGGGACATTATTCACACACCGCCATCTGATCCCAAACTAAGTAGAGCTTGTACTATGGAAAGCAGAGAACTGATGTACCATATGCTACGGTTCTTTTGTCAATACGTACTTATATAGTTAATTACACCCATACTCAATACAAACAGACATCGGGACTTTTTTTATGCAAAATGTGTTTGCGTTTGACCATGATCTCACCTGATGGTAAGTGAAGATGTGGTCGAAGGTGGACCGTTCATTCCAACCTTGAATAAACCCATGGTATATGAGTCTGGAAAAACGTCGTTTGGGAGGTTGTTCCACAGCTTAGGCGTGCGTACTAGTCCCTCCCTCGCTCTTACCCACCACTGCAACTCCTGTAAGCCAGGATCAACAGTGGCACACAATGAAATAACACTGAGCGGTGAGGCTCAGGCATGTCCCGAGAAATCACTTTAACTGTCTTGGATTCCACAATGAATTTAATCAGAAAAAAAACCGGCCAAGTGTGAGTCGGACTCGTACACGAAGGGTTCCGTACTATTATCTATAAAAAACGAGCAAAAAAATTCACGTTTGTTGCATGGGAGCCCCCTTAAATATTTATTTTAATTAGTTTTTTAGTATTTATTTTTATAGCGGCAACAGAAATACATCATCTGTGACAATTTCAACTGTCTATCTATCATCGTTTCATGAGATACAGCCTGATGACAGACAGACAGCGAAGGCTTAGTAATAGGGTCCCGTTTTACCCTTTGGATACGGAACCCTAAAAAGGAGGAATTAGAAAATGAATAGTTCCACTTCCAAGCAAGTACCAGACACACAAACTAGCCCGACATACTATTGTGCATAAAAAATAAAATAAAAAAAAAGGTTTTTATTCACGTAGACTTTAAAAAAGCGCTTGTAAATAGTCAGAAAATGTGTGTAGTAATACAGTTATTATTTCTAGTTACTTATTACAGATATTTAGGTACACGGAATGTTAAAACATTTTTTTATACAATTTATTTTATGATGGTAGTGATAAAGTCTCAATTCAATTAACACTTCCTAAATCCGAATATAATCCTACAAAAGAACAGTACTTGTGCATCTTACACTAAATGACAAAATTAAGCAAGTTAAAGGGACGTTTTAATTCTTAAGCATCCACATCCAGCATTAATGCCGTGGTTTAGCTTTAACGTTAGGGCGCTTATAAATTACAACTTAAGTAAGTTAAGAGACAGTAAGTTTTCACTTAAGATGGAAAGGATTTGGGTATTCTATTTTACATTTTTTGATTGCACATGAGAGCGACAGGACGATGACATTTTAACCCGCTTGCACTCTAGGCCTTTTAAAAGGCTTGTTGGTCTGGTGTTTAGAGACCTTGATTGCTGAGGTTAAGGTTCAATCCCCACCCAGGAGAAATCTTTGTGTGATGACCACGGTTCTTTGTTCTGTGTGTGGGTGTATTTTAGGTATTTTAAGACAAAACTTCGGACATGGTTGGTACCAAATTGCTTTTATACAATAAATGAATATATGACATTTGTATCTAGGTAAATTGATTCATATACTTGACATTGCTTATTTTAATATTTTTTAGATTTAAATTGTATTCACTATTGTTTTAATATTTGCATGCCTGTAATAGGTAGAATATGGCTTGTTCACAAAATTGTCGCCAATATATCTTGTTATGTAACCTATATTCTAAGCAAATAAATTATTTCTGATTTCTGATTTATAATAAATGTCCTCCTTGCCGAATTTCGGCCACGGCGGCCAGTTTCAATAGAGATTAGTCATCTGCGCGGGGCATATTCCATTCCATCACTCACATGATCTGATAAGACGGCTAGCGACACGGCTTTACGTGCACTCCGAGGCACGGTGGTATAAAAGCGCCCACTCCCAGACTTCAGGCTGATGCTGAGAAATTTTTCTTTTTACAGAAAAGTCCCAAAATCACTTTAAGTCTGACCTAGGATTTGAACCCAGGAACTCGTTTTCTGCGGGTGAACACGCTATCGCTATACCAACGAGACAGTCAATTATTATATATTATTTATAATATGTATGCATCAGTTGCCAGGTTTCCATAGCTTTGTCTAGTTTGGGACCAGATGGCCTTGTTTGAATAATGTCCTAGGATATTTATCTAATTAAAATCTTTATATGAATGACTACCTATCTTAATTTTAATCTCCCTCTATGTTACTTAAACTAAGACGCTGTCCTTTTTGGGTTCCGTATCCAAAGGATAAAATGGGACCCTATTACTAAGACTTCGCTGTCTGTCTGTCCGTCTGTCACCAGGCTGTATCTCATGAACCGTCATACTTAGACAGTTTGAATTAGCACAGATGAAGTATTTCTGTTGCCGCTATAACATCAAATACCTACTAAATAAAATAAATATTTAAGGGGGCTCCCATGCAACAAACGTGAATTTTTTGCTCGTTTTGATAGATAACTAGCTGTGCCCCGCGGTGTTACCCGCGTTAAATTTTATAAATTTTCTTTGCTATAAACCTAACGGAGCCCGAGATCTTTCAAACGAATGCAAAACTGTGGAAATCAGTTCGTGCGTTCTGGAGTTATAGCGTCAGGAAGGAAAACCCGACTTATTTTTATGTAGTAGATGGCACGAAACCCTTCGTGCGTGAGTCCGACTCGCGCTTGGCCGATTTTTTAAAGTAATCTAGTGGCGTGTGATAAAATAAAGGATATAATACTGTTTGTCGCGATACCGCGTGTAATGAAAACTACCATTTTAGCTTGAACTATTCATCGTCTTTTAACATTGAAGAAACTAAGCCCAAAGAGGGATGACATTGAAGTGAAGAGGTCTGAGTAAATTGGTGGGTATATTCGAACTATATCTTTCGTATAACCGTCTTTTGGTAAGCCAAAGGAATTTCAGTACTAGTACTGTGGTATTTGCATTAAGCGAATAATAATAATAATAATTAAGCCATTTTATTTCCGAATCTCTCTTATGTCTAAATTACATGTAATAATAATAAAAGTGTTAGTACTAATGTTTACAAGTTTTATCATCTAATTTTTAGTATAGTATATATTATCTATCTATGTAATTTTTAGTATAGTATATCTTAATTATGAGAAATGGATCCCTTTTTGGGTAAAGGCCTCCTCCATCCTTTTCCACAAATCTCTGTCTGATGCTGAGGTCATCCAGTCTTTCCCAGCGATTTGGATAATGTCATCAGCCCACCGGCTGTACGGTCTACCAACATTCCTTTTGCCAAGTGGTCCTTTCCATCGAGTGGTGTGGAGGGTCTATCTACCGTCGTTATTGCGTGAAATGTGACCCGCCCATTTCCACTTTAGCTTGAGTGCATGAGTAAGAGCATCAGTAAGCTTAGTTTTATCTCTAATTAAGTCGCTTCGCACTTTATTAGCTTTTCTTATTTTTAGTAGGCTCCTTTCCATAGCTCGTTGAGTGGATCTGATTTTTCTTTTGGTTTTGTTTGTGTATGTCCATGTTTGACATCCATACAGTAGACACGGTAAGATGCATGTGTTGATCACTACTTTTTTTAAATTTAAACTATAATTTCCTTTCAATATTTCTTTTAATGACTAGTACTTTTTCCATGATATATTTGCCCTTCTTTCTATTTCTTCTTCGTTGCTTGTTTTTGTAAATGATACTTTTTTCCCTAGATAAATATAATTCTCGACGTATTCAATTTTTTCCCCCGATACCTGGATGGGTATTTCGTAACTATTAGTCATTAGCTTGGTTTTGTCTGCGTTCATTTTCAAATCTACTTTTAAGCTCTCTTTGTTAAGTGCGTGAATCATTTTTTCGAGTTCTTCTGGTTGTTCTGATAGCAGTACAATATCGTCTGCGAACTGAAGATGGCTTAGATAGACGTTGTCTCTTTTTATTCCGGTAGTTTTCCAATCTAAATTATTAAATATATTCTCCAGAACAGCTATAAATAGTTTAGGTGACAGGGGATCACCCTGTCTTACTCCTCGTTCTATTGAAATTGTACTCCTTCTAGTCTCAAGTTTTACTTTGCTGCTACTGTTAGCATATATATTTTTTATTATATTTATGTATTTCTTGTCGACTTTGGAAATTCTCAGCGCTTTCCAGATTGCGTCATGGCTTATGCTGTCGAATGCTTTGGTATAATCTATAAAGGCTATATACAAGGGCTTATTAAATTCCTTATATTTGCTAATGACTTGTTCTAGAGCCTGAATGTGGTCGGTTGTGCTGAAGCCTGAGCGGAAGCCTGCTTGTGCTGTTGTCAAAGCACCGTCGATTTTTAGTGTGATTCTTTTGAGTATTAATGACGAGAACAGTTTATACAAGCTTGCTAATAGACTGATTGGTCGGTAGTTGCCTATATCAAATGGGTTTCCTTTTTTGTACAGAAGTATTATGTCCGATGTGCACCATTGCTCAGGTACAGATTCTGAGTTTAATATCATATTAAATAAATGTGTTATAGGTTTGAGTAGAATCGGTGCACCTAGTTTGATAGCTTCATTGTTAATCCCATCAGGTCCGGGACTTTTTTCTGATTTTAAGTGTTTGATTTGGTTGAGTACTTCTTGTCCGTTTATTGGTTTAATTTCGTCAGACTCATACCCGTTATAAATGTTGGTGTTTTGCAGTTCGGTGTTATCTTTGCTATTTTTCCTGTATAGCTCTTGGTAGAAGGCTGTAGCGTGTTTTATTATATCTTTTCTTGTTCTAGTTTCTGATGCTTGGCTTTGAAGTTTGTGAATCCAAGTTTTATGCAGGGTTAATTCCTTAAGTGCTCGTTTTGTACTTCTGAATTTTATCAGATTTTTTGTTATCACATTTTGTCTATGTTTATTATAGTCTTTTTTGATAGCTTTATTGGTTGATTTGAATAGTTTGCTTAGTTCCAATCTAACATTTTTGTCTCTTTTCTTAGTTTTCATTAGCTCTGTCCTTCTTTTTATTAGTTTTTCTGTGCTTTCACTTATTATCTTGTTACTTTTCTTTATATTTTCATGATTTTTTGTTATTAGACTAAGTTTTATGCTTTCTTCTAAAATATTGTAGTATTATTGAACATTCTGGCTTGGCCCAGTGTCAGTTAAATTGGAGTCGATATACCAGTTAAGACGATTACGATATTCGTTTATTTCTTTTTCACTTTCCGGGATTTTTGGCTTAGGGTTAAAGTTTTTTTCTACTTTTCTTCAGTTGTTTTATAAGACATGTTGCTCGTACCATTCGATGATCTGATGAAAATTTTAGACAACTATTTTTATTGTTTTATAAGCACTTCGACGTTGCTTATTAGTTTTGGTTTGTTTGTCAATATGAAATCAATTTCATTTTTTGTCTTTAAGTTAGGTGAAATCCAGGTCCATCTTCTACCTGGTCTTTTCTTGAAAAATGTATTCATAATTGAAAGATTGTTTTCAAAGGCAAATTCTATAAGCTTTTCTCCTCTTTCGTTTCTTTCACCATAACCGTATTGACCCATGACCGGGTTTTCTTCCATTTTAGGTATCCCTATTTTTGCGTTAAAGTCGCCTATTATAAATACAATCTCGTGTGATGTTGGTGCCTGTGCTCTTTTGATGTCTTTATAAAATGTTTGAATATCCTCTTCACTTGAGCTTTCTGTAGGAGCATACGTCTGAATTATGGATAATTTAACTTCTGGGAATTTTAATTGCAGTAAGGCTAATAAATTTTAATTGAAGATATACGCGGGTAGTTGTCGTAATAAGTACAGCTGAGTTTAGCTCTTCGATAAAAAAATTATATAAAGTAGTATACTGACCTTAATTTACAATAAATGTGTAATAGTTAACACCGATAGCCTACCAGTCCAGTGTTAAATTCACTTTCACAATTATAGCATATTATATTATATCACTATCACTAACGGCACTTTCGTTGCTTCATCACAACATATATCACAATGGAGTCTATGCAGCAAGCCTTCTCCAGCATGAAGGAGCAGCTTCTGACGCGAATGGCTCAGTTTGAAGAATTGCAGAAGGCCCCGTCCACAATTGTCACACCTGTTGCTTTGGCTGAAGATTTTGTGGCCTTTAAGAAGTTCGTAATTGAGTCACTGAACTGCTTCCAGAAGCAATTGGATATGCTGGCACGGTGTAATGATCAGACCGAGATGCGAGGAAGGCGTAAAATGCTGCTCTTTCATGGTTTGCCGGAGGCGAAGAAGGAGCAGTCAATGGATATTATTGTCACTGCTGTCACCAATCATCTTCAGATATCTGATTTTTCGGACACAGCCATTGACCGGTGTCATCGCCTCGGACGTTCACCAAGCGGAGACAAGCCTAGGCCGATCTTGGTCGAGTTTGTAAGCTGCCGAGTTCGTGACCATATCTGGTTTGAAAAGACAAAGTACAAAGGTACGGGAATTACTGTATCTGAGTTTCTGACTAGGCCCCGGCATGAAGCATTCTTAGCTGCTCGTCAGCGCTACGGAATCTCAAGCTGCTGGAGTCGTGAAGGTATTATATATATCCTGGGTACCGGCGGCACTCGTCACAAAGTTATTTCAATGGAGGATCTCGATAAAATTGGGCCAGCATTGGGTCATAAGGACGTCGCTAAGGATGGTGCAGCGACAAGTAAGATCACCCAAAACAGACCCAAAAGGGCCGCCTCCGCCAAGAAGTAAATTCATTCGTTTTGTGATGTTTTTGTATGTTTTTGTATCGAATCTCGCACTGTGTTTACGTTGTAGTCAAAGTACCTATGCCCACTATACAACTTTAACTTTCTCAATCTATATTTTCATAATATCTACCCTCAAATTTATTAGTTATTAATCGCGTTCCATTTTATAACATTATATAGTTAGCATAACTTGACAATATCTATGGTACTTGACGGTCCATGTGAACGTAGGCCAATGCCGCACGTCGTGAGTCTTTTGAGCCTATTTTAAAACTTTCCATTTTATTTTAATTTTGTTTATGTTTAAAATTATTATGTATTTATTATTATTAATTGTATATTATGTTATTCATTAATTACTACTGATACGTGGGTGCATAAATATCGAACTTTGCGTACATTGTTCTAACTAGTTAGCACTGAAGTGGTAGGATTTTGTTTTTGTATTTGTAGATATTTTAATAAATTAGTTTGTTTGTGTGTATGTTCATATAATATTATGTTACATGCTCATAGTTACGATTTTGGTAGTGATGTTGAAGATTTCTTTTCGGCTAATAGTGATGATGATAGTTTCGTTAGCATACCCTCCCTTGCAGATACTATACAGGGTCACTTTGCCGACGTGCCAAAAAATTTCAATGTGATTCATATCAATGCCCAAAGTATTCCGGCCCATTTCCCTGATATGCTGGCAAGTCTCAATTATAAAAATATTCATGCTATTCTTGTTTCCGAGTCCTGGCTCAAACCCTGTCTCCCTACGGCCTCGTATACACTTCCTGGTTTTCAGCTAATCAGGAATGATCGAATCGAATGGTCTTCACAGCCGCCACCGCTGGATGCTGGTGAACATCTATTTATTGAAGTAGAGCTGCATCACACGAAAGTTCTAGTTGGTGTATATTACTGTCCTTCTCTTCGTATAAACTTTTTTGCTTCTTTCGAACTTTTACTTGAAACCTTCCTTCCATCCTATAGTCACACCATAATAATGGGTGATTTCAATACTTGTTTACTAAAGAAAGACTCTCGTTGCTCCTCACTTATATCTGCAATAGAATCTAGTAACCTATCTCTTCTTCCCCTTAATTCTACACACCATTTTCCTCATTCTACGCCTTCTCTTCTTGACTTAATTCTAGTCTCTTCAAGAGGTCATGTTGCTAAGCATGGACAATGCTCAGCAGATGCCTTCTCTTACCACGATCTCCTTTTCGTTTCTTACAAAATTCGTCCTCCTAAGGCAAAATCTAAAGTTCTTCTACAACGTAATTTTGGTGGGATGGATCTTAGTCATCTTCGTGCAGATGCTGGCAGCATTGACTGGTCGACTCTTATTGCTGCTGAGTCAATTGACGAACAAGTTGACATATTTAATACCAAGCTCATCCAATTGTACGACGTTCATGCTCCCATTCGGCCAATTAAAATTAAGCATTTGCCAGCACCGTGGCTAACTACTGAAATAAAAACTCTTTTATCTAAGAAATCATCAGCTAAGTCTCGGTACGCTGGTCGGCCTAATGATATTAACCGTGAAAAATATATAACTCTGCGAAATCACTGTAATAAGGTGTGTAGGAGTGCACAACGCCAACATATTCACAGTTCAGTTGAAAATGAAGATCCTGGAAAAATATGGAAGTTTTTACGATCTTTGGGAGTTGGAAAATCTCAACCTGATTCAATTCCAAACAATTTAGATATTAATTCACTAAATAGTCATTTCTCTTTTTCGCCTATTTTTGACAGGGCAACTAAAACAAAAACTTTAAATTATCTTTCATCCATTCCCTCTCCCAACTATTCTTCTTTCAATTTTAGCCAATTTTCTGCTTGTGACATTAAGAAGAGTATTTTGTCCATAGCATCAAATGCAATGGGCAACGATAATATCACCCGTAATATGGTTCTTCCTATACTTGACGAGATCCTTTTCCCTATATCTCACAATCTCAATACCTCTATATCCAGCGGTGTATTTCCATCTTCATGGAAAGATGCACTAATCATTCCCCTTCCGAAAAAATCCAATCCTGCATCGTTTTCCGATTATCGTCCTATATCGATATTACCTTTCCTCTCCAAAGTCCTTGAACGGCTTGTTCACAATCAAATCAGTAGTTTCCTCTCATCTAATAACCTCCTTAATCCTTTTCAGTCTGGTTTTCGCCCTGGACATAGTACTACCTCAGCCTTGGTCCATATTACGGATGATATTAGAACTGGCATGGAACACGGTAATCTAACCATGCTTGCATTATTAGACTTTAGTAATGCTTTCAATACTGTAGACTTCGACGTGTTGCTGGGAATTTTACGTACTCTTAATGTATCTCCAACGGTCATTGGCTGGTTTCATAGTTACCTGTCTGGTCGCCGGCAACGTATACGTATTGATAACTCTGTCTCTTCTTGGTGCAATACGAATGCCGGCGTGCCGCAGGGTGGCGTTTTGTCTCCTTTACTCTTCGCAATTTTCATAAATTCTATCTCAGATCGACTTCTCTCCTCCTACCACCTTTATGCAGATGACCTACAGATATACTCACAGGCCCCGCTTAATAGGCTCTCGGATGCTATTAGTATCATTAATAAAGATTTTATTAGTATTAATGAATGGAGTCGTTCGTACGGTTTACAAGTTAACCCCCTTAAGACTCAGGTAATTATTGTTGGAAGCTCAAGGATGATGGCAAAGATTTCTTGTTCTCAACTACCTCAAGTTATCTTTGACGGGAGTATATTGGAAATAAACCGAGTTGTTAAAAATTTGGGTGTCTATTTTGATAACTGTCTCTCATGGGGTCCGCAGCTGCAGAATACTAGTCGTAAACTTTATGCGTCAGTGGGATCTTTGCGAAGATTTCAAAACTTTCTGCCTATTCCCACCAAAATTGCACTTGCCCAGTCCCTTCTTCTTTCGATACTAGATTATGCAGATGTCAGCTATCTTGATCTTACTGAAGCCCAACTGGATAAACTTGAGCGTCTCCAGAATGTCTGCATAAGATTTGTATTTGGTCTTCGCAAATACGATCATGTCTCTGAATTTCGCAAAAAACTCAAGTGGCTACCTATACGACTTCGCCGGAATGCTCATATTCTGTCATTTCTATACAGTATTCTGTTTACTCCTTCCACTCCCTCTTATCTGAAAGATCGTTTTTCTTTCCTACATGAATCACATTCGAAAGCCTTGAGATCCTCTAACAATCAGCGGTTAAAAATACCGACGCACTCCACAAAGTTTCTCGATAACGCATTTGTTGTACAAGGTGCTCGTTTGTGGAATGCGTTGCCATTGTTTATTAGGCGTGCACAATCATTAAATACATTCAAAAGACTTGTTAATGATCACTATTTGAGTACTACATAGTTCACATAATGACACGTATTATTATTATGAATGTACATATAATTAGTAAGTAGGTATAAATAGTTTTAAGTATGGTACAAATAGTACCTTATAATAAGTACTTTGTACACTTGCAACTGCCCCATCTCTGTAACTCCTTTCTCCTTTCACTACCTAGGTTGCCTGGAAGAGATCACACTTAGTGATAAGGCCGCCAATTGTACTATAATAATTTGTATGTTGTTGCTTTTGTATTATTTCTTAAGGTGTACAATAAAGAGTTTATCTATCTATCTATCTATCTAAGGCTACTCTATCTGAGATTCCAGTGAAGTTTATAATCTTGTTTTTTAAATGCTTTTTTACCAAGAAGCCTACTCCATTTAATCCTTTCTTTTGTCCAATGTAGCACAGTATAAAATCTTCATATTCCTCGATGTTACAACCCATTCTGCGTACTTCTGACAGTCCTATGATGTCACAGTTGATATTATCAAGGGCGTTTATTAATTCTAAGTATTTCTCAGTTGAAGATAAAGATCTTACGTTGTAGGTACATATTTTTAGGAAATTATCGCATTTTTTCTCGTCATTTTCATTTGTCGTTTCGTTTTTGCTACTTTTGTTATTGTTGATGCTGTTGTTGTTTATATTAATGTTTTTATTTTTATTTTTATCAGATGGAGGGTGGTAGTCTAATTTCCCACGAGGACCAGTCGGCTTGGGAAATGTTGTTTTGTTGGTTGATTCTTGTTTCCTATTTGTGGTTTTCCGGTATCTGATGGCCTTATCCTATTTGCTACTCTGGGATGCTGAGTTAAGTGAAGTATAAGAGTTACTTCTCCCTCTCATCACGTCAAAGGCATTGATCCTGTTTGTTTTGCATGAGTTGGATGTAGTTGCATGCTGTTTCCGTGGCTGGTGGGTGGGAGCTTCTGGTGATAGAAGCGATGAACTTCTTTTTCTAGTTTCTTTTTCTGGGTGTCCTTCTTTGACAATTAGCTTGTCATACTTTATGATGGCGTAATTTCCCTTCTTTCTTTCCTCGATAAGTTTGTCTTGAAGCTCCTTCCTTTTTTCCAATACTTCCTTCGGAAAATCTTCAGTTGCATAGGCATCATTGAGTTTATTCTTGTTTCTCATTATTTCCGTTTTCATCCATCCGTTGACAAATGATACCAATATTGGTCTGCCTTTATCGCTTGTGTTCTTTTTGCCTATACGGTGAATAATGTTAATGTCTCTGCTTTCTAGAGAGATCTCCATATCAATTTTTATTTTCTCCTTGGTTATTTTCATAAGTTCTGAAGGGGATTTCTCTTGCTCTTTTAATCCAAAGATGAGGACATTATTAAGTCTTTTATTTTTCTCGAGTGTGTTTATTTTCTCCCTTAATTTTTGATTTTCTGATTTCAATTCCTCTAATTCTCGCGTTCCTGGAATAAGTTTTTCATCCATTTGTGAAATAATCTTTTGTGTCTTTTGCATTAAGCGAATACGGAAGATTAATTGATATGAATATCGTCTAAGGATGTTTTATCATCACATATTAAAACTTTCTTGATATGATTTTCAATGATCAATTGAATTTTCAGTGATCTTTTATTTTTTTTCAATAAATAACAATGATGTTTTAACTTCTGTAATCAGAGGCCATACGAAAATGTAATATGATGATGGTATGTTTACTTTGTTGTGCTGATTGAAACAATTTCCTCTTTAGTATGTACAATTTTCATATCACTGTTTTCATTATGGCACTATGCATAACTATATTTTTCTAACTGACATAAAGTATTAAATAATGTAAATAAGAGTATACACGCCCAAATTTATTTTACCAGTTATTACATTAGATTATTCGGGTAGCCAATTAATTGGTGAAAAAAATTATTATATCGCCGCTGAAAATTTGGAGTGTTCGAAGCAAGAACTTTGCCAATTTTAATTTGTATGGATACCTAAAATATTTTACAGTTCTATTGGGTTACTTCTATCTATAAAAGTTATGTATATTAAGACACTTGATTTTTTAATCTTACTTGATTAAAAAATCAAGTGACTTAATATACATTACACTATTTGAAAAAAAGCTGGCAAGACCCAATGCGACCGCCAATCTACCCCGTATGAGTACAAGTACGGTTAAAATAGGTAAACGACGGGAAATTTAACAAAATTGTAATTTTCTTTCATCACCATCATATCAGCCGAAAGACGTTTACTGCTGGACAAAGACCTCCCCCAAAGATCTCCACTATTTCCGGTCTTGCCATTTTTTTTCCAATATACAAAAATTTTGATAATATTTCCTATAAAAATATTATTAATTTTTTTGTATATAATATACAAAAATTTTGCCTAGGTCGTAAGGACTCCTAGGCGAACTGAAACCGTCAAACTAAAAAAAAAAAAACAATAAGCTTCGTCACTCAATTACAATGCCAACATAACTTAAATAGAGTAAACAATTTCCTTAATTTACCTGCTGAATAAAATATATTTAATATAAAAAAATATATAATAACATAATCTATACATGTAATAAAATAGTAGGAAATTCAAAATTGTACATTGAATATTTTTTTTAAAGCGTACTTGGGGCGTAATCTGCAGTCGATATCGAAGCAAAAAATATAGTTTTTAGAATTTTTGTCAGTTTGTCTGTATGATGTCCGGGCTAAACTCAAAACGTACTTCATGGATTTACTTCAAATTTTGCATGAATATTAAGGTCTAAGAGGTCGGGTCAACATATAGGCTACATATTGTCACGCTATCACCTACGGGGGAGGAACTGTAATAATTTATACAATTTAACGCGGCTACGACCGCGGGGCACAGCTAGTCTGTGACAACTTTCAAAGCAGCTACGCCTTTTTAAATTATAGGTTATGTAAGGACTTGTTTCTTTAAAATTACCTTTCCCTAAAAACCTTGAACGATCCACGTCTCCACTATTATTAAAATTAACGTCCCGCCGCCACTTGAACTTCTCTTTGGCTCATACATCAGTAGATATAATACTAAAAGAGATGTATCTTAATATAGTCTAAGATCCCAAAGTCAAAAACTATTCTAGAATAATAATTTATTAATTTTATTTATTTATCACTGTATGCACATACAATTGTACAAAGGCGGACAGTATTTTATGCCGTAGGTATTTTCTGCCAGTCAACCTTAGGGCGATGCAGAGAGAGCCTGGTAGGTGCACAGATCATAAGGTAAACATTAATACAAAAAAAAACTTGATTGCATTTATTTGAAAAATAAAATGTATCTATTTATTAATATTTTTATCAGGTTCAAATTATTTTTAACTTTTTAGTTCTTTTTTTAACAACGAATAAAGTTTGTTTATTTAAAGTTTCATTCTTTTAATTTTAGTATATATTTAATTTTTAATGAATTTTTTATCGCATATAGGACGCTGTATTCAACTTACTATTTCGTACAATATTTTAAATACTTCAAGCCATAACTGTTACGTACAAAGTTTCTCGGGAAAATTTCTTATACAACTAGGTTATATGTAAGCCAGAACAGTCATCTCGTTTTAAATTTATACATCGTAACTCTTCAATGGTGCTTACTGAGTACTGGTTAATACGTAAAGCCGATGTCAAGACAAATTATAGTACCTAGGAGGATTATAAGTGAAACTTACTTTTAAGTTATTTCGAGGCAGTCTCTACTATGCTGAATAAGACATTGAGTATCGTATTCCCATAAATCATAATCATGCTTAGGAATGTATTGGTGCTGCTGTAACTCCATGGAGGTGTACCTTTTCACACAATGGCTGCGTAACTGTTAATACGCGAGTCTTCGACCATTGCATGCGATGCAGCATGCTATCTGATACGAATATCTCGAGTCAATAAACAGCTTCAATTAGGATGTACTTCATGTAATAGCGTTATTATTGTGATCCTGGCGTTGTTAGTACGATAACCAAAGGTCATCGTGCAACGCGTGAGTGTCACATGTATCAAGTATATAGTAACCGTTTAACATTAGTAGACCTGTCGAAGTTGTCGAAAAATTGAATGTAGCGAATTGTTTTTTATTTATGTTTAATATTACATTATTTATGGTACTTAATTACTTTGGTAGTTATTGTTTGGGCAGTGGTTATCCAAGTCAGAGTTGTTCAAGCCGCCAAGTAGGCTTGCTGTAGGGATTGTTGCCTAATGGCTACAACCGGGACCGTCAGCTAAACTTGCCCTCCAAAGTACGGAGACGCTCAAAAATTAAACCACTTTGGCGGCCACCCATCTATGGACTGACCGCGAGCCAAGTTGCTGCATCTGGCTATTAATGCCTTGGTACTTTATTGTAGGTACTAAATATTCTAAGTAATATTTTAGTTATTAAGTTTTACTTTATGTTAGAGTATTTTTTCGTCACGGCCTCTTTAACTATTAGTCTAGATATAGGGCAAAATTGCTACTCAGTCTTAAATTATTACATCGTAACTCTTGAATGGGGATTGGGGAGTCGTTTTGGCGTAGTTTAGGGGATTAAATGTTAAATACGTGAAGCCAACGTCTAGGCAAATTATTGTTGTGGGATTTAAAATGGTAGTTACTTTTTAATGGAATTCTAAGGTCCGGTTTTAACTAAGACGTTTACTAATAGACGATCTATAATATGAGTAGTCTCAAACATACTAAATGTTACAAGTCATTTTTTTATATCTTTATTCACTTAATTGGAGTCTTTATCCCAATGGATACGCCAACCCCCTCATGCCTTATAAAACTACTACAAAAAATTACTTAATGATAATTTAAAAGGAGAATTTTAATCAATATGGTACACCAACGCGCTAAATCTTTTCGCCACAGCTGTCTTTGGTTGTGCTAAAATTGTTCATTAGTAAATGCTATGTGATTAATGGGGAAGCATATGGCGGTTGGTGCGGTTGGTAAATGCTTGCCTATCACGACGCAGGTCGTGGTCCTCACCCATGACATATATTTGTGTGCATGAACATGTCTGTTTGTACTGAGTCTTGGTGTCTATATAAGTTTTTATTTACAAAACAAAAGTCGATATTATCTATACATATAATAAAATCGTAGGAAAGTCAAAACTGTACATTGAATATTTTTCAAAAAGGATACTTGGGGCGTGATCTAAAATCGATATCGAAGCCAGAAATATAGTTTTTAGAATTTTTGTCTGTTTGTCTGTATGTATGTATGTCCGGGCTCAAATAAAAAATTACTGCATAGATTTACTTCAAATTTTGCGTGAATATTATTAAGAGGTCGGGTCAACATATAGGGTACATATTATCACGCTATCACCTACGGGGGAGGAGCTGTGATATTTTATAAGGTTTAACGCGGGTAAAACCGCGGGGCCCAGCTAGTATGTAATATATCAATTATCTCGTTTCCATAGTACAAGCTTTGCTTAGTTTGGGATCAGATGGCCGTGTGTGAATAATGTCCCAGGATATTATTTTATCATCATCTCACCTACTACGGATGACTTCTTCATGCCGTGGGCGATATAGAAGTTATCTCGAAGGAATATTGAACTGAGAACAGGCAACAGTACAGTTTTTCTCTGCGTACTATGAGTCCTATAATGCGGTCCTATAGTCCTATAATTCACGTAGACTTTAAGAAAGCGCTTCTAAATAGTCAGAACATGTTAGCAGTAATATATAATTAATTTATAATTATTTCTAGGTACATATAGATATTTAGGTACATGGATTGTAGGAAATAATTTACAATAAGATATATTTTATAACAGTAACGATATTTAGCTAAGTTAAACTAAGTTATTGTCAAAGATCATGTGTAGGTTTAACTATATAAATTTTAGCTATATTTTTACTACATATTGTCTAAATGGTTCTGTCTATATTAAGGTACGAATTAAATTTTATTATTATACCATACCCAAAATATTTTCACAATTCTTTTGGGTTTGTTCTATATATTAAAGTTGTATTAAATCACACTTAAATTTTTTGATCAAGTTATATTTCGTAGATTAGCTGGTAAGGCCCAATGCAGTCTAACCCGTATGGGTAGGTACAAGTATGGTAAAAATAGATTAAATAATAAAAAAATAAAAAGAGGTAATTAAACCGATAATTTAACAAAATAGTTAATTTGGCGATGAATAAATACAATGATGAATCGTTGTATATTGACTACGTTTATGATAATTAAAAACAATACAGATTTATCCAAATGTTAAAATTTGATCTGCTAGAAGGCTTGAGCCCTTGTTCGTTCTATTGTACAATATGCCTCCTAAATGAAATGTAACAGCCAAATAAAAAATCATAAGCTATATAACACTATCACAACACCGACATAACCAAAACTTTAAATAGAGCTTTATTTCCACCATTTATCTGGTTGAAACTAGGGTGTTAAAGGGACATTGCCGTCTCAGAAATCACCTGTCTACGGTGGGCATCGGAGACTGTAGAGTGTGCAGGCTCTGCAATAATGCGGACAAAACACCTCTACACCTGCGCTACCACTGTGAAGCACTGATGCTCAAACGTAACATCGTCCTGGGCCAACACTTCTTGCACCAGGACGATGTTATCGATACTCCTGCCAAAAAGATTCTGCAATTTATCTATGTTGCAGGGTCAGACAGGGAAGTTTGATTGGAGCGGCGAGCACAATAGTTCATCACTGGACTCACGGACGCAGTGTTACCAGGACCTCCGGAAACTGGAAATAGCCGCCACCAGAAGAATAAGAATAAAAAAAAAGGCCAAGTGCAAGTCGAACTCGCACATGAAGGGTTCCATAGCAGCAAGTATTTCAGTTGATTAAATGAATGCAAATTGCGGTTTATGTTGTATTAAAAAAAAACTACTTGCTAGATCTCGTTCAAACCAATTTTCGTAGTTAGTTTACGTGGTAATGTACATCATATATTTTTTTTAGTTTTATCATTCTTTTATTGTAGAAGTTAGGAGGGGGTCACCCATTTTACCACTTTGAAAGTGTCTCTCACGCAAACTATTCAGTTTAGAAAAAAATGATATAAAAAAACCTCAATACAATTTTTGAAGACCTATCCATAGATATCCCACATGTATGGGTACGATGAAAAAAAATTTTTTGAGTTTCAGTTCTATATATGGCGATCCCCCAAAATAATTGTTCTTTTTCTATTTTAGTGTAAAAATCTTAATGCGGTTTACAGAATACATCTACTTACCAAGTTTCAGTAGTACAGCTCTTATAGAATCGGAAAAAAGTGGCTGTGACATACGGAAGGACAAACAGACAGACAGACATGACGAATCTATAAGGGTTCCGTTTTTTGCCATTCGGCTACGGAACCCTAAAAAGGACATTGTTGTTTAAAAAGAGTGACGTTACATTTTAATATGTAATGTCTTTCAAAAGAACTTCGCCTTTTTAAATTATAGGTTATGTTAAAAATTACCTGTCCCTTAAAACTTAGAAAGATCCACGCCTCCACCATAATTAAAATTAACGTTCCGCCGCCACTTGAACTTCTCTTTGGCTCATATATCAGTAGATATAATACTAAAAGAGAGGTATCTTAATATAATCTGAGATCCCAAAGTCAAAAACTATATATATGTCTTCAAGTTGTTTTTAAATAAGTTAACTCTGTGTATCATGTCAAATTCTATTGGCAGCTTGTTATATAAGATGACAGATTGTACTCTGGGACTATGCTGAACTACATTCAATTTAGGTTGAATTGCAGAAGTTAAGTCTTTTTTACGAGTACTCTCTCAGCTGTCGTTCCTCATCAGTCTCAAATTTGTGCAGTAGTTAGCTTGTCAGAGTTGTTCAAGCCGCCAAGTAGGCCTCTGACATGGCTTAACGATTGTTGCCTAGTGGCTAAAACTGGGACCGATAGCTAAACTAGCCCTCCAAAGTACGGAGACGCTAAAAAATTAAACCACTTTGGCGGCCACCCATCTATGGACTGACCGCGAGCCTAGCTGCTACATCTGGCTATGAATGTCTCGGTACTTTATTGTAGGTACTAAATATTCTAAGCAATATTTTAATGATTAAGTTTTACTTTTTGTTGGAGTATTTTTTCGTCACGGGTTCTTTTACTATTAGGCTAGATATAGGGCAGAATTGCTACTCATCTTGTCTTAAATTATTACACCGTAACTCTTGAATGGGGATTGGGGAGTCGTTTTGGCGTAGTTTAGGGGATTAAATGTTAAATACGTGAAGCCAACGTCAAGGCAAATTATTGTTGTGGGATTTTAAATGGCAGTTACTTTTTAATGGAATTCTAAGGTCCGGTTTCAACTAAGACTTTTATTAACAGACAATCTTACAAGTCATCTTTTTTTTATATCTTTATTCATTTAACTGGGGTCTATATCCCAATGGATACACCAACCCCATCATGCCTTATACTAACTACTACAAAAATTGCATTAAAATTAATTTAAAAGGAGAATTTTAATCAATATGGTACAACAACGCGCTAAATCGTT
Organism: Pseudoips prasinana; assembly: GCA_951640165.1. Taxonomy (NCBI): domain Eukaryota; kingdom Metazoa; phylum Arthropoda; class Insecta; order Lepidoptera; family Nolidae; genus Pseudoips; species Pseudoips prasinana. The sequence goes on along the minus strand of OX621259.1, from coordinate 10,221,564 downwards.
TCGCCACATCTGTCTTTGGTTGTGCTAAAATTGTTCATCAGTAAATGCTACGTGATTAATGGGGAAGCATATGGCGGTTGCTGTGGTTGGTAAATGCTTGCTTTTCACGACGCTGGTCGTGGTTCTCACCCATGACATATATTTGTGTGCATGAACATGTCTGTTTGTACTGAGTCTTGGTGTCTATATAAGTATTTATTTACCAAACAAAAGTCGATATTATTACATATAATATCTCAATATAATATAATATATCAATTATCTCGTTCCAAAAAAAAATAGAGAATTAATAGTAATGGTATTTGAACGTAATAAACTTTGGCACGCCTTAAAACAAGCACCACAAAACGAAAATCTAAAAATTTAATTTTCATAACAAAGAAATTTAACCCACAATAACATCCAAACAGCTAAAAACAAGTACTTCCATAATGCCTTCACAAGCTATAAAAATATTCCTTTGCAAACCACCTACAAATAGCACAAAACAAAATCATAAAAACATTTTTCCGATACAACTACTTAACTCCTACAGTTAAAATTTATAAGGAAACAAATATAATTACTATTGCCCAAACTTGTACTTGTAAGTACAACACCTGAATTTTAATTAGAGAAATCTTAACGAAAGACATACACACACAAATCACATTTACAAAAAGATAGATCACCAAATACGTGTGACCGAGTCACATGTATTTGGTGATCTATCTTTTTATCAGGCGAATAACATCAGCTTAATAACTCCTAGAACCAACTATGGGAAAAAGAATATATTATATGAAGGAGCATAGCTTTACAATAAGTTCCTCACCGATATTAAAGGTGCAAAATGTATGGCCACTTTTAAAAGATTGCTGAAATACCGCATATTAAAAGATTTATCGGATATATAAATAATAGGAACACAATAAAAAATAAAATTCTGCAAAAAGTTCTGTATTATATCAGTATTTTTTTCAGAATTTTATTCTTTATTGTGTACCTGTACAGTATTCTAGATACTGTACTTAGAACTAGTATATAAATATATATACATTATTGCACGTGTATATAACAAATATATGTATGTTAAAATAAAATGTGCAAGAAAAAAAATTGCTACACAATTATCAAACTTATGATGCTCACATGGCCGAATGGTCTTGACCGGTTAGAAGATGTTTGTAATATATACATATTGTACCTAACATTGTATTTCTCTGTAAGTGAATTATTGTTAACTCTTTTAGAGAAAATAAATGTCGTTAAACGTAATAAACTAAATTAATGTACATTAGTAGTAGTCAAAATAGAGCTCATAAATATCAACCAAAATTGATAGCACACAACCAAAATTGATACCAACACCTAAATATGTACAATCTGAAGCTTTTTCGTTGCAATGTGTGAACCAATTGAGGTAGTAGACAAACTAAGTTATCTGGGACTTGTAATAGATAATCGGCTTAATTGGAAAGAAAATATTAATAGAGTGACAAGCTGAGAGCCATACTCAGTAAATTCGTGATAATTAAATATAAAATTCCCTATTTAACATTATTAATGCTATATAAATCACTAGTTAAGGTAGAACGTTTAAAACACACTTAGACAAATAATATACCATACAATTAAAAATCTTAAAAACAATAGTATCTACCAAATAACATAAAACGCCAATTTCATGGTGAAGATCAAAATATATTTCAATTTTGTAAAATAATTCCTACCCACAAAAAAATAAAATTAACCCTTTTGATTGAAGAATACTTTAGAGAAATTAAAAAAAAATTTAACATATACCGTAGGGTATATGTAAAATCTAGTAGTAGAATAATTACTCGCAGTATTAAAAAAGAAAAATATGAATTATCAGGATATACTAACTTATGTAGTAAACGTAGACTATCATATATGATATCGTCTTTAATAAACAATTTGCCAGTGTCTTTGAAAGATGTTATAATAAAAAGAAATATTAAACACTAGCTGTGCCCCGCGGTGTTACCCGCGTTAAATTTTATAAATTTTCTTTGCTATAAACCTCACGGAGCCCGAGACCTTTCCAACGAATGCAAAACCGTGGAAATCGGTTCGTGCGTTCTGGAGTTATAGCGTCAGGAAGGAAAACCCGACTTATTTTTATATAGTAGAGATAAATTCAAGGAGTATTTCATTGTGAACCTATGATATGTATCATAGGTTTATATTAATTAAGTTTCACACATTTGCCATATTGTACATGGCATCCAAATGTTGTACTTACAAACTAGGTATATTTAACTCAAAATATTTACTAATTTGTGATACACTATTGACACACTATTATTGTTATTTATATATAATAATGTAAATGTATACATTTACATTATTATTTATAATGTGGAAAGCATAATTTGATCATCTATTCTTTAAGACTTAATCTATAGATTGGCACTCAGGAGCTACAAAAATTACATATTATAATGGCGATTTTGATGTTGGTCTTCCTAGGTATCAATAAATTAACGATCTCTCAAAAGCATTCAGGATTCGGGAAAAAGCCTTCAGTAAAATTGATAACCTACTCTTTTTTAAATTCAGTTAAAAATAAGGCAAGTAATACATAGACAACACAAAATATATTTAAATTTATAGACATATCTCGAAGATAAGTAGTTTTTGAAAACCTAATATAAATTGTAACTTATAACAAGCTTGAATTTAACTTATTCAGTTTGGTGGGATCTAATCTTATATCTGAGTTTAATATTCAAACATATCAATGACACATATGAATAAATATTGTTTCTTTTTCTTTCAGGAGTTACTCCATATCGTACGAGCGGAACCAACATCGTACTCTCACTAAGCTATATCTTCTTTGAGTTTAGTTTAGTCATAGCCAGGTGCTCTCACTGGTTCGTGAGTGATTGGCGAGGTTAAGCAACTAGGTTCGCGGTAAGACCATAGATGGGTCACCGCCAAAGTGGTTTAATTTCTCAGCGTCTCCATGCTTTGAAGAGTTAAGCTACTGTTAACTGTCGTTAAGCCATGACAGAGACCTCATGGGCGGCTTGATCAACTCTGACACTAGGGTAACCACTGCCCATACGATGAGTAAGAGAGTAAATGTCATTATAGTAAATGCAATTTTATTCCGATCATGACAAAACAATTCTTAATTATACTAATTCTTAATTTTTTTAATATGGAACTTACAAAAGTAAGAATTAAAATTAAGATTGTTTTCCTTTTTTTCAGGAACGGACTAAATTTACATTTGCTTGTGATTCTTAATTAAAATTTTGTAAGTATGGATCTTAAACACGTGAAAACTTAAAATTGTAAGAAAAAAATAATGGAATCAGGCTTTACGTTGCGGAAGCGAACGACCAACAAAATATAAAATAAAATGTCGAAGCGTAGTAATGAGTCGCATTCAAACGCTCGACAAGTCAAAATCTCTTGAGAATAGGGTTACCAAATGAAAAATCGAAATACCGGACAAAAGGCTTGATTTACATTGGAAATACCTGAGATATTTTACAGTTGAGAATTTTCTGCCAAACGCATTGAACAATTTAAAAAAGTTGTAATATTATTGATTTTATTAACTGCGAAGCTTGGACACGTATTGCACATCGTGCTCAAAGAGCGGAAGGAGCGGGGGGGTGGGAGTGGCTGTCTTTTATAAAATCGTGATATCTCATGAGATTATCAAAATTCAGCCCAGCAATTTTGAGAAGAGTCTAAGAATCCTGAGCCATGGTAACCCTTCTTGAAAACGGTTCGTGGAGAACTGAAATACGTGTTGAGTATTATACAGATGCATGGAATTTAGTTATTTATATTAGACTCTCCAGTGGTGACCACAAACCGGAGGATGCGGCGTGGGAGGGCCACTACAAGATGGATGATCTTTTGAGAGTCGCTGAATGCTAATCTACCCGTATCCGACAGCTGTTGTGAACACCTTTGGACTTATGTCCAGCAGAGAGAGACTTACGTCTTGGGGGAAGAAGAAACGGCGAAAAAGACTTCATAACAAAGAAAGAGATAAGTACAAGGACAGAAGTATAGGTGAAGGTTCTGGAAAGATAAGAATGACTTTCAAAATGTTTAAAATTTGGAACAATTTTGGGGTATCGAATTTGAACGGTGAGTTTTAATTCAAGTGAAATTGAAGGTCAGTCAAAATAAAGAACTAAAAGAGGGAATCTGAAAAAGTGCAAGTGATCAGTGAAAGTAAACAGTGCCAAGTGTTCCATACACAGTGAGAAGTGTGCCGTGCACATCGGGACTTTCGCACAGTGCTTGTTGCGGTGACTTTGCAAGTACGCCCACTTTGTACCAGACCTCTAAATACGTGCAGGTTCCGTGATCTTAGAGCTGGTTCACATTAGGTCGGACCGACAGTTTGCCGTTCACCGACTGCCGGGTGTTGCTGTTCACACTAGACGCCGCCGACCCGACCTAATGTGAATATAACTGTCGGTACGGTCGTTTTACTGCCCGGCCTGGGTCGTCACAAAACAGTTGTGAGTTGGCTTTCGTATATAGGATGGACGACGCCGACGTTTTCATTGCAATGTGGTATTTAAATAAAAGGCAGAAAAAAAGAAATTGCGGAGCGAAATGAAGTTGGAACTTTTCAAACTTTAATAAGCGAATTAAGAAATCCTCCATATTGAAACGTGTCTTCTCTGCATACACGTCGACGAAACTGCTTGCCCGAGTGCCGAGAGCGGGGTAAGAGCGGGTGGGAGGGTTGCAGGCGGGTGTAGCCGCCGCTTCGCGCCGACAAATGTGAACGGCGCCATACTTGCTAGTACGCCAATATTATGTCCGACCCGACAGAAATCGTGGCTGGACACACGGTAAAAGTATCGGCTCCGACAGTTTGGTCGGGTCGCCCTAATGTGAACGGCGCTATTGACATACATACGCCAATATGGATCCGACACGTTTGTCGGGCCGGTAAAACTGTCGGTCTGACCTAATGTGAACCAGCTCTTAGTGTTGCACTTTCCGGTTTCGTTTGCACACACTAGTTTCTTTTCTAATCCCCTGACCCACCGCCCGCCACAATTTATGTTGTGTTTGTGTCCTGTTGTTGTTAGATTATATCCATCAAAGCTTATTTAAGTTTCACTTTAGTTTGTTTTGTTTTTAAAAAAAACAACTCCCGCACTCCCACGGGGAAATAATGTAACGATGAAAATTTGATGTTGGTGAATACTGAGTAAACCCAAACTCAGAACAATAACTTATACGAATAATTTTTCTGTGTGAAAATCGAACCCGGGACACGAAGCACATGTGCAGTCATTTTACTACTCTATCTACTGTGACGATCTTCATAGTCGTGGTCTTTCGTTCATCCAAGAGAAAAATTAAAAATATATTTTTTTAAATAAATAGTTTAAAAGCTATTATTTACCTGTCAGAGAACCCTAGTGTAGCTATCAAAGGTGTAGCATATAGCAAAAGTGAACAAAATATAATTATCTAACGATACAACTATTACAAAGCATTTTATTCCTGTTTATTCATAAGATCCCAAAGGCATATGGCATATGGTGGAGGCGCCGGGTATTAACAAAGAAGAATCAAGAAGGATATTACCAGGAGTATTTTTTCATTAATAATTTCAGATAGACCAGTTCGATGGAAAGACGGCTGATGTAAACGATTTTTTTAAAGCATTTTGCGGTAATTGCCGCAATAAATAAATATTATGAGGATGCGAAAAAGCTCATTTTAGGGCATATTTACAACGGCCCGCTTTGTCATTAATCAAAATATTTTTTCCACAGTATGATACATTTGCTGATCTCCAGAAGAATTCGGTGACCAAAGTCTTTTGACTTTTTTGAAAGAAGGCAAGAGTATAATATCCAAGAGAACATTACAAAAAGAAATAGTTTGAAAGGTATTATTTACCTGTTAGAGAACCCAAGTAGCTATCAAAGGTGGAGCATATTGTAAAAGTGAACAAAATAGAATTATCTAAAAATGATGATGCAGGAGACGAAGCGGTTGCCGTGGCCGTCCCAACCGATTTCGGCCACGGCGACCGCTTCTTCTCCTACTATAGTCTTAAGATTTACTTTCTGGACCACAGAGATCGTAAGATTCTTACTCTTTATTCTTACTCTAAAAAAACTGTTTTATTTACTTTATTTTCCTAAGCAACTATCTATTATTACATCTAATAAAATAAATATAAATTTGTAACGATAGTTGAAATGGCAATGTCTATCCAATTTCGGAAATCATAATCATATCCATTCGTTTTGATGTGTTAACGCTTTTTATTTGGCAACAGAATTAATGTTGAGCACAAATATTCCTCGGTTTTGTACAAAAAATATATTTTTTCGTTCATTGCAAATGTACAAATTTAAAAACCAACCTGCTGAAATCTTGATTTTATGTTTCCATATTTCTTTTATGATGCTCGAATATATAACGTATCATAATCGTAACATATATCATAACCGACTTTTACAATGCCTTTCTCGTCGGACTAACCTCTTACATTCTTCCTTTTGTACAATGTATTCTTCTCTAGAATGCGCTGCCTCCGGAAATCAGAATGGCTAAGACTCGGGTTACTTTTAAAATCAAAACTCGTGTCTACATTCAGAAAAAAATAGAGGCCGAATTATCTTAATATTACAGTTTGTGTATATATATATATATATATATATATATATATATATATATATTCCTATATATTTATATTATAGTATGTAGCTAATGAAGTATTACATTTATACGATTGTATTTTATATTATTTGCCAAGTATTTTATTATACTTTGTCTATACTGCACCTACCATATTATCTCTGCCATATTATATCTTCCTAAGGTTGACTGGCAGAGAATGTCAAAAGTTCAAAATAAATAAATAACGTATAGTAAACAAAATGGGCACGCTACTTCGAATTCGTTTGTTTATAGTCCGATAACATCTTCTATGTTACGCGACGTCTTGCGTGAGCGATCTAGACGCGAACACGAAGCGGCGCGGCGCGAAAACAATAAACAGTGTTGAAACCTATTGAAGTGTCCTACGTGACCAAACGCGGTGCGGAGCGGCGCGAAATGAAGCGAACGCGATCAGTTGGTTTGATATATTCGCGCAAACAGAATGCAGTACCATCGTGTTTTTGCGGCGTCGGTGGCGGCTGCGCGACGATTCGCGTGCACGTAGGACATAACCGCCGCTTCGCACCGCATCGCATTGAATTCGCGTGTCATCGCTGCATAATCGCGTTCGCTTTGAACCGGACGTAGCATTACGATCGGTTCTGTCACATTTAGCAATGTCGTCACTGTCAACATGAACATAATGTATGTATGTCAATTAATATTTTCACCCCATCTCACCCGTGGGGGATGTAGAAGTTGTCCTAAGGTAATATCTCCCAAAAAAACCGCCAGCAGCGTCTATCAATATACTATGGCCATCATACTGCGATCTTCTAACTTGTGGTCAAGCATGGCAATTATGGCATAACCAGAAGGCCATAGACCAGTGTGGACGTGATAATGAATAATTAGTTAAATAACATAAATTAATTATGGGGCATTACAAGATAAATTAATTGGGGCAGAAAGGTTCTCGAGTGGCGACCATGAACCGGAAGACGCATCGTGGGAAGGACCCCTACAAGAAGGACCGATGATTTGATGCGGGTCGCTGGAAACTGCTGGATGAATTGGAAGACCGGCAATAGTGGAGATCTTTGATGGAGGCCTTTGTCCAGCAGTGGACGTCTTTCGGCTGATATGATAATGATAATGATGACAAGATAAGTACAATTGGTAGTGCAGGATTTACAAAAAAAAAGATATTTCTAATTGATATAATAATTATTAATTATGATAATGTTAATCTTGCACTCTAGAATTGCCACTTTATCCTGTAATGGTAGCTGTACGTATTATTACGTAAGAATTATGACAATGTCAGAACCAATATAAGGAAATATAAAATATATGACGTCTTGTGTCTGGGTGTAATATGAAAGCATGGATACACTCGGACATTAAACCACTTTAGCGGTAACCCATCTATGTATTGACTGCGTGCCTAGGTGTTACTCTGAACAGGCGAGTAAAGTTGTATAAAGAACTAGCTGCGCCATGCGGTTTTGCCCGCGTTAAGCTTTATAATCGCAGATCACTTACGAACTGCGGAGAGCATCTGGAAATATTTTATTTTGTCTATTTATTAGAAGTGTACGACTATAAACGACTGTACTAATAAAATATTCAGACTACACAGCGATTATTATCAATACGACCTAGTTGTGTCATTATTTATTATAGTACGATTTATTATTTGAGGGACTAATAAAACGATATCGTATGAAGTAGATTTCGAGCCAAGGAGTTAGGCCAAATTAACAGTGATTACTAATTTTACGGCCTCTATTGGAAGATCAGCGTTGCAGTAATAGCTATACTATGTGTTGCCGTAACTCATGCTGAAATAGGGGCCTATTTTGACGCTCAAAAAATTTTAGTTTTATTTTTGTTATGTATGGTAAGATTTATTTTTGCCTAGAAAATATTTTTGCAATTCATTTAATTTTTTATTCGGCTAGTTTACTTGAAGTAATAATAGTCATTCTAAGGTCATCTAGTCAACTAGAAAGACATTAAAAAAAACATGCGGGGCAGTCTTTGGGGACTGCCGATAGAAGTGAAAACTATTATTTAATTTTTCATTACAGAAAGTAGTGTTTACTTGCGAATGGAAGATGTTACTTTCCACCTTTGGGCGGTAAAACTCATAGTGATTGCTTTCCTCCCTATGACAAAATAAGACTAAATTTGGTTATGCAGTCGGCTGTTAAAAATTTAACATAATCAAGAAAAAAAGTGCAAAACGCCGCTCAAGAAGTTTTAACTTCAAAAATTTATAGAAATCATCAAAAAAAATTCAATTTTAAAGTAAAGTAGTACATCAGTTATCTGATTTCCATAGCACAAGCTCTGCTTAATTTAGGATCAGATGGCAGTGTGAAAATAATGTCCTAGAATATTATATTATTATTATATAGGTTACGTAGGCTAAAGTAAAGAGGGTAGGTAAGTTTAGAACTGTGACCCTAACAGAGCGCAAGCCGAGCGAGCGAAGCGAGCGTGCCGCGACAGCGACCGGCGAATTATTATAGATGTTCTTGCCTGTAAATTACTTCTCCAAGGTGAAACAAACATCCATGCAGCATAATACTTGGTAAAATGAAACATGTAAATATTCGTTAAACAATAAATTGCCGAAAATAATATTACTAACTGCAAAATTGCGAAAAGTTGTTTTGCCAAATGATTTTTTGGGAAACATACTTGGGCATGTGATACTTTGAGACACTTTTTTCCCAAAAATAGTAATCCAAGAAAAATACCTTATTCAGCTGCTAAAAACAGCTAACTGTTATGTTCACAGCTTCAAGATATGATCTTATACAAGCGACTGTTGATATATCAGTCGGCTAAGATTGTCATTCAAATCCCGCCAGATGAATAAATTTATATTTTCTCAGTTTTGAATTGAGATTTGCTATGCGGAAAATGCAATTTATAAAAGCAAAGCGGCAAAGCAAAATAACTTGTTATTTATTTATGGTTTTCTCAACATGTTTATGAGATAAATCAAACCGCATGGACGGACTAGATTCTACAGTTAATATATTGCTGCATCAAGATCTTTTCATGAACAAGTGCATAGTTAATAATACCGTTCATGTCTTTCGACCATAGCGACCGATCTCAATTTCAAATTAAATGGGAAATCTAAAATAGAAATATTTAGTTTTATTTTTTTAAATACTTGCTGTGTGGTGACGGCATAGAATATCATCACCCCATCTCATCCCGTGGGAGGCGTAGAAATAGACCGAAGGAATACCTACCAGAGAACAGACAGCAGCATTTTCTTGTGAACTATGACCATCAAACTGCGATCGCCATCCGTCTGCCAACCGTGGCGATTATGGCATATCCCCCATTCTTTGGTGAGGTTTTTGTCCAGCAGTGGGCGTACTTTGGCTGACATGACATTAAATACCTACTGGTAAAATAATATTATGATCCTAGTCGAATTTTAGCCATGGTGGCTGGTCTCAATGGAGACTAGCCAGCTGCACAGAACTTACATACACAAGTGTGTGCGCAAACACAGGGGCACCTTCTATTCCATTACTTCCATGATCCGATGGGACAACTAGCGACCCAACCGCTAAGAGGTTAGATACAGAGTCGACGCCATTGCGTTCTCTCTGATATTGAGAAATATTCTTGGCCGCAAAATCACGAACACTTTTTAATCTTATCCGGAATTTTAACCTACAAACTCATTAACTACATTTGAATGCGCTATCACTGAACCTCCGGATCATGAGACCAATGATTGAGGCATTGACTATTGAGAGCAGTATACAGTAACTTTTTATAACGATTTTCTTTTTCTAATATTATGTAGTATATACATAATATTAGAAAACTTCTCACTTTTTTTTTAACATGGTTAATAAATTTGCTAAATAGGTACTAGAGATTATGAATATAAATCAATCAATCACTTATTATCTGTTAGCAATAGATATCTGTAATAAATAAATAAATAAATGGAATAGAAAGCGCCCCTTTGTTTGCGCACACACTATAAGATACCCTGTGCACCTGCAAATTTTCATTAAGACAGCCCACCGTCAAATTCAGCCTTGAGGACACACACACACACACACTATAGAATTAATGTCTATGCCATTTGTGTTACGCAGTATATACGAATTATATGACCGATATCAGTAGATCTCTTTATTTTCCCGATTGATGGGCAGTAGACACGCTATCGGAATCCAATAATCTATGATAGACCCCATTTGTCACTGTTATTCAGTTATTGATCAGCTATATAGGCTTTGTTTAGTGCTACGAGATTTGTGTACGTATGTCTATGGACAACACATTTTTTCCGCCGGCCAGTGAGATCAAATAGTTCGTAGAATTATACGATCGACCATTCACGCCGGAGGTCGTGGGTTCGATTCCCACTCGGGACAAATATTTGTGTTCATGAACATGTCTATTTGCCCTGAGTCTGGGTGTAAATTATCTATATAAGTATGTATTTACAAAAGTAAAATAGTTTTTGTAGTATATCAGTTATCTGGTTTCCATAGTACAAGCTCTGCTTAGTTTGGGATCAGATGACCGTATGTGAATATGTCCCAGGATATTATTATTATTATTAAATAGAGAATAGTGCGGCTACATAAATAGATAATTTAACTGCGTATATAATAATAACTAGCTGTTGCCCGCGACTTCGTCCGCGTCAACAAACAGAATAAAATATTTTAAAGTACTTCTGCGTAAATTATATTTTTTGTTTTATTTTCTTGTGGCAGAAGAACATACTGATTTTCTCCGCAACCCGATCTTGACAACGCGACATATAATTGGCCGTGTGAAAAGCAGTCTTGACGTAAGTCAATTCCAACGTGTTTAAGCTTTTGCCCCTGTGATTTATTAATTGTTACAGCAAAAGATAACTTAACAGGGAATTGAATTCTTTTAAATTTGGAATCATCGGAATCCGAGGTATAAGCACTGTTTCACCGACTGCTGGACCAGTTAAAACGATTGCAACGATCACGTTATCACGCAGAAACTCGCATTTAACACAATATCTCGGGGACCTTTGTCTTCATCTATCAAAAGAACAGCTACTTCATCTACTATGGGTGCATTATACCGACCTCGATGCTCGTTATGAGGTTTCACATCAGCATGAATAATAAGTTTCAAATCATCCGTTGGTCTATTTTCGAGATTATATTTAAAACTTTGAATATACGTATTATGATCGTGAAGATACGTTTGTAGAGCGTCGATAAGGTTGGTTTGCAAGGTTGGGTTTATATTTGAGCGCAAAGATACCTGATCTGCATGAAAAACAAAATATATTTGTAAAAATTCTGGTTGTGCACCTTCAGCTGGAAGTAAATTACCGATCAAATGATAAACTTGACCCTGGACTTTAAAAGTGGGCATAAAGTTTCCCTCACGAATTTCTTTGGCTCCAAATGAAGTCATCTGAAAAAGTGTATTATATTGTCTTGAGTGATTTAAAAAATGCTTTGATGATGGATGTGAGCCTGATATCAATTCTTTAAAAACTAATGTTGGTTCCGGTATTTTAGGTATATTTACTTTGCCACCACTACAACATAGTCCAGGAGCTTCAGCTACCCATTTTTTTGCTTGGCATAAGTTGCATATCTTATCCATTCTGCCAATATCAGTATCATTTAGCTCAGCATAGTCAAGAGTACAATCATAAGCAAATGCAGAATTCAATAAATTATGTTGCCTGCGGGTTCTATTCCTTGCTGATCGTGCATTTTGCTGAGCTAATCGATGAGAACGGTCAGCACTTGATTCCCGTTCGCGGTTTGCCATAGTTCGGGCATTCTGTGAGGCCAAACTTTGTGAACGTTCAGCACTTGATTCCCGTTCACGGTTTGCCAAAGTTCGTGAATTCTGTGAAGCCAAACGTTGGGAACGTTCAGCACTTGATTCCCGTTTACGGTTTGCCAAAGTTCGGGTATTCTGTGAAGCCAAACGTTGGGAACGTTCCACACTTGATTCCCGTGCGCGGTTTGCCAAAGTTCTGGAATTCTGTGAAGCCAAACGTTGGGAACGTTCAGCACTTGATTCCCGTTGTCGGTTTGCCGAAGTTCGGAAATTTTGTGAGGCCAACCGCTGCGAACGCTCAACGCTAGATTCTCTAGCACGGTTTTGTTCATTGATCGCTCGTTGAGTAGCCAACCTATGCATAGTTTCATCCGCTGTTTCATTGCTGCGCAAAAGTCGCAGCCGTTTTGCCGTAGCTGTCTGTCGTGAAAGCTGAGTTCTTTTTCTAGGCATTATGTTTACAAAAAAGATAAAAGAAAGAACGAAGAAATTGAAACCGTGTTTCGTAAAGTTTCTTTAAAAGTATTAGGTTTTATTACACGATGAGATATAGCCGAAACAACAAAATAAAAATACTATAAAATGACAATTTATAACGAAAGTAAAGATAAAAGAAAGAACAAAGGAAATTAAAACTTAAGTATTAGGTTATACTACACTATGAGATAGGTATAGCCGAAACAACAATAGAAAACTAAGCCGAAACAACAAAATAAAAATATAACAAACGTGTTAATTACACAACGATATATCGCGAAAACGAAATGAAAATTTAGTACGCTGCATTCAACCGTTCCGTAGGGAGTCGACCACGCGTCTGAGCCGCGCGGCATGGTACCTCGTAGACGCAGGCGTGGGCGGTGACGCCTCCCCCCTCGCCCGCCGCCGCCGCCCCCGCTCGCCGGTCACAGTGTCTTGGACATCATACGCGAGTGTCAATTTTATAGCAGAGCTATTTTAAAATTTAAAATTATTGTAGTAACTTCTAATTTGTTTCTTCATATTAAGTTATGTCAAGGTACAATTTATTTCACAATTAAATATTGATATACAGGTTATAATGAGTCAATAGTATAGATTAGAAAGTGCTTATCATGTTGAATAACTTTTCCTAAGACGGTATTTTCATATCTCTCAAAAATTAGCTGGGCTGTTAAGGGTTCTGCATCAGGTTATCTAGACCTTCAATTTTATTACGTTATTAGAAAGTGCTTATCATGCTGAGCAACTTTTCCTAAGACGGTATTTTCATATCTCTCAAAGTTTAGCTGGGCTGCTAAGGGTTCTGCATCAGGCAGTCTAGACCTTCAATTTTTTTCTTTCATATCATTTCTACGTCATTTTATTCTTTCATGCATATTTTTTGGATAACTTGAACCGTTTACGCAGCGCACGCAACGGAAGTCTCCAAAGTTGAATAATTTTCCCCGTTTTTTCCACATTTTCCTCTTATTCTTCGTCCCTATTGGTCGCACTGTGATGATATATAGCCTAAAGCCTTCCTCGATAATGGACTATCCAACACAAAAAGAATTTTTTAATTCGACCCAGTAGTTCCGGAGATTAGCGCGTTCAAACAAACAAACAAACAAACTCTTCAGCTTTATAATATTAGTATAGATAAAGCCTTTTATTCCAATATTTTTTACAATTTTCTTTCTAATAAATGTTAGTAAACTAATTATAGTAAATACCTTAATTCGGTGTGCCTTACGGCATAGGCCTCCTCCAGCATCTTCCACTGTTTCCTGTCGGTCGCAATTCTTATCCAAAGGTGACCTAGAGTCAATTTAATATCATCTTCCCATCTTCTCGCATTGCGACCTCGGCTCCTTGACCCGTCTCGTGGATACCAGACCGTTACCTGCTTGCTCCATTTTTCGTGCGTACAGCGGAGCATGTGCCCTGTCTATCTCCATTTTATTTTGTCAACTGCGTATATAATGTATTATTAGAGGAGAGAAATTCCCTAGTTTAAGGTTCACTAGGGGGTTGTCTTTTTCAAAAAAAAAAAGAACAGGAATATTGCGGCGAGCGATGGGTTAGGGGATTAAACATAAAACTAGTCATTGCAAACTCAACTGCTTAGTGCAATATTCATACCATGGAACACAGACGTACTTAGAGTCCCGGTGACAAGCACTGCGCGAAAGCTCACATATGGTGCACTTATAGAGTCCCCACAACAACCACTGGGCAAAACACCCAACGTGTGTACGGAACACTTGGCACTGTTTACTTTCACTAATCACTTGCACTTTTCCACTTTTATTTCTAACTCTTGATTCGAATTCGATTTCACTTATATTAAAACTCACTATCCTATTTCCATATACTGCTTATATACCCTAAATTGTACCAAATTTTTAATATTCTGAAATTCATTATTTTTGGTATAGATATATTCATCAGCTATCCTTTGTCTTTTGTTCAGAAAATTCCCACCATCTCATTCCTTTCAATATAGAACCAATGACCTCCAAGGCATTAATTAAAAACCGGCCAAGTGCGAGTCGGCTTGCGCACGAAGGGTTTCGTACCATTATCTATAGAAACGAGCAAAAAATCCACGTTTGAGCTTGGGTTGTCAGCGCCCTTAAATATTTTTATTGACGGTCACCGTAGCCTAGTTGGTAGTGCTCCTGCCTACGAAGCTGGTGGTCCTGGGTTCGAATCTCGGTAAGTGCAAATATTAGTGTGATGAGCACGAATATTTGTATCTGAGTCATGGATGTTTTCTATGTATATAAGTATTTATCTATCTATATAAGTATGTATGTCGTCGCCTGGTACCCATAGTATAAGCTTTGCTTAGTTTGGGGCTAGGATGATCTGTGTGACATTGTCCCGAAATATTTATTTAGTTGTTATAACGGCAACAGAAATACATCATCTGTGAAAATTTCAACTGTCTAACTATCACGGTTTATGAGATACAGCCTGTTGACAGACGGACAGATATACAGATATACAGACAGCGAAGTCTTAGTAATAGGGTCCCGTTTTACCCTTTGGGTACGGATCCCTAAAAACCGTTTGATATTCGTACGTATTTCCAAACTTGCGTGCCACTTTTAAGACACGCTGGCGATCATGGTTAATGAAGTGAAGAGCTTTCCCCCTGGCAATTCCCACAACCATATTTCCATGTGTTATATAAATTGTTTTGTCCTTAAAAGCTCCACCATAAACAAGATAGATATTCTTCTTGTGCATCATTAATACAATGTTATGCTCGGCCTAGCGTGAAACACACAGTGTCCATAAAAACCGGCCACTGGAATATGATGAATGATTCAGATTTTTTCAAGATAGTCTTTTTTCTTTTATTTGTCATGTTTTGTGAGATTATTTTGAATTCCTCGGACTATTGCAAAAACAAACACTGTCCTGAATAAAAATAAAATTCATATTATACTTTCCATGAGGTCTGTATGTATTTTGTGTCACTGTTTTATGTAAATTAATTTAGAAATTACGTCCGAAGTTACCTAGTTACTTATTCACCGATTAAAGTTATTGTAAAAATTTTAAATTGTAAAAGTGTTTATTTATCGGTCTAAATACTTTTAATTATCCATTTTATGATTTTATATTTATTTTATTTTTTGTAAGAATTCAATATTATTACATATGGTGAACTTGGTGTTTATAACGATGGTCGCGTTTTATTGATTCCATGCTCATTATTAGGGTCAGAGGTGGTATATCGCTATAATTTCATAATTCGAAGGCAATAAGAATTTTTTTAATCGACTTATGAACGTATTTGAACCAATCATACAAACAGACACATATTTTATAATTAATATAAATCTTTTGAAACAAGAACTCTCTCAAAATCACTTAAGATTATTAAAGCATTCCCTCAATGTTTATCAAAGAGTACTTAAACATATTATCTACCCACAAATTTGCAATATTCTAAGTTAGCTATTTTCATACCCACTTTGTCATAATGTAAAGATCCAATTTATCATTTTGAGGTTAGGAACCCATTATTCATCCTTAATAGAGCTGATGTTAATATGGTCTGGGGACGGTAGCGTTCTTATAGATCAGATGGTCTTGGATTCTCAATGTTACAAGTTTATTAATTAATATCTGTAATGCTATATAGTGCGACTATGTCCATCTGCCCATACGTCTGTCACAACGATATAGGTTTAACTTATACAGTGACATATTATAAACTTACGATTCAAGTCTGTTTTTCCATTACCTAACATCAACATTAACAACATCAACTGTTGTTTACCTAAACAACAGTTGATGTTGTTTACCCAATGGGAGAACAAACTCAAGAGCTATTTTTAGGCGGAGAAATTTTATACAATAATCTTAAAAGTGATTTACAAAATGTAGATGATTCGTTAAGTTAAATAAGATGTTAAGTTAAAATTTATCCTTATTTCTGATTAAAATTGGCATTAACAATTAAGAATTATCTAGTCTAGTATAGAGGATATAGTCGGTTCAAGGAAAAATAAAAGTAGTCCTCATCATCATCATCATCATCAGCCGAAAGGCGTTCTTTGATAGACAAAGCCTTCGGTTCTGTACCTGAACTCTTTCCGGTCGTGACGCTAGTCGTCCCACCGGATTAGGAGAGTGATGGAATAGAAAATGCCCCTGTTTTTGCGCACACACTTGTGCACTATAATATGTCCTGCGCAGTTTGCTAGTCTCCATTGAGAGTGGCGGCCGTGGCTGATATGGGGCCTGGAGGGCATTATTACTTTAAAGTAAAGGAGTAAATTTACGAGTATCATTTCTAACATCCTTAAAGATGATGTACTTACGAAATAGGCCAGTACTTCCAGAATATATCTTTACAAGCCCTGAACGAGGAACGTTCTTAAATGGTCTACGCCACGATTAAACTGTTAAACACGTAAATTTCTTAAAATATCCCATTACAAAAAGGAAACAACTCTTCAAAGTTTCCGTTGACTCGCTTATCATAGCCGGCGTTGACGTTCCGACTTAATTTAATTAATGAAACTTAAAATCTTGCGAGTTTAGTGACGTCAGAGCACAGACCAATATCAGTGAAGTATCAAATCGCTGAAGCCTGACGCAGGAACAGAGACGTGGTCGCTCACTATGGGCCTTATTAGAAGGCACAAGGTCACCCAAAGAGCAATGGAGAGGGCTATGCTCGGAGTTTCCCTGCGGGATCGAATCAGAAATGTCGAAATCCGCAGGCGAACCAAAGTAAAGCAGCAGTGGGCGGGGCACATAACTCGTAGAACCGATGGCCGTTGGGGCAGAAAGGTTCTCGAGTGGCGACCACGAACCGGAAGACGCAGCGTGGGCAGGCCCCCTACAAGATGGACCGTTGATCTTGTGCGGATCGCTGGATTCGAATAGCGCAAGACCGGCAATTGTGAAGATCTTTGGGGGAGGCTTTTGTCCAGCAGTGGACGTCTTTCGGCTGATATGATGATGATGATCAAATCGCTGTTGTGCTGGTAAAAACCACCAGCTATCAACGCCTCTCCTCCCATAGAGGCGTTGATAGCTGGTGGTTTTTACCAGTTACTTACTTATCGTATGTGTAGTCTTCTTCTTCTTAGCGGTTCGATGGCAAACTCATTAAATTTTTGTGGCCCAGAACATGGCCCGTGTGAACATGATTGCCCTGCTTGTAGTATATCTAAGATCCTGCCATGAACATGTAGCAGGGCAGGCTGGGCACGCTGTTGGATGGGCCATGGATTGGACCGATGCTCCACAAATACAGTCCATTTTGGGGTTGCTCTACAGTCCCCATCTAGACATGTTTTCTTTGCTTCGGCCCACCTGAGTCCGGAGTCAATTTAGGAACTTCCAGATCGGCCACGGTGATTGATTTCCAGGCGGAAAGCGTTCGGAAGGAGTGACAAAGTAATACAGCAATGATTTTTGTACACGCCAAGTGCTGCATCTCGCTGTTGAGGGATCGGTCATTACCGTATGGGCAGTGATTTTCTTAGTGTCAGAGTTGTTCAAACCGCCAAGTAGGCCTCTGATATGGCTTAACGACTATTGTCTAATGACTGCAGCCGGGACCGACAGCTTAACGTGCACTGCGAATGTCGGAGACGCACAAAAATTAAATCAATTAAATGGGTTTTTAATCATTAGGCGCTCACCCATCTACTGACTGTGAGCCTAGTTTTTTTTTATTCAGCTTAGTTGGCAAACAACAATACGGCCCATCTGATGGTTAGTGGTCACCGTAGCCTATGAACGCTTGCAACACCAGGGGCATCATTAGCGCGCTGCCGACCCTTTAGAAACCTTACAACTCCCTTTTTAAAGGGCTCCATGCTGTAGTCTCTTGGGAAAACCGTAACAGTGAGTTCATTCTACAACCTCAACGCACGTGATCGAAAAGGTTCGAGGATGTTAGGATGAACTCCTTGTCTCCTCTCTTCGGCGATTGCGGACCGGTAAGAACATCTAGATCCGTCAGCGATTTGTTGTCAGTGTCTTCTTGCTTCGAATTCTTTGTTAAGCTCGCGCTCCCGCCAGTAGTCAACGATTAACAGTCGTTAAGCTATTTCTAGAGGCTGCGGTAGCAGTCAGAGAAGTGTACTCTACCGTCTATACTTGCACGCAACAATTAATTGTCCTCTCAGGGCCCATGTGCTACACCACGTGGGACATGGGAGTAGGGAGTACCGGAACCTTACCTGACTTGATTTTTCTAAAGTGGTTCAAAAATGAAAAAATATAACATATCCAACGAAAAATAAAACCTTTTCTTTTGAATAAATATGCCCACAAATACAACAACCTTTTTTTCAATACTGGTTCATTCAGCGGTTACCTGGAAGAGATCGCATCTAGCGATAAAGCTTTTTGTACAATCTTCTTAAACGTATTCACAATTCATGTTATGTAATTATTTTGGTGTACAATAAAGATTTGGAAGATGTAGGTTACATCTTCCAAAAGGGTGTTAGCATGGGAATCCTATATTTGATCGGGATATTTTATCATTTGTAGCTTTACGCGGAGCGCCTTATTTATTTATTAAGGATAACAACAGTTGTTACAAATTTATTTGTTATATGAAAGGCCAATTACAGTTATCCACAGTTTATATACTTCCCCGGATTGGTGGAGGGTGCTGGTTCAAGACCCGCCAGACTATTAAATTTATTACGACGATTAGATATAAGCTTTGTATTGCGAATCTCTACATCTGCCTACTGTCATCGTCTGTCACATCCCATTTCTTTCAGAATGTACAGCTAGACCAATTTCATGTATTAATTAAAAAATAAAACATCTAGAAGTTTTGGATAAAAGGTGTGACAGAAAGACAGCGTGTCTGTATAATATATCGGATGAATGACGTTGATGCCTGTTGGCATGGTTGGCAAATGCTTGCTTTTCACGCCGGAGGTCGTGGGTTCGATTCCCACCCAGGACAGATATTTGTGTGCATGAACATGTCTGTTTGTCCTGAGTCTGGGTGTAATTTATCTATATAAGAATGTATTTACAAAAGTAGTATATCAGTTACCTGGTTTCCATAGTACAAGCTCTGCTTAGTTTGGAATCAGATGGCCGTGTGTGAATAATGTCCCAGGATATTATTATTAGTAATGAAAACAAAAAACCGAAATTAACTGTCTACATTCAGTCAGGTCTGTGTCTAAAGGTTTACTCAAATTAATTTTCATTTTACACCCAAGTGCTGTTAACTGTTAAGTATGTATTTAAATCCTTTCATTTTGTAATTAAAAAGCACAGAGCCGGTTTATATAATGAATAATTAGTATATATTGCTTATCTTACAGCTTGTTTTATTATCAAATTAAACCGGAACATTAAATGAGGGTGTGTTGTTAAGAGATCCAAAATGACAGTGGCGATAACGTATAAAAATACTAGCTTTCCATCTGCGGCGTTGCTTGCGCTAACCTTTGGAAACGTAACATTGTTATGTTACGTTTCCAAAGGTTAGCAAAAATAAAGGATATAATGTTTTATATCCCTTATTTTTGTACCCCTGACAAGGTGCGTGGAAATCGTGACAAGCATTGAAAATATACAGCTTGAGTCGCTAAATAATTTATCTTATTTGCATTTACATATAATATTAATTAGGCAATATTTCGAAGTTGTCCTGACCTCTTTCCGATCAAAATGCTAGTCGTTTCGTCATGGATCGAGAGTGTGATGGAATAGAAAGTGACCCAGTGAGTGCGCACAGTATTTAACCCTATAACATAATAATCCCGCGCCGATGGCTAGTGTCCACTGAGACTAGCCATGTGAAATTTAACTAGCAGGACATTAGTCATTAGGATTTTTTACTATAATCTTTTTGACTACTCCTAAAATCATAGATTTTATAACTTGATAAACTGAAAAAAGTTACATCTTTACATATACATAGTAACGGCATAGAATATCATCTCCCCATCTCATCCGGGGGGAGGGGAGGGGGTGGAGAAATTGACTGAGGAATACCTTCCAGAGAACGGGCGGATGTGAACTGTAACCATCACTACTGCAATCGCCAACCCTAAGCGTGGCGATTATGGCATATTCCCCCATTAAAAATAAAATAAAAAAGGTTCTTTGGAGAGGCTTTTGGCCAGCAGTGGACGTGCTTTGGCTGACATGTTCATGATGAAGTACGGGTAGGAAACGAACCCACGATCCACTGGGTATACGGATTGGTTAACGCACATGGGGCCGGTAAACACCGTGGATCGCAGGTTCGATTCCCATCCGCACTTAAATTTATACAATTTCGGGGCTCTCTCCATCAGGTGCTGAACAAATATACGGCTGGTTAGGTTTAGTCGGTGTACCAGTCCGACATACCCACCCGCAGACACATGTTGCTGGTAGCATACGTAAACTTTCCCCCAGCCTAACCAAAAAATAAAAAAGTTCTGTGTGTACTTATGTACACGCGTTAGAAGTTATACTTCTTTGGCGTATGAAAAAAAAAACTAAAATGCAGTAGTGATTAACGATAAATATTAAAATTAATCAAAAAGATTTTATTTAAATAAAAATACTAGAATATACAACTTGAACATAGTTATCAATTTTCATACCACCTAGAACTAACTTCATGCTGTTAAATTTAGGAGTCGGTGTGCGCGCGCATCGTAAAAATTCACTCTCATCTAGAACTAACTTCATGCAGTTAAATTTAGGTGTCGGTGTGCGCGCGCATCGTAAAAATTCACTCTCATCATTTTTCTCCATCGCGCCAAAAGAAGTATAACTTCGAAAAGTATGTACATGTATAATTAATTCGGTTTGAATTTTATCAAATAGGTACCAATAGAGTTCAAAATACTATGCCAACTATACTGCTAAAAGTTGAACTTTAAGGGGTGGCTATCTGTTCTACGATGGTTTGTTCTACTGATATAATGATCGTAAAATGTTGTACAGTGCAATGTTGTAGTTATAAAAATAATACGAGATCTCCCGGTTTATTATCGGATCGTGACATGTTTAGAGAAGTTGTCCATTTTTGTACAAGCTAGATATCGCTATGATTAGTACTTAAACCATTTTTGTTATATCTGCGGCATTTGACGTCACGATTGAGTCTCCATCTGACGATCTATACAGTGGTTTGTTGCAGCGACTGTAGATTTTCAAATGCTGTCGCTTATAAAATAATTTAGTATCAGGTGGTTTAAGCTAAGAGTCTATACTGAGTGACAACATATCCTCATATTTGTCATGCAAAATATAAGCCCTAATTTAGCTAGTCTCCTGTACCCCATAAGCTACTGTAGTAACAGCCCGACTGTTACTACAGTAGCTTTTAAGGGGGGGAGGGTTAAAGGAAAGTTACAATACAATTAAATAAAACAATAATTCAGTAACAAATCGTGTTTATTTCAATTTCCAAACCATACAAAATGATTCAATACTTATCATTATAAACTGTTCGTAATACTACGAGTAACACGTACATTATTTTGTACATATATTATAGTTACATTTTATTAACACGTCATAAGCAAAGCTGTGCAGTTGTTAATTACAATTAAAATGTTTAATACATAATACATTACAGGGTATAGGTTTAATTATATTTTATTATTATTCCGTACCGAAATAGAAAATGGAATTTTTATGCTTTGAGTCAGTCAGTTATACCATCATCTTCTATTGTGTACAAAATTCAGAATAATAATAAAGAGAAATTTAGTAGGTATACAAGATTTTTTATATAATACTATTCCATTGCTCACATTTGGAATGATGTTTTATAAGTAAGCATTACAGCGCAAGTATTGTATTGTGTGTATTGAAGGTAATTTGAGCTAAAAAAAATAGGAAAACATTTTCTTTTCAATTTTCTTTGATTTACTAAACTCCAGTCATATCTATCGCATGAGTGATCGAAGTACCTTTAGTGACAGGACTCATGACAAATGTACAAAAATTTCTCGTTGAATACATAATAGAGTTTCATTTTCTCATATCGGCACAGAATAATAAGCATGATAACACGATGAAAGCGGTAGCGACAATATAAGCGCATAATGTAAAACGTCTCAAATGGTGAAATAAATGGGGTGAACAATGGCACGAAAAATCGCCATGACATTCTTCAAGATATTGCTACTCATTATAGTTACGTCGATGCAATTGACAGGTGTCAAAATGAAATTTTACATTGACACGATTCTCGTATCAGCCATTCTTTCATGTTCTTACTACCTCGTTATTCATGGTTCAAGTTCACCACGTTTCTCGACGTTTCTACGTTAAGAAACGTGGTATACTTAAAGGTAGTTAGAAGTAAAAGCTTACCAACAGGAATCTACCTTTGAATCCTTTTAACTATTCCATTTCATAAGATTTCAAAGAATATTAACATATATTTGCATCGCAATATAAGAACACAAATTTTTACAAAAAGCGCACTAAAATTGGAGACTTTGTTTTGAGTGCTGGCTGAGTATAAATACTGACAGGGCCTTCGTATAAAAACGGGGGACGTATCTACTGAATTACCGCCACATCATTGAAAACGCCGCAGATACCCAACTGAATACCTGTCGTTTGTGGATTTGGCCTTGCGCTTGTGGTAAAGTTGCTAGAAGACATCAGTGAGGGCCAAAGGGTCGGTAAAGTGCAAGTGATGACATCTGTTTCGCGTCACAGACTAACGTAGGTTGTACACTAGTTCGCTGATAAGTTTGCAGATAAAAAAATAAAATGGAAATCAGGTGAATAATCGCTTCCGCTCTCACCGTGTTCATTATACGTGACACTTTTTTGGCACAAATATACTTTGGGCACCTTATTTCGTAAGCATTACATTTCGTGAGATATTATTTACGGTTACGACTAGACGGTACCTATTCTGCTATTATATTATTATCTTTTCATTTTAAGATTGTGTCGTAAAATACTTACGTTAGGCAAAAGATATTAAAAAAGTGTCTACATTAAATGAAACATATTTCTACTGTAAAACTTTGATGATTTTACTTAAACTTGATCAAACTTCATATTTCATTAAATTTAATATTATTATACTATAATGTAGCCCCTTTACATTTTGTTCGTTGCAAGTACAAGTGCGATTTCCATCAAGTGTTAAGTGATTAGTAATAATTATATCCTGGGACATTATTCACATACAGCCATCTGATCCCTAACTAAGCAGAGTTTAAGTTTAAGACTATGGAAACCATGATATATTACCATATACTACTTTTTACACAGACTCAGGACAAACAGATAATTATGTTCACGCACACAAATTTCTGTCCTGAGTGGGAATCGAACCCACGACCTGTGGCGTAAGGCAAACCTTTACCAATCACACCAAACGGCATGTAAGCTGTCACACTATTAAAACCGCTGTTTTCATCTGCAATTGCCATATATACCGAGATAGCAATAATCGCAAACCACTGTGTAAACATGTTACTCAGTCCATTACTAAATATGTCAACTTATCACTTCACACTTGCACTCACAACTTAACAAAATGTAAACAGGCTATTGAGGCACGTTGTAGTAATATGTAGGCTGGGTTAATGCATATGAATCGACTTTCATATTATTATGACTTATTATGATAAAATTTCTTGTTACATTGTTATGCCTTTATGTAATATAGAAGGGAAATTATATTCATACGGTTATAACCCAGCGATCATCTAACGCCAACGCTCATTTTACGTAATGTAATTTTATATGCAATCACAAATTAATATAGTATTTGTGATTGCTTATAAAACCACATTACGACATTTATATAGTAATTATGACTTTCAGTCATATAAAAGTTGTATTATAGATACTTTAAAATTACGATACAATAATATATTAAAATCGACTAGGATGACTGATGTAAGCTGACATTAATAAGGTCAACACACACTTATAACAACAAGAGCATTATATCATCGTTCATAGTTAAGAAGAGAAGCATTTATGTTACGGCATCAAAGGGCATAAATCTCGTATTAAGACGCGCTTATTATGAGCTCATTAAAGAGAAAATGTTGAAATATATTTCAATAAGCTTTTAAGAAACTTTAATACAGTCTCATATATAACTCGAGATGTAAAAGGAGAATATATGAGAAGAGGTAATTTACCCTACAGACAAGCAATCGAAAAAAATATTATGACAGTATTTCTAACAAAATATTAACTACCTGTATCGATATGTGACAAAACTAGGTTATGTATATAAGGACCCGTAATTTAAAGGTCAGGTTTTAAGTCCGATTTCAAAATTATAATAATAATTATTTGTTACAATACAATCAGTTATAAATTAAAAAATTTGAAGAACCATTGTACAAGTGTGTGTTCACCTTTACTATAAACTAATAATATATAGATATGGCAACACTGTTGTATGATTGAAAAACATTACCTACCGTTCAGTTCATCATTGAAATACTTTATTTACATATTTGTTAAGAGTTTGAACAATGTCTTATCTCAAAGATGTTGTCAACTTATTCAAATAAGGCATTATGCGTGAACTCAATTTCTTAAATGCTTTATACTTTAAGCTAAAAAAATTAATTCTGTTGATCTTTGAAATACGTTAAATGCTTTTAAGTGCTACTTTTTATTGGTTTCATGTAAAGTTCAAAGTATTGATAAGATACTAGTACCTCAAAGGAATATATTTATTTATCATTTTAACAAATTACGTTTTTTAAACTTGTAAAGTGAATTGTTATACTTAAGAGTTCATCGTGTTTTATAAGATAAAAGAAAATATAGAACTTAAAAGATCTAATTATATTTTTGCTCTATAGCTTCAAATAAAATATAGGCATTCTTTAATAATAGAAAATACCCAAGTTCATCAAACTTCGTAAAGTATTGATTTTTTTTATTTTCTAAATCCTTTTTCTTTCTCTCTTCATCTTTTTCTGTTTATAAAACGCAATAAATAGAAAATGAATACCATCCTTATATATTTTCCGTAATTTTTATTTTAAAGGATTTTTGTTTACCCACAGAAAAGATAAATAAAGTTATGAGTAAACTTAATGTATTAATTTCATTATATTTAGTACAATCAATACATTCTTGCTTGGCTTGGCTTCTATTTTTTTTTTTTGCAGAGACACTATTTTAGACAACCCTAGTCGTTATTTTGAGGTTAATTAATTCGCATTTCAAATATAGGACACTAACTATAACATCGTATTTCAAATATAGAATATTCCATTACATAATGTATTCTTATCATATTTATACCTCTCATCCAAAAAAAGTTTCGATCAAAATCCTACTTAATCTAAATCACATTACGAAAAGTGATCAGATACTCTCGTAGTTCACATAATTTGGAACTTCTCCACCAATCAAAGACAAGTGACGGGCCTGAGGGAAATCATTGGGTCTATCAATACCCCATCGATCTCAAGTGATAAAATGAGGACAATGATCGAATGCCTTCAGATATCAAAGATTTTATGTTTAGGTAAGGCTTTCAAAGATTTTAATCAATTCGGTCGTCCCTTTGAACCAACAAATCTATTATTAAAAGTAACTTGGATGTCATTCATTTCTGAAGCTGGAATTTTTCATCAAATTGTACTAAGTTTATTCAATTGGACCTGAAGATTTGGAAAAAAAAAACAAAAATAGAAACGTACAATTTGGAAGAAAGCTTTGTTTATTAAAAATATGAATTTACATTTGATTATTGTTAAGAATAAACATTAATTACAGTGAGTTGAAGTTTACACAAATATTCATTGAATTCCAAAAATTAATATTCGTTAATTTTAGATACTTTTACTAATGGTATATTTGTAAACATGTTCGTTGATTAAGAGGTTGATCTGTAAACAAAAAAATAAAATATTTACACCAGGTCGTTTCAATACCTATGCTATTATAGATGCCAGATGGCTCTGTCGTTTCTAAAACCGTACACATTAGAAAGAGACTCCATTATCCATATTCACCTCACCTTAAAACACCTGGACCCTGTGGTTCTCTCGGTCGCATACAATGATGTTGCCACCAGACATGACAGCGATGCCTTCAAGACCCTTAAACTCTCCGTCACCAGATCCCCAGGAACCGAATGCTCGGAGGAAATTGCCGTCAGGGTGGAAGATCTGGATGCGGTTATTACCAGAGTCTGCAACGACGATGTAGCCTTGGTCGTCAACGGCTACGCCCCTGAAAAAGAAAAATAGATGTAAATTTTAAAGCTATTTTATGGGACACATTCAAACTGCCCGTGTGGTTTCCGGCTTAGTAAGAGTAAAAGGGTCAACCCATACTATCCCGTGGATAGTAAAAGGCGTCTAAGGGATATACCAGGTAGTCGCCAACTCGTATGCCAAGCGCTGTGACTGAGGCAAACCCCTCTCTGTATCATTATAAAAACCTTAGGGGAGACCTATGTCCAGCAGTGGACGACAGAAAAGTAGAATAACATTTAAAACCACTATTTTATAGGACACACTCAAACTGCCAGTGTGGTTTCAGGCCTAGTAAGAGTAAAAGGGTCAACCCATACTATCCTGTGGGTAGTAAAAGGCGTCTAAGGGATATACCAGGTAGTCGCCAACTCGTATGCCAAGCGCTGTGACTGAGGAAAACCCCTCCCTGTATCATTATAAAAACCTTAGGGGAGACCTATGTCCAGCAGTGGACGACAGAAAAGTAGAATAACATTTAAAACCACTATTTTATAGGACACACTCAAACTGCCCGTGTGGTTTCCGGCCTAGTAAGAGTAAAAGGGTCAACCCATACTATCCTGTGGGTAGTAAAAGGCGTCTAAGGGATATACCAGGTAGTCGCCAACTCGTATGCCAAGCGCTGTGCCTAAGGCAAACCCCTCCCTGTATCATTATAAAAACCTTAGGGGAGGCCTATGACAGAAAAATAGAATAACATTTAAAACCACTATGTTATAGGACACACTAGTAGTAGCGGCGGTAGTAAAAGGCGACTAAGGGATATGCCACTTGCATACCAACCGCCGTGACTATAGCAAAGCTCTCCCAATGGTAACATTTTAAAAAACTTAGGGGAGGCCTATGACAGAAAAATAGAATAACATTTAAAACCACTATGTTATAGGACACACTAGTAGTAGCGGCGGTAGTAAAAGGCGACTAAGGGATATGCCACTTGCATACCAACCGCCGTGACTATAGCAAAGCTCTCCCAATGGTAACATTTTAAAAAACTTAGGGGAGGCCTATGACAGAAAAATAGAATAACATTTAAAACCACTATGTTATAGGACACACTAGTAGTAGCGGCGGTAGTAAAAGGCGACTAAGGGATATGCCACTTGCATACCAAGCGCCGTGACTATAGCAAAGCTCTCCCAATGGTAACATTTTAAAAAACTTAGGGGAGGCCTATGACAGAAAAATAGAATAACATTTAAAACCACTATTTTATAGGACACACTAGTAGTAGCGGCGGTAGTAAAAGGCGACTAAGGGATATGCCACTTGCATACCAAGCGCCGTGACTATAGCAAAGCTCTCCCAATGGTAACATTTTAAAAAACTTAGGGGAGGCCTATGACAGAAAAATAGAATAACATTTAAAACCACTATGTTATAGGACACACTAGTAGTAGCGGCGGTAGTAAAAGGCGACTAAGGGATATGCCACTTGCATACCAAGCGCCGTGACTATAGCAAAGCTCTCCCAATGGTAACATTTTAAAAAACTTAGGGGAGGCCTATGTCCTGCAGTGGACAAATGACAGTTCCAGAAACCAGTTTCTAAATATAATGAATTCACACTTATTCCACCCATATTATCTTATGCGTCAAAATAAAGTGATCAGATCATCTTCAGTATTGATGTTTCTTGTCATTAGGTATGTATTTGGTTTTTCTTAATATGTAACCATATATATAAAGGCTACTAAGAACATATTGCAAGAAAAACCCTAAACACTCTATTAACCCTTCATTATTGGCAGTTGACTAACAAGCCAATCAAATTCTAGAGTATATAACTAATTAAATTATGTTTGAAGAGTAAAAAACCGGCCAAGTGCGAGTCTGACTTGAGCACGGAGGATCCCGTGCAACTGGGAGGAGTTTGGGAGCTCCCTTAATATTTATTTTCGGTTTGTATTTGTTGTTATAGCGGCGTTAGAAATTTAATACATCATCTATGAACATTTTCAACTGTCTGTCATGGTTCATGAGATACAGCCTGGTGACAAACAGACAAACAGCGGAGTCTTTGTAATAGGGTCCAATTTTACCCTTTGCGTACGAAAACCTAAAAATATCACATAAGATTGAATGCGACCGTAGTAGGTATTGCTCTGAAGTGTTTCCTGACTTATTCTGCTTATAAGTCCGTTTTAGTTTGACCTACTTCGATGATCAAACAATAAAACCCGATTCTTACCGAACACGAGACCCGTAAATGTCACACACTCATTTTAGTGCGCACTAAATGTCATACACATTTACTATTACACTACCTATTAATTTTGTAATCTCTCATACATTTTTCGGCCAATAAAATCTGGTCTTACAACAAGATCATAAAAGTAGGTACTTAATAACGTTATCGTAAGTGCTGTGGCAACTTTGTTCTCGAAATTCAGGTCATGTTTTATTATAAGAGAATTCGGTCAAGGTGTGTTTGGACATCAGGAAAATTGGCATCATTGTTCTTTGTCCGAAGGTCAGTTTAAATGATTTTTGAAGTCAGAACACATCCTGCATTTGCTTATTTATATTCGAGGTCTAATGTCATGAGAATGTTGTTTTTATTGTGACTGACCGAGTTTCGGACTAATGTCAAGTTGACAGAATGAGTTTGAATTTTATTTTAGCGAAGTATGAAAACAAGTATTTTAAATTAGCTGTGTGCCACTTTTGTAGTCGCGTTAATTTTTTATAAATTATAGCCTGTGTGTTATTCGGATATATAAGCTATATTACTACAAAGTTATATCAAAATCCTTTCGGTAGTTTTTGCGTCATATACACTCGCGAGCAACCAAATCGACTCAAGCCTAGACGGCGCACATATACATTGATTTTCCTAAAACGATAAATGGTAATTACAAAAGTGATATGTCATTCGAAAGCTGAAGAATTAGGCTTTCAATTAACATCAATACCTTAAAAAAAACTAAGCGCTGATTTATTGACACATTTTAATTGGCCGTCAGCGTAAATTACCTCTTTAGGAATCCACGACTTGCGCTACCTGCTCCCGCTATAAAACCCCCCACTTCCGGTTTATCTTATCAGTTGCTTGTTACAGGTTGACCGGTACACATCTCCGTAAATTGCATTCCTTGTTTTCGCTAACCCATGGATACCACACCAGAAGAAGCCGCTCAAGTTGTTGCCTTGTTGCAACAAGGGTTAAGTCAGCGAGCAATCGCTGCCCAGCTCCACTTGAGCCAGTCTTCTGTATCCCGAGTATACAGACGGTTCCAAGAGACTGGTGCCTTCAATCGGAGACCAAGAACGAGCCGCCACCGGTGCACTTCAGAGAGAGACGACCGCTTCATTGTCTCAACCTCGCTGCGCAATCGACACCTTACGGGCGTTGATGTGCAGCAAGAACTGAGACGTGTACGACAAGTGGCTGTCAGCGAGTGGACAGTGAGAAGACGCTTGAAGGAAGCCAACTTGACGCCAAAAAGACCTGCGACGGGCCCTAAGTTGACTGCAGGCCACCGACAAGCGCGCCTTCAATTTGCTCGAGAGCATCTCAATTGGAGCGTTGCGCAATGGCAATCGGTCCTGTTTACTGATGAGTGCAGAATGTGTCTGCATGGCAGTGACAGGAGAGGCCGAGTCTACAGGCGTCCGGGAGAACGATTTGCCCAATGTTGTTTCGCTGAAACAGTGGCATATGGCGGCGGTTCCTGCATGATGTGGGCTGGTATCTCTTTAGAGGGAAAAACCGAACTTGTTTTCGTGCCTGGGGGCGGCCGAGGAGGCGGGCTAACAGCTGATCGGTACATCACCGACATTCTACTGGATCATGTTGTGCCCTACGCAGGGTTTGTCGGTGAAGACTTCGTGTTAATGCACGACAATGCCCGCTGCCACACGGCACGAGTCACTCGACAGTTTCTGCAAGAGGTCGAATTACGCACGATGGACTGGCCTGCGCTCAGTCCTGACATGAATCCCATCGAGCACTTATGGGACGAGCTTAAAAGAAGAGTTCGGGCCAGAAATCCAGTCCCTTCAAGCGTAGACGAGCTAAAGACAGCATTATTAGAGGAGTGGGACGGCATTCCTCAAGAAAATGTCAAAAAATTGATAAGGTCCATGAAAAACAGACTGCGGGATGTAATTAGGGCTAGAGGGGGCAATACGAAATACTGATTTAAATAAAATAATTTTATTTTTAATTTTTTTTGTTTAATTTGTCAAATACGAGACACATACCCTTTTTCCTAAATTCCCGTTTTTCCTACTCTTGCATTCAGACATCATTTATTTCAAAAATGATGGATGGATTTCAATGATAATGATATCAAATTAAAGCTGACATCTTAAGCTTTCGAATGACATATCATTTTAATAATTTCCATTCATGATTTTAGTTGTATCAATGTATGTGTGCGCCGACAAGGCTTGAGTCGATTTGGTTGCTCGCGAGTGTAGTAACAAACAACAAAAGTTTCGCATTTATAATATTAGTAAGATGTCATAATAATATAGACATCTGTAAAACGGTATTTAAAATGTCCACGATTCTAAGCAATACCAATTAATCAAATTATAAAAACAAATTTTGTCTGGAAGAGATCGCAGTTAGCGATAAGACCGCCCATTGTACTAGATTTATTACAACTTTATACTTTATATGTAAATCTTGGTGTACAATAAAGAGTATTTGTATTGTATTGTATTTCTTTGTAACGTCGTTTTTAAGAATAATACTAAAAAAATATCAACTAATTAAATGTTTAATTTTAAAGCATATCTCAAAACTGAGAAATCTTAAATTTAATAGTCTGGCGGGTCTTGAACCAGCAACCATCTCTACTAATAGAGTAAGCGCTCTGCGTTAAGCTAGGAACGATTCACACTCGCAGATCGAATTTAGGATTCCCTTGCTATCACTCTTTCGGAGGATGTAGTGATTATCCATCGGTTTTGTTTTTTATAAAACATGGTCGATGGTTTTTGCACGTATTGAAGTAACGTAAGCGACCTGTTGACCAATTATGCCCTCAAGACTTACTTTATTGTAGTTTTACAGTAGACAGTATGCATGGATCGATAAAAGTGCGGAATTAATGTATTTTGGCCTCGATATTAACATTGTTTTGTTAAGGCAAACAAAAATTACTGACCAATAAAATGTATGGAGTCTGGGTAGGTTGTATTGTCAGCTTTGGTCATGTGAAAATTTAAGATAAATAAAAAAAAAACCGGCCAAGCCCGAGTCGGAGTCGCAAACAAAGGGTTCCGTACCATTATATATAAAACCGAGCAAAAAATTCACGTTTGTTGTATGGGGGCCCCCTTAAATATTTATTTTATTTTTTAATATTTGCTGTTATAGTGGCAACAGAAATACATCATCTGTAAAAATCACGGTAACTATCACGGTTCATGAGATACAGCCTGGTGACAGACGGACAGACAGACAGTGTAGTCTTAGTAATAGGGTCCCGTTTGACCCTTTGGGTGCTGAACCCTAAAAAAACAACAATGTACGTACTTTTAACACCCGTACAAAAATAGGTGTCAATTTAGTTGTGGCGCGTACTGAAGGAAGATAAACGACCTGTTAACCAAGTATGCACTCAAGACTCACGTCTTTGTAGTTTGACAGTTGATAGTATCCATGAATCGATATAAAGTGGAATTAATTTATCTTGGGATCGATATTATTATTATCATTGTTTATTAAAGCAAACCAACATTACTGATTAATAAAATATATTTATTTTCGGCAGGTTGGATTGTCAGTTTTGGTCATGTGGATATCTTAGATAAATGAAATAAAATAATGTACCTACGATTTTTAAAAATAGGAGTACATATCTTTGATGCAAAATTAAACTATTTCAATTTCTTTATCTGAATATACATGTAAACTTATTTGGAATAAATTGGTGGAATACACAACACATTTTGTAGATACATACTTATATAGATAATTACACCCACTTTGGCAATAATTCGCTTATTTATAATTCAAAAGCAAGAAATTTTTATTTGTTGAACGTTTTAACCTAAGCTTTGTACCTACTTCTAACAAACAACCACTGAAGTACAATATATACTCCAAAACTCGAGTCCAGCAAAGCTCCAATACCTCAAACACTCAGCACTTATGGACTTTGAATACCTCTTCGCAAATATTTGGTCTCAAATTCACAATTTAAGTGGCCATAAAGCTAAATTAGAAGACCAACCAACCGCAGTTTATAGTGCCATTGGATACACACGTTAAAGCTGAATCGGAGGCTTCAGTTCAAACGCTAAGGATGCCGAGTTTATTGGATCATTTAGGAGGAATTAGTTACTTTGTCTTGAGGAGTTTGTTGCGCTAATAAATGGTTTTAAGATTACGTATTTACACCGGCCTGTTTCTATACACGGGCGTCTAACATCGCCAAAAAATATAAAATTATTGCTAAGACACGGGAGTCCTAGCAATCATTTACACGCTAATGCTAGTAGTATAGTAATGTATTTTTTTGTATACAACAACGCCCGCAATAGGGAAATGTATCGCGAGGTACTTTACGAACATATCTTTTTTATATAAAACTAGCGGCCCGGTACGTGCTTCGCTACGTATAAGGCATAGTAATAAAAAAAATGATTATTAAGTTCATTTAATCAAACAAAAAAATATTTTAAATTGCTAGCTAGTAAAAACTACTATTTTACGCTTTTTCAAGACTTTTTTTTAAATTTTCTCTCCGTACAAACCTTCCCTCGACTTCCACGAATAATTCAAGACCAAAATTAGCCAAATTGGTAAAGGCGTTGTTGAGTTATAACATTACAACGAAAAGTGGCATTGATTTTTATATATATAGATAGGATGGCAAACGAGCAAGTGGGTCACCTGATGGTAAGTGATCACCGCCGCCCATGGACACTCGCAACACATGAGGAGCTGATTATAATTGACGGACACAAAGTTCATTCAGATTATTTATGGCTCACACAAATAGTTGTCCTGCGCAGGGATCGAACCCAGGACACATGGTGTTATGCGATACGATGTAATGTACTAAATTGCTTAAAAAATATTCTCTATCGGTAAATAAGGAGTAAGACTGCACTGGGCGCAGTCGCCTCGCCGCTTCGTGTCGCGGGTTCGAGTCCAGCGCCGGACAACTAGTTTTGTGACCCATAAATAGTTGTTCTGAGTCTGGATGTAATTTGTGTCCGTCTATAAAATGTTTGTAAAGTACCCCGCGACACAGGGATTAGATTACCTAGTACTCTCGTGCTATTCTATATTGTTTTCCACTTACCTCGGGAACTTGAACTGTCCATCTTCCGAGCCTTCTTCACCGAATGATGAGAGTACCCTTCCGTTGACATCAAACACTTGTATTCTATGGTTGTTGGAGTCTGACACCAGGACCCTGTTGGTGCTAGAGACGGCAATGTAGTGGGGGTGTTCTAGCTGGCCCAGTTTGGAGCCGAAGGAACCAAACTTGCCAACAAACGTGCCATCGGATTGGAATACCTGTTGAAAAGTGTTAAGATTGTTAAAAGTGTTTTAGTTTATAGTTAACCTTATCATTTTCTTAGACGCTAACTTTCATATTCCAAAAGAAATTAACTTGGAATAATAATTTGGGGTAAAAATAGAGAATTAAAGGCCATTAATGTGGCAGACGGCATAGAATATCGGCACCCCATTTCATCCCATAAGTAGAGGGAATACGAGTACCTCTCAGAGAACGGGCAGCCGCGTCTCTGTGTACTCTGATCACCATACGATCGTCAACCAGTATGCCAAGCGTTGCGATTAGGGCATGACTGGGATACCTATGTAATTTGGCTTACCTTTAATCTTTAACATATAATTGTTACCTAAACAATCACACATACACACTTACACACACTCATTCGCCTTTTCATTCTCTGAATATATTTGTATTTTTCTTTGCTTGTATTTTTTACTTATATTATTACTGTCATAAATCAATGTAGCTATAACAGCGATTGTATTTTCTTTATATCAATATGTAACCTATGGAGTGGACTCTGGTGACCTGTAATACAGGTTTTATTAAACCTACCACGGGCACCAGCTCTCATAAAGTAGATTTGACTTAATTATATCCTATACTGTTGTTACTAACCTACTTGTGTAAACTTTATGAGAGAAATAAATGATTTTATTATTATTCCAACTTATTTATTTATTTTCATATTTAATACATATTTATTCTTATAAAATCGTTATATAAAACAATAATACACAAATAAATACGTAAAAAACAGAGCTCCCCCGGCGGCGGGGTTATACGCCCTAGGCCGCCGGTGGCCAGGGCGCGTTATTATTATTATTATTATCCCTCCAAAATATGGACACAACTCCATTGTGGAAATCTTTATGTTTAAAATTAACTAATAGTTTATTTTTAAACTGTATATCTGAATAACACATAGTTTAACCATGGGCCACAACAGTTTGTCATATTATTTTCACATCGTGGCGCCATTGTAAATAATTTTATTATTTTCATGTTTGTGAAAATACGACCCTCACAATATCATCGGTCAATCTTGTAAGGGCCTGCCCACGCTGCGTCTTCCAATTTGTGGTCGCCACTCGGGAACCTTTCTGCACCAGCGGCCGTCGGCTCTACGAGCTATGTGCCCTGCCCACTGCCACTTCAGCTTGGCAATTCTTCGTGCTATGTTAGTTACTTTGGTTCGGCTGCGGATTTCAGTATTTCTGATTGGGTCTCGCAGGAAAACTCCAAGCATAGCTCTCTCTACTGCTCTTTATATTTACTACTGTCGTATAATATTATAGTGTCCAAATCGCCACATCGTATTATAGTGCCTCGGTGATCTAGCGGTAGCGTGTTCACCCGCAAAGAACGAGGTCCTGGGTTCAAATCCCGGGTCGGGCAAAAGTGATTTTGGGACTTTTCTGTAAAAAGAAAAATTTCCCAGAATCAGCTCCGCTAACTATACCCCCGTGCCTCGGAGATCACGTAAAGCGGTCGGTCCTATACCTGACCTCTTTCCGGTCGTGTTGGGCACTAGGGGTCCCATCGGATCATGAGAGTGATGCAATAGAAAGTGCTTCTCTGTTTGCGCACACACTTCTGCACTATAATATGTCCCGCGCAGATGGCTAATCTCTATTGAGAGTGGCCGCCGTGGCCGAAATTCGGCTAGGAGGACATTATATTGTCAAAAATACAAGACTTATTATCTATACAAATAAATAAAATTGAAGTGTCTGTTTGTAATATTGAAATAACCGATTTTTACTACATGTATATGAATATATATACGGTACTACATGTCTGTCTGTCTGTTTGTTCCGGCTAATCTCCGAAATGGCTGGACCGATTTTGATGGGACTTTTTTGGCAGGTAGCTGATGTAATAAGAAGTAACTTAGGCTACTTTTATTTTAGAAAAATCTTTTATTTTTGAAAAAAATACAAAATAAACTAATTATCACGCGGACGAAGTCGCGGGCACAGCTAGTTAATAATATAAACTTACCTGTACTCTATGGTTTTCCTTGTCACAAACGTATATAAATCCGAGGGCGTCCGTTGTTATTCCCCACGGATAATTGAATTTACCATCGCCAGTGCCTTGACTGCCAAATGCCCTGAGGAACCGGCCTTGAGGGTCAAAAACCTGGGGACAAAAAACTCTTATTAACTTTGGTCAATAGCCGTAGCATATTAGCAAAGAAAATGTATTATTGGATATGATCAAGTGGAATCCCATGTTGGCTTAAATTAATTTCGGGTAAAATTTCCTAGCCATATAACAGAAATAAGGACGCACATACAAATATACATAGACTAACGCCTGTTTCCCAGAGGGGTAGGCAGAGACAACGGTTTTCCATTTGTCACGATCCTTGTACATAACTTTCGCCTCATTTACTGTCATTATATTCTTCGCAGGTTTAGGACACGCATGTGTATAAGTGAAACAAACAGTAAATGTAATAATTTGGTTCATTGAACCGGTGACATCAAATATTTTCAGGGTCAAATCATCAATTACTTGCATATAATATTAATATTTTCCGATCTGTTATTACTTACTTTCTTATCGTATGTGCAGTGGTTACCCTAGTGTCAGAGTTGTTCAAGCCGCCCAGTAGGCCACTGTCATGGCTTAATAACTGTACTTGTTTCATGACTACAACCGGGACCGACAGCTTAACGTGACCTCCGAGGCAAGGAGACACTCAGAAATTAAACCACTTTGCCGGTTACCCGTCTATTTACCTCACCTCGAGCAAGCCTAGTTACTTAAACTCACCGATCGGTTACAGACCGGTGAGAGCATCTAGCTATTGTTAGAAAACTCGTACTGCACTTGTATACACTTTATTACTAAACACAACTTATCACTACTAACACGAAAATGTAACTCGAGATCACTTTTCACGTCTGTAGCCGCCACAAGAAAGAGCGCAGGTATATTTATATAGTTAGTGCAAACAGTGTTGCCATGATGAACCAGTAACGAACGATTTAATAATTAATAGTTTTTATGGAAAATTAAAATGATACTGTTGCCAAAACTTAAAATAAATCTTTTGATTATTGAAAATATAAATCAACATATTTTCAATTATCTAACACTATGAGCAGAGGCGCTTTATTATTATTATAACCTCTATGCTAGTTCAGCGTCTAACCTATCTCCATTCCAAATAACAAACAAATCCGTTTTTCCAATTATCCGTGATTGGGTAACAAATGAAAACATTCATCACAAAAAAAATCGAGACTTGTAATTATAAAACGAGTTGTGCAAAGAATTAAACGTAGTTTATATTAATCAACTATCTTCGAAAAGAATTGCTTAAAGATACTACTTACTAATAATATTATAAATGCGAAAGTATGTGAGTCTATGGATGTATGGATGTTTTTTACTCTTTCACACAAAAACTACGGAACGGAATTTGCTGAAATTTAGTAGTTATCCAATTCATATTATAAATGCGAAAGTTTGTGAGTATGGATTTATGAATGTGTTGATGTGACGATATACGAACTACGAAACGGATTTTGATTAAAATGTATTGTAATATAGCTTATATATTCGAATAATACACAGGTTATAATTTATAAACCAAGGGGAACAACTAGTTATTCATATAAGAAAAAATGGAGCTGTTGGGAGAATTAAACTTAGCTCACATTAATCATAATCTTTAAAACGAATTACTGTAAGATGTTAAATTAATTGCCGTTCAAATTACTACTAAAATGGTACTTAAAATTTTACTATTCTCGAATAATTATGATTAATTATTATTGTTGATAGTTTGCTTAAGTTTTCGTGATCACAAATAACTATTGATACTTCGTGATTTCAAAGCTGCATTTCAATATTATTTTATGGAGGACATTGAAAGTTAAAATTAAATGTCTTTGGGAGGGCAATGGTTTTACGAGTGAGTGCCCTGTCAGGGTACATACGAGTAAGTTACATTTCAATGACACGGAATGTATCTGTTCCACGTGATGAATCGTGGTAGTTTGTAAAGAGTGTAAAAAATAGCAGCAGAAGCATGTAGCCGGTTGGAAGAGCGCCAAGTCACAAAAAAACGAGCATTATGTTCGCTGCTGTTCTCAGAAACAATACGGAATAGACGAGCTGTCATACGAAGTATAGATCTATATATGAAATTGGATGCGCTCAATCTACCGTAATACGAACATATTTGATGAACATTCGATTGTAATCTTTACCTATGCCTTTTGAGTGGTAACTATCTTGTAAGAAACAACACATGAACTTAATACATGATTGCTTATCGCTCATAACAATTAATGAATATATATACATATAAAGATACGCAAAAACCGTACAAATTGTAACTGTAACAAAGCTTTTACGATACTGGTGGTGCTGCCCCGTTTCTGCAGTGCATCAAAGATTGCAGATGCGCATGTATGTATGATGCCCCAAAATCTACCGTAATACGAACATATTTGATGAACATTAGATTGTTATCTATGCCTTTTGAGTGGTTTCTTGTAAGAAACAACATATGAACTAAATACATGATTGCTTATCGCTCATAACAATTAATGAATATATATACATATAAAGATACGCAAAAACCGTACAAATTGTAACTGTAATAAAGCTTTTACAATACTGGTGGGGCTGCCCCGTTTCTGCAGTGCATCAAGGATTTTCGCAGATGCGCATGTATGTATGATGCCCCAACAAAGTCAGCGTGGTTGCCAGTAGACTGGATTTGGCCATATACTAGTTTATTTTTGTAAATACATACATACATAGATAATTACACCCAGGACAATCCCATATGTTCATTTACACAAATACCTGTTCGGGTGAGAATTGAACCCAAGACCTACGGCGTGAAAGGCAAGCATCCACAAACCACGCCGAACGGCCCGTCTATTTATTAGAATTTTAAACTAAATTATAGGATAATATTCTTATACCTATACAT
The DNA here is from genome assembly GCA_951640165.1 of Pseudoips prasinana. Classification (NCBI taxonomy): domain Eukaryota; kingdom Metazoa; phylum Arthropoda; class Insecta; order Lepidoptera; family Nolidae; genus Pseudoips; species Pseudoips prasinana. The sequence continues at coordinate 10,181,959 of OX621259.1, read as the reverse complement.
TTGTAACAAAAAGAATTATGTCTTTATTTTCCACACCATATTTTTCCTTCAATAATAATCTATGCATGACCCCCAAAGAAATAGCACAAGAAGCTCCTAATCACATCAATTATCATAATACCCACAAACCACGAATCCTAAGGCTTCGCAGAATAATAATCCAAAAAAGCGGCCAAGTGCGTGTCGTACTCGCCCATGAAGTGTTCCGTAGCAGCAACTATTTCAGTTGATTAAATGAAAGGTAAATTGCAGTCTACAATTTATATCGTATTGAAAAAAACTACTTACTAGATCTCGTTCAAACCAATTTTTGGTGGAAGTTTGCATAGTAATGTACATCATATATGTTTTTTAGTTTTATCATTCTCTTATTTTAAAAGTTACAGGGGGGGAGGGGGACACTCATTTTACCACTTTGGAAGTGTCTCTCGGGAAAACTATTCAGTTTAGAAAAAATGATATTAGAAACCTCTATATCATTTTTGAAAACCTACCCATAGATATCCCACGTGTATGGGTATAACGAAAAAATATTTTTTGAGTTTTATTTCTATGTATGGGGAACCCCCAAAATTATTGTTATTTTTCTATTTTTGTGTGAAAATCTTAATGCGGTTCGCAAAATACATCTATTTTTAGTTTAGGAAAAAAAGTGGCTGTGACATACGGATGGACAGACAGACAGACATGACGAAACTATAAGGGTTCCGTTTTTTGCCATTTGGTTACGGAACCGAGCAAAAATTTCACGTTTGTTGTATGGGAGTCCCCATATATTTTTTTTATTATTTTTTATTGTGAAATTTTTAACTGTCGAAGTATCACGGTTCATGAGGTACAGCCTGGTGACAGACGGACAGACAGACAGCGAAGTCTTAGTAATAGGGTCCCGTTTTACCCTTTAGGTACGGAACCCTAAAAACTACCATCTATCTTCACCTACCCTCTATTGGTATTTCCGCAAGTTAGGAGGCTTTGACGGTCAGACTGAGTGACACTAATGAATTACAGTCAGGACAAATAGACGAATGGAATACAAATTCCTGGCCTCAAGGGAAATATAGGGAAACGGGTACGCAGTAGATTGGGACACGCTTAGAGACTGAAGTGTGTAATTTTAGATACTTGGAAAGAAACGAGGAAGTGGCAGCTTCCTGTAGTCGCAGTTTGAATAGTTAGTAGTCTTAATATTTGCGTCATTCTGTTCAAAATAGCATATCATGATAAGGATATATAGCCTGTCGCGGGGTACTTTACAAATATATATAATATGTATATCCTGTGTCGCGGGGTACTTTAGAAATATATGTATACCGCTTGACACAGGAATAAATTTCCCAAGTACATACGTTGTCCTAAAAAAAGACCATAAATCCATATGATAAGGATTAGGACATTCAGTATAGGATAGGCAGTTTGAATAGAGTGACACAAAAATTACCACAAACTATTCAAACGTAGTATATTTAATATATCAGTTATCTGGTTTCCAGAGTACAAGCTCTGTTTAGTTTGGGATCAGATGGCCTTGTGTAAATAATGTCCCAGAATATTATTATTATTACTTAGCTGATGGCATTACGTGCTCTCCAAGGCACGGGGGTACAATAACGCCAATTTCTAGAGAAGTCATTCTTGCAAAAGAAACCGTTACATACTTTTTTTGGTTCGGTCCGGGAATTAGAACCCATTCAATATCTGTGGTTCACTACGCTATCGTTAGACCCAAAAGATAGTTATTGGAAAAGTACATTATTACTGGTTGGAACATTATACAAAATAAATAAAAATAAAAAGTATAATATATAAGATTAAGTGTTATACAATATTAAGATACATACTGTTATTGAAATACTATCTGTAATAAAGTCAATTATTATTACTGGTTGGAACGAAAACTAAATAGATGAAAGACATCGAAATTCTCGTAAAAAGATAGAGAAAATGCAGAGACAGTTCCCGGAACACAATTTCTGAGTTGCAAATCCATTTTAGTTTAGAGATGGAAACGAAAGCGAGAATGTATTAAAGATATATACCTAAATGTGATTTCTGACATATTCTTCGTCTTCGGATCTGTTGAACAAGTATTTTGTATATATTGTTGTTAAGTGTAAATATTTCATATTGTATACGTCGCAAATTACTAAGCGTGTAACACATCTTACTTTATAATGTAAAGAAAGAAAATATATTGTTTTATAATGTTCTATTTAGTTCTATTTAATTAAATCCTCTATTTATTTTTTATTTCATGTCCATAATATCTTAAGGTGATGCTTTTGTATTTTTATTGGAACGAAGTTCCTTATCGCGCGTTGTGAAAGGGGGCTAGGCGGAAAAAAATCTCACGAAAAGTTATCACGACACTTTTTGCAGCTGTGCGGCGTGCGCATGTTTCTCTTTCTGTCTCTCTCTCTCTCTTATAGAAAGCAAGCCAGATATTTTCATTTCTATTTCTGTGGTGTCGCGACGATTATTTTTATTGAGTGTATACAGGTTTTTTGTACATAATAAATAATAAGGAATAACTTCGTTCCATCCGGGTGTCCCTTGACACCTCTCAAGTTTTTTTGTTCAGTTTTGGTTTGGAAATAAATTTATTATTATTATTTAAATGTACATACGTACGGCTACATATCAAGCTATAAATTCTAGTATAAGCTGATCCCGCGTTGTTTAGGATTTTCATACAGGCATACAGCTTATATTGGATATGTATAGCTTGATATGTAGCCGTGTGTACATACATATGTATTTTCAGGATATCAGTATCTTTCGATATACTTGGAGCAGTAAGAATTGTTATAATCACATAGATACTGCTTCTAAAAAAATTGGCTTATCGAGCAGTTTTTTGATTAATTAATGAAATTTATTCAGCACTTGGGTAGGTACTAACATATACTTGTACAGACACCAGCACATCCAGCTACAGCAACATGTCAAATTTCTTTTATAGATTTCCAACTTTATCACACACATAAGCAAAAGGTTCACTTTCAATTGGGGAAATTTGACAGAGTGGGGTAGCTTGATGTGCTGCCATCTGTACTGGTCAAGCTCATAATGCAGTACATAAATAAACATTTTATTTTATTTTATTATTACCATCAGTGACTAATTTTAATTGATTGATCAGTTGACATACATAAATATTGTAATTCACTCATTGTTATTGTGATTGTTATCCTTATTTTAGACTACCCTAGATAATTCACACTGCAATTTTCCCAAATAAAATAAATAACGTATACTCCCATAATACTGTGACCTGTAAACCTGTTTACCACTAAATTAACTATGAACTAGAAATAATATAAAAAGTACACACGGTAACACATCAAGCTATAGATTTCCAGTATAAGCTGATCTCACGTTTCATAGGATTTCCATACAATGACAGGTTAGCTTAAATTGGACATGTATAGCTTGATATGTAGCCGTGCGTACAAGGTGTTGAGATTCTAACAGAATATTTACATAGTCAGTGCAAAACGAAGTCTCGAAATGTAGGTACTTGAAAGAAACCGATTTCGTGTATATGGAATTCGTTTTTCGAATGTTACGTCTATCACAATGACTATTCGAAAATCGAATCTTCGATAAATACAAACTTGGCCTTCTTCAAGCAAGTTGGGAGGTATTCCTTTGCAGTGCCAACGATAATAAGTATGTGAAAGAAAGTCAAAAGGGACATCATATAAATAATATTATCATCATCATAATATCAGCGCAAAAGCAAGACGTCCACTGCTGGACAAAGGCCTCCTCAAAGATACATAGAATATGTATATTAAGTTTTAGGTTAAATTCAATATATAATATATATTGAATCTAAGTTAAAAGTTTCTGACGGATAGAGGTAGGTACACGTTTCAGCTGAACCACCTAATAATGATTAATTTACGGTAAAAACTTGCAACAAAACTATTTTATTGACTTAGTTAGTTACTATAAAATCCTTTTATTATCTTTTCTTAACTCAATAAAACTTCAAATAAATTTTAAGTTCGAAGTACTGTTATAAAATAAAATCGGCTTCAACGTTGATCATCGTAATCGTGATCGGAGTTCTAATAGATGAAGGTTAAAAATTACTAAATCCTTATATTTTTTTTATTATTTTTATTCTTTGTTATTATATACAGTGTTGACCTCATGAATTAAAACAAAGTCTCACAAAACTGTACAAACAGTTTCACTGTGCGATCGAAATTATTAACTATCTTAAGTAGCGCTGTTATATATGTATATGTATATTTAATCGGCTTCAACTTTGAAAATCGATTCCGGACCATTTATGATGTAACATGTGTTCATGCAAGCCGATTGAACGAATAATTTAGTAATTTTTAACGTTCTTCAATTTGAGCGCCAATCACGATTACGATAATCGGCTATAGAAACTAAACCTAGAATCTAAACCCCTAGAAACAATGTTGCTGCAATAAAATAGCAGCAGTGAGCCGTCGGAGGCTAATTAGCCCACAAATAAAATAAAAAAATCGGCTATAGGTCCTCAGGTCAATTATTTACTATATTGTAATAATAATTCTTATTTCAAGCAAAATCAGCAAGACTTTAAACCAAGCATCAGTAAACTACATGAATCTGTAAATATTAAACAAGATTCTCCTTTTGTATTGTGAATTTATAATCAGAGTCACTTTGAATTTTAAATTTTAATACTATTCATATTATTTGCAAAGCTTGTATTTGGTTGATATTTTATTCCTTCTGTTTAAGACAAATGGATGGTTAGTATGGATACTATTTATATTTAATGTCCTCCTAGCCGAATTTTAGCCACGGCGGACAGTCTCAATAGAGATTAGCCATCTGCGCGGAACATTTTATAGTGCACAAGCGTGTGCGCAAAAACAGGAGCACTTTCTATTCCATCTCTCTCATAATCCGATGGGACGCCGACACGGCGGTATAATATCGTCAACTCCCAGACTTCGGGCTGATGCTAAATAATTTTCCTTTTTACAGAAAAGTACCAAAATTCCTTTTGCCCGACCCAGGATTTGAACCCAGGACCTCTCATTCTCTGCAAGTAGACCAACGAGGCAGTCATATTTATACTACAAAGTATTTGTAACTGCTAAAGCCAGGGCCGAATATTTGAGGTCCGTCAGGCGAAGACAAGCACCTAGGTACTCAGTGATAGGCGAAGACAAGCACCAAGGCACGCGGTCAGTCTATTAGTGGGGGACCGCTAGAATAGTTTAATTTCCGAGCGTCTCCGTGCTTCGGAGGCCAAGTGAGAAAAAAAAAGTAAACAACGCCGCTAAAGAAGTTTGTTTGACGGTCACCGTAGCCTAGTTGGTAGTGCTCCTGCCTACGTAGCTGGTGGTCCTGGGTTCGAATGCCGGTAAGTGCAAATATTTGTGTGATGAGCACGAATATTTGTTTCTGAGTCATGGATGTTTTCTATGTATGTAAGTATTTATCTATCTATATAAGTATGTATATCGTCGCCTGGTACCCATAGTACAAGCTTTGCTTAGTTTGGGGCTAGGATGATCTGTGTGACACTGTCCCTAGATATTATATAATTATAAGTTTTGATTTCAAAAATACTCCGTTATGCTATCGTTACTTATTTTATGCCCTATTCTATTATTCCTTTCTCCATTTAAAATTCGTGTACACAACAAATACAAATCAATGCAGTATCGAATAATATTTCACGTCGAAAACCAGCGCCGTATATTCCAGATATTCCAATGTGCTGATGTAGCGAAGTTATCAAACCAATATATTTTATAGCTCGACTGGTTTGGTACGGTTACATTTGAAGTTATAGCTATGTATGTAGACCCGACGTTAGTATTAGTATTGTAGGGACTATAATTAGTTGTTTTGATTTATTATAAGTATCGTTCATTAGGCGGCTCGTTAGGTCCAAGATTCAAATACCAGGTTGAGCCAAAAGTAATTTTGGGACTTTTATGTATAAAGAAAAAATTCTCAGAATCAGCCCGAAGTCCGGGAGTTGGCGGTATTATACCCCCGTGCCTCGGAGAGCACGTAAAGCATTCGGTACTGTGCCTGACCTCTTTCTAGTCGTGTCGCTAAGCGTCCCATCGGAATATGAGAGTGATGGAATAGAAAGTGCTCCTGTGCAAACTCAGGAGCAAATAGTCTTTGACAATTTGGTCAAATTGTACCTAATAGTAGTTATATAATTAACTATCAGAGTAATCATTGCTTACAGAGTAAAAATAAAAAATGAATGTATTAAGATCATTGGCCTCTGATAAAAATATTAAAAAATGTTTACACAGATGTTCACTGCTGTCGTTTGCCAAAATATGCACATACCAATTAGATAAAGCTAGAACTGACAGTTATATTAGTTGTTAGTGTAAAACATCACTAAATTAATAGATAATACATTATGCTACCAATATTAAATAAACGGCCGACGGTTCTACAAGCTGTGACTGCACGTGTGTCGCAGCGGCTAAGACAGTCGCCTCGCCGCTTCGTGTCGCGGGTTCGAGTCCTGCGCCGGACAACTATGTGTGTGACCCATAAATAGTTGTTCTGAGTCTGGATGTAATTTGTGTCCGTCTATTATATGTTTGTAAAGTACCCCGCGACACATGGATTAGATTCCCTAGTGCGGGCGTTGTTTAAAAAAAAAAAAAAAAAAAAAAAAAAAAAGCTATATACAGACGCCAGGACATCAAGCTGCCCAATCTGTCAAATTTCTCCAATTGAAAGTGAACCTTATGCTAATGTGATAAAGTTGAAAACCAATAAAAGGAATTTGACAGATTGGGGTAGGTGCATGTGCTGGGGTCTGTACACTGCTCGCTGCCACTTCAGTTTTTACAAATCTTCGAGCTATGTCAGTTACTGGCTAGTAAGCCCTAAGTAATGCAATATTTTGTGACAGCAAATTCAGTGTTGTGTCAGTAAAAATATTGACACAATATATATCGCATAAAATAAACCATTGAAATGCTTACAGAGTTAGAATAAAATATAGAATGTATTAAGATCATTGGCCTTTGATAAAAATATTAAAAAATGTTTAAACAGATGTTCACTGCTGTCATTTGCCAAAATATGCACATATCAATTAGACAATCCAAGAACCGACAGTTATATCAGTTGTTGGTGGAAAACATCACTAAATTAATAGATAATACATTATGCTACCAATATTCTGACGGTTCTACAAGCTATGTACCCTGCCCACTGCCACTTCAGTTTCACAAATCTTCGAGCTATTTCAGTTACTGGCTAGTAAGCCCTAAGTAATGCATTTTTTGTGACAGCAAATTCAGTGTTGTGTCAGTAAAAATATTGACACAATATATATCGCATAAAATAAACCATTGAATTGCTTACAGGGTTACAATCACACTAATAATAGGTCTTTACCTATGAAATTGCCGTTTTGTATGAAAAAATTTAAACGAATTTTTTTCATGAATTTTTTTATTTGTATTAATCGAAGTAATCACCCATGCAATCAATGCATCTTTGCCATCGCAGTGGCAGTTTATTGATGCCCTTCTTAAAGAAATCAGCTGGACGGGAGGCAACAAATTCTTCAAAGGCATTTTGTACTGCCTCTCGGGTATTGAATTTTTTTCCCGCCAAGAAGTTATCCAAATTCTGGAAAAAGTAGTAGTCTGTAGGCGCAAGGTCTGGTGAGTAGGGCGGATGACGGAGAGCTTCCAACCCCAGTTCTTGCAACTTGGAGACCGTCTGCTGTGCAGTATGAGGTCGCGCGTTGTCGTGCAGGAGCAGCGGAGACGAGCGATTGACCAATGCTGGTTGGAGATGCGCCAGCTTCTCCATCATTGTGCTCAGTTCTTCACAGTACACATCTGCAGTAATGCTCACCCCGTTTGGTAAGAAGCTGTGATGAATCACACCGGCGCTAGACCACCAAACAGTGACCATCACTTTTCTAGGGGTAAGTTTTCGTTTAGGGCATTGTTTAGGTGCTGAACCAGGATCCAACCAACTTGCTGAGCGCTTGCGGTTATCAAACAGAATCCATTTTTCATCGCAGGTAACAATGCGGTTCAAAATTCCTTCATTTGTGTGTCTGTTGAGCAGTGCAAGGCACGTCTCGACGCGTACTTCGCGCTGGCGATCATTGAGTTCGTGGGGCACCCATTTGTCAAGCTTTTTTACCTTGCCAATTTGACGCAAATGGACCAATATTGTTTTGACGCTAACGTCGAAAGCTGCTGCTAATTCAGCCGTAGATTGTGTATCATCAGCTTCCACAACCGCCTTTAATTCGTCATTGTCGACCAAAGTCTTCGGACGACCGCGAGGTTCATTTTTCAGGTCGAAATTTCCAGAACGGAAGCGAGCAAACCAATAACAGGTGGTGCGTTGGTTTGTAGTGTTAGCTCCGTAAACGTCGTTGATGTTGCGTGCCGCTTGTGCCGCGTTGCTGCCACGACGGTACTCATATTCCATAATTACTCGAATTTTTAACGTATCCATGATGACGAAAAAGATTGAAATGCGATGAAAATGTAACACTAATCAATAAAGAAATGACTACTTTTGGAAAAAAGAATCCATGTTTTTAAAATAAAATTAATTTGAAATTAGAATTCTTAGCCAAACAAAAATTATTTTGATTTGAAATGGCCAGTACTGCAGAACGGCAATTTCATAGGTAAAGACCTAATATTATAAAGGCGAAAGTTTGTGAGTGAGTGAATGTGTATGTGTGTTTCTCTTTTACGAAAAATCTACCGGACGGATTTTGATGAAACTTTTTTTTTTTTATCTTCAATATATAGGGACAATGTCACACAGACCATCCTAGCCCCAAACTAAGCAAAGCTTGTACTATGGGTACCAGGCGACGATATACATACTTATATAGATAGATAAATACTTAAATACATAGAAAACATCCATGACTCAGAAACAAATATTCGTGCTCATCACACAAATATTTGCACTTACCGGGATTCGAACCCAGGACCACCAGCTTCGTAGGCAGGAGCACTACCAACTAGGCTACGGTGACCGTCAAACTGTGTAGCAATATAGCTTATATATCCGAATGACACATAGGCTGTAATTTATGAAGTTTAACGCGGGTAAAACTGCGGGGCACAGCTAGTAAAAAATATACTGTAATAAGATCATTGGCCTTTGATGAAAATATTAAAAAATGTTTACACAGATGTTCACTGCTGTCGTTTGCCAAAATATGCATATACCAATTAGACAATCCTAGAAATAGCATTTATATTAGTTGTTGGTGGAAAATAATCACAAAGTTAACTGTTAATTTTGTGATATTCCATTATGTATTGCAAACCTAATGTATAAACTAATACACTATGCTAGCAATACATACAATTTTTACTTTATCACATAGACTTGCCTATTGGTCCAGTGGTTAGGGATCCTGACTGCTAAGCCGGAGGTCGTGGGTTCGATCCCCACTCAGGACTAATCTTTATGTGAAGAGCATGATTATTTCTTATGTGTATGGGTGTAATTTATTTATAATACGTACTTATGTATTTGTTTCTATTGTTAATCTGTTGTCTGGTTGCCATTACAGGCTCATGGTAGTGTGTTAGTTGTCCGAAGACATTTAAGTAAGTAAAAAAATATAAATACTGTAAGATACAGCAAATATTTTTTGAGGCGCTCATAACCAAATGCTCTCACCGGTCCGTAAGTGATTGGCGAGTTAAAACAACTAGGCTCGCGGTTAGTAAATAGATGGGTAAATAAATAACGTATTATACATAAATTACACCCATACACATAAGAAATAATCATGCTCTTCACATTAAGATGGTTATTTTCTGAGCCATTCCGTATCATTAGACAACAGTTGTTAAGCCATATCAGATCTCTTTATTCAATTCTTCTATTTCTTGGCGGCTTGAAAAACTCTGTCACTAAGGTGATCTTTTTAATATGACCATCATACTGCGATCGCCAACTCGTCTGCCAAGCGTGGCGATTGGTATATCCCTCCAAATGATGGACACAACTCCATTGTGGAAATTTATTGGGGAAGCTTTTGTCCAGTAGTGGACGTCATTCGGCTGATATGATGATCATAATGATTTATTAGTTACCAGTCTGTATTTAAACAAAATAACTTAAGAAGCATACTCACTTGTATACGATGATTATATCTATCGGCTATGATGTATTGTCCAATGCGGTTGACAGCAACACCGGCAAGGCAATCAAATTCACCTTCGCCGCTGCCATACTGTCCGAATTCTTTCACGAATATACCGTTGGAATCGAACACCTGAGGAATATGTTTGGTGTTAGTTTTATGAAGATAAAATATATTATTTTCTACTAATTGGTCAGTAAGAATTTGGTAATGCTCACTTGAACTCTATGGTTAGAAGAATCGGCCACGACCATAGTGTTGTCGGGACCTACAGCGATACCACGAGGCCAAGTAAAGCATCCGGGTTCGCTCCCCCGACTCCCCACGCTGAATTGTAAACGGCGTTTCTGCATATACTGGCTCCTAGGGGAGGAACCGGCTGCTGCGAAACCTGGCATGAAAAATAATGATTAGCATACATGTAAAAGGTGGATGCACAAAGAAAACCAATACCCTAAGCACACTATTTACACTGCCACTCCTTTTTTTCTAACCTGCTACCGCTGCTGTAGCCGCCGTAGGGGAGATGGGGGAGCCTGCCGCGTTTTTTGAATCGTCATCAGAACTGGCAAGCTCGTTTGCCGAGCGTAAAGGTAGCCCGAGAGACAGGCGACGGGACGTGCTCGACGTAGTACTGCTAGGATCGCGGTCTTTACCTCGCGACCCGTACTTATTCTTTAAATATCTCGCCCAAGAGCTTAAAGCAGCTCCGTCTTTTTCACCAGGGGCTGGCCGCTCAGGCGAGCTTTCTCTAGATTTTAATGCGTGCGAAGATCGGCTGCGAGACAACTCCGTACCACCAGTGCCGGAGCCGTAACGAGCCGCAAGGTACGCGGAGGGAGACGCAGTAGTAGGTGACACCGGATCGTCCTGATCGTCATCGTCTCCCACACCGAAGCCAGTGTGGCTGCTTTTACTTCTAGCAAGACGGTTTCGGCGCTCCTTCAGGGCGAGGTATCTTGATCTGGCTGTAGGATACTTAGACTCATCGTCTAAGGATGACTGTGTCTCCAATTCTTCTTTCGGTTTGCTTCCATATCTGTTACTATATGAAGATGACCCGGATCCAGCTCCGTATCTCGGTGCGGGCTCTTCCTCAGTTTGCGACGTCTGCCTTGAACGTCCATAACGTGATTGCGTAGGCGTTTCTTTCGGCTTGCTGTCATAAGAATCATTACGAGCATTAGTGCTACGTGCTAAAAGTGGGCCGATATCACTTCGAGCCATCGCCTGGCTCTCGGGCTTTCTTTGCGGTGCAGGCTCCTCGTCACTCTCCTCTGACGAATCAGTCTCCTCTTCGGAGCTCGAGTCGGAGTCTTCGTGAGCCGGCTCGGCGGGTGCTGGGGCCGGTGTGGGCCGCTGCGCTCCGACGAAGCGACTCTGGACCCGCTGCGCGCCGCCGACCGTGCCGTTCGTCGTTGCTGGCGTTGCTCTCTCGTTGCCTGTGGAAGAGAAACGAGATCCAGTTTTTGATGGTGACGCACCATTACTATACTTCGCTTTTAATTCTGCGATGCTAAGAATGGCACCTGTGTGTTTCACCGCCGAGCCGGAACTTTCCGTAGATGCACTTGATTCTGTGCTAGCCGCGCGAGCGGCTGGACGATGTGGTGCGGGGGTTTCAGTCGCTGAGGGTCTTCTTGCTATGACTGCGGGTTTTTGTGGAGCGGGAACATTTTTTCGCTGGTTTCGCTGGAGTGACCCAACAGATTCGTCATCGGATTCACCGTCACTGGACGCCTGAGAAATTACACGGAAATCGGTATTGACACCAGAACGGTAGGTTTTCAAACTTTTTTTACAGTGTTGTGTTGTGTGTATGTGAATGTTAACATGGAGTGTACTTTATGGAATGCCGTTAGTTTTTGCTTTCTTTCTTGTTAGTATCGATGATTTTCCTAAAATTCTACGTTGTATGCTGCTGCTTATTTCTCATTCTCTATCTTCTTCCCAACTCACCTCCCGCGCTGGTGTAGGTGGTTTACGATTTAAAGTAGTGCGTTCTTCTTCAACTGCACGTGCAGGGGCGCGTTCGGGTTCCTGAGATGTAGCCGCTCCTTTGTTTTGTCTTTTTAAACGTGTTATCTCATCATCTTCACTTTGCTGTCTCGCAGGTGGAGGACGGCGTGGTTGAGGAGCAGGCTGAACTGGCTTCGGAGGAGGTGGTGGTTCTTTTTTTTCTTTTTTCTTGCCACTGTCTACATCTAATATCCTTTGCATTACACGTGGACAGTCACTCAGTCGGAATATGCCACTGAGAGGTCCTCGAGTAGCATCCTCAGTATCAGCGACCTTTTCCTTTTCTTTCTCTTTCGGTTCGGTTTTAGTTGTACGGCTGGGTTGTTCAGTATCGGAGTCATTATCAAGGTGACTCTTAACAAAGCGGGAGCGGAACCTAGATCTGGCTGGCCTATGTTCGGATTCATAACCACTGTAGTCATCAGTAGCACCATAATCTCTTGTATGCTTTTCAGGTGGTGGTGGACGGCGTTCACCGAATTTACGGCCTCCTAGTATTGGTTCGTCATTTTCTTGCCAGCCCTTAGCTTCTTCCTGTTGACGGAATTGGGTGGCCAAGCGATGGTCACTCTTAGATCGCGTCAAACCTTGGTTTTGTTGCATTCCACTGGAATATGCATTTGGCTGAGTGATATTTAGATCACCATAACTGGCAACATGCATGACTAATTGATTAGGATCATGCGTCATAATAAACCGTATTCTACGGTTATAATCGCCCGCTTCATAGTCAAAGTTCCTTAGAAATTCAACTGTTTTAAGGAATATTTCTTTTGTATCCACTAATTCAGTGTCTTCCCATTCTACATCGTCGTTCATGTACTTGTCAGCTAGATCACAATTGCTTTGTATATTACTTAATTCTAATTCTAGATTATCCTTCAAGTTAGTGAGGTTTCTAAGTTCAGTTGCTAAGTAGCGGTCGACTTCGTTTCTCAAGAAATCGGTTCTATCTTTCAGTGCCTTTGCTAGTCTTTTATGTATTTCATCTACCTCTCCTGCCACTGCAGCGCAGTTTGTCTGGAGGTTAGTCGTATTACGTTCAACAACTCCAAGTATATCTTGAAGCCTGTTAAGACCACGGCGTACTTGATTATTAATTCTTGAAATTTCTCTACGCAAGACCTCCATGTGTGCAGTTTTGCATTCTTCGCAAACTTTCTTGTCGCAATGGGCACAGGGTGCGCAGTATGCTTTTTCTGAGCAAACGTTGCATCTTTCCATGACCTGCCCAGCAGTGGGGTCTGGGAGCTCTCCAGCAATTTGAGCGTGAAGCTCTAAGAATCGCTGTAGAGTAACATTTGTGGGGAATCCCTGGACGCCTTGGTATGGAATCCGATGCTCGGCACGGCATTCGGGACATTTGACCTGCAAATGAAAATAAATTAATATACGTGTTCCACAGTCACAAATATAGATACCCAATATGTACATGTTATTCACACCACCCAAAAGCAACTGGAAATCATACTGCGACACATAATTTAAGAACATAATTTTTAATAGCTATGTTCTAGACCTAATATTCATATAAAATGTCATAAGTAAGTTCGAAAATAGAATTAATTTTACTAATTTAATTGTCTAGGCAATTATGAACATACAGATTTATATTCCAGTATGAGACACGTATTTGCCTTACAGAGGAGGTAGACGCAAAAAATACCATACCTGTCGCCTGACATAGTCGACAAGGCCATCCATACATGGCTCCATACAGAAGCTGTGCTGACATGGCAACAGCTTCGGATTCCGGTACCGGTCGAGGCAGACGCAGCACGTCAGCAGTGACTCGAACTGCTCCATCGTTGCTTAGCGCTGTTTACGTACCTGTGGAAGAATTTTTAAGTCAGTTAATAAAAGAATGGTGTATATTACACTTTATCTGAGGCTAGACTTAATAATCAGAATACACAAAATAAAATCACTCGATGGCTTTTGTAGTTTGTACAATGTACAGACGCCAGCACATCAAGCTACCTAATCCGTCAAATTTCCCCAACTGAAAGTGAACCTTATGCTTTTGTGATAAAGTTGAAAATCTATAAAAGAAATTTGACAGATAGGGGTAGCTGGATATGCTGGTGTCTACATTACTAGTACGCCGTACTACACTTTATAAATTATAGCCTATGTGTTATTTGAATGTATAAGCCATCAAAATCCAAAGTTCATCAAAAATCATATTCATCATAAATCCATACAAAGTTTCATCAAAATCCGCTCGGTAGTTTTTGCGTGAAGGAGTAACAAACATACACACTCACGAACTTTCGCCTTTATAGTATTAGTGTGTATATATCCAAATAACACACAGGCTATAATTTATAAAGTTTAACAGAGGTAAAACCGCGGGGCACAGTTAGTCATTAATATTGTCTGAAAAAACTACCCACGATATTTACCATTTACTTTAAACCATAAACAGAAATGCAAGAAGATATAAATATATATTTATATACTTGATCTTATTATGTCGAGGGTCCACTCTCTGTATTCAAGTTTTATTTTAGAGGTAAAGTATATACTTTACCTCTAAAATAAAACTTGAATACAGAGAGTGGACCCTCGACATAATAAGATCAAGTATAAAACTTTTCGCAGACAATATAATATTAAATACAGTCTTCAAACTATCAACTTTATCGCATAGTAAATGTATAGTATTTTATTATCTTTATTTATAGTCTAGGAGCTATTTACAAGTATTTGATAAAGTATTACAAAGACTTTTCGATGTTTGGCTCTGGGACTTAAGTTCAGTCACTTTTACTTTCAAAATGTCGAAGAATGATTCATATAGTGACTGACAATGAACTATTGATCTTAAATAGTAGGTAGTCCCCGTAGTTGGAAAACTAAATAAGTCCGATTTTGGCGATTTTGACTTTTTCCTATTTTCAAAACACCTAAAACCTGCCGCATATTTGAGCCTTACAGGCATTTTCATATCTTATTCCGTTCCAAAGATATAGCCATTTTTGTCAGACAGGTCATGACAGATGGAATAATAAATATCTTCAGACAAACACAATTTTTTTAAAGGAAAACTAAATAACTCAGTAAATAAATCAATAACTCTGGTCAATGACAAGATGAATGTCGAATAAGTTAAATAACTTGAGTTGTTGAATTTTTCCTCAACTTAATTTTTTTTTTACAAAACTAACTTAGTTCGAGGAAAACTAAATAACTCTATTTATTTAATTCTGCTATCCAGAATTCTGATATAACGTATCTAATTTATAAATATTTGGTGTTATTTAATTCTTCTACAACAAGATGAAGATTAATTATAAGATGCTAGGCAAATAAAATTAAATAACTTAAGTTGTCATCAAAGGAAATAAGAGGTTCAAGTCCCATTTCGGGTATCAAACCAACGCCACCTTCAACAGATGAAGAATCTTTTGCTGATTCTGGATATACATGGATTCCGGACACAGAAGAAGAAGTTTAGTTCTTTAATAGACATCAATATTTCATTGGATAAGAAGAAAAAAAGAGTAAAGAGATTTGAACGAATAAACCCCATTTTGTCGAGAGATTCTGAAGATGAAACAAGTAATATTATAACAATTCGAGCAATTATTGAAACCCTTATTGAACAAGTCTCACCGGGTTACCCTGAAAAAGAATCATGGAACACTATATTTCGCTGAGACAATAGATTCAGAAATAGAAACAGAAAATAAGGAAATAGAAACCGGGGTGCTAAAAACCTCCGGCAGACGCCGTTTTACCAAAACCTCTGGCCCTGGCAACATATAACACTCGCATACAGCGGACCGACGAGAAGATCATCAAACTGGAGGAGGAGCTGAACAGGTTACATTGGGATATCATAAGATTGTCTCAAGTCCGAAGAGAGGGGGAGGGCACGATAATCCTAAAATCCGGGAACCTGCTCTATTTCCAGAACCAACGGCGACCTACGGTCCCAAGGTGGTGTCACCTTGGGACAAACACTTGGGACAACGTAGTGAAAATCGAGAGGGTGTCGACCAGGGTGGCGTAACTTATTCTCAGAATTACCAAGCGGTATTCGTTGAAGGTAATACAGGTATACGCGCCGACTTCAACGAACTCCGACGGTGAGGTTGAGGATATATCAAGAGCCATACATAGCTCTAAAACCCTTTCACTGTGGTCATTTGTGGACTTTGACGCGAAGCTGGGCAAACGATTCGGTAATGGGCTGAGAGTGGGGCAATTTGGAACTGGAGACCGGAACCCCCGGGGCCAAATGTTGGCCGACTTCATGGAGAAGGAGGAACTCTTAATGATGAATTCCTTATTCAGAAAGTCGGATCACCGCAAATGGACCTGGGTGAACCCCGATGGTAAAACCAAAAATTAGATAGACTTTATCTTGTCGATGAGACGACAGATGTTCAATGCGGATAAAACCGGCAGCGATCACAGACTGGTGAGAGGCTCATTGAACCTTAATGTCAAGTTGCAGAGGTCCCGACTGATAAAGTCTACGCTCCGATCTTTACCTATCCACGTCCAAAACCCCGAACCATTTTAGCTCTAATTGCAAAACCGTTTCGAATGCCTAGCACTAGGTAATCTAATCTTATAGGTACTTTACAAAACATAATAGACGGACACAAATTACATCCAGGCTCAGAACAATTATTTATGGGTCACACAAATAGCTGTCTGGCGCGGGATTAAAACCCGCGACACGAAGCGGCGAGG
This sequence comes from Pseudoips prasinana, assembly GCA_951640165.1. Taxonomy (NCBI): domain Eukaryota; kingdom Metazoa; phylum Arthropoda; class Insecta; order Lepidoptera; family Nolidae; genus Pseudoips; species Pseudoips prasinana. Next base: position 10,165,080 of record OX621259.1, on the reverse strand, counting down.
CGACTGTCTCAGCCACCACGCCACACATGCAGTCAAGTGGACTTATACTACGACAAGCTTGTAGAAGCTGCCCATACGGCTGGGTCTAAATTCTTCAAGGCCCGCTGTACAAACAGAACTAAAAAGATCTCTGACTTTACCCTGCAACTTATGGAAGAAAGACAAATGGTTCTGAACTCCTCAGATCATGCTACCAGATACCGGTGGCTCAAAAGACAGATCTCAAAATCTTTGACTCGCCTCACGCGTCAATTTAATACAATTAGTATGAAAGAGACCATCAAGCGGAACAAAGGCTCTAAAGTGCCTCGGATCCCAGAGCACGACTAACCCGTCATTACACCGAAGACATCCTGGAAGTCAGCCTGTACGAGATTAGAATGGCTCTCAGACAACATAAGAACAACAAGGCGCTTGGTGAGGATGTAGTTACAGCAGAGCTTCTGAAGGCGGGTGGTACACCAATCCTACGGGCCCATCAGAACTTATTTAACTCCGTCATACTAGATGGTCAAACTAACAACAACTCCACAAGCATGGCAACGAAGTGTGATGGTGCTCTTCTTCAAAAAGGGTGACAAAACCCTATTGAAGAATTATAGGCCGACACTGCTGAGCCATGTTTACAAGTTGCTTTCGAGGGTCATTACGAATCGTCTCGCACGCAGGTTTGATGACTTCCAGCCTCCCGAACTAACTGGTTTCTGAAAAGGCTTTAGCACCATAGACCACATACATACGCTGGGGCAAGTTGTGTAGAAGGCCGAAAAGTATAACAAGCCACTGTGTTTACCGTCTGTGGAGTGTGAGAAAGCCTTTGATTCTATCGAAACCTGGGCCGTGCTCAGGTCTCTCCAACGGTGGTAATCGACTACCGGTATATCGAGGTATTAAAGTGTTTGTATGAAAACGCCACTATGTCAGTGCGACACCAGGACTACAATTCGAAACCTATCCACTTACAGCGAGGCGTGAGACGGGGAGATGTTATATTTCTGAAACTGTTCACCACTGCATTGGGAGATGTCTTCAAGCTTCTGGACTAGAAAGGCTTTAGCAATGTCAATGGCGATTACATCACTCACCATCGATTTGCCAATGAGCAGTCATGGATGAGACCATGGAAGATCTCGGTACAATGCTTGATGACCTCAGCAGAGTTTCTCAACAAGTGGGTCTGATAAATGAACATGGATAAGACGAAAATCATGTCAAACGTCCATATTGCACCCACTCCATTGAAGGTTGGAGACTAGGACATACCATCCAACAAGGTAGGTCCAACTTCGAAAAGGAGATCAATTGTAGAATCCAACTCGGATGGGCAGCGTTCGGGAAGCTACGTAACATTTTCTCTTCCAAAGTACCGCAGTTTCTCAAGTCGAAAGTCTTCGACCAGTGTGTGTTGCCAGTGATGACTTACGGAACAGAGACGTGGTCGCTCACTATGGGCCTTATTAGAAGGCTCAAGGTCACCCAAAGAGCAATGGAGAGGGCTATGCTTGACGTTTCCCTGCGGGATCGAATCAGAAGTGTCAAAATCCGCAGGCGAACCAAAATCATCGACATAGCCCGAAGAATTGCAAAACTGAAGTGGCAGTGGGCGGGCACATAGTTTATAGACCCGACGGCCGTTGGGGCAAAAAGGTTCTCAAGAGGTGACCACGAACTGGAAGAGGAGAGAGTGTGGGCAGGCCCCCTACAAGATGGGCCGATGATCTTGTGCGGGTCGCTGGGTGCGAATAGCGCAAGACCGGCAATTGTGGAGTTCGGCTGATATGATAAAGATGATAATGTATATTTTTTAAGGATGTGGCATGATAAGTATCTGATAACAATACACCTTTTATAAACTTTTCTATTTATTCCTTAATATAACTTTATTAATATCATAATACAGCGTTTATTTCATATGTGCCCATCAAAAGGTAAAAAAATATCAAAGTAATAATAACATACAAAGCCACTAAATTTTACATTTAAAAATATTTCGAGTATGATAAATTCAATAACTGCACTTATTTCACCTAATTTGACTCTACCACATGTATTTAGCTTGTAGGAAAACTAAATAAATAGCCGAAATAAGTAGCTAATTGCAGTTACGTTATAAACACAGTTGTGGCAAAATTAAACAACTTGATTTTTTATTTGTTATTTAGTTATAGGTAAAGATAGAGTTCAGTTTGTGAAAGCATAATGTGAAAGGTTATCAGGTCCACAAAATTTAAAATCGCCGACAGCAAAATTGTCCCACATTTTCTTACAAATGAACAATAACTAAAAAAAAAACACTAAATCGCGTTTATCTCAGAACTACAAAATCAGAGTTATTTAGTTTTCAAACTACGGGGACGATATATCGTCAAACGAACTCATAAATTGGTTCAGAATTCAGACTGCACGTGTGGTGCAGCATTAGAGACAGTGGCCTCGCGACATCGTGTCCTGGGTTTGATTCTCGAGCAGGACAACTACTTGTATGACCCACAAATAGTCGTTTTGAGTCTTGATGTATTTTGTGTCCATCCATCATATTATATTGCAAAAGTACCCCGCGACACTGGTAATAACAACACTAATGCAGGAACAGTCTTTTAAAATTTGAAAAGGCAAGCGTGAGTGAGAAGATAACCGTGAGTGAATAATGTCCTAAAATAATGAACTCCAATGTTTTATGACGGTCACCGTAGCCTAGTTGGTAGGTAGTGCTCCTGCCTACGAAGCTGGTGGTCCTGGGTTCGAATCCCGGCAAATATTTGTGTGATGAGCACGAATATTTGTTTCTGAGTCATGAATGTTTTCTATGTATTTAAGTATTTATCTATCTATATAAGTATGTATATAGTCGCCTGGTACCCATACAAGCTTTGCTTAGTTTGGGGCTAGGATGATCTGTGTGACATTGTCCCTAGATATTATTAGGTCTTTACCTATGAAATTGCCGTTCTGCAGTACTGGCCATTTCAAATCAAAATAATTTTTGTTTGGCTAAGAATTCTAATTTCAAATTAATTTTATTTTAAAAACATGGATTCTTTTTTCCAAAAGTAGTCATTTCTTTATTGATTAGTGTTACATTTTCATCGCATTTCAATCTTTTTCGTCATCATGGATACGTTAAAAATTCGAGTAATTATGGAATATGAGTACCGTCGTGGCAGCAACGCGGCACAAGCGGCACGCAACATCAACGACGTTTACGGAGCTAACACTACAAACCAACGCACCACCTGTTATTGGTTTGCTCGCTTCCGTTCTGGAAATTTCGACCTGAAAAATGAACCTCGCGGTCGTCCGAAGACTTTGGTCGACAATGACGAATTAAAGGCGGTTGTGGAAGCTGATGATACACAATCTACGGCTGAATTAGCAGCAGCTTTCGACGTTAGCGTCAAAACAATATTGGTCCATTTGCGTCAAATTGGCAAGGTAAAAAAGCTTGACAAATGGGTGCCCCACGAACTCAATGATCGCCAGCGCGAAGTACGCGTCGAGACGTGCCTTGCACTGCTCAACAGACACACAAATGAAGGAATTTTGAACCGCATTGTTACCTGCGATGAAAAATGGATTCTGTTTGATAACCGCAAGCGCTCAGCAAGTTGGTTGGATCCTGGTTCAGCACCTAAACAATGCCCTAAACGAAAACTTACCCCTAGAAAAGTGATGGTCACTGTTTGGTGGTCTAGCGCCGGTGTGATTCATCACAGCTTCTTACCAAACGGGGTGAGCATTACTGCAGATGTGTACTGTGAAGAACTGAGCACAATGATGGAGAAGCTGGCGCATCTCCAACCAGCATTGGTCAATCGCTCGTTTCCGCTGCTCCTGCACGACAACGCGCGACCTCATACTGCACAGCAGACGGTCTCCAAGTTGCAAGAACTGGGGTTGGAAGCTCTCCGTCATCCGCCCTACTCACCAGACCTTGCGCCTACAGACTACTACTTTTTCCAGAATTTGGATAACTTCTTGGCGGGAAAAAAATTCAATACCCGAGAGGCAGTACAAAATGCCTTTGAAGAATTTGTTGCCTCCCGTCCAGCTGATTTCTTTAAGAAGGGCATCAATAAACTGCCACTGCGATGGCAAAGATGCATTGATTGCATGGGTGATTACTTCGATTAATACAAATAAAAAAATTCATGAAAAAAATTCGTTTAAATTTTTTCATACAAAACGGCAATTTCATAGGTAAAGACCTATTATATTATATTAATGTTAACTACATGTAATTAGTTATATTATCTTTGATTTAAACTAAGTTAGTTAAGGATCATTTCTTGCTGCGAGTAAATCAATTTTTCTTCATCTTTTGCTTCCAAAGAATTGTATCGTACCATGTGCACAATACCTTATATCTCCATCTTCCTATCCGCCGATATTGAGAACAGAAATTCGATATTGAGCCATTGAAGACCTGAGCGAGTGTTAATGTGTTTTTGTACCTACACGTGTAAACCATATATATAATGTATCGGCCTAGCGTTAAAGGAATCGTGAGAAAATGTACACACTCGTAATGGTAGTCAATATTACAGTAAATGCTTTGAAAAGCATAAGGTTATGAACTGGAATTATGTACTGTAAGGTCAGTGATCGAAGTAGACTAGCCGGTTGGTTGGTTGGTAAATGCTTGCTTTTTACGCCGCAGGTCGTGGGCTCGATTCCCACATGCACACTCACATACTCGCAAACTTTCGCCTTACAATATTAGAGTGATTACACCCAGACTCAGGACAAACAGACATGTTCATGCACACAAATATCTGTCCTGTGGGGCTACCGGCTAAGTCGCCGAACATCGGGATAGTAATCGGCGTTCAAATAAATAAAGGTTAAAAATGACTTAATCAATCGTTAAATCGATGGGGGGTGTAGAAGTTGTTCTAAAGGAATAAGTACTGGAGAACAGGGTGCAGGGTCTCTCTATGTACTACGGGCATTACACTGTGATCTTGAACGGATTTCCATTTGGCACTTTGCACACCTCTTTTGCCTTCTTTACTGTCATTATATACATACTCGCCGATTTAGAGTATTTCTGACTTGGGAGGCTTCCGCCGCTACCGGCTAGGTCGCCGAACATCGGTATAGTGATCGGTGTTCAAATAAATAAAGGTTAAAAATGACTTAATCAATCGTTAAATCGGCTTCAACGTTGACAATCGATACCGCACCATTTATGACGTCACATGTGCTCATGGAAGCCGATTTAGAGGACCTGGGGGCTACCGACTAAGCCGCCTAACATCGGGATAGTGATCGGCGTTCAAATTAATAAAGGTTAAAAATTACTTAATCAATCGTTAAATCGGCTTCGACGTTGAAACATGTGCCAATGGAAGCCGATTAAGTAAGATTTAACGATTGATTAAGTCATTTCAACTTTATTTATTTGAACGCCGATAACTATCTCGATGTTCGGTGACTTAGCCGGTAGCCCTTCTGGCCTTTCTTGAGAACATCTCTGATATGGTCAGACAGGTTCTACGAGGTCTTCCCCTTCCTGTTGTACTATTAACACAGGCATTCATTATATGCAGTTAAGGCTAGTACACGAAAAAGGCAGCCCCGTTATCAAACAAAGGTAAAAGTCGTTCCGTATATCAACGTCTAAAATATGTAAACAAGCATGCCATACTACGAACAGTTTCAGCCATACGCGAACGTTAGAATGCATATTATATATCTCACAGCGAACGCTTTGCGTGTGATTAAGGGCGTTTACGCTCTTTGCACACAGCACGCGACGAATAAACTACGCAATGGAACGTTAATACCGCGTAGCTTTCGCAGTAATTTGACACATGGACGATTTGATCCTTATCGACTCATATTCACATGGAACTCACGAGGCAAAACAACAAAAATTACGTTTAGTTCCTCTTTGGTAAAACCAAGGTTTCTGTATGTCTGTGGAATCTCAATGAGCACTGGCGATCTTACTCACACGATGCCGATCGCGATCGAGAATCATCGATCATCATCGAGTCGGCATCCGACGCAATGGACTCAAGTCGGAGTCCGACAAATCGCCCTCCCTCCCGCCGTAGAAGGCGCTGCCTTTGCCGTTGGCCCTGAGAAGGGCCTTTTGGTTGGCCCTGAGAAGGGCCTTTGGGTTGGCCCTGAGAAGGGCCTTTGTGTTGGCCCTGAGAAGAGCCTTTGGGTTGGCTCTGAGAAGGGCCTTTTTTGACAAAATGCCCGAGGGCATCCCGGAATGGTTTTGGCATAATCCAACAAGTTCGTAGCACTCAAGGCAGTAAGGTCGCTACGACATCAAGTCACGTTATTAATGTTATTATTAAGGAATGTCTTGTGAAACGTGGAGGTACTTCTTCAGTCGGGCTGCTCTTTGAGCGAATGAACGCTGTGCCCTACCACATATGACAAATCTTTTTGAAGTAAAAACTTAGCGTTACGATAAGTGAGATCAGGCGTTGTGAACGGAGTTGAGAGGTAGATATCATCATCATCATCATATCAGCCGAAAGACGTCCACTGCTGGACAAAGGCCTCCCCCAAAGATCTCCACAATTGCCGGCCTTGCGCTATCCGCATCCAGCGATTTCCAGCGACCCGAACAAGATCATCGGTCCATCTTGGAGGGGGCCTGCCCACGCTGCGTCTTCCGGTTCGTGGTCGCCACTCGAGAACCTTTCTGCCCCAGAGGCCGTCGGTTCTACGAGCTATGTGCCCTGCCCACTGCCACTTCAGCTTGGCAATTCTTACGGCTATGTTGGTTACTTTGGTTCGCCTGCGGATCTCAACATTTCTGATTCGATCTCGCAGGGAAACTCCAAGCATAGCCCTTTGAGGAAGATATAAGTTAATGAAAATAGAAAGAGAGGGTAACGTTACTTTATTACTGTGGGGGCAAGAGAGAAAAAATTAGAATTTTCTTTCTCTCTTTCTCTCATAGCTATTTTAAAAAACAGTTAAAATGATTTAAATAAAATTAATCCTTTATTGTATTAAGGTAATTAAAGCTTTTTATTTGTTGCTTTTTTATATATTTTATTGCAAACTTATACACACTTGTGTAAATAAATAATATCCGATTTAACGTATGTTTAGATTATGTTTAACTAGCTGTGCCCCGCGGTTTTACCCGCGTTTAACTTTATAAATTCTAGCTTATATGTTAATCCAGGGTGTCATTTAATTCCATACTAAATGTTATTAAAATCGGTTCAGCCGTTTAGACGTGAAGAAGTAACAAACTTTCGCCTTTATAATATTAGTGTGATGATATGAAAATATTATACAACATGTAACTTAATTAACGCAAATCCTGAAAATAGTTTGATCAGAATCGTTTACTGAAACGATTTATATCATTTTTAATACAAGTAATTTTTTATTCAAAAAATAATTGATACTTGAAATTATTGTCATATTAAACCCCGTTCAGTTAAAACAAATTGAAATGGACCGCAAGTCAAAGTAATAAGACTTTATAATCGCAGTTTTATTAGTATTCATACAAATTTCATCATTCAATACAAAATAAAGAAAAATAATCTTTATTCCAAGAAACGAATTTAGTAAATAACAATGCATATACATGTTAAATTAAAAATTCAGTGTATGTATTATGATTACAACATAATATTCTAATTGGGGTGTCTGAGGGTGTGCGTTAATTACGTTACATCTTCTATACAAATAAATAAAATTGGAGTGTCTGTTTGTAATATTGAAATAACCAGATTTTACTACATGAATATATATACGGTACATACACAAAAAGACATTTTTCACAATTTTTGTCTGTCTGTTTGTTCCGGCTAATCTCTGAAATGGCTGGACCGATTTTGACGGGACTTTTATTGGCAGGTAGCTGATGTAATAAGGAGTAACTTAGGCTACTTTTATTTTAGAAAAAGTCTTTTATTTTACTAAAAATAAAATAAAAAACTCAATAAACTAATTAACACGTGGATGAAGTCACGGGCACAGCTAGTGTTGTATAATAATACCACGGTGGCCGAGTGATGAACGCACTAGAGGCTTGATATTATAAACTGGGTTCGATACCCACCACCATTTAAATTTATATTGCTGTCTGTAACTTTGCTCGTAAAATGTCTACTATAATAGCATGTTCCAAACTTTCCGATTTTAGATTGGTCCTCCCATAACTTTTATTAAAATATTTGCCAAAAATCCCCGTTGCAAACAAGATAGCAACTGCCATTACATAAAATTCGAATATTCCAAGATAAAATCTAGATCATAGTCTGGAGCTGAGCTCAATTTTATATTGATCAATCTGTTATGCATTTTCTCTTGAACGTGCAATTCCCTTTAAAATTCCATCTATATTTCCAGGTGAGTTCTAGGAACAAAATGGTGTTCCCATTTTGTTTTGAAATTTGTATATTATTCTTATATTGTACTTTACTTTACAGCAACTTTTTTACTTGCTGTGTGGTGACATCGGTGAATATCAGAATATCATCACCCCATCTATACCTGTGGAGAGCGTAGAAGTCGACCCGAGGGAATATCTACCAGAGGATTATTTCTGAGTATGACCATCTTACTGCGATCACCAACCCGTCTGCCAAGCGTGGCGATTGTGGTATATCCCCCAAAGATGATTCCAGCAGTGCTTTTGATCTGTTTTTGTCCAGCTGTGGACTTTTTAGGGTTCCGTAGCCAAATGGCAAAAAACGGAACCCTATAGATTCGTCATGTCTGTCTATCTGTCCGTCGGTATGTCATAGCCACTTTTTTCCGAAACCATAAGAGCTATACTGTTGAAACTTGGTAAGTCGATGTATTTTGTAAACCGCATAATGATTTTCACACAATAATAGAAAAAGAACAATAATTTTGGGGGGTCCCTATACATAGAACTGAAACTCAATTTTTTTTTAATTGTACCCTTACATGTGGGGTATCTATGGATAGGTCTTTAAAAATGATATTGAGGTTTCTAATATATTTTTTTTCTAAACCGAATAGTTTCTGCGACAGACACTTCCAAAGCTGTAAAATGAGTGCAGAAATTACAGGGGGGGGGGGGGGGGGGCTGTAATTTCTAAAATAATAGAATGTTAAAACTAAAAAAAATATGTACATTACTATGCAAACTAACAACGAAAATTGGTTTGAACGAGATCTATTAAGTGTTTTTTTTTAATACGTCATAAATCGTAAACCGCAATTTACCTTTCATTTAATCAACTGAAATACTTGCTACTACGGAACCCTTCATGGCGAGTCCGACTTGCACTTGGCCGGTTTTTTCAGCTGTTATAATTAAGTGTTTTACTGGTAGACAGGCAAATTAACATTTTGGGTTAGGTTAAAGGTTTAATTTCGATTAGAACGTCGTTTTTTGGACCAATGCCTCCTTCAAGGATCAATTTGGGGCGATATTATGATCATCCAATAACCATCACACTAATAGGAGCATTTTCTGAGTACTATTGCTCTAGGAAACCCGTTCTCTGGTAGATATTGACTTCGAGATGAGATAGGGTAGTCATATTCGTTGAGATCACCGTATCACCTCAAGAACTTTACTAGTTTATTAATTACTGGCTATGCCCCGGATAAAGCAGTTTTGGTGTAAAAGAGTATCAAACATACATCTATACTCACAAACTTTCGCATTTACAATATTAGTAGGATGTGTTCCTCTAGCAGTTTTGGCAGTGCACGCCGAAATAGCTTATATAATTTATGACACCCCTTTCGTCATATTTTGGACAATTCACACAATATCTTTATAAATTGTAGCCTACGAGTTATCCTGATGTATAAGATATTAGGTCTTTACCTATGAAATTGCCGTTCTGCAGTACTGGCCATTTCAAATCAAAATAATTTTTGTTTGGCTAAGAATTCTAATTTCAAATTAATTTTATTTTAAAAACATGGATTCTTTTTTCCAAAAGTAGTCATTTCTTTATTGATTAGTGTTACATTTTCATCGCATTTCAATCTTTTTCGTCATCATGGATACGTTAAAAATTCGAGTAATTATGGAATATGAGTACCGTCGTGGCAGCAACGCGGCACAAGCGGCACGCAACATCAACGACGTTTACGGAGCTAACACTACAAACCAACGCACCACCTGTTATTGGTTTGCTCGCTTCCGTTCTGGAAATTTCGACCTGAAAAATGAACCTCGCGGTCGTCCGAAGACTTTGGTCGACAATGACGAATTAAAGGCGGTTGTGGAAGCTGATGATACACAATCTACGGCTGAATTAGCAGCAGCTTTCGACGTTAGCGTCAAAACAATATTGGTCCATTTGCGTCAAATTGGCAAGGTAAAAAAGCTTGACAAATGGGTGCCCCACGAACTCAATGATCGCCAGCGCGAAGTACGCGTCGAGACGTGCCTTGCACTGCTCAACAGACACACAAATGAAGGAATTTTGAACCGCATTGTTACCTGCGATGAAAAATGGATTCTGTTTGATAACCGCAAGCGCTCAGCAAGTTGGTTGGATCCTGGTTCAGCACCTAAACAATGCCCTAAACGAAAACTTACCCCTAGAAAAGTGATGGTCACTGTTTGGTGGTCTAGCGCCGGTGTGATTCATCACAGCTTCTTACCAAACGGGGTGAGCATTACTGCAGATGTGTACTGTGAAGAACTGAGCACAATGATGGAGAAGCTGGCGCATCTCCAACCAGCATTGGTCAATCGCTCGTCTCCGCTGCTCCTGCACGACAACGCGCGACCTCATACTGCACAGCAGACGGTCTCCAAGTTGCAAGAACTGGGGTTGGAAGCTCTCCGTCATCCGCCCTACTCACCAGACCTTGCGCCTACAGACTACTACTTTTTCCAGAATTTGGATAACTTCTTGGCGGGAAAAAAATTCAATACCCGAGAGGCAGTACAAAATGCCTTTGAAGAATTTGTTGCCTCCCGTCCAGCTGATTTCTTTAAGAAGGGCATCAATAAACTGCCACTGCGATGGCAAAGATGCATTGATTGCATGGGTGATTACTTCGATTAATACAAATAAAAAAATTCATGAAAAAAATTCGTTTAAATTTTTTCATACAAAACGGCAATTTCATAGGTAAAGACCTATTATATAATTAGAAAGTTCCATTAAAATCCATTCAGTAGTTACGTGAAAGAGTGACAAACATCCATCCATCCATCCATACTTACAAATTTTTAGCTATTATAATATTAGTAGGATTTATTCTTTAATAATAATATTAAAAATAATAATATCTTGCTCATCACACAAATATTTGCACTTACCGGGATTCGAACCCAGGACCACCAGCTTCGTAGGCAGGAGCACTACCAACTAGGCTACGGTGACCGTCAAATTCTAATAATAGTAAGTTTCTTATTCTTATTTCAAACAATGAGACAGATAAGTCAACGACTTAGTTCTGTACCAGTAAATTAAATTTAAGTAGGTAGTAATAAAGGTTTAATTTAAGAACGCCACTGAAATAGTTGCGAGGAATGTTTATTGAAAAACACTTGATACTTTAACATTTTTAATTATATACACGAATGCCTTACGTTTGACTCTTCAACCTTTGAAAGTAAAACGACCTTCATTTAATATAGAATTTTATGGCTAAACACACACAACTGTGTAGTAGGAGCGGAGTTAAATTTGGTGTTTGCGAGCATCCTCAATGATCCGGCTCGGCTTATAAATAGAAGCGTTTGGTATTTCACGTGCCTGTTTGACTGGACGTTCTCGGCATATACAATCAATTATGTTACGTATTATTTAGGTATTAGTACTTAAATTTGAATAGAACATGAAGTTAACTTTTTAATTTTTAAATGAGACGTGGTTACTTTAAAGAGATTTGGTAGCTTATGATATTTAAATCAAGGTTTAAATAAATATGATGAATTATTTTGTCTCAAAACTCAACACTATCAAATATGGGGAATATTTGATAGTGTTGAGTTTTACAACATAATCATACGATTCGCTTCTATCGTATGATTGTGTTGCAAAACTCAACACTATCAAAATATATTCCCCATATTTGATAGTGTTGAGTTTTATTATATTGATCATGAAGCCATCTCCTTAACTGTGTGGTTTTTAATAGAATATGATCATAAGGGTAAAAATTAAAGATTAACAAACTAAGATTACAGAAACTAGTACTGCTACATAAAATGAAATCTTAACATTTTATTTAAGAACTAGCTGTGCCCCGCGGTTTTACCCGCGTTAAATTTTATTAATTAGCATAGCTCCTCTTTGAAATTTGAAGTAAATCCATGCAGTACTTTTTGAGTTTAGCCTGGACATACATACAGACACACAGACAAAAATTCTAAACACTATATTTTTGCCTTCGATATTGATTATAGATCACGCCCCAAGTATCCTTTAAAAAATATTTAATGTACAGTTTCAACTATCCTACGATTTTATTATATGTATAGATAAGATTTAAGAGTCCACTACACACAATACTTTGAGATTATTTAGTAAACTATGAATACCAGTATGTTATAACGGCTTGTTTTTTTTTCACCTCATCAGCCTGATATCTTCCACTGCTGGACATAGGCCTCCTAAAGGTTAAGTGATAGCTAGTACACAGGTCGCAATGTGTACCTAATTATCTATGTTACTAGAAATAATAATGTATACAACTATATTACTACAAACATGTTCTGACTATTTACAAGCGCTTTTTTAAAGTCTACGTGAATAAAAACCTTTTTTATTTATTAACTGCTGCCCGACTACCTGGTGTATACATAAGTTGCCTTTTACGACACCTACGGGATGCTATGGGGGCCCTGTTATTATAATAATATCGTGGGACATTATCCTGGGAGATTATTTACACCCGGCCATCTGATCCCAATCTAAGCAGAGCTTGTACTATGGAAACCAGATAACTGATATACTACTTTTCTTTTGTAAATACATACTTATATAGATAATTACACCCAGACACAGGACAAACAGACATGTTCATGCACACAAATATCTGTCCTGGGTGGGAATTGTACCCACGACCTTCGGAGTGAAAAGCAAGAATTTGCCAATCACGCCAACAGGCCCGTCAAATTATTACTCTTGCTGGAAACCACACGATTCGTTTTGCCATATATATCCTATCAATTATGATTATTAAATGACTTATAAAGATTTAATTTTATAAATTCATGATATCACACTATATCTCAAATAAATAGATCTTTATTTATGAGTTTTTATTTATGAGTTTTTATTTGAGCAGGCTACCCGACAATACTTGGATCATGGAGAGCGACTTTATTACATAGGAATTAAGGACTATTTCTGCCATTTAAGTATATCTACTGCCGTGCTTCCGACTGTACATACCAAATATACATATATGATTGACTTGGCATCTAAATTCATTAAAATCTATTCATACAATATAATTATCTATATTGCCTTGGTGACGGTTCTATTTATATCATAAGCACACTGCAGTGACTAAAAATAAGTTCTAATGTAATATAAATTGTTTCTTCGTAGTAGACCAAAGTAGTAGGTAGGTAATTAGTTTCACTTTTCAATCGATGCGTTTGGAGTTGGCTTGTCTTTTCCTGACTCATTTGTTTTGTAATCAGTCAGGAAATAGGTTATTTGTGAATGGTGACAATATGTATGTGTAATACTCCAAATAATACATTAGCTTTGTATTAATCATCGCTAGGTAAGGAGGTTTGAGCAAGAGTATACGGTAAAATAATTTTCAGTTTCTTTTGAGAATTACTAATATTAATGAGAATATAAAATATGTAATTAAATAATCTGTGGCTGACGGCAAATAATTTCGCTATCCCATCTCATTCCAATGTGGGGGGTAGAATAAAAGGAATATCTCAGCGCCTCTCTGTACTTTGATCATCATTGCAATACTGGGATCGCCAACCCGTATTCTAAACGTGGCGATTATGGCATATCCCTCCAAATGATGGACGCAGCTCCGTCAGGGAAATCTTTTGGGAAGGCTATTGTCCAGCAATGTCCGTCATGCAGCTCACATGATGATGAACCATCTACCCATTTGAAAAGTCGGCACAAAATTGAGGTAAAACTCGACAGACTTTCTAGATCATTATTTAAATAGAAAGTAAGACATTTAAATATTTTTATTGAGTCCAAATTTAATTAACTTGACATATGCCACTCACCCAAAAGCTACCCGAGTGTTTTCACAATATATATTCTTTGGCACATAACATTTTATAAGCACGTAAAGTGTACATCTAGTATTGAAACTTTCATAATAATATGCGAACCATATTCCATTTAAAAAGTCGGTACATAATTGAAACAAAGCTTGCTACATTTGCTAAATCAACATTGAAATAGAAAGAAAGGCTTTTAAATTTGTAATTAATTTCCAATTTAATTAACTTAAATGTACCACTTACCCAAAGTCTATCCAAGTGTTTTCACAATATTTATTCTTTGGCACATATAATTTTATTTGCACGTAATATGATAGTGCACATTTAGTATTGAAACTTTCATCGCCATAATTTCCGGTGGATGTATTTTATCGCTTCCGACAGTTTATGCGGCATATGGCACGATTTTATAAAGCCGCTTAAAATATTAGTGTCGCGGAAATAAATTGAATTTTATTAAAAATTTATACAATCCAAAATTTCAAATTGTTTATTTCACAAAATGTTTAATAGTCATTCCACTTAAATGTATGCTATTGAAATGCATTTATTTAAGTCAATTAATTTTAACGCAATTCGTGGGTTCGATTCCCACCAGGAACCAAAAGTTTGTGTGATGAGCACAGTATGTGTATCTTACAGATAGGTACCTCGTATATTATAATAAATAACATTTTTTTAAACTTACGCCTACCTACGCTTCATCATTGATCGACGCACTGTAATCCTATTCAAATTATCGTTATATGTATATAAAAGCAACTAGTCCCTCATTTTCTCGCTGAAATTTCGTCACATACATAGTCGAATGAAGGGGTCCTAAAAGCTAGCGTAAGTTTTTTTTTACAACGCCCGCACTACGTAATCTAATCCCTGTGACGCGGGGAACTTTACAAACATATAATAGGTGGACACAAATCTATATGTTTCTGCCTCAAATCTTAAATTGCTCAGCATGAAATTAGTTATTTAAATTAGGAATGGAGAAAGTGTAATAAATAATGAAATGAAATAATGGAATTTATTCAGCACTTCGGTATTTACATACACTTTTACTTGTCAAGCTCACAATGTATTACATAAACACAGTTTAAAACAGTAATTAAAGCAACAAAATATTTTGAATTAGACCGCCCGTGCGGTCTGTTTCGTCACATATATTTTTAATATCCTTAAATAAATAATAAATCAAGTTACTAAGCTATTATTATTAGTATTCGATTTTCGACAGGGCTGAAGCTTCAAACGCAAGCTAATATTCTAGATTATTTTTTATAAGTTGTTCTTCCAATGCAGATCTTGATCTATTTTCCTTTCTTTAACTTGTTGGCAATGTTTACCCTGGTGTCTAAGTTATTCAAGCCGCCCTGACAGCCGCTGACATGGCTTAACGACTGTTATCTAATGACTACAGCCGGGACCGACAGATTAACGTGCCCTCCAAAGGACGGAGACGTTCAAAAATCTCTCACTTTGACGGTAACCCATTTATAGACCAACCACGTGCACAATTGCTTTTCCTTGCCGATCTATTACGGACTGAGAGCGCCTCTAACTTGGTCATGACCTTAAAGTTTCCCTACTTCTATTCCTAGTTCCATTAATGCTCTCATTTCTATACAAGTTCCGTCTCGGCATGACGCCATAGAATATTTAAACAACGCCATGTCACGTTCTACGTCACGTACTATTAAAACGTAGTTGACGTCCGTAACTACATCATAGACTAAAACAGAACATTTTATATTTTATCTCAATCCGTTTTCATCTCACGAGATATGAGTTATATTAATAAAGCTTACATCTTGTTTTAAGCCAAAGAATATGTTTGAATTTTGTTTTAGAAACTTACGTGAGTAAATTTCTTTTGGTTACATCTTGTTTTAAGTCAAAGAATATATTGTTTGAATTTGGATTTAGAATCAAAACTTACATGAGTAAATTTCTTATTGGTACATCTTGTTTTAAACAAAGAATATGTTTGAATTTGGATTTAGAATCAAAACTTACGTGAGTGAATTTCTTTTGTTTTAAAGTACGTGTGACGCAGCGGCTAAGACAGTCGCCTCGTCGCTTTGTCCCGGGTTTGATTCCCGCGCCAGACTACTATTTGTGTGACCCATAAATACAAGAATCTATCTATTAGCTCATCGGAGTGTGGGGAAGGGCCTCGGCCTTTAAAAAAGTCAGCAACACTTGTTGGCTGACTTTTTTAAAGGCCAGCAGCGCACTTGTGACTTTTCCAGTGTTGTGAGTGTACATGGGCGGCGGTGATCACTTACCATCAGGTGACCCGCTTACTCCTTTGCGCCCTATGACATAAAAAAAAGAGATGGGGTGGATGATATTCTGATAATAGGGTAAATGACAAAGCAGAGGTAATATATTATTTGATTATGGCAACTATTTTAATACATTTATCCTAGGTTCACCAACAGATTTAACATTCCGTACAAGTATGTATCTACGTGATCTTTAAAATATTACCTTTTCTCTCACCACGGTCATTTTCTGGAAAACATATCTCTAACTTTTATATGAATAAGTTTCACTTCATAAATATGGTAGGTAATATTTTTGTCTGTCCTCTTATTTTTAGTTTCAGCTTTGTCAGTGTTTTTGATTAATTTGATAGATATTTTATTATTCTCAGCTTGCAATTTTACATGAAAAATTGGTAGAACGTTAGAAGTTTTGGAGATTTGTAAATATATTTTATTTATAAAGTACAAAGGTGAGTTAGGGATTGCAATTTGGAAATATGCCGTGATTCGTCTTTGATGTTGTCTGTTTTTCATATTCTGTGATTTGTCTTGGTGATTTGATAATACGTTTTCGAGAGTAGGTAATTTGAAAATATACCATGAGAGACGGCGTATGCTGGGAATAAATAAAATTATGGTGCCCTTCAAAAAGGTAGTTGTAAGATTCTAAAGGGTCGGCAATTGTGATGCTCCTGGTGTTGCAAGCGTTCAAAGGCTAAGGTGACCACTTACCATCAGGTGGGCCGTATGCTAGTTTGCCAATTAATTAATATTAATTCTATTTAGAAATATGGCCCGAGGCCAGAGGTTATGATACCACCAACTCCCAGACTTTGAGCTGATACGGACAAGTTTTCTTAACAGAAATATCCCTAGATCACTTTTTGAACCCAGGATCTCATTATATGCAGTGGAACACGCTACCACTCGACCAAAGAGGCAGTCTCATATAAGTATGAACTGTAGACTAAGAGCTAAAGAGAGTTTGCCAAACATAATTTAACAGACTTAACCTTTTCTTTAAATCCTTAGTTTAATATCTGGTTAGGATAAAATTATAATAATACGTAACCATCTAGAAAGGATATAAACATATACATACATATAAACATAAGCATAAGAAAGAAATGTCAATGAATGAAATATTTATATATCAGAATCGATTCTCCAATACCGGAAAAATTGCATCGAATATAGATAGTAGGTATACTGGTGACCCCGTTCCGGATTCGACAGGTAGATAAATAGAAAATTAAATTTGTGTTTAAAATAAGTATTATATTATGCCAAATAATATCTCCGGTTATATTATTGTAATTTGTTAAGGCATCTATATTTATTGAATAAAATAAAACCCACATTATTCGCTGATAATGTATGTAACTCACTATTGGAGAGTGAGTTTAAAAAAACGATTAAGTAGTAGTTTAATTTAAATTTATTTGTTTACCCATTACAAACAAACATAAAAAAGATAGTGATATTAGGATAACCACTGCCCATACGATCAGTAAGTATTTTCCCTTTAATGTAAACCTGAATGAGGTATCATTTAAATCTACTGAAGTTTCCTCTATCGCTACAAGCGGAAAAATATTAACACGTCTCACGTACATTGTTGACTACTTCAGCCAACTACAAGATTACATTAGTCTTCGGCTGAATACAAACAATATTTATTCCGGAAATTAAACGTAGCGGCCCTGAAAACTAAGGCAGCCGGTATCACGCCTTGTCATACAAATCATATAATACTTGTACAGACGCCAGCACATCAAACTACTCTACTGTCAAATTTCCCCAATAGATTGTGAACCTAATGCTTAAGTGATAAAGTTGAAAATCTTTAAAAGAAATTTGACAGATTGGTAAGCTGGATGTGCTGGTGTCTTCACGCACTAAAAGCTACTGTTGTTTTTATAATATTTTTACAGACTTAGAATTATTAAACCACATGTCATATTCATGTCAGTCTAATGACGTCCACTGTCTCCCTTAAATATTTCCACAATGGACTTGTGTCCATAATTTGAAGGAAAATGCCTTGATTGCACGCTTGGCAGATGGGTTGGCGATCACAGTATGATGGTCATAGTACACAGAGACGCTGCGGCCCTTTCTCTGAGAGGTATACCCTCTGGTTGAGTTCTACACCCCCCACGGGATAAAATGGCATAGAATAACGCCAGTTATTCTATGCCGTCAGCCACACAGGATCATTATTAAACCTAAAACTTGTCAATTATCTGAAGTAATTCAGTACTTATAGAAACGAATTTACATTTTGTTTATTTTTCTTAATTATTTTAGTTTTTTTGCAGCCGACTGCCTAACTAAATTTAAAACTATAATTTATTCTCACCGTAGAGTGGGATTGTGAGCAATTACTATGAGTGTTTACCGCCCAAAGGTGAGAAGTAGCATCTCCCACTCGCGTATGAGAAATGAAAAAATATTTATAACATCTATTGGCAACCCCGCATGTATTTTTTATGCATGATGTTTATGGTTCGCCTAGAAGGCTTTCACTGCTTCACCAGATAATAGAGGCGAGTGAGGACACAAGCCATCCATTATTCCAATTATTCATTAAAATATAAGTAAGTCGTGCCGGAATAAGTAAGAAACAAAATATTTATGTATTTCTTCTACATCATTGGCTATTACATACTATAGGATCACAGTAGTCTTTGATAAGACACGAATAATATTTATTCCGGAAATTAAACGCAATCCCGAGAATTTACGAGAACATTTCAGCGCCAAGGCGTACGAATCACATCACACATACCTAAGTGCTATTGTGGTTATTTTAATCTCCACGCAGTTGTATTGTGTGCATAATCACACACACGCATAAAAATAGCAATTCAGTATACTATGGGCTTACAAAACTTACTACGAATTTACTAAGCATTTTTTATATGTGCACAACTGCAATGATGTAAATTTTAGATTATATTAGGTCTTTACCTATGAAATTGCCGTTCTGCAGTACTGGCCATTTCAAATCAAAATAATTTTTGTTTGGCTAAGAATTCTAATTTCAAATTAATTTTATTTTAAAAACATGGATTCTTTTTTCCAAAAGTAGTCATTTCTTTATTGATTAGTGTTACATTTTCATCGCATTTCAATCTTTTTCGTCATCATGGATACGTTAAAAATTCGAGTAATTATGGAATATGAGTACCGTCGTGGCAGCAACGCGGCACAAGCGGCACGCAACATCAACGACGTTTACGGAGCTAACACTACAAACCAACGCACCACCTGTTATTGGTTTGCTCGCTTCCGTTCTGGAAATTTCGACCTGAAAAATGAACCTCGCGGTCGTCCGAAGACTTTGGTCGACAATGACGAATTAAAGGCGGTTGTGGAAGCTGATGATACACAATCTACGGCTGAATTAGCAGCAGCTTTCGACGTTAGCGT
Organism: Pseudoips prasinana; assembly: GCA_951640165.1. Taxonomy (NCBI): domain Eukaryota; kingdom Metazoa; phylum Arthropoda; class Insecta; order Lepidoptera; family Nolidae; genus Pseudoips; species Pseudoips prasinana. Next base: position 10,145,226 of record OX621259.1, on the reverse strand, counting down.
CAAAACAATATTGGTCCATTTGCGTCAAATTGGCAAGGTAAAAAAGCTTGACAAATGGGTGCCCCACGAACTCAATGATCGCCAGCGCGAAGTACGCGTCGAGACGTGCCTTGCACTGCTCAACAGACACACAAATGAAGGAATTTTGAACCGCATTGTTACCTGCGATGAAAAATGGATTCTGTTTGATAACCGCAAGCGCTCAGCAAGTTGGTTGGATCCTGGTTCAGCACCTAAACAATGCCCTAAACGAAAACTTACCCCTAGAAAAGTGATGGTCACTGTTTGGTGGTCTAGCGCCGGTGTGATTCATCACAGCTTCTTACCAAACGGGGTGAGCATTACTGCAGATGTGTACTGTGAAGAACTGAGCACAATGATGGAGAAGCTGGCGCATCTCCAACCAGCATTGGTCAATCGCTCGTCTCCGCTGCTCCTGCACGACAACGCGCGACCTCATACTGCACAGCAGACGGTCTCCAAGTTGCAAGAACTGGGGTTGGAAGCTCTCCGTCATCCGCCCTACTCACCAGACCTTGCGCCTACAGACTACTACTTTTTCCAGAATTTGGATAACTTCTTGGCGGGAAAAAAATTCAATACCCGAGAGGCAGTACAAAATGCCTTTGAAGAATTTGTTGCCTCCCGTCCAGCTGATTTCTTTAAGAAGGGCATCAATAAACTGCCACTGCGATGGCAAAGATGCATTGATTGCATGGGTGATTACTTCGATTAATACAAATAAAAAAATTCATGAAAAAAATTCGTTTAAATTTTTTCATACAAAACGGCAATTTCATAGGTAAAGACCTATTATTTGTAAAATTACGGAAAATACATATAACTTTTATTCCGGAAATCATACATACGTAGTAATCCGGAAAATAGAGACAGCCGTTTTAATGGATTGTTATACACTCACACATACTAGTCAACTCACAGATACCTGAGTGTTAGTGTTGTTAATTTTATCATTCTCACGGAATAACTGTGTGCACAAACTTGGGAAAAGATATCCCAAAATAGCAATTCAGTAGATTTCTGTCCTACAAACCAAAACAATGCTGTAAACTTTGACAGGTATTTTAAAATCACATATACTAGTAAATTTCTAAGTGCTACTGTTCTATATTTTAAAATTGTAACTAAACTAAAAAAAATTCGAAGAATAGCAATTCAGTAAATTACGGATTAATGAGACTGTAACAACCCTGAAAGCTTCTGGAGTAGTTGTAGCACCTTGTCATGCAATATACAGGTATCTATAACTATACACCTAAGCGCTATTTTTGTATTTTTAAGCTTCTCACGGACTTTTACATTTGCAGTATTTAAATCTTTAATATAAGGATAAATATCTAAATTTAAATTAGCTTTATGCATGCGGAACAGAATAGGACATGTATCACCTATATTTTCAACTATTTCAGTCAATTAATGGATTACATTGGTATTTGGCAAGACCCGTCTAATAATTCTCCAAGAAATTAAATAAAATGACTTTGAAAACTGAGGTAAGTGTTACTGTTGTATATTTGAACATTGTTACGCAATTTTATTGCGTGCATAATTATACCCACAAGCTAGAAAAATTTCCGAAAAATAGCATTTCAGCAAATTACGAATTAACGAGACTGTAACAACCCTAAAAGCTTATGTAGTAGTTTTAGTGCCTTGTCATGCACTATACTAGTATCTATAGCTTTATAGCTATAGAAGTTTCGTGAGAATGTTAAATATACAAAAATAGCACTTAGATATCAAAGTGCTATTTTTGTATATTTAACATTCTCACGAACTTTTACTGTGTGCAGAATTTACATCTATTAATATAAGGATAAATATCTAAATTAGCTTAATGCATGCGGAACAGAATAGGATATGTGTCACCTATATTTTGAACTATTTCAGTCAATTAATGGATTGCATTGGGATTTGGCAAGACCCAACTAATATTCCTCCAAGAAATTAAATCTATTGACCTTGAAAACTGAAGTGGATATTTAAGCGCTCTGTTGTACAAATCAATTAATTGCTACTGTAGTAAGTAGATTTTTAGAATTCAGTGCTTTTAACATTTGCACGCAAATATTATTAAAGAGAAAAGTATAGCTTTAGACAGTACATTTTTAATTTCAGAGAGAATTTGTGTGCTGTAAATAGAGACGCTATTTACGACAATGTCATTAAAATATACACATGTATGTCTTGAAAATATTGTCGCTTCTTATAATATTCTGATTATTAGCATTAGTACACTGCAATAAATATGATAGATGCATGTTTACAGAGTTATGTAAACATCATTCTCTGAAATTTCTTGTAGTGTAGAATTAATTCTCTTGTAAAATTACACACATAAAGACCAAAACAAGTTTAGCGATCGGCTAATAAATTTTGTATGTGGAGAAAAAAAATTCAAGCGTGACCCAAACATATGTTTGAAGTAAGAATGATCACAAATGGTGACAAAGGTGCATGCTTTAAATTTGTATTAAATTAATTTAAATTTGTTATAAAAATTGTAAAAAACTGTAATTTTTCAGATTCAGGTACAGACGCCAGCACATCAAGCAACTCCAATCTGTCAAATTTCTTTTATAGATTTTCAACTTTATCACAAAAGTGTAAGGTTCACTTTCAATTGGGGAAAATTGACAGATTGGGGTAACTTGATGTGCTGGCGTCGGTACATATTATGTGTACCTGAATACAATTAAGTACAATTTTTTAACCATGAAAATATGAAACTTGTTTTTAAAGATTTTTATACCCCTAAGCCTAATGCATTAGCTGTTTGTTAATCTTGTATGGGAAGTGTATAGTTTTTTTTTTATACCTATATTGCATGTGGATATGCTACACGTTGTTTATTTTTATAGGCAAATTAGGTTACATCTACGATTTATATTACACCTTGTAAATTAATATTCTACCTGATTGTTATTCAGTGTATTTGTCACTTACTGAAAGTCAATAATATCAAGAATGAGATCAAATATATTTTTTACGAGTACTTCATAATTGTTTCAACTTTCTAAACAAAACATTCCTTTAAAACATTCCAGTCTCGTTAGATTTCCTGAACCAATATATTAATTTCCATTGCGTGGGCTGTTATATATAACGTACTGAAACGTTCTGAACTTCTTTTGTAGGCGCGCAATCGAAACGTCATAATTATTTTTAGTCATTTTGGCAGACGGTTTATTTTTTTCACCACTTTTCATTGAACGGTTTGAATCACTTTGCTATGTTTTTAGCGAGTACACAAAGAAATCTTTTGTTCGTTTGAATAATGCGACTTTGTACAAATTTTCCTCTTGTTTTTAACTTCCCAGTTTTGCAAAGGTTCGCCACACTTTTTTGGTTTTCTTTTGATGGGCATTGTTTAGAAGTTTGTTTTTACGCCTATTTAACCTTCGTATCTGCATCTAGTCAAAAAGATAACTCCTGAACAGAGCGTCTCTGTATCAGTAGCACAAAATGATTTCGACTTTTATAGTACCTACTTAGAAAGGCTCTTGTAACCTTATCAGTCATATAAGGAACAACTTACACTAGGTAGTAGCTCATCTTTTCTATAATAATTATTAAGACATAGATTAACGCACATTAATTTGAATTAAGTTAACTTAAAATACTTAGGTATATGTATAAAATATTCATCACCAAATCTATACATGTAATAAAATCGTAGGAAAGTTGAAACTGTACATTGAATATTTTTTTAAAGGATAGTTGTGGCGTGATCTACAATCGATATCGAAGCCAAAAATATAGTTTTTAGAATTTTTGTCTGTGTGTCTGTCTGTCTGTATGTATGTCTGGGCTAAACTCAAAAAGTACTTAATGGATTTACTTCAAATTTTGCATGAATATTACTAAGAGGTCGGGTCAACATATAGGCTACATATTATGACGCTATCACCTACGGGGAAGGAGCTGTGTTCATTTATAAAATTTAACGCGGGTTAAACCGCGGGGCACAGCTAGTATGCAATAACCTAACAACTGTTTAAAACCACCGTCTATAACTAAAAGAACACTTTAAGTACTTTATAACGAGCAGTATGGGCAAGTTATAAAATATTCTCAGTATCTGTTCGATGTCTGGGGGTGGCCTCGAAGAACCGTCGCCCTGTACCTGACCTCTTACCGGTTGGTCTTCCCATCGGATCATGAGAGTGATGGAATAGTGCGCAGACACTTAGGCACTATAACATGTCCGGCGCAGATAGCCAGTCTCCATTAAGACTAGCCCGTGGCCTAAATGATATCACATTACGTAATGTTATGGCAGAGGTATAATATTTGGTGTGGAACCCTTGAATTTTTTTTTGTGTGTTAGACATGTTTGTTTATACATCACCAAAGTCCTTAAGCTTTGCTTTTCAATAACCACTGGCATACAACAAAAACGCGTGTAAAACAACCATAAAAGCTTTCTGAAGTATATTTCAGAGATGAATAATATATTTTGCCCTCAGTGGAAGAAAATAATAAGCCGATAGTGAACATTTTGCAGGAAATTAATACATATTGATTTTCCAAACATTTCAAAACTGTGACACTGTTAGAAATGAAACACGGCCTTTCAATTGCTATTATTTTTTAACAACTAAAACATGTTATATATTAATCACAATTTACAATAACTATTTGATAAGACAACGCAAAATACTTATCAAATTAAAGTTTTCAGGACACGTTAAAATAAAAGTTTCACACCAAAATTCATTTCACGGACATTATTTAGCCAGTTTTTTTTTTCATTTTTGGGGGAGGCTTTTATTCAGCAGTGGACCTGTTCGTCTGATATAATGATGATGATAAAATAAGCGATGACATAGAGTGCTGTACACGAATGCAGCTGCTAGCTTCATGCTAATATTTGCAAGTTATTAATTACTAGCAGTGCCCGCGGACTTCGTTCCTCGGTATAAATATTTTTGTCTCGTTGAATACTTTGGGTTAAAAGTTCGGGATGAATAAAAATTATGATGATGAATCATATGACACTCCACAATAATGTAGCTTTTTATTAATGATATAATTTTGAAAATCGGTTCAGTATCTTCAGAGATGATGCATGCATCATCTCTGGATCAGCATGATGCAAAGATTAACCCTTATAACGTCACAAACTCACAAACGTTACCTCTTTATAATATTAGTATAGATATACTACATTTTTCGTTCCATGTAACACCTGCCTCATATCTATAGCTTAAATAATCATTTTAGAGGTGTCTAAAAATGTTATTTCTTCCTTTTTCTCCAAAAAATATCTGTATCTACAAAATAACAATGCTGCTACGTAAGAAATGCTACTATATGAATTAATTTTAGAACTTCACCCTTTTCACGAATATCTTGCCATCAAATTATTATACACATATATTTTTTTTTATGAATTATCATGAATTTTTAAATAACATCTTTATAATAATAATTCCCATCCGATCCCAAACTAAGCAGAATTAGTTCTATGGAAACCAGATAACTGATATACTACATATTATTATATTGCTTTTCGTTTCTAAATATATACTTGATAGATAATTGCACCCAGACTCAAGACAAACAGACATGTTCATGCACACAAGTATATGTTTTGGATAACATAGAACCTACGACCTGCGCCGTGGTAGGCAAGTATCTCTAAACTACACCAACGGATCCGTGAAGGTAAACCTTAATTCAAAAATTAAATGCACAATTCTACTTGTAGTTTTGATTTTTTACAGCATGCGAATAAACAAATACGATTCAAAAGCTACTTATGCTTTTCTTGCTGATGGTACCATATTACTTTGCAGAAATCTATCATGTGTTGACAGCACAACCGTATATTGTTAACCTAGAAAGGTAAAATGAAATCTCTTTTTTAGGTACTCGTTGACGGTTTGAAATATTGTATGTTGGTAAGCTTTTAGGGAAAAGAACAGATTATTTGTCAAGATTTGTACCATTTCATACATAATGTAGTCAGGAAATCCAAATGTAAGTATAATAGGTGTTCGAGATTTCCAGTCACAAATAAGTATGAACTGCTAGTGTGGCTCAGTGGGAAAGCTGGTCGCCTTGCTATACCCCCATCTTATGGGCTATCTTAGGTTTTGGGTTCTGAGTCTTGGTGTGCTAAGCATCCATGAATACAATTCAGTATGAAAAGTTCACTTCAATAGAGTTGTATAAAAAAAACCGGCCAAGTGCGAGTCAAAATCGCGCCGTAGGGTTCCGTACCATTATCTATAAACCCAAAAATTTCACGTTTGTTCTATGGGAGCCCCCTTTAATATTTATTTTATTTTGTATTTTAGTATTTGTTGTTATAGAGGCAACAGAAATACATCATCTGTGAAAATTTCAACTGTCTAACTATCGCGGTTCATGCGTTACAGCCTGGTGTCAGACGGACAGACAGACAGACAGCGAAGTCTCAGTAACGGGGTCCCGTTTTACCCTTTGGGTACTGAACCCTCAAAAAACAAGTAAATCTGGTAAAAATGTAGCCCGGATTGGATGTCCGTGCTACCCTAAGATTACTGCTTTTGGTGGCACGGACTGTCAACGCATTTCTTCTCATGCGACAGGGCGGGAAAGCAGGTTGTGGGACCAACCTGGAGTCTGTCCCGCATCCAGGGTTTCCAGTTTTAAAGGATTTTCCCTCTCTGAGAGGGCAGGAAAAGTTCCTGAAAGCCAAATCCGAGGCCTAGAATAACCCAAACTCAATTCCCGTGCTCCCAATTTTTCCAAAATTTACATGAATAAATTTTCCCGATTCATATTCAGTATCACGTTAATAATTTGGAAAAAAGAATTTAAATTTCTTCGCTACACTTGCAAAATAAATTTAATAACAAATGTCAAATTATAACTATAATTATATCTCATACAATCCTTAAAATCTTGTACTTGCAAATAATTCTACATAAAAAAGTACTTTTTAATTTAATATAAACTTAATAAATTGCTAATTTACAGATTTCATTAACAGCTTGAGTAGTTATTAAACTAAAAACTTCAGACGCCTTTTCTTTGATAAAATTAGCTCCAAAGTTTTAATTTTCGCCAAATTTAAAACTGATTCTTGCACAAAAATATATTAATATTCATACCTGACATGTAAATACAAAATAGTTTTGAAACTTAATAATAATTAATTATAAATCAAAATCAGATTTAAGTAAAGTCAGCTAATTTTAAGCGCAAAAATACTTAATTTTAAGTTATTCTATGTGCTATTTCCCAAAACATTTTTAATATATTATTTTTTAGTTTTTATATCATTATTGCAAATGCAAATCAAAGGCTATAATTTAATCGTCTGGAAGGTGTTAGCATTATGACATGAACTTTCACAGTTGTTCAATGTTCATAGTTGGAACATATCAGTCTGCCATGTTACTAGAAAATAAAACTAATGGGTAACTAACACGTACATCTTCTAAAAGGGGTTAGCATTGATAGAGGGTGTTGTTTCGTGACGATTAAATTTATGACTACCCGTTTATGAGAAATGTCACACATCCGAAAAAACTCCGCCCATCCCCGCCTCTGTGTCGCGGGTCGGCCTTGCTGGGTTTTGCTTCTATGGCGTCTCATCTGAACCTGACCCCCCAGAGAGCGGGGAGAGGGACCTTGGATGGGAGAACTTCCGGGTACAGAAATCCCCAGTATAACACTGGCCAATTATAAAATGAGCCAAAGAGCACCTCCAGGACGGTGTCGTCTTTACGGCACGAGAATGAAACCTCAGACGAGGGGCACATGCCCCGTTACCGATTCCCCGTCCGCCCCAGCATTGAACAGAAAAGACTTACGATGCGCGTTCGCAGTCGTATTCTCGATCGTAGAGTACGATATATCGGATTGTGTGCAGCATCACTAAAGTTCCTAAGAGCCTTGAATTGTTCTCGGTAAATCGTGACATTGTGGATAATACGTGTGAAATATGATCTGGAGGCAAATATTGTGTGAACTAGATAGGAAGATATGTCACGTTCGGTATGATCGTTGTATGGATGTTAATCTAATTAGATGAGAGAAGCTAAAGCTGTTTACCATGTTTATATTGAAGATATATAAAAGATGACGGTGAAAATGAGACTTTTTAACGATATTCTAAACGTAATATTCCAGCTTTTGAAATGGTTCCTTCGTAAACTGTAGTTTGTATGAATATCGACGTTAAGGTTATTTTTATCCAGTCCAGATCCACTTAGAAAAATAATTAAACATGTTTAATAAAACTAGGAAGTAGCCTGCTTTATTTCCTCGTTTTATTAAACATGAAAAGTGTAAAGTGAAAGAAAATCACACCCCCAGGACGGTGCCGTCTTTACGGCGAAACCTCGTGGGGTACAAGCCCCGTTACCGATTCCCCGTCCGCCCCAGCTTGAACAGAGAAGACTTACAATGCGCGTTCGCAGTCGTATTCTCGATCGTAGAGTACGATATATCGGATTGTGTGCAGCATCACTAAAGTTCCTAAGAGCCTTGATTTGTTCTAGGTAAATCGTGACATTGTGGATAATACGTGTGAAATGTGATCTGGAGGCAAATATTGTGTGAACTAGATAGGAAGATATGTCACGTTCGGTATGATCGCTGTATGGATGTTAATCTAATTAGATGAGAGACGCTAAAGCTGTTTACCATGTTTATATTGAAGATATATAAAAGATGACGGTAAAAATGAGAATACTTTTTTTTAGAATTTCTAAACGTAATATCCCAGCTTTTGAAATGGTTCCTTCGTAAACTGTAGTTTGTATGAATATCGACATTACGGTTATATTTTTTTTTATGTGCAGTTCCACTTACAAAAATAATTAAACATGTTTAATAGAACTAGGAAGTAGCCAGCTTTATTTCGTAGTTTTATTAAACATGTTTATTTAAAAATAAACATGTTTAATGATTTTTGTAAGTTCGTAATCTCTATATAGGTTTATATGCAAAACAGATATTGCAAATTGATATTTTTATACGATAGCGATATAGTGCATGAAAAATATATTTATTTTGTATTCAAAATCCGAAGAGAAATATGAGGAATAAGAACATATCTATTTGAATCATACAGCTAGGAAACATGCATATAAAAAGATGTGGAGTTATATTTTTTCGGCTTAAGACATTTATTTTCTCAAAAGATTACAAAAATCACTTACAGAGAAAATACAATATGACTTTAAAGTACAGACGCCAGCACGTCCAGCCACTCCAATCTGCCAAATTTCATAAAAAATATAAAACAGATTTTACTTTGCTTTGTTTTGTAAAATATTAAGTATTATTAATTTTTATTGTATTGTAACAGTAGTTTGTTAGCTCTTTCTTTGCTTTTTGTTGACGTACTTATTCTTTATATGAATGCATGTGGTGTTAGCCTATAATTGGTGTTGCACAAAGAAAATACCTAAATATGTCAGTACCATATTTTTTAGCGTTCCGTAAAAAAAGGAACCCTAATAGATTCGTTATGTCTGTCTGTCCGTCCGTATGTCACAGCCACTTTTTTCCGAAACTATAAGGACTATACTGTTGAAACTTTGCAATCATCAAAATCATACATGTGGGGTATCTATGGATAGTTCTTTAAAAATTATATTGAGGTTCCTAATATAATTTTTTTCTAAACTAAATAGTTTGCACGCGAGACACTTCCAAAATGGTAAAATCTGACCCCCCCCCACCCCTCCTGTATCTTCTAAACTAAGAGAGTGACAAAACTACAAAAAATATCAAACTTCCACCGAAAATTGGTTTAAACGAGATCTAATAGGTAGTTATTTTTAATACGTCATAAATCATAAATCGCTCAATTTCCCTTTCATTCAATCAACTACGAAAAAAACTTTTATACTGTTACTTACTGCTACGGAACCCTTCATGGGCGAGTCCGATTCGCACTAAGCCGCTTTTTTTGAAGTTGTGTAAACAATCGTTGGTTGACCTAATAAATAAATACGTAGTTACGATTGCACCTCGTAAATATATTAAGACAGAGAAACAGTGATTCTACGGCCAGAACTTTTCTTACTTTATATTGCACAATATTTTTCTTCGAAACAGATATTCGGACATGTTTTCATCCGAATTAGTCATCATTTTGTTTGTACAAACGCCAGCAAATCAAGGTACCCAATCTGTCAAATTTCCCCAATTGAAAGTGAACCTTATGCTTTTGTGATAAAGTTGAAAATCTACAAAAGAAATTTGTCAGATTGAGGTAGATGGATGTGCTGGCGTCTGTACATGGAAATGAGTACATATGCACAGCAATAACTGGGCATTTTCATGCTCAAAGTTATTCCGTAAATATATTTACTGAGTTATCTTGATGCTAAATTTTGGAGTCTAATTATACCTATTAAGACAAACAACACAATAAATTCGTCCTATTTGTTTATTATAAGTTTACACCTCAATGACTTAAATGATATGCGAGAAATTTATACAGAGGATTATAATGATGATAGTTTTATTGGTTTGACCAGCTGGGCCTCGTAGACTTTTTTTTTTTATTTAATAGACAACGCCCGCACTAGAGAATATGATACCTGTGTCGCGGGTACTTTTCAAATATATAGACAGACACAAGACTCAGAACAACTATTTATGGGTCACACAAATAGTTGCCGGGACTCATACCCACGACACAAGGCGGCGAGGCGATTGTCTTAGCCGCTGCGCCACACGTGCAGTTTTTTTTGTGTTCTTAGTTAGTTTCTATGATCTTCTGTAAATCCCTTGTCAAATCACTTAGAAGGTTGTAGCATATGGTCAATAGACATTATAGCATACATATTTATTCAAATCATTCCATCGATCCAGCCAGACCAAATAGACAGACGAATAAAAATCAGTATTGTGATAAGTAAACAGTAGTTTGGTTTGCATTATGCCAAAGTATAAACAGTGTTCTTTATTAATAGCAAGCTATTTATATTGCCGACACCATGAACATTTTCTTGGTTTCATAAACACTTAATAACTCCGCACGTGTTTCGACCGCATCATTTTGCGTCATGCCGGAAACGTGTTTTCAACAAGTCCCTTCCGTTTGATACTAATAAATAATATAGCATCATTTTTGCGCGTCTTTATTAAAAACTTTAAATATATATTATGGTTTAAAATACATATTTGCTAAATGATGTTTATTTCATACATATATGAGTGTTTGAGTTGCATCTGTATTTTACAGATGCAACTCAGACTTAGTTGAAATTGTTTTGAAATTTGAAATCAGCTAGATACTGAAACCAATACGTCATCCAATATCCAGTTGTCGTCACCAATCCGATATTATCTATGGTGTTAAGCAAATAGACTGTCACTATAAGTATCCAGCCCATCTTTAAATTGATTTCAGTACCAAGTGTTTGAGTTGCATCTTAAAATACAGATGCAACTCAGACGAGACTGAGTTGAAATCACGAATCAGTTTGATTAAAACTAGTTAGATACTTCATCCAATATTAAGTTGTCCACACCGATCCAAAAATTATCTACTGTGGTGCACGGGCAATCTATAGCCCAACTATAGATTGATTTTATTCCAGAGAGTTTGAGTTGTATCTTACAATACAGATGCAACTCAGACGAAACTGAGTTGAAATCACGAATTAGTTTCGTTGAAACTAATTACAGTCATACTAATACATCATCCAATATCCGGATGTCCTCACCGATCTGAAAGCGATCTACGTGGTTAAGTAACTACGCGCGCGGTCAGTCTATAGATGGACTTTATTTTCTGAACGTCTCCGCATTTCTCTGTTAAGCTGTAGGTTTAATGTCATGAAAGTTGATAAAATCTACTGCGCAGCTTAAACGGCTCCTACACTATAGCAGTGGTTGCCTAAGGATCATGCTGCCCTTTAAGCGACCTTTCATCCTGTCTCTTATTCGAAACCATTGTTAATAAGCGCATTACGTTGGAGAGCATACGTATAAACATTGCTAAAAGGCCTCTCTCAACATTGTGGCGCATTTCTCCACGTTCTATTTGAGCGAAATGATTTAACACTTTATGAACGCGTGGAGCGAGATGGCTATAAAATATTGAAGAAATTAATTACGAAATAGTTATATCAGCTGTTTCTGTACAATATATTGGTGACAAAGAAAAAAGGGAGAGAATGAGATTTTTTGTTGTTTTTTTATGCTTGATGGATTTGCGCTTGACCACAAGCTCACCTGATGGTAAGTGAAGATGTTGTCGAAGGTAGACCGTGCGTATAAAATTTGCCTGTTCATTCTAGCCTTGAATGAACCCATGTTATATCAGTCTTAAACGCGTCTTTCGGGAAGGTGTTCCACAGTTTAAATATTTCATTTACTTACTTCATTTTAGCGCTACATAGGTATATATTAAACATGATTCAGATTCCTAATCAAAAACATGTCTCACATTAAACTAATGATCTAACCACGCTACCTGGAAAAGCAACAGTTAACGATTGGACAGATTCCAGGAATTATATAAAATAGAAATTGGAATATCCATTGGCATTTATCAGGTCACAGAAACATAAAATCACACTGAAAACTCACACTAACACATTCCATACATTTTATTTCTTTAATTACATAATAAACACAATAATTTGAAAACTTAATATTTTATTCTTATAGCAAAAAGGGCATTTTGTTTTCAAATTGTTGTTTTAATATTGTTATCAAACGGAAATAAAAAGAATATTATTGTTAGGAAGTGGGGGAAATAGAACCGCTTGCACTGAAACGGTGCGCAATAGAAACCATGTTAATATTATAACCATGTTTACAGAACGTCTGAAATTTACTTCCTATATCCAATTTTAGTTTACAAATGTAGGGTTGAAAGCAATATGTTTGATAAAAAAAAAAATTGTAGATTCTAAAATTAAAATCCAGTGAAACAACGGAATCAAAAATTATTGTGCAAAATATTTACTCCGTAATTTCATTCCTTTGTAAACAATGAAGTATAAAGTAAAGGCGAGTAAAATTAGCTTTAATTAACAAAAAACAAAGCGAATACTTACAGCTTAATTATAGCCACATAAAAAACACTTGAGGGTAATCCAAGTCACACAGAGGGGTTATTAAGGGGTGAGTGAATGGGTTTATAGCACTCTTATATTACTTGTTGTCATATTGTAGCTGCTTGTAGCACTTTTATAAAGACTAGATTTATATCACAGGTTCGGGGTGTGCTCTCTAGCGCACACTAGTAGGTACTGGGGAACTCGATACGTGGAGCGAGCGGGAGTATTTTTGGAGATGCCCATGCGTGTGCGTCGAAGATTTATTTTCTTACCGTCACGGTTTACTTTTGGACTTGGAAAGGTCATTGGACAGTTGCGCTTTGATTGTTTGGTGTGATACCTATGTTTATATTTCAGCAAGGGTAGTTTGGAAGTCACAAAGGCATGTATAAAATAAGTATAAGCATCACGTTATTTAAATAGTATACATACATATAAGATATCTATATATTTTTACCTATTCTTATGACACCGTTGGCATTTAAAATAAAACAATGCGTTGCTTTTTTTCCAAAAGAAACGACATGTAATGTTTATTATTAAGAATGCAGTATTTTCAATTTTAATACAATTTTTCATATGACAGTATAATTTGACATGATAAAGAAAAGAAAATAATATATTTCTTCATCATCTATGCCATGCACCAAGGTTTCATTAAAGAAATACTCTTTCTTTATATACATAGACTCACGCCGGTTTCCCAGAGGCGTAGGCAGAGATAACGGATTTTCATTTGTCACAATCTTTGCATACCTCTTCTGCCTCGAGTACTGTCATTATATTCTTCATACATGCTCGCCGGTTTAGGGTACTTCTGACCTGCCCTTTCTTGAGAACATCTCCAATTTGGTCAGAGAATATTCGACGTGGACTTGTATTATATACAGGAATTGTGTAGCATGGGTGTTTCTAAATAAACTGCGCAAGTATAAGATTGCTTTACGCATTGGTGGTTTCAAATGAAAAACTGATTACTCTAAAAACTTTCGGTTAGAAAGTTTTTGAAATAAAACATTTCTCTTGACGTAAGAGAACTAATAATTTTCATGCGTAAAAAAAGGAAAATTATTTGATTTTTATATGTTTATGAGCTTAATTATTTGATTTACCTGATATTATTTTATTACAATTGTAATATAGACTCACTGTACACTTATAAACTTTCGCGTATCATAATTATATATGAACATTGTTAACAGGTATTAACGCGACTAACCTTATTGTTATTTTCCCGACGTTTCGACCAAGTTGCATTGATCGTGGTCACGGGATGACTCCATGATCAAGACTCAATGATCTCACAGTTAAACTGCGTAGGCAGTTTTGTGGGGCTAATTAGTTTTATTATTATTATTACTAAACAATTTAAGACAAATAAAGCAAACGAACCAAACGTTGTCCAATTAAATAGTCTTATAAAGCTCCTGAAGTTGCATCCACTTACTACACCATGTCACAATAAATACTTGTCCTGTGTGAGAATAAAACCCGAAAATCGCCACAACGCTACACGTGCAACTTGTTTTGTTTTGCAATTGTGAAGTATAACATTGAATATGAACTATTTTAGTACCAACCTAAATACCAGAATGAAAGCGTTAATATTCGCAATTGCTCAACATCTAACAAAAAAAATTTAGATTCGAAATTAAAAATGAATGAATTCTGCAAACTCTTAAATCGTTTCAGAATTAATTTTGCTTTATTTTAATACGTTCAGTGAGACGCTCATAGCTAGATATTCTCACTAGGGGCTACCGGCTAAGTCGCCGAACATCGGCATAGTGATCGGCGTTCAAATAAATAAAGGTTAAAAATGACTTAATCAATCGTTAAATCGGCTTCCATGAGCACATGTCATAAATGGTCCGGAATCGATTTTCAACGTCGAAGCCGATGATCTCACTGGTCCGTAAGTGATCGGCGAAGTTAAACAACTAAGCTCCCGGTCAGTCCATAGATGGGTGACCACCAAAGTGGTTCAATTTCTGAGCATCTCCGTGCTTCGGAGAGCACGTTAAGGTATCGGTCCCGGTTGTAGCCATTAGACAACAGTCGTTAAGCCATGACATAGGCCTACTGGGCGGCTTGAACAACTCTGACGCTAGGGTAACCACTGCCCATACGATAAGTAAGTAAGATTATGTTTGTTTGTATATGACTGTTTAATTTAGGTAAGGTTGAGTCTTCCAAGGTACACTACGTTGAAATTACATACAGGAAATATGGAAATATAGGAAATATAGAGTGTACCGGGATATTATTGGATAATCATCATCATCTTGTTAGTCGAATGACAGGCCTGTTGGCGTGGTTGGCAAATGCTTGATTTTCACGCTGGAGGTCATGGCTTCGATTCCCACCCAGGACAGATATTTGTATGCATGAACATATTTGTTTGTCCTGAGTCTGGGTGTAATTTATCTATATACTCGTAAGTATGTATTTACAAAAGAAAAGCAGTATATCAGTTATCCGGTTGCCATAGTACAAGCCCTGCTTAGTTTTGGCCGTGTGTAACTAATTTACCAGGATATTATATTATATTATTATATTAATGAAGTTCACTGCTGGACTAAGGCCTCCCCAAAAGATTTCCACAACGTAGTTGTGTCCATCATTTCAAGGGATATGCCATAATTGAGTTGGCGATCGCAGTATGATAGTCATAGTATACAGAGACGCTGCTGCCCGTTCTCTGATAGATATTTCCTCAGTGTGACTTCTACGCTCTCCACGGGATGAGATGGGGTGGCGATATTCTATGCCGTCACACACACACAGTATATTTTATGTATTATCGACGTTCACCGTAGCCTAGTTGGTTGTGCTCCCGCCTACGAAGCTGGTGGTCCTGGGTTCGAATCCCGGTAAGAGCAAATATTTGTGTGATGAGCACGTATATTTGTTTCTGAGTCATGGATGTTTTCTATGTATATAAGTATTTATCTATCTATATAAGTATGTATATCGTCGCCTGGTACCCATAGTACAAGCTTTGCTTAGTTTGGGGCTAGGATGATCTGTGTGACATTGTCCCTAGATATTATTATTATTATTGGATACCCATCACCATATCTAAAGTAGCCGCTTATCCTTCTCACGCAGTCTTCACAACATAACGCGACATTATTTACACACGGCTATCTGATTCCAAACTAAGCTGACTTATACAATGGAAATCAGATAACTGATATAGGTACTACATATACTATATTTTTTTGCAAATTACATACTTATATAGGTAATTACACCCAGACTCAGGACTAACAGACATGTTCATGCACACAAATATCTGTTCTGGGTGGGAATCGAACCCATGACCTCCGGAGTGAAAAGCAAGCATTTGCCAACCACGCCAACAGGCATAATGTAAACGATCACAAAGAGACGCACACAATGTGAATTCATCCTTTCTCCGTAGTATAAATGCTATTTTAAGACACGAAGTGTTTTATTTGTATGAAGAACGCAATAAGGGTCTTTGTTTGTGTCTCCGACGAATGATTAGCTGTTAGTGATGTTTTTCCTGGTTTGTGAAGGGAATTCCGCCTGCTTATACATGTACTAGCTGTGTCTCGCGGTTTAACCCGCGTTAAACTATATAAATTATCACAGCTCCTCCCCCGTACCTAGGTGATAATATGCAGCCTATATGTTGACCCGACCTCTTAGTAATATTCATGCAAAATTTGAAGTAAGTCCATGCAGTACTTTTTGAGTTTAGCCCAGACATACATACAGACAAACAGACAAAAATCCTAATAACTATATTTTTGGCTTCGATATCGATTGTAGATCACGCCCAAATTATCCTTTAAAAAAATATTCAATGTACAGTTTTAACTTTCCTACGATTTTATTATATGTATAGAAATATCCCAAAATTTAAAGATGGCAGAACACACATTTTTAAAAAGGAATTGACTCAACTACTGGACGAAAAGTGCTACTATTCTGTTAATGATTTCCTTAGCGATAATTCTTTGTAGAATTATTGATTGTTAACATAGTTATTATTGTATGCTGAAAGTATTAATTTATAATTTAATGTAATTAATTTAATTTATGTTTTACATTTGATTGTTACAATTGTTATATGTTTGGACTACTTATATCAAGATGACATATTGAATTTTACATTTATTTTTACTGATTTATATACTATGTTTGTGTTAGTTTTCATGCCGTTATGGTAGATTGTATTGGATTCCATTTCTTAACGCTAGCAACACTTTTATTTTGTTACCTTTCATGACAAATAAAAAAATATTTGGTTTGATTTTGATTTGATTTGATTTGCTCCGCGATAGTACGTTGCTACAATTAATGAGATTCCGTATTAGAATAAAGTAAAAACCTCAGTAGAAGCTTTTTTATCCAAAATTAAACAAGTTTCACAAGATTGTGCAATTGACGGACTTATCGCTAGCGATATCTTTCAGGTAACCGTTGAATGTACAGGCCAACACATCAAGCTATCCCAATCTGTCAAGTTTCCCCAATTGAAAGTGAACCTTATGCTTTTGTGATAAAGTTGAAAATCTATAAAATAAATTTGACAGTTTGGGGTAGCTGGATGTGCTGGCGTCTGTACATACATTCTCATACATTTCTTATTGAGGCTGAGAATTTAGTTTAACTGAGAATAATTTATACTGTACACCTATCTGATATCATAAGGGATCGTAATGTACAGTCGTCAACCGATTACTTGACAAATCATTTGGTCGACCAGTTTTTGTTTTCGCAGTAGTATTTGTGTGGTAATTGTTGGTTTTGCAGTAGACGTCAGAAAGAATTTCTATCTTTTCTTGTGAGAATCCTTCGATATTTAACGAGTCTACACAAAAAGCTGGTTTTAACAGTGGGCTTTGAATTGACATCGTGGTGAAAGGATTAGCCAATCAGCGTGGGTAGCTCGCTGATTCCCCAGGGTGAGCTGGACGCATAGGGAACTAATGGGGATGTCGCTCGGGGAGACTTCATTCAGTCTCATGAGGCAAGAAAATGTAATATACCTAACAAGCACACATAATATTACATAGATGTTTGTTTTGTGTGCATATTAATTACTAGCTGTGCCCCGCGGTTTTACCCGCGATTAACTTTATAAATTATAGCCTATTTGTTAATCTAGGGTATCAGCTAAGTCCATACCAAATTATATTAAAATCGCTCCAGCCGTTTAGACGTGATGAAGTAACAAACATACACACTCACAAACTTTCGCCTTTATAATATTAGTGTGATTTCAAGGTGTCAAAGAATGACCATCAAATGAGAAATACATAAAAGATTTTTTGATTACAAGCAATAAAAAGCAAGGTTGAAAAACATATTATAAACTCCAAGTAATAACAAAGACAAGTCAGACATATCCTACTAATATTATAAACGTGAAAGTTTGTAAGTATGGATGGATGAATGTTTGTTACTCTTCCACGTAAAAACTACTGAATAGATTTTAATGAAATTTTACAATAATATAGCTTATACATCAGAATAACACATAAGCTACAATTTATAATAATATTGTGTAAATTGTCCAAAATATGACGATAATTAGTGCGAAATAAGTAGGAAAAAATCTACCATCTGCGAGCTATTCCGGCGTGCAATGCCAAAACCGCACCTCTAGTACACATCCTGCTGCTGTTATATATGCGAAAGTTTGTGAGTATAGATGTATGGATATATGTTTGTTATTCTTTTACGCCGAAACTACTTTAACGCGGGTGAAAACGCGGGGCATAGCTAGTACTATACGTATATATAACAGTTGGTATTTTTTCAACACTTCCATCTTTTCGTCATTAGTTATCAGTTGTTTGAAACCCACCGACATGAAAGGCAATGTCTTTCTGTCTGCATCACAGCTTTTAAACCGATAAATCAACTGTTTAAAAGTTTTGGGTTGAAAGTCCTGACATTTAATACCTTCAGTTTAAATAAATAAATGAAAATGAAAACGGTTCTTATTCACATAGACTTCAAAAAGCACTTGTATTTACAAGTGAATTTTGACTAAGTATATAGTCAGACGATGAATAACATTGTAGTTTTACAAATTAATTATACTTATATTAATTCTAGTTACAAATAGATTATTAGATCGGGAGTTCGTTGAGTTGTAGTTAGAAGTTAAAGTACATTATTATATTATGTTAATTTAAGTTGAATAAGTTAATAGTATTAAATTAATACATCTATGAAAAAATATTGGGTGACAATTATTAAAGTATTAGGTACTCTTATCGATACTAGCAGCCCAGAACAAGACAAGTTTATTAAAAACTCTCGTGATACCAAAAAATTTCAGACCTCAATTTTGATTACTTAGACATGAAATACCCCATTTATCTTCAATCAGGTGAGATGCCCACGTATTCGCATATTAACGGTGAGAGAAGGATTTACCCCCCGTCAGCAACCACCGCGTGCTGCCCATAGTAGCCCATAGTAAAAGTATGGCGCGGGTTACTCAGTTTTTAGTTTATTTTACAAGACCCTATAGGCCAGTAAAGCATCAAAACCGTCTAGACTAAACAATAACGTCATATTTTAAATAATAAAGTTAATATAAAGAATGTCAACCTTATTTACAATATCATATAGTATAGTTTTAAACTCACATAAATATATTACATAGTGCCAAAAAGCTGGTGATTGAACCAATAAATTAAATAGCAAAGATTATTTTTAAAGGTATTACTAATGTTGACTGGCGTGTTGGTGTAGTGGTTACTAACCCTGTTTGTTAAGCCAACGGTCGTGGGTTCAATCCCCACCGGGACTAATCGTTAGGTGATGGGTTATATTTTTTAGGGTTCCGTAGCCAAATGGCAAAAAACGGAACCCTTATAGATTTGTCATGTCTGTCTGTCTGTCCGTCTGTCCGTCTGTCTGTCTGTCCGTATGTCACAGCCACTTTATTCCGAAACTATAAGAGCTGTACCTACTGTTGAAACTTGGTATGTAGATGCATTCTGTGAACCGCATTAAGAATTTTAAAAAGAAATACAAAAAGAACAATAATTCGGGGGGGTCGACATACATAGCACTGAAACTTAATTTTTTATTTCATTGTACCCATATATGTGGGGTGTGTATGGATAGGTGTTCAAAAATGATATTGAGGTTTTTAATATTATTTTTTTCTAAACTGAATAGTTTGCGCGAGAGACACTTCCAAAGTGGCAAAATGAGTGCCCTCCCCCCCTGTAACTTCTAAAATAAGAGAATGATAAAACTAAAAAAAATATATGATGTACATTACCATGTAAACTAACAAGGAAAATTGGTTTGAACGAGATCTAGCAAGTAGTTTTTTTTAATACGCCATAAACCGCAATATGCTTTCATTTAATCAACTGAAATACTTGCTGCTACGGAACCCTTCATATGCGAGTCTGACTCGCACTTGGCCGGTTTTTTCTATTTAACATTTTCAAATTCATAACAAAATTGAGTACATTATTAAAGCATTCATAAACCACTGAGGTTTGTTATGAATTCTACTCTAATAATATTCATATTAATTTATTTTGTAAAGCCAGTTTACATGTCAATAATGGTAAGTATTTGATAATATCAAAATAAAATAAAACATAATTATATACATCGTTATAATAAAAATAAAGTCAGATCTTGCTAAATACATATCTAATTCACACAAAAAAAAAACTATAAAATAAAATAAAAAAAGGTTTTTAATCACGTAGACATTAAAAATAGTCAAAACATGTTTGTAATATAATTAATATATACCTATCGTAAGACTATATTATTTTAGCTTTTTGTAATTACCGGCTGGGAATACCGTAAAATATATTTCGCATTATATACAATAAAAATTAATAAAATATTCAATTCAATGAAATACTCAATTGTATAATTTCTTGGGGTGGTGCTGCGAAGTCACATCTAATCTATGTTGAAAGGGCCCAGCGGGCCATTCTGAAGGTAGGCGCTGCTCTACCTTTTCGCTTCCCTACAGTCGAATTATATGAAAAATGGAATACACTCACAGTAAGACAAGTCTTTATATTGAATGTTGTGCTAAAGCAACACTCGCAACTCCCATATGACCCTGATCTTGTTAAAGACAAACGTCGAAAGGGCAAAATATGCGAGCCATATCCCGCTAAGACAGCCCTTTCTCAAAGTTTTTACTGTTTTCTCGGACCCTATTTATACAATAAAATTAATTCTCACCTAAACCTATACCCTCTTCTCAAATCAACTTGCAAAGCATCAGTATCAAACTATCTTCAAACTTTAAATTACTCAGACACTGAAAAACTGCTAATTCCACTATCGTAACTACCTTCGCACTGACATCTTTAAATTTCGGATTGTCTCTTATCACTGCCCTCTATCTCTATCTCTCTTGCCCACACACACAAACGCAAAACATTCCATTCACTACACAATCACACACACATTAGTATCCATTTTAGGCTGTTATTTTTATTTAAGCTGTTTTTGTTTTTATTATGATTTTATTCTTTTGTTTTTCTTATGTTTTTATTTTGTTATTCTTCTAGTCTATAAGATCATACTTTACAATGCTATAATTATGTCTTGCTCTGTTATCTTGTTTGTACCTTCTGCGGGAGGGCCTGGTGACTCGTAATACAGGTTATTTTTTAACCTACTTCGAGCGCCAGTCTCTCACAAAGTTAGCCCATAAATAAGTGTCACATTTGTAAACTTAATCATAACTTGTGAGTGAAAAATAAACTATATTATTATTATTATTAATTGTACACGTATGGCGCAGCGGCTAAGGCAGTAGCCTCGCCGCTTCGTGTCGCGGGTTCGAGTCTTGCGCCGGACAACTATTTGGGGACCCACAAATAGTTGTTCTGAGTCTGGATGTAATCTGTATCCATCTATTATAATGTTTGTAAAGTACCCCGCGACACAGGGATTACATTCCCTAGTGCGGGCATTGACTTTCAAAACAAAAAAATTCAATGTGCTGTGTGCTCTGTTCTTTGTCTGGGTGTAATGTTTCTATAATATATATATATATATATATTTAGAAATATATTATAATTACAGAATCACGTTGCCTTTGAGATATCACAAATCTTATATTTTAAGTGATTAGTTAAGTAAATAATAAAAATGTTTATTTATTTACAAACTAATAACTAATCTGACATTGAAACATTTACTTCATTAATTGATAGAAATACTAAATCTACGAAAAAGTATATACATAAATAAATTAAAACTAACTACAGATGGCGTCGTAGCTTTCCTCCGAATCGAGGCCATGAGAAAACGTGCCCAGAAGACTGGCTGCATTACCACGTTGTATAGTTAAACTAATTCTTTGGCCAAAGAAAAAGCCAGCCCTCTGGTCACGGGAAGCGTTAACCAAACGCTTCGAAATCTGGCGATAGAGACCACGGGCACTTTCTTTTAGAAATATATAACTATGTCTATCAGTCGCCTGGCTGGCAGACAACAGTGGGTAGCCAGCCTGACTGCTAAGCTAGAGGTCGTGGGTTCGAGTCCCAACCAGGGCTTTGTGTGATGAGCTCAATTTCTTAATTTAGTTCTGTGTCTGGAATTCTGTAGGCATTTTATCTCCAACTAGCTGTGCCCGCGACTTCGTCCGCGTGTTAATTAGTTTTTTTTTTTTTCAAAAATAAAAGACTTTTCTGAAATAAAAGTAGCCTAAGTTACTCCTTATTACATCAGCTACCTGCCAATAAAAGTCCCGTCAAAATCGGTCCAGCCATTTCAGAGATTAGCCGGAACAAACAGACAGACAGACATACAAAAATTGAAAAAAATGTTATTTTGGAGTATGTACAGTACATATATTCATATACATGTAGTAAAAATCGGTTATTTCAATATTACAAACAGACACTTCAATTTTATTTATTTGTATTGTAGTATTGTATGTATTGTATAGAAGATGTGTAGATATTTATATATTTAGAAATATATAAGTATGTTTATCAGTTGTCGGGTTGCAGTACAGGTTCTGCCTAGTTAGGGATCAGATAGCAATTAGTAAGTTGATTACGTAGTTGTTACAAAGATATACATATATTCTTTTTATCGTGTTGATGGAAAGAATTAGATTTTATCATCCCAAAATAGCTTTGACTGAAGCGTCATATAAGTCCTGAAGGGAATAAGAGACGATGGTGAGATGTTTATTATTTTGATAATTTATTTAATGTACCTTTGACTTGAAGTGGATCCTAGAAATCATATTGAATACGAAATAATTTACTATTTTAGACTTTCAGGCGTCGTTTTTTGGTATTTATTTAAGATTTTTCTTTTGATCAAATAGTGTTTTCAACCGAGAAAGTAATGTCATTCACATTGTGAAAATTAAGCTTGCGATTACGCGGTCATTGACCAGCTATGACATTTGAAGTACCTGTGAATGAAACGAATGTGTTGTTTATCGAAATTCTGTGCTATTTAGATATCACTGAAGGTGAACTATTATTGGGAAGGTACAGACGTCAGCACATCCAGCTACCTCAATCTGTCAAATTTCTTTTAGATTTTCAACTTTAACACAAAGCATAAGGTTGACTTTCAATTGGGGGAGTTTGACATATTGGGGTAGCTTAATGTGCTGGCGTCTGTACATTTCGCTTGGGTCAGTGAGGGCAAACGTAAAACTATTGGAGAAGAACATTATCTTTTTTAAATCATTTTGTTGACTTTGGTGAAAATAAATGCATTCCAAGAAAATTTACTTATCTGGCTAGGAATCGAAGCGGGTGAAGTATTGGACAATTAATTTAAGAACTTTAGATAGATAGATACTGTAAAATGTTTTTTTACAGTTTGTGCAATAAAGTGTACTAGATACACTTTATTGCACAAACTGTAAAAAAACATTTTACAGTATCTATCTATCTAAAGTTCTTAAATTAGTACACTTTATTGCACAAACTGTAAAAAAACATTTTACAGAAAATACCTTAATATTTAAATAATGAACGATTGGCGGTCTTATCGCATAATAATAATAAGACTTTATTTCAGACCAAATTAGTGCCCAATAAGTTAGTAACAATTTTCTTATAATAGAGATTTTTTCCAACTTTACTTCTCTACTCAAAGGGGTCAATAATAATAATAATAATATCTGGGGACAATGTCACACAGATCATCCTAGCCCCAAACTAAGCAAAACTTGTACTATGGGTACAAGGCGACGATATACATACTTATATACTTATTGGGAGTTTTAGAATTTCCACTCTAAAACTCCTAAACAAAGAAGCAATGTAAATGACATTATTGACGATAGTCAATGAAAGATTTTACAATTGATTTTCGTTATTTTTTTCAACTTTTACGCTAATTGTGTAATTACAACAAATAAGCATTTTTAGCAGATTATTTTAGTATATAAGGTAAAAACCTACTAACAAAAGGATTCATCACATAGCTAGAACAAGTGAAGATCATTAGAGACTCTCGAAACACTACATACCTACAAACCGATATATCTAAAGCTAAGCTAAAACACACTAAAAATTGCTTCTGCTGCGAGTATTCTACATGGTGGAGGCGCCGGGTATGTGCGGCGGCGGCGCCTGTCCACTGCTGTGTCTCATACAGACGCCAGCACATCCAGCTACCCCAATCTGGCAAATTTCTTTTATAGATTTTCAACATTATCACTTTCTTTATGTTGCATCATATAATGAGATACGAACGATTGTTACATATAGGTATTTCTAGAAAACAAAGCCTATGGATAATACCTACTTACATCCTCCGGGAGGGTGTAGCAAGAGAAACCTTAATTTAATCTGAGAGGCAGAGACCCCGGATAAGTTGAGGATGTTAGTTCCGAAACAGCTGGACGATTAAATTTATGATTTCCCATTTTTAGGTTTACACTTTGAATTGCGAATAATATTATGAAACTAAAATTTAATACCGAGATACATGTAATATAATAATATCATCCTGAGACATTATTTACACACGGCCATCTGATCCCAAACTAAGCAGAACTTGTACTATGGAAACCAGATAACTGATATACTAATAATAATTTACTCTTATAAATACATACTTATATAGGTAGCAACATCCAGACCGAGGAAAACAGACATGTTCATGCACACAAATATCTGTCCTGGGTGGGAATCGAACCCACGACATCCGGCGTGAAAGCAAACATTTGCCAACCACGCCAACAGGCCCGTAATATATTATAAAGAAGTGTGCAAGGATCGCGATCAATGTAAATTCGTTGCCTCTGCCTACCCCTTTGTGAAAAAGGCGCGATGAAAAAGAGTGTGATGTAAGTGTGATTACATGACTGAAGTATATCTTAGATATACGAAACCTAACTGGCTATGAGAGAAAGAGAGAAAGCAAACGTGTGTTCTCACCTCTCTCCATTTCTCTAACAGTAATATATGAAACGTAGCTCCCTCTCTTTCTATCTTCCCTCTTAGCTTCCGTTCTCCTCACCCGAGCATACGTTTGGCAATGATCCCGTCACGCACCCACGTGTGATACCATGACTGAAGTAAATCTTAGATATACTTCAGTCACCGTAGCCTAGTTGGTAGTGCTCCTGCCTACAAAGCTGGTGGTCCTGGGTTCGAATTCCGGTAAGTGCAAATATTTGTGTGATGAGCACGAATATTTGTTTCTGAGTCATGGACGTTTTCTATGTATTTAAGTATTTAGCTATCTATATAAGTATGTATATCGCCTGGTACCCAAACTACAAGCTTTGCTTAGTTTGGGGCTAGGATGGTCCGTGTGACATTGTCCCTAGACATAAAAAAAAAATACGAAACCTAACTGGCTATGAGAGAAAGAGAGAGAGAAATCAAACGTGTGTTCTCTCTACATTCCCTTACAGTAATATATGAAACGTAGCTCCCTCTCTTTCTATCCTCACTAACTTATTATCTCAACTTCCGTTCCCCTCGCCCGATCACACTTTTGGTAACGATCCCGTCAAGCATTTACCAGCTCACTCCCCAAGGCAAACGGACGTAAAGAATCCTCTCTACCTTTCTCTAACAGTAATATATGAAACGTAGCTCCCTCTCTTTCTATCCTCACTAACTTATTATCTCAACTTCCGTTCCCCTCGCCCGACTACTTTTGGTAACGATCCCGTCAAGCATTTACCAGCTCACTCCCCAAGGCAAACGGACGTAAAGAATCCTCTCTACCTTTCTCTAACAGTAATATATGAAACGTAGCTCCCTCTCTTTCTATCCTCACTAACTTATTATCTCAACTTCCGTTCCCCTCGCCGATCACACTTTTGGTAACGATCCCGTCAAGCATTTACCAACTCACTCCCCAAGGCAAACGGACGTAAAAAATGTTTACTACAAAAACTGCAAAGCATAGACACCTGAAATTCTTTTCGATATGTTATTGCAGACAAACCTCAGAGTTCCATCCGACTATTCGACTTATACGTACCTGAAAATAAAAGAATTTACACATTAATTTAAATCATCATCATTATCATCATATCAGCCGAAAGACGTCCACTGCTGGACAAAGACCTCCCCCAAAGATCTCCACAATTGCCGGTCTATAAAATCTTATACTCAATTTAAATATCATAACAATTTTATTCATGGATATACCATAATTTTGGGATGTCTCTTGTTGCACACCTACTGCTATTAGTTATTGTTCAGCTCCTATCCATCCTAAGGTTGTCTGGAAGAGATCGCTTTCTGCGATAAGGGGGGTCTTATCGCAGAAAGCGATCTCTTCCAGACAACCTTAGAGGGGTAGGCAGAGGCAACGAATTTCTATTAATCACGATCCTTGCACACTTATTTATAATATATTACGGGCCTGTTGGCGTGGTTGGCAAATGCTTGCTTTCACGCCGGAGGTCGTGGGTTCGATTTCCACCCAGGACAGATATTTGTGTGCATGAACATGTCTGTTTGTCCTGAGTATGGGTGTTATCTATACATATAATAAAATCGTAGGAAAGTCAAAACTGTACATTGAATATTTTTTTAAAAGGATACTTGGGGCGTGATCTACAATCGATATCGAAACCAAAAATATAATTTTTAGAATTTTTGTCTTTGTCTGTATGTATGTCCGGGCTAAACTCAAAAAGTACTGCATGGATTAACTTCAAATTTTGCATTAATATTACTAAGAGGTCGGGTCAACATATAGGCTACATATTATCACGCTATCACCTACGGGGGAGGAGCTGTGATCTTATCTATATACATATAATAAAATCGTAGGAAAGTCAAAACTGTACATTGAATATTTTTTTAAAAGGATACTTGGGGCGTGATCTACAATCGATATCGAAACCAAAAATATATTTTTTTGAATTTTTGTCTGTTAGTCTGTTTGTCTGTATGTATGTCCGGGCTAAACTCAAAAAGTACTGCATGGATTAACTTCAAATTTTGCATTAATATTACTAAGAGGTCGGGTCAACATATAGGCTACATATTATCACGCTATCACCTACGGGGGAGGAGCTGTGATCTTATCTATATACATATAATAAAATCGTAGGAAAGTTAAAACTGTACATTGAATATTTTTTTAAAGGATAATTTGGGCGTGATCTACAATCGATATCGAAACCAAAAATATAATTTTTAGAATTTTTGTCTGTTTGTCTGTATGTATGTCCGGGCTAAACTCAAAAAGTACTGCATGGATTAACTTCAAATTTTGCATTAATATTACTAAGAGGTTGGGTCAACATATAGGCTATATATAATCACGCTATCACCTACGGGGGAGGAGCTGTGATCTTATCTATACATATAATAAAATCGTAGGAAAGTCAAAACTGTACATTGAATATTTTTTTAAAAGGATACTTGGGGCGTGGTCTACAGTCGAGATCGAAACCAAAAATATAGTTTTTTGAATTTTAGTCTGTTTGTCTGTATGTATGTCCGGGCTAAACTCAAAAAGTACTGCATGGATTAACTTCAAATTTTGCATTAATATTACTAAGAGGTCGGGTCAACTTAATCTAATGGGAGTAACCTTTGTGATTAATGCATCGTTATTTTAGTTTATTTGACTTACTGACTTTACTTAAAGATGACATCTGGTATTTTTTTTTAAATAACAGTACGAAGCAGTCTTAAGTTTATTTCATAGCTAGGCTATTTATAGGTTAGGTTTTCTTAAATTTATATTGCTTATTTCTTTTTAAAGTTATATTTTTTAGATTAAGCTAGAAGCAAGTAGTTATACTGGTCATCATTCGTAATTGTCGCGGACGAAGTCGCGGGCACCAGCTAGTTATCTATATAAGTATGTATTTATAAAAGAAAATTATTATATGTAGGTTTTGTACAACTTGTCTATGTGATATCTCATGTCATATTTATTTTTATGGTGTACAATAAATAGTATTCTATTATATAAATATAATTGAATGATATCTTATGTTTTAGATGTGTGGTGACAGCGGTGAATATCAAAATATCATCACCCCATATCATCCCGTATGGGGCGTACAAGACGACCCGAGGGAATATCTACCAGAAGATTTGCAGCAGAATATTTCTGAGTACTATGACCATCTTACTGCGATGCCAACCCATCTGCCGAGCATGGTGATTATGGCATATCCCCCTAAGATGATTTTTGGAGGAGGCTTTTGTTCATCAGAAGACTATTTTTTTTTTCAAGTTTACGCCCGCACTGCGGAATCTAATTCCTGTGTGGGTACTTTACAAACATATATTAGACGGACCCAAATTACATCCAGACTCAGAATTTATGGGTCACACAAATATTTGTCCGGCGCGGGACTCGACCCGCGATTCTAAGCGGCGAGGCGACTGTCTTAGCCGCTGCGCCACACGTGCAGTCAGTTCTTCCAGCTGTTATGATATTTACAATTTTTAATCAAGTTTACTTTAGTTTTATCTATACATATAATAAAATCGTAGGAAATTCAAAACTGTACATTAAATATTTTTTTAAAGCGATACTTGGGGCGTGATCTACAATCGTTATCGAAGCCAAAAATATAGTTTTTAGAAGTTTTGTCTGTTTATCTGTTTGTCTGTATGTATGTCCGGGCTAAACTCAAAAATTACTACATGAATTTACTTTAAATTTTGCATGAATATTACTAAGACGTCGGGTCAACAAATAGGCTACATATTATCACGCTATCACCTTCGGGGGAGGAGCTGTGATAATTTATAACATTTAACGCGGGTGAAACTGCGGGGCACAGCTAGTAGATACTAAAGTAAACTAGATAAAAAATTGTATGAAGTAAACAAAATCCGTATCTAAATAACTTTCGCGGCTATAATTAAAATTGATCAAATCTACCTGTGCTCTTCAAATGCCAATGACTTGAATATAAATAGAAGCGACATGTGCCAAAATGTGCAGTGGTATTCGAGTGTTTGATCTGAGTAAAACAAAATTAGATTGCAGTAGATGCAATTTTTGACCTTTCTTTTACACACTTATGCCATGTGGTTAATCATGAAAAAATCTTAGTAATGTTATTTTTTTAATGTTTACCAAATCGCATAAGTCTCTATCTTTTTATTAAGAGGTCTTTGTAAGCGATAACCTACCGGTACCTTTTCTATTCTATTAATAATATAAATACTTACGCTCTGTTAATGGTGTGAAATAAAGTATAATTACCTTATTTTAATGCATCACAAAACAATAGAAACAATATTATACAAAAACGGCCTTAAGGTTCGATATTTATCAGGCAACGGTTGAATGGATCAGGATTAGAGATGTAAAATGACTAAATATGACCAGTCACAATTGTCATAAACCTTAAATGACCGGTCATTTACTCTCAAATTCAGTCAATTTGACTCAAATATTACTGTCTATTCTCACTACCACCCTATTATTTATTTATTTAGGTATCCAATTTATATGGAAGTTTCAATTAAGCAACGTTTTATTTTCTATTATATCAAGAGAGGATAAGACGACATCAAATTCGATGCGCGAGGCGATGCGACGTTGCCATTTTGTCTTAAATGCACGCAGGATTAGAAATGTAAAATGTTTAACACTATATAACAATACTATAAGTCATAAAAATCCGTTATTGTTTCAATTTAGAAGTTGTAGACTTTTATCAACAACAAAAACTTAAAACTTACTGAAATCAAATTGACTGAAAATGACTGTTTTTGACAGTTAATGACCATTTTTGACTAATTTGTAAATGACAGTCAGTCTAATTCGGTCACTTTAGTCATATTCAACACTAATTAGGATTGAAGAAAAGGTGGTTGGGTTTTCGGCGTAGAAAGAATATCAGGGATACCCGATACCATCCCGTGGGTATCGTAAAAGGCGACTAAGGGATATTACATGTAGTCGGGAGTAGCAGTCAGCAGTGCTACCTGTGTACTATGGGTACTACCTAACTGCACCCAACTCGCATACCAAGCGCGGTGACTACGGCAAAACCCTGCGTGATTGGCATGGGAACGTGGAACCGTTGTGGAGCCCTACGTCTAGTAGTGGACGATAACAAGCTGATGTAATATAATATAATAAAACAATTTATATTTCATTGCACTGGATTTGACGGTCGCCGTAGCCTAGTTGGTAGTGCTTCTGCCTACGAAGCTGGTGGTCCTTGGTTCGAATCCCGGTAAGTGCAAATATTTATGTGATGAGCACGAATATTTGTTTCTGAGTCATGGATGTTTTCTATGTATTTAAGTATTTATCTATCTATATAAGTATGTATATCGTCGCCTGGTACCCATAGTACAAGCTTTGCTTAGTTTGGGGCTAGAATGATCTGTGTGACATTGTCCCTAGATATTACTATTATTGGACGCAGATAAAACTACCAACACAGGTGTACAAAAATTTTCAGGCTTTTGACATTATAACTTACAAAAGGTACGGACGCTGTTTCCAAACTAGGCTAAAACCTATTTATATATTGGTAGTTAGTGTTCAGTCGTAAAACGCGACACGGTTGTTCTTAAGCCATGGAATGTGCTGCACTAACATTCATCATTTCATACAGTTATTAATTGTTATTGCATAGATAAATTAAATTAACATCCAACCTATTTAGACTGTTGCTGTGTGTGTGTGTGTGCGCGCGATATAATAATAATAATGTCCTCCTAGCCGAATTTCGGCCACGGCGGCCAGTCTCAACAGAGATTAGCCATCTGCGCGGGACATTATTATAGTGCACAAGTGTGTGCGCCAACGCAGGAGCACTTTCTATTCAGTCACTTTCATGATCTAATAGCGACACGACCGGAAAGAGGTCAGGTACAGGACCAACGGCTTTACATGCTCTCCGAGGCACGGGGGTATAATACTGCCAACTCCCAGACTTCGGGCTGATGTTCAGAAATTTTTCTATTTACAGAAATGTCTCAAAATCGCTTTTGGCCCGACCTGGGATTTGAACCCAGGACCTCGTTCTCTGCGGCTGAACACGCTACCGCTAGACCAACGAGGCAGACAAAGCGCGCGATATAGCCGGTTAGTAGATTTTTTTTTATATCAGAGTGCGACAAACGAGCAAGTGGGTCACCTGATGGTAAGTGATCACCGCCATCCATGGACAGTCGCAACTCCAGAGGTGCCGCGGGTGCGTTGCCGGCCTTTAAAAGTCAGCAAACAAGTGTTGCTGACCCTTCCCCCCATCCCAATGAGCTCTGCCGACCTTACTCTCACTCGAAAACACAACATTAAAATGATTTATGTTATTATTCAGGAGTGTCTTCTGTAAGGTGGAGGTACTTCCCCAGTCCGACTGCTCTTTGAGCGAATGAACGCTATGCCCTCCCTCTAAATGAATGACCTGGTAAAATAATTTTATAAGAAGAAAAAATATTTATTGAGCACACATAATAAAGATACAAAAAGACACAATCAGAGTAACAATGGCGACATACAATATAAATACCTTATAAAATACTCTATTATTGTAACTAAAACAGATTTAGTGCGCTCAAATGGCTAGCAGCCCAGCATGATGTTACAACCACAATATGGCTGTAACGCTGATTTTCAGCTACCTGCCACAGTGAGTCACAAATGTGCTACGCAAATTACGTACATAAGACAATATTTTTCTTAAAAATTATAATATAATTATATAGAACAAAATAAAAGAATACGGTTTAAAAGAAACAAACAAAGAAATCTAAATAAAAGATAATTAAAATAAAAGCAACATAAAATAAAATAAAGTCGTACTGCTCCGATTCGCTGTCAATATACCGTAACCCATTGCAAATATACTTCGGTCGATGGCTTACAATTGTACTTATAAGATGTATTT
The DNA here is from genome assembly GCA_951640165.1 of Pseudoips prasinana. Lineage (NCBI taxonomy): Eukaryota > Metazoa > Arthropoda > Insecta > Lepidoptera > Nolidae > Pseudoips > Pseudoips prasinana. The sequence continues at coordinate 10,112,856 of OX621259.1, read as the reverse complement.
TAAATAGAATTAAATCAGACTATTTTGTAAATTTGTTTACTGGTGATATCTCATTAAATCTTTTAGAGTTCAAATACCCCTTGTTACCATCAAATTAATGAGAGTCAAATAAAGCAATTTCGCGGAATGGTTATGGAGTTGTTAGTGAAATTAAATTCCAAACCTTCAGCCTAATATTTTAATCTAAATTATTATAAGTTTCAGTAGATGTAATTAACTTATAATAATGTCCTGGGACATTATTTACACGGCCATGCGATCCCGTCCGTATATTATAATCAATTAAATAAGATTATAATATGCTAACAACGTAAGTGCAAAGTATTTCTTGTAATATTAAAAAAAAAACCAGCCAAGTGCGAGTCGGACTCGCCCATGAAGGGTTCCGTAGCAACAAGTATTTTAGTTGATTAAATGAAAGCTAAATTGCGGTTTACGGTTTATGACGTATTAAAAAAATTACTTATTAGATCACGTTCAAACCAATTTTCGGTGGAAGTTTGCATGGTAATGTACATCATATATTTGTTTTAGTTTTATCATTATCTTATTTTAGAAGCTACAGGGAGGGGGGGGGGGACACTCATTTTACCACTTTGGAAGTGTCTCTCACGCAAACTATTCAGTTTAGAAAAAAATGATATTTGAAACCTCAATATCATTTTTAAAGACCTATCCATAGATAAATACTGAAATATATCAGAAATGTTGAGATCCGCAGGCGAACCAAAGTAACCGACATAGCCGTAAGAATTGCCAAGCTGAAGTGGCAGTGGGCAGGGCACATAGCTCGTAGAACCGACGGCCGCTGGGGCAGAAAGGTTCTCGAGTGGCGACCACGAACTGGAAGACGCAGCATGGGCAGGCCCCCTACAAGATGGATCGATGATCTTGTGCGGGTCGCTGGAAATCACTGGATGCGGATAGCGCAAGACCGGCAATTGTGGAGATCTTTGGGGGAGGCCTTTGTCCAGCAGTGGAAGTCTTTCGGCTGATATGATGATGATGATCCATAGATACACCACATGAATGGGTTGGATAAAAAAAATGTTGAGTTTCAGTTCTATTTATGGGGAGCCCCCAAAATTATTGCTCTTTTTCAATTTTGGTGTGAAAATCTTAATGCGGTTTACAAAATACATCTACTTACCAAGTTTCAACATTATAGTTAGTTCTTGTAGTTTCTCTTATAGTTTCGGAAAAAAGTGACTGTGACATACGGATGGACAGACAGACAGATAAACATGACGAATCTATAAGGGTTCCGTTTTTTGCCATTTGGCTACGGAACCCTAAAAACTCGTGAGTCTATGCATGTATTTCTTGTAATAAACTTGACTAAACTAATTGATATCGTCTTAACACACAGTGATAAGCGAGTTACGCCAAATCCCAACCAATAATTCAATATACAAAGAAACAAAAAACAAATCATTGATTTTTTGATCCCCTTTGTTATATCGTAGACGGGGCCCTGTATTTGCTTTATAGGTTCTCTATCACTCACTTGCTTTACTTCCTTATTTATTTGAAGTCACTATTAATGCAGTCCATGTCAATGGTTAAGTATTTAAAAATATCTACTTAAGAAACTGGGAAATACATACAGTTTTCAAAAGTACTTACTTATCGTATGGGCAGTGGTTACCCTAGTGTCAGAGTTGTTCAAGCCACCCAGTAGGCGTCTGACACGACTTAACGACTGTTGGCTAATGACTAAAACCGGGACCGACAGCTTAACGTACTAGAACGATGTAACGACGACGCTTAGAAATTTCATCACTTTAGCAGTCACCCATCAATGGACTGACCTAGATTGCGAGCCTAGTTGCTTAACCACGACGGTCGCTTACGAACCGGTGAGAATATCTAGCTATGAACGCCTCAAAAAGCGCTTTCAAAAGTAGCAGATATAGTTGCTTTTTATCATTGTCCTATACAAAATACAAAGTATAATAATGTTGTGCAAATTATAAATAATATACTGCACAACAACTGATTGTATAACAAAACAATACTTACTTACCTTTAAAATTTATAATTAAATTAACTTGAAAAATATTTTGAACAGACTTAAAAAAGGATAGTTTAGATATCTTTAAAATTATTTGTAAACATTTAAATACGGCTGGAATTCGGACCCACGAATTCGTATCCGGCCCCATGTGCGATAACCGCAAATGCTCCGCCACCGCACCTTGGTATTCAGACTCAAAATACTATCCATCCGATGCTCCATTAACTTAATGCAACGTAGATTGTGTGGTGATCAATTTGACTGTTTTCTTTCCTTTGATTTATGTAATTTATAATAGGCATAATTATAATGTCTTGGGACATTATTCACACCCGGTCATCTGATCCCAAACTAAGCAGAACTTGTACTATGGAAATCAGATAATTGAAAAACTAGGTACTTTTCTTTTGTAAATACATACGTATATAGATAATACACCTAGACTCAGGACAAACAAACATGTTCATGCACACAAATATCTGTCCTGGATGGGAATCTAGCCCACGATCTGCGTCGTGAAAGGCAAGTATTTACCAAACCAAACGCTTTGCATTGCGAATAATGCAATAAAATTAAAATTTAAGTATTTACCAACCACGCCAACAGGACCTTCAATTTCTCAGTTGCTTGTGAACAAATTTTGATATATTTTTCTATTCAATAGGAAACCAAACATATGTAAATTTGTTCAAGTCAGTTGTTATAAATAATGGTCGAATTCAGTTATATGATTATTAGAGCAGTAATTATTACATTCACTTGTTACATATAACATTTGAAAGTTAAAGACAACACGTCTCTCAAACGAATAATTATTAAGGGTTAAAGTTTTACTAAAGCCACAGTATTAAAAATATAGACAGTACGGAAACTTCTTACAAACTCGAAACGGCACACTCACACAAACGTGCGCATCGGCAAGACCCCTAAGCGGTTATCGCGGTGGTGTCAGTAGTGAGTGCCGCGTCAAGACGAGTGGTCACGTATAAGTTTAACTCTGAGATCTTTTCAAAAATGCTATGACCATATTAGGTATAATACGGCTGTTTTAACCCGGCTTTATTTTATAATAATAATAATATCTTAGGACATTATTCACACACGGTCATACGATCCTAAACTAAGCAGAGCTTATACTTTGGAAACCAGATAACGGATATACTTTATATCCAATTTTGTTATGGAAATACATACTCATGTAGAAAATTACACCCATACTCAGGACAAACAGACATGTTCATGCACATATCTGTCTTGGGTGGGAATCGAATCTTTTTATCTTGTTGCATCAGAAAAGCAGTGCTGCAACAGTTAATGTCGCTGCTATTGCAGAGATGGAACCAATTCGGACTCGCACAGATAGCAATTAAGAATTTCTTTATGTGTACTTACCTATATATTATAATTTATTTGCATATATTTGGATAGGCAGAGATCTGCGTTAAAAATGTTAGTAATAATAATTCTGTCTAACTCTCTGATACGTTATGATTGTTGAATCAGACTGTTAGTTTTAAATTTAAATACGCATATTTTAAAAATAAAACATTGTTTCGAGCATGGAGATGAAAATTGTTACTGGGAACATATTTTGCACATTTAGAGATCACTCAAGTTTATTCATATATGTTTATCAATTTAGAACGTAGAGCTGAAATTTCTGACGCAGGAGAAAGGTTTGTTATCTGTTATCAAGGGACCTAATTTCTACACCAAATTTGTATATATTATGTGGGGAAGAAGTAATAATAATAATTTCGGCCACGGCGGCCAGTCTCAACAGAGATTAGCCATCTGCGCGGAACATATTATAGTGCACAAGTGTGTGCCCATCACTCTCATGATCCGATGGGACGCCTAGCGACACGACCGGTAAGAGGTCAGGTATAGGAACGACGCCTTTACGTGCTCTCCGAGGCATGGGGGTATGATACCGCCACCTCCCAGACTTAGGGCTGATGCTGAGAATTATTTTCTTTTTACAGAAAAGACCCAAAATCACTTATAACCCGACACGGGATTTGAACCCAGGACTTGTTCTCTGCGGGTGAATACGCTACCGCTAGACCAAATAATATAGAAATACTAACGGGTGTTTTTTTAGGGCCAGAACGCAACAGTCAAGGGTGACCGCTAAAGAGCCATAATTACAGATTTTTTCATTCATCAATTGAACAATCTGACTTATGCAGGAACTCTGGTTGCAACAAGACGGGGCAACATGTCACACAGCGCTTGGTATGGCATAGTTTTACGTGATGATGATGTGGGCCCGGCCGATTTGACGGTCACCGTAGCCTAGTTGGTAGTGCTCCTGCCTACGAAGCTGGTGGTCCTGGGTTCGAATCCCGGTTAGTGCAAATATTTGTGTGATGAGCACGAATATTTGTTTCTGAGTCATGGATGTTTTCTATGTATTTAAGTATTTATCTATCTATATAAGTATGTATATCGTCGCCTGGTACCCATAGTACAAGCTTTGCTTAGTTTGGGGCTAGGATGATCTGTGACATTGTCTCAAGATATTGTCTCAAGATATTTCGGCCACGGCGACCGCTTCTTCTCCTACTGTAGCCGACGTTCGTGTGCTCGCATGTGACTTATGTAGCAAATTTATTTGAAAAAATCCTCACACATTGCGGGCATGTGAGCACACCATTGTCATAATTGTAATTGATCGCCGCAGGTGGTCTGGCTTTCAATTCATCCAGCTCAGCGCGCCTTCCAGACTCGAAACAGTCGACTTTTGCCTGGACTAAAGTCCGCCATTCTGACCGTTTGGCTGCCCGCTGTTCCCATTGCGAGGGCTCTATGCGTTTCGGACCCGTGAATTGGCCAAAATAGTGCGATTTAACGCCGCTTGGATATTTACGTGGGGAAATGTGAATTCGCTAGTTTACGTCGATAAGCCTGAATCGACCACTTGGAGACCAACATGCGCCGCGATATTGGCAATGTACGGCCACAAATTATGTTGCAAAAAGTCATCTAAAATTGGACCTCCATATTAGACAGCCAGTGGCGGTCATATGCCAGAAGTCATATTTAAATTATAATGCCAGAAGATTATTTTTAGCATAAAGTAAATTTCATGTCTATTTAATAAATAAAACTTAGTTTATTCACTTTCAAAGTTCTAAACCTCTGCAAACAAAACTAACTACATATTATTTTTTACTACCCACTTCGAACTTATTTCACTCCTCACCAACTATAAGAAGGTACTTATACATATGCACACTCACAGATATCTTTAATGCTCTGAGGGCACACTACTCTGTTATACTTGGTTTTACCCGCGTTATCTATACATATAATAAAATCGTAGGGAAGTCGAAACTGTACATTGAATATGTCTTTAAAAGGATACTTAGGGTATGATCTACAGTCGATATCGAAGCCAAAAACATAATTTTTAGAATTTTTGTCCGTGTATCTCTTTGTCTGTATGTATGTCCGGGCTAAACTCAAAAAGTACTGCATGGATTTACTTCAAATTTTGCATGAATATTATTTAGAGGTCGGATCAACATATAGGCTACATATTATCACGCTATCACCTACGGGGGAAGTGCTGTTATAATTTATAAAATTTAACGCGAGTAAAACCACGGGGCACAGCTAGTACTTTATAAATTATCACAGCTCCTCCCCCGTGGGTGATCGCGTGATAATATGTAGCCTATATGTTGACTCCACCTCTTAGTAATATTCATGCAAAATTTGAAGTAAATCCATGCAGTACCTACTTTTTGAGTTTAGGACATACATTCAGACAAACAGACAAAAATACTAAAAACTATATTTTTGGCTTCGATATCGTTTGTAGAGCACGCCCCAAATATAAGTACATTTTTGACTTTCCTACGATTAAATTTTATATGTATAGATGTTGGTCTGGTGTGCTTATTAGAGTATTATTATCTGTATAAATTTAGATAATATTTATAATTGTTTTAATAATCTACATTACATTCAAACACAATTAACATGGTTTTTGAAAAATTACTAATGACATCCTCAGGGAGACGATTGTAGACCGTGGATAGCATTGCATGTACTAGCTTGGAGATTTTTTCATACAAACATAACATTCACTATTCACAGGCAAGTTAAGAGAAGTACAGCCGCTAGAACATCCAGCTACCCCAATCTGTCAAATTTATTTTATAGATTTTCAACTTTATCACATAAACATAAGGTTCACTTTCAATTGGGGAAATTTGACAGATTATTAAGGATGGTACGTGGTGTAAGCTTTTTCGATGTCCCTTTTAAAAGACCCTATTAATAAACAGGTTAAGTAAGTATATATTCGTGACGAACTATAAATGGCTAACTGCTGTGTATAGGTATACACAGCAGTTAGCCATTTATAGGTCGTCACGAATATACCCTTACTTAACCTGTTTATTAAACTATAATAATAACAACTATAATAATAAAAAAAACTTATTAATAAAATTTTAGTATTCATAAAAATTACACCTTTAAATGTTATTTATTTATTTAATTTATTTAACATTATTAGGAAGACCAACAGCTTACAATAACTTAATAGATTAGGTAATCTATTAAGTTATTGTATTATTATATTAAGTTTTTATGTATACTAAAATTTTATTAATAAGTTTTTTTATTATTTATTAATAGGCAGGCAGTTGAATCACCTGGTAAATGCCTGTATTCTGCTATTTTCCAGTAGCTTTCTTTACAGCTGAAATAATTTTCTAATCTGTTTTTATTCCACGCTCGAACCACTCTGTTGCTTATAAAGTGTTTGTGGGGATTATAAGATAGTGCAAAACATGTAAAAGTATTGGAGAAAAAAACAATTTTGGCAGACTTTTGGTTTCATTGGAATGTAAAGAATTTTAATCAACGTTTGATTTGATCTGGTGTACAGGCGCTAGCACATCTAGCTACACCAATCTGTCAAATTTATTTTATAGATTTTCAACTTTATCACAAAAACATAAGGTTCACTTTTAAATAGGTAAATTTGACAGATTGGGGTAGCTTGATGTGCTGGCGTCTGTACTACCGCGAAAGAGATTATTGAGAAGTGTGGGCATGTGCTTTTTATCACTCTTGTTTATGGGATGTGTAAAATGTATGTAGTGAAGTAATCTAATTTTAACTGCCCAGTGGTAACTGATGCTAATTTTATATAGAACTTCAAAAAGGCTGGCTGTTAAAAGTTAACTTTTTGCAACTATTCTATCTAAAGTCATCATAAATAAATAAATAAAAAAGGATTTTACTCCCGTAGACTAAGATGTAAGATATAATTAATTAATTAATTTTTAATTATTTCTAGGTACATATAGATATTTAGGTACACGGATTGTATGAAAAACATTACAATAGGACTTATTTAATAATAGTAATGATATTTAGCTGTGTAGGTTTAATTATCGAAATTTAAAATTTTAGCTATATTTTTACTACATATTGTCTGAATGGTTCTGTCTATATTAAGGTACGAATCAAATATTATTATTATGGCGGACCTTGTCGAACGACGGTCATGCTTTAATGCTAAACTAGTCTATTAACTTTATTTATTTATACTTTATTGCTCTCAACTATGAATTCCCCAAACTTGATAGACTAGTTTAAACAAATTAACTGCAGAGTTATTTCCGATACGGTATGACATGGCAACCTTCAAGAAGCGAACCTATTCTTTGCTTAAAGGCCGACAATTCACTTGCGGCTCGACTGGTGTTGCAAGTGTCCTTGGGCAGCGGTGATCACTTACCACCAGGTGACCCATTCGCTCGTATGCCATTGTTTTTACAAAAAAAAATACCGTACTAAGAGGGCAGTAAAAAAGAGTTTAAGGATATAAATTATATAGAATACATATATATTTACACAGATAAATACTTACAATAGTTATTACGACAATATTACTAATGTGAGGATTCAGTTGATAATTTTTGGCTGTTTACTCCCAAATTTTCTTTTGGAAGGAATAAAATCCAAAGGAGAATCGACTGTACCAGGAAAGACAAGTAAATGAAGTCGGGGCGGTATGTGAGATAATGTCCTACGACGGTGATGAGAAGACCGAAGGTTTTTGTTGTGGTTAGTAAAACGATATTGAAATTCAGAAGTTAGATATGAAGGAGAAGAATGAAAGACAAGTTAAGAGTACAGTGGTACATTGGTAACCACTTCAACTTTACTCGACAAGTTGAAATATGATCGAATTTAAGCAGATTGAAAATGAACCGAATCCAGCCAAACAGAAATTATAAACACATTTTAAAAGAAAAAAGTCATAATCTTTCTCAGCATTAAAGAAAGAAAATTCTAACAATCGTTTTGGGAGTCTGTGAAGCCAAAATAGGCAAACATTTCAAGTTAATTTATAAAAATTGCCTCTCCATTGCGTAGATTTTTACTATTATAAACAATGGGCGAATGGGGAGCTTTTGAACAAATTAATTTATTTACACCTCTCTCCTCAAGAAAAACTCACTGAAAAATACTGTTGCCACAATTTTATTATTAGATGAAAGTATGAAGGTAACTTAAGGTACAGTAATGTTATGTAATCATTACCGTGCTTAAGGGCACAATGCTCAATGGATGCTACAGTAAATAATTACTGTAACGCTGATGACGAAGATGACGTTTACGATATTGTGGAACTGTCGCCGAAATTTGCCGCCGTAGCGGAAATTCTGCTAGGACCACTATTGGCTATGTCATTATCATTCCATCTTCTTCTTAGCGTGTAGAATGATGGCAAACGAATCACATTTTTGTGGCCCAGAACGTGGCCACACTAATCGCTTGTGGCATTTCTAAGATCCTGCCATGAACATGTGGCAGGGCAGGCTGGTCTCGATGTTCTAACATCGAGACCATGGGCCAGGGATTGAACCGGTGCTCCACAAATATAATCCAATTTGGGGTAACTAGACAATCGCCATCTAGAATTTTTTTTATATCTGACGGCGACAAACCAGTAAGTGGGTCACCTGATTGTAAGTGATCACCGCCGCCCATAGACACTCGCAACACCAGAGGAGAGACTGGTGCGTTGCCAGCCTTTTAGTGTCAGCAAACAAGTGTTGCTGAACCTTTCCCCACCCCAATGAGCTCTGGCGACCTTACTCACACGCAGAATCACTACACTAAAATTATTCATGTTATTATTAAGGAAATACATGTATTCTTTGCTTCGGCCGACCTGAGTCCTGAGTATCTTTAGGTAATTCCAGATCGGCCACGGCAATTGATGTCTAGGCGGAACGCTTTCGTCATTAGATAGGTTGACTCATTTTTATCTCGCTAAACTTTTACCAAAACAGCAAAGAATAATACGAAATCTCATTCTATTCTTATGCAAATATAACTTTCAATTTAAAAAACGCATTTTCAGATCGTTGTTATTATAGAAATAGGGGCAAAAGGCCGGCAGCGAATTGGAATACAACCTGAACGGGATTTTGTTTAGTTCAAATCTCATGTGAGAAAACAGAATCAGTGTTTAGGTTTGTAAATGAAGCGACAGTGAAATCGTCTGCTTTCATACGAAGAGCTTGTACTCTTTTTAACTTCAAAATACTTTTCTCGGAAGTCTTGTTTTTATAGTACAGTAAGTTCAGTTTTCTCTTAAGAAAATCTACCCCAATCCTGATTTGTAATCGAACAAAGTCACATTCACCATAAATATTTAATATATACCCAAAAATATTTACACGCGCCGAAATAAAATATTCCCAAATATAGACTACATTATGACCGTTTTTTATTCCTCTATATGCTTATATGAAAAACAGAGCAATGAAACCAGTGGCCACAGATGGGAGAATCCAGTATTACAATACAGAGCTCCAATAAGATAGGTGATATAGTTTCTGTACCTATGTAAAATACATTTATAATGAGAATTTGTTCCTTTTTCATTGCCTATTTATAGAACTAATCAAAATAGTTCAGTGTCTTATTTTTGTTATTTATACAACTCCCATACTATGATAATGAAATCCCCATGGCGGGGTACTTTACAAATTTATAATTAACGGAGAAAAAGTACATCCTGAATCAGAACAATTATTTACGGGTCACAAAAATAGTTGTCCTATACGGGAGTCGAACCCTGAACACGAAGAGGTGAGGGGACTGTCTTAGCCGCTGCGCCACATGTGCAATCAATATTTTTAAATGCGGTCACCGTCTTTAGTTAGGCCAAACTGTATTTCCATTTCCATAAATCGATCAAAGTAAAGAATTGTTTTTCCAAGCCTTAACTAAAACTGAAAAAAAAATATCATAAGCTTTTAAATTTTTTCATGTGTGCATCATACGGATACCGTTTTCCACTCTCATTTTAATTAAGGTTTTAAGTATGAGACGATAAGACATGTAAACATATATGTTAGATACATATATGCATATTATTGTATGTTAAAAACATATAAAGTCACATTATTCATGAAAAAATGGTAACAGTTAAAGTAATACGAGGTGATTTTTTTTTACGGTCCTACCAGCGGGAACTAATTGAATGATCGTGAATCAACTAATCTATCTATGCTATGACATATCCTAAATAAAATCGCGAGACGAGTATGACAATGTGTTTGGAACGGGGTACTCCCATCTATCACGGAGGCAAGCATAAAACGGGGTGAAACTGGAATCTTGAATGCGAAAGAACATTGCGATATTGTCAATACTAGTAATTCGGAATTATATCAAACTAGCTGTGCCCCAGCGGTTTTACCCGCGTTAATCCAGGGTGTCAGCTAACTCCATACCAAATTGAAAATGAAATCACTCCAGCCGTTAAGACGTGAAGAAGTAACAAACATACACACTCACACACTCACAAACTTTTGCCTTTATAATATTAGGGTGATTTTTTCAATATACCTAAAAGTTATAAGTTGCGAACTTGCGATGTCAGGTATTTTTCGGGAGTTGGGATAATACATCGTTTATATTCAAGGAAAACACACTACAAAAATCTTACGCTTTCCATCGATATAATTGTAACTATTCCTTCTTCTTTTAGATTTCTATATTTTTTCTTCACGGGAATTATGAAAACTGGAAAGATGGCCTTGGAACTTTACTATTTTCTTGCTGGAATTTTTTACATCATAATAATAATATCCAGGGACATTATTCTGCTAGGACCTACGCCATTTGATCCCAAACTAAGTAGAGCTTGTTCTATGGAAAGTTTTTTGTTCCAATAGTACAGACGCCAGCACATCAAGCTGCCCCAATCTGTCAAATTTCCGCAATTGAAAGTGAACCTTATGCTTTTATGGTAAAGTTGAAAATCTATGAAAGAAATTTGACAGAATGGGGTAGCTTGATGTGCTGGCGTCTGTTCCTACCCGTGACGTTATTTTCGTTGCTGACTATACGTTTTCAATACACGGGCTTAGACTAATTGCGATGGATGGGCCATTAAGGTGACGCACGACATGCGTGAAATGGCTTATTTAGTATCCAATATTTAGGTTTATTCCAGCTATTTAGCGTAAAATGTGACCCTATCACACTATTGGTATCTTTCTGAATATCGTATGGTGGCTAAACGGTAATTTACTTTATCTAAAAACCGACCAAATGCGAGTCGGACTTGCACATGAAGGGTTCCATAGCAGCAAGTATTTCAGTTGATTAAATGAAAGGTAAATTGCGGTTTACGATTTATGACGGATTAAAAAAAAATACTTACTAGATCTCGTCCAAACCAATTTTCGTTGTTAGTTTTCATGGTTATGTACATCATATATATTTTTTTGTTTTATCATTCTCTTATTTTAGAAGTTACAGGGGGGGGACTCATTTTACCACTTTGGAAGTGTCTCTCGCGCAAACTATTCAGTTAAGAAAAAAATGATATTAGAAACCTCAATATCATTTTTGAAGACCTGTCCATAGATATCCAACATGTATGGGTACGATAAAAAAAAATGAGTTTCAGTTCTATGTATGGGAAACCCCCAAAATTATTGTTCTTTTTTATTTTTGTGTGAAAATCTTAATGCGGTTTACAGAATACATCTACTTACCAAGTTTCAACTGTATAGCTCTTATAGTTTCGGAAAAAAGTGGCTGTGACATACGGACGGACAGACAGACACACAGACAGACATGACGAATCTATAAGGGTTCCGTTTTTTGCCATTTGGCTACGGAACCCTAAAAAAGCTGCGTGTTTAGACCAGTGGTTGTAAAAGTCAATTTGTTTTCTACACCTGGGCACCTTTGTGTTTCATGTTTAATTCCTGCAAGGGCCTACTACTTGTGTGATCTATTTAATTTCATCATCATGCCAACCAAAAGTACGTCCACAGCTGGACAAAAGCTCCCCAAAGAATGGGGGGATATGCCATAATCACCACGCTTGGCAGACGGGTTGGCGATCGCAGTTTTATGGTCATCGTTTACAAAAAACGCTGCTGCCCGTTCTCTGGTAGGTATTCCCTCGGACGATTTATACGTCCCCCACGGGATGAGATTGGGTGATGGTAATCTATGCCGCCATCACACAGCAAAATAATAAACATAATTCTGATTAAATAAATAATAATATATGATTTAATTTTGGGTCATCATATCATCATCATCATATCAGCCGAAAGACGTCCACTGCTGGACATAGGCCTCCCCAAGGATCTCCACAATAGCCGGTCCTGCGCTGCCCGCATCCAGCGGATTCCCGCGACCCGCACAAGATCGTCGGTCCACCGTGTAGGAGGCCTGCCCACGCTGCGTCTTCCGGTTCGTGGTCGCCACTCGAGAACCTTTCTGCCCCATCGGCCGTCAGTTCTGCGAGCTATGTGCCCTGCCCACTGCCTCTTCAGTTTGGCAATTCTTTGGGCTATGTCGGCTACTTTGGTTCGCCTGCGGATCTCAGAATTTCTGATTCGATCTGGTAGGGAAACTCCAAGCATAGCCCTTTCCATTGCTCTTTGGGTGACCTTGAGCCGCCTGATAAGGCCCATAGTGAGCGACCACGTCTCTGTTCCGTAAGTCATCACTGGCAACACACACTGGTCGAAGACTTTCGACTTGAGACACTGCGACAATTTTAGGTCACGTAAGAAATTATCTTGAGCTGAAGTTCGAACCCCCAAAGGCAGTGCTCTCGGCGCAGGTTATCTCGTTTGCAGTTTTATTTTCAAGATTGCTTGTGGCCTTGTTTGTCTCATTTCTTCAGTGAAGCAGTGAAAGCATTTTAAACTATCTATAAGTGCCACATCGCTTGGACACAAAAATATTCTTAATCTCATTCTTTATTGCACACAAAAGAAATATACATTTTATACAAGTGTATTTGTAAATTCGTGTACAAAGGCGAGCTTAACTCATAGATGAGTTTTCTTCCAGCAAACCACTGACAGAAAGAGATTTGTAGAATGAGCGTAAAAAAAATATTCATAATATACAAAATATTACTATCAAAATATGACTATATTCTTGATTTGAGTCTGGAGACGGATTGCTGCGAATAGAATGGCGAAGATTGTTTTAGAGACGCACGGGAAGTAAAAGAACCATCATAGCGACTAAAAGAACAGATATTGCTGATCGATAGTTTGATTTGTTTTCATACGATTGTCGGACACGAAGTGGCAAGCCACTATCTTAACCGCTGTGCCATAAGTGCAGGATTACCTATAACGGTTGGAAATAAACCTATTTTATTTTTTCTTCTTTCTTTCGTTCTCGACGGCGATAAATATCACCCGTGAACCACACAGCTCAAATTACGTACGTTATAATGTGAGATTACTTATTATAACCCAAACAGGAGGCAGGTAAGTACTTATCGTATCTTCCCATTCAACTCCAGGGAAATAAAACCGATGGTTTCCACGCCCTCCAAATAATTCACGAAAATGTCGGAACAAATCAACCGTACAGAAACATACATGGAATTAATAATTTGCATCGCTCCTGCGGAACAGTTCCTTGCTGAAACTTCGCACTGTAACTTTTGATCGAACATTGGTTATGTATGGCGTAATAAAACTAACTGGAAATATTTTATAGATTCGTATTTTGTATATATAAAATGTCAATTTACTAAAAATAGTTTTATTTATGGACTAGCAGTGCCCCGCGGTTTTACCCGCGTTAAATTTTATAAATTATCACAGCTCCTCCCCCGTAGGTGATAGCGTGATAATATGTATCCTATATGTTGACCCGACCTCTTAGTAATATTCATGCAAATTTTGAAGTAAATCCATGTAGTACTTTTTGAGTTTAGCCCGGACATACTACATACAGACAAACAGACACACAGACAAAAATTCTAAGAACTATATTTTCGGCTTCGATATCGATTGTAGACGACTCCCCAATTATCCTTTTAAAAAAAATTTCAATGTACAGTTTTGACTTTCCTACGATTTTATTATATGTAGGTATAGATATACCATAATTTTGGTATTTCTCTTGCTGCACACCTACTGCTATTAGTTATTGTTCAGCTCCTATCCATCCTAAGATAGTCTGGAAGAAATCGCTCTATGCGATAAGACCGCCCTTTGTACAACTTGTCTATGTAATATCTCATGTTGTATTTATTTTTATGGTGTACCATAAAGAGTATTCTATTCTATTCTACTTTTACAGTTATTTGAAGTTTGACTTCGTATCTACGACGAAATCATTTACAGACATAGTATCACGTTTTATTTATCATAATTTTGAAAGAGTGTTGGTTCAATTTTTAGAACGTTAACCATATTAACGCCATGTGATGTCTGACCAAGAAAGAAAAACAGGCCATCCTATTTAATCCCGTGTGTGTCGTAAAAGTCCACTAAAAGATAAAGCAGGAAGTCGGATAGAAGCGCCTCCTGTGTATAGACACCAGCACATCAAGCTACCCCAATCTGTCAAATTTCCCCAACTGAAAGTAAACCTTATGCTTTTGTGATAAAGTTGAAAATTTATAAAATAAATTTGACATATTGGGGTAGCTTAATGTGCTGGCGTCTGTACAAACTACCAACCAAATGCGGTCGCCAACTCGCATGCCATACGCTATGACTAAGTCAAACTCCTTCAAATGGCAACGTTGTAGAAACTTTTGGGGGAGGCCTATGTACTGGATGATATCAGGTTGACTATGAATCATATCAATGACCGTTTATGTCATTTTAAGATGATTTGTGGCCAATTAAGTATTTTTGCTTGTGAAGTAAAGCCGTGGAAGCTTCTTGGTTAACTAAGAAAGGTGGTTTGGGTATGAGGCACGAAAAGATAACGGAGTTCTTGTTTTACGTTTATTTGTCGTTTTGTCTAAGCTGAGGCAATTGCAGGATATTGAAAACCTAATTAAAGATGTCCTTTATTTATATTTTTTTTTTTATTGTTTTTTTATTAAAATAATATCTAGGGACAATTTCACACAGATCATCCTAGCCCAAACTAAGCAAACCTTGTACTATGGGTACCAGGCGACGATATACATACTGATATAGATAGATAAATACTTAAATACATAGAAAATATCCATGACTCAGAAACAAATATTCGTGCTCATCACACAAATATTTGCACTTACCGGGATTCGAACCCAGGACCACCAGCTTCGTAGGCAGGAGCACTACCAACTAGGCTACGGTGACCGTCAAAAGTGAGAATTTGATTTATGTTT
Organism: Pseudoips prasinana; assembly: GCA_951640165.1. Lineage (NCBI taxonomy): Eukaryota > Metazoa > Arthropoda > Insecta > Lepidoptera > Nolidae > Pseudoips > Pseudoips prasinana. The sequence goes on along the minus strand of OX621259.1, from coordinate 10,097,182 downwards.
ATTTGACGTTTATGTTTAGCCTAAGCTTACACGCCGAGGATACTATAAAGTTCGTATCATTGGATTGCAGGATATTGAAAACCTAAATAAAGATGTGTTTTATTTGATTTACTAAGATACTAGGATAAAACCGCGGGGCACAGCTAGTGACCCGCGGTTTTATCCGCGTTAATTTTTATAAATTACCATAGCTCCTCTCCCGTAGGTGATAGCGTGATAATATGTAGCCTATACGTTAACCCGACCTCTTTCTTAGTAACATTCATGCAAAATATGAAGTTAATCCATACAGAACTTTTTGAGTTTAGCCCGGACATACATACAGAAAAACATACAGACAAAACTTCTAAAAACTATATTTTTGGCTTCGATATCGATTGTAGATCACGCCCCAAGTATCTTTTTAAAAAAATGTTCAATGTACAGTTTTGACTTTCCTACGATTTTATTATATGTATAGATTTGCCTTTATTTTAATACAGGCCGTTGATCCCAATATGACATAAAGAGTTACAAGAAATCTGTACAAAGATGTATTGTTTACGCACTTGAAAATAAATTTCAAGTTTCATTTATATGAAATGACGGTCACCGTAGCCTAGTTGGCAGTGCTCCTGCCTACGAAGCTGGTGGTCCTGGGTTCGAATCCCGGTAAGTGCAAATATTTGTGTGATGAGCACGAATATTTGTTTCTGAGTCATGGATGTTTTCTATGTATTTAAGTATTTATCTATCTATATAAGTATGTATATCGTCGCCTGGTACCCATAGTACAAGCTTTGCTTAGTTTGGGGCTAGGATGATCTGTGTGACATTGTCCCTCTATTATTATTATTATATATTTCCCTTAATATATGACAACTTATTCTATATGTATGTAACTAACATCTCTCTTTCTCTCTTTGTTACTTCGGACTAAGACCACCTAAATCACAGTCCTTGGTATAAAATGTATAATAATAATACTGTGGAATCGTGTGGAAGCGCTCTGTACCACACGGTGCAGTCAATATTTAACACAATCTATATAGTATATAAGTTCATAGCATTTATTTTTGTTATAATATTTAATCCGTTAATTACCGTACGCGTTATGACCTGCATCGTTAACGATATATTAAATGAAAATAAATTATTATAACTCTTATTACAAGGGTATAAGGTTGAAATAGTGTTAAAGATTTGTTTCACGGTAATTAGAGCTTTTGGATCAGTAATATTGCAATAAATGTTTTAATTGGTGCGTATCATATGTATATTACGACAAATATATGTAATTGAAGTGTTATTCATTAATTTATTTGGAAATTCAACTACAAAAACAACAGAAATAAGCTTATTATAAGGAACATACGGCCAATAATTGGCCGTATGACTTATAATTATTATAAGTCTTCACTTTTAAACATCTAGTTAAAGAATATGGACAAGAAAAATATGACTAGTTAGTCCATAAATCAATTATAGCAAACTAAGTAAAACCTACTGATATGCTACATATACTATTGTTCTTTTGTAAATACATATTTATACAGACTAGCAGTGCCCGCGGACTTCGTTCCGTGTTATAAATATTTTTGTCCCTGCCCGTTTGTCCCGCGGGTTAAAAGTTCGGGATAAATAAAAATTATGATGATGAATATAGCCTATGATATTCCACAATAACGTAGCTTTTAGTTGTTGAAATAATTATGAAAATTGGTTTCGTAGATCCAGAGATTGCCCCCTTACAACGTCACAAACACACAAACGTTACCTTTTTATATTATTAGTATAGATAATTACACCCAGACTCAGGACAAACAGACATGTTCATGCACACAAATATCTGTCCTAGGTGTTACAGTCTAAAACGACTATTTTAATAATTCATGAACTTGATTGATAACTTAAAACTTACTTAGTCTTATATTTCTTGTTACAGAACTCATTACCATTTTAAGTTAGAGAAATGGACATATAACAATAAACTTCAGTGATTCAAGAAAATAGTTCATAAAGTGTAATAAGAATAACTATTTAAAATAAAATACAAGCGATTTTAACTATATCAACCGATTTAAACAATAACACATAAATATACAACTAAAAATAATAAATAAATATCTTAGAACAACTAACAAATGCCATCTGATCACAAACTAGACAGATTCTATATTATGGCAATTGGTAACCCGACTACTAACATACATAATTATACATATCTAAATACTATATTATAGACAAAATACATCCAGACACAAAATAAATAATCGTAAGAGATTTGTCCCGGGTGGGTAATTTGGCCAACGGGTTGGCGATCGCACAGTCCACGGAGAGAGGCTGCTGCCTGTTCGTTGAAAGATATTCTACCGGGACAACTTCTAACCCCCTCCCTCCCCCACGGAATGAGATAAAAATAAGATATTGTTTTGTCTTCAGGAATAACTACTATAGAACGAGCAGTAGTTTTCTGTATACTTGGACGTTTTTTAGCTTTTATTCTAAGTGGTATTTCTGCATTAGTCTGCGATGTATAAAGGTAGAAAATATACGTAGACTTCTTAGGTTATTATGTTCCAAGTTACAAAGGAATATTACTCAAAGCAATAGAAAGATCCATCACGTGTATTATTGGTAATATTGAGTTTCAAATGAATGTACAATAAGCGCGTTTCCCAAGTAGAATATAAAGGCGGTACTACTTTTTAAAATAAATAAACGCTGTTAAATAAAAAGTTCGAAACAGTTTGGATTAAAATTCAATGAATAAAAACTCTCGGTTCTCGAGTGGCGACCACGAACCGGAAGACGCAGCGATTTGATATAAATTTAACTCAATGCCCGCTACACGATGGACCGATGATTTGTGCGGGTCACTGGAAACTGCTGGATGTAAATAGCGCAAGATTGGCAATTATGGAGATCTTTTGGCTGATATGATGATGATAATAATGAATAAAAACTATTTTATATTTTTTGACGGTCACCGTAGCCTAGTTGGTAGTGCTCCTGCCTACGAAGCTGGTGGTCCTGGGTTCGAATCCCGGTAAGTGCAAATATTTGTGTGATGAGCACGAATATTTGTTTCTGAGTCATGGATGTTTTCTATGTATATAAGTATTTATCTATCTATATAAGTATGTATATCGTCGCCTGGTACCCATAGTACAAGCTTTGCTTAGTTTGGGGCTAGCATGATCTGTGTGACATTGTCCCGAGATATTATTATTATTTAATCGAGCGTCTGGTTTCTGGCCATGATAGATAGACTAGATAGACAGGACCACCCCATCACATGGGTGTCGTAAAAGGCGTCAGCAGCGCCACCTGTGTACTAGCTACCACCTTACTGCAGTCACCAACTCACAAGCACGGTGACTACGGAAAACTCCTCCAAATGGCAGCGTTATAGAAACCTTTGGGGAAGACCTATGTCCAGCAGTGGACGATATCAAGCTGATGATAATGATTTTTTATCAGAACTGATACAATGTCAAGCTAGTGGTTTACATAGATTCATACTGCCTGTTTTCATCTTCATAATTTTTTTATCATTAGCCTATTTGCCAGTATCGGAACATCATATCGTAGCTAATGCTGAGATAGGTCCTTTTTTTACTCTCAACTAAACTTTCTTTCTCTTTTTGCTATGTATAATATTTTTTTTAAAATATATAATAGGATGGCAAACGAGCAAGTGGGTCACCTGATGATAAGTGATCACCGCCGCCCATGGACACTCGCAAAACCTGTGGATCTGCAAGTGCGTTGCCGGCCTTATAATATGATTTCTTTTTGACAAAAATAAACATATTTTTCATTTCATTTCATTTAATTAACTGCTGGACATGGGGTCCCCCCAAAGCTTTCCACAACGTTGCTATTCAGAGAGGCTCGCCGTAGTTAATACGCTTGGAATGCTATTTGGTGATTAAGGGCATAGAAAGTTCATCATATCAGCCGAAAGATGTCCACTGCTGGACAAAAGCTAGTATAATATGTCCCACGTAGTTGGCTAGTCTCTATTAAGACTGGCCGCCCTAGCTGAAATTGATCCAGCATCACTAAAGTTAACTATATTTAGTTTTTCAAACGGAATTGTATGATGGTTTACATAAATGTCGACGTCATTGTGTATACACGAGTAATTCATTAAATGTAAATTAAAATAGCTTCACAACAAACTTACGACAAACAGAGATGATTAATCCTTCAAATTTCAAACTGTAAACAACAACAATTTTCATTACTACTCATCACGCAACTTTATAACAAACCACACGGCCGAAACTACAAACCAAACAGAATACAAAGGAAAACTACATAATATCATCAGATCTTTTATATGTTGGTTAAGCGGTAGTAGGGTTTAGTAGTAATAACCTTTTCGATCACGTACGGTTCCCTTTCAACGAAACTTCCTCCCACGTACGTTGAGGTTGTGGAATGAACTACCTGTTACGGTTTTCCCAAGAGACTACAGCATGGGGCCCTTCAAAAAAGGAGTTATAAGGTTTCTAAAGAGTCGGCAACGCGCTAATGATGCCCCTGGTGTTGCAAGCGTTTATAGGCTACGGTGACCACTTACAATCAGGTGGGTATGCTTGTTTGCCAAATAAGTAGTATAAAAAAAATCAATAAACTCAAATGGCGATGGGCTGGTCATCTGGTCATCACGACAAATGGAGCAAAAGGGTGACATGGTGGTACCCAAGGTAGGGCAAAAGGAAAAGAGGCCGAGCACAGAAAAGGTGCGATGATAACGTTAGACAAGTGGCAGGAGTCACATGGAACAGAGTGGCTCAAGAAAGAAAGGAATGGAAAAGGTTGGAAGAGGCTTTTGCCGATTGACAAACAGATCTTGGAAAGATAACCAAGCAACAAATATTAGTTAAAATGTAATCATCTATACATATAATAAAATCGTAGGAAATTCAAAACTGTACATTTAATATTTTTTTAAAAGGATGCTTGGGGCGTGATCTGCAACCGATATCGAAGTCAAAAATATAGATTTTAGAATTTTTGTCTGTATGTCTGTTTGTCTGTATGTATGTCCGGGCTAAACTCAAAAAGTACTGCATGGATTTACTTCAAATTTTGCATGAATATTACTAAGAGGGCGGGTCAACATATAGGCTACATATTATCACGTTATCACATACGGGGGAGCAGCTGTTATAACTTATAAAATATAACGCGGGTAAAACCGCGGGGCATAGCTAGTATCTATTAAGTTTAAAATTTTAATGCTAGTCCTTTAGATAAGTTTGAAAATTCATTGTAGTAAGAGGTCTGAATAAAAGGCTATATTATTATTATTAGCGGTAGTCTGTTCATGCCGGGGGTTGCGGGTGTATCGTACATTGCTGCGACCCCCAGCGCAGGTGTTGGTTTTTAGTCAGTAGGAGTCTGACAGACTCATCCGTCCCCCGCCTAGGCGGAGGATATCCATGCAGGATTTTCCACTCCGAAAAAAAACCTGTAGTCTGTTCATCCGCATAGAACGAGGTCCTGGATCCGAATCCCGGGTCGTGCCAAAAGTAATTTTGGGACTTTTCTGCAAAAAAAAATTCTCAGCATCAGCCCGAAGTCTGAGAGTTGGCGGTATTATACCCCCGTGCCTCGGAGAGCATGTAAAGCCTTTCGGTGCTGTACCTGACCTCTTTCCGGTCATGTCGCTAGGCGTCCCATAGGATCATGAGAGTGACGGAATAGAAAGTGCTCCTGTGTTTGCGCACACACTTCTGCAAATATGTCCCGCGCAGATGGCTACTTAGTTAGTTGGGCGATAGGTTTCCGCACTTAGCCTCCTAATTGGGCCATTGTACGTGATACTTATTTGGCTATTCGATCCATTTTAGTTCCATCCAGAAGTCCAGGAGATCACGAAAGCCTGGCTTGAGGGCCTCCTGCAGTGTCTTCGGATCATTCAGGAACTTTACCCGTCGATAAGCAACACTCTTGCCCAGATGGCTAATCTCTGTTGAGACTGGCAGCCGTGGCCGAAATTCGTCTAGGAGGACATTACTATTATAGGAAACTAGGTATTAATAAAACTGCCGACAACGTTTAGATTTCCATAGCGACTCAAACGTCCGGTTTATTTGACACATGCTGTTACTACGTCCACGTGATTTCGACCTTGCAAATGCTACCTGACTATACGGATAAAAACACTTCGTATTAATGATTTACATGTCCTAACCTAAAAAGAAAAAGTGTGCTATAAAGCTTAAAGTACAGTCAGCTCCAAAAGTCGATGAACAGAATGTATATTTAACAGTACAGTTACGGCGTCAAATCAGGGTAATCTAATGATAATATTTAATGGATAAAAAGTCTGTACAGACGCCAGCACATCCATTAAATACATCATTAGATTACCCTGATTTGACGCCGTAACTGTACTGTTAAATAAACATTCTGTTCATCGACTTTTGGAGCTGACTGTACATAGAACGTACTTATCTGCCTGATTGTGAATCTATTTTCATTTAAAATTATGAAATTGTGGGTTAAACATGCGACATGTAATATTTTTCCGAGTTGAACAAACTCCTACAAATTAACATCGACTTTACTTAAAAATAGTTCTAATTGCAACATACATACATACATAGACTCACGCCTGTTTCCCAGAGGGGTAGGCAGAGACAACGGATTTCCATTTGTCACGATCTTTGCATACTTCTTTTGCCTCGATTACTGTCATTATATTCTTCATACATGCTCGCCGGTTTAGGGTACTTCTGACCTGCCCTTTCTTGAGAACATCTCCAATTTGGTCAGAGAATGTTCGACGTGGTCTTCCCCTTCCGGTTGTCCCATTCACACAGGCCAGGTATACTTCTTTTGTCAATCTTCTTTCATTCATCCTTTCTAAATGGCCAAACCATCTCAGCATGCCTTTGCAACATATTAATACAAAAATAGAAGTAAGAAGATGAGGAAACGAGGCAATTTTAATAACGCAAATTTACGGATGCACCTGTTTTATTTATAACACGGTGGTACCGTCTGGTGGCATTAAAGATTATTTATTGGGAAAGTTTTAGAGGCGCTCGACAGATGCTTCTGTCGTTAGATGATAATAATGGGAGCATTGATTTATTGATTGAACTTTTGTTATCTGTTTGTTTACTGATATGGTGGGAAATAGATTGTGAGTATCTTTAGATGGCAATAGTAAAATACCGGCCAAGTGCGAGTCGGACTCGCGCACGAATGGATCCGTATCATTATAAATAAAAACGAGCAAAATCGAGACGAGTCGGACTCGTTGATTAAATGAAAGGTAAATTGCGGTTTACGATTTATGACGTCTTAAAAGAAACTACTTACTAGATCTAGTTCAAACCAATTTTCGTTGTTAGTTTGCATGGTAATGTACATCATATATTTTTTTAGTTTTAACATTTTCTTATATTAAAAGTTACAGGGGGGGGGGGGGGACTCATTTCACCATTTTGGAAGTGTCTCTCGCGCAATCTATTCAATTTAGAAAAAAATGATATTAGAAACCTCAATATCATTTTTGAAGACCTATGTTTCAATAGTACAGAACCCAAAAAAATCACGTTTGTTGTATGGGAGCCCCCTTAAATATTTATTTAATTTCGTTTTTAGCACTTGTTGTAATAGCGGCAACAGAAATACATCATCTGTGAAAATGTCAACTGTCTAACTCTCACGGTTCATGAGTTACAGCCTGGTAACAGACGGACAAACAGCGAAGTCTTAGTAATAGTAGGGTTTTACCCTTTGGGAACCCTAAAAAATTCTTCATAATATTAGGCGAATAGCATCCATGGCTGAAGAAATGCCTCCCCAAAAGATTTCCACAATGGAGTCGTGTCCATCATTTGGCGTTATATTATATAATCGCCACGCTTGGCAGACGGGTTGGCGATCGCAGTATGATGGTCATAGTACACAGAGAGACACTGCTGCCCGTTCTCTGATAGATATCCCCTCGGGACGACTTCTACGCTCTCCACGGCATGCGATGGGATAGCGATATTCTATGCCGTCGGCCACACATCAAAGTAAAACTTAAGTATAAGAAATGTAACTAACTATGAGAGCAATAGAGAAAGAAAATGTGTCATAGCACCTGTCTCTCTCTTGCCCCTACAGTAATATAAATAATAAATAAAGAAATTCATTTAATTCACGTAAGGTACACCCATCACAACACATTAATAGATAAGAATATACTTTATTCAATTATTAAGTGAAAATAAAGAAATACATATTTAAATAATTAACTTAACTAAACAGAAAAATATCAGCTAAATTAACTATAATAACTAACTACTATAACTAAGTTATAGGGCGTCGTAGAATTCCTCCGCATTGTCGGGAGGTAACGTGCCCAGAAGGCTGGCCGCATTGCCACGCTGTATGGCAATGCTGATTCTTTGACCCAAAAAAAGGCCAGATCTCTGGTCACGGGAAGCGTCAATCAAACGTTTCGAAATTTCCCGAAACAATAAACGTGCGTTAGGTCCCCACGGCCCTAGCGTTGCGACCCCAAAAGGCTCAAATACATAAGTTCCAACGAGGTTGGTGTATTTGCGCCGTTTGAGGGTTTCTGCTGATGCAGCAGCAGCGCCCGCAGATCCCGACGTATGGGGAAGATTAGAAGGTGCAAGGGTGTCAACGCATGTAGCGTCCCACACCAAAGGCCTTCCCATCTTCCACGGTAACAAAGACATACCGTCTGGTCTCTTCCCATCATCCCGAGCCAGACCACTTGGCTCAAGTACAGCTGGGACGCCACCACTGGAAAGAGCCCGACGGAGTATATCGTTGATATTACCGTGACGTGCGATTCTGCCCGCGCTCCTACAACATGACAGACCGTGGACAATAAAAATTAAAAATAACATATATGAATTAGAATAATAGTAAAATAAATATAAACACAATAAATTACATTAAAACCTTTTATCCGGCATTGGTACAGTAAAGCCTGGGATACACTAGGGAACATTTTGTCCCTAAACACGACGCGCAACACTCAATATACGTGACGCTGAAACGTTGCATAGTGTGCCGCAACATGTCCCGGAACATTGTACGTGATGCGGGGCATGTTGCTTGCTCCCGCCTCGAGAGCGAGCGCACGTGTCCCGCGTCAGTGTCGCGCCATTTGTCACCAAGTGTAGTCGCGTACGCAACGTGCCTCTTAACATGGCTTTAGTGTGGGGAAATGATACCGTGCTTTCATTTCTGGAGCTTTACGAAAGTCGTGAATTGATGTGGGATACGTCTCACCGTGATTATAGAAATAAAATAAAGAAAAATGACTCATGGGAGGCTATTGCCAAAGAGCTTAAATTGTCTAGAAAAGAAATAGAAACCAAAATCATACCCCGCGTTCGCGATTTTTCCGAGAAACGAAGAAAGTGAAATCTTCAACAACTACTGGCAGCGGAAGTGGTGACGTGAAGTCCAGTGCATGGTTTGCATACGATGCAAGAAATTTTTGCAAAATTTTTTGGACTTTTATTAGGAATATACCGTACAAGTTATAATAACCAAAGCCAGACAATTGTGCAACAGGGCTATAGCACTACATCCAGTGATATCATCCCGGAGCTTTCTGAAGAGCATATTATACAAAATATACTAGCAACTATGGATTCCTCGAGCACTAATAGACTTAATGACACTAATACAAATTAATTTCCGTAGGTCGCTGTATCTATCTTGTACTCTGTCGAGTTATAGATTAAAATTTCTTTTACTGAAAATAAAAATACAATTTATTAAATTAGGTATGCATTGTCTTTAACTTATATCTTCAATTTTTTTATCAGTTCTTTACAAACTTCTGATACTATTTTACATATCCGTTGTATTGACACTCGAAAAGTGTACGACAAGGAAGCATAAGAATCTCCAGTCGACAAGTACCTCAATGTAATGGCAAGTCTGATATGAGGACTAATAGCGTTCCGTAGTATTGCATACTGTTTGGCTATGGACGGTCCGATCATTTGCAATAAAGTTTCAAAATCAGATGATGACATTCGAGTAAAATTTACAAACAATCCGTCAGACATTCGGAGATCACTTAGAATATTAACTCTTCTTTCTCGTTGTAGTAAGAAATTCCGCATCGACCACCTTCTCTTTCTTCTACATTTCAACACACTCGATATAATTACTATGTACGCAGCACTAATAGCCACAACCTCCTCGGGCGACATTTCCATAAACACTTACTAGTGTGGTCAACACAATGTTCCGCGACATTCACTTCGGCATGTTCTACGTAGTTGTTGAGCAACATGTTCCGCCACATGTTGCTCCATTTGCCCCCTAGTGTATCCGTGGCTTAACATTCCTGCCGCAACAATGCCTAATGAAAGGACAGTCTAACCTTCCCGCAATCAAGCTCAAAATAATGTTGGAATATACTGAACGTAACACTCTCTCTTTCTATCTCCACTAACTTATATGGCCCTCGTAACTTGCGTTCGCCTCGCCTGATCACAGTTTTCGTAACGCTCTCGTCACGCATTGACCAGCTTGGTCCCCAAATCAAACGTGCGTAAAGAACTACAAAACCACCTTAAATATAGATTATACCTCTTATATTGCATATCCGATATGGGTAGACTGTTGATCCTAAAAACTGTTGCGTTATGATAAAACCTTATTGTACACAGTTACGCAATAAATAATTCTTTATCTTTATCTTTGCAGCAGTGTCCAGCGACCCGCACAAGATCATCGGTCCATCTTGTAGGGGGCCTGCCCACACTGCGTCTTCCGGTTCGTGGTCGCCACTCAAGAACCTTGGCTGTGTGGTGACGGCCTCAAAGAATATCGCCACCCCATCTCATCCCGTGGGGTGACGTAGAAGTCGTCCCAAAGGAAAATATACCAGAGAAAGGGCAGCAGCGTTCTCCTGAGTATCATGTCTATCCTACTGCGATCGCCAACCCGCCTGCCGAGCGTGGCGATAATGGCATATCCTCCCAAATGATGGACACAACATAGTAAACTACATCAATTTAATTCCCACTACTTAAATAGATGCACGGGAGGTAACCAGCGAACCTCACACAACGCTGGCGTTTACCGCTCGCTACAGATTACCTCAAGGCCTAATTCATGCGTTCGTAATTATGTATGACTACCCGAGGCTCATTTTCTCCCTTCCAAGTTACGGTGCGTTATTTTCCAGTGCAACGTTAGCAATGGAAATGGCATTCTGTGAATTTTACGGTAACTTAATTTAAAGACTACGTTTTCATACTACTGGTCTTCGTCGCTTTTCAAATATGGCGCTCAATCTCCATGGTGACTAGCCTACTATACACAGGTGTAAAACGGCTAAAAGTAGGTAGTGGTGGTGGAGTTCACGCCTTTATCCAACCCTCACCCCCCCAACCCCCCCGCCTCACCCAACATTATTTTTTACACCCAGACTCCCAAAAACTATATATATATATATATATAAACTATATATATATATATATATATATATATATATATATATATATATATATATATATATATATATATATATATATATATATATATATATATATATATATATATATATATATATATATATATATATATATATATATATATATATATATATATATGTATATATATAAATATAAAGAAAAACTTAGTTGTCTTACATTTGCCATACTAAGGAAGATATAGTTTTTTTTTGTTTCAAAATCCATTTTAGATAACGATTTCCATTTAAATTTTCATACATTTGTCATTATCTCAATATTTCGGGAATAATATTATTAATATTCACAGCCTAAGCTCAATATGTTTTGGTTATAAACGTGACAGGAATATTATTATAATTGACCCCTCCTAAAGATAAGCGTAGGAAGCCTCAGGAATTAATTAGTAGTGTTTTTGCCTAAATTTGTGATAGAGAAACATAACCTTATTTCAAACTATTTTACCATCCAGCTCTATCAAACTTTAGTTTTGATTAGACGTAATTGCTTTTATCGAGGATTATGAACATTTAGATAATTCGATAGTTATCTAAAACTATAAATTTTAACCTATTAATAATCACTTTGCCAATATCTTAAATAAGCTAGCTACAAATAAGTAACTAAATCGTTACTATTTTAAATGTTATAATATAACATAACATAATGATTGAAATTTAATATATCACACTAATAATATAAAGGCGAAAGTTTGTGAGTGCGTATGTTTGTTACTTCTTCACATCTAAACGTCTGGAGCGATTTTAATAATATTTGGTATAGAGTTAGCTGACACCCTGAATAAACACATAGGCTGTAATTTATAAAGTTTAACGCGGGTAAAACTGTGGGGCACAGCTAGTGAACTCAAAAACTTTCGCCGTTATAAAAAGGCGATAGTTTTTGAGTGTGTGAGTGTGTATCTTTGTTACTTCTGCACGTCTAAACGGCTGGAGTGATTTTAATAAAATTTGATATGGAGTTAGCTGACACCTTGGATTAACACGTAAGCTGTAATATATAAATTTAAACGCGGGTAAAACTGCGGGGCACAGCTAGTAAACTCAAAAACATTCGCCTTTATAAAAAGGCGAAAAGTTTTGAGTGTGTGAGTGTGTATGTTTGTTACTTCTTCACATCTAAACCGCTGGATAGATTTTAATAAAATTTGGTATGGAGTTAGCTGACATCCTGGATTAACACATACGCTATAAAGTTATAAAGTTTAACGCGCTTAAAACTGCGGGGCACAGCTAGTAAATAATAAAAATAGGCAAAAATATTTAAATTACTATCTGGTTACGTATATTTCAGACGAATGTCACATATCCTCAATAAACATTGAGCAGGGAAAAGCAAACAACGGAGACACTGGCTGAACTGCGGCTAAAATCGCGGCTCAGAGCTTAATCTTGTCTTAAAACTATATACGGTTAAGTGAACGTTACGCTAAGTTTAAGTAGGGTACCTACCTAGTACTGACATACATTGTGGTTTAAGACTTGTAACAACTATACTTCAATGTAAGTTCATCAGTACAATGTAAACCACCAATGCTTTGTCTTTAGTAAAAAGCAAATGTAGAATTTTTATAATTATAATATCCTGGGGAATTTTTACACACAATCATCTGATCCCAAACTAAGCGAAGCTTGTACCATGGAAACCAGATAACTGATATACTACGTATACTACTTTTGTTTTGTAACTACATACATGTTATATGAAAAATGAAATGAAAAAAATGAAAAAATGTTTATTCACAATTAATAAATCTTCTTTACAGATATTATACTTCTGCCAAACTGCATAACAGTTTGTTGGCAGATGAAGCTCCCTTTTTCCAATTTTCTTATATAACTATAATATAATACTTAGGTTCTATTTACTAATATTTCAGATTCTACATGCTTTAGGAGAAACTTTTTAATTTTAGTCTTGAACATATTTTTACTCATGTTTACATTATTAGTTAAGGTTAGGGGAAATTTATTATAAAGTTTAGGCACTATGTAACTTCTATGTCTTTTACCAAAATAGTTGTTATATGTGGGGATTTTGAATAGAGGTACACTATTTGCTCTACTGGGCCTTGTACGTTTTACCCGGATCTTAAATTCTTCGCTACAGAACTGTTCAACAGCTATCAGTATCAGATATCAGATAACAGATATCAGTAGTATAGATTATTACATCCAGACACAGGACAAACAGACATGTTCAAGCACACAAATATTATCTGTCCTAAGGTGGAAATCGAACTCACGACCGCCGGCGTGTTAGTCAAGCTTCTACCACGCCAACCGGCCTGTCATGACTATGATGATGTCTATGGCAATAAGACAACTGATAAACATAGTTATACATTTCTAAATTTCATAGTATAGATAAATTACTCCCAAACATAACAAATGACGGCCTGTTGGCATGGTTGGCAAATGCTTGCTTTTTACGCCGGAGGTCGTGGGTTTGATTCCCACCCAGGTCAGATATTTGTGTGGGTGTAATTATCTATATAAGTATGTATTTACAAAAGAAAAGTAGTTTAAGTAGTATATCAGTTATCTGGTTTCCATAGAACAAGCTTTGCTTAGTTTGGAATCAGATTGCCGTGTGTAAATAATGTCCCAGGCTATTATATTACTAGCTATGCCCCGCGGTTTTACCTGCGTTAAATTTTATAAATTATCACAGCTCCTCCCCCGTAGGTAATAGCGTGATAATATGTAGCCTATATGTTGACCCGACCTCTTAGTACCTACCTAATATTCATGCACAATTTGAAGTAAATCCATGCAGTACTTTTTGAGTTTAGCCCGGAAATACATACAGACAAACAGACAAAAATTCTAAAAATTATATTTTTGGCTTCGATATCGATTGTAGATCACGCCCCAAATATCCTTTTAAAAAATATTTAATGTACAGTTCTGACTTTCCTACGATTTTATTATATGTATAGATATTAAATCATTGTGCTCAACACACATAAGCTTGTATTGGGTGGGGATCGAACCCACAACTTCCGGCTCAACAATCGGGGTCACTAACTACTAGAAGAACAGACAGTCGAACACAGCCAATCGTAAACAACAACTCCTTTTTCCATAGAAATACCTTCCTTTTTAACCAAAGCTACGAGTATCATATACATTCATAATACCAAAATTTTCCTTATTCCTAATGCTGGGTATAAGGGCAATTTACACGGAACGTTTGGCGTTTTATTATACGTGAATAGTGAAAGGTTGTTTTCAACCTAAACGGTTAGTTATATCCCCATCTGTGTGATGATAAATTGGTGATGGGTGATAGAAATGTTAAGGTTAGTTTGGGTGCAAAGATGTGTGTTTTTAATAACCCCATACGCAAAAAGAGGGGTGTTATAAGTTTCACGTCGATGTCTGTGTGTATGTCTGTTTGTGTCATCGTAGCTCTCAAACGGATGAACTGAATTCGATACAGTGTTATTCATTTGAAAGCCAGTGGTTCTTAGCTATATTTAATTAATATCGGTCCGGCAGTCGAAGAGTCCAAGCGTGGCGATTATGGCATACACCCCATTTATTGGGGAGGCTTTTGTCCAGCCGTGGACTTAATTTTGCTGACATAAAAATAAAAAATAAAATAAAAAAAGGTTTATTCCCAACAAGCACAGATATCCTTAACTTAGTTTAAATCTAAGACAATATAATTAATTACGTTTAGTTTATATAATACTAATGAAGCATGCAACATTATTAGTACTAGCTAGGAAAGGCGTCTACCTCAGCAAATGTTACAGTAAATAATAATAATTACTGCAACGCTGATCTTCCGATAGCGCTTAAAAAACTACTAATAAAATTACAAAATTATCATGCGTATCGACCTGTAGTAGCGTTTGGTTGCGACTCCAACCACTTTAAAAGTCATCAAAGAGAATATAAACAACTAGTATTGCGTCATTGCTGTGTTTACCTATCAAAAACTGTCAAAGTATAAAATGATGATGAGTCTAAAAGTATCAGTTTTTTTCCAAAATTATGTAATTACTGTTGGAATCCAATACTTCACCCGCTTCGATTCCTAGCCAGATAAGTTTAATTTTCTTTGAATGCATTTATTTTCACCAAAGTCAACAAAATGATTTAAAAACGATAATGTTCTTCTCCAGTAGTTTTACGTTTGCCCTCACTGGCCCAACCGAAATGTACAGACGCCAGCACATTAAGCTACCCCAATCTATCAAACTTCCCCAATTGAAAGTGAACCTTATGCTTTTGTGATAAAGTTGAAAATCTAAAAGAAATTTGACAGATTGAGGTAGCTGAATGTGCTGGCGTCTGTACTTTCCCAATTATAGTTCACCTTCAGTTATATCTAAATAGCACAGAATTTCGATAAACAACACATTCGTTTCATTCACAGGTACTTCAAATGTCATAGCTGGTCAATGACCGCGTAATCGCAAGCTTAATTTTCACAATGTGAATGACATTACTTTCTCGGTTGAAAACACTATTTGATCAAAAGAAAAATCTTAAATAAATACCAAAAAACGACGCCTGAAAGCCTAAAATAGTAAATTATTTCGTATTCAATATGATTTCTAGAATCTCCTACAATTATTTACCTCTATTTTATATCTAAATATAGGTAAATATCTTGGTACAACTTACACATTGCTATCTGTTACTAAACTAGGCAGAGCCTGTACCATGGCAACCGAACAAATGATAAACATACTTATTGGAACGAAGTTCCTTATCGCGCGTTGTGAAAGGGGGCTAGACGGAAAAAATTCTTACGAAAAGTTGTCACGACACTTTTTGCAGCTGTGCGCCGTGCGCATGTTTCTCTGTCTGTATCTCTCTCTCTCTTATAGAAAGCAAGCCCGATATTTTCATTTCTATTTCGCATTGAACAGTGTGGTGTCGCAACGATTATTTTTGTTGCGTGTATACAGGTTTTTTGTACACTATAAATAATAAGAAACTAGCTGTGCCCTGCGGTGTTACCCGCGTTAAATTTTATAAATTTTCTTTACTATAAACCTCACGGAGCCCGAGACCTTTCCAACGAATGCAAAACCGGTTCGTGCGTTCTGGAGTTATAGCGTCAGGAAGGAAAACCCGACTTATTTTTATATAGTAGAAGATAACTTCGTTCCATCCGGGTGTCCCTTGACACCTCTCAAGTTTTTTTATTTCTATATTATACTATATTCCGTTACTAATTAGGGCTATGTGATTTATTTTTTATATCTTATTTTTTCTAAAAGACCACGCCCGCACTAGGGAATCTATTCCCTCTGTCATGGGGTACTTTACAAACACATAATACACGGACACAAATTACATCTAGACTCCGTACAATTATTTATGGGTCACACAAGTAGTGTCCGGAGCGGGAATCCAACCCGGGACACGACGCGTCGAGGCGACTGTCTTAGGCGCTGCGCCACAAGTATGGTAAAAGGCTAAAAGCAGATGTAGAATTATCGTATAATTTTTCGTTTTTTTTACCCTTTAAATTACTATTTTGATGGCATATTGGTTGATAAGCGGAGGAGGGAGTGGAATCTAAAACGTATTTGGGTAAATAAATATTATCGAAGCCAAGATTTTCTCTCAATATTTGGAGACTTCCATCTTCTTTGATGTTACAAAAAATGTTTCAATAATATCAGGAGGTTGTTATTTAAAAATCATGCTTATTCAAAGATGATCTTGTTATATTATTTCTGTTGTGTTTTTCTATAAAAGGCCAAGAATAATCAAATCTAAATATAAATATAGTACAAGCATTGCTTAGTTTGGGGCTAGGATGATCTGTGTGAAGTAAAAAAAAAAGAAAAAAAAAAGAAAATAGAATAAAAATCTAACTTAATATTTGCACAAAATATTGAGTAACTCGTTGGTACAGAGGTAGCGTGTTCAACCGAAGATAGTGAAGTCCTAGGTTCAAAGCCGTGGTTGGGCATTGGTTAGTGATATTGAGATATTTTTCGGGATATAAAACTGAGCGTTGTGGTGTGAAAGAGGATGTAGTCACAAAGATTGAAAAAGGTATGCTGAGATGGTTTGGCCATTTAGAAAGGATGAATGAAAGATATTGACAAAAGAAGTATACCTGGCCTGTGTGAATGGTACAACCGGAAGGGGAAGACCTCGTAGAACATTCTCTGATCAAATCGGAGACGTACTTAAGAAAGGTCAGGTCAGAAGTACCCTAAACCGGCGAGCATGTATGAAGAATATTATGTCAGTAAACGAAGCGAAAGAGGTATGCAAGGATCGTGACAAATGGAAGTCCGTTGTCTCTGCCTACCCCTCTGGAAAACAGGCGTGAGTCTATGTATGTATGTATAAAACTGATTTTGGATTCTGGAAAGAAAAATTACTCAGTGTCATGTTGAAGTGTTAAAAGTATGAGAGTTGGTGTCCTTCCGGTTGAGTTGAGTCGCTAGTCGTCCAATCGGGTCTTAATATGGTTGAAGTAAAAATAAATAAAAAAGGTTATTATTCGCGGAGACCTTTTAAAAAGCGCTTGTAAATAGTACTATATATTTCTCTTATCTTTCAGCCGAAAGATATCCACTGCTGTACAAAGCCTCCCACGAAATATCTCCACAATTGCAGGTTTTGCGTTATCCGTTATTCTGACTGAACATGTTTGTTGTATAGTTAAGTATTAATAATTATTTCTAGTTACATATAGATATTTAGATACACGGATTGTCAATACATATATAAAAAGTATTTTATAATAGTAATGATATTTAGCTAGCTTGTATTAAATGATTGTCAAGGAGATTATGTTTAGGTTTAATTATCGAAATATATAGTACCTATAGTTGGAAGTGCCCCTGTGTTTGCCCACACACTTTTGAACTATAATGCGGGAATATCCGCGCAAATAGCTAGTCTCCATTGAGACGGGCTGTTATTGGCTATATTCGGCCAAGAGGACTTTATTATATACACAAAGATTTGACATGTTACGGCCCCCACAGTCCTCTGCCCTTGAAACTTTTTAAATATCCAAGAAAATGTATTTATTTCTCGACGTTGTTGCAACTGAAAGCAATTTTCGAGGAAATACACGGAAATTGTTTCTGTTTGCAAGTAAGAGTTTTTGTCAATCTCACTATAGACATAATGTGTAATAACTTCATTAACATTACTCCAAAAAAATGAAACTGTAGATGACTGTAACTGGAAGGCACTGTATGAATTTAATGTTTGGGGAGTATTAATATAGATGGGTGATTTAAATATCAAAATGAATGCAAGAATGAGCTTATAAGATATATATGCTTATCTATAAGAGGTAACTTTACTGGAATTTAATAATAATAATATCTGGGGACAATGTATCACAGATCATCCTAGCCCCAAACTAAGCAAAGCTTGTACTATGGGTACCAGGCGACGATATACATACTTATATAGATAGATAAATACTTATATACATAGAAAACCTCCATGACTCAGAAACAAATATTCGTGCTCATCACACAAATATTTGCACTTACCGGGATTCGAACCCAGGACCACCAGCTTCATAGGCAGGAGCACTACCAACTAGGCTACGGTGACGGTGAGATTTGTTCTGTGTACAGACTCTTTCTTATGTATTAGTATAGGTTACTGTAAGCAAGAGAAAAAAATTGTGGACGACATTCTTCCAAGTTCGTCGCCAGTATTTTTTTTATTAGTTAGATAAACATATTTACAGATTTGCTCATTTGCTAATTGTTACAATGTTGTTTGTTGAGTACTTATGCTATTTTAATTACAAAATGGTTCCGAGACCAACCATGTTGCAGAGATCTGTACACAAAATATGAACCCTGTCTCTTAAACTAGGGAAAATACCTGTATCTTAAGAAACAGTGTTCGGCTTGGATGTTATTTCTATTGTTTTGCACAATGGCGGAACGGTGTCTTTCTGTGAGTCTGATTAGATACCTACTTGACCTTACTTATACATGATATGTAAAAATAAAGTCATATCCATGTTATCTTAAGTTCTCCGCGTTTACTTCAGATAACGAAAGTAAGTAGGGATTCCATTTTTGTATAGTCCTGTTGGAGAAGCCATAATGTCACTTTAGATTACACATATTTTTTATTTGTGTCGATTATATTAAGTTCTTTATGAATTTTTTTATAAATGCGAGTGCTTAATACTTCATATTGGTGCTCAGCGAAAGCAGTCCTGTGGGGAGTGTTTGGGAGAAGATTTAGACGTTTGCTACTATTTGAGTATAAATAAAACAATAAATTTATAAATAAACTAGCTGTGCCCTGCGGTTTTACTCGTTTTAAACTTAACTACAAAGTTTTATCAAAATCCGTTAGGTAATTTTTGCGTAAAGATAAGATAAGATAAGACAATTTATTTCACAAATGTGGGTACAGTACATTATGTTAAATACAATTTATGATGTTAGTTCCGCCACATTTTACCCGTAGGTATGTGAAAGGTACAAGACCAGTGCAGTTACAGAAACTGACAGAATAATTACAAACATAATGAAAACATAATAAATCAGCATATCTATACATATAATAAAATCGTAGGAAAGTCAAAACTGTACATTGAATATTTTTAAAAAAGGATACTTGGGGAGTGATCTACTATCGATATCGAAGCCAAAAATATAGTTTTTAGAATATTTGTCTGTGTGTCTGTTTGTCTGTATGTATGTCCGAACTAAACTCAAAAAGTACTGCATGGATTTACATAAAATTTTGCTAGAATATTACTAAGAGTTCGGGTCAACATATAGGCTACATATTATCACGCTATCACCAACGGGGGAGGAGCTGTGATCATTTATAAAGTTTAACGCGAGTGAAACCGCGGGGCGCAGCTAGTTAGTAATAAAGGCATAACAAAGAGTTACAATCATGCATACATCCATTCTCATAAAGTTTCGCATTTAATATATTAGTAGGATATCTTGTTACAGCTTAAGCATTCATAAAATACTAGCGGCTTCACCCGCGTTAAATTTTATAAATTATAGCCTATGTGTTATTCAGATAACGTTTCATCAAAATTCATTCCGTAGTTTTTGTGTGAAAGAACAACTAACAACCAAACTTTCGCATTTACATATAATAATTTTCCTCTTCCGACCGAATTTCGGCCACGGCGGCCAGTCTAAATGGAGATTAGCCAATCGCGCAGGACATATTATAGTGCACAAGTGTGTGCACAGGGGCACTTTCTATTCCATCACTCTCATGATCCGATGGAACGACTAGCGACACGACCAGTAACACAGCTCAGGTACAAGACCGACGGCTTTACGTGTTCTCTGAGGCACGGGGGCGTAATACCGCCAACTCCCTGACTTTGGACTGATACTGAAAAATTTATTTATACGGAAAATCCCAAAATCATTCCTGGGTTCAAATCCAACCGGGATTTGAACCCAGGACCTCATTATCTACGGCTGAACACGCTACCGCTAGACCAACGAGGCAGTCGCATGTTTAATATTAGTAGAATATAAAAAAAATCCATTGATTTAGTTTAATCGTATGAATAATACTGTGCCACAGACATCTGTCATTTTCACAGATTTCTAGCTTAGAAGATACCAAAACTATACCAGATAATATCCTGGGACATTATTCACACACGGCCATCTGATCCCAAAATAAGCAGCGCTTGTACTATGGAAATCAGATAACTGATATATTACACAATACAATTTTATTTTGTAAATACATACTTATATAATTACACCCAGACTCAGAACAAACAGACATGTTCATGCACACAAATATTTTTCCTGGGTGGGAATCGAACCCAGGACCTCCGGCGTGAAAAGCATGCATTTGCCAACCACGCCAACAGGCCCGATGAACCTAAATAATAACAGTACTATCGCACTTATCTGCTAAACTGTAACATAATATTCCAAAGGTACTCCAAATAGTGTTAATTTGATATCATTTGTACCGTTTTCATGTAGGACACGAAGTTTTCGAGAGCTACCAGAGCTACATAAATTATAGTTCTCAAGTTTGTTCAATCGGTACAAGTTACAAGATCCTTTACAATAATTAAGGATCTTGTAACTATTAATAATAAATAGGCCAATAGGTTTACGTGTTGATAATTTATTTCGTAATACATTACAAATTTTCGTCATTTAAATAAATAAAAAAGGTTTTTATTCACAAAGACTTTAAAAAAGCGCTTCAAAATAGTCAGAACTTGAATTGTAATAGTATAAATCTATACTAATATTATATAAAGGTAACGTTTGTGAGTTTGTGATGTTGTAAGGAGTAATCTCTGGATCTACTGAACCGATTTTCAAAATTATTTCACCAATAGAAAACTACGTTATTGTGCAGTGTCATGGGCTATGGTTTTAGAACTTGGTGATTTATTTTAGAACTTTTAACCCGAAGTATTAAGCGGGACAAACGGGTAGCGACAAAAATATTTATAACGCGGAATGAAGTCCGCGAGCACTGCTAGTTAACTATATATTTTTACTATCATCATTTCCCCACCCCCGAAAGATCTCCACAATTACCGGTTTTGCGCTATCCGCATCCTGCGGATGCTAGCGACCGCACAAGATCATCGGTCCATCTTGTAGGCATCTGTTTTAAAGAATGAATATATATTTATTAGACACAAGGTACATCAGTATAAATTAAGTAATAGGGGTACAAAACACAGAAGAAACCATAAAAAAAATTTTGATACTTATAAATAACAATTAAGTAATACATTTTTCTATAATCCATAATTTTACGCACCTATTCGATGTGGTACTCATACTAAGCACCTTTGGGACTAAAAATCATCTATTAAAACTATTCCGGTTCGTGGTCGCCACTAGAAAACTTTTCTGTCCCAACGGCCGAGCTATGTGCCCCGCCCACTGTCACTTCAGCTTTACAATTCTTTGGGCTATGTTGGCGACTTTAGTTCGCCTGCGGATTTCGACATTTCTAATTAGATCTCGCAAGGAGATTCCGGGCATAGCATTTTTGCTAGGTAAAAATATATTATTAGATCCTGATTTATATTTCAGCTCATGAAATTATAATTTATGATAGTAATGGTTTAGTTAAATTGCTATTTTTCTGAAATTATTGTCAAATTTTTTATTTAATATGTAGCTATAGTTTTAGATATACATATTTTACGACATGTTTTTTTAATTGTTTCATGAAACTGGTCTCTTAAGTATTCCTTTATCTACAGTGGCATGCAATAGAAAAGCCTAGGTAGGCTAGCCCACCACGAGAAATCATTACAAAAATAAAAGATCTAGGAGATATTAGAAATATCTATTTCATTTCTGAATAAAAGTGTTGGGGACTTTTATTCAGAATAAAATATATTATTTTAATTTATTTAAGGAATGTCCACTGTAAGGGGAAACTGGAGAAGTACCTACAACCACCCCATTGATGCTGCTGTTTTATAAAACAGCTTTTGTGCTTAAAGTCGCTGAACGCTTCTACCTTGGACCGCAATCTTGGCTGCGGAAAGTTTATAACCCAAGTGTCAGAGCTACGTCGGGCCCATGGGCACGTCACACAGTTTAATGAACATTTAACTAAGTTGTGCCAACCAGTAAATCATTCTGAAAAAGGGGTATTAGAATTAATAAGTATAGCTACCTTTGCAATTTTAACATCCCCCCAAAAAACGACTGTGCTTCTAAAGCACCAGCAAGTTTTTATTATCTTTACTGCAAGTTGGATATAATTTAGAAAAAAATCTGCTTAAATGTACCAAAACACGACGTGCTCTCAATATAAATAAAAAACCGGCCAAGTGCGAGTCGGAATCGCACATGAAGGATTCCGTAGCAGAAAGTATTTCAGTTGATTAAATGAAAGCAAATTGCGGTTTATAACGTATTAAAAAAAACTAATAGCTCGATCTCGTTCAAACCAATTTGTGTTGTTAGTTTCTATGGTAATCATCATATATTTTTTTTTAGTTTTATCATTCTCTTATTTTAGAAGTTACAGGGGGGGACACTCATTTTACCACTTTGGAAGTGTCTCTGTAAAAAAATGAGTTTCAGTTCTACGTATGGCGATACGTAGAACTGAAACTCAATTTTTTTTTGATCTTTCCCTTACATTTGGATAGGTCTATGGATAGGTCTTCAAAAATCATATTGAGGTTCCTAACATCATTTTTGGCTAAACTGAATAGTTTGCCCCCCAAAATTATTATTCTTTTTCTATTTTTGTGTAAAAATCTTAATGCGGTTCACAGAATACACCTACTTACCAAGTTTCAGCGGCACAGCTCTTACAGATTCGTAAAAACGTGGCTGTGACATACGGACGGACAGACAGACAGACATGACGAAACTATAAGGGTTCCGTTTTTTGCCATTTGGCTACGGAACCCTAAAAAACAAGTGTGCTCTAGACTAAATGACAGGCAGAAAGAAAATGTGTGCTCGATCCACTTCTTAAAGGCGGAAATGAATATGTGTGCTCGATCTTACCCCTACGTAATGTACTAAACGTCCCTATATATCTCTCTCTGTTTCTATCTTCACTAACTCCCTCTCAAATTCCGTGCGCCTCGACGGCACGCAACGAACTCGTAAGGGACGTAAAGGGGTCTAGGGATAGAATAAAAACCAGTAGGGGATAGTACAAAAGATCCTGAAGGGTCGAAGTGGTGTACGCAAGTACACCCCAACAAAAATAAGATAAGAAAGGGACGTAGAAGTGGCCTTGTTCAGCAGTGGACGTCATTTAACTAACATGATGAGAATACGCGTTTGAAGTCCATATCTGTGAACGTTTTAAATAAACAAACTTGCCTGATCTAGTAACTCGGATATTTATAGTATCTTTGACTCTCAAATAATCGTACTGGCCGGTATTACGATGCTAGGGCAATCCTTTTACTATCCGTAACACAGATCATTCTGGCACGTGAGAGAGGTGTTCGCCCTAGTTTTATAAACTTTTATATCTTTTAGTAGTTTAGTAGTGCTCCTGCCTACGAAGCTGGTGGTGCTGGGTTCGAATCCCGGTAAATGCAATTATTTGTGTGATGAGCACGAATATTTGTTTCTGAGTCATGGATGTTTTCTATGTATATAAGTATGTATCTATCTTTATAAGTATGTATATCGTCGCCTGGTACCCATAATACAAACTTTGCTTAGTTTGGGGCTAGGATGATCTGTGTGACATTGTCCCTAGATATTATTATTATTCCCTAGATATTACATATGACACGAAGACAGAAGAGACTGGGAGACGGGCAGTGGTGATGTGGGTAGGTGACTTGATGAAGCAGTTAGTTCGTTTTTGTTAATATCAGACGACATAAATGAATTGGCTAAGAGCGTATAAGTAACCGTTCCTGTAAGACATTTATATCTCGATGTAAGTAACGCCATCTGTGAATTATAATGGAAAATGATTGTGTAATTCTTCGAATGCACGATGATTTACACAAACCGATAACGACCCGCTTAAGTAACGGATTGCGTTAAGAATAAAAAAAAAACAACACTCGCGCATCTGTATCTATTCAAACGCGTATTTCAATTTGTACAGGTGTGCAGGATTTGTACCTTTGCACACCTGTACAAATTAAATCGCGTTTGAATCGATACAGATGCGCGTGTGTTGTTTTTTTTTTAATAATGAAATGAAATAATTAAATTTATTCAGCACTTGGGTATTGTGAGCTTGTCAAGTACAAGTATATGTAATACTTGTACTTGACAAGCTCACAATGTATTACATAAACACAGTTTAAAATCATTAAAGCAACAATATATTTTGAATTCTTCGATCGCTATTATAGCGATCGAAAATCGCAAGAATGAAAAGGATATTAAAAATATAAGTGACGAAACAGACCGCACGGTCGGACTAATTCAAAATACGTTCAAATCCCGGGTCGGGCCAAAAAGTGATTTTGGGATTTTTCTGTTAATAGAAATTTCTCAGTATCAGCCCGAAGTCTGGGAATTGGCGGTATTATACCCCCGTGCCTCGGAGAGCACGTAAAGCCGTCGGTCCTGTGCCTGACCTCTTTCCAGTCGTGTCGCTAGTCATCCCATCGGAACATGGGAGTGATGGAATTGAAAGTGCCCCTGTGTTTGCGCACACACTTGTGCACTATAATATGTCCTGCGCACTTGGCTAGTCTCCATTGAGACTGGCCGCCGTGGTCGAAATTCGGCCCAGAGGACACACACACATCAAAAGAGGTAGGATTTGGAATAAGATTTTTGGTGACACTTTCATCTACTTTAAAACGCAAATGCTTTAACAGCAAAGATGATACTGAGAAATTTCTATTAACAGAAAAATCCCAAAATCACTTTTTGGCCCGACCCGGGATTTGAACCCAGGACCTCGGTATCTACGGTTGAACACGCTACCGCTAGACTAACGAGGCAGTCTTTAGGTATTAGTATAATGATAATAAGTATTTTAAATTACAAAATAAGTATTTTAAATTACAATAACTAGCCCAATTTCCCTACCTAATACGCAATACAGTGAAAGTATTTCCAGCCAAAACAATTTTAAATAGTCCAAATATTATTGACAGGTACATCTGTAGGTATATTTTTAGGAATTCCCTCATAGCCAGACACAGCACGTGTTTGCCCACGCGTTTAGTGCGTCTAAAAATGGATGTGCAGAGTATAACAAATTTACGTAGTAAGTCCTAATTCTTTATACGTGTAGGTACGAGAACTAAAATTGCACATTAAAATCGAAATAGAAATGTCGAAGAAAAAATAAAAATTCATAGAATAATGGATATTTCAGTATGTCAGGTAATATTGTTTTCACTGCCTCATCAGGCTTTAGAGGCGAGCAATGGCTCAAGCCATCTAGGAAGATTAAACTACTAAGTACTTGCACCAGAGACCATCTATTAAAGAAAAAAATGTGAGCCGTCACGGGCCGCCTGGCAGATGTGAAACATCGACATTATTTTGTAAAAGTAATATACAGAAAAGAACATATTGTGATAGAAACTAAATATGTCATAATGATAAAATAAAAGGCGATTGCGCATGGCGACGCGTCGCCACACCGTACACACCACTATCGTATAGCGTGGCGACGCGTCGGCACGGCATGCGTCGCCACGCCAGAAATCTGTTTTACGTGCGGCTATAGATGTTTCACATAAAAAAAACACAGAAATTATATTTTGCGTCGTCTTTTATTCTGACTTTTTTCCTTCTATTTTTAAACCATTTTCTCCGTTATGTCACGTCTGTTCTTGTTCGTTGAGGTAGTCTACGTCATATGACTAAAAGGTCTACATATAACACCATCCATTGTTGAGTTTGAATTTTAACTCAGGATGGTACTGATAGGTAGATGCAAAAGCACGTCGATTATTAGGGACGTTTTGTTAATTGCCATTCTACTTTACTACATTAAGTAGGTATAGGCCATAGATTCGAATAAGAGTGATATTTTTCAATACGAATACAAGAATCCACCCTATTTCGGGATATTGCAAAATTGATCATTGACACTTCACGTGACTAGAAGGCTGGCCTTTATTTTGGTCAAAGAATCAGTATTGCCATACAACGTGGCAATGCTGCCAGTCTTCTGGGTACGTTCCCCGTAAACGATGAGGATTTGTTTTGACGCTGTTTAGATTTAGTTCATTTTATATCTATGTAGGTTTCATGTAGTTTTTATTATTTACTTATATAGTAATAGCTAATATATCTTGTTTGAAAATAAATACCTATTTATAGTTAAAATGTAATAAACACTAAAAACAAAACAAAAAATAAAGTAATTAAGAATAATATAAATTGAAATATGTTAAATTTTTGTACTTGTGTTTGTAAATTATCCTCGTCATTACATTCCCGAGTACGATTCTCGTACAGGATAATTTTCTTTTTTAAATATCTTGGGCCAACTGACACACTGCCATATGATCGCAAACTATGGCAACCAGACAACTGATAAACATACTTACCTATATATTTCTAAATACATGCATATTATAGACAAAAATGGCAATCGCTGGATGCAGATAGCGCAAGACCGACAATTGTGGAAATTATTGAGGGTGACCTTTGTCAAGCAGTGGGCGTCTTTCAACTGATATGATGATGATATAGATAAATTTAATATCTAGTAATAATATCTAGGGACAAATATCTAGGGACAATGTCACACAGATCATCCTCGCCCCAAACTAAGCAAAGCTTGTACTATGGGTACTAGGCGACGATATATATACTTATATAGATAGATAAATACTTAAATACATAGAAAACATCCATGACTCAGAAACAAATATTCGTGCTCATCACACAAATATTTGCACTTACCGGGATTCGAACCCAGGACCACCAGCTTTGTAGGCAGGAGCACTACCAACTAGGCTACGGTGATCGTCAAAATTCCACCCAGACTCAGAACAAATCATCTTGGTCATCACATAAAGATTTTTCCTGGGTGAGGATCGAACCCACGACCTCTGGCTTAGCAGTCAAGATCACCAACCACTATACCAATAGGTCAACGCTTACCTGTTTACTTAGTATCTAAGCAAACAATATATCTGAAGCGTTGTTGAAGGTAAATCTCTGTAATATTACAGAAATAATCCCCAAATCGACTACTAAGACAAATATTCGTAGTCTATATAAACATAATATTAATTTGCCCATTATAAACAACATGCTTTACTATAAAAGTGCATATATTACAGCTATCCGTGTGTACAATGACCTACCTACAGTTATAAAAGCATTAAACGGTAATGAATTTAAAACAAAACTTAAAAAATGGTTGATAGATAAAGTTTTTTATGATCTACAAGAATATTTTGGGAAAAAATTAATTTAGTTTTAGTTAATTTAAGTTTTTAAGCCGCATTGTTGCGCCTTGTATTGCATATCCGATTTGGGTAGACTGTGAATCTAACCTAGAAATAAGACCTAACATGTACACAGTTTGGCAATAAATAAATCTTTATCTTTACTTTTCAAACAGTAATTCGCACGTAAGCATACCTCGGGTATACACTAGTCAATAACAATATTATCTAGTAGGGTCGATGACACGTCGGTAGATACAATTTATCCTCAACAGTATCTTTATTACGTAGGTGGTAAGGACAGTTTTCGTATCGCAAGTGTATACGCATTAGCGTCGACTCAACCCAGCAAAACCAGTATGCCCTAGCAACTATTTGTTCTATAAGCGCGATCACAACTTGGCTCTAGCTTCATAATTAATAGTTTGGTTCGCGTCATTTCTCCCATGAACCCTTAATTACATAGCAAATTTTGGCGACGCTGGCGTACAATGCACAGATTATACAGCACATTAGACTCAGTCAAGCGAAGAATTTAGGTATTAGCAGCAAGAATCTACTAACAATCTTATACTAGAACAATAGTGAGCCCAGTATTTAGGCAATTGTGAGACACCTCCATTGTATGGGCCGTAGTTTTATTAGGCAATGCCACTGCTGTACAAAGACCTCCCCAAAAGATTTTCACAATTCATTGTGTCCAACATTTGGAGGGATTTGCTATAATCGCCGTAAGATGATTATAGTACTAAAAAAATGCTACTGCACGTTTCCTGGTGTGACGATATTCTTCTTAGTCGTCAGCCACCTAACACCATCAACATTATTAGCACTGCTGTTGTAGCAAATGCTGGTATGGAGCCATTAGAGACAATGTATTCATGTATTGAAAAATTCTGTTTTCATGATTTCGTAAAGGGTATCAACGGTACCCTGGAGTGTACGCTCCTGTAGATATGGGTGCAGTTGTAATACAGCGAGAACAAGAGGAAAGAAAGGCATTCTGGGAGACCCTGAGAGATGTGTTGCGGTTAAGTCAGTATAATGAAAGAGTAATAATGTTAGGTGATTTTAATGGATGGGTTGGGGTAAAACGTGATGGTTTTGAAAGAGTACTAGGTCAATTCGGTGACGAGAGTGAGAATGAGAATGGGTACAGTCTGCTTGAGATATGTTTGGAATGGGGTCTTTGTGTTACAAATACTATGTTTGAACATAAAAGAATCCATACGTTTACACGAGAGAGGAAAAATGTGAGAAAGAGTATGATTGACTTCGTGATTGTAGATGAAAGACTGAGAAAGAATGTTCTAGATACAAGAGTCTATCGTGGGACCGCAATCCATACATACCACTTTCTGGTAATGAGCCGAATAAGTGGTCTATTCAAAGGATGGCGCCACCGAATCCCTGAGACTAAAAGTGTACTAGAGAGAATAAAAGTAGAGGATCTGCAAGAGGAAGAAATGGCAGATTAGTACAAAAGTAAGTTGGTTGAGAAGTTTGAGGGATCTGAAGACATAAGAGAAGTAGAAGAGCTATGGAAGGTAGTCAAAGAAGGTGTGGTGAGTGTAGCTGGTGAAGTATGTGGTGTAATAAAGAGACTAAGAGGAAGAAAGATGAAGAATATTTGGTGGGATAAAAGTGTACAAAAAGTTGTATGTGAAAAGAAGAAAGCGTGGTTAGACTGGCTAGCCACCAGAGCAAATGAACGAATGCATAAGGCGACGAATGAGGATATAGAAAGGGCCTGGAATGATTATAGGGAAATGAAAGGAATTGTAAAGGATGTGGTGAATGAAAAGAAAAATGAACAAAAGGATAATTTTGATAGAAGGTTGTCTAAGGATTTTCAGACGAACATTAAGTTTTTCTGGAAATCAGTTAGATCAGTAAGAGGCATAACTCAAACCTCAGAACTGGAATCCATACGAGACCAAGATGGAAATATAGTGAAAGGGGAAGAATGCGTGTTAAAACGTTGGAAGGAGTATTTTGAAAGTTTGTTTGAAAGAGGTGTAACAGAGAGTGAACGTAGTTCACTAAGTATAGACAAGAACAAATGTAAAGATGACATTGGTATGGATGAGATTGTGAAAGCTATTAAGGATATGAAATCAGGTAAGTCACCTGGGTATGACAGGATAACTTCCGAGATGCTGAAGGCTGGACATGGCGTCATAGCGAGTCAGCTGTGCAGCCTTTTCAATTTATGCTATACCACCGGCCAAGTGCCAAGTGATTGGTGCAAGGCTGTCATCGTACCTCTTTACAAAGGGAAAGGCTCACGGCAAGACTGTAAAAACTACAGGGGCGTTAGTCTGCTCAGCGTCGTTGGTAAGTTGTATGCGAAAGTATTGGTTGAAAGAGTTGTGAAAGAAACCGATGCGAAAATATGGGATGCACAGGTAGGTTTTCGGAAAGGAATCGGATGCACGGATCAGGTCTTTTCTCTGCGAAGCATAGTAGAGAAGTTTTGGGCAAAAACCAAAAGGTTTACTGTGCCTTACTGTGCCTTACTGTGACTTAGAAAAGGCCTACGATAGAGTGTTGAGGAGTGAACTATAGTCGGTACTGTCCATGTATGGATTGAACGACGACCTTGTTCAAGCACTAAAATCTCTTTATAGGGATTCCAGAGCTTGCGTGAGGATTAACGGGTCATACACCGAGTGGTTTAGCATCCAAAAGGGTGTTAGACAGGGATGTGTAGCGTCACCGTGGTTGTTTAACCTATTCATGGATAGCTGTTTAAAAGATTTGAAAGAAAGTGAATGCGGTGTAAGGATGAATGAGTTACTCATCAAATGTCTGCTTTACGCTGATGATCAAGTTTTACTTGCATCATCGGCGGACGAGTTGCAGGTGATGGTAACAAGTATGCATGAATCTTTTGAAAGGAAAGGGATGAAAATGAATGTAGGTAAGACGAAAGTAATGGTATTTGAGAGGGATGAATACACGACAACGTGTGATATTGTGATTGGAGGAAAGAAAGTCGAACAGGTGAATGAGTTTGTATATTTGGGAACTTTGTTTACGAGAGATGGGAAATATGAAAAAGATATTGTTAGAAGAGTAAATGCGGGGAACAGAGTGAATGGGGCACTACACGCCTTTATGAGTAGCCGGCAAGTATCAAAGAAGGCTCGACTAGCCGTGCACGATGGAGTGTTAGTGCCAACTTTAATGTATGGAAGTGAAAGTTGGGTATGGCAGAAAAAGAATGAAAGTAAAATAAATGCAGTGGAAATGAGAGCTCTGAGAAGTATGTGTGGTGTGACTTTGAGAGACAGAATTCGAAATACTGATGTAAGAGAGCGTTGTGGTGTGAAAGAGGATGTAGTCACAAAGATTGAAAAAGGCATGCTGAGATGGTTTGGCCATTTAGAAAGGATGAATGAAAGAAGATTGACAAAAGAAGTATACCTGGCCTGTGTGAATGGGACAACCGGAAGGGGAAGACCACGTCGAACATTCTCTGACCAAATTGGAGATGTTCTCAAGAAAGGGCAGGTCAGAATAACCCTAAACCGGCGAGCATGTATGAAGAATATAATGACAGTAATCGAGGCAAAAGAAGTATGCAAAGATCGTGACAAATGGAAATCCGTTGTCTTTGCCTACCCCTCTAGGAAACAGGCGTGAGTCTATGTATGTATGTATCTACGGTACCCTATTACTCACTCTGCTGTCCGTCTGTCGTCACAATTTTTTGATAATGTAGTTTTGTTGCTGCTGTAACTACAAATACCTACTAAAATCATAAAATAAATAATTAAGGGCGGCTCTCATACAAAACATGTGGTTTTGCTGTATTATGCTCGATATTAATATATATATTATTATTATTATTATTATTTTATTATTATTTTTTATTTTTCTGTTTTTTGGTCGTCTTTAAGTGTTGCAGCACTATTACTTTTAAGTATATACGTGTCCTATAACTGCATGAGTGTATGTAACGTTGACGATCCTTAAATAAATAAATAAATAAATATTAACCTCAAAGACAAGTTGTTTTGCTAAATAATGGCAGAGAACTCTTCGTGCACGATCAAATAAAAAAAAATTACGGCCGTCTGACGACTGGCAAAAGATGATTTAATCTTCTAATCTAAATAATCTACGGTATAATAGTTATAGGTACATATGTATAGCTCATGGGAAGTGTGACATGACGATGACGCGAGCTTCACGTTTTTTGTTCGCCCAAAAATTACACATATATAATACACAGTACATACTTATAGGTGACAATTGTGGAGATCTTTGGGGGAGGCCTTTGTCCAGCTGTGGACGTCTTTCGGCTGAAATGATGATGATGATACTTATAGGTAGCTCATGGCAAGCGTGACGTGACGATCACAGTCAGTTCATAATTTATCAACTAAAAGTAGCTCAACGTGCCTAAAGAAATAGAGAGAAAGAAATAATTTTATTTTTACGGAAAATAAAATTTGTAGATGACATGTTTGACAGTTTGGTATACATTTTAAACATTTTTAAGTTTTCTCCGTACTGGTATGAAAAATGGCCCTATCTCAGCTAGTACTGCATTTCTGCAGTGTTAAAGAAGTTTTCACTTCAAAAAACAAGTTGTATATGTGCATTATTTAGTTTTCAATGTCTACCACAAAGTCTACGTAAATCCGCTTAAGCTTTCGTCCTGTTACATAACTACCTTAAAATATATTAATATGAACTTACCAACATTTATTTGTAAAGTTTATATTGAAAATGTATTTTGATTTTGTTTCCTACTTAAACATTTGGTCTAGACCTAATAGTAGTTACCGAACTTTCTCTTTGAACTATTAATTGAATTTAGAGTCACCGATATAACATGGAATTGATTACAGAGCAAGAAGTTTGATAATAATATTGTATTAATTGGAATAAACATAATTCAATGTTGATTATGATCGGACGGAGAATAATGTTTGCTTGGCTTTGAAAACTAGATTACAGAGTCTCGGTTAATTAAAGTATTTCCTTGAAATTGATTTTCAGAACATTAATTACTTACACTATGAGACAGACGAACACAATAGTATTTAATTACTAGCTGTGCCCCGCGGTTTTACCCGCGTTAAATTTTATGAATTATCATGGCTCCTCCCCCGTATGTGACAGCGTGATAATATGTAGCCTATATGTTGACCCGACCTCTTAGTGATATTCATGCAAAATTTTAAGTAAATCCGTGCACTATTTTTTTTAGTTTAGCCCGGACATACATACAGACAAACAGACACACAGACAAAAATTCTAAAAACTATATTTTTGGCTTGGATATCGATTGTAGGTCACGCCCCAAGTATTTTTTTCAAAAAATATTCAATGTACAGTTTTGACTTTACTACGATTTTATTATATGTATAGATTGGAAGGACTCTTAAAGCCATAGCTAGTAAAATTTCTAGTTGTGTAGTTCCGGCCCAGAAAGAAAAGCAGGGCCACCCTGTGGGTGTGGTATAAAGCGACTAAGAGATACACCAGTTGGGCAGCAGTACCACCTGTGTACTAGCTACCACCTAACTGCGTACTTACACTATGAGTCAGACGGATATATGAGTAATTACACTATTGGATATACCATAGCCATGACTAGTTACATTTCTAGACGTGTGGTTTCCGGCCCAGAAAGAAAAGCAGGGCCACCCCGTGGGTGTGGTATAAAGCGACTAAGAGATACACCAGTTGGGCAGCAGTACCACCTGTGTATTAGCTACCACCTAACTGCGGTCGCCAACTAGCAGGCAAAGCGCGGAGACTACGGTAAACCCCCCCAAATGGTACCGTTATAGAAACCTTTGGAGGAGGTCTATGTCTAGCAGGGGACGATATCAGTCTGATAATGATCAGTTAGAGGTAAAGAGAGACAGAACAAATAGTCGTGCTCATCACACAAAGATTTGTTCTAGGTGGGGATCGATCCAACCACCTCTGGCTTTGCAGGCAGAATCATAGAATCACTTGACTATCAAGCTAGATAAATAAGGATTTAAAATCAGTCCTTTACGACTAAGAATGACAAGGCCAACAAGGCCAAGTTTTAATACCTTGAGTTATATTAGTGTAATTTTCAGAATCTCTTTTTCATCAATAACTTAAATTTAATTTTACTCGCCCTTAATGCAATTTTCTATTGGTTAAAAAAGAAGAATTGATAAATGAGTTTTGTAGTTTGAGTTTACAAGAAAATCTAATCTTTTCTATCATTTTTCTTTTTTGTATTAGTTTGTAAAATAAACTTATGGACTATATACAATCTTGTTGAGAATTACTTCTTTAAGACCCCATAATAAAATATAAGGTTGCAATCAAATAATATGTCTAGAAAACAATTTCAAAATAAATAAAATTATTTTAATAAGAGATAAACTGAACATAAGATTTTTATGTCCCATCCTCAGCAGTATAATTTCATGAAATAAAAAAAATACGATCACTAAATTCTACTTGACCTTCACTTAGACACTTGAATAGTATTACTAGGCTCTTAAGTAAAAGTATGGAAAAGGTAAAAGATAAAGTTTATTGCACATAAAAGTTCAGTACTCAAAGTTATTGCGAGTGATTTCCTTCAAAAGACCAATTGATTTTTTGTTGAGTCTACAGTTTTATATTCCTCTTACCTGGAGTTCATGGTTTTATGATCCATTTAAAAAGTATATAAAATGTGTTTTTAAAACGAAATTTTATAAAATAATCATAAGTAGATTTAATCCTAACTTAATATTATAAATGCGAAAGTAACTCTGTCTGTCTGTTACTCTTTCACGCCAAAACTACTGAACGGATTTGAATGAAATTTGGTATACAGATGGTCTAGACCCTGAGAAAGAACATAGGCTAATTTTTATAGTTAGGATAACACATAGGCCATATTTTATAAAGTTTAACGCGGGTAAAACCGCGGGGCACAGCTAGTAATATATATAATACCAACATTTTTTTTTTGAAAAGATTGCCCCCGCATTAGTAAATGTAGTCCTAGTGTCGCGGGGTACTTTACAAATATATAATAGATGGACACAAATTACATCCAGACTCAGAACAACTATTTATGGGTCACACAAATAGTTGCCCGGCGCGGGACTCGAACCCGCGACACGAAGCGGCGAGGCGACTGTCTTAGCGGCTACGCCACACGTGCAGTGCATGCATTTCATTGAATATTGTACGATAGCCGTTGGCGCAGAAACGTTCTCGAGTGACGACTACGAACCGGAAGAGGCAGCGTGTGGAAAGGCCCCTCCTTTATTTTTTTTTGGTATAGTAGAGGGAATGGCTACGCATGCCACCCGCAAAAAGTGTCTACGGGTGAGTATGTCGGACTCGCACCGACTTAAACTATCTGCCGTGGACTTCTCTTGGCGCCAGATGTGAACGCGGGTATGCTGCTGCGGTGCCCCCTTTTGCGCCATGTCCCAGATGTTCGGGACACGTACCCTAGGAAGGCTCTGTATGGCCCTCCCTATTTGCCGACTCCTGCCAGTCCGGCACAGCGACTGTGCCACAAACAGATCGCTGTCTTCCCGGAGCTTGCAGGTGGCGGCAGTAGAGTACACTTCTCACACTGCCATCGCAGCCCCGAGGGGAATTGGGCTACCAGCTGCCGCCGCCGTCCGACGCCGCGACGACGTCTCCTCGGTCTAAGAGCGGGATCGGCTCGTTTCCGAGGGTAAGCCCCCTACAAAATCGACCGATGATCTTCCGAGCGTGTCAGGAAGTCGCTGGTTGCGGGTAGATTTATAGGGGATGCTTTTATCCAGCAATTGACTTCTTCGGCTTTTAGGATGATGATGATGATTGTATTAACAATAATAAACAAACAAATGAAGGTACTTATGCAAATATCAACACTGATAAAACTTGTGTCGAAGTTGTTGTATAAATATCCATTAGATTTAGTTGCACAGTTTGTATTTTAAGACTTTTCTCACAAAAGGGAGTCGATCAACTTGAAATAAGCTTACAAGTAGTTCGACATCTTTTAACACACGGGACGTGTGAACTTAAGAGAAGCTTAAGGTACAAACTTTACGCAGGATAGAAATGGTTGATCGTTCTTATTCCAATGTAAGCAGATATACGTAGCTAATATGTTTTTATTTTATTTTAATTTTTACTTTATTTTCCACGTACTCTATGACACCAGGGATAAATTCAACGAAGTCTGAATTAGGTAGTATTTGTTATACTAGACTCTTAAAATTGTTACATATATGTAATTTTTAATTGCAAGTTTAATACATTTGTGTCGTAGTCTGGATGTTTTCTGTGTATATATTTCCAATAAAATTTTAACAAATAATATTCTCAATTTTAAAATTACTTTATAATCTGAAGATTTCATTCTATATTATTCATTATTTTATATAACTAAAAAGTTAAGGAATCCCACCATCAGAACGACATTTTGATATTGAACAAAATAGGACCAATTTGAAAGCATAGGTACTCTTTCAAATAAAAAAAGGTTTTTTTTTCATTGGTAGGTTTAGATATAAGTAACTGAATTATGAAGGACAAACTTTAGAAAAAATAAACTGCTGAATTGAGAACCTCCTCCTCCTTCTTTTTGGAGTCTGTGAAAAATAAGGCATATGAGTATTTCTATCCGTTTTCAAGTATTCATAGTACAAGCATAGCATTTTTGGGCTAGATAGAGCTTTGTAATATGTCCTGGATATTTCATCACGATCATTATATCAGCAGAAAAACGATTACTGGCGGACAAAGATCTTCTTCAAAGATTTCCATTTGCTGGCCTGCGTTACCCGAGTAATTGGCTTCTACCGACCCTCACAAGATCATCGGTCCATTTTGTAGGGGTCCTGATATTTATTTATAAATATTATTATGAACTAGCTGTGCCCGCGACTTCGTCCGCGTGTTAATTAGTTTATTTCGTTTTTCTTGTAAAATTAAAGAGTTTTTCTCAAATAAAAGTAGCCTAAGTTACACCTTATTACATCAGCTACCTGCCAATAAAAGTCTCGTCAAAATCGGTCCAGCCGTTTCAGAGATTAGCCGGAACAAACAGACAGACAGACAAAAATTGTAAAAAAATTCATTTTGGTGTATGTACCGTATATATATTCATATTTATGTAGTAAAAACCGGTTATTTCAATATTACAAACAGACACTCCAATTTTATTTATTTGTATTTGTATGTATAGATGTATAGATTACTGTGTTAACTTTTGTATCGAAGAAGGTATGTTGCTTTCTTTTCCACTTAAATTTAAATCTGCACCTTATCATCGAAAATTTAATTCAATCATAATGGACCCGGAAAGTTTATTCGGGCGTTTAACGCCTTTAACAATTACCAGTTAGTAGTAAAAGCCATGAGCCAATTTTATAGCACAATAAAACCTTATGTAAGTGCCTTAATAACTTGGCAACCCCGAAATAATGAGAGTTTACACATGGTTCATGTACGGAAACAGATGCTGGTTCCAAATTTAAATATTTAAAAACTTTAAACTTTGGATAAAATATTTTGTACGATATTCTTATTTTAAAAAGTATGGGGTCATGGTCCTAGTTTGAATTCTTATTTAAAAAAGTATGGGGTCGTGGTCCTAATTTGAATTTTTATTTTAAAAAGTATGGGGTCGTGGTCGTAGTTTGAATTCTTATTTTAAAAAGTATGGGGTCGTGGTCCCATTTTGAAGCAATGAGCCACATGGATAGCATGGTTTTCTAACACAGGTAAATTTCTAACACGGGAATGGAGTTTTTTCCATTGTTTCGGTTGATTTTTTGTATGTATTAATATTAACTATTTCCTTGACGGGCCGGTTGGCGTGGTTGGTAGACACTTGCCTTTAACGTCCAGGTCGTGGGTTCGATTTCCACCTACGACATATATTTGTGTGCATGAACATGTATGTTTGTTTTGGATCTGAGTGTAATTATCAATATAAGTATGTATTTACAAAAGAAAAGTAGTATATCAGTTATCTGGTTACCATAATATAAGATCGTGTATGAATATTGTCTCAGAATAATGTATCGTTAGGCTAATAATTAATACAATATTTACATATTATATTTTATTTATATTCAAATTAGGAAATTTTAAATAGGTTTTTAATTCTGTAATTATTATTATTATATTTCAAAATTTTAGATTAATGCCATATTATTCCTGTAGATGTGGTGCTTACCTATAAGTGGTCGCTATACTTGGATTATTTTATGTATATTTTGATTTCTCTGTGATTGTATTAGTGTAAGTTGCCGTTGGTGAGCCAAATAAATAAATGAATATTATTATTTAATAATAATAATATTCTGGGACTTTATTCATACACGAGAAGACATGTTAATGCCAGATCCACATGTTTTATTGAACGAAACAGAGATGTGGTCGTTCACCATGGGTCTCCTAAGAAGGCTCAAGGTCATCAAACGAGTTTCCTGCGAAATCGAATGAGAAATTTCGCAATCCACAGGTGAACAAAAGTAACTGAAATAGCTTGATGGAATCGTATTCCCTTTGTTCTAAGTAACTTTTTTTGAGTTCCGTACAGCCAAAAGAAAAAACGGAACCCTTATAGGATCACTTTGTTGGCCGTCCGTCCGTCTGTCTGTCAAGAGTCTGTCTAATAATCGATTCCTGAACTATTTATAATTTGTACCTACAAATTTCTACGGAACCTTCGATGGGCGAGTTTGGCCGGCTCTTATATAATTAACTAGCTGTGCCCCGCTGTTTTACCCGCGTTAAATGTTATAAATAAACACAGCTCCTCCCCCGTAGGTGATAGCGTCATAATATGTAGCCTATATGTTGACCCGACCTCTTAGTAATATTAATGCTAAATTTGAAGTAAATCCATGGAGTACTTTTTGAGTTTAGCCCGGACATACATACAGACAATCAGACACACAGACAAAAATTCTAAAAACTATATTTTCGGCTTCGATATCGATTCTAGATCACGCCCCAACTATCCTTTAAAAAAAATATTCAATGTACAGTTTCAACTTTCCTACGATTTATTATATGTATAGATTAGATACTGCGCGTGGACTTTCGATCATGTATATATGCTTATTCATTCATTTGCTACACTGAACCCACAATTAATTTATGCCAAAGGAAATTCATATCAATTCTTATGAGCACTAGGTAGCTTTTCTTTCGTTCCCACCGTGAGTTTGGTACATATCTAATATGTGAATGCTTTTGCTGCCTCTATTTACACACATGCAGAAGTTCCCATGAATATTGCGAGTTAATACAAATTGTTGTTATCACAGAATATATTAGAAGTGACAAAGTGACAAATGTATTTATTTTAAACGTATACAAAGCGTATTGTGTTATTTTCTATGACAATTTAGCTTGAAGACTAAACTCTACTGCTCGTATGGTGAAGACGTACTAAAACATCAATGTAAATATTACTTAACGAGATTTTCCGTTAGGTATATTTACCACCATTGGTTAGAGACCCTAACTGCTAAACTAGAGGTCGTGGGTTCAATCCCCACCCAGGAAAACCTTTGTGTGATGAGCATGATTCTGTATATGTGTGTAATGTTATTCGTTTTTTTTTCTTTTAAAAAGAAACCGTAAAAATAACGCCCGCAGTAGAGAAGTTGATCTCTGACGCGGGGTACTTTACAAACATGTAATTGGCAGACACAAATTACATCCAGACTCATCAAACAACTATTTATGGGTCACACAAATAGTTTTCTATAAATGCAAATTTATCTATAATATGTATTATTTAGAAATATATATATATGTTTATCAGCTGTCAGGTCGCAAATTAGTGAGTCACTGTAGCCTAGTTAGTAGTGCTCCTGCCTACGAAGCTGGTGGTCCTGGGTTCGAATCCCGGTAAGTGCAAATATTTGTGTGATGAGCACGAATATTTGTTTCTGAGTCATGGATGTTTTCTATGTATATAAGTATTTATCTATCTATATAAGTTTGTATATCGTCGCCTGGTACCCATAGTACAAGCTTGCTTTGTTTGGGGCTAGGATGATCTGTGTGACATTGTCCCGAGATATTATACCTATTATAGATTTAGAACTAAGAACGGACATTAAATTACAGAAACCGAAATACTTGCACATATATTTTCTGATATTCGAAATATATCACGATTTGTAAGTTTAAACTTGAATGTCTATTTGATTCGAGAGGGCTTTACTCTCCCTCTGAACCAAACATCAATGCTAAAGTGCAGCGATAAAGCTTAAGTGCAACGGAGTCGAAAAATGCTGTAAACATTGTAGTATGCAACATTTTTCTTCCAGATTCCAATCTCAAAGAAAAATGTTTAAACTGTCTTGATATGAGATATCAAAGGGATTTTTATACAAGTAAACTGTAACTTATGGCCCCCTACAAGATGGACCGATGATCTTGTGCGGGTCGCTGGAAACTGCTGGATGCGATAGCGCAAGACCGGCAATTGTGGAGATCTTTGGCGGAGGCCTTTGTCCAGCAGCGGACGTCTTTTGGCTGATATGATGATGATGATGAAACTGTAACTTTGTTTAAAATAATTGCAAAAGTTATTGGTTCAGTTCACAGAATATAATGGTACGTACAGAAGGTTCACTTCATCGGAATCTTAAAAACTTGAGAGGTGTCAAGGTACACCCGGATGGAACGAAGTTATTGCCACGTCATGCACTGCACGGTAGGGTAAAAAAAATTGACGATTCCACACAAATGTAATATTTTAACGGAATAAACGACTTTTGAATTTTGAATTGAATTTTGAATTTATTATGTACAAAAAACCTGTATACACTCAACAAAAATAATCGACGCGACACCACACTGTTCAATGCGAAATAGAAATGAAAATATCTGGCTTGCTTTCTATAAGAGAGAGAGAGACAGACAGAGAAACATGCGCACGCCGCACAGTTGCAAAATGTGTCGTGACAACTTTTCGTGAGAATTTTTTCCCTCTAGCCCCCTTTCACAACGCTAGATAAGGAACTTCGTTCCAATAAAATAACGACCTTTTTGCGACAAAATATAATTTCTGAAGTCAGGCAGTCTCCACGAAGGGCGTCTATTTGCACGGGACATCATCATCATCAAACCAGCGACCCTCACACGATCATTGGTAGGGTTTCTGCTCAGCCTGCGTCTTACTGTTCGTGGTCTCCAATTGAGAACCTTTCTGGCCCCAGCACCCGTGCGTCGGTTCTTCGTCATATGTGTCCCGACCACTGAAACTTCAGCTTCGCAATTATTCGCGCGAGACACATTTAAGTGTAAGAATTAAGTGCACTTCTGGTCAATAATGGTAATAGTTAGTTAAGGTTAGGTTAGAGTTTTTAAAGCTACGTAGTATGCCTTTCACAGGGTTCAATGAATGATGACAGATCTTGTATATTATATACAGCCGGGACCGACAGCTTAAAAACACCACCGAAGCACGGAGACGCCGAAAAAAATAACTCTTTCGTGGAAATCGTTTTATATGTGCCAACCCATGGGTTTAAGAGGAGTGAACAAAAGTGTACCGTTACGCACAGGTTGGTGATACTTTATAAAACCCTGACCAAGAAAGTGGTTATTTTTTGGGCATGTGGGTGCTTTGGTGGTTTCTTTTAGCCGTCGGTCTCGGTTGCATTTAATAGACAACGTCTGTCATCAGTCATTGAACCCTGTGAGAGGCTTACCAACTGAACTTTAATCGACGGTTAAAGGAAACCTCCGAAGCACCGAGATGCCTAAAAAATAACCACTTTCTTGGTAACGGTTTTATAGTGTCACCGTCCCATGCGTTACGGTATACTTTTGTTCACTCTTCTTAAAACAGTTGAAAAGAACTTTATTATTTTGTTTAGAAACCGTAAGCTATTTATGATTTAAATTAGTTTAGTTTATTAAGTATTCATAAAGTTCGTTTATCATTATTATAAACAACAGGCTTACTTAGGAGAAAGTTTAACAGTTTAGATTTCGATGTATTTTGTGGCGAGTTAATTTATGGTAGATTACCATAATAGATACAATGAAAATTGTAATTAATCTTTCGCCACCACTCATAAATTTAAAATTACAACAATGTTAATCCTATCCGACACAATTAAACTGAATGCCGCAAAATGGTTGTTAACTTAAACAAAAATATACTAACTATATTAAAATGTTTGAAGTTCACATACTTAGTGGTCAAATAAACTTGCTATTGATAGCAAAGTATGCATATTTGTGACGAGCGAAGCTACCCGTCACTCGATTATTAAAATATAAATACCCGCAACCTTATTTTATATATTTACATATAAGTTTTAGACTTAATATTAAGAATAAATTTAGAAATTATGCTTGTTTTAAAGATATTATTGTACACGTCTGTTTTTGTTCTATTACACAGACATAAAAGAAACTACCGTCTGAGGTACAGGCTCGGCCTAGTTTAGACGTTAGTGTTCACTTAGAATAATGTCATAAGTATAGAAACATACTCTTAGATTAAGAACAATGTGAACTTATCACTTACGTCATTAAAGATTTTATTATTATTTATTATTATTATAATACCCTACCATACGATAGGATATTTTAACCTGATTCGTCGTTATAATACGGATGTCACAATCATAGTATTCGTAACGCTCACGTCACGCATACACCAGCTTACTCCTCAAGTCAAGCGTGCCTTAAAAAAGTTTTACTTTAATAATAATTATAATGTCTGGGGACAATGTCACACAGATCATCCTAGCCCCAAAGTAAGCAAAGCTTGTACTATGGGTACCAGGCTACGATATACATACTTATATAGATAGATAAATACTTATATACATAGAAAACATCCATGACTTAGAAACAAATATTCGTGCTCATCACACAAATATTTGCACTTACCGGGATTCGAACCCAGGACCACCAGCTTCGTAGGCAGGAGCACTACCAACTAGGCTACGGTGACCGTCGTTAATATTCAATTATTTTCTGTTAATAGAGACACAGTATAAATATGGACAGTAATAGAGCGTAGGTACGCTCTATTGAATCTGTAGGGTTGTAACTTTTAATGTTCTAGATACCTATTATTATTTTTTATTAAAACATATTTGTTTAATAAATCTGCAGGACGGTTAAAATACTCAAGCTCCCATTTTGATGAAGCCGAATTCAAACAGCCGTAGAATACGCAATACACACGTAGATTTTTAAAAGGATTGCGGAGTTAAACTTATATCCAACCACTCGTTTTGACGGGTTAGGGGGCAACTGGTCCGAGTTCGAAACTCGGACCAGGGACCACTTCTACCCTTTCTAATTTGGTAAAAGGCTCATCAATCAGACCAATACCGTACCTTTGAGACGATCGAACCCGCAAGGCGACCATACATCGTAAGCATAGCGCCAATCTAATTAATTCTAAAGCCAGTACCTCTTTATT
Organism: Pseudoips prasinana; assembly: GCA_951640165.1. Classification (NCBI taxonomy): domain Eukaryota; kingdom Metazoa; phylum Arthropoda; class Insecta; order Lepidoptera; family Nolidae; genus Pseudoips; species Pseudoips prasinana. The sequence goes on along the minus strand of OX621259.1, from coordinate 10,053,445 downwards.
GGGACCAGTTAACCCTTAGAGAATATTCAGAACAGAATGGCCGCAATAGTTAAACTAACTTGGGCTCAGTAGCCGATTATCAAAGTAGAAAGGGTAGAAGTGGTCCCTGGTCCGAGTTTTGAACTGGGACCAGTTGCCCTCTAACCCGTTTTGACGCGGTACTCACTACTGACAGCACCGCGACAATCGCTTATTGTCGATGCGTATGTTTGTGTGAGTGCGCTGTTTCGACCGTTTGTAGGTAGTTTCAGTACTGTTCATTCTTATACTGAGATAGGGATGTAACTTTACTAACAAAAAAATAAAATTGTGACATTATTACATAGTAGATGCACTTTTTTAAGCAATATCGAAATTCTTGTTCTTTCAAGACCATTTAATAAATATGTAAGTAAATATCTTGGGACATTCTGCCAGTTGATGCCAAACTAAGCAGAGCCTTTACTATGCCAACCAAGTAATTGATAATCATACTTATACATTTCTAAATACAGTATACCCAGATACAAAATAAGGCCTTGGCGATCGCACAAAGAATTGTGTTGGGGGTTACCGGCTAAGTCGCCGAACATCGGGATAGTGATCGGCGTTCAAATATTAAGGTAAAAAATTACTTAATCAATCGTTAAATCGGCTTCCTGAGCACATGTGACGTCATAAAGGGTCCGTAATCGATTTTCAACGTCGAAGCTAATTGTACAATCTCGATGTTCGGCGACTTAGCCGGTAGACCCCCTGGGTGGGGAGCTAACTCATTACCTCTGCCTCAGCAGCCAGGGTAACTAACCGCTAGATCAACGAGCCAGTCAAATAATCACACACCCCAATGAGCTCATCATTAATTATTGGTATTGCTAAATTTAGGCTGCAAATTAGTTAAAAGGTATCAAGTGGCGTCCTTGTTAATATTGTATTTACTAATTGCTTTAGACAATACTAGCTGTGCCCCGCGGTTTTGCCCACTTTAAACTTTATTAATTTGTGTTATTTGGATATACACAGGGTGGCCGACTAGTTGACGTTCAAACGCAAAATTTAGATACTTTATGATGAGGAGTATCCGAATCACCCCCATGTTCTACGATTTTGCGTTTTTTGATACTTAGAAAATTTATGAGTCCTGAGCTTAAACCCTAATTTTGAACTTTCGAATAAATTCTAAGTCAGTTCTGCAATGATTAGATAAGGGACTTGTTAGAGTGTTAGGTTAAACTATGCTAATTAGTTATCACAAAAAAAAAAAAACTGAACCAGAAATGTTCAACAGAACGATAAAAAAATCGAAAACTGATGTTAGGTGAAATGTGAATGGCTAAAATCGTACCACATACTTCTTTTGGTGTTCAGCTACATAATTTGTACCACTTATTAAGACAACTAAGGCATTGATTTTCATGTATGTATAATATGTTTAGAACTTGGGATTAATTAATTAAATCAAAATGAATATTTCAATTATTTTCTATAAATAAACGTAATAAAATCGTAAACTAAACGCAGTTACGTTTACAGAAATTGCCATGTGTAAAATAATATAAATGTCGAAATTATAATTAATTATTTATAAATGGGAACAACATTACATATAAATCATATAATTATATACTTATTTATTATACCTAAGTAAGCACAGTAGTTGCATTATATCGAAATAATTCATAATTTTGAATAGGAACGATTTTCGTCGTCAATATTTTTTTGTTCATGGCAATTAGTTATTGACAGGCAAAGACAATCTGTCAGGTATTTATTGCTGTTGTTTTGATACATATTATCAATTTAGCAAATTATCTTGCAGATATTACGTGAGTTCAGCATCAGTTCCTCCGTGCTATAATATAAATCCGTTGACAGTGGATTCACGAAAGGACGCTTCATTTAATTGAAATGACGAGTTTGCAATGTGTTAATTGCAACATTCGCTTGCCCCAACTAAGAAGACAAGCATTATTCGAAGAGAGTGAAGTTCTCAATAAACCCAATGTTGCTTTGTGCTATGTAATAATTATTGTTTGGTACCTATATGAAGATATTCTTAGAAGTAATACTAAGGATAAATTAATAATAATATCAATAAAATTATTGAAGTTACAAAAAACAAAGAGTCTATTGTTTTATTTACCTCCACTCAAAACCTCATATATAACCCCTCGCAACCTCATACAAATGTACACTGGGTTATGTATGAACTATGTAATTAATGGAAATAAAGAACTTTTCATTATCTCAACAAATAAAAGTTTTTTGCATCTTCCTAACCTAACTCGCGATCGGTTAGGGTTTTCGGGGCAGGTTCGGAATAAATCCATGTAAAAGACTATAAAAAGAGCTACAACATTTACTTTATCACCATAACAATGTTTATGTAAATATAATATGTAACAATCTTCATTGGTACACTAGTTAACACTAGCATTTCATTGCCACATCAGTAGACACACATTGATAGTTACAGTATCTTTATTACTTAGGCAGTAAGAGTGATTTTCGAACTGCAATGTTTCCACGGCCATGGGGTTGACCCACAGATTACCAAACATAACCTTAAAATAAAACTGGCTATAACTTTTAAATCCCAAGTTCTAAAAACCTAAGAAATTAAAAATGCCTTTTCTATCACATTAAACACCAATTAAAACATAAAGTATCCCGCAACACGAAATTTTACGAGCGGTACAAAAATCCCATACATTCTTGCCGTTTACCTTTACGAAAAAGATCATTAAAAAAATTCTATCTCGAAAACTACGCAAAATCGTAGAACATACATATTCCGTCGAGGGGACGCTTATACTCAGATGCTCTCACCGGTCGGTAAATGATTGGCGAGGTTAAGCAACTAAGACCACGGTCAGTCCATAGATGGGTGACCGCTAAAATGGTTAAATTTCTGTGCGTCACCGTGCCTCAGAGGGCACGTTAAGCGGTCGCTCCCGATTGTAGCCATTAGGCAGCAGTCGCTAAGCCATGTCAGAGGCCTAATGGGCGGCTTGAACAACTTTGACACTAGGGTAACCACTGCGCATACTATAAGTAAGTATTCTTTCGAGGCCGTTATCCACACGTCTGTAGTATATCATATAATTATAATAATAATAATATTCTGGGACACTATTAACACACGGCCATCTGATCCCAAACTAAGCAGAGCTTGTACTATGGAAACCAGATAACTGATATATTACATATACTACTTTTCTTTTGTAAATACATACTTATATAGATAATTACACCCAGACTCAGGACAAACAAACATGTTCATGCACACAAATATCTGTCTGGGTGGGAATCGAACCCACGACCTCCGGCGAGAAAAGCAAGCATTTGCTAACCACGCCACGCCAACAGGCCCTGTAGTTCTAACCCATATAGGGCAAAGTAAAGCCCACTTCTCTATCAGTAGAGGAACTAATATTTACTTTGAATAGGCGCTGACTAACAAAACGTCTATTTGTTCGTTACCAAAGTCAATATAATACGCATAATAGGCGTATTGTGACATAGGACTGTTTAATATGCGACGTATTATAAGATTATTTAGAGAGTGATGTGTGCTGTGGTTGGGAACACGGTGGTATAATTTGGGGAGATTTGTGTGAGTAGTATTTGTATAGGCAGATACTTAATACAATTACCGTTAACCAAAATTGTGCCCCTTCATCCTGCTACCTACCATCTTACTATCCTACTAATATAATAAATGCGAAAGTTTGTGAGTATGGATGTTTGTTACTCTTTCATGCATAAACTACCCAATGGATTTTGATTAAAGTTTGTAGTAATATAGCTTATACATCCGAATAACACATAGGATATAATTTATAAATTTTAACGCGGGTAAAACCGCAGGGCATGGCTAGTAATAGGTATTATAAATGGAAGGTTCGTTGCCTTTCACGCCACGTATGATTCCCACCCAGTCAGATATTTGTGTGCATGAACATGTTTCGCTCTTGCTTCTGCAGCATCTATATAAGTATGTATTTACAAAGGAAAAGAATTATATGTAATATATCAATTATCAGATTTCAATAGTACACACAGCTACATACCAAGTTATACATTTCCAATATAAGCTGACCTCTCATTGTATGGAAATCCTATACAACGCGAGATCAGCTTATACTGGAAATCATAGCTTGATATGTAACCGTGTGTAGAAGCTCTGCATAGTTTGCGATCATTGTTAATAATGTCCTAGATTAATTTTAACACGCTTCAGAAGGATGTAGCTGTTATCCATTGTTTCTAGAAAACAAAGTCTATGGATAACACATACATCCTTCTGAAGGGTGTTAGCAAGGAAATCCTAAATTTGATCTGCCTGAGTGTATCGTTCATAGCTTAACACAGAGCGCCTACCCCGGATTGGTAGATGGTGCTGGTTCGAGACTCTCCGGATGATTAAATATATGACTTCCTATTTTTGAGATTAAATTTCCACTTTACATTGTTAATAGGCCTTTGTCCAGCAGTGGACGTCTTTCGGCTGATATGATGATGATGATGATGATGATTGTTAATAATGCTATACAATTACGATTTAATAATGAATTAATATATATATATATATATATATATATAGGTATTAATGTACACTGGGCGGTCTTATCACTGATACGACGAACGACTTTAATCTGAACCGATAGCTTAACGTACCCTGCGAAGAAACTGAGATAGTCAGAAATTAAACCACTTTGGCAGTCACCCATCTATAGACTGACCTACGGCCTGAGAGCTTAACCTCACATACGGATTGATCCAAGCAACGGGCTACAGGTGATAGTTATAAACTAAAAAGTTACACATATTTTCTTTACTGCATTAAAAAAAACTACTAAATTATTATTTTACATACACACATAGACTTACGTCTTTTTCCCAGAAATATAGGCAGAGACAACCGATTTAGGGTACTTCTGGCGTGGCCTCTCTTGATAACATCTCTGATTTAACCAGAGAATATTCTACGAGGTCTTCCCCTTGCGATTGTACAATTTATATTTATTTTAGTTATTTAAAATTATGTAGATTTTGGAAACCAAGTGTTATAACCAAAACTATAAATTTCCATTGTTAATACATAAGGTATCTTAAAGAAAACTCAAGTAAGAGTTAGCTATTGTTATTTTAAATATTTGTCACAAACGTTCAAAAAATAGTTAGCAGTAAAAAAAATAAGTTTCAATTATGGACCTCAGATTTTCATTCAATTGTTTGTCGGGGCGGTTGGCGTGGTTGGTAAATTGAAAGGCAAGTTTCACGCTGCAGGTCCTGGGTTCGTCTACCACTCAGGACAGATATTTGTGTGCATGAACATGACTATTTGTCCTGTGTATGGGTGTATTTATCTATATAAGTATATATTTACAAAAAAAGTAGTATATGTAGTATAATTAAAACGGTTTCTTTTTAATTATCAAATTCAGTTTGAAGCAATAAAGTGTAACATATCTATAATTTGATCTGCTTTTGACTGTGTATTTATCTATTAAGGCTGAATACATAATATGCAAAATGAGTGGCATGAATGAGACCCTAATAATATAATATAATTTAAGTTCCTAACTTATTTAGTTATAATAGATACATATTTGTCTATTTATTTATATTTACTCCCCCACAATTTGCAATAACATACCATGACCGTCACGGGTACCAACAGAAGATCAGCGCTGGGTGTAACCCAGCAAATGCTGAGATGGTGACCCTTTCGGCAGGACATACAGGACCTATTGCATAGTTTTAAACTATGTTATTGTTTGATTTTTATATGTATTTAGTTTTGTTTGTAAATTTCTTGTATGTCTATTGTCGAATAAATGTATTTCTTCTTCATTTCTTCTTCTTCTATATTACTTATTTGATTTCCATAGTACAAGCTCTGCTTAGTTTGGGACCAGATGGCCGTGTGTGAATAATGCCCCAAAATATCCCATTATATGTATATAATGTTAGTAAGGTGAGGTAATACGTATGGTAGTACCAGATAGCACAACATAGAGGTAACACAAAGGACTGTTATGTCACCGATTATGAGCTTATTTGGATTGCTTAGTAGGTACAGACGTCAGCACATCCAGCTACCCCAATCTGGCAAAATTCTTCTATAGGTTTTCAACTTTATCACGTTAGCTTAATGTTCACTTTCAACTGAGGAAATTTGACAGATCGGGGTAGCTTGATGTACTGGCGTCTGGACATTGTTCTATACGAGACTTGATTCGCATATTATTGTTTCAGTTCAGTATATTTATCGTAAATCACTTTGTGGTTTGATTACATTGCGTCTTAAGAGTTGACCTCCGAAATTGTTGTGATGTAATATGCTGTCGATGAATTGTGATCGTTGAGATACCGTCGAGTTCAAATCAAGTTGCGGACTCATGTGCGTCATAAATTAATTATCACGATCTTGAAGCAGTGAAGGAAACCTTGCTTTCCGGAGAGTTCTTCAAAACAATTTTGAGGAATGTAAAAGCTGCTAACCTGCAAAGGCCTGCCCCAACGATTTCCATAATTGCCAGTGCATCAAGCGGCTTAGAGCCACCTTCAGAAGATCATCGGTCCATCGGCCTGTCCACGCTGCGTCTGCCAGTTCGTGGTCGCCACTCGAGAACTTTTCTGGCCCAATGTCTTCGGTTAAATATGAATCGGGTGAATGTAAATATTAATAGTTTAATACAACGAGCCACATCCTTTTATGTCAAATCACTTGCAAGGTTTATTAATGATACTGAATTCAGTATTTTTCAGTTTTTTTAAGATTTGTCGTTTATTAAAATAATTATTTTAATAAACGACAAATCTTAAAAGTCAAGAAATTATTCTATATTTACTATGACTTAACTAAGAAGATTGTCTATAGCAGCTATATTCTGGGGCACCAACACTGTGCTGACTAAGAATTGAAGTGGTCATGGCCAATCATCATAATAATTTACTATTGTAAAAGGACTATACATCCACATAAACTTCTTAGTCCGTAGAGCATATTGCCTCCATCTTCCTAATGTACCAACCAACCCTTTTCGCCCTTGTCATCGCTTCCACTGCAAGTGTTGTGTTACGATATCGAATACGGAGAAATTGATGACCTAAGTATGTTTTTTTAAATAACTCTTATAAATAATCTTAGTATCAAAGTTTATATAACCTAACACTATCAATTCAAGATTTATACTAAAAACAAAACACAAATTAAATGAACCTTACCCGCAGATGACGATTTGAAAGCGGTTTGTTATTTGTAAGTTGTACTTTAGATAACTATATCATGTTAAGCAATAAATTATTGATTTCTTTGTTTATACGGAATTAAGTTAAACTCGGCTTTAAATCTATAAATGTTTCATTTCAGCGTTATAAAGTTAGTTCTACACCAACGTTATTTTTTAACTTATTTTACTTTGAATTATTCACTTAATGAAAGTGACAACAACAAATGCTATAATGCTGCTTGTTAAAATTATATAATAAAATATTTATTTGACAAAATTAATATCATTGTGCATTCAATTATTCGGTATCCAACGAAGTACATTTCAATTTCACGCAAACATTGCTACTCTTTATTTAAATAAATGTTCACAACTTCATTAGTTTTGTGTTTATTGAATTAATTTTGAAATTAGTAACTAGAGTAAAAGTAAATATTGGGTTTCATTTGTGTTGGACTAAATAAATAGACTAAACGGCTAATAAAAACGATATTTATCATTGGAAGACCTAGTGGAACATTCTCTGACCAAATTGGAGCGAAGGCCAGGTCAGAAGTGCCCTAAACCGGCGAGCATGTATGAAGAATATAATAAATAAATAAAAAAGGTTTTTATTCACGTAGACTTTAAAAAAGCGCTTGTAAATAGTCAGAACATGTTTGTAGTAATATAGTTGTATACATTAGATATTATTTCTAGTAACATAGATATTTAGGTACATCTTGTATGAAAACATTTATAAAATTTATATTATTACAGAAATGATATTTAGCTAGCTCGTATCAAGTTATCGTCAAGAGATTATGTTTAATTATCTAGTTTAAGTCTAATATTTTTACTACATATTGTCAATGGTTCTGTCTATATTAAAGGTATTATTATTATGACGGACCTTGTGTTAATAACGACGGTCGCGCTTTAATGCTACCACCGGATCCAATGCGCCCCAACTGAGAAGACCCAGCGAAACAAACTCAGTGGGTTCATCTACTACCGGTTTCAACACGACCCAGTTGAGATGGTCCGGCGAAACATACTCAAGCGGGCATGAACACGGGATTTGGTCCAATTAGAGTAATTATTTAGTAGGCAAACACAATATATGCTCGATGGGTTGTCTGAATGCTTATTATTTTAGATTATATTTAGGTATACAAAAGAAAAACTTCGAAACAATAACATTATTCATTTTGAGACAGAGTCAATAATTTTAAATTAAGTATATGATAATGACAGTAAATAAGGCAAGGTGTGCAAAATTGTGACAAAAGGAAATCCTTTGTCTCTGCCTACCCATCTGGGGAACAAGCGTGTCAAAACAAGAGATCGTCGCGCGTGAAACACGACGAGCCACCGCACCGTCTCAGGTCTATTCTGATTGGACGGAATTATAACCTTACATTACAGGGTTCATGTTTAGTAAGTACTGTATTTTTTTTCGTCTTTATTGTATGTATTCAATAGTAAATAATTAAATTAAGTTATAAGCTAAAAATAAGAAAACTACAGATACACTATTTACCCTACAAGGCATCCAATAATTCCTCCGCATCGCTTATGGGAAAAGTGCCCAGAAGGCTGGCCGCATTGCCACGCTGGACGGCAAGACCGCTGACCCAAGAATAGACCAGCCCTCTGATCATGGAAAACGTCGATCAATCGTTTAGCTATTTCCCGAAATATTAAATGTGCGCTTGGGCCCCATGGTTCTAAGGTTTCTACCACAAAAAAAAATGCAGCCAAATTTGTGTATTTGCGCCGTTTAAGAGTTTCCGCCAAAGCAGCAGCATCACCTGCAGAACCCGACGTATGGGGAAGATGGGAGGGCGCGAGGGTGTCGACGCATGTTGCGTCCCACACCAGGGGCCTACCCATCTTCCACGGAACCAAAGACATACCATCGGGTCTATTTCCATCATCACGTGCCAAGCCGCTTGGTTCCAGAACCAATAAATAATTTAAATCTGTATAAGTTATATCCTGAAAAATCTATGTAAAACCCATAGAAGCAATAAAAAATTGAAATTAAAACATTATTCACTTTTTTGTATGAGAGCAAGCTACTAATCAACTTACCCTTAGTAAACAAAACAGTTGTTTACTAAGGATTGAATACGTTTTACCCTTATCATTGTCCCATAGATAGTTTCGGATAGGTATTCAATTTAATGCCCTTATAGCTGGCTTTCACACGCCCACGGAACACAGTAATCCAGCTTAACATTTGATTTAGATCCTAAGATTCGTGGTTGGATTTAGGACCATGGATTGATAAACAAAAATAAGTAGATTGTAGACAAGTGAGCGGCGTAAAACTGCATCGAGATATTAATAAAAAATAAGATTCTGGAGTATTACTACGAGTATGTGTAAGGATAGAAAATAATAAACTACTTCCTCATGGCATCTAGGGTAAATAGTGTGTTGTAAAAGTCATTAAGGCAAAAGTATTGAAGATACAACGGCACGGCTTAATATTTGAAGGCAACGCTTTGATAAACAAAATTAAGTAAATTGAAGGCTAGTGCCAAGGTATGAAAATGGCGAAAGATGCTCATTTGTATTTTTCTCAACTTTTTATCTTTCAAGTAAAATACATGTAACTTTATTATTAAAAGACGGCTTTTGTAAAGATCAAGAGTGCGCCTTTTGTACTTGTCTCTATTCTGCGCCAGTGTACATTTTCCAAATAACAGTTAAGCAATGTAAAAAAGAAAATCAAGTCACCGTTTAAACTAGTAAAGAAGCGTAAATATAACAAAAACAAGTCACCGCTTAAACTTAATTGAGATAGATATTACCTAGTTCTCAGATATTTTATTAAAATTATCTAGCAAATGATTACGAGGCACTTTCCTTAATATGCGAAATTTTAAAAATATTCATCATTTATAACACTTAATTTCATAAGCAATTACCTTTATTAAGCTCTACAAAAAATCCTGCTAAAATGTTATCATAAAACTAATCGAGAATTTGTCTGAGAGTGTTATTAGCTTAATCTAATTTTGTTTCAATTTTCCCGTATCACGCTCAAAAATAGTTTTTGTTAAGAATATCAAATTCAGTGTAGGTAACAAGTAAAATAGCTTTTTATATAAAAAAATCGTATTGTGATTTTTATAATCCCCTCAAATTACATATCTGAATATTTGTATGTTTAGATGTTTGTTACTCAATCACATAAAATGACGATTTTGAATGTGTGTGATAGAAATGTTGTGATTTGCATGACTTTAGAAAAGACAGATTTTTAAGTTAAAGAATTGGGCATCAAGTTACTTGTTTGCATAATGTACCCTAATTCTTCAGTTAGAAAAAAAAACAATAAAGAAGTTGTATGAAATAAAAATGGGCAAAACAGGAGAAACAATTTAGTAAAAGGAGAAAGATGCGGGAAACTCATACCGCCATATGACGGACATGCTGTCAACTTTTAAATTTTTAGCAAAGAACCCTTAAACACTCCAATTAAAAGGCACGCAATTATATTTCAATTTACATTCCGAAGTTATAAATGTAATTATTTAAAATAAATTCTCTCACTTTTACTAAAAAATATTCATATAAACAAATCTATGCATATTGCATATCCATTTTGTGTATGTCGAATAACATTACGCTTTAATGGAAGCTGACTCATAATACGGGACCTCGCAGTATTTTTTAATAGGTATTAAAAAATATTCATTCGAATGGCCTGTTGATCCAATGGTTCGTGACCCAGACTGCTGAATTACAGGTCGTGGGTTCGATCCCTACCTAAGGCAAATCTTTGTATGAAGAGTAATTTTACTGTTCTGTGTCTGGGTCAAATGCATGCTTTTCACGCCGGAGGTCGTGGGTTCGATTCCCACCCAGGACAAATATTTGTGTGCATGAACATGTCTGTTTATCCAGAGTCTGGGTGTAATTATCTATATAAGTATGTATTTACAAAAGAAGAGTAGAGAGTAGTATATCAGTTATCTGGTTTCCATAGTACAAGCTCTGCTTAGTTTGGGATCAGACGACCGTGTGTGAATAATTTCCTAAGGTATTTATTATTTAATGAATGAATGAATGCAATTTTTAGTTGCCAGAATATAGGTTCAAAGTTGTAGTATTGTTTTGCTATATTCAACATACATATTAGGTCTTTACCTATGAAATTGCCGTTCTGCAGTACTGGCCATTTCAAATCAAAATAATTTTTGTTTGGCTAAGAATTCTAATTTCAAATTAATTTTATTTTAAAAACATGGATTCTTTTTTCCAAAAGTAGTCATTTCTTTATTGATTAGTGTTACATTTTCATCGCATTTCAATCTTTTTCGTCATCATGGATACGTTAAAAATTCGAGTAATTATGGAATATGAGTACCGTCGTGGCAGCAACGCGGCACAAGCGGCACGCAACATCAACGACGTTTACGGAGCTAACACTACAAACCAACGCACCACCTGTTATTGGTTTGCTCGCTTCCGTTCTGGAAATTTCGACCTGAAAAATGAACCTCGCGGTCGTCCGAAGACTTTGGTCGACAATGACGAATTAAAGGCGGTTGTGGAAGCTGATGATACACAATCTACGGCTGAATTAGCAGCAGCTTTCGACGTTAGCGTCAAAACAATATTGGTCCATTTGCGTCAAATTGGCAAGGTAAAAAAGCTTGACAAATGGGTGCCCCACGAACTCAATGATCGCCAGCGCGAAGTACGCGTCGAGACGTGCCTTGCACTGCTCAACAGACACACAAATGAAGGAATTTTGAACCGCATTGTTACCTGCGATGAAAAATGGATTCTGTTTGATAACCGCAAGCGCTCAGCAAGTTGGTTGGATCCTGGTTCAGCACCTAAACAATGCCCTAAACGAAAACTTACCCCTAGAAAAGTGATGGTCACTGTTTGGTGGTCTAGCGCCGGTGTGATTCATCACAGCTTCTTACCAAACGGGGTGAGCATTACTGCAGATGTGTACTGTGAAGAACTGAGCACAATGATGGAGAAGCTGGCGCATCTCCAACCAGCATTGGTCAATCGCTCGTCTCCGCTGCTCCTGCACGACAACGCGCGACCTCATACTGCACAGCAGACGGTCTCCAAGTTGCAAGAACTGGGGTTGGAAGCTCTCCGTCATCCGCCCTACTCACCAGACCTTGCGCCTACAGACTACTACTTTTTCCAGAATTTGGATAACTTCTTGGCGGGAAAAAAATTCAATACCAGAGAGGCAGTACAAAATGCCTTTGAAGAATTTGTTGCCTCCCGTCCAGCTGATTTCTTTAAGAAAGGCATCAATAAACTGCCACTGCGATGGCAAAGATGCATTGATTGCATGGGTGATTACTTCGATTAATACAAATAAAAAAATTCATGAAAAAAATTCGTTTAAATTTTTTCATACAAAACGGCAATTTCATAGGTAAAGACCTATTATTATGTTGTGCAAAATGTTTAGGCATGCAAATTTATTGAGTGCATAATATTATAGTTATATATATTTTATTTAGAAAATATATATTATATATGTTTATCACTCATCTGTTTGCTGTTGTACAGGCTCGGAATATTTGTATGTGTTTAGAAATATATCAGTATGTTTATCAGTAGAATTAATTATTGAATTTGAATTGATATGAATTATCCCAGGTATAAATATTTCAGAGTAGGTATATTATAAAGTTTATGTAGTCATAAAGATTAGAGTGAAAAAAAAACTAGGTTCTCCCATTTCCTCCACAACCCTTAGTTTGCATTATCATGAAGTGGAATTATGAGATATCTTAATGTTAATCAATTAGATTTATTCTTCCATATTATTTTATCGGCACCCATATCACGCCAAGATAAAATGTTGTATGCGTTGTGTGATTTACGTACTTACTTAGTATTACAGTATCATGATAATAGTGTTAATGTGTTGTTTTGTTTGTGGTATTTTTATTAGGTCTTTACCTATGAAATTGCCGTTCTGCAGTACTGGCCATTTCAAATCAAAATAATTTTTGTTTGGCTAAGAATTCTAATTTCAAATTAATTTTATTTTAAAAACATGGATTCTTTTTTCCAAAAGTAGTCATTTCTTTATTGATTAGTGTTACATTTTCATCGCATTTCAATCTTTTTCGTCATCATGGATACGTTAAAAATTCGAGTAATTATGGAATATGAGTACCGTCGTGGCAGCAACGCGGCACAAGCGGCACGCAACATCAACGACGTTTACGGAGCTAACACTACAAACCAACGCACCACCTGTTATTGGTTTGCTCGCTTCCGTTCTGGAAATTTCGACCTGAAAAATGAACCTCGCGGTCGTCCGAAGACTTTGGTCGACAATGACGAATTAAAGGCGGTTGTGGAAGCTGATGATACACAATCTACGGCTGAATTAGCAGCAGCTTTCGACGTTAGCGTCAAAACAATATTGGTCCATTTGCGTCAAATTGGCAAGGTAAAAAAGCTTGACAAATGGGTGCCCCACGAACTCAATGATCGCCAGCGCGAAGTACGCGTCGAGACGTGCCTTGCACTGCTCAACAGACACACAAATGAAGGAATTTTGAACCGCAATGTTACCTGCGATGAAAAATGGATTCTGTTTGATAACCGCAAGCGCTCAGCAAGTTGGTTGGATCCTGGTTCAGCACCTAAACAATGCCCTAAACGAAAACTTACCCCTAGAAAAGTGATGGTCACTGTTTGGTGGTCTAGCGCCGGTGTGATTCATCACAGCTTCTTACCAAACGGGGTGAGCATTACTGCAGATGTGTACTGTGAAGAACTGAGCACAATGATGGAGAAGCTGGCGCATCTCCAACCAGCATTGGTCAATCGCTCGTCTCCGCTGCTCCTGCACGACAACGCGCGACCTCATACTGCACAGCAGACGGTCTCCAAGTTGCAAGAACTGGGGTTGGAAGCTCTCCGTCATCCGCCCTACTCACCAGACCTTGCGCCTACAGACTACTACTTTTTCCAGAATTTGGATAACTTCTTGGCGGGAAAAAAATTCAATACCCGAGAGGCAGTACAAAATGCCTTTGAAGAATTTGTTGCCTCCCGTCCAGCTGATTTCTTTAAGAAGGGCATCAATAAACTGCCACTGCGATGGCAAAGATGCATTGATTGCATGGGTGATTACTTCGATTAATACAAATAAAAAAATTCATGAAAAAAATTCGTTTAAATTTTTTCATACAAAACGGCAATTTCATAGGTAAAGACCTATTATTAAGATTTGGGACTAGTCCCTCCCTCTTACCCACTACTGCAACCACTGTAAGCCAGGATCAACAGTGGTACACAATGAAATGACACTGAGCGGTGAGGCTCAGGCATGTCCCGGGGAATCGCTTTAACTGTCTTGGATCCCGCAACGATAAATTCGCAGAAAGAAATAAAAGTAGGAGTTAGAAAATGAATTGTTTGGTTTGTGGTATGATGGAACTGGCGTGACAATTGTCAAAAGTTCCGAATTAAAATAAATAATTAAAAAAATATGTAGTGGAATTTATAAGGGGGCTTTTGAAGTAGTTCTAAAATAATCTATTTAAGCCCTGAAATTAATAATACTCTAACTAAATTTCTCAACGTCAATTCATTTGAAGGCTTTCATACGGCGCACCTTAATTTCTGGCCGCCCGCCCATTTCCCGCGTTGAAACAAACGGATGAAATTAAATACACACTTGAAACGTAGCGGCCTTTCAAAAACCGGTAAACTTATTGTAATTGTAGTGTAGAATTTAAAATCACATTAACACGGTGAACTATGATAGAAGTTACATTTAGTTTTGGATATCTAGAAAGAAAGGACGTATTATTATTAGTATTCTATGTATTGTATACAAATAAGTAGATATAAGTAATATATAAATAAATAAATAAAATAAATAAATAAATATTATGTAAGTAATTAGTGGTAGTACTACTTTTAAGTAGATACCACTATTAGTCTTAAGTACTTAATCATATTCTATATTTTTACACCATATACTACCCCTATTCCTTATTCCATAGAATAAATTCCAACTTAAGGTTGTCTGGAAGAGATCGCTTTAAGCGATAAGACCGCCCATTGTACCTTTTTATAATTATTTGAGATCTTGTAACTTTTTATGTATAATAGTGTACAACAAAGTGTTTTTATCTTATCTTATCTAAAGGAAGTCAAAAGATTATAAGTGAACTTAAGTATTATCTGTGCGATAATTTCACGGGCCTGTTGGCGTGGTTGGCATGCGTGTTTTTCATGCCGGAGGTCGTGGGTTCGATTTCCACCCAGGACAGATATTTGTGTGCATGAACATGTCTGTTTGTCTTGAGTCTGGGTGTAAATTATCTATATAAGTATGTATTTACAAAAGAAAAATAGTAGATATATGTAGTATATCAGTTATCTGGTTTCCATAGTACAAGCTCTGCTTAGTTTAGGATCAGATGGCCGTGTGTAAATAATATCCCAGGATATTACTATTTATTATAATCCTTAGTTTTAATTAGTTTACATAAGTGTTAATTTGGAAGCATGCGATATTATCCGTACAAGCAAAAATACGCCGACAGCGCCAAAGAGACGACGATGGTTCTCGAACAAGAGTTTTGTTAGAATTTGTATAAAATAATAACATATAATGTCCAATTCAATACCAAAACTCCCCGCAATAAGCTATACTTGTCCTGCAGGGAGTTTCTTTTCCTGGATATTATACCTCTATACAGGGTGGCTGAGGAGTTGACGGTCAAACGCAGAATTAAGATACTTTATGATGAGGAGTATCCATATCACCCCCGTGTAAGTTCCCCATTTTTTTATAGTTTGAAAATTTATGAATCCTGAGCTCAAACGCTAATTTTGAACTTATAATAAATTCTAAGTCAGTTCTGCAATGATTAGATAAAGCATAGTTTTAGGGTGTTAGGTTAAACTATGCTAATTGCTAGTTACGCCCGGTTCCTATATTCCAAAAACGAATCGTTTCTACTACGAATAGTTAGAATTTCTACCAGCCGTAACGCAAAACCGTTCCTAAAAAATACTAGTCGTTATCCAAATAACCAGCGTCTGGTTACTAACGGATGGGAGGACGTTAGTAAGCTTATTGTATGGAGATGCGTTCGAAAGTGTTCCTATAAATATTTTCTACTGTCACGGAACTGTAAAAATAACGAGGCGTTACTGCTTTGATTACTAGTCGAATTCGGTCGGTTTACCAGTCGTTTGTATTTTATTTTGGTAGTTAACATAGTGTTTGAGGAGATTTCCGTGATGTCTAGCTCTGAAACTGATAGAGAATTCATGGCTTTGTTTTCCGTTAGAAAGGGTTGATTATTTTTCTATCTTCTAAGATTTCATAACCACAAACCTTAGATTAAATACTCAATTTAAAAACTTATTTAGAAACCATGAAATACTCCTGGACAGACGTCAGACGACAGACGCATGCGCCATGCGCTTTCATGTTACGCGTTTTGTTCACACCATGCACTCGTAACATCAAATTTTCAATACTAATGATTTATTAATATTTTAAACCTAAAACGCAAATTAAATTATTACTGTAACTATAAGTACAGTAATTTGTACTATTACTCACATAATATTACAGAATAATAAATGATTTTAGTTGCATAATTGACGTAGACGTTTTGTCATAACTAATCGTGAAGAGGAGCGAGAGGTTCATCGCCGAACGAGTCGTAGGTGGTTTAAACTACGGATGTTCGTCGCAGGTAGCTGAATTACGGATGGTAACGTTGGTCCAATGACGGATCGTAAAATAAAGGAACCGGGCATTAGTAATCGTGGCCATTGTCCAGCGTCTTTTTGCTGATATGATAATGGTAAAACCAGTTTGATTGAAAATTAATTTCATCCAATAAATTAAATACTTCCCTTTGAGTTAAAAACAATGTTTTCTTTTTGTGTACTAACCCAGGCTAGTTTCATCGAACGACAATTGTGGAGATTTCAGTGGGATCTTTGATCTTGGTCCAGCTACGCATGTCTTTCAGCTGCCGTGTGATTTTCGGCTCAGAAAATATTACAGAGCCACTCCATACCACCTCGTGGAAGTCGTAAAAGGCGACTAACGGATACACCAGGTAGTCGGACAGCGCCAGCTAACTGCAGTCGCCCACTCACATGCCAAGCGCGATGTCTAAGGCAAAGCCCTCCAATATACCCATTGGGCATATTTATTTATTTATTTATTATAGACACACCAACAGTATACATACACAACATTTAAATCTTAGCTCACTACATAGTTCAGTTCTTATATGTACACCTATTAAAGGCATGCACAACACACACTAAACATAGACAACGTTGACATACAATACAAGTTATTTTAAATTAAAAACAAACAAGAATACTATAACTAACACAGATAAAAATGCATTAAACACAATTAAAAAAGTTCTTATTGGACTAAGAAAAAAAGTCCCTATGCTAACGCTTCCAATATTTTACGCTTGAATGCATAAAATGCATCGGAAAAAATATCTAATTGGTCGATTTTTTATTAAAACCATTGTACTCATTACACGCTCGCACCAAAGGTGAATTAAGAGCGAGATTTGTTTTTGCGGGTGGGTGAGAAAAGGTTTAGTTATTGGGTAACGGCATATGTCCATCAGTAGAAAATATTAGGCTGATAATGATGTATGTTATAGATTGTACAATATATCAATGTATATATAACATAATAATATAATAAAATCGTAGGAAAGTCAAAACTCTACATTGAATATTTTTTTTAAAGGATACTTGGGTTGTGATCTACAATCGATATCGAAGCCAAAAATATAGATTTTAGAATTTTTGTCTGTGTGTCTGTTTGTATGTCCGGGCTAAACTCAAAAATTACTGCATGGATTAACTTCAAATTTTGCATAAATATTACTAAGAGGTCGGGTCAACATATAGGCTACATATTGTGTGCCACTAGTACATATAGACAATGGCTAGCAATAGCTGCCTAGTAGGTAGCGATAATTTAGTATTAGTGATAATTTGTATTTTTTTTAATCAATTAATTATTTAATGTATATTGTTGTATGGATCTGAAATAAAGAAAAATTATTATTATTATTATCATTATCACGCTATCACCTACGAGGGAGGAGCTGTGGTAATTTATGAAACTTAACGCGGGTAAAACCGCGGGGCATAGCTCGTATATAATAAAAGCATAACACAATGCGGTTCAGTAAGACAATCCAATTAACTCTGCGTCAGGAATACAAGATGGTACCAAAACAAAATTGATATTACTTGCTTACAGTAGAGCCGTGAGGTTTTATCACTATTGTTTGTATTTACTGTATAATACCTGCGGGGTAATTGGGAGTACGCCTTCAGATTCACTTGCAGATGTTCTTTGTATGTGATAACGAAGTAATAAGTATGAATGGGATGATCTTCTTACAAATTTCTCTGGCTCTTCGTTTTTGCACAGGGATTTTGCGTGAAATTGACTTGGCTTTACTATAATCATAATCATTTATTTTGGTTAAGTCAGTTTACATGTCAAAATAAAAATTATTTTTTAAAAATACACATATTTTAAAAACGTATCTTCCGGGCATTGGTTACCCTAGTGTCAGAGTTGTGTAAGCAGCGTATTAGGCCTCTGACATGGCTTAACGACTTTTGTCTGATGACTACAACCGGGACCGACAGTTTTACGGAGATACATACATAGACTCACGCCTGTTTCCCAGAGGGGTAGGCAGAGACAACGGATTTTCATTTGTCACGATCTTTACATACTTCTTTTGCCTCGATTACTGTCATTATATTCTTCATACATGCTCGCCGGTTTAGGGTTCTTCTGACCTGCCCTTTCTTGAGAACATCTCCAATATGGTCAGAGAATGTTCGATGTGGTCTTCCCCTTCCGGTTGTCCCATTCACACAGGCCAGGTATACTTCTTTTGTCAATCTTCTTTCATTTACGGAGATGCTTAGAAATTAAACCACTTTGGCGGTCATCAATCTATGCATGACCGCAAGCCTAGTTGCTTAACATCGCCTGTAACTTACGGACCGTCTGAGTATATTATTATTTGTGGTATATGTTAGAAAATTATTATTTTATAATGTTTACTTAATGAAAAAAAATATATATACCGTTTAAATGGTACAGACGCCAGCACATCCAGCTACCCCAACCTGTCAAATTTCTGTTGTAGATTTTCAACTTTATAACAAATGTATAAGGTTCACCTTCAATTGGGGAAATTTGACAGATTGGCTTGATGCGTTGGCGTCTGTACATTAGTGTGGAATCGTAATTTTTTTTTCTTCCAAATAATTCATAAAAAATGTCATTTGGAATTCTATAGATTTTCAGAACGTCAGAAGTTTTTATTTATTGACCGTCAAAAAATCATCATAACTATGGAACGTGTGTTCAACAAGCCAACGCTTCAGACGAGATTTAAGTTCTGCACTCAAGCGGACCAAAATGACCGACATATCACAAATAATTACCGAACTAAAGTGGTAGTGGGTGAGGCACATAGCTCATCAAACCAACGGCGACGTTCGTGGTCGCCACTCAAGAACATCTTAATGTTCTTGAGTGGCGACCACGAACCGGAAGACACAGTATGAGTGGACCCCGTACAAGGTCAACCGCTGATCTTGCAAGGACCATGGGAAGCCACTGGATGTAGGCAAGGCAACACGGGCTATTGTGACCACTGTCCAGAGTCTTTTGGCTGATTTAATAATAATAAAACAAGTCACCGTAGCCTAGTTGGTAGTGATCCTCCCTACGAAGCTGGTGGTCCTGGGTTCGAATACCGGTAAGTGCAAATATTTGTGTGATGAGCACGAATATTTGTTTCTGGGTCATGGATGTTTTCTATGTATATAAGTATTTATCTATCTATATAAGTATGTATATCGTCGCCTGGCACCCATAGTACAAGCTTTGCTTAGTTTGGGGCTAGGATGATCTGTGTGACAGTGTCCCGAGATATTAAATAGTCCAAAAATCAAAGACTTCCTTTGAGATGAAAACAACGCATTCCTTTTTCTTTTTGTGTACACTTTGGCTTACTTATATTACAACCGAGGCAAGTTTCAACGACTGAGAATTCATTGCAAGAGTCTTTAGACAACAATCCTTTTTATCGTCCATAGTAAAGGTCCCGGCTTTTAAGTAAAGAACACAAAGCGGTTTGTAAAGTCTATAGAACATTTTACTTAACTAAGAACGCACTCTGAAAGATTGCAAGTGCGAGTAAGTCGAAGTTAAAGAGCTGTATATCGATTTCAATTAAATTAGTGAACTCTCTATCTAGATAACCTAGTGCTTAGACCGTTAGGTTGCGCAGTTCTAGAATTCAATCCTAACCCGGCACGACGGCGACATCCGCGTTGGCCTATTAACACGTGATTGGTGATCCCGTGCAACTGATCATATCCTCATTTAGAATTCCGTCTTTTGACTTCAGCGGCCACACTGCAATGTGGCCCAAACCCCATAAGGGTGCTTCAGGTATTAGTAGCTTAATTTAAGAGAAATAAAGCAAACCAACCAACCAAGCTACTGGTTGAGAGCCTACTCCTCATTGTCTTATTTTTTTAATTTTAATAAAATAATACTAAATTTTATCATAATAGTAGTTGTAGTAATTGTAGTAATTGTAATTTGTTATTTATTTAAGGATTAAAAATATATATGTTATAAAAAAGACCGCACGGACGGAATGTTTCAAAATTAAAATTTTTGTCTGTATGTACATACATATGCCCGGGCTAAACTCAAAATTTACTGCATGGAATTACTTCCAATGTTGCATGAATATTACTAAAAGATCGGGTCAACATATAGGCTATGTATTATCACGCTATCACGAACGGGGGAGGAGCTGCGATAATTTATAAAATTAACCGCGGGTAAAACTGCGGGGCACGGCTAGTAAAAATATAAAATAACAAGCAAAAGAAATATGAAATGAAAAAAAACTTGACAGGTGTCAAGGGACACCCGGATGGAACGAAGTTATTTCTTATTAAGTATTTATTATGTACAAAAAACCTGTATACACTCAACAAAAATAACCGTCGCGACACCACACTGTTCAATGCGCAATAGAAATGAAAATATCTGGCTTGCTTTCTATTAGAGAGAGAGAGAGAGAGAGAGACAGACAGAGAAACATGCGCACGCCGCACAGCTGCAAAAAGTTTCGTGACAACTTTTCGGCCGCACAGCTGCAAAAAGTTTCGTGACAACTTTTCGGCCGCACAGCTGCAAAAAGTTTCGTGACAACTTTTCGTAAGATATTTTTCCGTCTAGCCACCTTTCACAACGCGCGATAAGGAACTTCGTTCCAACAAAGACACTTGTCGTCCGTGCAAGCCCGAAATATGATTGTGTTGCCCCGTGCTTTGCCCCCGTTAAACAATATGAATTGAAGCCTATGTGTTATTCAGATCTTTAAGCTATATGACTACAAAGTAGCATCAAAATCTATTCGGTAGTTTTTGCATGAAAGAGTAACAAACATCCATACATCCTACATTAATACTCACAAATTTTCCCATTTATAATATTAGTAGAATAACAGGCGCTCTTTCCCTATTCTTAGTAACTTTTACCAAATGTTTTCGTGAAAAAATAACAAGAAAAAGTTGTTTTCAACTGCTATGAAAACATTGAATTGAGGTTTAATAAGTAAAGGTTTGAATGAGATGACGTTTTTTCATGATTAATTAAGTTGACGTTGAGAGTTGTTAGGTAAGTGAAGCTGGATTTTGTGAAGTAGGGTTTACATCTAAAAAGAGTTTTTAAACATCTAAAATGTTTATATAGGAAAAGTTTTCTGATAGATATTTCTCAACAGGTTACTTCTATTGCTATATTACTTAGATTTTTAGAGGTTTTAGTAAATAAAAGTTTGAATGAGATGGCGTTTTTATCATTAATTAAGTTGACATTAATAATTATTAGTTAAGTAAAGCTGGATTGATGGAGGAGGGTTGAATCTAAAGTAAGTGTCAAAAACCTGGAAGGCTTTAAAATATTTATATAAGAGAAGTTTTCACAAACTATATTCTCAACAGGTTACTTCTATTGTTATATTAGTTAGATTTTTAGAGGTTTTACTAAATAAAAGTTTTAATGAGATGGCGCTTTTTATGATTAATTAAGTTGACATTGATGATTATTAGGTAATAAAGCTGGATTGATGAAGCAGGGTATGCATCTAAAAAAAGTATGAAATAGCTGGAAAGTTTCTTGATGATAAATTCTCAACATTTTTTTAATAGTGCCTCAATGGTAAGTATTGCATATTTTTTTTTGCAAGGAAGAAGTTTTTACTACAAAGTTTCATCAAAAGCCATCCGATAGTGATTGCGAAAGAGGAACAACCGATCATACATCCATACATATACAACATGTCACGTAATTAACGCACACCCTCAAACAACCCAATTAGAATATTATGTTGTAATCATATTTTTCTTTATTTTGTGTCGAATGATGGAATTTGTATGAATACAAATAAAACTGCGATTTAAATGCGTTTTGACTTTACAGGGTTGAAATAACGATAATGTCTGTAGTTTTAATTATTTTGGAATTAAAAATTACTTTTATCAAAAATGATATAAATAGATTCAGTAAACGATTCTGAACAAACTATTTTCAGGATGTGCGTTAATTACGTTACATGTTGTATCTTCTCACAATTTTTTCATCAATCACTTCTATACTAATAGAAGTGATTGAAAAAATCACGTTCATTTGAACAATTGTGTAAATATTTGTGTGATGAGCACGAATATTTGTTTCTGAGTCATGGATATTTTCTATTTATACGAGTATAAGTATTTATCTATCTATATAAGTATGTATATCGTCGCATGGTACCCATAGTACAAGCTTTGCTTAGTTTGGGGCTAGGATGATCTGTGTGACATTGTCCCCAGATATTATTATTATTAATTGTTTTAACAAATATAAATATTGGACAGAATTTAAAGAGTTTTATTTTCCTTTACTTACTTACTTTTATTTTCCTATGAAACTGATCAACATTTAGCTCATAAACATGCCAAATTAATATGTAGGGACAATGTCACACAGATCATCCTAGCCCCAAACTAAGCAAAGCTTGTACTATGGGTACCAGGTGACGATATACATACTTATATAGATAGATAAATACTTAAATACATAGAAAAAATCCATGACTCAGAAACAAATATTCGTGCTCATCACACAAATATTTACACACTTACCGGGATTCGAACCCAAGACCACCAGGTTCGTAGACAGGAGCACTACCAACTAGGCTACGGTGACCCTCAAACAAGGTTAACATAGGTACACAAAAAAAGGTTAACATCCAGGTGAAAAAAATATAATTCCTATTAAAGAAACTGGTTTTCTTTCATCGTAGGCAGATAGCAGTCTTAAGTTACCTCCACTTTTTCGGTTACACCTTGTATATATTCACAATAAAAAAAAAATCTTAGAATCAAAAAAAAAGAAATGACGATTAAATTTAAAAAATCCGAACTTTAAAATTTGATCTTCTTCAATTTTTTATGTTTCTAAGTCTATATACTATTTTTTATTTTAATGATGAACTTAATGTTTCCAGTTTTTCTAAATGTACGCACGTACGCGCGACCTTTAAGTACACACGGCTACATATCAAGCTATACATTTCCAGTATAATCTGATCCCGCGTTGTATAGTATTTCCATACAATGAGAGCTTTAACTTATATTGGAATTGCATAGCTTGATATGTAGCCGTGTGTACAAGTGCCTTTACAATTAAATGCCGTAATTAACGCAATTTAGAGACTTAAGACGTATTATTATTTTTATCTTTGTACCATTATACTAGCAACTTGATAAGTGGTTATCTAAGTGCCTCGAAATAGGTCTCGTGAGTGGAAGATAAATGGCTCAAGACTATACCCGTGACCTTAATGATTAATATTCTAACAAATAGGCTTGTAGACCACGTGATTAAGCCTAGTAATCTGTCAATCAGTTTTTGTCGCAATTAATTCTCATGAGAGAACGTTGAATGATACTATTTCGTTGTATATTTAAGTATTATGGAAAGATAAAATTAAATATTCAATAATAAATAAAAAAAAGTGAGCCGTCACGGGACGCCTGGCAAATGTGAAACATCGACATTATTTTGTAAAAGTAATATGCAGAAAAGAACATATTGTGATAGGAACTAAATATGTCATAATGATAAAATAAAAAGTCGATTGCGCATGTGTCACGGCATGCGTCGCAACCATATAGAACATATTGTGGTAGGAACTAAATATGCCAACGACGCCAACCGGCCCGTTAACGATACGACTCTTAAGCATGCTTATAACAGCTATATGATATGTTAGCAAATATTAAAGAGTTTTGCTTATAAAACTTTCGGAGGAGGAACTTTGGGGCTGACACGGCCACGTACTTATAACACATCTGTTTTATAAGTATGCATAGAACTCTGGTTCCAATAGCACAGTTTTGCCACCTGTAATATGCCAACCAGACAACTAATAAATATACTTATATATTTCTATCATCGAAGTATATCATCACCCCATCTCATCATGGGGGCCGTAGAGATCGTCCCGAGGCAATACCTACCGGAACGGGCAGCAGCATTTTTCTTTGGACAATGACATCCAATTGCGATCGCCAACCCGTCTGCCAAGTGGCGATTGTGTCATATCCCCCCATTCTTTGGGGAGGCTTTTGTCCAGTAGTGGACGTAATTTAGCTGACACGTAGGCGATGATTTCATTATGCATATTAGAGATAAATTACACTCAGACCCATAACAAGCCGTGAGATTGTGGAATGCTCTGCCAATCTCTATAAGACGTGCCCAGACTCTCCCTACTTTCAATAAACTTGTTAAGGATCACTACCTATGTTCATAATTTCTTACACTTGAATATAATATTTATATATTTATTATTGTCTACTATATAAAAATAAGTTATAGCAAAGAAAATTTATAAAATTTAACGCGGGTAACACCGTGGGGCACAGCTAGTCTACTATATAAAAATAAGTCGGGTTTTCCTTCCTGACGCTATAACTCCAGAACGCACGAACCGATTTACACGGTTTTGCATTCGTTGGCAAGGTCTTGGGCTCCGTGAGGTTTATAGCAAAGAAAATTTATAAAATTTAACGCGGGAACACCGCGTGGCACAGCTAGTCTACTATATAAAAATAAGTCGGGTTTTCCTTCCTGACGCTATAACTCCAGAACGCACGAACCGATTTCCACGGTTTTGCATTCGTTGGAAAGGTCTCGGGCTCCGTGAGGCTTATAGCAAAGAAAATTTATAAAACGCGGGTAACACCGCGGGGCACAGCTAGTTGTCATATATATGTATGTATGTATGTATATATATATATATTATATGTGTATATATAATTAGTGTATGATATGTTTATTAACATACGTTAATTGTGAAGTCATACTAAGTTTTTGGTATGCAATATATTTATCACAGTTCCTTAGTATAATTTATTTGTTGCACTCCTGCTACTGTTTACTTTACTTTCAATTCCTATCCATCCAAAGGTTGTCTGGAAGAGATCGCTTAAGGCGATAAGACCGCCCGTTGTACCTTATGTTCTTTGTATTATATCCGATGTATTTTCTTTCCGCCTGAGTGTGTACAATAAAGAGTATTCTATCTATCTATAACAAATGATCGTGGTCATCACATAAAAAATTGTCCCGGGTGGTTATCGAACCCGCTACCTTTGGCTTAACAGACAGGATCACTAACCACTAGACTTATAGGACAGCCAATTATCTCGTTAACGAGACAGCAGTAGTTACGTAAGCTATCAAATCAAATTTATTTTGTGAGCATATACTACTACTACTCACATATACTACTCTATCACTATATCTATTACACCTGAACAGTAAGGATCTACGCATGGTAATAGGCACAATCACCGAACACTGCACACTAAACAAACACCTCTTCAAGATTGGCGTCACAGACAGCCCCCTGTGCAGAGGGTGCATTGAAAATGAAGAAACACCAGCACACGTACTGCTACACTGCAAGAGTGTTGCTTACCAACGGGCAAAGTTCCTGAATGATCCGAAGACACTGCAGGAGACCCTGAAGCCAGGCTTTCGTGGTCTCCTGGACTTCTGGATGGAACTGAAATGGTTCGAGTAGCCAAACAAGTATCACGCACAATGGCCCAATTAGGAGGGTAAGTGCGGAAACCTATCGCCCAACTAACTAACTATACGTAAGCTCAAAAGAAAAACCTACCGGTTTTTATAATTCATAATTCATTTATTCATTGTCGAACATAGGTACATACATTTTTTAACAATACATTTCCAGGTGTGGGTGTATGTGTCTTCCCATTATGTTCTACCATTATGGCATGCAATGGTTCTACAAAATTTTAATTTATTAATATGTCGATGTAATAATTCTAATTAATCGTAAAATGTTAATATAATCGGATAACATTTTTAAATTACAATTGTTAAATTTAAAACTTTACAGCAGTCAAAGCTATGTAGCATAAAACAAAATAAACAATTCTAGACAATTACTATTACAATTTTTATACCATTTACAAACTATTAATATACGTAAGTTCGTATCGTAAGTTTCTGTTTTTAATTTGCATAAATAATTCTAAACTTGAATCATGTAGACGAAGGCTTGAAACAAAACATAATCGTTAACCTTTATAGAGGATTTTAATTGAAGTGCTAAGCTTTCGTTTCTTTTTATATTGGGGGAAAAAAAAGAATCTTTCGTGTTTTTAGAAGGGCGCGTTTGTTTTTACGGTAATTGTGTTATATAACAGATTATGGATGCAAATTGTTATTGTTTACAAAGATCGCTTAATTTTACTGGTGGATCAGATGGTTCTGGAAATAAATTAACATGAAGTGAAGAACTGAAGCAAGAAGAATTACTAAACAAATTACTGGTTGTACATAATTTAAAGAGAGTTAAATATTAATATAACGTCCTCATCAACCTCTAGCTCTAGTGGCCAGACCAGTGGCAATATTAAATAAATATATAATAAGAGAGGTAGGGCACAGCGTTCATACGCTCAAAGAGCAGCCCGACTGGGGAAGTACCTCCGCCTTAAGACATTCCTTAATAATAACGTTAATAAATTTTTATGTTGTGTTTCCGAGTGTGAGTAAAGTCGCCAGAGCTCATTGGGGTGGGGGAAAGGGTCAGCAACACTTGTTTGCTGACTCTTAAAGGTCGGTAACCACCCGCGACTCGTCTGGGCTCACGGGTGTCCATGATCGGCGGTGATCACTTACCATCAGGTGACCTGCTTGCTCGTTTGTCGCTCTATGACATTAAAAATAAAAAGAAAAAAATATATATATACCAGCTGTGCCCCGCGGGGTTATCGGATTTATCACACTAATATTATAAAGGTGCAAGTTTGTGAGTGTGTGAGTGTGCATGTTTCTTACTTCTTCACGTCTAAACGGCTGGAGTGATTCAATAAAATTTGGTATGGAGTTAGCTGACACCCTAGATTAACACATAGGCTATTATTTATAAAGTTTATCGCGGGTAAAACCGTGGGGCACAGCTAGTTGATTATAACTGAAGCTCTATAAATTAATTATTAAATTTTGTACAGCCAGGTGCACCATATTGACCGCTATTACAATTTTAAAAACTTGATTGAGTCTATTTCAATAAATTGTACCTTCTTTATGGCGTTGTGTAAGAGAAATTCAAAAGGAGATGTTTTTGTATCTTAAGAAGTGTTAAACGGAAGTTAAAGATAAAAACAA
Organism: Pseudoips prasinana; assembly: GCA_951640165.1. Classification (NCBI taxonomy): domain Eukaryota; kingdom Metazoa; phylum Arthropoda; class Insecta; order Lepidoptera; family Nolidae; genus Pseudoips; species Pseudoips prasinana. The sequence goes on along the minus strand of OX621259.1, from coordinate 10,025,401 downwards.
AAAAATACCATAGAGCAAAACATATCACCGAAATTGAATGTTGAAAAATTTCTAACTCCAAAAATTTAAATCTCGCATCTGAAACTTCCGAATTTTCGGCGTTGACACCATAATTTTATCATCGAATTAAGTAAGCAATTTAGAAAGAAACAAAAATATATTTATTCATACATTGCACGGACAATAATACCTGTACTATACTACCTCCCTTATATGTTTAAAATAACAAAATACAATGTAAAAATATTGCTGTGCCCTAGCAGGGTTCATGTTTGGTACTGTACCTACTCTATTGTTAAGGCCTATGGAAATCCGTTGTCTCTGCCCACCCCTCTGGTAAACAGGCGTGAATCTATGTATGAATGTCAAAGCTATGTTGAAATGCGAGCAGCAATTTTTACTCAGCTGTCTTTCGCAATCTGTACAAAACATTTACAAATCTGTTTAACTTATCACAGTCTTTCACGATGTGTGCCTTCCAGTTACAATTTCCATCAACTATGATTCTAAGAAAATGGATTACTTATGTTTCGCTTTTTGTATTATTGTCAAATTGCACATTAATAATAAAAATTGAGTGTTACAAGCTTCGAGTGTTACAGCTAAAAGGAATATAATTAGTATTATTATTAATTGTTTAAAGATTACATAAGCAAATTAGTTAATGTAGTATATCAGTTATTTGATTTCCAATGTACAGACGCCAGCACATCCAGCTACCCCAATCTGTCAAATTTATTTTATAGATTTTCAACTTTATCACAAAATCATAAGGTTCAATCACCATTGCGGAAATTTGACAGATTTGGGTAGCTTGATGTGCTAGGTCTGTACAAGCTCTGCTTCATTTGGGATCAGATGGCCGTGTGTGAATAATGTCCCACGATATTATTATTTTATTTATATTATTAATGTGAAAACAATATTATTTTTTTCGTTCCACTTCCGCATAATCCTTACACGTTACCATCTATCATAGTAACGGGTAAGAATTATGAGTAAATATGGGCAAATTATATCATCAGCAAATGTTTAAATATTTTTTTACACTGCGCACTCTCAACGATATTGCTTCTGAATTGAACGTGTTCCACTGTACACTGAGTGAATTTACAAGGACAGCATATAAAAAAATATGTTATAGGAAGTAGACAAGTTAGGGTCTTCGCTACTGCATTGGGATGTATCCTGTAATGGTAGATGTAAGGTTGGTGACAAATAAATAAATAATATAAATAAATTTTGTCAGTAATGTGTTCCATAGCAAATTAATCGTTACGCCATTTTAAATATTTATCATCATCATCGTCATCATATGAGCCGAAAGACGTCCACTGCTGGACTAAGGCCTCCTCTAAGGATCTCCACAATGGCCGGTCTTGTGTTGCCCGCATGCAGCGGCTTCCCAGCCCAGACCCTTGCAAAATCGTTGGTGCACCTGGTCGGTCCTGTGGTTGGTCCGTGGTCACCACTCGAGAACCTTTCTGCCCCAGCAGCCGTCGGTTCTACGAGCTATTTAAAACATGATTTTTTTTTATATTCGTTTGTGACAAACGAGCAAGTGGGTCACCTGATGGTAAGTGATCTTCGCCGCCCATGGACACTCGCAACACCAGAGGAGTCGCGGGTGCGTTGCCGGCCTTTAAGAGTCAGCAAAAAAGTGTTGCTGACTCTCCCCCCGATGAGCTCTGGCGACCTTACTCACACGCAGAAACACAACATTAAGTTATTATTAAGGAATGTCTTCTGTAACGTGTAACGACTGGGGTACCAGTCGTGGTGCGAGCTAGCTAAATATAATTGCTATTATAAAATAAATTTTATAAATGTTCTCATACAATGTGTACATAAATATCTATGTTACTAGAAATGATAATGTATACAACTATATTACTACATACATGTTCTGACTATTTACAAACGCTTTTTTAAAGTCTACGTAAATAAAAACCTTTTTTATTTATTTATTTAATGACCGCTGTGCCCTACCTAAAAAATATCGGCCCCTAACAGTGCCTTTATACAAAGTTAATGCCCTATATATTTAAGGCGGCCAATCCGAGCCGCTAGGTATCTAATTTAGTTAAAACATCAATTCACAGAATACAATTTGGGCGTGTTTCATTAACTTTTAGTAAGTTTCGGCGAAACCTTTAAGAAACAACGTGCCTTAATTTTCGTTGTCGATAAGCAAAACTTCAGTCTGCTCATTATGTAAATGTAATTTATGCAAATGTAGAATATTGGCCGCTATCTTAACGATATTTCAAGCGGTTGAGTTAATGTTAAGGTCTGTTTTTGTGTAGTTTGTATCTTTAATTTTAGACCAAGTTTTAGGTAATTTATCTATCTATACATATAATAAAATCGTAGGAAAGACAAAACTGTACATTGAATATTTTTTTAAAAGGATACTTTGGGCGTGATCTACAATCGATATCGAAGCCAAAAATATTGTTTTTAGAATTTTTGTCTTTGTGTCTGTTTGTCTGCATGTATGTCCGGGCTAAACTCAAAAAGTACTGCATGGATTGACTTAAAATTTTGCATGAATATTACTAAGAGATCGGGTCAACACATAGGCTACATATTATCACGCTATCACCTACGGGGGAGGAGCTGTGATAATTTATAAAGTTTAACGCGGGTAAAACCACGGGGCACAGCTAATATGGTTTATAAGTTTTGGTTTTGTAAGATTATTGTAAGTGTTGGATGCACCTGTAAAGGTTTGCCTTTACAGGCGCATACAACACTTACAATATTCTTACAAAATTTATATTTATAAATTTAAATACTAGTTGACAATAACTTGATACGAGCTAGCTAAATATCATTTCTGTAATAAAATAAATTTTATAAATGTTTTCATACAAGATGTACCTAAATATCTATGTTACTAGAAATAATATCTAATGTATACAAATATATTACTACAAACATGTTCTGACTATTTACAAGCGCTTTTTTAAAGTCTACGTGAATAAAAACCTTTTTTATTTTATTTTATTTTATTTTATTTTTAGTTCTGTGTGATCTGTCACACAGAACTAGTATTTAAACATGAATAAATTGATAAGTTTTATTGCGAAATGTCGATGGTGTATCGTTATTATATGGTCGACATTATTCACACACGGCCATCTGATCCCAAAATAAGGAGAGCTTGTACTATGGAAACCAGATAACCGATATATTACATATAATACTTTTCTTTTGTAAATACATACTTATATAGATAATTACACCCAGACTTAGGACAAACAGACATCAATATCTGTCCTGGGTGGGAATCGAACCCAAGACTTGCTGCGTGAAAGGTAAGCATTTACCAATCACGCGCCTGGCTCGGAATACAACGGGCCTGTCAAAATACACACAAAGTTCTGTGTACGTGTACGAAACGTTAAAAACATGAGTAATAATAATATAATAATAATAATAATATATAGGGACAATGTCACACAGATCATCCTAGCCCCAAATTAAGCAAAGCTTGTACTATGGGTACCAGGCGACGATATACATACTTATATAGATAGATAAATACTTATATACATAGAAAACATCCATGACTCAGAAACAAATATTCGTGCTCATCACACAAATATTTACACTTACCGGGATTCGAACCCAGGACCACCAGCTTCGTAGGCAGGAGCACTACCAACTAGACTACGGTGACCGTCAATCATGTAAATCGATAACCTTGAACCATATTGTGTGGACTTATTAATGTTGACCTTGCTACTGAATCATTATAAGCAGATCAATCGCACACTTATAAAACACAAACACGTAAACACAAATGTAGAAACAAAGCTTATGTTGTTTTATAACCCCATTAAGTATAATTTACACCCACCTAAGCCATTACACGGTAATAGCTGCGCCCTATATTCTAATTAATAAGACAACAACTTGCTAAGGATTGATGGTTATTGTTCAAAGTTTACATTTTAGTGTTATGTCGTTTGCTCCTAGAGAACTTGTATAATAACTACTTGAAGCCTCATTATCGTATTCTTGGTCAAATTAATAATCATCATCATTGGCGTGGTTGGCAAATATGTACAGACGCCAGCACATCAAGCTACCCCAATCTGTCAAATATCCCTAATTGAAAGTGAGCCTTATGCTTAAGTGATAAAGTAGAAAATCTATAAACGAAATTTGACAGATTGGGGTGGCTGCATGTGCTGGCGTCTGTACTTGATTTTCCGTAGCTCATGGTTTTGATCCGCACCCAGGACAGATATTTGTGTGCATGAACATGTCTGTTTGTCCTGAGTCTGGGTGTAATCAATAATAATAAATTATTTATTTATTTCGTAAGTTTACAGATTTGCTTATTTGCTAATTGTTACAAGGTTTGTTGAGTACTTATGTTATGTTAATTACAAATTGGTTCCGAGACCAACCATGTGGCAGAGATCTGTACACAAAATATGAACCCTGTCTCTTAAACTAGGGAAATACCTGTATCTTAAGAAACAGTGTTCGGCTTGGATATTATTTTTATTGTTTTTCACAATGGCGGAACGGTGTCGTTCTAAGAGTCTAATTGGGTACCTACTTGACCTTACTTATACATGATATAAGTAACTAATATCATAAAGGCGAAAGTTTGTGAGTATGCACCTTTGTTACTTCTTCGCGTCTAAACGGCTGGAGCGATTTTAATAAAATTTGTTATTGAGTTAGCTGACACCCTGGATTAAAACGTAGGCTATAATTTATAAAGATTAACGCGGGTAAAACCGCGGGGCACAGCTAGTTATCTATATAAGTAAGTATTCACAAAAGAAAAGTAGTATATCAGTTATCTGGTTTTACAAGCTCTGCTTAGTTTGGGATCAGATGGCCTTTGTAAATATTGTCCCAGGATATTATTGTTATAACAGTTATAAGAAGTCTACTGCTGGACAAAAGCTGGGGAGCCATGACGAGAGCGTTACGAAAAGTGTGATCGGGCGAGATATAAGTTAGTGGCATCTCTTTCTCTCATAGCCAGTTACGTTTTGTATATATACATAAGTTTTACTTCAGTCATGGTTCAAAGGCTCGTTCATTTTGTTATTTATTTAAAATAATTTGTACCTACGTTCTTCGTGTAAACCATGCTTTAACTTTGTATTGACAGGTCTGACTGCCATTTTGAATTCCCTTTATAAAATTAATTTTATTTCGATATAAAAGTGTTTCAACATGTCATTATGTTTAAAATATATTTGTGATTCATCGATAATATTGCTCCAGATTAATGCTCAAATATTGAAAATGTAGAATCACTAAATTTGTGATAGATTTTATGTGTCTTAGCAATATACGCATTGCTTTCTTATTTATGCTATGTATTTTCTTAAATTTAAATGCAATTAAAAAACACGCGCGATACGGGTTTCATTAGAAAAATTAATCCCAGTATTGCGGGGTACTTTACAAACATATATTTAACGGACAAAAAGTACATCCAGACTCAGAATAACTTTTTATAGTTCACACAAATTGTTGAATCGAACGCGAGACACCAAGTGGCGAGGCAACTCCTGTATCAAACTAGCAGTAAGGTGAATATATTTTTAAAAATAAATAATATATTGATTAATTAGCCATAGTTCACCGTCCATTTTTAAATCTTAAAATCCAATTAAAAACAAATTAGTTACTTTTTTCTATAGGTATCGTAATATTTATTGAACAGATTAGACTTAAGAACACTATCAAAACGTTAACTATGGCGCGACCATTTTAAGTATACCTTAAAATAAAATTAATCCATTCGAAAATACTGGCCAATCTGACGATTTATTTCCCTATCTATCTCCCGAAATTGGATAGGGAAGTAATTTTCATTTTACTGGCAATACTGGATTTATAGGATCGGACAGTATATCGTGAAGATGTGAAGTCTGTCCTCGATTTGTAAAAATAAAGCGTTTTTACGCTCTCGTAAGATTACTCTTCAATAAAAGTGGGTTAATATGTTTCTAAAGGGCAACCTTCACGATAGTGAGTGATTTGTTGCAACAGTATTCAGGGCGCGTGAAAAATTATTGCGTTTTTCTTGCCATTTTATAAATTCAATTGGGAAGGAGGGAAAATAAAATGTATAATGGTAGAAGTTCATAAAATCTAGGTATATAGATATATACTGATAACACACGTAATGACACAGAGAAATTAGTGTTTCGCTGTGTCATTATTTTAAGGTTACAAATATAATTAGAGAACAACAAAAGGTTGGCGGGATTTTACTGAATTAGCCATGACAGTTTAAATAGGGTTTTAGAAATCATTGCAACATAAAAAGAAATTATTGAAAACCGAGAGTTGGAATTTAAATTGTTAGTGTTTTGCTGGTTTGTTTGTTGAAGATTTGAAGTGTTATAAGAACCAGACGTGATTTTATTTCGATATTTCATTCAGTTTATCGTTTCTATGTCTTTTACTCAAGTAATGATAATATTTTTTTGTTAAACAATTCTTGCTGCCCTTTCTCTGATGATTTGTCTATAATACATATGTACATATTAAAGATAAATTACACCCGCATACATAACAGCTAATCGTGCTTATTATGCAACGATTTGCCCCGGGCGGGAATCAAACCCACGACCTCTGCTTGGCTGTGATTGTCACTAACCACTAGACTAATATGCCAGATTTAGTTGGTATCCCAGAAAATAGATTGTTTTGTATACTTTAGTTTAAAAAAGTGTTTTAATAGCAGTTAAATACTCACTTTGATTTTTGAAATGCAGTTGCGAGGGCGGGCCACACCGGACGGTGGGCCCGCCTGGGCTTCTCCTTCGACGCCTCTAGAAGGTGGTGGTTACGGCACCTGGAATTGAGAAACATACCATTTAATATAACTAGAATAAAAAAATAATTAGAACTTATGAAAGACAACAGTGAGTTTCCCGTTCAAAAAGAGAAGATACAAACACTTTATTGCACACCATTTAAAGAACATAATTTATAATTTAATATAATTAGAAAAGGTACAATTGGCGGTCGATTACCGGGTTAGATTATATTCATGAGAAAAAGTAAAGTAAAGTAAAATACTATTTATTGTACACAAATACATAACATATTTATATACTAAGTTCTGTATAATATATAATAAAAAATATTTATATTAAAATACCTATGTAATTAACAACTGATTCCTGTAAAAATACTGTAAAACGTAGCAGAAAGTACGTAACTAAGACAAACCGGCCAAGTGCGAGTCAGACTCGCCCATAAAGGGTTCAGCAGCAAGTATTTCAGTTGATTAAATGAAAGGTAAATTGCGGTTTACTATTTATGACGCATTAAAAAAAAACTACTTACTAGATCTCGTTCAAACCAATTTTCGTTGTTAGTTTGCATGGTAATGTACATCAAATATTTTTATTAGTTTTATCATTCTCTTATTTTAGAAGTTACAGAGGGGGGGGGGGGGGCACTCATTTTTCCACTTTGGAAGTGTCTGTCGCTCAAACTATTCCGTTTAGAAAATAATGATATTTGAAACCTCAATATCATTTTTGAGGACCTATCCATAAATACCCCACATGTATGGGTACGATGAAAAATTTTTTTTTGAGTGTCAGTTTTATGTATCGGTAACCCCCAAAATTATAATTCTTTTTCTATTTTTTGTGAAAATTTTAATGCGGTTTACTGAATACATCTACGTTCCAAGTTTCAACAGTACAGCTCTTATAGTTTCGGAAAAAAAGTGGCTGCGACATAAGGACGGACAGACAGACAGACATGACGAATCTATAAGGGTTCGTTTAGGTTTGGCTACGGAACCGTAAAAAGAAATATATTAAGGAAAATTATAACAACACGAAAAGCTTTATCATCTGTATATTTATGTTTTAAACAAAACGCGTCGTGCTCATAGAGCTTACCGTGCCGTGGGAAACCAACATTCCTGAAGATCACGCGTTCAAGACAAACAAGTAATACGACTTATCAAATGAATTAACCAGAAACGGCTGTGGTTAATTTATATGCCGTGGTTATCCATGGTGGTATTATTACCAGGAAAATCCCCCTACAACCTATCAAAAGAACGAACTAAAGCAAGAACTTCTGTAAGTTCTATATTAGAACGAGTATCCAAAGCAGCATTGTTAGGATCTTACCAAATTTGGCTAGGAAGAGGGGGAACACTGAGAGACAGAGAAGGTTGAAAGCATTGATGCATCACAGAGGGCTACCTTAAACCTACATCTGAGTCGCAAGTCTCAGACTCTGTCGAGTGTTCCCTCCTCTACCACGCGATGGACCCGGTTTCCGCACGGTGATTCCATGAAATGCTAAGAATTAAGTCTTATTTTAACGTGATTGATAAAACATTTAAATTATAGTTATCATAGTAAAGAAAAGAAGTTCATACTTCTATAGTCTAGACATTAATATTTTGACTTCGGGAGTCATCTGGTGAATGAGTAATGAGAGCGTTCCAAAAAATATGTGGTTGGGCGAGGCCGAAGGGAAGTTCAGAGGGAGATATAAGTTATTGAAGAAAGAAACAGAGAGCCGCCATACTCTGCCACGGGGAGTGAGAGAGAGTGGGCTACGGGTCCTGTTCGTTGAGATCGGATGGGATCTTTCGCCGCCAGCAGTCGTGTATGCGATGCTGGCTGGCGACTCCATCAAATGCGACGCCGTGGTCTCCTTCTGTGAGGCAGTCTTGTTTCAGAAGGAGACCGCCGAGCGGGATCGGGAGCGAGCCAATTACGCTCGCAGACGGACGAGGCGTCGGGGTGGCGGCAGCAGCCGGTAGCCCAACTCCCCTTGAGGCTGCGTTGGCAGTATGAGAAGTGTCCTCTACTGCCGCCACGTGAAAGCAGCTCCGGGAAAGCAGCAATCTCTTTGTGGCGCAGTCGCTGTGCTGGACTGGCTGGAGTCTGCAATAGGGGAGGGCAATGCAGAGCCTTCCTACACAAAAGGGGGGCACTGGAGTAGCATACCCGCGTTCTCGGGGCTCCCCCCATCAGGCGCCAAGAGAAGCCCGCGGCAGGTTAGGTTTAGTCGGTGCGCGTCCGACATACCCACCCGCAGACACTCTTTGCGGGAGGCATGCATAGGCATTCCTCATGCCTTATCAAAAAAAAAAAAGAGAGCCGCTATGTTCTCAAATACAAAACTACTTCACCGATCTATAAAATGATTCTCCTTGTCCATAAATTTCGTAATTTATTTAGGTATGATAATTAGTTTTCCAACTAATTAGTAATAATTTGTCATATCATCAATTTGCTATTTGTCATTGGTATGAATCGTTATTTTAAATTAATGACATGGCGTTATCCAGTAATTAATATAATTCACTATGGACTGTTTTCTACAGTGTGATTAGAGTTACAATTGAATCATTATCATTAGCGTAATACAAAGTTATACGTCTATTATTAATTACTGTCCTATAAAACATGGTACAGAGTTCAACTTTTCTTTATAAAAACCGTTTTGAAGATAATAGTTACACTAATCACACTAATATTATAAAGGCGAAAGTTTGTGAGCGTGTATGTTTGTTACTATTTCACGCAAATACTACCGGACGGATATTGAAGAAACTTTGTAATAATAGATCTGGATAACACAGGCTATAATTTATTAAGTTTAACGGGGGTAAAACTGTGAGGCACAGCTAGTAATATATAAAAGGTTAACAAGAGCTTAATACATCTAGTTAGTAGTGTTTAATTTCATATAGCAAGACCTAGTGTAGTGTGAAACCGAGTAAAAATATGTTCAACACCTCGAAATTAGAAATGCAAAAAACCAATTGTAGAAACCCCTACTTAAACAAGCATTTTAAATTAGTCTAACATTTAAAATCCTTGTTTTACTACGTGTTTAAGGTATTAATTACATACTCGCCATATTAAATTGTTTAACGCTGAGACGAGCTTTTAAGTTTACAGTTTACTTTTTTTTTATATACCTACATACAAAAGAAAAATATGAAAAATAACAACGAGGACCTCCTTATTGTTATCGTTATAATTGTAGAACATACATGGGGGCGATTTGGATAACCCTCATCATAAAAAAATCTACATTTTGCGTTTGAACGTACTTTTTTATTTTAGAGTTCCGTAGCCAAATGGCAAAAAACGAAACTTATAGATTCGTCATGTCTGTCTGTCTGTGCGTCCGTATGTCACAGCCACTTTTTTCCGAAACTACAGGAGCTGTGCTGCTGAAACTTGGCAAGTAAGTGTATTCTGTGAACCGCATTAAGATTCTTGCACAAAAATAGAAAAAGAACAATAATTTTGGGGCGTCGCCATACATAGAACTGAAACACAAATTTTTTTTTGATCGCACCCATACATTTGGGGTGTCTATGAATAGGTCTTTAAAAATCATATTGAGGTTTCTGATATCATTTTTGTCTAAACTGAATAGTTTGCGCGAGAGACACTTCCAAAGTGGTAAAATGAGTGACCCCCCCTGTAACTTCTAAAATAAGAGAATGATAAAACTAAAAAAAATATATGATGTACATTACCATAGAAACTAACAACGAAAATTGGTTTGAACGAGATCTAGCAAGTAGTTTTTTTTTAATACGTTATAAACCGGAATTTGCTTTCATTTAATAAACTGAAATACTTGCTGCTAACGAACCCTTCATGTGCGAGTCCGACTCGCACTTGGCCGGTTTTTTTTAAATATACATACAAAAAAAAAAGATGAAAAATAACAACAAGGACCTCCTTATTGTTATCGTTATAATCGTAGAACATACATGGGGGTGATTTGGATACTCCTCATCATAAAAATCTACATTTTGCTTTTGAACGTCAACTCCTTGGCTTGCCTGTATATCCAAATAACACTTAAGTTGGATACAATTTATAAAGTTTAAGGGTATAGGGTAAAACATAGGGGCATAGCTTGTACCTAATATAAATAGTCAGTACTCTGTCTCTGTATTGGCCGTAACATATTGCAATAAAAAATAATAAATATATAAATAAAATAAAAAAGGGTTTTATTCACGTAGACTTTAAAAAAACACTTGTAAATAGTCAGAACATATTCGTAGTAATATATAATTAATTTATAATTATTTCTAGGTACATATAGGTGCATATTTAGCTACACGGATTGTAGGAAATAATTTACAATACGATTTATTTTATAACAGTAACGATATTCAACTTACTTAAATTAAGTTATTGTCAAGGATCATGTGTAGGTTTATATATTTAAATTTTAAATTTTAGCTATTATTTTACTAAATATTGTCGAATGGTTCTGTCTATATTAAGGTACGGATTAAATGTTATTATTATGGCGGACCTTGTGTTTATAACGACGGTCGCGCTTTAATGCTACCACCGCACCGGATCCAATGCGCCCCAACTGAGAAGACCCAGCGAAACAAACTCAGCGGGTGTCTCTACTACCGGTTTCAACACGGCCCAGTTGAGACGCTCCGGCGAAACATACTCAATGGGGCATATACACGAGATACGCAATAGCGCCGATATTCTGATTGATACCTGTGAGGTCAACGAGGAGTCACCATTCATTACATATTATATAACAATATAATAATGCAAATATTTGAATATATGATGGTGAAAGTGGCCGGTTAAGACAGTCGCCCCGCCGGCGCCGCTTCGTGTCGCGAGTTGGAGTCCCGCGCCGGACAACTATTAGTGTGACCCATAAATAGCAGTTCTGAGTCTGGATGCAATTTGTGTCCGTCTATTATATGTTTGTTAAGTACCCCGCGATACAGGGATTAATTTCCCTAACACGGGCGGTCATTGAAATAAAAAGTGAGTAAAATCTTTTTTTTTAAATACCATGTTTACGTTTGTGTAATAATAGAGCACAATATCCAATATGTTCCGATAAAACTACGTTTTTATGGTACTTTATAAACTATGTTTCAGTGGAATGGATGGCTTTTAGTGGTTAACGACCACTAATAGTCATATGCACTCACCCAGTGCTGAACAATTAGCAACGTTGAACCATTTCGGCGCGGTCAGCCTTTGTAAGTGATGATTTTAATAGAGGTTCCGATCCTATTCATTTTAGTTTTTATGCTACACTAGCTGTGCCCCGTGGTTTTAGGGTGTTACCACACCAATCGATTGATCGTCGATCGATGTCATCGATCGACATTGGTCGACGTTGATCGATTGGTGTGGTAGCTTTAATTGATCGATGGGTACCGGTTGACTACCCAATCGATCGATTGCCGGTCGATGGCATCGGTTGACGGCATCAGTCGACGTAGATCGATTGACCGCAGCTATATTCCATCAGTTTCTTTCGAAATGTATTCACAAGAGGACGCGTTGTTGTTGGCCAGTACGATTTTGCTCGTACCTACTATTATTACGGAGACGCAAACGCAGAACACTCTGATTGCGACTGTTTTTTAAAGGCAAAGATCGCTTACATTCTGCAAATTAAATTTTAAACAGTGGTTTTTTGGATGCTTTTCACAACTGAACACATAAACACACAGGCCACGTAGTAACCGCGCGGGGCGCGGCGCGCGGGCGGGCACCGCGTGACATGGGGAGCTCAAGCAGCTCGATCGACGTCGACTTATCCATTCTACTATCGATCGACGTCGGTTAATCCATTCTACCATCGATCGATGGCATCTGTCGACTATCGATCGATTGGTGTGGTAGAAATTATCGATCGACGTCGACTAATCTATTCTACCATCGATCGATTGCATCGATCGACGATCGATCGATTGGTGTGGTAACACCCTTACTCATGTTTAACTTTATAAATTATACCTTATTATAAAACGGCTAAAAATCATTTTAGCCGTTTAGTCGTTAAGAAGTAACAAACATACACACTCACAAACTTTCGCCTTTATAATATTAGTGTGATATATTATGACTAGCTTCTGCCCGCATGGAATAGTTACTTTGGGATATCGCAAACTTTTACACGCGACTTTAAAATATAGATTGATGTTGATCCCCAACTAAGCAGAGCTTGTTCTATGGAAACTAGATAACTGATAAATAGATAACTGGTATAGTACTACCAGTGTTCAACCGCAGATAATGACGTCCTGGGTTCAAATCCCGGGTCGCGCCAAAAAGTGATTTTGGGATTTTTCCGTAAATAAGAAATTTCTCAATATCAGCCTGAAGTCTGGAAGTTGGCGGTATTACACCCCCGTGCCTCGGAGAGCACGTAAAGCCTTCGGTCCTGTACCTGAACTCTTTCCGGTCGTGTCGCTAGACGTCCCATCGGATCATGAGAGTGATGGAATAGAAAGTGCCCCCGTGCTTGCGCACACACTTGTGCACTAAAAATATGTCCTGCGCAATTGGCTATTCTCCATTAAGACTGGCCGCCGTGGCCAAAATTCGGTCGGGAGGACATCACATAGTACTACTATTCTTTTGTAAATATATACTTTTACTACTTTTCTTTTGTAAATATGTACTTATATAGATAATTTACACCCAAACTCAGGACAAACGCACAAATATCTGTCCCGGGTGGGGCTCGAACACACAACCTGCGGCGCGAAAGGCAGCGTATCTACCAACCACGCCAACAGTTTTCAAAACAGTTTAAATTTAGATAACTAAATAAATATATTAGTGGAACGTTTATAATCACCGTAGCCTAGTTGGTAGTGCTCCTGCCTACGAAGCTGGTGGTCCTGGGTTCGAATCCCGGTAAGTGCAAATATTTGTGTGATGAGCACGAATATTTGTTTCTGAGTCATGGATGTTTTCTAAGTATTTATCTATCTATATAAGTATGTATATCGTCGCCTGGTACCCATAGTACAAGCTTCGCTTAGTTTGGGGCTAGGATGATCTGTGTGACATTATCCCTAGATATTATTAGATATTATTATAATCAGAAACCTATGTGATTGTAAATGAAACAGTAAAAGCCGGATAAATTAAATGTAAACTTAATTAAAAAAATACTTATTTAATATTTAATTTTACTTATTAATGCCAGCAAAAAAATGTCCTGAAAATACATCCCTCGTATCCACCGTATTCTTGAATGGGTTGCTTTATTTCTTTTGTCGTCTATCTTCGCTGCCACAGGCTGCGGCAACTGGCAGAATGCCAACTCATTGTTAAAGTTTAAATTGAAGGCTGCAGCGAGTAAGTTAAATTAATTACGAGTATTTTCTCTTTATACCAGTTTCAGCGGTCACCACTTTTTCAAGTGAAACCTTTAAAACGTGTTATTTTGGCAAAGTCTTGTAGAGATTGTGAAATAATGAAAATATTTAATTTGGACTATAATATTTTAACTGATATGAGATTTCTATAGCTGGGATCCACATAATACAGTGTAGCAATCACACACACAGATATCTAGTGTTTGTGTGTGTTTGATTGCTACACAATACTTTATAGGATAGTGGTCGAACAATGTGGCTAAATCAGGTCAAATTAGGTTAAGTAATGGAATTAGGCGTTACTTTGCGGAAATCCATAACAATCAAAATACAAAACCAATATGTAGTGTTAATAATAATTATATAGTATTAATAATTCCCATTCTGACTTCTGTTAATGACCATTCTCAATGGCTGCTAACTCGTCGAGTGCTCGAATAGTTAGCAGCCCTTGAGAATGGTCCGTGGAGGACTGAAACACGTGCTGGGTATCGTACTGGCGCATGTAATTTGCTTTTTTATTGTCCTTCTTGCATGTGCACATTTCTGCGGACGGGAGGGCGGTGCAAATTGCATCCCGGCGTGATTAAACTGACAAATAGCGGAATTAATACTACATATTGATTTTGTATTTTGATTTCAAATTAGGTTAGTTATTCATGTGATATTGATGATATGTTCTAGAACAAGAAAGTATTGTCCATATTCCAAATCCGCTATCGCTTATAGACTTGTGCTTTAATATTCGTTTTAAGTTAATATAATAGTATTGTATTAGTTCGCGTGTGAGTTACACGGATTGGATGAAACTGCTGTTCGTCTATGTTTAACTTGGTATTCGGTTTTGTTATCAACTATGTTTTTTTTTTATTTTTCATACGACCGTCAATGTAAAATCTTGGTTCAGAAAGTTCTATTGTATCTTTGTTTATTTATTTGAGTGTAACTTTTATACGCTTCAACTAATTTTGACGTTTGGGTATCATTATAGGTACGCTTTGTATAGTGGGTGTAATAGCATGAATCACTTCATCAATCAATTCGATAATATTTTCCAGTATTTTTTTATGGCGAGGCTATCTCGTTTGAAACTTAGTTCAATTTTGAAACGAGACAGCCTCATGGTTAGATCGTTGGACTATGGAAATACCACTGACTTTAAACTTAATGTTCGTATTAGAAGTTCATTACTTAGTACGTTAAAATGGGGAAAAAAAACATTGTGAGGGTACCTGGAGCTCTACCGGCTAAGTCGATGAACATCGATTTCTTAAATGGCGTTCAAATAAATAAAGGGTAAAAATTACTTAATCAATCTTTAAATTGGCTTCAACGTTGACAATCGATTCCGGGCCATTTATGACGTAACATGTGCTCATGGAAGCCGATTTAACGATTGATTAAGTCATTTTAACCTTTACTTATTTGAACGCCATTTAAGAAATCGATGTTCGGTGACTTAGCCAGTAAAGCCTCTGCATACCTAAAAGTGCTCCAAAATGTTTTCGATGGCATGTGAAGAAGCTAACCTGCACTAGATCAGCGTGGTGAACTATTGGTCTGTCCCCTCTCATTGAGAGATGTGGCTCTTGCCCTACAGTAGGACAGTAGAATGAGCTGCATTGTATAAGTTCCTAAGACCCAGCATATTTTGCTCTGGAGGGAAGTGGAACTATTCATTTTCTGACTCCTCCTTGTTTCTTTCTTATTAAATTCTTTGCGGGATCCAAGACAGTTAAAGCGATTCCCCGGGACATGCCTGAGCCTCACCGCTCAGTGTCAATTCATTGTGTGTCACTGTCGACCCTGGCTTACAGGAGTTTCAGTGGTGGGCAAGAGGGAGGGACTAGTCTCGACCCTGCATGTGGTAATAGTTGATAGATAGAAATCGTCATGTAATAAAACATAGTTATGCCTCCATTAACCCACATTATTTCTGACTATGTCTTTTTCCAGTACATGTGTGTGATTTCTTTTTTAACATGAGTTTTACATATCGTCAAGGAGCATTCAACGGACCATAAAGCGGAGTCAATTAGTAATAAAAGGTAGGTAAGTACCTAAACACAAAGTAATTTTAGTGTAGAATTTTCTATCAATTAGGTTATATCAAATTTAAGGCTGGCAATGCACTTGTGCCGTGTGGATTCCGGCCCCAATAGAATAACAGAGCAGAGGAGAGAGAGGTGACACACCCGTGGGTCTCGTAAAAGGTCACTAAGGGATACATTGGCAGTCGGGCAACTTCGCCACACTACTAGCTACCATCTAACTGCGATCACCAACTCGCATACCAAGCGCGGTGACTACAGCAAACGATATAAAAACCTTTGGGAGAGGCCAGTCCAGGAGAAGTTGATATCCAGCACTTGCTTTAATTCGTAAAAGGGGGGCCCTTTTACGAATTAAAGAATGTGGTCCTCTATGGGCGGGGTTCGCTTACCATCACGTGTCCATTGCTTGAATGACTTGGTTTTCTCTAAAAAAAATCGGCTGTAATTTGCTAACTCATTTTCAAGTAATATATATAATGTAATGGATATATTATAATATGTTATATGTTATATGTATACATATGTTATAATGTAATGGATATATTATAACCCTAAATTAATATTTCAATTTAAATATACAAGGCTGAAGCTGACCTTTGTTTAATAAAAGATTAGTCCAGTCCAGGGACATTATATCTAGTTAAGTAATTTATAAATCTCCTGTACCAACCTGTTCCAAATTTACCATGAAATATATAGTATTATCACATCGTTAGTCCATTTATATAAAAAAAACATTACTACGTTAACATTTCGTAATGAGACCTTGAATTAGTAAATATATTTTCGTTCAAAAAGTATATGTGGTATATATAAGTATCTGTGGTATTTTTTTAACGACCCCCGCATTAGTGAATCTAATCCCTGTGTCGCGGGGTACTTTACAAACACATAATAGACGGACACAAATTACATCCAGATTCAGAACAACTATTATTATTATTATTTATTTATTGTTTCCTTAATATTAAAACACAAGTCCAGCAAAATACCCCACAAAACCGATCAGTCGGTTTGACTGCGGGAGAAAAGTCTCAATAAACAAGAAAACAACAACAAGATATATACTAAAAATAACTAATAACTATTATTAATCACAGTTGATATTATGGCAATATTTTATGAATTAACAATATCTCTATTATCTATCTAATCTAATTTAGTAAGTAAGTATTTATATAATTTGTTTTTAAATATATATTTTTTTGGTTCACCACTAATGTCCTATTAATGGGTCACACAAATAGTTGTCCAGCGCGGGACTCGAACCCGCGACACGAAGTGGCGAGGCGACTGTATTAGCCGCTGCGCCACACGTGCAGTAATTTTTTAAAGTATATTATAACTAAATACTTAAAGAGTTAAATTAAAGTTATCTTAAAATAAAAGTGTTTACCAAATGTGTCCTTTAGGAGGAATTTAGGCCACGGCGGCCAGACTCAATGACGACTAGCCTATTGCGCATATTATAGTTGTAGTATTACGATACCCCATACTTAAAGGATGCAGAAATTTCTACCTATGTGTTTGAATATGGTAGGTACTGGCAAGTACATAAGCATTATATAGGACCTCAAGTAAATGAATGCACTTATAGTTTCTCACAATAATCAGCCATAGGATGCAGGAAGGAAAAAAAAAGTAATATTTATCGTTTTGGGATTTGTTAACAATTTTAACATTTGGGAAGGGGCTATAAAACTTGAGACGGTTAAGTTACACAAAAAAATCATAGAAATGTTAGAAATGTGTTTCGCACTTAAAACACGTGTAAGGGTTCGGACTTGAACAATATTTATCGGGTCCTTTCTAGGAAAAGACAATGGTAAAGAAATCTGTTTGGACGCCGAATACGCGGGGTAGTGGGGGACGGGGAAAGAAATACCACGTTCCTAGTTATGATAGCTTTGAACTTATGTTCATTCTTCATTTGACGCGCGGTTACAATCGGGATTGTTACTCTCTAACATATCCTAATTTTATAGCGTTAAAGTCAGTGTGTATTAGTGTTAGAGTCAGTGTTTGCTTATAAAATACTATAACTAAATTAATTAAATTCAGTGAATGCAGCCGGTTTCCTGAAATTGAAAGCTAAGTAAACTAGGCAGAACTATAGATACTGTTGATTTTCTTAACAATTATTTCACTCAACACGAAGTGAATATACTAAGTAATATATATATATATATATATATTACTGGGCAAAACACTGTTAATATTTCATTTCAACTAGATATACTAAGTACATTAGGCAAAACTTTGTTTACTATTTCATATTTTATTTCCATTAAATACTAAGTTCTATATTTATATATTACTGGACAAAACGCTGTTTACTATTTCATATTTAATTTCACTAAACACTAAGTACTAAACTCTAAGTACTAAATACTAAGTACCTATTTGTAACTTTGGCAAAAGACAGTTATTAACTTAACAATTATTTCAACTGTTATTGCACTAAATATTACTTGTTAGAGGTTAATTTATTACTCTGGCATTGTTGTTGTTGCACAGACAAATAGCTATCCATAATAATCAAATGATTATTAATTTATTGTGTTTGAGATAGGTTCTCTGTCACACTTTGAGTTATATCCGATCATTATTTCTAATTTTCATGGCTAGAACTGACGATTAAGAATCTAGACATTACAATGTTTACCCGACTGTGAGAACCTAAGGTGAAGGTTAACTAGATCAATTGGTTCAAATCCAATTAAATAATTATCTAAATGGTTCACCCGTTATTTATTAATGGAGATTTTTATATACGCGTTGCAACAATATTCAAGATATAAGGATAATTGGTTCAAATCCAATTAAATAATTACCTAAATTGTTTATCCGTTATTTATTAATGGATGTTTTCAAGATATAGAAATAACTGGTACAAATCCTGAAGATACTTGTCTAAGTGGTTCAGTTATTATTAATTAAGGAGATAACTATGTACACAATGACGACGATGATATATAATGATGGTTGACTTTTACTTTTGACGACATTTACATGACCATATACACATAAGTAGAGTGTTGACAGTTAGTAAATATTTAAAATAAAGTAGAATGAATAGATATACAATTTTATGTACGAGGAGATGTTATTTTGGAATACCTATAATGGGACGCAATCTGCGTAAGTGTGCGTAATCTTTATCTATTTCCTGATGAACTCGATACAATGAGAGCGGCTTTTACAGCACACACACACACATATAAAAGTAATGAGACATCTATCTCGGATGGTTCGGATCAAGATGATCGAACACGCCAATTGAATCAAGCTACCATTATATACTGTAGTGTCGACAGCGTGTAATCCCTGTATGTGTAGACTGTCTAAACAAGCGGGCATGCGTTAAGTCATGTGTGGGAGATATCTGTCTGCCCAACGCGGGTCACGTTCAAGTGAATAAAGGGCAAAGATCCCTTCGCAGACAGACTCTCTCATCCAACGTGGGACGTGCTAGAAGCAAGCCTACCGTTACAGCATTTTGAGCTCACGTCTGTGATCGACACATATTATAAATCTCCGAAACATACCCTATACTCAAACTATTATGGCTATAGATTACTTAGATCTAGCAACTATCCGAGTATTCTCATATTCACACAAACACACAAGCACGCATGCACGCATGCTACAACTTAAGTTGTCGAGAATGTTAGATTTAAGCTACCGAAACATTTCTCTCAGGTAACGTGAATAATTGCGAAAGCTCAAAGTAATTGCCATTAGCGTAAAATTAACAAAATATCATATAACTGAATTACTGAGTTAATTCACAATCACATGAGTGGGATTTTACAATCAAAAGTATCTGAATATACATATATATATAAGTCAGCTATTTCTGACACACTCTTGATGACACATGACCTTGAAAATGACCCTGAGACTATGAAATAAATAAAATAACTGATATTAATAATTCTAGGAAATCATGGTTAACTCATCATAACTCATGAGACTAATTGCATTGATAATATTTCTTTACAAATTACATTAATACATTACAAGCTATGTTAAGATTAAGTAGACAGTAGTTTTGCATTTTCCGCTTCATCCTACAGGACTCGTGTGAAAACCATTTTCCGGCATTTACACGCGGTAGCTGAAACCCGGGGTAAGTTGTAGAAAATAGCCCATATATTATTTTATTTTCACGAATCATTACTGAAACTTGGAGCCATATACTGTGTTTAACTACAATTCCAATTAGGATGTTTATTTACAGCAATTTTCTTCTAAACAGCATTAATTAACTTTATAGGAATCAAGGTATGAATATAGGATGTAATAGCATATTATGTTAATTTATTCTAGACGATCACGCGCCTTATAAAACTACATATAGACGATCACGCCCAACTAAAACTCAACTAAAAATTATTAATTAAATAAAACCTCACACTAGTATATCAGCAGAGGTTAGGTAAGAGTACAGACTTTACGACAGTCATTCGACAGGGGGGGGGTGGGTTATTACATAGTGCACTAGGGTGTGCGCAAACACAGGGGCACTTTCTATTCCATCAGTTTCCTGATCCGATGGGACGACTCTTCAGTATATAACCGGCGTTTATACGCACGTGGGTGTAATACCGCCAACTCCCATACTTCAGGCTGATATTGAGAAATTTTCTTTACAGAAATATCCCAAGACCAGTTTTTGGCCCGACCCGGGATTTGAAGCCACGCCATTATTATCTGCGATTGAGCACGCTACCAGAAGAGCAAAGATTTCGGTTAATAAATTTATTAATTATAGCCTATGTGTTATTCGGATATATGCTGAATTACTAGAAAGTTCCATCATAACTCGTTTCGTAGTTTTTTACTTACAAACTTTCCCATCTATACAAATAAATAAAATTGGAGTGTCTGTTTGTAATATTGAAATAACCGGTTTTTACTACATAAATATGAATATATATACGGTACATACACCAAAATAACATTTTTTACAATTTTTGTCTGTCTGTCTGTCTGTTTGTTCCGGCTAATCTCTGAAACGGCTGGACCGATTTTGACGGGACTTATATCTATTTACTTTTATTTTAGAAAAAGTCTTTTATTTTACAAAAAAACAAAAAAAAACTAAATAAACTAATTAACACGCGGACGAAGTCGCGGGCACAGCTAGTTTATAATATTAGTAGGATTTAGGGAATTTAGAATACACTTGGTGCTAACAAGACGTTCGGTAATTGGCAAGACTAGGTTAATATTTTCTATGTCGTTTTTATCCAGTGCGATAAACATGATTTACCTACATGTTTCGTTTTTTTCGTTCGTTCTTGCCCTTGTAACCTTTACGCATTAAAGTATGTTGGCTTAAGTCAAAGTCAAAGTCAAAAATTAACCATTCCGTAAAAAAAAAAAAATTATGTGAAATCGTCATTTTTTTTACCCTACCGTGCAGTGCATGACGTGGCAGCTACTGAGAAAACTCAGTAGGAATCCTTATTCAAAATAAAATATACTTGAGATTAATTACAATCATGTGTGTTAACTCAGAACAACTCAATCCCAAGCACTTTTATCACTTAAATAATCCGAAATTTTGTAATATACAACCAATAACACCCTGCTACACAATTGCAACAAGCCATAATTCTTTTAAACATATTCGTAGACAATTCTCTAATATCATTGGGAAGTTTGTTATAGAATCTTATACATTGCCTCATAAAAGGGTTACTTATTTTGTGGAGACGGGTAGTATGCAATGTGAGAGTATTCTTATATCTAGTATTTCCATTATGTGTATCGCTTCTTTTACAGAAGGAATCTATATTTTTATGCACATATAGTTAAAACCAAGTTATAGGTATAAATATATTTGAGACAGTGGTTACGACATTCGCCTCGCCACATCGTGCTCCGGGTTCAATTCCCGCACAGGACAACTATTTGTGTCCGTCAAGTACAAAATAATTTTACAACTACACATGTAGTTGATCTGTTGTTGTTACAGTGAGTCATAATTAATTTCACAAAATTGAATTGCTTGAATGCTAATTAAACTGTAAAGCTTTTTACGAGCCCAATTATCCAATATTTCGGTTTCATGTATAAATTGATGATGATACTATTTACGCTTTACATTGTAAGCGTATATAAAAAAAATATTACTTTCGTTCATATTTAAATACTAGCATTGCCCCGCGGTTTCACCCGCGTTAAAGTAGTTTTGGCGTAAAAGAGTAACAAACATATGTATTATTATGTATGCATGTCCATACATCTTTACTCATAAACTTTCGAAGTTATAATATTAGTAAGATGTGTACCTCTAGCGGTTTTGGCAGTGCACGCCGGAATAACTCGCAGATGGTAGATTTTTTCATACTTACTTGACACTTATCGCCATATTTTGGACAAATCACACAATATCTTTATCGATTGTAGTATATGTGTTATTCTGATAGATAATCTATATTATTGTAAAATTTCATTAAAATGCATTTAGTAGTTTTTATGTGAAAGAGTAACAAACATCCATCCATACTTACAAACTGTCGCATTTATAGTATTAGTAGGATTAAAGTGTATTAAGTCGTAACACATAGCTCAGTTACAAAATAACTAAACAACAAATTCGTCAGCTGATTGGTATGTACGAAAACTGAACAAAATTTTCTGGTACTTTGCCAACTGGGAAAATGCAGCTTTTCTCGTATTTCTCTTTGTTATGCCCCAATATTTTAAAGCTTTTTCTTGTTACGTGAAAAATTGCTGTGGTCCGTTGATTATTTTAACTCGATTCCTAACAGACCATTTCATATTGGCTACAAAGCTTCATAATAACTGGAACAATAACAGAACTTTCATACGAGTGCAGAGCAAGACTTGGAACGACGCCAAACATCCAGGAGCACGAACTTTTATATGTTGGCACTAAGTTTCAGAAATTTACACTTTATAATTTAAAGGTGTTATTGTGTCTAGGTACTTAAGTTGTTCGCTTCTGATATATACAACATGTGAATTAATCAACGCACATCCTGAAAATAGTTTGTTTAGAACCGTTTACTGAATCAATTTATATAATTTTTTATTCCAAAATAATTAAAACTACGGAAATTATTGTCATAATTATTAACTCTGTACAGTAAAAACAAATTGAAATGACCGTAAGTCAACGTAATAAGACTTTAAAAATCGCCATTTTGTTTGTATTCATACAAATTCCATCATTCAATACAAAATAAAGAAAAATAAACTTTATTCCAAGAAACTAATTTAGTAAATATTACTTTGACTTGCGGCCGACTTAGACAATAATTTCCGTAGTTTTAATTATTATGGAATAAAAAATTACCTATATTAAAAATGATTTAAATCGATTCAGTAAACGATTCTGAACAAACTATTTATTTATTTTTATATTAATTAGGATGTGCGTTCATTAAGTTACATATTATATCTTATTTAGAGGAGTAGGTCAGTGAGTTCTAATAAATGTGTCTGCAAACGTCGTAAGCCAAACTAACCGTTTACAATCAGGCCGATTTTTTAGCATACAAATATTATAAAATGTGCTATCGTAATATATCATCTCAATAAACCCGTGACTCTTTTGTTGGACACATTTCCAACCAACTTTCAAAAACAAAACTAACATTTTTCACACTCGCACGAAAGCCCTTAAACTAATCTTTATTTTCATCCCGAGTATGTTTTTTACACACTCGGATATTATTTCCACATTTTAGTTTTTATTTATGAAACCCTAAAGTAAATGTAGCGAAAACAAAACGTGAGCCGTGAATATAACCAATGTTTTGGGTATAAATAAATCACTTGTTAAAAGGCCTTATTGTACTTTGTTCTTGACGTTATGCTCTGGAATGTTATTAAGTGTTATGACGGCATGGATTTGAGAGATCTGTATTTGAGTAAAATTGGTAAGTAAGATTTGTTCATATAACGAAACTTAAACGTTAGAAAACGCTCGATTCCCGATATATAGAGCAAGAGCCCACGATAACCAGACATTCATGATATGATAAATTATTTGTTAATTATTAAAATTATTTAGTCTTTAGTTAAAAATTTTATGTTTTTACGTTTCCCTGTTTTTACTTTTATCCTAATTTAAATATTTATATTTAGGTTAAATTTAATTTGCATTAGTAGTATAGTATTAAATATTGTTTCATTTTTGTGCTTAGTATGTTTTGTGCCTTTTTTTATGAATGTTGTATACATCTGTAGAGATTTAACACCTAATCTTAAACTCAATAACTTGTCATCTTCAAATGTTTGTGTTAAGTTGATGATGTATATATTATAATAAATAAATAAACAATGTTCGAGGTTTATGATTCGATATGATGTTGAGTATGTTTCGCCGGACCGTCTCAACTGGGTCGTGTTGAAACCGGTAGTAGATGAACCCACTGAGTTTGTTTCGCTGGGTCTTCTCAGTTGGGGCGCATTGGATCCGGGGGTAGCATTAAAGCGCGACCGTCGTTATTAACACAAGGTCCGTCATAATAATAATAATACCTTAATATAGACAGAACCATTGACAATATGTTGTAAAAATATTAGACTTAAACTAGATAATTAAACATAATCTCTTGACAATAACTTGATACGAGCGTCAGCTAAATATCATTGCTATAATAAAATAAATTTTATAAATGTTTTCATACAATGTGTACCTTAATATCTATGTTACTAGAAATAATAATGTATAAAACTATATTACTACAAACATGTTCTGACTATTTACAAGCGCTTTTTTGAAGTCTACGTGAATAAAAACCTTTTTTATTTTATTTTATTTTTATTTATGTAATCTCTTGGTCTACCAAAAAGGCAGTCAGTCACAAGATGAGACGGGCCTATTGGCGTGGTTGGCAAAGGCTTGCTGTTCATGCCTAAGGTCGTGAGTCAGATTCTCACCCAGGACAGATATGTGTGTACGAACATGTTTTTTAGTCCTGGGTGTAATTATCTATATAAGTAAGAAAAAAAAACCGGCCAAGTGCGTTTCGGACTCGCACATGAAGGGTTCCGTAGCAGCAAGTATTTCAGTTGATTAAATGAAAGCAAATTGTGGTTTATAACGTATTAAAAAAACTACTTGCTAGATCTCGTTCAAAGCAATTTTCCTTGTTAGTTTCTAAGGTAATGTACATAATATTTTTTTTTTTAGTTTTATCATTCTCTTATTTTAGAAGTTACAGGGGGGACACTCATTTTACCACCTTGGAAGTGTCTCTCGCGCAAACTATTCAGTTTAGACAAAAATGATATTAGAAACGAAAAGTTTTAATTCTATGTATGGCGACCCCCAAAAATTATTGTTTTTTTTTTCTATTTTTGTGTAAAAATCTTAATGCGGTTCACAGAATACACCTACTTACCAAGTTTCAGCAGTATAGATCTTATAGTTTCGGAGAAAAGTGGCTGTGAAATACGGACGGACAGACAGACAGACATGACGAATCTATAAGGGTTCCGTTTCTTGCCATTTGGCTACGGAACCCTAAAAAGAAAGAAATACTTTTATTTATAATACACATACATACAAATTAGTTAAGAGGTGCTTTCTTTCTTTCTTTCTAGTACATATGTATTTACATAAGAAAAGTAGTATTTGTAGTGTATCAGTTATCTGGTTTCCATAGTACAAGCTCTGCTTAGTTTGGGATCTGATGGCCGTGTGAATAATGTTCCAGGATATTATTATTATTATTATTACTATATTTAACATTGAAGTCCTATGTTCACAAAATAAATACATTTGTATTTGATCAACCCAGTTTCTCAAAAAGAGAATGATTGAATGATTAAATTTGTATTTTCAGGCGGTATCAGATTGAGATATTGTCTCTACCCATCTTTAACGGTACATAAACAGAAACCAGCAAGATCCTTTTTCACCTAACCCCTACATTTTGTGATATCGTTCGGGTATTCAATCACCTGAAATTTACGAGTTCTCAATGTATTTCAAGACCTAAACTTTAGAAGATCCAGCGTCGTAGAAAAGTCTAAGACCTCTGCCTAAAAACTTGGCAACGTGAATAAGTTGTGACGGTAAGTACTACAAAGATTGAGTGTATAGTTTTTTCGTAAATATATCACGCGATTTTCGATATATTATATACTCAGTATGCCCCGCGGTTTCATCTGCATTAAAGTGACTACACATGTGGCGTAGCGGCTAAGATAGTCGCCTTGCCGCTACGTGTCGTGGGTTCGAATCCCGCGCTGGACAATTTTTTGTGTGACCCATAAATATTTGTTCTGAGTCTGGATATAATTTGTGTCCGTCTATTATATGTTTGTAAAGTACCCCGCGACACAGGGATGAAATTAGTACTGCCCGCGTTGTCTTTTAAAAAAACAAAATATATATATATGTATGTTTGTATAATATAAGATGTTTGGTTGCCATATTACAGGCTCTGCCTACTTAGGGATCCGATGGCAATAAGGTATGGGTACAATGGGACCTGAACCCATTGTACCCATACCCTATAACCAACTGAAAACATGGCTGTGTGAAAAAACCACACAAGAACATGAAAAAGAGTGGATAGATCTGGAATCATGCAGACAGACAAAAGAGTTTCTACCATCTCTGAACAAACGCCTGTCGCGTAATCTATTACACCTGAACAGGGAGGATCTACGCATGGTGATAGGCACAATTACCGGACACTGCACGCTAAACACCTCTTCAAGATTGGCGTCACGGACAGCCCCCTGTGCAGAGGGTGCATTGAAAATGAAGAAACACCAGCACACGTACTGCTACACTGCAAGAGCGCCGCTTACCAACGGGCAAAGTTCCTGAATGATCCGAAGACACTGCAGGAGGCCCTCAAGCCAGGCTTTCGTGATCTCCTGGACTTCTGGATGGAACTAAAATGGTTCGAGTAGCTAAACAAGTATCACGCACATTGGCCCAATTAGGAGGCTAAGTGCGGAAACCTATCGCCCAACTAACTAACTAAATGTGTTACTTATCCCAAGATATTTGTGATTTTTACTTTTTAAAATAAAATAAATAAATAAAAAAGGTTTTTATTCACGTAGACTTTAAAAAAGCGCTTGTAAATAGTCAGAACATGTTTGTAGTAATATAGTTGTATACATTATTATTTCTAGTAACATAGATATTTAGGTACACATTGTATGAAAACATTTATAAATATTATTTTATTATAGCAATGATATTTAGCTATTGTCAAGTTATTGTCAAGAGATTATGTTTAATTATATAGTTATACTCAAGCGGGCATGAACAACTTATTTTAATAACCATATTTTGATCAAGTTTGTCAATTTATAATTTTATTTACCAACATATGCGAAGACGGGGAGAGTCGCTAATAACTCATCAACAAGTTTCTAGCTCCCAAAAACCTTACAATGAACACATTAGTCACAGACAGACTTGTTAATATTTCATTAACAAATGTATTTTCTGTGAGAAACTAATCATAACAATATAAGAAATTCATAAGAAAAGCTTATTTTACTTGAATGCACAATTACAATATACTCGTAAATGCAAGACGAAAAGGTTATTGTACTTTGTGTCTGTCTTCAGTATTTATTAATTTGTTCCATTCCCACTGATATTAATCACACTGTGGCGCAGTACCGGACTTGCAGGAGTCCTGGGTGGGAATCAATCCCTCGACCTGCGGCGCGAAAGGCAAGCATCTACCATGGCAAGCATGTGCTTTAGACCACACGAATGACTTAAAACTGCTTTAGCTCTTTCTATTAAACGGAACTGGATATGAGAGAAAGAGAGAAAGCAAATTTGTGCTCGCAATTAAATCAAATCGATATCAATAGAACCGACAGCCGTTGGGGAAGAAAGGTTATCGAGTGGCGATAACGAACCAGAAGACGCAGCGTGGGCAGGCCCCCCACAAGATGGACCGATGATCTTGTGCGGGTCGCTGGAAACTGTTGGATGCGAATAGCGCAAGACCGGCAATTGTGGAGATCTTTGGGGGAGACCTTTGTCCAACAGTGGACGTCTTTCGGCTGATAGTGATGATGAATGTACGTTACACTCTCTCTTTCGATCGTCACTGACTTATATCTCCTTCTCAACTTCACCTCACCCGATGACACTTTTCGTATCGCTGTCATCTCCAAATTACTCCCCAACTCAAGCCTACGTAGAGAAGTTTTACTTCAAAAACACCACGAAACTTAATGTATTGATAAAAAATCTATCATATTCCTCCACATGATACCAATGACGAAACTAATAACAAACAGTACGTTAGAATGCAATACAGAAACTTTTGTAATAATGGATCTGACGAGGCGTGACATGCAAGAAAATGTCTAATACTGGGGCGAAACTTTTTAATTGTATATATTTTAGCCATACTAAACTTGTCAGCAAAACCTGGTGGGCATTTTTTTGGGTAATTTATGATCTTAAATATTAAAAATTCCGCCACATTTTTGTTAATTGCGCATATTTTATCGCATTTGAGTTGAATAAGCACGATTTTTTTTAAACAGTCGCTTCGCCACTCCGTTTTCCGGGTTCTATTTCCCCGCAGGACAACTATACCATTATAATTCATTGCAAAAAAGAGCTGTAAGAGCCATACATAACGCGTTTATGGGGCAATGTATAAGATTCTATAACAAATTTCCCAGTGATACCGAGATATGTTTACGAATTAATTTAAAAGGATTATAAAAGCCAAATTGTATAGCAGGGCTTACAACAAATGTGGGACATGGCGCAAAAGGGGGGTACCGGAGCAGCATACCCGCGTTCCCGGGACTCCCCCATCAGGCGTCAAGAGAAGTCCACGGCGGGTAGATTTAGTCGGTGCAAGTCCGACATACCCACCCGCAGACACTTTTTGCGGGTGGCATGCGAAGACATTCCCCCTGCCTTATCAAAAAAAAAAAAGGACTTACAACAAAAATTCTGATTATGTGACAAAACAAAACAGTTTGGGATTGAGTCGCTCTAAATTAACACATTTAAATATAATGTAATTTTATGTTAGGAAATAGATATTTTAAAAAAGGATTCCTACTGAGTTTTCTTGCAGTGTTTCTCAGTAGCTGCCACGTCATGCACTGCACGGTAGGGAAAAAAATATTGACGATAGTTATATATGCTATACGGTAGTGAACTCGGTACCGGACGGCATAGCAACCAAGCGCCATAGTTACTGCGCATACACGAGTTACAGCGTCAGCGAAACGTGCCTTCAACGTGCCTCGATGTCGTCATGTGATCCGACACCTTGCGGCCCGCGATACATGCGCTCCATGGGAAACTCGTTCACTTGGTTCTCGCATCGAACTTAGATAACACGTAGTCGTAATTAGTTTGTAGTAATTAACTTGTAATTTTTTGAACTAAGTATATTAAAAGTTTCCAAAATAATTTGGTTTTTTTTAAGTTCTCTGGCTACAGCCGTCGTATCTGGCGCAGTCGGAGCGGATTTTTGAGAAGATTTCCGTAGTAGGCGCGTCAAGATTTCCGAAAATTAGGCGCGTTTGTACGAGAAGTTCGAAGATCCGTGAACCTACGTGTGCTGCAGCCATCAGAAGAGAACGAGTATCCAGGCATCGATACGCAGGGAAACCAGATGGAACTGTGAGTTGCACAAAACTTATTTTCTTGTGTTGCTCTCCCTTATCCTATAAGTTTTCCTTTTTATCGTAAAAATTTTTCGTCCCACAAATTCGGGGCCCAGCGAGTCTGCGCTCAGGCAGTCTCGTCGGCATATAGAGTTAGATAGTAATAGGCCTATAGATTTAGAATCTTTAAAGGAATTATTTAAGTGCGAAACAATGTCTCATGATCCAGACACCATTTATAAGGCATTGCGCCTACTTCCGAACTTTGATGGAAACCCGAATATTCTCACGCGGTTTATTAAATTTTGTGATTCGATTGTAAATGAATATCTTAGTACGGAACCCGGTAGTGAGGTCACTAATTTGTGTTTATTAAGCGGTATCTTAAATAAAATTACCGGACCTGCCGCTACCATCATTAATTCGAATGGCTTACCTGATAATTGGCTAGAGATACGGAAATGTTTAATTAATAATTTTGCTGATCAGAGGGATGAAACTGCCCTTTATAACGATCTCTCTTTGGCTTCTCAAGGTCAAAGTACCCCGCAGGAGTTTTATGATCAATGCCAGACATTGTTCAGTACCATAATGACCTATGTATCGTTAAATGAAAAGATTGAATCGACGATTATTGCAAAGCGTACCCTGTATAGAAAACTTACGTTACAAGCTTTCGTTAGAGGGTTACAAGAACCGTTAGGGTCACGCATTAGATGTATGAGACCTATTACTATAGAGAAAGCCTTGGAATATGTTCAGGAGGAGCTCAATATATTATACTTACAACAACGTAATGACTCTATGGGAAGAACTCATTCGACCCAAAGAACAGCACAATATACTCCTGTGCAAATTCCAAAATTTTCACAATACCAAGGACCCGCGCCGGCATGGCAAGTACCGGTAATGCAAAAGCCATTACCATCCACACCGCAACCTTTTAAGTTTGCGCCGCCACAATTTACATCGCAGCAACCACAGGGTTACAGAGGTAACCCCATGCCGTCTCAGCAACAACCCCAGGTACGTATGCCAACACGTACTCAACAAATGTTTAGTTCTAGACCACCTAATTATAACCCACAAAGTAATGTGTTCAGATTACAACCTAGAAATCCACCTAACGCCTTTGGTCCTAAACCAATGAGCGGTGTGCAACATTTTACACCAAAAGTGCTACCCCCGGGAGGTATGGGAGGTCATGATTGGCGAGTCCAAGGTAATCCACCCCCAACGAATTATTTTAAGTCACGCGAAATGAATCTCAACGAATGCTATTATAACCCCGAAGACAGCTATGTTCCCGATTACTATGACTATGACACGTGTGTAGAGACTTATGACTACGACTGTACTACTGATCTGAATAATTGTAATAATTATGAACTAGCGAATAATATTCCCAATTCTTATTACGACCCCGACCATTCCCAAAATTTTTCATGTGCTAACACTGACGAGGACAATGACATAGAAAATGCTCAAAATTTTCGGAAAGGACCTTTATCAAAAAAGCAAAGATAGAAATAAATCTACAGACACAGAGGCAACTGCCCTATATTCAAATTAATAATCCTCCGTTAAAACTATTAATTGACACTGGTGCCAACCAATCATTCATAAGCCCTCATGCAGTTCAAAATTATTTTTCCAATATCCCATTAAACTACGACCCTTTTGAAGTAACTAATGTACATGCTACGACTAGGAACTATCATTCCATAACTCTACCTTGTTTTTCTGAATTTAGTGATGCCGAAAATATACGTCTTTTTGTATATAATTTTCATGATTATTTCGATGGACTCATTGGACTAGATTTATTGACTAAATGGGAGGCAAAAATTGACCTAAAAGATAAGACACTGACTACGCGATCTAAAGTTAATCCAATCAAAATGTTTAATTCCCGAAATGTCAACTTATATGAGGATATTATACCTGGAAAAAGTTCCAAGCTAGTTAGAATACCTATCGAGGCTGCCAATGGTGATGTCTATGTCCCAGAGCAGATTTCATGTAATTGTGTTATAGCTGAATGTTTTACAACCGTAAACCAACGTCGCGGTTGGTTGGAAGTTCGAAACCAAACCGACAATGATATAATTTTTTCTTTAGACCACCCGGTTCAAGCCGAATTATATAACGTTCAGTGCACGCGCACTAAACAACCGATGTCGCGCGCACAAGATGTTATCTCACGGTTACGTACAGATCATTTAAATGACGAGGAAAAAGTTAACTTGACTACTCTTTGCTCAAGATATGAAGACGTTTTTTATATTGATAATGAACCTTTAACCTTTACAAACAAAATTAAGCACAAAATTAATACAACAGATGAGATGCCAGTTTTTACAAAAAGTTATAGATATCCTTTCATTCACAGAAATGAGGTCAAAGATCAAATAGAAAAAATGTTATCTCAGGGTATCATTAGGCCATCCGAATCAGCATGGAGCTCTCCTATTTGGGTTGTCCCAAAAAAAAATAGATGCTTCCGGTAAGAAAAAATGGCGTATTGTAATTGACTTTCGGAAATTAAATGAAAAAACAATTGATGACAAATACCCTATCCCCAATATCACTGATGTATTGGATAAGTTAGGGAAATGCCAGTATTTTAGTACTTTAGATTTGGCAAGCGGTTTTTACCAAGTCGAGATGGACCCCAGAGATATTTCAAAAACAGCATTTAACGTAGAAAATGGACATTTCGAATTTCTTCGAATGCCAATGGGTTTAAAAAATTCTCCATCCACGTTCCAACGTGTGATGGACAATGTACTGAAAGGCCTACAGAACGAAATATGTTTAGTATATCTTGATGATATAATTGTATTTAGTACCAGTCTACAAGAACACATGATTAATCTCGAGAAAGTCTTTCAGAGACTGCGAGAGTCTAATTTTAAAGTCCAAATGGACAAATCAGAGTTTTTGAAGCTCGAAACAGCCTATTTGGGGCATGTTATCAGTAGAGAAGGCGTAAGACCAAATCCGGAAAAGATTGACACGATTCAAAAGTACCCCATACCAAAAACTGCTAAAGAAATTAAGCAATTTTTGGGCTTATTAGGATACTATCGAAAATTCATCCCCGATTTTGCAAGAACTACCAAACCCATGACCCAATGTTTAAAAAAAGGTAGAAAAATAATCTTAAATAATGAGTACATTTCATGTTTCGAAAAGTGTAAAAAGTTATTAACTAATGATCCAATACTTCAGTATCCTGACTTTACCAAAGACTTCGTTTTGACAACTGACGCATCAAATTTTGCTATAGGCGCTGTTCTGTCTCAAGGACCCATCGGATCTGATAAACCAATATCTTATGCCTCTCGTACACTCAACGAAAGTGAGATTAATTACAGTACGATAGAGAAAGAGTTGTTGGCAATAGTATGGGCAACTAAATATTTTAGACCCTATTTATTCGGACGTAAGTTCAAAATTATAACTGACCATAAGCCACTACAGTGGATTATGAATATCAAAGAACCCAATTCACGTTTAACGAGATGGCGGTTGAAACTTAGTGAGTATGACTTTACTGTAGTGTATAAAAAAGGAAAAATTAATACAAATGCCGATGCTTTGTCCAGAATAGAAATACACAACGAGGAAATTAGTTCAGTAGTAGCAAACCCGTCAGAGAAGCAGCCCACACTAGATAATTCAGATACCGATACAGCCCATACGAGTCAGGAACAACCAATTTTGGAAGTCCCGATTACAGATGAACCTTTGAATAAATTCCATAGACAGTTACATATATCAATTGTAGACGATATTAAAAGACGACCCGTAGTGACTAAACCCTTTGACACTCATACCAAAGTGACAGTACAAGTGACGGAGACTAATTTAGAAAATGATGTTATAAATGCCGTAAAAGAATTTGTTAATCCAAAAGTTAAGACCGGTCTACTGATTAATCCACCGTTAGGAATGTATAAAATAATACCCATAATTCAGGAATATTTCAGGAGTTCTTCAATGAACCTTGTTTTAAGTAAAATTGAGCTAGAGAACGTAAAGGAATATATACGGCAGCAAGAAATTATAGGTCATTATCATGACGGTAAAACAAATCATAGGGGGATTACCGAATGTTATTTAGCCTTGTCAAAAAGGTACTATTGGCCCAAAATGAAGGATAACATTACCAAATTCATTAACGAGTGTAGTATTTGCGGGCAGTGCAAATATGACAGAAACCCAATAAGTCAACAATTCAACATAGTACCCCCAGCCACTAAACCATTGGAAATAGTTCATGCCGACCTATTCACAGTGCAAACCGAAAAATATA
This sequence comes from Pseudoips prasinana, assembly GCA_951640165.1. Classification (NCBI taxonomy): domain Eukaryota; kingdom Metazoa; phylum Arthropoda; class Insecta; order Lepidoptera; family Nolidae; genus Pseudoips; species Pseudoips prasinana. The sequence goes on along the minus strand of OX621259.1, from coordinate 9,991,242 downwards.
TTACTTTTGTGGACGTATTTTCCAAATATGGACAAGCGTACCATTTAAAGGATGGCACAGCAGTTAGTATATTACAAGCCTTCTTAGTATTCTGTTCACACCATGGCCTTCCTTTAACGTTAGTAACTGACAATGGGACCGAATTTACCAATCAACTTTTTACAGAATTTCTTAAGCTTCATAAAATTACGCACCATAAAACTTTACCCAACTCTCCTAATGGCAATGGTAATATTGAACGACTACATTCCACTATCCTCGAGCATCTTCGTATTCTGAAACTAAAACAGAAAGATGAACCAATAGTTAACCTTATGCCTTATGCTATTATCGCTTATAACAGCTCAATTCATAGCTTTACGAAGTGCAGACCATATGACATAATTAGAGGACATTTTGACCCAAGAGACCCTGTAGATATTGAACTGACCGAAACCTTATTGCAACAGTACATCCAGACACACCGTGATCAAATGAAAACTGTTTACGATATTATTAACAAAACATCATTAGCAAACCGGACTGCTCTAATAGAAAACCGAAATAAAGATAGGGAGCCTGAAGTTGAATATCAGCCACAACAACAGGTTTTCATAAAAAACCCTTTTGCAGCTAGGCAAAAAATTGCTCCACGTTACACACAGGATAAAGTCCTTGCTAATCTCCCTATTCACATTTACACGTCAAAAAAACGTGGCCCAGTTGCGAAATCAAGGCTTAAACGAGCCCCTAAGAATAAAAAATTGTTACAGGATAATCCTGATAATGGCGCTTCATCTGGCGCAGGCGCAAGAGATTAAACTGGACAACTTGGACGATGGACCTGGACTATTACCTTTCAAGTTAGGATCGACCAGACTAATAGCACACTACCACACATTTTTACAGTACATCGACCTTGACAAAGTTGAAAATGAAATTTTAACACTGAAAGAACAATTACAGGACTATAGTGACCATTTGACCAGTGATGTCTATGCCTTGTATGAGATACAGATGAATTATCTAGCTAATAAGACGAATAGAATTTTAAGTCATTTAAGTAGTTTAGAACCAAGTAGGAAAAAGAGAGGTTTGTTAGATGGGTTGGGTACAATAGTTAAAAGCATAACTGGAAATCTGGATTATCAGGATGCCATTAAATATAATGATGCTTTGAAATTTTTGGAACAAAATCAAAATAAATTGGTCACAGAGTTTAATAATCACATTAGTTTAAATAAGGAATGGATACTGGAACATGATAATATTTTAAAGGAAATTGTCAGTAATCAAGGGAAAATTAATTTAACCTTACAGTATCTCATGAATAATGACGCATATAAAGAGAGTAATCTCATTAAATACGGTAAATTTGCCCAATTATTAGCAATTATTACAGAAAATACAGATGACTTGTTAAATGAACTTTTTAGTCTTGAGAATATGTTAGCTTTTACACGTACTAGAACGACCCATCATTCTATGATTAGTTTAGATGTTCTTAAAACGATGCTAGATAGATTAAGATCAATTTACGGTAGAGAAAAGATAGTAGAGTTAGAATTAAGAGACTATTATAATCTTATAAAATCTGGATCTTATTTTATTAAGAAACAGATAGTAATTGTTTTTAAGTTTCCCATAGTGTCCAAAAGTGTCTACGATCTTTATAAATTATCCTTGGCCCCTAATAGATTTCGTCAGGTCCTTATTCCCCCTTTTCCTTTCATAGCAACTAATAGAAATGAGTTTGTGTACATAGAGGCTGAATGCCCGAAGTACGTAGACGTATTCCTTTGCGAGGAGAGTTTTTATCAAAAGCTCCGTGTGGAACCGGACTGCGTACAAGAAGTGATCTGGAGTCAGAACGTCAACTCAACGTGCCCTCTTTCGTCAGTTCATCTCTCAAGAGAAGCGGTAGAACAACTAGACGATCGAAGTTATGTTATTAGTTTTCCTCAACCTACGAAGGTGCAACTTAACTGCGGCACTGAAGTCTACAACATCTTGAATGGAAGCTTTTTGGCAACATTACCAGCTCATTGTTCTTTACGAACATCCGAATTTACTATAGCAAATAACGATGACGTTATAAAAGGACACCCTGTAAAAATTATGAAGATTAACTACCCAGTTGAAGCCAAACCAGCAATAGCACCAGAGCTACAATTGAATTCAATAGATTTACAAAAGTTACATGACATTCGCGACAAGTTAATGGTACAACCCCCAATTACACTTACAACTGAAGCAAATTTTTACCATACTACTATCCCTTTCTATGTGTTACTATTCGTTATATTGGTAGTTATAATGATCATCGTGGTTCGTCGCTATAACTTGATCCGAAGCAGCATCTCTCATAAGAAACCATGCGAAGTGGAACAAATACCCACTACTCAGGAAACAGATGACGCCTTAGAAGATCCGAAGAACCACACATATGCGAAGCCGGCCTATCCAGCAATTTTTTCCCTCAAAATTGGAAAATAATTGCTGGTTTGAAAGGGGAGGAGTTATATATGCTATACGGTAGTGAACTCGGTACCGGACGGCATAGCAACCAAGCGCCATAGTTACTGCGCATACACGAGTTACAGCGTCAGCGAAACGTGCCTTCAACGTGCCTCGATGTCGTCATGTGATCCGACACCTTGCGGCCCGCGATACATGCGCTCCATGGGAAACTCGTTCACTTGGTTCTCGCATCGAACTTAGATAACACGTAGTCGTAATTAGTTTGTAGTAATTAACTTGTAATTTTTTGAACTAAGTATATTAAAAGTTTCCAAAATAATTTGGTTTTTTTTAAGTTCTCTGGCTACAGCCGTCGTATCTCGATTCCACACAAATGTAATATTTTTATGGAATAAATATTTTTTTAATTTCATATAACCCATAAATAGTGGTTCTGAGTCTGGATGTACTTGTTCGTTAATTATATGTTTGGAAAGTACCCCGCGACACAGGGTCTCTAGTGCGGACCTACCGTAATTGGGACCCTGGGAAATTAAATCCCTGTCCCTAGTGACAGGGATTAAGTACTGCCGTTAAATTGTTTAAAATACTATAAGTGAAAACTTGTAATTGGCTTAATATAAACATGCTTCTTATTATTGTTTAATTAGTTCACTTTTTACATTAACACATAATATTGTCACGAAAACTATATGATTAGACTTTTACCGTGGTAATTTTTCAAAATACATACGCCAGCATATCAAGCTATCCCAATCTGTCAAATTTTACCAATTGAGAGTGAAACATACACTTTTGTGATAAAATTGAAAATCTATAAAAGAAATTTGACAGATTGGGTTAGCTGGATGTGCTGGCGTCTGTACCATCTTTGGTTGCTTCGGTGCTATACATAAAGATCCAAATTAATATAAAATCAAGTATGTAATTGTTAAGAAAATATTCAGTCTTTAGTTTAATAACTAATTATTGCTTTCTTTTATATCGTATGGGTAGTGGTAACCCTAGTGTCAAAGTTGCTCAATCCGCCCAGTAGGCCTCTGACATGGCTTAACGACTGTTGTCTAATGACTACAACCGGGATCGACAGCTTAAAGTGCCCTCCGAAGCACGGAGACGCTCAGAAATTAAAACACTTTGGAGGTCACCCATCTATGGATAGACCGCGAGCCTAGTTGCTTAACCTTACCGATCGCTTACGGTGAGAGCATCATTCTATCAGTGCATCAACTAATTATTACTAATTTTTCAATTTAAACTTGGGTTTGACATAACCAAAGTTCTTTTTATTGTTAAATTAATTATTATATTATATTTATTATATTATATATTGTACGATTATTATTATTTTTTATTATATAACTTGACAATTTTGAAATTTGACATCTACTTCTTAATTTATTTATTGATACTGTGTTATGTAATTATTGTTTTAATTATTGTATTCACAAAGGGCGTGACATGGCTGATCCGAAAATATTGTTCAACCTCTTTGTTTTGTATTTCACACTTCAAAGTTGGTATCCGTCGACATTATTCCACAAATCCCAAGCCTATTATAATAAACAGCCGGTCTCCATCGCATTACGTTTGCAATAACTGTCTCTATGGGCGCCCAAATTTATCTTCTTGTACGCAAAAAATCGCATAAAAGCCGCGTTTTCCCTAGGGAAATATGAGAAGAAGACAAATTGTTGTACCCTGACATCCAGGATCTGAAGATGCTAGTGAAAAATGGGGTTCTAACCTCAAGACAAGTATTTTTTTTACAGCTAGAATAGATTGGGCGCTTAACAAAAGTGTATCGTTGAAAGAGATTTTAATATTATTGTTCGTGACTATTTTTTTGAAGTAATGAAAATAAAACTGTAGCTTTGCGGTGATAAATTGGTTTTCCTTTTGCGGTGCAAGTGAATTGGTTATGTTCTCTGTCTGGAATGTTATTGTTAATATAATAAAATATCAATAAATAATAATAAAATTTAAAACAGTGCTTGTAAATAGTCAGAACATGTTTGTAGTAATATAGTTGTATACATTATTATTTCTAGTAACATAGATATTTAGGTACATATTGTATGAAAACATTTATAAAATTTATTTTATTATAGCAATGATATTTAGCTAGCTCGTATCAAGTTATTTTCAAGAAATTATGTTTAAAAATCTAGTTTAAGTCTAATATTTTTACAACATATTGTCAATGGTTCTGTCTATAATAAGGTATTATTCACTCAATCAATCAATCAATACTTAAATTATGATAATAATATGTCGGGAGGGCTGGCATAGTTGGTAAATACTTGCCTTTCAAGCCGCAAGTCGTGGGTTCGATTCCCACCTAGGATAGACATGTGTGTGCATGAACATGTCTGTTTGTCCTGAGTCTGCGTGGTGGTGCTTGTGTTCTATGTTCTATAGAAAATGGCCCATAGACAAGACTCCGCCTCTGGTTTAATTAGTTTTTAATTACAGTAACGAATTTTGCATTAAATATTTTTTTATATTTTGATTACGTTTCTAAAATATGTTCTTTAACATTTTGGTTGTTATCTCAAAAATAGAAATCATAAATTTCATCCTCTGGCCGCTCCCAAAGCAGTACCAATCCGCAGTAGGCGCTATTTTTATTTTATGATTTCCCAGTTTTGAGATTATATTTTCGCTGTGCACTGCGAATATTGCTATAAAATTAAAATTTAATTTTGGTTGTTTAAGTAACGTCTTAATTTAATATACATTTGAGGGCTTTTTAGGGTTCCCTAGCCAAATGGGAAAAAACGGAACCCCTATAGATTCGTCATGTCTGTCTGTCCGTCCGTATGTCACAGCCACTTTTTTCCGAAACTATAAGACCTGTACTGTTGAAATTTAGTATGTAAATGTATTCTGTGAATCGCATTAAGATTTTCATAAAAAAAACTGTAAAAGAGCAATAATTTTGGGGGTTCCCATAATGTTGGGTTGGATTGGTCTTCAAAAATTTTATTGAGGTTTCTAATATAATTTTGTTCTAAACTGAATAGTTTGCGCGAGAGCCACTTCCAAAGTGGTAAAATGAGTGCCCTCCCCCCCTGTAACTTCTAAAATAAGAGATTGATAAAACTAAAAAAAATATATGATGTACATTACCATGCAAACTAACAACGAAAATTGGTTTGAACGAGATCTAGTAAGTAGTTTTGTTTAATTTGTCATAAATCGTAAACCGCAATTTACCTTTCATTTAATCAACTGAAATACTTGCTGTTACGGAACCCTTCATGGGCGAGTCCGACTCGCACTTGGCCGGTTTTTATTTTTTAAGAACAGCACCGCATATACATTTTAGCTTATGATTCAATGTTCCTCACCTAAACAGATTTACTTTGGTAAGGCTAACCTGGGATCGAAGCCTTCTTTTTTTTTTATTATAGAGCCACCCTCCACACTCGCAACGAAATTTCCTCCGGTGCCAATCTCTCTTGCCAGATTAATGGCTTATGCCATCTCACTGGCGCCTCACTCTTCTGCGGGTGGGATCCACAATCTCTCGTTGCTCAGCGGCCTCTTTCTGCAGCATTACAGCTTCGCAGAAAGAAACCACTGCCTTCCAACTTGCATTATCCGCCAGCATAGCCGTAATAACTGTTGGCGGAGAAAGATCGAGCCTGATCCGAGCAACCAGAACTCGCCTCTCAGCTTCCCAAGCTCTTGGAGTGTATGGATACTGGCAGTGATGGTACTGTGTCGTCAGCTTCCTTTTTATACGATTCAGATACGGAAACACCCGTGTCCGGTAAGTATCTGAATCAATCTGGGACCCTATTTAACGATTTATACCCTTATTTAAAAACAAAGTCTAAAGTTAAACTGCAGTTGATCCTTGGTTTAGTCGAAAACCATCCAATGAGATTGGCAGTTTAACTTTAGACTTTAGAGATTACCTACCCAAGGTAGTGTCCATACTAGAACATGATTTTCTGTTAATAGAATCAATGGTTTGGATAATTTGGTATAATCTTGCCAAATTTGTCATCTACTCTGTGAGTTTTCTCCACAAAGCGAAAGTCTGTAGTACGATAACATAGGAATTGTCTCAAATCGCCCAGTTTTTCCAGCAAGCTGCGAAGTTGCGGGCAAAACCTACTCATGTTAAGATAAAATTCACAATTAATACACGCTGTAAAGGAACATATATACTACTTATCTGTGAGCTTGGGACTAGTGTCTATGTATGTTAATATTCTAAATAGCTGTGCCCCGCGGTTTTATCCGCGTTAAACTTTATAAATTATCACTGCTCCTCCCCCATAGTGTGATAATATGTTGACCTGACCTCTTAGTAATATTCATGCAAAATTTGAAGTAAATCCATGCAGTACTTTTTGAGTTTAGCCCGGACATACATATAGACAAACAGACACATAGACAAAATTTCTAAAAACTATATTTTTGGCTTCGATATCAATTGTAGATCACGCCCCATGTATCCTTTTTTTTAAATATTCAATGTACAGTTTTGAGTTTCCTACGATTTTATTATATCACTGTACGATTATGCTTATCAAATTCACAGTAATATTATAAACTAGCTGTGCCCCGCGGTTTTACCCACGTTAAACTTTTTAAACTATAGCCTCTGTGTTATTAATTGGTTATGTAACCATAAATTATGTAACTGATATATTATATATACTATTTTTATTTTGTAAATACATACTTGTATAGATAATTACACCCAGACTCAAGACAAACAGATATGTTCATACACACAAATATCTGTACTGGGTGGGAATCGAACCCACGTCCTGCGGCGTGAAAGGCAAGTATTTGCCAACTACGCCAACGGTAACTGATACCTACCAGTCTGTCTATGAGCACCTCCGATGAACTATTTGAATCTGCCAAATTGTTGAATTCAAATTCTAAATTCATTTATTTCGTTAAAATATTCGTCAATTTCTTTTTACCCTACCGTGCAGTGAATGACGTGGCAGCTACTGAGAAACACTGCCAGAAACGTCAGCAGGAATCCTTTTTTAATATATTTGTTTCTTAACATAAATAAACAAAAGTAATATATAGTACATGGTTAAGCGATATATATTAGCATAAGAAACCTAAATATGGAATTAACCCCTATAAACTGCATACTCAATTACTATTAGTGAAAAAAGTTATTTTTTTTAATGACGACGCCCGCTCAAGGTAATCTAATCCCTGTGTCGAGAGGTACTTGACAAACATATAATAAACGAACACAAATTACAACCAGACACGCGACACACGTGTTTGGTAGATATTGTGATAAAATGTGTAAAATCGCTGTTGATTTTCCTATTATTTAATAAAATTTAATTCATATAAGAGAAAAATTTTAATTGGCCGTCTGTTACTATTCCTTGTTCAATTTGTAAATTAGCTGTAATTTTTCTTGACAAATAAAATAAAATGAAAATAAATAAATAAAATTACATTAAACTTAACTTACATACATACTGCCTACGCCTCTGGGAAACAGGCGTAAGTCTATACGCCTGTTTCCCAGAGGGGTAGGCAGAGACAACGGATTTCCATCTGTCACGATCTTTGCACACGTCTTTTGCCTCGATTACTGCCATTATATTCTTCATACATGCTCGCCGGTTTAGGGTACTTCTGACCTGCCCTTTCTTGAGAACGTCTCCGATTTGGTCAGAGAATGTTTGACGAGGTCTTCCCCTTCCGGTTGTTCCATTCACACAGGCCAGGTATACTTCTTTGGTCAATCTTCTTTCATTCTTCCTTTCTAAATGGCCAAACCATCTCAGCATTCCTTTTTCAATGTTTATGACTACATCCTCTAATCTAAGAGCGATTTCATCCCAAGTCTTCTTGTTACTTGTCATAGTTGATCTTTGTATTCCGTGCTGCAGTGTGAAGATTTTCAAAATATACTTACCATACGTAACGTACGTAACTAACTATAAAAAGCTTTCATTATATTCAAACTAAACCAAAAGCTTTCTCAAAAAAGTTAAGCCTAAATAAGTTGGGTCGGCCTTAAATCAAATACCAAAGGCGTTCAAAGTGGGGTAAAGGCATTAACAGGCAAAGCTGGGCATAAAACTTAGTTATCCTGGTGACTGCCAAGCCGACTGTACGTGACCGGAATCAAACCCGCGGCGGAGGACTTTCGATTCGCTACGTTTTCGATAATTTGATAATAGTATGCTTCGTTAGGTTTTCGTAGATATTTGCCGTTTTTTATTCATTTAACTTGGTCCGACAAATATTATTCTAAGGTGTTTATTGATTTTGGTGAATTGTATTATTATCAAGGCTGCAAAGTGTATAAGAAATTATATCGCGGTCAACGGTCACCGTAGCCTAGTTGGTAGTGCTCCAGCCTACGAAGCTGGTGGTCCTGGGTTCGAATCCCGGTAAGATTAAATATTTGTGTGATGAGCACGAATATTTGTTTCTGAGTCGTGGTTGTTTTCTAGTATATGAGTATTTATCTATCTATATAGGTATGTATATCGTCACCTGGTACCCATAGTACAAGCTTTGCTTAGTTTGGCGCTAGGATGATCTTTGTGACATTGTTCCTAGATATTACTATATGAAAAAAAGAAAATAAATATTATAAAATACTTCTGGCTAAATATAGTACTGCCCAGGAAAACATTTTGTGTGATGAGCACGATAATTTGTTTTGTGTCTGGGTGTAATTTGTCAATGTTGTATGTATATATTGGCATTGAACAAGCTCTGCCAAGTTTAGGATCAGATGGCAGTATGTTAGTAGTCCCAAGACATTTATTTATTTACTAGCTGTGCCCCACGGTTTTACCCGCGTTTAATTTTATAAATTATCACAGCTCCTCCCCCGTAGGCGATAGCGTGATAATACGTAGCCTATATGTTAACCCAAGTTTAGGATCAGATGGCAGTATGTTAGTAGTCCCAAGACATTTATTTATTTACTAGCTGTGCCCAGCGGTTTTTCCCGCGATTAATTTTATAAATTATCACAGCTCCTCCCCCGTAGGCGATAGCGTAATAATACGTAGCCTATATGTTAACCCAAGTTTAGGATCAGATGGCAGTATGTTAGTAGTCCCAAGATATTTATTTATTTACTAGCTGTGCCCTGCGGTTTTACCCGCGTTTTATTTTATAAATTATCACAGCTCCTCCCCCGTAGGCGATAGCGTGATAATACGTAGCCTATATGTTAACCCAAGTTTAGGATCAGATGGCAGTATGTTAGTAGTCCCAAGACATTTATTTATTTACTAGCTGTGCCCCGCGGTTTTACCCGCGATTAATTTTATAAATTATCACAGCTCCTCCCCCGTAGGCGATAGCGTGATAATACGTAGCCTATATGTTAACCCAAGTTAAGGATCAGATGGCAGTATGTTAGTAGTCCCAAGACATTTATTTATTTACTAGCTGTGCCCCGCGGTTTTACCCGCTATTAATTTTATAAATTATCACAGCTCCTCCCCCGTAGGCGATAGCGTGATAATACGTAGCCTATATATTGACCCGAACTCTTAGTAATCTTAGCAAAATTTGAAGTAAATCCTCTTTGAGTTTAGCCCGGACATACATACAGACAAACACACAAAAATTCTAAAAACTATATTTTTGGCTTTGATATCGATGGTCGATCACGCCCCAAGTATTCTTTTAAAAAAAAAATGTACAGTTTTGACTTTCCTACGATTTTATTATATGTATGGATATTGTAGCGAGACTAAGCAATGATTGATACATTACACTCGGTAAAATCAATTGCAAATGAGATCCGGTATTTGACTCTCGCGTATGAATGAAGTAAGTAAGTACCTAAGTATTTATTTCGCCTACAAACGTGGTACATACAGGATGTTTAAGTTCACACATTTTGTCTACAGAGACATGCGAATATATTGTTTTTACATGTAGTCTTAATAACTATATAATTAATTATTGTAAATTGTAAGAAAAGACCATCATAGTAATATAAAAATAAATAATCAATAATCAGAATATGTCTATAATTATAATCATGAATTCACTCCTTATGGTCAAAGAATTCAGTAAGGTTAAAATTTGTAATGAAAATTTTAACAGGGAAAAGAATCTACGGCAAAAAGTCTAGATTTATGTAGTTCACATTACTTACTTAGTTTATAAGCAGTGGTTACCTCAGAGTCCGAGTTGTTCCAGCCGTTCAGTATGCCTCTGCTGGATTAACGACTGTCTTCTAATGACTATAACTAGGTCTCTACCGGCTAAGTCGCCGAACATCTATTTCAAAGTCAAAGTCAATTTTTTTATTGTGGTACATAGGTAGTAGGGTGTTATTATACAATAATATTAATGTTCAGCTATGACCCGCCGTACTGGCATACAATAATAATAAAGTTACTCAGTCTACATATTATTATCATTAAAATATTCACTTATACTATAGTAACATTTTCCAATTAAAAAGGTATATAATGTGTTTTTATATTTTTTTATGTCTCTTATATCTCTAATGGTCTTGGGTATTTTATTATATATATCAGGAATCAGATAAAAAACAGTTTTATGAAACAATGCTGTTTTGTGGTGTACACGCGTCATTTTGTTTCTATGTCTAGCTCGATCTCAAAAGTTAAAAAGATCAATATTTGATTTCTTAAATGGCGTTCAAATAAATAAAGGTTACAAATGATTTAATCAATCGTTCAATTGGCTTCAACGTTGACAATGGATTCCGGCTCATTTATGACGTCACATGTGCTCATGGAAGGGGATTTAACGATTGATTAAGTAATTTTTAACCTTTATTTATTTGAACGCCATTCAAGAAAACTATGTTCGGTGACTTAGCCGGTAGAGCCCCTGGAAGCACTGAGGTTTATAGTCTAACCGCATGTGTAGGTGCTTTACCTCGCTGATCACTTACGGACCGGTAATGCAACTGGCTAAGAACGCCTCAAATAAAAAATACAATCGAATTTATAACCTCCTTGTTTTTATTCAGTGGTTCAGGTGTAACATGTTATTTTAAATTTCTTTTAACTTATGGATATTATTAAAATCATTTTATGGAAAGACTAGCTGTGCCCCGCGTTTTACCCGCGTTAAACTTTTTAAATTGTAAATTTTATGTTCTTCGAATATATAAGCTATATTACTACAAAGTTTCATCAAAATCCGTCCGGTAGTTTTTGCGTGAAAGAGTAACAAACATACACAATCACACACTCACTAACTTTGCGCCTTTATTACATTAGTGTGATTACTGTCTCGTCCCTGCATGAAAACTGCTTTGGTTAGCCTGGAAATCGTTGAATAGGCTTCGAACCCACGTTGGTTGTAGCAGGGAAAACTTGTACAGGTGGGGATACATTAATACATTGACGGTCACCGTAGCCTAGTTGGTAGTGCTCCTGCCTACGAAGCTGGTGGTCCTGGGTTCGAATTCCGGTAAGTGCAAATATTTGTGTGATGAGCACGAATATTTGTTTCTGAGTCATGGATGTTTTCTATGTATTTAAGTATTTATCTATCTATGTAAGTATGTATATTGTCGCCTGGTACCCATAGTACAAGCTTTGCTTAGTTTGGGGCTAGGAGGATCTGTGTGACATTGTCCCTAGATATTATTATTATTATTATATTAATGATCACAGCCTGGAATACAAATGTGGTGCAGTCCCACAAACGAACGAACACCAATTATCGTGTCATGCGTGCAAAAACTTGGCTAGGAGAATCGCATTATGAGTAGCGTCTATCAGATCATTAAGCGTTAGGCACGCTATTCATAATGCGATTCTCCTAGCCAAGTTCTGAGCAGACAAAATTTAGATTATCATCGACTCGCTAAGAAGAAGAGGAAGATGGAACTTCAGTAAAATACACGGTTATATATTATGACGTCGAGATTTTCCTCTCGCATTCATGGGAACGAAATCACTAAAGCAATTGCTACACAGTAATATATTCCAAAACAAGCTACAGAACGAAGATTAAGCTTACTAAAGCATAAAAAAAATTGTTGGAATAAATCAGAGGAAAAATGTGAAAATGGATAATGGCTAAATTACAACGCAGCTCATTTCGCGCGGGATAGTCAAAAAATACAACCATGTGAACGACTTACAGACTAGTCAGGTTAAAGACGTCTTTTTAAGGTTTTAGTTATAATTTAGGGTGCTTAGTTGGTCAACGGTAGTGCAGATTGTGGTTAAATTAATCGTTGAAATAGGCCAATCCAAAAAAATATATAGCCTTTTCATGTTAAGATTTTTTTAAATAAAATGACATTACATAGACGAACTACTTGCGTTAGAATGAATACCCTTTGGTGTTCGAACTTTGGCTCCTTGAGTCCAAGTTGAAAGTGCATATGCATGAGAGGGTTCCACTGCTCGGATAATTCTTTCAGGATTACATCAGTACTGCTTCGTAAGCCCTAAAATTTGCTCTTAAGTTAGTCTTAAATACTACAATTAAACCGTTGTAGAAGATTATCTAAGATATTCCGTAGTAAGAGTATTAGGTCTAGCGGTAGTGTGTTCAACCAAAGATAATGAGGTTCTGGATTCAAATCCCGGGTTGGGCTCAAAAGTGATTTTGGGGATTTGTCCGTAAAAAGAAATGTCTCAAAGAATGGGATCTTTGGGCTGATACTGAAAAATTTCTTTTTACGGTATTATATCCCCATGTTAGCGGTATTACATCCCCGTTCCTCAAAGAGCACGCAAAGCCGTCGGTCCTGTACCTGACCTCTTTCCAGTCGTGTTGCTAGTCGTCCCAACGGATCATGAGTGATCGAATAGGAAATGCCCCTGTGTTTGCGCACACACTTTGAGATTGGCCGACGTAGCTGAAATGCGATCGGGAGAACATTACATTTGGGCTTAATTGCCTTCGGTCATCGCACACCCATGATTTTATTCACATTTTAATAATACACTTTGTTCTGTTCGAGGATGATTCTACCGCTGACTTGGGTTTGATCAATAAAAAGAGTTCAAACAACATGATAATTCCACTGCTGTGCAAGCCTCCTCCAGGAATAATCTTGGAGATACGCTATAATCGCCATGCTTGCCGTTCTCTAGTAGATAATCCCTCGGGTCGACTTCTACGCCCCCACTTGATGAGATGGGGTGATAATAATCTGATATTTGCCCCTGTCACCTCACATTATTTATCCACCTTTTATCTTTTATATAGAAGCTATTGTAAGTGCCCCGATGTGTATTAAGATTTGTACATCACGTTACTGGCTTCTAAACATTCCGAAATTTGTAAAGCCCCCGTTTTAAACTCGCATTTATATAGTCTGTACAAAAACGAATGAAGCGGGACGCGTGTTCTGAATGGCCGTGTATTTTATCATATCAAGATCGTGTATAAAAAAAGTTATTGTATCATTTTGGTGTGAAGTTATGAAATAAAAAGAGAATTTATTACTATTATCGTTGAACAATGTTTAATACGTGGCAAATTCGAAAATTTTAATGTTACTAGATATTTTATATGTAATAAATGTCTTCTTCTTTCTTTTTTATTATGTTGCTAAATTGTCTCGTGTTGTAATTACTACAGTTACGTATCATTATACAACATGTAACATAATTAACGCACACCCTCAAAATAAGTTGTTCAGAATCGTTTACTGAATCGATTCATAGGTAATTTTTATTCCAAAATAATTAAAACTATAGAAATTATTGTCATATTAACCCTGTATAGTCAAAACAAATTAAAATGGACCGTAAGTCAAAGTAATAAGACTTTTAAAATCGCAGTTTTATTTGTATTCATACAAATACCATCGTTCAATACAAAATAAAGAAAAATAAACTTTATTCCAAGAAACTAATTTTTTAAATAACAATGCGTATACACGTTAAATAAAAAATTTAGTGTACCTATGTATTATGATTACAACATAATATTCTAATTGGGGTGTTTGAGGGTGTGCGTTAATTACGTTACATGTTGTATATTCAAAATAATAACTCTTTTTAACCAACATCAAAAAATTGCAGGTTACCAATTCGAATGTATGTTTTTGTATGTATGAAACGCGGTTTTACAATTATTTATGATTTTGATAACTTTTTTTTCAATTTGATGGGAATTTTTTTCGGTATTATCACTTATACTGACCTAGCTTGGGTCGAGTCTTTAGTGACCCTGAATGCTAAGCCAGAGGTCTTGGATTCTATTTCCACCCAGGACAAATCTTTATGTGATGAGCACGAATATTTTCTCTTTGTGTCGATGATAATATCCCTTCTTGGACATTACTCACACACGGCCATCTGATCCCAAACTAACTATACTATGGAAACCAAATAACTATTTTACTGTACTACTTTTCTTTTGTAAATACATATTTGAATAGGTAATTACACCCAGACTCAGGACAAACATACATGTTCATGCACACAAATATCTGTCCTGGGTGGGAATCGAACCCATGATCTGCCGCGTGAAAGGTAATCATCTACCAACCACGGCAACCGGCTCGTCAAAATTTATCCATAATATAATAATATATGTACCTATCTATTTAGAAATATATATGTATGAGGATCAGTTGTCTGGCTGCCATAGTATAGTACGAGTATATGCCTAGTTTAGATCAGATCTTTATATATAAAATGTTAATTAAATCGTATTTAATAAACAGAATTTTGTTGTGGCCCTTATTTTTTTTTCAAACAATTTCTCTATTGGACCACCGATTTACCTAATCTATATTAGCCCATTTCGAAAGCAAACAGTGTCAAATTATTTATACAATATAGTGTACCGATTATCATTTCGCTTTTACTGTACATCAATTATTAATTAAGTTGTCATTAAACCTTATATCATGCCATTTCGAAAGCAATCAGTGTCAAATTATTTATACAATATAGTGTACCGATTATCATTTCGCTTTTACTGTACATCAATTATTAATTAAGTTGTCATTAAACCTTATATCATGCCATTTCGAAAGCAATCAGTGTCAAATTATTTATACAATATAGTGTACCGATTATCATTTCGGTTTTACTGCACATCTCTTATTAATTAAGTTGTCATTAAACCCTATATAATGCCATTTCGAAAGCAATCAGTGTCAAATTATTTAAACAGTACAGTGTACCGATTATCATTTCGCTTTTACTTCATATCACTTATTAATTAAGTTGTCATTAAACCTTATATCACAATTCAATTTCCTGTAATAATGGTTTAATTTTGTGGATAATAATCGATAAATTGAAATGTTTATTGAATAGTTCATAATAATATGGTTTGTTTGTTAGTAGTATAATTAGTGATAGCGTGTTCAACCGCAGATCAGGTCCTGGGTTCAAATCCCGGGTCGTACCAAAAGTGATTTTGAGATTTTTCTGTGAAAAGATAAAAATCATAGCATCAGCATCAATCAGAAATCTGGGAGTTGGCGGTATTAGACCACCGCAGACCACGTAAAGCCGTCAGTCATGTACCTGACATCTTTCCGGTCGTGTCATGAGAGTGATGAAATAGAAAGTGCCCCTATGTTTGCGCACACACTTGTGCACTATAATATGTCCCGCATCACATAGCTAGTCTCCATTGAGACTGGCCGCTGTGACGGAAATTCGGCTAGGAGGCCATTAATTAGATTTTGCAAACAGCGGTTAAACCAGTATTAGATTTCAACGATTTAATTTAAGAAATTATAAAACATTATATTCATGTTTATTATTCCGTGTATCTATACATATAATAAAATCGTAGGCAAGTCAAAACTGTACATTGAATATTTTTTAAAAAGGATACTTGTGGCGTGATCTACAATCGATATAGTTTTTAGAATTTTTGTCTGTGTGTCTGTTTGTCTGTATGTATGTCCGGACTAAACTCAAAAAGTACTGCATGGATTTACTTAAAATTTTGCATGAATATTACTTAGAGGTTGGGTCAACATATAGGCTACATATTATCACGCTATCATCTACGGGGGAGGAGCTGTGATAATTTATAAAGATTAATTCGGGTAAAACCGCGGGGCACAGCTAGTATACAATAAGCTCGGTTTCACGTTGTGAACAGATTAAAATTTTAATTGAATAGAGCTTCCGTACAAAGTTTTGTGGTTTGAAGTTTGAATAGAAATAGAAATGTAGAAGCGCTATGAGAACTAATTTGCTCGGAAACTAGCTTATGGAATGCGCATAACAAAGAAAATTATAAATTACAAACATGTGCGTGGAAAAATGGATGATATTATATTATAACGTATATTATATTATATTTATATAAAAAAGACGAATTATATATCTATTATAACACTGCTAAATATCGTTGATGAACATGCATACGTTAACACTAATCTATGAATGAGTGGACAGTATTTGTATAATATAAAATACTACAGCTCATATATTCAATAAACACAACTTAACGTTAACGCTAACGGGTAAAACTGCGGTATACAGTTAGTAATTGATAATGTCCTTCTGTCTGAATTTTGGTTGTATGGTAAGACCACCATAACTGGTGGAGACTGGTTCTGAAATGATAAAAAGTGATTTTGGGAGTCAGTCTCATTCAGTATCAGCCCGAAGTTTGGTAGTTGATGGTACCGGAGCAGCATACCCGCGTTCCCGGGGCTCCTCCCATTAGGCGCCAAGAGAAGTCCACGGCAGGTTAGGTTTAGTCGGTGCGAGTCTGACATACCCACCCGCAGACACTTTTTGAGGGTGGCATGCGTAGGCATTCCCCCTGCCATATCGAAAAAAAAAATTATATACTTAAAATGCCGGCGAAATTTAGGAGTTTGGAAGGACAGCACAAACCAATACTACGGAGAGTAATAAATATACCAGTTCTATTCCGGAAATACTTACGCACGTGTAATTAACCCAGAGCATTTTCTACTAACAATGTCGGTAGTCATATTTTTTTCCTCACATTCGCACATTTAAAGGTCACAGTCCGCTCGTTAAGACCTCTACACTTACGCGTTTTTGCACGCCTTTTTTAACACGCCTAATGACCGTCTCAATAGCTGTGTAATGATATTAAGGAGTTTTAATTATATAAGGCCTGTTCTACAATATTAGCACAGTATTAGCCACAAATTCATTAAAGAAGAAGAAACTAAATAAAATCAGTGACCAAAGAGCAGGGAACCTTTTTATGGGTCAAATAATCAGCATTGCCACATTCCTCACAACGATGCGGAGGATTTTTTGAAGCCCAGTAGAAGTGTTTAAATTAGTTAGTGTTTTTATTAGTTTTCTTTTATTAATTACTAGCTGTGCCCGCGTGACTTCGTCCGCGTGTTAATTAGTTTTTTAATAAAATAAAATACTTTTTCTAAAATAAAAGTAGCCTAAGTTACGCCTTATTACATCAGCTACCTGCCAATAAGAGTGCCGTCAAAATCGGCCCAGCCATTTCAGAGATTAGCCGGAACAAACAGACAGACAGACAGACAAAAATTGTAAAAAAATATATTTTGGTGTATGTACCGTATGTATATTCATATTTATGTAGTAAAAACCGGCTATTTCAATATTACAAACAGACACTCCAATTTTATGGATTTTTTGAAGCCCAGTAGAAGTGTTTAAATTAGTTTGTGTTTTTATTAGTTTTCTTTTATTAATTACTAGCTGTGCCCGCGTGACTTCGTCCGCATGTTAATTAGTTTTTTAGTAAAATAAAATACTTTTTCTAAAATAAAAGTAGCCTAAGTTACGCCTTATTACATCAGCTACCTGCCAATAAAAGTCACGTCGAAATCGGTCCAGCCATTTCAGAGATTAGCCGGAACAAACAGACAGACAGACAGACAAAAATTGTAAAAAAAAATATTTTGGTGTATGTACCGTATGTATATTCATATTTATGTAGTAAAAACCGGCTATTTCAATATTACAAACAGACACTCCAATTTTATTTATTTGTATGTATGTATGTATAGAGTATAGATTGATAACAGGGCCACCCTATACCATCCCATAGGTGTCGTAAAGACGACTAATAGATACACAAGGTAGTCGGGTAACAGCGCCACCTATGTACCAGCTACCAAACTATCGGCGGTCACCACCGCATCCAAGGGCGGGAATCCTAACCCCTCCAAATGGCAAAGTTAGAAAAGCTTTAGGAGGAGGCCTGTGTCAGAGGACGATAATTGGCTGATGATGTGATTGCTGATGATTATTGTTTTAAAAGTAACGGACTAACAAGTATGTCAAAATCCCATGATATGCAGTTTCCATGTAACTTTAATGTTTACGTTGTCTCACAAGAAAGAGAGAGAGAGAGTACTCATTTAAGTTAATGTTCCGTGATATTTTTTTTTGTCGGGACTAGTCCCTCCCTCTTACCTACCACTGCAACTCCTGTAAGACAGGATCAAAAGTGGCACACAATGAAATGACACTGAGCCCGGAAGTTATTCCTTGTTGCTACAAGATCCGTATAATAAACTACTACAGATATTGGTTGCAAGCTATTTAACACAATATATCACTCTGATTTTGCCAGAGATCACACTCCCAAAGTATGTGGTGAGCGGTTTGTTCATATTCGTTACTGGTAGTTGCGCACAGACAGATTGGTGAAGATACTAATTTGAAACAAAACAATTTACTTTTAAAATTGCCGTGTCCGGTAAGAAATTGGTCTATGATTAGCTAAGTTATATTTAAGCATTCGCGTACGTCCGGAAAGAACTGGTGCAGATGGCGACCCTTGGTTGAGGAATTCCACCTACATTGCCATTCATTTAGCAGTTCGTCATTTAAGCTTGCAATTGGCATAAATACCCTGGACGTTTTAGCACGGTCGCGTAATGATAAGAAATCATTATTTAAATTTTCGTCTTTGAACCTCAAGACAAAGTACAACAAGTACACCCTCTAGTACAGGTAGGGCCTCTGTGCTTACTGTTCTATAGGCTTTACACAAAAATATCAACGCCAACAGGCTTTGTACTAATTTACGGCGAGCAGCTCCAATTGTAGCCCTATCAGCCCACACAGGCAAGCCGTAGCATATACACCCAAGATAGGTTGCCCCGTAAACGATTCTAAGTGTATTACAAGAGAGACCCCAGGTTGCTGTTGATATCCTTGTAAGTGCAAAAAAGTTTCGCTTAGGTTTTTCTCCAACTGTTTTAATATGTTCTATAAACCCGAAGTTCTTTTCTAAAACTAAACCCAAATACCACGTGGATATCTTGCGTTTAACAGTAACATTATTCAGTTTTACGCTCGGGGGAGATTTTAGTTCACCCTTAAGAAGGAGTTGGTAGATTTTATGGGGAGCAAATGTAAGGCGATTACTTTTACCCCATTCACTTATCACACTTAATCAAGTTTGAGCCAGATTTTCCAACTTTCTCCTGGAGTTGCCCTGTATAAGTAAGAGGCCATCGTCAGCATATGCCGTTAGAAATTTTCCCACTGCCTAATCTGCTTGTGGTAGTCATTATCAACAATTACAATTTTCCGTGATAGTCACTCGGCACCATAAGAATAACCAGTGCTAGACTAGGAGTTGGTGCCATTTGAGCCTGGATTCGCGAGCCAATTTCGCGATCAGCCTCTTCGTTATATTAACGCGAGCCCCGCGAGGCAGACCGAGCCATCCAAGTCCAAGGCAATTTTGAGTATGTCGCATTTGCCAACAGCTGACGGCCCAACCTCGAGGCAACTTGCACCCGAATAGCCCCGAGGCACGTCCACACAGACCGAGTATTTGGCTCGCAATCGCATTTGCTTGACGGAGACGCGGCTTTACATTATAGAAAGAATTCGCAATTAACTATTTTCGTAAAACTTTTATAATCGGCCCATTGAAATCACTTTAATTCTGTCAGGAATCTTGGTATAAATCTTAGACCACACCCACATTGGAAAGCAACTTCGACTTTATTGGATAATTAATTTCTTAGGATACCTAGTTTCGAACTTACATTTATCTCCGAGCTTTTCGAACATCTCTGGGTGAGATTTGGCAAATTTACATATTTCCTCAACAAAAATACCAGTTAATGTGGGTACCTTAACTTCTTAAACAGAGGTTTACAGGATGGAAGTAAATCTACATAAAAAAACGCACGTATGTATCTACCGACCGTATTAAGCCGTGTGGTTTCTGGCCTAAAAAGAATAACAGGGCCTTCTCTACCATCCCGTGGGTGTCCTAAGAGGCAACTAAGGGATACACCAGGTGACCGGGCAGCTCCTGTGCACTAGTTACCACTGCGGTCGCCAACTCGAACAGCAACCGCGGTGACAACGGCAAACCCCTTCAAATGGCAACGTTGCCTATAGTAACTTTTGGGGAAGGCCTATGTCCAGCCGTGGACAAAATCAGGCTGATGATGATGTGTAGGCGCTTGAGGCGCCCATAGCCAGTAACTCTCACCGGTCCGTAAGTGATTGGCGAGGTTAAGCAACTAGGCTCGCGGTCATTCCATAGATGGGTGACTGCCAAAGTGGTTTAATTTGTGGGCATCTCCATGCTTCGGAGGGCACGTTAAGCTGTCGGTCCCGGTTGTAGCCATTAGTCGTTAAGCCATGTCAGAGGCCTACTGGGCGGCTAGAACAACTCTGACAGGGTAGCCACTGCCCATGCGATAAGTAAGTAAGTATGATGTGTATGCATCTCTTTTGTGTTAGAAAAGCTCTTTCTATATGAATACCACCTCTTAAATCATAGTGTTTATAACTTACTATGATTTGTTTTATTACTTTTGAAACATGCTAAACTGAAAAGAGTTTTAAAGATGTCTGAAATTTCTTACGATATGTACAGACGCCACCACATCCAGCTACCCCAATCTGTCAAATTCCCCTAATTGAAAGTGAACCTTACTTTTAATTAGGGAAATTTGACAGATGGGGTAGCTTGATGTGCTGGCGTCTGTACACAGTTTCCCCATATCAGTATACTATAATGCAGTATTGAACCAACCAAAAGTATTGAATATGGCTTCTCTATGATTTGTACAGGGTGGGGTTGAACCCAGTATCTCTCTAATGAAATAAAATAAATTATTACCCATGTCCAACATATGCATGAAAATGGGTAGTCTAAGATTTGTACCGGATGGAGATCGAACTTACGACCTATCGGGTTAACAGCCAGGATCACTCTCCACTAAACTAACAGGCCAGTCAAATAAAATAAACTATTATTTATTTTTTATTTTTCTTATACATCTTAGACCTTTATTAGGTCACAACTTTGTTAGGTAACAACAAGCCACAATTATTTATCTAGCAGTCACCGAGCAGTCGATAAAAAAGAAATAAAACGACTTAGTAACTTAGTTTTAGTCACGAGTCCCTTTTATTGTTATACTTATAGTTCACAAACAAAGTTTTAGTGATCGTTTAAATACCTGCGGAAGTGAAATAACAAGGACAGTTGAAAGTTATAAGTATTTTGCGGTGCCAACTACGGTTTTAATTGTGCACCTAATACATAAATATTGCACAGTTCCGAAGAAAAACCATTTCTTTTTTAAAGACAACGCCCGCACTAGTGAATCTAATCCCTGTGTCGCGGTGTAATTTATAAACATATTATAATAGACGAACAAAAATTACATACAGACTCAGAACAACTATTTATGGATCACAGAAATAATTGTCCGGCGAAATAATGAACCCGGGACACGAAGTGGCGAGGCGACTGTCTTAGCTTAACTATAGGTACCTATTTTGTATTTTAATCGAAGATTTTTTTAAAATTTCTGTCTCTATTAGGGTTCTGTACCCAAAGGGTAAAACGGGACCCTATTACTAAGACTCCGCTGTCTGTGTCTGTCCGTCCGCCTGCCATCAGACTGTATCTCATGAATCGTACCGTACCGTGAATGATAGTCTGACTAGTGTAAAATTTGATACCCAGTAACTCCTCAAATGACAACACTTCACTTGAAATAATCATATATTTACACAGGATCTATTTACTTACAAAAGTCACCGTACAAATTCTCAACTCCATAAAATTTACTTCTCGAGGTATATGTTTGATGTGAACGAAGCCATAGCGCCATTCAGCCGAGTTGAACAACGCCATCTTATGATTTATGAACTAACAAGAATTGCATACAATAATTAAAATATTATAATTTGGAAAACTAGTGAAAAGCTAATGAAATAAAATACATAATGAATTTTCTCAAAACTGTTACTAAATGTTTAGATATTATCTTTATTGCATTCAGTTATTACTGCAAACAAATGAAACCACCATAAAAACATGCCACACAATTAGATTCCGAAATACATATTTTTTTGAGACAGACTATAAAATACTACTTCAAATATTATATAGAAACCATTAAAAATGGGAAAGCAGTATTTTTATTAGGTACCTATTATGTATGTTGGGTATCAGCTTTTCGACCGAATGCCGGATTATTGGAATAACCTTTTTGAGGCGGTCGTAGCCAAAAGCTCTCACCGGTCCGTAAGTGGTCGGTGAAGTTAGGCAACTAGGCGCGCGGTGTGTTCATAGATGGGTGACCACCAAAGTAGTTTAATTTCTAAGCATCACCGTGATTAAGAGCACGTTAAGCTGTCGGTCCCGGTTGTAGCCTTTGGGCAATAATCGTTAAGCCGTGTCAGACGCCTACTGGGCGGCTTGAACAACTTTGACACTAGGGTAACCACTGCCCATACGATAAGTAATTAAGTAAGCAAGTATTCTTAAAAGATCTATTTTAAGACCTACGAAGGTTTTAGAGAAGAATGATTTTTTGTAGTTGATTCTTCAGAATGGTTGTTAGATGACGGTAGATATAAAAAGAGCAGAAGTTCACGGTATTCAGTAGAATAATTAACATGATCGCGTTTCTTCGTAAACTCATTGATACCAACCATATCATGGTGAACTAACCTGCATACATTTATGAAAAACTTTATGAAAGATATCTATCAAAATTGCAGTATCAATCTAATACATTAATTCTATTACACGCTGTAAATATATAAAACGAACACACAGTATCATTACAAGAGACACTTAAACTTAAAAAAATACTTCACTGTAGCCAGTTCTCAGTAGCAATTCTCAAGAACATCAAGAAGTTAGTTATCAGTCTATAAATGACCGTAGAAGTTCTTTAATTTCTAATCGCCTTAGTGCTTCGGATGACACGTTATTTTTCAACCCCAGGCAAAGTCATTAGTAGAACCTAGCAGCAGGAGTCAAGCTTGAACAACTTTGCTAGTACAATAACCAATTTCCATTCAAATTAACGAATTAATCAACGCTACAAAGTATATATATAAATATATTGTTTATTTAAAAACTTCTTGTACTTAATTGTACAAAGGTACTTGTAGCGCTATACATTCAACATTTTATACTTAACGTCGCAATGAGTGACGGATCATGTTTAGTGCAAAGGGTTTACTGCACGCGTCTTTTCTATATCTTAAATCAGGTACAGACGCCAGCACATCAAGCTTCCCCAATCTGTCAAATTTCCCCAATTGAAAGTGAGCCTTATGTTTTGGTGATGAAATTGAAAATCTATAAAAGAAATTTAACAGATTGGGGTGCTGGATTTACTGGCGTCTGTATAATAAAAACGCCACAATAAAAAACACATAGACCTTCCGGTGTTTTATTCTTGCGTCGCCATCGTTAAGACAAAATATGTTTGTCTATTTTGTGCCCTTTTACTATATGTTACTATAATTATATTTAATAAGTCAATTCCGTCTAGGCGTGAAAGTGTAACTCATAAAAGAACAAATAAATAATCGAACGTACTTCAACACGTACACCACTATACCTCACTACTTACACTCATACCCGCACTCATTCTCACCTCACTCACGCTCTCACTGTTACACACACATCACACATAATTGCGCGATTTGGCCTTTTACTGTATTTTTGGTGATCCTCTTGCAAAGCAGGTTGTTAATTTGTAATGCTATTTATTAATGTATAATGTTAAGTCACCCTGTTATTTTAGTCTTGCATGCTTACACTTGTCTTCATCTTGATTACAATAATAATGATAAGTGGAAGAGCGGAGACTCCTAAGACTCCTATTCAAAGGGTGGCTTACCCTTTGCTTAAAAGGTGTTCTCCAAAAATGTGTATCTGTAAGCCTTTTGTAATCGAAATAAACAATTTAAAACAATTTATATTATTATATATATTCTAATTACTAAAATATATTGTATTTAACATACAAAAAATATAAAATTCTAAGAAAAGATATAAAATTCTTATTAGTAGATATAAACGAAACGACTTAGACGTACCATCCAGATATTTTATTACTCACCCAGTAAGGTTATAAAATAAAATCACTTACTAGCTACTATTAGAGAAGTTAATAGGAATGAATATATTTATGGAATGAGCATTTTTATGTAGAAGTTAGAAAATTAAATTCATTTCTGCTACGTGCAACAGTAACACTAAGATATACTAGTACGACTAAGATCTTATGAGGTTCACGCGTCGCGACCACCAGCGTCCTCCATGACCGTTTGTTTGCATTCGAATCGATGAAATGCCCTCTCTGGACGTAAACGGGAAGAATGGCCCGCGTAGCGTATTAACGTAGAGCGAAAGTTGCACAAATCATCCCTAAAATGATACGCCCTCTTGCATCTCCCCGCCAGTGACCGCCCAGGTTCGGGGTTTGAATCCCCAAAACTACAAACTACTTTCTTATTCCTCTCTCTCATTATTCGATGGAATGGTTATCCAATGATGACAACTGAGGAGAAATCAAGCGTAGTCCCAAAACTTTATACGCGCTTGTCAGAAAAATTGTTTTGGCCTAATCCAGGATTTGTACCCACGACCTTACTCTCTGTGATTGAAAACTCTATCGCTAGACCAACTCCTCATTTACTCTTCTAGAATTCTATTACATACGAATCATTCTATTACATGCCCTACAGCGCGGGTACTTAGTTTGTAGTTATTATATTTCCTAAACCGTTCGAGTCCACGCTCATCTCTATAGTCCGGTGAAGCAGTGAAACCCTTATAGGCTAACTGACTTCGTCATGTTAATAAAGAAAAAGAAACAAAATTTATAAGGTACTTACTACAGCATGAATGAATATCTTCTGGACAAAACTATATGACTGCGATTTGTGCATTGATCCATTTAATTGGTAATTTTGTTTTTTATTTATTACTAGCTGTGCCCGCGACTTCGTCCGCGTGTTAATTAGTTTATTTCGTTATTATATGTAAAATAAAAGACTTTTTCTAAAATAAAAGTAGCCTAAGTTACTCCTTATTACATCAGCTACCTGCCAATAAAAGTCCCGTCAAAATCGGTCCAGCCATTTCAGAGATTAGCCGGAACAAACAGACAGACAGACAGACAAAAATTGTAAAAAATGTTATTTTGGTGTATGAACCGTATATATATTCATATTAATGTAGTAAAAACAGGTTATTTCAATATTACAAACAGACACTCCAATTTTATTTATTTGTATAGATTTTTTATTAAATTATTGTAATTTTATATAAATGTGTTACTATCGATACATATAAAAAGTGTGACATTTACGTATATCATGTTTTTAATTGTATTTTTTTTGTAAAATAAAGAAATTGTAACATTTATAATTGCATGCTCTAACCGGCTGGACATAGCGACCTCAACATCACTAACACCATTGAATGTGAAATGTACCTACCTATGTTCGCAATAAAGAATATTTGATTTGATTTGGTACAGATGTACGATATTATATCTCGACATCAATGAAAATTGTTTGTTTCTTAAACATAATGGAACAGTCTGGTTCTTGTTGTTGAGACCTTCTATTAAGTGAACTACACCTGTGTCAGAAGGTCACGTTCTTCCATATCCATCACAATACGGTACCCGAATAGCTTCCTATGGCTCAAATATCTTATATCTAGGTTAGTTCCATGGGTTATATCCATGATCATGGTTATAACTTATCCAAAAAAATAACATGATATTTCTTGTTTTAAAATATTAACGCATAAATGTATCAATTGTAAGGCAATACAAAGCGCCCTTCTCATGAAACGATGTCGCGCCGTATTGTGCTGTTGGAGCGGCGACGCCGCGACGTGCTACAATAGAACCTTATGGTATAATTCCCTTGCAAACTGGGAAATGTAATGTACCTACACAGAGGAGTAGAGGAGGAGTTGTTCTAGCGATAGAGTTTTCAATCACAGATAGTAAGGTCATGGGTTAAAATCCTGGGTTTTGGTTTTTGATTATTTGATTTGATTTTGGCTACAAAAAGATTGAAAAAAAAAGGTTTTTATTCACGTAGACTTTAAAAAAGCGCTTGTAAATAGTCAGAACATGTTTGTAGTAATATAGTTGTATGTATACATTATTATTTCTAGTAACATAGATATTTAGGTACGCATTGTATGAAAACATTTATAATATTTATTTTATTATAGCAATGATATTTAGCTAGCTTGTATCAAGTTATTGTCAAGAGATTATGTTTAATTATCTAGTTTAAGTCTTAATATTTTTACTACATATTGTCAATGATTTTTCTCACAAACCTGCGCGGGACTTATTATAGTGCTCAAATGTGAGCGCAAACACAGGAGCACTTTCTATTCCATCACTCTCATGATCCGATGGTGCGACTAGCGACACTACCGGAAAGAGGTCAGATACAGGATGGACGGCTTTACATGCTTTCCGAGGCACGGGGGTATAATACCGCCAACTACCAGACTTCGGACTGATACTAAGAATTTTATCTTTTTACGGAAATATCCCGACCCGGGATTTGAAACCGGGACCCCGTTATATGTGGTTGACTACCGCTAAACCAACAGGACACAGCTCCAGATACCCGTATGTTTCCTTTGTATAAAAAAATAAAATAATATATAATTGAAAGTGTTAATAAGGCTCATAAATCCGTCAAATAAAATCTCGTAAAAGCCAAATATTTCCGTCTACTTCAATTACGCCTTATTCAGAACTGATATACAAAAGTGAATGGCGATGAGTTTATATTTTATTTAATGCCTCTTTCATCTAGCGGTAGCGTTTACAACCGCTGGTAACGCTGTCCTGGGTTCAAATCCCGGATCGAGACCAAAAGTCATTTTGGCATATTTTCTGTAAAAGAAAGTTTTTTAATACTAGCCCGAAGTCTGGATCTGGCGGTGTTACACCCTCATGTCCCGGCGAGCACGTGCAGCCGTCGTTTCTGTACCTGACGTCTTTCCGGTCGTGTTGCTAGTGGTCCCAGAGAGATTTATGGGATTCTTATTCTTATTCTTCTGGTGGCGGCTATTTCCAGTCCCCGGAGGTCCTGGTAACACTGCGTCCAGTGATGAACTATTGTGCTCGCCGCTACAACTAAACTTCCCTGTCTAACCCAGCAACATAGATAAATTGCAGAATCTTTTTGGCAGGAGTATCGATAACATCGTCCTGGTGCAAGAAGTGTTGGTCCAGGACGGTGTTACATTTACGCATCAGTGGCTCACAGTGACAGAGCGGTGTAGAGGTGTTTCGTCTGCGTTATTGCAGAATCTACACACTCTACAGTCTCCGATGCCCACCGTGTACAGGTGTTTCCTGAGACAGCAATGTCCCGTTAACACCCTAGTTATGATGCATAAATTCCTCCGATTTATGAGATAGAAAGTGTCCATTTATGTGCAGATGTGTGTTTGCGCACACACATGTGCACTGTATGTCCCAGTCAGACGACTAGACTCGAGAGATGCTGCTGCCCCACTACCTGGTGTATACTTCAGTCCCCTTTTACCACACCCACGGTATAGTATCGGGTAGCCATGTTATTTCATTCTGGGCCGGAAACCATGAGATCGGATCATGAGAGTGATGGAATTGAAAGTGTCTCCGAGGTTGCGCACACACTTGTGCGCAAATGGCTAGTCTATATTGAGACTGGCCTGACTTAAAGTTTATTGTTATTATTATTGAACAACTCTGACACTAGAGTAACCACTGCCAATAAGGAATAATAATAAAATCGTAGGAAAGTCAAAACTGTACGTTGAATATTTTTTTAAAAGGATACTTGGGGAGTGATCTGCTATCGATATCGAAGCCAAAAATATAGTTTTTAGAATTTTTGTCTGTTTGTCTGTATGTATGTCCGGACTAAACTCAAAAAGTACTGAGGATTTACTTCAAATTTTGCATGAATATTACTTAGAGGTCGGGTCAACATATAGGCTACATATTATCACGCTATCACCTACGGGGGAGGAGCTGTGATAATTTATAAAGTTTAACGCGGGTAAAACCGCAGGGCACAGCTAGTAAGGAATAATATTGCAAGTTGTTTATTATATAATATCTACCTATATACCTACAGCCCCATGTAACGAAGCATCTGTGCACCTATTTCAGTTTCTTCTAAAAAAATATGTTATGACCAATTTCCTTTGAAAACTTTCCTACCCAAAATACATTTCTAATTTACTCTTAAATCAACAAACATCCACGGTATTCGGCAAAAGATTGTTTCATAAACTTGTATTCAAAACATTTGTTCGTCTATTCAGCAGCGAATAGCTACTTAAGGAGTTTAAATATCGCATAGAACTGTATTAAAATCGTTCGGGAACCTTACCCGACTTAAATAAGTTGCCTAAACTCTGAATTACTTCGAAAAGTCTTGCTATAAATTTTAGTAGGAACGCTTCAAAGTATTTCATAAGGAAAATTGTAAATAAATTCGAAGGCTGTGGGGCTGGATCGGCTATTGATAAGAAAAAAAAATTAAAAAGTTGAAGAACGTTGCCTATTGAAAGAATATTTCGGATTGTTTACATTGGAACCCAAAAACTTGAACATAATACTCAATTTTAGAAAAAAGGACGACCTCAATTTTGTTCAACAAACGGAAATGCTTACTTTGACTTTCTTACAATAACTAATAATTATAAAGTGGCAGTGGGCGAGTCCATTACCGACGGGGGAGAAAGGTTGTCGAAAAGTGACCACGAACCGGGAGAGTCAACATGGACACAAGGTGGACAAACGATCTTTCAAAAGCCAAGCACGAGCGCAAGACCGGCCATTGTGGAGACTTTTGTCCAGCAGAGGATGTATTTCGGCTGATAAGAAACTACGTATAGCAACAGGATTGTTTTAGAATCTATACATTGTAGGAAATTCAAAACTGTACATTGAATATTTTTTAAAAGGAAACTTGGGGCGTGATCTACAATCGATATTGAAGCCAAACATATAGATTTTAGAATTTTTGTCTGTTTATCTGTTTGTCTGTATGTATGTCCGGGCTAAATGGATTTACTTTGAATTTTGCATGAATATTACTAAGAGGTCGGGTAAACATACAGGCTACATATTATCACGCTATCATCTACGGGGGAGGGGCTGTGATAATTTATAAAATTAAAAGCGGATAAAACCGCGGGGCACAGCTAGTCATAATATAAACAAGCATTTTTGCCATAGCCTATGATGTGATGATGATGTCTTTCCTGGCCAATTCCGACCACAGCGACTGCGTATATTCAAATTATTTTAAGATGACATCAGGAGGGTAGTTGATCAGCTCTTTCATGGGCCCTCATATGACTGCAAGAGCCAATCATTGCATGCGAGCACAGCGGTTGCACCCCTTACTTACTTACTTATCGTATGGGCAGTGGTTACCCTAGTGTCAGAGTTGTTCAAGCCGCCCAGTAGGCCTCTGACATGGCTTAACGACTGTTGTCTAGTGACTACAACCGGGACTGACAGCTTAACGTGCCCTCCGAAGCACGGAGACGCTCAGAAATTATACCACTTCGACGGTCACCCATCTATGGACTGACCGCGAGCCTAGTTACTTAACCCCGCCGATCGCTTACAGACCGGTGAGAGCATCTAGCTATGAGACACCAGGACACCATTTGTTATATTTTTTGTTGGGCTTTTGGAGCGTCACGCTTAGCTAACTCAACCCGTCTCCCGTCTTCAAAGTCAGAAACCTACTGGTGTACAAGGCGTCTCCATTCAAGCCGTTTTTGTGCCTGGGTTTCCCATCTGGCGGGAAAAAACGAAGTAACTGGCCGCCATGCTTTCGCTTGCATGTCTGCAACTGGGAAAAAAAGAGCGCTTAGCGATTCTCTCCTCTGGAAACCAGATAAC
The DNA here is from genome assembly GCA_951640165.1 of Pseudoips prasinana. Taxonomy (NCBI): domain Eukaryota; kingdom Metazoa; phylum Arthropoda; class Insecta; order Lepidoptera; family Nolidae; genus Pseudoips; species Pseudoips prasinana. Next base: position 9,960,650 of record OX621259.1, on the reverse strand, counting down.
TTATATAGTACTTTTCTTTGTAAATACATACTTATATAGATTATAATTTGTAGTGATCTAATTGACTTACACTTTGCATTCAATATGCTCAGAATAAAATTGTACAAATATATATGCGATGTCTAACATCTGCCGTCAAAAACATTTTCATATATGGCTCTTAGAAGATAAGCACATAGTTAGGTTAAGGTTACTATACACGAACGTACTCTCTCATGTGCATGCAGAGTTCACCTGTAAGTGATTCTTACACTACTGCTATATTTATTCGTATGTTAATTAGATCTAAGACGGTGTATATAATTGTTGGTGAACCTATAATAATAAATAAAAATAAATAAATAAATAACACCCAGACTCAGGACAAACAGACATGTTCATGCTCACAAATATCTGTCCTGAGTTGGAATCGAACCCACGATCTCTGGCGTGCAAAGCAAGCATTTGCGAACCACGCCAACAGGCCCGACAATAACAATAGTTTCAACTCCTCTATATTCATCCTATTTTAGACGAAATTTACAGTAACCTTAAAAGTAAAACGTTACGATAAAACCATATCCGCTTCACTCGCCATAAAATTTAACCGCTCATATAATACCTTCCCCAACTTTTTACCCACAACTCCCCAGCGTCAACTCCCAAATTGTTACCACCGTGAACGCCATGACAAAAAGTTGCGCTAACAAAAGGTATCAATTTCCCCATAAGAATACTTATATCAGAAAAATTCTCAACCGCCTCGCACGCAATTCTACACAATACGCTGACTTTGTGGCTTCGCAACCGCTTGCAAATAAGTGAGTATATACGGGAGTGAATTTTGTGCGGGCTGTAAGTAATTATGAAGAATTTGGAAGCAAATAACAATAATAATAATGTCTAGGGACAGTGTCACATAGATCATCCTAGCCCCAAACTAAGCAAAGCTTGTACTATGGGTGCCAGGCGACGATATACATACTTATATAGATACATAAATACTTAAATACATAGAAAACATCCATGACTCAGGAACAAATATTCGTGCTCATCACACAAATATTTGCACTTACCGGGATTCGAACCCAGGGCCACCAGCTTCGTAGGCAGGAGCACTACCAACTAGGCTACGGTGACCGTCAAATGAATCAGAAGAAGCTAACAAATTGACGGGCTGGTCGACGTGGTTGGTAGAAACTTGCCATTCACGCCGCAGATCGTGTGTTCGATTCCCATACATTTGTGTGCATGTATGATGATGTATGATGTATGACTATTTATCCTTAGTCTTGGTGTAATTATCTATATAAGAATATATGTACAAAAGAATAGCGTATGCAGTATATCAGTTATCTTGTTTCCATAGTACAAGCTCTGCTTACTTTGGGATAAAATGGCCGTATGGGAATAATGACTCAGGATATTATTATTAATTACATATACATACTTACACAGCTTTTGTGTATTCTTTAATAAAAAATAAAATAAAAATAAAAAAGGTTTTTATTCACGTAGACTTTAAAAAAGCGCTTGTAAATAGTCATAACAGAAGTTATTTCTAGTTACATATTACAGATATTTAGGTACACGGAATGTTAAAACATTTATACAATTTATTTTATAATGGTAGTGACATTTAGCTAGCTTGTATTAAGTTATTAATATTAAGTTATTAATATTTTCCACAGTGATACTTTAATTTTATCAAGACGATACCTAAAACGTGGACTATTGAGTTGGCATTCTTTAAAAACATATTTGCATTCATTCGATCTCAGCAGCATCATCTTTTAACGTAATACTTGAAGGATTTTTGTAGTGAAAACTTTATTAGCCGCGTAGAAAACTTTTGGTTGAACAAAAATGATGGAACTCGCCTCATTGTCAGGTCACACTTCCAATAAGCTATATGTATAACTATTATATTTTAGATTATTTGTATTAGAAATGAAAAAGTCGTTTCCCAAAGACTGCTCCACCCTGCAATATTTTTAATTCGATCTCGCTGGGAAAGCCCTCCAAGCATAGCCCTCTGCAATACTTTTTAAGATAAGATAAGATAACTCTTTATTGTACACCAAAACATAACAGGATACAAGAATACAATAACATACATTTAAAAATGGTACAATTGGCGGCCTTATCACTAAATGTGATCTCTTCCAGGCAACCTAGGCAGGGATTGGAGTATGGAGAAACAGAGATAGGGTAGTTGTCAGTGTACATAAGTATAGAAATGATACGCACTGGTATCATTACAAAAAACAGAGAGTTTTCTACGTCATATAAGATAAATCAAGGTCACCCAAAGAGCAATGGAAAGGGCTATGCTTGGAGTTTCCCTGCGAGATCGAATCAGAAATGCTGAGATCCGCAGGCGAACCAAAGTAACCGACATAGCCCAAAGAATTGCCAAACTGAAGTGGCAGTGGGCAGGGCACATAGCTCGTAGAACTGACGGCCGATGGGGCAGAAAGGTTCTCGAGTGGCGACCACGAACCGGAAGACGCAGCGTGGGCAGGCCTCCTACACGGTGGACCGACGATCTTGTGCGGGTCGCGGGAAGCTGCTGGATGCGGGCAGCGCAGGACCGACTATTGTGGAGATCCTTGGGGGAGGCCTTTGTCCAGCAGTGGACATCTTTCGGCTGATATGATGATGATGATGATAAGATAAATTACATATATATATATATATATATATATATATATATATATATATATATATATATATATATATATATTACATATTAACCTACATACTATATTATATACACGCATATATTTTTAGACTCAAACTAACACTTAATATTGAATTTGTAATTTGGCTGTCATGGATTTCCATAGAGAAACGCCTAATTCCATGACTTATTTTATTACATTATACTTTCCATTCAGTCATTCGTACTAAATGGAAGGAATCAATCTCAAAGTGCCCGCACAAAGTTAATATCACTACATTTTAAAGCCAAGAGAGGTCTCGGCATTATTTCGGGTTTATACCGTTTTATAAACGAGATAAAACCTTCGGACGGAGCCATGAAAGAGATTATAATATTATCCTAAGATATGAAATTTTCCACAAACGGTTTTCAAACGAAAAATGTCACGCCCCATCGAGCTTAAGTAGGGATAAAAAGGAAAGAAAAGTGCAAATGGACATAAGGATAGAATAAGAGAAGGATAAAATGGTATTGTGTAGTTTATGTCTGTTCACGTGATTTAACATCGGTTTTATAAAAACTTTTATGAATAATAATAAAAGAGATCCCTTTTAAATTTCTGCTACAGCTGCCATTCTCAATTAAGAATAACCAACGAGAGTGGAACATATTGTAGAATAGTCGGTTTTACCAGAAAGAAGTAAATTAAGTATTATAATAATATTAATATATACAATTTTTTAACGAAACATAGCTAAAAACCACCGCAAGGAAACTGGCTTGCAAATGAAAAAAAACTGCATATAAATCGTTCTATCCGTTTGAGAGATACGATACACAGACAGACACAAACAGACATCGATGTCAAACTTATAGCACTCCTCTTTTGCGTCGGGGGTTCAAAATAGCATTTTGAAAATATGTCAGGTTATTGTCTCCAACAAACGTAATTTGAATTTAAATAATCCTTTGAAATGATTTCATATTACTATGAAAAGAAAATTAAATATAAATGTCATTAATATACGAAATTAATTAAATCGAATATGAAGCTCTGTTATATTATTTAGTGAGCCGCTCCGGCCTCGACCTCGCACGGACAGATAGACAGATATAAAGATTAATGTATATGATATCATGTCGAATACTGAAATTAAAAATTGTATGGCTTTTTGGGCCGTGTTGAAATCGGTAGTAGAGACACCCGCTAAGTTTGTTTCGCTATGTTTTCTCAGTTGGGGCGCATTGCATCTGGTGGTAGCATTAAAACGAAACCGTCGTTATAAACACAAGGTCCGCCATAATAATAATATTGAATTTGTACCTTAACATAGAGAGAACCATTCAGACAATATGAAGTAAAAATATAGCTAAAACTTTTAATTTCGATGATTAAACCTCACTTTCTTTATTGAGTTTAGTAATAGTCACAAAAAGAAAATCATCATCATATCAGCCGAAGAACGCCCACTACTGGACAAAGGCCTCCCCAAAAGATTTGCACAATGGAGTTGTGTTAAACTTTGTAATAATAATAATATCCCGAGACATTATTTTCTCACGGCCATCTCATCTCAAACTAAGCAGAGCATGTTCTATGGAGACCAGATAACTAATATACTACATATACTATTCTTCTTTTGTAAATACATACTTATATAGATAATTACACCCAGACACAGGACAAACAGACATGTTCATACACAAATATCTGTCCTGGGTGGGAAGGAATCGAACGCACGATCTTCGGTCTGAAAAGCAAGCATTTACCAATCACGCCACAGGCCCGTCAATCTTTGGAATCTTTGGAATCTCATCACTTATCGTATTTCTTTTATTCTAGTATTAACTAGAACATTCTAGTGATCTTACAAAAGCCACAAAAACCCTTAGTGGTACTAGAGTTTGATGCCCGAACGTGACAATATATTAGTCAAATAAAATCTTAAGATGCCGTAAGATATTATTCTATGGAATTTAAACAATAATGTACAGTCGTGTTCATCACATGTATACATACATCGAGAAGTTTGATTTATTTGTGAAAGGGGTTTGACGTTCATTGAATATTGATTTGTACAAACTAGTGGGAATGGTACAGTTCTGATCGCAACGTTTAAAACTGTTTAAGTATCAAAACTGACTTTAGTTATATATTTAACATAGCTTACATTTTATTTTCTTCATAGTACTGACTTAATATACAATAGAATATTTTACATTTAATGCAATTGAATGATTTTTTTATTGTTTTAAAAATATTATAAATATAGTAGCTTATTTGGGTTTTATTGAAATAAAACCAATAGGTTCAATAATTTTAAATTTGTTATTAGTTTTATATGTATATTTTTAATAATATTGTAAAATTAACTCTTAGGTAATAATAATAATATCCCGGGACATTATTAACACACGGCCATCAGATCCCGAACTAAACAGAGCTTGTACTACGCAAACCAGATGACTTATGTATACTACATATACTACTTTTCTTTTATAAATACATTTGTAAATACATATAGATAAATTACACGCAGACTCAGGACAAATAGACATGTTCATCCACACAAATATCTGTCAAATATATGAACCCACGACCTTCGGCGTGAAAAGCAAGCATTTGCCAACCACGCCAACAGGCCGGTAAAAAAATATTTATGAAATTAGGTATACAAAAGTTTTTTTTTTTCACTTTTCTTAGCAAATAATACAGCATTAGGTTATTAAGTTCCATTTAAAGACGGCCAAAGACCAACATGCATCAAATGTATTCTTATTCATCTGTTGGAGTATATGGCAGGCTTATCCCATCCTTTTCAACCCTGTCATTGATGTATTGTATCATATTTAGACATGGAAAAAATAAATGTAGGAGTAAACCTTTGAAAAGATTTCTTTTAACAGATTTAAAATCTATGTAAACTACGTATTGATAATAGACACACATATATCGAATACACAGGGGATAGGATAGATTGCTACAAAATAAAAAAATAAATTTGTTTTAATATTATTTTAAATTGTGTTGTGATGTTTTTGTATTTTATATCTTTATTTCGGATAAATAAATCCATAAAGTGATACTAACATAAAAATACTAATTTTCTAGTGTTAGTAGTTTTTATTAACCGTACAAATTGGCAAATAATATAGCATTCTGAATGCTATATTGACAATCATTCGGACAAGGGATGCTGTTTTTTTACGAATTATCGCAATAAAAACCGACGGCACGAGCTTGCGCAAACATCTTCGACGCACTTCACTAACGACGGAGTCTCAATAGCATTCTGAAAGCATTATTGTACTGGACACGGAGGACATCTAGCATTCCCTTGTTGTAGGTGAACCATAGATTGCCCGTTTACAGACTCTGAAAGTATGTTTTAAACAGGGTGATTTTAACTTGGTCTGTATATCGCGCAAACCTGCGGGACAACATGTTGCTCCTTTTACTTTAAGTTTCATTGTTTTCAATTATTGTTTGTCGTGATGTCGGAACTAAAGAACAAACCTGAAACCACTTTTGATGCCAACTATACTCAATACATCAAATGCGGCGTATCACTGCCTAGCAATGGCACTATCGGATTGATTGGCACCAAATACAAGTTTATATTCTGTTGAAGATAAGGAGTGTGGAGCACGTATATTGGCTACCTTTTGTAGAGCTATCAATTGTGACAATATTTATGTGCGGATAAATTGGATAATTAAGTAACTTTCATAAATAATTATATAACATTTATTTCAGATAGTTGCATCATTTTAGATAGTATTGTAAGTAAATTAATCTTAAAGAGTTATGTTAGTATAAAGAAATTTAAATAAAAAAATAATTTAATTAATTAGCCAACCACTTCGACTTTGCCCTTGTGCCCTTTGCCCAGTGGCTTAATATGGGGTTGCCAAACTGCTCTGAAATGGTTCTCAGAATGCTGTTGTGACTACTACTCGTCCGGTGCAGTATTGACGCCTCACTCTTGCAAATGATAGCATGGAAAAAGGAACATTTTTTTTAATACTAGCTAATCCCTCCGTTTTACTCACCACTGCAACTCCTGTAAGGCACAATGGCACACAATGAAATTAAAGTAAGCGGTGAAGGTTAGTTATATCTCAGGGAATCGTTTTAATGTCCTGGATTCCGCAACGAATTTAATCAGAACGACACAAGGGAAAAAACATCGTAAGGAAGCCTTCATGCCTGAGAGTTCTCCCAAATATTCTTGAGGGCTTGTGAAGATTGCCAGTACGGACTAGGCCCGCGTGCTGGACTACTGTTTCTGCCTTCTCATTACGAAAGTAACCTTTGCCCTGCAGTAGGGCTATAATAGGCTACATTGTGTCTTAAAAAATTATAACTAAGATATGATAATAACCACGTTGGTGGCTTAGGTTAGGCAAGAGTAATTTTACCGTTTGCCGTAATTTAATTATATATTACTGCATCTAAAGCGGGTTGCCGTGGTTGGCAAACGCTTGCCATTCACGCCACAGGTCCAGGGTTCGATTTCCGCTCAGGGCAGATATTAATCATAATAAGTATTTATTTACAAAAGAATGTAGTACACGTAATATATCACTTATCATTATATAGCTAAAACTTAAAATTTTGATAATTTAACCTATGCCTGATCTCCTTGACAATAACTTAATACATGCTATCTAAATATCATTACTATTATAAAATACATTTCATTCCATATTTAGTGTACCCAAATATCTTTATGTACCTAGAAATAATATTACTACAAACATGTTCTGACTATTTAAACGCGCTTTTTTTATTTTATCTGGCTTCCATAGTACAAGCTCGGCTTAGTTTTGGGACCAGATAGCTGTGTGTAAATAATGTCCCAGGATATTATTATTAGTATACTTGCTACTTCTTATATCAACTTATAACAAATTTAATTGCCAATCAGATGCACTATATAAATTAGTTCCAGTCCCAATTCACGTTCGTACAATCTACACTTGCAATGATCAAATAGCTTTTTGGAAGCTCTATGCAAATACTAAAGGCTACATACACTCTGCACACGTTCAAATTGCGTTCCAAGCAGTATAGTAAGTAAGGCTTTGGCATTCCATTTTACACTCGAGCATAGCAAGTTGCCAAAACGCGGTACAGTATCAAATTAATTTTTAAAACGTTTAATTTTTTTGCAACAGAATAAAGTTTGTCGTGTTCTACTAGGTCCATATTTGTTCTTTTTCCTATTCTCTAACTACTTTTTTTACATATGGTGTGCAATAAATAAATAAAATACACTTTATTGTACACAAAAAGGACATTCTACAATGAAACTTTGAATACAATGTACAGACGCCAGTACATCCAGCTACCCCAATCTGTCGAATTTCTTTAATAGAATTTCAACTTTATCACATAAGTATAACGTTCACTTTCAATTGGGGAAATTCGACGGTCACCATAGCCTAGTTGGTAGTGCTCCTGCCTACGAAGCTGGTGGTCCTGGGTTCGAATCCCGGTAACTGCAAATATTTGTGTGATGAGCACGAATATTTGTTTCTGAGTCATGGATGTTTTCTATTGACATTGTCCCCAGATATTATTTTTTAACAGATTGGGGTAGCTTGATGTGCTGACGTGTCTGTACAATGAGCGGTCTTATCAAATTAAGCGATTTCTTCCAGACAACCTTTAGATGTGTAGGAATAGCATGTAAAAACTGCCGGGAAAGCTATCAAACCGTAGCACTAATATGGCTACAAAATCAATTCTTACTTTTTTAAGCGTATGGGGAGTGGTTACCTTAGTGAACGATATTTTCAAGGCACCCAGTGGGCCCTCAAAATTACTTAATGATCATTATAATTATAACACCTTCAACCGGGACCGATAGCTTTACGAGCCCTTTGAAGCATAAAACTGACATTAATTTGATGTTCACATTTATATGCTATTGGCATTAATTATTATTATTTCACTGTATTGGTTCACGTAAATTTTTACTCATAAGTCCGCGAATCCCATTGAAGTCATATAGGAAAATCGAGGAAAATGGAAAAATACTATAATGAACAGATATTTTCCTGGTTAGTTTAATAAAATCAATTATAATCACCTAATAATCTCTTTGGACTTACGGGGTGGACAGAACTAATTGTATGGGGACTGTTAACATGTTAAATAGCACAGAGTTAACCTCTTCAAGACAAACGTCAAATCCAATGCACTTACGCAAACACCATGGTTGTCTGCTGGAAGAGTGTGACATCCTCATTACATAGAATACGACTATTTCGCTTCAGTTTTATAATTGACAACTTAGCCTAGCACGGGGTAACTGAGTACTCAAAAACGGCCTCGAACGTAAATATTCATCATTATCATCATCATATCAGCCGAAAGACGTCCACTGCTGGACAAAGGCCTCCCCCAAAGATCTCCACAATTGCCGGTCTTGCGCAACGTAAATACTCAGAAAAACTTAAATTCAATGATTTTAGAACGCTAATAAAAGCGGAAATAGCAGCACATTTACAGACTGGCACCTCTTTAAATGGGTCTATTGAATTGAAATTCATATAGTCGAGGTTCAATCCTAACAGACCAATATAGCTCTATTGGCTTATTCACTATTGTTTGAAAATTGAACCGGAATCTACCTTTAAGCTACGTTGTTCGATGAACAATAAACCTTAATGCTCGGTTTAGAATTTTGCAAACTTGATCAAATGGTGTAGAAGGATTATGTTGGTGCCATTTGAGCAGTTAATAGGGGTTTTACTATTTCATAAACGATCGACGTGATTAAACTTCTTTTTTAAATATAGGCTCTTTTTTATATCAGAGGGCGACAATGAGCAAGTGGGTCACCTGATGGTAAGTGATCACCGCCACCCATGGACACTCGCGATACCAGAGGAATCGTGGGTGCGTTGCCGGCCTTTAAGAGTCAGCAAACAAGTGTTGCTGACCATTCCCCCCACCTCAATGATCTCTGGCGACCTTACTCACACTCGGAAACACAACATTAAAATTATTAATGTTATTTCTAAGGAATGTCTTCTGTTAGGTGGAGGTACTTCCCCAGTCGGACTGCTCTTTGAGCGAGTCAACGCTGTGCCCTACCTCTCTAAAAGGCTTGTGGTAATACTTTACTTTATTTCTCATAAAGAATTGTATACGTAATGCACTTACTGAGAAACAAACAATTTTTAGAACTAAGATTATTAATTAGGGCACACAAAGGTATGTATATAAATTAACAAAAACAATATTCTTAAGAAAAAATTAAATGTGGGTAAGTAAATAACATAACCGGTAAGAAACTCAAGTCAAGTTAACCAAGCACAACAGATGTATGAATTTGAATTTTACTAGATGTGGCTTTGATAGCATAGTTTGTTATCAGCAAGTTATTGTTATATTATAATTTGTCATTATATAAGTATTTAATTTATAGTTAATTATTTGTATTTCAAAAATCAAAAAAACGATTTTGCTTTTAAAACTGATGTTAGGAGAAACTTACGAAAATAATCATTAAAAAAATTCTATCACGAGAGCTACGCAAAATCGTAGAACAAACATGGGGGTGATTAGGATACTCCTCATCATAAAGTATCTAAATTTTGCGTTTGAACGTCAACTTCTTTGCCAGACTGTCTATGACGTAGGAGAAATAAAGTAAAGTAATAAGTAAATACATAAATTAGGTGCAAAGGGCGGTCTTATCGCTACTGCGATTTCTTCCAGACAATCACCTATGGAGTGGATAGACGAAGGAAAGGGAAAATAGGGTAGATAGGTGGAACAATAGGTCAACTTCATGTCAACTTAGTAAGTAGTTTCTTCATTGTAAATAGAAATAAAAGTAAATAAAGCATTGTATATATTTTTGTTCTATTTCTAAGGTATATTTATTACTACTACTATACTATTATTATAATGTTGCTGTGTGGTGACGGCCTAAGAATATCACCACCCCCTCTCATCCCGTGGGGGGACGTAAAAGTCGTCCCGAGGGAATATATACCAGAGAACGGGCAGCAGCATTCTCCTGAGTACCATGTCCACCTTACTGCGATCGCCAACCCGTCTGCCAAGCGTGGCGATTATGGCAAATCCCCTCAAATGATGGACACAACCAAACCGCGGCCCCCAGTCCCCGGCAGCCCTGCTATTCCCAGCCGTGGTAACAGCCGTGGTTACGGCAGGGCAGAGGGTGCTAAGAATCCCCGGCAGATTCCGCGTTACCAACACCGACGACCTCTGGCCCTGGCAACATATAACACACGTACACTGCGGTCCGACGAGAAGATAACCGAACTGGAGGAAGAATTGAGCAGGTTACATTGGGATATTGTAGGTTTATCTGAAGTCCGAAGAGAGGGGGAGGACTCGATAATACTGAAATCCGGAAACCTGCTCTATTACCGGGAGGGTGACCAAATATCCCAAGGTGGTGTCGGGTTCATAGTCCACAAGTCCCTCGTGAACAACCTAGTGAAAATCGAAAGTGTGTCGACGAGGGTTGCGTACCTTATACTCAGAATCACCAAGCGGTATTCGTTGAAGGTTATACAGGTATACGCACCCACTTCGACACACTCCGACGATGAAGTCGAGGTTATGTATGAGGACATATCCAGAGCCATACATACCTCTAACTCCTATTTCACTGTGGTCATGGGGGACTTTAACGCGAAGCTGGGCAAACGATTCGGTAATAAGCTGAGAGTGGGGCAATTTGGAACTGGAGACCGGAACCCCCGGGGCCAAATGTTGGCCGACGTCATGGAGAAGGAGGGACTCTTTATGATGAATTCCTTCTTCAGGAAGCCGGATCACCGCAAATGGACCTGGGTGAGCCCCGATGGTAAAACTAAAAATGAGATAGACTTTATCTTGTCGACGAGACGACAGATGTTCAATGATGTCTCCGTGATCAATGCGGTTAAAACCGGGAGCGATCACAGACTGGTCAGAGGCTCATTGAACCTTAATGTCAAACTCCAGAGGTCCCGACTGATAAAGTCTACGCTCCGACCTTTACCTATCCACGTCCAAAACCCCGAACCATTATTGAAGAATTATAGACCCATCACACTGCTGAGCCATGTTTACAAGTTGTTTTCGAGGGTCGTTACGAACCGTCTCGCGCGCAGGTTCGACGACTTCCAGCCTTCCGAACAAGCCGGTTTCCGAAAAGGCTTTAGCACCATAGACCACATACATACGCTGCGGCAAGTTATACAGAAGACCGAAGAGTATAACAAGCCACTGTGCTTAGCGTTTGTGGACTATGAGAAAGCCTTTGATTCTATCGAAACATGGGCCGTGCTGAGGTCTCTCATAAGGTGCCAAATTGACTACCGGTATATCGAGGTGATAAAGTGTTTGTATGAAAACGCCACTATGTCAGTGCGACTCCAGGACCAGATCTCAATCACTTGCAGCGAGGCGTGAGACAGGGAGATGTTATATCTCCGAAACTGTTCACCGCTGCATTGGAAGACGTCTTCAAGCTTCTGGACTGGAAAGGCTTTGGCATCAATGTCAATGGCGAGTACATCACTCACCTTCGATTTGCCGATGATATCGTAGTCATGGCTGAGACCATGGAAGACCTCGGTACAATGCTCGATGACCTCAGCAGAGTCTCTCAACAAGTGGGTCTGAAAATGAACATGGATAAGACGAAAATCATGTCAAACGTCCATGTTGCATCCACTCAATTGAAAGTTGGTGACTCTGCACTCGAAGTTGTAGAGAACTATATTTACCTAGGACAGACCATCCAACTAGGTAGGTCCAACTTCGAGAAGGAGGTTAATCGTAGAATCCAACTCGGATGGGCAGCGTTCGGGAAGCTACGTAACATCTTCTCGTCCAAAATACCGCAGTGTCTCAAGTCGAAAGTCTTCGACCAGTGTGTGTTGCCAGTGATGACATACGGAACAGAGACGTGGTCGCTCACTATGGGCCTTATTAGAAGGCTCAAGGTCACCCAAAGAGATATGCTCGGAGTTTCCCTGCGGGATCGCATCAGAAATGTCGAAATCCGCAGGCGAACCAAAGTCACCGACATAGCCCGAAGAATTGCCAAGCTGAAGTGGCGGTTGCCCACTGCCACTTCAGCTTGGCAATTCTTCGGGCTATGTCGGTGACATTTCTGATGCGATCCCGCAGGGAAACTCCGAGCACATCTCTTTGGGTGACCTTGAGCCTTCGGGCACATAGCTCGTAGAGCCGACGGCCGTTGGGGCAGAAAGGTTCTCGAGTGGCGACCACGAACCGGAAGACGCAGCGTGGGCAGGCCCCCTACAAGATGGACCGATGATCTTGTGCGGGTCGCTGGAAACTGCTGGATGCGAATAGCACAAGACCGGCAATTGTGGAGATCTTTGGGGGAGGCCTTTGTCCAGCAGTGGACGTCTTTCGGCCGATATGATGATGATGATGATGACTATACTATTTACGAATCCTAGATACTATGCTAGTACACACGGCTACATATCAAGCTATATATTTCTAATATAAGCTGACCTCACATTGTGTGGAAATCCTATACAACACGAGATCAACTTATACTGGAAATTTATAGCTTGATATGTAAAAGTGTGTACATGGTTCCGACCACCTTATTAAAATTTTACGTGGACGATTTCTAATTTGCTCAGATTCCAAGAAACATCTGGTTAGTTAATGAGAGTTTGAATAAAGTGTTGGGACTAACATTTTAATATTTATTTAGGTTTACTTCATAGATAAGATGCTACGAAACTTGACTTACTAGTTACATTTTTTTTTTATATTTTATTTGTATTTACAGTTTATTTGCAAGGTTAGTAATGCAAAAACATTAGAATAACAACGATTTGGTGTCATTTTCAGCTGCATAGTATTCTGAAACCGTAAATTTCTATCCTAGGTGGAAATCGAACCCACGACCTGCGGCGTGAAATGCAAGCATTTACAAACCACGCCAACTGGCTCGTCAAACGTACTTCTATTTTTTTTTTTTTTATAATTTATTTATTATACAGGATTTTCGTACATGAAATGACGATGCCAATCCCATCATACCTTATACTAAGCTAGCTCTAAAACTACACTATACAAAGCCAATAACTAACCCACTGAGTACATAGATGGGTCACTTAATTTTAAAGAAATATAGCATTCTAGCTCGAACCGAGTACGGTTCAGCTAAAATGCTATGAAATACACCAACATCTCTTAAATTTATATTGAACCTTCTTATCACCTCATCTCGCCTACTACCGTTACGGACACACTCTCTCAATATATTATGGTAAACATCTTCTCGTTTTCCACACTATTTGGTGAATCAACTTTTTTCATAAGAAAAGCAAAACTTCTGGAAGAAATGTGTCCGGAACGCAAACGAAATGCGGTAATAATCTGTGGCCGGTTCAAACTCTTACAACTAAACCATGGGATATGAGGAGGCTCAGATTGTATACATTTATACCATATTCCTTTAGTTTTAGATCTTTCATCAAAATATTTTTTGAAAGCTAATGGCATTTGGTTTTGTATTTTGACAAGATTTCTGAGTAATGAGGTAAAATGTCCACTTCTATTCCTTCAGAAATAGCTTTTCTCGCCAAAAACGTACTTCTATATAACGTATAAGATTCAAACATAAACCCACGCTTAAATATAGTGTGAACACTAGGTGGCGCGGTCTCGGAAGTCTGTTGTCTGTGACGTCCAACGCATGACTGCGCTAATTACGCTACTTTAGGTTGTTATGTGTATTGTGCTGGCAACACCTCTTTGTGGAGTTTTTATATGTTGCTACTTGAGGATTTTCCTGTAGTTATATAACGTTTTTGTGAAAGCTAATAATAAAAACTAGAGATTGCACTGGTTCGGAATTCGACCATTAAAGTTCTATTGTCAAATAGTATAAGTATTAAAGACAGATAATATTAATCTGTTTCAATTTTGATACTCATTTTGTAATCTCTTCTGCATGGAATGGTAGGATGTGTAATGGTTTTTTTTTGTAATAAATTAAGATAAGATAACATTATTTATTTGCGTTCAATGTGGTAGGTACATAGGTGGTAGGTTTTATTGTAGTTCTCACATTTAGCCAATTTACGGCATACAAATATACATTTTATAATTTAATAATTCATAATAATATAATAAAAAAACTTAAGAATTTATACATACACTTATTTCTATAAATTAATGCCAAATAAATTTCTATTTATAATTATTATCATTAATATTACATTGTAAAAACTCATTAATTGAATAAAAGCATTTCTCAGCCAGTAAATTATATAATTGCTTTTTGAATTTCGATTTTGGCAAAATTTTATGAATTTCTGGTAGATGATTGTAAATTTTGATCGACATATGATATGAGTTTCTGGCTGAGATATCTGTTTTTGTTCCTGGTAATAACAGCTTGTTTGGATATCTTGTCTTGTATAGTGTAACAAATTAATTTATTTCTAATTCTTATTATATAAAAATATTAGCTTTCTGGACTCCTTCTCCATGTGAACTTTAACTGTTCTACATTTCATACTCCTCCATCTGCACAATTTTCGTAAAAAGGGGTACAAAGATTTTGCTTCTCGTATTAATATTATGATATGGAGAAACTATTTATTACTAATGAAATTTTCGTGTATATTTACTGTAGTGATTCCCAGTTACTATGTCGTGAACGGAGCAGTAAGGAACAAACATTATTATTTCACATATTAATATGTTGCCTTTTGACACACTAAGACACGTAACATATTTGGATGTCTCTACTAGATTTTTCTGTATAGCGTGTTAGAATCGTTCGGAAACGGACGGAAAGGATTATATCGCCAAAAGTGGAAATTTCATCCTCATCACCTGGATGAATGGTCATCTACCACTGTGCGTTTCACAAGAAACTTTTTGTCGCGCACTACCGCTCTGTGGAATCAATTAGCTGCGGAGGTACTTCCGATCTGGTATGACATGGCAACCTTCAAGAAGCGAGCCTATTCTTTTCTTAAAGGCCTTTTGCATTGTCCATGGGCGGCGGTGATCACTTCTCATCAGGTGACCCACTTGCTCGTTTGTCATCCTATTATACAAAAAAAAAAGTAGCTTCCAAACAAAACAATATGAACAATATTTTAACGACGTTTGCACTACTGAGTATTTTCAGCCTAGATATGCAATAATTTAACAAAATAAATAACTTTAATCTGGAGTTGAATTTATGATAAAATATAAGTTAAGAAATAATCAACTTAAATGGTAGACCACCCAGGCGTTAACACGTAAATAACCTTACCACTTCATGCTTCGGTAAGTGAGTTCTACTTTAAGTTCGTTAAAGCCTCTTTCCCATCACTAGTGACGGACGCACTACGGAACTAAAAGCCTCTAACGAGCAAGGTGCTCGTCACTTCCGTTAACTCCGTAACTTTGCTTTGAGCTTTATAGCAACGTTTAAAACTTCGATCTTTTACGTCACCTTTTAAAAGCATCTTTGTAGAGATAACGCTTGCTTTTAGGTAATTAAAAGCATGTCTTTGACAAGCAATAAATGAAATACGTAGGAATTACTTAACAGAACAGACTCACTGATTTTTTAATATTTTAAATCAACATAAGGCAAATCAGATTCTGAGTGCTCATTGTTGGTCACTGCAAATTCTTTTAATTGCCTCTAAGCAATTAAAAGAATTAAAACAGAGCCATTCCAAGGGTGTTGTAGGTATCTATATACCTACAACACCCGTGGAGTTTTGATCTCCTATTCTTCTATTTTAAGGTCTCTCGAAAAATCCGGAGCAGGGAGCATATTCAACCTCCATGAACTCCTCCATTTTACGTTGTTTGCTAATAACTGAAGTTGTAAAATCATATGCTTAAAGTAGATGGAATTAACCATTATAATAAATACAAAAAAACCTTGGAGCATCAAACACATTACCATCTGATTGCAGAGCCTGTACTATAGCAACCAGTCAACTAATAAACATACTTAAATATTGTGGTGCAGTATCCCCCGACAACTAACATACTGCCATCTGGTTAAACTTGGCAGAGCCTGTACTATAATAATAATATCTAGGGACAATGTCACACAGATCATCCTAGCCCCAAACTAAGCAAAGCTTGTACTATGGGTACCAGGCGACGATATACGTACTTATATAGATAGATAAATACTTATATACATAGAAAACATCCATGACTCAGAAACAAATATTCGTGCTCATCACACAAATATTTGCACTTGCCGGGATTCGAACCCAGGACCACCAGCTTCGTAGGCAGGAGCACTACCAACTAGGCTATGGCAACTAGACAAATGTTAAACATACTTACACACTATATACATACATACATATTATGGATAAATTACAACCAGACCGAACAAATAATTGTGCTCATCACTATATTGCAATAATTTGTCCTGGGTGACAACTGACCCAATCTCTCACCTCATGTGATAAGGTTATTTTGCATTTACTTAGGATGGAATAGTATGAATGCACTGGTACAACCGGAGTGTGAAAACCTCATAGAACATTTTCTGACCAATCAGATAGATCGATAGATAGAGTACACTTTATACACCAGAAAACACAAAAAACAATATCTTAAAGAAAATACAGGTACAGTAGGCGGTCTTATGGTAACAAATGTGCATGAAGCTTTTGAAAGGAAAGGGATGAAAATGAATGTTGGTAAGACGAAAGTAATGGTATTTGAGAGGGATGAATACACGACAGCTTGTGATATTGTGGTTGGAGGAGAGAAAGTCGAACAGGTGAAAGAGTTTGTATATTTGGGAACTTTGTTTACGAGAAATGGGAAATATGAGAAAGATATTGTTAGAAGAGTAAATGCGGGGAACAGAGTGAATGGGGCACTACACGCCTTTATGAGTAGCCGACAAGTCTCAAAGAAGGCTCGACTGGCCGTGCACGATGGAGTGTTAGTGCCAACTTTAATGTATGGAAGTGAAAGTTGGGTATGGCAGAAAAAGAATGAAAGTAAAATAAATGCAGTGGAAATGAGAGCTCTGAGAAGTATGTGTGGTGTGACTTTGAGAGACAGAATTCGAAATACTGATATAAGAGAGCGTTGTGGTGTGAAAGAGGATGTAGTCACAAAGATTGAAAAAGGTATGCTGAGATGGTTTGGTCATTTAGAAAGGATGAATGAAAGAAGATTGACAAAAGAAGTATACCTGGCCTGTGTGAATGGGACAACCGGAAGGGGAAGACCACGTCGAACATTCTCTGACCAAATTGGAGATGTTCTCAAGAAAGGGCAGGTCAGAAGTACCCTAAACCGGCGAGCATGTATGAAGAATATAATGACAGTAATCGAGGCAAAAGAGGTGTGCAAGGATCGTAACAAATGGAAGTCCGTTGTCTCTGCCTACCCCTCTGGGAGACAGGCGTGAGTCTATGTATGTATGTACATATATAATATTATACATCTTTTTAATTAAGGAGTTATGCAGGAAGAGGTTACTAAAAGAAGTTAAGAGATAAGAAGAGAAGTGATAAAGATATTTAGAGCGATAAAAAGTGTTTTTTTTTAAAGAAACTTTGAAGGAGGCTAGGGTTTGTGCACGCCTAATTTCTACAGGAAGTAAATTCCATAGCCGGGCTGCTTGGACAGAAAACGAGTTATCAAAAAAATCTGTAGAGTGCACTGGGATATGTAGTTTTAAGTTCTCTGATGATCTCAAAGGCCTAGAATGTGTATCACAAACGAATTGAAACCGTTGCTTAAGGTAAGTTTCTCAAGAAAGTCCAGGTCAGAAGAACTCTTAACCGGCGAGCATGTATGAAGGATATAATGACGGTATAGGATATATGTGCAAAGATCGTGACAAATGGAAATCAGTTATCTCTGCCTACCTCTCTGTGAAACAGGGGTGAGTCAATGTAGTTACTAAGGATTTCTTATCTCTTCTTTGTCCGAGCTTTTCATTATTTTTAGGAGGCAACAAAATATTTTCCGACTACAATCTTTTACTCTGCTGTCCATAAATTTTCATTCATCGTCCAGTTTGTTACATTTGAAGTACTTTCCACTTTGATAACAACATCAATAAAACATTAAAGAACGAATTTCTCAAAGCGATCCCCCTCTATCATCACTTGATCTATCAACAATAAATTCGGGCATCGCAATAAGCCTATAGCAAGTTTTACGAGCACTTTTATAGGTACACTTAAAACTCATCCTGATAAGAAATGATTGCAAGACATTATTTTATTTCCTTTTTTGTTGGGAAATGTATCTGTCTTATCTTCTACGTTTAAAGTCTTCATTTTTGTAACATGAATGCGAAAAGTATACTTGTATATTTTTGTTTCAAAGTAAGTGTGACTTGACGTGACTACTAAGCCAGAGCTCTGGCTTAGTAGTCATGTATCACTAACCACTAGACCAACAGGCCAGTGTAAATAATTATTACTGCTTTTTAATAGCTTTTCAAAAAGCAGTAATAATTATTGAACCCCTTTTAAATATTCTTTGATTTTATTAATGTGGAAGGGAAAGCATTCCCTGTCGAAAACAATAAAAAAAGATATATATCAAAATATCAAATATTATCTCATGCAACGGTGAACTTGCCCTAAACAAATTGAAAACCAAATTTTTTTGATAGTTTTAAAATCTCATTGTTGGTGAGAAAAAGGTGACGAATCCTTATCATATTTTAGAGATCATATTATATCAAAACAGGAAATTAAATTTTAATCTCATTTTGTGTAGAAATATTACTATTGTTAATTCATATACTGCTTCCAAAGAATACTCTAACTGATTCATATTCCATTTACATGATACGATCCTGTTTTTATTTCTAAACTTTTTGCCAACTTTCAAAAGCAAAATTCGGTAACGGTATAGAATCGGAATGAATAACGGAGTTCGTACCTACGAGTTCTGTTCGTATAATAACGTAACTACATTTGGCGTAACTGGATAATGCAATTTGGTAAGACGAACGGTGAATGGAAGTTGAAAAGTAAGATACGGATATGGTTTTACATTTTGTTTGAGTTTCATATTCCAAAGAAGTTTTAGTGTTTTGAATGAAATTATATTTATTTCTTCCTTTGATCTTACATATGTTTTTTTAGAATTGGCAACCGGAAGTGGCAGTGGGCAGGGCACATAGCTCGTAAAACTGACGGCCGATGGGGCAGAAAGGTTCTCGAGTGGCGACCACAAAACGGAAGACGCAGCGTGGGCAGGCGCCCTACAAGGTGGATCGACGATCTTGTGCGGGTCGCGGGAAGCCGCTGGATGTGTGCAGCGCAGGACCGGCTATTGTGGACATCCTTGGGGGAGGCCTTTGTCCAGCAGTGGACATCTTTCGGCTGTATCATGATTTTTTTTAAGATTAAGCCCGTACTAGGGAAATTAGTCCCTGTGTCGGGTACTTTACAAACGTCTAATAGATGGACAGAAAGTACATCGAGACTCCGGACAACTATTTATGGATCACATTTCATTCACGGACACAAAATAACTACTTAATTTTTTTTTATATTTAGAAATATACTCCATTTAATTACATTGATTAATTACAGCACTATAACACTTCTATAATCGAGTACAGTAAATATAATCTATCGAGACCATATTTTGACACGACCAACTCGTAGCGCTATCCAGGACAAAGTGCCCATTCATTAAGTTTGTCTATCTGTCAAATGTCACCGCTTAGTGTTGGCAGATAAATAATTGTTATTTATAATCGATATTATAGGTTAGTCGTTTTTAATTAAATATATTTAATAAAAAAAATGCAGCTTGTCTCAAACGTACTCCATATGTATGTTTCTATGTAATTTTCTAGCAAACAAATAAAAAACAAAATAAATTAAAAAGTTATTTAATAAATAGTCATAATTATGTTTCAACATTAGGCAACATATTTTTACTAAAAACTTAGCTACATGCCTACATGTGACCTCAATTTCCGCATCAAAACGGCTTCATACAACATTGCAGGTCGTGCCAGGAATCACAAAGTTCATTATTGCCATTGGAAACTGACATAAAGGACTGTCTAGTAGATTTAAACAGTAGTTCCGAAGAATTAAATTGTCGACAAATTGTAAAGGAAATGTGACTTGGCTTTGGATGTAGCATGTTTTGTGCCAAGATATGATTAAGATAAAGTATTTATTCTGAACAATTGAATTAAATGAAATATAGACATAGTACCTATATGAAGTTACTAAATTCAAGTGCTAGTATTTTCAAATGTAACACAACTATAATATTCAATAAAGTTTCTCTTGTGTTCTAAAAGAATATGGACCTAATTTTATATGTGTGATATATCTTAAAAGGTAGGTCCATATTGTTTTAGTTTTATAATTATCTTAGTTAATGCTTGATTTTTCCTTTTTTTTTGTAAGTACATTAAACTGGCCAAACCACATGATACAATTTCAAAAAAATTAAACAAATATAGCCTAAGTGTTTGGCCTTCTAGAAGTGAACACAGCATTCATTGCACAAAAATAAAGATTACAGTTAGGTTAAATGACAATCAGATAAAATTGAAATTAATATTAAATTGGTAAAAAAATATAAAATTAATAACAACAAAAGAATAAAATGAATAAAACCTAGTTACTGTTATTTACACCTATATCAGTTACCGTTTAATTTCTTATGTCTAGTCTCAATGAACGAACTTCTATATTCTATTTTGATATAAATAAAAAAGTAATATAAATATACAGGAGGACTTCCGCAATATAAATAGTTATTATTATTATTCCTGTACTATTATAATATAGGGTTACGATGCCTAAAATAAACTATATAATTATTATTATTATTTATTATCTACTATTACTTTTAAAAAAATATCAATTTGGTTACAAAACTTGTTGTAAGCCGAACACAATCATTGTACCGACAATGGCAAATGCTGACTGTAGTTCGTACGTCAAAGAGCCACAGTGTTGTATAAGAACGTGTAGAAGTGTACGTTACCGTTACGTTAAACATAAATTGTGTATTTCAACAATCTCGTGGGCATTATTGTGGCTTATTTGTCTTGACTTGGAACCTGGTATGAATTCTGCTGGCTATTTTATCAACAAATTTGTCTGAAAATTGTTACTATGTTAAAATTAATCGGAAAACGGTGGCTACTATCATAACGTAAGTATTCATTAATGATTTAATATATATTTTATTTATAACAGTAGACATAAATTTCTGATTCTGTTTTAAATTTGATGGAAGTGTATGAATGTAGGTTCGATAGAAATAATAAATTCATTAATTTTTGGCAAACTAAATAATATATGAAAGAAATGAACATCATTACAATTTCAAAAAACAGACTAATAATGTAACATAGACTAATCCATAAAATAAAAACGTTAAATAAAATGACAGTCTTTGTACACAGGTGCATGTAAACTCACCCAATTTCTTAGGAATGTTCGAGTATGTATGGGCAGTGGTTACCCTAGCGTCACTGTTATTGTAAAAGGAGTGATACACATAATGTAAATACTAGATGAATAATCTAATATTGCATACTACCCGTCTCCACAAAATAAGTAACTCTTTTATGGGGCAATGTATAAGATTCTATAACAAACTCCGCAAAAATATTAGAGAATTGTCTACGGATAAGTTTAAAAGAATTATTAAAGTCAAATTGTGTAGCAGGGCATATTACAAAATTTCTGATTATTTAAGTGATAAAAGTGCTTGGGATTGTGTTGTTCTGAGTCAACACACATGATTGTAATTAATTTTAAGTATACTTTATTTTAAAAAAGGAATCCTACTGAGTTTTCTGACAGTGTTTCTCTGTAGCTGCCACGTCATGCACTGCACGGTAGGGTAAAAAATATGACGATTCCACATAAATGTAAAATTATTACGGAATAAATAATTTTTGACTTTGATACGCTCAGCGACTGCTATCTAATGACTACAACTGGATCTATGGATTGACCACGAGGCTACTTGCTTAACCTCGCCGATAATTTACGGACCAGTGAGAGCATCTGACTATGAGCGCCTTGCAGCAACGACCACAAGGAGACTGTTGCTGCAGACTGGGGGTCTGCAGCAACAGTCTCCTTGTGGTCGTTTCCAGTAACATATATAGATAATATCCGCCTACGCATCCTCCTAACCGTTACTAAAAACTTCCACAAATATTTCCGAAGCGCTATAATTGCTTTAAAATTCACATACACTGCTCAGTAATTTAATATATTCGTATAAATAAAATAAAAAATAAAAATAAAATAAAAAAGGTTTTTATTCACGTAGACTTTAAAAAAGCGCTTGTAAATAGTCAGAACATGTTTGTAGTATTATAGTTGTATACATTATTATCTAGTAACATAGATATTTAGGTACACATTGTATTGATTGTATTAAAACATTTATAAAATTTATTTTATAACAGCAATGATATTTATCTTACTCGTATCAAGTTATGTATATTATGTATCTCACTTTATCTATCACTTGAGACTTTACATGCCGATATCTACGAGACTGGTAGTTACAGTGTAGTAGCAGCTTATCGTGGCAGTATATAAAAGTCTCGTAGCTGATCTACTACACTCCATATTACGATAATAAGTTTGGTTCTACGAGAACCATCTACAACACTACGGCTGCTACACCCAGCAGGCGTAAGAACGTAGCAGCCTGTCGTAGCATTGTTGTAAGGTTACAACAATGCTACGACAGGCTACGGCTATGGACTAGGTCCATAGATTCTATTTTACCATATCTTGCTACGCTCCGTATTTTGACAATGTAAGTACTAAGTAGTTTTTTTGTAATATCTACCTATCCGTAGAATAAAATTACTTCTGCATAATGATAACATTATAGGAGATCGATTTGAAATAATTAGCTATAACACTTAACATATTTTTTCTAGCCATTTGATTATTTACAGATTTTTTCTATCGATGTATACAAATAATAAGCTGGTTGTTATGCGTTGAAAATAAAACAAAGTTTTTTACTACAACAATGCATCAAAGTCTTCATATAAATTACGCAAAATATGATACTACCTATTATACCCTTCTTTGTTTAATTTTATTATTTCTGTGTGTACAAAAAATATTCCATAAAAAAACAGAAAAAGATTTAAATAATAAAATACTGAACTAACACGTGAAATTGAAATCTATAAAAATCCTTATAAAAAATGCACGTGGCATGATAACTGTTACTTTTCAATTTACCGTAGTATGGTAATTGAGGCAACTTACAAAGTAATAGCCAATTTAAAACCCATCTCTCCATGAGACTTGCAAGATATTTTCAATTACCTTTACCACGATGCGTTCCTGTATCGTTCATATCCACCCTTAGAAAATTAAGTTGCCAGTACGCGCGGTAGTTTGTATATTATTAAAATTGTTCATAGTTGGTCTTATTTATGTAAGTTCTATTGAAATAGTCATGTGTATAGTGCAGTTATCATTCATTTAGTCAGAGAGCCCTCTAGTTAGAATATATTAATGACGGGCCTGTTGGCGTGGTAGGCAAATGCTTGCTTTTCACGCCGGGTTCGATTCCCACCCAGGAAAGATATTTGTGTGCATGAACATGTCTATTTGTCCTGAGTCTGTGTGTAATTTATCTATATAAGCTCTGCTTAGTTTGGGATCAGATGGCCGTGTGTAAATATTGTGCCAGGATATTATTATTATACGCAACAAACAACAAACAGGTATGGAGTTAAAACTCGTGGACCATGGTTCTCAGGTGCTCGATCACTTTTAAGGATCAAAGAAATCACTTTTAAGAAATTTCCAATAAAATAATAAAGCTACCCGTGACGAGCGGGCTGGCTTTATTATAGAACCGAGATTAAGCATTGTCATACAACGTGGCAGTGCTGCCAATCTTCTCGGAACGTTACCTTGTGATGCCGATGCTGAGCATCTACTGGATTGCCTATGAATTAATCTATATTAAAATTTCACATTTTATTTCATTTTATATTTAGTTCCGTTTTTAATTTATCTATTTTATATCTTATATTATCTTAAACCATAATCATCATCATCATGTCAGCAGAATAACGTCCACTGCTGGACAAAGATCGCCCCAAAAGAATTCCACAATGGAGTTTTGTCCATCATTTGGAGGAATATGCTGTAATCGCCACGCTTGGATAACTGGTTGACGATCGCAGTATGATGGTCCTAGTATTTTCTATTTTCTTTTAAGATAACGCGGGCAGCATTTGGGAATCTAATCTCTGTGTCGCGGGGTACTTTACAAACATATAATAGACAGACACAAATTACATCCAGACTCAACAGAACAAATGGGCATGTTAATGCACACAAATATCTTTCCTGGGTGGGAATCGAACCCGGCGTGAAAAGCAAGCATTTGCCAACCACGCCACAGGCCCTTCATTAATATATTCTAACTAGAGGGCTCTCTGACTAAATGAATAATAGCTACACTGGACAACTATTTGTGGGTCACACAAATAGTTGTCCGGCGCGGGACTCAAACCCGCGACGCGAAGCGGTGAGGCGACACGTGCAGTCCGAAGTACTGCTGCCTATTCTCTGATATTCCCTCTGATTGACTTCTAAGCCCGTACGGCGTGAAATGGGGTGGCATTATTTTTTGTCACCAACCAAAGAGCAATAAAGAATATACAATATTTATTAGTGTAGTCCGATTATAAACGGGAACTGGGACGTAAACCGCCGTCGGAGCCTTGAAGCACGCTTACTCTTAAATATGAGTTCCCGGTCCGAATTAAACGTAGTATGTATAAGTACTCATGTTATATGAAAAATTTACAAGAGTAAACTCGTGTGGAGAAATTACGATCAACATGTTATTTGCGCATCTATTACATATAATAAAATCGTAGGAAAGTCATAACTGTACATTGAATATTTTTTCAAAAAAAGATACTTGGGGCGTGATCTACAATCGATATCGAAGCCAAAAATATAGTTTTTAGATGTTTTGTCTAAGTGTCTGTTTGTCTGTATGTATGTCCGGGCTAAACTCAAAAAGTACTGCATGAATATTACTAAGAGGTCGGGTCAACATAGGCTACATATTATCACGCTATCACTTACGGGGGAGGAGCTATGATCATTTATAAAATTTAACACGGGGAAAACCGCGGGGCACAGCTAGTATACACTATTTGAGAATCGAGTTTGTTATTTAAGACTTTGCTTGTAACTTTTACTGTTATCTGTAAGTAAAGAACAAAATTATAAATAGATAATATATGATTACAAATTTCATGGAGAAATAATTTTTAAATAAAATGGGATAGCTAAATTTTAGTTATTTCTACAAATAAAATTGAATTTGCTTCATCATCATCATAACAGCCGAAAGACGCCCACTGCTGGACAAAGGCCTCCCTCAAAGATCTCCACAATTGCCGGTCTAGTGGTATATCGAAGTGTTTTTTAAAAAAAACGGGACTAGTCCTTCCCTCTTACCCACCACTGCAACTCCTGTAAGCCAGGATCAACAGTGGCACACAATGAATTGACACTGAGCGGTGAAGCTCAGGCATGCCCCGGGGAATCGCTTTAACTGTCTTGGATCCCGCAACGAATTTAATCAGAAACAGAAAAAGGAGGAGTTAGAAAATGAATCAAATCAAATGATATATCGAAGTGTTAATGTGTTTGTATGAAAATGCCACTATGTCAGAACTCGAAACATATCCACTTGCAGTAAGTTGTGAGCCAGAGAGATGTTATATCCCCGAAACTGTTCACCGCTGCATTGGTGTGCACCTTCAAGCTTCTGGACTGGGAAAGCTTTGGTATCAATATCAGTGTGTGTTTTTAGTGATTACTTACGAAACAGAGACGTGAACGTTTACTATGGGCCTTACCAGGCGGCTCAAGTTCACCCAAAAGTCAGCAATTGTCAATTTTCCCCAATTCAAAGTGAACCTTATGCATTTCTAATAAAGTTGAAAATCTATAAAAGATAAGAGGTAGCTGGATATGCTGGCGTCTGTACAAAAGAACGTAAGAAATGGCAAGAAAGAAAGGAAAAATATAGCTATCCTATATTTATAAACATCGCACATAGAAAATGTCTTTTTTCCGCAAAAAACCCATAATTTTCATTTCACTAAAAATGCTTCTGAATTATTGCATGGTTTGGCTATGGTAACCGATTTATGAGTCTTGATTAAATAATAAATAAAAATAAATAAAATAAAAAAGGTTTTTATTCACGTAGACTTTAAAAAAGCGCTTGTAAATAGTCAGAACATGTTTGTAGTAATATAGTTGTATACATTAGATATTATTTCTAGTAACATAGATATTTAGGTACATCTTGTATGAAAACATTTATAAAATTTATTTTATTACAGAAATGATATTTAGCTAGCTCGTATCAAGTTATTGTCAAGAGATTATGTTTAATTATCTAGTTTAAGTCTAATATTTTTACTACATATTGTCATACATATTGATTATTACCTAAGACTTGTTATAGTTAACAAGTGCAGGTATGTGAAACGCAAGTGCAGTTTTTCTCTTTTTTGACGTCAATCCAGCACTGATTGATTGATTTATGAACTTACCTTAATACATCATTACGGCGGGAACGTAAACTCATCGATCAGTGTTGGATTGACGATCATTTATGTACTCGCCTTAATGACTGAATTGACGTCATAATTGTCTGACAGAAGGTGACAAAGAGGACCTGCGTTTCACATACCTCCTTTTAACATCATTTTCTTGACTCTAAGATATCTCCGGCGGGGTACATAGCTCGTAGAACAGACTGCCGTTGGGGTAGAAAGGTTCTCGAGTGGTGACCACGAACCGGAAGACGCAGCGTGGGCAGGCCCCCTACAAGATGGACCGATGATTTTGTGCGGATCACTGGAAACTGCTGGATGCGAATAGCGCAAGACCGGCAACTCGGACCAGGGACCACTTCTACTCGTACCTTTTCTAATTTGGTAATAGGCTACTGGGCCCAAGTAAGTTTAACTATTGGGACCATTTCTGTTCTGAATATTCTCTAGGGCTTAACTGGTCCCAATAAAGTGGTACTGGCTTTAGAAAAGGGAAATAACACATAACGGAAGGTTAGTTGGTCTCGTTCGTTTAGTGTGACTGCAGTATTGGCGCTATGGTTACGATGCATGGTAACCTTGCGGATTTGATCTTGTCAAAAGTCAAGTATTGGTCTGATTTATATATTTGAAACCTTTCTCACGATACAGGACTTTTCCAGCGCGTGGGTATTGTCTTTAAAAAAACGAAAAGAGGAAATTGTGTAATCATCACTTTAATTTTTTATTCCACAATGAATAAATATAAAACAAAAGTGCAGTTTTTTATTTAAACCAAAATACACATAACGGATTTTGTGGATTGAATTTGGGGACCCGCAAATTGGGGTATTCATTCATTGATAACTACATTATAGCATCAATAATATTAACGCAAGCACGTAACCTAATACTAATGGCGTCACGTTGACCAATAACCTATTAGGCATATAGATTGTAATTATAATGGCAATAATATTGGCATTTCTGATCCTGACGGCTATCGATAGATATTTGGTAACAATATCTGATGCGATCTGTCGTCAAAGCACAGGTTGATTAGCTGTTATAATCTTTGCTAGCTACGAATAAAATAAAAAAGGTTTTTATTCACGTAGACTTTAAAAAAGCGCTTGTGAATAGTCAGAGCATGTTTGTAGTAATATAGTTGTATACATTATTATTTCTAGTAACATAGATATTTAGGTACACAATGTATTGATTGTATGAAAACATTTATAAAATTTATTTTATAATAGCAATGATATTTAACT
Source organism: Pseudoips prasinana (assembly GCA_951640165.1). Lineage (NCBI taxonomy): Eukaryota > Metazoa > Arthropoda > Insecta > Lepidoptera > Nolidae > Pseudoips > Pseudoips prasinana. The sequence goes on along the minus strand of OX621259.1, from coordinate 9,932,136 downwards.
AGCTCGTATCAAGTTATTGTCAAGAGATTATGTTTAAGTTTAATTATCTAGTTTAAGTCTAAAATTTTTTTACTACATATTGTCAATGGTTCTGTCTATATTAAGGTATTATTATTATGACGGATCTTGTGTTAATAACGACGGTCGCGCTTTAATGCTAACACCGGATCCAAACAATGAATAAATACATACTGGCCAAAAGTCATTGCAGCCAAATGACGTCCACAGCTGGACAAAGCCCTTTCCATAGAGCTCCCGTAAGTTCGTGACAGATGGAAATCCGTTGTCTCTGCCTACCCCTCTGGGAAACTCTGGCGTGAGTCTATGTATGTATGTGATAAAACAGACCGCACGGACGCACTAATTATTTTTTTGGAACTTTTATACTGTATTCGACTATATCTATGTACTGCATTGTGAGCTTGACAAGTACAAGTGTAAGTTAATATCCAAGTGTTGAATAAATTTTATTATTTCATTTCATTTCATTAACCACACCAACACAAAAAATCGTTCCAAAGCAGTAGCCGAACAAAGCAAAAATAATATTAGCAAAAGTTAAGCAAGTTAGATTTGTATAACAAGTATTAGTTAAGTTTGTTGAGTGCGCTAAGTTAGAGCGAACTGAACCGTACATGATGTGGAATACGAGCTACGGGTCTATTGTCCACAATGGAACTATGTCCATCATTTGGGGGGATAAGCCACTCTTTGCAGATGGCCAACCCTCTATGTCCAGCTCTGGGGCTCTACCGGCTAAGTCGCCGAACATCGTTTTCGTGAATGGCGTTCAAATAAATAAAGGTTAAAAATGACTTAATCAATCGATAAATCGGCTTAACGTTGACAATCTATTCCGGCCCATTTATGTCACATGTGGTCATGGAAGCCAATTTAATGATTGATTAAGTAATTTTTATCCTTTATTTATTTGAACGCCATTCACGAAAACAATGTTCGGTGACTTAGCCGGTAGAGCCCCTGGCCCATTAATGACGTCACATGTGGTCATGGAAGCTGATTTAATGATTGATTAAGTCATTCAACCTTTATTTATTTGAACGCCATTAACGAAAACAATGTTCGGCGACTTAGCCGGAATAGCCCCTGGACGATATCAGGTTGATGATAATGTCGATTGACTGCACGTGTGGCGCAGCGGCTAAGACAGTCAGCTCGCCGCTTCGTGTCGTGGATTCGAGTCCCGCGCCGGACAACTATTTGTGTGACACATAAATGTTATTCTAAGTCTCGATCTATTGTGTCCATCTATTATAAATATGTTTTTAAAGTACCCCGTGATACAGGGAAGAGATTACCTAGTGTGGGAATTGTCTTGAAAAAAAATTACTATCATTTATTTATATAGTTTTAATAAGACCTTTATAAATAATAAATTGAATGTTCTATTTATCTAAGTCTTAATGTATATTTTACTTTAATTTTGATCCCTAACTTTTGATTTAGGTAACTACGTGCCTATTTACCATTGCCAATCTTATTAAGTTAACGAAAATAAAACCGATTCAAAAAGAACCGCTGCTACTTAACAAATATTTTTAACTTTTTAAGAAAACATAACACCTCGCAGTGCATCTAAACAAAGTCTGGCACAAAGTGCAAATAAGTTTAGACTACGAACTAGTTTTATATAACTCGCTTGGCGAACCTCAACTCAGTAAACTTGGTTTACTTAAGCTTACTTAATTTTTTGTAGAAAATATCATCTGTTGCTTTCAGTGTTTTATGTCACACATCGAGTGATTAAAATAGTTCTTTTGTAATATATTTATTATTAATCTAGGACCTTTGTTTAGCAGTGGAAGTCTTTCGGCTGATATGATGATGAAGGTGATGATGATAGGCTCAGTAGCAAATGCTTTTGGAAATAAAATATATGTGATTACACATATATTTTATTAAATAAGATGTCATGAAAAAAACTAGTTTAATTTCTTTTCAAGTAGTATTTAGTTATTATTTTACACTGACAGTCCCGAGCATAGAATCAGGAGTTCTCAAAAGTCTAAAAAGTGACTGTTACTATTGATTTAATAGTTAACATAAATAATCTCGATTCCTCAAATAATATTACGAGTCAAATCGATTTAAGAAAATATATGAGATGATTTAGCCATTTAGAAAGGATGAATGAAAGAAGATTGACCAAAGAAGTATACCTGGCCTGTGTGAGTGGGACAACCGGAAGGGGAAGACCTCGTCGAACATTCTCTGACCAAATCGGAGACGTTTTCAAGAAAGGGCAGGTCAGAAGTACCCTAAACTGGCGAGCATGTATGAAGAATATAATGACAGTAATCGATGCAAAAGACGTGTGCAAAGTTCGTGACAGATGGAAATCCGTTGTCTCTGCCTACCCCTCTGGGAAACTCTGGCGTGAGTCTATGTATGTATGTGATAAAACAGACCGCACGGACGCACTAATTATTTTTTTGGAACTTTTATACTGTATTCGACTATATCTATGTACTGCATTGTGAGCTTGACAAGTACAAGTGTAAGTTAATATCCAAGTGTTGAATAAATTTTATTATTTCATTTCATTTCATTAACCACACCAACACAAAAAATCGTTCCAAAGCAGTCGCCGAACAAAGCAAAAATAATATTAGCAAAAGTTAAGCAAGTTAGATTTGTATAACAAGTATTAGTTAAGTTTGTTGAGTGCGCTAAGTTAGAGCGAACTGAACCGTACATGATGTGGAATACGAGCTACGGGTCTATTGTGCACACACTTGAGGGTAGGTTGACTACAAAATTGACAGGAGAGAAATAAGTTTATTTTAATACATTAAATCAAGAAACATAACATACATTGTACATAAGTATTTGACGGGCCCGTTGGCGTGGTTGGTAGGTGCTTGCCTTTCACGCCGTAGGTGGGTTTGATTCCCACCCAGGACAGATATTTGTGGGCATGACCATGTCTGTTTGTTCTGCCTGGGTGTAATTATATATTATAAGTATGTATTTGCTAAGATTTTGTTTCACTTAACGATGATGTCGCATATTTCTATGTATGTAATCATCATCATCATCATCATATCAGCCGAAAGACGTCCACTGCTGGACAAAAGCCTCCCCCAAAGATCTCCACAATTGCCGGTCTTGCACTATTCGCATCCAGCTGTTTCCAGCGACCCGCACAAGATGGACCGATGTATGTAATGCTTCAATTTAATTCTTAGCGAGACATTAAAGTAAAGCATTTATAAAGAATTGTGTAAGAAGGTCTACTGATTTACAGATGTTCTATAATTTTCCAGCATTAATGTTTACAATCATTGAAACTGAAATTCGTATCATATTTACAAAAAAATGTATGTATGTATAAATTAATAAAAACAATTATGAATGATTACTTACCCAATAAATAAAAAATACTATAAGAGACTAATTGTGAAGGACCTGCACGAGTTTTGCATGTAATCTGGTCATTAAAAATGTAACTTGTTGGTTAAGGTTCTATCTCTTTCTATTGTCAGAGCGCACATCCGTCTCAGTTATCATGAGTGTATCTGTTGATGATTACAGTTAGACTTCTGGCAACCTACCAGAAGTCTTATTAAATCTGATACCCGATCAAATATATTGGTTACTGGTTCTAAGTATATTGTTATTTTTTTAAACTGAAGTCTGCAGCTAGAAGTGAAAACTATTTAGTGTTTATTTGATCCAAGTAGCGAGTGGAAGATGTTACTTCTCACCTCTAGGCGGTAAAAACTCATAGTAATTACTTCCCTCCCTATGGTGGGAATAAATTTTAATATATAAATAGAACTACATGTGGTTAGACAGTCGGCTTTGAAAAATCTAACATACTTAAGAAAATCTGCGGTCATTTGAGTATATAAGCGGATAGTGTGAATTTAAAAAAAGACCTTCCTTTTTTACGAATATTCGATCAGGTCACGTGTCCTGACGCGATTTTAACATTTTAGCCATTCCAAAAATGCACAACGCCGATAAAGAAGTTTTCATTTAAAAAATCCTGATAATTTGATTGGAATGGTTGGTCACCGTACATACAGACAATAATACAATTACCTCTTCTGAACTTAGTAGCAAGTTAAACGTTCAAAGGCGGCAGATGGTTACTTGATACGATACCTACCACTTTATTCCAATGTTACACTTACACTCAGTAGTTTCCTTGACTCACTCTTAATTATATTGTGGAGAAAATGGTCTCTTTCTGTGAGAGAGCTTGTTTTGCGGGAGGAGGTAGTTATTGAAACTTGTTTTCGTATATGATACACGTTTATATCTACATACATAGATAGATTCACACCTGTTTCACAGAGGGGTAGGCAGAGACAACAGATGTCTATCTTTGCACACTATTTTTGCTTCGTTTACTGTCATTATATTCTTCATACATGCTCGGTGGATTAGGTTGCAGGAACATCTCCGATGTGGTCAGATAATCAATTTTCTACGAGGTCTATTACGCGGTTTCTTTTTATCTAGGTACTTTTCACCAGGCCTTTTTAGAGAACATCTCCGATTTGGTCAGAGATTGTTCTACGAGGTCTATTACGAGGTTTTTTGTCTGTTATTTTATTTTGTAATTTTATTAATCGACTATTATAGGTCAGTAAAACACCACACCTACAACAGGAATATTAAATAAAATATATTTAGAGCTAAATAAACATACCTAGAAAACAAAAACAAACAACAATCTATGTCCCAAAAATGGGAAATCATAATTTTAATCGTCCGGCGGGACTCGAACCTGCGCCATCTACCAATCCGTGGTAGGCGCTCTGCGTTAAGCTACGAACGATACACGCTAGCAGATCAAATTTAGGATTCCTTAGCTAACACCCTTCCGGAGGCTAGAAACATGGCCGACTGATACGTTCACAGTTGCATGTGAAAGATCATATCATACTGATAATACCTTTTATTTTATAGCATTATTCGCAATGCAAAGCGTTTATCTAATCTCAAAAATGGGAAATCATAATTTTAATCGTCCGGCGGGTCTCGAACCTGCACCATCTACCAATCCGGGGTAGGTAACAATCTGTGTTGTAAAAATGCATTTATTTAGTGGCGTTACTCATGAGCGTTTCTGTAAAACTCCTTACGTATTGAGTTATCTTAAACATTTAAATTTAAAATCCGAAACTCACACGGGTAATGATCTTGACAATTTCAATAAATTTAAATATCAGCCATTTACAAGAGCAAGGAATAGGCGTGACTAGATATCGTGTTAAAGAAAACTCAATTTGCTATAAAAACGCAGCGATTCGATCCCGCAGTTACATTAATATGTACTTTCATAGTGAGTAATATCTTTATTTATTTAGATAAAAATAAAAATTTAAAACTAATAGGTTACATTCATTCAATAATAAAATGACGCCAGCACATCAAAGTACCCCAATCTGTCAAATTTCGTCAATTGAAAGTGAACCTTTTGCTTATGTGACAAAGCTGAAAATCTATAAAAGAAATTTGACAGATCAGGGTATCTGGATGCTGTTTATAGTCTTATGATTCCCAAATTAGTTGAAAATTCTGTAATTTGATAGACAGTCGTGACTCATAAGTAGTCGTGTTGAGTTTGGGTGTATTTTGTGTCCATCAATTATATGTATGTTTGAAAATTACTACGTGACGCAGAATATATTCGACAAAAGAACAAGTGATAAGTAGGTAGTGTAATAATTTATTTGTTTGACCTATTTATGATATTTCCTAGTAGCTCCTAAGTTCTCCATTATACAGGTATTATATTTAAAAATAAGCTTCCCAGCCTTTCGATCGCTTTAAATAAATGCACATTTAAAACACGTTTAAATAACGAATTTGAAATTTAGTATACCTGTTCTTTAGGCAACAAAAAGATAACTACATACATATGAGAACGGTACCTATATAATGTATTGTTTTCTGAATTGAAAATGCTAAAAAAAGAACACTATACCTACAGCATTCAAGAGGAATCCTTCCTCCGCAAATAGATTGTTCAACATCTAGACGTTTGTAAAAATTGTATTTCCGCTCTGAAGCTGAATTTAGCTGAAACTTTAAGTGGCGATTTATATAAAGATTTTTTACTGTTGCATATTTTAAGAATTATTGTCGCATAAAACATACTCGTCCACACAATATTCGTAATTGGAGTTCAAATAATCCTGTATAAAAGGATTTGGTACTAGAAACCCTACACTTCAAATATAAGTGAGTTAGAGAGTTATTTCGCTCTATCAGCACCTCGTCTCCTCCTTACAGAAAATAATCCAAGTATTAGTATTATACTATCAATGAGTGTGCAGATGCAGAGCAGTGCCCGCGGACTTCGTTCCGCGTTATAAATATTTTTGTCCCTGCCCGTTTGTCAGTCGTAATACTTCGGGTTAAAAATTCGGGATTAATAAAAATTATGATAAGGAATCATAACCTATGACACTCCAAAATTACGTAGCTTTCTATTGCTGAAATAATTTTGAAAATCGGTTCGGTAGATCCAGAGATTACCCCTTACAACGTCACAAACTCACAAACGTTACCGCTTTATAATATTAGTATAGATATGGCCGTGTCGTTTCTGGCCTAGAAAGAATGTCAGGGCCACCCCATACCATCCCGTGGGTGTCATAAAAGGCGACTAAGGGATACACCAGGTAGTCAGGCACCAGCGCCACCTGTGCCAGCTACCACCTAACTTCGGTCGCCAACTCGCATCCCAAGCAAGGTGAATATACTATTAAACATTGTTCATAGCTAGATTCTCTCACCGGTCCGTAAGCGATCGATGAGGTTAAGTAACTAGGCTCGCGGTCAGTCCATAGATGGGTGACCGACAAAGTGGTTTTAATTTCTAAGCATCTCCGTGCTTTGGAGGGCACGTTAAGCTGTCGGTCCCGGTTGTAGTCATTAGACAACAGTCGTTAAGTTATGTCAGAGGCCTAGTGGGTGGCTTGAACAACTCTGACACTAGGGTTACCACTGCCCATACGATAAAAAAGTAAGTAACATTGTTTACAGGTGTTAACGCGACTAACCTTCATTATTATTTTACGATACGTCGGGATCTAAATAAGATACGCGAAAGTATAAAAATGAAAAAAAAAAAACTACATGTAACGTACATAAAATATTGTACTTTACGATCTTAAATATTTGTGTGATATCATTAATTTCACGTAATCTTTTTCTTTTATGATTTGCATGCCACTGCGTCAACGCAACATATTGGCCTATTAATTTGATTACCTTATTCTAACAGTTTAAATTTAGCGACCGTCGACGCTAGGTGGCATTATATTAATTGTTAATAGGGTTGGCACGTTTCCAGAAACATGTGTCCGATAAAATGCAACACAACGGTAACGTGCTCTCGTAGTAATACCTACATAAATATCCTCCTAGCCAAATTTCGGCCATAACGGCCAGTTAGAGAGCCATCTGCGCGGGACATATTATAGTGCACAAACGTAGGAGCACTTTCTATTCCATCACTCTCACGATCCAATGGGAGGCCGAGCGACACGACTGGAAGGTGTGAAGTGCTCGCGACTAACCTTTATTATTATTTTCCGAAACGTTGCGATCTAAATAAGATACACGAAAATTTAAAAGAGTATAAAAAACTACATGTAATGAATATAAAATATTGTACTTTATCTTCAGCAAAATATTTATGTTGAATCATTAAATTCACGTGATCTTTTTCTTTTATGATGTGCATGCCGTTGCGTCAACGCAACATATTGGACTATTAATTTGATTACCTTATTCTAACAGTTTAAATTTAGCGACCGTCGACGTTAGGTGGCATTATATCAATTGTTAATAGGGTTGGCAAGTTACCAGAAACATTTCACACATCCGATCCGGTAAAACACAACACAACGGTAACGTGCTCTCGCATCAATCTCAATCTCAATGTCCTCCTAGCCAAATTTCGGCCACGATGGCCAGTCTTAATAGAGAGCCATCTGTGCGGACCATATTATAGTGCACACGTGTGTGCGCAAACACAGGGGTACTTTCTATTCCATCACTCTCATGATCCGATGGGATACGACCGGAAAGAGGTCAGGTACAGGATTGATGGCTTTACGTGGTCTCCGAGGCACGGGGGTATAATACCGCCAACTCCCAGACTTTAGGCTGATACTGAAAAATTTATTTTTACAGAAAAATCCCAAAATCACTTTTGGCCCGGCCCGGGATTTGCACCCAAGACCTCGTTCTCTGCGGGTGAACACGCTACCGCTAGACCAACGAGGCAGTCAATACCTATATTACTGTGTCATTGCCACAATGTAGAAAATTTGATGAAAGTTATAGCTAGATAGATATCTTTATTGTACGCCAATAGTAAAAACACAGTCACAGGAGGGGTATAAAATAAAAAAGGTATTTAATTACGTAGATCTTGAAAAGCGCTTGTTTAGTCATAACATCTTTTTATTAAAATTAAGTTAGCATAATTATTTCTAGGTGCAGACGCCAGCACATCAAGCTACCCAAACTGTCAAATTTCCCCCACTGAAAGTGAAGTTTATGCGTATGTGATAAAGTTGAAAATCTATAAAAGCAATTGTACAGATTGGGGTAGCTGGATGTACTGGCGTCTGTATTAGTACTGTATTGATATTTAAGTATATGTTGTTTTATATAAATGCCATTACTTAAATTGAATATGTTTAGCACTAGCTTCACTCGTGCTTAGTTAAGTCAAGTAGTTCCATGTTAAGACTATTTTACTTAAGATGTGGATAACGATGTGGGTTACTCATTAAAAAATCCTATAAACTATAACTTAGTTATTAAGAAAAGTGAGTAACCGTTTGTATTCCCGAACAAATAGATAAGTAATTAAATAAATAAATAAATAAGTACACGGAGTGTATGAAAAAAAAATATATAACATTTAATTTATGATTTTATGATTTAGCTAGCTTGTATTAATAATTGTCAAGCTTTAAAGTGTTAGATATAATTTACTACATCTAGTCTGAATGGTTATGTCTATATCAAGGTAAGAATTCCATATTATTATTATGTGTATTATGTGTATAACGACGGTCGCGCTTTAATACTATAAACGGATCCAATACGCCAAAACTGAAATATATAATTAAAATGTATACAATTGGCAGTCTTATATTTTACAACCAAGGAAAGGACATAATTATTTTATTTATTGATTAATAATTTGTCTGCACGTGTGCCGCAGTGGCTAAGACAGTCGCCTCCCGCTTCGTGTCGCAGGTTCGCGTCCCGCGTCGGACAACTATTTGTGTGACCCATAAATACTTGTTCTGAGTCTGGGTGTAATTTGTGTCCGTCTATTATATGTTTGTAAAGTACCCCGCGACGCAGGGATTTAATTCCCTAGTGCAGGCGTTGTCTTTAAATAGCAAAAAAATAATAATAGGGATCCGCTTCATAGTTGTCTTGGATTTTGCAATATGATGGCAGCCCTTTAATTTTTAAGAGCAATTTCCAATTGCTATTTGTTTTGTAGTATTATCCTATTACTGTTTTTATCTCATTTGATGTGCAAGCCAGATTCAGAATCAGATACTTTATTGTGGATTATAGGTAGGTAAAATACAGATGTTGAACAATATTTTAAGATCAGCCAAGTCCCGCCTTTTGGGCATACAATAATTAAAACAATAATTTCGTAACACAATGTCAATAAATTAATTGACTAAGCCATTCTGTCGACGACTTACAAATGGAGTATTTATGTGAAGGCATTATGCAGCATGTTTCTGGCAAATAAAAATCCTATATTTTATTTTTACTTAGAATATCCTAAAATTTACATCATATTTACTTGAATACCCTATTCTAGCAGATTAAATTTAGAAACTGTCTACGGTAGGCGGTGCTATATCAATTGCTAGTAGGGTTGGCAAGTTACCAGAAACCAGTCCTTCTGTCCGATAAAACGCAATATTGTCATAAGGAAGATAATTTGATTAAAACAGTTTATTTTTAATCTTGTATATTGCAATATGATGGTAGGCAATTACTTTTAAGAGCCATGCTTTTGCGCTATTTGCTTATTTATAAGTATTCCTCATTTTCTTCCCTGTCAATTCTACCCTGCCACGACTGTTTTGTTTTTGTAAATAAACCTATTATGTATAAGTCAAGAGCCTCCAAAAATCAATAATAATGTAAAATAAAAATTGAAAATTCTAAATAAGTAACTGAAAAATGGAATCAGTTCAGATTTGTAAGGTGATATAAGAAAACTCGATTTTGTGAGTATTACGTGTTGATTTTTCATTTACACGTATGCGTAAAGAGCGTGAAAGAAATAGTATTAGATAAATTATTATGTAACTTGTTATATGACATATTGGTGACTATAATTAGGATTAACTTAAATTAAGTTTTTTAAGTACTACTGTTAATCAAGTAATAGCATGCCTGTGTCACTCAGCTTTTTCTATTTAACTGTACAAATACACCAAATTGTTAGACCCGAACTAATCGCTGAGATCAGTATTTTTTCTAGATTGGAAAGGTAGTCATTGTTCCCAATGGAAAACTAAATAACTGACGTATAAATGGCCATATTATTTAACAACAAATGGGTAACGAAATGTACCTACAAAGGTTAATACTGCTTCATACTCTACATTGTCGACCAAGAAGATTATCTTTTTGATTAAAAATTAATGAAGCAATATTATATTTATTGAGATATTCCTTTGTTAATTTATGTTTAGTAGCAGTGTATTTGTATGCTTACTTTAAATTTTGGAATAAAAAAATCAGCCTTTGTACCATCCGTATATTGTCACTCAATTAAAATGTCAGCTTGTGTAATCAGCAAAACGACAGCTCCTGTGACGCTGTTAATAAGGTAGTCGCCTCGGTATTACCGGCGTCGTCGTATTGTGGGTTCGATCCCTATTCACAACAATTGTTTTTGTTAGCCATATATAGATGTCCTGGCACTGATGTGCTCCGTGAAAGATATCGGTAAAGATTTCCCTACATTTGATTACTTTTTTATATAAAAAAACTTACAAACATACTGTTAAATTGAATTTATTTGGTCTTATAGTTCATCATCATCATCAGCATTGTCATATCAGCCGAAAGACGTCCACTGCTGGACAAAGGCCGTCTTCAAAAATCTCCACAATTGCCAGTCTTCTGCTATCTGCATCCAGCGGTTTCCAGCGACCCGCACAAGATCATTGGTCCATCTTGTAGGGTCCTGTCCACGCTGCGTCTTCCGGTTCAAGATTGCCACTCGAAAATCTTTCTTATTGTTCAAATTAATGAATTCAATAAACGTAGTGTATATTTTCGCAGATCCCATCAGAGCAGTTAATAATAGAAAACGAAAATAGACTCCCCATTTATATCGGGGTGATGAGACTTACAGATAGTCGGCAGGTGAGTAGGAAGCAGTGGCTGCCAGAACTGAATACGTGGTGAGTCACAGCCCACCTTAGTACAAAGGTCGATAGAAGCGCGGGTTGGAGACATTAATAATAATATCCTGGGACATTATTTACACACGGCCATATGAACCCAAACTAAGCAGAGCTTGTACTCTGGAAACCAGATAAATGATATAGGTACTATGAATAGTACTTTTCTTTTGTAAATACTTGCTTATATAGATACTTAAACTCAGACTCAGGACAAACAGACATGTTCATGCACACAAATATCTGCCCTAGGTGAGAATCGAACCCACAACCTCCGGCGTGAAAAGCAGGCATTTGCCAATCACGCCAACAGGCCCGTCTCTTACAAGGTTTAACTGTCTGATTCAAATCAAATCAATTTTAGTACGCCTGTGATTTATTTATTTATTTATTATTATTATAATTATCATGCATCTGAGAGACCTCAGCAAATGTGTGTGATATCGAAGACCTCGCTAGGATCACCCGTGGTGAGACCATCTTTTCAATGCGATTCATGTGTGAATTTTTCTCTTTATTGCGTGCTACCGGTTACTCATCAGTTAAATATACATATTATTATTAATATCTCCATCTTTTAAACTTATTCGTAGACAAATCATTTCAGCTTCATTCATTAAATTTAAATTGTTCAAGCGGGGCATATTACAAAAATTTTCATTATTTAATTGACAAAAGGGCTAGGGATTGAGTTGCTTAAAGTCAATTCATAAAGAATATATAAATATATGGAAGTTATTTTTTTAAAGAATTCCTATTGTATTTCCTGGAAATGTTTCTCAGTAGCTGTCACGTCATGCACATGACACGTCAGGTAGTAAGGTAAAGAATGAAAATTATTATTATTTAGCATAAGCGAAACATAGAATTAATTAAATTTTAAGATCTTAGCGCACCTGTTATCAATCAGACCAAATCAGTCAAACGACTATTCGTCTGGCAATTATTCATAAACTCCGCCAGAAGCGTACTGGGCGCATGAACAACTCTGATACTAGGGTTTTTTTTTTAATGTATTTAACAAACACAAAAGAAACATATTATAAAGAGAAACAATAATAGTAACACAAAAACCTCTTGGGCTTGTGCGTGCTAGTTGTAGTCCGTTGTGTAGCTGACAAACTTACTTAATAGCTAGGTTTGTCTTATATTCTTATATAAGGTACTTAACATTACAATTCACAACATCTAGGTAGGTATTATATATATATATATATATATATATATACGATAAAATAAAGTAAGTTGAACTCATCTCAGACGCCTACTGTGACGCTTGAAGAGCTTAAACTTTATTAACTTTGTACTCAACGTGTACTTCTCAGCATTTTTTATTCCATTTAGAAACTACAACGCAACCTAATATATAACCTAATATACTGAGACTCTAGATGCTCCTATATTATATCGGTTTTGTTAATAGCCTACCAAATTTTAAGTTATATCGTAGTAACTAAGATTTTATGTGTGTATTCAATAAATAATAAGACTTAAATTATTAAAATAAAATAAAAAAGGTTTTTATTCACGTAGACTTTAAAAAAGCGCTTGTAAATAGTCAGAACATGTTTGTAGTATTATAGTTGTATACATTATTATTTCTAGTAACAGATATTTAGGTACACATTGTATTGATATATAATAAAACATTAATAAAATTTATTTTATAACAGCAATGATATTTAGCTAGCTCGTATCAAGTTATTGTCAAGAGATTATGTTTAAGTTTAATTATCTAGTTTAAGTCTGATTATCTAGTTTAAGTCTAATATTTGTAATACATATTGGCAATGGTTCTGTCTATATTAAGGTGGTATTAACTATCATAATGCTTAGTCAACATCTAATTATAATGAAATGTCACTTTTATTTTATTGTTAATAATGATAGAACTGTGAGCTAGTCCTACCAGGCAATCGTATCTCAGACGCCTACTGTGACGCTTGAAGAGCTTAAACTTTGTTAACTTTGTACTCAACTTGTACTTTTCTGCATTTTTTATTCCATTTAGTAACTACAACCTACAACTCAACCTAATATTATTAAAATAATATTAGGTTACGAACGAAAAGCAATGCTTTGAAGGTGTACACGGACACACCGAACGAAAAGCAATGCTTTGAAGGAGTACACGGTCGCACCGAACGAAAAGCAATGCTTTGAAGGAGTACACGGTCGCACCGAACGAAAAGCAATGCTTTGAAGGAGTACACGGTCGCTCTTTTATGAGTAACTCTTTTATAGGGCAATGTTTAAGATTCTATAACAAACTTCCCAATTATATTAGAGAATTGTCTACGAATAAGTTTAAAAGAATTATTAAAGCCAAATTGTGCAGCAGGTCATATTGCAAAATTTCTGATTATTTAAGTGACAAAAGTGCTTAGGATTGAGTTGTTCAGAGTCAACACACATGATTGTAATTAATCTTAAATATATTTTATTTTATAAAAGGATTCCTCCTGAGTTTTCTGGCGTGTTTCTCAGTAGCTGCCACGTCATGCACTGCACGGTAGGGTAAAAAATGACGATTCCACATAAATGTTATTTTTGACTTTTATTTTATTTAACGTAGCAACCGACTACAATATAACTATCTCTCTTCCACAACATTGAACAAGCTTAAGTCCCCACATCTTAATAATTCAAGAGCTATTCAACACCAAATCATCCGCTACATAAAACCTGAACACAAATAAAAGAAAACTGCCAAAAGTACTGCAGACAAGAAAATATGTAATAAATCTTACCTCTGTGGTGAAAAACTTGAAACACGCTCTCCGTTCTCACGTCTTCAGCTATTTTAACAACCGGCCGCGCACCTGCAATAGGAATATAGTTTTACTAACTGTGCTCTAAGGTTTTACCCGCGTTAAACTTCACAAATTATATTATACTAGCTGTGCCCCGCGGTTTTACCCGCGTTAAACTTTATAAATTATAGTAATTATTCATGTAATAAAATCGTAGGAAAGTCATACTGTAGATTGAATATGTATTAAAAAGGATACTTAGGCCGTGATCTACAATCGATATCGAAGCCAAAAATACAGTTTTTAGTATGTTTGTTGTGTTTGTGATTTACTTCAAATTTTGCATGAATATTACCAAGAGGTCGGCTCAACATATAGGCTACATATTATCACGCTATCACCTACGGGGGAAGAGCTGTGATAATTTATAAAATTTAACGCAGGTAAAACCGCGGGGCATACCTAGTGTCCAATATGAAGAGAAGACAAACTGCAAGACGTCTCCTAAAATATTAAAATAGTAATCACGGCACTTAATTGGCTTTATTCAAAAGATCAACGGTCTCACCAATGTCAAGTTAAGCCCTTGAAAATTTTATATAAACTTAAGTTCCTTTACTAAATTGCCTTACTTATTAATTTCCAATCAAGAAAATTTGAAACATTAACTCGTTAGCGATATTAACATGTTTAAATGTTCCCCTTTATGTTATTAACACGATTAATCTTCCTTTTGTTAAGTCAAAGTTAGGTAACGAAATTAATTTATGTTTAAAATTATAATGTATAACATACATAGCTGTAATTAGTTGTATAGCTATATTTTTAATAGTCTACCAATAAAAAGGACTCGCGGTAGACAATTGCTTAAACGGTTGGATACTTTAAGATATTAAAATAATAACGCTCGTTTTTTCGCGACCAGTGGCAGGAATGAAACTCTTAAGGCGTAAGGCGTATTATTGAGAAGTTGTCAAAAAAGTATGGTATGAAAAGCTTAGCGAGCTCGATAAATGGAATCTTTTTTTTACCATGCAGGTATTGAAAACTAATATTGGTCGTTTTGCAGACTTTCGGCTTGAATTGTATAGCAGAGTTGGAAATTGAAAGAAAAATTACTTCTGGATTCACAAAAACCATAAGCATATTTAACTTAAATTTTACAGAATTATTATACTAACTGAATATAAATTTTGTATTTAAATCTTGTATTAAATATATAAAAATGCTACTCAATTTGAATTTGAATTACAATATTGTATAGTTTAGTTGTTATTGCACTAATATTGCACGTACAGCCTTAGTTTTCGTGGTGGAATCCTTTTATACATTCCCGCCGTTTGGGGCGACGGGGTATGTGGGAGTCCCAAGGATTACCCTCTAAAACCACCACGGTAGCCTAGCTTCTAGGTGCTTTTAGTGATGGCTACGGGAACTCGAAATAATTTCCATCCAGAACCACCACTGCTGTACCTACTCCGCTCATGAACACTTAAGCTGTAAGATACAGGGGCTCTACCGGATAAGTCGCCGAACATCGATTTTTTCAATGGCGTTCAAATAAATAAAGGTTAAAAATGACTTAATCAATCGTTAAATCGGCTTCAACGTTGACAATCGATTCCGGACCATTTATGACGTCAAATGTGCTCATGGAAGCCGTTTTAACGATTGATTAAGTCATTTTTAAACTTTATTTATTTGAACGCCATCCAGGAAAACGATGTTCAGCGACTTAGCCGGTAGAACGCCAGGTTATCACATAGTATGACTGAGACTGAGAGACACTCTAGATGCTCCTATATTAAATCCGTATTTTAATAGCCTACCAGTTTTTAAGTTATATCGTAGTTTTGTGTAGATTCAATAAATTATAAAACTTAATTTTTTATTATTATGGAGTACTACTGTAGAAAAAATATAGCTAAAATTTTGATAACCTACACATGATCCTTGACAATAACTTAATTTAAGTTAGCTACATATCGATACTATTATAAAATAAATCGTATTGTAAATTATTTCCTACAATCCGTGTACCTAAATATCTATATGTACCTAGAAATAATTATAAATTAATTATATTTTACTACGAACATGTTCTGACTATTTACAAGCGCTTTTTTAAAGTCTACGTGAATAAAAACCTTTTTTATTTTTTATTTTACTCCTTGTGTTAAACTTTATAAATTATAGCCTACGTGTTAATACAGGGTGACAGCTAACTCCATACCATATTTTATTAAAATCGCTTTAACCATTTAGACGTGAAGAAGTAACAAACATACAAACTCTCACATACAACTTTCGCCTTTATAATATTAGTGTGATTAGTATCGCACATACTTGTCCAACAGAGACAACTCATCTACAGTTGTCCCTGTTAAAATAGACAACCCCCGAATTGAAGTAGTTTTTTTGTTATTTACAGTTAAATTTGTTACATGATATAGACGACGTATTTGGCTAAAATTATAACTAATAGGTAAACTCGGCTGAGATTAACGAGGAGCACTTAACGCGCGTAATACTTGTGTAACTATGAACTTGAGAATCGCTTCTAAGAAAACTATTCTCACTCTTAGCTTTACGTTTTAAGACAGCGTTAAAAATAAAATCTATGAATTAAAACAGATTTTATTCACGTAGGTTTTATAAAGCTAATAAGCGCATTTAATAATAATAAAACATTTATTTCAGATTTGCATCCTATCCCATCCGTTAGTAAATTAATCTTAAAAGGCTATGTGAGTATAAAAATAAATTAAATAAATTAGCCAACCTCTACGACTTTGCCCACCCAGTTGCTTAATATGGGGTTGCCAAACTGCTCAAAAATTATTCTCAGAAAGCTGTTGTGACTACTCCGCGTCTGGTGTAGTATTGACGACACCCTCTTGCGGATGATCGCATGGCAACCAAAAATTTATTTGTTTATACTTTGTTTTTTTATATCATTATTAATAATACATATTTTGTGACGACTAACACGTTGCTAAACTCGAAAAAGCCTATACTATCGCAACCAGAAAACTGTAAAATAAACTTAAGAACACAGAACAAATAATTGTGTTTATCACACAAATATTCGTCCTAGGGTGGATGGGAATCAAACCCTCGACCTCTGGCTTAGTAGTTAGTGTCCCTAACCACTACACGGACAGGCCGGTCAAATAATCAGAACATGATGTTTTTGCGAGTAGTGTAAGTACTTTCAAGAAGCTTATACTGGCGAATGCCCGTTCTACGCCATAACGGTACATTTAAGGAACCACCTTTACTAACTATGTAGTCAAGATTAAGAACTTTATTGTTGATGTATTATGTTGTTCATACTATCTTTTCTCTTATTTTTGCATAATTGTTCGACTCTCAATTTGAACTTACTCATATGTTTTAACTTTATCTGTGGTAAACGGTGTGGAAATCATAATGAATTATATTGTGTAGCGTAAACATTATTATGGTGTAATATTGTGATATTGTTAGTTTACACAATAAAAAAAAAATGGTTGTAGTTATATATACATATGTATGTGACAGTCGCTGGAATCCGCTGGACGCGGATATCGCAAGAACGGCAGTTGTGAAGATCTTTGAGGGAAGTCTATGTCCAGTAGTGGATATCTTTCGGCTTATATAATGCTGATAATGAATATAGTTAACTATATATAATGATTTCTAGGTACATGTAGATATTTAGTTCTGCAGTTTGTATCCAATCATTTAGAATTAGCGTTTAGCTCATGACATCGAAGTCTGAATATAATAAGGTCCAGGGTTATATTATCAGGTCAGTTCAAACAGGTTTATTTGTATGTACAGACGCCAGCACATCAAGCTACA
The DNA here is from genome assembly GCA_951640165.1 of Pseudoips prasinana. NCBI lineage: Eukaryota > Metazoa > Arthropoda > Insecta > Lepidoptera > Nolidae > Pseudoips > Pseudoips prasinana. The sequence goes on along the minus strand of OX621259.1, from coordinate 9,914,081 downwards.
CCGATCTGTCAAATTATTATTGAAAGTGAACGTTATGCTTAAGTGATAAAGTTGAAAATTTATGTAAGAAATTTGACAGAATGGTGTGGCTGGATGTGCTGGCGTCTGTACCTCGCAAAAAGAACTCGTTTACCCTCATGTCATGGAGAGCAAATAAAATCATCCCTTCGATCTATTCTATCCTGTTCTATGTGTCATATAATATATAAGTATGTATAATATATATATATATATATATATATATATATATATAAGTAGATATGTATTTACAAATGAAAAGTAGTTAATGTAGTATATCAGTTATTTGATTTCCATAGTACAAGCTCTGCTTAATTTGGTATCAGATGGCCCTGTGTGAATAATGTCCCAGGATATTATTATTATCTTTTTCCGGTACACTCACGGCCTTATTCAATAGGTACTATTCTATAAAAATGACTTCCTCCTCTCTTCAAAGTTTGCCGCGCCCTACAGGATCCATATTTGTACTGTTTGCATTTATTCTAACAACTTTTCTGATATTTATGTTTAAATTAATATTAACACGTCAACAAAGTTCAACTTGGTATAGTGCTAAACTTTGAACACTTTTTCCCAAAAAACGAAAATTTCGACTTATTTCTTTTTTATTTCTGTTTTATTAAACGTGCGATATGGTGCGCGGTAAATAAATTACATTATTTCGGAATGAACTAATGTAGGTATATTGACTTCAATGACATTTTATGCCATTATATTTCATTGTATAATTTGAAAACTGATGTAAAATTCATCCCTATCCAATTTGAAAACAACTGGATATATTGTTTTGTAGTGAAAACTTTGCGAACAATACAAAGACATAGTTTTAAAGTAATTAATTACTTTTATAGTACTTGTAAGCTGTTTGTTTTTATTTTTTAGAGATTTACTACCGGAAAACAATAGGAACCTGAATAGTTGCAAAATAAAATTTCGACTTATTTCTTTTTTATTTTTGTTTTATTAAACGTGCGATATGGTGCGCGGTAAATAAATTACATTATTTCGGAATGAGCTAATGTAGGTATATTGACTTCAATGACATTTTATGCCATTATATTTCATTGAATAATTTGAAAACTGATGTAAGATTCAGCCATATCAAATTTGAAAACAAAGTTGGATGTATTGTTTTGTAATGAAAACTTTGCGAACAATACAAAGACATAGTTTTAAAGTAATTAATTACTTTTAAAGTACTTGTAAGCTGTTTGTTTTTATTTTTTAGAGATTTATACCGGAAAACACTAGGAACCCGAATAGTTGCAAAACAAAATTTTCACCTTACATCAAATTTGACTTTCACGCCACAGGTCGTGGGTTAGATTCCCACCCAGGACAGATATTTGTGTTTTTGTTCCGAATCAGGCCGTAAGTATCTATATAAGTATGTATTTATGAAAGAGAAGTAGTATATTAGTTATCTGGTTTACATAGTAAAAGCTCTGCTAGTTTGGGATCAGATGACCGTGTGTGAATAATGTCACAGGATATTATTCAATATAAAAAAAATTACCTGTCAGACGTAAAGGTATGGCTTTTAGCGAAAATTTGTTACTCTGTATAAAGCAAAGTGTAGTAATTTAATATTTATTATAATAATATCCTTATTCAGTTCAGTAAATACTTAAGTGTTATTCTATTTTATTTAGTTTTTATTATTGTAGTTCAGTATGTGTATTTCAATGTATTTGTATGTTTGTAAGCAAAATATAAAGGATTTACTTTGTTAACAGCTTCATTACCATGTTTTAAACAAATAAAAAAAATGAAATTGAATAGCAAGGCAAACGCCCGAGGGTGTCATCTGAGGATAAATGATCACCGCCGCTTATGGATTCCCGCAACACCACAGGAGCCGCAAGTGAGTTGCCCGCCTAAAATTTATTTATTTTATTTATTAAAATATTATATATAAAATATAATATTTATTTTTAAAATATAACATAACGGAAACGAAGAGTGCTAAGGATCTGCTTATTTCGTAAGAAATTTCTTCCAGCAGACCCGCGACAGGAAACAAATAGTTAAAGATATTCAATAATGTGTGTAGGTCAATAATAAACTTACATACTAATAATTTACATAAATACGAATATACCTACACCTGTATTATTATACTCACAAGTTAAATTTAAAATACACTAAATACTAATACTAACTGGATGAAACAGATAGATAGTGTTCTTGATTTGTGTTTTGAAAGAATAAATAAAATTGCATATTTGGCTTTTTAATTAATTTTTTTAAGGGATTACAGAATAATATAGGCACTCATAGCTAGATGCTCTTACTGTTCCGTATTGTTAACGGCGAGCTTAAGCAACTAGGCTCGCAGTCAGTCCATAGAAGGGTGACCGCCAAAATGGTTTAATTTCTGAACGTCTCCGTGCGTCGGAGGGCACGTTAAGCTGTCGGTACTGGTTGTAGTCATTAGACATCAGTCGTTAAGCCATGTCAGAGGCCTACTGGGCTGCTTGAAAAACTCCGACACTGGGGTAACCACTCCCCATACAATAAGTAATCTTACTTTATTTAATACATTGAAAATGCATTTCAGTGTTGTTAATTACAAGCCTCTACGTATTAAAAATATACGGTTTAAGACATTTATTTCTCAAAACAGAATACAATTCACTTATTATTGAGAAATACAAGTAATAAGGAACGGCCACTAAAACTATAATAATATAAAATTAAATGTATTGTGTTATTAATTACTGTCGGTCACCTTAGCCTAGTTGGTAGTGCTCCTGCCTACGAAGCTGGTGGTCCTGGGTTCGAATCCCGGTAAGTGCAAATATTTGTGTGATGAGCACGAATATTTGTCTCTGAGCCATGGATGTTTTCTATCTATATAAGTATTTATCTATCCATATAAGTATGTACATCGTCGCCTGGTACCCATAGTACAAGCTTTGCTTATTAATGTTTTTAAACTTTGCGATTTGTACACATTTTTATATACTGTGGACCACCAAAATCTTACTTCCAAAATCTTTATCGCGATGAGACCCGTGTCCACAGTATATAAAAAAGTTTTGCTTAGTTTGGGGCTAGGGTGATCTTTGTGACATTGTCCCTAGATATTATTATATTAATTGCATAAATTATGTGTTTAGTAAAGATGACTAAGGGTAGTTTTATTTCCATTTCGACTAACCAAGTCTGATTTTTCTAAGTACCCATCCTTCCGTTTGATACGCTAGTCGGGAATATTACCAGAGTAGGCAAAGCAACTAATGGTTCCTATTACGTATCGTTATTTGAAACGAACTGGGTCGTCATGTAATTTCAAAATTTAAAGAATCGAATGGACTCGCTTCTTGAAGTTTTGTCATGTCAGATTGGAATTACCTTCGTAGTTAATTGATTCTACTGAATGTTCATACACAGTAAAAGTTTTTTGTGAAACATACTTGCACATTTTAATAATTTTTTTTTTGTGTTACGTCATCGTTATATCAACCAAAAGACCTCCTCTGCTGGACTAGGTTTTATTTTATTTGACTGGCTTGTTGGTCTAGAGGTTAGTCACCCTGACTGCTTAACCAAAGGCCGTGGTTTCGATCCCTACCCTGGATAATACTTTGTGTGATGAGCACGATGATTCGTTCTATGATTATTTATTTCGATAATTTTTTTATTTTTTATGTAGGAAGAACCACGAAATCTAAGTTACCTTACCCCATATGTAGATATGATTTTAGTAGATACTTGCCTATCACGCCGTAGGTCGTGGGTTCAATTCGCACCCAGTACAGATATTTGTGTGCATGAACATGTTATTCGTATTTTTTTATTTATTATTTATATAATATATTATATATTTATTTACAAAATAAAAGTAGTATATGTAATATATCAGTTTTACAATCTCTGCTTCGATTGGAATCAGATGGCCGTGTCAGAATAATGTCCCAGGATATTATAAAATGTTAATTCCTAAATTTTACAAAATATTTGATATATAATTTCGAGATTTAGAAAATCTGATTAATTATACACATTTACTTTTTGAATCAATATAATTGTTGATTCTTCAGAAATATTTAACTAGGCGTTCATAGATAGTTGTCTCACCGATCCGCAAGTGATCGGTAGGGATAAGAACTGAGGCACGTGATCTATTTATTAATAGGTAACCGCTATGGTGGCTTAGTTTTTAAGCGTCACCATTCTTCAGAAGGCACATGAAGGTGTCGATCCCTATTGTAGTGATTAGACGACAGTAGTGTTGGAAATGACTAAAGTGACTGAATTAGACTGACTGTCATTTACTGTCAAAAATGGTTATTTTCAGTCAATTTGATTTCAGTAATAGTTAAGTACCTTTTAAGTTTTTGTAGTTGATAAAAGTCTACAACTTCTATATTGTGGTTTTTATGACTTATAGTATTATTATATAGTGTTAATCATTTTACATTAATTTCTAATCATGCGTTAATTTAAGACAAAATGGCAACTTCGCATTGCCTCACGCATCGACTTTGATGTCGTCTTATCGTCGTATCTTATATATAGATATATATCTCATGATATAATACAAAATAAAACGTTGCTTCATTTAAACTTGCATATAAATTGGGTACCTAAATAAATAAATAATTGAGTGGTAGTCGAGAATAGACAATAATATTTGAGTCAAATTGACTGAATTTGACAGTAAATGACCGGTCATTTAAGGTTTATGACAAGTCATATTCAGTCATTTTAAAACTATAGATTAGTATTTGTGTATGTGCCCATAAATAGTTGTTCTGAGTCTGGGTGTAATTTTTGTCCGTCTATTATATGTTTGTAAAGTACCCCACGACATAGGGATTAGATTCCCTGGTGCGGGCGTTGTCTTGTAGCAAAAAAACGTCTGACGCGGCTTAAAGACTGTTGGGTAATTACTTGTAGCCTACTGGTTAACTTGAACAACTCAGACTTTGAGATGACCTAACTCTTAAAGCGCAAATGCACAACCTTTTCTATTATAAATAACTGTTTGGTGAAATAACGATCGAATCCTTGCCAAGTTATATATCAGCAACTGGCTGGCTGCAACATTAAGATAGACAGATGTGTCCCGGGAGTTAAATTTGCTGTGCAATCCCGATTCCTAATCGTAGCTGTGCAAGTTAGATCTATATATTTTCATGTTTTTGTAAAAAAATATGCTTGGAATTTCTTTCTGGGTGTTATCACACTAATATTATAGAGGCGAAATTTTGTGAGTGTGTGAGTGTGTATGTTTGTTACTTCTTCACGTCTAAACGGCTGGAGCGATTTTAATAAATATTTGGTACGGAGTTAGCAGACACTCTGGATAAATAAATTAAATTAAATTAATTAAAATAAATTGCAGCCTATGTGTAACATAGGCTGCAATTTATAAAGTTCAACGCGGGTAAAACCACGGGGCACAGCTAGTTATCTATATCAGTATGTATTTACAAATGAAAAGTAGTATATAAGTTAACTGGTTTCCATAGTACAAGCTCTGCTTAGTTTGGGAGCAGATAGTCGTGTGTGAATAATGAAAAAAAATTCTCAGGTTTTTTTATTATTATTTCTGTCTTTTTTCTCAGAGTCAACCACCTAGGAATTCCGTTATAATAAATAGTAGCAAAGTAACTTGTTATTTATTTAAGGTATTTCCAATTTTTTTACGTGGTACAACCGATGTACGGCCGAACTAGTTCTAAACTGCTGCATTTAGACGGTCACCGTAGCCTAATTGTTAGTGCTCCTGCCTACGTAGCTGGTAGTCCTGGGTTCGAATCCCGGTAAGTGCAAATATTTGTGTGATCAGCACGAATATTTGTTTCTGAGCCATGGATGTTTTCTATGTATATATAAATATTTATCTATCTATATAAGTATGTATATCGTCGCCTGGTACCCATAGTACAAGCTTTTCTTAGTTTGGGGCTAAGATGATCTGAGTGAAATTGTCCCTAGATATTATTATTCCAAATTATTTATTTAAAGTTATTAATATTAGTTTTTAACATATTTATATCTATAAAATTGAAACAAAAAAAAAACAATTTATATAAATAAATATGTAAAAAATAGAGGTCCTCCAGCGGCGAGGTTTGACGCCCTAGGCCGCCGGTGGTCAGGGCGAGAGAGTAAGGAACCTCCTCTTAATGCGTGCCGTTCCCATTATTGCAGCCTTTTTATATTATTATAATTATTGTGAGCTAATATCTTAATGCCCTTTTCTATAGCTATACTGCTTAATATTATAAATGTGTAAGTTTGTGATCATGGATTTGCACGTTTGTTACTTTTAACGCAAAAACTGACGAATAGATTTCGATGAAAATTTATAGTAATATAGCTTATAAATAAATAATAATAAATTAATTCAAGAAAAAATGTGTACAAAATTATATCTATTTATATAAAAATAATTAATACTAAGCTATAGACAGTTTGTGCCTGTACTACGTTAAACCTGTACCACAGGCGTTCTAAAGGCTTAAAAAGTATACATTATAAAAAATTGTAAAATCAAACAATATTTAATTTAAACAAGTCCTAAACCTAAGATATAACGTTTCAAAATTAACTTATTGTAGAATACTAAATAACCCCCCAGTCTCATCATAGGTCAACTCTTGTAAAAAATACTGACTATACTTTTACAATTTATATAGTTAAGGTTATATATATAGTGATTTATTTACTTTATTGTAAATATATATGGCCCGAGAAAAGGATAAAACCTGTTTGTATAAATAAACTTTGACTCTGATGCATTAGTGCAGATAATATCTTTCCGTCTCTTGGTGTAAGTAGGTAAGGTTAGCATTGTAAGTGAGTGTTGTGTGTTGTTTTAAAATTGCATGTTTAATAAAGAGTTGGCGGACAGTTAAGACGTTGCATTTTTCATACAGATGGCACGTAGGAAAAAGGAAAGGTCGAAAAGTTGCAAGTCCATGGTTAACATTAAGGTTTTTTGTGCACCACCCCAGGAAGTAATGCAGTATTGAATAATAGATTGGCCTATTGCCTGATAGACTAGTCTAATCAATTTGATATCAGCAATATGGCGTAGTTTTTTTTAATACAAATATGAGCTTCCGTACCCGATTTGACAAGGCAAGGATATGTTGTTTAAAAGATAGAACTTCATCGATAATAACACCAAGGTACTTCATGCTATTTGTGTTTGACATTTTGGACAATCGCAAAGAACCAAGGGGCTGGGACAATAGTGTGCATATATGTTATCTTGTTTAGGAAATTACTTTTCCATGGTCTAACTTTAAGGAACATCTGAGTTCTGCGCTCTTTTTAGCGGGACACTCAATATGTCCAGTTTTGTGATTGCACGGCTTCTTGAAACGGAGGCATGTATCGCATCTTGGGGTGTCACCTTTCTTTGTGCATTCTGCCATTGAATGCCCTGAATGTCCGCACATGGAAACGGTGTCCTTACAGAATTTTGCTGCGTGCCCGTATAGCTGCCATTTGTAGCTGTGACCTCGATTATAAAATTGCATGTTGTGACATCTTTCTTACCAGACTTGTGGCTTAGCTTCGTTAAAGACAAGAACTCTTCAAAAGTTAAGGATGGTATCTTTTCGGTGACGTTCTGTTCGTAGGTACACCGGGATAACTCCTTTTCTGTTAGCGATGTGGGAACTCCGACATTAACAATTCAAGGTTTGCGAGTGTAGGGATAACCAGCTGTAAGCCACGATTGTTCCACAGCGACTTTTAATTTTTTTGTATCGTCCTTGGTCTCGGTGTTAATAATGAATCCGCCATTAATCGTTTTACATAGTCCACGCACTTGGAGCTTCATTTTCTCTGGCCGTATAATTTTTTGAATCATGTTTTTGGTATCCTCGCTTGACGTAGACTTGCTTGAGTGGTTGGCGTAAATGGCCACGGAATTCATTTGGCTGCGCTTAACAAAATTATTAGAACCGCTCTTTACCATATCGGCAAAAGACGTAGTCCCTGATGATTCCTTGATTGTTTGATTGGTCTTTTAGTTCCCGCTTATCTTTTAGTTCGTCCACCCTGTTAAATGCTTGAATGGCTTTCTGCTTCAAGGACTGGTACATGACAGCCATTTGTGAACTACCATGTTCAACTTTACAGCACAGGTTTGTTATACGAAGTTTTCTCTCTGAGTTGAGCTTACCTTCAGTGATGATGGTGCAGACTTCATTTAAATTACAGTTGATGTTAGTCAACCATATAACGCATAGGCGTTAACGCGGGTAGAAACGAGGGGCACAGCTAGTGTTATAAATAGCAATTAAGCAAATGTTCTCACAGCGACTATCTGTCATACAGAACGGCGGAACACAGTAAAATTAATTGGGACTGAACTAACATGCAAGGAAAATCGTAGCTATGTAAATATGAGCTTAAATAATTCTCCCGATTCCATAAAATACCAACTAAACTAATTTCAAAATCATTCCATTTCGTTCTAACGTAGTCCTTTGAAAAGGAGAGGGCTATATTAGTTGTATCAATTAAGTTTTCGCGCGAAATATTGCAGGGAAAATGCCGAGTAGAAAAAATGCGGGAATATTCCATAATCGAAACGTTTGGCAGGCCGGTTCACGATCACAGTTTGATGGTCATAAAAACGCTGCTGCCCGTTTCCAGGTAGGTATTCCTTTCGGATGATTTCTACGCTCTTTCACAAGCGGCGAACTGATCTCAAACTAAGTAGTGTTTGTACTATAGAAACCAGATAAGTGATATACTACATTTACTACTTTTCTTTTGTAAATACATACTTATATAGATAAAAACAGACTCAGGATAAACAGACATGTCCAAGCACACTAATATCTGTCCTGGGTGGCAATCAAACCTGCGCGTGCGGCGTGAAAGTGAAGTATCTAACAACAACGCCAACCGGCGCGCCAAATTAGTTCAGGGGTGGAAAATAAAATCCTAAACGTTAGTGAACATGATAATAATCTCTGCACCACCCAACGGTTGACTGGTAAATAATTTCCCATTGAAGTCATTGTGAAAGTATAGATATCTGCTGAAATACCCTGAGCCCAATATTTGCAAGCAACAGAATGCCTTGCAGACCTAGTATTAAATATGATTCATAAAGCCATCTACTTAATGCAATTTACATGTAAATGGCTGCCAAATATGTCATAGCAAATCAGGTGAAAGACATCTTGTTGGCCTGCTATGAGCTTTGTAAAGAGCCAATTCCACGAGGCTTCAATTAATTATCAGCATATGGAGGAGTTGACTTTCAAACGCAAAATTTAGATACTTTATTATGAGGAGTATCTGAATCACCCCTATGTATTTTCTACGAGATTGCGTAGTTTTCGAGATATAATTTTTTAATGACTTTTTTTGTATATTTCACCCTAATAGCAGTTTTCGATATTTTCTCGTTCTGTTGAATTGATTGTGATAACTTATTAGCATAGTTTAACCTAACACACTAAAAAGTATGGTTTTCTCTAATCATTGCAGAACTGACTTAGAATACATTCAAAAGTTCAAAATTGGGTTTGAGTTCAGGACTTGTATTGTATATTCAAATAATTGAATATTCAAGACAAGTCATAAGGACATTATGACCTTACATAGCTGCTCGGATTTTGGCCACGACTGCCAGTCTCAACGGAAACTAGTCATCTGCACGGGACGTATTATTGTACACAAGTATGTGCATACACAGCGGCACTTTCTATTCCATCGCTTGCACGATCCAATGGGATAGCTAGCCGATACGATGGAAAAGAGGTTACCTATGTACAAGACGCTACGCTACGTAATATCTTCTCATCCCAAATACCGCAGTGTCTCAAGTCAAAAGTCTTCGACCAGTGTGTGTTGCCAGTAATGACTTACGGAACAGAGACGTGGTCGCTCACTATGGGCCTTATCAGGCGGCTCAAGGTCACCAAAAGAGCAATGGAAAGGGCTAAGCTTGGAGGTTCCCTGCGAGATCGAATCTGAAATGCTGAGATCCGCAGGCGAACCAAAGTAGCCGACATAGCCCAAAGAATGATATGATGATGATATGATGATGATGTACAAGGCCGATGCCTTTATGTGCTTCAGGCATAACACTAATTTCCAGACTCCGGAGTATAACTGAGACTCTTTCGAAGAGGCCCAGTATTAATTATTGTTCCAACTCCTCATTATCTGTAGCTGAAAATGCTACCGCTAGATCAAGAGGAGAAATAAATATCCAACTAATATTATAAATGCGAAAGTTTGTGATATACTCACTGGATACATGTATGGAAGTTATGTTACTCTTTAACTCAAAACGGATATTCATAAAACTTGTAGTAATAAAGCTTTATATTATTAATAATTATTATAAATTTACTCAGTAGACGATTCTGACGATTTTAATCTGACGATATTTAATTCGCTGTTTTCTTTTTATTAATTCAATTCATTATTATTATTAGTATATTTTGTTATTTTATTTTATTATTTACTTTTTATTTTTCTTCCTAGTATGTATGTTAAGCTAATATTCAAATACAATAATTGTTATATAAATAAAAAATTAACGAATACCATAATTACTCACGGTGAGAAATAACAACTTCTATGTTCGTTTCTGGACGTGATAAACGTACATTGATTTAAACACATTTAACGACAAACGTGACAATAAATAAATGTTCCTAAGTTGATTGTTTTCGTGCCATCACGCATTGCAATTTATAACGCGACGGTTTTAGCTATTCCGCTGTTCTATTATTGATGGTATAATATATTCGGTATTAATGCTAAATTATGTGTGGCATTTCTCAAGGATGTCGCGGTAATAGTAGGCAGGGAAATTAATATGTCATAGATAAATTAATCGCGCGTTTGACTAGTTAAGTCGCAAGGATTTGAATGGGTTAAATACAAAATTTACAGTTGATACAATAGAATTCTGCCAAACGGATTTCACATACGCTCTGCCATTCCACTAGTTAAGGTTGGGAACGTGCTAAATATTTTTTTATACAAAACGTTGGTTATAATTGACACCTCTTAAACATCTAAACATGTTGTCAAAATGAAAAATTTCCGATATTTATTTTGTCAGAGAAACATCAGGATATCCTTATATAAATTAAACAATTTCATATCTATCTATACATATAATAAAATCGTAGGAAAGTCAAAACTGTACATGGACACAAGGATACTTGGTGATCTACAATCGATTTCGAAGCCAAAAATATAGTTTTTAGAATATTTGTCTGTGTGTCTGTTTGTCTGTATGTATGTTCGGGCTAAACTCAAAAAGTACTGCATGTATTTACTTCAAATTTTGCATATAACTAAGAGAATATTACTAAGAGGTCGGGTCAACATATAGGCTATATATTATCACGTTGTCACCTACGGGGGAGGAGCTATGATAATTTATAAAATGTAACGCGGGGCGCAGCTAGTTTGAAATAAATTTATCATAAATTTTAAATTGATTGAACGTACTTGCTACTATGTCGCCTCAATATATGGCCCCACTGTAGCTAATCAGCTATAATATAAACCTTATTAAATAATTAAAAGGATTTATTCCGTAGGTACACGGATTCCTCTAAACACGTTCTGTCTGCAAGTCCATATAGGTTCTAGGGTATGCGATTATTTTTATCGCGATAAATCCAATTATTGAGAAGTAGTAAGCGTAGAATATAATAAATAATATAATATAATATCTAGGCACAATGTCACACAGATCATCCTAGCCCCAAACTAAGCAAAGCTTGTACTATGGGTACCAGGCGACGATATACCTACATACTTATATAGATAGATAAATACTTAAATACATAGAAAACATCCATGACTCAGAAACAAATATTCGTGCTCATCACACAAATATTTGCACTTACCGGGATTCGAACCCAGGACCACCAGCTTCGTAGGCAGGAGCACTACCAACTAGGCTACGGTGACCGTCAAATTAGAAGAATTACGAATAAACAGTTACTTCCGTCTATACTGTCCTGTACTGGAATTCCTGTAAGTGTTTTTATATCTTAGACCAAGGTATCCGGTAAACAGTATCAATATCTTTTTATGATTTTGAACGTGGAACAAGGCTATGATTACTAAACAGATTCTACTGATATGTAACAGATTTGTCTATTTCGATTATTGAATTATAGTGTGAAGTAAGAAAGCTTTGTAATTAATAATAATAATAATAATTTATTATCGCTTAATAAATTATTATTAATTAATTAATTAATTATTCCGTAGGTACACGGATTCCTCTAAACACGTTCTGTCTGCAAGTCCATATAGGTTCTAGGGTTTGCGATTATTTTTATCGCGATAAATCCAATTATTGAGAAGTAGTAAGCGGTGACCGTCAAATTAGAAGAATTACGAATAAACAGTTACTTCCGTCTATACTGTCCTGTACTGGAATTCCTGTAAGTGTTTTTATATCTTAGACCAAGGTATCCGGTAAACAGTATCAATATCTTTTTATGATTTTGAACGTGGAACAAGGCTATGATTACTAAACAGATTCTACTGATATGTAACAGATTTGTCTATTTCGATTATTGAATTATAGTGTGAAGTAAGAAAGCTTTGTAATTAATAATAATAATAATTTATTATCGCTTTATTTCGCTTTTATTATCTTCAAAAATTACAAAAAATATCGGCCACCTGGAAAATAGTCTTAATTTCAAAGACATGTCTATATCAAAGACATGTCTATATCAAAGACATTTCTATAAGGTTTCGTGTTATAATGTACCAGCGTGTTTAGGTGTACAAGTGGTGTGTAGTGAGTATACCAGTGTACTACTACTTATCACAAGACCTAATTCTTAGTATGCCATGGATTCACCGTGCGGGAACCGGGTCCATCGTATGGTAGAGGTGGGAACACTCGATAAAATCTGAGACTTGCGACTCAGATGTGGGTTTAAGGGGGCGCCCTATGCAAGCTGGACTTTTGCGGTCGCGCCCGGCCAAATATATACGTGTTTAGCCTGTCCGGCTTTTATCAAGCTTTTTGTCCGAATGGCGATGGCACACACTCTATCTTCGATCTCATTCTCACTTTGCATAACGTATAATTTTTTTTTTTCAACAGTTCAGCTGTAAAAACATTATGTTTGGCAATAAAAAGATATGTCCGGCTATTTAGGGCATATATCAGGCCTTATATAGTGCGCAGTCCGGCCTTATGGCCTGGCAACCCTATGATGCATCAACCTCAGTGTTCCTCCCTCCTACTAAAAACAACTGTATAGTAAAAAGTTTCTTAAATGTGCTTTATTATTTTAAAAATTGTATTAATAAGTGTTTAAGGGTTTCCTGAATTTTTAATCCTACGATGGCCAATATGCAAAAGCCCTATTGACGCAAATGGTACCCGTAGTCTATGAATGGTGCTATGCGTGGTCAAATATCTGCACGAGAAAGAATCTTCTAAAACCATAAACAATAAAGAACTTTTAATTTTTAATGTAAATTACTGCCTGTTAATAGTTAGTAGGCGTTAGTTAAATATAAAAAAAAGTATCAGAAAGAACAATCCTAAAATAGATCTATCGCGCCTGGGCACTCTCCAATTTCACACACAGAAAAAACTTGTCACATATAATTTGCCACTCGTTATCACCATGTCACTAACACTTAATTACATTTACTACACTAAAATATATTATTCGTAACTAATTTATTAAAATCGATTTCACAACAACCAAAAATTAAGTAAAAATATTTTTGAAATTCAAACTTTTTGACAGTCGGCGTTTTGGCGGGAAACATTTTTCGCTTATCTATGTTCTATATTTTTTTAATAACTTTTTAATTGGGAACTTACTGTAGTGCGCGCGCCTATCGCAAAGATACTGTTCTATTCAGCCCAACGTGTTTCGTTCGCTGAATTCTAAAAAAAGATAGGCGACTCATACGTTTGAGTGCGGGAATACATATTAAGACGACATTGTTTTTTTTTTGTAACGCGGTGTCAGAACGTCTGGATCTGTTTTAGAACTTAACACTAGAATATTATTGACATTGAAAGTAGGTTATTAGTGCTATTACGTGTGGGTAATAACGTACGTAATAGTAATGAGTGTAAAATTATGTTTCTTTTCGACCGACGACGTGAAAATGGGAGCACTTACGCAATGCAACTGTATGTTTTTACTATTTGTATTTGAGAGAAATTCTCCGGTAGTAAAGGACCTCTTTTAATATTTCTTTTTAATTTTATCTTTAGAATATAAGGTTATCAATTCTTCTGTCATGTAAATTTTATGGAACTGTGATTCGATTTCTACATTTTTGTGAATCGATTGATAATTCCTCAATAAGAAAAATTTCGACATTGCCCCGTTTAGCACGAATACTAAACATCCTCTAGGAGATTGCGCGGCGGATAAGTTGTTATAAAGAAAATAAAAAAATATATTATTCTATATAGTATATTCCTGATTTATTAACTTTCTTGAACAATAATTATGTTTTATGCAATTTTTTAATATAGTATTTTACACTTAGGTATATTTTAAGTAATTCAATAATTTGCCAAAAAGCGAAGAATGGATTTGTGATGTAGGTATTATTTTATTTATTTAGTCGTATTTAAGTCACATCCATTGTCTTCAAGATTAACGCCAGTCGCTTTACACAAGTTGTAATTAATTCGCTCATATTCAACTAAAATAAGTTAAAAGTTAAACGCTTAAATTTGAATACTGATTAAATATGATTAAAACTACGTACAAGCTACTTACTTGTATATATTTTTGCTATAACTCGATAATTTATCAGCAAAATCAAATCAAGCGAAGGATATGTAAGTGAATTAAGAAGGTAAAGAAATCTAAGTTAGAATCCTTGAGTTCAACTTTATATACACATGATACATTCAACTTATCGTTTCATTAGCAAAAAAATACAGACTAATATAGTGATTCCCATTAACTAGTCTTTTTATATAAATATAATAGAAGGGCATACCGAGCAAGTGGGTCACCTGATGGTAAGTGATAACCGACGCCCATGGACATTCGCAACAGAGCGGCCGCAATGGCATTGCCGGGATTTTATAAAGGAATAGGCTCACTTACTTGAAGGCTACGCGTCAATTTGGTTTTTTTCATACATGTAGACCATGTTTTAATATTATTAGAAATTTGAAAAATATAATGCGCCATCGTTGATTTAATAAATTGATACTTCCAATTTATTTTATTGGTGGCCTTCACTGAAGATGCTTTAGAAAAACCAATTAAAGGGTTACGTTATTTTAATTAAATTGCTCTATGTTTGTTTTTTATTTATCGTATATTAGGAGGTGTCGATTTGGAATAATTTACCTGTGCAATAAACAGTTTTCAGGGTTATTTCTCTGTGTTGTACAACAATCTGTCATTGAACAATTCACCATATTTCTGTAGAAATATTTTTCAAAAATATCGACGATATCACGTAAAATCAGAAAAATTATCAGGAGTCAAATTCGCAACGTGCCAAAAACAGTTCTGTTGCGTCGCATCACGCATCTCTTTTTATCATACAGTGTTGCAGCTAGTGATATTTCGCTCCCTCAGCTCTTTGATGCTCTATTCCGTAGGTATACTAACTTTATGGCCCTACCGCAACAACGATGTTTCTATGTTAAATTTATCCCTGTCATCTGCCATGGTTACCCCGATGTTAGAGTTCTTTAAGCCGCCCACTAATCCTCCGACATGGCTTAAAGAGTGTTGTCTGACAACAAAAACCGAGACCGACTTCTTAACGAGCCCTCCGAAACACGGGAAGCTCAATAATTAACCTAATGTGACAGTCACCCATCTATAGACTGAGCGCTTGCCAATTGCTTGCTTTACTTCGCCACTTTGCAACACTTTGAGTGCAACAGGCTGGGAGTATGTGAGTGATTGGCGAAGTTAAGCGAGTGAGTCTAAGGCGCGCGTTCTGACCGCTTAATTTGATTGATTTCTGAACGTAATGAAGCTTCGGAGAGCATAATAAGCTGTCGGTTATAGTCGTTAATCAATGGATGAGGCCAACTGGGTGGCTTGAAAACTCTAGAAAGAAATAAGAATTAACTAAAGTTTGTATATAAAACGCATAAACTTTCATTTATAAAACAGCTATTCGTTTTGCTAACATATCTGCAGATATAACTATACTACTCCGCAGGTATTCAATGCCATTGCACAAATATATAAAGTAGGTTACCTATATTTAAGTTCGGTGTCCGGTCTGGCAACGAATGTATTTTGTAATCTTGACAATTGTGAAGTGCACTTGGCTTCAGCTCCTGCTTTTAGCCAGTTTGGCAGAGACAATAGTTTTAAAGTGGTAATAGTTTTGTCGACCTCACTGGAATACTGGAAATGGAAAAGTTTTTATTCACATAAATCCTGTTGGCGTGGTTGGCAAATGCTTGCTTTTCACGCCGGAGGTCGTGGGTTCGATTCCCACCCAGGACAGATACTTGTGTGCATGAACATGTCTGTTTTTCGTGAATCTGGGTGCAATTATTAATAAATAAATTTTATGTTTTCATACAATGTGTACAATAAAAACCTTTTATATTTATTTAATTTATCAGTATAAGTATGTATTTACAAAAGAAAAGTATTATATGTAGTAATCAGTTATATGGTTTCCATAGTACAAGCTCTGCTTATTTTGGGATCAGATGGCCGTGTATAAATAATGTCTGAAGATAATATTATTATTATTATCATTTATTCAAATATCTTTCTTATTAAATACATTTTAAAATATATAAAAAACAGAAATATACATTTAAAAAAAAAAAAATAGAATTTGCAACCGGCAGCAGGAACAGGGTCTATGCTACCGGAGGTTACGGCTCTAGAGACAGGAACCTCCTGACAATGCGAGCCGTGTCCAAAAGCACCGCTTTTTGGATCTTGTTCTTGACCCAACCGCCTAACGTCAGCCTCTTTAGGTGTTTTTTGAAGCTCTTTGCTATTAATCCATTAGTAGAAACGACTATCGGTACAATGATAGCTGAGTCAACATCCCACATGCTGACAATCTCCCGCGCAAGATCCAAATATTTAATTTCTTTTTCTTTTTCAGCCTTCAAAAGATTGTCATCATGCGGGATGGTAACATCAACCATCACTGTGCAGCGTTTTTGTCGATCTATCATTACAATATCAGGTTTGTTGGCAATCACAGTCCTGTCTGTAATGATAGATCGATCCCAGTATAACGTGATAGTACCATTATCCAGAACTGGCGCAGGTGCATACCTGTAATAAGGCACCTCTGAAGCTACAAGGCCATGTCGCAGAGCAAGTTGTTGATGAATAATCCTGGCTACGAGGTTGTGTCTGTGCAAATATTCACCATTTGCTAGTCGAGAACAACCGGAGACAATATGTCTGAGGGATTCACCGGGGCGATGACATGCTCGACAAACATCGTTTGTGCCATTTTTTAGAATATGTCTCCGGTAGTTTCTCGTCATCATAACTTCATCCATAATTGCACAGACAAAACCTTCAGTCTCAGCAAATAGTTCACCGCATCGTAGCCAAGCCACAGATGCAAGCAGATCCACATCGGGTGCGTGAAGAGCACGATAAAACCTGCCATGTAACTCCTTGCCCTGCCACACTGCCCTGCGATCATCAGTGCTAAGTACCACAGGTTTACGCCAGTTTTCTTTTGCCATTGACAGCGGGGTTAGGCCTTTATCTACAGCAACCACCTCCGCATGCATACCCCCCGGGACAGCGGAGCGGAGAAAGTACTCCTTGAGGCTACACACCTCGCGGTTATGTAGGTTCTTGGCGTTTAAAAAGCCTCGACCCCCGCACTTCCGCGGGATGTATAGCCTCATCACCGATGAACGAGGATGATGCATGCGGTATGAAGTTAACAGTAGACGGACCGTCCGATCCAGGGTTTCTAATTCAGCTTGGGTCCACTTGAGTATGCCGAAGGAGTACATCAACACTGGCATAACCCAGCCATTGAAGGCACGCACCTTGTTTCCACCTGTTAAAAGACTTTTCAGAACTTTTTTAAGGCGGGACAGAAAGCGTTCCCGCAATGACTGTTTTACATCAGTATCATTGATGCCCAATGCCTCCGTCATACCCAAGTATCTATAAGTCTCGGTCTCGCAGAGGGACCTAAGGTGAATGGAATCTGAAAGTTGAATTCCTTCAGATTGCATTATGTGCCCATGTTCTACATGCATGACTGCACACTTGTCAATACCAAACTCCATCCTGATAGAGTTACTAAAGTTTTCAGTAACCTTTAGTAAACCTGTCAATTGAGAGTTGGTAGAAGCAAATATTTTTAGGTCATCCATGTAGAACAAGTGTGATATGATTTGACCTCCTCTGCGCAACCGATAACCTAATCCTGATTTCTCAAGCAATGTGCTTAAGGGATTCAAGGCTAGACAGAACCATAGTGAACTTAAACTATCACCCTGGAATATTCCTCGCTGTACCCTTATTGGTTCGCCGCTACCAAGTACTTGTTGAGACCCTGGACAGAGAAGGACTGTTCTCCAGTGCCCCATACATGACATAAGGAAGGCACGTAGAGTTGCATTTATTTTATACAACTCCAGTACCCTCATCAGCCATGCATGTGGCATAGAGTCATAGGCCTTTTTATAGTCTATCCAGCATGTCAACAAATTTCTTCGATTTCGACGAACCTGCTGGTTAATGGTCATATCTATGAGGAGAAGCTCTTTTGTACCGCGGGCCCCACTGCGACAACCATTTTGTGAGATAGACATTATTGAATTAGAGTCTACGTGTCTCGTGATTTTTGATTTTATAATAGATGTAAGCAATTTATACATTGTAGGGAGACAAGTTATCGGTCTATAGTTTTTGGGATCCACGGAACTACCAGATTTAAAGAGCAAATGGGTTACGCCTAGTGTCATAAACTCTGGGAGCAATCTTGACTGTAAGGCTTCCTGGAAAAGGGACGCTAAGCGGGCATGTGAGCTACGTAACCATTTAATCCAAAAATTATGCAGTCCATCTGATCCTGGTGCCTTCCAGTTAGACATAAGACGGACTGCGTTGGTTACGTCTTCTTGGTGTATGTCGATATCATCCATTTCTTTTATTGGTTCACATGCTCGCTCAACGTCCCGTATCCAGTCACCTTCGGAGTAGGAGACGGGGACTGACCAAATACTGCGCCAAAATGTAGATATCATTTCAGCATCTGGTGAGCATCCATCTGCTGCTTGATGTGATTGCTCCCAGTTTCTGTAGACCCATTTTTCGTTCCTTTGGAACATGTGGTTCTGATTATAACGATCCGAACGTTTTTTATACCGTTTAATACGACTTGCCCATGCACAAATCTTTTGCTTCCAGAAATCTATGCGTTCTGTGACATTGGATATGTTATAATCTGGGACAGAAATTCTTGTTCCAAAGAATGCTTGTTTAACAAAACGAATTACTCTTGGGCGTATGTTACCTTCTCTGAAGGAAATGAGTTTACCAACAAGAACTCTAGCGTGGTCGATACGACGCTCAATTCTGCTCTGCCATGCCGGTACAATGAATCTGGTTTGTGTACCCGAATTATAACTCGGCAGTTTCACGTGGGCTAAACGGCAAGTAGCAATAGCTTCACAGTACATTAGTGAGACAGTACATTGCTGTGTGGTGACGGCCTAAGAATATCACCACCCCCCTCTCATCCCGTGGGGGGACGTAAAAGTCGTCCCGAGGGAATATATACCAGAGAACGGGCAGCAGCGTTCTCCTGAGTACCATGTCCACCTTACTGCGATCGCCAACCCGTCTGCCAAGCGTGGCGATTATGGCAAATCCCCTCAAATGATGGACACAACCAAACTGCGGCCCCCAGTCCCCGGCAGCCCTGCTATTCCCAGCCGTGGTAACAGCCGTGGTTACGGCAGGGCAGGGGGTGCTAAGAATCCCCGGCAGATTCCGCGTTACCAACACCGACGACCTCTGGCCCTGGCAACATATAACACACGTACACTGCGGTCCGACGAGAAGATAACCGAACTGGAGGAAGAATTGAGCAGGTTACATTGGGATATTGTAGGATTATCTGAAGTCCGAAGAGAGGGGGGGGACTCGATAATACTGAAATCCGGAAACCTGCTCTATTACCGGGAGGGTGACCAAATATCCCAAGGTGGTGTCGGGTTCATAGTCCACAAGTCCCTCGTGAACAACCTAGTGAAAATCGAGAGTGTGTCGACGAGGGTTGCGTACCTTATACTCAGAATCACCAAGCGGTATTCGTTGAAGGTTATACAGGTATACGCACCCACTTCGACGCACTCCGACGATGAAGTCGAGGTTATGTATGAGGACATATCCAGAGCCATACATACCTCTAACTCGTATTTCACTGTGGTCATGGGGGACTTTAACGCGAAGCTGGGCAAACGATTCGGTAATGAGCTGAGAGTGGGGCAATTTGGAACTGGTGACCGGAACCCCCGGGGCCAAATGTTGGCCGACTTCATGGAGAAGGAGGGACTCTTTATGATGAATTCCTTCTTCAGGAAGCCGGATCACCGCAAATGGACCTGGGTGAGCCCCGATGGTAAGACTAAAAATGAGATAGACTTTATCTTGTCGACGAGACGACAGATGTTCAATGATGTCTCCGTGATCAATGCGGTTAAAACCGGGAGCGATCACAGACTGGTCAGAGGCTCATTGAACCTTAACGTCAAACTCCAGAGGTCCCGACTGATAAAGTCTACACTCCGACCCTTACCTATCCACGTCCAAAACCCC
Source organism: Pseudoips prasinana (assembly GCA_951640165.1). NCBI lineage: Eukaryota > Metazoa > Arthropoda > Insecta > Lepidoptera > Nolidae > Pseudoips > Pseudoips prasinana. The sequence goes on along the minus strand of OX621259.1, from coordinate 9,893,286 downwards.
GAACCATTTCAGCTCGAACTGCAAAACCGTTTCGAATGCCTAGCAGACTGCGAGGAAGTGGACTCATACTATGACAGGCTCGTAGAAGCTGTCCATACGTCTGGGTCTAAGGTCTTCAAGGCCCGTCGTACAAACAGAACTAAAAAGATCTCTGACTTTACCCTGCAACTTATGGAAGATAGACGGAAAATGGTTCTGACATCCTCAGATGATGCTACCAGATATCGGCAGCTCAACAGACAGATCTCAAAGTCTTTGACTCGCGACACGCGCCAATTTAATACAATTAGTATTAAAGAGGCCATCGAGCGGAACAAAGGCTCCAAAGTGTTCGCAAGAGCTCTGTCTGTTGGACAGAGCCAACTGACGAAGCTGAAGACTGAGGATGGTAGAATCGTCACGTCTAAACCTGAGTTGCTGGGAGAGATCGAGAAGTTCTACGGACAGTTATATACGACAACACAGCCACCTGTCAAAAGTCATGCCTCAGATCCCAGAGCACGACTAACCCGACATTACACCGAAGACATCCCGGACGTCAGCCTGTACGAGATTAGAATGGCTCTCAAACAACTCAAGAACAACAAGGCGCCTGGTGATGATGGAGTTACAGCAGAGCTTCTGAAGGCGGGTGGTACACCAATCCTACGGGCCCTTCAGAAGTTATTTAACTCCGTCATACTAGAAGGTCAAACGCCAAAAGCATGGCACAGGGGTGTGGTGGTGCTCTTCTTCAAAAAGGGCGACAAAACCCTATTGAAGAATTATAGACCCATCACACTGCTGAGCCATGTTTACAAGTTGTTTTCGAGGGTCGTTACGAACCGTCTCGCGCGCAGGTTTGACGACTTCCAGCCTCCCGAACAAGCCGGTTTCCGAAAAGGCTTTAGCACCATAGACCACATACATACGCTGCGGCATGTTATACAGAAGACTGAAGAGTATAACAAGCCACTGTGCTTAGCGTTTGTGGACTATGAGAAAGCCTTTGATTCTATCGAAACATGGGCCGTGCTGAGGTCTCTCATAAGGTGCCAAATTGACTACCGGTATATCGAGGTGATAAAGTGTTTGTATGAAAACGCCACTATGTCAGTGCGACTCCAGGACCAGATCTTGAAACCTATCCACTTGCAGCGAGGCGTGAGACAGGGAGATGTTATATCTCCGAAACTGTTCACCGCTGCATTGGAAGACGTCTTCAAGCTTCTGGACTGGAAAGGCTTTGGCATCAATGTCAATGGCGAGTACATCACTCACCTTCGATTTGCCGATGATATCGTAGTCATGGCTGAGACCATGGAAGACCTCGGTACAATGCTCGATGACCTCAGCAGAGTCTCTCAACAAGTGGGTCTGAAAATGAACATGGAGAAGACGAAAATCATGTCAAACGTCCATGTTGCACCCACTCAATTGAAAGTTGGTGACTCTGCACTCGAAGTTGTAGAGAACTATATTTACCTAGGACAGACCATCCAACTAGGTAGGTCCAACTTCGAGAAGGAGGTCAATCGTAGAATCCAACTCGGATGGGCAGCGTTCGGGAAGCTACGTAACATCTTCTCGTCCAAAATACCGCAGTGTCTCAAGTCGAAAGTCTTCGACCAGTGTGTGTTGCCAGTGATGACATACGGAACAGAGACGTGGTCGCTCACTATGGGCCTTATTAGAAGGCTCAAGGTCACCCAAAGAGCAATGGAGAGGGCTATGCTTGGAGTTTCCCTGCGGGATCGCATCAGAAATGTCGAAATCCGCAGGCGAACCAAAGTCACCGACATAGCCCGAAGAATTGCCAAGCTGAAGTGGCAGTGGGCAGGGCACATAGCTCGTAGAGCCGACGGCCGTTGGGGCAGAAAGGTTCTCGAGTGGCGACCACGAACCGGAAGACGCAGCGTGGGCAGGCCCCCTACAAGATGGAGCGATGATCTTGTGCGGGTCGCTGGAAACTGCTGGATGCGAATAGCACAAGACCGGCAATTGTGGAGATCTTTGGGGGAGGCCTTTGTCCAGCAGTGGACGTCTTTCGGCTGATATGATGATGATGATGATGACATTAGTGAGTGTGCATCTTCAAGAGTTACACAGTTGTCGAAATATGGGGACAGAATTGAGTCGAGGGCACACACCAGGGCTTTGTTTTTTTTGTGCATGGGTAACCGAGGTAAGCGTGGTTTTAGATGTATGTGTACGGATCGGTAATCGCGAACCACGTCTTCCAAAGTGCTCCTCACAAAATCGTTATACTGAGTACTTACAACAGTAGCCGTATCATCTATGTCCACATCATTAGTCCTAGGTGTTACGGGACCCGAAGCAGGGCCCCTTCACTCGGCCATACCTTCGGTGATAAGTACCTACACTTTCGCGCGCCTCCAAAGTGGCGTGGCCCAGTCGGTTGTCACCGCTCGCGCGCACAGATTAAAAGACTCTCTACTTAATACTATAAATATTGAACAGAAAAAATGTCTCATCACAAATCTGGTGCTAGATATTGTTCATTTGACGGATGTATGTCGAAATAAGGAGACAAGGGTTTATCATTTTTTACATTACCTAAAGATGCGGAAAGGTTAGTTCAAATTATTCTTTTAAATACCTACCAAAGTAGCTTTGTAGGTGTTGATTATTTCTAATTAGAATCCAAATAAAGTGTTTTAAGTCGTATATACTCTAGTTTTAACATTTTTGTTGACCAAGATAGTTTATAAAGGAATTGGTACGGGTTTCATACATGTAAAATAATTACGAGAGCAACTTGAAAATGTGTTTTTTTGTTTGTCGTGATATCTTAACTATTTTGGTGTCAAATGAAAGATCTAGGGCTAAAACCATTTTATCCGTTTGAGTCTTGTCAATCGGTCTACGCGTTTAGGAGATATTTATGAATTAGTATAGTGAAAATGTAAACAACCAGAAATTTTGCTTTTTCTCGTCTACGAACTTTTAAGTACTTACTGCAAAATGTGAATATATTATGATATTTACCCCATTATAAAAGCCAAAAATTGTAAGGTGTAGATGATAAATAGAATTTAGTTGGGTTCACTTCATACAAAAGTTTGTTACAAAATGGTACAGACTACAAAAAATATCCAAAAATTAGATGCACTTTTCCTAACCTGAGTTCATATTTTTATATGAACTCACTTTTTGTTGGTCTGGCGGTAGCGTGTTCAACCGTAGAAAATGAAATCTTGGGTTCAAACCCGGGTCGGGCCAAAAAGTGATTTTGGGTATTTTCTGTGAAAATTTCAACAACAAAAATTACTATTTAATCATACGCAAAAAACAGTAGATAGATTATGTGGTTAAGTAAGTAGATAGACGATTAATAGGTATCATAGTAATAGCGGCAAGCCGGCAACCCTACGCCAGTACACTCCGTGTCATACAGAGACAGTGTAATGCGTTAGAAGAGAGCGGCAACGTTTAGGTGAATATCGCGGTAGGCACTGAGCGCGTATGCAAGCTGAATTGCAATTAGTTGCTTAGCAGCAGGAGTCGCTATTTCTATAAATTGTTGCGCAAAGAGCCGCTTCTGTACGTAAGTACTCTTTATTCTGTGCCGTTGGTCCCAAGCTGCCTGGCGGCCGGCCTCTCCGACGCCGTGTTGGTGGTAGCGACGACGGTAGAGAGAGATGTTCGTCGCTGGAACTCGACGCAACTGCAGGAGCCGCAACACTTGATCCTGAAGGTACCTGCGAGGCGGAGCTTAGCGACGAATCCGGAGGTCTTTTTTGTGCCCGTAGACGCGTCAACATTTTAAATGAAAAATTCTTGTTGTCGTTTTATGCCAAAATTATTTCTATGTGTTCTCTGGTTTTGTTGGGTCTTCTAATTTTCTTGGTATTGTTGTATGGTTTCATTATTAAATGTATCTATATGGTTTTTAAGGTTGAATATGTGTAAATAACGGTATAAAATGATTGATTTGCAAATTTTTTCAGTAAAATATTTTAGTAAAAGAAATTTTCAGTGTCACTCTTGACACTTTATTATTATTATTATTAAGGCGCTGACCACAGCTAAATTGAATACAGTCTGCTAGTTTATGGCCAGTTTTACTTACAACTGTTCACCGCTGCATTGGAAGATGTCTTCCAGCTTCTGGACTGGAAAGGCTTTGGCATCAATGTCAATGGCGAGTACATCACTCACCTTCGATTTGCCGACGATATAGTTGTCATGGCTGAGACCCTTGACGACCTCGGTACAATGCTCGATGGCCTCAGCAGAGTCTCTCAACAAGTGGGTCTGAAAATGAACATGGATAAGACGAAAATCATGTTGAACATCCATGTTGCACCCACTCAATTGAAAGTTGGAGACTCTGCACTCGAAGTTGTTGAGAACTATATTTACCTAGGACAGACCATCCAACTAGGTAGGTCCAACTTCGAGAAGGCGGTAAATCGTAGTATCCAACTCGGCTGGGCAGCGTTCGGGAAGCTACGTAATATCTTCTCGTCCCAAATACCGCAGTGTCTCAAGTCGAAAGTCTTCGACCAGTTTGTGTTGCCAGTGATGACTTTCGGAACGGAGACGTGGTCGCTCACTATGGGCCTTATCAGGCGGCTCAAGGTCACCCAAAGAGCAATGGAAAGGGCTATGCTTGGAATTTCCCTGTGAGATCGAATCAGAAATGATGAGATCCGCAGGCGAACCAAAGTAACCGACATAGCCGTAAGAATTGCCAAGCTGAAGTGGCAGTGGGCAGGGCACATAGCTCGTAGAGCCGACGGCCGCTGGGGCAGAAAGGTTCTCGAGTGGCGACCGCGAACCGGAAGACGCAGCGTGGGCAGGCCCCCTACAAGATAGACCGATGATCTGGTGCGGGTCGCTGGAAATCGCTGGATGCGGATAGCGCAAGACCGGCAATTGTGGAGATCTTTGGGAGAGGCCTTTGTCCAGCCGTGGACGTCTTTCGGCTGATATGATGACTTACAACATTTTATAGAACAACATTGAACCCAAAACCCGATTCGCCAAGTTTGGCCCGATGCAGCGATGGGAAGAATTCATGTAGTTACCTCTAAAAATACTTAAAACTACAATTATGAATAATAATCTAGAAAAGTTCGAACTATATTTAAAGTGTTTTGTGCATTTCATGATAGTAATACTTTTTGTCTTAGATTAACGAATAAATTTTTTATTTTCTCATGCAGACTCGTGCCTGGTTCCCAGATATCATTATATTATTCATATATACTTGCTGATATGATGATTGAATCAAAGAATATTGACTAAAGAAGCATGTTCTGACCAAATCGGAGATGTTCTCAAGAAAGGTGAGATCAGAAGTACTCTAAACCAAACGTGGCAATAGACGTTTGCTAATATCGTGACAAATGGAAACCGTTGTTACAGCCTACCCCTTTGGGAAACAGGCATGAGTCTATATATATATATATATATATATATTTTTCTATTTTTGTATTGAAATTTATATGTAACCCTAAAAATAAGTAATGTAATTGTTTCTATGTTAATTAATGTAATTGGTTATTAACCGTTTTATTTAACTATAAATAAATAAATAAATATGTAATTAAATCCAGGACCTTATTATCGGCATTGGAACACGCTACCGTAAGACAAACGAAGTAACTGTATTTATGAACTAATAATATAATCAGTAAAAGCAAACTTACTCAAGGCAAACTTCAGACATTGCGGAGAGAATGTTCGCAGTAAGAACAAGGTATATATGCTTTGAAGTGAATATTTTATCACCTGAGTTTTCGGAATGTGTGGTTTGTACAACTTTTATACGTAAAATTTGATGAATTAACTCTTAATGCTGTTAAAATATTACGCGGTCTTTACAACAATTTACTTTCTATCTCTTATACCTACATCATCATGTCAGCTAAAGTACGTCCACTGCTGGACAAAAGCCTCCCCAAAGAATGGGGGGAAAATGCCATAATTGCCACGCTTGGACACGGGTTAAAGTCAGGACTAGTCCCTTCCTCTTACCCACCACTGCACCTCATGTAAGCCAGGATCAACAGTGGCACACAATGAAATGACACTGAGCGATGAGGCTCAGGCATGTCCCGGGGAATCGCTTTAACTGTCTTGGATCCCGCAACATGGGTTGGCGATCGCAGTTTGATGGTCATAATTCACAGATAAACGATTGCTGCCAGTTATATAGTAGGTATTCCCTCGGACGATTTCTACGCTCCCCCCACATGAAATGGGGTTATGATATTCTATACCATCACCACACAGCAATCTCTTATACATAATTCTATTTAAACCCTCAAAGCCCTATTATCCTAAAGACCGTTTTATTTAGTTCAGCAACTAATAAGTGATTGTAACATGACTCCCAGAGTCATAACTACCATGTATGTGTAGTAATAAAACCCATACATACATATTACATCTTGGTCTAGTGATTAATGACCCGGACTGCTAAGGCAGAGGTCGTGGATTCGATCCCCAAGCGGGAAAAATATTTATGTGATATATGATATGTGTTGCTGACCCTTACCCCCACCCGATGAGCTCTAGCGACCTTACTCACACGCCGAAACACAACATTAAAGTTATTAATGATTTAATTAAGGAATGTCTTCTGTAAGGTGGAGGTACTTCCCTAGTCGGGCTGCTCTTTGAGCGAATGAACGCTGTGCCCTACCTCACTTGAACACGTGCAGTAAAATAACACTATAACAACTAGTTTTCTTTTACAAAAACTATCTACATTGATAACTTGGAAGCTTTCCAAACATTTATAAGTGGGTTTTTACTATAAATGAAATAATTTAGTTAATAGATTGTGAGAGATGTAACGAGCGTATCATAATATTTGTTAGAATAATGTTCGCATATTATTCAAATTATTTCTTATATTTCAAATGTTGGCATGGTTCGCCGCGGATCGTAGGTTCGATTCCCACCCAGGACAGATATTTGTGTGCATGATCATGTCTGTTTGTCCTGAGTCTGGGTTAACTAATAATAATATATAATATCTCGGGACAATGTCACAGAGATCATCCTAGCCCCAAACTAAGCAAAGCTTGTACTATGGGTACCAGGCGACGATATACATACTTAAGTAAGTAAGTAAGTAACTCTTTATTGTACACCAAAAAATAATACATATAATAGGAACTTTGAGTATGTTAAGATTGTACAAATGGCGGCCTTATCGCTAAGTGCGATCTCTTCCAGGCAACCGTTGAATGGACCAGGAGTAAAGAAAAGGCATTTGGGTATTTGTTGGCATAATTAGCAGAAAGGATTTTTTTTTTTTTTGATTATTTTCTTTTTTTGTGATTTTTTTGTGGTTTTTTGTACCATGGGTACTTTTAACAATAAATAAATAAATACATACATATATATATATATACGGCAGGTCATAGGAGAATAAGATATACAGTAATTTAACGTTAAAGAGAAAGATAGTAACTCTTCACCATTTTCTTAAAAATGTCCAGTGACTGAGCACCTCTCACTGTCTCTGGCAAAGCAGGCCACAATCGGGCAGCTTGTACGGAAAAGGAATGTTCTAAAAATTTTGTGGAGTGCATTGGTATCTTGATTCGTAAATTTTTCGATGATCTCAGCAACCTCGAATGTGTCTCGTGGAGGAACTCAAAACGTTCCTTTAAGTAAGTCGGAGTAGCTGGATTGAACAATATACTATATAGAAGAGAAACAATGTGAGCATTCCGGCGAAGTCGTATAGGTAACCACTTGAGTTTTGCACGAAATTCGGAAACATGATCATATTTACGCAAACCAAATATGAAACGAATACAAAAATTTTGGAGCCTCTCAAGTTTGTTTAATTGGTCCTCCGTGATATCGAGATAGCTGGCATCAGCGTAGTCTAAAATCGGTAGGAGAAGGGAATGGGCTAGCGCAATCTTGGTGGTGGTCGGCAAAAAATTACGAAGTCGTCTAAGTGACCCAGCGGAAGCAAACATTTTTCGACTAACTTCTTTAACCTGTGGGCCCCAGGATAACGTGGTATCAATATGTATACCAAGGTTTTTTACCGTCTTCGAGAGCGGTATGACTGAACCATTAAAGCGCACCTGTGGTACAAGCGACCAGTCTACCATAGAAATCTTTCTGGAGCTACCAACAACAATGACTTGCGTTTTTGATGTATTTATTTGCAGTCCATATGACCTTGCCCAGCTGCTTATCTGACATAAGTCGGTATTAATATTATGAATGGCTTCGTGAAGCTCTTCAAGTGGTGCTTTTGAATATATTTGAAGATCATCTGCGTAAAGGTGGTAGGATGAAATAAGTTGATTGGATATGGAATTTATGAAAATTGCAAAAAGTAACGGAGACAGAACGCCACCCTGAGGCACACCAACATTTGTATTGCACCACGAAGAGTAGCTGTCATCAATACGTATACGTTGCCGGCGGCCAGACAGGTAATTACGAAACCAGTCAATTGCCGTTGGAGATATGTTAATAGAGCAGAGTATACCTGTCAAGATATCGTGATCGACGGTGTTAAATGCATTACTGAAATCAAGTAATGCTAACACCGTCAGATCACCCTCCTCCATGCCCGACCTAATATCCTCCGTAATATGAATCAAGGCAGTCGTGGTACTATGACCAGGACGGAAGCCGGATTGGACAGGATTCAGGAGATTATTTTTGCATAGAAAGGAGTTCAATTGGTTATGAATAAGGCGTTCTAGGACTTTGGAGAGGAATGGCAGTATGGAGATAGGACGGTACTCGGAAAAGGAACTTGGATTGGATTTTTTTGGTAACGGGGTTATTTGGCCGTCTTTCCATGCTGATGGAAAGACCCCATGGGATAGGGAAAAATTAAGGATATGGCATAAGACAGGAAGGATTTCATTAAGGATGGGAATGATCATATTACGACTGATAGTGTCAGTTCCTACAGCATTGGATGATATTGACAGTATACTCTTCCTGACATCACAAGCCGACAATTGATTAAAGACGAACTGAGAGTATTTGGGGATAGGTAGCGATGAAAGATAATTTAATGTATTAATTTTAAGTGCCCTATCAAAATTGGACGACGCAGTAAAATGTTTATTGAGTAAATTGACATCTAAGTCTTTAGGAATTGCATTTTGGCGAGACTTTCCAATCCCCATTGAGTTTAGAAATTTCCATACTTTAGCGGGATCACCGTTTTGTACAGAGTTGTGAATGTGCTGGCGTTGTGCATTCCTACACACCTTGTTGCAGTGATTTCGTAAAAAGATATATTTGTCGCGGTTCAAATCCGTTGGCCGACCTTTGTATTTTGATTTTGCCGCGATTTTTTTGTTTTGGAGAGCTTTAATTTCATCAGATAGCCAAGGAGCAGGTAGGTGTTTCAATTTAATAGGCCGTATTGGAGCATGCTTGTCGTATAACTGTAGGAGCTCGTTGTTAAATACTGTGACCATAGCGTCGACAGATGTAGCAGTATACACAGGTGTCCAATCGATGCTACCAGCATCCTCCCGAAGATTCTCCAGATCGATGCCACCAAAATTACGTTGCAGGATGATTTTAGGCTTCGCTTTCGGTGGGCGAACTTTATAGGACAAGAATATAAGGTCGTGATAGGAAAAGGCGTCAGCAGAGCACTGTCCGTGCTTATGGATGTGTTGAGGAGAAGAAATAAAGATAAGATCAAGAAGCGATGGAGTAGAATTAGGAAAATTATGGGTAGCATTAAGGGGTAGGATTGATAAGTTAAGAGAATCGGAAATTGCAGTTAACGATGAGGAGCGGAAATCATTTTTGAGTAGACAGGTATTAAAGTCGCCCATGATAATTGCGTGACTGTAAGAAGGTACAAGTTTTTCAAGAAGGTTTTCTAATGACGAGAAATAGTTAATACGGAGAGAAGGACAGTAATAGACTCCAAGCAAAAGCTTTGTATGGTGAAGATGCACTTCCAGGAAAAGGTGCTCACCGCCATTTGCAGGTGGTGGTTGCTCAGAGACGTCGACTACAGAGAAGGAAATATTAGAACGCAGATAGATTGCCACGCCTCCACCGTTTCCTTTCACACGATCATTACGAATGAGCTCAAATCCTGGAAGTGAGTAAGCTAATGAAGGGAGACAAGGTTTCAACCAAGATTCTGAGACAAGGATAGCATGGATATTTTTACAGTCGAAGGTGGCCAGCATATCGGGGAAGTGAGCCGGAATGCTTTGGGCATTTATGTGAACTACATTGAAATTACGGGGAACATCGAAAAATTTCTGTGTCAGAGTGTCCGTTAGTGAAGGTATACTCGAGAAGCTATCACCATTACTACTGGCTGAGTAAAAGCTATCTTTATCACTACAGTCTGACATAATAAAATATAATATAAAATACCTATATAAAATAAAATAAATATATATATACCTATAATAATGTCAAAATATTTACAATAAAACAATTTATACTAAAGTCTCTATCAACTTATATAGATAGATAAATACTTATATACATAGAAAACATTCATGACTCAGAAACAAATATTCGTGCTCATCACACAAATATTTGCACTTACCGGGATTCGAACACAGGACCACCAGCTTCGTAGGCAGAGCACTACCAACTCGGCTACGGTGACCGTCATCATATCAGCCGAAAGACGTCCACTGCTGGACAAAGGCCTCCCTCAAAGATCTCCACAATTGCCGGTCTTGCGCTATCCGCATCCAGCGTTTTCCAGCGACCCGCACAAGATCATCGGTCCATCTTGTAGGGGGCCTGCCCACGCTGCGTCTTCCGGTTCGTGGTCGCCACTCGAGAACCTTTCTACCCCAGTGGCCGTCGCGTCGGCTCTACGAGCTATGTGCCCTGCCCACTGCCACTTCAGCTTGGCAATTCTTAGGGCTATGTCGGTGACTTTGGTTCGCCTGCGGATCTCATCATTTCTGATTCGATCTCGCAGGGAAACTCCAAGCATAGCCCTTTCCATTGCTCTTTGGGTGACCTTGAGCCGCCTGATAAGGCCCATAGTTAGCGACCACGTCTCTGTTCCGTAAGTCAACACTGGCAACACACACTGGTCGAAGACTTTCGACTTGAGACACTGCGGTATTTGGGACGAGAAGATATTACGTAGCTTCCCGAACGCTGCCCAGCCGAGTTGGATTCTACGATTGACCTCCTTCTCGAAGTTGGACCTACCTAGTTGGATGGTCTGTCCTAGGTAAATATAGTTCTCTACAACTTCGAGTGCAGAGTCTCCAACCTTAACTAGAGTGGGTGCAACATGGATGTTTGACATAATTTTCGTCTTATCCATGTTCATTTTCAGACCCACTTGTTCAGAGACTCTGCTGAGGCCATCGAGCATTGTACCGAGGTCGTCAAGGGTCTCAGCCATGACTACTATATCGTCGGCAAATCGAAGGTGGGTGATGTACTCGCCATTGACGTTGATGCCAAAGCCTTTCCAGTCCAGAAGCTTGAAGACATCTTCCAATGCAACGGTGAACAGTTTCGGAGATATAACATCTCCCTGTCTCACACCTCGCTGCAAGTGGATAGGTTTCGAGTTCTGGTCCTGGAGTCGCACTGACATAGTGGCGTTTTCGTACAAACACTTTAACACCTCGATATACCGGTAGTCGATTTGGCACCTTTGGAGAGACCTCAGTACGGCCCAAGTTTCGATCAAATCGAAGGCTTTCTCATAGTCCACAAACGCCAAGCATAATGGCTGGTTATACTCTTCGGTCTTCTGTATAACCTGCCGCAGCGTATGTATGTGGTCTATGGTACTAAAACCTTTACGGAAACCGGCTTGTTCGGGAGGCTGGAAGTCGTCAAACCTGCGTGCGAGACGATTCGTAATGACCCTCGAAAACAACTTGTAAACATGGCTCAGCAGTGTGATGGGTCTGTAATTCTTCAAGAGGGTTTTATCGCCCTTTTTGAAGAAGAGCACCACCACACCCCTGTGCCATGCTTTTGGCGTTTGACCTTCTAGTATGACGGAGTTAAATAACTTCTGAAGGGCCCGTAGGATTGGTGTACCACCCGCCTTCAGAAGCTCTGCCGTAATTTCATCATCACCAGGCGCCTTGTTGTTCTTAAGCTGTTCGAGAGCCATTCTAATCTCGCACAGGCTGACGTCCGGGATGTCGTCGGTGAAGTGTTGGGTTAGTCGTGCTCTGGGATCTGAGGCACAACTATCGACAGGTGACTGGGTTTTCGCATACAGCTGTCCATAGAACCTCTCGATCTCTCCCAGCAACTCAGGTTTAGACGTGATGATTCTGCCATCCTCAGTCTTCAGCTTCGTCAGTTGGCTCTGTCCAACAGACAGTTCTCTTGCAAACACTTTAGAGCCTTTGTTCCGCTCAATGGCTTCTTTAATACAATTTGTATTAAATTGGCGCGTGTCGCGTGTCAAAGACTTTGAGATCTGTCTGTTGAGCTGCCGATATCTGGTAGCATCATCAGAGGATGTCAGAACCATTTTCCGTCTTTCGTCCATAAGCTGCAGGGTATAGTCAGAGATCTTTTTGGTTCTGTTTGTACGGTGGGCCTTGAAGACCTTAGACCCAGCCGTATGGACAGCTTCTACGAGCCTGTCGTGGTATGAGTCCACTTCCTCGCAATCTGCTAGGCATTCGAAACGGTTTTGCAGTTCGAGCTGAAAGGGTTCAGGGTTTTGGATGTGGATGGGTAAAGGTCGGAGCGTAGACTTTATTAGTCGGGACCTCTGGAGCTTGACATTTAGGTTCAATGAGCCTCTCACCAGTCTGTGATCGCTCCTGGTTTTAACCGTATTGATCACTGAGACGTCATTGAACACCTGTCTACTCGTCGACAAGATAAAGTCTATCTCGTTTTTTGTTTTACCATCGGGGCTTACCCAGGTCCATTTGCGGTTTTCCGACTTCTTGAAAAAGGAGTTCATCATAAAGAGTCCCTCCTTCTCCATGAAGTCGGCCAACATTTGGCCCCGGGGATTCCGGTCTCCAGTTCCAAATTGCCCCACTTTCAGCTCATTCCCGAATCGTTTACCCAGCTTCGCGTTAAAGTCCCGCATGACCACAGTGAAATAAGAGTTCGAGGTATGTATGGCTCTAGAAATATCCTCATACATGACCTCAACCTCATCGTCGGAGTGCGTCGAAGTCGGCGCGTAAACCTGTATGACCTTCAACGAATACCGCTTGGTAATTCTGAGTATAAGGTACGCAACCCTAGTCGACACACTCTCGATTTTCACTATGTTGTGGACGAGGGACTTGTGGACTATGAACCCAACACCACCTTGGGAGAGTTGGTTGCCTTCCCGGAAATAGAACAGATTCCCGGATTTCAGGATTATCGTGTCCTCCCCCTCTCTTCGGACTTCAGATAATCCTATTATGTCCCAATGTAACCTGCTCAATTCTTCCTCCAGTTCGATCATCTTCTCGTCGGTCCGCAGTGTGCGTGTGTTGTATGTTGCCAGGGCCAGAGGTCGTCGGTTTTGGTAACGCGGAATCTGCCGGGGATTCTTAGCACCCCCTGCCCTGCCGTAACCACGGCTGTTACCACGGCTGGGAATAGCAGGGCTGCCGGGGACTGGGGGCCGCGGTTTAATTGTGTCCTTCATTTGAGGGGATCTGCCATAATCGCCACGCTTGGCAAACGGGTTGGCGATCGCAGTAAGGTAGAAATTGGTACTCATGAGAACGCTGCTGCCCATTCTCTGGAATATATTCCCTCGGGACGACTTCTACGTCCCCCCACGGGATGAGAGGGGGTGGTGATATTCTCTAGGCCGTCACCACACAGCCAGGGTGACCGTACGGGGTAACTATATAAGAATTAACTATATAAGTATGTATTTACAAAAAATAGTTTTATATGTAGTATATCAGTTATCTGGTTTCCATAGTACAAGCTCTGCTTAGTTTGGGATCAGATGGCCGTGTGTAAATAAATATTATTAAATAAAGGGGGATATTTTCAGTTCTTGTTCCTCATTCAATTTGGGTTATCTTGGGACAATTAACACTCTGCCATCTGGGTCCAAACTAGGCAGAGCTTGTACTATGGCAACCAGACACTGATAAACATACTTAAATATTTCTAAATATACATGTTGTCACACTAATTTTATAAAGGTGGCAGTTTGTAAGTGTGTGAGTGTCTGTTACTTTAAAAAAAAATGTCTTGAGTTTATTAAGTACCTAGGCTTTAATTAGTGTTATATTAGTGTAATGTTAGTTATTTGTTTTTTTAAGTAAGCATAAGAATGTGCTTCAGTTTTTGTTTTGATTACAAATCGACGCCCCCGGGCAATAACCTGGTAATCGAAAATTTCAAATTTTACAGGAGAAAAGATTTACTCATTTTATCGAATATCTTTTCCACGAGTGGGACTATCGCAGTCATTGATGTATTAGACGAAAGCTAATTTTTTGTGTAATAGAACTGTGTCATTATTATGAAATTTATTTTATTCAAAACCGAGTAATTTACTAAAACAAATAATACTTACCTAAATTTCTATGCGTTACATATTGCAGTAAAGCTTCTTACGGGATTATTGCTGTAAATTTATCAAACTAAATATAACGTAACATTATATTATGAACTACTGCAGCGTTATTTTTATCTGAGGGATGATACATAACGTGTTATTACCGAGTTATTGTGGTACTATCAAGTAATATTTAAAATCGTATTTATTGATAATATTATTATAATGAGGAAATTTAGAATAACAGTGTTATTGTTACCAATCAATACCGATTTTTTTGCATTAAAATGTAATATTAAAAGGTATTAAACGGAATAAATGCAATAATTTGATTACTAACCAATATTTATTAAACTACAGGATTAAATAAGACACTTGAAGTTAACATAAACATTTTTAATAATAATAGTACAAGAAATCAAATCCGGAAATCGACTTTATTCTTCTTCAGGAATGTTTTCGTTCCCAGCTTCATAACAGGACATGGATTCATAGAAAGAATGGTAAATTCGAGGAATAGTTCCACTTTTACATAGACTTAAAAGGTCTGTTTGCAAATCTTTGTTTATTGGCAGGTGGTATGCACGTTGCAACTCCACAATATTCAAGCAAACAGCTGCACCTTGAGTACTCGTACGCTTACGTCCTCGTCGTTTAGCTCAGGCAGAGTGAGTGCAGTTTATGTCGAGCTCTGAATAAGAGTCTTCATAATTAAAGGAGAAGGAAACTTCTGGGCCCAGCAGTTAACTAGTTGAAATGTGAATTAAAAAAACCGTTATATTTTTTTTAAGGACATTGCAAAATATGGTATCTTGTTTCTATCTAGGAAGCGAGAAAACTTAAATTAAATTATGAAACTAAATAATCGATAAAATAATTATGAATTGCTCGCAATCGAGTAAGAATAAATCGGTAAAATCTCAGAATTTGTTAGAAAAATGAGTGACAAGTGTTTTTCATGGAATCGATTCATAGCGGATCGTATGCCTTTAATTTTTCTTCGGGCAACACTTCTCTGCCTGACAGCCTTTACATACTCTTTGACTGTCACTCGTTCGTTGTCTTTCGTTTTAAGTGCGCACGTATTTTCCATGTTTTATTTGTGGTTTTCTTCGACTGTAGTGACTGCACGGGGCGCGGGGGATCCAAACGTGCCAGATCTTTGACATGTCATACTCTCCATGCATAAAACCATAAAACCGAAGCCATTCAAAAATATTTTGTAAAAAACTACAATGTACTTTTACTATACTTCATATAACTTGATTCCTGGATAGCCAAATTTCACCAAAATTTCAGTGAGGTCTTATTATTATATCCTCTCACAAATAAGGCTAGTTTGATTCAGTTAACACCTGGGCCCAGGAATGTATGGAGTCATTTCCTTCTCCTTTGGAAAACAACTTATCTGCTTGTGAATCGACCACGTACACCTCCATGACGTCAGACCAGCGGATCGCATTTCGGACTGCTCCAATTCTGTGACACGATATATTTCGCCAGATACCTTTGAATTTAAAATAATGCTAAAAATTTGTTCAGGGGTATACAACACTTTATTTTTTAAACAAGCTCAAACGTAAAAAGAGCTGTGTGGTGACGGCGACAAATATCTGAATCAGAATATCATCACCCCATCTCATCCCGTGGGGGGCGTAGAAGTCGACCCGAGGGAATATCTACCAGAGGATGGGCAGCAGCTTCCTTCTGATTACTATGACCATCTTACTGCGATCGCCAACCCGCCTGCCAAGCGTGGCGATTATGGCATATCCCCCCAAGACGATTCTTGAGGGAGGCTTGTCCAGCAGTGGACTTATTTAGCTGTAATGATGATGATGATGAGCTTGTTTGGTATTCCTTTTCAATACTTCAGTGAGATAAATCTGAGATTGTTTTGTATATTTTTGATGAAGAAGCCACGTAAAACTATTGTTTAAATATTATGATAGAATTTGAAATGTTTCATGGAGTTCTAATCATTTCTGTATTTGTTATAATTTTATTGATACGTCCAGAGTTTCCACTTATACTAGAAAAACCACTTAATGGACTCTTTAATATGTTCGTCCGTGGACTCGGAACATATTCTGAGTCGTCTGGCGAAAAATCTTCATCGGGTTCCTGATCAGCAACAACTAATTCTTTTTTCTTTCCATCTGTAATCAATAAAATTACCTGAGTTTCTTTTTAATTATTTAATGTAAGAGATTATAAAATAAAAACCGGCCAAGTGCGAGTAATACTCGCGCACGAAGGGTTCCTTATCATTATCTAGAAAAACGAGCAAAAAATTCACGTTTGTTGTATGGAAGCCCCCTTATATATTTATTTTATTTCATTTTGTAGTATTTGTTGTTATAGCGGCAACAGAAATACATCATCTGTGAAAATTTCAACTGCCTAACTATCACGGTTCATGCGATACAGCCTGGTGACAGACGGACAGACAGACAGCGAAGTCTTAGTATGAGATCCCGTTTTACCCTTTGGGTACCGAACCTTAATTAGGATCACCACATAAGATTCGTTAGATTTAGCTGCCACCCAATTTAAATATAAATCTGGTCACTTTTAAATTAAATGGATGGTATAGATGCGTCGTGTAAAACTACCTAAATTCTTCTCCTACTTCTATTAACTTCTAAAAATCACAACCCAATACTTAGCTAGCAAGCCCGTAACGACGAATCACCAAATAAAGTTACAAGCATGTCGAAGTTACAATAAGAAGAACTTATTTATAAAATTAAATACTAAATTATTAGGTGTAATAAAAATCTACAAACCGTTGGATAATGCTTGTACGTCAGACATTGCTCGGGTGCATCCCTTCGGAGTTATTTCTGGACATTCTACTTCTTTATCGGCGCCGATAACATAGTAAATCCTAAAGAACTTCCATGATTAGTACTAACTTATAGTGGTTATATATTATAGGTACACTTGTAGATGCGTCGTCAACTATTTGAAGTATTCGTTTCACACGTCCACATTTAAATAGTCTATTTCTTTTAGAATTCATTACCAGTTTAAACTCAATAACTTCACAAAATATGCTATCCGTATCACTAAAAGTTAAATAAAACCAGTCCCAAAAGTTATCAAACTGCAAGTACTTTTCGAGCGTGAGTTCAGTTTGTTTACGTAAACAAATCCTATGCACCAGCCCAATGTACTATTACACGTGTTGGGGGCATGGCATATACCTATCTGTTACTGTTGTACGTATTGCCAACTACCTATCTAGACAAAAACAGTAATATCCAATACAGAGCTAGGTGTATTGAAATTTGAAATAAATATACCGTATTAAAATGTTACGGACATTAATGGGCTACTACCCAACTTAAATAACACTGTTAGTGTATATTACGGAATATGTATATTTAGAATAGTACACCAAAAAACCCGCGCTGACGTTCACCAAAAAAATCATGAGAATTTCTTACGGCAATAACCCGGTAAATGCATATTACAAAAATAAAATGTGCTTTTTTCTGGTTAAGACTTATAACAGGTTTTTTGCTGAAATAATTTTGTTTCTTAAGTCCCAACAATAAAATGTGTATCGCAATATCTTTGTAAATATTGTTAGGAAAATTCTGAAAAAAAATGACAAGGTGTATTCCAGTCCACAGATGCCGAATATGACATAAAAGCATAAACCCCATAATAGCACATTACCGGGTTGTTGCTTGGGGGCGTCGAAATATATTTTAATTTTTGTTATGTATAAAAATATGTTTAATTTTTTGTTTTAGAAATTATAGCCTATGTGCTAATCCAGGGTGTCGGCTAACTCTATACTAAATTTTATTAAAATCGCTCCAGCCGTTTAAACGTGAAGAAGTAACAAACAAACACACTCATAAATTTTCGCCTTTATAATATTAGTGTGATAGTATAATTAAATTCATTTAATTTAATTTTTTTATTTGTCACTATTAAAAATTTATGCGCATGCTGTGGCACTTTAAAAAGTTGTACATTTAATTATAATTTTATACTTAATAATGTAGAGGTAAGAAACAATGTAAAACCTATTGGTTGTCCGAATAAACAAATAAATAAATAAACATAATTACAATCGTTACAGACGATAACTAAAATTCCCTTACCTCTATAATTTTTCGCAAGATGGTTGCTTGTAAACCAACAAAAATGCCAAACATTGCGAAATGTTGGCAGCCGGCGCGTTCCAGCGGCTATTTACAGCACCGCAGGTTAAGGGCACGCGACGTCTTTATCGTTGTTGCATTGATTTTAATAGTGTTCTCACTATGAAGAAGATTGTTCATGTGACTTTAGCTATAAAGGAAACATAAAGCTATTATTTTTATGGGTCTACAAAACTGGATATAGACTACATTGGATAAGACAACATTGATTTATTAAAAATAAAGTCTATACCCTACTCTGATGTAGACACAGCTTGCTAAATTAGACAAAACCTTAACTTATCCTAAGGGGTACTTATTCTAAGTTTAAACAAAGCTATTACCTACAGTTAGATCAGCAAAATACTACAATAATATTTTTAGTTTATGCTTAAGTGAGGCAAAAGAACAATTGAAAATATCAATGTCATTTTGGATTATTAATACTGGACAAGAATTAAATGGTAAAAATGTAAATACATATGTCTATATTTACATTTTTATATACGCCGATCGGCATCGAGAACGAGCCGATCCCATTTGCAGACGGAGGAGGCGTCGGGGCGGCAGGGGCAGTGGTATGAGAAGTGTCCTCTTCTGATGTCACGTGCAAGCAGCTCCAGGAAGTTTGTGGAGCACTCGCTGTGCTAGCCTGCTAGGAGTCGGAAATAGGAGAGGGCAATCCAGAGCTCTCCCAGGGTATGTGTCCCGGTCATCATAGTGCAAAAGGGGGGCACCGGAGCAGCATACCCGCGTTCCTGAGGCTCCTCTCATCAGGTGCCAAGTGAAATCCACGGCAGTTTAGTTTTAGTCGGTGCGTGTCTAACATACCCACCCGCAGACACTTTTTGCGGGAGGAATGCACATCAAAAAAAAAACTAATACCGTTAATACCGTAATTTGCATAGCTCATAGAACCTGGTGAAGCGCAAGAGTGGCAATTGTGGATATCTTTGGGAAAGGCCTTTGACTAGCAGTGAACGTCTTTCGGTTGATATGATGACGATGATGATAAAATATGAACTCAGTGGGAAACTTTAAAAGGACAATTTTGGTTAGACTCGTCAATTTGCCTTGGTTTGACTGTTGTATTTTGACTGTTTTGTAGAACATAAAATAAAAAGAAATAAAATTTTGCATTCGGTTTAAGTATCTCTGATCGGATGGTGGTGTCCCAAGATATTTATTTATTATAACCATTATTGCATTGAAATCCGCAGGCGAACCAAAGTCACCGACGACATAGCCCGAAGAATTGAAGTGGCAGTGGGCGGGGCACATAGCTCGTAGAACCGAAGGTCGTTGGGGCAGAAAGGTTCTCGAGTGGCGACCACGAACCGGAAGACGCAGCGTGGACAGGCCCCCTACAAGATGGACCGATGATCTTGTGCGGGTCGCTGGAAACTGCTGGATGCGAATAGCGCAAGACCGGCAATTGTGGAAATCTTTGGGTGAGGCCTTTGTCCAGCAGTGGACGTCTTTCGGCTGATATGATAATGATGAACCATTATTGCAAAAAAATTATCTCAATCTTTTCATATTTAGTGATCGAGCCAGACTTTGAGATAAAATGACGCGGGTACGACATATAACTACATTATTTCATAAAATTGGTTTGGGCATTTAGAAAGGATAAATTAAAGAAGATTGACAAAAGAAGTATACCTAGCCCGTGTGAATAGGACAACCGGAAGGGGAAGACCTCGTAGAACATTCTCTGACCAAATTGGAGACGTTCTCGAGAAAGGGCAGGTCAGAAATACCCTAAACCGGCGACCATGTATGAAAAATAGAATGACAGTAAACGAGGCAAAAGAGTGTGCAAAGATTGTGACAAATGGAAATCCGTTGTCTCTGCCTACCCCTCTGGGAAACAGGCGTGAGTCTATGTATGTTTGTATTTCATTTAAGTGTATTTTACTTAATTCTTGACATATATAATGTTCTAAGACGATTAGAGAACTTAGTGATTTGAAACAATTTAAATGATCATTGTATAAATTATTAAATGATAAATGTTATTATAATATGACTGAATACTTAAAAGACATTATTATGTAAGAAAATTTGACATGTTTAATTGAAAAACAATTATTGTAGTCATTTGTATTTAATTACATATTACTTCAAATTTAATATTGTATGCCAATATAGCGGGTCATAGTGGATTAACCTTGTAAATAACATCCATATGTAACCTATGTTCCACAATAAAGTTTATTCTATACCATTCCATTCCATTCCATTGTATTCCATTATATTCTATTCTATTTCATTCCACTCCACTCCAAACCGCTCCGCCCCGACTCGACTTGACCCGACTCGACTCGACTCTATCCTATCCTATTCTATTCTATTTAGTTTTTGTTGTACTCCAGGGTGCAAGTAAGGTAGCTAGAGATAATCGGGCAGAGGAGAACGGCCTGCAGCGCGTGATTCACTTCGTGAGTCTTTGTGATGCAAGTCTTCACCTGCACTTGGCTTAAAAAATAATCTAAGTTTTCATCGAATCTTAAGAAAAACACAGAACTATTTTCTTCTAGCGCTAAGTCACAAAACTTGACACTGTTGTGATCGGCCAAGATGAAAGCCATTTCATTTAAATAGTTTGGCAACATATCTCTACGATAAATCTAAGCTATTCTTTAAAAATAAATGCATGTTATTTTTTGTTTAGTTTCTGGCAAGACTATTGATTTTTAAATTAATACATTACTTATTCATCAATCTCATACTAAACCATTAGAAAAAAATCTGAAGATTCGTAGGGTTGATGCTTCTGATTTGTTGATGTACGACAATATATATTATTAAAGCTATCTGAACTAATGTTTTAGAGAGAAAAGATTTGAGGTGTTTTATTTGAAATGGATAAACTCTAAAACTGCTAAACTGATTTTAAAAATAAATTCTATAAAATATAGCTAGATTGATACCAAACAACACTGGCTGGAACTTATTTTCAAACAGTAGGAAATCCTTATAAAAATACAATAACGCAATGGGAGGTATCAATAAATTTGCCTATACCTATTCTCACACTTCGGTTATTTCTAAATGAATTTATTTAAGTAGCCTAGTTGGTAGAGCTCCTGCCTACGAAGCTGGTGGTCCTGGGTTCGAATCCCGGTAAGTGCAAATATTTGTGTGATGAGCACGAATATTTGTTTCTGAGTCATGGATGTTTTCTATGTATATAAGTATTTATCTATCTATATAAGTATGTTTATCGTCGCCTGGTACCCATAGTACAAGCTTTGCTTAGTTTGGGGCTAGGATGATCTGTGTGACATTGTCCCTAGATATTATTATTATTTAATCCAGTAATATATATAGTATTGTACCTACCTATTTAGTTAAATTTAATTATTATTGTTATAAATCAAATTTCGTTCCATTTAATTTAAATTTAATATCTAACTAGTATAATACTATCGATAGCCTCGATACAGGCATTGCCTAGTGAGACTATCACTGTAAGTAAACTACTTGTAAAAACTGGACTGCTAATAAATTATATATATATATATATATATATATATATATATTATTTTTTTAAAGAAGTATTTATATGTAGTGCATTGCGATTTTTTTTACCTTTCGTTTTCAGCACTGCGAAAACTATTAATGATGGATAGAATAATTTATAAGTATGATTCTCAGTTACCTGGTTGCCATAGTACAAGCTTTGCCTAATTTGGGATGTGATGACAGTGTGTGGTAGTTGTACCAAAGTATTTATATATTCATCCAAATCGAATACTAATTTACGTTTCTACCTACCCCTGTGAAGCTGTGGCGGGTCGCTCGCTAATATATAGTCGTAAAATCTTAAATCGTATGAATAGGAGAGAAAATTTATTAATTTAGTCTGTAATCTAGCATCCTACCAACTTTTTCGTATGCGGTTATCGTCTTGACCGTTGCAACCCAAAGAATATATAAGTGAACAATAATATCGACAGTATAATTTCAACGTGGCAATGCTGCCAGCCTTCTGGGTACGTTCCCGGTTCAAAGCGATGTCGACGGATTTTATTGACGCATAAGCTCATTGGTTAGACTTTTTATTTATGTTTGTATTTATTTTATTTTATTTATGTTTCTTTAGTTGATAAGTTAGGTTATTTCAATAATAATAATAATATGTTAATCTTGTACCTAGTATTGAATAAATGTAAATTTGAATAAATTGTATTTCGTAAGGTGCAAGGAAAACGGTAAATGTTGAAATTATTTAAATCGTTCCGCCGGAGCGCATAATTAGGTATCAAGCAACGTTGTGCTAATTTTCCTTAAAATACTTTGTCTTTTTCATAAAGACTTTTTTAGACACAAATGTAGCAATCTTCAAAAAGCAAGCCTATTTAGGCCAGTAAGGCATATACGGCACCTCCAGTGTTGTTTTTTTAACTTACTTTTCTTTGAAAAAAATTGTAATGTAACCCGGTAAGTTGCATCATCATCATTTCCGAATGAAATCCACTCCAGGACAAAGGCCTGTACCCAAAGATCTCCACAATGGCCGGTCTTTTATTGCCCGCATCCATCGGTTTTCAGCGACCCTTGCAAGTTTGTCAGTCCACCTAGTAAAGGCTCTGTCCACGCTACGTCTTCCGGATTGTGGTTGCCACTCGAGAACCTTTCTGCCCCAGCGGAATTCGATTGAGCAAGGATACTCCGAACATAGCTTTCTCCACTGCTCTTTGGGTGACCTAGAGCCTTCTTCTGCATCCCATAATAAACGATCAAGTCTCTGTTCCATAAGTTATCACTGGCAACACACACTGATCGAAGATTTTCAACTTGAGACACTGCGGTAACTGGGACGAGACGATATAACGTAGCTTTCCGAACGCTGCCCAGCCGAGTTAGATTCTACAATCGAGCTCTTTATCGAAGGTAGACCTACCTAGTTGAATGGTCTGTCCTAATTAAATATAGTTGTCTACAACTGCGAGTGCAGAGTCTCCAGCCTTCACTTGAGTGGGTGCAATGTGGACGTTACGCATAAATTATAAATATACTAGCTATGCCCCGCGGTTTCACCTGCGTTAAAGTAGTTTTGGAGTTAAAGAGTAACAAACATACATCTATACTCACAAACTTTCGCATTTATAATATTAGTAGGATGTGTACCTCTAGCGGTTTTGGCAGTGCACGCCGGAATAGCTCGCAGATGGTAGATTTTTTCCTACTTCCTGACACTTATCGTTATATTTTGGACAATTCCTACGATATCTTTATAAATTGTAGCCTATGTGTTATTCTGATGTAAAATCCATATTATTGTAAAGTTTCTTCAAGATCCATTGAGTAATTTTTACGTGAAAGAGTAATAAACATCCATCCATCCATACTTACAAAGTTTCGCGTTTATAATATTAGTAGGATGTTCCGCTATATATAAGGTCATGGTCTGTTATTTTCGGAGCTATATAAAGCTTTAAAAGAGATGGGTTATTTTTGAACACAACATCACATTGCACACTGCACATGCACGTGTTTAAACGAGTGGGTGGTATCTCCGCTCACCATCATTCTCTACTGATTATATCTTCAGCTATTTCTGGTGGATACTAATATAATTGTACAAATAAAACGTAGCATAAACATTTATGATGGGAATGTTGGCGTGGTTGGCAAATGCTTGCTTTTCACACCGGAGGTCGTGAGTTCGATTCTCACCCAGGACAGATATTTGTGTGCGTTAACATGAGTCTGGTTGTAACTATCTATATAAGTATGTATTTACAAAAGAAAAGTAGTATATGTAATATATCAGTTATCTGGTTTCCATAGTACAAGCTCTGCTTAGTTTGGGATCAGATGGCCGTGTGTTAATAATTCTATAATAGGACAACCGCGGACGAAATAGTGACAGAATTAGAAAAAAATATCAAACCTGTTCCGTATTCATGTCAAGGATTTCACATATGTTTTTATTCTCTTTATTTATTGATTTCTGTTTTTTTTTTAGAACATCTCTCGCACTAGGAAATCCAATCCCGGTGTCACGGGGTACTTTACAAACATATAATAGACGGACACAACTTACATCTAGACTCAGAACAACTATTTATGGGTCACACAAATAGTTGTCCGGCATGGGACTCGAACGACTGTCTAAGCCGCTGCGCCACACGTGCAGTTGAAAACATGTTTCATTGTTGATTTAATATTTACCAGTCACCTGTAATTCTACAATCATCATCTGCCTGATATCGTCCACTGCTGGACATATAGTACAAACGCCTGGAGATCCAGCTACCGCCATCTGTCAAATTTCTTTTATAGATTTTCAACTTTATCACATAAGCATAATGTTCACTTTCAATTGGGGAAATTTGACAGATTTAGGTAGCTTGATATGCTGGCGTCTGTACCTCTCCAAAACGTTGTCATTTGCAAGTGTTTAGTTGCCTTTTACGACACTCACAGTATCTGGTGTGAGGGCCCATGTTATTCTTTCTGGGGCGAAATTCATACGGATTACACAATATGCTTGTACAGTATACCCTCCCTGTTATGAAACAGCAATTCTTTAATAGTACCACCGCGGACAAGATATTGACAGTATATATATTGTAAGTGTTCCTGAACAATATTCTGGAAATAAAGTAATAATTATTATAGTATTAGAGAAAAATATCACACCTGTTCCGCATTCATGCCACGTTTTCCACATCTTACTACTTACGTGTTGTACTGTACGTTAAGTAAACGGGCTGTTAAGTTACTGAATTAATCAGACCGTAATTTTGACTATATATGTCTATTATAGGCACAATCAAAATGCGCAATCACATAAGACCGTACACAATGAGTTCAAACACTATTTGCGCCCAAAACCTTTCTTGGTTTTATTGTGGATTTAATATTTACCAGTCACGTATAATTGCACAATACTCCCTTCCTGTTAAGAGGCAGTAATTCAATTGTTGAAATTACTACAGAAAAATGTCACACCTGTTCCGCATTCATGTCACGTTTTATACATAATTACTACTTTAGTGCTACTTAAGGGTCCTATTACAGTCCACTAGCGCCGCCAATCGAAAAAATGTCATAACTCGTAAATAGAATCAAAAATACAAAATGTGGTCTATTATTACTGTAGAAAAGGCAATAACATCATTTTATAACACATTGTCAACACTTGAAATATAGCTGTTTAGCTAAATCGTGCATCTGTAACAAAAACGGCCGTTTATGTTTTGAATGCACGATTTAGGTAAACAGCTATATTTCAAGTGTTGATAAGGTGTTATACAATTACGTTATTGCCTTTTCCACAGTAATAATAGAACATTTTTTGTATTTGTGATTCTATTTACGAGTTATGACATTTTTTCGATTGGCGGCGCTAGTGGACTGTAATAGGCCTCTTAACGGGCTGTTGTCAGTGCCTTAACTTACTGTTTTATACTGTTCAAACACTATATACGACCAAAACTTTCGTATTTTATTGTTGATTTAATACTTACCAGTCACGTGTAATTCCACAATACCCCCTTCCTGTTTTAAGGCAGTGATTCAATAGTGGTCATGTCTGTGCGCAGACAGGATCTTGACATTATTAGAGAAAAATGTCACACCTGTTCCGCAGTCATGTCACGTTTTACACATATTACTACTTTAGTGCAACTTAACGGGCTGTTGTCAATGCCTTAATTTACTGTTTTATACTGTTCAAACACTATATGCGCCCAAACCTTTTCCTGGTTTATTGTGGATTTAATATTTACCAGTCACGTGTAATTCCACAATACCCCCTTCCTTTTATGAGGCAGTGATTCAATAATGGGCACGCACGCAGACAGGATGCTGACATTATTAGAGAAAAATGTCACACCTGTTCCGCATTCATGTCACGTTTTACACATATTACTACTTACATGCTACTTAACGGGCTGACGTCAATGCCTTAATTTACTGTTTTATAGTGTTCAAACACTATATGCGACAACTCCTTTCCTGGTTTCTTGTTGATTTAATATTTAGCAGTCACGTGCAATTTCACAATACCCTCTTTCTGTTATGAGGCAGTGATTCAATAATGGACACGCATTCATGTCACGCTTTCCAAATCTTACTGCTAACGTGATATTTAACGGGTGGTTGTCAGCCCCTTAAGTTACTGTATTAATCAGAACGTAAGTTTGACTATATAATATGTCTATTATAGCTGGCACAATCAAAATGCGGAAGCACTTACGACCGTACACAATGGGTTCAAACACTATATGCGACCAAAACTTTTCCTGGTTTATTGTGGATTTAATATTTACCAGTCACGTGTAATTCCACAATACCCCCTTCCTTTTATGAGGCAGTGATTCAATTGTTGACATTACTACAGAAAAATTTCACACCTGTTCCGCATTCAGGTCACGTTTTATACATATTACTACTTTAGTGCTACTTAACGGGCTGTTGTCAGTTACTTACTCACTTACTCAAACACTATATACGACCAAAACTTTCGTATTTTATTGTTGATTTAATACTTACCAGTCACGTGTAATTCCACAATACCCCCTTCCTGTTTTAGGGCAGTGATTCAATAGTGGACATGCGCGCAGGCTGTTGAAATTATTGGAGAAAAATGTCACAAATTTTCGGCATTTATGTCACGTTTTACACATATTACTACTTTAGTGCTACTTATCGGGCTATTGTCAGTGCCTTAATTTAATGTTTTATACTGTTCAAACACTATATGCGCCCAAACCTTTTCCTGGTTTATTGTGGATTTAATATTTACCAGTCACGTGTAATTCCACAATACACCCTTCCTTTTATGAGGCAGTGATTCAATAATGCAAACGCATTCATGTCACGCTTTCCAAATCTTACTGCTAACGTGATATTTAACGGGTGGTTGTCAGCCTCTTAAGTTACTGTATTAATCAGAACGTAAGTTTGACTATATAATATGTCTATTATAGCTGGCACAATCAAAATGCGCAAGCACTTACGACCGCACACAATGGGTTCAAACACTATATGCGACCAAAACTTTTCCTATTTTATTGTTGATTTAATATTTACCAGTCACGTGTAATTCCACAATACCCCCTTCCTTTTATGAGGCAGTGATTCAATAATGGGCACGCACGCAGACAGGATGCTGACATTATTAGAGAAAAATGTCACACCTGTTCCGCATTCATGTCACGTCGTCCACATTTTTCTTTCCGCTTATTTATTTTTCAGCAAATTAAAGAAATAAACTACCAAGTTTGGTTTGAAATTGGCTCTCAACGACAACAAAAGTGCAAATTTCATTCATAACACCAGGGGCTCTACCGGCTAAGTCGCTGAACATCGATTTCTTAAATGGCGTTCAAATAAATTTCGGTTAAAAATTACTTAATCAATCGTTAAATTGGCTTCAACGTTGACAATCGATTCCGGTTTACATGTGCTCATGGAAGCCGATTTAACGATTGATTAAATCATTTTGTAACCTTTATTTATTTGAACGCCATTTAACAAATTGATGTTCAGCGACTTAGCCGGTAGAGCCCCTGAATGAATGTTCGTCAAGAAATACAGGTGTCATGTTTTCTATGCATCAAACCAATGTGGACAGGCAGCGAATGCATTTGGAGTTAAGTCCGCCTCCGTACATTTTTGGGCATAAATAGATAGAGACCTTGTTTTTTTTAAAATCAGACTGCTAATTATTAAAGACTAGCTGTGCACCCCGTAGTTGATAGCGTGATATGTAGCATATATGTTGACCCGACCTCTTAGTAATATTCATGCAAAATTTGAAGTAAATCCATACATTTCTTTTTGAGTTTAGCCCGGAATACAGACACACAGATAAACAGACAAAAATTCTAAAAATTCACGCCCCAAGTATCCTTTTAAAAAAATATTCAATGCACAGTTTTGACTTTCCTACGATTTTATTATATGTATAGATATTAAGTTAAGAATAAAACGTACTTATAATACATTTGTGATGTATTCCTGAGTGTAAGGCAAGCCGAGTTAATCCGGGTGAGGAAACGCCTTATATTTCAAACATCCATATAAACTATAGAAACACAAAAAACATCATGAATTTTTGAGGCGCTCATAGCCAGATGCTCGCACCATTCCATGAGTGATTGGCGGGCTTAAGCAACTAGTTTCGCGGTCAGTCCATAGATGGGTGACCGCCAAAGTGGTCTTATTTCTGAGTGTCTCCTTGCTTCGGATGGCACGTTACGCTGTCGGTCCCGGTTGTAGCCATGTCGTTAAGCCATGTCAGAAGCCTGATGTGTAGCTTTGGTTTAACACAGGTTTAATAACCTAGCACAGAATCCAGGGACTTCAAATAAACTGTACCATTTATTGCAAATAAAGATATTGTAATTATGTAACTGTACTTGTCAAGCTCACAATGCAGTACATAAGCATAGCCCAATACAGTAATGCAATAAAAAAAAAAAAAATTATATAGATAATTTACAACCAGACTCAGAACTCTGACACTAGGGTAACCACTGCCCATACGATAAGTAAGTAAGTAATTATAACGAGTCCATTATGATCCTCATCTTTCTAAAGGTCTTTTAAACTGGTAACCCTGGCAACAAGATCCCTATAGAAAATCCAGTAATTGTAATTAAGCTTTCATTAACTCGTCCAATTAAAATTTTAAACAAGCAGAAATCTTACATCTAAAACCCATTATAACTAAAATAACAATGTCAAAAGCACAATTTTCACTCAATATATATATTCCTATTAAGGATATCGCATTTGATCTTTCGTCGAGACCATCAATCATCGTGATAACAAGTTATTTTCGTCAAAAAGTTGATCGCAGTAAATGTACCATTGCTAATGTGGTACTTCGTGTATGGAAACCGTATTAAGAGTATTAATAAGTTGGGGCTATCATCGCTTATCATAAATCATCACAGCTCATTATCATAGCTGACATGTAGAGATCGGTATTACGTGATATAATAATAATGTTCTCCTAGCCGAATTTCGACCACGGCGGCCTGTTTCAATAGAGTTTAGCCACCTGCGCGGGACAAATTATAGCGTACAAGTGTGTGCGCAAACACAAGCGCACTTTCTATTCTTCTCTTCTCATGCTCCGATGAGACGCCTAGCGACGCAACCAGAATGGGTACAGGACCGACGGCTTTACGTGCTCTCCGACGCTGGTATAATACTGCCAACTCCCAGACTTCTGACTGATGCTGAGAAATTTTTCTTTTTTACAGAAAAGTCTCAAAATCACCTTTTGTCCGACCCGGGATTAGAAACCTGGACCTCGTTCTCAGTGGATGAACAGGCTGCCGCTAGACCAACAAGGCAGTCATGTGATATAACCAGAATATTGGGGCGCTCATAGCCAGATGATTTCACTGATCTGTAAGTGATTGGCAAGGTTAAGCAACTAGGGTCACGGTTAGTCCATAGATGGGTGACCGCCAAAGTGATTTACGCACGTTAAGCCGGTTGTAGCCATTAGGCAATAGTCGCTAAGCCCAGTCAGAGGCCTACTGGATGGCTTGAACAACTCTGACACTAGGGTCCGCCTTAATAATAATAATATTGAATTATTACCTTAATTATAGACAGAAGGATCATACAAGGTGTAGTAAAATATCTCTAAAACAATAAACTTTGATAATTAAATCTAGAAATAATCTCTTTGGCGATATATAACTTATTTGACTTATTATGACTGGCACCATAGCCTAGTTGGTAGTGCTCCTGCCTACGAAGCTGGCGGTCATGGGTTCGAATCACGGTAAGTGCAAATCTTTGTGTGATGAGCGCGAATATTTGTTTCTGAGTCATGAATGTTTTCTATGTATTAAGTATTTATCTATCTATATAAGTATGTATATCGTCACCTGGTACCCATAGTACAGGCTTTGCTTAGTTTGGGGCTAGGTTGATCTGTGTGACATTGTCCGTAAATATTATAATTATTATTATTTAGTCTATCTAAGTAACTATATCATTACTGTCATGAATTTAATGTTATCATACAAGCCGCGTATCCAAATAGCTGTATTTACACACGAATAATAATGTATACTTAACTATATTACTACAAACATGTTCTGACTATTTACAAGCGCTTTATAGAGTTCCGTACCCAAAGGGTAAAACGGGACCCTATTACTAAGACTCCGCTGTCTGTCTGTCCGTCTGTCACCAGGCTGTATCTCATGAACCGTGATAGTTAGACAATTGAAATTTTCACAGATGAGTTTTCATTTCTGTCGCCACTATAACAACAAATACTACAAAACAAAATAAAATAAATATTTAAGGAGGGTCCCATACATAAAACGTGAATATTTTACTCGTTTTATAGATAATGGTACGGAACCCTTGCACGAGTCCGACTCGCACTTCGCCGGTTTTTAAAGTATATGTGAATAAAATATAAAGTTTGTAATCTATACAAATAAATAAAATTGGAGTGTCTGTTTGTAATATTGAAATAACCGGTTTTTACAACATAAATATGAATATATATACGGTACATACACCAAAATATTTTTTTTTTCAATTTTTGTCTGTCTGTCTGTCTGTTTGTTCCGGCTAATCTCTGAAATGGCTGGACCGATTTTGACGGGACTTTTATTGGCAGATAGCTAATGTAATAAGGAGTAACTTAGGCTACTTTTATTTTAGATAATGTTTTTTATTTGACTAAAAAATAAAAAAAAACGAATTAAACTAATTAACACGCGGACGAAGTCGCGGGCACAGCTAGTAATAACTAAAAATATTAAGATTGGCTATCGTATTAACAACCAAACCAGCCTAACAAAACATTCAAGATAAAATTTAAAAAACATCATTAAAAGGCACCATTGTACAAAGCAAACTTTGTATAAAAAGTTAACGATCAAAAAAGGCGACACCTTTTCTCAAAGGGTTACTATTATAAAGGCGAGTATTTGCCAATAAGGTCCGAAAATAGGTCGTATGGAAAGTTGTCGAATCAAAAAGGGCCAGGTCACCGTACGAATTAAATTTCGAGGGTCTGATGAAGAAAAATGTATACATTGCCACTGTGAAAATATTTTACTTTCTGAAGAATTTTTCAAAGGTAGCTTAACCTTTGGGATTGATGAATTTATTATGACCTGCGTCAGTGCTAGCATTAAAGTCAAAGAACCTGCGGTTATTTTGAAAGAAATGAGGATTCAAATTAAGGTGCGCCCTTTTTATAAGGACCGGGGCTATTAATATGAGAGTTGTTTTTGACGTTTATGTTTGCATGATGTTAAGGTTACAAAAAAGTTAAAAGGGAATAAATTAGAATACATATCGTCTTGCGACAGATTGTTTTTACGTACGTACATATGTAAAATGAGGTGGAGCTTGGAGTGATTTCGCTCTATGAGTAATACTAGCTGTGCCCCGCGGTTTTTCCGGACATACATGCAGACAATCAGACAAAAATTCTAAAATCTATATTTTTGGCTCCGATAGCGAATGTACATCTCGCCCCAAGTATCCTTTTTAAAAAATATTCAATGTACAGTTCTCTTTCCTACGATTTTATTATATGTATAGATAATAATTGAATCGTAGCGTGGCGGGCCTGTTAGAGTGGTTGGCAAATGCTTGCTTTTCACGCCGGAGGTCGTGGGTTCGATTTCCACCCAGGACAGATATTTGTGTGCATGAACATGTCTGTTTCTCCTGAGTCTGGGTGTAATTATCTATGAGTGTAGAGTGAGGAACCTCCTCACGATGCGTGCCGTTCCCATAATGGCCGCCGTATCCGGCCCTTGACCCAGTGATCCAGTGAGAGCCTCTTAAGATGTTGGTCGAGGCTCTTTGTTATCAGACCGTTTACGGAGACGACTATTGGGACAATTATTGTTGAGTTCACATCCCACATGGCGGCAACCTCGTAAGCCAAATCATCGTTTTATCCGTTTATTATTATTATTAAGTGAAAATATTTCCCTTTTCACATTACAGATTACGTCAGGTTAATATGTTCCCGATACAGTCTCAACAGTGTGGCAAAGAGGAGATGAGATCCCATCTTATCCCGAAGGGCGCATAAAACTTGTCCCCCTAAGGACTACGAACATCACACTGTGATCGCCAACCCGTCTACCATGTGTGGAAACCAGACAACTGACAAATTTACTTATATATTTCTAAAAACACTTATATCTATACATATAATAAAATTGTAAGAAAGTCAAAACTTTACATTGAATATTTTTTAAAGGATAATTGGGGCATGATCTTCTTTCGTAATCGAAGCCAAAAATATAGTTTTTAG
Organism: Pseudoips prasinana; assembly: GCA_951640165.1. Classification (NCBI taxonomy): domain Eukaryota; kingdom Metazoa; phylum Arthropoda; class Insecta; order Lepidoptera; family Nolidae; genus Pseudoips; species Pseudoips prasinana. The sequence continues at coordinate 9,860,378 of OX621259.1, read as the reverse complement.
CATTTTTGTCTGTGTGTCTGTATGTCTGTATGTATGTCCGGGCTAAACTCAAAAAGTACTGCATGGATTTACTTCAAATTTTGCATTAATATTACTAAGAGGTTGGGTCAACATCACCTATGGGAGGAGCTGTGATAATTTATAAAGGTTAACGCGGGTAATACCGCGGGGCACAGATAGTTACAAATAAATTACAACTAGACACAGAACAAATAATGGTACTAATTACACAAACATTAGTACTTGTCGGGGATCGAGCACACGACCTCTGGCTTTGTTCTGGCTCTATTCTAATGAGACTATTTTAATTGTAATTTCAGCTGAAGCAGTCAAGTCCTGAATTTTTTTTAAATCTTTATTGGTAAATTCTACAGCGCGTGTAGCATGGGCTTTTTACAATTATGTATACGGTTGAAACATCAATCACAATAGATTTTATTAATGTACTTGCATTAATTCAAAAAAAATCAAAATTCAAAAAGTCATTTAATCCGTTAAAATATTACATTTGTGTGGAATCGTCAATTTTTTTACCCTACCATGCAGTGCATGACGTTGCTGCTACTGAGAAACACTGCCAGAAAACTCAGTAGGAATCCTTTTTTAAAATATTTATTTCTTACATAAAGTTACATTGTATTTAAATGTGTTAATTTAGAGCGACTCAATCCCAAGCTGTTTTGTCACTTAAATAATCAGAAGTTTTGTAGTGAGCCCTGCTACAAAATTTGGCTTTTATAATTCTTTTAAACTTATTCATAGACATTTCTCGGATTATACTTTGGAAATAAAGGTTTCTGGTTACTTCTTTTGATACCGAATCTTCAAACAATTGACAAAAGAATTTGAAGTCTTTTCTAAGCCAATTTCCATACTGCCAATATTTGTACAGACAAGTTCAAAGGTAATGTGTTGACACGCCACTCCAAACGAATTGGCCATCGAAATGTCGGAAGCTCTTACCCCCATACTATTTGTGATAGTAATGGTTTTAATACTTGAAAAGTTCATATATGGAAGGGCTTTTGAGAAGATAAATAGGGGAGGGTATTTGTAATAGTCACTGTTATATTTATTAATTTTTTTAAATACACCGCCCGCTTCAGGTAAATTAATCTCTGTGTTGCGAGACACAAAGTGCCTCCGTAATCAGAAGAACTTATGGGTCAATACAAATAGTTGTCCCGGGAACGGACTGCACGTGTGGCGCAGCGGCTAAAGCAGTCGCCCCACCGCTTCGTGTCGCGGGTTCGAGTCCTGCGCTGGACAAATTTTGTGTGACCTACAAATAGTTGTTCTGAGTCTGGATGAAATTTGTGTCCGTCTATTATAATATAATTATAATAATATCCCGCGACACGGGGAATAGATTCCCTAATGCGGGCGTTATCTTATAAAAAAAAAACAAACAAAATATTGAACTGGGAGCACTGAGTGGCGAGGCGAATGTCGAAACCTTATCTATACATATAATAAAATTGTAGGAAAGTCAAAACTGTACATTGAATATTTTTTTTAAACGATACTTGGGGCGTGATCTGCATTCGATATCGAAGCCATAAATATAGTTTTTAGAATTTTTGTCTGTGTGTCTGTTTGTCTGTATGTATGTCCGGGCTAAACACAAAAAGTACTGCATGGATTTACTTCAAATTTTGCATGAATATTACTTAGAGGTCGGGTCAACATATAGGCTACATATTATCACGCTATCACCTACGGGGGAGGGGCTGTGATAACATATAAAATTTAATGCGGGTAAAACCGCGGGGCACAGCTAGTTATCAATAAAGCAATAACTCTTACCCTTATTTTATTGATTAGTTAGAAGCATATGTCAGGTTAGAAATTAACTTCAGCAGTAGTGGTATGTAGGTACTCTGAGCGACAATTTAACGTTTTCTATTACCACTTTTTATTATCTAGTAATAAATAAAAAAAAAACTCTCCCTACGTTGTTAACGAAACCGCTCATATATTAAATCACGTACCTGCTCCGCTACGAAAATCACCTAAATAATATTACAGTGAAATTTATTCATTCCATTATACATCCCATTTTTCCCAGTTCAACGTGAATGAAAATATTATTATATTATCATAATTTCTTTAGAGAATCCAACGTTTTTAGCATATATTTTCGCTCACGTGAATATGTCAAAATTGGTTTACATAAGTTACATATATTTTATTTTAGTTACGTGTAATTGGCAATTTTTTTCGTATATAAAATGTTAGATTTTATTAATTGAATAGTATGGATGTATGGATATTTGTACTCTTTCACTCAAAAAATGCGAAACGGATTATGATAAAACTTTGTAGTAATATAGCTCATATACACATATAACAAATAAATTACTTTGACTTTGACTTTTGATATATCCGAAAAACCTATAGGCTATAAATTATAAAGTTTAACGTAGATTAAACTGCAGGGAATAGCTATATATAATATTATATACAGTCGTGGTCAACTAATTAGGGACATTAAAGATAGTGAAGGTCTATAACCGGTTATGTACATATAAATATAAAACCCTATTGATTTTTCAGCACCTAATATTTGCATAATGTGGTCCGATTATTATGCTATAAATGGCTGTAAATATAAGAAGAATAGAAAAATATTTAATATCAAAGATTAAACATGTATTCAATATTAAGGTACAATTCTGTAGTGATGAAAAATACAGTTAAACAAAACTTATAATCTGCAGTGATAATATCTTTAACAGCTCTATTTTATTACATGTAAAATCAGTACCCAGTAGCAAAACCTTTGTTAGTAATTACCACTTGACACCGATGTGGCATCTAATAGACATTATCAGTTTCTGACATTTTTCGACATGAATGTTTGCCCATGCCTCACAAAAAGCTTCATGAAGTTCATCCAAATTTGTATTACGATAAGTGGCAACTTTTTTCTTGATTTCGTGCCAAGGGTGCTCAATTGGGTTGAGGTCCGGGCTATTTGCTGGCCAATCTAGCACCGATACAGACTGACTGGTAAGAAACGACTTGACTGAATGGGCGGTATGTTTCGGGTCGTTATCCTGCTGAAACGTCCATATAATAGGGTGATGCTCCTAAAGCATAGGGAAGCATAGTTTCTTTCAATATTGCCTTGTATTGATGTTGGTCTAAGTTAACCTGAACTTTCCTCACAGGTCCCACTCCACGTCCAGAAAATGAACCCCACATTTTAATGTTTCTACCGCCATGTTTCACCTGTTTTTTTGTGAATCTTGGATTAATTTCCGCTTTTACAGGACGCCGTACATATTGCCTTCCATCTGAAGAAATCAAATTAACCTTGGTCTCGTCAGAGAAAAGTATATGTTGCCATTGGGCATAGGTCCAATGTCCATATTTACGTGCAAACGCCAAACGAGCATTTCTATGTTCTTTCTTCAACAACGGTACTTTGCAAGCCACTCTTCCGAACAACCGTGCTTCGACCAAACGTCGTCGAATCGTCCTCGCAGATACACCGGCTTTTTTGTTTGGCCCAAACACTTCGTGTTTAATTAAAATAGAGCCTAGAAACGGATCTTTCTAAGCTAACCTGGTTATCATTCTATCTTCTTGTTGGTATTGTAAGTTGTTATTGTTTGTATAATCGCGCACCTAAATGACTAATTACACTTCGATGTAAAAGGTATGGAATATTGTTAAGACTCGTTGGAAAATAAAAAAATAATTCACAATTTGGCTTAACTAGAGATTGCCCCTAATTAGTTGACTACGACTGTATATCAAACAAAAAATAAAATTTAATTTTAAATTAGAACCAGTAACAGTTCAGTTGTAATAAATATCAACTATTACAACCTTTTATAATTTAGCTTAATTAAAGTTCTTGCTTGAAGTGACTTTGCGAAGAAGAATAAGGTAATAACGATAAGAATAGTATTCTCCATTATGCACTGTAGACTACACTTTCCATTGTGTGACAGAGAGTCGTGTGGAGACGGTGTTTGTGGAAATTGTTGGTTCATCGGTAGATTCGAGCAGAATATCCTCTTAGTAATTAACGATATAGACTAGGGGCTTTCCGGCATTAATTTTTCATCTCTGAACACTAGCAGTTTCTTAGAATCACCTATACATTCCATTAGAACTGCTACATGAGGTGACCGACGAGTAGGAAACCAATGTGAATAATCTTGACAAGCAGCTTTACTATTACCGTTGCAAATACCGTAACAAAACATACGCTGTTTATTTTGACCGTGCTTTTTCATATTTAAATCAAATCAAATGAATAAAATACAACCGTGAGTGTAATCACGTAAAAAAATACGGCGCCATTTTGTCAAACAAAACAAATGCACGCGTGAAAAGTTTTTGAAATAAGAACTCTTTGGAAACTTAGTTCTTTTTTTCTTAACTGCCAGTTTACTTCCAGTATTGGTTAACGTACGCGTTAAATTTATTTGCACGATATTCAAACAGACATTTTAAGTTTAGTTCGAATACGAAATTCTGGTTGCTTCCTTTAGGATCATTTTTATTTCAGTTTCTTTGAAATTTTAGTTCCTACCTACATGTTCTGTATTGTTGAAGTGCATGCCTTTAACAGAAGAACTGAATTTTATAGTGAGCTAAGTATTTAAATGTTGTGTAAGTATACTGTTGGTGTGTCTATAATAAATAAATAAATAAGTGCAAATAATAATATTATAAATAATTTATTTCATTAAAAGGTTAGAAAGACCCATAACTTATATTATCTTAACTAATTTTACAATAAAATATAATAATTGCAAAGGAAGCGGTTATGATTTTAAAATAATCTGCAAAGTTTTATTGAGTTAGGTATAGTTTTGTTTTTAAGACATTTTAGTGCAAAACATGTCAAAACAACATTGAAATAAAACAGTTTTTCATTAGGCATTTTAAAATTTGAAATTAGTGTTTTAATATTGATAAATAACTTGCTTAAATTGATTTATATAAATCAGAAGAAAAAAAAATAATTGATACTTTTTCTTTAATACATTTTCGATGTTGTGTTTTTGTCTCATTTTGAAGTAAGCTGATGAAGAAAACATGATAACTCAAAAGAGTTCACTTTTTCATTATGCATATGGGGGTTGAAAGTCACCCCTAGCAGCTCCTAATGGGACTACGTCCAATTACCAATAACCATGCCTAATAATGTCCCAGGATATTATTATTTATTAATTATATATTGTATATTTCATCATTTACTAACATAGCGCTTAAGTCCAAAATACTACCAACAAATATTGTCCATGTAGTCTGAAATAAATTTAGATAAATAACTAATTTTATTACATAACACTTTAGCACTAAGTGATAAACAGTCTCTTCCCATAGACATTTTGATGGGCACCTTTTGCATTCCATTCGTGAAAGAAAATTTATTGCTAACCTTTTCATATCTTAATCGTAATACCGTCAGTGGCATATTATTAAAAACGATAATTTTATATAAAATTACAAGAAGATACATCATATATTCATAAGGTTGAATCAAACGAATTTTCAACGTTCTTACGTCAAATAGGAAGTTTTAAGGCGCTTACATATTTGTTCCATTCAATTTAATTTTGTTTTGAGATTTTGTCACAACTCTTAGTATTATTATTATCAAGACTTTGTGAGACTGATTTTCCTTATAATTATCATTCTATTAAAGATAAATTACAACGTGATAATTTTAGAATTAGTGATAATTTATGTCGTGACAATATCTTAACAACATAGAGGTTTATTTTAAATTTGAACAATGTGATACATATCTATCGGTCACCGTAGCCTAGTAGGTAGTGCTCCTGCCTACGAAGCTGGTCCTGGGTTCGAATCAATTTAATTTTGTTTTGAGATTTTGTCACAACTCTTAGTATTATTATTATCAAGACTTTGTGAGACTGATTTTCCTTATAATTATCATTCTATTAAAGATAAATTACAACGTGATAATTTTAGAATTAGTGATAATTTATGTCGTGACAATATCTTAACAACATAGAGGTTTATTTTAAATTTGAACAATGTGATACATATCTATCGGTCACCGTAGCCTAGTAGGTAGTGCTCCTGCCTACGAAGCTGGTCCTGGGTTCGAATCCCGGTAAGTGCAAATATTTGTGTGATGAGCACGAATATTTGTTTCTGAGTCATGGATGTTTTCTATGTATATAAGTATTTATCTATCTATATAAGTATGTATATCGTCGCCTGGTACCCATAGTACAAGCTTTGCTTAGTTTGGGGCTAGGATGATCTGTGTTACATTGTCCCTAGATATTATTATTATATTATTATCATATCGAGAAGCCACTGGATGTGGACAGCACAACACCGACCATTGTGGAGATCCTTGGGGGAAGCCTATCTCCAGCAGTAGATGTGTCTGATAGGACATACTTGTGCCATTAATAAAACGATTTTTTATGAATATATCACAATTGTATTGCTTGTGAAAAACCTGAATTATGTAACAATGGAAAATATATAATGACATTTTGACATATAAAAGTGTCTATGGTTTATGAAGAAAATATTTATACAAAAAGTATTTATTGTCAAAACTACGGGAGGCGCTACGCCCGAACAAGATGTCTTTAAGTTACCCGCATCCAGTGGCTCCCAGTGACTCTCACAAAATCATCGGTCCATCTTGTAAGGCGCCCATATTGCGTCTTCTGGTTCATGGTCGCCTCACGGGAATCTTTTGGCCCCAGCGGCCGTTGGTTCTACAAACTATGTGCCCTGCCCTGCCCACAACCACTTCAACTGAGCAATTTTTCGGGCTATGTCGATTTTGGTTCGCCTGCGGATTTTACCATTGTTTTAGATATATAGACATTTTTGATACAACGCTCGCACTAGTTGTGGTGGGCACCATCACTGTTCACTTTCACACTATTGGCATAACTGACAGCCCTCTGTGCAGAGCGTGCATGGACGCTACGAAACGGTCGCGCATGTGCTCCTCGAGTGCACAGGCATCGCGAAAATCCGGAGAGAAATCTTGGGTTCACCAAGAACTCTTCCGGAGGCCCTGAGAAGTTTGGGAGACCTAATATGCTTCTGGAAGGAGGTGGGCTGGATGGAGTAAAGGCCACCGTGGCTCACGTACAATGGTCCACATCGGGACTAAGTGCGGAAAGCATACCCACTAGCATATTGGTGGGTCAAGATGATGATGATGATACAACGCTCGCACTCGCTATATTAATCCCTGTGTCGCAGGGTACTTTATAAACACATATTTCACGGATACAAAGTACATCCAGACTCAGGACAACTATTTATTCGCCACACCAATATTTGTCCTGCGCGGGAGTCGAACCAGGGACAGAAAGAAGCAAGGTGACCGTCTTAACCGCTGTGCCACACGTGCACATGCTCGCCACACAAATAAATGTGAATCCTAATGCTAGACGCATTAGGGTTCAAATTCATTCAGGGAACGCTTTGAGTACATGCTTGCCAAACAGCCCCATCTCTTACTCCCTTTAATAAAATGATACCATAAAAACTATTCTGTTATGAATCTAATCACATTATTCTTAGCACCATACAGACCAATGTTCGAAATTAAACCCTATAAATTTGTTAAATCAATCAACAATTAAATACCTCGACCATGATTGGTACTAACCACCGTAAATCCTGGATTACGCATTCAATTTGTCCAATTTCAATTCTGGTGTTCAAGCAAATAAAGGCGTTGATTTAGTTTTAGTGTAAAATCAAAATTTGTGAAATTCTATTGATAGTAGAACTATAAATCGTAATTAAATTTGGGAGGCAGAAATCCAATCAAAGATGAAATATGATATCCATGATTATGCCAGTAATGGATAAAATAATTCTTTATTTACAAATAGACTGCTAAAATCTTGATTTAAGGTAATCCGCTTATAAATTTATTGTTTTTTTTTAGACTACGCCCGCATTAGGGAATTTGATCCCAGTGTCGCGGGCTACTTTACAACATATAATAGACGGACACAAATTACATCCAGACTCAGAACAACTATTTATGGGTCACACAAATAGTTGTCAAGCGCGGGACTCGAACCCGCGACACGGAGCAGCGAGGCGACTGTCTAAGCCACTGCGCCGCACGTGCAGTCGTTTGGCGAACACGTATTTAGTGGAATGTGTAACTAATTTTTCATAATTTATTCACTCGTATGGGAAATCGTTACCCTAGCGTCAGACTAGTTCAAGCCTATAAGGCCTCACATGTCTTGGCTCCGGGATGGACTGCTTGAGGTGCCCTCTGAAGCACATACAATTCTTAAGCTCAGAAATTAAACTGATTTTGCAGTATACCAGAGATTAACCACACACCATATCAATCGTTTCAGAATTGGTGAAGATCTGACTGATTTAATCAGAGACTTGTAGTCTCTGATTTAATCATTCTATAAGAAAATATTTGATATTGCCATATCAGCCGAAAGACGTCTCCTGCTGGATCTCCACAATCGCCGATCCTGCGCTGCCTATATCCAGCTACTTCCCAGGACCCTGCCGAGATCGCCTGTCCACCTTGTAGAGGGCCTGCCCATGATGCGTCTTCCGGTACGTGGTAGCTTTGATATAACAAAGACAAATAACTATTTGGTGGCAACTAAAATTCTGTCAATAATCAAAGCCTACGACGGATTTTAACATACGATTACCTCACAGTAAATTGTTTCCATACAAATGAACTACTCATATTTGTCAGACTCGAGTTTCATCGGATTTTTAAAACCTATTAACTTACATGCTTTCCCAGAAAATTTATCTCGACAGAAATATCGGTAAAACACTTGTTGAATCTAAGACATTATTAACTACAGTTAAACACGCTACCACTAGACGAAAGAAGTAGGTAGCAAGCTATTCGACAAATTGATTCATTTTTTTGTTGCTAATAATTTAAATGACGCTTCATAAATAATAAAATAAAACCTTCGTCACGTTTTCGTCTAATGTTTCAAACGTCGACTGTTTAAGTAAGCAGCGACATTATGTTTATGGCAGGGTGAATGCCCAGGTATGCCACCCGCAAAAAGTGTCTGCGGGTGGGTATGACGGACTTACACTCACCAAACCTAACCGCCGTGGACTTCTCTTGGCGCCTGAAAACGGAAACGCGGGTATGCTGCTCCGGTGCAAGCGTCTACTACCTGTATTTATATATGTCTACAAATTAATAGTTTACCTTAAGTGGTTCATCTTGTCAGTCTAATGACGTCCACTGCTGGACAAAGGCCTCCCCCAAAAGATTGAAACAATGAAGTTGAGTCCATCATTTGGATGGATATGACATAATCGCCAAGCTTGTCAGAAGGGTTGGCGATTGCAGTATGATGGTTATGGTAGACAGAGAGACGCTGCTGCCCGTTCTCTGGTAGACATTCCCTCGGGTCGACTTCTACACTCGGACACGGGATGGGATGGGGTAGCGGTATTATTTTATTAAGTGGTTTAGTATTTTTAAATTTAGATGTGTTTAAATTTCATATTGATGAAACCAAGTGTAAACACAACACTAGAAACGTAAATTTCAATTCAGTCCAATTAATAATGATCCAAACCTTTAATTTGAACTATAAAAACCTACCTAGTGTAATAATAATATCTGGGGACAATGTCACACAGATCATCCTAGCCCCAAACTAAGCAAAGCTTGTACTATGGGTACCAGGCGACGATATACATACTTATATAGATAGATAAATACTTATATACATAGAAAACATCCATGACTCAGAAACAAATATTCGTGCTCATCACACAAATATTTGCACTTACCGGGATTCGAACCCAGGACCACCAGCTTCGTAGGCAGGATCACTACCAACTAAGCTGCGGTGACCGTCATAATTCAGTGTACTCCTTCATTACACTGAGTGAATTTACAAAAAAAAACAATTACCTATACTAACCAGCCAACAACATCATTCATTTGTTTAGATGATTGTGGACGAAAACTTTAAAAATGTTTTAACCGTTATCCATGTAGATAGATCTCCCATACTTTCTAGTCTTAAAAATTTGGAGACTGAAGGGGTATGCCTGCGCAGATTTTACACATTACGTATCAAAGTTTAACTTAGACTTAACTGACGTAACTTGGTAGATATGTTTAAATTGCAAGCAACTTACAAATTGGCGATACAAAATGCAAACCCTACAATAGCTTTATAAACACAATCCACTTGAACACAACGACGGAAATTTGGAACCCGAACTCTAAATAAAACTACTATCATAACTCTATTAACTGCAGTATACAAGCTCCGTTATACTAAGTGACAAATTTACTAAGGAAATGTTCGGTGCATCCATCAATAATTCTGCATACTTTCAAACAGCATTAGTCTTACTTTGTAATCTAATCTCTGATTTTAATCCTCGCACGTAGTTCCGTCAAACCTATCCTGTCTTAAAACCGGTTTTCGCAACGTTTTATGTTTAAAGAAACTTTATTCTCAATAAAACATACACAAATGTCACTTACTTGAGAACAATAAATTAATGTTAACAATTATAAAAGGGTTCGACTTCACCTCTATGTACAGTTTCACAAACACGACCCACCCAACGTTTTACGTATCATACTTCCGAGACGTAGACTTACATCACTTTATAGATGCATTTTAAATTGCATACTTCGTGCAAATTGGCCGTACAAAAGGCAAACTTAACATTACACTTCATCCACTAGAACGCAACGATTAAGACCTTCTTCGCACTATACGGCTAGCCGCAATGCGGCCAGCCGTGCCGCTGACCGTATTCAGATATTTGTAAAAGTCGTTTTTATTCACACTGTGGTGCGGCAGCCGGTCAGCTATATTGATTACTGACGGCTGACCGCATTCCGGCTAACAGCATAGTTCGTAGGAGACCTGAAACCTCGAAGTTGAATCTGAAATAAAATAGATAACGTAACTTTTTTAACTTCAGTATACATGTACTATTATACTAAGTAACAAATTTACAAAGGAAATGTTTATAATCCATGGCCCACCCAACATCGTGCCCAGCCCACCCACGTGTTCATGGCAGGATCTTAGGAATGCCACAAGCAGGGCAATTAGTATGGTCACGTCTTGACCACAAAAATTCAATTGGTTTGCCATCGACACGCTAAAAGAAAGGAAATTATCGGCGCAGCCGGAAATAATCGTGCTTACTGTCAAACATCATTTGTCTTTTATGAGATGATAGCAGAGGAAACTTAAATAATCTGCGATTTTAATCTTCACAGATATGTCTACAACACCCATCAAGCTATAAAATCGTTGTCTGCAACGCTTAACGTATATAATTTCCCGTATGTAGAATTGTGTCTCGGTGGACTACTTTAAGTTGCAAGCTTTGTACAAATTGGGTATACTAAACGGAAACACTACATCTACTCAAACATAACGATTAAAACCTTGAAGCTGAACTCTAAACATAACTGCTAACGTAACTCTTTCAGCCCCAGTGTACAAGCTCCATTACACTAAGTCAGCGAATTTACAAAGGAAATTCTCGTTGCAGCGAGCAACAAACGTGCTTACTTTCAGACGTTTAGAAACCACACATAGCCGCAAAATTCATATTTTCTCAACAAACAAACACTTTTATGTTCGGTCGTGGCGAAATTAACATCGAATTACTTTCGACGAAATTGGCGGAAAATGGTTTTACGGAATTAAACGGGAAGTGTGAGGACCTTTGTATGCTTTATTTGTGTAATAAAAGTTGTGTTTGCATGTTTTGTGGGAATGGAAATGTTTATTTTTTGTTTCGTTTTCGTACTACGAGGGAATAAAATGGGATGAAAGTAAGCGTTTCGGTGGTTAATGATCCGGTAATGTTCAACCGTAACGTGCAGTTTACACATTCTTGAAAATTATGGAACGAATGTTGATATAAAAATACAACTTGTCTATTTACTATGCTGTATTATTATTGTTCCATGATATATTTAATTTTGATGTGTCTCGTTAGTGATCCTGACTGTTAAGAGGTCGTGGGTTCGATCCCAACCTAGGACAAATCTTTATGCGGGCACAATTATTTGTTATTATATATTTATACTAAATGCACAAAACTGTACAAAGGCGGACTTAATGCCAAAGGCATTCTCTGCCAGTCAACTTTAAGTCTGCCAGGCATCCTTGCAGAGATAATATGGTAGGTGCACTATAGACAAAGTATAATAAAAATAACTAAAATACTTGAAAAATACTATAAAATACAATAGTTACATAACTACCTACTATACTCTAAATATATACATATATAATAATATAAACACAAACTGTAATATTAAGATAATTCTGCCTTTTTTTCTGAATATAGTCACGTGTTTTGATTTTAAAAGTAACCCGAGTCCTTAGCCATTGTGATTTCCGGAGGCAGCATTTTTATTATTTGATTTGGAAATATACTAGGTCTTCAAGGCATTCCGCTGCTTGCAAATATTGAGCTGAATTTAGTAAAGCAGATATACTTTTGCATTTTTTTCAATTAGAAATTTGTTTTTTTTTCGGTGATTGTTCTTCCGAAGCGAGTCCAATTTGTGAGTGAGTAGACGATCAGATACGAATAAAGTATGTTTATCAGTTGATTCTGCCTAGTTTGGCATCTGATGGCAATGATAGTTGTTCCAAGATATTTAATAAATCATTATCGTTGAAACAAATTCTTTGGAAGGCTGGAAATGTCAAATATTCATGTAAATTTTGTAACAGTGATCTTAAAACCCAGTTCCTTTCCTATTTCAAAATTTGTCCCATTCAGTGTAATTCTAAATACTATTATGTAATATTTTTAAAATTCGTGAATTAGCGGCTCTAGCGATCCGATACGTGATTGGTGAGATAAAGCAACTAGAGTCGCAGTCAGTCCATAGATGGGTGACCGCCAAAATGGTTTAATTTCTGAGCATCTCCGTGCTTCGGAGGGCATGTTAAGCTGTCGGTCTCGGTGGTAGCCATTAGGAAACAGTTATTAAGCCATGTCAGAGGCCAAATACGCGGCTTGAACAACTTTGACAATAGGGTGCTGCCCATACGATAAGCAAGAGAACTAAGTATAAGATCCGCAATTTTTCTTTAAAATAAAATAATAAAGGTTTTTATCCACGTAGACTTTAAAAAAGCACTTGTAAATAGTCAGAACATGTTTGTAGCAATATAGTTGTATACATTATTATTTCTAGTAACATAGATATTTAGGTACATATTGTATGAAAACATTTATATAATTTATTTTATTATAGCAATGATATTTAGCTAGCTCGTATCAAGTTATTGTCAAGATATTATGTTTAATTATCTAGTTTAAGTCTAATATTTTTACTACATATTGTCAACAACTTTTGACTACTTAAAAAATAATTGATAGCTTTATGGGTTATAGTCATAAAAAATTGTTTGAAAACAAGACGAGTCAAATTAAATAGTAGCTACGTCTAGCAAAAACCTCAGGGTATCTTGTCAAATATAAATTCAAATATTTTGAACAAACATCGTCTGAACTAATTTTATTTTTATGGCAACATTTCAGCTATTTTACAGATTTTATAGCGACTCCTGCATTTTATGTGTCTGTGTATTTGAATAGTTTTAAATAATGTTTTACCTAACATAGTTCTGTATGCAAGTGAGATAGCATAACAAGAAATTTATGCTAGTTTTATTCACAAGTAAGTTAAATATATCGTGTTTAAAAAACACGATATATGGTAGCCGAGAAGTTGAAATTCAAACGCAAAATTAATCACACGCAAAATACTTAATGATGAGGAGGATATATAGTAGTATTCAACTAATATTAGAATGATATTAAGCTCAAAAATTATATTCACATCTTCATATCAATCAATAATTTTTCAATTGACTGCACGTGTAGCGCAGCAGCTAAGACAATCGCCTCGCTTCTTCGTGTCGCGGGTTGGAATTCCACGCCGACAACTATTTGTGTGACCCATAAATAGGTGTTCTAAGTCTGGATGTAATTTGTGTCCGTCTATTATATGTTAGTATAATACCCAGCGACACAGGGATCAGATTCTCTAGGGCGGGCGTTATCTTTAAAAAAAAAATCCTATCAGCCAGAGTGCGTCCACTGCTGGACAAAATCCTTCGCAAAGAATTGGGGGATATGCCATAATCGCGACGCTTGGCAGATGGGTTGGCGATCGCAGTTTGATGATCACAGAAAAACGCTGCTGCCCTTTCATTGGTAGGTATTCCCTCGGACGATTTCTACGCCCTCCACGGGATGAGATGGGGTGATGATATTCTATGCCATCACCACACAGCCTATATGCGCAGAATTTTCATTACTGACTTTGTCAACCATCGTCAGTATCATGTGTGCTGCCAATAATGGGAGAACAATAAACACGCTTGGTAGTTGGGGTGGAGATGGGAGTGGAATAGTCGGGACGGAAAACGGGACTAACTGAGAGAAGCTGCTTTCTCTCCTAACTGAGAGAAAGCAGCTTCTCTCAGTTAGTCCCGTTCTCTGGTAGATATAGCCTATCTATGATTCCTATGGGATGGAATGGGGTGGGCGACATTCGTTGACGCCAGTACAATACGACTATAACTTCTCAATACTACCGATAATTATATTCTTATCTTGAGTAAAAAGATTTTCTGAAATTATCGTCATCAATGTGTACTAATATTGACGGTCACTGTAGCCTAGTTGGTAGTGCTCCTGACTACGAAGCTGGTGGTCCTGGGTTCGAATCCCGGTAAGTGCAAATATTTGTGTGATGAGCACGAATATTTGTTTCTAAGTCATGGATGTTTTCTATGTATTTAAGTATTTATCTATCTATATAAGTATGTATATCGTCGTCTGGTACCCATAGTACAAGCTTTGCTTAGTTTGGCGCTAGGATGATCAGTGTGACATTGTCCCAAGATATTATTATTATTATAATATAAAATAATCAGTATTACTACATCGTTGATCTAACAGTAACGTATTAAAGTTTCAAGCCAACAATCTTTTATGGATTGTTCAAGGTAGAAAACCTTCAAATTACTCCTACGAGTATATTAGCAGACACTTATCCATTGCTAATGCGTCTTCCATAGTTAGTTTCTTAGTCTTCGTGGAGACTTTTTTTATGATTGATGGGTTAACTCTTGACGACAATCTTACCTGATGGTAACTGAAGATATGGTAGACCGCGCGTACCACCCATACGGTGCCTTCATTCTAACCTTGAATGAACCCATGTTATATGTGTCTGGAAGTACGTCATTCGGAAAAATGTTCCATAGCTTAGCCGTGCGAATGATGAAGGAAGAAGAAAAGCGCTTCATACGATATGCTACGATATGCAAATAAAATAAAATAAATAAAATAAAAAAGGTTTTTATTCACGTAGACTTTAAAAAAGCGCTTGTAAATAGTCAGAACATATTCGTAGTAATATATAAGTAATTAATTTATAATTATTTCTAGGTACATATAGATATTTAGGTAGGCACACGGATTGTAGGAAATAATTTACAATAAGATTTATTTTATAACAGTAACGATATTTAACTAACTTAAATTAAGTTATTGTCAAGGATCATGTGTAGCTTTATTATCAAAATTTTAAATTTTAGCTATATTTTTACTACATATTGTCGAATGGTTCTGTCTATATTAAGGTACGAATTAAATGTTATTATTATGGCGGACCTTGTGTTTATAACGACGGTCGCGCTTTAATGCTACCACCGGATCCAATGCGCCCCAACTGAGAAGACCCAGCGAAACAAACTCAGCGGGTGTCTCTACTACTACAAAGCGGTTGAGACCCACCCGATGCCTGGTAGTCCGTTAAAAAGGGGGGAAGGAGCTATAATAATATGTTCATGCCAGTCTTAAGCACATTCTTCATGAAATAACCTTTGGAAAACCGGCAAGATTGGAACCTGACCTGTGAATTGCCGCCGTAAATAAAATTTAACCTGCAGCATCAAGTCAAAGAGAGTAAGCAAAGATCATATTACTTCAATCTGCAAGTACTCTAATTATTTTGGTAAAATAAATGTTGGCGTGGTTGGCAAATGCTTGCTTTTCACGCCGGACGTCGTGGGTTCGATTCCCACCCAGGACAGATATTTGTGTGCATGGACATGTCTGGGTGTAATTTTTATAAATAGGTATGTATTTATAAAAATAAAAGTATTGAATGTAGTATATCAGACACCTGGTTTCCATAGTATAAGCACTGCTTAGCTTGGGATCAGATGTAAATAATGTCCCAGGATATTAATTTTGGTAAAATGAGAAGTTATTTCAGAAAAATATTCTAGGCACCATATTAATGTATAAGAATGAAGTTGCAGAAAATCATTAATTTTATCAAAATACCAAATGAATATTATGTGGTGTTAATTCCACTTATTCTCAACTCGAGATTAGTTTAGTCAACTCGAGATGCAAAATACAGAAAAAATGTGCACATCCTAATAGGACAATATAAACAAGCAAATTAGATGCAACAGTATGATACCCAACACGTGTTTCATTTCTCCATGGACCATTCTCAAGGTATGCTTACTTGACGAGTGCTGGTTGAATCACATTCGAGCACTCGAAGTGTTGACTCTTTGGATTTCTGCCAAGTCAATCCTGATTCCTGTATATATATACAAAATATGTTATTTAATTAACTGTTTTTGCAGCTTGCAAAGTATTAAACATTTGTCTTATTTCATCCAATAATATATTTTCATGAACAACATTTTATACGAGTAAATAAAAGTTACGATTTGAATAATCTCACAATACTGCAGCGTACTAAATGTAGAGTATTAAAATATCCAGCTTATGTTGATATTATATATAGATATATATCTGCAAGAATTTGTCTCAATCTTGTCGAATAATAAAACTTTTACACCAAGAGCGGGTAGCTAGATATTTTTATATTAATTTATTTATTAACATGTTGGAATTAAATTATGCATAAAAGACAATTATATGTATTAAATCTATTTATATACATCGTCTGGCCTGTGGGTTAGTGACCCTAATTGCTTAGTCAGAGGTCGTGGATTTGGATCCCCATCCAGGAAAAACCTTTATGTGATAATTATTTGTTCTGTGTCTGGGTGTAATTTATCTTTAAGATTTATCTATTTAGAAATACATGAGTTTACTTCCCTAGTTGGTGAACAGATGGCAGGATGTTACATATTCCATGATATGTATTTAAGGTATTTATTTAGCCAATCAATCAAAAGTAATTAGGCTTATTTCAATCAAACAAATACAACAACAATTATACAATCAAATTAATTAAGTGCTTTTAAGATTAGTGCACAGAACCATGCATGTATTTTATTACATAGTATGTAGAAAGCAATAACCATCTCAGCCTTGTACAGACACCAGCTCATCAAGCTACCCCAATCTGTCAAATTTCCCCAATTGAAAGTGAACTTTATGCTCATGAGATGAAGTTGAAGATCTATAAAAAGAAATTGACAGATTGGGGTAGCTGGATGTGCTGGCGTCTGTATTTTGCCCAATTTAGCCTCACCTACGTTGACCGTCTTCTTGAAAATGTATATTGAGAAATAGCTCTCATAGTGTAAACAGCTTGCACAAATAGTTGTGTAATTATAGAATGGGACGTGTATTAGAATGGAAATTTATTCGCAAGGTTCATTTGACATTGGTCTCTTACGATAATATTATAATATATCCAAGGACATTATTCACACACGGCAATACAAAACTATGCAGACCTTGTACTAAGGAAAACAGATAACTGTTATATAACAAACATATACTATTGGAATAAAATGCATATAAGCATACTCTTGTACGGAGCAGAGACGTGGACGTCGTCGTCGACGTCGTCGCGAAACAGGAGCGCCGAATAGGTTCCTTTTACATGCGTTGTCTCCGTAAGATCTTGGGCATTACATGGCAACATAGGGTCACTAACGAGAGAGTTCTAGAAATAGCACAGCTACCTAGCCTGACAGCGTTTCTTAAACAGAAGTGTTTACGTTGGTTGGGGCATGTGCACAGAATGGAACCCACTCGAATACCACGATGTGTTCTGTTGGGTGCGGTAGCTAAAGCGAAGCGCGATGTGGGTAAACCTCTGCTTCGCTTTAAAGACTGCACCAAGCGGGATATGGCCGCTTCTAAAATTGAACACTGTAGCTGTGAAAAGTTCGCTGAAAATAGAGTTGTATGGCGCAAACGTGTAGTGGAGGGTCGTAAGATCTGTGATGAAGCCTAGTTCGGAGTACTTGCTGATATGAGACAGATGCGGCATGAAAGCGGCTCGTCACCAACCACCGCAAACTTCTCTTGTCAGGCCTGCGGCAGGCTATGTCGCTCTCGCATCGGTTTGTTTAGCCACCAAAAGAAATGTCTCTCAGACAATGCGCCGTACGTCCGGTGTGTTTTTAACCTACCAATCCGGGGTGGAGCTCTGCCGTTAAGCTATGTATCATACGCATTGGCAAATCAAATTTAGGTTACCCTTGCTAACACATTTACAGAAGGTGTATGTGTTATCCATTGGCATTATTGGCTACATCTCCCATAAAGTTGTTAACAAGGGAATCCTAAATTTGATCTGCCACTGCGTATCGTTCATAACGGCAGATCACCTACCCCGGATCGGTAGAGGGTGCTTTGAACTCTGATATAATCTTTGATTAAGATTAATACTTACAAATAATAACAACCATCATCATAATAGCTGTAAGATGTCCACTGCTGGACAAGAGCCTCCCCAAGACCATCTTGGAGATATTCCATAATCACCACACTTGGCAGACGGATGTATCGCAGTAATTAGTCAGAAGTAGTAGATATTCCCTCGGATCGCCATCTAGGCTCCCCATGTGATGAGATGGGTTGATAGTATTTTGATATTCACCGTCGTCACCACACAGGATATAATAACTGTAGTAACCACATATATTCATGTTTAATACATTTCTTCGCTAACTACTTGGAAAATCGAAGGCAATATGTTGACTTTAATGGTCATAAATCGGAACCCTACTACACCAGATCTGGTGTGAGCCAGGGCAGCAACCTGGGGCCTCTCGAATTTATTATTGTGATAAAAGACTTACCAAAGGTCGTCAGACATGCTTCATGTTTAACGTTTGCAGATGACCTTAAGTTGCTGCTCGAGGTAAGGAATATATCTGATTGTGAAAGATTGCAAGATGATATAAACGAAGTATTCAATTGGAGTCATGACAATAAACTGCACTTCAATGTCTCCAAATGCTTGGTGATGACATTCACGCGCGTGCGGTCTCTTATATGCCATGAATACAAGATAGAAAGAGTACCGATGCAACGTGTCTCACAGGAGTGCTTCTTACTCCAGACCTAACTTTCCGAGAGCATATTAGTACGATTTGAAAGATCATACAGAAATCTAGGTTTTGTGCTGAGGCAAACTCAAGGATTTACAAATATAACCACGGTTAAGGTTTTGTACCATGCGCTAGTGAGGAGTCAGTTGGAGCACAATTCACTTATATGGGGACCATATGAAGCGAAGTACAGTGACATGTTGGAGCGCATCCAGAATAAATTTGTAAGGAATCTGTACTGCAAGTTGTATATCCGTTATATGGTGTAAATACGTTTTACCCGCTAATGTACCCTACACTATTTGTACTTGGTATGGTTGGGTACAATGAACTCAGGGTGAGACAGAACTTTACTCTGGCCGCGTATGTAGTAAAGCTATTGCGTGGTGAGGCACACTATCCAGGGGTTCTGCGTCACCTTAGACTTCAGGTGCCGGACGTGTGAAAAAGCGGCGTCCACAACAGCTTGCCGTGCCGGTGGCTAGGAACAATCTACAGGCAAAAACCTCACTGTAATTTGAGTGAATTCGTAAAGATCCAGTTAAAGGTAGTTAGTTGCATGAATAATTAGTTAAAAATTTAGTTCAATAAGGAATTTATAATTTTAATACCAACACTATCGCATTAGGTCAAGACATGTAATGATAGATGTTAAGGAGAGAAATAAATTTACTATTGTCATTCACCGTAGGAACGCTGCCGGCATTCTCAAAGCATTGACTAGCACCACTACGGTTTTAGAATACATTTCAGCGAAACTAATATATTCAAAATAGTTTTGAGTAGTTCTGTTATTAATATAAAAACGGAATCAGGCGTTACTTGGCGGAAATCTATTACAATTAAATTACTTACTTAATATCTAGTGTCAATTCCGCTAATTCTGAGGTTAATCAAGGAGGGGCGCTATTTGCACCACCCTCCCGTATTAACGTAAGTATATAAATACAAGTAGATCACGAACTCTACTTACTTTGAAGACACAGGATACCCAAGAGAAAAACAGAGCTGCGCCTGTCCTGACAGTAAAACTTACGTAAATAAAATATGCATATTAAGTAATAATAATGTCAACAACATTCTGGTAAATGCTGTAAATACATTTCCAAAATCATAAATATGTCACTACTGCTTGCCTAATACGGGCATTATTCAACTTCTTGCAACTTTAGATAAAAAACTTATAAATTACACTCTTAACGACTACTGTATAGTTTTCCTTGGAGACAAAGACTTTCTATTCTCAAATAATTACGAGGATTTAGTTAATTACATTAAGTGTAAATTAGATAGAATAACACATACAAATGTCATTCTATGTTGTCCTAATTTTAAATTGTATAATGGTATTTTATTTAACAAAAGAATAGAAGCTTTTAATCGGCTTTTATACTTAAGCAACCAGATGTATGAGTATACTTATATTTTTGACACTAATGAACCTCTAGAATAC
Organism: Pseudoips prasinana; assembly: GCA_951640165.1. Lineage (NCBI taxonomy): Eukaryota > Metazoa > Arthropoda > Insecta > Lepidoptera > Nolidae > Pseudoips > Pseudoips prasinana. Next base: position 9,839,561 of record OX621259.1, on the reverse strand, counting down.
AGCTACGAAATGTTTTCCAAATACACAGGTAAAGTAAATAACAGGGCTTTTGAGATTATATTCAAGCAACTTGAAAAATTTACTAACTATCTGAGGACGTCGTACGACAATTATTTTATTACAAATAAATTAATATGTAATGATTATGAAAACTCACAGTGTAAACCGGGTACTATCCCCTATTATTTCAATAAGTTAAAAAGTAAAATTAATAAAAACCAGGAAAATTGCTGTAAGGTGAATGCATCTGGCAATGAAGACATGTATCGAAATTGTTCTACAGATGCTAATCAGTTTTTTCGTTAATAAATACATTAATGTTCTCCATCAGAATATTGCGGGTCTTATAAACAAAGCCGACATGCTTTCTGTCTGTCTTAATGAGCTGTCACAAAAAAATCAAGTAGTTGATGTAATATGTATTACAGAACATTTTATGATGGCAGGTTATGAAACCTACTTAGATGTACCAAATTATTGTTTAGCAGCACTTTTCAGTAGACAAAACCAAAAGAGAGGTGGGTCGTGTATTCTGATTAGAAATGGATACTTATGGAGAGAGTTGTCAGAAGTCTCATCAATTTCTGTAACTAACGTATTTGAATGTTGTGCTGTAGAATTTATTCATTACAAAATAGTAATTATATGTCTGTACAGGGTACCTAAAACAGGAAATTTGCATGTATTTTTCAATAAGTTGGAGCAACTACTGTTGCTTATAAATAGGAAAAAGTTTGAGAAAATTATTATAGCAGGCGACTTAAATATTGATGTATTGAAGAATACCAATATTACACAAGAACTTAAACATTTATTGCAAAGTTCCAATTTAACATTAGCTTTAGAACAACCAACTAGATTAATTAGTCAAACATGTTTAGATAATTTTGCCCATAATTTCAACAGAACATGTAGAGCGGAAGTTATTGAATTGGCTCTTTCTGACCATACTGCTCAGTTGCTTCACTGCCCCATAAATAAAAGATGTATAATTAAATATTGGCGTAGAAAGCATAGAGATTATTCATGTGAAAATAGGATGAAATTCAGATCCTGCCTTAAGAGCTTAACATTCTCCGAAATTTATAGAACAGATGCCCCAAACAAGGCATTTGATTTATTTAAAGAACAATTTAAATTGTTCTATGATTTGTGTTTTCCATGTAAACTTAGCACAATTACAGTGAATAAAAAAATTAAATGGATTTCACGTGGCATCAAAACATGTAGCTCAAAAAAAGAGAAATGCTATGGAAAGCTAGATTGAAACCTACAGATAGAAATAAATCAAAATATAAGAAATACACAAAATTATTTAAAAAAATTATAAAGTTAACAAAAAAGTCACAAAATAACTACAATATTTGTACCTCAACTAATAAAAACAAAACAACGTGGAGTATTATTAAAAATTCGAATTTCAATTTACCTAATGAATCTGTAGATAAAATTTTAATAGATGATACAATTATATATGAACCTGATATAATAGCAAATAAATTTAATAGTCACTTTATAGACAAAATTATTCCAATGCAAAATAGGGGTAAAAATGCTACAAAATACATTAATGATATTCCATTAAAATCAATGTTTATGATTCCTTCCACGCCAACTGACATTTACAATATAATTAAAGGCCTTAAAAATTCAAATAGTGTTGGACATGATGAGATTTCTACCAAAATAATTAAATACGTAGCGGATTTAATATCTGAACACATAAGTTTTATACTTAATCTTTGCATATTTTATGGTGTTTTTCCAGAAGCATTGAAGATATCAATCATCAGACCTTTGCACAAAAAAGAAAATAAAGAGCTGATACAAAACTATAGACCTATTGCAAATCTGTCAGTATTCTCTAAAATTTTTGAAAAATTTATTTATTGTAACCTTTATTCATATCTTGAAAAAAAAAATATGTTGTGTAAGGAACAAAAGGGTTTTCGAAAAAATCTATCAATAAACGCGGCCATTTATGACTTCCTAAAAACAATAATGACAAACATAGATAAAAAAATACCGATTTGTGCCATATACTGCGATATGACCCAAGCTTTTGATTACGTGGATCATGACATTCTTATTAATAAATTAGAGTCTTACGGTATTAGAGGCAACGTACTTCAGTTATTAAAATCATATCTCCAAAGTAGAAAACAATTAACCTGTATAAATAAACTTAACTTTAAAACAAAAACTGAACATATGTATTTATCTACAGACCGAACAGTATCATTTGGGGTACCACAAGGGAGTGTATTGGGTCCTCTATTATTTGTTATATACATTAACGATCTACCTAAGGCAATAAAACATCCGATGACGTTGTTTGCAGACGACAGTACAGTAACTGTGTCATGTGATAAAAGGGAGTCGTATGAAACTGATATAAAGGATACATTATCGTCAATAATATCATGGATGGAAAACAATAACTTAAAAATAAATCTTAAAAAAACTCAAATTATGCATTTCAATCAAAGGACGACTGAAAAGTCAAATATTCATATTAAACATGAATATATTGAAATCTTGGAAACTGACAGTACTAAATTTCTTGGCTTAGTTATTGATAAACAGCTAAATTGGAAAGCGCATATAGATGCCCTTTGTAAAAAAATTAATAGTTCGGCCTATGCTTTATATAAGCTAGCTCCAATAGTGAACACTGAGGCACTACTTACTGCATACCATGGTATTGTTGCATCTGTATTGAGATATGGCATTATCTTCTGGGGAAATTCTACGAATAAAGAGATTGTATTTAAGTCCCAGAAAAGATGCATAAGAGCTATGTTTAGTATAGAATTTACTGATAGTTGCAAACAATATTTTATTAAATACAAAATTCTTACACTTACATCTCTATATATTCTAGAAACAGCGTTATTCGTAAAATCGAACCCTCATTTGTTCACTAAATTATCTGATGTATCTATACGTAATAGGCGCAGAGATAACCTGTGTATGGGTAGAGCTAATACAACTCTTATGTGGAAAAGCATCTTTTGTCTAGCTCCAAAAATTTATAATAAGTTTCCAGACTCGTACAAAAACTTAAATATAATTATGTTTAAAAAGAAAATAAAGAGCCTCTTAATTCAAAAGTGCTATTACTCAACTGCAGATTTTCTTAGTGACACGCTAGAATAATATAAGAACTGCATATCATTATTATTATACATATTACATTATTATTATTGTTTATTATATATATTACTGTAACTATTATAAAATTTTAATTTTGTACGCCAAATATTGGCAGAATATGTTGTTCCTATAATTTTATTTTTTAAGATCTGTATTTTGTATTTACCATATTCATCCAAATAAATGATTGATTGATTGATTGATTGATTGAACAAATTAATGATAAAATAAAAATAAAATAAAACAAACACAAATTATTATCATTAAAGCAAAACCACATATTTTCTACTGCCTAAACAAATAAAATAATTAAAAAACTGGCATATGACGAGCGAGTATCAAAGTCGTACTACACATGTTATATACTCTGAAACAAAAGCACGAAGCATATGCAAGAAGGACAATGTGTTTCAGTTCGCCGAGGACCATTTTCAAGGGATGCTATCTCGTCGAGTGTTCGAATGTGAATGCATTGCAGTCGCGTTCGAGCACTCGACCTGAACGACTTGATTTAACTGATAATTAGCGGATTTAACATTACATTTTTTTTTATTTATTTATAAATAGCTGTGCCCCGCAGATTTATCCGCGTTAAATTTAAAAATTATCATAGCTCCTACCCCGTATGTGATAGCGTGATAATATGTAGCCTATATGTTGGCCCGACCTCTTAGTAATATTCATGCAAAATTTGAAGTAAATCCATGCAGTACTTTTTGAGTTTAGCCCGGACATACATACAGACAAACAGACACACAGACAAAAATTCTAAAAACTATATTTATGGCTTCAATGTCGTTGGTAGATCACGCCCAAAGTATTCTTTAAAAAAAATTCAATGTACAGTTTTGACTTTCCTACGATTTTATTATATGTATAGATTCATGGTTGAACCTACTTATTCTCATGATCCCCAAAATCCTTAAAGATGGTTCCAAATCTTCAAATTATGTATCAGGAGCTTCCATTCAAATGCATCACAATGCATTACTGAGACGATTTAATAAACCGACTCGGGATTTGAACCCAGGACCCCATCATTTGCGGTTGAATGCCCTACCGGTAAACCAACGAGGTAGTCAAAACCATTACAATATAAACATCACAACTTCAAATCAACTGACAGCGAAGACTATGTTTTTGTAATTAATTCTTAGTAAGTTTTGTGTCGTTTTAGGCATTTGTAAATTCTTATCTAATAAATTAAAGCAAGTTGACAGCTTCAGTTTAGTTTGAAAATAGCTGAAGTCGCCCAACTTAAGATGTTATTTAAACGATTAATCATGAACACTTCGGTGAACGAATTCTCTTAAGATGGTGTTGAAGCTAAAATTAAGTACTTTGCATTTATTTATTTATCTGCCCCATTGAGTATGTTTCGCCGGAGCGTCTCAACTGGGCCGTGTTGAAACCGGTAGTAGAGACACCCGCTGAGTTTGTTTCTCTGTGTCTTCTCAGTTGGGGCGCATTGGATCCGGTGGTAGCATTAAAGCGCGACCGTCGTTATAAACACAAGGTCCGCCATAATAATAACATTTAATTCGTACCTTAATATAGACAGAATCCTTCAGACAATATGTAGTAAAAATATAGCTAAAATTTTTAATTTAGATAATTAAACCTACCCAAGATCCTTGAAAATAACTTAATTTAAGTTAGCTAAATATCGTTACTGTTATAAAATAAATATTATTGTAAATTATTTCCTACAATCCGTGTACCTAAATATCTATATGTACCTAGAAATAATTATAAATCTATATATATAAAAGTCAATGCCACTTTTCGTTGTAATTTTATAACTCAACAACGCCTTTACCGATTTGGCTAATTTTGGTCTTGAATTATTTGTGGAAGTCCAGAGAAAGTTTGTACGTAGAGAAAATTAATAAAAAGTCTTGTAAAAGTGTAAAATCGTAATTTTTTTTTTGTTTGAATAAATGAACTTAATAATATTTTTTTATTACTATGCCTTATACGTAGCGAAGCACGTACCGGGCCGCTAGTTAATTATATATTACTACGAACATGTTCTACCTATTTACAAGCGCTTTATTAAAGTCTATGTGAATAAAAACCTTTTTTATTTTATTTTATTTATTATTATCCATCGTATGGGAAGTGGTTACCCTAGTGCCAGTTGTTCAAGCCGCCTAGTAGGCTTCTAGCATGGCTTAACGGCTTGCCTAATGACTACAAATGGAACCGACAGCCGACAATATGTAGTAAAAATATTAGACTTAAACTAGATAATTAAAAATAATCTCTTGACAATAACTTGATACGAGCTAGCTAAATATCAATGCTATAATAAAATAAATTTTATAAAATAAATGTTTTCATACAATGTGTACCTAAATATCTATGTTACTAGAAATAATAATGTATACAACTATATTACTACAAACATGTTCTGACTATTTACAAGCGCTTTTTTAAAGTCTACGTGAATAAAAACCTTTTTTATTTATTTTATTTTTACAGCTTAACGTGCCCTCCGAAGCAAGGAGACGCTCAGAAATGAAATTTTTCACTACGACAAAATTCCTAAAATCAGTTTTCGAACCCGGGACCTTACTATCTGTTGAACAACCCCTAGAAAAACGAGTCACTAAAATGATTACAGACAACTATTGACAAATTGAAGACACTCAAAGCATTAAGTGGGTAATCTTTATTCATCAGGTTCTAATTCAAGTAATCCATTCACCAATTTGGTTCGCACTATAAGAGCCAAAAGATTAGCAAATATCAATCACTGTGCCCGCCCATTATCCTTAACTCCCGGAAAAAGAAAAGATAAAGATTTTAAGAGGAAAACTAAACTACGTATTTAACTATGAAAACTGGCGGTATATTTGGTTAAGAGGAAACGCTGATAGCGACTCCATCTCGCTCTCCAAGAGTTTATGAGAAAAAGAAAACAAAATCGATCGTATAATCTTACTGCCTCCTCCAAAACTGAATCGATTTTGTTGGCGTGGTTGGCAAATGCTTGCTTTTCATGCCGGAGCACGTGGGTTCGATTTAATATTTGTGTGCATGTATATACCTGTTTGTCCTGAGTCGGGGTGTAATTATCTATATAAGTATATATTAAAAATTTAATAATAAGTGATGTCAACAATATTAAAACCCAAAAAAAGCGTATGAAAATTCTTTAACATACTTTAATCCTCTTTTACATATCTTCAATTTGCACATGGTGCCAGAAATTCCAGCAAATTTTACCTATCCTTGAAGAAATTACTGCGAGCATATCGACACTTCATTGATGTATAATGATATCATTGGGAAATTTGTTCAAAAATTTAATATTTATTTTTTTCCCAAGAAATAGGTGTTGCCATACAGCGTGGTAATGCTGCCAGTATTTTGGGAACATTACCAATACAAGAATATTTAGCACACCTTTAACTTAATGATTAATTATAGCCTATATATATCGTAAAAGAATGGATGGGCTGAATTGTAATCTTATAAATCGAGAAGAAAATTACAGGTTTAAAAAATTCTATTGTTCTTTCTTTTGGATTTGGTGCCTAAAATGTGGAAATCCCACAAACGCATGAATCATTCGGGCCGAGAGCGGGTTTAATATTCTATTCACGATTCATACACATTCTCACAGCTTTAAAATAATAGTTGGACTAAAGTTTAAATTATGTGATGAAGGTTATCGTTAGGGAGCTGTACAGGCGACTTATGAAGTCGTCAAGTGACCAGACAGCTAGCTCTTACTAAAACAACGTATAAGCCTCACTAATTCGTCAGAAATTGGCAATATTACCCCGTTATTTAACGGGGTAATATTGCCAGTTTTCTGGGCACAATGGTTACGATTTAAATTATGTGTTTTAATTTTTACGTATTTAATATTAATAGTAAGTTTTGATTATATATAAGTAGGTATGTATTTATTCTGCTGTGTGGTGACGGCGACAAATATCAGAATCAGAATATCATCACCCCATCTCATCCCGTGGGGGGCGTAGAAGTCGACCCGAGGGAATATCTACCAGAGGATGGGCAGCAGCTTCCTTCTGTGTACTATGACCATCTAACTGCGATCGCCAACCCGCCTGCCAAGCGTGGCGATTATGGCATATCCCCGCAAGACGATTCTTGAGGGAGGCTTGTCCAGCAGTGGACGTATTTAGCTGTAATGATGATGATGATGTATTTATTATATGGCCCCCTATAAGATGGACCAATGATCGTGTGCGGGTCACTGGAAACCGCTGAATGCGAATAGCGCAAGACTGGCAATTGTGGAGATCTTTGGGGGAGGCCTTTGTCCAGCAGTGGACGTCTTTCGTCTGATATGATGATGATGTATGTAATTAGATTTTAACTATCACCCTTTTAAGTAAGGTTTGTCACATAACTACCGTTATGCTAATTATTAAAATTGCTTCATATTTCTGTTAAAATGCTAAAATTGTAATCTGATTTGGTTCGATTTATATGTGTAAGACCTATGTCATCATCATCATCATCATCATTATCATCATATCAGCCGAAAGACGTCCACTGCTGGATAAAGACCTTCCCCTTATATTGTATAAAAGGGCGAAATTATTTTAAAATTCGATACTACTATATTATTTTATATTTATATAAGTATCTATTAAACTATAATTTTTTTTATTACTCTTCTGCATTTTAATGTTATTATATTCTAAAACAATGCAGCATAATTTACAAAGAGGTTTCACTTACCATCATGTGTATATATATAGAAGGTTATTTAATCCCTATGTTGCGGGGTACTTTACAAACATATAATAGACGGACACAAATAACATCCAGACTCAGAACAACTATTTATGGGTCACACAAATAAATAGTTGTCCGGCGCGGGACTCGAACCCGCGACACGAAGCGGTGAGGCGACTGTCTTAGCCGCTGCGCCACACGTGCAGTCATATATATATACAACGTGTAACAGAAAGAGTGAACGTAACTTAAGGGGCATATACGGTCTCCTTAAGCCTACCTATACACAAAATCTCATACCGAAATACCATCATTTTAATCTTGATCGTAAAATAATATACCGTTCAATATATCGACAAGTATTTTTATCGATATAACGAACATCCGTACTAACACAGCACAGCTGATTCTGATTTACGCTAGAAATTGTTTGACATACCTCTGTGTTTCTATGCACGCCTGGTAGTTTGATTCCGATTGCACTCACTACACATATTTTGTTTTATTTTAGTGTTATGTTTTTATTTATAGCACTGCTGAATAGCTATTGGATACTTTACATCGTATAAGTATGTGATACACAAACACATTACGAGATCCTTTTTATAGTTTAACTTCTAGTTGAAGTTGTTTTCAGTACTGATGGAAGAATTTCATTATTTCACGTTCACTAAAATCTGCACCGACACCGAAAGCTTAACTCTAAGACTTGCCAACTAACACGAGTCTCTCTCATGTACAACATATTCATAGAATCGTAAAGCTTTCATGTTTCTTAGTTATAAAGAGGCGTGGCGTCCATCGCGACACTGTACCCTTCACGACATAGGTTCCTCGTAATTAAACAGCCTTAAATTATGTGACCTATGAATCCTCATCATCACAAAGTGCACGTCTGAGGCTATTATTACGATCACTAAACGACATAGTTAAGGATTTCGCGGAACACTTTACTCATTACTAAACGACATTTTAGACGATTTAGTAACTAAACACGACCTAAATAGACAGCAGTTTACGAACAACTGATGATTGTAATATTTTTATTAAATAAATTAAATTGCAAAATATTTGATGAATTTGGCGGCTTTCTTCGAACGCGGCCCCTTTGGCGGCGTCTTTGAGTCCACTCAAAAGAGCCGCCTAGGTATCGACGACGCGCGCGGCTCGCTTACATGAATATTAAAAGATATTTAACCGTTTATTATTTACCTACATCAACTCTTTGATTTTGCCGCCATATTAGTGTAACTTTGGATATAATCAGGACGGAATTTGAAATATCCCCTACTGTTCATATGAGCCTAGTACATTATTCATATTTTTTTATTTGTATGTATGCACTTTCTATTCCATCACTCTCATGATCCGATGGGACGACTAGAGATACGACCGAAAAGAGGTCAGGCACAAGAACGACGGCTTTACGTGCTCTCCGAGGCACGGGGGTGTAATATCGTCAACTCCCAGACTTCGGGCTGATACTGAGAAATTTCTTTTTACGGAAAAATCCCATAATCACTTTTTGGCCCGACCCGGGAATTGAACCCAGGACTTCATTATTCCCATAATCACTTTTTGGCCCGACCCGGGATTTGATCCCAGGACTTTATTATCTGCAGTTGAACACGCTACCGCTAGACCAATGAGTTATACACGAACACATTCAAATGGCGCGGCGCGCGGGGCCCGAATATTAAAAAATATTTAACCATTTATTATTTACCTACATCAATCCTTTGTATTCGCCGCCGTATTAGAGTTCCTTGCGACAAAATCAGGACGGAATTCGAAATGTCCCCTAATGTTCATATGAGCCTAGTACATTATTCATATTTTTTCGTAATTTATCAGTAGTCGTAACGCGTGGGTTTATCTGGTTAGTTTGTATAGTTTGTATTAAAAATAAAGTACCTATTCGTTTCCGGCCAGATTAAATTCACATACTGAAAGAAAAATTTAATATTCTTACTATTTAACACACAAAAAAATATCTGCAGTTACATAAGTCAATTAAATTATTTATTTCTCCTAGATCCAACATCTTGCGGAATATCAATTTAAATTAAATTAAGTGATTTTTCCTAGTTATCAAAGTATGAATGATTAAAATGTCGTTAAAAATTAGAGCAAAAATTCAGTTATCCATTTGATTGAATCTTAAAATAAACACGTGTAATAAATTATGTGACTGTACAGAACCACACTTTTTATTTACAGTCTAAGTAGTAGGTACCCAAAGAGTTCGCGGTAAGGTTCATTCATTACCCTTGCGGCTGAGTTTTTAGTGTTGTTCATAATGTCGGTAATCTTTGTTGTTGATTTAGGTGGTCGATAGAAAAATAAATTACTAGTTGAATAAAAAATGATTATTTATGTTTGAAGTTTCGTCCATAGGTAGCCGTCCTGATACCCTATAACCCCCTTAAGTTACGTTCACACTTTCTGTTACACGTTGTATATATAAAAAGCCCCAAATAACTGATTCCAGGATATACTACAATACTACTATAATACATTGCCATTACATAACGTTTAAAAGTGTTAAATAAAGGTTCTAGCTCGAGAATAACAATATGTGCCAACCAAATTTATCGAGCTGTGGCACTTTTAAATTTTGTCTATTTTTTTTAAGTACATTTTGAACGTATTCTGCCTAACCTATATATCGCGTGTGGATTCGTTTTATCTTTAAACTGTACTTATATTATTTTTAGGTTCATATAGTACAAGCTCTGCTTAGTTTGGGATTAGATGGCCGTGTGTGAATAATGTCCCAGGATATTATTTTAAAGTATAACGTTAGCCAACACATCTCCATCATCTCTTTCCTGGGTCTACCAACAATAATGAAATAATGAAATTTATTCAGCACTTGGGTATTTACATACACTTGTACTTTTCAAGCTCACAATGTATTACATAAACACAGTAATTAATGCAACAAAATATTTTGAATTAGTCCGTCCGTGCGGTCTGTTTCGTCACATATATTTTTAATATCCTTAAATAAATAATAAATAGCAAGTTACTAAGCTATTATTGTTACATTTAGCAATTGTATATTAGAAGTAAAGAATTGAAAACAACGAGCAGTTGGCTAGCGCAAAAGGCTCTCAAACAGTAGCTTAATTTAAGCGACTAATACCTGAGGGCACCCTTATGGGGTTCGGGCCATAGCTCAGGCGGCCGCTGAATTAAAAATCTTAACACTAAACCATTGCATATAAGTATAAACTTGTAATTAATCTTCTTTTACAATTTCTTGTTCAATTTGTAAACTCTAGCTGGAAGTTTTCTTGAGATATAAAATAGAAAGTAATAATAATAATAAATAATATCATCATGTCAGCCAAAGTATGTACGTCCACAGCTGGAAAAAAGCCTCCGCAAAGAATGGAGGAATATGCCATAATCGCCATGATTGGCAGACGGGTAGGCCATTTCAGTTTGATGGTCATAGTTCGCAGAAAAAACGCTGCTGCCGTTCTCTGGTAGGTATTCCTTCGGATGAGTTCTTCGCCTCCAACGGGATGAGATGAGGTGATGATATTCTATGTGATTTTTTTTAAAGTCATCACCACACAGAAAATACTCTCTCTCTACTCTGTGTGGTGACGACAAAGGATTTTTCCTGGGTCATTATTCACACACCCAAATTCTGATCACAAACTAAGCAGAGCTTGTACTATGGATACCAGATAACTGATATATAACTTTTTTGTAAATACTTACTTATATAGATAAGTACACTCAGACTCAGGACAAACAGACAGGTTAATCTACACAAATATCAGCTGTCCCAGGTGGGAATCGAACCCACGACCTGTGGCGTGAAATGCAAGCATTTACCAACCACGCCAACAGGCCCATAATGTATAACGAAATGAACAGTTCTATTCTGCGCTAGTAGTTATAATATAATAATAATATCTAGGGACAATGTCACACAGATCATCCTAGCCCCAAACTAAGCAAAGCTTGTACTATGGGTACCAGGCGATGATATACATACTTATGTAGATAGATAAATACTTAAATACATAGAAAACATCCATGACTTAGAAACAAATATTCGTGCTCATCACACAAATATTTGCACTTACCGGGATTCGAACCCAGGACCACCAGCTTCGTAGGCAGGAGCACTACCAACTAGGCTACGGTGATCGTCTAGTAGTAGTTGGTACTAGAAGTCATTCAAACATCTATTAACTCGAAGCAAGTGTATGTGCACCAAGTACTTTAGTTAACTGTACTTGTTTGAATTACTAACTTGATATCCGCCACAAGTTTCAGTAATAATGGGTATCGATGTAAAAGTGTGCAAACGGAATTGAAACCATAAACAAATCATCCATTCCCGATACTTTTTTGACTGAATGTATAACGAAACGAACGGTTTTATTCTGCGCAAGTAGAAATGGTACTAGATGTCATTCAAACATGTATTAACTCGAAGCAAGTGTATGTGCACCAAGTACTTTAGTTAACTGTTAACTTGTTTGAATTACTAACTTGATATCCGCCACAAGTTAAAGTAATAATGGGTATCGATGTAAAAGTGTGCAAACGGAATTGAAACCATAAACAAATCATCCATTCCCGATACTTTTTTGACTGAATGTATAACGAAACGAACGGTTCTATTCTGCGCAAGTAGAAATGGTACTAGAAGTCATTCAAACATCTATTAACTCGAAGCAAGTGTATGTGCACCAAGTACTTTAGTTAACTGTACTTGTTTGAATTTCTAACTTGATATCCGCCACAAGTTTAAGTAATAAGTATCGATGTCAAAGTGTGCAAACGGAAAGTTCGCGTTTGAACCGCTCGGATGAAATGTAAAAGTTACTAACTACACCAATTTCACGCAAAATTCCAGTGAAATGTTGGTCTTTTAAAGAACATTGTTTGGAAGTAAATCGTCTGTATTTTTTTTATTCCCAAAGCTTTACTTAAACGTCTTGAAAATCAAGACAAAAATATTATAACTTATAATAAAATCGTAGGAAAGTCAAAACTGTACCTGTCCTTTTTAAAAGAGATACTTGGGGCGTGATCTACCATCGATATCGAAGCCAAAAATATAGTATTTATAATTTTTGTCTGTTTGTCTGTAGGTATGTCCGGGCTAAACTCAAAAATAACTGCACGGATTTACTTCAAATTTCGCATTAATATTACTAAGAGGTCGGGTCAACTTATAGGCTAAAATTATCACGCTATCACCTACGGGGAAGGAGTAGTGATAACTTATAATATTTAACGCGGGTAAAACCGCGGGGTACAGCTAGTTAATAATAATAATAATATCTTAGGACATTATTCACACACGGTCATCTGATCCCAAACTAAGCAGAGCTTGTACTATGGGAACCAGATAACTGATATACTACCTATACTAATTTTCTTTTGTAAATACATACTTATATAGATAAGTACACCCAGACTCAGGACAAACAGACATGTTCATGCACACAAATATCTGTCCTGGGTGGGAAACGAACCCTGAATGAATCAATGGTCTACTTAATCTTTAACATTTCTCTTGATTCATTACTTTTAACATTTTAGTAATAATAATAATAATGTCCTCCTAGCTGAATTTCGGCCACGGCGGCCAGTCTCAACAGAGATTAGCCATCTGCGCGGGACATATTATAGTGCTCAAGTGTGTGCGCAAACACAGTAGCACTTTCTATTCCATCACTCTCATGATCCGATGGGACGCCTATGCGACACGACCGGAAAGAGGTCAGGTACAGGACCGACGGCTTTACGTGCTCTCCGAGGCACGGGGGTATAATACCGCCAACTCTCAGACTTCGGGCTGATGCTGAGAAATTTTTCTTTTTACAGAAAAGTCCCAAAATCACTTTTTGGCCCGACCCGGGATTTGAACCCAGGACCTCGTTCTCTGCGGGTGAACTGCCTCGTTGGTCTAGCGGTAACATTTTAGTATTGGTAATAAGTCAACGTTTCGAAATTTCACGAAACAGTTTATTTTTCTTTAATGTATTATTTTCATTCTTAATGGTTGTATTTCCGAAAATATTTATAGAGACTTGCTGCCAAAATTTATCTACTTGTCGTTTTTATCTGTTTAGTTTTAGATGAACTTCACGCACCATTAACTTACAGTTCTAAGAACCTTAAGAGAATCTTCTTGAATTGGTGTACAAATTCCGACTGCTCCGTTTGTCTAGCGGTAGCGATGTGATCTTAAGATTTATCTGGAAAATAAACACTTCTCAGTATCAGCTCCAAGTCTGGCATTTACGATAATTCTACCCCTGTGCCTCGGAGAGCACGTAAAGTATCCTGTACTTGACCTCTTTCTGGTCGTGTTGCTATTCGTCCTATTGGATCACGAGAGTGATGGAATAGAAAATGTCCCTGTGTTTGCACACACACTTGTGCATTATAATATCATCATTGCAGCTAAATAAGTCCACTGCTGGACAAGCCTCCCTCAAGAATCGTCTTGAGGGGATATGCCATAATCGCCACGCTTGGCAGGCGGGTTGGCGATCGCAGTAAGATAGTCATAGTAATCAGAAGGAAGCTGCTGCCCTTCCTCAGGTAGATATTCCCTCGGGTCGACTTCTACGCCCCCCACGGGATGAGATGGGGTGGTGATATTCTGATTCTGATATTTGTCGCCGTCACCACACAGCAGGCATTATAATTATATACACGCGGTACTTATTATAATATACTATATTATAATAAGTACCGCGCAATTAACGAGTTTACATTGAGACTGGCCATCGTGAAAATTCAGTCAGAAAGACATTATTATTAAAAACTATTATTACTACTATTCAAACTAATTCCGTTAAAACCTGTCTCCGTTAGTATTGGCCAAGAAAAGCGCTAAAATCATTTAACTCTTGTATATCATTGTACCGATGGGCGTTGGGGCAGAAAGGTACTCGAGGGGCGACCACGAACCGGAAGACGCAGCGTGAGGAGGCCCCCTACAAGATGGACCGATGATCTTGTGCGGGTCGCTGGAAACTGCTGGATGCGAATAGCGCAAGACCGGCAATTGTGGAGATCTTTGGGAGAGGCCTTTGTCCAGCAGTGGACGTATTTCGGCTGATATGATTATGATGATATTATTAAGAAAACTACTATCAGTATTCTTTAGAAGTCTTCAGAACTTCCAGTTAAATGAAAAGATCCACCCACCATCTTAAACAAACTTTGGTAACTAAAATGTATGTTTTTACTGTTTGTAGTGGAACATACAAGGTCTGTATATGTTGCGGTTAAAGTGATGAATAATAACATTAATAATAACACAAAAACAAACTTAGTTTGAACAGTACTGTTTATCTCGATGTTACATTACATAATAAACGTTTACGTATTATTATTATTTATAAGTTAAAATATTCACATCATATAAAACATCATAATAGTTAAAATTTAATTGAATGAAATAGTTTGTTATTTCCTTAAAACGGAACGACGAACGGCCGCCGCCGCCGTCGACCGAGCGCCATCTTGGCATGACTCAGACGCTGGGAGTACACTGGTGCAGTGTAGTCGTACTAAATTTATAATATTTTATTACCTGCCTAACCTCAAAATCTTTAATCGCTGATATCCAGCTGATTAGTTATATATATTGGATTTATAATTAACATTACGTGTGAGTTTAAACCCCGTGTTATTGGGTAAGTTGTGCATTCGATATTTCTTATATTTCTTATAGTTATTAAGCTTAAAAAGTAGAAAGTAGAATAAGTTCTGTGTTGCAGCCTTTGTTATATAATGTTCTTGTAATTGTTTCCATCACTCAGTAGATATACAATAATGTTCGTTATCATCATCATCATATCAGCCGAAAGACGTCCACTGCTGGACAAAGGCCTCCCCCAAAGATCTCCACAATTGCCGGTCTTGCGCTATTCGCATCCAGCTGTTTCCAGCGACCCGCACAAGATCATCGGTCCATCTTGTAGGGGGCCTGCCCACGCTGCGTCTTCCGGTTCGTGGTCGCCACTCAAGAACCTTTCTGCCCCAACGGCCATCGGTTCTACGAGCTATGTGCCCCGCCCACTGCCACTTCAATTTTGCAATTCTTCGGGCTATGTCGGTGACTTTGGTTCGCCTGCGGATTTCGACATTTCTGATTCGATCCCGCAGGGAAACTCCGAGCATAGCCCTCTCCATTGCTCTTTGGGTGACCTTGAGCCTTCTAATAAGGCCCATAGTGAGCGACCACGTCTCTGTTCCGTATGTCATCACTGGCAACACACACTGGTCGAAGACTTTCGACTTGAGACACTGCGGTATTTTGGACGAGAAGATGTTACGTAGCTTCCCGAACGCTGCCCATCCGAGTTGGATTCTACGATTGACCTCCTTCTCGAAGTTGGACCTACCTAGTTGGATGGTCTGTCCTAGGTAAATATAGTTCTCTACAACTTCGAGTGCAGAGTCACCAACTTTCAATTGAGTGGGTGCAACATGGACGTTTGACATGATTTTCGTCTTATCCATGTTCATTTTCAGACCCACTTGTTGAGAGACTCTGCTGAGGTCATCGAGCATTGTACCGAGGTCTTCCATGGTCTCAGCCATGACTACGATATCATCGGCAAATCGAAGGTGAGCGATGTACTCGCCATTGACATTGATGCCAAAGCCTTTCCAGTCCAGAAGCTTGAAGACGTCTTCCAATGCAGCGGTGAACAGTTTCGGAGATATAACATCTCCCTGTCTCACGCCTCGCTGCAAGTGGATAGGTTTCGAGATCTGGTCCTGGAGTCGCACTGACATAGTGGCGTTTTCATACAAACACTTTATCACCTCGATATACCGGTAGTCAATTTGGCACCTTATGAGAGACCTCAGCACGGCCCATGTTTCGATAGAATCAAAAGCTTTCTCATAGTCCACAAACGCTAAGCACAGTGGCTTGTTATACTCTTCGGTCTTCTGTATAACTTGCCGCAGCGTATGTATGTGGTCTATGGTGCTAAAGCCTTTTCGGAAACCGGCTTGTTCGGGAGGCTGGAAGTCGCCAAACCTGCGCGCGAGACGGTTAGTAACGACCCTCGAAAACAACTTGTAAACATGGCTCAGCAGTGTGATGGGTCTATAATTCTTCAATAGGGTTTTGTCGCCCTTTTTGAAGAAGAGCACCACCACACTTCTGTGCCATGCTTGTGGCGTTTGACCATCTAGTATGACGGAGTTAAATAACTTCTGAAGGGCCCGTAGGATTGGTGTACCACCGGCCTTCAGAAGCTCTGCTGTAACTCCATCATCACCAGGCGCCTTGTTGTTCTTGAGTTGTTTGAGAGCCATTCTAATCTCGTACAGGCTGACGTCCGGGATGTCCTCGGTGTAATGTCGGGTTAGTCGTGCTCTGGGATCTGAGGCATGACTTTTGACAGGTGGCTGTGTTGTCGTATATAACTGTCCGTAGAACTTCTCGATCTCTCCCAGCAACTCAGGTTTAGACGTGACGATTCTACCATCCTCAGTCTTCAGCTTCGTCAGTTGGCTCTGTCCAACAGACAGAGCTCTTGCGAACACTTTGGAGCCTTTGTTCCGCTCAATGGCCTCTTTAATACTAATTGTATTAAATTGCCGCGTGTCGCGAGTCAAAGACTTTGAGATCTGTCTGTTGAGCTGCCGATATCTGGTAGCATCATCTGAGGATGTCAGAACCATTTTCCGTCTATCTTCCATAAGTTGCAGGGTAAAGTCAGAGATCTTTTTAGTTCTGTTTGTACGGCGGGCCTTGAAGACCTTAGACCCAGCCGTATGGACAGCTTCTGCGAGCCTGTCATAGTATGAGTCTACTTCCTCGCAGTCTGCTAGGCATTCGAAACGGTTTTGCAGTTCGAGCTGAAATGGTTCGGGGTTTTGGACGTGGATAGGTAAAGGTCGGAGCGTAGACTTTATCAGTCGGGACCTCTGGAGTTTGACATTAAGGTTCAATGAGCCTCTGACCAGTCTGTGATCGCTCCCGGTTTTAACCGCATTGATCACGGAGACATCATTGAACATCTGTCGTCTCGTCGACAAGATAAAGTCTATCTCGTTTTTAGTTTTACCATCCGGGCTCACCCAGGTCCATTTGCGGTGATCCGGCTTCCTGAAGAAGGAATTCATCATAAAGAGTCCCTCCTTCTCCATGAAGTCGGCCAACATTTGGCCCCGGGGGTTCCGGTCACCAGTTCCAAATTGCCCCACTCTCAGCTCATTACCGAATCGTTTGCCCAGCTTCGCGTTAAAGTCCCCCATGACCACAGTGAAATAGGAGTTAGAGGTATGTATGGCTCTGGTTATGTCCTCATACATAACCTCGACTTCATCGTCGGAGTGTGTCGAAGTGGGTGCGTATACCTGTATAACCTTCAACGAATACCGCTTGGTGATTCTGAGTATAAGGTACGCAACCCTCGTCGACACACTCTCGATTTTCACTAGGTTGTTCACGAGGGACTTGTGGACTATGAACCCGACACCACCTTGGGATATTTGGTCACCCTCCCAGTAATAGAGCAGGTTTCCGGATTTCAGTATTATCGAGTCCTCCCCCTCTCTTCGGACCTCAGATAATCCTACAATATCCCAATGTAACCTGCTCAATTCTTCCTCCAGTTCGGTTATCTTCTCGTCGGACCGCAGTGTACGTGTGTTATATGTTGCCAGGGCCAGAGGTCGTCGGTGTTGGTAACGCGGAATCTGCCGGGGATTCTTAGCACCCCCTGCCCTGCCGTAACCACGCCTGTTACCACGGCTGGGAATAGCAGGGCTGCCGGGGACTGGGGGCCGCGGTTTGGTTGTGTCCATCATTTGAGGGGATTTGCCATAATCGCCACGCTTGGCAGACGGGTTGGCGATCGCAGTAAGGTGGACATGGTACTCAGGAGAACGCTGCTGCCCGTTCTCTGGTTATTATTCCCTCGGGACGACTTTTACGTCCCCCCACGGGATGAGAGGGGGTGGTGATATTCTTAGGCCGTCACCACACAGCAAATTTTTTTAGCAATTTTTTTAACACTAAGTTAATGTTTAATTTTCTAGTTCCTCTAGATATAGTAAATTAGAAATATGTAACAATTGGCGCCCAACGTGGGGTAATTGTTACATATTTCTAATTTACTATATCTAGAGGAACTAGAAAATTAAACATTAACTTAGTGTTAAAAAAATTATATTTAATAAAAAAATAAACAAGGGTAGTGGGTCCTTTGCCCTAATAGTTCTTTGCATTGACACCTTATAAGTATAGAATGCTACGACCCGTATAGCGCGGTCCACTTCACGACGTGCCGACGACACGACCCAGGTACGACACGACTCGCCGACGACACGACGTAATGCACGTCGGATCCTAGCTAGATGAGTCGAGATTTAGAGAGGTGAGAAAAAACCCTGGAACCAGTATACGGGTGGACAATTAGTGATTGACCAATTTCGCACCGTGACTGCAACATGACGAACGACGCGATATATATGCGAGAAGAAGTATTCTATACTATTTCAGCAGCAATCAGCAATCTAAGATGATGCAGTCACGGTTTAGCACAAGCGGAAGGGCTCACAATATTTAATTAGCGTTGTAATAAGTAAGAAATATATTGTAGGTAATTCGACATCGAGTATTAGCATTATAGTATAACGAACATTATTGTATATCTACTGAGTGATGGAAACAATTACAAGAACATTATATAACAAAGGCTGCAACACAGAACTTATTCTACTTTCTACTTTATAAGCTTAATAACTATAAGAAATATAAGAAATATCGAATGCACAACTTACCCAATAACACGGGGTTTAAACTCACACGTAATGTTAATTATAAATCCAATATATATAACTAATCAGCTGGATATCAGCGATTAAAGATTTTAAGGTTAGGCAGGTAATAAAATATTATAAATTTAGTACGACTACACTGCACCAGTGTACTCCCAGCGTCTGAGTCATGCCAAGATGGCGCTCGGTCGACGGCGGCGGCGGCCGTTCGTCGTTCCGTTTTAAGGAAATAACAAACTATTTCATTCAATTAAATTTTAACTATTATGATGTTTTATATGATGTGAATATTTTAACTTATAAATAATAATAATACGTAAACGTTTATTATGTAATGTAACATCGAAATGAATTATAATTATTACATCAAAATGTTATTTAAAATTAGAAATTATATTCCAAAAGATAAACTTTGTATTAAAATTCTTGACATAATATCTCTGAACATTAAGCAAGGGATTTAAAAAATCTCCTAAGCGGATTAAGCTTCCGATGAAAGTTATTAAAAAAGCTTAAGATGGCAACAAAAATCAACTATATTACCCTTTTAGAATTTGACGTCTAAAGCAGGTAAGAGGATACATTTTTTTACTTTAGTTTATTAAATATAAATTTGACTATGTATAAAGAAGTATAATAAACCAATAAATATTTCACAATAAATATATATTTAGGTACAAACGGAAATTAAATAACAAGGCTACTGGCCTTGTTAGGGAAGGGTTATATATAACTTGATATGTAGTGGCTTTTGACCATGTTTTTAAATAATTTTATATTTCAAGCACGTCGTATTAATAGTGCCAGAGCATTCCACAGTCGTATTGCTTAGATTGTAGAAGACTTATCTAGTAAGTTTGTATAGTGCACTGGCATTGTCAGCTGCAGATTTTCTAATGATCTCCAAGACCTAAAATTCGAATCCTTAAGGTAGTGAGGACTACCGGGATTGAACAAAATAGTGTTAAGTATGGATAGAACCTGCGTATTTTTGGAGTTATATGTGTTATTTTTGCGAAATTTGAATATATTGCCATATTTTCGAAGGCCAAATATGAATCTTATGCAGAAAATTTGAAGATCTAGTTTACATAGTCACGGACTGGAGGTAGTATATACATATATGCAAGTGCAATTTTAGTGGAAGTTGGAGGAAATTTTATAAACTATAGAGCGCACCAGCATTTGGAAATAGTCTATCGCTAGTATCCTGCTTTTGTGCTATCTAGGAGTGTGATCTTTCAAAGTATATCCCTAGATTCTGAACTGAATCAGTATATAGAATGCACGTGTGCTTTAAATACCTTTGGAAGTTCCATCCAGACTTTACTAGAAGGTAATATGAACTAACTACCAATAACTATGATCTGAGTCTTGAAAGGATTGTCGATAAGATCATACTTTTCACTCCATTCAAATATTTGCTCTAGGTTTTTATTGATGCACCGTAGCATCATACCCGCATTCCCGAGGCTCCTCCCATCAGGCGCCAAGAGAAGTCCATGGCAGGTTAGATTTAGTAGGTGTGAGTTCGATATACGATATCACCAGCAGAAACGGACGTGTAGGTTTTCCCCCTGCCTTATCAAAAAAGGCATTCAGTAACAAAATTGACAATAAATAGTGATTTTTCCAAAATGACAGTAAATTGCTATACAGTATTAAGTAAAGTATAAAATATTGTAAGAAATCTTTCAAATAATAAATTATGTTAATCGTGCCGTATACTGTTGATCCATGACAAAAATAATGTTGTATTCATTTAGCTTAATCACGAAATAAACATGTAAATAATTTAACATTAAGTAAATAATTTAACATTAGTCACTGATTATTGTTTATGATATTGAACATAGCACTCTAACAGCAGCATGATACGTTGCTTCTTACTTTTACCTTTATGGAAAGTTCAATAAAATCGAACTTCTGCGGGAAAAGAACGTAGCTTCGGACTTAGAAATATGGTTACTATGGCTTGGGACTTGAGACATAATTATTTGTACAGGATATGATATGTTATTTTTATTCCAATCCCACTCATCTGATATCATCCACTGCTGGACATAGGTCTCCCGCAAAGGTTTATTTATTGTTTTCCGTAGTCACATGCGAGTTGGAGACCGCAGTTGGGTGGTAGCTAGTACACAGGTTGCATAGCTGCTCCACTACCTGGGGTATCTCTTAGCCGCCTTTTACGACACCTACTGGATGGTATGGGGTGGCCCTGCTTTTCTTTCTGAGTCGGGAACCACACCGCTAAATAACAATTTCCAATAAAAATTATAAATATAAAAAATTAATCTATGAATAATTTTATTATTTTTATCCAATAAAACTAAAAAAGTACACATCTCAAACAAATCGTTATCAAATAGGCCGCTTGACTAAGCACCTTAAAAAGTCCAATGATGAAAACTTATGAAATAAATTGATGAATGATTTTGATGTGATATTAGTAAATATTAAAACTAAATGACATAATATAAGAGGTTTCCAAGTTTTTCGAAAACGTGTTTATAGACAAACATTATCGGTATGTAAACAGGTGTCTAACGAGCATACTCGATTAATCTTGGACCATTATTTTTTGTTCCTACAAGATTTCACTAATATTCGTGTAGAAATATCCCTGGTGATGTTCCTAAGTTCACAATTTTTCCAGTCTAACTCTGATTTCCAAGAGCCTTTGCAAAGAGCGCAGTGGACTTTCAAACGGAAGCGAGTACTTAAGTGTGTGTCCACGCCCATTGTTTGTATAACACAAACTTGTTCTCAACAAAACTAAATAAAGATGAGAACTGAAGTTGTGATAGAGACGCAGCAAGTAATGTTTTTGGCAAGTTTTTTGCTATAGTTGTATTAGTAACGAGGTGCTCATGTTATAGGTTTAGCCTCGTTGGTCTAGCGGTAGCGTGTTCAACCGCAGATAATGATATCTTGGGTTCATATCCCGGGTCGGTTCAAAAAGTAATTTTGGGATTTTTCCGTAAAAAGAAATTTCTCATTATCAGCCCGAAGTTTGGGAGTTGGCGGTGTTACACCCCCGTGCCTCGGAGAGCACGTAATGCCATCGGTCCTGTGCCTGACCTCTTTCCGGTCGTGGCGCTAGTCGTCCCATCGGATCATGACAGTGATGGAATAGAAAGTGCCCCTGTGTTTGCGCACACACTTGCGCACTATAATAGGTCCTGCGTAATTGGCTAAACTCCATTGAAAATGGCCGCCGCGGCCGATATTCGGCCGGGAGGACACTACAGGTCTACCTTCATTTGGGGTCAATTTTGTAGACCTACATTTCTAAGACCAGCCATTGTGGAGATCCTTGGGTGAGGCCTTTGTCCAGCAGTGGACGTCTTTCGGCTGATATGATGATGGTGACATCTCTATCTCTCTTTCTCTCCGTGCTTCAGGGGATAAATAATTCATACACTGCTGTGTCAGGAGCCTTTGAATGTGTTATAGCCAGTACGTCTCTGTGAAATACTTTGTTACTTCTTCACGTCTAAACAGCCAGAGCAATTTTAATAACATGTGATATGCAGATAGTTGATACCCTGGATTAACACATAGGCTATAATTTATAAAGTTTAACGCGGGTAAAACCGCGGGGCACAGCTAGTGTTGAATAAATTATAATTATACCTTCGTATATTAAAAATCTTTCAGTTTTTATAAAAAAAACGATGGTCTGGCCATCGTGGGGTCTTGCTCTATATATATTTTGTGTATCATATTTAGAATTGAATAGAACAGAGGACACATTATTGCTTCCTAAAACTCAATATTTTTAATTAATTGAAGCAAATACAGGTTATTCGGCGGTTTTATGTCTTATTACGAGACTGGATCCTGCAACACAGGGTATCCTAGTGCGGGTTCCAGTGTCATCTTAAATATCTGGGTCACTGGGTCTCAGACGATCTAAAAGATAATGTAGATGTAGAACGTGAGCGCAGGTCGCTGGCTGTTCGTTGTGGGATGTTGGCTCACAGGTTTGCGCGCTGTACGGCTCAGGTTAAGGTGACGCTTTTCAAAGCCTACTGCCAATCCTTTTACACGTGCAGTCTGTGGGTCAACTTTGCGCAGAGGGTATACAGTAGCTTACGCATACAATATAACAACACGTTCCGGGTGTTGATGGGGCTGCCGCGTTATTGTAGCGCGTCCGGAATGCTTGCCGACGCGGCCGTTGATAGTTTTTCGGCCATCATGCGCAAAAGGTCCGCATCTCTGCTACGTCGTATGCGCGCCAGCCCCAACAGCATTCTTAAAACTTTGGTCGATAGGTGGGACTCTCCGATCTTGGGAAGGTGGATACGACTGCACGCAGTCAAGTAGACATTTCCCAGTGTCGGCGGGCTCTACCACGATGCTCACGCAGCTACAAATTCATTTATTTTTTTTTTATTTTTTTTACTAACACTAGTTTATAAGTTGTCATGTAACTAACATATATGGAATTTATTCTGAAATAAATTATTATTATTATTATTAAATATCTAAGTGCAACCATTTATGAAACAATAAAAAAAAAAGAAAAATTTTATTTTATTTTTATTGCTTAATAGCGATCTCTTCTAAGATCTTTGGTTATCTTTAGTTTATAAATTCTCGTGGATAGATTGTGTTCTTCAAATATGCAAAATATGTGCACTCTACAGATTTGTGTGCTTTTTTTTGTGCTCAATGGTTTAGGCACGCCTTATTTATACAGGACTTAAATATTATAGAGCGGCTATGATATTTAATTCCTGTGTAAATAAAGCGTGCCTAAACTCTTGAGCGCACTTTTATGGGGTTAGGGCCACAATAATTTGCTAAACAACGTAACATTAACAATTGGTAAATAATGTAGCTGTGTAGGTAGAGGTGAAAAATAACAGGCGTGCTACGCTCACGCCCTTTGTCCGTTGTAAGTAAGTAAGTGAGCAAATTTTAAGAGGCATTTACACTGAGTGTGAATTTGTTTACCATTTTTTTTCTTGTTCAGTAGAGCCTTTGGCAATGTGTTGTTTTAATATTTTTTTGTAAATATATGTTGTCTTAGCGTGTTTTATATGGTTAATGTATTCAAATATTGTGCTCCTTGGTATACGATTGTCCTTTCACCATAATTGGTTTTTGGTTTGTATAGTATTATATTGTGTGCCCTTCTTGAACTTCGTGTTTGTTCTTGTATCTTTTTTGTAAGTTTTAAATACTTTAAGATTAAATTTAGATACTTTATGACGAGGAGTGTCCGAATCACCCCCTTGATTTTGCGTCTTTTTGATACTTTGAAAATTTATGCGTCCTGAGCTCAAACCCTAATTTTGAACTTTCTTATAAATTTTAAGTCAGATCAGCAATGATTAGATAAACCATACTTTTTAGGGCGTTAGTTTAAACTATGCTAATTAGTTATCACAAAAAAACTGAACCAGAAATGTTCAACAGAACGAGAAAAAAATCGAAAACTGATGTGAGGTGAAATTTAGGAAAAAACATACATACATAGATTCACGCCTGTTTTCCAGAGGGGTAAGCAGAGCCAACGGATTTCCATTTGTCACGATCTTTGCATACTTCTTTTGCTTCGATTACTGTCATTATATTCTTCATACATGCTCGCCGGTTTAGGGTACTTCTGACCTGCCCTTTCTTGAGAACATCTCCAATTTGGTCAGAGAATGTTCGACGTGGTCTTCCCCTTCCGGTTGTCCCATTCACACAGGCCAGGTATACTTCTTTTGTCAATCTTCTTTCATTCATCCTTTCTAAATGGCCAAACCATCTCAGCATGCCTTTTTCAATCTTTGTGACTACATCCTCTTTCACACCACAACGCTCTCTTACATCAGTATTTCTAATTCTGTCTCTCAAAGTCACACCACACATACTTCTCAGAGCTCTCATTTCCACTGCATTTATTTTACTTTCATTCTTTTTCTGCTTTCACTTCCATACATTAAAGTTGGCACTAACACTCCATCGTGCACGGCTAGTCGAGCCTTCTTTGATACTTGCCGGCTACTCATAAAGGCATGTAGTGCCCCATTCACTCTGTTCCCCGCATTTACTCTTCTAACAATATCTTTTTCATATTTCTTTTTCATATTAGGAAAAAATTCATTAAAAAAATCCATCTCGAAACTACGCAAAATCGTACGATATACATGGGGGTGCTTCGGATACTCCTCATCGTAAACTATCTAAATAATGCGTTTGAACCTCAATTATTGGTTCTGTGTAAGAATTGCCTTTAAGTTAAACCAGGCCTTACCCGCGGTTCCTCTAATTAGTTACATTTTTACAGTTTTAAACTTACAAACTTCAGCCAACTACATCTCCGTACAACTTCAGTATCTTCAGGAAACTGATAAACCATTATAGATAACTTTACTTCTCTTGGTCATCATTAACTTCAAGATAAGCTTTCTAGTTTCATATTTATAACCCGTAAAGTCGTAACTGACATCTTATCCGTTTACGAAAACAATTTTTATAACGTTGAAAATAAGAAACGTTTTACTGTAACAGACTTCGAAAATCAGACTTTGATATTTGAAGTACATTTTGCTTACTCGTACTTAGAAAGATAAACAACTAAACCTTTGTATCCACAACGACATTTAATGCATTTCTTCGTGTTTTCAAGTAAAATAAAATAAAAAAGGTTTTTATTCACGTAGACTTTAAAAAAGCTCTTGTAAATAGTCATTCTAGTTACATATAGATATTTAGGTATTGTTAAAACATTTTTAAAATTTATTTTATTATAGTAATTGTATTTAGCTAGCTTGTATTAAGTTATTGTCAAGGAGATTATGTTTAGGTTTCATTATCGAAATTTATAGTTTAAGCTATATTTTACTACATATTTTCTGAATGGTTCTGTCTATATTAGGGTACGAATTCAATATATTATTATTATGACAGACATCGTGTTTATAACGACGGTCGCGCTTTAATGCTATCACCAATGCGCCCCAACTGAGAAGATCCAGCGAAACAAACTCAGCGGGTTCATCGACTACCGGTTTCAACACGGCCCAGTTGAGACGGTCCGGTGAAACATACTCAACATAGTAAGAAAACGCGTTATAAATCGACCCTTCACCAACGTAAAGAATGGACTATGGATCTAAACATCCGTCTGACTAGATCTGACCAGAATGACTCTCATAGTTTTCACAACACTAATGCTGATTTAGTTCAGAAGTGGACGTCTTTTGTCTAACTGAATATCGTCTACTGATGTACAATAGCATCGTCAAGGATCTCCACAATGCTATTGTGCCCATGATTTGGGGAGATACTACTTACTCTACACGCTTGGTAGAAAACCTTGCAATTAAATAATAGGTACAATACAATAATTGTTACATTGCTGATTTTTCATAGATTACCGTCTAGGGAACTGGTTAAAAAGTAGACTTTTTTCTGTTTTGGCATACCTATATTAATAATATCCTGAGTCATTAATTCACACACGGCCATCTGATCCCAAAATAAGCTAGTACTATGGAAACCAGATTACTGATATACTACATATACTTCTTTTCTTTTGTAAATCCATACTGTTGGGGTTTCGGCGTTGGCGATAAATGATTCGACTTCCTTTCGTAAATGCAGCTATATTTATTATTTAAATGCGATTCATCATCATCATATCAGCCGAAAGACGTCCACTGTTGGACAAAGGCCTCCCCCAAAGATCTCCACAATTGCCGGTCTTGCGCTGTTCGCATCCAGCAGTTTCCAGCGACCCGCACAAGATCATCGGTCCATCTTGTAGGGGCCTCGTCGCCCACGCTGCGTCTTCCGGTTCGTGGTCGCCACTCAAGAACCTTTCTGCCCCAACGGCCATCGGTTCTACGAGCTATGTGCCCCGCCCACTGCCACTTCAGTTTTGCAATTCTTCGGGCTAAGTCGGTGACTTAGGTTCGCCTGCGGATCTCGGCATTTCTGATTCGATCCCGCAGGGAAACTCCGAGCATAGCCCTCTCCATTGCCCTTTGGGTGACCTTGAGCCTTCTAATAAGGCCCATAGTGAGCGACCACGTCTCTGTTCCGTAACTCATCTCTGGCAACACACACTGGTCGAAGACTTTCGACTTGAGACACTGCGGTATTTTGGACGAGAAGATATTACGTAGCTTCCCGAACGCTGCCCAGCCGAGTTGGATTCTACGATTGACCTCCTTCTCGAATTTGGACCTACCTAGTTGGATGGTCTGTCCTAGGTAAATATAGTTCTCTACAACTTCGAGTGCAGAGTCACCAACTTTCAATTGAGTGGGTGCAACATGGACGTTTGATATGATTTTCGTCTTATCCATGTTCATTTTCAGACCCACTTGTTGAGAGACTCTGCTGAGGTCATCGATCATTGTACCGAGGTCTTCCATGGTCTCAGCCATGACTACTATATCATCGGCAAATCGGAGGTGAGTGATGTACTCGCCATTGATATTGATGCCAAAGCCTTTCCAGTCCAGAAGATTGAAGACATCTTCCAATGCAGCGGTGAACAGTTTCGGTGATATAACATCTCCCTGTCTCACGCCTCGCTGCAAATGTATAGGTTTCGAGTTCTGGTCCTGGAGTTGCACTGACATAGTGGCGTTTTCATACAAGTACTTTATCACCTCGATATACCGGTAGTCGATTTGGCACCTTATGAGAGACCTCAGCACGGCCCATGTTTCGATAGAATCAAAGGCTTTCTCATAGTCCACAAACGCTAAGCACAATGGCTTGTTATACTCTTCGGTCTTCTGTATAACTTGCCGCAGCGGATGTATGTGGTCGATGGTGCTAAAGCCTTTTCGGAAACCGGCTTGTTCAGGAGGCTGGAAGTCGTCAAACCTGCGCGCGAGACGGTTTGTAACGACCCTCGAAAACAACTTGTAAACATGGCTCAGCAGTGTGATGGGTCTATAATTCTTCAATAGGGTTTTGTCGCCCTTTTTGAAGAAGAGCACCACCACACTTCTGTGCCATGCTTGTGGCGTTTGACCATCTAGTATGACGGAGTTAAATAACTTCTGAAAGGCCCGCAGGATTGGTGTACCACCCGCCTTCAAAAGTTCAGCTGTAACTCCATCATCACCAGGCGCCTTGTTGTTGTTGAGTTGTCTGAGAGCCATTCTAATCTCGTACAGGCTGACGTCCGGGATGTCTTCGGTGTAACGTCGGGTTAGTCGTGCTCTGGGATCTGAGGCATGACTTTTGACAGGTGGCTGTGTTGTCGTATATAACTGTCCGTAGAACTCCTCGATCTCTCCCAGCAACTCAGGTTTAGACGTGACGATTCTACCATCCTCAGTCTTCAGCTTCGTCAGTTGGCTCTGTCCAACAGACAGAGCTCTTGCGAACATTTTGGATCCTTTGTTGCGCTCGATGGCCTCTTTAATACCTCGTTGGTCTAGCGGTAGCGTATTCACCCGCAGATAACGAGGTCCTGGGTTCAAATCCCGGGTCGGGCCAAAAGTGATTTTGGGACTTTTCTGAAAAAAGAAAAATTTCTCATCATCAGCCCGAAGTCTGGGAGTTGGCGGTATTAAACCCCCGTGCCTCGGAGAGCACGTAAAGCCGTCGGTCCTGTGCCTGACCTCTTTCCGGTCGTGTCGCCTAGGCGTCCCACCGGATCATGAGAGTGATGGAATAGAAAGTGCTCCTGTGTTTGCGCACACACTTGAGCACTATAATATGTCCCGCGCAGATGGCTAATCTCTGTTGAGACTGGCCGCCGTGGTCGAAATTCGGCTAGGAGGACATTATGATTATTATTAAATTGCCGCGTGTCGCGAGTCAAAGACTTTGGGATCTGTCTGTTGAGCTGCCAATATCTGGTAACATCATCTGAGGATGTCAGAACCATTTTCCGTCTTTCTTCCATAAGTTGCAGGGTAAAGTCAGAGATCTTTTTAGTTCTGTTTGTACGACGGGTCTTGAAGACCTGAGATCCAGCCGTATGGACAGTTACTACGAGCCTGTCATAGTATGAGTCCACTTCCTCGCAGTCTGCTAGGCATTCGAAATGGTTTTGCAGTTCGAGCTGAAATGGTTCGGGGTTTTGGACGTGGATAGGTAAAGGTCGGAGCGTAGACTTTATCAGTCGGGACCTCTGGAGTTTGACATTAAGGTTCAATGAGCCTCTGACCAATCTGTGATCGCTCCCGGTTTTAACCGCATTGATCACGGAGACATCATTGAACATCTGTCGTCTCGTCGACAAGATAAAGTCTAGTTCATTTTTAGTTTTACCATCGGGACTCACCCAGGTCTATTTGCGGTGATCCGGCTTCCTGAAGAAGGAATTTATCATAAAGAGTCCCTCCTTCTCCATAAAGTCGGCCAACATTTGGACCCGGGGGTTCCGGTCTCCAGTTCCAAATTGCCCCACTCTCTGCTCATTACCGAATCGTTTGCCCAGCTTCGCGTTAAAGTCCCCCATGACCACAGTGAAATAGCTGTTAGAGGTATATATGGCTCTGGAGATGTCCTCATACAAAACCTCGACTGCATCATCGGAGTGTGTCGAAGTGGATGCGTATACCTGTATAACCTTCAACGAATACCGCTTGGAGATTCTGAGTATAAGGTACGCAACCCTCGTCGACACACTCTCGATTTCCACTAAGTTGTTCACGAGGGACTTGTGGACTATAAACCCGACACCACCTTGGGATAGTTGGTCACCCTCCCGGTAATAGAGCAGGTTTCCGGATTTCAGTATTATCGTGTCCTCCCCCTCTCTTTGGACTTCAGATAATCCTACAATATCCCAACGTAACCTGCTCAATTCCTCTTCCAGTTCGGTTATCTTCTCGTCGGACCGCAGTGTACGTGTGTTATACGTTGCCAGGGTCAGAGGTCGTCGGTTTTGCTAACACGGAATCTGCCGGAGATTCTTATTTTCTGCCCTGCCGTAACCACGGCTGGGAATAGCAGGGCTGCCGGGGACTGGGGGCCGCGGTTTGGTTGTGTCCATCATTTGGAAGAATATGCCATAATCGCCACGCTTGGCAGGCGGGTTGGCATCGCAGTAGGATAGCATGGTACTCAAGAGAACGCTGCTGCCTGTTCTCTGGTATATATTCCCTCGGGACGACTTCTACGTCCCCCCACGGGATTGGCGATATTCTTGAGGCCATCACCACACAGCCATAAAAAATGCGATTACATACGATATATTAAATACAAAAAAAATTATAGCTCGCGCTCGTATGCTTCTAGATTTCGTAATGGAAGATATGTGAAGTGCAGAGGTCGCAGCTGTCGCTCCGCACTTCATGCTAATGATTACGTTTTATTGGCGAGTGCGCACGGCACTCGGTAGATGACGCGGTAACACATACTTATATAGATAGATAATTACACCCAAACTCAGGAGAAACAGGCGTGGTCATGCACACAAATGTCTGCCCTGGTGTACCTGCGCCGTGATAGGCAAGTATCTGTAAAACACGCCGACCGGCCCATATAAAGTAGAAATATAGCCCAAAATCTAACATTTTCAGTTTCATTTCAGTGAAAACTGAAGCGGCGTAAATGCATAATCCACGCAGCCCTACCCTTTCACACTAGAAACGGATTTGTGCAGTTTAAAATACATTCTATTCGGGGATGAGAATATACGATACCAATTTCGAAGCACATGAGTTTTAGTTCACCTGCCTCTGGTATAGTTTATATCTGTAGTTTGTGACATAAACTTTCATATTACAGGATATATATTGTTGTGTTGGGAGTATATTGCGTTCACTGAGTATATATGATTAATATTTTATAGGTGGTTCATCATTGTTATAATCAAGATAATGTCAAATATGTCAACGATGACATATTGGGTTAATGATTGTTTGGTTAAAGTTCCAGTGCAATCGCCTATATATCTTTTTTCGGAAGATATCGAACCTCTGCACACCCTTTCAAGCACAACAACTGTTAAAGTGCTAAAGTCAGAGTCGGGTTAGAAATGAAGTATAGCATTTTTACTTTTCCTCCTGAAGGTATTTTTGATCAGTCAATTTCCTTCCACAGTTCAGTGCAAATAATGAAAATGCCCTAACCTTTGAGGCTAAGACAGAAGTAAGAACACCTAACTGCCTTGAAACTCAGTACAAACTTAAGATGAAGTTTACAAACTTAAGTTACGGAAGAAGTTGGTAAAGTAAAGTCCACTTTCTTCTAGGTTTTAATGAAATTCACAGCTAATCCCGCACTTTTTACCACACTTTCTCCACTTCAGTATTTTAAATCCCTAACTAGAATGTTAAATTTTCCATTTAATCTTTGCATGCATATTAGTAAACAAAAACATGGGTATTCAAGCAATAAGAAAGCTCACTACGGAACACAGTAGGACTCTTTGAAGCCGGATTTCTTTGCGTATGTTAAGAAAATTTTGAAATCTATTCAACCTTTCATTATCATCACTATATCAGCCGAAAAACGTTCACTGTTAAATAAAAGCCTCCCCTAAAGCTCTCCATAATTGCCAGTCTTGTGCTACCCGCATCCAGCGGCTTCCAGCGATCCTCACCAGATCATCGGACCATCTTGTAGGCCTGCCCACGCTGCGTCTTTCAGCCAGTCCAGTCTTTCAGCCCCAACATCCGTTAGTTCTGCAGGGTATGTGCCCGGGCCACTGCCATTTCAGCTTGGTCAGTTACTTTGGTTCACCTGCTCTTGACATTTCTTTGTCGATCTCGGAGGGCAACTTTAAGCATAGCATAAGACCCTATTGCTCTTCTACCCTCTCCACTCAATCCTTACAAACAAATTACACAATGTGTCACTAGGTTGTTAGTTATAACACGTTTATATAAGTAAATTATTGAATGACATATATTAGATGACAGAATGTGCTGAAAAGATTACCTATTCACTATTTTATTTCCTTTATCATATCAGCCAAAAGACGTCCACTGCTGGATAAGGACTTCCTCCAAATATCCCCACAACTGCCAAACTCGCCTCTGCCCATATCCAGCGACATCTCGCAACCCTTTTAGGATCGTCGGACTACCTAGGGGGGGCCTATTTTCTTCACAATGTTTTTCGCTGACTCTAGTCAAAGTTAACTTAGTATAAGTTAACTTTGATTGTACTAATTGGATAGTAAATCAAGTCTATTCTCCAAGTTTTAGCCGACTGCATAAAATTTCTCCTCATCGTTACACCGGATACAAGTCATTTCCAGCTGAAGTACACCATTAGAGATTGAATACATACACGTGGCAGAACCATCCAAAGCTGAACCGTTCCGAAATCGCTTCCGTATAACTCCGCTCAAATACTGTCCGAGCCGGTCACCGGATACAATTTTGTCACCGGTTGTTCCGGATTAGGCACAGCGCGCTGGAACGGCGCGTTAACTTCCACTAAAGTTTTAAATTATAATTTGCAGGCTGAAATTTGTGGTGCACGTTCTGTTAGATGAAATTTAATAAAGTAGTTAATATTATTCTAGGATCTTGCTGGCTTCTGTTATATATATATATTTGTATATCTATACATTATAAGTTGTAATAAAATAAATAAAAACTGTTTCTACTCACATAGATTTTAAAAAAGCGCTTGTAAACTATATATTAATTCTAGGTACAAAAAGATTTTTCTATTTAGATTATTATAGACTATAGACTCACCTGTTTCCCAGAGGGGTAGGCCGAGACAGCCGACTTCTATTTGTCACGACCTTTCTACACCTCTTTTGCTTCGTTAACTGTCATTATATTCTCAATACATAGCCGGTTTAGAGAACTTCTGACCTGGCGTTTCTTGAGAACTTCACCGATTTGGTAAGAAGAATTTTAGATCGTGACTTATATTTGATCATACGGAAAATATTAAATTTGTTACTAGTTAAATGGCTGATTTCTTGAATTTATTGTCGAAGTGGTCCGTTAAGGTTGTAGATACATATTATTATTATAGTTTTATATATATTTTACTACATCTTGTCTAAATGGTTCTATCTATATTGAGACAAGAATTCAATATTGTTAGTATTATGGCGGACCTTGTGTGTATAGTGACGGTCGCGCTTTAATGCTACCATCGGATCCGATGCACCCCAACTGACAAGACCCATAGAAACAAACTCAGTGGGTCACCGTAGCCTAGTTGGTAGTGCTCCTGCCTTCGAAGCTGGTGGTCCTGGGTTCGAATCCCGGTAAGTGCAAATATTTGTGTGATGAGCACGAATATTTGTTTCTGAGTCATGGATGTTTTCTCTGTATATAAGTATTTATCTATCTATATAAGTATGTATATCGCCGCCTGGTACCCATAGTACAAGCTTTGCTTAGTTTGGGGCTAGGATGATCTGTGTGACATTGTCCCCAGATATTATTATTATTATTATTATTTACCACCGATTTAAACGCGGTCTGGTTGAGTTACCAACAAAACCTGAAAAAGGACAGGTATATAAGTAAAAGTAAGTAAAGTAAAATACTCTTTATTGTACACCATAACTTAAAATTAAAACAGAGCATACATAAATTAAGTACAAAGGGCGGTCTTATCGCTACTGCGATTTCTTCCAGACAACCAATTATGGAGTGGATAGACTAAGGAGAGGGAAAACAGGGTAGGTAGGTGTAACAATAGGTCAACTTAATGTAAACATAAACTTATACAAATTAATAACAAAAAGTAAAAAAAAAAGAAATTCATAGAATAATTTTAAAAAAAAGTCTATAAAAGCAGGAATGCGCGAGAAAAAAAAACCAAAGGCAGGCAGGTATATATCACGATCATGTATATGGTTTAAGACGCTTATTTCTCATAAAAAATACAATTCATTTATCTGAAAAATACAGGATACGTAATTTAAGCTTATTAAGAAAGAAAGAAAGATTTTTTTTTATTGAACACATACACACACATATTGAAATAAAGTTTTTACTAGATATACTAACAAGAATTCATAAAGCCGTATTATTATTATTTATTTATTATCAGATTACATGATCCATTATGATTAGTAACAACAGGAGCTTATAAACTATGTTAGTAAATATCTTAAATATACATTACATTTAAATACACATTACACTTAATACAAATTGAATTATTTTAGTATTGAGTAAGTATGTTTAACAAATAAAAGTGATTTTATACATAAATTGTTGGTAAAAATTGGTAACATTTGATAAAAAGTAAAAAAAAAATGTATGCATAGAAGCCAATAAGCTATAATGCATACATGTATAAGTTTATTATAAACCTATTTGAATAAATAAGGATTTTAATCAAGACTTTCAACAATTAACTGCGTCAACAATACGAAGAGAAACTCGTAAATTTGAAAAACCGATTTGTTGTATCGGTAGGTACCTAGTAAATTATCCATTGTCATCGGAGTAACAAACACAGACGGATCGTATATGTATAGTGACGGTCGCGTTTTAATGCTACCACCGGATCCAATGCGCCACAACTGAGAAGACCCTGAGAAATAAACTAAAAACAAACCTCTACAACCGATTTTAATACGGTCCTGTTGAGTAATAAAAAAAGAAATTAAAAGGGCAGGCCACGGTCATGTATAGAAGCCAATAAGCTATAATGCATGCGTTTATAAGTCTGTTTTAAACTTATTTTAATAAATAACTATTTTAATCAAGACTTTCAACAATTAACTGCGTAAACAATATGAACAGAAACTCGTAAATTCGAAAAACCGATTCGTTGTATCGGTAGTTAATTATCCATTGTCGTCGAAGTAACAAACACAGCTTGCTAATTACGGTTTGTCACTGAGGCCTTCACTTACAATTAACTATTAACTGTTTATTTTGCTGTTCGAGTATTTACAATATTATTGAAAAAATTTCACTAATATTATAAAGTGCATCACGGATAGTCTATCCGTGACGTACTTTTTAGTCTTTGAAAATAGAAGCTATGCAATTATATGCAGTAACGCACACGACGCGCAAAAAGTCCGGCGCACATAAAATCCGTGTAAATTCGGGCAGACCACACCGCGCCGCGCCGCGCCGCTCGGAACAAAAAGTGTGTGAAAAAAATTGAACGTTTGCTTCAACGCGCGCTAACGCAGACGGCGCACACTGGCAATGTCGGCAATCTGCATTTGCTAGGGGTGGACGTAACGCACGCGATCTATTGTTATGGCGCCAGAGGTCGATGAAACGATGTTAATTCAAGAAATATAAAACAGACTAGCAATTTATGATACTTCTAAGGCAGAATATCATGATAGACATTTAAAAAGAAAACCGGCCAAGTGCGAGTCGGACTCGCACATGAAGGGTTCCGTAGCAGCAAGTATTTCAGTTGATTAAATGAAAGCAAATTGCGTTTTATGACGTATTAAAAAAAAACTACTTGCTAGATCTCGTTCAAACCAATTTTCGTTGTTAGTTTCCATGGTAATGAACATCATATATATTTTTTAGTTTTATGATTCTCTTATTGTAGAAGTTACAGGGGGGGGACACTCATTTTACCACTTTGGAAGTGTCTCTCACGCAAACTATTCAGTTTAGGCAAAAATAATATTAGGAACCTCTATATTATTTTTGAAGACCTATCCATAGACACCCATTCATGTAAGGACGATGAAAAAAAAATTATGAGTTTCAGTTCTGTGTATGGCGACCCCCCATAATTATTGTTCTTTTTCTATTTTTGTGTAAAAATCTTAATGCGGTTCACAGAATACATCTACTTACCAAGACGGACAGACAGACATGACAAATCTATAAGGGTTCCGTTTTTTGGCATTTGGCTACGGAACCCTAAAAATGTGGGAAGAAGTGTGCTGTTATGTTTATTCCGCTCCTGTTTGAGACCAAGCTTCTAAGGAGCTTCAGTAATCTTTCCGAAAGTATAGGATGTACCCAAAATTCTCTATTTCTTCTTTTTTTCTGTACTTCATGTACAAAATAATACTTCGCGATCTGTGCACGATTTCCATAGCGTCTACGTCCCTACAACTCTGCCGACGGAATGATCAAAGATGTGCGTCGTGTGCGTTGAATCTGTGAAAAATCCGCGACCGACTTATTGCGCGCTATGCAGACTTTTTGTGCGCCGCAGACTCAATCGCACAAAAAGTGTGCCGTCTGCGCTGCACCTATGTATGTTTTTTAGTCCTTCACGTCTAAACGGATGGAGCGATTTTAATAAAAAATTGTATGGAGTTAGCTGACACCTTGGATTACACATAGGCATAATATATAATTCATAAAGTTTGCGGTTAAAACCGTGGGGCACAGCTAGTGAGAAATAATTTTTTGGGGACGTAGCTGCGTAGGTAGTGTGTTTTACTTTATTTTTATTCTGATGTTAAGGCAGAAGATAGTATGAAGGAACAGGTGATAGAGTTCTTATAATGATACAAATATAATACTAATATCCTGGGCCATTATTTACACGGCTATCGGATTCCAAACTAAGCAGAGCTTGTACAGTCAGCTCCAAAAGTCGATGAACAGAATGTATATTTAACAGTACAGCTATGGCGTCAAATCAGGGTAATCTAATGATAATATTTAATGGATAAAAAGTTTGTAAAGACGCCAGCACATCCATTAAATATATCATTAGATTACCCTGATTTGACGCCGTAACTTTACTGTTAAATATACATTCTGTTCATCGACTTTTGGAACTGACTGTACTATAGAAACCAGATAACTGATATATCACATACGAGTAGATTACTTTTCTTTTATAAATACATACTTATGTAGATATTTAACGCCAGACTCAGGACAAAAACATGTTCATGCACACGAATATCTGTCCTGGGTGGGAATCGAACCCACGACCTGCGTGTGAACGGCAAGCATTTACCAACCACATCAACTGGCCTGTCAAATATATACTAATTGCTCTTCGATGGAAATTTTTGACTGTTACTTTTGGAGTATACTTGCGCGTTCCAATCAGAAAATTTCGAAATCCACAGGCAAACCAAAAAACTGATAAAGCCCGAAGTATTACCAAACTGAAGTGGCAGTGGGCGAGACACATATATTATGACATCAAATTAAATTAATAAAAACACCACTTTGTTTTTTTTAACAGTAATAAGAACGCAGTATTGCAATTACAGTTGCTAAACACTTTTAGTTTTTGTTTTACTCACAAAGCTATTCTTAAATTCTTTCAACATAGACAAAATCTTTTAAGCAAATATTAGTAAAACCGCTCCACGCCGGCTGCACGTTTTCTTATACACATAAGGAAAGAATTAACCCTTTGAATAAAAATGCATAAGTCATTTATTATCAGAATTAAAAGGTAGTTACGGAAGTACCCTTCGTGATTTTTTCCTTAAATTTGCCTTATTACTGTGCAAGAGCCTCCTGTCACAATGAGAAGGGATAGTTTACTACACTGGCCTTTTTTTTTTGATAAGGCAGGGGGAATGCCTTCGAATGCCATCCGCAAAAAGTGTCTGCGGGTGGGTATGTCGGACTTGCAATGACTAAACCTACCTGCCGTGGACTTCTCTTGGCGCCTGATGGGGGAGTCCCGGGAACGCGGGTATGCTGCTCCGGTACTCCCCTTTTGCGCGGCACAGCGACTGCGCCACAAACAGATCGCTGTCATCCCGGAGCCGCTTGTACGTGGCGACAGTAGAGGACACTTCTCACACTGCCGCCGCGGCCCCTTACTACACTGGCCTAGAGCGGGTTTGGCAGACATCACCCCAAAAACGTCGAAATTCGCAGGCGAACCAAAGTGCGAGGCACATTGCTCGTAGAACCGATGGCCGCTGGGGCAGCAAGGTTCTCGGATAGCGACCACGCACCGGAAGACACAGCGTGGGCAGGACCAGGAACGATGATCTTGTAAGGATTGCAAGAAGCCGCTAGATGCAGGCAGGATAGGACCGGACATTGTGGAGATCCTCGGGGGAGGCCTTTGTCCAGCAGTGGACGTCTTTTTGCTGCTATGATGATGATGATGAAAGGTACAACCTAAAACAATGTATATGGTTTATGACATTTATTTCTCATAAATAATACATTCATTTATCTGAGAAATACAGGATACTTAATTTAAGCTTATTACTATACTAATAAGAATTCACAAAGCAATATTGAGTAAGTATTAACAAAGAAAAGTGATTTATAAATTCGATAAAAAATAAAGACAATGTAGGTATTACGAGAAGAAAATATTAGCAATGCCACAACCTAACACTATTGACGCAGGTCCCTATTATGTGTCATAACATAATTGCTAAGGCATAGCAATTTCGAATAGCAACTATAGGTTATTATAAGAGATAAAATGAAAGATATATTTTTAAGATTAAATATTTATATGTGTTACGTTACTTTAAATAAGAAAAGGAATGTTTATTGTGTATTTATGTTATATATTTGTATATAATCTAGTCATTATAACATCTCAATGATTACCAATATTAATACATTTTCACCTTACGCTTTTCTGTCACTGCCAGTGAGATTTATATTCTGCACATTATAGAAAATACGAGAACATTATAGAGAGAACAATTTGGTTCAGAATTCATATATTTAATATTTTTGTATTTACCAGAAGATGTTTAGTATGCGGTTCACCTGTTTTTGAGGACGTGTATAAATAAACGGTGTTTGGATTAAATATGGCTTTTATGAAGTTATTTTCCGTATTTTAAAAGCAAACAAAGAAAGATAAGATTTTTAGGGTTCCGTAGCCAAATGGCAAAAAACGGAACCCTTATAGATTCGTCATGTCTGTCTGTCCGTCCGTATGTCACAGCCACTTTTTCGCGAAACTATAAGAGCTGTTGAAACTTGGTAAGTAGATATATTCTGTGAACCGCATTAAGATTTTCACACAAAAATAGAAAATAACAATAATTTTCGGGGTTCCTCATACATAGAACTAAAACTCAATTTTTTTTTATTGTATCCATACATGTGGGTTATCTATGGATAGGTCTTCAAAAATAATATTGAGGTTTCTAATATTATTTTTTTCTAAACTGAATAGTTTGCGCGAGAGACACTTCCAAAGTGGTAAAATGAGTGTCACCCCTGTAACTTCTAAAATAAGAGAATGATAAATCTAAAAAAAAATATATGATGTACATTACCATGAAAACTAACAACGAAAATTGGTTTGAACGAGATCTAGCAAGTAGTTTTTTTTTAATACGTCATAAATTGTAAACCGCAACTTCTCGGGCACAAAAGACAGTAGACAGTTCACATCGCTTGAAAATAAAGTCATGACTCTTAGTCTAATAGCCTCTTGCCTGGTCTCCAAAAGAAAGTATCTATTTGACATGAGAGTATCCCGAATTGCTGTGAATATAGAACTAACAAGATTTTTTTATTTTTTAGTTTTTGTCTGATCCGGCAATTGAACCCAGAACTTCATGCCTGCTTGCTTATCGTATGGGCAGTGGTAACCCTAGTGTCAGAGTTGCTCAAGCCGCCCAGTAGGCCTCTGACATGGCTTAACGACTGTTGTCTAATGACTACAATCGGGACCGATAGCTTAACGTGCCCTCCGAAGCACGGAGACGCTCAGAAATTAAACCACTTTGGCGGTCCCCATCTATGGACTGACCGCGAGCCTAGTTGCTTAACCTCGCCGATCGCTTACAGACCGGTGAGTGCATCTAGCTATGAGAACTTCATCATCTGCGGGTAAACACGCTTCCGCTAAACTTATGAGACAATCACGCGTGCTTTAGACCACGCGACTGAAGTAAAACCAAAGAATAAAAAGTACTTGTAAATCTTCAAACGTAACTGGTTATAAGAGAGAGAGAGAGAGTAAGAATACGTGCGCAACCTCTCTCTCTCTTGCCCCTACATTTACATACCAAACGTAACTCTCTCTCGTATTATTTGCACTTACTTATAATGTCCCTCTCAACTTCCGTTCGCCTCTCCCAATCACAATTTTCGTAACGCATTCGCCAGCTTACTCCCCAAGCTTTCGTAACCAAGGTTTAGTTCATAAACATTACATACTTTTAAAACTTAATTACACCAGCTGCTTTATATACGCGATATTTTCTAACGAATATTAGTTTTATCTTAAGAATTTCCTTTAAAAACATCGTTGTTATTAAAACTGTTTATTGTTTTGTTTAGTTTCAGTAAAACCCAAAGGAAACATTTTATGTTACATTATAAACCCTCAACGTAGCAGTTATTTAAAAAGCTTTCGGTAAAAGATGTACAAGTTCTGTTTTTTATGTTAAAAGCAGCTTAAATTAGTAGACCGTGATTTATTTCTACTACTTATTTTGAAAGCAAGAAGAAATGGCTAGTGAATAAATAAATAAATTAATTTCTTCATTTATTCAAATTTGCTCTGTATCAAATTTGCATCAAACGAAGTTTGATGATGTGTGAGATAACAATTTCTATCGAGAGCAAATAATTTTTGGCCGGTAGGCGTATTTGGTAGATTCTTGACTTTCAAGCGGCAGGTCGTGGGTCGATTCCCACCCAGGCCAGATATTTGTGAGCATGAACATGTCTGTTTGTCCTGAGTCTGGGTATAATTATCTATATATTTAATTTTATTTATTTAGATAGGAAAACCAACAGCTATTACACATAAAATTAAATATAAACTAAGCAACAGTGAGCCAATAAATAGGTTTTCACGAATTGCAACAGACATATCAGTGCCTAGGTGATAATCAATATATAAGTAAAGAATTACAACTAACTAAATAAAATATTACAAAATTTTAATACTAAATTACAGAAAAATTATTTAAGTTAAAAATATTTCCTT
Organism: Pseudoips prasinana; assembly: GCA_951640165.1. Taxonomy (NCBI): domain Eukaryota; kingdom Metazoa; phylum Arthropoda; class Insecta; order Lepidoptera; family Nolidae; genus Pseudoips; species Pseudoips prasinana. The sequence goes on along the minus strand of OX621259.1, from coordinate 9,798,134 downwards.
GCTGTACTGCTTTTTGTGATGAATGGGTCAAATGATAAATCTTGGCATAGTTTGTTAATATCCTTGCTTGCTCGTATAGGTAAGATATGAATTTTGCCTGTAATTCGAGTAAGAAAGAGATATTGAGAGAGGTGGATTATAACGAATGTATCTATAGGGAACATTGAAGTAAAGCTTTTCTAAAAGATCTGGGCAATCGATTTTGTTTGAGAAGAATATGTAAGTACAATAAAAATTGTATACATAGTATATCAGTTATATGATTTCCACAGTACAAGCTTTGCTTAGTTTGAGATCAGATGGACGTGTGTGAATAAAAAGCCCAGAAAGAAAGCAACTTCCACTTTTTCAGACATCTGTAAAATTAATTGTATAAATTTAAATGCGGTTGTTATTCTGATTCTGAATCGAACCCACCATCACGGGATATCCCTATATAAGTACCCCGACCTTAATGAGTTTTAAAACTCGGTTAAAACGGTGGCTTATCGAGCAATCGTTCTATTCCTTTGATGAATTCATGGAATTCAAATCTATTAATTTGACATAATAATATTTAATTTATAATTTTGACTTACTGACTAATGTTGTGACGATTATCGCATAGACCTTTTTGTTATTTTTTTTATTATCTATTAATTTTTTAATTTTAATTTTTTTTAACTATCTATTAATTATTTTATTTGACTTAAGTTTCGTTTTATTATATTTTTGATTTATTGACATTGTTTAGACATTTAATATATTTTATAATAAATCTTACCAATAAATTACTATTTGACTATCCGTACTGACATTTCGAACTCATACAACCCATTCGATATTCCTTAACGTATTAAGACGCTTTTAACGCCATCTTACTTCCTACACAACGGCTCGAATGCCGATACTTAGGCTGATTTCAGAGTGAGGCGCGCGGCACGCGCCGGAGGCCAGCGCGTCTCAACAGCCATACGGCGCGTATGAGACGCGTCATTCTGAAACGCTAGCTGCCAGTAGAGGAGAGCTCGGGCAGCGCTGGCCGACGGAGCGCGTGACACCAGCGCGCGGCGGCGCGTTTCAACTGCGTGACTTTGAAACGCAACTACTATCTAGTGTAATTGTAAGAGCGCGCGTTTGGACGGCGCCGCTCGCCGGCGCGACTCTGAAATAAGCCTTAGATCGGACAATTCCACTTAATAAGGACATTCTAATCCGAGAAGAAGTGAAATATGTGGGAACCTAGGTATTTTTGGCGTCATTATACTTCTAAAAACATAGCTACTGCAACCAAATAATTTTAAGTCTTATACTACCCAGAATACTAACAGCAATGTAACTTATAAAATCCTTAAACACTGCCAACTGTTATTTCTTAATTATTTCCTGCAAGCTCAAAATTAAAAATAAATTTCCGAGATTATGCTGAAAGAACTTTTATTTTTGCATAAATTTTCTTCCGTGAACGTTGAGAGAAAATTAAGTAAATATATTATAGCTACACGTGCGTCTTGTGTACATAAAAGTTAAGTATCTCAATTATGACGCCATCTTCGTAGATTGCTATGTGCAATTTGGCTTAAGAAATACTGAAGTGTACATCTCAGCATATGTACTCCTGGTAACTGCTTTGGACTACTTTATTTTATCGGGCACTGTTTATCCTAGTGCGAGAGTTGTTCAAGACACCCCGAAGGCTTTCTATATGGTTTATCGACTATTGTCTAACGACTTTTTACTGCTAACTATCACCGGTACCCTCAATATAAAGTGAATTCTGAATCACGGAGACGCTCCAAAATTAAATCATATTGGCGGTCTCCCATCTATACTCTGGCCGCGTGCCTAAATGCTTTACCTGGTGATCAGTTACGGACCAGTCAGGGCAAAGGCTCTGAGTGCCTATTTGGTTATAGGGTCTTAACTATTTGGTTTTTTATTTATTTAATTGTTTAAAATGTATTGGATAGGTTGAATGTATGCTTAACACATTTTCTTTTTGTACCAACATCAACAATATTAATTCGAAATGTATTCAATAGAAAAGTTGGGCAATAGATAAAGAAGACATTTAAAAAGTTTAAATTTAAAAAAGTATTAGGCTATAATTTGCCATACAACCTACTTCTTAGCAAATTGAAGCCTAATCAATTTGTATTATGACAAAACTAATATAATTACAACACAATTAATGCACGGCTTTAGTATGGTTCCCATTATGAATTAATGTTGCCGATTTTGGTAAAGATATCTATACATATCTATACAAATAAATAAAATTGTAGTGTCTGTTTGTAATATTGAAACAGCCGGTTTTTACTACATAAATATGAATAAATATACGGTACATACACCAAAATAACATTTTTTACAATTTTTGTCTGTCTGTCTGTCTGGTTGTTCCGGCTAATCTCTGAAATGGCTGGACCGATTTTGACGGGACTTTCATTGGCAGGTAGCTGATGTAATAAGGCGTAACTTAGGCTACTTTTATTTCAGAAAAAGTATTTTATTTTACAAAAAACTAATTAACACGCGAACGAAGTCGCGGGCACAGCTAGTAATAAATAAAATAAAAAAGTATTTATGCACGTAGACTTTAAAAAAGCGCTTGTAAATAGACAGAACATGTTTGTGTATATTTAAGAACACGAATTGTATGAGAACATTTAGATACAACATTTATTTAGTTATTATTACTAATTTATATTAAGTTATTTTCAAGCTTATATATTGGTTTAATTATCGAAATTTAATGTTAAGATATAATTTGGTTCTGTTGATACAAAAAATAAAACGTGTTGTGCTCTCATTTAGCATGCCCAATGCACTTAATTAGACGAGCGTTTTAGTGTGTTGTTTAACACATTTTTTGTTTGGTAATTTTGAAAAGTTTCAGACGAGATGTTCCTAACGGACCGTCGAGTACGCCTTCTGGTACATAAAAGTTGAGCACCTGTATGAGGATGTTATGACATTACCTTGTGCCATTTAAAATGGCCGCTTTATGAGTAAGTTTGTGTAACATCTTCTGTTAATTATAAGTGTGTGCTTACGATATGTAGCTACGTAAACCTGAAAGCGTTCACTAAAGTTGATAATTTTCATAAACTTTCCGTTTTATACATACATAGACTCACGTCTGTTTCCCAGAGGGGTAGGCAGAGACAACGGATTTCCATTTGTCACGATCTTTGCACACGTCTTTGGCCTCGATTACTGTCATTATATTCTTCATACATGCTCGCCGGTTTAGGGTACTTCTGACCTGCCCTTTCTTGAGAACGTCTCCGATTTGGTCAGCGAATGTTCGACGAGGCCTTCCTCTTTCCGTTTTAATTTAAATAAATAAAAATAAAATAAATAAAATTTATTTTATTCATGTAGACTTTAAAAAAGCGCTTGTAATAGTCAGGACATGTTTTTTTGGTATTATTGCTTTTGGAGGCAGACGAGCTAGCGGCCCACCTGAAGGTAAGTGGTAACCGCTACTCATGGACATTCGCAGTTCCAGGGGGCACAGCAAACCGCTGCCTACCGTGAGATTAATACTCTTTTTAAACTTCGTTTAAAGAAAGACATTTCGTAGCGCTAAGGAAAGACCGCAGCAGGTAATTCGTTGTTTGTAGTAACATATAGTAAAGTAAACATAATTATTACTAAGTATTTATATTTGTAAGTATTGGAACGAAGTCTCTATCTCTCTTATAGAAAGCAAGCCAGATATTTTCATTTCTATTTCGCTTTGAACAGTGTGGTGTCTCGAAGATTATTTTTGTTGAGTGTATATAGGTTTTTTGTACAAAATAAATAATAAGAAATAACTTCGTTCCATCCGGGTGTCCCTTGACACCTCTCAAGTTTTTTTATTTAAGTGCACGGATTGTATGAAAACTTATATTCCGAACCCATTACTACAACTATTTTTTAAAATAGAACAATTGCTACTTTTTTAAAAAAAGGTTGTTAAAAAGAGGCCAATTAGGCGTCTGTCATGGCTTAATGGCTTTTGTCTATTGACTGCAACCATAACGTGTCCTCCGAAGTACGTAAACGCTCAGAAATTGACCCGATTTGTAACCCATCTATGGACTAGTCGCGACTCTATTTGCTTAACCTCACTAATCACTTACGGAATGGTGAGAGCATCATAGTTATGAGCGCCTCAAAGTCTTTAGTGAGAGCATCATGCTTATGAGCGCCTCAAAGACTTTGAAGCTGGTTACAATATGTGAAATAATTTATATGTCTAACAAATCTGTAGTCTAATCATCAACATCATCATGTAGGCCAAATAACGTCCACTGCTGGACAAAGGCATTACCAAAAGATATCCACAATGTAATTGTGTCCATCATTTGGAAGAATATTCTATAATCGCCACGCTAGTCAGACGGAATGGCTTTCGCTGTATGATGGTCAGAGTACACAGAGAGATGCTGCTGACCGTTCTCTGGGAGATATTTCCTCGGGTCGACTTTTACGCCATCCAATCATTTCCTTATTCCTCCTTGTTTCTTTCTGATCCTGCAACAAATTTGTTGCGGGATCCAAGACAGCTAGAGCGATTCCCCGGGACATGCCTGAGCCTCAACCCTCAGTATCAATTAATTGTGTGCCCCTGTCAACCCTGGCTTACACGAGTAGCAGTGGCGGATAAAAGGGACTAGTCCCGTTAAAATAAAACATACAATTTCTACGTCACCCACGAGAGCAAATATGGTGGAAATAATCTTTGCCGTCAACCACTCGGCAACAATACGTACAACGTTACAATAGAATATCATAATTTTTCAGAAATTAAGAAATCCTGCATTCCTGCTTCCCAATTTATGTAATAGAATAATAACATTTTAAAATAATAATAACAATATCCTGGGACATTATTTACACACGGTAATCTGATTTCAAACTAAGCAGTGCTTGTACTATGGAAACCAGATAACTGATATACCTACTACATAATACTACTTTTCTTTTGTAAGTACATACTTATATAGGAAAACTAGCTGTGCCCCACGGTTTCACTCGCGTTAAGCTTTATACATTATAGCCTATGTGTTATTCGGATATAGTATAGCCTACCAAAAAATGTGATAAATGAAGAACCACTCAACCGATTTTGTGTAAAATTCTATTATTTAAGCAGAACAAAGCTTAATATTTGGTTTGGATAGGTGAGCCCGTTCTTGAGTTATAACATTACATCGAAAATTGGCATTGTTTTAGTTATATATATATATATATATATATATATATATATATATATATAAATATATAGATTACAGCCATATAATATGTCATGTTCATGTCAAAGTCAATAATTGTTTATTCCGTAAAAATTTTACATTATGTGCAGTGCATGACCTGGAAGCTACTAAGAAACACTGCCAGAAAACTCAGTAAGAATCCTTTTTTTAAATAAAATATACTTAAGATTAATTACAATCATGTGTGTTGACTCAGAAAAACTCCATCCCAAGCACTTTTATCACTACAATAATCAGAAACTTTGTAATATGCTCCCCTACACAATTTGGCTTTAATAATTCCTTTAAACTTATTCGTAGACAATTCTCTAATATCATTCGAATCTTGCATACAAATATCTGTCCTGGGCCCACCCAGGACAGATATTTCTATGCAAGATTCTATAACAAACTCGAACCCACCACCTCCGGCGTGATAAGCAAGCATTTGCCAACCACGTCATTTTTATAAATATCTTCATTACATCCCATTTATACAAATATTTATATCACTTCCATTCGTTTTCAGTACTACCCTTTTTCCAATAATAATTACTGTCCCTACATACAAATGGTTTTAATCTAAGGCGATTAACATCTTATTCAAGAATTCAATTCAATGGATAGTGGTCTCCGTGAACGTGGATTGTTTGAATATAAATTAAAATGGAAGCTCTTTGGTGCCACAGTTTAATTGTGTATAGTTTAACAATAAAAATGTACATCGGGTTTTTACCACTGTATTTTATGTATTAGCATTGCAAAGTTAGTAGAAGTAATTCCACTCTGGTTTACCGGCCAGGCCGGGTTGCGTGGTTAGTAGATGCTTGCCTTTCACGCCTCAGGGGCTCTACCGGTTGAGTCGCCGAACATCGATTTCTTAAATGGCGTTCAAATAAATAAAGGATAGAAATAACTTAATCAATCGTTAAATCGGCTTCAACGTTGACAATCGATTCCGGACCATTTATGACGTCACATGTGCTCATGGAAGCCGATTTAACGATTGATTAAGTCATTTTTAACCTTAATTTATTTGAACGCCATTTAAGAAATCAATGTTCGGCGATTTGGCCGGAAGAGCCCGAGGTCGTGGGTTCGACTCCCACCCAGGACAGATATGTCTGTTTGTCCTGTGTCTGAGTGTAGTTATCTATAAAAGCATGTATTTACAAAAAAAATAGTATATATTAGTCATCTGGTTTCCATAATACAAGCTCTGCTTAGTTTGGGATCAGATGGCCGTGTGTGAATAATGTCCAAGGATATTATTACATTCATGAACCCCACCATAAATTTTTGTGGCATATATCTAATACTATCTCAATTTAATTAGTTTTAAGAAAAAAATAAACTAACATGATATATCTCCCCATTCTTTGGGGAGGCTTTTATCCAGCAGTGGCCGTACTTTGGCTGACATTATGATGATGATGATGATCTATACATATAATAAAATTGTAGGAAAGTCAAAACTATACATTGAATATTTAATAAAAAGGATACTTTGGGCGTGATCTACAATCGATATCGAAGCCAAAAATATAGTTTTTAGAATTTTTGTCTGTTTGTCTGTATGTATGTCCGGGTTAAACTCGAAAAGTGCACGGATTTACTTTAAATTCTGCATGAATATTACCAAGAGGTCGGTTCAACATATAGGGTACATATTATCACGCTATCACCTACGGGGTGATAATTTATAAAGTTTAACGCGGGTAAAACCGCTGGGCACAGCTAGTTAAAAATAAAACGAATAAATAAATATTTTTGTTACTGGAAACCTTATTTATTATTCTGATACGACTTGTCCAAAATGTTACTACTAGTATTCTTTATACTGTGATGAAGCTATGTAAGGTCAGTACTAAACTATGTGTAAAGAATCTTCGGGTAGGTTCACGAAATTAGTTTCGGAAATGTAATTAAAAATGTACGTGAATGAGCAAGTTTAATATGAATGTATTTCTGAGTTCAAGCAGTATTCAAGCATTACAATAACTTTATATATCAAATTTGATTTTTCCCTGTTTAAGGATACTGTGAAAGTGCAGGAGTAGGAATTTAATTTTAGTTAATATCTATCTAGATATCTAGATATTCTTTTACGATTCAATGGTGTAATTATATGTACATATATTTATAAATGTTATTTGTCGGGGCTGGGGATGCCTATTAAACTACAATTGTTATAATACAAAGTGTACCTCTATTATAGGGGCATTCAGGTTCTTGAGAAACTCTTATAGAAACATGCTATGTTTCTATAAAAATATCTCAAGGACCTTTTTTTTTATTAGACTAGAGCCTATGCAGGATGCCTACGCATGGCACACGCAAAGTGTCTGTGAGTGGGTATGTCGGACTTGCACCGACTAAACCTACTAAACTGCCGTGGACTTCTCTTGGCACCTGATGGGGGAGCCCCGGGGACGCAGGTATGCTGCTCCGGTGCCCCCCTTTTGCGCCATGCCCCAGATGGTCGGGACACGTACCCTCGGAAGGCTCGGGATTGCCCTCCCCTATGGACGACTCCTGCCAGTCCAGCATAGCGACTGTACCACAAACAGATCGCTGTCTTTCCGAAGCTGCTTGCACGTGGCGGCAGTAGAGGACACTTCTCCCACTGCCGCCACAGCCGCTACGGGACCGGCTGCTGCCGCCGTTCCGACGCCTCCTCCATCTACGAGCGGGATTGGTTCGTTCCCGATGCCACTCGGCGGTCTCCTTCTGGAGCAAGATAGCCTCATAGAAGGAGAAAACGGCGTGCCATTTGGTGGAGTCACCCGCCATTATCGTGCCTACGATTGCTGGTCCCCACCAGCAAGATCCTGTCCAATCTCAGCGACCAGGACTCTCCTTTCGGCCTCCCAGGCAGTGCACTCCTCCAGTGTATGCTGGGCCGAGTCCAGGTCGCTTCCGAAGTGGTGACAATGTGTCGCTTCTCGGCCGATTTGCCTCTTTGGAGAATAAATGACTCGATGTCCAAGACGCCTGTGTCGTGAATTTTTTACATGAAGTCAATTGTAACTCATTCAAGTTTAGTGGCATTTTTTAAAATTATTTCTTGATCATGGATATTGAATCCTTCAGTCGTAATAAATTATGGTCTCACTATAGCATTTTATTGCGTTTTCGTCATTAGGTCAAGATCAAATTCTAGTAAAGTCCGTCACAGTCAATTTAAATTCCTATCCCAGTATGGTAGTGGAGACTTTACTAGAGACTTCTATAGAGTTTCCGAAACAACACGGACAATTCACGACAATATGGCACTTTCCTTCACTTGTTACACGTTTTCAAAGACGTTATGTCTAAAAATCCACCATATCTAAATAATATATAAAAATTAATGTTGTTTTTTTATGTTTGTATGTTGTCTTTTATGTGATTGTTAACTATGTATTTCATCATTGGTTTCTGAGTTGGTACGACCAATCTTCGACAGATGGGGCACCTACCATTCCAACGAATTTCAAATATTACCGTAGCAACCCGCGCAGGGTAGTTTGTTTACCTATAAAGACTCGAATTGACACCAGTTTTTGAAAATGAAACAATGCCTCGATGCTTCTTTTTCCGTGTTGACGCCAATAACTGGAGTCGTGACGTAACCACCAGTGTTGCCAGTCGTAAAAGTTTTGCACGTCATAACACAAAAAAAAAGTTAGAATCTAATTCATATACGTTCCAATTTGTAAAACATACTTTATTAAAATTAAATATAGCTTGAAAACTAATATAATTTATAACTTGTGTTACCATATTTTAGTAAAGCAAAGTGCAAATAAGTTTTACATATTTTGTTACATCTATTTGTTTATAATGCTTAAAGATAGGACTTATCTAAAAAATAACTTGTGTGTACTTATGTACACGCGTTAGAAGTTATACTTCTTAATATTTCATACCACCTAGAACTAACGTCATGCTGTTATTTTTAGTGAATTTTTACGATGCGCGCGCATCGTGCGCACGCATCGTAAAAATTCACTCTCCTACCACCTAGAACTAACTTCATGCTGTTAAAATTTTTGGTGTCGGTGTGCGCGCGCATCGTAAAAATTCACTCTTATCATTTTTCTCCATCGCGCCAAAAGAAGTATAACTTCAAAAAAAGCTTTAATAAGATGATAACCTTTCATGGCACTCATTCGAAATAAAATAGTGAAAAAATGTTGAAAAACGTCGCCAATTGAATGGCTAACATAACGCGTCATATCTATATTTATTGTAATCAACACACAAGAAACAACACAATAGTTTGGTGTATCGTTAAAAGTAATGAGACATAATAATATAAACATCGTTACAAAATATCGATACAAATTGGAGAATATCATTGGCATCTCTTGTGGAAATGAGAGTTAAGGACTGTTGCCGGATCCCTATTTAAAATAATAGAGACAGTTAAGATAACTGACAAATGCTAGCCGCATTTTTGCTCCGTTTCTATAACATTGTACAATTATTTTATTAACATTTATATATTCAACCAAATCTACTATATAAAAATAAGTCGGGTTTTCCTTCCTGACGCTATAACTCCAGAACGCACAAACCGATTTCCACGGTTTTGCATTCGTTGGAAAGCTCTCGGGCTCCGTGAGGTTTATAGCAAAGAAATTTCAGGAAAAATTTCAACAGAAAAGCGGGAAAATCTTCTTTAACGCGAGTGAAACCGCGGGGCATAGCTAGAATCGTCTAAAAATCTAGTATTTGTAATCTTGTTCAGTTTTTAAATTTGTTGTATTCATCATTTGTATTAATGTACAGACGCCAGCACATCCAGCTACCCCAATCTGTCAAATTTCTTTTATAGATTTTCAACTTTATCACAAAAATATAAGATTCACTTTCTATTGGGGAAATTTGCCAGATTGGGGTAGCTTGATGTGTTGGCGTCTATCATTACAGCTTAAAGAAGTCCACTGCTAGACAAGCCTATAATGATCTGGGGGATAAATGCCATAATCGCCACGCTTGGCAGACTGATAGGCGATCGCAGTAAGATAGTCATAGTATCCAGAAGGAAGCTGCTGCCCGTCCACTGGTAGATATTCCCTCGGGTCGACTTCTACGCCCCCCCACGGAAGGATATGAGGTGATGACATCCTGAAATTTGCCGCCGTCACCACACAGCCCAAAGAATAAATCCGTTGTTGTTTAACTTTTTTTTTTTATTCCGTTTTACGGCTCTGGCTTCTTTGGCCTTATGAGCCTTCAGTAAATATCTTTCTATATCATTTATTTCCGTCATTTTCAAGTAAAGTCCGTCACAGTCAAGTCACACATAGTCCTTGTCCAACCACAGTAAAGCAGTGGAGAACTTACTAGAGGCTTTTATGGAGTTTTGGTTACAACACGGAAAATCACAATTCACGGCAATATCGCGCTTTCCTCCACTTGTGTACGTTGTCGAAGATGTTACGTCTAAAAATCCACCATATTTACACATAAAAACTCGAATTTACACCAGTTTTTGAAAATAAAACATAGCCTCGATGCGTCTTTTTCCGCGTTGGCGCCAAAACCTCTTGTTTAACGTTATTGTTTGGTGTTGCCACACAAATAATGCATATTACTGTTTAATAGATAAAAAAAAGGTTTTATCTAAATAAAACTTATCCAACCGAATACTATACAGTTATACCTACGTATTTTTAATATTCGTATCTAAATGAAGTGTATTACGATGCGTGGATTAATAACTAATAAATAAATATTATTCGTTATAGATATTTAGAAATTGTAACTTTAAGATCATTGGGTGGACATCGATGTATATAACTAGATTTCTAGCAATTAATACTTAATAAAGACTACATTGATTAAGAGATATTTCACTACATCTATGTCTCATACATAATCATTGTCAGTATTTTTTTTTCAGTTTTATTAGCCAGCTGCACTTTATATTTTAAACTAAGGAAAACCTGTCATTAACCTTCCCTTTGTATTGTATTCTGTCATTTGTGTAATTATTTGTTTCGCTGTTGGTTTTCTTAATAAATAAATAAAGAGAACTTGTTAAACAACTTTGACGGGCCTGGTGGTGTGGTTGGCAAATGCTTGCTTTCCCGCCGGAGGTCGTGGGTTCGATCCCACCCAGGACAGATATTTGTGTGCATGAACATGTCTGTTTGTCCTGAGACTGGGTGTAATCAAAGCAGTATTTATGTAGTATATCAGTTATCTGGTGTCCATAGTACAAGCTCTGCTTAGTTTGGGATCAGATGGCGGTGTGTGAATAATGTCCCAGGATATTATTATGTATACGATGGATGGAATTAAAAGCTAATAAATAAATATGCTTCGTAATAGACATTTAGAATGAGAACTTTTTAAACAGCCTACAATAAACAAACCAGCTCAATAATGCTAAAACATAAATAGTATTTAAATGTTTCTGCACAACATATGTGGTTAAGCGGTTTATGTAAAATGGTGTGAAAGCGGCGGCGGCATGACATTTAAGTAATTATTATTACTGTTTGAAATTCATATACATACCCACCTACCCGCCATACCGTATAATATATGGAAATTATTCATTAGAAACACATTTTCCTTAACATACATCGACAAAGAGATACCCCGATATTTTTCTTGGAAACAACTTTAATGCTGCGGTGGTGCCTACTTGTTTAACAAGTACCTACATAAAGGAGTTTCTGACAATGTTGAAACATGTGACGACAAACATTTTTATTATTATACATTAGAGGCCTACCTCTAAAAACGTTTGTCGTCACAGCGTTCATTCGCTCAAAGAGCAGCCCGACTGGGGCATTACCCCACCTTACAGAAGACATTCCTTAATAATAACATAAAAAATAATTATGTTGTGTTTCTAAGTGTGAGTAAGACAAGATTAAGCTACTAGGCTCGCGATCAGTCCATAGATATTTGACCGCCAAAGTGAATCGTAGGACACGTTAAGCTGTCGGTCCCAATTATAGTCATTAGGCAACAGTCGTTAAGCCATGTCAGAGGCCTACTGGGCGGCTTGAATTGAACTCCGTGACTAGGGTTACTGCTCATACGATAAGTAAGTGACTAACGTCTACTCTCTCGCTATTTTATCGTCCTTTATAAATTACTGTAGGTATAAGCGGGTTAATATTAGATTAAATACACCCGATATTAGGTTATGGAACTGTCAAAGTAACTATTCAGCTATGCGACGCGAAATTTAATGACAGGTTGATTTATGATTAGTGTATGATGAATTGACGTGAATTATACCAATATATGAATATTATCGGAAGAAATAAAATACGTACTTATATTACACACTTTATATGAATCGTTTTATAATTTTTGTATTTAGTTTTTAAGGTACAGACGCCAGCACATCCAGCTATCCCAATCTGTCAAATTTATTTTATTGATTTTCAACTTTATCACTTAAGCATAAGGTTCACTTTCAATTGGGGATCTTTGACAGATTGGCGTAGCTTGATGTGCTGGCGTCAGTACATATCAAATGTTATTTTTATCATGTTGGTATAAAAACCAAAAATGCCTGAGGAGTACTTCTGTACTAATATTATAATATAAAGAGGAAAGATTTGTATATAAGTATGTTTGTAACGAATAGGCTCAAAAATTCTTTTACTACTTAACTGTTACATTATCAATGATTAATATAGACTATTTTAATTGCAAGAAAAAATAAGGATCCCTACTAAAACTACAATAATGTTACCCAAGGTGTATAAAAAAATGCCTATAAAATACCTTTCATCGCATGCGCTGCGAAAACTATTGATGATAGAACAAAAAAATGTTCCACAATATTAAAGAAGATATCAATATCTAAAAAAGATGTCACGATATGCCGCATGTGTCTAACTATTGTAGTTATGTCATATAGTGACAGTACTGGCCCTATCGGAAGATCTGCATTGCAGAAATGCAGTACTAGCTGAGATAGGGCCATTTTTCATACCACTGCGGATAAAATTAATAATGTTTAAAATAGAATATTTGTTTTTTAAATTGAATGTATTTTCCGTATGTTACGAAAATAAAATTATTTCTTTCTTTCTAACTACAATAGTTTAACTACTTTTTAACATTTTAAAATTTAATAGAAATTCCAACCGAAATCAGACCAAGTTATGTATACCTTTGCCTTAATCCTTACCTAAATAAATGATATTTCAAGCAAAAAAAGAAATTTACAGGTAAACAGTTACCTGTACCTAAATTTCTTTTTAGTTTACTAATATCGGACATGCCATTCGAAAGATGTTACAAGTTTAATAAAAATGAAATCAAATTAATTCGCCGCTGCGCCGGGACCGGGGTGCAGGAGAGGTGGATATCCTGGTTTAAAAAAAGATGCGTCTCAGTCAGTGTTTTAACTCAGGCTACTACTTCACCATGTACGAGGCCTAACATCGTTCCAGGACTTAAAAACCGTTGACGGAGTTAATAAATAAACTAACCAAGCCGCTTGCTTAAACTGATAACCAAGGGAAAACAATATTCTGGAGCATCGTTCACACACGGTGAGAGAAAGCCGCAGGTTAGCTAGGGTAGGCTCCTCAGCGGCGAGGATCGCTTTGGCCTCTTAAAGCGTCATCGGTGATCCCGTGCAACTGATCACACCCTCTCTTAGAATTCTGTCCTTTTGCTTCAGCGGCCCCCTGAGCTGTGGCCCGAACCCCAAAAGGGTGACCTCAGGTATTATTCGTTTAATTTAAGCTACTGGTTAAGAGCCTTCTGCACTAGCCAAATGCTCATTGCCTTCAATTGTTTAATTTTAATATATAGTTGGTACAACTAAATTTCAAAATAATAGATTAGTAACTTGTTATTTATTTTAGGATTTAACAAAATATATCTGATAAAACAGACCGCACGGACGGACTATTTAATTTTTTGTGAAGTTTTTACTGTATTCGACTATGTTTATGTACTGCATTGTGAGCTTGACAAGTACAAGTGTATGTTAATACTCAAGTGCTGAATAAATTTCATTGCTTCATTTTTTTATTTCACGAAAAAGTATATAGATAAATGATATCTAAGTACAGAGTGCGTGAGTAGTACTCCTCCAAATCCCGGCCATGGGAAAACGTGCCGCAACAGTTCTTTTCTTAGTACGTTTTCATTTTTTCACGCCAACTATTTAGTTCTTAGGCTCGAAATTAAAGCTTCAGCCTTCTTTAATTACTTATTTTTGCTATGTTTTTTGCTTCTTTTTATGCTTCTTTCGACTTTTGACCTTCCTGAATAATACGTCCTTCTCCTTTAAAAACTTTGTAGAGATTTTTATTTTTAAACTAGCTGTGCCCCGCGGTTTTATCAACATTCAGTTTTATAAATTATCACAGCTCCATCCTTGTAGGTGATAGCGTGATAATATGAAGCCTCTAAGTTGACCCGACCTCTTAGTAATATTCATGCAAAATTTGAAGTAAATCCATGCAGTACTTTTTGTGTTTAGCCCGGACATACATACAGACAAATAGACACACAGACAAAAATGCTAAAAACTATATTATTGGCTTCGATATCGAAAGCAGATCACGCTCCAAGTATCCTTATTAAAAATATTCAATGTACAGTTTTGACTTTCCTACGATTTTATTATATGTATAGATTAGCAGGAGCATAGTTAGTACAACGTTATTTTAGTATATTACTATGCGTACAGACGCCAGCACATCAACCTTCCCCAATTAAAAGTGAACCTTATGCTTTTGTGATAAAGTATAAAATCTATAAAAAAAATTTGACAGATCTGGGTAGCTGTATGTGCTGGCATCTGTACATAAGTTCCAAAATAAATTTAAAAACTGGTAGGAAACCATGTATAACATTAATCATGTCCATAGTAATTTTACGTGAAAACACCGATGTGTCCAGCACTAAATTGAGTCCATACTAGATACTATCTTTCCATGCTAAACAAAGCATATTTTACAAAATATTACTCTGCCTGACATATTGGCAGCTTGCTATCTCTATTATCTTGCTACCAAATTTCAGACGACATATTATATGTTCGCACAATTTGCAACTGCATAGTTTTATGTTTTAGGAAGTTTTGATTAATTTTATTATAAGTCATAAAAAGAAGACAAAAAGAACTACCCTGGAGATTCTTTCTGTTTATCTACACCGGATCTCACTAGGCAGTGGTTTTTTTTTTGGTAACCAGGGAAGTTGAAGTTAGCTACGATAGGTGCAATATCCGGAATTTCAAAGAGAGTTATAAATCTAATCACACTTTAATTTATTCTTCAATTTACGTATTTTATTATTAGATAAGATTAGATACTGATGTAAAAGAGTGTTGTGGTGTGAAAGAGAATATAGTCACACAGATAGAAAAAGGTATGCTGAGATGCTTTGGGCATTTAGAAAGGATGAATGAAAGAAGATTGACAAAAGAAGTAAACCTGGCCTGTGTGAATGGGACAACTGGAAGGGGAAGACCTCGTAGAACATTCTCTGACCAAATCGGAGACATTCATAAAAAAAGCTCTACCGGCTAAGTCGCCGAACATCGGTTTCTTAAATGCTGTTCAAATAAATAAAGGTTAAAAATGACGTAATCAATCGTTCCTAACATCGTTCCACCTCTTGACTCGACACATTTACAATTCTACGTCAATAGATCTTTCAATCCCAACATTAATTCAAATACGTTCTAACTTCATATTCTATGTCCTGTTTTTTAAGAGAATGAAAAAAGATTCTACATTCCAGTTCTCAAAAGAGGTTATGCAGAAGGGCATCACCAGGTAATATTATTATGGTAGCTTGAGAAAGCCATAGTTAAGCTAGGGTCTCGTTCTCGCGGACAAGAATCGCTTTGGTACACTAGCCACTGAACTGTGGACTCGTGTCAGTAATCACTCCCTCATTGTAGAATTTTATTTCATATTTTTTTACTTTTTATTTCACTGGCCCCATGAACCAATCCTGACAAAAGTACCTGACCTAATTTGTGTTTATGTACTGGGTTTTTACCCAACGATCTCACAAAGACAATTGTGGTTCCCATGTTGAACTTTAATGATATTCTTTTGCAACATATTCTGCTGCACGATGCTCAGTTCGAATTTCAAGCTAGGCTTTCTACTGAGAGAGCTATGGCGTGTGTAAAGCATGCTGTCAATACTATACACATAGGAAAACCCCATGAGCAATCACATCATACAACTGACTTTGACGGGCCTGTTGGCGTGGTTGGTAGATACGCTGCCTTTCACGCCAGAGGTCGTGGGTTCGATTCCCACCCGGGACAAATATTTGTTTGTCCTGAGTCTGGGTGTAAATTATCTATATAAGTATGTATTTACAAAAGAAATATATTAAATGTAGTATATCAGTTATCTGGTTTCCATAGTACAAGCTCTGCTTAGTTTGGGATCAGATGACCGTGTGTGAATAATGTCCCAGGATATTATTATATTATTACTTTATATTTTCTTTGCCACAACGTATTAGAATACCGAATGCATTCTCTGTTGTATAAGAGAATAATCATCAAAATCGTTTAACCACGACATTTCGAATATGTATAATTTGATTATGTAACAACTGTAGATGGACTGAAAATAAAATAAGGTTCTCACAAAATAATCTAAGCCGTTATTACGCAAAGTGTTATGCAAATGGCCAACTAGTAATCATATCGTTCAGTTTCTGAATATAATATCAGATTCAACCCAAACAATAAAGGTTTTAATACATAAATATCGTGTAACATAAGGTTTAGTTAGAGTGAGGATTCTGTAATGGAAGTCGTTTCAAATAATACAGGTCAAAGTGCGTAATGTTTCTGCAATACCCAACTTTGATAAACCTTTCCTTAATGGTGACTTTAATTCTTTTGATCCTGTTCTGGTTCTTTAAAGAGGGTCCAGAGTGGTGCACTTATTTTAAATAAGCTTTTAAAGTACTCACTAGCCGTGATTCAGAGGTTAGTGGACCTACCTTCTGATCTAAATTAGACCCGTTTATCTATTGGTTAGTTACCCTGCACAAAGCGGGATATTTAAAATTGACCACTGTAGCTGGGAAAAGCTCGCTGAAAATAGAGTTGAATGGCGCAAACGTGTAGTGGAGGGTCGTAAGATCTATGATGAAGCCTGGTTCGGAGTACTTGCTGATAAGAGACATAAGCGACATGAAAGCGGCTCGGCACCAACCACCACAAACTTCTCTTGTCAGGCCTGCAACAGGCTATGTCGCTCTCGCATCGGTTTGTTTAGCCATCATAAGAAATGTCTCTCAGACAATGCGCCTAAATTGTTTGTAACAGACGTAAAGGCCATATAGTTACCCTGACTGTTAGGCCCAGAGGTCATAGGTTCGAGCCCCGCCCGCTCAGCTTACCGCACAGCTGAAACTGCTGGGTCTAAAACCATGAAATTTTGCACAAATATTCCTTAATTGAGCATACCTAGGTCACTTAGATAATATTTGTGCAAAACTTAAAAATGCAAAAAGAAAGGAGCTTGAATATATAATCCCTAAGGTGGTGAAAAGGGGCAGCAGAGTTTGTATCAAACAACGTGTTTTCTTGATCTGATCAACTTGAAACATGGCATTTATATTCTTTACAAGATTTAATTAAACACGTGTTTCATCATTTTAAAATGTCGACCACGTAAATTATGAAACTAATATTGATCTATAGTTTCCTCTTTTATAAATATAATCTTGATTTATTCGTTTTAACCTTGTCGATATTTGAATAAAGCTAGTTCTATTTTTTGTGTTATTATTATAATTTTCAAGTTTACCAATTGTTTTCTGTTCTATATAAATGTGCGTAATGCAGTAGCTGGTTAGCTTATTATTTAATGTTTTGTTAATTACCTATGTTTACCTGTAAGTGATTGTAACACTGCTATTTGAACCAAATAAATAAATAAGAACAGTTAATATTTTGTTATTCCACCCAAGTTGGTACTTAAACCAGTTATTTTGAATAACACTTGTAACCACATCAAATGCACCTACCACAAGGTCCAATTACAAAGGTTTACAAATTACACAACGTTTAAATTTGATCCCCATGAATGTCGAAACACAACTCCTATGACCTCAGAATTTCGACAACTTACTACTGTTATGTTCTTACTTTTAAGCACTATTTTACACTTATAAATTTATGTTAACATCACAGGTTAACATAAATTTACACGGCTCCAAGTCAGTCGAAGCAATTCCTGAGGACATGGCTGAGCCTTACCGCTGTGTCATTTCACTGTGTGCTACTGCCAACTTCATCCTGGCTTACAGGATTGGCAGTGGAGGGTAAAATGGAGGAACTAATCCCCTAAAAATACTCTAACAATCATATTATCGAATGGTTAATAATCCAAACGTTTAATCAAATGTATCCATTCGCGACAAACGATACATTTGTTTCTGTCACTCAACGGCCGCTACCGCGTTACGCTCGCTCGGTTCATGGGTTGTATGGACGCGGTTTAACCTTCTTTTCTAGTGGCAAATGTTTTCATTTATTGACTATGTCATAGAATTGACTGCCTCGTTGGTCAATTGTAGCGTGTTCAACCGCAGATAATGAGGTCCTGTGTTCAAATCTCGGGTCGGGCAAAAAGTGAATTTGGGATTTTTCCGTAAAAAAGAAATTTCTCAGTATCAGCCCGAAGTCTGGAAGTTGGCGGTATTACACCCCCGTGCCTCGGAGAGCACGTAAAGCCGTCGGTCCTGTACCTGAACTCTTTCCGGTCGTGTCGCTAGGCGTCCCATCGGATCATGAGAGTGATGGAATAGAAAGTGCCCTGTGTTTGCGCACACACTTGTGCAGTATAATATGTCCTGCACAATTGGCTAGTCTGCATTAAGACTGGCCGCCGTGGCCGGAATTCGGTCGGGAGGACATCATCATGTCATAGAATATAACAGTTATTGTTGTTGGCCCAGTGTACATACTTGGTATAATTTTGTACCACACTAACCCGTAGAGCCTACATACCCAACAGTTTTAATCATATAATTTTCTCATCTTGATGTTTGTGCATACTAAAATCAAATATTTGCCTGTTTACGTATTCTGTCCGTGTAACCATCGCGGCCAGATAACCCATTCATATGCAGATCTGTTAAAATCTAGGAAGTGCGGTAGTTTACATATTAATGGAAGGAAGGTAAGCTTGAATATCCGGTCTATTCTCATATGAGTTATATATATAAAGTTGATATATTCTGGATTGTTTAACTCAATTCCAATGGGAGGCTATCTAGTGTGTATGTGACGCTATTCCTTCGTTGTTCGATAGAGACACCAAAAGAAAATTAAAGTAGTTAAAAAAGATTGACTGTTATTAATAAACGCTGTACGTTTGATACTATGTAAAACTGCCGGTATACCACCTAATTTTTATGGAATAACCGTTCCATAATAATAAGAGATTCGCCTTTTATGTGCACGAACACAATCTTGCACTAAAATATTTCGCCAAAATTTAACGAATATTATTCAATATTCCTTTCTTTTAATATGACGTTTACAGTCACTGCTTCACCAGACAATAGGGGCGAGCGAGGGCTCAAGCCGCGTGGCAAATAAAACTACAAACTAAGAAGGACACTCCATTTGGGTTTCGAATCTGGACTCCACGAAGATGCGAACCTCTAGTCTGCTTGAGTATCGAAGAGGGTATTTCATCGATACTTTTTTTTTATTATTTAGGTTTAAAGATTCTTTATTCTCAATAAAAACAAATAAGTCACTTACTTGAGAACAATAAATAATAACTTAAAATAAATTACATAAGGTCGAGTTCGTAGTTTGGTACTCATCTAATGTACCCACTTTCCCGAGGTTAAGATATTGAGTAAGATTCTTGTACATATTGAAATAATCGGGTTTTGAATACATTAGATGAGTTTACATGTTTAATGTCTGGTGGTAGTTTGTTGAACATCTGTGCCCCTTGATAAGTCAGCATCTTCTTGCCATAATTTGTCCTAATCTTAGGTAAGACCAAAAAACTCGCCCGGCGAGTACTACGTTGAGTTGTGTGCTTGATTTTGATGAAAGATAAACTAGATTTAATATTTTTGTTAAGAACTTTCCGAATAAAAATGCAGGTGTTGTACGTAAATAATTGTGTTAAATTCATAATTTTAGTTTCTTCGTAGATTTTACGTGTTGGAGTAAGGCGTGGATAGTTAAAAATTAATTTTATAAGTTTATTTTGCATCATTTGTAGCTCTCCTAATTTTGTCTTAACTGTATTACCCCAGATTTCTATTAGATAATGTAAGTGAGGTTTAACTAAAGCATTGTAAATACTGTGTCGCAATTTGTTTGGAATGCATTTAACTATGTTCCGAAGTGATCCCAGTAGTGACGATAGTTTAGTTTTTATGTGATCCAAGTGAGCATGCCATGATAAATTACTGTCAATTCTTAATCCGAGATATTTTTCACATGATTTTTGCTGCAAGGGTTCGTTATTTATTAATAATGATGTGTGTGGAGGTATAATTTTATTCTTTGCTTTAAATATTATGTAACAGGTTTTAGAAATATTAATAGTTAGTAAATTATGTTGAAACCATAAGTGCAAAACGTTTAAGTCTGCTTGTGCTTGAGAAACGATTGAATGAATAGAGGAGCCAAAATAAAACAGACAGGTATCATCGGCGTATAGCGTGAGATGGCCATGTAATTTAAGTTCTTGAATGTTATTTATGTAGATTAGAAAAAGCAAGGGCCCCAATATAGATCCCTGCGGAACCCCACAAGTGATAGGCATTGCGTCACTCTGATAACGATTATTATCTAGTTTAACTACTTGGGTTCGGTTTTCCAGATATGATTGCAATATTTTAAAAGCGTTTCCGGTAATATTGGCCAATTCTAACTTTTTTACCAGTATTTCATGCGAAACAGTATCGAATGCCTTTTTTAGATCGATAAAAATACCCAAGACAATATTTTTGTTATCTATGCTATGTTTTATTTTTGTGACAAGATCAATCGTTGCCGAGAGTGTGCTACTTTTTGGTCTGAATCCATATTGTCTTTCACATATAAAATTTATGGCTATTAAATGTTTTTCTATGCGGCTGTGTAAAATTCTTTCCAATATTTTTGAAAAGACAGGTAGAACTGAGATCGGTCTATAGTTTCCCGGATCTGACTTAGTACCCGATTTATGTATTGGTGTGACTTTTGCTACTTTAAGCGTATCAGGGAATTTACCATTAATCAAAAGATTATTGAAGCACTTAGTCAAGACACCAGTTATTAAAATTGCTACACTTTTTATTGACTTAGTGTTTATACCATCTAGCCCAGTACTACAGTTCGAATCCAAGTTTGCAATTATTTTAGAAATTTCATCTTCAGTACATGGCTTAAGTTCAGATAAAATTGGAGTATTCTTTGGAAGATTATTAGGTAAAGCATAATAATGGTTATCATGGAAATGCTTTGGAATTTCTTTTGCTAGTAGTGGGCCGATAGTAGTAAAATAATTGTTAAAGATCTTACATATCTCATTTTCATCGGTTACATACTTGGAATCTATATATAGTTTCGACGGAGCACCGTTTTGCTTAATACGATTTCTTGCCAAACTATTAACTAAGTCCCAAATACTTTTTGGCTTATTGATACAATTGATAAATTTGTTGTAATAGTAGGAGTTTTTAGTGTTCTGAATTTGTGTACCTAGTTGTTGTTTTTTTGTAATATACTCTACTTCGAGATCGTTATTGAGAGGGTTCGCTTTCAGTGAGGTCCACAGCTTGTTTCTTTCGTTGATTTTGTTTATTATATCCTTGTTTATCCAGTCACTTTGGGGAGTATTTTGGATTTTTGTTTTAGTAGTTTTGCTTCTTTTTATCATCATTTTCATTTTGTTTTCTAGCTGGTTGTAGTCGTCACTTAGCTCTGTAGTATTTATTGATTTCATTAGGTTGTGTAGTTTTTTGTAATCTATTGCTTCATAACTGGTTTTAATTTTTGGCGGAGATTTTGTTTTTTTTATTTCAATAAATATTTGTTTGTGATCAGACATTGATGAATCAATTACTGCCATGTGAAAGTGATCATTTTTAAGATTAGAGCTGACATGGTCGATTATTGATTTTCTAGTCTTTGATTCTCTTGTGCAATATTGTTTACTGATTTTATTTATTATTGTGTATCCGGCCTCTTTAACGCATTGTTTATAAAGTTTTGTAGTCCTGTCCTTTGTTAAGAGATCAATATTAAAGTCTCCGAATACTATAGCACGCTTCATTTGTTGTAGTTGTTCGTCGTAAACTTGCAGAAAGTCGTTGAAATTGGTGTTGCCAGGGTTGTACACTACACCCACCTCCAAAGCGTATCTCTCTAAGCAAATCCACAAATAATTGTTTCCTCCTTCATACTTGGATATTGATAAGCTATGCTTCAAGTTATTGTGGACATATGCAGAGACTCCACCGCCTCTGGAGTTCAGTCTGTAGTTGTAGTAATGTGTGTAGTTATTTATATGCAGTTGTGCAGCTTGAGCCTCATTGTTTATCCAAGTTTCAGTAAGTAATATAAGGTGAATCGTGGTAGGCAGAGACTGTATAACAGATTTGAGCTCATCAAGCTTTCCTTCTTTGCGTATACTTCTAGCATTTAGATAGAAAAATCTAAGTCGTGATTTGTTTATTATGATATCGTGATAATTGGTGATTGTTTGATAAGTATTGCTAAGTAGGTCGACAGTTTTATTTGTTGTTATTAGTTTTTTGGCGGAATTTCAATGATGGTAGGAGTGCCATGTACATACTTTATCGTGAGGTCATTATCTCCTTCGTTCTTACGTCGTGTAAGTTCATCTTTTAAAGATTTAAGGTACTTTTGTTGAGCCGGAGTCTGGTCTGAAAATATTTTTATGTTTTCGGGAAGTTTATGCTTGTTACGAAGAAGATACTTGGCTGGTGTTGAAGTATCGAAACACAGCTTTAGTCGACGATTTTTGCCAGGTGTATATTTGCCTAATCGGAACATTCTACTTGGTTTTTGAGGGTCAAGACCTGCCGCTATCAATATTTTCAAAATATCTGCTTCATCTCTGTTAGCTCTCTCGGTTGCACTCGAAGATGATTGTTCTGGGATCCCTATAATAAGAATGTTTTTCTCTCTGTTTTTGCGTTCAATAACCTCTTTAATTAGATGCTCATTCACGGATTGGTCATGTGATGAGAAGGTTTCTGAAGTAATCTTTAATGAGAGGATATTTGATTCCAAACTTTTTACCTTCTCAGTTTCTTTGGATAATTGTGTTTTAACTTGTGAGATTTGCATTTGTAGATCATTTTGATTTTTTGAAAGTATGGACATTGATTGTTTAACGTCATTTATTTGAATTGCGTTTTCTCGGAACAGTTGTGCAGTTTGTTCATTAAATAAATTTAACTCGGTAATTTGAGACCTGACTTCAGCCAAATTTTCTTGCATTTTATTGATAATCTGCTCGTTGGATCCAACGTATTTTTCCAAAAGTGAACTAATGTTTGATAACTCCGATCTGATATTTTTGATATCGTTAGAGCAACCACAGTCTTGCTCTGGTTGTTTTCTCTTGCGAAAGGTTATTTGTTGATCAGTAGTCAGTGCACTTAACTTCGATAGGTCGGGATGCGAACCTGTGTTAGCGGCGCCGCTGGCTGCCTGTCGTGGTGGTGATCTTTGTACACTCATAATTGATTTTTATAACTAGGTACAGCAACTAGGTTTAGCGCAGTCACAAGTATTAAACAACCGGTAAGGTAAATTTTTAAACACAACACGACTCGGTGCAGTAGGTACTTAGTTCGGTAGTATTTATTTCATTTAACACACAGTTTAGTATTTATTAACACAATCAGTGGTTCTCGATATAAAACTAATACTACTAACTAATAACTAATACTAGTCGTAGCAAATGAATGGAACCACAGTAAATGCAGTTCACAATAAGAAATGTAAACAGTTGTATATACTTCAATATCTTATCTTATCAGTTACTAATTCATTATTGCGGTGCGCACACACTCCAATGACGTAGCCAGCACCTTCGGACATACATTTTCGGACGTAATCATAGGTTCACCGCCAGCGACTAGGTACTCATCGAATAGGTATTTATCATACCTCGGCGGCAAAAAGGTGCCAGCTGTACTTACTGTATTGATGTTACATAATATTGCCCTCCTATAAAACCTGTTTTGAGAGTTAGAAGCTAGAAAAATACATTCTTTTAAAAATAGCAGGTCATAGGTATTAAAGTTAAAATGTGTTTGAATTCGTAAAAATTTGAATTAATTGTCAGCTTTTACAAAAGCAATATGCTAAAGAATAGATAGTAATGTGTTGGGAAAATTATTTATTATTATAAAATAAAATACATAATTGATGTTTTACCCGTGTGTTGTCATTTGAAGGTCTCCCCCTAGATCACTGATAGGTTTTTTTTTATTAATGTTTTCGGCTCTGGCTTTTTTGGCCGTATGAGCCACCCTGATAGGAAAACCTCGGTGTTGCGAGTGTTACAGTACCAATGCAAAAAAAAGGGTCCTCTTTCACTCAACTCTATTTGGGATTCGAATCTTGACTCCACGAAGACGCAGGCCTCTCTTCCACTTGAGAATCAACGAGAAAATTTCGTCGATATCAATGCAAAGGGTACTTCTATTACTACTTCAAAATATGTACAAATATATCATATTAGTGTTGCTAAAAATAACATATTTTGACCTTTCTAACTTTTCCAGGTTTTAGTGACCGTTTATTCTTATCATTTATGTTGATATTAGACTACTTTTAACATTGAAAAAACCGAGTATGCTTTAGACTTAGACTGCAGTAAAACTTAGATGTAGGAAACGTAAATCGCTATGACGGAAAGAGCGAAAGAAAATATATGCTCGCACCTGTCTCTCTTGCACCTACAGTAATATACGAAATGTAACTCTCGCTAGCTTAAATCTCCCTCTCGACTAACTAAGCAGAGCTTTACTATGTAAAAACAAATAACTGATATACTAATTGGAGGTCAACGTAGCCTAGTTGGTAGTGCTCCTGCCTACGAAGCTGATGGTCCTGGGTTCGAATCCCGGTAAGTGCAAATATTTGTGTGATGAGCACGAATATTTGTTTCTGAGTCATGGATGTTTTCTATGTATTTAAGTATTTATCTATCTATATAAGTATGTATATCGTCGCCTGGTGCCCATAGTACAAGCTTTGCTTAATTTGGGGCTAGGATGATCAGTGTGAAATTGTCCCTAGATATTATTACACTCAGACTCAGGTCAAACAGACATGGTCATGCACACAAATAGGTATCGGTCCTGGACGGGAATCAAACCCACGACTTGCAGCGTGAAAGGCAACTATTCACCAAACACGCCAACTGGCTCGTCGATATCTGAAAGAAGGTTTATAATAAAAATTACCTGCCATATTTCCGGCCGTTTCGCTAATAAAATTAATATAAGCTAATAAGAGTGATAAAATAAAAAGTGTCCCTATGTCTGCGCACACACTTGTGCACTACAATATGTCCCGCGCAGATGAGATCATTTAGAGATCGATTGAGTCTCATCACCGCGCGGCCGCGGCTGAAATACTACCGGAAGGACATTATTAGATTCAAATAATATTTGGCCTTCACAAATATATATATATATATTTTTTATAATCAAAATTTTGATTGTGGTACATAGGTAGTAGGGTGTTATTATACAATAATATTAATGTTCAGCTATGACCCGTCGTACTGGCATACAATAATAATAAAGTTATTCAGTCTACATATTATTATCATTAAAATATTCACTTATACTATAGTAACATTTTCCAATTAAAAAGGTATATAATGTGTTTTTGTATTTTTTTATGTCTCTTATATCTCTAATGGTCTTGGGTATTTTTTTATATATATCAGAAATCAGATAAAAAATACAATTATGAAACAATGCTGTTTTGTGGTGTACACGCGTCATTTTGTTTCTTATGTCTAGCTCGAACACAAAAGTTAAAATAAAATGATCAATATTTGATTTCGCGAAGATGGCACATTCATAGATATACATGCATGGAAGTGGTAATATATTTAGCTCTTTGGAGTAGGGCTTGCAGGAATCAGTCGATTCAATATGAACTATTGATAGTATGCATCTCTTTTGGGCTTTGAAAGCTAGATCTTTGTTTTAGTTTGAACTACGCATTGAACGGAATGATGATACGATATCATATCGTTTCATCATTCTGTTCCATGCTCAAGTGATTGCCAAGCCGCCTTCATCGGAATGCTTATGTTCTTCCTTTATTGTATAATACACTCTTTACCCCATTACATTTTCACATGTTGAAAATCGTTTAGAGTTTCTCTGTAACACGCCTAACAGATTCCTAAGATCGTCACACAACATAAAGCTCCATACTGCTACGCATTCCACAATATTTATGAACAAATCATTTTCAGTTCAAGCAATACAATTACGGAATGCTTGGACTGAAATTGCCATGTTCAGTATCTTTACAGTTTTGGAAACTTAAATAGCTTAGTGGTTAGACCGTTTGACTGTGAAGTCCGAGGTCACGAGTACAAAGCCAGGGCGCACCACCAACTTTAAGGATTCATGTGCGTTCAGAAATTTACTATCACATACGTTGTTTTTTAAAACGGTGAAGCTGAATATCATTTAACCTACATGCCTGAAAGCTCTCCAAAATGTTTCGATGGTCAAGTTTGCCAACCCGGACCAGGTCAGCCTCGTGGTCTATGGTCAATCTCCTTTCATTGTGCGTTATTATTATCTTTGTATAGTATATTTATCTTCGTATTTAGTATAAATTTACTCATTATTTAGTATCAAATTTCAAATTAAGATTGTCGCCTCACCACTTCGTGTGACAGGCCCCACAAATAGTTCTCCTGAGCGGGAATCGAACCCATTCCCGCTCAGGAGAACTATTTGTGGGACCTGTAAAATGATGTTCGGAGTTTCCATGTAATTTGTGACTTTCAATTAGCCCGCGAGACAGGGATTCTGTCCCTAATTTGGGCTTTGTTTTAAATATAAATAAAATTATGTATATTGATAACGATTTTATTATATTTTAATGTACAGGCAATGGATGAAAGTCAATATTGAACGTTGAACCAACAGTTTTAGGCACATTCAATTTATGTGTACATTGTGAATAAGAATCAATTATATATTTTATGTTACTTAAGGGCCTATATTTGCGAGTTTAAACCTTAAAGATTTGCCTGATGGAACGCGCGTTATTTCACCCTAATAAAAAGTAATATAATACCCTAGGACATTATCCACACACGTCGATCTGATCCCAAACTAAGCAAAGCCTGTTCTATGGAAACCAGATAAATGATACACTACACAATATACACTACTTTTCTTTTATAAATACAGTTATATATACCCGCGTTAAAGTAGTTTTGGCGTAAAAGAGTAACAAACATACATGCATACATCTATACTCACAAATTTTCACATTTACAATATTATTAGGATGCGTACCTCTAGCGGTTTTGGCAGTGTACGCTGGAATAGCTCACAGATGGTAGATTTTTTTCCTACTTACTTGACACCTACATATTTTGGACAATTCACACAATATCTTTATAAATTATAGCCTATGTAGTATTCTGATGTATAAGCTATATTATTGTATAGTTTCATTAAAATCCAATCTGTAGTTTTTACGTGAAAGAGTAACAAACATCCATCCATCCATACTTACAAACTTTCGCGATATTAGTCGGATTACACCCAGATTAGTCTGCTCAGCGTCGTTGGTAAGTTCTATGCGAAAGTATTGGTTGAAAGAGTTGTGAAAGAAACCGATGCTAAAATATGGGATGCACAGGCGGGTTTTCTAAGAGGAATGGGATGCACGGATCAGATCTTTTCTCTACGAAGCATAGTAGACAAGTTTTTGGGCAAAAGCCAAAAGGTCTACTGTGCCTTCGTAGACTTAGAAAAGGCCTACGATAGAGTGTTGAGGAATGAGCTATGGTCGGTACTGTCCATGTATGGGTTGGACAACAACCTTGTTCAAGCACTGAAATCTCTTTATAGGGATTCCAGAGCTCGCGTGAGAATTAACGGGTCATACACTGAGTGGTTTAGCATCCAAAAGGGTGTTAGACAGGGATGTGTAGCTTCACCGTGGTTGTTTAACCTATTCATGGATAGCTGTTTAAAAGATTTGAAAGAAAGTGAATGCAGTGTAAGGATGAATGAGTTACTCATCAAATGTCTGCTTTACGCTGATGATCAAGTTCTACTTGCATCATCGGCGGACGAGTTGCAGGTGATGGTAACAAATATGCATGAAGCTTTTGAAAGGAGAGAGATGAAAATGCATGTGATGCTGTCGTGTATTCATCCCTCTCAAATACCATTATTTTCGTCTTACCAACATTCATTGTGATTGGAGGAGAGAAAGTCGAACAGGTGAAAGAGTTTGTATATCTGGGAACTTTTGTACAAAGTACAGTTCATTGACATAAACGCGCGCGCAGTCAGCAATTCCACGCTGCGCACTGACCCAAATCTTTAGCTTTAATATTTAAATTGTTATAATGTTAGTTGACGAACAGCCACCAACCGAGCCGCGTTAACTCAACCATTTCACCATTACCATTTAGCCATCACCATTCTTACCAGTTTAATATACAGAGTATTTTCTATACCATCGTATTTTATTATTATTTGTTGGAGTTACGCCCAACAAATTGGTCCTTCGAACCTTCGGAAAGGTGGGATCTATCGCGTTGTGGACCTTGTAACGTGTTAGTGACTATCTTTCTGTAACCAACCAGTGAACAGACTTACTCTTTGTACCAATATTGAACCAACCAGACAAGTGACCATATAGTGATAAGTGATACAGGGAATAAAGTAAGATTGGAATCGCCGTCCATCTATTACTCACCAGTTACCTCAGTTAACCAGTAACCAAGACATAACCAAGTAAGATCTTTCCATTTTTTTTTATTACCAATTACCAAGATGTCTACCATTGCCGATTTATTTGCGTCTCAGAGGGAGATCATGGAAAATATGAATAAGCTGTATATTAATTTTAAGAAAGAAGGAAAGGAGCGAAAGACGGCGGATAGTATTAAACTTCGCCTACAATCTTTGGAGGAGTTGTGGAAAGACTTCTCACGTAACCATGATAAGTTAGTGACTTTGTGTGATGAAACTGAAGATAATGGATACTTCGGTGATGACTCGTACATCAAAACTAAAACATTTTATGGCGATGTTAGGATTCATTTGTTGAAAATTCTTGAGGAATTAACTACTCGTGCTCCATCACCAAGGAACCAACTACCACCACCGTCATCGCAATCACCGAACGCACCACAGCCTAGCACATCAGCCTACGGTTTACCACTCGCAGATAACTTACCCAAAACAGTTTTACCATTACCAAGATTCGTTTTCCATGACGTCGAAAAACCATATAAAATTGAGGAAATGATGAGAAAACAACAAAGTAATTTTAAAGCTTTTGCCCGAACTATTTCTCATATCAATCTCAATGTTTTGACTGAGAAGTAGGAGTTCCAAGATTTTCTAAAGCATATTGAATCGCGCTGGACTGCGATCGTTACATTGCACTGGGAAATTGACAGTCATCTGCAAGTAGAAGATAATAACTATGCCGATCTGTTTAATAGTTACGAGAATGAATATTGCCAAATTAAAAAATCTATTAACCAAAGAATGTGGGACGTCAAGCACAAAGAAAATTCTACACCAAAAATAGATATAACAATTTTCAATGGAAATTACCAACAGTGGATTTCATTCAAAGACCTTTTCTATGAATCTATCCATAATAATAAGTCAATGTCTTCCGCTCAAAAAATGCAATTTTTGAAAGGGAAGCTGCGTGGAGAAGCTGCAAGACTTATTCAGCATCTTTGCATAAGTTCCGACAATTACCATACCTGTTGGGACATTCTAAACCAAAGATATAATAATAAAAAACTAATTTTTAATTCACATATGAATATTCTGATGTCCTTACCAATCATGCAACAACCAACTGCAGCCAATATATAAAGGCTCCACGATACTACCAATGAATGTTTCAACGCTATAAAAAAATCTAGGAGTAGATATATCCACCTGGGCCCCGATTATAGTATACCTTATCTCACAGAAGATGGACGCCGAAACGTATACCGACTACATTGACTCATTGCCAGAACCACGAGATCTACCATATCTCCACGATTTTCTCGCTTATTTAGAGGGAAAATTTATCGCTTTAGAAACTGGTCGTCGCAAGACGGAAACAGTCAAAAATACGCAACCATTCAACAACCAACAAAAGTTTTCTAACCAAATGTTTAACACCAATAACCAGTATAATAAACCAAGAGATGTACGATTTACGCAAACCAATAATACCAGTAGACAGGAGGAACCCAAACCATTTATTAACCATTCATCCAGAACCTACCAAAAATGCGTATTTTGTAATGAAAATCATGCGTTGTTTCTATGCAATAAATTCCGCGACCTAAATAATTATGAAAAACTAAAATTCATTACGCAGAATAACGTATGTAAAAACTGCTTAATTAACCATAACGTCAAAGAATGCAGCTCGCAAAAAACATGTCGTCATTGTCACGAAAAGCATAATTCGCTGTTGCACAATGCCTACGTGACTACAAGCCCTGTTACCAACCATACCAATACCAGTCAGCAAAACCAACCAAAATCTGTGTCACACGTGTCCAAAGACAAGAAGCAAATGACAGACGTCTTGTTAGCAACTGCTCAAATTAAGGTCTTCGGAGCTGACGGTACCTACAAAACTATGAGAGCCCTTATTGACCAAGGTTCTCAAACATCCATTATTTCTGAGAATGCAGCGCAACAACTTGGTGTCCCTCGTCAAAGATGTAAAGGTTCCATCTTCGGCATTGGGGCAAAAGAAAGTAGCTGTAAAGGAATAATGACCCTTACCATATCATCATTATTATACAACGACTTTACCATGAATATTGACGCAATAATAATAAAAAACCCAATTAACACCTTACGTGCCGCGTGAAAAATTGAGTCTTTCCATTTGCGCCATAGGATCCACCGGTGAGCCTTCCCTTACTGTTCCATTCACGCCGCGCGGGTCACCCGTGAGCCAAATGACAGGTTCAGCAAAAACGCTTCCTGCAGGCCGAATACTACAGATATCGAACAAAACCCATATGGACGTGAGCCGCAAGGCCCTGTAGTTTAACCAATGTAGCGTGGTTTTCAAATCCATTCGAATTTTTTTCTTTTATGAAGGTTATTGTAATGGAACTAGTGTTGTTCTTATTGTAACAGGAAATATTTTTATTTTGGTATTACTTATATAATATTATGAGATATTATATATTTTAATAAAATCTAACCATAATAATTAATCATTAATTTAAAATCTAGAATTTTTTTTCTTTACCACATACCATAAATAGCACTTTAAATGACGTTACAAACCTTTTTTTAATATCACATTAATGAATTGGTTTTTCAGTTATCATTAAAATTAAAAGAAACTTAAAAATAATATACCACTTTCTGTGTATCATTTTACTAAAATTATAAAGCATAATTATGCACATAAACTAAGTCTATAATCACATTATTTATAGCACTTCTTTTCAACATCACATTTTAGTCAACTATTATTATTGAAATTAAAAGAATAACTTATTAATATTACCTCTTTGTATGTATCTAAAATGTATATAATAAAACATGAATTTTGTTCATCATCATCATCATATCAGCCGAAAGACGTCCACTGCTGGACAAAGGCCTCCCCCAAAGATCTCCAAAATTGCCGGTCTTGCGCTTTTCGCATCCAGCAGTTTCCAGCGACCCGCACAAGATCATCGGTCCTTCTTGTAGGGGGCCTGCCCACGCTGCGTCTTCCGGTTCGTGGTCGCCACTCAAGAACCTTTCTGCCCTAACGCCATCGATTCTACGAGCTATGTGCCCCGCCCACTGCTACTTCAGTTTTGCAATTCTCCGTGCTATGTCGGTGACTTTGGTTCGCCTGCGGATTTCGACATTTCTGATTCGATCCCGCAGGGAAACTCCGAGCATAGCCCTCTCCATTGCTTGAGCCTTGAGCCTTCTAATAAGGCCCATAGTGAGCGACAACGTCTCTGTTCCGTAAGTCATCACTGGCATGACACACTGGTCGAAGACTTTTGACTTGAGACACTGCGGTATTTTGGACGAGAAGATGTTACGTAGCTTCCCGAACGTTGCCCAGCCGAGTTGGATTCTACGATTGACCTCCTTCTCGAAGTTGGACCTACCTAGTTGGATGGTCTGTCCTAGGTAAATATTGAACTTTATTAAAGCAAGGTAAACAAAGAAATGGTTTAGCTGGACAAGTTCCGCAATATGTTGATATTTTTTTTTGATTTTGTCTTAGCCTGTTTGCTACCCATGATCGGCACGTTTTCTGCGTAACATTGACGACAGCTTTTTCGGACTTTTCGGGCGCGCGGTGAGCCGTATTGTGACCCCGCGGCCCCTGCCAACGGAAATTACGTTTTTGTTCGTAAGGGGCCACGCGGCTCACTCGTGAGCCTTTTGCTATATCTCGTAAACTACACGGTAGAAGTCATTGATTTTTATTTTCTGTGCGTATTATCGCATTTTATAAACATAGGAGTGAAAATCTGAAGTTAAAAAAAATTACGGATTTGGTGATTTGGGCTTGGCCTGAACGGAAAGTTATGGAAGGCTCACCGGTGGGTCATATGGCACGCAAGGTGTTAAAAAATTACCAAACCAATCTTTTACCAAACCATCCTGGCAGTACTTAAATAACATACAGTTAGCAGACCCCGAATTCAACCAAAGCCGCCCTGTCGACGTATTATTAGGTGCAGAGGTGTATTCCGAAATTATACTTCACGGCATTATTAAGGAAGACCCATCCAAACCTATTGCACAACAAACGAAATTGGGATGGATCTTGTGTGGTAACGTGAAGTCGTACTACTGCAACGCCGTTTTGAACAATTGTGATGACATAAAGAAATTCTGGGAAATTGAAGATTTGACAGACGGACCAGATAACCAATCTAGCGAAGATTTATATTGTCTGCAACAGTACCAAGCCGAAACTAAACGTCAACCAGATGGCCGTTATATTGTTAGATTACCAATGAAGCCGGAAGTAGAAGAAAAATTAGGGGAGTCAAAATCAAAAGCTATAGCCCATATCACCAATTAGAAAGAAAATTTAGAAAAAATAATCAAGTAGCAGCTGACTACAAACTATTTATAGACGAGTATTTGAACCTTGGACACATGAAAATTAGTAATAACCATTCCACAGAATATTATTTACCTCACCACTGTGTTTTACGCAGCGAATCCACTACGTCCGCAATTCGAGTCGTGTTCAACGGGTCAGCGAAAACATCGACTGGACATAGTGTGAATGACCTGATGTATAGCGGGCCGAACTTGCAACATGACTTGTTGTCAATAATTATTAAATGGAGACAATATAAAATAGGTTATGTTGCAGGGCGTGCTAGGTCGGAAAACCTCCTCGCGAGCCCAAGACTACTGGTCCCATTCGAATATTCATATTCGGTGGGAACAGAAGTTTATGGGACGGTGCACGCCGGGCGCAGGTAGTAATCGTTTCTCGGAATGGGATTAGTCCCACGTGAAAGGGTTACTGCTTGTGGCTAATATTCCGACACAGGGGGGGGGGGGGGAATCTGCCAAGTTCCTGTGGTCGTATCTTGGCGGACCTTCCATACATCATCCATGTATGGTCGGAATTCCACGACGACCACCCGCGTGTTTGTGCCGTGCGCGGGGACCCGTACGGGGGGATGAAGGAGTCCTGG
Source organism: Pseudoips prasinana (assembly GCA_951640165.1). Lineage (NCBI taxonomy): Eukaryota > Metazoa > Arthropoda > Insecta > Lepidoptera > Nolidae > Pseudoips > Pseudoips prasinana. The sequence continues at coordinate 9,763,996 of OX621259.1, read as the reverse complement.
AGGTTGAGCCGGTGAGGGGTCGGGCAGTTGTTATCCCTCACCCGCAACACGCCTCTTTGGTCCGGATTTCCCCTTACACGGGAGGTCGGGGTCTAGCCGGGCCCCGATCAATCGGCTACGACGTCCGGTCAGACGGCCGTCAAGGCTAGCCATGGGTGGGCGTATCTGCAGGTAGCGTCTGGGCTGGCACCGTGTGTCGGTCTGCAGACGAAGGCGCGCGCCGTGCTGGACGTTGGGCTGTCCAGTATCGGTTCGCGTTGGAGGTCTCGCAGATTGGCATAATCCCATGGCTATACCGCCCAATATCCCTGGTGCTAGTAAAGCATCCCCTTTGAGGGCTCGGTGGAGGGTGGGGAATTGGGTTGGTGAACGCTATTTTGACATTTATGGAAGGAAAAAACAATTTACAAATTGCCCAACCGACAGTTAAGGTAATACCCTTAACTCCTGAGGAGCTAGCGGGTGTGCCAGGAGTGGTGCACCCCATAGCAGATAAAGAGACGAAGGCAGCGAAGGCTACTTCTAAGAAGAAGGCCACTAGAAAGGTCAGGGAGACCTTTTCCCGTCCGGCCACTCCAGTACCTGGACCATCCGCGGAACAAGCCGCGGGCACGGAGAGCGATAGCTCCCTTAGGTCCGCGGTGTCAATGGAGTCCCTGGATAGCCGAGCGGATACTCCGGGGGGGAAACGCCGGAGCACCGCGGGACAGGGAGGGCGTCCAGTAAAGGCGCCCAAATTAAGGACGACTAGCGGGAGCTTACTGGAGCTAGAGAACCAGAGGCTGCGCTCCCAGCTGGCTTACCTGGAGGCGCGTGTGGCCGCCATGTCGGCGGAGATGGCGGAGCTTCGCCGGGGTGATGTTGCGAATTTTTCACCTCTGACGTCTCCATCCCGGCCGTCGGGAACTGCTCCGCAGTCGCCGCCGACGTTGAGATTGTCTCCGCCTCCAGCACCCGTTGTCTGCGCTCCAGCATCGCCACATCCGGCCTCGGCAACACAGAGGAGCAATTTTAAAGCTCCTCCTTCGGTTCCTGCCCGGGAAGATCAGGCCTCTCCAGAAGAGAGGTTCGCGGCCATAATGGACCGTAAAATGAGAGAAATGGGGCGCATCTGGGACCAACGTCTGGCCCAGATGCGCCAGGAGGTCATGGCGGAGATCTTCCCGGGCAGGGCCATCCGCCCGTCGCTCGCTGGGAGTGCAGCACCGCCCCAGTTACCACCTATCGCGAAGGCCGTGACGGGCGGAAAGCGGGGTGGCCGGCGTCTGAGACAACGGGCTGCCGCTGCGGAGGCAGCTGCGGCTCGAGCTGCGACGATGCCGGTGCGGTCAGCGCCACCGCCACCCGCCGAGGGCACATGGGCCCAGGTGGTTGGCCGAAAGGCTAGGGCCAAAGCTGCACGATTGAATCAGCCACCGCCGCCTCCGCCTCCAAAGAGGCCGATAGCACTGCCGCGACCTCCACCATCCGCGGCAGTGACTATTAACCTACCATCGACCTCGGCCACTACCATGGCTGAGGTCATGAAGATGGCAAGAACCAAGGTCCAATTGAAGGACCTTGGCCTAGAAGCGGGCCTGCGCCCTAAGAGGGCTTTGACCGGGGGTCTCATTTTGAGAATCCCCGGTCCAGAGGGATCTGCGAAGGCGGAGGCCCTCACATCTCGCCTTAAGGAAGCCTTGGCTGAGACGGGTGCAGTGGTGGCGCACCCTGTAGCGATGGGGGAGCTCCGGGTGCTAGACCTGGACGACTCCACCGACCCCACTGAGGTAGCTGAAACAATAGCCACGACGGGAGGATGCGCCGTTGCCGACGTAAAGGTCGGCGAAATTCGTTATTCCCCGTCGGGCTTAGGTTCGGTGTGGGTTCGGTGCCCACTAGTGGCCGCCCGCAAATTAGCGGCAACGGGCCGAGTACTAGTGGGCTGGATGTCAGTCCGGGTGGCAGCGCTTCCACCCAGAGCTCTCCAATGCTACCGCTGCCTGGAGAGAGGGCATGTCAGGGCTCGGTGCACCGGGTGCGACCGGAGCGCGTCGTGCTTCGTCTGTGGCCAACAGAGCCACAAGGCGAAGGAATGCACGGCGCGCGCCCCTTATTGTGTGGTGTGTGCCGACCTTGGCAGGCCGGCAAACCATCGCCTGGGCAGCGGTAGGTGTACGCCACCTAAACGAAAGGGAGCGGGACGTCCTGCCACGTCCGCTCCTACATCGTCGCGGTCCAACGATCCGGGTTCTGGCCCCGGTGGGGTGTCCATGGAGGTCTAAGCATTCTTTCCCCCCCAACTTATTTTGCAGGGCAACTTGAACCACTGCATCGCTGCGCAAGCTCTTCTTGCGCAGACGATTGCTGAGCGTTCGGTTGCCCTAGCGATAGTGGCGGAGCCTCACTCCGTTCCCGACCACCGTCGTTGGTTCGGGGCGGATGGGGGCCTCGTCGCCATTTATTGGGCAGGGGGGGAACGTGACCCCCATTGCGCACTCCTGGCCAAAGGGCCCGGATTCGTCATCGTGGAGTGGGGACCAGCAGTCGTGGTGGGCTGCTACATCTCCCCGAATTGCGGCCTTGCAAATTTTGAGGCGTACCTGGACGGGCTAACGAGCCATATTAGCTCGTGCCAGACCCGTCCGGTACTCGTCCTGGGCGATTTTAACGCCCACTCTAGCGTGTGGGGCGATGCCCGGGACGACGTTCGAGGGGAGTCACTGTTGGAATGGGCCGCCGGACTGGACCTCCGTCTTCTAAATCGGGGTTCAGTCAGCACCTGTGTGCGGTGGCAGGGGGAGTCGATCGTCGACTTGACGTTGGCGACTCCTTCGGCCATGCACCTGGTCTTGGGGTGGAGAGTTGCGGAGGAAATTGCCACGCTGTCGGATCACCGACATATACTTTTCAGCGTGGCCTTCCGTCCGCCCCGAGGCGGCCCTGACCGCAGTAGTGTTGTCCCACCGCGGCGCTGGTGTCTACGCCGCTTGGACCGCGACATGCTGACGGCTGCCGCCGTCGCCATCGCCTGGGGGGCGAGTGAGGGTGGAGAGAGGATCCCGTCCGATCCCAATTCGCAAGCGGGCTGGTTCCGGGGCATCATGTCTCGCATATGCGACACGTCGATGCCCCGGATCCGTCCGGGTGACAGACGAGGCTCGCAGTATTGGTGGTCGGCCGAAATCGCGCGACTCCGTTCGGAGTATGTCGCAGCGCGTCGCCGACACCAGCGGGCCCGTCGGAGGAGGCGAGCCAATGCCGAAGAGGCTGCCGGAGCGCACAGGGCGTATCAAGTCGCCGTCAAAGCGCTATCCGTTGCGATAGCGGAAGCCAAAGCTCGGTCCTGGAACGAGCTCATCGAGGGACTGGATAGGGACCCATGGGGGCGCCCGTACAAAATGGTACTGGGCAAGCTCAGACCGTGGGTCCCTCCGTTGACGAGTACCCTGGACCCGGATTTCCTGAGGAGGGTGGTGGACACCCTCTTCCCTAGGGTCCAGGATAGTCCCTCGGACCCCCCGTCACCGTCGTACCATGATTGGGACGACCAGTTGGAGGTGACGGAGGGGGAGTTGGACCGAGCAGTACGGCGACTTGCGGCCCGAAATACCGCCCCTGGCCCGGATGGGATACCGGGCAGGGCGTGGGTTTGCGCCCTGGCAGTCCTGGGGGACCGGTTGAGGCAACTGTTCACCAGTTGCCTCCGTAGTGCCGTGTTCCCCACCTGTTGGAAAGAGGCAAGGCTTGTGCTTCTGCAGAAGCCGGGCAGGACCGCCGATTCTCCCTCGGCGTTCCGACCAATCTGCTTGCTGGACGAGGTGGGCAAGCTCTTTGAGCGTGTCATAGCCGCCCGTCTCAGCGAGCATCTGTCGCGCGTTGGCCCCGACTTATCGGACAACCAGTACGGTTTCCGGCAGGGACGTTCGACGCTGGACGCGATAAACCGCGTCCGCGCCCTGTCGGAGCCCGCTGTTCGGGCGGGGGGGGTGGCGTTGGCGGTGAGCTTAGACATCGTCAACGCCTTCAACTCCGTCCCCTGGCGGGCGATACGGGAGGCACTGGTCCATCATAACGTGCCTCCCTATCTCCGTGGTATAGTCGGGGCATATTTGCGCGACAGGACGATTAAATTCGTCGGTCGGAACGGGATTGAGATCCAGAGGGAGCTCTCCTGCGGGGTTCCTCAGGGGTCCGTGTTGGGACCTCTGCTATGGAGCCTCGCGTACGATGCGGTCCTGCGGATAAGCCTCCCTCCCGGGGTGAGCGTCGTCTGTTATGCGGACGACACGCTGGTCCTAGCCCGGGAGGTAAGCTTCCAGCGGGCGGTACGGCTCGCCGAACTCGGTGTCGCGTGTGTCGTCACGGCCATAATGAGACTGGGCCTTCGGGTAGCGCCTCACAAGACCGAGGCGCTATGGTTCCACGGCTTACGCCGTAGGGAGGAACCACCCAGTGTGTCGATACGTGTAGGTGACGCAGAGGTCAGGGTGGGGCGGTACATGAAGTACCTGGGCCTCACCCTAGACAGCCGATGGGGCTTCGAGGAGCACTTCGAGCGTCTGGCCCCCCGAGTGCGCCGGGTAACCGGAGCGTTACACCGGCTTTTGCCGAACCTCGGGGGTCCCAGGGAAGAAGTTCGCCGCCTCTACGGAGGTGTCGTGCGATCCATGGTCCTTTATGGGGCGCCCGTCTGGTCTGAACGCCTGACGGGCGCCTCCCGCTGCAGAGCTATTTTGAACAGCCTGCAGCGTGTGGTGGCCATACGGATCGCACGAGGATACCGGACGGTATCCTTTGAGGCGGCGACACTCCTGGCGCGCTTCCCGCCGTTTGATCTCCTGGCGGCAGTTGACGCGACGGTTTACACCGAGATCCGCGTCCGCCGGGAGAGCGGTGAGGCGCCAGAGCAGACGCTCGTTGCCTATAGGCGGGATGTACACCGGCGCGTACTAACACAGTGGCGCGCACGGCTTGAGTTGCGCCTGAACGCGCGCCAACGTGCCGTCGGTGCCATCCTGCCTCACCTCGAGGCCTGGGTGGGAAGGAAGGGCGGTTACGTCACCTACAGACTGACTCAGGTACTCACCGGACACGGGTGTTTCGGTGAGTATCTGTGCCGGATCGGCCGAGAAGTGACGACACATTGTCACCATTGCGGGAGCGACCTGGACTCTGCCCAGCATACGCTGGAGGAGTGCCCGGCCTGGGAGGCCGAGAGACGAGTCCTGGTCGCTGAGATCGGACGGGATCTTTCGCCGCCAGCAGTCGTTTACGCGATGCTGGCTGGCGACTCCACCAAATGGGACGCCGTGGTCTCCTTCTGTGAGGCAGTTTTGCTGCAGAAGGAGGCCGCCGAACGGGATCGCGAACGAGCCGATCCCGCTCGTAGGCGGAGGAGGCGTCGGGGTGGCGGCGGCAGCCGTTAGCCCAACTCCCCTCGGGGCCCGGGCGGCAGTTAGAGAAGTGTCCTCTACTGTCGCCACGTCCAAGCGGCTCCGGGATGACAGCGATCTGTTTGTGGCGCAGTCGCTGTGCCGTACTGGCAGGAGTCGGCAATAGGGGATGGCAATCCAAAAGAGCCCTCCCAGGGTACGTGTCCCGACCATCTGGGACATGGCGCAAAAGGGGGGTACCGGAGCAGCATATCCGCGTTCCCGGGACTCCCCCATCAGGCGCCAAGAGAAGTCCACGGCAGGTAGGTTTAGTCGGTGCAAGTCCGACATACCCACCCGCAGACACTTTTTGCGGGTGGCATGCGAAGGCATTCCCCCTGCCTTATCAAATAAAAAAAAAAAAAAGGTTATGTTGCAGATGCAGAAAAAATGTACCGCCAGATACTTGTGCACGAAAATGACCAAAAATACCCGAAAATTGTATGGAGAGATTCCCCGAGTAAGCCACTATGTGAATACCAATTAACCACCGTTAAAAACAAACCAAAATACTACACGCAAAAAGAAACCAAAAAATAATACCAAACCAACGTAATTACGAAACCATATCAAAATGACTTCATAAGTCACCTGATAACTAACAACAGTAGTTATTCACGAACGTGTCGAGTTCTCGCGTGGACATTACGCGCATTCTCACGTGACCAAAACAAACCATCATACCTAACCATTGCAGAAATAAAACGAGCGAATAACCACTTAGTAAGGTACGTACAACAAACAGAATTTTGTGAAGAAATCACCTATCTAAAAATCCAGTCTAAATTGAGTTCAAAAAGCCGTTTACTACCATTACATCTAGACTCTGAAGATGTTTTACGAGTTGGCGGGAGAATAAAGCATGCCAATCTCAGTGAGGAAATGAAACATCCGATGATATTACCACATAATAACCATCTTACAGACATAATTATTGACCATGCCCATAAAATTATGTTTCATGGAGGACCTCGACTCAAGTTATCAACATTTATAGCTGCACTTCGCAGAATGTCAGCTAGACGAGGAGCTCCACGGCATATATACAGCGACAACGGTACCAATTTCGTTAGAGCTAACAACACCATACAAGGAGAATATTTTAATTTGTCGCAAACCATAGAAGATAGTTACCAAAATCTCACAAAAATGCAGATAGAGTGGCATTTCAATGCACCATCATGGCCAAGCGCTGGAGGCCTTTGGGAGGCCGCAGTCAAGAGCCTTAAACACCATCTTCGTAGAGTTATAGGTAACCAAAAACTGACCTACGAAGAATGTACAACCCTATTGACACAGTTAGAGGGATGCTTGAATACACATTCTTTGTATGCCATTTCTGAAGATCCAGATGATTTAAATTTTTTGACACCTTCGCATTCACCAGTGGACCAATATTAACCATACTAGAGAAAGAGAGAGACGAACGCACCAGATGGCAGCTCGTCTAAAAAATCTACCATGATATCTGGAAACGTTGGCAATCTGAGTATTTAACTCAATTAAATACTCGATCAAAGTGGCGACACCCTTACAAATATTTAAAAGTAAATGATATAGTGATTATTCAAGACGTGTATCCAGGAAAGTGGGCTCTCGGACGAGTATTAGAAATTCACCCTGGCAATGACGGTCTTGTTAGAGTAGTCACGCTAAGAACCAAAGGAGGTATATTGAAAAGACCAATCACCAAACTATCCATCCTTCCAATCCACCAAGACGAGAATCAATCAATTGTGCCAGATGAACCACCTCACCCAACCACTACAACTGAAGTGGACCCAGTCAACCTCTGTGACCCACCACCACGGCGAATAACTCGCAAATCGACAACGTGTAGCCTTATAACCATGGCACTTATGATGATTATGTTGTTAGTATCACCATCACAGTGTAATCTTCACACCAAAAAACTGCGAGACAATCAAACTATCTACTTTGATAAAATTAGTAAAAAATTTATATATTTATATAAGTAATTATTTTTAATAATAGTTAGTATAAAATTGATTCGAGACGAATGGAAAGTTGTTGTATTTTATGATATGAATGCTTATTGGGAAGGTGTGTCATTAACCACTAAATATATAAACCATTTGGAAAAATTGTGTCGGAAAATACAAATTACGTCTCACTGTCAACTAGTTCTATTACATCTACACCATTGCCAAGACGAACTAGGTCATTATAACGAAATTTTAACCAACCATGGACAGTTACAAGTAAGCCACCATCGTCGTCGCCGAGGCTTAGTGAATGCTATAGGGTCGATAGCTCATAGTTTATTCGGAGTACTCGACGATGACTTCGCCCAACAATACCAGAACAATTTGACTAAGCTTAGAAGTAACCATAAATATTTTAACCAATTATTGAAAAACCAAACATCCATAATCGAGTCAGAGTTCAATTTTATCAAGAGAATGGAAACAACTGTAAGACAACAACATAAAACTTTTAACCAGCACCTAAATAAATTAGATAACTTAAGCAATACCATGCAAAAGGAGATAGCCGATAATACATATACCAATGAGTTCGCCTTGTCTTCAATCACAGCCAATGGCATACTCATGAATCTGAAAGATGTACAGCAAATGTTATTGAACACCATCACGGACATTTTCCATGGCAAATTTAACATACACCTATTACAACCAGAACAATTAACCAAAGAACTTAATATTATCTCAGGGCAGATTTCTAAAGAATTATCCCTACCCATCGATAATATCCACACTGACTTAAACCAAATTTACCATTTATTAACTGTTAGAACCAAATTCACAGAAGACCATTGGATTTTCGAAATAAAAATACCATTAGTAGGCAGAGACACCTTTGAAATCTACAATTTAATACCAATTCCTGTGGAAATCGGCCACAAAATGCTACAAATAGTTCAAGGATCTGAACTATTGGCCATTAATATTCACAAGGACCTAGAAATACCAATTTCTAGTCTACAACTACAACAATGTATTCATTATGATTTAGACATGTTACTCTGTGCCCATCAAATACCAATTTCAATTACCAAAACCGAACAAAATTACTGTGCTAAAGAAAATGAGTATTTAAGTTGTAAGACAGAAAGCAGTATGTGCAAAAATACCTGGGTGCAATTGCATAAAGTAAACAATTACTTGTATTCATGTTGCGGTCAATGCTCCATACAAGTCATATGTGACTATCAAATTACCATCGAGCGATTAGACAAGGTCGGGATACTCGCCTTGGAAAGTGGATGCGTCATAAAGGACGGCGGGATAACCTTACTTTCTCGGAAACAATCGAGTAATGATATAAAATTGAAACCAGATATCATACACATTGATATACCTACCATTAATAATATTGTAAATATCACCATGCCGTTGTATGTTTATGAAACCGACACCCGCCAGCCAGACACTCAAATGGAGTTAAAAAGGATCGGTTATCAAATCGAACAAGTAAAAAATAACACCAAGTCAGATTTAGAGGACGAGACATCTCTCAACTACCACGATGTTCATTTTGCCATATGATTTGGCAAGAGTAATAATGAGGCAACAAGATGGTATTTTAGTCTGATTTATTTAAGATATAAAAAGGGTTTAAATACTAATGTTGTACGTGTAAAATACTGTCTTATTTTATCGCTAAGCTTAATCAATAAATGTGCCTTATCTAAATACGTGATATTATGTGCGATATACAGTCGCTACATATACACCCCCTTTAAAAAAATATATATTTATAATTCCTATCGTTGATTAAAAATATACAGTAATGTTTTAAATTAGTAATAATAACATAATATGTAACTAGTGACCGTAACCTTGCTGATGCAGAATATAATAAAAATTGCTGATGTTGTTTTGACACATTACTCTGCCTTGGTCGATGCACTTGGTTTGTGCAAGCATATGCGCCATGACCTAGGTTAACCGTGGCATTTGTGTTGATTATTTCCCGCAAGCGTTTTCACTCTCCTGTGCACGGCCTTGAGAACTCCGTAGAGTAGGAGGATGCCCAGGGTTATAATAATTTGGCCTATTGCGATGTTTCTTGTCCACCGTAGCTCTTCCAGGATAAGGCTTCTTAGTTGGTCGGCTTCATTTTGGTTTAAGCAGCTGTCGGAGTTGTAGACGATTTGGTCTTTGGAGCTTTGGTTGCCCATTGTTCTTTCGGAGATGCTGGCGATGAATGATGGCGTTTGTTAAAACACCGTGGGTATTTAAATGGGCAGAATACTTGCGTCAGCGAATACCGAATCGTACTACGGGTTTAACTGTCCGTCCTGACTTCGTGATGTACGTGTTCGGATTGTTTGATTTAATTTCTGAGGTAGGCACGTTTATAGTTTCACTGTTGATAACAAATGCTGGTTTTAATCTGTCTATTGATATTATTGTTTCCTTATCTCCAATCTTAATGGCATATGCTTTGTTCATTCTTTTTGTCACTGGGAAAGGTCCTTCATGGGGGGGTGTTAGACTTTTTTTTATTCTGTCGCATCGCACAAATACGTGTGAGCATTCCTTGAGCTCGAGATGAATGAAAATTGCTCGGCTTTGCTTCTTACGTTTTGGTACTGATATCATATGACTGATGTCCTTTTGAATATTTTTAACTAATTCTTCGTATGTAGAAGGTTGGTGTGATGATTCGAAAAAATCCCCAGGGAGTCTTATAGACGCGCCGTATGTCATCTCTACTGCGCTATATCCTGTATCTTCGCGTACACCAAGTAGAACCGTAGGAATTTCTTTCATCCAATTAGCGTTAGATCCCTTTGTTATGAGCGCTGCTTTTAAGGTTCTATGAAATCTCTCTATCATTCCATTTGCTTGTGGGTGATAAGACGTTGTCCTAATTTTGTGTACTCCTAAAAATTGTGAGAGTGACTCAAATATTCATGATTCAAATTGTCGACCTTGATCCGTCGTAATGCGTAATGGGCATCCGAACCTTGATATCCATGTTTCATATAGTGCGTGGGCTATCCTTTCGGCGGTGATATCTTCAACCGGAATTAATTCCGGCCACGAAGTACAACGATCTATGATTGTAATTAAATATCGTTTTCCTTCCGAAATAGGGAGAGGACCCACAATATCCATGTGCAAATGTTCGAACCGTTGCGATGGCATGAAGTTGCCAACAGGTGATATTGTGTGGCGTTGTATTTTTGATTTCTGGCAAGCTATGCACGATTTACACCAGTTATTGATATCTTTGTTTATACATGACCATAAATATCTTTGAGTTATCAATTTTCTAGTAGTTTTCTTCCCAGGATGACTCAGTCCATGAATGACGTCAAAAACTTGTCTTCGAAATTTTTCTGGTAAATAAGGACGATTTTTTCCAGTAGATGTGTCGCAGCTGATGCTTTGTGTAGAACCCGGAAGCATGATGTTATTAAATTTCAAATTCTTACTGTCACGAAGTCTAATTAATTCTTGGTCATTCAGTTGGCATCGCGCTAAGTCAGCATAATTAAATGGTGATGGCATATCAATTTGTTCTATACGTGATAGTGCGTCTGCAACAATATTATCACGTCCGCTAATGTGTTGAATATTGGTGCAATATTGCGAAATGAAATCTAATTGACGTACTCGCCGTGGCGTATCATTCGATGATGGTTTTTGAGAAAATGCGTAAGTCAAAGGTCGGTGATCAGTGAAAATTGTAAACCTTCTTCCTTCAATTAACCTTTGAAAATGCTTGACTGCCATAAATACTCCGAGCAACTCTCTATCGAATGTTGAGTATTTTTGTTGAGTTACACTTAACTTTTTAGAGAAAAATCCTAATGGTTCCCAATTACGTCCAGACTTTTGTTGTAGAACCGCGCCAACACAGGTAGAACTGGCATCCGTCATAAGGGCCAGTGGGGCGGTGCGGGAGGGATGAACTGTCGATACTGCGTTCAAAATGTTTTCCTTGCATTTATCAAAAGCTTTTTCGGCCTCTGTTGTCCAAGGAATAGGAGAATTATCGTTCTTTTTAGAGTCGTGCAGATAGTCGTTTAGAATGTTTTGATAGTCAGCGGCGTGTGGAAGGTTATTTCTATAAAAATTAATCATGCCTAAAAATCTCCTTAATTCTTTGACTGTCTTTGGCTTAGGGAATTCCATAATTGCCTTGTACTTTTCCTCAGTTGGGCATATTCCTTGGTTTGTTATATGATAACCTAAGAAATCTATTTCGCTCTTGAGAAAGTCACATTTTTCGAGATTAATAGTTACTCCATTCTCCTGTAAGCGTTTGAAAACCGTGTCCAAATGCTGATAATGCAAAAGCTCATTGTCTGAAGCTATAAGGCAATCGTCAACAAAGACGAATACGAAGTCTAAATCTCTGAATAGAGAGTCCATGAATCGTTGGAATGTTTGCGCTGCATTGCGAATACGAATCACGAAGATCCACGTAAAACGTCTACGTAGCCCCAAGTTTAAAGTGAGTGTTTTTTAGCGGCATAAAGTGTGTATTGTTCACTTTGTATAGATGAAGGTCTCTGTGGCTTGCTAATAACTGAAATGTTTGCTCCCGTGTCAATCAAAAATCTCATACCACTTTTTCGGTCGGTAATAGTGAGGCGGTTGGACGGGTGAATAGCACAGAGATCCGCCGTAGTCTGTGCTTTAGTTAGTTTCCCTGGTTCCTTGAGTTACTTTCCTGTTTCCAATCACATGGCTTAACACATTTTTTAGCGTGTTTTCTAAATTTATCGTGGTAGAAACAAAGGTGTCTTCTTTCCCGACTGCTTGCTCTTGACCTCGATGGAAAATGTTGACGCTTATAGTAACTTGGAGTGCTGCGTCGATAGTCTCTATGATTGCGCTGAATTGTATTTAGTTCCAATTGCATTTTTGCTAATTGGGCTAATATGCAGTTCATTGCACCGTCGTCTGTTTTATTTTTATTTTCGTTTACGGCTGATACCTCAGTAAGTTTTGAATTTAATAATATTTTGTCGGCAATCTGGCTCATCTTATTGACGTCCATGTCCTCTGTGACAGCTAGAACTGTAGTAACTGATGGTGGTAAAAGTCTCAACCATAGTAGTTTGATGGTTTCATCGCCGATTTTTCCTTTACCCAAAACTTGCATCTTGCGTAGAAGTTGTGATGGTTTTTGATCGCCGTCATCCATTTCAGACAATAATTTTTGAAATTGACGCTGTTCTGATTCTTCATAGCAGTCGATTAGACGTTCTTTGATGGTCTTATACTTTTCTGTAGATGGCGGGCAGGTAATAAGGTCACTAACCTGTAGTATTTCTTCCTTGGATAGCTTCGCCACCACCGTATAATACTTGTAATCGTCGCCTTGTTTCTGTGGTGCTAATATGGCTTCGAGTTGTGTAAACCATAATCTGGGTTGGTCCCTCCAAAACTCCGGAATGCGGGACAGAATGCCGGTGCCAGCTGCTATTTCGAGTGTTTCATGTTGGTTGCTGCTTGATTTGCACGTTGGTTGAGTCATGTTGCGTGTTTTTCTTCACGGGGTCACCAATTTGCCATATGATTTGGCAAGAGTAATAATGAGACAACAAGATGGTATTATAGTCTGATTTATTTAAGATATAAAAAGGGTTTAAATACTAATGTTGTACGTGTAAAATACTGTCTTATTTTATCGCTAAGCTTAATCAATAAATGTGCCTTATCTAAATACGTGATATTATGTGCGATATACAGTCGCTACATTCATCATTACATCGTGATTTACATACTAGTGGGTGCTAGTATAACAGCATGTTTGGCGTACGGCGTGCGGAGGATCCGCACACGAATCCAACGAGGCATCGAAGCAACGTCCCGGGCGCCTCCCCAACCACGCGCCCGCGCTCCGCGCCCTCAGTGCCATAGTGAAAATAACCAGTGTTTTAGTATTAGTGATGAATTCAATAGCGTAGTTAACCATCCCAATACAAGTGCGAATAATCATGTGTACGCTAGAGTAAATAAAGTGAAATTTCCAAATTCATTCAATTTTAGTGTAGTGGAATAGAGACTTTAATAAATGAATTTTTTAAGATTTTATGTAACCATCATCTTGTTTATTGCACCATATTATTGTTTATCACCTTGTATCACCATGCACCCTCATCAGCCATTTTTCCCTCGGGAATATGTACAAAGTACAGTTCATTGACATAAACGCGCGCGCAGTCAGCAATTCCACGCTGCGCACTGACCCAAATCTTTAGTTTTAATATTGAAATTGTTATAATGTTAGTTGACGAACAGCCACCAACCAAGCCGCGTTAACTCTACCATTACCATTTAACCATTACTAATTTTACCAGTTTAATATACAGTGTATTTTCTATACCATCGTATTTTATTATTATTTTTTGGAGTTACGCCCAACAACTTTGTTTACGAGAGATGGCAAATATGAAAAAGATATTGTTAGAAGAGTAAATGCGGGGAACAGAGTGAATGGGGCACTACACGCCTTTATGAGTAGCCGGCAAGTTTCAAAGCAGGCGCGACTGGCCGTGCACGATGGAGTGTTAGTGCCAACTTGTATGGAAGTGAAAGTTGGGTATGGCAGAAAAAGAATGAAAGTAAAATAAATGCAGTGGAAATGAGAGCTCTGAGAAGTATGTGTGGTGTGACTTTGAGAGACAGAATTCGAAATACTGATGTAAGAGAGCTTTGTGGTGTGAAAGAAGATGTAGTCACAAAGATTGAAAAAGGAATGCTGAGATGGTTTGGCCATTTAGAGAGGATGAATGAAAGAAGATTGACCAAAGAAGTATACCTGGCCCGTGTGAATGGAACAACTCGAAGGGGAAGACCTCGTCGAACATTCTCTGACCAAATCGGAGACGTTCTCAAGAAAGGGCAGGTCAGAAGTACCCTAAACCGGCGAGCATGTATGAAGAATATAATGACAGTAATCGAGGCAAAAGACGTGTGCAAAGATCGTGACAAATGGAAATCCGTTGTCTCTGCCTACCCCTCTGGGAAACAGGCGTGAGTCTATGTATGTATGTATGTATGTACACCCAGACTCAGGACGATATGTTCATGCACACATGCACATACAATATTTCATGTGCATAGTCTAATACACATTGAAGGGATGAGCATAGTGGGAATTGAACTTAAGACGTTCTTAGAAAACGGTAAACTTGAAAGATATAAAAAGAAAAACCACATTACTAAAAAAGTCCACCAAAACTTTGCTAACATGACGTGACATTAACATTTTAAAGCACTAAGATAAAGCTTCTTGACTTAGACGGATAACGAAGTGATGATATAAGTCCACATAATTAAGTTTTACTTTGACGTATATTGCAATTAAATTAAGTCAAAATAAGATGTCTTCTGCCACTACAATGTTTATGAGTAAAATCCAATTTATTAACATTATTTTATGAGACAATACTATCTGTGAATGTGGACTTGACGCCTTCCTCAACGGACTATATGGTCGACAGGTCCTTACCTGTCGACCATATAGTTTTAATTTGACTGAATGTCCGTCTGACATAACGGTGTATCTCAGAAAATACCTTTTCAAACGCGGTCCATTTATACGTTGACCGCCATAATGATTTAATTTCTGAGCTTCTCCATGCTTTATAGCATTAAAAAGCTTTGGTCAGGTTTGAACGGTTGTTAAGCTACGTTAAAGGCCTTCAGCCGATATGAATAAATGAATATTTACCAACAAGTACTGCAAATTGAAATGAAATGCCTTAACGTAGTTTTTGGCAGGAGTGGCCTTATAGATAACGTCACGTAAGAAAAAAAACGTTGTACCGCCTCCTTGAAACTACATAGTTCATTCTTCGGAAAAGAAATAAAAATAGTTTATTGTCCTAAAACATCGGTGTAATAGTTAAAACTTACTATGGAATTTTGTAATAAATTTTATGGCTGTGTGGTGACGGCGGTTAATATCAATACCCCATCTCATCCCGTGGAGAGCGTAGAAGTCGACCCGAAGGAATATCTACCAGAGAACGGATAGCAGCATCTCTATGAGTATTATGAACATCATACTGCGATCGCCAACCCGTCTGCCAAGCGTGGCGATTGTGGCATATCCCTCTAAGATGATTTTTAAGGAGTGGCTTTTGTCCATCAGTGGACTTTTTACTTCTGTTATGAAAATAAAATATTGGCAATCAAATATAAAAAAATAATGTAATTTGGTTCTTGGTTTCGTGATAAACTTAGCAAGTATTATTTGTCATAGTTCACAGAAAACACTGCTGCCCGTTCTCTAGTAGGTTTTCTCGCGGTCGATTTCTATGCCCCCCACGAGATGAGATGGGGTGATGATATTGTATGCCATCAAAACACAGCAGAATTTTTTGTTATTATATTATAAATATTATAAAAAACTTACTAACTAAACTTAAAAATTGTACCTACCCATATAAGCTATCCTACTCTTTCCTATTCAATTGAAGTATGTTCTACGCCCGAAAAGGTCCATAATTGAAATTATAACTACAGAAAAACTCTAAATTACATTACGGAACGCAATAAAGTATTAAGTATAAACTGAAATTTACAGTTATAAAACCACTCTTTAAAAAAGATGACATAGAGAATATGAGCTGTTACCGGCCTATAGCACTAATACCAACCATTTCGAAGATATTTGAGAGGGTAATAAATGATAGATTATACAAGTTTTTTGAAACGACCAATATTTTTGCAAAAGAACAGGTCGGTTTCCGGAAAAATATGTCTATTAATGTAGCAGTTTATAATTTTCTCCAAAGGGTTGTCGAAAATGTTGATAAAAAGATACCAGTATGTGCGCTTTATATGGATCTCACAAAAGCATTCGACTGCGTCGATCATAAAATACTTATAAATAAGCTGTATTTATATGGGGTCAGAGGAAATGTGTCAAAGCTCATAAAATCATATCTTACCAATAGATTCCAATGTACACAAATTACAAAAATGTGTCCATATCTTAGACAAGAAAAAGTGATGATGATGATGATGACTCCAGACCGGTTTCGGTCACGGCGACTGCCTCAACTCCGTACAGATAGTTGTCGTTGGTGTGCTCGCATATGACTACAGTAGCCAATCTTATTTGAGAAGGTCCGCGCACATTGCGGGCATGTGAGTACACCATTATTAAAATTATAACTGATCGCCGCAGGTGGTCGGGCTTTCAGTTCGTCACGTCTAGAGTCAAGCTCTGACCGACGATGCTCCTCAAAGTCAAAAACTTTGTTTTTGACTAGAGCTCTCCAATCAGATCTGTCGGCCGCAAGCCTTTCCCACAACGAGGGCTCAATGTCACATTTCTTCATATGGCGTTTTTGCACATCTTTATATCGGAGGAACTGTCCGCCTTGCTTTCGTTTCCCCTTCTTCAGCTCGGAATAAAAGATACGCTTAGCCACTCGCTCCTCCGCCATTCGAGACACGTGACCGCACCATCGAAGCTGTCGCCGCATAAGGTAAGCCTCAATGCCACCAACATTGGCTCGTCGCAGCACTTCGGTGTTACGCACACGATCAGACCATCGGATCTTAAGTATTTTACGCAGGCATTTAAGGTGGAATTGGTCTAGTGTGCGGATATGCCGCCGGTATACAGTCCACGTCTCGGCGGAGAATAAGATGTTGGGCAATACTATTGCCGTATATACCGATATTTTGGTAGCCAGTTTGAGGTTATGGGAACGGAAGACCTTGGCATCCAGCTTGCCGAATGCTGCAGCAGCAGCACCGATTCTGCCGTTGATCTCAGCATCAAGGTCGCACTTCGATGTTAATGTGCTCCCCAGATACCGGAATTTATTAACCTGCTTTAACGAGTCCTCACCGAGTTTCATGGTCAGTGTCTCATGACCGTTATTGTCCAAGGACATAACTTCCGTCTTCTTGACACTGATCTTCAGACCAAATTTTTGGCAAGCCTCGTGAAAGTTGGACATCAATTGCTGCAGGCTATCTGGGGATTCCGCCACGAAACACAGGTCATCTGCATACATGATCTCAATGATCATTGCATACGAAACTTTGGTGCGGGCCTTAAATCTGGCTAGATTAAAAAGATTGCCGTCTGTTCGGAAAATGATGCGAACTCCATCGGAAAATTATTGCAGGGCCTCACGGACTACGACTGCAAAGTACAACGCGAACAGTGTAGGTGCAAGAACACACCCTTGCACCCCACAGGTAACGGGGAAGAAGTCTGACTGATCGTCGTCGACAGCGACACAGCACTCCATGTCATCATGCAGGAGTCTCAGGAGTCTCACAAATTTATCCGTGCATCCTAACTTTTCCAGTACTATCCAGAGGGCTTCTCGAGGCACACTATCAAAGGCTTTCTCAAGGTGAACGAAGCACAGGTATAGCTTTCGCCCCTGTTCACGGCTCTTTTCTTGTAGTTGACGCAATGAGAAAATCGCCTCACAAGTGCCTCGGTCAGGTCGGAAGCCAAACTGGGTTTCCGGCAAAATCTTTTCAGATAGGGTCATTAGGCGGTTTAGTAATACTCTGGCAAAGACTTTTCCAGGGACTGATAAAAGTGAAATACCGCGGTAAGAGTTACAATCAGAACGGTCGCCCTTGCTCTTGTATAGGGCACAAATACGAGACACTTTAAAGTCTGCTGGAATGCGTTCCGTTTCCCACACAAGAACAAAAAGTTCATAAAAGGCTGAATGCAACTCGTCACCGCCATATTTGATCAATTCTCCCGGTATGCAGTCCATGCCAGCCGCACGCTTATTTGGCTGTTGTTTTATG
Source organism: Pseudoips prasinana (assembly GCA_951640165.1). NCBI lineage: Eukaryota > Metazoa > Arthropoda > Insecta > Lepidoptera > Nolidae > Pseudoips > Pseudoips prasinana. Next base: position 9,745,830 of record OX621259.1, on the reverse strand, counting down.
GCAAGAACGATCTCATTGCGTGACAGTGGCTCGTTCATCTGACTTGCTACTGACATCTGAGGCATCGATCTGATGTGTTCTAGATCAGCTGATCGATCAACATTAAGTAGGGCACTAAAGTGTTCAGCCCGTCGCTTTACTATAGCGTCTTTAGATTCTAGAAGGCCTTTGCCGTCCATGGACTTCAAAGGGACCTTCAGCGAATTCCTCGTACTAATAAGTTTTCGAACCTCACCGTAGAACTCTCCGAGCTGATTCGTATCAGCGAGCCACTGCATGTGCCGAGCTTTTTCTTGCCACCACCGATTTTTTATTTCCCTAGAAAGTTTTCGCAGCTCCAGGTCACTCTTTTTGATCTCTGCAGCGCCTCTACCTTGCTTCTCTCTGCTACCATTCCTAAGTAGGACACGATGTTTGCCGATTGCATCCGCAAGAACCCTATCGTTCTCATCAAACCAGTCCTCATTCTTACGGACTTTGACACCCAAAGTATTTTGAGCAGTGCCTAAAATATGAGAAGATAAAGCTCCCCACTCTGCATCAACCCCCTCCGCGCCGTTTCGTAGGGATGGGAGCGTACTAGCTAAAGTTTGTGCAAACTGTTGTCTAGTCCCGAGATTCTGAAGCTTATCTACATCTAAGCACGCAAGCTTCACTCTTCCTGATCTGCGGGGACGACGTAAGCAGAGATTCAATTTGGTGACAACAAGCCGGTGATCAGTCCAACAGTGTGCTCCCCGCATTACACGGGTTATTTGGATTTGGGAAATATCTTTTTGTCGTACGATTGCGTAATCAATTAAATGCCAGTGTTTTGATCGTGGGTGCATCCACGTAGCCTTGTGCTTGGCGCGAAGTCGGAACATAGTGTTCGTTATAGCCATATCGAATTGAGCACAAAGACTAAGCAACAACCTGCCATTACTACTCATGTTGCCTATTCCGTGTCTGCCTAAAACTTTAGGCCAGGCTTCATAGTCCCGCCCGACTCTGGCATTAAAGTCGCCCAGTAGTAAGATCTGTTCACTGGGGCGTACGCGCTCGAGACAGTGTGTCAACTCCTCATAAAATTTGTCCTTGATGTCATCAGACTTGTCCAGCGTTGGAGCATAGACACTGATGACATTAAGATAATTGTCGTGTTCAAGATGCAAGCGCAATGTGGTCACGCAGTCAGAAATGTACACAGGATATTCCTGAAGACGCTTTAAGAGGTGGTTTTTGATAGCAAAACCAACGCCCGACCGCCGCGGTTCAGAGGCAGTAGTACCTTTCCACAGAAAAGTATACCCACCACCGTCTTCCACCAGCTCCCCTTCGTCAGCGAGATGTGTTTCACTGAGAGCAGCCACATCTAATTATAGCGACGAAGTTCTCGAGCTACAATAGCGGTTTTTCGCTCGGGACAGGCGTTAGCATCACTATCGAGAAGCGTCCGAACGTTCCACGCGCCAAATGTCATGGTATTGGATGATGGTTGCGTTTTCTTTTTATTACGTGTGTAGCGTCGACCACGATAGAAATAGATGCAGAGGCAGCCGTGGTTACTACCCTCTCTGAAGTCGGGGTGAGCATTTTTTTGGGACACCTTTTCTAGTCCCCTCCCTGGCTGAGCAGGGAAAGCAGTGCCTCCCTAAATAGGGCTGCTTTGTCACCCTGGGTGCTGCCGAATCCATTCTATCACCCCATGCGCAGAGCGAAAGCGACCACGGTGTACATACATACACCCCCAGAACCGCCCGTGTGCAGGCATCAGACAAAGCCTGGTTCGCATCAATCCAGACCTCTCTACCTCACCCCATCGCCACAGGACTTTGCTGTAATCGGAGTCCATGTTCGGAAGCAGTCAGGTGCGCAGGAAATATTAAGGTGCATAAGTGTACGCGCAAACACAGATGCACACACTCGTCCTTCCCCTCCTATCTCTAGTGGAACGGAGAACCGCTACAACTAGAGGAGAGTTTGGATGATGTGTCTGGCCGACGGTAACTATACGCTCTCTACCGTCGCCCTTGGCCTTTCACAATTGCCGTGCTGTTCCGCCAAGTCCGCCAAACCCGCTGCATATCAGCTGTGGGTTGCCTTCCTTGCCGAAACAGACTTTATGTACAAAGTGGGAGAGAGCCACAATAATACATTCGATTGTACCTGTCGAACGCAAGGCAGTTTAACGTCTTGCCCAGGACGAAAGACAATAAAAAGTATATACATCAAAATATAGAGAAGTTAAACTAGGTATTCCACAGGGCAGTGTTCTAGGCCCTCTTTTGTTTAATATGTATATAAACGATTTGCCAAAAGTTACGAGGCACCCAATAATCTTGTTTGCTGATGACAGTACTATTGTTTTCACTGGACATGATAAATTATCTTTAGAAACTGATATTAGCAATACACTGCATGACATAGTACAATGGTTGACATCAAATAATTTAAGACTTAATATAGGAAAAACGTATTTAATGACATTTAAAAATAGAACTTCGCGATTCCCTGACATTGATGTCAGCTACATGGGAACAAAAATTCTAGCGGTAAATGCTACGAAGTTTTTGGGTTTAAAGATTGACTGTAGCTTACATTGGAAAATGCATGTTGAAGATCTATGTTTGAAACTTAATCAGCAATCATATGCGCTGTACATGCTTTCAAAGGTGGCTAACCAAACTGCCTTACTTACCGCCTATCATGGATACGCTGAATCCATAATACGCTATGGAATCATGTTCTGGGGTAATTCTACTGATTACGAACGTGTGTTTAAGGCACAGAAGAGATGTGTAAGGGCAATGTGTAAACTGAAACAAACCGATAGTTGCAGACCTTATTTTAAAAGCCTCAAAATATTAACAATGCCCTGCCTCTACCTATATGAAGTTGTTAATTTCATTAGAAATAATTCAAACTTGTACAGAAATTATAAGAGTGAACGACACAAGCATAAAATTTGCTGTCTACGTCATGAAACCACATACTTTAATAAAAGCATATTTTGCGTGGGACCACGGATTTATAATCATTTACCTAAAAGTTTGTTGGAGTCTAGACATAATAAGCTGTTCAATAAAACATAAAAAAATATATTACTAGATAAAGCGTATTATAATGTAAAAGAGTTCTTATCTGATAATTTGTGATATAATAATAATATAATACATATAATATAATATTCTATTATAAATTGTAAATATCTTGACATGATCCTTATTATTTTTTTTTGACATATTTCTGACATTGGTTTCTTTTATTTTATATTTATTATTTTTGACATTTTCTTAATATTTCATTTCACATAAATTATACAAATATTTCATATATTTTAATGGAGTTGTTAGGCCTTTGTGTCACGTGAATTAAAGGATAGTGGTGAATGTCATGATATGAGTAGTAGAGTGAGACTGGCGTAAATAATATATAATTGAATGTAAGGCTGCCTAAATAAATAAATAAATATGTAATAATATCAATGCAAAATGTGATAGGTGACAACTGTCTTGAAACAATTTGCACACCTTTAAAGGTAAAATGTGGTCTAGGACAAATATGTAATAACTTAACATCTACTTATATGTACCCATATTTAGCAAATAAAGAGATTTTGATTTTTTGATTTTATATTTTTCCGTCAACATAACAAACGCATCCTCGGAACCTTCAAAACTATTCCTCCACTGATCTTACCAGTACTCAGAGTCAATAAAATAAGTGCCCGAGAAGGTTTCTGTAAAGTATACGTTGCATTATTCAACTAGCTCCTCACTTTGCTAAATGAAATAAATTACCATTGATACGTATAATACAAGAATAAGGTACATTCTCTACATTGACAATTTACAAATTTCTAGAGATTGGTGCAATGTTTTCTTTCGATATGACGACTATAGGTACGACTAGGTACTTTTCGGATCAGTTAATATCCAAAAATCTTCATATGCAAATTGTTGAAAATATTCTGAAAGGTTAAAGAGTTTAAACACATACATATTATAATAACACAACGTTTCAAAAACCGTCATTTTCGCAATTAGACGGAAGTAAACGTTCACTCGACTTAGTAGGCGACGCGACGAGAGCGAAACGGTATAAAACAGCATTTTCACTTCCCTTAGGCTTTAATGGAGCGTGCACTGCAAAGTTTAGTATTAACTAAATTGAGGTGGCAAAGATTTTCCTAGTCGTGTAGAAAGATGAGTATATGTTTTACGTATGTTTTCGAACACATGTTAAATAAATTGGTAAAATAGACTGGCCTATTTGGTCAGTAGTTGGTGACCCTGAGTTTGGAGATAGAGGTCATGAGTTACAATAAAATAAAATAAAAAAGGTTTTATTCACGTTGACTTTAAAAAGCGCTTGAAAATAGTCAGAACATATTTGTAGTAATACGATTAAGTATACATAATTGTTTCTAGTTACTTAGATATTTAGGTACACGGATTGTTTGAAAACATTTATAAAATTTATTTTATAATAGTAATGATATTTAGCTGGCTTGTATTAAGTTATAGTCATGGAGATTATGTTTAAGTTTAATATATATATATATGAGATAATTAATCTAGAGATAAATACATTTTTTAGCTGACTAATAAATAACCTACATTTTATTCTGTAGTATATCAGTTATCTGGTTTCCATAGTACAAGCTCTGCTTAGTATTGTATCAGATGGCCGTGTGTAAATAATGGCACAGAATATTATTATTATTTATAAAAAAATCTTTCAACCGTATCTTGAACAAGGCAGGAAAATGATTTCGTTTTTAAATATCTAAGTACGTACGTACGTGACCTAAATTATATTGCGATTAAAATTTATAGTTTTAGCTATATTTTACTACATATTGTCTGAATGGTTGTGTCTATATTAAGGCACGAATTCAGTTCGTTCCCTACCCAAGGCAAATTTTTATGTGATGAGCGATTATTTGTTCTGTGTCTGAGTATAATTTATATATAATACTAGCGGCCCGGTACGTGCTTCGCTACGTATAAGGCATAGTAATAAAAAAATGATTATTAAGTTCATTTATTCAAACAAAAAAATATTTTAAATTGCTAAAAGATGTGGATCTTACACTTTATCAAGACTTTTTTAAAATTTTCTCTACGTACAAACCTTCCCTGGACTTCCACGAATAATTCAAGACCAAAATTAGCCAAATCGGTAAAGGCGTTGTTGAGTTATAACATTACAACGAAAAGTGGCATTGATTTTTATATATATAGATGTAAGGTTTTAATTTGAAAGCAATTGTGTACTATATAATACTATGTAATTTTGACTGCACGTGTGGCGCAGCGGCTAAGATAGTCACGTTACTGCTTCGTGTCGCGGGCTCAAATCCTGCGTCGGACAACTATTAGTGTGACCCATAAATAGTTGTTCTGAGTCTGGATGTAATTTGTGTCCGTCTATTATATGTTTCTAAAGTACCTCGCGACACAGGGATTAGATTCTCTAGTGCGGGCGTTGTCTTAAAAAATAGTGAACAAATTCATTGGCTAAAGTGACCAAATAATCTTATTTGAATAAAGTACACAGTTAATTTATAATGAATCTGATACACTCCTTTCAATTGGACCTTCGTGAGCCGGATTAAAGCAACTTGAAAGCCCTTATTTCGCTACTCCTGATTTATACTATAGAATTTAAGAACATGGGCAATAGCTGCAGGTTTAAAAGTCATCCCAACATTTCCGCCTAATCGCGCTACCTCAGCGAGTGAGAAACTTTACGCTAACTCATAATTGGTTCTAGCTAAACTTTTATGTAACTCCAGCTAATGAGGAGTACAACGTAGGCATGAAGTTAATACCTACTTAGTATCGATATTCGATATCCTTAAATGAAACGGCGTGACCCACATTATTGTAGGTATTACTTTTATGTTAGCACTAAAATAGGAAACAGGGATTTAACCCTGCCCATACTATTTGTACAACAGCATGTTCGACTGTTATGATGATGATGGTGACGATGACTAATTTCAAAAAACAAAAAGCTTACTTCAAATCTTGTATATGCTTATGGATTTAAAGATAATATGTATGGAATTACCTTAAAAGTATTTGTTATCGAACAAAAAGAATGATAAGACATTTCTGACATTTTACTACACCAAGTTTGTGTAGTGATATGACAAAACACCAATTTGACGTCAGTGATATGTCGTTTCACTAAACTAAATTAGTGAAACGACATATCACTGACGATAAATTAGTGTTTTGTCATATCACTAGATAGTTTTAGTAAGAACACGTTATAAACAAGAATATCGAAGGATATCGTGAAATCTCTGATATCCTCATTTCGCTGCAACATATACACATCAACATACATATTGTCGAATTATAACCTCCTTGTTCTTAATTCGGTTAGAAATAAAAGTAATAAACATTCCGCCCCAGCTTGGATTAACTCGTGCTGATGTGAGAGAAGCTTTTTATTTGAGAAAAAAAAAGAAAGAATACCAACAATAAAAGACAAAAATTAAAGCGCATGAGCATTAAGTATAGATTCTAATACACAAAAGAGCCGTACACAACGAGTATAGTCCGGTGAAGCAATTAAAATATTCTGTAACTGTAAAAAAGAAAGATTAAACTTTAAGTTAAAGTATTCACTTTAAGTTAAAAGGTATATTAACGGTCACCATAGCCTAGTTGATAGTGCTCCTGCCTACGAAGCTGGTGGTCCTGGGTTCGAATCCCGGTAAGTGCAAATATTTGTGTGATGAGCACGAATATTTGTTTCTGAGTCATGGATGTTTTCTATGTATTAAGTATTTATCTATCTATATAAGTATGTATATCGTCGCCTGGTACCCATAGTACAAGCTTTGCTTAGTTTGGGGCTAGGATGATCTGTGTGACATTGTCCCTAGATATTATTATTATATTAATTTATTTATAGACCTCATCATGTCAGCCAAATGACATCCACTGCTGGTCAAAGGCCTCGCCAAAAGATTTCCACAATGGAGTTGTGTTCATCATTTGGAGGAATATCCCATAATCGCTTCGCATGGCAGACGGATGGGGCGACCGCAGTATGATAGTCATAGTGCACAGGGAGACGCTGCTGCTGTCTGTTAGGTAATCCCCCGGGACGTCTTCTACGCCCCCCATGGGATAAGATGCGGTGGAGATGTTCAATGCCGTCTGCCACACAGTAAACCTCAACTTATATCTTAGGGCCAGCGCAGTCAGAGAGGAGCGCAGCGGAGAGGATTTTATTAAGCCACTAGAAAATCAACTTTAAAATTAATAAAATAAAGTTTTATTTGTGTGATGAGCACGAATATTTGTTTCTGAGTCATGGATGTTTTCTATGTATATGTGTATTTATCTATCTATATAAGTATGTATATCGTCGCCTGGTACCCATAGTACAAGCTTTGCTTAGTTTGGGGCTAGGATGATCTGTGTGACATTGTCCCCAGATATTATTATTATTTAAAAAAAAAAAAGTTCTCCGGGACCGCGCCAGCATTTTATGTCAGGTTCAAGCATAATGCACTCTATTTCTATGATTTTATAGTTAATTTCCTAGTGCTTTAATAAACTCCTCGCCGCTGCGCTCCTCTCTGTCTGCGCTGGCCCTTAGGGATTGAGTGCACGTGTGGCGCAGCGGCTAAGGCAGTTGCCTCGTGCCTTCGTGTCGTGGGTTCGAGTCCCGCGCTGGATAACTATTTGTGTGACCCATAAATACTTCTGTTATGTTCTGGGTCTGGATGTAATTTGTGTCCGTCTATTATACATATGTTTGTAAAGTACCCCGAGACACAGAGATTAGATTCCATAGTGCGAGCGTGGTCTTTAAAAATAAATGTATAACAGAGGCTAAGACAGTCACCTCGCCGCTTCGTGTCGCGGGTTCGAGTCCCGCGCCGGACAACTATTTGTGTGACCCATAAATAGTTGTACTGAGTCTGGATGTAATTTGTGTTATAATGTTTGTTAAGTACCCCGCAACACAGGGATAATATTCCCTAATGCGGGCGTTGTCTTAAAAAAAAATTATGATACAGAAGTGCTGTAATAATCTTTTTACAGTACTTTTGACTCGTAAGCTAACTTCCTATCTTAAAATACAACCTCTAATCGATTATTGATCGAGTTGTCGAATAAACATTGATATTCCGAATTCACAAGTTACCTTTATATATAATTCCGTCAAACGTGCCGCGACTGTACAAATGGATCATGATTTTATTGGTACATTTTACATGTGGCACAGCAGGAAGAAGTGGTTAGGTTGAGAGTATTTAAATTTTAATATTGATTCCCTTTACTTATAAATGCAGTTCAGGTTCAGCAATCGATTTCCTTTATTTATATAATGCAATTGGAATGTAGTTAGAGTTTGAGCACGTCTAATAGACAAATGGCAACGCATTCCACAAACGAGCACCTCGTACAAAAAAAAACGTTACTAAGAAAATTTGTGGAATGCGGTATCTAGTATTTTTAATCGCTGATTTTTAAGGTTTTCAAATTCACTAGAACATAATACTCAAGAACAATATTATTATTATATAACATCTATTTGATTGGTTATGATTATTAATCTTCTTCTTATCGTGTCGATGGTAAGAATTATATTTTATCTTCCCAAAATTAGGCAACGTTGATCGCTTGGGCTGAAGCATCATACAAGTCCTGAAGGGAACAAGAGACTGGACAAGAGGGACAATCAGATAAATGTGCCATACTTTGGGGTGACACGCCGCACTCGCAGATGTTTTGTGATGTGGGAATGTAACCCCATTTGCACATGTTTTCTTTCGATCTACCAACCTTTTTTTACACACACATCCACACTGTCCCATTTAATTCCAAAGTATAAATAAAAGAGCTTTAATAGCGGTGGCTAATATATATATATCTATACATATATATATATATATATATATATATATATATATATATATATATATATATATATATATATATATATATATATTTATATATATTAATAACATTTTGGGACATTAACAACTGATATACTACTTTTCTTTTGTAAATACATACTTATATAGATTACACCTAAACTCAGGACAAACAGACATGCACACAATTATTTGTCCTTGGTGGGAATCGAACCCTTAACCTGACGGCGTGAAAACCAATCACGTTAACCGGACCGTCTTCGACATGTTGTCACAATGTGAGTTGTTGTAACAACCAAACAGAGTTGACATAAATTGGACTTTCACTTAGGTATTCTCATTTCTAGTTCACACTTTTAATTGCTCCATCTGTATATACAACATGTAAGGTAATTAACACACACCCTCAGACACCCCAATTAGAATATTATGGTGAAATCATAATTCATACACTGAATTTTCAATTTAACATATATGTGCATTGTTATTTACTAAATTATTTTCTTGAAATAAAGTTTATTTTTCTTTATTTTGTATTGAATGATAGAATTTGTATGAATACTAATAAAACTGCGATTTTAAAAGTCTTATTACTTTGACTTACGGTCCATTTCAATTTGTTTTGCCTTTACGGGGTTAATATGTCAATAATTTCAAATATTAATATTTTTTGGTAAAAAAATTACCTATATTAAAAATGATATAGATCGATTCAGTAAACGATTCTGAACAAACTATTTTCAGTATCTGCGTTAATTAAATTACATGTTGTATAAGGTCGTACATAATAACTTGGCTTAGTACGAGAACGTATCTCAATGCCGACGCCTTCTGAATACTGTTTCCAACTCCTGGGTAAACTTCAATTAAACCAGGAATGTTTAAGCCTAAGACATTTATATGTTACGATACGATTCTCAACATATCGTTTGTATTGTCGTCTTTGAATACAAAGCTAGAAAAAGTAATGGATATGCGTTACTGGCCAATATCATCATCATATTAGCCATATCATCCACTGCTGGACAAAAGCCTCTCCCCAAGATCCTCCACAAAGGCTGGTCTTGTGTTGCCCGCATTCAGCGGCTTCCAGCGACCCTTTCAAGATCGTAGAATCTTGTCCGGGGCACCCTGCGTCTTCCGGTTCGTGGTCGCCACTCGACAACCTTTCTGCCCCAACAGCCGTCAGTTGAAGAATAAATATTCACAAAAGCCACGTAAGACATAATAATGTCCTCCTAGCCAAATTTCGGCCACGGCGGCCAGTCTCAACAGAGCTTTGATTCGAAGCTACGTGTATATGCATATGCAGACCTACTATTGTCACAATTTTACAAAGATACTAAAGATAAATTATACTGCAATGATCAAATCTTATAACGAAGGCATAAAGGCACCAATCAAAGTTTAATACATTAGCAAACATTCCTCAGAATACACTGTCTTATAGCCACGCATTTGGAAATCTGCATTTGATTCCTACACAACTGCACTAATCCTCTCAGCTTGGATTCTATATAATATGTACATATATCAAATGCTGCATAGTTCTCGTAGTAATCTCGGAATGTTGAAAGCATTAGTCTAACTCTTATGCATCTACAAAATTTAAATGTATTTAATAAATGAAGATAGCTATCGATATCCTGGTACACTCCACATTTACGTTGTAAAACTAGAACTACATCGGTGCACAAACCTATGCGCACAGTACAATTAAAGAGATACAGGAAAGACAAAGAATGGTCAGGGGGGGCTACCGGCTAATTCGCCGGTCATCTTGATAACGATTAAGATGACCGGCGAATACTTTTATTTCATCTATATATCAAGTCATCTATTTATTTTTATTATTTATTTTATTTATTTATTTATACAAATATATTTTCAAAAGTTTGTACATAAGTATGTCCCACAAAACCGTGTTATCGGTTTGACTGTAGGATCGAGTCTCTGTACAGCATCTATTTATCTTATAACAAAAAATAACTAACTACTACTATAAATATTTACATTACATTAAATTAAATCTAATAAGTATTTTTTTAACTTAAATTTAAATTTATATTTAACAGATTCATGCCGAATGTCATCCGGCAGACTATTTAGGAGGTACGGCAAGCGTTTTCTTAATGTTCGGTCTCCATAATAGTTTGTAATTCTGGGTACTGTCAGTCTGCCGGTTGACAACATGTCGGTTGACATTTGAACACCGATCGTGATCGGTGCTCAAATAGATGAAGGTTAGAAATTACTTAATCATTTGTTCAATCTTAGGACCATTTATGACGTCACATGTGCTCATGGAAGCCGATTGTAGGAACGATTTAGTCATTTTCAACCTTCGTCTTATGATGCATGGTGACGGCATAGAATATCATCGACCCATCTATCCCGTGGGCGGCGTAGAAATCGTCCGAAGGAATACCTACCAGAGAAAGGGCAGCAGCGTCTCTCTGTGTACTATGACCATCATATACTGCGATCGCCAACCCGTCTGCCAAACGTGGAGATTATGGCATATTCCCCATTCTTGGGGGATGCTTTTGTCCAGCGACTTAAAACTTACCGTTTTTGAGTATAGATATTTTAATTTCATTGAGTTTCCGCTAGGGCGGTGCTAGTTAATGTTTTGGAAGTGGAAGTATCATCGACGAAGTAAGCTACATGTACTTGTGGTAACCATTCAGGTGCCAAAAGAATTCCACGCCAAAAACGATTCTGAGCTATTTGGACAGTCAACACTAAGTACGGAAAACGCTATTTGAAGCTGATTCTTAATTAATTTCTTGACTACATAACTTGCATATAAAATTGGTACACTAAGTCCAAATATTTCTTACCTCGCCTACCTTCTTACCCCGCTGTTTTACCGGCGTTAAACTTTATAAATTATAATCAATATGTTTTTCGGATATATAAGCTATATTACTGTAAAGTTTCATTCAAATCCGTTCGGCAGTTTTTGCGTGAAAGACTAACAAAAATTCATACATCTATACTCACAAATTTTCGTATTTAAAGTATTAGTAGGATATAAATACAACATCCAACGAGCTGGAGTCCGAAATTTAATCAATCTTGAAGTATTGATTAGAGAGTTTCCTCTCCATCGCCGCGTTGGTATTGTAGCAGAGATAATTAATGCTCCGGAAGTGACCAATCGCTAGCATTCGGTGCGGCTATCTCAACTAAATCTACATAAATCTTCTGTTTGGGGATGGCTATTCCAATACAATTACTGGGTATGGATTTCCATACTAGCCCAAATACAAATGCTTTTATACACTCCGTGGGTAGATAAACTAATCATCATCATCATATCAGCCAAAAGACGTCCACTGCTGGACAAAGGCCTCCTCCAAAGATCTCCACAATTGCGGGTCTTGCGCTATTCGCATCCAGCAGTTTCCAACGACCCGCACAAGATCATCGGTCCATCTTGTAGTGGGCCTGCCCACGCTGCGTCTTCCGGTTCGTGGTCGCCACTCAAGAACCTTCTGCCCCAACGGTCATCGGTTCTATGAGCTATGTGCCCCACCCACTGCCACTTCAGTTTTGCAATTCTTCCGAGATGACTTACGGAACAGAGACGTGGTCGCTCACTATGGGCCTAATTAGAAGCCTCAAGGTCAGCCAAAGAGCAATGGAGAGGGCTATGCTCGGAGTTTCCCGGCGGGATCGAATCAGGAATGTCGAAATCCGCAGGCGAACCAATGTCACCGACATAGCCCGAAAAATTGCAAAACTGAAGATAAACTAATAATAACCAATTATTAATTATGTCCTTATAATAATAATAATGTCCTCCTCGCCGAATTTCAGCCACGGTGGCTAGTCTCAATAGAGATTAGCCATCTGCGTTAAACATATTATAGTGCACAAGTGGGTGGGCAAACACAGGAGCAAAGTTCAAAGTTCAAAGTTTTTTATTGGTAAAAAGTATTTTACAGGTCTATTTAGCGTAGGGTATGAGTGCCTTAGTGTAATTACACAATGATCAATGAACAGTCGATCACAACATTTAGTTATTAATACATTTCGATGTCAATACAATAATATTCAATAAAATAATTAGTTATACAGATGTCAAATAAAAAAAAATAGTAATAAATATAAATTAAATCTTTAGTTTAATAAACTCGTCAAAGGAATAAAACGACTGCTCGATCAACCAGGATTTCAACTTATACTTAAAACTCTTAAAACTCGGTGTGTCCAATACCTTAGCCGGTAGTCTGTTGTAAATTGTAGGCCCCATTACGTGAGTGAGTTTTGACGATTTTGTCAATTTACGTGGCACAGCAGTAAGCTTAGAAGCACCGCGGGTGTTATACGTGTGTACGTCACTCTGTTTTGTATAGTGGTTCCTATTCGTTCGTACATACACTGCTACCTGTAATATTACTATAGCAGGTAACGTCAGTATACCGAGTTGCTTAAAGTAGGGCCTGGCTGATGTTTCCTGGGGCACATGTACGATCGCTCGCACGGCGCGCTTTTGCATGCGGAAGGCACGTTCCCAGTCCGCGGCGCGTCCCCACAGCTCGGCACCATATAGCAAGATGGAATGGACAGTTGCGAAGTAACATGCACGCGCCACGCACTTTCTATGGCACTCTCATGATCTGATGGGAAGCTTAGCGACACGACTGGAAAGAAGTCAGGTGCAAGACCGACGGCTTTACGTGCTCTCCAAGGCACGAGGGTATAATAGAATTTTTTCTTTTTACAGAAATGTCTCAAAATTACTTTTGGCCCGACCCGGGATTTGAACCGAGGACCTCGTTCTGCGGGTAAACACGCTACCGCTAGACCAACGAGGCATTATGTCCTACTGCATATGTGTCTGTTCGACTGTTACATATGATTATGAGAGCCTACCTACCTGCACATTGCTCGCTGGAGATCTTGTGGCCATATAGACATGACTGATCTGCTGAGTTACGTGAACTATCTGTAAATGATTGCTATCATATACTTAATTTAAAATTATTGACTCTGTCTCAAAATGAATACTGTTATTGTTTCGTAGTTTTTCTCTTGTATACCTAAATATAATCTAAAATAATAAGCATTCAGACAACCGATCGAGCATATATTGTGTTTGCCTACTAAATAATTTCTCTAATTGGACCAAATCCCGTGTTCATGCCCGCTTGAGTATGTTTCGCCGGACCGTCTCAACTGGGTCGTGTTGAAACCGGTAGTAGATGAACCCACTGAGTTTGTTTCGCTGGGTCTTCTCAGTTGGGGCGCATTGGATCCTGTGGTAGCATTAAAGCGCGACCGTCGTTATTGACACAAGGTCCGTCATAATAATATTACCTTAATATAGACAGAACCATTGAGAATATGTAGTAAAAATATTAGACTTAAACTAGATAATTAAACATAATCTCTTGACAATAACTTGAAACAAGCTAGCTAAATATCATTGCTATAATAAAATAAATTTTATAAATGTTTTCATATACCTAATGTGTACCTAAATTATGTTACTAGAAATAATAATGTATACAACTATATTACTACAAACATGTTCTGACTATTTACAAGCGCTTTTTTAAAGTCTACGTGAATAAAAACCTTTTTTATTTATTATTATTTTTATTTAGAGCGAGGGAATGAAAAGTGATGCATTGCAATAGTTACTACGAAGTACAACATTATTTACTTATTTTCTTACATACTAGCCCCGCGGTTTCACCCGCGTTATTTGTAAAACACTAACAACCTTACAGCATTAGATTGCTAACATCATAAGCAACAACTTTTGTTCTACGAGTTCGGACATAACTCAATACATGAAAAAAATATATTTTATAAGTTTTTATTGCACAGTTGTGACATTTGTAGGTCTATGTTTCATTCATTAACGAAAGGACGACGCGCGAACGACGCGGCGACGATAAGTTCGAGCGCGTGTGCGCGTCTTTGAGTTGCTCGTAGAGTTATAAACATTAAAGCGGGAAATTAAATTAATACATTTTTATTATTTTTTTTTGTCATATCAACCGAAAGACCACTGCTGGGCAAGGGCCTCCCCCAAAGATCACCACAATTAATACTTATTTTGTATTAAAATAAAATCTAATAATTTATCAAAAGTTGTTGCTTATGCTGTTAACTATCTAGTACTGCATGGTTGTTGGTGTTTTTGAAGTAACTCTATATAAGCTATACTATATAAACTATAAAATTTCATAAAAATCTGTTCAGTTGTTTTTTGAAAGTGTAACAAACATACATAAATCCATAATCACTAACCTTCGTATTTATACATAATAGCTGTGCCCGCAGTTTTACCCGCGTTAAACTTTATAAATTATAGGCCATGTGTTAATCCACGGTGTCATCAATCACAATACCAAATTTATTAAAATTGCTTCAGACGTGAAGAAGTAACAATCATACACACTTACGCACTCACACACTTTCACCATTATAATATTAATGTGATAATGAGATTCGGATATACATGGTTACTTGTAAAACACTAACAACCTTACAGGACCAGATTGCTAACATCATAACCAACAATTATTGTTCTACTAGTTCGGACATTTATAACTCAATACATGAAAAATAAAATGTTTTGAAAGTTTTTGTTGTACTGTCGTGATATTTGTAGGGCTATGTTTCATTCATAAACCAAAGGACGAAGCGCGAACGACTCTAAGGCTGAGATCTATAGAGCGTACTTAGACTTTGCTCAGACTTTACTTAGACAGAAGTTAATGCATGTAACGAAATTACAATTGGTGTTTTGACTTTGTCTGTCTCAGCTTATGCTAAGCATAATCTTAACTTCAAAAAGTCTATAAATACCAAATCAAAGTATAAGCTTAGCATACATTTAGCAAAATTTTACGTAAGTAAAGTTTGAGCAAAGTCTAAGTACGCTCTATAGATCTCAGCCTAAGTTCGAGCGCGTGTGCGCGTCTTTGGGTTGCTCGTAGAGTTATAAACATTCAAGCGGGAAATTAATTTAATACTATTTCTTTTTTTTTCATTCATATCAGCCGAAAGACGACCACTGCTGGACAAAGGCCTACCCCAAAAGATCACCACAATTAATACTTATTTTGTATTAAAATGAAATCAAATAAATTGTAGAACAAAATATGTTGCTTATAGTGTTAACTATCTATTATTGCGAGGTTGTTGGTGTTTTAGAGGTAACTCTATATAAACGACATTACTATAAAGTTCCATCAAAATCTGTTCAGTAGTTTTGAAAATGTAACAAACATCCCTACATCCATACTCACAAACTTTTGCATTTGTAATTTTACTAGCTGTGCCCCGAGGATATTATACCTACACTCAGCTTTATAAATTATAGCCCATGTGTTAATCCACGGTGTCATCAATCTCCATACCAAATTTATTAAAATCGCTTCAGCCGTTTAGACGTGAAGAAGTAAAAATCATACACACTTACGCACTCACACACTTTCACCTTTATAATATTAATGTGATAGTGAGATTCGGATATACATGGTTACTTGTAAAACACCAACAACCTTACAGGACCAGATTGCTAACATCATAACCAACAATTATTGTTCTACCAGTTCGGACATAACTCAATACATGAATAAAAATTGGTAAAAAAACTTTTTAAGTTAAACGGTTTTATGTTAAAATATATTGTAATGTTTAAGATATGTACTAAAAGCAAAAAAATAATAAAAAAGATACAGTAGTGGGCATTATAAACATATGCATAGACTAGACTAAAATAAAACCGTGGGGCACGTCAATTGTCTACAATCGTTGAAAATGTTCGTTTTGTAGTGTCACGCGATAATAAGACAGTTGTTCAACCGACAACGATGGACGAGTGGCAAGTAGGGCTAGAATGTGGAATCAAGCTAGCGAGCTCGACTATAAGCGAGATTTAGGGTTTCATAGTGTTGAGCGAGTGTTTACTTTAATCATATGTTTTGCCGATTAAAGACAAACTACGAGTAGTGAAGCGAGTCCTCGCCAGACAGCAGTGAGAACGTGCAACGATAAACTATTTGTAACATCTCTTTTGTTTACATGGAATGTATAACTATCGGACTTTCAATGAGCAAGAAAATAGTAAGTAATTTTCTCACCGTCGGTGGGCCAACTGTCTAACGACGAATTAAACGATTCTTCTATCGCACATTTTAATCGATAATTGTAGACAATTGACGTGCCCCACGGTTTTATTTTAGTCTAGTCTATGCATATGTTTATAATGCCCAGGACTGTATCTATTTTATTATTTTTTAGCTTTTAGTTCATATCTTAAACATTACAATATATTTTAACATAAAACCGTTTATGTTAAAAAGTTTATTTACCAATTTTTATTTTCTAGCTTTTAGTTTTTATTTCGCATTCTGTTTAATTCATTTATTATAAATTTGACAATCCTATTATAATACGCCATTTTGTGGCAGCGCCCATCTTAAAATTTTGAGGTTGTAAAGTGCACTGTATTCTACTTGTCAAGCCCTTTTATTTGATACCCATATTGATGGGATTGATAAAAAATTGATTATCAGCCAATTGGTAGCGGCGGCCATCTTAAATTTCAATTTTGCATAGTAAATTGTATTCTACTTATTGAGCCTTTTCATTTGATACCCAAATTGATGGGATTGCTAAAACCTAGGTTATCCGTCATTTTGTAGAGGCGGCCATCTTGGATTTCAATTTTGTATATACATTGTACTCTACTTGTTGAGCCCTTTCATTTGATACCCGTATTGTTGGGATTGATAAAACCTAGGTTATCCGCCATTAAAACCTAGGTTATCTGCCATTTTATAGAGGCGGCCACCTTGGATTTCAATTTTGTGTAATACATTGTATTCTACTTGTCGAGCCCTTTCATTTGATACCCATATTGTTGTGATTGATAAAACCTAGGTTATCCGCCATTTTGTAGCGGCGGCCATCTTGGATTACAATTTTGTATAGTACATTGTATTCTACTTGTTGAGTCCTTTCATTTGATACCCATATTGATGGGATTAATAAAACCTAAGTCATCCGCCATTTTGTAGCGGCGGCCATATTGGATTTACAATAAAACAGAATTTATTTTATTGTATTGTCACCAAAACTAGAAGTGTGTACCAAATTTCAGATCAATCGGTCAACAGGAAGGGGGCAAATTTCAGTTACTAAATTTGACCCAAGAAAGAATAAAACAAACGGGGTAAGCTAAATAAAACCGTTTAATAAAAATAAAGGTTTTTAAAAGTTTGTTGTACTGTCGTGGTATTTATAGGCCTATGTTTTATTCATAAACGAAAGGACGACGCGCGAACGACTCTAAGTTCGAGCGCGTGTGCGCGTATTTGGGTTGCTCGTAGAGTTATAAACATTCAAGAAATCAATTAATACTATTTCTTTTTTTTTCATTCATATCAGCTAAACGACGACCACTGCTGGACAAAGGCCTACCCCAAAGATCACCACAATTAATACTTATTTTGTATTAAAATAAAATCTAATAATTTATCAAAAGTTGTAGAGCAAAAGTTAACTACCTAGTATTGCGGTTGTTGGTGTTTTAGAAATAACTCTATATAAACTACATTACTATAAAGTTCCATCAAAATCTGTTCAGTAGTTTTTTTAAAGTGTAACAAACATCCATACATTCATACTCACAATTTTTTGCATTTATAATATTACTAGCTGTGCCCCGCGGTTTTACCTGCATTCAACTTTATAAATTATATCCTGGGTGTTAATCCAGGGTGTCATTTATATAATATTATATCAAATTTTATTAAAATCCTTTAACCGTTTAGACGTGAAGAAGTAACAAACATTCACACTCACAAACTTTCGTCTTTATAATTTTAGTGTGATCAATACCCGTAAGAATTGATTGTATACAATCTGTGAACACACAGTTGACTCTAGTCAAGCGTTTCAAAAGCAAACTGTTCAAAAGCTATTTAATTATATTTATTTACAATACATACACATTATATACGTAATATAAGTATAATTTTTAAAGGCAACATTATCTATTATTGAATTATTCTAGCTTTATTAGCTATTCGGTCACCGTAGCCTCGTTGGTAGTGCTCCTGCCTACGAAGCTGGTGGTCCTGGGTTCGAATCCCGGTAAGTGCAAATATTTGTGTGATTAGCACGAATATTTGTGTCTGAGTTATGGATGTTTTCTATGTAATAGGTCTTTACCTATGAAATTGCCGTTTTGTATGAAAAAATTTAAACGAATTTTTTTCATGAATTTTTTTATTTGTATTAATCGAAGTAATCACCCATGCAATCAATGCATCTTTGCCATCGCAGTGGCAGTTTATTGATGCCCTTCTTAAAGAAATCAGCTGGACGGGAGGCAACAAATTCTTCAAAGGCATTTTGTACTGCCTCTCGGGTATTGAATTTTTTTCCCGCCAAGAAGTTATCCAAATTCTGGAAAAAGTAGTAGTCTGTAGGCGCAAGGTCTGGTGAGTAGGGCGGATGACGGAGAGCTTCCAACCCCAGTTCTTGCAACTTGGAGACCGTCTGCTGTGCAGTATGAGGTCGCGCGTTGTCGTGCAGGAGCAGCGGAGACGAGCGATTGACCAATGCTGGTTGGAGATGCGCCAGCTTCTCCATCATTGTGCTCAGTTCTTCACAGTACACATCTGCAGTAATGCTCACCCCGTTTGGTAAGAAGCTGTGATGAATCACACCGGCGCTAGACCACCAAACAGTGACCATCACTTTTCTAGGGGTAAGTTTTCGTTTAGGGCATTGTTTAGGTGCTGAACCAGGATCCAACCAACTTGCTGAGCGCTTGCGGTTATCAAACAGAATCCATTTTTCATCGCAGGTAACAATGCGGTTCAAAATTCCTTCATTTGTGTGTCTGTTGAGCAGTGCAAGGCACGTCTCGACGCGTACTTCGCGCTGGCGATCATTGAGTTCGTGGGGCACCCATTTGTCAAGCTTTTTTACCTTGCCAATTTGACGCAAATGGACCAATATTGTTTTGACGCTAACGTCGAAAGCTGCTGCTAATTCAGCCGTAGATTGTGTATCATCAGCTTCCACAACCGCCTTTAATTCGTCATTGTCGACCAAAGTCTTCGGACGACCGCGAGGTTCATTTTTCAGGTCGAAATTTCCAGAACGGAAGCGAGCAAACCAATAACAGGTGGTGCGTTGGTTTGTAGTGTTAGCTCCGTAAACGTCGTTGATGTTGCGTGCCGCTTGTGCCGCGTTGCTGCCACGACGGTACTCATATTCCATAATTACTCGAATTTTTAACGTATCCATGATGACGAAAAAGATTGAAATGCGATGAAAATGTAACACTAATCAATAAAGAAATGACTACTTTTGGAAAAAAGAATCCATGTTTTTAAAATAAAATTAATTTGAAATTAGAATTCTTAGCCAAACAAAAATTATTTTGATTTGAAATGGCCAGTACTGCAGAACGGCAATTTCATAGGTAAAGACCTAATATTTAAGTATTTATCTATCTATATAAGTATGTATATCGTTGCCTGGTACCCATAGTACAAGCTTTGCTTAGTTTGGGGCTAGGATGATCTGTGTGACATTTTCCTAGATATTAATTACTATTCGATTATAATGAAAATATCAAACATCTTACCTTACTTATGTAAACATTGATACACAGATTAATTCCTCATAGTTCGCACTATACTACAATATATAATATTTTTTATCCCTCTTAAAGAATTACAGAATTCCAAAACTCTAAACATGTATCAAAATTGAACGCTCTTAATCAGTCTAGGCAGTTGATTAGAGAATTCCAAGCTGGACTGACGGGTAATGAATCTATCCGTCTGCGGTTAAAGCTCCATTGCATTCTAACAATTGGAACGTCTGTTTTCGTATATGTCTTGATTTGAGGTCTTGTTTTAATAATAGGACAGTACGACAGTCTTTTTGGTCTAGCGGTTTGTGCCCCTGAGCCAGAGGTCGTCGATTCGTCGATCGTAGCCAGAGTTCGTCGACACAAAAAATTGTAGTAAGTATCTACCCAGGACAATTTTTTGTGTAATAATACGTATTTATTTAGAAATGCATCGTAGGTCTAGCGGTAGCGTGTTCAACCGGAGATAAAGAGGTCCTGGGTTCAAATCCCGGGTCGGACCAAAAGTTTTGTCCTAAGAGAGACGGGCCCCTTCACTCGGCCATACCTACGGTGATAAGTACCTACACTTTGGCGCGCCTTTGAAGTGGCGTGGCCCAGTCGGTTGTCACCGCTCGCGCGCACAGCCACGAATTAAAAGACTCTCTACTTAATACTATAAATATTGAACAGAAAAAATGTCTCATCACAAATCTGGTGCTAGATATTGTTCATGTGACGGATGTATATCGAAAAAAGGAGACAAGGGTTTATCATTTTTAACATTATCTAAAGATAATTCAAACCTAAAGGTTAGTTCAAATTGTTCTTTTAAATACCTACCAAAGTAGCTTTTTAGGTGTTGATTATTTCTAATTAGAATCCAAATTAAGTGTTTTTAGTCGTATATACTCTAGTTTTAACATTTTTATTGACCAAGATAGTTTTTAAAAGAATTGGTACGGGTTTCATACATGTAAAATAATTACGAGAGCAACTTGAAAATGTGTTTTTTTGTTTCTCGTGATATCTTAACTATTTTGGTTTCAAATGCAAGATCTAGGCCTAAAACCATTTTATCCGTTTGAGTCATGTCAATCGCTCCACGCGTTTAGGAGATATTTATGAATTAGTATAGTGAAAATGTAAACAACCAGAATTTTTGCTTTTTCTCGTCTACGAACTTTTAAGTACTGTGTACTGTACAAAATGTGAATATATTATGATGTTTACTCCATTGTAAAAGCCAAAAATTGTAAGATGTAGATGATAAATAGAATTTAGTTGGGTTCACTTCATACAAAAGTTCGTTACAAAATGGTACAGACTACAAAAAATATCCAAAAATTAGATGCAATTTTTCTAACCTGAGTTCATATTTTTATATGAACTCACTCTTTGTTGGTCTGGCGGTAGCGTGTTCAACCGCAGAAAATGAAATCTTGGGTTCAAACCCGGGTCGGGCCAAAAAGTGATTTTAGGTATTTTCTGTGAAAATTTCAACAACAAAAATTACTATTTAATCATACGCAAAAAAACAGTAGATAGATTATGCGGTTAAGTAAGTAAGATAGACGATTAATAGGTATCACAGTAACAGCAGCAAGCCGGCAACCCTACGCCAGTACACTCCGTGTCATACAGAGACAGTGTAATGCGTTAGAAGAGAGCGGCACCGTTTAGGTGAATATCGCGGTAGGCACTGAGCGCGTATGCAAGCTGAATTGCACTTAGTTGCTTAGCAGCAGGAGTCGCTATTTCTATAAATTGTTGCGCGAAGAGCCGCTTCTGTACGTAAGTACTCTTTATTCTGTGGTAGGGTACAGCGTTCATTCCCTCAAAGAGCAGCCCGACTGGGGAAATACCTCCACCTTACAGAAGAAATTCCTTAATATTAACATTAATAATTTAATGTTGTGTTCCCGAGTGTAAGTAAGGTCACCAGAGCTCATTGGTGTGGGGGGAAGGAAGGGTCAGCAACACTTGTTTGTTGACTCTTAAAGGCTGGCAACGCACCCGTGACTCCTCTGGTGTTGCGAGTGTCCATGGGCGGCGGTGATCACTTACCATCAGGTGACCCACTTGCTCGTTAGTAGCCCTCTGATATAAAAAAAGTGATTTTGGGATGTTTCTTTAACAAAAAAATCTCAGTATTTGCCCGAGACTTGGAGTTAGCCTTATTTACCCTCGTGTCTCGGAGAGCAAGTCAAGCCGTCAGTCCTGTAACTGACCCCTTTTCGATCGTGTCGCTAGTTATCCCATCGGATCATGAGAGTGGTGGAATAGAGACTGCCCCTGTGTTTGCACACACACTTCTGTACTATAGTACACAACTGCATGCGCAAACACAGGGGCACAGGGGGACGGGACATATTATAATATGTCCCGCGCAGAAGGTTATTCTCCATTGTGAATGGCCTCCATGGCCGATTTTCGGCTAGGAGGACATCATCATCAATAAAAAATAATTGTTTTTATTCACGTAGACTTTAAAAAAGCGCTTGTTAATAGTCAGAACATGGTTGTAGTAATATAATTAATTTACAATTATTTATGAATACATCAAAAGTGGATTTGGTTTATTTTCAAAAGTAAATAAATAAATTAAATAATACTAAATTATAAGCTCAAAATTAGAAGAACTACAGAAACCCTATTTACCCTAATAGGCATTTTTAAATAATTTAAAAATAAAAAAGGTTTTTATTCACGTAGACTTAAAAAAGCGCTTGTAAATAGTCAGAACATGTTTGTAGTAATATAGTTGTATAAATTATTATTTCTAGGAACATAGATATTTAGGTACACATTGTATGAAAACATTAATAAAATTTATATTATCATAGCAATGATATTTAGCTAGCTCGTATCAAGTTATTGTCAAGAGATTATGTTTAATTATCTAGTTTAAGTCTAATATTTTTACTACATATTGTCAATGGTTCTGTCTATATTAAGGTATTATTAATGCCTCCTGAATAATGTCTTTGAATAATGTCTCCGCCTCGCGTATGGGAAAAGTGGCCAGAAGGCTGGCCGCATTGCCACGCTGGATGGCAATGCTGATCCTCTGACCCAAGAATAAGCCAGCCCTCTGATCAACGATCAATCTTTTTGTTTTTCCCGAAATATTAAATGTGCGTTTTGGCCCCTTGGTCCTAAGGTCATCAAGATACCCCGAACTGTCAAATTTCCCCAATTGAAAGTGAACCTTATGCTTTTGTGATAAAGTTGAAAATCTATAAAAGGAATTTGACAGATTGGGATAGCTGGATGTGCTGGCGTCTGTACATCATCATTTAGAAATATATAAGTATGTTAACAGTTGTCTGGTTGCCATCATAATACACGCTCTGCCGAGATTAAACGGCAGTGTGTTAGTTGTGCCAAGAAATTAATTAATATTTCTATTTTACAAAAAACATGATATAAAGCCTATACAGTATGGAAAGATTTGAGAAATATATGATTCCATTTTATTGTTAGGCATAAAGAACACAGTGCCTTAATATAGACAGAACCATTCAGACAATAAGTAGTAAAAATATAGTTAAAACTTTAAATTTCGATAATTAAACCTATACATGATCTCATTGTAATAATATAAGCTAAATATCATTACTATTATAATATAAATCTTATTGTAAATGTTTTCCGTGTAGGTACCTAAATGTCTATATGTACCTTGATATAATAATAAATTAATTATATATTACTACAAATATGTCCTGACTATTTACAAGCGCTTTTTCAAAGTCTACGTGAATAAAATGCCTTTTTATTTATTTATTTAGTCGGTAAGAAAATACTATTAAAAAGTAATTCCTTTGCTTTCCTTTTGTTCGTATTTTAAAATAAACATGTAATAAAAGCTGCAATTTAAAAGTACAGACTAAATATAAATAGATACAACACAGTTACTAAAATTCTGTTTTCATTGCAATGTTTAACCAACTTAACAATCCATTTTGAATTGTATGTGGCGCTGATAAAGTCTAATTTAGATCGTTTTGGTTTGCCGGGGGTCATTAGAAGTACCTACATAGCTAAACCACTTTAGAGAAGCACTAATGATGTGGTGAACGACAAACCAACAACGTTGTTTATTAATAAATATTTATAGCTTGTTTATAAGGGCTAGTTCACGTTACGTCATCATTGTTAAATGTTAATGTTAACCTATTTACTTAAAACTATTGTTGATTTCTGTTACCCCATGTTCTATTTTTATCAGAGGGCGATAAACGTGCAAGTGCCCATGTTTTTAAAAAAGGAAATTTTTAACTATTTTATTGTTTTAAAGGTCACATAAGTTGTGTAGCGGTCGTTGGTCTAGCGGTAGCGTGTTCAACCGCAGATAACGAGGTCCTGGGTTCAAATCCTGGGTCGGGCCGAAAGTGATTTTGGGATTTTTCTGTAAAACGAAATAATCTTAATATCAGCCGAAGTCTGGGAGTTGGCGGTATTATACCCCCGTGCCTCGGAGAGCACGTAAAGCCGTCGGTCCTGTACCTGATTTCTTTCCGGTCGTGTCGCTAGTCGTCCCATCGGATCATGAAAGTGATGGAATAGAAAGTGCTCCTGTGTTTTCGCACACACTTGAGCACTATAGTATGTCCCCCCAGATGGCTAGTCTCCTTTAAGACTGGCCGCCGTGGCCGGATCTCGGCTAGGAGGACATTATTTATATTATTAATATTTAAGAAGGGTGTGGATTGACACTTCATATGTGTTATGATTAACACTTCATATATAATGAGCTCCTGGGTTCAAATCCCGGGTCGGGACCAAAAGTGATTTTGTGTTCTTTTTTTTTCTCAGTATCTGACTGAAGTCTGGATATTTGCGGTGTTACGCCCACTTGCCTTGCAGAGCATGTAAAGCCGTCGGTCGCACTTCTGTCCCTTTATATATTTATAAATAAATATATATTATAGATAAATTACACTGGCACACAGAAGAAACAATCGTGCTTATCACACAAATATTTGGGGATCCGAGATAATTGTTGGGGATCGAAATCACGATCCCTGGCTTAGCAGTCGGGCTCACTAACTCCTAGACAATCATTATCGGTTTATGAGAGTGATGGAATAGTAACTGCTCCTGTGGTTGCGCACACACTTGAGCACTACACACTTTTTTAGGGTTCCGTAAGCAAATGGCAAAAAACTGAACCCTTACAGATTCGTCATGTCTGTCTGTCTGTCTGTCCGTCCGTATGTCACAGCCACTATTTTCCGAAACTATAAGAGCTGTGCTGCTGAAACTTGGTGAGTAGGTGTATTCTGTGAACCGCATTAAGATTTTTACACAAAAAATAGTAAAAGAACAATAATTTGGGGGGTCGCCATACATAGAACTGAGACTCAAAAAAACATTTTTGATCATACCCATACATGTAGGGTGTCTATGGATAGATCTTCAAAAATCTTATTGAGGTTCCTAATATCATTTTTGTCTAAACTGAATAGTTTGCGCCGGAGACACTTCCAAAGTGGTAAAATGAGTGTCCCCCCCCCCCCTGTAACTTCTAAAATAAGCGAATGATAAAACTAAAAAATATATATGATGTACATTACCATAGAAACTAATAACGAAAATTGGTTTGAACGAGATCTAGCAAGTAGTTTTTTTTTAATACGTTAAAAACCGCAATTTGCTTTCATTTAATCAACTGAAATACTTGCTGCTACGGAACCCTTCATGTGCGAGTCCGACTCGCTTGGCCGGTTCCTTAGGTTGGCTTGTATTTATTTCGTTTCTTTATATTCCCTAGATACTAGAACTACATAATGTATTTGTTGTAAGAAGTAGGTATGTAAAAAGGGAGCTACATCTGCCAACAAACTGTTTTGCAGTTTGGCAGGGGTATCAAAAAGTTTGCAAAGGAAATTTAATTTAAAATGAATATATTTTTTTCATTTCATTTTTCATTTTTTCACTATAATATGTCCCACGCAGATGGCTAATCTCTGTTGAGACTCGGCTAGGAAATTCGGCAAGGAGGACATTATTGTTATTATTCCACACAAATATCACTATTAGTATCAAAATTCCGTACACGAATCCACGCATCAAACTTTGCTTTCCGAGCCAATTCACTGTTTATTCGTCAACGTAAAATCAATATTAAGGCTCCTCTGAGAATTATCTCGGAGGAACCGGTTACTTTGATGCTAATTACCGCGTTGGTTAAATTTGTATGTAAATTTAACTGAAACCGTTTGCGAATGTACGTTGTTTAGGATTCCGGTAGCGTAGATTATAATTTTGTTAAATCAAAATCATATAGTAACGTATCGAACCTTTTTTGGGAAACGTTCTATACAAA
Source organism: Pseudoips prasinana (assembly GCA_951640165.1). Classification (NCBI taxonomy): domain Eukaryota; kingdom Metazoa; phylum Arthropoda; class Insecta; order Lepidoptera; family Nolidae; genus Pseudoips; species Pseudoips prasinana. The sequence continues at coordinate 9,718,980 of OX621259.1, read as the reverse complement.
ATTCTTGTGCTATTGTAAATTTTATACGTCATTGTGAGTAGACAGTTTTGCTTATTAAAAACTTGAGAGGTGTCAAGGGACACCCGGATGGAACGAAGTTATTTCTTATTATTTATTATGTACGAAAAACCTGTATACACTCAACAAAAATTATCGCCGCGACACCACACTGTTCAGCGAAATAGAAATGAAAATATCTGGCTTGCTTTCTATAAGAGAGAGAGAGAGAGAGACGGACAGAGAAACATGCGTACGCCGCACAGCTGCAAAAAGTGTCGTGACAACTTTTCGTAAGATTTTTTTCCGTCTAGCCCCCTTTCACAACGCGCGATAAAGAACTTCGTTCCAATAAACCATAGTTTTTCCGTTTACCAGCGGATTATTGTTATATGTTTTATTGTCTTCCGATGTTGATAAGTAATAATATAAATAAAACTTTATTTCAGACCAAAATACAAGTCCATAATTTTGATAGTATTTTTGAGTTAGTAACAATGGTGCTTATAAATATGTTAGTATTAAGATGAGATATACACTTTATTGCACACCATTATACATAATAGTTACAGGATCTCAAATAATTAAAATAAAAACCGGCCAAGTGCGAGTCGGACTCGCACATGAAGGGTTCCGTAGCAGCAAGTATTTCAGTTGATTAAATGAAAGCAAATTGTTGTTTATGACGTATTAAAAAAAACTACTTGCTAGATCTCGTTCAAACCAATTTTCTAGTTTCCATGGTAATGTACATCATATATTATTTTTAGTTTTATCATTTTCTTATTTTAGAAGATACAGGGGGGGGGGGGGCACTCATTTTACCACTTTGGAAGTGTCTCTCGCGCAAACTATTCAGTTTAAAAAAATTATATTAGAAACCTCAATAGAATTTTTACAGACCTATTCATAGACACCCCACATGTATGGGAACGATGAAAAAAATTTTTTTGAGTTTCAGTTCTATGTATGGCGACTCCCCAAAATTATTGTTCTTTTTCTATTTTTGTGTAAAAATCTTAATGCGGTTCACAGAATACATCTACTTAACAAGTTTCAGCAGTACAGCTCTTATAGTTTCGGAAAAAAGTGGCTATGACATACGGACGGACAGATAGACAGACATGAAGAATCTATAAGGATTCCGTTTTTGCCATTTGGCTACGGAACCTTAAAAACGTACAATAGGTGGTCTTACCGCTTAAAGCGATCTCTTCCAGACAACCTTCAGTTGTACTACCTATATTGTATGGAATTATGAATAGGGGTAGTGTATGATGTAAAAATATAGAATATGATTAAGTACTTACTTGACTAATAGTGGTATCTACTTAATAGTAGTACTACCACTTTGCATTGTTAGTTTTCACACAATATACCGACAATAATTATTAACTACGACCAAGGACTGCCCCCCCCCCCCCCCCCCCAGTATCCCTGAAAGGCACAGTCCGCTCTGGCAGTGATCATTTTTAGAATGCTATTGTTACTACCATGCAGGCGTTGTATTAGGGAAGTAATATCCTGGGACATTATTCACACACGGCCATCTGATCCCAAACTACAAATTCTGTATTATAGAAACCAGATAACTGATATACTGCATATACTACTTTTCTTTGCAATATATACTTAAATAGATAATTACACCGATAGATAAAAATGTATTATGGATATGAAGACACAAGTTGTCCATAAGCCACTAAGCGCCTGAAACAACATTGTTAGCATTATTCTGAGAAATACGTAAATAAATAATAGATGCACAGGCGTTTCATTGGCATTTATTTTATTTAATAATAATAATATCATCATCATCATCATCATCAATGTCACACAGATCATCCTAGCCACAAACTAAGCAAAGCTTGTACTATGGGTACCAGGCCACGATATACATACTTATATAGATAGATAAATACTTAAATACATATAAAACATCCATGACTCAGAAACAAATATTCGTGCTCATTACACAAATATTTGCACTTACCGGGATTCGAACCCAGGACCACCAGCTTCGTAGGCAGGAGCACTACCAACTAGGCTACGGTGACCGTCTTAATATGATTAAGTACTTACTAGACTAATAGTGCTATCTACTTAATAGTAGTACTATCTACCACTTTGTATTGTTAGTTTTCACACAATATACCGACAATAATTGGTAACTAAGACCTACCTAGGACTGCCTCCCCCCCCCCTCCCCCAGTATCCCTAAAAGGCACAGTCCGTCCTGGGAGTTATTCACACACGGCCATCTGATCCCAAACTACAGAGTCTGTATTATAGAAACCAGATAACTGATATACTGCATATACTACTTTTCTTTGCAAATATATTCTTAAATAGATAATTACACCGATGGATAGAAGTGTATTATGGATATGAAGACACAAGTTGTCCATAAGCCACTAAGCGCCTGAAACAACATTGTTAGCATTATTCTGAGAAATACGTAAATAAATAATAGATGCACAGGCGTTTCATTGAGTTTTATTTTATTTCTTTAATAGGACCTCCTCAAAGTTGTGTAAAGATATAATGTTAAGGTAGCAACTAGGTAGCAAATATATAAATTAACAAAGCTGTTAATATGACGCTAAAACTATGAGAACTTCGAAGTGGCCGGCCAACCTGACGTCAGAATGGTTGACCACTTTATTTCTTTGATATATATTGAGCACGAATATTTGTTTCTGAGTCATGGATGTTTTCTATGTATATAAATATTTATCTATCTACATAAGTATGTATATCGTCGCCTGGTACCGATAGTACAAGCTTTGCTTAGTTTGGGGCTAGGATGATCTGTGTGACATTGTCCCCAGACATTATTATATTATATTATTATATTATATTGTAAATAGTACAACATAGGTAATAAAAAGTGGGCATGGTCTATACATCAAACTATACATTTCCATTATAAGCTGATCCCACATTGTATAGGCTTTCCATACAATGGGAGGTCAGCTGTGGAAATGTATAGCTCGATGTGTGGCCGTGTGTACACATCTCGTTTGGTCCAGCCATCCTGATGGTAACGGGAATCCAGCCACGCCAATCGGCCCGTCTATTCGACATCACATTCTTTATCGTTTGTTTCGCTGGGTCTTCTCAGTTGGGGCGCATTGGATCCGGTGGTAGCATTAAAGCGCGACCGTCGTTATTAACACAAGGTCCGTCATAATAATAATACCTTAATAATGACAGAACCATTGACAATAGGTAGTAAAAATATTAGACTTAAACTAGATAATTAAACATAATCTCTTGACAATAACTTGATACGAGGTAGCTAAATATTATTGCTTTAATAAAATAAATTTTATAAATGTTTTCATACAATGTGTACCTAAATATCTATGTTACTAGAAATAATAATGTATACAACTATATTACTACAAACATGTTCTGACTATTTACAAGCGCTTTTTTAAAGTCTACGTGAATAAAAACCTTTTTTATTTTATTTATTATTATTGTCGATGGTTTCTTAAATCGCAATAATAAAACTCGAAGATAGGTTTGGCAACGTTAATTATAGGCACAAACAGTAACACAAGACGGCTCGAACAAAAATGATCAAATGCTCGGACACGCCGTTGCAAAATAACGTAGAAGCTGCTACTAGCTGCATATTGTTTTGCGCTGATATTTATATATGTTTACAGTGTATATATTATATTATGTAAGTATTAGTCCCAGTTCTTAAATGCCTATTGCAATTGAAATCTATTATTGGGCTCGAAGACCACTTTGTTAATGTTGTGAGCGAGGGTCCAGCGAGTTAGAACACGTAGAACAGCTTTTAACACGATTTATTGAAAAGCGAGAAAAAATATACAATAGTCGCAGAGCGCGTGTGTAGTCGCTCGCTGTACGGTGCGGACTGCCGTTACAATTTTTTAACCTTGTACATAATTTTATATACGATCATGTGGGTGAAATACAAAATATAATTAATGATCCACCGTTAAATATTTATATAAATATAACAAAATAACAAAAATTAAAAATTAAAATACATAGTGTAACGCGTCGCTAACACTTGTTAAAGCAGAAAAATTAAATTCCGGATTAAATGTTTTGTTGAAAGTAGTTTAAGATAAAGAGGTAGGGCACATCGTTCATTAGCTCAAAGAGCAGCCCGACTGGGGAAGTACCTCCACCTTACAGAAGACATTCCTTAATAATATCATTAATGATTTTAATGTTGTGTTTCTGCATGTGAGTAAGGTCGCCACAGCTTATCGGGGTGGGGGGAAGGGTCGGCAACACTAATTTGCTGAATCTTAAAGGCCGGCAACGCACCCGGGACTCCTCTGGTGTTTCAAGTGTCCATGGGCGGCGGTGATCACTTACCATCAGGTGACCCACTTGCTCTTTTGTCGTCCTCTGATATAAAAAAAGTTCGGTCTAGTTTTTGAAAGCATACAGTTACAGTAGATTTGTTAAGTAAAACTTAAAAACTCAAACCCTACGTTGTTTAAAATTCCTTTCTGCGCAAATAAATAAGGGAATGTAGAACGGCGGTACTTTAAACTGTGCTTCTGTACGTACTTCAATTTATCTGCCCTGCGGCCTCGCGTTCCCATACAGCCTGCAAATACAAAGGTCAGGCTAGACTCGGAGCTAGAGACTTGCGATTTATCTGAACTGTGGCCTGATACCCATAAGGTTGTCATCAGTTATTATAATAATAATAATATCTGGGGACAATGTCACACAGATCATCCTAGCCCCAAACTAAGCAAAGCTTGTACTATGGGTACCAGGCGACGATATCCATACTTATATACATAGATAAATACATATATACATAGAAAACATCCATGACTCAGAAACAAATATTAGTGCTCATCACACAAATATTTGCACTTACCGGGATTCGAACCCAGGACCACCAGCTTCGGAGGCAGGAGCACTACCAACTAGGCTACGGTGATCGTCGATACGGTATTGTGTAGGTATGTACCTTTTTTTTTTGTTAAGGCAGGGGGAATGCCTACGCATGCCACCCGCGAAAAGTGTCTTCGGGTGGGTATGTCGGACTCGCACCGACTAAACCTAACCTGCCGTGGACTTCTTCTGGCGCCTCATAGGGGGAGCCCCGGGAACGCGGGTATGCTGCTCCGGTGCCCGTAAGTATGTACCTAGTATATTGTTATAACAATCCAGGATTTTTTTTAGCTTGTAAGTATGATAATGTGAATTCGTCTGGTATCACGCTTCCATTACCTACTGGCCCTATCGGAAGATCAGCACTGCAGAAATGCAGTACTAGCTGAGATAGGGCCATTTTTCATACCAGTACGGATAAATTAATAATATTTAGAATTGAATTTTTGGTTTTTAAAATTGAATGTATTTTCCGTATGTTATGAAAATAAAATTATTTCTTTCTTTCTTATTTGTCGCTTAAGTTAAACTATTACTGGTTTAGAGTCTTCTGTGTTCGTCAACTGCTCGGTGTCGCCAATTTTTTAAGTAGATGTTGTGTATTTTTTAATAAATCATCATCACAGCTAGATGCTCTCACCGGTCCGTAAGTGATTGGCGAGGCCAAGCAACTAGGCTCGCGGTCAGTCCACAGATGGGTGACCGCCAAAGTGGTTTAATTTCTGAGCGTCTCCGTGCTTCGGAGGGCACTTTAAGCTGTCGGTCCTGGTTGTAGCTATTAGGCAACAGTCGTTAAGCCATGTCAGAGGCCTACTGGGCGGCTTGAACAACTCTGACACCAGGGTAACCACTGCTCACACGATAAGTAAATAATAAATAACAAGTTAATTATAAGCTAAAAAAGTTACAATTGTACCAATTTAAAAAATATAGGTGATTAACTTATATTGTATAACTAACTAACTTTTTTAGCTTATAATTAACTTGTTAATAATTGGTTAGTAAATTTATGGTGGCGCAGCGGCCAAGACAGTCGCCTGCCACTGCGTGTTCCGAGTTCGATTACCGCGCAGAACACCTATTTTTGGGGGACCCATAAATAGTTGTTCTGAGTCTAGATGTACTTTATGTCCGTCAATTATATGTTTGCTAAGTACCCCGCGACATAAGGATTAAATCTAGGGCATTGTCTTTTTATACTAAAAAATATGGTACTATGTTATAATGGTAATATGGTACTACAAAGTAAGTACCTTGTGAGTTATTTAAAGATACTCAACATCAATTTATTCAATCAATCAATCATATCAGCCGAAAGACGCCCACTGCTGGACAAAGGGGGAGGCCAAAGATCTCTTCACAATTGCTGGTCTTGCGCTATACGCATCCAGCGACTTCCAGCGACCCTCACAATATCATTGGTCAGTCAGTCGCCACTTGAGAATCTTTCTGCCCCAGCGGCCGTCGGCTCTACGAGCTATATGCCCTGCCCACTTCCACTTCAGCTTGGCAATTATTCGGGCTATGACGGTTACTTTGGTTTGCCTGCGGATCTCAGCATTTCCGATGATCTCGTAGTGAAACTCCAAGCATAGCCCCTTCCATTGCTCTTTGTGTGACCTTGAGTCGCCTTGACCTATTATACTCAACATACATACATAGACTCACGCCTGTTTCGCAGAGGGACGCAGAGACAACGGATTTTCATCAGTCACGGTCTTTGCACACGTATTTTGCCTCGCCGGTTATGGGTACTTCTGACCTGCCCTTTCTTGAGAACGTCTCCGATTTCGTAAGAGAATGTTCGACGAGGTCTTCCCCTTCCGGTTGTTCCATTCACACAGGCCAGGTATACTTCTTTGGTCAATCTTCTTTCATTCCTCCTTTCTAAATGGCCAAACCATCTATTATATGATAAAACAGACCACACGGACGGAGTAGTTCTAAAATCGAGTTGCATTAGTACCTATTTTATTAGATTATACTGCTGCATTGTGAACTTGCCAAGTATAAATTATGTTAGTACTAAAATTCGGAATAAATTTTATTATTTTATTTCAATGTATCAGTAATTTAATTAATTTTATAGTCTATTCATTTAACCAGTTTTATTAAAGCCACGGGTTAGCTAGGGTAGGTTCCTCGGTGGCGACGATCGCGGCGTCTTAACACGTGATCGGTGATCCCGTGCAAGTGATCACACCCTCATTTAGAATTCCGTATTTTTTCCTATTTTCCGATCCCCATACAGGCGCCCTCAGATATTAGTCGCATAAATTAAGCGCCTTCAATTCAGTTTTTATTGAAGTACGAATATTACAATTGAAAACTTAAAATTATAAGGCTGCAGGAATGTGCAAACTTTCAAATACCCACTGAGAATTTTGCCGTTTCAGAAGTTTTACCTGGCAGATATAAAAGTTAAATGTAACTGGAAGTACACGGGATCTTATTTTATTTAACCGATTGTTTTTATAATATAAAATAGCCTTAAATAGCTATACTGTGAAACATAGAACTGACAGCAATTCTTCCTTTTTTAGCGATGACCGCCCAAGGTATGTATGAGTTTGTCTCAACTTATAGCCATAATTCGAGAACTTCAGTGTTGCCAGTTTAGCAATTCCAAACTCATTATATTAACCGAAAGAAGCCCACTTCTAGATAAAGGCCACCCCCAAAAACCTCCACAATTGCCGGTCTTGCACTATCCACATTGCGCATTCTCAGCGGCCTCCAGTGACCTTCACCTAGGGCGCCTGCCCATGCTGCATCATCTGGTTCATGGTCGTCACTCGAAAACCTTTTTGCCCCAGTGACGTTCGGTTCCACGAGCTATGTGAGTATTGTGATTTACCCCCTACCACTTCAATTTGAAAAGTCTTCAGTTTATTACGAATACTTTAGTTCTCCGGTTCGGCAAATTCGCAGGGAAACTCCGAGCATAGCCCTCTCCATTGCTCTTTGGGTGACCCTGAGCCGTCTCATAAGGCCCATGGTGAGAGACTACGTCTCTGTTGCGTAAGTCATTCGACTTCAGACAAAGCAGGAATTTGGTCGAGAAGATGTTACGTAACTTCCTGAACGCTGCCCAGCTGAGTTGGATTCTATGAATGACCCCTTGTCGAAGTTGGATCTACCTACTGGTTGTCTGTACTAGAAAAATATAGATCTCTACAACTTCGCGTGCAGAATTTGCAACCTTAATTTGAGTGGGTGCCACATGGATGACTACCACACATTAATTCTAACAATGTTGACAACATTGTTAGAATTAATGTGTGGTAGTCATCCATGTGGCACCCACTCAAGTTCTCTCACTCTTTACAAATGAAAAATATTAACATTCTTAATATCTGATAAAAATATTAACATTCTTAATAACTAAATTTACTTATTAAATTTAAGTTTATAGCATTACTTGCAATGCAAAGCAAAAATCTAATCCCAAAAATGCGAAATCATAAATTTAATCGTTTGGCGGTTCTAGAGCCAGCACCATCTACAAATCTGGGGTGTGCCTACATGCAACTGTGAACATATCAGTCGGCCATGTTTTGAAAACGATGATACCTACATCCTCCGGAAGGGTATTAACAAGGGAATCCTAAATTTTATCTGTCGGTATGGATCATTCGTGACTTAAAGCAAAGCGCCTACCCCGGGTTGGTAGATGGTGGTTCGAGACCCCTCTGGACGATTAAATTTAAGATTTCCCATTTTTGAGATTAATTTAATGCCAGTGTGTATCGTTCGTAGCTTGACGCAGAGCGCTTACCACGGATTGGGAGATGGTGCTCGTTCGAGACCCGCCGGATGATTAAATTTATGATTTCCCATTTTTGAGATTAACTTAATGCCAGTGTGTACCGTTCGTAGCTTGACGCAGAGCGCTTACCACGGATTGGGAGATGGTGATCGTTCAAGCACCGCCGGACGATTAAACTTATGATTTTCCATTTTTGAGATTTACTTAATAAATTAATTACTAAATTACACAAAATCCTCGTGAACATAAGTAATATATTTATCCCCGCGTATTTTTAAAGCAACGTTAATATTATTATATTGCTTTTAAAATATGCTGATACATTAACCCGGATTAATATATGGTGCTCCTTCGAGACCCGCCGGACGATTCAATTTATTATTTTTTGATATTAACTTAATAAATTAATTACTAAATTACACAAATTCCACGTGATCATAAGTAATATATTATCCCCCCGTATTTTTAAAGCAACGTTAAAACATTGCTTTAAAAATATTCTCATACATTTACACTGAGTTAGTTGTTTACAACTAACTCAGTGTAGATGTGTGAGCATCTTATTGAGGAAAGTTTGAATCTTGTTAAGTTACTCGTTGAATAAAAGTTACTAACTCTTAGTCTACATGAAACGTGCCAGAACGTGCATTACTTTACCTATGTCTACAGAGCGTTCAATTACGACCTTCGTTCAAATTAGCCATTTCTCCTTGCTAAATGTGTCGTGAAGTGAAAAAAGTTTCAGCACCCTCCTTTTATGTTACTAAAGGCATTTTGCCGAAAATGAACCCTGCATTTTCTTGAAAAGTCGCTGAAAAATATATAAGTTACAAGATTTTACGTACGTTTTTTTGCATGTACCTACTATATTATGTTTTGAAAGGAGCGAGCTGGGTCGAGAGTAGTGCTCATAGCTAGTTGATTTCGCCGGTCTGAACACCAACGGCAAATTAAGGTCACACATTAATAATAATAAAAACCTCGGACATTATTCACACACGGCCATCTGAACCCAAACTAAGCAGAACTTGTACTATAAAAACCAGATAACTAATATAATACTTTTCTTTTGAAAATACATACTTATATAGAGAATTACACCCAGACTCAGGACAAACAGACATGTTGATGCAACAAATATTTGTCCTGGGTGGAAATCGAACCCACCACCTGCGGCGAGAAAAGAAAGTAGGTATCTGCCACTCACGCCGACCGATTATAAAGTCAAAATAAAATCTTCAAGATCACCATCATAATATCAGCAAAATGACTTCTACTGCTGCACAAAGTCTTCCCCCAAAGATTTCTTAAATTGCCGGTCTTTCGCTATCCGCATCCAGCGGTTTTAAGCGACCCTCACAACATCATCTGTCAATATTCATCTGTAGGAGAAAAGTTTATTGAATGGCGACCACAAACCGGAAGACGCAGCGTGCGCTGGCCATCTCGCCACTCAAGAATCTTTCTGAATAAATAAACAAATATTGAAGAGAAACCAATGCATTTTTCATTATTTTAGCACCACAATTTCAACATACAGCCTCATAAATTATGATTGCGTTAACATCGTATCAAAGTGGCAACAGGTGAAGTATGAATTAATGTGAAAACACCTGCCCGTCACATTCCGACGTAATTTTATTACGAATGGTACGTGTTAATGCTGAGTTATTGCCGAAATTTGGGTAAAAATATAATAAACAAAATGGAGAGCAGTTTTGGGCAATCTCCTTTCTGTGTGTCTCCAGTTTGGGTTGAATTAATGTACTGGAACATGATTGAACGAGCAGTTTTCCTGCTTGAGATTTTTTATTTTTCTCTGTTTATTAAGTCGTTATTATTACTTTTTTCCACTTTGACTGCCTCGTTGGTCTAGCGGTAGCGTGTTCACCCGCAGAGAACGAGGTCCTGGGTTCAAATCCCGGGTCGGGCCAAAAAAGTGATTTTGGGACTTTTCTGTAAAATAAAAAAATTCTCAGCATCAGCCCGAAGTCTGGCAGTTGGCGGTATTATACCCCCGTGTCTCGGAGAGCACGTAAAGCCGTCGGTCCTGTACCTGACCTCTTTCCGGTCGTGTCGCATAGGCGTCCCATCGGATCATGAGAGTGATGGAATAGAAAGTGCTCCTGTGTTTGCGCACACACTTGAGCACTATAATATGTCCCGCGCAGATGGCTAATCTCTGTTGAGACTGGCCGCTGTGGCCGAAATTCGGCTAGGAGGACATTATTATTATTACTTTTAAAGAGGATTCAGCTATAATTAACGATCTATTTTTAAGCTAATGTTAATCACCTTTAAAAGGAAAGTATAATGTCTTGAGATTATTAAGTAGGCTTTTAACTACATAGTGTAATGTTAGTTGTTAATTAATTCATTTATTTTTAATATGGAAGATCAACAGCTAATGATGGAAATAAGTATAAGTGAGCCAATTACAGGTCCTTATATGTTTTTTTTTAAAGTAAGTCTACAGTTTAAGCAGTTCTTTTTAAAGAAACAGTTTTTGTTAATACAAAAACTGTTTCTTTAAAAATATCGATAGTTAATACTATCGATATTTTCTGGTCTGTGCAAAAATATATTTCCTTTTTTGTTTTGTATAGTATATTTTAATTCATTTAATTTTCATATTTTATGTCACTATTTAAAAAATACATGCATGCTGTGACACCTTAAAATGTTGTGTATTTAATTATATTTCTACGCTTAATTATCTAGACGTAAGAAACTGGTTATCCAAATAAATAAATAAAATGAAAAAAAAAACTAAATTATTATTAAATGTACTTAACCTATTTTTTTTTATTTCCAACCTTAGCACAATAGGGGGACAACATAGGGGGACTTAATGCCATAGGCATTATCTACCAGTCAAACTTTGGGTGGTGCAGAAAGACTACGGTAGGTGCACTAAAATTGACAAAATTAAAATCACATTTAAACTTAATATTTTTTATGGTTTAATTCTATTCATAAACACTAGTATAACATAATTATTTATTATACATACAATTTCTACATATAAATCTATGGCAGTCACAAGAAAAAGTTAAGAGAGGTAGGGCACAGCGTTCTTTCGCTTGAAGAGCAGCCCGACTGGAGAATTACCTCCACCTTACAGAAGACATTCCTTAATAAAAACATTAATAATTTAATGTTGTGTTTCTGAGTGTGAGTAAGGTCGCCAGAGCTCTAAGCAGAGCTTGTACTATGGAAATCAGATAACTGATATCCTACATATACTACTTTTCTTTTGTAAGTAATTATACCCTGATACAGGACAAACATATATGTCCATGCACACATATATATGTCCTGGGTGGTAATCGAACCCATGACCTGGGGTGCGAAAAGAAAGCATTTGCCAACCACGCCAACCGGTCCGAAACCGAAATATCTTGGGATAACTGACACAATAATAATAATAATAAGACTTTATTTGCAGACCAAATTAGTGTCCAATAAGTAAGTAACAACTTTCTTATAAACTAGTGTTAGTAATATATATTTAAGTATTTTAAAATATGTAACAAATTTACCATTCATTGCTGCGTCATTCCATGCGAAAGGGCGCAGCAATGATTGACGTAAATACAGTCTAGCCGACTAGCAATCATGCGAAGGATCCTGTTGGTGCTGCCACGTATTCTGCGCACCAGAGATGCGCATCTCTTCGTTTCGTAGCGTAGAAACACTCTACGCGATGCTCAGCAAACATCCCTGATGCACCACAGAATCGCCGCCGTCCCACAATGCCATCTGATTCCAAAATAGGCAGAGCGTGTACTATGGCAATCAGACCGATAAACATACTTATATATTGCTTAATACATACATATTATAGATAAATAACACTCAGACACAGCAAAAATAATCGTGCTCATCACACAAAGATTTGTCCTTGGCGGGAATCGAATTCACAACCTCCGGCTTAGCGGCCAGGGTCACTAACCACTAGAGCAACAGGCCATTCATTTTTCGGTTGGCGTAATTGGTAAATACAAGCCTTTCACGCCGCAGGTCGTGGGTTTCATTCCCAGCTAGGACAGATATTTGTGTGCATGAACAGACATGTTCATCGTAATTATCTATATAAGTATGTATTTACAAAAGAAAATTAGTATGTTATCAAGTACTCAATAGCCCCGCAACGGTTATGATGTAGCTGCTATGTTATAATACTATTTTTACACTGTGATTATTTATTTGATTAGTGATTATCATTTTGTTAATTACTATAATAATTTTACATCTTAAAACTATTAATAATCGATAGTAGACTTTCAAATGGTTGTCACTGATAAAAATATAAATAGGGTAGGAGAATTATTAAAGAGGCATTCTTTGTACGACGGTAGATGAGAACGTTACTCTGTTCGATTAAATATTGTGTGTGGAAAATATCTCGGAGTTTTAATGTGCAGAACCTACGAGTGCGTAATAGTATGTAGTATATCAGTTATCTGGTTTCCATAGTAAAAGCTACTGCTTAGTTTGGGATCAGATAACTGTGTGTGTATAATGTCCCAGGATATTATTATTATGATTCAATCATTATTTGACATTAAGTAGTTTAATGAGACGGTACGACTGCTTTAAAAGGTCCATTACGTTTCGGCCGTGATTTTACCGATAAATGGCCAACATTTGCCTTATTCTGAGAAAGTGATAAACTTCGACAGCTTTGATTTATTGAGTAGTGAAGAATAGCTATTAGTAAAGTTTATAGCGGCCTCGATTTTAACAATCTTTTCTTATCTTTTTAGTTTTTCATAAAAGTCACGTTGGCGTTTTTAAATTAAATGATATGAAAATGATTTTAGCGATAGCTGACCAACTTTTGCTTTCTTAGATAAATAAGATATTTATTAGTATAAATATAAAATAATAATAATAGCTTAGTTCTCACATTTTACCTATTAAGGCATAGATAGAAATATTTACATGAAAAGAATTAAATTGATTAGAATCTTAAATTAAATCTGACATTTGAGAAATATAATTTTTTATCTGTGATGTGCAATAAAGTGTAACTATCTATCTATCAATTACAATTTATTCTGATTCTGATCTTATTATTTAAGGGAGATTTTACTTATCACACTCATTATAAATGCGAAAGTGTGTTTGTGTGAGTGTGTATGTTTCTTACTTCTTCACGTCTAAACGGCTGGAGCGATTTTAATAAAATTTGGTATGGAGTTAGCTGAGATCCTGGACTAACGCATAGGCTATAATTTATAAAGTTTTACGCGGTTAAAACCTCGGGGCACGGCTAGTGTTTAAATATGTATAAGTAATTTATGTCTTTAATAAGTGGTAGAACTACTATAGTAGATATCTCTATTAGTGTTAAATAATTATGTCTTACATTTCTTACACCATACACTACCGTACTCTTAACTCTTTACAATACCTTTATAGTCCAAATGAAGGTTGTCTGGAAGTCTATTAAACTGTGAACATCTGGAATCCCAAAAAAAAAATCAAACGCCCCTCTTAAGTTTGAAAACAAAGGAGATTTTTTCATCAGCCCGATAGCCCTTAAAATGAGGAGTCATCAGTTGAATAGCCTTCCCAGTGCTGGCGCAATGGTCCAACGTTTTATCGCTCCTGTTTCAGTATAACGATCATGGGTTAAATATGATATCGAAGGAATCGCAGTTTATTTATTAGTACAACAAATAACACTGAGTTTTATGGGTATCATTACATTATATTTATTTATTAAACGATTTTGATTGTTCCTTTTTTATATAAGTAACACAACTTCTTCTTCAACTTTTGGTGATGATGAAACATATTCTGCGTTGTTTGTAAACCTATGATGATATTCTATTCCTAAGAAAGTTGTTTGTTTTTAAAACCAGAAATGGCGCATAAAGTAACGTCAGTACTCACCTAGCCTGACCTCTTTCCGGTCGTGTCGCTAGGCGTCCCATCGGATCATGAGAGTGATGGAATACAAAGTGCTTCTGTGTTTGCGCACACACTTGAGCACTATAATATGTCCCGCGCAGATGGATAAACTCTGTTGAGACTGCCCGCCGTGGCTGAAATTCGGCTAGGAGGACATTATTATTATTATATATGTATATTGGAACATGCACATAAAATATACAACGTCTAACAGAAAGTGTGAACGTAACTTAAGGGGGTTATAGGGTATCAGGACGGCTACCTATGGACGAAACTTCAAACAGAAATAATCATTTTTATTCAACTAGTAATTTATTTTTCAATCGACAACCTACATCAATAAGTAAGATTACCGACATTATGAACAACACTAACATAACTCAGCTGCAAGGGTAATGAACCTTACCGCGAACTCTTTGGGTACCTACTACTTAGACTGTAACTAAAAAGTGTGGTTCTGTACAGTCACATAATTTATTACACGTGTTTATTTTAAGATTCAATCAAATGTTTAACTGAATGTTTGCTCTAATTTTTAAAGGTTCCCTGTTACGGCATTTTAATCTTTCGTATCTACAAATTTGATAACTAGGAAAAATCACTTAATTTAATTTATATTTATATTCCGCAAGATGTTGGATCTAGGAGAAATAAATAATTTAATTGACTTATGTAACTGCAGATATTTTTTTGTGTGGTAAATAGTAAGAATATTAAATTTTTCTTTCAGTATGTGAATTTAATCTGAACGGAAACGAATAGGTACTTAATTTTTAATACAAACTAACCAGATAAACACACGCGGTACGACTACTGATAAATTACGAAAAAATATGAATAATGTACTAGGCTCATATGAACATTATGGGACATTTCGAATTCCGTCCTGATTTTGTCGCAAGGAACTCTAATACGGCGGCGAATACAAAGGATTGATGTAGGTAAATAATAAATGGTTAAATATTTTTTTATAATCATCAAAGTGGGCCCCGCGCGTGGCGGCATCCTTGAGAGACTCAAAGATGCCGCCTCTGCGCGCCGCGCCATTTTATGTGTTCGTGTATAACTCATTGGTCTAGCGGTAGCGTGTTCAACTGCAGATAATAAAGTCCTGGGTTCAAATCCCGGGTCGGGCCAAAAAGTGATCTTCTTCTTCTTAGCGAGTCGATGGCAATCTAAACTGTGTCCGCCCAGAACTTGGCCACGAGAATCGCATTATGAGTAGCCTCCATCAGTTCTTTAAGCGTGCAGTTGTAAGGGCACGCGCTACATGATAGTAGATGTCCCATTGATCAAAAAGTGATTATGGGAATAATGAAGTCCTGTGTTCAAATCCCGAGTAGGGCCAAACGTGATTATGGGATTTTTCCGTAAAAAGATATTTCTCAGTATCAGCCCGAAGTCTGGGAGTTGACGATATTACACCCCCATGCCTCGGAGAGCACGTAAAGCCGTCGTTCCTGTGCCTGACGTCGCGATACCTAGGCGGCTCTTTTGAGTGGACTCAAAGACGCCACCAAAGGGGCCGCGTTCGAAGAAAGCCGCCAAATTCATCAAATATTGTGCATTTTTCATTTATTTAAAAATATTAAAATCATCAGTTGTTCGTATACTGCTGTCTATTTAGGTCGTGTTTAGTTACTAAATCGTCTAAAATGTCGTTTAGTAATGAGTAAAGTGTTCCGCTAAATCCTTAACTATGTCGTTTAGTGATCGTAATAATTTTGAAAATTTCGTGCATTCATCTATGAAAGAATAGAATAGAATTTAAGGCTGTTTAATTACGAGGAACCTATGTCGTGAAGGGTACAGTGTCGCGATGGAGGCCACGCCTCTTTATAACTAAGTAACATGAAAGCTTTACGATTCTATGAATATGTTGTACATGAGAGAGACTCGTGTCAGTTTAGAGTTAAGCTTTCGGTGTTGGTGCCGATTTTAGTAAACGTGAAATAATGAAATTCTTCCATCAGTACTGAAAACAACTTCAACTAGAAGTTAAACTATAAAAAGATTCTCGTAATGTGTTTGTGTATCACGTACTTATACGATGTGTATCCAATAGCTATTCAGCAGTGCTATAAATAAAAACATAACTCGAAAATAAAACAAAATATGTGTAGTGAGTGCAATCGGAATCAAACTACCAGGCGTGCATAGAAACACAGAGGTATGTCAAACAATTTCTAGCGTAAATCAGAATCAGCTGTGCTGTGTTAGTACGGATGTTCGTTATATCGATAAAAATACTTGTCGATATATTGAATGGTATATTATTTTACGATCAAGATTAAAATGATGGTATTTCGGTATGAGATTTTGTGTATAGGTAGGCTTAAGGAGACCGTATGTGCCCCTTAAGTTACGTTCACTCTTTCTGTTGCACGTTGTATATTATTCGTTTTTATTTCTTACGAAAATATGTATTTTTTTTATATCACAGGGCAAAAAACTAGCAAGTGGGTCACCTGATGGTAAGTGATCACCGCCACCCATGGACACTCGCAACACCAGAGGAGTCGCGGGTGCGTTGCCGGCCTTTAAAAGTCTGCAAACAAGTGTTGCCGACCCTTCCCCCCAACCCAATGAGCTACCTTACTCACACTCGAAAACACAACATTAAAATTTTAATGTTATTATTAAGGAATGTCTTCTGTAAGGTGGAGGTACTTCCCCAGTCGGGCTGCTCTTTGAGCGAATGAACGCTATGCTCTACCTCTCTTAAATAGTAATAGTTGTTAAAACCTGTTTCTTAATATGAATTGTTAGTACTGTTTGTTGTCTTATAAAATAAAATTATTCCATTAAGTCAATAAAAGAAATAAATGCCAGTTTATTTATACAAATTTATTTATGTGCTTATAAAACCATGGTGATCGGTGTGGTCTCATGGTTATAGTACTGATTTAATGCCCCTCAGAATAGGGACCCGTCATTTTGTAATTAAGGGCTTGATTATGCGGAAGGTCTCACCTTTGTCGTAATTATGAAAATTGGGGGGCAAACGAATGTGAGATTAAGTAGTTTAAGTGTTGATGTTGCAATCTAACTCAATTTTGAGGGCGAGGTAATTTGTATTAAGTGGTTTAAGTTATCTCGAATTTACTTTAAAGTTAGCTTTGCTTTTAGAACTTAATGCGGTATAATTAGTTCTACCTTTACAGTAACGGTTAGATTTGCCCTTATTTTTTATTGGGTACTTAATTATCGCATGGGCAGTGGTTACCTTAATGTCAGAGTAGTTCAAACTGTCCCGTGACCTCTGACATACCTTATCAACTGTTGTTAAGCTATTTCAGAGGCTACGTAAGTAGCGTATTCAACCGCGGATAATGAAGTCTTGGATGAAAATCCCGGTCGGGGCAAACGTGATTTTGGGATTTCCTGTAAAAAGAAATTTCTCAGTATTAGCCCGAAGCCTGGGAGTTGTCGGTATTACACCCCCATGCCTCGGAGAGCACGTAATGCTGTCGGTCCTGTACCTGACCCCTTTCCTGTTACATCGCTAGACAACCCATCGGATCATGAGAGTCTCGGGAAAGTGACCCTGGGTTTTCACACCCATTTGTGCACTATAATATGTTTTGGCTAATCTACATTAAGAATGGCCGCCGTGGCTGAAATTCGGCAACCAGTTCTTTGTTGCGCACTATATACACCCCTTTTCACGCAAGTCTCACTTTGTCGAAGGTTTTCTGGTAGAAAACTTATATAATTTAAGCTCACCTCTGTACAATATTTTTAAGTTTATATATATATAATTTATAAGTGTGATTGCTGTATAACTAAATTATTCCTGTAAAAATACTATCGAAATACTAAAAGTAACACCCTAAAAACTAGCCGATTTATAAAACAATATCTTTGACAATCATGTACCTAAAAAAAGAATCTAATCCAAAAGACTATTGTACCTTTTTTAGGACCTTCGCTCAGGTCTTCATATCCCTGGGTCCAAAATCGTAAAGGTCCATAAAGTTCCTAACTTACGATCAAGGAGATTGGATCCAATCTGCCTGGACCTGAGGGACTGAGAGGCTCCGTAATGGGGACATTTAGAAATCCCGTGGGTCAAGTATAAAAAAGCATAAGGTGAAAATCCTAAATAATATTGAAATTCTTGAAGCACTGTATTTTACTGCAAAAATTTGGTTAACTTAATTGAAAATTTAAATTGGAATTACCGATGTTCCGTTATTAACTTACCGATTAACATTATTCACGCACGGCAATCTGATCCCAAACTAAGCAGAGCTTGTACTCTGAAAACCAGATTACTTATATATTACATATACTACTTTTTATTTTGTAAATACATACTTACATAGATAATTACACCCAAGACACACAGACATGTTTATGCACAAGAATATCTGCCCTAAGTGGGAATCAAACGCACGACCTGCGACGTGAACAGCGACTATTTACCAACCACCCCAACCGATAACCGACCCATATCTATTTATTTTTGTATGTAATGTATGTATGTTTTGGGTGACATGTGATAAATTACTGTTTTGATACAGTAGGTTTTTATTTAAATCTAGCTGAGCCCCGCGTTAAATTTTATAAAATATGACGGTTCCTCCCCCGTAGCGTAGCGTAATAATATGTAGCCTATATGTTAACCCGTACTCTTAGTAATATTATATATTATATATAA
The DNA here is from genome assembly GCA_951640165.1 of Pseudoips prasinana. Taxonomy (NCBI): domain Eukaryota; kingdom Metazoa; phylum Arthropoda; class Insecta; order Lepidoptera; family Nolidae; genus Pseudoips; species Pseudoips prasinana. The sequence goes on along the minus strand of OX621259.1, from coordinate 9,699,724 downwards.
TTGTGTAAAGAAGTTGTACTAAATTTTGCTGCCCAATTTATTTAATTTAATTTTAATATTTATTATTATTACTGACATCTAATGTGCTTAAAGTTAAGCTAATACACTCACCCTGCCAGCCTAGTGTTATCTTTTGTCAAACTATCACATAGCACAACACTATTCACTGTTTGAAATGGAGTCCATGCAGCAAGCTTTCTCAAGCATGAAAGAGACCCTCTTGAAGCGCATGACTGACTTTGAAGAGCTCCAGAAGACACCTAGCACACCTGCCACTGCAGTCACTTTAGCAGCAGACTTTGCTGCCTTTAAGAAGTTCGTTTATGAATCATTTGGCTGCTTCCAACAACAACTGGATGCCCTTGTCCGTTGTAATGACCAAATGGAGATGCGAGGAAGGCGTAGGATGCTGTTGTTCCATGGTGTTCCAGAGGAGAAGAAGGAGGTGACCACTCAGGTTGTAGTCAACGCTATTACCAAGCAGCTGAAGCTGCCTGACTTTTCCAAAGCTGATATTCAGCGATCACATCGACTGGGCCGTGCTCCAACCTCTGACAGACCCAGGCCAATACTGGTAGAATTTACAAGTTACCAAGCTAATGATAGTGTGTGGTTTGGTAAGACAAAGTTTAAAGGTAGTGGAGTCACAATTTCAGAGTTTCTAACTAAGTCCAGGCATGAGGTCTTTATGACCGCGCGCCAGCGTTGGGGAGTTTCAAGCTGCTGGAGTCGCCATGGCATTATATATATCCAAGCTTCAACTGGCCAAATACACAAGGTCGTAACGATGGAGGAGCTCAATAAGATCGCGCTGGCTGCAATGCAGGACGACATCACGAAGGAGAGCTCCTCAACTAGCAAGGCTAGCACAGCAGCAATTAGGCCTAAACGAGGAGCTGCCACAAAGAAATGAAGTCCAGTCCTCCGACAATCCGGTGTGTAGTGCAACATGTTTTGAACATAATTACTTATTGTGTGAGTGATATATCATTTTACTCATATCTTATATTAACTATTTTTATTTTTAAGAGGCTTGCTTTTAATGTTGATACCGTCTTGTTGTTTAGTTATTAATTACTATAGGTTATCTCCCAGTTCTCTCATGTGATTACTGATTGGACAGCAACCAAGGAGTGTATAACGAACTACGTTGTGACAACACATTTAGTTTCTTATATGCTCTTTGACAACCAGTGTCTATGGGGCGTCAAGAAAAGGAGCATTAACTGCAGGTTTTTATCGAAGTGTCAAGAAAAGGAGAAGTATCTGAAACCTAGGAAATAATCTGTTAGTGTAATGTTTGGTTTCTCAGTAAATTTGAATAATATATTAATATTATTGCAGTCTATTGTGACACAAGTATACCAATTTTATTGGTAAGTATTTTGAGTAAATTTATTTCTCTTTTTCTCTATGTCCAATAAGCATTAAGCCTTTTATTTCTAATATTGATGTCATTTTTAAGTATAAGATAATACATAATTTGAGGTTTTATCATGAATTAGAACTATACAATATTATAGATTTGTACCTACTATATTGTATAGTTTTAATAAAATATTTTTAGCTGGTTAGTCAAACTTTTCTGTATTTCATTTGTTTTTTATCTTTGTTTTTATTATTTTCTATTAATTGGTGTGACCAAAATATATTTAGCACTGCACTGGCGGGTATTGAGTGTAGATTAGTGCATATAAGTTTAGTTGTTAAAATTATTTATAAGCATATTTATTTATATTTGTTATAGTATATAATATTATATGACTGATGCTGAAGATGCTGATACTGATCAAGATTTCTTTTCAGTTAGTAGTGATGATGACAGTTTTGTTAGTATACCTTCGCTCGCTGACAATCTTGAATGTGTTTTTTCTGATGTTCTTGGGAACTTCAATGTGATTCATATTAATGCCCAAAGTATTCCGGCCCATTTCCCCGATATGCTGGCAAATTTTCAATGCAAAAATATCCATGCTATCCTCGTTTCCGAGTCATGGCTAAAACCTAGTCTCCCTTCTGTCTCTTACTCACTTCCTGATTTTCAGTTAATCAGAAATGATCGAACTGGTGCAGGAGGTGGTGGAGTTGCCATATACCTACGCAATCATTTTAAATTTTCTATCCTAAGTATGTCCTTGCAGCCGCCACCTGCAAGTGCTGGTGAGCATCTTTTTCTCGAAGTTGAGCTTCACCACACTAAAGTTTTGCTCGGCGTTTACTACTGTCCCTCTCTTAGGATAAATTTTTTCTCTTCTTTTGAACAACTACTAGAAACTTTCTCACCTTCCTATAGCCATACAATTGTGATGGGTGACTTCAACACCTGTTTGTTGAAGAATGACTCTCGTTCTTCATCCCTTATTTCTGCTGCGCAATCTAGTAACCTATCTATACTTCCTCTTAACGCCACTCATCATTTTCCAAATTGCACTCCTTCCCTCCTTGATCTTATTCTTGTCTCTTCGAAAGACCACGTTGCTAAGCACGGACAGTGCTTAGCTGATGGTTTCTCTTACCATGACCTACTTTTCCTTTCCTACAAAATTCGCCTTCCTAAGGCAAAATCTAAAATAATTATGCAACGCAATTTTGGTGGTATAGACTTGGAGTGTCTTCGAGCAGATGCTGGCAGCATTGACTGGGCTCCTCTGATTTCTGCTGATTCGGTCGACGAGAAAGTTATGATGTTCAACACCAGTATTGTTGGGTTATACGATGTGCATGCCCCATTGCGTAAAATAAAAGTTAAGCATCTCCCTGCACCTTGGCTAACACCAGAAACTAAAACTCTTTTAGCTAAGAAAGCAGCAGCCAAGTCACGGTATGCGAGTAGGCCTAACGATCTTAATCGGCATAAATATATTTCTCTTCGAAATCGCTGCAATAAGGTGTGTAGGTATTCACAACGCCAACACATCCATAACTCTGTTGAGAATGGAGATCCAGCTAAAATATGGAAATTTCTGCGGTCATTGGGAATTGGGAAAGCTCGAAATGATGCTACTCCTAACAATTTAGATATTAATTCACTTAATAAGCATTTCACTACTTCGCCCAATTTCGACAGGGCAACAAAATTAAACACTTTACGTGACCTTTCATCAGTTCCCTGTCCCAGCTACTCTCCCTTTTCTCTTAGTCAGTTGTCTGATTGTGACGTTAGGAAGAGTATTCTATCCATTACATCTAACGCAGTAGGCAATGACAATATTACCCGTAATATGGTCCTTCCTATCCTTGACGAAATTCTTCCTGCCATTACCCACATCCTAAATTCATCTTTAAGCTGCGGTGTCTTTCCAGTAATATGGAAAGATGGACAAATTACTCCCCTTCCAAAGAAGGCCAATCCAGCATCCTTTTTCGACTATCGCCCAATTTCAATCCTGCCTTTCCTTTCCAAAGTCCTTGAACGCCTTGTCCACAACCAACTAAGTAGCTTTCTCACGATAAATAATCTCCTTAATCCCTTCCAGTCTGGTTTTCGTCCTGGCCACAGTACAACCTCAGCCTTGGTTCATATTACGGATGACATTAGAGCCGGGTTAGAACGTAGTCATTTAACAGCGCTTGCACTGCTCGATTTTAGTAACGCGTTTAATACTGTGGATTTTGATGTGTTACTGGGGATATTACGCTCTCTTAACGTATCTCCAACTGTTATTGACTGGTTTCGTAGTTACCTGTCTGGCCGCCGGCAGTGTGTTCGTATCGAGAATTTATGTTCTTCTTGGTGCCATACTACTGCAGGCGTGCCTCAGGGTGGCGTTTTATCTCCATTACTATTCGCAATTTTTATAAATTCCATTTCAAAAAGCCTTCTTTCTTCCTACCACCTTTACGCAGACGATCTTCAGATTTACAATCAGGCTCCATTAAATAGGCTGGCAGAAGCTGTTAGCAATATCAATACTGATCTGGTTACTATCAGTGAATGGAGTCGCACGCACGGATTACTTATTAACCCTCAGAAGACCCAGGTCATTGTTGTTGGCAGCTCGAGGATGATAGCTAAAGTATCTTGGTCTCAACTTCCACAACTTTGTTTTGGTAGCAATGTTTTGCCGCTATGTCGCGAAGTTAAAAATTTGGGCATATACTTGGACAATTGCTTATCTTGGGGCCCTCAGCTTCAATACGTCAGTCGCAAAATATTTGCGTCGATTGGATCCTTGCGAAGATTTAAAAACTTCCTCCCAACTAACACCAAAATTGCGCTTGCTCAATCCCTTCTTCTTCCAATACTAGATTACGCAGATGTCAGCTATCTTGATCTTACCGAGGCCCAGCTTGATAAACTTGAGCGTCTCCAGAACGTCTGTATAAGATTCATATTTGGTCTACGTAAATATGATCATGTCACGGAATTTCGTAACAAGCTCAAGTGGCTGCCCATTCGCTTTCGCCGGAATGCTCATATTCTGTCACTTCTATACAATGTTTTGTTTACTCCTTCTACTCCCTCTTATCTTAAAAATCGCTTTTCTTTCCTTTATGAGTCACATTCGAGGTTACTAAGATCAGCGCAAAATCTTCGATTAAAAATGCCAGAGCATTCCTCAATATTTTTTGACAAATCGTTTGCCGTGCAAGGTGCCCGGCTGTGGAATGCACTGCCATTAAAAATTCGTCAAGCGAAATCACTTCGACAGTTTCAGAATCTTGTGAAAGAACACTACTTGTCTCTTCAACATTAAAAATAGCTCTTGTGTGTGGTTATAATTTTCAAGAATGTATATATTTTTTCATTTTGTTTATATATGTATATATGTGTGTATTTATTTATTTGTATATAGTTATATATAGTATAGATGGTATGTAATATGTAAGTTAAGTATAAGTTTGTAGCGTATTAAGTTCACTATTTTAGTCATGGTACCAGTGCGTACCATTTCATCATTTTTGTACACTGGCAACTACCCAAACTCTTTTTATTCCATACTCCAATCCCTGCCTAGGTTGTCTGGAAGAGATCACATTTAGTGATAAGGCCGCCAATTGTACATTTCTGTAATGCATCCTTGTTCTTTCTATTTTATTTTACTTGGTGTACAATAAAGAGTTATCTATCTATCTATCTATCTATCTATATTCATGCAAAATTTGAAGTAAATCCATGCAGTAGTTTTTGAGTTTAGTCCGGACATACATACAGACAAACAGACAAAAATTCTTAAAACTATATTTTTGGCTTCGATATCGATTGTATATCACACCACAATTATCCTTTTTAATAAAAATTCTATGTGCAGTTTGGCTTTCCTACGATTTTATTACATGTATAGATTTTTATTTTCAACTTATGCTTTTCTTCCTTTAGGTATAAAATTTGAGAACCATGTGACGGTACACACTATTAAGACGAAGGCCCAGACACTCTTTTGTACGAAAACTTTATTGTTCACTTAACGTTTACAGTATCTACAAGATAAATGAGATGGTAGGAATAAAATCTTTGTTAGGTAGTAGGTTCATTTTCTTAGGGTCTTTAATGTGGATGCTTCGCTTGCTACATTTAAGGGGAAAATAAAGCGTTTGTTTAATCTTGACTTGCCGACTAACCGTTCGAAAGACTTTTGATCTAGTCGTAAGGGACTGCTAAACCAGAGGTCTTGGTTTGACACCCGGGACAAATCTTTGTGTCATGATCATGATCATCATAATCATATCAGCCGAAAGACGCCCACTGTTGGAGGAGGGCTTCCCCTAAAGACCTCCACAATTGCCGGCCTTGCGTTATTCGCACCCAGCGGCTTCCAGCAACCCTCACAAGATCATCGGTCCATCTTGTAGGAGGCCTGCCCACGCTGTAATATTTGTGTGGGTGTAATTTATCTAGAATATGTATGTATATAGAAATATAATAACTATGTACTGACATATATAATATATTATTATTTATGTATTTTATATAATGAAATGAAATAATGAAATTTATTCAGCACTTGGGTATTTACATACCTACACTTGTACTTGTCAAGCTCACAATATATTACATAAACACAGTTTAAAAACAGTAATTACAGCAACATTTTTTTTTAATTAGTCCGTCCGTGCGGTCTGGTTCGTCACACATATTTTTAATATCCTTAAATAAATAATAAATAGCAAATTACTAAGCTATTATTGTTATATTTGGCAATAGTATATCAAATTAAAGAATTGAAATAACGAGCAGTTGGCTAGCGCAAAAGGCTCTCAACCAGTAGCTTAATTTAAGTGACTAATACCTGAGGGCACCCTTATGGGGTTCGCGCCACAGCTCAGGCGGCCGCTGAAGTTAAAAGATGGAATTCGAAATGGGGTTCAGACCACTTGCACGGGATTACCGATCACGTGTTAAGGAGGCAACGCGATCCTCGCCGCTGGGGATCCTAGCTAGCCTGCGGCTTGCTCTAGCTGCCTAGACGTGGACGACCTGGAGAAGAAAGCCACAAAGCAACTCCGGGCTTGCTTTTTTCGTTTTCTTTTGCTTTTTGTTTTTTATATCTTTTTTTTAACATTGTTTTTTGATTTTACATTGTGATTGGCTGATATGTGGGCTAATGCACGCACAGAACCGATGAAATCTAGTCAATCAAAATAATTGTGAGGTATCATAATTGTCAATGTGGTAGATTTAACTCCGGGAGAGGAAATAATCTAATTTCACGTGTTCAGGTACGCGTTGGCGTTGATGTATGGTGACAACTGCGAATATCAGAATATCATCACCGTATTAAATCCCGTGGGGGACGTAGAAGATGGAAGCAGCGTCTCTCTTGTACTATGATCATCGTACTGGGGTCGCCAAGCCGTCTGCCAAGCGTGGGGATTTTGGGATATCCCTCTAAGATGATTCCTGGGGGAGCCTTATGTCCAGCAGTGGAGGTTTACAGCTGTTATGAGTGAGTGAGTGAGAGAGGTACGCGTTCGTACAAGTCACTCTCGTCACTTTTTTTATTCGTATGTATGTACAGTGGACCCTAGTCTAAGAAATTTTTAAGCTTTCTTCTCCCATTGTCGCGTAAATTTTTAAGCTTTCTTCTCCCATTGTCGCGTTCTCTACGCTAGCAGTAAAAATCAACAAGACGACCAATAATAATAATATCAGATATAGGCAGAGCTTGTACTATGGGAACCAGATCACCGATATACTACTTTTCTTTATTAATACATACTTAGACATGATATGAAGATAATTACACCCAGGACAAACAAACATGTTCATGCTCACAAATATCTGTCCCGGGTGGGAATCGAACTCACAACCTTCGGCGTGAAAAGCAAGCATTTGCCAGCCATGCCAACAGGCTAATAATCTTGGTTTCAGATTTTCATATGACCTCCAAACATTGCAATTATCTTGTTCGGTAATTATAGAATTAAGGCTATGTATGCCCCTTTAACTCTAAGGTTCATACCGCACTATTATGCATTGCTTTGTTACTTTGTTCGATTTTGTCAGTGTTAAAAAGGCTTTTTCTCTAAAATATTCAATGAATTAAACGGTGACAGTAATTTCAATATTTTTACTATTAGTAAATATTCTACCTATCCTGTATAACAAAATATTTTGTTGATAATGAATACAAGTTTGGATACGACTATAGGCTCAATTTTGTGCAACCATTTATGTATTAAGTAATCATTATTACAATTAATTAAGCAGACCAGAGTTGCCACCATGTTGCAAATGAATTGGGGAAGCTTAATTCATTAATTGATCTAATTTATATAACGATTTGCGTGTAAGCTGTAAGCTTTCCAAATAAAATAGGAATTTCAGTTTTATACGGTAATAACATCGAAAAAAATAGGTTTATCCTTAAAACTGAGAAGGACGCCGATCTTCAGGTCGTGACCTATATCTCTCTCTCCTGACCGTATTCGGCCACAGCGACTGGCTAACTATTGAGAGCTTCGTTTATGTGCTCTCAGGTGACTGACGTAACCTGACGTAACCTGTATATTATATATTAAGTAAAACAACTGTTGGTCTAGTCCCGAAATTCTCAAAGTTTTTTTCCAATGTTCAGTTCAGTATTCGGCTGGCCTACAAATCCACGATCGTGTTCAATATGCTCTTGGGAATGCCTCGTACCTTGTTCATAATAGAAGCGCATCGCTTACACACGATGGCGTATCCGTCATCCGTGCGTACCTCGGTGAATGTCTTAGCAATCCCATCAGCACCCTAACCATTAGTAGAGGCAGGGCACAGCGTTCATTCGCTCAAAGAGCAGCCCGACTGGGGAAGTACCTCCACCTTATAGAAGACATTTATTTATAATAACATTAATAATTTAATGTTGTGTTTTTGAGTGTGATTATGGTCGCCAGAGCTCATAGTGGTGGGGGTTGGGAGGGTCAGCAACAATTGTTTGCGGACTCTTTTCAAGGTCGGCAATGCACTCGCGACTCCTCTGGTGTTGCGAGTGTACATGGGCGGCGGTGATCACTTACCATCAGGTGATCCACTACCTCTTTTGTCGCCCACTTATATAAAAAAAAAAACCAGAGCGTTCTGTGCCATTTGCGTATAGCGCTATCAGCTACCAGCGTTTACCCACAGATTGCAAGTGTAAAACGACAGACAATAAGTTTTAAATGAAGTCTTTTTTACTTGTTTCATAAATTGTGCAAATCTACGGGCCAGCATGTTGAATCGGACAGCCAATGCCCTTCGCTCTCGCCCTTTGTCCTTATTGCCTTTAAGGTCTTCGGAAAACCAGTGTAATCGAATAAAATATCGGTACCACCAATTAGGGGGCCTGCTGACGCTGCGTCTTCTAGTTCGTGGTCGCAATTCGGGGCAGAAAGTTTCTTGAGTGGTGACTACGAACCGGAAGACGCAGCGTGGGTAGGCCTCTACAAGACCGTATACCGAGTCGCTGGATGCAGACAGGATAACACCAGCAATGGTAGAAATCTTTGGTGGGGCCTTTTTCCAGCTTTTGGCGTTTTTCGGCTGATATGATGATGATGAATAGATGTACAAATGCCAGCACATCAAGCTACCCCAATCTGTCAAATTTCTCCAACTGAAAGTAAACCTTATGTTTATGTGAAAAAATTGAAAATATACAAAAGAAATTGGACATATTGGAGCAGCTGGATGTGCTGGCGACTGTGCACGAATAAAATTAAGAGAGGCAGGGCATAGCATTCATTCGCTCAAAGAGCACCTTACAGAAGACTTTCCTTAATAATAACATTAATAATTTAAATGTTGTGTTTCCGAGTGAGAGGTCGCCAGTGCTCATTGGGATGGGGGAAGGGTCAGCAACACTTGCTTGCTGACTTTTAAAGGCCTGCAACGCACCCGCGACTCCTCTGGTGTTGCGAGTGTCCATGGGCGGCGGTGTAACTTATCATCAGGTGACCCACTTGCTCGTTTGTCGCCCTGTGATATAAAAAGCACTGAATCGAGAATCTTCCTCCTTTTTGAACTCTGTTTAGTATGAAGTAATCTTGAATGACATGATTCTCCATTTCATTACATCCACGTTTTCCTCAAACATCAAACGAGACACAATATTTCTACGAAAGAACTTGGATACCCAACATACGAGTATGTGTATTGTGTATACTGAACAAAGTTACGCAACGCAACTTACCTAATAAATCGCGTAACTACTAGCCGTATTTACGCGCCTTAAGTTAAATCGCAAGAGATTACGTGAACTGTATATTGTTTTAGTTTGGATGTTAAGTGACGCTAAAAGTTTTTATAGACGAATGAACTTTTAGTACGATCTTGTTCCTATTTTGTTTTGATTGGGTTCGGTAGTTTAGTTATATTGAATTGGGGATGTATGTACTGTTGACGCGATAACGTTTATTTGTACGTTATCTTAAGTGTATTGAGACCTTTGTTAGTATATCACACTAATATTATAAAGGCGACAGTTTATGAGTGTGTGAGTGTTTATGTTTGTTACTTCTTCACGTCTAAACGTCTGGAGCGATTTTAATCAAATTTGGTATGGAGTTAGTTGACACGCTAGATTAGCACATAGGCTATAATTTATAAAGTTTAATGCGGTTAAAACCGCGGGGCTCAGCTAGTTTAAGATAGTTTCTTAAGAGACTTAAGAGGTACTGATAGCCAGAAGCTATCATCGATCCGAAAGTGATTAGCAAGGTTAAGCAACTAGGCTCGTGGTCAGTCCATAGTTGGGTGACCGCCAAAGTGGCTTCATTTTGTGGCTTAGACTGCACGTGTGGCGCAGTGGCTAAGACAGTCACCTCGCCGCTTCGTGCCCCGGGTTTGATTCCCGCGGCGGACAACTATTTGTGTGACACATAAATAGTTGTTCTGAGTCTGAATGTAATTTGTGTCCGTTTATTATATGTTTTTAAAGAACCCCGCGACACAGGGATTAGATTTCCTAGTGCGGGCGTTGTATTAAAAAAATAAAAAAGCGTCTCCGTGCTTCGAAGGGTACGTTAAGCTGTCGGTTCCGGTTGAAGCCATGAGGCAACAGTCGTTAAGCCATGTCAATGGCCCAATGAGCGGCTTGAACAGCTCTGACACTAGGGCAACCACCTCTCATACCATAAGTAAGTAAATAGGCTTTAGAAATGACTACATCTCTCCTCCTAAATGACAAATCAGGTAATTAAAACCTCATTACATTTATGTACAGACGCCAGCACGTCAAGCTACTCCAATCTGTCAAATTTCCCCAATTGAAAGCGAACCTTATGCTTGTGTGGTAACGTTGAAAATCTATAAAAGAAATTTGACAGATTGGGGTGGCTGTCCCTCCGACCGATACGTGCAGGAGTTCCCCAAGGCTCAGTCCTTGCCCCGCTCCTGTTCTCGCTGTACACCAGCGACATCCCCAGACCCAAGAAGGCTCATCTAGCCCTCTTCGCTGACGACACGGCTCTCTACTACTCCAGTAGGGACCCGTCAGCCATTCACCGAGAACTCCAATCCTCAGCCGATGCCCTCGGCAAATGGTTCAGGAAATGGAGGATCGAAGTCAACCCGACCAAGAGCGCAGCCGTGCTCTTCTCTAGGGTAAACCCCGCGCCCACCACAGATCCCGTCCGAATGTTTGGTAAACCGATCCCCTGGGAGAGGAAAACCAAATACTTTGGAGTGATCCTCGATCAGAAGTTAAACTTCAAGGACCATCTGAGATACGCTCGCAACCGTGCCTCATTTGCCCTTTATCGATTACACAGCCTCCTGAATGCACGCAGCAAAATGTCCCTTGAAAACAAGGTGAGAATTTACAAGACGTGCATTCGACCCATGATGACCTATGCGAGCCCGGTCTTCGCGCACGCTAAGGAACATCTCATCCACCTCCTACAGGTAGTCCAGAACAAGTTTATGCGACGAGCCGTGGGCGCACCATGGTTCGTCCGTAACAAAAGCCTCCATGCCGATCTCCAATTGCCTACCATCAGGCAATGGATGAAGCAAACGTCCAAAAGGTATTTTGACTCTGCCACTCACCATCCAAGTAAATTGGTGGTACAGGCGGTCAATTACACTCCCCTCCGACTCACAATTAAGCACCGTCGTCCGAAGCACGTCCTAGATGAACCGGACGACGAGACCACCGTTTACCTTGAGCACATCAAATCGATTAGAGACTCTCGCAACACTGCACAGCCGATATTTCGTACTCGCCGGACGCGAGTACGACCGCGAACGCGTCGCGACCACCAGCGTCCTCCATGACCCTTAGTTTGCATTCGATCCGATGAATGCCCGCTCCGGACCTAAACCGGTAGCGAGGCCCGCGTCGCGCATTAACGTAGAGCGACAGTTGCACAAAATCCCTTAAAACCACGACATCTTGCCCTCTCCACGTCAGTATCCGCCCAGAGCCGAGGTTCGAGCCCCACAGGGGGCGCCCTCCGGCACGGGTACTTAGTTTGTAGTATATATTTGCTAGGCCGGTTAGAGCCCACGCTCACCCCTACTGTCCGGTGAAGCAGTAAAAGCCGAGAGGCTAACTGCACGCGTCACGTTAAAAAAAAAAAAAAAAAAAAAATGGGGTGGCTGGATGTGCTGGCGTCTGTACATTACTCTAGTAAGTAGAAAGAAATGGTATAAAATTCTATGAATACTGAAAGCCAAGCCATTACCGAGAATAATTTCTTTTATCAACACATATCAAGCAAAAGACAAACGTGAGTTTTGGATATCTCATCTTTTCTAAAACTTTGAGTCAGTCTATTCACCCATTTTTATCCAGTGCAAGCATCGAACCCGGAACTTAAGGACGTTGTGGTAGTAACGAAACCACTAACTACTGCATCTCACGGGATATCAATTTCCTATTTTTGTTGTACTTAGCTATATTTAATGTAACATTTGCTGAGGTAGTCGCCTTTTCTAGCTAGTACTTATAATGTTGCATGCTTCATAAGTGTTATATAAACTAAACGTAATTAGTTATATCGTCTTAGATGTAAACTAAGTTAAGGATTATCTGTGCTTGTTGGAAATAAACCTTTTTTTTCTATCTTTATTTGTAACTAGCTGTGCCCCTCGGTTTTATCTGCGTTAAACTTTATAAATTATAGCCTATGTGTTAATCCAAGGTGTCAGCTAACTCCATACCAAATTTTATTAAACTCGCTCCAGCCGTTTTTGAAGAAGTAACAAACATACAAACTCACATAGTCACACACTCACAAACTTTCGCCTTTATAATATTAGTGTGATAACTTTTATCAACCAATACACAGATAAGAGTGTGAAATTGCGTTGAAAATTGCAAGACCTCTGCATTCAAGAACTATTCTAATGAGAATTTCTGCAAGGGATCTATGCATAGAATCTGTACGTAAGCACCAACTCACCTTTTCTCTTCAATGCTAGACTAAAGGTATGCAACCTTAATAATCGTAAAAATGTAGCGGCGCAAGTGATAAGCGTTTAGAATATAAATATGAAAATTTACAGAAAAATATAATAATGTTAGTTAATACTGTTAGTTAAAATTAGTTATTAGTTAAAATTAGTTATTAGTTAGTCGGTTAATTTAAGTTAGTTTAATTTAGTTTTTATATGAAATAGATTACAAGTTATATTTTAGTTTATTGTTAACCTAGTTATGGAACAGACCATGCTGTGGCTTCCTGTAATTGGAGGAGCACACTTGTAAGGACCTGTATTTTTTTGTTTTGTTTTGAGATTGTATGTGTGTATCCTCTGTTGGAGGTCCATAAAAATAAATATATAAATAAATAATATATTCCTGGGAAATTATTCACAGACGACCATCTGGTCCCTAATTTTGCAAAGGTTGTAGGTACAAGTAATAGGTACTATGGAAATCAGATACCTAATATACTACTTTTCTTTTGTAAATACATACTCATTAGTTAATTACACCCAGACACAATACAAACAGACATGTTCATGCACACAAATATCTTCCCTGGGCAGGAATCGAGCCCATGACCTGCGCCAACTATCCCCGTCTTCTAGATTACATTTACTCTTCGTCTACTGCTAAGCTCTAATTAAATATGGAATGAATAACATACCAATGGAAATGCCATTTCTTCTTTTAGTCATAGACCGCATCCCCGCATACTTTCAATAAGTTAGTTACCAAAATATTCTCTAGAAATACTTTATAAAGCAAAACAACGTTTGCCGAGTCAGGTAGTAAAGACAGCCGTAAAGAGGTTTATAATAAAGACTGGTAACTCTCCCACAGTTACCCGTTACTAGAGATGTGAAATGACTGAATATGACTACTCACAATTGTCATAAACCTTAAATGACCGGTCATTTACTGTCAAATTCAGTCAATTTGACTCAAATATTATTGTCTATTCTCGACTACCACCCATTTATTTATTTATTTAGGTACCCAATTTACATGCAAGTTTAAATGAAGCAACGTTTTATTTTGTATTATATCATGACAGGATAAGACCACATCAAAGTCGGTGCGCGAGGCGATGCAACGTTGCCATTTTGTCTTAAATGCACGCATGATTAGAAACGTAATATGATTAACACTATATAATAAATAACACTATATACGTCATATTTCCCTGCGAGATTGAATCAGAAATGATGAGATCCGCAGGCGAACCAAAGTAGCCGACATAGCCCAACGAATTGCGTAACTGAAGTGGCAGTGGGCAGGGCACATAGCTCGTAGAACTGACAGCCGATGGGGCAGAAAGGTTCTTGAGTGGCGTCCACAAACCGGAAGACTCAGCGTGGGCAGGCCTCCTACACGGTGGACCGACGATCTTGTGCGGGTCGCGGGAAGCCGCTGGATGCGGGCAGCGCAGGACCGGCTATTGTGGAGATCCTTGGGAGAGGCCTTTTTCCAGCAGTGGACGTCTTTCGGCTGATATGATGATGGTGATATACGTCATAAAAACCACTTTTTTGTTTCAATTTAGAAGTTCTAGACTTTTATCAACGACAAAAACTTAAAAGGTACTAAAATATGACTGAAATCAAATTGACTGAAAATGACCATTTTTGATAATTAATGACCATTTTTGACCAATTTGACCGTAAATGACAGTCAGTCTAATTCAGTCACTTTAGTCATTTTCAACACTACCCGTTACAGTTTCACTAGAGTTTAAGCTGAAGCTAATAAATTTTAGGTACATCTTCACCGCATCATCATCAGCCTGATATCGTCCACTGATGTACATAAGCCGTCTCCAAAGGTTTCTATAACGTAGCCTTTTGGAGGAGTTTACCATAGTCCCCGTGGGTGGATGCAGTTAGGGGGTAGCTGGTACATAGGTGGCGCTACTACCGGACAGCCTGGTGTATCCCTTAGTCACATTTAACACCACCCACTTGATGATATGGGGTGACTCTGTTATTCTTCTTGGGCCGGAAAACACAAGGCTAATTTTAACTATCACAGTTTAAGGGCATTTTCTAAACTATTTGGTTTACTAAAAACACAAAGTTGGTACATATCACATACCGAAAATGCTAAACACATTTGGTTTAATCTATTTTATACTTGACTACTACTGCCCTGCGGTTTTACTCGCGTAAAATTTTATAAATTATCACAGCTCCTCCCCCGTACCCGATAGCGTGATAATATGTAGCCTATATGTTGACCCGACCTCTTGGTAATATACATGCAAAATTGGAAGTAAATCCATGGCGTACTTTTTTAGTTCAGCCTGGACATAACATACAGACAAACAGACACACAGACAAAAATGCTAAAAACTATATTTTTGGATTCGATTTCGATTGTAGGTCACGCCCCAAGTATCCTTTTTTAAAATTATTCATTATACAGTTTTGTCTTTTCTACAATTTTATTATATGTATAGATTGTGGGAGATTTACGTGGATGGAAACTCTGATTTCGTGCGCGATCAAAGCTTAACTAGAATTTGTGTGCCGTAAACGGAACTTAAAATCAACATTTATACTAGATTTAGTGGAACTAACTTATAATGAGTTCAATGAAACTTTGTTTTTGCTTGTATATACAAACAGTGAAATCGGCTCTTGGTATATTATAACGTGCTCAAAGAGTGTGTACAGAATCGTTGGAGAACCAATAAATGATTTATTTTTAACATGATGTTTATTTTAGCTTAGAATGTTTTCACTGCTTCACTGGACAATAGAGGAGAGCGAAATGAAACTACAAACTAAGTACCCCCGCCAGAGGGCACCACCACCTTTGGATTTAGAATTTGGACTCTGGGCGTTTACTGTCTGGGAGTTGGGTGAGAGGATCGTATCATTTTAGGGACGTTTTACGTTAACACGCGACACGGGCCTCTCGTACGATTTAAGTTCAGTGAGCGCATTTTATAGATACGAATTATCGCCAGACTCACGCCAAACAGACATGTTCATGCACAAAAATATCTGTCTTGGGTGGAAATCAAACCCACACCTGCGGCGTGAAAGGCAAGTATTTACCTACCACGCCGCAGGTCGTGGGTCTGACTCTGGCAATAAATACTTATATAGATGATATCATTATCTATATAAGTATGTATTTAAAAAAAAAAGTAGTACATGTAGTATCTCAGTTATCTGGTTTACATAGTACAAGCTCTGCTTAGTTTTGGATCTGATGGCTTTGTGTGAAAAATGTTATTTTTATTATGACCCGTTAGTTAACTAAAACGAGGTAGAGGTCCTACCTACGTACTCTCTCAGGCACGGAAATGAAGGTAACACCACCAACTTTCGGACTGCTGTTTGATACTGAGAATTAACTTAGCAGTAAAATCACAATCAGTTTTTTGGCCCACCCCAGCACTTGAAACTAAGGCCTCATTTCTTTCCACACGGAACCGCTCAGAAACGAGGCAGTCAAACAGTGCATACATTGCCCCACACGTCATTCTCTGATATTCACCACTGATGTAAGCGACGCGTCGGCATTGCAGTCTGGCGGCGCCGAGCGGCACTATTGTGTCGTATTCGATAGTATATGTTATAAGTTTACAGCGCTCATGTTTAAAAAGTAAGAATTGTGCTCTTGTACACATTTCAATTGTGGAGAATGATTATTTCACCTGCGCAACACAAGCGTATTCTTGAAGTCAAATTCTATTGCGTCAATAGGTCTCCGTTTCTGTGATGGAACATGGTACTGCCATATAAACGAGGCAGACAAACAGTATATACATTGTACCACACGACATTCTCTGATATTCACCGCTGATGTAAGCGTCGCGTCGGCATTGCACTCTGACGACGCCGAGCGGCACTATTGTGTCGTATTCGATAGAATATGGTATAAGTTTACAGTGCACATGGTTAAACATCGCATCTCATGTAAGAAGTAACTATTGTTAATATCGTCGTCACAGTAAAATGGTGTACACAGTAAACTTGCTGTGTAGCTCAGGGCAATATTTTTTCAATTTCAAATTTAATATGAACTATTTTAGGCAATACACGCGTTTTTATGGGGTCAAATCGTATTACATCCATAAGTTTCAAGTCTTGTGATCTTACACGTGATGTTCGAGTGGAGCCGTCGGTCGGATGTTGGCCACAGCCGCCAGTTTCAATGGAATCTAACCATTTCATCATACCAACCATTTGCGCTAACACAGGGGCACTTTCTATTCCATCACTCTCATGATATCTGTCCCGTGTGGGAATTGAACACACGACCTGCGTCGTGAAAGGCAAGTATCGCGAACCGGCCCGTATTATATTTAATTTTATTTATTACTAGCTGTGCCCGCGACTTCGTCCGCGTGTAAATTAGTTTATTTTGTTTTATTTTTGTTTTTTAGTAAAATAAATGACTTTTCTAAAATAAAAGTAGCCTAAGTTACTCCTTATTACATCAGCTACCTACCAATAAAAGTCCCGTCAAAATCGGTCCAGCCGTTTCAGAGATTAGCCGGAACAAACAGACAGACAGACAGACAAAAATTGTAAAAAATGTTATTTTGGTGTATGTACCGTATATATATTCATATTTATGTAGTAAAAACCGGTTATTTCAATATTACAAACAGACACTCCAATTTTATTTATTTGTATAGATGTAGTTTTAAAGCACTTAACACTAAGTGGCCTTAAGCTTGTTATCCTACTTAGAAGCATAAAAAATCACTCTTTATAACCACCAACCCACTCTTCTAATCCATGGTGCCGGCAAAATAACACGACTGGATTATAATTTGTCGCAGCACTAACGATGTTTTCCCGTTTTTAATTAAATACACTGCAATCTTTCACACTGCCTTTTATATTATTATTAAATGCTAGTGGTTCACCATGGCTTTCTAAGGGTAGATAAAAGGATAAATAAGTATTTTGAATGAAAAATTTACACCAAACTTTATTGATGTTGAAGCGTTTGAGGCGTGGTTTAAAAATAGAATTAAATAAATCACTTCTCAACACTTACAAAATATATTGTTTCGTACCAATTCTGAACGTATCGTATTGAAGATTTCAGAATGCATGATACGGGCATCAGGATTCTAGCTGTCATCTGTCATTTGTCAGTGATCTGTCTCTCAATCGAAAAACGTGGCGCCATTGCTGTTTACCTGTTTTCCTTTGGAAAATTCGGGTATATGGGGTTCTCTGGACCACATATTTTTTGAATACTCTAAACTTAATTCTGCTTTTAATTTGTACAGTTGCCTCCCTAATTTAAAAATCCCTATCCCCATTAACTTTTCATCATTATTGACATTTTCATCCCCAGAAATTGTCAAACTTTTAATGGCTTTTATCCGATGCAATCGCATCAAATTGTAGGTAACCCCCTATCTATGAATGTTGTGGTAGCATATCTATATATATAAAAATCAATGCCACTTTTTTTTTTATATGACGGACGACAAACGAGCAAGTGGGTCACCTGATGGTAAGTGATCACCGCCGCCCATTGTCACTCGCAACACCAGAGGTGTCGCGGGTGCGTTGCCGGCCTTTAAAAGTCAGCAAACTAGTGTTGTTGACCGTTTCCACACCCCAATGATTTTCGTTGTAATGTTATAACTCAACAACGCCTTTACCGATTTGGCTAATTTTGGTCTTGAGTTATTCGTGGAAGTCCAGGGAAGGTTGTACTAACCTAGTAGAGAAACCTGTAGAGAAAATTTAAAAAAAGTCTTGAAAAAGTGTAAAATCAACATCTTTTAGCAATTCAAATATTTTTTTGTTTGAATAAATGAACTTAATAATCATTTTTTTTTATTACTATGCCTTATACGTAGCGAAGCACGTACCGGGCCGCTAGTTTTTAATATTTTAACAATTAGTCATGTTCATATTTATTATTTATTGAAATTGTGTATTATGATTATTATGTCTGTTTCAGTGTTATAACACATTCAGCAAGATACACAATTTGTGATATCAATGTAGTGTCGTTAAAATTGAACTAAATTATTTCACGTTTTCCACATTTCACAATCTGACATTGACAGAATTGTCGACATCGGCACTAATTGCCATATATAAAAAGCAGAAAAAAAACGTGGCTTTGTGTAAAGTAAGTTTAAATATTATTGTAATTAAATTGTAGCTTGCAAATAGCTTGAAAATTAGATTGATAATAAGTGCGGCACTAAAATTAGCTTGTTGTGTTGTTTATTTGTGTTCGTCAAATTGTTGTTTTGCGATATGTGTGTGTGTTTATTGTTTCCTTGAGATGAAAATATTGTTTTAACATTATAATAATATTATTCCAATTTGTAAAAGAGATACGATACGATTGCGTATCGTATCTCTTTTCAGGTTTTCTTTAAGGTTTTCATTCACGTAGACTTTAAAAAAGCGCTTGTAAATAGTCAGAACATGTTTGTAGTATTATAGTTGTATACATTATTATTTCTAGTAACATAGATATTTAGGTACACATTGTATTGATAGTATAAAAACATTAATAAAATTTATTTTATAACAGCAATGATATTTAGCTAGCTCGTATCAAGTTATTGTCAAGAGATTATGTTTCAGTTTAATTATCTAGTTTAAGTCTAATTATCTAGTTTAAGTCTAATATTTGTAATACATATTGGCAATGGTTCTGTCTATATTAAGGTGATATTATTATGACGGACCTTATGTTCGACAAGTATATTTGACAATAGCTAATATTTGCATTAATTTAATACCTATTCTGTTAATTTTCATTTATTCGTTATATTGTAAACTTAATCGTTTTTAAATCAAACACATTTACTTGATATAAATCAGTGACAGTTTATACAATCTATTGTCTATTTCATATGCTACTAATATCATAAATGCGAAAGTTTGTGAGTGTGTGAGTGCGCATGTTTGTTACTTCTTCACGTCTAAGCAGTTGGAGCCATTTTAATAAAATTGGAATGGAGTCAGCTGACTCCCCGGATTACAACATAGGCTATAAATTCATAAAGTTTTACGCGGGTAATTATCATATCATATATGTATGCGAAGGTTTGGGAGTATGGATGTTTCTTACTCTTTCACGCAAAAACTACCGAACGTAGTTTGATGTAACTTTCTAGTAATATAGCTAGACTATAATTCATACAGTTTAACGCGGACGAAACCGCGGGGCATAGCTAGTATTGAATAAAATGGTAAGAGCAACACTTTAATACACCAATAACTATAAAACTTTTATGGTAGTACAGACGCCAGCACGTCCAGCTACTCTAATCTGTCAAATTTCTTTTATCGATTTTCAACTTTGTCAAATAAGCATAAGGTTCACTTTCAATTGGGGAAATTTGACAGATTGGGGTAGCTTGATGTGCTGGCGCCTGTACCTAAATCTGTTTGCATGTGGAGTAATAAAGTATTCAGTATCGAAGAAACCTACAATGAAACTTCTGTAAAAGTGAGAAAGATCCGATTGTTTGCTTGAAAATTTAAACTATCTTAAAATTAGGTGTGTAATAATTGATTGTTAAAAGTAAATCCTACATTTTTCACCAATACACAATAAATTACATTATGATTTTTCCTGGTTGAGATTGAACCCACGACCTTTCGCTTAGCAGTCATTAACCACTAAATTAAGAAGCCATAAAAACGCTTTTTGTGCAATGTAACTATGTAAGTATAATTATAATAAAATATACTTTCAGGTGAACTAACCACATTGAAATCGGTTCATCTGTTGAGAACATTCAATGCTTTGGACAAACAGACATAAACTTAAAATTAAACTAACACCCTTCCCTACGTCTACTAGGCTACGCCCCGACGTAGGTATTACGTCGGTGCGAAAGCCGTTTCATCGAATTCGATTGAACAAGGCTTAGCAGTATGATATTTTCGCAGTAAAATCGTTCGGAGTACAGTTTTTAGATGTAACGAAACATCGCAGTAACAAGACGTTTATTAAACAAGGTTACGCAGTATAAAGATGTCGTTGAAAGGTTTTCGAAGAAACAAAATTCGTTGAAACGGCTTCCGTACTGACGAAGGTATTCACTTCTAAACATACCCGGGTTATACATATAAACGATTATAACAGTTAACAAATTAAATAATCTCAATTAACAGCGTTTGAATTTCTATACTCAGAGACTACTCCATACATATATATCTAACAATTTTAATAGATTTATGCTAGAACTTGTGAACGTGCCCGTTTTGAAATGTGTGCAATTTCTGTTACGTTTATTTTATTTACTTTTATAACATTTTGGCATGCTCTATTTTTCATCGGAATATAACTGTTGTACAGACGCCAGCACATCAAGCTACCCAAATCTGTCGAATTTCTTTTATAGATTTTCAACTTTATCACAAAAGGAGAAGGTTCACTTTCAATTGTGGAAATTTGACAGATTGGGGAAGCTTGATGTACTGGCGTCTTTACAAATGTGAAGATAGCGTAACATTTTATATCCATTGACCGTTTTGTTTTTGACAACTACAACTATCGAATAAACATCGTTATTGGATTTATTTAGCAGTTGCATTTTTGTATTGACATTATTCATTACAAATTATGCCGGGAGTTTTGGCTGCAACGCGGAAAAATACACATCGCATTAATTCATTTTCTAAAAGTGGTGATTTTTTTTTTCACTGCACTTGGCTTATGAGATATTTACTACAGTAAGGCAGCTAGTACAGACGCCAGCACATCAAGCTATCCTAATCTGTCAAATTTCCCCAATTGAAAGGGAACCTTAAGCTTTTGTGATAAAGTTGAAAATCTATAAAATAAATTTGACAGAATGGGTTAGCTGGATGTGCTGATGTCTGTACATAGGTGGTGCTGCTGCCCGACTACCTGGTGTATCGTTTAGTCGCCCTTTACGACACCCAAGGGATGGTATGGGGTGGTCCTGTTATTCATTATAAGCCGAAGATCACACAGCTAAAATACGCTAGTTTGTGTTGCACACTTCACACTAATATTATAAAGGCGAAAGTTTGTGAGTGTGTATGTTTGTTACTACTTCACGTCTAAACGGCTGGAGCGATTTTAAATAAATAAATAAAAAAGGTTATTATTCACGTAGACTTTAAAAAAGCGCTTGTAAATAGTCAGAACATGTTTGTAGTAATATAGTTGTATACATTAGATATTATTTCTAGTAACATAGATATTTAGGTACATATTGTATGAAAACATTTATAAAATTTATTTTATTACAGCAATGATATTTAGCTAGCTCGTATCAAGTTATTGTCAAGAGATTATGTTTAATTATCTAGTTTAAGTCTAATATTTTTAATGGTTGTGGTTTTAATGGTTAATGTCAATGGTTCTGTCTATATTAAAGGTATTATTATTATGACGGACCTTGTGTTAATAACGACGGTCGCGCTTTAATGCTACCACCGGATCCAATGCGCCCCAACTGAGAAGACCCAGCGAAACAAACTCAGTGGGTTCATCTACTACCGGTTTCAACACGACCCAGTTGAGACGGTCCGGCGAAACATACTCAAGCGGGCATGAACACGGGATTTGGTCCAATTAGAGTAATTATTTAGTAGGCAAACACAATATATGCTCGATCGGTTGTCTGAATGCTTATTATTTTAGATTATATTTAGGTATACAAAAGAAAAACTTCGAAACAATAACATTATTCATTTTGAGACAGAGTCAATAATTTTAAATTAAGTATATGATAGCAATCATTTACAGATAGTTCACGTAACACAGCAGATCAGTCATGTCTATATGGCTACAAGATCTCCAGCGAGCGATGTGCAGGTAGGAAGTGAGAGCCAGACGTCTTTGTCATCGATGTACTCTTTAGTGGTGTAATAACCCCTAGCCATAAGTATACGTTTAATATGTGTTTTAAAACTTGTGTCAGGCAGATCAGTAATTTGAGTAGGAAGC
Source organism: Pseudoips prasinana (assembly GCA_951640165.1). Lineage (NCBI taxonomy): Eukaryota > Metazoa > Arthropoda > Insecta > Lepidoptera > Nolidae > Pseudoips > Pseudoips prasinana. Next base: position 9,676,952 of record OX621259.1, on the reverse strand, counting down.
TTGTTATAAAACCTAATACAATTTCCAAAAATTATTTATTAGTTTTGCTTACTCTAAAGCCTGGCATGGCTAGTTTGTTTTTATTCCTAGTATTTATATTATGCAGTTCACTTTTCTTTTTATAATTATGAATATTTTTTCTAACAAACATTATATTCTGATATATATATTCCGATGGCACAGTAAGTATATTTGCCTAAACCATAAATGGCTCTGACTGCTCTTTTCTGCAATACAAAAATAGCACCTATGTCAGCCGCCGAACCCCACAGCAGAATGCCATACGACATAATGCTATTGATTTTAATAAAAGGAGAAGGAAACTTCTGGGCCCAGCAGTTAACTACTTGAAATGTGGATTAAAAAAACTGTTATATTTTTCTAAAGGAAATCACAAAATATGGTATCATGTTTCTATCTAGGAAGCGAGAAAACTTAAATTAAGTTATGAAACGAAATAATCGATAAAATAATGATGAATTGCTAGCAATCGATTAAGAATAAATCGGTAAAATCTCAGAACATGTTTGAAAATCGAGTGACAAGTGTTTTTCGTGGAATCGATTCATAGCGTATCGTATTCCATAAATTTTTCTTCGGGCAACACTTCTCTGCCTGACAGCCTTTACATGCTCTTTGACTGTCACTCGTTCGCTATCTTTCGTTTTAAGTGCGCACGTATTTTCCATGTTTTATTTGCGGTTTTCTAAGACTGTAGTGACTGCTTGGGACGTGGGGGATCCAAACGTGCCAGATCTTCGACATGTCACACTCTCCATGCATAAAACCATAACATAACCGAAGCCATACAAAAATATTTTTTTAAAAAACTACAATGTTATAATATAACCTCACTTTTACTATAGTTCATATAACTTGATTCCTGGATAGCCAAATTTCACCAAAATTTCAGTGAGGTCTTGTTATTATATCCTCTCACAAATAAGGCTAGTTTGATTCAGTTAACACCTGGGCCCAGGAATGTATGGAGTCATTCCCTTCTCCTTTGGTATGGAGTTAGCCGACACCCTGGAGAAATAACACATAGGCTATAATTTATAAAGTTTAACGCCGGTAAAACCGCAGGGCACAGCTAGTATTAAATAATCATTATCATATCAGAGGAAAGACGCCCACTGCTGGACAAAGGCCTCCCTCAAAGACCTCCACACTTACCGGTCTTGCGCTACCCAAATCAAGCGGCTTCCAGCGATCTTAACAAGATCGTTGTCACGTGGGCATGCCCACTTTGCGTCTTTCGGTTCGTGGTCGCCATTCAAGAACCTTTCAGCCCTCGCGGCCGTCGGTTCTACGACCTATATGTGTCCTGCCCACTGCCACTTCAGGTTGAAATAAACTTTCACTTCATATGAAATACAAAGCCATAGTCAATTAGGTAAATACTTAGCATCAGCGGGACCTCATGAAACCTATTTCTTTTATACGTTTTCTTTCATCAAACACAAAAGCAAAAGCTTATTCAATTTTCTATTTAGATAATTTGACGTTGAAAACCCTAATTTAGTCATTTCCCGTTCGTGCAAAGGGGTCAAAACAAAATATTAAAACATGTTTGACCATAGGGTTGAATCAGTTGAATATAATATTTATTTACAGTGAAAATGTTAACTTTGCAAAAGTTGTAAAAGCAATTGTTTGAAGACATACCTACCTAAATAAACAAATCTTACCTAGTGCTTCCAATCATGCAGTAGTTCCCATTTTTGATATTAGATTTATTATTTACGTAAATTACAAAATTGTTTATAAACAGCGGAGAATCTTAACTTACAAACAAAAAATAAACACAATTTAATATGATAATCTCTTTCTTTTCAGTTAAAGATCGTAGGTAAACAATTTTAAACACAGAAAATAATATGGGTGATCATCAACTGTTTGTTTTTGATTGTCAGAAATGTCTAAATCCGCAGCCGAACTGAAGACACCGACATAGCCCAAAGAATTACCAAACTGAGAGGGCACATAGTTCGTAGAACAGACGGCCGCTGGAGTGTACTACGTGAGCTCGACAAATGGATGTGCGATTAACGCTTATGCGACAAAACTGTACTGTGTCTCACTATAGTTCAAAGCGTGCATTTGACGACAGTGCGACACCCTGAAGGTCAACATCTCGTACAAAGCGATTGGCTTTCTTTTGTATGACAAAACAAAAAAAAGCCAATCGCTTTGTACGAGATGTTGATTTTATTTTGACTTCCATACATCTATCTCATTTATGAAGACTTGAAACCTAATCAGAATAATAGAATTAAATAAATAAGAGTGTACTACGTGATCTCGACAAATGGATTTGCGACTAACGCCATGGAAAATGGCAAACATATCGTGAGTCACTTTTATTCTAAGATCTTGCATGCATGTATTTATTTCAATTCTGTATGCATACACATGTTTAAGCAAATAAAATTTCTTATCTTATCTATGCGACAAAACTGTACCGCGACTCACCATAGTTCGAATGCACGCTAGTGGGACACACTTAAGATAGACATCTCGTAAAAAGCGATTGGCTTTCTGGCACCTCGCCGGCCGCTGCGGCAGAACGCTCGCTTCGCTCGCTCGTGCGTTGTTTTGTCATGTTCTAACCCAACCTAAGCGAACCGAACCAAACCTAAACCTATTGATCGTTTAGCGAGATGTTGATCCTCAGTGTGTCGCACAAGCGTGCATTCGAACTATGGTGAGTCGCAGTACAGTTTTGTCGCATAATCGCACATTCATTTGTCGAGCTCGCGTAGTACAATTCGGCCGCTCGGGCACAAAAGTTTGAGTAGCCACCACGAAGTGGAAGACGCAGCGTGGACGGACCCTCAGAAAAACACAATTTAATTGGATAACCTCTTTCTTTGCGGTTCAAGATGGTAAACGATTTTAAGTTGAGTATGTTTCGCCGGACCATCTCAACTGGGCCGTGTTGAAACCGGTAGTAGATGAACCTGCTGAGTTTGTTTCGCTGGGTCTTCTCAGTTGGGGCGCATTGGATCCGGTGGTAGCATTCAAGCGCGACCGTCGTTTTAAATACAAGGTCCGTTATAATAATAATACTGAATTCATACCTTAATATAGACAGAACCATTCAGACAATATGTAGTAAAATATAAATTTCAATAATTAAACCTAAACATAATCTCCTTGACAATACAAGCTAACTAAATACCACTACCATTATAAAATAAATTGTATAAATGTTTTAACATTCCGTGTACCTAAATATCTGTTATAAGTAACTAGAAATAATAACTGTATTACTACAAACATGTTCTGACTATTTACAAGCGCTTTTTTAAAGTCTACGTCAATAATAAAAATAAAAAACAGTTCCCCGCGAGTGCTCACAGTGGACGCGCGTCTCACAGCTCGTTCGATCCGCTCCCGTGTTTACATTTACGCGGCAAACGACTACCCACTTTATTATTGTTAGTGTAAGATCACAAATAGGGTATCTCCTGGTGACAGGAGACCCTATAAACAATTATGAATCGTACCTCAATGTCTCAAAACCCCCCAATGTCACCACTGAATTCAGTTACCGAATCACGAACCGCTACTGAACCACAAACACAACCGAAAACATCAAGTTACGCCAATGTTACGTCAACCACTTGTTTCCCGAAGAAAGACCAAGCCATCGTACTGGACGCCGTGGAAGGCATAAACCTCAGGGAGTACCTTATTGCATTATCATCGTTAACACCTGCAGCGTCTATTCGTTTTATATCTCGCATATCTAATGCACGTATTTGCATTTATATGGACTCCAAAAAAACAGCTGACCTTTTAGTAGAAGAAAGGAAAAAGTTGATAATTAAAAACAATGTCTTAGAAATCAAACCCTTAATTACTAGAAACAAAAGAATAGTATTATCAAACGTTTGTCCCGTTATTCCCAATCATATAATTGAACAAAAATTTGAAGATCTCCATATAAAAATAATGTCACCAATAACTTTTATGAAAGTAGGTGTCATTGACCCGGGGTTTTCACATATACTAAGTTTTAGAAGACAACTATATATTGCACCAGACGACGAACGTCATTTACCAGAATCATTCCAATTATCCTTCGAAGGAACCAATTACTGGATTTATACTTCAACTGACGCCTTAAAATGTTTTACATGTAACACATTAGGCCACCTTGCAAAAAATTGCTCTCTGAATATTACAAATAACCAGACTCCTCTTGAAGAATTAGACTCAAATACTTACCAAGAACCAAATGTAATAAACAATGAAACTATTGAACCAATAGCTCCTCACCCTCTTGTGGATTCTACTTACGCTGAAACAACCTTACACGATTTCGTACAACCTACATTTACGCAGCAATACTTCAAGGGGAAAAAACGGACACATTCACCAACAACAACTGAATCTTCTAAGATAGAAATCCCAAAACAATTTACACAAGAAGAAGACTCTGATAGAATGGAATTTGAGACTGATGAATCTAGTAGCAATATTTCTCTAGAAGATAATGAAATAAAAACAAAGACGAAGAAAAAACTAAAGAAAACTGACACTAGATCTGATGAAGAAATTTGGAAGAATATCGAAGAAGCCATAGCGGAACTAGATAACGACAATACATTTCTATAAATTTAGACCAATTCATTAGTTTACTGGATAACGCGAGAGGTAAACAAAATGTAAAAGATTTAGTTTATTCATATACAGACAATATTAAAGAACTAATTAAAATGTGTAACAAACTACACTGTAAAATGAACAAAAGTTTGAAAAACAGATGTTCACGTTTATCCAGAAAACTGCATGAAATGCTTCCTACTGCTAGTATAACTACAGATAATAATTAACCAATTTTGATTCATTTGTATTAAAATCTTTATAACATATATTTCGGTTTATATAACACATATTTTATAATTAATAGTTATGGATATTTTACAATGGAATGTAAATGATTACTACAAAAGACTTGAAAATATCAAACTATTATTAAGTCGTTTACGTCCCACTTGCATTTGTTTACAGGAAACGAACTTCACCTCTAATAATTGTGCGTCTATACTAGGTTACGAAAATTTCCACAAAAATTGGTTGCAAAGTAATAGGGCTAGCGGTGGTGTAGCAATTTTTGTTAAGTCTCACACAATACCAGAACAAATTATTTTGAATACAAATCTAGAAGCTGTTGCAATAAAAATTAAATTCCCGATACTTTTTACATTATGCAACGTTTATTTCCCAAATAGTAATGCCCTTAACAAACACGATATTAATGATCTCATCAAACAGCTTCCACCTCCTTTCTTAATTCTGGGTGATTTTAATAGTCATCACTTTTATTGGGGTTCAAACAGATGCGATACTAGAGGTAGAATAATAGCAGAATTACTTGATGAAAATGACAATCTAACTTTACTAAATAATGGCCAACCAACACACTTTGATAGTAACACTGGTCACACAAGTAGTATAGATCTTACTTTGGCTTCACAAAATATAGCGTCATATTTTGAATGGAACGCTTTAGATGATTTATATGATAGTGATCACTCTCCGATTTCAATTAAATCTATTCTGTTTAATGATAATGTCATAAACGCTATCCACTTACCTAAAAAATGGAAGTTTGACAAAACTAATTGGCCCATGTTCTGTGAAGAAGTTTCTCTGAATATGTCTGAATTACCATCACTACACACTGTTAACTATTCTATTGATGTCATTGTTGAAAAGTTCACTAACATTATAGTTAATGCGGCAAATAAATCGATACCTTAAACTTCCGGCAGGTTTAGAAAAAATAATTTACCATGGTGGAACGAAGATTGTAGGAGCGCGAATAAAGAAACTAAAAGAGCTTTTAAACTATTCAAACAACATGCTAGAAATGATCCGAATTCTATATACAAAATAGATTATAAGAAAATAAGAGCATATTACAGAAGACTTATTAAAGAGAACAAGAAAAAGTATTGGGAAGAATGGGTATCGTCCATTAACAATAAAACCACAGTACAGGATATGTGAAGAAAGATCCAAAAATTAAATCACCGTAATACTAAGTTCAATGACATAGTACTAGAAAAGACAGATGGTACTTTTACATGTAACCCTAAGGAAACGTCCAATTTACTAGCCCATGCCTTCGCAAATAATAGCAGCACAGATAATTATGCCCAGGAATTCATTGTATATAAAAATTGACAAGAGATTAATCTGAACTATGACTTTCATGACAACAGTAATCCTATCAACACGGGAATATTGATGCACGAATTGGTTTTAGTACTTGAACAACTGAATAATACCAGTCCAGGACCAGACAATATACCTAACATTATAATTAAACACATACCGGTTAAAGCTCTTGAATACTTACTAGGGATTTATAACTATATATACAAAAACCAAATATTTCCAAACTCTTGAAGGGAAGCTTTAGTTGTACCAATTTTAAAACCAGGAAAAATTCCCAGCTCACAGTCAAGTTATAGGCCAATTTCTTTAACATGTAATTTATGCAAAATTCTGGAAAAAATAATAAGCAAACGGATTAGATGGTATGCGGAATCAAACAAATATTACTCTCAAATTCAATTTGGGTTTCGCCAGTTTAAATCAACAACAGACTTATGTAGTGATTGTGGCTTTAGATATCGAAAAAGCTTATGAAATGCTTTGGCAACATCGAGTTTTAAAGCTTTTGCAAAATATAAATATTAATGGCAATGCCCTAGCGTTTATTAGAATTTTCCTCACCGGGAGAGTAATGAGAGTAAGAGTCCATGATATTTTAAGTAACCCAGTACCCTTACAAAACGGTTTACCTCAGGGCTCCGTTCTTAGTGTAATCTTATTTTTGCTGGCTATTAACGATGTATATTTACATATTGAGAAACCGGTTAAAGGGTTTTTGTTTGCAGATGACCTAACAATAACTTGTAGCGGCAGGTCTCTAAAACCCACCCTAAAACTTGTACAAAATACTCAAAACAAACTACAAGAATGGTCCTACAAAACTGGCTTTAAATTTTCCAAAACAAAAACTGAATATATAATACTTAGTAACAAGAAAAATAAAAATATATGTAATAATTTGATTTTAAATGGATACAATATTAAAGAAGTAAATAATTTAAAAATCTTAGGATTAATATTTGATAAAAAATTAAGTTGGATTTCTCATATTAATAAACTAAAATCTGAATGTTATAAAAGATTAAATATCATAAAAACATTATCTTCAACTACATGGGGATCGGATAAAAAATGTTTGATTGCCACATATCACGCTATAATAAGGCAAAAAATTGACTATGGATCCAGTATTTATGATTCGGCAAAAAAACGTACACTTGATTCTCTGGAAAGCATCCAGAATACAGCTCTTCGACTAAGTATTGGTGCATTTAAAACAAGCCCGACGAAAAGCATATTAGTTGAAGCTGAAGAAATGCCTTTAGAATTTAGAAGAAAACAATACGCTGTTAATGTATTATCCCAACCAGAATCTATGACTTATGATAACTACACTAAAATAACAGCCGTAGACTCAGAATACGAATTGAAACCAAATCTATCACAACCTTTACGCATTAGAGCATGGAAGTATATGAACGACTTTCAATTTAAAGTCCCGAAATTTTTTCAAAAGAAAGTACTTAGCTCAGGCCCATGGGAAAACATTGAATTCCCTATTAACTTACAATTAGCAAAAAATATTAAAGATGATACTCCCCAATATATATTCAAACAATTATTTCATGAAATAAACAGTAACTTTACGAATTGTAAAATTTTCTACACGGATGGATCGGTTATAAATAAAAAATCTGGTTGTTCAGTAGTTTCGGGAGGTGAATGTTATCGTTATAAGTTAGGTGACTTTAATTCTATCTTTAGTTGCGAAGCAATTGCCATTCTTAAAGCCTTAGAACTTATTAATAAACAATCTAATCAAGTTAAATATATAATTTATACCGATTCAAAATCATGTTTAAAAGTTATACAAAACCCAAAAAATACAGATACTCTTATTCTAGAAATTAAACAAACAATTATTAACCTACTTATTAAAAAATATAAATTAGAGATAATATGGATTCCAAGCCATCAAGGAATTATTGGTAACGAAATCGCGGATAGGGAAGCTAGACATGCCGTCAATGAGAATAATAGTAGGATTCTGAATGTATCAACACCGTCTGAGCTACAGAAATACTACAAATGTAATATTAGAATTGCTTGGGACCATTATTGGAAGAGAGATAACACTTCAAAGTTATTTAATATTCGAGAATCTATTTTCGACAAATCCCCTACATCCTTTTCGTGTAGAAAAGATCAATCTATAATTACCAGATTACGTATTGGACACACAAATATGACCCACATACATCTAATTACGAAAACTGACAGAAATAAATGCAAGTGTGGACTAGACCTTACTGTTGTACATATTTTAGTAGAATGTTTAGATTTCAATGAAGAAAAGCGGATCTGTAAAGTCCCTACCAATATAAAAGATTGTTTAAATGAGTGCGGATACGAACAGACATTAGCCTATTTAAGAATGATCAATATGTATAAGTTAATTTAATTAAGTAAATACCGAAATAATATATGCTGTCAATATGGTGGTCGTTAATGACCTGAGTTGTTAAAAAACGACCTTAAATAAATAAATTAAAAAAAAAAAAAGACTGAAACCAATATGGGTGTTCATCAACTATTCGTTTTTGTATGTTTCCAAAGTTTGACCGATGATAGATGACCTTGAAATTTGAAAATGAGCCTCAAAGTTACTTACGAGAATTCATCATCATCATCATCATGTCAGCCTAAGTACGTCCACTGCTGGAGAAAAGCCTTCCCAAAGGCTGGTGGGATATGCCATAATCGCCACGCTTGGCAGACGGGTTGGCGATCGCAGTTTGATGGTCATACACAGAAAAACGCTGCTGCCCGTTCTCTGGTAGGTATTCCCTCGGTTGATTTCTACGCCCCCTACGGGATGAAATGGGGTGATGATATTCTATGCCGTCACCACACAGCAGAGAATTAAGAACATAAAAAGTTGTTCTAATCGGTTGTTATGGAAAAGTTTACAGCGATTGTATGTCTTTATTAACACGGTAACTTTTTAAAATTGTTATAGCGCGGCACTCACAATGGCATAGAACTGACAACCCTGATAATATCTGTACATTTTTACACCCGGGTCACAGTTAAGACGAGTTTTATTTGTTTCTACCCGCATTGTTTAAAATAATTCTTCTTTTGTAATATTTCACCAAATTCTCATAAACATCTCGGTGACAAACAAAACCCTTCTTAAACATTTTACACTTTTACAGATTGTATCTATTTACCAGAAGTGGAATATATTTGCATTCCTTCATTGTTACCAAAGAAAAGGCACCTCGTAAATTTCAGAACATTAAATTTGAACCCTAACACTATGGAAATTCAGTTCATTTTCACTTAGATATAGCCGACATCGAAAGACAACGGCAGATTTAATGGTATATCAACTTTAATCGAAAGAAATAAGGTTTAATTTTGTTTGTGATACAGTTTTAAAAGTGTATTTCTTGATGTAAGGTAATGTGTATAACTCTGAGAGTATTATTCAGTGAAGGTTTCAGTTGAATCCATTTCCTGATGTCTGAGCTAAGCGGATGTTGGAAGAAATGTTAGACGCCACATGTCCTACATTGTGTTTGAATACTGAGTGAGCTGAGTTAGGGATGTGTTTTTACTAATAACTTGTGGTTAAGTAAGGCTTGTGGCTTGGCTGTGTGGTGACGACCTAGAGAATATCGCCACCCCCTCTCATCCCGTGGGGGGACGTAGAAGTCGTCCCGAGGGAATTTATACCAGAGAACGGGCAGCAGCGTTCTCCTGAGTACCATGTCTATCCTACTGCGATCGCCAACCCGCCTGCCAAGCGTGGCGATTATGGGATATCCTCCCAAATGATGGACACAACAAAACCGCGGCCCCCAGTCCCCGGCAGCCCTGCTATTCCCAGCCGTGGTAACAGCCGTGGTTACGATCTTGTGCGGGTCGCTGTAAATCGCTGGATGCAGATAGCGCAAGACCGGCAATTGTGGAGATCTTTGGGGGAGGCCTTTGTCCAGCAGTGGACGTCTTTCGGCTGATATGATGAAGTAAGGACATACGTTTTTATAACCTCTCTTGATCACAAACTATTAGCAAATTCCTTAAGCTGCCACGCATTTTATCGATCAAACCATTTGAAAACGTATTAATGGTAGAATTGCAGTTTAAAATTTTATTGTGTGTATTTTTATAATGGAATATGTTATATAAGCTAAGAAAAATTATATAAAGGATTAACATAATTAGTTTATAGCATTTTTCGCAATGCATTTATACTACGCATCATAAACTTAATCTGCTTATGTGTAAGTATCGTTCGTAACGACAGAACGCCTACTTTGGATTGATAGAGGGTTGTTGATTCGATTCCGACAGAAAATTAATTTAAGTTAGAATTATTTATAGTGATATATGCATGCAAGATGTTGGGTTTAAATAATGCTAGTATTATTTGATGTATTTCGCAAACATATTAATGGACAATTTGTTCATTACACGGGTAAAGTAAGCCCTCTGCAAAACCCACAGTTTTAGGATTCCATACCAAATTGCCAAAAGGGAACGTTCATGGTGTAACTTAATTGTCTGGTCCGTTCTTCCGGTACACCCGGCTACACATCAAGCTACACCTTTCCACTATAAGCTGATCTCGCGTTGTATAGGATTTCCAGACAATGACAGGTCAGCTTATATTGGAAATAACTTGATATATAGCCGTGCGTACACCAGTATATGATAGTTTGGTACTTTGGCGAGTTGCAATTTAGATTACATTGAGATTTTGTTGATATATCGTTATTTGATCAATGAGGAATGCAACTAGACTCGCGGTCAGTCCATAGATGGGTAACCACTAAAGTGGTTTAATTTTTGAGTGTCTCCGTGCCTAGGAGAACACGTTATGCTGTCGGTCCTCGTTGTAGTCATTAGGCAAATTTGCAGACGTTAAGCCATCTCAGCGGCCTACTGGGCGGCTTGAACAACTCTGACACCAGAGTAACCACTGCCCATACGATAAGGACGGAACATTTTTTGCGAAAATTAGCGAAACGCATGTAAAAGTGTGTTTATAATAAAATATCATGGATTTCATAAATTTAGTTTTTGCTTACTATTCGATTATTTAGAATTGGAAAGTTTGGGAAAAATATCCCTGCGTAAAATAAAATAAGAAAAAGATTGACTTGTACATTCCAAAACAGATTAACCTATGATTAAACCTGTCAATCATACCGCCGTTAACTTATAATAAATAAATTATTTTAATATATATCTAGGGACAATTAATAAACTGCCATCTTACCTTAAACTAGGCGGTGCCTTATATAAAATGCATACATATTATAATACCTAATAATATCCTGGGACATTATTTACACACAGCCACCTGATCCCAAACTAAGCAGAGCTTTTATTATGGAACTCAGATAACTGATATACTACTTTTCTATTGTAAATACATACTTATATAGATAATTACACCCAGACTCAGGACAAACAGACATGTTCATGCACACAAATATCTGTCCTGGGTGGGAATCGAACCCACGACCTCCACCCAGACATAGAAGAAACAATGTAAGTCTTCATAACACAAAGATTTGTCCTGGGTGGGGTGCGAACCCATGACCTCATTTTAGACTCAAATTATCAGTCGGGGTCACCATTAAACTAACAGGCCCGTCATGACTTCAAAGTGTGGGAAATAATCTAAAATATATACAGTAATTTTAAATAGTTATTTTAAATCATAAGAAATCTTTTACACGCGAACTACTAACTGATCACGGTCCGCTTTTATTTAATGCCATATAAATGACTTTCCTTAAACGTATAAAAAGTTATAAATGAATTAGCTTTTATACGTTTAAATATTCCAATTAAATAACTTACGTATCAAATCTATCTATAAAGCAAGACATAGGCATTTACCGGTACTTTTTATGTTGGTACTTTTTAACACTGTCAGAATAGTATTTTTTTTTTGTATATCAAAGGGCGACAAACGACCAAGTGGGTCGCCTGATGGTAAGTGATCACCGCCGCCCATAGACACTCGCGACACCTCTGGTGTTGCGAGTGTGCGTTGCCGGCCTTTAATAGTCAGCAAACAAGTGTTGCTGACCCTTCCCCCCACCCCAATGAGCTCTGGCGACCTTACTCACACTCGGAAACACAACATTAAAATTATTAATGTTATTATTAAGGAATGTCTTCTGTATGGTGGAGGTACTTCTTTTCTGCTGGACAAAGGCCACCCTCAACGATCTCCACAATGGCCGGTCTTACTCTGCCCGCATTCAGCGGCTTCTTATACTATAGAAATTCAGTAAATGTCGAAAGTATCGAAACCCGTATGGAACTAGTGCCCATGATGGTTAAACCAGATGTCATAAACAGAACACAAGCTCGAGTAAGTCGTTACCTTTATAACCCTCCTTGACCCTTACTATGGAGTCATCATCATGTCAGCCAAAGTACGTCCACTGCTGGACGAAAGCGTCCCCGAAGGATAGGGGATATGCCATAATTGCCACGCTTGGTAGGCGGGTTGGCGATCGCAGTTTGATAGTCATAGTTCACAGAAAAACGCTGCTGCCCGTTCTCTGTTAGGTATTCCCTCGGACGATTTCTACGCCCCCCACGAGATGAGATAGGGTGATGATAATTTATACCGTCACCACCAAACAGTCTTTGCAAACACATAAATGAAATGCCCTTCCACTCTTCAATTAGACAAGCGTTCCACGTCTTCACGATACACAAGAAGACCCTAAAAACTGACTCCCTTTTGAATTACCACATCAGTAACCTCCTTGAGCCGAGGTTCAAACCTATAGGCGTTGTTCTTTGGCCCAGGTAACTTAGTTACAAATCTTTTCTGCCTGAGTTCAGTCAGGTTCAGCCCCGGGTCGACTGTGATTCCCGCTCGAGCAGTACAGCAGTCTTTTGTTAAAGTAATGTCAAAAAAAGTTTCTGACTACCTGCAACTTGTTATAGACTTTTTCATGCCAAATGAAACAGAGGACATAATATGCACTCCTACATTGATATTAATTGGAACTTTGTTTGTAATCATCATCATTGCATGCACGTGTGGCGCAGCGGCTTAAACAGTCGCCTCCCCACTTCGTGTCGCGGGTTCGAGTCCCGCGCCGGACTACTATTTGTGTGACCCATAAATTGTTGTTCTGAGTCTGGATGTAATTTGTGTCCGTCTATTATATGTTTGTAAAGTACCCCGCGACACAGGGATTAAATTCCTAAATGCGGGCGTTGTCTTTAAAAAAAAATCATCATCAGCCTGATATCGTCCAATACTGAACATAGGCCTCCCACAAAGGTTTCCATATTGTTGCCATTTGGAGGAGTTTGCTGTAGACACCGCGCTTGTCATGTGAGTTGGCGACCGCAGTTAGGTACTAATTAGTACGCAGGAGATTCTGATGCCAAACTTCCTGGTGTTCCTTAGCCGTCTTTTAGCACACCCACGGGATGGTATGGCTCTTATTCTTTGTGAGCCAGAAACCACACAGCTTGTAATGCCCAGAAAAAACATTAAAACGGAATATTAGACATTTAACGCAGATTCTATTGGTTCTATGATACTTCCTTGAGTGAGTACTGCAATTAAGTTTAAAATTGTATCTTATGACTATGGCAATAAGTATCTATTTTAAACCAAGGCAGTAATGCTCAATATGCTTTTCAAGAGTTAGGGTTCCAACTAAAGACGACGACATAATTCGATTACCCGAGTAACAGAGAAATAATTCAATCCAGTCTCAACGGATTCATAATTTTATCAAAACTTGAAATTCGCGAACAAAGCTGCGTGAAACTCTTGTTAAGATATAAATCTTGTTTTATACGTGTTGGGAATATGTTCAATGTGTGGAAGTTAATAAGATTATTGTAGGTACAGTCATCGTCACGTAAGAAGTAACGGTGGAGAGACTTAAGTGAGCTTTTAGTATCAGGACTATTTTTGAATATTTATATAACTAAAAAAAAGTACATGTGAAGAAATATGGCAACGACATTTTTAGTTTATCAGTGTTTATACGATTAAGGTATTACACAATACAAACAATAAAAAAATTCTTGAGAGGTGTCAAGGGACACCCGGATGGAACGAAGTTCCTTGCGATTAATTAGTGAAGGACTTGTTTTTAGGGTTCCGTATCCAAATGGCAAAAAACGGAACCCTTATAGATTCGTCATGTCTGTCTGTCTGTCTGTCGGTCCGTATGTCACAGCCACTTTTTTCCGAAACTATAAGAGCTGTACTGTTGCAATTTGGTAGTTAAGTAGATGTATTATGTGAACCGCATTAAGATTTTCACACAATAATAGAAAAATAATAATAATTTTCCCTTTTTTATGGTTCCCCATACATAGAAATGTAACTCAAAAAATTTTTTTTCATCGTACCCAAACATGTGAGGTATCTATGGTAGGGCTTCAAAATGATATTGAGGTTTCTAATATATTTTTTTTCTAAACTGAATAGTTTCCGCAAGATACACTTCCAAAGTGGAAAAATGAGTGTCCCCCCCCCCCCCCTGTAACTTCTAAAATAAGAGAATAATAATAATAATAATATTTATTTCACAAATTATGCAACAAACAGAATATACAAAACCAGGTTACTTAAGCATTTTAAATCAATCGTATGACGCGTCTGTGTCTGAACTAGATAAGTACTTATCTGTATTTCAGACACGAGCGCTCATTATTTGTATATCAAACTAATTAACACTATTTGGACACATATTGCAATTCAAATTTACTTACATCATTTATAATTTCAAAATTAAAAATTATAATTAAATTAAATAAAAAATAGGATTAAATTAAAAGTAATATCAAATCAAAGTTAAATTAAATTAAATTCAAAATAAAAAATTATAGCATACAATAAAATCAAAATTAAATTAAACTTAAAATTAAATTAAAATATAAGTGGCCATTAAAATTATTATTAAAATTATTTAGAATGATGAAACTAAAAAAAATATATGATGTTCATTATCATGTAAACTAACAACGAAAATTGGTTTGAACGAGATCTAGTTAGTATTTTTTTTAATGCGTCGTAAATCTTAAACCGCAATTTACCTTTCATTTAATCAACTGAAATACTTGCTGCTGCGGAACCCTTCACGTGCGAGTCCGACTCGCACTTGGCCGGTTTTTTTTTTAAGTTATAATATTTTTTTTTTATTATTAATAAATATAATGTAATATAAACTCACCTAAATCAGTAGGTTCAATTTTAGAAATAAAAATAAAAGAAAGCTGAAAGTGTGTAGCCACAGGCTACACTGCTGTTGTACAGTTCAGTGTTCCTGCTCTATGTGAATTATTTATGAGCACAATAATAAGTAGGAATATAATTAGTGCTATAGGCACCTGAGAGAAGCCGAATGAAATCGATGTTATCTAGAAAGGGTGTTACTAACTAGTATTTATGGCATTCTGAGTATTTATGATATTTAGATAATAATTCCAAACAACAATTTCTTTATATAATGAAGCCACGGTAATGTAACATACAGTATTGTAACTCGGCACTGTTCTTGAAATAATTACGGCCGCGCGGCACGTAAATACGAGATAATACCTAGTTTTGTGACTTCAAATACTATGTTTACAATCATAAAACAATACAACTTTAAACTTCACCATGATCTTTTTTTTTATATTAGTAGTTTTTTTATGTTTTGTACGAAACTAGAATACTGTAAGATAGCATTACCATGGCATAGCATTAGCCTAGCGCGCTTAGCACTTTAAGCACGCTACACCTAGACTCAGGAAAACAGACATGTTCATGCATACAATATATCTGTCCCGTGTGATAAAAGATAATAATACCCTACTTAATATTTGATACCTACTTTTACTGACTCCTTTAATCTCTCTCCTTTTACTGAATTTGTTACACCTATCATCCGTTTTCATTTCATACAACTCTTGTCCATCCTAAGGCTGATTTCAGAGTGACGCGCGCAGCACGCGCCGGAGGCCAGCGCGTCTCAACCGCCATTTTAAGTGTACGCAACGGCGCGTGCGAGACTCGTCACTCTGAAACGCTAGCTGCCAGTAGAGGAGCTCGGGCAGCGCTGGAAGAAGGCGCGCGTATCACACGCGGCGCGTTTGAAGTGCGTGACTATGAAACGCAACTACTATCTAGTGTAATTGTAAGCGAGCGCGTTTGGACGGCGCTGCTCGCCGGCGCGACTCTGAAATCAGCCTAAGGTTGTATGTAAGAAATCTAGCTAGCGATAAGGATAAGACCGCCCTTTGTACATTATTATGCTACTATTTAAGTTCTATTTTTGTTATTCATTTGGTGTACAATAAAGAGTTTTGTATTGTACCCTGGGACATTATTCACACACGGCCAAATTAAGTAGAGCTTGTGCTATGGAAATCAGATAACTGATATAATACATATACTACTTTTCTTTTGTAAAAACATACATTTTATAGATAAATTATACCCAGAACAAATAACAATTATTTACTCATCGCATAAAGATTTGTCCTAGGTGGGGATTGCACGCACGACCTCTAGTTTAGTAATCTCTTTTCTCCTTTTAGAAAGTCAACACCCGCATTAGGGAATCTAATCCCTGTGTCGTGGGGTACTTTACAAACACATAATAGACGGACACAAATTACATCCTGACTCAGAACAACAATTTGTGGGCCACAAAAATAGTTTACCGGCGCGGGACTCGAACCCGCGACACGAAGACTGTCTTAGCCGCTGCGCCACACGTGCAATCAAGGTTCAATTTTATTATAACTGTGTGGTTAGTTACCACACAGTTATAATAAAATTAAAGTCAATAACTATAGTGTATTTTACTTTTCTCCGAATAATCGTATTCGTATATCTTATATAATTATATATAATTAGTACCTTTAGACCATTTTTCACAATCTTTCAAACTTTCATTAGACTACTTTGACGTAGAACAAAAGCTTAAACGCACTGATGTTCTCTTACGACATTCTTAACGACTGATAGCTGGAGTTAAAAGCCACTGCACTTAAAAGCCTGTCTATCTGCATTAATGTTGATAGGCAAAAAGTTGACCACATTATCGACCGGAGCAGGAAAGTGTTTCTGATTTAGAATACATTTATACAACATGTAACGTAATTAAAGCACACCCTTAAACACCCCAATTAGAATATTATGTTGTAATCATAATAGATACACTGAATTTTTTATTTAATATGTTTATGCATTGTTATTTTCTAAATTAGTTTCTTGGAATAGAGTTTATTTTTCTCTATTTTGTATTGAATGATGGAATTCGTATGAATACAAATAAAACTGCGATTTTAAAAGGCTTATTACTTTGACTTACGGTCCATTTCAATTTGTTTTGACTGTACAGGGTTAATATAACAAAAAATTCCGTAAATGTAATTATATTGGAATAAAAGCTTACCAATATTAAAAATGATATAAATTGATTCAGTTAACGATTCTGATCAAACTATTTTCAGGATGTGCATTAATTAAGTTACATGTTATATAGATATGATATGGAATATATCGTATACCCAATCGTTTCTAAACATTTATTAAAAACGCAACCAGTTGCGTATATAATGACTCGCCGGGTTTTGGGTTTTCGTACAATCGAGAGAATATTTTCTCATTAGGTATTATAAAATACTTGCAACTATATAATAATAATAACCTGAGACATTATTCACAGTCGGCCGTCTAATCCCAAAACTTGAACTTGAACTATGGAAACCAGATAACTGATATACTACATTTACTACTTTTATTTTGTAAAAACATACTTATATAGATGATTACACCCAGGTTCAGGACAATCCGACATGTTCATGCACACAAATATCTGTCCTGGATGGGAGTCTAACCCTCGACCTGCGGCGTGAAAATCTACCAACCAAGCCAACTAGCAGATATTTACGACAGAATAGCAAAATTATTACCTTACCTTATGTAGCTTGACCCGGAAATCTACCACAGAACCCTATATATATGGCCTTAGCGTCTGTTACAGACGATTTACGGCGCATTGTCTGAGAGACATTTCTTTTGGTGGCTAAACAAACCGATGCGAGAGCGACATAGCCTGCCACAGGCCTGACAAGAGAAGTTTGCGGTGGTTGGTGCCGAGCCGCTTTCATGTCGCTTCTGTCTCTTATCAGCAAGTACTCCAAACCAGGCTTCATCACAGATCTTACCACCCTCCACTATACGTTTGCGCCATTCAACTCTTTTTTCAGCGAGCTTTTCCCAGCTACAGTGGTCAATTTTAAAAGCGGCCATATCCCGCTTGTTGCAGTCTTTAAACAGAACCCTATAATGCACGTTCACCCCGTCGAGCGCATAGAAGGCGTCCCGAACGAATATGTCCCAGAACACGTTCAGCAGCGTCTCTGTGTACTATGACCCCCATACTGCGATCGCCAACCCGTCTGTCATGCGTGGCAATTATAGCATATACTTACTTCTAAATGATGGACACAATTCCACTGTGAAAATATTTTGGAGAAACCTTTGTCCAGCTATGTCTTTCGGCTGACTTGATGAAAGACAGAATCGTTTCATTGGACTAGTAGTAATCTATACATATAATAAAATCGTAGGAAAGTCAAAAAATATTCAATGTACAGTCATTGAATATTTTTTGAAAAGGATACTTGGGGCGTGATCTACAATCGATATCGAAGCCAAAAATATAGTTTTTAGAATTTTTGTCTGTGTGTCTGTTTGTCTGTATGTATGTCCGGGCTAAGCTCAAAAAGTACTGCATGGATTTACTTCAAATTTTGCATGAATATTACTAAGAGGTCGGGTCAACATATAGGCTACAAATTATCACGTTGTCACCTACGGGGGAGGAGCTGTGATAGTTTATAAAGTTTAACGCGGGTAAAACCCCGGGGCACAGCTAGTTTGTATATAAGACAAAGATCTAAATCTTCTAAAAAGATTGGTGTCCAAATATAGATCTGATTTTCCGAGCCAATGGTCCCCATTGCATTTTACGGCCGTAATGTGATTGGATGTTAATTTGGGCGGAGTGGCTGCATTAATTTGAGCTAAGTAATTAATGCACATGTTCACCAATGTGTACAATTCAGACATTCCGTGTATCGCCAAGACATGGCATTGAATTTCAAGTTATTTTGCTAAATTAATTTTCTGTTGTAAAGACGCTGACAATACCCTATTTTATTGTGTCACACTAAAGGACTACTAAAGTAACTTAAAGGAGAGACCTTTAAGTTACTTTGTGTCGGTCAAAATAGAGTGAACCGGCTTATAAAAAGGGGTCATTAATTTTGAGAAAAATATAATCCCTATGACAAATTTAATTTAAGAATGTTTTTATTAAGCATAACATTTTAAGCATACTACAAATTATAAAAATACCGCCTATTCTCTTCGGCTGACTTCGGGCTGAGACTGAGAAATGTCATCAAAACGGGTTAAAAGATTTTGATTTTGACGGGAAAGATTGTTTCCACCTGCAGTCAAGTTAAGTATATACTAGCTGTGCCCCGCGGTTTTACCCGCGTTAAATTTTATGAATTGCCACAGCTCCTCCCCCGTAGGTGATAGCGTGATAATATGTAGTCTATATGTTGACCCGACCTCTTATTAATATGCAGTACTTTTCAAGTTAAGACCGGACATACATACAGACAAACAGACACACAGACAAAAATTCTAAAAACTATACTTTTGGCTTCGATTTCGATTGTAGATCACGCCCCACGTATCCTTTTAAAAAAATATTCAATGTATAGTTTTGACTTTCCTACGATTTTATTATTTGTATAGATTATAAGAATATAATACTTACATAGATTTGTGTTTGGATTTTTGGTTATTTTTTTTTATATTTCCACACATATTAAGATTTTATGGATGTCATTTAAGATGAAATATGTGAAATTACGTATGGCTTCGTAAAATCTTGTCTTTTTAATATTTTACGCAAATGGGTCGCAATAAATACTTACCTACTGAGAAAATATGGCTCATATCATTATGATCATTGATTTTGTAAATGTAAGAACAGTTATGGCAATATTAAAAAAACGGGATGTGAAAGTATTTTATTGTTTTTCTAATTTTCTTATGATTTTTGTTGTTATTGACTATTTCTTACACGATTTCGTTAGTATATAAGACACTTAAGAACTGAGAAATCCTTTACTACGATAAGGTTTAATGCTATCGAATACTTATCAAGTAATTTTACACGATAGCATAAATTTTATTGATTTTTTTATAGTCATTTAGAATAGACAAACAGACTAATTAACTATAGATAGATGAAAACATTTTTACAACCGAGTCATACAGCTTTAGTGTTCAATCGCGTTTTACAGTTTTACATAAAACTTGTAAATAAATCTGATTGCAATCTAAGTCAACAGATTCATAGATCACAATAAAAAAAAGGATTCTACTGAGTTTTCTAGTCTTACCATCGACATGATAAGAAGAAGACGTTAGGATAAAAAATGTTGACGATTCAATATATATATAACTATGACTTGATTCATCATATTAATAACAATGTCCTACTGGGCCAATTTAGGTCAGTCTCATTGCAGACTAGGCATCTACTCGGGACATAGAATACTGATATAGTGTACAAGTGTGGGCGCGAAAACAGGGGCACTTTCTATTCCACCACTCACCATGATCTGGTGAGACGACTAGCTGCACTACCGGCAAGAAATCAGGTACGGGAACGGCAGCTTTACGTGCTCTCCGAAGCAGAAGGGTGGAATACCTCCTATTCTATCACTTCAGGCTGATACTGAGATTAATTTTCGTTTACAAATAATACCCAAAATAATTTTTGGGTCGACCCGGGATTTGAACCCAGGACCGCATTATTTGCGTTTTAACATGCTATCGTTAGACCAAAGAGATAGTAACAAAACAACCATACAGTGGAATTGATAACTTCAATGCTGAGATAGATGCCTTTTCACTTAGAAAGGACTACGGAATATTAAGTATAAGATTTTCATTGTTTGTTTTTCTGTTATTCTATAATTTCGTTGTTATGTCCGTCCTAGTAATGAATAAATGATATTTTCTTTCTTTTTTTCTTTGTTTTTTTTTATATGAGAGGGCGACAAACGAGCAAGTGAGTCACCTGATAGTAACTGATCATGGACACTCGCAACATTTAAAAAAATTCTATCATAATGTTACGAATAAAACCAAGCGGTCAATTTATGGCACAGATAACCCAGAATCCAAAAAAATATTGCAATTACTTTTCAGTACATTTTATTGAATAATTCGGTCGCTGTGTATTGTTTATCTTTAAACCCTTGTTAACGATTTTAAGCCAAAATATGTGCGATATTTTGGCAAATAACTTGATACGAGCTAGCTAAATATCATTGCTATAATAAAATAAATTTTATAAATGTTTTCATACAATGTGTACCTAAATATCTATGTTACTAGAAATAATAATGTATACAACTATATTACTACAAACATGTTCGGACTATTTACAAGCGCTTTTTTAAAGTCTACGTGAATAAAAACCTTTTGAAGTTATACTTCTTTTGGCGCGATGGAGAAAAATGATGAGAGTGAATTTTTACGATGCGCGCGCACACCGACACCAAAAAATTTAACAGTATGAAGTTAGTTCTAGGTGGTATGACAGTGAATTAACAGCATGAAGTTAGTTCTACGTGGTATAAAAATTGATAACTATGTTCAAGTTGTATATTAAGAAGTATAACTTCTAACGCGTGTACATAAGTACACACAAGGTTTTTTTTATATATTTTTATTTTACTGAAATTATTAAAATGATTCCGTTTTAAGAGATTTGCGGCCCAGTGATGATTCGATCTGTCCGAGTGGTGTACGCTTTATATGTAGTACAAGCTATGCCCGCGACTTCGTCCGCGTGTCAATTAGCTTATTTAGTAATTTTTAGGTTTATTCTAAAAAAAAACAATTTTTCTAACATAGTCGTAGCCCAAGTTACTCCTTATCACATCAGCTACCTGCCAATGAAAGTCCCGTCAAAATCGGTCCAGCCATTTCAGAGATTAGCCGAAACAAACAGACAGACAGAAAGACAGTCAAAAATTAAAAAAATGATATTTTGGTGTATGTTTCGTATATATATGCATACACATGTAGTAAAAAACGGTTATTTCAATATTACAAACAGACATTTCAATTGTATTTATTTGTATGTATAGATATCAGTTGCCTGGTTTCCTGTTTGTCCTGAGTCTGATTGTAATCACACTAATATTATTAAGACAAAAGTTTGTGAGTGTGTATGTTTGTTACTTCTTCACGTATAAACGGCGGAAGTGATTTAATACAATTTGGTATGGAGTTAGCTGACACCCTGGGGCTCTGCCGACTAAGTCGCCGAACTTCGATTTCTTAAATGGTGTTCAAATAAATAAAGGTTAAAAATGACTTATTTAATCGTTAAATCGGCTTCCATGAGCACATGTGACCTCATAAATGGTCCGGAATTAGTTGTCAACGTTGAAGACGATTTAACGATTAATTAAGCCATTTTTAACCTTTATTTATTTGAACGCCATTTAAGAAATCGTAGTTTGGTGACTTAGCGCGTAGAGCCCCTGGATTAACACAGGGTATTTTATAAAGTTTAACGCGGGTAAAACCGCGGGGCACAGCTAGTATTATAAAGGCAAAAGTTTGTAAGTGAGTGTGTTTGTTACTTCTTCACATCTAAACGGCTGGAGTGATTATAATTAAATTTGGTATGGAATTAGCTAACACCCTGGATTAACACATAGGCTATAATTTATAAAGATTAACGCGGGTAAAACCGCGGATCACAGCTAGTTGTCTATATGTATTTACAAAAGAAAAGTAGTATATGTAGTATGTTAGTTATCTGGTTTCTATTTTTTTATTATATTAGCATCTTTGATATCAATTTTAGAAAGTTAGAAGCTAAGTAATATATGGCACTCAGTTTCACTATCTGGTTGACTAGTTCGCAATGAAATTGGATATCGCCGATAGTTGCTTTAATAGTTCAGATAGTGGCATTGAATAGACTGGAAAAAACACTAAAGTAAATCGTGAAAGCGCAAGGAAGTTGATAATTCTAAAGTAAAAATTAGATTTACCGTTAAAATCTGCATAATTTTATAAATGACCTTTGGTTTATTAATTTTAAACTTATTCCACAAAACAATTCTCCACCAGTTGACATTTGGGTGATGCAGAGATAATAATAATATGGTAGGCGCACTACAAATAACTTGATATTAATAATAATATAATAATAATCAGATAGATTTATTTATATTTGGCTCACGAGGTTCCATGTGGGATGTGAACTCAACAATAATTGTCCCAATAGTCATCTCCGTAAACGGTCTCATAGCAAAGAGCCTCGACCAAACTCTTAAGAGGCTCTTACTGGATCACTAGATCAAGGGCCGGATACAGAAGGCGGCAATTATGGGAACGGCACGCATCATGAGAAGGTTCCTCACTCTGTCGCCCTGACCACCGGCGGCCTAGGGCGTATAACCCCGCCGCTGGGCAGCTCTGCTTTTTACGTATTTATTTGTGTATTATTGTTTTATAGTTTAGTTTTTAGTTTAGTTTCATATCTTTATATTATAAGCGGTTAAATTTAATTTAATGCAATCTTGTTATAGAAGAGCGGGGCTTACTAACACAAGCAAGATTATTTGCTTAAAAGGTAGCTCCTACCACTTGATACTGTAAAAGACTAAGTTACTGAAATAAACTATTTGATTTGATTAATATATCAATTTTATAAGAATAAATATGTATAAAATAGGAAAATAAATAAATAAGGTGGAATAATAATAATCTTTATTCATCAGAAAATACTAATATTTAAATATAATTATTTATTATAATATTATTAAAACCACTAGAGATCGCTCCTGTTCGAAATTTGACTACCATTTGACTGTTAAGGTTCTTAAGGACAAATAATATTTAACTGTTCTCAGTTTTGACACTTATTTTATCAGGGTGTGAAAAGAAAGGCAGTGGGTGTATTTTTTCTATTAAAATAATTTACTACTAAATCTATTGCATATTATATAAATACATTAGCTTCTTGAACTCCTGCATATGTAACTTAACTGTCCCTAATTTCATACTCCTTCGTTCATGCAATTTTGTAAAACGGAGGTCAATAGGCGTGGTTGGTAAATGCTTGCCTTGCACGCTGCTGGTCGTGGGTTCGATGGGAATCGAAACCCCGACCAGGGCCTCTACCGGCTAAGTCGCCGAACATCGATTTCGTGAATGGCGTTCAAATAATTTAAGGTTAAAAATTACTTAATCAATCGTCAAGTCGGCTTCAACGTTGGCAATCGATTCCGGACCATTTATGACGTCACATGTGGTCATGGAAGCTGATTTAACGATTGATTAAGTAATTTTTAACCTTAATTTATTTGAACGCCATTCACGAAATCGATGTTCGACGACTTAGCCGGTAGAGCCCCAGGACAGGTATTTGTGTGCATGAACATGTCTGTTTGTCCTGTGTCTGGGTATAATTATCTTTATAAGTATGTATTTACAAAAGAAAAGTAGTATCTGTATATGTAAGTAGTGTAGTATATGTAGGTATTAAATCAACTATCTGATTTAAATAGTACAAGCTGTGCTTGATTTGGGATCAGATAGCTGTGGGTGAATAATGTCTCAGGATATTATATTACTAAAAAAATACATTTTTCTTCAGATTATAGGTGCGATGGCAGAAAATGGCCTTTATCAATATAGTCTCAAACTTCTTACCTTTTTCAATCACACAACCGAATCTATGCAAATCCGATAGGTCAGAGCCGCTGTGAATTTAATTATTAGTTACACCACAAATTTAAATTGGATCGAACTGGGATAATCCAGTCCAGTGCGGCTTAACCCCGTTACAAGGCCGTATAGATAAAGTTTGAGGTTTAACTATTGACTTCCTTGTTGTGTAATGTGTGGTTACGGCAATGCCATTGTTGGTACCATCTAGAGAGGGACAGCGTTCATTCGCGCAACGAGCAGCCCGACTGGGGAAGAATCTTACAGAAGACATTCCTTAATAATAACATTAATAACTTGACTGCACGTGTGGCGCAGCGGCTAAGACAGTCGCCTTGCCGCTTCGTGTCCCAGGTTCGATTCCCGCGCCGTACAACTATTTGTGTGACCCATAAACAGAGAACCCCATACTGAGTCTGGGTGTAATTTCAGTCAGTAAATAAGTATTGCTGACCCTTCCCCCCATCCCGAAGAACTCTGGCAACCTTAATCACAAGCAGAGACTTTACAAATATAGCTAAATACTTTGAATTTACAATTATAATTAAAGGGTCAGCAAACAAGTGTTGCTGACCCTTTAAAAGGCGGCAACGCACCCGCGACTCTTCTGGTGTTACGAGTATACATGGGCGGCGGTGATCACTTACCATCAGGTGACCTACTTGCACGTTTGTAGATTTCTGATATAAAAAACAATGTGAGACGCGCCCAATCGGTGTTCACCTTAAAAGGCTCGTGAAAGAGACTACCTGTCTCAACACTACATTGATTAACACCCTCAGAATTGTAACTGAAAATTAATTCCCTATGTATATATTTATACAAATATACATACATAGACTCACGCCTGTATCCCAAAGGCAGAGACAACGGACTTGCATTTGTCACGATCTTTGCACACCTCTTTCGCTTCATTTATTGTCATAATATTCTTCACACATGCTCGCCGGTTAAGGGTACTTCTGACCTTGGGCTGAGTCGCCGAACACCGATTTCTTAAATGGAGTTCATTTAAATAAAGGTTAAAAATGACTTAATCAATCGTTAAATCGGCTTCAACGTTGACAATCGATTCCGAACCATTTATGACGACACATGTGCTCATGAAAGCTGATTTAACTATTGACAAATCGATGTTCGGTGACTTAGCCGGTAGACCTCAGGCCTTTCTTGAGAACGTCTCCGATGTATATTTTTATGTATTGCATATCATTACAAATTAGTATGGATAACTTTAGAATAGGTATTTGTCTACATATTGTAGTTGCTTCCTCACTTAAATCTTCACTAAATTATTGCTTTTAAATTCATATTATATTGTGTGCTTATTATTCTTCTACTATCATTTGTTACACCTTTATACAAAACATTTTTCATTTCTTTATAGTTTTGTCTATCCCAAGGACTAGAAGAAATTACTAGCGATATGACCGCCTTCTGTATAGACGAAAGCATGTCCAGCTACCCCAATCTGTCACTTTCCTTTTATAGATTTTCAACTTTATCACAAAATCATAAGGTTCACTTTGCACACCAGAAATATAAAATAATTACAAAAACAGTTATTACAACTATGTACAGACGCCAGCACATCAAGATACCCCATCTTGATGTGCTGGCGTCTGTACATAGTAATAATAACTGTTTTTGTAATTATTTTATATTTCTGGTGTACAATAAATAGTTTTGTATTGTATTGTAGCATCACCCCACCACATCCCTTGTTAGGCGTAGAAGTAATCCCATCAATCAGTTTCTCCGTTATATGCCTATCATGCTGTTCTATTTATAAATATTTACTAATAGTAATATTTTTACTATTCTCTGTTATATAACTATGATTATCATGCTGTGATTGCCAAGTCTTCCTCCAAGCGATGCGATTGTTAATTTGATTATTTAAAGACGTAAAAGTCGCGGGGTACTTCTTGAAACATTTATTTGACGGATACTAAGTATATCCAGACTTAGAAAAACAATTTATTGGCTTCTTGCAAGACTATATTTTAATGGCAATCTGTAATTATTTGGGTTGCGTACCCAAATTGTAAAACGGGACCCTTTGCCAGACATTCCTGCTTTCTCAAATTTCAACGAGTGTTTGCATATGTCATTCGCTTTATAAACAAATGCCGTAAGCAATCATCAAATTGTGGCCCACTAACAGCATCAGAGACTAACCAATCATTACAAACTGTATTGAAATTAAGTCAAGTGGAGTCATTCCCTGAAGAACATAATTTACACAAAGCATCAAAGCCACTTCCAGCTAAAAATAAATTAATAAAACTGTCTCTATACTTAGATCAAAATAATCTCATAAGATTTGGAGGCAGGCTCAACAATTCATTTAATTTACTTTTATTTAAAATGTTTCATATTAAATTAAAACACGCAGGACCTCAACTTCTACTTGCTACCATTCGTCACCACTATTGGCCGTTCGGTGGTAGAAATTTAGCTAGGAAGGTCTCACGTCAGTGTGTAAAATGTTGTCGTATCAAAACAAACACAGTCCAACCAATCATGGGCAACCTACCAAAGCAGCGTCTACATCTTGAATTTCCATTTCTTGATACAGGTGTTGACTATGCCCAATCATGATAGCAGACCGAAAAGGTAGGGGATGTAGGCTAATTAAATGTTTTATTTGTGTCTTTGTGTGTCTAGCTACAAGAGCTGTGCATCTGGAGCTTGTTTCTGATTTGACGAAAGAAGCTTTTTTAGCCGCACTCAGCCATTTTATTGCTTGGAGGGGCAAACCACGAAACATATTATCAGACAATGGAACAACGTTTGTTGGAGCTTTCAACGAGTTAGCTCGACTTCTTTCACAAGATTTTTGGAGGCTTATGGAAATCGGCCGTTAATTCCACTAAACACCATTTAAAGCGCACTTTAGGCCTTACAAATTTAACCTTTGGCCTTACAAGTAGAAGCTATTTTAAATTCCAGGCCACTTACCCCACTTTCGGATGATCCTTCTGATCTTACTCCTTTAGCGTCTCACTTTCTAATTGGACGGTCTCTCGTTATGTTACCGCATCCTCAAATCATTGATAATAACGTGACCAGCCTGCAACGGTTTCGACGCATCGAATACCTCAAACAGCACTTCTGGAAACGATTTTCTCAAGAGTACATCCAATGCCTTCAGGAGAAAACTAAATGGCATCGTTCATTAGGCGTACTCAAAGAAGGAACTCTCGTCGTCATCAAAGACCAGGCGTCACCACCTTTACTATGGCCTCTAGGACGCATTCTTCGTCTGCATTCTGGGAAGGATGGAATTGCTAGAGTCGCCGATATCCAGACGCGCAAGGGTATTATTCGACGGGCATTTAACACAATATGCCCTCTTCCTGTCACTGCTGTTGAAGATACTTCAACCGGGGGAGTAAGTTGAGTACATTAACCGGCCGCGCTCCGCAACGTTTCGTCGCCACGGGGCGGGGCCATCGATTCCAGCCGAGTGCCCGTTCGGCCGCG
The DNA here is from genome assembly GCA_951640165.1 of Pseudoips prasinana. NCBI lineage: Eukaryota > Metazoa > Arthropoda > Insecta > Lepidoptera > Nolidae > Pseudoips > Pseudoips prasinana. The sequence continues at coordinate 9,648,475 of OX621259.1, read as the reverse complement.
CTCGGCAGTCAGCTGTTAGCTCCGACGCACCGCGCTCGCGCATACATATCTTTATACATAATTTTATATACTTTGTACCGTAACGAAAACTGAATCTGCAGTGTGGTTATTAATAATAGGTCTTTACCTATGAAATTGCCGTTTTGTATGAAAAAATTTAAACGAATTTTTTTCATGAATTTTTTTATTTGTATTAATCGAAGTAATCACCCATGCAATCAATGCATCTTTGCCATCGCAGTGGCAGTTTATTGATGCCCTTCTTAAAGAAATCAGCTGGACGGGAGGCAACAAATTCTTCAAAGGCATTTTGTACTGCCTCTCGGGTATTGAATTTTTTTCCCGCCAAGAAGTTATCCAAATTCTGGAAAAAGTAGTAGTCTGTAGGCGCAAGGTCTGGTGAGTAGGGCGGATGACGGAGAGCTTCCAACCCCAGTTCTTGCAACTTGGAGACCGTCTGCTGTGCAGTATGAGGTCGCGCGTTGTCGTGCAGGAGCAGCGGAGACGAGCGATTGACCAATGCTGGTTGGAGATGCGCCAGCTTCTCCATCATTGTGCTCAGTTCTTCACAGTACACATCTGCAGTAATGCTCACCCCGTTTGGTAAGAAGCTGTGATGAATCACACCGGCGCTAGACCACCAAACAGTGACCATCACTTTTCTAGGGGTAAGTTTTCGTTTAGGGCATTGTTTAGGTGCTGAACCAGGATCCAACCAACTTGCTGAGCGCTTGCGGTTATCAAACAGAATCCATTTTTCATCGCAGGTAACAATGCGGTTCAAAATTCCTTCATTTGTGTGTCTGTTGAGCAGTGCAAGGCACGTCTCGACGCGTACTTCGCGCTGGCGATCATTGAGTTCGTGGGGCACCCATTTGTCAAGCTTTTTTACCTTGCCAATTTGACGCAAATGGACCAATATTGTTTTGACGCTAACGTCGAAAGCTGCTGCTAATTCAGCCGTAGATTGTGTATCATCAGCTTCCACAACCGCCTTTAATTCGTCATTGTCGACCAAAGTCTTCGGACGACCGCGAGGTTCATTTTTCAGGTCGAAATTTCCAGAACGGAAGCGAGCAAACCAATAACAGGTGGTGCGTTGGTTTGTAGTGTTAGCTCCGTAAACGTCGTTGATGTTGCGTGCCGCTTGTGCCGCGTTGCTGCCACGACGGTACTCATATTCCATAATTACTCGAATTTTTAACGTATCCATGATGACGAAAAAGATTGAAATGCGATGAAAATGTAACACTAATCAATAAAGAAATGACTACTTTTGGAAAAAAGAATCCATGTTTTTAAAATAAAATTAATTTGAAATTAGAATTCTTAGCCAAACAAAAATTATTTTGATTTGAAATGGCCAGTACTGCAGAACGGCAATTTCATAGGTAAAGACCTATATATACATCTCAATATTATTATATATTCGTCTATATATGCATACACATGTAGTAAAAAACGGTTATTTCAATATTACAAACAGACATTTCAATTTTTATTTATTTGTATAGATGTATAGATATCAGTTGCCTGGTTTCCTGTTTGTCCCGAGTCTGAGTGTAATCACACTAATATTATAAAGACGAATGTTTGTGAGTGTGTATGTTTGTTACTTCTTCGCGTATAAACGGCGGGAGTGATTTAATACAATTTGGTATGGAGTTAGCTGACACCCTGGGGCTCTAGAAATCGAAGTTCAGTGACTTAGCCAGTCACCGAACTTCGATTTCTTAAATGGCGTTCAAATAAATAAAGGTTAAAAATGACTTACTTAATCGTTAAATCGGCTTCCATGAGCACATGTGACGTCATAAATGGTCCGGAATCGATTGTCAACGTTGAAATAAAAAAATAAAATAAAATAATTTAATTTGCCTATTATATAAATATATTAGCTTTTTGAACTCCTGCATGTGAACCTTAACTGTCCCTAATTTCATACTCCTTCGTTCATGCAATTTTTGTAAAAAGTAGGTCAATAGGCGTGGTTGGTAGATGCTTGCCTTGCACGCTGCTGGTCGTGGGTTCGATTCCCACCCAGGACAGGTATTTGTGTGCATGAACTTGTCTGTTTGTCCTGTGTCTGGGTGTAATTATCTATATCAGTATGTATTTACAAAGGAAAAGTAGTATATGTTGCAGCGGAATGAGGATATCAGAGATTTCACAAAATCCCCAGGGATATCACAGAATCCCGGTAGATGTCGAATATTCTTGTTTGTTACATCTTCTTACTAAAACTCTCTAAGTGATATGACAAAACACCGATTTATCGTCAGTGATATGTCGTTTAGTCGTTCAGTGATATTCGTCAGTTATATGTATAACTATCTGATTTACATAGTACAAGCTGTGCTTAATTTGGGATCAGATGGCTGTGTGTGAGTAATGTCTCATGATATTATATTATTAAAAAAAAACTATTTTCTTCAGACTAAAGGTGCGATGGCAGAAAATGGCCGTAGTATTTCATCAATATAGTCTCAAACTTCTTACCTTTTTCAATCACACAACCGAATCTATGCAAATCCGATAGGTCAGAGCCGCTGTGAATTTAATTATTAGTTACACCGCAAATTTAAATTGGATCGAACGGGGATAATCCAGTCCAGTGAGGCTTAACCCCGTTACAAGGCCGTATAGATAAAGTTTGAGCTTTAACTATTGACTTCCTTGTTGTGTAATTTGTGGTTACGGCAATGCCATTATTGGTAGCATTTAGAGAGGGACAGCGTTCATTCGCTCAACGAGCAGCCCGACTGGGGAAGTACCTTACAGATTACATTCCTTAATAATAACTTTAATAACTTGATTGCACGTGTGGCGCAGCGGCTAAGACAGTTGCCTCGCCGCTTCGTGCGTGTCCCGGGTTCGATTTGACAACTATTTGTGTGACCCATAAATAGTTGTTCTGAGTCTGGATGTAATTTGTGTCCGTCTATTAAATTTTTGTAAAAATAAAATAAAAATAAAAATTACCTAGTGCGGGCGTTGTCTTAAAAAAAAGTTGTGATCTTGCGTGGAATTAAGGTCGCCAGAGCTCATCGGTGTGGGGGGGCTCTTTTAAAGGCCGGCAATGCACCCGTGACACCTATGGTGTTGTGAGTGTACATGGGCGGCGGTGATCACTTACCATCAGGTGACACACTTGCTAGTTTGGAGCCCTCTAATATAAAAAAAAATGTGAGACGCACCCAATCGGTGTTCACCTTAAGAGGCTCGCGAAAGAGCACTACCTCTCTCAATACTATAATAATTAGCACCATCAGAATTGTAACTGAAATTTAATTCCCCATGTATATATTTATATATACGTACATAGACTCACGCCTGTTTCCCAGAGGGGTAGTCAGAGTCAACGGACTTCCATCTGTCACGATCCTTGCACACCTCTTTCGCCTCATTTACTGTCATTATATTCTTCATACATGCTCGCCGGTTAAAGGTACTTCTGACCTGGGGCTCTACCGAGTTCATTTAAATAAAGGTTAAAAATTACTTAATCAATCTTTAAATCGGCTTCAACGTTAACAATCAATCGATTCCGCACCATTTATGACGTCACATGTGCTCATGAAAGCTAATTTAACGATTGACAAATCGATGTTCGGTGACTTAGCCGGTAGACCTCAGGCCTTTCTTGAGAACGTCTCCGATTTGGTAATGTATGTAATAATATTTTATAAATACATATTTTTATGTATTTCATATTATTCGATACATATTAGTATGTATAACTTTAGAATAGGTATTTGTATACATATTGTAGTTGCTTCCTTACTTAAATCTTCACTACATTATTGCTTTTAAATTAATTTTATATTGTGTCCTTATTATTCTTTTACTATCATTTGTTACACCTTTATACAAAACATTTTTCATGTCTTTATAGTTTTGTCCATCCCAAGGACTAGAAGAAACTACTAGCGATAAGACCGCTCTCTGTATAGACGCCAGCATATCCAGCTACCCCAATCTGACATATTTCTTTTATAGATTTTCAACTTTATCACAAAATCATAAAGTTCACTTTCAGTTGGGGAAATTTGACAGATTGGGATAGCTTGATTTGCTATATTAAAAATTATATTAAATAACTGTTTTTGTAATTAATTTTTATTTTTGGTGTACAATAAAGAGTTTTGTGTTGTATTGTATTGTAGCATCACCCCACCACATCCCTTGTAAGGCGTAGAAGTAATCCCATCAATCAGTTTCTCCATTATATGACTATCATGCTGTTCTATTTATAAATATTTACTAAAAGTCATATTTACTATTCTTTGTTATATAACTATGATTATTACTATTTGATTATTTAAAGACGTAAAAGTCGCGGGGTACTTCTTGAAACATTTAATTGACCGATACAAAGTATATCCAGACTTAGAAAAATAATTTATTGGCTTCTGGCAAGACTATATTTTAATGGCAATCTGTAATTATTTGGGTTCCGTACCTAAATTGTAAAACGGGACCCTATTACTAAGACCGCGCTGTCTGTCTGTCCGATAGTTATGCAGTTGCAATTTTCACAGATGCTATATTTCTGTTGCCACCATAAAAAAACCATCGGTTTGAGAACTATAATGCCACAAACTGACACACACAGATATCAACGTCAAAGTATAACACCCCTATTTTCGCGTCGGGGTTTAATAACCAGCCTAAAAGTTTCCATCCAGGTGACAACAACTCTAATACTGAATTTTTCAAGCCGCCCATATGTTCAACAAAAATACGTGTTTTAATTTACGCGTGAATCTCTAATTTAATACTATTATTTTTAAAATACGTAAATTATTCTTACAATACGACCCTTACAAAAAGTCTAAAAATCTATTCACCCAACATTGTTTTCACCTAAATACATCACTATTTGAAAGAGGACTTGAATTACGCGTCCTATCGACTTTGGGTTCTCAATAAATCTATCTCGAAAGTTATTAGACGTTAGTAGATGTTTAGGCTGTATTTATAATAGCTACGCCATGGGCTATGCAAATGAATTTGAAATGGTAGCAGTGCCCCGCGGTTTTACCCGCGTTAAATTTTATAAATTACCACAGCTCCTACCTCGTAGGTGATAGCGTGATAATATGTAACCTATACGTTGAGCCTACCTCTTAGTACTATTCGTGCAAAATTTTAAGTAAATCCATGTAGTGCTTTTTGAGTTTAGCCCGGACATACATACAGACAAACAGCAAAAAATCTAAAAACTATATTTTTGCATTCGAAATCACGCCCCGAATATCCCTTTAAAAAATATTCAATGTACAGTTTTGACTTTCCTACGATTTTATTATAGGTATAGATCACAGCTCCTACCCCTCAGGTGATAGCGTGATAATATGTAGCCTATATGTTGACCCGACCTCTTAGTAATATTCATGCAAAATTTTAAGTAAATCCATGCAGTACTTTTTGAGTTTAGCCCGGACATACCTACATACAGACAAACAGACAAAAATTCTAAAATCTATTTGGCTTCGATAGCGATAGTAGATCACGCTCCAAGTATCCTAAAAAATATTCAATGTACAGTTTTGACTTTCCTACGATCTTATTATACGTATAGATCATGCATTTTATTTTGACTTCCATACAACTATCTGACCTATTAAGACTTGAGACCCTATCAGAATAATAGAATTAAATAAATAAGAGTGTACTACGTGATCTCGACGAATAGATCTGCGATTAACGCTTATGCAACAAAATTGAACCGCGACAAGATACATCTCGTAAAAAGCCATTGGCTTTCTGGCACTTCGCTCGTGCTTTGTTTTCTCATGTTCTAACCTAACCTAACCGAACTGAACCAAACCTAAACCTATTGATCGTTTATCGAGATGTCGATCTTCAGTGTGTCGCACAAGGGTGCATTCGAACTATGGTGAGTCGCAGTACAGTTTTGTCGCATAAGCGTCAATCGCAGCTCCATTTGTCGAGCTCACGTAGTACACTTAATAAATAAGTTTGTTTTTGTTTGGTCAGTAGACGGCAAAGAATATCATCACCCCATCTCATTCCGTGGGGGGCGTAGAAATTATCCCGTCCGTATCAGAAAACGGGCAGCAACGTTTTTCTGTGTGCCAAGCGTGGCGATTATGACATATCCCCGCATTATTTTGGGAGGGTTTTGTCTAGCAGTGGACGTAATTTAGCTGATATGAAAACATATACAATAAAATTTATTTTATTTATAAATAACATTATAATAATTAATAGTTCCTAAATATATATAGATAAAAATTCAAAACTACATTAAACCTACATAGATATAAAATAAACTAAATCTAAACAGCGTCAAAAAAATCCTCATCGTTGTCGGGGAACGTGCCCAGAAGACTGGCAGCATTGCCACGTTTTATGGCAATACTGATTTTTTGACCAAAATAAAGGCCAGCCTTCTGGTCACGTGATATGTCAATGATCAATTTTGCAATATCCCGAAATAGGGTGTGCGTATTTGGACCCCATGGGCCAAGCGTTTCGACCACAAACGGCTCAAATACATAACCTCCGACGAGGTTAGTGTATTTGCGCCGCTGATATGATGATTTATAAATCGGAAATATATAAGTTATAAATGATTTATAATTGGAGCGGTGATTAAGGCGGTCGCCTCGCTACTACCTCGGAGTCGACGCAGGTTCGACCCCCGCACATGACTATTATTCTTGTGGCCCATAACTTTTTGTACCGAGCCTGAGTGTGCTATAGTTTTAAAGACTACGCCCGCACGCAAATAATCCTTTTGTTTTTCCTGAGACATTATTCACACACGGATTTCACGGATTCTTTTGATCCCAAACTAAGCAGAGCTTGTACTATGAAAACCATATAACAGGCATTCTATCGACTTTGGGTTCTCAATAAAACTATCTCAAAGGTTTTAGACGTTAGTAGATGTTAAGTTAAGTTATTGTGTGTGTAAGTTAGTTAAGTTATTGTTTATATTACCTAATACATGGGTTGTTCAAATGAACGTGAAACTTCTTGTAGTTTCATTAAGCATTTATTAAAGTAAAATTCAAAGGTCTTCCGCTCTTTCGGTCTTCCAGTCTTCCCGTTTCAAGAATCGGAAGAAGGACCGTGGGCAGGCCCGCTACAAGATAGACCGATGATATTGTTAAAATCGTTGGAAGCCGCTGGATGCGGATAGCGCACGACCGGAATTTTTGAGATCCAGCAGAGGACTTCTTTTAGCTAATATGATTATGATGAAACTTCAAACGATAATATTATATAATTTTAGTATTATATTTCAAAATTGCGAATATAAGCATATTATATAAGGTCTTTGATAAAAATACATAAACCTTTAGTGATCAGCTAAAAATATGCATACCGTTAGCATTTTTCACATCGCAACTTTAACTTTAAATTGTAAAACGGGACCCTATTACTAAGACCGCGCTGTCTGTCTGTCCGATAGTTATGCAGTTGCAATTTTCACAGATGCTATATTTCTGTTGCCACCATAAAAAAACCATCGGTTTGAGAACTATAATGCCACAAACTGACACACACAGATATCAACGTCAAAGTATAACACCCCTATTTTCGCGTCGGGGTTTAATAACCAGCCTAAAAGTTTCCATCCAGGTGACAACAACTCTAATACTGAATTTTTCAAGCCGCCCATATGTTCAACAAAAATACGTGTTTTAATTTACGCGTGAATCTCTAATTTAATACTATTATTTTTTAAATACGTAAATTATTCTTACAATACGACCCTTACAAAAAGTCTAAAAATCTATTCACCCAACATTGTTTTCACCTAAATACATCACTATTTGAAAGAGGACTTGAATTACGCGTCCTATCGACTTTGGGTTCTCAATAAATCTATCTCGAAAGTTATTAGACGTTAGTAGATGTTTAGGCTGTATTTATAATAGCTACGCCATATGCTATGCAAATGAATTTGAAATGGTAGCAGTGCCCCGCGGTTTTACCCGCGTTAAATTTTATAAATTACCACAGCTCCTACCTCGTAGGTGATAGCGTGATAATATGTAACCTATACGTTGAGCCTACGTCTTAGTACTATTCGTGCAAAATTTTAAGTAAATCCATGTAGTGCTTTTTGAGTTTAGCCCGGACATACATACAGACAAACAGCAAAAAATCTAAAAACTATATTTTTGCATTCGAAATCACGCCCCGAATATCCCTTTAAAAAATATTCAATGTACAGTTTTGACTTTCCTACGATTTTATTATAGGTATAGATCACAGTTCCTACCCCTCAGGTGATAGCGTGATAATATGTAGCCTATATGTTGACCCGACCTCTTAGTAATATTCATGCAAAATTTTAAGTAAATCCATGCAGTACTTTTTGAGTTTAGCCCGGACATACCTACATACAGACAAACAGACAAAAATTCTAAAATCTATTTGGCTTCGATAGCGATAGTAGATCACGCTCCAAGTATCCTAAAAAATATTCAATGTACAGTTTTGACTTTCCTACGATCTTATTATACGTATAGATCATGCATTTTATTTTGACTTCCATACAACTATCTGACCTATTAAGACTTGAGACCCTATCAGAATAATAGAATTAAATAAATAAGAGTGTACTACGTGATCTCGACGAATAGATCTGCGATTAACGCTTATGCAACAAAATTGAACCGCGACAAGATACATCTCGTAAAAAGCCATTGGCTTTCTGGCACTTCGCTCGTGCTTTGTTTTCTCATGTTCTAACCTAACCTAACCGAACTGAACCAAACCTAAACCTATTGATCGTTTATCGAGATGTCGATCTTCAGTGTGTCGCACAAGGGTGCATTCGAACTATGGTGAGTCGCAGTACAGTTTTGTCGCATAAGCGTCAATCGCAGCTCCATTTGTCGAGCTCACGTAGTACACTTAATAAATAAGTTTGTTTTTGTTTGGTCAGTAGACGGCAAAGAATATCATCACCCCATCTCATTCCGTGGGGGGCGTAGAAATTATCCCGTCCGTATCAGAAAACGGGCAGCAACGTTTTTCTGTGTGCCAAGCGTGGCGATTATGACATATCCCCGCATTATTTTGGGAGGGTTTTGTCTAGCAGTGGACGTAATTTAGCTGATATGAAAACATATACAATAAAATTTATTTTATTTATAAATAACATTATAATAATTAATAGTTCCTAAATATATATAGATAAAAATTCAAAACTACATTAAACCTACATAGATATAAAATAAACTAAATCTAAACAGCGTCAAAAAAATCCTCATCGTTGTCGGGGAACGTGCCCAGAAGACTGGCAGCATTGCCACGTTTTATGGCAATACTGATTTTTTGACCAAAATAAAGGCCAGCCTTCTGGTCACGTGATATGTCAATGATCAATTTTGCAATATCCCGAAATAGGGTGTGCGTATTTGGACCCCATGGGCCAAGCGTTTCGACCACAAACGGCTCAAATACATAACCTCCGACGAGGTTAGTGTATTTGCGCCGCTGATATGATGATTTATAAATCGGAAATATATAAGTTATAAATGATTTATAATTGGAGCGGTGATTAAGGCGGTCGCCTCGCTACTACCTCGGAGTCGACGCAGGTTCGACCCCCGCACATGACTATTATTCTTGTGGCCCATAACTTTTTGTACCGAGCCTGAGTGTGCTATAGTTTTAAAGACTACGCCCGCACGCAAATAATCCTTTTGTTTTTCCTGAGACATTATTCACACACGGATTTCACGGATTCTTTTGATCCCAAACTAAGCAGAGCTTGTACTATGAAAACCATATAACAGGCATTCTATCGACTTTGGGTTCTCAATAAAACTATCTCAAAGGTTTTAGACGTTAGTAGATGTTAAGTTAAGTTATTGTGTGTGTAAGTTAGTTAAGTTATTGTTTATATTACCTAATACATGGGTTGTTCAAATGAACGTGAAACTTCTTGTAGTTTCATTAAGCATTTATTAAAGTAAAATTCAAAGGTCTTCCGCTCTTTCGGTCTTCCAGTCTTCCCGTTTCAAGAATCGGAAGAAGGACCGTGGGCAGGCCCGCTACAAGATAGACCGATGATATTGTTAAAATCGTTGGAAGCCGCTGGATGCGGATAGCGCACGACCGGAATTTTTGAGATCCAGCAGAGGACTTCTTTTAGCTAATATGATTATGATGAAACTTCAAACGATAATATTATATAATTTTAGTATTATATTTCAAAATTGCGAATATAAGCATATTATATAAGGTCTTTGATAAAAATACATAAACCTTTAGTGATCAGCTAAAAATATGCATACCGTTAGCATTTTTCACATCGCAACTTTAAGGTCAGCCCAAAAGAAGTATATATGAGTTCAATCACAAGGACCGACCTTACAATATTGTCTTAAAATAATTCATAGGAACTGTTAAGTACTGTTAAGAAACTTATAGACTTTGTTTTTTTTTAAGACACCGACGTAGGAACGTGACCGTCGTAGGAAGCCGATGGATGCGGGCAGTGCAAGACCGGCCATTGTGGGGATCCTTGGGGATGCTTTTGTCCAGCAATGGTTGTACTTCGTGTCACATGATGACGATGATGATTTCAAGGGACGCCATACGTTACATTATGTAAATACATTTTATTGTATGTGCGTAACAAGATACGTATTCAAAACTTGATATTAAAAGAATACTGTCTACCATACAAACACACAGAAATAGCACACCTACAATATTTGTACTGTAGTATTTGTATTTTTTTTTATATTATTATTATCTGTGAGACAAATCCCGTCGAACATTATTCGACAGAGTCAACAGAGTTCTCAAAAAAAGCTAGGTCAGAAGTATTTAGAAATACAAGCGATGCATATATGAGGAATTTAATGAAATTAAACGAGGCAAAAGAGATTTACAAGGATCGTCACAAATGGAAATCCGTTGTCTTTGCCTACCCCTCTCGGAAACAAAGTCTGTGATTTATTATTATTGTTATGTTTAATTTATCAAAAATATTGATACATTATTTTTGATAAATTAACTGTAACTTGGGAACGGTGAAGTAGCCCCAACACAAGCATTTTATGAATTACTCGTGCAGTTTCATAATATTGAAAACTGTAATTATGAAATTCCATGAACCATTTTTTTATTTACGACAAATAGGACACTGATAGTGAATACGTCAATCCCTTTGAAATGAGGACAATTTATAAGCTCAAGGAAATTGAGACATAAATCTGTTGGCTTGGCGAGCGCGTGATAAACAGTGGACGCTGTGTCAAAGTTATGCCCTGCACTCTCTTTTTATACAGGCGCTAGGCGTAGGGAAATAACCATGCATTTAGATAAGAATGTATGGTAGATTACGTGGCTCTATAGAAACCACTCTATATAGTGCTTATGACACCGCAAAGCAAAATAAATGACCGTTTTTGGCGAGCGCGTGACAAACAGTGGACGCTGTGTCAAAGTTATGTCCTACACTCTCTTTTTATACAAGCGTAGGGAAATAACCTTGTATTTAGATAAAAATGTATGGTAGGCTAAGTGGCTCTCTATAATCTACTCGATATGCTGCTTATGACACCACAAAGAAAAAGAAATGACCGTTTTTGGCGAGCGCGTGATAAACAATGGACGCTGTTTGATGTTGTTGATGATGTGCTAGAGGCTAGAGACCACAGCATGGGGACCATACTCACTCTACTGGATTTCTCTCGTGCCTTTTAATGTATAAATATACCTTTGTTATTGTCCAAACTATCATATTATGGGTGCTCCGCAGAAGCAGTCAAATGGTTTCACAGCTACCTTGAAGGCCGATATCAACTTGTGAGGCTTAGAAATGATCGTAACGGTAGTGAGATATCATCTTCTTTCAGTCGTGTCACGAGGGGAGTACCTCAGGGTTCGATTCTAGGGCCATTACTATTTATAACATATATAGCTGATGTCACCAAGGTCATTATAAACTGTAAATATCATTTATATGCTGATGATCTGCAGCTATACCTCTCTTTTAAGCCTTCCGATTGCCAGGAGTCTGTAAAAAACATTAACAGTGATTTAGACAGGGTTGCAAAATGGGCTGAAGTCAACTCCCTGGTACTTAACCCCACAAAATCAAAATATTTGATAATGGGTTCTAAAAACTTAATAAGGCAGGTGGAGCAGAATCTTCTTGATATAAAAATAGGGGGATGCCCCATTGAGCGGGTACCAGAAGCTCGGAACCTAGGAGTGATTTTCGATGGTCTTTTGCAGTTTGAAACTCACATTGTACAAGCCGTACAAAACTGCTTTTACCGGCTCAAGTTACTGTATTGTAATATTTGATAATGGGTTCTAAAAACTTAATAAGGCAGGTGGAGCAGAATCTTCTTGATATAAAAATAGGGGGATGCCCCATTGAGCGGGTACCAGAAGCTCGGAACCTAGGAGTGATTTTCGATGGTCTTTTGCAGTTTGAAACTCACATTGTACAAGCCGTACAAAACTGCTTTTACCGGCTCAAGTTACTGTATCGGGTTCGCCCATACATAAGTGTAGATATGCGAATAATGTTATGCGAATCTCTGATTCTATCACGCCTTAACTATGCTGACACTGTGTATGGGACCTACTTGCTTGCCCGCACTGAGAGACTCATACAAAGGGTACAAAACGCCTGTGCCAGATTTTGCTTTAATGTTCCTTCCCGATCACACATAACTCCTTACTTAAACAGTGGGAATATGATGAAAATGTCAGACCGAAGAAAGCTACATTATGCTACATTGCTTTTTGGCATTGTGGCAACAGGTAAACCTGACTATCTATTTAAAAAATTATCATGGTCTCGCGACCATAATTCATATACAACCAGGGCCTCATCTTACCTTCTGTCTACTCCAAAGCACAGAACCACAGCGTTTAGGGGAAGTTTCCGCTAGTAATGTTTGGAACGTTCTTCTTCCTCCAAGTCTTCGTATGCTGTGTACAGTGAACTCATTTAGAACACAATTTAAGGTATACTTACTGGAAAGACAAAAACTGGTAAACTTATAACACTTACCCGCATAGTGTTTTCCATCGCGACAGTTTACTTTACTCTCCGTAGGTTTCATGTATTGGTATTTCCATGAGTGTACTTTAAATCTGTTTCTAGACTTTTATCTCATCTCTTCCTATGTTCATCACTCTCTTACCGCTGATTGCTAGATGTATATTATTATTACCTGTATTACACTGTATCACATGTGATAAACACCAATTTTCACTTATTAAGCACACCAATTCTATTAATTGAATAAGCTTTATTAAGCATTACTAACTTTAGCATTTCACACACAATATAACACCGTCCACTGGACACTGACACTTGACAGACATTATATAAATATACAGTCAGGCTTAAGAACCCTGCAGCGTCTTTTATCTATGACGACATGAAAGTTGCAGTTCGGAAACGTAAAAAGGCAAGACAAGGGACAAAAAATCGATATTATGAATCGATGAAACTAATGCATGAACATGTGATGAGTAATGTGATTGTTTGTTATTTATGTGTAATGGTATTGTTATGAGCGTTAATTGTAATTTATATATATGTATATATATTTTTTTTGTTATTAATAATTTGTCTCTCTGTTCCGTTGTACTTTTCTGTTACTACATTTCAACTTAATAATAATCTTAAAGTGTAGCTATGTTACCTATAATGTTGCATCAATCCAGGATTTTTTCTTAGCTTGTAAGTATTCTAATTGTAAATTCGTCTGGTATCACGCTTCCAGTACCTACCTACTGGCCCTATCGGAAGATCAGCTTTGTAGAAATGCAGTACTAGCTGAGATTGGGCCATTTTTCATACCAGTACGGTTAAAATTAATAATTATTAAAATGTATAGGTACCACATTAAATGTATTTTCCGTACTTGTAATGAAAATAAAATTTATTTCTTCTTCTTCTTCTGTGTCAATGTTATGTCCGGCACTCTCTTTTTATACAGGAGTAGAGTAATAATAATGCATTTAAATAAGAATGTATGGTAATCTACAAGATTAAGTGGCTAAATAGACACTAATCAATATGCTGCGTATGTCACCACAACGTAAAATAAATGACCGTTTATGGCGAGAGCGCGTGATAAACAGTGGACGCTGTGTCAATGTTATGCCCTGCACTCTCTTTTTATACAGGCGGCGTAGGGAAATAACCATGCATTTAGGTAAGAATGTATGGTAGACTACGTGACTCAATATAAACTGGTCGATATGTTGCTTTTGATATCAAAATGACCGTTTATGGCGAGAACGTGTGATAAACAGTGGACGCTGTGTCAAACTTATGTCCTGCACTCGTCGGTCCACCTCTTTTTTTAAACGGTTTTATTTAGCTTACCCCGTTTGTTTTATTTTTCTTGGGTCAAATTTAGTAACTGAAATTTGACCCCCTTCCTGTTGACCGATTGATCTGAAATTTGGTACACACTTCTAGTTCCGGTGACAATACAATTAAATAAATTCTGTTTTTTTGTAAATCCAATATGGCCGCCGCTACAAAATGGCGGATAACTTAGGTTTTATTAATCCCATCAATATGGGTATGCTGCACTCGTCGGTCCACCTCTTTTTATACAGAAGTAGGAAAGTAACAATTCATTTAGATAAGAATGTATGGTAGGCGACGTGGCTCAATATAAACTACTCGATATGTTGCTTATGACATTACAAAGTAAAATAAACGACGGTTGTTGGTTAGCTAGGCGTTTCACCGGATCATGAGAGTGATGGAATAGAAAGTGCTCCTGCGTTTGCGCACGCACTTGTGCACTATAATATGTCCCACGCAGATGGCTACTCTCTATTGAGACTGGCCGCCGTGGCCTAAATTCGGCTAGGAGGTTATTGTTATTATTATTATAAAGATTGCCTACTGAAAAGATCTCCACAATCGTCGGTCTCACGCTACCCGCAACCAGCGGTTTCCAGTGACTCTCACAACATTATCACTCATTTTGACAGTCACCGTAGCCTAGTTGGTAGTGCTCCTGCCTACGAAGCTGGTGGTCCTGGGTTCGAATCCCGGTAAGTGCAAATATTTGTGTGATGAGCACGAATATTTGGTTCTGAGTCATGGATGTTTTCTACGTATATAAGTATTTATCTATCTATATAAGTATGTATATCGTCGCCTGGTACCTATAGTACAAGCTTTGCTTAGTTTGGGGCTAGGATGATCTGTGTGAAATTGTCCCTAGATATTATATTATTATTATCAGTCCATCTTGCAGGGCGCCTCCCCACGCTGTATCTTCTTCACCAGCTCCTGTCGGTTCCGCGTGCACTGCCCTGCCCACTTTAGCTTGGCAATTCTTCGGGTTATGTCGGTTACTATGGTTCGCTTGCGCCGACGACTGACGATACTATAAATGTTTAAATTCATAGGCATCATCAGTGCCGCCACCAGCGTGAATTATTTGCGAAGCCGCTGCATCATACTGTCGCTAGAGCCAAGTCTCCACTATGTCGAACCCTCGATATGCTAAACGCCCTCCTGATTGCCTATCCTAAATGTGATGTGTTTGCCGTTAGATGGACAGACATTAGGCGAATATGTTTGGTTTTCTGCGAAAGAAAGTATGCAAGGATGTCCAGTGTTTTGTATTCAATTTTGTATGTAACCTTAAAAATAACTTATGTAATCGTTTCTATGTTAATTAATGTAATTGGTTACTAACCGTTTTATTTAACTATAAATAAATAAATAGGGAGATGCTGTCAACATATATCTTTTATTTCTGATAAAAGACAACGCCCGTATTGGGGAAATTATTCCCTGTGTCGCGGGGTACTTTACAAACATGTAATAGACGGACACAAATTACATACAGACTCTGAACAACTATTTATGGATTACACAAATAGTTGTCCGGCACGGGACTCGAACCCGCGACACGAAGAGGCGAGGCGACTGTCAATAATATTTGAAAACATTTAAAAGAAAAAAAATCAGAATTAAGAATTAATTAATTAAAGTTGATAATGTCCTGACGTCGATGGTCTTTGCATGAATTTCCCAAAACAGTCTCCTCACGAAACTCCAAATCTTTAACAAAAACAAAAGACACAAAATAAATTAATCTCAGAACAGCAGCTTTTACAAATATAAAGAATATATGATAAAGGTACCAGTTTCTGGATTCATTCCAAAATATCTACACCGAATCTAAAATTATCTTTATTGTCAAGTACAGACTGAGCTTAAAGCTGGGCATTCACTGCACGATTTTTTCCAAGCGAGTAAGTATTCTTTATTTGCGTAAAATGTGCTACAGACAAGCATTTATAAAGTCATACATAAAAAAAAAAGTTTTTTTACTATTTACTAATTTAAATTAAATTCTTAACAATCATTAACTTAACTACGTAAAAAAATCTGTTATTATTATATATTTTTCATACACAAATTGATGACCAATCAATATAATTATGTTAACAATTGCATTAATGGCAAAATGAGAAACATAATAATTGGTTGCAGTTTTATTCTAAAGTTGAACATTTCATCATTTTTATCCCAACCAATAGAGGGTCCGAGCGGTAAAAGCTATCTGATCAGAACTTTAAACCCGAGACGTCGTGTATTGGTTTATCACACTGAACTAATATTTGAGTAAAAACCGAGTCTAGTTGGTTGAAGGACTGCCTTCCATTATCCCAGAGAACACATTCAATTGTTGTAGGAGGTTGTATATAAGCCTGTAAGCTATATCAATAATGTAATCTATATATCTATACATATAATCAAATTGTAGGAAAGTCAAAACTGTACATTGAATATTTTTTTAAGGATACTTGGAACGTGATCTACAATCGATATCGAAGCCAAAAATATAGTTTTTAGAATTTTTGTCTGTGTGTCAGTTTGTCTGTATGTATGTCCGGGGTAAACTCAAAAAGTACTGCATGGATTTACTTCAAATTATGCATTAATATTACTAGGAGGTCGGGTCAACATATAGGCTACATATAATCACGCTATCACCTACGGGGACGAGCATAAGCACGAGTTTTTGATAAAGTCGATTCACCGTAAGCCTGCTGCAACATTTTCAGTGACTCCGAACACAAAATTTCATTAGCGATGCAAAATTTAAGACATTTAAGAATCTTTGTTCGATAGTTTTGTCGATTATGAAATTCGCAATACACAATATATATGATATTACTAAAACCAGCACTGTATTTAATATAAATAACAGATGCAACTCAAACTCTATGCCAAAATGGAAAACAGTTGTGCCAATCTAACAACAACAAAAAAAACAAAAATTTGAATTT
Source organism: Pseudoips prasinana (assembly GCA_951640165.1). NCBI lineage: Eukaryota > Metazoa > Arthropoda > Insecta > Lepidoptera > Nolidae > Pseudoips > Pseudoips prasinana. The sequence continues at coordinate 9,631,171 of OX621259.1, read as the reverse complement.
GGAACCGTAAACAAATCATCCATTCCCTATACTTTTTTGACTGAATGTATAGTTAACTATATTACTAAAAACAAGTTCTAATAATCTACTAGTGGTTTTTTAAAGGATATATAAATGAAAATATCTTCTTATTTTATCATCATCATCATATAAGCCGGAAGACTTGTTCTTCTGGACACAGGCGTACTCTAAAAATCTCCACTCCACATGGCTTCCAGCGACTCCAACAAGATCATCAGTCCATCTTGTAAGTCACCTTCCCACTATGCATCTTCTAGTTCGTGGTTGCCCCAGCAGTCGTCGGTTCTACGAGCTATCTGCCCTGTCTACTACCACTTCAGCTTGACAATTCCTCTCGCTTTTTATTTTGTAATACACAATAATTATTTCAAGCCGTACGTGAATAACTAACTTTATTTCTTTGAGAAACGACGCGGCTGCAAGTGACTACAAGATTTTAATAAAAAGATAAATTCCTCTGCATATATTCGTACTTGCATTACACTTTTGAATTAAAAAAGCATTTTCAAGTTTCTTCTCGGAACCTTTTGATTAATACACAGTCAAAATGCGTGACAATTTGCATAGATTTTTACGTTCTATTTTTCTACAGTAAGTAGAATATTATCTTCTATACATATTATAAAATTGTAGGAAACTCGAAATTTTACATTGAATATTTTTTTAAAGGATACTTGGGGCGTGATCTACTATCGACATCGAAGCCAAAAATATAGTTTTTAGAATTTTTGTCTGTTTATCTGTATGTATGTTCGGGCTAAACTCAAAAAGTACTGCATAGATTTACTTCAAATTTTGCATGAATATTACTAAGAGGTCGGGTCAACATATATTATAGGCTATATATTATCACGCTATCACCTACGTTCGAGGATGTGTGATAATTTATAAAATTTGACGCGGGTAAATCCGCGGGGCACAGCTAGTAGAATAATATAAATCCTATTAATATTATAAATGCGAAAGTTTGTGCATATGGATGTATGGATATTTGTTTTCTTTCACGCAAAAACTATTGAACGGATTTTGATGAAACTTTGTAGTAATAAAAAAAATATGGTTAAAGATTCTTTATTTCTCTTAAGAATATATACATTCGCTTACAGAGAAATTAAATAATACTTAATATAGGACGCCAAGCGTGGCTACTTACCAATACTAAACAAAACTAAAACACTAAACTATACAGTACAAATAGACATCTAAACAATTTTACAAATAACACAATTAACAAATACACAAATTCCATCCATCCATGCCGATTATAATTTCATTTTTTTGTTGTGTTGCGGTGGGTAGATATGAGCGTAGCGTACGTATGAAATATAGCTTATATATCCGAATAACACATAGGCTAAATAATTAATTAAGATTAATGCGGTATAACCGCGGTGCACAGCTAGTATTTAAATATGATTGAAGTTAATAGTGAATGTAACTTAAGGCGCTATCTATCCGAAAAAATGAACTAATTAAACTAGTTTGTGAAAGACTGAAAAAAAATATAAGAAATTACAAGATAAGCCACACATTTCTTTATTGGCCACGTGATCAAACTTCTCATTTTATTACTAAGCAACGGGAAAGATAGCCTCTAAAAAAGTAAATCGTCTTATTTAAAACGACAACTAAACATTCTATAGAATGTGTTAAGTAAAGATCAACAATTGTCTTAACTTGTCCTTCTTCATTGTAAATTGCCACCTAATTTACTAAAAAAAGGAAATTATTTGGGTTAGGTTAGGTTAGAACTGTGACCATCTAGCGCGCGAAGGCGCGAAGCGTGCCGCGGCAGCAGCCTTCAAGCGCTAAATACACTATTGTTGGTGAAGATTGGTGGAAAGTTTTCAATAATCCGATTTTTTGGAGCTTTGCGAATTTTTTAGGTGACATATCATGTCATTTTATAATTATCGTTTTGGATTACTTTGACTATTAGATAATACATATATCTCAATGATTTTAGGTGAAATAACCACCATGCAGTTGAATTTAGAGTGACTTACTAAATTTCACTAAATTATATCTCAATCGGACTTACAAAGCATTCACCTAATTTTAGATTTAGATTAGTTTTAATTGGTTGCCATGGTACTGTACTACTTAGTTTGGAATCAGATGGCTGTGTGTCATCCGTCAAATTACCTTTTACCTGCAAATAATCCAATATGTCACAAAAGGTCAGAAAAAGTAAATAATTCTTGCGGAAACAGAGAAAATCTTTGTAATAACATTTAATTTCCTTCACGAAAGACCCAAGTCATTCAAAATGACGGAATCACATCAACTAAAAGAATGTTGTTACATTTTTTCAATTTACAGTAAAAATGTCAGAGTTAATTAAAATGGGATCCAAGTTACTCGCTTTTTGATGTTTATAGATGTGAAAAATACTTATGCAAAAGTTAATTATAGGAAGCAGTGGCGAAGTGTGGGCGTAAGTGAAATTCGGTTCGTTACGGTTCTATATAAACGAAAGCAAGGCGGACAGTTCCTCCGATATAAAGATGTGCAAAAACGCCATATGAAGAAATGTGACATTGAGCCCTCGTTGTGGGAAAGGCTTGCGGCCGACAGATCTGATTGGAGAGCTCTAGTCAAAAACAACGTTTTTGACTTTGAGGAGCATCGTCGGTCAGAGCTTGACTCTAGACGTGACGAACTGAAAGCCCGACCACCTGCGGCGATCAGTTATAATTTTAATAATTGTGTGCTCACATGCCCGCAATGTGCGCGGACCTTCTCAAATAAGATTGGCTACTGTAGTCATATGCGAGCACACCAACGACAACTATCTGTACGGAGTTGAGGCAGTCGCCGTGACCGAAACCGGTCTGGAGTCATCATCATCATATAAACTGGTGTTGGTTCGATTAATACTTTGATATAATATATAATTAATAAATAAATCGTACTTAATATAAGATAATTAGCATGTTGCCATCTAATTCCAAACTAGGCATAGCCTACAGGGTAAAGTTGTCATAGTACACTATGACCACTTTACAACTGAAAAACATACTTATAGTATTTGACGGGCCTGTGGCGTGGTTGGTAAATGTTTGCTTTGCACACCGCAGGTCATGGGTTTGATTCCCTCCCAGGTATGTCCTGAGTATGGGTGTAATTATCTATATTTATTATTATTTATTTATTGTTTATTTATGTTTATTTAGTGACCTTAATATTAAAACACAAGTACAGAAAAATACCCCATAAAACCGATCAGTTTGACTCAGGTTTGACTGCGGGAGAAAAGTCTAAATAAACAAAAAAACCACAACAAGATTATAGACTACTAATAACTAATAACTATTATTAATCGCAGTTGATATTATGGCACTGTTTTATGTATTAACAATATCTCTAATATCTATCTTATTTAATTTAGTAAGTTAGGGCGGCTTGCACGAAATTTCGTTTAAATATATCTTAAACAAATTTTACTAAATACGTTTAATTCGATGTGTTTGACATGATTACGTTTGATGACCTCTTGCATCACGTTAAATGCGTTTATCGTGTCGGTATAGCAGTTTCCCTACATTTCGTTATAAGTAAGTAACAAATGACACTATTTTTTAAACAAAAATTACGTTTTTCTGCGCGAAAGTGTGCGTTGAATCCTCCATGTCATGGAAACATAACCTTTCAAAATAAATGTCAATTCATGCTAAACGCATTTAGCTGCGCTAAATAGCTATTTATGGGTATTTAACTTTGACAGCTCTCTAAACGCGTTTAGCGACTTATTTAGCATGGTGCAAGGCGTTGCAATGACTTAAACGTGAATTTTAATTTAAATTGGATTTAAATAGTATTTAGTGCTATGGTACAAGCCGCCCTAAGTATTTATATAATTTGTTTTTAAATATATATATTTTTGCTTCACTCCTAATGTTATTTAAAATATAAGGTAATCGTTTATTAATGGCTCTATCACCATAATAATTGATGACTTGTACTTGTATGTGTACTTCAAATCTTCCGGCAGACATTGATCGTGTATTATATATATAAGATTACCGTCCGGATTAAGATGGTTATTTAATGCTAACAGAAACTTATGTTTGATATTAATAGGTAATATTTTACAGATTTAAAATAATTTTATTAATAATTAATTAATAATATAAGTATGTATTTACAGAAAAAGTAGTATATGTATGTAAGCTCTGCTTAGTTTGGAATCAGATGACGGTGTGTGAATAATGTCCTAAGATTTTATTATTATAATTTATGAAAATATCCCGTCGTTACTATACTTAATTTGGTAATACTTAATTTTTTTATTAAGTATTTGTAATACCCACGCGCAACCCTGGTTTCCTCCCGAATATCAGCATATCATAATAACTGATTTCCTAAGAGCCAAGCAACTGCTTGGCATATTACCATGCCCCTTGTTTTTGTCGTGTTCCCGCAGTGAGCTAAACAAATAAACTTTATTATGAGACATCCTGTATATTCCTAATTAAACAACCTTTGAGCAAAAATGTTATTAGCACACCGAAATCATAAAAATTCTAAATTGACTCTACAGGTAAATATTTGTCCAATAATAATGTTCCTTTATACAGATTTCTGTATTAAGTAAGGTTTTTTATTTTAATGTAAATAGCTTTTTATAGGTACTTTAACACGGGTCACCCAATAACTTTTTGCTTTGATTATATTTGATTGGTTTAGAAAAAAATATTAACGAATAATTATTTTCCTTGGCGTTGTTCAGGAAATTGTTGATAACTTTTTCCATACAAATGATTGGTCCAAAACCGCAAATAGGGCCGGGCCACAAACCAAAAATTTTATATTTTTTTTGGGCGGGTCACCTGATGGTAAGTGATCACCGCCGCTCATGGATACTGATAACACCAGAGGGACCACAAGTAACGTTGCCGGCCTTTAAGAAATAAATAGTCTCGCTTCATGAAGGTCGGTTAGTGTCAGTTAAACAGACTTCAAAGAAAAAGAAAAGGAAGAGTTTATCAATCGGATTTTTTATTTATTTGACACGATTTCTCAGGTTTTATGTGAAGAAGCTTTTAATTATTCTTCTTAGTTATTTAATGCACGTGTAGCGCAGCCGTTAAGACAGTCGCCTCGCCTCTTGTTCTTCCGGGTTCAAAATAATAAGGAATGGTTTCGAGGTGGTCTTCAAAAAATATATCAAAATTCAAACATGTTTAGCTGATTAAACAGAATAGTTAGGAATATAAATCTTAGAATATGACCGGTCTATTCTGCGTTAAACGACATAAATTATAGTATATTTGTTTTCGGGTTTATAACATATATTACTACAAAGATTTATAAAAATCCGTTAGGTAGTTTTTGCGCGAAGGTGTACAAACATCCATACATTCATATTCACAAACTTTCGCAAAAAAATCTAAACCAGCCGGCGAGATAGCTGAGCGCTGAATTCTTAGCCGTAAATAGGAATAATCTGGTCCAGTTTTAAGAGGTATAATACTATATTTAGCTAAATAACGTTTTACACGTTTTTTTGGTGCACGAGCCCAACTCACGCTCGGCCAGTTTTAAGAATAAGAAAATAGAATAATATTTATTTGACAACAAACACAGGTACATTAAAGGTGTTATAAATTAATAATGGCCCACTATGTTTTACTAAAATAAACTTTAAAATAACAAGTGAAATTCATTAAAAACATAAATTCTCCTTGCGCAAAAAAATGCTCGTATTTTCCACTGAAGTACAAATAGTAAATAGTGAAATATTTTTCATTACAAATTTTATTGACTTTGTTTTCTGCATCGTTAGCTTGGAAATGAAATTCTACCATTTGTTTAAAAATTCTCTCCTCTTATAATTAAAATGGACTTGATATAAATTTAATATAATTTTACTCAGTCCAAGTGAGGGAAGAAGTGTTACTTATGTCATTTGATCCTCAATATTTAGATTCTGAGCCCTGTCATTTTCATGTCATAGCTCTTAGTCATAAGTCTTAGATGTCACATGTCCATTAATCTATAGAAATGTTTTTTCAATTCTCCTTGCAATTGATATAGGTATAGACGAAAAGTCGTGGGAGATATATTGCTATATGCTTCTGTGCAAAGGCCTAAAAGCTCGATTTCTGTGTATAAACCTATTTTTATAATCTACCTAAAGAAATAAATAAAACATATTATTATGTACAAACGTAAATAAATATCCAGTAAACCATTTTGGCGACTAGAATATAGAACAGTGAACCACTAATGATAACTTCAAGCATTTAGCTGTAAACGCTCGACGAATGATAATGATAAATATTGAGTACATGTGAATTTTTATGTCTGGTACCAGGTACGTATTACGTGTCTCTTTCACAATCTCAACACCGGGAATAAACATAAATTATATAACCACAAAGATGGAAAATTATAAATTGATTGGGCCTGTTGGCGTGGTTGGCAAATGCTTGCTTTTCACGCCCTGGTCGTGGGTTCGATTCCCATCCGAGACAAATATTTGTGTGCATGAACATGTCTGTTTGTCCTGAGTCTGGGTGTAATTATCTACATATGTACATAAGTATGTATTTACAAATGAAAAGTAGTGTATGTAGTATATCAGTTATCTGGTTTCCATATTATAAGCTCTGCTTAGTTTGGGATCAGATGGCCGTATGTTAATAAAGTCCCAGGATATTGTCATTATTATTTATTATTATAATTTCTGTGTTCTTTTTATACCACTCAAAATAGTTTTGTGGTGTAAAATCCAGATCGCCAACATTTATTTGCGAAGAAAATCTTTTCTATTTTTTATGTTTTCTTTGCGTTGTGTTAGCCTTTGACATTTTAATTTTTCTCTTCGATGCAGCTACTAATTAAAAATAAAAGGAAATAGTATGTCGATTACAGAGGACTTCGTCTTCCGAGAATTTCTTAGTTAATTTTTAAAGATCAAGTTTTAATAAAGAAATTCACAGCCAGTAGCGCTGACCGGTCCGTAAGTAATAGGCGAGGTGAAACATCTATGCACGCGGTCAGTCCATAGATGGTTAACCGTCAAAGTGGTTTAATTTCGAGCGTCACCATGCTTAATAGGATAAGTTAAGCTGTCCCGGTCCTGGTTGTAGTCGTTGTACAACAATCGATGAGCCATGTCGGGGGCCTACTGGGGGGATTGAACAACTCTGTTACTAGGGTAACCACTGCCCATACGATAAAGAAGAAAAAAAGAGAAAGAATACAGTATGAGTCAAACTAGTTTTTATCGGCACGTTTATTTAATACTAGGGACCCTCTCCGACTTCAAACGGATAAAGGCACGTAATTGGCATTACTTTTTACTTTTTGGTACCTCATTTTGATATTCTTTAGTAAAGCATTTTTTTTTTTAATAATATATTCTCCATATTACAGGCTGATAGTTTGTGTACACATTGTAACAATACTTTTATGGGTGCATCACTACAGTATTGCCCTTGTCAATTAAACAAAGCTATAAATAATTTGATGACCTCCCTCCTTTTTTGAAAGTTGTTTAATTAAAATTGTTGTGTGGTGACGGCGGCTAATATCAGAATATCATCACCCTATCTTATCCCGTGGGGGTGTAGAAGTCGACCCGAGGGAATATCTACCAGAGGACGGGCAGCAGCTACTTTCTGAATACTATGAACATCTTATCGCCAACCCGTCTGCCAAGCGTGGCGATTATGTCATATCCTCCCAAGATGATCCTTGGGGGAGGATTTTGATTAGCAGTGGACTTCTTACAGCTGTTATAATTAATCAAAATAATAATTTATTTGCTGCTTGCATTTGAACCTAACTTTTAAAGCTTTGCTATTTAGTCTACCTTTTATGAAGAATTTAGTTAATAAAAGCGATTAACCATATAAGTTTTTTAAAGTTTTAACCTGTCCCATTTATCTCCCAGCAGAAGCACAACCATATTAAAATGTGGATAAAGTTTGCCAGTTATAAATAAAATAAAAACGGGTTCAGTAAGCCTTAAATGATATATGAGAGTAAAACTTTAGGTCTAAATATTATGAGAAAAACGGTGTTGTGTGCACGACACTTTTTAGTCTAAAGAGTTTTCCGTTTTTCTTCTTGTTCATGGACTCCCGAATCGGCAAATAGGCTTAACGAGTCAGCACACATATCAAATCGGAAAGAGATAGTCACCGTATCACCTTTCGCCTCACCGTCAAACAGACTTCAACTTAACGTAAGCACGTAACCAAAGCGGATTAGCATCTCCGATACATCGATTCTGCTTCGGCTAGGCGATGCCACGGCTACGGCTAGGTGACACCTCGGCTGCGGCTAGGCGACGACTCAGCTACGGCTAGGCAACGCCTCGCGCGGCTACGGCTAGGTGACTCCGCGCTTACGCTACGTCCTACGTAGGCGATTCAAAGCGAACGCGATTATGAAGCGGTGACACGCGAATTCAATGCGATGCGGTGCTACGCGGTGGCGGTGTCCTACGTGCACGCGAATCATTGCCACCGACGCCGCAAAAACACGACGGCACCTCATCCTGTTCACGCGAAAATATCAAGCCAACTGATCCCGTTCGCTTCATGTCGCGCTCCGCACCGCACCGCACGCGCGTTGGTCACGTAGGCCACTTCAATAGGTTTCGACTGTTTGTTGTTTTTGCGCCGCGCCGCGTCGCTCCGCGTTCGCGTCTAAATCGCTCACGCAGGACGTCGCGTTACGGTTAGTTTGTCCCGAGTAGGGAGTTTCATACAAAGAATACTGAGCGACCCGAGTTAATACGGTTACGAGCCATTTCCGAGTTGAAACCATAGTGTACGATGCTTATGACACATATAATGGCATTTTATCCACAATCGTTGTTTGGGATTGTCAAACTATTCGACTATTTATTTCATTGTAAAAATTGCAGAGACTCAAAAGTATGACAAAGTACTACTTACTTATCGTATGGGCAGTGGTTGCCTTAATGTCAGAGTTGACCAAGCTGCCCAGTAGGCCTCTGACAATTAATAATAATAAGATTAAAAATGACTAAATCATTCGTTCAATCGGCTTCTATGAGAACATGTGACGTCATAAATTGTCCGGAATCGATATTCAACGTTGAAGGCGATTGAAAAAAGGATTTAGTGATTTTTAACCTTCATCTATTTAAATGGGCGTTAAAATAGATGAAGGTTAAAAATCACTAAATCATTTTTTTTTTATTTATTAGAAGACTATGCCCGCAATAGGGAATCTAGTCCCTGTGTCGCGGGGTACTTTACAAACATATAATAGACGGACACGAATTACATGCAGACTCAGAACAACAATTTATGGGTCACACAAACAGTTGTCCAGCACGGGATTCGAACCCGCGACACGAAGCGGCGAGGCGACTATCTTAGCCGCTGCGCCACACGTGCAGTTAACTTGTTCAATCGGTTTCGACTATGACCGGCGGCTTAGGTGGTAGCCCCCCACTTACTTATAATAATATAGTAATAATAATATCTGGGGACAATGTCACACAGATCATCCTAGCCCCAAATTAAGCAAAGCTTGTACTATGGGTACCAGGCGACGATATACATACTTATATAGATAGATAAATACTTATATACTTACATAGAAAACATCCATGACTCAGAAACAAACATTCGTGCTCATCACACAAATATTTGCACTTACCGGGATTCGAACCCAGGACCACCAGCTTCGTAGGCAGGATCACTACCAACTAGGCTACGGTGACCGTCGTCTTACTTACTTATCGTATGGACAGTGGTTACCCTGGTGTCAGATCAGAGTTCTTCGAGTTGCCTAATGGCTACAACTGGGACCGACAGCATAACATGCCCTCCGTAGCACGGGTCGCTTAGAAATTAAACCACTTTGGCGGTTACCCATCTATGGACTGACGTCAATCCTAGTTGCGTTACCCCGCCAATCACTTACGGAGCATCTGACTATTATTATTATGAATCATTTATTTCAGTCCAACAAAGGGTCCATTTTGTTAGTTACAATACACTTATTCTATGTTAGTATCAATATAAAATCAAATAAAATAATATTAAAATTAAATAATATAGAAGTCATGTTAGTTACAATTACATTAGCCTATGTTAGTACTTAATATCTAGAACAGATTTGATCTTTTGGACCATTACCCACACAATTGGGCTGTCAAAACGAGCTGCTATGGAGCGCAGCATTTCATTTTGACTATTACGTAGCCTGTATAGTAGTGATACAACTTTTTTTCACAGTAGTGCGTCAAAACTGTCAGTATGCGCCTCCGCAAACATCAGCGAGGCCCTGCGAGCGCCCCCTGATTTAAAATCTTATATCGCACTGAAGAATTACTATTACTAAAACCAATTCCTTAATCTCATCTAAAAGATTCAAGACGTATTATTTTGCTAACACACATATATCAATTAACGCAATCGAGTAAACGTCAACATAATTTATTGATAACAATACACGACTTAACATGTACGGTCAGAAAAACAAGGGTAGCTCACAGCCCATTAATAAAGGGATTAATGATGATAACCTTTTTTGCTAACGCTCACCTATCTGTGACAAAGTGTCCCGTTGGATGCTTTTGTTTAGACGATACGATATCTCTACGACACTTCAGCAGTTTCAGAGGGTGGAGAGTGTAATAAATATTTTTAACAATACTGGTTGCTCTTATATAATCGCCAAGATAATTCAGAGGCGTGTGAATTATCTTTATTAAAACCCCAAGGACTTGACTTTTTTTTAAGTTTCCGTACGTAAAGGGTAAAGTACTAAACTTTATTACTAAGACTCCGATGTCTGTCTGTCCGTCTGTCACCAGGCTGTATCTCAAGAATGGTTACCCCGATCAGCTCTCTTAGACTTTTTTTATAATAATATCCTGGGACATTATTCACACACGGCCCTCTGATTCCAAACTATGCATAGTACTACGGAAACTAGATAACTAATATACTACATATCTTACCTATATAGATCATTACACCCAGACTCGGGACCAACAGACATCTTCGTGCACACAAATATCTGTCCTGGGTGGGAATGGAACCCACGACCTGCGGCGTGAAAGACAAGCATTTTATTTTTAGATCGTGTCGTCTAATCTGACCTACCATCGCTAACAAAGTGTCCCAAACGTGGCACATTAATTACTTTGTACGTAAGCCTGTATCTACGAGCTTAATAAGTATATCTTAACTATTTTATAGTAGGCTTAAAGTTATATCAATCTTATAGCTAAAACATTGTAAATTTACGATACAATAGTACCTACTGAGATTTTGGATTGTGTAAGCGGGGCGAAGAAGTTAAATCCAATATGGCGGATGTCCAAGATGGCGGACAGGCTATATTTCAGGCTTATATTTTCAAGCACGCTAGCGCGTGTTAAAAGCGTGTTTTTTTTAGTTTTTAAACTATTATTGTTATCACTCTACCACTTGTGACTATTATTGTGACTATTATCACTATCCCGATGTTCGGTGACTTAGTCGCTAGCCGCCCTGGGTGGGAATCGAACCCACGACCTGCGGCTTGAATGGCTAGCATTTTATTTTTAGATCGTGTCGTCTAATCTGACCTTCCATCGCTAACAAATTGTCCCAAACGTGGCACATTAATTACTTTGTACGTAAGCCTGTATCTAGCTTAATAAGTATATCTTAACTATTTTATATTAGGCTTAAAGTTATATCAATCTTTTAGCTAAAACATTGTAAATTTACGATACGATAGTACTGAGATTTGGGATTGTGTATGCGGGACGATGTCCGTTGGGGCAGAAAGGTTCTTGAGTGGCGACCACGAACCGGAAGACTCAGCGTGGATGATCTTGTGCGGGTCGCTGGATGCAAATAGCGCAAGACCGGCAATTGTGGAGATCTTTGGGGGAGACCTTTGTCCAGCAGTGGACGTCTTTCGGCTGATATGATGTTGATGATGAAACGGGACGAAAACTTGCTGTATGGTGACGGCGACAAATATCAGAATATCATCAACCCAACTCATCCCATGTGAGGCGTAGAAGTCGAACCGAGGATATATCTACCATATGACGGGCAGCAGCTTCTTTCTGAGTAATGTCCTCCTAGTCGAATTTCGACCACGGCGGCCATTCTCAACCGAGATTAGCCATCTGCGCGGGACATATTATAGTGCTCAAGTGTGTGCGCAAACACAGGAGCACTTTCTATTCCATCACTCTCATGATCCGATAGGACGCCTAGCGACACGACCGGAAAGAGGTCAGGTACAGGACCGACAGCTTTACGTGCTCTCCGAGGCACGGGGGTATAATACCGCCAACTCCCAGACTTCGGGCTGATGCTGAGAAATTGTTCTTTTTACAAAGTCCCAAAATCACTTTTGGCCCGACCCGGGATTTGAACCCAGGACCTTGTTATCTGCGGGTGAACACGCTACCGCTAGACCAACGAGGCAGTCAATTCTTTCTGAGTACTATGACCATCATACAGCGTTCGCCAACCCATTTGCCAAGCATGGGGATTATGGCATATCCCTCCAAAATGATTTTTGGGGAGGCTTTTATGATGAAGCGGAACGAAAAACGGACAGCCTCGTCTCTCAGAATACTATGACCATCGTATTACAAACGGTAAGGTCCAACAAACATAATCCCCAAGATGGTCTTTGGGAGACGCTTTTGTCCAGCTGTGTTCATCTTTTAGGTTATATGTTGGGGTAAATGAAGCTTAGTAAATAATTGGGTTTCCTTTTTTTGGTTCTTACCTCACATTGGCGTTCGTCTGTCCGTTCGACCCCTTCCTGTAACATAAGTAGGTGGGTAAGTAATAATTATAAAAAATAATCAGTCGAATTTTAGCCATGGCGGCTAATCTTATTGGAGACTAGCCATTTGCCCAATAGATATTTCTGTAAGTGTCTGCGAAAACATAATTGCACGTTATTTTCCCCCACTTCCATGATTCAATGGGAATACTATCAAACCTGTCCAGACAGGGGTCAGGTACCGTATTGTTAGCCGCAAGGCATCTAGTGCCGGACATAAGCTTCCCACAAAGATCTCCGCAAAGGCTGATCCTTTGTTCCCCGCATCCAACAGCTTCCAGCAATCCTCACAAGATCATCGGGCTATCTTATAAGGAACCTGCTCATGATAAGTCTTCTAGTTCATAGTAGCTACTTGAAAATCGATTCGATATACGAGCCATTACTATGTGCCCTTCGCATTTTGGCTTGGCAATTCTTAGGACTATGTCGATACTTTGGTTTGCCTGTGGACTTCGACATTTCTGATTCAAACATGCAGGGAAACTACGAGCAAAACCCTCTCCAATGCTCTTTGGGTAACCTTGACCCTTCTTACCTATTAAATTTTCTTAGAATAAGTTACCTCAAAGTATGCCGTTACTATAGCAACGCCCCTGAAAAAGATTCGAGTTTGTTTTCCTGTATTCGTATTAGACAAAAATAGTGAGTAGTAAATCGAATAAGGATAGCACTCCATCTCCCTAGGTATTAAGCACAGGTGTGGCACATAGGTCAAAGTCTACATGAAGCAACCAATAGGATAATCCCAGGCTTTCTTATTTTAAATCTATGTGCGCTATGCACGGGCTTCGGAAAACACAACCCTTCCATTGAACTAGCACAAGTGATTTTAAACCTTATAACCAAGTCGTAAGGCTCAAGTTGATTGCAAAGCAAAATTTGACAGCATAAAAATCCGCTTAGGAGGTGCGCCAATTCCAATTTTGAAATGGTTTTGGCTGAAAGGCAGTGGATTTTATTTGCAGGGTTCCGTAAATGGATAGTGTTCGGCATTTGATTTCTTGGTCACTTCAAATGGAGATGCAGTATTTTATATATTCATTTATTTGGTCCTACAATTGTTTACTACTACTATTTATGCATGTGGTGTTACCCTGAAGTAATTGTTGTACTTAAAATTATATAATATAATATTATTATTAAGGAAAATCTGTTAACAACATTTAAAGATTTCCTTAATAATAATAATATATTATATAATTTTAAGTACAACAATTACTTTATAAATATTTTATGTGTGTATAATATATACATACATAAACTGCAAAAATAAAATTATAACATAGAAAAAGAAATGAATAATTAATCAATTAACCTAAAAAAATTATATCTCAACATAGGATGGATTCATTTCCCTCTACGTTAATACGCGAAGCGGGCCTCCTTTCCAAATTAGATTCGGAGAGGGCATTTTATCAGTTCGATCCTATGGAGCTTATCATACAATCATTACTCACGCATCACCGGCCTTTTCACCGCTTTTCATTCTCTTTGTTTATTTCGACGGAACCCAAAATCAAATCGATTTAAAATCCTTGTCAAGGAATTTCATCACGACTACCCTATTCGGAAAAGTAAAACGTTTTTCAGCTTTGATAGCAAAATAGAAAAAGAAATCTCACAAATTGGCGCCACCAGGGCCAAGTCAACTAGCCATTTGCGCGGGACATATTATAGTGCACAAGTGTGTGCGCAAACATAAGTGCACTTTCTAATTCATCACTCTCATGATCTGATAGGACAATTGTGACACGACCGGAAAGAGGTCAGGTACAGGACCGACGGCTTTACGTGCTCTCCGAGGCACGGGGGTATATTTCCGCTATCTCGCAGACTTCGGGCTGAAGCTGAGAAATATTTCTTTTTACATAAAAATCCCAAAAACACTTTTGGGCCAACCCAGGATTTGAACCCAGGACCTCGTTCTTTGCTTGTGAACACGTTACCGCTAGACCAACGAGGCAGTCATATTATAGATAAATCAATTATACCCAGACACAGAACAAATAAATACATACATATTATTGATAAATATATTTTACCAGACACAGAACAAATAATTGTGTTATTCACACAAAAAGATTTGGCCCGGGGGAATCGAACCCACGACCTCAGGCTTTTTTTTTTATTTCGTTTTACGGCTCCGGCTTCTTCGGCCTTATGAGCCTTCAGTAAACATATTTTTATAACATTAGCTTTCGTCATTGGGTCAATGTCAAGTAAAGTCCGTCACAGTCAAGTGATACTTAGTCCTTGTCCTACCCCAGTAAATCAGTGGAGACTTTACAAATGTTTATATGGAGTTTTAGATTCAACACAGAAAATCGTAATTCACGGCAATATGGCACTTTCCTCCTTCCTTCCTTCCCTTGTGTACGTTGTCGAAGATGTAATGTCTAAAAATTAATTCTAATCTTATTCATTCATTCATTCATAATCTTTATTTGTGAACACAGGTACATAAAAGGTCTTAAATCTAAACATATAATAAAATCGTAGGAAAGTCAAAACTGTACATTGAATATTTTTTTTAAAGGATATTTGGGACGTGATCTACAATCGATATCGAAGCCAAAAATATAGTTTTTAGATTGTTTGTCTGTTTGTCTGTTTATCTGTATGTTTGTCCGGGCTAAACTCAAAAAGTACTGCATAGATTTACTTCAAATTTTGCATGAATATTACTAAGAGGTCGGGTCAACATAAAGGCTACATATAATCACGCTATCACTTACGGGGAAGGAGCTGTGACAATTTATAAAATTTAACGCGGGTAAAACCGCGGGGCACAGCTAGTATACAATATTATTGCAGACGAACTCTATGTTCTACCAATGAAATTGGTGTACAAATAGTATTTAGGTTTAATTAAATTATAAAGTTTAGTCAATATAGTATATAATAAAACGAATAACTAAAATTCAGTAAATGTCAATTAAATTAAGAAATGTCAATTAAATTTTACATGCAAGCAAAGGTAGATATAATATTACAGGAATTATGTCATAATTTATCATTTAAAAAATCCTCAATATGGTAATATGTCTGTAGGTCTGAGGCGGTGAAATAATAGCAGATTTACTATCTTAGACTTTTATTAATTTTTAAAATTACACAGAGTACACCTTATCCGTTCTACGGTTATCGCCATCTTAACTTTTCCCCTTCCATCCTTCCTCTCTCTCACACACATATGTCGTCTCGCTTACACTCACTCATGCTTATTATTCTAACTACTAAGTACACATTTTAAAATCCCACAACTCGGCTGTCCTGATAATTTGTCTGCCCTCAGACAACCTTAATTACAATTTCAATCTTCAGCTTAAATAACAAAATGAACCAACCTCTTATCTTAAAGTTAAGAAACAATGAACGTATCATACATCAAGAATTGTTCTATACTAGGTTACAATAATACCAGTTTAAAATAGAAGTTACTTTGCTTTACAACATTACAGATTTATATGGAACTCATTACAAACAGAATATGGCCAATTGGTGTACAAATACACAATTTATAAAGTGTGGACAATGATAGATCACCTAATATTATATCAATACAGAATACACACCGTTTATGCCAATAAACATTACAGTTGATATAACAAGGGTTCTGTTTTTATTTACTTAACCTTTCATCCATCTACTAACAACAAAAATAATTAAAGAAAATACCTACTGCGGCCATGGCTTCATTTGGTCCGCGGAGCTAGACGTTTTAATAGGCCCTTCGGTAGCACGCTCAACCTTCTCCACATCGTAGCGATCATTTCGCTTAACCTTTGATACTCGATACGGCCCCAGAAACTTGGGCTTCAGCTTCATCCCCGTACCAAACTGTGTCCTTTTTATAGCCACTAAATCTCCTTCTTTATATTGGGTACTTGGCTTCCGCTTTTCATTGAATGTCTTCTTATTCTCATCTTGTACTTGTAGTATTTGCTTCTTGGCTTTGATTCTAATCTCTTCTCTATTTTCTTCATATTGATCAATCTCTTCCTGTTTTAACAATTCCAATATGTGTAGGTCTTCCTTACATCTCATACTTATGCCAACCATAAGGTGAAACGGAGTTGTATCTATACTTCGTTGGTATGTACTATTTATAGCCCTTTGCACTCGACTGATATGTCTATACCACAATGATGGATTTTCCAGACATAGCTTGGTCAATACAGCTAGTATAGTCCTGTGCAGCCTTTCCACTTGGCCATTTCCCCTCGGGACTCCTGTGGTGATGGTAACATGTTGTATGTTCTCCTCTTGGCAGTACTCTTGGAATTCACCTCCAGTAAATGCAGTCCCCCGGTCGCTTATTATCCTCACAGGGTTTCCATAGTGCTGTTGATGTATCTTTAGTTTTTCAACCGTTTCTTTACTTGTTGTACTCCTAGTAGGGAAGATCCACGTGAATTTAGTGAAACCATCCACTATTGTCAATATGTGATTGTACATTTTCTTCGTATCCGTCAGTGGTCCCAAATGATCTATATGTAGAGTGTGTAATGGGATACCTTCTTTATCAATTGGATTCAGATATCCCTCTTGCTTGCCTGCCTTCTTCGTAGCCAGTAGACATGGTATGCAAGACACCACAAACTCTTGTAGCTTCTTATCCAAATCTTGGATAAAATAATCTTGTTTTATAATTTCTTTCATTTTTTTCATAGAGAAATGCCCCTTACTGTGAGCTTGCTTTATGATTTCTTTCTCCAGTGACTTAGGTATAACAAGCTGCTTATGCTCTCCTTTGTATAGAAGCCCATTGTCTAGCCAGTAATCTGAAAAAGAACCATGTTTTAGTACTTCACACACTGCCTTTAATCCGTCATCATTTTGTTGAGCCAGCCTTATTTGGTTTTGTAGACTGTTTACTGTTATAATCATACACGGATGTCGGCTTAACGCGTCGGCATGCTGCATCTTCGTGCCAGCTCTATGCTCAATGTCATAGTCAAACTGATCTAAGTACAAAGCCCAGCGAGCTACTTTCGGTGACAGTTCTTTCTTCTTCAGTGTCAACTCAAAGGCTTGACAGTCAGTCACTATTTTAAAATGGATACCATATAAATAAATTCGAAACTTTTTCACTCCCTCAATGATGGCAAATGCTTCTAGTTCATAGCTTGAATACCTCGATTCGGCGTCAGTAGTCCTCTTGCTCATGTAGTAAACAGGGTGCCAGCCGTCTTTGTGTAGCTGCAGCAGTATGGCAGAATAGGCAACAGCAGAAGCGTCTGTGTGCAATTCGGTGGGTAAATAAGAATCATAAATCTTCAATACTGGCGAATCGCCTAACTTTTGTTTTAAGTTCTCAAATGCCATTGTTTCTTTCTCACCGAACTCAAACAGAGCATCCTTCTTGAGTAAGTCTGATAAGGGTTTGGCTATAAATGCATAATCTTTAATGTACTTTCTAAAATATGAAGTGAGGCCAAGAAAACTATGAACTTGCCTTGTTGTTGATGGTCTTGGATACCTCATGACAGCATCTATCTTCTCAGTAGAGGGTCTCACTTCTCCGTTCTTCACTAAGTGTCCCAAGTACTCTATTTCTCGGGAGATCAATTTTGCTTTCTTCCAATTTATCTTTAAACCATATTGCTCTGAAATCATAAGTACTTTCTTAAGCCGTTGCACAGCTTGGGCCTCATCTTTTGCCGGTATCAATAAATCGTCAATAAATATTATGACTTCATTTTTTGCTAGTAATTCTCTGAAAATGATTGTTATAAATCTCATAAAATATTTTGGACAGATGCTTAAACCAAAAGGAGCCCTCAAGAATTCATATTGTCCATTGTGTGTGACAAAAGCAGTATACTTGATGGACTCTTCGCACACTTTCAGGTGAAAAAACCCATTTTTTAAATCGAGTACACTGTAGACCCTAGCATCCTTTAATTTATCAATCAGATCTTCTATTACTGGTAATGGAAATTCATCTTTAACCATTTTTCTATTTAACAATCTATAGTCAACACAGACTCTAACAGAATTATCTTTTTTCTTAACCAATACCAGCGGGCTACTATATTCTGAATGACTCACGCGTATGATGTCCTTTTCTAACCATTCTGCAACCTGTTTATCCACTAATCAAAAATGCTAAACGAGAATATGAAAAATCTGAAATCAATAACGCTAAGTATAATACTAAAAAGCTTTGGAAAGTTATCAAAAATATTACATACACAAACAGTATTAAAACCCCAACAACTCATCTAATAACTAATAATAACCCTAAAGAGTCAGCAAATTCAATTAACCAATATTTTGCTAATGTTGGAAAGACCTTAGCAAATAAATTAACGATATCTAACTTTCCGACCTCTCTTGAATCCACTAATAACGTAACTCAAACACAATCATTTGTATTATCTCCAGTAGATGCGGATGAAATTAATTTAATTATATCACAACTCAAAAATGAATGTGCCGCTGGACTAGACGGCATTTCTAACAATTTAATTAAAAGATATAGGACTATCCTAATTGAACCGCTCACATATATTTGTAATTTGTCTTTCTCTACAGGTACTTTTCCAGAGGCATTCAAAAGAGCTCTTATTCACCCAGTCCATAAAAATGGGGGCAGAGGCTGTGTCAACAATTACCGTCCAATATCTATCTTACCAGCTCTTTCTAAGATCATTGAGAAAGCTGTTAACAAAAGACTTGTTAATTACTTAGAAACGAAAAATCTTTTATCCAAGTCACAGTTCGGTTTCCGTAGAAACAGATCGACTGATGACGCAGTTCACGAACTGACAAACGCTATTGTAACCAGCTTGGATAGGAAGGAAAACGTAATAGCTATATTTTTAGATTTGGCCAAAGCATTTGACACGGTCTCTGTCCCGCTACTGATTGATAAAATGGAACGTTTGGGTGTACGTGGCACACAAAGAAAATTCTTTGAGAGTTACCTCACAGACCGCTCACAGTGTGTTCAGTTAGGTGGCGCGCATAGTGATGAGCTTTCTATTGACGTAGGAGTACCACAAGGTAGCATTATTGGGCCAACACTATTTTTAATTTTTATCAACGATCTTTGCCAATCTCAGTTGCCTAATGGGAAAGTTATCACATTTGCAGATGACACTGTCCTAGTTTTTAGAGGTGAATCCTGGGCTGACACATATAGATGTGCACAGAATGGTATGAATCGCGTTACTAGCTGGCTTAACGACAATCTTCTTACTTTGAATGTTGACAAGTCCAAGTACATAGCATTCACGTTAAAGAATAACAGTAATCCTAATGCACATATACCTATATTTGCACATTTCTGTTTGAATCACCAAAATACAACCAATAGTTGCACCTGTAAGGAACTGCAATCAGTAGACACTGTTAAATATCTGGGTGTTATAATTGACAAAAACTTAAATTTTAAAGCTCACATAACTTTATTAGCAGCCAGAACTAGAAAATTGATATACATTTTTAAGAACCTACGTCACGTCGCGGATACTCAAATCCTAAAAGTAACCTACCTTGCATTATGCCAAGCTATTTTGACGTATTGTATTACATCGTGGGGCGGTACTGCTAAATCAACCCTGATAACGTTAGAACGAGCTCAAAGAGCAGTTCTAAAAGTGGCAATGTTCTTGCCTATTCTACACCCCACGGCTGAACTATACCAGAAGTTCAATGTCCTAACGGTACGGCAGCTTTTTATTTCTGGTATGGTTCTCAAATGTCACTCTGAAACTTATTACGATCCGCTAATGAACGCAACAAAACGCCGCAAGCACATAATTTGCCAGGCTGATACAATATACAGAACGACTCTTTCACACAGATTCTATTGCTATTTGGGCCCATATCTATACAACAAAATTAACTCTATTCTTTCCATTTACTTCTTGAATAAATTCAAATTAAAAGTAAAGTTAACAACGTGGTTGCAGAATTTATCATACAATGATACTGAAAACCTGATAACTATGTCGATCTAATTAAATATAGTACATCATAAGTAAGCTAAATGGACAAACAAACACTCACTTACAAATTCTCACTTGCACACACTCACAAACACACACACACACACACACACTCACACTACACAAACATTGTAATTAGTAAGTTTCATTTTTATATATAGTATATTTAGATTAAGTGCATAGTATTTTCAATAATTTGTAATTATCACCAAGATGTGACCCAGAGGTGGGAGCCTGGTGATCTGTAACACAGGTCTTACCTACTATAGACGCCAGTCTCTCACAAAGGTATGATAGGTATTTTGTTCACTGTATTTCTTTACATAATACTCGCATGTATACCAAACCTTTGTGAAAGAGATAAATAAATACATTATTATTATATTATTATTATTATTACTATTTCCTGCTCCTTCAGCGCCAAACGTCGTGGTCGTTGCGCCACCGGAACGTCATCCTTGAGCACGATTTGCAGTTGCAGCGGTGCTTCTTTCGTTTGATGAGGCTTGTAGTTTCGTACACAATTTAGCACTTCTTCTCTTAACGCCGGATCCTTCATGTGACCTACAACAGAATCAGATGGGCATACTTCACTCACATAACATCCCAGTCGCTCCCACTCTTTGCTATAAAATTTCACGCAACCCCTTTTTAACACAACTGTAACGTCGTTAAGAAATTCCTGACCTATTATTACATCGTACGGTATATAGTCTTTACATAGAACGTGAAATATAACATCTGGGTAGCACTGTTTGTCCACGCACAAATTCAAACGACACTTTCCCATCGAACGCACTGTTGATTGTCCAATGCCGGAGAGTAATAATTCGTCCTTTTCGTATTCTGGTTTTCCAATCGCATCATAAACATCCGCCGAAATAATGTTCACGTCGCTGCCCGTGTCTACTAACGCTTTTAACTGCACGTTGTTTATTTCCAACAAAACAACCGGCTTTTTCTCTTTTGTCAACATTGACATTGAAACTTCTTCGTCGTTGTAAACAAACGCCGCTATTTTCGATTCGTCGTTCGAAAAGTATCCGCTTCCGCTTGGGGCGCTGTCTTCTTCGTCATTCACCGTCGTGAGCATCGCTCGCTTTGTGTGTTGGTAGTCCTGTAGTTCGTTACACAGGAGGTCGCTAGAGGCGCCACCGTCGTCTTGTGTGACGTCCGCCGCGAACATCGCGCTCTTCGTATGCTGCTGTTGGTAGCTCCGTCGTGTTTTACCGATCTCGTCCGATGATGCACGATGGCTGGGTTTCGGCGTCGCCGACGCCGACGCTAGCGCCGCCGCCGATGAAGTGCACGCCGATCCAACATGTCCGAATTGGTTACATTTAAAACACTTCAATCCTTTGCTTTTATGCGGGCAATCGGCTGATGCATGTCCAACTTCACCACATCCATAGCACCGAATCCATGGTTTGCCGCTTGAATGGGGTTTATTGCTACTTGTACTCACTGCTGAACGCCTCTGCACCTGCGCCGCACTCTGCATCTTTTTGATTATAGCTTCATAAATCTTGAGTTTTTCTTTAAGGTCGTTATACGCGGTGACACCATACAACATGATTTTATTTGTTTCGACATCCAATATTCCATCCACTATGTACTTGATTGCGACGTAGTCAGGCATCTTACCGCGCTTTCCGAGTTCCTTCATAACAAGCATGTAGTCTAAGCAGGATTCATTCGGCAGTTTCTTTCTGTTGCTCATTAATTCATGGATGGATTTGATGTCGACAGTGTCTGGAAATTCTTTTACCAGCGCTGCCTTGAGCTCTTCCCAAGTTTTATGTGGACGCTCCGCCCGTAACCATAGCTGTGCTGTACCTGTCAGCGCTCGTTTCGCAATTAGGAGCTGCTGAAGCGGTGTCCACTCGAATATCTCGGCGTTGGATTCTACTTCGTCTATCCACCGCGTCACCGGATAGGTGTCGTCGCGGCCGCTAAAGCTGGGTATCAGCTCGGCCGTCATTTGAAGCATGTTGCCGTTACGCTTTCTCGCATCGCAGTCGTCCTGGCAGTCGGTGTAGTCTTCTTGCCGACTTTTCCTGCGATCTTTCGCGGGTTTGGACATTTCGTCGTAGTCGTTGAGACAGTCTTCTACCGCAGAAACCGCCGTCGTTCGCGTGTTCCTGTGCACGTGGTAGCCGATCTGCACACGTCGTTTTTATTTCACCGGCCGTACTATTCCGCCTTTCTTTTTGATATCCCGGACGAGCCCCCAAATTTGTAGGTCTGAGGCGGTGAAATAATAGCAGATTTACTATCTTAGACTTTTATTAATTTTTAAAATTACACAGAGTACACCTTATCCGTTCTACGGTTATCGCCATCTTAACTTTTCCCCTTCCATCCTTCCTCTCTCTCACACACATATGTCGTCTCGCTTACACTCACTCATGCTTATTATTCTAACTACTAAGTACACATTTTAAAATCCCACATGTCTTATTAGCTAGAAACAAAAACAATTTACTTTTAATTTTGTGGACACTATCTTCACTTCTTATGCATTTCGGTAATTTATTATATATCTTCAAAATATATCTTCAAAATCCACCATATTTACAAATAAAAACTCGAATTTACACCAGTTTTTGAAAATGAAACAATGCCCCGATGCGTCTTTTTCCACGTTGGCGCCAAAACTCAACCTCAGGCTTAGCAGGCAGGGTTTTTTTTTTTTTTTTTTATGGGCTTTAAGCCTCTTACTACTGCCTGCTGCTATCAATTGCAGCACCATTGGAACTATTATATTTGGTTCCTAATATATATTTACAATTTTAATTAATTAATCATAATAATAGCATATATATGCCGGTAACAGTATGGCCCCCAGGCACTCTACCACTACACCGCCGTACTGCCATTGGCCTTTGCTGCGGCCCTGGCCACCCTACGTGCAAACGTAAGGAAAATGTTCCGTTGTGTGCCGCAGTCAGGGTCGCTAAGCACTAGACTATCAGGTCAGTCAAATATAAGTGGTACATAAGTATGAATGTTTATCAGTTGTCTGATTGCCATATCATAGGTTCTGCCTAGTTTGGGATTAGATGGCAGTATGTTAGTTGTTTCAGGATATTTATTTATTTTATTCAAGAGTCCCCTTTTGGAACGAAGTTCCTTATCGCGCGTTGTGAAAGGGGGTTAGACGGAAAAAAATCTTACGAAAAGTTGTCACGACACTTTTTGCAGCTGTGCGGCGTGCGCATGTTTCTCTGTCTGTCTCTCTATCTCTCTCTCTCTCTCTCTCTCTTATAGAAAGCAAGCCAGATATTTTCATTTCTATTTTGCATTGAACAGTGTGGTGTCGCGATGATTATTTTGTTGAGTATATACAGGTTTTTTGTACATAATAAATAATAAGAAATAACTTCGTTCCATCCGGGTGTCCCTTGACACCTCTCAAGTTTTTTCAATTTAATTGCCCTCGAAGTGATAAGTACATTGGTCCAATAAGGTTTCATTGAGATTCGAAATATTTGGCCTCAGTAACGCATAATTACCGAGTCAGAACTCCCAATCTTTTCTTAAAAACATGAGCTAACATGGGAATTTTATTCTGATTTTTTTTTCATTTTTATTATAATAATATCTACATATAATACTGATATACTACATATAATACTTTTCTTTTGTTTATACATATTAACACTTATATAGATAATTACACCCAGACCCAGACATGTTCATGCACACAAATATCTGTCATGGGTGAGAATCGAACCCACGACTTCCAGTGTGAAAAGTAAGCATTTGCCAACCACGCTGTCTAAAAATGTATTTACATAATATAATTATAATATTTTTTGTTCAAGCTTTTGTAAAGCAATAACGTAGCCACAATTTAGCATATAGGGAGATAGCGGATAAAATTCTGAAATGGGTAAAGCCTCGGACGAGAAACTAATTTACAACATAATAAAAAATAGTTTTACCCTTTTTGGACAGCGTGGTTTATATATTTATTTTTACATTTGCGATAAAAATTATGCGTTAGTGCTAGTGGTTTTTATAACATGTTTTATTTGTATTTTTTATATTATAGGCAAGTGTGGTTTCCGCCTCAGAAAAAATATAGGGCTACTCCGTGGGGGTCCTAAACTAAAGGATCTAAGGCACAAGTTCATACTTCAATAAAAAAAAACCTTCCGGGGCAGTCTTTGGGGACTGCCGATAGAAGTGAAAACTATTTATCACAGTTCTAATGTAAATAATCTAAAAAATAATAGTTGACACTACACATTTGTATACTAAAAAGACATGGAGGTATATTTATGTACTATATACACAATACATGTATACAAACGTGTAGTGGAGGGTCGTAAAATCTGTGATGAAGCCTGGTTCGGAGTACTTGTTGATATGAGACAGAAGCGACATGAAGGCGGCTCGGCACCAACCACCGCAAACTTCTCTTGTCAGGCCTGCGGCAGACTATGTCGCTCTCGCATCGGTTTGTTTAGCCACCTCCAGAAATGTCTCTCAGACAATGCGCCGTAAATCGTCTGTAACATACGCAAAGGCCATATACATATACGCCATATATATATACACCTAACTTCGGTCGCCAAGTTACTACGAAAAATGGCAA
Source organism: Pseudoips prasinana (assembly GCA_951640165.1). NCBI lineage: Eukaryota > Metazoa > Arthropoda > Insecta > Lepidoptera > Nolidae > Pseudoips > Pseudoips prasinana. The sequence continues at coordinate 9,605,788 of OX621259.1, read as the reverse complement.
CGTTATAAAAACTTTTAGAGGGTACCTATGGGGAGCAAGTGGGTCACCGGATGGTAAGTTATCACCGCCGCCCATAGGCACTTGGAAAACCAGAGAGGCCGCAAGTGAAGTGCGTTGCCGGCCATTAAGAAAGGACTGGGAGGACTTTGGATTGACCTCCTATGCACACCGTCTGGGCTAGAAACAGATCGCTGTCTTCACAGAGCTGATTTATGTTATAACTTGTATATATGTAGCTATTCCTAAATGCAAAGTTGAACAGCCTACCTAATAATATATTACGTAAATTACCGTTTTAAAACAAAAGCTTAACTTAAAATATTTGAGAAGCATTCGTTAAAAAATAAACAGCTATAAACACACAATAAACTTTATTTATTAGCTCTTCTTTTATCAATTTGCGGTCCAAATGTTTGGCAATATTTTCTCTCTTAAAGCCCCAATTGTAGTGTAGAAGCAAAGGTTTCTCGTTAAGGTTTTTGAGTTCAACAGCAACAATTAATAATTCACAAACCGGAAGACGCAGCGTGGGCACACTATCTGTAACGTGGACAGGTGATCTTGAAAGAGTCGTGGGAAGCCGCTTGATACGGGCAGCACAGAACTGGTTTATGTGGAGAACCTTGGCAGAAATACGTCCACTGCTGGACAAAGGCCTCTCCTTTGTCCAGCAGTGGACGTCTTTCGGCTGCTATTATGATGATGATACTTACTGGATGTCAGTAATGTCACCAGAACTCAGTGGGGTAGGTACAAGAGTTGTGTAACACGTGAGTGTATCATATTTGTTTCAAGCGTAACTTACCACCAATTCAATTTATTCATGAATAATTTACATAATTGTGTGACATTAATAATGTCCAGGCCGAATATCGGCCACGGCAGCCAGTCTCAATGGAGACTAGCCAATTGCGCAGGACACATTATAGAATACAAATGTGCACATGATCCGATGGGACTACGATAAGTGACACGACCGGAAAGAGGTCAGGTACAGGAATGACAGATTTATGTGCTCTCTGAGGCTTGGGGGTGTATTACCGCCAATTCCCCGACTTCGGGCAGTTACTGAGAAAATTCTTTTTACGAAAAAATCCCAAAACGACTTTTTGTGAATATCAAATAAACATAAAACATATTGTGTAAAATATTCCTACTAATAATCCTTGGACATTATTAACACACGGCAATCTGATCCCAAACTAGCAGTGCTAGTGGTATGGGAACCAGAAAACTGATATACTCCATAAACTACTTTTCTTTTGTAAATACATACTTATATAGATAACTAGCTGGTGCCCGCGACTTCGTCCGCGACAATTTTGAATGATGACCAGTATAACTACTTACTTCTAGCTTAATCTAAAAAATATAACTTTAAAAGAAATAAGCAATATAAATTTAAGAAAACCTAACCTATAAATAGCCTAGCTATGAAATAAACTTAAGACTGCTACTGTTATTTAAAAAAAAATACCCGATGTCATTTTAAAGTAAAGTCAGTAAGTTAAATAAAGTAAAATAATAATCAACGATGCATTAATCACAAAGGTTACTCCCATTAGATTAGGTTGACCCGACCTCTTAGTAATATTAATGCAAAATTTGAAGTTAATCCATGCAGTAATTTTTGAGTTTAGACCGGACATACATACAGACAAACAGACAAAAATTCTAAAAATTATATTTTTGGTTTCGATATCGACTGTAGATCACGCCCCAAGTATCCTTTAAAAAAAATATTCAATGTACAGTTTTGACTTTCCTACGATTTTATTATATGTATAGATAAGATCACAGCTCCTCCCACGTAGGTGATAGGGTGATAATATGTAGCCTATATGTTGACCTGACCTCTTAGTAATATTAATGCAAAATTTGAAGTTAATCCATGCAGTACTTTTTGAGTTTAGCCTGGACATACATACAGACAAACAGACAAATATTCTAAAAATTATATTTTTGGTTTCGATATCGTCTGTAGATCACGCCCCAAGTATCCTTTTAAAAAAATATTCAGTGTACAGTTTTGACTTTCCTACGATTTTATTATATGTATAGATATAGATAAGATCACAGCTCCTCCCCCGTAGGTGATAGCGTGATAATATGTAGCCTATATGTTGACCCGACCTCTTAGTAATATTAATGCAAAATTTTAAGTTAATCCATGCAGTACTTTTTGAGTTTAGCCCGGACATACATACAGACAAACAGACAAAAATTCTACAATTATATTTTTGGTTTCGATATCGACTGTAGATCACACCCCAAGTATCCTTTTAAAAAAATATTCAATGTACAGTTTTGACTTTCCTACGATTTTATTATATGTATAGATAAGATCACAGCTCCTCCCCCGTAGGTGATAGCGTGATAATATGTAGCCTATATGTTGACCCGACCTCTTAGTAATATTAATGCAAAATTTTAAGTTAATCCATGCAGTACTTTTTGAGTTTAGCCCGGACATACATACAGACAAACAGACAAAAATTCTAAAAATTATATTTTTGATTTCGATATCGACTGTAGATCACGCCCCAAGTATCCTTTTAAAAAAATATTCAATGTACAGTTTTGACTTTCCTACGATTTTATTATATGTATAGATATAGAGAAGATCACAGCTCCTCCTCCGTAGGTGATAGCGTGATAATATGTAGCCTATATGTTGACCCGACCTCTTAGTAATATTAATGCAAAATTTGAAGTTAATCCATGCAGTACTTTTTGAGTTTAGCCCGGACATACATACAGACAAACAGACAAAAATTCTAAAAATTATATTTTTGGTTTCGATATCGACGGTAGATCACGCCCCAAGTATCCTTTTAAAAAAATATTCAATGTACAGTTTTGACTTTCCTACGATTTTATTACATGTATAGATTACACCCAGACTTTAGAAAAACAGATATATTCAGGCACACAAATATATGTTCTGAATGGGAATCAAACCCACGGCCTGCGGCGTGAAAAGCAATAATTCGCCAACCATATTGCACATACGCAACAAGTCAGCACCCCCCCGACGTAATTATAATTAGAAGGGCCAGTTGGCGTTGGTTGGTAATTGCTTTGTTTTTCACGCCCCAGGCCGTGGGTTCGATTCCCATCCTGGACAGATATTTGTATGCATGAACATGTCTGTTTGTCCTGTGTCTGGGTGTAATTAGCTATATAGGTATGTAAGTAAAAAAAAATGTAGTATATTAGTTATCTGATTTCCATAGTACAAGCTGTGCTTAATTTAGGATCAGCCGTGGCCGTGTGTGAATAATGTCCCTGGATATTTTACAATATATGGACGCTGATGATCGGGCCTTAAGGTCGTCTCGTTTAGCATCGAGCTTTCCGATTCTTCTCAAACTCGAACACCTTGATGTATATAGTGTGTGTATTACTATATAGTCCTATTAAGGAATGACTCAAAGGAGGGTATATAGTATGTGAACGGGAACCTAATTGATTTTTTCAGATACTTGTTCTGAGTACTTAGAGAGAAAATATACTAAAAGTCCTGATGTCTAGGAGGTGAGGCGAAGACCTCAATTTTAGGTATTTCGCTAATATCTTTAAAATGGGGCGTATTAGCAAAAATAGTTCTCAGGTGAAATGAAAGCTTATATGTATGTTTTCTCTCTAAGTACTCTGAATAAGTTTGTGAAGAAATCGCTTAGGTTCCCTTACGCGCACTCTACAACTACTTTATTAATTAGACTAATAAGAAAGGATCGAATATGTCGACGAAAACGGGAGTGTCGACCGCTAAGGCGTTTACTCTAAATAACGTCGGACGAGACACGCCACCAATTTATTGTACCGACGCCTTAGAACAAAAAGCGCTTTAATGATATTGATTCTTTGCGCGTTTGTATAAACACAATATAAAACACCTTGACATCTAGTGTTTTGATGATAATGATGTGGATAGTAGTGATGAAGAGTATTTAATATCTCGGGACAATGTCACACAGATCATCCTAGCCCCAAACTAAGCAAAGCTTGTACTATGGGTACCAGGCGACGTATACATACTTATATAGATAGATAAATAATTATATACATAGAAAGCACCCATGACTCAGAAACAAATATTCGTGCTCATCACACAAATATTTGCACGAACCCAGGACCACCAGATTCGTAGGCAGGAGCACTACCAACTAGACTACGGTGACCGTCGAAGTTTCTAAGGAATCTCTTGTGTTTGCACATACACTTGTGTCCTGCAAATATTCGGTTGAATTTCAACTAGTATGACTATTATTTCCCAGAATTCAGTTGAGTGCATTTTATTCAATAAACAAACCTATTCTCGGTATATCATATAAATACACTAAGACACCTATGAAGTGCCATCCAGTGAATATCCAAGCGTCTTAAGTCACAGCAAAGATACCACAAAAATGCTTTGTCTTAAAATAAAATATTGACATGAAACTAGAAACCACAATCGATCCAAATTTGCCTCATAAATAATGATATCATCAAATATTACTCGAACTATTTGTAGAACAGCCAAATAAAGAGAAAAGGCAGCATCGCTTTATCTCCTTTCGGTACAAAGATCAAAGATAAAAATACCTTTGGAAATACCTTTATCCACTAAAAATAATTGAATCCGAAAAGAAATTGATTCGGACACGATACGCTCCATTTAGTGCTTTATTGTAAAGGTGGTATTCCATTCGCAGCGATCGCGACATACGATAAATTCGCGACTGATGACATTCAATTTTCAAGTGTCGATTGTCAATTCGACATTTGAATGTGGCGGCCCCATGCATAGTGATACCAAATTCAGGTGTGCCAATACGTATATCTTTTGGTTCGAATTTAGGGCACAGATGACAGTCTCAATGAAAACTAGCCATCTGTGCTGGTCAAATTATAGCCAGTTGCATTCACCGGTCCGTAAGTGATCGGCGAGGGAAAGCACCTAGGCGCGCGGTCAGTCCATAGATGGGATGGGCCGTCAAAGTAGTTTATCTTCTAAGCGTCTCCGTGCTTCGGAGGGCACGCAAAGCTGTCGGTCCTGGTTGTTCTTGTTAGAAGACAGTCGTTAAGTCATTCCAGAAGCCTACTAGGCGGCTTGAACAACTCTGACACCAGGGTAATCACCGCCCCTACAATAAATATCCAAGAAGATTAAAGCGCTCAAGAGTGTGCGTAAACCAGGGGCACTTTTTATTCCATCACTATCATGATTTGATGGAACGTCTGAGGCATAAAGCACAAGTACTGCAACTTGCCAAATCAAATCACTTGATGGCCCGACTCGTAACTTGAACCCAAGACCTCATTATTTGTGGTTTAACACCCTACCGCTAGACAAAAACCAAATACATACTTAAATTAGCCAACTATATAAGAAGAACAGTTAACGGTCAATGCTACTACTTCAACTCCTAATTGTTACGGCATCCAACTTTATAAGATCATCATCATCATCATGTCAGTCGAATGACCTCCACTACCAGATCAAATCAAATCATATCAAATATTTATTTGCTCAAATATGGTACATAAGATCTTAATGAAAAGGTTATATCCAACATATTCTGACCTGAAGTCGTGCAAATATACGAGTACCTACATATAGTTAGGAAACTTAATCTATTAAATTACATTATTATTTCGACTTATATTCTAGATATTCTTTAGTTTTAAAAAAACATTTCTCTTTGAGGAAATTAAACAATCTCTTGCTAAACTGAGGTAATGTCATTTTTTTAATATGTAACGGAAGGTTATTATATATTTTGATTGCCATGCAATATGCATTTTTTTTGAAAATCTCTTGTCTTATTCTAGGTAATTTAATGGTTACATGGAATCAAAATGTTCGAATAAGTTCGGATGATTTTTAACTAAAATGCATATTTCATATATCACACGGTAATGGAAGAATTTTATATTTATTAAATAAAGGTCTCTACAAAAGATTTCCACAATGGAGTTGGGTCCATCATTTGGAGGGATATGCCATAATTCCCACGCCACGCTTGGCAGACGGGTTGGCGATAGGAGTATGATGGTCATAGTACACAGAGAGACGCTTTTTCCCGTTCTCTGAGGATATACTCGGGTCAACTTCTACGCTCTCCACATGATAGAATGTGGTGGCAATATTATATTTTGATAATATTATACAACGCAACAATGATCACATAACAACCAAAGATGGTCGCACAATCGTGTCGCCGTATCATTAATTTGACGCTACCTTACGTATATTCGGGCCAATATATCGCTCTCCATGTCCAAAAGATCAGGGTCCCATATGCATAAAGTTCGTGTTTTAATGGCCGATTTTGTTGAAAAGGGTACGGGTAAATTTTTCGCTTGATAGCTTTAGGGATTGCGAATAAGTTATAAGAGAAATGAAATTTATGACTTCAGAACAATGAGACTTGACAAACAAAATTTGTTTTATGGCATACTAATAAGTGTGTTATATAAGTTATGCTTTGTTAATGTAATGAGATCAAGCATTAACACAAGACTCTCAGCGCAGACAGAGAGGACCGCAGTGGAGGGGATTTCATTAAGGAACTAGAAAATCAACTTTAAAATTATTTAAATAAAGTGCATATATGCTTGAACGTAACAAAAAAAAGCTCACGCTTCCACAAAGAGCATTTTTTGTTGCAATCATCACCACTCTCTTATTTTAGAAGTTACAGGGCACAGACACGGCAGGCACAAATTTTACCACTTTGGAAGTGCCTCTGGCGCAAACTATTTAGTTTAGACAAAAATGATATTTGGAACCTCAATATCATTTTTGAAGACCTATCCATAGATATCTCACAAGCATGGGATTGATGAAAAAAAAATATTAGATTCAGTTCTAAGTATGGGGAACCCCCAAATTTAGTGTTTTTTTCTATTTTTGTGTTAAAATTTTAATGCGGTTCACAGAATACGTGATGGCGCAAACTATTTAGTTTAGACAAAAATGATATTTGGAACCTCAATATCATTTTTGAAGACCTATCCATAGATATCTCACAAGCATGGGATTGATGAAAAAAAAATATTAGATTCAGTTCTAAGTATGGGGAACCCCCAAATTTAGTGTTTTTTTCTATTTTTGTGTTAAAATTTTAATGCGGTTCACAGAATACATCTACTTACCAAGTTTCATCAATATAGTCCTTATAGTTTCGGAAAAAAGTGGCTGTGACATACGGACGGACGGATAGACAGACAGAAATTAAGGAGAATCTATAAAGTAACAATCTTCTTTTTAGTACGTATTTGTATTTTTTATTTATCTTTAACTAAAATTAATGATAGGCGGTAAGTATTCAGTTTGTCTTTTATGGCATTGTACGCAATGATAAGCGTAAAACTAATTCATAATCATAATCATAATTTATTTGTGAAGCATAGGTAATAATACAACGATTGGTCTTAAACTAGATTACGTGGACTATGTTCTACCATGAGAATGGTGTACAAATCACATCTACTTATTTGGTGTACATACCATCTTAGTTTACAAAAAAAAAAACAATCTAAATTTACAAATACAAAATTCTAATATAAAAATACAAAATTAAAGTCATAACAGAACGTCCAATGGGTAACAGTGAAATTCAAAATACAATATAAATAAAATGTCTCGCTAGAATGAAGTAAATATCATGTCATGTCAGAAATAATAATCATTATAATTATTAAATTGTTATGTCTTTAATACAATGTTATAATATAATAATATTACAATTTGTCATTGAAGAATTCGTCAAGATTGAGAATTTCAAAATGAGAAATTATAAATTTAATCATCTGGCAGATTTTGGAGCAGCACCCTCTACCATTCAGGATAACACCTACATCTTCCAAAAGGCTGTCGGCAAGGGCATCCTTAAATTGATCTATCTCAGTTTCTTTGGTTTGTAAACTTTGCTGAAATATCCCCAGTCTATTGAAGAAACAGTTCAAATATTTGTCAGTTAAACACATAGCGGATAAAATAAATCCACGATTGAATTTATTTTATCCGCTTTTTTTTTATTGTTTTAAGAATTTCAGGAAAAGTCCTTTCGTACTCTCTTCAGTGGTACTGGTACAAGCACGAGATTTAAAAAAACTGAATAAAACCAGTTTTTGAAAAATATTGCTCTGCAATTTTGCTTCTCATACAAAATGAGTCAGCTAATTGTTATTCTTCTATAGCAATAATAGACCCGTGATAGCTCTCAGGTTCGCACGTTGTTCGACAGAAGTCGAAATTACACTTTTTAGGTCTTATTGCACATCATTCTACACGTGCAGCCTGTGGGCTAACTATACTCAAAAATCTTACAGTGCCCTCCGATTCCAATTAAATAATGCGTTCAGGATGCTGGTGGGGCTGCGGTGATTCTGTAGTTCATCAGGGATGTTTGCTGAGCATCGCGTAGATTGTTTCTACGCTACGATGCGTATGGGATGCGCATCTCTGGTGCGCAGAATACGTGGCAGCACCAACAGCATCCTTCGCATGATCGCTAGTCGGCTAGACTTTATTTACGTCAATCATTACTGGGCCATTTCGCATGGAATGACGCAGCAATGAATGGTAAATTTGTTACATATTTTAAATACATATTACTAACACTAGTTTATAAGAAAGTTGTTACTTACTGATTGGACAGTAATTTGGTCTGGAAATAAAGTTTTATTATTATTTTTATTATAGTTTTTTTTTTATTACGTTCGTGAAATTTGCACGTTATTGTGGTACTCATAGTTCAGTTTAAAACGCAACCTACTCTCTTTAAGTTACGTCTACTACTTGACCTTGTATATTGCTGTGTGTTCCACCTTGTATATAGCTGTGTGGTGACGGCATAGAATATCATCACCCCATCTCATCCTGGGGGGGCGTAGAAATCGACTGAGGGAATACCTAGCAGAGAACGGGCAGCAGCGTTTTTCTGTGAACGTTCAAACTGCGATCGCCAACCCGTCTGCCAAGCGTGGCGATTATGGCATATCCCTCCATTCTTTGGGGAGATTTTTGTCCAGCAGTGGACGTACTTTGGCTGACATGATGATTGTATAGACGAAATCGATTCGTGAGCGTTTCATTTTTGCATTTTGGTAAGGAATGCTTAAAATTTAATGATATCTAGCTAAATAATATTATTAAAATTATTTAACTAAATAGTTAATGACATGAATAATGACACTCGCAAATTACTTAAGTATGGATGACCAATTAATCAGCACATTAAATGTAAGAAGTTTGAACAATGAAATAGTTAAATCATTACTTTAGTGATATAACTAACTACTTTGTACCGTAATGACTAAAGATATTATATTTATTAACGATGTTAATATTTACTTTCATTATATAAATATTTTTGACCGAGTGACACCTAGTGTTTGAGCAGAGCTCTTCAAAATTGTGTTAGATATATTTCAATTAGAAAATTCCAGTGATATAGAAACAGCTATTCGAAGTAGGAAATAAAAGATAGTGCACGAAAAATATTTGTATTGTCACGATGAATAACAAAATAGAAGCGTCTTGCCGTTGTGATTATGTAAGTTGCTTTGGTATTTGAAGTTTTTTTTGAAGTTATACTTCTTTTGGCGCGATGGAGAAAAATGATGAGAGTGAATTTTTACGATGCGCGCGCACACCGACACCAAAAAAATTAACAGCATGAATTTAGTTCTAGGTGGTATGAGAGTGAATTTTTACGATGCGCGCGCATCGTAAAAATAACAGCATGAAGTTAGTTAATTCTAGGTGGTATGAAAATTGATAACTATGTTCAAGTTGTATATTAAGAAGTATAACTTCTAACGCGTGTACATAAGTACACACAAGTTTTTTGTGTCTTTCTTGAAATGTGCGTTGCGACAACATAATCCTGGATATGTACCAGTTTGGTTCCTTCAGTGCGTGTGTGAGAAGTAAAGTGTCTCTAAAGCATTATTACCAGAGCCCTAAGTATTTTGCGATTTTTGAGGGTATGAGAGTAGTGCATATATTTTATTTCATTCACTGGAAGACTTTGATCTTTCTTTCTTTATCATTTCTTTATGTATGAGCAGTGAGTACCCTAGTGTAAGTTGTTCAAGCCGCCCAACAGGCTTTTCGACTTTTGAAATAGTTTATCGACTGTTGTCTAATGACAACAACCGGAACCGAATGCTTAACGTATCCTCCGAAACATGGAGATGCTCAGAAATTAAACCACTTTAACGGCCACCCATCTATTGGCTGACCGCATGTCTAGGTGCTTTACCTCGCCGACCATTTACGGGCTGGTGAGATGCAACTGGCCATGAACGCATAATGATTTTCATAGTAATTAATAATGATAAATTTATTTATAATTTATTTGAAGTTATTATATTTACCTTTTATATAATTTAAGATTTACAAACTAATAACAAATCTGACATTGAAACATTTACTTAATTAATTGATAGAAAAACTAAATCTACGAAAAAGTATATACATAAATAAATGCGCTGCTGCTGCCTGTGCGGAGAATCTCAATCGGCGCAAATATGGTAATTTGATAGGAAAATACATATTTGAGCCGTTTGGGGTCGAAACGCTTGGAACGTGGGGTCCGAGTGCCCGTGGTCTCTATCGCCAGATTTCGAAGCGTTTGGTTGACGCTTCCCGTGACCAGAGGGCTGGCTTTTTCTTTGGCCTAAGAATTAGTTTAACTATACAACGTGGTAATGCAGCCAGTCTTCTGGGCACGTTTTCTCATGGCCTCGATTCGGAGGAATGCTACAACGCCATCTGTAGTTAGTTTAAATTTATTTATGTACCTATATACTTTTTCGTATATGTAGTTTTTCTATCAATTAATTAAGTAAATGTTTCAATGTCAGATTAGTTATTAGTTTGTACATAAATAAAGATTTGTATTTTCATTTAAGATTGGTATAAGAAATGTATTTGCAACACCCTAACAGGGTTCATGTTTGACACAAATTATGTACATTAACACCTATTGTAACACATGAATGCAATAAAGAACTTGAACTTGAACGCCTCTGAACTGAATAATTTGATAAAAAAAGTCGGAGACAAATGCCTCCGTGACTGATCAGTGTCCCAAAGTTTTTATAAGTGAGGATATTACTAATGGTATAGGTACCTCATCGTTAGCCTATTACCGTCCACTACTGGATATAAGGCTGTCTTGGCTAAGTGGTGACGGCCTAGAGAATATCGCCACCCCCTCTCATCCCGTGGGGGGACGTAGAAGTCGTCTCGAGGGAACATATACCAGAGAATGGGCAGCAGCGTTCTCCTGAGTACCAATGTCTACCTTACTGCGATCGCCAACCCGTCTTCCAAGCGTGGCGATTATGGCATATCCTCCCAAATGATGAACTTTGGGGGAGGCCTTTGTCCAGCAGTGGACGTCTTTCGGCTGATATGATGATGACTGGATATAAGCCTCCCCCAAAGGTTTCTATAACTTTGCCATTTAGAGGGGTTTGCCTTAGCGCTTGGCATGCTAGTTGGCAACCGCAGTTAGGTGGTAGCTATGATGTCCTCCCGACCGAATTTCGGCCACGGCGGCCAGTCTTAATGGAGACTAGCCAATTGTGCAGGACATATGCACAAGTGTGTGCGCAAACACAGGGGCACTTTCCATTCCACCACTCTCATGATCCGATGGGACGCCTAGCGACACGACCGGAAAGAGTTCAGGTACAGGACCGACGGCTTTACGTGCCCTCCGAGGCACGGGGGTGTAATACCGCCAACTTCCAGACTTCGGGCTGATACTGAGCAATTTCTTTTTACGGAAAAATCCTAAAATCACTTTTTGGCCCGACCCGGGATTTGAACCCAGGACCTCATTATCTGCGGTTGAACACGCTACCGCTAGACCAACGAGGCAGTCGATAGTACACAGATGGCGCTGCTGCCCGACTACCTGCTGTATCCCTTAGTCGTTTAGACACCCACGGAATGGTACGGGGTGGCTCTGTTATACTTTCTAGGCTATAAACCATACGGCTAACGTAACCTACAGGGTGGAATTAAGAGAATTCTTATTAAATTTATTATCATACTAATATTATAAAGGCGAAAGTTTGTGTCAAAAGTCAAAAATCATTTATTCCGTAAAAATTTTACATTTATGTGGAATCGTCATATTTTTTTACCCTACCGTGCAGTGCATGACGTGGCAGCTACTGAGAAACACTGCCAGAAAACTCAGTAGGAATCCATTTTAAAATAAAATATACTTAAGATTAATTACAATCATGTGTGTTGACTCAGAACAACTCAATCCCAAGCACTTTTATCACTTAAATAATCAGAAATTGACTGTGTATGTTTGTTACTTCTTCGAGTGTTAACGGCTAGAGCGATTGTAATAAAATTTAGTATGGAGTTAACTGACACCCTGGATTAACACATAGGCTAAAATTTACTAACTTTTGTTTGTTACTTCTTTGAGTCTAAACGGCTAGAGCGATTGTATTAAAATATGGTATGGAGTTAGCTGACACCCTGGATTAACACATAGGCTAAAATTTATAAAGTTTTGTTTGTTACTTCTTCGAGTCTAAACGGCTAGAGCGATTGTAATACAATTTGGTATGGAGTTAGCTGACACCCTGGATTAACACATAGGCTAAAATTTATAAAGTTTTGTTTGTTACTTCTTCGAGTCTAAACGGCTAGAGCGATTTTAATAAAATTTGGTATGGAGTTAGATGACACCCTGGATTAACACATAGGCTAAAATTTATAAAGTTTTGTTTGTTACTTCTTCGAGTCTAAACGGCTAGAGCGATTGTAATAAAATTCGGTATGGAGTTAGCTGACACCCTGGATTAACACATAGGCTAAAATTTATAAAGTTTTGTTTGTTACTTCTTCGAGTCTAAACGGCTGGAGCGATTTTAATAAAATTTGGTATGGAGTTAGCTGTCACCCTGGATTAACACATAGGCTAAAATTTATAATGTTTAACGCGGGTACACAGGCACAGCTAGTGAAAAATAAACGATGGTTAAACAGCGAAATTGTACCCTGTATCGCGGGTATTCGCCGGTTACTTTACAAAAGCACATCCAGATTAAGAATCTTTACTTCTAAATTATTTTTATCAGTGGTTTGATTGCCATAGTACAGACCTTGTCTAGGTTGGGCTCAGATGGCCGTATGTTAGTTGTTCGAAGATATATTACACTATCGGACGGATCGGTTAGCGTGGTTGGATTGTGCGTTCAATTCCCGCCCACGACAAATATTTGTGAGCATGAACATGTCTATTTGTCTGAGTCTGGGTGTAATTATAATTATAAGTATGTATTTAAAAAAGAAAATAGTATATGTAGTATATCAGTTATCTGGTTTCCATAGTACACGCTCTGCTTAGTTTGGAATCAGATAGCCGTGTCTGAATAATTTTCCAGGATATTATTATTATCTAGAATCAAATCCCGTATTCATGCCCGCTTGAGTATGTTTCGCCGGACCGTCTCAACTGGGTTGTGTTGAAACCGGTAGTAGATGAACCCACTGAGTTTGTTTCGCTGGGTCTTCTCAGTTGGGGCGCATTGGATCCAGTGGTAGTATTAAAGCGCGACCGTCGTTATTAACACAAGGTCCGTCATAATAATAATACCTTAATATAGACAGAACCATTGACAATATGTAGTAAAAATATTAGACTTAAACTAGATAATTAAACATAATCTCTTGACAATAACTTGATACGAGCTAGCTAAATATCATTTCTATAATAAAATAAATTTTATAAATGTTTTCATACAATCAATGCAATTTGTACCTTAATATGTAGGTTACTAGAAATAATAATGTATACAACTATATTACTACAAACATGTTCTGACTATTTACAGGTGTTTTTTTGAAGTCTACGGGAATAAAAACCTTTTTTATTTTTTTTATAGATTTACGGGGCTCAGACTGCAAAATGTTAAATTCCCAACTAAATTTATTCTTCTTTTTTCAGGTACATCGATGGATAGTAGCCCATGAGAAATACTTTCTACGTCCTTCTCGAATTCCTCTACCAACGAGTTTCTCAGAATACGTATACGGTTCCAAGTCTATTGATTGCTATAATAGTGAACATGTTTACTTTACTAAAGATTTACCCACCTCTTTATACAACGCTATGTCAACTTTACGACCACATTATCGATAGAGATAAACTTTTATTGTATGATAATAAATATGTTTTAACTTCGATTGTTTTTTATTTTTCATCATCATCATAATGTCTGCTGAAAGACGTCCACAGCTGGACAAAGTCTTCCTTTTTTATGCAAAATGGGTTTGCGCTTGACCACGATCTCACCTGATGGTAAGTGAAGATTTGGTCGAAGGTGGATCGCGCGTACCCATAAGATGCCTGTTCACTAGTGTAGAAAATAACTAAAGAATTAGACTGACTGTCATTTACGGTCAAATTAGTCAAAAATAGTCATTTTCAGTCAATTTGATTTCAGTAATATTTTAGTACCTTTTAAGTTTTTGTCGTTGATAAAGGTTTACGGCTTCAAAATTGAAACAAAAAGTGATTTTTATGACTTATTGTATTATTATATAGTGTTAAAAATTTTACATTTCTAATCATGCGTGCATTTAAGACAAAATGGCAACGTCACGTCGCCCCGCGCATCGACTTTGATGTCGCCTTATCCTCTCATGATATAATAGAAAATAAAACGTTGCTTCATTTAAACTTGCATATAAATTGGGTACCTAAATAAATAAATAATTGGGTGGTAGTCGAGAATAGACAATAATATTTGAGTCAAATTTACTGAATTTGACAGTAAATGACCGGTCATTTAAGGTTTATGACAATTGTGACTAGTCATATTCAGTCATTTTACATCTCTACTGTTCACTCTAACCTTGAATAAACCAATGTTATATGAGTCTGAAAACACGTCGTTTGGGAGGTTGTTCCACAGTTTAGCCGTGCGTATAATGAAAGAGGAAGCAAAGGTCTCCACAATTGTCGGTCTTCCACCTGCATCCAGCGGCTTCTAGCGACCCTCTCGGGGTCATCGTCGGGGTATATACAAGATGGTATATACCTAATGCGTCTTTTAGCTGATACGACGATGATGATGATGATTAATATTCATTCAATACACAGAAATCAAGACCAAGACGAATAGACATACATGAACACAAATATTTGTTTTATACGAGTACCAGAATCGAACCCGGAAGCTTTGGAACATAAGTCATGCCTAGTGAGTGCTCTAAAAGGTTATATAAAATGAGTGTTTCACTTTGGACCGCCTTCAAAATGTAAGACCAGGATCAAAAGCTTTATCAAAGTTGTTCATATTGGTAATGCAAAAACATTTAGGCACTCTACTCTTAATAACGACTTCCATTACAGAATCCTTTCATAAATCGAGGTTCGGTTACACCCATTTTATATAAAAATATTTGACTTTCCTATTTAGGTTCAATGATTTGATATTATATTCATAAACTAAGCGATAAGATTATTTGCACAACATCATCTGAGTGACGGTAACCGTCCCTAACAGAAACGGATAAGTAGAATATCTTGTGGCCTTTCCATTTCTTATATTATTTTTAAGACTAGAACCTTAATAATAATAATATCCTGAGACATTTTTCACAAACGGCCATCTGCTCCTAAACTACGCAGCTTTTCACGTCAAAAAGCAGTGTCTTTTAGACCACACGACTGAAAACTGGCTATGAGAGAAAGAAAATGGGTGCTCGCACCACTCTCTCTTGCCTTTACAGTAATTTACGAATCGAGCTCTCTGTCTTTCTATCTTCACCAACTTATTTATCCCTCTCAACTTCCGTTCGCCTCGCCTGAACACGAAGACACTTTTCGTAACTCTTTTGTCAGTCATTCACAAGCTTACTCTCCAAGTTAAGCGTGCGTAAGAAGTAATACTTCAAAAGCAACCATCACATCATCAGCCTGATATCGTCTACTACTGGACATAGGCCTTCCCCTAAAGTTTCTATAGCGTTGCCATTTGGAGGGGTATGCCGTAGTCACCGCGCCTGACATGCGAGTTGGCAACCGCAGTTAGGTGGTAGCTTGTACAGTGAAGTCTTATCTCTGCCCTCTCTCTGCCAGTAATCACCCAGAGTCGAGGTTCGAACCCCACAGGGCACAGGGGGTGCCCTCCGGCGCGGGTTATTTAATTGCTAGACGGCTTGAGCCCTCTGCTCGCCCCTATAGTCCGGTGAAGTAGTGAAAGCCTCCTAGGCTAACTATAGCGTCAGGTCAAAAAAAAAACAATGAAGGCTTAGCTGGCCGACTACCTGGTGTATCTCTTACTCACCTTTTACGCCACCCACGGGATGGTATGGCATGACCCTTTTGATTCTCTCTTAGTCGGATACTACATGTCTATAAAAAACAAACACCGTGACTTAATATTTCATTAAAAACACTAGAAATATCTTCTTTTCGAGTTTTTTATTCAATTATTGTAACTAATGACGCCAATAACTCATTAGCAGAACACAATAGTAACCACCACAAAGTACGCATAATTACGCGAGCTCCTAATGGAGTCTTAACTCCTGTTCATTACCTAATTACTCGAATGTCACCGTACTAATTGAACTAATTATTTGTTACGTTTATGTAGGCCAACACGTCCTACGTCTGAAACAGTTAAAACAAGTTAGATGCTGATTTTCTATCATATACAACAAGGGTATAAACAGAAACGTGCCACAATAAAAAGGTAATGCCATGGTTCATCTGCCTGAACACTCGCCTGTAGTGTCAAGTAATATTACATCTTCAGTTTCACTTCTCTTCGGGTTGGCGCAAGATGGCGGCAGGCCTTGGGCTGGTTTCCCCCGCCTGGGCACCGCCCCTGGGATCGCTGGCGTTTGGAGGAGGGGAACTCTACTCGTCTTGTATAAGCGGTCCCGGGAAGAGGTAAACTGCTGTAGCTCAGGTTGCCTAAACACACTTGTGCGTGCTAGGTACAGGGGGAGGCATTCATGCCCCCTCCCCTCCCAGGTCAAAAACTCGCAGAGGCTGCAGTGCACGGCGGGGGTACTGGTGTGATCATTCACGAGTACCCAGAGCCCCCGCTACAAGCACTGTGAGGCTGGCTACCGTGGTGGTTTTAGTGGGAAGTCCTACAACGCTTACCCAACCGACGGAAATCCCACATGATAGTATTTCCACCACGTAAAAAAAGGTCAGCAGGCCTGGCTCACTTAATCATTTAAATGCGACCCTACAAGTATGGCCGTGCTTCACGCGGTAGGAGCAATCTGTATTACTTTTCAGAATGGAAGAGAAGCAGGAGTTCTTACTATGGACAGACAAATTAAACGAAACGAGTCTTTTAATTTGTGTACTGTAATGCATTGGTCTATATGAATACCAATGCATTACAGGACACCGTACACCGCTTGGACACTTAAGACTAATAAAACTATACGTATACTGCGCCCGCGTTATCTATAATTGAACCTTTTTATGTCGTTAAGAGGCCTATTACAGTCCACTAGCGCCGCCAATCGAAAAAATGTCATAACTCGTAAATAGAATCAAAAATACAAAATATGTTCTATTATTACTGTGGAAAAGGCAATAACGTAATTGTATAACACCTTATCAACACTTGAAATATAGCTGTTTAGCTAAATCGTGCATTCAAAACATAAACGGCCGTTTTTGTTACAAATGCATGATTTAGCTAAACAGCTATATTTCAAGTGTTGACAATGTGTTATAAAATTACGTTATTGCCTTTTCTACAGTAATAATAGACCACATTTTGTATTTTTGATTCTATTTACGAGTTATGACATTTTTTCGGTTGGCGGCGCTTCGTGGACTGTAATAGGCCTCTTAAGAGAGTCACTTTTAATTTAAGTATTTTGACGGAGTGGATCTTCTGTATGTAGTATTTGTCACAGAATTGAACCCATTTCAAAGTTATATAAATCTAACCATACAGCGTCCGCGTAATCTATAATTGAACTTTGTTAAGTCGTTAAGAGAGTCGCTTTTAATTTAAGTATTTTGACAGAGTGGATCTTCTGTACGTAGTATTTGTCGCTGAATTGAACCGATTTCAAAGTGATGTAGATCTAATCACATGTACAGCGTCCGCGTAATCTATAATTGAACTTTATTATGTCGTTAACTTAGTCACTTTTTATTTAAGTATTTTGACGGAGTGATCTTCTGTATGTAGTATTTGCCACAGAATTGAACCGATTTCAAAGTGATATAAATCTAACCATACAGACTCCGCATAATCCATAATTGAACTTTATTATGTCGTAAAGGGAGTCACTTTTTATTTAAGTATTTTGACGGAGCGGATCTTCTGTATGTAATAGTATTCACAGAATTGAACCCATTTCGAAGTGATATAAATCAAACCACATTAGAATCAACGGATCCGTTTTGAATCTACGATATGTATATCCACATTATATGTATATCCTTATCTACGCATTGCCCGCATGTTCCAAAGAATTCTTCCCTATCTTAAGAGCTGTTAATTATTGATAAGAAATGCATTTCCACTTCGCTAATTCGATTACCGCCCCAAGAGTTTGGCCTTCTATTTGGATTTACATTATCAAGGGAGGTTTAAGTATAAGGGGTGTTTACTAATTCCTTACCATTACCTACTAGCGTCCTCTGGCATAGCCAACTAATCTTTATCTGTATGGATTCACCCGTGTTAAACTAAAATAAATTATAGCCCATGTGCTATTCGGATATATAAGCTATATTATTATATAATAAATAAATAAAATTACCACAAACTTTCATTAAGATCTATAGAAATTTATAGAATCTATAGAAGATTATCTAGGGGGTATTTATTTAACTTAATTTTAAACTTATGTTTATTACATTCCTTTTTGATGTCCTCTGGTATACTGTTAAGTATGTAGGGGATGCGTTTATTTAGGGTCCTATCTACACAACGCATTTACCGGAGGTCATTGCTCTTGTGTTATATTTATTATACAGTTTTTGGATTTTTGTATTATGCTCCTGAAAGCCATGGTTGTTAATTGCGAGAAGGTATTTATGTTTCACACTAATTGGTAAAAATTTACATATCTTAAATAATTTATAATAGTCGTGTTTATGTATATAAGATTTAAACGTGAGTCCGTAGCGATCAAGAGCATAATCCAAAACTGGCTCAACTTAACTTGTGTATAACTTCATGGTGTTACTAGGCATTCTATATTCATCGCTAATGCGATCCTCGCCGGGGGAATCTTACTCTCGATGTCTCTAGAAATACCTATTGCTAAGAATCCCCAGTTTTAAATTCGAATGGAAATCATAAATCTAAAACAACATTAACATTTCATTACACAAATTAAAATACAAACTCAAATTAATTATTAAATCGGTGTCGTAATTTACCTAAGGGCGAAAAAATGCCATAAGAAAGAAAGCAAAAATTATTCGTCTCTTGAATACGAAACAGCCTAAAAAGCACCAACATTAATCCGGCTATGGCCCGGATATAAATTGCGGTGGCCGGGTAAAAATCACATGAACCCGGACAGTCCGGATGTTTTGTCCTTGTCCGGGCGTAAATTAGGATTAAGTTATTCAGTGTTTGGTAATACAGTTCCTTTGCGAACTTTTCTTTATCTTTTTAAGCCACTTCTAAAACGAAAAGGTTATTAGCTCAAACGTATTGTGTCTTTGCAGTTAGTTCACCTTGTGATACTTTTATCCGGTTGGCGTGGTTGGTAGATGCTGGCTTTTCACGCCACAGGTCGAGGGTTCGATTCATACCCAGAACAGATATTTGTATATGAACATATCTGTTCTGTGCCTGGGTGTAATTATATATCTTTATAAGTAGTATATATTTCACAAAGATTGAAAAAGGTATGCTGAGATGGTTTGGCCATTTAGAAAGGATGAATGAAAGAAGATTGACAAAAGAAGTATACCTGGCCTGTGTGAATGGTACAACCGGAAGGGGAAGACCTCGTTGAACATTCTCTGATCAAATCGGAGACGTACTTAAGAGAGGTCAGGTCAGAAGTACCCTAAACCGGCGAGCATGTATGAAGAATATTATGCCAGTAAACGAAGCGGAAGAGATGTGCAGGGATCGTGACAAATGGAAGTCCGTGGTCTCTGCCTACCCCTCTGGAAAACAGGCGTGAGTCTATGTATGTATGTATGTATGTATAAGTATGTATTTACAAAAGTAAAATTAAAATCCTTACACTGTCACGTGGGACTTTGTCTATACATCATGGATGACTATACAGGTGCGTCTTTCACTTTGGAACCAGACACGGACACATGCAGAAGCTCTGCCGGTTTACGTATCGATTAATCTTAAGTTCAAGTGTAGTGTTTATTGCAGTGTTTACCGTGTATGTCTTTAAAAGTGATTTGTCATCAGTTTGTTCCTCTATATATATTAAAATCAATGCCACTTTTCGTTGTAATGTTATAACTCAACAACGCCTTTACCGATTAGGCTAATTTTGGTCTTGAAAGGAAGGTTTGTACGTAGAAAAGATTTAAAAAGTCTTGAAAAGTGTAAAATCAACATCTTTTAGCAATTTAAAATATTTGTTTGTTTGAATAAATGAACTTAATAATCATTTTTTTTATTACTATGCCTTATACGTAGCGAAGCACGTACCGGGCCGCTAGTAATTTCTAAATTATTATTAATTATTCTGTAGTTTTAATGCACTTGTATTTTCATGATGAAATCCTTTTAATTCCTAAAACTAGTATATCAGTTATATGCTTTCCTTAGTACAAGCTCTGCTTAATTTGGGATTAGATGGCTATGTGGGATCATCTACTCGTAATGTCCCAGGATATTTTTCCTACCATTTAATCCATTGAACATAAAACGGTTGCCTTTAAGAGATAGCCTTTAGGTATAAGGCCTGCACCGGAGCAGCATACCCGCGTTCTCGGGGCTCCTCCCGTTAGGCGCCAAGAGAAGTCCACGTCAGGTTAGGTTTAGTCGGTGCGAGTCCGACATACCCACCCGCAGACGCTTTTTGCGGGTGGCATGCGTAGGCATTCCCCATGCCTCATCAAATAAAAAAATACTAGTTGTTGTTATGACTGGCCTATTGGTTTCGTCAACGGTTCCATGGATTCCATCGGATGGTCCATGACGGTTTATTTTTATTTTATTTTTACTTTATTGGGACATAAAACAGTTACACATTAGGTATAGTTAAATTATTTAAATATAAATTTTAAGAATAGGTAAACGTGTAACCCACACCAATGTCCGCGAATTAATGTTAAAAATAGGTAGTAATCAATGCGTGCATTAATTAAGCAGAGAAGTACCTATGTAGGTACTGGTGAGTAGGTATTAACTATAACTATTTTAGTAGTTCAGTAGCCATTTTTTTGAACTTAAAGTGCGATAGTGCAAAAATGTCCAAATCGTGGAAGTGTGTGTTATACGTTTCCACAATGCGTCGGAGAGGCACCCGTGCGCCAGCGTGAGTTCTGCACCGCGCGGTGTGGAACAGCCGGGGCACGCGTGCCTCTCGACGCATTACAGTTCTAGGTACAATATAACATAAGTTGTTAGTGATGTCAGTGCAATCAAACTTGTTATTACAAAGACCATGAAGCATCATGACCATCAGTAAACTACGTCTGGACTGTAAGCTCTGAAGTTTATAGCGTTCCAATAAATCTGTGTATGGTATTCTAGACTTAGTGCATCTATAGTGCATAGATCGTAGAAATTTTTTTTGAACAATTTCCAGTTTTTTTATGTAAACTTAAAAAATAGGGCTCCAAATCGGGACTGCGTATTCCAATTGAGAACGTACTAAGGTTTTATATAAAAGTAAAAATGTGGACGGTCTTTTAAAGTCAGATGACGATCTCATTATAAATCCAAACATACGATACGCTTTATTAATGACATTATCTATGTGACAGTCGAAGTGTAATTTTGAGTCGATTAAGACCCCAAGATCTCTAATACGGTCGACTCTTTGTAGACTGATATCACATAGATTATAATCGAATGTTATAATGTTTCTGTTTTTTGTGAAAGTAATTATATTGCATTTGGGTAAGCTGAGCTGAAGTTTATTTTGTAAACAGTATCGAGAAAGTCTATCTAGGTCTTCCTGTAAAAGTAGGCAATCATGTATGGTTTTGCATGTCTTGTAAATTTTGATATCGTCGGCGTACATTAGAAATTGGGAATGGATGAAACATGTTTTAATGTCATTAACGAATAAAGTATACAATAGTGGCCCAATTATTGAGCCTTGGGGCACACCAGATGTGACGATAATTGGGTTAGATTGGAAGCCATTAATAACCACCTTTTGTGATCTATTAAATATGTAAGCCATGAACCAACGCAATAGGTTGCCACGGATACCATTATAAGCAATTTTATCTAGTAGCAATTTATGGTCCACCTTGTCGAAAGCCTTCCGAAAATCGGTGTACACAGCGTCAACCTGAATCTGTCCATCCATATTTTTAAATAAATAATCTGTAAAAACCATTAGATTGGTATTAGTTGAACGACGTTTCACAAATCCATGCTGTTCACGAACTATAAGGTTGTGAATCTGTGAGTATAATGCGCCATGTACAAGACTCTCGAAAAGTCTCGACAAGGTGGAGAGTATCGAAATAGGACGATAATTATTTATACTTGATTTGTCACCACTCTTAAACACCGGTGTGATATTACCCCGTTTCCAAATATCGGGAAAAGTCCCCTCGCGCAAGCATTTATTAAATAAAATATGGAGTGGAAGGACTATGTTATTTGCGATTTTCTTTATAAAGATAGGTGGAATGCCATCAGGACCTGAACCTTTAGTCGAGTCAAGTTTTTTTATCGCGTTATGTATTGTATCGACTGGTAAGTAGATGTCAGAGATACAAGGCGAATTATCTGCATATGCACTAGGTGACTGCCACGTCATGGGGTCTAAGGTCGAGGGTTCATAAACAGAAGTGAAATAGGTTGAAAACATATTACATATATCTGTCGGATTATTAGAATTAAGAATTTCAAGATACATGCTCGCTGGAATCTCCACTCTGCCTTTTCGATTAGAAACGTAAGTCCGGAAATGTTTTATACTAAGCGGGATGCTGTCTTCAACCGATTTCATGTATCTTGCGAAACATGTAACACATTCAGACTTAAAACGTTTACGATGGACTGAAAAACTTTCATAATCCGATGCATTGGAATAAATTTTCCATTTTAGCCAAGCTTTTTCCTTGGTTTTGAAAATGCGAATTAGGGCAGGAGAGAACCACACTGGAAAACGTGATTTTTTTATGCGAGTAAATGGAATATGTGTTTTGATAATACTATAAATTTTATCATAAAATATTTCAACCGCTCGATGAGCTGACAACTCGTATAACAATTGATTCCAGTCTAATTTGCACAGCTCGTTATTAATTAAATCATATTTGGCCTTATAAAAATTATGTTTAGTATATAATTGCCGTTTCATTGGTATAACTTTTGTATCTAGCGACGTTACTACCAAGAAGGCGGGGTGGTAAGTATCAATAGGTAACAGTGGTAGACAAGTTTAGGCCTCGCAGTCAACGTTTGACAGAAACAAGTCAAGTATGCGTCCTAAATTATTCCTTATTGTATTGTATTGAAAAGTATTAGTAAAAGAAATAAAATTGCTGAAAAAACTGCTTATTGTATCTGTCGCTTGTGGAATCACATAGTTGATTCCACTACGGTCCAACCAGTTTAAGCCTGGTAAATTATAATCACCTAATACGAAAACTGCGTCAGTACTAGTGTCGTTAATGAAGTCTTGCAAAATATCTAAGTGTGATGTATACAAGTGGTCCGGTGAATTCGGCGGTAAATAGGCTGCACTAATAAAATGGCGCTTAGAGGGCCGCGACGCGGGCAGCTGAACCAATACGTGTTCAATAGCAGCATGCGAGGCGCGCATCAAAACGTTAGAAGGTCGTAACGTTTTCAAAACGGCTATGAGCACACCGCCACCATCTCGTTTTCCCGTAATACTTCGGTCACGGTCACATCTAAACACCAGATACCTATCGTCAATGAATTCACTGACAGATATGGTGGGTATTAGCCATGTCTCCGTGAGAACTATTACGTCATAAGAATATGATAAAATGTTTATAAATAAGGTGTGGAGCTTAGTACGAAGTCCTCTGCAGTTTTGGTAGTAAATATTTAAATTGTACTTATCCATCGGTAAAAGAAAAAATATAAAATACGTTACCAAAACAAGGCTTAAAGTTCATTACAATTAGAGATCTGAACGAATTAAAATATGAAACAAGTAAATGAGTTTTACAACACATATAGAATGTTATCAATAACGGCAAATAGGAACGATAATATTTTAAGCGCGATCGTATAACTATTGTTCTATCTTTGCAAAAGTATAAGTATTTACTATCTGTTCTTAAAAACACTAATATATAATTAAGTTTAACTACACTAACGTGGTCTTGCTTCTTACTATTAATTAACGAAACATAATTAAGAAAGTTATAATATTTTAAATTCATTGCACATTTATTTTGAAGCATGAGGGTCATCGGTAGGTTATTCGTACTAACTTCAATAGTAAAAACGGCGTAAACAACACAGAGTAGACTACGAGTCAGAGAAGTCGCACTTCGGGCTAAACAAGATAACATGTAATAAAAAGCTAGACTGCACTGAAACCAAACTTTGACGCTAATACACATAAATATATCATTCAGGTGCTTTATAGGGTTTAATTTTGCATAAGTCTTCTTCGGTACGGATAGGAAAGGCTGCCTGAGCAACATCAGCGCGAACAAGTATAACACCATTTTTGATCCAGACAAATCGATGCCCGTTTTGTTTCGCGGCTTCTTTAGTTTGACGAAATAATATCTTGTTGTTCAATGTAAGGTGCTCATTTATATAGATCTTATTCGAATTCGTATCCAGCTTCAGCTCATCAGACGTAATTCCTTTTTTGCGACGTGCAGCCGCAATAAAGTTGTCACGTAGAATTTGGCTTGAAAGTTTGACTACTATGTTTTTTGGTCTTGTGGATTTTGGATTCAATTGCGGTACTCGATGAATAGCAAGGACGTCACGTGGCAAAAGTGTTTGCTTGATCAAAGTAGCAATATTTTCAAATATCTGGAGCAAGTTTTCACCGCGTTTTTCGGGCAAGTTGCTTATCTCGACATTGCAGTTTCGGGATTTTTGCTCCGCTACTTCCAATTTTTTTTCCAGGATAGCAATTCGTTGGACAACTCCCTTAGGAGAAGAAATATTCTCTTCGAGTTTCGAGATACGCGATGCAAAATTATTCGACTTCTCTTCCAAGTAATCATATTTGTCACTTATAAACTTGATAGTAGACTTTATTCCATCAAATTCGGATAAGAGTATTGAAAATTTTTCATCCTGTTTTGCCAAGCACGTTTCAAACATAGATTTCATATTCGCCTGAAAATCTTTCAGCTCATCACGCAAATTTATATCACTATTGGATGGCACGCCTTTGCGGTAAGTGACGTATGGAGGAGGAGACTCCTTATCTATTAAGGACCCATCGATAGTTGTTTCACCAGATCCAGGTAGATCGTCGACATCACGCCGGAAGTCTTGGGTTCCCTTTCTATCTTTGCCCGATAAGCGCGATTATTATGATTTTTTTGTTATGACAAATACAACGCCCGCATTTGGTCAGTTAATCGCTGTGTCGCGGGGTACTTTACAAACATATAATTGACGGTCGCAGCGCGTAACACGATAAGAATGCAATACAACGTTGCGAACAGAATACTGAGGAAGTTACCCCGTTGGTGTAGTGCTTGGAGTATAGTAATAATAATATCTAGGGACAATGTCACACAGATCATCCTAAGCCCAAACTAAGCAAAGCTTGTACTATGGGTACCAGGCGACGATACACATACTTATATAGATAGATAAATACTTAAATACATAGAAAACATCCATGACTCAGAAACAAATATTCGTGCTCATTACACAAATATTTGCACTTACCGGGATTCGAACCCAGGACCACCAGCTTCGTAGGCAGGACCACTACCAACTTGGCTACGGTGATCGTCATGTTCGCCGAGGTCAGAATCCCCGATTACTACGCAATTAATAGGTCACGTGTCGCTTCGTTCTGGGATCGCGTCCGTACATCTCGGAATTCCATACTGTACACGTTGTCTAGGTGTTTGGACAATCCTATTTATTCTAAAAGCTTGGTTGTCCGTGCATCATGACATGAAATTGATTTTATTATAATTGTTATTATTATTTTTTATTTCATATCAGTATAATTAAATTTTTTGGTAATTTGTATTTTATTTTAATGTTTTCCATATTGTCATAATAGTTTTTATTTCAATAGATACTTATACTATGTGTTTTGTCTGATGCCAGAAATAAATTAATTTATTATTATAATTATATATGTAAATTATTTGTAAGGAAGTAGGAAGGCGCTCTAACTGCACATTACTATTTTATGAAGTCATATAAATAATTTATATAAAATATAAATTCTTTTTCTTCCATCAGGTCGGGTGCCAATGAAATATGATGCATAATTTTGATATCATTCCTAACTTCAATAAAACTAGTCCGGCTATCCCAAATATAAGAATGTACCTACTTATCCTTAAATCAGGTACGTTATTGCCCTATTAAGCTTGTTACTCGAACATACCTGTAAATAGGGATGGCCATATGAGAATAAAATATGTCGATAGTTCTTGTATGAACATTTCTATCATAATTGAGTATATAATTCGAGATAGTCTGGTTAGACTGTTGAACTATGGGGCCAGTGGTCTCAAGTTCGAACCAAGACGCACACCACTAATTTGAATTCTTGTATACAGAAGCCAGCACATCCAGCTACCCCAATCTGTCAAATTTCTTTTATAGATTTTCAACTTTATCACAAAAGCTTAAGGATCACTTTCAATTGGGGAAATTTGCCAGATTGGGGCAGCTTGATGTGCTGGCGTCTGTACTTAAAATGGTGACGAAAAACATCGCGAGATCATGCATGCCTGAGAGTTCTCCAAAATATGCCAACCCAGTCAGCCAGCGTGGTTGTCTATGGCCTGTCTACTCTCATTGTAAGGGAAGGTCTTTGCCCCACAGCAGAAACTAATGGACTGCTTCATCATCGTCATTATCAAACGAGTATTAATAGAACAAAATGTAAAACACTTTTTGTATTGGACTTCATATTTTAGTCCCAAGTCTACACAAGTTGTAATATAAGTAGTGGAGTTAACTTAAGGAGATCCATAAAACTGAGTGAAACCATGTAATAAAGAAAACCAGTAACTGAAATACGTTTTTTTGGCTTGTCATACAAAGTGCATCTGCCGATCGTTATTTTTATATGGGAGGTTAATGTTTTGTGTGTATTTTCATGTCAACGTACAACACGGTGTTCATTACGTCCACGTTACACTTCGTATCAGATTCAGTTAAGTTTTGGTAAAATTTTATCGATAGAATGAAGACTACTGAAGTTAATAGATTAGTCCGACCGTTTTGTTTTATCACATAAAATTTTGAGATACCCTTAAATATTTTAATATATAAATTAGACTGCACGTGTGGCGCAGTGGCTAAGACAGTCGCCTGGCCGCTTCGTGTCGCAGGTTTGAGTCCCGCGCCGGACAACTGACCCATAAATAGTTGTTCTGAGTCTTTATGTAATTTGAGTCTGTTTATTATATGTTTCTAAAGTACCCACAGGGATAAAATTTTGTAGTGCAGGCGTTGTCTTTAAAAAAATAATAGTACTTAAGTTGTCCAATTTAGTATAATGATATTAAAAATTTACGATATCGAGCAGTTGACAGAAGGTTCGCAAACTCGCAACTAGTAGTTTAACTTAATAATATTAAATCCTTATAAAATTATATGTCATATAACGTTTATATAACAGTGTCATGTATACTTTCATATGCATTAAAGAAACTGCTGTTATTTGGACTTCACAAACAGACACTTCTATTGTAGTTTTTTTGTTTATTAAAGAAGACAATGCCCGCACAAGGGAATGTAATCCCTGTGTCGCGGGGTACTTTACAAACATATAAACGGACAAAAATTACATCCAGACTCAGAACAACTATTTATGGGTCACACAAATAGTTGGGGACTCATCGTGACGACTGTCTTAGCCGCTGCGCCACACGTGCAGTCAACATATATATTTGCACAGATATCTATTTCTATCGATATCGTTACTCATTGGACTCCCTAGAAATATCGATCACCAACTACACTACAGTAACCACACGTAATGACCTCTTAGTAATCACAAAAGGATAACCACGTCCTAACGATTGGGTATTCCCAAAAGGTTTTTAATCAAAGGGCCAATAAAATATAGGGCCATTAAAATTTTACGTGCTCTATAAAGGGAGTTATACTGGCAATCTGTAAGAGACGCCGGATTTTAGCATTTCCGTATAAGTTCTTTTTAATTGGAAAGGGTTGTTTGAGAAAAATAAAATAAAAAACTTGAGAGGTGTCAAGGGTCACCCGGATGGAACGAAGTTATTTCTTATTATTTATTATGTACAAAAAACCTGAATACACTCAACAAAGTAATCGTCGCGACACCACACCGTTCAATGCGAAATAGAAATGTAAATATCTGGCTTGCTTTCTATAAGAGAGAGAGAGAGAGAGAGAGACAAACAGAAACATGCGCACGCCGCACACCTGCAAAATGTGTCGTGACAACCTTTCGTAAGAATTTTTTCCGTCTAGCCCCCTTTCACAACGCGCGATAAGGAACTTCGTTCCAATTATAATTATCTATATAAGTATGTATTTACAAAAGTAAAGTAGTATATCAGTTATCTGGTTTCCATAGTACAACCTTTGCTTAGTTTGGGATCAGATGGCCATGTGTAAATAATGTCCGGGAATATTTATTTATTTAATAATGTCCTCCTAGCGGAATTTCGGCCACGGCGGCCAGTCTCAATGGCGATTAGCCAATTGCGCAGGACATATTATAGTGCACAAGTGTGTGCAAACACAGGGGCACTTTCTAGCCATCACTCTCATGATCCGATGGGACGCTTAGGCGACACGACCGGAAAGAGATCAGGTACAGGATAGACGGCTTTACGTGCTCTCCGAGGCACGGGGGTGTAATACCGCCAACTCCCAGACTTGGGGCTGGCACTGAGAAATTAATTTTCACGGAAAACTCCCAAAACCACTTTTTGGCCCGACCCGGGATTTGAATCCAGGACCTCATTTTCTGCGGTTGAACACGCTACCGCTAGACCAACAACACAGTAATAATAATAATAAGTTAAGGGCCTGTTGGTCTAATGGTGTGGTACCTTGACTGCAAATCTCAAAAATGGGAAATCATAAATTTGATCGTCCGGTGGTTCTCGAACCTGCACCATCTACCAATCCGGGGTAGGCGCTCTGCGTTAAGCTACGGACGCCGATCGTTTACGCTTACGCTACGTTACGTTAGCGCCTCAAATTAGTCTATTTCTTTGTGCAAGTAACATGCTAATAGGCATTTTAGATTTGCACCTGTTTTGTATTTATCTATTTCCCATCTCCAAATGAATCCTTCATCCAGCCCTTTATATAACGGTGATTGATTGCGCGTATAAAATACCAACAGCTATTTTTGGGCCGTGACGTCAGCAAAAGTTGGCAAAATAATATCAAGTTCAGATGGTTTTCCCGTGTTGTGTTGAGTATATGTGGGCTTTTATAATGTCTTCCAAGTTTTGAACTCCATGGAAATTCATTAAAAGTACGCAATAATTTATGTGGGTTAATGGAGGTACGATTTTTGTTGACGTACTTAATATCCGTTGAAGTTAAATGTACAGACGCCAGCACATCAAGCTACCCCAATCTGTCAAATTTCCCCAATTGAAAGGAACCTTATGCTTATGTGATAAAGTTATATGACGTTATATGACCAAAGATGTTTATTAGTGACTTCATTATTTTAATTATTCATAGGAAATGATAGTAAATGGATGTATTTTTAGAAACTAAATTGTATTGATGTACAATGCTCATTGCTAAACATAAATTGTAAATTAAAATGTATAAAATATTGCACACCTCATTGGTATGTTACAGAGATCCTTAATATAAGATACAATGGCACATTTTCCTACCTGTAATAAGCAATAAATAATAAATTTGAACGTTGAAAATCTATGAAAGAAATTTGACTGGTTAAGGTAGCTGGATGTGCTGGCGTCTGTACGTCTGATGGGGACTGATTGTGTTCATGTTATCAATAATATATGGCTGTTATGAACACGAGAATCTTAAGCACAAACTACTCATTCCTGGCGTTTAGGAGTTGTAGAGATAATTAAACATAAGTATAAAGTGTTTAATGACCCTGACTGCTTAGCTTTTTGAAGTTATACTTCTTTTGGCGCGATGGAGAAAAATGATGAGAGTGAATTTTTACGATGCGCGCGCATCGTAAAAATAACAGCATGAAGTTAGTTCTAGGTGGTATGAAAATGTATGAGAGTGAATTTTTACGATGCGCGCGCATCGTAAAAATAACAGCATGACGTTAGTTCTAGGTGGTATGAAAATTTATAACTATGTACAAGTTGTATATTAAGAAGTATAACTTCTAACGCGTGTACATAAGTACACACAAGTTTTTTTTTATTACTTTCGTCATCATTATCATCATCATGTCAGCCAAAGTACGCAAGGAATAATTGTTACTAAGCCTAGTTTATAAGTTATCATTGTAACTAACACATACGGAGATTATCCTACTAATATTATAAACGCGAAAGTTTGTAAGTATCGATGGCTGTTTGTTACTCTTTCACGTAAAATCTACTGAATAGGTTTTAATGAAACTTTACAATTATAATAACACATAGGCTACAATTTATAAAGATAATGTGTGAATTGTCCAAAATATGACGATAAGGTGTCAAGTAACTAGGAAAAAATCCGCCATCTGCGAGCTGTTCCGGCGTGCACTGCCAAAACCGCTAGAGGTACACATCCTACTTATATTATAAATGCGAAAGTTTGTGAGTATACATAGATGTATGAATGTGTGTTTGTTACTCTTTTACACCAAAACTACTTCAACGCGGATAAAACCGCGGGACATAGCTATGTAATAAATTATTATTATTATAATAGGTCCCGATAGGTCGAGATTCGCCATCGCGGCCGCATACTAAAAGAAGTGCATTATTATCTTTATTATCATCTATCCACAGTTCGTCGTTATATCATTATATCCCCCGCTTTGCTCTGGAGGGAAGATGAACTATTTTTCCAACGCCTGTTTTGTTTTGTTATTTAAAAAGACAACTTCCGCACTAGAGTTACTAATCCCTGTATCGCGGGGTATTTAGCAAACATATGTTTCTGGCAAACATAGGGTCTGCACATTAAAACTCCGAGATATTTTCCACACACAAAATTTAATCGAACAGAGTAACGTTTTCATCTGCCGTCGTACAAAGAATGCCTCTTTAATAATTTTCCTACCCTATTTATATTTTTATCACTGACAACCATTTGAAAGTCTACTATCGATTATTAATAGTTTTAAGATGTAAAATTGTTATAGAATTATTATAGTAATTAATAAAATGATAATCACTAATCAAATAAATAATCACAGTGTAAAAATAGTATTATAACATAGCAGCTACGTCATAACCGTTGCGCGGCTATTGAGTACTTGATAACAGTCGACACTAATTACATCCAGACTCAGAACAACTTCTTATGTATTATGTACTACGTGTGGCGCAGCGGCTAGGACAGTCGCCTCACCAATGCGTGTAGCGAGTTTGAGTCCCGCGCCGTACAACTATTTGTGTGACCCATAAATTGTTGTTCTGAGTCTGGATGTAATTCGTATCCGTATATTATGTTTGTGAAGTACCCCGTGACACAGAGATTCGAAATCCAAGCGCGAGCGTTGTCTTTAAAAAAAAAGACAGCTGAAGTGATTCCCCAGGGTATACCTGAGTCTCAGCACTTAGTATAATTTATATGTGCCACTGTTGACCCTGGCTTATAGGAGTTGCAGTCTTTGCTTAACTTTTCCGATCACTTACGGACTATTGAGGGCATCATAGTTAGATGCTTTCCCTGGTCCGTAAGTGATCGGTGAGGTTAAGCAACTAGGCTCACGGTCAGTCCATAGATGGGTGACCACCAAAGTGTTTTAATTTCTGAGCGTCTCCGTGCATCGGAGGGCACGTTAAGCTGCCGGTCCCGGTTGTAGTCATTAGGCAACAGTCGTTAAGCCATGTCAGAGGCCCTTTTTTTGTTGTTGATCAGGCAGGGGGAATGCCTACACATGCCACCCGCAAAAAGTGCCTACGGGTGTATATGTCGGACTCGCACCGACTAAACCTAACCTGCCGTGGACTTCTCTTGGCGCCTAACGGGAGGAGCCCCGGGAACGCAGGTATGCTGCTCCGGTGCACCCCTTATGCGCCATGTCCCAGATGGTCGGGACACGTACCTTGAGAGGGCTCTCAGTTGCCCTCTCCAATTGTCGACTCCTGACATCGCATACTGCTGGCAGCGAAAGATCCCGTCCGATCGTTGCAGGATCTAAGACAGTTGAACCGATTTCCCAGGATATACCTGAGCATTTAATTATGCGCCACTGTTGACCCTGGCTTACAGAAGTTGCCGTGGTGGATGAGAGGGAGGAACTATATTACTAGCTGTGCCCTGCGGTTTTACCCGCGTTTTTTTTTTAATTTTTGAATTATCACAGCTCCTCCCCCGTAGGTGATAGCGTAATAATATGTACCCTATATGTTGACCCGACCTCTTAGTAATATACATGCAAAATTTGAAGTAAATCCATCCAGTACTTTTAGAATTTAGCCCGGACATACATACAGACAAACAGATAAACAGACAAAAATTCTAAAAACTATATTTTTGGCTTCGATATGGATTATAGATCGCGCCTTAGGTAGGTATCCTTTTAAAAAAATATTCAATGTACAGTTTTGACTTTCCTACGATTTTATTATATGTATAGATAAACAAGAAAGTTAAGCTCCTAAAAGGTATATAAGAAAGCCTTAAATTTATGAATCTTGAACTTACAAAAGCGGAGTATTAAAATATTGAGTTACACTAAACTTGGTAAGCTTTGTCTTATCTCTTTTACATAAATACAAAGACTTTAGAAGGCCCATCTTTTCATATAAATTTCAGATAAGTTGAAAACTTGGAGTCTCTAGTTTTGAAATGACAATATTTTTATCTTACCAAGTCTGCTTTCTTGATTTAGAATCGAAATTTGAATTCTACAGGTGTGAGAACGGGAGGGAATACAATAGTGCCCTTTTCATAATATTTTGTACTCTCATTAGAGCACTCGACGAGTTAGCAGCCCTTGGGAATGGTCATTGGAGGACTGAAACACTGGTTGGTTTGGTACTGGCGCATGTAATTGGATTTTAATACTGTCCTTCTTGCAACGTTTTGGGTATCATACTGGCGCACGTAATTTGCTTTTTATACTGTCTCTCTTGCATGTGCATATTTTTGCGGGCGGGAGGCCGTTGCAAATGGCATCCCGGCAAGATTAAACTGACAATTGACGGTATTAAACTAAATATTGATTTTGTATTTTGATTGATACGGATTTCCCCTGATTCTATTACTTATTATTACCTATTATATTACCTAGGATAAAATAGGACAAATATTCTTTTATTCTTTGCTGTGTGGCTGACAGAGATGAATTTCATCACCCCAACTCATCCCGTGAGGGGCATAGAACGGGCCTTTGACGGGCCTGTTGGCGTGGTTGGCAAATGATTTCTTTTCACGCCGGAGTTCGAGGGTTCGATTCCCTCCACCCAGGAAAGATATTTGTGTGCATGAAAATGTCGGTTTGTCCTGAGTCTGGGTTTAATTATCAACATGAGTATGTATTTACAAAAAAAGTAGTAGATCAGTTATTTGGTTCCCATAATACAAGCTCTGCTTAATTTGGGATCAGATGACCGTGGGTAAATAATGTAACAGGATATTATTGGAACGAAGTTACTTATCGCGCGTTGCGAAAGGGGGCTAGACGGAAAAATTTTAGACGTAAAGTTGTAACGACACTTAACTATTGCTATTGTAAGCCGTGCGGCGTGCGCATGTTACTCTGTCTGTCTCTCTCTCTTATAGAAAGCAAGCCAGATATTTTCGTTTCGTCTTTCTATTTCGCATTGAACTGTGTGGTGTCGCGTCAATTATTTTTGTTGAGTGTATACAGTTTTTTTGTACATAATAAATAATAAAAAATAACTTCGTTCCATCCGGGTGTCCATTGACACCTCTCAAGATTTTTATTATAGAAGTCGGAAGTCGACTAGAGATAGGGCATCAGCGTCCCTGTGAACCATGACTGTTATAGTGCGGTCACAGGCTCGTCTGCCAAGTGTTGCGATTATGGCATACCTCCCCATTATTAGGAGAGTTTTTTGTCCAGCTGTTCATATCATATGGCTGATATGATGATGATGAAATATCCCCAATTGTATATTAAATGTACATAATAGTAGAAGTATAATATAAACATATACTTACATCTTATGGCAGTCAGCAATGAGTTCCAGAAAATCTAAGGAAGAGATGCTGAGAACATAAAAACGTTGCGGATAGATGAATAATAATATGGTGTATGGCGTAGAAATCAACCGAGGGAATACCTACCAGAGAACGGGCAGCAGCGTTTTTCTGTGAACAATGACCATCATACTGCGTTCGCCAACCCGTCTGCCAAGCGATTATGGCATATCCTCCTCATTATTTGGGGAGCCTTTTGTCCAGCAGTAGACGTACTTTGGCTGACATGATGAATAAACAAAGATAAGTATATGTGTGTCCTCTAGGCCGAATCTCGGCAACGGTAGCCAGTCGCAATGGAGACAAGCCAACTGCGCAAAACATATTATAGTGCACGTGTGTGCGTAAACACAGCGTCACTTTCTATTGCATCAATATCATGATCCAATGAGACGACTAGCGACACGAGTGGAAAGAGGTCAGGTACAGGATCGATGGCTTTACGTGATCTGCGTAACACGGGAATATAATACCGTCAACTCCCATACTTGATACCGAGAAATTTTCTTCACAGAAAAAATAAACACTTGCTGGCTCGACCTGGGATTTGAACCCAGGATCCCATTATCTGCCGTAGACCGCGCTACCGCTAGACCAACAAACAGTCAAAGCCAAGTAAATTCATATTATAACTTACTTTATACTACCAAATTACAATACTTTATATTACCAAATCGGCCAACAAGGTTATGGCATACCAGCTGATGGTAAGTGGTTGCCATTGCCTATGACGCTTGCAACACTGAATACACACTTGCATCTACACTACAATATAACCGGTATTAATATCTTGCCACGTTGGTTTAGCGGTAGCGAGTTTAATTGCAAATGATGGCATGAGCTCGCCGTGTAGCACTGCTACATATCAAGCTATAAAAATCCAGTACAATCTGATCCCGCGTTGTATAAGATTTCAATACAATGAGAGGTCAGCTTATATTGGAAAAGTATAGGTTGATATGTAGCCGTATGTACCAATGACAGGGTCCTGTCTTAGGACTGCAAGGCCGCGATACATCTTAACAACAGACAAAGTGTAAATATGATTTTCATTCCCCCATCTCGGAAAGAGCATTTTTGCTCTTCGATATCTGAGTGGAAAAGTCGTTTTTATCCGTTAGATGATAAAGTAAATTTGAATTTAGAACATCGTGTCCAATAAGTTTGTGAATGCAAAAAAACATCATTTAATCTATTTACTTCTACCTTCATGGTGCCGAATTTATCATACGATTTTCTTTTTATTTGTTATAACTTTCGACTCGTAACATCTTTGGTGTAGGTACTTTTTTTATTTGCTTTTCTCAACATTACGGTACTGTGACAACCTTCTTGGTTGCACACCTTCGTTCGTCCAAACGTTTTAAAAAGAAATAATTAAAAAGAAATCGTTTGAAAATATTTAAAACGAAAACAAAATTATTTTTAACAGTCTACGACAGAACCCTAGGAGTGAACATGTGTTAACAGTTATATTAAGAAGTGAAAAGAATATATTTATAATTAGAAATCTACGTATTTTATTCCAATATAAAAAGATCCCGAAGGCATCTGGAGTACCAGATCGTTATACTACCTAACAAAAATATTACACTCAGCTTGATTAACTATAGCACGTTACTTTAATTTTTTCTGAATTATACCTAAGTATTATTTGTTATCACACTAATATTATAAAGACGAAAGTTTGTAGGTGTGCGAGTGTGTATGTTTGTTACTTCTTCACGTCTAAACGGCTGGAGGGATATTAATCCAATTTGGTATGGAGTAAGGCGTTTGGCACACTGCCGCGCATGATGCAGCGTAGTGCGTGAGTGCGTGTTCTAACGTTGCTTGTAAGTATCTCCGTTTGTATAGAAAACACGCACAGTCCAACACACTGAAACTGCATCCACTCTCTGCGTTCATGCAGATGCGTGTTCAGTGTATTGGACTGTGCGTGTTTTCTATCATGCGTCATGCGAGGCAGTGTGCCAATCGGCTTACCTGACACACCGGATTAACACATAGGCTATATTATATAAAGTTTGATGATGTCCTCCCGACCGAATTTCGGCCACGGCGGCCAGTATTAATGGAGATTAGCCATCTGCGCAGGACACTATTATATGTCCTGCGCAGATGGCTAATCTCTGTGTGTGCTCAAGTGTGTGCGCAAACACAGGGGCACTTTCTATTCCATCACTCTCATGATCCGATGGGACGCCTAGCGACACGACCAGAAAGACTTCAGGTACAGGACCGACGGCTTTACGTGCTCTCCGAGGCACGAGGGTGTAATACCGCCAACTTCCAGACTTCGGGCTGATACTGAGAAATTTCTTTTTACGGAAAAATCTCAAAATCACTTTTTTGGCCCGACCGGGGATTTGAACCCAGGACCTCATTATCTGTGGTTGAACACGCTACTGCTAGACCAACGAGGCAGTTTATAAAGTTTAACGCGGGATTAACCGCGTGGTACAGCTAGTAAATTTATAATTTAAAGATTATTATGTAATACTTACCTAGTTAATACCTAAACTAAAATAAAAGTAGTTTTTTTTGCATGTTGTCATTTAGTCATTTCCTCGCTGAGGTGGGATGAAAAATTTTGTGTTGCACTCGAGTGCAAAGATTTTTCACGTCGTGCTCTTTTGACTCCCGCGCTGACGCCACAGTGGTTCGGATTTTCAAATAGGTGGACATAGGATCGAAAATGCATATTTAACTTAATAAAAAATTGTTTCGTATAGGAAATTTAACGCTGATTAATACTTATTACTATAACTTTCCAAAAAAACTGCTCCTTCACGTTAAAAAAAAGTATTGAAATAAAAATGTATGGGAGAAAATCTATTTTCTTTTTCTCCGTTCAGTATCAAAGTATAGCAAGCAAACCTTATATTCTGGTAAGTACCTATTGTTCTTAATACGACAACATATAAATTTCTTGCGTATCCCTGCGGCCTTGACGCCTACGATGCTTCAAAGTTTAAAATTTCAATTGGGATTTTTTTAATTATTATCGAAATTTTCAATTAAGCTGAATTCAAAATATCATTTTTTAATTATATAAGAATTAAAACATACGCATTCAAGCATTTGGCAAGTATTTGTTTATTTTATTTAAATAAAAAATAGTAATAAAAGTCTTCAACTTCAGTTTTGTAATTAAAGACACGTGCTGATTCGTTGCCTATTTGTAACTGACTGAAACGACTCCTGTGATAAAAGAATAATTTACCCCCACCATCGGAGATTTGGACGACGCTGATTGGCTGTTGAAGATGTGGTATTAATTTTGTCAGTCACTACTTGCGACCGTGTTTGTTATTAATATCTGTGCATGAAACAATTAAAGGCACTTGTTTCTCAACCCTTCAGGAAGCAACATATCTAATTATCCGTGCTGTGTGAAAGTTAAGTGAGTTTCGTTATGGCTGCATTTGTTACAAACTTGTACATTTTTATGTTCCTCCGTGTTGAAGGAGACATGAAAAATTGGGCACGACTCTATGAAGCTATTATTCTACATATCCCAGTTGAAACATGTTCGGAAGATTTAGAAATAATCAAGACCTTTTTGAAGAACTACATCAGTAATATCAGTCGCAGATGGGCAAGTGCTTCTAGAAATCAGAAGACTTTCATGAATAGACATGCTGCGTGGTTACAATCAAATAATAGTTGGCCAAATTGCACTACTATTAATTTATCCGAGATTTTTCAAGCCCAAGATGAAGTTATCGAAAACATATCGTCAGACAATACTTCAGTTGACATCGATACTACAGCAGCTGTGATTCCGTCGACATCAAGTACAACAACTGTGGGCACATCTACCGAAGTTCAGATTAGGAAGCCTTTTGTTGACCTCAGCAACAAACAGAAGAAAAGACGTTCAGAGTCTCTTTTGGACTATTCGCCGGAAGAACTTACTTTTGCATTAGTCGAAAGACTTAGGATAGACAAGAAGAATGACTTAGCTTGTGTTATTGACCATATAACGAAGAACCCTGATAGTGTTGCTATTGTTCAAGCCACATTGTTTTAGAAAAATAGGAAAAAGTCTTTTGATGAAGATCATGCTCTTGGTCTTTATACATCATTGAACCTGTCAAAATGGAAATACTTGTGTTTAAGGAAAGCGCTGTTAGATTGTGAAGTTCCAGTGTTACCATCGTATCACAAACTCCCTCAAGCTAAAAAGAGATGCTATCCACATGATTTAGAAATTACTGAGAGAGGAGCCAGAGTGAAGCTTCAAGCCCTATTGGATCTGACAGTCCAGAAGATTCTTCTAATTACCGGTACCCATATTGATTCGTCAACTGAAGGATTGAAGTTAATTAGTAAATGGGGTTTCGATGGAGCTTCTTCACAAAGCACCTACAAGCAAAGGAGTGAAGATGTAGACTTCAGTGATTCATCGGTTTTCATGTCAAGTCTTGTCCCTCTTAAATTAGTTTCTAATAATAGCACCATATGGGAAAACCCAACACCTTTTTCAACACATTATTGCAGGCCCATTAAGTTCGAGTTTTGTAAAGAGACAGCAGAATACATCAAGCAAGAAAAAGCTGTATTGAAGGAAGAAATAAAAAACATCAATTCTACAAAATGGGCCGGGCTAGAGATTAGTCACAAGCTTCATATGACAATGATCGACGGAAAAGTGGCCACTATTATAACGGATACTTCGTCTGCATCTGTCTGCAATATTTGCCTTGATAAGCCGACTGAGATGAACAAGCTGTCAGAAGTATTTTCAAGACCTGTTCGAGAAGATGTTTATAAATATGGACTTTCTACTCTTCATATGTGGATTCGTTGTATGGAGTGTATTCTACACATATCTTACAACATGGACTTTGAGATGTGGACTGCACGAGGTGCTAACCAGCAACTAAAAGCTGCGAAGAAACATTTGACACAAGAAGAATTCAAACAGCAAATGGGAATACTTGTGGATTTTGTGAAGCAAGGCTTTGGAACCACAAACGATGGAAACACAGCCAGAAGGTTTATTAGAGATTATGAGAAATCTGCCGAAATAACCAATATTGACAAAGGCCTACTGAAGCATTTTGCGGTTATTCTTTAAACGATTTCATCAGGATGTGCCATAGATATTGAAAAATTCAGGACTTATTGCAGAGAAACAGCTGAGATCTTTGTTCATCTATACCCATGGTTTTATATGCCCGCAAGTGTGCACAAGCTACTCATACACGGTGCAGACATTTGTCATCACTTTGGCCTCCTACCAATTGGCATTCTTTCCGAAGAAGCGGGAGAAGCAAGAAATAAAGAATTTCGAAGAGTTCGTGAATATCACACAAGAAAATTTAACAGGATGAAGACCAACGAGGACTTGCTCCATAATTTTTTTATTAGTTCAGACCCGTATTTATCCCATATTCGACCAAAATACAGCAACTC
The DNA here is from genome assembly GCA_951640165.1 of Pseudoips prasinana. Lineage (NCBI taxonomy): Eukaryota > Metazoa > Arthropoda > Insecta > Lepidoptera > Nolidae > Pseudoips > Pseudoips prasinana. Next base: position 9,565,672 of record OX621259.1, on the reverse strand, counting down.
AAAGCAGTTCGATTTTTTTCCAGATGTTAAAGAGCTTTTGTTGTTGTCTCAGGTAGTAACAGAAGAAACCGAAAATATGGATCTACAGGAGTTGCAGTCTGAAGATGATCCATTAATGTAAACGTGACAGATTTAGTGATGTTGTTATTGTTAGAATTGAGTTTTGTAGTCCTTTTCAGAACTACTTAATATAGTCCTTTTCAGGACTTCAGAAAAAGCCCTTTTCAGGGCTACATCTATTTCTAATTGTTTTTTTTAAGATGAGTCACGCTAGTAGTATAACCAACAATATCAACCATGATTTATCAATAGGAAATATATAAGAATGATGAAGATGAAAGAATAATCAACAAATGATTATTAAAAAAAAATAAGCAAAAATGCTTATTTTATCATAACATTACGCTTTATATTCCCCAAAGGGTTCGGCAAAAGTGTATAGTACACTGTCATTTCGACAGTTATATATAAGTCCCAAGTAATAGGGGGCGAGCCTAATACACGGATGGGGCGCGCGGGGGGCTTGTTTTTTATTAAAAATGATATTTTGGATTAATTTCAATTGTAAAACTCGTTAATAATATTAAGATAATTCAACATTAAAATTTTAAACTTTAAAGCATCGTAGGCGCCAAGGCCGCGGGGATACGCAAGCAATTCCCCTCCGGATCACGAAAGTGTTTAGACGTGTGCATCTATGTAGCTTAAATTAATAAAAAACACATTTAAAATTCAAAATATTCTAATAAATAAATTCATAAAGTACTAGGCGCGCATAACGTATCAAGCGACGCACGGTGCTAGTGTGAGAGGGATAACAACACGTGTGACGGCAATAGTTACCGGAGGTTCGATTCACACATACCACCTGTCAAGCCACTGACATCTGTCAACAGTGTTACCAGAGTAAGAAAAGTGTTTTTAGTAGAAGTTAAATTAAAATAAATTTCTGCACGAGTGAATCGAGTAGCATGCCTCTTCGACGTTCTCCACCGCCAGCCCCGGTCGCTTCTGCGCCCGGATCTATGCACTCTACGGCAACTATACATGCACCAGTGACTTGTGAGTCTGATACAGCATCAGAAAGAAGCGGCCGTGACAATGTCAGTATTCGTAAGCGTAGACGTGACGACGAAGACATAAAGGATCTTAAAAGTCTGATCTCGTCATTGACAACGAAGGTTGATCAAAACTTCCTTGAAATGAAGCAGAGCAATGATGCGCTTCAGAAAAGTGTGAAGTTTATGTCGGAAAAATATGACACAATCCTAACTACGCTTCAAAGCCTAAAGGAACAAAGAACAGAAGACAAAAAAACTATACAGAAGTTAGAAGAGAAGATTGAAACTCTTGAACGTAAAAATAGGTCTGCAAGTTTAGAGATACGAAATGTGCCCATCAACTTACAAGAGAACCAAAAATATGAATCTGAGGAAGATGTTAGTAGAATTGTGCAAGGCTTGTCTAAAGTTGTCGACATCGATATACAGGACGGTGATATAAGAGATATCTATCGAATCCCGACCCACAGAGAAGGGAGTAAACCTATCTTAATCGAACTCAACAGTGTCATGAAAAAAGAAAAATTGTTACAAGCGGTCAAAAAATGTAATAAAAACCAGCGAGATAAATTAAACACTACGCATCTAAACATTCCTGGGCCTGCCAAACCAGTGTACATATCTGAAGCCTTAACTCCCAACGCTCAAAAACTGTTCCACGCTACTCGGCAGTTTGCTCGAGAAAATAGTTATGCCTACTGCTGGACTTCACGAGGTGCTATATACCTCCGTAAAACCGAAGGTGCGCCTCAAACGCGGATTGAGTCTGAGTCAAGCCTTAGGGTTCTTGTCAAGAAGTGACTAGCTTGCTTTTACAAATGGCAGCTGAATTTGCTGATACATTGCTTGATAGCATTGTGTTGCCTACTTTTTATGTGTAGTCTTATAAGTATTTATACTGCAAATGCATATCTTAATAATCTAGTTATAACTTTAGCTATTATTCCTTTTTGCCTATATTTTGAATATGTTTACATAGATATTATTATTATGCTTTTAATCACCCTTGTTCAAATTATAATATATAGGACAAAACTTAAATTTATGTATTTAAATGCAACTAATGGCAGTAATTACAACTCACTACCACAATTACAGTTGCAAAACCCACCCATTCGATCTAAGCACAATAACACACACAAGTACGGGTACCCTAATATACACTAAAATAACATTCAATCCCTACTACTATATTAACCTATATCTAATGTGTAATTCAATGATGCCTTGTCGTATTAATTTACATCGGTCATTTTTAATTACAAAGCAAATTCGATCGTGACAACTTAAACCAATTTATGGATTCGGTTGAATCACTTGATATCTGTCGTTCATATGTGAGTTTACCTAACCAATGTCTTAAGCATCTACAGACTTCCAAACCAACTTTAAACATATTACATGTCAACATACGGAGCTTAAATCGCAACTTTGACGGTCTCGTAGTCTTGTTACAGACCATGGATATAGTGTGTGATATTATTATTCTTTCAGAGTGTTGGTTAAGTAAAGTTACAGATATACCCTTCTTAAGTGGATTCATGTCAGTTGGATCTTCATTCAATAACTAGAACGATGGTGTGGTTGTCTACATAAGTACGGCATTAAGCTATAGGACAATTCAGCCGGTAATCATAGATGCTAACTGTCTCATTGTGAAGCTGAGTGTAGATACAGCCATTGTAGCAATTTATCGCACACCTTCAGTCAGAAATATAGACAATTTCCTTAACTCCGTAAATAATATTCTAGTGTCCCTATCATCACTACCGACGGTAATAGTAATGGGAGACCTAAACATAAATATTCGACCCGGTAATACTGACACAAACTCAGAGGACTACCTAAATGCATTGGCTTTCCATGGGCTCCTGCCTGCTCATGTACTTCCTACTCGGGTAGACAACTGCCTGGATCATGTCATTCTTAGAACTGACAAATACTCCACAACGCTGGTTCTGGAATCTTCTATTACTGATCACGCCCCCATTCTATTCAGCATTGAACGCAACCTGCTACACGCTATTAAATCTAGAAGTGTGACTCGATATATAAACATTCCTTCTGTCATTAGTTGTTTAGAAAATACAGATTTTTCCGATGTTTTAACTTGCACCAGTCCTAATCAAAGCGTGGAACTACTTATTGCTATCATTTCAAGAACAATTAACCAGAACAGCTCTGAAAGAAAAGTGTCGCATAGGAAACGTATTATTAAACCATGGGTGACCCCTGGCTTACTGAGGTGTATACGAAATCGTGATCGGCTACACAGAAAGACAAAACAAAATCCCAATAACCCTACTACTAGACTAATATATACCAGATATCGAAATTTTTGTAATAATTTATTAAAGAAAATTAAATGCGATTTTGACTAAAGCAACATGGGATGTAATAAGGGAAATTAGTTACAAAAACACTTCACGTGTAAACAAATCAGACGAACTCCTAAACATCTGCAACGATCCAAATTCGTCTGTAAATTTTATTAATGAGTTTTTTGCAACCGTTGGACCTGACCTTGCTCAGCAAATTACGCAAAGACAGCATTTTGGACGATCAAATTTTGAATTTAACTGTTTAATTAATCCGTTAGGTAATTCATTAGTATTTCTTGAAACTGATTGCTTAGAAATAGAAAGCATAATCACAGCACTTAAATATGACTGCGCCGTTGGCCATGACGGAATTCCAGCTTCTATCATCAAAGCAGCCAAGCATGTTCTTGTTCCAGCAATCACCCATGTCTGTAACTTATGTATAAAAAAAGGCACCTTCCCTGATACTTTTAAGAAGGCATTAGTCACAACGGTGTTTAAGGGCGGGGATGGAGATCGTGTCGAAAACTATAGACCAATTTCTGTGCTCACGGTATTGTCCAAAATTATGGAGAAGATCATGAATAAAAGATTGCTAGGCTATCTTGAACGTAATAGCATCATTGCTTCAAACCAATACGGTTTCAGAAGAGGTACCTCAACAGAAGATGCAGTTCTTGAGCTGACGAACCAAATAGCTGGAAATCTTGATTCACGGACGAAAACCATAGGCATATTCCTAGACATAGCCAAAGCTTTCGACACGGTCTCTACCCCCAACCTAATTCGCAGCTTGGAAAGTTTGGGTATTAGAGATATTAGTCTGAATTTATTTCGTGATTATCTCACAAACAGAAGCCAACGAGTTAAGGTAAATAATTACATCAGTGATGAAGTGAACCTAACTCATGGCGTGCCTCAGGGAAGTGTACTCGGTCCGACCCTGTTTCTTTTATATATAAATAGATTCTGCCAACTCATAATACCTAATTGCAAGATCTTCGTTTACGCAGATGACACTGCGCTTATCATAAGTGCTAAAACATGGGAGTCTGCCCATCGTGCAGCGGAACAGGCCCTAGGGATAGTCATGGACTGGTTTTCATCTAATCTGCTTTCAATAAACGTGTCCAAAACTCACTATGTCCCTTTCTCAGCTAATACTGTCGCACAACCTAATCTGCCCGATATTAAGATCCATAGCTGCCTGTCAATAAGCACATCTTGCAAATGTCCATCTTTACAAAGAAGTTCATTTGTTAAATACCTGGGTGTTTATATTGACAACACACTGGGTTGGCGGAAGCATATCGATGCGACAGTGTCACGAGTTCGCAAATTAATGTTACCCATGAGGAAATTAAGACGAGTAGTTGATGGCACTCTATTTAAAACCATTTATTATGCTTTAGTTCAGTCATTATTTGCCTATTGCATTTCTGTATGGGGTAGTACATTTAAGACCTACTTGTTACGACTGGAGAGGGCGCAAAGAGCGGTTTTGAAGGTCATGCTTTACAAACCCTATCGCTATCCAACAACCCAATTATTCCAAGACGTATCTGCCCTCACTGTCCGACAACTCTGTGCGCTTAAGATCATCTTGCGAGTGCAGTCATCTTTAACCTACGACCCTAAGGCCCTACGGCGTAAATATCTTGTATGCCCAACTATAGCTGCGAAAACAGATTTAGGCAGCTGAAGTTACCCAACTGTTAGCGCTCGTCTATACAACACTATAAACAGATTATGCAATATATATCCTTTGCCTAAAGTGAAATGTAAACTTGTGGTCAACGATTACTTACAGAAGTTAACCTACGAGGAGACTGAGCAATTATTTTCAAAAAAACCTTCATAATTCCTATGTAAAATGGAACTTCAGCCCGGTGATATACATACTCAACAAAATTTACATAAACACATACGCAATCCCACACACACGCAATACCACACACACACACACGAACACAAATAGACTCAAATAAACTTACACACACCTCAAACACACTATTATCTATGTATATTGTAGTTGTACGATATTTAAGATGTCTTAATCATAAGTTTTATTTACTAAATATTATTAAAACTGCAACGTCTAAAATTTGGTATAAAGCAGCAACTCATCAATACTAGGACTATTTTTATCACATAAATTGTAAGAGGAAGGCGCCAGTGTCAGTAACACAGTTAATACTATCATAGACACTGACGTTCACTCTATCTCTTTATTTAAGCATCATTGTATATATTTGTGCATTTATGTGTAGATGAGATGGAAAATTTGTACTTGGCTTTTTGATAATAAATTATTATTATTATTATTATTATTTCCATGTCGTCGTATTAAGGACAATAAGTACTTACCAGAATATCCCTATATTCTGGTAAGTTCCAGTTTTCAGTTTTTTGGTTTGCTTGCTATACTTTGATACTGAACGGAGAAAAAAAATAAAATAGATTTTCTCCCATACATTTTTATTTTCAATATTTTTTTTTGACGTGAAGGAGCAGTTTTTTTTTAAAGTTGTAGAATAAGTATTAATCAGCGTTAAATTTCCTATACGAAACAATTTTTTGTTAAGTTAAATATGCATTTTCGATCCTATGTCCACCTTTTTAAAAATCCGGACCACTGTGATGACGCTCAGGATTCTAAATCACTCACTGCGCACGTTATTCAATTTTAGAATCCTTCGCTCGCTTGGGCATCAAAATAGAGCACGCGGTTAAAAAGCAACTTTGCACTCTTGTATAACAAATAACTATTTTAGAGGTATGTATATAAAAAGGACAGGTCCTTCCTAAAAATGTGAAAATGATAGAAGCGCATACATACATACATAATACTCACACCTGTTTCCCAGACGGGTAGGCAGAGACAACGGATTTCCATCTGTCACGATCTTTGCACACGTCTTTTGCCTCGATTACTGTCATTATATTCTGCATAGGTACATGCTCACCGGTTTAGGGTACTTCTAACCTGCCCTTTCTTGAGAACGTCTCCGATTTGAGAAGCGCATAATCCTACCAATATTATGAATGCGAAAATTTGCGAGTTTGATCCACTTCATCCATATGTATGTACCTATAACCTACTACTTTTCCATGAGGGGGGCCTGGTGACCTGTGGCACAGGTTTTCGAAACCTATTTCAGGCACCAGTCCTTCACAAATGTAAATAGTATTCATAGTTATAATCTAGCCTTAAGTTACAATTTGTGGAAGGACAAATAAACGTATTTATTTATTTATTTATTTCACGCAAAAACTAATAAACGGATTTTGATGAAACTTTGTAGTAACATAATCTTTTCAACAGTCGTCACCATCACAGTCTTCTAATGCATCCCAAAGTCTCATCCACAAGTTTAAAAAAATGTCCATCAATTGACGAATTTTGCACAAATTTTCTCAAAAAAATTTTCTTTAGTGTTTCATAAACTGATAATGCAAAACTTGCAAATGACTGCCTCGTTGGTCTAGCGGTAGCGTGTTCACCCGCAGAGAACTAGGTCCTGGGTTTAAATCCCGGGTCGGGCCACAAAGTGATTTTTGGCACTTTTCTGTAAAAAGCAAAATTTCTCAATATCAACGAGAAGTCTGGTAGTTGGTGGTATTATACCCCTGTGCCTCGGAGAGCACGTAAAGCCGTCGGTCCTGTGCCTGACCTCTAACCGGTCGTGTCGCTAGGCGTCATATCGGATCATGAGATTGATGGAATAGAAAGTGCTCCTGTGTTTGCACACACACTTGAGCACTATAATATGTCCTGCGCAGATGGCTAATCTCTGTTGAAACTGGCCGCCGTGGCCGAAATTCGGCTAGGTGGACATTATTATAATGCAAAACATGATTTGGTGTGTGGTGACAGCGGCGAATATATCTTCACCCCATCTCATCCCGTGGGGGGCGTAGAAGTCGACCCCAAATTTGCCATATGCTAGGACACGGCCATCTAATCTCCAACTAAGCAGAGCTTGTACTATGGAAGCCAGATAACTGATATACTACTGTAAGGATTTTCTAGATCGCTGAGGTGTGACGTGGGACTTAGCATATATATGGTCGAGTCAATGAGTGCCTCTTTCACTTTGGAACCAGACATAGACGCATGTGGAAAATCTGTCGGTTTACGTATTGATTGAAATTGAAATCTTAAGTTTAAGTGTAGTGTTTATTGCAGTGTTTGCTGTATATGTCGTTGTAAGTGATTTGTCATAATAATTTTGTTGTTAATTTCTCAATTAATTATGCCGAAGTGCTAATTAACCTCTTTTTTATGATGAAATCCTTTTAACTCCTAAACCTACATTTACTACATTTCATTTGTAAATACAAACTTATATAGATAATTACACCCAGAATCAGGCCAAATATAAATATCTGTCCTGGGTGGGAATCGAACCCACGACCTGCGGCGTGAAAGGCACGTCTCTACCAACCACGCCAATTGGCCCGTCAGTAGGTATAGCTTATATTATTATATACCAATACACATAGGATATCTATACATATAATAAAATCTTAGGAAAGTCAAAACTGTACATTGAATATTTTTTAAAAGGATACTTGGGGCGTGATCTATAATCGATATCGAAGCCAAAAATATAGTATTTTGAATTTTTGACTGAGTGTTTGTTTGTCTATATGTATGTCCGGGCTAAACTCAAAAAGTACTGCATGGATTTACTTCAAATTTTGCATGAATAAGAGGTTGGGTCAACATATAGGCTACGTATTATCACGCTATCACCTATGGGGGAGGAGTTGTGATAATTTAGAAAATTTAACGCGGGTAAAACCGCGGGGCACAGCTATTAATTTATATAGTTTAAAACAAGTGAAACCGCGGGACGCAGCTAGTGATTCAAAAAATTCTACTGTGTAGTATAAAGCTCCCTTAGAAAAAGCAGTAATGTTAAATTGACAAAATCTTGCCTTGCTGCATTGATATTGGAATTAGTTACTGGCCTGTTGGTCGAGTGGTTAGTGACCCCGACTGCCATGCCAGAGGTCGCGGGTTTGATTCCCACCCGAGACAATTTTTTGTGTGATGAGCACGTTTATTTGTTCTGTGTCTGGATGTTATTTATCTATAATATGTATGTATTTGACGGTCACCGTAGCCTAGTTGGTAGTGCTCCTGCCTACGAAGCTGGTGGTCCTGGGTTCGAATCCCGGTAAGTGCAAACATTTGTGTGATGAGCACGAATATTTGTTTTTGAATCATGGATGTTTTCTATGTATTTAAGTATTTATCTATCTATATAATTATGTATATCGTCGCCTGGTACCCTTAGTACAAGCTTTGCTTAGTTTGGGGCTAGGATGATCTGTGTGACATTGTCCCAAGATATTATTATATATTAGATATTATTTAGAAATATATAAGTCTCAAGTTGTCTAGTTGCCATAGTACAGGCCAAAGCCACACACACTGCCATCTGATCAAAGTAGGTTTGCCTACTTTGATCAGATGGCAGTGCGTTGGTTGTTCCAAGATATTAGGTCTTTACCTATGAAATTGCCGTTCTGCAGTACTGGCCATTTCAAATCAAAATAATTTTTGTTTGGCTAAGAATTCTAATTTCAAATTAATTTTATTTTAAAAACATGGATTCTTTTTTCCAAAAGTAGTCATTTCTTTATTGATTAGTGTTACATTTTCATCGCATTTCAATCTTTTTCGTCATCATGGATACGTTAAAAATTCGAGTAATTATGGAATATGAGTACCGTCGTGGCAGCAACGCGGCACAAGCGGCACGCAACATCAACGACGTTTACGGAGCTAACACTACAAACCAACGCACCACCTGTTATTGGTTTGCTCGCTTCCGTTCTGGAAATTTCGACCTGAAAAATGAACCTCGCGGTCGTCCGAAGACTTTGGTCGACAATGACGAATTAAAGGCGGTTGTGGAAGCTGATGATACACAATCTACGGCTGAATTAGCAGCAGCTTTCGACGTTAGCGTCAAAACAATATTGGTCCATTTGCGTCAAATTGGCAAGGTAAAAAAGCTTGACAAATGGGTGCCCCACGAACTCAATGATCGCCAGCGCGAAGTACGCGTCGAGACGTGCCTTGCACTGCTCAACAGACACACAAATGAAGGAATTTTTAACCGCATTGTTACCTGCGATGAAAAATGGATTCTGTTTGATAACCGCAAGCGCTCAGCAAGTTGGTTGGATCCTGGTTCAGCACCTAAACAATGCCCTAAACGAAAACTTACCCCTAGAAAAGTGATGGTCACTGTTTGGTGGTCTAGCGCCGGTGTGATTCATCACAGCTTCTTACCAAACGGGGTGAGCATTACTGCAGATGTGTACTGTGAAGAACTGAGCACAATGATGGAGAAGCTGGCGCATCTCCAACCAGCATTGGTCAATCGCTCGTCTCCGCTGCTCCTGCACGACAACGCGCGACCTCATACTGCACAGCAGACGGTCTCCAAGTTGCAAGAACTGGGGTTGGAAGCTCTCCGTCATCCGCCCTACTCACCAGACCTTGCGCCTACAGACTACTACTTTTTCCAGAATTTGGATAACTTCTTGGCGGGAAAAAAATTCAATACCCGAGAGGCAGTACAAAATGCCTTTGAAGAATTTGTTGCCTCCCGTCCAGCTGATTTCTTTAAGAAGGGCATCAATAAACTGCCACTGCGATGGCAAAGATGCATTGATTGCATGGGTGATTACTTCGATTAATACAAATAAAAATATTCATGAAAAAAATTCGTTTAAATTTTTTCATACAAAACGGCAATTTCATAGGTAAAGACCTATTATTTATTTGTTATTGCTTAGAAGCAGAAGTATTATAAATGTCATTATATTTGTTCGATTTTCAAATATCCGATTTATATTATTTTATCCGATTTATTATCTATTATCTATATAAGTATGTATTTACAAAAGAAAAATAGTATATGTAGTATATCAGTTATCTGGTTTCCATAGTACAAGCTCTGCTTAGTTTGGGATCAGATGTCCGTGTGTGAATAATGTCCCAGGATATTATTATTATAAAGGGTGTTAAATAAAACACAAAATATAATCAGCAGTAATATTTTAAATTGCTTTGAATCACAATTTTGTAGTGTTTATAGATTATAATAATTACAAAGGAAGATTATTTTTTTGTTCAAAGTACACTTATCCAACAGCTCGTCGTCATGCACTCGTATGTCCAACATCTCAGAATTAAATTATAAATACACAATTAAGTACAAAATATCATAATTTCAAATTAATATTGTATCAGACAATATGCGATTAAATTTAAACCAATATTAAGTAATTTTATAAAATAATTGAAAATTAAAAATAAAATAATAACTTAAATTGAAGAACTTAATGTATACCTAAATTAATTCCCCTTGAATATATGAAAGAGAAATAAATACTTGTTAAATTACGATTATAAATACTATATATAGGAACAATATTATTTATTTACAATAACAAAAACTGTTACAAAATCAACGTAATTATTAAAAAGTCAACATAGAGTTCACACAATTTATTATGAAATTATCCTTTGACTAATCTTTTTTTTATTAATCGAGATATATTGTAAAAAACTCTCTTCATTATTTTGAAATAATTCATAATTACAATTAAACTAAATGTAATTCAAATCTAATTAAATGTAAATTTCAATGGTAATTATAATTATACCTTTTTCAAATGAACTATAAACAGAGATTCTAAGTTGTTTACTTGGACAATCCTCAATCACACGTCTCTTCATTTTTGGTGTCTTAGAAACCTTGAAACTGGCAGTACATAACAATTTCTTACATTCGCTAATATTAAAGAAAAACTTATAAATAACGCTTAAGATTGCAATATAAACAATTATATTAATTAAAAAATTAAATAACATCATAAAATTTGCTATCAAACGCTCGTAATCTATATAAAGTTGTTTATAAAGCAATAATTCTAATAGCTAGCTATTATAGGAATGTAATAATTTAGTATTACAAAAGACAACTTCTTTTTGTAAATTGGAATTAATGACTAGATACTAAGGCAATGGATGCAAAATTATGACCATACATGACCTAATACACTGAATTACTGACAATCATAGACAGATGTTTTCACCGGTCCCTAATTGATCGATGATGTTAAGCAACTGCGCTCGCGCTCATTCAATAGATGGGTGTTTTAGTTGTTTAATATCTGAGCATCTTTGTGCTTTGAAGGACACGTTAAGTTATCGTTCACCGTTGTAGCCATTAGTCAACAGTCGTTAAGTCATATCAGAGGCCTACTGGGCGGCTTGAACAACTCTGACACTAGGGGTTACCACTGCTCATACGATATGTAAGTAAGTAACTGTCAATAACAACGGAGGAATTTATTTTAAATCAATTATTAAACGTTTTATTAAGAAACTTAGAAATAAGTGTGTGTGTGCAATTGACACACGGTAGAAGTGAAGTTTCAGGAAAGAAGCCTTCAAGAGAAAGAGACAAATATAGTGTTAGAGTATCAGTAGTATTAGGATAACTAAAAGGTTTATTATATTTTAACTACAACGGTGTTAAAAAAGTTTCATATATATAAAAACGGTGAGACCTCAAAATTTTAAATAAAGGATCACTTTACAAATTAGATAATAATTGGGTTAATTTAAATTATTACAATCCTATTTAGAAACAGCAGCTTTGAATAGAAACAAACATCTAATGATCTAGCATTTTATATAAAAAAAAGTTTAAACTAATATCCGTACGCGTGTTGAAAATGTTCAAAGTTATAATTAAGTTCTAAGTGATATGCAATATACTTTAGGCAGGCTCAATCTTATTAAAAAATTATCGTTTCAAAATAACGGTTAAATACAATTTTAGTCATATATCATGAAAAAGTGTTAATATTATTTAAAATTATTATAAAAGAACAAAAAAATGTAATATGACCAAAACCAATTTAAATGTTTTTTTGACGTGAAGGCAAGCTATTGCGAATTAAGAGACTATTTAAATTACAGTAATAGAACACATCCAACGAAACTTATTAACTACGCCAATAAATCCATGTCTTTTGCAATTATTTTTATCACATTATTCTAAAGAAATCGTGCCTTTGGCATAATAATTCATATAGCTTTTCTACTTATGGCCCACCCTAAAAATTAATGAAAGAATCCAAATTTGATCTCACTAATATCTCATTCCAGTACCAGTTTGTAACAATTTCTATCTTTTTAGTCTTAGAATTACTTACTAAATATGAAGTTAAAATGTGTGAACAAGCTTCTTATAATATAATAATAAAAAGTATTAGTTAAACTTTTAGTTTTAAATTCTATGTATAGATTTCAAGTTTTTTTTTTATTATTTCATATAATAATAGTAATTTATCTAACTATTCCTACTTCTAGTGCACTATCTTTTAGCTGTGGTCAATTACTAAGCCGGACCGGAAGTGTGCCGATTTTATTCTCTGTATTAATTTTATTGCCTTATTTTAGAAAACAAAATAATTTTTAGAAAAGAAAATTTTTAAGAGCAATTTTTTTCTTTCGTAATTGTATGTAATTGACACTATCGATTGTGAAAATACATAATATAACGGCATGTATAATATATAAAATTATACATATTTTTACCATCGGCATGTATCATATTTTATATACCTATTATACATGCCGATAGTAAAAACAGAGTTACTCCAATTGGTATTTAAATATACAATCCTGGTATTCATTGATAGATAATAAAAAAGGCACAGTTATCGGTGGCGCTAAGAAGCGTCTATATTACTGTATTGTGACGATCGCGTGGATATTAAAATACTCTTTCTTTACATATCGGAGTTAATTTCACCATAAAAATATTATTGCTTTCAGAGGTTCTGCGTTACTGTGAAAAATATAGTTTTTAATAATCCATTTACTTTTTTTCATTTTCCATCCGTTTCATATTTTAATAACATTATAGCGCTCCAGAAGCAATCGTGCACGCTATCTAAAAATATAGGTATACGCATGACCACTAGCTAAACGAACAATTTGTTCGGAAATTAATACAGAAACGATAGAATAACTTTTATGGAAAATTAATACATCAAAACTTTTGGCGCAATACATCTCGAAATACTGGTATCGTACCCGCCATTACTACATATACATATATAAATATAACATCTTAAAATTAGCGATCCAAAAATATGAATATACGTGTTGTATTAGTGCGCCCCCGGCCGCAGCACGCGCTCTAACCACACCGCTGTGGGACGTCGCGATATTGCGACTTTTGCCAAACGCTACCGGAGGGTGCAAAAGCCGCCACAACTGGACGGTTTTTCTCAATCCTCGTCGCGTGTTTATTTTCTCCTTATCGAAAAAAACATTGGTACATTCCCAACAAAAATCCTTTCGATATCGAACGGCCAAAAATATATTTCATTGTGAATGTACCAACTGTTTATTACCTACATTTTTTTCAACTCTGGGCCTCTCAAAATCTAAATAAACAGGAATATATCGGAATGTACGAACGTTCGAAATAAAAACACAATCATACGAGAGAACAAAAATGAAAAAACAAATAATCGTGAAAAAAAGTTAAAATTAAGAAATTTTTCAAGTAAATTTGTAAACGTAAAACACCAGGGCCCTGCTCAAGCAAAGCGTCCTTATTCGTTCGAAACTTTTGCTTTATAAAAATACGAATCGAAAATATCTCGACTGTAGCACGTCTTCTTATGGTTAAGCTATGATTATTCTATTATTCTTATTCTATAAAACTTTACTATGTTTACTACGTTAAAATATCAGAGAATTCAGAAAAAGGGAATATTTAGGTTTTTATTTTCTATATTTAAGTGGTGCACAACCTTATTTCTTCATGAACGCTAGGTAAGTATGGCATTAGCATTAACAAGAATCTAAAACAAAAGTTCACTATCTAAAGAACTAATAGTATATGTAGGTAGTCGATGAAAATTCATAATATAAGGATCCGTACTTATTGGAATAGGAACTAGGGGAGGAGGAATACAAACTCAAAGTCGTATTTGCAAAAATATACATAAATACAGAAAGAGACCTGACGGAACTAAAACAAACATCAGGAAAACGGTCGAAAGCTTTTCATAAGATTAGATCTAATCTATAAGAAGTTTCGAAGATTGAACATGTTCGATGATATCTAAGGCTTCATCTTCACTGCATAGACTAAAAGAATTAAAACTATTTAGGCTGGAATGAAACCTATTGTAAACGTTCGACCGAAACTAACTGCGTAATTACTTTTATTACTCTTAAATACGATAAAATCTCAAAATACTCACAGCTCGTCGGGTTTATTGTATTATACGCTAAGTGCATCTACTTTATAAGAACAGTGGCTTTTTAATAATTTGAATTTGTACTTAACCTACATATTTTTAAACTCCATCACTGAAATCATTGATAGAATAGAATTCAAGTTACGACTTGATCTAAAGTACCAAATAAAAGAACAGAAGAAATTTCACAACAAAGTTCATTATCAAACCGTTTGCAATTGACTTGAATCGCAAACACAAACATTATGCATTCATTTATAACGACAATTTTTATGAAATCTCAAAATTTTCGTTTGTTCATTTCTAAACGAAAATTTATCTGCCCATACGTTTGATGATCTAGTTTTAATTACTTTACATCCAATTTAGAGTTTTCAAAAATATGATTCCAATAAATGTTCTAAACAAATATCTCAAAAATACATTATGAAAATATAATACAAATACGATAAAATTTATACTAAATATAACCCTGTCTATGACCTGAAGAGTTTAAAAGAAAATTTAATTGGAATCTAAACTCTGAACAAGTCATTTCTAAGGAAAAAACTAGTACTTCTTAAACATACACGCATTGCTAGAATTCATTACAAATTGATTTATGAAAATCAAACTATGCAGAATAATTACGGATTAAGAATGCCTCATTCGAAAAAATCTGCTTAGTTTTTTAAATCTTAATATTGATGATAAATCGTAGCGTAGCCATCCTTATAAACACAATTTCAACCGTAAATGTGAAACTTTCCATATCCAGAGAAACATACAAATATAAAATGAATTGGTAAAACATTTCTAATAGACAAGGCCTGAGTTAGTTCACAACTCCGATAAGAAACCTGTTTCATGAAAATAGCTTAGTTATTATAGACAGTATATATTTTGACAATGAGAAAGGCAGTTGGTGTTCAATAAGAATACTAATCAATCATAAACAAATCACAACACACAAATAAACAAAACAATATGGCGATATTTTACAAATAATAGATAATATTATTCTTCCTTTGAAGACAAAATAAACAAGAATACAGTTAGAGAATGAAGTGTAAATTCAATCGTTGGTGTTTTCAGATTTTGAACAGTAGTTCTAACAGCAGGTCTTCGTCGACGTTCATTGGCGATTCTGGTGCTAAGTAATCAACGATCCTGAGAAAAGAATACTATATTAAAACGTATGAATAAATTGTAATTAAATTAAAGGATAATGGGTCTAACTGTTTAAAATATTGAATTTTTATCGGTCCTTGATAGATATGACAAATTTGCCTAATACAAGTATTTAAAAAAATAGGTACATAACATAGTTAAAATATAATAATATGTTATAATAACACTCATTATAAATAACCTGGTCCATCCGTAGTTTCTTAACGCAAATATTACTGTTTTATTATGTTCTCTAATATCTTATCGTCCTAAATACCGCAGTGTCTCAAGTCGAAAGTCTTCGACCAGTGTATGTTGCCGGTGATGACTTACTGAACAGAGACGTGGTCGCTCACTATGGGCCTTATCAGACGGCTCAAGGTCACCCAAAGAGCAATGGAAAGGGCTTAGAGTTTCCTTACGATATCGAATCAGTAATGCTGAGATCCGCAAGCGAAGCAAAGTAACCGACATAGCCCAAAGAATTGCAAAGCTAAAGTGGCAGTGGGCAGGGCCATAGCTCGTAGACCCGACGGCTGCTGGGGCAGAAAGAACTTCAAGTGGTGACTCCAAACCGAACGACGCAGCGTAGGCAGGTCCCCTACAAGATGGACGGATAATCTTGTAAAGGTCGCTGGAATTCGCTGGATGTGGATTTTCTATAATGTCGTCCTCTAGAAAAATCAGTACAACAATTATCTCACTACCGTCTTTGCTCACCTATTGGGCGTGGGTGGTGTACTGATGATGCGCTGCAATGAGTTTTGGCGGACATCCGGCGATCGCCGGGCCACCCTCACGCTTTCGGCTCGTGCGCTCTGCAACCTGTCGGAAACAAAATCACCTGATGAAAAGTTACCATTACGTATGTTAGTTAGAGTTATCTAAACTCTTTTATCGATTATTAACGAATGAAAGAACTACCTAACTAACGAATGAAAGTTCGAGAAATCATAGAAACAAGGTAACCTTGAACCCTGAAATTAGAATCAAGGTAACGAAAGGCGCGTAATGTCCAAAAGAAAAAAATATGACATTTCTCTTGATAGGCACACATGGAATCCAAAGACACAATAACGGTTTGTGTCTTTGGATTCCGTGTGTGCCTATTGATAGAGTTAAAACCTTTACTGCGAAACTTACACTGGTTGTGAATTCCTCCCATGTACTGTCCAGCGTGAAACAAAACCAATTTTACTTTAGGTTTATTATACGGATCTTGTACCAACAAGGCGCAATATCCGTACGTTAAATTTTCCTGTCCTATAATTGGAATCAACTACAACAGCTGACTTGGTAGGACTCTTAAAATATACCATTAGTGCTTTTGCTGCTTGCTGGCTTCTCTAATTGCAAATATCCCGTATTTTATGAGTCATAGACTCGTTATATCATTTTGTCCCCTCTGGAGGGCAGTGGAACTATTTTTTCCAACACCTTGTTTATTTCTGATTAAATTTGTTGCGGGAACCAAGACGGTTTTTTTCATATGAAAAATAACCATTTTTTACATTTTACCTATTAATTTTATATTATATTTTTTATTCATTTTATATTATATTATAACATTTTAAGAATTACAATTTTTATTTCACAAACAAAAACTGTAAAGATAGCGTAAACTGCGGTATCCGGGCTAGTAAACACAGTAGTGAAAGACTCCAGAAACTTTTGTTGTCAAAATTGAAGCAATTCCCCGGGACATGCCTGAGCCTCACCGCTCAGTGTCATTTCATTGTGTGCCACTGTTGAACCTGGCTTACAGGATTTGTATGCGTAGGTAAGAAGGAATAACAAGCATTAAAAAAATACAATATTATACAATATGTTGCCACTGAATCATTCTCGGAACGCCAGTGCCATCTGTCGGCGCTCGATGGAGTCAGTGATTCACCGGTTGAGCGGCGCGCTCGTCACTTTCGAAGCAGCAGCCGACCAATGCGATCGAATATTAAACCGACACGCGTTCCTAGCTAGAGCCGTGTATATCTGTACCTATGTAGTGATTGTAAGTTATAATTTAGTTAATGTATCTACTGTGTCACGTGTCGTTGTGTTTGCTTAATTGTATCAACCACCACCTTCATTTCATTCGTACTAAGTAGGTATATACTTTTTTATGCAAAATAGGTTTGCGATGATGAGGTGGCTCTAACCTTGAATAAACCCATGTTATATGAGTCTGGGAACACGTTGTTTGGGAGTTTGTTCCACAGCTTAGCCGTGCGTATGATGAAAGAGGAAGCAAAGCGCTTCGTACGGCATAATGGTATATCAACAACATAGCTGTGGAGAGCCTCCCAACGCCTTGTAGTTCGATGAAAAAGGGAGATAGGGGCACAAGTTCATGGAGGTCATGAGCGCACTAAATAGTACGCCCACTGAATTGTCGATTGGTGAAAATTCAAGTGACCATCAATAGCTCTATTGCTACATATAAATACAAAAGCTTTTTCTTAATATTTTTTTAATGGCTCCGCCACAATTCAAAGTTATTTGTTAAATATTCTCAAAACCTTGAATAAACAAGCCTACCTTTAATTGAATGTAACAACAAATCTAAAAGTTAACTAAATTCGGGCTCTAAAGATTCCCTTATCGAAGGCAAGAAACTTCGCAACAGTTGATTTATCTACCCACAGCAGATACCAAAGTTTCATGAAAAGCTCAAAATGTTTCATTCATAAAGTAGGAAACTGATGCCGGCTTAGATTACTTCGGAGGGGATCGGGTGCGATTCAGTAGGCCAAAATTAATTTAGCATAGACTGGCGAACAAATAAAACAAGCCTTAATTCATGAAAATGATCCTCAAAATTCCTTTTGGGCACAGCATATTGGGCCAGAAAAAGAATTTTAATTTCGGTGTGGGAATATAAAACAATGGGGAAAATGCATATATAGGCCGCTTGGTGTGATTGGTAAACGCTTGCCTTTCTCGTGGATTCGATTCCCACCCAGGACAGATATTTGTTTGCATGACCATGTCTGTTTGTCCTGAGTCTGGGTGTTATAATGATTATAATTAGTATGTATTTACAATAGAAAAGTAGTATATGTATGTAGTATATCAGTCATCTGGAGTCCATAGTACAAGGTCTGGTTTGTTTGGGATCAGACAGCCGTGTGTGAATAATGTCCTCGGATATTACTATTATAATTGAATGTTACGTCACGAGTGATATTAATGTGTGTATATTGTGACATTTTAAGATACAGTGTAATAGTTACTGGTTGTCCCAAATAAATAATGCCCCCTTGATAATTTTAATAAAATTAAAATTATCATTTTAATAAAATTCTCTTTTCAAGGGAGTCAAATATAAATTACTACCTGTGACCTGCGGTTTTACCCGCGTTAAAATTTATAAATTATAGCCTATATTTTAATCCAGGGTGTCAGCTGACTCCATACCAAAATCGCTCCAGCCGTTTAGACGTGAAGAAGTAACAAACATACACACTCACAAACTTTCGCCTTTATAACATTAGTGTGATTAAAACAGTATAAAAAGTAAAGTAAGTGCCGGGTATTAGCCGTGCTGGATTCAACTTAGTTTAAATCGCCAACCATCACGACCGTTGACGACACTGATCGACACGTGATTGGTTAATAGCAATCCGTTACTCATTATGGCATGCCGTTTGAGGTAGTAGGATTTAGGTAAATATACAACATGCAACTTAATTAACGCACATCCTGAAAATAGTTTGTTCAGAATCGTTTACTGAATCGATTTACATCATTTTAAATTAGGTAATTTTTTATTCCAAAATTATTAAAACTCATAATACTCATATTAACCCTACAGTCAAAACAAATTGAAATGGACCGTAAGTCAAAGTAATAAGACTTTTAAAATCGCAGTTTTATTTGTATTCATACAAATTCAATTCAATTCAATACAAAACAAAGAAAAATAAACTTTATTCCAAGAAACTAATATAGTAAATAACGATGCATATACCTACATGTTAAATTAAAAATTCAGTGTACATATTATGATTACAACATAATATTCTAATTGGGGTGTTTGGGGGTATGCGTTAATTACGTTACATGTTGTATATATTTATATATGCTATGTGAGTCTGAGCCGTGTAGTTTTATGTACTGTATATAATGTATATTTATACCGACTTTGATTGTCTAGAAGGGAGTACCTACGTAAGTGCGAAAGCCGTATTATCGAATTTTGTCTTATCAAAAAAATTCTGATAGAATTTCCCATCATGGTTATTAACATATCAGTCCAAATACACCCACTGCTGGACACAGGCCTTCTCCAAAGATCTCCACAATTGCCGGTCTACCAATACTCGTATCCAGCGGCTGCCAGTGAACCTTACAAGATCATCGGTCTATCATGTAGGGGGCCTGCCGACGCTGCGTCTTCCAGTTTGTGGTCGCGACTCGAGGACCTTTCTGCCCCAACGCGGCCGTCAGTTCTATGAGCTATGTGCCGCTCATTACCACTTTAACTTGTTAATTCTTCGTGCTATGTTGGTTACTTTGGTTCGCCTGCGGATCTCAGCATTCCTGATTAGATCTCGCAAGTTAACTCCAAGCATAGCCCCATCCATTGTTCTTTGGGTGACCGTAAGCCCAGTCTAGTACAATTCAATAACACGATTCCGCTTCATGTGATGACTATTTGTAAATGCATATTTTTAATAATACAAATTTTAGCTCAGACGGTAAAAAGGGTTTTTGAACTATACGTTTCTTTCGATGAGCCGGAAATAACTGAAGTATTGAAGGACGAAAGAAAATAAAGCAATGACACATATTGGAAGAATTCTACCACGTGTCAAAAATTGTACTAACACTGCTGAAAATACTTTTGGGACTTGTGCATTAAAATATAAACAGAAGTTGAATTTGGGATATCATTAAACGTTTGTAATAAAATTTCCTAAAAGTTTGGAGCCCAAAAGTTGTTTTTCGCCTCCATTATAATACATCTCGAACATCTTCTACCGAGGCGGATCGCGTGAAAGATTTGAATACTACATCATATATAATTTTAATATACGTACCTCCTTGTAAAGGATTTGCATTTTGATTAACAAGATATATATACAGGCATGTTTGTAAAATACCAACAACCTCGCAAATACCAACTTAGCAATTTAGTCGGATTGCTAATATCATAAGCAATAACTTTTGTTTTACGAGTTCGGACATAACTCAATGCATGAAAAAAAATATTTTAAAAGCTTTTAATGTACTGTCGTCCCATTTCTAGGTCTATGTTTCATTCATAAACGAAAGGATGACGCGCGAACGCTAAGATCGCGCACGAGTGCCCGTCTTTGCAATGCTCGTAGACTTAAAAACATTCAAGCGGGAAATTAAATAAATACTTATTTTTGTACGAAAATAAAAACTATCAAATAATCAAAAGTTGTAGAACAAAAGTTGTTGCTTATGGTGTTAACTAACTAGTTCTGTGAGGTTGTTGGTGTTTTAGAATTAGTTAACCTTCTATGATTTTGCATTATGTGACTACTACAGCGTCCATAGGTTTAAGTGCTAATAACCTCCATGTGACCGTTAATATATAAAACTAAAGCTACCTAAGTAGAATATATTGTAAACTAACTGTGCCTCGCGGTTTTACCCGCGTTAAATTTTATAAATTATCATAGCTCCTCCCCGTTGGTGATAGCGTGATAATATGTAGCCTATATGTTGACCCGAGCTCTTAGTAATATTCTTGCAAAATTTTAAGTAAATCCATGCAGGACTTTTTGAGTTTAGCCCGGACATACATACAGACAAACAGACAAAAATTCTAAGAACTATATTTTTGGCTTCGATATCGATTGTAGATCACGCCCCAAGTATCCTTTAAAAAAATATTCAATGTACAGTTTTCACTTTCCGACGATTGTATTATATGTATAGATAGTACGTGAGTAAACCGTTCTTTAGCATGGCTGCTCTTTAACTCTGAATCGCCTTTAACGCTGCAGGTCGTGGATTCGATTCCCACCTATATATTTGTGTACATGAAGATGTATGTTTGTCCTAAGTCTGAGTGTAATTATCTACATATGTTTGTATTTACAAAAGAAATTTTTATTATCAGTTATGTGGTTTCCATAGCTCTGCTTAGCTTGAGATCAAATGGCCGTGTGGGAATATCATTATTATTATTTCCATCATTTTGTGGGATTTATTTTAGCATGGTGACACTGGTATTATAAAAAACTTTAATAAAGTTAAACAACACAATACTTTAAAATTCGAAGTTTTTCTTTTGTATACCTAAATATAATCTAAAATAATAAGCATTCAGACAACCGATCGAGCATATATTGTGTTTGCCTACTAAATAATTACTCTAATTGGACCAAATCCCGTGTTCATGCCCGCTTGAGTATGTTTCGCCGGACCGTCTCAACTGGGTCGTGTTGAAACCGGTAGTAGATGAACCCACTGAGTTTAATTCGCTGGGTCTTCTCAGTTGGGGCGCATTGGATCCGGTGGTAGCATTAAAGCGCGACCGTCGTTATTAACACAAGGTCCGTCATAATAATAATACCTTTAATATAGACAGAACCATTGACAATATGTAGTAAAAATATTAGACTTAAACTAGATAATTAAACATAATCTCTTGACAATAACTTGATACGAGCTAGTTAAATATCATTGTTGTAATAAAATAAATTTTATAAATGTTTTCATACAATATGTACCTAAATATCTATGTTACTAGAAATAATATCTAATGTATACAACTATATTACTACAAACATGTTCTGACTATTTACAAGCGCTTTTTTAAAGTCTACGTGAATAAAAACCTTTTTTATTTTTTATTTATTTATTATAGCCCAATATTGAACCAATGGGAATAGAAAATCCTTTAACTCCCCGTTTTCCGTATAATGTCATCAATTCAGTTTCAGTGTCAAATTATTTTAAAATCTCCCCGAAATGCCGGAAATCTCTACAATAACGAATACAAACACAATTAACTTACGTTTTCTGAGCCAACAAAAAGGGGACAATACTTTCAAATAATAGAGCATTATTAGACCACGGTACATCAGCGTAAATTAGTATGACCCTATTTTAATGCGTTTCCCTTTCTCCCATTTTGCTGAATAAGGAAAATAAGATTAATAATCAACGAAACAGGATTATATTTCTAGAACAAGGGGAATCTAATTTAGATCTTTACGAGGTTAAATAAATAGAAAGAGGGGATATGAGGGTACATTTTATTATGCTGTCCAACATAAATAATAATATAATTAACTACATAGTTGTATGCTATAGAATAATCATGACAAATAGTATAAGTAAAATACAAAGTTTTATAGGTAATTGTAGAACATTGAGACCTTTTGGTCTAATAGTTTTGAGAACTAAGCCAGAAGTGGAGAGTTCGATTTCAACACAGGTTTTTTTTTGTGTGATAAGCACGATTATTTGTTCTTCGTCTGGGTGTTTATATACTAGCTGTGCCCTGCGGTTTAATCCACATTAAACTTTATAAATTATAGCCCATGTGATAATCCAGGGTAACAGCTAACACCATACCAAATTTTATTAAAATCGCACTAGCTGTTTAGACGTGAAGAAGTAACGAACAATCACACACTTACAAACTTTCGCCTTTCTAATATTAGTGTGATAGTGTGGTTATAGGACACCACAAATGTTGTCAAAAGTATAAAAAGCCGGTGCACACCAGGCACCAGCCCTAGACGGTTTGAGCCCACGCTCGCCCCTAAAGTCCGGTGATGCAGTGAAAGTCTCCTAGGCTAAGTGCATACGTCATGTTAGAAAAAAAGGCACCGGCCCACTTTTGCCGCAGCTGTCGCCGAGACAACATCGTTTCCACGTCACTGTTATTTATCGATCTACCCACGATATCTACATACGTTTCTTTTGTTTTGATAAATTGTATTTGATTTCTTTTTAATAGTGCTATATTAATTTGTAGTGATTTTTTTGTAAAATTAGAGTTAATGATACTAGAATATATATGTATAAAAAGCAAAAACTAACAAAATCCAATCATGCGCTTTAGAGCTACGATGCCACAGAAACACACACACATAATTACAAAAACGACAAATTTATTACACCCCTCTTTTTTGCGTTGGGGGTTAAAAATACAATTTCAAAGCCGTTTCGTCGTAACGTTCACTGAATTATTAAATATTGACACAAAATGGAGCCTCCTTTCTCACGGTATATGATATTTTTATATCCTTTCCATTGAAAAGGCCTTAGCCCTTCTGTAGTGGTATAATGGCGAGGTTATATTAGTTCCGGGTAAACAATTCAAGGTTCCCAACGGATGTACAGACACACACACACAGAAAGTGAACCTTACGCTTATGTGATAAAGTTGAAAATCTATAAAAGAAATTTGACAGATTAGGGTAGCTGGATGTGCTGGTGTCTGTACAAACGGAATAAATTTGGCATATTACATTTATTATGGAATAGTGTTTGGCGAGTACATTTTTTAAAACAAACTAGCCATGCCAGGCTTTAGAGTAAGCAAAACTAATAAATCATTTTTAGGAAATTGTATTAGGTTTTATAACAAGCTTCCTACTCAAATTACTGATCTGCCTGACACAAGTTTTAAAACACATATTAAACGTGTACTTATGGCTAGGGGTTATTACACCACTAAAGATTACATCGATGACAAAGACGTCTGGCTCTCACTTCCTACCTGCACATTGCTCGCTGGAGATCTTGTAGCCATATAGACATGACTGATCTGCTGTGTTACGTGAACTATCTGTAAATGATTGCTATCATATACTTAATTTAAAATTATTGACTCTGTCTCAAAATGAATAATGTTATTGTTTCGAAGTTTTTCTTTTGTATACCTAAATATAATCTAAAATAATAAGCATTCAGACAACCGATCGAGCATATATTGTGTTTGCCTACTAAATAATTACTTTAATTGGACCAAATCCCGTGTTCATGCCCGCTTGAGTATGTTTCGCCGGACCGTCTCAACTGGGTCGTGTTGAAACCGGTAGTAGATGAACCCACTGAGTTTGTTTCGCTGGGTCTTCTCAGTTGGGGCGCATTGGATCCGGTGGTAGCATTAAAGCGCGACCGTCGTTATTAACACAAGGTCCGTCATAATAATAATACCTTTAATATAGACAGAACCATTGACAATATGTAGTAAAAATATTAGACTAAAACTAGATAATTAAACATAATCTCTTGACAATAACTTGATACGAGCTAGCTAAATATCATTGTTGTAATAAAATAAATTTTATAAATGTTTTCATACAATATGTACCTAAATATCTATGTTACTAGAAATAATATCTAATGTATACAACTATATTACTACAAACATGTTCTGACTATTTACAAGCGCTTTTTTAAAGTCTACGTGAATAAAAACCTTTTTTATTTTATTTTTATTTTATTTTATTTTAATAAATTTGCGTAATATATCTGGAACAACATTGTACTCTTTCGTATAGAAGAAAGAAAGAAAGAAAATCCATTTATTCAGTAAACTGACACAGATAATAATAACAATGTATATAAATGTACATATATACAATGTATAGACTTTTATTATGATATAAACTTTGACCCGGAGGTATACTAAGTTAAGTTATATGACAGGCTTGTTGGTATTAGTGGTAAGTATCATTGACTGATTAACCAGAGGTCGTGGGTTCGATCCCCATACACGATAATTATTTCTGAGATAAGCATGATTTTTTATGTCTGGTTGTAATTTATATCGATCACCGTAGCCTAGTTGGTAGTGCTCCTGCCTACGAAGCTGGTAGTCCTGGGTTCGACTCCCGGTAAGTACAAATATTTGTGTGATGAGCACGAATATTTGTTTCTGAGTCATGGATGTTTTCTATGTATTTAAGTATTTATCTATCTATATAAGTAACCTGCGAACGAAGTCCTCGCGCTTAATAGGAGGAACTTATGCATCATAACTAGGATGTTAACGGGACATTGCCGTCTCAGGAAACACCTATCCACGGTGGGCATCGGAGACTGTAGAGTGTGCAGATTCTGCAATAACGCAGACGAAACACCTCTACACCTGCTCTGCCACTGTGAGCCACTGATGCATAAACGTAACACCGTCCTGGGCCAACACTTCTTGCACCAGGACGATGTTATCGACACTCCTGCCAAAAAGATTCTGCAATTTATCTATGTTGCAGGGTTAGACAGGGAAGTTTAGTTGGAGCGGCGAGCACAATAGTTCATCACTGGACGCAGTGTTACCAGGACCTCCGGAGACTGGAAATAGCCGCAACCAGAAGAATAAGAATAAGAATCTATATAAGTATGTATATCGTCGCCTGGTACCCATAGTACAAGCTTTGCTTTAGTTTGGGGCTAGGATGATCTGTGTGACATTGTCCAAGATATTATTATTATTTGTTATGTCTGGTTGTAATTTATATTACGAATGTATTTAGAAATATATAAGTTTGTTTGTCAGTTGTTTGTTTGGTATAGTATAACTCTGCCTAATTTGGTATCAGACGGTAGTGTGTGTTGCCAAGATATGTGTTATTATTATTATAGGCAATTATTTATTAACATCACATAAAAAGCCTCAGTGGATAACTAAAGGCATCAAATTGTGCTCGAAACGTAAAAGAGAATATTTACTGCACTATCAAAGATATACAAACAAAAATAATAAAAATAAATTTAAAGTTTACAACAAAAGACTAAACAAGATAATAAAACGGACTCGTAAGGCCCAGAACGACTACACGATAAAAAAAGCAACTAACAAAGCTAAAGCATCTTGGAAAATAATTAATGACACCCAGAATAGCAATATCAAAGATGACATTGAAAGTATTAGAGTAGACGACAGAGTAATTAGAAACCCTGAAGATATGGCACAGGCCTTTAATAACTATTTTATAGATGAAGTAAAGGAAAAATGTTGCAAACATGTACGATACCAAAACAAAATATCATGGACAAAATCGAACTCCATGTTCATGAAACCAGCCTCACCAGAAGCTATATTCAATATAATACATGGACTTAAAAATACTAAAAGCACTGGTTATGATGAAATATGCACCAAAGTTATTAAATTGGTTGACTTGTCTCTAACACCTATTCTTAGCCATATTATGAATTGCTCAATTGTAACGGGTGAATTCCCAAATAGTCTGAAAAAGACTATAATTTTGCCTGTATTTAAGAAAGAAGATAAAGAATGTATGAAATATTATAGACCTGTAGCCCTCTCTTCGATATTTTCAAAAATTTTTGAAAAATATATACATCAGTGCCTGTATGATTATTTAGAAGTTAATAATATTTTGTGTGATGAGCAAGCCGGTTTCAGAAAAAATAGAAATATAAATTTGGCAATTTTTAATTTTCTCACTATTGTCATGGACAACTTGTATAAAAAGTTACAAGTTAGTGCTTTATACATGGATCTTACAAAAGCCTTTGATTTTGTTGACCATGAAATACTATTAGGCAAATTATATACATATGGTGTACGAGGTAATTGCCTAAATTTAATAAAATCATTCTTAAGCAATAGATATCAAATGACGCAGATAAGTAAAATATGTAGCAAATCCAAAATCAAATATAACCATGTATCAGCCACACGTCTTATAGAATATGGAGTGCCACAAGGTAGTGTTTTAGGTCCCTTATTATTTATTATTTATATAAATGATTTTCCCCGAGCAATTGATCACCCAATGGTGTTATTTGCTGACGATAGCACAGTTATTTATAGTAAAAAAAATGGCGCTAAAAGTATAGAAATGGACATAAATTGTAATTTAGTGAATATTATAGATTGGTTGACATCAAATAATTTAATCATAAATCTTGACAAAACCCATATAATGACATTTAAAAATAATTATAGATCTCTTAATAATGCTAATACCATGGATATAAAATATGGACATAAAGTAATTGAGACTACAGCAGAGACGAAATTTCTAGGATTATATATTGACTCAAACTTGAACTGGAAATCACATGTCGACTATATATGCAAAAAATTAAATAGTTTTTCGTACGCGCTTTACATGCTATATAAGGTAGTGAATCAAGATGCTGTCCTTACTGCATACCATGCATACGTCACATCGGTGCTTAGATATGGTCTCATATTCTGGGGCAACTCATCAGATCGGGAAAGAGCATTTCAGGCGCAAAAAAAGTGTTTAAGGGCGGTATTTCACCTCAAACAGACAGATTCTTGCAAACCTGTTTTTATAAAATATAGTATACTGACATTTCCTTGCCTGTATCTGTATGAGGTTATTATGTTTGTCAGAAATAACCAAGTTCTTTTTGAGTCCCTAAAAAGTAAGAGACTAAGGAATAAGCTAAGCATACCTCCGCACAGAACAAGTCTTTACGATGGAAGCGTTTTCTGTATGGCCCCCAGGATATTCAATAAATTACCTCACAACCTGGCAAATTTAAAGTGCAATATTGAATTTAAGAAAAGGCTTTCTGAATACCTTTTACGTAAAGCTTTTTACACAGTCAAGGAATACTTTGACGATAAATTAGGTTAAGCAAACATATTGTGTAATAATTAAATAAATTTAAAGACTTCGATTTACATTCAGTTTGTTTAATAAATTTAAATTATTTTTTATGTGTAAGACATTTGCACGCCGAAAGGCTAATATGGAACGGTAATAATAATTAGAAATAAGAACATTGTAAGACCCATATTTCTGCAAATAAAATAATTTGAATTTGAATTATTTGTCCAGTACGTTAACAACGATTCCATATAGTTTAGTTCTTCAATGAAGCTTTCGTTTTGTCAGTATAGAAATTTTAAACAACACATTTTCGCAGTCTAAATATTAGTACACCAGTTTAAAAACCCGCAAAAATAAAATTTGTCGAAATCGCTTGACAAACAATCGCGATTTTTTTTTATACCATACACGTTAATGTACTGCGGAGACTCTACTAACAGGTAATTCAGGGGCTCACGAGTACACGCAAATAATTTTCCTATGCGGGAACCCGCGACATATCCGAAACGTGGTAGTAGTGAGGTGATCACCTTAACCACTATACCATACTTGCATACAATATCAATACAAAAAGTACATACCGTCGAATCGATAACATCTGTCTTTTGAAGACGATTTACAAACATAAAACCGGTTTCAAGTTTTCTTTATAAGTGCCAATTTGAATCGATTCAAAAATGATAAAATATAATAATATTCTGGGACATTAATCGCACACGTGCATCTGATCCCAAACTTGTACTATGGAAACCAGATACCTAACTGATATACCTATAACTTATAACATATACTACTCGTACCTACTTGATACTTTCTTCTTACTTACTTCTGTAAATAAAGATAATTACACCCAGACTTAGGACAAACAGACATGTTAATGCACATTATTAAATATAGTTTAAAAATAAAAGATATTAAGTGCCATATACGACATTTACCTCTTCTTCCTATATGACAATTGATATACCTGCAACCTAATAAATTATATCTGTACTAGCTGTGCCCCGCGGTTTTACCCACGTTAAATTTTATAAATAATCACAGCTCCTCCCCCATAGGTGATTGCGTGATAATATGTCGCCTATATGTTGAACCCACCTCTTAGTAATATTTATGCAAAATTTGAAGTCAATCCATGCAGTCCTTTTTGAGTTTAGCCCGGACATACATACAGGCAAACAGACAAAAATTCTAATAACTATATTTTTGGCTTTGATATCGATTGCAGATCACGCTCCAAGTATCTTTTAAAAAAAATATTCAATGTACAGTTTTGACTTTCCTACGATTTTATTATATGTATAATAAAATCTGCGTATTATAATGTTATTTAATTATTATAGTTTGTATACTTTTTTTATTTGTGTTCACTGCCTGCAATATATGTATAAGTTCTTTTTATTATTTACTAGCTGTGCTCCGCGGTTTTACCCGCGTTAAATTTTAGAAACTATCATAGCTCCTCCCCCGTAGGTGATAGCGTGATAATATGTAGCCTATATGTTGACCCGACCTCTTAGTAATATTCATGAAAAATTAGAAGTAAATCCATGCAGTACTTTTTGAGTTTAGCCCGGACATACATACAGACAAACAGATACACAGATAAAAATTCTAAAAACGATATTTTTGGCTTCGATTTTGATTAAAGATCACGCCCCAAGTATCCTTTAAAAAAAATATTCAATGTAGTTTTGACTTTCCTACGATTTTATTATATATATAGATAATTCTCTAAATCAGTACAATTTTTATTTCATTAATGTTTCAATTAAGGGCGCCGCTAGTCAACGTACGGGAATACCTGCAACTTTTATCGAGAAAGTAAACTACACTTGATTTTTTTTGACGTGACAAGAAGGTGGAGTGATGATGATCTTGATGGGTGGATTGTAAGTGGACTTCATACAGTACCACTAATTTATTTCATTTATCTTCATTTTAGAAACGGGGTTTCATAAGATATGCCTAGTAAGGACCTGTTTTTATACTGTATTCGACTATGTTTATGTACTGCATTGTGAACTTGACAAGTACAAGTGTATGTTAATACCCAAGTACTGAATAAATTTCATTATTTCATTTCATTATTTCATAAGGCATAATGTTATGACTACTTATGACACCTCGAGCCTCGCTTTCAAGGTGGTTTTAGTGCAGATGCCAGCACATCAAACTACCCCAATCTGTCAAATTTGAAAGTGAACCGTATGCTTTTGTGATAAAGTAGAAAATCTATAAAATTTATTTTACAGATTGGGGTAGCTGGATGTGCTGGCGTCTGTATAAGACTCAAAAACTATAAATATGGAATAAATGGTATGGTTTATTTTTTCTATTATTTGAGAGTTTGTTGGTGTATAATGGAACACGCGACCAGCAGCGTGCCGCTGGCCACACTCGCGCTAGTAAAGGTATTGATAATACGTTTGCCAAAAAATAAATAAATATTTATTTATTGAACAAAACCGTAAAACTAGTGTACAGGAAGACGAGCAAAAACAGAACTTTAAACACAATTTGATTTTACATGAAAAATAGGTTGCAAACAACAAGGGTTTCATATATCCGTATTAAAGGAAAGGAGTCAGCATAATTTGTTCTAGAACATTCGATTGTAAGTTTCTCGTGGGAACTAAATATTATTGCATCATCAAATATATTATTGCATCATCCTTGTTACTAGGCAACATAATTAATAAGTAGACTTAGGTTTAATTATACTAATATCTATAGGGGTAGTATCCTTAACTCGCTCGCTTAATTCTAGCGACAACGCTGTGCGAGAAAGGTTATTGCGTCTATATATTCGTGCAGTGATTCGTTTTCGCGTCCAGACGCATGACCTGAGTGTACTCCAAAAGATTCTGTTCAAATGTTGTGTATCACCGGCCAGCCGAATTTTAACAACATATAGTGTGCAATTGCAGTTCATCACCAGTCATCAGCCAAGCTAGCCTTTTACGTACCCTTTACGTACCCTGTACTCATTCCCATCAAGAGTGCGTGCTTATGCGTTCACACTACCTTCGCAACACTCAGCACTAGGCTACCATCTGTATTTTAGGTTTGTTCCGCGTTCGCCTCACGTATTTTGCCCCACATAAAAAAATTGCATTCGCCCTACATTTTGTTCTTTTTTAGCCCCAAATGTAATATATATTTCGAATTTAACATTTTATTCCTGTTTCGCCCTGTTTTCCTTTCCTTATTCGCCTCGAATATTTTTTTGTGTGCTATATATAGAATTTTAGAACAGACAGCATGCAAAGTTTTTAAATACAATAATTATTCAATCATATTTTTGTCACAGTTAGTATTAATTTGTTCAAACTTATGAGCAGGTAAAAAATTAGACAATAGATCGAATTGCAAACCCTTTTTCACGGCCAACGAAATGGCCAACCAATCAGGAAGCATTATCTTATCAGTAAGGGAGATGGCCGGGCGACTAGACATTACAACATGTAAGCAACATGAATATTACTCAATCGTTATTTTCTGTTGTTTGTGTGTGATCTATAAAATAGTTAAATTACAGAAGGGTGTTTTAGAGAGTTAAATTAATATTTAAATGTTTAAACTTTATTAGAAGGGTATCTTATCATCTATTCCTTCTGTAAAAGGAGCGATACGCATAATGTAAATACTAGATATAGGAATAATCTCATATTGCATACTACCCGTCTCCACAAAATAAGTAACTCTTTTATGGGGCAATGTATAAGATTCTATAACAAACTTCCCAATGAAATTAGACAATTGTCTACGAATAAGTTTAAAAGAATTATTATTGTGTAGCAGGGCATATTACAAAATATCAGATTATTTAAGTGATAAAAGTGCTTAGGATTGAGTTGCTCTAAGTCAACACACATGATTGTAATTAATCTTAAGTATATTTTATTTTAAAAAAGGATTCCTACTGAGTTTTCTGGCAGTGTTTCTCTGTAGCTGCCACGTCATGCACTGCACGGTAGGGTAAAAAAATATGACGATTCCACATAAATGTAAATTTTTTACGGAATAAAAGATTTTGACTTTGAATTTAACTTATATTCTGTTGATTTTGCACTGTTTTTAAAACTATACTAT
Source organism: Pseudoips prasinana (assembly GCA_951640165.1). NCBI lineage: Eukaryota > Metazoa > Arthropoda > Insecta > Lepidoptera > Nolidae > Pseudoips > Pseudoips prasinana. Next base: position 9,533,173 of record OX621259.1, on the reverse strand, counting down.
CTAATTATTTAGTAAACCTTCTGTGATTCCAATTGTGATTTATAATTAAGAGACTATTTAGTAAACGTTCTGTGATTCTCATTGTGATTTATAATTAAGAAATTTACTTGTTATTAAAAAAAATATGATTGATGACGTGGTTTTTACTTTTATTATCTATGTAATTAGGAACTACTTACATACAGATGTCTGATCACAAACTAGGTAGGATACCATGATAGACTTTGTGATGGCCTACTTGGTATTCGAGAAACGGAGGTTGAAAACTATGAGAAATATTATGATTAAAATATGATATTTCGAAAATTGACAAAGATATTTATACATTTCTAACTTCCTGAATATTATAGATTAGTTCCACCAGATAACAAAATAACCGCCTTACCTACAATTTAAGATTTGTCTTGAATGGAAACCAAAACCACATATTTTGGCCTAGCTTTGCGTTTATATATTATCTAACCAATGCACCAACAGGCCTTTCATAATAATATTATAACAGATTTAAATTTGCTAACCATACTTTGCCAATCTATAAAGTAGGGCGAAACCGGTATCAAATCTAATATGGGGCAAAAGAGGACTTCTTTGGAATATAGGACGAAAAATTAGGGCACATGTGGAACAAATAGTTTTTTATCTCCACGATGCAAATATCGAATCTTATCTTTTTGCACTCAATAGTTGAAGCAAAAGAAATAAAACTAAACTGAGATTCTTAGAAGCAAGCACTGCAATCAGTACTCAGTCAGTTTTCAGTAAGTCTACATACAACTATCTAAGACTAACTAACTATCCTAAGATATAGCTGGTGGTTTTATGTAAATCCAACTATTACGGCACGGCTTTATTTTTTGTCAAAGCGGTGAAAACCTCATAATGTAACTATAATATCGCTATATTGTATAAATTATAGAACTCAATAATTAAAACATTGTGGCTTATTCGTAACGGAGTTCTTGATATCCAATCTTTTCTTTTGGACACTAGCCTCCTTCTTACCCACCAAACTGGTATCCACAGTAGCACACAATGAGATGACTCTGAGCTGTGAGGTTCAGACATGTCCCAGGAATCGTTTCTACTATATTGGACCCCGCAACGAATTTAATCAGAAAGAGTTAGAAAAAAGTAGTTCCACTTCTCTCCAACACCAAACGGGAATGCAAGGAAATACAACGAGGCTAGAACCTCATAAAACTTATTCTGCAATACTTACCGATTTAACCCTTCTCTTAGTATTCGTTCACCAGCCAGTTCTTTACATCGTTATTACATTATGTATTTTTATTATAAACTGTATCATTTTAGTTCTAACTTTTTTTAAATATTAGTATCAATAGCAGGGCAAACAATCAAGCGTGCCACCTATGTACGTTAATATGTTGCAATTAGAAGTTTTTTTATGTAAAGTCGATGTTAATTTGTAGGAGTTTGTTCAACTCGGAAAAATATTACATGTTGCATGTTTAACCCACAATTTCATAATTTAAAATGAAAATAGATTCACAATCAGGTAGATAAGTACGTTCTATGTACTTTAAGCTTTATAGCACATTTTTTCTTTTTAGGTTAGGACATTTAATAAATTAATACGAAGTGTTTTTATCCGTATAGTCAGGTAGCATTTGCAAGGTCGAAATCACGTGGACATAGTAACATCATGTGTCAAATGAACCGGACGTTTTGAACACTTGCAATATCCGAAGAGCCGTAAATGCGTTTCCGCCCTTTAAGAAAGGAATAGGCTCACTTCGTGAAGGTTGCCTTTTTAAACCCGACGGGAGAAACTTTCGCAGTTAATTGATTTCACAGAGTAGCATTGCGCGGTAAAAATTTTGTTATGTAACACGCGCTTGTACACGACCGTCCAAGTGATATAGATTAAATGAAATGAATGACCATTTGTAGCAATAGTTTACACGGACATCAGAAAATTAAGAATATACGTTTCACTCGAAGTTACTAATATGAGAATAAGTTAGCTAAGAATAAACTGTTAATTAAACACTTGTACATATCAATATTGTCAAAAATGGGAAATCATAAATTTAATGGTCTGGTAATGGGTTTCGAATCATCATCCGCGGTGGCGGTCTGCGTTAAGCTACGAACGATATCTACACACTGGCAAATGAAATTAAGCATTTCCTTGCTAACACCCCTCTAATCAAGTTTTCAACGCACTTGGATACACTAGGTTTTCATCACTTAAACGTAGGTACAGGTGTTTTTCTATACGAACAATATTTGTGTATCCTGAAAGCATTTGGTACAACAGTACGAAAAGAATATTTATGAACAACACTGGGCTGACAATTGAAATGTCCCCAATATTTTTCATAAAAGTTTACTTCTCGAATCGTACACTCAAAATGAGCCGACGAAAGAACAAATAGTGTAAAAGTGCTAAAAGAATAGCTTACTTGATTTTAGTCTGCCGCATGAACTGCTGAATCTTCCTAGCTGCCTGGTTCTGTCGCCGTTGGGAGTACGTCCTCCTGTGCCAGTAAAATAAATTTCCAATAAAATAAACGACAGAAAAAATGGTATACTCGTATTATATACAGTCATTCATGTGATAAAAGCCTCCTCTTTTTTATAACTATCCGCTTGAGTGCGCAATGGTAGTTTGCTACCATTTTAGACTATACCGTAGAGTGCGCATTGGTAGTTTACTACCATTTTGTTCGGCGCCAAACTGAGGTTCGTTTTAGCATCGAATTATAATCCATCTCTTTCATCCACACGGATACTTATGTATCTGTTTCATTAAACACTTATCTATGATTGCTTAAAAATGTATAACAATACCATACTCGTTGTAGAACATTTTAAAAAAATACTTTAAAGTGTCACTCTCGGCTGTAGTTCGATGCAAGTAGCTAGTTAAGTGTACGCAAGTTCTTGTGACCTCATTGTCTGATGCTATTAAGAGTTTATTTTGTAACTTTTTGACACCAAACAGTTAGTTGAAGTAGTATCCGTGTGCAAAATTAATAAAACTCTATTAAATAAAAACAGTTCTGTGGTTTGTGACGTGATCAGAAACTGACCTAAAGACTTTCTGAAAATGGTAGCACCTACAAAGAATATCAAATGTTTGTGTTATTGTTTTATTTGAATATCATTATTTTCACAAAAATTGTGTACTATAAATCTAGCTTTTAAGTAGTGAACATATTTTGAATATACCTTTAAGGATTACGAAGTTATGATGTTTTTAATTTAGGTTAAAAATATCTCTCCTCTCGGCAAATTTGTACAAACAGTATTATGGATAAAAAATAATATTTTTATACTATTAATTATGTGTTTTATTTTTTTTTTGTATGTATATTTAACTATTCCACTATATAAACAAATAAAATACCTAGGTAAACGATCTACTTTCGGAAATAAAAAATAATAAAGTTCTACTTTCATAATTTTTACGATACGTTCATGTTCCAGCCTACTAATCTAAATAAACAAACGTCATATTGAAGTAGTTTTAACATCAATAGCAAGGTTGACTCATGAACTTTAATAATAACAACACTTCAAAAGGGTCTTGGGTCTTTATAACAACAAAAACCATGGATAATCAGAACTCAACCATACGCGCTAAGTCATGACGTAAGCAGTGCGCATTCTACGGTATTGATAACGCCCGGCTTGCACACTCAAGCGGCTATACTTACAAACCCTGTACTCCAACTACCAAACATTTTGTGGACCATTTCTTGACGGTCCCAACAGTGGTCACCCTGGTGGTTGCCATCCATCTAGACTGCACAACTGTAGTCTAGATGGATGGCAACCACCAGGGAGACCTCTGTTAAGACGTTGGTTTTCAACCGTGTAGAAGATGCTTTCAGCAGATTGGATAACCTACTTATAAGCAAGTTTTAGCCTACGAGGCAACCTAACTTTTAGCAAGTTTTAGCGTACAAGACAACCTACTTTTAAGCGAATGAGATAACCTACTTATTGGCAAATTTTAGCGTACAAGACAACCTACTTTTAAGCAAATGAGACAACCTACATGTTAGCAAATTTTAGCCTACGAGACAATCAACTTGTTAGCAAATTTTAGCGTACAAGACAATATATTTATCAGCAAGTTTTAGCGTACAAGACAACCTACTTGGAAGCAAATTCTAACATAGTTCATTAATTTAAAATAACCTGTAATCAAATAACGTCGTGGCGCCATTTAAAAAACAAGTGTTTTACTATACAATACAAAACTTTTTATTGTACACCAGAATTAAAAAATAATAACAATATCAGTTATTTTAATTATGTACCAAGTGCGATCTTATCGCGGTTCGGCTTGGCTTATCGTGTTTTGTACAAATTCAGCCTATTCGATGTCCTTAATTGTCTAGAATCGATCCACAAAATGTTTAGTAGTTCTTGCGAGTCTAAGGCTGAGATCTATAGAGCGTACTTAGACTTTGCTCAGACTTTACTTAGACAGAAGTTAATGCATGTAACGAAATTACAATTGGTGTTTTGACTTTGTCTGTCTTAGCTTACGCTAAGCATAATCTTAACTTCAAAAAGTCTATAAATACCAAATCAAAGTATAAGCTTAGCATACATTTAGCAAAGTTTTACGTAAGTAAAGTTTGAGTAAAGTCTAAGTACGTCCTATAGATCTCAGCCTAAGATACGCAAGCAGTACACGGAAGAGCAAAAAAGAAAATGTGACCATTTGTGCATTATGATTTATATAAGAACGATCACATTTACATAAGCGTGCTCCCATTTATGCAACTGCCTGTGCTTTTTTTTATAACTGCCTCTACTTAATTACGCGTCATAAATACTTACTTGATAGGCGTGGCCGTGAGTCGACGTTCGCGCATTGAGCGGTAACCACGCTGTATCACTGTAGCGGCCGCATGCATTTGTTTCAAGTACGCGAACTAAACAAAGAAAGATCGATTTCAATCTACGTATATAAAAATGAAGGTTTGTCTGTATGTCCTTTATAGAATCGTAAACTATGCATTCGATCATGTGATGATCTTCAGCAAAGTGTTGTGCATGAGCCCACGAATGTTTCTGAGTTGGTACGACCAAACTTAGATAGATTAACGCAGGTTAAACCACGGGCCATAACTAGTATTAGATAGAAGATGCTCTCACCAGTCCGTAAGAAGTCGACGAGATTAAGTAAATAGGCTCGCGGTCAGTCCATATAGATGGGTGAACACCAATTAATACGCTATAAACAGTCCAGGTTGGAGTCATTAGACAACAGTCTTTAAGCCATGTCAGAGGCCTTTTGGGCAGCTTGAACAACTCTGACACTAGGGTAACCACTGCCCATACGATAAGTAAGTAAGTAATACCAAGACTAAGCTCAGGTGGTAATCACACAAAGATTTTCCCGGGTGGGAATCGAACCCACGACATGGCTTGGCAATCAGGGTCCTATTAATTTAATTGTAACCACTAGACCAAAAGGCCTGTATTGGACTTGTTGAAAAATAGACAGATATCATAAATGTACAAGCAAGGTAGTTGTAAAACATGGTGCTGTTTTAAATAGCAGCACACAATATACATCATACTTTCCTGTAATGCATCCTTGTTCATTCTATTTTATTTTACTTGGTGTACAATAAAGAGGTATCTATCTATCTATCATATGTATATATCATCAGCTTGATATCGCTCACTGTTTAATTTACCCCCCCCCCCCCCCCCCTCTAAACTTTCTATACCGAGGAGGCTCTGCTGCCCGACTACCTGTTAGAACGAAGTTCCTTATCGCGCGTTGTGAAAGGGGGCTAGACAGAAAAAATTCTTACGAAAAGTTGTCACGACACGTTTTGCAGCTGTGCGGCGTGCGCATGTTTCTCTATCTCTCTCTCTCTCTCTCTTATAGAAAGCAAGCCAGATATTTTAATTTCTATTTCGCATTGAACAGTGTGGTGTCACGACGATTATTTTTGTTGAGTGTATACAGGTTTTTTGTACATCATAAATAATAAGAAATAACTTCGTTCCATCCGGGTGTCCCTTGACACCTCTCAAGTATTTTTGTACCCCTTAGTCGCTTCTTACGATACCCTTGGGATGATGAGGTGGCCCTGATATTTTTATAGTCCGGAAACCAAATAACTTATTGATCAAGTAATCTGCTAATAATAGAAAGATGCTCGCACCGGTCCGCAAGTGATTGGCGGGGTTAAGTAACTTGTCTCGCGATCAGTCCATATATGGTTGATTGCCAAAGTGGTTTAATTTTTGAGCGTCTCCGTGCTTCGGAGGGTTAAGCTGTTGGTCTCAGTTGTAGTCATTAGGCGATAGTCGACAAGCCATGTCAGAGGCCTACTGGGTGGCTTGAGCAACTCTGACACTAGGGTTACCACTACCCATACGATAAGCAACCACTATACCAACAAGCCTGTCAGATAACTTAACTTAGTTTAAAGATCACCGTAGCCTAGTTGGTAGCACTTCTGCCTACGAAGCTGGTGGTCCTGAGTTCGAATCCCGGTAAGTGCAAATATTTGTGTGATGAACACATGCCGTGTGATTACGCCCCATCCGAGTCCTAATGGGCGGCTTGGACAACTCTGACACTAGGGTAACCACTGCCTATACGATAAGTAAGTAATAAGGCTGTATGAATTGTGATACCTGTTTGTATCTCCTGTAGCAGTTCTGTATAGTGATAGCAGCGGCTGCTGCTCGCCGCTGGAGCTGCCTGCCTCTGTACTGACGGTACGCCTTCTGAATAGTTATTGCTGCTGAGTAGAGCTCTCTTTGTTCACGATCTGAAAAAAAAAACTTTTGTATAGTGTCTGTAAACAGGTCATCAATCATCATCATGTACGCCAAAGTATGTCCATAGCTGGATAAAACTTTTTACTGCTGGCTTTATTTGTGGCCAGTCTTAATACAGAGAAATAAAATAGCTTTTCTGCACCCCTATTAAGATCAGACATTTTATTTAATAATAATAATAATAAACATTTATTTCAGACAAGGTCCATATTTTGTTAGTAACAATGTGCTTAAAAACTAATGTTAGTAATTGGTAACAAAAAATTAAATTTCTATGTGAAGCCGCACCCATCTTTGCAGCATGGGGGACTCCCACCGATCTGTAAGAACACCCAGAATAGTGTTGGTACTGCCACGAACGCGCGTGAGTAGGGAGGCGCACCTTTTTCTAACTATTGCGGCAAAGACATCCACCCGCGCCTCAGCGAACATCCCTGACGCACTGCAACGCCATGGCAGCCCCAACAGTACCCTGAGTGCATTATTATACTGGAAACGCAAGTCGCTGTATGTTGGCTTCGAATAGCTTACCCACAGGCTGCAGGTTTAGAAAGATTGGCAATATGCTTTAAAAAGCGTAATCTTAACTGAATGCGTACACCGTGCAAACCTGCGGGCCAGCATGTTACAACGGACAGCCAGCGACCTGCGTTCTCTTTCTATGTCCAAATTATCACTTAAGTCATCTGTGACCCAGTGGCCCAAATATTTAAATTTTGACACCCTACACAGAGGAGTGCCACACAGTGATACATTAGGAAAAGCTGAGTAGGAAAAACCACGGGCTTTGAAGAGCATTAGTTCACTCTTCCCAACATTATATTTGAGTCCATGAGACACCGCATATAACTCACATATCGACAATAACCTCCTCATAGGACTTAATACCACCATGTCGTCAGCGTATGAAAGGTTATTGGTACATACTCCGTCAATATGACATCCGACCTTGGTACTGTTGAGCTCAACAATCAGCCGGTTTATATACAGGTTGAACTAGCTAACAACAAAAAGATCATCCATTGTGACAACTGTACGAAGTGTTGTAAAAAGCACACTATTTGTAAGGCTCGAGGGTATAAAAAAGCTTACCGTTCAGTGTAAGGTTGGAGAAATGCGTGGTGGCATTGAGAAATTCCTGCAGTGTGGCTGAAGGGGTTGCAGGGTTCCCTCGGGGTGACGGTGGAGGTGGCGACAGAGCTCCTGATCCAGGTGATACGGATCCCGAAGAAGGGGTCGAACCTCCACAATACCTGTGTAACAATTTTAATTATTGAATAAATTAAGGACAATATTGTACACACGGCTACATGTCAAGCTATAACAATCCACTATAAGCTGACCTATCATTGTATGGAAATCCTATACAATGCGGGATGAGGTTATACTGGAATTTTATAGCTTGATATGTAGCCGTGTGTACTCGAATTCGATTGAAATATTTTCTTATTTTTTATTCACATAATCAGCCTGATTTAGTCTAGTACTGGACATAGGTTTCCTCCAAAGGTTTTTATAACATTGCCATTTGGAGGGGTTTGTCTCAGTCACCGCTCTTGGCATGCGAGTTGGCGACCGCAATTATGTGGTAGCTAGTATACAGGTGGCGCTGCTGGCCGACTACCTAGTGTATACGTAAGTCGCCTTTTACGACACCCACGGGATGGTATGGTGTGGCCCTGGTATTCTGTTGAGGCCGGAAACCACACGGCCTATTTTTATTGTGAAGTAGATATTTCGGCAAAAAAATTAAATATTTACTTGAGTAAGTGATTTTAAGTAGTTATGGAGTAAATTTTTGTTTACTAACTAAATTTCTTAGTGTTATCCAGTTATTTGACTCATAATAATTTAATTGTATCTATAGGTTTGCACCCAATAAAACAATAATTAGTCAACAAGTTAAGCTATTGCATAGCTACTATCGCGGGCCTTGAGCGTGGGGACCGAATCCAGAAATTCCGTAACGAAAAAAAACCTAACACCCCCCACTCGTTCCATCTATCGGTAAATACCAGAACTTTTAATGACTTTTTGAAATATCACGCTTGTCTCTTTAGTTCAGCAATCCGCCTTTATTTTAATAATTAAATAAATTCACTTTGTATTTTAATTTTATTAAATTAATCTTGTAGTTTTTTAAGCATTTATTGTTATATTAATGCTGAAATTATAAATACAGAAGTTTAAAATATATTTTCAACGATATCAACCGCGATTATATAAATAACCCTTTTATTGACGTTATAAACCGGCTAATGTGAAGAGTACTATTTCATATAAACGATCGGTAGAATATGCGACACTAAAAAACACCCGTATATTTACGGAATGTCATCAAACGCCATAGCCATAGAGTATTTAACCTACAGTAGCCTGGCAACAGTTTGTTATATTCTCTTTGGTAAAATCTTGATTAAAGGATTTTTTGTTTGGATTCTTTGATAAATTAATAGTCTTGTGTTAATAATTACGTTTTCAGGTGCGTTTTACATTTTTCGCAACCGCAAAGTTACAAGGAGTACCTACTGTATGTTCCTCACAAATGACCAAAAGTTGTGATTTCGATATTGTAAAACTACCGTAATCAGCTGTTTGTGAGAAAGTATATTATAGGTGTATAGGTATTTAACATCTACGTACAACAGTGAATATCTGTACTCGTATAATTTGTGTACAAAGTGTTTTAAATATGAATAAACAAAGTGCATTTATTAATGAAGTAAGTATCGAAAAAAATTGTGAAAGAAAATGAGTTAGTACTCTATAAATACATTCATTTTATTATTATTATCACCAATAATTGCATAAGTTGATAAAAAATGCTATGCAATTGTATGCAATAGCTTTACCGCAGCAGTCTCCGAGTGCCACACGTCTTTTTTTATTATTTATTTTTTTGTGTTTCATAGTAACCAAAATAACCATATCTTTAGTTAAGATTCTAGAGGCGGCGCCTTACAATATGAATATACTTAATCAAATTACTACTTCTTTAAAAGTATAAATTTAATTCAGGTTCGATTTTGAATGTTTTGTTTTAAATCGATACACGATTCAAATTACCGTCAGATAATGGACATACCTCCAACCTAACCAATAGAAATCCCCCGACTTCAACCCTTACACTGCTTGCTATAGTGAGCAATAGCTGAGAAACCAGTGAGAGGAAACTGGCTTTCAAATAAAAAAAACTACATCGAAATCGGTACATCCGTTTGAGAGCTACGGTGACACAGACAGACGTCAACGTCAACAAACACCCCTCTTCTTGCGTTGGGGGTTAAAAAAGGTCGACATCTTAATCGGTATAATGCGATAAAGTTTTAAAAGAAAAAAATGTTTGTTTTACAATGTTTACATGAATAAACCATTATTTTTATTTAATTTTCACTTTATCGTCTAATTATGGTCTTAAAGATTTTGTGCAGACGCCACGTGCCACATCCAGCTACCCCAATCTGTTAAATTTCTTTTATAGATGTTCAACTTTATCATATAAGTATAAGGTACACGAAAGTGAACAAATTTCCCCAACTGAAAAATTGGGGAAATTTGTTAGATTGGGGAGCTTGATATGCTGGCGTCTGTACAAGCAATATGAAGGAGGGTACTTTCAGCAACGTACTAATTGATACTAATTGCTTGAAATGCGGTACCTATAGATCATGTTCCTGGTAATTCTAAATATATTTACCTGTAAGTGTTGTCGCAGAACTCGAAGCTAAACTCGCTATTGAAAGTGTTGGTGTCATCCAGGAGTGGTGCCATTAAAGTATCTTCACCGCCACTGCCACCGGCATCTAGTCCACACCCGGAGAGTAGTGATGAACTCTCATTCTGTTTTGCAACAAATTAAATTAAATAAACATATAAATATCATGTCATAGGACAACTAACACACTGTCAACTGATCCCAAACTAGGCAGTGCCTGTACTATGGCAACCAGACAACTGATAAACATACTTATTTATATCTAAATACTACAATAGATAAATTACACCAAGACACAGAACAAATAATCGTGCTCACCAGACGAATATTTGTCCCGGGTGGGATGGAACTGTGACTAACCACTGGACCAATAAAGCAGTAAATGGCTAAGGCAAGCAAGTAAAGTAAATGCTGATCAGTAATGTCTTCCTACACTTTGAAATAATGGTTGCAAAACACTGAATTCATAACCCAGTTTTATGCCAACAAAATTTTGATTAACTTTCAGACATATTTAAAATTAGTTGTATACATTTAAGTACGAGTATACATCAAACCCACGAACGACATATCCTAATTTTTATTTTGTAAGTACATATTTATATAGATAGTTACAGCCAGACTCAGGACAAGCAGACGTGTTCATGCACACAAATATCTGTCCTGGGTGGGAATCGAACCTCAACCTGCGGCATGAAAGTCAAATGTTTACCAACCACACCAACGGGGCCATCAAACTTATTATTTATAAACATATTACTTTCTTAGGTGACTATTGTTATATCTGAATATTACATACCTTTATCCGTTCCGGCATAGCCGCAATAATTTGCTCTGCCAATGTGAAAACCCGGTCATCCTGCTCCCCTGAAAATTTTTGATAAAGTGGGATCTCATAATATTAAGTTTATAACACCAAGAGTTTACGTACTTACTTTGTTCAGACTTCATTATTTATTAATTTTGGAAAGTCTGCTGAAGTTCGAACAAAGCAAAGATGCAAATGAAGACGAAGAAAATATCAAATATGAGAAATAACACATTAGCGGCGTAGATTGAGGTCACTCACACAAACCGATAACTGTCTCGTAAATTGCCTTACAGAAGTACATATTCGTCATCACTTACATCATAATCAATATAGCCATAACAACGAAAACACATTATATCCATTCAACAACTGAAAAAATGTATACTAAGAACAGAATACTAGATTTTAATATTATCTTCTCACGTGATGGTAGCTAACACTAAAAAAACAAACGATAAAAGATGATTTTGATCTACAAATGGCGATGTTAGTAATTTTATTCCAACAGTAAAATCTGTATTACATTCACAAAACCTAAATGAAGACTTATGTTGAGTTGATCTTAAAAACAAAATCATTTTTATGATCAATTACAGATTATTCCTAATATTTTTAAAGAGATTACTATTAAGTAATTAAACAATAACACTGAGAACTTAATAAACTGCATCAAATTTATATGATTAAAACGGTATACCTAAATAAAACAGGAAAAATTTTACTTTGGTTATGACTCTGGGCTTAACCAGTATCCGAAAATAAAATAGAAATCTCATAAATTACGGTGTGTAAATTGATAATGACAATGAAAGATTTAGAAAAACTGTGACTAGAAATTTCAAATAAGTGTACCGTAAAACTGGTGCCAAAGCACTTACCTTTTCAAATAGCATTAGAAAATTGTCTACACATAAAAAGCATCTAAATATCCATGCAAGCGTATAGCACCATGCAGTGTTATATTGTCACGTATAATTTGAAACAAGTGTAGGGTACTGACTGAACAACGTAGTCTTGTGTACTGAAATTGGAAGTAGAAGCCAATCGATTTAGTTGTGATACAGTGATAGTGGATATACCAATACGAACCACTGAAAGCGACATCGAAGGACAACATCGAGTACACTAAACCGAACTTTACTCACTACATTATAAAGTTTATTTTTGCAAAAGAAGATTTTAAGAATATAATTTCTAGTGATCATAAAACTCGGTTTAGTAAAGGATACTACACAACAAACACTCAAAGGTAACTCCGCTCAATTTGGAACACAAAGTACAGAAGAAACTACAAGTGGTCTACCGACGTACAGTGAACAAGGGCTACAGACTGGCGACAAAGAGGGAGACAAAGATATACAGACAACGTTTGTTAGAAGAAGAGGGCAATGCAACTATTACATACACAACATCGACAGATAGGACGAGCGGAGATATCGATGCTGCAACTCGAAAAGGTATAGAACGTCTATAGAGAAACAACGTTAAGCCAATAGGATATCAATGAGAGTTATGCCGACATTTTAACCTCAGGAATTTGCGCCAATTTCATGATACTATGAAATAAATCCTTCATAATAATTAAAATAACAAATATGTATAAATAAAGTTATGCGATGTCTTCAAATTCAATATTGTTAATTTAAATGAAAGACATGGTTTCAAATAATATTTTGTTACATTGTGTTTGTTAATGCTGTAATTTAATCTTAGATTTATAAATTACCTCGAATTTGTTTAAGGTCAGGTAAGTGTTATTTGTGGGACGACATTTTTTTCTGACAATTACATTATCAACATCAGCTTTAATGCAGATATGTTTTGAAAATATGAAGTTATAAGACAAGTAACATCAAATACACAAGAAGTAGTAAATGTGGTAGTTCATAGCCTTAATAACACATTTTTTATTGTTAAACAGTATTACTTTCGACAATCAACATCTGTAAGCGATAGCATTTTGTGGCTTGGGGTAAGGTTAGTTTTCTTCAATTTTGGAGGTGGTCCGCGTCTATACCGTTCGAGGTGGCACTGGCACTGACCTGCAGGAGCTGCGCGCGCGGGCGAGGCGGGCGGCGTGCTGTCAGAGAGCGCCTCCACGTCTATGAGCGGGCTGGACGCGCGCCGCGCCGCCGTCTCGCCTGCGGAACCACCCGCTCTACTACACGCGGCCGATCGGTCAAACGTGGCTACTGCCGTTACTTGTATGGACTTGATGATTGTCGTTTAAACTCTAATATGGTAACGTTCAGTCTTTGACGTGATTTAATTGTTAGAGCCACAAACAAGCTTTTATTTATTTTTGAAATTAAATCTTCTGGAAGCGCGATTGTGCTGAGGAATGAATGCAAGTCAACCGTCACGCTTGGATCGGTGACGCTTAATTAGGTGTACTCGCCGCGTATATCGAAAGTATACAAGGCCAGTACGCATAGGTCGGGATTGCTCGCGTATAATTTCAAATTGTACTAGGGTCAAATATTTTTAGAAACTATATTTTTTAGATACTAGATAGTTTATTATTTTATCGCGTATATTTTACAGTAACGCTCGCTTATATTTTGCGCAAAAAAAAATACTGCACAGTTCCCTGCCTAACTACTCTCAGATTTTTGGTTATTTTTAAATAGAAATATGGTTGGTTCGCGCAGTTTCAGTTTGTTAACAGTATGTTACGGTTCACAATCTTTCGACAGCTCACAATCTCGCGAGATAGATTTTGTAATCGCCACGCTTGACAGACAGGTTGGCGTTCGCAGTGTGATGGTCATAGTACTCAGAAGGAAGCTGCTGCCATTCTTCTGGTAGATATTCCCTGGAGTCGACTTCTACGCTCCCCACTGGATGAGATGGGGTGATGATATTCCGATATTCGCCGATACAGCAACATTGACATCAGCTCAATTGAATATAATTCAATATTCTATAATTTTTTAAATTTATTTATAGGGACTTTTACACATAGCGTATGTCAGACCCATCGTATCGTAAACAATTGAATTTTCACATAACATGAATATTCTATTATGTCCAAAGGATGATACTATAAATAAAAGCTTGTACCTAATAAAAATGAAGAAGAAATTTTCTGCTTCATTAAATATTGTGGGTTGGTAAATATTTCGGACTATCAATTTCACAATGTAAATTAACTAACTCATCTTCTTAAAAATTATTAATCAAAGTTTTTTCTTTCATTAGAATTTTCATCAGAATTTTTTTTTAGATCACCATAAATAAAATGAAATAAAAAATGTAGCGGCAGAACCCACATGTTTGACCAGTCACAAAGCCGAACGAAACCATCACCGTTTAGATACAAAAACCAAAACCCGAAACCTTAAGACCGAGGTTAGGAGCCAAATGGCATCAGCAGCCGTGCCGATATAAATTAACCAGCAAATGAAAAACGAACCGACTATGAATGAAGCGAAAAGGATTCAAAACTTACAGAGAGCTAAGTCCATGCGGCGGCCGATCTTCGAATCTCCTAAACTGTCCTCAGATGTATCGGAATCCAGGGGAAGCGACATGCTTCGTTCCCATCTGAAAATTTATGTTAGTCACTTTTGCAATGGCAGAGACTACTGTTATCTCTCCTATGCTTTATAATTCTAAAGTCTCTACTTCTATAAGCTGATGATTCACCACCGTTCTTACACGACCCTCTAAAAAAGTATGTTATATTCTCAAGATTTCAATTTTTAATTTTTTATCATTTCTAAATTATTTTCTTTATTTCTATACTCTAAACGCCTGTACTGAATTAATGTATTACCAAATAAATTGAGTTCGGTATACGGCTTTATAATATCCCAAGTGATATTACTTATCACATATTTTAACAAGTTTTAACGTTTTTTAAAGTCTTTAGCGATTTTTATATAGAATATCTTTAAGATTCTTTTTAATTCTGTGATTTTTGAACGAAATTTCCCATTGCTTTATAAATTCAATTCAATTTCATTCGATAGCTGTCAAACACGACACATTTTATATTTCTTTTAATAATTATTAAGTAATATCAGTTTTGTAATGTTTCGTCATATAGTCGTTTCTACACAATTAACTATGATGGCTCATTTGACACAATATTTTTCCTTTATGTGGTTAGGTTTATAGAAGAGAACATATTAGAACCTACATTGTCAGTGAAATCATAACGTTCTTTTGGCTTCGGTGTAATGGGGTAAAATTCAAAGAGGTTCCTTACCTAGCAGAAGAACTGTTATCCGACTTATCGATGGCCGAACTAGATCTGAAAGCGTCAGCCATGTTGATTCCACTGTCTATTGACGGTCTCTTCACCAAATTACTCTCCAAACTACCAACGCGACTCTTTTGGGATAAGCTGAAAACAAAATTTTACCTGGTTAAATATTAGTATCAATTTATTTTATTAAGTAAGAAGATAAGTTGTGGTACATTCTTAGTACCACTATGACTCTGTCATAGTAACTGCGGAAGTATTTCCGATCCTCTATGACATGGCAACCTTCAATAAGCTAGTCTATTGCTTTTTTAAAGGCCGGCAACGCACTTGCGGCTCCTCTGCTGTTGTCAGTGTCCATAGGCGGCGATGATCACTTACTATCAGGTGACTCACTTGCTTGTTCGTCATCCTATTACATAAAAAGTACAAGGCCATTGTTTTATTTAGCGTACCTTGTAATATCTTAGATTCTGAAACATATTTCTAACAAACGTTTCTCTACCGAATGAGCCGCTGGTATAATTTATCATTTCTAAGATTTTGGACGACGGAAACTTAAGACTGCAAGAAATTCGTCAAAAGCACGATTTAACATACCCAAATCCGTTCTAGCGGCGAAACGATCATAGTGAAAAGGTTCTGTCTTCGATTCACTCATGAATAAATCGTTCTGTCGTCAACTCGTTTGCAATTAATATATATTTCGGGCCCAATATTATTATTTAAGTCTGCAGTGTCTTTCATTTCTCTTACTCAATTATTAAGTAAATTTTATTGTAAGTGACCACTCGTCTAAATTTCATATTATTAAAACTACAAGAATATCACCGTCCTATATGCCAGCCTAACCACTAACCGTTTCATGTGATGATGGCAGGTGCAGGAGTGTTCATAACTTCAAAAATGTTAGGAGGCAGGTAACTTTAAATAAGACCACCAGCTAAAATACTTTATAATTGTTGAAATGGTACATTGCTTCTTCCACGTTCTCCGTTAAAATAAGACACACACACAAGTCATATGAAGGCAATACACCTATATTCTTAGCAGTTTAATCGTCGAATCTAAAATTATTTATTACTTCACACGGTAATGGATTCATCATCATCATTATAACTGCTGTAAGAAGTACACTGCTTGACAAAAGCCTCACCCAAGAATAATCTTGGACAAGTTTGTCCTAATTGCTACGCTTGGCGCTTGGCTTCATACATGCTTACCGGTTCAGGGTACTTTGGACCTGGCCTTTCTTGAGAAAGTATCCGATTTGGTCAGAGAATGTTCTATGATGTGTTTGTAAACTTCTTTTGTCAATCTTCTTTCATTCATCCTTTCTAAATGCCCAATCCATCTCAGCATACCTTTTTCAATCTTTGTGACTACATCCTCTATAACACCACAACGCTCTTTTACATCAGTATTTCGTATTCTGTACCTCAAAGTCACACCACACATATTTCTCAGAGCTCTCATTTCCACTACATGTATTCTACTTTCATTCTTTTTCTACCATACCCAACTTTCACTTCACCACAAACACTCCATCGTGCACGGCCAGTCAATTCTTTTTTGAGACTTGCCGACTATTCTTATAAAGGCTTGTAGTGCCCCATTCACTCTGTTTCCTGCGTTCACTCTTCTACCAATATTTTTTTCATATTTCCTATCTCGCGTTAACAAAGTTGCCAAATACACAAATTCTTTTATCTGTTCGACTTTCTCTCTTTTCCAATCAGAATATTACACACACATCCATCTCAAATATCATTACTTTATTCTTGCCAATGTTGATTCTGATTGGAAAAGAGAGAAAGTCGAACAGATAAAAGAATTTGTGTATTTGGCAACTTTTCATTCCTTTTAAAAGCTTCATGCATATTTGTTAACATCTACTGAAACTCGTCCGCCGACGACGCAAGTAAAACTTGATCATCAGCGTAAAGAAGATGTTTGATGAAACTGCGTAACTCATTCATCCTTTGACCACGTTCACTTTCTTTCAAATCTTTTAAACAGCTATCCATGAATACGGTGTATGACCCGTTAATCCTCATGCAAGCTCTGAAACCCCTATATTATCGATAAATTACATCTAGACACAGATCAAATAATCGTGCCTATCACCCAAATATTTGTCTTGGGGCTCTACCGGCTAAGTCGCCGAACATCGATTTCTTAAATGGCGCTCAAATAAATAAAGGTTAAAAATTAATTAATCAATCGTTAAATCGGCTTCCATGACAACATGTGACGTTATAAATGGTCCGGAATCGATAGTCAACGTTGAAGCTGATTTAACGATTGATTAAGTCATTTTAAACCTTTATTAATTTGAACACCATTTAAGAAATCGATGTTCGGCGACTAAGCCGGTAGAGCCCCTGGGTGAGAATCAAACCCACGACCTCTGGCTTAGCAATCTAAGTCACTAGCCTCTAAGCCAGGCAATAGGCCAGTCGATTTGTTAAACTCATTCGGTTTATGGGGCGCCAAGTTATGACAAATTAAGTTTCGTACCTGTGCGGCCTAAGGAATACGTTGTCACTAGGTGGCGGATGGATCCTGTCCAGCAGAGACGCGAGGCGGGAGTGTCCAGCGCGCCGTGCGGCCGTGGCTGCGGCCCGCGCCCCCGCCTCGCGCCGCCACCCCGCGCTCCAGCGAGCGAGCACTACAGCTGTCTCTACGTGCCCTAAAGCGCTTGCTACCATCTGGAATAGAATATGACAACTTTATTAACTAACACACACATCACAATCTAGGGACCAAGTAGAGTTTCCAATCAACTAAACCGAACCAAACAAAACCAAAAAAAGAATGTTAACTTATTTGGACCGTTATTGATTCATTTTTATAAAAATTTCCGTTAAATCCGCGAAATTAAAAATATAAAGTGTTCTATCAATCAGAATTCCTATAAAATTGTGTAAAAGCGCTTAAGAAAATCATTACAATTCAGGGGCTCTACTGGCTAAGTTGCCGAACATCGATTTCTTAAATGGCGTTCAATTAAATAAAGGTTAAAAATGATTTAATCAATCGTTAAATGGGCTTCAGCGTTGACAATCGATTCCCGACCATTTATGACGTCACATGTGCTCATGAAAGCCGATTTAACGATTGATTAAGTCATTTTTAACCTTCATTTATTTGAACGCCCTTTAAGAAATCGATGTTCGGCGACTTAGCCGGTAGAGCCCCAGAATTGATACAAATTGCATCGATATGTGAGAGCAATCGGAATGTGACAAGCTGGTTCAAAGCTAGATAGTTGCCTGGAACCAGCTGTCGCTCTTAGCACTGCACAGAAACCAGCGCCAGCTGCAAGAGGCATTCCTGCAGGACAGAGAAAGACTAATAATAAGTTACTGCTACCCCGAAGGAAATAAAAAAGATGACGAAAAAAAAAAAATAACTATTTACTTAAGAAAATGAGTTATATGAGTATAAATATTATTAAGCCAGATCAATATCATGTGACATATTGACACAAACAATAAGAGAACTTTCTATAAGAACTAAAATGCATCAAAACAATAGCCAATAACATCGGTGCATTCCGAGTTTTATCATTTTAAGTTGATTAAGTTATGTAACTTAAAACAAAAAAACGGGATCGGATTATAGATATTATATTTCACCCAAAAATTTACATATAATAGATAAAGTATGGCAAAAAAAAATTACAGATACTGCTCTTATAATTAAAGTTGTGTGGCGGTCACATTCAGTTGCTATCTTCAACTCGTAAGCGATTGACGAGGTAAAGCACCTAAGCATGCAGACAGTCTATAGATGGGTGACCACCAAAGTGGTTTAATTTCTTAGTATCTATGCTTCGGGGAGTATTTTAAGCTGTAGGTCCCGGTTGTAGTTCTTAGACATTAATTGATAAGCCATGTCAGAGACCACTGACGGCACTCCAACACTAGGGTAACCACTGCCCATACGATAAAGTGATGTAAATTAAAGTTGTGACTTACCAACGGCGTACAGTTATCGCTGTCCCTAGCGGCTAAATTGACTTCTTTCTCTAACGCCAGGCTACTGTCGTCCTGCCTCCACCTCAGCAATACTGTGGTAAGCTTCGTATACCCTAAAGCTGCAGCGAGATGTAGGATAGTTGACCCGTCTTCACCAGGTTCTGTAGTGAAACCCTCAGAAGTGCCTGATGACCTTGAACTTAGAGTTCGGCAGAAAGTAACCAGCCGTTCTTCAAATTTTGGATTGGAATAGAGTTGAACGTCGTCGATCTGTAATGGACAAGAAAACATAAAGTTACAATATAACCTAAACGTCAGAAAATCTCCGACTCCAACTACATTACATAATTGTGGAAAAGAGCCGATACTCTTACACTGCTGGACCTATATTAACCAAACAATGCTAAGAAACACCGCAAGGAAATTGGCTTTCAAATGATAAAAAACCCATTGAAATCGGTCCATCCATTTGAGCGCTACGATGCCACAGACCGATACACAGAAATACACACAGACAGACATGGACTCTTATTGCGTCGCGGGTTATAAAAATGAACCAAAACATTTAATAAAATTAAAATAAAATTCATTTGGTATACAATAAAGAGTATTGCATTGTAAAACAAGTTGTTCAGTATAGCAAATCTTAGATAAGATAAGTAATATTTTGTACGAATCACTTACAAACTTTATATTGTCTACCACAATACCTACTTGACTCGTTCAATTTAGATTAGCTTATGCGGACAGTTGGCTTATAACTTTGATACCAAATACTGCAGATTCAAATCAATTATAACATATTATAACTCTGTAACATTTATTACTATAAATAAACTCTTGCACACCAGTTACAGGGAAAATATAGGAAACATTCGAAGTAAATAGTACGCCAGGTGGTCTTATCGCAGTCAGTGAACCTTTGGATATACAAGAAGCAGAAATACAGAAAGATAACAAGATAAGGGTAGTTATGTGAAGAAGATTAAGGAGTTATTGAAATACTTACTTGTACATACTACCATGTGATGTGATGTGATTATTAATTACTTACTATATATACTTTTACATCAACATAATAATATATACATACATAATAACCAATATAACAAAACAGAAGACAGTGGAAATTGCTTCGTTGTGATAAATAGTACTTTTTTACACAAGTATTTGAATAAACCAAGAGCAGTGAGCACCTTGAATTGTCAAAGACAACGCATTCCCGAGGCAAGCAGCCTCAACAGTAAAATGTTAACTAAAAATTTTAGTGGAATGTATTGTTAAAGACACGTTAAGGTTTTCTGATGAGTGTGTCACAGAGAAAGTAAAAAAGTTTTTGAGACAATAAGTGGTCGCAGAAGTAAAGATATTGCTTTATAAAAATAAACAAAATATGTTCACTCTTTAAGATTTAGTCGGTACGAGTCCGGCATATTATTTTGCTGGTGGCATGGGTAGGGATTCCACCTGCCTTATTTAAAAAAAGAAAAAGGCATCCGATTCATTACAATTAATGCCTATTAAGGCTTTTAAAGCAGGCCCCCTACAAGATGGACCGATGATATTGTGCGGGTCGCTGGAAATCGCTGGATGCGGATAGCGCAATCTTTGGGGGAGGCCTTTGTCCAGCAGTGGACGTCTTTCGGCTGATATGATGAAGGCATTTAAATACCTGCAATGACTGCGTTTTGGAAATTACAATTAACTGCTTACGCTACTTCGAGCTTCAAACCAATTTTCATTGCTAAGACAACAAACACAAGAACTGACAAGAAATTTACACTATTCGTACCTGGTTATTATCATCAGTCGGCTCAATCTTCATCTGCAACCGTCCTTGCAGCCGCTGCAACCGTTGCAGCAGTGAAAATCGTCTAAAATCCAGTGTCGGTAACGGAGCTGAAGCTGGGGATGATGGGGCAGGTGCTGGGCCAGCTTTGTATTCAAAAACTACGGTGTCGGAAACTACACGACCTCCTCGAGCAACTTGCAGAGCTGCAAGCCCGGCCTCGTGGGCTGAAATAGTAATAATATATCAATGATTATTATGTGTTGGGTTTAGTAACAGACTACTTACTACGTTTAACTTTTTGTCTTTCACAAAATGCCCTAATAAGTATCAAACTGATTTTCAACATGGGCTATGTTGAAAATCAGTTAAACAGGCAAGGTTAAATATATGGTCAGAGCGGGAGATTCCCTAGTGCGGGAGATGTCTTTAAAATCATTATTTTAAAGACATCTCCCGCACTACGGAAATTAATCAGTGTGTAAAGTACCCCCTACTTTATAAACATAATTGACGGACACAAAGTACATCCAGATTCAGAAGAACTATTTACGGATAACATAAATATATGGTAATCTGTGAAAATTGAACCCGTGACATGAAGTAGCGAGGTCAATTTTACTATCGTGTCTAGAATTAGTGCCACATAATTTATTATACGGAATGGTGCATGGTGATCAATACTAACCTGGGCAATAACACCTCAGTAGACCATTCTGTACCAATATTGAGGGTACTGGGAAGTTATCAAACAGCACTGTATACTGATCCGACGTGTCCGTCCATGGTCCAGCCACCAATACCTTCGCACCACCTTCAGGATAGGCCCATTCTGGTGAATAGTCAGTGATATTCAGTGCACCTTCTCCACTACATTCAGTTTGCATCTTCTCATTGTCTTCTGCTGGCGGTGATTTCTCACATAACGTCTGAAAGACAAAGGTTTACATTAAAGTATATGTTATTCATTATTCTAAAGAAATCGATAAACTTAAGAAAAGCTTTTTTTAAAATGTAAATGGTTCGTGCAAATTTTGTGAAAAGACAAATATTTGTAATACCCAAATATGTCCAGGGCTTGGAGGCTCTTTGTATCCAATGTGTATTTTATAAAGTCTACTGTGACACAAGGTTCACTGATGATATATTTTTTTGTTAAACAATACTGAATAGATGACATACATTTAATTCAAACTCAAATAAACGAAGAAATTGTAGGCAGCTATAAAATTAACTACAGATAAAAGTCATTACCGTATCTATTTTCCAAATCGATTGGTACTGGGGAACGAAATTGACATATTTTAGAAATCTACACTGTAATAATATATAAGTTTTTTCACAGTAAATGAGTCATACTAATAAGCGAAAAGAACTTACCACTGGATTTGCTGATATTGAACTGGGGTCCAAAACTTCCAATTCGGGAAAATCTCCCAACATATCAAAAGCATCCAAATTTACAAACACATTATCGTCAACGCCATGCGTAGGCGAAGCTACAGCCTCACAACTATCTATGAAATCCATTGTGTCTATCCCTGAGACCATCACATTAGCCGTATCAGTCGACCTCACACCGTTTCTGTCCATGTCACATGTTGGCATATTGGCTGATAAAGTCTTCTGTATATCTTCATGAGACAACTCAAGTGTCTCATCAAAGAACGCACTAGAACCTAAATTGCCGTCAGTACCGAGCAGCACTAAAGTATCATCACAGTTATCCGTCAAAACTTTACTCTCTAATCTTTCAACTAAATCTGGATATCTCGATGGAGTTGCCGGCGCACTTGCCACTACATGATTCCTACTTCTTGGCTCCATCTTAATTTTTCTATCAAAATCCACGTCTATTTTCTCTTCTCTAGTCTCAATCTCAAATTTTGTATCCGAATTCTGAATACACGAAGAAGGTTGACTATCAGGAATTTCCCTCTTCAACACAAAGGTTGGTTTATACTGCTGTCTATACCTATCTCGGGGCTCCTCACAAACAAATGATGTCACCGACAATGGAGATACTAGGGATGAATTCGACTGATTGCCATTGCTTGTTCCATTCAATATTAAGAGACCACCTCCGCCTTGTATTTGACCTAGTGATAACAGCAATGGTGAAGCTGGTTGTGGAGCAGGTCTGTGGTCTCTGGTGTACTGTCTCGGAGGATGGGACATCGGTCTGGGTGAAGGACCGGTGGTTGAAGATACTTGGTGGTCAGAAGGCGGCGGTTTCGCAGCTTGGATCCTGCGGAGAGGATGAGCACAGGTCCTGGAATCTTGGCAAGTAGAATCAGGGCAGCCGCACTCCAACTGCCTTGCTAACGCAGCTGCCCTCGCCGCTCTTTGTTTCTCCATTAGCTGTCCCACAATCGCTTCAACGGTTTCCGCTGTCTGAAACATTTTGCCCTAAATTTTAATTTTAAGTATATGCCGTAATTTAGTAACTCCTATAATTTACACTCACCGAAATTTCCAGGTCACTGTTGATATCCGCATCATCTTCGCTGAAGACTGAAATGGTGAAAATGCCTAAATTAATGTTTGTTTTAAATACGGATGATCATGTAAATGTAAATGTATCTATTAATCAATAAGAACTTTTCAGTATTAATGATAATAAGTCTTGTAGTTTACTATTAAATGTGTACTTCATTAAATAAACTTTCATAAACACTCCTCTCATCAGTCATGAAAATGGAAGTAATGAAAGTATATTATATTTTAATCCCAAATCAATAACAGTGAGCTCTAAATTAACAGCAGCATCGTTATTCCGATCAGATAGGATTAATAACTCTGATGCATAATTGATATTTGCCAACGTTTTCATAAATATTCAACATTCAACAGAAACTTTCAGCGTTCAATTTAATTTCAGTGTTTTAAATTCTGAAATTCTGTTAGAATAACAATTTTTATATTTTCTCGATGGGTGGGAAAGGTGTTAATTGGTGTTGAATGGGGAAGGAACTGAAGAGCGGTGTGGTAAATTAATTTAATTCTTGGAATTGGTCAAACGTGGAAATAGAAAACAAATTGTATTACAAAATATTACAGTTTCTTTTAAGGTAGATAATTAGTTTAGGAATAGAAATCAGAGTATCATCCCTAAATTTAGTTTCATTATCTAAATTCTATTTAGTTATTCAAAAGAAAACCTCTCAACAGATAAGTAGTTAATTTTAATAGCAAACTACTATTATTCAACTTTTACATTGACAGGCCTTTTGGTCTAGTGGTTAGTGACCCCGACTGCTTAGAATCCGTGGGTTCGATTCTCAACCAGGACAAATCTATGTGTGATGAGCACAATTAACTATCGTTTCTGAGTGGTATTTAGTAATAATCATGCATATAAGAACTAAGTTATTTTATTTATTTATTTTTTATTTAGGATTATATTAGTATTTTTATCAGTCGTCTGGTTGCCATTGTACAGAGCTGCCTATTGTTGGACCAGATGGCCATGTGTAAATGTTGTCCCAGGATATTATTATTTTTCTATTTTACACATATTAATTCTTATAAAATTAATACATAAAACAATAATATAATAATAAATACGTAAAAAACAGAGCTCCCCAACGGCGGGGTTATACGCCCTAGGCCACCGGCGGTCAGGGCGACAGTGTGAGGGACCTCCTCACGATGCGTGCCGTTCCCATAAGTGCCACCTTGGGTATCCGGCCCTTGACCCAGTTATTAATATTGTTATTAAAAAATCCAGCATGTGCATGAAAATTATTGTTATGTATTAGAAAACGTATTGGTTTATAACCACTTCAGATGAAAACAATACCAAATTGGCTGTAGATGAAGATATTGTTATCAAGTACTCAATAGCCGCGCAACGGTTATGACGTAGCTGCTATGTTACAATACTATTTTTACACTGTGATTATTTATTTGATTAATGATTATCATTTTGTTAATTACTAATTCTATAATAATTTTACATCTTAAAACTATTAATAATCGATAGTAGACTTTCAAATGGTTGTCACTGATAAATATATAAATAGGGTACGAGAATTATTAAAGAGGCATTCTTTGTACGACGGTAGATGAGAACGTTACTCTGTTCGATTAAATATTGTGTGTGGAAAATATCTCGGAGTTTTAATGTGCAGAACCTACGAGTGCGTAATAATATAGAAATAAAGAATAGTAATTCATAAAGGACAAAGTCTATATACATCTTTCATACTTGAGTAATTTTCTTCCACAAACCTTTGATTACATTCTTATCTTAGGAGTTATTCAAATTTATGTTGATCCAGAGTCGAGATGAAGGTGCCGCTTCTTTCTCATTTACGAACCTTGTAATTTTATTCATAAGGTGTCCTTTTTGATATTTCTGAATGTGCTATGTTTCACTTCGATACTTATAAACTATTATGTTCATCAAAGTTGTCCAAATATTATTACAATTTTCATTAACCAGAAGTTCTTGGGACAACAGGGAGGCGGTACATAAGATAAGATAAATTTATTTGCTTTAAACATGGTCATTACAGGTCTTAAAAATAATTATAATAAGTTACTACATGTCTAACCAGGTACTGGTATGCAAATATTATACAAATTAGAATATAAAACAATAGGTACACACACAACAATTCCAAGAACATACATTTCATCAAATAAAAATTATTAATAAAAATTACAGTAATTATTGTTAACCGCAGAGTTTTTCATTTCAAACTCTGTAATATTATAGTAAGCTTTTTCCACTAACACATAATATTGAATAATTTATTAATATTCTAACTTTATACGATTATTTACATAGTATTAACATCAAGTAACAGTAGTGGTAACAATAGGCCTCGGGGGTCCAGAAGTACGAGACTTTGTTCAGGGATTGCCAAATATCAAGTCAATTTTTTTGTTGACCATACAGCTAGATTGCACTTCATCCAAAGTATGATAGCCTTGCCATTCAATGAAGTTGGTAACCTTGCCCTTTTGTAATAATAATAATAATATCTAGGGTCAAAGTCACACAGATCATCCTAGCCCCAAACTAAGCAAAGCTTGAACTATGGGTACCAGGTGACGATATACATACTTAAATAGATAGATAAATACTTATATACATAGAAAACATCCATGATTCAGAAACAAATATTCGTGCTCATCACACAAACATTTGCACTTACCGGGATTCGAACCCAGGACCACCAGCTTCGTAGGCAGGAGCACTACCAACTAGGCTACGGTGACCGTCAAGTCACTTTATCTACAGATGGTGACTTTAAGGTAGAATTTTTTTATTTTTAGCTTGTATATCGTTTGGTAGTTCCGTTTTTAGTTAATTCTGTATTTTTTATACATTGTTGATTCGTTTTTTTTTCATGTCATTGTCATTACGACTATAATATATTTGTACCCCAAGTGTACTACCCGTCTCCACAAAATAAGTAACTCTTTTATGGGGCAATGTGTATGATTCTATAACAAACTTCCCAATGATATTAGAGAATTGTCTACGAATAAGTTTAAAAGAATTATTAAAGCCAAATTGTGTAGCGGGGCATATTACAAAATTTCTGATTATTTAAGTGATAAAAGTGCTTGGGATTGAGTTGTTCCGAGTCAACACACATGATTGTGATTAATTTTAAGTATATTTTATTTTAAAAAAGGATTCCTACTGAGTTTTCTGGCAGTGTTTCTCAGTAGCTGACACGTCATGCACTGCACGGTAGGGTAAAAAAATATGACGATTCCACATAAATGTAAAATTTTTACGGAATAAAGTACCTGTGACTTTGACTTTGACTTTGTAACACCTGAGTTATATTTTTACCCGACGTGGAAACCCTTAAATACTTTAACCCAAGCGAACGCACAGTTTGCTGCAGTCGTTACATTTTAGTATTTACATCTGTTTACATATAAATACCCCAATGAAACGACTTATTGGAATTACAACTGTTTACTAATAATCCCAAAACAAACCATTAAATAAGTCGTTTCATTAGAGTACCTATTTACATTTTTTCGGAAGTAAATACTCATAAGAAACACCTTATTAAACTGTTCAGTTATAATTCCAAAAAAATCCACATTTTTAATAATATTGTTTGGAATATTTAGTAAATATATTTTCAATTTATAAAAACCGGCCAAGTCCGAGTCGGACTCGCGCACGAAGGGTTCCGTACTATTACCTATAACGGCAAAAATCACGTTTCTTTTATGGGACCCCACCTTAAATATTTGTTTTATA
Organism: Pseudoips prasinana; assembly: GCA_951640165.1. Taxonomy (NCBI): domain Eukaryota; kingdom Metazoa; phylum Arthropoda; class Insecta; order Lepidoptera; family Nolidae; genus Pseudoips; species Pseudoips prasinana. The sequence continues at coordinate 9,505,638 of OX621259.1, read as the reverse complement.
TACTTAATTCAATTATTTATTTTTAAAGTGAATATATAACTAAACATTCTGTGATTATTTCAAGTGCGTACCTGTTGCAGTTATCAATATCGAGCAAAACCGAGCATTACAATCACGGTTGTTGTATGTGAGCCCCCCTAAAATATTTATTTCATTTTATTTTTTAGTATTTGTTGTTAAAGTGACAACAGAAATAGATCCTCTTTGAAAATTTTAACTGTCTATAGATCACAGTTCATGAGATATAAGCAGATAAGCAGGTAACAAACGGACAGACAGACAGCGTCTTAGTAATAGAGTTCCGTTTTAACCTTTCGGTACGGAAACCTAAAAATGAGATATCTAATAGCTCTTAATTCTATGTTAATTAATTGTTTTCAGACTCACACATAGGTTTAAGGTTATAAGTATTTTTATCGGTTGTCTGGTTGTCATTTACAGGGTCTGCCTATTGTGGGATCAGGGGCTCTACCGGCTAAGTTGCCGAACATCGATTTCTTAAATGGCGTTCAAATAAATAAAGGTTATAAATGTCTTAATCAATCGTTAAATCGGCTTCCATGAGCACGTGTGATTGTCAAAGTTGAAGCCGATTTAACGATTGATTAAGTCATTTTTAACCTTTATTCTTTTGAACGCCATTTAAGAAATCGATGTTCGGAGACTTAGCCGGTAGAGGCCCAGATGGCCATGTGTAAATGATGTCCCAGGATATTCTATGTAATGTATGTATAATTCTATGTAAATTAATTGTTTTCAGACTCACACATAGGTTTGAGTTGACTGACTAGTTCATCTTTCGTCCATTCTTTCTTGTCCGCCCAAAGCGCCAGGCTTGGCGCCACCGTCGCCAGTTTGTTGTCATCTGGATACGGCACGTTCAGATAATGCACCAACACTATGTCAGGATTCTGGAATTTGAATAGTAGTCATATAAATATACAGAAGTGACAAATAAAAAAATACATGCGGTCTTTGGGGACTGCCGATAGAAGTGAAAACTATTTTTTCATTTCTCATACTAGGAAAGTAGTGTTTATTTGATCCGAGTAGAAGATGCTACTTCCCACCTTTTGGAGGTAAAGACTCATAGTAATTGCTTCCCTACCTATGGTGGGAATAAATTTTAAAAATATAGACTCGACCCGACTCAGTATAATAATGACGCTTAAGATTGTTTTTTTGACATGCTCTCTGACACACTTGGCCAATTTAAGGAAAAGATTTTGACATACCAGCGTGCATAAGACTTTTCTCTCATATTATATTATTTCAATTTAAATTCAATTCAATGTTTTTTGTTTTCATGTAATTTTGCGATTATTTTTGGTATTTAAGCTTTATCCTTCCACTATTATTTTATTGTATGTTATTTTTTATATATAGCTATTAATGTTAATAATTGTGTATGTTCTGTAGTTTAATATTTGTCCGTGTTTTGCTTTTCATGTTACTTCTTGTCTCGTTTCGATGTTTATTGTGTATGGCTTGTTTTTGTAATTAGTGCAAGTTTTTGATAAATTTATTGTAATTAACTTTAATAATGTAAAATTTTAATGCTGTGGTCGTCTTTAAGTGTTGCAGCATTATTATTTTTAAGTATGTACGTGTCTTATAACTGCATGAGTGTATGTAACGTTGACGATCCTTGAATAAATAAATAAAATAGAACTAAATTTGGATAGGCAGTCGTCTGTAAAAAGTTTAATATAATTAAGAAAAAAATGCCGCGGTCATGTGAGTGTAAACGGCCAGAGTGAATAAAGAAGACCCTCCGTCTTACGAATATTCAATCAGGTCACGTATCCTGACGCGAGTTTAACATTGTTACCCATCCCAAAAAAGTATACTACGCCGCTAAAGAAGTTTTTACTTCAAAAATGAAACAGAGTAGAAATGTATTCAATATTGCAGGTTAAGATACTCGTATATCAACATTTTGCAAGTCAACATTTTATTGGGCTTTTAAGACAAGTGCTTTCAAGAAGGTACGTTTAACTCTCCACAGAAAAGAGATAGCAGATTTAGTTACCGTCCAATTTTGACTAAGAATTTGAATGCTTAAAATGATTAAGATAAGTATTATTACGTTCATATTTGCATGACAATATAATTCCTTTATTTTACTTCAAGTTTACTTTTGACGGGCCGGTTGACTTGGTTGGTAGATACCTACTTGCTTATCACGCCGCAGGTCGTGGGTTCGATTCCCTCCCAGGACAGCTATTTGTTTTCATGAACATGCCTGTTTGTCCTGAGTTTGGGTGTAATTGTTTATATAAGTAGGTATGCATTTACTAAAGAAAAGGAGTATATGTAGTATATCACTTATCTGGTCTCCATAGTAGTATCTCTTAGCTTAGTTTGGGATCGTTTAGCATTGCATGGCCATGCGTGAATAATTTCCCAGGATATTATGAATAATATTATTAAGATCAACTTTTGTAAAGTTTATCTATACATGTAATAAAATCGTAGGAAAGTCGAAACTGTACATTGAATATTTTTTTAAAGGATTCTTGGAGCGTGATCTTCAATCGATATCGAAACCAAAAATATAGTTTTTAGAATTTTTGTCTGTGTGTCTGTTTGTCTGTATGTATGTCCGGGCTAAACTCAAAAAGTACTGCATGGATTTACTTAAAATTTTGCATGAATATTACTAAGAGGTCGGGTCAACATAGAGGCTACATATTATCACGCTATCACCTACGGGGGAGGAGCTGTGATAATGTATAAAGTTTAACGCGGGTAAAACCGCGGGGCACAGCTAGTTATGAATAATATTATTAAGATCAACTTTTGTAAAGTTTATCTATATCTATACATATAATAAAATCGTAGGAAAGTCGAAACTGTACATTGAATATTTTTTTAAAGGATTCGTGGAGCGTGATCTACAATCGATATCGAAGCCATAAATATAGTTTTTAGAATTTTTGTCTGTGTGTCTGTTTGTCTGTATGTATGTCCGGGCTAAACTCAAAAAGTACTGCATGGATTTACCTCAAATTTTGCATGAATATTACTAAGAGGTCAGGTCAACATATAGGCTACATATTATCACGCTATCACCAACGGGGGAGGAGCTTTGATAATTTATAAAATTGAACGAGGGTAAAACCGCGGGGGACGGCTAGTACTCGATAAACCAACACTTATTATATATACATTATATAAATCATGCAAATTTGAAACGAGTTATATTTCAGTTTTATCAGTGAATTAATTCGAACAAATCTTCCTTTTATATCTTGATGTAAATTATATTGATAAAATATTTATTTTGTATGCTAATTTGAGTTTAATTTGCCCAAATGTTTTTGAGCATTGCAAAATAAGTATGACCTATTTAACAATATAGGCTGAATTTTATAAATAATAATATATTTTACGGTTTCGTCGACTATATTATGTAGAATCTATTTTTTAAAATTTTTTGTAGTGTCTGTTTAAGGCTTCTGATAGATTATCCACTTTCATTTATTTTGCCCTTTCCTCTGCATTTACGGGGCAAAACGTCTTATAAAAGATGGATAGATGATGTTGTGAGGGTCGATGGAAGATGCTGAATGCGGGTGGCGCAAGACCGGCAATTGTGGAGATCGTTGGGGAGGCAGCAGAGGCAGCATTGGGCTTGTTTCCATAAGGAAACAAGCCCAATGCTGGACATTGGGCTTCTTTCGGCTTATATGACTTTTTATATACAAGAGTGCGACAAACGAGCGAGTGGGTCACCTGATGGTAAGTGATCACCACCGCCCATGGACACTCGCAACACCAGAGGTCGCGGGTGCGTTTTCGGCCCTTATAAAAGTCCGGAAGCGAGTGTCGCTGACCCTTCCCCCCACCCCGATGAGCTCTGGCAACCATACTCACAAGCAGAAACACAACATTAAGTTATTAATGTTATTATTAACGAATGTCTTCTGTAAGGTGGAGGTACTTCCCCAGTCGGGCTGCTCTTTGAGCGAATCATCGCTGTGCCCCACCTCTCTTAAAATGACGATGATAATCATAAAAACGTAAAGTGGATTTCACTCAGCTATTCTACTCAGTTGCGTAAACCAATATGTTTTTAATCATATTTCATCATCAATCTTCAAGTCAGCCAAATTGGACGTAATTTGGCTGACTTGAACTGACTGCTGGACAAAAGCGGATATATGCCGTAATCGCCACGCTTGGCGGACGGGTTGGCAATCGCAGTTTGATGGTCATAGTTCACAGAAAAACGCTGCTGCTCGTTCTCTGGTAGGCATTCCCTCTGGATTTCTACTTCCCCACGGGATGAAATAGAGTTATGATATTCTATGCCGTCACCACACAGCAAATGTTTATTTTAGTTTTTTTAATATATATTAACACCAAATATCGTTAAAAATACTTAATGATTGTTAGAATTTGAAGATGTATTTCAAAATGTGTCAACATGTGCCAAAAACATCAGCACTACATTGGCATTTAAATGAGGTTGTACAAAACTTTAGTGATACGTTTGGCAGGTGAATGGCTTGCCAACCACCTGTTACCCTCCCTTAGCCCTTTAGTTATACGAGATATGTGAATAGATAGATATATATATATATATATATATATACATATCGGTCACCGTAGCCTAGTTGGTAGTGCTCCTGCCTACGAAGCTGGTGGTCCTGGGTTCGAATCCCGGTAAGTGCAAATATTTGTGTGATGAGCACGAATATTTGTTTCTGAGTCATGGATGTTTTCTATGTATATAATAAGTATTTATCTATCTATATAAGTATGTATATCGTCGCCTGGTACCCATACTACAAGCTTTGCTTAGTTTGGGGCTAGGATGATCTGTGTGTCATTGTCCCCAGATATCATATATTGACTGTGCAGCGGCTAAAACAGTCGCCTCGCCGCTTCGTGTCTCAGGTGCGAATCCCACGAAACAAGTATTTGTGTGATCCATAAATTGTTGTTCCGAGTCTGGATGTCCTTTGTGTCTATTAATTATATGTTTGTAAAGTACCCCGTGACATAGGGGTTAAATTCCTTAGTGCGTGCGTTGTCTTTTCGATAATAAAAAAAATATATTGGTAATATTTTTTTTTAATGTAATGACGGGCCTGTTGGCGTGGTTGGCAAATGCTTGCTTTTCACGCCGGAGGTCGTGGATTCGATTCCCACCCAGGACAGATATTTATGTGCATGAACATGTCTGTTTGTCCTGAGTCTGGGTGTAATTGTTTATATAAGTAGTATGTATTTACAAAAGAAAAGAAGTATATGTGGTATATCAGTTATCTGGTTTCCATAGTAGAAGCTCAGTTTGGGAGCAGATGGCCGTGCGTGAATAATTTCCCAGGATATAATTATATTAATTATATCCCTTTTTCTTTTATTTTAGAATACTACGCTTCTATAATTGATAGTTAGAAAATAAATCCAGCTTCAGAGCGTCTACTTATGGCTCATACAAATAACCTACTTACTTATCGTATGGGCAGTGGTTACTCTAGTGTCAGAGTTGTTCAAGCCGCCCAGTAGGCCTCTGCCATGGCTTGCCGACTGCTGCTTAGTGGCTACAACCGGGACCGACAGCTTAACGTGCCTTCCGAAGCACGGAGACGCTCAGAAATGAATCCAATTTGGCGGTCACCCATCAATGGACTAACCGCAAGCCTAGTTGCTTAACCTTGCCAATCACTTACGGATCGGTGAGTACATCTGGCTATGAGCAGCTATAATGTTTTAATGGTCCTGCGTGGGAATCAAACCCGGGACACGAAGTGGCGAGGCGACTGTTTTAAGCACTGTGCCACACGTGCAGTCTTCACTTGTTTGGATATTCGGACAAGAATATACATACATTACATGCAAATAATTGGTGTACATTTTTACCTTGTGCTCCTTTAATTATAGGAGATCACAGACATTCCAGAAATCCTCATTAGTTTAGTACATTACAATATAATCTGTACTTAATTATAATAAATAATAAATAAATAATAATAATAATAATTTATTTCAGATTAAATCCCGGATCCCCGTGGTCGTGGGTTCGATTCCCACCCGCACTTAAATTTATACAATTCATTTTAAAGATTTCTGAAACATTGTTTTCAGTTTAGCATGTTTAAAATGCTAAAAGTAATAAAAAAAAAAAAAAAAAAAAATCATAGTTAATAATAAAAACTATGATTTAATAAAAATATTCAAAAATGAATAATTTAAAAAAGCGCCATCTGTTGGAATTGTCCGATCTAAATATTGGCATTCCAGCCGTTGTTAGCCGTGTAGGTTTCGGTAAGATGGCGTTAAAGCGACTAAAATGCGTTAAGAAATATCGAACGAATGGGTTGTATAAATTTGAAGTGTTCAGTACCTGGTGCGGTGGCGGAGCGGTTAACGCACATGGGCCGGATCCCCGTGGTCGTGGGTTCGATTCCCACCCGCACTTAAATTTATACAATTCATTTTAAAGATTTCTGAAACATTGTTTTCAGTATAGCATGTTTAAAATGCTAAAAGTAATAAAAAAAAAAAATCATAGTTAATAATAAAAACTATGATTTAATAAAAATATTCAAAAATGAATAATTTAAAAAAGCGCCATCTGTTGGAATTGTCCGATCTAAATATTGGCATTCCAGCCGTTGTTAGCCGTGTAGGTTTCGGTAAGATGGCGTTAAAGCGACTAAAATGCGTTAAGAAATATCGAACGAATGGGTTGTATAAATTTGAAGTGTTCAGTACCTGGTGCGGTGGCGGAGCGGTTAACGCACATGGGCCGGATCCCCGTGGTCGTGGGTTCGATTCCCACCCGCACTTAAATTTATACAATTCATTTTAAAGATTTCTGGAACATCAGATTAAATTCTTAACAACTAATACATAAAATAAAACTACAAATACAATTTTTCTTAATTCGCCACAAAATAGTATAATATAATACAATTTAGTATGTATTTTATACACATTTTATTACAAGATATGTATAGTGAGAGAACCTACCGGTCAAAAGTCACACGTTGTTTATTTTTAAACAAATCAGGCTTCAAAATTGCTTCAACGTACATACATACATACATAGACTCACGCCTGTTTCCCAGAGGGGTAGGCAGTGACAACGGATTTCCATTTGCCACAATCTTTGCAAACCTCTTTTGCCTCGTTTACTGTCATTATATTCTTCATACATGCTCGCCGGTTTAGGGTACTTCTGACCTGGCCTTTCTCGAGAACGTCTCCGATTTGGTCAGAGAATGTACTAAGAGGTCTTCTCCTTCCGCTTGTCCCATATACACAGGCCAGGTATACTTTTTTTGTCAAACTTCTTTCATTAATCCATTCTAAATGCCGAAACCATCTCAGTATACTTTTGTCTATCGTTATAACTACCTCCTCTTTCACACCACAACAAAAAGTATTCGAAAATATATATCGAAATTATCCAATGAAACCCAAATGACATAGATAGATTATAATATTGTGATGTTGATGATAATGTTATAATAATAATAAATAAATAATATCCTGGGACATTATTTACACACGGCCATCTGATCCCAAACTAAGCAGAGCTTGTACTATGGAAACCAGATAACTGATATATTTTACATAGTACTTTTTTTTTGTAAATACAAACTTATATAGATAATTACACCCAGACTCAGAACAAACAGACATGTTCATGCACACAAATATTTGTCCTGGGTGGGAATCGAACCCACGACCTCCGGCATGAAAACCAAGCATTTGCCAACCACGCCAACAGGCCGGCGGATAATCTATACAAATAAATAAAATTGGAGTGTCTGTTTGTAATATTGAAATAACCGGTTTATACTACATTAATATGAATATATATACGGTACATACACCAAAATGACATTTTTTACAATTTTTGTCTGTCTGTCTGTCTGTTTGTTCCGGCTAATCTCTGAAATGGCTGGACCGATTTTGATGGGACTTTTATTGACAGGTAGCTGATGTAATAAGGAGTAACTTAGGCTACTTTTATTTTATATAAAGTCTTTTTTTTACAAGAAAAACGAAATAAACTAATTAACACGCGGACGAAGTCGCGGGCACAGCTAGTCTAACATAATAGAATATTAATGGAAAACTATACGACATATGCATAAATACACACATATAATACGAGACACACGAATCAACTTACAGCCGTAAAACTCACTCTTGCCAAATCCTCTAAGCTCTCTCTTGTCATGTCATGAGCCCTACTATATAATAATAATAATAATGGTTTATTTCATCTCCACAAATTACATACTTAGGTATTAGCAAATACAGTTGACAAAAGGTTTGACAAAATTTGTAACTTGTGGGAGATCTGGAGTCTAAGCTAAGCCTAGGCCTGTATTTTAGCACTATATACAACAAGACGGATGCCGTTAAAACAGCCCCTACCTTGTTAAGTTCTAAATACCGTGTCAAACGCTGGCTTATTGTGCATACTTTTTATAATTATAACAAACTATTGAATTCCAAGTGAGCGACTAAAATTGACATAAAATCTAAATCATCATCATCATCATATCAGCCGAAAGACGTCCACTGCTGGACAAAGGCCTCCCCCAAAGATCTCCACAATTGCCGGTCTTGCGCTATTCGCATCCAGCAGTTTCCAGCGACCCGCACAAGATCATATCGAAATATTATTATAATATTTTTATTTTGCTTTCTCTTGTTTTAGTTTTTAGTAAGACTTTTATTTGAATTTTACTTTTGTTGTTTTTATTTTATTTCATAATTATTTACTTTAACAATTATTGACATGTAAACTGGCTTTACGAAATAAGTTATTATGAATATCTATACATATAATAAAATCGTAGGAAAGTCAAAACTGTACATTGAATATTATTTAAAAGGATACTTGCGGCGTCATCTACAGTCGATATCGAAGCCAAAAATATAGTTTTTAGAATTTTTGTCTGTTTGTCTGTATGTATGTCCGGGCTAAACTCATAGAGTACTGCATGGATTAACTTCAAATTTCGCATGAATATTACTAAAAGGTCGGGTCTACATATAGGCTACAAATTACCACGCCATCACCTACGGGGGAGGAGCTGTAATCATTTATAAAGTTTAACGCGGGTAAAACCGCGGGGCACAGCTAGTAAACAATAATAATAGAAAAGCTATTCATCAAAACTTGCATTAAATAGGATAAGGCGAGGTCAATATGAGGATGGGTCGTCCTTAATAACAGACACTTATTATATGTTAACCCATTACCTACAACAACGTTTTGACAGCGTAAAAGTGACAGATTATGGTGGCAGCGGTGATTAAGCGCCTCGGATTTGACGTTTGTCTTGAAGAGTTTTTAATTCCGTACTGGTTCGTGGAATTAAACTACTATAAATAAGCGATGACTATTAGTATCTTTTGATTTATGCTAATCGTGTTTAAGAAGTCTAAGATAAACTTTATTATAATGGGTTCCTAACAGATAACTCTTTGGTAATTGGTGACCTAAAATTCTTAGAAACTTACACGATTCAAAATTAGGGCTGTCATGAAAACTTACATGAAGAATTACGTTCAACTATAATATAATTACGATTCACATTACTCTTAAACAAATAAACAATAGACGATAAACCATTAAAAATACAAATTCATTCCCTTTTATAGCTGTAGTTAGTTAGTAACAAATAAATTTTAAAGCGGCAATAAAAACAAAACGCATTGAGCACGTTAAGTGATATGTGAAAATTTACAACAGCAAATAAAACATGTTACAAGGACTGGATAGCGGGAATGGAATAAGAAAAATTACTCCACTCAGTAGGGCATAAACAAAGTGTAACATCCGAAAATAGCAGTAAATCGACTCAAGCGCAGTTAAACTTCGTATAAAAATAAGTAATACACAATATTTTAATTTTGCCAACCAGACTAGCGAATGTAAAACCGAGTGCGCCGTAATAACTAACCATTTGTCTTCAAAATGGTGGCAATAAACATGGCGTCATTATTTATGTAATGGCCGCTGGCTAGGGTTGCCACTCGACACGTGTGTGTTTTATTATTTTTGTGGTTTTTCATTAACACGCCGTTAAAGTGGATATGTAGTGCTTCAGAATATTGTTCTGTTAAGAGTATAATAATTGTTGGTGCACAAATATACGGCGGGTTTCATTCGGTTATATTGTTTTAAAATGTTTTGAGCACTACATTTTAAATTGCTTTCGGCCTCGTAAGTCGAATGTAATATAACATTATTTACTATTAATCTATTTGAGATGTTATGAAAAAAAAACCTACTAAAGAAGGTAACTTATAGTAATATATGCAATATAATATTTTAAAATACTAAAAAGGTGCTATACATTGATGTTTACCGCAATATATTTGAGGGACCATTCTACGTATACACATAAAAAAAATTAACGCCATTAAAAAAATAATTAAATAGTGTCTTTACTACCAAGCGGCAACATGCATAATAATAAGTATGTTTAAAACAGTTTTCCTTTTAAATTTATAGTTGATATAAAATAATAAATATTTTTTTTAATTAAATCTCATTTTGTAATTTATGAATCTAAACGTCTGGCGGGGGTGCGACTACTAATCCGGCAAGGCGCTTTGCCATTAGTCTACGAACGATACACGCCGTCAGATCACTTATATTATCACTACGGAGGCTTTAGGTGCTATTCAACGCCTATTTTCTATAAACATGGCGGTCTTATTTATTAGAATGGCACGTGAAAGATCAAAAACAAAGCGACTACCCCGGATTGGTAGATAGTGCTGGTACGACTCCGGACAGATTACATACAATTGAACAATTGCACAGAGGTATTCTGCTCTGTGCAAATGTTCAATTGTTTCTTTTTGACGTGTTAGTGTTCTTTTTTACATTTTTTGACAGCAAGTGTGGCGCAGCAGTTAAGACAGTCGCCTCGCCGCATCGTGTCTCGGGTTCGAGTCCCGCACCGGACCACTATTTGTGTGACCCATAAATAGTCTTTCTGAGTCTGGATGTAATTTGTGTCCGTCTATTACATGCTCGTAAAGTACCCCGCGATACAGGGATAAGATTCTCTAATGCGGACGATGTCTTTAAAAAAATATATTTTAAAAAATATATTGCACTCTGCGTCAGCCCTAGTTTTTCTTTAGCCGAAAGTCGAATGCTGGTTGCAGTTGTATGAGCTTAGCACGATCTAACGGTTGGCCTGGCGACAGGAAATAAAGGGATAATATACAACTTACATACGGTACATTGGGGATATATAATAAACATTATAAATACTATGAAAATTGTTTCAGATATTACTACTATCATAGAGTAAAGCATTTTATAAGGAAACTGATCATTAATATTACACTGGTACCATAAAGGGAATAGTACAGTTGATTCAGAAGGGGTTAGTATGGTTATATCAGAAACTATTTGCTATTTTGAATCGATTAGTTATAAAATAGTAACTTACACGCTAAAATTGGACCGTTTCCTAGCAAAATTATGTCAAGAAACTAATTATTATAACAACTAATTACAATAACAACATAAGCATGTTGGCGTGGTTGGCAAATGCCTGCTTTTCACGCCGGAGGTCGAGGGTTCGATTTCCACCAGGGACAGATATTTGCGCATGAACATGTCTGTTTGTCCTGAGTCTGGGTGTAATTATCTATATAGGTACGTATGTATTTACAAAAGATACTCCTTTTGTAAATACAAACGTATATAGATAATTACATGATGGATATCAGTTATCTGATTTCCATAGTACAAGCTCTGCTTAGCGTGGGATCAGATGGCCGTGTGTAAATAATGTCTCAGGATATTATTATTATTAACTATCTAGAGTGCTAGAGACGAGTATAGTGAGACATCCGAATTATTTTTGGAAATTAACCATACTTATTTTATTATTACCATAATAACTTTTAATTAAAACTGGAAACTTTTACGTAGATCTCCAACAATATTATGACCGACTAAAAAAAGACTTAATTATTGACTTAATTTAAAATATACAAAGAAGGCAAAGTTACAAGAGTGTTTTTATGAATTACCGAAATGAACAACAATATACGTAATAATATTGTATTTGCTTATGGTAAATACAATATTATTAGGTATATTAAATCACCAGAAAATATGTAGCTTATATGCTTAAAATTTTTTAACACCTAATTTTTTGTTCATTTCGGTAATTAATAAAAACACTCTTGTAACCTTGCCTTCTGTGTATATTTTAAATTAAGTCAATAATTAAGTCTTTAAAACGAAGAAAATAATTCAATGAACTACGATTCGAAGCTTATTATGAATTCTTTAGATCTTTTCAAGTATTTCCTACTTAAAAGGTGATCTTCAAGGATTTGAGATCATAAACAAAAACGAAACGGCTGACCTTAATACCACAAAAAAACAAAAGACTTCCGACTCCCGGGTCAATACCTCGAACCAATTAACACTATCTATAAAACACACAAAGGGCGAGAACAAAGAATTATCTGATTGTCCCTTAATAGGGTATCACAATCTTTGCACAGGCCCTTTACCCTACGGACCCTTCCGAGTACACAATTACCTTACATCAAGTTAATTGTCTAGTTAAATATTAACTTGTCCAAATTGAACTATCCAGAGATGGTACACAACTATAGGATTTACAAAGACTGTTAAAGCTGAATATTTTGTTGCTCCTATAATACTGTCTTCCTGACCGAATTTCAGCCGCGGCGGCCAGTCTCAATGGAGACTAGCCAGTTGCGTAGGACATATTATAGTGCACAAGTGTGTGTGCAAATACAGGGGCACTTTCTATTCCATCACTCTCATGATCCGATGGGACGACTAGCGACACGACCGGAAAGAGATCAGGTACACGACCGACGGCTTTACGTGCTCTCTGAGGCACGGGGGTGTAATACCGCCAACTCTCAGACTTCGGGCTGATACATTGATGAAGCATTAGAGAAATGAATCCCTGTGTCGCGGTTTACTTCAAAAACATATAATAGATGGATACAAAGTGCACCAGACTCGGAACAAGTGGACTTCATTCATGATGAATCTATCATCATCATCATATCAGCCGAAAGACGTCCACTGCTGGACAAAGGCCTCCCCCAAAGATCTCCACAATTGCCGGTCTTGCGCTATTCGCATCCAGCAGTTTCCAGCGACCCGTACAAGATCATCGGTCCATCTTGTAGGGGGCTGCCCACGCTGCGTCTTCCGGTTTGTGGTCACCACTCGAGAACCTTTCTGCCCCAACGACCGTCGGTTCTACGAGCTATGTGCCCCGCCCACTGCCACTTCAGTTTTGCAATTCTTCGGGCTATGTCGGTGACTTTGGTTCGCCTGCGGATTTCGACATCTCTGATTCGATCCCGCAGGTAAACTCCGAGCATCTATAGATGAATCTAGAGTTTGCTGTAATTCCAGTTTGACAATGGAACCATAAAAACCAAAACAAATTTTATAGCTGTTATCGTTTATTATTACAGCTGAGTAATCTATATTATTGCTATCTTACTGTTATTGCGGAATATGATCCGTCTTCGGTTCAAATTGCTGGCATGAATAATTAATTAAACAAACTTAAACCAAACACAAGCAGTTTCCGAAATTTAATAAAGTTCTATATTCTTACTGGCGCCCGGCCGTTCACTGACGAGAATAGATATATATCTAGTTAGAGTACACCAAAAGAAAGAAACAATACTTTATTAAAATAAGCAAATACAAGTACAATCGGTGGTCTTATCGCTGTTTCAATCTCTTCCAGACTAACGTTGGGTGGACAAGGAAAAATGTAAGACAGAAAAGGCGGTAGTTGTAGAAGTACATTTGTACAATATACATAAACATAACAATAATAATAATAATGTCCTCCAAGCCGAATTTCGGCCACGGCGGCCAGTCTCGCTGGCAAACACAGGAGCACTTTCTATTACATCACTCCAATGATCCGACGCTTAGCGCCACGACCGGACAGAGGTCAGGTACAGGCGACAGCTTTACGTGCTCTCCAAGGCACAGCCGTATAAAACCGCTGAGAAATTTTTCGTTTTACAGAGAAGTCCCAAAATACTTTTGTGCCGACCCGGGAATTGAACCCCGGACCTCGTCCTCTGCGGGTGAACACGCCACCGCTAAACTAACGAGGCAGTCAAACTAACTTGACTGTACCGAAAATAGAAATATTTATTGAAAGCATTAGGTAATTTTCTCAATGTCTATATAACCAACCAATTGACTTGTTAGTAAGAAATATTGGCGGTATTAATCTTTAGCTAAACTAATTGTTCATCATAATCGTGTCACCCTAAGTACGTCCACTGCTGGACAAAAGCCTCGCCTACGTATGGGTGGATATGCCATAATCGTCACGCTTGGCAGACGGGTTGGCGATCGCAGTATGATGGTCATCGTACTCAGAGAGACGCTGCTGTACGTGCCTGGATATATATTTCCTCGGGTCGACTTCTACGTCCCAGTTCACAGAAAAACGCTGCTGCCCGTTCTCTGGTAGGTATACAATACAAAATACAAAAATCTTTTATAATTAGTTGCTGGAGTCTCCTTTTAAGCATGTAAATATGCCTGTGTCAGGAGGCTCCGCTCTTCCTTATCGTATTAACAGAATAGCAAGAAACATGTAAACATAAGTTTTGTATTTTAATTATTTAGTAGGTACAAAATGTGTGTGTGTGTGTATGTGTGTGTGTGTGGGTGTGTGGGTGGGTGTGTGCGTGTTTGTCTGATATTCCCTCGGTCGATTTCTACGCCCCCCACGAGATGAGATGGGCTGATGATATTCAGTCTGATATTCGCCGCCGTCACCACACAGCTATTGTTCGTGCATCATCGGCTGATGTCGGCTGGTATCGGCTGGGGCGCGCGGACGCAGATGCTCGCCCAGTCTGACGGGCACTCTCGGCGAACGAACTGCACCGACGACACGCGCGTTTATTTATTCTTTTCATATATAATGAACCGTGATGGTTAGACAGTTAAAATTTTCACAAATGATGTATTTCTGTTGCCGCTATAACAACAAATACTAAAAAACAAAATGAAATAAATATTTAAGGGGGCTCCCATATAACAAACGTGAATGTTTTGCGTCCATAGTTCGTGTATGTTATGTTTTACTGCATGAAATTAAATTAAATGAAATTTATTCAGCACTTGGGTATTAACATACACTTGTACTTCTCAAGGTCACAATGCAGTACATAAACATAGTGGATAGTATAAAAATTACAATAAAAATTAATTAGTCCGTCCATGCGGTTTGTTTTATCGCATATATTTTCTGAAATCTTAAAATAAATAACTGCATAAACTAGTATACAGTCCACTAGTCTTTTATTTACGACGAATCAAGGGATATTTTCCTATGAGTAAATAGTAGATTTACTTATAGGAAAATATCCCTCGATTCAACGAAAACAAGACTTGAACTAATACGCAACGTCAATAATTCCACACCTGTTACTCAACAAATATTGCAACTAGCACCAATCAGAAATTCAATTACAAACCGACATTTCCTCGATGCGGCGTTGATGGCATTTTACGAAATGTCACTTTGAAATCGGCCTGACGTGGATTAGAGCGAGGGTTCTGTACTACGTTCATTAGGACAGGTCTGACGTCACACCTTTGTGACAAAGAGACGTTAGGCTTTTTGCGAATGGTCGGATAGATTTAGGTTGGGACATTAGGAAGGTCAGGACTGGGTGATCAATTTTATACGTAAGTAGGTCAAACTATTGAACCATTGCATAGCACAGTAATATGTAATGGAAAATGTTTAAATTATGTGCGTGGTTGCGAAAAAAAATTGTAGTTAAATGGTATTATTGATTGGCGGGCCGGTTGGCGTGGTTGATAAATACTTGCATTTTACACCGGAGGTCCTGGGTTCGATTCCCACCCAGGACAGGTATTTGTGTGCATGAAATATTTGCCTTGAGCCGGGGTTAAATTATTTATATAAGTATGTACTTACAAAAGAAAAGTAATATAATTATGTAGTATATCAGTTATCTGGTTTGCATAGTACAAGCTCCGCTTAGTTTGGGATCAGATGGCCATAATTATTATTCGATCACAGTTTACACGCTACATTTGATCTGGAATAACTTAGATGACATTTTATATTTCCTCATTTATTTTTCTTATTTGTATAATTATTATAATTTTATCTGACGATATTTATCAGTTTTGTCAGCACATAATTTATTAATGACACTAAGATATAGTCTTTATTGGTTTCGTTTAATTTAATATTTATTTGATGTTGTTTATATGTGTATTGTCTATTATTTTAGATATATTATTAACTATTTATGATTCACACAAATAGTTGACCTGTGTGGGAATCGAACCCGGGACACGAAGTGGCGAGGCGACGGTCTTAACCGCAGCGCCACACGTGCATACATAGATATTAAAGATTAATACCACCATTACTTGTTCTGTGTCTGGAACAGAACAAATAATCATGCTCATCACACAAATATTTTTACTACGTGGGAATCGAACCTACGATCTCTGGGTTTGCAGTCAAGGTCAATTTGACCAAAAGGCCAGTTTACAATATATAAAAAATAATATATAGATGGCGACTATCCCAATGAGAAAGTCGCCATCTATGACATATTAATCAATGTTATTATGTCTTATAATCTTCAACAACCAACACATTGCCATCTAATCTCAAACTAGGTGGAGATTGTGCTATGGTAACCAGATTAACCGATAAACATACTTATATATTTCTAAATGTTGTTATTTATCTATAATATATATGTAATATATTATAGATAAATAACACCCAAACTAATTGTGCTCATCCAAACATTTTAACCACTCGACCAAGAGGCGAGTCTAAAATACAGATAATGTATAGATGGCGAATATCCCAATGTGGCAGTCGCCATCTATATGATATAGCAATCAATGTCATTATGTAATATTCAACAACTACCTCACTACCATCTGACCACAAACTAGGTGGAGCTTGTGCTATGGTAACCAGATTAACTGATAAACATACATATATATTTCTAAATACATATATATTATAGATAAATAACACCCAGACTAATTGTGCTCATCCAAATATTTTAACCACTCGACCAACAGGCCAGTCTAAAATACAGATAATGAGTAGATGGCGAATATCCCATTGGGTCAGTCGCCATCTATGATATAGCAATCAATGTCATTATGTAATCTTCAACAACTACCTCTGTGCCATCTGATCTCAAACTAGGTAGAGCTTGTGCTATTGCCACCATATCAACTGATGAAGATACTTATATATTTAAAAATACATACATATTGTAGATAAATGACACAAAGATTTTAACCACGCGACCAAGAGGCGAGTCTAACATACAGATAATGTATAGATGGCAAATATCCCAATGAGATAGTCGCCATTCATGATATATCAATCAATGTCATTATGTAATCTTCAGACAGAGGGGATTAATGTAGAAATGTTCGCTGTCGGACCAATCATTTAGATACATCTGTCGACACGCCTTTCTTCCAAAGTGACGTTGCCGGCTTTTTGCGTTCCTTGGTCAAATATTGTGAAGGTCAGGGTTGGATCAATTGGTTGTTTGGAATATATACCAATATTATAAAGAGGTAACGATTGTGAGTTTTTGACGTTGTAAGGGGTAATCCCTGGATCTACTGAACCGATCTTCAATTGTTTGTTATTCTGAGTGTCATGGGCTATGAAAAATTAAAAAAAATATCCTGATCTTTTAACGCGGGACAAACGTGTAGGGACAAAAATATTTATAACGCGGCACGAAGTCCGCGGGCATTGCTAGTCTTTTATATTTTAGCTAGTTAACGAGTTAAAGAGGTGTGCAAAGATCGTGACAATTGAAAATCCGTTGTGTCTGCCTACCTCTTTGGGAGACGTGAGTCTATGTATCTATGTTATATCCTTAGATATGTATTTCTTTGTATGCAAGTAGAGCCCATAATTTCCTGCGCCAATCACACATGACCATCTGATCACAAACTAAGCAGGGCTTGTACTATGGAAACCAGTTAAATGATATACCACAAAAAAGTTCTCTTTTTGAAAATAAATCCTTATATAGATAATTGATTATTATATTATCCGTCATTATTATTCCTTATTTTATCCGTTGTCTCTGCCTACCCCTTTGAGAAACAGGCGTTAGTCTATGTCCGTATGTATGTATAGATAATAACACCCAGACTCAGAACAAAAAGACATGTTCATGCACACAAATATCTGCTCTGGGTAGGAATTGAACCTACGACCTGCGGCGTGAAAGGCAAGTATTTACCAAAGACGCCAACTGGCCCGTCTAATAATAATAAGAGTGCCCTCCTGAATTTTCTTTGTAGAAAATTTCTCAATAATGAGCCGAAATCTTGGAGTGGGCAGTATGGCACCCCGTGTCTCGCATAGCACTCAAAGTTGTCAGTCTTATACCTGACCGCTTTACGGTCATGTCGAGCTCAGATATATTTACATTAAATTACAATATTTGAAGTTGGTGCCAATAATGATATAAATTTGATTCCTATTCTATGTTAGTACCAACTTTAAATGTCTAAAGTCCTGAACTCAATTTATATTTTAGTTGGCCTTGAATTCGATGTTTTATTTTTAAGATAATAACCCGAAATACACCTTTGCGAAACCTTATATTACGTTTCTTCGTAAACGTTCTAGGTTTAATGTAAGTATCACTGTCTCACTTAAAACTATGTATAAATTTTATGTAGATTGTATAACATTAAATATGCTATATAATCTACATAAAATTTATACATATTTTTAAGTGAGATAGTGATACTTACATTAAACCTAGAACGTTTATGAAGAAGCGTAACATAAGGTTTCGCAGTTTTTGAGATTGTTCCTACACTCAATCTATCAAAAAGCTTTTAATCTTGCAGCAAAGCGTTTCAAATGGTACACAAAATAAGTAATATTCACCATAGCAGAGTAATGGAATTAAGATGATCAAATATTAAATTTTCATTTGGTCCCGACCACGATCCAATCCTGATCTACCCGATGTTTGCACTGCATACGTAATAGTAATAAAGAGAGATATAGTTTAGGAGATTTATGCTCAAATTGTGTCAGGGAAAATTTGTTGCTTTCCTAATGTTTCTAGGCTTTCATTCACATTATTGGCCAACAATTAATTACATACTTTAAACATGCAGTAGCATGCCTCGGAGAGCACGTAAAGCCGTCGGACCTGTACCTGACCTCTTTCCAGTCGTGTCGCTAGGCTTCCCATCGAATCATGAGAGTGACGGAATAGAAAGTGCTCCTGTGTTTGCGCACACACTTCAGCACTATGATATGTCCCGCGCAGATGGCTAATCTCTATTGAGGCTGGCCGCCGTGGAGGACATTATTACACGCGGTAAAGACATAGGTACAATATATAAATATACAGTACATAATACAAACAAACATACATATATTTTACTGTACATATAAACAATAATAATGTCCCCCTATTATGAATTATGGCCCCTGGCTAGTCTCAATGTAGACTAGCCATCTACGTGGGACATATTATAGTGCACAAGTGTCCGATAGGACGACTAGCGACACGACTGGAAAGAAGTCAGGTACATGACTGACGGCTTTACGTGTTCCCCGAGGCACGGGAGTATAATTCAGCCAACTCCCAGATTTCGGGCTGATACTGAGTAATTTTTCTTTATACAGAAAAGTCCCAAAATCACTTTTGGCCCGAGCCGGGATTTGAACTGGATGAACACGCTACTACAATCGATATCGAAGCCAAAGATATAGTTTTTAGAATTTTTGTCTGTGTGTCTGTTTGCTTGTATGTATGTCCGGGGTTAACTCAAAATGCATGGATTTACTTTAAATTTTGCATGAATATTACTAAGAGGTCGGGTCAACATATAGGCTATATATTATCACGCTATCACCTACGGGGGAGGAGCTACGATAATTTATAAAATTTAACGCGGGTAAAACCGCGGGGCACAGCTAGTAAATAATAAACATACATAATATATATGCACGTGTGGCGCAGTGACTAAGACAGTCGCTTCGCCGCTTCGAGTCCCGCGCTAGACAACTACCTATGTGACCCGTAAATAGTTGCTCTGAGTCTGGATGTAATTCGTTTCGTACCCCACGAAACAGGGATTAAATTCCCTAGTGTTAAGAAAAAAAATTGTTATATCTGATTAAGAGGAAAAGATGTTCTTTGAATCGTTTTTTGAGAATAGTAAAGAATATAAATTACGTATGCCAGGCGGCAGAGAGTTCCATAACCTGACCCCATAAAACTTGATGTAAACCACCCATTTAGTCAGATGAAGAGAAGATAAATGTATCTACTTTAGGAGAAAAAACTTAATGTTAAACCATCCACTTCTTCAGTTTAGGCGATTTACGCCCAAATTCATCTATCTATCTATACATATAATAAAATCGTAGGAAAGTCAAAACTGTACATTGAATATTATTTTGAAAGGATACTTGGGGCGTGATCTACAATCGATATCGAAGCTAAAAATATAGATTTTAGAATTTTTGTTTGTGTATCTGTTTTTCTGTATGTATTTCCGGGCTAAACTCAAAAAGTACTGGGTGGAATTAGTTCAAATTTTGCATGAATATTACTAAGAGCTCGGGTCAACTTAAAGGCTACATATTATTAGGCTATATATCACCTACGGGTGAGGAGCTATGGTAATTTATAAAATTTGACGTGGTTAAAACCGCAGGGCACAGCTAGTTACATTAATAACTAGCTGTGCCCCGCGGTTTTACCCGCTTTAAATTTTATAAATTATCACAGCTACTCCCCCGTAGGTGATAATATGTAGCCTATATGTTGAACCGACCTCTAAGTAATATTCATGTAAAATTTAAAATAAATCCATGCAGCACTTTTTGAGTTTAGCCCGGACATACATACAGACAAACACACACAGACAAAAATTCTAAAAACCATATTTTGGCTTCGATATTAATTGCAGATCACGCCCAAGTATCCTTTAAAAAAAATATTCAACGTACAGTTTTCACTTTTCTACGATTTTATTACATGTATAGATTTGATACCATCCATATTTAAGGAATCTAGTATTTTATTCACCTTATTGGTATACAATACGTTCGTGTACCGAATGCAAAGTATATAGCTTGATGGATGACTGTAGAGAATATTTAGGCTGATACGCAGGTACTGTCAACCTTCAAATACCAGAATTCATCTAAAATATTTACAGTAACATTACTGGGTTGAAAACGAATTCCCTAATAGAATTAAGTAATCCATCTCAACCAATGAAAGTCACATCCGACACGAAATCCGAAACACACTCAAAGCCAGCCACATCAATAACTTGAAGAAATTCCATTAATTTTGGAAGGCTTTCAACTAAAATATATCACAAATATTGGAAGTGATACCTCCAATTCGCGGTTTCATCAATAGAACTGAAGATACCAAAGGCGGGTATTTCAATACATTATATTTCAGCTGCATGCTGCAATCTGAAAAAATGTTTTGAGCAACGAAGAGATTATCGGTTTCTCTTCGAGATCGTGATTCGTTCCGAGATATTTTTCTGTCAGAATTCTAACACGATACTTTTGGGGTTTTGTTATGAGCTGTTTATATCTTCTTATGATAAAAGTAGGAACTTCAGTCACATGTAGGTAAAATGGTAAAATGTTATCTAATCTCGTATTTTGACTAAAGCTAGTTGCTTAGGCTAGCTTCGTCTAAGTTATTTATTGTGTTAACGTAACCTTAAAAGGGGATTATAGAGGTCTGTTAAGAGACATATTTAAACTTTTCACTTCTGTAAAAACATAATTATGGGTCATATGTTTCTTTTGTTTTATAGCAATAACAAGAACACAATGCAACGTCAATATTGTTTTAAAAAACAATTACAACATTTCGCAGAGAGTTGGATTTAAATTAAGAGTGAAATACAATTCATAATTTTAGTTAATTTAAATTGTCATTATTATAACAGCTGAAGAAGTCCACCGCTGGACAAAAGTTTCCCTCAAGAATAATCTCAGACGGGTTGGCAATCGGAGTATGGTGGTCCATAGTACTCAGAAAGAAGCTGCTGCCCGTCCTCTGGTAGATATTCCCTCGGGACGATTTCTACGCCCCCCTTGGGATGAGATGGGGCGATAGGATTCTGATATTCACCACCGTCAACATATAGCAATTTAAATTATACTACACATCTAATCTTTAAACCGTTGTACTTGCGAAATGTCAATTCGTCCCCGTAGTTGGAAAACTAAATAACTCTGATTTTGTAGTTCTGAGATAAACGCGATTTAGTGTTTTTTTTTAGTTAATGTACATTTGTAAGAAAATGTGAGACAATTTTGCCGTCGGCAATTTTATATTTTGTGGACCTGATAACCTTTCACATTATGCTTTAACAAACTGAACTCTATCTTTAACTATAACTAAATAACAAATAAAAAATCAAGTTGTTTAATTTTGCCACAACTGTTTTTATAACGTAACTGCAATTAGCTACTTATTTCGGCTATTTATTTAGTTTTCCTACAAGCTAAATACATGTGGTAGAGTCAAATTTGGTGAAATAAGTGCAGTTATTGAATTTATCACACTCGAAATATTTTCAAATGTAAAATTTAGTGGCTTTGTATGTTATTATTCCTTTGATATTTTTTTAACTTTTGTTGGTCTAATATGAAATAAACGCTGTATTATGATATTAATAAAGTTATATTAAGGAATAAATAGAAAAGTTTAGAAAAGGTGTATTGTTATCAGATACTTATCATGCCACAACCTTAAAAAATAAACACCATCATCATTATCATATCAGCCGAACTCCACAATTGCCGTTCTTGCGCTATTCGCACCCAGCGACCCGCACAAGATCATCGGCCCATCTTGTAGGGGGCCTTGTAGGGGCCATCTTGTAGAGGCGAGCGCGTGGGCTCGCCTCTTCCAGTTCGTGGTCGCCTCTTGAGATCCTTTTTGCCCCAACAGCCGTCGGGTCTACAAACTATGTCGCCCACTGCCACTTCAGTTTTGCAATTCTTCGGGCTATGTCGATGACTTTGGTTCGGCTGCGGATTTTGACACTTCTGATTCGATCCCGCAGGGAAACTTCGAGTATAACCCTCTCCATTGCTCTTTGGGTGACCTTGAGCCTTCTAATAAGGCCCATAGTGAGCGACCACGTCTTTGTTCCGTAAGTCATCACTGGTAACACACACTGGTCGAAGACTTCCGACATGAGAAACTGCGGTATTTTGGAAGAGAAAATTTTACGTAGCTTCCCGAACGCTGCCCAGCCGAGTTGGATTCTACAATTGATCTCCTTCTCGAAGTTGGACCTACCTTGTTGGATGGTATGTCCTAGTCTCTAACCTTCAATTGAGTGGGTACAATTATTTTCGTCTTATCCATGTTCATTTTTCAGACCCACTTGTTGAGAAACTCTGCTGAGGTCATCGAGCATTGTACCGAGATTTTCCATGGTCTCAGCCATGACTGCTCATTGGCAAATCGATGGTGAGTGATGTACTTGCCATTGAGATTGCTAAAGCCTTTCCAGTCCAGAAGCTTGAAGACATCTCACAATGCAGTGGTGAACAGTTTCAGCAATATAACATCTCCCTTTCTCACGCCTCGCTGTAAGTGGATAGGTTTCGAATTGTAGTCCTGGTGTCGCACTGACATAGTGGCGTTTTCATACAAACACTTTAACACCTCGATATACCGGTAGTCAATTTGGCACCTTTGGAGAGACCTGAGCACGGCCCAGGTTTCGATAGAATTGAAGGCTTGCTCATAGTCCACAAACGCTATGCACAGTGGCTTGTTATACTTTTCGGTCTTCTACACAACTTGCCCCAGCGTATGTATGTGGTCTATGGTGCTAAAGCCTTTTCGGAAACCAGTTTGTTCGGGAGGCTGGAAGTCATCAAACCTGCGTGCGAGACGATTCGTAATGACCCTCGAAAGCAACTTGTAAACATGGCTCAGCAGTGTCGGTCTATAATTCTTCAATAGGGTTTTGTCACCCTTTTTAAAGAAGAGCACCACCACACTTCTGTGCCATGCTTGTGGAGTTGTTGTTAGTTCGACCATCTAATATGACGGAGTTAAATAAGTTCTGATGGGCCTGTAGGATTGGTGTACCACCCGCTTTCAGAAGCTCTGCTATAACTACATCCTCACCAAGCGCCTTGTTGTTCTTATGTTGTCTGAGAGCCATTCTAATCTCGTACAGGCTGACTTCCAG
This sequence comes from Pseudoips prasinana, assembly GCA_951640165.1. Taxonomy (NCBI): domain Eukaryota; kingdom Metazoa; phylum Arthropoda; class Insecta; order Lepidoptera; family Nolidae; genus Pseudoips; species Pseudoips prasinana. Next base: position 9,481,319 of record OX621259.1, on the reverse strand, counting down.
GGTGTCTTCGGTGTAATGACGGGTTAGTCGTGCTCTGGGATCCTAGGCACTTTAGAGCCTTTGTTCCGCTTGATGGTCTCTTTAATACTAATTGTATTAAATTGACGCGTGTGGCGAGTCAAAGACTTTGAGATCTGTCTGTTGAGCCGCCGGTATCTGGTAGCATCATCTGAGGAGTTCAGAACCATTATCCGTCTTTATTCCATATATTCTTGGTGGCTGAGACAGTCGCCTCCCCGCTGCGTGTCGCGGGTTTGAATGCCGCGCCGGACAGCTATTTGTGTGACCCCTAAATAGTTGTTCTGAGCCTGGATGTAATTTGTGTCCGTCTATTATATGTTTTGTAAAGTACCTATAAGATTAGATTACCTAGTGCTACGCATTCGAAACGGTTTTGCAATTAGAGCTGAAATGGTTTGGGGTTTTGGACGTGGATAGGTAAAGATCGGAGCGTAGACTTTCTCAGTCGGGACCTGTGCAACTTGACATTAAGGTTCAATGAGCCTCTCACCAGTCTGTGATCGCTGCTGGTTTTATTCGCATTGAACATCTGTCGTCTCATCGACAAGATAAAGTCTATCTCATTTTTGGTTTTACCATCGGGGTTCACCCAGGTCCATTTGCGGTGACCCGATTTTCTGAATAAGGAATTCATCATTAAGAGTTCCTCATTCTCCATGTAGTCGGCCAACATTTGGCCCCGGGGGTTCCGGTCTCCAGTTCCATATTACCCCACTCTCAGCCCATTACCGAATCGTTTGCCCAGCTTCGCGTCAAAGTCTACAAATGACCACGGTGAAAGGGTTTTTAGAGCTATGTATGGCCCTTGATATATCCTCAACCTCATCGTCGGAGTTCGTCGAAGTCGGCGCGTATACCTGTATTACCTTCAACAAATACCGCTTGGTAATTCTGAGAATAAGTTACGCCACCCTAGTCGACACACTCTCGTTTTTCTCTACGTTGTCCCAAGTAATATATAATAATAATAAATTTTTATTCAAGAAATAATGTGTACAAAATTATATCTACTTACTTTAAAAATAATTAATACTAAGCTATAGACAATTTGTGCCTGTACTAGGTTAAACCTGTACCACAGGCGTTCTAACGGCTTAAAGGGTATACTTATTCTTTATAAAAAATTTAAACAATATTTAATTATACATACAAATTCAAAAACCTAAGATATAATGTTTAAAAAATTACTTATTTTAGAATACTAAATAATCCCTCAGTCTCATCATAGCTCAATTTTTGTAAAAAATTGCTGACTATTTTTTTACAATTTGTATAGTTAAGGTTATATATAGATAGTGACTTATTTATTTTATTGTAAAGATATGGTCCGAGAAAAGGATAAAATCTGTTTGTATAAATAAACTTTGACTCTGATGCACTAGTGCAGGTAATATCTTTCCGTCTCTTGGTGTTAGTAAGGTTAGCATTGTAAGTGAGTGTTGTGTGTTGTTTTAAAATTGCACGTTTAATAAATAGTTGGCGGACAGTTAAAACGTTGCATTTTTCATACAGAAGGCACGTAGGAAAAAGGAAAGGTCGAGAAGTTGCAACTTTTAGTATTGCTCTTTGGGCACGTTCAATGGTTAACATTAATGTTTTTGGAGCACCACCCCAGGAAGTAATGCAGTATTGAATAATAGATTGACATAATGCCTGATAGACTAGTCTAATCAATTTCATATCAGCAATATGCCGTAGCTTTTTAAATACGAATATGAGTTTCCGTACACGATTTGACAAAGCAAGGATATGTTGTTTAAAAGATAGAGTTTCATCGATAATAACACCAAGGTACTTCATGCTACTTGTGTTAGCAATAACTGGACAGTCACAAGGAACCAAGGGACTGGGACAATAGTGTGCATATATGTTATCTTGTTTAGGAAGTCTGTGGTTTTTACGCATGCAAAAATTTATAAACATTGTCTTTTCAGCATTTAATGATAGTAGATTATTTCTAAGCCATTTATTTATTACATTAAACCCATGTTGTGCGTAATAATGAACCGCAGTAGTGTTTGGAACAGAAAAAATTAATGCTGTGTCATCAGCATAGGAAATTACTTTTCCATGGTCTAACTTTAAGGTACACAGATCATTTATGTAAATCAGGAATAGGGTAGGGCCCAGTATACTCCCCTGGGGGATTCCAAAAGCAGGAATTTTTACGTCCGTACTGATGAATTGGTCAATTTTAACACATTGAGTACGGTCATTTAAATAGCTTGCGAAGAGTTTCAACTGGGTGCCCCTAATTCCTAATGCCTCTAACTTGGATAGAAGGTTAGGAATAGACACGGTGTCGAATGCCTTCGCTAGATCAAGGAAAATACCAGTTACTAGGTTCCCTTTTCCCAGTTCCTCTGTGACAAAATCAGTTAAATGTTCAACCGCGTCTGATGTGGATAAATTAGCTCTAAAACCAAATTGCATGTTTGAAAGCAAAGAGTTCTTTTCTCGATATAAGACAAGTCTATTGTTTATTATTTTTTCTAGAATTTTGGAAAAGGAAGGTAGTAACGAAATTGGCCTGTAATTAGTTACAAGATCCCTACTCCCTGATTTGTGAACGGGAATAACTACGGCTTTTTTGAGGCATTTGGGAAAAATACCATCAGAGAGGCAGGTTTGAAAAATGAAAGTTAAAGGAGGGACTAGGATGTGCTTAAATCTTTTGAGAATATTATTACTAATGTTATCCCAACCCGCTGCGCCACTATTTTTTAACCCTACAATAATTCGTTCTACTTCAGATTCATCTGTGTCTAACAGAACAAAAGATTTCCCACTATGGAGTTGAGTCCTTGTAGAAGAATAACCAGTCAAGTTAACGTTTTGCTCTTTTATTTTATCCCCGAGTTCCTTTCCAACGTTTGCAAAGAACTTATTAGCGTTGTCAGCAGCGATAATCGGTGAGGAGTGAGTGCGTAGTAAACTTGAAGACGATTTATGCTGGTTAGAAGAAAAGGTAGTGGATTTTATAACTTTCCAAAGTTGGTTACTATTTGAACCTGCTTGATGAAGTTGTTTTTTGTCAAACTCAATTTTAATTTTTTTCAACAAGTTATTACAGAAATTTCTGTATCTTTTGTAAGATAATTGTAATGTATAATTAAGTGTTTGTCCCAAGGTGACACCACCTTGGGACAGTAGGTCGCCGTTGGTTCCGGAAATAGAGCGGGTTCCCGGATTTTAGGATTATCTTGCCCTCCTCCTCTTCAGACTTGAGACAATCTTATGATATCCCATTGTAACCTGCTCAGTTCCTCCTCCAGTTCGATGATCTTCTCGTCGGTCCGCAGTATGCGAGTGTTATATGTTGCCAGGATCAGAGGTTATCGGTTTTGGTAAAACGGCGTCTGCTGGGGGTTTTTAGCACCCCGGTTTCTATTTCCTTATTTTCTGTTTCTATTTCTGAACCTGTTGTCTATTTCAAATATTGTGTTCAAATATTGTATTCCATGATTCTTTTTCAGGGTAACCTCGGTGAGACTTGTTCAATAACGGTTTCAATAATAGCTCGAGTTGTTATAATATTACTTGTTTCATCTTCAGAATCTCTCGACAAAATGGGGTTTATTCGTTCAAATCTCTTTACTCTTTTTTTCTTCTTATCCAATGAAATATTGATGTCTATTAAAGAACTAAGTTTCGTTTTTATTTTCTTCTTCTGTGTCCGGAATCCATGTAGATCCAGAATCAGCAAAAGATTCTTCATCTGTTGAAGGTGGCATTGGTTTGATATCCGAAATGGGACTTGACCCTCTGATTTACTCTGATTTCCTCTGATGACAACTTAAGTTATTTAATTTTATTTGCCTAGCATCTTATAATTAATCTTTATCTTGTTGTAGAAGAAATAAATAACATCAAATATTTATAAATTAGATACGTTATATCAGAATTCTGAATACCAGAATTAAATAAATAGTGTTATTTAGTTTTCCTCAAACTAAGTTAGTTTTGTAAAGGAATTTTTAGGTTGAGGAAAAATTCAACAACTCAAGTTATTTAACTTATTCGACATTCATCTTGTCATTGACCAGAGTTATTGATTTATTTACTGAGTTATTTAGTTTTCCTTTAAAAAAATTATGTTTGTCTGAAGATATCTATTATTCCATCTGTCATGACCTGTCTGACAAAAATGGCTATATCTTTGGAACGGAATTAGATATGAAAATGCCTGTAAGGCTCAAATATGCGGCATGTTTTAGGTGTTTTGAAAATAGGAAAAAGACAAAATCGCCAAAATCGGACTTATTTAGTTTTCCACCTACGGGGACGATATATGGCAGGCACTAATGATTTCCTACTGTGTCTGGAATTAATACCACGTAAATTGTCAAACGGTACAACAAAACTGCAACTTGTATAATTATCTACTTGTTAGAGTACAATAAAAGCAAGCATATTTTCACATTACGGTCAGCTGAATTAATTTGTCACGTGCGATTCGTTTTTGGCACTCGACAGCCGCTGCCGCGGCACATTCGCTTCACTAATAGTAAAAAATATAATGATATGAAAAATACTACTTAATATGTATGGGTCAAATAATTAGTATCATATATTAAATGAACTTAATTAACTATAAAACTCAACTTTTAAGACATCTGTTTTTAAAATAGACAGTAACAATGTACATAATATCCAAATATACCAATTAGCACGCAGAGTAAATGTCTTCTGGATATTACGGAAAATGGACCAACGCAGCAATATGGGATACTTAAAGAACATTACGTTATAACGTAATGTTCTTTAAGTATCCCATATTGCTGCGTTGGTCCAGCGGTAGCCAGGTCCTGGGTTCAAATACCGGGTCGGGTTAAATAGTGATTTTGGGATTTATGCGTAAATAAATTTCTCAGTATCAGCCCGAAGTCTGGGAGATGTCGACATAATGCCCCCGTGTCTAGAGCACGTAAAGCCGTCGGTCCTGTTCCTAACCTCTTCGTGGTCGTGTCATGTGCGTAGGCGTACCATCGGATCATGAGAGTTATGGAATAGAAAGTGGCCCTGTGTTTGCGCACACACTTGAAGCCCTTGATTGAGCCCCGGAAGGGCCGAGATTTGGCTGGCAGGACATTATTATTATTACTACTTCTGTAACACATAGTTTTCTAAATCATTAATAAGCCAGTCTTCTGGTCACATTTTCTCAAGGCCTCGATTCGAAGGAATACTACGAAGCCATCTGTAGTTAGTTATCATTTATATGGATAAATGATATAATTTACTTTTTTGTAGATTTAGTTTTCCTTTCTAATGTAGTTAGTTATAAGTAATGGAATCAGGCGTCACTTTGCGGAAATCCATAACAATCAAAATACAAAATCAATATGTATGTAGTGTTAATTCCGCAAATTGTCAGTTTAATCATGCCGGGGTGCAATTTGCACCGCCCTTCCGCCCGCAAAAATGTGCACATGAAAGAAGGGCAATATAAAAAAGCAAATTACATGTGCCAGTACGATACCCAACACGTGTTTCAGTCCTCCACGGACCATTCTCAAGGGCTGCTAACTCGTCGACTCATTCTCCTTCAAGGACTGCAGGGGCGGAAGGGCACTTGCACCCCGGCATGATTAAACTGACAATTAACGGAATTAACACTACATATTGATTTTGTATTTTGATAGTTAGTTATGATGTATATTCATAAATTTATTTAGATTCTTTGTTATTATGTTAGTTATTTTCCTGTAAATTTTAATATTGAATAAATACCCAAACACTAATAAATAAAAAAAATATAAATAAATAATAATTAATAAGTTATATAAGAATGTACATACTACCTTATGTGAAACTTACATAGGGTCTTACCTGTAGGAGCCAGTAGCATCTCCGGTGGAAGGTCGGCAAGATCGCAGAGTGCACGTAGCATCCATAAATACACTGGAACAAATAAATAAGAATCATTAGATATTTTATATGTCGCTTAGGCATTCAAGAACAACAACGATTCGCCGCCCATGGACACTCGCAACACTAGAGGTGTCGCGGGTGCGTTGCCGGCCTATAAGAGTCAGCAAACAAGTGTTGCTGATCCTTCCCCACCCCAATGAGCTCTGGCGACCTTACTCACATTCGGAAACACAACATTAAAATTATTAATGTTACTATTAAGGAATTTCTGATATAAATGCTGAAAACTGTTATAAAGTACTTTTTTACACTTATTTTTGTATACTATTGATTGAATTTTTATATGTTCATTACTCATACAGTGCCATTACACTTTAAAACACACTTTAATTATTTTATTTACTTCATTCTTTCCTCCTTATCTAAAAGGTTTCTTCCCTTTACGAGATACATTCAAACATTTTGAGATCATCGGAACATCTTAGTTTCAAAATGGCAGCGCATTCCACCACCTGGTACACCAAGTGAAATAAATCCTTATCACTAAATGTGATCTCTTCCAGACAACCTAAATATATTTTATTGTAACGTTTATCCCATTTTGATAGAATATAGTACAGAATTTGGAAAAGACGAGCGCATTATTACTTTTTACAATCCAAATTGAGAATACAAACCTACGGCCTTTTACGCAAATAAATTCAACAAAATCAAATTACCAATTGCCCCAACAATAAATAGAATAGTCATAGTTTCCATATTTGAAAATGTTGTTAGAGGTGCCCAAAAAGATAGCATCGCACATGTCCGTCGTAAAACAAGCCTAACCAGGCCCGACCTAGAATTGGCACCTGAAGTAACTTCGTTAACTAGAAAAGCCTCTCTGTCCTCGTGGATGGTCCAAGTAATAGGAGCAAGCGACAAGTTCACTGAAAAATGTAAAGAAAAACGGTGGAGCCAGCGAGTATCAATACATACATACACGGGCTATCGGACATGTTTCGATGGAATAGACCTTTCAACACTTATCCAGAAGCTGGAGCAGGTTGGGGTGAGAGGAGATCTATTGAGATGGTGTTCTTCGTATATATCGAACCGATCTCAAGCCGTCGTCATTAACAAATTATATATCGAGCTGGATTACGATCCCTAGCGGTGTACCCCAGGGCTCATTACTAGGACCATTACATTCCCTACTCTGTGAGAATGATTTATACAAAGCAAAAAATAATTTATGGAAACCCTCCCAACGTCTGGTCTTCACCGCTTTGTTGTTGACATCTCAGCGTGCCGTACGAAGCGCTTTGCTTCTTCTTTAATAAGAAAATAGACAACGCAGCTATATTTACGCACTCACTTGTGGACTTTTATATCTGAATTAAATTAAAAGTTTCCATCGTAATTTACGCCGCGGTCGAACAGATCGGGAGGACTGTAACCATTTAGACCCACAGTAGCTATATTTCTCCCATTCTTTCAACTATGAACAAAACAGACAATAAAATTTAAGCTACACAAACAAACTAATGTAATAAAAATGTTTTTCAAATAAAGAGTAATAAAAGCAGTAGAGAAAATAACAAATGTTTATTTACCAGGTCGTAATTCACTTTAGACTTGTAAACACATCGTATTTGGAAGTATAATAAACATATTTCATGAATATGTAGGAATTTTAAGTAATTTTCTGTTTGTTCTGCGGGATAGGATACAATATTTTCTTACTGTACGCTGCAAAACTTGTAAAGCAGAATGAACAGCATCTTATAGGTACGCGCGGTCTACCTTCGACCACATCTTCACTTATCTCATTTTATTTATTTATTGATAAAAATAGTTACAAGTCAGAACCTCAAAATTTACAATTAATAATTTCAATAATTATAATAATTCGTCTGTTGTTAATCAGGTGATATCGTGGTTAGCAGAATGAACAGGCATCTTATAGGTACGCACGGTCTACGTTCAACCACATCTTCACTTATCTCATTTCATTTCATTAATTTATTGATAATAATAGTTACAAGTCAAAACCTCAAATTTACAATTAGGTAATAATTTCAATAATAATACTAATTCGCCTGTTCTTAAAAAAGTTTGTTTTTCCTTGGCCGTATGGTTTGCGGCCGGGCCAACCCCATACTATCTCGTGAGTGTTGCAAAAGTCGTCTAAGGGACCAGGTAGTCGGACAGCAGCGCCTTCTATGTACTAGCTACCACCTAACTGCGATCGCCATTTCGCATGCCAAGCACGGCGACTACGGAAAATCCCTCCAAATAATAATAATATCACGGGGCACACGGCCATCTGATCCTAAACTATCTAGCAAATCTTGTAATATGGAAACCAGATAACTGATAGGTATACTACATATATGTACTACTTTTTTTTTATAAAATACATACTTAATATTTTTTTTTTACGTTTATTGGTCTACAAAACTGGATACAGACATGTTACATATCAAAGTATAAAACAAACAGTATACAGATACAGCAAGAGTCTATACCCTTCTAGATGCAGACACAGCATGCATAAAATAAATTTAAATTAAATAATTACACCCACACTCAAGACAAACAGACATGTTCATGCACACAAATATCTGTCCTGAGTGGAAATCGAACCGACGACCGGCGGCGTGGAAAGCAAGCATTTACCAACCACGCCACAGGCCCGTCAAAGTCGTAACAAAGAGATGAACTGGAGTTAATTTGCACCGAATTCAAAGACGTGACTAAACTTTCCCTTTTTTGTATTATCATCATCATCATATCAGCCGAAAGACGGCCATTGCTGGACAAAGGCCTCCCCCAAAGATCTCCACAATTGCCGGTCTTGCATTGTATATCTTTATTTCGAAAAATAAATCCATAGAGTGTTAGTAACATAAAAATAACTTATTTTCTAGTGTTAGTATTTATTATTAACCTTACAGACCGGCAAATAATTGGTGAGTTGAGGTTCTCGGCTATAATTTTCAGAATGCTATTTTTACGCTCGATGTCAACCGGCAGATTGACAGTAGCCAGAATTACAAACTATTATGGAGACCGAACATTAAGAAAACGCTTGCCGTACCTGTTAAATAGTCTACCGTTAAATAGGCATGAAACTGTTAAAAATAAATTTAAATTTAAGTAAAAAAAATACTTATTTGATTTAATTTAATGTAATGTAAATATTTATAGTAGTAGTTAGTTATTTTTTGTTATAAGACAAATAGATGCTGTACAGAGACTCGATCCTAAAGTCAAACCGATTACACGGCTTTGTGAGACATTATGTACAAACTGTTGAAAATAAAGAACCAAAAAAAAAAAAAAACTGTCTCTCACTCTACGCACAAGGGATGCTGTTTTTTGCGTATAATCGCATAAAAACCTTTAGTACTAGCTTGCGCTAACATTTCCTATGTAGTACAGTAACGAGGCAGTCTCAATAGCATTCTGAAAGCGTTATTATACTGGACGCGGAGGACATCTAGCATTCCCTTGTGGTAAGTGAACCATAGATTGCCCGTGTACAGACTCTGAGAGTATGCTTTAAACAGGGTGAAAAAGGAGGTTTGGTTTAAGTTATCGACGATAAGACGCACGTTACCGCTGTATCTTACTTCTTGGACGTACGTATACTCCACTCAACGGTCACAGTTGTGCAAAATGTATTATTCAGCATTCCTTGCGTTCTACGTGGCAGGAACGTTGCGATCACTTGCCATAGCACTAACGTCCGGATTGCTTGTGCTATCATTTTTATTTACTACATATAAAAATACTCCTCGAGTACATTTCCCTGAATATTTCTTCGGTAAATAAAAGTTTTAAAGTTCGTGGAATAAATTTTGGGTGCTACTTATAAGTGTTAATACCAAATTGTTTATATTTTCACTGAGGATTTTGTGTACAACTAGCTGTGCCCCGCGGCTTCACCCGCGTTAAACTTTGTAAATTAAATCCTATCAGTTATTCTAAAATGCTATATTACTATAAAGGTTCATCAACATCCCTCCCGTAGTTTTGGCGTGAAAGAGTTACAAACATCCATACTCACAAAATTTCTCATTTATATTATAGAAGTGGGAAGGAAGTAGGATTCTCACATATGAGGTTTAGTTTTATCGTGTGTCTTAATAGTGTGTGTTTTAATAGTGTCAATTAAATTTTGATTCATTTAGTTGACTAACCATATAAATTGATCTGAACGCTTGTTTAACTGAGTCGCGGCAATCGTCAAAATATAAAATTAGTTCTTCAAGCCAAAACTGATTTAAATGTGCTATAAATATAGATTTAAATTTCTCGCAATAATAAATAAATGTTTAATGCTACTATTTATGTGTACTTAAGTCATTTGTGTGAATACATAAACATGTCTGTTTGTCTTGTGTCTGGGTGAAATTATCTATATAACTATGTATTTACAAAAGAAAAACAATATATGTAGTATTTATATATATGGTCTCAATAGTACAAGCTGTGCTTAGTTTGGGATCAGGTGGCCGTGTGTGAATGTCCCAAATATTATTATAAGTATAAGGTTAAGCACATCATTTAGGTCGAGAACCCCAAAAATATTGTATTATTGATGTATTGACGGATAAGTCATTCCTAATAGACTAATTTCAAGTACGTTAGGTAATCTCAATGGACTGCACTCTCATAATCCGATAGGACAGTAATTCAACACGACTGGGGAAAGGTTAGTTGCAGGACTGATAGCTCTACGTATTATCCTAAGTACTAGCATGTCAAACTGCCATTTGCTAGACTTTGAGCGGTTACTGAGTGTTTTATCTTGCTAGAAATGTCCCCGACTGAATTTTAACCCAGAATCCTATAAAAATAATACGATCATCATCAGCCTGATAAACTGCTGGACATACGCCTTCCCCGAAGGTTCTATAACTATGTATTCTGAAGAGGTTTGCCGTATTTACCGGGCTTGACATGCGTGTTTGCGACCTCAGGTAGGAAGCTGCTGCCGGACTACCTGGTGTATCCTTTAGTCGCCTCTTACGACACCCATGGGATGGTATCGAGTGGCACTGTTATTCTTTCCGGACCGGAAACCACACGGTAAAAAGCACTTAATTTACGATAATTACAATAAACCAACTACTACAAAATAGAAAAATGGTCAGCAAAATATCTGTACGTCATTGATTTATTTTAACATTCGCACAAGATCCCCGATTCCATGCCCAATTCGAGAACCCAACAATAAACTATCACCAATTCATCATCGGCCTCGTCACATAATGCTGAATGTCCTCAATCAAATATCCGGGACAGGCCTATAGAATGGACACTTCGGTCTAAATCGGCGGCCATATTGGCGAATCGTATTTTTGCGAGACTATTCCAGCCAATAACCGGCTCTATAGTGGGTTTTTCGGAGGGGATATCCGGGCTTGTTGGGAGGCGGTTTGAGTCATAAGCGATTAGCGATTTTTAACTAATGTTCTTAGGTATTAAGTATATCAACCTAAACTAGAATAAGCAGTTTTATTTCAAAGGGAGGAACGTAGGAATTCTACAACCTTTTATGATCTTATCTAAATTGGCAAAATCTATCTAATCAGATTATAAGAATACAATACCACAATGGCTAAAGTTAGTGTTACAACATTTCCGCAAAGTAAAATTTTTACTGCTTTCACCGAAAAGTATTTGATGAGATTAAAAAGCCCAAGCCCGGAGTTTCTTTATGGCTTTCTTCTCCAGATCCACCTAGGTAGGTAGCTAGAGAAAGCCGCAGGCTAGCTAGGGTAGGTTCTTCAGCGGCGAGGATCGCGTTGCCCCTTAACACGTGATCGGTAATCCCGTGAAAATGATCAGACCCCCATTTTGAATTATTATTTGAATTGATTAAGCTACTGGTTGCGAGCCTTTTGCGCTAGCCAACTACTCGTTGTTTGCAATACTTTAATTTTAATATATTATTGCTAAATGTAACAACGATAGCTAAGTAACTTGCTATTTATTATTTATTTAAGGATTTAATAAAAATATGATGAAATAGACCGCAAGGAATGACTAATTCAAAATGTTTTGTTGCTTTAATTACTGTACTAAACTATGTTTATGTATTGCATTGTTAGCTTGACAAGTACAAGAGTATGTAGGTACCCAAGTGCTGAATAATTTCATTATTTCATTTTATATCAACGACCAGATCAGTGCAAATCGATCAGAAAAAGAGAAATGATACAAGACCGATGAGTGAGAAAAGCAATGTAGTACTATTATGATATGTGAAAGTGAGCCCTATTAGCACTGAACATGTGTCTTACAAATTTCTGCCGTACAAAAAACGCTACTGCTTATGAATTGTTTAACCACTTAATATCCGTACGAAGACTAGCTTGTGAGTGAATTAGACTTTTACGATCGGCGCTGAATCCATGCTACCATGGAGGTAATAATGATATGAACTAAGGTATATGTATATTTATATGCCTAAGTCTGTTAGTATACGTATGTACACCTTAGTTCATGTCTCTATGTATAAATGTGTATATTGAATACAATAAAAAACAGCAGAACAAGACTTTACGACTGTTGTAACTAAAATTAGTTTTATTATTATTTTTCTAATTGGTTACTACAAAAAATTTAACTAATGTTTCTTTCATTCATCCATTTGTTAATCATAATTATTCATAGGATGTAACCGTTGTCTCTGTCTACCTCCTTAACAGTAATTAACAGTAGTGAGTATACAGGACACAAAAATAGACTACGCCTACCTCAAATTAAACTAGAGCTATTTAAACGAAATGTTAATTGTATGGGCATAAGAATATATAATAAACTACCTGAAAATCTAATTAATTTACCAATGTCATTATTCAAATATATATTGGATACTACTAAATAAACATATATAAAACATATAATACATATACATAACATATATAAAATTATAATATCAGAAACTTCTTTGACGATAAAATAGAAATGTTAACGTAGGAATGGGTAATTCACATTTTTATGTCACAAATAGACTTAATTATATCTATACTTTATACAATAGAGTATTTTTATTATTTTTAATTATTCTATAGTACATAATTGACATATATATATATGACATATATAATATTTGCATGTATCATTGACATTGTATACAATTTAATTAATGAAAATTTATGAATAATGTATTTGCACGCCATAAGTAGCAGAATATTAATATTATTGTAAAATCTTTTATACCATATTCTGGCAAATAATTAATTTATTGATTAATTGATTGATTAAATAAAATAAAATATCTTGAGACAACTAACTCACTGCCATCTTATGCCAAACTAGGCAGAGCCTGCTCTATGGTAACCAGAAAACTGATAAACATACTTATTTATTTCTAAATACATTCACATTATATCAAGTAAATTATATCCAAATACGGAACAAATAATCGCGCAAATCACACGAAGATTTATCCTAGGTGGTGATAGAACTCACGACCTCTGACTTAGCAGTTTAAACATAAACTGAAAGTCAATATAAGTTAAAATAAAACAAATCATAATAAATCCTACCTTAAAATTTTACTAGCGAAAGCTAGTTGAGACTGGAACCGTCTAGTAAAAACCGGAAAAATCCGGTTTTGCGAACCAATCGACGGGAGCGCGTTCAGTTTATCGAAGTGCATTTACAGATGAATGCATTCGTAGATTGGACGAATTAAAAACTTTTCCACATTTGTATGAAGCTGCCGGTCAAACTGGATTAATTTAAGCCCGTTTTAGAGCTAATAATGAGATTTGTTTGATAATTGGTTTGGTGGTTTTGACTAATGCTGCTCAAACAAATTTAGGTTATTCAGCTCACTCAAATACTTACTCAAGTATTAATTAATACGATTAAACTAGAATGTAGTGCACAGTTTTATTGCTCAAATAAGACGACACTTTTATCAAAACTGTTTTGAGCAAACGAGTGGTAGTAAGCAGTAAACTTGCAATAAAAATAAAATAAAATATGTTAGCAGAAAACTTTTGACGTAAAACATAGATAAAAAGTTTGAGGGTATAAATATATAAATTTGATACGTTGTTCTTGTATTAGTTAAAACATGAAGTAGGTATTGTATAAAATAAAATATAAAAGGTTATTACGAACGTAGGCTTTAAAAAAGCGCTTGTAAATAGTCAGAACATGTTTGTAGTAATATACTTAGTTACCTACGTATAGATCATTATTTCTGGTAACATATAGATATTGAGGTACACGGATTGTTAAAACATTTATTAAATTTATTTTATAATAGTAATGATATTTAGCTAGCTCGTTTTAAGTTATTGCCAAAGAGATTATGTTTAGGTTTAACTATCCTATATATAATTATCCTTCCTGATCTATAGTATCTTCATGATAGCTTAGTAAAAAATAGTATATTAGCTTAGTATGTTAGTTAAATGATGATTTATTTTTCGAAATGACGTTGTCCTCCAAAAACTAACCTTAGTGCTATAAAACCGATGCTATATCGCTGGATACATTTGAACTACCAAAATCACCCTTACTGCCTTAATTATAAGAACACTGTTAAGGCTAACGTGTGTCCACCAATGTGGCATCGACTGTACATCAGATTAATTAGGTCACGTGCAATCATGTGGAAATGTGGTCAAGTGCAAAATTCTGCTATTCAGTAGGTTATGTCAGAAGACGACCACATTAAAAATTCGAAGAAATAATCGGTCTCTTTATTTTTAATACCGCTATACATAATGTGTATATCGCAATACCATTGCAGCGGCCCTTTGTTAATTTTTTTCATACGTAATTACATAGATGCTGGTATCCCAAAGGGGTAGGCAGAGGCAACGGATTTCTATTTCTGATCTTTGCACACCTCTTTTGTCTCGATTACTGTCATTATATTCTCATACATGCTCGCCGGTTTAGGGTACATCTAAACCTTTCTTGACAACATCGTCGATTTCGTCAGAGAATGTTCTACGTGGTGATTCGTCTTATAAATTTTAAAGTCAATAATGAGGACACTGATGCTTTTATGGTCTTATTTATTCATCTGATAATTATTAATAATCTCAAATGACTCTAAGAATCTAAATCTTCAGATTCTAGTAATAATTTATTTGTGTATAATTATGGATCATGATAATTTTTGTAATGAAGAATTCAGATGAATTTTTAGAAAAATAATCACGATCAATAATAAACACATCAAATAATTCTATGAAATAATTAGGAACAAACATATACATAATACATCCTACTAAAATTATAAACGCGAAAGTTTGTAAGTATGGATGGCTGGATGGATGTTTGTTACTCTTTCACGTAAAAGTACTGAATGGATTTTAATGAAACTTTACAATAATATAGCTTATACATCAGAATAACACATAGGCTACAATTTATAAAGATATTGTGTGAATTGTCCATAATATGACGACAAGTGTCAAGTAAGTAGGGAAAAATCTACCATCCGCGAGCTATTCAGCCGTGCAATGCCAAAACCACTAGAGGTACACATCCTACTAATATTATAAATGCAAAAGTTTGTGAGTATAGATTTATGTTTGTTACTTTTTTACGCCGAAAATACTTTAACGCGGGTGAAACAGCGGGGCATAGCTAGTCCTACTAATATTATAAACGCGAGAGTTTGTAAGTATGGATGGATGTTTGTTACTCTTTCACGTTAAAACTACTGAATGGATTTTAATGAAACTTTACAATAATATCGCTTATACATCAGAATAACACAAAGGCTACAATTTATAAAGAGATTGTGTGAATTGTTCAAAATATGACGATAAGTGTCAAGTAAGTAGGGAAAAATCTACCATCTGCGAGCTATTCCGGCGTGCACTGCTAAAACCCCTAGAGGTACACATCCTACTAATATTATAAATTCAAAAGTTTGTGAGTATAGATGTATGTTTGTTACTTTTTTTACGCCGAATCTACTTAAACGCGGGTGAAACCGCGGGGCATAGCTAGTCCTAATAATATTATAAACGCGAAGAATTTGTAAGTATGGACGGATGTTTGTTACTCTTTCACGTTAAAACTTCTGAATGGATTTTGATGAAACTACAATAATATAGCTTATTCATCAGAATAACACATAGGCTAATATAACTTATAAACTTTAACGCGGGTGAAACCGCGGGGCACAGCTAGTAATACATATGTTAAAAATCAACTTGTCATTTTTTCACGAGCTTTCACATATTCGTGCATTAAAAGCATTTTTCGTGTCGAAATGCTCGCTAATGCAGTGGCCCTGTATATTGTTTGAACAACTTATTAATGAGTTGGGTTAGTTATCGCATAAGTCTCGTTTGAATTACTATCAGCAAAGGGGTAAGTGCAATTAATTTGAGCGCTTTGATTGTTTTAAGTTTGGGGTTACAGTTGGAATTAAGTTAACAAGTGCAAGTTTTTCTTCAAGATTTCAGTTGACTTTTATGTATATATTATTATTGCCATGTCATTTAGTTTCATAGTTAAGTTAAGATTCATAAAAGACGTTTACAATTTATTTTAAACATTTTAAAGTGATTTTCAGTTGAACCATTTATTGTAATGTAAATTTTTTGCACAGTTAGATCACACACGATTTTTGTAACTAAGAATTCAGATGAATTCATAGTTACAAAAATTATCAAGATCAGTAATAACTACATCAATTCAATGAAATAACTAGTAACTGTCACTTTTTGTTACTTTTTCAGTAGCCGTCACGTTTTCGTGCATTAAAGCATTTTTCGTGGCCTCATGCTCGCTAATGCAATGGCCCTGTATATTGTTTGAACATCTTATTAATGAGTTGGGTTAGTTATCGCATAAGTCTCGTTTGAATTACTATCAGCCAAGGGGTAAGTGCAATTAATTTGAGCGCTTTGATTGTGTTAAGTTTGGGGTTGCAGGCGGAAATAAGTTAACAAGTGCTAGTTATTCTTCAAGATTTCATATGAATTTTGTATATATATTGCCATGTCATTTAGTTTCATAGTTAAGTTAAGATTCATAAAAGACGTTTACTATTTATTTTAAACATTTTAAAGTGATTTTCAGTTCAACCATCTATTGTAATGTAAAATTTTTGCACAGTTAGATCACACACGATTTTTGTAACTAAGAATTCAGATGAATTCATAGTTACAAAAATAAACAAGATCAGTAATAACTACATCAATTCAAAGAAATAACTAGTAACCGTCACTTTTGTTACTTTTTCAGTAGCCGTCACGTTTTCGTGCATTAAAAGCATTTTTCGTGTCGACATGCTCGCTAATGCAATGGCCCTGTATATTGTTTGAACAACTTATTAATGAGTTGGGTTAGTTGTCGCATAAGTCTCGTTTGAATTACCATCAGCAAAGGGGTAAGTGCAATTAATTTGAGCGCTTTGATTGTGTTTAGTAAGTTTGGGGCTGCAGGCGGAATTAAGTTAACAAGTGCAAGTTATTCTTCAACATTTTAATTGACTTTTTTATACAATATATTAACATGCTGTTTAGTTTCTTAGTTAAGTTAAGCTCGTTTACTAACATCCACTATTTATGTTCAACATTTTATAGTGATTTTTATATATTTTGCGTAGTTAGATTTTTACGTGTTTATTTATTTGATTGTTTAATTTATATTTATGTTTTTTTTAGTATTCAGACATTGTAGACTTTTCCATGTGTACATTCTTATTGGGTTATTGAGCCTGTATTCTGTTTGTGTTCTTATGAGTATGTTGATTCGTAACTTATGATATAACGTAAAAGCTCCTATTACCGCCAGTTTTAGCTGTCTTAGGATTCACTTTAAAAAAATAGATATAAGCTGTTATGTTAGAAAGATGTTATAATTTTTATTTAATCTCAACAAAGTATTCTTTGCAATTCAGTACTTAAATTCAATATTCAATAACGCAATAATTATTAAATAATTATTTAATCCAAAAGAGTAGTTGTTTCTATTACCGACCCATAGTATGCGACAAGATTCTATTACCGATTTTTCTGCTTCTTTTACCGACCGCTACGAAGATGTCACTTCTTCTCTACTATTAAATAAAATAAAAAAATGTTTATTAAGGTATATATTATATAATAACAATGGTTATGAGATCATCATTATTATAATATGAACATATTTATTTATTGCAAAGCTAAGAGAACTTACTTTTTGTTATTTTAATTAATTAAAAATGTAACCAATCTCAGAAAACAGTCTTCAAATAATTAAAAGCTTACTATTTCATTACCTACATACTAATTATATATTATAAATCAATAACAAAAATATTTTTATCTGTAATACAATCGCAAAATACCTTTATAATAGGTTAATTTTATAATAACACATTTATAATTCGCTCAATACAGAAGCCGACCCCAAGATGCTTGGGATTAATAAGGCTAGGAGAAGAGAGAGAGAGACATTAATCAACGATATAGAATTTAATTCTTCGAAAGAAGATTTAAAAAGTTACATAGCCCTCATTCCGTCCCGCCATTTTATTTGATTTGAAAACATATGAAATATAGCCAATGCCATGAAGCCATGAATGAAACTGGATAGCAAATATTATTTTACATTAATAATATGGCTTGTGACAAAATCTCTCAAAACGTCACGTTAGCAAGAAATAAGCCAATTTGTTCAAAAATATACATTTTGTTTTTGTGTACTGTAATACTACCAAAAATATCGTCATAGCTGTGAGTCGGTAAAAGAATCACGTATAAAGGAATCAATATTCTATTAGCGACCGATAAAATTAATAATAAACGGATAAAATATACGTTTTATGGAATAGGTACTGTAAAATTCTCTCATTACTATATTATATTTTTAGTCTCAGTTAGTCTTTAATTCAGATAATAATGGTTATTTACAGTATAATGTCGTTATAATAATAGGGATATTGTCTAACTTTGAATCGAGTTTTACACAAAAACTTTAAGAAATAGCTGTGTCGTTAATAGAGCTAACGAAGTAAAATAATTTTAAGAAATGAACAAGAAAAAAGTAAAATTGAATGAGGTAGTTTATAATATATATTATTTAAAAATACTAAATGTTCTCAAAATTTAACAACGCCATGGGTCGTTATTGGAATCAAGTTTTGAAATTCGGGTTCTATTACCGCCTTAAATTAAAACATAATTTTATAGCACAAAACCAATAAGAAGTATTATATGAAGAGTTAATTTAGAAAACAAATATATACGTTACAGTTGTAATGTGATAGCAAGAAGACCAATCCATTCTTAGTGTGTTATTTTCCTTAAGTAATATTTAGGTGTACTTACGTGGCCGGAGACGCGACACTATGAAACGTGCGTCAATTTCGGGTGCGTCCCACTCGTTGTCAAATTATTTCTTTCACTGGCTATTTACACACATAAACTTTACTCTTTTTGCTGCCCAACTAAAATAAATAACTAATTTTTAAGGTATCACATTCTGGAACCCTATATTATGTCTAATATGAGTGATTTAAAAATTAGATCGTTAATAGAGTACACTTTTTAGGGGGTCGTTAATAGGAGCTTTTACGTTAAGTCTGGTTTGAATAAGTGTCAGTGAAGCTGTATGTGTAATTAGTATGAGCCCTTTAAGAGTATTAGCTTGGGGTTGCGAGTAGTATAGAATAAACAATGGATGCAGATTTGAGTTATTAGCAAGTTATTCTTCAGCTATTTGACTTTTTTATATAATATATTAACATTTTATTTAGTTTCATAGTTAAGTTAAGCTCGTTAAGTGACATCCACTATTTATGCTCAACATTTTATAGTGATTTTTATATTTTTGCATAGTTAGATTTTTACGTGCTTATTTATTTGATTGTTTAATTTGCATTTATGATTTTTTTTGAGTATTCAGACATTCAAGACTTTTTCATGTTGATATACTTGATGGTTTATTGGCTCTGTCATTGAATCTGTTTGACTTCTTATAATTTATTGATACGTAAGTTATCACATAAATCGGTTTAAATAAGCACAAATGAAGGTGTTTGTGCAATTAATTGGAACGCCTTGATTGTATTAAGTAAGTCTGCGGTTATGTGTGTGGAATTAAGTCAATATTCGTTGTAGGTTTGGGTTTAGCAAGAATTTTTTTTACATTTCATTTATCCCTATTGTATCTATATTTACATCGTGTTTAGTTTCATATTTAAGTTAAGCTCCATTAGTGACGTCTACAATTTTTTTATCTTTTTTCAAAAACACGCTTTGTATTTTAAATATTTTATATGTAGTTAGTATTGACGGTCACCGTAGCCTAGTTGGTAGTGATCCTGCCTACGAAGCTGGTGGTCCTGGGTTCGAATCCCGGTAAGTGCAAATATTTGTGTGATGAGCACGAATATTTGTTTCTGAGTCATGGATATTTTCTATGTATTTAAGTATTTATCTATCTATATAAGTATGTATATCGTCGCCTGGTACCCATAGTACAAGCTTTGCTTAGTTTGGGGCAAGGATGATCTGTGTGACATTGTCCCTAGATATTATTATTATTATCAGTTCAACTATACATTGTAATGGTTATATTACATAACATTAAACAGTGCTATGGTAACTGTTTACCGTCTTTTGTTTGTGAGATCTCCCAAGACAATGGAGATGTGTCCATCATATATTATGCTATAATCGCCACGCTTGGCAGACGGGTTGGTGATCGCAGTATGATAGTCATATTACACAGAGAGACTTTGACTTTACTGCCTCGTTGGTCTAGCGTTAGCGTGTTCACCCGCAGATAACGAGGTCCTGGGTTCAAATCCCGGGTCGGACCAAAAGTGATTTTGGGACTTTTCTGTAAAAAGAAAAAATTCTCAGCATCAGCTCGAAGTCTGGGAATTGGCGGTATTATACCCTCGTGCCTCGGAGAGCACGTAAAGCCGTCGGTCCTGTCCCTGACCTCTTTCCGGTCGTGTCGCTAGGCGTCCCATCGGATCATGAGAGTGATGGATTAGAAAGTGCTCCTGTGTTTGCGCACACACTTGAGCACTATAATATGTCCCGCGCAGATGGCTAATCTCTGTTGTCCGACTGGCCGCCGTGGCCTAAATTCGGCTAGGAGGACATTATTACACAGAGAGAAGGTACTGTCCGTTCTCTGGGAGACATTTCTTCGCGCCCCCCACGGCTGCGGCAGATGCCGTAAGCCACACAGCTAAGTTGACTCAGTAGGTAGTTCCGAAAGTAAGCTTTTATGTCAGCTTACTTTCTGCTACTACTTTTTATTTGTGTGGCGTTTCTAAAGTCTTTAATCTGCAAGTAAAGAATATTAGAAAGGAATTTCTCTTTTAGAAATATAACCGTCTTCATATATCACAGTTCTTAGTCAAGTTGAGATCAATCTAGAATACCTAACGAAGACTGGAAGTCCGCCAATACCGGTGCTGTTCCGATCAAAACAAATGTTTGGTGTACAGACAACAATTGATTAGTTTTTAAATAGATCACCATTTTAATAGAACATAAAATAAAATCGAAATACGCTGACGTATTGAAAGAATTTACAGTTCTGTGAAAACCGAAAAAAAACCAATGGAAACACGAAAAATTCTTTATTATTTTATATGTTGTTTGACTGCACGTGTGGTTCAAAGAGTCACCGCATTCCCGCGTAGTAAATTATTTGTATGCCCCATAAGTATTTGTTGTGAGTCTGGATTTCCTTTGTGCCCGTCAATTTATGTTTATAAAGTACTGCGACACAGGAATTGATTTCGTTACTACTTAAAAAAGTATGAACTATCTATTTATTGTATAGAAAGTGGATAATCGGCATGTATAGCTACATAAGCTACATAAAACCCACCGTTAAGAAGAACAGTTTTAGGTGCTAATTCTCCTTACGCAAGGATGGGTAAGTTGGTAAATGGCTTTAGTGATTTAATCGATTTACACTTCGATTCTATTGACAAAAAAAAATCCCTACTTACACATTCACAAAATTTTGAATAGCAACAAAAATAAAATAATAATATAACAACATGATCTGTGATCTGTTTCTTGTATAAATTGTAAAATTTCTGTATATAATCGTTTGCGGTGTTTACCTTTAAGTAATTGTTACATTGTTTAAAGTTTATTGATAATGTGTTAGATATAAGAATTAATGTAAACAATTGTTGGTGAACCTTAATAAATAAATAAAAAAAATAAACTGCTTGTAATCTTGCATCAATAAGGCATATGTTACAGGCTCATCAAAGTAACCAACGTAGCCCGAAGAATTACCACGCTGAAGTGGCAGTGGGCAGGGCAAATAGCTCGTAGAACCGACAGCTGCTGGGGCAAAAAGGTTCTCGAATGGTGACCTCGAACCGGAACACGCAGCGTGAGCAGGTCCCCTACATGATGGACCGATGATCTTGTGCGGATCGCTGGAAGCAGCTGGATGCGGCTACCGCAGGACCGGCTATTGTAGCGATCTTTGGGGGAGGCCTTTGCACAGCAGTGGGCGTATTTCGGCTTATATGATGATGACACAAATTTATTTTAAAGTAACATTATAAATAAATATAGGGACAATGTCACACAGATCATCCTAGCCCCAAACTAAGCAAAGCTTGTACTATGGGTACCAGGCGACGATATACATACTTATATAGATAGATAAATACTTAAATACATAGAAAACATCCATGACTCAGAAACAAATATACGTGCTCATCACACAAATATTTGCACTTACCGGGATTCGAACCCAGGACCACCAGCTTCGTAGGCAGGAGCACTACCAACTAGGCTACGGTGACCGTCATGGTATAAGGTTTAAGAAGAAACCCTATTTCTCACAAGAATTACAATTAATTCATTACTGAGAAAATATACATTAGTTACGTATTTTAAACATTGAAATTATGAGCTTACTGTAGGTATAATCTTGAAGTGGGGATGAACTGGGTGAGATACATGAACTCAATAAAGAACCTGATAGGATATTCCTGATCTTTAAAAGTATCAATCGAATGCGATTGCTCACGATATTAATAGATTACGGAAATATTTAGTCTCAGATTTATATTAATATTATGTTTCTTAATTGAAGGACCGGTTGGCGTGGTTTGTAAATGCTCGCCTTTCACGCCGTAGGTCGTGGGTTCAATTCCCACCAGTGCGCATGAAAATGTCTGTTTGGCCTGAGACGGGGTGTAATTATCTATTTAAGTATGTAATTTCATAAATAATTTTAAGAAAAGTAGTATTTGTAGTATTTCAGTTATCTGATTTCCATGGAACAAGCTCTGCCTAGTTTGGGATCAGATGGCCGTGTGTGAATAATGTCCCTGAATTGCCGTGTGTGATTAATGTGTGAAATCTTTTGGGCAATGCTATCCAAGTACTGAAATGGTACTACTATCTTTTAGTAGTTGATCTTATATATTTACACGCTTTAGTCGACATCCTGTATAAATACACTGCAACGAACCACTGCAATAAATTCCCTTTGTATATTCGTCTATTTGTCTCAAACAATTTAAATTACACTCCACAAAGAAAAATTGCAACGTAAAACCGTAAACACATTTCCGCGTCCCCCACATAAACATACATAAAAACCCCCTTAAAAATAAGGTCTTTTGCACACCCGAAAAATATTGGCCTATTTACAAAGGCCATGTCTGGGCTGTTTTGGCCATTTTGCATTTCTGTCCTCTGCTTAATAAACAATATGAATACGGCGCACGTTACATGCGATATCACAAGTTTACTTTAATATTTTTAAACTTTAAACTCTATTGTGGTAGTAATAAGAGAGAATTTAGCTGCTTCTATAAGGTTGTGTGATAAGTCGTTTTTGACAGTTAATTTTATATTATGCAAGTGTTTGCGTTCTTAATCTGTTATATTAATGTTTTCACATCCAATCGTTAATATAAGTGGTGGGTATGTAAATGAGTATGTTAAGTTTTTTATTAAAGCCGTTTTTTACACAAACGTCACAAGTTTATAATGTCAGGTAACAAATACCTTGTTAAAGGTTGCTATGCAAATTATGTGAAGAAAAATATACTAGAATTAATTTTTGATTTTCCACTGCATCGTGGGCATTATTAAACACAGATCAAAGAGAAAATAATTTATACTTTTCACATGAATTTCCTACTAATATTATAAACGCAAAAGTTTGTAAGTATGGATGGATGTTTGTTACTCTTTCACTTAAAAACTACCGAATGAATTTTAATGAAACTTTACAATAATATAGCTTATACATCAGAATAACACATAGGTTACAATTTATAACGATATTGTGTGAATTGTCCAAAATATGACGATAAGTGTCAAGTAAGTAGGAAAAATCTACCATTTGCGAGCTATTCCGGCGTGCACTGCCAAAACCGCTAGAGGTACACATTCTACTAATTTTAAGAATCGAAAGTTTGTGAATATAGATGTATGTATATTATGTTTGTTACTCTTTTACGCCAAAACTACTTTAATGCGGGGGAAATCGCGGGGCGTAGCTTGTAAATAAATAAATAATAAATTTTGCAAAATACGTTGTATCGGAGAATTTTCTTCTGAAAATACAGATCGTCTCGAAAGTCAGAAAGAGTACCTACGTATCGCAGTCGCGATAGAATCTAGCGCCTAACGTTCGCAGCGCTTGCTGAAAATTCAGACAAAATCTCACGAGCAAGTGCAAGGCAGTCAAAATCAAAAATCAAAATTCATTTATTCCGTAATAATTTTACATTTATGTCGAATCGTCATTTTTTTTACCCTACCTTGCAGTGCATGACGCGGCAGCTACTGAGAAACACTGCCAGAAAACTCAGTAGGAATCCGTTTTTTAAATAAAATTTACTTAAGATTAATTACAATGATGTGTGTTGACTCAGAACAACTCAATCCCAAGCACTTTTGTCACTTAAATAATCAGAAATTTTGTAATATGCACTATTGTACGCAATCTAACGCTGAGCTTGGTTTTTTAAAATTTCCCGTAGAAATCATTTTATTCTGGTATCATTTTGTTTTCAATCATCAAGGCCCGTACCGAAAGGGAGCCTGCGATACAATATTGCTAAATAAATTATTATTTAGATATGTCCTGCATTTACTGTCAGTTTATGCCAAAATGTTTAAAAAATAAATGTCCACACATGCGAAGCCGGGACGGGCCGCTAGTCTATAATAATAATAATAATCTTTATTTTCAAAAAGTCACAGATGCATAAGTTAAATGTTAGGTACATATTTATTATAAATTGCGCCGAAACATTGCGTATTTTATGCTCATACTTATAATTGATGATCTGTGTACAAAATACTTATAATAACCCTGCCTCTTAAACTAGGGAAGCCTGTGTCTTAAAAGTGTTCGGTGATTTTTATTTATTTTTCTTTTCTCGTTATTAGTACCATGTAAGGAAGGATTGTTTGAGTTTTACTTTAAGCATAGACAATAAGTAGGAGGATCTTTTGTGTGTGTGAGTGCATGTTTGTATAAAAATATATAAGTATGTTGATAAAATTGTCTGGTAGCCATAGTACAGAGTCTGCCTAATTCGGGATCAGATGACAGTGTGTTAGCTGTGCCACGATATTTCTTTATTTACTTATCTATTAAACTATAATTTCAAGTAGCAAAAATCTTTTTAAACAAGATAAGAGTTATTCTGGAAGCATACCTTATCGAATAAACAAGAAATTTTCAAAATCGGTTCAGAAACAACGACAAAATAAAGAGTAGGTAACTACTGTCCATACAATTAAGCAAATAAATAGAAAGTTTCCTAGGATTTTTTTATGTAAGCAGTCTTTCTATAAAATTCACAAAAGAACATTATCATTAAAGAATTTTTGAATGGCATTAGAAATTGACTGTAATGCACAAACACGATAAAAAATTAATGCATATTTTATTTATTAAAACATACCTCGATTACCTATTAAGTTCATAAAACAAGCATATTAAATTCATACTTAAAGTTTAAATAAAAAAAAATAAAATTAAAATAGTACAAAAAGAATTAAATACGATAATAAACTATTCAACGATCATATAATGCATACGTAGGGAAATAAAAAATTGTATGCATTGTGCAAAACTATCAAAAGATTTTTGGTCTATAATTCGGAGCACATTGCTCAGAATTATAGACCAGAAATTTTTGTAAAGAAAATCGCTCGAATTCTCGTCCTCCTACATAGTGTAACGAACCGCACAGAACGCAGAGTAGTAAAAAGATATAGAACGGTATGTTTATATTTATAAATAGTTTTACAATTGATTGCCTTTAGTTAGTTAGTTTATTTTATTTTAGTTTATATTAGCATTATAGTTTTATTTTATATTTAGTTTTCTTAGAAAGAATTAGGTTTTAGGATAAATATTTTAATGAAATTGATATGAATACTATATAAATAAATGATATAAAGTTTTACAATTATTTACTGAAACTACGAAAATGTATTTTTTCTTAGTAGTGATGGCACCTTGCTATTATATTTAGATTCGATCAGGGTACCTGTCTGTGTTATGTCTCGGTATTTTATGTCCGATAATTCCTCTAGTCTATAAAGAAAGAGGAAGAAATAAATGCTTTTATTTATAATACACATACATACAAATTAGTCAGGTTTAAGGTGCTTAAAAACAAAACACATTGCGGTGTACCATAAACGGGTGCCAACTTCAGCATAGGCTATAGTAAAAATTACTGTAGCGCTGGTATTCTAGTTGGTCCCAGTGATTGACGTCAATGAAGGCCTTTGTGATACCTGATTTAATACGTATTGCAGGAATTGACTTTAAAAACAAATTTGTTCGGTCAGGTCAAAGTATACCCACTAATAAATCAAATAAAAACCTTGTGGCACCATATTATCTGTATATTTATCAAATCGGAACAATTAAACGCTATTCACAATAATACTATATGGTATGGTACTATTCGTAGTATTACTATATGCTATATGGTTGTAAGATATTGGTTTAAACATACAACATATTATTTTAATCACAAACCATATATTATGGCGTCACCGTAGCCATCGAATTATACAAGTTAAAATTATATCACATTTACTATTTCTCTCAATAATGACAACTGCTTATTTTTAGCGTATTTCCATTTCCCATCGCAAAAAACATATTATGCTTAAAAAAAATAAAACTTTGAATTAGCTATTCAAAAAGAGTGTAATAAAAGCATGCGCTGTCTCCTCTTTTTATTTATTGGTCTATGATAATGGAACACGCCGAAATCTTTGAAGCTGAAAACTCCCAGACCTTTTTGTTGAAGCATTGTTCATTGACTTTTAGTTTGAACGCCACTTTGCATTTGATCTAAATATCTATTCAATGGATGATATCATATCAGATTCAGTATTGTCTCAGTCGTAGTATTATATATTGAGATTTTGTGTTTTGTTGCCATAAATCTCTTTGGCAGAAAGACTAGGGTTAGATTATATTAGGCAAAGATTTGCAAGAATAGAACTTATTAATTATAAGTATTTTGAACCAGCGTGTTAGTAAATTAACACGCTGGTTAAAACAGTTTAATAGTCAGAAAAGTTATTTCCTTAGAAAAATATTTTCGTAACAATGGAGTTTAGTCAAGTAGGTATCTGTAATGAGCGACAAGTCATCGTAATAATGGTTTCATTTTATGTAACATAATCTATACAATTCAAACCTTTATCCATAAAATCGGCAAAAAACATCACGTTTGTTTTATGGGAGCCCCTATAATATTTATTTTATACAATTTATTTGCGGCAACATAAAACCTACCTCATCTGTGAAAATTTCAATTGTCAAACTGTCACGGTTCATGAGATACAGCCTGATGACAGACGGACAGAAAGACAGACAGAGGAGTCTTAGTAATAAGGCCCCGCATTTCCGTTTGGATACGGAACCCTACGGACTGGCCTTCATTTATTTAGAAGCTTAAGTTACTTAAATTATTTATTTCAGCTAAATAATACATACATACATAGACTCACGCCTGTTTCTCAGAGGGGTAGGCAGAGACAACAGATTTCCATTTGTCACGATCTTTGAATACTTCTTTTGCCTCGATTACTTTCATTATATTCTTCATACATGCTCGCCGGTTTAGGGTACTTCTGACCTGCCCTTTCTTGAGAACATCTCCAATTTGGTCAGAGAATGTTCGACGTGGTCTTCCCCTTCCGGTTGTCCCATTCACACAGGCCAGGTGTACTTCTTTTGTCAATCTTCTTTCATTCATCCTTTATCCTTTCTTTATGGCCAAACCATCTCAGCATGCCTTTTTCAATCTTTGTGACTACATCCTCTTTCACACCACAACGCTCTCTTACATCAGTATTTCGAATTCTGTCTCTCAAAGTCACACCACACATACTTCTCAGAGCTCTCATTTCCACTGCATTTATTTTACTTTAATTCTTTTTCTGCCATACCCAACTTTCACCTCCATACATTAAAGTTGGCACTAACACTTCATCGTGCACGGCTAGTCGAGCCTTCTTTGATACTTGCCGGCTACTCATAAAGGCGTGTAGTGCCCCATTCACTCTGTTCCCCGCATTTACTCTTCTAACAATATCTTTTTCATATTTCCCATCTCTCGTAAACAAAGTTCCCAAATATACAAACTCATTCACCTGTTCGACTTTCTCTCCTCCAATCACAATATCACACGCTGTCGTGTATTCACCTCTCTCAAATACCATTACTTTCGTCTTACCTACATTTATTTTCATCCCTTTCCTTTCAAAAGATTCATGCATATTTGTTACCATCACCTGCAATTCGTCCGCCGATGATGCAAGTAAAACTTGATCATCAGCGTAAAGCAGACATTTGATGAGTAAGTCATTCATCCTTACACCGCATTCACTTTCTTTCAAATCTTTTAAACAGCTATCCATGAATAGGTTAAACAACCACGGTGACGCTACACATCCCTGTCTAACACCCTTTTGGATGCTAAACCACTCGGTGTATGACCCGTTAATCCTCATGCAAGCTCTGGAATCCCTATAAAGAGATTTCAGTGCTTGAACAAGGCTGTCGTTCAACCCATACATGGACAGTACCGACCATAGTTCATTCCTCAACACTCTATCATAGGCCTTTTCTAAGTCTACGAAGGCACAGTAAACCTTTTGGTTTTTGCCCAAAAACTTCTCTACTATGCTTCGCAGAGAAAAGACCTGATCCGTGCATCCCATTTCTTTCCGAAAACCCGCCTGTGCATCCCATATTTTCGCATCGGTTTCTTTCACAACTCTTTCAACCAATACTTTTGCATACAACTTACCAACGACGCTGAGCAGACTAATGCCCCTATAGTTTTTACGGTCTTGCCGTGAGCTTTTCCCTTTGTAAAGAGGTACAATGACAGCCTTGCACCAATCACTTGGCACTTGGCCGGTGGTATAGTATAAATTGAAAAGGCTGCACAGCTGACTCGCTATGACGCCATGTCCAGCCTTCAGCATCTTGGCAGTTATCCTGTCATACCCTGGTGACTTACCTGATTTCATACCCTTAATAGCTTTCACAATCTTATCCATACCAATTTCATCTTTAAATTTGTTCTTGTCTATACTTAGTGAACTACGTTCACTCTCTATTACACCTCTTTCATACAAACTTTCAAAATACTCCTTCCAACGTTTTAACACGCATTCTTCCCCTTTCACTATATTTCCATCTTGGTCTCGTATGGATTTCAGTTCTGAGTTTTGAGTTATGCCTCTTACTGATCTAACGGATTTCCAGAAAAACTTAATGTTCGTCTGAAAATCCTTAGACAACCTTCTATCAAAATTATCCTTTTGTTCATTTTTCTTTTCGTTCACCACATCCTTTACAATTCCTTTCATTTTCCTATAATCATTCTAGGCTCTTTCTACATCCTCATTCGTCGCCTTATGCATTCGTTCGTTTGCTCTGGTGGCTAGCGAGTCTAACCACGCTTTCTTCTTTTCACATACAACTTTTTGTACACTTTTATCCCACCAAATATTCTTCATCTTTCTTCTCTACTTCTCTTTATTGCACTACATACTTCACCAGCTACACTCACCACACCTTCTTTGACTACCTTCCATAGCTCTTCTACTTCTCTTATGTCTTCAGATCCCTCAAACTTCTCAACCAACTTACTTTTGTACTCATCTGCCACTTCTTCCTCTTGCAGTTCCTCTACTTTTATTTTCCCTAGTACACTTTTAGTCTCAGGGATTCGGTGGCGCCATTTTTTGAATAGACCACTTATTCCGCTCATTACCAGAAAGTGGTCTGTATGAATTGCGGTCCCACGATAGACTCTTGTGTCTAGAACATTCTTTCTCAGTCTTTCATCTACAATCACGAAGTCAATCATACTCTTTCTCACATTTTTCCTCTCTCGTAGGGATTCTTTTATGTTCAAACATAGTATTTGTAACACAAAGACCCCATTCCAAACATATCTCAAGCAGACTGTACCCATTCTCATTCTCACTCTCGTCACCGAATTGACTATAATAGTACTCTTTCAAAACCATCACGTTTTACCCCAACCCATACATTAAAATCACCTAACATTATTACTCTTTCATTATACCGACTTAACCGCAACACATCTCTCAGGGTCTCCCAGAATGCCTTTCTTTCCTCTTGTTCTCGCTGTATTACAACTGCACCCATATCTACAGGAGCGTACACTCCTACTAGGAAGATACGGGTCATACCAACTTTCATTCTCAACCACATTACTCTTGCATTCACGCATTCGAACTCAGTCACACACTCAGACATACTTGTGGAAAGAATGAGACCCACACCTTGGCAAGCTTGGGTGGTGTTCGGTACTCCAGACCAATACGCCGTGTATAGTCCGTGGTTTGTAGTATCACACCCTTTCCGCTTCGTCTCATCCAAACACAACACATCGATCCGCTTTTCACTCATCAGCTGACATACTTCGTCCATCTTACCTTCTATTCCTGCTCCAACATTCAACGTAGCAAAACGGCTCTCCGTTTACCACTTTTCGCCCCTCTGGGAAACGAGACGTGACGGGTGGCGGACCACGTCACCGCCATTTAAAGGATTAAAAGTAATTGTATTCATTGCGTTCCCACGAGTATTAGGGACTAAACGGTCTACCCTCGCAGAGCCCTATACGGGGGTAAGGCGGATCCATGCTGTGTCCTATGACCGCCAACATAGACACCCTCCGTTATCGACCAGAATACCCTCTGGCCATGGATCCCTCAGCACGGGTCGGATAACACTTTGGATCGGGGTTTTGTTTCAGGTATGCTCCCTCGGACTAAATAGCTCATTAGTGCTCGTCCCCTGCGTCTCGGTGAGCGTACAGTAAGCCAGCTAACTCGGCCTGTGAGCGCCGCCGTTGGTATGCATAATTATGCTTACTCTTCCGCCGCCGCTCTAAGTTACTATCCTGTACTGATAGTAACTATGCTATCGTAGGCCTCTGATTAATAAATAATAATAATAATAATATCTAGGGACAATGTCACACAGATCATCCTAGCCCCAAACTAAGCAAAGCTTGTACTATGGGTACCAGGCGACGATATACATACTTATATAGATAGATAAATACTTAAATACATAGAAAACATCCATGACTCAGAAACAAATATTTGTGCTCATCACACAAATATTTGCACTGACCGGGATTCGAACCCAGGACCACCAGCTTCGTAGGCAGGAGCACTACCAACTAGGCAACGGTGACTGTCAAATGAAATCAAAATTAACTAAGCAAACGAAAACTTGGCAACTAGCTAGATATCGGAACTAC
This sequence comes from Pseudoips prasinana, assembly GCA_951640165.1. Taxonomy (NCBI): domain Eukaryota; kingdom Metazoa; phylum Arthropoda; class Insecta; order Lepidoptera; family Nolidae; genus Pseudoips; species Pseudoips prasinana. The sequence goes on along the minus strand of OX621259.1, from coordinate 9,449,641 downwards.
TAAAAATCAATTCAAATATTTGCTAAACTTAAAACTTTTGGTCATGAGTACTTAACCTATTTTCTTTATTATTCAATGGCTCTCATATTTTCTCAAAGGAAACGTTCGTACCACCTCCATTTACATACCAGAAACCCTTACCGAACGCTTTTAAAACCCAATAAACACTAATTCACGCTTAAACTGGACTTATTCTTGCAATGATATCTCGCCACGGCACACAATGTTTTGTTACCCCACAAACATCTTGGACTGGAGCCAATGTTGTGGGGTGAAAGTGATTAGAGAAGAGCGACTTTGTCAACTTCGCTACTTAAACTTGTTATGCCGCATTTATGTTGTGTGCTGTGTGGCTGACCGCAAGGATATCACCACCCCATCTCATCCCGCCCAAGTCATCCCGAGGGAATATCTACCAGATAACAAGCAGTAGTGTACTATTGCACATTGATCCCCAGCCCGTTTGTGATGTGTGGCGATTATAGCGTAATTCTCTAAATTTTTTTTTTTATATATATAATAGGTTGGCAAACGAGCAAGTGGGTCACCTGATGGTAAGTGATCACCGCCGCCCATGGACACTCGCAACACCTGAGGAGCTGCAAGTGCGTTGCCGGCCTTTAAGAAAAGAATAGGCTCGCTTCTTGAAGGTTGCCATGTCATACCGGATCGGAAATATCTCCGCAGCTAATTGATTCCACAGAGCGGTAGTGCGCGGTAAAAAGTTTCTTGAGAAACGCACAGTGGTAGATGACCACAATGATGGACACAACTCCATTGCGGAAATAATTTTGCGCATCATTTGGCTGGCATGATGATGATGATGACTTATATCAGATGATCAACTTATCACAGTTCCAAGCCTGCTATGCAATAATAAGATTCGCATGTACGTACATATAGAAGCTCAGAAAGTAAGTAAACAACCGGGGTCATCGCTCAATCCCTTATTTAAAGATCTTCCCATGTCCGTTGAAGGAGTCCTCCACTGAAGCGTAAAAAAGCTTTATCATAAACTGTATTTATTGGAAAGCTCCTTGGCTTATGTTAATAATTTTCAAATAGGATAAATTATGTCCTAAATTTCATGATTTTCGAAATAAACACCAAGAGTTCATCTAGAATTAACATACGCACATTTATGAATACACATACAAACGCTAAATCCTACAGTTAGCTCAGAGACCTCCTTTGATGAATATCTGTTGAGTTAGGCAGTCTCAAAATACATACCTAAAAGCAAAATAGAGCACAGTTACAGTAGATTCCATTCATGTTACATTTTGTACATTTTATACCAGAGAAAAGTAATATAAAGCAGGGGGTGTATAACCCCATAATTTTATATATATGAAAGTTTAGTGCATAGTTCCATTGGGGGATATCATTTAAAATTATATTACGTTTTACTTCACTGCGCATTAACCCAATACTATCCTTATCTTATCTTTAATAATGGTTTCATATCTTAAGGAAACTTCCATAAAAAGCTTCAAGCAAGTCTATTAATCGTAATCTATCCATCAACATAGAAACAGAAATGTTGAAATCCTTAGTAACCACCATAGCCCGAAGAATAGCCAAACTGAAGTGGCAGCTCTCAACTCTCAACTCATAGCTAGATCATAAACTGGAAAACGCAGCGTGGGAAAGTCCTCCACAAGGTAGATATTATACGTGGAACGATCCCCGTTTCCATAAATGAGACTTTAGTAAGAAAAACAGTGGCGTATAATTAATAGGTCAACGGAAATCTCTAGAAATGTCTTGTAGTAAGTGGCTGAATGTATAAAGTTTACTTCTCCACATCTTTTTAGAGCGACGCGGGATATTAGTTATTTATTTATTTATTCATACATACAGCTACCATTACAGGTAAAACCCAATTCGATAGCGCTAGATTTACAAAAAACGTATATGACTAATATTATTAACATTATCAAAATTATCATCATTATTAAAATTATAAACTTTATTATTTTGATATATGTAGATTGATTGCAGAGTTTACTCTTTGAAGCCACTTCTTGGTTACACACCATCATCATCATCATCATATCAGCCGAAAGACGTCCACTGCTAGACAAAGCCCCCCCCCAAAGATCTCCACAATTGCTGGTCTTGCGCTATTCGCATCCAGCAGTTTCCAGCGACCCGCACAAGATCATCGGTCCATCTTGTAGGGGGCCTGTCCACGCTACGTCTTCCGGTTCGTGGTCGCCACTCGAGAACCTTTCTGCCCCAACGGCCGTCGGTTCTACGAGCTATGTGCCCCGCCCACTGCCACTTCAGTTTTGCAATTCTTCGGGCTATGTCGGTGACTTTGGTTCGCCTGCTTGGTTACTAACAGGAACTAATTAATACCATTGATGTTAGTTCGATCAGCGTATAACTTGTACCACAAATAAAGCCGGCACGCAAGACTGTCACTTGTTTATGGGCAAAAAGCACTAGGCCAGTGTAAAGTGTACCTACCTGAACACCGACGAATTCAGTCTTTGAAGATTATGTTGTAACGCTGTACTAGATAAGTTGTCCGCTAAACTATTAGCAATGAACCTTTTTTTGCACATAACAACATAAATCATCATCATCATCCTCATGTCGTCCACTGCTGGACATAGGCAACCACCAAAGGTTGTCAAAGAATTTGACGTAGTCACCGCTCTTGGCATGCGAGTTGGCGACCACAGACCATCACTGCTGGACAAATACCTGCACAATTGCCGGTCTATCTGCTTCCAGCGGTTTCCAGCGACCCTAGTAATCCAGTCCAGGGAAAACAAAAATTAAATTCACTTAAGCATCTTCTACAGCAGGGTTTTTCAACCTGTGGGTCGCGACCCCCTGGGGGATCGCAATTCCTCTATAGGGGGGTCGCGAAATTTCTATAGGGAAGTTGCAAAAACTTTAAGGTTTAGCGCGAAGTTCCAAAACTTTGCCTCTTGACAACCACCTAACCTCTGAATGATAAAGTCAATTTTAGTGGAGTGCTTTCTATTCCAATTCTTCACAAATTTTAACGATGTATGTATCCGAACCATATGAAAGTTAATAAAAATCTTGGATTCAATATGTGTCACAAAATAAAAGAAACGGAAAAAAGCGGGTAAAAATACGGGGGGTCGCGTGATGAAAAAGGTTGAAAACACTGTTCTACAGGGTTGCAAACCAACGTCCCAACAGAGGTCACCCTGGTGGTCGAGACTGCACAACTGCAGTCTAGATGGATGGCAACCACCAGGGTGATCTTTGTTGGGACGTTGGTTTGCAACCGCGTAGAAGATGCTTACTTATTAATGCAAATGAATATATTTTGTGGAAACTGTTCCTTTCATTGAAATCAATTCATTGCTCACACGATGACGCTATAGAATTTATCTGTACCATATTAAAATTCTAGTTATCAGCTTGGCATAAATTTGAATTAATAACAGACTTATAAAAGCGTCTGGCGTCTCCTCATGTCAACCACTGCTGGATATAGGCGATCCCCAAAGGTTTCTACAACGTTGCAGAATTTTCCGTAGACACCGCGTTTGGTGAGTTTACGAACCCAGTCCGCCAGTCTATCCGCATCCATCGATTACCAGCACTCTCAAAAGTTTATCGGTTCATCTTATAAGGGTTCTGCCCATGCTGCTTCTTCGTAGACGCCACTCAAGAACCTTTCTGCCCCAGCGGCTTAGAGTTTTACTCGGTATAAAAATAATATCCAGGGACATTATTTACACTCGGCCATCTGATCCCAAACTAAGCAGAGCTTGTACTAAGGAAACCAGATAACTGATTTCTACATATACTATTTTTTTATTGTAAATACCTACATACTTATACAGATAATTGCATCCAGACTCAGGGCAAACAGACATGTTCGTGCACACAATTACTACGAACAACTGTTTGGGGTGGGAATCAAACCCACGACCAGCGGCGTGAAAGGCAAGCGTCTACCAACCACGCCAACTGGCCCGTCAAATATTTATCACACTAATATTATAAAGGCGAAAGTTTGTGACTGTGTGAGTGTGTATGTTTGTTACTTCTTCACGTCTAAACGGCTGAAGCGATTTTAATAAAATTTGATATTGAGTTAGCTGATACCCTGGATTAACACATAGGCTATAATTTATAAAATTTAACGCGGGTTAAGCCGCGGGATACAGCTAGTATGTGTATATAAATAACACAAACACCACCCAATTTCCTGTAATTCAATTTGTAGCTACACTTTTCATTGAATCGAACGCTCATCCATTACTTAAATATTAACCGACCGCAAATCGAAAGCACGTCCAATCATTCAGCGCTACCACAATTATAACCGCACGAGACTAACGGAAGGTGCATCTATAAATCGGCTACATAAACATACTCGTACTATCGTCCCGTCCGACGCGGATTGATGAATAAGTAAATGGATCCGTTGCAATTATACTGGAAACATGGGACGATGCTAATTGCACAGATAAATGTGCAATTAGCATCAGCAACAGCACACCAACCTACCACAATCTGTCAAATTTCCCCAATTGAAAGTGTATCGTATGCTTATGCGATAAAGTTGAAAATCGATGAGAGAAATTTTGACAGATTGGGGTAGCTTGATGTGCTGGCGTCTGTACATACTAGCCGCTGGATTGTTGACTTGATTTTTTTATTTGAGGCTTTTGATTGGACTATTTGGTAATCCGCACGAATCATAGTCCCTTAATTATTATACGACCCTAGTCAGTTGTTCAAGCCGCCCAGTAAGCTTCTGACATGGCTTAACGACTGTTGTCTAATGACTACAACACTTAACGTGTCATCCGAAGCACGGAAACACTCAAAGGGGGAGAAATTAAACCACTTTAGCGGCCTAGTTATTTAACCTCACCGGTCGCTTACGGACCAATAAGAGCATCTAGCTATGAGCGAACCATAGTTTATATAATGATATAGACTGAAGAATTGCCAAGCTGAAATGGCAGAAGGCAGGGCAGTGGCCGGTTGGCGTGGTTGGTAGATTATTTTTTCTTTTTAATAATAATAATATCTAAGGACAATGTCACACAGATCATCCTAGCCCCGAACTAAGCAAAGCTTGTACTATGGGTACCAGGCGATGATATACATACTTATATAGATAGATAAATACTTATATACATAGAAAACATCCATGACTCAGAAACCAATATTCGTGCTCATCACACAAATATTTGCACTTACCGGGATTCGAACCCAGGACCACCAGCTTCGTAGGTAGGAGCACTACCAACTAGCATTGACCCTAGTCACTTGTTCAAGCCGCTCAGTAAGCTTTTGACATGGCTTAACGACTGTTGTCTAATAACTACAACCGGGGCCGATTACTTAACGTGCCCTCCGAAGCACGGAGACACTGAGAAATTAAACCACTTTAGCGGCCTAGTTACTTAACCTCGCCGATTGCTTACGGACCAATAAGAGCATCTAGCTATGAGTGACTCATACAGACTGAAGAATTACCAAGCTGAAATGGCAGTAGGCAGAGCAGTGGCTGGTCGGCGTCGTTGGTATATGCTTGCCTTTCACGCCGCAGGTCGTGGGTTCGATTCCCATCCAGAACAGATATTTGTGTGCATGAGCCTGTCTATTTGTCCTGAGTCTGGATGTAATTAATTATCTATATAAGTATGTATTTACAAAAGAAAATAAGTATATTATTATGTAGTAATTCAGATATTTGTTTCCCATAGTACAAGCTCTGCTTTCACACTGATATCATAAAGGCGAAATTAGTGACTGTGTGAGTTTGTTTCTTCTTCACGTCTAAACGGCTGAGGCGATTTTAATAAAATTTGGTATGGAGTTAGCTGATACCCTGAATTAAAACCTAGGCTACAATTTATAAAGTTTAAAGCGAATAAAACCGTGGGGCGCAGCTAGTAATATATTATATCCGAAGATATTATTATTTATAATTATGGGCAATGGCTTATTTGGAATCAGAGTTATTTAAGATTCATTATATGTGTATATATAAAGAATCTGTATGCATAAAAAATAAAGATTAACAGGAAAAAATGTTATGGAAAACAGGAGAATACTATTGTAAAAACTTAGTATATAAGTATAAATATATAATTAGATTTAGTAAAACTTAAGAGAACATGTTAAATTAGATTATAGACTTAGTAATAATGTAGAAAAATATCGAATTAACCAGTACCTCAAAGAAGTTTACTGAAACAATCTGACAGAGTAAGCATGGAAAAGAAAATACAAAACAAATTGCCTCCAAATATTTTTACCTATATAATGTCTCTGACCTTTGCCAGAGAATAAAATTGTAAAACAAAAACACAAAGCCACTGCCCATAATAATGTCCTCCAAACCGAATTTCGGCAGCGAGTCTCAATGGAGACTAGCCAATTGCGCAGGAAATATTATAGTGCACAAGTGTGTGCGCCAACACAGGGGCACTTTCTATTCCATCACTCTCATGATCCGGTGGGACGAGTAGCGGAACACCGGAAAGAAATCAGGTGTAGGAATGGCTTTACATGCTCTCCGAGAGGAGAGTATATTACCGCCAACTCCCAAACATCGGTTATATACTGAGATTTTTTTCTTTTAGCAGAATAATCCCAATATCACTTTTGGCCGACCCGGGATTTCTACCCAGGACCTCGTTATCTCTATAGGTCAGGTACAGGACCGACGGCTTTTCGTGCTCTCCGAGGCATGGGGGTGTGATACCGCCAACTTCCAGACTTTGAGCTGACACTGAGAAATTTCTTTTTACGGAATAATCCCTAAATCACTTTTCTTCTTCTTTACTGCCCATACGGTAAAGACAGAGCAGGTCTTAAACCTTTCTAGCTGGCCTTTGATTACTTACATGAACAGTATGAGCTGTTTCCCAAGTACAGATAAAGTCCGTGTGATAAGACTAAAAGCGGACTATTTAATAGTCCGGTTCCAGTCCATATAGCAGGATCATGTCAACTTGTTACACATAGTTGGGTTTAACAACGCGCAACTGACAAATTGTACCAACATTTTGTAGGTAACATTTACATCACATCAGTAGATACAGATTCACTACAAAATCAGACTTTAGTACCTACGTAATAAGCTATCAAGATCAAGGAGTTTCCACCGATGAGACTTTAAATTCGTTCTATAAATAAAATAAATATCTTGATACAATTAACAAATTCCCATCTGAGTCCACACTAGGTAGAGCCTGTACAATGTCGACCTGGCAACTGATAAACGACACAACCGGAAAGAGTTCAGGTACAGGACCGACGCCGCGGCCGCTATAAGTGCTGTCTGAGGCACGGGGATATAATACCGTCAACGCCCAGACTTCGGGCTGATTCTGAGAAATATATCTATACAGAAAAATTTAAAATCACTTTTGGCCCGATCCGGGATTTGAACCCAGGACCTGCGGTTGAACACGTTACCGCTAGGCTAACGAGGCAGTGCCATTAATACATATACTAATACACAACCGGCGAGCATGTATGAAGAATATAATGACAGTAAACGAGGCAAAAGAGGTGTGCAAAGATCGTGACAAATGGAAATCCGTTGTCTCTGCATATCTCTCTGGGAAACAGGCGTGAGTCTATGTATGTATGTAATACACAACATAATAGGTAAGTCGCTGTCAAATTAGCTATACAAAATCGCTGCCAATTATGAAGAGCCTAACATAGAACTAAGCTCATTGGACGCTATAAAAACTTCAACCATTCTTTCTAAACATCTCCAAAACCACTTTCATGCCAAATCCGCGAACCCTTGTCTAAAACGCCGTACATTTGATGACTAGTTTCCAAATATCATTCAAGTGAACCGCAATTTCCACCTTTGGCCCGACCCGGGATTTGGACCCAAGACTTACATATATGCGGATGGACACGCTATCAGCAACGAAATAGTGTCATTAATACAAACAATAATGCAAAACATAATAGTTAAGTCGCAGTCAAATTAGCTGTAGTTACAAAATCGCTGCAAATTATGAAAAGCCTAACACAGCTCATTGAACATTAAATTTCAACCAGTCTTTCCAAAAATCTCCTAACCCACTTTCATGCCAAATCCGCGAACCCTTGTCTAAAATGCCGTATATTTGAAGCCTAGTTTCCAAATATCATTCAAGTGAACCGCAATTTTCATCTTTGGCCCGACCCGGGATTTGTACCCAAGACTTACATATATGCGGTTGATCACGCTACCACCAACGAGGCAGTGTCATTAATACACAAAGTAATGCAACACATAATATTTAAATCGCTGTCAAATTAGCTGTACAAAATCACTGCCAATTATAAAGAGCCTAACACAGCTCATTGAACACTAAAAACCTTCAACCAGTCTTTCCAAATATCTCCTAACCCACAATTTGCACCCAGGACTTATCTGAGTTTCAACACGCTACCACCAACGAGGCAGTGTCATTAATACACAAAGTAATGCAACACATAATAGTTAATACGCTGTCAAATTTGCTGTTCAAAATCGCTGCCAATTATGAAGAGCCTAACACAGCTCATTGGACACTAAAAACCTTCAACCAGTCTTTCCAAATATCTCCTAACCCACTTTCATGCCAAATCCGCGTACCCTTGTCTAAAATGCCGTACATTTGAAGCCTAGTTTCCAAATATCATTCAAGTGAACCGCAATTTTGCTTTCTTTAATTTCCCTTTTAACCATCGCTCATGTTGTCTGTCTTTTTCGCGTGACCTCAGACGGTGGTGGAATCATTTCTGACAAATGAATTTTATTAATCGTGTTTTGGATTACAGATTAGATTTTGGCGTTCTAAATGTAAGACTAGTTATGCTAATGTGTTGTGTTGTGTGTATTACGTTTTATTTATTACAAGGCACTGACCACATTTAAATCGCTTTGGAGTTCTATGTTATGAAGAACCGCGTTTTTGTTTAGAGTTCTGCGGTTTTCATTTAGAAATAATGCGAAAAGCCAAAGATATTACTGATTATATTTGACGGGCCGGTTGGAATGGTTGGTAAATGCTTTATAGTGCCGCAGGTCGTGGGTTCGATTCCCACATAGGACAGATATTTGTGTGCCTGAACATGTCTGTTTCTTTTGAGGGTGGATTATCTATATAAGTATTTATTTACAAAAGGAAAGTAATATATCAGTTATCTGGTTTCCACACAAGCTCTGCTTAGTTTGTGATCAGATGGCCGTGTGTGAATAATGTCCCAGGATATTTTATTATTATTATGTGTTGTTATGTATTACGTATTGCATATTCAGTATAGATTGCCAGAGTCCACAGTCAGGAACTAGATATGCCGTATATTTGCATAATAAAGGTTTTAGAAATTATTTGCCCACGCCTCCGCTAGTCGTCAGAATCACACATGTTAGTGTATTTGATGTTAATGTAGTATTTAAATTATTTTATCTAATTGAAATTGTATGAATCTCATTTATATTATTATTTTGTGATTTAATGTTATTTTTTTTCGGACACCCCTAGGTATATATTTCTATCTTCATCACTATATTAAATTCTTTTTATTTGTATTATTAATGTATTTAGTTTATCAAATATCTGTTATTACATACTATAGTATGTAATGGGGGTTAACTATCCGTGGACCCCACAGTCAGGCGCTATCAGAATATCAGTGCTGTCGCAATATTGCGACGGCCAATGCTGAGATAAATGCCTGTTCACCTAGAACGGACTACCGAATATTAAGTATAAAATTTTCTTTGTTTGTTTTTCTGTTATTGTATAATTTCGTTGTTATGTCCGTCCTGGTAATGAATAAATGATTTATTCTTTCTTTCTTTCTATATCATAAGGTACTGGCCACATTTAAATTGCTCTAGTGTTCTATGTCATGAAGAACCCCGTTTTTGTTTTAAGTTCTGCGATGGTAATTAAGTTTAACAGGCATGAAATAATGCGAAAAGCCAAAGCTATTACTTTATTTGCCGGGCCGGTTGGCTTAGTTGGCTGGCTTGCCTATTACGCCGCAAGTCGTGGGTTCGATTCCCACCCAGGACAGATACGTGTGTACAAGAACATTTGTTTGTCCTGTGTCTGGGTGTAATTATCTATATAAGTACGTATTTACAAAAGAAAAGTAGTATATGTAGTATATCAGTTCTCTGGTTTCCATAGTACAAGCTCTGCTTAGTTTGGGATTAGATGATCGTGTGTGAATAATGTCCCATATTATTATTATGTGTTGGTGTTGGTATGTATTATGTTTTATTTATTATAAGGCACTGGCCACATTTAAATCGCTCTAGAGTTCTATGTTATAGAGAACCGCGTTTTTGTTTAGAGTTCTGCGATTTTCATTTAGTTTAGCTGACATGAACAATAATGCGAAACGCATACCTATTGTTCTAAAGTGTAATGACCCTTTCTTATTTCTTTTAAGAGGAATCCTTTGCATGCCACCCGCAAAAGGTGTCTGCAGGTAGGTATGACGGGCTTGCCCCGACTAAACCTAATCTGTCGTGGACTTCTCGTGGCATCTATTGGGGGCAGCCCCGGGAAAAGGTTAATGACCCTAACTGTTAAGCCAGACAACTGTTAAGTAAATAATTCGGGGTAGGGATTGAAGCTACGACCTCTGAATTTTAATTGTCCTGATAAATCTTTGTGTGATGAGCACGAGTATTTGTCCGGTGTCTGGGTGTAATTTCTTTTTAATATGTATGTGTTTACAAATATATAATTATGTTTGTCAAGTATCTCGGAGCTGCGGTGGCAGTAAGAGAAAAGAGACAACGATCGGACTGGCAGGAATCGGCAACTCGGGAGGGTAAACTCTACCAAGGGGTACGTGTCCCGAACACCTGGGACATGGCAAAAAAGGGGCACTGGAACAGCATACCTACGTTTCTGGGCTCCTCGCATCAGACGCCAAGAGAAGTCCACGGCAGGTTAGGTTTAGTAGGTGCGAGTCCAACATACCCACCCGCCAACACTTGCTATGAATGGTATACGTAGGCTTCCCGTTGTCTTATTTATACATATAATAAAATCTTAGATGAGTCAAAACTGTACATTGAAAATTTTACTTGGGGCGTGATTTTCAATCGATATCGTAGCCAAAAATTATTTAGAATTTTTGTCCGTTTGTCTGTATATACATATGTCCGGGCTATACTAAAAAAATACTGCATGGATTTACTTCGATTTTTGCATGAATATTACTCAGAGGTCGGGTCAATATATAGGCTACATATTATCACGCTATCACCTACGGGGTAGGAGCTGTGACAATTAATAAAATTTAACGGGAGTAAAACCGCGGGGCACAGCTAGTCAAAAATAAAGAAATACTCAGGCTAAGCTATTACAGTCATTAATTATTTTAGCAACCTAGTATTAAATCTTACCATTTATTATCGTCGAAAAATGCTTTAAGACCTAGCCTTGACCCGCCTCACCGTTGTAAGTATATTTTAAGTCAAAATGTAATATTCACTTAATTCACCTTTACTCAAAATGTCAAATCAAATCACCATATAGGTAGATACATGGTAGATGTTAAAATGTGGTCCTGGACAATATATAGGCTCATATTCAACCTTTTGAAGGTGTGCAAAATTATTATTATAAATAACAAAACTTGGATCATCGGCGTCAGGTTGCAAGCTTATCGGTTTTCTACAGGCTGTTTCATGGAGACTGCGCTCAAGACCTCCATGAACTTATCCCTCCATCTCCCTTTCTTCATCGGACTACAAGACGTCGGGAAGCTCTCCACCACTATGTTGTTGACATCCCATTATGCCGTACGAAGCGTTTTGCTTCTTCTTTCATCATACGCACGGCTAAGCTATGGAACAACCTCCCAAACGACGAGTCTTTCCAGACTAACATAACATGGGTTTATTCAAGATTAGAGTGAACAGGCATCTTATGGGTACGCGCGGTCCACCATCAACCACATCTTTACTTACCATCAAGTGAGATCGTGGTCAAACGGAAACACATTTTACATTAAAAAAAACATTATTTAACTTATTTTTTTGACTGACCCAACTCCATTGTGCTAATCTTTTGGGGAGGCTTTTATGCAGCAGTGGATGTCTTTCGGCTCACATAATGTACTGATGGTGTAATAAATTGTTGATGAACCGAATAAATTTGCAGAACTATAATAGTTCTATAATAGTTTAATCTAAATACTGTTACTAACATTCCCGTTACGTCGCCCAGTACTTTAATGACATAATTTACATTTTAATTCACTACAAAATTGAAACATGCACCCTAGTCATTACGTGTCAGTATTGAACAAAACTTGCTCGTTTTAAGACCATTTAAGAGCAATAGGGACAAACACTCGATCTCACAATCAGACAAACTTATGTCGAACACGGTTTCATTAGTGCTCCACTACAAATTGTAACATTACTTACTCCGTTGGGGCCTATAAACGTTAATTTACGTACAAGTTCTATAAGAGGCTAGAACAATATAAGTTCCTCGAAGATTTATGGGTTAAATGTATTAACTTCTTGTGACCAGTTCAACTAACAAAAGTAGATGTGTTAAATTAACGCTAGATAGCGGTTAAGCAAATTTCGTGCTTATTTAAATGGTCAAAGAGTTTAAAATAGGCTTCAGCCAGTAATAAAAACAAAGGTAATTACTTTCCTAAAATTGAATTATAAACTGTAATATCATTTACTAAAACTGCTTCAAACTATTCGGGATATCAAAATACTCAAATTAGCACAGGAAAAGATGCACTAAGTATTCTCCACTATCATAGTCTTCTGAAATTGAATCCGGCACGAATCACGGCACGAATCAGTCCGGCATCAATCATCGATCAATTTACATTTATCAAGAGATAAATATATAAGATCCTATCACTTGTGGGGTTCCGCAGGGATCTATATTAGGGCCCTTGCTTTTTCTAATCTACATAAATAACATTCAAGAACTTAAATTACATGGCCATCTCACGCTATACGCCGATGATACCTGTCTGTTTTATTTTGGCTCCTCTATTCATTCAATCATTTCTCAAGCACAAGCAGACTTAAACGTTTTGCACTTATGGTTTCAACATAATTTACTAACTATTAATATTTCTAAAACCTGTTACATAATATTTAAAGCATAGAATAAAATTATACCTCCACACACATCATTATTAATAAATAACGAACCCTTGCAGTAAATATCATGTGAAAAATATCTCGGATTAAGAATTGACAGTAATTTATCATGGCATGCTCACTTGGATCACATAAAAACTAGACTATCGTCACTACTGGGATCACTTCGGAACATAGTTAAATGCATTCCAAACAAATTGCGCCACAGTATTTACAATGCTTTAGTTAAACCACTTACATTATCTAATAGAAATCTGGGGTAATACAGTTAAGAAAAAATTAGGAGAGCTACAAATGATGCAAAATAAACTTATAAAATTAATTTTTAACTATCCACACCTTACTCCAATACGTAAAATCTACGAAGAAACTAAAATTATGAATTTAACACAAATATTTACGTACAACACCTGCATTTTTAGTCGGAAAGTTCTTAACAAAAATATTAAATCTAGTTTATTTTTCATCAAAATCAAGCACACAACACAACGTAGTACTCGCCGGGCGAGTTTTTTGGTCTTAACTAAGATTAGGACAAATTAAATTATGGCAAGAAGATGCTGACTTATCAAGGGGCACAGATGTACAACAAACTACCACCAGACATTAAACATGTAATATTAAACACTCTAATCAAATAAATAAATCTAATGTATTCAAAACCCGATTATTTCAATATGTACAAAAATCTTACTTAATATCTTAACCTCGGGAAAGTGGGTACATTAGATGAGTACCACACCTTATCATAATAATGATGTATGTACTTCGGGAAACTACGAACTCGACCTTATGTAATTTATTATAAGTTATTATTTATTGTTCTGAAGTAAGTGACTTATTTGTTTTTATTGAGAATAAAGAATCTTTAAACCTAAGATTCTGTAACATTTCATATCTCTCGAAGCGTTACAGAAATTATTTCACGAGTATAAATCCAACAAAAAAAAGAAATTAATACTAATTCACTGTGCTCTAATTATCTCGGTCACGACAAAATCAGTACTATCATCAATTAAACTACTATATATACTGTACTATATATTACTACAAACATGTTCTAACGATTTACAAACGCTTTTAAATCTGATTCAAGAAACAAATTTTTATTTTCGAAACGCAGACGTACATCTCGGAAATACAGAAAAAGTTTCAAACTAACCGGACGAATCTATTTTTATTTTCCCAATTAAAATCTTTACCAAATCTCCGTGACACCCAATACTAACTAACTATTCAGGATATCAAAGGACCCAAAATGGCAGAGGTAAAGGTGCACTAGCCCCACTATCACAGCGCGCTGAAACTGTAATCCGGCACGAATCACCAGAGATAGGTAAAGAAGGAGCGGTACCGTAACATTTCATAACTCTGTGCGTTATATCCAATATTAATGCATAGAATGGATAACTTACCTCTGTACCCTGGACCTTGAGCTTCATATGGTCTTCTCGAGTGGTCTTCCCGTCTTTTCTCTTCTTCCAACAGTAGCCATCGCGTCGGTATCGGACTTTCTTGCGGCTGTATAGCAACATGGAGCCGCTTTTTGGCCTAGAACAAAAGAAATCAGTATGTGAATCATTTAATTCCTTCTTATACGTCTGATGTTATTATACTGTGATGTAGGTATCTTAGATTGCCCAACGTTGATATGATAACACGTTGCTTTGTTCTACGATTATTTCCTAACAATTAAGGGCAATTTAAATAATCTGTAAAATTGATTTCTCTTTGTGTTTTTTATTTGGACTTCTAAAAGTAATATGTAATTAGATCCGTATTTTTGGATAAGATGTTCACCAATTACTTCGGCATTATTAAACCTATTACTATATAAATGTGGATGTTTGCAATGTATAGACGCCAGCACATCAAGCTTCCCCCAATCTGTCAAATTTCCCCAATTGAAAGTGAACTTTATGTTATTGTGATAAAGTTGAAAATCTATAAAAGAAATTTGACAGATTGGGGTAGATGGATGTGCTGGCTTCTGTACTATGCTAATTACGCTATTCTACTATGATCACCTTGGTGATATTATCTATTTCCTTTGATCAACCGCGAATACAATATGTATGATGTTCATAGGCGAATCAGAAAAAAAAAATATTTTTGTAGTTTTGATTTTAGGATTCTTCATTCTTCGATTTTATTCGTTGTGTAAATATTTAATAAGTAGTAATATTCAACTGCAAATAATGAGTTACTAAGTTCATACCCCCGGATTGGGTCCAAAAGTTAGTTGGGGTTTTTCTGTCAAGTTCTAGATTCTCAGTATCAGCCGAAGTCTCGGAGTTGGCGGTATTACACCCTCGTGTTTCGAAGAGCACGTGAACCCGTCGGTCCTGTACCTGATATTTTTCCGGTCGTGTCACTAGTCGTCCCATCGGATTATGAGAGTATCACACACACACTTGTGCACTATAATTTAGTATACTAATAGCCAGTGGTTATCTTAGTGTCAGTTGTTATATTCGCCCAGGAGGCCTTTGTCATAGCTAATCGATAGTTGTGTAACAACTATATTCGGGACCAACCGCGTTCCTAAGTGTTTATCCTCGCTAATCATTAAGTAAGTCGCCATTGATTCCACCAGTAGGACGTTATTAATAACTATAAATCATAAAATATGACTACGAGTCGTAGTTAATATGAGAATAATTGCTTTTAGAATTCCGAACACACCTAACGATATTTCATGAAAATCTAGTTCATACACTTACAAAACATGATAAATTATTCTACACTCAACATACACTAGTTTCAGATCTCAAATTTCAAATAGCTGAATCCAAGTACAATTAATCAAGTCTAATTGTTAAATTGTAGTACACATAAATTATTTTAGAGGCGAAGTTACCAGATGTCATTAAGTAAACCCTTAAACACTGAAACAAGAATATTAAGCCTAAAGTTGAGACATGAAATCGTAATATATCACACTGGGTAGGATAATTTAATGTGTTCATATCTAAGGACAGTTTCAAACGTAAGCTTTTAATTGAAAGTGGATTACCGCTTTGTTAAGAACAGACTATAATATTATATCCTGGGACATTATTCACACACGGCTATTTGATCCACAGACCTTGTGCTATGGAAACCAGAGAACTGATATACGCCATGTAATAGTTTTCCTTTGTAAATATATACTTACTTATATAGATAATTACACCCATACTCAGGACAAGTAGACAAAATAATATCTGTCGTGAGTGGGAATCGAACCCACGTCCTGCGGCGGGAAAGGTAAGTAACCAACGACGCCAACCGGCCCGTCATAGAATAACTAAAGCCTTGGGGTATTATCAGTTCTATAATATACTTCCGGACTACACCAAATAAGTTTGCAGTACGATACATGAACATATATCACAAAAAAAGACGTGTGGCACTCGGAGACTGCCGCGGTAAAGCTATTGCATAGCATTTTTTATCAGCTTATGCAATTATAATTATTTATTAATTTTATAATACTGCATTTGTGATAATAATAATAAAATGAATGTTTATAGAGTACTAACTCATTTTCTTTCACTATTTTTTCGTGACTTTCTTCATTAATAAATGCACTTTGTTTATTCATATTTGAAACACTTTGTACACAAATTATACGAGTACAGATATTCACTGTTGTACGTAGATGATAAATACCTATACACCTATATACTTTCTCACCAACAGCTGATTACGGTAGTTTTCTAATACAACCAATACCACCTAAAGGCGGGTTGCTGAACTAAAGAGACAAGCGTGATATTTCAAAAAGTCATTAAAAGTTCTGTTATTTAGCGATAGATGGCGATTGGAGTGGGGGGTGTTAGGTTTTTTCGTTACGGAATTTCTGGATTCGGTCCCCACGCTCAAGGCCCGCGATAGAAGCTATGCAATAGCTTAAAACTGTTAATGCATCTTGTTTTTTTGTAATATAAATTACAGAATCTATTTTTTTTTGGACAACTAACACACTGCTGTCTGATCCCAAATTAGGAAGAGCCTGTACTATGGCAACCCAACAGTTGATATACATGCTTTTATATTGGTGGCTGGAGGCATCGAAAATCGCCACCCCATACAGTAGAATATCTGAACCAGAGAACGGGCAGCAGCGTCTCTCTGTCTACTATGTACATCATAGTGCTATCGCCAAGCCGTCTACCAAGCCTGGCGATTATGGCATAACCCTAAATGATGAACACACCTCTAATGTGGAGATCTTTTAGGGAGATCTTTGTCCAACAGTGGACGTTATACGGCTTACATAATGATGGTGACATTTTATAGATAAATTAAAACCAGATACAGTACAAATAATTGTACTCATTACACGAAGATTTGTCCTGGTTGGGGATGGAACCCACACCTTCTGGCTTGGTAGTCAGGGTCACTAACCGCTATACTAAAAGGCTAGTCATGAATAAATATAAGTCTTCCAATAATAGTAGTCAGTCATAGTATTATAAGTTTTCAGTACGAAATATCTATACATATAGTAAAATCGTAGGAAAGTCGAAACTGTTCATTGAATATTTTTTTAAAAGGATACTTGGGGCGTGATCACAATCGATATTGAAGCCAAAAATATATATTTTAGAATTTTTGTCTGTGTGTCTGTTTGTATATATATCCGGACTAAACTCAAAAAGTACTGCATGGATTTACTTAAAAATTTGCATTAATATTTCTAAGAGGTCGGGTCTACATATAGGCTACATATTATCACGCTACCACCCACGGGGGAGGAGCGCGAGGGCACAGCTAGTTAAATTATATCACAAAACTTTTAATGAATCTTCTATTTTTTTTTATCACTCCTGAAATTTAAAATAAATTACAGAATCGCAAGTGGTTTAACATACAAACACAAATAGGTATTCAGCGTTGAGGTACTGTACATGTGACAGTATGATTTTAACTAGTTTCCCTTAATGAAATTTTTGTTGTAATAATAAAATTAATTAAAACTCAATTATTGAGTGGGCGCCGGTAATTGCTACAACGCAACACAACCGCCAACATGACTTTATTTACATTGTAATTACAGTAAATAAATGATTACATGGATATTTTTTCTATTATCTCAGAAACCTTTGTAATATTGTCAAAGTAATATCTCGTGATTATATGATATAATACTTAACTATAGAGGATTACTTGTAAAACACCAACAACAAATAGCTGACACCATAAGCAATAACTTTTGTTCTACAACTTTTGATAATTTAGTGTATTATGTTGTCGAACAAAAATAAATAGTAATTTAATTGCCCGCTAGAATGTTTATGCATCTACGCGCATGGCAAAGTTTACGTTAACATAGAAGAAGGGAAAGGGGGTATAAATAGGTATTTTTTTTTTCAAATAGATATTGATTTATATACATACTCATAGAACAAAAGTTGTTGGTTATGGTGTAAGACATCCAGTCCTGCGAGGTTGTTGCGGTTTTACAAGTTACAATAACAAAAGTTGTCAAAAAGTTGTTGACAAATCAAAGGTTGTCAGTATTCGTACTTGTACGTAAGACGTCAGGTGCTTACGTGCTCTCCGAGGTACGGGGGAGTAACACCGCCAGGTTCTAGACTTGTTGCTAATACTGATAATGTTTCTTAGCGGGAAAATTGCAATATTTCTTTGTAATGTTCAATACAATAACGCGTTCCAGGTGCTGATGGGGCTGCCGCGCCACTGCAGCGCCTCCGCGATGTTCGCGGCGGCTGACACAGACGGCTTTGCGACCATCATGCGCAAACGGTGCGCATCTATCATGCACCACACGCGCGACAGTCCCAACAGCATCCTACGTGCGCTGGCGGACCGATGGGACTCTCCGATGCTGGCTCGCTGGATACGGCTGCACGCAGTCGTATAGTGATTTTCCACCATCATCGGGGCAGTCCACCCTGGACCGTCCACTTAGTATATAATATTGTTGTTGCTTGCTTATCGTATGGGCAGTGGTAACCCTAGTGTCAGAGTTGCTCAAGCCGCCCAGTAGGCCTCTGACATGGCTTAACGACTGTTGTCTAATGACTACAACCGGGACCGACAGCTTAACGTGCCCTCCGAAGCACGGAGACGCTCAGAAATTTAACCACTTTGGCGGTCACCCATCTATGGACTGACCGCGAGCTTAGTTGCTTAACCTCGCCGATCGCTTACAGACCGGTGAGAGCATCTAGCTATGAGCGCCTCATATTGTTGTTATTTATTACTAACACTAGTTTGTAAGCTCGCAATTATACTAACAAATATGGATGAATCTGAAATAAATGATTATTATTACTTTTGGGCTCAATCAGGCAATTGACGGTTGAATTACATTAATGCGCCACCCGCATCTAGCGATTTCCGGCTATAAATTAAAAAACAATTTACAATTTTAATTTTACTATGACTAAAATAGTCATTATATAGTAATGCTGGATCAAAAAAAAAAATCGAAAACAAAAAGCATAAGAAGACGAATAAACAAGCCCGGAGTTTCTTTGTGGCGTTCTACAGCCGGTCGTCTACCTAGGTAGCTAGAGAAAACCGCAGGCTAGCTAGGGTAGGTGCCTTAGCGGCGAGGATAGCTGTGGCCCCTTACCACGTAATTGTTAATCCCGTGCCAGCGATCAGACCCTCATTTATAATTCCGTCTTTTTACTTCAGTGGCCGCCTGAGCTGTGGCTCGAATGCCAGAGGCATTAGTCGCTTAAATTAAGCTACTGGTTGAGAGCCTTTTGCGCTAGCCAACTGCTCGTTGTCTTCAATTCTTTAAGTTTAATATAGAGGTGCTAAATTTAACTATAATAGCTTAGTAACTTGATTTTTTTATTATTTATTTAAGGATTAAAAAAATGTGATGAAACAGACCGCATGGACGACCTAATTCGAAATATTTTTGTTTCTTTAATAATGTAGTCAAATATGTTTATGTATTGCATTGTGAGCTTGAAAAGTACAAGTGGACGTTAATACCCAAGTGCTGAATAAATTTCATTTCACAGATACATACCGGTCACCGTAGCCTAGTTGGTAGTGCTCCTGCCTACGAAGCTGGTGGTCCTGGGTTCGAATCCCGGTAAGTGCAAATAATTGTGTGATGAGCACGAATATTTGTTTCTGAGTCATGGATATTTTCTATGTATATAAGTATTTATCTATCTATAAAAGTACCCATAGTACAAGCTTTGCTTAGTTTGGGGCTAGGATGATCTGTGTGACATTGTCCCGAGATATTATTATTATTATTTAAGTTACATATTATAAACATGTACATTCATGTACACAAGAACACTACCCATACCCACCGCTTGGTGCGACTGTGATCTATGTGGGACTCACTCGGCTAATCTCAGTCTACCCTCTTAGTCATCTTCGGAACTCAAGAACGATCACTACCAGAGCAAATTTCATTATTTCATTTCATCAAAATAATGACCGAATAAGCTTGAAGTTGTTAAACCAATCATTTTTCAAACATGTCGTCCCCACAAGAATCCCGACATACCTACCTCTAGCAGATGATTTGAATTATTATAGAAATGGTATCCGAGTCGGGGTGGATTTATTGGCTGGCTGTAAAATGAGCCCACGAACACGACCAGCTTTACGATCGAATTATATAACGTTATTGATATGACAAATTTCTGGTGAATTTGGTTGGTGAACATTACAATTTGCTAGCACTTTTATTGAATACTAGCAGTGCCCGCAGACTTCGATCCTCGTTATAAATATTTTTTGGCCCTGCCCGTTTGTCCCGCAACTTGGATTATATTGTTCAAGTTTAAGTAAAGATGCGTTATTAATTTTGGAAGTTTCCATAGCCTATGACACTCAACAATGACTTAGCTTTCTATTACAATTACACAATTAATTATCTATTACAATAATATTTTTTGGGCTGAGTATCTTTTTGAGCTGTATTATTTATATTTTGACCTCGCCTATACATACTTATATACCTACTAAAATAGTGTGCATTACTATCAGTTTGTATAAGTTTAAAACGTTGATAATATATTGTATTTTTTATGTACGTATGTTGTGTTAACGTCAACGTTTATTTTATTTCCTTTATTTTGATTAATTTATATACATTATTGTTGCTTCCGTCCGTGCGTCACTATACCTGGGTTGCCAACTGAAAACCAGCGCTAGGTGTATCCCACTTAGCTGATGCTGAGGTGGTGACCCTTTCGGCAGAACATGCAAGACACACCTGCCCCAAGATATGATTGTTACCTTATTTCTTTTCCTTTTCTCTGTATTGATGTCACTTTTTTTAATTTATTGTATTTATTGTGTGTTGTGCTGAATAAATGTTTTCATTTCATTTCATTTCTATTGATGTAATATTTTTAAATAGGTTCAGTAGATCCAGAGATTACCCCTTACAACGTCACAAACTCACAAACGTTACCTCTCCATAATATTAGTATAGACTTACATCATAATTACAAGAACTTCATAGTAGTAGTATAGTAATTTATATTATAGTATTATATAGAATAGTGTCGTATCGTATAGAATTGTATTGTATTTTATTGTATGTAAAAAAGAAGTGTCCTAAACCGGTGAGCATGTATAAGGAATATAATGGCAGTAAACGAGACAAAATAGGTGTGCAAAGATCGTGACAAATGGAAATCCGTTGTCTCTGCCTATATCTCTGGGAGGTAGGCGACTGTGTGTATGATGTTGTTGAAAAGTATAACAATCATGTTTCCGAAATTACCACGGAGTATTGGCAATAATGTATTCTAAATAGGTTTGCTTGTATAAAAAGAGTGCATATTTATAATTTTTTTTTTTATATAAAGACAACGCCCCCACTAGGGAATCTAATCCTTGTGTCACGGGATACTTTACAAACATAATAGATGGACAAAACTTACATCCAGACTCAGAAAAACGATTTAAGGGTCACACAAATAGTTGTCCAAAAAAAAAAAATTAAAAACAAGACATTATAAACAACTAGTGTGAGTAGGAAGACTTACCTTACCTTACGATCTTTTCTTTCACCGTTTTTATTTAAATAAAAGACAGAGATGTCAAGTCTTGGAGGATATTCTAATTGCATGAGTGAAATTGAATGGTATTGTTTATTTATTATATTATGATTCACTGGATGACAACGGTTCTATGCGTGCATTAGCTTACATAACAACCAATCACAATGTAAGTAAAATACAAGACATTAAAAAAAATCGTAAACTGAAAGCAAAAAAAGACGGAAAATGCAACCCCGGAGTTTCTTTGTGGCTTTCTTCTCCGGGTCGTCCACATAAGTAGCTAGAGAAAGCCGCAGGCTAGCTAGGGTATCCTCAGCGGCGAGGATCGCTTTGGCCCCTTAACGCGTGATCGGTGATCCCGTGGATGTGATCACACCCTCATTTAGAATTTCGTCCTTTTGCTTTAGTCTTTCATTCTTTAATTTTAATATAGTAGAACTAAATTTCAAAATAATAGATTAGTAACTGGTTATTTATTTAAGGATTCCAGAAAATACTCGTATATGCTATAAAACAAACCACACGGACGGACTAATCAATTTTTTTTTAACGTTTTTACTTTCCACTATGTTTATATACTGCATTGTGAGCTTGGCAAGTAAGTGTGTATGTTAATACCCAAGTGCTGAATAAATTTCATTTCATTTCATATTGGGTCTGAACTGGATACCGCTAACTCCACAGTGTAACGGTCTTACCACTAGTCTATCTCAACAGCCACCATCAATTACAGTGAAAACAGATTCCATTGATGCAATGTTATATATGTGATATTTATTTTAAGCAATAAAAACGGCGATGGTAGAGCTCGTTGCGTCAGATCCATACGTTATATCGAGACAAAAACACGCTTCGTGTCAAATTCATGAGTCCGCTGGCTAATAAATCGCTATTGAATGCATAAATCTACACGATCTATGTTAGTTATAGTCTGGGTTTTTTTGTACGAAAAGTCGTACGGTTATCTGTCAATAGGGTTAACGAGCGGGCTTGATAAACGTTAGATTAGGGAGGTATGAATAAAATCGGCGTTTGTTTGCCATCTAGATTATAAATAACATTATTTTTTATTGTAGCTATGCCCTTTACTAAGGCTTTTATTTATTTATATACGTACGATATCAATGATATATTTTAATTCGCAAATATAAGACAAAGAAATTGCGCTGCCATTTTAGAACCCATTGGTTTAATGCGTGATGATGGTAAGAGGTCTGACGGAATGACTCTCATTCCTTGGAGGATGGGGCGACCTTTGATTTGATACGCTACCTGTGTTGACACCCTTGCACCTTCTCATCTTCCCTGTTCCCAAAATAAGGCTGGCGCGGCGGCTAAATCGGCTGAGGCCCTCAAGAGGCGCAAATATAGTACAATTGATAGCGGTTACATATTTGTGCCTTTTGGGGTAGAAACATTATGTATAAAGAATTAGCTGCACGCTTTGTTGAGGCGACACGTTCCCAGAATGCTGGCTTATATTTTGCCCAACAAATAGGTATTGCCATACAGCGTGGTAATGCTGCCAGTATTTTAGGAACATTACCAATACAAGAATATTTAGAATACCTTTAACTTAAAGCTTAGTTTTATAATCCCATTACTATGATATTAGACAAAGAAATATGTGTGGATGTTATTAATATAATATGACATATCTAATAATATCCTGGGACAAATAACACACTGCGATCTGATCCCAAATTAGGCAGGACCTGTACTATGGTAACCAGACAACTGTTAAACTTCCTTATATTTTATTAAATAGATACGTATTATAGGTAGATAAATTAAACCCAGACACAGAACATATAATCGTGTTTATCACACAAAGATTTGTCCCGGGTGGGAATCGAACCCACGACCTCAGGTTCAGCAGTTAGGGTCACTAACCACTTGACCAACAGTCAAATTTCGGCAAATAAATTTAAATTAGAGGGCTGGACTTAATTTTGGTCAAAGAATAAGTATTGCCATACAACGTGGCAAAGCTGCCAACCTTCTGGGTAAGTTCCCCGTAACGATGGGGAGGATTTTATTAACACCACTTAGAGTTATTATATTTTATATTTATGTAAGTTTAATGTAGTTTGTAATTTTTACTTATATATCTTAAATATAAGAACCAAGTTATACATGAATTAACATTACTGTGTACAATATAAAATAAGATAATTAACATAGCTAGATGCTCTCACCGGTCCGTAATTGATCGGCGAGGTTAAGCAACTAGGGTCGCGGTCAGTCCATACATGGGTGACCACTAAAGTGGTTTTATTTCTGAAGACTACTTTAAGCCGTCGGTCCCGGTTGTAGTCTTGGCAACAGTCGTTAAGCCATGTCAAGCCTACTGGGCGGCTTGAACAATTCTGACACTAGGATAACCACTGCCCATACGATAAGTAAGCACCATTTAAATTGATTTCATTGTGAATCTAGTAAACGTAGAATTACTTTAGTATCATACTATGCGAATTATTTATCCGTATACTGAGATAATGTGATCGACAACAGTCGTTAAGCCATGTCTGAGGCCTACTGGGCGGCTTGAACAACTCTGACACTAGGATAACCACTGCCCATACGATAAGTACCATTTAAATTAATTTCATTGTGAATCTAGTAAACGTAGAATTACTCTAGTATCTTACTATGCGAATTATTTATCCGTTTACTGAGATAATGTGATTGACAACAGTCGTTTAGCCATGTCTGAGGCCTACTGGGCGGCTTGAACAACTCTGACACTAGGGCAACCCCTGCCCGTACTATAAGTAGGTAAGTAAGTAATTAGCATTGATTGTCATACAGGTCTCGAGCCTAGTACGAACTTTAGCTCTCTCAAAAGTTTTTATGTATGAGTAATTGTTATTAATAATAAAAAAAATATGTATATGAGTAATTGCTCCTAACTAGAAGTACATTGTATAAACTTTGTAGAGAGAAATAAACTATTTTATTATTATTATTATTGAAATTACTTTCATCGTGAATCTAGTAAATGTAGAAGGGATTCTAGTATCTCACTATGCGAATTATTTATCCGTATACTGAGAGATTGTGATCTGACCTCTTTACGACACCGTATTCAACCATAGATCAGATTTCCGCTTCCGCCTGCCTTAAACGATTGTCATAGATCTCCTCCTGACAGCCATGGCCGACGGCTAAACGTTATCTTGAAAGCATGGAGGGGATCGGGATCCCCTTAAATAGGGTATTTACCTACTTAAATTTATCATTTTTATCGGGAGTTTCAAACAAAATATTAAAAGACTAAATCTTGGCTTTTTTATATTATATATCTCTATTATATATATTATTATATCCATTTGGACTAAGAATAATTTATATATAGTTAATATGTAATACTACAATTATTATTTATAAGCGCTTCTTATCTATATATATAAAAATCAATGCCACTTTTCGTTGTAATGTTATAACTCAACAACGCCTTTACTGATTTGGCTAATTTTGGTCTTGAATTATTCGTGGAAGTCCAGGGAAGGTTAGTACGTAGAGAAAATTTAAAAATGTCTTGAAAAAGTGTAAAATCAACATTTTTTAACAATTTAAAATATTTTTTTGTTTGAATAAATGAACTTAATAATTTTTTTTTTTATTACTATGCCTTATACGTAGCGAACACGTACCGGGCCGCTAGTAGTCTATGTAGATGTATATTAACATTTTTTTATTTTCATTTATGTAGTTAATATTGTAGTTTTATTTCTGTTTCAGTATTTATGTATACATATTTTTTATTTGAAAAAAAAAATGCATATGCCAATACAAAACATATTATAAATGATAAAACAAAGATGCAGTCAAATTTTTCCACAAGCGCATATACAGTTCTAAGACAAAGACATTAGAGATATTTAATAGATATAAAATACTTACTGTAACAAATATGTACTAAAAAAATAAATACATATTATTATGATTATATTCATAAAAATAAAAGTTTTCTGGTATAAAATCTCATTGAGATATTTAAAATAAGACTGATAGATTAAATTGTTGCTTTTTATTTATTCTTTTTCATATGTTACTAAATAAGTATTCGCCTTTCGTGTCTTAGGTCTTATACTGTTTATAAATATATGGCCTTTTATACTTTATTTTTTTATGATAACGCCCGCACCATATAAAATGATCCCTGTGTCGCGGAGTACTGTACAAACATAATATATGTAATTGACGGAAACTAAGTACATCCAGACTCAGAACAACTATTTATAACTCTTTATTTCCACAAATAGTTATCCTGCGCGGGAATCGAACCCGGGACAGGAAGTGGCGCGACGACTGTCTGTAGTAGTTTTTATATGTTTTTATTATTTTTCCTTTTTAATTATTACCTTATTGAATAAACAAATGTGTTTTTAAATAAATGTATTAAAGAAAGAAATAAGAAAGAAAGATTCTTTCTATATAACTAAGTAGTGAGAATAAAGTTCCTATTTATACCTCTCTCTACTCTCTATACCTTCCGTTCATTAAATTTTGTTCGTATATTTTCATACCAAATGTTTTTATCATAAATCATAACTTATAATAATCCGTTTACCTTAATAGCCCGAAATTTTTAAACAAAAATATGACTAATAAACACTGGTAAACGATGGAGCATAACATTTGTCAATTAATCTAGGATAAGACACTGGAATTTATTTATACGGAACACGGGTGGGAATTACGGGGGCCACGGTTTTTAACCTACGTAAACCAGACAAATAGGCGGCTGTACCTGATAGGGTTGGCAAAAGCAAATTATTTGGGATCTCCAGGAACAATGCTCTTATGATAATACCGTTCCTATTTTGCATGTGATGTTTACTAGATTTGATTTAATTTTAACCTAATCTATATTCAATTGTTTCGATGTGCATGTCTACTACTTACTTGCTCAGTAACAATATACCTACCCACATTGGAAATGATACTATTGTAACTCTGACTTTCATCATCATCATCATTACAGCTTAAATAAGTCCACTGCTGGACAAGCCTCCCTCAAGAATCATCTTGAGGGGATATGCCATAATCGCCACGCTTGGCAGGCGGGTTGGCGATCGCAGTATGATGGTCGTAGTACTCAGAAGGAAGCTGCTTCCCGTCCTCTGGTAGATATTCCCTCGGGTCGACTTCTACGCCCCCCACGGGATGAGATGGGGTGATGATATTCTGATTCTGATATTTGTCGCCGTCACCACACAGCACTCTGACTTTACTTCAAACTAAATTTTAAGAAATTATGTTGTTTTTATTCTACATATTTAAAGTTGTTTGTTAATCTTACTATCTAAATGCTGTGGATATCTGTAATTGTAACAACACAAGGAATGTATACTTAAATAACTTACTGTAATAAATATCTCTGTGTATGTAATGTTGATATTCCTTAATAAATAAAATAAAAAAGATAAAAAACATGAAACGATATTTTATGTATTTACTAGCCAGTTTTTTCACTCAGATACTAAGATCATCAGGATGTAACCTGTTAATGGGGAGCTATGTATTGATGAGGTTTAAAAATTACTAAATAATTCGTTCAATCCACTTCAATGAAATTAGGATAGATTTTCAACGTTGAACGAATAATTTCGTAACTTTTTACCTTTATTAATTTGAACGCCGAGCACGAACACGATGACCGGTGAATTAGTTAGCCCCCTGGCGCTCTACCGGCTAAGTCACCGAACATCGATTTCTTAAATGGCGTTCAAATAAAAAAAGGTTTAAAATGACTTAATCCATCGTTAAATCGGCTTCAACGTTGACAATCGATTCTGGACCATTTATGACGTCACATGTGCTCATGGAAGCCGATTTAACGATTGATTAAGTAATTTTTAACCTTTATTTATTTGAACGCCATTCACGAAAACGATGTTCGGCGACTTAGCCGGTAGAGCCCCTGGTCTGCTGTTTTTATAACGAGCATTAGTGGCAAAAGGTATTCTATTTCAAAAAAAGTTGATTCTTCATAACGGTTTACGAGTTATTTAAATATACTATTACTTGTCGATTACTTGATTCGTTATTTTTGTATGGGGAGTAAATATTTTTGTTGTCTATTGGAACGAAGTTCCTTATCGCGCGTTGTGAAAGGGGGCTAGACGGAAAAAAATCTTACGAATAGTTGTCACGACACTTTTTGCAGCTGTGCGGCGTGCGCATGTTTCTGTCTGTCTCTCTCTCTCTTATAGAAAGCAAGCCAGATATTTTCATTTCTATTTCGCATTGAACAGTGTGGTGTCGCGATGATTATTTTTGTTGAGTGTATACAGGTTTCTGTACATAATAAATAATAAGAAATAACTTCGTTCCATCCGGGTGTCCCTTGACACCTCTCAAGTTTTTTGCATGTTGATATGCTACTCGTTGTTGAGTTTCATAAGAAAATTACGCTCCATAACTTGCGTCCACTTTTAGATAAATCAGAACATTAGACATCTAAACTCTGCGATGTTATTCCCATTAAAAATCAAATAAAATAATTTGTGTTAAAATGTTTAGTGCCAACCCTAGGTCACCGCAGCCGATTTGTCAAGAGCGCCCCTACGCCGTGATTTTCCAAATAATTTTTCGCTAACCCTTCTCGGGCTTTTAACTTCTTCTACTACTCCTGAATACGCTTTGAAATTCAGCCTCATGTTATTATTTGGTTTGTAGAACGTTTTAAAAATAAAAAATAAGTTAATAAAGGTTTTTATTCATTTAGACTTTAAAAATACGCTTGTAAGTTTGTAGTAATATTACTATTTCATAATTATTTCTAGTTACATAGATATTTAGGTACACGGATTGTAACATAATAAAATTTATTTTATAATAGCAATTATATTTAGCTAGCTTGCATTAAGTTTTCAAATCAATGTTAACATAAAATGTTTGATGAAGTATGGTAATATATTTATAGCCTAATAGATAGATAGGTACACTTTATTGCACATCACAGAATAAAAAATATACTAGATGTATAGACATAGTTTTAATTTATATACAAACTAGCTGTGCCCCGCAGTTTTACCCGCATTAAACTTTATAAATTATAGCGTATGTGTTAATCCAGGGTGTCAGTTAACTCCATACCAAACTTTATTAAAATCGCTCCAGCCGTTTAGACGTGAAGAAGTAACAAACATACACACTCAACAGTCACAAACTTTCGCCTTTATAATATTAGTAGGACGGCGGCCTTGTCACATAAGAGTGATTTCTTCCAGAGGAACGTTGGATGGACTAGATTAGCAAATGAGAAAGGCGGTTAGTAATGTACTATAAAATAACTCTAAATTCTTTGTTACATAGATACAAAAAAATCATATACTAAATTAATATTAAAAATATAAATAATAATATTTTGACGGGCCTGTTGGCGTGGTTGGCAAATGCTTGCTTTTTACGCAGGATGTCGTGGGTTCGATTCACACCCAGGATAGATATTTGTGTGCATGAACATACTGTCTGTTTGTCCTGAGTCTGCGTATAATTATCCATATAAAAGCTTACTAGTTTTACCGAAAATTAGAACTAACTATGGCAAAAAAATGCTAACTTTTGAAGGAACACCACTTTACAATAAATTACTCTCACATATTAGAAATGTACACTCACTAAATGCATTAAAAACTCAATTTAGCCAGTATCTAATCGCAAATCAAAAACGGTTGGAGAAATGAACGCATTGAATGGGTAACTGAAGATGGTGAACTTTATTACAACTTATTCTAAGTAGTATTGTTCTCAAGTAAGTGACATGTAATGTTTTTATTGAGAATAAAAGTTCTTTAAACCTTGTTAGGGATTATTAGGTGAAATAAAACATAAAAAAGGTCTTTGGAACGAATTATATGTATTACTAGCGGCTCGGTACGTGCTGCGCTACGTATAAGGCATAGTTATAAAAAAAAGAATTATTAAGTTCATTTATTCAAACAAAAAAAAAATTAAATTACTAGCTAGTAAAAACTACAATTTTACACTAATTCAAGACATTTTTTAAATTTTCTCTACGTACAAACCTTCCCTGGACTTCCACGAATAATTCAAGTCCAAAATTAGCCAAATCGGTAAAGGCGTTGTTGAGTTATAACATTACAACGAAAAGTGGCATTGATTTTTATATATATATAGATAGATGTGTCTGTAAGACCTATCAGTACAGAGAGAGGAAGACTGGTTTATACCTATATAATTACAAAAAATAAAATGACATTGAAGCAATTTAGTGTGGCACTTTGGATTGCCCACACAGTTTCTTCAGGCACTTCGTAATATAAGAGTCTTATTGAAACAAACCTAAACCTATATAAGTATGCATTTACAAAAGAAAAGTATGGTGAGAAATAGTATAATGTAGTATATCAGTTATCTGGTTTCCATAGTACAAGCTCTGTTTAGTTAAGGATCAGATTAATAAAGGCCGTGTGTAGATAAGGTATCAGGATATTATTAATATTATAATAATACATAAATACACTAACATTATATAAATTACAGTTACGCCTATCATCATATATATAGAATTAGTAGATTGACTGTGAGTTTGAACGAATATGACCAAAAATAAAATACTTGTGAGCTTTGGCATATTTAATACGGGTTGTACCTAAATAGTATTCTTGGGTATGTTAAGTTAATTTCAATGATAGTTTTATTTATTAGATTAGTAGGCGTTACAGTTTTCGAAATAAAATTATGTATGCCTTAAAATTGTGTTCTAATGGAGCACATGCCGCTACCGAAAATAACTTCATAAATAAATTAAACCCGTCTAAACTTATAAATAATGCACAGACACTTGCTTGACACATTAACGCATATATACTCGTTTTATTTTGTTCAAAATTTCACTACTAGGTAATATGACTTTGGCCCTTTTAGGCGGCTAGTTCGTAACAAGACTTTCTAATTTTTAATGCGACATTTTTTACACATCTGTACATATAAAATCGTAGGAAAGTCAAAACTGTACATTGAATATTTTTTAAAAGGATACTTGGGGCGTGATCTACAATAGACGTCGAAGCCAAAAATATAGTTTTTAGAATTTTTGTCTGTTTGTCTGTATGTATTTCCGGGCTAAACTCAAAAAGTACTGGATGGATTTACTTCAAATTTTGCATGAATATTACTAAGAGATCGGGTCAACGTATAGGCTACATATTATCACGCTATAACCTTCGGGGGAAGAGCTGTGATAATTTATAAAGTTTAACGCGGGTGAAACCGCGGGGCACAGCTAGTTGCAAATAAAATCATGACCGATCTATGAGGTACATTGTATCTTATGCTAAATCTATGGTGTTCAACCTCCTAATCGTAATTAGGGTAATACAAGAAAAAAACTATTCCAACCAGTCTAAAATGAATAAACATCATATTAACTTACCTTGCTTTGTTGTTTATTGTGAATAATCGATCAGGAGTGTGGACACCCTGGGCACTAAATAAAATATACTTGGATATTTATATCCTGGGTCATTATTATTCATATACAGCCATCTGATCCCAAACTAATCATAGCTTGTACTATGGAAACCAGATAATAAGAGATCCTAAAGGTATTATTATCAAGTCTACTAAAATTACTTTTTTAAGTCAAGCAATCACCATCAATGCTTTGAATGTTGATATTGTAAAAAGGTAATACACAATTCTAAGTCAAATAAAATACAGGACCTTTGTTCAACTGTGAACCGGAAAACAAAGTCATTAAAACATTTTGTGAATAAAACTTTCATTTTAACATCACTGAAAAAGCAAAGGCTTTCGGAAGACCTATTAAAAACTTTTTACGTTATCATTGCGCCACCAACACATCTCTGAATAACCTACAGAATTAAAGCTGTGAAATAAGTCGCATTTGTGTATTAAATGGACATATTCTACACTTTTGCGATTGCTCATTTTCAGATTCACCAACTCTCTCCAACTTAGAGGCGCTTATGCTCCAGAATGAGGCCTCTGAGCGGCATAGACGGAGGAGGTGTGGGAGTGGCGGTGGCGGTGGCAGCCCGTAGCCAAACTCCCTTCGGGGCTGCGGTGGCAGTATGAGAAGTGTCCTCTACTGCCGCCACGTCCAAGCTCGGGGAGACAGTGATATGTTTGTGGCACTGTCACTGTGCCGGACTGGCAGGAGTTGGAAATAGTGGAGGACAATCCAGAGAGAGAAACGAGGGACACTATTGTATTGTGAAGATCTTTTTGGGAGGCTTGTGTCCAGCAGTGGAAGTTACCCTACTGATTATGTATGTATGTTGTATTATTTACTTCCAATTTAACGATGAGCTTTTCAGCATATTCTTTGCTATATATAAATGAAAGGTACACTAAGACATAACAAATTCGTACCAACTTTTTTTTTAAAGTGAGAGCAAGTGGGTCACCTTCTGGTAAGTGTTCACTGCCACCCATGGGCACTTGCAACACCAGAGCCGTCGCGGGTGCGTGTGTTCCTGCCCCTTCCCTCCACCCCGATGAGCTCAGGCGACGCACGCAGAAACTCAACATTAAGTTATTAATTACTAGCTGTGCCCCGCGGTTTTACCCGCGTTAAATTTTATAAATTATCACAGCTCCTCCCCCGTAATATATATACCGTGATAATATGTAGCCTATTATGTTGACCCGACCTCTTAGTAATATTCACGCAAAACTTGCAGTAAATCCATGCAGTACTTTTTGAGTTTAGCCCGGACATATATACAGACAAACAGACAAAAATTCTAAAATCTATATTTTTGGCTTCGATTAC
Organism: Pseudoips prasinana; assembly: GCA_951640165.1. NCBI lineage: Eukaryota > Metazoa > Arthropoda > Insecta > Lepidoptera > Nolidae > Pseudoips > Pseudoips prasinana. Next base: position 9,416,739 of record OX621259.1, on the reverse strand, counting down.
TATTGCAGATCACGCCACAAGTATCCTTTTAAAAAAATATTCAATGTACAGTTTCGACTTTCCTACGATTATATGTATAGATTAAGGAATGTCTTCTGTAATGTGGAGGTACTTCTCCAGCCGGGCTGCTATTTGGGCGAACCAACGCTGTGCACTACCTCTCTAAAAACTACAACTTACGCATGTGTGTGCAATATCGGAGTTAGTACTGCCCCTTTCCTCTGGTCTTTCTCTGACTCTATGCCACCAATCTACTCTTTCGTGTATAGGCTGCATAACTCGTTATATTGGAATTGAGTTATTTATTAGGCATTTTACTACTTACGAACGCTTTATACTAACTTGTAGTTAGTCGCGATAATTTTCGACGTTTTTAAATTATCGGCCTCGGTCCAAAAAGCGCCTGAAATTATTTGGAAAATGATGATTTATCGGCCATATTGGCTGCCGACATGCGATAACTGAATGCAGATTGGGATTGCATTATTACAGTTTTGATTTTTTTATGGCCTGTTTTGTTTTATTGTTTGGGCTTAAAAGTAGTTAGCAACTACCTCGTTGGCCTTCCGGCAGCGTGTTAAACCGCAGATAACTAGGTCCTGGGTTCAAATCCTGGGTCGGGCCAAAACTGATTTTGGGATTTTTCCGTAAAAAGAAATTTCTCAGTATCAGCCCGAAGTCTGGAAGTTGGCGATATTATACCCACGTGCACGGAGAGCACGTAAAGCTGTCAGTCCTGTACCTAATCTCTTTCCGGTCGTGTCGTTAGGCGTCCCAACGGATCATGAGAGTTAAGGGTTAAAAAAAGGCCCCTATGTTTGCGCACACACTTGTGTACTATAATATGTCCTGCGCAATTGGCTACTCTCCATTGAGACTGGCCGCTGTGGCCAAAATCCGATCGGGAGGACATTATTATTATAGTTATCAAATAACTAACATTATTAGCGTTCTTTTCCACACAGTTGTTGCAATTCTAATGATATATTATATATACTACTAATATAAATGAAATCACATTTATCTTAGTCTCTAGCACATCGTATGAAAACAAAAGGGAGTATTTTAGTACGTCTCTCTTGTTGATGATACAAAAATATCTTTATTACTTATTTTTATTTTATCTTTTTTTTTTTTTTTTATCGGTTAGATTGACGGGCTAGTTGGCGTGGTTGGATTGGATTCCCACCTAGGATACGTATTTGTGTAATAATAATAATAAGTTTATTGGCATTAACAAGTTTAAGTTTTAAACAGTATTTGTGATTGAATCCTCCTTTTAGGCAGATAGTGCCTGTATTAGGAGAGTTCGCTCTTCCATAGCAAGACGTGTTATACAATAGCAAAGCGTGTTATTTTTTTTCACAGGTAAGACTACTAACATTAACTTAAATATATGTGTGAGTGTGTGTAGCTGTCTGTGTAGCCTGTAGATGTGACTGGGTGTGTGTGAGTGTGCTGGTGTGTATGTGAGTGAGTATGCAAGTGTGCGGGTGTGTATTTGTATGTGTCAAGGTTTCAGAAGTGTTTCGGTGTCATTGTAGGTAAGCGTTAGTATCCATTTCATTATGATTTTTTTACTGTCATAGTAATTTTTGGGATAAATGTAGACGTATTTATTGATTTTATTATAGAGCACGGCTGCTGATTTACTAAACTGAATACTTGCAAGTAATGTCCTTGTCTTTAGGATATTAAATATGAACATGTCTCTTTGTCCTGTATCAGGGTGTAATTATCTATATAAGTATGTATTTACAAAATAAAAATAGTATATGTGGTAAATCAGCAATTCCAATCAATTTAGACATCCAAGGTTACAATAATTCCCATTGGGCTGAAAATTGGTAGGATCGTTCGTTACGCCATCATATAGGAAAAGTGAAAAGTCCTCATCGATCCAGTACATGGAAAAAAAACGCGGTCAAAGGTCACAAAAACGGGACTTTCGCGATTTTCAGCAAAACGGCAAGTTTTATCATAAAATTACCTGAGACAAAATTATAGATTAGATAATTATCTATAAAAAATGTCTAACTACTTTTATCCTAAGAGACACCGTTTTTTAGACATAACGATTCAAAAATTTGAAATAGATGTAATCGTCATAATATGCACACGTTTCCACGCCACCTTTGAGGTAGTATAGTTAGCGCGTTTTTTTAAATGTGATTTCGCCGGTTGTCTTATTCCACTGAGCTGATGTGATTCTATTCAATTTGGAGATACTGAATGAATGTAGATATTGGCAAGGGTTGAAAATGATAAAACGGGTGTAAATTAAAAAAAATCCTACAATTTTTCAGCTTAATGGGAATTATTGTAGCCTTACCCCTATTTTTTGGTCTAATTTGACCGGACTTTAATATGATTTCCATAGTGCAAGCTCTGCTTAATTTGGGATCAGATGGCTGTTTGTGAATAATGTCCCTGGATATTATACCTACCACATATTTATTACTAATATTATTTACAATATATAACCCTGGTATTATATCCAATTCAAATACAACTTATACTATATTTGGGCTACATGGAGAGAAATTTCCGCACAATCCCGGTATTCGCCAGCAGAACCGCCTTCTGCATGTAACTCTCCTGTAACTTTTGGAACTATTATTATTATTGACAGATAACATACAAAAATTAATTGAGGTTGTTTTACATTAACATTCAGAAACTAGTTGTAAGTTCCCTTGATGGAAAGTATCAAATATAGTAATGGCATTGACATAATGTCTATATTTTATGATGACTATAAGAGGGGGCTGGAATCTCTAGGGGCTCAAGCGAATAGCATCGCCATGACATATATGTGTTACTCGTCGCAATGACCCACTTATTAAAACGCGTAGCTTTTTCCTTGATTCTCTATGGACAATTATAATTATTATCAAAATTATATGATTTAAATCTAATATGGATTAAACAAAACAATACGATACTCTTTATTGTATACCATATAGTTTACAAAATGGAATAAAATAGTAGCATCGTTAGTACCTGCGATTGCTTACAGTCAATCTTAGGATCGAACAAGAGTTGTACGACATAAAAAAGGTGTAACAATTAAGTAAAAGAAAATGATAGGAAACAGAAAAGTAGGTGTGGTAAGTAAATTGTGTTATTTTAAGTAAGAGTACACCTACACTTTGTAGGTAAACATATATATCTTCTAAATTAGAAGTTGAATTTAGTAGGTTGCGTAAAACACTAACCTGGTTTTGATTACGAGTTGAAGTAATTGCCATGGCTGAAATCGATCGGACTAATCATCCTCATCATCATGTTAAAGAAAATGCCCATCATATCTACCCAAACATAAACAAATGCATGTATTTTAAACTGAAATTGGCTACGTTTGGCTGATATAGCCAACTAAGCAAGAGATATTGAACATTAATTGCATTCCAACAACATGCAATGGTCGGTTCATAGTTCGTTATCTAGGTGAAAAATACCTGTCTAGTTTGAACGAAAAATACACACCTATTACTAATCTCACGCAGAAATAACTGACTATATTTTAAGTGAATTTATTAACCTTACGAATGGCAACTAATGCCAATATACAACATGTAACTTAATTAACGCACATCCTGAAAATAGTTTGTTCAGAATCGTTTACTGAATCGATTTATATCATTTTTAATATTGGTATGTTTTTATTCCAAAATAATTAAAACTACGGAAATTATTGTCATATTGACCCTGTACAGTCAAAACAAATTGAAATGGACCGTAAGTCAAAGTAATAAGACTTTTAAAATCACAGTTTTATTTGTATTCATACAAATTCCATCATTCAATACAAAATAAAGAAAAATAAACTTTATTCCAAGGTAGTTCCTTGGAATAAAGTTTATTTAGTAAGTAAAGTTACATATTAAATAAAAAATTCAGTGAATGTATTATGATTACAACATAATATTCTAATTGGGGTGTTTGAGGGAGTGCGTTAATTACGTTACATGTTGTAGATAAATAAATATCTTGAGACAGAGGGTAGGCAGAGGGGCATGCCGGACTCAAACCGGCTAAAACCCCACGGTGGCCACCCTCAGCACAAAGTGGAGGGACTCCGGGATCTCCAGTGGAACGCACCGGGATTCCTCCAGTGCTATGCCGAAGCTCATCCCGGTAGGAAACTATATTGTCTCATTCTAATTCTCTCGCTGTGTGCAACAGCGCGTGGCCACCACGCACTGGTACCTTCCCGGGGGTCGCTTGATGGATGCACAAAGATTGCCTGTAGGATTACAGGTAGGGGGGCAAGGCTTGTAGCCCAAGCTAAGTGCTGGACTGGGCACCGAGAGGTGGATGCCTCTTCGGCGCCTTCTTCTTCGAGCGGGATCGGCTCTCTCTCGATCTCGCTCAGCTGCCTCCTTCTGGACTAAGACAGTTTCGCAGAAAGAGGTAACGACTCTCCAAGACGACGTTTCCGCCAACATAGCCGACACCACTTTCGGCAGAGACAGATCTTGCCCGATCTGGCTGACTAGAACGCCAAACTAGACAAAACCCATGGCAACCAGACAACTGATAAACATACTTATACTCGTATATTCCTAAAGACATTGGAATCATAGAGATTTATAGTTTTAGATATACATATTTTACTACTAAATATGTCAGAATGGTTCAGTCTATATTGAGGTAAGAATTCAATATTATTATTATGGCAGACCTTGTCTATATAACGACATCGCACTTTAAAGTAAAGTATTAACAATTTTTGACTTCACAGTAGTTTTTTTATACGTTGTAGAATTTATTACAAAAAGTAGTTGACTATTTTTTATGTATTAAAATGCAATCTCCTCTCCACTCCACTTGTTTTCGAATTCACGGTGTCAGGTGAAAATTCTGTGATACAAATTAACATTTCAGTGCTATATAACTTGTTTTGTATACAACCTATAGACCTATCGCTGACAAACGAACAGGTGGACAACCTGACAATAAAATGGCAACAATGGAGTTATATTTTTAAATAAGGGTACGAAACTCTAAAAAAACCGGCCAAGTGCGAGTCGGGCTCGCACACGAAGGTTCTATAAAAACGAGCAAAAAAATCACGTTTTTTTGTATGGGAGCCCCCTTTCATATTTATTTTATTTTGTTTTTTAGTTGTTGTTATAGCGGCAACAGAAATACATCACTGAAAATTGTCAGACAGACTGCGCAGTCTTAGTAATAGGGTCGCGTTTTACCCTTTGAGTACGGAACCCTAGAAAGACTGAAAAAGAATATAAAATAAAAACAGAAAAACAATATTCCCAGCAAGCATAGATAATCCTTAACTTAACTTAGTAACAAAGACAATATAACAAATTGAAGACTCGTGGAGACAGATCCTTACGAAAAAACAAGGTTAGCGGCACAATATTTAAAGCTATTATTCCCCTTATTACTTAAATTACTTACCGTATGGGCAGTGGTTACCCTAGTGTCAGAGTTGTTCAAGCCGCCCAGCAGGCCTCTGACATGGTTTTTCGACTGTTGTCTAATGACTATAACCGGGACCGACAGCTTAACGTGCCCTCCGAAGCACGGAGACGCTCAGAAATTAAAACCACTTTAGCGGTCACCCATCTATGGACTAACCGCGAGCCCAGTTACTTAATCTCACCGATCGCTTACGGACCGGTGAAAGCATCTAGCTATGAGCGCCTCATTACTTAAATAACTACTTGCTTTCTTGTAATGTAAATGACACTTTTAATCTAGAAATAAAGGGTAGAACGGTTAGTTTCATCCTAAATCGTCATTATCATCATAACAGCTTTAAGAAGCCCACAGCTAGACAAAAGCCTCAATAATCATCTTGGGAGGATATGCCATGATTGGCAGATGGTTTGGCGATCGCAGTAAGACGGTCTTAGGACTCAGAAATAATCTGCTACCCGTCATCTTGTAGATTTTCCCCGGGTTGACATCTACGCCCCCCACGAGATGAGATGGGGTGATGATATTCTGATATTATTATTTTTCCTAAATACTCTTGATTATATCTACTAAGTATATAAAAATAAGTCGAGTATTTTCCTTCCTGACGCTATAACTCCATAACGCACGAACCGATTTCCACGGTTTTGCGTTCGTTGGAAAGGTCTCGGGCTCCGTGAGGTTTATAGCAAAGAAAATTTACAAAATTTAACTCGGGTAACACCGCGGGGCACAGCTAGTCTATACATATAATAAAATCGTAGGAAAGTCAAAACTGTACATTAAATATGTTTTAAAGGGTTACTTGGGGCTTGATCTACAATCGATATCGAAGCCAAAAATATAGTTTTTAGATTTTTGTCTGTGTGTCTGTACATACAGACATACAGACAGTGTCCGGGCTAGACTCAAAAAGTACTACATATATTTACTTCAAATTTTGCATGAATATTACTAAGAGGTCGGGTCTACGTATAGGCTACATATTATCACGCTATCACCTACTGGGGAGGAGCTGTGATAATTTATAAAAATTTACGCGGGTAAAACCGCGGGGCATAGCTAGTATAATATATTATAATAACGTCCTCCTGGTCGAGTTTCGGCCATGGCGAGTTCTCATTGGAGACTAGACATCGCGGGTCATATTCTAGGGCTCATGTATTTACGAGAACCCCAGGGCACTTTATATTCCATCACTCTCATGATATCTCACTCCATAGTACGACTAGTGGACGACTGATCAGAAACTTGTGCAAGAGTGACGGCTTAACGTGCTCGCCGAGGCACGGGGTATATAACCCCAAGTCAGACACGTCAGCTGATACTGAGACATTTTCCTTTACAAAAAAAAACCATTTTATTTTTCAAAGACAACTCACAAGGGTAATGAATCCCTTTGTCACGGGGTATTTCACAAACATAATTGACGGACGCAAATTAAATCCTGTTTAGGATAGCTATTGTCACATAAATAGTTGTCCTGGGACACGAAGTGGCGAGGCGACTGCCTTAACCGTCACTTTATGGCATGACATTTTAAATCCAAGACATGTGGTTGAAAACATATTGTAGAGGCAGTCGAAGCATATACCCAATATTTTCCCATTCATGAAAATATGTACATACATGAATAGCATTTTAGCACTACCACTAGCAATCATGCAATGGACATTCAATTAATATTAGCTGATCGTAAAACATAATCACTTTGTTATGGGTGTATGGAATTATCGCAGGTCATTGGTCGGACTGGTATTTATAAAATATAGTACCATGTAACGTAGGTACGTTTATATATTTAATTTATTCCATTTCTCATGGGTAATAATGTCCTCCTGGTCGAATTTGGGGTGACTGCGGCCAATCTCAATGGAGCCTAGCCATGCGGGACATATTATAGTGTACTAGTGTGTGAGCAAACACAGTCACACTTTCTATTCACGGGCCGGTTTGCGTGGTTGGTACATACTTGCCTCTCATGTAGCAGGTCGTGGGTTCGATTCCCACCCAAGACAGGTATTTGTGTGCATGAACATATTTGTTTGTCCTGAGTCTGGGTGTGATAACGTATATAAGTATGTGTTTACAGAAGAAAAGTAATTTATGTAAGTAGTATGACGGTCACCGTAGCCTAGTTGGTAGTGCTCCTGCCTATGAAGCTGGTGGTCCTGGGTTCGAATCCCGGTAAGTGCAAATATTTGTGTGATGAGCACGAATATTTGTTTCTGAGTCATGGATGTTTTCTATGTATATAAGTATTTATCTATCTATATAAGTATGTATATCGACGCCTGGTACCAGCTTTGCTTAGTTTGGGGCTAGGATGATCTGTGTGACATTGTCCCCAGATTGTCCCCAGAGAGTCCCCAGAGTTTAACTGTTACCTAGTTTCCATAGTACAAGCTCTGCTTAGTTTGAGATCATGATGATGATGGTTGGCTGTGTGTGTATAATGTACGAGGATATTATTTTTCCATTACTCTCATGTTCCGATAGGATGGTTAGCGACACATCGGAAAAAGGTCAGGTACAAAACTAAGGCTTTATGTGTATAAATACCGCCAACTCCCAGACTTAAATAAATAAATAAATAAAATAAAAAAGGTTTTTATTCAGGTAGACTTTAAAAAAGCGCTTGTAAATAGTCAGAACATGTTTGTAGTAATACAGTTAATATTTCTAGTTACTTATTACAGATATTTAGGTACACGGAATGTTTAAACATTTATACAATTTGTGTTATAATGGTAGTGACATTTAGCTAGCTTGTATTAAGTTACTGTCAAGGAGATTATGTTTAGTTGAAGTTTTTATTATTATGTATGGAAATTTAAATTTTACTACATATTGTCTGAATGGTTCAGGCTGATACTGTGCAATTTGTCTTTTTACCTTACCAAAATCACTTTTAGGCCAGACCCGGGATTTGGACACAGGACCTTATAATCTGCAGCTGAACACGCTACCGCTAGACTACTTATAGCTTTCATGGGTTTATTGTGTGCAACTATTGGACCTGGCTTAGACTAGTTCCAGTGGTGTGTAAGCGGAGGGGTTTAGTCCCACGAGTGGTGCAGCGATACACAAGCCTTAATAGCTATGGTAACCGCTTCATCGGCTAATCAGTTGATTCCTGCCTGCTTAGAAAAAACACAATTTTACCCAAAACCTGTAAAGTACAAATGAATGCATTTCACACTTTGTTTAGCATCCCTTACGCTTCAACCATTCAATTAATAATTCCGTTTTCATTTCAAAAATCCAATCAACCGAACCACCAAATTTATCGCCAATTTCATGAGTACCGGCTTGTATTTAGCAATTTAATTATGATCTGTTGTTACACTTTTTGATTTACGTATCTAATATGTACGTGTGTTTTGTTAACATTTCGTTTACGGTTAGGGTGATTACATAAAGAAACAGGTTTCCGGTACCGACGAAATCGTATATGTCCGTACCGATATTGTAGGTACATTATTTGGATTAGTAATTCTTGTCCAAAAAATATTGACAAATGGTAATTCGACCAATAACATTTCATTTTGCAAACGAGACATTTGTATCATCTTACAAAAACACACTTAGCAAATCATCCAATGGCAAACACTACACTTGTTAAATGTGTTAAATATTAAAAAATCAATTGACCTTTTCTCATTTCACCAAATGATATGTTTTGCATATTAAGCATTTAGTTTTGTCCAAATATCAAACACCCTAAAGTCGCTTCTGGCAGTCGCTGTGCTTATGTCAACCTAATCCGCTCCTCGGTAACCTAACTTGTATGGGTATGAGCCTTTGCCTAACACTTGTCACTTAATACATTTTATCAAACGTTTTTAGATCAATAGTAGTTTTATCTGATAATTCAGTTGCTAAATGATCATTATGTAAAATAACTTTTAATGAAATGTAAATTTAAGTGTTGGTCATTTGGAAAAGTGAGTAATTTGTAAAATGATTAGTATTAAAATGGTCACAATAGTTTAGATTCAGACAATTGTTTTACCAAACGTTGTTTGTCAAGTGTAATTTTGCCAAATGACTTTTGGTCAAACAGCAGGACGCCATTTAGTATCTTATCTTACACGTTCACGTTATTATTTAATACTGCAGCCCAAATAAGAAGAAGAAGTTTAGTTTATTGGAAATAAGTAATAAAGGAATTAAGTTACAATGCAGCAATTGACGCCCACATCGCTAAAAGCGAATCCCTACTAGGCAACTGTTTTGCGTTGGATGGACCAGAATTGGAAGGATCCAGATGAAGCCAGCAAAAGGTTAACTGAGTGCAAAAAGAATTAATAAACTCACATTCAAGATACTAAAATTATAACAATCTACAACACAACACTGTTCTAAAAAGTGTCTAGCATTATCCAATAACAATTAAACTAATAAAGATTCACGTCAGTTTCGTACAAAGAAAAACTGAACAAAGCAAATTATCGCAACACTTCGGAAGAACGGACAAACTCGCAGATAATTGCTCTAAATGCAACACTTAGCCTTTTTATTTCCATTTGACGTCAGTACAATAAACCTGACGCCAAAGTAGAAATACATTTTTCATAATTAAATCTGAATCGGAAGTCCAAAGTTGAGTAATTACACCTTGAATGGGAAAGTGACTTGCAGGCTAATGGGCTCACTTTGACTAATGATCTTACTTTTTTAAATACAGGTACAAATTGGAAAGTTACTTTTATATACCACTAGCTGTGCCCCGTGGTTTTACCTCCGTCAAACATTTCTAATTATAGCCTACGTGTAATTCGGATATACAAGCTATATTACTACAAACTATCATAAAAATCCATTTGGGTAGTATTTGCGTGAAAGAGTAACAAACATCCATACATCTATACTCACAACCTTTCGCATTTATAATCAAAATAATATAATAATATCCTGGGACATTATTTACACACGGCGATATGATCCCAAATTAAGCAGAGCTTGTATTATGGAAATCAGATAACTGATATACTACATACACTACTTTTCTTTTAAAATAACTACTTATCTAGGTAATTATTTGGTAGACCCGAACCCACTTTAAATTATTTATATAACAGTCCCCTTATGCATTTTATAATGAAAAATTAACAAATACATCTTTAGACATGTTTTCAATGAAATTTGTATCATACAGACATTTCCTGTTTTATAAATAATATATACATTTTGTACGGTCTACTTACTTTAGTTCTTTAATTTAATACTCTATAGTTACAGTTGCGATTCCTTAGTAGAATTTTACCTGTACTGCAAGTCTATAAAGTCATTATCAACAATGGTATGTATACCTGTATGATTACTACCACATAACATAAGTTAACTACTTTGACCATGGGGCCCAAACGCACATTTAATATTTCGGGAAATCGCAAAAAAGATTGATCGACGCTTCCCATGATCAGAGGGCTGGCCTATTCTTGGGTCAGAAGATGAGCATTGCCATCCAGCGTGGCAATGCGGCCAGCATTCTGGGCACATTTCCCATACGCGATGCGAAGGGATTATTGGACGCCTTTTGGTGTAAATAGGATTTCTGTAGTTTTTTCTAATGTTTACCTTATATATTATAATTAATTCCATTTTTAATTTAATTACTTACTTTTGAAAATATTACATTAAAATATATTACCAGTTAACTACATATATAATTTATTTTCTCTACTATATAAAAATAAGTCGGGTTTTCCTTCCTGACGCTATAACTCCAGAACGCACGAACCGATTTCCACGGTTTTGCATTCGTTGGAAAGGTATCGGGCTCCGTGAGGTTTATTATTATAGCAAAAAAATTTATAAAATTTAACGCGGGTAACACCGCAGGGCACAGCTAGTAAGTCTATGTAATTGTAATGTTTGTGTGCTTATTAATAAAATAAAACAAATTAAAACAAAAAAGTTATAATAAAATATGAAATTAAAATCTTCTCACAATTCTAAATCATTACTTACATGCACATACGTCACACCCGTGACGTCATAATGAAGCGGTAGGTAACATATTACTGTTTCGTTTCATTGCTAAGTAATTGCTTAAGTAGTTACTTAGTAGGCTATGAGTGGCTGCTTAGTGCAAATGATGACTTGACGTCGTGGGTAGTTTAATGTAAGCACCAGAAATGAAGGTACTATAAGAGAAAAAGAGGAAGAAAATGTGTGGTCGGACTTCTCTCTCTTATCCTTACAGTTGATACTCTTGGCTCCTCACTCAAAATGTGTCAGCTGATCGGCAGTTTGTATGGGAAGTAAATATCTTTTTGTGTATTATGTTAATAGATATCCTTAAATACCGGCTACTTCTTGTTTTGGAATAATAGCTAAATGTTATTTATTTGATTTTATGGAAACACTATTTAACTGGAGTTTCCCTGCGAGTTCGAATCAGAAATGTTGAGATCCGCAGGCGAACCAAAGTAACCGACATAGCCGTAAGAATTGCCAAGCTGAAGTGGCAGTGGGCAGGGCACATAGCTCGTAGAGCCAACGGCCGCTGGGGCAGAAAGTTTCTCGAGTGGCGACCACGAACTGGAAGACGCAGCGTGAGCAGGTCCCCTTACAAGATGGACCGATGATCTCCTGCGGGGCGCTGGAAACTGCTGGATGCGAATAGCGCAAGACCGGCGCTTGTGCAGATCTTTGATGATGATGATGATGACCAGAAATTTGGCTCTAATTTTTGGCAATCATATTTTTACGATGACCGAATTGGTCTTTGCTTAACTATACTTAGACAAGCTATAAATAAGAAATTCGTCTACAAGTTAAATCACATGTTTTAAAGCATGCATTGCATGGAGTTTCGAAAAAGGCGGCCAGTCTCAATGAGGAATAACCAACTACGTGGCACTTTCTATTCAATCATTCTCATGATCCGATGGGACGATTACCGACATGACTTCAGGTATTTTTGGGTACAGGACCGAGGGCTTTACTTACTACTACTACTTTAGCCCGACTCGAGATATGTAATTTTTTTTTAAAGACAAGCCCGCATTATTGAATTTAATCCCTGTGTCGCGGGGTACTTTAAAAACATAATAGACGGACACAAATTACATCTAGACTCAGAATCCAGACTCAGAACAACTATTTATGGGTCACACAAATAGTTGTCCGGCGCGGGGCTCGAACCCGCGACACGAAGCGGCGAGGCGACTGTCTTAGCCGCTGAGCCACACGTGCAGTCAATTGACGCAGAGTTTCTCATGGGGACTCTAAGTAGGTACATGTGTGTTTCGTGATCTTAGTGTTGCATCACTTGTATCTTGTATCTTACGTATTTAAGTTAATGTTCCGTGACAGTCACTTGGCACCATCAGAATTACCAGCGCTAGAACAATAAAATGTTCTAGCTAATGCTGAGATGGTGCCATTTCAGGCTTGCACGGGCAACTAGTGTCTGTTTTTTATTTTATTTTTCATTATGTTACTTTATATTCTTGTTGTCTGTGCAATTTTCTGAATAAATCTTTTTCTTTTTTTTTTCTTTTCATCAACTGTCACTGTCGAAGCCAAGAAAGGTTCCGCTTGCAAACACCAATTTCTTCAAAAAAATTCTTTCTAATCTCCTGCCTGACCCACCGTTCGCCACAATATTACATTTCATTGTATTTTTATTATACAATAGACATTATTCACTCACGGCCATCTTATCCCAAACTAAACAAAGCTTTTTTTTTAAGATTTAAAGATTTTATTGCGGACTAAGTGTTACAGAAGGTCTTAAAATTACGATCGAACTTATAACTTAGTCGCCTTATCAAGTTGTGTACTTATATTAATATTACTTATATTATGATGTCATTTTACAATCGATATTTTGCTTGTACTATGGAAACCAGATAATTGATATACTACATATACCTACTACTTTTCTTTTGTAAATACATAATTACACCCAAACTCAGGACAAACAGGTATGTATGTTCATGCACACAAATATCTGTCCTGGAATCGAACAGACGACCTGCGGCATGAAAGGCAAGCATTTATTAACCAAGCCAACCGGCCGGCGGATAATTGAAATGGGAATATAATTGTAGGCTTTCATTATATGTGAGCGATTGAAACAAAAATGAAACTCATTTCTTTTTCTGTTTCTTAACTACCTGTCACTTAAGATTTAAATTATCGCGTGTGTAGATTATTTTACTATATGGAATGTGCAACCTTGTGCATATTAAAAGTAGAATATATAAAAAAATATATATTAAATAAATAAAAAAAGAATTAAATAAAATGTATTTATAAATACAAGATGATTGAGGAAAAATCTACTTCTTTGTCAGAGCTATTCAAGCCGCTCAGTAGGCCTCTGACATAGCTTATTGACTCTTCTAACAAGAACAACCGGGACGGGCATCTTAACGTGCCCTCTAAAGCACGGAGACGCTCAGAAATTAAACCACTTTGACGGTCACCAATCTATGGATTGACCGCGCGCCTAGGTGCTTGCCCTCGCCGATCGCTTACGGACCGGTGAGTGCAAAAGGCTATGCGATTCGCTGTCATAATATTGCGACAACGCTGATATTCTTATAGCGGATATTTTGATAGCGGTCACCTGTGAGGTCCATGGATAATTAACCCTCATTACATATATTTAAAAGAAAATATTTGATTAGCTAAATACTTTAATAATACGCGCAAACAATTTGATTTAGTGAAGAAGATAGATAAACAAGTATGTCGGAAAAAAACTGTATATAAATAAAAATAGGGATATATTATATGCAAACATTATTTCATAGAAGTCTAGGGTCCAGATTGAAGACAATTACAGTTATTTATAGAACGAGCATACGTTGAAACTGGACAGAAATATACCTAATCTGTTTCCAGAAATTCTGTGCCCCGCCTTAGTGTGGAAGGAAAATGAATACGGGTTATTTCCAGATGTTCTATTATGATCTTATTATTCCTTGCGGGTTCTAAGGCTGTCTAGTATTACTCGGGACGTGCTGGATGTGTCAATACTCAGATCCATTTCATTGCGTGACAACATCAATCCCAAAACCTGGCCGAGTGGCTTTGGAATCCAATAGCTAATGGTTTTTTCATCTAAAATAGTCAAATAACGCACTATAGACGTGACATCTGATCTTGGTGAAAAAGCAGAAGAAATAATTTAGTGGCCCATTAGTCCATTGGTTCGTGATGCTGCTCCAAAGGTCGTGAGTTTGAACTTCACCATGTACAAATCTTTAGAAGGTGGGCGTAGAAGTCGTCCGAGGGAATACCTACCAGAGAACGGGCAGCAGCGTTTTCCTGTATGGCTGGCATTGATATGCCAGCCATACAGGAAAACGCTGCTGCCCGTTCTCTGGCCCCGTTTGCCAGGATATACCATAATCGCGACGCTTGGCAGACGGATTGGCGATCGCAGTTAGATGGTCATAGTTCTTAGGGGAGGCTGGTGTCCAGCAGTGGACGTACTTTGGCTGACATGATAATACATTTAGGAATATATAAGTATGTTCATATAGTTTGGGATCAGATGGCAGGCTGTTAGTTGTCCTAAGATCATCATCATCATCATAGCAGCCGAAAGACGTCCACTGCTGGACAAAGGCCTCCCCTAAGGATCTCCACAATAGCTGGTTCTGCGCTGCCCGCATCCACCGGCTTCCCGCGACCCGCATAAGATCGTCGGTCCACCTTGAAGGGGGCCTTCCCACGCTGCGTCTTCCGGTTCGTGGTCGCCACTCGAGAACACCAGTCATGCTTGGTTAACTAGTCTACATTAAGTCTATACGACGACTTGTTTAACAAAGTTACATAACTAACAGTTGTTGAATTAAAGCCTTGCAAAAATGCAAAACACTTTTAAAAGAAAATTAGGTTTGAATTGCATCGCGAGTTTCATAACCGTCGAACGGTTTATTTTTAGAAAATAAAAAAAAAACACCGTTTCTGATGAACTTTTCAAATCAACTGCCTTCCGGTCTGGATTTTTCTTTACGAACAGAACGACGGCTGTTTTTATTTACTCCTACAAATACTTGTGCATTTTGTTAGCTAGTTTTTATTAGGTTATGGAAATTTCAATTATATGTTTTACTCTATTTGCATTTTGTTTTGATTTTTAGTTGACTTTATGAAATCATTTATAAGGGAATAGGGTACACTTGAGCAGCGTGGAGATACGAACCATGTAAGACAGACTGGGGAAGTACCTCCACCTTACAGAAGACATTCTTTAGTAATAACATTAATAACTTAATGTTGTGATTCTGCGTGTGAGTAAGGTCGCCAGAGCTCATCGGGGGGAAGGGTCAGCAACACTTGTTTGCTGACTTAATGGCCGGCAACGCACCCGCGACTCTTCTGGTGTTGCGAGTGCCCATGGGCGGCGGTGATCACTTACCATCAGGTGACCCACTCGCTCGTTTGTCTCTTATATAAAAAAAATGTAGATAATAATAGTATTTTCGTGATTTATATCATTTATTTTGAGATTGCATCCTTGCTACAGCGATGACTGCTTGGGGCTGCGGTGGTAGTATGAGAACTGTCCTTTTCTGCCGCCACGTGTCAGCAGTTCCGGAAGAACAGCGATCTGTTTGTGGCGCAGTCCATGTGAAGTTAGGGGAGTGCTATCCAGAGCCTTATCAAGGGAATCTGGGACATGGCGCAAAAAGGGGGCAGTGGAGCATATCCACGTTCCCAGGGTCCTCCCTCATCAAGCGCCAAAAGAAGTCCACGGCAGGTTAGGTTTATTTGGTGTGAGTCTGGCAACCCGTAGACACTTTTTGCGGGTGGCATGCGTAAGCATTCCCCCTGGCTTGCCTTGATGAAATTTTGAAGTAATATAGCTTATAAATCCGGCCAACAGACAGGCCATAATTTATAAAGTTTAACCCGAGTAAAAGCGATCTATCCGGCCACCGTTCACTGTAGTCTTAGACCCCTCTTTTTGTTTTGAGAACACACATCACACTAATATTACATGAAGGTACCAAGTGTAGTCACGTGAGGTAGCTAGGTACATGAATTGCCAACGTATGACAGGTAGATTTTTTTTCTTTGGTCTGTCATTTTCTGCCATAAGACCAAATATGCTCTCCACAGGTTGTCTATGCTGATGTCTGATATACTCAGTGTATGGTTGTACCATATATAGGTTGTATTTGATGTCGACAAAACGTGGTATATGGTTACCCCATATAGTACTTTATGGTCAATGATGTCAATTTTTGGGGTGGCCTTTGTCCAGCAGTGGACGTCTTTCGGCTGATATGATGATGATAATGATGACATATAAATGGTAAGACCTCTTCCTTTCTTAAAGTCAGTTAAAAGTCTAAAGAAGGTTTAGTTAAACTTTCGCGGTTCAGTCCCTATTTTTCAACCTTAAAACATAAAAAATCTGTTATAGCCAGAAATATCTTCCCGACGCCATGTCCCCTATCCTCCGTCAAATAACGTCAATATTTAACGTTTATACGCTTCATAATACACACAAACATCGTAACGTCACGTCAGCACTGTCAATATCCACACACTCGCACATACTCAAACAAAATATTGTCGTTGCCGGAAACTATTCAGTATTCCACAAACATTTCGTTCCCGTCGGACGATGATCGTACAGTCAAAGTTCAGTTCAGATCTATTAGTAATGTTCAACCGTTGTAAATTATGCTTTGTGTTAAAACCCGGGTCAGATAATAATATAATAATATCTCGGGACAATGTCACACAGATCATCCTAGCCCCAATCTAAGCAAAGCTTGTACTATGGGTACCAGACGACGATATACACACTTATATAGATAGATAAATACTTATATACATAGAAAACATCCACGACGCAGAAACAAATATTCGTGCTCATCACACAAATATTTGCACTTACCGGGATTCGAACCCAGGACCACCAGCTTCGTAGGCAGGAGCACTACCAACTAGGCTACGAATGACCGTCAAGATCCAAAAAGTGTTTTTCAGATTTTCTGGTTAAATAAATTAACAAAAAGGACTTAGGAATTTGGTAATCGAGTATTAGCCGTGATTTGAAAACTATTTCTCACCAAGTTTGGCAGCCACTCCGTCCTGAAGAAATACAAAGTGCAATTGTAAACACTCTCGTGCACTATAATAGGTCGAAATTATCTCCATCATCGAGAACAGTGTCAATAAAATCAGTTTGGAGAACAGACGATCGCAAGACTATAAACTTTCGGCTACTAAAGTTAGATTAAAAATACTATATTTTTATAATATCTTCATCTAACGGACACCGTAGCCTAGTTGGTAGTGCTCCTGCCTACGAAGCTGGTGGTCCTGGGTTCGAATCCCGGTATGTGCTAATATTTGTGTGATGAGCACGAATATTTGTTTCTGAGTCATGAATGTTTTCTGTGTATTTAAGTATTTATCTATCTATATAAGTATGTATATCGTCGCCTGGTACCCATAGTACAAGCTTTGCTTAATTTGGGGCTAGGTTGATCTGTGTGACATTGTCCCTAGATATTATTATTATTATTATCTGCTGGACAAAGGCCTCTAACTAACCCTGTCGTGTGTTCGATTCCCACCCGTGACAAATGTTTGTGTGATGAACACGATTATTTGTTCGTGCATAGGTGTAATTTATCTATATAATATGTATGTATTTAGAAATATATAAGTATGTTTATCAGTTGTCTGGTTATCATAGTTCAGCTTCTGCCTAGTTTGGGATCAGACGGCAGTGTGTTAGTTGACCCAAGATATTTATTTATTACTAGCTGTGCCCCGTGGTTTTACCCGCGTTAAATTTTATAAATTAACACAGCTCCTCCCTCGAGGGTGATAGCGTGATAATATGTAGCCTATATGTTGAAACGACCTCTTAGTAATATTAATGAAAAATTTGAACTAAATCCATGCAGTACTTTTTGAGGATAGCCCGGACATACATACAGACAAACAGACACACAGACAAAAATTCTAAAAACTATATTTTTGGCTTCGATAACGATTGTGGATCACGCCCCAACTATCCTCTTAAAAAGTATTCAATGTACAGTTTCAACTTTCCTACGATTTTATTATATGTATAGATGATATTTATTTATTCAAAAACGTAACTTGTAAAAATGTCTCTCTATCTACTCCTCAGTAGATACATTTTTGTAACGTGCTAATCTATCAGCGAAATACACACAACACTTAACATAGCTATAATTTGTAGGGCCATTCGATAGAAGCTGACTGCCTGTTTGCAAACTTACAACCCTAGATACCCGGCTTATTTGACTGGCCTGATTTATGTAGCGCTACGTTTGCGAATCGAGCTAGAGCGGTTTCTATTAGTGATCGCGTTGGCTTAGCGGAGAATTGATTCCGTTGTTTGGTGATGGAAAATTTAAACTTGGCTGGCTTGTTGGTCTAGAGGTCAGTGACCCTGACTGCTTAACCAGAGGTCTTGGGTTCGATTCCCATCCCGAACAGATATTTATGTGCATGAACATGTTTGTCCTGAGCCTGAGTGTAATCACACTAATATTATAAAAGCAAAAGTTTTTGAGTGTGTGAATGTGTATGTTTGTTACTTCTTCACGTCTAAACGGCTGGAGCGATATTAATAAAGTTTGGTGTGGAGTTAGCTGACCTCCTGGATTAACACATAAGCTATGATTTATAAAGTTTAACGCAGGTAAAACCGCGGGCACAGCTAGTTTTCTATATAAGTATGTATTCACAAAACAAAAGTAGGATATGTAGTATATCAGTTATTTGGTTTCCACAGCACTCTGCTTAGTTTGGGATCAGATGACCGTGTGTGAATAATGTTTCGGTATATAATTTAAAGAGTTCATTTTGGATTGGTTAGTGACAATTAACTTGAAAGCATAGATTATTATCATCATATCAGCTGAAAGACGCCCACTGCTGGACAAAGGCCTCCCCCAAAGATCTCCACAAATGCGGTTCTTGCGCTATCCGTATCCAGCGATTTCCAGCGACCCGCACAAGATCATCGATCCATCCTGTAGGAGGCCTGCCTACGCTGCGTCTTCCGGTTCGTAGTCGCCACTCGAGAACCTTTCTGCCCCAACGGCCGTCGGCTCTACGAGCTATGTGCCCTGCCCACTGCCACTTCAGCTTGGCAATTCTTCAATGGACATATAACTTTAACGAAATGATGATTACATTCCGCCATTTCGCACTCAGCATGGAAATTGAAATTTTAATTGACAGATATCGTTCGCGGAATGGAAGTGTGTCAAAATTATAAAAGCAAATATCGCTACCAGATTCCGAATCGATCCGATCTCAATTAAAAATACCGACTAACTAATGCCCAGTTGAGAATTTATTCCGGTTTTACTTTAGTGTAGCTTTTGTGATGGTACTTGAGATAGTGATATTTAAATATTTGACAAGGAGTCAGCGAAATAAAAAAACCGGCCAAGTGCGAGTCGCACGAAGGGTTCCGTACCGATATCTATAAAAACGAGCAATAAATTCACGTTTGTTATATGGCCCACCTTAAATATTTATTTGATTTTATTTTTTAGTATTTGTTTTTTAGCGGCAACAGAAATACATCATCTGTGAAAATTTCAACTGGCTTACTATCACGGTACTTGAGATACAGCCTGGTGACAGAGGGACAGACAGCGAAGTCTTAGTAATAGGGTCCCTTTTTACCCTTTGGGTACGAAACCCTAAAAAACAGTTCAAGCAGGAACTTAACTCCTTAGTTAAAAACATGGATCAGTTCGAGAAATGTTGTATCTCATAAGCTCGGATGCAAAATGATATTTGATAGCAAACACAATAACATTTTCAGTTAATTCTTATCATCATGTCAGCCAAAGTACGTCCACTGCTGGAAAAGAGCCTCCCCAAAGAATGTCCCC
Source organism: Pseudoips prasinana (assembly GCA_951640165.1). NCBI lineage: Eukaryota > Metazoa > Arthropoda > Insecta > Lepidoptera > Nolidae > Pseudoips > Pseudoips prasinana. Next base: position 9,396,412 of record OX621259.1, on the reverse strand, counting down.
CCATTGGCCACCTCTTGTCCAGCAGTGGCCGTACTTTGGCTGACATGATTATATGCCATAATCGCCACGCTTGACAAACGGGTTGACAATCGCAGTTTGATGGTCATAGATCACAGAAAAACGCTGCTGCCCGTTTCTGGTCGGTATTCCCCTCGGTCGATTTTTACGCCTCCCACTGTCACGGGCGTGTTGCCAGCCTTTAAAGAGAGTCAGCAAACAAGTATCACTGACCCTTCCCCCCACCCCGATGAGCTCCAGCGACCTTACTCACATGCAGAAACACAACATTAAATTATTAATGTTATTATTAAGGAATGTCTTCTGTAAAGTCTTTGAGCGAATGAACACTGTGCCCTACCTCTCTTAAATTATTGTGGTATATGTGTTTAATTGCTAGTACTTATAGGAGAGTGGACTCAGTAATAATGATGGCTTATAGCTTGTGAAGCTAGGGAACCACAACAGGTATTTTGGAACGAAGTTCCTTATCGCGCGTTGTGAAAGGGGGCTAGACGGAAAAAATCTTACAAAAAGTTGTCAAGACACTTTTTGCAGCTGTGCGGCGTGCGCATGTTTCTCCGTCTGTCTCTCTCTCTCTCTCTCTTATAGAGAGCAAGCCAGATATTTTCATTTCTATTTCGCATTGAACAGGGTGGTGTGACGATTATTTTTGTTGAGTGTATACAGGTTTCTGTACATAATAAATAATAAGAAATAACTTCGTTCCATCCGGGTGTCCCTAGACACCTCTCAAGTTTTTTTTAATATATTGGGAAACCAAAGAATCTCAATTTACTACAGACTGAATATATTGCCGAAATCTCGTTTTCAAATGATGTGAAAAATTTCGATTCCAACACAAATAGGTCAATCGGATAGCGCACAATAACTTTTTATGTGTATATTGCAATCTGATGAGTTACAAGTTGTTCAGTTTCATCGGAACATTAAGATACTTAAGCATCCCACAATATTCATGATGCATGTTGTACATTGCTTGGCACACATTCTGGTTATTTGATGCTAGCACTATAATATTAATAATCTACGCAATGGTAATAAAACAGATCAAAAACATCAATCAGCTAGTATTATTTCAATAAATTGTCAAGTATAATTTTTAGCGTATTAAAAAGAATGAGGTTATCAACTGGATGTTTCTTTTTAGGGTTCCGTAGCCAAATGGCAATTTTCACACAAAAAATAGAAGAAAACCAATAAATCTTGGAGTTTCCTGATACTTAGAACTGAAACTCAATTTTTTTTTCATCATACCAGTACTGTGTAATTACTCAAACAAGATCTCAAATAAGCAGATCTTGTACTATGGAAACCAGATAAATCATATACTACTTTTCTTTTGTAAATACATACATAGTTAATTACACCCACAGATACACCCCAGAACATGTCTGTTTGTCCTGGGAGTCTCCCAGGACAAACAGACATGCACACAAATATCTGTCCAGGGTGAGAATCGAACCCACGACCTCTGGTGTCAAATGCAAGGCCCATCAAACACACGTGGGGAATCTATGGATAGGTCTTCAAAAATGATTTTGAGGTTCCCAGTATCATTTTTTTCTACACTGAATAGTTTGCACGAAAGACATTTCCCAAGTGATAAAATGAGCCCCCCCGCCCCTATAACTTCTAAAATAAGGGATTAATAAAACATAAAAATATATATGATTCACACTACTATGCAAACTTCCATTGAAAATTGGCTTGAACGAGATCTAATAAGCAGATTTTTAATACGTTATAAATCGTAAAATTCATTCAATCAACTCAAATACTTGCTGCGATGGAACCCTTCGTGGGCGAGGCCGACTCGTGCTTAGCTTTTTTTGTTTTTTTCCGTGTGGTTTTCGGTCTAGAGAGACGCCCTATAGCATCCCGTGGGTGTCATAAAAGGCGACTGAGGGATACACCAGGTAGTCGGGCAGCAGCGCCAACTTGGAAGAACATTTATTTTATATTTATTTTATTTTTATGGCACACAAAAAAGAATATTATCTATACATGACAGCGAAGTATACATTACGGTTTAGCACTAGACAGTATTCCTAAACAAGTGTACACAGCATGACAATTTGAGAAGAACTTTTGCGATTTGTCCAAAGCGTTCGATTGCGTTCATCATGATACTCTGGTCAGAAAATTACACCACTACGGTATTGGGAACAAGGCTCTCGAACTTCTGACTTCTTACTTGGGCAATAGAATTCAGAAGGTCGAAATAAACGGTTAAATATCTCCGGGATCTCCAGTGGTAATGGGCGTCCCACAGGGGTCAATTCTTGGCCCATTTTTGTTTTTAATTTATAGAAATGACTTACCTTACTTTGTAAGGGATAAGCATGAGATTGTGTTGTTTGCAGATGATACTTCCCTGACTTTCAAAATAAACCAACAATTAAGCAATTTTGACGATGTTAATGATGCAATCCCTAAATTTGTTCATTGGCTTAATGCCAATAATCTTGTGTTTAATGACAAGAAAACTGAAGTCATAAAATTCACTACACCGAATGTGAAACAGGCGACAACCAATGTACAACTTAATGGAGCTAGGTTGGACCCTGTGGAATCAACTGTGTTCTTGGGTATCACTATTGACTCAAAGCTACAATGGAGCCCACAAATAGAAAAACTGTCCGGCAAATTAAGCATAGCATATGCATATGCAGTGAAAACTATTAGACGGCTGACTGATGTTGACACAGCTAGAATGGTTTATTTCAGTTATTTTCATAGTGTAATGTCTATGGAATTCTTCTCTGGGGTAGCTCTGCTGACATTAACACCATATTTGTATTGCAAAAAAGAGCTGTAAGAGCTATCTATTATCTTGGCCCGAGAGTGTCTCTAAGAGAAAAGTTCAAAGAGGTCAACATTCTAATTGTACCGTCTCAGTATATATATGAAAACTTACTATATGTGCATAAAAATATCGATTCCTTCTGTAAAAGGAGCGATACACATAATGTAAATACTAGATATAAGAATAATCTCAAATTGCATACTACCCGTCTCCACAAAATAAGTAACTCTTTTATGGGGCAATGTATAAGATTCTTTAACAAACTTCCCAATGATATTAGAGAATTGTCTACGAATAAGTTTAAAAGAATTATTAAAGCCAAATTGTGTAGCAGGGCATATTACAACATTTCTGATTATTTAAGTGATAAAAGTGCTTAGGATTGAGTTGTTCTGAGTCAACACACATGATTGTAATTAATGTTAAGTATATTTTATTTTAAAAAAGGATTCCTACTGAGTTTTCTGGCAGTGTTTCTCAGTAGCTGCCACGTCATGCACTGCACGGTAGGGTAAAAAAAATATGACGATTCCACATAAATGTAATTTTTTTATGGAATAAATGAATTTGAATCTTTGAACTAAGAGTGACGCAGGCCATAAAGTAAAATTATATGATAAAATTAATAGATTTGAAGTTCACCGAAGCACGATCCGTAACACCATGATCAAATGGAGTCGCACCTAGGTGAACATGCACCTTAAAACTAAAATCTAATAGTTTGAAGCTTAAATAAGTATTATAAGTTAACAAGATTAGACTTTTAACTTTTTGACATGATATGTCTAACTTTCCTTTTAAAAGTTTGGACATACATTGCAATAATTACGGCAAACCTATCCAAATGGCAACATTGTAATAGTCTTAAGCCTTTTTCATATGTCAGGCAGTTGACGATAGCAGATGATCATGATGATGATAGTATTTTTATTAATTTTGTAATAAAGTATGTTATTATTAATAAAAGTTGAAATTATTTTATGGTTCTCAAAACAGTAATTAATTATAAATATTGGCCATTTTAAATTAATTAATTAACTATGTATATTAAGTTCGTTTTTTAAGAAGAGATACCCTTTATTAATACTACGACTGCTACGGTAAACTTCCCAATGCATCGTCATACTACGGCGTAGTATGTACTACGATATACTACAGAATTCTACATCGTCTCTTGGCACGGACCTAAGACGGTAATTGGTTTCCTCTTTCTTTTTTATTTTCTTTTTAAAAAGACAACGGCCGCACTAGGGAATTGAATCTCTGTGTCGCGGGGTACTTTACAAACATATAATAGACGGACACAAATTGCATCCAGACTCAGAACATGGGTCACACAAATAGTGCTCCAGCGCGGGACTCGAACCCTCGACACGAAGCGGCGAGGCGACTGTCTTAGCCGCTGCGCCACACGTGCAGTGCCTCTATTCAAGAAACAGAATAGTATAGAAGTAAGAAAAGATTGTAAATACGTAATACCTATTAAACTAACTACGAAGTTTAAATGTTGAATGGTAAGATCATAATGTAGAGTAATGATCTAGCTAGGTATTTATCTTAGTTATAAACCCACTAATTAATGATAATACTATTATTCCTAATTGAGTGAATGTAACGGCCGCTGTTTCCGTAATGATTATTTACTGTCCAAGTTATCTAAGGTGTATAATAAATTATTCCTACTAGGCACTACACAGTATATAACGATGTATCATAATATTTATTTATAATTAGTGACCGTCAATTGTGGAAATCTTTGGGGAGGCTTTTGTTCAGCAGTGGATGTCTTCCGGCTGATATTATGATGATGATGACATACCTATAATAAATTAGGTATAGAGTAATGATCTAGCTAGGGATTTATCTTAGTTATAAACCCACTAATTAATGATAATACTATTATTCCTAATTGAGTGAATGTAACGGCCGCTGTTTCCGTAATGATTATTTACTATCCAAGTTATCTAAGGTGTATAATAAATTATTCCTACTAGGCACTACACAGTATATAACGATGTATCATAATATTTATTTATAATTAGTGACCGTCAATTGTGGAAATCTTTGGGGAGGCTTTTGTTCAGCAGTGGATGTCTTCCGGCTGATATTATGATGATGACATACCTATAATAAATTAGCGACACATTATGGCAGTCAACCATATGCCTTATGGCAAGCAGCTAAAAACTGGCCAAGTCAAATCTAACCTACTTTAAGATCTCACATTTTTATTAAATAACAGCAATTGTTATAGGTATCCAATAAAGCAAAGAAATAGAGTTTAATACATAAAATTTAATAAATCATGTTATTTTTTTCGTATAAATCCTTATTTCGATTTTGGACAAGATGGACCGATGATCTTTTACAGGGCGCTGGAAACCGCTGGATGCGAATAGAGCAAGACCGGCAATTGAGGAAATCTTTGGGGAGGCCTTTGTTCAGCAGTGGACGTCTTTTGACTGATATGATGATGATGATGATTTATTAACTCGTACATCACATGTTATTATAGGAACGGACCAAGACAATAGTTTATCTCGATTATAGACATGCACTACAATTAGAAATAGAAATAATCTACTGGATCTAATATCTGAGTCAAAGATTACATTCGTTATCACAGATATGGACTAAGACAGATGATTATTGCAATTATGGAAATTCACAGCATTTACTTTTTGACTGAATTCAGTCAGTATAAGATTAGATGGGGCATCCTATGATAACCAATCTAATCTTTGACTGACTAAATTTAGCCAAAAATTAGATAGGCTTGATTATTGCGTGTCCATAATTTTAATTAGATTTAGAGATTTTAGATTATTATCGCAATTATGGACACGTAACACATTTACATATAGAAATAATATGGCCGAACTAAATTCTGACTGACTTCAATCAGTGGAGGATTAGATTGGTTATCAGAGATATGGACTAAGACAGTAGGTTATTGCAATTATGGACATGGACAACATTTGAATACAGAAATAATCTACCTGATCTAATATCTGACTGACTTCCGTCAGTTAAAGATTACATTCGTTATCACAGATATGCACTATGACAGGTGGTTATCGCAATTATGGACATTCACAGCATTTAGAAATAGAAATAATCTAGCCAATCTAATATGTGATCGACTACAGTCAGTCAAAGATTAAAATGGTTATCACAAATATATACTAAGACAGATGATTATTGTAATTATGGACAACATTTACTAATATAAATAGCTAGAGTTTGGCAAATAATCATAGAATAATATAATAATTCACTATAGGTCAGTACAAAATAACTTAGTAAAATTGATTATAACTTAAAAAAATATTTAGTCAAATAATTAATGTCACATCCAATAGAATGTCATACTAATTAATATAAGGCACTATTAATTAAGTATTTTGAACCACAATAGCGACGCATGTGATGGTCGTAAAATATGTTCAAATCTAACAGTCATAAACATAATATAGTACTTATTCGTAAGTCTAGCTAACAGAGTCTGGGATCCTTAATTGGTCCTATACATAGGAATTCTAAAGTAAAGGTTTTCCGTTGGGTAATTAGTTTTGGGACGCTTATTTCAATTCGTTTCATAAGTCCTTTGCGTTACGACGAGCCTTTTGTTTCTTTTAGTTGGAAAAGAAGATCGTGAGCATCTAAATTCTAACGCGAAGGAAATTATTTTGTATTGTTCCAGCCTCCATTACTAATGCCAGAGCTATCATCAGACGTCCACTACTGGACAAAGGCCTTCCCCAAGGAGCTCCACAATGGCTGGTCTTGTGCTGCTTCCCGCGACCCTTGCAAGATCGTTGGTCCATCTTGTAGGGGGCCTGCCCACGCTGCGTGTTTCGGTTCGTGGTCGCCACTCGAGAACCTTTCTGCCCCAGCGGCCGTCGGTCCAGATCTATCGAATGCTCATTAAATATATAGTGTATGATTTTAATTATTTTATTTGGTTCTCCAACGGCAACATATACTAAACAATTACAGAGAAATTATAATCTACAATAAATAATCTATACATATAATAAAATCGTAGGAAAGTCGAAACTGTACATTGAATATTTTTTTCAAAGTATACCCGTGAAAAAAATATCTATCTTCAATCGATATCGAAGTCAAAAATACAGTTTTTAGAATTTTTGTCTGTTTGTCTGTATGTATGTCCGAGCTAAACTCAAAAAGTACTGCATGGATTTACTTAAAATTTTGCATGACTATTACTAAGTGCTCGGGTCAACATATAGGCTACATATTATCGCGCTATCACCTGAAGAGCTGTGATAATTTATTACATTTAACACGGGTAAAACCGCGGGGCACAGCTAGTTATTAAATATAGTGACCTCCTCCAGATACGAGTATGCACCACTCGTAAGCACTGCTCGTGTAAAGCATACGGAAGTATTACGGAATAAAAAAATATGAAATAGAATTTAATTTAATTATGACCCACCACTGCCACTTATTAATAAAATGTATGCCCATTTTATTAATAAGTAGCAGTGGCGGGGCACATAGGCCCTAGAACCGACGGTCGTTGGGGCAGAAAACTTCTCGAGTGGCAACCTCGAACCAGAAGGCGCAGGGGGCAGGCCTGCTACAAGATGGACTAATGATCTTGTGCGGGTCGCTGGAAATTACTGGATGCGAATAGCCCAAGACCGGCAACTGTGGAGCTCTTTGGGGGAGGCTTTTGGCCAGAAGAGATTAAAAAAAATATATTGTGGGACCTTATTCACACACGGCCATCTGATCCCAAACTCAGTAGAGCTTGTACTTTGGAAACCAATTAACTGATATGCTACTTTTCTTTAATACATACATATATAGATAATGACACCCAGGCTCAGGACAAACAGACATGTTCATGCACCCTATATCTGTCCTGGGTGGTCCAACCACGCCAAAAAAGCCCGCCAATTGGCAAAACATTGGGAAATGTATCAAATTTCATCAGTGACCAAAATTTATTAATCTAAGATTAAAATTTGACATCCTAAAATACCTAACTTTTGATTAGAACCCGATTTATGTCCGATTGTAAATTCATACTAAGCTTCGGTTTGTATATCTATAGTCAAATTTTAACAATATTTGTTAGGAAATATACAACATGTAACTTAATTAACGCACATCTTGAAAATAGTTTGTTCAGAATCGTTTACTGAATCGATTTATACCATTTTTAATATGGGTAATTTTTTATTCAAAAATAATTAAAACTACGGAAATTATTGTCATATTAACCCTGTACAGTCAAAACAAATTGAAATGGACCGTAAGTCAAAGTAATAAGACTTTTAAAATCGCGGTTATACAGAACTCATACAAATTCCATCATTCAATACAAAATAAAGAAAAATAAACTTTATTCCAAGAAACGAATTTAGTAAATAACAATGCATATACATATTAAATAAAAAATTCGGTGTATGTATTATGATTACCACATAATTTTCTAATTGGGGTGTTTGAGGGTGTGCGTTAATTACGTTACATGTTGTAGAGAAAGTTAGCTGTTTGTAGATAAAACCTGGCACTAAAGTTTTTAAAACCAAAATGAGCCGAACAGTAACCTATCTGTAAACGGTATGGTACACCTATATTACTACATTAACAACTTGGCTATAAACAAAGAACATCCCTAATCCAATAAAACCACGACCGTTCAATAAAATGGCTAATCTCGACGCTTAATAGTGGCGACCTAACAGCAAATAGTGGCAACTGCCAACCTTTCAGAATCGCCGTCAACTCGTCTCTCACTCAGTCGCACACGTCGCGCAAACAGCCATTCGTCAGCTAATTCGAGCCTTCGATCTCGATCAAACTAATCGCATCGATAAATACTGGACACGGTAGAGTTTAGTACGCATTCTTACATTTGCGTTACGAGATAAATATGGTTCTCTCACTGTTGAATATAACGAAAGAAAATAATCTATACATATAATAAAATCGTAGGAAAGTCAAAACTGTACATTGAAATTTTTTTTAAAAGGATACTTGGGGCGTGATCTACAATAGATATCAAAGCCAAAAATATAGATTTTGGAATTTTTGTCTGTTTGTCTGTATGGGTTAAACTCACAAACTACTGCATCGATTTACTTCAAATATTGCATGAATACTACTAAGAAGTCGGGTCAACATATAGGCTACATTATATTTTAACGCGGGAAAAACCACGGGGCACAGCTAGTAAAAGGAATAAAAAGCGCGACCGTCGCTATACACACAAGGTCCATCATAATAATAATATGGAATTCTTACCTTGATATAGCCAGAACCATTCAGACAAGATGTAATAAATTATATCTATAACTTCGTTAATTAGCTTGACAACGACTTAATACAGGCTAGCTAAATCATAAATTAACTGATATATCTATTTTTTTTCATGTACTCCGTATACTTAAATATCTATATATCATCATCATCATATCAGCCGAAAGACGTCCACTGCTGGATAAAGGCCTCCCCCAAAGATCTCCACAATTGCCGGTCTTGCGCTATTCGCATCCAGCAGTTTCCAGCAACCCGCTGGAATATCTATATACACCTTAATTACTTACTTGCTTACTTAACTATACTAAAAACATGTTCTGACTATTTACAAGCGCTTGTTTAAAGTCTACGTGAATAAAAACCTTTTTTATTTATTCTATTAAGTTCACTATCAACTAAGTCACGGTGGTCGAAGTACTATGGAAACCAGATAACTAATATAGTTACTACTTTTTTTTGTAAATACGTAACTAATATAGACAATTACACCCTGACTCAGGACAAACAGATATGTTCATGCACACAAATATCTGTACTACGTGGGAATCGAACACACGACCTGCGGCATGAAGCATTTTCCAACCACTCCAACCGACCCGTCAAAAAAATTTTAAACACACCCACACCTACACCCGCACACACACGCGTCCATACGCACACACACATACACAAGCGCCCACACACACAGTAATATTAAACATAAAAATGTTTTGTTACTCGACAACACTAGCTACCGGTTATCTGGGCGCTAATAGGGTAACAAGTGATTTAATCGTGAATTACACCGATTATGTTCATTGTTTGGAGCTATTCGGTCTGATGTAATTTATGTGTATTCGGTTCGGGAGTAATGATGTGAGGGTAGTTTACTGGTTGTTGATTTAGCTCATTGACTGAGTAAAAAAAACAGTTTTTATTGCAGTTTTGTATTTAGAACCAGGTAAAGCAAACATAATAATAATAATAATAATAATTGTTTATTTCTCACCACAAGCCAAATAATACAGACAATATTTACATGTAAAAAGTAGCCAACGATTTTTTTTTGGTTGTGGATCGCTGGTGCCTGTGGTAGGTAGTAACACCTGTAATACAGGTCACCAGGTCCCCACCTGTTTAAAGTTACACAATTGATAGCTTACATCTGGTATCACAGCAAATAACAAATATTTCAAACGATTAGTGAGCTTATTATAAAAAAAGACACAAGAGAGTATTACAGTAATTTAAGTAAAATAATAATTAAAAAGTTAAAGTACAAACGTTGGTGGTTTTTATGAATGTAAGTTTGTGTGTGCGTGATGTGTATGTGTGTGTGTGTGTTAGAGAGAGTGTTAGAGGATGAGTCTGATTAGACTAACACGTTAAGGAGAGCTTCTGTGGCAGTATATGTTTGGCTTTGTAGCCAGGCATGTAAAGTGATTTTACAGTTATGCTTGTTCATTGGGTGTAGGGAAAGAATTTGGTTTAATTTGTTGTAAAGGTAGGGTCCGAGGAAAACAAAGAATCTTCCACTGAAAGAGGTTTTAAGTGGAGTAGCCAAGGCAACTATACGGTTACGGCGATTTGTTTGCTGTGAATAGTTGGAAATAGAGTGTTGCTTAGTAACGGTGGTCAGTACAAACAATTGCCTAACCGTAAGGACCTGACAATATTCATAGAGCTTGACGGTGGGATAAAGTCTTGGCTTGAAACAGCACACCTTAAGAACCGCTCTCTGCGCACGTTCAATCCGAATATAGTGGGATTTAGCTGCCCCGCCCCAGGAAGAGATACAATAGACCAAAATTGATTGAAACAGTGCCTGATATGTCATCTTCATGACAACAGCATCTGCTGAATTGCGTAGTTGTTTAAAAATGTACATTAGTTTGCGCACTCTATTTGATAGGTGTATTATGTATTCTTTGAATGTAAGGTTGGAGTCAATCACTATGCCTAGATACTTTATCGAAGTGACTCGTTCAATCTTACAGTGATCAAGGGTGCCACTGCCGCCGCTACTACCATTTGATAGTGTCACCTGGGCAGCAACATTAAGCGAGCTTGTAACTGACACCTTGGTATTTCGAATTGAAAAATTTATCAGCTTTGTTTTCGATATGTTTAGGGTAAGCAAATTGTTCTTCAGCCATTCACTGACAGTATCGAAACCCTTCTGAGCAAGGCGCCTATATGCCTCTTCCCAGCTGTCCGACGCAAACACGAGTGCTGTATCGTCCGCATAGGAAAATATTGTACCACTTTCTAGGTCGAGGCAACACAGGTCATTCATGTAAATTAAAAATAAACTGGGACCAAGAATACTGCCCTGTGGCACACCAAAAACTACATTCAGGTCAGAGCTGGAGTAGGTTCCAATTTTGGCACTCTGTGTTCTATTTGTAAGATAGCTCTGAAATAAGGATAGCTGGGTACCTCGTATACCCAGGCATTCGAGCTTAGATATTAAGATGGGAATCGAGACCGTGTCGAATGCCTTCGCGAGATCCAGAAACAATGCAACACATTTCTTACCGTTGTCAAGTTTCTGAGCTATGTGATTAACCAGTTTGTGAACAGCATCAGCAGTCGATAGATTTTTTCGAAAGCCAAACTGGTTAATCGACAAAAGATTGCGTTCCTCTAAATATGCAACCAGCCTTGTATTTATGATTTTTTCCAGTATCTTGGACAGTGCTGGCAGAACTGATATGGGCCTATAGTTTTCGACACGGTCACGATCTCCAGATTTAAAAATTGGGTGAAGAGTTGCCTTTTTGAACCAGTTAGGGAAGACACCAGAGTCTAGGCAAAGGTTGCAAACATGTGTCAGTGGAGGTACAATAATGTTTCTATGCCGTTTTAGAAAACTAGAAGAGATACCGTCCCAACCAACTGCACAATCACTCTTAAGTGATAGGATTAAGTGTTCCACCTCTAGCTCATTTGTCTTAAGCAATACAAAAGACTCCTTCTGGGGGTCGGGTAACGAAAAAGATCGAGGGTCTCTATGTATTTTATCAGCTAGGCATCTCCCTACATTTGCGAAGTAATCATTAATATGATTTATAGTGCCCTGCTTATCTTGATTATTCGTTATGAGATCATGGGCTGATGACTTCAGTTGTCCTATATTTGTGACACTCTTAATAACACGCCATAGCTGCTTAGAATTCCTACCTGCTTTTTCAAATTCTAGTCTCTCATAATCTCTCTTTGCTTTTCGTAGCAGATTTGTACAATAATTACGATACCTTCTGTAGGACACCACGAGGACTTCATTTATTGGATTTGTTCTAAGCTTTTTAAACAAATTGTCTCTGTGGCGCATACATTTTAGTAGTCCTTGGGTAATCCAGGGTTTAAACGGCCTGCGTCTACGTGAAGTTGAAATAGTTTTAATGTTTTTAGATAAAGCTAGGATTAGTGGTTCTATTAAATATTTTGTAGCCAAATTTGGATCCTTTGTTGCATAGACGGCATCGAAACTTATGTTGCTAATGTCATTAGCAAGCTCATCCTCATTTATTTTTGTGATTTGGCGTGGATTTAGAACTTTGATTCTATTTGGTGACAGAGAGAGTAAAACTGAAAAGTGGTCTGTAACAGTGGATTCTAGCACCATGACTGTGCTTGAGAAAGAAGTCTTTATATTGGCGTGATCAAGACATGTAGATCCATGTGTTTTTAACGCATGTCCCGGGAAAAGTCCGTGGTGGCATAGTAGATCCAAATAGTCCAGTGAGTATGCATCTTTATTATTGCAGGTAATGTCAATATTTATATCTCCCATAATTACGATGTTTCTAAACGATTTAAGCTCACATAAAACACTGTCCATAGATTGTATAAATTTTGAGGGATCTTTAAATGCATAGGGCCTGTACACGGCAATTATGGCTATATCCGTTCCAACCGTGACTGTCAAACAGTTCGCTTCGGATATGATGGGTTCTTTAACTTTCACATTAGCTAGCAAACTGTTGACGTATACAATTACTCCGTCATTTTGATTAAAGGTTTTTGAGGACTTATGAGAAGTATATCCTTCTAGAATCGGAATGACGGGGTTGCGGGAGAGCCAACATTCTGAAAGAATAATAACGTCACTAGGTATCATAATTCTTTGTAACAGAGTTAAAAGCCCAGCATAATTAGCATTTATACTGCGAATGTTTTGGGATAAAATAGTCAAACATGTGTTAGAGGGCACCAGCTTGGAAAAATCATCTGGGTCACATGTTATCGCGTTTGAAAAAGTAACGTTATCCAAATTATCTAACATATCATTTACATTATTTAAACTATCGAATGGTACGGTTTAAAGCTAAGAGGACAAAGTACGGAATTCTCATTATTATTATGTGACGTGTCACGTGAGTAACGCCAGTATTCTAAGAAAATGCGAGAACCACTTCTAAGGCCGGGTCTTGATCGTGGATTTGTAGATTTTGTAAATATTTTGTGTGTGTACGGTGCAGAGTGGTGTGTATTTTTGTGGCAGTGTGATTGTTTGAAAGTGTGTGCGTGAATAAGTGTTATATCAAAACCAACAAATTTCAACATTAGGTAAGAAACATCAATGAAATAGTTAAAATTAGGCATGCTGCATAGTTTTGTAGCTATAAGTAAATAGTAACAATAATTAAGATTAAAATTAGAATAATTAAAACTGGACATGCAAGTCTTTGTAATAATGACATAATGACTATATAGTCAGGTTTGAGTTAACTTGGCTAAGTCTACTTCAGAGTTTACTACGATACGCTGCGCTCCGTCTTCTTTGCGTAGATAGACTTTACCATATGCTGACCAGCAGTGTTTATATTTATTCTGAGCGGCGAAGTCTCTTGCTAAAAAGTATATCTTTCGGGTTTTTGATGGAAGGTTGTCAGATATATAGATAGGTACCTTGGGACCGTCAACTCGTAGGTGCGATGTATTTAATTTGTTGTTAATGTTGTTTTTGTTGAAGGTCCTGACAGAATGAAGTAATTTTGATTTCAGCATAACGGTAGTAAAATCCACTACGATGGTGTTATTCGTGGAGCTTTTGGAGTTTATTCTATAAACATCTTTAATATCAGACTGAACAATGGTGGTATCAAGGACGTTGCCGATATTTCTCACTGCATTAGCCAGATGAAGTTTCGATTCATCGGCAGTTTTTGGGACATTTTTAATTTCAAGACTAGTTAGTTTTGATTGTTTTTCCAGGTGGTCGATTTTTTCTTCGAGTCTACATATATAATCCCGGTTTTCTTTTCTCTCCACTTCATATTTCTGCATTTTTGCGAGCATCTCATCATATTTGGCAACAGAAAAATCAACGTAATCCTGAAGTTTACTGCATTGATTTTTAATTTCCATCAGCGTCGTTGCAATGTCTGAGCGAAACAATGTTTGCTCTTTTTTGAGTTCTTTAAGTGTGTTCGATATTTCGTCCTTGAACTCGCACATGTTGACAAAAAATTCGTGATCGTGCCGTTTCCTTTTATTGCGACTGGTTATATTTGTATCCATGCAAGGGTCACTCAATTCCGAAAACACACTAATGTTAGGCTCAGATTGATGAAGAACAGCTGGTGACTGCCCACTCCTCGCGGCTGGTGATGTTGGCGGAGTGCGTCGTAGCGGCATTTTTGTATCTGTACAGCTGTGTTGCGTTTTCCTAGCGATTTAAAATATGTAGGTATACTATCTTAAGCAAAATTTAAGTTGTATTAGATTTTATATAATCCCATGTATACTTGTATTTTTATTAGAAAAAGAATTTGAATAAATTAGAAAAAGAATTTGAATAAAAATCCAAAAAGCAAAAAGTATAATCTTTCGAGATCATAGATTCGAACCCGAAACGATGTGATCACAGGTAGGCAGCCTACGCCGCGGAGCTACGGTGGCGTTACAAAAGCTTTCGAAAATAACAATCTGTAGCGAAACACACGGAATTCGTCACTTAGACGGTGCGTGGTGGCTCGTATCCTTTGTGTACACTAATGGGTTCAAAGTCCAAATAATGCGCAGTTTTAGAATTTTGTTGTCTGCTGTGAGGTTTTCGTTTGTATTTTGGAGGTGATGTATTTGTTATTTCACTATAATTTTCACACAGTTTGTCACTTATTCACTTGGGTTTATAATGATGTGATTTTCTCAAGAATGTAGTCACTTTTTCCACTGATTTACAATTTAAATACTACGAGAAACAGAAAGCACGTCCGATCACTGTGACACCACGGAGGGGGGGCTTGTCTTGTTTCTTGGCCAATCTCTCTCTTCTGTTCTCCTAGCATTTGGCATGATATTATGGCATTTTTAATCAGTATTTTAGTACAATAATTCCGCAAAACATATCAATCATCATCATGCCAGCCTAATAACTTCCACAGCCGGATAAATGATCCCCAAAAGATTTCCACAATGAAGTTCTGTGTTAATTTGAAGGATATGTCACAACTAGCTGTGCCCCGCGGTTTTATCTGCGTTAAACTTTATAAATTATGGACTATGTGTTATTGGGTATCCAGGGTGTCAGATAACCCCATACCATTTTTTTTTAATCGCTCAAGCCGTTTTGCGGTGACGAAGTAACAAACATATACATTCACAAACTTGCACCTTTATATAATTAGTGTAATTGACGACTAATTTAGTAAATAACAATGCATATACATGTGAAACAAAAAATTCAGTGTATGTATTATTATTACAACATAATATTCTAATTGGGGTGTCTGAGGGTGTGCGTTAATTACGTTACATGTTGTATATGGATGGCTGGAGACACAAGTTACCAATGCCTTATTTTTAAAAGACTACGTTCGCATTAGATAAAAGAATCCGTGTGCCATGGGGTGTGGTTAGCCGTGTCGTTTCCGGCCCAGAAAGAAGAACAGGCCACCCCATACCATCCTATGGATGCCGTAAAGGTCACCTAAGGCATACACCAGGTAGTTGGGCAGAAGCGTCACCTGTAGGAATACTAGCTACGACTAACGGTCACCGTAGCTTAGTTGGTAGTGATCCTGCCTACGAAGCTGGTGGTCCTGGGTTCGAATCCCGGTAAGTGCAAATATTTGTGTGATGAGCACGAATATTTGTTTCTGAGTCATGGATGTTTTCTATGTATATAAGTATTTATCTATCTATATAAGTACGTATATCGTCGCCTGGTACCCATAGTACAAGCTTTGCTTAGTTTGGGACTAGGATGATCTGTGTGACATTGTCCCCAGATATTATTATTATTATTATAACTGCGGTCGCCAACTCACATACCAAGCGCGGTGACTAAGGCAAACCCCAAAAAAGACTTCGAAGCTTTTTAGTGGAGAAATCATATTATGACTTAAGTGGGTATTTTAATGAGAAAGATTTTTAAGTTAGTTTAAATATTTTCTTTGTATTCACTTGTATATACTGCATTGTGTATTATTTTAAAATTGTAAAAGTAAAATAAAATATATTCGTCTTTTGCATGCCTACATGGTAAAATATGGCTGAACTTGTTACCTGTTTTTATGTCATCTATTACTGTTACCCATATTTGAAAAATAAAAATATCTTTATCTTTAACCATTCCAGATAGCAATGTAATAGATACCTTTCGGTGAGGCCTATTTCCAGAGATACAGACTGATGATGATGGTGTGGTTTACAAACTTATAATTGAGGGACACAAAGTACATCCAAACACAAAACACATATTAATTGGTCACACAACTAGTTGGCAAGTACGGAAGTCGACCCCTGGACACGAAGTAGCGAAGCCACTGTTTTAACCGCTGTGCCACGAGGGTATTCGCTATATGATACGATATTTCTAGGGTTCGGTAACCAAAGGGTAAAACGGGACCCTATTATTAAGACTTCGTCTGTCTGTCTGTCCGTCTGTCATCAGGCTGTATCTCATGAACCGTGATAGTTAGATAGTTGAAATTTTTGCTCGTTTTGTAGATAACTAGCTGTGCCCCGCGGTTTTACCCGCGTTAAATTTTATAAATTATCGCAGCACCTCCCCTGTATGTGATAGCGTGATAATATGTAGCCTATGTGTTGACCCGACCTCTTAGTAATATTCATTCAAAATTTGAAGTAAATCCATGCAGTACTTTTTGAGTTTAGCCCGGACATACATACAGACAAATAGATAAACAGACAAAAATTCTAAAAACCATATTTTTGGCTTTCATTTCGCTAGAATGCCACGTCCCAAGTATCTTTTGAAAAAAGAAGAAAGATTCAATGTACAGTTTTGACTTTCCTACGATTTTATTATATGTATAGATTGTACGGAACCCTCGTGTGCGAGTCCGACTCGTATTTACAAATATTATATAAATGTCCGTATGATTTATAAACATAACTATATATGCTATTGCCGCCCCAATTACAATTACCTAACACATTAACGCAACAACGCTCAATTGCATACAAACAACGTTTAATTACATTAATGTAGGTAGCCTGTGCTGCCTAAGCGTAATTGTTATGGGGTGTACTAAGGATTTCAAATGTAACAACATCAGTTACAATCTTCAATAAAATTGGACGGGGTAGTTTGCGTGGTTTTGCCTTTCACGCCGCAGGTCGTGAGTTCGAATCCCACCCAGGAAAAATGTTTAAAATTATTGAAACTCAACATTTTACTATTTTACCAGCTTAATTTCAGGCTTAGATTGAACAACTTAAATTTCTTACAATATTTATGTTTCCCCTTGTATACAGTATAAGATGTAATAAATATATACACATAATGCAATATATAAAAAACTTGACAATAGCAATAATAAGTAGGTGCGAGTAGAGCCAAAAAGTAGTCATTGATTGTCTCATCATCATCATATCAGCCGAGACGTCCACTGCTGGATAAAGGCCGGCTCCAAAAATCTCCACAATTGCCACTCTTGCGCTCACGCGGTTTCCACCGATCCTAACAAAATCATCCGTCCACCTTAATTGATTGTCTAAATAATCAAATACTTTTAAAATTTAAATTTGTTTATAAAAAAATGTTAGAATTGTATAAATTCAACTAATTAAACTATATATTTAAATAACTACAATGACTTCAATATATTTCTGGAAACTGGAAACTTCTTTATTAATAAGAAATTATATCCGAAAAAAGCTTCCTATCAAAAATTACTGATGTCCGTTTCGCATACATCGAAGTGAATAAGGAATTAATTAAAGACGAGAAAACATACATTCGTAGCGATAACCTTCTCCTTTCTTGAAGTTGGTTAGTAACAAATAAGTATAAAAGTCACTCCCACAACCCAACACAAATATAAAGACAGCCCCCAAATAAATTTATACAATAAAACGATAACGTACCAAGATTTACTGCGAAAATTCTTTCGTAAACCGCTTAGGTCACAAAGTTAGCGAAACTTACCTACTTTTTTACCGCGAATTCCCCAACGGCGTGACTTTTTAATAAATCATCCTAACCGCCTTCCATATTCGAAATTCTATAAACTTTTTGCGCTAAAAATGTAAAATTACCCAACTTTTATATACAACAACAATGTTATTTGATGTATAAAGATGTAATTATTCGCAACTTTGTATTTTATTTATTTTTTTCTTTCTTTCATTAGAAAGGTTCCGATCGCGTGCAATTTTAAATTTGGCAAAGTTGTATTTAGGTTAAGGATGTATTTTATTTTTTAACGGTCTAGTACAAATGCTGTTTTCTATTTCATTTAAGAAATGCGAATATGTATTTTGCTAAAGGCCGAATAGTTACATGTAACTATATAATATACATTTTAAGGTTTATAAAAAAATAAGACAGCCCTCGAGATTTCATCATCATCATATGAGCCGAAATACACTTTTTTTTTGTTAACGTGGGGAAATCCTTTATGGATCGTTCCGCCGCTGGGGAAGCGACGGGGTATGTATAGCAGATGGTAGGGCTGGGTTTACCGACTAAAACCCCACGGTGTTCCTCAGCCACCTTCAGTATAAGCCACGGGATTCGCTCGCGCATTCAACGCAGCCTGGACAGGTGCTGGCCCACATTTTAGTGAGCCCCGCTTCCGTTGAGGGCATCCATGGCCCTCTCTTCAAAAGAAGCGCGCGCGGGACACGGCCCGCCACCGTCTCGGGCCTATTCCAGTCGGAGGATGGACTAGCCGAAATACACTAGACCAAGGTCTCCCAACAATTGGCAGTCTTGCGCTACCCGTAACCAGAAACTTTCAGCGACCTTCACAAAATCATCATCCCTTATTGCTTCGTCTTCCGATTCATGGTCCCCACTCGCGAACCTTTCTGCCTCAACGGCCATCGGTTCTACCAGCTATATTGTGTTCCGCCCAGTACCACTTCAGCTTAGCAATTCTTGAAAGAATCAATCTGATGCACGAATTATATCAGATTTATATGTACGTACTTTCTAAGATATCTATTATATTGTTAACTGTGGTGACGGCGAGGACTTTCGCCTCCCCATCTCGTCTCATGGAATCCCAAAAATCCCGACGGAATATCTACTAGAGAACGGATAGCAGTATCTCTCCTTCATCTCCTATAAGCACCATACTACGATCACTAGCCCATCTGCCAAGCGTAACGATTATGGCATATTCCCTTAGATGATGCACAAAAGTCCTTTATGAAGATCCTTGGGTTGGCTTTTGTCCAGCAATGGACGTCTTTTGGCTAATACGATCAAACTATCTATTCCTAATGTACATGAGAGTAAAAGAGTGAAAATGATGGAACACTTCTTGAGGTATGATAATCTAATTAATTTTAATAAGCACAAGGAGTTGGTGTGGATCAAGAGTAACTTCCATGTGTCAAAGAGAAAATGGAAGAAAGGTCGAATAAATAAGTCAAAACTTTTGCCGAAGATAGAAGCAAACGCAAGAAGCTCCACCAAGAAGATCATAGAGAGACGTACTTTCTTATGTTATAATTCGAGTATATTTGATAATTCGTTTCCTCCCTCTTCATGAAAATTAGTCCTCCGGTCAGTGTGATATTTGATAGGCTTAGTTTATCTCCCTCGCCCCGTTTCTCTCGAAAGACTCTCCAATACTAGAAACTCCGTTAATACAAGTATCAAGTGTAAAGCTATTGGTCCAAATAGTATCAATATCCGTTGTACTGGATAAATAAATATATAAATAAATTTCTTGGGATAACTACCTACTATGGCAACAAGACAACTGATGAACATGCTTATATTTCTCAATACATAGCTATATATTATAGACAAATTTATTATTATAAAAGTAAGGAATCGGAGAGTTCATCTGTGTTTGCTCACAGCTGCACTATAATATGTCCTGGAGCTAGACTCCGTTGATATTGCCTGCCGTAAGCAAAATTCGGCCGAGAGCATTGGAATCGTCTTAAAAATGTATAATATCCTTCATGTTCCTGACAACAACAATATGAAGTATGAAAATTCATCGAAACCGAAAGTCATAAACGCCGTTACTCTAACTCTCACAATTAAAATTATAAACGGAAGCGATAAAAACTTTCTTTTCTGAAAACTTCGCGAACATTCCATCATTACAGCTGCATAAAATGTCATCATTAATACCAATAAGGATGCTCTTAAGCTCTTTTAATATCGGTGTCAAACAGGATGCTTACAGGAGATTATTACTTTTTCTAACATAGAATACAAATACATAATTTTTATCGTAAACCAATTAAAACCAGATATAGACAATGTGCAAAAATAAATAGTGTAATAAGCGAAGCGTAGTGAGTTATCGATATTTCCATAAGATATCAGACAACTTATGAATGAAACAGGAGTATCAAAGTGACAGAGAGCAATTTTATTGCGAGGCTTAGAATTAAAAGTAGAAATTTAAATAATCAGTAAATTAATACAGGCGCCTACTTAGGTGTAGATGTATTTTATAAAAATTGATAAGAGTGCTGACACTCAGTCAAATTAGGCAGATATTTTGGACTTGGCCCCTGCGAAGGAAGCCACGGAAACGCGGAAATACTTCTCCAGTGCTCCCTTTTACGCCATGTCCCACATGATGTGATCCACGTGCTTTGGGAGGACAGTTGCGTATCCTCCCGGATTACTAGCTCCTGCCGACCGGCACAGTGACTGAGCCACAAATAGATTCTTCCCGGAGCTGCCTGAACCTGGCGGCAGTAGAGCACTCTTCTCTTACTGCCACCGCAGCCCTCAGGGGGAGTTGGCCCACTAGCTGCCGCCATCACTCCCGATCCCGCTCGGCAGCCTCCTTCTGGAGCATGACTACCTCACAAAGGGAGACCAGGGCATCCCTCAATAACAGCCAAGTGCATTTAACTGAGTTTCAGCACTAATGATATTATAAATGTTAAACTAGGTTGGACACACTGGACACACTGAAAGATCACGGTGTGATGGCGCTTCGCCACATTAACAATATTGAGGCCGGAAACTCCGTAGTTCGTGGGTTCAGTTCCCACACTTTAAACACATCACATCATCATCCTGATATAGTCCACTGCTGGACACAGGCCTCCCCCAAAAGTATGTAAGATGTTACCATTTGGTTGGGATTGCCGTAGCGCTTGGCATGCGAGTTGGCGACCGCAGTTACTGTCCAACTACTGTTACTGCTGTATCCCTTAGTCAGCTTTTTCGTAACCCATGTCATGGTACGGTGCGGTCTTTTATTCTTTCTAGACCGAAAACCACGCGGCTGAATGTGTACAACCCATTTTAAAGATGTTTTTTTTTTTTTTTTTTGAACATTGTATGATTTTAATACAGTAATTACGATAATAAACTTCATAATTAATTAGTACAATGAATATGCTACAAAATAAATATGTGGGAAATACCCACATATTTATTTTGTAGCGTACGCATTAATTAAATTATAATAACATGTTGCTTTTACTTGTAAAACAAGTTAATAGCTTTATCATAAGTAGATATGTAACTAACTTATAAGATATTGTTAGTATTCTATTATTACGAAATGTCAAGATGTTTAAAACTTATGTATATTTAAATACCTATGTTATTTGTTTTAATTCTTTTTATCGACATTTCTGAACACGATCATCCCTAGCACTTAGTTATTAATTCCCAAATAAAAACTATTAAGTATCGTGACTCCGCCCGTTATGACCTGTTCCGTACCAACTTTATTACCGCCGTAATATTGCGATTTATGACGATACTTTAACATAGTGTGGTACAAGTATAATTCGCGAGTTAAGAATAATCACTGTTATGCTTCAGTTTCGATTGGTTGTTTTGCTTTTACTTTAAAGTTTGAGGAGTATTTTCATAATTCATCACTTATTGTGTATTTTGAGCGGATAAATTAAAGTTACTGGAAACATATTGGAATATTATTATAGTTAACTTGAATTCAATTAAGCGTTGCTTAAACTTAGACTGCGATAAGGAATGCGGAAGTGTATCTTTGTTAATAGGTTTAGTTTTCATTGGTTGCCTTTATAGGTGTGGCGCAGTGGCTGAGACGGTCGCCTCGCCGTTTTGTGTCCCGGGATCGATTTCCGAGCCGGACAACGATACAAAATACAAAAATATTTATTTGTATAAATGTGGTGTACATACAAATAGATGACAAAATTTTCATGGAATCACACATTTACCATCTTTATATCATGGCATACAAATATCAAACTTAATATTAAAAATAATAGAAAAACTACCTACATGATAACAGTGATCAATATTACAAAATAAATTATTATTATTAAACCTTACATTTAAAGTATTCATCTACATTATAGAAACACTTTTTACATAATTTTTTACAAATACAAATACAAAATACAAAAATATTTATTTGCATAAATGTGGTGTACAAATAGATGACAATATGTTCATGGTATCACACATTTACCATATTTATATCATGGCATACAAATATTAAACTTAATATTAAACATAAAAGAAAAACTACAAACATCATAACAGTAACCTACAGAATAAATAATTATTATTATAACTTACATTTAAAGTATTCATCTACATTATAAAAACACTTGTCACACAGAAATTTTAATAATATACTCCTAAATTTATTCGATGGCAATGCTCGCATACTCTGGGGTAGATGGTTGAATATTCGCACACACATAGCGTAGCTGTTGCGACTATATTGTTCTCGGTCTTTAAAGGTGGTAGGACAAGTTTGTCCGGATATCGGGTATTAAAATTACATACGTCTTTTATGGTCGGGAATAAGTTACGATTACATTTGATAAATACACAAATTTCGAAAATATAAATACATGGAACTGTTAACAAATTAAACTTACGGAACATAGGTTTACATGACATCCAGGGCGCCATATTACTGATGGCTCTAACGCATTGTTTTTGGGCTATAAAAGCTCTGTTTATATTAACTGAGTTGCCCCAGATAACAATGCCGTATCTTAGAATGGACGCAACAAACCCGTGATACGCTTTAAGAGCGGTCTCTCTATTCGAAATTCTTGCCAGTCGCCATAGTGCATATTTTTATTAATATACTCCTAAATTTATACAATGGTAATTCTCGCATACTCTGGGGTAAATGGTTGAATATTCGCACACACATAGCGTAGCTGTTGCGACTATATTGTTCGGTCTTTAAAGGCGGTAAGACAAGTTTGTCCGGGTATCGGGTATTAAAATTACATACGTCTTTTTTGGTCTGGAATAAGTTATGATTACATTTGACAAATACACAGATTTCAAAAATATAAACACATGGAACTGTTAACAAATTATACTTACGGAACATAGGTTTACATGACATCCAGGGCGCCATATTACTAATTGCTCTAAAGCATTGTTTTTGGGCTATGAAGGCTCTGTTTATATTTACTGAGTTGCCCCAGATAACAATGCCGTATCTTAGAAGGGACGCAACAAACCCGTGATTTGTGTGACCCATAAATAGTTGTTCTGAGACTAGATGTAATTGTTGTCCATCTATTATATGTTTTTAAAGGGACCCCGCGACACATGGATTAAATCCCTAAAGCCTAAGTAATAATAATAATAATAATATCCTGGGACATTATTTACACACAGCAAGTTTAAGCAGAGCTTGTACTATGGAAACCAGATAACTGATATACTACACATACCTACTATTTTTCTTTTGTAAATAGATACTTATATAGATAATTACACCCAGACTCAGGACACACAGACATGTTCATGCACACAAACATCTGTCCTGGGTGGGAATCGAACCTACGACCTCCGGCGAGAATGGCAAGCATTTGCCAACCATGCCCAGCAAGTAAAAGTACGTTCACTGCTGGACAAAATCCTCCCCGAAGAATGGGGGCATATGCCATAATCGCCACGCTTGGCAGATGGGTTAGCGATCGCATTATGATAGGCATAGTACACAGAGAGACGCAGCTTGCCGTTCTCTGGTAATTCCCTTCAGGCGACTTATACGCCCCCAGGGGGATGAGAGGAGGTGGCGATATTCTTTTCCGTTAACCACACAGCAATATTTAAAATAAAAAAGAGTAAATAAGCGATGTTTTTTTTACTGTAACCTTGTGATTACCTAGTAGCACATCACATTACGTTTGTCAAACGTAATGTGATGTGCTACTAGGTAATCATAAAACCTTGACAAACTTGACTTTTGATTTGGAGGTCAAATTGAGTTAATAGAGTCGTATCATAGAGTTTGTCAATTATTAGACATTACCTTTCAATGTGGTAAAATATCTTTTTTCTGAAATATGTTGCAACTACTTACACACTGTCACTTTACATTGCCAATGTTCCGCAATAAATAAAGTAAATAGCGTTAAATACCTGGGTATAAATATTAATTATAGATTAAACTGGTACTCACATTTCGATTTGTTAAGCACAAAAATAAGAAAGCTTATTTGGTTTTTTTTTTTAATTTAAGACATGTAACTACTAGAGATATGATAAATAAAATAGGTATATGATGCGCTAGTTCAGCCTATATTAATGTACTGCATTCAAGTATGGGGTGGTGCATTAAAAACAAAGTTTATTGAACTTGAAAGGGCCCAAAGATCACTTTTAAAAGTAATGCATTTTAAGCCATACCGATTCCCTACTACACAACTATATGTGTTTAGTAACTTACTCTCTGTCAGAAAATTATACATAATACTTACAATGTTAAAACTACACGGTACTTTAAAACTCGATCCCGATAAGCTGAACAAAAGAAGATGTGTTATGGCCTTACCGTCCTATTAGAAGCACATTGGCATGCTAGGCAATCATAATATCTTTACAATAAAATAAACAGAATATTGCATATCTACCCCATGAATAAATACGAATGTAAGTAAACTATAACAACATATTAAAAAAAAACTAACTTATGATGCAACTGAATCTCTCATTGTTATATTATCCTAGGTAAATGTATAGCACGGACTCACCCTACACACACGCACCCACACACACACATACAAAACAAGGACTTGATTAGATTTGTTCTTAATTTAATTAGTTAAATTATTCTGTATTGTTATATCTGTAACTTGATATTTAATCTGTAAACAATACCTGAATGTGGAAGAGCGGGGCGTCCTAACCCTAACACACGCAATGTTATGCCTAAAAGGAGGCCTCAACAATCTTGCCATTAGATGAACTTGAGTTAAAGGCAATAAATCATTTTTATTTATTTATTATTTATTTACTGTCATCTGATTCCAAACTAGGCAGAGCCTGTGCTATGGCAACCAGACAACTAATAAACATACTTATATATTTCTAAATACACACAGAACAAATAATCGTGCCCATAACGTAAACAGTTAGTTATCCCACCCAGAATCAAACCCACGATCTCTGGCTTAGCAGTCAGTGTCACTAACTACTAGACCATCAGGCCAGAAAAGGCAACATGTAGAATTTAAAAAAGCGCCTGTCAATAAATAGTCAATACATGTTGGTAGTATATATTTTTTTATTATAATAATAATAATATCTCGGGACAATGTTACACAGATCAAAGCCCCAAACTAAGCAAAGCTTGTACTATGGGTACCAGGCGACGATATACATACTTATATACATAGATAAATACTTATATAGATAGAAAAAATCCATGACTCAGAAACAAATATTTGTGCTCATCACACAAATATTTGCACTTACCGGGATTCGAACCCAGGACCACCAGCTTCGTAGGCAGGAGCACTATCAACTAGGCTACGATATATTTTTTTATGCTGGATGGGTTTGCGCTTGACCACGATCTCACCTGATGGTAAGTGAAGTTGTGGTCGAAGGTGGACCGCGGTACCCATAATCAAGTTAGCATAATTATTTCAAGGTACATATAGATATATAAATAAACACAAATTAAGGCATTCCGACTAGCTCATTAAGCGTGTTGTCAGATAATGTTCTTTTTAGAGCTTTTTAAACACATTAAGTGGTTGCGCCCGTGTTACCGACACGGGCAATGCATTCTACAGACGAGCAGCTTGCACGGAAAGGATTTATCATAAAATGTAGTGGAATGCATTGGTATTTTAAAAATAATAATAAATCTTTATTTGCTTTAAACACAGTATATAAATGTCTCAAAGTTACAATACATGCGATTGTTATGTCTACATGTTTAGCTATGCAAGTCAATAGCATGCAAATATTACTTATCAAACAAAGAGGCGATTCGAAATACTATATAAATTTTAGTGGTAATTATCGATAATATAATCATAATCATCTTAAGGTAAGGTAATTTAAGACGTAAGTTTTTTGATGATTACAGACTTCGTGCATGCGTTAGGAACTCGAAACGTTCTTTAAGGTAATTTGGTGTATTGGGATTTAATAAAATACTATATTATTCAGTATTGGTACTGAATAATATAGTATTATAAGACTAAATTATTATATAAAATAAAATAACTATTACCTTCTTAGATAATAAATTATATAAATCTTGTCTTAATAATCAGGGTCATTAACCACTATGTTGGTCGATTTGGTTTGGTTAATGATTGACTTGGTTAATGAGCCTTATAAATAATTAAGATATAATGAGACTATTAATATTGATAAGTGTGTAACTATCTACCTAGTCTTAATCCATCTACTGAGGGATGGTACTTCTAGTATTTACACACGGCCATCTGATCCCAAGCTAAGCAAAGTTTGTACTATAGAAACTTTAATTCTATTTTTTTATATGGAATTCATTCTACTTCTGCTGTTTGTTCAAATTAGTACCAATTTATAAAGAAATTAAGTTGGTTTTGTATTTTTTTTTATAATTATTATTTGACACTATATATACAAGGTGATAAAATCATACCATCTATTTAAACGAAAATTAAAATTTCATTTTTCCCAAAGCAACTCGTAAAATTACATTATTTCAATTATATTAAAATTGCTTTTTCCAAATGCGTATCATATCTCAATATACTAAACAAGTCAATTTCTATCAATTGCTATCAAAAGTAAAGGATGATTGCAATTGCGTTTCAATACTTAATATGGCCTCTGTACTCATTAGTCGCCTGCCATTAAATTTAAATACTTACCTACATTAACAAAAAAAAAAATACTAAAAAAACATACTTAATTACTTATCCTATTTGTCTAAAATGATTACGTGTTACTAAATTACTTTCTAAGTTTTATGTACCTATCACTAACAATACTAATACGTTACGCCGTTTTGTATCTCGTTTCCGCAACAGATTATTTTATGTTATTTTGTTTATCTGTATTTCTCAATGTAAGTGAATGTTAAATTCTGTTTTTGAGAAATAAATGTCTTTAACCGTTAACCGTTAACATATAGCTACATATAGCGCAGGACCGGCTATTGTGGAGATCCTTGGGGGAGGCCTTTGTCCAGCAGTGGCTGATATGAAATACATATAGCTCGTAAAACCGACGACCGATGGGGCAGAAAGATTCGTGTCCACCACTAACCGGAACATGCAGTATAGGCAGGCCCCCTACAAGATGGACCGATGATCTTTTAGGGTCGCTGGAAACCGCTAGATGTGGGTAGCGCCAGAACAGCAATTGAGGAAACCTTGGGGAAGGCCTATATCCAACAGGGGATGATACCAGCTTGATGATGATGTACTACTTTGTATGATGTTTTTGAGGTAAAATGTCTACATTAGAATTCCCAGCTACCGTCACTTGGGCTTCTAGACTCTTTAGTTAAGCCGTCGCTAATACGAATAAAAGCTAAGGATGTGACCGAATAGTGTCCTAGACAACACAAAAGAAAGAAAGGGAGACAGCCTCCAAGATGGAAAGACGACATGAAAATAATAGCTGGTACCACATGGAGAAGGAAGACACAAGACCGCACTTTATAGCAGCTTTACGAGAGACCTATGCTGAATATAATAATACCTTAATATAGACAGAACCATTGACAATATGTAGTAAAAATATTAAACTTAAACTAGATAATTAAACATAATTTCTTCATAATAACTTGATACGAGCTAGCTAAATATCATTGCTATAATAAAATAAATTTTATAAATGTTTTCATTCAATATGTACCTAAATATCTATGTTACTAGAAATAATAATGTATACAACTATATTACTAGTTACAAACATGTTCTGACTATTTACAAGCGCTTTTTTAAAGTCTACGTGAATAAAAACCTTTTTTATTTTATTTTATTTATTTAATAGCAAGACAATCTTCGCGAAACTGGTGTCTATATCAAAGAGATTGTATATATTTAGGAAGATAGAGGGATAAGTTCATGGAGGACTTTATAAGATTATTTAAGGGTAAGGCTTTGTTATTATTATTATACGATACATAACACTTTATTTTTATTAATAATTGTAGCCAGATGGGAATAAAATAAAATTTCATCCTCAATCGGGAACCGCAACTATCAAATTAACAACAGTTACATGGAAACCTCAATTATTTCGTTTAAACAGATTTTAATTGTACTCACAAAGCTTATATTGACACGAACAGCGGATTAATCTGACCGAATATGCTCTGATACCGTGACAGATCATTTCACAGCCATTACTTCGGATAATTTACTGCGGGGATCGAAAGAAATTCCCGCTATATCAGTCCCGAGATGGGACTGAAAAATCCGAATTTTATATAAAAGTAGAAGATGATGATTTAAAGATACTTTAAGATAAAGTGTATGCCGTATTCTTTTTAACTTCTTTATGTGCAAAAAGAATGTGCGTATTTATCTTTGCAATAAATACGCACATTACCTTACAAAAATAAGGCTTCAAGCATTCAGAACCTCCGCATTTGTAGAGAGAAGATGTTAATTTTACATCGAAGTTAAAGTGGGTCGAATGTTTTAATCAAATTTCAGAGCTTATTTATTAAATACTAGCTGTGCCCCGCGGTTTTAACCGCGTTAAACTTTATAAATTATCACAGCTCCTCCCCCGTAGGGGATAGCGTGATAATATGTAGCCTATATGTTGACCCGACCTCTTAATAATTTCCATGCAAAATTTGAAGTAAATCTATGAGTACTTTTTGAGTTAAGCCCGGGCATACAAACAGACAAATAGATAAACACACAAAAAATCTAAAAACTATATTTTTGGCTTCGATATCGATTGTAGATCACGCCCCAAGTATCCTTTTAAATAAATATTAAATGTACAGTTTTGACTTTCCTACGATTTTATTATATGTATAGATATATGTTTATACGATTTATTGGAAATCAATGGAGCTTAAATAAGTATTATATATAGGTTCTTATTATAGTTTATTTAAACATAGCAAGTAGTTACTTGTTATGTTCATAGAAACTTTATTAATTAATTGTTCTAGAATAATAATATAATATCTTATTTCAGAAAATTATTCACACACGGTCATCTGATCCCATACTAAGCAGAGCTTGTACTATGGAAACTAGATAACGGATATACTACATATACTAATTCTCTTTTGTAAATACATACTTATATAGATAATTCCACATAGACTCAGTACAAACAGACATGTTCAAGCACACAAATATCTGTCCTAGGTGGGAATCGAACTCATGACCATTTACCAACCATGCCAAATGTTCTTATTTTCAAATATGTATTTAAAAATGTATTAAATAAGAAAATGTATGAATAAAATAATATAATTATTTTAAGTTATTTTTAATCTGGTTGTGCTAAACGAAATATCGTCAATACACAGCGTTTTAAATAAGGTTATTTAATGTCAGTCCCAAGGCATCTCTTACATTCGGTACCGGGATATTCTTGACGCTGCCCATCTCTACTTCGTATAATTTAATGCGTACGTTAGATTTATTGCGATGATTGTTGAACGCGACGTCCTAATCGCATTGTTATTAGGAACTGATAATGTAAGCTTTGAATTTGGGTAACGGAGCGGATGTGATAGGCAATAACGCGTACAAGCTATTACGCAAATTGTATCGATTTTGGAGCCCAAGGAGTTTCCTATTAACTAATATAGGGAAGAAATGAGCCGAACGCAAATAAAATTAGGTGTTAAAGCTATAAGAAATTGTGTTCTTTGTATTGTATACTAGCTGTGGGCACAGCTATTATACAATACAAAGAACACGTTTTTACCCACCCGCGGTTTTACCCACGTAAAATTTTATAAAATATCATAGCTTCTTCCCCGTAGCTGATAGCGTGATAATATGTAGTCTATATGTTGACCCGACCTCTTAGTAATATTCATGCAAAATTTGAAGCAAATCCATGGAGTGAGTTTAGCTCGGACATACAGACAAACAGACACACAGATAAAAATTCTAAAAACTATATTTTTGGCTTCGATATCGATTGTAGATCACGCCCCAAGCATCCTTTAAAAAAATATTCATTGTACAGTTTTGACTTTCCTACGATTTGTTATATGTATAGATTTGAAAAGAACAATTCCCACTTTCCATATTTAAAAATCTGATAGTGAAAATGTATGTATAGTTATAAGGTTTCGCAGAAAGACTACCTATAAGTTTAGATATAATGTCATAAAGTCATTTTTACGATATAAACGCTACGAAGTGTAGAAAATATTAATTATAGTTTTTCTTTTGTAAATACATACATATATAAATAAAAATAATTTTGTTATGTATTCTCACTTCTACATTTGAACGATCTGTGAAGAGCGGGGCCTCCTATCACAAGTATTTAATATACTTAAAAGGAGACCCCTATGTAAGATAAAGTGTAGTAGTATAAGATACCGAAATAAACTATTTTTATTTTATTTTTTATTATTAATCATTAAATCGTCTGTAACAGACGCAAAGGCCATATATACTCAGACTCAGGAAAAATAATGCACACAAATATCTGTCCTGGGTTGGAATCGATCCCATGAGTTTGGGGTAGCTTGGTGTGCTAGCATCTGTACATAAAATGCAACGTAACATAAAATGGAACTACATGACCAAAAACATTTAAGTGCTAACCGTCAATATTGTTGCCAAAATTATCTTTTAATGGGCTTACAACCCGACACTCAGGGTGCTACCTGAGTGGGGAATAAAACCCATTAATATGAAATCGGCTATTAAGTTCGTTGACCGACAAACATTGAAGGGACAATGCCTTGTACAAACATATCGGGTTGCTGTTTACCTTCTGTTTAGTGTACGAGGTAGATAATAGAAATTGACCTGTTTCTGTAAGCACCTTAAGTACACGGGAAAAAATGTGAAATGGATGACATTATTGATAACATTATATGTTTTGATTTTATTGAGTAATCTAGCCAAATATATTCACGAATACAAGACTTTAGAGGAAAGAATAGTGCGAGAAAAGACAAGGCGGAAAGACTTACCTTCCAAATTAACGCCTTCTTTAAATGTAGTGAAGCATATCTCGTACCCACGGCTACATATCAAGCTATACATTTCCAATATAAGCTGATCTCTCATTGTATGGAAATCCTGTACAACGCGAGATCGGCTTATACTGGAAAGTATAGCTTGATACGTAGCCGTGTGTACTATCAATCGGTGAAGGTTTTCAATAAGGTTTTTTCGGAATTAGAAATCACACTATATTTTAAACAATTCAAAAGTAAATTGAAAGATCTCTCCTCGAAATATGTCTATACTCTTTAGTGTTTTAGTTCACATTATATTATTATTGACATTTTGGTTGACATTTTATTTTCAATTATGAAATGATCTAGATTGACGTATGTATTGTTTTGATTATTTTATATTTATGTTTTAGGTTATTAGATTAGAGTGACTTATGCATTATTTTGATTATATTATATTTATGTTTTTGGATATTAATGTTTATTAGAGAATTTAGATAATACTGATAATTGTACAATATTGATACACAATTGATATTTTTTATGAATAAATGACTATGACTATGATATTTGTTTATTTATTTATTTATAATATGGTACATATTGTTGGTGTACCTACCATATTATAAATTAATAAACAAATAACGTATTAAAATAGAACAATTCGAGAGCCACAGTCTGATACGTATACCAATTACATTATATCGTTGTTCTCATAAATGGTGAAAACAAATGAGTATACGTTTAAATCTCAAGATAATTTAATGTTCTTTATTAGCACAAAAGGTGGTAAAAATGGTGGTTAACTGGAATCTTACGACTTTAGGTACTTTTTAAAGTATTTGGCTGATGGGGTGTCTCCTAATTTCAGAAGTGTTGAAGACAAAAATTAAAGACAAAATTATTTAATACTAGCTGTGCCCCGCGGCTTTACCCCCGTTAAACTTTATAAATTATAGCCTATGTGTTAATCCAGGGTTTCAGCTAACTCCATACCAATTTTTATTAAAATCACTCCAGCTGTTTACACCTGAAGAGGTAACAAACACACACACTCACAAACCTTCGCCTTTATAATATTAGTCGGATTTTGTTGACTATCCTGTTCGCCTAGTAACGCTCGCTGACTGTTAAGGGTTCGATCCCATTCAGGACAAATCTTTGTGTGATGAATCCAATTATTTATTCTGTGTCTGGGTGTAATTTATCTATAATATGTATTTTAGAAATATATAACTATGTTTATCCTGCGTAGTAGCGTATAGTACGTACATTGTGCCAAGCTATTTATTTATTATTTAATAAAATAATAATAATAACATCTAGGGACAATGTCACACAGATCATCCTAGCCCCAAACTAAGCAAAGCTTGTACTATGGGTACCAGGCGACGATATACATACTTATGTAGATAGATAAATACTTAAATACATAGAAAACATCCATGACTCAGAAACAAATATTCGTGCTCATCACACAAATATTTGCACTTACCGGGATTCGAACCCAGGACCACCAAAGTAACGCTAAAACAAATAGCGTATTTTGAATATATATAATATAATATCGTGGGGCCTGGGATATTATTCACATACGGCCAAATGATCCCGAATTAAGCATAGCTTGTACTATGGAAACCAGTTACACTGATATAATACGTTATACTTGCTACTTTTATTTTGTAAATACTTTCTTTTATAGATAATTAAGCCTCCTACAAACTATGCGGCTAGCAGCAATGCGGCCGGCCGTGCGGCAATCAATATTGCTGGCTGCCGCATCTCAGTATCAATAAAAACTACTTTCCCGTACAAATATCTGATTACGGTCCGCCGCACGGCCGGCCGCATTGCGGCTAGCCGCATAGTTTGTAGGAGGCTTAATTATCTATAAAAGAAAGTATTTACCAAATAAAAGTAGCATGTATAACGTATTATATCAGTGTAACTGGTTTCCATAGTACAAACTCTGCTTAATTCGGGATCAGATGGCCGTATGTGAATAATATCCCAGGCCCCACGATATTATATAAGGCTGACCGCATTCGGGCTAACCGCATAGTGCATAAGAGGCCTTACTCCCACACACAGGACAAACAGACATTTCATGCACACAAATATCTGTCCTGGGTGAGAAACGAACCCACGACCTGCGGCTTGTTAGGCAAGCATTTACCAACCACGCCAACCAGACCGTCAAATATATATAGCGTTTCTTATTTATGTTCCACCTTCTATATATAAATATAAATAAAATACGCTATTTGTTTGCGTATAAATTCAGCGCTTCAATAGAAAGTCAAGAAACTGTAAAAACTAGTTTATTTGCTCGTGTACACTATATTGAAGAACCCATCTCCTAAAGTATGCTAATAAAGTGTGCAGCCCAACTTTTGATGGACTAAAAACTTTGGCTTCTGCCAACTTGCAAGCAGACAACCAATCCATGCACTTCCAAGATTTTCTCTAACTTCCAAAATAGGACACAGAGTTGCCAAACAAAATTGAACTATAAGTAACTTTCTTCATTTTTGCTGTCGGTCATAATATAGTGAGGGGTGCAAGAATAAGCGAGATTAAATGTAAGAAACAGTAAAGAGCAATATTTTATAATAAACCTTTTTAGTTTTCTACAGGGAGCCAGTACATTTAAAATTTTACAATACAAACATCTATGGCCTATGCACATCACGTTTTTTAAGCGCGCTTGTAGCTATACAGACGCGATACGCACGCAAGTCAGACGCAGCCTATGGACACACCTGTATAAATTCAAATCAGCATTTGAATCGATACAGACGCGCGTGTGTAGCGATACAGACGCGATGCTAACGCGTGTATGTATCCATACAGACGCGCCGATGCCACGCGTTTGTAGCGATACCGACGCGCGTTTGTATCGATACAAACGACAACAAACGTGGTGTGCACAGGCTCTAAGAGTAAGAAAATAACAAAGATATGCCGTAAATTATAAATATTTCGCAGGATGAACCTGATTTCATTGAAGCCCATCATTATCATAATCATATCGCCCGAAAGACGTCAACTGCTGGACAAAGGCCTCACCTGAAGATCTCCACAATTACCCATCTTGCGCTATCCGCATTCAGCGGTTTCCAGCTACCCTCACAAGATCATCAATCCATCTTGTAGGGGGCTGCCCATGGTGCGTTTTCAAGCTTATAACTATGTATGCCTAAATGATAAATCAACAAATCATTAAATTTCAGTTGTATCGATGGAAACTATTCACCATCTTGTAAATATTTTAAGTTTATCCGTTGATTATCGAAATGGAGGTGGATGGGCCAATTTATCCATACACAGGTACGAACAAGATTAGAGAAATTTACGTCCATTATATATACACAACAAAAATACAATTAAAGTGAGTTATTCGTAATGTTAAAATAACAGCTTTTATTAATATTACTTGTACTAAATTTGCACGCCCTAAGCGGCAGAATGTGTTGGATTTTATACTGTATTTATTACCACCTGCTATTGTAACCACATTCTAGCAAATAAATGAATGATTGATTGATTGTGTATGATTTTGTCTGTCTGTCTGGTTTTTCTGCATAATTTCCGAAGCTAAGCCGTGCATGATAATATTTTTTTTCGTTCTCAAATGTACTCTGACATGAACAAAATCAATCAATAAATAAAACAAATACTCAGCAGTGCAGTCTGAGTGATGATTCTGATTTAGTACTCTCAACATTCTCATTGCTTCTGAATAAAGAACCATGAAAAATCTCAACGCAGTCTTAAATAACCAAACTAAACTTGATCACGTCCAAAAACTTCCTAGTATCACGACCATTATTAAATTTTTATGTAACGACACGGATCGGCCGCACCGCAACTCCCGTTGTACACTGCGCACCCATAAAGAGTTAATATTTCAACGGCACACACAAAACCAGCAGTAGTCACGGCCCAAGTTTTAATTTGCTTAAAGTTGTTACAAGTTGGAACGGGTCCCTCGTTGGGCGCCAAATTAGGTACAGTCACAGGGTAAAGTATAAAAGTAATGGTCACGTTATTCTACTGATAGTTTAATTTGCTTCGTTCTTGAAGACTTTTTCTAAACGATTTCGAATTGAGTTTTATAATTTAAGTCTATAGCAAAAAAAGTGGTTAAGAAAGCAGCACTGCACTGAAACGAGTTCTTGAAACTTTTCCAACAAAAGAAGGTTAATTTAATAAACCGGAAATTGATTCTTTAGCTAAGCTTAGTAATGCAATTGTACAATCCCGACGATATAGGTACAATAGGTTTAAAAAAAAACTTGTTTAGCGATTGAAGTTTAATTTATCTCATATTATTAATTTAAAGATCTATCATTTCTATTATTAAAATAACCATATACTTACATATAGGAACAACGGTGAATCGTGAAATGATTCTTTAAAAACTCTTTATAATTTTCTCCAATATTTTTTTTCTTTTATAAATATGAGGATTACAAATATTTACGACAACACCACGTTCATCAAAAAAGAAGACATATTGTATGGGGCCTGCCCACGCGGCGTCTTCCGGTACGTGGTCGCCTCTCAAGAACCTCGAAAGCTCTAAATTATGAAGAAATTATTGAATGTGAGGGACATATACAATGTTGGTCTACATTTCTTAGTGGTGGCGACCACGTACCGGAAAACGCAACATGGGCAGGCCCCATACAATATTTCTTCTTTTGAAGTTGGTGAACAATAAGGGTCAATACCACATATGTTAGAGTCTGCACTACGCGTTAATAAACGTAAAAAGCACCTCCAATTTAGACCCATTAGAAAATATATGTTGTCATGCATATCACGTCAACATCAAGAACAACGCATCAGTTACGCTTAATCATATAACCAAAACATATTTTAATCAAAGAATTAACAGGATCGAATTAAACCACAATACACCAATACCCTCTAAAACCTTTTAAAACCACGAACTGTTATATCTATAGCAGATAAAGGCATGCCTTGCATGTTGCTGGCGTTATTTATTTATTTATTTAGGGCTTAATGGCATTACAACATGGTACATATACAAACGAATAACAAAATTCTTCAGATATATAAAAGAATAATTATAACTTACCATTGAAACCCTTACATACTGTACGGGCTAAGTGCGTTGCACTTGCACCGACAGCATTTTATCGTAGCGCGTGGTGTCATAATAATTATTATATTAATGTAATTTCATTAGTAGTGAATTGCAACTCGGTCGGCTACCACGTCGAGTCACATAACTATTGATATATTATACCATACCAATCATCACCATCTCAACCTCACCTTAGACTAGTGTTCAGTGAATACACCATAATTAACTACTCTCTAAAAAAAAAAACATGGTCCTTCAACAAAAAAGGTTCCATTCGCGAGTGTTTGAGACGTGCAAAGCATAGTGCCTGTGAGTGAATTTTGTTACAACAATCACAATGCATCAAACGCCCACAAGATTCTCCATAGGAAAACATAAACCATTTATCGGTGGGTTATATAATACATACGCTTGTTAATTAACATATGTAAAAAATTAAAAACCAAGTCCATTAGCGAATATAAACCGCCATACATACTGCAAATCACGTCAATATCAATAAAAAAAACAACGCATCAATTACGTTTAATCACATTAGCAAAACATACTTTAATCAAATAATTAATGGGATCGAATTCAGCTGCAATACATAATGTGAATCTGAATCTGAAGAATTTTGTTACTCGTTTGTATATGTACCATGTAAAAAACACCTATAATCTAGACCCTTACATACCATTAATCACGTCAAGATCAATCACAACGCATCAGACGCTTACAAGATTGTCCATAAGACAACAAAAGCCATTAATCGGTGGGTTATATTATACCTACGCTTGTTAGTTGACTTATAATGTTAAAAACCAAAACCCAAGTCCATTAGCAAATATAAACGGCCATGCACCACAAATCACGTCAAAATCAATCAAAACAACGCATCAATTTCGTTTAATCAAATTAGCAAAACATACTTTAATCAAATAATTAATGGGATCGAATTCAACTGCAATACATAATGTGAATCTGAATCTGAAGAATTTTGTTACTCGTTTGTATATGTACCATGTAAAAAACACCTACAATCTAGACCCTTACATACCATTAATCACGTCAAGATCAATCACAACGCATCAGACGCTTACGAGATTGTCCATAAGAAAACAAAAACCATTAATCGGTGGGTTATATTATACCTACGCTTGTTAGTTGACTTATAATGTTAAAAACTAAAACCCAAGTCCATAAGCAAATATAAACGGCCATGCATACCACAAATCACGTCAAAATCAATCAAAACAACGCATCAATTTCGTTTAATCAAATTAGCAAAACATACTTTAATCAAATAATTAACGGGATCGAATTCAACTGAAATACATAATGTGAATCTGAATCTGAAGAATTTTGTTACTCGTTTGTATATGTACCATGTAAAAAACACCTACAATCTAGACCCTTACATACCATTAATCACGTCAAGATCAATCACAACGCATCAGACGCTTACGAGATTGTCCATAAGAAAACAAAAACCATTAATCGGTGGGTTATATTATACCTACGCTTGTTAGTTGACTTATAATGTTAAAAACTAAAACCCAAGTCCATAAGCAAATATAAACGGCCATGCATACCACAAATCACGTCAAAATCAATCAAAACAACTCATCAATTACGTTTAATCACATAACCAAAACATATTTTAATCTGCTGGATCGGAAAGCTCTCAACGGGATCGTATTCAACTGCAATGCACCAGGGGCCTCTTACAACTGCTGAAACGGGCATTATCGATGAATTATAGTGACCATTCACCATCAGGTGGTTTTTATGGTCGCCTTTCAATAAAAAAAGTATGATAATATTAAGTGTTTTGTTTGTGATTGCGGGTTATAAAGGATTGGGTTGAGTTAGTGTCTTCGATTCTCTGTATTCGTAGCTACGTAAGACGCTTTTCCCTGGAATACTTTTATCCCTTATATGTCCGCGGTTTTACCCGCGTCGAACTTAATAAATTATAGCCTATCTATTTTTCGGATATATAAGCTATATTACTACAAAGTTTCATCAAAAACCGTCCCGTAAATTTTGCATGAAAACGTAATGAACATCCATACTCAGAAACTATCGCATTTATATAATTAGTAGGATATTACCTGGTTGGTAATAATGCATACAGCCTATGTGACGATAATGAGAAACTTTAAAGAACATGTATTTATTTTTGGAGATAGTAATATTTAAATATATTGATATTTATTCTACTCAATGACCTTTAAAAGTCAGAAAAATTCTGCTAGTTTTACATGTGCGGAAATCATCATAAAACCCTGATTGGATTTCTTGGATGTACGGTGTTTAAGTTTTATTAAATAGCAAGCGGGTCACCCTATGGTAAGTGATCACCGCCGCCCATGGACACTGGCAACACCAGAGAGGCTGCCGGCTTTTAATAACAATATAAGCTGATAAGCTCAGTTTTTGAAGCTTGCAATTTCATACCTCGCTTCGGGGATTATTTAACATTATAGATTCGGGTATATAACCCTTTCTTTTGTCGAGTTTAAGGCCCATGATAGACGATCAGGCAGCATATTATTATGACAATAACTCAAACCTGCGAAAACATAAAAACACCTCCAGCAGCTCCACCTCATTAATGCGCCCTCTAAGATAGTTTTGTACCTTTATGTTACAAAACCATACATTCCGGAATATAAATCCGGCATACCCGTTCCGTAGTATGGTTTGAGAACGAAAGTCTATAAAATAATAATAACATCCTGGGACATTATTCACACACATCTGATCCCTAAGTAAGCAGAGCTTGTACTATGGAAACCAGATAACTGATATACCACATAGGTATACTACTTTTCTTTTCAAAGTCAAAGTCAAAAATTGTTTATTCCGTAAAAAAAATTACATTTACTTTGTTAACACATACTTATTATATAGATAATTACACCCAGACTCAAAACAAACAGGCATGTTCATGTATACAAATATCCGTCTTGAGTAGGAATCGAACCCACAACCCGCGGCCTGAAAAGCAATCATTTGCCAACTACGCCAAACGGCCCGTCACAAAAATACACGATGTTTAAGTATTAATTATAATTATTTCCAAATAAAAGCCAGGTATTCGTGTTCTTGGGATTCAATATTTTATAAATGAACTTTCCCTCTAAAAGCAGCACTTACGAGCTTTTAATAGCACACGTGGACAATTATAAGTTCATCGGAAGCCCTCACGTGCTTCCCTCTTTCACTCTACACAGTACTTGTAAACTCATTCAATTTAATTAATAGTTTTCATTGATTTAATGTTTTATTGCTGTTGATGTTATTAGTTAAATGGTGCGAGGAAGCAGACAATTAGCGGGAGATGGGAGAAGTTTTAGTCCAATCTATGTCTGATTTATTTCGTTTCGTATACTGAATACAAACAAAAGATAAATGTCATAAACTTCTATTCAAGTTTGTGTGCATATAGAAGAGCTAGATCAATGTAACTCTTTACCTGGGCAGGACATTATTCACACATGGCCATCTGATTCCAAACTACGCAGATCCTATACTATGGGAAGCAGATAACTGATATATTACATATCATCATCATCATGTCAGCCAAAGTACGTCCACTGCTCGAAAAAAGCCTCCCCCAAATAATAGGGGAATATGCCATAATCGCTCCGCTTGACAGAAGGGTTGGCGATCGCAGTTTGATGGTCATAGTTCACAGAAAATCTCTGCTGCAAGTTCTCTGGTAGGTATTTCCTCAGACAATTACTACGCCCCCCACGGGATGAGAGGGCGTGATGTTATTCTATGCCGCCACCACACAGCAGTATATTTCATATAAGTACCACATTTCTTTTGTAAATACATACCTACCTATATATAAATAATTACATCAAGACTCAGGACAAACAGTCATGTTCACGCCCACAAATATCTGTCCTAGGTGGGAATCGAAGCCACGACCTATGGTATGAAAGGCAAGCATTTACTAACCACGCCAACCTTATGAAATGGGTGGAAGCTCGGTTAATAACATGGCTTTTAACACATCCTCTTAGCTTTAAAAGTTCAGCATACCTATATTCGTTGTATTCTCTTACTGACAAAATCGCGTAATTAGGAACTACTTCGTAAGAAGTCCCGTTATCCTACAGATAAAAGTCTTTCGAGTTCCGCAAACAAACTTAGACTTTGACGAGCCTATTGGCGTGGTTGGCAAATGCTTGCTTTTCACGCCGGAGGACGTGGGTTCGATTCCCACCCAGGACAGATAAGTATTTGTATACATGAACATGACTGTTTGTCCTGAGTCTGGGTGTAATTATCTATATAAATATGTATTTACAAAAGAAAAAATAGTATGTGTAGTATATTAGTTATTTGGGTTCCATAGTACAAGCTCTGCTTAGTTTGGGATCAGATGGCCGCGTGTAAATAATGTCCCATGATATTATTATTTTATTGTGTATTTGAGTTGTTATTTTTGTACCTATGTGTGTCTAAGTGTTACATACTAACATAGTTTTTAAGTTTGTACTGATTACTAACATGCTATGGGCCGTTGATGCCTGAAAATAAACGATTTTTATTTTTATTATTATTATTTTTACTTAACAATGACCAAGTGGAAATAATCCGAGGATCTATTCAATTATATCATAATGTGTAACAAAAATATTGAAGAATATTTGAAGAGGTGGCTACGTATGAGAATAATCATGTTTGAAAATTATGCAAAAATCATGTGCCATCTTTATTTTCAAATTAAACCTTAGTATTTTAAAACCCGCTTAGTGTAAGTCTGATTTGCCAACAGCGGATTCAGTGCTGTTTATTGATATGTATAGTCATTTAGCAAAGATAACCAAAATGGTCAAAAAATATTGGAGCATTGTTGTTATTTTTGCACTTGTATGAAAATTAACATGAAACTCTTCATTCGGAATCACCTAAGTTTTAAAGTCTTTCAAGTTCGGCAAAAAAAACTTAACAATAGCCACTTGGAAATAAACCCTTTCATACATACAAGTGAAATAATTGGCCCATTTTTGTTATTTTTTTGTTCAGGAATCGTGGCTCTAAGAAGCTTTTTTACAAAATGAAGAGATAAAGATAAAAATCATATATTTACACGAAACATGGTTTACAAATTGGTTAGATTTCACATGCTTCGCCATATATATGGCATGTACGAGCACGATGCCTTGATCGAGCGCGATCGACGCTTTGCTCATACAAGCGAGGAAATTTTATATAATTGCATCATTTTCTTTAAATAGAATTTCTTCAACATTCATATTATATATAAGTGTGTGTATGTAATCCAGCATCCTATATGAGAGATACTTATTAACAGGTACTCTTAATTGTGTTTACTTACCGTATTTTGACTTCCTTGGACTGCCATTCGCTGTGCTTGTCGAAACTGATGAGAATGGCTGCGATTTCCTGTAACAAAGGAAAATAAAGAACATATTAATAATTATGAAGATAGACGATAAAGTAACATCATCATGTTAGCCAAATGGCAGCCACTGCTGGACAAAGGCCTCCCCAAAAGATTATTTTTGGACTAACCCCTCTTACACACCACTGCAACTCCTGTAAGCCAGTATCAACGGCACACAATGAAATGACACTGAGCGGGGAGGCATGTCCCGAGGTATCGCTTTACCTGTCTTTGAGCAACGAATTTAATCAGAAAGGAACAGGGAGGAGTAAGAAAAAAAATAGTACCACTTCCCTTGAGAGCAAAGTGTGAGACAGAATGATATAACGAGGCTGGAGCCTCATAAATGGGAGAATTGCAACTAGAGAAGTCAGCTGTAAAAGTAACCAGGATCAAATTTAAGGGTCTTAAGTGAGCTGTTATATTTGATTGCAATAGTAGGTATGGTATAAGCGCTTAAGCGCGCGGAAGTTGTTCCTTGTTGCTAGAAGATTCGTATAATAAACTGCTCCAGATATTGGTTGAAAGCTATTGGTAGACGGTATTGTAAGAAGTTAAGCGTGTTTTGAAAACCGAACGTGTGCAAAACACGCCTTTCCAACCCATTAAGTTACGGTACGACTTCTGTCTGTGTATTAATTTTATTCCCGACGGCGTTAAATGCTGAGATTGTCTGAACATACAATAATGGACAAATCTTTCAGTGACGGCTTTCTAAATCATCATTACAGCTAGGAATACGTAGTAGGCCTTAATGCTGTATCAAAATATATACAATTGACATGTATGATGTCGTTCATAATAAATGATGTCATTTGATTTATGTTAGCGGGACAATCGGAGTAGCCGCGAAGAAATGACATTACACAATGGACTGTGTGCACTAGAATGCTCAGTTAACTGCGTAGGCGCAGCGGTTAAGAGAATCTCCTCGACACTCCGTGTCCCGGGTTCGATTCTCGCGCGGGTCAACTATTTGGGTGACCCATAAATAGTTAGTTCTACTGAGTCTGGATGTAATTCGTGTCCGTCAATTTATGTTTATAAATTACAAACGACACAGGGATTCATTACTCTAGTGAGGACGTTGTCTTTATAAAATAAAGATAGCTGTAAGTACTTCTATAGTATCACCGCTATTTTTTTACATATATCTGAGCTTGACAAACGAGCAAGTGGGTCAACTGATGGTACCTAGTATAAGGCGTCGTCCTAATTGACAGCGATCGTACGATGACACGATGCGTTCTCGTCGTGCGATGAGTTCAAACATACAGATTTCATCACAGTGTCCTATTTGAACCTCGCAAGTAATCGTGCGAGCACATGAAATGCTTAATAACGATCGTACGATGCGTTTGATCGTGCGACCATGTAATCAAAGCAACAGATCTCTTTTGAGTGTCCTAATTGGTTACATACGCGATGCGTCGACGCGCGAGGGGCGCGGGACGAAAGGGGCAAGGGCCAACACCAGTGACTGTCACTGATGTTGGCCCTTGCCCCTGTGTCACTGAGTGACACACAGTCGGTACTCGGCTCACTCGCGGCCGGACGCCATTTTGTGTTTTCATTCCTCGTGTAAAGCGTTTGGCTATTCTGTTTCATACAAGATGACATTCGAAGGAGATTTAATTAATCGCACGATCTATTAGGACACCTGTTAGGTCATCGTACGACCACTTTGATCGTGAGATGAAAAACGCATCGCGCCATCGTACGATCGCTCCCAATTAGGACGACGCCTAATAGTTAAAGTGCCGATCGTAGTATAATAGTTAAAGTACACAGAGAGACAATTCTGCCCGTCCTCTGATAGATATTCCCTGGGGACGACTTCTACGCCCCCACGGGACGAGAAAGTTTGGCGATTTTCAAGGAAGTATATAGACCAGATTGCGTAATAAATTTGAAAACAAGCAGCCTTGGCAAAATATTAATTCATCATCATCATCATCATATCAGCCGATAGACGTCCACTGCTGGACAAAAGGCAAGGATCTCTACAATAGGCGGTCCTGCACTGCACGCATCCAATGGCTTCTTGTGACCCTTGCAATATCGTCGTTCCATCTTGTAGCGGGCCTGCCCGCGCTGCGGAAGCCGTTGGATGCGGGCAGCGCAGGACCGGCTATTGTGAAGATCCTTGGGGGAGACCTTTGTCCAGCAGTGGACGTGTTTCGGCTGTTATGATGATGATGATTTTCTGAGGACGTCTAATTACGATAGGCAAAGCATTCCATAGTCAAGCTGCCCGTACACTTAAAGAATTTCCTTTAGGCTTAATAATTTTTAGACTAAGGCTTAAA
The DNA here is from genome assembly GCA_951640165.1 of Pseudoips prasinana. Taxonomy (NCBI): domain Eukaryota; kingdom Metazoa; phylum Arthropoda; class Insecta; order Lepidoptera; family Nolidae; genus Pseudoips; species Pseudoips prasinana. The sequence goes on along the minus strand of OX621259.1, from coordinate 9,351,672 downwards.
AATATAACCAACAAAATGTTACATAAAATGTTTCCATAGACCTATAATTGTGTAATGTTATCTATACATATAATAAAATCGTAGGAAAGTCAAAACTGTAAATTGAATATTAAAATATAGATTTTAGAATTTTTTAAAGTTTATCTGTATGTATGTCCGGGCTAAACTCAAAAAGTGCTGTATGGATTCAATTTTTTTATGAATATTACTAAGAGGTCGGGTCAACATATAGGCTACATATTATCACGCTATCACCTACGGGGGAGGAGCTGTGATAATTTATAAAACTTAACCCGGGTGAAACCGCGGGGCACAGCTAGTGTTACATAAAATGTTTTCATAGACCTAGAATAATGTAATGTTAACCCATTGATAAGGCTGATAGCCTACAAAATTTATGTAGGTTATAAATCTGCTTAGGTATATAAAAATACTGGCCGTATAATAAAAACGACCAGATACTTCCAGGAATTTCCTACCGCGAATATCATAACTTTTTTTTTATTTACCATAGACGAAATAAACCAAGAATAATAAACACAGAAACACTCCATCTTTATTTGTATACCATCTTGAAACTTCATCAGCATACATACATATTTAAAACACAAAAAACGTGCCCCGATCGTAACGAACCGCCATTTTGCATTGCAAATAAAACTAAAGATTCGTAACATGTTATTCTAATAAATAAATCAAATACGGAAAACGGGGCTTGAATAATAATTTGAGAACGTAAAGTTTGGTCCCTTAGGCACAGAATGGGTCCTGAGAATTATTAATTTGTTAGACTTGGCTACGACTTCTGTTGGAAGGAAATAATTTAGGTACTTATTGTTTGTTTTTGTTTTAGAAATATTATGACAAAAATATTTTGTTATTATTTTTTTCAGAGAATAAGAAAAATGTAATATATAACAGGTATGATTCATCTACCTAAAAGTATCTATTTCTGGTATGGTATATACCTAAACATAATTAAAAAATAAATTATATCATAAGGCGACAAACGAGCAAGTGGGTCACCTGATGGTAAGTGACCACCGCCGCCCATGGACACTGGCAACACCAAGGAGTCGCGGGTGCAGTGCCGGCCTTTAAGATTCAGCAAACAAGTGTTGCTGACCCTTCCCCCCACCCCCATGAGCTCTGGCGACCTTACTCACACGCAGAAACTCAACATTAAGTTATTAATGTTATTATTAAGGAATGTCTTCTGTAAGGTGGAAGTACTTCCCCAGTCGGGCTGCTTTTTGAGCGAATGAACGCTGTGCACATTAAAAAATATTTCATATTTTTAAGTTACTTAAGAAATTATAATTACTATAATAACCATAAAACTAAGTTAAGAAAATAAAGCAAAGCTTTAAAAGTATTAAAACAATCCTCAAAACAACAATTTTTCTTAATATAAATTAGTAAAATAATATCTAGTATATACTAGATATAAATATAAATTAGTAGGTAATATATATTACTAATTCAAATTAAGTAAATATAGTATTTATCCAGTACGGAGTTATATTTAAATAAATTCTCATTTTTTTTCCCCAAATATTAACAAGTATAATTATATGCTTTATCGATTATGACATTATGGTGATGCAGATACACAAAGACATAGACTTGTACAGACGGCTACACATCGAGCTAAAATTCCAGTATAAGCTGATCTCACGTTGTATAAGATTCCCATACAATGAGAGGTCAGCTTATATTGGACGTTAATAGATTGATATGTAGCCGTGCGTACTGGCAGTAAAAGAGAAGATTTATCGCCCATGGGAACTTGTAGTAGAAGAAGCAGACACAGAACAGATAGTCGTGCTCTTTACACAGAGATTTGACCTAGATGGGGATCGAATCGACGACTTCTGTTTTGGCTTAGTTAGCAGTCAGGGTCTCTAACAACTAGACGTACTAGCAGAATGAACTGATTCTCTCAACGGTCCGTAAGTGATCGGCGAGGTTAAGCAACTAGGGTTACGGTCAGTCCATAGATGAGTGACCGCCAAAGCGGTTTAATATCTGAGCGTCTCCGTGCTTCGGAGGGCACGTTAAGCTGTCGGTCCCGGTAGTAATCATTAGACAACAGTCGTTCAGCCATGTCGAAAACCTACTGGGTGGCTTGAATAACTCTGACACTAGGGTAACCACTGCCCATACGATAAGTAAGTAAGTAAATAAGCAGAATTACTTTTTCTATCAACGAATTGGAGCCTTTTTCATATCCTTTCATAAATGGTTTTTGTGCGCATAGAAATATTCTAGCAAATTATTTTATCAGCGGTCTCGTCGCCAAAACTTTCACTTTTGCGATCATTAATCATTTTGAATGAACGATCGTACGCCAAAAACGATCACCAGTTGGTAGTCAATACTCTTTTATAAGCCATCTTCATTGAGTATAAAAAGATATCCTACTAATATTATAAATGCGAAAGTTTGTAACTATGTCTGTTGTTACTCGTTCTCGAAAACTACGGAACGGATTGACAAACACATAATTGACGCACACAAAGTACCTACATCCAGACTCAGGACACACAAAAATAGTTGTCCTGCGCGGGAATCGAACAAGGTACAGAAAGTGCGATTCGACTTAGTTATCTTTTTTAATTTTATTTTATTCATCATCATCAGCCTGCTAGACTAGACAATTACTGTAGACTAGTACTGGACAATTATAATATGCTCTAATTATTTCTAGGTAGGTACATATACAACATGTAACTTAATTAACGCACATCCTGAAAATAGTTTGTTCAGAGTCGTTTACTGAATCGATTTGTATCATTTTTAATATAGATAATTTTGTATTCCAAAAATAATTAAATCTACGGAAATTATAGTCATATTAACCCTGTACTGTGAAAACAAATTGAAATGGACGGTAAGTCAAAGAAATAAGACTTTTTAAATCGCAGTTTTATTTGTATTAATACAAATTACATCATTCAATACAAAATAAAGAAAAATAAACTATATTTCAAGAAACAAATTTAGTAAATAACAATGTATATACATGTTAAATTTAAAAAATACAGATAATGTATTATTATTACAACATATTATTGTTATTGGGGTGTTTAAGGGTTTGCGTTAATTATGTTACATGTTATATATAAGTACACGGATTGTATGAAAACATTTAGATATAACATTTAAATTATGATTTAGTTATTATCAAGCTTATATAATTAAATATCGAATTTTAAAAGTCTTAGATAATATTTACTCCATCTTATCTGAATGGTTCTGTCTATATTAAGGTATGAATTACATATTATTATTATGGGATTATGGCGAACCTTGTGTATATAACGACGGCCGCGCTTTAATGCTACCACCGGATCCAATGCGCCCCAACGTGAAGATTAAATATAGTGTAACCATATAATCACGCTAATATTCTAAAGGTGAAAGTTTGTGACTGTGTGAGTGTGTATGTTTGTTTCTTCTTCACGTCTAAACGGCTGGTGCGATTTAATAAAATTTGGTATGGAGTTAGCTGACACCCTGGATGAACACATAGGCTATAATTTATAAAGTTTAATGCGGGTAAAAGCGCGGGGCACAGCTAGTACTTATATAGATAGAATATAAAATCATTAATCTTTAAATCAAATATTTTTATTTGCCATTTTAAAACTGCAGAGAGCTAAAGGAAACAGCATGAAAAAAAAACACACATCGTACATTCGTTCCGAAATTTATTCAGATACTTGAAAACTATTTATTCCGAAAGATTTCAACTGAAATCTCTCGAAAATACGACAAAGATTGATCACAATCGCGGAACCAAGACGGAAGCATAAAATAAGTCTATACCGAATTTAAAAATGAAATTTACCATATTTTCCTTCCTTGTACATTAAATAGGCACCCTTTTCAACGAACTGAAAGTTAATTTAATTCTTTTGTGAATTAATAGAAAGTTGAAACATTTTTATTTCTTCCTGCCAGCTATATTAAATTGATTATTTTAAACTGACTTCAAAAGGGAAGAGGTTTTCAATTAGACTGCATTTTAAATGTACTTAAAATCCTTATAACTATTATAAATGCGAAAATAATCTCTCTGTCTGTCTGTCTGTTGCGCTTTCACGCCTAAACAATTGAACCGATTTAAATAATTTGGTATACAGATAGTCACATTTGAGAGTCATAGGCTACTTTTTAATGCCAAAAACGGTTGAAAAGGGGGGATGAAAATTTGTATGGAAGTATTGTTATTTTTAGAACTAGAACCTCAAAACTAAGTTTTTAGGCTGTCGATTCAATAATTTAATAAAATAATAATCTGCACCCATCTGTCTGGGTGCATAGCGGGTCCAATACAATAATAGTTTTAGAATTCTGATGGGGCTCCCACGCTTCTGTAGTGCATCTAACATGTTCGCCGAGACACATGTTGACGACTTTTACGGCATTATTAGAAAGCGATCAGCTTCAATGTTAACTCGGTTGCATGGGAGCACCTACGGAATTCTAAGTATGCTAGCAGGAAAAATGGATAGTCCATTCCTTGAACATTGGGCACGGCTCCACGTGTCAACCCGATGCTCAAATCCTGCTAGATATCAAAAATAGATCCTAGTAGTACTAATATGGTTTTTAAGTATTTGTATTAACACAATATGGCGATTTTTATTGCTGAAATAAAGTAATTATTATTATTATAAGTGAAGCAGTTCTAGCCCAATCCTACTTCAGCCTGGCGGTCTTTTTAACAACATCAGATATTCGATTTTCAGACTGTCCTTTGCACACCTAAAATGCTGCGCTCCATATTTCCTATTATATATATAAAAAAAACCGGCCAAGTGCGAATCGGACTCACCCATGATGGGTTCCGCAGCAGCAAGTATTTCAGTTGATTAAATGAAAGCAAATTGCGGTTTACGATTTATGACGTATTAAAAAAAACTACTTGCTAGATCTCGTTCGAACCAATTTTCGTTGTTAGTTTGCATGGTAATGTACATCATATATTTTTTTTAGTTTTATCATTCTCTTATTTTAGAAGTTACAGGGGGGGGGGGGGGGGGGCACTCATTTTACCCCTTTGGAAGTGTCTCTCGCGCAAACTATTCAGTTTAAAAAAAATATATAAAAATATATTAGAAACCTCAATATCATTTTTGAATACCTATCCATAGACATGTATGGTTACGATGAAAAAAAAAATTGAGTTTAAGTTCTATGTATGGAGATCTGTAAAAATATTAATGCGGTTCACCGAATTCATCTACTTACCAAGTTTCAACGGTACAGCTCTTATAGTTTCGGAAAAAAGTGGCTGTGACATGCGGACGGACAGAGAGACAGACAGACATGATGAATCTATAAGGGTTTCGTTTTTTGCCATTTGGCTACGGAACACTAAAAACGATTCGTAGTAAGTAAACTAAAGCTTTTCGAACTTATACTTCTTTTGGCGCGATGGAGAAAAATGATGAGAGTGAATTTTTACGATGCGCGCGCACACCGACACCTAAATTTAACAGAATGAAGTTAGTTCTAGGTGGTATGAAAATTGATAACTATGTTCAAGTTGTATATTCTAGTATTATTATTTAAATAAAATCTTTTTGATTAATTTTAATATTTATCGTTAATCACTACTGCATTTTAGTTATTTTTTTTTCATACGCCAAAGAAGTATAACTTCTTCATAAGTACACACAGAATTTTTTGCTACAGTTTGTGGAGCTTTTTAGCTACATACATTTGTCATTTGTTACACGTATGAAATAAAAGCAGCCCAAGAATGCACAACAGCCTGTGCATTCTTCGGCTTTACAAACAAGCGCGTGTTCCGAGTTTTCATTTGTGTTTAGCGAAGCGTTTCTGTAATTTTGAATGCACTGTGTAGTTGCTCATTGCGTTATTCTATTTTCAAAAATAAAAAGATATTTAATTTATCTTTCTTGTGCTCTATCAGTTTGTAGGAATTACTTAGGATGTATAAAACTCCGGCATTAAAAAAAGCTGTGTGGTGACGGCGACAAATATCAGAATCAGAATATCATCACCCCATCTCATCCCGTGGAGGGCGTAGAAGTCGACCCGAGGGAATATCTACCAGAGGATGGGCAGCAGCTTCCTTCTGATTACTATGACCATCTTACTGCGATCGCCAACCCGCCTGCCAAGCGTGGCGATTATGGCATATCCCCCCAAGACGATTCATGAGGGAGGCTTGTCCAGCAGTGGACTTATTTAGCTGTAATGATTATTAAAAAAAAACATCAAAATCAGTTCATGTTAATAGCGGTGATGCAGATTTAATACGCGGAAATTGTTTAATAGTGTTAAGTTATCCTTATTTTTAATTAACTAAGTATGAGTACACAAATAAATATTATGGGACAATTAACACATATATACCTACCTTGTACAATTCAATTCATTAAATAATAAGTATCTTGGGACTGTCATCTGATTCCAAACTAGGCAGAACCTTTACTATGGCAACCAGACATACCTATATTTGGCAAATAGTCATATATTTCTAAATACATAGTTATTATGGATACACTATTTCTAGAGACTGAAGAAGTAATTATCACTACTATTATAAAATAAATTGTATAAATGTTTTAACATTCCGTGTACCTAAATATCTGTAATATGCAACCAGAAATAATAACTGTATTACTACAAACATGTTCTGACTATTTACAAGCGCTTTTTTAAAGTCTACGTGAATAAAAACCTTTTTTATTTTATTTTTTATTTATTTAATTGTGCTCATCATACAAAGATTTGTCCTGAATGGGAATCGAACCCGCCGTCCGAAAGGAGAAGTAAAAGTTCGCCTATTTTCGCGGACAAATAAAACCGAATGACTAATAAAAACATTTCATTATATATCCCGAATGTGTTAATAGTTTTATGTGCGCCTGACGACAAAAAATATCACTACCCCATTTCATTCGGTGGGGCGCGCAGAAGACGTCCCTAGAGAGTCACCCTCAGAAAAACAATAGCAGCGTCTCCCTGTGTAGTATGTAGTAAGACCATCGTACTGCGATGGTCAACCGCAACCTTTATTTATATATACCGACGATTATGGTGATTGACACAACTCTACTGTGGAAATCTTATGGGGAGGGCTTTTGACATGATGAATATGCTAGTAGTAATTAAAAATCGACATGGTTTATACTACAGAATTACCCCATTACTAACATAAATACTTATTGCATATAAATATTCGAAACACCAACCCAAATAAACACCCATGTTTAATATTCAACATTCTAACCCTTCTTGGATCACAAGTTGAAACTGCCTCAAACATTTCTTGGCAAAACCTCATAAGCTGTAAACCCCATTACCCTCCCATACTAACTTACTCACGCTCTAATAAAACCATGCAATAAATATATATATAAATACCATATACATTTTTGAGGTATAAACTTCTTTAGGTACGCTTGACTTGGGGTGTAAGTTGGTGAATACGTTACGAAAAGTGTGATTGGGTGAGGCGAACACAAGTTGAGAGTGAGATATAAGTTGGAGAATATAGAAAATTTTAAAGCTTTTTTTTCAAAGACTGTCCGCACGGAATCTATTCCCTGCGTTGCGGGGTACTTTACAAACATATAATCGACGGAGATAGAGTACTCGTACATCCAGACATAGAACAATTTATGGGTCACACAAAGAGTTGTCCGGCGCGGGAACGGAACCCGTGGCACGAAGAGGCGATGCGAGTGTCTTAGTCATAGTCATATATATTTAATTCAGTAAAAGTCTACAAATATTTGCCTAGGTTGTCTTTTTAAAACATAAAAATTCTGATGAATGAACTGTGGGTAAATTAATCCAGAAGTAAGACTTGCTAGCTTTGCATTTCGAACTATTGCATTTGGTATGAATACTACAGGGGCTCTACCGGCTAAGTCACCGATTTCTTAAATGGCGTTCATATAAATAAAGGTTAAAAATGACTTAATCAATTGTTAAATCGGCTTCCATGAGCACATGTGACGTTATAAATTGTCCAGAATCGAATGCCGATTTAACGATTGATTAAGTCATTTTTAACCTTTATTTATTTGAACGCCATTATAAAATCGATGTTCGGCGACTTAGCCGGTAGAGCCCCAGTTGTATCAATCCGAAAGAACACGTAAAACAAAGTCTAAGCACGCTCCATAGATTGCAGACTCAGACATGCTTGACAAGTTTATATGCTTAAATTATGCTGGATTAAATTAAACTGAAGTAGGTAGCGAAACTAGCAAACTTAGTATGCTGTGTGGCTGAGGGCATAGAATATCTCCACCCCAGCTCAATTTTAATTTCATTTATTCATAAACAATATTTTACAATTGTGTTGGAATTCAATCTTTATGATACACGATCATGCAACAGATATACAATAATAAGAAATATAAATGAGAAAATTACAATTATGTCCAAATTTAAAATATTAAAAAAGTCGAAATAACATTTACACAATCCAATAACAATAAATAAATCAATCAATATGTAGCATTACAAATGTCAACAGGTAATATAATAATCAAAGAGAATAAATAATCACTACAATTTAGGTACAATGAGGAAATAATTAATTGTTATATCTTAATTTCACAATGGTCACAGTTCATCTATACAGTACAGACATTTGTCTAAGAGGATTTTTTTTTACTTTTTTTTTCTTTATTTATTTAAAGGGACTTTTACGCATAGCGTATGTCAGTCCCATCGTATCCTAAACAATGGAATTTTCACAAAATATGGATCATGAACTTGAACAATCCTACCGCATCTTCATTATTTGGTTGGGATAGAATTTTGTGGAACATACCCACATCGGTTCTGTTCAAGTTCAGGGACCTTATTAAATTATTTCTACTAGACTCATATCGAACACATTCCATCAATAAATGTTATAGGTCCTCGATACATCCACATTCCTCACTTTTTTTACTTGGATTTGAATTGAGATGTGTATATTAGACTTTTAAGGTCTAATGGTAGCTTGTTGAAGATAACAACTGCGTTATATTGCACACTATGCTTAACAATATTTAATATCATCCCGTGAGGGTCGTAGATGTCGTCTCGTGGGAATATCTATCAGAGGGCAGCTGCGTGTCTCTGTGTACTACGACCATCTTAATGCGATCGCCAACCCGTTTGCCAAGCTGCTCTAAAAGATTAACATGACTCCATTGTGGAAATCTTTTGGGGAGGCCTTTGTCCAGCTGTGGACGTCTTTCCGCTGATAAGATGGTGATGAGTTAGCGAAACTAGCGAAAATACTTTGCTGTATGGCTGACGGCAAAGAATATTTCCACCCCATCACATCCCGTAGGGGGACGGGGCTATAAGTTGTCCCGAGGGAATATCTATCTATAAGAGAACGGGCAGCAGCGTGTACTATGGCCATCATACTGCGATCGCCAACCCGTCTGCCAAGTGTGGCGATTATAGCATATCTCTCCAAATGATTGGCACAACTCCATTGTAGAAATCTTTTGGGGAGGCCTTTAACCAGCAGTGGACGTCATTGGGATCTCACGTAGGTGCCAACAACAGAGTACGTAATAGTCGATAACACTGACTTCAACTTTATTCAAATGTTTACTTCCATGGTGATTTATTTTAGCGAATCCTTTTTACTCAATGAAGAACTCGACTGGGGTAGTGCTTTTTCATCAAAGAATGCTATTCACAGCTAGATGCTCTCACCGGTCTGTAAGCGATCGACGAGGTTAAGCAATTAGGCTCGCGGTCGGTCCATAGATGGGTGACCATTAAAATGGTTTAATTTCTGAGCGTCTCCTTTCTTCGGAGACGCTCAGAAACGAACTTTACGATAAACTGTCGGTCCCGGTTGTACTCATTAGACAACAGTCTTATTGGGCGGCTTGAACAACTCTGACACTAGGGTAACTATTCCCATATGATAAGTAAGTAAGGGTGATTTCAGAGTCGCGCCGGCGAGCAGCGCTGTCCAAACGCGCGCGCTTACAATTATACTAGATAGTAGTTCTGTTTCACAGTCACGGAGTTCAAACGCGCCGCGTGTGAGACGCGCGCCGTCGGCCAGCGCTGGCGAAGCCCGCGCGGCCGAGCTCCTCTGCTGGCGCATGGCGTTTCAGAGTGACGCGGGTCGCACGCACCGCTGTTGAGACGCGCTGGCCTCCGGCGCGTGCCGCGCGCGTCACTCTGAAATCAGCCTAATACTTCCATTTAGAATCCAGGTGGGGTTAGAAGTTAAGACAGTCGCGTCGCCACTTCATATCTCAGGTTCGATAATTGTGAGACCTATAAGTAGATTGAAGCCTCAAAAATGGAAAATCATACATATAATCGTCCAGCGGATCTAGGGCAACCAGAAGAAGAAATCAAAATTCTGGAGATTATTCATTTGAGGAAGACTTTTTTTTTTTTTTTTTATAAGACAGGGGGAATGCCTTCGCATGCCACCCGCATAAAGTGTCTGCGGGTGGGTATGTCGGACTTGCACCGACTAAACCTACCTGCCGTGGACTTTCTTGGCGCCTAATGGGGGTATGCTGCTCCGGTACCCCCCCTTTTGCGCCATTTCCCAGATGGTCGGGACACGTAGGTAGATGGTAGGGCTCCTTTGGATTGCCCTCCCCTATTGCCGACTCCTGCCAGTACGGCACAGCGACTGCGTGGCGTCCTATTTGGTGGAGTCGCCAGCCAGCATCGCATACACGACTGCTGGCGGCGAAAGATCCCGTCCGATCTCAGCGACCAGGACTCGTCTCTCGGCCTCCCATGCCGAGCACTCCTCCAGCGTATGCTGGGCAGAGTCCAGGTCGCTCCCGCAATGGTGACAATGTGTCGTCGCTTCTCGGCCGATCCGGCACAGATACTCACCGAAACACCCGTGTCCGGTGAGTATCTGAGTCAGTCTGTAGGTGACGTAACCGCCCTTCCTTCCCACCCAGGCCTCGAGGTGAGGCAGGATAGCACCGACGGCACGTTGGCGCGCGTTCAGGCGCAACTCCAGCCGTGCGCGCCACTGTGTTAGTACGCGCCAGTGTGCATCCCGCCTATAGGCAATGAGCGTCTGCTTTGGCACCTCACCGCACTCCCGGTGGACGCGGATCTCGGTGTAAACCGTTGCGTCGACTGCCGCCAGGAGATCAAATGGCGGGAGGCGCGCCAGGAGTGTCGCCACCTCAAAGGATACCGTCCGGTATCCTCGTGCGATCCGTATGGCCACCACACGCTGCAGGCTGTTCAAAATAGCTCTGCAGCGGGAGGCGCCCGTCAGGCGTTCAGACCAGACGGGCGCCCCGTAAAGAGCCATGGATCGCACGACACCTCCGTAGAGGCGGCAAACTTCTTCCCGTGGACCCCCGAGGTTCGGCAACAGCCGGTGTAACGCCCCGGTTACCCGGCGCACTCGGAGGGCCAGACGCTCAAAGTGCTCCTCGAAGCCCCATCTACTGTCTAGGGTGAGCCCTGGTACTTCATGTACCGCCCCACCCTGACCTCTAAGTCACCTACCCGCATCCACGTACTGGGTGGTTCCTGCCTACGGCGTAATCCATGGAACCATAGCGCCTCGGTCTTGTGAGGCGCTACCCGAAGGCCCAGTCTCCTTATGGCCGCAACGACACATGCAACTCCGAGTTCGGCGAGCCGTACCGCCCGCTGGAAGCTACCTCCCGGACTATAACGAGCGTGTCGTCCGCATAGCAGACGACGCTCACTCCGGGAGGTAGGCCAATCCGCAGGACCGGATCATAGGCGAGGCTCCATAACAGAGGTCCTAACACGGACCCCTGAGGAACCCCGCAGGAGAGCTCCCTCTGGACGTCAATCCCGTTCCGACCGACGAACTTGATCGTCCTGTCACGCAAATATGCCCCGACTATACCACGCAGATAGGGAGGCACGTTATGGTGGACAAGTGCCTCCCGTATCGCCCACCAGGGGACGGATTTGAAGGCGTTGACGATGTCTAAGCTCACCGCCAACGCCACGACATACGGATGGTTTACATACATACATAGTCTCACGCCTGTTTCCCAGAGGTCTAAGCAGAGACATCGGATTTTCTTTTGTAACGATTCTTCGAGACCTATTTAGCCTCGTTTACTACGAATGGTTTATTACTGCAAAATGTTTTTCTACAAAACACTGTTCGTGTTACAGTCGTTGTAGTTATGATAATAAAATAAGCTTAAAAATGTTTATTGCCATTGTAATAAAAACCTTAGTACCTTGTAATACTCCTGTAATCTGATCGTAAGTCCGTTTTACTTATTACGAATTATTACTAAAAGACGTGAAAGTTATAACAACTTTTATGTATGTGCTTAAATTACTGTTACAGTGGGTTTTTGTTTATTGAAAGTTACCAAATATAATAATATCCTGGGACATTATTCACACACGGCCATCTGATCCCAAACTAAGCAGAGCTGGTACTATGGAAACCTCATAACTGATATATTACATATTGTATACCTACAATTTTCGATAGAGCATGGTGGTGTGGGTGACAGTTTCAGTAACATTTCGTTTCACTCTTGAAAGGCGCAGCGATTTACAAATTATGTCTTAGTATCTTAGCTGTACCACATTGGTTACATATTAAATCATTAATAACTGTAGTAAATTGAATTAAATGCAATCAGAATGTTCATCTCTACAAATTAAATTATATTGAATGAAAAAATAAGCAAAGCGTAATGCGTATAACGTAACGTCATAGACGTATTTAGTGATGGGATGGACTGCTACGATGGGTAGTCGATATTTTTGTATAATAAATAACGTATTTTGTGCACGTTTAAGTATACGTTTTTTAAGTTTGTACACGTACCTAGCTACAATGCACAACTGAATACACACAAATTTTCATAACAATATCATAGAGAACTTATTAGATTTATGCTGCGAGCATCGTTAGCAATAAAAATGTATTGCACATCCCTAGTAATGTGGTACTTATAGATGTCAACGTCAAATAAGCAACTGTCACCCGCACCATGCTACAACGCCAAAAGTATAGGTACTTTTCTTATGTAAATATATATTCACATAGATAATTACACCCAGGTTCAGGACAAACTGACACAAATATCTGTCCTCGGTGGGAATCGAACCCACGACCTGCGGCATGAAACGCAAATTTATCCAGCACGCCAACTGGCCCATCAAATCTTATAAGTTCCATAAGTTTATACGCAGTTTGTGGTAGAAGGTTCTTCGTAAACTTTAAGGGATATTAATTAAGTTATGGTAACTTGCCTGTCAATATTAATTAAAATTGGTAGCCATGTTCTGCCACTAGTCGATATATGAATAATGGGTGTGTTAACGCACAGCGCCATCTATCGCCGTTAGGGAACGTTTTATCCACTAGATGGCACTGTTTTAAATTATGAAACAATTTCTTTTTCTGTGCAATAATTTTCCTTTTATAAAACTTTAAAAAGTTAAATAGTTGTCTAAGTTCAAAAACGTAGACAAAAGAATTCTTCCCGCGCATTATGGTCGGTTCTGTTATGTAATTCTAATTGTTTTATACGAAATATACAAATTGTCTCAAAAACAACATACAAAGAGACTCATTGCAAGCCACAACTTCGGCTCCTGCACTGATGCCATAATCCGTAACAGGGTGTTATTATTATTAACTAGCTATGCCCCGCGGTTTAACCCGCGTTAAATTTTATAAATTATAGCCTATTATGTGTTATTCGAAATAATACTTAATATAAGCTATATTACTACAAAGTTTCATCGAAATTCGTTCAGTAGTTTTGGCGTAAAAGAGTAACGAACATACTATAACATTATAATACCAAACATACTTACAAACTTTTACATTTATAATATAAACAGGATGTGTACCTCTAGTGGTTATGGCAGTGCACGCCGGAATAACCCGCAGACGGTAGATTTTTTCCTACTTACTTGACACTTATCGTCATATTTTGGACAATTCACACAACATCTTTATAAATTGAAGCATATGTGTTATTCTGATATATAAGCTATATTATTGTAAAGTTTCATTAAAAACCATTCAGTAGTTTTTACGTGAAAGAGTAACAAACATCCATTCACACTTATACACTTTCGCGCTAATAATATTAAGTAGGATAATATTTGGTAGATTTGTTCCTACTTACTTGACACTTATCGTCATAGTTTGGACAATTCACACAATATCTTTATAAATTGTAGCATATGTGTTATTCTGATATATAAGCTATATTATTGTAAAGTTTCATTAAAATCCATTCAGTAGTTTTTACGTGAAAGAGTAACAAACATCCATCCTTCCATCCATACTTACAAACTTTCGCGCTTATAATCTATACATATAATAAAATCGTAAGAAAGTCGAAACTGTACATTGAATATTTTTTATAAAGATACTTGGGGCGTGATCTACAATCGATATCGAAGCCAAAAATATAGTTTTTAGAATTCTTGTCTGTGTGTCTGTTTGTTGTATGTATGTCCGGGCTTAACTCAAAAAGTACTGCACAGATTTACTTTAAATTTTGCATGAATATTACTAAAAAGTCAGGTCAACATATAGGCTATATATTATCACGCTATTACGTAAAAATTTTGCGCGGGTTAAACCGCGGGGCACAGCTAGTATTAAATAGGATAATATTTGACTCGGTGCTCAGTTAATAGTTCAAATATATTTTAGCTGTATAGGTATGGCTATCTACTTATTACCGTTAGATGGAATGACACAAACAACTGTACGGAATTAGTTGCGGAAGTGACTGTTTCGGTTGAAAGAGGAAATATGTGTCTCGTGACCGTTTTTGGCTTCTATTTGAAGTGCCTAGAGGAAAACCAGTCGTGTTTGTAGAATTTTTATTAGAAACACTATTAATATAAGTAAATAATAATGTATTTCTGATCAAATTTTGGCTATGATAGCCTTTTGCGCGGAACGTATATGGACCTATATTTTCATAAGTGTGTGCGAAAACATAGGGGCACTTTTTATTCCATCACTCCTGTGAGCCTATGGGACGAATAACGACACGATCGGAAAAAGATCAGGTCAAGACCGATGGCTTTACGGGGTTGTAAGACGTCCAACTTCTAGACTTCGGGCTTATACGGAGAAAGTTGGCTTTACAGAAAAGTTTTAAAAATCACTTTTACTTGACCCGGGATTGAAACCAGGACCTCATTCTGTGATTAAATCGCTATCGCTAGACCAACTAGGCATATTATATGTATACGTAAATACGAGTATATCGTACCTCATGTGCGGTCAAACCGTTCCGCCACCGCACCATAGTGTTCGGAACTTCGAACTCGTTTTCAAATCTCAGCAATTTTTGAAGTTATACTTCTTTTGGCGCGATGGAGAAAAATGATGAGAGTGAATTTTTACGATGCGCGCGCACACCGACACCAAAAAATTTAACAGCATGAAGTTAGTTCTAGGTGGTATGAAAATTGATAACTATGTTCAAGTTGTATATTAAGAAGTATAACTTCTAACGCGTGTACATAAGTACACACAAGTTTTTTTTTTTAATGGGGATAGTCGCTAACTCTTACCCACCACACCTCATCTCCTGTACTGTGTGAGTGTGTATCTGTTACTTCTTCACGACTAAACGGTTGGAGCGATTTGAATTTGAAAATTTGGTATGGAGTTAGCTGAGACCCTGTGTTAACGCATAGCGCCATCTATCGCAGTTGGTGTTCATTTTATCCAGTAGATGGTGCTGTTTTAAACTATTTACCGTCAAAATATTATTTTTTTGTGTCATCTGTGCAACATTTTTCTTATTTTAAACTTTAAAAAGTTAAATTGTTTTCAAAATTTGAAAACGTAGACATAAGAATTATTCCCGCGCATTACTGTCGGTTCTGTCATGTAATTCTAATTTTTTACACGAAATATACCAACTGTCTCAAAAACAACATACAAGAGGACTCATTTTAAACCACAATTTCTGCCCCTGAACTCCTGATGCCACAATCGTAACACCCTGGATTAAAATATAGGCTATAATTTATAAAGTTTAACGCGGGTAAAACCGCGAGATACCGCTTGTAAACCATAAAAAGAGTGGGAAGAGTCTGCAACACTGGTTTGCAACGCACCCGTGACCCCTCTGGTGTTGCGAGTGTAGTGTAGCGGGTCACCTGATGGTATCACTTACCATCAGGTGACCCGCTTGCCCGTTTGTCGCCCTATGACATAAAAAATATATTTCTTTTTCATACATTCTCGCCGGTGGGTACCTCTGACCTGGCCTTTCTTGAGTTTGTTTCGCTGGGTCTTCTCAGTTGGGGCGCATTGGATCCGGTGGTAGCATTAAAGCGCGACCGTCGTTATAAACACAAGGCCCGCCATAATGATAACATTTAATTCGTACCTTAATATAGACAGAACCATTCAGACAATATGTAGTAAAAATATAGCTAAAATTTAGATAATTAAACCTACACATGATCTTTGACAATAACTTAATTTTAGTTAGCTAAATATCGTTACTGTTATAAAATAAATCTAATTGTAAATTATTTCCTACAATCCGTGTACCTAAATATCTATATGTACCTACCTAGAAATAATTATAAATTAATTACTTATATATTACTGCGAACATGTTCTGACAATTTACAAGCGCTTTTTTAAAGTCTACGTGAATAAAAACCTTTTTTATTTTATTTTTTTATTGAACATCTCCTATTATCGGATAGAGAATGTTCTACGAGGTCTTCCCCTTCCAGTTGTATGTACCAACATAAATGAATGAAAAATATCCATAAAAACTAGCTTTTTTGGTGCATTTTGTTAATTGTGAAAAGCCAATTTACCAATATTAGACACTTTTATTATTAATTTACAAACTTTCACTAGCTAACTTCCTTTGGTTCAGTAGCGTGCAGTATTTACTATCCTTTTATAAACGTTGTCTTGAACAATAAAGAATCACTTGCCTTTCAGTAGAGTTCAGGCACAAAGCCAAAAGAGACACATAAAATTGCCCGACTAGATTTTCTACGCCAGTATCTAGATTTTGATTGGACTGACATCGACTTTTCAGTGCAGAAAATGTTTTCGGCCGAGTGAAACTGGTGTTTTGTACTGATAGTTCCAGAATTACGTAACTTTTGTTAATACGCCGCGCCAATGTCGCCGAATTTCGGCCACGGCGGCCAGTCTCAATAGAGATTAGCCGTCTGCGCGGGACAATATTATAGTGCACAAGTGTCACAGGGGCACTTTCTATTCGATGACTCTAATGATCCAATGGGATGCCGGACATGACCGGAAAGAGGTCAGGTACAGGACCGACGGCTTTAGGTGCTCTCTGAGACACGAAGATATAATACGGCCAACTCCCAGACTACGGACTGATGTTGAGAAATTTTACTTTTTACAGAAATGTCCCAAAAACACTTTTGCCCCAACCCGGGATTCGAACCCAGAATCTCATTCTCTGCGGGTGAACACGTTACCACTAGACCAACAAGGCAGAGGTAGATAACTTACTGGGTGACCCGGGTTCGATTGCCTCACAGTCCTGTGCGGCGGGAATCTTAAATAAATATGTTAAATATATTGGGACAACTAATACATTGCCATCTGACCCCAAACTAGGTAAAGCCTGACTTAGATAAAGATAAAGATTTATTTATTGCCAAACTGTGGTTAAGTCTTATTTCTAGGTTAGATTCACAGTCTACCCAAATCGGATATGCAATACAAGGCGCAACAATGCGGCTTAAAAACTTAAATTAACTAAAACTAATTAAAGTTCTAAGTAAAAATTCATTCCCGTTTATTGCTTTTATAACTGAAGGTACCTTCAGTGATTGTACACACGGATGGCTGTAATATATGCACTTTTATAGTAAAGCATGTTGTTAATAATGGGCAAATTAATATTATGTTTATATTGACTACGAATATTTGTCTTAGTAGTCGATTTAAAATAAAAATAGAACATATTGTTTTTGACAAATAAACACAACTCAAGTATATAAATTCCTGTAAGCGTTAAAAAGTGTTTCGTTTTAAACACTGCTCTTAATGTCTCAGTGCTGTACATGTTATAGATAGTCCGCAAGCATTTTTTTTGTAAAATTAAACTTGCTGCGGACTAGGACACGCGATCCTCTACTAACAATTTGTGGCTGGCACGTCACATCAGTGGTGTGGCCTACTGGCCACACCACGTCACCACGTGTACCAACTAACCTGTCATTTTTGACCACGCTGCACGCCGGATCGCCACAACTTCAGATCAGAGGTGAGTGCTCGTCTAAGGGCCGTAGACGTGTTTTTGATTCTGATATCTATGACGGTCAGTCCTACCCACCCACTTACAAATTTTCCAAATTAGACAGATAGCCAACATCAAGTCTCAAGGTCCCAATTTAACGCTACATAGCCCAATTTCTAAAACCTCCGTTGGCATGGTTGGTAAATCCATGCCTTTCATGCCGCCTAGGACAATATTTTTGTGCATGAACATATCTGTTTGTCCTGAGTCTGGGTGTAATTATCTATATAAGTATGTATTTACAAAAGAAAAGTAGTATATGTAGTATATCAGTTATCTGGTTTCTATAATACAAACTCTCCTTAGTTTGGGATCAGATGGCAGTGTGTGAATAATGTCCCAGGATATATTATTCTAGAAATCAATAAGCGTAAAACGTATAGGTAGAACCTTACCTGTCCGCACGCCTATGAAATACCAATATAACGTTCTCCCATTGAAGCCCGGAAGAAGGCGCACAATTTTATGAGGGTGGTCAACTAATAAATAATAAAATTTATTCCCTTTGGCAACATCTGCCGTTTTTCCCATCAGAAGAAAAACGACGCGTTCGCACAAAAATGTTTTATGAAAAAAGGAAATAAAAACAAAAGCAGGTATGGCGTTTCTAAACAGAAAGGTTAGAAAAACCAACTGAAATTCTGTATAATATTTGTATGAATGTACAGACGCCAGCACATCAAGCTACCCCTATCTGTCAAATTTTCCCATTAGAAAGTGAACCTTATGCTTAAGTGATAAAGTTGAGAATCTATAAAAGAACTTTGACAGATTGGGGTAGCTGGATGTGCTGGCGTCTGTACGTATCTCTATTTAAATGAAGCACTCGTAAAGGTGAATATTTTATATCGATGACATATATTTGCGTTTGATTGAGGCATAATATTTTTGAACGGAAAATTGGTCGGTTCAAATTGTCGGTAGCTATCAAAATTGTAGTGCTTTTACCCTACTACGGAAAGGTTCAGAACACGTCGTATTTTCAGGGTTTAAGTAATTTGTAATCACGTTTTGTAATAAACGGTTCAAAATAGTGGTAGTATCACCGAAAAATATAATTAAGAATATAATATTTAAGGAAACATATAATTATTGGGTTGATTGACACAATGTGACATTAGTTTTCTTTAATGTTTGGTTTGGTTGATTTTTAATATGAATAAAGAGTTTTTACGCTGACTTTTAGAGGTTCAATTATTCGAGATCACATGGCTACAGTTTTCAGTTTTTAGTGGTCGCTTGCACTTCCTGCGGTTATTTTTAAAAACGGGACTAGTCCCTCCCTCTTACCCACCACTGCAACTCCTGTAAGCCAGGATCAACAGTGGCACACAATGAAATGACACTGAGTGGTGAAGCTCAGGCATGTCCCGGGGAATCGCTTTAACTGTCTTGGATCCCGCAACGAATTTAATCAGAAACAGAAAAAAGGAGGAGTTAGAAAATGAATAGTTCCACTTCCCTCCAAAGCAAAGCGGGAGACAGAATGATGTAAAGAGGCTATAGCCTCATAAAATGAGAGATTTGCAACTAGAGAAGTCAGCTGCAAAAGCACCGAGGATCAATTTAAGGGTCCTAAGTGAGCTGTTATATTTGATTCCAATAGTAGGTATGGCAAAAGCGCTTAAACGCACGGAAGTTGTTCCCTGTTGCTACAAGAACCGTATAATAAACTACTCCAGATATTGGTTGCAAGCTGTTTAACATAATATCACGCTGATATTGCCAGAGATCACACTCCCACAGGATGTGGTGAGCAGTTTGTTCATATTAGTTACTGGAAGTTGAGCACAGACAGATTGGTGAAGATACTAATTTGAAACTATACAATTCACTTTTAAAATTGCCGTGTCCGGTAAGAAATTGTGCAACACAATGGTCCATGATTAGCCAAGTTTTATTTAACGGTTCGCGTACGTCCGGAAAGAACTGGTGCAGATGGCGACCCTTGGTTGAGGTATTCCATCTACATTGCCATTCATTTAGTAGTTCGTTATTTAAGTCAGCTATTGGCATAAATAACCTGGTTATTTTCGTACGGTCGCGTAATTATAAGAAATCATTTCCTAAATTATCGCACGTAGAATAATACATCGCTGCTCGTCTTTGAACTTCAATTAACCGGAAGTACATCCGCTAGGACAGGTAGGGCCTCTGTGCTTACTGTTCTATAGGCTTTACACAGAAATATCAACGCAACCTCTGGCTTTGTAGTAATTTACGGCGAGCAGCTCCGATGGTAGGCCTATCAGCCCACACAGGCGAGCCGTAGCATATACACCCAAGACAGGTTGCCCCGTAAATGATTTTAAGAGTATTAAAAGAGAGGCCCCAGGCCCCAACTGATTTAATATGTTCTATAAACGAGAAATTCTTTTCTAAAACTAAACCCAAATAACATGTTGATATCTTGCGTTTTACAGTAACATTATTAAGTTTTACGCTCGGGGGAGATTTTAGTTCACCTTTAAGAAGGAGTTGGTAGGTTTTATGAGGAGCAAATGTAAGGCGATTTCTTTTACCCCATTCACATATCATACTTAAGCAAGTTTGAGCCAGATTTTCCAACTCTCTCCTGGAGTTACCCTGTATAAGTAAGAGGCCATCGTCGGCATATGCCGTTAGAGAGCAGCGTGATGGCAAGGGTAATGTCATCAAAACCCAAGTTCCAGAGATACGGCGCGAGCACTGAGCCCTGGGGGCAACCCATGGTTAACGATTTAGTGACTCTGTAGTGACCAAGCTTAAGAGTTGCAGAGCCATGTACAAAATAAGATGTGATTATCGAATATATATTACTGTAACAACCGCGTAACTTAAGTTTTTGTAACAAAATTGGCCACCAAGTATTATCAAACGCCCCTGAAATATCTAGGAATATGGCCTGCGTCCACTGTCGATTTACCCGCAGTAAAACCAAATTGATTTCCGTGAAATTTTGGTCCTCCCGGTAGCAATCGCGGTACAATAAGTCGTTCTAGAAGTTTGCCTAAGGAAGGTAGTAACGTTATTGGTCAATATGAGTTAGGGTCTTCAGGCAGTTTATCGCCATTTTTTGGTATAACACGAATAAAACCGCTTCCTGCGGATTACTTTACTTGTTATTTAAGAAAGCAGTTTAAATATGACTGGTGTAACTACTACACTAACTAATGATTAGTGACCCTGACTGCTAAGCCTGAGGTCTCACTTGGGAGTAATCTTTGTGTGATCGGTGATGCTCTCTGGCTGTCATTTGTCTATAATATGTAAGTATGTTTATTAGCTGTCCGTCTGATTTCTATAGTACAGGCTCTTTCTAATGTGAGATCAGATGGTAGTGTGTTACTTGTCCCAAGATATTGATTTATTAAATAACCAGTAACGTCAGTTATTCCGACGCCTGGTTGCCATTAGATAAAAAAAACTATACACCTTACCCAAAATGGCGAAATCAGTCATATTAGTCGACCAATGAAAAAAAAGGGATTGGTCGGAGTGTACGACTAAACGCCGACAGACTGTACACCGACAAGAATTTACTTCGATTGTACTTTTCGCCGACAGAACACTTAACTCATACTCGGAGAGAAACATTTACCAAGGGTAATATAGGACCGATTCGGTTCTGGTACTTCGCCGGCGGCTGCCGCGGCACGCTCGTTTCGATCGCTCGGCTCATGCGTTGTGGTCACAGTACTAACCTAACCTAAACCAATAATTATGAATACTGTCGGCAAAGTGTTCTATCGGTGAAAAGTACAGTCGAATTAAAGCCTTGTCGGTGTACAGTCTGTCGGCGTAATGTCTGTCGGCGTTTAGTCGTACACTGGATTGGTCCAACTCCATAGATAGACATCTTTACCACCATACTAGCTACGCTAGTCAGAAGAATATTCTAATCTGGTATCTGGTCTAAACATATTGTAAAATGTGTCCACGAGCTTCAAACCCAGATGGCAAGTAGTCATAAGAATATTATAATATGGCATGGTTTAACCTATATTAGTAACTGGATCCTTTTGAGTCTCGAGGTTAGGTGGCAATCATCCTTTGACGGGCTTATTGGCATGGTTGGTAGAAACTTGCCTTTCGCGCTGCCGGTCATGGGTTCTATTCCCACGATCGAGATCGTGATCGGCGTTCAAATAGACGAAGGTTTAAAATGACTAAATCAATCATAAAGTCATAAATGGTCCGGTATCGATTATCAACGTTAAAGCCGATTGAACAAAAAAATTAGTAATTTTTAACCTTCATCTACTTCAATGCCGATCCCTATCACGATGACCGGTGAATTTGGCGGTAACCTCCAGGACAGATATTTGTGTGCTTGAACATGTCTGTTTGTCTTGAGTCTGAGTGTTATTGTCTATATAAGTATGTATATACAAAAGAAAAGTAGTACATGTAGTACCTATATCTGTTATCTGGTTTCATAGTTCAAGTTACTACTAGAGTGGATCATATTATTCACGGTTTCAGTCGGGTTATTCTTTCAAAAATTATCTAACTGCGTTTGAGCAAGTTACTGACCAAACGAAGCTAACGAGTTATCTATTCTTAAATACATAAGTATATCACAAATTTGTTTCTTAATGTTTAGGATTCAGTGTGTGGTGATTTTAATCCAAAAATGTACGAGCTTATCATCCCTTTCCCTACTACTACCTCGAGTCTGAATGTAATTCTTTATATAAGTATGTATTTACAAAAAGAAAAACAGTATGTAATATATCAGTTATCTGGTTTTCATAGTATAAGCTCTGCTTGGTTTGGGTTCAAATGGGCGTGTGAATAAATGGCGGAATGACAGAAAGTCTATGGAATTAAATATAGTAAGAGTCCATTTTGCCTCAGTGTCACAACCAGGATAAATTACTAAGGCTAGTAATCTAGATGCATATTAATAAAGAATATTTACATGTTTATTAGCAATATCATTATAAAAACAATAACGTGTATGGAAACCAATTATGATAAGTTATGTGACAGTTTTTATGTTTACAGTAAAAATTTAAACCTTTATGTGTAGCTTAGTTTTGAATGAAAAAATATTCGGTTTAATTTGAAGCGATCTATCAAAATTTTAATACCTATTTATCGTCGAATAAGTACTTACCCTAAACTGGCGAGCATATGTGAAGAATTTAATAACAGAAAACGAAGCAAAAGAAGTGTGCAAACATCGTAACAAATGAATCGTTATTTCTGCCTACCCCTCTCGAACAACTGGCGTGAGTCTATGTATGTATGAATCATCGAAGATTAAAATGGGTTACCTTCTCATAACAATTTTCATAAAGGGTTTTGGGTAATAAAATGTTCTCTTTAAAATGACTTGATTAGCATAATTTTCATTGTATTTAATAATAATCTCCTCCTGGTCAAATTCGGCCACGGCAGCCAATCTTAATGGAGTCTAGTCATCCCCGCGCAGATGGATAGATTTTTTAAATAAACTATAATTTAAAGTCATTCAGTACCTACCCTGAGCTCTTAACTTATTTGTTACTTACTTGTTACTTAGCACGCCACGTTATAAGTATGTTTAAATTACACAACAGTACACTCGCATTTTTCTACATTTTATGCGGTTAAGTAGTCGTATATAAAATTGTTTTAAAAGCATTTGGACAGGAAAGAACTGCTCTTTGTAATATTTTGTCAACACACTTACGTGTAAGCAAAGTTTCGGCAAGTTTTATGATTCTAGTATCTTTACAACATTAGGAATGAAAATATTCCTCATAAGTTAAGCTTTCCTTTAGTTATCTCACAAACATTAATATATAATTATCATAATATCCTGGGACATTATATACCCACAGCCATCTGATCCCAAACTAAGCAGAGCTTGTACACACGGCTACACATCAAGCTATACATTTCCAGTAGAAGCTGATCTCACGTTGTATAGGATTTCCATACAATGACAGGTCAGCTGATATTGGATATATATAGCTTGATATGTGTCCGTGAGTACTATGGAAACCAGATAACTGATATACTACATATAATACTTTTCTTTTGATATAGATAATTACACCCAGACTCAGGACAGACATGTTCATGCACACAAATATCTATCCTGAGTGGGAATCGAACCCACGTCCTCCGGCGTGAAAAGCGGGCATTTGCCAACCACGCCAACAGGTTTAAGAGAGGTAGGGCATAGCGTTCATTCGCTCAAAGAGCAGCCCGACTGGGGCAGTACCTCCACCTTACAGAAGACATTCCTTAATAATAACATTAATAATTTTCATGTTGTGTTTCCGAGTGTGAGTAAGGTCGCCAGAGCTCATTGGGGTGGGGGGAAGGATCAGCAACACTTGTTTGCTGACTCTAAAAGGCCGGCAACGCACTCGCGACTCCTCTGGTGTTGCGAGTGTCCATGGGCGGCGGTGATCACTTACCATCTGGTGACCCACTTGCTCGTTTGTCGCCCTCTGATATAAAAAAAAGGCCCGAACATCACATTACTTAGCTAGCTTGAGATAGCTAGATGATCTCACCGGTCCATAAGCAATCGGTGAGGTTAAGCAAATAGGCTCGCGGTCGGTCCATAGATAGGTAACTACCAAAGTGGTTTAATTTCTGTGCGTTAATGAGCAATTTAACTGTCGGTCCCGGTTGTAATCATTAGACAACATCAGTCGTTAAGCCATTTCGGAGGCCTACTTGGCGGCAATAACAACTATGACACTAGGGTAACCTCGATAAGTAAGTATGAAATACTTAAGATTACAATTTCTTCGACCAGTGTGTGTTGCCAGTGATGACTTACGGAACAGAGATGGTCCATCACTATGGCCCTCAATAGAAGGCTTAAGGTCACCCAAGGAGCAATGGAGAGCCATTGCTCCTTGGGTGAACCGCAGCCTTCTTATTCGGAATCCTATTCAGGCTATACTCGGAGTTTCTCTGTCAGATCGAATCAGAAATATCGAAATTCGCAGGAAAACTAAAGTCACCGACATAGTCCGAAGAATTGCAAATCTGAAGTGGCAGTGGGCGGGGTACATATCTCGTTGAACCGGCGGCCGTAGGGGCAAGAAGGTTCCTGAGTGGTGACCACGTACCGGAAGATGCAGCGTAGGCAGGCCTCACAACATGGACCGATGATCTTGTGAGGGTTGGTAGAGGGCGCTGGATGCCGATAGCGCAAGACGAGCTATTGTAGAATATCTTTGTGGGAGGCCTTCGAAAAGTGTTCGTCTTTCAGCTGACATGATGATGATGATGATAATGAAATATCCCTTAAAAAGCAGAATAATACTCTGAACCATTTCAAAACAGAAAAACACTTAATGTACATCCCGTTATCAGCGGCCAGAAAGCAATAATTAACATTAGTCAAATATTATAAAAACAAATTTTCGGGGCGAAAATTTTAATAAATGAAAATTAGGGTGAGGTCATTAGAATTCTCGCCTCGAGGATTCACTTTCTCTCGTCAATAACTGATAAGAGTAAACGCTTATTGGCAAAATTAGCGAGTTGGAATAATGTTACTATTAAATATGATTTATAATAAATGTAGTAAACTAGTGAAGAAAAGTCGTAGGTTAGAGAGTTGGTAATTATGATGTATTCACAGAACTAGTCTAAGATGAGGTTGAGATGGTGATAGGTGGTAAGGTATAATATATGAATAGTTATGTGACTCGACGTGGTCGCCGACCGAGGTACAATTGACTACTAATGAAATATTAATATAATCATTATGAAACCACGCGCTACGGTAAAATGCTGTCGGTGTAAGTGCAACGCATATACGGTTACGGTTAAGAATAACTTTATTTCTCATAAAGAATTGTATAGGTACATAATTCACTTACTGTGAAACAATTTTTAAAACTAAGATTAATAATTAGGGCGCACAAAGGTACGTATATAAATTAACGCAAACAATATTTTTAAGAACAAAATAAATGTGGGTAAGTAAATATCATAACCGGTAAGAAACTCAAGTCAAGTTAACCAAGCACAACATGGATGTACGTATACGAATTTTACTGGATGTGGTATTGATGGCATAGTTCGTTATCACCAAGTTTTTGTAAAATTATGATTTGTTATTATAAAAGTATTTTATTTTTATTTAATTATTTATATTTGAGGTGTATATATATATAGTTAAATAATATATAGTTGAATAATATATATATATATATATATATATATATATATATATATATATATATATATATATATATATATATATATATATACATACATAAGTAATAACATACATAAATAATAAAATTCAGTACTTAAAATGTAGCCATATAGCCCGTACAATAGATATATTTTTTTAATTATAATAGCAAGCCCCTAGCAGTATAGATATTTTCCAGAGCTTTTACTTTACTTTTACTTTCTTTAATTTTTTTGACTAGCCTGGTCTAGTGGTTAATGACCCTGTCTGCCAAACAAGAGGTCTTAAATCTCCACCCAAAACATATCTTTGTATGATAAGCACCATTATTTATTTTATAGTTAACGCCCGCACCAGTGGATCTAGACCCTGTGTCGCGGGGTACTTTACTAGTATATAAAAGACGGACATAAATTACATCCAGACTCAGTATAACAATTTGTGGGGCACACAAATAGTTGTCCTGCGCGGGATTCGAACCCGGGACTCGAAGCGGCGAGGGGACTATCTTAGCCGCTGCGCTATACGTGCATTTGTATTATATGTAGGAAAGTTGAAATATATGTAGATAATATATTTATCATCAGCCTTATTTCCATGGTATACAGGCTCTGCTTAGTTTGGTATCAGATGGCAGTACCTACGTTAGTTGTCCCAATTATTTATTTATTTAATCATTAATCAGAATGTAAGTAGTTAGTTCCAAGTAATATTCTATATCGCTACCGCTAGTCACTATGGCGGTATCTCAACCGCCGCCTAACGGGTGGCCAAAGCGTTCATTCGGACTTTTATTGGCACAGCTCTAAAAGCTCTCAGTCAGATGTAACACTAACGACGCCGTAAAGAGGGGTGACACCCGCCCCCTTATAATTAGGGTTAATTGTGTAAACATTTATAAGAGTGAGAAAGTTCGATGGGAAGTGTTTCAAGGACGTTCCGTTTTAGGCAGCTTTCTTTTGAGCTATGTCTGTTATTTGACTGGCCTGTTGGTGTAGTGGATAGTGACTCTGACTGCTAAGCCTAAGGTCCTGGGTTCGATCTCCACTCAGGACAAATGTCTGTGTGATATGTAAGATTGTTGGTTCTGTCTGGGTGTCATTTATCTATACATCTATACAAATAATCTATACATACAAATAAATAAAATTGAAGTGTCCGTTTGTAATATTGAAATAACCGTTTTTTACTATATGTATACGCATATATATACGGCACATACACCAAAATAACATTTTAAAATTTTTTGTCTGTCTGTTTGTTTGTTCCGGATAATCTCTGAAATGGCTGGACCGATTTTGACGGAACTTTTATTGGCAGGTAGCTGATGTAATAAGGAGTAACTTAGGCTATGTTTATTTTAGAAAAATTGTTTTATTTTAGAAAAACAAAACAAAACTAAATAACCTAATTAACACGCGGACGAAGTCGCAGGCACAACTAGTCTAAAATACAAATGTACTTTTAGTTAAAAATATACACTATACTAAGTACTACTATAAAAAGAATGATGCAAACATAAACTCATTAGAGTTTCGACCGTGCATCATATTTGACAAGTCATCAGAGTAGTTCTTAAAAACATTACAAAAATCATTTAACGAACGCCGTAGCAATATGTTTACAAACACGAAAAATAAAATAGACATACACATCGAATTGAGAACCCTCCTCATTTATGAAGCTGATTATACATAATATAAAACTACACAAATTTCAGGTTGAAAGCTAAATTAGTTTATTAGTTGTATTTATTATATGTTTTAGTCATCTGGTTGCCATAGTACAGACATTGTACAGTAAGTTGATATGTATTTGTATGTTTAACAGGTTGCTGTGTTAAATGTTTTTCAGTTTCATAGACAAATTAAGCTCCTTAAGTTACATCCACTATTAAATAATGAAATAAATAAAATAAAAAAGGTTTTTATTCACGTAGAATGATATGCAAATAGTCAGAACATGTTTGTAGTAATATAGTTGTATAAATTATTATTTCATAGATATTAAGGTACACATTGTATTGATTGTATGAAAACATTTTAAATATTTATTTTATAATAGCAATGATATTTAGCTAGCTCGTATCAAGTAATTGTCAAGAGATTATGTTAAAGTTGAATAATCAAAATTTATAGTTTCAGCTATATTTTTACTACATATTGTCAATGGTATTGTCTATATTAAGGTATTATTATTATGGCGGATTATTTATATTATAATATCCTTCTGGTCCATAGTGTCCAGCCTCATTGGATACCATCCAACTGCGCAGAACATATGAAGATATTGTACAAGTGTGTGCATAAACACAGGGGCTCCTTCTATTCCATCACTCTCATGATCCGATGGGACGACTAAGGATACGACCTAAAAGAGGTCTGATACATGACCGAAGGCTTTGCGTGCTCTCCGAGGCATGGGGGTGTAATACCGCCAATACCCAGACTTCAGACTAGACTGGGATCTTTTTTTTTTTCTTTCAGAAACATTTCAATAATTTGGCCCTGCATTTTTGGCCCACTCAGGACCTCTTTATCTGCGGTTTAATACGCTACAGTTAATAATGTCCTCCTAACCGAATTTCGGCCACGGCGGCCAGTCTCAACAGAGATTAGCCATCTGCGCGGGACATATTATAGTGCTCAAGAGTGTGCGCAAACACAGGAGCACTTTCTATTCCATCACTCTCATGATCCGATGGGACGCCTAGCGACACGACCTAAAAGAGGTCAGATACAGGATCAAATGACGTGCTCTCCGAGGCATGGGACAGACAACTTCTGACTTCGGAGTAATACTGAGATATTTTTTAACATAAACTTTTCAAAACCAGTTTTTGACCCACCCAAGAGCGTATTAAAATACGCTACAGGTACTCCTTGCATAAACACACCAACACCATAACTAACATAGTTGGTGTTGGCCAAATATTTTCAAACAACAAAAGAGCCAAAGTAACCCATGTAAAACTACCCTGTGTACCCAAGGAAACATCCCAAGCCTTTATTTTCCTCGCAAAAACGTTTGAAACACAACAAATATACTTACGCCCAACTTAATAGATTGCATCACCATGAAATACTGAAATGATCCAATAAAAATATAAGGTGATTTTATATGAGCGAATAAAATAACCTGTGGATACCTATAGTAATGATAAATAAGCATTTTTCATTTGGAGTAAAAATACTTTATTGAGAAATGAAAACGGGGCGGAGGTAAAAGAACTCGAACGGGGTCGTACCTTGTTTGAAAACCAACTTTTGTTAGGTTCCTGTAGTGACAGTGGTTCTCTGTTGGCCGCTACATCAGAGTATCTATACATATAATAAAATCGTAGGAAAGTCAAAACTGTTCAATGAATATTTATTGAAAGGATACTTGGGGCGTGATCTACCATCGATATCGAAGCCAAAAATATAGTTTTTAGAATTTTTGTCTGTGTATCTGTTTTTCTGTATGTATTTCCGGGCTAAACACAAAAAGTAATGCATGGATTTACTTAAAATTTCGCATGAATATTACTAAGAGGTCGGGTCTACATATAGGCTACATATTATCACACTATCACCTACGGGGGAAGAGCTATGATAATTTATAAAATAAATTATCATAGCTCGCGGGTAAAACCGCGGGGCACAGCTAGTAAAAATACAAACAGAACAGAAACTACCTACAAACGCTGGAACAGCACACTCACACAAACATGCGCATCGACAAGACCCCTGAGCGGTTGTCGCGGTGCTGTCAATAGTAAAGCGACGTCCTGCGTGAGCGATCTAGACGCGAACGCGAAGCGGCGCGGCGAGAAAACAACAAACAGTCGAAACTTATTGAAGTGTCCTACGTGAATAAACGCGCTTGCCGTGCAGTGCGGAGCGACGCGACATGAAGCGAACGCGATCAGTTGACTTGATATTTTCGCGCGAACAGGATGCAGTGCCGTCGTGTTTTTTGCGGCGTCGGTGGCGGCTTCGCGAGATGATTCGCGTGCACGTAGGACACAGCCACCGCGCCGCACCGCATCGCATTGAATTCGCGTGTCACCGCTTCATAATCGCGTTCGCTTTGAATCGCCTACGTAGGACGTAGCGTCAGTGCCGCGTCAAGACGAGGGGTCACGTATAAGATTATCCCTGTGATCTTCTTAAAATGCCACGAGAGCATTGCAAAGTACACGGTTGTTTAACAGTCCACTAAAAACCGGAGCTAACGTATTTTAAACTTCTAGCTGATTTTTGTAACAAAAATCAATATCAAAAACAATAAAGTTATACCCTATTGCTCAAATGGAGTGGAGGTAATTATTTTATCAACTAAGATTAGTTTCCTTAGTTCCCTTACTTATCATAGCGTCTTATCAGAGCGCCAGGGGCTCTACCGGCTAAGTTGCCGAACATCGATTTCTTAAATCGCGTTCAAATAAATAAAGGTTAAAAATGACTTAATCAATCGTTAAATCGGCTCCCATGAGCACATGTGACGTCATAAATGGTCCGGAATCGATTGTTAACGTTGAAGCCGATTTAACGGTTGATCAAGTAATTTTATCCTTTATTTATTTGAACGCCATTTAAGAAATCGATGTTCGGTGACTTAGCCGGCAGAGCCCCAGGTCTGTATCACCTTAGTCAAATTTACACGCACACTACTCGTACATATGCTGACATGTAATTGGGATCATTTTCAACAAGTTAGTCATCATCTCTGGTGTTTTTATGCCGCCGGTAGTTTAGACAGCTGAACTTCTACATGTCTTCTGGCAGACAGTGGGGTCCTTCAAGCAAGCATCAGAGTAGATAACCATTATTTTTTTTGCAATATCAATAACAATATTAGTAAACCTAATCTCAAAAATGTTAAATCATACATCGGGCAGGTCTCAAACCAGCACCCTCTATCAATCCGGGGGAGGCACTCTGCGGTAAACTACGAATGGTACACATTGGCACATAAAATTTAGGATGCCCGTGGCAAAATGCTTTCGGATGATGTAGGTATTATCCATCGATGTTTTCTAGAAACATGTCCGACTAAAAATCTCAAGCTTAGATTGACAGTCTGCATTACAAATAATGCTTTAAAACTAAAATTTAATAATATTGTAAAATATTATCCTATATTATTTATATATTTATTTCGCAACTCGGCCTCACGGTTACACAACTTCTTCTAATTTATTTACAAGTTCTTCCAACGAACACTCAAATCCTCTTATAACATCTGTAAGTGATAGCTAAGTATCTAAAACAACAGTTAAGTTAATCGGTCTCAAGTAACTTCAGATTATTCAACAAGTAATTAATATTTGAAAGCTTAAGAAGACACCTTAATTGTACTTAATTAAGACAGTTTCCACAAACTAATTCATTGACCATCTTCCAATGAACTTTACTATTGGGTATTAATAGGATTGGAGTGGCAAGATTTACGTTATCACCTGCTAGCGTTCAATCAATCAAATTAAATACTTTAAATTTATTAAGGTACACTTACTGGTTTGGGTATTTAGAAAGGTTGAATGAAAGAAGATTTGACAAAACAAGTATATCTGGCCTGTGTGAATGGGACAACCGGAAGGGGAAGACCTCGCAGAACATTCTCTGACCAAATCGGAGACGTTATCAAGGAAGGCCAGGTCAGAAGTACCCTAAACCGACGAGCATGTATGAAGAATATAATGACAGTTAATGAGGCGAAAGAGGTGTGCAAGGATCGTGACAAATGGAAGTCTGTTGCCTCTTCCTACCCCTCTGGGATACAGTGATAGGATACGTGAGTCTATGTATGTAAATAGGTAAGTTTTTGGTATCTATACACATAATAAAATCGTAGGAAAGTCAAAACTGTACATTGAATTTTTTTAAAACGGATACTTGCGGCGTGATCTATGATCGATATCGAAGCCAAAAATATAGTTTTTATAATTTTTGTTTGTTTGTCTGTTGTATGACCAGGCTAAACTCAAAAATTACTGCATGGATTTACTTCATATTGCATGAATATTACTAAGAGGACGGGTCAACATATAAGCTACATATTATCACGCTATCATCTACGGGGAGGAGCTGTGATAATTTATAACATTAAACGCGGGGGACAGCTAGTCTGAAATAAACCTAAGCTAATATTTTGACATTTTAGAATATTTGTTACACAACGTTTGATAATAAAAGCACTGCATGGCAGTATTGTTGAAATACTCGGCCGAAGATGGAGACGTTCCCTTCAGAATTAAGCCTTTAATTAATAGGGAACTGTTTGTTTGTTCTACGTAATTAAATTTCTGTATGTTGATTGTTTGACTTGACGTCAATTAGAGAACCAAGTAGAGTGTGAAAAGGAATATATTTATTTTAGATAATAATAATAATATCCTGGGACATTATTCACACACGGCCACCTGATACCAAACTAAGCTAAATATAATCTAAAATACCTAAATATAATCTAAAATAATAAGCATTCAGACGACCGATCGAGCATATATTGTGTTTGCCTACTAAATAATTACTCTAATTGGACCAAATCCTGTGTTCATGCCCGCTTGAGTATGTTTCGCCGGACCGTCTCAACTGGGTCGTGTTGAAACCGGTAGTAGATGAACCCACTGAGTTTGTTTCGCTGGGTCTTCTCAGTTGGGGCGCATTGGATCCGGTGGTAGCATTAAAGCGCGACCGTCGTTATTAACACAAGGTCCGTCATAATAATAATACCTTTAATATAGACAGAACCATTGACAATATGTAGTAAAAATATTAGATTTAAACTAGATAATTAAAAATAATCTCTTGACAATAACTTGATACGAGCTAGCTAAATATCATTGCTGTAATAAAATAAATTTTATAAATGTTTTCATACAATATGTAAATATCTATGTTACTAGAAATAATATCTAATGTATACAACTATATTACTACAAACATGTTCTGACTATTTACAAGCGCTTTTTTAAAGTCTACGTGAATAAAAACCTTTTTTATTTTATTTTATTTATTTATTTTAAGCCGAGCTAGTACTATGGAAACCAGACAACTGATATACTACATATACTATTATTTTTTTGTAAATACATACTTATATAGATAATTTACACCCAGACTCAGGACAAACAGACATGTTTATGCACACATATATCTGTCCCGGGTGGGAATCCAACCCACGACCTGCGACGTGAAAGGCACGCTGCCTTTCACGTCGTGTCGTGTCGTGTCGTGTACCAACCACGCCAACAGGCCCGTAAAATTAAATTAATGAGTAATGCATCATAGCTAGGTGCTCTCACCGATCCGTAAGTGATCGGCGAAGTTAAGCGCCTAACCTCGCGGTCAGTCCATAGATGGGTGACCGCCAAAATGGGTAAATTTCTGGGCGTCTCCGTGCTTCGGAGGCCATGTTAAGCTGTCGGTCCCGGTTGTAGTCGTTAGACAAAAGTCGTTAAGCCATGACTGAGGCCTACTGGGTGCCTTGAGCAACTCTGACACTAGGGTAACCACTGCCCATAAGATAAGTAAGTAAGTAATGAGTAATGTTAGTCGGTGGTAAGTGGAACTATTCATATTATAAATACTCCTTGTTTCTTTCTGATTAAATTCGTTTCTACCATTTTCTACCAGCCAATAATGGTCCTCGCACTTCTCACAAAGTTTTATCTTGGGTGGGAATCGAACACAGCTTTAGAAAGAAAGAAATAATTTTATTTTCATAACATATATGGAAAATAAAAGGAGAAAGGACTGGTCAGAAGTACCCTAAACCGACGAGCATGTATGAAGAATATAATGACAGTAATCGAGGCAAAAGACGTGTGCAAAGATCGTGACAAATGGAAATCCGTTGTCTCTGCCTACCCCGCTGGGAAACAGGCATGAGTCTATGTATGTATGTATGTACGGAAAATACATTCAATTTTAAACATTATTAATTTTATCCGTACTGGTATGAAAAATGGCCCTATCTCTGCTAGTACTGCATTTCTGCAGTGCTGATCTTCCGATAGGGCCAGTAGGTACTGGAAGCGTGATACCAGACGACGAATTCACATTATCATACTTACAAGATAAAACAAATTCTGGATTGTTATAACATTATACTAGGTAGATCATCATCATCATCATATCAGCCGAAAGACGTCCACTGCTGGACAAAGGCCTCCCCCAAAGATCTTAATGTGTAGGTACATACCTACACATTAAGATTATTATTAGATGTTAGCAGTCAAAATTAGTAACACCTAGCTAAACAGGTCAGTCTAATAAAAAAAATATAATCTACTCGTATACTGGTTACTAAGCCTGTGTAGTGTGTACGCCAGTCCATCTGAATATTAGTAATTTTACTCAAACACTGCTTAAGGTATAGTTTTCTTTTACTAAAGTTTGCTTCCGCTACCCATTTCCGAACTGTGCACTTGAAAACCATTTTCTAAAGTTGCCTTTAGCTGAAAAATGAAAAAGGCCAACATTTTATTTGCCAGTTCCCTAGAGTAGTATCGTTTAACTAGCAGATAAGGGCTGCCACGACAGTTTTCAAGAGTTATATTCATTTATTTTTTTCGGGACTAGCCCCTCCCTCTTACCCACCACTGCAACTCCTGTAAGCCAGGATCAACAGTGGCACACAATGAAATGACACTGAGCGGTGAGGTTAAGGCATGTCCCGGGGAATCGCTTTAACTGTCTTGGATCCCGCAACGAATTTAATCAGAAAGAGAAAAAAAGGAGGTTATATTCAGTTAACAAAAATAATTGAATAAATAATAATAATATAATATCTAGGGACAATGCCACACATATCATCTTAGCCCCAAACTACGCAAAGCTTGTACTATGGGTACCAGGTGACGATATACATACTTATATAGATAGATAAATACTTAAATACATAGAAAAGATCCATGACTCAGAAACAAATATTCGTGTTCATCACACAAATATTTGCACATACCGGGATTCGAACCCAGGACCACCAGCTTCGTAGGCAGGAGCACTACCAACTAGGCTACGGTGACCGTCTGATTGATCTTTATCTGATTGATGATTATCTTGGGACCTGGGTCAGAGCCTTTTTTTGGTAAGCTAAGAGGAATGCCTACGCATGCCACCCGTAAAAAGTGTCTGCAGGTGGGTATGTCGGACTCGCACCGACTAAACCTAACCTGCCGAGGACTTCTTATTTTTAAATCCATACATAAATTAGATAAATTACACCTAGACACAGAAAGAAAATCGTGCTCGTCACACAAAGATCTGCTCCGAGAGTACCTACGACCTCTGGTTTAGTGTTAAGGGACACTCCAAGGACCAACAGGACAATCATTAACGAAACAATATAGGCGTACATGAAGCATAATTAGAGTTATAATTAAACGTGGTTAACACAATAACTCCCTTCCCAAACTATAAGTACCTATCTACACTGATAGCTGCATTCTATATAAAAAGAAATTACTCGTACCCAGATCCTAACAGAGCTGTGGGTACATGGATCACACAGTAGTTCTCTTTCCAATCCAGACGTTTAATCTAAGCCGTATAGTCGAAATTAATGTAACATAAATAGTGGACATAACTTAAGGAGCGCTAACTTCTAAAATTCAATTAATATTTGCCATACAAAATGCATCAGCTGATCTTCATTCTTGTTTGGAGAGTTCATCATATCAGCCAAAGTACGTCCACTGCTGGACTAAAGTCTCCCCAAAGAATGAGGGGATATACCATAATCGCCACGCTTGGTAGACGGGTTGGCGATCGCAGTTTGATGGTCATAGTTCACAGAAAAAAGCTGCTGCCCGTTCTGGTAGGTATTGTCTCGCTCGATTTCTAGGCCCCCCACGGGATAAGATGGGGTGGTGGTATTCCAAGCCGTCACCACACCATTTCCATGTTGATATAATTTTGCCATTAAACTGAACAACGTGTATATTCAGTGCCTTTATTTTACTTTTTTAATTTAATGTCCTTAATTTACTTCCACTACTACTTTATTTTTGTTACACCTTATATAATGACCGCCCAAACAAATTCACCTTTTCAATGGAAAATACCAACGATTATTTCACAA
This sequence comes from Pseudoips prasinana, assembly GCA_951640165.1. Classification (NCBI taxonomy): domain Eukaryota; kingdom Metazoa; phylum Arthropoda; class Insecta; order Lepidoptera; family Nolidae; genus Pseudoips; species Pseudoips prasinana. The sequence continues at coordinate 9,315,153 of OX621259.1, read as the reverse complement.
ACATCTTACGAAATATCGACAAACACACACACAATCTCCCAAATACTCGTAAATCGCCGCACAAAAGCCACATAAAAGCATAATTCACCACAAAGCCCACTAATTGTTTAAGAATTACACGGACTCGCAATATTTGTCGACAATCGGATATTAAGCTGGATAGAGGAGGAACGAGCAGCCGATTACATGAATATCGATTGAGTCGACCCATTTACGAAACCAGCATTACAACATATCTGATCGTAAAACTAACAAATGAAAATCAGCTTTATTTTGTAACGTATACAGTTGAAGTTTTTTTAGGGGTTGTCGCAAAAAACCGGCGACATCGAGTCGTGGAATACAAGTCTTCGATTATTGACCGTAATAATCAATATAGGTTAATGAATGTTTTTTGATTGATTGCGATTGGTGCGTTTATGTTTGAGCTGAGTGTAGATGAAGCTATTTCTTACGTGACTCATGTAGAATGCTTCTGATCGTACTCCTTCTGAACGTCACAGCCAATCTTCTTGAAATATGACACAGAGGTAATGATCATACTCATGAGTGGGGAGGAATCATCACCTTAAACCACCAATTTCTCATTGAAATGCTTAACTACATTTGCATTTTCATTAAGCATTTGTCAACCACGATAATATTATTTTATTTTATTGAGATATTTATACTCTTTTTATTAACATGTTTTTAAAATCAGCACCATAAGTTAGTTTTTAGTTTATTGCATACGAATATGTACTTGTATATTATCCATGAAGCATAATAATTGAGACATTGACACTACATAATTAAGAGTCATTACATTATTTCAATGAAAATATGGATAATTATTAATTAATTATCAATCGTACAGTTTATGATTGAAGTTTCAAATGGTCCTCAACCATATACACTGTTGACATAACCAACCAAACCATTCTTTTAAATTTATATCTTTAGGTCACACTGGTTAAAAATGGGCACAGAGATTGCGAAGTAAAAATGAATAATTTCAAATGCAAAAACAAGTCGCAAGTGCTTGTGTCTAGGAATAAATTGAATTAACTATCCCAAATTGTATACAAAACCCAAGAAACCAAAACGAACAGTAGGAATCAAAATTAAACTAGCAAACTACAGGCACTTTCCAAACTTAGTCGGAACTTCAAAAGGGCCAGTGTTGCCAAGTTTGGACATTAATTAACTAACGGTAAACATTTCCTCACTTTTGCTAACTATTAACGTTAAATCTTAGGGCGGATTCCTTTTGAGTATTTCAGCGGGGCGTTTTATGTCCAGAGTTTTCTAATGAACTATGTCAAAGTTGAATGTACGTACTTTGCATGGTAGAAATGTACAGATGCCAGCACAAGCTATCCCAATCCGTCAAATTTCCCCTATTGAAAGTAAACCTTATGCTTAAGTGATAAAGTTGAAAATCTATAAAAGAAATTTGACAGATGGGGCTAGCTGGATGTGTTGGCGTCTGTACATAGATCATATCTCAGCAATGTATCGATATAGTTGCATCTCTCTTGTTTGCTTTGTATTTAAGGGTCGGTTTCCAGTATAAGTTGTGCGGCTAGATAAAAGAAACACAGAGCAATTGCCATCTAACGCCGAAATAAGATAGGAAACTAGTCAGTAGTAGATGGTTAAAAAGTGGTCCTGAAAGGAATCTACGATAACCGTTTCTCTGTCGAAGCTTGTACACAAATCGTTTATAACTTTTTCAACGACAGACCCTTTACAATACAATCTATACATATAATAAAATCGTAAGAAAGTAAAAACGGTACATTGAATATTTTTTTAAAAGGATACTTGGGGCGTGATCTACAATCGATATCGAAGCCAAAAATATAGTTTTTAAATTTTTTGTCTGTGTGTCTGTTTGTCTGTATGTATGTCCGGGCTAAACTCAAAAAGTACTGCATGGATTTACTTCAAATTTTGCGTGAATATTATTAAGAGGTCGGGTCAACATATAGGCTATATATTATCACGCTATCACCTACGGGGGAGGAGCTGTGATAATTTATAAAATTTAACGCGGGTAAAACCGCGGGGCACAGCTAGTACAAAATAATAAAGTGTAATAAGACAAGCATTAATTTTGAATGTAGTCTATTATTTATAGGCTCCCAGATAGTAACGGTCTTAACTCTCGCGGGTTTCATTTTTGGTACATTAACTTATTGTTCGTCTGACGGGCTGGTTGGCGTGGTTTGCAAATGCTTGCTATCCTCGCCGGAGGTCGTGGTGATGACGGTCACCTCAGCCTAGTTGGCAGTGATCCTGCCTACGAAGCTGATGGTCCTGGGTTCGAATCCCGGTAAGTGCAAATATTTGTGTGATGAGCACGAATATTTGTTTCTGAGTCATGGATGTTTTCTATGTCTATAAGTATTTATCTATCTATATATAAGTATGTATATCGTCGCCTGGCTGTGTGGTGACGGCCTAGAGAATATCACTACCCCCTCTCATCCCGTGGGGGGACGTAGAAGTCGTCCCGAGGGAATATATTCCAGAGAATGGGCAGCAGCGTTCTCATGAGTACCAATTTCTACCTTACTGCGATCGCCAACCCGTTTGCCAAGCGTAGCGATTATTGCAGATCCCCTCAAATGAAGGACACAATTAAACCGCGGCCCCCAGTCCCCGGCAGCCCTGCTGTTCCCAGCCGTGGTAACAGCCGTGGTTACGGCAGGGCAGGGGGTGCTAAGAATCCCCGGCAGATTCCGCGTTACCAAAACCGACGACCTCTGGCCCTGGCAACATACAACACACGCACAGTGCGGACCGACGAGAAGATGATCGAACTGGAGGAAGAATTGAGCAGGTTACATTGGGACATAATAGGATTATCTGAAGTCCGAAGAGAGGGGGAGGACACGACAATCCTGAAATCCGGGAATCTGTTCTATTTCCGGGAAGGCGACCAACTCTCCCAAGGTGGTGTTGGGTTCATAGTCCACAAGTCCCTCGTCCACAACATAGTGAAAATCGAAAGTGTGTCGACTAGGGTTGCGTACCTTATACTCAGAATTACCAAGCGGTATTCGTTGAAGGTCATACAGGTTTACGCGCCGACTTCGACGCACTCCGACGATGAGGTTGAGGTCATGTATGAGGATATTTCTAGAGCCATACATACCTCGAACTCTTATTTCACTGTGGTCATGGGGGACTTTAACGCGAAGCTGGGTAAACGATTCGGGAATGAGCTGAAAGTGGGCCAATTTGGAACTGGAGACCGGAATCCCCGGGGCCAAATGTTGGCCGACTTCATGGAGAAGGAGGGACTCTTTATGATGAACTCCTTTTTCAAGAAGTCGGAAAACCGCAAATCCATCCTATCCACTTGCAGCGAGGTGTGAGACAGGGAGATGTTATATCTCCGAAACTGTTCACCGCTGCATTGGAAGATGTCTTCAAGCTTCTGGACTGGAAAGGCTTTGGCATCAATGTCAATGGCGAGTACATCACCCACCTTCGATTTGCCGACGATATAGTAGTCATGGCTGAGACCCTTGACGACTTCGGTACAATGCTCGATGGCCTCAGCAGAGTCTCTCAACAAGTGGGTCTGAAAATGAACATGGATAAGACGAAAATTATGTCAAACATCCATGTTGCACCCACTCTAGTTAAGGTTGGAGACTCTGCACTCGAAGTTGTAGAGAACTATATTTACCTAGGACAGACCATCCAACTAGGTAGGTCCAACTTCGAGAAGGAGGTCAATCGTAGAATCCAACTCGGCTGGGCAGCGTTCGGGAAGCTACGTAATATCTTCTCGTCCCAAATACCGCAGTGTCTCAAGTCGAAAGTCTTCGACCAGTGTGTGTTGCCAGTGATGACTTACGGAACAGAGACGTGGTCGCTAACTATGGGCCTTATCAGGCGGCTCAAGGTCACCCAAAGAGCAATGGAAAGGGCTATGCTTGGAGTTTCCCTGCGAGATCGAATCAGAAATGATGAGATCCGCAGGCGAACCAAAGTCACCGACATAGCCCTAAGAATTGCCAAGCTGAAGTGGCAGTGGGCAGGGCACATAGCTCGTAGAGCCGACGGCCGCTGGGGCAGAAAGGTTCTCGAGTGGCGACCACGAACCGGAAGACGCAGCGTGGGCAGGCCCCCTACAAGATGGACCGATGATCTTGTGCGGGTCGCTGGAAAACGCTGGATGCGGATAGCGCAAGACCGGCAATTGTGGAGATCTTTGAGGGAGGCCTTTGTCCAACAGTGGACGTCTTTCGGCTGAAATGATGATATCGTCGCCTGGTACCCATAGTACAAGCTTTGCTTAGTTTGGGGCTAGGATGGTCTGTGTGAAAAAAAAAATTACTCGCGGGTATCAAGTTTCGGTACATTAACTTATTGTTCAACTGACGGGCTGGGTGGCGTGGTTTGCAAATGCTTGCTTTTCTCGCCGGAGGTCGTGGGTTCGATTCCCACTCAGGACAGATATTTGTGTGCCTGAACATGTCTGTCCGTCCTGAGTCTGTGTGTAATTATCTTTATAAGTATGTATTTAAAAGAAGTAAATGTAGTATATATCAGTTATCTTGTTTCCATAGTTAAAGCTCTACTTGGTTTGGGATCAGAGGGCCGTGTGTAAATGTCCCAGGATATTATATTACTATAGAAATTCCCGCACATCAATGGCAATATCAACTGATCAGGTAAATTACCCAGCATACGTAAAACACATGGAAAGAACTTTGCCTGAGCTTTTTAAAATTCGTGACGTCATAATTTATTCGTAACTATTTACAGCTTTTTGCACACCGGTATTCCGCTACAGTGGATACTGGGCCTAATACACAACTCTTAGAAGAACAATGGTACGCAAACTGAAGCTCAACTTCTAATGTCCTATGGGCAGTTAGGACGGTCCATGATAATACCACTATAGAACCACTATATTGCTTACGACGTTGATGTATAGCCTTATGGTGAAAGTTTCTGTATAGTTCAGCAACCGGCAGTGATCCTGCCTACGAAGCTGGTGGTCCTGGGTTTGAATCCCGGTAAGTACAAATATTTGTGTGATGAGCACGAATATTTGTTACTGAGTCATGGATGTTTTCTATGTATATAAGTATTTATCTATCTATATAAGTATGTATATCGTCGCCTGGTACCCATAGTACAAGCTTTGCTTAGTTTGGGGCTAGGATGATCTGAGTGACATTGTCCCTAGATATTATTATTATTACTCCAAATTATTTATTTAAAGTTCTTATTTTTAACATATTTATTTCTATAAAATTGAAACAAAAAAGAAAACAATTTATATAAATAAATATGTAAAAAATAGAGGTCCTCCAGCGGCGAGGTTTGACGCCCTAGGCCACCGGTGGTCAGGGCGACTGAGTAAGGAATCTCCTCACAATGCGTGCCGTTCCCATTGTTGCAGCTTTTTGTATCCGACCCTTGACCCAGTGATCTAGCGAAAGCCTCTTTAGATGTTGTTATTATTATTATTACTATATTGCTTACGACGTTGATGTATGGCCTTATGGTGAAAGTTTCTGTATAGTTCAGCAATAATCCGTTGAAATGGGACTGATAATGTTATAAGACAATACTCTAAATTGAGAATAATAACTAAATTGGGAAATATATAAGTATGTTTATCAATTATCTAGTTGAGCCTAGTTTGAGATCAGTTAGAAATAATATCTTGAGACATTATTTACACACGGTCAATCTGATCCCAAACTACGCAGAGCTTCTTCTACATAACTGATATACTACATATACTATTTTTCTTTTGTAAATACATACTCATATAGGAGATCTTTGTGAGAGGCCTTTGTCCAGCAGTGGACGTCTTTCGGCTGATATGATGATGATAGAAAATTACACCCAGACTTAGGACAAACAGACATATTCATGCACACAAATATCTGTTCTGGGTGGGAATCGAACCCACGACCTTACGGCGTGAAAAGCAAGCATTTGCCAACCACGCCAACAGGCCTGTTATTGAAATGTGTTAGTTGTCTCAAAATATTTACTTTTTTGTGTTTTTTTTTTCGGTTTTTCGTTACCATGCAAAAATTGCTCGACCGATGTGGATGAAATTTATAACAGTGATAGATTTTAACCCTTTACAAGGCAGTAGGTATATTTCTAATTTATTGGTTTTCGACCTTATCATAAGCTAATAGAGTTCAAAATGTGGTGGTAACTATATCCCCACTGCCCGGGAAAGGGTTAACTTGTATGAAGACATTATATTCTTCTCGACGGGCCTGTTGGCGTGGTTGGCAAATGCTTGCTTTTCACGCCGGACGTCGTAGTTTCGATTCCCACCTAAGACAGAAATTTGTGTGCATAAACATGTCTGTTTGTACGGAGTCTAGGTGTAATTATCTATGTAAGTATGTATTTACAAAAGAAAAGTAGTATGTGTAGTATATCAGTTATCTGGTTTCCATACTACAAGCTCTGCTTTGTTTGGGATCAGATGGCCGTGTGTAAATAATGTCCCAGGATGTTTTTTATTTATTTATTTTATATATAGATACAAACACGGGCGAGCGTACACAGTAAATCACAAATTTAATTCCAGACTACCTTGCAAGCTCACCTACTTCACAAACATAACTTTAAATGCAATTTCTATTTCCTTTATAATACAACCTAAAGCATACCCATTGCAATTAAATTGGATTGAGCAAAAAAGCGGAAACGGCGCCATTGGCCCCGTTGCCATAGCAACATGCCGGAAATTAAACGAGTTGACTTGTTCACGTACCCACCTGTTTTGCTTGCAACTTTTTTTTTATTAATATTTGCGTAGAACAAATTTTTGTGCTCTCGGAAAATTGAATTATAAAAGTTTTCGGGTGTGTTTGTGTTTGCGTTAATGCAAAAAGAACAGTTTGCTGTTATAAGCGTAAATTGCCTCTGGGATTTCTTGGCTGAAAATTGATTTTTTTTATCGTATGGGTAGTGGTTACCTGGGTCCCAGAGTTGTTCACGCCGCCCAGTAGGCCCATGACATGTCTTATCGACTCTTGTCTAATGACAACAACAGGAACCGAAAGCATTAACCGAAGCACGGAGACGTTATACCATTCGTCAGAAATTATACCATTTTAACGGTCACCGATCAGGCAATCGCAGTAAGATCGTCATAGTAGATACCTACTTACAAAAAAGCTGCTGCCCATCCTCTGGTATATATTCCCTCGGGTCGACTTCTACGCCCTCCACGGGATGAGATGGGGTGATGATATTCTGATAGTTGCCGCTGTCACCACACAGAAATGTGTTTAAAGTCTTTGTGTATAAAAACCGTTATTATTTTATTTAAAAACACAAAATATCTGGGCTGGGGCACCACAGTATCAACTTCTTCATTTTGATCGTATTCAACATCGTGCAGCTCGAATGGTCGTTGACGACGGGAGTCCCACTATTTGGCTTGATCCTCTTACCCTGCGGAGAGACGTGGCGTCTCTATGTGTCCTCTATCGCATTTATCACGGGGAGTATTCAGAGGAATAATTCGAGCTTATACCTGCCGCCACATTCCGCCACAGACCATCTCGCCAAAAGTGGAAATTTCATCCTTATCACCTGGATGAAAGGTCATCCACCACTGTGCGTTTCACAAGAAACTTTTTGCCGCGCACTACCGCTCTGTGGAATCAATTAGCTGCGGAGGTATTTCCGATCCGGTATGAAATGGAAACATTCAAGAAGCGTTCTTTTCTTAAAGGCCGGCAACGGCCTTGCAGCTCCTCAGGTGTTGCGAGTGTCCATGGCCGGCGGTGATCACTTACCATCAGGTGACCCACTTGCTCGTTTGCCATACTATTATATTAAAAAAAAACACAGTTGTAGTACCTATAAATAAATGTTGCTATGGCTTTGTTACACATAAGCCCGAAACCACAGAAATTTGCAAATGTGTACCCTGACCCTAATCTGTAATAGCTGTGACGTATATAGCCTCGAAGTATAGCCGCTGAGGCAATCAATCATACACCACGGCTCATTTCTTATGCTAGACAATATTTACACCGTGTTCGATATGGGATAAAAACATAAAATTCATGTACAGGCAACAGAAGAGGTTGAATCACATTCAAAAGAAGGTCTCACCACGGGTGATCCTAGCGAGGTCTTCGATATCACACACATTTGCTGAGGTCTCTCAGATGCATGATAATAAACAAATAAAAAAAACGAAGAAGTTATTTGGAATTAAGGATAGGTAATTCTGGAAATTCTAGGAAACCTAAAAATTTAATTCTAACTCTTACATATAATCTCAATATCTGGAACTATTCATTTTCTTACTCCTCCTTGTTTCTTTCTGATTAAATCCGTTGCGGAATCCAAGACAGTTAAAGCGATTCTCCGGGACATGCCTGAGCTTCACCGCTCAGTGTCATTTTCATTGTGTGCCGCTGTTGATCCTCGCTTACAGGAGTTGCAGTGGGCGGTAAGAAGGAGGGACAGTGCTGATTAAATAAAAAACTCCAATCTATTGCCATAAGGAACACTAAAAGCCTTTAAGGAAAGAGTATGGCTCATTTATCTGATTGTCCCTCCTGTCCAGACTCCCATTCCTTTGTGGATTTATATGCCACTCCACGCTTAACGCTGACTGCTTTTGCTGAAGCGAACTTCAGCCAAAATCAGCGTTGCCCAATTTCGGGCACATAAAATTTAAATCTAACCATCAACATGATAAGAAGCAGGGGAAGGTAAAATAATAATTAAATTCTGGGACTTTATTCACACGCGGTCAACTGATCCTAAACTAAACAGAGCTTGTGCCATGGAAACCAGATGACTGATGTAAGATAAGATAATTCTCTCTTTATTGTACACTAAAACATTAACGGATACAAGAATTCAATAACACAGCTTACATCATTGATATAAACTACTATTTAACTCAAGTAAGTAAGTAAATAATTTATTAGCATAAACATGTGTATACATACAAATAAGTCAATTGCATGCAAGATGTTACATAGTTATTGTACTGATCAGACATGCTTGCCATACAATGGCGTGCAAAAACTTAATACATGAGGTTATATAAAAATATCTAAGTCATACAAAACAAGAAACAGAATAAAAACATAATAATATCAGCAAAAATAAGTTAATAGTAATTTTATATTAAGAATTATTTAGTGGATTATAATGTCAACATAAAACTTATATATAAAAATTATGTATGTCAATGGCTTACATTTAAAAAAATTACAATTGGCAGGCCTTATCACTAAATGTGATCTCTTCCAGGCTATACTACATATTCTACTTTTCTTTTGCAAATACATACTTATAAGATAATAACACTCAGACTCAGGACAAACAAACATGTTCATGCACACAAATATTTGTCATGGGTGGGAATCAAACCCACGACCTGGAGCGTGAAAGGCAAGTATTTATGTATTTCTGACGCCAACCGGTCCAATTAAAAAAATACACTTATTTCTTACAAAAAATCGAAGGGACCGTAGACCGTAAGATCCGTCAAGAAAAACGTCCTAAAACATATTTTTTTTAAATAAAACCCACCTATTCTCACCAAGTTATCGAAATTCTAAAAAGGTCAATCTCCAAGCAACTGTAACCAAATTTCAACCTTATTGTAGTAGATTTTATTATCTATTTGCCTCAACACGTCGCTTTAGTTATACAGCAACAACATTGGCACGAGGAAACTTTGAGTGGTATGATTAATGTATATTTAATGGTATATTGTTTATCATTACTTTAGATAAGGTATTTAGGGCACTTCGCTTATTGGGATGTTCAACTTAGTGACTCGCGGTTTTATCTAGTTCAGCTTATTTTATGTAAAGGAGGTTGTCTAATTTACAGAGATATATATTTTTTTAACTGCTCTACAAGGGACTACGCGTATGGGGCAGCGGTTCAAACACTTGTCACACTGCGCCACTGTGTATACCGGGTTCGATTCCTGCACAGGGCAACTACTTGTGTGACCCACAAGTTGTTATTCTGAGTCATGTGTCTACATACCGTGATCAACTAAATTGGATGCCCATTCGGCACCGAAGAAAGCTAAGGGCACTCACTACTCTATTTTCATTTCTTAACTCTCCTACTTCTCCTGCTTACTTAGCTTCCCATTTTCAATACATTTCTTCTAACCATAATAAAAATCTTCGTTCTTTTAATAACCGTCGTTTACAATGCCCTTGTCACCGGACTAACTTTCTACGTTCTTCGTTTTTCGTACAATCTGTACTTCTTTGGAATGTGCTACCCCTTGAAATCAGAATGGCTAAGACTCGATACATCGATACGAATAAAATCCGTAAGTACTTTGTTAGTACTATTAAGGCAGAATCATCTCGACTATAATATTTATACGTATATGTTTATTCACCATAGCCTAGTTGGTAGTGATCCTGCCTACGAAGCTGGTGGTCCTGGGTTCGAATCCCGGTAAGTGCAAATATTTGTGTGATGAGCATGAATATTTGTTTCTGAGTAATGGATGTTTTCTATGTATATAAGTATTTATCTATCTATATAAGTATGTATATCGTCGCCTGATACCCATAGTACAAGCTTTGCTTAGTTTGGGGCTAGGATGATCTGTGTGACATTGTCCCCAGATATTATATTTATTATTATTATATATAATATTTATATGGATCTACTCTCCGTTATGCGAAGTTTCTTTTTTTATATTCTTTATTTTTTATTTAGTAATCTGTTTTGTATGTCTTCTTAACTTGCCTTGTCCTTTATCCAAATTTATGGTGCACCTACTATAGTTTTATCTGCATCACCCAATGGTCGACTGGTAGAAAATGCCTATGGCATTAAGTCCGCCTCTGTACTTATATGTGCATGAAGTTTTAAAATAAATAAAAATTATACTTTTGTGAAGTAACTACGCCGCGAAAAATTAGGACTACGCATTAATTTACCTAGTGCGGGCGTTGTGCACTGTTACGAATAAAGGTGAAAAATGAATCAAAGAGGGGGGGGGGGGGGGGTGTTACCTAATACTCAATAGTGTATTTGATTGAAAGGAGGTTTACTAATAAAGACTACGTTTGATACGGTTTTTACTATTCACTACTTACAGTTTCATGTCCTACTGGTCGAATATCGACCATAACGGCCAGTCTCAATAGAGACTTGCCATCTGCGGGGGACATATTATGGTACAAAAGTGTGTGCAATAGTAAATCACATTCTATTCCATCACTGTCATGATCGATGGGACGACTAGCGACACGACTGGAGGTCAGGTATAGTACTAACGGCTTCACTTACTCTCCGAAGCACGAGAGTGTAATACCACTGGTTGAATCCCGATTGATACGACATTAAATTTATCTTTTCCTTTATCTGATCCATATAGGTCCTTCTTGGTCTTCCTCGTCCTCTCCTTGCCTCTATTTTGCCTTCAATAATATTATTCATAAAGGTGTCATGTCGTATCAAGTGCCCTAACATGTTGCAATGATTACATTTTCTTTTATGTACTTAATTTTATTATTTAAACATTTTTTTTTGCTTACTAACATCAACAAATTTGTCTTGTTATTTTAAATGCGGTGTTTCATCATCATCATCATCATATCAGGCGAAAGACGTCCACTGCTGGACAAAGGCCTCCCCAAAGATCTCCACAATGCGGTGTTTACCTTTAAGTAATTACTACGCTATTGCTTGTATTATTGCATGAAAGTGGTGTTATTTTTTAGTGTGAGTAATTGTTGGTGAACCTTAATAAATAAATAAAAATATCTTTCCTCTCCTGTTTTCAGTCTTTGTCGTATCAAGAAGTCAAAGCGCTCGCCAAAAGCTGAGATTATTGGAAGGAGCTCCACCGACAAGAGCATAGCTCTTAAATCGATGAATCCCGATTGGATGAATGATAACTAACGGAATATCAAATAATACTAGATATTAATTGTATATTGAAATAGATTTTCTCTAGTCGTTTATTATAACAAAAAAAAATGGCAAGTCCATTGCAGCTGTATAATACCTATAGTAATATTTAGAAAAATAAATCTTGCTTTTGTAGATTACAAAAACCTTCCACATAAACATATCGCACCCAAACCTACACTCTTTCGATTTTACTTAACTAAAACCGTTAAGTTATCAATCATGTAAAAGCATTACACACTTCATTGTTCTGTAATTTTTTGTATACTTTTTGCCTTATTCAGAGCTAGACAATAGGTCGTACTTCCAGATTTTCACATATACTTAGTCACGCGATGAATAAAAACCGGCTAAGTACGAGTCGGACACGCGCTCCGAGGGTTCCGTTCAACGTATGTTGACACAGCTTAATGGTACGTACGGCTACATATCAAGCTATACATTTCCAATGTAAGCTGACCTGTCATTACATAGAAATCCTATACAACGCGCGATCTACTTATACTGGAAATGTATAGCTTGATGTGTAGCCGTGAGTACTATACACCTGAATATTTGATATGAATTTCAATTTAATAATTCTACGCGTTCATGAGGAAAGGGGAAGTAACTTTAAAATGAAGATAACGAGCCTGTACTATGACATCCAGCCAACTGGTAAAAATACTCATCATCATCGTCATCATCATCATATCAGCCGAAAGACGTCCACTGCTGGACAAAGGCCTCCCCCAAAGATCTCCACAATTGCCGGTCTTGCGTGGGTCGCTGGAAATCGCTGGATGTGGATAGCGCAAAAATACTCATGTATTTCTAAATACATACAAATTATAGGTAAATTACACCCAGACACAGAACAAATAGTCGTGGTCATCACACAAATATTTGTCATGGGTGGGGATCTAACCACAACTTAGCAGGTTCAATAACCACTAGATCACTTCGATTGACCGACTATCACAGTATATGTAAATGAATAAGTAATATAGTACAGTCATCGCAACAGCTGAAGAAGTCCAATGCTGGATAAAAGCCTCGCCAGGAAATATTGGGGGGGGGGGGGGGGTATGTCATAATCGCCACGCTTGGCAGACGGGTTGACGATCGCATTAAGATGGTCATAGTACTCAGAAAGAAGCTGCTGCCCGTCCTCTGGTAGATATTAAACATTTTTTATTTTGATAAGGCAGGGGGAATGCCTACGCATGCCACCCGCAAAAAGTGTCTGCGGGTGGGTATGTCGGAATCGCACCGACTAAACCTAACCTGCCGTGGACTTCTTCTGGCGCCTGTTAGGGGGAGCCCCGGGAACGCGGGTATGCTGCTCCGGTGCCCCCCTTTTGCGCCGTGTCCCAGATGGTCGGGACACGCACCCGGGGAGAACTGTGGGTTGCCCTCCCCATTTGGCGACTCCTGCCAGTACGGCACAGCGACTGCGCCACAAACAGTTCGCTGTCTTCCCGGGGCTGCTTGCACGTGGCGGCAGTTGAGGACACTTCTCATACTGCCACCGCAGCCCCGAGGGGTAGATATTAGACATGCCTTCTTCTATCTATAGAAGTAGGTAACTAACTGAAAAGAAAATTATTGTAGTTCAGACTCTACTCATAAGAACAACAAATCTATTAAAACATTTGTTCTACAAAATCGAAATCAAACCTCCTCCAAACTGTGATAATACACTTACAGTAAATTAACTTACGTCTTCTACGCTTTAAGGCCATCTTTAAGGTAAATTGAGTCATATTAAAGATTATCCTAAGTATCAAAATCGGAGGAGACGGGAATAAATTGGTTTAACATTAAGCTATTTCAAGTATTAAGGGTAAAGTTCGTGTCACGTGGAAAGCTAAGCTGTAAGCAGAATATATTAGACTATATTTTGGTGATGTTTTGATTATTCAAGGCTTAAACTTCATTGTAAATAGTATTACTGAAATAGCTGTTTGTGAAAACAATCAACTGGCTAAACCTATATTTTTAATCCTAATTCATTTCTGTAGAAACAATCAACTGACTAGACCTATATTTTTTAATTCAAATTAATTTCTGTTGAAACATTGATTCGAAAGAAGAAGAAATTCAAATTTCATTTTTTATTCCGTAAAAAAATACATTTATGTTGAATCAACATGGCAGCTACTGAGGAACACTGCTTAAAATAAATTTTGCTTAAGATGAATTACATATTCTTATATGTATTTACTTAGAAAACCTCAATCCCAAACACCTTGATCTCTTAAATAATCAGAAATGTTGTAATATGCTCTGCTACACAATTTGGCTCTAATAATTCTTTTAACTAATTTGACATTCTCTAATATCATTGGCAATATTTTTATAGAATTTTATACATTGCCTCATGAAAGAGTGACTTATTTTGTGGAGACCGGTTGTGTGTTACTTAAGATTACGTCGTAATATCTAGTATTTATATTATGTATATCGCTCCTTTTACAGAAGGAAACTATATTTAATGCATTGGTAAATATAATGAAGAGAGAATTAAGAGCAGTGTTTAGAACGAAAAACTTTTTAACGCTTACAGGAATTTATATACTTGAGTTGTGTTTATTTGTCAAAAACAATATGCTCTATTTTAATTTTAAATCGACTACTAAGACAAATATTCGTAGTCAATATAAACAAAATATTAATTTGCCCATTATAACCAACATGCTTTACTATATAAGTGCATATATTACAGCTATCCGTGTGTACAATCACCTACCTACAGTTATAAAAGCATTAAACGGGAACGAATTTAAAACAAAACTTAAAAAATGGTTGATAGATAAAGGTTTTTATGATCTACAAGAATATTTTGGGAAAAAATATATTTAGTTTTAGTTAATTTAAGTTTTTAAGCCGCGTAATACATGATTTATTATTATTAATGACCAAGTACCGCGCGATACAGGGATTCGATTACCTAGAGCGGACGTTGTCTTAAAAAATAAAAAAAAATGACCATCAATCATACTGCGATCACCAACCCATCTACCAAGTGTGGCGATTATGGCATATCCCTCCAAATTAGACACACAACTCCATAGGGCTTTGTCCAACAGTGGACGTCTTTCGGCTGACATTATTATTAACCTTTTTATTAAGATACTTCTCTGTAGCTTCAATATACAGTGTGGTTGAACACGCAATCACACTGTATAATGAAGCTACAGAATGGGAGAAAAAGGTATCCGTGAGAACACGTAAAGCCTTCGCATCGGTCATGTACGCGGCCTCTTTCCAGTCAGTCCATCCCATTGGATCGTGATGGTAAGTGATATAGATGTACATGAAATTCAACCATAAGGACATTATTGTCATCATTATCCAATCTATGTAAAGTATTTTCAGATCATCGTACTACTAATGGAACGCTGATGTGACAGTTGGGATAGAATTTAATGCTTCTTTGCGGAGCAGTTTTAATGAGCGGTTGAATCAAAAGAAGTCTCTTTACATTACTAGATGATGGGCCGGTTGCCGTGGTTAGTAGATACTTGCATTTCACACCGCCGGTCGTCGGTTCGATTCCCACCTAGGACAGATATTTGTGTGTATGAACATGTCTGTTTGTCCTAAGTCGGGGTACAATTATCTCTATATATAATTTATATATCTAAAAAAGAAAAGTTGTCTATGTCGTATATCAGTTATCTGGTTTCCATACTAGCTCTGCTTAGTTTAGGATTTGATGCCCCTATGTGAATAATGTCCCAGAATATTATTATGATTATATCGATATTAGGTACATAAAGATACTTCTTTTATTTTTTATAGATGGATTGGTCCTCGACTAGCCAGCATTATTTTATATGACCAAATATTTTTAAACATTTATTTCAATTCATACTCCTATAGCAGCTAAACAAACTTCCATTTTCCCCAGTCTTTAAATCATAATATTTCAAACGTCACGTACCTCTTTCACACGTAACAGTATCACGTATATTACAGAAACTGTCTCAGTTTATTCCAAATTCAAAACGTCAAGCAAGCAAGATAAATGCGCTATAACGATCGCTTGAACTGTGGCACAAGCTTTACGCAAATCTCCTTACACAGTGCAGTTAAAAAGGATTACCGTAAGTTATTCGACTCACTTTGATTATACGTGGTGTAAGACGCAGCCTAATGCAAAACTGTTATGTATCGCAATAGAAGTATCTTAATAAAAAGGTTAATGATCATGTCAGCCGAAAGGCGTCCACGTTTGGGCAAAGCCCTATGGAGTTGTGCCCATAATTTGCAGGGATATGCCAAAATCGCCACACTTGGTAGATGGGTTGGCGATCGCAGTATGATGGTCATATTTTCTTTTATTTTTTAAAAGCCAACGCCCGCACTAGTGAATCGAATCCCTGTATCGCGGGGTACTTTAGACGGACACAAATTACAACCAGACTCAGAACAACCATTTATGGGTCATACAAATAGTTGTCCGGCACGGGACTCGAACCCACGACACGAAGCGGCGAGGCGACTATCTTAGCCGCTGCGCCACACGTGCAGTTATAACATAGTACAGAGTGAGACGCTGCTGTATGGTCTCTGAGAGAGGGTAGCGTAGAAGTGGTCCCGATGGAATCATCGGGAAATTTATTTTTACGGAAATATCCCAAATTCACTTTTTGGCTCGACCGGGGATTTGAACCCAGGACCTCATTATCTGCGGTTGAACACGCTACCGCTGGAACTATTCATTTCTAACTCATCCTGTTTTTTTGTTTAAATTCGTTGCGGGATCTAAGACAGTTAAAGCGATTCCCCGGGACATGCCTGAGTCTCACCGCTCAGTGTCATTTCATAGTGTGCCACTGTTGGTCCTGGCTTACAGGAGTTGCAGTGGTGGGTAAGAGGGATGGACTAGTCCCGATTTATCGGGATTGGCAACGCTTAGTGATGCATCATGGAATCATCGGGACCACTTCTACGCCAGCCTCTCTCAGAGACCATACAGCAGCGTCTCACTGTGAACTATGCCGTAACTGCACGGGATGATATGGTGTGGCCATATTCTATGCCGTCAGCTACATAGCAACAACATAAGTTTAATAGTAATTCAATATTACTAGCCGGTCTGTTATATTATGCGCACACGCTCTTTCGGGTAATCGCAAAATTGATAGTTAACGCTTCACGTGACCATAAGACAGGCCTTTATTTTGATCAAACAATCAGTATTTCCACACAAAGTTGCAATGTTTAAAATGCTGATAATTATATTCATAAGCAAAATTCCTATATCATCATCAATCAATACTTATAATATAAAATTGTAGGAGAGTCAAAACTGTACATTGAATATTTTTTTTAAAGGATACTTGGAGCGTGATCTACAATCTATATCGAAGCCAAAACTAAAGTTTTTAGAATTTTTGTCTGTGTGTCTGTTTGTCTGTATGTATATCCGGGCTAAACTCAATGAGTACTGCATGAATTTACTTCAAATTTTGCATGAATATTACTAAGAGGTCGGGTCAACATATAAGCTACATATTATCACGCTATCACCTACGGGAGAGGATCTGTGATAATTTATAAAATTTAACGCGGGTAAAACCGCGGGGCACAGCTAGTACTTATAATAAATCCTTAGGAGAGTCAAAACTGTGCATTGAATATTTTTTTAAAGGATACTTGGAGCGTGATCTACAATCTATATCAAAGCCAAAAAATATAGTTTTTAGCATTTTTGTTTGTGTGTCTGTATGTATGTCCGGGCTAAACTCAAAAAGTACTGCATGGATTTACTTCAAATTTTGCATGAATATTACTAAGAGGTCGGGTCAACATATTTTATAGGCTACATATTATCACGCTATCACCTACGGGGGAGGAGTTATGATAATTTATAAAATTTAACGTGGGTAAAACCACGGGGCACAGCTAGTTATCAATATTATTATTATAAAGACAACACAAAACTGATTGTTTTTAACTTTCGTAGTTAGGCATAGTTTAATAGCCGAACTATCAAAACTAGAATCATATTTACCGACGACAACTTAGCTTTTATGACACAAATAAGTAATATAAAAGGCATTTTTGGAATTGATACTAGGGGTACGAAATAGGAGTTGGAAGGTAGTATTTTATACTTAAGATAGAAAACCAATCAGGGAATGGATGTTTAAAATAATTTATTTAAGTCTAGCCTTTTGCAGACTTGTGTATAAATTGTTGGATCACTTTGTCACTGTGAAATTATTTCTGTGACTGACTGTATCAGAAGTGGTGTAGGCAAAGTTTTGAAATTTGATGTTGGCAATTTTTTTGGATAAATAAATGAAAAAAGTTTTTATTCACGTAGATTTTAAAAAAGCGCTTGTAAATAGTCAGAACACGTTAGTAGTAATGTAATTAATTATATGTACAGATATTTAGGTACACGGATTGTACGAAAACATTTATAAAATTTATTTTATAATAGTAATGATATTTAACTAGCTTGTATTTAGTGATTGTCAAAGAGATTATGTTTCAGTTTATCTAAATTTATAGTTTCAGCTATATTTTACTAGGTACATATTGATACAAAACAATGATT
The DNA here is from genome assembly GCA_951640165.1 of Pseudoips prasinana. Lineage (NCBI taxonomy): Eukaryota > Metazoa > Arthropoda > Insecta > Lepidoptera > Nolidae > Pseudoips > Pseudoips prasinana. Next base: position 9,296,681 of record OX621259.1, on the reverse strand, counting down.
TCTGATTGAGTATCTTGATCAGTACTTCTACCACGAGTCCATATACTTCGATGAATCTTACCGTTTTTAGTATAGATATTTTAAGTTCATTGAAATTTCCGCTAGGGGCGGCGCTAGTTGATGTACTGTATTGTTTTTGTCATCTACTAAAATATATCAACGAATAACCAGCTGTTTAAAACATATTATAATAATATCCTTGGACTGACATGATGATTCACTCACAGTCGTCTGATCCCAAACTAAGCAGAGCTAGGACTATAGATACCAGATAACTGATATAGTTACTACTTTATTTTGTAAATGCATACTTATATAGATAATAAAACCCAGATTCAAGACAAACAGTAATGTTCGTGCACACAAATATCTGTCCTGGGTGGGAATCGAACCCACAACATGCGGCCTGAAAGGCAAGTATTTATCAGCCACGCCAACTGGCCCAACTACCTAGTGGCATTTGTTTTTATCCTTAACATATTTTAACGAATAACAAGCTGTTACTACATATGCTGGTATTACAATGTCAGCTTGCATTTGGTTGTTTGTAACATCCTGTATATAACGCGGTACTATGATATGTTAGCTTTTAGTTTGAAGCAAGTCTCTTTGAGCATTGTAGAGTTAAGTTTGGTGCGTCTTAAAATATATAGTGCTATGTTAGAATGTTTCATCTATATAAATAAAAAGACAAGTCCTGACTGACTGACTGACTCATCAACGCCCAGCCCAAACCCTTAGACCTAGAAAGCTGAAATTTTGCACAAATGTTTGCTTTATAATGTAGACAAGGAATAAGGTAGGATTTTTCGAAATTCAACCCCTAAGGGGGTAAAACAGGGGCGCTAAGTTAGTATGAAACTTTGCCGTTTTTGAAGTTTAAGGCATACAAATTGGTATTTGGCCTTCCAGTTAAAAATAAAAAATCACTTATTTCAGGGTTTTTGGAAATTCCATCCCCAAGGGCGAAAAATAGGGGATGTAAGTTTGTATGGAAAATGTGACAATTTTTAAGTTAAACGCATGAAAATTGGTATTTGGTCTTTTAGTTAAAAATAAAAAATATATATTTCAGGATTTTTGGGAATTCCATCCCTTAGGGCGTAAAATAGGGCATGTAAGTTTGTATGAAAAATGCGACATTTATGAAGTTAAGCCCATGAAAATTGGTATTTGGCCTTTCAGTTAAAAATAAAAATTTGTATTCCAGAATTTTTGAAAATTCCACCCCGAAGGGCATAAAATAGGTGATGTAAGTTTATACTGACTGATTGACATATCAACGCACAGCCTAAACGGCTGGAGTTAAAGACTTGAAATTTTAACAGAAGGTACCTTTTATGACGTAGGCATCCACTATAGAAGGGTTTTTGAAAATTCCACCCCCAAGGGCGTAAAATTGGGGATGTAAGTTTGTATGAAAAATGTGAAAAGTTTTAATTTGAACGCATGAAAATTGGTATATGGCCTTTCATTTAAAAATTATAAATATATATTTCAGGATTTTTGGAAATTCCACCCCTAAGGACGACTAGAATAGGCGATGTAAGTTTGTATGAAAGTCTGTATTTTTTGAGTTAAATGCATGTAAATTGTTATTTGGTCTTTCAGTTAAAAATAAAGCAATCCAGGGAATAATTTGTTGTTAATAAAGGTAATCCAAAACTGATTCAATAGATCGCGACCAACAATTTAAGCAAACTCAAATTTTGAAAACTAAGTTTCTTATGCCACGTAGCTTAAAATGTCGTGGTCGTTGTCGTCTAAGTAAAGATTTAGCGTTTTTTAAGATTTGTAACTTCTTTTTTTTTGGTAAATTTTATAACAAATTAAAAAAACGACATTTTAATCAAATTGATATAAAAAACGAATTTATCTAAAATTCGAGTTAGCGTAGCATAAATTGTTGGTGTCGAGATGATCGCACCCAAAAAACATCAACTTAATTACTGATCTACAAGTTCCCAATTTTGGAACCAGATGGCGTTAATATCGTTTCAGATCGCGGAACTTAATTGGCATATCGGTTAAAATAAATAAATGCTTGAAATAAAAGGTAGTCCAAAACTGAATTAATAGACAATCGCCTAAATCTCACCTAAAATATATGCACACATCTTAATTTTACCGCTTTAGAAGTTTATATTTTTGTTAGTAGATGGCGTAGTCATCGTTTTAGATCGCGCTATGGTTTCGTTCACAAAATGTCGCAACTTAATCTAATGGGAGTTACCTTTGTGATTAATGCATCGTTGATTATTATTTTACTTTATCTGACTTACTGACTATACTTAAGGACAATTGATATGTATTCTTTGATTTTTGCTTGATGATATCGGGTTCTTTTATGTAAATGTAAATAACAGTAGCAAAGTAGTCTTTCATTTATTTCTTAGTAAGGTTATTTATAGGTTAGGTTTTATTCAATTTATATTGCTTATTTGTTTTAAAAGTTATATTTTTTAGATTAAGCTAGAAGTAAGTAGTTACATTGGTCATCATTCAAAATTGTTGCGGACAAAGTCGCGGGCACCAGCTAGTTTATTATATACTGGCTCCTGCCCTCAACTTCGTCGACGCTGAATAGTTACTTTGGGCTAAAGTTAACTTTAACCCGTGACTTTGTTTACGTAGTAGGTGAAAATATTACCAATGGCAATATTTTGAGATAACTATGTCGGCATAAAACCAATATTTCTGTTTAGAATACGGATTTTATTGCAACATAAAACGATATTTTATGAATTTGCTGTTAAATATTCCTCTTTTATATTTACACCGCGTTATTTTTTTTAAATTATCACAGCTAGGTACTCCTCGTAGCGTGATAACATGTAGCCTATATGTTGACCCGACTTCTTAGTAATATTCTTGCGAAATTTAAAGTAAATCCATGCGGTACTTTTCGAGTTTAGCCGGGATATACATACAGCCAAACAGACGAAAATTCTAAAAACTATATGTTTTGCTTTGATATCGATTGTAGATCACGCTCCAAGCATCCTTTAAAAAAAATGCAATAAATATTCAATTGATAAAAATATACAGTTTTGACTTTCCTGCTATTTTAATATATGTATGGATTCGACAGCGGTAATTGTTGGTGAAAGTGAGAAATAGTGGCTTGGAACAAAGTTCTTTAATTAAGTCTGCGGTAGGAGATGACAGGTAACTTTCTTGTCACTTTCTCCCTTCTAGTGTTTGTGTCCAGACGAGTATAAGAGCGTGATATACAAGCATGAACGGCAGTTTAAAAGCTTCAAACAATCTAAACCTCCATATTGAACCACATTCCTAGTTCAAGAAAAACCGTAAACAACTTCTTTCCTGGTACTCCCCGGACCAGTTTTTCTTTCAGTTTAATTACGTTCAACCCTAATTTTGCCTTAGAAAGTACAGATAGGGCACGAAAATTTTAATTAACATACATTCCGCTTTGGCTCTCATGTACACAACGAAATGTTGTGTCTACCTGTCTACTATGTTAAATGTATAATATATGTCTCTTAACTAGACTCACTGAAACTTAAAGAGCAGTGGTTTAAGATAATTTTTTTGTTATATCAGAGGGCGACGAACGAGCAAGTGGGTCACCTGATGGTAAGTGATCACCGCCGCCCATGGACACTCGCAACACCAGAGGAGTCGCGGGTGCGTTGCTGGCCTTTAAGAGTCAGCAAACAAGTGTTGCTGACCCTTCCCCCACCCCAATGATATCTGGCAACCTTATTCACATGCAGAAATACAACATTAAAATTATTAATGTTACTAGCTGTGCCCCGCGGTTTTACCCGCGTTAAATTTTATAATTTATCACAGCTCCTCCCCCGTAGGTGATATCGTGACAATATGTCGCCTATATGTTGACCCGACCTCTTAGTTAATATTCATGCAAAATTTGAAGTAAATCCATGCAGTAATTTTTGAGTTTAGCCCGGACCTACATACAGACAAACAGACACACAGACAAACATTCTAAAAACGATATTATTGGCTTCGATTTTGATTGTAGATCACGCCCAAAGTATCCTTTAAAAAAATATTCAATGTACAGTTTTGACTTTCCTACGATTTTATTATATGTATAGATTATTAAAGAATGTCTTCTATAAGATTGAGATACTTCCCAGTCGGGCTACTCTTTGTGCGAATGAACCCTATGCCCTACCTCTCCTAAAATCTATTTCTGCAAATTAGTCTTGAGGCTGCTCTTTACTTTATACTATGAACACGGCAAACTAGAATATGGCTCACATGGGATCTACTGCCTAATTTGCTGATTCGTGATCGGCGTTCAAATATCCATATATTTGAACGCCGATCACGAATCAGCGAATTAGGCGGTAGACCCCATGTTTAAAATTACTTAATCATTCTTTCGAACAGCTTCCTATGTTGAAAATCGATTCTGGACTATTTATGACGTCACATGTGCTCATGGAAGCCGATTTAACGAATGTTTTACTCATTTTTACCTTCATATATTTGTCGCCGATCACGATAATTGGCTATCACTATCCCCTCTGATGGTAAGTGGGTGCTGTTACCTATAATGCATCACTAAATGTTGCCAATCCCGATAAATCGGGACTAATTTGGGATATTTCCGTAAAAAAAAAATTCTCAGTATCAGCCTGAAGTCTGAGAATTGCCGTTATTACACCCCCATGCCTCGGAGAGCACGTAAAGTCGTCGATCCTGTACCTGACCTCTTTCCGGTCGTGTCACTAGTCGTCCTATCGGATTATGAGAGTGATGGAATAGAAATTGCCCCTGTGGTTGCTCACACACTTGTGCACTATAATATGTCCTGCACATTTGGCTAGTCTCCATTGAGACTGGCCGATATTCCGTCGGGAGAACATTAAGCTCTAGTGACCTTACCTACAACATTATCATAATAATCCTACTGCCTGAAGCTGAGTTATGAGTGTACAGTTGAGATATTTATAGAGCGAATTAACGCTGTATGTAATCAATCATAATAATTTCAGTCATAACATAATTAAGTCGGCTCACATATATTATCAAATTCGAAATTATTATTTTTTAATATACATATTTAGGTAATAAGAATTTTATATGAAATGTTACAAATAATTACAGATATCATTTGTAATACTATGTAGGTAGTTATTTGTAGAATGTTTCATTTATTGTTTATTTAACGTATATTCAACAGGCTAATACTTTAGACGAGACTTAAAACGGGAACACCGAAATAATCGAAGATACTTAATTCCGAATCTTGATGTTCCGATTTTCAAACGTCCGAATTTCATAATACCTAAGAATTTTAATGTGTATTATTAAAAATCATGAAATTTAATTTACCAAAAGTCGTAAATGCGATTTGTTAGTTTTCCGATTTTCATACGTTGGAAGAATCAAATGTACGAGGGGTTCTCAATCTGCAAAATGACATACTTATTTCCAATATTTCGATTAAACTAAAAATCAACATGTTGTGCTACAAAATTTACTGACAACAACGAATCGCTGCAAAACCGATTTCACGCAGTGTTGTTTGCCCTACCCTAGAGTGAAATTTAAGCCCGCGTAGGCGCGTAGGGGTGGGGCGGCCCGCGAGCTGAGGAGCACCATCGCAGCTTCGGCTAGCTAGCTGGCTGGCGTTGCTTAGCCACCGCGGCGGCGAGCTTTCAAACCATCAATTCAATTCAATTCAATCTTTATTGCAATCATGTGTACATAGGTCTTACATATTAAAAGTTTCAACATGATACCCTGTTAGGGCCCCGCAACATTAAGAATTCACTTCTTAACAAAAGGATGGAACCGTTCTTCATCTTTGATGTATTTTGGGACTCCGTTGTAAATTTTAATAGCGATTTGTATAGGCTAAGATTTGACTGTGGCAAGGATAGTCTGTTCTTATGTCTTAGGTTGAGAGGTCTAGAATAGTTGTCTTTAGCTTGTCTGAATAAATAAGTGTTTTTCCTCACAAATTTGCAAAGTTCTAAAATATAGAGACAATCAACAAACATCTGCGACAATAAGCTCGCGTCGGGCCGCCCAAACCCCGCATGGCCGCTGGAGCCGTGACAGACACAATGCTTGCTGCATGTAACATGCGTGCTTGCTTGCTGCATGCTGCTTGTATGTTGCATGCCTGTTTGCATGTGGCATGCAGCCACCGAATGCCAGATCCCCTCAATTTTAATAATTCGTATCGTTAATGTTTCGATTTATCATTAAGTCTTGAATTAAGCATTGAAATGCATATCATGCTATTGAAAAATGAAGCCAAGATGCCGTTAATACGATATAAATATGAAAACCTTTATTCCGTCAGTCACAAATATTAAATAGTTCCGAATGGTTCGAAATTCCGAATATAAGAACTCTGATTAACATTACTCCTATTTTCATAATTCCTGAATTTCAATATTTTAACATTTATAATTAATATTCTCAAAATACCGAGCTTCAATAGATCGAATAATAAAAAGTCCGACTTAATGATAAATCGAAACATTAACGATACGAATTATTAAAATTGAGGGGATCTGGCATTCGGTGGCTGCATGCCACATGCAAACAGGCATGCAACATACAAGCAGCATGCAGCAAGCAAGCACGCATGTTACATGCAGCAAGCATTGTGTCTGTCACGGCTCCAGCGGCCATGCGGGGTTTGGGCGGCCCGACGCGAGCTTATTGTCGCAGATGTTTGTTGATTGTCTCTATATTTTAGAACTTTGCAAATTTGTGAGGAAAAACACTTATTTATTCAGACAAGCTAAAGACAACTATTCTAGACCTCTCAACCTAAGACATAAGAACAGACTATCCTTGCCACAGTCAAATCTTAGCCTATACAAATCGCTATTAAAATTTACAACGGAGTCCCAAAATACATCAAAGATGAAGAACGGTTCCATCCTTTTGTTAAGAAGTGAATTCTTAATGTTGCGGGGCCCTAACAGGGTATCATGTTGAAACTTTTAATATGTAAGACCTATGTACACATGATTGCAATAAAGATTGAATTGAATTGAATTGATGGTTTGAAAGCTCGCCGCCGCGGTGGCTAAGCAACGCCAGCCAGCTAGCTAGCCGAAGCTGCGATGGTGCTCCTCAGCTCGCGGGCCGCCCCACCCCTACGCGCCTACGCGGGCTTAAATTTCACTCTAGGGTAGGGCAAACAACACTGCGTGAAATCGGTTTTGCAGCGATTCGTTGTTGTCAGTAAATTTTGTAGCACAACATGTTGATTTTTAGTTTAATCGAAATATTGGAAATAAGTATGTCATTTTGCAGATTGAGAACCCCTCGTACATTTGATTCTTCCAACGTATGAAAATCGGAAAACTAACAAATCGCATTTACGACTTTTGGTAAATTAAATTTCATGATTTTTAATAATACACATTAAAATTCTTAGGTATTATGAAATTCGGACGTTTGAAAATCGGAACATCAAGATTCGGAATTAAGTATCTTCGATTATTTCGGTGTTCCCGTTTTAAGTCTCGTCTAAAGTATTAGCCTGTTGAATATACGTTAAATAAACAATAAATGAAACATTCTACAAATAACTACCTACATAGTATTACAAATGATATCTGTAATTATTTGTAACATTTCATATAAAATTCTTATTACCTAAATATGTATATTAAAAAATAATAATTTCGAATTTGATAATATATGTGAGCCGACTTAATTATGTTATGACTGAAATTATTATGATTGATTACATACAGCGTTAATTCGCTCTATAAATATCTCAACTGTACACTCATAACTCAGCTTCAGGCAGTAGGATTATTATGATAATGTTGTAATTTTTGATTGATTGTAGATCACGCCCCAAGTATCCTTTAAAAAAATATTCAATGTACAGTTTTGACTTTCCTACGATTTTATTATATGTATAGAATAGAATATCTATATAAATAAAAAGACAAGTCCTGACTGACTGACTGACTCATCAACGCCCAGCCCAAACCCTTGCACCTAGAAAGCAGAAATTTTGCACAAATGTTTTGTTTATACTGTAGACAAGGAATAAGGAAGGATTTTTCGAAATTCAACCCCTAAAGGCGTAAAACGGGGGTGCAAAGTTAGTATGAAACTTTGCTGTTTTTGAAGTTAAAGGCATGAAAATTGGTATTTGACCTTTCAGTTAAAAATAAAACATTAAGTGTTTCAAAATTTTTGGAAATTCTACCCCCAAAGGCGAAAAATAGGGGTAGGAAGTTTGTATGAAAATTGTGTCAATATTTAAGTGAAACGTATGAAAATTGGTAGTTGGCCTCCGAGTTAAAAATAAATCAATACATATTTCAGGGTTTTTGGAAATTCTACCCCCAAGGGCGAAAAATAGGGGATGTAAGTTTGTATGAAAATGTGACAATTTTTAAGTTGAACGCATGAAATTTAGTATTGGGCCTTTTAGTTAACAATTAGAAATATATATTTCAGGATTTTTGGAATTTCCATCCCAAACAACGTAAAATAGGGGGTGTAAGTTTGTGTGAAAATGTGTCTTTTTTTAAGTTAAAGGCGTGAAATTTGGTATTCGGCCTTCCAGTTAAATATAAAAAATAGGTGTTTCAGGATTTTTGGAAATTATACCCCCAAAGGCGAAAAATAGGGGTGGAAGTTTGTATGAAAATGTGACAATTTTTAAGTTAAACGCATGAAATTTAGTATTGGGCCTTTTAGTTAACAATTAGAAATATATATTTTAGGATTTTTGGAAATTCCATCCCAAACAACGTAAAATAGGGGGTGTAAGTTTGTGTGAAAATTTACCTTTTTTTAAGTTAAAGGCGTGAAATTTGGTATTCGGCCTTCCAATTAAATATAAAAAAATAGGTGTTTCAGGATTTTTGGAAATTCTACCCCCAAGGGCGAAAAATAGGGGATGGAAGTTTGTATGAAAATGTGTCAATTTTAAAGTTAAACGCATGAAATTTAGTATTTGGCGTTTTAGTAAGCAATTAGAAATATATATTTCAGGATTTTTGGAAATTCCAGCCCAAACAACGTAAAATAGGGGGTGTAAGTTTGTATGAAAAATGTGTCAATTTTTTATGTTAAACGCATGAAAATTCGTATTTGGCATTTCAGGTAAAAACTATAAATATACATTTCAGGATTTTTGAGAATTCCACCCCTAAGGGCATAAAATAGGGGCTGTAGTGTCTATATAAACTGGGACTTGAAGTTAAACGCATGAAAGTTGGTATTTCAGTTAAAAATATATATTTCAGAATTTATGGGAATTCCAGCCCTTTAGGGCGTAAATTAGGGGATGTAAGTTTGTTTGAAAAATGTGACATTTTTGAAGTTAAACCCATGAAAATTGGTATTTGGCCTTTCAGTTAAATATTAAAAATATATATTTCAGGATTTTTGAGAATTTCACCCCTAAGGGTGACAAATAGGGGATGTAAGTTTATATGGAAAATGTGACATTTTTGAAGTTAAACCCATGAAAATTGGTATTTGGCCTTTCAGTTAAATATAAAAAATATATATTTCAGGATTTTTGAGAATTCCACCCCTAAGGGTGACAAATAGGGGATGTAAGTTCGTATGAAAAATGTGAAATTTTTTAAGGTAAACGCATGAAAATTGGTAGTTGGCCTTTCATTTTACAATTATAAATATATATTTCAGGATTTTTGGAAATTCCACCATTTCCATATTTGTATGAAAATTTGTTTTTATTGGAGTTCAACGCATGTAAATTGGTATTTGGTCTTTCAGTTAAAAATAAAGCAATCCAAGGAATAATTTGTTGTTAAAAATAGGTAATCCAAAACTGATTCAATAGATTGCCACCAACAATTTACGCCAACTCAAATTTTAGAGAAATTCGTTTCTTATGCCAAGTTGCTTAAAATGTCGTGGTCGTTGTCGTCTAAGTAAAGATTTAAGATTTGTAACTTCTTTTTGTTTCTAAAAAAAAACTTCATTTATACAAAAAGGGAGAAAAAATGAATTTACCTAAAATACGAGTTAGCGTTGTATTATATATATAGTAACTGTTGGTGTCGAGAAGATCGCACCCAAAAAATATGATCTTAATTTTACTGATCTACAAGTTCACAATTATGTAACTAGATGGCGCCAATATCGTTTCAGATCGCGAAACTTATTTGGCATATCGGTTTAAATAAATAAATGATTGAAATAAAAGGTAGTTCAAAACTGAATCAATAGATGATCGCCTAAATCTCACCCAAAATATATGCACACATCTTAATTTTACCGCTTTACAAGTTTATATTAGTGTTAGTAGATGGCGTAATCATCGTTTTAGATCGCGCTATGTTTCCGTTCACAAAATGTGATATTAGACCTATCAATGCCGTGGTCGCAACCTAATCTAATGGGAGTTACCTTTGTGATAAATTCATCGTTGATTATTATTTTAGTTTGTTTGACTTACTGGCTATACTTAAGGACAATTGATATGTATTCTTTGATTTTTTTTCGTTGATAATATCGGGTGCTTATTTTAAAATAACAGTAGCAAAGTAGTCATTAGTTTATTTCTTAGTTAGGTTATTTATAGGTTAGGTTTTCTTAAATTTGTTTTGCTTATTTATGTTTAAAGTTATATTTTTTAGATAAAGCTAGAAGTAAGTAGTTACATTGGTCATCATTCAAAAATGTCGCGGACGAAGTCGCGGGCATCAGCTAGTGTATAGATAAAAGGTAAAGGTTATGTAAAGTAAATAACCTCAATGGTCATTTATTTTTCAGTTGCATTCTACATAAACATTTTTAAGTTAAACTAAAGTCTACACTAAAACAAAAGTCGACACTTACATAAATAAAACAGACACGCTATCTAAAATCTATCTAACATCTATTTCAATGGACATGTCCCCGCCCCGCCGTCCAATTCCCCTAATGTCTTACCCGCTCTTTACAATCTACCACAACGGCTAAATCTTGTAAATATTGATCAAAAACCTTACTTATTTATCCTAACAAAAACTTTGGCAATACTGCCAACAGTAGGGTCCCTTATCCCTTCTTATTTATGCACAGATTGTTCCAAATTGTGGTCCAAAGTTGCCTCGTATTGGTATTGTCATGGCCCAAGTTTTTCCCTACGGTAGGATTTAATATTTAGACTAAACGACCTGTGAATGTACGAAGGCTTAAAAACTGCAGTTTCCCTTTTTTTACGTAGAAAATGTTAAGTTGCTTTATTTATTTGTAAACAGTGTATCTTTTCTGGTCTTAAATTGTAGGAGGCAAGAATTAGTGGGTCCTGTTGTGGAGATTGGGTTGAGGGAAGCCTTTTTGTGTACAACTATCTAATTACTTCGCTAAAATAGTGGTTCAAGTTTGTTTCGTATTAACATTGTCATGGTCCAAGATTTTCTTTACGTATTTAAAATTTAAGCTTTTATAACTACAGTTCGTTTTATTTGCTTTGTAAATATTTTAAGTTGGTTTATTTATTTGTTGAAATGGTATTTATCTAGCCTCAAATACTTATTAGAAACTGCTAAAAAAGGACTGTAACGCGCCACGCTCCGGTGAGCGTTTTAACGTTATGAAATAAATGTACGCACGACACGTCACGTATGAAATATTTTGACGGGGCTTTTGGCATGAATGGTCATTCCAAACCAACTAATTACGCCAATAGCCCCCTCAGAATATTTACTTTTCACGTCAGAGGTCGTGGGTTCGATTCCCACCCAGGTCAGATATTAGTGTGCATGAACATGTCTGTTTGTCCTGAGTCTGGGTGTAATTATCTATATAAGTATAAATTTATAAAAAAGTAGTATATTTAGCATATCAGTTATCTGGTTTCCATAGTACAAGCTCTGCTTAGTTTGGGATCAGATGGCCGTGTGAAAATAATGTCCCAGGATATAATTGAATGGCTGGAAAGGAAAGCATTTTCCAACCACGCCAACAGGCCCATCTATACTTTTAATACCTGTATACTAAAGGTTCATGTGACACAAAATTCTTAAACTATCGCCGTCCTTTATGCAGTGAAAGCGACGAAGGTCATGATTAAACATTTTCCGCAAATCGTTTAATACTTCAAATATAATGTCCCAAAAATACCAACGGACGCCTATTGACTACATAATAAATAGACAAGGAAATGAACGACGCACATACGTTAGCACATCAAGCTACCCCAATCTGTCAAATTTCCTCAATTGAACCTTATGCTTATATGATAAAGTTGAAAATCTATAAAAGAAATTTGTCAGATTGGTGTAACTGGATGTTCTGGCGTCTGTACCTTGAGCACAAAAGGGCTTGGAACACGCAGTGCTACAAGACGTTAAACCTCCCTACCCGCGCCGCTACCTTATGACCTGTTGGCCACGCCAATTTGAGCAAACGTACGTTGTGAATGTCTGATCCACGGCTCTTTTTCTGTCTCTCTTTGTGGAACCCAGTATACTCCTCTCCAGACCTCTTTGACATGTTATCAGTTTTTGGTTTTGTTTTTCTGTATTTGCCCAGGTCTGGCAACCGTAGGTTAGAATTGGTAATATGCATGTGTTGTAAATGTTCCTTTTCGTTGCAATATTATATTGTTTACCTTTTAGCACTTTTAGTGGATATGACACATGATGAGAGAGAAAAATAAGATATAGATAATAGATGGGTGACTAAGTAGTTTAATTTCTGAACGTCTTCGTGCTACGGAGCGGAAGTATCAGGATTGGCAACACTGCCGATCGGTTGTCAAAAATTGTACTAGTGAATTAAAATTAATAATTACTTATAAATAAATGTTTTTACGTTGTAAAATATAAAATATTACTATTAGCAATCTAAATTGTAAGCTAAATAATTGAATGTGATTAGTTTTCTGAAGAAATAAACCCGAAACAACTGATATCTGTCGATGCATCAGCTGTCACTGCGCTGCTCGTGTCCAACGAACTTCATTCGATTAAGTTTAAACTTTTGTGTGAAATCCCGGGGAGTATATTACTTATTCTTAATTTTTACACATTCATACTAACCTAACCAAACATTTATTCGACTCATTGGTGTGAGTCACGTCCAATTTCACACTGCCATATTCTGTCTCCATTTGCTTGACGTACATTGTGGAAGCAAATTCGACGACTTAATTAGCTGGCTACAGACACCACACACGTCAATTACTCCATAACTATACTGATATAAGACTGGCATTCGATAAATTTATTTATTCCTATCTACACATACTAAGTTAACTTGACTAGACCCTAGTAATGAACTCTGATTAGGTGTCATATAGATAAAGTTAAAGGTGCCCCACTACTGTTTGTAACTAAATGTTTAAGTGTTGCTTTATCATAAATCTATTATAAAGTTAATTGCCCATCTGTCTTGTATATACTTACTTATATTATTTCTACCTATAGATCTCTGTAGTTTATTTTTCATATCTCACTCCTTTGACTTCAAATACATCTTAACCTCCTATTTCTGTCTAGTTTACTGTTCACCCTCTCTTTGTTTTCAGCCCATCCTCATTCACCTCACATCATGCAGACCCGAAGCATGGCTGCAACTCAAGTAGCTGAACATAAGTTGAAATCAGCTCTCAAGGACTTACAGACATACCAAGATCAGTGTCATAAACTTGAACAGGAGCGTGAGGAGAATGAGGTAGAGATAATAAGGGTCATTGATAGTAACACATCACTGAAAAGAGAACTTGTGAAACTCAACCACCAACTAGAGTCTACTATTGAAGAGCGAGACAGACTGCATGCGGAGACAGAGTCTTTTGATAAGTGTAGAGTGTTATATGAAGAAGCACTGTTCAAAATTAGAGATCTTGAATTAGAATTAATTAATTGTAATGAGAAGTTGTCAAATTATGTAAAAAACACAACTTGTCCAGTAGCTTCCATTAATCAGAGCTTGTATGACGAGTTGGCCAGTTGTAGTCCGGTGGATCACCCTATTAATACAACGGTGACCATTGATTTGACTGGCGATGACTGTGTAGACTGCCAGCCAAGCGTTAATTCCGTAAGTAGTGACAAGCTAAAACAATACATACTTGAACTAAGTAAAGAACCTAGGGCATTATTAAACAAATTAAAAAATTATGAAATTAAATTAGAGGATAGCAAACTAAATTATGAAAAAGATACTCAGTATTTGCTTTCTGAGATAAAAACTCTTGAGAAGTCCCTAGCAATCTCATATCACAGTTTCCAGTCATACAAAAATGAAATGCAATTGCTGGCTGGAAAGTGTAATCCTGAAAGCAATAGGACATTGGAACCGGTTAACACCAGTAGTGCAGTAGTGGAGTCATACACACAGCTGGGATCAGAGTCACCAGTATCTCCACAAAATGACAATACTAAACATAGCTCCATACTGTATTCCGATGAAATGGGTAAGGGCCTTGGTACCTTGCTTTGTAATAAGCTGAGTTGTTCCTTTGTCAACTATTGTATGCCAGGATTACATTATAAAGATATAATAGATAAATTAATTCAGAATAAACACAGTGCCAAATCATGTATAACTCTAATGGTAGGAAATTGTAAGAACTTAAAGAAAAAAGACATTACAGATAGTTTCACTAAGATGTTAGAATTAGACTGTAATAAGATAATATTGTGTGCCTTCCCCTATGTGTCCAATGTGCCTGATAGTACAAATAATTATATCCACAAGCTAAATATGCACCTACAGTTTTTGGTTAGCCATTATAGTAATAAATTTATATTTTTGGACACAAATAGTTTTATAGATTCTTGTAGGGTAACCATGAGTACAGTTACTGTCTCAAGAAAATTTTTGAACATACTTGCAACTTTAGTAGCGGCGCATATTAACTCAGTCATAAGTAGTATGACGAAGTCACTTTTTATACCATCTTTTAGTAATGTTATTAAAATCAATTTAGTTAGTAGTTTAAACATGTAAGCATGATAATAGAGGAGTGTGATAACTTTCTAATTCTATCACATCAAAATATAAACCGCTTCTCTAGCAAAATTCTAGACATAGAACTTATTAATGAAAAATATGAAATAGATATTCTTTGTTCAATTGTTTTATATAAATGTGTTATGTGAACTATCTGTAAATGATTGCTATCATATACTTAATTTAAAATTATTGACTCTGTCTCAAAATGAATAATGTTATTGTTTCGAAGTTTTTCTTTTGTATACCTAAATATAATCTAAAATAATAAGCATTCCGACAACCGATCGAGCATATATTGTGTTTGCCTACTAAATAATTACTCTAATTGGACCAAATCCCGTGTTCATGCCCGCTTGAGTATGTTTCGCCGGACCGTCTCAACTGGGTCGTGTTTAAACCGGTAGTAGATGAACCCACTGAGTTTGTTTCGCTGGGTCTTCTCAGTTGGGGCGCATTGGATCCGGTGGTAGCATTAAAGCGCGACCGTCGTTATTAACACAAGGTCCGTCATAATAATAATACCTTTAATTTAGACAGAACCATTGACAATATGTAGTAAAAATTTTAGACTTAAACTAGATAATTAAACATAATCTCTTGACAATAACTTGATACGAGCTAGCTAAATATCATTGCTGTAATAAAATAAATTTTATACTTAAATGTTTTCATACAATATGTACCTAAATATCTATGTTACTAGAAATAATATCTAATGTATACAACTATATTACTACAAACATGTTCTGACTATTTACAAGCGCTTTTTTAAAGTCTACGTGAATAAAAACCTTTTTTATTTTATTTTATTTTATTTTACAGTGGCCTACTGGGCGGCTTGAACAACTCTAATACCGGAGTAACCTCTGCCATACGATTAAGAAAGAAAGAAATGAAATGAAAAATGTTTATTTTTGCCAAAAAAGAAATCTTACTATACATCGCTAAATTAATATAATAAATTTGGTTGTCAAAAAAGGCCCCTATCTCAGCATTAGCTACGGCAACACAGGTGTATTACCGCAGCGCTGATCTTCCGATAGAGGCTGATATAAGCCACAATGGCATAGTAAATTAAAAGGAAAGTAATATAAATATACATATAAAACAAATTAAATATTAAAAATTAACTTAAAATTAATACATAACAAAGCAAAAAAATAAATAAATAATTTAAAACATATTATAAAATTAAGGAAAGAAAGAATAACAGACAACCCTCAACTACTACACACGTTCAAATGAAGTACTTTCGTTATCCAACTTGTGTATTTTTATACACCGTTCCAATACAAACATTACGTCTCTTTATTGCCGTCCCTTCAATGAAAACATAATATAAAATACACCTAACAGCTCCAAAAACACCTAAACCGTATTGGAAACGACCTCTATGGTCGCCTTTACGACACTACCGAAAACATGAAATCACACCCAAGCTGCAATTTACTTCACTTGCAGGCTTTAAAGAACCGCCTAAAACAAGCGTATACCATGTATTAAAGATAATTGGTTATGAAATTCCGGCACTAAAATTTTGTTCTGTTCTGTTGGCGTGGTTGATAAATGCTTGCTTTCCACGCCACAGGTCGTGGGTTCGATTCCCACTCAGGACAAATAATTGTGTGCAGGAACATGTCTGTTTGTCCTGAGTAAAAATAAAAAAGGTTTTTATTCACGTAGACTTTAAAAAAGCGCTTGTAAATAGTCAGAACATGTTTGTAGTAATACAGTTATTATTTCTAGTTACTTATTACAGATATTTAGGTACACGGAATGTTAAAACATTTATACAATTTATTTTATAATAGTTTATTTTTACATTTAGCTAGCTTGTATTAAGTTATTGTCAAGGAAATTATGTTTAGTTGAAGTTTTTTAATTTATGTATAGAAATTTAAGTCTGGAAGTCTGGGTGTAATTATCTATATAAGTGCGTTTTTACAAAAGAAAAGTAGTATATCAGCTATCTGGTTTCCATAGTACAAGCTCTGCATAGTTTGGCATCAGATAGCTGATTTTTATAAAAAAAACAATTATGACTACTTTTTTCTGTTACACGTCTATCGAAGAAAAGTCCTTATAATTGAACACCATTCTTGATTTAAGACACTTTAGTTACGACTAAAACTAATCCTTACAGCTGTTACTGTGGTCGGTGTTGTGTTGTGTTGTATAGATTGTGATTTAGCACTTATAGTTTTCTTGTTTATTTATTTTACTGAATTATTTATCGTATGGGCAGTGTTTATCTAATAATTATAATTTACTCCTAGCCGTAGTTTGGCCACGGCGGCCAGTCTCAATAGAGATTAGCCATCTGCGCGGGACATATTATTATAGTGCACAAGTGTGTGCGCAAACACAGGAGCACTTTCTATTCCATCAGTCTCATGATCCGATGGGACGCCTAGCGACACGGCTTTACGTGCTCTCCGAGGCACGGGGGTATAATACCGTCAACTCCCAGACTTCGGACTGATGCTGAGAAAATTTTCTTTTTACAGAAAAGTCCAAAATCACTTTTTGGCCCGACCTGGGATTTGAACCCAGGACCTCGTTTTCTGCGGGTGAATACGCTACCGCTAGACCAAGGAGGCAGTGTTTAGCATAGTATCAGAGTTGTTCAAGCCGCCCATTAGGCCTCTAACTGTACTTGATGACTGTTGCCTAATTCTAGAAGTACGGAGACGGTCAGAAATTAAACCGCTTTAGCGGTCACCCATCTATCATCACTCATCTGGCTATGAGCGCGTCATTTATTTATTTTGATTTGATGGGTCATAGAGACATTTTGAGACATATTATTATGGGTTATACCCATAATAATATGTCTGAGGAAGGAAGTATAAGTGAGTCGTATTATACTATATTAGTTGTGCCCCGCGGTTTTACCCGCGTTAAATTTCATAAATTATCATAGCTCCTCCCTCTAAGGTGATAGCGTGATAATATGTAGCCTATATGTTGAACCAACCTCTTAGCAAAATTCATGCAAAATTTGAAGTGAATCCATGTAGTAATTTTTGAGTTTAGCTCGGACATACATACAGACAAACAGACACAGAGACCAAATTTCTAAAAACAATATTTTTGACTTCGATATCGATTGCAGATCATGCCCCAAGTATCCTTTTAAAAAAATGTTCAATGTACAGTTTTGACTTTCCTACGATTTTATTATACGTATTATATTATATTATACTATATTAATATATCGACAGGCCGGATGGCGTAGTTAGTAGGTACAGACGCCAGCATATCCAGCTACTCCAATCTGTCAAATTTCTTTAATAGATTTTCAACTTTATCACATAAGCAGAAGGTTTACTTTCAATTGGAGATATTTGACAGATTGGGGTAGCTTGATGTGCTGGCGTCTGTACTTGCCTTTCAGGTGGAAGTCGTTGTTCCGTACCGATGGGAACATGGAACGCATCGTATTGTGACGTGCGGCATTTTGATATTTACGGTGACGTTTCTTGTCGTCTTTTTTTGTGTCACTTGAAGGCCCGTGAGTTCGCATTTGTTCGCGGTTAATAAGTTGTATATGTTACGGCTAAAGGTGAGTGTGAAAATAAACTTAAGATTAGCTGGCTAAACTTAGGTTTATCTTCGAGGAGGTGTTTATGTTAATTTCTTCTAAACTTAAGTGAAACTGCAGGCCCCTGACTAAAAATGTAGAAGGAAATCAAATATTTACTATTTCGACACAAAAACTTTTAATAAAAACCGGCCAAGTGCGAGTCGGACTAGACGACTAGTTTTATCATTCTCTTATTTTAGAAGTTACGGGGGGGGGGGGGGAGGGGCACTCATTTTACCACTTTGGAAGTGTCTCTCGCGCAAACTATTCAGTTTAGACAAAAATGATATTAGAAATTCTCTTTAACCCTGCTACTCCCATATATTTAAAAGAACGCTTCAAGTTCCTTTGTGACACGCATTTGCGATCCTTAAAATCATCAGAAAACGTAAAACTTCATATCCCAGAGCACAAATCTGTATTTATGGGAAACTCTTTAAGTGTACAGGCAGCTCGACTTTGGAATGCCTTGCCTATTTTAATTAGACGTGCTCAGACAATAGCAACTTTCAAAAAGCTTGTCAGAGAACAATATTTGAGTGTATAGTTGATGTTTTCTTAAGTGAAGTATCTATTTTCTTCTTATTTAATTTTGTCTTATTTTTTCATATTTTAACAGTAAATCTACTAAAAATATTTTCATTTATGGATATACCATAATTTTGGTATATCTCTTGTTGCACACCTACTGCTAGGTATAAGTTAATGTTCAGCTCCTATCCATCCTAAGGTTGTCTGGAAGAGATCGCTTTATGCGATAAGACCGCCCTTTGTACAACTTGTCTATGTAATATCTCATGTTGTATTAAGTTTATGGTGTACAATAAAGAGTATTATATTCTATTCTATTCTATAATCTTTGAACACCTATCCATAGATACCCCACATGTAAGGGTACGATGAAAATAATTCGAGTTTTAGTTCTATATATGGGGAACCGCCAATATTATTGTTCTTTATCTATTTTTGTGTGAAAATCTTAATGCGGTTCGCAGAATACATCTACTTACCAAGTTTCAACAGTACAGCTCTTATAGTTTCGGAAAAAAGTGGCTGTGACATACGGACGGACAGACAGACATAAAGGCAGACAGACATGACGAATCTATAAGGGTTCCATTTTTTGCCATTTGGCTACGGAACCCTAAAAATAATCATCCTCATTACACATACTTTTATGTAGCTATATAGGTATTCAAAATTACAATTACTAAACATTAATTACTTGAAACAATATCTAAGTCTCCCCACCGCCCCCTCAGGCTCTCCGCCGGTCCGGCGTGTCCATCGAATACATTTTTTGCCGTTTCGCTTCGGTTAATATGCACATTAGCAGGCTAAAGATGGAATATCACGACACAAACGAACATGATATCGAACTTTAGCTGCTTCTCCAAGATAATAATAATAAATAGAGATTTTATTGCAATAAAATTATTTTTTTGGTTTATAAACATGCCAAACTGCGCAACAGTTTGTCGGCGGAATTAGCGCTTGTTTTAACTTCCTTAAACTAAGTACAAACTAGATGAATACATATAATTTTGATTAATATTTGTAACTGTAGTAATTTTGTCAAACCACTTACAAAACAGCAGCATTCACAAAATTCTGTTAGGAGTATTCGTCTAACTTTATGTTTTAGGGATGCTTTACTTATCGTACCATGTTCTTTCCTAAGCCAAGAAAATTGATTATATATAGTTGTGGCCAAATACTTGTGGGTTCTTTCGCCGTAATAGATTTTGACTGAGGGTCGAATAAATTTTTACACGCCTGGTGTTATAATTGTAATTTACCCGTACCTTATCCAGTCGCGTGCACCTAAGGGACATTTGTCCCTTTTTTTTTTTTTACCGTTGAGTGCTCTCAAGTGACAAATGTCCCTTTTTGATTCGAGTACGATGCATCGTCTAAATATCTTTATTTCTTTCTACTGCATTGCGTTTCATATATTTTTCTCTTTTCTACATGAATCTTAATACATTCCTTCATGCTAAAAATACGACAAAAGTTCCGAAACGTTTCATTCGGCTTCAATAAAAAATGTCAAACGTCAGTCGTTGATTCTCGCGCGTAAGTGAGGTTAATCTTACGCCTGTAAATTAATAGTTTTGAAGTAAGAATAATGTTTTTTTTTATTTTATAGTGTGCAAAAAGAACCATTCCACCATTAAAAGTCATAAAATATATATGTTATCGATTTACTTTTTTAAATAATCGACTTTCAAAAAATCTTTTTTTTTTTTTTTTTTTAAACTTTAGTCAATGTTTTGCCCTTATTATAATAAATTAGAAACGAAATATCAACAAACATTTATTACGACTTGAAAGAGTCATTCATAAGCATCAATAAAAACAACACTTGTGTCGACCCATGTCGACTACACCTCAACAAAAAATTGTTTATTGAGCGCGGCCATTTAGCGCACGGCGGGTCGCCATTTATCGCTGACCTTGGAGCACTTCACGCGTTTTTTCGATCACGCGAGCGGTTATATTGGTCACTATAGAACTGCTCCAGTATTTCCAAGTATTTGACCTTCTCGTGAACAGGTAGTACTTTACACTGGACTAGAAGGCTCTCATAATTTTCTTTATACTGAAGTTTTGTTTTTGAATTAACCTAAGGTTAGCCGGCTGATCTTAAGTTTATGGGCGTGAACATAAACTTAAGATCCTTTAACCGTAACATATATATTAATTGGATTAATAGACGCCCCGGGCACATTGTGATTAGTGTTCTCGCGGCAAGTGATACGTGATTGACACGGAAATACTATTTTTTGGACATTGGCAGTGACAGTGGCTTGAGCGCGTTCAAGCCAATTTAAGTTAAAAATGTAACGAACGTCTTTAAAAAATTGCAACAGGGTAATAGATAATTGGAAGACATGCAAGACTTGCGAGACTCTTGCTGCAAGGCCGAGACCAAGACTGAGAGCGCAATACCAAGACCAGGTGTATTGACGCAAGATCAAGTCCAAGACTGAGAGCGCAATACCAAGACCAGGTGTATTGACGCAAGATCAAGACCAAGACTAGCTAAGTCTCGTCTTGGTCTTGCATTTGGGCAACACTAATATTTGGCCATCTATATTATGTAAAATATATCCTACTAATATTATAAATGCGAAAGTTTGTGAGTGTGTGACTGTGTGAGTGTGTATGTTTGTAACTTCTTCACGCCCAAACGGCTGGAGCGATTTGAATAAAATTTGGCGTGGAGTTAGCTGATACCTTGGATTAACACATAGGCTATAATTTATCAAGTTTAATGCGAGTAAAACCGTGGGCGCAGTTACAATTAAAAAGGCGAAGTTTGTGAGTGCGTATGTTTGTTACTTCTTCACGTCTAAACGGCTGGAGCGATTTTAATACAATTTGGGATGGAGTTAGCTGACACACCGGATTACATAGGCTACATTTATAAAGTTTAACGCTGGTAAAACCGCTGGGTACAGCTTGTAATCCATAGATGAAACCAGATTGTAAAATAGATTTTTTTGGCGACCTAATCCCCTATAAATATATATCTGGTGATTTTTATACTTTTTTCTGTTCATTTCGGATATATTTATGCATGATGTACTACAAATGTATTTATTAGTATTTTGGACATACAGTCTTTTGTCTAGATAATTAATCAGTTCCTTGCGGTAATTAAGCTCCTTAAATATTATTGTATTTATACACTTACTCTTTGGCGGATGCTGGTTAAGTTTTAATTTGATTTTGCTTACCTGTAACAAATAAATAAACTTTTATTAGTAAATCTATACATATAATAAAATCGTAGGAAAGTCAAAACTGTGCATTGAATATTTTTTTTAAAGGATACTTGGGGCGTGATTTACAATCGATATGGAAGCCAAAAATAAAGCTTTTAGAATTTTTGTCTGTTTGTCTGTATGTATGTCCGGACTAAACTCAAAAAGTACTACATGGATTTGCTCCAAATTTTGCATGAATATTATTAAGAGGTCGGGTCAACATATAGGCTATTAAACATATTATCACGCTGTCACTTACGGGGGAGGAGCTGTGATAATTTATAAAATTTAACGCGGGTAAAACCACGGGGCACACCTTGTTTATCAATAAGTGTGGGACGTTTGGAGCTCGATAAAGTTGGTAAGTTGATTGGTTTTATTAGTAGGTTAGATTTGTCTTATCGTATCGAGGAGTTAAGGGGTTAGCCCCGTAACAGTCGTGTTCACCGCACAAAGATTTGTTCTGAATGGGAATAGAACCCACGACTTCTGGTGAGTAGCTGTCATGAAACACATGTGCACGCAACCAAAGTAGACACAACTATGAACATTCAAAACACAACAATAAATAAAAACATCCTGGGACATTATTTACACACGGCCATCTGATCCCAAACTAAACAGAGCTTGTACTATGGAAATCAGATAACTGATATACTACATATAATACTTTTTTTTGTAAATACATACTTATATAGATATTTGTATTTTGTTTTTTTTTATCTAGGGGCAATGTCACACAGATCATCCCAGCCCCAAACTAAGCAAAGCTTGTACTATGGGTACCCGGCGACGATATACATACTTATATAGATAAATAAATACTTAAATACATAGAAAACATCCATGACTCAGAAACAAATATTCGTGCTCATCACACAAATATTTGCACTTACCGGGATTCGCACCCAGGACCACCAGCTTCGTAGGCAGGAGCACTACCAACTAGGCTACGATGACCGTCAACCAGACTCAGGACAAACAGACATGTTCATGCACACAAATATCTGTCCTAGGTGGAAATCGAACCCACGACCTACGGCGTGAAAAGCAAGCATTTGCCAACCACGCTAACAGGCCCGTCAACCAACACAACACAACAACTAGATCGCAACAAAATCAAAGTGACTATCTACTTGTTGTGAACTCGCAAAGTTGTCGCATTGTCTCGTCGCCGACGCTATCTTGACATTGTCGTTCGCAACTGATGTTTAAAGTCGAGTTAGATATTAAATTAGTTTGTCAGTTACCAACTGATTAAAGAATATTGTATTAAAAGTCTGTGGCAATATAGTGCTGTTAGAATTGAGTGAAGAACATTTAGAAAGGGCAGTTTAAGAATACATGAAATAGGTAATAATAATGTAATTTATAAGTATGTATATGTATTTACAAAAAAAAAGTAGTATATGTAGTATATCAGTTATCTGGTTTCCATAATACAAGCTCTGCTCAGTTTAAGAGCCGATGTCGATTATTCACACACGGCCGAGATGGCCGTGTGTGAATAATGTATCAGGATATTTTCCAGGCCGAATTTCGACCCAGCGGCCACTCTCAATGGAGACTAGCCAACTGCGCAGGACAGGTTATAGTGCACAAGTGTATGTGTAAACACAGGGGCAAGACTGAAAAGAGATCAGGTACAGGACTTCCTTTTTACAGAAAAATCCCAAAAATCACTTTTGGCCTGACCCGGGATTTGAACCCTGGTCCTTGTTATTTGTACACGCTACCGATAGACCAACGAGAATAAGACCTGTTATAACGCCACTGTTATACAGGAGGTAAATGAACGCTTTTAAAGTGGACATTAATTATTTTCATAGCTTTGTTATGACTGCTATGTTGGTCTAGTGGAAGCATATTCAACCGCTGGCTGGTATTAAGGTCTTGATTTCAAATCTCACTTGGGCCGAAAATTAATATCGTGAAAAAGAAGAAATACACTTTATTGCAAAAATAAGTAATACAAAACAATGGACACTTCAAGGAAATTAGCTTATTTTAAAGCAATTGACGGCCTTACCGCTAAAAACGATCTAAAAACTAACAGTTTTTCTCTTTTACGTTACTTTATTGTATTGGTAATGGTTACCCTGGAAAAAGAGTTGTTCAAGGGTTGTTAGATCTCTGAGATGGCTTAAAGACTGTTGTCTCCCGACAACGACCGGAACCGAGAACTTAGTATGCTCTCCGTAACACGAAGATACTCAGAAATAAATCTTCAAATCTTGTAGACTGACCGTATATGTAGGTGCTTAACCTCGGCAATCACGGATCGGTGAAAGTAATTAGCTGTTACCGCCTCCAACTGTCATTTTTGGTAGCATCCCGACGAATTGAAGTGGGCGGTGTTACACTCCCGTGCCTCGGAGAGCACGTAAAGCCGGCTGACGTGTAGGTGATCTTTTTCCGGTCTAATAGGTTAGTCATTCCATTGGATTGAGAGTGATGGAATAGAAAGTGCCCCTGTGTTTGTGCACACAGTTGTGCTCGATAACATGTCCGCACTGGCTACTCTCCATTGAGACTTACCGCCATGGCCGAGATTCACTATAGTCATTATTATTTCATTAAAAAGACAACGCCCGCACTAGGGAATCTAATCCATGTGTCGTACTATACAAACATGTAATAGACGGACACGATTTACATCCAGACTCAGGAGAAACAGACATGTTCATGGACAAAATATCTGTTCTGGGTGGGAATCGAACCCACGACCAGTGGCTTGAAAGACAAGCATTTACCAACCACGTTAACCGGCCCGTTACATTATTAGTGTTATTAGTTTTCATCCAGTGTACGGTGATAGATATAATATAGAAGACTATTTATTTTTAATAATTTATTCTCTTATATTATTCACAATACAAAACAATGTAACAAAATCGCCAAACTGTTGCCAGTTTGTTTGCGATAATGACGCTCTTACATATTACTTTTATACACATTATATATTTATACCTTTTTTATATGACTATACATATTTAGTACACTTTTTCAGTCTTTTTTTAAATGATACAGCACTTATATTATCATCTTTGGACGAGTTCCTTATAAAATCTATGTTATTAAATATTGTTGGAGTTGAATATTGCCTAGTTCTTTTAATTTTTTACATAAGGTATTAAACATTTTCTCTGAACAGCATTCCTAGTATTATATTTGTGATTTATTGGCTCTTTGTATTCATTTATTTTATATTTTTCTAATGCTATCAAGTATTCTACTTTATCTTGTACTGGTATTATGTTACAAAATTTAAATAAATCGTCATGTGTAGAGTTCAAAAACTTTAACGAGTGTTGCTTTAAAGCTTAACGATAGCTCAAGGTCTAAAGCTCATGACAGTGGTGAGTCATCACATCAGAGCCGAGAAGCTTGTAGCACTTGATCACGCGCGAACAAAGAGATCGTTCAGATTATCGGCCGCATATTAACGATGCATGGCGATTAAGAGGTTAGTGGAGTCTAGTCTTTTAATCAATTCAGATACGTTCATAAACTACCAGTCTATAACTTTGTCTTGAAATTGTTTTCAATTTATAATAATAATGTTTTATTCTCTCGCCACAACATTACAAAATACAATGCATAATTGCAGTGGAAATGATAGCTCTGAGAAGTATGTGTGGTGTGACTTTGAGAGACAGAATTCGAAATACTGATGTAAGAGAGCGTTGTGGTGTGACAGAGGATGTAGTGACAACGATTGAAAAAGGAATGCTGAAATCGTTTGGCCATTTAGAAAGGATGAATTTAAAAAGATTGACCAAAGAAGTATACCTGGCCTGTGTGAATGGAACAACCGGAAGGGGAAGACCTCGTCGAACATTCTTTGACCAAATCGGAGATGTTCTCAAGAAAGGGCAGGTCAGAAGTACCCTAAAGTAATCGTGACAGATGGAAATCCGTTGTTTCTGCTTACCCCTCTGGGAAACAGGCGTGAGTCTATGTATGTATGTACATTGTATAAGGTGTATTAGTCATAGGTAACAATTATAATATTGTGGGAGACTGGTGCCTAAACTAGGCTCAAGACCTGTATTTCAGGACACCAGGTGGTTTCCACCCTTTATGAAGAGATACATTAATTATACATTCTTAGGTACAGAGGATCACATGCATATGTACATAGTTTGGTTTATAAGAGAATAACTAAGTGAACAAAGTAAAGAACATAAAATAATTCAAATACACACATTTTTAGTAATAATGTTAGTAGATATGTTAGTTTGTGTGTGTGTTTGTCTGTATAATAATATAATATCCTGGTACATTATTCACACACGGCCATCTGATCCCAAACTAAGCAGAGCTTGTACTATGGAAACCAGATAACTGATATACTACTTATACTATTTTACTTTAATTTATACCCAGAATAATTTAGAGACTCAGGACACACAGACATGTTCATGCACACAAATATCAGTCCCGGGTGGGAATTGAACCCACGACCCGCGGCGTGAAAGGCAGCGTATCTACCAACCACGCCAACAATTATAATAGTGATACGAATTTAAAATGTTGGGTAACAATTATGGCAAGAATTAATAAATTACCTATTTAGTTAAACCATTGCTATGATACGTTGAATAATAATAAATTTAAATTAAAATCACATGAGCTTGAATTAAACCACAGACATAATGGTAATTAATATGGTTAATGCTAGAAAAGGTTCTGAATATTTTCCAACGCTCATTAAAGTAGTATTAAATAAAACCCTATTTTTTTATTTAAGCCTTAAGTACATTTATTAATTCAATTTTCTAGTTTTAAATGCGTTGACTATAATTTATTGTATTCTAAAGTGCCTTAGTAATATACCTGTTAATAGCTCTTAAAGAGTTAGCTGAAAAGAAATCTGAACCTATTAGACGTTTGATACCAAAGGCTGGCATATAATAAAATCAATGTGGAATTAAAATAAAATCAAAATCATTGCTTCTGGAAACAATAGGCATAAAAGGTTTCCTAACCGTTTTTATATCGTGCTTATAAATACTACACAATACAACGCCACTTTATCATACAATAATTCTTCGAACCAATCAATAAATTACGTGGTACTCATCATGTTAAAAATAATAATCATTCGCGCAAGTCGTAGTCGCGTAGCCGCGTAGTCTACGGATTTTAACCTGCTACGCGCTACGTGCAATTCGTAGTATTCTAAACGTAATTGAATATAACTTCATTGATCGGCAGCGTTTTATAACATAACCTTATCCGGTAATAGAATAGGCTACATATTAAAATGGAGGTAGTAAATCTATTAATTTTATTAAACTAATTTCCGCAAAGAATTAACATTTAAAAGGGCAAAATGATTTACAAGTTA
Organism: Pseudoips prasinana; assembly: GCA_951640165.1. Classification (NCBI taxonomy): domain Eukaryota; kingdom Metazoa; phylum Arthropoda; class Insecta; order Lepidoptera; family Nolidae; genus Pseudoips; species Pseudoips prasinana. The sequence continues at coordinate 9,269,050 of OX621259.1, read as the reverse complement.
ATGGGACACGCCTTTACCTAAACTCAGCTATACCAAGCTTGCCTAAACCATAAAACAAATAACCAATTAAATAGAAAATAAAGCACTATTAGTCCGAAACACAACCTGTTTGGAGCCATGTCATAAAACGTAGAAATGGGGAACATTTTGGCCTCCCTCATTATATGTAAATTTTGGTATATTAATAATGAGTTGGTCCAATAACGGTGGGTTTAGGCGAGACGAGTTGGGTACTAGCATTACTTACCGTAGGTTAGTTCGTAAATTTTATTACTTGTTTTAAGTTGTTATATAACCTGTAATATTAAGGAGCTAGGAAACTTTTTTGTTTAAGGTTTCAGGCTGTTTAGATATTTATTTTATGACTTTTGACGTGCATGTTGGCGTGGTTGGCAAATGTTTGTTTTTCAGGAGGTCGTTTGTTCGATTCCCACCCATATTTGTGTGCATGAACATGTCTGTTTGTCCTGAGTCTGGGTGTAATTATCTATATAAGTATGTATTTACCACCAAAAATAACAAAAGTAAAAATGAAAGACTTGATTATGTTAGATATAAATAATGTTTCATCAAGAACCTTTCATCATCATATCAGCCAAATAACATCCGCGTGGACAAAAGCCTCTCCAAAAGATTTCCACATTGAAGTTGTGACCATACTTTGACGGGATATGGGATAATCGCCACGCTTGGCAGGTGGGTTGGCGCTCGCAGTATGATGGTAATAGTACTCAGAAAGACACTGCTGCCAGATCTTCCTGATTGTCGGCAGATATAAACGTCGGTAAATATTACTTTCATTTTATCTCTTATAACCTATAGTTGCTATTCGAAATTGCTATGCCTTAGCAATTATGTTATGACACATAATAGGGGCCTGCGTCAATAGTGCTAGGTTGTGGCATTGCTAATATTTTGTTCTCGTAATACCTCCATTGTCTTTATTTTTTATCGAATGTACAAATTATGATTTATTTTTTATCAAATGTATAAAATCACTTTTCTTTGTTAATACTTATACAATACGGCTTTGTGAATTCTTGTTAGAATAGTAATAAGCTTAAATTAAGTATCCTGTATTTCTCAGATAAATGAATGTATTCTTTATGAGAAATAAATGTCTTAAACCATATATTGATGAATGACTGCACGTGTGGCGCAGAGGCTAAGAGAGTCGCCTCGCCGCTTCGTGTCGCGGGTTCGAGTTCCGCTGCCGGTCCACTATTTGTGTGACCCATGAATAGTTGCTCTCAGTCTGGATGTAATTTGTGTAGGTACGTCTATTATATGTTTGTAAAGTACTCCGCGACACACGGGTTAAATTCCCTAGCAACCTATTTAAATAAAACCCTCGGGATGACTCGGGCGACGGGATGAGATGGGGTAGCAATATACTTTGCCATCAGCACAATACAACATATACAGAGTTTATTTTTAATATCGAAATAATTTGACTCCTTTCATAAATGTACCAGTTTTAACTAAGTATTAGGTACTTATATGAAGTATTATAAATTTTAATTATGTGCACATTGAGATGAAAATTTTAACCCAGCGTGACAGCGTTAAATGTGGTTGTAATGATATCTCTATGCCGACGTCGTTTTACTTTTACGCCAAAATTACGCTCTTGTCACAATGAGGTGCAAATTACGAAAGAATGGTATAATTAATTATGGTATTATTGCAATTCACGTTCAGAATGAGTACTTAATAATAGTTACTGGTTGAATGGAAAACCATTTTAGTACCGTATTAACGCTGTTGCATATTCGTCTCAATTGAAATTTGTTTTTACATACATACATACTCATGCCTGTTTCCCAGAGAGGTAGGCAGAGACAACGGATTTCCATTTTTAGCCGACTTAAATAGAAAAAGAACAATTTGACTGTATGGTTTTTTTAAGAATTTTTATTTTTTAATAAACAACGCCCGCGCCATTGAAATGAATCCCTGTATTGCGGGGTACATCACACACAAATAATTGGCCCCCTGAACTGTGGCCAGGACCCCGTAAGGGTGCCCTCAGGTATTGTAAGCTTAAATTAAGCTACTAGTTGAAAGCCTTCTGCGCTAACTATCTGCTCGTTGTGTTAATTTTTAATTTAATATAATAGTACAAACGCCAGCAAATCAAGCTACCCGAATCTGTCAAATTTCCCAAACAGAAAGTGAACCTTATGCTTATGGGATAAAGTTGAAATTCTATAAAAGAAAATTGACAGATTGGGGTAGCTGGGTGTGTCGGCGTCTGTACCAAATTTAAAAATAATAGCTTAGTAATGTCGGTCTTCAGTGTGTCGCATAAGCGTGCATTTGAACTATGGTGAGTCGCAGTACAGTTTTGTCGCAATAGCGTTAATCGCACATCCATTTGTCGAGCTCACGTAGTACACTCTTAATTTTTTTAAAGACCACGCCTGGATTATGAAATTTATCTGTGTCACGGGGTACTTTACAAACATATTTTATAAAAGACGGACACAAATTACATCCAGACTTAGAGCAACTATTTGTGGGTCACACAAATAGTTGTCCGGCGCGGGATTAGAAACCGCAACACGAAGCGGCGAGGTGACTGTATTAGCCGCTGCGCCACACGTACACCTGCCTTTGTCAGCAGTGGACGTTATTCGAATGACACGGTGAAGTAAACGTCAAGATAGTTAGTATATTATATTTTTTTTTAGTTCTATATCAAGTCGTAATAAATTTAAACTTAATTTACACACTATCGGTTTCAAAAGAATTGAGTGTAAACTGTCCAAATGTGAACCTAGCTTAGTAAAACGCCGAAACAAACATACTTTACTTCTAAGGCTTGTTATTATAATAGCGGGTATAAAACACTGTTATTTGGAAATTCGCAGCGCGGCCTGTTCAGTTCCGTACATGCGATTTTGAGTAAAAAATTAATAGTCTCCGTCAGACGGAAATAGCGTTTATTATCATTCATTTTCTTAGAAATTGGTGGAAATTATTTACGTAAGTATTTTGGGAATTTGGAGCCTTGTTGAATGGCAGTTTAAGGGTATGAAGCAAAATTATATCTTAGAATTTATAGTGCAGCTTGAACTTTTACAAACAATTTTATTTTATTTTAGACCTGGTCCCAAATTAAGTAGAGCTTAAACTATAGAACACAGATAACTGATATACTGCATATTCTACTTTTCTTTTGTAAATACATACTTATATAGATAATTACAACCAGACAAACAGACATATTCATGCATACAATTATCCGTCTTGGATGGAAATCGAACCCACGACCTGCGGCGTGAAAGGCAAACATTTATAATTCCAAGTCAATTATAAATAATGTCATATGAAATTAAATAATTTCTATCAAATAACCTTCCAGCTGACCTTCTTACAAAAGACTTCTAAAGATGAGCTGGCTAGAATAGAGGAAAGAGAGATAATAAATAAATAAAATAAATAGCATTAAAGGAGAGAACTGAGTCAAAAAATTAATATTTGTGTTGGGAAATATTAATTTAACTTACTGGGGCTGCCTCATCTATGAATGAGATTAAAAATTAAGAGCTAATAAAAAGTGATGTAAACAAGAGGACAAATTGTAAAAGAGACCACGTAACAGCTGCAGGTGTGAGAACGTTCGTTATGATTTCAAAAGTAGTTTATAGGATAAGATAAGATGAACAAAACAAAACATGACAGGATACAAGAATACAATAACATACATCACAAAATTGTACAATTGGCGGCCTGATCACTAAACGTGATCTCTTCCAGGTAACCTAGGATTAGGCAGGGATTGGAGAGAGTAGTTAATGTACAGAACCATTCAGACAATATGTAGTAAAATATAAATTTCAATAATGAAACCTAAACATAATTTCCTTGACAATAACTTAATACAAGCTAGCTAAATATCACTACCATCATAAAATAAATGTTTTAGCATTCCGTGTACCTAAATATCTGTAATAAGTAACTAGAAATAATAACTGTATTACTACAAACATGTTCTGACTATTTACAAGTGCTTTTTTAAAGTCTACGTGAATAAAAACCTTTTTATTTTTATTTCATTTTATTACACAATTAAAAAAACGGCACGCACTGGTATCACTACATAAAAATAACATAGCGTTTTCTACGTCATCTATATTTTGTAGTGCCTCCGGTATGTTTGCTGAAGCAAGAATAGATGGATTTCATGCCATCATACGCAAGAGGCTGACGTCAATGATAACCAGGATACGAGGCAGCTCTAACAGCATCCTAAAAGTCATTGCAGATAAACAGGATTCCAATATCCTAAAAGCGTATATTTGCGCTCAAATTAGATAATGCCTTATTCTATTTTATTAATATTTTATGTAAACCTTGTTGTATGGACTTTTGGTCTGAAATAAAGATTTATTATTATTATTATTATATGCGTATAATAAAATCATAGGAAAGTCAAAACTGTACATTGAATATTTTTTTAAAGGATAGGTATTTGGGGCGTGATCTACATTCAATATCGAAGCCAAAAATATAGATTTTAGAATTTTCGTCTGTTTGTCATATGTATGTCCGGGCTAAACTCAAAAATGACTACATGGATTTACTTCAAATTTTGTGTGAATATTACTAAGAGGTCGGAACAACACAAAGGCTACATATTATCACGCTATAACCTACGGGGAGGAACTATGATAATTTATAAATATTAACACGCGTAAAACCGCGGGGCACAGCTACTATATAATAAAATAGGAGAAAAGTCAAATTATTTACATTATATTTTTTTAAAGGATACTTTAAAGGATACATTCGATATCGAAGCCAAAATATAGATTTTAGAATTTTCGTATGTTTGTCTGTACATATGTCCAGCTTAAACTCAAAAATTACTGCATGGAGTTACTTCAAATTTAAACTAATAAGAGGTCGGGTCCACATATAGGCTACACATTATCACGCTATCACGTATGGGAGAGGAGCTGTGAGAATTTAAAAAAATTAAAACCGCGGGGCACAACTATTTGTAGATTAATTACATATATATACCATATATAACATACATGGATATTTATAATATAACTAAACATCTAATTTAATAAACATTTGAAACCTCAACGATAACGGTGTAATACTTTACATAAGAGCCTAATCCTCATACAATTGCCTACCAACCCAAAAACCATCCGACACATAAGAACACCGACCAAATTGAACGATCTTCGACATATCTACATTTTACAGAACATATTCCCCACACAAATCCACCCGGCAGATAACAAAAACATCCCCTACCGCTTCTCTAAATCGCGCCCGTTTGCATTATACATTTACGTATCTAACAGGTGTGTTCGATGAAAAAAGGCTTACGACTCGAGTACAGAGTGTCCTTCAATCTAATCGAATGTAAAAAATAAAAATGTAAGAAGTTAGTTGAGTTTATCACGTCGCTAAAATTTTGCATTGAATACAGACATTAAGATAAGATAATTGTTTATTTCACCACATAACATAAAACTATAACAATAATAGGTGCGTACAGTTAAATGTAAAGTAAGATGGGACAGAATTAGGTGTTATAAATCTATAGGTAGAAAATCTTCTGGTTTTATGGGACCATACATATATGGGAAAATAAACAACCTACACAATATCATAAAAGAAACCAAAAATAAATGCAAAAAATTAGTGACTCACTGGCTCCTTACGCTGAATTATAACCAAACCGAAAAATTTATCAAAATTCTACAGTAAGTAATGCAGACACGCACACAAACACACACACAGACATACACTTAACAGCACGCACACCACACTACACACACACTCCACACACACGCACACACCATACACACACACATACTCAAATTATGTTGATTGTTCTAGTTTAGGTTTTAAGTTCTAGAATTAAGTTTTTGTAAACGGATCGGAGCCTAGGTCCTACAACACAGGGAATCCTTGTGTAGGATCTAGAGCATAACCAATAATGTAAAAATTTCTGGCAATAAACGATTTTAATTTTTTTCATTTTCAATGGATGTAGTCCACCAAGGGCACCCATCTGAATGGCACCTGCGTGAATGGCACCTAGCCTAGTCCACGAAAGGCACCTATCAATATTTTTGGCAGGTGCTCTTCGTGGATTCAATTTATTTTTTACATTCTTGTCTACGAAGAGCACCTACGACTCAGTAACCTAGGTTATTAAATGAAAGATATCGAGAAAAATTACTAGAACGTTTATTGACATTACTAATATTACACACGTTAAGACGTTAGTTAAACTACTTAGCCAAGTTATTTTGAGATAACTTGTATTAAAGGTGCTAGGCCCAACTTTGTTTATATAGTGTACCATATGTATTACCATGACATAGTATATCATAGTGTAGCTATATATAATTCAATAAAAATCTATCCTGGGACAATCTATAATACACACGGCCATCTGATCCCAAACTAAGCAGAGCTTGTACTACGGAAACCAGATAACTGACTTACTACATACACTATTTTTCTTTTTATTAATACATATTAATTTAGATAAATTACACCCAGACTCAGGACAAACGGACATTTTCATGCACACAAATATCTGTCCTGGGTAGAAATAAACCTAATACTGAAGAAAGAATTGGAAATAAAAATGGCTTAATTATTAAATTATTATTATTATATTTTGCCTTTTGACCCAGACCGATAAAATTAATAAATAAATAAAAATGGTTCTTTTTCACACAGGCCTGAGAAATCACATGTAAATAGTCTGAACATGAATGATAATTGTATTATTACAAATTACCTATATATTAATTCTAGGTACAAATAGATTATTAGATCGTGGCTTATATTTGATCATAATTATAATTTAGTTGATGATAGTCACGGTTTAGTTAAATTATTGTATAGCCGAAATGATTATATATTGTTAGTTTACCCTATCTATATATTTGAAAAAAACTCGATTAAATAATACCATTAATAAACCACCACTAAGAAAATTCGAATCCGTTCTGATCTCGTAAATAGACATCGCATCACTTGGTCGTAAATTTCAGTTGTGTGACTTGTGTTCATGCAGTTACGAGTTTTAATATCAGTATGAGACGTGAAGTCCGTAAAACCTACAATGTAAGTAACATTGACACCGGCTGAAGTGGCAGTTGGATTTATGGCTTTGGACTTGCTATATTTTCTAGCCTAGATTAGATACATAATTGACATCACTAGAATATGATGAGTCTTTTTAAGAGTAGAAAGTGTTGTGTCAAAGTCTTTTAACAAACCTTCCATCAAGTCATAACAAAACTGGTAACCTTTAAAGAATCGATGACTCTGATGCACGGACAAACTCTAATGAATTTATGATTGTATCAACTATTATGTAATTAGTTTAAGTTCTCTTTATATAAATAAATAAATAAAAAAAAAACCAAAATTACCACATATGCAGTAAATAACATGAAAAAATGTCTCTCAGACAATGCGCCGTAAATCGGCTGTAACAGACGCAAAGGCCATATATATATATATAGTTAAAAAAACATATAAGTTTTCAAATTGAGAGTCGAACAATAATGCAAAGATAAGAGAAAAAATAACATAAACAACGCAATACACTAACAGACAGTAAAGCTCTTAATCTTGAATTTATACACTTTCACAACAGCAGTATCTTTATTACATAGGTGGTATACAATGGCGGACCTATATGGCTAATCCTTCATAATATGTAATGACGTTAATTTATTAAATGTATAAGGGCTTTGAAGCATACCGCCTGGCAAGTACAGACGCCAGCACATCAAGCTACCCCAATCTGTCAAATTTCCCCAATTGAAAGTGAACCTTATGCTTATGTGATAACGTTGAAAATCGATAAAAGAAATTTGACAGATCGCTGTAGCTGGATGTGCTGGCGTCAGTACTTATATGATAGTAGTCTTAAAGTCAGTCAGCAATAAAAACGCCACTCGCAACACTATAAGAGCCTCAAGACCGTTGCGGGTCTTTAAGAAAGTAATAGGTTCGCTTCTTGAAGGTTTCCATGTCATACCGGATCGGAAATACCTCTGCAATTAATTAATTCCACAGAGATAAACATTGACAGTACTGAAACTAAACCTAATTGATGAAATATTTACCTACACTTCATTGAAGCAATAGGGTCGTACCATTTAATGTATTTTTTATCATCATCATATCAGCCGAAAGACGTTCACTGCTGGACAAAGGCCTCCCCCAAAGATCTCCACAATTGCCGGTCTTGCGCTATCCGCATCCAGCGATATCCAGATTTCCTATTTGTTTTATATTTTTAGCCAAACATTTTGATTTCAAAATTTGCATCTTATTTCGGTCCATAAATTTGAAAGCTACGAAGCCACAGACACACACACACAGACATCAACATCAAACTTATAACACCCCTCTTTTTGCGTCGGGGGTAAAAAACACAACTGTTTCTTGAAAAACACAATTATAATCCGACCATATATTAAGGATTTTCGTCGTTAGTACGTAGCCAATTTGGTGTTAGCGTGCTCCCAAGCGATAAGTATGATGTAAGCGCTTAGTAAAATCTAGAGTTTCGTATTAATTAGCTTACTTTAATATGGTTAATGTATGCGTGTTTTCGCGAAGGAGGTATGTGGGACTGAAATATGTTATTTTACTATCAAACCGTCCTGGAAATGAATGGCCGCGAATATGTTTATGTCATTCTGTTTTATTAATGGCATAGTTAAAAATGTTTGATAGGAATTGTGAATGCACGTGTGGCGCAGCGGCTAAGACAGTCGCCACGTCGCTTTGTGTTCCGGGTTCGATTCCTGTGCTGGACAACTCTTTGTGTTACCCATAAATAATTGTTCTGAGTCTGGATATAGTTTGTGTCCTTCAATTATATGTTTGTAAAGTAGCCCACAACATAGAATTCCAATTACCTAAAGCGGGCGTTGACTTAAAAAAAACTATCCTACTAATATTATAAATGCGAAAGTTTGTGAGTCTGGATGGATGTATGGATATTTGTTACTCTTTCACGCAAAAACGACTAAAAGGATTGTGATGAAACTTTGTAGTAATATAGGTTATATGTCCGAATAACAAGGCTATAATTCATAAAGCTTAACGCGAGCACAACCGCGGACCACAGCTAGTATTACATAATATTTAATACGTTTACTAACGGCAGTTCAAATAATTAATAAGTCGTTTTAACTAGAAACTATCTTTTAAAGTTTACATCTTTTAGTATCTCGATCAATTTGAAAAACTTTCTCTTTAAAACGTCGCTCATTTGCATTCTCCGATACCAAATGACTTCGTTTCTATCTTCAAATAGGTACTGAGTCTTACAGACAGCACATCCAGCTAACCCAATCTGTCAAATTTCTTTTATTGATTTTTAGCTTTATCACATAAGCATAAGGTTCACTTTCTATTGTGAAAATTTGACAGATTTGGGTGGCTTGATGTGCTTGTGTCTGTACATAGCACATTGCCAGCAGTTCATGTTGCGCTATATTATAAAATCCAGCTTTAAAGTTGTAACTAAAGAAAATACACAAGTTATCAAGTATCAAGGACGCGAAGCCTTTTATTTTTCTTGTTCAGCTTCTTGTTACGTTATAAATAAATAGAAGATTGTGATAAAAAATTGCTACTGGTTGGTCGCGGCATAGAATATCATCACCCCATCTCATCCCGTGGGGGGCGTAGAAATGGACCGAGGGAATACCTACCAGAGAACGGGCAGCGGCGTTTTTCTGTGAACTATGACCATCAAACTGCGATCGCCAACCCGTCTGCCAAGCGTAGCGATTATAGCATATCCCCCCATTCTAGCACTGGACGTACTTTCGCACACATGATGATAATGATAAAAAATAAAAAATTATATATGAAATTGTCGTAGCCCTTTACAGCAATTTGAACTTTTTGCAATGTGTGTTTTATATATACTTAAGCATTTTATATTTTTATATGTACTTACACTACAATACATTTACGTGCAACGGAACGTATCTAGTGGTATCCCTATCATCCAAGATGGAACATTGATTCGATTTATTTGTCACCAGTAGCATACTTCGTTTAGCAAATAATAAAGTTAGCAACCTAACTATTCACTTATGTTGTTAATGATTCTTATATTGTAGCATATACGATAAATATCATTCATCTAAACTACGATGTGCTAATCTACAGCGGGGAAGCAAATAGCTTAGTAATCAAGGTCGCTAACCACTACACCAACAGGCTAGTCATTAATGGAACAAAAAAACAAGTACATACAGTTAGCAACTTAACTATTCACTTAAGTAGTTAATGATTTACATACTATGGCTTATACGATACGTATCATTTGTCTAAACTACGATGTGCTAACGTTCATTGGTAAGGTAAAAAGCTTAGCAGTCAAGGTGACTAACAACTAGACCAACAAGCCAGTCATTAATAGAACAAAAAAAACACGTATATAAAGTCAGCAACCTAACTATTCACTTTAGTAGTAAATGATTCACATACTATTGCTTAAACGATAAATATCATACGTCTAAACTACGATGTGCTAATCTACAGTGGGGAAGCAAATTGCTTAGTAATCAAGGACGCTAACAACTACACCAACGGGCCAGTCATCAATGTAACAAAAAACAAGTACATAAAGTTAGCAACCTAACTATTTGGTTAAGTAGTTAATGATTCACATACATATAAACGATAATTATCATTTATCTAAACTGCGATGTGCTAATCTACAGCGGGGAAGCAAATAGCTTAGTAATCAAGGTCGCTATATAAACACTACACCAACAGGCCAGTCATTAATGGAACAAAAAAACAAGTACATAAAGTTAGCAACCTAACTATTCACTTTAGTAGCAAAAGATTCACATACTATTGCTTAAACGATAAATATCATACGTCTAAACTACGATGTGCTAATCTACAGCGGGGAAGCAAATTGCGTAGTAATCAAGGACGCTAACCACTACACCAACGGGCCAGTCATTAATGGAACAAAAAACAAGTACATAAAGTTAGCAACCTAACTATTCACTTAAGTAGTTAATGATTCACATACTATGGCTTATACGATAAGTATCATTTGTCTAAACTACGATGTGCTAATGTACAGCGGGGAGGCAAATAAAACTGTCCGAAACCATAATTTATTGATACGGCACCCCATAAAACGATTCAGAGATTTATATTTTAGCTGCTAAATAGCTCGTTGAGAAGTGGTCTTGTTTATATAAGCTTAAATTGTTCTACACTAGTGACCCGCCCTGGCTTTGGACGGGTAGATAGATTTTTTAATAGTTTGGTTTATATTATAAGTCAAAGGTTAGTACCCACCCAGAACAAATCTTTATGTAATGAGCACTATTATTAGTTCTATATCTGAGTGTATTTATCTATAAAATGTATAAATATTTAGAAATATATAAGTATGTTTATCAGTTGCCATAGTACAAGCTCTGCCTAGTTTGGGATCAGTAGGTAGCAGTGACTTAGTTGTCACAAAATAATTAATAAGTATTACTGTATAAATATTTACTAGACCGCAGTCCAAAACGTACAAAATTGTAAATTCGGTCAATCACTTTAATGCCACATAAAATCAGCATTTCCTCATAAAAACCTTAAAAGCGTTTCATATTGCGTGAGGTTTCTTATTTGATTGTGTAAATTAGTGGCAGTTAATGCTAATTGTAGAATTTACACATAACTTAATACGCAAATAATTACTACTGGCTATTTGTTTTGCGAAACCAATTTAAACGACTCGTAAAGATCTTTTTTTTATTTGTAATATAACAGTTTGCTGTGTGGTGACGGCATAGAATATCATCACGCTATCTCATCCCGTGGGGGGTGTAGAAATCGTCCGAGGGAATACCTACCAGAGAACGGGCAGTAGTTTGGGATCAGATGGCCGTGTGTGAATAATATAATAAAGTGTGTGAAATAAAAAGTTTGTGTAGTTATATGAAGTAGATATTTATTCTTCAGACTGTTTAATATGACTGTTTGCAATTTAGTTTGTGACATTGTATTGGGTATTTATTTTCTAGGAGTGGTTTAGAGAATATTTTTAATTTAGTTTATGACATTTGTTTGGGTATTTTTATAATTTTTATTGACTTTTTTTAATATCATATGTTACGTGCAAAAGTGTTCCTTGTGTGCCTAATTGCAATAAATGAAATTCTATTCTAATGTGCCAGGATATCCTGGGACATTGTTCACACAAATTATGATTATTTAAAAAATTTACTTAACATCATTATCATATCAGCCGAAAGACGTCCACTGCTGGACAAAGGCCTCCCCCAAAGATTTCCACAATTGCCGGTCTTGCGCTATTCGCATCCAGCAGTAAATATACTATATATAATTGTGATCATCATACTAAGACTTTTGCCCTAGATGGGGAATGAACCCAAAATTTCTAGTTTAGCAGTTAGCTGCTAACTAGTCTCTATAGTACAAATCAAACTCATTTAGAAATAGTTTAAAGTTAATTCTGGTGTGGAAAAGGTGAACATCGCGCCTTCGTTTAAAACTCTTAATTTTATTCGGGCATAAGCCAAAGGCTATAGCAGCAATAAACACAAACATTTCTTTGATCTTATCTCTTAAAACATTGGTATACAAAGACAAGAAATAAATAAGTTATAAGACTATCATTTAACTAATCTAAGTTAGCAATCTAAGTGCCTACAGTTCCGCAATGTTTAGAACAACTTATATTAACATAGAAGATTAGTTTTTCTTCAATTATAATGATGTTATGGTTCGGAAGTCTGAGGCAGTTTTCGGTTGTTCTTAAAAGGTTGGTAATTTTTCTTTGATTTTTGTGTTAGGAAACTAATTTAGAGTAATTGTTTAGACAAGTTTAGTAATACTAAGGTAACTTGGATACCGTCATCATCATCATCATCATATCAGCCGAAGATCATCGGTCCATCTTGTAGGGGGCCTGCCCACGCTGCGTCTTCCGGTTCGTGGTCGCCACTCGAGAACCTTTTTGCCCCAACGGCCGTCGGTTCTACGAGCTATGTGCCCTGCCCACTGCCACTTCAGCTTCGCAATTCTTACGGCTATGTCGGTTACTTTGGTTCGCCTGCGGATCCCAACATTTCTGATGCGATCTCGCAGGGAAACTCCAAGCATAGCCCTTTCCATTGCTCTTTGGGTGACCTTGAGCCGCCTGATAAGGCCCATAATGAGCGACCACGTCTCTGTTCCGTTGTATACCGTATGTTTACGTAATTTTTGCGATGCGCGTAGAGTTATAAATATTTAGGCGGGATATTAAATTAATACTTATTTTTTAACTAAAATCTAACAAATTATCAAAAGTTGTAGAACAAAAGTTGTTGCTTATGGTGTTAACTATCTAGTACTGCGAGGTTGTTGGTGTTTTACAAGTAACCCTGTTTATACTCCATAACCTTTTGACCGCTACAGTCGGCTATAGACGACAAACCAAAATGTGCCCAGCATGCCACAGTCATGACTATGTAGTCGTACCGTTGCATAAATAAATAATAAATCTTTATTTGTATAAATGTGGTGAATACAGGTGTTATTGTTTACATTATTTAAGTTTCACACATTTGCCATATTGTAAATGGCATACAAATGTTGTACTTACAAACTAGGTACGTATACTTAACTGATGCATGAGGTTATATGGGGCAATGTATAAGATTCTATAACAAACTTCCCAATTATAAAGGGTGTCTCAGAATGTTTTTCGTTTTTAGATGGTAAATAAAAAACAACAATATCAATTAAAACTAGTTTTATTTATTATTCAATTGAAGAGTAGTTCTTGAAGTTTATTTATGAAAAACAACCGTTTGCAAATGCACACCATTCACTTGTTCACACTCATTTAACCTAGAGCTAAAATTTTCAATCACTCGCTGGAGAATCCCTCTTGGAATAGAGTTAATTTCTTCAGTGATTTTTTGTTTTAAAACATTCAGGTTGGGTGGCAATGGATTGTAAACTGTACTTTTTAGGTAGCCCCATAGGAAAAAATCAGCAGGCGTTAAATCAGGGCTCCTCGGTGGCCAGTTGATGTCTCCTCGGCGACTTATCACTCTTCCAGGGAATAAATCGTGAAGAGCAGCTAATGAGTCATTTGTAACATGAGAAGTGGCTCCATCTTGCTGGAAAAAGGTGTTGTGGTTGTAGCCATACTGGTTTTGCATTTCTGTAGCCAAAAAAGTCCGGATCATATGGCAATATCGATCAGAATTAACGGTCTGAGTTCGACCTCGGTTATCCTCAAAAAAATAAGGACCAATAATTCCTTGACTTGATATGGCGGCCCAAACAACAACTTTTGGCGAGTGCATGGGCTTCTGATGCAGTTCTAGTGGATTCTCGGAAGCCCAGTATCTGCAATTTTGTTTATTCACGTGACCGTTGATGTGAAAATTTGATTCGTCGGAGAGCCAGATGTTATTGAAACTCCTAAAACGGTTTTTCATTATCCTGCAGAATTCGACTCGTTTATCAGGATCATCAGGCTTCATTTCCTGAACAATAACAATTTTATAGGGGTGAAAATGTAAGTCATTCAAAATAATGCGATGAACCGTAGATTTGTTCAAATTAAGAGAAGCTGCACGCAATCTCAATGACTGTCGTGGGTCGTCCATAACAGACTGGCGAACGCGGTCAACATTCATGCTCGTTCTTGATGTCCTTTTGCGCCCAGACGATTTGTCCGGCATTGTATTCCCAGTCTCTTCAAACTTGCACACCCAATGCTTAATTAAATTGGCACTTGGCACATGTTTTAAGCTTGTTAAATTAAAATATGTCCTGTAGAGACGACGAACAATAGTGAAGGAATCGTTGTTTTTATAAAACGCTCGCACGCAAAACGCGCGCTGCGGTCCCGTGAAACGATTCATGGCTACTAAACTTAACAAGCCGGCCAATTGTTTGAGACCACTCCCCTCCCCCTGCTACGTGCGGTTGGCGCGTATTGGTCAATTCAAAAACGAAAAACATTCTGAGACACCCTAGAGAATTGTCTAAGAATAAGTTTAAAAGAATTTTTAAAGCCAAATTGTGTAGCAGGACATATTACAAAATTTCTGATTATTTAAGTGATAAAAGTGCTTGGGGTTGAGTTGTTTTCAGTCAACACACATGCTTGTAATTAATTCTCAGTAGCTGCCACGTCAAGCACTGCACGGTAGGGTAAAAAAAAATGCAGATTCCACAAAAATGAAATTTTTTTACGGAATAAATAATTTTTGACTTTGACTTTGACATGCTGGGCATATTAGCTTTGTAATCTATACAAACCGTGGAGGTCAAAAGGTTAAGGCTCAAAAGCTATACAAAATAAGATATTATTATAAATGGATGTAATTTGTGTCCGTCTATTATAATAATATGTTTGTGAAGTACCCCGCAACACAGGGATTAGATACCTTAGTGCGAGCGTTGACTAATATAACAAAAATAATAATAAGTTTTACTACAAAACCAATTGCTTTTTTTACAGTATCTACCGACATACAAGCCATCGACACTACCATAATAGTTTACCTATAAAACCCTACCAGCGAATATAAATAAGCGAACCCTCGCTGCCCCACAGGTCACACGTCGATATCGAACATTCCGGAAAGAATCGGGACCAATAGGCCCACTATTAGATGTTTCCTTTTACCTTACCCTGTTTCGTTCTGGATTAAATAAGTTTTGTAAAAAGGAATCGGTTTCGACGCTCACTCGATTGGTGTTAAAAAAAGGATTAGGGATGTACACTATGGTGGCTCGTCCATTTATGTGAAGCAACATAAATTGTGTTGTATTATAATAGTTATAAAAAGATGCTTCATTTGATGAAGATTACAGAAAAGTTTGTTATCTAAAACATGTCTGGAATTGGCGGCATTACACCCCCGTACGTAAATCCGTCAGCCCTGTACGTGATCTCTTTCAGTCTTGTTGGCTAGCTATCCATCGGTTCATGAACGTAAAGGAATATAAGTGTCCTTGTGTTTGCGCACACACATGTGCACTATAAAAAGTCCCACGTAGAAGGCTAGTCTACATTAAAACGAGCCACTATAGCAGTAGGACACTATTATAAACCTGATGACCTACATGCTGAGTTACCTAATTGGGAACGGCATTAGGTTTTTTTTTTTTATTGTTTAACATTAAAAATAATACAATTTTTTTCACACTATGTATTCTGCCAAACTGCAGTACAGTTTGTCGGCAGTATTCTCGCGGGTTCACATCTTAATTTCTAATAACAAAATAGTTAACATTACTACTACATATATATACAAATTACAGCTCCATCATCCAACGCGACCAACCAGCAGCTTGTCGCGGAGAGCAAGCAACTTTACTTGCTATCCACGACAAACCGCGGCCGTTGGTTTGTTTAGGGACACAATGATAGATAATGTTTCACAAGCACCTTTTTGAATACTCTTTTAGACACATTTTCAGTAACAAACAAAGTAAGGTAACATCAGTAATTGTTATTCCTATTGCCATCCCAGTATAGCCAACGAAAATTGTGTTTCTTGGCCGCCTTACAAAAAGCTTCATCACTGCAAATGCTTTAGTTTTTCGCTGGCTCTTATTTCATTTGAGTTGTCAATATTGTTTTAACAGTACTAGCCTTTAAAGTGCATTTGGGATTTTAAATACCTTTTTGATTACTACAAAATAATAATAAAAATTGGAAATCATAGATTTTATTGTCCGCGGTTTCGAACCTCTACCAATCTGAGGCTTGAGTTACGTACACGCAATAATAATATGATCATTAACTTATTTTTAGTTTTTAGTACACCTTTTTAATTATCTATTTTCTTTACATTTTTGTCAATGTACCATAAATTAACAGGGTGCAGAACGCTATACGGCTGTCGGCAATGAATAACACCATCCCATCTCATCCCGTGCGGGACTTATAAGACGTCCCGAGGGAATACCTCCCAGAGATAGGGCAGGAGCGTTTCTTAGTGTACCATTACACTGCGATCGCCAACCCGTCTACCAAGCGTCGTGATTATGGCTTATCCTTCTAAATGATGAGACAATTCCACTATAGACATCTTTCAGGGAGCTCTGTCCAGCTTTGGACTCCAAATGACTAACGAGTGCAATTTATAAATCAAGTACCTATTCAGTAAGTTTCCAATAATCGAACTCAAAGCCGATATTTGTAATTTCCTAAATGTTTAATTTCTCTTGAAACATATTACTGACACGAAACGTTCGTTATAAAGTGGAGTAATAATAGTGATAGCAATTAAATAGCATTTACAAGTACAATTATTTTTATAACGACACGTAATCACCGACGTATTATACTGTTAGTTCTGCTAAGTCCGGCGAACTTTCAAAGCAAACTCTACACTCTGATTTCTTTTTTGCATTATGCAGTTCCTTCGCTTTTATTACCTTTTATGTTTTTGGTACCGTTTATCTTTTGTCTTATCTTTTATAACGTGGAAAGTTTAATTTTTTGCACGTTTAGACTTGAATTTATCATGGTGGTTACACACTTTGTTCTAATTTATGTGATGCTAATTTGGGGAATTTGTTTTTTTAATGGACTGTTAATGGCTGTAATGAATCAAGCTTTGAGTAGGAAAAAGAAACCTATTTTTACATTATAAAAGGTCATTTTAATATCATTAGACTTCAATTACCAACGGGTACACATTACCTGCCACTTGTCTGTGATATTCTTATTATTTATTACTTACTAACACTAGTTTGTAAGCTCGCAATTATACTAAAAAATATGGAGGTAATCTTAGGATAAATCTGAAATAAAGAAGAGAAATTTAAAAAAAGCATATCATACATATTATTTTTCTTTTGCAATCATTTTTACAAAAAAATGGGTCTGTTTAGTAACAATTTTTTTATCAGGTTTAAATTATTTTTAACTTTTTAGTTCTTTTTATTAACGGGTATTAACAGCATGTTTTTTTTTAAGTTTTATCATTTAATTTTAATATTTTAGTATGTCAAAATAGCATATCTAACCTCAAATTAATATATTTTTTATGATGAATGCTCCCGATTTTCTCCTCTAGCATGATCCAAACGTAGGTACTAACTAAGGAAATAGAGAGTGCAATTATTAGAGTACACATTTACACACTATGTCCCGCACAATTGGCTAGTTTGCGTTACGACCGGCAACAACCATGGGTGAAATGCAGCCAGGAGGAAAATATTTTGTAATAAAATAAAATCTATACTTTGAGTATTTGACGGGCTTGTTGGCGTGGTTGGCACATGCTTGCTTTTCACGCCGGAGGTCATGGGTTCGATTCCCACCCAGGACAGATATTTGTGTGCGTGAACATGTCTGTTTGTCCTGAGTCTGGCTGTAATTATCTATATCAGTATGTACTTACATAAGAATAGTATATGTAGTATACCAGTTATCTAGTTTCCATAGTGCAAGCTCTGCTTAGTTTGGAATCAGATGGCCGTGTGTTAATAATGTCCTAGGATATTATAGTTATTATAAGTTATTTATGTATTCACGTTGTACGGGACAGCATCTACGAGCGTACAACGGGAGGGAGATTTTTCTGGTCATCTGCACGTTTGGAAATAATAACGACTATGTGTTCACTTTCTCTTCGTTTATTTCTCTTCTTAGGTGCTAACTATCGGGCTAACAAATTGATGGACACACGCCCGGACTATGCGCATTTTCTGGAAGGCAAACATGGGGTAGTTACGGTTGATATTTCCGTATGCTATCCGGTTAGGCCGCAAATCACAAAAAAATTACATTAGTCTACTTACTTTCATACGGTATATCCATTAATTGTTAAAGTGTATGAGCAATACTGTATTATACTTGTCACATTCGGTAGTCCACATCCATAGCGATTTTTTTTACACCTCAAACCATCTACTTTTTGTCGCCAAACCACACATTTGAGAAAAGCCTACATTTTTTAAACGCGATACGACAAACAAAACACTATTACACTTTACCGACGAAAATTCTCGCCCCAATTCGTGAATACAGGGTTACCAAACAATAATAAAGGAAATTGCACCCTATTTCCTTACAACTAAGGTTACCTTTCCTTTGTGTGGTCATGTCCTTTGACAAAAAGGTTCTCTGAAGCCATCGTGTCTAATGAGCCATGTTGAAAAAAAAAGCAGTAGTGTTTTTTCATTTTCCCTTCAGAGCCTTCAGTTGCTTTTTTTAAGAGGAAAGGTTGATTCAATATTAGCAAGGTTAAGAGACAACTTATTGATAGAAGTCAGTTTTTTGCGATTATTGTAGAACAAAGGGATGGAAAGGAAGTTGTTTTTGTTGCGGAACGAGTAATTGGTCCCTTGTTATATAGATACCTTACTTAAGTTACCGTGTTTACGCAATATTGGTCGTTATTGAGGCACGTTGACCATTGTTTTTATTATGAAATAATATAACATTGTAATATCAATACAATGTTATATTATTTCATAATAAATGGTTGCTTTTAACGCCACTGGTCGTGGGTTTGATTCCTACGCAGAACAGATTTTTGTGTGCATGAACATGTCTGTTTGTCTTGAGTCTGGGTGCAATTATCTATATAAAGTAAGTAAGAGTAAGATAACTAATATACTAGATAGTATACCAGTTATCTGGTTTCTATAGTACACGCTTTGCTTAGTTTGGGATAAGGCCATCAGGTGTATAATATAGTTCTATGTATATTGTGGTTTTTATATTCCTCGTGCAATAAACTGTACTTCTACTTTTTCTTAATTTTAACGTATTTTAAAAGCTGACACAAAACGTTATAAGTGGCAACCCTACGTTAGTTATGTGTTTATCAATCAATGGAAACATAGTTCCAAAATGGAAGAACCGAATCCACTTAAAGGTTATTTAATCGAGAAAGTTCTTAGACAATTTTACTTCAAGAAATGAAAGTTCGAAGAAAATGCGTTCAGTAGTTACAGTTCTTATCTATTTGAAGTCGGGGGTTTAACGATTAGGTAGGTCATTAGAGTTCCTTAAAATTAAAAAAAAATACGCCACTTACTGCTCTTTCCGTAGCAGACGTTTTCTTAATGTTCATATATTTAGAAAAATGTTTTAAATTAAGGAACACTGCTGCGTAAATGCTCTTATTATTTACGCAGCACAAAATTTTATATACAAATAATAATAATAATATCTAGGGACAATGTCACACAGATCATCCTAGCCCCAAACTAAGCAAAGCTTGTTCTATTGGTACCAGGCGACGATATGCATACTTATATAGATAGATAAATACTTATATACATAGAAAACATCCATGACTTAGAAACAAATATAAGTGCTTATCACACAAATATTTGCACTTACCGGGATTCGTACCCAGGACTACCAGCTTCGTAGGCAGGAGCACTACCAACTAGGCTACGGTGACCGTCATAAAATCAAAGACTACAATAGAAATAGTTAGTAAGTATGGATGGTTGGATGTATGGATGTTTGTTACTCCTTCAAGAAAAAACTATGAAACCGATTTTGATGAAACTTTGTAGTAATATAGCTTATACATATATTCGAATAACACAAGGGCAAAACGCGTGGCAATTATGGCATAGCACCCCAAGATCATTCTTAGGGGAGGCTTGTTCAGCAGTGGACTTCTTTCAGATGTAATGATGATAATGATACTTGTGGGACTCTTTATTCCTACTTGTACCACTAGTTCTATGGTAAAAGATCAACTTAACAAAGAACTTAAATAATCATCCATCAATTTATATTAATTAATTAAATAATTTTCCTATCAAAAAGTCAGGTCAGGTAAATTTGATGTGTAATCAGTATTACACATCAAATTTACCTGACCTGACTGAAAATATATTTCACTACTAGAAAAGTAGGTTAGAATTGCGACCATACAACGCACGACCCGAGCGCGCGATCATGCCGCGGTAGCGTCCGACGAGTGCCAGAAACAAATATATTTAAACAAACTTCCCACTTTTAAATAAATAGCAATAAGTCATGAACTGAAATTAAATTATAATAATATAAATTATAATATCTAGGGACAATGTCATGAGATCATCCTAGCCCCAAACTAAGCAAAGCTTGTACTATGGGTACCAGGCGACTATATACATACTTATATAGATAGATAAATACTTATATACATAGAAAACATCCATGACTCAGAAACAAATATTCGTTCATAACACAAATTGTAACAAAGAATAGTCTTATTAGTTCAACTATTCAGTAACATATTATTTCGTGGGACTAGTGAGAAAAATAAAATCCATTATAACTTTTTGGCCCGACTCGGGATTTAACCCTACATTGCATATTGTGCCATATCTGGTACAACCACAATAATCATTTCTAGCGTTCGTTTTAAGACTCCTAGCGACATTTGTTGGCTGACGGTGAGTCTTTACATACTTAGCAACGATTTAGATATGGAAAGTGTCACCAGATGGTGTTCCTTGTTGACTGATATTTAGAATCGTACGCAATTTGGACGATGGATGCGATTTCATTCTTTTCGTTAATAGTAAATTATGAAAAAAATATTTATTTTGAATGCTTGGAAGTGAAAAAAATATATTTATATTGGAAATAGAGTATATTAAACGAAGGTAAGTTATTATTCTAAAATATTACTGTTTTATGTACGAAAATATCAATTTATTTCACTGTTCCAGATATGGTACACCATGCATTAGTTAACATCTAACATTTTGTTTCGATTAGATTTCATTACAGATTATGGCGAAGATCTACCTGTCTGATAAGAGGATCAAGCAGTATTTACATATACCATCAGGAAGTGAAGACGGTCAATACTTTTCGGACGCGGAAAGTGCTAATGACATAGCAAAACTAAGACAAATCTTGCACCAATTGAATGAAGATGTTAATGTGTCTGAAAATGATATATCTTTACTAATGCAGCTCCTACCGTCACTGAAATTGATATTGAAGAACCAACAGATCCTTAAGCCAGTATTTCAGGGTCATGCAAGGAGGCCATCACGCCAAAGTAAAAGTTCTTTCACGATCTATAAGGAATCGAATTGCAAACAATCGAACAAAGGTAATCAAAGAAAGAAAAGAAATATTATTTGGAAAAAGAAATTGTTACAGGCCAACTAGCCTAATTTTCTGGAAACATAAATTTAGAACCACCGATTACAAAATTAGATATTATTATTTCAAAATTGTATTTATTTACTCATGAGTATTGCTCCATTGTCTAATATAAGGATGTACTGGGAATCTGAGTAAGGTTAACCATTAGTAAGTGATATGATGACCGTGAATCATTTCGAGAAGATGAGACAATTCTTGGACTTCAATGAGAACTCCTTGCAAGTACCCTCAGGTCATCCAATACATGATAGCCAGATAAGATAAGGCCAGACTAAATTAAAAGATTCTAAAATGGAGATCGCTAAAAGTCTTTGCCTGTATGGTCCATCGTTACAAAGAAAAAGGAAGACTTTTTCTGCAATACATGGCATGATTGAAAAGAAGAAAAAATCGAATACAGCAATCCCTTGAAATGTAAGACTTGATAGTGTTGATCATCTTCCTATATGGAAGAAGAATAGACAACTTGCAGCGTTGTCTACTCTTCTTCCCTATATTCTCAGTGTAAAGAAAAACATATCTATCTTGCTTACAGTATCATGTTTAGTTATGATTTAATAACGACAACAATGGTTTTCACAAATTTCATCAGTAAAGACAGGTATTTTAAATGTAAAACTAAATATTTAATTTTGTTGATTGGTCCTCATTAAAAACCAAATACTAGTGTAACTGCATACAGTACCACATATGGAACAGAGTTAAAAAAATAAATATGTATTAAGTTAATGGATTTTAATTGTTTTAATTATCATTTCATCTATCTAGGCCCTATATAGAATCACATATAATTTATTGAGACGAAAATAAAAAATCATGCATTGTAGGGTTAAAGCTTAAAACTTCATTAACTGCGGTGGAATCCACTACTGCTAAACCAAAGTGGCAACCTTAAGTATATATATAAATCTAAAACCTAAAAAAAAATACAGTTAGCGCTTTCTCAGGTTGTATAAATCCATCCAATAAAAACTTAAGTTAATACTAATAAGATTTAAAAAAAAATATTCCCATTGACATTGTAGCGAGTTCACGTTGCTGCGCACTATGGTATGGGCCTTAAAAATATAATTGTTATATAGATACTATTATAATCTAGACGGCATGGATGTATGGAATTTGTGTATTTGGGTTATTTGTAAAATTGTTTAGATGTTTATTTGTATTGTATAGTTTAGTATTTTAGTTTAGTTTAGTATTGGTAAGTAGCCCACGCTTGGCGTTCTATATTAAGTATTTAATTTCTCTGCAAGTGAATGTACATATTCTTAAGATAAATAAAGAATCTTTAACCGTAAGTATGTAAGCACTTCAACAGAAACAAACACATAATAAATAGATAGTGTTCCTCCAGTCTACATGAACCCATAAAACAAATCTGCTGGCAAATATTCAAGATAATGCCCAAAAAATATGTCCCGCTATGATTACGAAATTAAAATGAAGAAAAATGAAATGTATTTTACATTTTACGCTTCATCTCACGGGTTTAAAGGATTTTTATTGTATTTTAAAATGTGGTTGGTAAATGCTTGCTTTTCACGCCGCAGGTTGTGGGTTCGATTCCCGTCCAGGACAGACATATTACAAATAAATTACACCCACACAGTACAAATAATCGTGTTCATGACTGTCACTGTGATTTTATTTTATGTAATTATTGTATTACAATACAATAATTACATAAAATAAAATCGTCCTAATTGCTCGAGAATAAATGATTAATTATTATTATTATAACCTTGCGATCCATATATTGTTCAACAAATTAATAACTAGCATAGGTATAACTTCTTTATTATATAGTTTACCGTAACTTTTTATTTTTAGTTTAGTTTCATATCTTTATATAATAAGCGGTTAAATTTAATTTAATGTAATCTAGTTATAGAAGAGCGGAGCTTCCTAACACAAGCAAGATTATTTGCTTAAACGGTGGCTCCAACCACTTGATACTGTATTAGACTAGGTTACTGAAATGAACTATTTGATTTGATTTGATTTGATCCAAAGAGGTAACGTCGCTTGCTTTTTGGGCACCTTACCCGCAGATGGTGACTTGCAATCGGTTTTTTATCTGTAAATTATTCTTTTATTCGTAATTTAGTATTTCGATTTTACGTTTATAATTATAGTTTTAGTTTGTACGTAGTTTTAATCTATTTCTAATATCTATGTTAGTATAGTTTTAATTTATTTATTACATTTATAAATTATTCGTATAACGTGGTTGTACTATATATAAATAAATAAAATTTAGCTACTAGATATATTATTTAGATTTATGGATAATAAATTATTATAACACAATAAATTGTTCCCGGTGAGAATCGAACCCTCAACCTCTGGATTAGCGGTCAAAGTCACTGACTACTGGGTAGAGGCCAGTCGGATTTTTTTAAGATGATTCTATATTACTTAACCTATATCCATGCGAGCATAGTTTTGCTCTGTGACTGCGTTCGCATGGATATAGGTTTTGTAATATGTATTTAATATGTTTTGCAGTATAATATCCATCCATCCAATACTAAAAGCCGTTATTCTTTCAAAACGAAAATTCGGAAGCATATAACCTAAAAGTTATTGGCAGAATCATCACATTAGTATTATTTTATTTATTTTTATCATATTTATTTTATTATATGTTTTTTTTATTAGTTTTATTCTTAAAGGTAGTCATAGTGCACCTGTCATGTTTTCTCTGCATCGCCCCAAGTTGACTGGTAGAGAATTGCTTCGGCATTAAGTCCGCCTGTGTACATTCTTGTGCATAAAGTTTTAAATTTATAAAAATTGTGTATTTGCGCCGTTTAAGGGTTTCCGCCAAACCAGCAGCAGCGCCTGCAGAACCCGACGTATGGGGACGATGAGAGGGCGTGAGGATGTCGACACATGTTGCGCCCTTCACCAAATTTTGTTTTTGAACCATTTGGGGTAGAAACCCTAGGACCATGGGGCTCAAACGCACATTTTATATTACGGGAAATCGTAAAAAGATTGATCGACGCTTCTCATGATTAGAGGGCTGGCCTATTCTTGGGTCAGAGGATCAGCATTGCCGTGCTAAACAACCGTGGGGACCTGAACAGATTCTTACCACCAATTAAACCGTAGTAACATAACGTGATGGTGGGCGCTTGCTATTGGTTTAGAGATTATGTACACGCGATAATAAACGCTTCGTATTGGTCTAATATTGTTCCCTACCCCATATCCTCGAACTGTATTTCTGAACTAATATACTAGTAGATACCAACTTGGTTTCAAAGTAAAAGCTCGTTTCATTTCCACTCTCCAAAAATCATCAAGTCCAGTTTAGCAAATAAAGTACCGAAACTATAATCTTGTACATAATTAATTCCATTATTTACTTTTAAAATGAATGATTTGGGAGGTATATTATAGATAACAATAATAAGTTTAAAATATATGCATAAAAGTGAATAAATAAACCCTCTAGGCAATTTCAGAAGTCAGTAGACATTTTAACAAGCTCTGTATCCTAAATGAACCTTAAGTTCCGAGAGGAAACTGGGCGTTACGAGAGTTGTTAATGTTTACAAATTCAGTAGCGAACTTGTAACATAAAAGAAGATGACACTTCTTTTCGGTGTCAAGGTCTTACACAGGTCTTTAACAACGTTCTTGTACAAGTTTCTTGACAGTAAACTCATAAATATTTGACTTGTTATAATGATTAATTAAACTTTTGATTACGGAATTAGGGGCGACTCAGATTTTATGTAAGTTTATGAAACTGTTACGTCAATAAACTGTTATGGTTTGAAGGTCATTGTGGATTTTTTGCCAGTTGCTCTGACTTCTATTAATCTTATATTATAAAGAGAATAGATTTGATTTTTTGTATGTTTCTTTGTTTGTAATGGTTAAACTGAAAAAATTCTTAACTGATTTCAAAGTTGTTTCATTTAAAGTAAGCTATATAATGAGTAACGTTTTTTTTATTTTATTTTAAAAGACAACGCCCGCTTTATCTTATCCCTGTCTCTAGGGGTACTTTACAAACATATAATGGAGGGATACAAATTAGTCACACAAATAGTTATCCGGCGCGGAACTCAAACCAACGACACGAAGCGGTGAGGCGACTGTCTTAGCCTCTGCGCCACACATGCAGTCTAAAACACAAAAATTGTATTGTTTGTTGTATAAACTAGGATTGTATTTCAGTTTAAAAAATAATAGTGATCCTTACGAATTATAATATCTATAACAGGCTTATTAGCGATATGCAGTAGCTGTACTGGACTGATATTAGACGGCAAATCGGGAGGTCAAACTAGAGCCCTCCCAGGGTAAGTGTTGAGATCATCTGGGACATGATGCAAAAAGGAGGCACCGGAGCAGCATAACCGCGTCATTACGTGCCAAAAGAAGCACACATCAGGTTAGGTTTAGTCAGTAAGTTAAACTAGAGATTCTTGGGAAGGGTCAAAGAATCTCTATTTCAATACAAAATACAATACAATACAAAAATGATTTATTTCATCTCCACAAATTACATGATATTAACATGATACAAATAAAGTTGACAAAATGTATGAAGTTGCAACTTGTGGGAGATCTGAAGTCCAAACTAAGCCAAAGCCTGTATTTTGGCACTCCAGGCCCCCCCGAAACCTAGTACATTAAGAAATTTGTCAGCAAGATACTATTATTTATTTAGCTATATATACTATTTATATATATATATATATATATATATATATATATATATATATATATATATAAGTAAGTAGATAAATCTGTGTAAGCGTGTGTCTGTGTACAAATGTGTGTGTATGCGCGTGTGTGTGTTTTTGTATATAGAAAATTGAGTAGATACATCTTTACTTTAATAATTCGATTGAATTAAATTATACATACATTAGTAAATTATTATGATAAACAATATTATGTAAATAGTGGTAATAAGATTTTAAAAATAGTCCGCATCTATCTAACACCTTTACTCATTTCAAGTAAAGGTGTTAGATAGATCGCTAATGTTGTAAGTATTTCAATATTTAAGTCAATAAACATTGTGTATTATTGCTCATTCAACTTCTCTTATTTTTAGACCTGAGGGGCTATGCTGATTTTGCTAACTAGGAACCACGCTTCAAGGGTATAAAAGTTAAACTAAACAACTATGAGAAAGTTAACTTGTAAATAGCACATTATAATCTTACTCCACTAAGCAGTTCAGAGTCAAACTTTAAATATTACACTTAGGCTTTATCTAAAAAGTTTTAAGACTTGCTTTTTACACTAAGTATGAGTTGGCTAACTAACACTCGCTTTTTGATATTCTCAAAGAAAGTATAATTGCTGTACTGTTGAAAATAAATTTGGAAAAAAAAACAAAAACACAATAAAAAAACAACAAGGGTCACTTAAGGACGTCTTAAATTATATTTAAAACTAATAAAGCAAGCTTACCACATTCCGTAAATAACGTTCGATTTTTTAAACTTTATTTACCTGAAAAACAGAAAAAAATACACATTTAGTATGCAATACATTATTATGTAAATGAATTAATTAAAAACATATCAAACGAGATAGATCAGTTATGGTGAAAAGGATCTTATTTCTTAGTCATAACACATTATATTGTTTGAATACATTTTAAGCTATAGTAAACTCCTATAAAATTACATAATTGTTAATATTAATATAAAACTTTTGACAGATGACCAGAAATACCAACATATACTATAAAATGTGTCTAAGGTCGACGAAACAAATATGAATATATATTCAGATAATCTAACCAACAATTCATTATTTACATGTGAATAAATTCATTATAAATAACATCAATTCAAATCTGAAGTACAAATACATAGTTAATAAATTAATAACCACAGTAAACCCAAATAAGTGACATTATTTAAACAATTAAAAATGGTGTTGGACTCTAGAGTCCGTAGTCTTGAGTTCAAATCCAAAGTGCTATAAGATTACTATTATACTTATTGTCACCGTAGCCTAGTTGGTAGTGCTCCTGCCTACGAAGCTGGTGGTCCTGGGTTCGAATCCCGGTAAGTGCAAATTTTTGTGTGATTAGCACGAATATTTGTTTCTGAGTCATGGATGTTTTCTATGTATATAAGTATTTATCTATCTACAACAAGCTTTGCTTAGTTTGGGGCTAGGATGTGTGACATTGTACCTAGATATTATTAGATATTATATTATTATTATTAGATTAATTATCAGCCTAAAATCGTCTACTGCTGAACATAGGCTTTCCCCAAAGCTTTCTTTAACGTTGTCATTTGGAGGAGTTTGCCGTAATCACCGCGCTTAGCATGAGAGTTATTGACCGCAGTTTGTGCTAGCTAGTACACAGGTGGCGCTGCTGCCCGACTATGTCTATCCCTTAGAACAATTAACTCAAACTGTAATTTTATACCCAAGAATAATCCGTGATATTATGATTTAAAAATTCAACTGTGTAAGGTTTCTTATTAATTTAATATTATATAAAAAAAGGTTTTTATTCACATTGACTTTAAATAAGCACTTGTTATTCAGAACAATGACATGTTTGTAGTAATATAGTTAAGTACCTCTAAAAAATTGTTACACTAGGCCTGTAATTAAAGATATTGTTGAGATAATTTCTAATTTTATAAGTGTAAACAATTGTTGGTGGCTCAATAAATAAATAAATTAAGTATATAAAGTATACATAATTATTTCAAGGTACAGACGCCAGCATATCAAGCTACCCCAATCTGTAAAATATCTCCAATTGAACCTTATGCTTACGTGATAAAGTGGAAAATCAAAAAAGAAATTTGGCAGATTGGGGTGGATGTGCTGGCGTCTTTACATATATAGGTATTGAATACAAGAAATAATGTTTAATTTGTAGCAGTTTTGATTTAGTTATTTAGCTAGCTTTAAAAGTTATTTTCAGCGCTTCCACGTCAATACATGCCCAGAGTCAAAATACTTTCATTAAATATGGCCGTGTTTTTGAACGATCCTCCATACACTATATTTTATCTCATGTTGGTTAAGCCGGAAATTTCGAGCTTCGTTTAAGGATACAATTGGTTGTATAGAAAATAGTGATCGTGGTAAAATTTTGTTTGTGGCACTCATGGTAGTCATCTCCACAGCGAGTAGAGTAATTTAGGTTAGATACAGAGCAAGAGTGTCTGCGCCAAAACAGTTGCACTCTCAAATGCCTCACAAGCATCATAATTTCAGCCAAAACACATTTACTGCACATAAGCCTCCCCCAAAGATCTCTACAAATGACGGTTTTGCACTATCCCTTGTATTATTAAGAAAATAATGAACTCCCTGTTACGGTTTTCCCAAGAGACTACAGTATGGGGCCCTTCAAAAAAGGAGTTATAAGGTTTCTAAAGAGTCGACAATGCGCTAATGATGCCCCTGGTGTTGCAAGCGTTCAAAGGCTACGGTGACCACTTACCATCAGGTGGGCTGTATGCTTGTTTGCCAACTAAGTTGTATAAAAAAAATAAAAATAAGGGCAGGCCTTTGTCGAACACACTACCTCTAGACTTAAGAGGCAGTGGAATAATGTAACATCATAATAGTGATAACATAAACCACTTCAATAAACAAAACATAGTATGGGGAAGGGCTAAGCCGGTATCATAAACCACCGTATCGGCTCCCGGAGGAAATCATCGCCCTATTCATGCCGCCCGAAGACGATATAGCTATTAACAACACATGTTGACACAAATAAGGCTTTAGTATAAAAGATGTGGCGATGTGTGGTTCTTTAAGTTACTATAAAATTTGCTTGGTTTATCGTATGGGCAGTGGTTACCCTAGTCAAATTTTAACTAGGGCAGCCAATCTACAAAGGTTAATCTGTGGATATTTATTTATTTATTGGCTCACCAACAATTGTTTACACTTATAACAGATTACAGGATACATATGTTTATAAACAAGTCTAGTGTAAGCACCGCATGTATAAATGAAACATACATCATTATAAAAAAAGATACAAAAAGAAAAACAAAGAAAACACACATAATCACATTATTCAGTTATTAAAATTCAAAGGAATTTAAATTAAATTAAACATACAGATACAACACAAAAGAAATAAATGCAGATAACAATTAAAAACTGGTAAACATACAAAGATTATAGCGCATTTAGTGTAACTTTCTTAAAACTGTAAAACGAGTCACAATGTATATCCACTAGGTCACTGTAGCTATTAAGCAATCTACAGATTCGAGGAATGGCGGAACTAGCATCTATTACGGTTCTACGAAGGGGAAAATATGCCGAGCAGCAGCGGAGGTTCCAAAAAAAACCAAAATACTTTAACTAATTTAATTAAAATCAAAGTTACAATTATAACTTATTACTAATTAGAGCTAGTGTGGTGCGTTTCGAAGTTGGAAACGAAGTGGCCGAGCTCCGATGACACGCGGGCCGATGCGCGGTGTCACTTTCGCAACGAGGTTACACGTGCCGCGAAGTCAGCGATTCTGTCGCCATGCGCAATACTAGGTATCGTTGCAGTGTAGGTACTGTCAGCAATACTCATGTAGGGTCGGCACATAACACCTCCCCCTGAAGTTCAGCAACTATTTTAAGACGTTTAGTGAAAATGTTGCTGGTATCTGGAGCTTGCGTTGAGGTACTTCAGGAACTGTGTAGGTGTGAGTTTGATCTGTCGTCGCAGCAGCCGATGAAGATTTCTCTTCCGAATGTTGCAGCCTGTAGCGTAGACAGCGCCGGTATAGTACTGTGACGACGAGTACTATAATTCCCAGTAGTGTCATGTAAAACGGGATAGTGGTGTGGTAGATTGGTAACGGATCCAGATGTATGGGTATTTGCTGATTGATTTTATCTTGAAGATCGTGTAATTTTCTTAAATTGATGGAGTGTATCTTGATTGGTGACTGGGAAGTGCGGTCTTCATTTTTATTGAACAATACTTCAGATATCTTCATAGGCTGGCCTTGTACTCGGTCATTTACGTTGACTATGGTAAATTCATCGGTTCGTAACTGGCAATTGTGAGGAATTGTTACTAAAAAGCTGCCGGTTAATACGCTGTGTTCATCTCGTTCGCAGGTGACTTGAACTTTGGTTGGTTGTGGGAAAACCACCACGTAGTGTCGATCATCCAACTTCTCCATGGCTTCTCGTGATAAAGTGACGCTGGTCTTCTTACAGGATTCATCTGTAGCCTGGCCGTTGACTATCTTGGTTACGCAGTCTGGTTGAGATGTTATTTGGTGGTTGAATTTTTCTTCGCAGAGATACCGCTCAGTTAACTTCGGGCATTCAGCCTCTATATACACATGAAAGTTTCTAGTGATAGCTATAAAAGGATAAGGGGGAACTACGACCTGACTGTTCTTATTCGGAACTATTGCTAAACGATAAAGGGTATATACTGAAGGGGAAACTATGGGAAATTGGAACACTATCACAATCTGATTATCATTATAGTATGATCCCGGTTTAACTACGTCGTAATATTGCCTAATTTCCAAGTCTAATAACTGATCTTTACTATAAAAGCTTTGCAGCTTTCCTAGCATACTATTCAATACATCTAAAGTTAGAACAGAATGATGCGTATTTGACGCCCGACTAAAAGCTAAAGCATCTTCAATTCTACGTAATTCACTAAGTAACTTATCTATATTATCACTAACTATAGCTAATATTTGCGAGAACTTAGCGATCTCTATAAAACTATGTTGAGTAAATGAGTTTTCACGAATTAAAGTATGTAACGTTTTATTTATTTCAATCTGATTTTCAACAATTTCAGTGATTATTTGAGACTGTTGATTCATCCAATCTTTGCTGAGACTAATGTGGTTATTCTGCTGTGATATAATTCTGTCTTGATTGTCTCCAAGTGCTTTGATAGCGTTATTATATTTAATTGCGTCCGTGTAATCTAAGTTCCCTGTTAAGCTTTTAACTACTGAGCCTAACCCATCAATTAGACCTCTTTTAGATCTGGTAGGTTTTAGGCTTAGTAACTTAAGTGAAGCTTTGTCTAATTTATCACTTAGGTGATCTAAGTGTAATTCATACATAGCATAAGTATAATTATCAAGTATATTCTTTACGTCATAGAGTTGTAATTTCACTGAGTTAATTTTACTATCTATGTCAGTAAGCTCCACATACTGTAGGAAGGTATGGTAATGAGTCGTAAGTCTCATAGGTCCCAATTTAAAGGGTAGAAGTCCAGGTCCTGTATCGAGTCCTTCAAGTTTTATGTCCTGTCCCTGTATGAGGCCGGGAATCAACATCACCAGTATTATCCTGTAACAATTTTGCGCTATTAGGGACACGTTTTAGCCTGGATTTAGCAATAGGACCGCGTTTTTTGGATGTGTATATATGAATAGGTAAATCGGCTAAAACTGTATCCTGGGTAAACCTAGGTGCAAGTTTTTGGCGGCTAGCACCTGGATTAGAAACAAATATCTGTTGTTGGGGTAGATATTCTGCTTCCGGCTCCCGATTTTTGTTCCTATTTTCCATTATAGTAGTTCTAAGAGCTGAAGTCGTTTCATTGATTAGTTCGTACACTGTTTTCATTCGATCCCTATGAGTCTGAGTGTATTGTTGTAGTAAATGTTCTGTCAAATCAATGTCTAATGGGTCTCTGGGGTCAAAATGTCCTAATATAATGTCATACGGTCTACACTTCGTGAAACTGTGGACTGAACTATTGTAGGCTATAAGAGCATAAGGTATTAAATTGACAACAGGTTCATCTTTATGCTGTAATTTTAAAATACGAAGATGTTCAAGTAGCGTTGAATGAAACCTTTCAATATTACCATTATCGTTAGGGGAATGAGCTAAAGTTTTATGATGAGTAATCTTATGAATCTTACAGAACTCTGAAAACATTTGGTTAGTAAATTCGGTACCTTGGTCAGTTACAATAGTGAGCGGTAAACTATGATGCGTGCAAAATGTTAGTAAAGCTTGTACTACACTGAGAGCTGTGCCATCTTTTAAGTTGTACGCTTGGCCATACTTGGAGAACACATCTATAAATGTCACATATTTTTCATTTTGTGCTGTAAATAGATCCATGTGAATAGTTTCGAAAGGTTTTGTAGCCGGTGGAACTATATTAAAAACTGGTTTGACTGGATTTCTATCGTATTTGGCCTGTCCACATATTGTACAATTATTTATGAATTTAGAGATATGTTCTTTCATTTTAGGCCAGTAATATCGCCGCGATAACGCGAGAAAACACTCGTTTATGCCACGGTGATTCGTCTTGCCATCGTGATAGTGACGAATAATATCTTGTTGCCTGAGATACTCTTTAACATTTTCCAATTCCGTTTTAGCGATAACCAAATTCATAGCCGAACATTTAAATTTTTCCTGTAAAATGGGCACAATTCTCTACATAGCTAGGGGTGGATTTATAAGGAGAGCCGTTTTAATTTTAGGGTTTACATATTCTTTTATTGCAGCAACTAAATCATCTTCCAAATTAGATTCTGACAACTGGATGGACGTTCGAGTATGTGTATCAAATGGTTTAGTTGCCGTCGCACGCTTTTTAATGTCGCCTACTAACGTCAGACATATTTGTCTATGAAATTTGTTAAGAGGTTCTTCAACTATAGGTATTTCAAGTATGGGGTTCTCATTGTCAGTATGTGCAGTTAAAGTCGCAGAATCGTCTAAGGTCTCCGGTCTATTAGTAGGGTTGGCAATCATTGAACTAATCTCTTCATTATTGATTTCTACACGAGAAAGTGCATCAGCGTTAGTGTTATTTTTGCCTTTCTTGTAAACTACTTCAAAGTCATATTCGCTTAACTTTAGTCGCCATCGAGTCAGTCTAGAGTTGGGTTCTTTCAGGCTCATTACCCATTGAAGGGGTTTATGGTCAGTCACTATTTTAAATTTACGTCCAAAAAGATAAGGTCTGAAGTACTTAGTGGCCCAGACAATGGCCAACAGTTCTTTTTCAATCGTACTGTAGTTGATTTCGCTTTCGTTCAGTGTACGTGAAGCGTACGATATGGGTCTGTCAGAACCTATGGGACCTTGAGAGAGTATAGCGCCTAAAGCAAAGTTAGAAGCGTCAGTCGTGAGAATAAATTCTCTAGTAAAGTCAGGATATTTCAAAATTGGGTCATTTGTGAGTAAAGTCTTACATTTCTCAAAAGTGCTAACATAATTCGGGTCCAGGGTAATTTTCCTACCTTTCTTTAAACATTGTGTAAGGGGTTTAGTCATTCTAGCAAAGTCTGGTATAAATTTCCGATAGTATCCTATTAAGCCTAAAAATTGTTTAATTTGTTTTGGGGTCTTAGGTAGTGGATACTTTTCTATTACTGAAATTTTGTCGGGGTTCGGCTTAATTCCCTCGTTACTAATGACATGACCTAGGTAAGCAGTCTCAAGCTTTAAGAATTCGGATTTATCCAATTGTATCTTAAAGTTGGACTCTCTCAACCTCTGAAAGACCTTTTCAAGATTGACCATGTGCTCCTGAAGTGACGTGGAATAGACTATAATGTCATCTAGGTACACCAGGCATATCACGTTTTGTAGGCCTCTGAGTACATTGTCCATCACACGTTGGAAGGTGGATGGCGCGTTCTTGAGCCCCATTGGCATCCGAAGGAACTCAAAATGTCCATGTTCAACGTTGAAAGCGGTCTTTTTAATATCATCAGGGTCCATTTCAACTTGGTAAAACCCGGATGTCAAGTCAAGTGTCGTAAAATATTGGCATTTGCCCAATTTGTCCAATGCGTCTGTTATATTCGGTATGGGATACTGGTCATCTATAGTCTTCTCATTGACCTTACGGAAGTCAACCACCAAACGCCACTTTTGCTTCCCTGTAGCATCCACCTTTTTGGGGACAACCCAAATAGGTGAGCTCCAAGCTGATTCGGACGGCCGTATTATGCCTTGTTCTAACATTTTAGTAATCTGGTCACTAACTTCCTGTCGGTGAATGAATGGATAGCGGTAACTTTTTGTATAAACGGGGATTTCGTCTTTAGTTTTTATACTATGTTTGATTTTATTCGTAAAAGTAAGGGCTTCACCTTCAATATAGAAAACGTCAGAATATTTAGAACATAACATCACTAAATTTGCCTTTTCTTCCTCATTCAAATGATCGACGCGCAATCGCGAAACTACTTCTTGTGCTCGAGTCGATGGTTGTTCGGTACGCTTGCACTCAACGTTAAGCAAAGTTACTCGTGGCGGCCGATCTATTGAAAACACAATATCGTTCGATGTTGAATTTTCAATTTCAACTAACGCACGACTATTTTCTACGGTGGTTAAACATTCGTGTATTATACAGTTACAAAGAGTTTGTTCATGTACTAAAATCTGTCCGTCTTGTGCGTTCATTGGCAGTCTAAGTAACTTAGAACTATTGGCGGGTATTATGTTTTCATATAAATTTAAATTACGTGAATTATATATGCAAATTTGATTGACTGCAAATTTGGTAGTTAAAGTCAAAGCTTTAAGGTCCAATTTGGCATGCCATCTTGTAAGAAGATCGAAACCTATCAATCCATCGAAACGGTCATGAAATTTATACACATATAATTTAATATTTTCAGAATCATTAAATTGACTAAAACACGGTATAGTTATGGAATGATAATGTCTACTGGTAGCGTGGACATTGGTGACCTCGAAAGGGTCGTAATTCAATGGAACACCGGGAAAATATTTTTTTACCGCTTCTGGGCTAATAAAAGATTGATTAGCGCCAGTGTCGATTAGCAAGTTTAAGTCAGGGTTTTTTACATGAATGAATGGAAGTTGCCGTTGTGTCTGTAAATTCAGTTCTATTTGGATCTTTTTGATGTCATAGCTCTCTGAAAATCCTCACTTGTAGAGGGTTGCATTTGGCTATTCCGTTCAGGGTCATTTTCGAAGTCAGTTTCGGGTGTCTCGTCCTGCTGGTAGCATGCATAATCATTGTAGTCAGTATAGTCATTATTTTCGTAGTAATGGTCATACGTAGGCTCATTATCGTAGTACTGTGTATTATAAAAGTCGTCATAACCGGAACATTCGTTAACGTTAACGTCACGACTCTTGAAATAATTTGAAGGGGGTGGATTTCCTTGTCTAGACCAATCCCATTTTGATTGGCTGGGTGGTAACTGTCTCGGTGTGAAGTTGACAACTCCACTCATTGGCTTAGGGCCATTATAATGTTGGGGTAAATGTCGCGGGGTCATTCGGAATATATTACTCCTTGGGTTATAGTTTGGCGGTGGGGCACCGAACATTTGTTGCGTACGCGTCGGTTGACCACGTGGCTGGTTGAATGTAACATTGGGCCGATTTGCCTGATTAAATTGACTTTGAGGCGCCGTGTGGGGATGGCTTTGGTTATGCATAAAAGTTTTCGGCATGGGCATATTGCTAGGCCCCGGTATATTTTGGGGTACAGACACATTATAAGGCACAGATATTGGAATACTACGAATAGCAGGCAAAGCAGGGTAGGAAGCATGCATGGGAGGTAAGTTAATATTATTACGGTAAGGGGTTCGATTAGTTTGATAACTTTCGCTTCTCTGTAATAGGTACATGACATTTAGTTCTTCCTGTACATACTCTAAAGCTGTCTCTATATTAGCGGGACGCATACATCTTATACGGGAACCCAAGGGTTCCTTAAGGCCACGGACAAACACCTGCTTAGTCAGGTTTTTATAGAGGTCGCGCTTTGCTGTAATAGTTGTCTCAACTGTTTCATTAAGTGTCACATATGTCATTATCGTACTAAAGAGCGTCTGGCATCTATCGTAATACTCTTGAGGGGAGTCATGGCCTTGGGTTTGCAAGGACAAATCGTTGTATAGGGTGGTCTCATCTCTACGATCCGCAAAATTATTAATTAAAGTATTTCTAATTCCTGCCCAATTCTCGGGGATACCGTTTGAGTTAACAGTCGAGGCGGCGGGACCTGTGATTTTATTAAGTATTCCGTTAAGTAAAGATTGGTTGTTCAACTCAAACTCGGCCCCTACCTGTACATATCTTGCGACCAACTGGTCACAAATTCGAATAAATCTTGTCAAAACATGTGGGTTTCCATCGAAATCCGGGACTAGGCGGAGGCCGCGGAGGGCCTTGTAAATGGTGTCTAAATCATTGGAATTCATACTGTCGGATTCTATATCTAATTCTCTAATCGTATCTAGTAATCTGGCCCTTCCGGACTGCCTATAAGAAACAGTCGGTCGGGAGTCTAAATTCCTAGGATGGAACAGTTTGAATATAATAACTACTTAAGGATACTTAAGGATAAGGGAGAGCGTCACTAGAAAAATTCTTGTGCACTTACTTGAGCATGTGGTTTCTTCTGAGCGGCATCGATGTCCGGAACCTGCCTCCGCGTACAGCCCGACGGTTCTTGATACTTGTACTGGTGCCTAGAGTCACCCGGGCGACTCGCCTAATTTTCGATTTTTTTGAAAATTTATCTTGCGAACCGGCCCGCAAGTATCCTACCGACTGCGCCAAATATGCCGAGCAGCAGCGGAGGTTCCAAAAAAAACCAAAATACTTTAACTAATTTAATTAAAATCAAAGTTACAATTATAACTTATTACTAATTAGAGCTAGTGTGGTGCGTTTCGAAGTTGGAAACGAAGTGGCCGAGCTCCGATGACACGCGGGCCGATGCGCGGTGTCACTTTCGCAACGAGGTTACACGTGCCGCGAAGTCAGCGATTCTGTCGCCATGCGCAATACTAGGTATCGTTGCAGTGTAGGTACTGTCAGCAATACTCATGTAGGGTCGGCACATAACAGGGAAGATGCAGGGGTGTTATTGGAGCACGCGGACATCTATAGCGGGAGCTTAAAATTTATTTTTTTCAAGTAAAGGTGGACAGTCGATCTTTGATCTCAGTATATCATTCGGCTATCATTGAATTCGGATTTCATTGTTACATTTTGACTATGGCAGCCAATCTCCAAATTCTAATCTGAAGATATCATCGAATTCGGATATAATCGCCCAAAGACGATATAACTATTAACAACACATGTTGACACAAATAAGGGTTTAGTATAAAGGATGTGGCGATTTGTCGTTCTTACCCTAGTTAAATTTTGACTAAGACAGCCAATTCACAAAGTCTAATCTGTGGATATCATTCGGATATCATTTAATTCGGATATAATCGCCCAAAGACGATATAGCTATTAACAACACATGTTGACACAAATAAGGGTTTAATATAAAGGATGTGGCAATGCGTGGATCTTTATGTAACTATAAAGATAGCTTGGTTTATTGTTTCGGCAGTGGTTACCATAGTTAAATTTTGACTAGGGCAGCCAATCTCCAAAATTGATATCATTCGGATATCATAGTTAAATTTTAAATATGGCAGCCAATCTCCAAAGTCAAATATGTGGATATCATCGAACTCGGACATCATAGTTAAATTTTGACTATGGCAGCCAATCTCCAAAGTCTAATCTGTGGATATAATTTAATTTGGATATAATCGCCCAAAGACGATATAGCTATTCACAACACGTCATGTTGACACAAATAAAGGTTTAGTATAAAGGATGTGGCGATATGTGGTTCTTTAAGGTACTATAAAGTTAGCTTGGTTTATCGTATGGGCAGTGGTTACCCAAGTCAAATTTTGACTAGGGCAGCCAATCTACAATGTCTTTTCTGTGGATATCATTCGGATATCATCGAATTCGGATATCATAGTTACATTTTGACCATGGCAGCTAACCTCCAAAGTCTTATCTGTGGATATCATTTAATTGGGATATAATCGCCCGAAGACTATATAACTATTATCAATACATGTTGTCACAAATACATAAGGGTTTTGTATAGAGGATGTGGCGATGTATAGTACTTTAAGTTAGTATAAAGTTAGTTTGGTATATTGTATGGGCAGTAGTTACCCTAGTTAAATTTTGACCACGGCAGCCAATCTCCAAAGTCTGTCAAGTAAAAAATCTGTAGATATCTTTTAATTCGGATATAATCGTCCGAAGATGATATACATAGCTATTAACAACACATGTTGACACAAATAAGGGTTTAGTATAAAGGATGTGGCGATGTGTGGTTCTTTAAGTTACTATAAAGTTAGCTTGGTTTATTGTATGGACAGTAAAGTTACCCTAATTCAATTTTAACTATGTCAGCTAATCTCCAAAGTCTAATCTGTGGATGTCATTTGGATATCATAGTTACAGTTTGACTATGGCAGCCAATCTCCAAATTCTAATCTGAGGATATCATCGAATTCGGATATAATCACCCGAAGATGATATACATAGCTATAAACAACACATGTTGACACAAAAAAGGGTTTAGTATAAAGGATGTGGCAATGTTCTTTAAGTTACTATAAAGTTAGTTTGGTTTATCGTATGGGCAGTAAAGTTACCCTAATTAAATTTTAACTATGTCAGCTAATCTCCAAAGTCTAATCTGTGGATATCATTCGGATATCATCGAATACTAATATAATCGCCCGGAGACTATATAGCTACTAACAACACATATTGACACAAAAAAGGATTTAGTACAAAGGATGTGGCAATCACAATGTTGTTCTTTAAGTTACTATTAAGTAAGTTTGGTTTACCGTATGGGCAGTGGTTAGCCTAGTTAAATTTTACTAGGGCAGCCAATCTCCAAAGTCTAATCATCATCTTTTAAATTGGATATAATCGCCCAAAGACGATATAACTATTAACAACACATGTTGACACAAATAAGGATTTAGTATAAACGATGTGGCAATCACAATGTTGTTCTTTAAGTTACTATTAAGTAAGTTTGGTTTACCGTATGGGCAGTGGTTACCCTAGTTAAATTTTCCTAGGGCAGCCAATCTCCAAAGTCTAATCATCATCTTTTAAATCGGATATAATCGCCCAAAGACGATATAACTATTAACAACACATGTTGACACAAATAAGGATTTAGTATAAACGATGTGGCAATCACAATGTTGTTCTTTAAGTTACTATTAAGTAAGTTTGGTTTACCGTATGGGCAGTGGTTACCCTAGTTAAATTTTCCTAGGGCAGCCAATCTCCAAAGTCTAATCATCATCTTTTAAATCGGATATAATCGCCCAAAGACGATATAACTATTAACAACACATGTTGACACAAATAAGGATTTAGTATAAACGATGTGGCAATCACAATGTTGTTCTTTAAGTTACTATTAAGTAAGTTTGGTTTACCGTATGGGCAGTGGTTACCCTAGTTAAATTTTCCTAGGGCAGCCAATCTCCAAAGTCTAATCATCATCTTTTAAATCGGATATAATCGCCCAAAGACGATATAACTATTAACAACACATGTTGACACAAATAAGGATTTAGTATAAATGATGTGGCAATCACAATGTTGTTCTTTAAGTTACTATTAAGTAAGTTTGGTTTATCGTATGGGCAGTGGTTACCATAGTTAAATGTTGACTACGGCAGCCAATCTCCAAAGTCTGTCAAGTCAAAAATATGTAGATATCATTTAATTTGGATATAATCGCCCAAAGACGAAATAGCTATTCACAACACATGTTGACACAAATAAAGATTTAGTGTAAAGGATATGACAATGTGTTTTCTTTAAGTTACTATAAAGTTAGCTTAGTTTATTGTATGGGCAGTGGTTACCCTAGTGTCATATTGGTTCAAGTCTAACGTGGCTTTTGACTGTTGTCTAACGACTACAACCGGGACCGCCCACAGCCAGATACTTTCAGCAGTCCGTAAGTGATTGGCGAGGTTAAGCAACTAACCCGCGGTTAGTTGGCCCCGTGCTTCGGAAGGCACGTTAAGCTTTCGGTCCCGGTTGTAGCCATTAGGCAACAGACGTTAAGCCATGTCAGAGGCCTAATGCGGCGGCTTAAACAACTAGGACACTGGGGCAAAGGCGAGTGGCGTTTTTATTGCTGACTGACTGTAAGCAACTATCATATATGTACAGACACCAGCACATCCAGCTACCCCAATCTGGCAAATTTCTTATACAGATTTTCAACTTTATCACAAAAGTATAAGGTTCACTTTCAATTGGGGAAATTTGACAGATTGGGGTAGCTTAATGAGCTGCCGTCTGTACCTAAGTAACTGAAACCCTATTCCCTGTTTTACCGTTATTCAAATTTCAGGTATTTCCGTTTACTAAATAGACGCCCGTAGCATACGGACGGATGTACAGACTGACAGCAGAGTGACAGCAAGGTACTTCGATAGCTTCAAAAACTTGTTTTCCGGGAGCCGAACTTAGTTGGCATCGTTTGTAATTAAGTTCTTTTCGGTTAAAGAATGAATATTTTTTTAATATCGTTTATTAAACCTATTTTTTTTTGTTATATATACATAAAATGGCCTTTGCGTCTGTTACAGACGATTTACGGCGCATTGTCTGAGAGACATTTTTTTTGTTATTTGTTATTTATTTAAGGATTAAAAAATATATGTGATAACGCAGAACGCACAGACGGACTAATCCAATATTATTTAGTTACTGTATTTGACTATGTTTATGTACTGCATTGTGAGGTTGACAAGTACAAGTTTAGTGTGTGGTAATGTCCAAGTGCTGAAGAAATTTCATTATTAAATTTTTAATTATATAATATATTTCGAATTTTTTTTTTTTTTTTTTTTTTATTTCGAAACGGGGTACGGTTAGTACCTCGTTTCCATCTTTCATTACAGTAATTTTGTTTCATTTACAGCTTTGCCTTGATACTCTGAGATAACTTTATTTATTTAATTTCGCCTTTGGGTTTCCGTGCATAGGGGGGCACGTTAAGCTGTCGGTCCTTAGACAATAGTTCTTATGATGTCAGTCCTACTATGTGTTTTGAATAAGCTTTGGATAAAGACAAAAAGAAATAAACAATTATATACCTATAATTGTTTCATCAAAAAAAAAGTTTTTGTGGCCTAAAATTTCTTTCAGTTATAATTTAGTGGACTTTGATGTTAAAGCAGTTTTCTTAAGGTCTTCAAGTCTTATAAGTATGATTGATAGATTACTTGAATTTGAACATAATGGACTACTTATGTTATATTGTGTGAATATTCTATTGAAACTCCCGACTCGCGGCATATATTGCCTCTTTGGTCTAGCAGTATCGTTTTCTACCACATATAAAGAGGTATTTGGTTCACATCCCAAGTTGGATCAAAAATTGACGACGATACGAACATTTTTGACTTGGCGGTGTTAAACCCCCGTGCCAGCACGTAAAAGCTATCGATCATGTACCTGACCTCTTTTAGGTCGCGTCGCTAAATGTTCCATCGGTTCATTACTTTATTTTATTATTGACTGGCCTGTTGGTATAGTTAGTGACCATGACTGCTAAGCTTGAGGTCGTGGGTTTGTTCCCACTCACAAATCTTTGTGTGATGAGTACGATATTTACTTACTTACTTACTTATCGTGTGGGCAGTGTTATCTTAGTGTCAGAGTTGTTCAAGCCGCCCATTAAGCCTCTGACATGGCTTAACGACTGTTGCCTAATGGCTACAACCGGGACCGACAGCTTAACGTGCCCTCCGAAGCACGGAGACGCTCAGAAATTAAACCACTTTGGCGGTCACCATCTATGGACTGACCGCGAGCCTAGTTGCTTGACCTCGCCAATCACTTACGGACTAGTGAGAGCATCTGGTTATACCACATTAATGAGGTATTTAGTTCAAATCTCAAGTTGGACCAAGAATTGACGACGATACGAAATTTTCTCAGTATTAACTCGAAGTCGGAGAGTTGACAGTATTGCACCCCCGTGCCTCTGAGAGCACGTAAAGCTATCGATCATGTACCTGACCTCTTTTAGGTCGTGTCACTAAATGTTCCATCGGTTCATTACTTTATTTTATTACTAGCTGTGCCCCGCGGTTTTACCCACGTTAAATTTTATAAATTATCACAGCTCCTCCCCCGTAGGGGATAGCGTGATAATATGTAGCCTATATGTTGACCCTACCTCTTAGTAATATTCATAATAATATTCATTCAAAATTTCAAGTAAATCCATGCAGTACTTTTTGAGTTTAGCCCGGACATACATACAGACACACAGACAAAAATTCTAAAAACTATATTTTTGGCTTCGATATCGATTCAATTCAAAAAATTCAAAAAGTCATTTATTCCGTTAAAATATTACATTTGTGTGGAATCGTCATTTTTTTACCCTACCGTGCAGTGCATGACGTGGCAGCTACTGAGAAACACTGCCAGAAAACTCAGTAGGAATCCTTTTTTAAAGTATTTATTTCTTAAATAAAGTTACTTTGTATTTAAATGTGTTAATTTAGAGCGACTCAATCCCAAGCTGTTTTGTCACTTAAATAATCAGAAGTTTTGTAGTAAGCCTTGCTACACAATTTGGCTTTTATAATTCTTTTAAACTTATTCATAGACATTTCTCGGATATCACTGGGAAGTTTGTTATAGAATCTTATACATTGCCCCATAAAAGAGTTACTTACTTTGTGGAGACGGGTGGTATGTAACACAAAGTTATGCTTATATCGAGTATTTATATTAGGTCTTTACCTATGAAATTGCCGTTCTGCAGTACTGGCCATTTCAAATCAAAATAATTTTTGTTTGGCTAAGAATTCTAATTTCAAATTAATTTTATTTTAAAAACATGGATTCTTTTTTCCAAAAGTAGTCATTTCTTTATTGATTAGTGTTACATTTTCATCGCATTACAATCTTTTTCGTCATCATGGATACGTTAAAAATTCGAGTAATTATGGAATATGAGTACCGTCGTGGCAGCAACGCGGCACAAGCGGCACGCAACATCAACGACGTTTACGGAGCTAACACTACAAACCAACGCACCACCTGTTATTGGTTTGCTCGCTTCCGTTCTGGAAATTTCGACCTGAAAAATGAACCTCGCGGTCGTCCGAAGACTTTGGTCGACAATGACGAATTAAAGGCGGTTGTGGAAGCTGATGATACACAATCTACGGCTGAATTAGCAGCAGCTTTCGACGTTAGCGTCAAAACAATATTGGTCCATTTGCGTCAAATTGGCAAGGTAAAAAAGCTTGACAAATGGGTGCCCCACGAACTCAATGATCGCCAGCGCGAAGTACGCGTCGAGACGTGCCTTGCACTGCTCAACAGACACACAAATGAAGGAATTTTGAACCGCATTGTTACCTGCGATGAAAAATGGATTCTGTTTGATAACCGCAAGCGCTCAGCAAGTTGGTTGGATCCTGGTTCAGCACCTAAACAATGCCCTAAACGAAAACTTACCCCTAGAAAAGTGATGGTCACTGTTTGGTGGTCTAGCGCCGGTGTGATTCATCACAGCTTCTTACCAAACGGGGTGAGCATTACTGCAGATGTGTACTGTGAAGAACTGAGCACAATGATGGAGAAGCTGGCGCATCTCCAACCAGCATTGGTCAATCGCTCGTCTCCGCTGCTCCTGCACGACAACGCGCGACCTCATACTGCACAGCAGACGGTCTCCAAGTTGCAAGAACTGGGGTTGGAAGCT
This sequence comes from Pseudoips prasinana, assembly GCA_951640165.1. NCBI lineage: Eukaryota > Metazoa > Arthropoda > Insecta > Lepidoptera > Nolidae > Pseudoips > Pseudoips prasinana. Next base: position 9,224,300 of record OX621259.1, on the reverse strand, counting down.
CTCCGTCATCCGCCCTACTCACCAGACCTTGCGCCTACAGACTACTACTTTTTCCAGAATTTGGATAACTTCTTGGCGGGAAAAAAATTCAATACCCGAGAGGCAGTACAAAATGCCTTTGAAGAATTTGTTGCCTCCCGTCCAGCTGATTTCATTAAGAAGGGCATCAATAAACTGCCACTGCGATGGCAAAGATGCATTGATTGCATGGGTGATTACTTCGATTAATACAAATAAAAAAATTCATGAAAAAAATTCGTTTAAATTTTTTCATACAAAACGGCAATTTCATAGGTAAAGACCTATTATTATGAGTATCACTCCTTTTACAGAAGGAGTCTTTATATTTATGCATATAAATTAGATTCTCATATATATACTGACATGCTACAGTCAGAATGTTAATCTTTTTAAACTTCTCTCTCAAAGATTCAAGAAGATTGCAGATCACGTCCCAAGTATCCTTTTAAAAAAATATTCAATGTACAGTTTTGACTTTCCTACGATTTTATTATATGTATAGATTGACTGGCCTGTTGGTATAGTTTGTGATCCTGACTGCTAAGCTTGACGTCGTGGGTTCGATTCTCACACACAAATCTCTATTTATTTATTAATTAATTCATGTACACACAAAAAATACAATAAATAGATAAAAGTACGAAATAATGAATAATACAACGGTGCTGCTTATTTCGCAAGAAATTTCTTCCAGCAGACCCGCGACAGGAAAAATTTTACACAGCCATAATGATGTGTGTAGGTCTGTAATATTAAGTATATTCCTAATTGCATAAATATTATGTCCAATTTAGACTTAACAATAAACTAAATACTAATAATACATTCTATGAGGATGAAATTGAATGATAGTGATTTTTCACTAGTCTTTTGAAAGTGTCAATAGTTTTGCTGTTATTAAGTAAGTTAGTATTTTGTATCTTTGTGTGATGAGCACTATTATTTAATTTTATTGTGTGTTTATCTATAATATGTATTTATTTAGAAATATACATACATACATAGACTCACGCCTGTTTCCCAGAGGGGTAGGCAGAGACAACAGATTTCCATTTGTCACGATCTTTGCACACGTCTTTTGCCTCGATTACTGTCATTATATTCTTCATACATGCTCGCCGGTTTAGGGTGCTTCTGACCTGCCCTAAGAAATATATAAGTAATTTTATCAGTTCTCTGGTTACCATAGTAAGGGCGCTGCCTAGTATGGGATCAGATGGTAGTGTGTTGGTTGCCCTAATATATTTACAGAGAGTGCCTTTGTGTTTGTGCACACACTAGTGCACTATAATAAGTCCCGTGGAAGCTTGACACCATTGAGACTGGCCTTCAAGGCTGGAATCCGACCAAGAGGGCATTATATTTTATAGTATTGTATATTCTTGGTATATTGACGGTCACCGTAGCCTAGTTGGTAGTGATCCTGCCTACGAAGCTGGTGGTCCTGGGTTCGAATCCCGGTAAGTGCAATTATTTGTGTGATGAGCACGAATATTTGTTTCTGAGTCATGTATGTTTTCTATGTATATAAGTATTTATCTATCTATATAAGTGTGTATATCGTCGCCTGGTACCCATAGTACAAGCTTTGCTTAGTTTGGGGCTAGAAAGATCTGTGTGACATTGTCCCCAGATATTATTATTATTATATTCCTGTTTTTTTACTATTAATGTTTAGCTTATGATCTGTGCACCTACCATGCTCTCTCTGCACCACCCTAAGGTTGACTGGCAGAAAATGCCTAGGGCATTAAGTCCACCTTTGTACAATTTTTTGTGCATAAAGTGATAAATAAATAAAAAAAAATCTATTGACTATGGTAACCCATCTCATTCATCTCATTATAAATTACCCCAAATATTCATTCAATGCTTTTAGGTGAAAGGAATCGCGTCAAAATAAGCCCTTCGAGAATATGTACGTCCAACTAAGCCTAGCTGTCTATCAAAAGAACTACTTAATTTTATTCTAAGGATAATAAATTTCGTCGACCAGGTCAGGATCGGCGTAAAGCCCACAAGCTTATTCTATTATAATATTGTGAACCCTTAAATGCTTTAGTCCGCCTGATCCTCAGGCGAATCAAAGTAAATTATTCTTGTCGGTCTTCTACAGATTGTACTTCGGTGAGTGTGCCCAAGAACTCCACGACCTCATCCCACCGGCCCCCTTCTACCATCGGACATCCAGACGCACTGCATCTTACCATCCTTACCTTGTAGCTATTCCACCAATTCGCACTAAGCGTTTCCAAACGTCTTTTATAATGCGCACAGCAAAAGAGTGGAACTCACTGCCTGCGTCGGTGTTTCCAAAAGGTTATAACCCTAATCTCTTCAAAGTTAGAGTGAACAGGCTCCTTCTGGGTAAGCTCGCTCCATCGTAGACTTTGTCTCTGTCATCTCTGACATAGACTAGAGTCAAGAGCAAACCCATAACAAATAAAAAAAAAACATAGCCTTATGAATTTCCAAGATGAAGTGGCAGTGGGCAGGGCACATATTGTTTGTGGGTGGGTATGTCGGACTCGCACCCAATAAATCTAACCAGAGAGAGAGAGCGGTGGCAAGCTCCAATGAACGGTCTAAAATGAGCAACGATACACGGCAACTTATGCACAACAGTAAGCTTGATGGACGCTACTGACAACGCTCAACGTGTAGCTGAATTTTGGGCTGACTTAATTTAGATTGCCATCGACACGCTAAGAAGAAGAATCTAACCTGCCGTGGATTTCTCGGTCTTCTTGGCATCTGATGGGAGAAGCCCCGGGAACTGTTATTGGCTTTAAGGTGCTTAGTAATGTCATTTATACTTATACGGTCAAGTTTTTGACTTTTTAAACAAGCAATTTTGCTCCTTGTATGATAAGGCGCTAAATTATAAATAAACTTACATTTCCTTTAGTTAAATAAGGTGACTACAACAGAGTTTCTTTGTAAATATAGCCTTTACACGTTTTCTATTCACACTTTCTTGTTTACAAAGAAATCAACGACCTTCGCCCCTTCCGTTTTTATAAAATTCTTATAGGTTTCCTCAATAGGTGTCTTTCAATTCACCCAAGTCACGCAAATATACGAGAATAACTTTTGTTGAAACAATGATTTGAATAAATATAACGCGCCGCTCTGGTAGCAATTTGGTCAAAAGGTATTACGTTGATTGCAAACGATCACTTTAAAATTGTTAATACCTCAAAAATGGGAATTCAAATCGGTATGTGTTATTCAACATATCAGTCGGCAATATTTTTAGAAGACAAAGTCGATGTTTAACACGTACATCCTCCAAAAAGGAATCTTAAATTTGATCAGCCTGTGTGAGTTGTTCGTAGCTTAGCGCAGAGCGCCTACCCCGGATTGCTATAGGGGGCTGGTTCGAGACCTGCCGGACGATGAAATTTATGATTTCCCAGTTTTAAATGTAATTTTGTTCATACAATCCGTGTGCTTAAATATCTATATGTACCTAGAAATAACTATTAATTAATTATATATTACTGCAACCATGTTCTGACTATTTACAAGCGCTTTTTTAAAGTCTACGTGAATAAAAACCTTTTTATTTTATTTTAAGATTATATTTTGCATTGCAAATAATGCTATAAACTAAATTTTTACTGTCCTCTTACTAACCTAGACTAATTTTCTCAATAATTACAATACCTACATTTTTTCAATGCAATGCAAACGCTGTCATCTGCGTTATGAACAGTCAGTAAGTGTAAAGTTTAAGACCCAAAAGACAGAGACCATCATCTATTCATCTTGGAGTAACTAGATGTTTCTATAAGGTCTCGTCATTATAGATTATAACTAAAATATTCACCATTGGTTTTAAGCCTATTAGAGCAAGAGCCCACGACCAAGCTCACCTATAACGGATTTTAAATATGTCTGGCAAGATGCAAAAACCATTAAAACTGTCCGGCTATTGAGGTAACAGTCTTATGTAGGTCCCCACGTAACATATATAAAATTTAGCTTTTATACTATAACGACAGTATAATTATAATTTATTAAAGTTTAGGGGTGTATGGCAGGGGGTAGCAACTGTCATAAGTGTCCGGCAAGGGGTGACGAATTTCTAAAGTTATCCCGAAGAAAATAGAAAAAAAAAGCTTTATACTTTAACGAATTTCAGGTATTATTTTATACACCTTTTCTATCTGTTACCTGGCAAAGTAACCATAACCCAAACTCCATATTCACCATATTCTTACCAGCATGGGGACATGCACAGAAAAACTTTCAGCTTTTATAAAGTACCGAAGGTCTGGCTGTCGTGGGCTCTTGGGTTATACTTCACAAAAAAGTATCACCCCGTCGAACATATCCAAATATTTTGATTGACAGCCATGACCGTTACTATTCAGTCTATGAAGCTAACCAAACAGTGACGTCGCATCAATCCGGTTGTAACCGGCTAGCGTGACAGCGGCCATTAATATGGAGCGGGAAACTAACATGGCGGATTTGTTTTGGCGCGAACCGAAATACGATTAATTGATATGAGGCACGCTAACATGGTGTTATACTGTTATCCCGTTTTCGATATGCGAATTTGTGGACGATTACGGAAATTGGTGTGGTTTGGTGATTTTATGGAGGAAAAGTTGTATTTGTGGGAATATTTGGATAAGGGAGAATATAAATTTTGAGTTGTTAGATGATTTCAGGCTTTTCAGGGTCCCAAACCCGAAAGATAAAACGGGTCCCGGATCTGTCTGTTGGTCTGTCACCAGGCCGTATCTTATGAACCATGATAGTTCGACGGTAAAAATGTTCACAGATGTTGTATTTATTATTATTATTTGACGGGCCTGTCAGTTGGCGTGGTTGGCAAATGCTTGCTTTTCATGCCGTAAGTCGTGGGTTCGATTCCCAACCAGGACAGATATTTGTGTACATGAATGTTGGCTGTAATTATCAGGCTTGGGACATTCTTACAGACATGTTCATGCACACAAATATCTGTCCTGGGTGGGAATCGAACGTACGACCTGCGGCGTGAATGGCAAGCATTTACCAGCCACGACAACGCCGTAGATATAGCATGGTATTGATTTGAGGCAATAAGCAGAGTTATAGAAGGTACCTTAATGATCTCCTTCCTTAACCATCTCCCCAATTCCTTTCATTATATTCTCATAATAACAACCCCATCTCAAGAAACCAGTTACTACTTAATGAACCGAACGTAATGTGTATACAGATTTATTTTCCCGTTTCCCTTTAATAATAGGAACATGTTTGTTCATGAAAGCATGTTGTCGACTCTAATACGTATTCTGAGAAATAATTAAATGTCTCCTTTGAGAGAGATTCATTCGGTTCGGCGTCTTTTGATTTTATGTATTAAGGCGCACAAAACAGTACACATGTATAATTAATTAGCTTGGAACATTCTTAGACTAAGCTATGCTCTTATACATGTGTGCTCTGGAGCAAAAATTAAAGCAGAAATGACATTTATCGTTTTGTATCGAACCCGTCCGTTATTTGGGTGAGAGTAGTTTTACAAGCAACTCTGTATAATGCTGGTCATTCACTATTTTTTTTTAATGTTTACAAAAAGATAACACTCGCATTAGGGAAATAATCCCTGTGTCGCGGGGTACTTTACAAACATATAATAGACGGACATAAATTCCATCCAGACTCTGAACAACTAGTTATGGGTCACACAAATAGTTGTCCGGCGCGGGACTCGAACCCGCGACACGAAGCGGCGATGCCACTATCTTAGCCGCTGCGCCACACGTGCAGCCAAGCCACAATCAATTTAGACCACTAAGGCCCACTTGCACCAAAAGATAGGCTAAAATAAACTAACTCGAGTTAAGTAACTTCGGGTTAATTCTTTAAAATTTTAACTCACTAACTCCGTGCTTTTCTATTTTACGTTGGTATCATTAAAGAGTTTTTGTTCCGTAATGTAATCCAACCAAATATGAATGAGTGAAATATTTATACACCTCTTTTTGTCACTAGAAGACTTTGTATATGACTGTCTCATGTGTTAAGTTTTTACAAAGACATTTCAATTTGATCGTCTGGTTTGAAAATGAAAAATAACACCGAGTCAACTAACTCGGTGTTATTTTTCATTGGCGCAACAGAATGTCGAGTTAAATTTTTAACGAATTAGCCCGAAGTTACTTAATCCGAATTTATTTATTTTAGCCTAGCTTTTGGTGCAAGTGGGCCTTAAAATTTTAATAAAAGAACCCAAGGTTAGTTCCTAACTTGACTTACTTAACTCGAGTTGGTTTAGTTTAGCCAAGCTTTTGGTGCAAGTGGGCCTTAGTTGATTTAAATTTCATTCCATCTCTCTCTTATATAGCTCGTATGAAAAGAATAGGGCATACATAGAACTGTTAAATTACCATAACTGCATATAATTCGCGCATAATTAGTTGTCAGGTTCTTACGTGTAACTTATTGTCACTCAATATTTTGCACCAAAACTGAATTACATACATACATAGACTCACGCCTGTTTCCCAGAGGGGTAGGCAGAGACAACGGATTTCCATTTGTCACGATCTTTGCATACGTCTTTTGCCTCAATTTCTGTCATTATATTCTTCATACATGCTCGCCGGTTTAGGGTACTTCTGCCCTGACCAAATCGGAGACGTTCTCAAGAAAGGCTTGAGAACGTCTCCGATTTGGTCAGAGAATGTTCGACGAGGTCTTCCCCTTCCGATTGTTCCATTCACACAAGCCATTCATTCATCCTTTCTAAATGGCCAAACCATCTCAGCATTCCTTTTTCAATCTTTGTGACTACATCCTCTTTCACACCACAACGCTCTCTTACATCAGTAAAACTAAATTGACAAAACTAAAGATCCGTCCATTTCGAAAACTATGTTAGAAATAAATGCAATATAATTGATGGACACTAAGTACATCTAGCTTCAGAATAACTATTTATGGGTCACACAAATAGTTGTCCTGTGCGGGAATCGCCGAAAGTGGCGAGGCAAAGTCTGTCCTAACCGCTGCGGCACACTTGTAATCATGATATAAATGATTATTTTATTCGCATATATTAATTTAAATTGAAGTTCTGTCAAGTAACTTGTAGGAATTAAGTCTAGAACGGTAAATTTAACTCTTATCGACTGCCTCTCTTCATAAGTACTACGCAACGCTCCTCCCAAAATTAATTTTGTTCCCCTCATATTGTTCGTTTGTTATTACTTCTAGTTCATTAGTTATATACCTAAGTTGCGGTGAAGCCTAATAACGCGGTATTACATTTGAGCCTTAAATATCAGAAAATAAGGACTTTATTGCTACTTAATTTGAGGTTTATTTTTGTGCCTGGGTTGTAAGTTGTATTAGACTTGTGTTATTGTCTTTGGATTCCTATATTTCTCTCAGTATGCTTATATCAGCATATATGAGCAGTAATCGACTTTATAGGACTCTTACAGAACTTTATAAAGTATGTTAAATAAGTTTGGATGAGTCTATGTAGTTTAAAAACAATTAGACTTAAACTAGATAATTAAACATAATCATCTCTTGACAATAACTTGATACGAGCTAGCTAAATATCATTGCTATAGTAAAATAAATTTTATAAATGTTTTCATACAATGTGTATCTAAATATCTATGTTACTAAGATATAATAATGTATACAACTATAGTACTACAAACATGTTCTGACTATTTACAAGCGCTTTTTTAAAGTCTACGTGAATAAAAACCTTTTTTATTTTATTTATTTTAGTTGTGTTTTGTGTAAAGGGTTTGAGCTCGACTTAAGAGCTTATACACACCACGTTTTTAAGCGCGTCGTTGAGACGCGTTTGTAGCGATACACACGCGCGTTAGCATCACGTTTGTATCGATACAAATAAAAACAAACTGCTCTGCATAGCTGGGCATTAACTGGTTAATCCGCTAATCGTTAATTAACGAAGTTAACATTTTGATTAACGGATTAACTGGTAAAAATGTTATCGGACACGTTAACTTCCGTTAATATGCAGAAGTCCGTTAATTGTTAACTCTAGAAAGATAACCTTATTTAAACTGCCATTAAAGATAACCATACGCTTCTGAGGCGCATAATACATTTATATTTTTTATTATTATTAAATACCTGAAATTGAAAACCCGAACATTCTCTGACCAAATTGGAGATGTTCTCAAGGAAGGGCAGGTCAGAAGTACCCTAAACCGGCGAGCATGTATGAAGAATATAATGACAGTAATCGAGGCAAAAGAAGTATGCAAAGATCGTGACAAATGGAAATCCGTTGTCTCTGCCTACCCCTCTGGGAAACAGGCGTGAGTCTATGTATGTATGTATGTATTAAATACCTTTTTATCGTATTTATTAACCCGATAGTTTTAATGTGTGGGTATTGAACTTATAATGAATAAAACTTTATTAGTTAATTTATTTATATATTTGAAACATTAAACTTAAATCTAAAAACCTAAAAAAGAACCAACAAAATTCGGAATCTTCCGTTTACAGCAAATTAAAAACACAAAATAATTAATTTTTTCTCTAAAAGTAATTAAATTATTTCTTATGAACTACACTCGCGAGCAACCAAATCGACTCAAGCCTTGTCGGCGCACACATACATTGATACAACTAAAATCATGAATGGAAATTATTAAAATGATATGTCATTCGAAAGCTTAAGATGTCAGCTTTAATTTGATATCATTATCATTGAAATCCATCCATCATTTTTGAAATAAATGATGTCTGAATGCAAGAGTAGGAAAAACGGGAATTTAGGAAAAAGGGTATGTGTCTCGTATTTGACAAATTAAACAAAAAAAAATTAAAAATAAAATTATTTTATTTAAATCAGTATTTCGTATTGCCCTAATTACATCCCGCAGTCTGTTTTTCATGGACCTTATCAATTTTTTGACATTTTCTTGAGGAATGCCGTCCCACTCCTCTAATAATGCTGTCTTTAGCTCGTCTACGCTTGAAGGGACTGGATTTCTGGCCCGAACTCTTCTTTTAAGCTCGTCCCATAAGTGCTCGATGGGATTCATGTCAGGACTGAGCGCAGGCCAGTCCATCGTGCGTAATTCGACCTCTTGCAGAAACTGTCGAGTGACTCGTGCCGTGTGGCAGCGGGCATTGTCGTGCATTAACACGAAGTCTTCACCGACAAACCCTGCGTAGGGCACAACATGATCCAGTAGAATGTCGGTGATGTACCGATCAGCTGTTAGCCCGCCTCCTCGGCCGCCCCCAGGCACGAAAACAAGTTCGGTTTTTCCCTCTAAAGAGATACCAGCCCACATCATGCAGGAACCGCCGCCATATGCCACTGTTTCAGCGAAACAACATTGGGCAAATCGTTCTCCCGGACGCCTGTAGACTCGGCCTCTCCTGTCACTGCCATGCAGACACATTCTGCACTCATCAGTAAACAGGGCCGATCGCCATTGCGCAACGCTCCAATTGAGATGCTCTCGAGCAAATTGAAGGCGCGCTTGTCGGTGGCCTGCAGTCAACTTAGGGCCCGTCGCAGGTCTTTTTGGCGTCAAGTTGGCTTCCTTCAAGCGTCTTCTCACTGTCCACTCGCTGACAGCCACTTGTCGTACACGTCTCAGTTCTTGCTGCACATCAACGCCCGTAAGGTGTCGATTGCGCAGCGAGGTTGAGACAATGAAGCGGTCGTCTCTCTCTGAAGTGCACCGGTGGCGGCTCGTTCTTGGTCTCCGATTGAAGGCACCAGTCTCTTGGAACCGTCTGTATACTCGGGATACAGAAGACTGGCTCAAGTGGAGCTGGGCAGCGATTGCTCGCTGACTTAACCCTTGTTGCAACAAGGCAACAACTTGAGCGGCTTCTTCTGGTGTGGTATCCATGGGTTAGCGAAAACAAGGAATGCAATTTACGGAGATGTGTACCGGTCAACCTGTAACAAGCAACTGATAAGATAAACCGGAAGTGGGGGGTTTTATAGCGGGAGCAGGTAGCGCAAGTCGTGGATTCCTAAAGAGGTAATTTACGCTGACGGCCAATTAAAATGTGTCAATAAATCAGCGCTTAGTTTTTTTTAAGGTATTGATGTTAATTGAAAGCCTAATTCTTCAGCTTTCGAATGACATATCACTTTTGTAATTACCATTTATCGTTTTAGGAAAATCAATGTATATGTGCGCCGTCTAGGCTTGAGTCGATTTGGTTGCTCGCGAGTGTAGTTAATCAACTAAAAAATAATCAGAGAAAATTATAATTATTTGGCTCCATATTTGGTTTCATAGATATAGAAAGCCATTTTTTGTATTCGTCGTAAACTCCAGTTGGCGCATGTTATCTTAATGAAACAATCTTTTTTTTATTCCTGCAAAAGGTACGATGCCGTCTTTTCTCGACTGGAGATTCTTCTTCATCAACTGTAGAGGTCTACACAACTGATTTTGGAATAACATTATGATAGTTTCTCGCACATAATCGTCCCCGGGCGCAATGGAACATTTATGACGGACTAGGACATAAGCAATCAGCATCGCTCGCCTAGCCTGACCATACTCTACTCATCGTTTAGTTTTACTATACTACGACTCTAAATAAGAACCTCAAAGCCTCAGGCTCAACGTCTCGCACAAAAGTACACCTCCTTAACCATTGACGTAAGGTCATATTAGACATAGACAAATTCGTCTCCTCGACCAGCCCGCGAAGGCAAGAACAACCGAACAACACCTGTTCTGCGATTAACCCTACTTATTCCAACTCTGGCCCGAACAATTGCGTCCTTTCGACCAGCCCACAAGAGCATAGATCGGACGACACAGTCCCTACGACCAGCTTCACTATCTCCACTTCTGGACCGGACAAATGCGTCCCTTCGACCAGCCCGCAATGGCATGGACCGGACAACACCGTCCCTTCAACCAACTTCACTATCTCTACTTCTGGACCGGACAAATGCGTCCCTTCGACCAGCCCACAATGGCGTGGACCGAACAGCACCATCCTTTCGACCAGATTCACTACCTTCACTTCTGGACCGGACAACACCGTCCCTTCGACATAGCATTTCCATCTCTGAACCGAACAACGTCTTAGCCGTTATTATGTATGATGACGTGGACCGGACAACCCTTCAATCACCACACAACCGACCCCTCACAGGCCACATCATCGAAATCTCATTGGTCACACATGCAGCGCAGTGCTTCCATTCGGAACGTCGACCAATATAAGTCAGTCCCTCAGACCAAGCACTCACCGCTAGCACATTTTTAAGCTCGTAACTGAAACCTTTAGATCCGGCGCTATTTCTCTCCACCAAAACCCATCTCCAACTTATAGGCATCTATTATTGTACGTCGACCCTTACAAATCAGCTCTTTCAAACCCATACAACTCGTTAAATAAGTCCACAGCAGTCTCAATATCCCCTGATCATTAGAAACCATCTCCCATTACACAAACCGCCGTCTCGGCCGTCTTCAAACCATTACTATAATACCTCAAAGATTCTGGGATATCATTCACACACGGCAACCTGTTTCGGTTTCCAAACTAAGCAGAGCCTGCATCACGGAAAATTTACAACCGTTACAACACATATACCACCTTTCCCCTGCAAACACATAGCCAGTAATTGCCTAGCCAGTAGCTGTCTAGCCAGTAGCTGTCTAGCCAGTAGCCTAGCCAGTAGCTGCCTAGCCAGTAGCTGTCTATCCCGTAGCTGTCTAGCCAGTAGCTCTCTAGCCAGTAGCTGCCTAGCCAGTAGCTGTCTCGCGAGTAGCTATTTAGGCAATAGCTGTTGCACTATTAACTGGCTGCCTAGCTAGTAGTTATCTAGGCAATAGCTGTCGTTCGATTAGTTGACTAGCGTTTAGCTACCTAGGCAATAGCTGTTGTACGATTAGCTGCCTAGCTAGTATCTATCTAGGCAATAGCTGTCGCACTATTAACTGGCTGCCAAGCTAGTAGTTATCTAGGCAATAGCTGTCATACGATTAGTTGCCTAGCGAATAGCTATCTAGGCAATAGCTGTTGTACGATTAGCTGCCTAGCTAGTAGCTATCTAGGCAATAGCTGTCTTTTGAGTAGCTGTCGTTTGAGTAGCTGTCTAGCGAGTAGCTGTCTTTCAAGTAGCTTTCTTTTAGCTAACATGATTGCACAGTTACAGTTTCACGGGCCGGTTAGTTTGATTTCCACCCCGGACAGATATACATTCATATGTGTGCATAAACATGTCTGTTGGTTTGTATTTACAAATAAAAGTAGTAGGTATATGTAGTATATCAATCATCTGGTTTCCATAGTACAAGCTCTGTTCGTGCATCATCGGCACTCGTCGGCTGGCATCGGCTGGAGCGCGCGGACGCAGGTGCTCGCCTGGTCTGACGGGCACTCTCGGCGGACGAACCGCACCGACGACACGCGCGTTTACATATTCTTATATATATAGTCCATGTTTTAATTATATTATCTTGTACTGCATAAACTAGTATTACAGTCCACTAGTCTTTCATTTACAAGCTCTGCTTAGCTTGGGATTAGAAGGCCGTGTGTGAAGCCCACAATCCCAGGATTTTAGATAATAAGATATTATTATGCTACCTCTATATTTGGCATCATTGGAGCAGCCATGATCCCAAAGCTATATTTATGCAATCTAGGCAACAGCTGTCTTACGATTAGCTTCCTAGCGAGTAGCTTTCTACGCAATAGCTGTCGTACAAGTAGCTGCCTAGCGAGTAGCTATCTACGCAATAGCTGTTGTACGAGTATCTGTCTAGTGAGTAGCTGTCTAGCGAGTAACTGTATTAAAGGCAATTATAGTTGACTTGGGACATTTTTTTTTACTTTTATACTGTATTCTACTATGTTTATGCGTAACTGCATTACTACATTATTACTGCATTGTGAGCTTGTCAATTACAAGTATAATGTATACCCATGTGCTGAATAAATATCATTACTAGCTAGCTAGTATCTGTCTAGCCAGTAGCTGTAACAGCTGTCTTAAGATTTGCCTAGAGCCAATAGCTGCCTAGTTAGTATCTGTTTAGCCAGCAGCTGTCTAGCGAGTAGGTGTCTAGCCAGTAGTTGCCTAGCCAGTAGTTGCCTAGCCAGTAGCTGTCTAGCCAGTTGCTGTTTAGCCAGTTGCTGTCTAGCGAGTAGCTGCCCAGCCAGTAGCTACCTAGCCAGTAGCTACCTAGCCAGTAGCTGTCTAGCCAGTAGCTGTCTAGCCAGTAGCTTGTCTAGCCAGTAGCTGTCTAGCCAGTAGCTGCCTAACAAGTAGCTGCCTAGCCAGTAGCTGCCTAGCCAGTATCTGTCCAGCTAGTAGCTGCCTAGCCAGAAGCTGTCTAGCCAGTAGCTGCCTAGCCAGTAGCTGTCCAGCTAGTAGCTGCCTAGCCAGAAGCTGTCTAGCCAGTAGCTGTCTAGCCTGTGGCTGTCTAGCCAGTAGTTGCCTAGCCAGTAGCTGTCTAGCCTGTTGCTGCCTAGCCAGTAGCTGCCTAGCCAGTAGCTGCCTAGCCAGTAGCTGCCTAGCCAGTAGCTGCCTAGCCAGTAGCTGCCTAGCCAGTATCTGTCCAGCTAGTAGCTGCCTAGCCAGAAGCTGTCTAGCCAGTAGCTGTCTAGCCTGTGGCTGTCTAGCCAGTAGCTGTCTAGCCAGTAGCTGTCTAGCCTGTTGCTGTCTAGCCAGTAGTTGCCTAGCCAGTAGCTGTCTAGCCTGTTGCTGTCTAGCCAGTAGCTGTCTAGCCAGTAGCTTGTCTAGCCAGTAGCTGTCTAGCCAGTAGCTGCCTAGCCAGTAGCTGCCTAGCCAGTAGCTTGTCTAGCCAGTAGCTGCCTAGCCAGTAGCTGCCTAGCCAGTAGCTGCCTAGCCAGTAGCTGCCTAGCCAGTAGCTGCCTAGCCAGTAGCTGTCTAGCCAGTAGCTGCCTAGCCAGTAGCTGTCTAGCCAGTAGCTGTCTAGGCAGTAGCTGTCTAGCCAGTAGCTGTCTAGCCAGTAGCTGTCTAGCCAGTAGCTTGTCTAGCCAGTAGCTGTCTATACAGTAGCTGCCTAGCCAGTAGTTGCCTAGCCAGTAGCTGTCTAGCCTGTTGCTGTCCAGCCAGTTGCTGTCTAGCCAGTAGCTGTCTAGCGAGTAGCTGTCTAGCGAGTAGCTGTCTAGTCAGTAGCTGTCTAGCCAGTAGCTGTCTAGCCAGTAGTTGTCTAGCGAGTAGCTGTCTAGCCAGTAGCTGCCTAGCCAGTAGCTGTCTAGTCAGTAGCTGTCTAGCCAGTAGCTGTCTTGCGAGTAATAGTACCGAAAGGTTTACGTGCTCTCCGAGGCACGGGGCTGTAATACCGTCAACTCCGTCAAATTATAGTGAGAATTTTTCTTAACAGAAAAATAAATCTAAATCAATTTTGGTCTTGATCTTGGCTATTTTGTTTTTTATTTCTCGGGGGCTGAAGGCTGACCTTACCAGCGAGTAATCTCTGTGGTGGTCAGGTCCTCAATTTTTGTCAAAAGATGAAATGTACAGGCCAAATATGCCCAATAAATGCGTGAGACAGTATCTAACAGAAATAGTATATCTCATGTCATAGATAATAACTTAATTTAATTTCATCAATCACATAATCAGTCATCTCATAAACTAATTCATAATTTCATTACTTAATTAATTTTCAGATTTTAATATATTACATTATAATCACTTGCATATTGGTCATCAATTGTATTGGCCTTGTGGTGGCAGAGACTTGGCTAAAATAATAGTAAAAAATTTTATGTTTCAAAAATAAGTCAAGCTATTTAAATGGGTCAAATTACCTACATCAAGGATTCATTTAAAATTACCCATTTTATTGCAGCGTAGCTTATGCCAGGCCAGTATTGTTAGCTATTCGCAAGGGGAGGGGGTATAAGCTTATAAATGCCTACCTGTGAATATCTTTGCCTCACCGTCAAGACCGTTCATGTCGAGCTTGTTACAGATCTAACAACTTTCTCCGCTTGAGACCCTCTGCTAGATCGGCGGCAGCACCCGCTATCCTAGAAGTAGTTTGGAAGTGCGAAGGGGCCAGTGTATCTACGCACGTAGCATCCCAAACCAACGGCCGTCCACGACTCCAAGGCACCAATGTCAAGCCGTCGGGTCTCTTACCATCGCTACGTGAAATACCGTTTGGCTCCAAAGTAGCCGGCACGTTAACAGTGGCAAGGGCCCGACGGATGATATCATTTAGGGCAGCGTGACGAGAAAACCGCCCTTCACTGCGGCGGTAAGAGAGGCCATGGTGACCTAAACGGTCTACCTCCATTCCGCAATGGCAGGTGTGTGGTTCAGTTCTGCAGATGCTGAGACGCAAACCGTTGGCGATAGAGAAGCTGTTGTTGTCCATTAATGTTCCCAAGTTGGCTGATGGTATTGCATGAAGCCAGGAGCCCGCCTCACGTTCACTAGTGGCAAGGAGACGAGCCCGAGTTTTAAAATCGCTACTATTATTGAGAAGCTTGCTCTTAATGACTTCACAAAGCGGCTCATCCCATTGCCTCTGCGAACTGAGTAATTTAGGAAGAATGCCGTTCGGGCAGGCCACAGACCAAGCATTCCTAGCTTCCTCCATGCCTATCAAAGGTATATCACCGAGTGATGGGCCGATTATTTTGGCGTATAGCTTGGCGCTAGCGTGGATAGGTGATAGAAAAGCTGGTAAGGAAACACTTGTAATTTTGCGGATGCCTATGCCTCCGAATCGAATCGGGAGAGAGGCTTGGCACCAAGAACTATCCGTTAGAGAACAATTCAAAATTTTAATTGATATATTTTTAATAGTACTATCCAAACTTGTCAAAATCGAGTTTTTGTTCCAAAAAGGACCCTAGTTGTAAAGGTTGAAGTTTAATATTTAGTTTTCGGTGAATGTGCCTGCAGCAGACTTTAGAAGCGATTCTTCTGTAGGAACAACCTATGGCTATGGGCCTGACACCACCATCATTTTTTTTAAAGTGCATAGTTTTGCGCCATAAAGGAGAGGCGCGATCCGTGCATGCACTTTGCCCATAAGCATGAAATTAATTAGGGAAGTGACGTCTTTCAAAAGAGTCCGGCCGGTCTCTCCAGAGGCACCAACTATTAAATCTTTAAGATGTTGGGGGCTAAGGCCATCGAGACCACCGGCAGAACCGTTTTTAAAGGATAGCAACGCCGCCTTAACCTCCTTATATGTTACCTGCATGGGTTCTATAGGGTTTGACGATATCGGTGGGAGGAGAGGTCTTTGAGCTGGTGGATGCTTCTTAAATAGGGCTGATAAAGTTTCAGGCGTGTCAGGAGTAACTACGTCATTGGCAAACAAAAGTTGGGCGGCCCCTCTCAAATCACCGTCGCTCACTTTGGATTCAACTTTATTAAAAATGTTTTGAGCAGTAATTTGCCATTTATTCTAGAAGGGTCTGCAATTAGAAGGTTATTGTTATTGAAATAGGTTGAATGTGACGCTGAACAGTTATTTTTTAAAGAAGTAGATAGTGAACTCTTACTGTCTGAGCAGTGTAATATTTGAAAAGGAAAAGACAGCAATTGCTCCCAGGAACGTTCTGTATTATCGCTAATTGCCTTTTGAATTTTGGAAGACAAATTTTGAGCTATTAAAATACGTGCACCACGAGGGATACGTTTTACTACGGAAATTGGGTACCTTGTTATTGGGTATTTACATACACTTGTACTTGTCAAGCTCACAATGCAGTACATAAACATAGTTTAATACAGTAATTAAAGCAACAAAAATATTTTGAATTAGCCCGTCCTTGCGGTCTGTTTCGTCACATATACTACTCTGTCAAGAAAGTACCGGGAAAAGATCAATAATATACAAAATTTTTGTTATTCATCCAAATTTATTTTATCACCTTCAAAGTATGCTCCTTCAGAAACGATACACTTACGCCAACGAATAATCCATTCATCAAAACATTTTTTAAACGCTGCTTTCGGAATTGAGTTCCGTTCTCGCCGCGAATTCTCCTTTATGTCTTCTACCGATTGAAAATGGGTACCACGAAGTGGTAATTTGAGTTTAGGAAAAAGAAAGAAGTCAGCTGGAGCCATATCTGGTGAATATGGTGGTTGCTGGATGGTATTTGTTGAGTGTGGCCAAAAATTCGTTCACAATGATGGCCTAGTGTGAAGGCACATAATTGTGGTGCAAAACCCAAGAATTTTCTTTCCACAAATCTGGCCTTTTTTGTCGATTTTGCTCTCTTGAACGCCGCATAAGGCTCAAATAATATTCTTCATTTACCGTTCGACCTTCCGGTAAAAATTCAGAGTGCACAACACCGCGATAGTCAAAGAAAACAGTCAACATGACTTTGACTTCTGATAGACTTTGGCGTGGTATTTTCTGTTTCGGTTCAGTTGGAAGGCGCCACTCCGAAGCTTGTTGACTAATTTGCATGTCAAACTCGTAAACCGACGTCTCGTCACCAGTAACAATGCGTTTCATGAATGTTGGGTCGGAATTGACTCGTTCTACCATGACCTCAGCGACTTTCATGCGATTGAGTTTTTGGAGAAAATTCCGATCTTTTGGGACTAGCCGAGCGGCAACATGTTTCATACCCAAATGATTAGTTAAAATGGTACGAATCGACTCGTGAGATACAGAAAGTTCGGCAGCTATCTCTCTCAGAGTTGAATGAGGATTTTCAGTCACTATTTCCTTCACTTTTGCGATGTTAACTTCAGTTGCAGACGTTGATGGCGTACCAGATCGAGGCAAATCTTTTATCACATCTAGACCGCTTTTGAACGCTTTGAACCACTCATAAGCACGAGTTTTTGATAAAGTCGATTCACCGTAAGCCTTCTGTAACATTTGCAGTGACTCCGAACACGAAATTCCATTAGCGATGCAAAATTTAAGACAAACTCTTTGTTCGATATTTTTGTCCATTATGAAATTCGCAATACACACTATATATGATATTACTAAAACCAGCACTGTATTTAATATAAATAACAGATGCAACTCAAACTCCGCGCCAAATGGAAAACAGTTGTGCTTATCTAACAACAACAAAAAAAAAAGAAAAATTTGAATTTGGAACCATAATCAAATCATCCATTCCCGATACTTTTTTGACTGAATGTATCTATCGAATCCTTAAATAAATAGCAAGTTACTAAGCTATTATTGTTACATGTAGCAATAGTATATTAAAATTAAAGAATTGAAAACAACGAGCAGTTGGCTAGCGCAAAAGGCTCTCAACCAGTAGCTTAATTTAGGCGACTAATACCTGAGGGCACCCTTATGGGGCTATAGCTCAGGCGGCCGCTGAAGTTAAAAGATGGAATTCTAAATAGGGGTCAGATCACTTGCACGGGAATATGAACCCACGATCTTGAACATGCTACCGATAGACCACTCCTTGGTATATGCCTTCCTTAGAGTTCTATTTAGATGGATATACAACTACTACCCTTATATGCTCTGTAGGATAAAATTGCGCTGTCGACGCGCGTCGACGGTGCGTTTAAAAAACTTGGTGTGCATAGGCCCTTAAATCAAGGTATCTGACGGATTGATGAAATGCCCTCTCCTAACCTAAATTTCTAAACTGTGAACTTTATGGTTTAAGCTCTTTTGAGCTTGTCATTCGAAAATTAAAAATTCAATATCCTGTAAATGTGCGTCATCTTCTTTCTTTTTTTCCGGACCCTTTAATTGTCAATGCCTTCATTAAATTTATAGCAACTAACAAGATAAATCTGTAATAGTATCTTATTTAGTGTTTATTCCTCTTATATAAGTATGTTTAATTCTACTAACAATTATTATGTGTTTGTCTTTGTTACAGGTACTTAAATACTTCCACAATTTAATTTTTAATAATCTTTCACTTGCCATCTTCTAAAACCCGTGTATACCCATTACATGACACTGGCAGAAATTACTGACAATTCGCCAGATTGCCATTAAAAAAAATATCCTAAATCGGACGAGAGGCCCGCCAAACATCCCCAATACGATACGACCCCTCACCTATTTCTGCGTCAGTAACCGCCCAGAGTCGAGGTTTAAACCCCAAAGGGCTGTCCTCCGGCGCGGGTACTTAGTTTGTAGGCTTAGTTTCTAGACGGCTTGAGTTCTCGCTCGCCGCTATTGTCTGGTGAAGCAATGAAAACATCCTGGGCTAACAGTAAACGTCATTTTAAAAAAGAATACAAAAAGGCAAACGTTATGCTGCCTTAAACGCTTACCATCCGGTGGAAAGCGTGGTTTCTCAAGTTTGTTGTACAAAAACTAAAAACAAAACGGCCAAGTGCGAGTCGAACTCGAGCCCGAAGGGTTCCGTACCATTCTGTATATAATAATGATAATAATAAAATCTGGTTATTTCCAAAATCATGCATACAATATATCATACTTAACTATGTATAATCTTGAATTAACTAAGATTTTTTTTATAGTTAAGGAGTTGCGAGATAAATAACAATTTTAAAAAGGGATCATTAAATTATTCGTTTTCGAAGTGCCATTTAAGTACATTTGTTATATGACATATAAAAACGCGCAAAAACTTACTTTTGTTTGTATGGGAGTAATATTTGTTTTTTCTGTTTTTTTTTTGTATTTGTTTTTAAAGCGGCAACATAATAATAATAATATGCTGGGACATTATTAACACACGGCCATCTGATCCCAAACTAAGCAGAGCTTGTACACATGGCTACATATCAAGCTAAATATGTCCAATTTAAGCTGACCGGTCATTGTATGGAAATAATATACAACGAGAGATCAGCTTAGACTGGAAATGTATAGCTTTATGTGTGGCTCTGTGTGCTATGGAAATCAGATAACTGATATACTACTATTATTTTGTAAATACATACTTATATAATATCAATAAATATATATAATATTTAACTAGAAATATTATGTATAATTAACTGTACTACTACAAACACGTGCTGCCATTTTTTTTTTTTTATGTACAAGCGGTTTTTTCAAGTCTACGGGAATAAACACCTTTTTATTTATATAAGTATGTATTTACAAAATAAAAGTAGTTTATGTAGTATATCAATTTACTGGTTTCCATAGTACAGACGCCAGCACATCCAGCTATCCCAATCTGTCAAATTTCTTCAATTGAAAGGGAACCTTATGCTTTTGTGATAAAGTAGAAAATCTATAAAAGTAATTTGACAGATTGGGGTAGCTGGATGTGCTGGCGTCTGTACCTAGGTACTAGCTCTGCTGTAAATAATGTCCTAATATATTATTATCTTAAGTAATGTAAAATCTAATAGTATCTTAATTATAAGTTTAAACAACATTATTACAACGGAGTTTCCGGGCAACATCTAAGTTATAATTTTAAATTCGAAAATAATAATTGTTTTTTTTTTCTCAAAAGATATCGCCCGTATTAGGTAATATAATCCCTTTGTCGCGGGGTACTTTACAAACATATATTAGACGGACACATATTACATCCAGACTCAGAACCACTATTCATGGGCACACAAATAGTTGTCCGGTGAGGGAATCGAACCCGGAACACGAAGCGGCGAAGCGACTGTCTTAGCCGCTGCGCCATCCGTGCATAATTACTGATATTATTACATATCTATACTTGGTGATTATTATTCCTTGTTTACTTGACTGGCTCCTGAGACCTTGTATAAGTAAAGATGAGTATGTTGCAAATACGCTCTCTAAGAGCCTAGACCCTAAGATCTTTTTTTTCATACGAAACACGATACATTCATCGGAATCTTTGAAAAGAAAATCATCTTCTCATACAGCCTCTGGTGGTGAATTGACTCATCTATGCCTCTAAAGCCATCGGAATTATACGAATACGCTTTTCAAATTGGTATAGTTGCTTGTGAGAAAAAACTACTTTCATATATTTCCTTACGCTATTTTGATTACGCTCAATTAAAGCCTCCTTCGCTATCAAAGCGCTAAATCAAAGCATAATCGCATATAATAAACTACCTGTGCCCGCGACTTCATCTGCTTATTTTATAATGTTTTTTTTATGCCCTGCCCACGCTGCGTCTTCCGGTTCGTGGTCGCCACTTGAGAAAGTTTCGAGTATTCATAATATTAGTAAGGATTAGCGAACGTTATGGCAGACGTGTTGACGTTTCTCTCCTCATTAAATTTCGTAAAAATCATGAACGTTCAACATGGTGGGCAAATATTTGTGTGATGAACATGAGCAGTTGTGTGTTCGAGAGTGATTTATCTATAACTAGCTGTGCCCCGCGGTTTTACCCGCAAACTTAATAAAATAAATGCTAATCCAGGAAGTCAGCTAACTCAATACCAAATTATATTAAAATCGCTCTAGCCGTTTAGAAGTATACACACTCACAAACTTTCGCATTTATAATATTGGTGTGATAAATAATATATTTAGAAATATAATCTATGTTTATCAGTCATCTGGTTACTATAATACAGGCTCTGTCAGATTTGGGATCATATGACAGTGTGTTAGTTAGTCCCAAAATATTTATTTA
This sequence comes from Pseudoips prasinana, assembly GCA_951640165.1. Taxonomy (NCBI): domain Eukaryota; kingdom Metazoa; phylum Arthropoda; class Insecta; order Lepidoptera; family Nolidae; genus Pseudoips; species Pseudoips prasinana. The sequence goes on along the minus strand of OX621259.1, from coordinate 9,202,771 downwards.
TTTATAGTGTCAGCGGCTAAACCATTTCGCATGCAACAAATGAACTTAAACCATGCAATTTTCGGTAAGTTTACTGCGGCGAAGAATTTTTTTGTGACATTAGATGGAACGAGTCCAGAATAGAACCAGATTCTGCTGTGGATTCTGTCTTCTTAATAATAAAATGAATAATAAAAAAGGTTTTTATTCACGTAGACTTCAAAAAAGCGCTTGTAAATAGTCAGAACATGTTTGTAGTAATACAGTTATTATTTCTAGTTGCATATTACAGATATTTAGGTACACGGAATGTTAAAACATTTATACAATTTATTTTAAAATAGTAGTGATATTTAGCTAGCTTGTATTAAGTTATTGTAAAGGAGATTATGTTTAGGTTTAATGATTGAAATTTATATTTTACTACATATTGTCTGAATGTTTCTGTCTTGATGAGAGTAGAGTAATATTAGCGATAAGTTTCCAAAGAGTTAACGCTAATATTACTGTAGTAAAAGTAACTTTTGTGTACGGAGTACGAGGAGAGGTTTTATCATCATACACGATTCAGTACGCTGAAACAGGACAAACTGTTTATTGACGAGAAAAAAGCCATCCACCCTGTATCCTGCTAGTGTTAAGGGAGAGCTTTTTTAATGGTAGACCCTACACGTTAGTACATAATCAGGTTTTTGTACATTTTGCCGATTGGCGTGGTTCGTTTCCTACCCAGGACAGATATTTGTGTGCATGAACATGTATGTTTGTCCTAAGTCTGGGTGTAATTATCTATCTAAGTATGTATTTACAAAAGGAAACTAGTAATTGTAATATATCGGTTATCTAGTTTCCGATAAGTTCCCAAAGAGTTATCGCTAATATTTCTGTAGTAAAAGTAACTTTTGTGTACGGAGTACGAGGGGAGGTTTTATCATCAGATCACGATTCAGTACGCTGAAACAGGATAAACTATTTGTTGATGGGAAATAAGCTATCCACCCTGTATCCTGCAAGTGTTAAGGGAGAGCTTTTCTAGTAGTGAACCCTACACGTTAGTACAATATTAGGTTTTTGTACATTTTGCCGATTGGCGTGGTTCGTTTCCTACCCAGGACAGAAATTTGTGTGCATGAACATGTATGTTTGTGCTGAGTCTGGGTGTAATCTATACAAATAAATAAAATTGGAGTGTCTGTTTGTAATATTGAAATAACCGGTTTTTACTACATTAATATGAATATATATACGGTACATACCTACACAAAATAATTTTTTTTATAATTTTTGTCTGTCTGTCTGTCTGTTTGTTCCGGCTAATCTCTGAAATGGCTGGACCGATTTTGACGGGACTTTTATTGGCAGGTAGCTGATGTAATAAGGAGTAACTTAGGCTACTTTTATTTTAGAAAAAGTCTTTTATTTTACCAAAAAACTTAAAAATAACTAAAAAAACTAATTAACACGCGGACGAAGTCGTGGGCACAGCTAGTTATCTATATAAGTATGTATTTACAAAAGAAAACTAGTAATTGTAATATATCGGTTATCTGGTTTCCGTAGTACAAGTTCTGATTAGTTTGGGATCAGATGGTATATTCACACAGTTTGCCATAGTGACCGCGCTTGGCATGCGATTTGGCGACCGCTGCTAGATGCTACCCGACTACCTGTTATTCTTTCTAGGCTGGAAAACATAATATATTGTTATCAAGTACTCAATAGCCGCGCAACGGTTATGACGTAGCTGCTATGTTATAATACTATGATTATTTATTTGATTAGTGATTAACATTTTATTAATTACTATAATAATTCTATAATAATTTTACATCTTAAAACTATTAATAATCGATATTATACTTTCAAATGGTTGTCACTGATAAAAGTATAAATATGGTAGGAGAATTATTAAGGAGGCATTCTTTGTACGACGGTAGATGAGAACGTTACTCTGTTCGATTAAATATTGTGTGTGGAAATTATGTCGGAATTTTAATGTGCAGAACCTACGAGTGCGTAACAATATAGTTTTTAAATAAATAATAAAATAAATGTTTCCGAAAGCATAATCTGTCAATTAGAAAAAATTAAAATCAGTTCATAAACCAGTGAAAAAAATTACGTTACATACAAAGAAATTAAAGTATACTGTAAAATAACTGGGTTAAATTTAATTAATAGTAATAATATCTTGGGACAATGTCACACAGATCATCCTAGCCACAAACTAAGCAAAGCTTGTACTATGGGTACCAGGCGACGATATACATACTGATATAGATAGATAAATACTTAAATACATAGAAAACATCCATGACTCAGAAACAAATATTCGTGCAAATAATCTCCACTTTTCAGAGTCGGTCAATTAAGAGAAATGCCGAAAGAAGTTTAAGAAGGTATTTCAAACAATGAAAGTAAAGTATTACTTAAAAAAAGGTTAACTTAAACTTAAATAATGTACTTAACTAAAGAGTTTTATTATCTTCAATTTCAATAGAAGTAAGGAAACAAAATTACTGTTCTTTCCATCCAATTCGCAATTTCAAATCTTTTTCAATTACCTAGACCTATAAATTTATAGTACAATTTCGAAATATAGCAAAACGCTTCTAATGCCACGATAGAACGGTAAAATAAAACTACGCAAAGAGTCGATAGGAATTGCGTGCCAGTGCGTAATTCAGATCACATCAGTAGAACTACTCTTACTGAAAAAACGCTCTTAATTCCCGCGTCATAAAGTCTTAAGGTAACCTATTAGTGCTCATTTAAACAACACATCAAAGGAAATAATTGTGTTGGAAAATAGGTCGTATTTCTATCAAGTTAAAGTTGAGCTTTTACCGTCAAAGTTCGCTCGGAATCTCATTATTCTAGCCTATACTTAAACTCTGATTGTCTGTTAAGTATTTTAGTACATTATTGAAACGCTTGTAATAATATGGCCCGACCTCGGGTATTGTGTTTAGGAAAGATTATTATGAACGAGTTTTTTACATTTATGTTGTTAGGTAATTTTGGTGGAATACAGACGATAGAGTGTATGTAGTATGAGAATTATGTTAAAGATAAAAATTATGATCTTCTTATTTATTATTATGTTATTTTTGCGTTGTATCCGCAAAACTTTTGGTCTTTTTAGGGTTCCCTACCCAAAGGGTAAAACGGGACCCTATTACTAAGACTTCGCTGTCTGTCTGTCCGTCTGTCACCAGGCTGTAGCTCATGAACCATGATAGTTAGACAGTTGAAATTTTCAGTATTTCTGTTGCCACTATAACAACAAATACTAAAAACAGAATAAAATAACTATTTAAGGGGGCTCCCATACAACAAACGTGTTTTTTTTGCGTTTTTATAGATAATGGTACGGAACCCTTCGTGCGCGAGTCCGACTCGCACTTGGCCGGTTTTTGTACTCTTTTACAAAACTTCTATATAGTTGCGAGATGTGGACTCTTCATTCCTAGTTTAATCAATAAGAATTATCTTATTTAATTAATTATCTTGTTTATTTCTACTATTAAGTTGACTTCCTGTTTGAATGATGTGCTATGTTAATGAGAATGTTGTTTACACCTGTAATTGGTATACGTATCAGACTGTGACTCTGGAAATGTTCTATATTTCTATTTTAATGTGTATTTTGTTGGTGTTCCATGTAATAAATAAATAATAATCATTTATTTTGGCAAAGTCTGTTTACATGCCAAACTTTAAATTAATTTTAAAAATATACATGTATGTCGAATGCTAGATGAAATTGAACGTTAGTGAGTGAGAGAGAAATGTAAGTAATGAGTGAAAGAAAGAGAGGAATGAATGTCGAAGAAAGGTGACAGTTAGTTGAACATAGTTGGTTACTAAGACGGAACGAAAGGACGACAAGATTACTATATTTATTTCTCTTTGTGGAAATCCGAAATATACAATTATTGTGAAACTTTGCTCAGTATTTTATTCCTACTTGTAATAGTAATTATATATGTCATCTTACAGATAATTATGCATGCACATTCGTACATAAAAACCAATATATAAATCCAGGTACAGACGCCAGCATTCATGTACATAAAAAACTAAGACAAAATTCCAGGTACAGACGCCATCACATCCAGGTACCCCAATCTGTCAAATTTCTTTTATAGATTTTCTACTTTATCACATGAGCATAAGGTTCACTTTCAATTGGGGAAATTTGACAGATTGGTGTAGCTTGATGTGCTGGCGTTTGTACAAAACTTTGGAACACCATCGAAAATATCTAAATATCTATGTTACTAGAAATAATAATGTATACAAATTTGTTACTACAAACATGTGCTGATTATTTACAAGTACTTTTTTAAAGATAAATGAATAAAAAAAAGGGAAGTTTGAACACCTAAGATGGCCGCCGAAGCCAAGGAAAATACTACATTGACTTATCAATGTGGTATCTTTATTTAGACGCTACATGCCTAGTGTAATCATTATAGGTAGGCTTCAATTCATGCTAATATATTGAGCGGTTTAATTACCACCATGTTTCTAGTCGGCGTCGTCAAAAAGATTATTTGAATGAGGGAACGATAGTGAAAATCAGTCCTACGATCTTTACGCCGCGCTTATCTAACATCGGTGCCATAAAATATCCTTACCGTAGGAAATAAGGTACATTACACTAAAGTTTTTCTTCCAACTGGTAACATGTACAAGTTCGTTAAATTTCCATATTGTACAACCGAACGGCGGGCGGAAGGTGCAAACAAGACCTGAAGGATAAAGTGAGGTATGATCACAGTGACAGCGATGACACTTAATCTATAAAAATAATCTGGGCGTCTACCGGCTAAGTCGCCTAACATCGTTTTCGTGAAAGGCGTTCAAATAAATGAACGTTAAAAATGACTTAATCAATCGTTAAATCGGCTTCCATGAGCATATGTGACGTCATAAATGGTCCGGAATCGATTGTCAACGTTGAAACCGATTCAACGATTGATTAAGTCATTTTTAACCTTTATTTATTTGAACGCCATTTCAGAATTGGATGTTCGGCGATTCAGCCGGTAGACCCCCTGATAGATCCTCATTTACTGACACGACTTATGCGCTCGTCGCTCGCGTCTTTTGTCCAGTAAAGCAATGAAAGCCTCTTTGACAACTTTTTTTATTGATTTTGGAGTCAAATGAGCTAGCGGCCCACCTGATGGTAAGTAACCGCTACTCATGGACATTTACAATGCCAGGGCAGAGCAAACCGCTGCCTATTGTGAGATTAATAATCTTTTTAAACCTCGCTTAAAGAAGGATCTGTTATAGTGTTGGGGAAACCCTGCAGCAGGTAATTGGATTGCACGTGTGGCTCAGCAGCTAAGACGGTCGCCTCGCCGCTTCGTGTCGCGGGTTCAAGTCCCGCGCCGGAAAACTATTTGTGTCGCCCATAAATAGTTGTTTTGAGTCTGGATGAAATTTGTGTCCGTCTATTATATGCTTGTAAAGTACTCCGCGACACAGGGAATAGATTACCTAGTGCGGGCGTTGTCTTTTTTAAACAAAAAAATAATAATTCATTCCAGAGTCTGCACAAACGTGGAATGTATTGCAAACATCAAATAAATAAAACACTTATCCCAAAATATCAAAAATGGGATATCATAAATGTAATCGTTCGGCGGGTCTCAAACCAAAAGCACCCTCTATCAATCCAGGGTAGACGCTTTGCGTTAAGCTACGATCGATACATTTAATTTAAGATTCCCTGGGTAACAACCTTCCGGAGGCTGTAGGTGTTATCCATCAACTTTCTTTTCTAGAAACATGGCCTGTCTTATTAACGCTCAGCCCAAACCCTTGGTCCTGAAACGAAATTTTGCAGGCTTCATGATGTAGACAAGATATCGTACTTTATAAAAAATTCTCATGGAAAATAGAATAAAAGAGAAACTGAATTCCACGTGTACCGAGTCACAACACAAAGCTAGTTAAAAGCTAATCTATTCATTAGCTTAGACAGAGTATACACTGGACGAAATACCCAAGTAAATCTACAACTGCAAGGTGCCTGTAAAGTTCAGTATATACACTATTTACAATGTAGCACTGCAACTTGAATAAAATAAATCTGACAAGGAATTAAATTTATGTAAATATTTTTTTAGCTATAAATAGAAGAATATAATAATAATAACAAGCCCGGAGTTTCTTTGTGGCTTTCTTCTCCGGGTCGTCCACCTAGGTAGCTAGAGAAAACCGCAGGCTAGCTTGGGTAGGTTCCTCAGCGGCGAGGATCGCTTTGGCCCATTAACGCGTGGTCGGTGATCCCGTGCATGTGATCACACCCTCATTTAGAATTTCGTCTTGTTGCTTTAGTCTTCCATTCTCTAATTTTAATGTAGTAGAACTAAATTTCAAAATAATATATTAGTAACTTGTTATTTATTTAAGGATTTCAGAAAATATATGCGAGAAAACAAACCGCACGGACTGACTAATTAATTTTTTTTGTAACTTTTATACTATCCACTATGTTAATGTACTGCATTGTGACCTTGACAAGTACAAGTGTATGTTAAAACCCAAGTGCTGAAGAAATTTCGTTTCATTTCATTTCGAATCTAGTAATACATGGTGTGGTTCAGTTCCTGGATTAGATTACTCGCGCTAAAGAAGAAGAGAAGAGTTTTTTTTTATTATGTCATGACCATGGATGTTAAATCCTTCAGTCGTAATAAATAGTGGTTACATTATAGCATTAGCGTTTTCGTCATTTGGTGAGCATATGGCCTTCGAATCTGATTGATGATCCAAAGGAGACAGCAGGATATACGTCCACGCAAAGAAAAAACAAGGAAAAACGTGTAGCTAGGGAAATAATCAAATATAGCTAGTAATTTATTTAATAACAAAAATACATGAACTTTTCTGTCACGGGCAGGTCAGTGGGAGCTAGGCTTTTATAGTTATTACTTAGTCTTCTACTTAGAACTTATCACACAAACACACACACTTTTTCTTGTTAGTCACATTCAAAGTCAAAAACGTTCGTCATAATAAGGTAAAATACCTACCCCAGAAGGCAGTGGAGGGTTTTCCTTCTATGGAATTTTCGTATCAACACGGAAAATCAGAATTCATGGCAATATGGCACTTATATACGTTGTCTAAAGATCCACAATATTTACACGTAAATCTTGAATTTGCATAACTACGCTCCTGCAAAGAAATTCATTTGTGATGTGCATAAAAGTGTCAAGCAGTGTTCCTAAAGGCATCAGAGAACTTCCATTAATTCGAATGAAAAAGGTTTTGAAAGAAGCCATTTTTTATAAATTCTGTACAATTGCTTGTACATAAATTATGTAAAAGCCATTGTACATAATATATTTTTTAATATTAAGGATATTTTGAGTATAAATATAATAGAAAGTTATTATATAACGTGTAATAGTTGTACCAAATATTTAAACTAAGCTACTTCTTATGTAAACCATTTTTTTTGTATGTCAGTACGACAAAATATGTGGAACTTATTTTAAGGCTCTATCTGTCTGTATTTATGTTTTTTGCGAATTAATTAAATTTGAATTTATACCAGTTTAAATAAAACAATGTCTCGAATGTCTCGATGCGTCTTTTTCCACGTTACCGCCAAAACTCAGAAGGGTCTATTGCATGGGGGTATTACCATCTATGTTTATTTATTATCTCAATTTATTTATACTTTCAACGTCCTAGTACATTTGCAGTTGCCTAACACGTCCGACCAACTGTTATATATGTTTATTGCAATTATTTTAAATATCAAAGGTTTAATCGAGTGTAATTTATTGATAAATATTGACATTATTTTTTAAATATTTTTATTGTAAAATTGTAATTGTATGATTTATTTATGTGTAAATTCAGATACAAATTATTTTGTTTATGAATAAATGACTAAATTAATAAAAATATACAATCGGTACATATTACAACGGTTGCATACTTAAGAAGTACAGACGCCAGGACACCCCAATCTGTCAAATTTCTTTTATAGCTTTTCAACTTTATCACAAAAGCATAAAGTACACTTTCAATTGGGGAAAATTTACAGATTGGGGTAGCTTGATGTGCAGCTGGCGTCTGTACAATAGAATTTTGTAATACAATAGTCATATCAGCCGGAAGACGTATTGCTGCACAAGAGCCTCCCCAAGAATAAGGAAAGATAACATAATCACCACGCTTCATAATTCACAGAGAAATGCTGCTGCCCGTTCTTTGGTAAGTGTTCCATTGGGACGGCTTTTACGCCCGCAACGGGTTGATAACAGGTGGTGAATTTGTAGCCATCAACCACACAACTCATTGGATTATAACAGTGCTGGGTAAGAGTTAAAATAACAGTATTCACTCAGTACTTGTTATCCAAAATCAAACTACTTAATCATACTAATATTATAAAGGCGACAGTTTGTGAGTGTGTATGTTTGTTACGTCTAGACGGCTGGAGCGATTTAAATAAAATTTGGTATGGAGTTAGCTGACACCCTGGATTAACACATATCCTATAATTTATAATGTTTAATGCGGGTAAAACCGCGAGATACAGCTAGTATAACATAAACATACAGAAATTAGTCCTACTATCCAATTAATGCTACTTCCTATCCTATCCTACTAATATTATAAATGCGAAAGTTTATGGAGATGGATATATATTTGTTACTCTTTCACGCAAAAACTACTGGACGGATTTGATTAAACTTTGTAGTAATATAACGTATATGTCAGAATAACATATAGGCTATAATTTGTCAAGTTTAACGTGGATAAAACCACAGGGCACAGCTAGTAGCGCTAAGGACGATGCTCCGTATAAAGCAGAACGAGACATGCAGATACCACTTTATAAAATTAGAAATTTTGACGGCACCATGTTTTTATATTCTTGTTTTGTTGACAAGTTTTGTTAAAAATTTGCTCAAATTCGATATTGATGAGAAACGACAGCTGAGAGTGAGTACTCTTAGGAAAGGCTTACCTTCTACAATACAAACTAAATTTAATGTAGTTCAGCATAGTTCCAGAGTACAATCTGTGAAGACAGATTCTATTGTTAGCTTGTTATATAAGAAGTTATATAACAAGCTAACAATAGAATTTAAAATTATAGATAGAGTTAATTTATTTAAAAACATATTGAAGACATATTTATTGATTGCTATCATAGTGTTAATGAGTTGATAAATAACAAACGACAAATGTAATAATGTATTCTTGACCCTTATTTATGATAGTTTTTGTTTGTATTTCAGATTTAAGATTCTTATTCTAACACAATGTAAATTGTTAAGAAATAAATTACTAATGACTTACCATTATTACCTACTCCGTATTATTATCTATAAAAAAACGAGCAAAAAATTCACGTTTGTTGTATGGGAGCCCCCTTAATTATATATTTTATATTGGTTTTTAGTATTTTTTGTTCTAGCGGCAATAGAAATACGCCATCTGTGAAAGTTTCAACTATCTAAGTATCACTGTTCATGAGATACAGCCTGGTGACAGACGGACAGACAGACAGCGAAGTCTTTGTAATAGAGTATCGTTTTACCCTTTGGGTGCGAAACCCTAAAAACGATATTTGACTTACATAATCATATAAAAATCCATATTTTGCTATTATAAAACAGAGCAATACCACATCTTGTCGATACCTATCGGGAAATATCTCATCTTGCTAAAGGCTGAAGCGCCATAAACACCGGCAACTGTTTACCGTTTTTTATTTAACATCTCGAATGCAGTTAGTCTAGGAGGCTTTCATTGCTTCACCGGATGACATATATAGAAGCGACCGAGGGCTCAAACCGTCTAGCAAAATAAATACACTACAAACTAAGTACCCATGCCGGTGGGCGCCCGCTTTGGGGTTCGAAACTTGACTCAGGGCGGTTACTGGCGGGGAGATGCGAGATAGGCGTATCAATTTAGGTTTGTGCAACTTTCGCTCTACGTTAATACGCGACGCGAGCCTCTCTTCCCATTTAGGTTCGGAGAGGGCATTTCATCGATTCAAAGTTTACCGTAAATAAGATGTCAATATAGAGGTGTAATCGCGTTCACTGCGCCCCCACAATGGAAGCCCTTCAACGTCGGCAAAGTGTTATATTAAATATACGAGGTATAAGTAAACTCGTGAGAATGACGAGCGTTAGAGAATGTGTATATGTAAATTTATATTTATTAACATAGCGATATCTGTGAATAGATAGATAGAGTACTCTTTATTGCACCAAAAGAAACAATATATGACTTACAAATAAACAAATACAGGTACAATCGGCGGTCTTATCGCTTTGTAGCAATCTCTTCCAGACAACCGTTGGGTGGACAAGGAAAACAGTAAGGTAGAAAAGGCGGTAGCTGTAAGTGTACAGTCAAATATTCAAAGTTATGTACTTATATACATTTTACATAAACATACTTATATTTTAAATACTAATAATACTATACTATAATAATATACTATACATACAAAATATTATACATCTATTCAATTAAGGAGTTTTGAAAAAGGTGGTTACGAAAAGCAGTTAAGAGATAAAAAACATAAATCATTAAGATAATTTAAAGCGATAAAAAGTGTTTTTTTAAAGAAATTTTGAATGAGGTCAGAGTTTGTGCACGCCTTATTTCTACAGGAAGTAAATTCCATAGCCGAGCTGCTTGGACAGAAAAAGATTTATCATAAAAATCTGTAGAGTCCACTGGAATATGTAGTTTTAAGTTCTCTGATGATCTCAAAGACCTAGAATGTGTATCACAAACGAATTCAAACCGTTGCTTAAGGTAAATAGGAGCTGCCGGATTAAACAAAATATTGTAAAGAAGACAAAGTATGTGAGAATGTCGCTTATTTTCGCTATCGAAACTATGTCATTTTTTAAACCTTTTGCAAATACCAGCTCTACTAGAGAAATACTCTATATTACTGAGTATTTATTAACTACTAGCTGTGCCCCGCGGTTTTACCCGCGTTAAACTTTATTTTTAGTTGTTATAGCCTATGTGGTAATCCAGGGTGTCAGCTAACTCCATACAAAATTTGATTAAATTGCTCCAGCCGTTTAGACGCGAAGAAGTAACAAACACAGACACTCACATACTCACAAACGTTCGCCTTTATAATATTAGTGTGATTTACATAAAATAATCATCATCATCATCATCATGTCAGCCTAATAACATCCACTGCTGGACAAAAGCCTCCCCATAAGATTTTGACAACGGAGTTATGTCAATATGCTATAATCGCGCATAGCCTAGTAGAAGAAGCGTAGGAACGAAATCTAGCCCACAAAGGGAAAAGCACTGTGATTGGAAAATCTTATCATACCTTAATTTTTTTTATATAAAATAGGATGGCATACCAGCAAGTGGGTCACCTAATGGTAAGGACCATGACAGTACGAAATAAATAATTAACCAATATTTTTTTTTTTCTTTATACATTATTGGGTATGATAAGTACTATAATTAGTGCGGCTGGAGCTTAAAAAAGGAAAACCTGCGCTATAAGCACCAGCATCTTCCAATTTAATTATTTAATGTATTATAATTATACACAAATATTAAATTAATGAAATTAAATGTCTCGCATTATTTACATTATGTGTTTGAATGGGAGCTTGAGTGTGTGTGGATAGGTGAGTGCGGGTGTAATAAGTGCATGTGTGTGTAAGTGTTGTGTAAGTGTTGTAATAAAAGTAAAGTGTAAAATTATAATGTTAATTAGATGGATGAATAAATGCTTCTGTTTCGTCATAAGTAAGTTTTTTAAGACTAATTGATACCGTTTCTTTCAAGTTATACTTACGTTTGGTGAGTAGGGCTGGTTAGTTGTTTTTGTTGTATAGATAGCGACCGAGAAAGTAAAAAAAAAATATGTACAATTTTTTTATTTGTTTTTTGTTTTATAAAACAACGCCCGCACTAGGGATCTAATCCCTGTGCCGCGGGGAACTTTACAAACGTATAATAGACGGATACAAATTACATCCAGACTCCGAACAACTATTTAATTAATGGGTCACACAAATATTTGTCCGGCGGGAGAATTAAACCCGTTTAAGCCGCTGCGCCACACTCAAAGTGACTTGTTTTAACGTTTGCCGTATCCATAGTGCAAATTCTCCTTCATATACAATGATGTCACAAAAACATAAACACGCGGTTTTATACAACATAATTTACCATTAATTACATAGCGACACATAGCGTAACATAGCATGGTGTTCCGCGTATAAATCGTGCTAATTCATGTATTATGCAAACAGACAGGGTCTCATATCTAGCATGGCATTGTATTAGTCTACTTAACCTCACGTAGATTAAGTTTGTAGCCCCTACTATGGATACGAGGATTTGTATACTTTTATTAGCTATGTGTGGTGACGGTGGAGAATATCAGAATATCATTACCCCATCTCATCCCTTGGAGTGCGTGGAAGTCGACCCGAGGGAAAATTTAAGAGAGGTAGGGCACAGCGTTCCTTCGCTCAAAGAGCAGCCCGACTGGGGAAGTACCTCCACCTTACAGAAGACATTTCTTAAAATGTTGTGTTCTGCGTGTGAGTAAGGTTGCCAGAGCTCAACCCCAAATATTTGACCATGAGGACAGTAATATTATCATAATATTAATCGTGGGAGAAAGACTTTGTATTTACACAAATTGTTCTGACCGAAGAGTACAAAATTTAGAACAGTTCAAGTTCATATGGAGAAGGAGAGCAAAGCTAATCTATACATATAATAAAATCGTAGAAAAGTCAAAACTGTACATTGAATATTTTTTAAAAGGATACATGGGGCGTGATCTACAATCGATATCGAAACCAAAAATATAGTTTTTAGAATTTTTGTCTGTTTGTCTGTATGTATGTCCGGGCTAAACTCAAAAAGTACTACATTTAATACTAGGATTTAATTAAAATTTTACATGAATATTACTAAGAGGTCGGGTCAACATATAGGCTACATATTATCACGCTATCACCTACGGGGGAGGAGCTGTGATAATTTATAAAGTTTAACGCGGGTAAACCGCGGGGCACAGCTAGTATTTTTATAAAATAGGCATTAGAAGTACAGTACATTTTATTTAAAAAACATTTCACATTCTGCCATGCTTTTGAAACATTAACAAACAGAGAAGAGATGACATAACTGAATGTCAAAACTGAAAATAGATTAATATTATTTGTCTTTAATGTCTTTGACAATAGTCAAAGTCAAACGTTTATTTGCGACTAAGTGCCCTGTACAACACTTAGTCGCAAATAAACGTTTGACTTGATTAACCTAAAGACCTTATCTAATAATAATATTAGGTACAAATTTGGCTCTTAGTGGCCTTTTGCAGGCATTGCAAGTTTAATGATTAAATTAGGAATAAATGTCCTTTATTTCAATTACATTATGTATTTGTTTATATTATTCTATTTTTTTGTGATATAAATATTAGTAATTAAAAGTGCAAGTAGCAATAGAACCTTTATGGTCTTTCGAACAAGTGCGATCTCCTGTATTAATTAATTGTGCTCAATAGTTGGTAAGCGACCCGCGATTTTAAGCCCCTGGGATCGTGGTCAGTCTTAAGACCATCTAGACTGAGTGCTAGCCCAGAGACTTAATTAATAATAATAATATCTATAATAATAAAAATATCTGGGGACAATGTCACACAGATCATCCTAGCCCCAAACTAAGCAAAGCTTGTACTATGGGTACCAGGTGACGATATACATACTTATATGGATATATAAATATTTATATACATAGAAAACATCCATGACTCAGAATCAAATATTCGTGCTCATCACACAAATATTTGCACTTACCGGGATTCGAACCCAGGACCACCAGATTCGTAGGCAGGAGCACTACCAACTAGGCTACGGTGACCGTCATATTATTCTAATATTTAAGTGATATAAATATTAGTAATTAAAAGTACGAGTAGCAATAGAACCTTGGTGGTCGAATTTCGAACAAGTGCAATCTCGTGTATTAATTAATTGTGCTCAATAGTTGGTAAGCGACCCGCGAGGTTAAGCCCCTGGGATCGTGGTCAGTCCTAAGACCATCTAGACTGAGTGACAGCCCAGAGACTTAATTGGCACCTAATGTGACTGTCTGAATACATATGTACTTCGGAGGACACCTTTAGTATTCAGTTCGGTATTGTCTCCGGATGGGCATGTTGGATTCGCACCGAGTAAAACTAACCTGCCGTAGACTTCTCTTGGCACCTGATGAGGGGAGCCCCGGGAATGCGGGTATGCTGCTCCAGTTCTACCCTTTTGCACCATATCCCATATGGGACATACCGTGAGAGGGCTTTAGATTGCCCTCCCCTATCACCGACTCCTGCCAGTCCGGCACAACGACTGCGCCACAAACAGATCGCACTGATTCCCATGGCGGCAGTAGAGGACACTTCTCATAATTCCACTGCAGCCCCGAGGAGAAATCAGAGGCCTACGGAAGGCCTGATCCATTCTTATACCAGGTTAACCATTGCCAAAACTTTTGATTAAAAATAATACTATTCGACTCAGCCATTGAGCTAAATTTACAGACGCCAGCACATCCATCTACCCCAATCTATCAAATTCATTTATAGATTTTCAACTTTATCACACAAGAAGAAATTTGACACATTGGGGTTGCTTGATCTGCTGGCATCTGTGCCAAATACATTACATGTACACACAATTGACACGAAGAATGAGCATGTGCGCTACGCATTGGAACGCTCAAAAAGCTCGCAGAGCATTTGTAGCAAAATTTAGTTTCAATTTGGTCGCATCAAATTAAGCGCGTGAAGTTTGCTATATATTCTAAATTTGCGGTAACGTGAACTAGATTTCCCATTCGCTCATTTATTATTCATTTTCGATTCTATTTTTGATAGAATCACGCTGTAGCACTAGTGAGTGGTATTTTCCAACAGCTTTAAATTAGTCTAGTTTATTTGGACACGACTTTGACGATTGACGGTCATCGTAGCCTAGTTGGTAGTGCTCCTGCCTACGAAGCTGGTGGTCCTGGGTTCGAATCCCGGTAAGTGCAAATATTTGTGTGATGAGCACGAATATTTGTTTCTGAGTCATGGATGTTTTCTATGTATTTAAGTATTTATTTATCTATATAAGTATGTATATCGTCGCCTGGTACCCATAGTACAAGCTTTGCTTAGTTTGGGGCTAGGAAGATCTGTGTGACACTGTCCCTAGATATTATTACGAAAAAGACGATGACAATTCCTGACACATGTTTTCAAGTGAATTCTTCTATAAGCGTGTTGAGCACTTTTGGTTGAACAAATCTCATGGAACTCACGTCATCGTCACGTCACGTCCCCATGAGCTATACAAAAAAATTATACGGCTATTGTTTATTTATATTATTCTTTCCTTAATATAATAATAATAATTACCTGGGACATTATTTACTCACGGCCATCTGATCCGAAACTAAGCAGCGCTTGTACTATGGAAACCAGATAACTGATATCGACACCCGCTACGTATACGTATGTATCTGCCAGATACACGAAACGGTTTTTATTGCATTTTTGCCATCTATATACCTATATTTACCACATATATTTTTATTTTATTCTTTCAATTACCCCAACATACTTATTTCTCAAACGTATAATTGTTTATCTGCATAAGTTAACAAATAAACACAGCGTACAATCATTTATGTTCCAATTACATACTTTGACGCGGGGGAAAAGGGCGCGCGGTGCGGGTAACTGCCGGACACTCAGTTCTCCGTCGGACAGCGAGTTGTGCGCGCGAGTATTGCGTTGTTTTTTACCATGTTGAGTGAACGTTATAAATTTTTAAGTACATTAAGGGAAGATGCAATTAAAAGACCAAAGATTGCTGTGGACCAAACCATAAGTGTAACATTAGACCAGTTAGACTCGCCATCAAGGCAAGGTAAGTTTTATTAATTAAATATTTTATAATTATTAAAGTATATATATTTTAAGTGCACCCATAAATTTAGATTAATACCTATACTGTAAATATTTGAACACGTCTTAGAATAAAAATCTATCGTAATGACGACAAACCTGCAATTTATTCATTCCCGATGCATAAGTATGTAACTGCGCAGTTACACATTTTTACGTCGGAATTTTGTTTGATTGAAAGATGTATTTAGGCACTTACATACTTATTTTACGGAATTTGTTTAAAATGAAATCAGTTAACTAACACATATATTGTTTTACATTGGATTTTATGTTAATTATTAATATCTATCTGTATACTTAGATAGTTTTACTTTTATGAAATGATGTTGATTATCATAGAAAATCGAGTGTTTGATGTGGTTTGGTTGTTTCAGATACTCCAGTACACTTCTTAAAATATTTCACTGATGAAGACTTGCAACAAATGGCGGAATTCATAGAAAATAGTGACGAAGAATCAAGTGCTGCAAAAAACCATCTGAAAACCTCAGAATGTTCCAGAACACATTCCGCAACTGTCACAAGTCCTACAGCTTCCGTAATTTTGCCAAATATCTCTCATGACCCCATATTGGCAACAATAACGCCCCAATCACCCATGATAAGCAATGTCAGTTCAGGTATTCGAAATGATATTTCTATTGAGTCGCCAAATTTCTCGTCAGTCATAGCTCAAGCAATTACTCAGTTAGATTGATATATTACCAGCTCTTACGCCAAACGTTGTCATATCAGTTAGCTCACCTATGCCAATACAAACCCCGACAACAGAAAACACTTTTGGGATCAAACAAGGCCTGGTATATTCTGCTTCGAAAAAGCTTTCATTGCAAGGCACTGTTATTCACGACAAAAAAGATATCCATAGACATACTAAGAAAATTACTGAAGAAATGATTGCAAGTGTTTGTGATCATGTGAACAGCTTTGCACCTGTGGAATCGCATTATGTCCGAAAACGTACGAATAAAGTATATTTAGATGGATCTCTTACATTCGCTCGAATGTTTCTGCTTTATAAAGACTGGAATGATCCTCAAAATTAAAGTAAAGTCAAAACAGCAAGACAATACAGAGACATTGTCAATAACAATATAAATTTGGGGTTCCACGCCCCCAAAAAAGATCAGTGTGATGTTTGTCATGTGTATAAAAACTTACCGCGTCCTGTGACTAAAGATCAGCTTAACACATACAATACCCACATGAGAAACAAAACTATAGCGCGAAAGCTAAAGAACAAAGATAAAGAAAGCACTATGAAATCAAAAGAAGTACTCACAGCGGTATATGATTTTCAAAAAGTGCATGGAATGCCCTGTGGAGAAACTATTCTTTATTATAAGAGAAAGCTAACTGTATTCAATTTTACAATATACGAAATGGGAAGCAAAGTTGCCAAGTGCTATGTTTGGGATGAAAGCACTGCAAGCCGAGGAGCAAACGAGGTGAGTAGCTGTTTATATGATTACATGAAAGAACATAAAACATTCAATTTTTGGTCCGACAATTGCGGGGGACAAAACCGCAATCGTATCGTTTTTGCAGCCTTTTTACGAGCTGCAAAAGATTTTGAAGTCACTATAACTCATAAATATTTTAAGAAAGGCGATACACAAAATGAGGGTGATAGTGTGCACGCCCTTATCGAGAGAACAGCCAAGAATAAAATGGTGTACACCCCCGAACAATGGTATGCCCTCATAAGGTGGGCCAAACAAGATGGAAACCCTTACTTAGTCCAGGAAATGACTATTTTAAATTTTATGGATATTAAAGCTCTGCTCCCTGGATGCAACTGGACTACAAATACAAACAGAGAACGAGTTTTCTAGTCTCAAATAAGGCAGAAATATGGCCACAATTATCTGACAGGATACAATATAAAACAGATTTTTGTAAATAATGCACTAAAGACCCCCAAAACAAGATCAAGGAACCGCATAAGATTAGACAACAGTCCACTTTCAGCCCCTCTAGCAAGAACATTGACCCAAGCTTACGAGGGGAAATTACCAATACCCGAGGCTAAACTTCAGGATTTGAAGTTCTTATGCCAAAATTTTGTTTTACCATCTGTTTATATGAGTTTGATCGAGGGCAGGAATGAGAACCAACATGACAATGACATGACAACAGGAATGAAGAAGTCATCTTGTGACCTCTGTACTAATTAGTTGACTACTGTTGTGGTCATAAAACATTAATGATAGATTAAAACGTGTAATTTTATTACTCAATAAGCAAAATATAGAATAAAACCTTGTTAAAATCATAATAGCAAACAATGATAGTTCAGTAATATAATATTAAATTTGATCTCATTACAAGAATGTCTAAATAGCTTTATGAAACGACTGATTTATATAATTGATAAGTAATAATTTTATATACTCATTCTATTTAGAATTAACATTGCGTTATTTTGATTTTTGTTTAAGTATAGAATTTTTACGAAATGAACAAAAATTGCCTTTAAGGCATTTTTTATAATGATGATGAATATTTTTATTATTAGATAGTTTTACATAAGTGATTTCCAGTTTAGTAAGAACTTATACCTCATAAAACAGAAGAAAAAAGTCTTTAATTTGAAAATTCCCAAACACATGATGATTTTTACAAGTTTGGAATTCAGTTACACTTGTATGCACAATAATATGATTACGGCGGTAAAATATGTAAGTATCAGTTAAACGGGATATTTCTATTGACTTTACCAATTATAAGAACGTATCTGGCAGTTAAAGCAATAAGGTGCCTGAATATTCCAATGAAGAAATATGTATGTGCCAGTTGGCATATTTTGATTGTTTTTTACAACGCAGTAAAACTATGCATGTGTAATAAAACAAAAACTTGAAGATTTAGAAACAAAATATACTCTTAATTATAAATTTCACTTAAATTTAAACCCGCTCACGAAATATTATAATCTAATTCCATATAGGGGCTTAGCTATGACAATTTAAAAACAATGAAATCTTTAATTGGCTCTCCTATAAAATTTGCATTTGTCAGTTACTTAGTTGTATTTAGGAGGTGTCGATATACTACTTTTCTTTTGCAAATACATACTACTACTAATTTTGTTGAGATTAAATACATACTTATATAGATAATTATACCCTGACTCAGGACAAACAGACATGTTCATGCACACAAATATCTGTCCTGGGTGGATATCGAACCCACGACCTCCGGTGTGAATAGCAAGCATTTGCCAACCACGCCAACAGGCACAATTGCAGAAACATATTAAAACACAACTACAGAAAAATACCGCACAAAACCGATCACTCGATTTGACTGCGGGAGAAAAGTCTCAATAAACTAGAAACAACAACAATATACAACATGTAAAGTAATTAATGCACACCCTCAGGCACCCCAATTAGAATATTATGTTGTAATAATCATACATACACGAAATTTTTAATTTGACATGTATGTGCATTGTTATTTATCTTGGAATAAAGTTTATTTTTCTTTATTTTGTGTTGAATGATGGTATTTGTATGAATACAAATAAAACTGCGATTTAAAAGTCTTATTACTTTGACTTATGATCCATTTCAATTTGTTTTGACTGTACAGGGGTAAAATAACGATAATTTCCGAAGTTAACATTATTTTGGAATAAAAAATTACCCATATTAAAAATGATATAAATCGATTCAGTAAACGATTCCGAACAAACTATTTTCAGGATGTGAGATAATTAAGTTACATGTTGTATATGTACTAAAAATTACTAATAACTATTATTAATCACAGTTGATATTATGGCACTATTTTATGTATTAACAATAGCTATCGAATCTAATTTAGTAAGTAAGTATTTATTTAATTTGTTTTTAAATATATTTTTGGTTCCTAATGTCAGCTGGCAGACTATTTAAAATATAAGGTAATCGTTTATTAATGGTAATTCAAAACCAGGGATTCAGTGGTTCTCCCACACCACACTCCCCCATCGCGTTTAGGAGAGTATCTAATGGTAAAGTATCAAATGCCTTTTTATGCTTTTAGGTATAGAGCCGAGTCGGGGCGAGCCTCTCTGCTCGTAACACAGGTCAATTCCTAGCACGGGAGAGAGGTGTTTGTTCCCTCTGACTTACGGTTGTGCCACTATGCAGTAGAAACTAATTTATTATAGTACAGACACTTTTTATTGCAAGTAGAGAATTATTATTATAGTCGAAGAATATGGCTACAATTTTTTTATTAGTCAAATGATTATTTATATAGTAGAATTTATATAGTAAATTTAGATAGTAGTGTATTTTTAGGCTAAAATCTATTCGCCTATATTCCAAGGGAATGATGACGCTTACATCAGATAACAAAAGAAGTAAAGATCGAATGAGATAAATCCCGCAGGATCAGGAGGGCGGCTAAATGTCACAATCATGCGTTCCCTTTGATGTTCTTTTGTACTCCGTTTCGCCTGAAGCGAAACTAAATGGATCATTAATTGTCTTGGCTGATGCGATTGATTTGGAAACCAGGTTTAATAATATATCTTACAATCGAAGCTTCCAAT
Organism: Pseudoips prasinana; assembly: GCA_951640165.1. Classification (NCBI taxonomy): domain Eukaryota; kingdom Metazoa; phylum Arthropoda; class Insecta; order Lepidoptera; family Nolidae; genus Pseudoips; species Pseudoips prasinana. The sequence goes on along the minus strand of OX621259.1, from coordinate 9,182,216 downwards.
GCTAGAAATAAATGAAACTTCATAATAGATTTAAATGGGATATAACTTACTAGCTGTGTCCCGCGGTTTCACCCGCGTTAAACATTATACTTAAATTATAGCCTATGTGTTATTTGGATATACATGTAAATAAACTATATTACTACAAAGTTTCTTCAAAATCGGTTCGATTGTTTTTTCCGTAAAAGAGTAACAAACATCCATACATCTAAACTCACAAACTGTCCCAATTATAATATTAATATAATACATACAATAAAACCTTGCGTTCAAACTAATTGTTGCTCTAAAATGGATGGATTAGCCACAGATGATACTGGTAACGTATCAATAATAAACAAATAAATATCTTGGGATAACTAATACCTACACGGCAAAGTGATCTCAAACTAGGCAGAACCTGTAGTACAATGACAACGAGACAATTGATTATCGTAGTTATATATTTGTTAATACATACAAATTATACAGATAAATCTAACACAGACATAGAATACAGACTCGAACCTGAAGCACGAATGGGTCAAACGTGTAGCGCAGTGGGCGCTACACGTTTGACCCATTCGTGCTTCAGGTTCGAGTCTTTCGGACACATATTTGTGTGCCACAAAAATTGTTGTTCTGAATATGTTTGTGCTTTGTGACCGTATTGTCACTCGATAGAAGGATTTAATCTTTTAGAACGCGGCTAGTAATTTATAAAAATAAGTAAAAAAATTGCAATATTTGATTGATAAAAAATATAAGTTTAAATAACATACAACGGATATTACCTTTTCAATACCCGGACCTGTTAGTCTTGTGGTAAGTGATAACTAAGCCAGAGGTCGTGGATTCGATCCCCACCCAGGACTAATCTTTGTTTCATAAACACGATTAATTGTTCTATGCTTGGGTGTAATTTATATATAATACTAGCGGCCCGGTACGTGCTTCGCTACGCTTTTAAGTATTAGTACAAATTGTTTGTATATGGGAGTATAGAAAGATGTTGATTTTACACTTATTCAAGACTTTTTTTAAATTTTCTCTACGTACAAACCTTCCTTGGACTTCCACAAATAATTCAAGACCAAAATTAGCCAAATCGGTAAAGGCGTTGTTGAGTTATAACATTACAACGAAAAGTGGCATTGATTTTTATATATATAGATGTATGTATTTACAAATATATAAGTATGTTAATCAGTTGTCTGGTTGCCATAGCACAGGCACTGCCTAGTTTTAGATCAAATGGCAGTATATGAGTTGTCCCAAGATATTTATAATAAATAAATGTAAAGACTTGCATAAACATTAATCATAGATATTTCCAGCAGCAAAGTCGCTCCAAATGTAAATTATTCCTGCAACAGAATGCAACAGAATTATTCCAAAGAGCCGACTAGACTTAATTTAAAACTAACTGGAGTTTGACAAACGTCGGCTGTACGTGGTTCAGATTAGCTTGTTAATGAAATGCGTTGTGTAAATTACTATGTTAGAAGCTACGTTAAGTGAGAACTCATGTGTTCTGTGCGTTGTGGTGCAAGTGAATATTTTAATTCCATAATAACAATGCAATGTACGAATTAATAATACTACTTGAGTTCTTATCATCATATATTCATATGACGGTCATCGTAGCCTAGTTGGTAGTGCTCCGGCCTACGAAACTGGTGGTCCTGGGTTCGAATCCCAGTAAGTGCAAATATTTGTGTGATAAGCACGAATATTTGTTTCTGAGTCATGGATGTTTTCTATGTATTTAAGTATTTATCTACCTATATAAGTATGTATATCGTCGCCTGGTACCCATAGTACAAGCTTTGCTTAGTTTGGGGCTAGGATGATCTGTGTGACATTGTCCCTAGATATTATTATCTGCACAAAAAAAAACAACATGCTGGGCAGTCTTTGGGGACTCCCGATAGGAGTGTAAATGATGATTTTTCATTTCTGAAAATGATTTTTCATTTCTCATACTCGTAAAGCAGTATTTATTTGATCCTACTAGCGAGTGGAAGATGCTACTACCCATTTGGACGGTAAAGACTTATAGTAATTGCTTCCCTCACTATGCATCTATGGTGGGAATAAATTTTAAAACTAGAACTAGTTAGGTGGTAGGCAGTCGGCTGTGATAAATCTAAAGATCCTTATAACTTGTTTGTTTTTCCTTTTAAATCATTTATGAATTATATTATTTTCTCATTACCGCATTTTTTAAGAGTTCGTACAGCATAGGACACCATTAAGCGCACATTTTTTCCAAAAAAGACAGAGCCTACACTAGGAATAATAACCCGCAGGGACACACGTTATTTATAGACCAAAAATGTGTCACACTGTGTGTTGATGGCGAAGAATATCATCATCTCGTCTCATCCCGTGTGGGGAGGGGGGGGGGGTGAAGAAATCGTCCTGAGCTAATACCTACCAGCGTTTTTCTGTGAACTATGACCATCTAGTCGCCAAGCCATCTGCCAAGCGTGGCGATTATGGCATATCCTCCATTTTTTGGGGAGGCTTTTGTCCAGCAGTGGACGTGATTTGGCTCACAGGATGATGATGGTCACAAAAATAGGTGTTACGTTTCATATATACTATAGCGGTAAGAGATAAAGATGTGCGAGCACACATTTTGTTTCTCTCTTTCTCTCATATCATGTTTTGTATTTTTATAGTTTTACTTCAGTAGTGTGATGTAAAACCCACTCTTTTTTTATTCTATGCAATATCCTCAGCAAATGATGCATAATTTTTAATCAAATTTAATTAACATGAAAAAGATTATAGTTAACTGAGCTAAAAAGAAAGACATACATATGCTGTGGCGGCCCTTTTATAGGAAATTTAAAGGGGAACAATTATGTCACACATGGTTTTTACGAAGCTTCATCGGTTTACACAGCGAATGCAGCGGAAGCTCTCAAAATAAACAAAATATATAATTTGGAAATATTCTTAAACGGTGCTCGGCCCCTATTGTCCTTAGCGTGATGATATATAAGCTATACCTTTCCTCGATAAATTGACTATCTAACATTGATAGAATGGTTTAAATCGGTCCAGTAGTTCCTGATATTAAGGTGTTCAAGCAAATAAACAAACTCTTCAGCTTCATATATTTTAGTATAAGTATACCCAGATGTTTAAATCGGTTGATAAAAAAAGTTGAAGTTGAAAGATAGAACATAAACGTTGTTAAAACAGTTTTTTTAATTCTGTTTGTAAATTTTAGTTGCCATTTATAATATACAAAATAAAAAACGTGTCAACAATGAACAACTTAGAAACAATAAAAAACATATAAATTATTAACATAAAGTTGAAAATCTATAAAATAAATTTGACATATTCGGGTAGCCGGATGTGCTGGCTGTCTGTACATCTATCTGTGAAAAACGTCATTATCAAAATCCTTGTCCTATATTTTCCTTTTTTAGTTTCGGTGCTCACTTACCTCATTGGTGTTCCAGCGGTGTCTCTGCGCCGCAAAATGTTCAGCTCTAGGTAGGCTCTCCAAGTTCTCAGGTAGTTTGATCGGCTCGCCATCTGAAACAATTAAAGTTACAAATGAATACAATTACAAACATGCGCAGAATAAACAAATAGTCGCGATACGGACCGATGCTCCACAAATACAGTCCATTTTAGGCGGTTGCTCGACAGTCCCCACCTAGCCATGTTTTCTTTGCTCGAAGCAGTGAAACCATACAAAGCTAACTTCATACGTCATTATCAAAAAAATAAAGGAAATACTGTTAATATAATCATTTAAACATCCCTTGAATTATGATCCTGTTACACCGCTTAAAATGTTTTCCCTAAACCAAGTCCCAACTCCAAAACACGCCTTCACGAAATTCCCCGCATATCTTCTGAACATCCGTTTATCTGTTAGTCCGTTTGTTAACAAATGTGACACTATATAGGGGGCGCTGCAGGACTGATGGTCCCACACCAAGATTTAGAAGTCCATAAATTCTGGGGAAGCCACCAAACCAATTTATAGATGTCTCCTAGAATTTCGCACCTACATTCTGAATTGTTTGAATACTTAGAGCTGTAGCTATTGTTGGTTTGGGTAACTAAGAGCAAACTTGTTATGTAACATAAGCAGTAATGTAATAATTACATTTTGACAGCAACATTAGTAAATTATGAAAAATATCATAAATAAGCTGTAATTTTGTTACCAATGCGCTCTAATGAAAAAAGAAATATTATCGAAGTTAAAATAATTATTATAAAGAATATATAGAATACTCTTTATTGTAGACACTCAGGCGGATATAATATAAAGAACATTAGGTACAATGGGCGGTCTTATCGCCTTAAGCGATCTCTTCCAGACAACCTTATATTATTATTATAAAGAAACATTGAATGAAAAATTAACCATTGATTTAAATATGTACAAAGTAAGAGAAATAACTGTGTAGAAAGAAATATATAATTATGTTAAGCTATGAGCATATTTAACACATAATATAAGTCGTGCTTTGCGCGTACATACAATATAAATAAAATATACTTCTACCATATTTATTTCATCATCATCAGCCTGATATCAACCTCTGCTGGACATAGGCCTTCCCCAAAGGTTTTTATAACGTTAAAGGTAATGAAATGAAATGAAATATATTTATTTGCCAGGAACATGGTTATAAGGTGTTACATAAAATTATATAGGTTCAGCATGTTACGCCGATTTGACGGCATGCAAAATTTAAGTGACATAAAGTTAATAATTATTATAAAGTAATTGAATAATTTAAAAAATAACATATAAAGCGTCTATACAATAAAACCACATTAATTAACATGTCTATCAGATCTTGTAAGTTTAAAATTAATAACATTTGTTTACATTATAAGCACATAAAAGTAATAATAATTTTATAATGTCAGATATGAATATTAAAAAGAATGTCTAAATAAGTACCTATGTCAAATTATCTATTTTTCATGACAATTTTTTATCATAAAAAATTCCTTAATGGTATAAAAACAACCATCTAACAGCCAATTGAATATTTTTTTTTTGCTTATATTAAGTGGTAGCTCACGTAGTGTTTTTGGTATTTTGTTGTACACTTTTATTACTAGCTGGTAGCTAGTAAACAGGCAGCTGTGCTGCCCGACTTCCTGCTATATAACTTAGTCGTGTTTTACGACATCCACGGAATGGTACAGGCTGGCCCTGTTATTCTTTCTAGGCCAGAAACCACACGGCTACATATTGTTTTAAGGTTTGTATTTTTAAATTAGATATCATATATATTAGACACAATCTTCAGAAACTGCCAAGAATCAGAATATAAAGCAATGCACGCCTTCTGCTCATATGGATTAGTAATTAATTGTAGATGAATGTATACCAACGAAAACACAAGACGCAATTTTTGTTTAAATATTTTGTAGTTTTTAGTAGCCGCAGCTTTGCTACAATACAAGCAATAGTCAATATAGTGAGACATCGTAAAGCAATTCATAGTGTACGGCGAAAATCGCAGCTCATCATCAAAGTAGAGAGGAGAAAGATAACACAATGTTTCTCCATTATTCCCTCATTTCCGTATCTTCTTTTCCATTTTTCCTCTTTCTCTCACCACATACCTCTTCTTTCTTTCAACCACATTAATAATGGGTGTCATATTATCTCCATGTATTTTAGCATCTTCTATCCATGATAACGCGGTTTGCTCTAATCACCCTGTAACAGGTAACAGGATAGAGTATTATATCGTATGTTAGCGTTTCTTAAACAGAAACGTTTACGTGGGTTGGGGCATGTGCACAGAATGGAACCCACTCGAATACCACGATGTGTTCTGTTGGGTGCGGTAGCTAATGCGAAGCGCAATGTCGGTAGACCTCTGCTTATATGGCCACTTTTAAAATTGACCACTGTAGCTGGGAAAAGCTCACTGAAAATAGAGTTGAATGGCGCAAACGTGTCGTGGAGGATCGTAAGATATGTGATGAAGCCTGGTTTGGAGTACTTGATAATAAGAGACAGAAGCGACATGAAAGCGGCACGGCACCAACCACCGCAAACTTCTCTTGTCAGGCCTGCGGCAGGCTATGTCGCTCTCGCATCGAAATGTCTCTCGGACAATGCGCCGTAAATCGTCTGTAAGAGACGCAAAGGCCATATATAGTGTAAGTACGGTTTAGGTGGCCAATCTCTCATTTGATTTGTCTTGATTTAACTCTAGTATGATAGGATACTAGTGTGCTATGTACGAGAAGACAGTATTTGATCTGTACAGAGAGTGGTCTGATTAAATGTTCTCGTATGCAGAATACGTGGTTTGCCCTCACTGCTATCAGTTGGGTAACATGGTAGAGCTCTATACATACGAATGTTAGTATGCTTTAGGTGGCCTAGTTCCTTTATTTGAATTGTCTTGCATTGTCTAGTGGCCATTGTTCAGATACCTTACTATGAGTTTGCAAAAATGAAAAGTATTAACGAGTTTGAGCTCTCTTGAAGGGCACGCAGGGCTATGTTTAGTTACTGTCGTGATAGTGAGACAAGTGTTACTAATCAAGTGTTAATAATTGTAATTAATAATAGTTATTAGTAGTTTTTTGTATATATCTTGTTGTTGTTTTCTTGTTTATTGAGATTTTTCTCCCGCAGTCAAATCGACTGATGAATTTTAATATATTTCTGTAATTGTGCCTGTTGGCGTGGTTGGCAAATGCTTGCTATTCACGCCGTAAGTCGTGGGTTCGATTCCCACCCAGGACAGATATTTGTGTGCATGAAAATGTCTGTTTGTCCTGAGTCTGGGTGTAATTATCTATATAAGTATGTATTTACAAAAGAAAAGTAGTATATCAGTTATCTGGTTTCCATAGTACAAGCTCTGCTTAGTTTGGCATCAGATGGCCGTGAGTAAATAATGTCCCAGGTAATTATTATTATTATATTAAGGAAACAATAATATAAATAAATAATAGACGTATAGTTTGTTTGTACGTGACGTGAGGATGACGTTAACAACGAGTTCCATGAGTTTTGTTCAACTAAAAGTGTTCAACACGCCTAAAGAAGAATTCACTTGAAAAAATGTGTCAGGAATTGTCATCGTCTATTTGTCCAAATAAACTAGACTAATTTAAAGCTCTTGGAAACTACCACTCACTAGTGTCCTACAGCGTGATTCTATCAAAAATAGAAACGAAAATGAATAATAAATGAGCGAATGGGAAATCTAGTTCACGTTGCCGCAAATTTAGAATATATAGCAAACTTCACGCGCATTTGATGCAACCAAATTGAAACTAAATTTCAAACAAATGCTCTGCGAGCTTTTTGAGCGTTTCAATGCGTAGCGCACATGCTCATTCTTCGTGTTAATTGTGTGAACATATAATGTATTTGGCACAGATGCCAGCACAGCAAGCAACCCCAATCTGTCAAATTTCTTATCTTTCTTATGTGATAAAGTTGAAAATCTATAAAAGAATTTGACAGATTGGGGTAGATAGATGTGCTGGCGTCTGTACATTTAGCTCAATGGCTAAATGTGTCGAATAGTATTATTTTTACTCAAAACTTTCGGCAATGGTTAACCTAGTATAAGAATGGTTCAGGCCTTCCATAGGCCTCTGATTTCCCCTCGGGGCTGCGGTGGAATTATGAGAAGTGTCCTCTACTGCCGCCATGGGAATCAGTGCGATCTGTTTGTGGCGCAGTCGTTGTGCCGGACTGGCAGGAGTCGGTGATAAGGGAGGGCAATCTAAAGCCCTCTCAGGGTATGTCCCATATGGGATATGGTTCAAAAGGGTAGAACTGGAGCAGCATATCCGCGTTCCGGGGGCTCCCCCCATCAGGTGCCAAGAGAAGTCTACGGCAGGTAGGTTAACTCGGTGCGAGTCCAACATACCCACCCGGAGACAATACCGAACAGAATACTAAACGTGCCCTCCGAAGTACAGATGTATTCAGACAGTCACATTAGGTGCCAATTAAGTCTCTGGGCTAGCACTCAGTCTAGATGTTCTTAAGACTGACCACGATCCCAGGGGCTTAACCTCGCGGGTCGCTTACCCACTATTGAGCACAATTAATTAATACAAGAGATCGCACTTGTTCTAAATTTATCTGTACTTGTGTTTTAATATTAAGGAATCAATAATATAAAAAAATTTAAAAAAAATCACAATGATTCGTTCAAAGAGAATTTTATTTAATCTGTTAATCAATTTAACATTTAAAAGATAAATTAACTACAATTCCTAAATACTTTAACTAAGTTATAGGGTATCGTAAAATTCCTTCGTATCGTCGGAAGGTAAGGTGCCCAGAAGGCTGGCCGCAATGCCACGCTGAATGGTAATGCTGATTCTTTGACCCTAAAAAAGGCCAGCTCTCTGGTCACGGGAAGCGTCGACAAAACCTTGTGAAATTGAATTTTTTCACATGACATACATAGACTTTACTAGTAGATAGTAGTAGAATTCTTGATACTAAACATAGCACTACCTCATCATTACCATTTTTTTTATACGGGACTAGTCCTAGACCCACCACTGCAACTCCTGTAAGCCAGGATCAACAATGGCACACAATGAAATGATACTGAGCGGTGAGGCTCAGGCATGTCCCGGGGAATCGCTTTAACTGTCTTGGATCCCGCAACGAACTTAATCAGAAAGAAAAAAGGAGGAGTTAGAAAATGAATAGTTCCACTTCCCTCCAGAGCAAAGCGGGGGACAGAATGATGTAAAGCGGCTATAGCCTCTTATAAGAGAGAATTGCAACTAGAGAAGCCAGCTGCAAAAGCACCAAGGATCAATTTAAGGGTCCTAAGTGAGCTGTTATATTTGATTCCAATAGGAGGTATGGCAAAAGTGCTTAAACATCTTAAAAATCATTATCATCAGCCTGAGATCGGCCACAGCTGGACATAGGCCTCCCCCGAAGGTTTCTATAACATTGCCATTTGGAGGGATTTGCCGTAGTCACCGCGATTGGCATGCGAATTGGCGACATGGACAAAATATCCGTCGGTCCTTTAGTATGATGCTTGTTTGCTGCTTCCACGGACATGACGGTCACCGTAGCCTAGTTGGTAGTGCTCCTGCCTACGAATCTGGTGGTCCTGGGTTCGAATCCCGGTAATTGCAAATATTTGTGTGATGAGCACGAATATTTGTTTCTGAGTCATGGATGTTTTCTATGTATATAAGTATTTATCTATCTATATAAGGTATATCGTCGCCTGGTACCCATAGTACAAGCTTTGCTTAGTTTGGGGCTAGGATGATCTGTGTGACATTGTCCCTATATATTATATCAATATATAAAGAGACGACCCGGGGCTCCACCGGCTAAGTCGCCGAACATCGTTTTCGTGAATGGCGTTCAAATAAATAAAGGTTAAAAATCACTTAACCAATCGTTAAATCGGCTTCAATGTTGACAATCGATTCGGGACCATTTGTGACGTCACATGAGGTCATGGAAACCGAATTAACGATTGATTCAGTAATTTTTAACCTTTATTTATTTGAACGCCATTCACGAAAACGATGTTCGGCGACTTAGCCGATAGAGACCCTGATGAAGATTGGTTATCGTAGACTATACAATGACTCAATGCCTCGTTGGTCTAGCGATAGCGTGTTCAACCGCAGACACGAAAAAGTAATTTTCAGATCTTTAGGTCTTCAAGTCTACGTATGATTGCCAGATTCCTTGAATATTGCTATAATGGACTACTTATGTTATATTGGGTGAAATAATATAGTAATTGACTGCACGTGTGGCGTAGAGGCTAAGCAGCAAAACCAGAAGACCAGACCAGAAGCGGCAAAACCGGATTTGTGTGACCCATAAATAGTTGTTCTGAGTCTGGATGTAATTTGTGCCCGTCTAATATATGTTTGTAAAGTACCCCGCGACACAGAGATTATAATATTGTCTAGTGCGGACATTGACTATCTAAAATAAAAAAAAAACTAGTAATAGTTCAGAGGCAGAGTCAGTAATTTGGCGGAGTTAAAACTCCGTGCTTCGAAGATCACGTTAAACCTATGCCTCGCACAAGTTCACCCTCCATGCGTATCAATCAACCAGTTCCATCAAAATCTGACATTATTAGCATAGAGCACTTGGCACTTATCCCACATAGATGGCTAGTTTTCATATAAAATGGCCGCCGTGGCCAAAATTTAATCATATGAATATTACTATATGACTGTGCATAATTTAGCTCACTTCATATTCACGAAAACTCCAAATCAAAGATCCTAAACTAACTACGTGAAGCACTGTTACGATAAATGGCAGTAATTTAACTATGCAAGCGATATATTCCGGCTCGATTGAATAGCTGGATGGGAGAAATCGACAGCGTTCTGTAACCTAGCGTTCAATGGAGCTAACGGATTACTTTGCACAGATCTATCGGTACCATTTATCCTGATCTGGTAGAAGGTATTGTCTGTGAATTAATATAACATGCATTTTGAAACACATTTGTTTTTCAAATTCATATTATAATAATATAAAATAAAATAAAAAAAGGTTTTTAGTCACGTAGACATTAAAAAAGCGCTTGCAAATAGACCATATTTGTAGTAATATAGTTAAGCATAAATAATTATTTTTGTAGATATATATCTACATATAGATATTGAGGTACACGGATTATATGAAAACATTTAGGAAGACCCATATTTTATAATAGTAATGATATTTAGCTCATATATTAAGTTATTGTCAAAGAGATCATGTATACGTTCAATTATCGAAATTTATAGCTTAAGCTATATTTTACTACATATTGTTTGAATAGTTCTGTCTATATTTATTCAGACAATCGAACGAGCAGATATTGTGTTTGCCCACTAAATAATTACTTTAAGTGGACCAAATCCCGTGTTCATGCCCGCTTGAGTAGGTATGTTTCGCCGGACCGTCTCAACTGTGCCGTGTTGAAACCGGTAGTAGATAAACCTGCTGAGTTTGTTTCGCTGGGTCTTCTCAGTTGGGGCGCATTGGATCCGGTGGTAGCATTAAAGCGCGACCGTCGTTTTAAACACAAGGTCCGTTATAATAATAATACTGAATTCATACCTTAATATAGACAGAACCATTCAGACAATATGTAGTAAAATATAAATTTCAATAATTAAACCTAAACATAATCTCCTTGACAATAACTTAATACAAGCTAGCTAAATATCACTACCATTATAAAATAAATTGTATAAATGTTTTAACATTCCGTGTACCTAAATATCTGTAATAAGTAACTAGAAATAATAACTGTATTACTACAAACATGTTCTGACTATTTACAAGCGCTTTTTTAAAGTCTACGTGAATAAAAACCTTTATTTATTTTATTTTATATTATTAACGTACGAATTCAATATTATTATGACAGACCTTATTTTTATAACGAATGTTGTGATTTAATGCTACCACCGGATCCAAATCATGCCAGGGAAACAAACTTAACGGGTGTCTCTACTAACGGGTTTGGTCGCTCCGGCGAAACATATTCAATGGGGCATATACACGAGATTTTATATTAACTATACTGTCGAGCCAACTACTCAGAATATATAATAATACTAATGTCCTCCTAGCCGAATTTCGGCCTCGGCGGCCAGTCTTTGTTTGCCATCTGCGCGGGACATATTATAGTGCTCAAGTGTGTGCGCAAACACAGGAGCACTTCCTATTTCATCACTCTCATGATCCGATAGGACGCCTAGCCACACGACCGGAAAGAGGTGAGGTACAGGACCGACGGCTTTACGGGTTCCCCGAGGTACGGGGGTATGAAACCGCCAACTCCCAGACATCGGGCTGATGGTGAGAAATTTTTCTTTTTACAGAAAAGTTCCAAAATAACTTATGGCCCGACCCGGGATTTGAACCCAGGACCCCGTTCTCTGCGGGTGAACACGCTACCGCTAGACCAACGAGGCAGTTATATACTATAGTGTGTCTGCGTCCAAATACAGGTGCACTCTCTATTCACTAACTCTCATAAACGGAAGGGTAATTAACACGAACAGTAATCAGGTAACACACCAAGGCAAGGGAGTGTAACACCATCAATCCAGACTCTGGACTGCTATGTAGTCACAGCCAATTTGCTTCGAAACTATTAAAGTTATTGATTTGAAATATAGTATACAATGAAGCGCTCATAGCTAGATGTTCTCACCGGTCCGTAAGCGATCGGCGAGGTTAAGCAACTAGGCTCGCGGTCAGTCCATAGATGGGTGACCGCCAAAGTGGTTTAATTTCTGAGCGTCTCCGTGCTTCGGAGGGCACGTTAAGCTGTCGGTCCCGGTTGTAGTCATTAGACAACAGTCGTTAAGTCATGTCAGAGGCCTACTGGGCGGCTTGAGCAACTCTGACACTAGGGTTACCACTACCCATACGATAAGCAAGCAATGTACTATATATAGGTCTCCTTAGTTTGGGATCAAATGGCAGTGTTAGTCGTATCAATATATTTATTTAAATATAGAAATCAAGCTCGTTGTACGTAGATAACTATTAATTGTGAATTTATTACCCAATTGCCAATACGTAGATTGAAATTTAAATCGGAACTAGATAACTTTGGGTTTCAAGGATATAATATATTTGGCATACATTGTGTCGGTTAATTAATAATCATAATGTCCTCCTAGCCGAATTTCGGCCACGGCGGCCAGTTTCAACAGAGATTAGCCATCTGCGCGGGACATATTATAGTGCTCAAGTGTGTGCGCAAACGCAGGAGCACTTTATTTATTTATGTATTTAATCATTAATGTACACACGGAAAAGGAATACAGAAAAGAAATTTTAAAAGAAAATAACATGTACAAAGGTACTGCTTATTTCAATGAAATTTCTTCCAGCAGACCCGCGAGAGGAGAAATTAAAATAAATATAACATAGCGTGTGTAGTTTCTAGTAATACATATATACATACACTACATATACATAAATACTTATAAAATACAAAGACAAATATCTATTATACACATACATATACATACAACTAGGATGAGGAAGAGAGATAATGTGCTTTGACAAGAGTTTTAAATATTGATACTGTTTTACATTGGCGAATGTTAGGGGGAAGAGAATCCCACAACCTGACCGCATGAACCGTATAGGAGTAGGAGTAAAAATCTGTTTTATGTTGAGGGATTAGGAGAAGAGATTGACGATTGGATCTGCAGGGAGCATCGGAGCAATGGAGATAGGAAAAACGGTCCCGCAGGTAGGAAGGGGATAAGGGATTGTGAAGGATATTGAAGAGGAGACACAATATACGAGTATTCCTGCGAAGCCGAACGGGTAGCCACTTGAGATCCTTGCGAAAATTTGAGACATGATCATATTTCTTAAGACCGAATATAAAACGAATGCAGAGATTTTGCAAGCGCTCAAGTTTATTCAACAGCTCCTCGGTGACATCCAGATAGCAGCAATCAGCGTAGTCTAGAATGGGTTGTAGAAGAGTTTGAGGAAGAGAGATTTTCGTTTTCAAAGGCAGAAAGTTTTGGAGATGTTTCAGTGAGTGAAAAGTAAAGTGAATCTTCCTACTGACTTCAGAGACATGTGCCTTCCAAGAAAGGTTACAGTCGAAAGTTACACCCAAATTTTTAGCGGTTTCGGTGTATGTTATTGCATAGCCATCTAAATAAACTGAAGGAATGGATGCGATCTCTAGATATCTCAACATATGCCTGCTTCCAATGATTATGGCCTGGGATTTACTCGGGTTAATTAATAGACCAAAGGACTTAGCCCATTGGTTGATGTGTTCCAAGTCAGAATTTATAGCAGAGATGGCGGCAGTAACATTGTTATGGGCGAAGGACCTGTAAAGTTGCAAATCGTCTGCATACAGATGGAAGTTAGAGGAGATAACTCTTGTAACGGAGTTTATGAAAATGGAAAAAGTAAAGGAGAAAGAACGCCACCCTGAGGTACCCCCGCAGTGAGTGTACACCAATCTGAATAAGACTCTTCATGGCGAATACACTGCGAACGCCCCCGAAGATAAGAGTTAAACCAGGAGATGCTGCTGGAAGAGCAATTTAGCGAAGATAAGATGCCAAGAAGGACATCAAAATCGACAGAATTGAAGGCATTACTGAAATCCAGCAATACCAAAAGGGATAGGAATTTATTGTCCATGGCCCAGCGAATATCTTCGGTCACTTTGAGAAGGGCAGTGACAGTGCTATGGCCAGAGCGGAATCCAGACTGGAATGGGCTGAGGAACTTGTTGCAGGATAGAAAGTCTGACAGCTGACGATGGACAATATGCTCAAGAACCTTCGAAAGAAATGGGAGTATAGAAATAGGGCGGAACTGGGACGGTATAACAGGATTGGCTACTTTGGGCAAAGGAATAATGTGAGCTCGTTTCCAAGCTGATGGAAAAGTGGAAGAGAATAAAGAGAAATTAAAAATATGAGTAAGAACAGGTAGAAGGGTAGGAAGAATTGGGCTAATCATCCTTGAGCAAATATTGTCATGTCCAACTGCAGTTGAAGATATAGAAAGAATGGATTTTTTAACGTCCACCTCGGTAACGGGCGATAGGTTGAAAGGAGAACATTGCGGTATCGGCAAAAGTGAGAGATCGTGCAAGGTAGCAGATTTTCTTTGAATGTCAAGAGTGAGAGGAGGATTGGATAAGTGGATATTTAGTGCACCTAAATCGATGTCCTTACAGACCAAGGCGGGGGATTTACCGATACCATTGGATTTTAAAAATTTCCAAACTGTAGAGGAATCCCGACTATCAAGAGACTTATAGAAGTGGCGTTTCTTAGCATCACGACACAGGCGATTGCAACGGTTCCGCAGGTGTTTATATTGGGCTAAATTTCCCTCTGTAGGATTGCGTTTGTACCTACGCTTTGCCTTATCTCTGCGAGCCATATAATCTTTAATATCAGCAGTAATCCAAGGTGCAGGAGAGTGTTTAACCTTTACTCGACGTTTTGGTGCATGTCGATCATACAAAGCTAGAATATTAATATTAAATAAGTTCACTTTATCATCAACGTTAGATGAGTTAAAGATATTTGACCAATCAATGCTCTCTGCATCACACTGTAACATCTCCAAATTAATGCCCTGGAAATTACGAAGAAAAAGAAATTTTGCTTTAAGTTTAGGAGGACGTACAGCGTAAGACAAATAAATCAGATCGTGATAGGAGAATGAAGCAGTTAATTGACCATGAGTTGCAACGTGATCAGGAGACGAAACAATCATGAGATCTAAAAGAGATGGGTTGCAATTAGGAGAATGATGTGTAGTGGAGAGAGGAAGAATATGGAGATTGATAGAAGATAAGAGTGACAGAAGTTTAGAAGAACGGTGGTCTTTTTCATCAGACACGTATTGAAGTCACCCATCAAGACTACGTGATCATAGATTGGACATAAGTTATTTAGCAGAGTGTCCAGAGTATCAAAGTAATCAGTTCGAAGATTGGGACTATAAAAAACCCCAAGGAGTAACTTTGTGTGGTGTACAACAATTTCGAGGAATAAGTACTCCGCAGAACCAGTGTACTGAGAAGGCGATGCACTTACAATTTTGTGAGGGAGATCAGCCCGCAAATATATTGCTACACCACCGCAACCTTTATTAGTGCGATCGTTACGGATCAAAACGAATCCTGGAAGAGAAAAGTAAGGCGAGAGAAGAGAAGGTTTAAGGAAAGATTCTGATATTAAAAGAGCGTCGATATTCGTGCTGCTAAATGATGCCAGAAGATCAGAATAATGACCAGGTATACTCTGTGCATTAATGTGAGCAATGTTAAGATTATTGGAGTGGTCGGATAAACGAGAGGAGATCTGGCCATGCAGGGTCAGAGAAGTAAAAGAATCATCCGCGCTAACGTAACTAAGTGACGATGACGAACACGAGATAAAACTATCGTCCAAGTTAGGTAAAGTATCATCCATAATTAGTAATATATAAATAAGCAATTAAATATAAAAAAATATATATAATAATATATATATACTTATATATAATATTTATAATAATACAGAAGATTGGTATTTACAATTTAGCTAAACACACCGTCTCGCTGGAAAGATGGAAAAAATTTTAACAATAGGAGAAAGGAAATATACATTACGAAACGTATTCACATTAAGATAAGAACAAATAAAAATATTTAAGTACAAAAATGTTAAAAAACAAACTGTATACATATCGGCACAAACGTCCGAAGGCCCACAACGTATACTTAAACTAAACGTAGTTTTGTTTAGGTAGTGTAAGTTAATAGGGAAAAACGAAACGTAGTTTGTGAACAGGTGTCTAACTGAAGTTGTCAAAAATGTCAATGTCAAATTGACGAATAGACAGTTAATAAAAGTAGTGATAAGAAAATATAGTTATAAAACTAATTGGAGGTAGTTAAATATATGGTCTAAAATATTATGCACCTACCCAGGGTAAACACAATTACTAACTATTACGCTACCAAAAACAAGAGAACACAATATAGTAAACACAATAAAGGACACAAAACTTATCGAGAATTAGCGACGATTGCCTCTCCGGGCTGGTTTGTTGCTCTTCGAGACTGGAGGCGGCGCAGGCGCTGTGGAGTTGGCAGGAAGATCATCTTCAGCAGCTATGGCAATCGTTGGAAATTGCAATATCAAGGCATCGAGTTGCTCCATTGTTTCGATCTTGCGACGAGTTTTGTCAGGAGTTAAGATGACAATATAACCCTGTGATGACCAAGTGTTTGAAATGGAAAAATGCTGGCGTGCTCTTGTGAATACTCTGTGTCTAACCTTGGTAAGAAACTCGGATATGGTGAACCCAGTGCCCTTCAAAGTAGTCTTGTGGTCCCAAACCAGGCTTCTATGCTCCATGCCATTAAAACGGATGAGAATAGGCCGTGTTTTCTTTCCTGAGACAGAACCCAAACGATGGCAAACATCAATGTTCTTGGAGCTGATGTCGGACAATTTCATTTTGCTGTTTAATAGTGCAACAATAGTGGTGTGTAATTTCTCATCAGGCTGCTCAGGGACACCGTGAAGTAGTAGTACTTTCCTGCGCATAGAAGTTTCATGCCGATCCAGCCTTTCTATTCCATCACTCTAAGGATCCGATGGGACGCCTAGCGACACGTCCGGAAGGAGGTCAAGCACAGGACCGACGGCTTTACGTGC
This sequence comes from Pseudoips prasinana, assembly GCA_951640165.1. Lineage (NCBI taxonomy): Eukaryota > Metazoa > Arthropoda > Insecta > Lepidoptera > Nolidae > Pseudoips > Pseudoips prasinana. Next base: position 9,165,023 of record OX621259.1, on the reverse strand, counting down.
TCTCCGAGGCACGGGGGTTTAATACCGCCTACTCCTAGACTTCGGGCTGATGCTGAGAAATTTTCCTATTTACAGAAAAGTCCCAAAATCACTTTTGGTCCGACCCAGGATTTGAACCCAGGACCTCGTTAACTGCGGGTGAACACGCTACCGCTAGACCAACGAGGTAGTCATATGTCGGTTAATTATTCATATTCATGTTTATATTCATTTATTGGTAACAGAAAATAATGTTTCACGTCAAGATACAAATATAGGTAATTTAATAAAATTAAATAACAAAGAATTACAACGAATCAACAAAGAGTTAAACGGTGTGAGTATATAATAATAATCCAATTTAAACATTGATAAATAAAATAATACAAAATGAAAAATAATACAGTTTTATTACAATAATTGATGTCATATCGCCTCTAAATCATTAAACAACGGTTTTCAAGAGAACATAAGTTTTTCTAGAGTTGAATGATCTCTAGATATTTTGAATCCCAATTTGGACCCTGAAATCGGGTTACAGGTGTTATATCCGGATTTTATTGAAATTTCGTTCTATCCAGGGCTCCCATGTAAGATAACAAGACTTGAAGCATACGAAAGCCTTGCCATATTGATAAAAAATAATAATATATAACGGCGAGTCAGGGGTATACGGAGACATGCCTGGAACACTATTTTCCTAATTTATCATTTATTATTAGGTGAGGTTATGCAGGCAGTTAATTTAAAAATATAGGCGGACTTCACTTCCTTAGCAATCAATTATTCAGCAAAATCAATCAACTATGTTTAATACGTCACCAAATCACTAATTAAGTTAGATTTTAATTTCAATTACGGTGATCCGTCGATAATATGCGACCACTATAACGTCTCCAAGTTCCAAGCAATAGTGACGTTAAGATGGCCGCCCGTTCGACGTTCCACCAGAGGGACACCGACCTATCGCTCTTATCTATGCAGTTCTGTTGGTAGCACCACGGCTGCGCCGTCATATATAATACATATATTTTAGTTATTTAGAACTTAGCCGTATATTTTCGGCCCAGAGAGAATACATACCATCCAATGGGTGTTGTAAAAGGCGACTAAGAGATAAAGGAAATCCCGTGTTCATGCCCGCTTCAGTACGTTTCGCCGGACACCGTCTCAACTAGATCGTGTTGAAACCGGTAGTAGATGAACCTGCTGAGTTTGTTTCGTTGGATCTCCTCAGTTGGGGCGCATTGGATCCGGTGGTAGCATTAAAGCGCAACCGTCGTTTTAAACACAAGATCCGTCATAATAATAATACTGAATTCGTACCTTAATATAGACAGAACCATTCAGACAAAATGTGGTAAAACATAAATTTCAATAATTAAACGTAAACATAACTCAACTATTATTATTATTATTTTTATATTATTATTTCTTATGAACAATGTATTAGAATACTATAATTAATGTTAGATGTAGATGATTTGATAAAATTTCGCATGTCATTGTAGACAAAATATGTGAAACTGTAATGTGATGACTATAAAATCTTGTCTGTACCATATTTTAAGCGAAATAAAGATTACTTACTTACTAAACGTAAACATAACAACTCATCACTACTATTATAAAATAAATTTTATAAATGTTTTAAATAAATGTTTTTATTCCGTGTACCTAAATATCTGTAATAAGTCACTAGAAATAATAACTGTATTACTACAAACATGTTCTGACTATTTACAAGCGCTTTTTTAAAGTCTACGTGAGTAAAAACCTTTTTTTTTTAGCAGGCAATCGGGCTGTATTTACTAGCTACCACCTAACTGCGGTCGCCAACTCGCATGCCAAACGCGGTGACTACAGGAAAACGTTATTTAATATAATAATATACATATAGGGACAATGTCACACAGATCATCCTAGCCCCAAACTAAGCAAAGCTTGTACTAGGGGTACCAGGCGACGATATACATAATAAGCATAACTTTGTGTTACATACCACCCGTCTCCACAAAGTAAGTAACTCTTTTATGGGGCAATGTATAAGATTCTATAACAAACTTCCCAATGATATCCGAGAAATGTCTATGAATAAGTTTAGAGAATTATAAAAGCCAAATTGTGTAGCAGAGCTTTCTACAAAACTTCTGATTATTTAAGTGACAAAACAGCTTGGGATTGAGTTGCTCTTAATTAACACATTTAAATACAATGTAATTTTATGTAAGAAATAAATATTTAAAAAAAGGATTCCTACTGAGTTTTCTGGCAGTGTTTCTCAGTAGCTGCCACGTCATGCACTGCACGGTAGGGTAAAAAAAATTGACGATTCCACACAAATGTAATGTTTTAACGGAATAAATGACTTTTCATTTCATATATAGATAGATAAATACTTAAATATATAGAAATCATCCATGACTAAGAAACAAATATTCGTGCTCAACACACAAATATTTGCACTTACCGGGATTCGAACCCAGGACCACCAGGTTCGTAGGCAGGAGCTCTACCAACTAGGCTACGGTTACCGTCCTAATGTTGGCACAAAAAACTGAGAAAGTATAAGTTGTAACCTATTTACATGACAATTAATTCCATTGTTATTAAAAAGTTTCCAATAAGAACATGGCCTCATAAATAAAATGAAATAAAAAATAAAAAAGGTTTTTATTCACGTAGACTTTAAAAAAGCGCTTGTAAATAGTCAGAACATGTTTGTAGTATTATAGTTGTAAACATTATTATTTCTAGTAACATAGATATTTAGGTACACATTGTATTGATAGTATTAAAACATTAACAAAATTTATTTTATAACAGCAATGATATTTAGCTAGCTCGTATCAAGTTATTGTCAAGAGATTATGTTTAAGTTTAATTATCTAGTTTAAATTTAATTATCTAGTTAATATTTGTAATACATATTGGCAATGGTTCTGTCTATATTAAGGTGATATTATTATTACGGACCTTATGTTAATAACGACGGTCGCGCTTTAATGCTACCACCGGATCCAATGCGCCCCAACTGAGAAGACCCAGCGTAATAAAAAAGGAAATAATAAAATGGAACGTCAACTAAAACTCTCATCATTCATTCCGACGTCCCAAACTAAACAGTTCAAAAATCCAGTCGCAAAGTAAAGGGCAAATAAAACAATAAAATGTCGTGAATGAGGTGAAAACTGCCCGGTTTTTGGCAGCATTCGTCAAGAATGTCTGCACTGCTAGCAGGGCCACTGCCTTCCAAACAACCACTATAAACCATTCTTATAGCAGGCTAAAGTAAACCTTATCCTTATAGAAATACAGCCGATAAGCGCGTTTATAGTCATGTATTACAAAGCAATCGTCCAACTTGTTGAAATTCCGCGTCCGTCCGTTTTAGCGACTGCAAATTTAACTCCAGCACTCATGAAGCTTCATAGACCTTTAAGTTGGAGGGTTAAGGTTTATTTTCAAGATTTTCATGTTATCCAAGGGTCTTTTAAGTTGGTAGGGCATGTAGGAAATTCGCTAGCCAAGCTTTTGGTCTAGTGCTCGCTAATTTCGCACCCAATCGTGGTAACGGACAACGTGGTCGACATTCTTCGCTTCAGAATTCAATTTTTTTTTCAAAGGTCAGGTATTTGTGATGCGGTTACTGTTCGCACATAATTTTGGTTAGGCCTGCTGTAGATTGCTGGCAGTTAAGTAAACTGCTAACGAAATTGGAACCAAGGTGCGCGGAATTCCTATTAAAGAGAATTCTTTTCAAATTCATTTAGTGTAAGCAGCTACAAAATATAAAGTACCGAGATGTTATTACCGTTATTGCGTTTGCTCTCTGTTGTTTTTTGGATAATTTAGCACATTTCATATAATGCTAGTTGTGCCCCGCAGTTTCACCAACGTTAACTTTATAAATTACTAGCAGTGACCCGCATTTTTACCCGCATTAAACTTTATAAATTGCAGCCTATGTGTTAATCCAGGGCGTCAGCTAACTCCATACCAATTATTATTAAAATCGCTCCAGCCATTTAGACGTGAAGAGAGAACCAACATACACACTCACACACTCACAAACTTTCGCCTTTATAATATTAATGTGGTATCTTATTTCAACCTTTAATAGAGAGCTGTGTGGCTGATGGCAAAGATCCCGTTCTGGATCTAAAAGTCGTCCCGAGAGAGTACAAACCAAAGAGCGTTTATCAGTCACCATAGCCTAGTTGGTAGTGATCCTGCCTACAAAGCTGGTGGTCCTGGGTTCGAATCCCGGTAAGTGCAAATATTTGTGTGATGAGCACGAATATTTGTTTCTGAGTCATGGATGTTTTCTATGTATATAAGTATTTATCTATCGATATAAGTATGTATATCGTCGCCCGGTACCCATAGTACAAGCTTTGCTTAGTTTGGGGCTAGGATGATCTATGTGATATCTTCCCTAGATATTATATTATATTATTAAATCTGTGGCTTATGACCATCATATAACGAACGCCAACCTGTCTGCCAAGCGTGGCGATTAAGGCAAAACCCTCCAAAACTATGGATCTTTGGGGGATGCCTTTGTCCAGCAGTGGACGTGTTGCGGCTGATATGATGATGATTAGATCGATGACACTGTGGTTAAGGCGCAGTCACTAGTCACATTGGTGTTTATTCAAAAGTTATTAGCCAAGTACTCCGAGCTTCATCTAGTTAAAAAATGTTTACGCCAAATTGGACTATATTTTGAATAATATTATATCTCTCGCCCTCTCCCCGCCAGTAACCGCCCAGAGCCGAGGTTCGAACCCCACAGGGGGTGCCCTCCGGCGCGGGTTACTTAGTCTTGTAGTTTGCTAGACGGCTCGAGCCCTCCGCTCGTCTTTATAGTCCGGTGAAGTAGTTAAAGCCCCCTAGTCTAACTATAGCGTCATATCAAAAAAAAAAAAAAAAAGGTATCAAAACACGATTCGTAGTTGGTAGATACGTGTCTTTCACGCCGCAAGTCGTGGGTTCGATTCTCGTAGGACAGATATTTGTGTGCATAAACACACATTGGTTTTAAGTCTGGGTGTAATTATCTATATAGAAGTATGTATACAAAAGTAGTAGGTGTATGTAGTATATTAACTGGTTATAAGTACACAGACATAATACAAGCTCTACTTATTTGGGATCAGATGGCCTTGTGAATAGTCTCAGGATATTATTATTATTACTTTCATTTGATGGAAAAAATAACAAATGCACGTCATAAAAATTCTTAAGACAAAATAATCTCGAAAAACTACAAATCAAGTTGCTTTATGATAAGCAAAAGCTTTGTTGTATTCGATATTTTCATTAAATTTGTATTTTTCTCGCTTTAATGACTTACATTACACGGCCTTTTTTTCGGGTTTAGATATTTCTCTGTTCAGGCAATTTTGACCCGTACTTATTGTTTAATACGGGTGACAATTGTGTGAAACGGTATGATTGGGTATTCTTAAAGTAGGCGCATCACAAGGACCCTGCGCCGACGTGTTTCCATTTCAATTTCGCGCAATGGATTACTAATAGTATGACCTGTGGGTAGTTGAATTTGAATCTCTCTGAATTTTGGTGTGCTCTTTGTTCGTGTATTGTTTCTCTATTAAGTTCAACTTTCAACTTAATCGTAATGTGTATCGTAATCGTGGTCCAGAGTACACGTCAATGGAGGGACCCACGGTCTGAACTTGCCCAGTAAAATTTTGTACGGGTGCCCACATGGATCCCTATTCAGTCCCTCGATGAGCTCGTTCCAGGGCCTCTACCGAGTTAGTCGCCAAACATCGTTTTCGTGAATGGCGTTCAAATAAATAAAGGTTAAAAATGACTTAATCAATCGTTATATCGGTGTCCATGACCACATGTGACGTGATAAATGGTCCGGAATCGATTGTCAACGTTGAAGCCGATTTAACGATTGATTAAGTCATTTTTAACCTTTATTTATTACAACGCCATTCACAAAAAAGATGTTCGGCGACTTAGCCGGTAGAGCCCCTGGACCGAGCTTTGGCTTCCGCTATCGCGATTGATAGCTTCTTGACGGCAACTTTATACGCCCTGTGCGCTCCGGCATCTTCTCGGGCATCAAATAAACTTATTTCCTCAGTACATTGTTAAGTGCTTAAAAGGAAGGTTTTTTTACTCAATCGGTTAAGTCAATACTCGGTTAAGACAGCCGCCCAACAATGCAGATGCTCATAGACAGATGCTCTCACCGATCCGTAAGCGTTTGGCAAGGTTAAGCAACTAGTCCGTCCTTAGATGGGTGGCCGCCAAGGTGGGGCGTTAGGCAACAGTCGTTAAGCCTAGTCAGAAGCCTATTGGGCTGCTTGAATAACTCTGACACTCCATACGATAAGTAAATAAGTCTCCTAACCACTTGATTGGATGTACAGACGCCAGCACGCCAAGCTACGCCAATCTGTAAAATTTTCCAATTTAAAAGTGAACCTTATGCTTTTGTCATAAAGTTGAAAATCTATAAAAGAAATTTGACAGATTGGGGTAGCTGGATGTGCTGGCATCTGTACTTTGTGTCTGACAATAATATGTTTTAAAGTACCCCGCAAGTCACGGATTAATTTCCGTAATGCGGTCGTTGTGTTTTTCAACCAATCAAATATGTATATCTAGAATAAGTATCAGGTATCTTAGATGACATCTAAAACAGAAACATCTTTTATATGGAAACTATATTATATACAAAATAGTGAGCTATAAATGCTATTAAATTGAATACTATCTTGTTTGTAACGGTGCATATTTAGGAGTATGTAGTTAGAGTTAGTAGTTAGTAGAGCTTGTACAAACGCCAGCACAACCAGCTATCCCAATCTGTCAAATTTCTTTTATAGATTTTCAACTTTATTACATGGACATTAGACGGATTGGGGTTTGATACTCTAGTTCGAATGACGTTACCTCGACGGTCATTACCTCGATGTCTCTACCTCGACGGTACACTTCACCGATGGTTCGTTACCTCGAAGGATCACTACCTCGAAGGATTTCTTTCTCGACGGGTCTTTTCTTCGATGGTACATTTGATCGATGGGTTGTTACCTCGAACAATCATCAAAAGCACAGTAAATGTAAAGTATTTGTATGTGTAAATGAATATCGATAGAATAATAGACGCGACATAATTATTGTGATCATAAATGTAAGTAGGTACACATATTTTTAACATTTACACAACAAGCTGTAATCGATAACATTTATTAATTATTTGAACAAAAATCAACAAAAAATTTAAATTAACTTTCTTCTACGGTTTAAAACACTTGTCTTCTTTTATGAAACCAATGAACTTACATAACCATTTATTAATATTATTTCTTTATGGCTTCTAATTCCAATTGTTCGCTGTTCTTAGTATTTTGTGCAATTGCCGATTGCAATTTCTTACTTTCCTTTTTCGGGGGCGTCTTGTCCACACACGAACGCGCCTTTTGAACAATGTGCTTAGTGCTGTTTTTTAGTTTTAGTGGATCGAGCCCTACATACCCCGTCGTCTTCCCAAGCGACGGACATTCGATATAAGCATTTCCACCACGTAAAAAAAACTAACTGATAACCGGCGTCTCTTGTCACTGTTCGCGAACTTATTAAAAAAAACAGCACTAATCATATTGTTCACAAGGCGCGTTCATGTGTGGACAAGATACCCCTGAAAAAGAAAAGCAAGAAATAGCAATCGGCAATTGCACAAATTACTAAGAACAGCGAACAATTGGAATTAGAAGCCATAAAGAAATAATAATAATAAATGGTTATGTAAGTTCATTGGTTTCATAAAAGAAGACAAGTGTTTTAAACCGTAGAAGAAAGTTAATTTAAATTTTTTGTTGATGTTTGTTCAAATAATTAATAAATGTTGTCGATTACAGCTTGTTGTGTAAACGTTAAAAATATGTGTACCTACTTACATTTATGATCACAATAATTATGTCGCGTCTATTATTATATCGATATTCATTTCAATTCACAAGTATTTTTACACCTTTCAGTTACACATACAAATACTTTACATTTACTGTACTTTTGATGATTGTTCGAGGTAACAACCCATCGATCAAATGTACCATCGAAGAAAAGACCCGTCGAGAAAGAGATCCTTCGAGGTAGTGATCTTTCGAGGTAACGAACCATCGGTGAAGTGTACCGTCGAGGTAACGTCATTCGAACTAGAGTATCAAACCCGACGGATTGGGGTAGCTTGATGTGCTGGCGTCTGTACTATGGAAACTTGTTCAAAATTACTGATATACTACTTTTCTTTTTTATTTATTCATTATTATTTTTCTTAGGAAGACCAACAGCTTTCAGCGACATTTTTGCTTCATATGTTATACGTGACAGAGAGCCATTAATAGGTCTCCACGCATTTTGTAAATACATTACTTATATGAATAAAATATTATTCCATTTATTCCCATACCCAACCATTTTCAATGTTTTTTTTTTCAGCAACCGAACAATAATAAAAGAGGCGAAGGCTGACAGTTTAACTATTTTATATCATATCGTCAAATTTGTTTGATAGACGTTTATATTCGGCAGTTTTAAATAGACAATTATTATTATTTATTTGGAGGGTGATAACTTCTATAAAAATGTTTTATACATAAAATGAAACGCTCTGTCATATTTGTAGCAGATGTCTGTAAAACATCAAAATAAATATTTATAAGTTTAATCCTACTGAGTTTGTGAGTATAGATGTATCACAGATATCTAAAAAACTATTGCTCTGAGGGATGTATATTTGTTACTTTTTCACGCACAAACCACCGAACGAATTATGATCAATTTTTTTTAGTAATATAACTTATATATCCGAATAACACATAGGCTATAATTAATAAAGATTAACGCGGGTAAAAGCTGTAATTATTGCTTACGCTTTTTAGGGTTCCATAACACAAAAGAAAAAAACGGAACCTTTTTAGGATCACTTTGTTGCCCGTCCGTCTGTCTGTCTGTCAAGATCGTTTTTCTCAGGAACTCGTGGAGGTATCAAGCTGGAATTTATATCAAATACTCATCCTGTCTTGTGGAGCTGTAAAAAAATCAAAGTTCTTAGCCAACGCAATCAAAGGATACACCATTTTTGCTGCAAATTTTCGACACTCGCAAGGGAATCAAAACCTACAGGGTACTTCCCGTGAACTCAGGATCTTGAAATTTGGTACGAAGCAACGTCATATAGCAAAGATAAAGTAAAAATTGCAAAAATAGTAATTTTTTGTTACATCATGTAATAAAAATATTTTTTACTTATAAGTAATACTTTATAAGTAAAAAATATCAAAAATATTTTTTACAGGTTTGTATGGAACCTTCGGTGCGAGAGTCCGACTCACGCTTAGCCGGTTTTTTGTTTATTCCAAGGTATTTCTATACACGTAGGTACGCAATAAATTATATAATTTACCTGTGCCGTCTTAAAATAGATACTCCATTCCACAGAGTATATTGAAATACGAACTGTTTCAAGCATAAATAATCTGAATGCATGGTTTAGTTCAATCCTAAGTTCCACCGTTGCTAATCTCTTTCTCCGCTTGTGTACATAACTCAGCTCTTAAGAAGGATCTAAGTTTATTCTTAGCAAAATTATGGGCCGAGTATAAAAACTTTGCAGATTTAACTTTTGAAGAATTTAGTTGAGTGGCCATAAAATAGCAATTCGCAGTTCAGTTTTTGATATTAAAAGGAATGAAGACATAGTTGGAGCTTAAGTAAGTTCCTTGGGAATATTGATGACCGCCTTGGCTCAGTAGTAAACTGGTCTTAAGATCCAAAGGTTTGATCCTCTCACAAGATAAATATTTGTGTGAATAAAAAAGGTTTTTATTCATGTAGACTTTAAAAAAGCGCTTGTAAATTATAGTTAGGACATGTTTGTGGTCATATAGTTGACTATACATAATTATTTCTAGGTACAGACGCCAGCACGTCAAGTTACCCCAATCTGTCAAATTTCCCCAATTGAAAGTGAAACTTATGCTTTTGTGGTAAAGTTGAAAATCTATATCAGCCTGAGGATTTTGTAGTTCAGTACATTCCCGTAACAACCTATCATATTTATCATACCACGTGAGTAGCTATTTGAAATAACAATGTTATGTTAATCATCGTGACTATCAAAACAAAAGACGAGAGGTTCGGGTTTATGAATGATTGTGTATATTGGTCAGTAGTATCTTACACTTAGCACTTTAGAACACTTCAACGTCACACTATTTTGACCCAATTATAATAGTAAGTATCCGATTTTGATCTAGATCTGCTTTTGCCGTTAAATGTACATAGTATCTATTGAGTATTACATCTATACATATAATAAAATCATAGGAAAGTCAAAACTGTACATTGAATATTTTTTAAAAAGGATACTTGGGGAGTGATCTACTATCGATACCGAAGCCAAAAATATAGTTTTTAGAATTTTTATCTGTGTGTCTGTTTGTCTGTATGTATGTCCGGGCTAAACTCAAAAAGTACTGCATGGATTTACTTACTTCAAATTTTGCATTAATATTACTAAGATGTCGGGTCAACATATAGGCTACATATTATCACGCTATCACCTACGGGGAGGAGCTATGATAATTTATAAAATTTAACGCGGGTAAAACCGCGGGGCACAGCTAGTATACTTATAAAACATTGCTCTTACTGGTCTGTAAGTCACCGGCGAATTTAAGGACAAACTCTGCTTAGTTTGGGATCAGATGGCTGTGTGTGAAATATGTCCCAGGATATTATTATTATAAAGTACAGACGCCAGCACATCCAGCTACCCCAATCTGTCAAATTTCTTTTATAGATTTTCAACTTAATCACATAAGCATAAGGTTCACTTTCTATTGGGGAAATTTGACAGATTGGGGTAGCTTGATGTGCTGGCGTCTGTACCAATGGGCTATGGACAGGTTAAACGCCAACACATGACAAGCACGCCAACCAGCCCGTCAAACTCGTCGTCGTTGGGTTTATCTGTCGTTTCGACTCTTTTCCTGCGCCCATTGCAACCCTGGGTTTTATATTCTTAAAGCGCTTATTCGTTGTTATACATTTAAAGCGCTTTTTTATTTGCTAAAATGTTCTTTACAAATTCAAATATCAAAGAACTCCATTGATGGAATGCCATTAACGCCACGCTTGGCAGACGGGTTGGCGATCGCAGTAAGTTAGTCATAGTACTGAGAAGGAAGCTGCTGCCCGTCCTCTGGTAGATATTCCTTTGGATCGCCTTCTACGTCCCCCACGGTAATATTTAATAGTAACTAGCTGTGCCCCACGGTGTTACCCGCGTTAAATTTTATAAATTTTCTTTGCTATAAACCTCACGGAGCCCGTGAGGTTTATAGCACCTTTCTAACGAATGCAAAACCGTGGAAATCGGTTCGTGCGTTCTGGAGTTATAGCGTCAGGAAGGAAAACCCGACTTATTTTTATATAGTAGAAGAATATGTGTGTCTAAAATTGGAATGGGAACGCTGACATTTGGCCGCTGCGCCGTAACACCGGGGTACAGTATAAATATGGACAGTAAAGTAACTAAGCCTAGTTGATAAAATAATTACCTACGCTCTATTGAATCTGTAGGGATGTAACTTTTAATACTTTAGATACCTATTATTATTTTTTATCAAAACCTATTTGTTTTAGAAATCAGGACGGTTAAAATCCCCCTCCCGTTTTGATACGCACGTGGAAGTTTAAAAAGATTTGAAGAAGAACAAAATATTGCGGAGATAAACTTGTAAGCGACCACTAGTTTTGACGCGGCACTCACTACTGACAGCACCGCGATAACCACTTAGGGCCAGCGCAGACCGAGAGGAGCGCAGCGGAGAGGATTTTTAAGGCACTAGAAAATCAACTTTAGAATTATAGGAATAAAGTGCATATATGATTGAACCTGACATAAAACGCTCGCGCGATCTCGGGCATATAATTTTCAAGCAATGTATGCTTGAACATTATTTAAATAATTTTATAGTTGATTTTCTAGTGCCTTAATAAAATCCTCTCCACTGCGCTCCTCTCGGTCTGCGCTGGCCCTTAGGGGTTGGTCATGTCGATGCGCATGTTTGTGTGAGTGTCCCGTTTCGACCGTTGGTACGTAGTTTCCGCGCTGTGTATTTTTATACTGAGACCGGGGTGCCCAAACGTAAGGGTTGTCACACCATTATTAAGACACACACGTAAAATCGTGCATAATATTAGCAATGCTAAACGATGCTTTTAATTTATTAGTTTGACCCACTTCGTTACTGCCGTGATATTTATGTTGGCTGATAATAGGGATGTGTATGTATCGCTGTTTTGTTAATTTTATAGCAACGAATATGATAAAATAGATAATAAATAATGTTATGTAACTAAACTACCTGATAAAAAGTTTAAGTCACACATTAAACGTGAACTTATGGCTAAGGGTTACTACACTACTAAGGATTACATTGACGATAAAGACATTTGGCGGTCGGCATCTACCTGCACATAGTCCGCTGGAGATCTTATAGCCATATAGACATGAGTAATCTTTTATGTTACATGAACTATCTGTAATAAAACTATCTATTATTTAAATATTCTACGAATTTCAAAACTGTTGGTTGTGTCTCAAAATGATTAATGTTACTTTTATTATGACGTTTTTATCCTCTTTCTAATATATTAAACCTAAAATAAATAATTAATCAGACAACCGATCGAGCATATATTGTGTTTGCCTGCTAAATAATTACAGTAAGTGGACCAAATTTCGTGTATATGCCCCATTGAGTATGTTTCGCCGGAGCGTCTCAACTGGGCCGTGTTGAAACCGGTAGTAGAGACACCCGCTGAGTTTGTTTCGCTGGGTCTTCTCAGTTGGGGCGCATTGGATCCGGTGGTAGCATTAACGCGCGACCGTCGTTATTAACACAAGGTCCGTCATAATAATAACACCTTAATATAGACAGAACCATTGACAATATGTATTAAAAATATTAGACTTAAACTAGATAATTAAACTTAAACATAATCTCTTGACAATAACTTGATACGAGCTAGATAAATATCATTGCTGTTATAAAATAAATTTTATAAATGTTTTAATACAATCAATACAATGTGTACCTAAATATCTATGTGGTTCTCATTTATTTTTGTAGTTTGCTTAGTAATAAATGTCTTACACGATGGGATTAACTTGTAATAGACGTACATATTTAGAAAATAACTTTTAAGGAATTTATAATAAAATAAATAAAATAAAAAGGTTTTTATTCACGTAGACTTTAAAAAAGCGCTCGTAAATAGTCAGAACATATTTGTAGTAATATATAATTAATTAATTTATTTATAATTATTTCTACCCTAAACCAGCGAGCATGTGTGAATAATATAATGACAGTAATCGAGGCAAAAGAAGTATGCAAAGATCGTGACAAATGGAAATCCGTTGTCTCTGCCTACCCCTCTGGGAAACAGGCGTGAGTCTATGTATGTATGTATGTATAATTATTTCTAGGTACATATAGATATTTAGGTACACGGATTGTAGGAAAACATTTACTATAAGATATATATTATAATAGTAATGATATTTAGCTAGCTTATATTAAGTTATTGTTAGTTTATTTTTGATAATTACTCTTTTGTTGATTTTCGTTCATTGTATAGGTGCCAGAGGATTGTACACGCAATACCCAGAAATTGTTTTATTTACCAGTAACTAAATTGATTTGATTTTGCTGTGTGGTGAACGAATATAGGTACCTATACAATTAATTTTTATATCAGAGCGCGACAAACGAACAAGTGGGTCACCTGATGATAAGTGATCACCGCCGCCCATAGATACTAACAACACCAGAGGAGTCGCGAGTGCGGGGCCGGCCTTTAAGAGTCAGTAAACAAGTCTTGCTGGCCTTTCGCCCCACCCTAATGAGCTCTGGCCAACTTATATACGCAGAAACACAACATTAAAATATTATATATATGGCCTTTGAGTCTGTTACAGACGATTTACGGCGCATTGACTGAGAGACATTTCGTATGGTGGCTAAACAAACCGATGCGAGAGCGACATGACAAGAGAAGTTTGCGGTGGATGGTGCCGAGCCGCTTTCATGTCGCTACTGTCTCTTATCAGTAAGTACTCCGAACCAGGCTTCATCACAGATCTTACGACCCTCCTCTACACGTTCGCGCCATTCAACTCTATTTTCAGCGAGTTTTTCCCAGCTACAGTGGTCAATTTTAAAAGCGGCCATATCCCGCTTGGTGCAGTCTTTAAAGCAAAGCAGAGGTCTACCGACATCTCGCTTCGCATTAGCTACCGCACCCAACAGAACACATAGAAAGAAAGAAAGAAAGAAAAGAGAAGAAAGAACACATCGTGGTATTCAAGTGGGTTCCATTAAAATATTAATGTTATTATTAAGGAATGTCTTCTGTAAGGTGGAGGTACTTCCCCCGGACTGCTCTTTGAGCAAATGAACGCTGTGCCCTACCTCTCTTAAAATGAATTAATGAATGAACTCTTTATTTGCGAGAATACAGGTTACATTTGATGGTATTATATTTTTGTTTCACTATATTCGACAGAATACGTCGTGCAAATATTTAAAGAAATACATTTAAATTTTAGAAATTTACATTGAAATTGTTGAATGTAGAATATAGTATAGTAATTTTATAATAATAAACTATAACAAATGTTATCCGTTTATATGCACTTGCATATAATTAATAGGTATTTTTTTATAGGTATATAGTAATTGTTTAAACACTTGCTGACATGGTATTAACATAGTAACATTACACCAGCTGTTTTAACAATTACATTTTATTTTTGTAAATAATCACACTAATATTATAAAGGCGAAAGTTTGTGAGTGTGTGAGTGAGTATGTTTGTTACTTCTTCACGTAAAAACTACCGAACGGACTTTGATGAAACTTTATAGTATTAAAGCTATCGCAATAACACATAGGCTACAATTTATAAAGTTTAACGCGGGTACAACCGCGAGGCACAGTTATTATTATTAAGGCGAAAGTTTGTGAGTCTGTATGTTTTTCACTTCTTCACGCAAAAAGTACCGAACGGATTTTCATGAAACTTCGTAGTATTAAAGCTTATATATTGCAAAACACATAGGCTACAATTTGTAAAGTATAATTCGGGTAAAACCGCGGGGCACAGCTGGTATTATAAAGGCGAAAGTTTGTGAGTGTGTAAGTGTTTGTTACTTTTTCACGTCTAAACGGCTGGAGCGATTATAATAAAATTTGGTATCTAGGTACCTACCTGACACCCTGGATGAACACATAGGCTATAATTTATAAGTTTTAATGTGGGTAAAACCGCGGGGCACAGCTAGTAAAATATATACAAGGTGTAACATAAATAGTAAACGTAATTTAGGCAGCGCTATTAACCCATGAAACTGAACTTATTAAAATAAAACAAACAAAAGAGAATGACCAAAACTGGTACCAAGAAGTCTCATGAATCAAGATCACAATTGTATAGTAATTATTTTCATATTATTTTAGGACATTACGCTTCATGGATTTGATGTTTGAACAGGGAATTTAATTTTTAAGTTTAAAAGTATGAACATTGTTTTACTCCCTCGCCACACAGCCGGTCATAGAGATGTGAATGCAATAGAAACTATTTTTTATGAATCGACTAACCAGTTATTCAAATAGTTTCTTTTGTATAATAAATAACTAAAACGTTTGCTTCAAAAACCTTAAACGAATTATATGTATTAGCATTGCTTTCGTTTCGTTCAATATGGGAATTGAACCCACGACTTGCGGCGTGAAAGGCAAGCGTTTATTGACGGGCCTGTTGGCGTTGTTGCCAAATGCTTGCTTTTCACGCCACAGGTTGTGGGTTCCATTCCCACCCAGGGGGTTACCGGCTAAGTCGCCGAACATCGGGATAGTGATCGGCGTTCAAATAAATAAACGTTAAAAATGACTTAATCAATCGTTAAATCGGCTTCGACGTTGAAAATCGATTCCGTCCATTTATGACGTCACATGTGCTTATGGAAGCCAATTTAACGATTGATGAAGTTATTTTTAACCTTTATTTATTTGAACGCCGATCACTATTCCGATGTTCGGCGACTTAGCCGGTAGCCCGCCAGAACAGATACATATATGTATGCATGGCATGTCTGTTTATGCTGAGTCTGGGTGTAATTACCTACATAAGTATTTATTTACAAAAGAAAAGTAGTATATCAGTTATCTGGTTTCTATAGTACAAGCTCTGCTTAGTTTGGGAGCAGATGGCCGTGTGTAAATAATGCAACTCAGTGAGCAAATTCTCAATATAGGATTGCGCGTCTAGTAGAATACATATAGGTCAATGCTATGAATTGCGTGTTTGTAAAGTGCAGCCACGTGATGGCACAAGAAAAAAGGTAGGCAAGTTAGAAGATGGACAGATAATATCAAGATGATTGGGGGGACAATCTGGTCCAGAAAAGCTACCAATAGAGAAGAATGGACGCAGTTGGAAGAGGCCTATGTGTCACTGGACACGCTGACCACTGAACCGGGAAACCCGATGTATTAGATTTAAGTTAAAACAACTTGCTACTGTTTGTAAAATCATTGTTTAGTAATAATAATAATAATATCTAGAGACAATGTCACACAGATCATCTTAGCCCCAAACTAAGCAAAACTTGTACTATGGGTACCAGGCGACGATATACATACTTATATAGATAGACAAATACTTAAATACATAGAAAACATCCATGACTCAGAAACAAATATTCGTGCTCATCACACAAATATTTGCACTTACCGGGATTCGAACCCAGGACCACCAGCTTCGTAGTCAGGAGCACTACCAACTAGGCTACGGTGACCGAGACCGACCGAGGAGTATCAGCAATAAAGGCTAATAATAATAAAAGTACAGTGATTTATTTTCTCAAATGCGGCCATATTAATTTCCTGCCTGCTCTTTTCGAAAAGTCGCCACTAAAATGAAATATTCCGTATGCCTAGGCTACTCCATTCTCTCACACTAAACTGCATTGACAAATCTAAAAATGCCCAGTCTTAAAATGACTTTTCCGTGACTTTGGCAGGAACAAATGCATTGATATTAAAGTCGTCTAGTTGCTGTACGTCAGAATTGGAGCCATTTATCATAATATTATATTTCAAAACCAAACAGTTTTTTTGAATTATTATTATTATTATTGCTTGAGGTCACTATGAAATTAAATAAAATTAAAAAGGTTTACTGTTTGAGTTCGCTATACTTGTTTGGCGTGTATGCCTGTCACGCCGCAAGTCGTGGGTTCGATTCCCACCCAGGACAGATATTTGTGTGCATGGCTGTTTGTCCTGAGGCTGGATGTAAGTATGTATTTACAAAAGATAAGTAGTATATATAGTATATCGGATATCTTGTTTCCATAGAAGTTAAGTAAGTCTGCTTAGTTTGGAATTAGATGGCCGTGTGTGAATAATATCCCAGGATATTATAGAAAAAATATTATTATATTTTGGAATTTTAGTATAAATAAGCTTCACTTATTCGGTCGGCCATTCATTTATTAACCTATGTAAATGTAAAACCACCTCTCAATGCTTAAGGGTTGATTTAAGAGAGGTAGGGCATAGCGTTCATTCGCTCAAAGAGCAGCCCGACTGGGGAAGTACCTCCACCTTGCAGAAGACATTCCTTAATAATAACGTTAATAATTTTAATGTTGTGTTTCCGACTGTTGGTAAGGTCGCCAGGGGGTCGCCGCTCATTGGGGGGGGGGGGGGGGGGGTAGGGTCAGCAACACTTGTTCGCTGACTCTAAAAGGCCGGCAACGCACTTGTGACTCCTCTGGTGTCGCGACTTGCTCGTTTGTCGCCCACTGATATAAAAAAAAAAACAAAAAAAAATAATCTCCTTAATTTCCCAGTTGTGAAGAAAGGTCTCGGTAACGACCTGAATCACCCTCGAAAATTGGTTGTAATTCTCAAGTGTTTGTCAAAAAAAGTAGTAATTGTGATTCTTCTGTTCTTACACGTGATGTGAACTATTGTTTGCGTGATGTGTAAAAACTATTACAGTTTAATAAAACATATGTAGGTACATTCAACATCCATTTCTCTTAAAACCTTTGTCCTTCTGGTAGAATTTCGGCCACGGCGGTCAGTTTAAATAGAGATTAGGGTTTGATTCCCACCAAGGACAAATATTTCTGTGATAAGCACGATTATTTAATAATAATATCCTGGGACATTATTTATACACAGCCATCTGATTCCAAACTAAGCAGAGCTTGTGGAAACCAGATAACTGATATACTACATATACTACTTTTCGTTTGTAAATACATACTTATATAGATAATTACACCCAGACTCAGTACAAACATACATGTTCATGCACACAAATATTTGTTCTGAGTGGGAATCGAACCCACGACCTCCGGCGCGAAAATCAAGCATTTGCCAAACACGCCAGCAGGCCCGTCAAATTATTATTATTATATACATTATTTGTTTTGGGTTTAGGTGTAAGTAAGTAACTTTATAAATTACTAGCTGGTGCCCGCGACTTCGTCCGCGACAATTTTAAATGATGACCAGTATAACTACTTACTTCTAGCTTAATCTAAAAAATATTACTTTAAAAAGAAATAAGCAATATAAATTTAAGAAAACCTAACCTATAAATAGCCTAGCTATGAAATACACTTAAGACTGCTACTGTTATTTAAAAAATATTACCCGATGTCATCTTTAAGTAAAGTCAGTACGTTAAATAAAGTAAAATAATAATCAACGATGCATTAATCACAAAGGTTACTCCCATTAGATTAGGTTGACCCGACCTCTGAGTAATATTCATGCAAAATTTGATGTTAATCCATGCAGTAATTTTTGAGTTTAGCCCGGACATACATACAGACAAACAGACAAAAATTCTAAAAAATATATTTTTGGTTTCGGTATCGATTGTAGATCAAGCCCCAAGTATCCTTTTAAAAAAATATTCAATGTACAGTTTTGACTTTCCTACGATTTTATTATATGTATAGATAAGATCACAGCTCCTCCCGCGTAGGTGATAGCGTGATAATATGTAGCCTATATGTTGACCCGACCTCTTAGTAATATTAATGCAAAATTTGAAAATAATCCATGCAGTACTTTTTGAGTTTAGCTCGGACATACATACAGACAAACAGACAAACAGACAAAAAATCTAAAAATTATATTTCTTGTTTCGATATCGATTGTAGATCACGCCTCAAGTATCCTTTTAAAAAAATATTCAATGTACAGTTTTGACTTTCCTACGATTTTATTATATGTATAGATAAGATCACAGCTCCTCCCCCGTAGGTGATAGCGTAATAATATGTAGCCTATATGTTGACCCGACCTCTTAGTAATATTAATGCAAAATTTGAAGTTAATCCATGCAGTACTTTTTGAGTTTAGCCCGGACATACATACAGAAAAACAGACAAACAGACAAAAATTCTAAAAAATATATTTTTGGTTTCGATATCGATTGTAGATCACGCCCCAATTATCCTTTTAAAAAAATATTCAATGTACAGTTTTGACTTTCCTACAATTTGATTATATGTATAGATAAGATCACAGCTCCTACTTCGTAGGTGATAGCGTGATAATATGTAGTCTATATGTTGACCCGACCTCTTAGTAATATTAATGCAAAATTTGAATTTAAACCATGCAGTACTTTTTGAGTTTAGCCCGGACATACATACAGACAAACAGACAAACAGACTAAAAATCTAAAAATTACATTTCTGGTTTCGATATCGATTGTAGATCACGCCCCAAGTATCCTTTTAAAAAAATATTCAACGTACAGTTTTGACTTTCCTACGATTTTATGATATGTATAGATAAGATCACAGCTCCTCCCCCGTAGGTGATAGCGTGATAATAAGTAGCCTATATGTTGACCCGACCTATTAGTGATATTAATGCAAAATTTGAAGTTAATCCATGCAGTACTTTTTGAGTTTAGCCCGGACATACATACAGACAAACAGACAAAAATTCTAAAAATAATATTTATATTTTTGGTTTCGATATCGACTGTAGATCACGCCCCAAGTATCCTTTTAAAAAAATATTCAATGTACAGTTTTGACTTTCCTACGATTTTATTATATGTATAGATTTTGACTTTCCTACGATTTTATTATATGTAAAGATAAGATCACAGCTCCTCCCCCGTAGGTGATAGCATGATAATATGTAGCCTAACTGTTGAACCGACCTCTTAGTAATATTAATGCAAAATTTGAAGTTAATCCATGCAGTACTTTTTGAGTTTAGCCCGGACATACATACAGACAAACAGACAAAAAATCTAAAAATTATATTTCTGGTTTCGATATCGATTGTAGATCACGCCCCAAGTATCCTTTTAAAAAATATTCAATGTACAGTTTTGACTTTCCTACGATTTTATTATATGTATAGATTTTGACTTTCCTACGATTTTATTATATGTATAGATAAGATCACAGCTCCTCCCCCGTAGGTGATAGCGTGATAATATGTAGTCTATATGTTGACCCGACCTCTTAGTAATATTAATGCAAAATTTGAGGTTAATCCATGCAGTACTTTTTGAGTTTAGCCCGGACATACATACAGACAAACAGACAAACAGACAAACAGACTAAAAATCTAAATATTATATTTCTGGTTTTGATATCGATTGTAGATCACGCCCCAAGTATCCTTTAAAAAAAATATTCAATGTACAGTTTTGACTTTCCTACGATTTTATGATATGTATAGATAAGATCACAGCTCCTCCCCCGTAGGTGATAGCGTGATAATAAGTAGCTTATATGTTGACTCGACCTATTAGTAATATTAATGTAAAATTTGAAGTAAATCCATGCAGTACTTTTTGAGTTTAGCCTGGACATACATACAGACAAACAGACAAAAATTCTAAAAATTATATTTATTTTTGGTTTCGATATCGACTGTAGATCACGCCCCAAGTATCCTTTAAAAAAATATTCAATGTAGTTTTGACTTTCCTACGATTTTATTATATGTATAGATAAGATCACAGCTCGTCCCCCGTAGGTGATAGCGTGATAATATGTAGCCTATATGTTGACCCGACCTCTTAGTAATATCAATGCAAAATTTAAAGTTAATCCATGCAGTACTTATTGAGTTTAGCCCGGACATACATACAGACAAACAGACAAACAGACAAAAAATCTAAAAATTATATTTCTGGTTTCGATATCGATTGTTGATCACGCCCCAAGTATCCTTTTAAAAAAATATTCAATGTACAGTTTTGACTTTCCTATGATTTTATTATATGTATAGATAAGATCACAGCTCCTCCCCCGTAGGTGATAGCGTGATAATATGTAGCCTATATGTTGACCCGACCTCTTAGTAATATTAATGCAAAATTTAAAGTTAATCCATGCAGTACTTTTTGAGTTTAGCCCGGACATACATACAGACAAACAGACAAACAGACAAAAAATCTAAAAATTATATTTCTGGTTTCGATGTCGATTGTAGATCACGCCCCAAGTATCCTTTTAAAAAAATATTCAATGTACAGTTTTGACTTTCCTACGATTTTATTATATGTATAGATAAGATCACAGCTCCTCCCCCGTAGGTGATAGCGTGATAATATGTAGCCTATATGTTGAGTCGACCTCTTAGTAATATAAATGCAAAATTTGAAGTTAATCCATGCAGTACTTTTTGAGTTTAGCCCGGACATACATACAGACAAACAGACAAACAGACAAAAATTCAGAAAATTATATTTTTGGTTTCGATATCGACTGTAGATCACGCCCCAAGTATCCTTTTAAAAAAATATTCAATGTACAGTTTTGACCTTCCTACGATTTTATTATATGTATAGATTTTGACTTTCCTACGATTTTATTATATGTATAGATAAGATCACAGCTCCTCCCCCGTAGGTGATAGCGTGATAATAAGTAGCTTATATGTTGACCCGACCTATTAGTAATGTTAATGCAAAATTTGAAGTTAATCCATGCAGTACTTTTTGAGTTTAGCCCGGACATACATACAGACAAACAGACAAAAAATCTAAAAATTATATTTCTGGTTTCGATATCGATTGTAGATCACGCCCCAAGTATCCTTTTAAAAAATATTCAATGTACAGTTTTGACTTTCCTACGATTTTATTATATGTATAGATTTTGACTTTCCTACGATTTTATTATATGTATAGATAAGATCACAGCTCCTCCCCCGTAGGTGATAGCGTGATAATATGTAGTCTATATGTTGACCCGACCTCTTAGTAATATTAATGCAAAATTTGAGGTTAATCCATGCAGTACTTTTTGAGTTTAGCCCGGACATACATACAGACAAACAGACAAACAGACAAACAGACTAAAAATCTAAATATTATATTTCTGGTTTTGATATCGATTGTAGATCACGCCCCAAGTATCCTTTAAAAAAAATATTCAATGTACAGTTTTGACTTTCCTACGATTTTATGATATGTATAGATAAGATCACAGCTCCTCCCCCGTAGGTGATAGCGTGATAATAAGTAGCTTATATGTTGACTCGACCTATTAGTAATATTAATGTAAAATTTGAAGTAAATCCATGCAGTACTTTTTGAGTTTAGCCTGGACATACATACAGACAAACAGACAAAAATTCTAAAAATTATATTTATTTTTGGTTTCGATATCGACTGTAGATCACGCCCCAAGTATCCTTTAAAAAAATATTCAATGTAGTTTTGACTTTCCTACGATTTTATTATATGTATAGATAAGATCACAGCTCGTCCCCCGTAGGTGATAGCGTGATAATATGTAGCCTATATGTTGACCCGACCTCTTAGTAATATCAATGCAAAATTTAAAGTTAATCCATGCAGTACTTATTGAGTTTAGCCCGGACATACATACAGACAAACAGACAAACAGACAAAAAATCTAAAAATTATATTTCTGGTTTCGATATCGATTGTTGATCACGCCCCAAGTATCCTTTTAAAAAAATATTCAATGTACAGTTTTGACTTTCCTATGATTTTATTATATGTATAGATAAGATCACAGCTCCTCCCCCGTAGGTGATAGCGTGATAATATGTAGCCTATATGTTGACCCGACCTCTTAGTAATATTAATGCAAAATTTAAAGTTAATCCATGCAGTACTTTTTGAGTTTAGCCCGGACATACATACAGACAAACAGACAAACAGACAAAAAATCTAAAAATTATATTTCTGGTTTCGATGTCGATTGTAGATCACGCCCCAAGTATCCTTTTAAAAAAATATTCAATGTACAGTTTTGACTTTCCTACGATTTTATTATATGTATAGATAAGATCACAGCTCCTCCCCCGTAGGTGATAGCGTGATAATATGTAGCCTATATGTTGAGTCGACCTCTTAGTAATATAAATGCAAAATTTGAAGTTAATCCATGCAGTACTTTTTGAGTTTTGCCCGGACATACATACAGACAAACAGACAAACAGACAAAAATTCAAAAAATTATATTTTTGGTTTCGATATCGACTGTAGATCACGCCCCAAGTATCCTTTTAAAAAAATATTCAATGTACAGTTTTGACCTTCCTACGATTTTATTATATGTATAGATTTTGACTTTCCTACGATTTTATTATATGTATAGATAAGATCACAGCTCCTCCCCCGTAGGTGATAGCGTGATAATAAGTAGCTTATATGTTGACCCGACCTATTAGTAATGTTAATGCAAAATTTGAAGTTAATCCATGCAGTACTTTTTGAGTTTAGCCCGGACATACATACAGACAAAAATTCTAAAAATTATATTTATATTTTTGGTTTCGATATCGATTGTAGATCACGCCCCCAAGTATCCTTTTAAAAAATATTCAATGTACAGTTTTGACTTTCCTACGATTTTATTATTTGTATAGATTTTGACTTTCCTACGATTTTATTATATGTATAGATAAGATCACAGCTCCTCCCCCGTAGGTGATAGCGTGATAATAAGTAGCTTATATGTTGACCCGACCTATTAGTAATATTAATGCAAAATTTGAAGTTAATCCATGCAGTTCTTTTTGAGTTTAGCCCGGACATACATACATACAAACGGACAAAAATTCTAAAAATTATATTTATTTTTGGTTTCGATATCGACTGTAGATCACGCCCCAAGTATCCTTTTAAAAAAATATTCAATGTAAAGTTTTGACTTTCCTACGATTTTATTATATGTATAGATAAGATCACAGCTCCTCCCCCGTAGGTGATAGCGTGATAATATGTAGCCAATATGTTGACCCGACCTCTTTGTAATATTCATGCAAAATTTGGAGTGAATCCATGCAGTACTTTTTAAGTTTAGCCCGGACTTAGATACAGACAAACAGACATACAGACAAACATTCTAAAAACTATATTTTTGGGTTCGATATCGATTGAAGATCACGCCCAAAGTATCATTTTTTTTAAATATTCAATGTACAGTTTTGACTTTCCTACGATTTTATTATATGTATAGATAAGTTATATAGTATATCATAAGATATTAAGTAGTTAAATGAGTACCAAAGATTGAAGATGATATTAAGAGATAAGATAATTTGCTTATCGTTTAAGTACATGCGTTTAATATATTATGTAGCATGATAAAGCAGTAGTGTAGCAGACGTACGGAATAATAAAAAAGTTATTTCATCATTCGGTGACTTGCAATTTGAGTTCACTATCGCTAATAGGAAGGAGGCAAATATTGCATATCAGTCGATACACATATACTACAAACATGATCCTTATTTCTTACAGCATAAAGATGCTGTCAAAGGTCATGCTATCAAATATATCCGCCGATGAGGCGTCGATGGTGCTAGGTATTTACATATTTATAGATCGTCGACATTTAAAAACTGTATCAAAAACATATAATGTTATATATTTCGTATTGCACAGTCACCGCAGTCTAGGCAGAGCATTCTGTCTCCCGCTTAGCTCTGGAGGGAAGTGGAACAATTCATTTTCTAACTCCTCCTTTTAATTCTTTCTGATTAAATTCGTTGCGGGATCCAAGACAGTTAAAGCGATTCCCCGGGACATGCCTTAACCTCACCGCTCAGTGTCATTTCATTGTGTGCCACTGTTGATCCTGGCTTACAGGAGTTGCAGTGGTGGGTAAGAGGGAGGGATAAGTCCCGCTTTTTCTTTTAAGTCTAGGCAGAGCCTGTACTATGGCAACTAGATAACTGATGAACATACTTATATTTATACTTCTAAATAAGCTGGTGGTCCTGGGTTCGAATCCCGGTATGTGCAAATATCTGCGTGATGAGCACGAATATTTATTTCTGCGTCATGGATGTGTTCTATGTATTTAAGTATTTATCTATCTATATAAGTATGTATATCGTCGTCTGGTACCCATAGTACAAGCTTTGCTTAGTTTGGGACCAGGATGACCTGTGTTACATTGTCGAAAAAAAAAAAAATAGACAGGTGACGGCCCAAGTTGCTTTTAATTTCGGAGTGTCTCCACTTCGAAAGGCACGTTAAGCTGTCGGTCCCGGTTGTAATCGTTAAGCCATGTCAGAGGCATACTGAGCGACTTAAACAACTCTGACACTAGGGTAACCACTGCCCATAGAATAGATAACCAGACTCAGAACAAACAACAGTGTTACCAGAGAACGCGCAGCAGCGTTTTTCTGTGAACTATAACCATAAAATAATTGTTAATTAGGTCTCACCATTTTGTTATTAGCATTTAAGGAAAGAAGCGAGTCAACCCGAGTCAACAAGTATTAATTTAACTTACTGGGATTGACGTATATAAGAATAAGATAAAAATTAAGAGCTAATAAAAAAAAAAAAAAAAAGCAGCTATGGCCAATCGGTCTGCCAAGCGTGGCGAATATAGCATATCCTCCCATTCCCTAAGAAGGCCTTTGTCAAGGAGTGTGCTTAATTTGACTGACATGATACATTAAAAGGATATAATAACAAAAACAATTTAATTGTGTTAATCATACGGTCACCGTCGCCTAGTTGGTATTGCCCCTGCCTACGAAGCTGGTGGTCCTGGGTTCGAATCCCGGTAAGTGCAAATATTTGTGTGATGAGCACGAATATTTGTTTCTGAGTCATGGATGTTTTATATGTATATAAGTATTTATCTATCTATATGAGTATGTATGTCGTCGCCGGTACCCATAGTACAAGCTTTGCTTAGTTTGGGGCTAGGATGATCTGTGTGACATCCCTAGATGTTATTATATTATTATTATAAAATATGAATGACGTCTTCATTTGAGTTTGATAACTAAGTACATATATTTGGGTATTCGTGCCCATAAACAAATTAATACTTACAATCAAATAACTAAAAAGTGATTTCATATTAATTCCTAATTCTCATAAATAATCCCGGATATCATAATGTCAATTGATAGATTTCATAATAAGATCATAATGACAATAAATAGAAATTCATATTTCATCGTCAAAGCTTTTATTTAGTCATAAGTTATTATTACATTTACATACATATCTAAGAAACGCAATAAATACATAATAAATCTATTTATGAACATAAATTACATTGTATTGTGACTCAAAACTTGGCGTAAAAATATTAGTCATAAAATTAAAAAGCTGTATAATTGAACATTAAAATTAATGACTAAAACAGCATTGTTCGCATTATTTATTCGCATAATAAAATTAGAGCGATTATTTATTTAATTAGTATTTTACATAATAAAGGTGCGAGTTATGATTTTTTTTTGTGCTTGTTTGCCAACACTTAGCATACGGCCCAACTGATGGGAAGTGGTCACCGTAGCCTATGAACGCTTATTATATATAAAAAATGTGCTACGTTACATACAAGCTTTACTTAAACAAGACCACCGAATAAAGACATCTAATAGGCTGAATTTGTCCAAAACATATTATTCTTTTTCTACCAAAATCCGCAACATTAGTTAAAAATTCAAACAATGTGCACGACTTTTGATATAGATTTTTAAAATAACTTTAGTATTGGGCTACAGCCCTACTAATATAATAAATGCGAAAGTATGTGAGTCTCTTTCACGCTAAAACTACCGAACGGAATTTTATGAAACTTTGTAGTAGTATAGCTTATTATTATATATCCGAATAACATATAGGCTATAATTTATAAAGTTTGACGCGAGTGAAACCACGGGGCACGGCTAGTTTGCTTTAAAACCACCTACTTGCTAGCGAATTGTAGCCGATAGCGAAATGTATCTTTATTTTTAAAATATATAAAGATCATCAAAAGTCGTTAAAATATATTTCATAACTTTTCTATTGATAACATTTGGAATTAATTGTTCCGATTATGGTAGAAAAAGAAAAATGTGTTTCTTATATTATATTATACAATGTCCTGATATTAATTGTAGTTGATATTACATAAATACTGTCACCGTCTTATATTTAACTACACAAATGTACATACAAATTTATTAAATCAGAAACAATAGATAGTTCTGATTAACTCAATTTATACGTGTAGAATGACGTATAAATTGAGTTAATCAGAAATATCTATTGTTTCTGATTTAATCAATAATAATCATGGCGACCTTAGTATTCAACAGATTTCCAGAAGGGGAGGCTTTTATTCAGCACTGGACGTCATTTAACTAACATAATGATGACAAGTTTACATAGGTATCTAAGAAACGCAATACACATTTTATTATTCTACCTAAACCGGCTATTAATTTAAAAATATAATAGATGTTGTCATATAACTTCATATTAATAGTCTTGAAATATAAAAAAAAAAACATTTATTTTCTAGTTATTAATTAGTATATGCTATTTCACTGGCAGGGAAAAACTTCCCTCATACGTTTAGACAAAACGTGGTCTGAGGTTGAAGTTTAAGGGTGCCTGTTTTTTTCTACCTCGATAGCATTGATCACAATGATTATTGATATGACAATAAATTCTAATTCTTCATTTCACATCACAAGTTAATCATCAAATATTATGGCGTAAGTGAATACAAAACACTTGTCTTTTGCATAAATATGAAGAACTTTACGCCAGACAAATTTGTGTTTAAAAACATAATTAAATTAGCATACACCTTGCATTATCTAGTAGAAGAGTGGTACCTTGAGGAATGACTCATTCCATAACAACGACCTTATCGAGAGACTGATACATAGATGAGCAAACAACTACGAGTTGAGATAATTAACAATATCTTTTACGAGGATATAACGAATAAATTAACCTTTTATAAAGCAGTAGGTATGCTTCAAATTCATTAGTTTACATTTTTATCACTACTTAATACAATTCAGACGGCGCATAGCCAGGTGATTTCATCGATTCAAATGTGATTGGCAAGGTTAGCCAACTAGGCTCGTAGTCAGTCAGATGGGTGGCCGCCAAAGTGGCTTAATTTAGGGTACGTTAAGGTGTCGGTCCTGGTTGTAGCTATTGGGCAACAATTGTGAAGCCAGGCCAGAGGCCTAAATCTGACAGTAGGGTAACCACTGCCCCCACGATAAGTAACAGTTAAAAATATGGCGATAACTGTATTCCCACTACCTTAGGAAGGGTTAATATGATCTTTTATTCCATCGACGTAATACTAAAACGCTATTAATAAATACAAAAAGGTCACAACTTATTCCCAACCATAATTACATCGAAAACAATAGTAGTACATCATTAATTTATCGTTCATCTGTACAAAAAAAAATAGCTACACACTTTCATGCTTTTCTCATATTCCGTCGGCGTCATAATAAAATGAAATTAATAATTACAATAAGGTCACCACTGCCCATACGACAATGGCGTAATATTAAATCGAAATTAATAAATCGAAATTAATAAAAAAGGTCACAACTCATTCCCCACCATAATAACAACGAAAACAATAGTAGATAGCACAACTTACGTCATTAATTTATCGCTATCTGTACATCAAAAAATTTGCTACACATTTAAAATCATGTTTTTCTCATATTCCGACGGCGTTATATTAAAATGCAATTAATAATTACAAAAAGGTTACCACGTGTGCAAGTCCACAAGTGCCCATACGATAAGTACAGTTCAAAATATGGCGGTAACTGTATTCCCACTGCCTTATGAAGGGTTAATAGGAACTGAGATTCCGCCGGCGTAATTCTAAAATGAAATTAATAAATAAAAAAAAGGTCACAACTTATTCTCCACCATAATTACCTACATCAAAAACAGAAGTAGTACGTTATAAATTTTTCGCTCATCTGTATAAAACATTTTAGCTACACAGTTAAAATTATTTTTCCATAAATAATTTGAATTATATAAATACGTCTGTACTGAGTTAATATTATTTTGTTATTTTTTTTTTTACAGAGCTACATTGAAACTTACTCATGAGTTTTATTCAAGTACAAAACGAATTTTATTGAAGATTTAATTATGTTTAAGTTCAAAATATAGCGGTAACTGTATTCCTAATGCCTTATGTCATATTCCGTTGGCGTTAAAATGAAATTAATAAATACAAAAAGGTCACAGCTTATTCCCCGTCATAATTACATCGAAAACAATAGAAGTACGTCATAATTTTTTTGCTCATCTGTACAAAAAATGTTAACACAGTTAAAATTATTTATTTTTATAATTTTATTTACAAATATACGTTTGTACCGAGTTCCTCAATCATATATTTTTACAGAGCTATATTCTGCCGTCACTATATTACGTCTATACAGAGTTGTATTAAGCGTGACAAATTTCACATAGTTACGGCTTTTTAGTATATGTACGGCAGTATTGAAACTTACTCCTGACTTTTATTCATGTACGTAAGATTTTTTTTCAAGTTTTAATTACTTTTATTGATTTTAGAGAATAAGCCCAGCACTAACAGAATTAATTCTCCAAAATCTGAAAACTTATAAAAAATGCCAAATAGCAAATCAAGCTCATAATAAACGTTTTAATATATATTACTGTCTATAATTGTTATCATCTGATCATCTAAAAAAACACATGAACGTAAAAATAATGTCATCGTATCTCGTATTTCAACCCTTAAACGGCCAATGGTATAATAGTTACCACCTAATTTTAAACTAATTTGTCAACCAATTATTATTAACATATAGTATGACCTTTTAAGGGTTAAAATTAATTCCTCAATCACCAAAATATGTCACAACTTAGTCCAATCAATTTTTCTTACATTTACTTATCCTTCTTTTCACTTTTCGCTGGAGTAGAAGGTACAAACACCATCACAGTCTTCTGCAATAATTCCGTAAATATCATTGTA
Organism: Pseudoips prasinana; assembly: GCA_951640165.1. Classification (NCBI taxonomy): domain Eukaryota; kingdom Metazoa; phylum Arthropoda; class Insecta; order Lepidoptera; family Nolidae; genus Pseudoips; species Pseudoips prasinana. Next base: position 9,134,623 of record OX621259.1, on the reverse strand, counting down.
CCAATAAAAACCAATAATGTTCCAATCCAATGTCCGATGGTAAAAGGATTACTGAAGTACCATATAGAGAAGATAAGTGACACAAATTTCCTCAAAGTTACTGTCAAAGTGACAATCAAAGATGCACATTCAGTAGTTAAAACATACACCGCACTGATACACAGCCCTTGAGTTACCACGTATATAATTATATATAACACTTGTCTGGGTAAAGATACACCTAAGAAGTCCATCAAAGGAGTTTCAGTTGCGATTTTCACGTGAGTATACAAATTACCGGCAGTAGGCAACCAAAATACTAGTGGTAACAAATGAGTATAGTATAACGCTTCCCAAGGATGTTTTCCGTGCCTGGAGTATAGTGATTCCTGGAAGATCCCCATTCGTGCGGAGAGGAATAGTGCGAATGTCAGAATTGCTATTCCTAGACACCACCAAAGCCAATCTATGAACTTCAACCTCTCTTCTTCATCGGCGTCTGCGTGAGTTTCTCTCGGCGCTTGCACGTCTGAACTTGATATTATTGTACATAAGGTTATTCCAGCAGATATCAAGAATATAGAGAAGTATTTCAGTGGTGAATAACTTTTCTTTAATATCCAAACTCCCATTGCCATGTTTGCCATTAAAGAGCCGGCTCGGAATATCATATGCAAAGGCATCGATATGTTAAAGTTAAATGCATAGTTGTTGGCAACACTGCTTGTCCAGAAAAACCCAACTAATAGCAAATATTGCTTGAAGGGAATATTTCTTTTTGCAGTACCGAATTTTCCAACTGTACAGAATCCAACTATGGCAATGAATAAGAATTGGAGGAATGTCGCCAGATTCCCTGCACCCGGATCTTCTTTTACCACTGATTCTAAGAGTACTACGTTGGTACAGCAACCAACGAAGACCATAGTAATGGCCAATGCCGCCTTTACATTCATATTGATTCTGAAAAAGAAAATATAAATTACAAAAAAATATTCCGATACCGGGAATCGAACCCGAGCCTCCTGGGTGAGAGCCAGGTATCCTAGCCACTAGACCATATCGGATGATACAATACCAGTCAAAAATATCCCTCTTATACGACTTAAATATAAAACAAAATATTAGATTGAATAATAATCAATAATACAGTCAAAATGAAATAATAATATTCTGTTGAATTGCTCCAAAAAGATAATGCATTTGATTAAATAACACGGGCATGCGCACTAAAGTCCATCACTAGAAGGTTATATCTAATGCAGTTACTTGCAACAAACATACTTTACATGACTTAAACCCTAAACAAACGTAAGAAACAAATTACTACTTACATTTCTTTCTTTTACCACTCAGTATCACAAAATAATCTCGTCAATTCACCACATTATTTACAACAAAACGTCATACACGTTTGACATGGCAGACAGCCGGCGCACCAATGTGTGTGTAACGCGTAATCAGCGGGATGATTGTAGTTGTGACCGTGGCCTCGAATCCGTCTACGCATGCGCAGAACAGCTCTGTAGGTAAAACAGTGCTTGGAATTTCGTTATTTATATTGATAAAAGATGGCGCTTTTATCAATAAGTCAAAAGTTATTAGACAAGTTCATATAAATTTATTCCTTGTGTTCCCCTTCGTAGAACGTTTTAAATTTAGTCACCTTATTCTTTTGTGAGCTGGTTAAATATTATGCTATTTGTATTCAATTGAATTGTATTATTTATCACTTAACTTAACAGTGTGCTTTACAAGTAGAAGTCTATGCCAATAAATTCAATTATTTACCCATAACAGTTTTCACTACTTTTAGATAATTACTTATTACGGTAGGTCGTGGGTTCGATTCCCGCCCAGGACAGATATATGTGTGCATGAACATGTCTGTTTGTCCTGAGTCTGGGTGTAATTATCTATATAAGTATGTATTTACAGAAAAAAGGAGTAAATGTAGTAGGTATATCAGTTACCTGGTTTCAATAGTACAAGCTCTGCTTAGTTTGGGATCAGATGACCGTGTGTAAATAATGTCCTAAGATATTATTATTATTATTATATTAATATGATGGCATTTGTATTAAATTGAATTGTATTATTTATCACGTAACTTATTTGTTTGCTTTACAAGTAGAAGTCTATGTCAATACCCAGTACAGAATAAATTTAATTATTTACCCATAACAGTTTTCACTACATTTAATTAATATTGATTACGACATGTTTTTTCCCTAAGATATACCAACATAATAATATAGCTACGATGGATAGATATTTTTTACAGTTTGTTTATTGATGAGTTTCAATTATTTTCATTTTTTTTTCAATATTTGGTATTAGAAATATCGGTTTAGTGAATTGTCGCAATCATTGTTTTGTTTAATACGGGTTCTTTTGTTTCACTCTCTTCAATATATTTCTCGAACGCATTGTACAGACGCCAGCACATCCAGCTACCCCAATCTGTCATATTCTTTTCTAGAAATTCAACTTTATCACATGAGCATAAGATTCACTTTCAATTGGGGAAACTTGACGGTTTGGGGTAGCTTGATGTGCTGGCGTCTGTACGTATGTATACTGCGCCTGACGTATTTTTTTTCGTTGACTTTAAAAGTACCTACGAATCTACATAAATATGACATTGAAACTAAAAACATGAATTTTTATTTTTGAATATGAGCTACGTACGCTGACTATATTTTTTTGCGACCACTATTCGCTTCTATGATATGTAGAAGACTCGCAGCAGCAAGAAGTACTCTATACGGGATCTAGGGAGAGACCTTCACAATGATAACACACGTATTAAACACGAATCACTTATGTTATTGAAAAAAATAATAAAACTAGATTTCACAATGTATTCTTTAGCACTCCATTTTGATAACTCTTGACAAAACATCACTCAAACATAAAAATTATACTTTTTATTTAATACGAATTCTATTCTAACTTTAAAAGCTACGTCCAGCTATTTTAATAAAATGACCAGAGTTAGCTATCTTCTCAAAAGAGGTTTTATTCTATAAGAGGGCAGGTAATATCATTACAATACTTAGTTTGCATTCAAATCCATAAAATCCATAACCTCAATAGAACCAGCGACTGTTGTAGACTAGGCTAAAATTTAAAAAAAAAATTAAAAATAAAAGCCGAGCGGCCTACATCTTCACGTATCATCACCGGCAGTATCTGCTCTCAGCCGAGGTTTGTAAAAAAAGCTTAGCTCTATTGTCGCTTTTAGAGTAACAACAAAAGTATTATATCCCTTTGCAATTAGAAATATTGTTTAAAGATTGCAACTTCCAGTATGTAAAGAGAGTGTAAGAGTCTTTGAGGTTCGAACCTCAGCTCAAGGCGCTTACGTTTAGATGCAGTGGAAGTATTTATGAATAAAAACCGTTTTTATTTTATTTATTTTAAAGTTATATTGATCAGTGAAGGGGGAAAAACGTAACGTAATGAAGAAGCTACATCTGTATGGTCGTCGACTCGGGCGAACTCTACCCTTGTTTTGGGACTTGAACGTATAAAAAAACTCCAACTGCCTCTTATTTAAGTAAAAATCCTTAAGCCAGATTAGCGTGACACAAAGATCAATGGAGTAGTCAGAGCAAAATGTATGTAAATGGACATACAGACGCCAGCACATCCAGCTACCCCAATCTGTCAAATTTCTTTTACAGATTTTCAACTTTATCTCAAAAGCATAAGGTTCACTTCCAATTGGGGAAATTTGACAGATTGGGGTAACTTGATATGCTGAAGTTTGAACCTTAGCGACTGTACTTACAAAAAGGCTGTTCCGAGCCGTCCAAAAACGAAAGCGATACGAAAATACATTTGTCATGTTGTTTTGTCTACTGAACAAGATATAACTGTTTGGTACAAGTTATTTTCATCTAGTGGACGCTACACTCTACATTTAGTTATATCTCTATCTATATGTCCTTTGTAGAATCGTAAACTATGCATTTGATCATGTGGTGTTCTTCAGAAAAGTGTTGTGGATGAGTCCACAAAGGTTTCTGAGTTGGTACGATAGATGGCGCCACTACCATTCCAATGAATTTGATACATTACCGTAGCAACGCGCGTAGGGTACAGATAGTATCTTATAAATATATAGAGTACAGACAACGTATTCCTAATTAAAGTATAGCATACAGTACAGTTCTCGAGTGGCGACCACGAAAAGGAAGACGCAAGCCCCCTACAAGGTAGACTGACGATCTTGCAAGGGACGCGGGAAGCTGTTGGATGCGGGCAGCGCAGGACCGGCTATTGTTTAGGTCGTTGGGGGAGGCCTTTGTCCAGCATTGGACGTGTTTCGGCTGATATAATGATGATGATACAGTATATCAACCGGTCTATAAATAATAACAGAGCTACCAAACACGATCCCGTGGGTATCGTAAGGGATACACCAGGGCAGCAGCGCCACCTATGTGCTTACTACCACCCAACTCCGGTCGCCAACTCGCATGCCAAGCACAGTGAGTAAGGCAAACCCCCATAGCAATGACGTTTATTTTGTATACCTGTAGTATAAATTTGATAAATAAGTTAAAAATAAGCAAGGAAGAACCATCTAGCATCACATAAAAATATAACCCCGAAGATTCTCAACACACATACAAAAGAGGAGAGAAGAAAATATATACGTAACAAAGTTGGCGGCTCTCGAGACACATCAAGGCTTACATTACAAAACAAACTCTGCTATACCTAGTTATAGTGTTCATATTCGCATGGCAATATGTTGCTTGCATAACGGACACAGTAATTCAATTATTACGGACGAACGCGTCGGACTAACAACCTTTAGGATATAATATAAAAGTGTTTGTGGCCAATGGCATGTGAAATTTTGTTTGAATTATCACCAGATTAACTTTGGAACCAATTTAGTATGAAAATTGGACTATAGTATTTGATAGTAAGTGCATTCATCAGAATGATCCTACTACGGATAGAAGGTAGTTTGTTATATTTTCGGACTCTACTTTTGCAGTTAAAATTCTACGCTCCATAGCACTTATGACTTCAAATTGAACTCTTGGTTCTGTCAAAGACGATGATTAAGCACCAATGAGTTAGGATGGAGAATATAATAATAATAATAATGTCCTCCTAGCTGAATTTCGGCCACGGCGGCCCGTCTCAACAGAGATTAGCCATCTGCGCGGGACATATTATAGTGCTCAAGTGTGTGCGCAAACACAGGAGCACTTTCTATTCCATCACTCTCATAATCCGATGGGACGCCTAGCGACACGACCAGAAAGAGGTCAGGTACAGGACCGACGGCTTTACGTGCTCTCCGAGGCACGGGTGTATAATACCGCCAACTCCCAGACTTCGGGCTGATGCTGAGAAATATTTCTTTTTACAGAAAAGTCTCAAAATCACTTTTGGCCCGACCCGGGATTTGAACCCAGGACCTCGTTCTCTGCGGGTGAACACGCTACCGCTAGACCAACGAGGCAGTCCACACAAACAAATGGACAATATACATATTTATGGACACTCTTAGTTCGATGTTTTTTTTTCGTGCATGTAAGTGCAGACGCCAGCTCATGAAGCTACTCCAATATGTCAAATTTCCCCAATTGAAAGTGAACCTTATGCTTTTGTGATAAAGTTGAAAATCTATAAAAGAAATTTGACAGATTGGGGTAGCTGGATGTGCTGGCATCTGTACATCGATTACTTCGGTGTCTATGAATCGATTTTGGATAAGTCTTTTCTTACTACAATATGTATCCTTGCGAAGTGGTCCCTTATAATAGTCGGCCACCGTAGCCTAGTTGGTAGTGCTCCTGCCTACGAAGCTGGTGGTCCTGGGTTAAAATCCCGATACGTGCAAATATTTGTGTGATAAGCAAGAATATTTGTTTCTGAGTCATGGATGTTTTCTAAGTATATAAGTATTTATCTATCTATATAAGTATGTATATCGTCGCCTGGTACCCATAGTACAAGCTTTGCTTAGTTTGGGTCTAGGTTGATCTGTGAGACATTGTCCTTAGATATTTTTATCATTATTATATTTTCTGACTCTACGTTTCACATACATACATACATAGACTTACGCCTGTTTCCCTGAGGGGTAGGCAGAGACAACGGATTTCCATTTGTCACGATCTTTGCACACGTCTTTCGCCTCGATGACTGTCATTATATTCTTCATACATGCTCGCCGGTTTAGGGTACTTCTGACCTGCCCTTTCTTGAGAACGTCTCTTACGTTTTACAGATCAAATTCTATGTTCCATAGCACTTTTGACTTGGACTCCTGATTCTGTCAAAGACGATGATTAAATACCAATGGGTTAGGATGGATAAACATTTGTGTACAGTAAATTATTTACTAGTTAATTATTTATCGATCGATCGTGGGTTTGAATCCCACCCTGTATAAATTTTTGTGTGACGAACACGATTATTTGTTCTGTGTCTCGGTGTAATTTATGTATAAAATGCATTTATTTAGAAATATATAAATAGGTTTATCAGTTGTCTGGTTACCATAGTACAGACGCCAGCATATCAAGCTACCCCAATCTGTCAAATTTCTCCAATTGAAAGTGAACCTTATGCTATTGTGATAAAGTTGAAATTCTATAAAATAAATTTGACAGATTGGGGTAGCTTGATGTGCTGGCGTCTGTACAACGACAATGTGTCAGTTGTCCTGAGATATTTATTTATTTATTTACACACTATCTTTCATATATCAGAAGCTGTTCCTGGTACTTATTGTTACCTTTCAATCTTTTCATTCCGTCTGAAGGAGACTGCCAGACACATATGGGTATTGATGTCCTCCCGACCGAATTTCGGCCACGGCGGCCAGTCTTAATGGAGACTAGCCAATTGCGCAGGACATATTATAGTGCACAAGTGTGTGCGCAAACACAGGGGCACTTTCTATTCCATCACTCTCATAATCCGACGGGACGCCTAGCGACACGACCGGAAAGAGTTCAGGTACAGGACCGTGTAATACCGCCAACTTCCAGACTTCGGACTGATACTGCGAAATTTCTTTTTACGGAAAAATCCCAAAATCACTTTTTGGCCCGACCCGGGATTTGAACCCAGGACCTCATTATCTACGGTTGAACACGCTACCGCTAGACCAACGAGACCAACGAGCAGGGTATTAGTAGAATAACAAAAACTTCACCATGTCAGCCAAATTATGTCCACTGCGGAGCCTCCCCAAAGATTGGGGGGATATGCCATAATCGCCACGCTTGGCAGACGGGTTGGCGATCGCAGTTTGATGGTCATAGTTCACAAAAAAAACGCTGCTGCCTGTTCTCTGGTAGGTATTACCTCGGGACGATTTCTGCCCCCCCCCCCCCCCCCCACCCACGGGATGAGATGATGGAATGATATTCTACGCCGTCACCACACAGTGAAACAAACTTAGCCTCTGAAATTTGTCAGAACAATGTCATGTCTGTATAATGGGCAGAAGATAGAAAAGGAGATCGGACATTTTAGTATGGACTTTGGTCCACTTTGGTCCACACACATTTGGACCACTTCCGCCCGTTCTCCTTTGCCGGCCAATATCGTTTGCATGAGATCATTATGTGGGGTAACAACAGATAAGGCTCATATTACACTCATATCAGCACAACTTGGGTAATGGTAATGTTGTTTTGACAGGGTAAAAATTAAAGCATAATACATTGGGACCAACTTGATAACAGCGGCTGAGTAGTGAAATCAACACTTGAAACTGTGACTTAGTGAGTGTGTAGATGCTTGTGCGTTATATATAAGTATTTACGGATAATAGTTATTTGTTACTAGCTGTGCGCCGCGGTTGTACCCGCATTAAACTTTATAAATTTTAGCCTTTGTGTTAATCCAGGGTGCAGTTACCATAAGTTAACTGCACCCTGGAATTGTTTAACCCCAAATTTAATTAAAATCGCTCCAGCCGTTTAGACGTGAAGAAGTAACAAACATACACACTCACAAACTTTCGCCTTTATAATATTAGTGTGATACAAGAATGCTAAGTAGGTTTTTAACCGCGTGCTCAATTTTGATAACGTAGCAAGAGAAGGATTCTAAAACTGAATCACGAACGTAGCGAGTGATTCAAAAATTAGAATCCTCCGTTGGCGAGGGAATCAAAAGAGCACGCGGTGAAAAATCTTTGTACTCGAGTGCAACACGTAACTTTTCATCCTACACGCGCGAGAAAATATTTTATTAATATATTTGTTACATTATCAGCGACGAATACGCGCAATTTTTTTTAGATCCTCCGTTAGCAAGGGAATCAAAAGAGCACGTGGTGAAAAATCCTTGCACTCGAGTGCAACACGTAACTTTTCATCCTACCTCAACGAGGAAATATTTTATTACTTAATATATTTGTTACATTATAAGCGAGTAACATGCGCTATATTTTATTTAAAGAATACTTACGGTTTTGTAACTTGAGTAGTGCTAGCTTGAGCTGACTGCCTAGTTGGTCTAGCGGTAGTGTTTTCAAACGCAGGCAATGAAGCCCTGTGTTCAAATCCCAGATCGGGCCAAAAAGTGATGTTAGGAAAATCTCCAAGTATTATTCCGACGTCTGGGAGTTGGCAGTATTATACCCACGTGCTTTAGAGAGCACGAAATTTTGTCGGTCCTGTACCTGACCTCTTTGGGTCGTGTCGCTAGTCGTCTCATCGGATCATGAGAGTGATGGAACAGAAAGTGCCCAATGTTTGCGCACACACTAGTGCACTATAATATGTCCCGCGCAGCTGGCTAGTCTCCTTTGAGATTGGCCGCTGTTGCCGTAATTCGACCAGGAATACTTTATTCAATTAAAAAACAAATACAATTTTAGTTTTTATAGCATTATTAAAAGCGTTAATTTTAACTCGAACGTGGGGAAATTGTCCATAACATCCATTATTTAGCGTATGCTGGGAAACTATTGATACATAAAATAATATTATAGAGGTACTACACGTTTATAGTACACAACATAACGCATATAAAATAATAATATCTTGGGACATTATTCAAACCTGATCCCCGGAACTAAGAAGAGTTTATACTATGGAAACCAGATATCTGATATACGACATATCCTACTTTTCTTTCGTACATACATACTTATATAGATAATTACATACAGACTCAGTACAAGCAGCCATGTTCATGCACACAAATATCTTTCTGTGAGGCTCGATTTCTAAAAAATGGCGTTCAAATAAATTAAGGTCAAAAATGACTTAATCAATCGTAAATCGGCTTCAACGTTGACATTCGATTCTAGACCATTTATGACGACACATGTGCTTATGAAAGCCGATTTAACGATTGATTAAGTCATTTTTAATCTTAATTTATTTGAATGCCATTTAAGAAATCGATGTTCGGCGACTTAGCCGGTAGTGCCCCTGGGTGTAAATCGGACAATACGGAAAGTCAAGTATCCATCAACCCCGCCACACATTTAAAACACTAATATCTTTCTATTTATACGCCCCAACCCAACCCATGAATCATGTCCCAGGATATTATTATTGTTTACCTCTTACACTTCGTTCGGTAGTGTTGAAATCGCAATGTATGTGAGGCAAATCCTGGTTTTGCCATAGTATAAACTCTTCTTAATTCAGGGTTCAGGGTTCAGTGTTTGATATAATAGGGGATGCACATAATTATAACACTCGACATAGGCACAGGCTACGTACAAATAAACATAAACTTTGCAAGTCAGAGAAAACGGCCCAAGTAATAGGACCTGGCGTTTATAACCGGCTACCAGGTGAGATCAAAGATGCAGTTTCCACCATGATATTCAAAAGCAGGCTCAAAATTTGGCTGGTAGATAAATAATTCTACGATTTTGACTCGGAGTTTATGAAACTACCGATGACTTAATTTACTAGCTATTAGTTATTGTAATATCTTTACATATAATAAAATCGTAGGAAAGTCAAAACTGTACATTGAATATTTTTTTAAAAGGATACCTGGGGCGTGATCTACAATCGAAGTTGAAGCCAAAAATATAGTTTTTAGAATTTTTGTCTGTGTGTCTGTTTGTCTGTATGTATGTCCGGGCTAAACTCAAAAAGTACTGTATGGATTTACTTTAAATTTTGCATGAATATTACTAAGAGGTCGGGTCAACATATAGGCTACATATTATCACGCTATCCCCTACGGGGAAGGAGCTGTGATAATTTATAAAGTTTACCGCGGGTAAAACAGCGGGGCACAGATAGTCAATAAATAAATGAAATTAAATTAAATAAGTTAAGTTTTCAAGTGGAGGCAACTGTGGATTAGCGACTGTAGTTGAATAACTAACTACATCTTAATTTGCCATCCGAAGCTCGAGACGCTTCTCTATCTATAGACTGGCGAGCTTAGACCCTTGACCTCGCTAGACGCTTACGGAACGATGAGGCCAATTGGCGTGGAGCACCTCTACTCTCAGCTTGAATCTTTAAGTGAAGCTTCAAGTTATAATCTAAGCGAATGTTTTTGGGTTCCGTAGTTCGAAAAATGAAACCTATTCCGAAATATAACACAAATTGAACACAGACTGACCTGTTGGTTCAGTGATTATGTGGTGACCCTGACTGCTACAACAGAGGTTGTGTGTTTAATTCTCACTCACATTATCATTTCCAATCTCGATTGTCAAACCTATAAATAATCTGTTTGACAATAACTTGATAATAGGTCTTTACCTATGAAATTGCCGTTTTGTATGAAAAATTTAAACGAATTTTTTTCATGAATTTTTTTATTTGTATTAATCGAAGTAATCACCCATGCAATCAATGCATCTTTGCCATCGCAGTGGCAGTTTATTGATGCCCTTCTTAAAGAAATCAGCTGGACGGGAGGCAACAAATTCTTCAAAGGCATTTTGTACTGCCTCTCGGGTATTGAATTTTTTTCCCGCCAAGAAGTTATCCAAATTCTGGAAAAAGTAGTAGTCTGTAGGCGCAAGGTCTGGTGAGTAGGGCGGATGACGGAGAGCTTCCAACCCCAGTTCTTGCAACTTGGAGACCGTCTGCTGTGCAGTATGAGGTCGCGCGTTGTCGTGCAGGAGCAGCGGAGACGAGCGATTGACCAATGCTGGTTGGAGATGCGCCAGCTTCTCCATCATTGTGCTCAGTTCTTCACAGTACACATCTGCAGTAATGCTCACCCCGTTTGGTAAGAAGCTGTGATGAATCACACCGGCGCTAGACCACCAAACAGTGACCATCACTTTTCTAGGGGTAAGTTTTCGTTTAGGGCATTGTTTAGGTGCTGAACCAGGATCCAACCAACTTGCTGAGCGCTTGCGGTTATCAAACAGAATCCATTTTTCATCGCAGGTAACAATGCGGTTCAAAATTCCTTCATTTGTGTGTCTGTTGAGCAGTGCAAGGCACGTCTCGACGCGTACTTCGCGCTGGCGATCATTGAGTTCGTGGGGCACCCATTTGTCAAGCTTTTTTACCTTGCCTTTTGACGCAAATGGACCAATATTGTTTTGACGCTAACGTCGAAAGCTGCTGCTAATTCAGCCGTAGATTGTGTATCATCAGCTTCCACAACCGCCTTTAATTCGTCATTGTCGACCAAAGTCTTCGGACGACCGCGAGGTTCATTTTTCAGGTCGAAATTTCCAGAACGGAAGCGAGCAAACCAATAACAGGTGGTGCGTTGGTTTGTAGTGTTAGCTCCGTAAACGTCGTTGATGTTGCGTGCCGCTTGTGCCGCGTTGCTGCCACGACGGTACTCATATTCCATAATTACTCGAATTTTTAACGTATCCATGATGACGAAAAAGATTGAAATGCGATGAAAATGTAACACTAATCAATAAAGAAATGACTACTTTTGGAAAAAAGAATCCATGTTTTTAAAATAAAATTAATTTGAAATTAGAATTCTTAGCCAAACAAAAATTATTTTGATTTGAAATGGCCAGTACTGCAGAACGGCAATTTCATAGGTAAAGACCTAATATAAGCTATATAACTAAATCAAAACTATTACAAATTACATCATCATCAACATCATATATATTAATATATATATTAATTCATATTTTATTTTACAGGTATTTATGTATATGTTTTATTATTACGTATGTATGTATATTATATATATATATATATATATATACATCTTGAAGGACATGTTGCGTCCTACATGGCGTTATTTACCGATGATGCTGCGTCCGACTGACTTTGTGCGTCCGGTATACGGACGCAAGATTGACCGACCTTCATTTTTAGCCCAAGGGTCCCTTGTGATCATTAGAATCCAAGGGCGAAAAATTGGCATGGACGTAATTCCATCACTAGAATGCCTTTTAGCGTATAATATAGTTCCGCCATCGTCAGACTGAAATTTGGAGGGCGCTAGCGTTCAGCGTATAATTTACCACGTATACTTTGAGTTCAGTTCACCGATCTTATCGTGTCCATTGAATATCGTACTTAATTTGTCAAGTTTTTATCATGTTTTCGTGACAACTATCTTGCGTCGCTTAAATATCCTTAAACCGGCACTAGGTACGGTGTCTGAGAGGCCTATTCGGGGTTCACGAGGGACGCATGGAACGGGGCGCGGGGCGGCGGGCTTCAGCGCGCTCGCGTGCCGAAGTTTTTAACAAAAAGACATGTGCCGGCCGTGATGCAAGCTTGTCACCAAAGTGAATTATTGTATTGTAGTGGTTATTTATTTGGTCTATTATTATAGTTAGTGATTATAATAATATATTAATCACAATGAAAAGAAGTGCAAGGAGGATTCTTAAATTGGCAAACCGTAACTTCTTCAACCTTATAAAGCAGATGAATTTGTACCAAATCAAGGAATACCACTCGATGTTAATAATTCCTTGTCTAATGTGTCTTTCAAGCTACCTAAATAAGTTTAGGTTAAGTTTTTTTTTTTGTGTTATGGCAATCTGCTGATGTTTTCAGCAATTTCTGAAAAATGAAACTACAAAGGCTAATTAATATTTTATTTTTGTGGCACTAGTTTAGAGCCTGTAACAAAAGACAAACACAAATATGAGTTAGTGAATAGAAATACATAAATTACGTATCAACAAAGACAATAATCATAAATATCATAATTTTATCATGTTAGTCGATATAAATTTAATAAAAGCATTTATCATTAAGGGATTAGGAAATAATGAAAGAAGGTGACGTACATTCAGAGGATGGTGAACGTTTATAGAAGAAATATTCGCAAATGAGAAAGGTTTACTTAAGTGACATTTAAGAAAAATATGATCTAGGGATCCATCATCTAATCCCCATTCACACAAGGAATTGTCACGAATCCTAATTTTATGAAGGAAGACAGGGGTACAACAATGGCCAAGACGGATTCTGCAAATAACTGAAGTTACAAATTTAGGAACTTTTTTGTATTTGTAGAACCATGGTTTAGAGTGTATTTCTGCTTGAATAGAGGCATACCAATGGCCCTTGGTTACTTGATTCGATCCAAGAGCATTGCCAGAACTTATGCATATCAGTTTTGGGAAGGTGAAGTAGATCATACACCTGCACCGAAAAATATTTAGGATCAGCCAAATTGCTGGTAATAGCAGCCTTAGCATATGCATCTGCACACTCATTACCTCTTATACCTGAATGCCCAGGGATCCATACTAATATGACCTCTACATTCTTTATAGAGCAAGAATGAAGACATTTTTTTATTTCCAGTATAATAGGAGAGCGAAGGGAATCTTTAAAAGGATTTTTGACAATAGCAGCCAAGGCACTTTTGGAGTCTGAGAAAATAACAGCTTTGGATATAGTATTATGAGATAGGATAAATACACATGCCTCAAGGATACCTATGCACTCCCCAGTAAAAACAGAAGCCTCTGGGGGACACTGAAACTGTAAAAAAAATTTGAGAATTTAAATAATATACACTAACACCTGTTTTACTATCATCAGATAACTTTGAAGCATCTGTAAAAAAATTATGATAGTCTCTCCATTTATCATAAACAATAGAAGAGAAAACATCATTGGCATGAATAGTTTGTTTATCTATGCCAATGTGAGAAATAAAATTTGGAATAAAATTTAGAATTTCGTATGGGAAGTCAAACAATGGGAATTTAGTGCACTGGTAAATAGAGGATTTCATCTCTACCATACTAATCTTTTTAAATGAATTTAGAATTAGAGGGCTTTGTGTTTTTAATACTCACTCTGATCATATAAACTAACTAATTCAGACAGTTTTGACAATATGTTGTGATTTTTGAGAAAATATGCCTTAAAAACATATTTGTCAGCAAGATATTGTCTACGAATAACAAGGGGAGCGTCTCCACTCTCCACCTGCAAAGAACTGATGGGCGTGGATTTCATGCAACCCAGAACAATACGGAGTGACTTAGACTGAATGGACTCTAATTTAGCCAACGCGATTTTACTGCAGGGCTCAAGTAAGAAAGTGCCATAATCCAGTAAGCTTCTTATTGTGGCATTGTAGATAAGTTTCAGAGTGAAAGGGTGAGCACCCCACCAAACAAATGCAAGTGCACGTAACATATTTACATTCTTTTCACATTTGTTAGTAATATAATTAAGATGTGAAACGCCAGATAATTTAGAGTCTAAAGTAACACCCAGAAACTTTACTCTATCCTCAACTCTGATAGGAGATCTCTCAATTTCTAGGTGAACATGTGGGATCACTCTTTTACGGGTAAATATTACTGATGAGCATTTTTGGGGAGATAAATGGAGACCATGGGAGAAAAGCCAGTTGTTTAAAGAATCTAGAGAAACCTGCATGGATTCTTTAGCAGCTTCAATGGACGAATCAGTAACATACAAACAAAGATCATCAGCATATTGCAAAATTTGGCAATTGATGTTGAGAGACCTATGTAAGTCACATGTATAAATATTTTACAATAAAGGACTCAAGACAGAGCCTTGTGGTAATCCACGCCACACTGACCTGGGACCATACCTTTCCCCAGGAATGTGTAGGCTGATCAGGCGACCTGTTAGCAGATTGCAGATACAATGAATCATCCTTACTGGGATACTCAGCTGACTTAACTTAGTCCTGAGTATTGAAAGAAGAACACTGTCATAAGCAGCTGAAATGTCCAAGAAAACTGCAAGAACAGATTTATTCTTACTAAAGGCAATGAGTGCATCGATCACAAAGCTAGCGAGGCTGTCCATTGTGCTAAATCCTTTACGAAAACCAAACTGGGATTCCGCTAAAATACCTCTATTTTCCACGAAGCATTCCAACCTGTTTTTAATTAGGTGCTCAAATATTTTACATATAACAGGAGAAAAACTATAGGACGATAGTGATCTGGGTTATTTTGTGAATTCCCAGGTTTTAAAATTGGAATGATTAATTGTGTCTTCCAGTTGTTAGGGACGCATCCCTGAGAGAAACATAAGCTTATTATATCTAAAAGATGTTGCTGACCAAGAGGACCCATCATTTTATAAAAAGAGTAGGGAAAACCATCGAATCCTGGAGCTGAATCCTGTACATTATGTAATACAGCCTCCAGCTCAGGTAGAGAAAAAGGATTATCTAGAGGATCATAGGAGGGCGGACTTATACCCAAAGAAGGACATTCTCCATACAGAGGAACATATCATATCAGCCGAAAGACGTCCACTGCTGGACAAAGGCCCATATGGGAACATAAGACGGGGCCAATTTGTTAAGGAAGGATTTAGCTGTCTTCCGAGGAATTATTGATGGATTACAGGGAACGCAGCCACGTCAAAATCTTTTAAAATTTTTCCACATAAGGGAAGACGGGGAAGATGGAGAGAGGGAGAAACAAAATTTCTTCCAACCCTCATATTTTTTTTTTCTTGAAGAGACGTTTCGACTTTTTAATACATACTTACCTGTCCAACTCCGAACTTACCTGTTCACACCAGCCTGTACCTCTGAGCTTACATGTTGATACATACTTACCTGCCCAACTCCGGACTTACCTGTCCACATCAGCCTGAGCCTCTGAGCTTACCTGTTTGTACCTACATACAAACTTACCTCACTCGTCGTGGTAAGCTCAAAAGGCACAGGCTGGTGTGAACAGGTAAGTTCGGAGTTGGACAGGTAAGTATGTATAAACAGGTAAGCTTAGAGGCACAGGATGGATGTAATTTAGTTATTATAATCATTATGATATATGCAGAACATTATACGGAATTGATTTAAACATATGGTTGGATGGAGGCGGGAATGTGCATGCAGTGTTTTGAACGTATACGGAGATATTCAGTGTGCAAGAAAGATTTAAGAGTGAACGGTCGCACTAATTCAGTTATTCGGAACCAATCTGAATTCAATAGTAGATGGATGTAATTTAGTTATTATAATCATTATGATATATGCAGAGCATTATACGGAATTGATTTAAACATACATTCGGATGGAGGCGGGAATGTCCATGGAGTGTTTAGTAGGTATACGCAGGTATTCAGTGTGCAAGAAAGATTTAAGAGTGAACGGACGCACAAATTCAGCTAGAAATATTTAATTTGAATATCACCATTTAACGTTTAAATGAAATTTGACGTCGACTACTGATATGATATTGATTAAAATATCCTACATACGCATTGAAAACATATAAAATCTCACTACATTCAGTGGACGCCGCAGGGTGGTAGTTAGTAAAGACGCAAGAAGACCTTCGCGATTTATATATATATATATATATATATATATATATATATATGTGTGTCTGTTAGAATATTATTTATTTATTATTATTTGTATTTAGATATAGATAAGTTTTAGTATTATAAGTATTTTAATTAGTGGTAGTACTACAACTAAGTAGATATCACTATTAGTGTTAAGTTATTATCACCTAATTTCTTACACCATACACTATACCCCTACTCCAAATTCCTTACAATATGGTCCAACTGAAAGTTGTCTGGAAGAGATCGCTGTAAGCGATAAGACCGCCAATTGTACCTTTTTAATATAATTAACTGTATCATAAATTGTGTTCTGTAAATGGTGTACAATAAAGTGTATTTATCTTATCTTATCATCATATTAGCCGAAAGACGTCCACTGCTGGACAAAGGCCTCCCCCAAGGATCTCCACAATAGCCGATCCTACGCTGCCCGCAACCAGCGGCTTCCACAAATTACATATTACTTTGGAAATGTTACGTGTACTTAAATATCTATATGTACCTAGAAATAATTATGTATACTTAAATATCTCTCTATAAATATGTTCTAAATATTTACAAGTGCTTTTAGGAATTTTAGGTGAATAAAAACCTTTTTTATTTTGTTATTGTTGTTATTTTATTCTGGATCAGGATTCTCAAATCTTTGAGTGATGAGCATGATTATTTACTATGTGTCTGGTAGTTTTTGCGTGAAAGAGTAACAAACATCCATACGTCCATACTTAGAAACCTTCTCATCTATACATATAATAAAATCGTAGGAAAGTCAAAACTGTACATTGAATATTTTTTAAAAGGATACTTGGGGCGTGATATACAATGGGTATCGAAGCCAAAAATATAGTTTTTAGAATTTTTGTCTGTGTGTCTGTTTGTCTGTATGTATGTCCGGGCTAAACTCAAAAAGTACTGCAAGGATTTACTTCAAATTTTACATGAATATTACTAAGAAGTCGGGTCAACATATAGTCTACATATTATCACGCTATCATCTACGGGGGAGGATCTGTGATAATATATAAACTTTAACGTGGGTAAAACCGCGGGGCACAGCTAGTTTATAACATAAGTAGGAAGTAGGATAAGTATGTATTAAGAAATATATAAGTCGTCTGATTACCACACTACAAGCTCTGCCTAGTTTGGGGTCAGATGTCAATACTCAATCGTTTATTGCTTCCACAATGTATAACAGATGGTATAATAATCTTATAATTATGTAACAATTATGGACCCTGTCGGGCAAAGCATAGTAGAAGAGAGATGAACGATTGTTGGTCGGTCACCGTAGCCTAGTTGGTAGTGCTCCTGCCTACGAAGCTGGTGGTCCTGGGTTCGAATCCCGGTAAGTGCAAATATTTGTGTGATGAGCACGAATATTTGTTTCTTAGTCATGGATGTTTTCTATGTATGTAAGTATTTATCTATCTATATAAGTATGTATATCGTCGCCTGGTACTTATAGTACAAGCTTTGCTTAGTTTGGGGCTAGGATGATCTGTGTGACATTGTCCCCAGATATTATTATTATTATTAAGTATGCCAAATTTTAATTTAAAAATGTCAGTATTTAAAGCGAAAAGATTATCAGATTAATATTAGAATGTCAAGATCTATAGAATTGTTGTCGTTAAAGTTTATAGCAGTATTATAGGAATTTTATAAGATGATTTGTTAATTTAATATTTTTGAATTTAACGTTTTCACGGGCAATGTCAGTGTGTTAATAATGCGAGAATATCCGCCCAAAATTAATTATTTTTACACCGTAAGAGATAACGTTTCAAAAATGAAACGATGCAAATTTTATTTTATTTTACGCATATTTTTTTCACTGCTTCATCATATCAGCCGAAAGACGTCCACTGCTTTTCAAAGGCCTCCCCCAAAGATCTCCACGTTGCCGATCATGAGCTATCCGCAGCCAGAAATTTCCGGCGACCCGCACAACAAACAGATGGACCAATGCCATCTTGTAGAGGCCCACGGTGCATATTCCGGTTCATGGTCGCCACTCGAGAACCTTCCAGCCTTGTTATAATAGAACGCTAATGAAATTGTTCGTTGAATATCAAGAATTCTTTTCAATTTCCCAATAGCATTACAGATAACGCACAGAACCAACAGTAGAACGATAATGGATTAAAGAATTTTCAATAGATCGAAGCTTAAACCTAGTGAACCAGAAAACTGACGTAATTGTATCGCTGTTAACATTTGCCTTTTCCGATGTTCTTGCAAAATGATTTCAATTTCACTGAACTGGTAATCTTTATAAAACTCATTTCCATACATAGCTCTTGAACATTTTATGATTTTTAGGTACTTACGTACTATTTAAGATTTCGTCATTTGTCACTTTTTCAGCCCAGAAAGAGTCTCTTTCTATTCGACGCCAACCCCACATCTCAAAGAAGAATGGCAAATTCGAAAGATGATAGAGAGTACACGAGGAAAATGATTGGACATTTAATTCGACACGACCAGTTCATCACCAACAGAAGGCAAAATTGAGGCAAGAAAAAATAGACGCAGACCGAGACGTAAATATATGGACCAGATGAAAGAAGTTGTGAAATTGGACCCTTACAAGGAAGTCAAGGAGAATGCTTACGATAGAGAAGGCTGGAAACTGCTACACAGACAAGTGCACAACACTTAAATGAGAGAGAGAGAGAGAGAGGGAGACTACTTACTATTACTGATTGATGGTTTACGGTGGTTAACAAATAAAGAACGACAAACACTGCACAATTTATAGATTCTGCTGAGAATCTGAGGAAACTACAATGCACATTCTGTGCTCGTGCGGACCGCTAATGGGCTGTAGAAGTATCTACTTGGGACATCTAAAATGAAGACAAACAGACATATTCATACACACCAGTATTTGTCCTGGGTGGGAATCGAACCAACAACAATAATAATACACTGTTATCTGTTTAGCTACTAGGCAAAGCAACTATTGCTACCAGATAACTGATAAACATACTTATATATTTCTATATACACATACTGGATAACTGCGCGATCGAATCAAAAACATCGAAATCCGCAGGCGAACCCAAGTAGCAAGAATTGCCAAACTGAAGTGGCAGTGGGCAGGGCACATAGCTCGTAGAACTGACGGCCGATGGGGCAGAAAGGTTCTCGATTGATGACCACGAACCGGAAGACGCAGCGTGGGCAGGCCCCCTACAAGGTGGACCGACGATCTTGCAAGGGTAAAGTAAAAATGTTTATTTGAACAGAATAATAGTTACCAACTAATGATTACAGAATAGTGAATGCACAACTCTACAAAAAGTACTAGTACTGTCTCCCAAACTAGGCTATAGCCTGTTTTTCAGGAAACAGTGCTCATTCTAATAGGTTTACACTATAAAAGAGTGGTGGGTGGTGGACGTGGTATTATTGGTAGTATTAGGGTCGCGGGACACCGATGGATGCGGGCAGCGCAGGACTGGCTATTGCGGACATCCTTGGGGGAGGCCTTTGTCCAGTAGTGGAAGTCTTTCGGCTGATATGATGATACTGATAACTAACACACTTCTGATCCCAAACTAGGCAGAGCCTGTACTATGGCAAAGATATGTCCTAATCTTAACAGTTAGAAGCAGCAGTAACCACGGGGCGAACAGACCAGTCAATATCACTACCCCATCTATTCTTGTAAGGGCCATAGAAGTCATCCCGACACAATATCTCGCTGTATACTATCAGCACCATACCGCGATCGCCAACACGTTGCCAAGTGGTTTTCTATTATTATGATAATGATTATAATAATAATAATAATATCTAGGAACAATGTTATACAGATCATCCTAGCCCCAAACTAAGCAAAGCTTGTACTATGGGTACCAGGCGAAGATATACATACTTAGATAGATAGATAAATACTTATATACATAGCAAACATCCATGACTCAGAAACAAATAATCGTGCTCATCACACAAATATTTGCACTTACCGGGATTCGAACCCGTCCTGAGTTCGAATCACCACCAGCTTCGTAGGCAGGAGCACTACCGACTAGGCTACGGTGACTATGCCTCAACATTCAGCGTGATAATATGGCCAGCTTTCTAGACGCTTTACCTGTAGCAATCCTCTACTCTCAGTCAATTAGTAATGAATTAGGTTTTTATTTTTTTTTAATATCATCATCATCATCATGATATCAGCCGAAGATCGTCGGTCCGCCTTGTAGGGGTCCTACCCACGTTGCATCTCCCGGTTCATTTTTTAAATATGCTTTAATAATAATATTCTTTTGCTCTATATTCATATCTGTATTAGCTTTTACTCTATATTTTTGAAATGTAGTTCGCATATACAACGTATTCTCAATATTGGATTGCTGTAACTGACTCAGATATTAAATTGAACCCAGTATTCGAAAGAATAGTGTATTTTTATCTCAATACCACGACGAGGGGCAGAGATGTAACAAAACCACATTTCTTCACATCTTGCCATGCGAATAAACCCGCAGACGAAAGCTAGTTATAAATTAAAATCATTAGGCTATAGTACACCGAACAAAACAAAACTGGGACACCCAACAATGGAAAATATGTCCCATTTTTCTGCACAGACGAAAAGAAAAATATTTGGTCACTCGAGCCGTAAATACTCGTTTATTGACATCAGACATTCAACTTTATAGCTCGATGTTATGGCTCATTTTCGAATGGTTCCTCGTTATTTTTCACGGTGGAGGTTTTTAATAATATGTAGGTAAGTATGACGGTTTACCATCGCGTGGTGCAACTTACTAATACACGGTTATTGGTGTGATCGAGGTTCTGTTCATGGGTTTGTTATGATCGTGCGGAACATTGTTTGAAATGGTAGGAACAAAGTGGACTGGTTTGCAACAACTGGGGTTAACCAGGAAATTAATGACGACCTTTTTGATTTGCTTTATTACTCGTGACGTTATGAATTAGGATTCGTTCGGTTGCCGGTTGGCGTGGTAGGTACTTGCCTTTCACGCTGCAGATTCCCACCCAGGACAGATATTTGTGTTCGTGAGGATGTCTGTTTGTCTGTAAGTCTGAGTGTAATTATCTATATAAATATTCTATTTAATCCCTCAACACCCTATTATCTTAAAGAACGTTTCAAGTTTCCCAATGACACGCATGCCAAGTCACTGAGATTATCAGAAAACCTGCAACCAATGCATTCCACAAATTTCTTAAGCAAATCATTTACTGTCGTAGCTGCTCGTCTCTGGAATGCGTTACCAGTATCAATGAGTGGTAGTACTACTAGTAAGTAGATACCACTATTAGTCTTAACTAATCATAGTCTATATTTTAACACCATGCACTACCTCTATTCCTAATTCTATACAATACCTATAGTCCAACTGAAGGTTGTCTGGAAGAGATCGCTGTAAGCGATACCACCGCTTATTGTACCTTTTTAAAATTATTTGAGATCGTATAACTATTATGTATAAATGGTGTACAATAAAGTAAATTCTTCTTATCTTATTTATCTTATGTATTTACAAAAGGAAATAGTATATCTGTTATCTGGTTGAATAGTACAGACGCCAGAACATCCAGCTACCCCAATCTCTCAAATTTCTTTTATAGTTTTTCAGTTTTATCACATAAGCTTAAGGTTCACTTTCAATTGGGGAAATTTGATAGTTTGGGGTAGCTTGATGTGCTGGCATCTGTACAAGCTCTGCATAGTTTAGGATCAGATGGCCGTTTGTGAATGTGTAATAATTTTCCACTTCTTTCTTATTTAGAGAGTCCACGGGTGTTTCCGCACACTATTGCAGTAGGAATATAGATAGTTGCTAGTTACCAAATTAAAAATTAAAAAATCTGGAGAAAAGGCCTGATTTCCATTGAAAACTGTTAAGATTTTTTAAAGTTTCAGTATAAATGAATTAACTCAAACGTAGTTCATATAGTGCGAATCTCACTCAGGTCTTACACATCACACTCAAAGGTTTTGGAAAGCGACTGTGATTTCTTGTAAATTTGAAAAATCCTGAGATTGCATGACATTATTATATAATAATATTCCAGGATAAAATAGGGGATGAAAGTTTGTATGGAAATATATCCTGGGACATTCACACACGGCCATCTGATCCTAAACTAAGCAAACCTTCTACAATGGAAAGCAGATAAGTGATATTACGTATACTACTTTGCTTTTGTAAATACATACTTATATATACAATACTTACACCCAGGACAAATAGAAATGTTCCTGCACACACATATCTGTCCTGGGTGAGAATCCACGACCTGTGGCGTGTAAGGCAAGCATTTACCAACCACGCCAATCGGCCCGTCCTGCAGTAGCGAAATCCAGCCGCAATACTGAGGGTCCTAAAATCCTGAAAGCTCATGGACAAATTCTGAGATATGGTAACCCTAGTCATTGAGATGTGGAGTGCTTTTATTATTACTATACGAGCATGAAATGCCTATGTAGGTAAGTCTAGTAGACCTGGTCTAGCCAATTGAAGTAGCTTATATAATCCAGAAGGAATTCGAATAAATATTTCTTACTGGAACTCAGAAATCCGTTCAAGTGTCACCTCGTTAAGCTGTAAGTGGAGACGCCAGCACATCCAGCTACCCCAATCTGTCAAATTTCTTTTATAGATTTTCAACTTTATCACAAAAGCATAAGGTTCACTTTCAATTGGGGATATATGTCAGATTGGGGTAGCTTGATGTGCTGGCGTCTGCACTTGCCTACTAAAAGCACTTTACAATTTGTGTCGAAATTATTTTTAAAGATGACTTTATTTTGTACTGGAGGTTAAAATAACGGTGAGTTATAATGCGTTTCGTAAAACTCAATGAAATATAGTATCGTTAATGTTAAGATCTTAATACTTACTAGCTGTGCCCCGCGGTTTTACCCGCGTTAAATTTTATAAATTATCACAGCTCCTCCCCCGTAGGTGATAGCGTGATACTATGTAGCCTATATGTTGACCCGACCTCTTAGTCATGCAAAATTTTAAGTAAATCCATGCAGTAGTTTTTGAGTTTAGCCCGGACATACATACAGACAAACAGACAAAAATTCTAAAAACTATATATTTGGCTTCGATTTCGATAGTAGATCACGCCCCAAGTATCATTAAAAAATATTCACTGTACAGTTTTGACTTTCCTACGATTTTATTTTATGTATAGAAGATATAGATATTGTAGATAATGGTGCCAGTCTTGTGATTGATTCATCATCATCATATCAGCCGAACAATGTCCACTGCTGGACAAAGACCTCCCCCAAAGATCTCCACAATTGCCGATCATGCGCTATCCGCATCCAGCAGTTTCCAGCGCCCCGCACAAGATCATCGGTCCATCTTGTTGGGGGCATGCCCACGCTGCGTTTTCCGGTTCGTGGTCGCCACTCGAGAACCTTTCTGCCCCAACGGCCGTCGTTTCTACGAGCTATGTGCCCCGCCCACTGCCACTTTAGTTATTGATTATTGTTTACCTAAGTTTTTTTTTCTAAGGAACTTGACTGGCCCGTTGGTTTAGTGGTTAGTGACCCTGATTGCTAAGCCAGAGGTCGTGGGTTTGATTCCCACCCCGGACAAATCTTAGTTTGATCATTACGATTATTTTTGATGTGAAACATCTATAGCCGCACGTAAAACAGATTTCTGGCGTGGCGACGCATGCCGTGGCGCATGCGCAATCGACTTTTTATTTTATCATTATGACATATTTAGTTCCTATCACAATATGTTCTTTTCTGCATATTACTTTTACAAAATAATGTCGATGTTTCACATCTGCCAGGCGTCCCGTGACGGCTCACATTTTTTTTCTGTGTATGGGTGTAATTTATATATATTATGCATTGACCTATATGTATTCTACTAGACGCGCGATCCCATATTGAGAATTTGCTCATCGAGTTGCCGCGCGGGCGCTGCAATTAGTAAGCAATTTTGGCCACCGCGCGCGCGCCCCTCACCTCGCGCACAGCCGGACTGGGACAGAGTTTTTATTCGAAACAGCGTGTGTTATACATATAAGTCAATGATAAAATGTATGTATTTAGAAATATAAATATTGATACTACTCCAGAAGCAGTACGACGGGTGATTAGCAAAGAATTATTTCTGAGAGATCTATAAAATCTATGTATTGATGATTTCACAATGTACTCGTATATATATCACTGTTCATGTTTAAATTAACTTCCTTCTTACAAGCGAGGACCTGTAATTGGCTTTATGACGCTTAGTAACGCAATTTATATTTGTATTTTCGAGCTGTTGGTCTTCCTATGAAATAAATAAATAAATATAATTATGTTAACGTTTGTCTGCATGCTCTGTTTAGGTTGGGATCAGATGACAGTGAGTTACTTGTCCCAAGATATTTATTAAGAAGATATTTATACGCATGCGTGGAAATCGAAACAATGTCGGTTTCTTTTAATAATGTCCTCCTAGCCGGATTTCGGCCACGGCGGCCAGTTTCAATGAAGACTAGCCATCTGCGCGGATTGATTACGGATAGACGGTCACCGTAGTCTAGTTGGTAGTGCTCCTGCCTACGAAGCTTGTGGTCCTGGGTTCGAATCCCGGTAAGTGCAAATATTTGTGTGATGAGCACGAATATTTGTTTCTGAGTCATGGATGTTTTCTATGTATATAAGTATTTATCTATCTATATAAGCATGTATATCGTCGCCTGGTACCCATAGTACAAGCTTTGCTCAGTTTGGGGCTAGGATGATCTGTATGACATTGTCCCTAGATATTACTATTATTATTATATTATAGTGCACAAGTAGGTGCGCAAACATAGGGGTACTTTCTATTCCATCACTCTCATGATCCGACGCGATCCGATTGCTTTACGTGCTCTCCTAGGCACGGGGCTAATACAAAGAAATTTCATTTTTGGATCATCACTTTTGGCCCGACCCGGGATTTGAACCCAGGACTCCTTACCTGCGGTTGAACACCAACGAGGCAGTCTTGTTTTTGACGCCTGTACCACACGTGCGTTTCAAAATGATAAAAACACGCAGCCCAGGTCTTCTAGGCGTAATTTACTAGCCGCACGATGTCGTATAATAATAGTTAGTCTGACATTTTAGCATAAATTTGCATGGCACTGTCGCTCGGAGTAAATATTTTGTGATTAAACTGTAGGACCGGTTGGATGCAACACCTGCTTAGTATCAAATAGGAACTATAAAAGGCTAGTAGCTTGTCGTTGACGCTAAGATTCTGTGTTTAATATCCTAGATCAAATAAAAACATAAAAGCTTTGTATTTGCAAATTGAATTATATCTTCTTCTTGTCGTGTCGATGGTAAGAATTAGATTTTATCTTGCCTAAATTGAGCAACGCTGATTGAATTATATAAATTTATAGCATTGTCCGTGGACTTCGTTCCGCGTTATAAATATTTTTGTCGCTGCCCGTTCGTCCCGCGTAATACTTCATTTTAAGTTCGGGATAAGTAAAAATTATGATGATGAATCATAGTCTATGACACTTCACAATAACGTAGCTTTCTATTGGTGAAATATATTTTTAAATCGGTTCATTAGATCCACAGATTCCCTCTTACAACATCACAAACTCACAACCTCACAAACTCACAAACGTTACCTCTTTATAATATTAATAATAATATAATAATAATATTAATAATAATATAATATCTAGGGACAATTTCATACAGATCTTCTTAGCCCCAAACTAAGCAAAGCTTGTACTATGGGTACCAGGCGACGATACACATACTTATATAGATAGATAAATACTTATGTACATAGAAAACATCCATGACTCAGAAACAAATATTCGTGCTCATCACACAAATATTTGCACTTACCGGGATTCGAACCCAGGACCACCAGCTTCGTAGGCAGGAGCACTACCAACTAGGCTACGGTGACCATCAACCGTCGACCGGCTTTGGATATTTTTGCAAACAGTTTATATCAAAAAGTACATCCCTGGGATAGGGAAGTAGATATTATGGGTTAATCGACATGTAATAACGGTTCTGAAAACCCAGTTTGGAGCATGGGCTCTAATTAATTTAAACTCTGTATTTGCATATTGAATCCTATAGATTATGAAGTAGTGTAATATTATATAATATAATAGTGTTCCTGGCCTAATTTGACTGGATTATTGGTGTAGTAGTTAGTGACCGCATTAAAGTCAAAGTCAAAAACTGTTTCATCACCATCATCATTATCTAGTCAGCCGAAAGACTTCCGCTGCTGGACAAAGGCCTCCCCCAAGGATCACCACAAAGGAATACAGAAAGGTTCTCGAGTGGCGACCACGAACCGGAAGACGAGCGTGGGCAGGCCTCCTACACGATGGACCGACGATCTTGTGCGGGGCGCGGGAAGCCGCTGGATGCGGGCAGCGCAGGACCGGCTATTGTGGAAAACAATAGTTTATTCCGTAAAAAATTTACATTTATGTGGAATCGTCATTTTTTTTTACCTTACCGTGCAGTACATGACGTGGCAGTTACTGAGAAACGCTGCGAGAAAACTCAGTAGGAATCCTTTTTTAAAATAAAATATATTTAAGATTAATTACAATCATGTGTGTTGATTCAGAACAACTCAACCCCAAGCACTTTTGTCACTTAAATAATCAGAAATTTTGTGATATGCCCTGCTACACAATTTGGCTTTAATAATTCTTTTCAACTTATTCGTAGACAATTCTCTAATATCATTGGGAAGTTTGTTATAGAATCTTATACATTAGGCAGACGTGGTGTCATCATGACCGAAAGGGTCGTCGTAGTGTTGCGAGTTTATTTTGGGTTTTAATAAATGAAACCCAACCTCCGTGAACTAAAATAATTGTAATAATATATATTACGCATTCGTAGGTTCTGCACATAAAAACTCCGAGATATTTTCCACACACAATATTTAATCGAACAGAATAACGTTCTCATCTACCGTCGTACAAAAAAATCCTCTTTAATAATTCTCCTACCCTATTTATATTTTTATCAGTGACAACCATTTGAAAGTCTAATATCGATTATTAATAGTTTTAAGATGTAAAATTATTATAGTAAATAATTGTTTTATTTATTTAATTAAGACTTACCAACTAAATACATGTTAAACATTATTACACGACAATGTATTAAGGTGATCAGGCATGCATCTAAATTAAAGGCAGGCACAACATTAACAGAATAATAATAATTAAAATTTAAGTTTCTTTTTATGTTTAATGCGTGTACCTAACACGCATTAAACATAAAAAAGAAACATACTTACATAAGTTAATAAAATGATAATCAAATCAATAATCACAGTGTAAAAATATTATTATAACATAGCAGCTGCGTCATTACCGTTCCGCGGCTATTGAGTACTTGATAACATATAAAAACAAAAAAAATGGTAGTAGGCCGTGGTAACAGCCAAATTAATTCTGCCGAGCTTAGATACTTGACTCCCCTGGACTGAAGCCGGTGATGGGCAGCCTGGCAGCCAGGAAGGAGTGGCGTCCAGACGTTCAGGGACCGTCCAGGGCAGCGGGAGGCAGACTTCCTTCATATATAGGGCCACGACCCGATAAAAGTTTAACCGGAAACTTGAACCCCTGTATGGGGAGCAATAAATAAAAAAATCCGTTAAATACAGCTGGTTTTCACTTATACATAATGTACTTTAGGATGGTAACTGTTATTAAAATATTGACTAACTTATAGGAATATCGCGTAAAATGTTAAATTATAATATTTAATAATAAAAATGCGCAAACGGCGTCTACGTGTGCCTGCTTCCAGAGTATTGAGAGTCTCAGGTCGCGGTTCGACGGCCGCTAAACAGCGGTCGCCTTAACTTAGCCACTCGCCAGGAACCGGTTGTCTCGAATGCGCGGCGAGCGTGAGCGTTCCCATTGAGGGACCACATATGAGTTTTGTACTTTTGAAAGCGTCAACCTTTAGTAAAAGTTCTCAAACAATTGTAAATTTAGCCACTAGTTTGTAAAAGTAGCCACTCCAAAGTTTCAAATACAAATACAAAACTTTACACTTTTTACAATCGGTCAAAGGTGGTCCGTCAGACGTGACTGAGAGGCATCCATAACTTTTAACATAGTCACAATTTACAACTGCTTTGAATGACTACTCTTAGTAAAACATTTGCAAAACTTATCATATTTAATATCGACCTTTCCCGTTTGCTGTTTAAAAAGAACTAGCATGCAGAAGATGGTCCGATCACCACAAGTTCACTTTGTGTGGAAACCATAATGGAATTTGGTATTTTTGTATGGTTTTAGCGTTTGTAAAGAATATTTGAACGATTGTAAATTCAACCTTTAGTTTGTAAAAGAAGCCATTAAAGTTACAATCTATCAAAGGTGGTTAACCACTAGAATAGGTACTGTTAGTCTGTGCGACTCGGTAGTTTAAAAAAAAACTACATAAGTGTTAGCACTACTTTTTTTTTTTAACACTACACTGTATTAAACTAATAGGAATTACTAATAATAACTTTGTTATTTGGACTTTTACGCGATAGCCCTAGTGAAGGGCAGAGTGACGACCCGGAATATATTACTTCTAGTTTCCTTGCTGATAGCCAGCCGGCAGATCTATGACCATTCCGTAGCTGGGCAATTTCAATGGGCAATGGCAATTTCACCAGAGAATAATACACTGATGGAAATAGTAAAAACGCGAGTTTATATACAGTATTTACTGCTGATTTGCTGGTTGGCATTTGCGTCAATCGGCGATTATTGCAACTCAGCAGTAAACAGCGGAAATAGGGATGTAAAGGTCCAACCACACCAAACGGCCCGCATCGGCCAGTATCGCACCGCACGGACGCGGTCGGATGCCGCCGCATCCGACCGCTTCTTTTTTAGTTTCATAGTTTTAAGCCCCAGCGCACCCGGCGGAATCCGAACGCAGGCGGACGGCTCCGAGCGCATTCGGCGGTATTCGAACGCATGCGCCGGTATCCAAACGGATGCGGCTGGAGCCGATCGCGTGTCGCGGCATGTCACCAGCTGTGTTTACCCTTGACTTGGTAATATAAACTTTAAACACTGTATACAAGATTTAATTTCGTTTAAAGATTGTAAAATTCTTTTCGATGCGGGCCGATGCGGGCCGTTTGGTGTGTGGTGGACCTTCTTTTTTTTTTTTTTTTTTTTTTTTTTTTTTTTTTTTTTTTTTTTTTTTAACATGACGCGTGCAGTTAGCCTTACGGCTTTTACTGCTTCACCGGGCAGTAGGGGTGAGCGTGGGCTCTAACCGGCCTAGCAAATATAGACTACAAACTAAGTACCCGCGCCGGAGGGCACCCCCTGTGGGGTTCGAACCTCGGCTCTGGGCGGATACTGACGGGGAGAGAGCAAGATCATGGTTTTTAGGGAGTTTAGTGCAACTTTCGCTCTACGTTAATGACATGACGCGGCCCCCCGTCCGCGTTGAGGGGGGCTTTTTATCGGTACGAGGTGGACCTTCACAGTACGTAACGTTTTATACGTTACGGTAGCCTTCCTCAAAGGCTTTTATAACGTGCCCATTTGCAGAGGTTTGCTTTGCCGTAGTCACCGCGCTTGGCATGCGAACTCGCTACCGTAGGTGGTAGCTTGTACACATGTAGCGCTGCTGCCTGATTACCTGGCGTATCCCTTAGTCGCTTTTTACGACACCCCCGGGATTACTTTTACCTTATATCTAGGAAGTCACACGAATAGACAATATTCAGTAAAAATATAGCTAAAATTTAAAAGTTAGATAATTAAACCTACACATGATCCTTGACAATAACTTAATTTAAGTTAGCTAAATATTGTTACTGTTATAAAATAAATCTTATTGTAAATTATTTCCTACAATCCGTGTACCTAAATATCTATGTACCTAGAAATAACTTAATTTTGTCTTAAATTTGTCTTAATTTGCTACAAAAGTTACAGGTGTGCCTGAACTAGGTAATCCTGTTTTTTAGGCAAAGAAGTGCTAGTATTAATATATTCTAAAAATAGTCACTTACTTAATATAATTATAATATGCGTGATATGATTATTCTAACAATACAAACTATAAGTTAATTATATATTACTACGAACATGTTCTGACTATTTACAAGAGCTTTTTTAAAGTCTACGTGAATAAAAACCTTTTTTTTTATAATACCAATAATAGGTACTGAAATTCGTAAACAACTAACAGTATGAAATTACCACAAAACATATAAACATAGGTACCTATCAACTATACAGCGCCATACATATAGGTGGTAATATGAAATGCCGCTAAATCCTCTAACAATAACGTACATTCCTTCTCCAATTATACAATGAACGAGCGGCCGCGCACTAAATACGTAACGTATTGTGTGCAATACAATTGGAATAATTGTCATTGATATTGTGTAATTAGGTCATAGGATTACATGTTAGAAATTGCAATAATAATGCTTACAACATGTAAACAAGTATAAAGTTAGAAATGTTTAGGATTGTCACTGGTAATCTAAATTTATGTACCCCAGGGTCTATACCACCAGTTGATTTTGTGACATCAATTTGATATTGTTATTCCTTGCTGGGTAGTTTTTTTTGTTTGCTTTTTTTATATAAAATAAAATAAAATAAATAAAATAAAAAAGGTTTTTATTCACGTAGACTTTAAAAAAGCGCTTGTAAATAGTCAGAACATGTTTGTAGTAATATAGTTCTAGTAACATAGATATTTAGGTACATCTTGTATGAAAACATTTATAAAATTTATTTTATTACAGAAATGATATTTAGCTAGCTCGTATCAAGTTATTGTCAAGAGATTATGTTTAATTATCTAGTTTAAGTCTAATATTTTTACTACATATTGTCAATGGTTCTGTCTATATTAAAGGTATTATTATTATGACGGACCTTGTGTTAATAACGGTCGCGCTTTAATGCTACCACCGGATCCAATGCGCCCCAACTGAGAAGACCCAGCGAAACAAACTCAGTGGGTTCATCTACTACCGGTTTCAACACGACCCAGTTGAGACGGTCCGGCGAAACATACTCAAGCGGGCATGAACACGGGATTCGGTCCAATTAGAGTAATTATTTAGTAGGCAAACACAATATATGCTCGATCGGTTGTCTGAATGCTTATTATTTTAGATTATATTTAGGTATACAAAAGAAAAACTTCGAAACAATAACATTATTCATTTTGAGACAGAGTCAATAATTTTAAATTAAGTATATGATAGCAATCATTTACAGATAGTTCACGTAACACAGCAGATCAGTCATGTCTATATGGCTACAAGATCTCCAGCGAGCAATGTGCAGGTAGGAAGTGAGAGCCAGACGTCTTTGTCATCGATGTACTCTTTAGTGGTGTAATAACCCCTAGCCATAAGTACACGTTTAATATGTGTTTTAAAAACTTGTGTCAGGCAGATCAGTAATTTGAGTAGGAAGCTTGTTATAAAACCTAATACAATTTCCTAAAAATGATTTATTAGTTTTGCTTACTCTAAAGCCTGGCATGGCTAGTTTGTTTTTATTCCTAGTATTTATATTATGCAGTTCACTTTTCTTTTTATAATTATGAATATTTTTTCTAACAAACATTATATTCTGATATATATATTCCGATGGCACAGTAAGTATATTTATTTCTTTAAACAAATTTCGCAAAGAATCGCGACTGCCTAAACCATAAATGGCTCTGACTGCTCTTTTCTGCAATACAAAAATAGTACCTATGTCAGCCGCCGAACCCCACAGCAGAATGCCATACGACATAATATATATATATCAGATGGCGACAAACGGGCAAGTGGGTCACCTGATGGTAGGTGATCACCGCCGCCCATGTACACTTGCAAGTCTTGCAACACCAGAGGGGTCGCGGGTGCGTTGCCGGCTTTGAAGAGTCAGCAAACAAGTGTTGCTTAACTTTTCCCCCCACCCCGATGAGCTCTGGCGACTATACTCAAACGCAGATACACAATATTAAAATTATTAATGTTATTATTAAGGAACGTCTTTTAGAGAGGTAGGGCATAGCGTTAATTCGCTCAAAGAGCAGCCCGACTGGGGAAGTACTCCACCTTACAGAAGACATTCCATAATAATAACATTAATAATTTTAATGTTGTGTTTCCGAGTGTGAGTAAGGTCGCCAAATCTCATTTGGGGTGGGGGAAAGGGTCAGCAACACTTGTTTGCTGACTCTTGAAGGCCGGCAACGCACCCGAGACTCCTCTGGTGTCGCGAGTGTCCTTGGTCGGCGGTGATCACTTACCATCAGGTGACCCACTTGCTCGTTTCTCGCCCTCTGATATAAAAAAAAAGTCTTCTCTATGGTGGAGGTAATCCCCAGTGGAGCTGCTCTTTGAGCGAATGAACCCTCTTCCTTCCTGAGTAGCGTGTTCAACCTAGGTCAATCCAGAGCCCTTCCAGGGTACGTGTCCAGACCATCGGGGATATAACGCAAAAAAAAAGATGCCCCTTTTTTGCGCCATATCCCCGATGGTCGAGACACGTACCCTGGGAGGGCTCTGGCTAGCATTCTGGGCACCTTGCCCGCAAGCGACAACTTGAATTGAGTTTTTTTATTTTTTTAAATGTATTGTATAAATTTAAGTGCGGTTGGGAATGGAACCTTAAGTAATTAAAATATAACTATCGTGGAACAACTTGGATTAGTGAATAGGCTTCCACATCAAACTTCCAATCATATCAGCAAACTATCAATCTACAAATTAAAAACAAAAATTGAAGCCAAATTGTGTAGCAAGGCATATTATGTAACAAAGTTTCTGACTATGTTAATGATAAATCTGCTTTGGAATGAGTAGATTTAAATCAACGCATTTAGAAAATTACATTGTAATGATATGTTAAGACGATCTCAATTGAAAGAATAGGGATTCCTACCGAGATTTTTGGCAGTGTTTCTCAGTAGCTGCCACGTCAAACACTGCACTGTATAGTAAATATGTGAAATAAAAAATATATTTCTTAATTTTTAAATATAGTAGTAGTAGATAGTATAAATAATATTTATACTAATATCTACTACTATACATTGACTATGACTATTATAGATAAATTACACCCAGATACAGAGCAAATAATCTTGTTCACAATACTACGATTTGTCCTGGTTCAATATTCCTTTAACCCAAAAAGGATCGAACCCACGACCTCTAGCTTAGTATACAGGGTCACTAACCACTAGGCCAATAGATCAGTAATGTAAGTATACTCTTTTAGCGTAGTCATTAGCTTCCATTAATGCCTTTAATTTGCAGATATTAGGGCACACTTTACCAAGTGCCTCATTGTTTGCAGAATAGTACCACACGGGCACTCGACGCTGGACCCGTCTATGAATCTCCACTTGAGCACGTTTTAGTTACTTCAACCAACCTGGGTTAGTCTTTTAAGAGACTCGGCAACTCATGTCCAGGGGTGACTTATTTTTATAGATATAATACAGGCTAAACTCGACTGCCTCGTTGGTCTAGCGGTAGCGTGTTCAACCGCAGAAAATGAGGTCCTGGGTTCAAATCCCGGGTCAGGCCAAAAAGTGATTTTGGGATTTTTCCGTAAAAAGAAATTTCTTAGTACCAGCCCGAAGTCTGGAAGTTGGCGGTATTACACCCCCGTGCCTCGGAGAGCACGTAAAGCCGTCGGTCCTGTACCTGAACTCTTTCCGGTCGTGTCGCTAGGCGTCCCATCGGATCATGAGAGTGATGGAATAGAAAGTGCCCCTGTGTTTGCGCACACACTTGTGCACTATAATATGTCATCCGCAATTGGCTAGTCTCCATTAAGACTGGCCGCCGTGGCCGAAATTCGGTCGGGAGGACATCATCATCATCACAGGCTAAATCACGCGTTACTGGCCAATACCGCACTAAATTCAAGTGGCTTCCGATCCACCTTCGCCGTAATACCCATATTATGACTCTTGTTTATAACTATGTATAACTATTATATTATATATTATACTAGCTGTGCCCCGTGGTTTCTACCGCGTTATAGTAGTTTTTGCGTAAAAGAGTAACAAACATACATCCACACATCTATACTCACAAACTTTCGCATTTATAATAGTAGGATGTGTACCTCTAGCGGTTTTGGCAGAGCACGCCGGAATAGCTTGAGATGGTAGATTTATTTCTACTTACTTGACACTTGTTGTCATATTTTGGACAATGAAAATTCACACAATATCTTGATAATTTGTAGCCTATGTATTATTCTGATGTATAAGCTATATTATTGCAAAGTTTCATTAAAATCCATTAAGTAGTTTTTACGTGAAAGTAAAAAATAGGTAAAATAGGTAAAAGTAAAATCCATTAAGTACTGCGCGCGCATTTAATGTGATGTTTGTTACAAACATCACATTAAATGCGCGCGCAGTACTTTATCCTTATTTTGCTGCCATAATATTTTAAAACTGCAAATCTGCTAAGATATTCATTACATACTTACTTATCGGATGGGCAGTGGTTACCCTAGTGTCAGAGTTGTTTAAGCCGCCCAGTAGATCTCCGACATGTGCCTAATGGCAGCTTAACGTGCCCTTAGAAGCACGGAGATTAAACCACTTTGGCGCTAACCTATGGACCGGTGAGAGCAACTAGCTATGAGGGCCTCAGATTCTTTGAAATCGAATGATATAATTAATTATAAATGCGAAAGTTTGTGAGTATGGATGTTTGTTACTCTTTTAAGCAACAACTACGGAACGGATTTTTGTGACATTTTGAAGTTATTTAGCTTATACATCTGAATAACACAAAGATTATCCTACTAATATATAAACGCGAAAGTTTGTAAGTATGGATGGATGGATGTTTGTTACTCTTTTACGTAAAAACTACTGAATGGATTAATCACACTTTACAATAATATAGCTTATACAACAGAATAACATAGTACAATTTATAAATATATTGTGTGAATTGTCCAAAATATGACGATAAGTCTCAAGTAAGTAGGAAAAGATCTACGATCTGCGACCTATTCCGGCGTGCACTGCTAAAACCGCTAGAGGTACACATCCTACTAATATTATAAATGCGAAAGTTTGTGAGTATAGATGTATGGATGTATATTTGTTACTCTTTTACTTTAACGCGGGTGAAACCGCTAGTAATATATAAAGTCTAACGGCGGTGGAAATTACGGGGAAAGTTAGTAAAGAGTATTTTTACTGATTCTTTAGTTTACTTATTCACATAAAAGAACAAAACGTCAATTCATTGTTATCAGTAATATAGAGGTACTTCTCGAGTTGGTTGTCTCTTTGAGCGAAAAGGTACTCGTTAATTTTCACCAGAGGGGATGGGATGAAAGCGGAAGCTCTTATCTCCCTAGAGATTAGTAGTACTTGAGACTGCGTACGTCAATTACTGGCGAAAACAGTTTCTGAAGTTTAATGGATGAATGTATTTTAAAATTGGCAAGTTTAGCCAAAATAATGTTTAGATATGATGTTTTACATTTTTTTTATTATTAGTTAGGCTTTGGTTAACCTAGTTAAATATAGGTACTTTTTGTTAAATAATATAACTTTATTATTATTAAGCAATCACAAGTTTACGAAGTTTAGTGAAAGGGGGCTAGACGGAATAAAAGTTGTCACGACACTTTTTGCAGCTGTGCGGCGTGCGCATGTGTCTCTGTCTCTCTCTCTCTCTCTCTCTCTTATAGAAAGCAAGCCAGATATTTTCATTTCTATTTCGCATTGAACAGTGTGGTGTCGCGACGATTATTTTTGTTGAGTGTATACAGGTTTTTTGTACATAATAAATAATAAGAAATAACTTCGTTCCATGCGGGTGTCCCTTGACACCTCTCAAGTTTTTTAAATTTGAAAATGTAGTTTAATTTTATTATTTATTTAACTCTCTACTTAAAATCTATCTTTGTAGTTACTTAACTGAATACTACCAATATTATAAATGCGAAAGTTTGTGATTGTGGATGTATGAATGTATGTTAGATACTCTTTCACGCAATTAAAACTTCGTAGTAATATAGCTATCTAATGGGAATTACCTTAGTGATTAATGCATCGTTGATTATTCTACTTTATTTGTCTTACTGACTATACTTATGGACAATTAATTGATATGTATTCTTTATTTTTTTTTGGTTGATGATATCTGGTCCTTTTTTTAAATAACAGTAGCAAAGTAGTCTTTAGTTTATTTCTTAGTTAGGTGATTTATAGGTTAGGTTTTCTTTAATTTATTTTGCTGATTTGTTTTAAAAGTTATAATTTTTAGATTAAGCTAGAAGTTAGTAGTTACATTGGTCATCATTCAAAATTGTCGCGGAAGAAGTCGCGGGCACCGGCTAGTAGCTTATAATAGTATCCGAATAATACATCCTACTTTCGACTAATACTACAAATGCGAAAGGTTGTAAGTATAGATATATCCAGGATGTTTGTTACTCTTTCTTGCAAAGACTACGGAACAGATTTTGATGAAACTTTGTAATGAAATAGCTTGTATATAAGAATATCACATAATTTATTAAGTTTAACGATGGTGACCTTCAATTTAAGCAATATTTTAAACACACACCAAAGAATTTATCACCCCCCAATTAAATATTCATCAGTTAAGTAATTTATATATCAAATATTAGTATAAATTTACGAAATACATACGAATTTGCGAAATACATTTTCAGTTATGCCCGGGTATATTTGATGTGCAATCAGTATTGCACATCAAATATACCCGGGCATAACTCTAAATGTATTTCGCTACTACAAAAATAGGTTAGGTTAGAACTGCGACCATACAACGGTAGCGGCCGACGAGTGCCAGAAACACATTTATTTACTCAACAATCCACTTTTAATTATAATAATAATATCTGGGGACAATGACACACAGATCATCCTAGCTCCAAACTAAGCAAAGCTTGTACTATGGGTACCAGGCGACGATATACATACTTATATAGATAGATAAATACTTATATACATAGAAAACATCCATGACTCAGAAACAAATATTCGTGCATATCACAAAAATATTTGCACTTACCGGGATTCAAACCCAGGACCACCAGCTTCGTAGGCAGGAGCACTACCAACTAGGCTACGGTGACCGACGAATTAATTAACAATAGCTTATAAACTTATTGATTTGACGGGCCTGTTGGCGTGGTTCGCAAAAGCTTGCTTTTCACACAGGAGGTCGTGGGTTCGATTCCCATCCAGGACAGATATTTGTGTGCATGAAGATGTCTGTGTGTCCTGAGTCTGGGTGCAATTCATCAATATCAGTATGCATTTATAAAACAAAAGGTAGTATCTTTATATACTACCTTTCTTTCAATTATATCAGTTATGTGGTTTGCATAGTACAGGCTCTGCTTAGTTTGGGATCAGATGGATCAGAATGTCCCAGGATATTGCTAAGATTATAATATTTTTAGTAAAGGTCATAAACATACTGCTAAGATTATAATATTTTTAGTAAAGGTCATAAACATACTGCTAAGATTAATATTTTTATTATATAATATTTTTAGATAACTATATTGCTCTGCATACGGAATATTTTGTTATACAAAAGGAACATATTTTAAGTTTGGCATGTTTTTAGTTTAAAAACTTCCCAAATTTTAACCATTTTTTTATTCAATCAAAATAAACTAAAATAAAAATGTACGTCAATTTAATTGCTGTTATCCTGTTATGCTACGTTAGTACGCTCTACGTAAAAATATCTTTATTTGATTTTAAACTTTATAAAGGTTGCGAAAAGCCGCTGGATGAAGGCTGCGGATGATAAGACGGTAATGATACTTTATAAAGTTTAAAATAAAATAAAGATATTTTTATGCAGAGCATACTAACGTAGCATAATGATTAACAGCATTTAAATTCACGTATTAAAATTACCTTTTATTATACCTCTATTTTAAACAAAATTAGAAATAATAATAATAATATTTAGAGACAATGTCACACAGATCATCCTAGCCCCAAATTAAGCAAAGCTTGTACTATGGGTACCAGCCCACGATATACATACTTACATAGATAGATAAAATACTTAAATACATAGAAAACATCCATGACTCAGAAACAAATATTCGTGCTCATCACACAAATATTTGCACTTACCGGGATTCGAACCCAGGTCCACCAGCTTCGTAGGCAGGAGCGCTACCAGCTAGGCTATGGTGACCGTCAAAGAAATCTCAGTTAGTCTTGTTATTTGCTACTACTTATCGTATGGGCAGTGGTTATCCTAGTGCTAGAGTTGTTCAAGCCGCCCAGTACCTAGGCCTCTGACATGGCTTAACGACTATTTTCTAATTGGCTACAACTGGGATCGACAGCTTAAAGTGCCTTCCAAAGCCAAGCTCAGAAATTAAGCCACTTTGGCGTTCACCCATCTATGGACTGAGCGCCAGCCTAGTTGCTTAACCTCGCTAACCACTTACGGACCGGGGGAGCATCTGGCTATGAGTGCCTCATTAGTCTAGTTGTGTGAAGTGTGTGTGTGCGTAATGTGTAGCTTAAATTGAGTCACAGTCGATGTCAGACGAATTTCGTGCTGCCTAACGTATTGCACTCTGATTGTGACACAGTTAAGAGAAAACAGTTAAATAAAACCAAGGGTTATCAAAATATGGAACTCGTACCCTCAGGGTATTTGGTTTATATTATTTTATTTGGAATACCAACACCACTTAACAACATATAGAAAATGTTTTTAAACTTTCACGATTTGTACACATTTTTATATACTGTGGACACGGTCACGGAGACGACGCTGCCGAGCCACACCAGTCGACCCGTGACCACGGCTGGTGCAATCCATGCCGAAATGTCGGGTAACCAAGGTAATGATTTACCTAAATCTTTATCGCGATGAGACCCGTGTCCACAGTATAAAAAACAACATATAGAAAAATTGTAAAAATAAAACAGTAGGTCAATTATACGTCTCCACGAGTAAATTACTGTGGACAATTTAGGTGGTGTTACCATATATATATAAAAATATATATTCACAACAAATTCAAGGGTATTTTTTACAAATAATCGAAAAAATGTTTATTGACTCTGTATCTGAATTAAGGCCATGGCCGAATATTAAGTATGTATGTCCTTAACAGATATATACTACCTATAAGTAAAAAAAAAGTAAATAAAAGGGGTGTCCCTTTTATTTACTTTTTATATACTTTTCTGATAAAAATAATATATTAATAATATAATTTTGGCCGTACTTCAGCTAAGGCGGCGAGTATCAATGGGGACTAACTAGTAATATTTTTTTATTTATTTATTATTTATTTATTTATACAAATATATTTTCAGAAGTTTGTACATATGTCCCACAAAACCGTGTAATCGGTTTGACTGTAGGATCGAGTCTCTGTACAGCATCTATTTATCTTATAACAAAAAATAACTAACTACTACTATAAATATTTACATTACATTAAATTAAATCTAATAAGTTTTTTTTTAACTTAAATTTAAATTTATTTTTAACAGTTTCATGCCGAATGTCATCCGATTGACTATTTAGCAGGTACGGCAAGCGTTTTCTTAATGTTCGGTCTCCATAATAGTTTGTAATTCTGGGTACTGTCAGTCTGCCGGTTGACATCGAGCGTGTATTGTACTTATTGCTTACATGTATTAGGTTATGTTCTTGATTGCTATGGTTGTTTATTGCCAGAATTCACGGGATATAGTATAGTGCCCAAGTGTGTACGTCTTCTGGTTCGTGGTAGCCAATTTTTACTTAAGTATATATTTCTAAATAAATTACACCCAGACACAGAACAAATTATCATACTCATCATACAACGAATTGTCCTGGGTGGTGATCGAATCCACGATCTCTGGCTTAGCTGTCAGGTTCACCAATAATAATAATATATGTACTCCCGGCCGGATTTCGGCTACGGTGGTCAATCTCAATGGAGACTAGCCAACTGCGCTGGACATATTATAGTACGCAAGTGTGTGCGCAAGCCAAAGGGTAACTTTCTATTCCATCATTCTCATGGTCCGATGGGACGACAGAGACAAGACCGGAAAGAAGTCAGGTAAAGGACCGAAGGCTTTATGTGCTGTTTGTTTATGCACAGTAGGTTTGCGCCTGACCACGATTTCACCTGATGGTAAGTGTCGAAGTTGGACCATGAAATGCCTGTTCACTCTAGCCTTGAATAAACCCATGTTATTTGAGTCTGGAAACTCGTCGTTTTGGAGGGTGTTCCACAGCTTAGCCATGCATATGATGAAAGAGGAAGCAAAGCGCTTCGTATGGCATGCTGGGATCTGAGAAAGCTCTCTGAGGCACGGGGAACTCCTAGACTTCAGCCTGATACTGAGATATTTTCTTATCAGAAAAATCTCATATTTTCGTACGACCCAGGATTTGAACTCATGACCTCATTATCGCAGTTACATACTCTACCGCTAAACCAACAAGGTAGCCACAAAACACCCTTGCGTGTTATTTGCGTCACTTATACAACACTAGCTGTGTCCCACGGTTTAACTTTATAAATTATAGCCTTATTCCAGGGTGTCAGCTAACTCCATACCAAATTTTATTAATATCGCTCCAGCCGTTTAGACGTGAAGAAGTAAGAAACATGTGTATGTTTGTTACTTATTCACGTCTTGTGTGAGTGAGTGTGTACTCACACACACAC
The DNA here is from genome assembly GCA_951640165.1 of Pseudoips prasinana. Lineage (NCBI taxonomy): Eukaryota > Metazoa > Arthropoda > Insecta > Lepidoptera > Nolidae > Pseudoips > Pseudoips prasinana. Next base: position 9,093,167 of record OX621259.1, on the reverse strand, counting down.
TCACAAACTTTCACCTTTATAATATTAGTGTGATATTTTTCGCCACTTGTGCAGAGTAAGAATTCCATTTTCTTTAGACTGTGCCGCCATCATTAATTTTTTCTTGCACATTCTATTTGTTGCAAGCCCTATAATTTGAATTCACGAAATAAAATTTCCATTTTGATATGAATGGACGTGAAATATAGTGTGCCGTTTATAGTTCCGTATTCGAGTACAAGCAGAATAGGACCGTAATGTAATCAGCCATTTTTCATGCAGATTAACTTGAAATAGATTTTGCTTTCCACATAAATTAAATGCATTTCTACTAAACAATAGAGTTTGGTTTAGTCTGTGACATGTTTTGTTACGTTATCTTTAGAGGAAGCGGTAAAGGCATATTTAAGTACTTATATAAGGTTGCGATTATTTTGATTTGAATGGCCGATGGCCGTTGTGTCAGAAAGGTTCTTGAGTGGCGACCACAAACCGGAAGATGCAGCGAGGGCAGGCCCCCTACAAGATGGACCGATGATCTTGTGCGGGACGCTGGAAACTGCTGGATGCGAATAGCGCAAGACCGGCGATTGTGGAGATCTTTGGGGGAGGCCTTTGTCCAGCAGCGGACGTCTTTCGGCTGATATGATGATGATGATTTTGATTATATTTATTATTTGCAGTCAATAATTGCAACTAATTTCTTACCACTTATTTAAGACCACTGAGTGACTATGAGCACTGTTGACCATGGCTTACAGAAGTTGCAGTTGTGGGTAAAAGGGAAGGACTAGTCCCAAATAAATGCAAAATTAGCACATATAGCTTGATAAGTACTATTATATATTGGATGGACAAGATAGACCGATAATCTTGTGAGGATTGCTGGAAGTCTCTGAATGTTTATAGCGCAAGATCGGCAAATGTGGAGATCTTTGGGGGAGGCCTTTGTCCAGCAGTGGGTGTCTTTCGACTGATATGATGATGATGATGATTTTAAATATCGAATAAGTTGCGCGTCGTTCTACACAATACGTGATTTTTTGACCACGAAGTAACCTTGTACATTGTGATGAGATAAATAAAATAAAATAAAAAGGTTATTACTGACGTAGACTTTAAAAAAGCGCTTGTAAATAGTCAGAATAGGTTGTAGTAATATAGTTGTTTACATTATTTAATTTAAACGTCAGACAATATCAGCTTTCAAAAAAGCTAGTAAGAGAACTTTATGTGTCTGTATCATTTATGGTACACTATCTGCGCCCCGCGGGTTTACCCGCGTTAAATTTAATTATAGCCTATGTTTAATCCTGGGTGTCAGCTTACTCCATACCAAATTTGATTAAAATCGCTCCAGCCGTTTAGATGTGAAGAAGTAACAAACATACATACTCACACAGTTACACACAAACTTTCTATAATATTATAGTGTGATTAAGTGAAGTATGTTTTGTTTTGTTAAGATTATGTTTTGTTTTGTTCATTTCATATTTTTTAACAGTTTTAAAATTATTAAAAATCATTGTATTTGCGGATCTTTAACAATTTTGGTACATCTATTTTTGCACATCTACTGCTATTAATTAATGTTCAGCTCCTATTTCTTTTACCGATAACCTTCATCGGGAAGAGATCGCTTCGTGCGATAAGACCGCCTTTTGTACAACTTGTATCTATATATAAAAATCAATGCCACTTTTCGTTATAATGTTATAACTCAACAACGCCTTTACCGATTTGGCTAATTTTGGTCTTGAATTATTCGTGAAAGTCCAGGGAAGGTTTGTACGTAGAGAAAATTTAAAAAGAGGCTTGAAAAAGTGTAAAATCAAAATCTTTTAGCAATTTATAATATTTTTTTGTATGAATAAATGCACGTAATAATATTTTTTTTATTTTTTACTTTTTTATATATTACTATGCCTTATACTTAGCGAAGCACGTACCGGGCCGCTAGTATGTTATATTTCATGATATCATTCATTCCGTCATATTCTTATGATGAACAATAAAGAGTATTATATTCTATTACATATAAAAGCTGTAATTATAATAGAGGGGTGTACTTACTGGCATTGAGGGGCACGGCGGGCGCACGCGCATGGTACGCCCCCGCGCCGCCCGCGTATCTCCCGTAACCCGCCACGATGGCGTTTAATCGGCGCGCACGCACATGTTGCACTGTTCACGCGTTTTTACGGCGGTTTAACACGTGTTTATACACCACATATACGGCGTCTGAAACAAAGAAATATTAATATTAATTATAGTCAGCAACGTGTGAGTGATGACGTTTGTCTCTCCAGCTTATATAAATTCCATAGTAACCGCTTCCCGGGTCTAAAGTAACAAAAAATTAAAATCTTGTATTATAAATCATTACGTTTCGTGATTGGCCGCCTTTCACGCCGCAGGTCATGGGTTCGATTCCCACCCAGGACATATATTTGTGCGCATGAACATAGTATATATATAAGTAGTATATATATAAGTATGTATTTACAAAAGAAATGTAGTAGATATATATAGTATATCAGTTATTTGGTTTCCATAGTACAAGCTCTGCTTAGTTTGGGACCAGATGACCGTGTGTGTACAATGTCCCAGGATATTATTTAAAAGAAGTTTGAAATTTTTTAAAGGACTTTTTCCGAAATAACCTACCTACATCAAAACAGTGACAACTACTATAATTTATATCAGACCTATAAAGAGGCAAAACACGTTAAAATATTATGTCCAGAATTTCAAAAAGCCTAGAAAGTTCTTTGAACTACTCTCTTGTTCCCAGGCTTAATACTTCTAGACGAAACGCATTCATACTCTCGTCACGTAATTCCACTACCCCGAGGTAATCCAGATCACAGTCGAGTTGAAAACTTGTTCTATTTCATTCTACTTTATTTTAATATAAAATATATACCGGAAAGTGCTCAAAAAGGCGTAATTGAAGTAACCCATCCGTTTTATTGACCCTTTTTTTATTTTTTTGTAGGCGGACTAGGTAGCGGCCTACCTGATGGTAAGTGGTAACCGCTGTTGATGGACATTCGCAATGCCAGGGGGTATACCAAACCGCTGCCTACCGTGAGATTAATTCTCTTTTTAAACCTCGTTTAACGACGGACATGTCGTAGCGCTGAGAAAAGACTGCACCAGGTAATTCATTCCAGAGCCAGACATTTTTTTTTTAAAGATAACGTCCGCACTAGGGAATCTAGTCCTGTGTCGTGGGGTACTTTACACACATATAATTCGACGGACACAAATTAGATCCAGACTCAGAACAACTATTTATGGGCCACACAAATAACCGGGATTCAAACCCGGGACCCGAAACAGCGAGGCGACAGTCTTAGCCGCTATGCCATACGTGCAGTCTAGATATTCGCGCACGGCCATGTGATCCCAAACTAAGCAGAGCTTGTACTATGGAAACCATACAACTGATATACTACTTTTCTTTTTGTAAATACATATTTATAAAGGTCAGGACAAACAGATATGTTCATGCCTGCAAAAATCTGTCCTGGGCGGCAATCGAACCCATGAACTGGGGCGCGAAAGGCAAGTTCAATTCAATTCAATTCAAAATATATTTATTTTCGCTCCACAAAGAATAGGGTTATCTAGAATCTAATCATAATTTCATAATGATATGACAATAATTCCAAGCTAGAACCCAACTTTGTGAGAGACTGGTGCCTGATGTAGGTTTACGAGAAACCTGAATTACATGTCACATGGGCCCTCACGTGGTTTGATTTCAAAACAAGGCGAACTTAAGAGGCCTATTACAGTCCACTAGCGCCGCCAATCGAAAAAATGTCATAACTCGTAAATAGAATCAAAAATACAAAATTCAAAACATAAACGGCCGTTTTTGTTACAAATGCACGATTTAGCTAAACAGCTATATTTCAAGTGTTGACAATGTGTTATAAAATTACGTTATTGCCTTTTCTACAGTAATAATAGACCACATTTTGTATTTTTGATTCTATTTACGAGTTATGACATTTTTTCGATTGGCGGCGCTAGTGGACTGTAAAAGGACCCTTAACCGTATTTACCAAACACGCCAACTGAACATTTTTTTGATGATTTTCCCCGCAAATCTCTTATATCCCACGTATCATTGCCACGTATCACCGTCCCATTATCTCTGTTACGGAATATTTCAAGCTAAGAGCTAAACTACGCTAAGTACGGAACCAAGTCGGAAGAACAAATATAAGACGGTGGCATGTGGCTTCTACGACTCTCATCAAAGTTGCACGCTCGTAGCCTCGTAGCCTCGTAGGCCTCTACGCGCTACGCGACTTGTGGTCGACACCACTTGTTTGTAGCGTTCGCATACAAAATGTATTTAAAATATTTATATTTATCATGTTATGTATGGTATTTTATTGACTACACGTGTTGCCTTGCGTTTGACTCAGCGCCCTTATGTTTTGGGTTCGATTCTCATACAGTACAACTATTGGTAGAATATATTATTTATTGAATTAAAGGCCAACAAGGACCAATTATAAAAATACACAAATACAAGTACAGTACAATACTTACAATTAATATACAGAACGATTACATTACAAAACAGTTATAATACAAACAATAAAAACAATATTTCAACATTGTCCCGTATATGTCACAGTAATACATGTACTGGCAGTCTAATCGCGGGCGAAGGCGCTCAGGATATATATTCGATCCTATATATTTTTTCTTAGTGTATGGTAAGGAAATTTAAAATATATCACATATTTAAATGGTAGTTACTTTTGTTTGTGTCGATATTTAGCTTTAATTTTGACTAAAACAATAATATTAAATACTAAGGTTTATTTTTATGAACTTGAAAATGAGTTTGACGGGTGGAAATATTAAACTAATTGTATATAATTTTTTATTGTATGACTAATTATTAATAATATATAAGATTAATGTTTATTAATCTAACATATTATTAATAATATATTAAAAATATATAAGTTTAATGTTACAGAAAAAAATACCGTGTATTCACGGGATTTTGCTGTGTGGCTGCCCGTTCTATGCGCCATTCATCTTTTTGTGTAACATGATGATCGTAATGCGATCGCGAACCCGTCTGCCAAGGGTGGCGGCAAACTCTTCCAAATGATAGAAATCTTTCAGTCCAGTAGTAGACGTCGTGATTACGGCTTTTAAAAGGTCCTAGTCAGCCTTACATTCCGTAAATAGGGGAAATTATATCACGGATAAACAGAGACAGAAGAAAATATGAAATGTACAAAAATAACATTCTTTAATATCTTAGTAAAATAATTAAGAACATCATCATCATCGTGACAGCCAAAGTACATCTAATGCTGGACAAAAGCCTCTGCAAAGAATGGATGGATATGCCATAATTGTCACGCTTGGCAGACGGGTTGGCGATCGTAGTTTGATGGTCATAGTTCACAGAAAACCTATGCTGCCCGTTCTCTGGTATGTATTCCCTCGGTCAATTTCTATACCGCCCACGGGATGAGATGGGGTGAAGATATTCTATGCCGTCACCACACAGCAAGCTTCATAAATAAAATACCTAAACTTTAAAATATGACTTATTAAATTGATGCTGCCTCACCATTAACCTAATTAGATTAAAATTAATCATAAATAACAGCCTAATCACCCACCAGTACCCAGGGGATGGAATAGTGCTATTTCTAAACTATGAAAATGGTCGAGCCCTTAATATTATATACGGTAACTAGATTATTTCACTATGATGGCAGCTTGGATATCCTACTTCTCACTTATAGTATAAAAGTTTGTGTGTGGATGTGAAGGATATGTGTGTGTGTGTGTGAGAGAAAGTTGTTTGAATGTTTGTTAATCTTTCACGCAAAAACTATCGGAAACTTTGTAGCAATATAGCTTATATATACGAATAACACAAGCTATTATTTATTACGTTTAAGAGCCCAGCTAGTAGCCTCATAAAGATACGTTTATGAAAACAAGCTAAGTGGGAGTCGGGCTTACGTATGGAAGGTTCTGTTCCTTCTTTCTTGGACGTATAAAAAGTTGTAGATACTGATTGGCACTAGTAGGGGTATTTCACTGAAAGAGTAATTATTCTACGGAAGTATTTCACGATAGAGAATGAAAGCAGAAAGAAATGATCGTTGTGTTCCTAAGTGGGAGTTTGTTGCCAGAGCTCGTGATAGAGTATAGCAACGTCAGCATGGCCTTGGTATTGCAAGGCTATGGTATCTGTTTATATTTTCTATTCTAAGCAATAATAAAAAATAAGGTAATAGGGCGTATTACTGTACAAGTTGCGTAGAACTCACTACCAATTATTGCATCGTCCTTTTCTGTTATTTTTGTCATTTAGGGTACCAACGAAAATATTGTTGAATGGGCTTCGCTTCAAAACTTTACTATATATTTATGGTCATTCTGATATTCTATAATAAGCAAGTCAATGTTTTTTAAGTTCCTTTATATGTCACACTAATATAATAAAGGCGAAAGTTTGTGAGTGTGTATGTTTGTTAGGTCTAAACGACAAGAGCGATTTTAATAAAAATTGGTATGGAGTTAGCTGTCACCCTGGATTAACACATAGGCTATAATTTATAAAGTTTAACGCAGGTAAGGCCGCGGGTAAGTCAGGAATAAGATGGAAATTTAAATCGAAAATGGTTCAGCCTCGAAAAAATATACTGAATAAATGAGACTGAATTATACTAAAATTCATAATATCTTAGAAGAAATCCGTGCCCAGACTTACATGTATCGCTCAATAATAAATAAATAAATAAATTCATAACGCGCTCCAATTTTTATGCTATCGTTACCGGAAAATTTCATAGCTAGGCGCTTCAGTTTTCGTCGCGCGCCTTACATTGGACAATAAAATGCATATTAGATAACGGTGTTTTGTTGCCCGCACGTGATTGGCTGGGAACGCGGCTATGCCGACTGTACTGAACAACAATGTACGTGACTGTACGGGCATAGTTTGGGGTACTTTATGAAGAGTATCATTGCTAAAATTGTCGTTATTGTTAGATATTTATATTCAATGGTCGTTATTTTATTTTTATTAGCCGGCATAATGCTTGGGTCTGTTTTTTGGGTTCTGTAGCTAAATGGCAAAAAACGGAACCCTTATAGATTCGTCATGTCTGTCTGTCTGTCCGTCCGTATGTCACAGCCACTTTTTTCCGAAACTATAAGAGTTGTACCGTTGAAACTTGGTAACTCGATGTATTCTGTAAACCGCATAAAGATTTCCACACAAAGCTAGAAAAAAAACAATAATTATGGGTGTTCCCCATACATACATAGAACTAAAACACAATTTTTTTTGTTCATCGTATTCATACATGTGGGGTATCTAAGGTTAGGTCTTCAAAAATGATATTGAGGTTTCTAATATATTTTTTCCTAAACTGAATAGTTCGCGCGGAAGACACTTCCGAAGTGGATAAATGAGTGTCCCCCCCCCCCTGTAATTTCTAAAATAAGAGAATAATAAAACTAAAAAAATATATGCTGTACACTACTATGCAAACTTCCACTGAAAATTGGTTTGAACGAGATCTAGTAAGTAGTTTTTTTTAATGCGTCATAAATCGTTAATCGCAATTTACCTTTCATTTAATCAACTGAAACACTTGCTGCTGCGGAACCCTTCATGGGCGAGTCCGACTCGCACTTGGCCGGTTTTTTTATGATTATATCTTCATTGTGAAATTTCGGCCATTGAGGCAGTGGCTATGGAGATCCAATTCTTGTTGAAGCAATATTTTTAAAACATAAAGGTTACTTTTATGTTAAAATTTTTAAACATCAACCTTTATAAGAATAGCTTTTTGTGTTCATCCAACCGTGAATTGATGGCTAGAATATAATAAATACAGTATTATGATAAGCATGTCTGACTGGCCTATTAGTCCAGTGGTTTGTGACCTTGGCTGCTAAGCTAGAGGTCGTGGATTCCCTAACCAGGAAAGATAATAATAATATCTGGGGACAATGTCACACAGATCATCCTAGCCCCAAACGAATCAAAGCTTGTACTATGGGTACCGGGCGACGATATACATACTTATATAGATCGATAAATACTTATATATATTGAAAACATCCATGACTCAGAAACAAATATTCGTGCTCATCACACAAACGCCGGGATTCGAACCCAGGACCACCAGCTTCGTAGGCAGGAGCACTACCAACTAGGCTACGGTGACCGTCAAAAATCATTGTATGATGAGCACGATTATTTGTTCTGTGTCTGGGTTTAATTAATTAAATCGCTATATGTCTGCAGTTAGAATATATAAGTAAAAGCTGTGTCCCGCGATTGTACCCGCGTTAAATTTTATAAATTATCACAGCTCCTCCCCCGTAGGTGATAGCGTGATAATATGTAGCCTATATGTTAACCTGACCTCTTAGTAATATTCATGCAAAGTTTGAAGTAAATCCATGGAGTACTTTTTGAGTTTAGCCCGGACATATATTTTGGCTTAAATGTCTATTGTAGATCACACCCAAGTATCCTTTTGAAAAATATTCAGTGTACAGTTTTGAATTTCCTACAATTTTATTATATTTATAAAAGACTAGCTGTGCCCCGCGGTGTTACCCGCGTAAAATTTTATAAATTTTCTTTGCTATAAACCTCACGGAGCCCGAGACCTTTCCAACGAATGCAAAACCGTGGAAATCGGTTCGTGCGTTCTGGAGTTATAGCGTCAGGAAGGAAAACCCGACTTATTTTTATATAGTAGAAGATGTTTAACAGTTGTCTTGTTGTCGTAATACAGACTCTTCCTAGTATGGTATCAGATGGCAGTGTGTTAGTTGTCCCAAGATATTAATATAGTATAATAAAGACATAAGTCTAAGCACTCCTAGATACATCCACTGTAAACACGTTTAGAGAAGTAAAAAATATTCGAGACACAGTTGTTCTTAAATGACCTGTGTGTTGGTGTAAGTCTCTCTGGAGAGCGGTCGACAGGTAATCTACCTTTCGACCGCTCTCCGCTTCGATAATATACATATGTGTAAAAATTAGGACTTGTTACAGGGTCTGGGTAGCTATCTGTGTCTTGAAGACACGTTAACAACTTCAGCTTGCATCCGTATTGCTCGTACTAGATGTTTGATGATTTGACCAGGGGGGCATTATTATTATTAGTATGTAACTAATAATAATAATGCCCCCCTGGTCCAATTTCTCAATGTAGACTAGCCATATGCTTGGATTGTATTTTTGTTGCTTGCTTGCTTATCGTATGGGTAGTGGTAACCCTAGTGTCAGAGTTGCTCAAGCCACCCAGTAGGTCTCTGACATGGCTTAACGACGGTTGTCTAATGACTACAACCGGGACCGACAGTTTAAGTATTGATATTCAGTACTAAATTCATTACCGTTCTAAGTAATGATTTACAACTGGAGATCTTATTATAATAATAATATTATATTATTATTATTATAAGAGATACTATATAGCAAGCAATAAGCAAATAGCAAATGTAAAATAATTGATTTCTAGAATAAACTATGTTTATGTATGTTACTATTACTACAATAGTAACAAATTTAATAACTTGCAGGATGTACGTGGTAGTATAACGAAAATTAATAGTTAAAGGGTGCATCTAAACCTTCAATAATACCACGTAAACTTTTTATTAGCTCTGGTGGTAGAGTTCTTCATGTCATCATGGTGAATGAAGATACGTTAAATGCATCTTCATAAAACGGGATGAGTAATAATAGGAATTTTCTTAAATAACTTAATACTTTAAAATTTTGATACGATATAGTTGGTAATATTTGTTTATATTAAAATTTCCTCCCAAGTAGCTCCCGTATTTAATATTCATGAATTTATGTGACATATATATTTTTGGGCCACCGAGATACTTATTATTAGTACCAAACTTTAAATCAATCGGTTGCCATTTAAAAAAATAGTTGGTATGTAGTTTTAGAGCAAATTTATTTTATTTAGTTGTGATAGACGAAAGAAAATTAACTAACTAAAAGTAAAGATAACTGAAGTTGAAGTTTTGAAGTTTTGAAGTACATGTACATAAGTCTACTTCAAATACCAAATTGGTTTATACCAATTTGGTATTTGACATCGTGTTCTAGATCAAATTTATTAATTTTGAGAGCTTTAGGTTATGCTATTCCATAGTCCACGGTCAATTTATGCAGAATACAATATTATTATTTTTTAAATCATTAAATGTCATAACATGTTTCACCAAGAAATTAAAATGAATACCAATAATTTTATCCAAATAAAATATTACAAAATGATTAATAAAATTTCATATCGCCAAAATTTATTATATATTATTACCGGGAAAAGAATAATAATGCGATTTGAATTAAAATTGGTCATCAAGGTATTCCCTAACGGAATAAAACACATGGCAACTAATAATTTTAAAAAACTTTCTTTAAAATTCAATCCTAAATCAGAGGTATAAGTTTTGGTTACAGCGTTCCTTACGATCAAATCAAATCAATCCCCACAACATTTCAAACGCAAACTAAAATTAATCAACTTTAACAAAACGACTCAGTTATCAATTAAATCGATCCATTTCCATTTAATTATGGGCTGTCAATAGGTAACACTACGTAATCAATTTGTTTAATGGCAACCCCGTTTTATGACGTCACAAGGTTGATGAAAACTAGGTTATGGTTTGAAATAGAATTGGAATATGTAGAGAGCGCATTAGGTAAAATAATCGTTAATTGTGATGAAAATAAGTTACATAGATACATATATTCTAACCAATCCGTTTTTTTTTGTTAAGTATTGAAAATACTTTAGTTTAGATATGTATGTAAAGGGTTATGTAGTTTTAGCCAAATGGCAAAAAACGGAACCCTTATAGATTCGTCATGTCTGTCTGTCTGTACGTCCGTATGTCACAGTCACTTTTTTCCAAAACTATAAGAGCTGTAATGTTGATACTTGGTAAGGATCCTCTGCTGATAGCGCAGTATCAGCAGAGCATCTATAAAGCAGAGTACCTGAAAGAATATGATTCAGCTAATAGCATAATTATGTTATTGCTGCGTAAGTAAGTTATGGAGCCAGAGCTCACCTTGGAAGAGAAAAGGTAGGCAACTCCTGAGTGCCCCTTCCATATTTATTGCACTGAGTAAAAAACGTAAACAATGCTGCTGATTTTCCCAAGGCATCTTGCCACCTAGGGGTAGGTATAAACTAGTATAACAATCTTGCCACATCTATAAATTCATTTCCTGTATTTGAATTCGAAGATAGTGGCTTCCGTAAACAAAATTTATTGTTGTTGATTGTTGATGTTACATCAGGAAATTGTATATATTAATAGAATGTCAATTTGCTATAGCCGAATGAATAGGCAAACGATTGAAACTCAAACATCAAAGTCATTTATGTGATTGTGAATCATATATATTATATATACATATATTCCCCGCCGATTTCGGCTATGGTGACTACTACTAATTAGCAAAGGCGGTAGGATGATCAGTTCTCACATGCGCATTTAGATGACTACAGTATCTAATCCTGTGAGTCATCATCATCATCACCATATCAGCCGAAAGACGTCCGCTGCTGGACAAAGGCCTCCCCAAAGATCTCCACAATTGCCGGTCTTGCGCTATTCGCATCCAGCAGTTTCCAGCGACCCGCACAATATCATCGGTCCATCTTGTAGGGGGCCTGCCCACGCTGCGTCTTCCGGTTCGTGGTCGCCACTTGAGAACCTTTCTGCCCCAACGGCCGTCGGTTCTACGAGCTATGTGCCCCGCCCACTGCAACTTAAGTTTTGCAATTCTTCGGGCTATGTCGGTGACTTTGGTTCGCCTGCGGATTTCGACATTTCTGATTCGATCCCACAGGGAAACTCCGAGCATAGCCCTCTCCATTGCTCTTTGGGTGACCTTGACCCTTCTGATAAGGCCCATAGTGAGCGACCACGTCTCTGTTCCGTAAGTCATCACTGGTAACACACACTGGTCGAAGACTTTCGACTTGAGACACTGCGGTATTTTGGACGAGAAGATGTTACGTAATCCTGTGAGTACACGTGCGCAAACATTGGCTGCACGTGAGGACACTGTTGACATAGTTATATGACTGCTGGTGAATTAGTCTTAAGAGCATTGCGTTTCGCATACAGCTCGGATTTTATATGCTCTTCAAAGTCATGAACCTTTTCGTTTACCAAGCGCCACCACTCAGGGCAACAACTGCACCTCTTCAGTAAAGACAGATGAAAAGTCTTGAATCGTAAGAACCAGCGACCCTGTTGCCGCCTGCCGTTCAGGAGTGCTCAGTAGAATTGATCCATTTCATTAGGATTTGGTTATCATTTGTTTTTTTTTATAAGCTTATTATTTTTATTTATTATTAGATTGTTTTGTGTTATTTCATTATGATGTTTCTATAAATATATTACTATTAATATCTGTAAAAAGTGTGACGTTTATATAATATTTCATTGTAATTTTCTGTAAAATTTGTATATACATTGTAATAATTGCATGCTCTAACCGGCTGGACATAGCAACCTCACCTACCCTCAACCTACCCTACCTACCTCGCAATAAAGACTTTTGATTGATTGATTGATAGAAGACGCATTCTGTCACGCCCATCAGCCACTCGTAAGATATGACCACATCACCGAAGCTGTCCCCGCATGAGGTACGCTTATATGCCGTAGTGCTCCATTTCAAGTCAACTGCTGTATTTAAAGTCTATGCACAGACGCCAGCACATCCGGCTACCCCAATCTCTCAAATTTCTTTTATAGATTTTCAACTTCATCACATAAGCATAAGGTTCACTTTCAATTGGGGAAATTTGACAGATTGGGGGAATTTGAAGAGAATTGTAAGTTATAGCAATTACTAATTTTATATTAGAAATACTGATGTAAGAGAGCGTTGTGGTGTAAAAGAGGATGTAGTCACAGAGATTGAAAAAGGAATGCTGAGATGGTTTGGCCATTTAGAAAGGATGAATGAATGAAGATTGACCAAAGAAGTATACCTGGCCTGTGTGAATGGAACAACCGGAAGGGGAAGACCTCGTCGAACATTCTCTGATCAAATCGGAGACGTTCTCAAGAAAGGGCATGTCAGAAGTACCCTAAAGCGGCGAGCATGTTTGAAGAATATAATGACAGTAATCCAGGCAAAAGTGGTGTGCAAAGATCGTGACAAATGGAAATCCGTTGTCTCTGCCTACCCCTCTGGGAAACAGGCGTGAGTCTATGTATGTATGTATGTAATTTTATATTGTTTGCGACCTGTTTGTTATCTTGATAATGCGGTGTTTAACGTCTACGTTAATTGTTGATTAAGACAAAACGACTCATCATGACAGCTTGTTTAACGAACCTAGTTTAAACAAAGCACTTTCTTATGTGATTCGTGTAGTTTGTTTCTGCTCGTACTGTTCCTGAACGGCTGAACCGTTTCTCTTCAAATTTGATACAGTGTGGTAGTGATTATACTCGTGAGTGCATATATCTGAGTTCATATGGTTAATCATCAGCATTTTATTGTGTGCCTGTATTGCCTTTAATTACCAATTTTTAAATAGTATAAGTGAAACTTATGATTTGCCTTAACTTAAACATACAACCTTATTAGTGGTTAGTTAGCTGTAAGTTTCCTTAACTTAAAAAGAAAATAAAAATCGGACGAAAATAGGGCAGATAATTTATTTATTGCATTAGGTCTAACAATAAAGTAGGTACCAAACATGAACCCTGCTAGGGCACAGCGATATTTTTACATTAAATTATGTAATTTTAAACATATAAGGGAGGTAGTAGGTACACACAACCGTTGCACTTCGAACTCACTTTTTTGACATAAGTTGCTAACTTCATACTATTCAAATGTTGTCAAACCAACAAAAAAATGTTGCCATTGTAAAAACAAAAAACACTATTGCGATTTTTAAAGTAGTTTTCGAATATCAGGCTTTTAGTCTTTTTCCCAAGAATATTTCTATTCACCCCGTGAATTCTATTCACCCCGTTTTACGGTATAATAGAGGTATTATTGGTTTAATTGTCATGATGTCAGGTCATGAGTTTATGTTATATATGTCACGTATATAAGAAAAGAGAAAAAAAAACAAATGAAATCAATGTAAGAGTATAGACATCTTAATTATTACACTCAGCTCAATATTTGCAAGCAGAAAATTGTCTTCAAGATCTAGTTTAGTAGGTAATGAATGCATACGTCTTATTTGTAAATAAATACTAATAAGATGACTACACCCAAACTCAGGGCAAACATACATGTTCATGCACACAAATATCTGTCCTGGGTGGGAAACCAACCCACGACCTACAGCGTGAAACGCAAGTATCCACCAAACACACCAACCGGCTCGTCATAAAAAAAACACTTTTCTATCCTACTAATATTATAAATGCGAAAGTTTGTGAGTATGGATGTTTGTTACTCTTTCACCCAAATCTACTAAACGGATTTTAATGAAAATTTGTAGTAATATAGCTTATACATACATCTGAATAATACATCTATATATATAAAAATAAATGCCACTTTTCATTGTAATGTTATAATTCAACAACGCCTTTACCGATTTGGTTAATTTTGGTCTTGAATTATTCGTGGAAGTCTAGGGAAGGTTTGTACGTAGAGACAATTTAAAAAAAGTCTTGAAAAAGTGTAAAATCAACATCTTTTAGCAATTTAAAATATTTTTTGTTTGAATAAATAAACTTAATAATCATTTTTTTTTAAGTAATGGAATCAGGCGTTACTTTGCGGAAATCCATAACAATCAAAATACAAAATCAATATTTAGTGTTAATTCCGCTAATTGTCAGTTTAATCATGCTGGGATGCAATTTGCACCGCCCTCCCGCCCGCAAAAATGTGCACATGCAAGAAGGACAATATAAAAAGCAAATCACATGCGCCAGTACGATACCCAACACGTGTTTCGGTCCTCCACGGACCATTCTCAAGGGCTGCTAACTCGTCGAGTGCTCGAAGGAGACTAAAAGCCAACGTTTTTTTTTTTTTTTTTTTAACATGACGCGTGCAGTTAGCCTTACGGCTTTTACTGCTTCACCGGGCAGTAGGGGTGAGCGTGGGCTCTAACCGGCCTAGCAAATATAGACTACAAACTAAGTACCCGCGCCGGAGGGCACCCCCTGTGGGGTTCGAACCTCGGCTCTGGGCGGATACTGACGGGAGAGGGCAAGATCATGGTTTTTAGGGAGTTTAGTGTAACTTTCGCTCTACGTTAATGACATGACGCGGCCCCCCGTCCGCGTTGAGGGGGGCTTTTTATCGGTACGATGTGCAAACTAAGGGTCATGGAGGACGCTGGTGGTCGCGACGCGTTCGCGGTCGTACTCGCATCCGGCGATCCTTAGCGTGCGCGAAGACCGGGCTCGCATAGGTCATCATGGGTCGAATGCACGTCTTGTAAATTCTCACCTTGTTTTCAAGGGACATTTTACTGCGTGCATTCAGGAGGCCGTGTAATCGATAAAGGGCAAATGAGGCACGGTTACGAGCGTATCTCAGATGGTCCTTGAAGTTTAACTTCCGATCGAGGATCACTCCCAAATATTTGGTTTTCTTCTCCCAGGGGATCGGTTCACCAAACATTCGGACGGGATCGGCGGTGGGGGCGGGGTCTATCCTAGAGAAGAGCACGGCTGCGCTCTTGGTGGGATTGACTTCGATCCTCCATTTCCTGAACCATTCGCCGAGGGCGTCGGCTGAGGATTGGAGTTCTCGGTGGATGACTGACGTGCTCCTACTGGAGTAGTAGAGAGCTGTGTCGTCAGCGAAGAGGGCTAGATGAGCCTTATCGGGTCTGGGGATGTCGCTGGTGTACAGCGAGAACAGGAGCGGGGCAAGGACTGAGCCTTGGGGAACTCCTGCGCGTATCGGTCTGAGGGAGGAGTAATTTTCCTCGACGCGGTAGCTAAACGTTCGGTCCGTAAGGAAGTCTCGTAAGATGTGCACGAGACGGTCGGGCACTTTGAGTTCGAACAGCTTATATAATAAGCCGTTGTGCCAGACCTTATCGAACGCTTTGGCCACGTCGAAGAAGAGTGCTCCTGTGTGGGTTCTTTGACGGGCAGCTTTCACTAGGATGTGTTCGACAATGCGATGCACCTGGTGAACGCTGGAGTGTCTGGCTCGAAAGCCAAACTGCTCGTCAGGGAGGATATCGTTTGCGTGGATGTAAGACGACAAACGGGCGTGAATGATGCGCTCGTAGAGTTTCCCCATGGCGCAGAGGAGGCTAATGGGGCGGTAGTTCGCCGGATCGGATTTGGGTTTTCCGGGTTTCGGGATGCCAATCACGTTTGCCTGTTTCCACTGGTGTGGAAAGATGTTGTTGGAAAAGGCCGCGTTGAAAATCGCGACCATCAGGCTAAGTAGAAGCAACGGAAGTTGCTTGAAAACGCGATTGGTGATTCCGTCGTACCCGGGGGCTTTGCGAGGGCGGAGGTCCCTGATCAGAGTTTTAACCTCTTCGATGGTCACTGGCCTCAGGGGATCGTCGTCGTCGACGTCTGCATCCTCCCGGGAGGGGGCAGTTGGGGTCGGAGGGAGTGTAAAAGCCAACGAGGCGAGCGCTCTTTTATATACTACCAACCGCATGGACAATTATTTCTAACTACCCCCAAATATTCGTAGTAAAGGAGATGAAACTAAATTTGTTTGGTCATTCAACAATGCAAAACTATTACTGCTATGTTTTAATATTTCTAATTGTTCCAACACACATAACCGGAAACTTTTATCACAACTATGTAAAATATTATACGTATTATTGTCGCCCAAGGAATGGCCAGTTTCAATTAAATGTTTGGCGTAATGAGATTTATCAGGATGGCCATTCCTATAAGCAGCTACATGCTCTTTATACCGTATTTCAAAATTTCGGCCTGTCTGACCTATATATACCGCGTCACAATCATCGCAGACCAACCTATACACGCCGGATTTCTTGCAATTTTCCAAATTATCTTTTCCATTACAAAGACGTCGTATAGTTTGGTCCGTCCGAAATGCAACGTGAATATTATTTTTACGCAGTAAATTGGCAATTCTATCTGAAATTGGGCCCATATTTTTTTTTATTACTATGCCTTATACGTAGCAAAGCACGTACCGGGCCGCTGGCATGCTATAATTTTTAAAGTTCAACGCGGGTAAAACGCGGGCACATCTAGTATTCTTATAAATCAAATAGATACACGGGACGAATAACTTTATTTTAAAATGTTAGTAAGAAGACTAATAAACTACTTTATGTCTATTGAATTGCGTGTTTGTAAAGTCCCAGCGACATAGGGATTTCCCTCGTGCGGGCAATATCTCAAGAAGAAGACAAATGGATCGCATCGTATTATTCTAGATAGATCTACATAAAATAGAACTTATTTCGGTTAGATTCTATAAAAAGGCAATGCTGCAAATATCTATACATACAGCACACAGTATCCGCAAATATCAGAATAGCATCATCCTATCTCATCCCGTGGGGGGCGCAGAAGTCGACCCGAGGAAATATCAGAAGTCGGGGGCAGCGGCTTCTTTCTGAGTACCATTACCATTATACTGCGATCGCCTAGCTGTCTGCTAAGCGTGGCGATTATGGCATGTCCCCAGGATGATTATTGGGTGAAGCTTTTGTCCAACAGTGGACTTCAAAAAGGATTTGTTATAGCGTTATTACTGACTATTGGTTAGTGACCCTGACATGGCCATGGGTACCACCACACAGAACAAAGCTCTGTGTGATTAGAACTATTAATTGCCCTGTCTGGGTGTCATTTATCTATAATGTGTATGTAAGTTTTTAGGAATATATATATATGTGGGAAATGGAACGTAATTGTGTGAGAAGGATGAATGATATGTGTAAGAGAGGGATGGAAGAGATGAAAAATAAGATGGCGACCGTGACTGTAAAAGACGTAACTGCTGTTAAAAGATTTATAAAGTATTAAATAGTTTCTTTGAGTATTCACATTGTGTTTCACTCTGAAATCATCCCACAAATTTTGGGGGCTCGTCCGGGATGTGTTCAGAGTCAGGGAAGCTATAAGAAGACGAATACGACGAATTACCGGCAGCAAGGCGGCAACGTGCATATCCGGACAGGAAGTGCATTGTGTGCAATTTTAAAGACGACATCCAGCGAAACGGGCTATCAAGACGTGCCTAACGTTTCTATTTCGACGCACTAAACGACGACGACGACGACGATGATGTCTCAAGACGGTGGAAAAAGGACCGACGGCGGTGAGGGAACACATGTGGCGGCAACCATGTTCTCCAATTTCGATGGGAGTATCGCGCAGTTCAACGGTGAAGATCGATCATATTCATCGACCAAATGGGCTCAGGATATTGAAGATAACGCGGAAATCTTCAGTTGGACCCCGCAACAAAAGCTAATTATCGCGCGCAGGTCTTTGTGTGGTACGGCGGGCCTGTGGTTAAAATCAGAAAAAGTATTCAAAACCTATGAAGAGCTTAAGAATGCCCTATTAAAAGAATTTCCCGAGGCGGTAAATGTAAAGGAAATGCACGAAATCATGGCAGCTAGAAAGAAAAGAAAAGACGAGAGCTATTACCAGTATATGTTGACCATGAAGGAGCTTGGTAAGAGAGCCAAATTCCCCGACTACGTTGCCATACAGTACGCAATCGATGGTATAGAAGATCTACCGGCGAACAAAGTTGTTTTATACGGTGTGACGACGTATAGCGTGTTAAAGGAGAAGTTGGCCATCTATGAGAAGATGAAAGAAGACAACAATAAAACAACACGGTTGGAGCCTGTAAAGAAAAGAATAGGACCATCATCATCATCAGCAACAAGACGTCGTTGCTATAATTGCGGGGATTGGAACCACGTGTCGGCGCAGTGTCCGAACGGCATAAAGTGTTTCCGGTGCAACGAGTACGGACATATTGGATCACGGTGTCCTGTGATTGGTTCCGACGGCGGAAGGAGTGAGCGAAACGTTGGCCATTCGTTCGTGAAGCAGCCGATGACGACGGCAGCGAATGATCGTGCGACCCGAAGCCGTGGCGCGGCAGTACCAACTTCCACAAAACCACGTTCGGCGATGTTCGGAACGACGAAGATGACGTCAGAGAACGATTCAGTGAACGAATGTATGTGCGGCCATGACAGTACCAACACTACAAACGTCACCGGGTTGTCAGTTTCAAATGACGTGATGCATGTAAACAAAGACTTAGCGTGTGTAAATAACTCAAGTAAACCGGTGAAATATGTGATAATAGCGGACAATAATCAATCCCGTGCACTCATAGACTCAGGTAGTGATGTGAGAAGATGAAAGAAGACAACAATAAAACAACACGGTTGGAGCCTGTAAAGAAAAGAATAGGACCATCATCATCATCAGCAACAAGACGTCGTTGCTATAATTGCGGGGATTGGAACCACGTGTCGGCGCAGTGTCCGAACGGCATAAAGTGTTTCCGGTGCAACGAGTACGGACATATTGGATCACGGTGTCCTGTGATTGGTTCCGACGGCGGAAGGAGTGAGCGAAACGTTGGCCATTCGTTCGTGAAGCAGCCGATGACGACGGCAGCGAATGATCGTGCGACCCGAAGCCGTGGCGCGGCAGTACCAACTTCCACAAAACCACGTTCGGCGATGTTCGGAACGACGAAGATGACGTCAGAGAACGATTCAGTGAACGAATGTATGTGCGGCCATGACAGTACCAACACTACAAACGTCACCGGGTTGTCAGTTTCAAATGACGTGATGCATGTAAACAAAGACTTAGCGTGTGTAAATAACTCAAGTAAACCGGTGAAATATGTGATAATAGCGGACAATAATCAATCCCGTGCACTCATAGACTCAGGTAGTGATGTGAACTTGATATCGGCTGAACTGTATACTAAGTTATTCGACGAAAAACCCAGTGTTGGCGGTCTTACGCTCTCCGGGCTTGGGCGTTCACAAGTGCAGTCTATGGGAAAGATTACGACGTCAATTACTATAGATGGACAGTGTTATAAAAGCGTTACCTTCCATATAATACCTAGAGACTGTATGCCTTACGATATTATAATAGGACAGGATTTCTTGAAGGGTGTAACATTGTTTATGAATGGCGGGTGTGTTAGCATATTTAATTGCAAGGATGAGTGGTTGAATAATATCAATTGTATTTCAGGTGTTACAGATAGTCTTGTGGAAAACATAAATGATCGCTCTATAAGGAATGCAGTTTACCAGTGTATAGAAGATTACAATCCAGTTCAGGTGAAGGAGGTACCACTGGAATTAAAAATCGTGTTGAAGGATGACATTCCTGTGGCTCAGCGACCCCGAAGATTGTCATATGCAGAGCAGGGTATTGTAGAAAGTCAGATAGAGGAATGGTTGAAAGATGGCATTATAAGGGTAAGTTTTTCAGAGTATGCTAGTCCGATTGTGTTGGTGAAAAAGAAGGATGGAACGTCACGTCTCTGTGTGGATTACCGACAGCTTAATGCAAAAATAATTAAAGATGAATATCCGCTACCAATAATTGAGGACTTAATTGATAGGTTGTCCCATGCAAGAGTGTTCAGCGTGCTCGATCTGAAAAATGGTTTCTTTCATTTGAGAGTTAGTGAGGAATCAATTCCATACACCTCATTTGTCACTCACCATGGCCAATGGGAATTTTTAAGGGCTCCGTTTGGACTCTCAGTTAGTCCTAAATACTTCATGAGATTTTCCCATATTGTTTTTCAGGAGTTAATAGCGCAAAAGATAATGATGATATTTATTGATGATCTTATTATTCCAGCCAAAGATGAGAAACAAGCCTTAGAAAGATTGAAGCGAGTTCTTGATACAGCAGCAAAGTTTGGATTGAGAATCAACTGGAAGAAGGCAAGGTTGATACAGACTGAGATTGAATACTTAGGACATGTTATTAAGAATGGTGAGGTGCAAGCTACTACAGAAAAAACTGATGCAGTAGTAAGATTTCCAGAACCAAAGACGGGTAAGCAACTTAAGAGTTTTCTTGGCCTAACTTCATATTTTAGAAAGTATATAGAGAACTATGCTGTTATAGCTAGACCACTTAATGATTTGTTAAAGAAGAATATAGAATTTTTGTTTGATAAGGAACAAAAGGAAGCATTTCAAAATTTAAAGATTAAGTTGTCAAGTGGCCCAGTCTTAAAGATATTTGATCCTAATTTAGAAACAGAATTACACAGTGATGCCTCAAGCATTGCCATTTCCGGAGTGCTTATGCAGTATCATCCAAATACTGGTTTACACCCAGTTCATTTTATGAGCCGTAAGACAACTGATGCACAAAGAAAGTATACTAGTTATGAGCTGGAGGCATTAGCTATTATTGAAAGTGTAAAAAAGTTTCGCCATTATTTGTATGGTAAACATTTTAAGATAGTAACCGATTGTAAAGCTTTTCAGCAAACATTGAAGAAGAAAGATGTCACAGCGAAAGTAGCAAGATGGGTGCTTATGCCTAATGACTATGACTTTGAGGTAGAACATAGAGCTGGTGAAAAGATGAGGCATGTTGATGCTCTCAGCCGGAATCCATATGTAGCTACCATTACATCTTTACGAGAGCAAATAAAGCAAGCACAAGACCAAGATGATGGAATTAAAGCAATTAAGGAGATATTAAAAGAAAAGATGTATAAAGACTACTCAATGGATGGTGATATCCTATACAAAGGACCTGAGAAACGGTTGGTAATACCTAAGCAAATGGAGAAAGAAATAATAATGAGAATCCATGGAAAAGGACACTTTTCAAAGAGAAAGATGAAAGATTTAATTTGTCAAGAGTACTACATAAAAGACTTGGATAGGAAAATAGAAGAATTCATAGTTGCATGTATACCATGTTTACTGGCTACCCGGAAGGAAGGAAAACAGGAAGGGTTCTTGAATCCCATTGAAAAGGAAAGTATACCGTTAGATACATTACATCTGGATCATGTAGGACCATTGACTGAGACGAGGAAGCAATACAACTATATTCTCACTGTTATCGATGCTTTCACAAAGTTTGTGTGGTTGTTCCCTACTAAGAGTACAACTAGTGCAGAAACACTGAATAAGTTGAGAACACATCAACAGATTTTTGGAAATCCACGAAGAATAATAACAGACAGAGGTACTGCTTTTACAAGCCATGAATTTCAGGAATATTGTAAGGAAGAAAATATCCAACATGTAACAATTACCACTGGGATACCCCGAGGTAATGGTCAAGTAGAGAGGGTGCATAGAATTATAATCCCCTTAATAACAAAGCTCTGTAATGAAGAAACTGGAGTGTGGTACAAACATGTCAGCCGAGTGCAAAGAGCATTGAATAGCACATTTCAGAGGAGTATTAACACTGCACCTTTTAATTTATTAGTTGGCAGTAAGATGAGATATAAAGAGGACATTGAAATTTTACAATTACTTCAAGACGAAACTGCTGCACAGCATGATAGCGAACGTGAAGAGTTACGTAAGAAGGCAAAAGAGCAAATTTTAGCAGTACAAGAAGAAAATAGAAGATATTATAACAGAAAAAGAAAAGAAAGTTGTAAATATAAGTCTGGAGACTTGATAGCAATTAAAAGAACTCAATTTGGACCAGGTCTTAAGCTAAAGAACAAATATTTAGGCCCTTACAGAATCACAAAGGTTAAGCTGAATGACAGGTATGAAATGGAAAAGGTTGATAGTTGAACAGAAGGTCCTTATCGTACCTCCAGTTCAGCAGACAATATGAAGAGGTGGCCAGAGGAAAGTGAGGAGTAAAGAAATTTCAGAGGTAAGTAGAGGTAGTAAAAAAGGTGTATGAATGAGATATGGAATGAGTGATGTATGTTGTAGTAGTTAGTGCAATTTTATTTTTATTATGTACTGTTACACCCTGGGTTAAACGAAAATTTTACCTGTGTTAAATGAAAATGTTACTTGTTTTGTACTGTGTTATCTACTGTGTACTACTACTACTGTGTACTGTGTATAAATTAGAATTTTTAACATATGTACCTAAATTGTTGTTTATTGTTACTTGAAAAGTTGTTTGTTGTCCAAGGATGAATTGGAATTGTTTTTCTTTCTATGTTTGATGTATTTTAAAGTATGTCTGGGGACAGACATAAAGCAGGATGGCCGAATGTGGGAAATGGAACGTAATTGTGTGAGAAGGATGAATGATATGTGTAAGAGAGGGATGGAAGAGATGAAAAATAAGATGGCGACCGTGACTGTAAAAGACGTAACTGCTGTTAAAAGATTTATAAAGTATTAAATAGTTTCTTTGAGTATTCACATTGTGTTTCACTCTGAAATCATCCCACATATATATATATATATATATATATATATATATATATATATATATATATATATATATATATATATATATATATATATATATATATATGTGGGATGATTTATATATATGATATATATATATATATGATATATATATATATATATATATATATATATATATATATATATATATATGTGGGATGATTTCAGAGTGAAACACAATGTGAATACTCAAAGAAACTATTTAATACTTTATAAATCTTTTAACAGCAGTTACGTCTTTTACAGTCACGGTCGCCATCTTATTTTTCATCTCTTCCATCCCTCTCTTACACATATCATTCATCCTTCTCACACAATTACGTTCCATTTCCCACATTCGGCCATCCTGCTTTATGTCTGTCCCCAGACATACTTTAAAATACATCAAACATAGAAAGAAAAACAATTCCAATTCATCCTTGGACAACAAACAACTTTTCAAGTAACAATAAACAACAATTTAGGTACATATGTTAAAAATTCTAATTTATACACAGTACACAGTAGTAGTAGTACACAGTAGATAACACAGTACAAAACAAGTAACATTTTCATTTAACACAGGTAAAATTTTCGTTTAACCCAGGGTGTAACAGTACATAATAAAAATAAAATTGCACTAACTACTACAACATACATCACTCATTCCATATCTCATTCATACACCTTTTTTACTACCTCTACTTACCTCTGAAATTTCTTTACTCCTCACTTTCCTCTGGCCACCTCTTCATATTGTCTGCTGAACTGGAGGTACGATAAGGACCTTCTGTTCAACTATCAACCTTTTCCATTTCATACCTGTCATTCAGCTTAACCTTTGTGATTCTGTAAGGGCCTAAATATTTGTTCTTTAGCTTAAGACCTGGTCCAAATTGAGTTCTTTTAATTGCTATCAAGTCTCCAGACTTATATTTACAACTTTCTTTTCTTTTTCTGTTATAATATCTTCTATTTTCTTCTTGTACTGCTAAAATTTGCTCTTTTGCCTTCTTACGTAACTCTTCACGTTCGCTATCATGCTGTGCAGCAGTTTCGTCTTGAAGTAATTGTAAAATTTCAATGTCCTCTTTATATCTCATCTTACTGCCAACTAATAAATTAAAAGGTGCAGTGTTAATACTCCTCTGAAATGTGCTATTCAATGCTCTTTGCACTCGGCTGACATGTTTGTACCACACTCCAGTTTCTTCATTACAGAGCTTTGTTATTAAGGGGATTATAATTCTATGCACCCTCTCTACTTGACCATTACCTCGGGGTATCCCAGTGGTAATTGTTACATGTTGGATATTTTCTTCCTTACAATATTCCTGAAATTCATGGCTTGTAAAAGCAGTACCTCTGTCTGTTATTATTCTTCGTGGATTTCCAAAAATCTGTTGATGTGTTCTCAACTTATTCAGTGTTTCTGCACTAGTTGTACTCTTAGTAGGGAACAACCACACAAACTTTGTGAAAGCATCGATAACAGTGAGAATATAGTTGTATTGCTTCCTCGTCTCAGTCAATGGTCCTACATGATCCAGATGTAATGTATCTAACGGTATACTTTCCTTTTCAATGGGATTCAAGAACCCTTCCTGTTTTCCTTCCTTCCGGGTAGCCAGTAAACATGGTATACATGCAACTATGAATTCTTCTATTTTCCTATCCAAGTCTTTTATGTAGTACTCTTGACAAATTAAATCTTTCATCTTTCTCTTTGAAAAGTGTCCTTTTCCATGGATTCTCATTATTATTTCTTTCTCCATTTGCTTAGGTATTACCAACCGTTTCTCAGGTCCTTTGTATAGGATATCACCATCCATTGAGTAGTCTTTATACATCTTTTCTTTTAATATCTCCTTAATTGCTTTAATTCCATCATCTTGGTCTTGTGCTTGCTTTATTTGCTCTCGTAAAGATGTAATGGTAGCTACATATGGATTCCGGCTGAGAGCATCAACATGCCTCATCTTTTCACCAGCTCTATGTTCTACCTCAAAGTCATAGTCATTAAGCATAAGCACCCATCTTGCTACTTTCGCTGTGACATCTTTCTTCTTCAATGTTTGCTGAAAAGCTTTACAATCGGTTACTATCTTAAAATGTTTACCATACAAATAATGGCGAAACTTTTTTACACTTTCAATAATAGCTAATACCTCCAGCTCATAACTAGTATACTTTCTTTGTGCATCAGTTGTCTTACGGCTCATAAAATGAACTGGGTGTAAACCAGTATTTGGATGATACTGCATAAGCACTCCGGAAATGGCAATGCTTGAGGCATCACTGTGTAATTCTGTTTCTAAATTAGGATCAAATATCTTTAAGACTGGGCCACTTGACAACTTAATCTTTAAATTTTGAAATGCTTCCTTTTGTTCCTTATCAAACAAAAATTCTATATTCTTCTTTAACAAATCATTAAGTGGTCTAGCTATAACAGCATAGTTCTCTATATACTTTCTAAAATATGAAGTTAGGCCAAGAAAACTCTTAAGTTGCTTACCCGTCTTTGGTTCTGGAAATCTTACTACTGCATCAGTTTTTTCTGTAGTAGCTTGCACCTCACCATTCTTAATAACATGTCCTAAGTATTCAATCTCAGTCTGTATCAACCTTGCCTTCTTCCAGTTGATTCTCAATCCAAACTTTGCTGCTGTATCAAGAACTCGCTTCAATCTTTCTAAGGCTTGTTTCTCATCTTTGGCTGGAATAATAAGATCATCAATAAATATCATCATTATCTTTTGCGCTATTAACTCCTGAAAAACAATATGGGAAAATCTCATGAAGTATTTAGGACTAACTGAGAGTCCAAACGGAGCCCTTAAAAATTCCCATTGGCCATGGTGAGTGACAAATGAGGTGTATGGAATTGATTCCTCACTAACTCTCAAATGAAAGAAACCATTTTTCAGATCGAGCACGCTGAACACTCTTGCATGGGACAACCTATCAATTAAGTCCTCAATTATTGGTAGCGGATATTCATCTTTAATTATTTTTGCATTAAGCTGTCGGTAATCCACACAGAGACGTGACGTTCCATCCTTCTTTTTCACCAACACAATCGGACTAGCATACTCTGAAAAACTTACCCTTATAATGCCATCTTTCAACCATTCCTCTATCTGACTTTCTACAATACCCTGCTCTGCATATGACAATCTTCGGGGTCGCTGAGCCACAGGAATGTCATCCTTCAACACGATTTTTAATTCCAGTGGTACCTCCTTCACCTGAACTGGATTGTAATCTTCTATACACTGGTAAACTGCATTCCTTATAGAGCGATCATTTATGTTTTCCACAAGACTATCTGTAACACCTGAAATACAATTGATATTATTCAACCACTCATCCTTGCAATTAAATATGCTAACACACCCGCCATTCATAAACAATGTTACACCCTTCAAGAAATCCTGTCCTATTATAATATCGTAAGGCATACAGTCTCTAGGTATTATATGGAAGGTAACGCTTTTATAACACTGTCCATCTATAGTAATTGACGTCGTAATCTTTACTTGAAAAGTTGTTTGTTGTCCAAGGATGAATTGGAATTGTTTTTCTTTCTATGTTTGATGTATTTTAAAGTATGTCTGGGGACAGACATAAAGCAGGATGGCCGAATGTGGGAAATGGAACGTAATTGTGTGAGAAGGATGAATGATATGTGTAAGAGAGGGATGGAAGAGATGAAAAATAAGATGGCGACCGTGACTGTAAAAGACGTAACTGCTGTTAAAAGATTTATAAAGTATTAAATAGTTTCTTTGAGTATTCACATTGTGTTTCACTCTGAAATCATCCCACATATATATATATATATATATATATATATATATATATATATATATATATATATATATATATATATGTATATGTATATATATATATATATATTGTGAGGAATTTTCAAGATGGGCGATGAGTCACGTCGGACTATGCCTATATAAGGCCGAGTCGACCAGTGTCTCACTCTCAAATCCAAATCCGATCCAGCGAATTACCGCCCCGTTAGACTTCTCTGCGCCATGGGGAAACTCTATGAGCGCATCATCCACGCCCGTTTGTCGTCGTATATCCACGCAAACAATATTCTCCCAGATGAGCAGTTTGGCTTTCGACCCAGACACTCCAGCGTCCATCAGGTGCATCGCATCGTTGAAGACATCCTGGTAAAAGCCGCCCGAACCCGTAGTCATACTGGAGCAGTCTTCTTCGACGTGGCCAAAGCGTTCGACAAGGGCTGGCACAACGGCTTATTATATAAGCTGATTAAACTCAAAGTGCCTGACCGTCTCGTGTACATCCTACGAGACTTCCTTACGGATCGAACGTTTCGCTACCGCGTCGAGGGAAATTACTCCTCCCTCCGACCGATACGTGCAGGAGTTCCCCAAGGCTCAGTCCTTGCCCCGCTCCTGTTCTCGCTGTACACCAGCGACATCCCCAGACCCAAAAAGGCTCATCTAGCCCTCTTCGCCGACGACACAGCTCTCTACTACTCCAGTAGGAGCCCGTCAGCCATTCACCGAGAACTCCAATCCTCAGCCGATGCCCTCGGCAAATGGTTCAGGAAATGGAGGATCGAAGTCAACCCGACCAAGAGCGCAGCCGTGCTCTTCTCTAGGGTAAACCCCGCGCCCACCACAGATCCCGTCCGAATGTTTGGTAAACCGATCCCCTGGGAGAGGAAAACCAAATACTTGGGAGTGATCCTCGATCAGAAGTTAAACTTCAAGGACCATCTGAGATACGCTCGCAACCGTGCCTCATTTGCCCTTTATCGATTACACAGCTTCCTGAATGCACGCAGTAAAATGTCCCTTGAAAACAAGGTGAGAATTTACAAGACGTGCATTCGACCCATGATGACCTATGCGAACCCGGTCTTCGCGCACGCTAAGGATCACCTTATCCACCTCCTCCAGGTAGTCCAGAACAAGTTCATGCGACAAGCCGTGGGCGCACCATGGTTCGTCCGTAACAAAAGCCTCCATGCCGATCTCCAATTGCCTACCATCAGGCATTGGATGAAGCAAACGTCCAAAAGGTATTTTGACTCTGCCACTCACCATCCAAGTAAATTGGTTGTACAGGCGGTCAATTACACTCCCCTCCGACTCACAATTAAGCAGCTTCGTCCGAAGCACGTCTTAGACGATCCGGATGACGAGACCACCGTTTACCTTGACCACATCAAATTGATTAGAGACTCTCGCAACACTGCACAACCGATATTTCGTACTCGCCGGACGAGAGTACGACCGCGAACGCGTCGCGACCACCAACGCCCTCCCTGACCCTTAGTTTGCATTCGATCCGATGAATGCCCGCTCCGGACCTAAACCGGTAGCGAGGCCCGCGTCGCGCATTAACGTAGAGCGACAGTTGCACAAAATCCCCTAAAATCATGATATCTCGCCCTCTCCACGTCAGTATCCGCCCAGAGCCGAGGTTCGAACCCCACAGGGGGCGCCCTCCGGCGCGGGTACTTAGTTTGTAGTTTGAATTTTTGCTAGGCGGTTAGAGCCCACGCTCACCCCTACTGTCCGGTGAAGCAGTAAAAGCCGAGAGGCTAACTGCATGCGTCAAGTTAAAAAAAATAAAGTGTCTCACTCTCTTTTGGGGCCAGACTTCGTCGCGAGCGGAAACGCTGCCGGATTGCGTAACGATTTATTTCAAGCCCAAGTGTAGTGTGATTACTGTTTGTCGTTATAAGTGATTTGTCATAAAAAAAATATTCTTCAGAATATTTATTCTGAATTGTGAATAAACCTCTTTTTTATTAATAAATCCTTTTAATTCCTAAAAAATATATATAAATATATATGTTTATCAGTGGTCTGGTTGCCACAGCACAGGCTTTGCCTAGTTTGGGACCAGATGGCAGTGTTATCTGTCCCAAGATATTTATTTAATTAAACATTGAAGTATTATTATATTTTACAAAAATTGCGCAGTCGGAAGAGTGTGATATTTGGAAAGAGTGTAGAAAGCTAATATTTTTATATAATAGACATTTTAAGTAAATTATTTTAATGAAAAATTTAGCGTGTAAGAACAATGTTATGACAGTAAAATCGTGACAAGTGGAAATCCGTCGGCTCTGCCTACCCCTCTGGGTTACAGGCGTAAGTCTATGTAGTCTCAGTAACCATGCTTTAGACACACTAATAGACTGAGGAGAGTTGAAAAATGGAGGGTCAAAACTGAGAACAGATTAATATAAATTGTCTTTAATGTCTATAGTCTTTGATAGAATCTTAATGGTCGAATTTCGAACAAATGCGATCTCTAGTTAAAAGTAACTAGATGCGCTAGATATTCATATTTCATTTACTAACTGTGCCCCGCGGTTTTAACCGCGTTAAATTTTATAAATTATCACAGTGCCTCTCCCGTAGGTGATAGCGTCATAATATGTAGCCTATATGTTTACCCGACCTCTTAGCAATATTCATGCAATTTGAAGTAAATCCATGCAGTATTTTTTGAGTTTAGACCGGACATACATACAGACAAACAGACACACGGACAAAAACCTCTAAAAACTATATTTATGGCTACGATGTCGATTCTATATCATGCCACAATGCCTTTTTATAAAATAATTCAATGTACAGTTTTGACTTTCCTACGATTTTATTATATGTATAGATTTACCTCATATCAAATACCAAGCGGTTATGTTAACAATCTATGTAAATATATTAACTACATTCAGTACTTCATGGCTGAAATGCTTATCAGTAGCGACCGTAACTGACGTTAGTGACAAATATTTATTTTAGCAGTGTATGTTAGGCTACGTAGTCAAACATTAAAATCAGTTAAAAGGTTTTTTAAAAATAAAAGATTTGATTAAGTGCTGCCGATTTGGAGGCTAGCTGTATAATGAATAAAAATCTTATTAACTAACGCCTTCAAGGGGCGACAAAACATATCATATATCGTCGGGAACAATATTCTAAGAACCGCGTCCGGTGGCAATGCTGAGCCATCGATAACGGTCACGTAGCATGTATTAATCCAAAACAGATGACGTGACAGGATGCATAACTCCTCCCTCCTCAAGAGCGAAATTATCGGGTTGTTCTTTTTTAATAACTTTCCGATGATTTCGCGAATACAAAATGATTTTATTACGTAAAATATATGATAAAGATAAAAGTATACAAGACAAAACTAGGAATAATGTTACATAAACTAAAACTACACTGATGTTAGAGTCTGTTTGGTAGAAATCACCATTTGGTAATTCACTTTCCTTCAATACACTTGACATATATTTCACTTCGTCTAAGTTCACACCTCTCATGTTAAGTACACGTGCACCGGATAGTGTCGGCAGCATGCTCGCAGGTAACTGTGGCAGGTTCACAACTGGAATTTGCTCTACAACTTCATTTTCGATGAGAATTTGTTTGTGACGAATTTTCATTTGTTGTATCTCAATATCACATGGCTCATCGAGGGTCATAATGTAAGTTCCGAAGACAGGGTGCATACTGACATCATTATTACAGGTTATGACTAGGGTAGTTTTAATCCTCGTGAATAGTATCCAGCTCGTAGCTGTTAAACGTTGCATTCTTACATCCTCGATATTAATCTGGTGTTGCTTACATTGTGTAAAATTTTCCTCAAACTTTAAAAGTTGTTCAATACAGGTGGACTCAGGATATGGTGTTAAGTTTTCTTCAGTGCATAAGAATTGGTTTCTTACAGCCAGCGAGGTGCATGGTTTCACGATCGGCAGATGTTTCATCCCCCTTGCCAAAAGGTTAGGGTATTTGGGAAATATGGAAACGGTTTTATTTTCTGATTGACGGAAAATCGGTAAAGAATAGACTTTAAAATAGTTATATGTATTGTTATCTGTAAGTGGAACCTCTAGTATGAACGTAATCTGGTTTTGCTTTATATAGGTTTTTACATTAAAGGTTTCTTCCAATTTTACTAGATTATCCTCGGTAGCGGGATATATCAAGTTTTCAGTTATAGATATTAATTTTAAGTGTTCCAGTAATTCAGTGGAGTTAATGATGCTCTGATGTAGCACAGATATTTTACTAAATGCAAGAGCGGTCTCTATCTCTCCTAGTTTTATAAAGATAGTACGAAAATTGCTAACGAACACATTAAACAAACTTATAATATATGCACTATAATTCCACTGATTACTTTTAGACACTAATTCAGCTAACGTAGTTTCAACAGCCTTAATTCTTTGATCTAAGACGATAGAATTTTGGTTTATAACTTCGGTTGAATTGATAAAACTGTCAAGCATTTGAGAAACTATAGTTAATTTTCTTTTAACAATCATTTGATTGTGAGTAAGTTCGGACGTTATTTTATCATACCGTAGCGCATCGTCATGGTCTAGGTTTCCAGTGATAACTTTTATGAGGGAACCTAACGGGTTTATAATGCCTCTTTTTGTACGGTATTGTGGTACTAATTGTGAATATTTCTGTGTGGTTATTTTACGTACGTAATCAACATGTGCTACCATAGTTATGAGATAAGGTGGATATGACCCATTTCTCTTAATCATATTGCTAAACTCGTTATACTTAAATATTACGAATTGTAAGTCGTCCTGAATTCTATCCAAGTTAAGAACCTTAATAATAGTCCAATAGTCTGTTTGGAGATAGGCCTGGCCTTCTTTAACAGGAAGGATTCCGGGGTTTTCTTCAAGGGATTGCAGTTGAAGGGCCAGCACCGGCATCGCTATCGTCAACGCGCACCACCTGCGGAGGGCGTTTAACATTTTTAATAGGGACTTTAGTCTTTCTTTGACCTACCTCTATGGGTACTATATTTCGGGTGACTTTACCAATAATTTTCGCTTTGGTGTATCGCGGCTTATCTTTGCTTTTTCTTTTATTGACATCCTTAGCATAAATTACCTTTCCTTCGGGAAGATCAATTTCACCTTCACCTCCTCTCTTTTTCCTAATATTTTCTTTTATTTCTATCATTTTATCTGTTAGATATTTATATAAGAATTTTGTTCGCTTAGCGTGATCTCTTACTAACTTTTGTACATACTGTTTCTCAAACTCTAGAGCAAAAGAACTATTTGAGTCTGTATGCCCAAATACGGTCTCAAATGGCGTTAATCCCGTAACAGAGTGTATTGCGTTATTGTAAGCCATAATAGAGTACATCATTACTGATGCCGCATCAGTACATCTTTCTTCATATTTGGCACATCTGTAAATTTCGTTTATAGTGGAATGTAACCTTTCGATAAGGCCCATCGAGTTAGGGTTATTAGGTGTGCCAATATGGAGTTCTATTTTATGTAAGTTTAAAAATTCTTTTAGTAATTCATTATTGAATTCACTTCCGGGGTCTGAACTTATCTTTTGGGGAATGCCATAAAAAGAGAAATATTTCATGAGTGCTCGCACTACTTCGGGTGTTGATCTATTAGAAATTGGAATAGCCTGCCCTAATTTGCTGAATGCGTCGATGAGAGTTAAATAGTACTGTCCTTCAATTTGGAAAAGGTCAATAAATACTTCTTGAAATGGAGCGTCTTGAGTTTGGGTTAATTGTAGAAACGGTTTGATTGGTTTACGGTCATATTTCATTTTACGACAAATTTCGCAGGCATTTATTATAGCTGAAATGGTTTCTTGCATGTTTTGCCAAAAATAATTTCTACGTATGCGTCCTAGGGTTTCCTTTATACCTCGGTGACATGATTTTCCTTCGTGATATTTGATTACTATGGCTCTCTGCTCTTTTTCATCTTTTACGTAAACAACTCGCTCAGTACACTCAAATAATTGGACAGTGTCTTTTCTAAATAACTCTATCACCTTGGTACTAAACTGTCGGCGATGCTCCTCGTCTTCAAAATATATAAAATATTTGGTTTTTGGCCTAATATACTCTAATAAGAATCTTTTGACTAAATCAGGATTGTTGATAGGTAAGAAAACTTCCAAAATCTTTTGCTTTTCACCTGAAAGATTTCGGACTTGCATTTCATTTCTCAACCACGTAAATACTAGAATTTGGTTAGGTTTAGTGTCAATCGCTTCCTGTAATATTGGTATACCAGATGACTCGACATCTATAGCAGAATGGATTGTATCAGATTTAGTTGTCACAGATGGCGATCTAATAGGATACTCGGGTATTTTTACAGAATTTGTAACAGACATTTTATCCGAATCAGAAGATATTGAAATTGGACTTGCTGATATCGTAGCACTGGAATCAGATACTGTTATCGTGGAGGAACTATTGCGTCTATCTCTAGGTTTTGCAGTTACCTTTTTCACGTTTTGTCTGTCTGAACCTTCCCTACGTTTTTGTTCTGTGTCGTCAATATTAACTTGCATTGATTGTCCCTCATCTTCCGAATGAGTTGCATTGATTTTAATCCGGGATAGGGCGTCAGCATTTAAATTTTGTTTCCCACTTTTGTATATTACTTTATAATCATAATCCTGAAGCCTTAAACGCCAACGAGTAAGCTTATTACTAGCGTCTTTTTGTGAATTAAGCCATGATAACGGTTTATGGTCTGTGTAGATACTAAATTTCTTGCCATAAAGGTAAGGACGAAAATGTTTGATCGCCCAGACTATTGCAAGACATTCCCGTTCGATAGTACTATAGCGAGTTTCTGTATCGCTTAGGGTACGACTGGCATATGCCACCGGTTTATCACCTCCTATCGGTCCTTGCGACAATACGGCGCCTATAGCGACGTTAGATGCGTCTGTAGTCAAGATGAAAGGTTTTTCAAAGTCGGGGTATTGTAGAAGCGGTGCACTTGTCAGGAGTTCTTTACACTTATTGAAGGCATCTATATAATTTTTATCTATAACTATTTTGTTCCGCTTCTTGAGGCAAGAGGTCAACGGTTTAGTGGTATGAGCAAAGTCTTTGATAAATCGTCTGTAATAGCCAATGAGTCCTAAGAAAGATTTAATTTCAGTAGTCGTTTTTGGTAAAGGGTAGTTTAAAACAGCAGCTATTTTATCGTCATTTGGTTTAAGTCCGTCTCTAGTAATGGTATGACCAAGGTAAATGATTTCCTTTCGTAGAAATTCCGATTTGTCCAGTTGTAATTTTAAATTTGTCTGTCTAAGTCGGTCAAAGATAGTTCGTAGTTTTTGTACGTGTTCGTCTAAGCTGGATGAAAATATAATTACGTCATCTAAGTAAACCATGCAATGGAGGCCTTGCAGCCCTTTGAAAACGCTATCCATTGTTCTTTGGAATGTCGCTGGGGCCGTTTTAAGTCCGAATGGCATTCTTAAAAATTCCCAATGTCCGTTCTGTGTACTAAATGCTGTCTTTTGTCTGTCCTCTACTTCAACTTCGATCTGATGGTATCCGCTCGCCAAATCAAGCGTAGTGAAGTAAAAACTCTTCCCTAGTTTGTCAAATAATTCAGTTATGTTCGGTAATGGGTAACGGTCGTCAACAGTAATGTCGTTCAGTCGTCTATAGTCAACTACCATCCGCCATTTAGCCTCTCCCGATGCATCAGCTTTCTTGGGGACTAAGTGAACGGGTGAATTCCAGGGCGAGTGTGACTCCTGAATGACGTTTTCCTTAAGTAATTTTTCAGTTTGTCTATTAATCTCTTCTGCTTGTGTGGGGGCTTGTCTGTAAGGTCTTACGTAGATAGGATCTTCGTTTGTAGTACGAATTTTATGTTTAACCTGATTTGTGAAACTTAAGGGAATTTGGTCACAGTAGAATATATCTTTATATTCCGTACAGAGATTAAATATTTTGTTGCGTTCCTCGTCATTCATGTGGTCAAGTCTAAGTTTTTGTAAATTATCTGTTAGAAGCTTTTCCGTTTCTATTGTAGGTCTTTCGACATTAAAGTTTAATACACATTCGGTCATATTTAGTTGGGTAACAGTAAAAGGTTTGGTTATAGTTATACGTACGGGTTTATCTAAAGTACTTTGTATAATCGTCG
Source organism: Pseudoips prasinana (assembly GCA_951640165.1). Taxonomy (NCBI): domain Eukaryota; kingdom Metazoa; phylum Arthropoda; class Insecta; order Lepidoptera; family Nolidae; genus Pseudoips; species Pseudoips prasinana. Next base: position 9,057,746 of record OX621259.1, on the reverse strand, counting down.
TTGCATATCCGTTTACACAATTTACCAATGCGGAAGGCATTCGTAGACCAGGAGTAAATTCTTTAAAATCAATGACGCCTTCGCCCGAATGTAGATCTATCGGAATTTTGACACGTTGTTCACATCGTGGTTGCATATCAATAATATAGTTTAAGTTATGGATTATAGGGATACTAGCAGATTTAGTTTTTAGTTCTAAATGTTTAAGGTCAATTATCGCTTCTAATAGTTGAAGCAGATCGTTACCAATAAGTCCTTCATAGCGGTTATCTACATCATATAAATGGAATTTGTGGAAGTTAGGAGAATTGAAGGTCGGTAATAAGGGAATTTCTATGACTTCATTATGACGGCTAGAAGAATGAGTGCTTACTACCTGAAATGGTTCATGCTTAATGTACTCAGAGAAATATAAATATGCAACGCGTGGACTTATGAACGACCGGGTGCTCCCTGTATCGATCATGAACCTCGCATCTATTTCGGGGATATATATATACGGTAGCTTAAGACTATGGTCACAATTTAATTCTATATTTTCTCCTTCTTGGTAGAGGCATCTATGTGAAAATTTTCCTCTTTAGACGGGTCATTGTTTTCATTTTTATATTCCTCGTCATAATAAAATTCTTCGGCCTGAGTAGGATAACCTTCCTCGTATTCTTCGGTCTCATAGCAAACATTGTCATAGTCATAGTGGTCATAATTATCGACTGTTAGTTCGTTTAGTCTGTAACCATTTTGGGGCTGTGTCCTTGGAATTGCTGTCCTCATTGTTACATCTGGATCGTGCGACCTAGAAGCTTGAACTTGGGGCGGTCTGTAGCCGAATTGATGGGGTGTCATTCCTAAATTTTGTGAAGGCCTATAGCCAAACTGTTGAGGCATTACGCCTAAATTCTGTGGAGGTTTGTAGCCAAATTGTTGGTTATTACTTTGGAATTGAGGTGGTTTGTAACCTTGGAACTGAGGTCTGTATCCAAATGGCTGTTGTGGTTGCGTCTGAGGACGGAACCCAAATTGCTGTGGGCGGTAGCCGAACTGTGGCCTAACACTAGTATTTTGATATTGACCAAACTGCGGCCTGTTATGCGGAATACCAAAATTAAATTTTTGTTGGGGTGTAAAATTTTGTAGAACTGGTTTATAAGCAGGGTGGGCCATAGGTGGTGAGTTGCCGAATTTAAAATTAGTAGGACTTAATATATTAAACGGTGGTTTATGTGTCACTTGGTTATTTTGCATACGATTTCGTAATATATATTGTTCGTGGAAGTTTACTTCCTCGAGAACTAGTGATAAAGCTTTCTCTAGCGTAGAGGGGGCCTTTAACCTAACTACTCGTACCATATTTTCCGGTAAGTTGTAGAGGAAAACATTTAAGGCCGTGTTATTATATATAGTAATTTTAGCCCGTTTCATGTCGTCATCTGGCGATAAGTTAGCCTTCGAGATAAGTAACGACCGAATATTTTGTAGCCTATTACAGAAATCTAAGTAAGTTTCCCCTGGTTTAATTTTACATGATTCTAATTCTATATTGATGCACTCCTCGCTACGTGGGTCACCGAAATGTTGTTCTAGTAACTCTTTTAACGCAGACCATGTCGATATATCTTCGCGTTCTGATAGTAACGCGGCTGCATTATCAGTGAGCCTACTAGTTATCGCATGTAATATATATATATTCTGTTCTTCGTGGCCCCTATACCTTTCGATAACGTATTCAGATTTTCGGATGAATAAATTTAAATGTCTTTTATCACCATTAAAAAGGGGTATTAACTTAAGCATCTCATTTGGGATCGGTACTACTCTAATTACTGGTTCCGGTAATGGTATTTCATGTGCTTGCTGCATTTTGTAAAGTAAATGACAGTCACTGAAGTTATTAAATCAAAATTCTAACACACACAATAAAATACACTCTTAAATATAACTTAGTATAAATCGTTTCAATTATTTTAAATCTTAACGTTACATATAAATTTATTTCGTAAATATTTCTAATATAAAGTTACTCTGCGATTTTTATATAAACTGCTTTCTTATCTAAGGTTAGAACTTAACAAATATTGATATTAAGTTTACCAGATTACGTTATACTGAGAGACGTCTAATCTCAAAATAACAATTAAATAAAACCTTTTTGAACAAGTAAGGGAATATATATGGCAAGGAAGGCAAGAATTTTGACTTACCAGCCGACCGCTACTCCCATGCTTGAAGTCCTTGAAGAAGTTTGACAAATTTATTTGGTTCGATGATCGCGTCGAGCGTTTCGCGCCGCGGTCACGTAATCTACGTGAATTTCGACACTTCGATTTTCGCGAGACGGCGCAGCTTTTAACGACACGATCCTGTCCTCAGCGCCAGTCAAACATTAAAATCAGTTAAAAGGTTTTTTAAAAATAAAAGATTTGATTAAGTGCTGCCGATTTGGAGGCTAGCTGTATAATGAATAAAAATCTTATTAACTAACGCCTTCAAGGGGCGACAAAACATATCATATATCGTCGGGAACAATATTCTAAGAACCGCGTCCGGTGGCAATGCTGAGCCATCGATAACGGTCACGTAGCATGTATTAATCCAAAACAGATGACGTGACAGGATGCATAACTACGTACTTATCTGTTTTTGTGATGCCAATGCCATGTTTGTGCCAACAAGCTAGGTAAATATAAATATTTTTCATTTTCTACATCAACAAATCTAAATAAGTTTAAACAAAAACTTAAAATATGGCTTTTAGGAAAAACATATTATACAGTAAAGGATTTTTTTAGGACAAAGACAGAAAAATTGACATTTAATTATATTTTATTTATTATATATCTTGACATTTTATGTCGTAATTTTTATTGTAGTAGTTTTTTGTTAAGTTTTATTGTATTTGCTGTTCAGTAATATTGAAATTAAAAAAGTGTAATAATTTCACATGTCTTCTACTACAGACAAGATAGGCAGCATGCACTTTCTAGATTAAGACCTATATGTACCCTATTTTTGTGAAATAAATGATTATGATTCTGATTCTGATAATTAAGTTGGAGTTGAGTTTGTTTCGCTGGGTCTTCTCAGTTGGGGCGCATTGGATCCGGTGGTAGCATTAAAGCGCGACCGTCGTTGTAAATACAAGGTCCGTCATAATAATAATATTGAATTCGTACCTTAATATAGACAGAACCATTCAGACAATGTGTAGTAAAATAAAGCTTAAACTATAAAGTTCGATATTTAAACCTAAACATAATCTCATTAACAAAACTTAATACAAGGTAGCATATTTAAAAAAAAATAAAAATGTTTCAACAATCCGTGTACCTTAATATCTAAGTATAAGTAACTAGAAATAATTATGTATACTTAACTATATTACTACAAACATGTTCTGACTATTTACAACCGCTTTTTTAAAGTCTATGTGAGTAAAATTTTTTTTATTTATTTATTCCAGAGGCAGTGTACGTATAACTAAATAATTTAATCGTATTTTTGAAACTGTGTATGGCTTTTTGGCTCTGAAGAATCTGCAGAAACATGAGTATATAAATTAACCGGTGAAGTTAATTCACGTTTAAAATGATTTAACTTATAACGATGGCTTTTTGTATTTTTTTGTAGAGAAAACGCCCGCACTAAGGTAATTACATTGTCGCGGGGTACAAACATATAATTAACAGACACAAAATACAAATACCAGAACAACTATTATGGGTCACACAAATAGTAGTCCTGCGTGGGATTCGAATTCAGGACACGAAGCGGCGAGGTGACTATCTTAACCACTGCGCCACACGTGCAGTCATTGATCATTAAGTAAGAAATTTATATATAATCATCAGTATAATAGCATTTTATCGCAACGACTTTAGCAAATGTATTTTCAACTACTTAGAGATGGGTTTAGTATGATTTTGCAAATAACGTAACATTTGACCGAGTTCGAGTTCTCGACGGGTATACAGCGATATGATTGGTCACTGTAATGATGGCGTGATAAGATTTGCCAATTACAATGCTTCGTTCCCATCGAGAATTTGAATTCATACACGGATCGTTTCCTTGTACGTCACTTTTCCTTAAATTTTTACTTTTGTGAAAACACGGAACGTTCATCCAATAGAGGACCAGAGAGATTATTTTATCGTTATTTAACGCAATGGCTACGAATATAACACATATATTTTCAACTACTTAGAGATTTGAGGCATTAGTATAAGCTTGCAATTAACGTAACGTTTGACTGAATTCGAGTTATTAACGGATACAAAGCGCTATGATTGGTCACTGTAAAGATGTGACGTGATAAGTTTTGCCAATCACAGTGCTTCATTCATATCGAGAGCTTTGTTTATATTTTTCGTTTTCATTTTCGTCACTGGTCTTAAAATACGTGAGAGTACACACGGCTACATATCAAGCTATACAATACCAATATAAGCTGACCTGTCATTGTATGGAAATCCTATACAACGCGGGATTAACTTATACTGGAAATTTATAGCTTGATATGTAGCCGTGTGTACTCTCGTGTATTTTAAGACCAGTGATGAACACGAAAACGAAACATAGAAACAAATTCTAGCTCTCGATATTTAATCAGTCATCATCCTCATCAGCCTAATATCGTCCGTTGCTGGATGTAAGCCTCTTCCAACGTTTCTATATCGTATTGTATTTGGAGGGATTTAATCAATATTCAACTGATATTAGGTATCCTTGTGGCTTATTAACAAGGCCAAAACTGCAATCTGACCTCCAAAACGTATCGGCGACGGTTACAACATCCATAAACTTAAAATTTCAGATTTTAACCGCTTTTGTAGCGGGTTCTACAAAGTTATAACTACTTTGTTACTGTAAAGTTTGGTTTTCTATCATAAATAAACTTCAACCAAAAAACTCCTGAATATGTTTAATGTAATATAAATATCCGATTTGCTGATGGATTTATGACACATAGAACTACTGGGAACAAACGTCTTAAGTTTCCTAATACAATTGAAAATTAACCATGTAATATTATAACTTTGATCATGTAGTTTGTGGCTTCATATCAAGCTACACATTTCCAATATAAGCTGACCTCTCACTGTATGGAAATCCTATACAACGCGAGATCAGCTTATACTGGATTGTGTAGCTTTATATGTAGCCGTGTGTACATCAATTGTATGAGAGGTTGGCGCATGGCATATGTCAGTTGTATCAAGACATTTATGTATTTATTATCCGATGAAGCAATGAGCAACACACCTTGTAGATTAATGGAATTAGTTTTGACTTTTTATTTGCTTTATATTTATTTGATTCATGTATATTATTGTTCCGTCCGTGCGTCACTGGGTTGCCAACTGAAAACCAGTGCTAGGTGTTGCTTAGTTGATGCTGAAATGGTGACCCTTTCGGCAGAACATGAAAGACTCATTTGTTCTTTGATGTGTTTGTCATCTTCTTTCTTTTCCTGTTCTCCGTATTTTTTTTTTCATGACAGCTATAATAAGTCCACTGCTTGACAAAAGCCTCCCCCAAGAATCAACTTGAATGAATATGCCATAATCTAGGGAAATCTAGGGAGAGACCTTCACAATGATAACACACGTATTAAACACCAATCACTTATTTTATTAAATAATTAAACTAGATTTCACAATGTATTCTTTAGCACTCCATTTTGATAATTATTGACAAACATCACTCAAACGTAAAATTATACTTTTTATTTAATTCGAATTCTATTCTCACTTTAAAAGCTATGTCCAACTATTTTAATAAAATGACCAGAGTTAGCTATCTTCTCAAAAGAGGTTTTATTCTAAAGGAGGGCAGGTAATATCATTACAGTAGAAAGAAGCTGCTGCTCTTCCTCTGGTAGATATTCCCTCGGGTCGACTTGTACGCCCCCTCGGGATGAGATGGGGTGATGATATTCTGATATTCACCGCCGACACCACACAGCAAATATTGTTTTTACCTTTCGTGTTGTGCTGGATTAAATGTTTTTATTTACATTAATTGTATACGTAATGTAAAACCTACCTACCCTTTAAAAACTCTGACAGAGAGTTACCACGCAATTCGACCACGACGGGCCTGTTGGCGTGGTTGGCAAATGCTTTTTACGCCGAAGGTCGTGGGTTCGATTCCCACCCGGGACAGATATTTGTGTGCATGAACATCTCTGTTTGTCCTGAGTCTGGGTGTAATTATCTATATAAGTATGTATTTACAAAAGAAAAGTAGTATATGTAGTATATCAGTCATCTTTCCATAGTACAAGCTCTGCTTAGTTTGGGATCAGATGGCCGTGTGTAAATAAAGTCACAGGATATTATTATTATTATTAAATAAAGTAAGTATGGTTTTAAGTACGTACTTTATAAATATTAAATATCATTAAATAAAATAAACCTCACTCAAACATAGACAAAACTTTGTATCAAATTAGAACCTGCTCAGTTTGACCTAGAAATAAAATGAACAACGTGAATTTTAATAACGCTAATTCATATCTACGTTACCAGAGGTTTTATCTATTTTTGCCATAAGGCATTTAAGCGCAGGTCAATTTAGTTTAGGCTAGGTAACCTTTGATTATATTAGGACGAAGGGTACAGTCGCGGTAACTAGTATAATATATTTATATTATACTACATTCATATAACAGTATAATATAAAGCCCGTAATCTACATACATTGAACACTGAATCAATGTTTGTTTCTTATAACGTATGAATTATAAATACCTCACTACACCTTTGATTCTCGATTCTTATGTGTTTCTTAATAATTACTATCTATCACACGCTCTCTCAAACACAAATGGAGTTAACAAAACCATACGGTGGCTTCAATCGCGGCCAATTATATTAATTAGGTTTTGAGTTTAATTTAAATTGAACAATAATTTAAATGAAATTTCTGTTTAATCTGTATATATAAAAATCAATGCCACTTTTAGTTGTAATGTTATAACTCAACAATGCCTTTACCGATTTGGCTAATTTTGGTATTGAATTATTCGAGGAAGTCCAGGGAAGGTTTGTACGTAGAGAAAATTTAAAAAAAGTCTTGAAAACGTGTAAAATCGTAGCGTATCGTTTTTACTAGCTAGCAATTTAAAATATTTTTTTTTAATAAATGAACTTAATAATATTTTTTGAAGTTATACTTCTTTTGGCGCGATGGAGAAAAATGATGAGAGTGAATTTTTACGATGCGCGCGCACACCGACACCAAAAAATTTAACAGCATGAAGTTAGTTCTAGGTGGTATGACAGTGAATATTTACGATGCGCGCGCATCGTAAAAATAACAGCATGAAGTTAGTTCTAGGTGGTATGAAAATTGATAACTATGTTCAAGTTGTATATTAAGAAGTATAACTTCTAACGCGTGTACATAAGTACACACAAGTTTATTTTTTATTACTATGCCTTATACGTAGCGAAGCACGTACCGGGCCGCTAGTATTTTATATAATATAATATAATTTTGTATATATAAATATTTATCAAGTATGGGAAATCATATACTGAACTGTCCGGCAGTATCCAAACCAGCACCCTCTTCCAGTCCCCCGGATGAAAGCGCTTTACCAGCAAGCTATGGACAATACACGCTTGAAGATCAAGTTTAGGATTTCCTCACTAACATCCTTTCGGATGTTATTTATTATTGGCTCTGTTTTTTTTAAAGTTAGCAAAAAATTTATGTTACTTGTATTAAATTATCTCTCTTTTATAATTACAAAGTTGTAAATTTGACGGTCAATATAATAATATGTTGAAAATAGTGTAATTACATTTGTACACACGGAAAGAGCACGCGTGTTTTTAATACAAATACGTGCTTATCTAAAGCAGACAAAGCCGCGATATCTGATTGATACTAAAATTACTTTATATTTCTGAAATTGTAAATTCTGAAGTGTTTAATAAGTAATAGTAATATAAATTATTACTGACTACTGTGGCACGGAGATATATATATATTATTATATATTATGTTCTCCTGGTCGAATTTCAGCCACAGCGGCCAGTCTCCATGGAAACTAGCCATATACGCAAGACATATTATAGTGTATAAGCGTGTTCGTACACCGGGGAACTTTCTATTTCCAAATGGATACGACTGGAATGAAGGCAGATACAGGACCGACGACTTTACATGCTTTCCTAGCCACAGGGGTGTAATACCGCCAACTCCCAGACTTTGGGCTGATACTAAGAAATTTTCTAAACAGAAAAATCAAAAAAAATATTTTTTTGGGCCGACCTAAGATTTGAACTCAAGATCTCAGCGTTGCGTTTTCCAACTCCTCCTTTTGATTAACACTTCTGATTGACAGTGGAAGGGCTTCCCCGAGACATGCCTGAGGTTCACAGCTCAGTGTCATTTCATTGTGTGCCACTGCTAATCCTGGCTTACAGGAGTTGCAGTGGTGGGTAAAATAATTCAGTCACAAAGCGATGCTGACTGGGTAGCTTGAACAACTCTGATATTAGGGAAACAACAGCTGCCCATAAGATAAAGTAATGATAAGCTTTCCAAAGCTCATCAGAGAGTGGAGAATGTGGTTACAATGTGTGAATCCATGGGTTATGCAAGCGTTCATTTGCTACGGTATCCACCTACCATCAGTGAAGCCGTACGCTTGTGTACTGATTTGGATGAGTAAGTTCAAAATATGATACATTTTTCTCGACATCCGAGGGAACTATCTTAGTGCTCATAATTTTAAATCAAAACGTATGTTTTAGATGATTTCTAGAGGGATTGCTTGTGCCAGGAAAAATGACGCTCTAAGTTTTATATATTTTCTAATTACTATGTTGGATTTGAACAACAGCGCAGAAAATAAATAATTATAAATCGCGAGTAAATATAAAAACCAGATCTAAACATTTTTTCGAACTTAGAACTACGAATTTTAAAAGTCTTTAATAATCCCGATCTTAGTCATACATAAATAGTTTTTTTTAATTCCTATTATATAAAGATATAGTGTGTGGTGACGGCGACAAATATCAGAATCAGAATATCATCACCCCATCTCATCCCGTGGGGGGCGTAGAAGTCGACCCGAGGGAATATCTACCTAAGGAAGAGCAGCAGCTTCCTTCTGATTACTATGACTATCTTACTGCGATCGCCAACCCGCCTGCCAAGCGTGGCGATTATGGCATATCCCCTCAAGACGAATCTTGAGGGAGGCTTGTCCAGCAGTGGACTTATTTAGCTGTAATGATGAAAGATATAGTTTTAAATTATTAATTCAAATTGTAACGACATATTTTTAATTTGTTTTGTTTCAGTTGTATTATTTTACTTTATTGATATATCACATCTTTCTACTTAATTATATTAATCATAATATTAATAAGTGAACCAAATACTTTGTACCCCGTTTTTACGTCAAATTGCGCGGATGGAGGAGTATGAAATTTGGAACAGTTAAAGATTATATAGAGAAGTAGTGTACAAAGCTTATAGTTTTATATAATGAGAGTAAAAATTAAATGATGTTAATAAAAAGAAACATAACACACACTTCCATGCTTTTGACACACTGACAAACTGAGTGTCAACACAGACAATTGATTAATTTTATTTGTCTTTAATGTCTATATTCTTCGACAGTATAACCGTAATAATCGAATTTCCGTTTTAAATTCTACAAAACTACTTAAAACAAAATCACATTATTAAGATTATAAAGGCGAAAGTTTGTGCGTGTGTGAGTGTGTATGTGTGTTACTTCTTCACGTCTAAACGGCTAGAGTGATTTCAATAAAATTTGGCATGGAGTTAACTGACACCCTAGATTAACACATAGGCTATATATACTTTATAAAGTTTACGTGCGTAAAACCGCGGGGCACAGCTATTATATGATAATTGTATAATGTTAATAGCAATATCTTTTTATGTCACCAATATATTGTATGGGCAGTGGTTAATCTGGTGACTGAGTTGATCAAGCCGCCCAACAAGCCCCTGAGACACTTGCCTTATCGCCTATTGTCTAACGAGAACAACCGGGACCGACAGCTTAACGTGCCTTCCGAAGCACAGAGTTGTTCGAAATTTAACCACCTTGGCGGTATGCACGCAGTTAGTCTATAGCCGATATATATATCAGACTAACCGCGTGCATAGATGCTTCATCTCGCTGATCACTTACAGACCGGCAAGCATAACAGGCTGACCGCCAAGAACGATTACATTTTGAATAATAATATCCCGGGACAATATTCACACACGCACATCTGATCCCAAACTAAGCAGAGCTTGTACTATGGAAACCAGATAACTGATATATTACATACACTACTTTTCTATTGTAAATACATACTTGTAGATAAACAATTAAATACATAAAAATAAAAGTAAATTTAACACCAAATTTCAGTTCTTTTTAACTGTTACAAGACCTTTCATCAAATGTCGTACCTACGTCAATTAGCCAAACGTTTTAACGCGGTTCACCGATCAAATCCATCAATGTAGTAATTGGCATTTAGCTCGACCAAAAGGCAAAAATACCAAGCACCCACTCACTATGCCTTTGTCTCTGTGACAAACAAATGTCGGGGCTAGGTAAGTAAGTGCAAATATCATAAGCGTATATCATTTATAAAAGATCTCGACGGAACCGTCTCAACTGGGTCGTGTTGAAACCGGTAGTAGATGAACCCACTGAGTTTGTTTCGCTGGGTCTTCTCAGTTGGGGCGCATTGGATCCGGTGGTAGCATTAAAGCGCGACCGTCGTTATTAACACAAGGTCCGTCATAATAATAATACCTTAATATAGACAGAACCATTGACAATATGAAATAAAAATATTAGACTAAAATTAGATAATTAAACATAATCTCTTGACAATAACTTGATACGAGCTAGCTAAATATCAATGCTATAATAACATAAATTTTATAAATGTTTTCATACAATGTGTACCTACCTAAATATCTATGTTACTAGAAATAATAATGTATACAACTATATTACTACAAACATGTTCTGACTATTTACAAGCGCTTTTTTAAAGTCGACGTGATTAAAAACCTTTTTTTTTTTTTTTTTTTGTGCGAAGGTCTGACGGACTGGTTGGCGTGGTAGGTAGATACCCATGAATCAGAATCAGAATTATTTAATAGGTCTTTACGTATGAAATTGCCGTTTTGTATGAAAAAATTTAAACGAATTTTTTTCATGAATTTTTTTATTTGTATTAATCGAAGTAATCACCCATGCAATCAATGCATCTTTGCCATCGCAGTGGCAGTTTATTGATGCCCTTCTTAAAGAAATCAGCTGGACGGGAGGCAACAAATTCTTCAAAGGCATTTTGTACTGCCTCTCGGGTATTGAATTTTTTTCCCGCCAAGAAGTTATCCAAATTCTGGAAAAAGTAGTAGTCTGTAGGCGCAAGGTCTGGTGAGTAGGGCGGATGACGGAGAGCTTCCAACCCCAGTTCTTGCAACTTGGAGACCGTCTGCTGTGCAGTATGAGGTCGCGCGTTGTCGTGCAGGAGCAGCGGAGACGAGCGATTGACCAATGCTGGTTGGAGATGCGCCAGCTTCTCCATCATTGTGCTCAGTTCTTCACAGTACACATCTGCAGTAATGCTCACCCCGTTTGGTAAGAAGCTGTGATGAATCACACCGGCGCTAGACCACCAAACAGTGACCATCACTTTTCTAGGGGTAAGTTTTCGTTTAGGGCATTGTTTAGGTGCTGAACCAGGATCCAACCAACTTGCTGAGCGCTTGCGGTTATCAAACAGAATCCATTTTTCATCGCAGGTAACAATGCGGTTCAAAATTCCTTCATTTGTGTGTCTGTTGAGCAGTGCAAGGCACGTCTTGACGCGTACTTCGCGCTGGCGATCATTGAGTTCGTGGGGCACCCATTTGTCAAGCTTTTTTACCTTGCCAATTTGACGCAAATGGACCAATATTGTTTTGACGCTAACGTCGAAAGCTGCTGCTAATTCAGCCGTAGATTGTGTATCATCAGCTTCCAAAACCGCCTTTAATTCGTCATTGTCGACCAAAGTCTTCGGACGACCGCGAGGTTCATTTTTCAGGTCGAAATTTCCAGAACGGAAGCGAGCAAACCAATAACAGGTGGTGCGTTGGTTTGTAGTGTTAGCTCCGTAAACGTCGTTGATGTTGCGTGCCGCTTGTGCCGCGTTGCTGCCACGACGGTACTCATATTCCATAATTACTCGAATTTTTAACGTATCCATGATGACGAAAAAGATTGAAATGCGATGAAAATGTAACACTAATCAATAAAGAAATGACTACTTTTGGAAAAAAGAATCCATGTTTTTAAAATAAAATTAATTTGAAATTAGAATTCTTAGCCAAACAAAAATTATTTTGATTTGAAATGGCCAGTACTGCAGAACGGCAACTTCATAGGTAAAGACCTAATATTTGCTAGAACATGGTAATATTGGTGTTACATAATTATGCTCTACATATGCTGTCATCAATGTATGACGTGCAAATTTTAATACATGATTAATAATAAAAAAAAATATTAATTATAATATCTAGGCACAATGTCACACAGATCATCCTAGCCCCAAACTAAGCAAAGCTTGTACTATGGGTACTATGCATTGCCACGCTGTATGTCAATGCTGATTCTTTGACCCAAAAAAGGCCAGCTCTCTGGTCACGGGAAGCGTCAATCAAACGTTTCGAAATTTCCCTGTGCGTTAATTAATTTAAAATAATTTATTTATTTTAAAATAGGTGTAGACTCGCTTCTTGAAAGTCCATGTCATACCGAATTGGAAATAGTACCGCAGTTAATCGATTTTTGGTAATCGCACTGTAGTAGTAGAGAGAAATGTTGTGTAATGGCATTTGTGTTTACTTATGAAACAAAAAAAGTATGTAATTTTAAAACCTTTAGATAATTGTACGGGTGCGTCAATAATGAAGACACATTCATCAGTAACTCAAAATCCTTATATATAATAGAATAATAATAACCGTTGCTACTGACATTATTACAAATATAATCCTAAAATAAATCTACATTACAATAAAAAAAAAAATTACGTCTACATGCATAGGTGTGTATGCCTATATACATACATACATAGACTCACGCCTTTTTCCCAGAGGGGTAGGCAGAGACAACGAATTTCCATCTGTCACGATCTTTGCACACGTCTTTTGCCTCGATTACTGTCATTATATTATTCATGCTCGCCGGTTTAGGGTACTTCTGAGCTGCCCTGTCTTGAGAACGTCTCGGATTTGATCAGAGAATGTTCGACAAGGTCTTCCCTTTCCGGTTATTCCATTCACACAGGCCAGGTATACTTCTTTGGTCAATCTTCTTTCATTCATCCTTTCTAAATGGCTAAACCATCTCAGCATTCCTTTTTCACTCTTTGTGACTACATCCTCTTTCACACCACAATGCTCTCTTACATTAGTATTTCGAATTCTGTCTCTCAAAGTCATAGTGTTTTATTTCACCATGCCAACCAAAATACTGCTACTGCCAGATAAAGGCCTCCCCAAAGAATGGGGGAATATGCCATAATCGCTTGGCAGACGCTTGGCAGACGGGTTGGTAATCGCAGTTTGATGGTCACAGAAAAACGCTGCTGCCCGTTCTCTGGTAAGCTTTCCCTTAGGACGATTTCTGCGTCCCCCACGGGATGAGATAGAGTTATGATATTCTTCGCTCTCACCACAATTTTCTTCTAGTTTTCTAAATATATGATCATGGTAATAAGAGTCGTACTAAAGAGGTTTTCGCCTACGTACCTAATAGCGTACAGAAGCAATAAAACGGGTCGAACAGAACTCCGGCAAATTCCTCCTTCAGTGCCGAAATTGCTTGGATTCCAGAAACTTCCTGACTTTTACGGTGTCCCGAATTCCAACATAACGTGTGGTCGCCACTTTATAGAAACATACGAACAGTTTTTATGGGCGGCGACGATATTCGCCTTAAAACTTATTAAGACCTTATTTTTCGGTGTATTCCAAATTACTTAAAATTTTAAGTTTTACGTTAGCATTTCCTCACTTCATTAAATTTGGCTCTTGTAATCAAAGAATAAGAATAGTAATAACGTGGGACATTATTCACACACGGCCATTTGATTCGAAAGTAAGCAGAGCTTTTACTAGTACTAATAGCCGTCGGGGCCGTTTGAGGCGCTCCTAGCTAGACGCTCTCACCGGCCCGTAAGTGATAGAAGAGGTTAAGCAACGAGGATCGCGGTAGTCACCGTAGCCTAGTGCTCCTGCCTACGAAGCTGGTGGTCCTGGGTTCGAATCCCGGTAAGTGCAAATATTTGTGTGATGAGCACAAATATTTGTTTCTGAGTCATGGATGTTTTCTATGTATATAAGTATTTATCTATCTATATAAGTATGTATATCGTCGCCTGGTACCCATAGTACAAGCTTTGCTTAGTTTGGGGCTAGGATGATCTGTGTGACATTGTCCCTATATATTATTATTATAGATGGGTGACCACCTAAGTGGTCTAATATCTGAACGTCTCCGTGCTTCGGAGAGCACGTTGAGCTGTAGGTCCCGGTTGTAGTCGTTAAGTCATGTCAGAGGCCTACTGGCCAGCTTGAACAACTCTGACAATAGAGTAACCACTGCCCATACGATAAGTAAGTATTATTTTTTTTATTTTTATTTAATAGATTTTGTACACACAGAAATAACAAATGTAAAATAAATGAAGAAGAGACAGTAGTACATATTAACTTATTTAGTAACAATAACTATCTCATTTGATATCTGTATATGACATTATTAAGTTTTATGGGGCAATGTATAAGATTCTATAACAAACTTCCCAATGATATTAGAGAATTGTCTACGAATAAGTTAAAAAGAATTATTAAAGCCAAATTGTGTAGCAGGGCATATTACAAAATATCAGATTATTTAAGTTATAAAAGTGCTTGGGATTGAGTTGTTCTGAGTCAACACACATGATTGTAATTAATCTTAAGTATATTTTATTTAAAAAAAGGATTCCTACTGAGTTTTCTGGCAGTGTTTCTCAGTAGCTGCCAGGTCATGCACTGCACGGTAGGGTAAAAAAAATATGACGATTCCACATAAATGTAAAATTTTTACGGAATAAAGAATTTTTGACTTTAAATAAGGCAAAAAGTGGTAATAATAACTTTAAGCGTCATTTTTCACGGGCCGGTTGGCGTGGTTGGTAAATGCTTGCCTTTCACGCCGCAGGTCGTGAGTTTGAATCCCACCAAGCACAGATATTTGTGGTTTCCATAGTACAAGCTCTCCTTAGTGTGGTATCAGATAGCTGGGTGTAAATAATTTCCAATAAATATAATAAAAAAAAATGTTTTTAAAGTGCCCCGCGACACAAAGATTAATTTCTCTATTGCTTAAAAAGGGTATAAACTATCTATTTATTGTATGGGAAGCGAATAATCAGCATTTATAATTACTTAAACTGCTTATAATACACATACTTTTTTTTGTAAATACATACTTATAGTATCTATTTTCAAAAGAAAAGTAGTATTGGTAGCATACCAGTTATCTGGTTTCCATAGTACAACCTCTGCTTAGTTTAGGATCTGAATGCCGTGTGTGAATAATGTCCGAGTCTATTATTAAATCCGTGAAAAAAGCAATAAAGAGAGTAAAAGGTAAGATAAGTAGAGTAAAAGTTCATTGCTTTAATAAAAACAGTGTCGTCCAAAATGTTCTATAATTAAATTCATGATTGTTCTAAGGTTGGTACTTCGTACAATTTGTTTTCGAACGTTCGCGTTGGCTAAATGTAAGGGAGCGAGTCGGTGGGCGGGTCGCCCCCCCGGTCCTAATAGTTGTAAGTTGTACTTATAAGACCTAGAACGAGTTCAACAGTATCATTTGTTTGAGATAGTTTAAGATTAGCTTTTAAATTAAAATTGTATATAGCTGTTGGGTTTGTGAGGTAAGATCGATACGACTACTACTTTGTGCTACTGTGTAACCCAAACTGTCTTGTTGTTTTACCCTCGAGGGTTATATCTATACATATAATAAAATCGTAGGAATGTCACAACTGTACGTTGAATACTTTTTAAAAAGGATACTTCGGGCGTGGTCTGCAATCGACATCGAAATATGTTTATAGAAAATATAGTTTTTAGTATTTTTGTCTGTTTCTCTGTATGTATGTCCGGGCTAAACTCAAAAAGTACTGCATGGATTTACTTCAAATTTTGCATGAATATTACTAAGAGGTCGGGCTAGGTATATATTATTACGCTATCACCTACGGGGGAAGAGCTGTGATAATTTATAAAGTTTAACGCGGGTGAAACCGCGGGGCACAGCTAGTAATAAATAATCGTGCTCATCACACAAAGATTGGCCCTAGGTGGGGATCGAACCCACGTCCTCTGGCTTAGCAGTCAGACTCACTAACATCAAATCAATCAATTGTCCGTGAGTTATTTTACATGGTTCCATCATAAAACCAGAGCTGCAACTGTTAATGTTGCAGCTAGTGCTGAGATGGGACCAATTCGGACTCGCACAGTTAAGAATTAAGGACTTCTGTTTGTGTACCTTTATATATATTGTTATTATTATCTGTGTCAGTTTACTGAATAAATGTATTTTCTTTCTTTCTTTAACCACTCGATCAACACTGTGTGCTAACTACCACCTAACAGCGGTCACCAAAAGCGGTGACTACGGCAACCCCCCCCCCCCAAAGGCAACGTTATAAAAACTTTTGGGCGAGGCTTACGCCCAGTAGTGACCGCTATCAGACTTAGATTTATATTGATCCTAAATTACAACCTAAATTCAGAAGGGAATTATTTAGGTACAACGTGAGACAAAGCATCTGATTAGAACTGTCATGGCTCCATTTTGTAGCTACACAAAAACTGGCATCGTTTGAAGGTCCTTTGTGATACCAGCTCACCTGTTAGTAGCTCTGTAGGCCTAGTATTGGGTACTGAAACAAGCACACAGGAGTACCTACGTGATACAAACGCTTTATTAAAATCTAGCTGTGCCCCGGGGTTTTACCCGCGTTAATTTTATAAATTATCACAGCTCCTCACTCGTAGGTGATAGCGTGATAATATGTAGCCTATATGTCGACCCGACCTCTTAGTAATATTCATGCAAAATTTGAAGTAAATCCATGCAGTACTTTTTGAGTTTAGCCCGGACATACATACAGACAAACAGATAAACAGAAATATAAATATTCTAAAAACTATATTTTTGGCTTCGATATCGCTTGTAGATCACGCCCAAGTATCCTTTTTTAAAAATATTCAATGTACAGTTTTGACTTTCCTACGATTTTATTATATGTATAGATAGATGTTTTTATGAAATGATTTAATTGAAAAATGTTTTTACACTGTTCAAGAATTCTTAGATTTGAAGAAATTTTTATTGGTTTTTTTTTATATGACTGTATGTTAGTGAATATAATTAAATAGTTTAATAGTACATATAAATGTAATTTTATTTGATGTATGTAAATGTCATTAATGTAATGAATTGTTATTGTATGTTTTAAATAATTTGTATACCAGTCCCTGGTTAAACATGTTGAACATATTTTAATTTTAAGACCGGTAATATCGCGACCATGTTTAATGCAAATAAATATATTCTATTCTATGTCTTTCCAAGCCGATCTTATTGCAAAAGTCAGTTACCTAAGTATGAAACAGACTAGCCAATCGAGGGTTTCTTGCCTTTTTATGTCCGTTATCATGTCAGCCAAATGACGTCCAGTGTTGGACAAGGTCTCCCCGAAAGATTTCCGCAATCGAGTTCTGTCCAACGTTTGGAGGGATATGCCATAATCGTTTCACTTGGCAGACGGGTAGGCGATCACAGTATTATCGCAGTATAATTTTACGGTTTTCTGAATTTTCCCTTTACTTATGCTATATGTTTTTGTTTTCAAACTCAAAATGCCCTATAGGCTTAGAGTCCTCTTAAAGTCTCATAATATATTATGCTCTTAGGATTGTCGACTTGAGTTCATGATATTAATTTAAGCTTGATACCTCCAAGCGTTTCTGAGATAAAGGGCTTGACACACAGACAGATGGACAAACAAAAAACGAAGTGATCCTATAAGATTTAATTTTCTCTTTCAGTGTAGGTTTTTAGGTTTCAGAAACCTAAAAAGATCAGCACAAAAAGGCACAAATTAAAACTCTGATTCTGATTTGTAATAGTATTAATAAACAGATATATGACATTTTTAAGTAAAATACCAGTACCCAGATAAAAATAATCTATATTTTCAATTGGGTATTGGTGTTTTTTGAAAACATCTGTCAGTTTAAACAAGAGAATGCACATGGTACAAATTCAACTATCAAGGTTCTATTGTCAAAGAGTTAATGAAGACAAATAATATTAATCTTTTCTCAATTTTGATACTCAGTTTGTCAGTGTGCCAAATGCACGGAAGTATAAATAATAATTATTTTACTAAAATAATTTACGTCTAATGCCTATTATATAAAAATACTAGCTGTGCCCCGCGGTTTTACACGCGTTAAACTTTATAAATCATCACAGCTCCTCCCACATAGGTGATAGCGTGATAATATGTAGCCTATGTGTTGACCCAACCTCTTAGTAATATTCATGCAAAATTTCAAGTAAATCCATGCAGTACTTTTTGAGTTTAGCCCGGACATACATACAGACAAACAGATAAACAGACAAAAATTCTAAAAACTATATTTTTGGCTTCGATATCGATTGTAGATCACGCCCCAAGTATCCTTTAAAAAAAATATTCAATGTACAGTTTTGACTTTCCTACTATTTTATTATATGTATAGATATCTCACCTCATCACGTCAGCCAAAGTACGTACACTGCTGGACAAAAGCCTCTCCAAAGAAGGGTTGACGATCGCAGTTTGGTCATAGTTCACATAAAAACGCTGCTGCCCGTTCTCTGGTAGGTATTCCCTCGGACGATTTCTACGCCGATTGATCCGACCTCTTAGTAATATTCATGCAAAATTTTAAGTAAATCCATGCAGTACATTTTGAGTTTAGCCTGGACATACATACAGATAAACAGACACACAGACAAAAATTCTAAATACTATATTTTTGGCTTCGATATCGATTGTAGATCACGCCCCAAGTATTCTTGTTAAAAAATATTCAATGTGCAGTTTTGACTTTCCTACGATTTTATTATAGGTATGTATAGATTAGCTTTTTGCATTCCTTCTCCATATGAACTTCGCCAGTTCAAAATTTCGGTACAAACAGGTATTAATACTATGTATTAATCATTTGATGATGATAGTTAATTTTTTTTCACGACCAATTTTAAGACGAACATGTTGTGTTGTGATTAGTTACTGCCATGATGACGCGATAAGTTTTACCAATCATAATGCTTCGTTTCGATGGAGAGCTCTAATTCGTTCATGCTAAGTTCAGACTCATAGTAAGCCTACAGGTGCGAAACCTGATAGTAGGTTAGCAGTCACAAGCTATTTATAGTGTATATAGCTTGTAACAGACAAATATGATGCGGATACCACAAGAGCAGCAATTGTGGAGATCTTTGGGGAAGCCTTTGTCCAGCAGTGGGCGTCTTTCAGCTGATATGATGATGATGATGATGACCATTAGACAAATATGGCATTACCCACCCTGTTGGCCCTCGGATAAGCCCTGGCGACATTACTACGAAATTACCTCTATAAACCTGTACCTATACATCACCAGAAAAAAAATGATATGCCCTAAATCCTTGCAACAGGAAAGTTCATTGTATAGTATACTAGCTGTGCCCCGCGGTTTTACTCGCGTTAAACTTTATAAATTATCATAGTTCCTCCCCCGTAGCGTGATAATATGTAGCCTATATGTTGACCCAACCTCTTAGTAATATTCATGCAAAATTTGAAGTAAATCCATGCAGTACTTTTTGAGTTTAGCCCGGACATACATACAGATAAACAGACAAAAATACTAAAAACTATATTTTTGTCTTCGATATCGATAGTAGATCACACCTCAAGTATCGTTTTAAAAAAATATTCAATGTACAGTTTTGACTTTCTTACGATTTTATTATATGTATAGATACTCTACACAACCAGTAACTCCACTAACTATTAAAACACAAAAACTAACAGTAAAACCTTCGAAAAATTACATTTAAATTGAAACATCCACATAAAATTCAATAAAACCCATTCCCGTGCCTAAATCTTACACGTAAATTCGCACACGAAGGCACCATGACCGATTCGCTTCATAGCACACAGTTAAATACAGCGTTGAATGTAAAGTATCTCTTATATTTTAGCCGACGGGATCGTATTTCTCTTGGGGACTACAAAGGCGAGTTCAGACGAGCGCTACGGCGGGTCAGAAGTCTAGTAGTTGGCTAACGAACTAATCGCGCCGGTAAAGTTCTACATCGGACACCTCACAGCACAGCTTATTCTTGTAGGTTGTTTAGTAGTTTAAAAACACAACTTTATTACGACCCAGACGAGTGTTCTAGTATCTTCCTTTCTACTAATATTGCAAATGGAAAAGTTTGTGTATTTGAATGCTTAGGTGTTGGATGTTTGATACTTAATCACATAAAAACGGGAGAATTCTTATCCGAATGAAAATTGAATCAAAGGCAAAGTCAAAAATTATTTATTCCGTAAAAAATTACATTTATGTGGAATCGTCATATTATTATTTTTACCCTACCGTGCAGTGCATGACGTGGCAGCTACTGAGAAACACTGCCAGAAAACTCAGTAGGAATCCTTTTTTAAAATAAAATATACTTAAGATTAATTACAATCATGTGTGTTGACTCAGAACAACTCAATCCCAAGCACTTTTATCACTTAAATAATCAGAAATTTTGTAATATGCCCTGCTACACAATTTGGCTTTAATAATTCTTTTAAACTTATTCATAGACAATTCTCTAATATCATTGGGAAGTTTGTTATAGAATCTTATACATTGCCCCATAAAAGAGTTACTTATTTTGTGGAGATGGGTAGTATGCAATATGAGATTATTCTTATATCTAGTATTTACATTGTGTGTATCGCTCTTTTTACAGAAGGAATCGATATTTTTCAATACAAAATCATAATTTGAAATATGATTTTGTAAAGGATAAAGGGTAGGTTACTGTTTGATTATCAAATAGCAATAGTTTTATCGGTCATGACGGATAAAACTATGGTTTTTTAATTACCTACCTAATACATGTTTATTTTCCTACCGCCATTAATTTTCAGCTCAATTAGGACAAATTCCATGGCAGAAGCCAGTTCTAAATAACAAAAGTAGTATACTAAACGTAACTTTCTCTTTTCTATCTTCGCTAACTTATATCGCCCTCCCCACTTCCTTCAGCCTCGCCCAATCACATTTTCCGTAACACTCCCGACACGTGTTCTCCAGCTTACTCTCCAAACGTGCATATACAAGTTTTACTTAATAGGTTTAATGTGACGATTCTACGTGGAAGTCATTGATATAGTATAGAAAACAGGGTCTTTGTGCCATGTCCAAAGTACTTCTAGATGTTAAACTACGTAACATTAAATATTCCCAGTTTTCTATGAGGTTACATTATGAAGATGCTGTACTATAGCCTTGTACGAAGCATTCTAGAGTACTGCAGTGTTGTATGGAGACCACATTACGCTACACATAAGTTACTTTTGGAAATAGTTCTGAAACGGTTTTTGTGGTACCTTGCATTTTCTAAAGGAAAAAATAAGCAGCTGCTCTCTTATAATACTTTAAAATACGCTCGTTATCAACTCGGAGAGAAATTATTGATGCCTTGTTTCTCTATAAGTTGCTTAGAAATAAAATCGACTGCCCAAACCTACTGAGTCTCCTAAAATTCCGTGCCCCAGCCCGATATCCGCGTAACCCTATCACAGCATTGTACCCTCCCTTGCGCAGAACAGTTCTGGTGCCAACTCGCCGATTTCATGCATGTGTAAAATCCTAAACAGTTGCAGTGATCTAACTGATATACACCCTGACAGCATACAACAATGTTACACACGCATCTGGCGTATTTCCTGACTTGATGAAGTATAGTAAAATTATTCCATTGTTTAAAGCTGGTGATACTTCAGATCCTTCAAATTTCCGACCTGTTTCCGTATTGCCCACTCTAAGTAAAATATTTGAAAAACTAATGCTTAGCCAGTTGCTCAGTCACTTTAATATACATAATTTACTTCATCGGAAACAGTTTGGATTCATGAAGGGTTGTTCAACTATAGATGCAGGAGTCAATCTGTTAAAAAGTATATTCGCGGCTTGGGAGGACTCGCAGGATGCATTAGGTATCTTTTGCGATTTGTCCAAAGCATTTGATTGTGTTCATCATGACACTCTTGTCAGGAAACTACACCACTACGGTATCAGGAACAAGACTCTCGAACTTTTGACTTCTTACTTGGGCAATAGAATTCAGAAGGTCGATATAAATGGTAAAAAATCTGCGGGATCCCCAGTGGTAATGGGCGTTCCACAGGGATCGATTCTCGGCCCATTCTTATTTTTAATCTATATTAATGACTTACCCTACTATGTAAGGGATAAACATGAGATTGTTTTGTTTGCGGATGATACTTCATTGACGTTTAAAATAAATCGACAATTACGCAATTTTGACGAAGTAAATGACGCAATCTCTAAAGTTGTCCATTGGTTTAATGCTAATAATCTTTTGCTAAATGACAAGAAAACTAAAGTCATCAAATTCTCTACACCTAATGTGAAACAGGTGGCTATTAATGTACAGCTTAATGGAGCTGGATTGACCCCTGTTGAGTCAACTGTGTTCTTGGGTATCACAATTGATTCAAAACTACAATGGGGCCCACAAATAGAAAAACTATCAGGCAAATTAAGTTCTGCTGCATATGCTGTTAAAACTATAAGACGGCTTACTGATGTGGATACAGCTAGAATGGTTTATTTCAGTTATTTTCATAGTATAATGTCCTTTGGAATTCTTCTCTGGGGTAGCGCTGCGGACATTAACACCATATTTGTATTGCGAAAAAGAGCTGTAAGAGCGATATATAAACTTGGTCCGCGAGAATCTTTGAGAGAGAAGTTTAAAGAGATTAACATTCTGATTGTAGCATGTCAGTATATATATGACAATCTAATTTATATGCATAAATATAAAGACTCCTTCTGTAAAAGGAGTGATACTCATAATATTAATACTAGATATAAGCATAACTTTGTGTTACATGCCAACCGTCTCCACAAAGTAAGTAACTCTTTTATGGGGCAATGTATAAGATTCTATAACAAACTTCCCAATGATATCCGAGAAATGTCTATGAATAAGTTTAAAAGAATTATAAAAGCCAAATTGTGTAGCAGGGCTTTCTATAAAACTTCTGATTATTTCAGTGACAGAACAACTTGGGATTGAGTCGCTCTAAATTAACACATTTAAATACAATGTTATTTTATGTAAGAAATAATATTTTAAAAAAGGATTCCTACTGAGTTTTCTGGCAGTGTTTCTCTGTAGCTGCAACGTCATGCACTGCATGGTAGGGTAAAAAAATTGACGATTCCACACAAATGTAATGTTTTAACGGAATAAATGACTTTTTCATTTCATTTCATTACAAAGTAATTATCGAACAATATTCTCACAACCAATGATTACAATAATAACTTTCATTTATTGATTTTCTTGATTTTTGATTTGGAGACTGGGTCTATATAATCTAAATCTTTTTATTTTTATTAGTATCATTTTAATCTTGTCATTTGAATATTTTTAATTTAATTATTTGATTTGAAATTTTATCATTTTTATTTTTGTTCTGAAGTTTTTAATTTCATTTATTAATAGAATGTTATTTTCAAATCTTAATTTATTTTAATTTGCTAAGTTATAAAGCTATTGTTTAATTTATTGTAATGTACTAGTTTTCTTATTTGTTTAAATTACCTATTTGAATGGCTTTAAATTGTATTTACTCTTTTGGCTTTATACTATTATATTTTACTTATATAACCATAATTGTTGTATTAGCCTGTAAGTAATTGTCGCACTTATAAACGTACTAATAAGCAAGTATAACTTTCAATGTATTGTGTGAACAATTGTTGGCTAACCTAAATAAATAAAGATACAGTCACATTGGCGCTTGCGGATAGATAAGGAAGTTGCTTGCATGAAATTGAGCCCTAATGGTTAATGTGAACTATTTCAGCCCAGCAAATAACCCGGAACCTACGCAATTACTTCCGGTTGCACAACAACAAAAATAACGTGAAACAAACGTCATCTTAGATTATTTTTGTCAATAGAAATTTCCACCCTAAGCATTAATTAAGCAACCTGTAAAAAAGTTGCAAAAGCATTTTATCTCTATATTTAACTTATTTTTTCACGTTTTTCCATCACTTATTGTAAATCTGGCTTCATTTTCGGCAAGTGACAGCATATTTCGCCAGCCATCTTCATTTACTCTTGAGAAATGATATGGCTGATAAACAAACTTCAAAAAATTGGACGTTACCAATTGAATTGTGAAGATTTTGTATGTTACACGATTTCTGTATTGTATGTGAACCGATTTGGATATTTCCCTTCTTTAATTGATAGGGGATGCTTCCAAAATGTTTACAAATTACACTTAATTTGAAACATTACATATATTTTAATTGAAGAATATGTATATTAGATGAATGAAAGAAGATTGACGAAAGCAGTATACCTGGCCTGTGTGAATGGTACAACTGGAAGAGGAAGTGTTCTTAAGAAAGGCCAGGTCAGAAATAACCCGAAGCAGCGAGCATGTTTGAAGAATATAATGACCATAAACGAGAAAAAAGAAGTGTGCAAAGATCGTGACAAATGGAAATCCGTTGTCTCTTCCCCTCTGGGAAACAGGCGTGAGTCTTGATTAACCGACTTCAGAAAGGAGTACAATATCACTTGGACTGTGTGGTATTTGTACGTTACGTGATTTCCCTGTTGCATGTGAACCTATTTTAATATATATATATATATATAATATTAATTATTTATAGAAATATGATAGGTTAGTCTTGACGGGGTTGTATGCAGAAACAACAACTTATTAGCACAAGGTTTGGCTAAGAGAGAGATATCGAAACTATTCACAGAGAACTATTTTGCCTTACAATCACTAGATTGCCGTAACAGAACAATGAGATATTAAGAAGAAGGAAGAAGAAGAAGAAGAAAATGTTTTTATTGAACACATACACATTGAAATTAAATTTATACAAATCTTATACTTACTTATATACTATTACAACAAAACTAAATATGATAAAAATAAAAAAACAGTATGAAGAATCAAATAACAAAGATAGCTAATATATTACTTATTTAATTGGTAGGCAGCTCAGCACACTGTTACAGCCAGAACCCAACTGCAACGCTGATATTCAGCTGCCTACCCGTTAAGGTAAATGTCACTTTAATACAGTTTCATAGAGTAGCCTTCACGACAAATTTTCATTTATCTTTCCTACTCTCTATTGTGCACACAACCCAACAAGTACTGTATGTATCTCGAAATTGTTTTGTGCCACGCGTCATAGGTAACTTGTTAGGTGACTTTACGAGTCTCTTGGTAACTTTTAGATAGATTAATGTGAGATCTGAAGCCTTCTGAAGGCCCTGTTTTTAATATTGTGGCGAAATGTTTTATCGTTTTGTTAGATCTTTCGGAAATACCTTGGGGACTGTATTTGGAGCAATTTCAGAGAAAATACAGTAGAAGTAAATTGTTTTTTATAAACCGTAGAATTTGATAATTTTTTGATAACTAAAGTATCTAGGTATTATTTATGTACCCAGGTACCTAATATTGATATAATGTTCATTATTATTATGATAACCGTTTGTAAAATTATCCTTAATTTTCTTTGTGTTTGCTAATACGGTATAATCTCTACGAGAAATAGCTATTATATTTATCTTTACGACAATATACATTTTTTTAAATAGCAAGTTACTTGATTATTTTTTATTTTAATTATTTTGTTTGTTTTTATTACGTTATTTCACGATTATTTAAAAGTTATTAAGGAAGATGGTGTAAAAATAAAAGTTAGATATCTGTAGTATTATAGATTATAAATTCAATAATTGCCTTTTGGATATCTACTCATTATTACTTTTAATATTTTTTTAAATGCTTTACCTTATGTTGTTCCATTTAGCATTTTAATAACTTTATGTATTTAAATTATGTATTCAAAAATAAAATATACAACATGTAACGTTATTAACGCACACCCTCAAACACCCCAATTAGAATATTATGTTGTTATCATAATACATACACTGAATTTTTAATTTAACATGTATGTGCATTGTTTTTACTAAATTATTAACTTTGAATAAAGTTTATTTTCTTTATTTTGTACTGAATTTGTATGAATACAAATAAAACTGCGATTTTTAAAGTCTTATTACTTTGACTTACGGTCCATTTCAATTTGTTTTGACTGTACAGGGTTAATATGACAAAAATTTCTGTAGTTTTAATAATTGTGGAAAAAAAATACCTGTATTACAAATGATATAAATCGATTCAGTAAACGATTCTGAACAAACTATTTTCAGGGTGTGCGTTAATTAAGTTACATGTTTATTTATACCTCTCATTTATGCAGGTTAGTTTATTTAATACTATGCATTATAACATGTATAATAGACATTACAAAAGGTGATACAGTGCCAACAACCACCTCACACAATCGTGAAGTCCATCTAGCAGCTGTCTAGAGAACACCGTTATTTATGGGATCAGACTGCCCATTGTAATTTTTAATACCACGAATGTATGTTACGTGATGAACTCTCTTTTGATGGAATGTGGTCTTTCAATCTAGCTAACATATAATACTAGCTGGTTTCACCCGAGTTAAGCTTTATAAATTATAGCCTATGTGTTATTCGGACATATAAGCTATATTACTACAAAGTTTCATCAAAATACGTTCAGTAGTTTTTGCTTGAAAAAGTAACAAACATACAACTCACATAATCACAAAATTTCGCCTTTATAATAGTCTTCTTAGCTGAATTTCGGCCACGGCGGCCAGTCTCAATAGAGATTAGCCATCTGCGCGGGACTTATTATAGTGCTCAAGTGTGTGCGCAAACACAGGAGCACTTTCTATTCCTTCACAATCATGATCCGATGGGACGCCTAGCGACACGACCGGAAAGAGGTCAGGCTCAGGACTGAAGGCTTTACGTGCTCTCCGAGGGGGGTATAATACCGTCAACTGCCAGACTTCGGGCTGTAGTTGAGAAATTTTTCTTTTTACAGAAAAGTCCCAAAATCACTTTTGGGCCGACCCGGGATTTGAACCCAGGACCTCGTTATCTGCGGGTGAACACGCTACCGCTAGACCAACGAGACAGTCAGCATACTGTGAAATATATACACATAACAGTATACGATTGGGCGTCACAGAAAATAATTGTTATCTTACTTTGGGTAGTGGTTACCTTAGTGACAGAGCTACATATACAAGCCGCCTAGTAGGACTCTGCCTTACCGACATGCCTTAACGACTGTTATCTAATGACTGCAACCGTGACCGACAAAGTGCCCTCCGAAGCACGCGGAGACGCTCAACTTAGCGGTCACCCATCGGTAGAATGACCGCGACCTTAGTTAGTTAACCTCGCTAATCACTTACAGTGAGGGCATCTTGGGACAACTGTCATCTGATCCTAAACTAGGCAGAGCCTGTATTATGGCAAGCAGACAACTATATTTATTTAGAAACATATCAAAATCAATAAAGTAATAAACTTTTAAAAGTGGCCTAGAACGTGGCTCATTTTCGACAGTGTGTAATTTTATCTATCATCATCATCATCATATCAGCCGAAAGACGTCCACTGCTGGACAAAGGCCTCCCCCAAAGATCTCCACAATTGCCTGTCTTGCGCTATCCGCATCCAGCGATTTCCAGCGACCCGCACAAGATCATCGGTCGGTAAAGAAATATATAAACATTACTTTTATATTTCTAAATCAATACATACTATAGATAAAATGATCTTGTGCGGGTCGCTGGAAACTGCTGGATGCGAATAGCGCAAGACCGACAATTGTGGAGATCTTTGGGGGAGGCCTTTGTCCAACAGACGTCTTTCGGCTGATATAATGATGATGATGATAGATAAAATTACACACTGTCTAAAATGAGCCACGTTCTATGTCCACTTTTAAAAGTTTATTACTTTATTGATTAGTGATAAAACTGTCCCCAAATTGAGGCCCAGATTAAATACTGACCAAGCCGACCCAATTTGTATTTAAATAGCCCACTATGAATATACTTAATTCAAAGTTCCGATTCTTCCAATCGATAGTGTTAATTACTTTGAAGGTTTTAATAAATGCGAAGTACCCAATAGTAATGATAAAGTTCATCAACATTGTATAAAAAGTATTTTCTATTTAACATACAATTTTTTTCCTTCCCTTTTGTACAGAGAAGGAATTTGTGGTTCGTCGGCCTTGGGTCTTAGGGTATATATTACCGGAAATTGTGGAGATCTTTGGGGCAGGCCATTGACAAGCAGTGGACGTTTTTCAGCTGATATGATGATGATGATGAGGGTATATATAATTGATTTAGCACACAATATTAACAAGGCGTGTCTATATTATAGTACGCAGATTAAAATATAATACGGTGGCCAGTCTCAATGGAGACTAGCTAGCTGCGGGGGTTAAGTGCACAAGGATGTGCGCAACTACAGGGGCACTTTCTCTTGCATAACTCTTATGATCCGATGGGGCAAATAGCAACATGACTGGAAAGAGATCAGGTACAGAGCCGACGGCTTTTCGTTCTCTCCAGGCACGGTATAATACCGCCATCTCCCAGACTTTCTCCTAGTGAGAAATTTTCTTAAGGGAAAATCACAGAATCAATTACTGGCCCAATCTAGGATTTAAATCCGGGACCTCGCTATCTGCGGTTGTACTCACTACCACCAACTAGGGAATTATGTCTTAAGCTTAGAAAGAAAACCAGAGCAAGAGATAATAATGACTGTCCCTCTAAAAGAAATACGTATGCTACTGTTCAAAGAAAAGACAAAGCGACAAATGTCGGCCACTAAACTCTTTATTCATTCCTATAAACTACAACCTCGTTTACAAATCCACCACCCGTTGCCATGGCAACACCAATCAGAAATTAATACCCGACCATAAAGATGAACAACTCCGTATTGATTCTTCAAACGTAAAAGATAACGTCTTAAATAATGGCTGACTTAACAAACGTCTGGAACGGTCACGCACACTTAGGGCTGCCATCCGTCCGTTTATGATTAAAGCCTGCTGTAAAGGCGTTTGGGGGTAGTTCTGAAATGTCCGGTTCGGCACAGTGAGACGGCGAAAATGGCACGTTATTTTGTTAGATTTGCTGTGCATTTTTAAGAAGGTTTTATCAAGCGCAACACTTGATTTCAAGGCGACTTTTTAAGTTGATAAGTGGATGAGAATTACACGTCACGTTTAGGCATATTTAGTTAAATGTGAGAGAATAAAAAGGTATGAAATCTAAAATTGCTATCGCTATTTTACTGTCAATATGTCCATGGCCAAGAACATCCTCCGGGAATGGCAGGATATGCCATAATTGTCACACTTGACAGACGGGCTGGTCTGTACTGGTTACTGGATGATAGAGGATGGCTATTTTTTGCATAGCCTCGTTGGTCTAGCGATAGCGTGTTCAACTACAGATAAATAAGTCATGGTTCCAAATTCCGTGTCAGATCAAAAAAACTAATCAGTATCAGTTCGAAATCTGGGAATTTACGGTATCACACCCCCGCGCCTCAGAGAGCACGTAAAGCCTTCGGTGCTATAAGTGACTTCTTTCCGATCGCGTCACTACTCGTCCAATTGGATCATGAGAGTGATGGAATAGAAGGTGTCCCTGTATCTGTGGCCCGCACAGATGCCGGCTGCCGTAGCCGAAATTCGTCCAGGAGGTCATTTTTTTATTTAAATAATGACAATAGTTTAAGGGTTACAGTTGTATTTCCATTACACGTCGTGGATTTTTAACGGTTAGATCTAAGAAATACGAAGTACCAAATGGTATTAATAGAACTAGGGCAATGGATAATAAATTTTATCAACATTCGTAAAAAATATCTTTTCTTTTTAACACACAATTATTTTTCCTTTACTTTTGTGCAGAGATGATGGTTCGCCGGACTTAGGCTGATTCTTTGTCTAGAGTTTTTATTTTACAGTCTGTAGGGTATTTATTATATACTAGCTGTGCCCTGCGGTTTTACCCGCGCTAATCTTTATAAATTATCACAGCTCCTCCCGTAAGTGATAACGTGATAATATATAGCCAATATGTTGACCCGACGTCTTAGTAATATTCATGCAAAATTTGAAGTAAATCCATGCAGTACTTTTTGAGTTTAGCCCGGACATACATACAGACAAACAGACAAAAATTCCAAATACTATATTTTTGGCTTCGATATCCATTGTAGATCACGCCCCATTTATCATTTAAAAAAATATTTAATGTACACTTTTGACTATCTTACAATTTTATTATATGTATAGATGTAACACACAATATTATGTATGCGTTTCCATTACAAGTCGTGGATATTTAACGGTTAGATTTAACACAGTCACATAGTTTGAAAACGGTTGTTAATAATAACTCCCCATTGTTAACTAATTAGTAGCAGCCCTAACTCTACCTCTCCATTTGCTCCCGACACACTTCTTGTCGACACGTCAGGCACAATGTGAGATCATTAGTATCTTCTTACGAGCTTTGTTTAGATGCTGAGATTCTCACTGTATACGTTTTTGTTCTACTGAAGAAATTGGTATGATTTATTAGTTTAGTCTTGGTGTGAGGTGATCATTTATTTGTGAATAGCTGTGCCCCGCGGTTTTACCCGCATTAAACTTTATGAATTATACCCTATGTGTTAATCCAGGGTATCAGCTAGCTCCATACCAATTTTTATTAAAATCGCTCCAGCCGTTTGGACGTGAAGAAGTAACAAACATACACACTCACACAGTCACACACTCACAAACTTTCGCATTTATAATATTGGTAGGATTATCTTCAAAGATAGAAGTTTCGTAATTTAATACGGTCTTGATAGTCCTGTGGCGTGGTTAATAAATACTTGCCTTTCACGCCGCGGGTCGTGGGTTCGATTTCCACCCGGGACAGATATTTGTGTTCATTAACATGTCTGTTGGTCCTGAGTCTGGGTGTAATTTTTATTTTTTTGCTTTAAAAAAACTCTTAACTTATACTTTTTGTAGTTTAAGTACAAACATATAATAGACGGATACAAAGAACATAAGGACACAGTACATCTATTTCACACAAATAGTTGTCCTGCACGAGAATCAAACCGAACACGAAGTAGCGAGGTGACTGTCATAACCGATGCGCCACACGTGCAATTTATATAATTAAATAATCATCTATATAAGTATGTATTTACAAAAGAAAAGTAGTATTTATGTAGATATCTAGTATTTCAGTTATGTGGTTTCCATAGAACAAGCTCTGCTTAGTTTGGGACCAGATGGCCGTGTGTAAATAAGTTCCCAGGATATTATATACTATATTCTAATTATCTATATAAGCATGTATTTACAAAAGAAAAGTATTATAATATGTAGTACCTATATCAGTTATCTGGTTTTCATTGTACAAGCTCTGCTTAGTTTGCGATCAGAGGGCCGAGAGTGAATAATGTCCCAGCATATTATTATAATTTTTATCCTTTTTTATTTTCTGCTCTTTTGCGAGGCTAGTAAACAATACCTATCACGCGGGCCTAAGCCAAGAGACAGATTAAATAAAATACGCTGATGTTAAGGTGGATGATGTGAGGAATTTTCATTCGCATATCTAAAGTGTGTAAGTTTTGGAGAAGAGATTTAGGGATAATAGCAGTGGAAGACAACACGATAGGAATAATATGGACTAGGGACAAGGGACAATGTCACACAGATCATCCTAGCCCCAAACTAAGCAAAGCTTGTACTATGGGTACCAGGTGACGATAATTCTTCAAAAATATACATACTTATATAGATAGATATCTACATACTTATATAGATAGATAAATACTTATATACATAGAAAACATCCATGACTCAAAAACAAATATTCGTGCTCATCACACAAATATTTGCACTTACCGGGATTCGAACCCAGTACCACCAGCTTCGTAGGCAGGAGCACTACCAACTAGGCTACGGTGATCGTCAAAAATATACTGTAACTGATTGGGCTTTCCATTGATTCTTAATTATTATTATTATCTGACTTTTAGCAACGAATGACTTTACGATTACAAATATATCGCGTACACAGATACGAGCCAATTTGTTACGTTGCATGTTACGTAACAATTTTGTTTGCATGTGCGTATCACTAACAACATAGAACTGTGTATTAGTCAAATATGTTCGTGACGATCCAATGGCGTCTAATATCGCCACATAATTCCGCTACGCGGCGCTTTATCTTATTTTTTTAAGTCAACGCCCGCACGAGGGCATCTAATCCCTGTGTCGCGGGGTACTTTACAAACGTATAACAGACGGAAACAAATTACATCCAGACACAGAAGAACTATTTATGGGTCACACAAATAGTTGTCCGACGCGGGACTCGAACCCGCGACCCGAAGCGGCGAGGCAACTGTCTTAACCATTGCACCACACGTACACATATTTCACTAATTTTTACATACAAGTTCCGACTATTTACAGACAAGTCTTCGCGAATAAAACCCTTTTTTATTTTATTTATCATTTTAATTTATATATAACTACGTCGCATATAACTATTGGTACCAGTCAATTAGTTAAAAGGTAGAGTTATTCAAAATTGTTTGTTTTTTATAAAACCTAACTTTTTTATTAAAAAAAACAGGCCAAGTGCGTGTCGGGTGCATGAAGGGTTCCGCGGCAGTAAGTATTTCAGTTGATTAAAAGAAAGGTAAATTGTGGATTACGATTTATGACGCATTAAAAAAAAACTACTTGCTAGATCTCGTTCAAACCAACCTTTGTTGTTGGTTTACATAGTAATGTACATCATATATTTTTTTTAGTTTTATCATTCTCTTATTTTAGAAGTTACAGGGGGGGACACACTCATTTTTCCACTTTGGAAGAGTCTCTCGCGCAAACTATTCAGTTTAGAAAAAAATTATATTAAGAACATCAATATCATTTTTGAAGACCTATCCATAGATACCCCACATGTATGTGTACGGTGAAAAAAAATTTTTTGAGTTTCAGTTCTATGTATGGGGCACCCCCAAATTATATTATTTTTCTGTTTTTGCGTGGAAATCTTAATGCGGTTTACAGAATACATCTACTTACCAAGTTTCAATAGTAAAAAGTGGCTGTGACATACGGACGGACAGACAGACAGACATGACGAATCTATAAGGGTTCCGTTTTGTGCCATTTCGCTACGGAACCCTAAAAAGGCCACATAAGTTAACAGTATGCGGCTTGGAATAATAAACAACTCTAACATTGATATTGTAGGTAAATTTATTTATAATTTTTTATATCTCACCTCATCATGTCAGCCAAAGTACGTAACACTGCTGGAAAAACGCCTCTCCAAAGAAGGGTTGACGATCGCAGTTTGGTCATAGTTCACAGAAAAACGCTGCTGCCCGTTTTCTGGTAGGTATTCCTTCGGACGATTCCTACGCCCCCCACGGGATGAGATGGGGTGATGATATTCTATACCATCACCACTCAGCAATATTTCCCTTAGTGATTTTTTAAAACAGACAAAATTCTAAAAACGATATTTTTGGCTTTGATATCGATTATAGATCACGGCCCAAGTATCCTTTAAAAAAAATATTCAATGTACAGTTTTGACTTTCCTACGATATTATTATATGTATAGATAATGATCTGGGACATTATTTACACACGGCCATCTGATCCCAAACTAAGCAGAGCTTCTACTATGGAAACCAGATAACTGATATACTACATTTCTTTTGTAAATACATACTTACTATATAGATAAATAACACCCAGAAAA
Source organism: Pseudoips prasinana (assembly GCA_951640165.1). Taxonomy (NCBI): domain Eukaryota; kingdom Metazoa; phylum Arthropoda; class Insecta; order Lepidoptera; family Nolidae; genus Pseudoips; species Pseudoips prasinana. The sequence continues at coordinate 9,023,543 of OX621259.1, read as the reverse complement.
ACTGACATGTTCATGCACAAAAATATCTGTCCTGGATGGGAATCCAACCCACGACCTCCGGCGTGAAAAGCAAGGATTTGCCAACTACGCTATCAGGCCCGTCAAACTTTATCTAAATTTTTATAATAATAATAAAAACTTGAGAGGTGTCAAGGGAAACCCGGATGAAACGAAGTTCCTTTCGATTAATTAGTGAAGGAATTGTAATAAAATTTTATTTTTTGTAAGTTATAATACTTTTTTTTATTATTATTAACAAATATAATGTAATATAAACTTAATCTTAAAAAAAGAGCAATAAGTGTCGTTACAACTTTTCGTACTTACCGTCTAGCCCCCTTACGCAACGCGCGATAAGAAACTTCGTTCCAATAATAATAAGAATCTGTTTATTTCAAAAACCATATATGGTTCTGTTTATTTTTGTAGTAACACGAACATTTATTTACATACAAACATAAATATTATAATTATATTAATCAATTATTAATGAAATAACCTAACTTATCAACTAAAGAAACATAACTAAAATTATAATAGGTCAAAGAATTAGCATTGCCATTCAACGTGGCAATGCTGCCAGCCTTTTCCGTACGTTCCCGGTTCAAAGCGATTTCGACGAATTTTTTGACGCATAAGCTCATTGGTTAGACTTTTTTGTACTTACTATATTTTATTTATGTTTCTGTAGCTGTATTTACCTATAAAAATATATTCGTCTAAAAATCAAAAACTACAATGTAAAATAAAATATGAAACAAAATCCAACAGGCGGCGCTGACCACTGACCCGTCCTGGATTTATCGTTGTCCAATTTAGTTGAATAAAACTTATGAGTGTAATGTCGAGCACCACAGAACAGAATAGTCGCTAGAAAAGACATATGCTTGAAGATTGCATACTACTTTGGTTTTGCATTTTGTTTTATTATAATAAAATAGCAAAGTATGCAGGATTTTTCGATGTGTAAGATCTTTCTTTTTGGTTGCTGGATATGATTTTTGGTAGTAATAATATCCTGGGGCATTATTCACACACGGCCATCTGATCCCAAACAAAGCAGAGTTTGTACTATGAAAACCAGAAGACTAATATACATATACTACTTTTTTGTAACTAAAAATTTATATAGAAAATTACACCCAGTCTAAGGACAAACAGACATGTTCATGCACACAAACATCTGTCCTGGGTGGGAATCGAATCCACGACCTGCGGTGCGATGGTCATAGTTCACAGAAAAACGCTGCTAACCGTTCTGTGGTAGGTATTCCTTCGGGCAATTTGTAGGCCCCCCACGGGATGTGATTAGGTGATAATAGGTATTCTATGCCGTCACCACACAGCAAGCATTCATTAAAGTGCCTAAAATGTGAATGTCCCTTCTATAAATTGCTTATTCAATTTCGAGAGAAGTGGAGAAGCGTCTGATGTTCCATGCCAAGTGCCTATTTGTCAAGTCTGAGATATAAAGCGGGCTGTACACGGTGCAACTGTGAGATTTAAACAATCTCTTTGATATGTGGTCGTAAAATGTAGTAGTATGTTCGTACATTTTTCATAATATACTGCAAATGACTGATCTGTGGGTTTAGTGGTTAGTTACCCGGACTGCTAACCCAGGTCGTGGGTTCTATTCCACACACATCTCTGTGCGATGAACACGATTATTTGTTCAGTGTTGGGATGTAATTTATCCATAATATGTGGGTATTAAGAAATATACAACATGTAACGTAATTAACGCATTTCCTGAGAATAGTTTGTTCAGAATCCTTTACTGAATTCATTTATATCATTTTTAATATAGGTAATTTTTTATTCCATATCCATTAAAACTACGGAAATTATTTTCATATTTTATTTATTTATTTTTCTTAGGAAGACCAACAGCTTTCAGCGACATATTTGCTTTATATGTTATACGTGACAGAGAGCCATTAATAGGTCTCCACGCATAAAACATTGTTTACGAATCTATATGTGGTATTCTAAAATTAAAAACAAATAATAACAATAAAATTAAATTAAACACGTACTTGAGGCTAATTAGATTAACGATTATTATAATAAACTAACACAACTTTTGAAAAAAATCTTGGCTAAGCACCCTTCTAACCGTCTCTGGTTTAGAGTTAAATACGTCTAAATTGATTTTTTTAGTTTGTTTGTTTAAGCTATTACTTGCTCGCCTCAGGAACGCATCTTGGCGGTAGTTGGTTGACACTAAAGGTAGATGAATAGGAACATGATGTCTCACCACTTTATTAGGCACATTGAACTGAATTTTCGAAAGGAGATCAGGACAATCAACTGTACCGGATAGAATTTTCATCAAGTACATAATGTCGGTAACCCTTGATATGAAAATAATTTCCGTAGTTTAATTTCCGTAGAGTCAAAACCAATTGTAATGGACCGTAAGTCAAAGTAGTAAGACTTATAAATCGCAGTTTTATTTGTATTCATACAAATTCCCCCATTCAATACAAAATAAAGAAAGTAAACTTTATTCCAAGAAAATAATTTAGTAAATAATAATGCATATATATAAGTTAAATTAAAAATTCAGTGTATGTATTATGATTACAACATAATATTCTAATTGGGGTGTTTGAGGGTATGCGTTAATTAGGTTACATATTGTATGTATGGTATTTATCAGTTATCTAGTTGCCACAGTACAAGCTCTACCTAGCTCTGAAATTGACGATTCCACACAAATGTAATAGTTTAACGGTATAAATGACTTTCGAGTTTGAGTTTGACTTGGAAGCAGATGCCCGTGTCCAAATTGTCCCAATATATTTATATAAAAATATAATATCTTAATTTTGGTGGTCTTAAGCAAATTCATAAGTTTAAGCTTATATAAGGCGAGTAAATATAATGTTATAGTACTCATTTTTTTAGATAAGAGGATGGCAAATGAGCAAGTGGGTCACCTGATAGCGGTGATCAGTTACTAAAATAAATAAAATAAAATAAAAAAAGAGTCCGCAAACAATTGTTGCTGAACCTCCCCACCCCAACCTTATGAGCTCTGGCGACCTTACTCACACTCAGAAACACAACATTAAATTATTAATCTTATTATTAAGGAATGTCTTCTATAAGTTGGTGGTACTTCCCCAGTCGGGCTGCTCTTTGAGTGAATTAACGTTGTGCTCTAACACTACTTATAATTCTACTAAACTTACATAACTACCACATTTTTATGCATCTCCAAAGTTTGACTGGTACAGAGGTAGAATGGAATGCCTTTGGCGCTCCTCATCCACATGTATACAGTGTTTTAAATAATTACATAAACCCCTAAAGATACGGACAGTGCGTACCCCAAGTAAAAAGAGTGCTAAGGTGCATTGGTTACGTAATACTTTTGATCGTAATTCCGCGCAGCTACCTCAAAATTGACCTGTCTGGAACGCCAAGAATAATATCTGTATGTAGTTCATTAAATTGGTACGTGATGTTGGTATTATTGTGATGGCTTAAAAAGTAGTATTTTAGAACTGATTTTGAATTATACGTCTTTAACAGAATATATAACTTAACGCATAAATATCAGTCGAGTAAATGTCTAGCGTAGAAGGCAATTACTCGATTAGAAGGCCATCATTGCCCGTAGAGTCAATTAGAAAGAGAATAATAAATTTCAACAACCTGATAAGACACACCGTAGCCTAATTGGCAAGGCATTGGGGTTAAGGCGGGTGCTCAAATCCTGTCGATGGCTATATTACTTATTCATAAAATTAAATTGGAAATAATAATAATATCTTGGGACAATGTCACACATATCATCCTAGCCTCAAACTAAGCAAAGCTTGTACTATGGGTACCAGGCGACGATATACATACTTATATAGATAGATAAATACTTAAATACATAGAAAACATCCATTACTCAGAAACAAATATTCGTGCTCATCACACAAATATTTGCCCTTACCGGGATTCGAACCCAGGACCACCAGCTTCGTAGGCAGGAGCACTACCAACTAGGCTACGGTGACCGTGAAATACACCGAACATTTAAAAAATGGGCGGTTTTATGGTTGCTATAGTACTCTAGTACTCGTATAATACCATGGGACATTATCTACACACGGCCAACTGAACCCAAACTAAGTAGAACTTGTACTATGGAAAGGAGATAACTGATATATTACATAAGTATACTACTTTTCTTTTGTAAATACATACTTATAAAAATAATAATAAAATAGCTTATTTATCTCTTCAAAGTTTATACAATGTGTTGCTAAAGTAAAAACAATTACTCAGATTAGGTTTACTCAGGTTAGGACTAAGACTAATATAGTGTTTACTTTCCCTTGTAAATCTTGATGTTTTATAAAGATCAAAGTCTCAAGTTGTTTATTTTATAAGTACCTTCACCAATATCTTTGCTCAACTTCCTATTGTGAATATAATGAAACCGCACACTTTGGGAGTGTGATTTCTGGCATAACGAGCGTGATATTGTGTTAAATAGCTTATACCCAATATCTAGAATATTACACATATCTTGTGGTGTTGCCACAGAAAGAACTTCTGTAGGTTTATGCTCCTTTCCTTACGACCATCTCTTTTAAACAAATATAACAGCTAATTTGACACTTAATTATACCCTTGTGTTTGTGCAGCCGCCTCCTCTAGGTCCAATTCTCGCGTTTTATGAGGCTGTAGCATCGTTATATCATGATGTCTTCCACTTTGCTGTACAGCGAAGTGGGTCTTATTTTCTCAAACTCCTTCTTGTTTCTTTTGATTAAATTATATTTTATATATATATATCTAAGAATATAATGACAGTAATCGAGGCAAAAGAAGTATGCAAAGATCGTGACAAATGGAAATCCGTTGTCTCTGCCTACCCCTCTGGGAAACAGGCGTGAGTCTATGTATGTATGTATATATATATATCTCCCGCACTAGAGAAACAACCCCTGTTTTACGGGGTAAATTACAAATGGCATTTGGACTTTGGATGGAATCGCAGCGACAGCTAGTGATAAAATAAAGCCGAGAGTATTGTGTTCTATGAAATCTACGCCACTGTAAAACATACCAGTCCACAGAATCCTTCGCTGGAACATTTATAAAGTGCAAAAAGCTTATCTTACTAAGTATAATAGAGAAAAACAGACGTCTTGCCCAAGCCGCTGTCGGGAATAATTCGTTCCGGTAATTTGTTGGCATTTCTCGTCCTAAGATATAAGAACTGACAAAATTTGCTGCAAATATTTTAGACGAGTATTTTCAGAGAGTTAATTGTATTTAATAAATTAATATTATGGAAGTAAATGTAGATACTAGTATAATGCCATCTGTTCCCAAACTAGGCAGAACCTGTTCTAATGCAACCAGATAATTGATAAACATACTTATATATTTCTTAATACATACATATTTTAAATAAATACAATATATTTAGTGTCTACGTGTAGACACAGAACAAATAATCATGTTTATTACGCAATGATTTGTTCTATTGCTGTTAAATCTAGCTTAAAATTTTTATTACCCATCACAAAATTTAAGATACTTTTAAAGAAATATTCTTTAATTAATAATTCCATAGCTACCTATTTGTTTTTACTGTATGAATTTATTTGAAACTAGCTGTGCCCCGTGGTTTTACCCGCGTTAAACTTTATAAATTATCACAGCTCCTCCCCCGTAGGTGATAGCGTGATAATATGTATCCTATATGTTGACCCGACCTCTTAGTAATACTCATGCAAAATTTGAAGTAAATCCATGCAGTACTTTTTGAGTTTAGCCCGGAGTTTTATCTGTGATAATTAGTAGTTTATGTATCTCGTCTCAATAAATATTTGCCATAATTAGTGAGTGTATGTATCTCGTCTCAATAAATATCTGTGATAATTAGTGGTTAACGTATCTCCTCTCAATAAATACATACGATAATTAGTGAGTTTGTGTTTCTTCTCTCAATAAATATTTGCGATAAATAGTGAGTATATGTGTCTCCTCTCAATAAATATTTGCTATAATTATTGAGTTTATATATCTCTACTAAATAAATATTTACAGGTTGTTTTGTCACCCAGTCCATAAGAATCGCGAGATAATTTTGGTGGTGGCTTAGTTTCATATCTTAATTTTTATTTGGTGGGATGCAAAGTGGTGGAAATTCATCTGTTTATTAATCAAGTTACTTGAATAGACGTAGTATATGAAATTAAGTAAATATAAACCGTACCAGATGTGTAATTTAATTTAGACTATATCGTAAATATTATCGCAACGAAACCAGAGAGAGATACATATAATTTCATTATACATTTTATAAATCAATGTAAAAATAAGTATCCTACTAATAATATAGTGTATGGTTCATTGAAATTTGATCGAGAGTTAAGATCTTTGTGAAAAATACTACCAAGTCTAAAGCAATTTGTCTTGGTAATATTTTTTACACAAAGATCGTTTGGTACGGGAGCCAAGCCTAGTATCTCTAGCAAAGACTCAACCAGACTGCTTACACCACTCGTTCACAAAGGTCTCAACTTCAGACTCAACACTAAGAAGTTCTTGATACACTTTAAAAAATACTACCAAGTCAAAAGCAATTTGACTTGGTAGAGTTTTTTACACAAAGATCGATTGGTACGGGAGCCAAGCCTAGCATCTCTAGCAAAGACTCAACCAGACTGCTTACACCACTCGTTCACAAAGGTCTTAACTTCAGACTCAACACTAAGATTTTCTTAAAAATACTACCAAGTCAAAAGCAATTTGACTTGGTAGTATTTCTTACACAAAGATGGTTTGGTACGGGAGCCAAGCCTAGCATCTCTAGCAAAGACTCAACCAGACTGCTTATACCACTCGTTCACAAAGGTCTTAACTTCAGACTCAACACTAAGATTTTCTTAATACACTTAAAAATACTACCAAGTCAAAAGTAATTTGACTTGGTAGTATTTATTACAGAAAGATTGTTTGGTGCGGGAGCCAAGCCCAGAATCTCTAGGAAAGACTCAACCAGACTGCTTACACCACTCGTTCACAAAAGTCTTAACTTCAGAATCAACACTTGGATTTTAAGAAAGATGCTAACTAACCTTCAAATAATTAAAAGCTTTTAAAATAAGTTTTATAAAGGAAAATACATTTAAATTCAAAACCGTTGAACAGTTTTGATTATCTCTTGGAGTTAACATGATTAACATTACCAGCATTAAATCTTTTAAGCCTTTTATCTCCCAAACAGTTCCTAACTACGTAAAAGTTTCTATGTGCCATCGTATCTCAGAAAGTTGGGCTGAAGAGTTTGAGCTCACGATTGAATAGCTTTCTATAACATTTGACGTCATGGCCGCAAAGTTCGGCTGAGATGTAGATCATATTTCAATGTGAACCATATCACAGTGGGCGTCAATAAATGAGCGAGCGGAAAATATAGAGATATCGAAATATACTTTACTAGTTGTGCCCTGTGGTTTTACCCGCATTAAACGTTTCTAAATGTGCTATATCTTACTCGGATATATAACTAATATTGGACTGGATATGGACTGCACGTGTGGCGCAGCATAGTGACCCATATATAGCTGTCCTGAGTCTAGATGTAATTTATGTGACACAGGAAGGGATGCCCTGGTGCGAGGGTTGTCTTTAAAAAAAAAGAAATATTACTACAAAGTTTCATCGAAATCCGTTCGGTAGTTTTTGCGTGAAAGAGTATCAAACATCCATACTTCCTTAATCACAAATTTTCACATCTCGCTCTGCATAATTTGGGATCAGATAGCCGTGTGTGAATAATGTCCTAGGATATTATATTTCACAAAGGAAGCGCCTTTAGCGGTTCGTTATCCCATAAGAGCATAAGTTAAACTTATTCTTTCAACTTAAAGTTTATACAACTTTATTCCTACGGTACTCGTTTCAACTAGTGAGATCCTTTGAGGATTAATTAAGATATAATATTATGCAGCAGAGTATCAAGTGTATGTACATACACATACTCAAGTAGGTACGTTGCAGATGAATATGCAATGCTTTATTCATGTCAGATGCGCTCTCTACTGGTGTTTTGTAATTCTCTTAGATACCTAGGCAGAGTATAATCTTAACGACGATAATTTCTTATGATTAAAACGATAAATATCTATATACATTGCTGCTTACCAAGTTTGGCTACGGCAGCCATTCTCATCGGAGACAAGGCATGTACGCAGAACAAATTATAATACACGGATATAACGCTAACCCAGGTGCTCTTTATATTGTCACACATACATAATCTATTATTACGCCTGACCAAAACGACTGAGGACGCAAACGCTTACGTCAGTTTGAGTAATGGAGGAATATGTATGCCACCCGCAAAAAGTGTCTAAGGGTGGATATGTCGCACTCGCACCGACTAAACCTAAACCTGAACCTGGACTTCTCTTGGCGCCTGATGGGAGGAGCTCCGAGAACGCATGCTGCACTCTTTTGCGCCATGTCCCAGATGGTCAGGCTACTTCTGAGAGGGCTCTAAATTGCCCTCCCCTATTACCGACTCCTGCCAGTCCGGCACAGCGACTGCGCCACAAGCAGAGCGCTGTCTTCCCGGAGCTGAGTTCTTATCTTATCTGATAGCACGTGGTGGCCGCGGCAGTAGAGGACACTTCTCATGCTGCCACCGCAGCCAAGGGTATTAAATATATAAAAATTAAGCAGCATACATCAGTTATAATATAATGAATTAGGGCATAGTTGCATTAAAAGAAAACAACATACATGTTTTTCTGTCTCCTATTTAATTTCCACTAATTGATAAGTGTGTAATTCACACTAATATTATAAAGGCGAATGTTTGTGAGTGTGTGAGTATGTATGTTTGTTACTTCTTCACGTCTAAACGGCTGGAGCGGTTTTAATAAAATTTGGTATGGAGTTAGCTGACACCCCGGATAATAATATAACACATCTTATATATATAAAAATCAATGCCACTTTTCGTTGTAATGTTGTAACTCAACAACGCCTTTACTGATTTGGCTAATTTTGGTCTTGAATTATTCGTGGAAGTCCAGGGAAGGTTTGTACATAGGGAAAATTTAAAAAAATACTTGAAAAGTGTAAAATCAACATCTTTTAGCAATTTAAAATATTTTTTTTGTTTCAATAAATGAACTTAATAATCATTTTTTTTATTACTATGCCTTATACGTAGCGAAGGACGTACCGGGCCTGGGTAAAACCGCGGGCACAGCTGGTACTTTCATAAAAATCAGCTGTCCACGGTTGAGTTGAGCTTGTAACCCAATCCATAAAACTCAGTCTCCTTCATATATCAAAACCCTAATTAGATCATTACACCTCCAAGCTAAAATCGCCGACCGTCCTCCCGAGGGTCCCGCACCGTACCTTGAAACAAAGGTCTATAGGAGACAAATTTATGGCTTATTGCGCCTATAAAGCGTCTCGTATAATAATGTAGAACTTGATTTATTTGTTTGTATTTTGATCTCACGTCGGAAGCTGTATCTAACGTGTAAATGGGTCTTTTGTGCCGTTCATGGGAGTTATGTATGTATTTTAGTGAATTATGTTTTGTTTTATTAATGTTGTGGTGTTTAATTGTATGTTAGGTTTATGTATGTGCATTTATGATGAATATTTTGAAGACCCGCACACAAACGAATAATACCTACCTAGTATATAGGTATATCTCATATACTAAATACATTTGTGTTTATTGATGTCTTTTTATTTTTGTTTGTCTTTTTATATATAGTTATATTTATTTATTGTTTTAAGTATAAGTATAACTTGGTTTAATTTCTATTTGATAATTAGGTCTAGTTAAGTTTAATAACTTTTTGTTATATTTTTGTTTATATAGTTTATTATCACTTTAATTTTATTACACTTTGCTTTTAGCTTAGGTTATCATTTCTATTTGTGAGTGTTGGTTCACCTGTTATTGGCAACTGTATAAGACTATAACTACCAATCATTATTTTAAATGTTATATACAGAAACTGTTGGTGTACCTTTAAATAAATAAATAAAAGAATATATGCTTTATGTGGATGTGGAGAGCGCGAGACCGGCAATTGTGGAGGCTTCTATCCAACAGTGGTCGTCTTTCAGCTGATATGTACATGAGGGGTATCTATGGTCTTCAAGAATGATATTGAGGTTTCTAATTTTGTTTTTTCTAAACGATATAGTTTGCGTGACAACTTCTTAAATAAGAGAATGATAAAACTAAAAAGAAATGATGTACATTACCATGCAAACTTCCACGGAAAATTGGTTTGAACGAGATCTAGTAAGTAGTTTTTTTTAATACGTCATAAATCGTTAACAGTAATTTACCTTTCATTCAATCAACTCAAATACTTGCTGCTACGGAACCCTTCATGGGCGATTCCAACTCGCACTTGGCCGCCTTTTTATTATTGTTTTATTTATTTTACCCCTGCCTCAAGAGGTCAGCAACACTCGATTAGGAGGTAAAGTTTGAGTAAGTACAATTTGAACCATGGATACAAGAATAAAAGACAGAAAACATGTAATTTCATCGGTCCTGTACCTGACCCCTTCCCGGTCGTGTCGCTAGTCATCCAATCGGATCATCAGAGTGATGAAATAGAAAGTGACCCTATGTCTGCATTCATACTCGTGCAATATATAATGTTATGTCCAGATGGCGGATCGTCTATCGAGACTGGTCGCCGGGGCCGTAATTCGACCAGAAGGACATAACAATTGTTGATACCGACCAAGGCACTGAAGAAGTTGTCATCCAACCAAACCAAATAATAAAAAATCGTTATCTTGGTGTAGTTGCTTGAGAAATTTCCTCTGTCAAAACTACACGAAAAATTATCGGTGCGTTTGTGAATGCCGGCCGGACAGGTTACACTGCCTAAAACAAAAGATTTTATCTTAAGAGTTTATCTCCGAAAAAATATGTTGTAAAAAAATATTTGGATTGCCACAACAAGTGCCTTTGAAATAGACAATCCCTCACTCAGGTATTAAAAGACCTTTTCAACCACATTGTACGGATTTATTACACGAAATCTTATTTTCACAGCGGCGCTTTAAATACAGAGAAATGCAAATGAGTGAAACAATTAATTATCTGTTTGTTTGTGAAAAAGTAGGGCGAATTGAATGTGAGCCGGTAAGGGTGTGGACACATTTGAGATCATGTTATTTCCATTTGAGGTTATGTTACACTGTGCTATCTTCTCTCATTCATCTCTTTCATTATATGAACGCAGTTACACAGTTGGTCTGTGTCTGTTGTCAATCTGCCTTCTGATCCAGAGGTTGCGAGTTCGGTCCTCACCCAAGACAAATATTTGTTGTCATAAACATGTCATTTTGTCTGGGTCTGAGTGTCTGAAGTGTATTGCATGTCAATATTTACAAACAAAAATTATACTGACTGACTTTGACTGTCTCGTTGGTCTAACGGCAGCGTGTTCAAATCCCGGGTCGGGCCAAAAAGTGATATTGGGATGTTTCCGTAAGAAAATTTCTCAGTATCAGCCCGAATCTGGGAGTTGGCGGTATTATACCCCCGTGCTTCGGAGAGCACCTGATATCCTTCCGGTCGTATCGCTAGTTGTCCCACTAAGTCATGAGAGGGATAGAATAGAGAGTGCCCCTGAGTTTATTCCCTGTGCAGTTTGCTAGTCTCCGTTTAGGCTGGCCGCCCTGGAGGAGATTATTATTATAGAAGCCTTTGGGGGAGGCCTATGTACAGCAGTGAACGATATCAGGTCTATGATGAGATGACATATATAACGGTCGTGGTAAAACTTGGACCAGGGGGACTTACTTTATTTATTTTAGTGTTACATATATTTTCTAAATTATTTGTATGTACCGTATCGAGGACCTACAACATTTATTGATGGAACGTGTTTGATATGAGTCTAGTAGAAATAATTTAATGAATTTGAACAGAACCGATGTGGGCATGCTCATACATTCTATCCCAACCAAATAGTGATGATGCGATGGGTTTGTTCAAACTCATGGGCTATTTTATGTGAAAATTGATTATAAATTGACATACGCTAGGCGTAAAAGTCCTTTTAAATAAATAAAGAAAACAAAAATTGTATGTCATCGTCATGTCAGCCAAAGTAAGTCCACTGCTGAACAAGAGCCTCCCCAAAGAATGGGAGGATATTTCATAATCGCCACGCTTGGCAGACGGGTTGGCAATCGCAGTTTGATGGTCATAGTTCCCAGTAAAACGCTGCTGCCCGTTCTCTGGTAGGTATTCCCTCGGTCGATTTCGACACCCACTACGGGATGAGATGGGGTGATGATATTTTATGCCGTCACCACACAGCATAGGCTTATTTGTGTTTTTCTTTTAAAGCTACAATATGAGCACGCCCTTAGGGCTCTAAACCCAGCTCCAATTCTCATTTGTTTAGGTACTTAGGTACTTTAGGTCGTTTAAATAAAGAAAAAGCCAACTCGTTTTTAAAGATTACGTGTTCCGTTTAATTTGGGCTTAGTTCCTATTTTATTTAGCTTTACCTTTAGGCCAAGCTAGAAATAAGGTTATTTTAACATTTTGCAATTGGCTAAAATTGCTGCTTCTTTTTTGTAGTAGCGTGTGATCTCGGCTTTAATTTTCTTTTAAACACATGGGGACTATCTATAGTCTTATCGGATTACAGATAATGTGGGTAGTTTAAATATGTATATATAATGATCACAATACAAAATTAATATGTGGGGCCAATTCCGCTAATTTTCAAATGCTAATTACATCCCGGCTTGACATATATAGCCAAAATATACAGCGCAAAATTGACAATATAAGCAAGCAAAAAAGCGTCAGCATAAAATATGCACATGCAAGGATGTGCATATTTTTGCTGACGGAAAGACAGTGCAAATTACATCCCGGCTGACTAAACTGACAATTAGCAGATTCTTTTTAAAAGACAACGCCCGCACTCGAGAAATGAATCCCTGTGTCGCGGGGTACTTTACAAACATATCATTATAACTGTCGGACACAAAGTACATCCAGACCCAGAACAACTACTTACTCAAACAAATGTTTGTTTGACAATTATTTTACAAAAGCTTCAAAATAGCAAAAAGGATTGTGATTTAAATATTCTCAAATAGATAAAAGAAATCAAACTTCTTTACCGATAAACGAAGGACAAAACAAAAATGACAAATATCGGTCGCGCATTACCCGCTATCTCGTGGGAAATCCCGATAACTGGCGAAGGTGGGGAGCTCGCCCAAATCTCGACAAAATCTCGAGAACGCGGACAGGTGTGTTGAGCCTTCGAATTAATGACTCTTCCCGTCTGGGATATAAAAATGCTTCCCGAAAGCTCAGCAGGAACGGTTTATTTGGTAAATTACGAGTTTTCAACGATTGGGGATTATAGTTTGGTTCAGGTTTTAACTCTTTAACAGGTTGATATGTTTCTAATTTATTGGTTTTTGAAGTGAAAACTTCTTTAGCGGCGTTGTGGACTTCTTTGGGATGGGTAGAAAATGTTAAACTCGCGCCACGACACGTGACCTGACCGAATATTCGTAAGACGGAGGGTCTTTTTTATTCGAACTGGCCGTTTATATACTCACATGACCGCAACATTTTTGATGTAACAATTTCGTTACGGCGTTGTGCACTTCTTTTCTTAATTATGTTAGAATTTTTACAGCCGACTCCGTAACCAAATTTAGTTCTATTTTTAGGGTTCCGTAGCCAAATGGCAAAAAACGGAACCCTTATAGATTCGTCATGTCTGTCTGTCTGTCTGTCCGTCCGTATGTCACAGCCACTTTTTTCCGAAACTATAAGAGCTGTACTACTGAGAATTGGTAAGTAGATGTATTCAGTGAACCGCATTAAGATTTTTACACAAAAATGGAAAAAGAACAATTATTTTGGGGGGTCGCCATACATAAAACTGAAACGCAAAAAAAAATTTTTCATCGTACCCATACATGTGGGGTGTCTATGGATAGGTCTTTAAAAATGATATTGAGGTTTCTAGTACCATTTTAAAATGGGTGTCCCCCCCTCTAACCTCTAAAATAAGAGAATGATAAAACTAAAAAAAATATATGATGTATATTACCATGTAAACTAACAACGAAAATTGGTTTGAACGAGATCTAGCAAGTAGTTTTTTTTAATACGTCATAAACCGCAATTTGCATTCATTTAATCAACTGAAATACTTGCTGCTATGGAACCCTTCATGTGCGAGTCCGACTCGCACTTGGCCGGTTTTTTTAAATGTATTCCCATCATAAGCAGGGAAGCAATTACTATGAGGTGGAAATCAGCATCTTCCACTCATTACCAGGATTACGTATATACTCGGATAGACCCAGCAATATGAATAATACTAAGAATATCTACCTAATAAGAATTAATTTTGATTGGTCTTTCTATAGAATTGCAAGGCAAGAAGGGCCGCAGCCTTACGTAAATAATAAAACTATTCTGACTGTTTGCGATCTCTTTTTAATATATATGAGTATAAAAACCGTTAAATAACATAGTTTTTTGCCGTGGCAAAATAAGGTGTTGTGATATGTTATACTTATTTATTGTACTAGATTATAGAAGAAGGCAAAAAAGTATACCTAGCCTGTGTGAATGGTCCAACCGGAAAGGGAAGACCTCGTAGAATATTCACGGGCCAAATCGGCGACCATGTATGAAAAATGTTATGACAGTAAACGAGGCAAAAGATGTGTGCAAAAATCGTGACAAATGGAAATCCTTTGTCTCTGTCTACCCCTCTGGGAAACAGGCGTGACTCTATGTATATATCTCTATTTATCTTCCAATTTTATAAAGTTTTAATATTATTTCATAGTATCTATACATATAATAAAATCGTAGCAAAGTCAAAACTGTACATTGAATATTTTTAAAAAAGGATACTTGGGGCGTGATCTACTATCGATATCGAAGCCAAAAATATAGTTTTTAGAATTTTTGTCTGTTTGTCTGTATGTATGTCCGGGCTAAACTCAAAAAGTACTGCATGGACTAACTTCAAATTTTGCATGAATATTACTAAGAGGTCGGGTCACCATATAGGCTACATATTATCACTAAAACCATTTATTCAGTTTTTATTGTGCCGACGACTGCCTTTTTGACTTAGCTCAAGCGCGTTCACTCGCGGATTCGATTGTCGGATGGAGATATTTGTGTTATTGCAATCACATTTTAGTGCCCATGGTGCTAACGATCACCGTAGCCTAGTTGGTAGTGCTCCTGCCTACGAAGCTGGTGGTCCTGGGTTCGAATCCCGGTAAGTGCAAATATTTGTGTGATGAGCACGAATATTTGTTTCTGAGTCATGGATGTTTTCTATGTATTTATCTATTTATTTAAGTATGTATATCGTCGCCTGGTACCCATAGTACAAGCTTTGCTTAGTTTGGGGCTAGGATGATCTGTGACATTGTCCCTAGATATTATTTAATATTAATAAGGTTTAATGCGCTTTTAGGTTCTCTGGGCCATTTGCGCTCCACGGCCAGTTTATAGATGGGTGACCGTCATAGCGGTTTAATTTTTGAGCGCCACTGTGCTTCGGACTTTAAGCCTACGGTCTTGGTTGTTGTTATAAGACAAAAGTCGTTAAGCCATGTCACAGGCCTACTGGGCGGCTTGAACAACTCTGACACTAGGGTAACTACTGCCCATACGATAAGTACGTACCTAAATTGAGTTCCAAACTCCCCAATTATATATATAATACTTGGTGTGTATGATATATATACCCTGTACTGCCAATAAATTGATAGAATAGTAAAAACGTTTGTAGCTCACCAAAATGGATCCAAGTTGAAACTAGACTCTAGACTAATAAAACTTTATGTAGAATTGCTCCCTAGTATTTCCAACTAAACCAGGGTTGGCGAACCTTTTAGTCAGGATCATTTTTAATAAGCATTTTATTTATTTATTTATTTCCAATTTATGTACACACTAAGACTATAAAGAAAGAAAGAATAAACAAGAGAAGACATTGTACAAAGGTACTACTTATTTCTAAAGAAATCTCTTCCAGTAGACCTGCAAGAGGAGATTTTGGAAGAGAGGAAGATATGAGTGTGTAGGGTGATATACATACATACGATAAAAATACACATATACATAAATAAATACATAATTTTAAATAATAAACTACATAAAATACATATATCTATGGCAAAGAGGAAAGGTAGTGTTCTTTTAACTTTTTTTTAAACGTGGTGATTGTGTTACAGTTTCGAATGTTAGGCGAAAGAGAGTTCCACAGCCTAACCGCCTGAACAGTGAAGGAGTTGGAGAAGAAATCAGTTTTATGGGATGGGAATTTTAAAATGCTTTTTAGGTGTGACCTACATTGGGCGTTGGGAGAATGTTTAAAGGAAAAGCGCTCGTGTAGGTAAGAGGGATATGCATTTTAGTATCATATTCCTTATCTTTTTTATTCGCATCAAAATACACTACTAAACACTTAAATATCTTAAACCTGTAATACTCTACGATCTAAAGTTACAGAGTGGCTATTGCAAAAAGATTACGCATACACATAATCTCTACTCGCAAATATTGCCGAACATTTAAAAATCTATTTAAACATGAATAGTGGAACTCTATTTATTTGTAAACAGTTATATAAGTAAAGTTTGTATTGCAAAGTTTATCCAGGTCATGCTAACCAAATTTTGTCTCAACACGTGTATTATTTGATGGGCCTGTTGGCGTGGTTGGCAAATGCTTGCTTTTCACACCGGAGGTCGTGGGTTCGATTCCCACCCAGGACAGATATTTGTGTGCATGAACATGTCTGTTTGTCCTGAGTCTGGGTGTAATCTACTATATAAAAATAAGTCGGGTTTTCCTTCCTGACGCTATAACTCCAGAACGCACGGACCGATTTCCACGGTTTTGCATTCGTTGGAAAGGTCTCGGGCTCCGTGAGGTTTATAGCAAAGAAAATTTATAAAATTTAACGCGAGTAACACCGCGGGGCACAGCTAGTTATCTATATAAGTATGTATTTACAAAATAAAATTAGTATATGTAGATAGTATAGCAGTTATCTGGTTTCCATAGTACAAGCTCTGCTTTGTTTGATGGCCGTGTGTAAAAAATGTCCCAGGACTGGATTATATTATATTATTATATTTACCATCATCATAATAGCTGATAGAAGTCCACAGCTGGACAAAAGCTTCCCCCACGAATCACCTTGGTGAGATGCCATTAACACCACGCTTGGCAGACGGATTGCCGATTGCAGTATGACGGTAATAGTATTCAGAAAGAAGCTGTTGCCCGTATTCTGGTAGATTCCCTCGGGTCGACTTCTACGACCCCCTGGGGATGAGATGGGGTGATGATATTCTGATATTTGCCGCCGTCACCACACAGCCGACGTATGTATATTATTACTATAAGTATATTACGGCTATTATATATTATACGTACAGATTAACTCTATTGTACAACAATAGTAAAAACACACAGTACAGGAAAATATGATTAAGATATATACAATTGGCGGTTTTATCACTAACATGTGATCTCTTCCAGACAACCAAAAAAATGGTCAAGAATAAGGACCTATGCACACCACGTTTTTAATTGTATTATATTTATTTATTACAGATATCTTATTGCTAACAGATAATTCCAAGCACATTAAGTGATACAATCATAATAATTTATTTTCATAATCTATAGGTACTATACTATACGATACTTAGCTAATTTATTAACCATGTTAAAAAAAGCGATAAGTTTTCTAATATTATGTATATACTACATAATATATGGAAAAGAAAATCGTAATAAGAAGTTATTGTATACTGCTCTCAATAGTCAATGCCTCAATGTGACGTCCTGCAACGGTTAGGAATTTATTTCCGTGCATGAGAATATTATCTATAGTTCAGTCATTCTCAATATCATTGATATAGCGAACTGCGCGGGACAGAGGTGCATTTCGGGCTAGATTAGTTCGAGCGGCCGGCACTGCCAATAAGTTATGTTTACGTCGCGCCTGGGCAAAGTATGTCCTTATTCCCTATATATTGCGTTTGTAGCGATACAGACACGCGTTAGCGTTTGTATTCTTGTTCTGTACGATAAAAGCGGGCCGTCGACGCGCGTTTTTGAAACGCGTTTAATAAACATGGTGTGCAGCCTGTGCACACCTAAGGATTATTTAAGGGGGCAGTTGTCCGTATACTTAAACTTTGTTAACAGTACCCATTGGTACATAGTACAAGAGCCTAGTGCATACTTACATATACATAATAAATAAAATAAAATGAAATAAAAAAGGTTTTTATTCACGTAGACTTTAAAAAAGCGCTTGTAAATAGTCAGAACATGTTTGTAGTAATATAGTTGTTAACATTATTATTTCTAGTAACATATATATTTAGGTACACATTGTATGAAATTAGCTAGCTCTAGCTATGATATTTAGCTAGCTCGTATCAAGTTATTGTCAAGAGATTATGTTTAATTATCTAGTTTAAGTCTAATATTTTCACTACATATTGTCAATGGCTCTGTCTATATTAATATAGATAGACGATAGACGTATATTATTACTATATTTATAGAAATAATATACGTCTACCTATTATTTTTATATATTGCCTTCTAAAATTTAGTTATCCGGGTTTACTACCCCTGCACCAAACGAAGAAATGTACGGAATTGAATGGTATTCCGTCCGTTGCGTCATCGTTTGTGTCTCTGTAGATTTAAGGGAACTGAAACGGTTGTAACTTTGTTACTTGTTGAGATATTTTAATGATTCGCCCCTACGTCCCTTCGGGGATAATTGTACTGCTGCAAGATCTAATGTAGAGGGTTTTGCAGAAATTATGTTCTTATCAAGAGGAAAGGCGAATTTTGAGTTAGGATACGTATACACGTCAAATATAGATGTATCTATTACGTCATACTTTACGTTGTGTGGTTTTTGTCCTATAAATAATAATAGGGCCACGTAACCACACGGCCGACTTACTATAAGTATATTTCGGCTATTATAATATATTATACGTATATTATCATACATATATATTATGAGATATTTTAATGATTCGCCCCTACATCCCTTCGGGGATAATTGTACTGCTGCAAGATCTGATGTAGAGGGTTTCGTAGAAATTATGTTCTTACTTGGATCATCGGCGTCAGGTTGCAAGCTTATCGGTTTCCTACAGGCTGTTTCATGGAGAATGCGCTCAATACCTCCATCAACTTATACCTCCATCTCCCTTTTTTCATCGGACTACAAGGCGTCGGGAGGCTCTCCACCGCTATGTTGTTGACATCCTATTATGCCGTACGAAGCGTTTTGCTTCCTCTTTCATCATACGCACGGCTAAGCTGTGGAACAGCCTCCTAAACGACGTGTTTCCAGACTCATATAACATGGGTTTATTCAAGGTTAGAGTGAACAGGCATCTTATGGGTACGCGCGGTCCACCTTCGACCACATCTTCACTTACCATCAGGTGAGATCGTGGTCTAGCGTAAACCCATTTTGCATAAAAAAAATATAAAGGAAAGGCAATTCTTGAGTTAGTTACACGTAAAATATATACGACATACTTAACGTCGTGTGGTTTATGGCTTAGAAAGAATAATAGGACCACCCCATACTAATACAATTTTATTGCAATCATGTGTACAATATTGGTGTTACAAAATCATATCTGTTAGGGCACAGCAATTAATTTTTGTTTTTAATATTATTCAGCCAAGTAGGTACATTATTTCAATGAAGTTAAAAATATTATACAATACAATAAAATATACAAAATGAATGTCAAATTAATTAATTGGCGGTTGATGCATGATTATTTATTAAATAATAATAATAATATTAAATAAATTCTGAAACCATAAATCATGTCATTTTCCGCATAATCGAAATAAATAAATTTGTCACTTGGGTAGACCTTTGTATTCGAAAAACTCTTGCAAAGTGTAATATGATTTCTCTATAAGAAGATTATTAAGCTTAAATTTAAAAATGTTAGAATTGAATATGTCTTTTATTGTTTTTGGGCTTTTATTATATAATTTAATCGACATAGCATATGGTCCAGAATGGAATAGTTTTAAACTGGACCACCTATCATCCCGTAGGTGTCGTGAAAGGCGACTAAGGGATGAGGAAAGAAATGAATATCATTATTATACGCGCTTTAATGCTACCACCGGATTCAATGCGCCCCAACTGAAATGACCCAGCGGAACAACCGTTTTCAACACGGCGTTTGAGACGGTCCGGCGAAAAATACTCAATACTCAAGTAACTGCGTGGCTAAGCGATTTACGGCCGTGCCGGTCGTAAAGCACTTAGCCACGCAGTTACTCTATAGATGGGTCATTAAAGTGGTTTATTTTTGAGCGTCTCTGTGCTTCCGAGTGTACATTAAGCTGTCGGTCCCGGTTGTTGTCGTTAGAAAACAGTCTTTGAGCCATGTTTGAATACTGGGCGGCTTGAAAGACTCTGACACTAGGGTAACCAGTGCCCAGACGACAGCGAAAGATTTATTTTTTTTTATTTATATAGTACAACCAATAACAATTCTACTTAAAAAGAAAACAATTCACATACTTATAACTTTTCAATTAGTACACCTTATGCTACCTTCATTAGATTCTTCCAATTTTGGTCCATTCAAAATTCGGTTGCCTGGAAGAGATCGCTTTTAGCGATAAGGCCGCCAATTGCATTAATATAAGCTAATTTTCTTGTTGTATCCATTATTTTGTATTACTTATTTTTGCAATAAAGTGTACTTCTTCTTCTTCTTCTTCTTCTTCTTCACATATAGAAAATAGCATTTAAATCACAATCTGCGGGTAGTGTGCTCAAAAAGCTGGCAACGTTGCCTCGTTGTATAGCCAAGCTGATACGCTGGCCGAGGTACACTCCCGCCCTTGGCTCACCTGAGGTTTCGACAAGGCGTCTGGACAAGCTTTTCACAAATTTCCGCGTGTCTAATCCCCATGGGCCCATGGTTTTAAACGTAAACGGAAGAAAAATATACCCGTCACCGATGTAAGCGTATATTATTATATTGTAGTTCAGTAGCATTGTTTGTTCCATGGCTGACGTGTCGCTATCACGATGGCGCCTCGCCGCGCCGTGACACTATCTCTCTGGGTATGCTCTTTTCTTTTCATTTCAAGGAAAGAATTTGTTTTCATGACACAGGACATATATTCTTTAATGAAATAGAACTGAGATAAAGAATGTTATTCTATACTGTGACTTGGGAATGTTTATTACTCTTCATATAGCTATATGTAGAACCAAAAATGTAATAAGACCTAATAAGTTTTCTTAAATACATACATATATCAAGCGGGTTTCCACTTCTACTTTAAAAACATAGTGCATACATTTGGGTTCCTTTTCTTTAATCCAACGCCTACTATAGTGAACTTAATTCATACAACACACCATAACCACGTGACGCAACGACTAAGAGAGTCGCCTTGCCACTTCGTGATCCGGGTTCGATCCCGCGTAAGACAACTATTTGTTTCATCATCATATCAGCTGAAAGACGTCCACTGATGGACAAAGGCTTCTCCCAAAGATCTCCACAATTGCCGGTCTTGCTCTATCCGCACCCAGCGATTTCCATCGACCCTCACAAGATCATCGGTCCGTCTTGTAGGGGGCCTGCCCACGCTGCGTCTTCCGGTTCGGTGGTATTTGTCTGACGCATAAAGAATTATTCTGAGTCTGCATGTACTTTGTGTCCTTCAATTATATGTTTGTAAAGTACCCCGTGACACAGGGAATAATTTAACTAGTGCGGTGGTGACTTTTGTTTAAAAAAACCGGCCAAATGGGGGTCGGACTCGCCCATGAAGGGTTCCGTAGCAGCAAGTATTTCAGTTGATTAAATGAAAGGTAAATTGCGGTTTACGATTTATGACGTATTAAAAAAACTACTTACTAGATCTCGTTCAAACCAATTTTCGGTGAAAGTTTGCATGGTATGTACATCATATATTTTTTTTAGTTTTTTAGTTTTATCACTTTCTTATTTTAGAAGTAAGGCGGGAGGGAGGGACATTCATTTTATTCAGTTTAGAAAAAAATGATATTAGAAACCTCAATATAATTTTTAAGACCTATCCATAGATATCCCACATGTAAGGGTACAAAGAAAAAAATATTTTTGAGTTTCCGTTTTATGTATGGGGAACCCCCAAAATTATTGTTCTTTTTCCAGAGTACATCTACTTACCAAATTTCAACAGTACAGCTCTTATAGTTTCGGAAAAAAGTGGCTGTAACAAACGGACGGACAGACAGTCATGACGAATCTATAAGGGTTCCGTTATTTTCCATTTGGCTACGGAACCCTAAAAAGCACACCCAGGTTCAGAACAACTATCTATGGGTCACAATAATAGGTGTCATGTGCCCATATGGAGCTACAACAAGAGGTCGCTGAGGTGACCGTGAGGCAAATACCTTAATAACTACGCCATAGATTAAATCCATCACTCCAATCATCATCCAATCACAATTAACTACCAAAAATTGCATCAAATAGCGATAATTGAACCTGGACCCTCTACGAAGACACTTAGTTATTAAGCTACGAAGCGATCAAATGTGCCCCTAATTGGACAATAATACCTCTATAATAGTCACCACCCCATTTTAAACTGTACCGTATTGTAACAAGAGCTAAAACTAATAAGCTATGTACATACGGTATGATCGATTAAAGGTTAGTAAGTTCCAACACCCTCACAAATTAGTTATCCTGGGATATTATTCACACACGGTCATCTGATCCCAAACTAATCAGAGCTTGTACTGTGGAAAGCAGGTAACTGATATACTACATATACTACTCTTTTTGTAGGTGAGCAGGATTCGTGGCCACTCTAACAGCATTCTGGCCAAGATCGCAGGCAGATTTGACTGCCTATACATGAATCACTGCTGCGCTCTTTCACACGGAATGGGGCATCAGTGATTCATGTATTCCACTAAACAAAATCTTAGCTATATTTTTACTAACATAGAATAAGTCTTATGTATTACTAACAATTTTGAGTATTTGGTTACTTTAATAAATAACTTTCTTATTGTTATTATATAGATAATTACACACAGACTCAGGACAAACAGATATGTTTATGCACACAAATATCTGTCCTGGGTGGGAATCGAACTGGTCACCTGCGGCGTGCGAAGCAAGCATGCCACAGGCCCTTCAGTTCAAGAAACACGGCTCTGACTGACTTGTTATCCGTTGCATGTGAAAGATCTGATATTGATAGCACCTCCCAAACTATAAAAAATTTAGTAATATAGCATTTTCCGCACTGCAAGTCGTAAATCTAACCACAATACTGTGAAATAATAAACGTCGAAATTTAATTGTCCGTCGGGAAACGAATGTGCATTTTCATTTTATTTCACATCATATTGTTTGTTGACTAGCTGTGCCCCGCGGTTTTACCCGCGTTAACTTTATAAGTTGTCACAGATCCTCCCCCGTAGGTGATAATATGTAGCCTATATGTTGACCCGACCTTTTCGTGATATTCATGCAAAATTTTAAGTAAATCTATGCAGCGCTTTTTGAATTTAGCCCGGACATACATACAGACAAAAATTCTGAAACTATATTCTTGGCTTCGATATCGATTGTAGATCACGCTCCAAGTTTCCTTTTATAAAAATATTCAATGTACAGTTTTGATTTTCCTACAATTTTATTACATGTACAGATAAATGTTTAAATCACACGCCACAAATCATATTTTAGTATCGTAACATATTTATCAACAAACCATTCAAACGTGTATTGAATGAATACAACAAAAACATAAGCTTAATTACTCGTACTGACCACTCTCCACTTGCCAACTTAGACTTTACTGTTTTTTTTTTACTATACATGATATATTTTTTATCGTAATGCGTTATAATAAGAGCTAAAACTAATAAGCTATGTACATACAGTATGATCGATTAAAAGTTAGTAAGTTCCAACACCCACACAAATTAGTTATCCTGGGATATTATTCACACACGGTCATCTGATCCCAAACTAAGCAGAGTTTGTACTATGGAAACCAGATAACTGTTATACTACATATACTACTTTTCTTTTGTAAATACATACTTATATAGATCATTACAGATTGAGGTGATCATAGCTAGATGCTCTCACCGATCCGTAAGCGATCGGCAAGGTTAAGCAACTAGGCTCATGGTCAGTCCATAGATGGATGATCATCAAGGTGGTTCAATTTCTGAGCGTCCCGGAGGGTACGTTAAGCTGTCGGTCCCAATTGTAGTCATTAGACAGCAATTGTTAAGCCATGTAAGAGGCCTACTGGGCGGCTTGAACAACTCTGACACTAGGGTAACCACTGCCCATACGATAAGTGTACAACATAACAAACATATTCATGCACACAAATATATGTCCTTGGTGGGAATCGAACCTACGAACTACGGCGTGAAAGGCTAGTATTAACCAACCACGCCAACCGTCGTCGAATAAAGTTTATTCAAATAAAGATATGTGAAAAAGCTTTAATACATATTCCCCCAAGCAAACTGACCGGCAGGTATGGCATAATGACTCCATTACTGTCGGTCTAAAGCTGGTAGAGTTGGCGCGGCTCCAAGCACCGCTAACTAGCATCAGGTAGGTAATCAGACCTCTGGTTCTATCTAAAATATATGCGTAAGATTATTAAACTTAATATCTATCCATTTATTGAAGTATCCTGTTTTTTTTAGAGTTGTTTACTGGTTTTACCGGGTAGTTAGAGGTTATTCAAAGTAAGTGGCAGAAACGCAATCTGCGTCCTTTAACTTGAAGGTCGAATGCTCTTGCGTCTTTAGACATTGAAAAAAAAGAAATAGTTTTCGATAAGCATTTTTTAGGGTTCCGTAGCCAAATGGCAAAAAACGGAACCCTTATAGATTTGTCATGTCTGTCTGTCTGTCCGTTCGTATGTCACAGGCATTTTTTCTGAAACTATATGAGCTGTACTATTGAAACTTGGTAAGTAGATGTATTCTGTGAACCGCATTAAGATTTTTACACAAAAATAGAAAAAGAACAATAATTTTGGGGGGTCGCCATACATAGAACTGAAACTAGAAAAATTGTTTTTCGTTGTACCCATCTATGGATAGGTCTTCAAAAAGTCCATTCAAAATCCCCCCCTGTAACTTCTAAAATAAGAGAATGATAAAACTAAAAAAAAATACATGATGTACATTACCATGTAAACTAACAACGAAAATTGGTTTGACCGAAATCTAGAAAGCAGTTTTTTTTTAATGCGTCATAGATCGTAAACCGCAATTTACCTTTCATTTAATCAACTGAAATACTTGCTGCTGCAGAACCCTCCATGGGCGAGTCCGACTCGCACTTGGCCGGTTTTTTAATCTTCCTGTCGGTGATTGTGTAGAGAAATGTATATAATAAATAAAGAAATTTATTGTTCTTTTAAGTATTTTGATGGAAAATTTCTTAATAAAGACATTTGGACATGTTAAAAGTCTAATATTTTTTGTACTATTAAAATTATTTATACAAATTGCTTAGATACATCAATTTTTCAGATTAAACCTTTAGTTTAACATTCGATTTTTGTCCATCCAAAGGTTGTCTAAAATCGCATAATGCGATAAAACCGCCCATTGTAAAATAAATTTAGTGTTACAATGTAAAATGTAGTATTTGTAAACAATAAAGTTTTGTTTAATTTTTTTTATTGATTAGGTATATTCATAATAGTAATATCTTTATTATTGACTAGCGGCCCAGTACGTCCTTCGCTACGTATAAGGCATAGTAATAAAAAAAGTTATTATTAAGTTCATTTATTCAAACAAAAAAATGTTTTAAATTGCTAAAAGTTGTTGATTTTACATTTTTTCAAGACTTTTTTAAATTTTCTCTACGTACAAACCTTCCCTGGACTTCTACGAATAATTCAAGACCAAAATTAGCCAAATCGGTAAAGGCGTTGTTGAGTTATAACATTACAACGATATTCATATCGTCAACCACAACACAAATGCGATGCAAAGTTGACGATTATCTGGATTTTATGGACAAACTAGTAAAAAAAATTAGTTAAGGCAATTTTCTTTCTTAAACCACGAATTGTAAACATATAAAAGTTTATTTTTATTTATAGGGGCAATCGTAATATAAATAACATTCTGAGCTATTTTTATTGGACGGTGAATACTTATATAACTAAATAAATATTTTATTGTTATCAATTAAAATAATAATAATATAATAATATCTAGGGACAATGTCACACAGATCATCCTAGCCCCAAACTAAGCAAAGCTTGTACTATGGGTACCAGGCGCCGATATACATACTTATAAAGATAGATAAATACATAGGAAACATCCATGACTCAGAAACAAATATTCGAGCTCATCACACAAATATTTGCACTTTGCGGGATTCCACCAGGACCACCAGCGTCGTAGGCAGGAGCACTACCAACTAGGCTACGGTGACCGTCGACCGAAAACAAAGTATACCTACAAATATCAGGCACTCATACGCCATAACTAAATTAGCCAAGTGCGGGTCGGACACGTGTGTAGGCTTTTTTTTGTGACGTAACTATACATTTTCAGTTTTTTTAATTTTGCCTTAATTTGTGCTATACAGAAATCCCCAATTTATTACGTGATTTAAAAGTTTTTTGTCCAAAGCTTCAACATAATATTTTGAGCTGAGTATGTGATATTATAATTTGATGATAATATTGCTGTATGCGGGCATTAAAATAAAAAAAAACCGTAACCGTCTTCCATCCATAAATTAACCACCTAACTAGATAGTTCATTTTTTTTCAAGGGAGTTAAAGCATCTGCTTTAACTCCCTTGAAAAAAATCTTCTCTCTCTTCTTTCTCTCTGATCTTTATTTTTAAATTAAATTTAACAAAATTAGAAAATTTTGTTGAATTTAATTTAAAATAAACAGATATTTTTTTTAAGTGAGGTAAAGCATCTAGTTACGTGGTAAATTTTTATTAATTGATTGAACAATCAAATAAGTGCTTAATCTAACAACAACAAGATTCTGTGCGCCTATTCAGTTACACTTTACGTCTCAATTGGCCAACGCGTAGCTAGCGAATAGATACTTAAAACTGAGAGGCTCAAAACAACTGGCTATAAGCGCCTCATACAAACACAAAACACACACTCATACATTATTTACAAATATAATACAAAAAAGGAACTCATTGAACACGAAACTCGTTTAACATTACAATAATGACGTCACGATGTAGCAATATTGTGTTCGAGATTTGAAATATAATTGTAGTACCTATGTTTCGGTCGCCCCGAACTTTAGTACTTGGATATTTACATTGTAGGAACAGCTGTGTCCAAACATTTGATTCTTGACACATATTCCGACTCTACAAGAATAGTAAGTTTCATATTGAGTATATTTGTTACCAAGACCTGACACGATGTTTTGTGTAGATATTTTATATGAAAATATTATTTGGTTTCTGTTCGTGAGACTAATATTATTTTTACTTTTGCGAGACACGGACTCTATTTTAGTAAACTTATAATTATATAGGATGGAATTTGATCACCAGCTTCGATTTTAGCGAGGTTGATAAATGCTTTCATTATCACGCCCCAGGTCGTGGGTTCGATTCCCATGATGTCTATTTGTCCTGAGTCTGGGTGTAAGTATCTATATATGTATTTGCAAAAGAAAAGTAGTATATGTAATATATATAATCTGTTTTCCATTACATAGTAAAAGCTCTGCTTAATTTATGTCTCAGGATATTATTATTGTTGATAAATGATGAATTATCAATAATATTGGA
This sequence comes from Pseudoips prasinana, assembly GCA_951640165.1. Taxonomy (NCBI): domain Eukaryota; kingdom Metazoa; phylum Arthropoda; class Insecta; order Lepidoptera; family Nolidae; genus Pseudoips; species Pseudoips prasinana. Next base: position 8,995,601 of record OX621259.1, on the reverse strand, counting down.
TTAGCCTGTTAGCTAATGGTTAATGACCCTGAGTGCTAAGCCAGAGGTAGTGGATTTGATCCCCACCCCGGACAAATCTTAATTGTTCTGTGTCTGGGTATAATTCATCTATAATATGTATGTATTTAGTAATATATAAGAATGTTTATCAGTTGTCCGGTTGTCATAGCACAGGCTCTGCCTGATTTATAATCAGGTGGCAGTGTAGTGTCTAATCAATTTATTGATTCTTATAAATAGTCGCTACGCACGTAGCAACTACTGCAATCCGTAGCAAGCGTAGTAAAATGTAGCAGTTACTACGCTCGTAGCGTCTACTATTATTTATATTTCCGCCATTCATCCATATTTTTCAATATAACAAAACCTTAACGTGTGCCATAAAACTGCTCCATACAAAACCAGTCGAATTTCCATAGAAAATATACCAAACATTTATTTTAAAAGGCCCGTTCTGAAATATTTCACTTCAAAGGTTTCAAGCATATTTTGATTACAAAGAAGAATAATTAATTTCATTTTTGGTGAAACCCACGCGGTTTTTGCGCCACATTTTGTTTGAAACGAGGAAATAATTTTTCCTCTCCAATAGGTAATTTTAAATGTTTTTCTAACTGTATATTACTACTACAATGACTCTTGTCGGTTAACTGCAAACTTAGTTTGAGAAACTCTGTTCAATACATTTTATTGTTTGTTACATTTAAAAGTATCAGTATTCTATAAAGTTAACGATCGACGCGATTGTTGATGTATCGCGATGTTCGAAATTATTGTTATATACTCATTGGTGGTCATCATAGTTTTATAGATTGACCATCCACCTCACTATATCTTGAAGGTTTCCGGGAACTTCAGTGGTACATACTGCGACGAACATTACGACACTACTACCAGGGGAGTGGTATTGTTAAATTGTCAGAACGACACCAAAGTCGAGTGATAAACCTGCGACCCTTACTTAATTAACTTCACGTAACGTGAACAGTTCAAACTCCGTTTCGCAGCCAACTGTGATCTGAAGTAACGCTTCCACTGCATTTGAATTCCTTGCTTGAATAGCGAACGGCATATGTAAAAATCAACTAATAGGCTATGTATAATATGTATAAATATATATTTTTTTTAATTAACTAGTGGCGTTCCTCAGTGATTTGTATGGCTGCAAAACTATTAAAGCTATTTCTTATTCCATACTAGCTGAGCTCCGCGATTTCATCCGCGTAAAACTTTATAAATTATCACAGCTCAACCCCCCTAAGGTGATAGCGTGATAATATGCAGCCTATATTTTGACCCGACCTCTTATTAATATTCATGCAAAATTTAAAGTAAATCCATGCAGAACTTTTTGAGTTAAGCCCGGACATACATACAGAAAAACAGGCAAAAATTCTAAAAACTATATCTTTGGCTTCGATATCAATTCTAGAACACGCCCCAAGTATAGTTTTAAAAAAAATATTCAATGAACAGTTTTGACTTTCCTACGATTTTATTATATGTATAGAGGAATCTATTAATCGCGTAATAATTGCGTGTAATGATCTTCTCCTATCAGTCTTCATCATCCTCTCCCTAACATCCTACATAATATGTTGACTCACAAAAGGAGAACATCAAACCAATAAAGGAACATCAACATCCCGAAAGGTCAAAACATCAAAACAAGATTAATCAAAATTAGGCAAGGAACACACAGACAAGCTGATTAACATGTCCGAACGTGAGCCTTATTCGCCAAACTTTGTCGGAACATGAAATAAATTAGAAAAACTTTTGTTTTCCGATGTTCCGTGCTAGTTGGATGAAACTCTAGTTTTTTTAGTTAAAACGACTCAGATTATATTAAGGGCTTGTACAAATGGTTAGTTTCATGCCACAGGCCGTGGTTTTGATTACCACCCAGAACGAATATTTGTGTGCATGAACATGTCTGTTTGTCCTGAGTCTGGACATGATTATCTATATAAGTATGTATTTACGAAAAAAAATAGTATGTCAGTCATCTGGATTCCATGGTACAAGCTCTGCTTAGTTTGGGATCAATCATATTATTATTATAATCTTAAAAGAATGTAGCTACATCAACTGCTATCGAACATGTTTAACCCTTCTTGTAAGAAACAGAGGGACCACAGTAAAACTACAAGACGCTGAACTTAATGTAAGAGTGGAAGCAAGGGAAAAGAGTCAATAGATCCCACTCAGAGTGCTTGTTCTTGTCCTTTGTTTTGACATATTTTGTGAGGAAGTATGATGATTCCTGTGTATCTGGCGGCGACAAATAGCACTATCCTCATTCGGTGGAGGGTGCAGAAGTTGTCTCGAGAATGTCTACCAGGCAACGGGCAGCAGCTTGGATTGCTATGGCCATTACACTGCAATCGGCGACCCATCAACCAAGCGAAGCAATTGTGGTACATCTCCCCATTTTTGTCTAGCCATGTACGTCATTCAGTTGACATGATGACTACATGATATCCCATCCCGATCCGAGGATGAGTGATTTAGCTTGAAAATGTAATCCACGTTCAAAAACACTATTTCCCAAATTCATACAAAATTAAGTTATAAGTAATGGAATCAGGCGTCACTTTGCGGAAATCCATAACAATCAAAATACAAAATCAATATGTAGTGTTAATTCCGCTAATTGTCAGTTTAATCATGCCGGGATGCAATTTGCACCGCCCTCCCGCCCGCAAAAATGAGCACATGCAAGACCGACAATATAAAAAAGCAAATTACATGCGCCAGTACGATACCCAACACGTGTTTCAGTCCTCCACGGACCATTCTCAAGGGCTGCTAACTCGTCGAGTGCTCGAAGGAGACTCTTAGACTCTCCTTCGAGCACTCGACGTGCGACTTGCATGTGCACATTTTTGATGGCGCGAGGGCGGTGCAAATTGCATCCCGGTATGATTAAACTGACAATTAGCGGAATTAACACTACATATTGATTTTGTATTTTGAAAATTAAGTTATCTATTTAGTACTAGCTGTGCACCGCGGTTTTTACCCGCATTAAAATTAAAGCCTATCTGTTACTCGGATATATACCTCTAATCTATATTACTTATTAAACGTTTAATTAAAATCCGTAAGGTAGTTTTTAACGTAGTAGAGTAACAAACATCCCTACATCCACACATCTATACATAAAGTGAAGTATTATTCATTTTTTAACTCCTCCTTGTTTCTTTCTGAATAAATTCGCTTCGCGATCCAAGACAGTTAAAGCAAATCCCCGGGACATGCTTGAGCCTCACCGCCCAGTGTCATTTCATTGTGTGCCACTGTTGATCCTGGCTTACAGGAGTTGCATTGGTGGGTAAGAGAGAGAAACAAAACAAAACATCTATACATCCATATATATATACTCACAAACTTTCGTATTTATAATATTAGTAGGATCGTAATAACCGCAGCGATTCAATTTCATTAGCCATCACAATCTAGGTCATCTATTTTACTTGGTATTATAGTTAACTAAAATGTTGATTTATACCGACCCCGGGCACGACCTACAAACCTTGGCTTAGGATGTGGTACCGTAGCCAAATTGTTAAAATAAGGATGGAGTGCATTAAGTTTTGGGAAGCAACAGAACTAACTATCCAGAGACTAAACTGTATTTGATCTCTATATATCAACCTATGGCTACGGCTATATATAACTTAAATGACGAACTACTAAATGAATGGCAATGTACATGGAATAGCTCAACCAAGGGTCGCCATCTGCACCAGTTCTTTCCGGACGTACGCGAACGGTTAAATAAAACTTGGCTAATCATAGACCATTGTGTTGCACAATTTCTTACTGGACACGGCAATTTTTAAAGGTAAATTGTTTAGTTTCAAATTAGTATCTTCACCAATCTGTCTGTGCTCAACTTTAGTAACGAATATGAACAAACTGCTCACCATATTCTTTGGGAGTGTGATCTCTGGCAAAATCAGCGTGTGATATTATGTTAAACAGCTTGCAACCAATAGCTGGAGTAGTTTATTGTACGGATCTTGTAGCAAGGAACAACTTCCGCGCGTTTAAGCGCTTTTGCCATACCTACTATTGCAATCAAATATAACAGCTCACTTAGGACCCTTAAATTGATCCTCGGTGCTTTTGCAGCTGGCTTCTCTAGTTGCAATTCTCTCGTTTTATGAGGCTATAGCCTCTTTACATAATTCTGTCTCCCGCTTTACTCTGGAGGGAAGTGACACTATTCATTTTCTAACTCCTCCTTTTTTTCTTTCTGATTAAATTCGTTGCGGGATCCAAGACAGTTGTCGCGATTCCCCGGGACATGCCTGAGCCTCACCGCTCAGTGCCATTTCATTGTGTGCCACTGTTGATCCTGGCTTACAGGAGTTGCAGTGGTGGGTAAGAGGCAGGGACTAGTCCCGTTATATATCAACCTATACATTTCCAGTATAAACTGATCTTGCGTTGTATACGATTTCCATACAATGACAGGTCAGCTTATATTGGCAATGTGTAGCTTGATATATAGCCGTGTGTACATGGGTAAAATGTTTCCCTTTGATATTCCGCCGATAGTTTATTGAAAATACCAATGTTATAAAATAATTAAATATATTGGGCCAATTAACAATCTGCTATCTGTACCTACCACGATTCCATATAGTTCGTTTACTCGATGAAACATACCGTTTTTAGAATTCCTTACCCTAAGGGTTAAACGGGACCCTATTACTAAGGCTCCGCTCCGCTGTCTATCTGTCCGTCTGTCACTAGGCTGTATCTTATGAACCGTGATAGTTAGACAGGAAAACAGAATGAAATAATTCTTTAAGGGGATCTCCCATACAACAAAGGTTTTTCTCTTTTTTTGCTCGATATGGATAACGAAAATAGATGGACGGTTCAATTATAAACAGAAATGAAATGAAATAATAATAATGAAGTTTATTCAGCACTTGGGTATTAACATACACTTGTACTTGTCAAGCTCACAATGCAAAAATAAACATAGTTTAATACAGTAACTAAAGCAATATCATCACGCTTCCAGTACCTACATACTGGCCCTATCTGAAGATCAGCACTGCAGAAATGTAGTGCTAGCTGAGATAGGGCCATTTTTCATACCAGTACGGATAAAATTAGAAATATTTAAAATTTATACCACAATTGAATGTATTTTCCGTATATGTTATGAGAATAAAATCTATTCTCTATTTGTAAAAAAAATATTGAATTAGTATTAGTAATATTTAGTTATATATTCACTTTAAGCCAATTCAGCTATATAATTCTTCGGGCTATGCTCAGTGTTTCTCGTAAGCGAACCAAATAAAACCGACTATACAACTTTTAACTTGATTAACGCACACCCTGAAAATAGTTTGTTCAGCATCGTTTACTGAATCGATTTATATCATTTTTAATATAGGTAATTTTTTATTCCAAAACTAATTAAAACTACGGAAATTATTGTCATATTAACCCAGTACAGTCAAAACATATTGAAATGGACCGTAAGTCGAAGTTATAAGACTTTTAAAATCGCAGTTTATTAGTATTCATACAAATTACATCATTCAATATAAAATAAAGAAAAATAAACTTTATTCCAAGAAAGTAATTTAGTAAATAACGATGTATTTTATGCATGTTAAATTAAAAATTCAGTGTATGTATTATGATTACAATATAATATTCTAATTGGGGTGTTTGAGGGTTATTTACGTTACATGTTGTATATATTCAAACTTATATTAGCTCAAAATCTTTCGTAGCTCGTGAATCAGCTTCATAAATAGCTTGCCCAAAGCGGATAGCAAGTAGGTACTTTCAATTTTCTATGTGACGTCATTTCGGGAGCGATTTAGTGAAGAAATTGGGCGTTTCCTGAACCGTTTGCCGTTAGATAAGCAAATAGCTAGATAATCCTTATCTCATGCCTCAAAGTAGAGGAGCGTAGCCCAATTCATTACCGTTAAACTGGATGAATTTACGTGATTTGTGAACATTTTTTTCTAACTTGACTGACTTGTTAGTCTGGTGGTTATTGATAATATTACATTACACACGCGCGCACCGCACACACACTCACTTACTCACACATTAACTCGTTAGTAATGGTATCGTTTTTTTACTGCTATTTTGAAGTTTTTTTTTCTTATGGTTGTTACTTTTTGTAATATTTTTTTCTCTTTATAATATTTTTGTAAATTCTTTTGTTTAGTGTGTATTAAGTTTTACCTATTTTAATTAATTTAGTACGTTAAGGAGAGTGCCCTGATTCCCAAGATACAAGTTTACTTAGTTTGGGAATCAGGAACTCCAACTTTTTAAATTATTTGTTTTGTGTGAAAATAAACAATTTTATTACAAAAAAAAACAGAGGTCGTAGGTTCGACCGCCACCTAGACCAAATTGAGCCCGATTATTTCTTCAGTATCTGCGTGTATTTAAAGAAATATATAAGTATGTTCATCAGTCGTCTGGTCGCGAGAGTACAGGCTCTGCTTGTTGGGATCAGATGGCATTGTGTTGGTTGTCCCAAAATATTTTGGCGTGGTTGCTAGATGCTTTCGTTTCACGCCGTAGGACCACCCAGGACAGATTTGTGTGCATGATCATTTCTGTTCGTCTTGAGTCTGGGTGTATTTACAAAATAAAAGTAGTATATGTAATATATCAGTTATTTGGTGTCCATAGTACAAGCTCTGCTTAGTTTTGGATCAGATGGCCGTGTGTAAATAATATCCCAGGATATTATTATCATGATTATGAAACACCAATTCGGACGGTAAAACTAATATGTCAGAATTTTAAAAAGCATGTTCACTTTGTATGATTATAATACTGATACATAAAAATATTAATGTAAATGTTCATTTATTTATTTAATTTATATTACTACAAAGCGATAAGACCGCCGATTGTACCTGTATTTGCTTATTCGTGAGTCATATATTGTTTCTTTTGGTGCAATAAAGTGTACTCTATCTATTTATTAGTATATATACTATAGTGCACCTACCATACTTATTACTTATCGTATGGGCAGTAGTTACCGTAATGCCAGTGTTGTTGAAGCCGCCTATTAAGCCTCTGACATAGTTTAACGACTGTTGCCATAGTCTACAACCGGGACCGATGGCTTAACGTGCCTTCCGAAGCACGGAGACCTTTAGAAAATAAACCACTTTGGCTGAATGATGCTAGTGGCTTTACCTTGCTATTCACTTAAAGATGGGTGAGAGCATCTAGCTATGAGCGCCCCTAGGCACCACCGACTACGGCTACTAGTACCCTCACCATCATATTGGTTCTTCTACCCAAATATACATAACCGACAAGAAAGAAGACCGACATTAATTAAAAACACCAATATTGCCAAGTTTTAAGTGCAATAACGTGTACTCTATAGCTGAATAAATACATTTTTAATACATACATACATAGACTCACGCCTGTTTCCCAGAGGGGTAGGCAGAGACAACGGATTTCCATTTGTCACGATCTTTGCATACTTCTTTTGCCTCGATTACTGACATTATATTCTTCATACATGCTCGCCGGTTTAGGGTACAATACAATACAAAAAAAAACTTGTGTGTACTTATGTACACGCGTTAGAAGTTATACTTCTTAATATACAACTTGAACATAGTTATCAATTTTCATACCACCTAGAACTAACTTCATGCTGTTAAATTTTTTGGTGTCGGTGTGCGCGCGCATCGTAAAAATTCACTATCATAATTTTTCTCCATCGCGCCAAAAGAAGTATAACTTCAAAAATACAAAAAAAAATAGATTTCCTCGACAAGTATGTACATATTTTATTCTTTAATTGCGATAAAAGCCTCCATTTAGACTATAAAATGTCTATGTTAGGAATCCACATATAGCAGCTAAATATATATTAATCTGATAAGACGTCTACTAGAAAAGAAAGAGCAAATTCGTGCAGCAGCTAAAACCTGTCTCGAAATGAAAACACCAAACAAACAAAACAACTTCATCTAGATTTCAAATAACTCCTTCAGTATTTGATTTAGAACAAATATTGAAAAGTGAAAATGCACGAAAAGCTGACGGATGTGCAATGTGCACTGTCATGTTATCACGAGAGACGAGAACTGTTGCCAACTCTCAGCTTACATCAATACGTTGGACAGAAAAATACGAGGTATTTTCTTGGAACACACTTCATTTTGGAGATTACTGAAGATTTAAAATGTGAACTAAACAGAAAAGCACAACAAAAGAGTTACGTAATTTTGAAGTGAAAACTTGCATTGTGCACTTTTGTGGGATGGGAAAGATATGTTAAACTCGCTTCAGGACACGTGACCTGATAGAATATTCGTATGACAGATAGACTTTTTTTTTATTCACACTGACTGGCTTATACACTCGCATGACGGCAAAATTTTTTTTCTTAATCATGTTAGATTTTTAACATCCGACTGCCTAACCCAATTTAGTTCTATTTTAAAAATATATTCTCACCATAATAATAATAATAATATCCTGGGATATTATTCACACACGGCCAGCTGATCCCAAACTAAGCAGAGCTTGTGCTATGGAAACCAGATAACTGATATACTACATATACTATTTTTGTATATACATACTTATATAGATAATTTACACCAGACTCAGGACAAACAGACATGTTCATGCACACAAATATTTGTCCCGGGTGGGAATCGAACCCACGACCTCCGGCGTGAAAGGCAGCGTATCTACCAACCACGCCAACAGGCCTGTCAAGGAGTCCGTCGGGGAGGGAAGCGATTAGTATGAATTTTTACCACCCTAAGGTTGGAAGTAGCATCTTCCGCTCGCTACTCGGATCAAATAAACACAACTTTTCAAGTATATTTTTTTGATAAAATATTATAAGGACCATGCGTCTAGTTTGATGTATGTATATGAGATTATAGATCATCATGTCAGCCAAAGTACGTCCACTGCTGGGCAAATGTCTTCCCAAAGAACGGGGGGATATGCCATAATCGCCATGCACGGCAGTCGGGTTGACGATCGCAGTTTGAAGTCCATAGTTCACAGAAAAACGCGGCTGCCTGTTCTCTGGTAGGTATTCCCTCGGTCGATTTTTACGCCCCACACGGCATGAGATGGGATGATGATATTCTATGCCGTCACCACACAGACAATTTAAAATAATAAAAAGATTATAGATAGTCTAGATCAAATAAATACTCATTTTCTCCATCGCTTGTTGACCGCCCATTCTGCACGCCATAAATCACACACCAGCCACTCATATCACATGTGCAAACAATGACAAACGGTCACTCTTCACTTCATACCACGAGTTTACGCCATCACTTTATGATTCTTATAAATGACAGAATTTCCCTTACATTTTCAAACTGATGATTTAATAACTCTACTGACGATAGGTCTTTATCGGCCACACTTTATCGGGCAGTTATCCCTTTTTTTAATTCTCAAAACTCACGCTACTCTGCAATAATTAAATCACCATCAATTTAGAAATAGAAGTTTCACAAATTTAATTTTATGATATGTGACTTGAGTTTATTGCTCCTAATGGTTTTACGTCTAAATACCTTGATTTATTACTAAGCACTCGAATATTATAGAACTAAATGCGTACAAAGTGAAATAATGAAAGATGTATAAGACACATCGCTCAATGACAATATAGGCAGGAAAGAAAACATTCGTTTTGTTATTTACACAAAATATAAAAAAACCAACTTGGTACAATACATGTCAATATCTATATGTTATTGGTTAATAATATTTTTAAGTTAATTTACGATCTTTTGTACAATAATTTCTTTCACTTACGTAACAATTCGTTTAATGAGTTCGTAAATTCTATTCTTATAATATAGATACCACAATGTCGGACGTGGTAAAGTTGTCTTTTTAATTTATTTTAAATGATAGCCTCACATGTACAGTCAAAATCATCAATCAAAATTTAAGTATATTGAAATTCTTAAATTTTGATTGATGATTTTAAAATTTAACTCAACCTATTACTTGGATTGATTTCTTTAAGATGATATACCTTTCTAGTCAAGCTGCTCAATGAGCAAAAAAGCACAAGGCTCTACTTTACCTAATTTCAGTACCGTTTAGTGCTAAATAGAAGTCACTAGTTTAAGTTTAGTTAAATTTACTAAAAAAGTACCTACTGATGCGGTAGCTTTCGTTAACAAGACGTATTTAGGCCTTCGACTTAACATTGCTTTGCAATTTCTCGTTGTAAATTGTTCATTTCCTCAGTAACTTTCACGAATTGTCACAAATTTAAAAACATAGCACAAATATAGAAGAGTCGCTCTACAATTTATACGGCTCTCTAACAAGTAAGGGGCCGGAATGCTTGCCAAAACCTACTGCAAGTTGTTTATAGTATTATTAATATTTTGCTCAGCATGCTCTTCGTGATGTCTTAAGTCGAGTGACTTGGAGAAAGAAAAAAATTGTCCAAATATTTGTAGAGAAAAACGATGTATTTCCGGCCGCTTCTGCATTGACAAATATTATTTTTTGGCATTTGGTAACCAGAATCAAGTATTTGTTACTAGCTGTGTTACGTTTTATAAACTTTCACAGCTCCTCCCCCGTCGGTGATAGCGTGATAATATGTAGCCTATATGTTGACCCGACCTCTTAATAATATTCATACAAAATTGGAAGTAAATCAATGGATGGATTTACTTCCAATTTTGTATGAATATTATTAAGAGGTCGGGTCAACATATAGGCTTTTTGAGTTTAGTCCGGACATACATATAGACAAACAAAAAAAAAATGTAAAAACTATATTTTTGGCTTCGATATCGATTACAGATCATGCCCCAAGATTACTTTTAAAAAAATATTCATGGTACAGTTTTGACTTTCCTACGATTCTATTATATGTAATAATAGATTTCCCATATCTTATGTTGCATTTACAACCATCTATATTTATTAGACTGTTGATGTAGTGGTTAGTAGACCCTGACTGCTAAACCAGAGGTTGCGGGTTCGATTCCCACCCAGGACAAATCCTTGTGTGATGAGCGCGATTATTTGTGATAGTGTCCTATATATGTATTAAGAAATATATAAGTATATTCGTCAGTTGCCTGGTTGCCATAATACAGTCTTTGCCAACTTTGGGATCAGATGGCAGTTTGTTAATTCATCATCATCATCATATCAGCTGAAAGACGTCCACTGCTGGACAAAGGCCTCCCCCAAAAGATCTACACAATTGCCGGTCTTGCGCTATCCGCATCCAGCGATTTCCAGCGACCCGCACAAGATCATCGGTCCACCTTGTAGGGCGCCTGCCCACGCTGCTATTATTATCCCATGATATTTATTTTTATTTATTTAAATAAGCAAGTAGGATTTCTGAACGCTCGTTTGGGTTTTAACAAAACAATGTTGTCTAAGTACGAGTATCATGAAATCAACGGAACTCAAAAATTCAAGTCGAAAGGGAGAATCGCGTCCAACTTGGTCTATTCAGAGCTTTCATTCGGCTCTTGAGCTATTTCTGTTTGACAAACTTTCAGCTTCGACAGCCTTGCCTTTCTGTTATATTTGAAAGAGTTTTGAATTGTTCCGTATGCGTTGATATCATCTGCCTCGTTTGTGTAGCGGTATATATTAAACGGCAAATAATGAGGTCTTGAGGAGATGAGAACCCCAGGTAAGCCAAACAAAAGTGATATTGGAATGTTCAATTTTCAAAAAGCCTTTATTCACGGACCAAATATTCTTTTTCACAAATTTAAATATACTAAGTTCATAAAATGTAGACTAAAATTAAGACAGTCGCCTCACTACTTCGCGTCGCGGGTTCGAGTCCCGCGCCGTACAACTATTTGTGTGACCCATAAATAGTTGTTGAGAGTCTAGATGTAATTTGTGTCCGTCTATTATATGTTTGTAAAGTACACAGGGATTAAATTCCTTAGTGCGGGGTCTTGAAAGATAATTTAACAATTTTTAGCAACCAATTTGGTCAGGTTATCTTCCGACATAGGCCTTCCCTAGATTTTTCCATTCGTCTCTATCTCGAGCTAGTCTTATCAATATTGGAATGCTACTTTTAATTACATTCTCAATATCAGCCCGGAATCTAGTATTTCTACAATAAACTACTTATTCTAGGTTTTTTATTATTTTGCTTGATTTTTCCATCACCACAACGAAAGGGATAAAAGACATAAACAATCCCGATCGTCACTTCCTTTAGCTATTTATTGCTGTTAACTGGCATTGTTGTCCTAAATTTAGATAGACTAATGTTTTTTTTATTTTAAAAGACAACGCCCGCACTAGGGTATCTAATCCCTGTGTCGCGGGGTACATTACAAACATATAATAAACGGACACAAATTACATCCAGACTAAGAACAACTATTTATGGGTCACACAAACAGTTGTCCGGCGCGGGAATCGAATCCAGGACACGAAGCGGCGAGGCGACTGTCTTTGCCGCTGCGCCACACGTGCAGTCATTATTTAAATGTCGTTCTAAATTTAAGTAGAATTACTTAACCGTCGTTCTAAATTTAAGTAGAACTTAAATTTAGAACCTAAAATGCCATCCAAAACGACAATATCATTATTTATTACCTCTATATTTATTGATCATCGAAAGTTGGTTGGAAATAAATAAGTTGTTGTTTTGTATATAACAACTTATCACTATAAAGTATCTTCTTGATTCGGGGGCCACGGTAAACTGCAACTTTAACAGTCGTCAAGCCATGTCAGAAGGTTACTGGGCGAATTAAAAATCTCTGACAATTGAGTAACCTTGCCCCTACGATAAGGTATCAAAAGAATTTAGTTGGGATAAGTATGGTGCGACTCCGACATACCCACCCACCCGCAGACACTTTTTTCCTGCTTTATCAAGAAAAAATAAAAGTATGAATAAATACTTCAAAAGGTATGATGAAAGTGGTAAACGTAAATGAACGGTTGACGAAACATACTTTGCAAAGTTATCACAAAATTTTGCAATAACTGTGAAAAAAGTTTCAAGTTATTGCTAAATTTTATTTCAAGTTTTGCAAGAACTGCGTACATTTCAAATACCGTATTCACTGACGCTTAATTGATTGAAGGCATTTTACCCACATAATACAGGTTCAAATCTTGTCGCTAATCTAAAGTTATTATTGTCAGGGTTATAGAAAATATTCAATTTTACATTCCACTTTGGGGAGGCTTTTGTCCAGCAATGGACAAAAGCCTCCCTAAAATATTTCCACCATAAAGTTGTTTCAATCATTTCAATATGGCTGCCGAATGACGACCACTGCTGGACAAAATCCTCCTTTAAATAAGGCAAGATATGCCATAATCGCCACGCTTGGCAGACGGGTTGGCGATCGCAGTAAGATGGTCAATATACAGGTCAGAACGCTGCTGCTCTGGTATAATATATTCCCTCGGGTTAACTTCTACACCCACCACTAGATGAAATGGGGTGTCGATATTCTTTGGGGCAGACACACAGCTGACGGCAACTCCCAAACCAATCTAATAAAGAGTTGAAACTATAGTTACTACATCCTCCATTCTTTTAAATCCCTGATATAGAGTAGCTTATCTGCTCATAAAAAAAGATTAATTCCTACAGATTTTGTACGACATTAATAAACATACAAACACATTAATTTCATTCGCATACTGTCCCATAAACGCCCATTCCATAATTTAAAACGGCCTCCCCTCTCCCCGGCGAACAACCAATGTTTTCAACAAAAGTACGATAAAACAAAGGCATATAAAAAATGTTTAAACGGAAAAAATTAAAGACAATGATCGCCATTTTGAATCAACGCGATGCAATGGAAGCGTGGACTGAAATGACTTTTCCTGCTTTGCTGTTTTAAACGGCAAAGCAGTAAAAGTCATTTGACTCTACGCTGTGTATTTTTCGTAGTCGTTTTAAAACTGACCAAATAAGGACTATTTAAGCTTTAAGCTTGCTTATTATGAAAATATATCTTACTAGCTGTGCCCCGCAGTAAATTATAGCCTATGTGTTAATCGGATATATGTATTGCTATTTATTAATTATTTAAGGATATTAAAAATATATGTGACGAAACAGACCGCACGGACGGACTAATCCAAAAAAAATTTTTGCTTTAATTACTGTTTATAAACTGTGTTTATGTAATACATTGTGAGCTTGACAAGTACAAGTGTATGTAAATACCCAAGTGCTGTATAAATTTCATTATTTCATTTCATTATTATGAGCTATATTACTACAAAGTTTCGTCAAAATGTTTTCCTTAGTTTTTACGTGAAAGATTAACAAATATTTTTGTTTCTTTTTATCACATCACACTAATATTATAAAGGCGAAAGTTTGTGAGTGTGTGTTTGTTATTTCTTCACGCAAAATCTACCGAACGGATTTTGATGAAACTAATGTAGCTTATATATCCGAATAACACATAGGTTATAATTTATAAAGTTTAACGTGGGTAAAACTGCGGGGCACAGCTAGTGTTCATTTAAATAACACGTGTTTACACACAGCATGAAGGATCCCTATAAGATGGACCGATGATCTTGTGAGGATCCCTGGAACCGGCTGGATGGGGTTAGCGCAAACCCGTAACTGTGGCGATCTTAGGCTCTACACAGACGGACCGCATTTCAACTGCAATTCAACCGCAAATTGCAGTTCAAGTGCAGTTTGAATGCAGTTGACACGTCTGCAATGGAACAAACGATCCGATTGCAGTTCAATTGCAGTCGGCGTGCAGTTGCAGTTGAAATGCGGTCCGTCTGTCTTGGGCCTTAGACATTAATTACTAATGATTGTACTTACATTGGTAACTAGATAACTATGAGGTTGCCATCGTCATCACACTAATATTATAAAGGCGAAAGTTTGTGAGTGTGTATGTTTGTTACTTCTCCACGCAAAAACTACCGAACCGATTGTGATCGAACTTTGTAGTAATATAGCTTATAGCTATATCCGAATATAACACATAGGCTATCATTTATAAAAATATCGTTACTGTTATAAAATAAATCTTATTGTAAATTATTTCCTACAATCCGTGTACCTAAATATCTATATGTACCTAGAAATAATTATAAATTAATTATATATTACTACGAATATGTTCTGACTATTTACAAGCGCTTTTTTAAAGTCTACGTGAATAAAAACCTTTTTTATTTATTATTTTTATTTAAAGTTTAACACGGATAAAAACGCGGGGCATAGCTAGTTAATCTCCTCAGTAGGAAAATTTAAATTTTAAGGTGACTTTATTAATTATGTTTCGTCTTAGCTTTATTCATTATTGTATTTTATTATTTGTATTATATAATATCCTTTTTTTTTGTGCCTAGTATGTAAGTTTTGTTAATATTCAAATACGATAGTAAAATTTTTCTCTGAATAAATACATGATAAATAAGTATTAAAAACAAGTTATTTAGTATCTAAGCTTATTAATTATCCGTATTAATTAATAGACTAATCAAACCTAAAGTAAAATTAAAGTGCGGAGTATTTAAAAGAAATTACAGCCGTTTCAGATCAGAAAAATGCAAGCGGCGTATTGAAAAGAGGAGATGGTACCAACACGTATTATAAAACCGCTTGCTTTTTCAATCCAGCAAATATTGTTGCGTTCACATTTTTAAATATTTAAAGTAGTTTTATCAGGAAATAGCTTCTTTTGATTAATATTTACAGGCTTATAGCAACAGTTGTTAATTAACAATCTATACAACATGTAACTTAATTAACGCACATCCTGAAAATAGTTTGTTCAGAATCGTTTACTGAATCGATTTATATCATTTTTAATATAGGTAATTTTTCATTCTGCAATAATTTAAACTTCGGAAATTATCGTAATTTTAACCCTGTACAGTAAAAACAAATTGTAATGGACCGTAAATCAAAGTAATAAGACTTTTAAATTGAAGTTTTATTTGTATTCATACAAATTCCATCATTCAACACAAAATAAAGAAAAATAAACTTTATTCCAAGAAACTAATTTAGTAAATAACAATTCATATACATGTCAAATAAAAAATTTAGTGTATGTATTATGATTACAACATAATATTCTAATTGGGGTGTCTGAGGGTGTGCGTTAATTACGTTACATGTTGTATAGATAGTATACTAGTTGTGCTCCGCGGTTTCCCCCGTGTCAAAATGTATAAATTATAGCCGAAATGATATTGATGTGCTATATTACTATAAAGTTTCATCAAAATCCGTTGGGTAGTTTTTGCGTGAAAGAGTAGCAAACAAACATAAATCCATCCATACTCACAAACTTTTTTGATATTAGTAGGATATTTATAATATTAGTAGGATATTTAAATCCCAAAACTAAATTGGTGGTTAAAATAATTTTGTAAAATTTAAAAAGTATAATAATGTCATGTTGGTTGAATCAATTGACATTAGTTTTGATATTTCATTGATTGATTATTCGACTAATCAGAGACGGAGGCTAATAACCGTAGTATTATATTTCTTATGTAAAGGCATGTAAGAAATATAACTTTGCGGTATTTCCGTCTCATAAAGTATGAAGCCTAATAAGCAATAAATTTACCTAAGTCTCTATAATCTATCATCTATAATCTGAAATTAATTAATCGAAATTGAGCGTCCCCATATTTCAAGGTTTCCGTTTAGCCACTGTAAAGACTGAAGACAAATTGAACATATAAATTTATAAAGTGTACGTTTTCTAATAAAACAATCCTACTTATATTTTTTAAATGCGAAATTTTGTGAGTATGTGGATGTTTATTGGTCTTTCAGGCAAAAACTACCGAACGCATTTTGAATTTTTAAATGTCGTGAAACTAAAACTTGGTCAGAATAAAACAAAGCTTCAGAATAGAACTTTCAGAACTCTACTTTGCAACGCTAATACGTTGAGCGTCACATTAATTAGCGCTGTTATTCTGGCACATATGTTAAGCACAAAGTTTAACTAATAAGACTAAAGCTATTTAAGCTTGAGGTGACAGTAGCGTTCTTTATACTCTGCATTAAAAGTACGATACAAAATTGGAAATTACTTTCTGTACAGTAGTAAAATATATTGACGGTTATCGTAGCTTAGTTATTAGTGCTCCTGCCTACGAAGCTGGTGGTCCTGGGTTCGAATCCTGGTAAGTGCAAATATTTGCGTGATGAGCACGAACAACAAAAGTATGTATATCGTCTCCTGGTACCCATAGTACAAGCTTTGCTTAGTTTGGGGCTAAGATGATCTGTGTGACATTGTCCCTAGATATTATTAAACTTGAAAAAAAAATTAAGCCCACAATCCAACTTGCAATAAAGAAATAAAAGATTATTTTACAAACAGATTATTAAATCGTGACTTATATTTGATCATACGGAATTATTATTATAATTCCATACTACAATCAAATTCTGTATGATAAATCTATTTATTTATATATTTGTAGTCTTTAGGAAGAAAAAAACATGCGGACACAAAAAGACACAAAAAGTCTGCCGTCTTTGGGTACAGCCGATAGAAGTGAAAATCATTTTTACATTTCCATACTCGGAAAGTAGTGTTTATTTGATCTGAGTACCGAGTGGTAGATGCTACTTCCCACCTTTGGGTTATAAAGGCTCATAGTAAAATTATCGTAGCACATTATTCACACACGACCATCTGATCCCAAACTAAGCAGAGCTTGAACTATGGAAACCTGATAACTGATATACTACATATTATTTTACTTGTCTTTTGTAAATATATACTTACTAGCTGTGCCCCGCGGTTTTACCCGCGTTAAATTTTATAAATTATCACAGCTCCTCCCCCGTAGGTGATAGCGTGATAATATGTCGCCTATATGTTGACCCGACCTCTTAGTAATATTCATGCAAAATTGTAAGTAAATCCATGCAGTACTTTTTGAGTTTAGCCCGGACATACATACAGCCAAACAGACACACAGACAAAAATTCATAAAAACTATATTTTTTGCTTCGTTATCGACTGTAGATCACGCCTTAAGTATCCTTTTAAAAAAATATTCAATGTACAGTATTGACTTTCCTACTATTTTATTATATGTATAGATTTCGATATCGATTGTAGATCACGTCCCAATTATCCTTTTAAAAATATATTCGATGTACAGTTTTGACTTCCTACGATATTATTATAGTATAGATATAGATAATTACATCCAGACACAAGACAAAGAGACATGTTCATGCACACAAATATCTATCCTGGGTAAACCCACGACCTGCGGCGTGAAAAGCAAGCATTTAGCAACCAGGCCGACTGGCCCGTCAATTAATTGCTTCTGATTGATTTTCTATAGCCGACTGCCTAAAGTTCTATTTTTACAATTTATTCCCAGCATAGGAAAATGTGCGCAACGCACCTCTTTGTATATATAAACTCCTTGTATATAAATACTTTTTATATCTATTCTAATTTTGACGTGTTCTATATAGTAGTCTTTTGTTATGTCAGTTGGCTATGAGAGAAAAATTATTATACCATATTATATCTGAACCAGCTCTTTTTATAATTACCAGTCTATGCAGGGAATAAATTGTAAAAATAGAACTTTAGGCAGTCGGCTATAAAAAATCTTACATAATTAAGAAAATAAATTCACAACGCCGCTAAATAAGTTTTCACTTCAAAAATGCTGCGGTCATGTGAGTGTATAAACGGCCAGTGTGAATTAAGAACATTAGACCCTCCATCTTAAGAATGTTCTTGGTGGAGTGCGTCAGGACCCGAGCTGCTAGAATACCTTCAAAATTAATTTGATAGATGTTGGTTTTGTTCAAAGCATATATCAGAGCCTGCCTCGAATGCAGCTATCTTACTTTATAAAAAGTACATAAGGTTTTAAATTTCGAATAGTGTAAAGCTTTTATTGTATTAGGTTATGATGGGGCTGGCATGGTCGTATTGTGACCAAAAGCCCCTAAATTTATAATAGATAATAAAAAAATAAAAAAAAATCTTAAGAATATTCGATCAGGTCACGTATCCTGACGTAAGTTTAACATTTTTACCCATCCCAAAAAAAATTACAACTCCGCTAAAGAAATTTTTAATTCAATAATATATTTTATAGAATAAGACGATCACAGAATTAGCACTGGACCGCGACCGCTGTTACTAAGCGATAAACATATAGGATATGTTGTTCCATCTGTCTGTGAGATAAACTCTTATTTTCATTTCTCTGAGTATAGTAATAAATCAGACATATTCTCGGGGAATTACTGTAGGTGGGCTTGAAAAATATATCATCTTTGGCATAAGATAAAACCCATATTACTGTTGCCATTCATCTTTGTTCTTTCAATAGACAGTCTATAGAAAATAGCCCTTGGCACGTAATAAAGATAGTTTGACGTACAGAAGGTACACTTCGTCAAGAGACTGAAGTAAATAACAACTATGTTTGTAGCATCATAAGGTTCAATCTAGCTCGTTCAAGTGCAGAGTGTATTCAATGTTATAGAGCTATGGGCGTAAAACTTATGTCTGTGTGTATGTATGTGTCCTTCAGGTCGAGTTTCAGCCACGGCGGACAATTTCAATGGAGACTAGCCAATTCGCAGGAAATATTATAGTGCACAAGTGTGTGCGCAAACACAGGGGTACTTTCTATTTCATCGCTCTCATGATCCGATGGGACAACTAGTGACACGACCGGAAATAGGTCAGGTCAGGATCGACGGTTTTACGTGCTCTCCGAGGCAAGTGATTTTAAGATTTTTCCGTAAAGAAAATTTCTCAGTATCAGCCCGAAGTCTGGGAGTTGGTGGTATAACGGGGGTATTATTTTGGTCCAACCCGGGATTTAAACCCAGGATCTCATTATCTGTGGTTGAACACACTACTGCTAGACCAACGAAAACCGTCTGAGCACATTTCCCATCTGCGATGCGGAGGGATTTTGCGACGCCTTGTAGCGTAAATAGGGTTTCTGTAGTTATATCTAATTATTATTATTGTATTATATATATAGATTTTTATAATATTAGTTAAGAAGTTTAGATACCGGTCATATTCCGTTTTTAAACCATTAACTCTGTACAATGTTAAGTAACGTATATATTTTTGTTGAATCTCCCGAAAGATTCAATGACTAAGCTAAGTATTGAGTATAAAAGCTAACTCACACGTAAGCAAGTATATTAAATTCATAAGCTGTGACTAAAACACGTCCAAAGTTTCCACGTTTCGCCAAAACTCTCATCATTATGTCTACATCAGCCTTTTTCACACCTAAATAAACGTAAACAAAAAATAGGTCTTCGAATAAAGCGTTTTGCCGCGTCAATTTCGCATAATTTATCACGCAAACATGACTTAACATCGCCCTAATACTAAAACGGTGTATCCTACTTGTACTTACGACCTTTATCTTATAAGTAAACACGGAAGCTTTAAATACTGGCCAAGTGCGAGTCGGACTCACTCATGAAGGGTTCCGTAGCAGCAAGTTTTTCAGTTGATTAAATTAAAGGTAAATTGCGGTTTACGATTAATGACGTAAAAAACAAACTACTTACTAGATCTCGTTCAAACCAATTTCCGGTGGAAGCTTGCATGGCGATGTAAAACGGAACGGAAATTATTCAGTTTAGAATAAAATGATATTAGAAACCTCAATATCATTTTTGAAGACCTATCCATAATTACCCCACATGTCACGATGAAAAAAAAGTTTGAGTTTCAGTTCTATGTATGGGGAACCCCCAAAATTATTGCTCTTTTTCTATTCTTGTGTGAAAAACTTAATGCGGTTTATAGAATACATCTACTTATCAAGTGTCATCAGTAAAGCTCTTATAGTTTCGGAAAAAAGTGGCTGACCGACGGACAGACAGACATGACGAATCTATAAGGTTCCCGTTTTTGCCATTTGGCTACGGAACCCTAAAAAAGAACATCACTTAATATCTCCTAACGTATTTCTAAACAAAGGATTCCAGATTCAAATGCGTAGGGCAGTCGGCCCCCAAGTTATATAAACTTCCAAAATAGAATTTCGCCGTCGCAACCCGCTTTACGACTTGGCTCATAAAAGTGGGTGGGGAGGTCGTAAGGGGAACGCAGCATATTTTCACCTTTATTTCTAAAGGAAATTCGGGCCAGTTTGAGTGATGTTAATTTAAATATTTCGAGACATGTTTGACGTGTGGAGGTGTCTGTCGAGACGTTGTTGTGTAATCGTTTACGTACATTGAACTTAGATGGGTTTTTAAAGCCTATTTAGGTAGAATTTACAAAGAATGTGCAAATCACACTGATTTATAATTTACTTGTTTACCCGAACTTAGAATGTTTTGTGTCGAGTTTCTATAGTTTTTAGTTTTAGAATGGCTATGAGGCGCTCATAGTCAGATGCTCTCACCGGTCCGTAAGTGATTGGCGAGGTTAAGCAACTAGGCTCGCGGTCAGTCCATAGATGGGTGACCGCCAAAGTGGTTTAATTTCTGAGCGTCTCAGTGCTTCGGAGGGCACGTTAAGTTGTCGGTCCCGGTTGTAGCCATTAGGTAACAGTCGTTAAGCCATGTCAGAGGCCTACTAGGCGGCTTGAACAACTCTGACACCAGGGTAACCACTGCCCATACGATAAGTAAGTAAGATTTAGAATAACTACAGTACGAATACTAAGTCGCTGGGTCGCTCGCTGGGTCTTCTCAGTTGGGGCGCATTGGATCCGGTGGTAGCATTAAAGCGCGACCGTCGTTATTAACACAAGGTCCGTCATAATAATAATACCTTGATATAGACAGAACCATTGACAATATGTATTAAAAATATTAGACTTAAACTAGATAATTAAACATAATCTCTTGACAATAACTTGATACGAGCTAGCTAAATATCAATGCTATAATAAAATAAATTTTATAAATGTTTTCATACAATGTGTACCTAAATATCTATGTAACTAGAAATAATAATGTATACAACTATATTACTACAAACATGTTCTGGCTATTTACAAGCGCTTTTTTAAAGTCTACGTGAATAAAAACCTTTTTTATTTTATTTATTTTATTTTAAGTCAAATGCCGAATTGGTGGCTTGTATAACGTACGCTTTTGTTTTCGAATAACTACACTACGAATAACTGGGTACTGTGTTTACAATGTTAAGAATGTTCTTTTAGAATGTGTTCTGTGTTTAATCGTATGCCATTCTGTGTTCACTGAACTATGCATGTGTACCTACAACGTAACTTAATTCTATATATTTTGTAACATTTGTAAATAACTACAAAGAAAAATATATTTGTTAAGCGGGAAAGTATTACGTAATAACGAACTGTACTGACACAAGTTACGTAATAAAACACTAAGTTGCCAGCACATCCATCTACCCCAATCTGTCAAATTTCTTTTATAGTATTTCAACTTTATCACACAAGCATAAGGTTCACTTTCAATTGGGGAAATTTGACAGATTGGGGTAGCTTGATATGCTGGCGTCTGTACAAATGGATTTGCGTCTGTAACATAGTATTAAGTGTTGTAAGCATTTTAGGAAATGTTTTGTTTTATTGTAAGAGAATAAAGTTAAAATAAATAAATGTCTTTGGACAAATAACACACCGCCATCTGACCCCAAAGGTACAGCCTTTACTATGACAATCGACAACTGATAACTATACTTATAGATTTGTAAATCTATCATTGTATTTAACAACATAGTATTATAAAATAGAAGCTCTTCTAAATAGCCATAATTTGAATAACAAATTAACCAAATATTGGTTGGTAAATGCTTGCTTTACGCGCCGCAGGTCGTTGGTTCCTTTCCCACCCAGGACAGATATTTGTGTGCATGAACATATCTGTTTGTCCTGAGTCTGGGTGTAATTATCTATATAAGTATGTATTTACGAATAAAAGTAGTATATATATATATCAGTTATCTGATTTACATAGTACAAGATCTGCTTAGTTTGGGATCAGGGGCTCTACCGGCTAAGTAGCTGAACATCGATTTCTTAAATGGCGTTCAAATAAATAAAGGTTAAAATGACTTAATCAATCGCTAAATCGGCTTCAACGTTGACAATCGATTCCGGACCATTTATGACGTCACATGTGCTCATGGAAGCCGATTTAACGATTGATTAAGTAATTTTTAACCTCTATTTATTTGAACGCCATTTAAGAAATCGATGTTCGGCAACTTAGCCGGTAGAGCCCCTGATGGCCGTGTGTGAATAATGTCCCAGGATATAACATTATTATTATTTTCTATCTACTTTGATGATGATGTTACACGTTTCATGGCTACATGGCTACTGTTTGCAAGATAGGTAAATTGAATCAGTTTTCCACGCTTAAATATTTTCAAACTATTTCTTTTTTTTATATTTATTTTTAAATGTTTTCATATTAGACGGACGTAGGTCCACACAATGAAGATAGTCTCCCGCTAGACTAACGAAGCAGTCAAACTTTTACGAGCCCGGATGCAAAATATAAACGAATAAACACACTTTTCTACAATAATTTTTGTTGTTATTTTTGTTTGGAATGCATATCCGATATGGATAGATTTTTGATCCTAAAAACTGTTAACTGATATCATAAGACCTTATTACACACAGTTACGCAATAAATAATACTTTTAATGATGTGAAATAATGAAATTTATTCAGCACTTGGATATTAACATACACTTGTACTTGTCAAGCTCACAATGCAGTACATAAACATAGTCGAATACAGCATAATATTTACAAAAGAATTAATTAGTCCCTCTGTGCGGTCTGTTTTCTCAAATATATTTCTTAAATCCTAATGTTATATATATATAATATATTTCTATAATCCGTTATCTTGTATATCTATATAAATTACTAGCTGTGCCCGCGACTTCATCCGCGTGTTAATTAGTTTATTACGTTTTTTTTGTTTTTTTGTAAAATAAAAGACTTTCTAAAATAAAAATAGCCTAAGTTACTCCTTATTACATCAGCTACCTGCCAATTAAAGTCCCGTCCAAATCGGTCCAGCCATTTCAGAGATTAGCCGGAACAAACAGACACACAGACAGACAAAAATTGTGAAAAATGTTATTTTGGTGTATGTGCCGTATATATTCATATTAAGGTAGTAAAAGCCGGTTATTTCAATATTACAAACAGACACTCCAATTTTATTTATTTGTATAGATTAAGCTGTTCTACTATCGCGTGTCCGCTCACCTGGTGGCGGTGGCGGTGTAGCTATATATCTGCGTAGTTACATACCATTCTCCATAATAAGCTTATCACCACAACCACCGTCACCTAACGCAGGTGAGCATCTCTTCTTAGAAATCGAGCTAGGCTACACTAAACTCCTTCTTGGCGTTTATTATTGCCCATCATTGCGTGTTAACTACTTTTCTTCTTTTGAAAGGATTCTTGAGAACTTAACTCCGTCTTACGGTCACACTATCATCAAGGGTGATTTCAACACGTGTCTCCTCAAAAATGATTCCCGAGCTTTGTCCATACGTTCTATCGTACACTCCTACAATATGGCCATTCTGCCCTTAAATGCTACTCACCACTTTCCTAACTCTAATCCATCTCTTTTAGATCTTATGTTTGTATCTTCGCGTGAACATGTCGCAAAGCATGGGCAGTGCTGTGCTGACGCTTTTTCTTGTCATGATTTAATTTTTTTATCCTATAAAATACGTCCTCCCAAGGCAAAGTCAAAAATTCTTCTTCAGCGCAATTTTTCTGGCATGAGTCAAAGTGCTCTAAAGGAAGAAGCTTCCAATATATGTAGACTGGGAACCACTACTTACTTCTACATCAATCGACTTTAAAGTAAATTTCTTCAATTCTAAAATAAATGAACTTTACGACTTGCATGCGCCAATACGTGCTATTAAGGTTAAGCATCTACCGGCACCGTGGCTTAATGATAACATTAAGTCACTAATGCATAAAAAGCTTCAAGCGAAAGCTAAGAAAAAATGTTGTCCATCTGCTTTAAATACACAAAGATACGTCTCCATTCGTAATTTATGCAATAAGGTGTGTAGGAACGCACAACGCCAATATGTTCATGAATCCATCGAAAACGGTGATTCAGAAAAAGTCTGGAAATTTCTTAGATCTATGGGGGTTGACAAGACAAAAGAAAGTTCCATCCATAAAAATCTGGATATCAATTCCTTAAATCGACATTTCTCTTCTTCATCCAAATGCAACAGGATAACTAAAGACCAAACTATTAATTATCTTTCGTCACTACCAACACCCAATTACAATCCTATGGTTTTTAATCAAATACCCACTTGTGACATTAAGAAGAGCATTATGTCAATTTCATCGAAAGCCATTGGTAGTGATAACATTAGCTGTAATATGATCCTCCCTATCCTTGATGAAATCCTGCCCGTCCTGAGTCACATTTATAATTTCTCCATATCCAATGGGTGCTTTCCATCCCAATGGAAAGCAGCTTATATTATTCCGGTACCTAAGAAATCCAATCCTAAAGAATTCTCCGAATTCCGTCCCATATCTATCCTCCCCTTTCTCTCCAAAGTATTGGAACGGTTAGTTTATAACCAACTAAATGTTTTCCTCTGTAAAAACCAGCTCCTAAATCTATTACAATCTGGCTTCCGACCCGGTCATAGTACAGCTACTGCTTTGATCAAAATTACAGACGACATTCGTCTCAGCATGGATGAGAGCAATGTCACGGTACTTTCCTTACTAGACTTCAGTAATGCCTTCAACACCGTAGACTTTGACATCTTGCTTGGCATTATGCACTCACTTAATGTATCTCCAATGGTTATTGATTGGTTTCACAATTACCTGTTAGGTCGTCGGCAGCGTATTCGCGTAGAAGATACTTTTTCTTCATGGTGCGATATGACTGTCGGCGTACCGCAGGGAGGCGTGCTATCTCCATTACTTTTCGCTGTATTTATAAATGCTATCTCCCAAAACCTCAATTCTTCCTACCACCTCTATGCAGACGATCTCCAGATTTATACACAGGCATCTCTAGAAATGATATCGTCTGCTATCAATGTCATGCAGCATGATCTTGATACGATTTGTGAATGGAGTACGTCTTATGGACTTGAAGTTAACCCGGCAAAGACGCAAATAATTATAATTGGCAGCTCCAGAACTCTTGCTAAAATAGATTGGTCCTTGATACCTCAGATTAAATTTAATAATACAAGCATTCCCTACAGCGACACAGTGAAAAATCTAGGTATATTCATTGACAAAACATTATCATGGGGTCCTCAGCTTCAGGAAGTCAGTCGCAAGATATTTGCTTCCACAGGATCTTTGCGACGAATCCGAAACTTCCTTCCCACTGCCACTAAAATTGCGCTAGCACAATCTCTTCTTTTACCCATCCTTAACTATGCCGATACCAGCTATCCTGATCTCACCGAAGCCCAACTTGACAAACTCGAGCGCCTTCAAAATTTTTGCATAAGGTACATAATACAACATACATATAACAAATAAGGTTACATAATACAACATACATATAACAAATAAATACTTATATAAATACATACTGGATACATACATGGATTGTGCTCGCCTTATTCTTACAGGCAAATCATTCCAAAGACACACAGCTTGGAATGTAAACGATTGCCCGTAGAAGTTTGAGGAATGTTTAGGCATTTTGAGTCGCAAGTTTTCTGATGACCTCAGGGATCTTGAATGTGTGTTATGAAGGAACTCGAACCGTTCTTTGAGATAAAGTGGGGTGGTAGGATTAAACAATGTACTGTATAGAAGCATTAAAATATGAGCCACTTGAGCTTGGTGCGAAATTCTGAAACATGGTCATATTTGCGCAAACCAAATATAAACCTTATGCAAAAATTTTGAAGGCGCTCGAGTTTGTCAAGTTGGGCTTCGGTGAGATCAGGATAGCTGGTATCGGCATAGTCAAGGATGGGTAAAAGAAGAGATTGTGCTAGCGCAATTTTAGTGGCAGTGGGAAGGAAGTTTCGGATTCGTCGCAAAGATCCTGCGGAAGCAAATATCTTGCGACTGACTTCCTGAAGCTGAGGACCCCATGATAATGTTTTGTCAATGAATATACCTAGATTTTTCACTGTGTCGCTGTAGGGAATGCTTGTATTATTAAATTTAATCTGAGGTATCAAGGACCAATCTATTTTAGCAAGAGTTCTGGAGCTGCCAATTATAATTATTTGCGTATTTGCCGGGTTAACTTCAAGTCCATAAGACGTACTCCATTCACAAATCGTATCAAGATCATGCTGCATGACATTGATAGCAGACGATATCATTTCTAGAGATGCCTGTGTATAAATCTGGAGATCGTCTGCATAGAGGTGGTAGGAAGAATTGAGGTTTTGGGAGATAGCATTTATAAATACAGCGAAAAGTAATGGAGATAGCACGCCTCCCTGCGGTACGCCGACAGTCATATCGCACCATGAAGAAAAAGTATCTTCTACGCGAATACGCTGCCGACGACCTAACAGGTAATTGTGAAACCAATCAATAACCATTGGAGATACATTAAGTGAGTGCATAATGCCAAGCAAGATGTCAAAGTCTACGGTGTTGAAGGCATTACTGAAGTCTAGTAAGGAAAGTACCGTGACATTGCTCTCATCCATGCTGAGACGAATGTCGTCTGTAATTTTGATCAAAGCAGTAGCTGTACTATGACCGGGTCGGAAGCCAGATTGTAATAGATTTAGGAGCTGGTTTTTACAGAGGAAAACATTTAGTTGGTTATAAACTAACCGTTCCAATACTTTGGAGAGAAAGGGGAGGATAGATATGGGACGGAATTCGGAGAATTCTTTAGGATTGGATTTCTTAGGTACCGGAATAATATAAGCTGCTTTCCATTGGGATGGAAAGCACCCATTGGATATGGAGAAATTATAAATGTGACTCAGGACGGGCAGGATTTCATCAAGGATAGGGAGGATCATATTACAGCTAATGTTATCACTACCAATGGCTTTCGATGAAATTGACATAATGCTCTTCTTAATGTCACAAGTGGGTATTTGATTAAAAACCATAGGATTGTAATTGGGTGTTGGTAGTGACGAAAGATAATTAATAGTTTGGTCTTTAGTTATCCTGTTGCATTTGGATGAAGAAGAGAAATGTCGATTTAAGGAATTGATATCCAGATTTTTATGGATGGAACTTTCTTTTGTCTTGTCAACCCCCATAGATCTAAGAAATTTCCAGACTTTTTCTGAATCACCGTTTTCGATGGATTCATGAACATATTGGCGTTGTGCGTTCCTACACACCTTATTGCATAAATTACAAATGGAGACGTATCTTTGTGTATTTAAAGCAGATGGACAACATTTTTTCTTAGCTTTCGCTTGAAGCTTTTTATGCATTAGTGACTTAATGTTATCATTAAGCCACGGTGCCGGTAGATGCTTAACCTTAATAGCACGTATTGGCGCATGCAAGTCGTAAAGTTCATTTATTTTAGAATTGAAGAAATTTACTTTAAAGTCGATTGATGTAGAAGTAAGTAGTGGTTCCCAGTCTATATTGGAAGCTTCTTCCTTTAGAGCACTTTGACTCATGCCAGAAAAATTGCGCTGAAGAAGAATTTTTGACTTTGCCTTGGGAGGACGTATTTTATAGGATAAAAAAATTAAATCATGACAAGAAAAAGCGTCAGCACAGCACTGCCCATGCTTTGCGACATGTTCACGCGAAGATACAAACATAAGATCTAAAAGAGATGGATTAGAGTTAGGAAAGTGGTGAGTAGCATTTAAGGGCAGAATGGCCATATTGTAGGAGTGTACGATAGAACGTATGGACAAAGCTCGGGAATCATTTTTGAGGAGACACGTGTTGAACCGGATGACTGTTCGTGCCACCCGAAGCTTACTGCCTGGGGTGGCACGGACCGTCAACGCATTTCTTCTCATGCGACCGGGCGGGATGGCAGGTTGCGGATAGCCTAGCCCTGACTGCGGGACCGACCTGAAGTCGGTCCTGTATCCAGGGTGCCCAAATTTCCAAAGGGTCCCGGACAGGAGAAGTTCCCGCAAGTCAAATCCCAGGCCTAGGGAAACCCAAACCCGACTTCCCATGCTCCCAAACTTTTCCAAACTCCCTCCCTCCTTATCCCTTTTCCACGTCGGTCCAGAGGAGGGGTAACCTTGTTTCCAAAAAAGCCCACCACCGTCGGAAAAAAATGAAGCAGGTAGGAAAAACAATTCCCCAGGTGGGTCCCGGCCGAGCCGGGGAGTCCCACACCGAGTCATCGGTCAGCTCCCATCGTATCCTGGGGGGGAGCACCCAACTGCCAAATTTTAATGCCGCGCCTTCAGCGCGGTCGGCTGCTTTAGCGCCCCTGACACTGGCTGTGACTCACGCGCCACACGACACGATCTCGGCAGCGACACACGCGCCACTTGACACCCGAACGGCTGCGACTCACGCGCCAAAAATACGGACACAGAACGAGCCGTCCACGAGTGCCTGGCAACAGAGCCTCGTCAGGAACAGCGTCACGAATAACCCGGACAACGACAAAGACGACGCCCGACTCTCAAGTCTCGGTGGCGAACTCCGTGCGCTGGCACTCCAGCGCGAGAAGATCGACACCAGACTGACAGAACTGATTGAGAAAGAGACGGGATCTGAGTCGGGACCGAGTGGCTCCTCCTCTGCCGATGAAGTACGCCTGCTGACACACAAGCGAGAAAAAATCATGGCCAGGGAGGGGAAACTCAACAGCCGTATGCGCGCAATACGCGAAGGCGACAGCCAGCGCGACGCGCAAGCGGCAGTTGAAAGAGCAGTACGCGACCAGTCGCTAGTACGCGAAGGGAACACCCAGCGCGAAAAGCAACCGGACGCGGAAACGCGCGGACAGGCACTTCTACGCGAAGGGGAAACCCAGCGCGAGATCTCCCTGCCCGTGACTAAACCCAGCGGACCCGCTGATCAGACCCGAGACGACACGACAAGACCAAAAGACAGGCCCCGGAACAGGAAGAGAGGGAAGCGGGCTGGAGTCTCACGCAATGCGGCCTTGACAGAAATTCTGTCAAGCACCTCTGACCCGCAACCAAGCACGAGTGGCATGGGTGCGGCAAAGAGAGTGCGCCCGGACGACTCGGCTTCACCGAGTGGTCTACAGGGAGGCCCCAAACGCGTGAGGATCCAATCCGCTCAAGGGGAGCGGAGAACCTACGCGCTGGCTACAAAGGACATACCGGCGGAGCTGGCCGTAGCTATCTGCTTCTCTCCTCCTTCCAGAGACATGACCACCGAAGAAGCGACTCACGTACAGAAGACCTTGGAAAACCTCGTCATGGACACTGACCCCACTAGCCCACTCCCGGCCTTCCGCGGATATCCTCGGATAGCGGATGGCACCGTGCAGATGTGGTGCGAGGACAGACATGCCTTGACCTGGTTGACTCTGAATGTTCCAAAGATTACGATGCCGCACACTGATCTGACACTGACCGTGATGAAACAGGCCGACATACCTACCCGTGTCCGAGCCGCGCTCTTCGTACCCAGGTACAATGGAGATATAGCGTGGCTACAGAGCGTTCTGAAACGTCAGAACACCTGGTACGACATAGGTAGGTGGACCTTATACAGGGCGACAGCAGTCGGTGGCGATAACTACGGGACTTATTTGACCCTGGGTATCCCACCGGATGAGGCCGAAAAAGTCTTGGCGCGGGAGCGACGAGTAGCGTACCTTTTAGGTTCGATATACGTCCGCTTCTACCCCAAGACCCAACCCTCAGACACCCGAACTGACACCACTAACCCGACAGACCAAACACCGACACCGACACCGACACAGACAGACCTACCCACGACTGACGACATGACACAACTAGAGGAGGAGATGGCGAGGGCCGCGATGGCTGACAGTGTACCACCCGAGTCACCTGGGTGGACCGAGCAACTGCTCGCATCTTCACCGGATGTAGGCGATCACAGGATGGGGGAGGGAGACAGGATACCCGATGGATCCGTCTCGCCCTAACTCCACCCGGCCGCCGCCACCCTCGCCCCCTCCCCTAGAAATAATACAAACAAATCTCCAGCATAGCCAGACTGCCACGGCTAGCCTGCGCAGGGCGCTGGAGACAAAACCAAATACGGTCGCACTGATCCAGGAGCCGTGGGTCAGAAACAACAGAATATGCGGCCTCAGTAACATCGGAGGTAAGCTGATCCTAGACACACATGGCACTGGAACACCAAGAACCTGTGTCTACATACCTAAAGATATACCCACAACAACACTCACCCAATTCTGTTCCAGAGATTTAACAGCTATCAGGCTCCAGACACAAGGCGAGGCCCCGGACATCGTACTGGCCTCAATATACATGCCAGGCGACGACGAGGTTTGTCCACCAAGAGAGATGGCTGACCTGGTAACCACTGTGAGGGCACAAATCTGGACCTAATAATCTGCACAGACTCAAATGCTCACCACCCACTTTGGGGCTGCGACAAGCCAAACCCTAGAGGAGAGGTACTATGCACATACTTATTCTCCACTAATCTTAACATTATAAATCGCGGCTCGGAACCCACATGGGTCACAGTCCGTGGACAAAGCATCATAGACCTAACGCTGGCCACGTTAGGCGCGACGAACCTCATATCTAACTGGCACGTATCAGATGAACCTTCTTGCTCCGACCATAGAAGGATTCGTTTTATACTCTTAACCACTCCAAAAAAACCCGAACCAAAGCGAAATCCGCGACGAACAAACGTCACCAGATACAAAAAACTTCTAGCTACACTATTAGCTAAGCATAAAACACCCACAAACATAACAAATCCCACACATCTTGAAAACACTGTAACAAAACTATCAAATTACATAATTGAAGCATACCACGCTTGCTGCAAACTAAGGGTTCCATCCAACAGGAGCAAGGGAAGCTCCTGGTGGAATGCCGAACTTAGCGAACTTAGGAAAACACTGCGCAAACAATTTAATAGAGCCAAAAACTCAAGATTCCCAGAAGACTGGGAGACATACAAAACAACACAACACACCTTCAAAAAGGAAATCAGAAGGGCCCGAAGAACAGCCTGGCGCCAATTCTGTGACAACATAGAATCAAATGATGAGGCAGCACGTGTAAGGAAGATCCTATCAACTGATAAAGATCGTAACCTTAGCACGTTAAAAAAGCCAGACCACACATACACATCAACAGACTACGAAACCAGTAAGGTACTTTTAGAAACACACTTTCCAGACTGCAAAATCTCAGAGAACAGATAATGGATGGATGAAACAATATGGACACCAACCGACCAAGACTGGTACAACTCCCGGAGCATAGTAACAGAGGAAAGGATAAGATGGGCAATTAGAACCTTCCAACCATATAAGTCAGCAGGCCTGGATGGCATATTCCCGGCCCTGCTGCAATGGGGGATGGACCACCTTCTACCATGGTTAGTAGAGATCTACCGAACCTGCATAGCGCACAGATATGTGCCGCTGGCATGGCGCGAGGTAAAAGTTATCTTTATACCAAAACCCGGAAAAACTGACTACACAGAACCGAGAGCATACAGACCCATAAGTCTGACATCTTTCCTACTGAAAACCCTTGAGAGGCTCTGTGACAGATACATTCGGGACGGAGCTCTCCGAGTAAAACCACTCCACAAACAACAGCATGCTTACTCTACAGGCAAATCCACAGAGTCTGCACTGCACAGCGTAGTCGCTAAGATCGAATGCGCAGTGGACCACAAAGGTTCCTCTCTAGCTGCCTTCCTGGACATTGAAGGCGCTTTTGACAAAACCATCTTCCACAGCATCAGCATGGCCCTAGAGAAACACGGCGTCAACTCAACCCTAACTGGCTGGATTAATAACATGCTCAGTTTGAGGGCTGTACAAGTTACAGTGAACGACACCACAAGGGCCATTGTGGCAAAGGGATGTCCACAAGGTGGTGTTCTATCGCCACTTCTGTGGAACCTTGTTGCAAATGAACTGATCGAACGACTAAACAATAAAGACTACTTTACCGTTGGCTATGCTGACGATATCACCATAATTATAAACGGAAAACATGAAAACACCTTATGCAATCTCATGCGCCAAGCCCTAAAAATAGTAGAGCAATGGTGCACGGAATACCAACTATCGGTAAACCCCACAAAAACACAATTAATACTCTTCACAAAAAAAAGGAAGCTGGCAACACTTCAGTTACCAAAATTTTTCGGCACAACCCTGACCCTTTCAACTGAAACCAAATATCTGGGCATATATTTGGACAAACAACTGAATTGGGCAAAACACACTGAATACTTGACCACCAAAGCCAGCATATCAATGTGGCAGTGTAAGCAACTGCTGGGAAAAAACTGGGGCATTAGCCCTAGGGTCACCTACTGGCTATACACCTCTGTTATCAGACCACTCGTCACATACGGCTCGCTGGTCTGGTGGCCCAGGACCAACTTGAGCTCAAATCAAAAAGAACTAGAAAAGCTGCAGCGACTGGCA
Source organism: Pseudoips prasinana (assembly GCA_951640165.1). Lineage (NCBI taxonomy): Eukaryota > Metazoa > Arthropoda > Insecta > Lepidoptera > Nolidae > Pseudoips > Pseudoips prasinana. The sequence continues at coordinate 8,962,000 of OX621259.1, read as the reverse complement.
TGTGTAGCAATCACTGGCAGCATGAGAACAACACCCACCGCCGCCCTACAAGCAATGCTGGGACTGCCACCCCTACATCTTACTGTGCAGGAGGATGCAACCATAGCAATCTTTAGACTCAGCATGAACGACACCCTAAACAATGACCCTAGAATAAAGCATACTCGTATTCACGAAGACGCGATCAAACGGCAACCCATGATGGCATCACCTAGTGATAAAATCTTAAAAACACACCATTTCCAGAAGCACTACAATATACAACTCACTGAAGAAGAATGTGACCATCCGAACCCAACGGAGATAAGAATCTACACTGATGGGTCAAAAACCGACTCCGGAACAGGAGTGGGAGTTTTCTCAAATGACCTGAACATCAAAATATCAAGGCCCCTAAGTACGTTCAACACTGTATACCAGGCTGAGTGTGTTGGCATCATCCTTGCAGCACATGCAATTAAGGCTAGAAAAATCACAAACACCTGCATACGCATACTATCTGATAGCGCATCAGTACTCCAATCCTTGGAAAGATACCACTTTGCCTCGGGATTAATACTGGAATGCCATAACGCACTGGAACATGTTGTGGGACACTACAACAACACAATAACTCTACAATGGATCAAAGGACACAGCGGGTCGCTGGGCAATGATGCAGCTGACGAGCTAGCCAGGAGAGGCTCAAACACAGCGGCCATTGGACCGGAACCAACTGTGCCCATACCCTTCACTCAAATACGTAGATGGCTACAAAAACACACACACACACACAGTCCGAGATCTGGTGGTCCTCAGCATCGGGCTGTAGACAATCCAAAGAAGCAATGCCATGCCTGGATGGTAAGCTGAAGCGGCGTCTACTACGGCTCAACAGGAAAAACCTACGAGTTGTGGTGGGGACCATCACCGGACACTGCTCACTCAACAAACACTTTCACACTATTGGCATAACTGACAGCCCTCTGTGTAGAGCGTGCATGGACGCTGACGAAACGGTCGCGCATGTGCTCCTCGAGTGCACAGGCATCGTGAAAATCCGGAGAGAAACCTTGGGCTCACCAAGAACTCTTCCGGAGGCCCTGAGAAGTTTGGGAGATCTAATATGCTTCTGGAAGGAGGTGGGCTGGATGGAGTAAAGGCCACCGTGGCTTACGTACAATGGTCCACATCGGGACTAAGTGCGGAAACCAGACCCACTGGCATATTGGTGGGTCAAGATGATGATGATGATGATGATGATGATGACACGTGTTGAAATCACCCTTGATGATAGTGTGACCGTTAGACGGAGTTAAGTTCTCAAGAATCCTTTCAAAAGAAGAAAAGTAGTTAACACGCAATGATGGGCAATAATAAACGCCAAGAAGGAGTTTAGTGCAGCCTAGCTCGATTTCTAAGAAGAGATGCTCACCTGCTCCAAGCTCAAGTGGCTCATATTTTAATGCTTCTATACAGTACATTGTTTAATCCTACCACCCCACTTTATCTCAAAGAACGGTTCGAGTTCCTTCATGACACACATTCAAGATCCCTGAGGTCATCAGAAAACTTGCGACTCAAAATGCCTAAGCATTCCTCAAACTTCTACGGGCAATCGTTTACATTCCAAGCTGTGTGTCTTTGGAATGATTTGCCTGTAAGAATAAGGCGAGCACAATCCATGTATGTATCCAGTATGTATTTATATAAGTATTTATTTGTTATATGTATGTTGTATTATATACATATATATATATATATATATATATATCAATAAATTTATATTACATATTAATATGTAAATATATTATGATTATAAATATATATATATATGTAATACCTACGAGCTGTAGGCGTTACTTCAAGATTATTTTCGTACTTTTCGCTCTTAATCTACTAGACTAGTCTATTAATATTTACTATTTCTTTCTTAAATTGCTACACCCCTATCTCTCGTTTAATTGTTCTTCTTGCTGATTTTTTTCATCCTAAGGTTGTCTGGAAGAGATCGCAGTTAGCGATAAGACCGCCCATTGTACCATATTTAATATAACTGTTTACTTTAAATGTAAAACTTGGTGTACAATAAAGAGTATTTGTATTGTATTGTATTACTTACGCCTTTTTTTATTAAAACCAATAAAATATTTTACTCGTAGTTGTCAACTAAAGAGAACATTTCAAACAGTCGGTCCCTGTTGCAATGAAAACATTTATAACAATCGTAACTTGTATTCCGAAACCTAATAGAATTTGGCACTCTGTGTCTGAACTAACCGTCTTCTCTGTTACTTGTTCCCTATGGAATTGGAGGTCAGACGACAGACGTATATGTAGATCTGGTACCTAGCTGCAACAGGTTAAACTAGGATCCGATTCAGAGTTTGAGATAAAGACAAGGAAAGGCTCATTCTAAACATAACCCACGTGTACCCACCCACGTAATAATAATAATATCTGGGGACAATGTCACACAGATCATCCTAGCCCCAAACTAAGCAAAGCTTGTACCATGGATACCAGGCGACGATATACATACTTATATAGATAGATAAATACATATATACATAGAAAACATCCATGAATCAGAAACAAATATTCGTGCTCATCACACAAATATTTGCACTTACCGGGATTCGAACCCAGGACCACCAGCTTCGTAGGCAGGAGCACTACCAACTAGGCTATGGTGACCGTCAAATATTATTAGACTCAATGCACAAATTAACAGGCGAATATAATAATAATATTTTAATGTAGAAATAATTTTAATATAATACTAACATCGTAATATCCCACACGGCCGTCTGATCTCAAACTAAGTAGAGCTAGTATGTACTATGGAAACCAGATAACAGATATATTACATAATCAGTATATGCTTGCCTTTCATGCCGAAGATCGTGGTTCGATTTCCACTCAGGGGCTCTACCGGCTAAGTCACCGAACATCGACATCTTAAATGGCGTTCAAATAAATAGTGGTTAAAAAATACTTAATCAATCGTTAGTCAAAGTCAAAGTCAAAGTCAAAGTAAGTTTATTCCGTAAAAAATTTACATTTATGTGGAATCGTCATAATCAGCTTCAACGTTGACAGTCGATCCCGGACAATTTATGACGTCACATGTGCTCATGGAAGCCGATTTAACGATTGATTAAGTAATTTTAACCTTTATTTATTTGAACGCCATTTAAGAAATCGATGTTCGGCGACTTAGCCGGTAGAGCCCCTGGATAGATATTTGTGTGCATGAACGTGTCTGTTTGTCCTGAGTCTGGGTGTAATTATCTATATAAATATGTATTTACAAATGAAAAGTAGTATATGTATACTACATATACTATTAGTTATCTGGTTTCCATAGTATAAGCTCTGCTTAGTTAGGGATAAGATGACAGTGTAAAAATAGTGTCCCAGGATATTATTTATTATTATTCTAAACATCACCCATGTTTGTAGGGTCCGAATATTATTCAACTCAACGCACATCAAGGACATCTTGTTAAAATAAATATAAATAATACATATAATAAAATCGTACAAGAGTCAAAACAGTACTTTGAATATTTTTTTTAAAAGGATACTTAGGGCGTGATCTGCAAATGATGTCGAAGACAAAAATAGAATTTTAAGATTATTGTCTGTTTGTCTGTATGTATGTCCGGGCTAAACTCAAAAAGTACTGCATGGATTTACTTCAAATTATGCATGAATATTACTAAGAGGTCGGGCCAACATATAGGCTACATATTATCACGCTATCACCTACGGGGGAGGAGATGTGATAATTTATAAAATTTAACGTGAGTAAAACCGCGGGGCACAGCTAGTAAATAATATTAACAGTGGGATATAAAAATAACATTTTATTATTTATTTTATTCGTATTAAAATACCCTTCTGTAATATATTGTAAATAATAGTGGTAATAAACATGTGATATCGTAATATTTTAATATAGATATAATTTTAATAATAGCCGAATTTCGGCTACGGCGGCCAGTCCCAATAGAGATTAGCTATCTGCACGGGACATATTAAAGTGCACAAGTGTGTACGCTAACACAGAGACACTTTCTATTCCATCATTCTCATGATCCGATGGGACGCCTAGCGACACGACCGGAAGGAGGTCAGGTACAGGACCGACGGCTTTACGTGCTCTCCAAGACACGGGGTATAATACCGCCAAATCCCAGACTTCGGGCTGATGCTGATTTTTTTTCTTTTTACAGAAAAGTCCCAAAATCACTTTTGTCCCAACCCGGGATTTGAATCCAGGACCTCGTTCTCTAGACCAACCAGATATACCAACTACTCGAACCGGCCGGTTAATTAATAAATGTATTTGAGACGGTCACCGTAGCCTAGTTGGTAGTGCTCCTGCCTACGAAGCTGGTGGTCCTGGGTTCGAATCCCGGTAAGTGCAAATATTTCTGTGATGAGCACGAACATTTGTTTCTGAGTCATAGATGTTTTCTATGTATTTAAGTATTTATCTATCTATATAAGTATGTATATCGTCGCCTGGTACCCATAGTACAAGCTTTGCTTAGTTTGGGGCTAGGACGATCTGTGTGACATTGTCCCTAGATATTATTATTATTATTATTAGGCATTCCTATCTTGTCCATCACATTAGTTATTTCTGAGTCATCATTCCATCTAATATACGTCTCAATTGCTCAGTTTCTAGAAATATAACAAATGTAAAAGGACTTTGCCCCTTGCCACCCCTAATATTATAACAATATTATTTCCTCCGTCTAACTTAAGAAGAAAATATGACGGTTTCAACTCATTTTATTACCCTGCTTCTTAAAACTTGCGCTAAATCACATCTCAAGTACATTCAACAAAAACTAACATGAGCTGTTGAATACTGAAAGTTTTGTAGAGTCACGTAAAAGTATTTACAGCTCTACACATTGTAGAGCTAAGAGCAAGTAGAAGTTATCATCTAGTTACAAGTTATAGTATCGAAGCGGTGGCCACGTTTAGAAAGTAAAATTGTACTCCCTTGGCTTTTCTTATCTCTGTTCACAATCATTTCACAGACTAATTTAATGTAGTGAGACTTATTAGTACGAGAACCAATTAGAATGCATGAGACCAGGATTGTTATCAGAATTATCAACATAAGAGTATATGGTCATCGTAGCCTAGTTGGTAGTGCTCCTGCCTACGAAGCTGGTGGTCCTGGGTTCGAATCCCGGTAAGTGCAAATATTTGTGTGATGAGCACGAATATTTGTTTATGAGTCATGGATGTTTTCTATGTATATAAGTATATATCTATCTATATAAGTATGTATATCGTCGCCTGGTACCCATAGTACAAGCTTTGCTTAGTTTGGGGGTAGGATGATCTGTGTGACAGTGTCCCTAGATATTATATTATTATTATTATTACGTAAAGAGTTAAAGTAGGTCCACTGCTGGACAAAAGAATGAAGAGATATGCCATAATCGCCACGCTTTATGCCACGCAGACGGGTTGGCGATCGCACATATTCCCACGGACGATATTTACGCCCACACGGAATGAAATGGGGTGATGTTATTCTATGCCGTCACCACACACCGTAATATTATATTATACTAATAATATTATTATAAATGCAAAACTTTGTGAGTCTAGATGTATGGATGTTTGTTCCTCTTTCAATAAAAACTATGGAACGGATTTTGATAACACTTTCTACACAAGACTTTTACACCAAAATACACATCACCCTTATATTATAAAGGCGAAAGTTGGTGAGTGAGAGTGTGTATATGTTTGATTTTTATAAAATTTGGTATAGATTTAGCTCACATCCTGGATTAATACATAGGCTATAATTTATAAAGCTTAACACGGGTAAAACCGCGGGGCACAGCTAGTATATATATTCAAAGTTAAAAAATTTCTATTATACGTCTAAATGAGTGGGATTTATACATCAAATGTCTTAACTTATTCACCGGAATGTTTCTAGTAATAAGTTTGTGCATTTAAATCTTCCCATCCCCTTCATCAAACAAAATGGAACATAAAATGATAAGATGAAGGCTTGGTTGGATAGTTTTGGGCTAAATGCTATTTTTGTAGTACTAAAGTATTCGTACAGACGCCAGCACATCCAGCTACTCCAATCTGTCAGATTACTTTTATAGATTTTCAACTTTATCACATAAGCATAAGGTTCACTTTCAATTGGGCAAATTTGACAGATTGGGGTAGCTTGATTTGCTGGCATCTGTACTATATATCGGTGCACGGTTCTTTGACGTTTCGTATAAAGTTTGTATAATTTGATGTGTGCATGGCTGTGGACAGTTACGGCCTTATTTAAAAACGCTACTTAAATTTAACCCAGCCGTTTAGCCATGGGTTATCAAAATGTTCATTTAATAACCCGATTTAATTTTGACAAGCTGTTAAGCGGTGGGTAATTACTGACAAAATTTAAACCGCGTCTTTAGACCTAGTTTAAGTGGGAAAGATGGCGGATTTTATGTGCATCAGCTGACGTTTTTCTGACGTTTGTGCGTGAAATGAGGTTTTATGGAAGAGTTTAGCTGTTTAACATTTTAAAATTAATACTGAATTCCAATTGGATTCATTTACACAAACTTGAAATACTACCTAAGTAAATGCTTGAAAATACACCGTCACGATCATTGATCTATCCTTCATGTCTACCATAGAGAAAAAATCATAAAATTTTGGCACATCATCCGAATTAGTTGATTCATTTTGGTCAAGCTCTATACCAGTCCCAAAAATGTTGACAGAGTAAAATAAAATAACGTTTCTTAACTGAGAAACCTTTAAGTAGGGTTTTAAATAGAAATAGTTGAGCGCGGTTCAATTGGTTGAGCGGGGTTTACCTGAGCCATGGTTAAGCGGCGGATCACGGCATTATCACACTTTCACGTTTATATATAAAGGTGAAAGTTTGTGAGTGTGTGAGTGTGTATGTTTGTTGCTTTTTCACAGACGTGAAAAAGCAACAGGCCAAATGTGCCCCTCAAACTATATGTGCCCCGCAGTTAATCGCTCCAGGCATATAGACATATGCCTGGAGCGATTTTAATAAAATTTGGTATGGAATTAGCCGACACCCTGGATTAACTGCGGGGCACATATAGTTTTAAATAAGAAACTTATAGTTAAAGTTGTATATTAAACTTTTGAATGGTTTGAAAACACAAGAAAACTTAAATTATGCAACGTTTTAGCTTTCCATTTCCATCAAAACAAGAGTACTCCAGTGCCAACAAACAAACTGTACCCCTGAGATCAACGCGGTCTTCAAAATTTGTAACTCAAAATCACAGAGTTAAGAAAATCTTTTTATTACTCTGTTACAGCATCATCGCGACACAGCTCACGACGAATTTAAAATAGCTCTCTGAACCAGCTATATATACTTTGAATTTAGTGGGTAAGGCTTCTGAAATACTTCGCGAAAATTCATGAGGTAAGAAATGATAACCAACATTTTAAAACGAAATTTCCAATATTTAAAATATGAAATGATAAATTTAGTGCAGACTTTTAATTTGAATGTATATTTTTAACTTAAACTCTACAATGTAAGTTGTTTAAGCACATTGCAAGCTACTTAAGAGCTGCTATTCAACTTGGAACTATATATCACTTTAGGTGATAACCTTCATAATTCGTTATTTTAGAAACAAGATCCAATTAACATATGACAAAACTTGAAAAACAATTTAATAACTTTATTTGTACGAGCATAACTTTAAAATTATATCCTATTTATATAATAATTAGTATATAATCATAGTGAGAGCAAGTAGGAACTTTAACATGTTATGTAAGAAGTTAGACTTTTCTTAAAAAATATAGATATTCATTAGTTAGATGATACTTTATTTCCTATATTTTTTTTCGTCAAAAGACAACGTAAAGTACAAAGGGATTAATTTATTTATACCAGTGCTATAAATAAATTAATCCCTGTGTACTTTAAAGACATATCATTGATGGACACAAATTACACCCAGGTGCAAAACAGCTATTTATGAGCCACAGAAATAGTTGACCTGCGCGGGAATCGAACCCGGGACAAAGTGGTGAGGCGACTGTCTTAGCAGCTGCGCCACACGTGCAGTCATTATATAAGTTTTAATTGACTTTATAGAAATCAATAAATTAATTTAACAAAGGATATGCTGACGTATTATAATTGTTTCCTTTATTATTCAATTTAGTACATCATTAATAATAACAATTATTCTAGAACTATAATAATAATTAAGTTAAGCCTTGTTTCTTTTTTGGTTTGGTTGATTCTAATAAATATATAAATAAGTTCTTGTTATTGTTACACTAATATAACATAGGCGAAAGGTTGTGTGTGTGTGTGTGTGAGTGTGTATGTTTGTTACTCTTCCACGCAAAAACTACCAGACGGATTTCTGATGAAACTTTGTAGTAACATAGCTTATATATACGAATAACACATAGGCTATAATTTATAAAGTTTAACGCGGTTAAAACCGCGGGGCACAGCTAGTATATTATAAAATATAACTACTAATAAATAAAATTTTAAATATTACTAGCTGTGCCCCGCGGTTTTACCCGCGTTAAACTTTATAAATTATCAAAGATCCTCCCCCGTGATAATATGTAGGTAGCCTATATGTTGACCGACCGCTTAGTAATATTCAAGCAAGATTTGAGTTAAAAATATGGAGTACTTTTTGAGTTTAGCCCGGACATACATACAGACAAACAGATAAACAGACCAAAATTCTAAAAACTATATTTTTGGCTTCGATGGCACGATCCTTGTTAAAAATATTCAATGTACAGTTTTGACTTTCCTACGATCTTATTATTTAGGTATATATATGTTAGAAGTATGTGATCAGATTTAATAAACTTATTTTATAAGGGTTCAATTTAAAGAAAAAATGTGGGCTGAGTACTTGTCTCACCGTCTAAATTTTACTGAAGAAAGTTAATTTAAACCAAAAATAACTAAAGATTGAGCGCAATAATAATAAATGGGCGATGAAAGGTAGAAATAACTTTTCCTAGTTGCCCTTAAGGCTCCTAGGAAAAGTTATTTCTACCTTTCATCGCCCATTTTTAATATCTTAATAACATCTATTTATATTTTATATTGAATCTCAGCTATTTCAAACGTTTGGAAGAATCTACCCACATGTCTTCCCGGCTTACAAGATCTCAAAAATAAGTAGGGTGTTGCCAATTGAAGGTACATTTTTAAAAATAGAACCTATTTTGAAATGTGGGTAACACAAAATCGGGGATCGTAGAATTATTATAGATTCTAGACATCTATATGAAAACGAACTGATCAGACATAAAGATGTGATAAAATCTAGACTGCTTAGAGTGATAAATTAAAAACTAAGAAAATATTTAAGTACAGTAGTGGATTATGTAAAAGGGAAAACTAGAACAGTCTACAGTAACTTATTATTACGGAGAAAAGATTCACCAATATATAATTCCTAAGGTATGTAACAAACATGCGATATTAAAAGAAGAAAAGAAAATTAAATGTTAATTAGAATTATAAAGAAATATTTCAGAAATCTTGGGATTAACTAAAAATAAAATACAAAATAATATTTCATTCACAGTAATGTAATAAAGCTAGCTTTTAAGATTAGAATTTTAAGTGTATAGGCCTACAGACTGCATTGCAGTTTGGCGCGTAAAAATAATAGTAAAATATTTAATAATTACTTTTAATAAATAAATAAAAATCTTCTTCGTCAGAACGCAGTCTTCAAGTTTTCACGTCGTTATTCAATGCGTGATAAATTATTTATTACTACGACTTAGCAGGAAAAGCCTGCCCATCACTGGACATTGCTCACTCAACAAACACTTTCACATTATTGGCATAACTGACAGCCCTCTGTGCAGAGCATGCATGGACGCTGACAAAACGGTTGCGCATGTGCTCCTCGAGTGCACAGGCATCGCGAAAATCCGGAGAGAAACCTTGGGTTCACCAAGAACTCTTACGGAGGCCCTGAGAAGTTTGGGAGATCTAATATGCTTCTGGAAGGAGGTGAGCTGGATGGAGTGAAGGCCGCCATGGCTCACGTACAATGGTCCACATCGGGACTAAGTGCGGAAACCATGCCCACAAAATGATGATAAATTATTTTAAACCAATAACTGGCAGCCTGCATAATGATAAGCTAGAATCATCGTTAACAATGGAGGATGCAACACCGGGACAAATCTTCCGCGTTTCTATATCTGTTTTAATTGACTTTAAAAGAAGGATCAATTTGACTGTGTGTCTTTCTTTTTATTTCTATACCATCATCGCCACTGGACAAAAGCTTCCCCAAAAGAATTCCACAATGGAGTTTATTTTTTTTGTAAACGCCCGCACAAGGTAATTTAATCTCTACGTCGCGTGGTACTTTACAAAAATATAGCTGACGGACACAAACTACATCCATACTATCCATAATTACCGGGTCGTTCCAAAATTTATTTATGTATTATAATATATATAATATAATATCTGGGGACAATGTCACACAGATCATCCTAGCCCCAAACTAAGCAGAGCTTATACTATGGGTACCAGGCGACGATATACATACTTATATAGATAGATAAATACTTATATACATAGAAAACATCCATGACTCAGAAACAAATATTCGTGCTCATCACACAAATATTTGCACTTACCGGGATTCGAACCCAGGACCACCAGCTTCGTAGGCAGGAGCACTACCAACTAGGCTACGGTGATGTCATTGGTAAACATTTTGTTTATCATGAAAAACATTTGTTTATATATCGGTAACCATATGTATAGTTAATACCTATATACTTCCTAGAATGCCTTACGAACCTTATCTTATAACAAGTTGCGTGTAGTAACTTAGTTGCCCGTCTAGTGTCTAGTAGATGAACATTAAAGCCCGGCGGCCATCTTGGAAAGTTTAAATAAAGATAAATTCCCGTATAGCAAACTATAAAATTAAGAAATTAGTCTTATCAAACAGAAAATGTAATCTATCTATACATATAATAAAATCGTAGGAAAGTCAAAACTGTACATTGAATATTTTTTTAAAGGATACTTGGGGGGTGATCTATCGATATCGAAGCCAAAAATATAGTTTTTAGAATTTTCGTCTGTTTATCTGTTAGTCAGTATGTATGTCCGGGCTAAACTCAAAGAGTACTACATGGATTTACTTCAAATTTTGCACGAATATTACTATTAAATGTCGGGTCAAAATATAGGCTACATATTATCACGCTATCACCTAAGGGGGAGGAGCTGTGATAATATATAAAGTTTAACGCGGGTAAAACCGCGGGGCACAGCTAGTGCTGTGCTTCATAAACGTATATGAGATGTAGTTAACATCTCTTCGATGATAAGTTTTTGAACTAGTTATGTATAAGTTATCATCGCAGGTCACTCGAAACCCTACGTGTGCAGTACAATAATGTATTTAGGAAGCTGATGGGGCTATCCTGCTGGTATAGCGGTTGCAGAAGCGAGGACTGATTGCTTCAAAGCTATAAAGTATACAGTCTTAAATACAGGAGGCTGCTGGTATATCGTACAAAATTAAGTGTCCAATGATAGAAACACATAGCTCGTAGAACCGACGCCCGTTGGGGCAGAAAGGTTCTCGAGTGGCGACCACGAACCTGAAGACGCAGCATGGGCAGGCCCCCTACAAGATGGACCGATGATCTTGTGCGGGTCGCTGGAAACTGCTGGATGCGAATAGCGCAAGACAAGCAATTGTGGAGATCGTTAGGGGAGGCCTTTGTCCAGCAGTGGACGTCTTTCGGCTGATATGATGATGATGATGAAGTGTCCAATAGTGAGCCACAGTCCAATTTTTAATGTAAAGAAAGTTTTATTAGTGTAGTACTAAAATAGTTATAAACCACAGCTAACATTTATATTATTACTAGCTGTGCCCGCGACTTTGTCCGCACATTTTCTAATAATAATAAATACATTTATTTCAGTCTTTGGTCCATAAATTTGTTAGTAACAGTTAGAGATGTAAAATGACTGAATATGACTAGTCACAATTGTCAAAAACCTTAAATGACCGGTCATTTACTGTGAAATTCAGTCAATTTGACTCAAACATAATTGTCTATCGACTACCACTCGACTACCACCCAATTATTTAATTATTTAGGTACCCAATTTATATGCAAGTTTAAATGAAGCAACGTTTTATTTTGTATTATATCATGAGATAAGACGACATCAAATTCGATGGGCGAGGCGATGCGACGTTGCCATTTTGTCTTAAATGCACGCATGATTAGAAATGTAAAATGATTAACACTATATAATCTATACATATAAATTTTTTTTCTACGTGGGTAGGCGACAAGTCAACATAAGTAATTTTGTGCTCTTGTTTTATTTACAATTTTAAATTGTAAATCTTTTTTCTATGTGTGTATTTATGATATAAATAGTTGCTAGACTCACCCTTGCGTGGTAAACTTATAATATCTCCTAATCTTCATCACAAATTAACATACTGTCGCACATCATGGATAGCCGGCTTGAGAAGAGTTTTGAAGACCTTGAAAAACTTTTTACGACTCGTATGCAGGAGCACGAAGAAAACCTGCTTCGAGTTCAGACTGATCCTGCTTCTGTTGTCAACATCTCCACCTTAGCAAGTGAGTTTCGTGATTTCAAAGTATTCATACTTGAAACGCTCCATCACTTCAGAAGTCAGCTCCAGATGCTATCTCTTGGTCTGGACCGTCACGAGACCGCTATGCGCAGGAACATTCTACTTCTCCATGGAATTCCTGAGAAATCCAACGAAAATTCTACCACAACTGTAGTAAGCTTATTAGCCGACAAAATGAAGTTGTCTGATATTGGGGCGGATAACATTGATGTTTGCCACCGTCTGGGTTCTGGTTCCGGAAAGACACGGCCTATCCTTGTTCGTTTTAAGGATATGGAGCATCGCCACACTGTATGGGACAATAAGACCACTCTGAAAGGCTCGGGTTTCACTGTCTCTGAGTTTCTAACTAGATCCAGGCACCGAGTATTCACTTCAGCCAGAAAACATTTCGGGATCAATTCCTGCTGGTCTACTGAAGGTAAAATCATTATCTTATGTTCTGATAAATCTCGACACAAGATAGAATCCATGTCTGAACTTGATGCTCTGATTGTGAAATATCCGGCCAGTTCTTCTTCATCCACTACTACTGCTGAACCGTCTACGTACACTTCTGCTCCGGTGACTAAAACCGGCTCCAGAACACAAAGAAAAGCACGACGATAACTAATATATCACTTTGTTTTTGTTTACTATTTCACATTCAGAATGGTTCACTTCTTAATTTGGTAGGATAACGTCGCACTAACTGTTTAACACGGATTAAATACTTAATTTATCGCTTATCTAATAATACTAATTAACTTGAATTGCAGTATTTTATTGATTATCTCAAAGTAAACATATGTAAGTCATGATTACGTTTAATGTTATGAGGTGCCTATCTCAGATAAATAACTTTAATACTTATATTATTCCACGGTACCCACACTGTGCAATAGTGCACCGACATCTGTAAACCTGTCGGTTGACTGTTTTCTTTGCGTTCAGTAACGCCCATTGATAATAAGGTTCATTATACATAAGTGCTGGCGTTATGCTTCCAAAACAATGTTTTCATCTTTACTAAATATATGGACCTAACCGTCTTCCGATATTTACTTAAAATCTACTAGAATACATAGTTATAATATCGATAAGACAATGTGTATAGACATTTGTAAATAAAGTCTGCTATACAATTTATGTTAAATGTTCTTAGTGTGACGGGATTAATGGAACGTTGAGTACATAACTTATTTATCTCTGCCTTAATTGTTTAATGTTTTATGTGTCTTTTTTATGTATAGTTTACGGTTTCCATTGATCCGTTGGACGTAATTGTTACTGTCTTTGTTGTTTTGTCTTATTTATTTGTTAACTTAGACTGGTAAACGGAGCCGATTTTGGTATGAAGACCTCACCTGATATCCACCTTTTTAGGGTTCCGTTCACCAAAGGTAAAACGGGACCTTAGTACCTAGACAATGCTGTCTGTCTGTCCCTCTGTCACCAGACTTTCTTCATAAGTTATGTATTTATGTTGCCGCTATAATAACAATCACTAAAAACAGAATAACATAAAAATCACGTAATTTTTATGCTCGTTTTTGTGTTTAAAGTATGATTTAATTTGGACAGTACGTTATGCTGAGTAATATTATTAAGGTCAAATTACGTTTATGCGTTTCGATTTGACTCGGATTTTTAGGTTGTTATTTTATGCTTCAAACGATCTCCCGACCAAGGAATTATTATAGTACTAAGCATCGGCTCCGTTTGCTAGACTACTCTTGTTTACTCATGGTTCAAAAGATATCTCCCAGTTCACCAGCGAGACGGTGTGTTTAGCATTATTGTGTTTGTTTTATAACCTTAAGTTGTAATTAGTTTAGTAATTTAGATATTTTTATATATATTTTTAATATAATATATATTTATTTATTATACTTATATATTTATTATGGATGATATTTTATCTAACCTTGATGATAGCTTTATCTCTTGCTCCTCCTCGTCTAGTTACGTCAGTGCGGATGATTCTTACGTCCCTCTGACTCTGCATGACCGCATCTCTTCTGCTTTTTCCAACCAATCTGACAATTTCAACATAGCCCATATCAATGCACAGAGTGTTCCTGGCCATTACTCTGAACTTCTGGCTTCCTTTAGCAGCAGTCACCTCGATGCTTTACTAATTTCAGAAACTTTCCTGAAACCTTCACTTCTCTCTCCCCACTTTGCACTTCCTGGTTATGTCTTAATTCGCAATGATCGGATTGATAAAGGCGGTGGTGGTGTTGCAATATATCTACGGGCCGATATTCCATACACTATAATTAGCACGTCACCATCTCGCTACTCTGCGTCTGCGGAATACTTGTTTATAGAAATAGTTTTCCGCCACTCTAAAATGCTCCTTGGCGTATTTTATAGTCCCAACCTTCGTGTCGACTATTTTGACTCTCTTGATACCATTCTGAATAACCTGTGTCCTATCTATAACCACGTAGTCCTAATGGGTGACTTTAATACTTGTCTGATAAAAAATGATCACCGCACCTCCAAACTTCTTTCTCTACTTTCGTCCATTAATCTCCATATTCTCCCTCTTACGGCAACTCACCATTCTCCTAATTGTACTCCATCTTTACTTGACCTTATGATCGTCTCTTCTACAGAACGCGTTACCACTCATGGCCAATTAACTGCTTCTTTTTCTTATCATGACTTGATCTTTCTCTCCTATAAAATTCGTCCTCCCAAACGCAAATCACAATTTCTTTTTCTTCGTAACTTCAATGGCATCAATTTGGATCAGCTTCAGCGCGACGCCAAAGAAATAGACTGGTCTGTTATCTACACTGCTTCCAATGTTGATATTATGGTGGAACTTTTAAATTCCATAATTATTGATTTATTCGATCGCCATGCTCCTAAACGACGAATCAGAATTAAACACACACCCGCGCCGTGGATAACGGCTGAGATTAAAGAAGCGATGGCTCGTAGGGATCAGGCGAAACGTAGATGTAAGCGGGCTCCTACGGAAGTTAATATCAACCGTTTTAAGAAGTTGCGCAATCGTTGCAATCGTCTGTGTCGAGATGCCAAAAGGCGCCACTTTTACAAAGCTCTCAATAATCGCAATTCCTCCGTAGTATGGAAATTCCTCAAATCGAATGGCATTGGTAAATCCCCGTCTTTAGTCTGTAAAGATGTTGATCTTTCTGCACTCAATAATCATTTTTCGTGTCCCCCCATTTCTCTCGAACCCCACGTTAAATCTATCACACTCAATGAGCTCTCACAAGTACCTTTGCCCGAATATTTTCCTTTTACTCTATCTGCAGTAACCTTGGAGGATGTCAAAAAATCTATTTTCGCAATATCTTCTACTGCTGCTGGTCACGACAATGTATGTTCTAGGATGATCACTCCCATTCTATCTATCCTGCTCCCAGTGCTTACTCATATATTTAATTATTCGTTATTTTCTTCCCGTTTCCCTGCTGCTTGGAAACAAGCTCATATAATTCCTTTACCTAAAGTCTCAAATCCTACTTCTCTATCTCAGTTTCGACCCATCTCCATTCTACCTTTTCTCTCCAAAGTCCTGGAACATATCGTACACCGTCAATTATCAGCTTTTCTGGCCAGCAACAACCTTCTTTGCCCTTTCCAATCTGGTTTTCGCACTGGGCATAGCACAGTTACAGCGTTGCTTAAAGTCACCGATGACATCCGCTGGGCCTTGGAAAACCAAAACCTAAGCATTCTGGTACTACTTGACTTTAGCAACGCTTTTAACTCTGTTGACTTTGACGTCCTCCTTGGTACCCTTTCATCACTTAATTGTTCCCAAACCAGTTTATCCTGGTTTGATTCTTATCTTCGTGGCCGCTCGCAATGTGTTTGCCTTGACGAGTCTTACTCGGATTGGTGTAGTCTCAGTGCGGGCGTGCCCCAGGGTGGCGTTCTTTCTCCCTTGCTTTTCTCCATTTTCATTAACTCTATTTCAAGAGCCATTTCCTCTAATTTTCATCTCTATGCAGACGATTTTCAACTTTACCGAGCATTTTCCCGTGAAAACGCCGCGTCCGCTATTGCTGCTGTAAATCACGACCTGAACTTGATCAATGGATGGGCTAGATCTCGTGGCTTACTTATTAATCCAACTAAGTCCCAGGCCGTGATCATAGGAAGTAGGCAGATGCGAAACGGAATCGATTTCACGAACTTTCCACGAGTGTATCTGGACGGAGCTCCTATTGCATATACAGATACTGCCAAAAACTTAGGAGTTACTTTTGACTGCAACCTGTCCTGGAAATCACACGTCTCTGATGTCAGCAAGAAGGTACATTATACATTTCATTCTCTGAAGCGCCTCCAAAACTTTTTGCCATTGAAGACGAAAATATCTCTTGCTCAAACACTCATTCAACCCATTTTGGACTATGCCGACAGCTGCTATTTAGATGTCACAGAGGAGCTATTAGACAAACTTGAGCGCTTGCAAAATTTATGCATTCGGTTTATTTTCGGTCTGAAGAAATATGATCACGTTTCCAATTTCCGCAAGGATCTCAAGTGGCTCCCGATCCGTCTTCGCAGGAATACTCGTCTATTGTGTATTCTCTTTAATATACTACACAATCCTTCATCTCCATCCTACTTACGGGAGCGTTTTTCCTACTCTCGTGTTCCTAATGCCCCCTGTAGGTCACACCTTAAACACCTTCTTAAATTCCCAATGCATAAAACAGATTTCTATTCTTATTCCTTCACAGTTCAGGCAGTCAGATTGTGGAATTCTCTCCCTCCTAACATCCGTAATTCCAAAACACTACCTCTTTTTAAGAAGCAAGTGAAAAATTATTATCTCTCCTCTTCATCCTAGTTATGTATATATTTATGTATATGTAGTTTATGCATATGGTTGCCCCGTTATAAGTATCTGTGTATTTTAGTATGTAGTTTATGTAATGATATTATAAACCTACGCACATGCCTATTATACTTTAATATCTCCTCTCGCGGGTCTGCTGGAAGAAATTTCTTTTGAAATAAGCAGCACCCATGTACTACTGTCTCTTCTTCATTTATTTTACTTTTGTTATTTCTGTGTGTACAAAATCTATTAAATAAATAAATAAAAAAATAAATATCTATACATATAATAAAATCATAAAAAAGTCAAAACTGTACATTGAATATTTTTTTAAAAGGATACTTGGGGCGTAATCTACAATCGATATCGAAGCCAAAAATATAGTTTTTAGATTTTTTGTCTGTTTATCTGTTTGTCTGTATGTATGTCCGGGCTAAACTCAAAACTAACTCTTTTCTACCCTAATGTTAGTAAAGGGTACAATTACGTCAACTGTGAAGGCCTATCCAGTGAGCCATCAGTGCCGAGTTCCAGCGGCTGGCACACGCGGCCAGAATGGCGCTGGGGCTGCCGCGTACCCGCGCCATTATCGATGCACAGCGCTTACGCATGATGGCGTGGAAGCCGTCTAGTGACTCCGTAAATGTTACCTAAGAATATCTCTAATATTCTGTCTGTTGTCACAAAATTAAAAACATTCACATAAACCTTACATATTTCCATAGAAACTTTTATCCTCTTTTTCTTTGTTGTTATTGTACACAAGAAATGAAAGTAAAATAAATGCAGTGGAAATGAGAGCTCTGAGAAGTGTGTGTGGTGTGACTTTGAGAGACAGAATTCGAAATACTGATGTAAGAAAGCATTGTGGTGTGATAGAGGATGTAGTCACAAAGATTGAAAAAGGAATGCTGATATGGTTTGGCCATTTAGAAAGGATGAATGAAAAAAGATTGACCAAAGAATATATACCTGGCCTGTGTGAATGGAACAACTGGAAGGGGAAGACCTCGTCGAACATTCTCTGACAAAATCGGAGACGTTCTCAAGAAAGGTCAGGTCAGAAGTACCCTAAACCGGCGAGCATGTATGAAGAATATAATGACAGTAATCGAGCCAAAAGACGTGTGCCAAGATCGTGACAAATGGAAATCCGTTGTGTCTGCCTACCCCTCTGGGAAACGGGCGTGAGTCTATGTATGTATTTTACACCCTTGACGGTAAAACTTTTACAAACATTGAACGTCATATTTATTTATATCAATTCAACAGCCTAAAACGTAAGTTTCAAGCTCCTAGCTCTAAAAATGACGATACTTCCATACAACATTTATTATCTATTAACATACGTTAATTGTGATGTCATACTAAGTTTTTGGTATGCAATATATTTATCACAGTTCCTTATTATAACTTATTTGTTGCACTCCTGCTACTGTTTACTTTACTTTCAGTTCCTATCCATCCAAAGGTTGTCTGGAAGAGATCGCTTAATGCGATAAGACCGCCCATTGTACATTTCCGCCCATTGTTGTAAAGAACATAACTTTATATTACATCCAATGTATTTTCTTTTCGTCTCAGTGTGTACAATAAAGGGTATTCTATCTATATAGCCTATGTCCTTCCTCAAGCTCTACACTATCTATGTACAAAATTTTATACATCGGTTCAGTAGTTATGGCGTGAAAGCGCGACAGACAGACAGACAGAGTTGCTTTATATATTAGAGAGGATTATTATTATAATGTCCTCCTAGCCGAGATCCGGCCACGGCGGCCAGTCTTAAAGGAGACTAGCCATCTGGGGGGACATATTATAGTGCTCAAGTGTGTGCGAAAACACAGGAGCACTTTCTATTCCATCACTCTCATGATCCGATGGAACGACTAGCGACACGACCGGAAGGAGGTCAGATACAGGCCCGACGGCTTTACGTGCTCTCCGAGGCACGGGCGTATAATACCGCCAACTCCCAGACTTCGGGTTGATATTAAGATTATTTCGTTTTACAGAAAAATCGCAAAATCACTTTCGGCCCGACCCAGGATTTGAACCCAGGACCTCGTTATCTGCGGTTGAACACGCTACCGCTAGACCAACGAGGCAGTCAAATTATTATAAACAGCGGTCGACGTTGTACATTTATGAAAACAAATACGTCTATTCACTAAGCATGATTAATCCAAAACTATCATACATATTGAAGCATCATGAAAAAGCGAATGAAGCCAGATAGAAACGTCAAACTATGTTAGATCTACCCGCATCTATATTACATGCTTCTTCCTCCTCGCTGTCCATTTATCAAGTGCTAATGTACAGATATTTTCAGCTCCGGGGGGGATATTTTCGGCTATAGGGAGGGGATCATCCATTATAGTAGTGACGTATCTGAGTTATGCGTAATTCTAAGCGATTCATGTTTGTGTATGTAACAATTTGTTCGTAGCGTTGGGGAGTTTGTGACGTGGTCGTCATTATGTGAGAAACCTTAATGGTAACGTTGATGTTGATTGTTAGATTTTCAGAGGAGTGGGTAAACTGGTACTTGATATATTAAAATATAATATGCTGGGACATTTTTCACGCACGGCCATCAGATCTCAAACTAAGCAGAGCTTGTACTATAAAAACCAGATAACTGATATACTACATACACAACTTTTCTTTTGTAAATACATACTTATATAGATAAAAAGCTGTGCCACGTGGTTTCACGTGCGTTAAATTAAAGCCTATGTGTTAATCGGTTGTATGAGCTATTTTACTACAACGTTTCACCAAAAATCCGTCCCGTGGTTTTGCGTGAAAGAGACATACATACATCCATATCGCATTTATAATATTAGTAAGATTACACCCAGACTCAGGATAAATACAAATGTTCATGCATACACATAAATCCACACAAATCCCTATTCTGTGCGGGAATCGAACCCACGACCTAATCTATTTATTCTTTGTCTAGGTAAATTTATCTTTAAAAAGTAAATGCGTATACAGAGGTTCTACATTCAAATGGACCTGTCGACTAAAATAATTAACTAAAACATCATAACTCCCTGCTGTTTGTTCATACCAGCCTTATTCAAGAAGAAGCGAAACAAAACGGCGCACATAAATCTTCTTTAAGCAAAAACAATATAACATAAACAAAAATAACGAGTCTAAATAGCTTCATAAAACACGGTTTAGCCGGCATGTACAATCGGTATAAAAATGTGAAAAAAAATACACATTCACAGAAAATTTCTACAGTGTAGAAAACTCGCCTAACCTCAGTTACATACTGCTTCTCTCATTTTAAAAGGGGAAACTAAAAAAAAATACTCAATTACATTAGCGTGTTCTATAGCACGAAATAGGGAAGCTCCAAGCCGCCTGAATGGCCGGCCTGAGTTTTACAAAACTTATTTTATATAACTACAAGTTAATTATTTTGAAAGAATGAATTTGGTAATGGCAAATGGTAGTTGTTTTACGTTTGGGAACGAAATAATTTGAATGTATCGATTAATTCAAGTAAAACCATTTATTTGTTATTGTATATTTATTGCAATTATTAAAATATAATCAAGGGAAATTAACACCATTAAAACTAACATTTAAATATTTTTTTAAAGTCAACTATAAAAAATTAATACTTTACTTCAAGGACCGGTGGGCGTGGTTTGTAAATGCTTACCTTACACGCCGCAGGTCGTGGGTTCTATTCCCACCCAGGATAGTGTGCATGAACATGTCTATTTGTCCTGAGTCTGGGTGTAGTTATCTATATAAGTATGTATTTACAAAAAAATAGTAGTATATGTAGTATATCAGTTACCCGATTTCCATAGTACAAGCTCTGCTTAGTTTGGGATCAGATGGCCGTGTGTAAATAATATATTAATATGAATTAGTAAAAGTACTTTTAATAATAATAATAATATCCTGGGACATTATTTACACACGATCATCTGATACCAAGCTGAGCAGAGCTTGTACTATGGAAACCAGATAACTGATATACTACATATACTGCCTTTCTTTTGTAAATACATACTTATATAGATTAATTACACCCAGATCCAGGACAAACAGATATGTTCATGCACACATATATCTGTCCTGGGTGGGAATCGAACCCACGACCTCCGGCGTGAAAAGCAAGCCTTTGCCAACCTAGCCAACAGGCTCATCGTCGTTGTAATTTAACTAGTTTTGAATCGTTTTACTGGTAGCACTGAATAAGCCTTCAGATCTGTGCGTTTAAATTCTAAAAGCAGTGTAGTTCCATCAAAGTATACAATGACATAATCTTATAGTGGAATACGAAATTCAAATGTAATCCAAAAACGATTTAAAGTCGATATATGCCAAATAATATAAGACAGATTTTGTAGCAGGGCTTAATACAAACCTTCTGATTATTTAAGTGACAAAACGCTCTAAATTTACACATTTAAAAACAATGTATATTTTTGGTACGAGATAAATATTTAAAAAAGGATTCCTACTGAATTTTCTGACAGTTTCTCAGAAGCTGCTACGTCTCGTATAGCACGGTAAGGTAAAAAAAATGACGAATCAACACAAATTTAATATTTTTAAGGAATAAATGAATATTGAATTTGAATATACTTAAATAACTGTGTGGTGACGGCATAGAATATCATCACTCCATCTCATCCCGTAGGGGGCGTAGAAATCGGCCTAGGTAATACCTATCAGAGAACGGGCAGCAGCGTTTTTCTGTGAACTATGACCACCAAACTGCGATCGCCTACCCGTTTGCCAAGCGTTGCGATTATGGCATATTCCCCCATTCTTTGTGAAGGCTTTTGTCTAGCAGTGGACGAACTTTGGCTGACGAAAAAGGTGTCGAAAGGGGGTAGATCTAGCGTATAGACATACATGAATACTTCCGTTGAAACATTAACCTTAATTTTCAATATTTCACTAAGTGATTATACATAGAGTAAGGTTATTTACTAGGGCAATGCCCTCTGGCGTGCGTTAGTTTACTCTCATCTCTTTGCGTGTACACTTTATTTGGTTTCAACTCATTCTAAATTACTTACATGGGCTAACAAAAGTGTTATAAGTTTGTTTTAAAATTATGGTTAAAATCCACTAAATAACTGACAATATTTTAGATACAAAGAAAGTGACAGTAGGGAAAGTTAAATCTTTATTGACAATGACATTTTTTCTATAAAAAAAATTATTGTAATTGTAATTATAAAATAAATTCATTATTGATCTGCCGTTGAGTGCAAAAAATTTACAAAACAAGAAAGCTGTTCATCATTAACAATTAATTTCATATATTTTTTATATTGCATAGATATAATAAACAAAAATTTTGAAATGGCATATTATACTAACTTTTGGTTTTATTTTTAGTGTGCCTACTTTAAATATCATCATCATCATCTCAGCTGAATGACATCCACTGCTGGGCAAAGGCTTCCCCAAAAGATTTCCACAATGGAATTGTGTCGATCATTTGGAGGGAGATGCTATAATCGCCACCCTTGGCGGTCGCAGTATGTTGCTACCTATTAGTAGACAGGGAGACGCTGCTTGTTAGTCAAGCATTGTGTAAACATTTTTACTATATACATACATACCTACATTCTTTGCAAATAAATAATTACTTACTTACATACATAGAGTCACGCCTGTTTCCCAGAGGGGTAGGCAGAGACAACGGATTTTCATTTGTCACGATCTTTGCACACGTCTTTTGCCTCGATTATTGTCATTATATTCTTCATACATGCTCGCCGGCTTAGGGTACTTCTGACCTTCTTGAGAACGTCTCCGATTTGGACAGAGAATTTTATAACTATATATTATTAGATTTACGGTTTGCATAGTGAATAACGCTATAAATATATATTTTCACGCAAAAACGCTGCGGCCCGTTCTCTGGTAGTTCCCTCCGGACGATTTCTACGCTCGCCACGGGATAAGATAGGGTGATAATATTCTTTGCCGTCACCACACGGGACTACACCTTCATCTTCCGAAAGTGTGTTAGCAAGCGAATCCTAAATTAGATCTGCCTATTTGCTGGAGGAGTGCCCGGCCTGGGAGGCCGAGAGGCGAGTCCTGGTCGCTTAGATCGGACGGGATCTTTCGCCGCCAGCAGTCGTGTATGCGATGCTGGCTGGCGACTCCACCAAATGGGATGCCGTGGTCTCCTTCTGTGAGGCAGTTTTGTAGCAGAAGGAGGCCGCCGAACGGGATCGGGAACGAGCCGATCCCGCTCGTAGGCGGAGGAGGCGTCGGGGTGGCGGCGGCAGCCGTTAGCCCAACTCCCCTCGGGGCCGCGGCGGCAGTGTGAGAAGTGTCCTCTACTGCCGCCACGTACAAGCGGCTCCGGGATGACAGCGATTTGTCTGTGGCGCAGTCGCTGTGCCGTACTGGCAGGAGTCGGCAATAGGGGAAGGCAATCCAAAGGAGCCCTCCCGGGGTACGTGTCCCGATCATCTGGGACATGGCGCAAAAGGGGGGTACCGGAGGAGCATACCCGCGTTCCCGGGACTCCCCCATCAGGCGCCAAGAGAAGTCCACGGCAGGTAGGTTTAGTCGGTGCAAGCCCGCAGACACTTTTTGCGGGTGGCATGCGAAGGCATTCCCCCTGCCTTAACTAAAAAAAAAAACAAAAAAAATAGATCTGCCTATCTGTATTGTTCGTAGCTTAACGCAGAGCGCATACCCCGGATTGGGAGAAGGTGCTGACTAGAACCCGCCGTTTTTTATAACGTATAGGTAATAATATCCAGGGGCATTATTCATACACGGCTTCTGAACCCAAATTAAACACCAAGCTTGTACTATGAAAATATAATAATCATACTACTTTTTCTTTTGTAAATACATACTTCTATAGATATTTACACCCAGACATAGGATACACAGACATGTTTATGCACACAAATATCTGTCCTGGGTGGGAATCGAATCCACATGCGGCGTGAAAGGCAAACCTTTACCATCCACATCAACTGGCCCGTCAAATTTATGATTTCCCATTTATAAGTAAATAATTTCAGTCTCGGAATTTCTTTTGATTCATGTTTAATGTTTTAGAGTTGTTTTTAATGCTGTAGTTCCAGGTTTCTCCGTAATATTACTTAATTTATATGCAAGTCATCCCCAAACTTGCTCACAGCGCTTTAAACGGAGGTGTACAATAAAACACAACAGGAACTAAAGTTGTTTAACTGTAAAAAAATAATTTGCACCCCTCGCCACCTCTACGTTATCGCGATTTGCACACCTCGACTTTCGTTAAATACTGTTGAAGTTACGTCAAGGCTTCAACTTTTATTTTTGCAATGTGAAAAACTATTTTTCCCTGTTTTAATATATTGGCTATGCCTCCATTTATGCTACCTTTTGTACTTTCGAATTTTCTTCATACAAAATGTATATTGACCTTGATTGCTAAGCGAGACTGCCTCGTATGTCTAGCGATTGCGTGTTCACCCGCAGAAAACGAGGTCCTGGGTCAAATTCCGGGTCGGGCCAAAAACTGATTCTGGGAATTTTCTGTAAAAATAATTTCTCGGGATCAGCCCGAAGTCTGGGAGTTGTCGGTATTATACCCCCGTGCCTCGGAGAGTACGTAAAGCCGTCGGTCCTGTACCTGACCTCTTTCCGGTCGTGTCGCTAGGCGTCCTATCGGATCATGAGAGTGATGGAATAGAAAGTGCGCCTGTGTTTGCGCAAACACTTGTGCACTATAATATGTACCGCGCAGATGGCTAATCTCTATTGAGACTGGCCGCAGTGATCGAAATACGGCTATGAGGACACAATACCATCCAGGATCTTTGTGTGATGAGCACGATTATTTGTTCTGTATGGGTTTAATTTATATATAAACTATGTTTATCAATTGTCTGGTTGCCATAGTACAGGCTCTGTCTAGTTTGGGATTACGTGGCAGTGTGTTAGTTACAAGATATTTATTACTAGTTGAGCCCCGCGGTTTTACCCGCGTTAAATTTTATAAATTATCACAGCTCCTCCCCCGTAGGTCATAGCGTGATAATATGTAGCCTATATGTTGACCCACCTCTTAGTAATATTCATGCAAAATTTTAAGTAAATCCATGCATTACTTTTTTAGTTTAGCCCGGACATACATACAGACAAACAGATAAATAGACAAAAATTCTAAAAACTGTATTTTTGGCTTCGATATCGATTGTAAATCACGCCTCAAGTATCCTTTTTAAAAAATATTCAATGTACAGTTCTGACTTCCCTACGATTTTATTATATGTATAGATTATATTTTTTTAAGAATTCGGTGCGGTGCTGGATACTACTCTGTGCCATTCCGGGCACCAGTCCGGCTAAACGATTTACACCACTCGGATACTAAAAATCTTCAATGTACAGACGACAGCACATCCAGCAACCCCAATCTGTCAAATTTCTTTTATAGATATGCAACTTTATCACATAAGCATAAGGTTCACTTTCGATTGGGGAAATTTGACAGATTGGGGTAGCTTGATATGCTGGCGTCTGTACTTGTGGTCACATATAATAAATAAATTTATTGATTGTTTCTTGTTAGGCCGCCGCAAAGATACAATAGGCAGACCATGCTTGTCTAAAATAAGACGAAAATATACTCTATTTTAGTAAACATAAATCATGATTGTAAAAAGACGATATTCATATATCTATAGGTAATTAATGCATAAACTTTTGTAGTTCAAACTGTTTAGAGGACATTTAAGTAACATTTAAAGACGTGACGAATCAGCTTAGGCACATAATAAACCTTAAATCCACCTATCACTTACAATTTACACATATTTTATCCAACAATTTGTTTAAAGTTACCCCACCTTAACTTTCTGAGCACGTTGGCGCGGCTTTATTACCTATATTATGTTACCCAGATACCTTTGAAGGCTTATTAAATTATCAAAGCCTTCAAAGGGAAACATAGCTATAGTATTATTATGTTCACCTTCATAGAATAATTTTATCATGTTAATAAATGCTATCTTTGATGTGAAACCTTTTTTAATTTGAGTTAGATAAAATTCACAAATCCCTAGAAACAGTATTTGAAAATTTTTATTGTTTTTGAGTATTTAAAAAAGAACTCTATTTATTACATAATCATCATCATCATATCAGCCGAAAGACGTCCACTGCTGGACAAAGGCCTCCCCCAAAGATCTCCACAATTGCCGGTCTTGTGCTATTCGCATCCAGCAGTTTCCAGCGACCCGCACAAGATCATCGGTCCATCTTGTAGGGGGCCTGCCCACGCTGCGTCTTCCGGTTCGTGGTCGCCACTCGAGAACCTTTCTGCCCCAACGGCCGTCGGCTCTACGAGCTATGTGCCCTGCCCACTGCCACTTCAGCTTGGCAATTCTTCGGGCTATGTCGGTGACTTTGGTTCGCCTGCGGATCTCGACATTTCTGATGCGATCCCGCAGGGAAACTCCGAGCATAGCCCTCTACATTGCTCTTTGGGTGACCTTGAGCCTTCTAATAAGGCCCATAGTGAGCGACCACGTCTCTGTTCCGTATGTCATCACTGGCAACACACACTGGTCGAAGACTTTCGACTTGAGACACTGCGGTATTTTGGACGAGAAGATGTTACGTAGCTTCCCGAACGCTGCCCATCCGAGTTGGATTCTACGATTGACCTCCTTCTCGAAGTTGGACCTACCTAGTTGGATGGTCTGTCCTAGGTAAATATAGTTCTCTACAACTTCGAGTGCAGAGTCACCAACTTTCAATTGAGTGGGTGCAACATGGACGTTTGACATGATTTTCGTCTTATCCATGTTCATTTTCAGACCCACTTGTTGAGAGACTCTGCTGAGGTCATCGAGCATTGTACCGAGGTCTTCCATGGTCTCAGCCATGACTACGATATCATCGGCATATCGAAGGTGAGTGATGTACTCGCCATTGACATTGATGCCAAAGCCTTTCCAGTCCAGAAGCTTGAAGACGTCTTCCAATGCAGCGGTGAACAGTTTCGGAGATATAACATCTCCCTGTCTCACGCCTCGCTGCAAGTGGATTGGTTTCGAGATCTGGTCCTGGAGTCGCACTGACATAGTGGCGTTTTCATACAAACACTTTATCACCTCGATATACCGGTAGTCAATTTGGCACCTTATGAGCGACCTCAGCACGGCCCATGTTTCGATAGAATCAAAGGCTTTCTCATAGTCCACAAACGCTAAGCACAGTGGCTTGTTATACTCTTCGGTCAGTGGCTTGTTATACTATTACATAATATATATTCATAATTAGTCTAATTTGCATCCTCTTTTGTTTTACATAAATGAATACGGCATATTTATTGTAATATATTATATATGTATGTTAATTTTTATACTTAGAGTCTTAAGTCACCTCCCTCAATTAAGAGTGATATTGAAAAGGATGTGGTAAAATCCCAGCTAAAACTCCAGCTGTTTAAAAGATGATCTTGGATTCAGTATACGTCTTCAAGCTTGATTAACACATGATAATGGCTAATGATAATTCTAGCGCGTTAGCCAAGCCATTATATTACTGCCTTGTTGGTCTAGCGATAGTGTTCAACCGCAGATAATGAGGTCCAGGGTTCTAATCCCAGGTCCGGCCAAATAGTAATTTTGGGATTTTTCCGTAAAGAAAATTACTCTGTATCAGCCCGAAGGCAGGGAATTGGCATTATAATGCCCCAGTGCCTCGGAGAGCACGTAAAGCCGTCCTGTACCTGACCTCTTTCTGTATGTGCAGGTCGTCTCCTCGGATCATGAGAGTGATGGAATAGAAAGTGGCCCTGTGTTTGTGCACTATAATATATCCTGCGCAGTTGACTAGTCTCCACTGAGACTGACCGCAGTGGCAGAATAGGACATTATTATTATTTATATAATTGCGTCAACTACGCTTAGAGTCTCAAACTGGTTTCTTCATTATCTCTTTTATACAATATATTTAACGCAGTAAATATTTTGCTGGAAATATGTAGGTCGGAAATGTGTATATTGGTTATAGGTAATTGTATAATAAATAAAAACAAAAGAAAGCTTAGGCTTCTTGTATTCTATATAGTTGGCTCTATACAAATTCATACATTATTCAGCATTATAGTTCAATCTATTTATCAATCAATAAACTGAGTAATCAATTTTCTTTTTGGCTCAAGACAAGGCAAGCCAGTAGCTATTATTTTTTTATACAATACTAGCTGTGCCCCGCGGTTTTACCCGCGTTACAGGTTAGTGACCCTGACGGTCACTAACCACTAGACCAATAACCCAGTCCATACTTTCAATCAATCAATCAAAATTATTTATTCTACTTTGACATGTCCATACTTTTTTATGACAGTTTATCTAAATTTAAAAATAATTTAATCTGTATTACGGAATTAGCTCTATAAGCTCTAACCTTCCTTAGTTAATTATTAGGTATATCACAATTATGTCGTAAAAGTTTGCGTGCATTATGCACTAGTTATAGTTTCGTTCGCAAAATTATAGGGTTCCTGTGGTATGTAAGCCAAATCGACGGCCTTATTTTCAATTGGTATTCATAACCAGCTGTAAGAAGTCCACTGCTGGACAAAAGCCTCCCCTAAGAATCATCTTGGAGCTATGCCATAATCGTCACGCTTGGCAGACGGGTTGGCGATCGTGGTAAGTTGGTTGTCGTACTCAGAAGGAAGCTGCTCTCAAATTGATACTGTTTAGTTATTTTAATACAAAGCTTTATACATCTTTCATTATTATCTGTACTCGAAAGCGCTTTAAATTTATTAGGTCCTTAGAAAGTAAAAGTAAATCATTCTTATTTATCACTATTTTAGAGTTCCGTAACAAACTAGTACCAGAAGCCCTTATGTAAATCTTATCTGACAGTTAATTCATTATCTTAATTAAGCAACTTGAGGTTATATCGTTTTATAAAATAAGGTGTTCTTTCAAAGCCTGCAAGGGATATTAATAAAAGTTAAAATGTTTTACGTTCGCAGAATCCCTGTATGAGCTTAAATAAAGCCCCAACACTAGTCGAAAGAAATAACCTAATAAATAAACAAACAACCGATGCTTGGATCTAACTTTTTAGTTTTTTGATTTCCCTATAAAATAGTAAATAGTAACCCATGTGGTGTGACTCAGTGTGTGAGTCCGTATGTGAGATATAGCATAACAGTAACAACTAACAACAACCTTAAAACTTTACAACTAATACAGAATAATTGTAAATATTGTCCTATACTACTAACTAGCTGTGCCCCGCAGTTTTACCTGCGTTAAATTTTATAGATTATCACAGCTCCTCCTCCGTAGGTGATAGCGTGATAATATGTAGCCTATATGTTTACCCGACCTCTTAGTAATATTCATGCAAAATTTGAAGTAAATCCATGCAGTACTTTTTGATTTTAGCCCGGACATACATACAGAAAAACAGACAAAAATTCTAAAAACTTGTTTTTGGCTTCGATATCTATGGCAGATCACGCCCCATTTATTAATTTCATAAAACAATCTATGTACAGTTATGACTTTCCTTCGACTTTATTATATGTATGGATAATAATAAATTAGTATTTTCCTTACATTAAAGCACATTTAGCATTAGCGTGCATTTAAATTTCAAAATTTCTGAAGGGGATTAATAAATTTAATAAAAAAATGACAGTAAATAATATTAAACATTGGAAGGAAATTATATATCAAACAAACTTAATTTTACTGTCCAGCTTTTGTCAATATAAATAACTAAATAATTTCTCCTCGGCCTCCAAGTACGACTCACACTTGGCCATTTTTATTACTCATAAATAAGGCACTAAACTGAACATACAACTATTAAAAATAAATCGCAATTTTAAAACTAAGTCAAGTCCACTTGTTACTCACGCTACGAAAGCTCTTAACCTCGTAGAACAATCTCCGATTCCGTAACGCCGTAGAAATGCTTGCTACACCTACAACTCCCGTTTCCTTCACGCAACGCCTTACTACGGCGACTCTACTACACGTTAGTAGCAGTCACGACTTTTGGCTACGACTTTTCTATGGAAGTACTACGAGAAATTATAAGTGACCCTGCCTGTATCGTAGTTCAATTATTAAAGTCAGGAATTTAAATAATTGAACTGCGATAAATCTTTGTGAAAAATACATAATAAATGATGGTATGATGGTTAATGCACTGGAATCCTAATTCAATTGGTGTATGTGAAATTTGAATTTCATTACCGAGTTTAAAAAGTCGAGTTTAGTACACAGATAAAATGAAACGCAGGCTATCAGTGATGGGTCATTCGCGTGACAGCAAACATTCACTATATACCCTGGGAAACTAGAATATATTCTGGGAAAACTGTTCTACCTAGCTTCGATGTAAAGTTTACACTTTATAAACAGTTAGTCTGGTGTAGCGTAAAGTGTTGCTGGCTGGTTTTAGGTAGTCCAAGGCTTCATTACTGGAACCCAGGAATTAAGATTGAAAGTCAATTTAAGTTACTATTTAATGAAGCAAGTTACAGTAACTGGAAGAGATTGATTGTGAAAAAGTAATATGATTATTTTTTCCTGTTTTTTAAAGATAACGCCCGCTTTATGGAATCTAATCCCTGTGTTGCGGGTTCGAGTCCCGCGCCGGACAACTATTTGTGTGACCCACAAATAGTTGTTCTGAGTCTGGGTGTAATTTGTGTCCGTCTATTATATGTTTGTAAAGTACCCCGCGACACTGGGATTTGATTCCCTAGTGCAGACGTTGTCTTAAAAAAAAATTCGATACACAAATACCGTGGAGCACACAAATGAGTGAAGATGTTCTGATGGGAGACATGGGCAGACCATGCGTTAGATGTTCGAAAAAATTTAACAAAATATCAAAAAGGATCAATTAAGAAAACACTCAGCGCTTTATACCTATTCTATAATTAGCAATGTCTATTCAAATCGATAAAACCTGTTATCATTTAATTAGCCCGGAAATTTTAATAAATTAGATTCATTAAAACCAATTACCATAATTAAATATATCCCGGCCGAAGCGTGAAACCTCCCAACATTACACATTATAAACATCACCCAACTAATAATAACCATAAGGTTATTACAATAAAGTTCAATTTCCTGTAATTTAAATTTAAATAATTCTTATTTGATATGGTTGACTGGTGTTATAAGATCTCTGTTAACGTACATTGATGTTGAAGTTGTAGACCTTTTTATGTTGGTTTTTACTGACCCAGCCCTGACCCTCGAAATAGGCATCTTGCGTGTTATATTAAATAGTTTAGGGTTAAATAAGATGCCTGTTTTCGTATTAAAAAGAATTATAAAGGTGCTGTTCGCGTGTAGAGTATATCGGCTCTATGCATTGGATTTCTTTAATAGGATGAACTATTTGACTGCACGTCTATCGCAGTGGCAGGGTATTGATATTAACTCAGCGCCGTTGCATTTTGGGTTCGATTCTCGTACAGTTCAAGTAATTGTGCGACCTATATATAGTTAATTGGGCGACCTATATATAATTTTATTGTTCTGAGTCTGCTGAGCGTGTTTTGCATCCATTAATTGCATGTTTGTACAGTCCCTCACGGTACAGAGATTTATTTTTACCACACATCGCATTTGTTCGAAATTCAACCATTAAGGTTCTATAGTCAAAGACTACAGACATTAAAAACAAATAATATTATTATCTGTTTTGACACTCAGTATGTCAGTTTATCGAAAGCATGGTAGTGTGTAACGTTGTTTTATTGAAATACTTTACTTCATATGTCTATTATATAAAAATATTAGCTTTACTTGTTTGTTTTGCAACGCACCCGTGCCTTCTCTAGTGTTGCGATGCTCACCGGTTTAGGGTAGTTTTAACCTGGCCTCTCTTGAGAACATCTCCGATTTGTACATAGAATGTTCTACGTGGTCTTCCCCTTCCGGTTGTACCTTTCACATGGGCAAGGTATACTTTTTTCATTAAACCTTTCTAAATGTCCATACTATCTAAGTATTTCGAAATAAAGGCAAATAACACAAGGAGGTTAATATTTTCATTTAGTATCGATTGCTATAGCTGCTAGAAGCAAAATAAATAAAAGATGCTTCATAGCTCTATCTACCAAAGGCACTTTAGTACTGTAATGAGCTAAACGTCCGTACTTTTCAGGTAGTTTCGAATCATTTATTTTTGTACATAATTTGCAAAGCGTAAATGAGGGTAGTTTGATGGCCGACTAATGAACCCTTAGTCGCGGAATGTACGAGTAACATGTATGTCGGTTTTTTAAATCCTACTAATATTATAAATGTGGAATTTTGTGACTATGGATGTTTGCTACTCTTTCATACAAAAACTACCGAACGGAGTTTGATGAAACTTTGTATTAATATGGCTGATATATCGAAACAACACATAGGCAATAATTTATAAAATAAAATAAAATAAAAAAGGTTATTTGCTCTCGTAGACTAAATAGATATTTAGGTACACAATGTATGAAAACATTTATAAAATTTATTTTATTATAGCAATGATATTTAGCTAGCTCGTATCAAGTTATTGTCAAGAGATTATGTTTAATTATCTAGTTTAAGTCTAATATTTTTACTACATATTGTCAATGGTTCTGTCTATATTAAGGTATTATTATTATGACGGACCTTGTGTTAATAACGACGGTCGCGCTTTAATGCTACCACCGGATCCAATGCGCCCCATAAAGTTTAATGTGGGTGAAACCGCGGGGCACACTGAATATAATAATATGTCCTCCTGGCCGAATTACGGCCACAGTGGAACTAGTCTCAATAGAGAATAGACTAGCCATTTGAGTGGGACATATTATAGTGCGCTTTCCATCACTTTAATGACCCGATAGGATAACTAGCTATAATCTCATATTATACAGGATGGCCGAGGAGTTGACTTTATGATGAAGAGTTTCCGAATCACCCCCATGTATGTTCTACGATTTGGCGTAGTTTTCGAGATAGAATTTTGAGTGATCCTGAGCTCAAACCCTCATTTTGAACTTTTGAATAAATTCTAAGGCAGTTCTGCTATGATTAGACAAACCATACTTTTTAGGGTGTTAGTTTAAACTATGCTAATTAGTTATCAAAAAAATATTTGAACCAGAAATGTTCAACATACCCAAGAAAAAATCGAAAACTGATGTAAAGTGAAATTTACGACAAAATCATTCAAAAAATTCTATCTCGTAAACTAGGCTATATCGTAGAACATACATGGGGGTGATTCGGATACTCCTCATCATAAGGTATCTAAATTTTGCGTTTGAACGTCAATTTCTCGGCCACGCTATATATAGATACAGATTTATTTGTTATCTTATCTATACATATAATAAAATCGAAGGAAAGCCAAAACTGTACATTGAATAGTTTTTAAAAGGGATACTTGGGGCGTGATCTACAATCGATATCGAAGCAAAAAATATAGTTTTTAGAATTTTTGTCTGTTTGTTTGTATGTATGTCCGGACTTAACTCAAAAAGCACTGCATGGATTTACTTTAAATTTTGCATGAATATTACTAAGAGGTTGGGTCAACATATAGGCCACATATTATCATGCTATCATCTACGGGGAAAGAGCTGTGATAATATATAAAGTTTAACGCGGTTTAAACCGCGGGGCACAGCTAGTTCAAAATATAATGCTAGGATAGTATTTAAGATTAGAAAACTAACCTTTCTAGGTGTCATGGTCATAGATTGTATGCATGTTACACACTCCAGTTTGAAGAAAACAACATTGTGTATAAATATTTACGGCTAGTAAATCGTAATAACACCAGATGGTAGGTATCAGATGCCTTCTTTGAAGTTAAGCAAACAATTAAGATCAAAGAATAATATTTTCTTGAGCACAAGTTCAAGATGATTTTCTGTTATTTTGAAGTAAAAATTCTTAACACACAATTGACTTGGGTAGTAAACAGGTGAAATGTTACTAAAAGTGTGTTCGGGTGAAGCGAACGGCAGTTGAGAGTGAGATATAAGATAGTGAAGAGAGAAATGGAAAAAGCGATATATGTGAAATCAATATCTTATGATTGTGAGGACATAGAGAGAGGCAGGCGATTCGGCCGACACGAGTGGAAGAATAGAAAGAGAAGACCTAATTCTTAGCAATCCATGGATTGACGGTGCGGGAACCGGGTCCATCGCGTGGTAGATAAGGGAACACTTGACAGAGTCTGAGACTTGCGGCCCAGATGTAGGTTTAAGGGGGCCTGTGATGCATCAAGAGACAGAGAAGACACACCTCTTCCTGGTCAAATTTGATATGATTCTACTAATGCCGCTTTGGATACTCGTTCTAATATAGAATTTACGGGATCTCTTGGTAATCCTAAGTCTTTTAATAGGTTGTAGAGGGATTTTGCTGGTATACCCCACGCACCAACTTCCACGGCAAATACAATAACCACAAATCCGTTTCTGGTTAACTCATTTGTTAAGTAGTAATACTTGTTCGTATTTAACTAATAAAACCAAGCGCCTTAACTTGCTTCGGCTACTTGTATCACACCTTGCATATATTGTATTAATAATAAGTACCTTAAGTATTATAACAATAAAGTCTAATATAAAAC
This sequence comes from Pseudoips prasinana, assembly GCA_951640165.1. Lineage (NCBI taxonomy): Eukaryota > Metazoa > Arthropoda > Insecta > Lepidoptera > Nolidae > Pseudoips > Pseudoips prasinana. Next base: position 8,926,843 of record OX621259.1, on the reverse strand, counting down.
TTGTAAAATAATAATAATAATATCTTGGGACAATGTCACACAGATCATCCTAGCCCCAAACTAAGCAATGCTTGTACTATGGGTACCAGGCGACGATATACATACTTATATAGATAGATAAATACTTAAATACATAGAAAACATCCATGACTCGGAAACAAATATTCGTGCTCATCACACAAATATTTGCACTTACCGGGATTCGAACCCAGGACCACCAGTTTCGTAGGCAGGAGCACTACCAACTAGGCTACGGTGACCGTCAAAATGCCACCACACTAGAGCTGCCATCGTGGTCTTATCCTGGATTGCGCTCAAAAAAATGTGTCCAAATATGTTTAGCTGTGTCACATCTCCGACCAATGTAGTGTGATCTTCAGGGATGTTGGTTTCCCACGGTACTGTAAGCTCTATGAGCACAACGCGTATAATTTCACTTCAAAGAAATATCTATAATTTGTTCTGAACCTAATATTTAAACCCAGGACTTTACTATCGGTAGTTGAACACAGCACCACTAGCGTTAGACCAACAATCTGTATCTCATATCTCTTTCCATAAAAGAAATACAAACGCAGACTCAGTACCTACATGAGTAACAGTTATCTTATAACTATATTTAAAAGATAACACTAAGTACTTTATTTACCGAGAAATGATGTACAAGTAACAAAATACATAATAAAAAATAGAATCTACAAAAACATAAATGGGTCATATGAAAGAGACAGTCAATATTATGCGGTATTTAGAAGTTAAATTTCTGAGTTACGAGGGTACTGGAGTAAAATATTACTTATTTTAACTACGTTACTTCATTACTTACTAATATAACTACAATACCCTGGGACATTATTCACACACTGCCATCTGATCCCAAACTAAGTAGAGCTTGTACTATGGAAACCATATAACTTAAATACTACATATACTACATTTTGAAATACATACTTATGTAGATAATTGCACCCAGGCTCAGGGCAAACAGACATGTTCATACACATAAATATCTGTCCTGGGTGCTGGCAAAACCCACGACCTGCGGCGTGAAAGTGACCCACTGAGTTTGTTTCGCTGGGTCTTCTCAGTTGGGGCGCATTGGATCCGGTGGTATCATTAAAGCGCGACCGTCGTTATTAACACAAGGTCCGTCATAATAATAATACCTTAATATAGACAGAACCATTGACAATATGTAGTAAAAATATTAGACTTAAACTAGATAATTAAACATAATCTCTTGACAATAACTTGATACGAGCTAGCTAAAAATAAACACTACTTTCCGAGTATGAGAAATGAAAAAATAGTTTTCACTTCTATTGGCAGTCCCTAAAGACTGCCCCGCATGTTTTTTTTAAGATATCTAACTTAAACATTGTCGAACGAAAAAAAATGCCAACGACGTAGTTAAAATTATGAAAAATTACCTTACCAAGGCCAGCTTTTGTAAATAGGTTTTACCTTCGTCGACTCACGTTTAACAATTCGTCATATAAATAATCATGCCTATCTTATTATTAACATAACTAAAGCCTCTTAATACAAAAGGTATACGTGAGGAATGAACATATAGTATAATCTAGAGGCCTTGAACCATAAAAGTATGCGCGTTGATGAAAGAAAACTGGGGGTATTGAGTATTATATTAAAATAAATAAATAAATATCTTGGGACGACTAATTGGGACCATTGATCAAACTAGACAAAGCCAGTACTATGACAACTAGACAACTGATGAACATACTTATATATTTCTAAATACATACATTTTATAGATAATTTATACCCAGGCACGGAACTAATAATTTTGCTCATCACACAAACATTTGTCCTGGTTGGGGATCGAACCTACGACTTGATGCTTAGCAGTCAGGGTGGCTTACCTTTAGACCAAGGTCAGTTTTAATGTCTTAATCGAAATTTAATCTGAGCACAAGAATGCACCTTCTTTTTAATCAAAAATAATCATTGTGTAGCAGGAGACTCTATAAAGATACAATTCACAGACACATAGCACGTACATAGTTCTGCACGGGAATCGAATCCAATACACGTAGGCAGCAAGATAGTAACAAGGCCGCTACCATAGCCATTGTGCCATACGTCGTTAGATTGTCATGTCTATCATTATAGGAAAGGTTATTTACAAGCAAAAAATGGTTTTTAACACATGGATAGTTTATCCTTTTTTTTTACCTGATCCCGTACTATGCAGAGCTTGCACTATGGAAACCAAACAACTGATATATTACATATATTACTTTTACACACAAATATAAGACCTGGGTGGGAATCAAACCCGCAACTTGCGGCGTGGAAGTCAAGTTTTTACCAATCACGCCGACTGGCCCGTCCAGAGAAGTATTATTAGTTAATAGTACGTTCACTAAAAAGCGAAATTACCAATTACGAACTTCTTAAGCCATAAAATATATCCAATTGGACAAAAACAACAGATTTATAAATTGATTACTCGTGTTAAAGCGACGTTTATTGCCTAAAAACGGATATAAATTGCGCATTTTATGGTAATATTCAAACTTTTTCACATTTTTATTCATGACTCTACATTTATAGCTGTTTCACAGTGCAACGCTCTCGGCTTTAGCTCATGTTTTTAGGTAGATATTGACCTTAGAGTAACATGAAATTCACTAACTAAAAGTGATGTAATAATATTCCGTAGACTTCCCTAGGGTATCGCTGTAATAACTACACACGTGACCTCTGAATACCGCTAAGTAAGTAGCAACAATTATAATTTTATTTTTTATTTTTTTATAATAATATCTCGGGACAATTTCACACAGATGATCCTAGCCCCAAACTAAGCAAAGCTTGTACTATGGGTACCAGGCAATGATATACATACTTAAATAGATAGATAAATACTTATATAAATAGAAAATATCCATGACTCAGAAACAAATATTCGTGCTCATCACACAAATAATTGCACTTACCGGGATTCGAACCCAGGACCACCAGCTTCGTAGGCAGGAGCACTACCAACTAAGCTACGGTGCTACCAATTAATTAGGGTGTGAAGCGGTTTTCAGCTCAATGCGCTATTCGCGATTCGCTACTTCAGAATTATATCCATGTTACAGAGAAGACGTGTAGCGTAGCGATTAAGACTGTCGCCTCGCCACTTCATGTCCTGGACTCGTTTCCCACGCAGGACAACTATTAGGTCTTTACCTATGAAATTGCCGTTCTGCAGTACTGGCCATTTCAAATCAAAATAATTTTTGTTTGGCTAAGAATTCTAATTTCAAATTAATTTTATTTTAAAAACATGGATTCTTTTTTCCAAAAGTAGTCATTTCTTTATTGATTAGTGCTACATTTTCATCGCATTTCAATCTTTTTCGTCATCATGGATACGTTAAAAATTCGAGTAATTATGGAATATGAGTACCGTCGTGGCAGCAACGCGGCACAAGCGGCACGCAACATCAACGACGTTTACGGAGCTAACACTACAAACCAACGCACCACCTGTTATTGGTTTGCTCGCTTCCGTTCTGGAAATTTCGACCTGAAAAATGAACCTCGCGGTCGTCCGAAGACTTTGGTCGACAATGACGAATTAAAGGCGGTTGTGGAAGCTGATGATACACAATCTACGGCTGAATTAGCAGCAGCTTTCGACGTTAGCGTCAAAACAATATTGGTCCATTTGGGTCAAATTGGCAAGGTAAAAAAGCTTGACAAATGGGTGCCCCACGAACTCAATGATCGCCAGCGCGAAGTACGCGTCGAGACGTGCCTTGCACTGCTCAACAGACACACAAATGAAGGAATTTTGAACCGCATTGTTACCTGCGATGAAAAATGGATTCTGTTTGATAACCGCAAGCGCTCAGCAAGTTGGTTGGATCCTGGTTCAGCACCTAAACAATGCCCTAAACGAAAACTTACCCCTAGAAAAGTGATGGTCACTGTTTGGTGGTCTAGCGCCGGTGTGATTCATCACAGCTTCTTACCAAACGGGGTGAGCATTACTGCAGATGTGTACTGTGAAGAACTGAGCACAATGATGGAGAAGCTGGCGCATCTCCAACCAGCATTGGTCAATCGCTCGTCTCCGCTGCTCCTGCACGACAACGCGCGACCTCATACTGCACAGCAGACGGTCTCCAAGTTGCAAGAACTGGGGTTGGAAGCTCTCCGTCATCCGCCCTACTCACCAGACCTTGCGCCTACAGACTACTACTTTTTCCAGAATTTGGATAACTTCTTGGCGGGAAAAAAATTCAATACCCGAGAGGCAGTACAAAATGCCTTTGAAGAATTTGTTGCCTCCCGTCCAGCTGATTTCTTTAAGAAGGGCATCAATAAACTGCCACTGCGATGGCAAAGATGCATTGATTGCATGGGTGATTACTTCGATTAATACAAATAAAAAAATTCATGAAAAAAATTCGTTTAAATTTTTTCATACAAAACGGCAATTTCATAGGTAAAGACCTATTATTTATCATCATGCCAGCCAAAGTATGTCCACTGCAGGACAAAAGCCTCCCCAAAGAATGGGGGGATATGCCATAATCACCACACTTGGCAGACGGGTTGGCGAACGCAGTTTGACAGTCATAGTTCACAAAAAAAAAAAAACGGCGCTGCCCGTTCTCTGGTAGGTATTTCCTCGGTCAATTTCTACGCCCCTCCACGGGATAAGATAGATAGAATGACTGATAAACTGAAACTGAATCTGAACGTAAGTAAATTTATACTCTAAAAACATATTTAATTCTTCTAGATTAGATTCCTACTTTAATATTTAACTTTGTTTAAGTTGATATAAAGTCTCGAAAAATAATACTATAAACTTGAATGTTAAGTGTTTAAGTTTCGCAAATTGTGGGAGATTAAGCATTTTTTTGCCTTTCTGTCATTTAATTGACGACATAAACTTAGGTTAATTTCCTACAACGGGCCTTAATTGCAATTTTTCTTAGTTTTTATAAATAAATTAAGACGTCAGTCTGGAAGATTTGGTAAATATTCATTGTCTATTTTCTATAGTTTAAAATGTACTTAATTTCTTGACACTTCTGATTTACAATGTTTGGTCTTGATGACAGCGTCAATGTATTAGAGTAATTTTATTAACATGCGTGGGAATATACAACTGATGGCTTCAGCCTCCAACCGTTAAAGCCATCAGTTGTAAAGCCAGTGGAGTATAAAGTCTAGTCTCTAACAGTAATTAAGGCCTTATTTGTTATTTTCACTTAGACAGATTAGTAACTGCCTGCATCGTTGGTGTAACGGAAAACTGTTCAGCCATAATAGTGAAAAAAGCTTATTAGGAAGCAAGAAAAATACCCAGATAGAGCCCGGAGTCTGTAAGTTGTTGGTGCTATGTTGGTGTGTATTTCAGAAGGACATAAAGCTGTAAGTCCTGGGGCTGAATTTGCCCCGAAAGTGTTGGGTATTCTCCCCAAAGAGCGCACTTGTTTGCACACCTACTGCAATTTAATTACTCTCTTTACAACCTCTATTTAAGAATTGATTCTAGAATCTCTTTTCATTGTAATAGATAGGAACTGGAATATAGATTCGATAGAAAAATATAATATCATAAATTACATTGAATTTTTTAACAAAAAAACGAGTAGTTTTAGTTATAGTCAGAAATGGACCATTAGCTACGGCAAAATAAATTTCTACCCTATTCCAATACAGGCATACATATCGGCCACAGTGGCAAACTAAAATAAATAACAAATAAAATTAAGGGGAGACCTCGTACAAAACATTCTCTGACCAAACTGGAGACGTCCTCAAGAAAGGCCAGGTCAGAAGTAGCAAGCATGTTTGAGGAATATAATGAGAGTATACGAGGCAAAAGTGTTCAAAGATTATGACAAATGGAAATCCATTGTCCCTGATTACCCCTCTGGGAAACAGGCGTCAGTCTATGTATGTAAAATTGTTTAAATTTTAAAATTATTTAGTAAAATTAATTATGAAACTCATTCATAAAAATGTCATCCTAGCCGAATTTGGCTACGGCGGCCAGTCTCAACAGAGATTGGCCATCGGCGCGGGACATATTATAGTGCTCAAGTGTGTGCGCAAACACAGGAGCACTTTCTATTCCATCACTCTCATGATCCGATGGGACGCCTTAGCGACACGACCGGAAAGAGGTCAGGCACAGGACCGACGGCTTTACGGCTTTCATACTTAAAATATGAACAAGGGTTTAATTGATTTTAAAATTACTTTAGTTGAACGACATAATAATACAACACCAATAAAATATAACATTCGTAAAATGCTACTCACCTATACCCACTACTGATTACTGTTAAAACCGCGATCCAATCTGATTGTATATTTAAACTATCGAAAATTTTAATGAAATATTTGACAATACAAATACTATTGTTTACTTGTTCATTGTTTACCTAGATTAACAGTGTTTCCAAATTGTCACGATTCATTTGCAATAATAGATTTGTATTATGTATTTTTATTTTTTTATGAGAGTCGCTCTTAGCTCTCAATGGTCTCACCGATCCGTAAGTGATCGGCCAGGTTAAGCAACTAGGCTCGCAGTCAGTCCATAGATGGGTGACCACCAAAGTGGTTTAATTTCTGACCATCTCACGTTAAGCTGTCGGTCCCGGTTGTAGCTATTAGGCAACAGTCGTTAAGCCATGTTGGAGGCCCACTGGGCGGCTTGAAGAACTCTGACACCATACGATTACTAAGTTAGTAAGATTATGTATTGTACTTACTAAAGGTTATTAAAATCCACGTTCATAAACACCCAAACCACGGCAACACTCACAACCACTAAGAGTCACTGCGAGAGCTTAAACAGCTTCCATTTTCTCGATAAACGGGAGAAAAATATCGAATAACAACCGTATTGTAACTGTCTCTACACGTTTCTAAACATAACTGACAAAAACCTCGAGTTAATCAATAAACAGAACTCACACTCATTCTTATCAAAACTGAGCCAATATGATAACGAACGATTAACTTAGATAATAGTAGTACATTACATCAATGTGGTAATGATAACGTCTTACTGTTGATGCAAATGTGCTTTGAATATTACTGTGAAATAATAGATAGTAACAGTGATTATAATATGATAATTATTATTGTCGTCATTTGAAGAATCTATAACGGAGTGTAGTGTGCAGACAATCTAATTAATACTTTTTAAATATTGGAAAATTGTACTATTGAATCATGTCTCGAGTGAAGTCTTCGATCAGTGTGCCCGTTATCTATATATTGGGTGGTTCTGTCTATCTGTTACCTGGTTTAACGATTTTGGTAACAGGTATCCAATAAGTTTCGACATCCGCTTCTGGTACCTAACCACAAAAGATTAGACTTAACACAAAAGCAAGAAAAGAAAAAGAGATTCAAGAAAAGATAAATAAAAATAGTAACTTATATAATTATATAACGTCTTAAGCAAGATATTTTCATTGATGTTTTCCGCTCAACTTATTTTCATGTTCTCTCGCAAGGCATCATATTTCCAACGCTGAAAGGACTTTAACCTTGTTATGTAACAAACATTTGGCTCCCAAACACCACTTTCTTTACATACATTGAAGTACCATCAAAACTCTATGCTATCTAGTCTTTTCATTTTAAGATACCTTAGCATTTAAACGATACTTTACCATCATCATCATATCAGCCGAAAGACGTCCACTGCTGGACAAAGGCCTCCCCCAAGGATCTCCACAATAGCCGGTCCTGCGCTGCCCGCATCCAGCGGCTTCCCGCAACCCGTACAAGATCGTCGGTCCACCGTGTAGGAGGCCTGCCCACGCTACGTCTTCCGGTTCGTGGTCGCCACTCGAGAAACTTACTGCCCCATCGGCCGTCAGTTCTACGAGCTATGTGCCCTGCCCACTGCCACTTCAGTTTGGCAATTCTTTGGGCTATGTCGGTTATTTTGATTCGCCTGTGGATCTCAGCATTTCTGATTCGATCTCGCAGGGAAACTCCAAGCATAGCCCTTTCCATTGCTCTTTAAGGCCCATAGTGAGCGACCACGAAACGATACTTACTGCTTACTTATCGTATGGGCAGTGGGTACCCTAGTGTCAGAGTAGTTCAAGCCGCCCAATAGGCCACTGACATGGCTTAACGACTGTTGCCGGGACCGGGAACTAGAACCGGGACCGACAGCTTAACGTACCCTCCGAAGCACGGAGACGCTCAGAAATTAATCCCCTTTGGCGGTCAACCATCTATTGATCGACCGCGAGCCTAGTTGCTTAACGTCGCCAATCACTTACGGACCGGTGAGAGCATCTGGCTATTAGCGCGTCTAAGGATAATAAAACCGGCCAAGTGCGAGTCGGACTCGCCCATGAAGGGTTCCGTAGCAGCAAGTATTTCAGTTGATCAAATTGCGGTTTATAACGTATTAAAAAAACTACTAGCTAGATCTCGTTCAAACCAATTTTCGTTGTTAGTTCCTATGGTAATGTACATCATATATTTTTAGTAGTTTTATCATTCGCTTATTTTAGAAGTAACAGGGGGGACACTCATTTTACGCTTTTGGAAGTGTCTCTTGCGCAAACTATTCAGTTTAGACAAAAATGATATTAGGAACCTCAATATGATTTTTGAAGACCTATCCATAGACATGTATGGGTACGATCAAAAATTTTTTTTTGAGACCCCCCAAAATTATTGTTCTTTTTCTATTTTTATGAAAATCTTAATGCGGTTCACAGAAAACACCTACCTACCAAGTTGCAGCAGCGCAGCTCTTATAGTTTCGGAAAAAAGTGGCTGTGACATACGGATGGACAGACAGACAGACATGACGAATCTATAAGGGTTCCGTTTTTTGCCATTTGGCTACGGAACCCTAAAAAGTAACGATACCTTTTGAACCACAAAACTAAAAGACATTAACTCTGGCCTGATTACAGTACTCCTATTTGGAATATGACAGAAATGGTCTACATTTCACGCAAAACATTTTTAGGCATAAAACTTAGGTCTATTAAGTGGCGATAAAATCTGTGAATGTAGATTTTTGTAATAAGACCGGTAGTAATATTGTTTTAAGACCGTAGAACTGACGGCGTGGAGCAGGAAATTTCTTGAGTGGGAAACAGGAACAGAAAGACGCCCCTACCCCCCCCCCCCCCCCCCCCCCCTCACCTCACAAGCTAGACCGATGATCTTGGTCGCTTGAAGCCGATGGATGCGAGAAGCGCAATAACAGCAACCCTTTGCAATTGTAAGTATCATTTGGCGAGTGCATCATATAATTGCTGTACTATAATTGACTCAAAACATTTGTAACAAGGTTTAAAATGACTTGTAGTAGGATGACGCAAATCCGCACCATTAGCCGTTGACTGAGGCAAACTTTCAATATTTTTGATAATTTCGATATGCTTAGCCATGATTAGCCATCGAAGGTTTAAGGAGATCTTAATGTAGGGTAAAGATCTCCCTACCCTGAAGTGATAATGATTTCCCTTCCACTTTTTATTGTAATCCATTAAAGTAAACTTAATTTTACTCTTCCTACAATTTCAAGTTAATTTTACTCTCCCTACAATTATTTGAAGAATGTATTTTTCTCTGCTTTTATTACATGGCGAGTTCCAAATTAAATATTTGTAGAAGTAATTCAATATGAACATAAACCGTTACACTGTAAAAACTAACAATTTACAGCCATCGCATGACTTCGGTCAGTCTATTAATGGGTGACCGCTAAATAGGCTTAATTTCTGAGCGTCTCCGGGCTTCTGAAAGCACGTTAAGCTGTTGGTCCCGGATGTGATCGTTTAACAACAGTCATTAAACAATCTCTGAGGCCTCATAGCCAGTTACTTTCAATCGGTCCAAGAGGTAAAGCACCTAGGCACGCGGTCAGTAGAGTGACCCCCAAAGTGGTTTAATTTCTGAGCATCTCCGTGCTTCGGAGGGCACGTTAAGCTGTCAGTCCCGGTTTAGGTCGTTAGACAACAGTCTAGTTTGGCCTACTGGGCGGCATGAAGAACTCTGACACTAGAGTAACCACTGCCCATACGATAAATTAAAAAAGGGGCCGTTTTTTGATAAGGCGGGGAATGCCTACGCATGCCCCCCGCAAAAACTGTCTGCGGGTGGGTATGTTGGACTCGCACCAACTAAACCTACCTGCCGTGGATTTCTCTTAGCACCTGGTGGGAGATGTCGCGGCAACGCGGGTATGCTGTTCAGTGATGGAATTGTTCAAGACGCCTATTGGGCGCCTACAATTCTGACACTAACAATAGAATAAAAATAAAATCCCTTCACATTTTGTTATTTTACCAACACATTTATAAAAAGATATAAAATCAGCTTTTCTTTTGTATCAATAAGAATACGCGAAGTTTATAATACAACTTGGTAGTCGTGGTGTAACATTTCTATTCAGAATTTTGAATACTTTTTCTTTCTATGTCTTAATTTCTTTTGAGTAAAACTTTTACTATAAGCCTTGTTATATGTCTTAAGCAGAAACAAGTTATATTATCGAATTAAACAGCCTTCAGAACTTATTCACACATATTAGGGAATATGCGAGTAAAAATACCGATGATACCTAATAAAGGAAAATCTCGCTACCACATTTAAAAGACTTTTTCACAAATGTAATTTGGATACCCTCAAAAGGAAACTATTGGAAATGTTATTTTCTTTCTACATTCCGATTTTCCTGTTATCGATATTATTAAGTTGTCAACAAACGGATGATATGATAGATCTTAATATTTGCTATTGACATAATACAAATACATTTTTAAGATTAGAACACAATCAGAAATAAAAATATGTTTATTTAAGACTAAAATAAATCTTACCATACATAGCAGAATTTTCAGAATGCTATTGAGACTGCTTCGTTACTGCAGTGCATAGGAAATTGCTCGTACCGACGGTTTTTATGCGATTATACGCAAAAAAACAGCATCCCTTGTGCGGAAAGTGAGAGTCAGTCAAAATAGCATTCTGAAAATTATAGCCGAGAAACTCAACTCGCCATTTATTTGCCGTTTTACGTACGGTTAATTGTAAATACTAAAACTAGAAAATAAGTTATTTTTATGTTACTAACACTCTATGGATTTATCTTTCCGCAATAAAAGTCATACAATACAATACAATAGCAATAATAAAACGAAAATTTTGTTTACAGTTAATTAGCTACATCAATTGTTTAAAAGTTTTTTCTTGGTCATAAATTACAAGCTTAGCATAAATATATTTACGAGGTCAGTCCATAGAAGGTGACCACCAAATTGGTCTAATTTCTGAGCATCTCCGTGCTTCGGAGGGCACATTAAGCTGTCGGTCGTGGTTGTAGTCATTAGACAACATTCGTCGAGCCATGTCAGAGGCCTTTTGGTCGGCTTGAAAAACTCTGACACTAAGATAATCTCTGCCCATAGGATAAGTAAGTATTATTAAGGAGCTTATGAGGTTTTGGCAAGTTATTCCTTGATATAAAGGCAAGTTCACACAAGAGTAACTGTCTAATATGTCAATCACATAATTCATGCTTTTGTGTGTCCGCTCATACGAATAATGTTAGTTAGGCCCTCAGCGCCTCCTAAACATTAACCATTTTATTTTATAAGATAATTAAACTTGACATGATTTAAACTTAATCTATACCGTTAAAATTAAATGTAAATAATGTAATGTAAAATTCATACACATTTCACAAGTCAATCTTTTACACATTAAATACTCATGTAATGAACACATGAGTATTTAATCTGTAAAAGATTGACTTGTGAAATGTGTATGAATTTTACATTACATTATTTACATTTAATTTTAACGGTATAGATTAAGTTTAAATCATGTAAAGTTTAATTCATTTCAATTATATCATTTCAATTAATCATCATTTCATTAATGCGAAGAATTCATTCAATCGGCGATAAGATTACTTTGTGTACACACAAATTAGTTCAAAAATGAACTACATAACGTATAATTTAAATATATAGTTATAAAAAAGACAATTAACTTATGGAATCGAACAACTTGTAGAACTACAAATTGCAAAATACACGACAAATATATATGAAATCAACATGTCAGTCAGCTGATGGACAAATATTTTCATGTATATTTCGCACAGTGTATAGATAAAATATTTCCAAATAAGAGTGGTTAATATATAGAAATTAAGAGCATAAATATAAGACTCAACTTGTAACTTAAAGATAAATGTACAAAAACCTTAAAATGATGGCTATTCCATAACATTCCATTTAGTGATTCTATTGTGTTCTTACTTATTCTGACTTTTAATAACTAAACAGGATTTAATACATTTCTGGACTTAAAAAGATAAACCAGTCCTTTTATTTAATTATGAGCTAAAAACACTCGAATCTCCATTAGTTCGATAAAATCTATCCACTTTAGACAATAAACCAATTTAGATTCCTATTTTTAATTCTACGACAGCCTAACTCGAGTTCAGACAATTTTACAAGCTTCCGAGCCTTTCAGTCGTTCGTTCATGGACGTTTCATTCGACGACTCCGTTCGTGACGTAGAATCATGACACGTGGAATAGCTCTGACATTAGCCATTTATCAGTAACTTCTCCTAAATCCATTACTCAATTAACCGTGTTTCCACATAATAGAGACTACAGTTTACATATAAGGTAAAATTTATGTGTGACCACGTAAGTAGAAAGTGAATTACGTACCAGAGAGTTTGTTGTCTCGGGGGGCAGGTGTTGATTGTTGGTGGTCAGTTGGTTGTTAGACGCGGGTACCGAGGGTATAGGTGGCAAGAGTGATGGGCGCACGTGTCGTGATTCAGAGAGGACGCATCAGCCGCGTGTGTCGGCTGGGCGCGCGCGGTCGGGGCGCCGCGCGGGTGCTGACTGCCGGGCGCCGTTCGGTGCCGCGCATGCGTCGGTCGATCGTACACTCGGTCACTGGGCCGGCATTGTCTTGCCGAGCGTTCGAAAACAAACCTTTGTCTAGGTGGGGGAGACCGCTAGGCGCCGGTGCTTGGTCGGTAAAATTAGTTGTGTGTTTCACACCTGTTGGTTTGTTAATCATGTAATTGACTATGCTATTACAGAATCATTAGTACATGGCCAGATGCGAAGCTCCCGAGATCTTAAGCTCGGAATGCACAAACATCTAAAGCATCAAAGTTTAACGAAATTAACAGGTTGGGGGTGGTGGTTGTAAAGTAACTTTTTAATGGAAATACAGCCCTTTACGGAGACTCATATAAAAGCCTCTTGAAATCCTTTCATTCCAGGATCTTACATTGTAGAGTTTTAGAGCAAAGAAACATTTCAAGTTTAAGATTTTACTTAACATTTTCTATGTATGCTGAAATATTATAGCAAAGTTTTAAAATGTAGAGGCGATAATGGTGATCATAGCTTGATGCTTTCACCGGTCAGTAAATGATCGGTGAGGTTAAGCAACTTAGCTCGCAGTCAGTCTAAAGATGGGTGACTGCCAAAGTGGTTTAATATCTGAACGTCTTCGTACTTCGGAGGGCACTTTAAGCTGTCGGTTCCGGTTGTAGTTATTAGACAACAATCGTTAAGCCATGTTAGAGGCCTACTTGGCGGCTTGAACAACACTGACACTGGGGTAACCAATGGTCATACGATAAGTAAGTAAGTAAAGGTGACCATTAATAATCCATACTATTCACGTTTTCCATATTTTTATATTATTATTGGCAATGTGTTATGTATGTGGAGTACGTCTTTAAGTCCCGTCTACTTAATCCATCAACCTGCCTGCACTTTAGAACATGATTAGATCCTATTACCTATGGGTAAAATATTATATAATAATAATTCCAAAAAAGAAAGGAGTTAAGGAGCTGTCCAGAAGAGTTGTAGTTGTAGAGCTTGTAGAGCACACTGGTTATCAAAGAGCTGGCACGTACCTCGGCCAACGCATAAGCCTTGCGATCCAAAGAGGTAACGTCGCTAGCTTTTTGGCCAACTTACCCGCAGATAGCGTTTGGAAGCGGTTTTTTATCTGTAAGTTATACTTTTATTTGTAATTTAGTATTTTGATTTTTAGTTTATAATGATAGTTAGTTTGTACGGAGTTTTAATCGATTTTCAATATTTATATTTACTAATATAAATATTGAAAGTTTCAATTTGTTATTAAATATTCATGTTTCTAAATAAATACATATTATAGTAAATTATTCTAAAAATGAATCGCAGTTTTCACCAGGCTCTTCCTCGTATACGAGGACTACTAAAGAGTACGAAGAACACTTGTAACTGTACTTTAAGCAATTCTTTAGTGTCTGAAAATCTTTATGCTTCCGGCGTTATTGGTTATCGAATGGGTTTTAATGACAATAATAGGTCGGGTTAATTTGTTATGTCATTTATTAATTTCGTTAACAATATACATTGTGTCCGAAATACAATTCAATCATAACTAGTAGGAGCATCGGTCTAATCCATGGTGCATCTAACAGCTTGCCCAGCCTGCCCTGCCACATGTTCATGGCAGGATCTTAGAATGTCACAAGCGGGAAATCAGTGTGGCCACGTTCTGGGCCACAAAAATTTAACGAGCTTGCCATCGAAACGCTATGAAGAAGAACATAACTAGCAGTTTTCAATTACATAAATAGGTACATTAACAGTCAATAATATTAAATAATAAAATATCATGTTAATGTTGTTTTATTATATTAATTAATTAGTTGATTGTCTAGCTATAATTTAGATGACATTATTATATACTTCAGTTTGCAGGCATGTTTTAATTATAGTTTCCCTGACTGTCAAGGTTTTTATACTACCAATTTTTGCAGATAGCAATTGCCTTGCAGCACTAGGTTCATATTTCGCGTGCTGATTCTTTAGGATCAGAATTGCTCCTTATTTGAAGGCACTTATGTTGTCTCTGAGAAACCCAGTGGCAATGAGCTCATAACATAACTTCAAAGAACTTTCAAAAAAGACTGATTACCGTTTTCCCTGTATTAGCAAAATAATGTTTATGAAATTGCTTCAGTATTTTATTTTAATTAAAAGTTATCGCACCATAAGTTTAGTAAGTGAGGTAGGGCACAGCGTTGATTCGGTCAAAGAGCAGCCCGATTGGGGAAGTACCTCCACATTACAGAAGGCATTCCTTAATAATAACATTAATAATTTCAATGTTGTGTTTCTGGGTGTGATTAAGGTCGCCAGAGCTCGTCGGGGTGAGGTTTGCTGACTCTCAAAGGTCGGCAACCTCTGACTTACCACCAGATGATCCACTTGTTCGTTTGTCGCCCTTGGATATAAAAAAAAGAGTTACTTTTTACTATTTTATTTAGGAATCCTAAACTTGAGCTTTAATATATCCATCATGAATTACAAGATCGATGATAATTCATATTTGGCTTCTCAAGCATAATTGAAAAACGGTGTACTAAACAAAGAAATAATATATTTTATACTACTAATAATATAACACGCATAAAAATCATCCGATATTTTCCTTTCCCATTATGTCCTATTTTTGTATCGGCCGTTACATTTCAGAATGTTACTGAAGGTCTCAAGTTTCAATCTAATCAATCAATTTAATAATCTCATACACAAGAATGAGTGTTACATTATATTATTATGGCGTATCTTTTCCTCATGCTACGAGCAGCTTTCGTAGCTACGCCGTAGAAAATTCGTAGCGTCTACGAAATTTGTGTAGTTACGAATATACGCACAATATACTCGTAGTAACGAATACAGCCGCTGTGCTGTCTATATACTCGGACGTCTACCAAGTGCTAGTGCCATATAACTCCACGAGAAGATGACATATATAGCGACTCAAATAGTAAATCCATATGTGTATATTTTCTTTTCCTTTAAAAAGAAACGCTACGGGCGTTTCTTTCTTCTAGGGAAATTAATTCTGTCTCGCGGTACTTTACAAACATATCATCGATGGACACAAAGTACAACCAGACTCGGAACAATTATTTATGGGTCACACAAATAGTTGTCGTCCGTGGGAATCAAACCCGGGACACGAAACGGCGAGAGCCTTTCTTAACCGCTGCGCCACACGTGCATTCAAACTTGTATTTATGTATACAAATAAAAATATTTATGTATGTATTACACATATATATGTAGAAATAGTATGTATAATTATGTTAAATATAGTGATCATGTTTAAAATTAAACCTAAAAATAGAAAGAATTAAGTGAATAATATTGACAATCATAGTACACCTACGTTGTGTCTTCGCATCACCCAAAGGTTGACTGGTAGATAATGCCTAACTCCTATGTACAATATTCTTGTGCTAAAATTCATTTAAATAAAATAAGGAGTTGTATAGAATTTATTAAAAGTTTGCCTCTAATCTTGCTTTTTATACTTATATACTTACATATTTGCATATACATGTTGTACATAAAACGGCTTGACACCAGTCATAGCGTGCCCACGTACTTTCATAGTTAGCCTGCGCTCTGAGCAAAATGATGCAATGCCCAGCCACTCATGCCTTATATAAAATTTAATAAAGCGAGGCAGGAGCGATTGACTAGTCTTACTATAGAATCAAATTTGTACGTGTTGCAACAAAGTTCGAAATGTTAAGAAGATGGATCGGAAATCGCTGACATTTCGCAAGATTGTACTATTGAAGATTGCTTGTGTAATCATTGAATTACATACACACATATACAATTTATACATGTATTTAGTGTTTGAGACAATCCAAACAAAAGGTAATAACGCAAAAGGGAATTAATAAGATTCTATTTCTTTGCAATTAAATATAGAAAAGAGTGTGATGGCACTTTTTACTTGTTTCATAAACGAATAATGGTTTATTTCATGGCTAGATAAATCTATATATTAATGTCACACGTTTTACAAACTTCCCTTGTTATGGAATTTCAAAATACTTCAATAATAAAGATTACTATGTAATCTTTATTTCTAAGGAGCTCTAAGGAGAACTCAATCGCCTCTAATGATCGCAGCACCTAATAATAACACGATTAAAAAAGAAATTAATTTCAAATATAGTATATCTATATCTATCTAGTACTGTCTTGCAATTAAATTACGAAAACGTTTTGATTTTGCATACGATGTTGAAGTGTTAAAGCTATAACGAAATCCTACTAATATTATAAATTCAAATATTTTTTACTCTTTTACGGAAAAACTACTGAACAGATTTTGATGAAACTTTGTAATAATAAAGCTATATATCCAAATAACACATAGGCTATAATTTATAAAGTTTAACGCGAGGGAAAGCGTGTGGCATAGCTAATTAATACATATATAAATAGAGACTCAGAATCAGAAATCACACTAATATAAAGGCGAAAGTTTGTGAGTGTATAACTGTGTGAGTGTGTATATTTGTTACTTCTTCACGTCTAAATGGCTGGAGCGATTTTAATAAAATTCGGTATGGAGTTAACTGACACCCTGGATTAACACATAGGCTATAATTTATAAAGATTTACGAGGAAAAACCGCGGGGCACAGCTAGTTATAATATAATAAAGAACCTAGTAATAATATAAAGAACCTTTTCCTTGTATAACGCATGATTGGGTACGAGCCTTCTGTGCATGTTATGCAATGTCCTGCCCGCGGCATTTTCTCCTGGAACATTTTAACCCATAACATTGTATTTGTATTAAAACATACATTGAGGGGCTAGGAGAGTAGGTTAACAAAACAGAACAGTTTAGGATATTTAGGTATTATCTGGGTTGTTCTGATTGAACGTATTGTATTTCCATTTTTCTTCTATCTTGGCATGTCATAGGCCTACTGGGCGGATAGTACAACTCTACTAAAACTAGTGTTACTAGAGTTGTACTATCCGCCCAGTTCCCCTAGCGTAACCACTGCCCATATGACAAAAAAATTGCAGAATTCCATTGTATAATTTTCTATTTTAAGAAGGTCATAGTCGAATCAAATCAATTGTTTTGACAAAGTTGCCACTTGAAAAGTTCGCGCTTACGTTATCGACTCGGGGCTACATTACAACTTTGTCTCTACAAGTTGGAATTCGGTTTACGAGCTTAACTATTTAGTTAATAATTTTTTTTTGTAACAAAGCAAACGAGCAATTGATGATCACAGATTAATGATCACCGCCGCCCATGGACACTCGCAACACCAGAGGAGCCGCAAGTGCGTCGCCGGCCTTTAAGAAAGGAATATGCTCGCTTCTTGAAGGTTGCCATGCCATACCGCATCATAAATACCTCCATAGTTAATTCAATATTCTTTATTTCGTAAACATAGGTACATATTACATTGGTGTTATACAGATATAAAGGTAAACCGCTATGTTTTGCCAACTTAATGACGTACAAAATTTTTATGTTATAAGTATCTTAACCTAGATTATATTCAATTACAGTCATGAAATACATTATACTATGTCAGCTTTTTGTAAATTTTGGTAGTTTGGGTACTAAATTTTTTTTTTCTTGGTAGTTTGCTAGTAATACAATTAAAAGTCTTAAATTAATAGATCGGACCCTAGTATCGCTCTCTGTCATTTATGAAATCTGTGATGGAGTAATAACACTTATTCACTAGATATTCATTCAAATATTTTTAAATGAATCTTTGCATCTTATAGCCAGAGGTATGTTATAATATACTTTAGATGCCATACCAAGTACCATTAATTGTACCATTAATTGATTCCAAAGTGGTAGTGAGCGGTAAAGTTTCTTGTGAATGGTAGATGACCGTTAGTAGTTTTACTTATACATATATGTTTAATTTTTATCCATAATACAATAACGGGGATGATATAAGTTTATAACCAATGTCTGTCGGTTGACAATGATGAAAAATTTTAAGTCCTATACAAAGGAAGCTATGTAATACATCGACAGTAGTGAGGGTGCCTGCACAAAGTTATAACACTCATGACCGTCCATAGCACGCATCCAGAACATCTAACCTAAAAACACAAAGCTTAGGCGAACCCATTCCCACCAGTGCTAAGCTATATGGACCAATGAATATTGCATGCTTTTCATGCCGCAGAGTACGATTCTCACCCACAGATATTTGTGTGCACGAACATGTCTGTTTGTCCTGAGTCTGGATGTAATTATCTATATAAGTATGTATTTACAAAATAAAAGCAGTATATGTAGTATATCAGTTATCTGGTTTCCATAGTACAAGCTCTGCTTAGTTTGGGATCAGATGGCCGTGTGTAAATAATGTCCCAGGATATTATTATGAGGTAAAAAGTTTCTTATAAAACGCACGGTGGTAGATGACCATTCATCCAGACTTTTAAATTACGATTTTACTTTTTATTTACTATTTTGATTGATTAGATTAATGCTATGCAATGCGGATAATGCTATAAAATTCAAATACTACTGAAAAATCAAAATTCACGGATGAATCCGCCATTTGAAAGCTTTTTACGCTAAGTACGCTACTATTCCTTACAAGGTGCAGACGCCAGCACATCAAGCTGCCCCAATCTGTCAAATTTCACCAATTGAAAGTGAACCTTATGCTTTTGTGATAAAGTTGAAAATCAATAAAAGAAATTTGACAGATTGGGGTAGCTGGATGTGCTGGCGTTGGTACCGTCGTCAAGTTATCTGGCGTATTACTAACGTCTCTACCTTGATTAATGGCGTACCGTAGAGAACCTCCCACTAATTGTAGATTGCGGTCGAAGCTAATTATTGTACCATTAGCGTGTAATTTTTTAGCACGCGTTTCATGTTAATTATAGTTTGTGTTATTTACAACAATGACTTACTTAGAAATTAAGTGAACAAGACAATGTTTTATTTAAGGATTGAAGGTATATTATTACAGCTATAAGAGTCTGCTGCTGGACAAGCCTCCTCCAACAATCGTCACGCTTGGCAGACGGGTGGGTAATCGCATTAAGATGGTCATAGTACTCAGAAAGAAACCAGGATGATGATATTCTGATATTCAACGCCGGCACCACACAGCAAAGGCTGGTTTTTTTTTATATATATAAGAGGGCGACAAACGAGCAAGTGGGTCACCTGATGGTAAGTGATCACCGCCGCCCATAGACACTCGCAACACCAGAGGTGTCGCGGGTGCGTTACCGGCCTTTAACAGTCAGCAAACAAGTGTTTCTGACCCTTCCCCCCACCCCAATGAGCTCTGGCGACCTTACTCACACTCGGAAACACAACATTAAAATTATTAATGTTATTATTAAGGAATGTCTTCTGTAAGGTGGAGGTACTTCCCCAATCGGGCTGCTCATTGATGCCCTACCTCTCTTAAACTGCTGGTTAACCATGCATGGGGACTTAATAGTTTTATGTGCATAATGATGTACTGCTCGATGATGTCCAGATTCATGTGCAAACTAAGCCGCTTAACTTGCTTCGGCTACTTAGTAATAAGCACCTACATAACTTAAGTATTATGTTAATAAAGTGAAGTATTAACTTTGTAAAATGCGACGACATTAGGGCTGCCATCGTGGTCTTAGAGATAATTTAAAAAAATTAGGCATATAACGGTCCCTAGTCTCTATATACTAGTACTACTACTCTATACTTCTTTTAAGCCATTTTTCCAAATATATCCATGAGTATGAATCTTTGAATGAAAGAGAGCTTAGAGAGAGCACGCGACAAAAAGTCATAAAAAATTAAATGGTTCCAAAATTTAATATTGCTAAACATTCTGCTCAATACCAAGCTATAGACATTTTTAACAGGTTACCTTTTGATTTAAAACCAATAATTTACAATTATTCGCTATTTAAAACTAAGCTAAAGACATTCTTGATTGAAAATTGTTTCTATTCAGTATCAGAGTTGACCAATTCCAATAATAATTAATGTATCAGATCCTATTAAGTTATTAATTGCTCTGGTTAATTTTATTGCAAAAGTTCTGTGTGGTGTATATTAGTGAGTTTTATTTTATTTAATGTTATTTTATTATTCAATATTTTTGACTGTTTATATACCTAATTGTTTATTGTATTTATGTAATTGAAAATTGCTAGTGATAAGTAAATTGTATTTCGGACACAATGTAAATTGTTAACGAATTAATAAATGAATGAATGAAATGAAATAAAATCTTATGCAGGATTGCGCTGGATTGTTAGTGTGTATGTTTGTTACTTCTTCACGTCTAAACGGCTGGAGCTATTTCAATAAAATTTGGTATGAAGTTAGTTGATAATCTGGATTAACACATAGACTATAATTTATAAAGATTAACGCGGGTAAAACCGCGGGGCACAGCTATTATAAAGCGAAAGTTTGTGAGTGTGTATGTTTGTTACTTCTTCACGTCTAAACGGCTGGAGCGATTGTAATAAAATTTGGTATGGAGTTAGCTGATACCCTGGATTATTACATAGGCTATGATTTATAAAGTTTAACGCGGGTAAAACCGATGGGCACAGCTAGTATTATAAAAGCGAAAGTTTGTGGATGTGTATGTTTGTTACTTCTTCACGTCTAAACGGCTGGAGCGATTGTAATAAAATTTGGTATGGAGTTAGCTGATACCCTTGATTAATACATAGGCTATGATTTATAAAGCCACAGCTAGTTGGACATATAGCTTAGTAGGGTGACACTTGCACAACAATTTAATGTAATTAGTAAAATATTAGACAGGTTAATCTAATGTACAATTCATTCAAATTTCTTATTGACTAGTTTATATTATGTATTTTTTTACCTCGTTATTTCTTGTCTTGTGTAATTATGTGTGTAAATGTTGGTATAAACCCAACTAAATATGAATTATTGTTAAATTAATTTAAAATGTACATGACATATTATATCAATTTAAATACTTTTGTGACTCAACCAAAGCTTTGCATGCTTTTTTAATAATGGTAAATGTGTATTTGGACTGATTGTAAAGATTTTTTACCAACTATATGTACCACATTTAATGCAAATAAATAAACAAATATGAGTTGGATGTGTTTTTTTCGTTTTGCTGACACTAAAACCTGGCATAGCTAGTTTGTTATCATTTTTTTTTTCGTATTTATCAGCATTTACGCGGAAAGAAGTCCACAAGGATTTCCACAATAGAATCGTGTCCATCATATAGGGGTATCCCCCTAAAATGGTCCTGTTATTCTTTCTGGGCCGGAAACCACAAAGCACACCCAGCTTCAAACCCATTTTGTATGGGTTACACAAATGGCAATACCTGTTACACATAAGCGTCTAAGTAGTAACAAGGCAACTGTATTAACTTATAATTTTCTCATATAAAATATACCCTGGATATAAAATAAACAATTGGAATATAAATTTAAACATATATTATCGTCAATATTGTAGTATAGAACAAAGAATGTTTATTAGAGGTAGGAATTTAGTAGAGTTAGGGCATAGCGTTCATTACTGGGGGACTGGGGAAGTACCTTACAGAAGACACTCCTTAATAATAACATTAATAATTTTAATGTTGTGTTTCCGAGTGTGAGTAAGGTCGCCAGAGCTCATTGGGGTGGGCGGAAGGGTCAGCAACACTTGTTTGCTGACTTTTAAAGGCCGGCAATGCAACCGCGACGCTTCTGGTGTTGCGAGTGTGCGATGATCACTTACCATCAGGTGACCCACTTTCTCGTTTGTCACCCACTGATATAAAAAAAAAAACTCGAATTATAATGTAATGAGCTGTAATGAGAGCCCGTAATGAGATAAATCCCAACTAATTATATATAATGCAAGAAATTTAATAAATATTTAAATACTACTTAATCAACTTACAAATTCTACCAATAAAATTAAAATTTCACCTTCTAACCGAAAAGTTTAAAAATATTAATTATTATTAAATATTATTGAAAACAAAATAAAAACAGAGAAAAGAAAGAATAAGAACAGAGAAAATAAGATTAACACTTTGCATTGCGAATGGTGCTATAAAAATAGAAAAAAAAACAAAATTAAAAATAAAAATAATTATTTGTCCACAAAAACGAAATCGTTTGTGGTGGAAAAAGGTTTAGTTTAATAAAAATGTTTTGTTTACGACGTGTCCCATTTTCTATTTAAAATAATAAAAACTGCCTTATCACGCGCGATGTCTATGCCTTATCAAGTATAGTCATACTAGACTCCGCTACCCGTTCTTTAAAAAGTATTGCCTGGGGACGACTTCCACCCACTCAAGGGTTGAGATGGGATGCTATTGATGATATTCGTTGCCGTCATCTACACACCACATTCCACCTTACCAATACCTAACCAAATTTATTGACTGGCTCGTTGGTCTAGCGGCCGCGTGTGCGCAGCTGACGAGGTCCTGAATTCAAATCCCGGATCGGTCCAAAAATGATTTTGGGATTTGAGTAAAAATATTTTTTTCTTAACAGCCCCAAGTCTGTCGAGTTGGCGTATCACACCCCCGTGCCTCGCACGTAAACCTGTAGATCGTGTACCTGACTTCTTTCCGGTCGTGTCGCAGCGTCCCATCGGATTATTATATCAGAGTGATAGAATATAAAATGCCTCTATGTTTGCGCACACACTTGTGCACTATAACATGTCCCGCGTAGATGGCTAGTGTCCATTGAGACTGGCCGCCGTGGCCGAAATTCGGCTACTTAGGAGGATATTATCACTCTAATATTATAAAGGTGAAAGTTTGTGAGTTTGTATATTTGTTACTCTTTCACGCAAAAACTATCGAACGGATTTTGATGCAACTTCATTTTAACTTTACTATAACTTATATGTTCAGACGCCAGCACATCCAGCTACCCCAATCTGTCAAATTTCTTTAATAGATTTTCAATTTCATCACATAAGCGTGTAAGGTTCACTTTCAATTGAGGGAATTTGACAGATTGGGGTAGCTTGATGTGCTGGCGTCTGTACATATATCCGAATAACACATAAGATCATCATCATCATATCAGCCGAAAGACGTCCACTGCTGGAAAAAGGCCTCCCCAAAGATCTCCACAGTTGCCGGTCTTGCGCTTTTCGCATCCAGCAGTTTACAGCAACCCGCACAAGATCACCACGGCTGGGATAGCAGGGCTGCCGGGGACTGGGGGCCGCGGTTTATTTGTGTTCATCATTTGGGAGGATATGCCATAATCGCCACGCTTGGCAGACGGCTTGGCGATCGCATTAGGATAGACATGGTGCTCAGGAGAACGCTGCTGCCCGTTCTCTGGTATATATTCCATCGGGATGACTTCTACGTCCCCCCACGGGTTGAGAGAGGGGGCGATATTCTTTGAGGCCGTCACCACACAGCCAACAAGCACACAGCTAACCACATAAGATATTATTTATAAATTTTAACGCGGGTAAAGCAGCGGGGCACAGCCAGTTTATTAAATAAAATAAATTAAAAATTAAAAAAGGTTTTTATTCACGTAGACTTTAAAAAAGCGCTTGTAAATAGTAAGAATATGTTTGTAGTAATATAGTTGTATACATTATTATTTCTAGTAACATAGATATTTAGGTACACATTGTATTGATTGTATGAAAACATTTATAAAATTTATTTTATTATAGCAATGATATTTAGCTAGCTCGTATCAAGTTATTGTCAAGAGATTATGTTTAATTATCTAGTTTAAGTCTAATATTTTACTACATATTGTTAATGGTTCTGTCTATATTAAGGTGTTATTATTATGACGGACCTTGTGTTAATAACGACGGTCGCGCTTTAATGCTACCACCGGATCCAATGGGCCCCAACTGAGAAGACCCAGCGAAACAAACTCAGTGGGTTCATCTACTACCGGTTTCAACACGACCCAGTTGAGACGGTCTGGCGAAACATACTCAAGCTATTATGTTTGTAATCCTATCGTCATACAGCGCCAGCCAAAGTTAAATATTAACGAAGTAAGCACTGCCTCAATAAAGTTGATTGATAAAAAATGCCTCGGTAAGCGATTCCGGGGTTTCAATAAAATGGTTGGCCTTGCAGCCGACGTACGGAGCCTTGAGTGCAAATAAGTCAATGCGAATGGCAGAGGGCTCTTAACAGGTGTTCTATCGATTTCAGTTTGGATATACGATCTAGTGAAGTCAACTCACGGCAGAGCTCGTAGATAAATAATATTTATTTAGCCATGATAAATTAAATGGGAGTCCCTTGTTTGGCAGACAGAAATTTCATAGAATTTCGTGTCCCAGAAAATGTTTCATATAATATTAGGTCTTTACCTATGAAATTGCCGTTCTGCAGTACTGGCCATTTCAAATCAAAATAATTTTTGTTTGGCTAAGAATTCTAATTTCAAATTAATTTTATTTTAAAAACATGGATTCTTTTTTCCAAAAGTAGTCATTTCTTTATTGATTAGTGTTACATTTTCATCGCATTTCAATCTTTTTCGTCATCATGGATACGTTAAAAATTCGAGTAATTATGGAATATGAGTACCGTCGTGGCAGCAACGCGGCACAAGCGGCACGCAACATCAACGACGTTTACGGAGCTAACACTACAAACCAACGCACCACCTGTTATTGGTTTGCTCGCTTCCGTTCTGGAAATTTCGACCTGAAAAATGAACCTCGCGGTCGTCCGAAGACTTTGGTCGACAATGACGAATTAAAGGCGGTTGTGGAAGCTGATGATACACAATCTACGGCTGAATTAGCAGCAGCTTTCGACGTTAGCGTCAAAACAATATTGGTCCATTTGCGTCAAATTGGCAAGGTAAAAAAGCTTGACAAATGGGTGCCCCACGAACTCAATGATCGCCAGCGCGAAGTACGCGTCGAGACGTGCCTTGCACTGCTCAACAGACACACAAATGAAGGAATTTTGAACCGCATTGTTACCTGCGATGAAAAATGGATTCTGTTTGATAACCGCAAGCGCTCAGCAAGTTGGTTGGATCCTGGTTCAGCACCTAAACAATGCCCTAAACGAAAACTTACCCCTAGAAAAGTGATGGTCACTGTTTGGTGGTCTAGCGCCGGTGTGATTCATCACAGCTTCTTACCAAACGGGGTGAGCATTACTGCAGATGTGTACTGTGAAGAACTGAGCACAATGATGGAGAAGCTGGCGCATCTCCAACCAGCATTGGTCAATCGCTCGTCTCCGCTGCTCCTGCACGACAACGCGCGACCTCATACTGCACAGCAGACGGTCTCCAAGTTGCAAGAACTGGGGTTGGAAGCTCTCCGTCATCCGCCCTACTCACCAGACCTTGCGCCTACAGACTACTACTTTTTCCAGAATTTGGATAACTTCTTGGCGGGAAAAAAATTCAATACCCGAGAGGCAGTACAAAATGCCTTTGAAGAATTTGTTGCCTCCCGTCCAGCTGATTTCTTTAAGAAGGGCATCAATAAACTGCCACTGCGATGGCAAAGATGCATTGATTGCATGGGTGATTACTTCGATTAATACAAATAAAAAAATTCATGAAAAAAATTCGTTTAAATTTTTTCATACAAAACGGCAATTTCATAGGTAAAGACCTATTATTTGGTCTTGTAATTTTTTTTCGAATATTATTGTTTCAAAGACAATTTACCAGAATGAAATATATTTCACAGAAACACAATTTAATGAATTCGTAATCATTTTGTTTTTGTTTAACAAACTTATCAAACAGGAGAATAATTTTTAACGAATATTAAACCATCAACACCATTTATCTCAGATTTTAAAATTCCGCATGTGTAAGTTATCAAATTTTCAATTATTCTTAAATAAGAGAACCAAATATAGAATACAATAAATACAGGTACATATCATAATCCAAAATATATCAAATCATAAAATACTGATGTTTAAATGCCCGAAAGGAAATAATTTGGGTTAGGTTAAGTTTAGAACTGTGACCAAATAACGCGCGAAGGCGAGCGAGCGTAACGAGCATGCCGCGGCAGCGGCCGCCGAGCGCTAGATACACTATTGTTGGCGAAGATTGGCGCTAGAAACGATCATCTAGCTAGAAACGATCATCTAGCTAGAAACATCGGCGTTTAATTTACTTTGGATTGTTTCAAGTGCTAATCTTCACCAACTATAGTGTACTTTGTAATAAGTTTTATATTATATCTATACATATATTAAAATCGTAGGAAAGTCAAAACTGTACATTGAATATTTTTTTAAAGGATACTTGGGGCGTCATCTACAATCGATATCGAAGCCAAAAATATAGTTTATAGAATTTTTGTCTGTGTGTCTGTTTGTTTCAAAAAGTACTGCATGGATTTACTTAAAATTTTGCATAAATATTACTAAGAGGAGGGGTCAACATATAGGCTACATATTATGACGCTATCACCTACGGGGAGGAGCTGTGATAATTTATAATAAGGGCACAGCTAGTAAACAATATAATGATAAAGAATATTTGATTTGATATTCTATGATATGATTATTCTAACATTAAACTTAATGTGAAACAAAAATCTATGGTTTCAAACCTTCTAAGTAATTATTGTGTATTGATTATTCTATGAAATGAAAATATGAGAAAAAAATTATGTGAATCAAAATACTATAAAACAAGCAGTACACCCATTGCATAGATTTAATTTAGGGTGTACAAATTAAATCAATAAGTGCAATGAGTGTACTGCTCTTTGGGCTATTGCTATACTATAATATTGCTTGTATATATGTTAAAATTTATATTCCAATTGTGTATTTTATATCCAGGATATATTTTATATGAGAAAACTATAAGTTAATACAGTTGCCTCGTTACTACTTAGACGCTTATGTGTAACAGGTATTGCCATTTGTGTAACCCATAAAAATGGTTTTCAAGCTGGGTGTGCTTAATGGTTTCCTGCCCAGAAAGAATAAAATAAAATAAAAAGGTTTTTATTCACGTAGACTTTAAAAAAGCGCTTGTAAATAGTCAGAACATGTTTGTAGTAATACAGTTATTATTTCTAGTTGCTTATTACAGATATTTAGGTACATGGAATGTTAAAACATTTATACAATTTATTTTATAATAGTAGTGATATTTAGCTAGCATGTATTAAGTTATTGTCAAGGAGATTATGTTTAGGTTTAATGATTGAAATTTATATTTTACTACATATTGTCTGAATGGTTCTGTCTATATTAAGGTATTCAGTATTATTATTATAACGGACCTTGTGTTTAAAACGACGGTCGCGCTTTAATGCTACCACCGGATCCAATGCGCCCCAACTGAGAAGACCCAGCGAAACAAACTCAGCAGGTTCATCTACTACCGGTTTCAACACGGCCCAGTTGAGACGGTCCGGCGAAACATACTCAAGCGGGCCTGAACACGGGATTTGGTCCACTTAAAGTAATTATTTAGTAGGCAAACACAATATCTGCTCGATTGGTTGTCTGAAAGAATATTAATTTAGGTTATATTTAGGAAACAAAAAAAAACATTGAAACAAACAGGGCCACCCGATATCATCCCATGAGTGGCAAGGCGACTAAGGGATACACCAGGTAGTCGAGCAACAGCACCACATATGTACTAGCTTCCACCTAACTGCGGTCACCAACTCGCATGCTAAGCGCGGGGACTACGGAAAAATGGCGACATTATGTAAACTTTTGAGGAGGCCTATGTTCAGCAGTGGACAATATCAGGCTGATGATGTGTTGACACAGGGCTTATTTACTGGGCGGTGACTTTAAATAATTTATTTTATAATAATATAAATACGTTAGGCTTTAGCAAAGCTTTTATAATGTTACTTTTGATTTATAACGGACCTTTGAAAATCATTGAAACGTAAAATTACTGTGGTACCATCAATATTTTTACAGAGGGTCGGCAATATTGGAGATTTATGTTGCGTACACCTACAACGTTATTAAAATAAAATAGATTAAAATTTTTAAACGAATTCAAAAACGAAGGATCTGTCTTATTACTTTTTGGTATTGTGAACATAGCTGGTAAAAGCGACGGCCGTTGGGGCAGAAAGGTTCTCGAGTGGCGATCACGAATCAGAAGACGCAGTGTGGGCAGATCCCCTACAAGATGGACCGATGATCTTGTGCGGGTCGCTGGAAACTGCTGGATGCGGATAGCGAAAGACAATTGTGGAGATCTTTCGGGGAGGCCTTTGTCCAGCTGTGGACGTCTTTCGGCTAATATGTCCAAAGATCCCCACAACCAACGGCATCCCGCGACCCTCGTAAGATTGTCTGTACACCATGTGAGCTGTGACTTCCGGTTCATGGAAATCCCACTAATATTATAAAGGCGAAAGTTTGTGATTGTGTGACTGTGTGATTGTGTATGTTTGTTAATTCTTCACGTCTAAACGGCTGGAGCGATTTCAATAAAATTTGGTAAGGAATTAGCTGATACCCTGGATTTTTTTAGGCTATAATTTATAAAGTTAGCGGGGCACAGCTAGTAACAAATATAGGATATAAAATCGTCTTGAATAAATTTCATTATTTAATTATTTTCCACTGCCCATATGAGAAAATAAGAAGAAGAAACTGAAGTAAAACTACACGAAATGAAATGACTCTGAGAGAAATAGAGATTTCTCTCTTGGCTCTACAGTAGCATACAAAACTATCTCTCTCTTTCCATCTTCACTAATCTATCCTCCCTGCCTCGTTGGTCTAGCGGTAGCGTTTTCAACTGCAGATAATGAGGCCCTGGGTTCAAATCCCGGGTCGGGCCAAAAAGTGATTTAGGGATTTTTCCGTAAAAATAAATTTCTCAGTAACAGCCCGAAGTCTGGAAGTTGGCGGTATTACACCCCCGTGCCTCGGAGAGCACGTAAAGCCGTCGGTCCTGTACCTGAACTCTTTCCAGTCGTGTCGCTAGACGTCCCATCGGATCATGAGAGTGATGGAATAGAAAGTGCCCCTGTATTTGCGCACACACTTGTGCACTATAATTTGTCCTGCGCAATTGGCTAGTCTCCATTACAACTGGCCGCCGTGGCTGAAATTCGGTCGGGAACATCAATCTATATCTCCCTCTAAACTTCCGTTCACTCAATCACACTTTTCGTAACGCTCTCGTCATGCAGCTTTCTCCCCAAGTGTGCACAAACAAGACTCTCTTCAAAATGTCGTTCTATAGAAAATTAATAGTACCTAGCAAATTATTAGTTCCGCAAATCTATCGAAATACTACGACATCGATATACAAGTTTGTAAGTGGCCCAACCCTCGCACTCAACCTCAAGACGCCGTAGTCAGCCTCTGGTCTCGAACTGAAGATTAAAACAAATCGTATTACTGTCGAGATTGCAACATCATGCTACATCGAATTGCATATTATTTTAGGGGTCCGTTGTCTCATGGACATTTTATCGCAAGGGTAATTGATGGACATCTCTGTTTTGTTGTTTCTCTCCCAAATATTTCCAAGTACTATTATATATACGACTAGCTGGCCCGGCGAAAGTAAAATAAATGCAGTGGAAATGAGAGGTCTGAGATAATAATAATAATAGATTTATTTATTCTCTCACACAGAAAATTACAAAGAAAGTGTCTTATTAACTAATTTATGCATAACATTCAAAAAAGGTGAGATAGTGAAGGTGAAGGTACTAGGTGGGATACCTGTATGACAGATGACCAGTCCCTAACTCTAGACATAGAGGTGTCTAGAGGCTTACCATAAGAGTAGTTTGTCGATCAATAATCATGTTGTGACAATTTGAGAGATGTTTGTGTGGTGTGACTTTGAGAGAAAGAATTCGAAATACTGGTGTAAGAGAGCGTTGTGGTGTGAAAGAGGATGTAGTCACAAAGATTGAAAAGGTATTCTGAGATGGTTGGGCGATTTAGAAAGAATGAATGAAAAAAGATTAACAAAAGAAGTATACCTGCCATGTGTGAAAGAGACAACCGGAAGGGGAAGACCTCGTAGAACATTCTCTGACCAAATCGGACACGTTCTTAAGAAAGGGCAGGTCAGAAGTACCCTAAACCGGCGAGCATGTATGAAGAATATAATGACAGGAATCGAGGCAAACGAGGTGTGCAAAGATTGTGACTAATGGAAATTCGTTGTCTCTGCCTACCCCTCTGGGAAGGCGTGAGTCTATGTGTGAACATATGTATGACCCGGCGAACTTCGTTCCGCCTAATAGACGATTCTTTAATTTTTTTAGTTTTTTTTTTCATTATGATACATACTTAATTTCATTTTATTTAGCCTAAACTGACAATAGCTGTACCCGCGACTTCATCCGCGTGGAATTTAACAAAAAGGTCAATGCAACTTTATTTAATTTTTCTAAAATAAAACATATTTTTTCTAAAAGAAACGTTGCCTAAGTTACTTCTTATTACATCAGTTACCTGCCAATAAAAGTGCATCGGTCCAGCCATTTCAGAGATTAGCTGGAACAAACAGACAGACAGAATTTTATGTATGTACCTTTTATAAAAAACGGTTATTTCAATATTACAAACAGACACTCCAATTTTATTTATATGTATAGAAGATATAGATGTAGATATTTGTTTGTTTTTTTCAAGACAAACCCTGCACTAAGGTAATGAATCCCTATGTGCCGGAATCAGAACAAATATTTTGGGTCATACAAATTGTTGTCCTATGCGGGAATCGAACCTGGAACACGAAGTGACAAGGCGACTGTCCTAACTGCTACGCCACATAAGTGTGGAATAGTAGGAGGCTTTGTGAAGAACAAAATATATTATTGTGTAGTAAAGTAGTACCTTGCAAAGTTCTGGGGCACTCCCTTTTATCGCATTAATAGAAGAGATTACTATAATTCATACACGCGTGCCGGTTTAGTTTGAAACATGGGTTGCAGAATCTAAAGAAAATAATACTTTAATTTGTATATACAAAAATAAACATGGTATCTTTTTTCTTTTTTTTAAAGACAACGCCTGCACCAGGGAATCTAGTCCCTGTGTCGCGGTGTACTTTACAAACATATAATAGACGGACACAAATTACATCCAGACTCAGAACAACTATTTATGGGTCACACTAATAGTTTTCCGGCGCAGGACCTGAACCTGCGACACGAAGCGGTGAGGAGACTGTCTTAGCCGCTACGCCACACGTTCATCATCTGGAAAATATTCTCAAGCCAGTAAAATCTTAACTAATTGAAATTTGTTCACCATTAACGCATAAATCGCTTAGCATAAGTAGGTACAATATAATAGTTTAAAAAACTAAAAAACTCACTTTTCGCACGCAAAATGATTATTTCTTTCGTATCCTATTCAGCAAGCCCTTTCATTTAATACCCATATCATGGGTGCATTTCAAATAGACTGTCCGCCATCTTGGACGTCCGCCATATTGGATTTAAGACACGTGACATTTTTTTTTCGTATTCCTCACAGCAAACCCTTTCATTTGATATCCATATCATGGGGGTGGATTTCAAACAGCTAGTCCACCATCTTGGGGAGGCCATATTGGATTTGTAACGATGTTTCTTAGCTAGTCATGTATTGTCATCAGAACTCAGAGCGTGTGCAAAATTTCATCCTAATCGAAGACCGGGAAGTAGGTCAAATTAAGATTCCAAGATTTTATTACATACATCGTTACAAGTGAAGCTAATAAAAGCGTGTTAAAAAAGATAACACTCCAATTGCTTACCGTTTAATATCATACAATTGATCCAATAGATTAATAACACCCAGTCACAGAACTGATAATAATGCTCACCAGTCAAATATTTGTATTTGTTGGGTATCGCACCCAGGACCTCTGGTTTAACAGTCAGGGTCACTAACCACTAAACCCACAGGCCAGTCGAATAACATTATCTTTAACAACTATATTACCACCCCAAAAGCTGTTCAAAGAGAAATTGCCTCAGTAAATTGATAACAGCCCCTGCTCCCGGGGAAACGATAACCATAATTATCACACAACAATATTCACCATACGTTATACGGGATTCACCAGGATACACATTATGTACGGAACCCACTCCGCCATATTGCAATTCAGTACGATCGCAAATCTCAAGATTTCCTCGATCTTTTTTGTCTACAACGTCATCGCAAATAGTACCACTGCGGACGAAGCAAGATTTATTTAAAAAAATAACCAAAATGAGTTTATATTTTCATTTCTCTAACCTTATTACTCGAATTGAGAATGCTCGGCTATTTGGGAATTGAAAGTTTCATATTATGAGGCTTGTGAAAAGGCGGGCTAAGTGGTTCAATATCTAATATTGGTCTAATGGTTAGTGTCTGCTGAGTCAGAGGTCGTTGATTCGATCACCAACCAAGACAAATCATTGTCAGTGAGAGCGAACATGTTAGCTCGCAGGTTTGCACGGTGTTCAAGGACAGTAAAAATCGATCTTTTTAGAGCCTATTGCTCCTCATTCTACACGTGCTCCTTGTGGGCTAAATATACTCAGAAATCTTACAACGCTCTCCGTATCCAATACAACAACGCGTTCAGGGTGCTGTTGGGTCTGCCACGTTTCTGTAGCGCATCGGGCATGTTTGCTGAAGCCAGAGTGGACTGTTTCTACGCCACAATGGGCAAACGGTGTGCATCCCTGGTGAGCAGGATTTGTGGCCACTCTAACAGTATTCTGGCCATGATCGCAGGCAGATTTGACTGCCTATACATGAATCACTGCTGCGCTCTTTCTCATGGAATGGGGCATCAGTGATTCATGTATTCCACTAAACAAAATCTTAGCTATATTTTTACTAACATAGAATAAGTCTTATGTATTACTAACAATTTTGAGTCTGGTTATTTTAATAAATAACTTTATTATTATTATTAATGTATGATGAGTATGATTATTAGTTCTGTCTTACCAAAATAAAAACTCACCCAACAAAAAAATATTTAAACATTTCTAAATATATACATATCTATTTAGAAATATATAAGTAGGTATTTTGGGCTTGTAGGCGTGGTTGGTAGATACGCTGCCTTTCACGCCGCAGGTCGTGGGTTCGATTCCCACCCGGGCCAGATATTTGTGTGCATGAACATGTCTGTTTGTCCTGAGTCTGGGTGTAAATCTATACATATAATAAAATCGTAGGAAAGTCAAAACTGCACATTGAATATTTTTTTAAAAGGATACTTGGGGCGTGATCTACAATCGATATCGAAGCCAAAAATATAGTTTTTAGAATTTTTGTCTGTTTATCCGTTCGTCTGTATGTATGTCCAGGCTATACTCAAAAAGTACTGCATGGATTTACTTCAAATTTTGCATGAATATTACTAAGAGGTTGGGTCAACATATAGGCTACATATTATCACGCTATCACCTACGGGGGAGGAGCGCCTTAACGTGAGTAAAACCGCGGGGCACAGCTATTATCTATATAAGTCTGTAATAGATTCTTTTGTCACCTAGGTGGCTTTCCATTTGTTATATAGAAAGCCACCCAATTAATAGAAAATTACATCAAGCTAAACTTACAAAAAACGTGTGCAAAAAGAAAGTTACTGCTTTACTTCAAGAACACAATTATGAGGATACGGAGAAATTGCTTGTAACACTGAAGCGGTAACAATAACTAGCTACCTATTGATATATGGTGGTCCTGGGTTCGAATCCCGGTAAGTGTCAATATTTGTGTGATGAGCACGAATATTTGTTTCTGAGTCATGGATGTTTTCTATGTATATAAGTATTTATCTATCTATATGAGTATGTATATCGTCGCCTGGTACCCATATTACAAGCGTTGCTTAGTTTGGGGCTAGGATGATCTGTGTGACGTTGTCCCTAGATATTATTATTATTATATGAATTCTTACTGTTATCAGTTATCTGGTTTCCATAGTACAAGCTCTGCTTAGTTTGGGATCAGAAGGCCGTGTGTGAATAATGTCCCAGGATATTTTTTTTTATTTTTTTTTGGGTGTGTATTTTTTTTCGGCCTGGTTCACGTTGTTGGTAAATACTTGCCTTTCACGCCTCAGGTCGCGGTGCGTGGGTTCGATTCCGACCAAGGACAGATATTTGTGTGCATGAACATGAATTATCTATATAATTATGTATATACGGAAGAAAAAGTACTTAGTATGTGTCGTATATCAGTTATCAGGTTTCCATAGTACAAGCTCTGCTTAGTTTGGGATCAGATGGCCGTGTGTAAATAATTTGCCAGGATATTATTATATTATTATTATTTATATTACTTAATAATAATTTATAATTAAAACAATACAATAAAATTAAATTAAATACATTAATATATAAATATAAGTATCTTTATCAGCATCCCGAACTGGACTTATTTGCCTATGGATTGGGTCATTTATATAATAAATTCCACATAATTTTAAATAAAATATTATAGGACAATTAAATATTCAATTCATTTTTATTATTGTTACTATTACTTATTGGCTTTGACATTATTCTTATTCTTATTTTATAAAAATCTGTGTAATTCAATTGTAATGAAATCAATCTTGTAAGTGTTTTGGATGTTACATCTGTTAGCTTGTAAGATAACATGAATAAATAAATGAAGTAAATAAATGAAATTAATACATAAATAAATGAAATCAGTTGTCTGGTTGCCATAGTACGGGCTCTACCTAGTTTGGTATCAGATAGCAGATTGTTAGTTGCTCTTAGATATTTATTTACGTTACGTTTTTCAATGTTTATCAGCACTGAAATAAGAGTGCATGTAGAAGCGGGACAGAATGCAGTAATTAAAACGGAAAATACTGTTAAAAATAAAGGAGTAAAAGTGGAAAACAGTCCTCTGATTTCTAATTGCGCATTGCAAGTCTGGGTAGAAACTTTTAATAGATTTTTTGTTCTATTTAACTGCTCTGTGATATTAAATCTTTCTCACTTCTCAGTTGATTCCTCCATTGTTTGTGAAGTGATTTAGATAATTCATAAATCCATGTCAATTAACCAATTTTTTATAGTTCCTATAACTTAAAAATGTATTAATAACTTAAGTCAAAGTCAAAAATCATTTATTCCGTAAAAAAATTACATTTATGTGGAATCGTCATTTTTGCCCCACCGTGCAGTGAATGACGTGGCAGCTACTGAGAAACACTGCCAGAAAACTCAGTAGGAATTCTTTTTTTAAATAAAATTATACTTAAGATTAATTACAATCATGTTTGTTGACTCAGAACAACTCAATCCCAAGTACTTTTGTCATTTAAATAATCAGAATTTTTTTAATGTGACCTGCTAGACAATTTGGCTTTAATAATTCTTTTAAACTTATTCGTAGACAATTCTCTAATATCATTGGGAAGTTTGTTATAGAATCTTATACATTGCCCCATAAAAGAGTTACTTCGTCATAATCGTAGAAAATTGACGGATTTGAAAAAAATCCAATATTCACTTTTTGGCATATTTAAATCCTACAATGTCGAAATATTTGATTTGCATTAACGAAAAATATATATGTATTTTAGATTTCAAATTACTCAGCCGGTAAACTGACGTATTTGAAGAGCGCTCATAGTAAAATGACGTTTGCGTATACTCGTCTTTCTACGCCGCGCGGGCACCCCCCGCCGCCCCTTCTGCTTCTGGCGTAACTGCGCTATCGTCATTATTCGTCGAACTCGCTATCGCGTTGTAACGGATTCGATTTTTCGTAAACAATTACGCTACTTTATCCATATTTGCCTCTTTTATAAATATTCTATGCCTTGTTTTAACATATTACCTTAAACATCATACCACAATGAAAACAGGACGATCAAAACTTATGTTAAGACTTGTGGCAGAAACAACAAAAATTAACAAGTTACGAATCTCCCTCATGAAGAATGCAGTGATGAGGTGGATTATATACCAGGTACTCCAGGTAAGTTAGTAAATATGTTTTAACATGTTGCTAGTATTTAATACTAATTGCTTTTACACAAATTTTACAAAGTATAGTTTAAAGAGCCGGTTATGACTAACCGTCAGTATTCTACTGAAAATTATAAATCAATTTAAAATTACATTTCCATTAGAATTTTATTTGCTTAGTGATAGAACTACGATAAGTTTGTTAAATTTGTGCTATATTTGACAGTTAAAATTTTCAAGGCGTATATAACTACATAACATTTTTCTATGGACATGATAGTGACGCTTGATCACAACCGATGATATTCTGCGGACATGATTTTTTATCTAACTGTCGTATCAGACCATCCCACTTTGTTCTTGGATCTTCATTCAGTTCCACCTTTTTTCTATTGTGAAACCATGATTATTTCTATTTATTTATTATTTAATTTTATACAAAAATAATCTGGTCTATGTAATAATGCACCTGTATAAATAAAATTAAGTATATTTTTGTATTTTAATAGAAACTTGATATATATAGGAATAGTCTTACAGTTTTAGCTGATGATGACCTGCGTCATTAATAATTTTTACACATGTACGTTTCACATAATTATATTTATGTCTTTTTATCTTTTCAAAGTGCATTTCGCCATTACTCCCAGGAGCAGAGAATAGAAAATATGAAAGACATTTATGAGGACGTCTTTTCAGACAACGTACGTGGAACGAAGCGAAGCCATAACATTAACAGATGAAAATATTAACCCGAACAAACCATCTCCTACGTGTGTTCACGGAGAAGATCCTTATATGGCCGTGCATCCAAGTACAGCCTCACCATATCTACTTCCACAAAAAAATCAGCCTGATGGCGTGTCCCTCTCTAACATCAGTGCTGCCTTAACCCCTTTAACTACCTCTACCTTGATATCAGATCTGTCACCATTTCCTCAGCCGGTTATCCCGGCTAGTGACAACAATGTACAAACACCTATGCCATCACCAGTGAAGTCCCATAATGAAGTAGGTTACGATTTTTTTTTGTCCAACTCACGATGGTGAATATAGAAACTAACCATCAATCAGCACAGCTGTGTCTTCATGCCAATCATCTCCAGCGCCTCTTATTCGATGTAGAGGTAAAAAACGTATTCGAAATTATGATAATAGGGAAGAAATTAAAAGAAAGCGTTTAGCTAATGCAGGAAAAGAATACTCCTCCAAAAAGGGTGTTATTATTCCAGCAAAAACTATGCTGTTGGTTGGCGTTGATATTTTTGCGTAAAGCCTATAGAACAGTAAGAACAGAGGCCCATCTGTGCTAGCGGGTGTACTTCCGGTTGATCTTGAGGTTCAAAGACGAACAGCGATGTATATATATTACGCGACCGTGCTAAAACATCCAGGCTATTTATGCCTATAGCTAACTTAGATGACGAACTACTAAATGAATTGCAATGTAGATGCAATACCTCAACCGAGGGTCACCATCTGCACCAGTTCTTTCCTGACGTACGCGAATGGTTAAATAAAACTTGACTGATCATAAACCATTGTGTTGCACAATTTCTTACCGGACACGGCAATTTTAAATGTAAATTGTTTAGTTTCAAATTAGTATCTTCACCAATCTGTCTGTGCTCAACTTCCTGTAACGAATATGAACAAACCGCTCACCACATACTTTGGGAATGTAATCTCTGGCAAAATCAGCGTGATATTATGTTATATAGCTTGAAACTAATATCTGGAGTAGTTTATTATACGGATCTTGTAGCAACAAGGAAGAACTTCCGTGCGTTTAAGCGCTTTTGCCGTACCTACTATTGGAATCAAATATAACAGCTCACTTAGGACCCTTAAATTGAGCCTCGGTGCTTTTGCAGCTGACTTCTCTAGTTGCAATTCTCTCATTTTATGAGGCTATAGCCCCTTTAAATCATTCTGTCTGCCGCTTTGATCTGGAGGGAAATGGAACTATTTATTTCTAACTCCTCCTTTTTTCAGACAGTTGTCGCGATTCCCCAGGACATGCCTGAGCCTCACTGCTCAGTGTCATTTCATTGTGTGTCACTGTTGATCCTGGCTTACAGGAGTTGCAGTGGTGGGTAAGAGGGAGGGACTAGTCCCGAGAGTATATGGGTCCAATTACAATTAGTAATGATAAATATAAAGATCTTATTAGTCTTTGCGAATCCTCAATAATACCCACGAAATATCATAACCGTTTCTGTAATTTAATGTAATAGAACAGTTCTATATTTTTTGTTTACATACATATGACTTAATTTTTATAACATTATATTATATACATTACACTACATTATGCTCTTTATTTATTTATTACCTTACATACATAAGGAGGTTCAATGCCTCTTAGTTATACTTTTTGTTTATTTATTAATATTCAAAGATGCTTAATTCTTATTATTGGATCGCAGAAGTTGTGATTTTATTTAATATGTTTACTACCCTAAATTTATTTAATATGTTTACTACCCTAAATACTTATACCGTATACGAATTATCGTAATAAGTTTTGCTTAAATATGATTAATGTTTAAGATTATGATTGGCAATATACTAAATAGCTTTAACACCTAACTAAGTAAGTCTATATTATACAAAAATGCTATTGATCAATGCAAAAAGAGTTCAAAGATCTGATTAAATAGGCTGTGTTTTATTTAAAATATGCTACCTACTTATTTACTTACCTACCACCTGCCTTCCTACGTATCCTGGTCAATATAAAATATGTCACATAACACATCCGCCAAAATATTAATCAGTAAGTCGGTAGAACATTGCAGGAAAGTAACATCCGTCATTCTTTGCACGGTATCTTTTCGAAGAACAATGTCGGATTATACTATACGACTGTGTCGAGCCCGTAGAAAAATGAAGCATGTGATTTTTCTGGAAAACTTTATAATATTAAGTTGCTTTTTTTATTCTACCCAAAAAAGAACCTTATTTTATACTAGTATGCCAATTTTCATAATTACAGGTTTTGAATTTATAAAGTTATGTCAACAAAACTAACCTTATTATTTGAAATGGCTGCCCTGTAAACTTTGATATTTGTCAGATCCGTCACTATTCTACGACTATGACGACTTATTTGGTGGAGACGGGTAGTATGCAATATGCGATTATTCTTATATCTAGTATTTACATTATGTGCATCGCTCCTGACTTATTTATCTTATGGGCAGTGGTTATCCTACTGACAGATTTGTTCAAGCCGCCCAGTAGGTCTCTGACATGGCTGAACCACTGTTGCCAAATATCTAGAACCGGGATCGGCAGCTTAACGTATCCACCGAAACAGGCAGACGTTCAGAAATTAAAGCACTTAATAGTTTTTTTAAATCGATTTTAGTTTGCTTTCTAAATACTCCCTAATCAATTTGTTTCCAATTGGTTTTAAGATAAATTGAAATAAAAATCTCAAGTCGCAAGTCTTCGACCAGGGTGTATTGCCAGTGATGACTTACGGAACAGGGACGTGGTCGCTCACTATAGCCCTTATCTAACGGCTCAAGGTCACCCAAAGAGCAATGGAAAGGACTATGCTTGAAGTTTCACTGCGTGGTCGAATCAGAAATGCTGAGACCCGCAGGCAAACCAAAGTAACCAACCAATATAGCCCGAAGAACTGCCAAGCTGAGGTGGCAGTGGGCGGGGCACATAGCTCGTAGAGCCGACAGCCGCTGGGGCAGAAACGTTTTCGAGTGGCGACCACGAACCGGTTGAAGCAATGTGGGCAGGCCCCCTACAAGATGGACCGATGATCTTGTTAGCGCAAGACCGGCAATTGTGGAGCTCTTTGGGGAGGTCTTTGTCCAGAAGTTGGCTTCTTTCGGCTGATAATTATGATGATTTTAAAGAACAACCACGAGGAGACTTTCCTCAGAAGAGATGATAAGCTCTATGAACGACTTCTTAAATTCGACTGCACATATAGTGCAGTGGTTAAGGTTATCGCTTCAAAACTTCCTAGGCTCCCTCCTGTTTCGATGCTCGTACAGGACAGCTATTGGTGTGACTCATAACTGGCTGTTCTGAGTCGTGTGTATGTTGTGTCCGTGAATAGGATGTCTGAAATTATTATTTTATTATTAACTAGCTGTGTCCCGCGTTTTTGCCCGCATAAAACTTTATAAATTATAGCCTTTGTATATACATTTTATTGAAATCGCTCCAGCCGTTTAGACGTGAAGAAATAACAAACATACACACTCACACACTCACACTCTCACAAACTTTCGGTTATATAATACTAGTGTGATTTGTAAGACGTCTCAATTTATCGGTGACGTTTATTATATTTAAGGTGATGTTCCGTGAGAATCTCTCCGCACCATCAGAATACCAGCGCTTGATCAATATAATGTTCTAGCAAATGCTGAGATGGAGCCATTTTGGTCTCACACGGATAACAAGTATCTTTGTTTTTATTTTATTTGTATTTTTATGGTTACATTGTAATTTTGTTGTGTGTGCATATTTCTGAATAACACAATTTTTTTCTTTCTAAATTCCAGACGAATATTTTTTTTTATATTTTTGATATGGCAACACCCGCAATTGTTGCCATATTAAAAATATATTCAACATAGCTAAACTTACTTCGTTTTATAAGGATACTATTTGTGTGAGCCATAAATGACTGTCCTGAGTCCGATGTGGGGTGCACGTGCATGTGCGATGTGGCAACACCGGCAAGTGTTGCCTAATCAAAAAATATTCAATATTTGTGAAGTTACTTTATTTTACTAGGATTTGGTTTTGTAATCGAACCACACGTTTGAAAATCCTTTTATTAGATAAGGTCTGCTTTGGAACAGATTGGAACAAAACTTATATGGTACCACCCATATAAGTTTTGTTCCAATCAGTTGTAATTGAAAAAGTTGAATACAAGAACATATTCAACGGTCACCGTAGCCTAGTTGGTAGTGCTCCTGCCTACGAAGGTGCTCCTGGGTTCGAATCCGGGTAAGTGCAAATATTTGTGTGATGAGCACGAATATTTGTTACTGAGTCTTGGATTTTTTCTATGTATTTAAGTATTTATCTATCTATATAAGTATGTATATCGTCGCCTGGTACCCATAGTACAAGATTTGCTTAGTTTGGGGCTAGGATGATCTATGTAACATTGTGCCTATATATTATTATTATAAAAAAAA
Source organism: Pseudoips prasinana (assembly GCA_951640165.1). NCBI lineage: Eukaryota > Metazoa > Arthropoda > Insecta > Lepidoptera > Nolidae > Pseudoips > Pseudoips prasinana. The sequence goes on along the minus strand of OX621259.1, from coordinate 8,884,855 downwards.
ACTGTGTTGACATATCAAAAAATATTTTGATAAGTCAACACCCAATATCAAAAATGCGTTAGTGGTAAATACTTGCCTCTTACGCTGCAGGTCGTGGGTTCCATTCCCATCCAGTACATATATTTGTGTGCATCAACATGTCTGCTGTGCTGATTCTGGGGGTAATTATTTATGTAAGTGTGTATTAAAAATTAAAGGAAAAGTAGTATATTAGTTATCTGGTTTCCATAGTACAAGCGCTGCTTAGTTTAGTATTAGATGGCTGTGTATTAATAATGTCTCAGGATATTATTATTATTAATATGGTTATACTTTAAAAATAAATAAATATATTAAACATAGATAAACTTACTATGTTATATAAAGATTTGGCTTTGTAGTCAAACCACTTATGAAAATCTTTTTATTAGATAGGGACTGCTTTCGGAATCCCAGTCCCATATCAATTTTGTTCCAATGAGTTGTAAGAAAAAAATTATGAATTCGGTTGTGGTTATAAGAAGTAATTTATTGACGGAATCAAAATCAAACTATGTACTTATTGCATTCTAACTTCAAGCATACGAAATTTAAAAATAGATTTTTTATGAATTATCTAGCGAATGACGAAATTTCTTACTGATAAATATGATAATGATTACTACCTCACTGGCGGCAAACATTATACTCATTCAACAATGAATGATTCATTAATACCTAAACATACTTTGTAAATATCTAGATAGCACTGCTTATACCTACTGATATTATAATTTAAACAGAGAAATGAGCGTTTGTTTGTGAAGTACAATTAGGAGTTTCCAGTCCCATGGGCCAGCTCGGGCTTGGAAGAGATGGACGATTCCGAATAAAATTATCGAGTTCCTTATTCGAATAGTGCGGTTTATGTGAATACATTCATTCGTTTCGTTTTTAGAGTCAGATAAAGTTTTACTGAGTAGGTATACGCTTTTGCTGTGTGGCTAACGGCATAGAAAATTGCCACCCCATCTCATTCTGTGGCGAGCGTAGAAGTCACCCCAAAGTCTCTCAGAAAACAGGCAGCAGCGTTTCTCCATTTACAGACGCCAGCACATCAAGCTACCCCAATCTGTCAATTTCCCCAATTGGAAGTGAACCTTATGCTTTTGTGATAACGTTGAAAATCTATAAAAGAAATTTGACAGATTTGGGTAGCTAGACGTGCTGGCGTCTGTACTATGACCATACTGCGATCGCCAACCCGTTTGCAAAGCGTGGTGATTATGGTATATCCCTCTAAATGAAGGACACAATTCCATTGAGAAAATCTTTTGCTAAAGCCTTTGTCCAGTAGTGGACGTCATTCGGGTGACATGATGCTTAAGATAAGACATGTTTACAAAACGATTGCAGTTTAATTTTAACTAACTTTTAAAAGAAGGATTATCAATGATTTATCAGAATATTTTTGGAACGAAGATTCTTATCGCGCGTTGTGAAAGGGGGCTAGACGGAAAAAATTCTTACGAAAAGTTTTTGCAGCTGTGCGGCGTGCGCATGTTTCTCTGTCCGTCTCTCTCTCCCTCTTATAGAAAGCAAGCCAGATATTTTCATTTCTATTTCGCATTGAACAGTGTGGTGTCGCGACGATTATTTTTGTTGAGTGTATACAGGTTTTTTGTACATAATAAATAATAAGAAATAACTTCGTTCCATCCGGGTGTCCCTTGACACCTCTCAAGTTTTTTTTTAATGAGTCTTTTCATTACCTAGGAGTACATTGATTGCAATGGGTAATTTTTTCGAGCCGGCTTCATACACAGCACGCCTATGACCTCTAAGTTGTGCGAAGAGCCGATTTATTATCGCATTAACAGCTCCTAGTGCACCAGTGTGGGCGCAAACACAAGGCTCCATTACTCTCATGATCCGATTGGACGAATAGCGACGCGACCGGAAAAAGGTCAGGAACAGGATTGATGGCTTTACGAGGTCTCCGAGGCGCAGGGGTATAATTGTAATACCAACTAGTGTATTACAATTATACCCCTTAACCGTTAACATATATCTTTACAGGTCTTGACCTAATGCGATAGTTCGCATTAGGTCAAGACCTGTAAAGATATATGTTAAGGAGAGATAAATAATAGCACCGACTTTAGAATAGAAAATATCTTGAGAATTTTTTTTTCAATTTACATTAATTTCCCAAAATGCACACACACATCATAACAGTGCGAGTCCGAATTGATGCTGATTACTACTGATTAGATAGCTGCAGCGCTGTTTCTGATGGAGCCAATTTGATTTGAACACGCTTCCGGTAGACCAACGAGGCAGCTGCAACAGGAAGTTGATTCGCAGTTAATCCCGATTCACTCAAGTATTTAATTCCAAATTGCCATCTCTAGTTTAATATTAATTAATTATACGGCCTTGCTGCGGTGTTATTTGTTCGTACTATCTCGGGTACTGAAATTTGTTTCCTCGTAGGTCTGGCAGGATCTAAATCTTGTTATAGTGTCGGTTGGCATTAATGAGAGTATGATCCCTGCGTTTGGTGTATATTTCATTATCACGAACGACGAGACATTACTAGATGAATACCAAAATGGGGTAGTTGCTTGCAAAGTTATAAGAGACAGACACCAAACCACGTCTATTATAATATGTTTGTAATGAACCCCGCGACACAGGGATTAGATTCCATAGGGCGGGCGTTGCCCTTATCAAAAAAAAAGACAGCCAAGTGCGAGGTGAGCACTTTGGACATTTGTTGCATATCATTATCATAAAATAGCAACACACTTCCGGTAGACCAACGAGACAACTCTAACCGGAAGTTGACTCGCAGTTAATTCCGATGCACTCGATTATTTCATTCCAAATTGCCATCTCTAGTTTAATATTAATTAATTATAAGGCCTTGCTGCGGAGTTATTTGTTCCTACTGTCTCGGGTACTGAAATTTGTTTCCTTGAAGGTCTGGGATCTAAATCTTATTACAGTGACAGTCGGCGTTAATGAGAGTATGATCCCTGCGTTTGGTGTTTATTTCATTATCACGAACAATGAGACATTACTAGATGAATATCCATAAAAGGGTAGTTGCTTGCAAAGTTATAACAGAAAGAAATCTAATCACGTCGATTATGTGTTTGTAATGTACCACGAAACAGGGATTAGATTCCATAGGGCGGGCGTTGTCCAAGTTGTCCTTATCAAAAAAAAACAGCCAAGTGCGAGTCGGGCACTTTGGACATTCGTTGCATAACACTATCATAAAATAGCAACACTCTTCCGGTAGACCAACGAGGCAGCTGTAACAGGAAGTTGATTCGCAGTTAATTCCGATTCACTCGATTATTTCATTCCAAATTGCCATCTCTAGTTTAATATTAATTAATTATACGGCTCTGCTGCTTCGTTATTTGTTCGTACTGTCTCGGGTACTGAAATTTGTTTCCTCGAAGGTCTGGGAGGATCTAAATCTTGTTACAGTGTCGGTTTGCGTTAATGAGAGTATGATCCCTGCGTTTGGTGTATATTTCATTATCACGAACAATGGACATTACTAGATGAATACCCATAATGGGGTAGTTGTTTGCGAAGTCATAAAAAAGAAACCAGCCAAGTGCGAGGCGAGCACTTTGGACATTCGTTCCGTACCATTATCATAAAAAGGCAAAATAATCACATTTAGTATACATTTTCGCATTTATAATATTAATAGGATTTACTCATACGACTAAATCCTATTAATATTATAAACGCGAAAGTTTGTAGGTATGGATGGATGGATGTTTGTTACTCTTTCACGTATAAACGACTGTATGGATTTTAATGAAACTTTGCAATAATATAGCTTATACATCAAAATAACACATAGCCTACAATTTATAAAGATATTGTGTGAATTGTCCAAAATATGACGATAAGTGTCAAGTAAGTAGGAAAAAATCTACCATCTGCGAGCTATTCCGGCGTGCACTGCCAAAACCGCTACAGGTACACATCCTGCTAATATTATAAATGCGAACGTTTGTGAGTATAGATGTATGGATATATGTTTGTTACACTTTTACGCACGCCAAAACTACTTTAACATGGATGAAACCGCGGTGTATAGCTAGTATTCTATGAATATTTCAAGCGTTTACATGTTGCCGTTATCAATATCGAACAAAAATAATCACGTTTGTTGTATGAGAGCCCCTTAAATATTTACTTTATTATGTGTTGTTATAGCGACATCAGAAATTCATCATCTGTGATAATTTCAACTGTCTACCTATATTGGTTCATGAGACACAGCCAGGTGATAGTCAGACAGACGGAACTCTTAATATTGCATGGAAATTTTGCTTTTGATTGTCTAACAAAACTTGAGCTGATATTCCAAAATGACTTTTTGTTTAGGCACAGATTTAAAAAGCTGTGTTTCCGTTTTTCAAGAAGAGTTTATTTTAAGAGTTGCTTTGGTTTATGTATAAATACAAAACTATAGATACCAGACGTACTTTGTGTCCGTCAGTTATATGTTTGTAAACCAGCCCGCGACACAGATATTAATTTCCCTAGTGCGGACGTTCAATAAAAAAAATCTCTTTCTCCTATTAGCGTTTCAATCTAAATTAAGTCAGCCCAGAATCGAAGAAAGATTCGAAGCAGTTTTTGAGTAGCAGAAGGAAGAAGAGAAAGAGAAAGAAGAGTAGTAGAAGGGTTGTCAGTAGCGTCCATTTGATCTTATAATATGACATGTAAACAAATGTGCTATATTTGAGGGACTACTTAATGCACACTCGCACTCCAATCTGGAACCATTCACAAATCCCCACATGACATGTGAACACAATTATTTATCTTGTGCGATATCGAACCCGCAACTTTTGGAGCCAACACTACCAATGCAATGGACTCACGGCGGTTGTCATACTTACTTCTCATTGATACTACAAGATATCAGCCGCAAGACGTCCACTGCTACAAAGGCTTATCCCGAGGATCTCCACAATGGTTTCTTCTTTGTTCTTGTGCTGCCCGCATACCATTAAGTGACATGTTCAGTATGTAACGACATTCAACAAGCTGTCTTGGAAGCTTGCATTCAGAAGCCCAAATGCGACAATTATGCATGTTGACTTAGCCTTACAAAAAAAGGGGTTTTGTCTAAAAAAAGACTTTTTCAAAAAAACATTGTGTTGTTCTTGAATGAATTGAGATGTGATGTGGTGGACATTTATCAGATATCATTGTTCATTTAATCACACTAATATTATAAAGGCGAAAGTTCGTGAGTGTGTGACTGTGTGGGTGTGTATGTTTGTTACTTCTTCACGTCTAAACGGCTGGAGCGATTTTAATAAAATTTGGTATGGAGTTATGTAGCTGACACCCTGGAACACATAGGCTATAATTTTTAAAATTTAACGCGGGTGAAACCGCAGGGCACAGCTAGTAATATAATAATTGTTATTTCAGATACAGATACCTACTTAAGTTGAACAGTAGTATCATTACAAATTTTGTAAAAACATTGCCTATTTTATGCTCATACTTAGTCATATTATTACATGATCTGTACAAAATAACGCTGCCTCTTAAACTAGGCAAGCCTGTGTCTTAAGAGTCTGTGTTCGGTAATGTTTATTTTATTGTTATTAGTACAATGTCATTCATAATTGCCAAACCTTACTTTTTTAAATACCGATATCATCGCTTGATACGATGTGACAATATCGATATACCGATATGATCCCTTGAAATGAAAGAAGTAAGATATGATAATTAATGTCAATGTTAGAATACAAACCCACAGACACACAAGCACATACAAATTTAACCTACCCACTTTTATACTATCTTAATCTTAATTCTTTTTTGATAGCATCAATCTAAGTCGCTGTGTGGTGACGGCGAATATCGTCACCCCATCTCATTCCGTGGGGGGCGTAGAAATATATCCGAGGGAATACCTACCAGAGAACGGACAGAAGCGTTTTTCTGTGTACTATGACCATCACACTGCTATCGTCAACCCGTCTGCCAAGCGTGGCGATTATGGCTATACACAAAAACTAACAGATATCTATATCAAAATGATAACACCCCTCTTTTTGACAACTTGTTGAAAACTAAGTTTTAATTTTCCAATTTGTTAGCTCCCAATACAAGTTAAAGCAGAGCTATTCAAAAAACCATTTATCGACATAATATCGCTGGCATAATGATAATTATCTAATCTTAATCTCATTTAAATAATTTTCACATATTTATTATGGCCACCTCAAATTGTATAACTTTGCGCCGTAAGTTGCAAAACTTTATCAATTTAATGGCAATAAATACTTTAAATATTAATCTTGATAGTAACTAAATTAATTTTAATTAAACAAGTTGACAGTGATTTGTTAACAAACATTATACACGGAACTTGTCTCAAGTATAGTTAGTAGTTTTGTGAGGCTCATAATTTAGTAGAATGAATAGTGTCGTCACGATTGCTCCGCCACGTTATCCGAACAGAAAAAGAATTCGCTAAATTTTTTGTCGAAATTAGTCAAAATCGAAGGGAACAAACCAAACAATTGTCAAAACAGAAATAAAGAAGTTATAGGGGCTTCAAGTTGGCCGCGCGAACGTAACGTAGAGGATTGCACACGAAGGAATAGAATGAGAAACAAGTTAACAAGGAAAATTATTTTATTTTCCTAAAGTTTCCGAAAGTGATTTATTTTTTAAAAGACGAAGCCCGCATTAGTTAATCTAATCGCTGTATCGCGGGGTACTTTACAAACATATAGTAGACGGACCCAAATTACATCCAGACCAGAACTAAATTTATTTTTTTAATTATTATTAATGTACATTCAACATATAAACCAAAGGAAATTTACATAGTATGAAGTAGAGGTACAAGGGTGCTGCTTGTTTGTAAAGATATCTCTTCTAGCAGTCCCGGGAGAATATTAGACTATTTATGGGGCACACAAATAGTTGTCCGGCGCGGGACTCGAACCCGCGACACGTGCAGTCAAAAGGATTCATCAGATTCTGAAGCTATTATTTCTTTTTAAAACGTCACGCACTATCATAGGCAATTTATACTAAGTAGGTTTTATACTGTAGTTGTCCACTACACCCCCCCCCCCCCTAGAGAACGGGTTACTATACGGGATAATAGCCGGGAAATTTAACCCTACGCCCTGTCGTCTCTTTGACCGTTCGAGCATTTTTTTACCGTATCTTCATCAGCACAAGGTAGGTGATGTAGTGGACAACTACAGTAGGTTAATCGACCCATCGCACCTGTGAGATTGAATAGCAGATGATATACAACATATAATTTACTAGATGTGCCCCGCGGTTTTACCCGCGTTAAACTTTATAGCCTTAATGTTAATCCTGGGTGTCAGCTAACTCCATAGCAAATTTTACTAAAATCGCTCCAGCCGTTTAGATGTGAAGAAGTAACAAACATACACACTTACAAACTTTCAGCTTTATAATATTAGTGTGATTAATTAAGTTCGTTCCCCAGTCGGGCTGTATACAGAGCGAAAGAACTCTAGGCTCTACCTGACTCTAGATCAGCCGTAGCTGTAATTCAGATTCTTTGTGTACGCCGCGATTGTTTTCTGCATTGATTTAGAGTTTTACTGCTTGAAATCGTAAGTTTTGAAGAAATAATCGAGATTAAAGAAACATCAAGTGCACGATTGCGCGGCCATAACTTCCAAGGTGAATATTTCGTGAAATAATGATCTTCTTCTTATACTTCTTTTTTCGACAATTGAATTGAAAATGTTCAATGAACAAAAATAATTAGATATATTTTATCCCAGTTTAGTTGCTAAGACCTCCATGGCCGCGCAATCCTCTACGTAACGTTCGCGCGGCCAACTTAAAACCCCTGTAACTTCTATATTTCTGCTTTGACAAATTTTTGATTTGTTCCCTTCGATTTTGACTAATTTCGACAAAAATTTTAGCGATTTCTTTTTCTGTTTGGATAACGTGGCGGAGCAATCGTGACGCACACCGTCCAAACGGCTTGAGAAATTTTAACAAATTTTGGTATGGACTTAGCTGACATCCTGGATTAACACATAGGTTATAATTAATAAAGTTTAATGCGGGTAAAACTGCGGGGCACAGCTAGTATGTCATAATCGCCACGTTTGGCAGACGGGTTGGCGTTGAGTTCGTATTACAGTGCCTCTAGCACGAGTTCCTGCAGTTTACTTACTTGATCACACGTACAGTTTCGTCCCATACATTGAGCACCAGAGGTTTAGTTCTTAATAGTTTCCGTGAGAGGCGCTGGTGCTCAATGTATGGGAGAAAACTGTACGTGTGATCGAGTAAGTAAACTGCAGGAACTCGTGCTAGAGGCTCAGGTCACCAGGACTCACTCCACTGATTGTATAGTCCTACTGCGTAGGTTTTTTATCGTAATATCAATGGTTCATTCAGCATACACACGGAAAAAAACAGCCAGAAAAAAACACAAGAAATCTTTTTTAACCATTTATTTTAAATCGTTTTTGTAACGCGATACAATATAAGCATTCCCTATAACAGCATAATTATGTACACGAGTGTAAAGAAACTGTCTTACATACAATACAAGAAAAATACATACATACAAGAAAATTTTAAGTTTTATTTAAAGACACTGCCATTTGATCCCAAACTAGACAGCCTCCAGGCAACTGATAAACATACTTATATATTTCTAAATACATACATATTAATAATAATATCCTGGGACATTATTGACACACGGCCATCTGATCCCAAACTAAGCAGAGCTTGTACTATGGAACCAGATAACTGATATACTACATACACTACTTTTCTTTTGTAAATACATACTTATATAGAAAATTACACCCAGGACAAATATTTGTATGCACGAACATGTCTGTTTGTCCTGAGTCTGGGTGTAATTATCTATATAAGTATGTATTTACATAAAAAGAAAAGTAGTATATGTAGTATATCAGTTATCTGGTTTCCATAGTACAAGCTCTGCTTAGTTTGGGATCAGATGGCCGTGTGTAAAAATTGTCACATAAAAAAAAACAAAAAAGTAAATAAGATCCTCATTTTGAATCTTATATCTTAAGAGCTTTGGTTCAAAGTCGATAGTGAATCATGTGACGCCGATTCAGTCTTCAAATCGGTTGTCATACAAAAAAAACATTAAGACAGTGGAATTAAGTACAAGTTTCCTTACACCCTTACACATATAATGAAGTTCCAATCGAATTATGTACGTATAGCTTATTAATATTATCTAATATTCAAAATTTGCCTTCCATTCATAAAATAATCATTAGGTATCAACCACAAATTATGCAATACTTCTTTTTAATTAAAAGACAATCCAATGTTTCTATAAAATTATTTCGAAATGTAATTAGTGCACTATAAATTATATTGTACAATTTTATATAAAATTAAATATTGTATAATATTTCAACTGCCGAGGTGACAAATTATGACAGCCGCTATTATGCGTGTCTTATAGCATGTACTTTTTCAGACTTCTTTAAAATGAATTGTATAATTTTAAGTGCGGGTGGGAATCGAACCCCCGACCACGGTGTATCCGGCCCCATGTGCGTTAAACGCTCCGCCACCGCTCCATGGTTCTGGTACTCGAACTTATACAATCCATTCTATATTTCTTAACGCATTTAAGACATCTGAAATATGTGCCACGTAATAGAAAATCTTTGACAAATGAAATATTATCCCTTCCATTTTGGAAGAGATAGAATATCTCACAAAACATTGAATCAATATAACATATATTATTGAGATTTGACCATCAATACATTACATTACAAGGAAAATAAATAGATTTCACATAATTTATGGCCCTTACCCACCCACTAATTCTAACATTTAATACTATAGATTACCTATTATTACATAACTTCCTATTAGTGATATTCTAAACGTAGAATACATCATATATATTATTTTCTAAATATACATATAATTATGACGTTAAAACAAAGCATAAACTGTAGAGGAATGGTTAAGAACACATTTTGCGTATAATGATGACTTTGCATGAGATTTCGCCTGACTCACTCCGCACTTACGATGAGAAACTACAAGTACATAGGCGAAGGCGCAATCACTACACTATAGATGTATAGAGCGATCATACAATGGTCAATGCGATGGAAACTCGGGCGTTTTAGTCAACACGCGCATTTTAACAGAAGCGAAGGCATACAAAGTTATTTTGAACTTTATTGAGTCAGCACGAGAGTCTATAATACGCCCTATGCCATTTCAGATTACACAATCCTTATAGTTCTGAATCGAAGCCAGTTTTGTTTTTTTACCACAGTCGCGCCAAATTATCTATTTAAAAGGTGGAAGAAAGCAATTAGAGATTAAGATACAAAGGCGCCCCTCAGGGCTGCGGTGGCAGTAAGAGAAATGTCTTCTACTATCGCCACGTGTAAGCAGCTCCGGGGAAACAGCGATCTCTCTGTGGCGCAGTTGTTGTGACGGACTGGGAGGCGTCGGCAATAGGGGAGGGCAATCCAGAGTCCTCCCAGGGTGTTCCGACTATCTGGGACATGGCGAAAAAGTTAAGCACCGGGGCAGCATACCCGCGTTTCCGGGGCTCACCACTTCAGGTACCAGAAGAAGTCCACGGCAGGTTAGGTTTAGTCGGTGCGAGTCCGACATACTCACCCACAGACACTTTTTGCGGGTGGCATGAGTTGCTTATGAGTTGCCTTCCCCTGCCTTATCAAAACAAAAAAGGTACGAAGGCACAGACTCCATAATCAACTCTGTTAACTCTGATATATATCTATTATATCTTCGACAAAATCTGTGTATAAAGCAAAAACACTACTACTACGTACCATTGAACATCTATTATTGAACATGTGACGACGGGCCTGTTGCCGTGGTTGGTAAATGGGTTCGATTCCCACTCAGGACAGATATTTGTTTGCATGAACATGTCCATTAATAGACAGAAGCAACTTGTTTCATAGCCACTCAGCTGTATAATTATCTCATCCCATGTAAAATCATCAATACGCAATGTTTGAATAGGGGCAAGTAATACAAGCGAAACTGTAAAATGTATGAGATTCATTATATATAAAATGTACAAAGAAAGCATACAATTTTGTATATACGTGAGAGCCAACTTTAACGGCAATAACTTAAACTTGCAAAAAGAAAAACTAGTTTATTTAAAAACTGTTTGACGTTTATCATTGATGTTGCCAACGTGAATATTGAAATGGTAGACTTTTTAATTTTAGTGTCTATCAATTTTACCTTTTAATATTTAAATACCATGATTGATGTGTATAAAATCCTGAATATCTTCAAATGCTGTATATCTATTATCAAGCATTATTAACCTTTGACCTCCAGAATATGCCCTACACGCCACGGTAGCGATTTTTGATTTGTAATCTATAGGTGACATTGGAGGTTCAAAGGTTAAATAAAGTACCTCGCCAATAATTAGGTGGATTGAAGCATCAGTTTTGACATTATATCCCTCAATAGATTGTAAAATATAAAAAATAGCATACATTTTTAAATTAAATCCATATTGTAATAAAAGTACTTGTATGTACCCGCATACATAACTGTCGATAAAAACAATCTATACTTATAATAAAAAAATAAAAAAAAAAGATAGGGAAAATCTCTTAAGTTTTGAATAAAATGAAATTATATACAAAATATATTAAATAACACGCCTCTATGTCCTGTGTTCCACTTAAACCGATCCACTGAGCGTTCCTGGAAAATACAGATAATAGTTAAGAATACATTTTATCCTGAATTTTATCCTGAGAATACTAAATTGCTTGAATTTTATCCCGAGAATACTAAATTTATATTACCAACAAGATTTTAACCCGCATTCTCTGGGTATTTTTTATCCAGATCTTAATTGTTAACACCTACTTTTTAAAATATTTACATCTCCTAACCATGCAATGTTTTCTTGAAGAAATCATCTTAGTTCTTGTTATCAATCCCCCAGTTAAATAAATAAATAAAAAAGGTTTTTATTCACAAAGACTTTAGAAATGCACTTGTAAAATAAAATGAAAAAGGTATTTAGTCACGTAGACTTAAAAAAGCACTTGTAAATAGTCACAACATGTAGTAATATAATTAAGTATACACAATTATTTCTAGTTACATACAAAGGTACACGGATTGTATGAAAACATTAAAAAAAAATTTTATAATAGCAATGATATTTAGCTAGCTTGTATTAAGTTATTGTCAAAGAGATTATGTGTAAACATGTTTGTAGCAATATGTAGTTAAGTATACATAATTATTTCTAGGCACATATAGATATTTAGGTACACGGATTCTATGGAAACATTAAGAAATAACATTTATAATGTTATTTCTTAATTAGATTTAAGGATTTATTTTATGTTTAGGTGTTTTATTTTTATCATGTTATAATTATAATTATTATTTTTTTGCACTGTTAACTGTATTTTTGCATGTGGTGTTAACCAGTAAGAGATTGTTACATTTAAGTAAGCATATTGTCATCACAAACGAATAATAGTATTAATGTAAACAATCGTTGGTTAATCAAATAAATAAATAATAGTGAAGATATTGTCAAAGAGATTATGTAGGTTTAACTGTCCAAATTTATAGTTTTAGATACATTACTACATATTGTCTGAATAGTTAACTAAGTCCTAATATATATCTAAAATATATCAATATGGTCCAGAGGTCTCGATCATGTTTATATGTTGTGTTATGTACCTATGCCTAATGGTCTATTGCTACCAGTCAAGTTAGCTTCGTTAAAAAATGTATTAGTACTCTTTGTATTTGAAATAAAAAAAATGTAATATTTTGTTGTAACCTTAAGTTTAGTAAGTAAATAAAAAAAATACTGTCTTTTACCATGCCGTGGCGACTTGTAAGTAAAGCAACACTTAGCACGTAATTTTATAACATGTATGTAATCGATGTATTAGTGTATGTTTTATAAGTTACCCTAAATAAATAAATAGTTCGGCTGAGTAGTTCATAAGAATATTGAAGATCATTTTTATCTTATAAAATCGCAATTCGTTTGTAAAGTTTAATAAAATATAAATAAAAAAAAAACATATGTTGAAATATACTTGTGTTGGGGCTACCTCGCTTCTCCCCTTTGTTGCTAGTTACAGAGTGTCGAGACAAACAATAATAGCAAGAAACTATGTACTTCAATATAGAAGGTATTTACGAGGGTGCGTTTTTAAGTTCGCGGAATGGGGGGGAGGGGATAATAATAGGTCATTATCGGGATGGCCACGACTTCAGCCACTCAATATTATCTTAATTGGATCATTAGTCTCTGAACTATTGTCAGGCAAACAACTGAATCGGGAAGAAAGTGTTCGGGAAGAAATTATGGAAAAATTAGAGTACCGTGCCGTAATAAAGTTCCTTACCAAGCAAGGAAAGTCAGTTCAAAATATACTGGAAGAGATGAAATCCGTTTACGGGGACTCTTGCCCGGGTAAAACCATGGTTTACAAGTGGCACAGTCTCTTTAAACAAGGCAGGACCTCACTTGAAGACGACCCTCGGCCCGGACGGTCGCCCGAGGTGACTACTCCGGAAATCATAAAAAAGTCGAAAAAATTATATTGGAAGATGCTAGACTAAAGAAGAAACAGCTTGCAGAAATGGTTGGAGTATCGGATACGACAATTTTCAAAATTCTACATGATCATCTTGGTATGACAAAGGTCAGTGCAAGATGGGTGCCAAGAATGCTCACGCCGCCTCAAAAACAACGCCGTGTGGAGTGTTCTCGCACGTTTTTGGACCTCTGTAACGAAGATAAGGATGGACTTTTAAGTCGAATTGTTACTGGAGATGAAACTTGGGTTCATCATTATGAACCTGAGTCGAAACAGGACTCTATGCAGTGGCACAAAAAAGGCACATCATCACCCAAGAAGTTTAAAGTGTCACAATCGGCTGGAAAAATCATGGCAACAGTGTTTTGGGATTCGGAAGGGATCCTGTTGATCGATTATAAAGATAAAGGCGTTTCTATAACCGGACAATACTACGCTTCCATCCTCGAGAGGTTAAAAGAAAGCATTAAAGAAAAAAGGAGGGGAAAATTAACCAAAGGTGTCCTTCTTCTACACGACAACGCGCCAGTTCACAAGAGCCGTGTTGCTTTGGCTGCCCTGCATAACGTGGGCTTCGATATTTTAGATCATCCACCCTACAGCCCAGACCTGGCTCCCAGTGATTACTACCTCTTTCCAAAACTCAAAAAAGAACTTCGTGGGAAGAAATTTTCTACTGATGAAGAAGTGAAGGACGCGGTTTCAGCCTATTTTTCGGACAAAGACAAAACATTTTTTTATGAAGGTATACATAAGCTAATTGAAAGATCTGAAAAATGTATAAGGGTAGGTGAATATATTGAAAAAGAAAAATAATTTTGTATTTTTATTTACACTTCTTACCCTCCATTCCGCGAACTTAAAAACGCCCCCTCGTAAAAGGACACAAAGCAATTACAAATATAAAGGTCAGTATCTTAATATCTAGTCCTCGGTACGTTGGTGTGTATGTGCATGAGTGTATTTGTGTGTGTGTGTACGTGTGTGTGTACGTGTGTGTGTGTGCGTGTGTGTGTGCGTGTGTGCGTGTGTGTGTGCGTGTGTGTGTGCGTGTGTGTGTGCGTGTGTGTGTGTGTGTATGTGTGTGAGTGGGAGTTTATGTGAAAGCTGTGAGGGCTGTGCGAGCAAGCAATTTTAGCTAATTCTTGCCAAGATGTCTTTAGTTTGCTCATAGGTAAGTGTTTTAAGCCATTCAGTTATACTTTTTTTACTATCGCGAAGTAATCTGGGATATATATTTATCTTTCTGTTAAATAACTCACGTTCAAACCGTAGGTCTAGCATCTGGTCTCGTACAGGCCCGAGCGTCCGATGTAGCGCACCCATTTGATGACGTCGTGGTCCGAGTAGTTCAGCTTGGGCTCAAACACTTTGAGGTACCGCACCTGTTCAAATCAAATCAAACCATATAGCATTCAAAACATAGTCCGTAAAAAACATCATCTATTCATGTATAAATTTGAATGTATGTGTGTTTGTAATTTAGGGTATTTGTTTATCATTTAAGTATTCATTTCCTGTTTAATAAGCCTTATTTATAAGTATCTGCTTTAGAATAATTATGAAATTATTATCTCTGGTTTCATTTTTTATAGAATTTTATTATATGTTCCTTATTCGTCTAAGGAGACAAATAACCTAAATTACAATAAACTCACATACATTCAAAGAACATCGGGCGTTTTTTACCCGATTTTTTAAAAGTCGCGAACATAAACCAAAACATTTTTAAATGATAGTGTTTGCAATCATATTTAATATTGTGTAGTTATTTTGATTCACAATAATGGGAAAATGGAAATAATTAGTAAAATGAAAAACATATTTTATGTTGACTATTTTTCCTAATTACTAAACGACCGCTCAGTAAGTTAAAATATCACTCCGTGGTATTTTTGTAAACCCAATCAGACTAAATCCGTCAAGTTGATGTGCATGTTTCGTTCTCACTCTCGCCCATAGTCCTAAAACTGGTTTATGTTGCGCTCGCGCAGGTAGCTAGCTTATCTTACTACATCGCAGTCCTTTGTCATCCGTCGTAGCGATCTGTGTTTTACTGTGTTCCCATTGTGGTCTGAGTCAACTAATTACCTACTGCTTGTTTACTGGATTTCGTTTGCTTTCGAGTTCGATTTTGTTGTGAAATGGAACGACAAAAATGTCCATTTTCTCCTTATTGCCACGACCCACAGATATGGGAACTATACCATTGTAAACTAGATTTAATTGCCTATCCACCGTACCTAATTTTATTTTTGTTCGCCGTAGGTAAGTGTCCCATACAAAAATGCCCGATGTTCTTTATACATGAATAATAATAATAAATATTTTATTGACAGAAAATAATTACAATTAATATGATTATCTCTCCGCACTAATAGACCAGGGTAGAAGCCTTTAAAAATAATAAAAAGTGAAATAAAATAATAGTAGGATGAAACCCATTATAAAAGGAGGGGAATATTATTAAAGTTAAAGGAAAAATAATTTACGGGCGATCTGAGGTCGGGAAGGGGATGGGGGTGAGTTTTTAAGGGTAAAAAACGGTTTTTCTCGATTTCCGGAAAAACTTTAAGTCCTATCGAAAAACGTCAAATGGCAAAGTTGTAGGTAATAAAAAGATCTAAAACTTTTGTATTTACACTTTTTTCACATAACGTCAAAATGTATGTGAATAATTCAAAAAACCAAGTTTTTGGTTTTTTATTTTTATCTTTTGCAATGTGTTTTCTTTTTTAACGAAATTTGATGAAAACTTACCTTTTTATGTCCCAAATACGCTGTAATTTATTTGATTAAAAATATTTATTTTTTCACCTTATTTTGAATTAATATCGAAAAAACACCCTCATTTTCAATCGAAAACTCACCCGTCAAAATAACAGCTTTTTTCAAAAAGTTGGTATGTTTTCTGTTCGTTGAAATCTCTACTTTTCGATGGTGAAAAAAAAATACATATGTTACTATAGTAAATCTTCTCAGAAAATGCAAAAAATCGAAAAAACTCGAATTCGATTTTACATAATTATTAAAAATAATTTAGAGCTATTTATTAAAATTAACACTTAAATTACTCGAAAAACGTTAGATTACATGTTACATTGATAAAAAAAATTGCAAATAAAAATATACTACTACAATTAACAAACAAATAAGTTAATAAAATTAATATGTAATACGACATCTACAATACTGGGAGAAAGTTGTCGAATCTTCTTTAAATTATATGCGTAGATGTCTATTTATAACTATTTTAAGATAAATTATATACCTGAGTGACCTACGAAAAATAGTAGCCCATCAAAAGGTATTTCATGGAGAAGTGGGGAAGGGGCTAGGCGGGTCATAATACATACATACATACTAATAATAATCTCTTTAATTCTGCACAAAAAAAATAATTAATCCCATGAAAAAATATATATATTTCAAAATACATAAAAATATATTAAAAATCGGCCAAAATCGTTTTGGCAAACCTCCCACCCACAGAAGGAGCAGCAGAACAACATTGTTACAGGGCATATTATCAGCTTGAAACTTGGTTGGGTAACGAACTAACAGCAACAGATTGGGGCTGGAAGCAATATCAACGTGGAATTATGCCCAAATTTACACAAAAAGAATTAATTCCGGAAATAGTGCTCAAAACTATATGCTGCAGCTGTGAAACTGGATGGAACAGTTTAAAATGTGGTTGCCGAAAACATGGTTTAAAATGCACAAATTTAGGTTCAAACTGTCATGGTTCTGAAAATTGCTCCAATATTGAAGAAGAAACCTACGAGGAAGTTGAGGTTTCAGAAGAAATTGTGGATGAAGAACCAACGCAATCTGGAAATAATGTTGGAGAGGAAGAAGGTGATAGTCATGAAGATTTCGAAGATCTACTAGAATCGGAGATGTTTGACGAATCTAACGATGAAGAAATACCAAAAAGACAAAAACTAATAGATAAGTGATTAGAATTGAAGATAAGGTAGGTATTTATGAGTAATAAGATTAATGTGTCTAAAAATATTGTAATGAATAACGTAATCAGAATAAAGTACCTACATTTAATTGTACTATTAACATTTATATTTATATGTAATGACATTTTCTATGACATAAATGTAATTAGCAATAAGTAAATCAACTTTTTAATTGAAACAAATTGCAGCTATCACAATTTTTTTGATGAAATTATTTATAATAATTAAAATAAAATCGAATTAGAGTTTTTTTCGATTTTTTGCATTTTCTGAGAAGATTTACTACAGTAACATATATATTTTTTTTCACCATCGGATAGATCGGATCGAAGTAGAGATTTCAACGAACAGAAAACATACCAACTTTTTGAAAAAAGCTGATATCTTGACGGGTGAGTTTTCGATTGAAAATTAGGGTGTTTTTTCGATATTAATTCAAAATAAGGTGAAAAAATAAATATTTTTAATCAAATAAATTACAGCGTATTTGGGACATAAAAAGGTAAGTTTTCTCCAAATTTCGTTAAAAAAGAAAACAAATTGTAAAATATAAAAATAAAAAACCAAAATCTTGTTTTTTTGAATTTTTCACATCAATTTTGAGGTTATGTGAAAATAGTGTAAATACAAAAGTTTTAGATCTTTTTATTACCTACAACTTTGCCATTTGACGTTTTTCGATAGGACTTTAAGTTGTTCTGGAAATCGAGAAAAACCGTTTTTTACCCTTAAAAACTCACCCCCATCCCCTTCCCGACCTCAGATCGCCCGTAAATTATTTTTCCTTTCATTTTTATAATATTCCCCTTCTTTTATAATGGGTTTCATCCTACTATTATTTTTTTTTGTTTTAAAAATTATCGACCCTGGTCTATAAGCACTGATGACTTGTGTCGCAGCGACCAAAAATTATTAACAATTCTGATTTAGGCAGTACTTAATTGAATAATAATAAAAAAATAAGAAAAGGTAGAAACATAATGGAAAACACAAATCGAAATCATAACATGAATCAATTAAATGGATATTTATTTCATTTATTTTTATTTAGGTATATAATCTATTAAATTGTTAGATCCAAATGTATTACACAAATAATTGTTATGGAACTAAATGAGTCTTCTATTCCATATGACTACTTTACATTTATATATTTATACATTACAGAATATGAATAACATATTATTATTTAACCTTAATTCATGTCATTCAGTAACAATTTATGTTACTATTAATAGGTAAAATTTATTTCCTTATTGCATGACATGAACTAAGGTTAAATAATAATAATATGTTATTCATATTCTGTAATGTATAAATATATAAATGTAAAGTAGTCATTATAGAATAGAAGACTCAATTAGTTCCATAACAATTTACGAACAATAATAATTTACCGACATATATAATTATAAATTTGCTGTGCCTCACAGGGTCCATAATGCTTTGAGCTAAGAGCATTATGGACCCTGGCTATATAATGTTTACCACCTAAGTTCACATTGTGGGATGCAAGTAAATGATATGAATATGAACAGTCCCAACAGCATTGTAAATGGCAGAGAGTTTCACCTCTCCTATATTACAGCCTCGTTGGTCTAGCGGTAGCGTGTTCACCCGCAGAGAACGAGGTCCTGGGTTCACATCCCGGGTCGGGCTAAAAAGTGATTTTGAGACTTTTCTGTATAAAATAAATATTTCTCAGCATCAGCCCGAAGTCTGGGAGTTGGCGGTATTATACCCCGTGCCTCGGAGAGCAAGTACAGCCGTCGGTCCTGTACATGACCTCTTTCCGGTCGTGTCGCCTAGGCGTCCCATCGGATCATGAGAGTGATGGAATAGAAAGTGCTCCTGTGTTTGCGCACACACTACAGCACAATAATATGTCCCGTGCAGATGGCTAATCTCTATTGAGACTGGCCGCCGTGGCCGAAATTCGGCTAGTACATTATATTAGAGAAGTTCCTGAGGAGACTGATCATTTGAAAGATGTTGGTCTCCCATGACGCATTAGACTCTCTAGATTTTATTTTTATAACTAACACTATATTTTTATAAGCTTTGTAACTAACCCAATAATAGATCAATGTTGTCGGAATTAAAGATATTTAAATTTAATTTAATAAGTAAGTAATGGAATCAGGCGTTATTTTGCGGAAATCCATAACAATCAAAATACAAAATCAATATGTAGTGTTAATTCCGCTAATTGTCAGTTTAATCATGCGGGATGCAACAAATCCTGCGTGTATAGGTTGGTCTGCGAAGATTGTGACGCGGTATATAGGTATAGCTCAGACAGGCCGAATTTTTGAAATACGGTATAAAGATTTTTATTCACGTAGACTTAAAAAAATGCGCTTGTAACTAGTCAGAACAAGTTTGCAGTAAGTAATATTTAAGTATACATAATTATTTCTAGTTACATGGATATTTAGGAACACAATAGAATACTTGTGCAAGTAATATCTCCCTGTTCAAATTTCGATCATATTATAGTGCACTAACACAAACACAGGGTTATTTTGCATTCCATTACTCTCATGAACCGATGGGATTATTGGAAAGAGGTCAGATGCTCTCCGATGCACAGCAGTGCAATACCGTCAACTCCCAGAGTTCGTGCCGATACTGAGAAATTTTCTTTACAGAATAATCCTAAAATCACTTAGGCCAACTTGCACCAAAAGCTAGGCTAAAATAAAGTAACTCGAGTTAAGTAACTTCGGGTTAATTCGTTAAAATTTTAACTCAACATTCTGTTGCGCCAACGAAAAATAACACCGAGTCAACTAACTCGGTGTTTTTCTAATTTATGTTGGTATCATTAAAGAGGTTTTGTGCCGTAATGTAATCCAACCAAATATGAATGAGTGAAATATTTATACACCTCTTTATGACACTAGAAGACTTTGTACCTATATGACTGTCTCATGTGTTAAGTTTTTTTAAAGACATTTCAATTTGATTATTTGTGTTTGAAACCAATTTTGAGTCGTTGAAATATTGTCATGTCAAAGTTGACATGATCGGACATTTCTGCAACTCTTTTATTATAAAAGTCCGAGCTTAATATATTCTACGAATTCTTCATCCTCATCAAACAATAAAAATTAATCATAATTGTTTAGGTCACATAACTGTTATAAAATCTCTGACTTTCACTTCTGCAATCCAACATAACCTCTCAAACAAAACAAATTTGAGATTACTAACCCGGAGTTAGTGATTTAATCCACCAAAATAGGTGGGTTAAAATTTTAATAAAATAACCCAAGGTTAGTCCCTAACTCTTGGTGGTGCAAGACGTAATTGTAATTTAACCCCATATTAGCCACTAACCCTGAGTTAATTCATTTAACCTGGGGTGGCGCAAGTGGGCCTTACAGCCATATTTAAAAACACTACTTAAATTTAAGCCGGCCGCCTAACCATGGTTATACAAATTTTTCATATAAAAACACGATTTAACTTTGACCCACGGTTAAGCCATGTCAAAACTTAAACCGCGCCAGCCCCTGGTTTAAAGCTTGTTTAAATATGGCGGATTTTATTTGCATCAGCTTGCCGTTTTGTTTGACGTTTGCTTGTGAATGAAGGTTTTATGGAAGTTAGTAGCCATTTTAATTTTTAAATAAATACTGAATTCCAGTTGGATTCTTATCACAAACTTCAAAATCCACCGAAGACAATCAATAGTCCTTTAAAATGGACTGTTACATCATTCTATGTCTACCATAGAGGAAAAATCATAAAGTTTGGACACATAATCCGATTTAGTCGATTAATTTTGGTCAAGCTCTATACCAGTCCCAGAAATGTTGACAGAGTAAAATAAAATGACGTTACTTAGCTCAGAAACCATTAAGTACGGTTTTTAAATAAAGAAATAGTTGAGCGGGGTTTAGCTAAGCTTTATGGTTAAGCGGCGGATCACGGCATTATTTTAAATAAGAGCATTATCGGCCCAACCCGGAATTTGAACCCAGGTTCTCATTAATAATAATGTCCTCCTAGCCGAATTTCGGCCATGGCGGCCAGTCTCGATAGAGATTGCCATCTGCGCGGGACATATTATAGTGCACAAGTTGTGCGCAAACACAGGGGCACTTTCAATTCCATCACTCTCATGATCCGATCCGATGGGACGCCTAAGACACGACCGGAAAGGGGTCACGTACAGGAACGACAGCTTTACGGGCTCTCTGAGGCACGGGGGTATAATACCGCCAACTTCCAGACTTCGGGCTGATGCTGAGATGAGAATTTTTCTTTTTACTGAAAAGTCCCAAAATCACTTGTGGCCCGACCCAGGATTTGAACCCACGACCGCGTTCTCTGCGGGTGAACATGCCAGACCACCTGACCGCTAGACCAACATTTAAGTGATTTTTCTTTATGAAACTGACCTTGAAGCCCGAAGGTGCGAAGGGCACTTCGAAGCCCATGGAGATAGGAGGGCGGGTCCACTTCTTCTTGGTGTCCGTCTCCAGCAACTCGATCTCAGCGGACAACTGAGTTTCCTTCATTCCCGCCATGCGCTTGATCCTGAGTAGAATAATAAGTTAATGAGCATTGTAATTGGGCTGTGTGGCTGACGGCATAGAAGATCGCCACCCCATTTCATCACGTGGGGGGCGTAGAAGTCAACCCGAGGGAATACCTCCAGAAAGAGCAGTAGCGTCTCTGTGTACTATGACCATCTTACTGCAATCGCCAACACTTCTGCTAAGCGTGGTGGTTATGGCATATTCCTCCAAATGGAGGGTGGCCTTTGTCCAGCAGTGGACGTCATTGGACTGATAGAAGACTTAATTCTTAGCATTCCATGCATACACCGTGCGGCAACCAGGGGCTCTACTGGCTAAGTCGCCGAACATCGATTTTATAAACGGCGTAAATAAAGGTTAAAAATGACTTAAACAAACGTCAAATCGGCTTCCATAAATACATGTGACGTCATAAATGGTCCGGAATAGATGGTCAACGTTGAAGCCGATTTAACGATTGATTAAATGATTTTTAACCTTTATTTATTTGAACGCCATTTATAAAATCGATGTTCGGCGACTTAGCCGGTAGAGCCCAGGGTTCGTCGCGTGGTAGAGGAGGGAACACTCGACAGAGTCTGAGACTTTCGACTCAGATGTAGGTTTAAGGGGGCCCCTGTGATGCATCAACGCTCACCTTCTCTGTCTCTCAGTGCTCCCCCCTCTTCCTAGTCAAATTTCGTATGATCCTAATAATGCCGCTTTGGATACTCGTTCTAATATAGAACTTAATACAGCTTAAATTTCTTAAAAATTATAATTAGTAAAAATAAATAAATTCAGTCTACTTTTAATAACATAAAATCATTTTTACAATTATAAACCTAAAAACTTAAAACCTAAATTTAAATTGGAGTAAGACACGAAAGCATTAAGAGAACAGCTGTAAGAGTATCTATTATGATAATAAATACGAATTGCAGAAGGAGAGCAAGAAATGAAGGAATTTTTGAATAAATATATCACAGAACAAAACAACATTAAGTAGTTTTGTTGGTCGGCAGTATAGGTATACTGCCGACCAACAAAACTGACAAACCTAGACAATATGGAGTGGTAAACTATGGTTCTTGACCACGTCAAGAGAAACAAACGCTCCTCCTTAAAAGGAGGAAATTATAAAAAAAAAAAAAAAAAAAAAAATATAGAAC
Organism: Pseudoips prasinana; assembly: GCA_951640165.1. NCBI lineage: Eukaryota > Metazoa > Arthropoda > Insecta > Lepidoptera > Nolidae > Pseudoips > Pseudoips prasinana. Next base: position 8,861,534 of record OX621259.1, on the reverse strand, counting down.
TTACCTACCTACCTAAAGGAAGCATAATATACGATACAGAAAACATAGATGGACTACTGTTTTAAACTAGGTGAGACAAGCGGGGCACAGCTAGTAAGATAGATCAGAAAGAACTTGAATATGTCAAAATCATTGCTAACGTCCACCTCCATCCCTACGCTCTAGGATTAGTTTCATAACTTAACAACTGTTGCATAATGGCTACAACCGGGACCAACAGATTAACGCGGTCACCCTATTATGGACTGACCGCGAGCCTACTTGCTTAACCTCGCCAATCACTTATAGACCGATGAGAGCATCCGCCTATGAGCGCCTATATACAGGGTTACTATTTGTAAAACACCAACAACCTCGCAGGAATAGATTGGTAACATCATAAGAAATAACTTTTGTTCTACGAGTTCGGACATAACTCAATACATGAATTATTTTTTTTTTTTTTCTGTGCTGTCGTGACATTTGTAGGTCTATGTGTCATTCATAAAAGGAATGACAACGCGCAAACGACGCTAAGTTCACCCGCGTGGTCGCGTCTTTGCGTTATTCGTAGAGTTATAAACGTCCAAGCGTAAAATTAATACTTAATTTTGTATGAAAATAAAATCTAACAAATTAGCAAAAGTTCTAGTACAAAAGTTGTTGCTTATGGTGTTAACTATCTACTACTGCGAGGTTGTTGGTGTTTTAGAAGTAAACCTGTATGTAAGAATTATTTATTTTATTTAATTTATTAAAGACAGCCAATAATTATTACATTTTTCTTAATACTAACATCAATAAGTACAATCACAAGGATCCAAATGCACAATTTTTAAAGGCAGCATGCATTTATTATTAGAGCAGTAAAGTAGTATTAACTGAAGTGGCAGTGGGCAGGGCACATAGCTCGTAGAACCGACGGCCGATGGGGCAGAAAGGTTCTCGAGTAGCGACCACGAACGGGAAGACGCCACGTGGGCAGGCCCCTACAAGGTGGACCGACGATTTTGTGCGGGTCGCGGGAAGCCACTGGATGCGGGCAGCGCAGGACCCGCTATTGTGGAGATCCCTGGGGGAGGCCTTTGTCCAGCAGTGGACGTCTTTCGGCTGATATGATGATGATGATGAAAGAAGTATTTAAATGTGCTACACTTACTTCCAAACAATGGCATTCTCCGAAGCCTTGTACTTGGCTTTTCCCTTCAAACATATCAGTTGAACTCCACTCGTGTTCAACGGAGTGGGTATCTTCACTTCTATCTTCTGGCCGAGCAGGGACGGCTTGAAGTTACTCTTGAGCACTACCTTGACTTCCATTTTGGTGCGACCCACTTCCCGGACCAGGGGGATAACACGGAAGGGCAGGGATATATCCTTAGTTGTACGGTACCTGTGGAGTTTAATGTTATATTAGAAATAATTTTACATTGATGTACAGACGCCAGCACATCCAATCTGTCAAATTGGTTTTTATAGATTTTCAACTTTATCACATAAGCATAAAGTTCACTTTCAATTGATGATATTTGACAGATTAGGTAGCTTGATGTGCTGGCGTCTGTACCAATAATATCTAGATTGAGCATCAGATACAAATATCGAAATAATAAATCTCTTTGATTTCAACCTAAACCATTATACCGTCACAAGCTGCCAGTTAAGGTAATAATAATAACAAACTTTTATTCAAGTAAAAATGTGTACTAAATTATATATATTCATAATAAAAACTATTATTACTAAGCTAAGCTATATATCAGGGTTTCTTTAACTTAGTGCAGTCACGGATCACTTTCACAATATAAAGAATTCCAGGGAACCCTTTCAAAGAATATTTTATGTTTTATGTAATTATGTGATTTATATATGAATACTCATGTTTCATGACTGAAGATACGTTGTCGCCGCGGTGTTTTCTTTGATTAACCTAAACGAGATTATTACACTATTTCATAGTAAATAGGTTAAGAGTTAACTGACCTCCTCGGGCCCCTGATGCAGATACCACGGACCCGCTAGGGGCCCATGGTATCTGTGTGTGTACTAGATTAAGCCACAGGTGTTCTAATGACTGTCATATGTCAGTCACAGAATGCATACCTCATAAGCTCAAACTCCCCATCAAACAGAACTAAGGAGATAGAATGCTCAGTCTCCTTGCTGAGCTTCACACACTTGTGGAACTGACATTCATCTATCACTATCACAGACTTGTGTTGTGAGCTGTGACTGTCATATGTCAGTCACAGAACACAAAAACGTACCTCATAAGCTCAAAATCTCCATAAGGTGGAATGTAGGCGATAGAATGCTCTGTCTCGAACTTGCTGAGCTTCTCGCACGGGTGGAACTCACAGTCATCTATCACTATCACAGACTTGTGTTGTGCGCTGTGACAGTCATATGTCAGCCACAGTCACAGAAAAACATACCTCATAAGCTCAAACTCTCCATAAGGTGGAATGAAGGCGATAGAATGCTCTGTCTCGAACTTGCTGGGCTTCACGCACTGGTGGAACTGACAGTCATCTATCACTATCACAGACTTGTGTTGTAAGCTGTGACTGTCATACATCAGTCACAGAAAAGATACCTCATAAGCTCAAACTCCCCATCAAACAGAAATAAGGAGATAGAATGCTCAGTCTCAAACTTGCTGCATTTCATGCACTGGTGGAACTGAAAGTCACCTATCACTATCACGGACTTGTGTTGTGAGCTGTGCCTGTCATAATGTCAGTCACAGAACACAAAAACGTACCTCATAAGCTCGAACTCCCCGTCAGGTGGAATGAAGGAGATAGAATGCTCCGTCTCGAACTTGCTGAGCTTGACGCACTGGTGGAACTGACAGTCGTCGATCACTACAACGGGCTTGCCAGACCTTGCTGGGTCGCTGTCGGTGTTGCCAGATATACCACCTGAAACGAAATTAACTATACATATAATAAAAACGTAGGAGAGTGAAAACTGTACATTGAATATTTTTTTAAAAGGATACTTGGGGCATGATCTGCTATCGATATCGAAGCCAAAAATATATTTTTTAGAATTTTTGTCTGTTTGTCTGTATTTATGTCTGGGCTAAACTCAAAAATAATGCATGGATTTACTCCAAATTTTGCATGAATATTACTAAGAGGTCGGGTCAACATATAGGGTACATATTATCACGCTATCACCTACGGGGGAGGAGCTGTGATAATTTATAAAGTTTAACGCGGGTAAAACCGCGGGGCACAGCTAGTTATATTATAAGAATGTGGTTCTTTAATGGGACTTGCGAGGAGCCGTATATTTGTAAAAGCCACCGCGTCAAGGAATTGTTTACTTATGGCAGTCTCTTAGTCTCTTAAAAAAAAACAATGTAGGCTCGGTAAAAGTATAATCTACTCATTGATATAGCGGTAACCTGTTCAACCCCAGATATAGCGGTAACCTGTTCAACCCCAGATATAGCGGTAACCTGTTCAACCCCAGATATAGCGGTAACCTGTTCAACCCCAGATATAGCGATAACCTGTTCAACCCCAGATATAGCGGTAACCTGTTCAACCCCAGATAATGAGGCCCTACATTCAATCAGTAGGCCAAAAAGTGACTGACATTATTCTATAAAGAAAAATTCCTCCGTACCAGCCCGAAGTTTGGGAGTTAACGGTATTTACACCCCCGTGCCTCGAAAAGTACGTGAAGCCGTCGATCAGGTACCTGATCTCTTTCCGGTTGTGTCAGTAGTAGTACCGTCGGATCATGAGAGTGGTCAAAAGAAAGTGCCCCTGTGATAGTACCCTCACTTGTGCACTACAACATGCCCCACGCAGATGGCTAGTCTCCATGGAGAACGGCCGCCGTGGCTGAAATGCGACCAGGGGGGCTACCGCCTAAGTCGCCGATCTTCGTGATCATCCTCGGCGTTCAAAGAGATGAAGTTGAAACATGACCAAATCATTCGTTCAATCGGCTTCCATGAGCACATGTGACGTCATAAATGGTCCAGAATCTATTCAACGTTATTTTTTATTAGGGAATCTAATCCCTGTGTCGCGGGGTACTTTACAAACATATAATAGACGGACACAAATTACATCCAGACTCAGAACAACTATTTGTGGCTCACACAAATAGTTGTCCGGCGCGGGAGTCGGACCCGCGACACGAAGCGGCGAGGCGACTGCCTTAGCCGCTACGCCACACTTGCATCTTTTTTTTTTAATCGGGACTAGTCCCTCCCTCTTACCCACCACTGCAACTCCTGTAAGCCAGGATCAACAGTGGCACACAATGAAATGACACTGAGCGGTGAGGCTCAGGCATGTCCCGGGGAATCGCGACGACTTTCATGGATCCCGCAACGAATTTAATCAGAAAGAATTAAAAGGAGGAGTTAGAAAATGAATTGTTCCACTTCCCTCCAGAGCAAAGCGGGAGACAGAATGATGTAAAGAGGCTATAGCCTCATAAAACGAGAGAATTGCAACTAGAGAAGCCAGCTACAAAAGCACCGAGGATCAATTTAGGGGTCCTAAGTGAGCTGTTATATTTGATTTAAATAGTAGGTATGGCAAAAGCGCTTAAACGCACGGAAGTACGCCACACGTGCAGTCAAACATTGAAGTCAATTGAAAGAATTATTTTTAATTTTTATCTAATTGAACGCCCATGACTATAACTATGACCAGCAACTTAAACGGTAGTCCCCCCATGAGTACATTATAATTATACTCACCATTGCCCTTCCCTTTGGCTTCCATGACGATCTTATCGTTGATACCGAACTTGCACTCCGGCATGCCGGACAGGTATGACTTCATCACCACCTTGCCGGCCACGTGAGCAGATAGCACTTGACCTGGACCACACAGTTATATCTTTATATTATTTTAAAGCAAAAAATTAAAACTACGAAATTATATAAAATATATATATTTGTGTGGACAAATGGTTATTGTCTTCAAATTATGTACGTATTAAAATCTGTTGTAAATCAAGATAATTGTTAATATTATTAGTGATATCGCTTGAACTTAGCATTGTGATGTGACACATATTTATGTAAATAAGAAATAAATGCAATAGCCAAGTAACAAGTAAGTTACATTCCAAATTGTGTAGTCCTTTTCACTCTAACGCTAGATTCTGTCTTCAGCTACTAAGTGAATTGGATACTGTTGTTTTCCAGGGAAATAAAATATAGAAATAAATGAATAAATATCTTGGGAGAACAGAGTAACACTGTGGCACCTGATCCAATTCTATGCAGAGCTTATACTATGGCAACCAGACAACTGATAATTATACTTATATTCATTTTATTTAATACATTTTTAAATATTTTTTTATGAATCACACAACTGAGAAACATACTTATGTATGAACGCATTTATTTCTATACTTTTTTAAAATACTGTTCTTATAATTAACAATTTTAAAAATGAAATAGTTAATTTTAAGAACAATGGTTTAAAAAAGTATAGAATTGAAAAAAAATAATCTTTTAGCGTCGCATACCTACATGCCAGACTGAAGTCAAGTTTCAGTATTTTAAAAAATTTTAATGCGGATGGGATTCGAACCCACGAACCACAGGATATCCGGCACCATGTCTGTTAACCCCTCCGCCACCGCACTGTGGTGTTCAGACTCGAATTTATACAATCCATTCAACATTATCTTAAAGGAGTTTAACCATGAGTATTTTAAAATGGATTAAAATGGATGGGTAAAGTTAAATATACAAGACTACCTTGTGGCGACATGAGGAGGTTCACATACTCCAGCACGTCCAGGAACAGCTCATTGCGCCTGTACTTGATGCCTTCACGACGCCAGCCAATCTGCCCGGTCACCTGCACACAACATTATAAATATTATTATATTGACGAAAAAAGCAAGCCCGGAGTTTCTTTGTGGCTTTCTTCTCCGGGTCGTCCACCTAGGTCGCTAGAGAAAGCCGCAGGCTAGCTAGGGTAGGATCCTCAGCGGCGAGGATCGCGTTGCCTCCTTAACACGTGATCATTAATCCCGTGCAAGTGATCTGGGGCTCTACAGGCTAAGTCGCCGAACATCGATTTCTTAAATGGCGTTCAAATAAATATAGGTTAAAATGAATTAATCAAAAGTTAAATCGGCTTCATTCATTGACAATCAATTCCGGACCATTTATGACGTCACACATGCTCATGGAAGCCGAATTAACGATTGTTAAGTAATTTTTAACCTATATTTATTTGAACGCCATTTAAGAAATCGATGTTCGGGGACTTAGCCGGTAGATCCCCTGACCCCCATTTCGAATTTCATTTTTTTACTTCAGCGGCCGCCTGAGCTGTGGCCCGAACCCCATAAGCGTGCCCTCAGGTATTAGTCGCTTAAATTAAGCTACTGGTTGAGAGCCTTTTGCGCTAGCCAACTGCTCGTTGTTTTCAAATATCTAATTTTAATATACAATTGCTAAATGTAACAATAATAGCTTAGTAACTTGCTATTTATTATATATTTAAGGATATTAAAAATATATGTGACGAAACAGACCGCACGGACGGACTAATTCAAAATATTATGTTGCTTTAATTAATGTGTTTATGTAATACATTGTGAGCTTGACAAGTACAAGTGTATGTAAATACCCAAGTGCTGAATAAATTTCATTATTTCTTGACTTGCCTGAAGTCACCATCAGTCATAACTGATGGTGACTTCAGGCAAGGTGGTCAGTCTTAGATTTTATAATGGAGACGAGCACTTTGCGCACTAGTAAGTGCGAAATAATTAAAATAATAATAATTCAAGAGAATATTTTTGAAAGCGGATGTAGTCACAAAGATTGAAAAAGGAATGCTGCGATGGTTTGGCCATTTAAAAAGGATGAATGAAAGAAGTATACCTGGCCTGTGTGAATGGAACAACTGGAAGGGGAAGACCTCGTCGAACATTCTTTGACCAAATCGGAGACGTTCTCAAGAAAGGGCAGGTCAGAAGTACCCTAAACCGGCGAGCATGTATGAAGAATATAATGACAGTAATCGAGGCAAAAGACGAGTGCAAAGATCGTGACAAATGGAAATCAGTTGTCTCTGCCTACCCCTCTGGGAAACAGGCGTGAGTCTATGTATGTATGATTTAATAAAAATCTAGCAATATTATTTAATAAAAGACTAATTTCAACGAGATATATGGAATAGGCTTTTTTTTCTTCCCTCCACTATTACGCGATGGACCCGGTCTCCACACGGTAAATCCATGGAATACTAAGAATGAAGTCTTCTTTTATAAAAGTAAATGCTGCAAGGAATATCACCACCCTCTCATCCCATGGAGAGGGGGCAGAAGCCGGCATAGGGATGGCAGCGGCATGTCTCTATGTACTATAACCACTTCCGTGCACTTTCATAACTAAGTTTTGTTAACTGGTTAAGAAAAACCCTTATTTATTATTGTTTTCACAACTGGTTTTTAAACAAGAATACGAAGTCTTCATTCATAACTGACAATCACAATATCCATAATAATTTGGGTTAGGTTATGTTAGATTGGTGACCATTTGGCGCGCGAAGGCGAGCGAGCGTAGAGAGCGTGCCGCGGCAGCGGCCGCCGAGCGCTAGAAAAACATTAACCATGGATTGTATTTGTGATTGTCAGTTATGAATGAACACTTCGTATTCTTGTTTAAAAACCAGTTGTGAAAACAATAATAAAAAAGGGTTTTGCTTAACCAGTTAACAAAACTTAGTTATGAAAGTGCACGGAAGGCTATAACCATCATACTATGATCACCAACTCGTTTGCTAAGAATAGCGACTATGGCATATCCCTACAACTGACAGACTCAACTCCATTGTGGAAATCTATTGACGAGGCCTTTGTACAGTCGACGTAATTTGGCTGACATGATGATAATAAAAGTAATTAGAACTTCTGCATGGCATTTATTGATTTTTTTAAATGAAATAAAAAAGGTTTTTATTCACGTAGACTTGAAAAAAGCGCTTGTAAATTGTCAGAACATGTTTGTAGTAATACAGTTATTATTTCTAGTTACTTATTACAGATATTTAGGTACACGGAATTTTAAAACATTTATACAATTTATTTTATAATGGTAGTGATATTTAGCTTATTCACGTAGACTTTAAAAAAGCGCTTGTAAATAGTCAGAACATGTTTGTAGTAATACAGTTATTTTCTAGTTACTTATTACAGATATTTAGGTACACGGAATGTTAAAACATTTATACAATTAATTTTATAATGGTAGTGATATTTAGCTAGCTTGTATTAAGTTATTGTCAAGGAGATTATGTTTAAGTTTAATTATTGAAATTTATATTTTACTACATATTGTCTGAATGGTTCTGTCTATATTAATATATAGACAGAATCATTCAACCGTCCGTTATAATAATAATACTGAATTCATACCTTAATAGGTATGAATTCAGTATTATTATTATAACGGACCTTGTCTTTAAAACGACGGTCGCGCTTTAATGCTACCACCGGATCCAATGCGCCCCAACTGAGAAGACCCAGCGAAACAAACTCATCAGGTTCATCTACTACCGGTTTCAACACGGCCCAGTTGAGACGGTCCGGCGAAGCATACTCAAGCGGGCATTAACACGGGATTTGGTCCACTTAAAGTAATTATTTAGTAGGCAAACACAATATCTGCTTGATTGGTTGTCTGAATGAATATTACATACATACATACATACATACATAGACTCACGCCTGTTTCCCAGAGGGGTAGGCAGAGACATCGGATTTCCATTTGTCACGATCTTTGCACACGTCTTTTGCCTCGATTACTGTCATTATATTCTTCATACATGCTCGCCGGTTTAGGGTACTTCTGACCTGCCCTTTCTTGAGAACGTCTCCGATTTGGTCAGAGAATAATTTAGATTATATTTAGGAAACAAAAGATTTTATAATTTACGTCTGTAAATTATAAAAAAATAATACTTCTGAAGAATTTATTTATATCAAATTTCGACCTTTCACATCTCACGGCCCTGCTAAGAATATCATAATTAATTGGAAGGGATTCTGTTGGAAATATGAGATAGTTTCAGCGCAATATTCATCATTACAGCTTAAATAAGTCCACTGCTGGACAAGCCTCCCTCAAGAATCATCTTGAGGGGATATGCCATAATCGCCACGCTTGGCAGGCGGGTTGGCGATCGCAGTATGATGGTCGTAGTACTCAGAAGGAAGCTGGAAAGCGCAATATTCACCTGTGAAGTAATTTGAGCTTGTTCTTCTTTGGAGGCCGACTTGATGCCTTGCTGGGTGATAAAGGTCTTCAGAACACCGGTGTCAGAGTTTTGTGGGTAGCCAAAATCTAGGATCTCTGAAAATTATAATGATAATTATAACATAACACCAATATAAATTGATTCAATAACAGTAATTGGGGATGGGACTGTTAGTGAATTTACTAAAGATAGCAAACTTAATTAACCGTCAAAGGGACATGCGGGTCACCTGGTAATCTGGTCCATGGTAAGTGATCACCGCAGCCCATTTACACGCGCAACACTAGAGGTATCGCGGGTGCGTTGCCGACCTTTAAAAGAGTTGGCAAATAAGTGTTGCTTACCCATCCCCCCGCCCTGATGGGTTATTCCCTGAGTACCCCGATCCCTGAGGCCCCCGTCCCGGAGTACTCAGATTCATTTTTATCTTAATAAACTCAAATAAGAGGTAGTATAGCTAAAAATACCGTCAGCAGATAAAATGTTGCATAAAATTTTGTCACTTACTAAAAATATAACACTTAACTTTAAGGATTGTATTTTATGGTCAGGGTAAATATTACAATTAGCAAATATAGAGTGTATTTGCTAATGATAATATTTACCCTAACCAAGGCAGAGTATAATTTTTTCCTGATCCTTAAAGTTAAGTGTTATATTTTTAGGAAGTGATAAAATTTTATTTAACATACTAGCTGTGCCCCGCGGTTTTACCCACGTTAAATTTTATAAACGATCACAGTTCCTCCCCCGTAGGTGATAGCGTGATAATATGTAGCCTATATGTTGACCCGACCTCTTAGTAATATTCATGCCAAATTTTAAGTAAATCCATGCAGAACTTTTTGAGTTTAGCCCAGACATACATACAGATAAACAGACAAAAATTCTAAAAACTATATTTTTGGCTTCGATATCGATTGTAGATCACGCCCCAAGTATCCTTTAAAAAAAATATTCAATGTGCAGTTTTGACTTTCCTACGATTTTATTATATGTATAGATTATCTGCTGAAGGTATGTTTTAGCTACACTACCTTTTATATGAGTTTATTAATATAAAAATGAATCTCTTAGAGCAATCACAACAGTTATAATTATTATCACTTCCTAAAAATATAACACTTAACTTTAAGGATCAGGAAAAAATTATACTCTGCCTTTGTTAGGGTAAATATTTTAATTAGCAAATACACTCTATATTTGCTAATTAATTTGTAGTATTTACCCTGACCATCAAATACAATCCTTAAAGTTAAGCGTTATATTTTTAGTAAGTGACAAAATTTTATTTAACATTTTATCTGCTGAAGGTATTTTTAGCTATACTACCTTATTAAGAAAATTTGAGTTTATTAAGAAAAAAATGAATCTGGGTACTCCGGGATGGGGGCCTCAGGGATCGGGGTACTCAGGGAATAACCCGCCCTGATGAGCTCTGGCGACCTTACTCACACGCAGAAACACAACATTAATGTTATTATTAAAGAATTGTCTTCCGACGGCCGTTGGGGCAGGATGGTTCTAGAGTGGTAACCACGAACCGGAAGACGCAGCGTGGGCAGGCCTCCTACAAGATGGACCGATGATCTTGTGCGGGTCGCTGGTCACTGCTGGATGCGAATAGCGCAAGACTGACAATTGTGGATGTTCGGAGTTATGAAACCGAACAGCTCACCGTTTTCCATTTGTGCATGGTATGCATAAAATTTATAATTTTATAAGATTTTTAAGTCAGTTCGCGATCAACCAGCGACCAAGCTCAACTACCATTTAACCATTACATTTAGATAACCATTTACCTTAAGTAATAAGTTGTTAGTGATAAGTGTTTTACCATAGTTTGACCAATAAATATTATTTCTTTCTATATCATTTCTGGCCTATCAATCATCGCATAAAACAATTAGCTTGCGACCCTACAGTGGAGATCTTTGGGGGAGGCCTTTGTCCACCAGTGGACGTCTTTTGGCTGATATGATGGCTCACGATCCAACATCACTCCATACTACAACCAACTTCTAGTGTACACTTTATGGTGTATCACTAAATATGAGTATCCCAAACAGCAGACGAAGGAAAGAATATGGAACTGTGGTCGGAAAGTTCAGTTTTTTTTTTTTTTTTAGTTTTGTACATACAAACTTACATTAAAAAAAACCTGCATTTTACTTCTATAGGCAGTCTTTGGGGACTGCCGATAGAAAATGAATTTTTCATTTCTCATACTCAGAAAGTATGTTTATTTGATCGAGTGAAAGATGCTAGTTCCATTGGTCAGTAAAGACTCATAGTAATTGCTTCCATCCCTATGGTGGAAATTATTTGAAAAATAGAACTTTTCACTTCAAAAATGCTGCAATTGTGTGAGTGTATAATCGGTCATGTGAGTGTATAATCTGTCATGTGAATGTACAATCGGTCATGTGAGTGTACAATCAGTCATGTTAGTGTATAATCAGCCAGTGTGCTTATAAAAAAGACCCTCTGTCTTACGAATATTCAATCAGGTCATGTGTCCTGATGCGAGTTTAACATTTTTTACACATCCCAAAAACGACGCTTAACAAGTTTCCACTTCAAAAAAATATGAATAATTATGACATACCATCAAGCAACTCGTAGATGAGTACAAAGTTGTTCTTGATGTTCTCCTCGGAGATCTTGCCGAAGTACGACTGCATCACATCAATGATCTTGAGCAGAAACTCAAACACCATTGCAGCATTCACATTCTGCTTTGTCACGGCTGCTAGCCAGATATTTGCTCTCTAGAAAAATACATGCAATTAGTATAAATTATTATAAGTAACAAAAATATGGGAGACTTCTAGTCAATTTAGGGATCTAATATATTTTGATTTAATTTAATATACTCTGAAACTTTAATTTTTTTTAAATTCAATTTACATCTTTAATATAGTATAAAAAATATTCAAGTGTTAATTTCTGGCCACAAAGACAATCAAATCTGAGTAACCAGCCTTCCTCAGTCTTATAACCCCTGGGCATATTAACTCCATACATCATGGAGAGATTAACAACTATAACAAAATGTTAGATCTTCCCAATAAGCTTAAAAATAGAAATACTGGCATTCATTACAATTTATTGTGCCAAGTGAAATCTTTTGATTAATTAACAGCAAGTGTTCTTATGCATAACTGATTCATATCAGATGAGATGATCAGGATCCATAATTTTAAGACATTATAATTATGTGATATTTAAATATTGATATGAAATGAAAGAAGAAGAGTTTTTACCCATCCTAAAATATCTAAACAGACAGAAAGACTTAAAAGATGAACAAAGTAACATTTCCTATTTTTTTTTTTAAGTATATATGTATTGTGTAATATAATTCAGCATTAGTTATATATAAGTATAATATATGTAGACTGTACAGTGTTTTATCCTGTTTAACAAATCTTTCTCTGTGATCGGTGCTTACTTATGTACATTGTTTCTGGGTGCGACAGATAATAAGTTAATAGAAGCCTATGTATACATACATAGACTCACACCTGTTTCCCAGAGGGGTAGGCAGAGACAACGGATTTCCACTTAAGCCTATGTATAGTAGTAATTATTTATCTGTAGCTACCAAACTAATTAACCAATCAAATGAGAACTGCTACACATATTAAACTCCAGCCTAAAATATTATGTAGACAAATAGCATAATAATATGGCAGTTCTATACACTATTAGCCAAACAGAATCTTTAGCCATTAATACACTGTGTTTTTATTTAAATAAGCTTATGATAAGCCTAATAAGTATCAATGAGATAATATTTTCTGACCCAAAATAGGATTAATTCAAAATGTAGTACCAGTACAGCCGCAATATGTATCTTTTAAAAAGTATTTATATGTATAATTGGTATACTATTAAGAGGTACTCATTTAGAAATTCTCCACTTAAAGGGACTCCCAGTCACAAAGTCCTATAAGCAACATAATCACTGACCATAAAAAATATTTGAAATAATTACTGTGATAAGGAAGAAAATGTTTGAGCTATATTGGTAACTAAAGAACGAACTTGCTAATATAAACCTGATTACAGGCCATAAAAAATAAATGGAAAAGTTACCTTGATATGGAAGAACGAAGTCAGAGCTATGTTGGTAACTGAAGAATGAACTCGCTAACATAAAACTGACTACTGGCCATAAAAAATAAATGAAAAAGTTACCTTGATATGGAAGAACGAAGTCCGAGCTATGTTGGTAACTGGAGAACGGACTTGCTGTCTCGCATGAATGACATTGACTCTGAAGGCGTCGACGGCATTGCGTCCAATATCGTCGCGGTACACCCGCGAGATAAGGACTTCGCCCTTGTGATTGTACACGAACAGGCCCCCGATCATCGTGACTTAGGCCTGCAGAAACATATAAAAATTAAAACCGCCCCTTTAAAATTATAGTTGTAAAACTAGAAGTATTCAACAGTAATGTAATGAAACTACCCCCGACAAAAACTGTGTAGCCACTATATAGCAATTGAATGCCATGGATAACATAGAGGATCAATCATGGAATACTGATTATGAATCAATAAGACAGGATACGGCCAATATAACACCCGATTCGTGGACAATTACTATATAACAAAATAAGAATTAAAAAAATATATTCCCTTACCAGGCACACTTCCTATTATAACATTGGGTTTTAAATTAATTTTACGCTACAATTTTCAACGAAAAGTGTTGAATAATCTAATTTTTTCTAGTAAAATTCGGTGAAATAATGACGATAACCGCCCCCAAATGAAACGTCAATAGTGAAGGTGCCCATAGACAATAAATCTAAATTAAACTTCAAAGAAATTTTAGGCTGGTCACACAATGCAGGACTAGAGGTGGACAAACCCTATATTGAAACTAGAAACCGGTAATAAAAAAAGAAATAGTTTGTTATCTTTTTAGTTATGGTTGTTATGTTATAGCTTGTTTGTTATGTAGTAAAATTTTGAAAATTTATGAGAATCAATGGTGTTCTATTCTTCGAAGTAAAAGTGACGTTGGACCGAAAGTTACATTATCTAATAACACAGATAGGGTCCACCAAAGCACGATCCGTACCTAAGACATTGATACAATCGAGTCGTATGTACTGAGGTGAACATACATACTCATTACAAATGATCAAAACTAAAATCTATTTGTAAATTTAAATAAGTACAAATTTTACGTAATTAAGATTTAACTTACCTCAGGTCGCCATAACCAATCATCTCGACATGTTCTGTCTATGGAATCGAAAGAGTCAAGCTGATATTTGGCAAAACATAATTATAGCTGTGCCCCACGATGGAGCTTAATAAATTATAGCCTATGTATTATTCTACTAGAAAGTTTCATCAGAATCCGTTTCGTAGTTTTTGCGTGAAAGAGTAACAAGCAACCATATTCACAAACTTCCGCTTTTATAATATTATATATAGTAGGATGACCCTATTTTCCGAGTCTCTACCAAACAATGTGTAGCAACACGAAGTGAAGTAATATAGTAAAGTAAGTAAAAGTAAAATACTCTTTATTGTACACCATAACTTATGATTAACATACCTACATTAAATAGGTACAAAGGGCGGTCTTATCGCTACTGAGATTTCTTCCAGACAACCAATTATGGAGTGGATAGACAAAGGAAAGGGAAAACAGGGTATATAGTTGTAACAATAGGTCTTTTTAATGTAAACTATAACTAATGCAAAATAATAAAAAAAAATGGAAATACATAGAAAATTATGAATGTCAAAAAAAAAGCAATAATGCGTGAAAAAAAAACGAAAGGTGGTTGCGGTAAATAAATTAACTTAAGTAGTCTAGGCAGATAAATAATTTTTCTTTACATGTTTTTTAAAAATGTCTAGGGATTGAGCTTGTCTTGTTGTTAAAGGCAATGCGTTCCACAAACGCACAGCCTGCACTGTAAAAGATTTGCCGTAATAATCTGTGGAATGACTTGGCATTTTCAGTTTAAAGTTCTCTGATGACCTCAAGCATCTTGAATGTGTGTCATGAAGGAACTCGAAACGTTCATTAAGATAAGATGGTGTTGAAGGATTAAACAATATATTATAAAGAAGGGCTAAAATATGAGCGTTCCGGCGAAGGCGAATGGGAAGCCACTTGAGCTGACGGCGGTAATCGGAAACATGGTCATACTTGCGTAATCCAAATATAAACCTTATAAAGACATTTTGAAGCCGCTCAAGTTTGTCAAGTTGGGCTTCAGAGAGATCAAGATAGCTGGTATCGGCATAGTCAAGGATAGGAAGAAGGAGGGATTGTGCGAGCGCAATTTTAGTGGCAGTGGGTAGGAAGTTGCGTAGTCTTCGCAATATCTCTGCAGAAGCGAAAACCTTACGACTAACTTCTTGCATCTGTAGACCCCAGGGTAACTTATTATCAATATAAATTCCCAAGTTTTTGACATGTTCACTAAACGATATCGCGATGTTATTGAAAAACACTGGTGGAACCTGAGACCAAGCTATCTTTGAAATTATTCTGGGGCTACTAACAACTGTAACCTGCCTCGTATCAGGATTAACATTCAGTCCGTATTTTTTACACCAATGACAAACACGTCTTAGGTCCCCATTCAAGCCATTAATGGCCATCGGCAATTCTTTAAGCTCGGCTTGTGTGTATATTTGCAGGTCATCTGCATATAGGTGGTAGGAAGAATTAAGATTATTGGAGATAGTGTTAATACAACACGAAGAGAAGCGGAGAAAGAACGCCACCCTGTGGTACGCCGACTACAGTATTGCGCCACGAGGATACACTATCCTGGACGCAAATGCGTTGTCGGCGGCCAAACAGGTAATCACGAAACCAATCGGTTGCCGTTGCAGATATGTTAAGAGATCTTAGAATACCAATCAGAATTTCAAAATCCACCGTGTTAAATTCATTACTGAAGTCGAGCAATGAGAGAACAGTGAGTTTTCCTCCGTCCATTCCCAGTCTGATGTCATCAATATAGTTGTTTCAGACACCATCATCATCATTATATCAGCCGAAAGACGCGCACTGATGGACTAAGGCCTCTCCCAAAAAATCTGCACAATTGCCGGTCTTGTGCTATGTGACCCTCACAAGATCATCGGTCCATCTTGTCTTCAGACACCATGGTGCCACCAATTGTACAGTGCCCACAGCGTAGTGGTCACCACTCCACTCCACTCCATTTTGAAGTAATCTTTCTGGCAACTTGCATCTGCACGTGCTACACATGCAGATTTCCAAAGATTTCGGCGCCATTCCTATATTTGTCCGCTGGTTTTTATTCCATTTTATGGTGAATACGGTGAATTTCAGAATATCATCACCCCATATCATCCCGCCAGGAGTGTGTAAGTCAACCCAAGGGAATATCTACCAGAGGACGGGCAGCAGCATCTCTCTGCGTACTATGACTATCATACTGCCATCGCCAACCCGTCTGCCAAGCGTCGCGATTATGGCATTTCCCCCCCAAGACGATTCTTGGGGGAGGCTTTTATCCATCAGTAGTCTTTTCACAGTTGTTATGATATGGATGCCGCAAGCGTGCACTAACTTGCAGCAAAAAGCGCAACTGACGCATACGCCTAACATGATGTCACCTGAAATTGATTTGTTTAATTGTACACTGAATGAATTAACACAGACCGCCTATTGTTCCAGATTGATTGATGTTGTTGTTTTTGTTGTTAAGTTTGTAACTGCACTATTGTATTAGGTAATACATCTCTGATGAGTTGTATGTGCTAAAACAAATAAATAAAAAACATAGATATGTTGCCGTCATTCGAAGCTGGAAGTTGTTCCGGCTTGTAACGTTCTGAAGCCGCTAGATGAATATGATAGGCCGCTTGAAACAATCAATATAGACTCGAGGTACAGATGCCAGCACATCCAGCCACCCCAATCTGTCAAATCTCTTTTACAGATTTTCTACTTTATCACATAGGCATAAGGTTCTTCTTCTGGTGGCGGGTATTTCCACTCCCCAGAGGTCCTGGTAACACTGCGTCCAGTGATGAACTATTGTGCTTGCCGCTCCAACTTAACTTCCCTGTCTAACCCTGCAACATAGATAAATTGCAGAATCTTTTTGGCAGGAGTATCGATAACATCATCCTGGTGCAAGAAGTGTTGGCCAAGGACGGTGTTACGTTTATGCATCAGTGGCTCACAGTGACAGAGCAGGTGTAGAGGTGTTTCGTCTGCGTTATTGAAAAATCTACACACTACAATCTCCGATGCCCACCGTAGACAGGTGTTTCAGGCATAAGGTTCACTTTCAATTAAGGAAATTTGACAGATTGGGGTAGCTTGAGGTCCTGGCGTCTGTACCTATGGATATATGTATTGTTATAGAGATCCACAGGTACTGAAAGTCTATGATGATTGTGATCAAAAAGCATTTGAACATTTCAATACAAAAATGTTTTCATAATCGTTTTACAAACAATGAATAAATCCCGTAACATACATAAAAAAAACATGCATTCGTCGAACTGATACCCTCCTTTTTTAGTTGGTTAATACATTATTTGGTGGAAATGGTTCCTTTCAACTTATATAAATACCTACCCACTATACACTTCAAGCGTTTCTAACAATTCAACAAAGTCGAAGACTATACCTACAGACCCATATAAATTTGGTTGTCAGAGAGAAGTCCAAGGAAGTTCTATGTTTTTATTTAACATTTATGGTCAATGCTCATTTTTTTTATTTGTTGAAAGCGAATGGAATTGGCCACCTAATTGAACCGTCGTCGTTACGAATTATTTAAAAAGTTTTAATGTCAGTAGTTATATTGTGTTAATTTCTTAACTAGCCCCAACCATTACAGTGGCTGCCCAAGCCTATGGAAATGGAATAATGTGGGTAATAGAAAAGAAATATTACCCTCTCTTACAGAGTTATACTTACGACAGTTCAGAACATGAAACCATACACATATTAATTTTTAAGACTTGGTCGCGTTTTTTAGTAAATAGTAGTAATATTTTTATTGAATATCGTTATCGTTTTTACTAAAAGTGCACATGGGGCACCAGACTAGGGCCCAATAACATTTCCGAACTCACCACGTGACTCGCATAGGTGACTCCTAGTCCCAAGATATATTATTAGCCAAATATAACGTCGTCCCGTGCATCGGTTCATAATGATAGAAGTACGGCCATGTATTTTTCTAAAAAATAATAATAACAATACAATAATATCCTGGAACATTATTCACAGACGGTCATCAGATCGTAACTCAGCAGAGCTTGTACTATGGAAACCAGATAACTGAATATTACATAATATACTACTTTTCTTTTCTTTTTTAAATACATACCAAATTTAGATAACTATACCCAGACTCAGAACGAAAAGACATATTCATGCACAAAAATATCTGTCCTGTGTGGGAATCGAACCCGCGATCTCTGGCGTGAAATGCAAGCATTTACCAACCACGTCAACCGGCTTGTCTCTTGTATGTTCCTATGGTCAATTTATATTTTTTTATAATTTAAGATGTTGCATACCCGCATTACCCCTATCCCTCCCTTTTAAGATTGGGAACTAAAACTTTGGAGAAAATTAGTTATTGTTGATATATGTTTCGCATAACATTGATAACACAAGTTTTAAATGCGTACCGTAATAATATTAATAAATAAAAACATTTTGTAGGTTATATAAAGATACAGCACATTTTTAATCCGCCTTTGGCTGGATTTTTAAAAAGTCCCAAAGGGGCCCTTGAATATAACCTGTGACTGCCCTGCTTTTAATCAAACTATATTTTAACGACAATTATTATGTGTTCATTACAAAAACCACACCAACAATGCGATAAAGTTAATTATTGTAAATAATTTCCTTATCATATTATGATGAACATGCCATACCTACACAATGAAGTGACAACGACAATTGAGTGAACGACAAACTCAGTCTAGAATTAACCGTCGATGATAGAGAACGTGTTTTTTTTTTTTTAGTTTGCCGCCAAAATGTTGAGGCGCATTATAATTTTTAACGCGTTTTGTGTATTATTTACGGCCAGTATCAATCCTGGGCCGCAGTATCCACCGACGAAAGGAGAAGTTTGGCCGCAACCCCAACAACAAAATAAACATGAAGAATATTTTAAATTATCTCCGTCAGAGTTCAAATTTAAGGTAAGTTTACTTAACCAATAATCCTACTGAGTCCATTGTAATATTATTGTCGTACTTGCAATAATATATTCAAAGCACTACCTACAATATTAAGCTCGCGTCACCGTTAGTCATTGTTGAAATTATCGATTTTTAGTTTGAAGCAAAACATTCTTTGTTTGAATACGTTCCTATTCTTAATTGTTTTGACAGAAATGTGGCAAATCTTTTCTTTTTTTTTCATGGTAGGTATAGAGATATAGATTTAGTAAAATGTCATATGCCAGTATTTTTTTATTAATTCCCTATGAATATCAGGATCGCGGGTGTATTTCTCAGATTGGCCTAAATATATTGAAGTTATTTGGTACCTTCTGTGTACCTTTACGTACCTCTCCTGAAAATCTGTGTACCTACGCCCGTACAGTGATATTTGAAATATTAGGTACACCCGCTATCCTGATGTCAGAACCGCGGGTGTACTGTTAAACAGTGTACCAAGTTACATATATTGGTTAAGTACATTTGGTACCTCTTGTGTACCTCATGAAACAAGTATTAAACAAATAAAATACGGTATGCTTCTTGAGAAATTTAATAAATCATTTTTCACTTTTACGTCGTTACTATTTTATTAAAAAAACCGTAGTAATCGAACCCAGAACCTTCACATTCAGCATATACTATTATTCGGTATGCTTCTTGAGAAATTTAATAAATCATTTTTCACTTTTCTTTTTTATAAAACGCATTAGAAAAGCAACATCTTGTTTTATGTTAGTGTTTTTAGAAAAAATTAAACAATGTTTGAGAAAAACTTCTTTTTATTTTTTTATTGAATGGTAACAAAATATGGGCATTTATGAGGTTCTGGGTTCAATTCCCGGTAAGGGAATAATAGTATATGCTTAATGTGAAGGTTCTGGGTTCGATTCCCGGTAAGGGAATAATAGTATATGCTTAATGTGAAGGTTCTGGGTTCGATTACTACGGTTTTTTTTAATAAAATAGTAACGAGGTAAAAGTGAAAAATGCTTTATTAAATTTCTCAAGAAGCATACCGTATTTTATTTGTTTAATACTTGTTTCATGAGGTACACAAGAGGTACCAAATGTACTTAACCAATATATGTAACTTGGTACAGGTACTGTTTAACAGTACACCCGCGGTTCTGACATCAGGATAGCGGGTGTGATGATGTCCTCCCGACCGATTTCGGCCACGGCGGCCAGTCTTAATGGAGACTAGCCAATTGTGCAGGACATATTATAGTGCACAAGTGTGTGCGCAAACACAGGGGCACTTTCTATTCCATCACTCTCATGATTCGATGGGACGCCTAGCGACACGACCGGAAAGAGTTCAGGTACAGGACCGACGGCTTTACGTGCTCTCCGAGGCACGGGGGTGTAATACCGCCAACTTCCAGACTTCGGGCTGATACTGAGAAATTTCTTTTTACGGAATAATCCCAAAACCACTTTTAGGGCCGACCCGGGATTTGAACCCAGGACCTCAGTTTCTACGATTGAACACGCTACCGCTAGACCAACGAGGCAGCCTTACATCCTGTATAAATAATTACATCCAGTCTCAGGAAAACCAGACATGTTGTTCATGCACAGTTGCACATAAATATCTGTCTTGGGTTGGAATCGAACCCACGACCTGCGGCGTGAAAGGCAAGTTTTAAATAGAGACATACTATCATATTATCATACATTAATTTCATATCATTTTTTAATGACACAAAACAGTCACATATTAAAATTTAATGTAATAAAAGTAAATGAGAAAACGTAGTAAACATGTAACTCTCGCCACTGTCCGCCGAAATTAATCTACGAGTATATATATAAAAATTAATGCCACTTTTCGTTGTAATGTTATAATTTGAACCCAGGACGTCATTATCTGCGGTTGAACACGCTACCGCTAGACCAACGAGGCAGTAGGAACACAGATTTTCAGGAGAGGTACGTAAAGGTAGGTACACAGAAGGTACCAAATAACTGCAATATATTTAGGCCAATCTGAGAAATACACCCGTGATCCTGATATTCATAATTCCCTGACAATCTTAAATTTGGAAATGGCTAGGTTCACATGAGTTGAGACTCATTTATAAATTTAAATTATGTCGTCCAATGAGTAGGTAAGTAAGTACTTACATACCTAAAATGTCTTTTAATTCTTCACTTTTATGTAAAACTAAATGTACCGTATTATCAATTTTATTTAATTCATTACTCATTACTTACTGAAGAATGATTACAAAGTGGGTTAGAAGTTTATTTATGGCTAGGATCACATGAGTTGAGACTCATTTATAAATTGAAATAATGTCGTCCAATGAGTAGGTAAGTAAGTAGGTACTTACATACCTAAAATGTCTTTTAATTCTTCACTTTTATGTAAAACTAAATGTACCGTATTATCAATTGTATTTAATTCATTACTCATTACCTACTAAATAATGATTACAAAGTGGGTTAGAAGTTTATTTTTGTACTCTGAAGCGGGTTATTGAGCCAGTGGGCATGGTTGGCAGATACTTACCGTTCACGCTGCAGGTCGTGGGTTCGATTTCACCCAGAACAGATATTGGTGTGTTTGAACATCAGGACAAACTCCTGAGTCTGTGTGTAATTATCTATATGAGAATGTATTTACAAAAGAAAAATGGTATTGTAGTATATCAGTTATGTATCTGGTTTCCATAGTACAAGCTCTGCTTAGTTTGGGATCAGATGGCCGTGTGTGAATAATGTCCGAGGGTATTATTAGAGTTTTATTTTGCTGGATTGGTTTGAGGCTTTGTTTTTGCCCTGTATTTTAGGTGAAGCAGTCACTCTTATTTTTTTGTCAGACTTTTTTTTTCTCACTGTTGGATACACTGGTTATATGGGAGTCGCCAGGTTTATCCACTAAAACCATCACGGTACCCTAGCATCTCGATGCTTTAGGTTATAGTTCCGGACCACCACCCCTTTCTGTTGTACCCCTGTCTCCTCTCGGGGAGCGAAGGTGTTTCTCCTCCCCAACGCACTCCTTGTATGTAGGTAGCTCCAGTTACACAGGTTGCCTTTTCCCGAGTCCACCTAAAGGCGAAGGGAAGCCAGAGTCCCTCCTCCAGCCACATGTGATCCTGCAGACGGCACTGATGTCAAATTTGACCATTTGGCTGTCACAATTTAAAATTTAGATAATTAAACCTACACATGATCCTTGACAATAACTTAATTTAGGTTAGCTAAATATCGTTACTATCATAAAATAAATCTTATTGTAAATTATTTCCCCCAATCCGTGTACCTAAATATCTATATGTACCGAGAAATAATTATAAATTAATTATATGTTACTACGAACATGTTCTGACTATTTACAAGCGCTTTTTTAAAGTCTACGTGAATAAAAACCTTTTTTATTTATGCCCTCTATTCACTTGCACTGAATCAAAGGTATCACCGTTTTTCCGGCACCTTACTCTGCAGCGGGTGAGATTAGCCCTCTCCCGATCCTATTTAGCATCCTACTTTTTAAGCATTAAAGCTTCGCAGAAAGAGCCCATAAGCCGTCCAACTTTCATTCTCCGCCAGCATAGCTGTAACAGCGGCTGGCGGAGAAAGATTTCGCCCCAATCCCCAAGCCAGGCAATCCTCGAGTGTAGGTATATTGGCTTGAAACCTGGTCTTTCCACAAAGATAACACTGAAGCAGTTACTCCGTACTAACATAATAATTTCTAGTTAAATAGATATTTACGTACACGAATTGTATGAAAACTTTTATAAAATTTATTTTGTAATAGTAATGATATTTAGGTAGGTAGCTAGTATAAAGTTATTATCAAAGAGATTATGTTTAAGTTTAATTATCGAAATGTATAGTTTTAGCTATATTTTTACTACATATTTTCTGAATGGTTCTGTCTATAATACGGTATTATTATTATGGGAGACATAACGTTTATAACGACGCGACGGTCGCGCTCTAATTCTACCACCGGATCCAATGCTCTTCTCAGTTGGGGCCAACTGAGAAGACCTCGAGAAGAGGGTTTCAAACCTACCCCGGATTGGTAGATGGTGCAGGTTCTTGACCCGCCGGACGATTAAATTTATGATATAATCTTTCCTTCGGGCATTTACTAAATGCTCGAAGAATCTTTCACATCGGCCATGTTTCTAGAAAACAAAGCATAGATGATACATACATCCTCCGGAAGGGTGTTAGCAAGGGAATCCTAAATTTGATCTGCCAGCGTGTATCGTTCGTAGCTTAACGCAGAGCGCCTACCCCGGATTGGTAGATGGTGTAGGTTCGAGACCCGCCGGACGATTAAATTTATGATTTCTCATTTTTGATATCTATATGGATGTACTCTCTTATATGTGAAGTTTTTATTTTTTTATTTAGTAATTTGTTTTGCATGTCTACTGAACATGCTTTGTCCTCTATCCATATTTTTTATTTTTATTTATTTATTCATTAACAATTTGCATTGTGTTTGAATCCATATAGAATACATATTAATTAAATTATACAATAGAAAAACAATAAATTGAAATAATTCATATAATAGTGCACCTACTATAGTTTTATCCGCACCGCCCAAAGGTCGACTGGTAGAAAATGCCTATGGCATTAAGTCCGCCTCTGTACATACATATACATAATATTATGTGCATGAAGTTTTAAAATAAATAAATAAATCATTAGAGTGATGGAATAGAAAGTGCCCCTGTGTTTGCGCACACACTCTTGGGCACTATAATATGTCCCGCGCAGATAGCTAGTCCCCATTGAGACTCGCCGCCTAGGCCGAAATTCAACCAGGAGGAAATTATTATTATTATCACATTAATATTATAAAGGCGAAAGCTTGTGAGTATGTATCTTTGTTACTGCTTCACGTCTAAACGGCTAAAGCGATTTTAATAAAATTTGGTATGGAGTTAGCTGACACCCTGGATTACCACACACTATAATTTATAAAGTTTAACGCGGGTAAAGCCACGGGCACTGCTAGTAAATATAAAAGGTACGTCCGTGGTACAGTCATACGCCAATTAACCTCAATTGCAGTTACTCAGTAGATGAGTGACTACAAGTAATTTTGTGGCAGTGTAAATTATATTTTAGTAGATTGGTGTGAGCACCTGCCTAGAAAAATATTAACCTACTTCTACTTAGTACAACAAAATAGGTTTATTCAAGGCTAGTCTAGTCTAGGCTTGTAGCAGGGCAAAGTCAAAAATCATTTATTCCGTAAAAAAAATGCATTTATATGGAATAGAGTGAACGTGCAACTTATGGGTACGCGCGGTCCACCTTCGAACACATCTTCACTTACCATCAGGTGAGATCGTGGTCAAGCGGAAACCCATATAAGTATAATTACTCTGTATAAGTATAATTTGGTTTAATTTCTATTTGATAATTTGGTTTAGTTAAGTTTAATAACCATTTGTTATATTTTTGTTTATATAATTTATTATCACTTTAATTTTATTACACTTTGCTTTTAGCTTAGGTTATCATTTCTATTTGTGAGTGTTGGCTCACCTGTTATTGGCAACTGTATAAGACCATAACTTGATACCAATCGTTATTTGAAATGTTATACACAGAAGCTGTTGGTGTACCTTTAAATAAATAACCCCATCCAGATTAAAAAAGTTATACTGCATGTACAAAGTTTTAGGATTAAGTGTTCACGCTCTTCGCGATTTAACAACACATTTGAACAACCTATTTGGACAGTTTTTTATACTGGATGGGTTCGCGCTTGACCACATTTTCACTTACCAGTTACCATCAGGTGAGATCGTGGTCAAGCGCAAAGCTATCCAGTATAAAATAGTTAAACTGTGCATGTACAAAGTTTTAGGAATAAGTGTTCACGCTCTTCACGATCTAATCAACATATTTGAAAAACCTATTTGGACAGTTTCTTTTATACTAGATGGGTTTGCGCTTGACCATGATCTCACCTGATGGTAACTGGTAAGTGAAGATGTGGTCAAGCACAAAGCCATCCAGTATAAAATAGTTAAACTGTGCATGTACAAAGTTTTAGGAATAAGTGTTCACGCTCTTCACGATCTAATCAACATATTTGAAAAACCCATTTGGACAGTTTCTTTTATACTAGATGGGTTTGCGCTTGACCACACTTCACTTACAAGTTACCATCAGGTGAGATCGTGGTCAAGCGCAAACCCATCTAGTATAAAAGAAACTGTCCAAATGGGTTTTTCAAATATGTTGATTAGATCGTGAAGAGCGTGAACACTTATTCCTAAAACTTTGTACATGCACAGTTTAACTATTTTATACTGGATGGCTTTGTGCTTGACCACATCTTCACTTACCAGTTACCATCAGGTGAGATCATGGTCAAGCGCAAACCCATCTAGTATAAAAGAAACTGTCCAAATAGGTTTTTCAAATATGTTGATTAGATCGTGAAGAGCGTGAACACTTATTCCTAAAACTTTGTACATGCACAGTTTAACTATTTTATACTGGATAGCTTTGCGCTTGACCACGATCTCACCTGATGGTAACTGGTAAGTGAAAATGTGGTCAAGCGCGAACCCATCCAGTATAAAAAACTGTCCAAATAGGTTGTTCAAATGTGTTGTTAAATCGCGAAGAGCGTGAACACTTAATCCTAAAACTTTGTACATGCAGTATAACTTTTTTAATCTGGATGGGGTTATTTATTTAAAGGTACACCAACAGCTTCTGTGTATAACATTTCAAATAACGATTGGTATCAAGTTATGGTCTTATACAGTTGCCAATAACAGGTGAGCCAACACTCACAAATAGAAATGATAACCTAAGCTAAAAGCAAAGTGTAATAAAATTAAAGTGATAATAAATTATATAAACAAAAATATAACAAATGGTTATTAAACTTAACTAAACCAAATTATCAAATAGAAATTAAACCAAATTATACTTATACAGAGTAATTATACTTATATGGGTTTCCGCTTGACCACGATCTCACCTGATGGTAAGTGAAGATGTGTTCGAAGGTGGACCGCGCGTACCCATAAGTTGCACGTTCACTCTATTCCATATAAATGCATTTTTTTTACGGAATAAATGATTTTTGACTTCCAGTATAAAAATACTATCCAAATGAGTTGTTCAAATAGTTTGATTAGAACGAGCGTCGATAATAGTTTTACCAAGGTTGTTCGCGAAATTGTCGACCGGATATTTGATAACGCAAACGAACGCGAAATTGTATTGTCGACATTAATATGTGTTTTTTTAATGTTAATAATTATCTAATAACGGTTCTGTCATGTTGGCCTAGTGAACGTGAACAATTGCAGATATTAAACCTAAACATAATCTCTTTGACAATAACTTTATACAAGCTAGCTAAATATCACTACTATTAACAAGCGCTTTTTAAAAGTCGACGTGAATAAAAACCTTTTTTATTTTATTTTATTATTATTTAATGAAGTACTGAATTGAAATCTCAACTCGGGGCAAAATAAAATGGTTATAAGGATTTTTCTTGCAATAGGCCGTGAGGTTTCCGACCTAGAAAGAATAACAGTTCCACCCCATACCATCCCGTGAGAGTCGCAAAAGGCGACTAATAATAATAATAATAATAATAATTTTATTTCGGATTACTCCATAAAGTGTTAGTTATAAAAGTCTTAACCTATGTTAGTATCAATGGATACAGCAGGTAGTCGGGCAGCAGCGCCATCTGTGAACTAGCTAGCACCTAACCGCGGTCGCCAACTCGCATGCCAAGCGCGGAAACAAAAGCAAACTCCTCCAACATTATAGAAACCTTTTTTTAAACTTTCGCGTATCATAATTATATATGAACATTGTTAACAGGTATTAACGCGACTAACCCGTGACCACGATCAATGCAACTTGGTCGAAACGTCGGGAAAATAATAATAAGGTTAGTCGCGTTAATACCTGTTAACAATGTTCAACACAGCACTGCAATTGCACAGCAATGGACAATATCAGGCTGATGATGAGTAGCCCTGTATCTGGAAGTTGGCGGTGTTATAGGCTCGTGCCTCGGAGAGCAAGTAAAAGCTATCTGTCATGCCCTACATGTCCCCGCTGTCTTCCCCGGTCGTAGCGGGAAGCCGTGCCATAAACGAGAGGCAGAGCATAGCGTTCATTCGCTCAAAGAGCAGTCCGACTGGGGAAGTACCTCCACCTTACAGAAGACATTCCTTAATAATAACATTAATAATTTTAATGTTGTGTTTCCGAGTGTGAGTAAGGTCGCCAGAGCTCATTGGGGTGGGGGGAAGGGTCAGCAACACTTGTTTGCTGACTTTTAAACGCTGGCAACGCACCCGCGACTCCTCTGGTGTTGCAAGTGTCCATGGGCGGCGGTGATCACTTACCATCAGGTGACCCACTTGCTCGTTTGTCGCCCTCTGACATAAAAAAAAAGAGATTGAGTCCACTCGTGTTTGCACTCACACTCGTGCACTATAAAATGTCCGGCGTAATTGGCCAGTCCCCGTTGAGAATAGTCACCGTAACTGAAACTGAAAGTTGAAATGATGGGCCAGTTGGCGTGGTTGCATGCATGCATTTCACGCCGCAGGTCGTGGGTTCGATTCATACCCAGCGTCTCTACCGGCTAAGTCACCGAAAATCGATTTCTTAACGGCGTTCAAATAAATAAAGGTTAAAAATTACTTAATCAATCGTTAAATCGGCTTGCATGAGCACATGTGACATCGTGTCAACGTTGAAGCCGATTTAACGATTGATTAAGTCATTTTTAACGTTTATTTATTTGAACGCCATTTAAGAAATCTATGTTCGGCGACTTATGCCCGGTTCCTTTATTTTACGATCCGTCATTGGACCAACGTTACCATCCGTAATTCAGCTACCGATACCGATGCAAAACTAGTGTTCCACAATGCCCTACCTGCGACGAACATCCGTAGTTTAAACCACCTACGACTCGTTCGGCGATGAACCTCTCGCTCCTCTTCACGATTAGTTATAACAAAACGTCTACGTCAATTATGCAACTAAAATCATTTATTATTCTGTAATATTATGTGAGTAATAGTACAAATTACTGTACTTATAGTTACAGTAATAATTTAATTTGCGTTTAGGTTTAAAATATTTATAAATCATTAGTATTGAAAATTTGATGTTACGAGTGCATGGTGTGAACAAAACGCGTAACAGGAAAGCGCATGGCGCATGCGTCTGTCGTCTGACGTCTGTCCAAGAGTATTTCATGGTTTCTAAAGAAGTTTTTAAATTGAGTATTTAATCCAAGGTTTGTGGTTATGAATTCTTAGAAGATAGAAAAATAATCAACCCTTTCTAACGGAAAACAAAGCCATGAATTCTCTATCAGTTTCAGAGCTAGACATCACGTAAATCTCCTCAAACACTATGTTAACTACCAAAATCAAATACAAACGACTGGTATACCGACCGAATTCGACTAGTAATCAAAGCAGTAACGCCTCGTTATTTTGACAGTTCCGTGACAGGAGAAAATATTTATAGGAACACTTTCGAACGCATCTCCATACAATAAGCTTACTAACGACCTCCCATCCGTTAGTAACCAGACGTTGGTTATTTGGATAACGACTAGTATTTTATAGGAACGGTTTTGCGTTACGGCTGGTAGAAATTCTAACTATTCGTAGTAGAAACGATTCGTTTTTGGAATATAGGAACCGGGCGTTAGCCGGTAGAGGCCCTGGACAGACATTTATGTGCATGAATATTGAACATGACTGTTTGTCCTGAGTCTGGGTGTAATTATCTGTATCAGTATGTATTTACAAAAGAAAATTTGTATATCTAGTATATTAGTTACCTATATGATTTCAATATTACAAGCTCTGCTTAATTTGGGTTCAGATGGCGGGGTGCGAACAATGATTCAGGATATTATTATAATGATTAATTCTGTCAGGAGCTCTATCATCATAATATTATCACGTGTCATAAACTTTGTAGGGTACAAAGTTTATGCTTCACGTATTAATTTTTTTATTTTATACGATAATTAATTACACGACGGAGGAGTATGAAATTTGGAACAGTTAAAATTTATATGGAGAAGGAGTGCCGAAATCGAAAAGATTAGCTATTAAAAGTAAATTATTTTGCACTTTTAAACTTTCGCGTATCATAATTATACAACATTGTTAACAGGTATTAACGAGACTACTTAACCTTTATTGTAATTTTCCCGACGTTTCGACCAAGTTGCATTGATTGTAGTCACGGGGTGAGTGTCCCCTGACGGCCCGTGACCACGAAAACATTAAAATACTTATTAAACTTTAGACAGTATCCATGGCAAAAAAATATGGCGACATGAAGTTCATCGTGCTCATCACTCAAAGATTTGAGTTGAGGATCGAACCCACGACCTCAAGCTTAGCAGTCTATGTCTCTGAACTAGACCAACATGCCAGTCATTATATATAATTATTGAGGTATATATTAATTTAGATAAAGATAGAAAAAGGTATACTGAGATGGTTTGGGCATTTAGAAAGGATGAATGAAAGAAGATTGACTAAATAAGTATAACTGGCCTGTGTGAGTGGGACAACTGGAAGAGGAAGACCTCGTAGAACATTCTCAGACCAAATCGGAGACGTTCTCAAGAAAGGCCAGGTCTGAAGTACCTACCCTAAACCGGCGAGCATGTATGAAGAATTTTACAGTAAACGAGGTAAAAGAGGTGTGCAAAAATCGTGACAAATAGAACTCTGTTGTCTCTGCCTACTCCTCTGGGAAACAGGCGTGAGTCTATGTATGTGTGTATTTTAATGTATGGAGATTAATTGGTTTTTGTTATCATTTTTTCGCAATTACTAGGTGTAGACAATATAATAATAACTATATATTTGCACTGAAAATTCCATGATAGTTATTTCTATGTAATAAACAGCCACGTGTTGGTGTGTCGTTAACTGTACCAGTGAAATATGATCCAAGAATACGATATGTCTCAGGTTTCATTTATGAAGCAACTTCTAAAGAACGAGGTTATCATTTCGTTTGCTTTTTATGTTGGTTATGCAATATCTCCCTTGTTTATGGCAGCGACCTGGGGCTGTACCGGCTAAGTAGCGAACATCGATTTCTTAAATGGCTTTAAAATAAATAAAGGTTAAAAATGACTTAATCAATCGTTAAATCGGCTTCAACGTTGAGAATCGATTCCAGACCATTTATGACGTCACGTGTGCTCATGGAAGCCGGTTTAACGATTGATTCATCATCATCTTCATCATATCAGCCGAAAGACGTCCACTGCTGGACAAAGGCCTCCCCCAAGGATCTCCACAATAGCCGGTCCTGCGCTGCCCGCATCCAGCGGCTTCCCGTGACCCGCACAAGATCGTCGGTCCACCGTGTAGGCCTGCCCACGCTGCGTCTTCCGGTTCGTGGTCGCCACTCGAGAACCTTTCTGCCCCATCGGCCGTCAGTTCTACAAGCTATGTGCCCTGCCCACTGCCACTTCAGTTTGGCAATTCTTTGGGCTATGTCGGTTACTTTGGTTCGCCTGCGGATCTCAGCATTTCTGATTCGATCTCGCAGGGAAACTCCAAGCATAGCCCTTTCCATTGCTCTTTGGGTGACCTTAAGCCGCCTGATAAGGCCCATTGTGAGCGACCACGTCTCTTGGCCACGTTTCTCGTCTTGTTCCATAAGTCATCACTGGCAACACACACTGGTCGAAGACTTTCGACTTGAGACACTGCGGTATTTGGGACGAGAAGATATTACGTAGCTTCCCGAACGCTACCCAGCCGAGTTGGATTCTACGATTGACCTCCTTTTCGAAGTTGGACCTACCTAGTTGGATGGTCTGTCCTAGGTAAATATAGTTCTCTACAACTTCGAGTGCAGAGTCTCCAACCTTAACTAGAGTGGGTGCAACATGGATGTTTGACATGATTTTTGTCTTATCCATGTTCATTTTCAGACCCACTTGTTGAGAGACTCTACTGAGGCCATCGAGCATTGTACCGAGGTCGTCAAGGGTCTCAGCCATGACTACTATATCGTCGGCAAATCTAAGGTGGGTGATGTACTCGCCATTGACATTGATGCCAAAGCCTTCCCAGTCCAGAAGCTTGAAGACATCTTCCAATGCAGCGGTGAACAGTTTCGGAGATATGCCGTCTCCCTATCTCACGCCTCGCTGCAATTGAATAGGTTTCGAGTTCTGGTCCTGAAGTCGGACTGACATGGTGGCGCTTTCGTACAAACACTTTAACACCTGGACATACCGATAGTCAATTTGGCACCTTTGAAGAGACCTCAGCACGGCCCACATTTCGATAGAATCAAAGGCTTTCTCATAGTCCACAAACGATTGATTAAGTCCTTTTTAACCTTTATTTAGTTGAACGTCATTTAAGAAATTGATGTTCGGCGACTTAGCCGGTGGAGCTCCTGGAGGGCTAACGCCTAATGAGCCGGTCATCGTGATAGTGATTGGCGTTCAAATAGATTAAGGTTAAAAATGATTAAATTTCATTATTATTTCGTTTAAATCGGTACAGTAGCTTTGGCATGAAATTGTGACGGACAGAAAGGACTTAATTTTTTTTTATCCTGGAACATTATTTACACAAGGCCATCTGATCCCAATCTAAGCAGAGCTTGTGCTATGGAAATCAGATAACTGATATTCTACATATACTACTTTTTTTGTAAACACATACTTATATAGATAATTACACCCAGCCTCAGGACAAACAGACATGTTGATGCACACAAATATCTGTCCTGGGTGGAAGTCGAAACCACGACCTCTGCGTGAAAAGCAAGCATTTGCCAACCACGACTACAGGCCCCTTTTTGCCTATTTGCAATACTAGATCGAGTAGCCAGTGTTAATTCTGGTTCCAAACATTTAGGTTAACAAATATAAATAATGAAGATCATAAAAATTCATTCATTCGTTTTGTAAATTACATATCCAATATGCCGCTTAACTAAAGAATAAATTTCAATATTATTATTAAAACAGACGTGAGGAGCTAACACAATGAAAGATAATAACGGGTAACTCACGTACCGTTTCAACTTGTTCAGGAAGTCATCTTCAGGGCGTATGCGACCCGCTCGATGACTTCTACCTGAAGATGACTTCCTGAAGAAGTCCAAACTGTTGGCCGTATCCAACATAACTTGAGTTATACGTTACTATATTTCAATAAATTTCAAATTAATTT
Source organism: Pseudoips prasinana (assembly GCA_951640165.1). NCBI lineage: Eukaryota > Metazoa > Arthropoda > Insecta > Lepidoptera > Nolidae > Pseudoips > Pseudoips prasinana. The sequence continues at coordinate 8,828,840 of OX621259.1, read as the reverse complement.
ACCCTCTTATTTTTTACAGAAAGTTGGTGACACCTGTCGAATATTGGACAATGCGATAGCCCGATACTCAAATGTTTTGCAAAAAACACATCGCATAGTGCGGAGTCCGGCCAGGAACAGTGGAAGGGATGTGAAACCAGTTCGGGTGGCGGACCCCTCCTTTAAAGGAATTGTCAAGGAATTGGAAATAACCTTGACCTCGCCATGTGAACTCTATCCATACCTCAACATGGATGAGGGGTGTAAGTACATTTTTTATTACCATTCAAATTATAATATTTAAATTTTTAAATAAGCAAAAACCAAAAACATATTTTTACTTTTAATATCTAATTGATAAGAATATTTTATTAAGTAGGTATTACTAAAAGCACAATATTCAAATAGTGAAATAGGCATTTATTGGTAATATATTTACTTACACGACTAATATTATAATAGTTAATCATAATATGAATACCTAAAGCAAAAACTTTGTACCACTTTTTATGAAAATTGCTCGGACGGAGGAGTATGAAATTTAGAACAGTTAAAAGTACTGTGGAGGAGGAGTGGAGAAAGCTGACATTTTATATAATAGGCATTAGAAGTAAGTTATTTTAATAAAAAAACATTGCAGAAGTCAAACTGAGTACAAATTTATATTATTTGTCTTTAATACCTATAGTTTGAAAATATAACCTTAATGGTGGAATTTCGAAGAAGTGCGATATCTAGTATATATAATTTACATAACATTAATACATTTTATATAAGTTAACATTTGATGTTGGTTTGTAAAGCCTTTTTAGTGCAATACTTATCTTTAGAAATCCTAAAAAAGTATGGACACAAAGGCTACCCAGTTTCGTTAAGTATATATTACAAAGACCGTCCGCCTTTATACAGTTTGTGTAAAAAACACAAACAGTTTGTGTAAAAATTACCAAGGCCCTACCGCCTTTGTACAGTTTTGTGTAAAAAATACAAACTGTAAAAAGGCGGACGGTCTTTGTAATATATACTCAACGAAACTGGGTAGGCCTTGTATCCATAGTCTTTTAGGATTTCTAAAGATAAGTTTAAATAAATATAAAAAACTAGCGGCCCGGTACGTGCTTCGCAACGTATAAGGCAGAGTAATAAAAAAAATATTATTAAGTTCACTTATTTTAAATTGCTAAAAGATGTAGATTTTACAATTTTTCAAGGCTTTTTTAAATTTTCTCTACGTACACACCTTCCCTGGACTTCCACGAATAATTCAAGACCAAAATTAGCCAGATCGGAAAAGGCGTTGTTGAGTTATAACATTACAACGAAAAGTGGCATTGATTTTTATATATATAGATAAGACTCATATTCCTTCTTTCTTGAAATTATTTCGTTAAGTTGATAGGTTATTATAATTAAGATTTTAGCCGTATGGTTTCCAGTCCAGAAAGAATAACAGGGCCACCCCATATTATCCCGTGGGTGTCGTAAAAGGCGAAACAGGTGGTCGGGCAGCAACGTCACCTGTGTACTATACTAGAGACATTACAAACGTGCGATCTGAGTCATAAATCTTATTGTCATAGGAATGTGACAATGCCGCGTCACTCGTTATCGATAAAGGGATGCCGCTCGGGCGCAATTGCGCAGGTAGCTAAGCTAGGACACTCCGCGGTGATGACTAATGCAATTAGGTACTTGTCATTAGCAAAAATGTAGGTAGGCAGGTGTATGTATAAATGTAGTAAATTAATTATGAAATAAAAAAATCATGCTAGAACATATTAGGTCTTTACCTATGAAATTGCCGTTCTGCAGTACTGGTCATTTCAAATCAAAATAATTTTTGTTTGGCTAAGAATTCTAATTTCAAATTAATTTTATTTTAAAAACATGGATTCTTTTTTCCAAAAGTAGTCATTTCTTTATTGATTAGTGTTACATTTTCATCGCATTTCAATCTTTTTCGTCATCATGGATACGTTAAAAATTCGAGTAATTATGGAATATGAGTACCGTCGTGGCAGCAACGCGGCACAAGCGGCACGCAACATCAACGACGTTTACGGAGCTAACACTACAAACCAACGCACCACCTGTTATTGGTTTGCTCGCTTCCGTTCTGGAAATTTCGACCTGAAAAATGAACCTCGCGGTCGTCCGAAGACTTTGGTCGACAATGACGAATTAAAGGCGGTTGTGGAAGCTGATGATACACAATCTACGGCTGAATTAGCAGCAGCTTTCGACGTTAGCGTCAAAACAATATTGGTCCATTTGCGTCAAATTGGCAAGGTAAAAAAGCTTGACAAATGGGTGCCCCACGAACTCAATGATCGCCAGCGCGAAGTACGCGTCGAGACGTGCCTTGCACTGCTCAACAGACACACAAATGAAGGAATTTTGAACCGCATTGTTACCTGCGATGAAAAATGGATTCTGTTTGATAACCGCAAGCGCTCAGCAAGTTGGTTGGATCCTGGTTCAGCACCTAAACAATGCCCTAAACGAAAACTTACCCCTAGAAAAGTGATGGTCACTGTTTGGTGGTCTAGCGCCGGTGTGATTCATCACAGCTTCTTACCAAACGGGGTGAGCATTACTGCAGATGTGTACTGTGAAGAACTGAGCACAATGATGGAGAAGCTGGCGCATCTCCAACCAGCATTGGTCAATCGCTCGTCTCCGCTGCTCCTGCACGACAACGCGCGACCTCATACTGCACAGCAGACGGTCTCCAAGTTGCAAGAACTGGGGTTGGAAGCTCTCCGTCATCCGCCCTACTCACCAGACCTTGCGCCTACAGACTACTACTTTTTCCAGAATTTGGATAACTTCTTGGCGGGAAAAAAATTCAATACCCGAGAGGCAGTACAAAATGCCTTTGAAGAATTTGTTGCCTCCCGTCCAGCTGATTTCTTTAAGAAGGGCATCAATAAACTGCCACTGCGATGGCAAAGATGCATTGATTGCATGGGTGATTACTTCGATTAATACAAATAAAAAAATTCATGAAAAAAATTCGTTTAAATTTTTTCATACAAAACAGCAATTTCATAGGTAAAGACCTATTATTTTGCATTATTTCCTTAACCTTTCCCTCATTACATGCTATTGACTATCGACAAATCCTTTTTTTATTGTTACACACAACACTAGGAGTGCGAGCGAGACTTCCGATATATCTATAAGTGTGAGCGAGAGGTCTGATAAAAATGATTTATGACTCAGTTCGCACGTTTGTAATGTCTCTAGTATAGCTACCATCGAACTGCGGTCACCAACTCGCATGCCAAGCGCGTTGACTACGGCAACGCAACGGTATAAAAACCTTTGGGGGTCGCCTATGTCCAGCGGTGGACGATATCAAAGTCTCTACCGGCTAAGTCGCCGAACATCGATTTCTTAAAAAGGTTAAAAATGACTTAATCAATCGTTAAATCGGCTTCAACGTTGACAATCGATTATGGACCATTTATGACGTCACATGTGCTCATGGAAGCCGATACGATTGATTAAGTCATTTTTAACCTTTATTTATTTGAACGCCATTTAGGAAATCGATGTTCCGCGACTTAGCCGGTAGAGCCCCAGGCTGATGATGTGAATTAGGATTTACAAGTGATAAATAATGTATGTTATTATGTTATCGGCTGACTTAGTGACCTTATGTGATTAGAACTACTCATGTACACATATTAATTTTCAATATGGTTTTAAATACAATAAAAATGTTTTGCAAGCTACTGATTTTACATGTAGTGTAATGTAATAAATTCAATGCATTCATTTTGTGTCCATGAGAGTTCCTACCTACATCATCATCCTAATGATGTCCACAGCGGGACAAAGACATCCACAGTGAAGTTGTGTCCATCACTTAGAGGGATATGACATAATTACTACGCTTGACAAGCGGGTTAGTGATCGTAGTATGATGGTCAGAGTACACGCACAGTGAGACGCTGCTGCACGATAAAATAAATGAAATAAAATAAAATAAAAAAGGTTTTTATTCACGTAGACTTTAAAAAAGCGCTTGTAAATAGTCCGAACATGTTTGTAGTAATATAGTTGTATACATTAGATATTATTTCTAGTAACATAGATATTTAGGTACATCTTGTATGAAAACATTTATAAAATTTATTTTATTACAGAAATGATATTTAGCTAGCTCGTATCAAGTTATTGTCAAGAGATTATGTTTAATTATCTAGTTTAAGTCTAATATTTTTACTACATATTGTCAATGGTTCTGTCTATATTAAAGGTATTATTATTATGACGGACCTTGTGTTAATAACGACGGTCGCGCTTTAATGCTACCACCGGATCCAATGCGCCCCAACTGAGAAGACCCAGCGAAACAAACTCAGTGGGTTCATCTACTACCGGTTTCAACACGACCCAGTTGAGACGGTCCGGCGAAACATACTCAAGCGGGCATGAACACGGGATTTGGTCCAATTAGAGTAATTATTTAGTAGGCAAACACAATATATGCTCGATCGGTTGTCTGAATGCTTATTATTTTAGATTATATTTAGGTATACAAAAGAAAAACTTCGAAACAATAACATTATTCATTTTGAGACAGAGTCAATAATTTTAAATTAAGTATATGATAGCAATCATTTACAGATAGTTCACGTAACACAGCAGATCAGTCATGTCTATATGGCTACAAGATCTCCAGCGAGCAATGTGCAGGTAGGAAGTGAGAGCCAGACGTCTTTGTCATCGATGTACTCTTTAGTGGTGTAATAACCCCTAGCCATAAGTACACGTTTAATATGTGTTTTAAAACTTGTGTCAGGCAGATCAGTAATTTGAGTAGGAAGCTTGTTATAAAACCTAATACAATTTCCTAAAAATGATTTATTAGTTTTGCTTACTCTAAAGCCTGGCATGGCTAGTTTGTTTTTATTCCTAGTATTTATATTATGCAGTTCACTTTTCTTTTTATAATTATGAATATTTTTTCTAACAAACATTATATTCTGATATATATATTCCGATGGCACAGTAAGTATATTTATTTCTTTAAACAAATTTCGCAAAGAATCGCGGCTGCCTAAACCATAAATGGCTCTGACTGCTCTTTTCTGCAATACAAAAATAGTACCTATGTCAGCCGCCGAACCCCACAGCAGAATGCCATACGACATAATGCTATGAAAGTACGCGAAATACACTAATCTAGCAGTTTGTTCATCTGACAATTGCCTTATTTTCCAGACAGCATAGGAAGCCGAACTTAATTTACCTGCTAACTTTTCAATCTGAGGACCCCATTGCAATTTTGAATCAAGTGTCAATCCTAAAAATACGGTCGATGGGACTAAATCTAATATTTTCGCATTAAGTGCAACTGTTGGTACAATTTGAGTCACATTCGGCAATGAGAACTTGATGCATTTAGTTTTCCCTGCATTTAACGAGAGATTATTTGCCGAAAACCATTCTGATATAAAGCTGAGTGTTTTATTATGCTCAATAAGATCTTTATCCTTTCTATTTACTTTAAATATGAGCGACGTATCATCAGCGAACAAAACTATCTCTGATACTTTCTCTACCAGATAATCGATCTCTGGGAGGTATTCCCTCGGGTCGAATTCTACACTCCCCATGGGGTGACGGTCACCGCAGCCTAGTTGGTAGTGCTCCTGCCTACGAAGCTGGTGGTCCTGGGTTCGAATCCCGGTAAGTGCAAATATTTGTGTGATGAGCACGAATATTTGTTTCTGAGTCATGGATGTTTTCTATGTATTTAAGTATTTATCTATCTATATAAGTATGTATATCGTCGCCTGGTACCCATAGTACAAGCTTTGCTTAATTTGGGGCTAGGATGATCAGTGTGACATTGTCCCAATATATTATTATTATTAAATGGGGTAGTGATATTCTTTGGCGTCAGCCACTCAGTAGGCCATTACTGCAACTCAAATTATTGCATCAAACTTTTACCATAATTCACAATAATTTTATGATTAGGAATTGTTCAATTAATCAAATATGAATGATAATGATGATGATTAGTCCGACGGATTTCGGTCATGGCGACCACTTCAACTTCTAGTCGGTACGGCGTTGGCGCGCCCGAAAATGGCTGCCATAGCCAATCACCTTACTAAACTTCCCTACGCACTGAGCGTACGAGAGTATCCTATCGGTACTAAATACAGATAAATGAATATTGGATAGTTATTTCCTTACACAAATAGTAACGAGTCAACTATAGTCTTTGCATTATTATTATTAGACAAATTTATATTCTCCTCTTTGAGGGTAAATGACCGAAACTTATATGCGGGCCAGAGCCAAGCATATAAGATTGAAAATTATATAGAAAATGCTGAGGAAATAGTAGACGTTGTAAGAAATTTACGTGTAATCCGAGATGTGTTCAATATAGCCGCCTTTGAAGTAGGTGTAATGTGTAAGTAGGCATTTGTAATGTATTTAGACTCTGTGTAAGAGATTGGTATGATTCCAGTAGTCGATAATACAATAGGGACAATGTGTACAGTTTGAGCTTTCCACTGTGTTGTTATTTCTATAGCTAGATCCTGGTACTTACTTAGTTTTTCGGAAATTGTAGTTTGAATATTATGTGAGTTGGGAATGGCTATATCAACGAGGAAAACGATCTGATTTATTTTATCGTGTACTGTTATATCGGGCCTATTAAAGTGAACAGTTTTGTCCGTTAGTATGGTCCTATCCCAATATAATTTAAAATTATTAGTTTCTAAGACAGAATCTGGTTTATTTATAATATGGAGTAATTTTCTGTATAAAATTACATTTATATGCTAGATGTTGATGAACTATCGCAGCAACTTGATCATGCCGATGTTTATAGTCACTTTGTACGAGTTATTATTATTGACCTGACGGCTCACTGCAAAACCAATTCGAGTTTTCAAAAATTGTAGTTCTATAAGTTTTTAGGCATCTGCCGTAGAGGCTCTCCAGCATACACTCTATCTAGTAATTAACTTCTCATTCTACAGTAACTGTTCTGTAGTAATTAATTTCTCACTAGCAGTAACATTAATATTCTGAAGTTATTAATTTCTCATTTGCACTGCAGTTACTGTTCTCAAGCAATTAATTTCTCATGTGCACTACAGTTACTACTATGAAGCAATTAATTTCTCATGTGCCCTTCAGTTACTGTTCTGTAGTAATTCATTTATCCTACAGACTCGCTAAACGTATCAGAAGTGTCGACACTCAACAGCGGGTCAATATGGGGCGTGCTGAGAGGAATGGAGACCTTCGCGCAGCTTTTCTACTTGGCCGATGATTACACAGTAAGAAATCTTATTATTCTTTCAGGCTTTTTATGAAAATATATTAAATGGTCTGTCCGTCCGTATGTCACAGCCACTTTTTTGCGAAACTACTATAAGAACTATACTGTAGTTTACGCGAGAGACACTTCCAAACTGGTAAAATGTATCCCCCCTCTTGAAACTTCCAAAATAGGAGAATGATAAAACTAAAAAACAATATATCTTTACTTACTACTTTAATTTCCCCCGAAAATTGGTTTGAACGAGAGTTTTTTTATATAAGTATGTATAATATACAAAATTAAAATTTGGTTTCCATAGTACAAGCTCTGCTTAGTTTGGGATCAGATGGCCGTGTGTGAATAATGTCCCAGGATATTTATATAATTGAACCATGATACAGGCAGGGTCACTTATAATTTCTCGTAGCATGTTTATGGAAAAGTCTTTATTATATATATAAAGTCTATATTACGATCCCTTATAAAGTTATGTAATAACAATCGGTTTAACCTTCTCATGTAATCATGTACATATACATAACGAACCAATATAGTGCCGGTAGCGGTCGATAAGTTAACTCACCTAAGTTTAAGTAATATATATAAAGTGTATACCTCAATGCGAAGTGTCAACTATTATATTATACACTAGCTGTGCCCGCGACTTCGTCCGCGTGTTAATTATTTTTTTTTTTTTTTTAAAAAAGGATTTTTCAAATTAAAAGTAGCCTAAGTTACTCCCTATTACATCAGTTACCTGGCAATAAAAGTCGCGTCAAAATCGGTCCAGCCATTTCAGAGATTAGCCGGAACAAACAGACAGACAAAAATTGTAAAAAAATATATTTTGGAGTATGTACTGTATATATATTCATATAAATGTACTAAAAATTGGCTATTTCAATATTACAAACAGACACTTCAATTTTATTTATTTGTGTATAGATTGTTTAAAAAAAATGAAATGTTTAACCATTAGAAACCTTTTTGGAAATATGCTGATACCCTTACACTGCTGTACCGATATAAACCAAACATAGCTAAGAGCTACCGCAAGGAAATTGGCTTGGTCCATCCGTTTGAGAGCTACGATACACATAAACAGACACACACACACAGACAGACATCGACGTCAAACTTTGCGTCAGTAGTTAAAAATATAATATTTCAGACATTTTTAAAATTCATTGTTTTAATGTAAGTGGGGTGGGAATCAAACCCGCGACCACGGGGTATCTATCCCCATGTGTGTTAACTGCTCCGCCACCGCACCGAGGTTATACAATCCATTCGACATTTCTTAACGCATTTAAGACGCTTTTACGCTTTTTATACAATTCATTTTAAAATCATCTGAAAAATTGTTTTTAGTATAGCATGTTTAAAATGCTAAAAATAATAAAAGAAATCATATTTAATAATAGAAACTATCACTCCTATTGGCAGTCTCCGAAGACTGCCCCGCATGTTTTTTAAGGACATTTCAATTTTGTTTACAGGAAGTATACATTAACGCGACAGAAATCGTCGATTTCCCTAGATACCCTCACCGGGGCCTTCTGATAGACACGTCACGTCACTACATCACCGTGGCCAACATACTCACGACCTTGGACGCCATGGAGATGAACAAGATGAATGTCCTGCACTGGCATATTGTGGACGACCAAAGCTTCCCTTACCAGAGCGAGAAATTCCCTGCATTGAGGTAGGAATCATCATCATTTTGCCAGCCAAAGTCCGTACGTACGATATGCCATTATCGCCACGCTTGGCAGACGCGTTGGCGATCCCAGTTTGATGGTCATAGTTCTCAGAAAAACGCTGCTGCCCGTTCTCTGGTAGGTATTCCCTCGGACGATTTCTACGCCCCCCACGGGATGAGATGTGGTGATGATATTCTATGCCGTCACCACACAGCAAGGTAGGAATAACCTTGTACTAAACTATTATATAGGAATTCAAAACTGAATTGCCAAAAAAAAATTAATCAAAATTTTACTGTAGGTCTGCTGGTTAGTGACCTTGACTACTAAGCCAGAGGTCATGAGTTCGATTCCCACCCAGGAAACATCTTTGTACAATGAGTACGATTACTTTTTCTTTGTCTGGTTGCCATAATAAGTATAGGCTCTGCCTGTTTGGGATCAGATGGCAGGGTGTTATTTGTCCCAAGATATACATTTATTTATTTATTTAATGTAACCAATTGATGTTTAAATTCTAATTTTACAATTTTCAGTGAACGGGGTGCATACTTTCCTACAATGATTTACACTGGGGCAGATATCAACCATATCGTCCAATACGCTAGAGATAGAGGCATACGAGTACTACCAGAGTTCGACGTACCAGGTAAGACTTTACTATTTAACTTGAGACCTCTATATAAATTGAGGTTTATTTTAGACTAGCTGTGCCTGCGACTTCGTCCACGCATTATGTAATAACTCCGTAAATTTTTCATCATAATATCTTCACTTAAACCTTACATACGAGTATTTCCATACAAACTTTTCCCTTTTATTATTTTACACCCTCGAGGGTAAAACAAACTTAAATCTCATATTTATTTATATCGAACCAACGCTTCAAACTAAGTTTCAAGCTTCTAGCTCTAAAAATGACGATATTTCTTTCAACCCCTTACAACCATTTTTTCAGGCTCTTGACTAACTGTGTACCAAATTTCACTTAAATCAGTTCAGTAGTTTTGGCGTGAAAGCGCGATAGACAGACAGAGTAACTTCAGCATTTATAATGTTAGTAAGGATATTTTCAGTTCTAGCTAGTTTCGTTTCTAGATTGTGCACCCAACGCTGCAAAAGTTGTCTGAAAGCGATAAGACCGCCGATTGTACCTGTATTTGCTTATAATTATTAAGATAATGTATTGTTTTTTGTGGTGCAATAAAGGATACTCTATTCTATCGAAATCTAATATTCTGATTAGTACTGACGAATACAACAACAAAAATACAAAAAAAAAACCGGCCAAGTGCGAGTCGGACTCATCCATTAAGGGTTTCGTAGCAGCAAGTATTTCAGTTGATTAAATGAAAGCAAATTGCGGTTTAAAAAAAAACTACTTGCTCTAGCAAGTAGTTTTTAAATAACTAACAACGAGAATTAGTTTAAACGAGATCTATCTCGTTTAAACTAATTCTCGTTGTTAGTTTTCATGGTAATGTACATCATATATTGTTTTTAGTTTTATCATTCTCTGATTTTAGAATTTCAGTTTTCAGCAAACTATTCAGTTTAGAAAAAAATGATATTAGAAACCTGAATATCATTTTTGAAGACATATCCATAGACACACCACATGTATGGGTACGATGAAAAAGAAATTTTATGATTCAGTTCTATGTATGGGGTGGGGACCCTCCAAAATTATTGTTCTTTTTCTATTTTTGTGTGAAAATCTTAATGCGGTGCACCGAATACATGTACTTACCAAGTTTCAACAGTACAGCTCTTATAGTTTCGGAAAAAAGTGGCTGTGACATACGGACGGACAGACAGACAGACATGACGAATCTATAAGGGTTCCATTTTTTGCCAGTTGGCTACGGAACCCTAAAAACAGCCCAAAATAATATGATTTTATTGTTTGGTGACGGATTCTCCCTTTAATCATATAATGCAATACTAATATCATTGATTTTATTGTTGGGTAACGGATACTACCTTAAATCATACAATATTTTTTTGATAAAAAGACAACGCATGCATTAAGGAAATCAATCCCTATGTCGCGGGGTACTTTACAAACATATAACCGACGGACACAAATTACATCCAGACTGAACAACTATTTATGGGTCACACAAATAGTTGTCCGGCGCGGGGCTCGAACCCGCGACACGAAGCGGTGAGGCGACTGTCTTAGCCGCTGCGCCACACGTGCAGTCAAGCGCCCCTATTCTATGCAATACTAATATCACTGATTTTATTGTTGGGTGATTGAATCACCTTTTAATCATTCAATGCCCCCGAGTCTACGCAATACTGATATCATTGAAATGAAATAATAATGAAATAAATAGTAATATCATTGATTTTATTGGTAGGTGATGGAAACTCCCTTTAATCATTCAATGCCCCCGATTCTATGCAATACTAATTAATATCATTGATTTAATTGTTAGATGATGGATACTCACTTTAATTATTCAACGCCCCCGATTCTACGCAATACTAATATCCTTAATTTTATTAGTAGGTGATGGATACTCCCTTTAATCATACAATACACCAGAATGCAAAACTAATATCATTGATTTTATTGTTGGGTGATGGATACTACCTTTAATTATTCAACGCCCCCGATTCTACGCAATACTAATATCCTTAATTTTATTAGTAGGTGATGGATACTCCCTTTAATCATACAATACACCAGAATGCAAAACTAATATCATTGATTTTATTGTTGGGTGATGGATACTACCTTTAATCATATAATGCCCCGGTTCTATGCAATACTGATATCATAGATTTTATTGTTGTGTGATGGACACTCCATTTGATCATTCAATGCCCCTGATTCTATGCAAAAGTAATATCATTGATTTTATTGTTCGTGATGGATATGCGATAATCTTATCGCATTTCCCATTGGTCTGGTCATTATATTTATCGTTCTAATGTAAAATGTCCTTCTTTGTGTATAACAAAATGTATTTTTAATATAATCATTTATATTTTTACTGATCTTATTATTCAGTTTTCCGTTTACTAATGATGTAGGGTTATAAATCATAAAAACATAAACTAGATGTTATAACTATATGTTTTCATACAGTGTACTTAAATATCTTTATGAACAGACGCCAGCACATCCAGCTACCCCAATCTGTCAAATTTCTTTTATAGATTTAGACTTTATCACATAAGCATAACGTTTACTTCAAATTGGGGAAATTTGGCAGATTCGCGTAGCTTGATGTGCTGGCGACTGAACCTAGAAATGTTTATGTTTAATTAACTATATTACTACAAACATGTTCTGACTATTTACAAGCGCTTTTTTAAAGTCTACGTGAATAAAAACCTTTTTTATTTTATGGCCCAACTGATATTTTTTTCATTATGTAATTCAAGTACCTATTTTGTTTAACTTTATGACCGCCACAATCATATATAGATGGCAAATGAAAATGTACGGCTATGCTGTGAATGCTATGTCACGTCAAGCGCTTTATGCGACTATGTCGCGTCAAGCGCTGTGTGCGACTATTTCCCGTCAAGCGCTGTGTAGTACTATGTCGCGTCAAGTGCTGTGTGCTACTATGTCACTGTCACGTCAAGCACTATTTGCGACTATGTTGCGTCAAGTGCTGTGTGCGACTATGTCGCGTCAAGCGCTGTGTCCGACTATGTCCCGTCAAGCGCTGTGTATTACTATGTTCCGTCAAGCGCTGTGTGCGACTATGTCGCGTCAAGGGCTGTGTGCTACTATGTCACTGTCACGTCAAGCACTATTTGCGACTATGTTGCGTCAAGTGCTGTGTGCGACTATGTCGCGTCAAGCGCTGTGTGCGACTATGTCCCGTCAAGCGCTGTGTACTACTATGCCCCGTCAAGCGCTGTATGCAACTATGTCACTGTTACGTCAAGCACTATTTGCGACTATGGCGCGTCAAACGCTGGGTGCGACTATGTGACGTCAAGCGCTGTATCCGACTATGTCGTGTCACGTTCTATGTGCGACTATGTCGCGTCAAGCCTTGTGTGAGCCTATGTCACGTCAAGCTCTGTGTGGGACTATATCGCGTCGAACGTTGTGTGCGACTATGTCGCGTCAAGCGCTGTGTGCTTCAATGTCGCATCAAGCGCTGTGTGCGACTATGTATTCATGAACGTGACGTGCTGGGCACATTTTGGTTTTTACAATGACGGTCAAAAGAATAATAAGAGCCTGACGCGTGTTTGCTAAATGCTTGCCTTGCACGCCGCAGCTCGTGGATTAATTTCCCACCCAGGACAGATATTTGTGTGCATGAATATGTCTGTATGTCCTGAGTCTGAATGTAATTATCTATATAAGTATGCATTTACAAAAGTAATACATCACACACCATAGTACAAGCTTTGCGTAGTTTGGATTGGCCAGGATATTAATATATCAGTCAAGAATCCACGTTAGTAAAATATGTTTCTTGTAACGTAAGACCGTTGCTCTTTTCAGATATCTCTGTTGGTTTAGTCTTTGTTTGGGAGAGTTTGGATAGGCACACGTAATACATACAATGACCTTAGATAAGTTATAAATACGACGAAGCTATTGACCGACATTTACGATAACGACTCACTAGAGTGATTTCATTGCAAAACTACTGCTTTATCTAAATAGGTATAACGGCTTTAATGAGCAGGCTATGGTCATCTCATATAATAATAATATCCTGGGACTTAATTCACACACGGCCATCTAATACCAAACTAAGCAGAGCTTGTACTATGGAAACCAGATAACTGATATACTACATATACCTACTACTTTTCTTTTGTAAATACATACTTATATAGATAATTACACCCAGACTCAGGACAAGCAGAGGTGTTCATGCACACAAATATCTGTCTGTGGGAATCGAACCCACGACCTGTGGCGTGCAAGGCTAGCATTTACCAACCACAACAACCGGCTCGTCTTCACTAGAAATATAAAATAATAATGTCCTCCTGGTCTATTTCGGCCACGGCGGCCAGTCTCAATGGAGACTAGCCATATGCACGGGAATTATATTATAGTGCACAAGCGTGTGCGCAAAACATTGGTGTAGTTTCTATTCCATCACTCTCATGATCCAATAGGATGACTATAGGTAGCAAGCAATACGAGCGAACAGGTGTTATGTACAGGATCGATAGCTTTACGTGCTTTCAGAAGCACGGGGCTGTGATACCGCCAACTCCCAGACTTCGTGCTGATACTGAGAATTCACAAAATGCCTTTTTAGCTCCATCCGATATAATATAATAATAATAATAATATCTGGGGACAATGTCACACAGATCATCCTAGCCTGTACTAAGCAAAGCTTGTACTATGGGTACCAGGCGACGATATACATACTTATATAGATAGATAAATACATAAATGCATAGAAAACGTCCATGACTCAGAAACAAATATTCGTGCTCATCACACAAATATTTGCACTTACCGGGATTCGAACCCAGGACCACCAGCTTTGTAGGCAGGAGCACTACCAACTAGGCTACGATGACCGTCAAATATTAAACCCAGGACCCCATTATCTGCAGTTCAACATGCTACCACTCGACCAACGAGGCATAATATATTTCTTATCATTTATTTATTGGGTTTTTCATGGATTTACAATAGGTATAACAGGGTTCATTTTGGAAACAAATGTACCTGTAACATTTGTTTCCAAAATGAACCCTGTTAGGGCACAGCAATATAATAAACATAAATAGTAATATAATAATAATTATTACTTAGGTCAGTTTCTTATTATAATTAGCATTGTAGGTATAGGTACGTATTATAATAAGTGATGTTAGAGTCAATCTATATATAGTCATAGCAACATAAGATACAATGAATTCATAATAATAAATAAGACATTTTCCTCAATTAAATTAAATTAATGATATTTTGATTACAATAATATTGTTGAGATAGTAAGAGGGATTCTCCAGTTATTGAGATTATGTTTAATTTTATTATTATTGGTATATGTTAATAGGTCGTTATTGTTTAGTTTTCTATTTTTAAGAAGACATTGCGGTCATAAGAATTGTATTAAATATGTTGAAGTTCATGGTTAAATTTATCTTATAACTAGCCGTGCCCCGCGGTGTTACCCGCGTTAAATTTTATAAATTTTCTTTGCTATAAACCTCACGGAGCCCGAGACCTTTCCAACGAATGCAAAACCGTGCAAATCGGTTCGTGCGTTCTGGAGTTATAGCGTCAGGAAGGAAAACCCGACTTATTTTTATATAGTAGACTAGCTGTGCCCCGCGGTGTTACCCGCGTTAAATTTTATAAATTTTCTTTGCTATCAACCTCACGGAGCCCGAGACCTTTCCAACAAATGCAAAACCGTAGAAATTGGTTCTGGAGTTATAGCGTCAGGAAGGAAAACCAGACTTATTTTTATATAGTAGATAATAATAATAATAATAAGTTTATTGCAATTAAATTCTTCTAAAGCCTGTCATATAAAAATATTAGATTTCTGCACTCCTTCTCCGTACGAACTTTAACTGTTCCAAATGTCATACTCCTCCGTCCGCGCAATTTTCTTAAAAAGGGTATAAAGTTTTTGCTTCACGTATTATTATGCTTAATATGCTAAGTATATTTCAACAATTTATTTTTAGCAACCAGTTTGGTAAGATGGTCCTTCGACATAGGCGATTGGCATGCTGCCCCTCATGATGCAGCGTAGTGCGTGAGTGCGTGTCCTAACGTTGCTTGTAAGTATCTCTGTTTGAACAGAAAACACGCACAGTCCAACACACAGAACATGCATCTGCATGAGCGCACGAAGATGCATTTTCAGTGTGTTGGACTGTGCATGTTTTCTATACTAACGGAGATAATTACTTGACAAGTAACGTTAGAAGACGCACTCACACACTACGCTGCATCATGCGGGGCAGTGTGCCAATCGCCATAGGCCTCCCCTAGTTTTTTCATTCGTCTCTGTCTCGAGCAAGTTTTCGCCATCCTTTTGGTAGATCATCTTCCCAACTTTTTATTTGTCGTCCTTTTTGTCCCATTTCTAGGATACCATTGCACTATGGCTTTCGTCCATTTTTATTTATTTTTGCTCTCATAATTTGTCCTGTCCTGTACTGTCATAGTTTTTTTGTAAAACGTCATTTACTTTCGTCAATTTACTTATGTATTTTTGATGTATTCCATGTATGTTTTATACGTCTACAAGCATCCAATAAAAAAAAAACTTGTGTGTACTTATGTACACGCGTTAGAAGTTATACTTCTTAATTAATATACAACTTGAACATAGTTATCAATTTTCATACCACCTAGAACTAACTTCATGCTGTTAAATTTTTTGATGTCGGTGTGCGCGCGCATCGTAAAAATTCACTCTCATCATTTTTCTCCATCGCGCCAAAAGAAGTATAACTTCGAAAACTACCTACGGCTATTTGTAACACAAAAGGTAGCTTTGCCCAATATATTGTTTCTCATTTGTCATTGCAACATAATTTATAAATTATCAGCAAGAATTCATATTGCATTCCTGCTCGAATATACATATAATGGCCTGCCATATTGCTTGAAAAACCTCGACTTATTCTAAAAATGTTGCTATTGAACTAAAGAGTATTATTTTAAGGACAGATGTCTATAAAACTATGCGATAAGAAAATATTTTTACGCCAGTACCTAATGGTAGAAAATACCATGCTTTTATTATTGAATCAGCTTATTGTAGTTATGTGTATCCATTTATTTATTTTTTAATTATATATATATATATATATATATATATATATATATATATATACATGAAAAAGAAATAAAGTAAATAATATGTACAGGGGTACGGCTTATTTGAATAGAAATTTATTTCACCACGAACTAGTCTATACACCCTCGAGACGACAAATCAAAAAGTAATAGAATATAGCGTGTTTAGTTTCTAGTATTTCAGTAGGTTTACAGAACTCCACGCCGCGAGGAGTCCTGGAAACTTACTGCGTGGGGGCATCCGTCCTTATAATAATATAAGATTTTATTTTTTTGTATTAATCATTGTATTATATATTGCTAATTGTATTATTCTATCATTTTACTAACATAGCGCTTATATATATATATTATATATAAGCGCTATAGATTGCCGCAGGTTGTGATTTCGATTCCCACCCAGGACAGATATTTGTGTTCATCTGTCAGTTTGTCCTGTGTCTGGGTGTAATTATCTATATAAGTATGTATTTACAAAGGAAAAGTAGTATATGTAGTTTATCAGTTATCTGGTTTCATAGTACAAGCTCTGCTTATTTGGGTTCAGATGGCCGTGTGTGAATAATGTTGCAGGATATTATTATTTTTTTACAATATAGGTTCAAAGCCAAAGTATTCTCATACCTGTAGAAACTGCATTCAACATTTGTTATTTTTACTTTTTTAAATTCCAGGTCACACCAGATCATGGGGTGAAGCGTACCCTAACATCTTGGCGAAATGTTACAAATTGGGAAATGAAGTAGGACTTGGCCCAATGGACCCCACCAACAACGCCACGTATAAACTCTTGCACGAGTTGATCCAGGAAGTACAGGGGCGCTTCCCTGACCAGTACTTCCACCTTGGCGGAGATGAAGTGGAATTGGAGTGCTGGTAAGATATTCTTCTTTCTTTATCGTATGGGCAGTGGTTACCCTGGTGTCAGAGTTGTTCAAGCCGCACAGTAAGCCTCTAACATGGCTTATCGACTTTTGCCTAATTACAACAACTGGGACTGGCAGCTTAACGTGCCCTCCGAAACACGGAGACGCTCAGAAAACCACTACCAACTAGTTGCTTTACCTCTCCGATCACTTACGGACCGGTTATTAGGATTATCATCATAATCTTCATCATAAAAGCTGAAAGAAGTCCAATGCTGAACAAAAGCCTCCCCCAAGAATCATCTTTGGTGGATATGCCATAATCGCCACGCTTGGCAGATGGGTTTGCGACCGCAGTATGATGGTCATAGTACTAAGAAAGAAGATGCTGCCCGTATTCTGGTAGATATACCCTGGGGTAGCCCTCGCAGAAAAAAAGTGCTATAATTTTTTTAAGCCAAATTGTATAGCAAGGCATATTACAAAATTTCATACTATGTTAATGTTAAACACACATACAGTTTTCCACTGAAAAGGTTCTTCCATACTCCCAAATAACAGGAAGTTCTTATTCCCATTAATAAAATCGTAAATGTATTTTTCAGGAACAGCAATCCGGCCCTGGTGCAGTTCATGAAGGACCACAACATGAGTGGTCCGGCCGAACTGCACGCTTACTTCATGACAAACGTCGTGCCTCTGCTGGGGAAGAGATCAAAGCCTATACTATGGCAGGTGTGTTACATGAAATGTCATGACAAAGCTGTTTAAACGAGTTTTGGCGCCAACGCGGAAAAGGACGCATCGAGGCTATGTTTTATTTTCAAAAACTGGTGTAAATTCGAGTTTTTATGTGTAAATATGGTGGATTTTAGACATAACATCTTCGACAACGTACAAAAGTGGAGGAAAGTGCAATATTGCCGTGAATTGTGATTTTCCGTGTTGAAACCAAAACTCCATAGAAGCCTCTAGTAAAGTCTCCACTGCTATACTGGGGTAGGACTATGACTTGACTGTGACGGACGTGACGGACGTGACGGACATGACTGACTGACTTCGAAATTTATATATTACAACTGAAGACGAGGCGGAATGGTCACAGACCTTAGCCTACCCAAAGAGGGCGAAACAAAAAAAAAGCTGTTTAAACTACTGCCAATGCATTTAATATCTATATTTCTTTGCAGGAAGTTTTCGATGAGGGTGTGGCTCTGCCAGAAAATGCCATTGTACAAGTCTGGAAAAATGAAGGAGGATATGAAATGTCTCGGGTAAGCTAAATGTATATTTCAGGAAGGTCATATTTCAGTATGTTTCTTACTGAAACTCTTTCTGGTTTCTTTTATTATGAAGCATTGACCATTTGCGGGTAGGATGCCCCAAACAGCTGCTGACGTTACCTCATTGTGTAGCCAAGCTGATACGCTGGCCGAGGTCGTACGCGAAGTTTCAGCAAGGCATATGGAACCTTTACAAATTTGCGTGATTCTCCAGGGGCCCATTATCTGGCCTAAACGGTCTATTTCAACTCCGTGGTGGCAGTTGTAGTGTTCAGTCCTGGAAACACCCAGACGCAAAACTTTGACGATATACCGACCCTATTGAATACATTATTGAATTCAATAAAACATATCTGCCGTATTTCAACAGCCATTTTGTACATCGAATTACTAAGAAAGAACGTTAAAGACATAAAAGAAAAACGGTAATATTTTCTATCGATTACGGTTATCTGGTGATCGATTACGGCGGTAAGGATCAGCGTATCAGAGTTAGCCATCAATCCAAATGAAAGGAACCTAAGGAAATTACTTTCACGAAGTTTGATATGCGTATTAAATTTCGTAGAACTTATTTCTTTATTAATTTTTGTGGTCCTCCTTATTTATCCTCTGTCCATTTCTTGCGTTTAAACTTCTTTGTTTTCCTTGTGCTCGATATGAGAAATGATCTGCCTTTTAGGCCTCTCATTTATATTGGCGGCTATCTTTGATGTCCTGATCATTAACCTGGCGGGTCAGTTGTTTAAGTGATCTGTGGAACAAATTCGCTAATGATTTTATAATCAATAAATGCAGCAACAACTCTTACAAACATTTTAAAAGATGGTGGTGGGTACATTAGTATATTAACTTATTTCTGACTTTAAAATAACATAAAATGAATGTTAATCAATAAACATTACACCCACAGATCCTGAAAGCTGGTTACAAAACCATTTACTCGGCATCTTGGTACTTGGACCAACTGAAGAACGGAGGAGACTGGACGAAATACTATGAAGCTGATCCAAGGGAGATGATAAGTGATATGACTTTGGATTTAAGCGATATATTGGGAGGTGAAGCTTGCATGTGGGGGGAAGCTGTGGATGATAGAAATATTATTGATCGGTATGTATAAAATGGATATAGATATTAATTGGAGTAAGATGTTGGCATGAAAAATCAGGATATATGTACAGAATATAATGGGAAATAGTAATGGCTAAATTGATTTGCATCTACAATTAGCAATATTAACAAATATATATATTTACTGCAATACGAAAATTCTTCCTAGCGCAATCACGATGTAGGAAGCATGCTAGGCCATGGTATTTATCGTTTCTGACTGACACGAGGGGTTTGCTGAACCACAAGTAAATTGTATTTTGGAAGTTCAAAACTTCCTTCAGAATCCTCCAAAGTTTTAATTTCCAGCATTTAAAGTTCTTTGTATCAAAGGAGATGTTTAACGAGAGTTATGAGAGCTTTGATGAGGAGTTTAAACGATTCAACGCCAAAAACCTTTCTACTGAAAAATATCTGTAGTTAGCTTGTTGCTTGGTTCATGGATGTATTAGTTTAAGACCAGAAATGGTTTGTTTAAGCATGTTTCTCTTCTCTTAGGGTATGGCCCCGAACAAGTGCGACTGCTGAAAAGTTATGGAGTGCGGGTACTTCATCAAAAACAATCCCTTCCAGTGTTTATCATCGTCTTGAAGAACACACCTGCCGTATGAACCGAAGGGGCATCAAAGCACAACCACCGAACGGCCCTGGATTTTGTGTTTTAGCAGAACCAACATTTTATGAAACTTTCGATGAGTTTGTTTACGTTGTAAAAATTTAGAATTATATATTTTTGCCTTGAAATAATTTATTTTATTCTGTATACAGACAAATCAGATTTTTTTAACAATCTGTGGATGACCTACCCTTTCCAACCGTGTGTCAGGAGGATTGTTAAGTACGTAAGGTTGATTTTCGCTCGTTGGGATTTTTATATTAAAACAGCTTGCGTTCGCTACGATAGTTTATTTGTAACTGAACTTATAATAAATACAATTTGTCATGTGGACTGTATCAATAGGTTTTCTCTGTACGCTCATATGTTTTGAGATCTTAATAACTAACAACGAATGATCGCATGCATCTAATTAGACAAGGATAATTTATTTAGTATAATGGAGAGGTGGAAGTTCTAATACATGCATTTGACTTATCCAAGGCCTTCTACTAATTAGATCATGTTAGCATTTATAAATCTAGAAATCATGAAGAGTTTATTTATACATCTTGTCTGAATTATTGTTAAAGATATGTTGTGCATATTACAACCTCCTTTTATTGGTGTATTTGCCAGGGTTCTGTTTCGTAATAAAGTAATGTCCTAGCCGAATTTCGGCCACGGCGGCCGGTCTCGATAGAGATTAGCCATTTGCGTGGGACATATTATATTACTCAAGTGTGTGCGCAAGCACACAGCACGGAGGAGGACTTTCTCTCATCTCATCTCAAAGGAGCACTTTCTATTCCATCACTCTCGTGATCCGATGGGACGCCTAGCGACACGACCGGAAAGAGGTGAGGTACAGGACGACGGCTTTCATCAGTGTGTGCGCAAACACAGGGGGTGTTTGCGCACACACTTGTGCACTAATGTCCTGCGCAATTGACTAATCTCCATTGAGAATGGCCGCTGTGGCCAAAATTCGGCCGGGAAGACATCAACATATTTAAAAAAAATATTCAATCGTAGGCAAAACACTGTACACAGCTATGACTTTCCTACGATTTTATTATTTATGTATAGATAATTTTGTGAGTCAATATGCTTTTTTTGCTCCTTACTCAGTCATTCTACGTCTTCTCACTCAGATTTTGATGGCTGGCCACAAACTCATTTACTCAGCCTCATGGTACTTAGATGCCCTGAGCGGTGGCGGAGACTGGCAGAAATACTACATCAAGGACCCTCGTCAGATGGTGTCTGACCATTATCATAAAGAAGATATCTTGGGTGGAGAGGCTTGTATGTGGGCCGAAGTTGTGGATGACACAAATATTTTTACTAGGTAAGTTCGGGAGATATTGGAACGAAGTTCCTTATCGCGCGTTGTGAAAGGGGGCTAGACGGAAAAAACTTGTCACGACACTTTTTGCAGCTGTGCGGCGTGCGCATGTTTCTCTGTCTGTCTCTCTCTCTCTCTTATAGAAAGCAAGCCAGATATTTTCATTTCTATTTCGCATTGAACAGTGTGGTGTCGCGACGATTGTTTTTGTTGAGTGTATACAGGTTTTTTGTACATAATAAATAATAAGAAATAACTTCGTTCCATCCGGGTGTCCCTTGACACCTCTCAAGTTTTTTATTTTAACGACGACGTGGTCGTCGTTAAAATAAAAAACTTGAGAGGAAACTGGAAGACGCAGCGTGGACAGTCCCCCTACAAGATGCATCGATGATCTTGTGAGAGTCGCTGGAAGCCGCTCGATGCGGGTAGCGTAAGACCGGCAATTGTGGAGATCTTTGGGGGAGGCTTTTGTCCAGCAGTTGGCGTCTTTCGGCTGATATGATGTAAAAAGACTGGCCTGTTGGCGTGGTTGGCAAATACTTGCTTTTCACGCCAGAGGTCGTGGGTTCGATCGTGACGGTCACCGTAGCCTAGTTGGTAGTGCTCCTGCCTACGAAGCTGGTGGTCCTGGGTTCGAATCCCGGTTAGTGCAAATATTTGTGTGATGAGCACGAATATTTGTTTCTGGGTCGTGGATGTTTTCTATGTATATAAGTATTTATCTATTGTAACATTTCTCCTATTGGTTAGAAATAAAACTAGAACTGTACAATTTAAGGTACATACAATTTATTATTTCAAGTAATTAAACCGTATATTGAAATAGGGAGTGAGATTCTAATTCACAACCGTAATATATAGATGGTCTTATTCAATACCACTGCCCTGATATAGCCGACGAAGTCGCGGTGGTAGACCGGGAGGCGGGGTAGGCTTGTAGGCAGCTTAGATGTCCAGACGTCGGATTATTACCGGAGTAGTGAACCCCATTTGGGGTAAAATCACACACAGATACTTTAAGTTTTAAATAATTTAAAACTTATAACACATTACTTATAAGACACGGGAGTACGTGTTACACTGTGGGCAGGTAGTTGCATGTAGAATTTATTAAATAAAAGATCTGTCCGCACTCCACGGTAGCAAGCGACGAGTGAGTCAGCGCGACACGATACCAAAGCGGTTTTATCCTATTCATTCATTATCATATGTATCGCACCGCTTAGCTTAGGCCCGCGCGTTATTGGTATTTTAGCCGTTGAATTCCTTTAAACGGATATAACTAATTATTTAATATAAGTTAATTTTAGTAAAACCGTTACATACCCCCCTTTTTAGGTTAGGATTTTACCTAATAAAATCCTTAAATCTACTCAAGTGAGCTTAAAATCCTTGACATGCCACGTTCCTATCGGACGACCCGATATATCTACTAAATCAAAGACTAGTCGAGTTTTTTTCCTATTATGCGGCATTTTATGAATTTAGGCGCAAGTTTTTTGGAAAATCTGTTATCTTTGTCGCTTTGATAGTAGGTCCTCTTCCATACAATGTCACCTACGTTAAAGTCTACATTTTTACGTCGAAGATTATAGCTAGTACTATTTCTAGAATGTGCTTTTATTAAGGAGGCCTGTACTTTGTCGAAAGTTTTCCTTAAATAACCCAGATTTTCAGCATAGGCATCTCGAGGACCAAAAACAATCTGATCTTCAATATCAGCATCAATATAGTGAGTACCACAACTTACTAATTCGCGCGCAAACACCAGAAATGATGGTGTATAGCCAGTCACCTCGTTAACGGCGCTATTTAAAGCAAATTCAATTTTTGGTAAGAAGGTATCCCAAGATCTATGATCGTTCTCTATAAACGTAGACACAGCAGTAATAATCGTTTTATTATAACGTTCTACCGTATTTATTTGGGGCGTGTAGAGTGGAGTGTATAGTACGTTAGGAATACTATAAGCAGCAAAAAGATTTTTCATAGTATTACTTATAAATTGCCGGCCGTTGTCCATGAGTATTGTACTTGGTATGCCGTGAACAAGAAAAACTTCGGCTTCCAAAATTTTTGAGATTATATCTGCTGTAGCTCGTCTTATTGGAAACAGCAAACAGTATTTAGAAAAACAGCAGTTAATCACTAATAAAAAGGTATTCTGCTTCCGAGTAATAGGCAAGGGTCCTACTAAATCAACACTTATCATTTGAAATGGACGGCAACAATCCTTTGGCCTACCCATTGTACCTAAAGTAGAGTGATTAGGATGTTTGTACGAAAGACAAGTATCGCAAGTTGTAACAAAGTTAACTACGTCATGATGCATGCCAGGCCAAAAAAATTTCAATGATAACCGTTTAAATGTTTTAAAAATTCCGAAGTGTCCAGAGGTTGGTTCACAGTGGTTTTGAGAAATAATATTTTGACGAAGTTCTGACGGTATTACCTCTTTCCATTCAAATTCCCTAAGTAGTGGATTAATGGATTTAATGTACCGATACAACTTGCCATTTGGAATCCGATAATTTGGAATAGATGTCGAAGAATTTAAAATTGTATTATAAATATTTAAAAACCAGGAATCACTTGTCCTGTGGCTGGTATTGGCTAATCCATCAGGCACAACATCGATAGCGGATACCGGAACAGCGCGTGAGAGACTATCAGCGACTACATTTTCAGAACCCTTACGGTGTTTAATTTCAAAATTGAAGGCAGAAAGACGGACTCCCCAGCGAGCTAATCTACCTGTTGGGTTATTAAGGTTTAGAAACCACTTAAGTGATGAGTGATCTGTAAAGACAGTAAATTTAAGACCGTTTTCCAAATAGCAACGCCAATGCTCAATAGCAGTGAGAACAGCCAGGGCTTCGCGTTCTGTAGCGCTGTAATTTTGTTCCTGCTTAGACAAAGACTTGCTCATGTAAGCAATAACTTTTTCAACCCCATTGAATGTCTGACTAAGTACACCACCAATTCCGAAGTCACTGGCATCAGTATGAACTTCGAATGGCTTGGTATAATCAGGACAAGCTAGAATAGGAGCCGAAGCCAGATAGGACTTGAGTTTCACAAAAGCATCATCAGCTTCTTGAGACCAATGAAAACGTGGAACTTTCTTGCTTTGTGAAGTCAATTTATTGAGGGGTGCAGCTAGACTGCTGAAATTCGGGATAAAACGACGATACCACGATGCCGTGCCAATAAATCGTCTGACATCTTTACGGTTCGAAGGAGTAGGATAGTTAGTGATTGATTCCACTTTTTCGGGATCAGCACGCAGACCTTTAACATCGACAATATACCCAAGATATTTAAGTTGTTTCCTGAAAAAACAACTTTTTTCAAAATTTATAGTTAGATTTGCCATTCTGAGTTTATTTAAGACTCGTTTTAAAAGGGCTATATGGTTTTCAAAATTCTCAGACACAATGATGATATCATCAACGAATACAAAGACTTTATGTTCAAATTCAGGGCCGTAAAACAAAATATCCACCAATCTACACATAAAAAGCAGTCTTGCATCTGTCTTCTTCACGGATCAAAATCTGCCAGAAACTTTTAGATAGGTCTATACTACTCAGATATTTAGCATCACCTAAATTATCTAATATCTCAGCAATATAAGGCAAACTATATGCATCTTTTTTTGTAACAGCGTTGAGTTTTCGACTGTCTAAGCACAACCTGAGTTCACCATTTTTTTTTGGTGTCAAAAGAACCGGAGATGACCATGGGCTTTCGCAAGGTTCAACTACGTCATCCTTTAGCATTTCGTCCAATTGCTCGATTAGGATTTTCTGTTTCGCCGGTGACATCCGGTAATATCGCTGACGTATCGGTTCAGCATCCCCAGTGTCAATTGGGTGTGAAATCAGTGAAGTGCGTCCTAACCCACGCTCTTCATAGGAAATATCCCTAAATTTAGAAATTAGTGCATCCGCAATACCCTTTTGCTCAACTTCCAAATGCTCATAAGGGCATACAATTTCAGAGCTTACAGAATCAGTATTAACGTCAGAATCTTTTTGAAATGTTATAACATCCAGATACTTAGGAAACAAACCAAAAATTCGCCAAAAATCAATACCTAAAATCAACGGATTTTTTATCTTAGGTACGATATGGGCGTCAATATTAAAAGTTTGATTCTGAAATTGAATAGGTAGACAGATAACACCAATAGTGTTTAGTATTTCTCCACCAGCAGCTGTTAATTGAATAGGAGTTGTCTCCTGTATACTGAACCCCATCTTAAGTAACTTAACATGAGAGTTGTTACCTAGTATAGTTACGCAGGAGCCTGTATCAAGTAGACCCATAAGGGATGTTTCTAAAATTTTAATACTTACATAAGGGCGGGTTCTATTTATATTCGTTTGATTGCCATTGATTGAAGCAACGGAGTTAAATGTGAAAAAATTGTTAATAAATTTTAACCAATCCTTCCATTCTTTAGCTTGGTCACTACAATCAGGCCTACCTAGTTTTTTGTCTGTTCAACTCTAGAATCAGAATTACAAACGGGACACTCCGGATAGCGTACGTCTTTTTTTCCACATTTGAAACAAACTGGAAACCGTGCCCGCTTACAGTTTCTGAGAGAGTGACTGCTTGATCGACATCTGGGACAGAATACAGAGCGAGACAACTCACTAGACAATGCAGCAATATCAAAACCATCCTTAACATGTCCATCAATAACATTTACATTACTGGACTCTTTATTGTTAGAAGACGTAGAATAAGTTTTAAGTTTATAGTTATTGTAATTAGAGTATTTATGTTTTTGTTGATAATCTTTGTTATAGAATGTATTCGATTATTACGAAGACATAAAATCTAGATTTTCACAATTTAGCACACTATAGCACCCGAGTTTGCTTATAAATCGAATACATTCTATAACAAAGATTATCAACAAAAACATAAATATGTCGTAATTACGACAGACTTCTTTAAGCTCATCAATAGATGTAATCTTAGATGAAAGTGAGGCTAATGTATTTGCGTAACAAGGTCGAATATTATGTAGTAAAATATCAAGCATATCAACTTCAGACATTGCTTTGCTAAGACGAGAAAACATACCATGCATAATTGATAAGTAAATTACAATATTTTCCTCCTCGCCTTGAGTACGTGATCGGATTTCAGCGGCAAGCTTATAGTCGTAATCACTACTGCCAAAATCTTTTTTAAGTATAATACATAATTCATTCCAAGAACTAGCTTTATCTTTGTTGTAACGGTACCAATGCAATGCATCATCAACAAATATTTCATAAGCTGAGGAGAGTATTTTCTCAAAAGTAATACCCTTAGATTGCACAAATTCTTCAACACGTTGTATAAAAGAGTATACACATGTCTTACCGGAGTATTTCAATTTACTAATATCCGCAGAAAGACTGCGCTCGCAAGTAACAGATATTGTGGCAGGTTCCGCAGATGAACTAGATGAATCATGCGTAGAACTTTTAGACCGTGACACTTGTGGCATGAGCGCAGACAGATCTTATAATTGAGAATTTAAGCTGTCGAGACAGACTTTATAAATGTCACGAACTTCTGATGTATTTTCAATTCTATTCAATCTATGAAAAATGTGATGCAGTAGTGTTTCCGTCCTACCATATAAGTTTTTGTCAAATTTAGTTTTAAGTGAAATTAAATTATTTTGTGATTTTAATAGCGACTCTTTTGCTTCTTTTAAGTCCACACTAGGGTCTAAATGTGACTCAAGAATATCTTCAGATGGCAGCATATGAGACAATTTGACAATTTGCTTTCTATATTCTACAACAGATTCTCCTGCACCACCACGAAGTTCAACTTCGTACTGTAATTCGGCTTTTTGTAGTGAAAAAAATTTAATAGGGTATGTCATAGTGGCAAAGTAGTTATTTATACCTAATGCGTGTGTGTTACAATTATTAAACATACAACTACTCACTATTCTGTAATACTATCATATAGCATACTATAAATGTGTTCAACAGCACAATGAGAGTGATTTAATAATGATATGCAGTATTTACAATGAGAAGAAAAAATGTGTGTAGCTTAAGCTTAAAAATAAAGAACTTACGAATATAAAGTTATCCAATGAGTGATTATGGTTGTGGAAAAGAAAAAAAAAATTACAAGCACTGTAGCGTTACAACTAAAAAATAAAATTACACGTATCACACATAAGACAACTTTAGTGCAAAAATCAACCTTAAAACTATGTTATTAAGAGCCAACACCATAGAAAACCATTAAATGCGACCAAATACACAATACGGTTGTGAATTATCCTGAAATTGGGCGCCAATACTATAATATCT
Organism: Pseudoips prasinana; assembly: GCA_951640165.1. Taxonomy (NCBI): domain Eukaryota; kingdom Metazoa; phylum Arthropoda; class Insecta; order Lepidoptera; family Nolidae; genus Pseudoips; species Pseudoips prasinana. The sequence continues at coordinate 8,800,520 of OX621259.1, read as the reverse complement.
ACTCGATATCTACTCGAAGATAAAAGTCGTTGGAGGGCGCAAAAAAACGGTTTACCTCAAGGTAGTGTCCTAGCACCGCTCCTTTTTAACATCTACACCAACGACCAGCCATCCATACCGAATACGTCCCGCTTTCTCTACGCAGATGATTTGGCGCTTACTTCGCAGGCCCTATCATTTGACGAGATTGAGGTTTATTTGTCTGGCGCTCTTGAAAGCTTGGCTGACTACTACCACGCTAACTCACTTAGGCCCAATCCGAGCAAAACCCAGTCGTGCATATTCCATCTTCGTAATAGAGAGGCGGGTCGAAAACTTGACATAGTTTGGGACGGTGTATCCATCGAGCACAGTTGCTTCCCAAAATATCTTGGTGTTACTTTGGATAGATCACTTACATTTAATAAAAACTGCAAGAACATCAAGCAGAAAGTGCAATCTCGCAACAATATCTTGCAACGCCTTGTGCGCTATAAATGGGGTGCTTCACCTGATGTCATGCGGACTTCTGGACTGGCGCTAGCTTTTTCATGTGGAGAATTCGCGTGCCCCGTATGGAGTCGTTCAGCCCACGCAAAATTAGTGGATACCGCTTTGAATGAAACATGCCGGATCATCACTGGTTGTCTCAAACCGACGCCGCTCCAGATGCTATATCCGCTGGCAGGCATAGCGCCACCAGATGTTCGCAGAACCGTGGCAAGCTCCAACGAACGGTCTAAAATGAGCAACGATACACGGCACCTTATGTACAACAGTAAGCTTGTGGCACAAAGGCTTAAAAGTCGAAAAAGTTTCTTGAAGTGTGTGCCTCCACTCTCTGGTGAACGGTCCAAGACACGGCTCAAACTGTGGCGAGACAGTGCTTGCCTACCCATCCCATTCGTCCCTCCCGCTGAAAACCTTCCGCCCGGACACAAGTTGCCATGGCCATCCTGGAAGTCCCTGAATAGACTCCGGACCCAAGTTGGTCGAAGCAAGGAAAACCTGCTCAGGTGGGGGTTTTTAAACATTTCCAACCTAGAGTGCAAGTGTGGTTCTGTTCCTCAAACTATGGCACACTTGTTAAAATGTCCTGCGTGCCCTAATGCCTGCACGTTACAAGATCTAATGGACGCTACTGACAACGCTCAACGCGTAGCTGAATTCTGGGCTGACTTAATTTAGATTGCCATCGACACGCTAAGAAGAAGAAGGCGCCAATGTAACATTTCTCCTATTGGTTAGAAATAAAACTAGAACTGTACAATTTAAGGTACATACAATTTATTATTTCAAGTAATTAAACCGTATATTGAAATAGGGAGTGAGATTCTAATTCACAACCGTAATATATAGATGGTCTTATTCAATACCACTGCCCTGATATAGCCGACGAAGTCGCGGTGGTAGACCGGGAGGCGGGGTAGGCTTGTAGGCAGCTTAGATGTCCAGACGTCGGATTATTACCGGAGTAGTGAACCCCATTTGGGGTAAAATCACACACAGATACTTTAAGTTTTAAATAATTTAAAACTTATAACATATTACTTATAAGACACGGGAGTACGTGTTACACTGTGGGCAGGTAGTTGCATGTAGAATTTATTAAATAAAAGATCTGTCCGCACTCCACGGTAGCAAGCGACGAGTGAGTCAGCGCGACACGATACCAAAGCGGTTTTATCCTATTCATTCATTATCATATGTATCGCACCGCTTAGCTTAGGCCCGCGCGTTATTGGTATTTTAGCCGTTGAATTCCTTTAAACGGATATAACTAATTATTTAATATAAGTTAATTTTAGTAAAACCGTTACACTATGTATAAATAATATATCGTCGCCTGGTACCCATAGTACAAGCTTTGCTTAGTTTGGGGTTAGGATGATCTGTGTGATATTGTCCCTAGATATTATTATTATTATTCGATTCCCAACCAGGACAGATATTTGTGTGCATGAACATGTCTGTTTGTCCTGAGTCTGGGTGTAATTGTCTATATAAGTATGTATTTACAAAAGAAAAGTAGTAGGTATATGTAGTTTATCAGTTATCTGGTTTCCATAGTACAAGCTCTGCTTAGTTTGGGAACAGATGGCCGTGTGTAAATAATGTCCCAGGATATTATTATTATTAAAATAATAGCATTGAGTCCACCTCTGTAAAATTATTAATGGTGTGTGACTAGCCATTCTGAAAGTTTAGAAGCAGTTGTGCATACGGAGCATAGTTTTATACCCCCTATAATGACGCCAATAAATACTTTATTCAATCTTCAGGGTGTGGCCTCGTGCAAGTGCGGTCGCTGAGGTGCTGTGGAGTTCCGAACATCCTTTCACCAGGTCTCATTACCGGTATACCTTCTCACCAATGGTTTCCCGCGACGTTTACAGCCGTCTTGAAGAACACACGTGTCGCATGAGACGCCGTGGTGTGCACGCGCAACCACCTAATGGACCAGGATTCTGCTACTTGGGACAATAGATAACTGAAAGGCTGCCTATATATAATACGATTTCTAGCGACATTACGATACGATTGTTTATAATGCTATAGACCCTTTGCATATTACTCACAATTCAGAGGACTACGAGCCGTGGCGAAAAATTAAAAAACGGCAACATTAGTTGCCGTGGACTGCAGAGAGAAGTTTTAATATGGCAACAATTGTGGCCGTGGACTGACAAGTGGTTATAATATTGCCATGTGGCTAATGCAATAACTATTTGGAGATGTACAGGTATTTGAATTGGTGTCAGTGGGAAGATACTTCTCATTACCAGATAGAAATTATTTTTTAAATTATAGATTTGCATAGGTTTAATCTGAAGTGATCAAACCTGTGAAAATCTTTTGCACAACTTTTTTATTGTTTAGATCTTAAATTAATGTTGCAACATTGGTTACAATAAGAAAAACGTGTTATTGCACACTTTCAACCTTTCCAACGCTCTTAAGGCTCAGAATTAAGTACGCAGTCATCACGATCTCACATTTTCAAGCTCCGTTCTTCAGGTTCATCCAAAACCCGTAACTTTATCGAACTGATTAAGAGAAAATAAATTGTATGGACAGTTTATTCACGGGGTTATGTTCATATCTGTAAAACACCAACAACCTCGCAGGACTAAATTGCTAACATCATCAGCAACAACTTTTATTCTACGAGTTCGGACATAACTAAATACTTAAAAAAAAAAAAAAAATCTTGTACTGTCGTGACATTTATAGGTCTATGTTTCATTTATAAACGAAAGGATGACTAGCGAACGACGCGACGCCGCGACGCTAAGCTCGCGCCCGTGTGCGCGTCTTTGCGATATAAACATTCAAGCGGGAACTTAAATTATTAGATGTGAAAGTGTACTCTACACTTTATTGCACCAAAAGAAACAATACATGTCTTACAAATAAGCAAGTATAGGTACAATCGGCGGTCTTATTGCTTTGTAGCAATCTCTTCCAGACAACCGTTGGTTGGACAAGGAAAACAGTAAGTTAGAAAAGGCAGTAGCTGTAAGTGTACAGTCAAATATTCAACGTTATGTACTTATATACAATTTACATAAACATACTTATATTTTAAATACTAATAATACTATACTATACATACAAAATATTATACATCTATTCAATTGAGGAGTTTTGAAAAAGGAGATTACGAAAAACAGTTAAGAGATAAAAAACATAAATTATGAAGATAATTTAAAGAGATAAAAAGTGATATTTTTAAAGAAATTCTGAATGAGATCAGAGTTTGTGCACGCCTTATTTCGATAGGAAGTATATTTAGTTATTACTACTTACTTTTGTATGAAAATGAAAACTATCAAATTATTAAAAGTTGTAGAACGAAAGTTGTTGTTTTAACTATGTAGTACTGCGAGGTTTTTGGTGTTTTACAAGTAACCGTATATAGTTGTGGCGAAAATGATGAATATGCTATATTTAATTTCCTGCTGATACTACTGCTGTTATGGAAATTTTTGCTGAAAGTACGGCATCAACTATTTTATAGACTAGTCCGAAATGGTACCGTCTGAACGTGTCTTTGCTTTCGTCAAGCCGTGAAATTTGTAAAACATTTCTTTACTATAGCAAAGTATCATACGGTCATGTTGTTAATAAAAATCGGCTGTACACTTGTACTATATTATCTTATTTGTAAGAAGTAAAGTCTTAAAACTATCATATAGTACGGCCAATTTAATAGAAACCATTTGCCATTTCATCAAAATTCAATAAAGTAACCTTAACCTTATTTTTCGTATTTAGCACGTCGACCATAGTTAGAACTGCACATTTGCTTAATTTTTTTTCGGTTACGATTAATTTTTATTGGATTGATTACAAAATAAGGTGATTTTACGATCCACTTTACTCGTAACTGACAGATGTCAAATGTGATCTATTAAATTGGCCCCACTTTAGTAAGCAGCTAATACTTATATTGCGCAAAAAATGGAATCAACAAGACTAGTTTGAGCATACGGCCAAATGAAACTAATTATTGTAAAATATAATCAGTATAAAAATGTGTCTTATGTGTGCTGTGTTTTATTTATTTTGTGTCTTTAAGTACTTAATTAACTTTTCCTTTCAATAAATATTCTACTACCCCTTTCAATCCTGGTCCATTCAACATTTGCCTGGAAGAGATAGAGATACCTAGATAAGGCCGCCATTATTAGGGGAGAGCTGGGCTGGTACATACAAACAAATTTTGTAATAATATGGTTTATATTTTTTATCCGTTGTCTCTGCCTAACCCTCTGGGAAACAGGCGTCAGTCTATGTTTGTATATATTCAATGATAATTAAATTTTTGGTTTATTTTTTTATTTATAGCATGCTTTGGTTATTCAGCTTTGATATAAGTAACAAAAACAATCAGTTAGTGCTTTCACAAAACAGAGTCATCAAAACCAATAAAATCTTTTGTGAATACATACCCCGTATCTGAGCTATATTATTACTTAGCTGGGGTAAGTATTAACATAGGGTGCAATTATTAATCAATAAGTAAGTAAAATCAGTAAAGAAGTCATTCATATTAAAGATTAGATAAGAAAACTAACATATAAGTAACTATCTAATACTTAAAAGCGTAAAAAATGGAATCAAAAAGACTAGCTACCGTTTGAGCACATAACGGCCATATGAAACTAATTATTGTAGAATATAATAAGTCTAAACTAAGCACTTAGCAAATTAATTCCTGTATCGCAGGTCACTTAACAAACATGTAATCACAGACAGACTCAGAACAGCTATAAATGGGTCAGTTGGCTTGTACAGGCACCGAACCCGATAGCCAAGAGAAATTGTACCGGAGAATGCTGAAGAAGGAACATTAGTTCCTAGGTAAATGGAAATAAACACCAAATTAAATGCATAAGTTTATTAAATTTAAAAAAGCTAAGTTAAATATAGACCAGATCTATACAGATACAACATCATCAGCCTGATATAGTCCACTGCTGGACATGGCCTCCCCCACGGATTTTTATAACGTTACCTTTTGGAAGGGTATGCCGTTATTTTTATTTAGATAGATCGATAAACTCTTTATTGTACACCTAAAGAAATGATACAAAGCGACAACATACAAATTATTATAGGACAATTGGCGGCCTTATCACAAAGTGTGATCTCTTCCAGGCAACCTAGGTAGTGAAAGGAGAAAGGAGTTACAGAGATGGGGCAGTTGCAAGTGTACAAAGTACTAATAAGGTACTATATATTATATGTACGCTCATAATAATAATACGTGTCATTATGTGAACTATGTAGTATGCAAATAGTGATCTTTAAACTACGTCTACGTACTACGCCTAATAAACAATGGCAACGCATTCCACAAACGAGCACCTTGTACAACAAATGCGTTATCAAGAAACTTTGTGGAGTGCGTCGGTATTTTTAACCGCTGATTGTTAATGGATCTCAAGGCTTTCGAATGTGATTCATGTAGGAAAGAAAAACGTTCTTTCAGGTAAGAGGGAGTGTAAGGACTAAACAGAATACTGTATAGAAATGACAGAAAATGAGCATTTATTATTATTTATAAAAAACAATGAAAACTCCCTTATTAGAAAAATTAATCCCTATGTCGCGGGGTACTGTACAAACATATAATTGACAGACACACAGTACATCTTAACTCAGAACAACTATTTATAAGTCACACAAATAGTTGTCCTGCGCGGAAAACTCGGGGCAGGAAGTGGTGAGGAAACTGTTTTAAATAATAACTTAACCTAAAGACAAAGGTGACAGCTACCGTAGCCTAGTCGGTAGTGCTCCTGCCTACGAAGCTGGTGGTCCTGGGTTCGAATCCCGGTAAGAGCAAATATTTGTGTGATGAGCACGAATATTTGTTTCTGAGTCATGGATGTTTTCTATGTATGAGTATTTTATCTATCTATATAAGTAAGTATGTATATCGTCGCCTGGTACCCATAGTACAAGCTTTGCTTAGTTTGGGGCTAGGATGATCTGTGTGGCATTGTCTCTAGATATTATTATATAAAAAGCTAAATATATTTGATTACATATAAAAGTTGGAAGCTATATCCTATGTATATTTAGTATCCTCCAACGCAGAACCCTGGGCCAGATGGAGGTTGAGCTTTGACTCCTCGGCGGTTCATACGGCATGTGTGCTCTTCCATACGGTAGTACACACTGTCAGGTACTTTCCCATGTTTGGACGATATAGGAGCGCTCCATAGCTTTTCGGCCATAGCACTTGTTCGCGGCCACACCCTGTGAACATATGAATTATGTACGGATCTTTGTTTAACTTTTATATTACTATTTGTATAGGATACAAAAACTAGATCGACAAGAAGGGGGAGCCTGGAAATTTGTCATATCTCAAAAGTTTTTATTGGAACGAAGTTTTGTGAAAGGGGGCTAGACGGAAAAAATTCTTACGAAAAGTTGTCACGACACTTTTTGCAGCTGTGCGGCGTGCGCATGTTTCTCTGTCTGTCTCTCTCTCTCTTATAGAAAGCAAGCCAGATATTTTCATTTCTATTTCGCATTGAACAGGGTGGTGTCGCGACGATTATTTTTGTTGAGTGTATACAGGTTTTTGTACATAATAAATAATAAGAAATAACTTCGTTCCATCCGGGTGTCCCTTGACACCTCTCAAGTTTTTCACTATTTGTATAGGATACAAAAACTAGATCGACAAGAAGGGGGAGCCTGGAGATTTGTCATACAGGCCTCGAGCCTAGTACGAACTCCAGCTCTCTCCAAAGTTTTTATTAATCTGAGTAATTGTTCCTAACTAGAAATACATTGTATAAACTTTGAAGAGAGAAATAAACTATTTTATTATTATTATTATATCGTATGGGAAGTGTTTACCCTAGTGTCAGATTTGTTTAAGCCGCCCCGTAGGCCTCCGACATGGCTTAACGGCTGTGCCTATTGACTACAAGACCGACACCTTAACGTGCCCTCCGAAACACAGAGACGCTCAGAAAATAAACCACTTTAGCGGTCACCCATCTTTGGACTGACCGCGAGCCTAGTTGCTTGACCTCGCCAATCACTTAGGTACCGTTGAGAGCATCTGGCTACGATAATGAATTAGTTACGTACCGATCAATGATATTTCTGTCATCCACTACCTCACCCCACATACAAGCTTCACCTCCCACAATCTTATTTAGGTCCAAACCCTTTTTCTTAATCATTTGACGGGGATCGGCGTTGTAGTATTTTGTCCAGTCGCCACCGTTTTTGAGTTGGTCCAAATACCAGGATGCTGAGTAGATGGTTTTGTGTCCGGCTTTCAGGATCTGTTTAACGATAATATAAATAAATAAGTTTAATTTTATTTATTTTTGTTCACACAAGACTATTATCTATACATAAAATAAAATCGTAGGAAAGTCAAAACTGTACATTGAATATTTTTGGAAAAGGATACTTCGGGCGTGATCCACAATCGATATCGAAGCCAAAAATATAGTTTTTAGAATTTTTTTCTGTTTATCTGTTTGTCTGTATGTATGTCCGGTCTAAACTCAAAAAGTACTGCACGGATTTACTTCAAATTGTGCATGAGTATTACTAAGAGGTCGGGTCAGCATATAGGCTACATATTATCACGCTATCATTTGTATTTGAAAGTGAGATATTCGTGAACATGCAGTGTTCGCACTTAGAAGGCTGTTTGGCTGTCATTTATTCATATGTATGGTACATATAATGTATGTTTTGCCGTAACGGCCAAAAAAATCACCTACGGGGGAGGAGCTGTGATAATTTATAAAGTTTAACGCGATTAAAACCGCGGGGCACAGCTAGTATAATACTATTGTTTTAATTTAACTGAAATCGAAGGCGTATTAAGAGATAGAATTCTAAGTGAAAAACTTAACAAGTGCAAGTGATCAGTGACAGTAAACAGTGCCAAGGGTTCTCTACACAGTGAGAAGTTGCCGTGTACGTCGGAACTTTAGCTTTGGCAGTGCTCGTCACGGGAACCCTAAAGTGCGCTGTCTGTGGACTCTATCAAAGAGCTAGTCGCCGGGACTCGAAGAACGTGTGTTCCGTCTTCTAGTGGTGAATCAACTGTTCGGAGTTGTGAAACCGAATAGCTCAGCGTTTTCCATTTGTGCATTGCATGCACAATTGGCACGCTTCTAATTTATAATTTAATATGACTTTTTAAGTCAGTTCATAATCCGCTAGCGTCCGAGCTCAATTACCACTTTAGCATTTAACCATAATTTACAATAAACCATTTAACCATTTAATTATTATCTAACATTTATAATAGTATTAATTGACCATTTTAGTTTATACTAGCTGTGCCCCGCGGTTTTACCCGCGTTAAATTTTATAAATTATCACAGCTCCTCCCCCGTAGGTGATAGCGTGATAATATGTACCCTATGTGCTGACCCGACCTCTTAGTAATATTCATGCAAAATTTGAAGTAAATCCATGCAGTACTTTTTGAGTTTAGCCCGGCCATACATACAGACAAACAGACACACGGACATAAATTCTAAAAACTATATTTTTGGCTTCGATATCGATCGTAGATCACGCCCCAAGTATCCTTTAAAAAATATTTTCAATGTACAGTTTTGATTTTCCTACGATTTTATTATATGTATAGATTACCAGTGTACTGTCAGTGTAAACAATTAGATCATAGTTTTGAATACAATAGTTTTTAACCATTAAAGTCAGTGCTTTTACTAAACCATTAAAACCAATAAGGAGCTCGCAAATCGCTACACCAACTGTGGACGCCAATAAAGTTCTCTTGAAAATACTAGTTTATTTTCCAATCCCCTGACCCACCGCTCCCCACACTACAAATACAAATATTTTATTGGAACAAAAACAGATTACAACAATTTTTAGTTCGCTAACAGCCGCATTAGTATGGAATACTGTGTCGCAGCCATTAGCGCCCACCTCCAACAGAGTAGACGACAGCGTTCCAGACATTGAACTATATAAATCAAAATTTAGAAAATCACACAGAAAAGCACTATATATTATTATTACAAAATATTATTAAATTAAATTACTAAAATTAAATTGTTTATGCATGAATGAATGTGTGCATGAGAGTGAGATTGAGAGCATGTGTATGAGTATATGTATGTTTATTCGTTTATGTGATTTGGAAGGGAGTGGGAAATGAAAGGATATTTTTGTACATGAACATGTCTGTTTGTCCGGTGTCTGGGTGTATTTTTTTATATAAGCATATCAGATATCTGATTTCCATAGTACAAGGTCTGCTTAGTTTGGGATCAGATGGCCGTGTGTGAATAATGTCTCAGGATATAACGTATATACATATATAACATAACATCATCATCATATCAGCCGAAAGACGTCCACTCCTCGCTGCAACTTCCGGTTCGTGGCCACCACTTGAGAACCTGATCGCCATAACATTATGACACAAAAATATAACTAACGAAAGAAATACAAATCTATCTATATATAAATCAATTGCTGTTGGTTAGTCTCGCTAAAGCTCGAGAACGGCTTACGGGTGAACGGATTTATCTTATCTTGGTCTTGAAATGTTTGTTGAATTTCTCACCTTTTAAACCTTCCCTAGACCTCCTAGGGAAGGTTTAAAAGGTGAGAGATTTTTGGATAATTGCTGGGAAAACCTTAAAAACAACCCTTTTCTTTTTCCTATATAAATTATTATTATTAAACGTTTTCTAAAACAAAAGTTTAGGTCTTTTATTTATTGATTGAGGCTGTACGAAGTCTGCCGGGTCAGCTAGTAAGGGATATTTTAAATGCACATAATAATCTTTTCACCCATTAATTTATAATCACCCATTAAATAATGTTCATATCAAATATACAATTGCTGTGCAATTCACGATTTTTGCACAGCCCTTTTGCTTAGTTTACTGTCATTATTATATCGTACTAATATTATAAATGCTAAAGTACCTATACCTACATGTATGGATGTTTATTACTCTTTTATGCTAAAACTACTGAACTTTGAAGTAATATAGATTATTAAGGGTTACTTATAAAACATCAACAACCTCGCAGGACTAGATAGCTAACACCATAAGCAACAACTTTTATTCCACGAGTTCGTACATTCAATACAACAATAAGAATTGTAAGTTTTTGAAGTTATACTTCTTTTGATAATGATGAGAGTGAATTTTTAACGCGCGCATCGTAAGAATTCACTTTCATACCACCTAGAACTAACTTCATGCTGTTAAATTTATATGTAGAACACGTGTTTCGTAAGGGTACAATTAAACAGTGTGAATAAATAAATATTATTTTGGTGTTTTTTTCCATACGCCAAAGAAGTATAACTTCTAACGCGTGTACATAAGTACACACAAGTGTTTTGTTGTATTATCGAGACATTTGTAGGTCTATGTTTCATTCATACGACGCGACGCTCGGCTCGCGCGCACTTTCGTTAATAATGACGCTTTCTTCGCCAGATATTTATCTAGTTAATTTCACGACTTGGTATAGATTAATTTGGATACCTTTTATATGTAATCTTTCGATCGTCGAATCGATGCTCGTAGAGTTATAAATATTCAAGCGGGAATTTAAATAAATACTTATTTTTGTACGAAAGTGAAATCTAACAAAATGTCAAAAGTTGTAGAACAAAAGTTGTTGGTTATGGTGTTAGCTATCTTGTCCAGCGAGGTTGTTGGTGTTTTACATGTAACCCTAATTTTAACGCGAGGGAAACCGCGGGGCGGAGCTAGTTCTTCATACATGTCAACTTACCCGTGTCATATCGGCACCACCCTCAATTCTCCACGTTTGCACTATGGTATCTTTTGGTAGTGATACGCCATTATCAAACACATCCTGCGGAAAATAGATATCTATCAACTAGTCATTGTAACTGCGCGATGTATATTGACACATCAATTGTGAGCTATTTTACGTGGTTCCATTAGAAAACCAGCGCTGCAACAGTTAATGTTGCAGCTGGTGCTGAGATGGGACCAATTCTGACTCGCACAGATAACCATTAAGGACTTCTGTCTGTGTATATATAGATACTATCTGTGCTAGTTTACTCAATAAATGTATTTTCTCCTTTCTTCTTCATTGCTAAACAACATAATTGATAGAAACTGGATTTCTATTGGATGAATTATTTGAAATAGACAATCCATATTTACAAGGCTTTGGATCATCTCATCATTTTGATTACTTACTTATCGAAAGGGCAGTGGTTACCCCAGAGTCAGAGTTGTGCAAGACGCCCAGTACAGCCAGACTTTCGTCTAATGACTACAACCGGAACCGACAGCTTAGCGTGCCCTCCGAAGCTCGGATACGCTCAGAAATTAAAACACGGTGGTTACCCATCTATGGATTGACCGCGTGTCTAGTTGCTTTACTTCGCCGATCACTTAGGGACCTTGCATTGTTTATTTCGCCCGGTGCGATGTTTTCGAACGAGTTCCATTGAACTTGATCACAAGCATATGCTACGACCATTCAAAACACAATTACAAAGTTAATATGTAGTGTTAATTCCGCTACTCGTCAGTTTAATCAAACCGGGATGCAATTTGCACTGCCCTCCCGTCCGCAAAAATATGCATATGCAAGAAGACAATATATAATATACATGCAAATTTCATGCCGCCTTCCTATCCAACACGTGTTTCAGTCCTCAACTTCGTGCGTTCCACTCACACGTCCAGACTTTTGTTGTACACAGAAAATATACATTTTATACATATGTATTTGGGCGAGATTAACTCATTGATGAGTTTTGTTCCAGCAAACCACTGACAGAGGGAGATTTGTAGAAGGGTAAAAATAGTGTACAACATCAAAAGAAAACTAAAATTAAGAAGTACTAATTATTGCTACTACCAACATATTTACATGGTATTAACGCGAATGGACGGTAGTTGTGACTAGTGGTTGGTAAATGCTTGCCTTTCACGCCGCAGGTCGTGGGTTTGATTCCCACCCAGGACAGATATTTGTGTGCATGAACATATATGATTGTCTTGAGGAGGTGTATAATTATCTATATAAGTATGTACCTATTTACAAAAGAAAAGCAGTATATCAGTTATCTGGTTTCCATAGTACAAGCTATGCTTAGTTTGGGATCAGTATATATTATTTAAGAGGGTTCTAGTTATTATAATAATTATGATATTACTGCATACCTGCCACACAATAGGTTTAGACTTTTTGCCCAACAATGGAATAACTTTTGTCATAAAATAAGCGTGAAGATTAGAAACCCGTTTCATTTTATGTTGTTTCATAAACTTCTGCAGTTTATGATTGCTGCTCCTGAAAAAGCATTAAGTATTAAATCTGGTGTAGAAGTCGGCGGGATCAACATAGACTTGTACTTGATGAGATCCTTAGGTCAACAAAATATACTAAAAGCAGTCTGGCTATGTGTGTTATAATAAGGTACCTAATAATAGACTGTAATACTGTATTTCGAAGTTCAAAATAGCGATGAACTGTAGCCCTAAAGTACTGAAACGCGACTCACGTTAGTGCGAAAGTGCGCCACATCGATTCACACATTGTCGAATGTATTCCAGCGCGATGCACGTTAGTGCCAAAGTCCAGTAAATGCGAAGGCATGCCATTATGGAGATATCAATGGTTAATGTTTTTCTAGCGCCAAATGGTCACCGTTCTAACCTAACCTAACCGAAACGATTTCGCACTAACGTGCATCGCGGTGGAAAACATTCGAAATTATGTGTATCGATGTGGCGCACTTTCGCACTAACGTGAGTCGCGTTTCAGTACTTTAGGGCTACAGTTCATCGCTATTTTTAACTTCGAAATACAGTATTACAGTGCTAATAATACCACCACCACACACACATAGGCACACACACGCACCTTACTTAACAACTACACGACACAATACGAAAACGAAGGTGGGTATTCTGATGATGAGTAGCTGGCCAGTTTTTAGTTCTGCCAAGCACATTAATTACTTAATGTAATCAATAATTGTTAAGTTTTTGTGTGGTATTTTAGTTAGTTATATTTATGTTTACATTTATTTTATGCATGCTTTGTCACAAGACGACATGCATTTGTAAATCTTTGCAATTCTCATATAAGTGAACTGTAATTGTTCTTTTGAGAATAAATGTTCTTTAAACCTAACCTAATAATCCAATATCACTACATTGCAATGTAGTTGCAATGTTATTGAGAATTAAGGTATATGAATAGTGGAATGAAAATAACTTCTATAGCAATAATTAATTCCTGGAAATGAAAATTTGCATGCCTTAGTTTTAAGCAAAACATGTATGGTCTATTTCTATTTTATAATAACTCTATACTGTATACGATGTTTTTGGCAAATCAATATAAGAGTGTGACTATATGACGGGCCTGTTGGCGTGGTTGGCAAATGCTTGCTTTTCACGCCGCAGGTCGTGGGTTCGATTCCCACCCAGGACAGATATTTGTGTGCATGAACATGTCTATTTATCCTGAGTCTGGGTGTAATTACTTTATGAGTATGTATTTGCAAGTATATGTAGTATATTAGTTATCTGGTTACCATAGTACAAGCTCTGCTTAGTTTGGGATCAGATGGCCGTGTGTGAAAAATGTCCCAGGATATTGTTGTTATTATTATACAACACGTAACGTAATTAACGCACACCCTCAGACACCCCAATTAGAATATTATGTTGTAATCATAATACATACACAAAATTTTATATACTTTTTTCTAAATTAGTTTCTTGGAATAAAGTTTATTTTTATTTATTTTGTGTTGAATGATGGAATTTGTATGAATACAAATAAAACTGCGATTTAAAAGTGTTATTACTTTGACTTACGGTCCATTTCAATTTGTTTTGACTTTACAGGGTCAAAATAAAGATAATTTTCGTAGTTTTAATTATTTTGGAATAATAAATTACCGATATTAAAAATGATAGAATTGGTTCAGTAAACGATTCTGAACAAACTATTTTCAGAGTGTGCGTTAATTAAGTTACATATTGTATAACTTTGGATCTGCTCCTTATCTTACCAACACGTCAATTGCACTTCATCTCCGCCAAGATGGAAGTACTCATCAGGGAAAACTTCTTGCACTTCCTCTATCAAGTCACGCAAGAGTTTATAAGTGGCATCGTTTGTGGGATCCATCGGTCCCAGGCCTACTTCAGTGCCTTTTTTATAGCATTTCGCTAGGATGTTCGGATACGCTTCGCCCCAGGATCTGGTGTGTCCTGGCGGAAAAAAAAGAAGTTACATTTTATTAGCCACTGGCATTGCCCGACACTTCGTTCCGCGTAATAAATATATTTGTCACTGCCCGTTTGTCCCGCGTAATACTTCGGGTCAAAAGTTCGGGACGAATCAAAATCTATACATATAATAAAATCGTAGGAAAGTCAAAACTGTACATTGAATATTTTTTTAAAAGGATACTTGGGGCGTGATCTATAATCGATATCGAAACCAAAAATATAGTTTTTAGAATTTTTGTCTGTTTGTCTGTATGTATGTCCGGGCTAAACTCATAAAGTTTTTCATGGATTTACTTCAAATTTTGCATGAATATTACTAAGAGGTCGAGTCAACATTTAGAATACATATTATCACGCTATCTCCTACGGGGGAGGAGCTGTGATAATTAACAAAATATTATGCGGGTAAAACAAGGGGGGGGGGGGCACAGATAGTTATGAATATGAATCATAGCCTATGACACTCCACAATAACGTAGCTTTCTATTGGTGAAATAATTTTGAAAATCGGTTCAGTAGATCCAGAGATTACCCCTTACAACGTCACAAACTCACAAACGTTACCTCTTTATAATATTAGTATAGACTAGCTGTACCCCGCGGTTTTACCCGCGTAAAACTTTATAAATTATCACAACTCCTCCCCCGTAGGTGATAGAGTGATAATATGTGTTGACCTGACCTCTTAGTAATATTCGTACAAAAGTAAAGTTTAAGTAAATCCATGCAGTACTTTTTGAGTTTAGCCTGGACATACATACAGTCAAACAGAGAAACAGATAAAAATTCTAAAAACTATATTTTTGGCTTCGATATCGATTGTAGATCACGCCCCGAGTATCCTTTTTAGAAAATATTCAATGTATGTTTTGACTTTCGTACGATTTTATTATACCGGGTGTTATTGACAGCCCTCCACAAAAACACAGGATTGATTCAGCTCCTTATTCTGAATCATATTCCACTGGAAATTTTCTCAGGATTTTTTTTATTTTTTTTGCCGTTTTTTCTGCTGATATTCCTTTATTTCAATGTTAAATTACATTCTCTGTATGCAACACTCCATTTATGTTAATAAAACAGCTGAATTAAAAAAAAACAGCAATGGATGTTTAAATCTAAAACGAACGACGCTCTTGAAATCAGCTGTTCTCTTTAGTAACGTAATAAAAGACGTGGCCCAGGTGCGCCGGGGAGCGCGCGGGGGGCGGGGGCAGCTTCGCTCAAGCTCGCTGCGCTGCCGTCCGCTACGTGCGTTTTGCCACGGTAACGATACATTGCGTGTGAGGTAATAAAACAAATCTGTTTTTTTGGATACCCTTAATGTTCCTGAAAGAATTTTATGTACCGGTCATCTTAATATGATGTACTGAAGCCACCCTATCAGTTTGCGGAGGGCTGTCAAAAACACCCGGTATACGGTACACATGTATGTATAGATAGATAGATGTGCTAGCTGTTTCATTTCATGAAAATGAGGATTTTTTTCCATCTGGTGAAAATTATGGTACCACTACTTGTAACACTGTTACTGGTTGGGAAAAAAAATCCCATCTAGTAACTGGATGCAACTTTTCTTGTGGCAACGAGTAATCCTGTTACACAAAAAAAAAAATACATCGTTTTGGAAAACTGCTAATACTCTTGCACCGCTGGGCCGATATTAACCAAACATAATTAAGAACCACCGCAAGGAAACTACTATTTCAAATGAAAATACCCTATCATAATCGCTCCATCCGTCTAAGATCTGAAATGCCACATACAGACACCACACGCACACACACAAAGATATCGAGGTCGAACTTCTAACACACCTCTTTTTGTGTCGGGGGTTACAAATAAAAGATATTTGTATTTTTATTTATGGGGAAAGGAAAGATACGTAGCTTATCAGCAATTTATCTTTTTTATTGGTTAGGTTCCCCCCACTTATGTAAACACTAGAACAAGGTTATAAAAACGCCTGCATATTTTATATTGACGGACTGATTGAAGTGATTGGTAGATTCTTTCCTTTCATGCCGCAGGTCGTGGGTTCGATTCCCACCCAGGACAGATATTAGTGTGCATGAACATGTCTGTTTGAACTGAGTCTGGGTGTAATTATCTATTTAAGTATGTATTTACAAAAGAAAAGAAGTATATGTAGTATATCAGTTATCTGGTTTCCATAATTACACTACTACACATTTTTTATAAAACACAGATGGAGGACATGCTGAATGCTAATCTATGAAGGAAGCTGTTAAATAATTACAATGATATCCAATGCATAAATAATAAATAAAAAAGGTTTTTATTCACGTAGGCTTTAAAAAAGCGCTTGTAAATAGTCAGAACATGCTTGTAATAATATAGTTGTATACATTATTATTTCTAGTTACATAGATATTTAGGTACACATTGTATTGATTGTATTAAAACATTTATAAAATTAATTTTATAATAGCAATGATATTTAGCCAGCTCGTATCAAGTTATTGTCAAGAGATTATGTTTAAGTTTAATTATCTAGTTTAAGTCTAATATTTTTAATACATATTGTCAATGGTTCTGTCTATATTAAGGTGTTATTATTATGACGGACCTTGTGTTAATAACGACGGTCGCGCTTTAATGCTACCACCGGATCCAATGCGCCCCAACTGAGAAGACCCAGCGAAACAAACTCAGCGGGTGTCTCTACTACCGGTTTCAACACGGCCCAGTTGAGACGCTCCGGCGAAACATACTCAATGGGGCATATACACGAGATTGGGTCCACTTACTGTAATTATTTAGCAGGCAAACACAATATATGCTCGATCGGTTGTCTGATATATAGTTGCATATAACAATAATAATAATATCCTGGGACATTATTCATACACGGCCATCTGTCCCCAAACTAA
This sequence comes from Pseudoips prasinana, assembly GCA_951640165.1. NCBI lineage: Eukaryota > Metazoa > Arthropoda > Insecta > Lepidoptera > Nolidae > Pseudoips > Pseudoips prasinana. The sequence continues at coordinate 8,782,852 of OX621259.1, read as the reverse complement.
GCATACAAGCTCTGCTTAGTTTGGGGTCAGATGGCCGGGTATGAATAATGTTTAGCTAAACAATATGATAACCTATACCTATAGTAAGTTATTTATTAGGGATCTATAGCTAAAGCGTAAAACGCGACCCTATTACTAAGACTGTCTCCTGTCTGCCTGTCCATCTTTCACCAGGCTATATCTCATGAACCGTGATAGTTAGACAGCTGAAATTTTCACAGATGATGTATTTCTGTTTCCACTAAAACAACAAATACTAAAATAATAAAATAAATATCTACGGGGCTCCCATACAACATTTTTTGCCGTACGGAACTTTGTGCGCGAGTCCGACTCGCACTTGGCCGGTTTTTTATATCTTACCAGGAACATCGAACTCGGGAATAACTCGAATGCCTCTATCTCTTGCATAAGTTATAATTTCGTCAATATTGGTCCGATTGTAAATCATTGTTCGATCATATGCACCTTTACCACTGAAATCAAGTAAAACAATATAGCATGTAATAATAATGTCCTCCCGACCGAATTTCGGCCACGGCGGTCACTCTAAAGGCTAGCCAATTGCGCAGGACATATTATAGTGGACAAGTATGTGCGCAAATACAGGGGCACTTTCTATTCCACCACTCTCATGATCCGATGGGGCGATTAGCGCCACGACCGGAAAGAGGTCAGGTACAGGGGATTTAACGATTGATTAAGTCATTTTTAACCTTTATTTGAACGCCATTCACGAAATAGTAGTTCGGTGACTTAGCCGGTAGAGCCCCAGGGCCGACGGCTTTACGTGCTCTCCGAGGCACGGGGGTGTAATACCGTCAACTTCCAGACTTCGGGCTGATACTGAAAAATTTATTTTTACGGAAAAATCTAATAAGTCACTTTTTGGCCCGATCCGGGATTTGAACCCACCCCCCGTTAGACCAACGAGACAGTCAAAATATAGCATGTAATGTAGTAACGTTTGTAACACTAAAGCCTTAAAGAGAAAGACTAAAGTCAGATATTAAAATTACCCAAAACTTTGGGTCAAATTTGCCTTTCACGTACCCAGTAAAGATCGGACCCAGACAACTGATCGAACGACAATTGGTCGACATGACAATTAGTCGACAATCATTTGGTCGACAGTAAATTCATCGACATTGTTATTACTATTACTACAGTTCATCGCTATTTTGAACTTCGAAATACAGTATTACAGTCCATAGGATCCATGAAGGTAGATAGTAGATCGTTACCTTGGATAGATTTGTCGTCCAATTGATTTGTCGACGAATTATGAATTTCGACCAAAATAAATGTCGACTAAACATTTGTCGACTAATTGTCATGTCGATCAAATATTTGTCGACCAATTGTCGTGGACCCGTAAAGATATTTGTGTGCATGAACATGTATGTTTGTCCTTAATCTGGATGTTATTATCTATTTACAAAAGAAACGTAGTATATCAGTCATCTGGTTTCCATAGTGCAAGCCACTGCAAGCTCTGCTTAATTTGGGATCAGATGGCCGTGTGTGAATAATGCAGGATATTATTATTATTATGTTATTTAAGTTATATTCTATGCTGTTAGCCACATTCGTTTTTTTTTTATATATCACAGGGCGACAAACGAGCAAGTTGGTCAACTGATCGTAAGTGATCACCGCCGTCCATGGACACTCGCAACACCAGAGGAATCGCGGGTGCGTTGCCGGCCTTTAAGAGTCAGCAAACAAGTGATGCTTCACCTTACTTTCACTCGGAAACACAATATTAAACTTATTATTAAGGAATGTTCTTCCCCAGTAAAGGTACTTCCCCAGTCGGGCTGCTCTTTGAGCGAATCAACGCTGTGCCCTACCTCTCTCAAAAGGGTTTAACTTGCATGAAATACAAGATTTAAAACCGACTGCACGTGTAGCGCTGCAGCTAAAACAGTCGCCTCGCCGCTTCGTGTCGCGGTTTAGAATTCCGCGCTGGACAATTATTTGTGTGACCCATAAATAGTTGCTCTGAGTCTGGATGTAATTTGTGTCCGTCTATTATATGTTCGTAAAGTACCCCGCGACAGGGGTGTAGTATAGTGTAGTGCGGGCGTTATCTTAAAAAAAATAAAGAGAAAAATTACCTCAATTCGGGAAACTTTGCGCTCTGATATGGGAAGCTTTGGTCGTCGACAATATGCCAGTGAAGGACATTCAATTTATTCATCTCCATAGCGTGTAGAGTCGTGAGGATGTTGGCGAAGGTGATGTAGTGACGCGAGGTATCGATCATAAGACCCCTGTAGGAATATCTGGGGAAGTCGGCAATTTCGGTCATGTTAATGTACACCTCCTAAAAGAGTAAATATTGTTTTAAAAACGTGGAATAGAATAGAATCTATACATATAATAAAATCGTAGGAGAGTCAAAACTATAAATTGAATATTTTTTGAAAAGGATACTTGGGGCGTGATCTTCTATCGATATCGAAGCCAAAAATATAGATTTTATGTATGTCCAGGCTAAACTCAAAAAGTACTGCATGGATTTACTTCAAATTTTGTATGAATATTACTAAGAGGTCGGGTCAACATATAGGCTACATATTATCACGCTATCACCTACAGGGGAGGAGCGGTGATAATTTATAAAAATTTAACGCGGCTAAAACCGCGGGGCACAGCTAGTTGAATATATTTTTATTTGCTTGATGCAAATAAAAACATGGTCAATATATTACGGGAGTTAAAATAAAAAAAAAACGTCCTACATCTTTAACCAGAGACTGGTATATAAATTATTTAAAACATAACAATTTATTTAATTCATTCATATTCCATTCACAATAAATTAAATTAAAATTATATTTATTATTAAAATAATAAATTATATGGTATCGACCACCAGCATTCGATTCTTGTGAAAATTAACAGTAATAAAAAAATCCTTGTATGTGGTGAATTTAATATGAACATTTTATCAGATTCACCCGAATTACCTGTGTTTTGGTCCGTTAACCTTAAATACTTGTTTCCAACTACTGGTACCTGCATTGATAACATAATTAGTTACCAACTTTAATAACATAATTTTTTAACAACAATAAACGACGGGACTGTTGGCGTTTCACACTGAGGGCGTGGGTTCCATTCCCACCCAGGACAGATATTTATGTGCATAAACATGTCTGTCTGTCCTGAGTCCGGGTGTAATTTATCTATACAACGTGTAACAGAAAGTGGACGTAACTGAAGGGGCATTTACGGTCTCCTTAAGCCTATATATACACATAATCTCAATTTTAATCTTAATAGTTAAATAATGTACCATTCAATAAATCGACAAGTATTTTAAGCTATTGCATAGCTTCTATCGCGGGCCTTGAGCGTGGGGACCGAATCCAGAAATTCCGTAACGTAAAAAACCTAACACCCCCCACTCCGACCGCCATGTATCGATAAATACCAGAACTTTTAATGACTTTTTGAAATATCACGCTTGTCTCTTTAGTTCAGCAACCCGCCTTTAGGTGGCATTGGTTGTATTGGAAAACTACCGTAATCTGTTTGTGAGAAAGTATATAGGTGTATAGGTATTTATCATCTACGTACAACAGTGCATATCTGTACTCGTATAATATGTGTACAAAGTGTTTTAAATATGAATAAACAAAGTGCATTTATTAATGAAGAAAGTCACGAAAAAATAGTGAAAGAAAATGAGTTAGTACTCTATATACATTCATTTTATTATTATTATCACAAATGCAGTACTATAAAATAAATAAATAATTATAATTGCATAAGTTGATAAAAAATGCTCATGGAGCTATTACAAAGCTAACACCCGAAAAATATCTACATTTACATACTTAAGTCAATTAGTTTATTTCTCCTAGATCCAACATCTTGCGGAATATTCATTTAGATTAAATTAATTTTGCCTAGATATCAAAATCTGTTTTTGAGTTGAGTCAACCAAAGCATGAAACGAGCCATATGTTTAAGCCGTTAAAATTTAGAGCAGAAACAAACTTCTAATTCAGTTAAACATTATTTGATAGAATCTTAAAATAATCACTTGGAATAAATTATGTGATTGTACGGAACAACACTTTTTATTTCTACTTGTATTTCTATTGTACTTCAAACAGGTTACAGTAAGGTTCACGACCCTTGCAGCTGACTTTTGCTAGTGTTGTTCGTAATATCGATAATCTTACTTCTTGATTTAGGTTGCCGCTACAAAAATAAATTCCTAGTTGAATAAAACTTATTATTTCTGTTTGAAGTTTCCTCCATAGGTAGCCGTCCTGATTCCCTACTACCCCCTTAAAATACTTCCACTGTTTCTGTTACACGTTATAAGCATGTATTTACAAAAGACACGTAGTATATATTGTATAATATAAAAATCAATGCCACTTTTCTTTGTAATGTTATAACTCAACAACGCCTTTACCGATTTGGCTAATTTTGGTCTTGAATTAATCGTGGAAGTCCAGGGAACGTTTGTCCGTAGAAAATTTTAAAAATGTCTTGAATAACCTTTATTACTATGCCTTATACGTAGCGAAGCACGTACCGGGACGCTAGTATTGTATAATAATAATATCTAGGGACAATGTCACACAGATCATCCTAGCCCCAATTAGTTTGGGGCTAGGATGATCTGTGTGACAAAGTATATCAGTAATCTGGTTTCCATAGTACAAACTCTGCATAGTTTAGGATCAGATGGCCGTGTGTAAATAATGTCCCAGGATATTATTACTATAATGTCACAGTATAAGGCTCTGCCTCGTTTGGGATCAGATGGCAGTGTGTTAGTTGTCCCAAGATATTTCTTAAAAAATCAAAACTGAGCACGTGTATTAAAAACTTATTGGTTACTAGCAATTCCCCGCGGTTTTACCCGCGTTAAATTTTATAAATTATCACAGCTCCTCCCCCGTAGGTGATAGCGTGATAATATGTAGCCTATATGTTGACTCGACCAAGAGGTCGGGTAAACTCAACAAGGACTGCATGGATTGACTTTTAAATTTTTCATGAATATTACTAATAAGTAATAATATTCATGCAAAATTTGAAGTAAATCCATGCAGGCCTTTTTGAGTTTACCCGGACATACATACAGACAAACAGACAAAAATCTAAAGCTATATTTTTGGCTTCGATATCGATTTTAGATCACGCCCAAAGTATCCTTTTAAAAAAATATTCAATGAACACTACTGACTTTCCTACGATTTTATTATATTATCCAGGATATTATTATTATTATAATGCCACAGTATAGGCTCTGCCAAGTTTGGAATCAGATGGCCGTGTGTTAGTTGCCCCAATTTATATATTTTTTATACAACTTAGTTGGCAAACAAGCATACGGTCCACCTGATGGTAAGTGGTCACCGTAGCCTATGTACGCTTGCAACACCAGGGGCATCATTAGTGCGTTGCCGACTCTTTAGAAACCTTACTACTCCCTTTCCGAAGGTTCCCATGCAGTAGTCTTTTGGGAAAACCGGATATTTATTAAAAAATCAAATCTGAACACATGTATTAAAAGCTTATTGGTTATTTACTCATGTTTGATATCATTACCTTCGTTCCTGACAGGAATCCCCCACGGCATATCCTATTAATATTATAAACGCGAAAGTTTGTAAGTATGGATGGATGGATGTTTGTTACTCTTTGACGAAAAACTACTAAATAGATTTTAATGAAACTTTACAATAATATAGCTTATACATCAGAATAACACATAGCCTACAATTTATAAATCTTCCAAAATAGGACGTTTAGTGTCAAGGAAGTAGGAAAAAATCTACCATCTACGAGCTATTCCGGCGTGCACTGCCAAAACCGCTAGAGGTAGACACCCTACTAATATTATAAAAGCGAAGGTGTGTGAGTATAGATGTATGGATGTACGTTTGGCACTCTTTTACGCCTAAACTACTTTAACGCGGGTGAACGTGATTATATAAAGCATACTCACAGAATAATCATCGGCCAAGTAGAAAAGCTGTGCAAAGGTCTCCATTCCTCTCAGCACGCCCCATATGGACCCGCTATGGAGTGTCGACACTTCTGATACATTTAAGCAATCTGCAATCATATTTAATTGATAATGAGGTCTTGGGTTCAAATCCGGGTCAGCCCAAAAGGTGATTTTGGGATTTTTCCGTAAAAAAAAATGCCAACAAAAACATTCTGTAAAAAAATAGCCAAGTCTCGATTGAGCTGCTTGTTTATCTCTCAAAAGTAATGCAATCTCTGGACAAAGTTGAGCCAAGTCTAAGGATCCTGACTGCAATTTCTTTATTATTATATTTAATGTTATGTCACTTGGCTGTTGATCTGTACCCAACTACTGTACATAATATTCCTATTATATGTGATAACTAGCTGTGCCCCGCGGTTTTACCCGCGTTAAACTTTATAAAATATCACAGCTGCTCCCCCGTAGGTGATAGCGTGATAATATGTAGCGTAATTGTTGACCTGACCTCTTAGTAATATTCATGCAAAATTTAAAGTAAATCCATGCCGTACTTTTTGAGTTTAGCTCGGACATACATACAGACAAACAGATAAACAGACAAAAATTCTAAAAACTATATTTTTGGTATCGATATCGATTGTATATCACGTCCCAAGTATCCTTTTTAAGAAATATTCAATGTACAGTTTTGACTTTCCTACGATTTTATTATATGTATAGATTACATAATGCCTTAAATTAAATCTATGAGATGCTTTTTTTTAAATTTCTTTTTATGACTTTCACGCCGAATGTTTTTCAGGCAGACTTTTTAACAGGTATGGCTAAGACCTATGATTTGAAGCTTGCTCTTATGATTTCACGTCGTTTACTTTAATCTCCGATTCAGTTATTTTATTGGGCTTCTTAAGGATTCTCTTGGAGGCGCTATAACTATGAGTTGGTCAGTACATCCGGTTTTTTTTGACAACTTTCGCACTAGGGGATATAAACTGTGTCGCGGGGTACTTTACAAAACAAACATATAATTGACGGACACAAAATACCTACATCCAGACTCAGAACAACTATTTATGGTTCACACAAATAGTTGTACTGTGCCGGAATCGAACCCGGAACACGAAGTGGCAAGGCGACTGTCTTTCTTTTTTTTAGGTGATCACCGCCACCCATGTACACTCGCAACACCAGGGGTGTCACGGGTGCGTTGCCGGCCTTTAAAAGAGTCAGCAAACAAGTGTTGCCGTGTGGGGGGCGTAGAAGTCGTCCCAAGGGTATATATTCCAGAGAATAGGAAGCAGCGTCTTTCTGTGTATTAAGACAATCATACTGCGATCACCAACCCGTCTGCCAATCGTGGCGATTATGGCATATCCTTCGAAATGATGGACACACATCCATTGTGGAAATCTTATGGGGAGGCCTCCTTGCAGCAGTGGATGTGAATATTTTTTTAGTTTATTTTCTTAACCCACTGCAACTCCTGTAAGCCAGGATCAACACTGGCACACAATGAAATGACACTGAGCGGTGAGGCTCAGGCATGTCCCGGGGAAGCGCTTTAACTGTCTTGGATCCCGCAACGAATTTAATCAGAAAGAAAATGAATAATTCCACTTCCCTTCAGAGCAAAGGGGGAGACAGAATGATGTAAAGAGGCTATAGCCTCATAAAACGAGAGAATCGCAACTAGAGAAGCCAGCTGCACAAGCAACGTGGATCAATTTAAGGGCTATGTGAGCTGTTATATTTGATTCCAATAGTAGGTATGGCATAAGCGCTTAAACACACGGAAGTTGATCCTTGTTGCTACAAGATCCGTATAATAAACTACTCCAGATATTGGTTGCAAGCTGTTTAACATAATATCACGCTAATTTTGTTTTTTTTGACAGTGGATGTAAATAGGCTGACGTGATGACCACCTTTCGCACTAAATAAATTATAATTAAATAATCCCTGTATCGCCGGGTACTTAACAAACAAAATAATTGACGGACACAAAGACCTCCATCCAGACTCAGGGCAACTATTTATGGGTCCATTACTGCTGCGCCACACGAGCAGTCAATGTGTCGCGGGGTACGACACAGGGTTTATATACCCTAGTGCGAAAGTTATCTAAAAAAACCGGATGTATCAAGCTACTTATATTTATAGTGGTTGTGCTCCTGCCTACGAAGCTGGTGGTCCTGGGTTCGAATCCCGGCAAGTGCAAATATTTGTGTGATGAGCACGAATATTTGTTTCTGAGTCATGGATGTTTTCTATGTATATAAGTATGTATATGGTCGCTTGGTACCCATAGTACAAGCTATGCTTAGTTTGGGGCTAGGATGATCTGTGTGACATTGTCCCTAGATATTATTATTATTATTTATAGCGCCTCCCCTAAGAGAATCCATAAGAATCCCAATAAAATAACCGAATCGGATATAAGACATAAAAGACGAAAAATCATAGGCGGTTGCCATACCTGTTAAATAGTACGCCAAAAGAAAATTAAATTTAAGTTTAAAACACCTCATAGTAATTAAAATAGTTGCCGAACGGAGACTCGATCCTACAGATAAACCGTTAAAATATATTAGTAAAATAAATAAATAAATAATAAATCCTACTAACATTATAAATACGAAAGATTGTGAGTATTGATGGATGTATAGATTTTTGTTACTCTTTCACGAAAAAACTACTGAATGGATTTTTATGAAACATAGAGATGAAAAATAGTAAATAAATAAAATAATAAATAAAAAAGGTTTTCATTCACGTAGACTTTTAAAAAGCGCTTATAAATAGTCAGAACATGTTTGTAGTAATATAGTTGTATTCATTAGATATTATTTCTAGTAACATAGATATTTAGGTACATCTTGTATGAAAACATTTATAAAATTTATTTTATTACAGAATTGATATTTAGCTAGCTCATATCAAGTTATTGTCAAGAGATTATGTTTAATTATCTAGTTTAAGTCTAATATATTTACTACATATTGTCATTATTAATATAGCCTATATATCCGAATGACACAGACTAAGATTTATAAAGTTTGACGCGGGTGAAATCGCGTGGCACAGCTAGATAAAAATAAATGTATCTACATACACGTCTCTTCCATATCCATGTGCGGATATTCTTCACATGCAGAAGAAAGGTTTATTCGAAGTTCCTGGATGGTTCCCTTGAAGTTTCCGTCAGCACCATAATGCCGTTCGTCTAAGGGTTCCCGAACGATACGATGCATCTTTCCTATTACATCGGTGTAACGATTTATCGCAGCCTGTAAAATATCGCAAGTTTCTCCGTCATTCTGCAACAAATTAAAAATATGTACATTAGAAAAATCAAGAAGCAGAATAATAATGTCCAGGGACATTATTCACATATTCACGCGGTAGGGTAATAAAAAGCGGCCAAGTGCGAGTCGGAATCGCCCATGAAGGGTTCCGTAGCAGCAAGTAACAATATAAAGGTAATAATATAAAAGTTCTTGTAGTAGTTGATTGAATGAAAGGGATTTTGTGGTTTAAGATTTATGACGTATAAAAAAACTACTAACCAGTTCTCGTTCAAACCATTTTTCGGTGGAAATGGCAAAGTAATGTATATCATATATTTCTTTTAGTTTAATAACTCTCTTATTTTAGAAGTTACAGGGGAGGGGCACACATTTTACCACTTTGGAAGTGTCTCTCGCGCAAACTATTCAGTTGAGAAAAAAAATATATTAGGAACCTCATGAGATTGATGAAAAAAAAATTTAGAGTTTCAGTTCTAAGTATGGGGAACCCCCAAAATTTATTGCTCTTTTTATTTTTGTGCGAAAATCTTAATGCGGTTCACAGAATACATCTACTTACCAAATTTCAACAGCATAGTCCTTATAGTTTCAGAAAAAAGTGGCTGTGATATACGGACGGACAGACGGACAGACATGACGAATCTATAAGGGTTACGTTGTTTGTTACGGAACCCTACAAAATAACGATTCGACATAAATGTAAAGTCTTTTACGGAACAAATTAATTTTGAATTTGAAAACACCCCAAGTCAAGCGCGGCAAAAAACGTTTTACTTCAAAAACCTTTTAAAATTGGAAGTTTAATTGAACTATAGTTTAAAATTACGGTCACCGTAGCCTAGTTGGTAGTGCTCCTGCCTACGAAGCTGGTGGTCCTAGGTTCGAATCCCGGTAAGTGCAAATATTTGTGTGATGAGCGCAAATATTTGTTTCTGAGTCATGGATGTTTTCTATGTATTTAAGTATTTATCTATCTATATAAGAATGTATATCGTCGCCTAGTACCCATAGTACAAGCTTCGCTTAGTTTGGGGCTAGGATGATCTGTGTGACATTGTCCCCTATATGTTATTATTATAGAAAAAAAAATACTCACCTTAAATTGAAATTCGGACGGAGATAGTTTATAGTAAGTTGCATATTTGATTTGTTGTTGCGGCAGTGGCCAAACTTCCCCCTTCGTTGGGGGGTTTTGTGGGCCTGGCTCGATGCTGTACGATAAAAACACGCAGAATGCGTTATAAATTAAAATGTGTTTCAACATTGTCCCAGAAAGGCAATCTGCACAATAGACGATCCACAGCAAACTGTTTTTTCTGTTATCTGAACCAAACCTATTTATGTAGTAGACCTACTTGCTAAACATGGTGTTTCATAAGTATAGCCTTGAAAGTTATGGTCTATGGTCACTCTTAATAAAATGTTAATATCCGTTTCATCTTCGGCCTCCGAAAAAAATATTTTTGGAACGAAGTTCCATAACGCGCGTTGTGAAAGACGGAAAAAATTCGTACGAAAAGTTGTCACGACACTTTTTGCAGCTGTGCGGCGTGCGCATGTTTCTCTGTCTGTCTGTCTCTCTCTCTCTCTCTTTTATAGAAAGCAAGCCAGATATTTTCATTTCTATTTCGCATTGAACAGTGTGGTGTCGCGACGATTATTTTTATTGAGTGTATACAGGTTTTTTGTACATAATAAATAATAAGAAATAACTTCGTTCCATCCGGGTGTCCCTTGACACCTCTCAAGTTTTTTTTTTAATACAACGCCCGCACTGTGGTATTTAATCCCTGTGTCGCGGGGTACTTTACAAACATATAATAGACGGACACAAACTACATCCAGACTCCAAATAAGTATTTATGGGTCACACAAATAATTATCCGGCACGGGAATAGGACCCGGGACACGAAGCAGCGAGGCAACTGTCTTAGCCGCTGCGCCACACGTGCAGTCAGTTGAACTGGTTAATAATAATAATTGTTGTATTTAGTACCAATGACCGCAGGGAGGTATTGCAGAGCAAGAAATTTCATGGTAGATTTTACAAGGCCCTGTACGGACCAGATGTAGATTTAACAGCCTCAGTAGCCTGGCTGCGGTTCGGTGACCTTTTTGCGGAAACCGAGGGTTTTGTCTATGCGAATTACTCTCTGTTGAATTACTGTCGAAGTAATAATGACGAATAACTACTGGAGATTTATCCTGAGGGATGGTACTGTTGAAATTTTTCGGGGTTGTCACCGCCCTGGGAAATCCCTCAGGCATATAATGTCCGGTTGCTCCCGTCTTGCTAATGGTGAGTATTTGCACAGGCACAATCAAGTAGCCAGGATAATCCACCAGCAACTTGCTCTGCGGTACAGCCTTGTGACGTCGCAGGTGCCGTACTACAGATACGTTCTAGAGACAATTCTGGAGAATGGCGGTGTCACATAGAACTGGGACAGATCCATCATCACAGATAGGACTATTATTCTGCCGCGCAATTTATAAACGCAGTAAAGAACACTAGCACGCAATTTATAAATGCAGTAAAGAACATGTGAACGACATGTTCTTTACGTCTTTTATAAATTGCGCGGTAGTGTTCTTTACTGCGTTTATAAATTGCGTGGCAGTATTGCCAATAAGCCTGATATCGTGTTGGTGGATAGCCACGATCGCCGGGCAGTGATCGTCGACGTTGCTGTCCCACATGATGACAACCTTGCGACAGTTAAAAAGGCAAGGAAATTAAATACCTACCTTGATCTAGCACACGAGGTTGTTGATATGTGGGACGGGTACACTACATAAATACGAAAAACTTTCAAAATACCGATTTTCATAATTCCGAAAATAACAACTCCGATTTATCATAACTCCTATTTTTATAATTCCTAAATTTCAATTTTAAAGAAAGTATGAAGTATGGTATGTCGGAATGTCGTTTTTCGGACCGAGAACCCTTCGAGCATTTGACACTTCGAATCTATGAAAATCGGAAAACTAACATTCATCGCATTTACGACTTTCGTGGAATAAATTTCGTGATTTTTAATAATAGACATTATGATTCTTAGACATTATGAAATTAGGATTTTTGAAAATCGGAACATCGAAATTTGGAATAAAATATTTCGGAGTATTTGGGTGGAGCATGTGGGACATCAATTCGGCGGTTACTGTACCGATTATCGTTTCTGGCCATGGTTTGGTTGCCAAGAGCCTCGACCTTTCAACGACTCAAGCCTCATCTTAAGAGGCTTGCGTTAGGTAGTTGGGTCAAGAGTCAGGATCAGAAGGCAGTGCTCATGGAGACTGCACTTCTCTCTATCTGGAGCCTTGTTCATCAGTAGCATGGACCCTGCTCTCGTTGCCGATGGGGCCTCTATTTTTTATATTTATAAATGTAGAGAGGCTTTATGTATTGGGCAGGTCAGAAGTACCCTAAACCGGCGAACATGTATAAAGAATATAATGACAGTAGTCGTGGCAAAAGAGGTGTGCAAAGATCGTGACAAATGGAAATCCGTTTTCTCTGCCTACCCCTCTGGAAAACAGGCGTGTGTCTATGTATGTATGTATATTCTTCTAATTAACTGTATATTTATAAATGTTTATAATAAGAATTAAAAATGAATAACGCAGGTAATAATATAATTATAATATCCTGGGACATTATTCACGAACGGCCATCTGATTCCAAATTAAGCAGAATTAGTAATATGGAAATCAGATAACTGATAATACATATACTACTTCTGTAAATACATGCTTATATAGATAATTACACCCAGATACAGGACAAACAGACAAATATCTGTCCTTGTACGGGAATCAAACCCACGAACTGCGGCGTCAAAGTCAAGCTTCTACCAACCACGCCAACAGGCCCGTCAAAAATTAAACAATAGAAAAGTTGTATGTTTATGTTAAGGTCAATTAAAAGTTCTCGCTCATACTATATTAACTTTTAGTCATTTAAGGCAGTACTGGCACTAGTTATAATGATGATGATTAATCAATACAATGCTGATTAATATGTATGTATGTATTCGTAAATTTAAGAGAAATATTTAATACACAAGATCTTTTTCACTTATGAAGCGGTCATATTAAAAGGTTCAATGTCAAACCTCTGGCAAGCACTATTATACAGATTAGATGGCAAGCCTAAGCAGAAACGAGGTATGTCAATAGATATTCTGTGCGGCTGGAGTATGAAGAAGTTGGTATCTTTGAAGTAACACATGTATATCTATATATATGTAAAATTCACACATAAAACGTGAAAGTTTGTAAGTATGGATGGATGGTTGTTTGTTACTCTTTCACGTAAAAACTACTGATTGGATTTTAATGAAACTTCACAATAATATAGCTTAAACATCAGAATAACACATAGGCTACAATTTATAAAGCTATTGTTGTTAAGTAGGAAAAAATCTACCATTTGCCAGATATTCCGGCGTGCACTGCCAAAACCGCTAGAGGTACACATTCTACTAATATTATAAATGGGAAAGATTGCGAGTATAGATATATGATTGTATATATATATTTTTTTTATATAAATCTAGGGACAATGTCACACAGATCATCCTAGCCCCAAACTAAGCAAAGCTTGTACTATGGGTACCAGGCGACGATATACATACTTATATAGATAGATAAATACTTAAATACATAGAAAACATCCATGACTCAGAAACAAATATTCGTGCTCATCACACAAATATTTGCACTTACCGGGATTTGAACCCAGGACCACCAGCTTCGTAGGCAGGAGCAATACCAACTAGGCTACGGTGCAACGGTGTACGGCAAAATTAACACCCTGTATTCTTTATTATATCACCCTACTATGCGTGTTCCGATACATAGCGATAATAGGCTGACTTGTTGGTCGTGCGGCAGCGTGCGTAACTAAAACTGTAGGCCTATTTTTATCTTCTCGGTTTTAGAACTTATGTGTCCTTATCCCTGTATGTTTTCCGCCCCATACGATTATGGGAATTACTGACTAAACGACACAGTACTACCAGACTAACATACACGTGCTCTATAAAATTTTCTACGCAGTCTGCTGTGTGGTGACGGCGATAAATATCAGAATCAGAATATCATCACCCCATCTCATCCCGTGGGGGGCGTAGAAGTCGACCCAAGGGAATATCTACCTGAGGAAGGGCAGCAGCTTCCTTCTGATTACTATGACTATCTTACTGCGATCGCCAACCCGCCTGCCAAGCGTGGCGATTATGGCATATCCCCTCAAGACGATTCTTGAGGGAGGCTTGTCCAGCAGTGGACTTATTTAGCTGTAATGATGATGATGATGATGAATCTAGGTTACGTAGCCGAATTTGCCTCGTTGGTCTAGCGGTAGCGTGTTCAACCGCAGATAACAAGGTTCAAATCCTGGGTCGGGCCGAAAGTGATTTTGGGATTTTTCTTAATCTTAAATCTTGGCGGTATTATACCCCTGTGCCTCGGAGAGCACGTAAAGCCGTCGGTCCTGTACCTGACTTCTTTCCGGTCGTGTCGCTAGTCGTCCCATCGGATCATGAGAGTGAAGGAAGAGAAAGTGCTCCTGTGTTTGCACACACACTTGAGCACTATAATATGTCCCCCCAGATGGCTAGTCTCCTTTAAGACTGGCCGCCGTGGCCGGATCACGGCTAGGAGGACATTACATTATTTATTATGTTTTCCGGCCCATACTATTATGGGAATTACTGACTAAACGACACAGTACCTACCAGACTAACATACACGTGCTCTATAAAATTTTAAAAGTAAACTAGTTCACGTAGCCGAATTTGCTTATGCCTACATATGTATATAGTGTCCGAGATCTTATCTTGTTTTGGGGTGTACTTGTGTACAGCACTTCGACCCTTCAGGATCTTTTGTACAGTCAGCTCCAAAAGTCGATGAACAGAATGTATATTTAACAGTACAGTTACGGCGTCAAATCAGGGTAATCTAATGATATATTTAATGGATGTGCTGGCGTCTGTACAGACTTTTTATCCATTAAATATTATCATCAGATTACCCTGATTTGACGCCGTAACTGTACTGTTAAATATACATTCTGTTCATCGACTTTTGGAGCTGACTGTACTATCCCCCACTGGTTTTATTCTATCCCTAGAGCCCTGAATGAAGTCTTCACATAATCCAGTACGCTTCTTAGAGGTATATCCTTGTAGTCACCTGGTTCTGGATATGCCAGCCCCAGGATGGCCATTCTGTGTCTTGCCAATGCATCGCATTTTCATATTATATGCAGCATTGTTTCATTTTCTTCCCCACAGGTCCTGCAGATCGGGCTATTGTGTGTCCGGGATCACTGTATATGTAGACATATAGTACCTATGGCCTGGGGCACTACCGGTTAAGTCGCCGAACATCGATTTCTTAAATGGCGTTCAAATAAATAAAGGTTAAACATTACTCCATCAATCGTTAAATCGGCTTCCATGAGCACATGTGACATGTCATAAATGGTCCGGAATCGACTGTCAACGTTGAAGCCGCTTTAACGATTGATGAAGTAATTTTTAACCTTTATTTATATGAACGCCATTTAAGAAATCGATGTTCGGTGACTTAGCCGGTAGAGCCCCTGTACTGTCAACTGTCATAACCCTAGTATCACGCCTGGGGCAGCCGTCTGCAGTATTTCTCAATGCCGTTTTCTTTAATTATACTTTCATTCTTGTTTTGTTTATTATTAGTTACGCTTGGGTTAATCTAGTTAGTTATAGATATAATTTCTTTAATTTAATTACTATATCACACTAACTGTCATCATAATATAATTTGTAATTATACTTTCATTCTTGTTTTGTTTATTATTAGTTACGGTTGGGTTAATCTAGTTAGTTATAGATATAATTTCTTTAATTTAATTACTATATCACATTAACTGTCATCATAATATAATTTGTAATTATACTTTCATTCTTGTTTTGTTTATTATTAGTTACGGTTGGGTTAATCTAGTTAGTTATAGATATAATTTCTTTAATTTAATTACTATATCACACTAACTGTCATCATAATATAATTTGTAATTATACTTTCATTCTTGTTTTGTTTATTATTAGTTACGGTTGGGTTAATCTAGTTAGTTATAGATATAATTTCTTTAATTTAATTACTATATCACATTAACTGTCATCATAATATAATTTGTAATTATACTTTCATTCTTGTTTTGTTTATTATTAGTTACGGTTGGGTTAATCTAGTTAGTTATAGATATAATTTCTTTAATTTAATTACTATATCACACTAACTGTCATCATAATATAATTTGTAATTATACTTTCATTCTTGTTTTGTTTATTATTAGTTACGCTTGGGTTAATCTAGTTAGTTATAGATATAATTTCTTTAATTTAATTACTATATCACATTAACTGTCATCATAATATAATTTGTAAATGTAATATAAATATAATTTATTATTTTAATGTTTATTTTTTATATTGTAGGTACTTAGTTTAATCTTATATAACTGTTAAATGTGGCGGTTATTATATACGCCGTTATTGTCATATGCATCAGTGAGTGTTATAATATTTGCTATGTGAATTGTTAATGTTTATGATGTGGCTGTACTCAATAAATAAATAAAAATAAAAATGCCGTCGGACGCCGCGAGTCCCTATCACCTTGCCGTGACGTGAATATAATAATATCCTGGGACATTTTTTTTTATTTATTTATTTATGTACACACAGTAAAAAATAAATAAAAGCAAGCATACAAAATGAAACGGTACAAAGGCACTGTTTATTTCTAATGAAATCTCTTCCAACAGGCCCGCGAGAGGAGATATAGTATGAACGAGAAATTGTGTGTAGGTTATGCCTATTACAGTCCACTAGCGCCGCCAAACGAAAAAATGTCATAACTCGTAAATAGAATCAAAAATACAAAATGTGGTCTATTATTACTGTAGAAAAGGCAATAACGTAATTTTATAACACATTGTCAACACTTGAAATATAGCTGTTTAGCTAAAGCGTGCATTTGTAACAAAAACGGCCGTTTATGTTTTGAATGCACGATTTAGCTAAACAGCTATATTTCAAGTGTTGATAAGGTGTTATACAATTACGTTATTGCCTTTACCACAGTAATAATAGAACATATTTTGTATTTTTGATTCTATTTACGAGTTATGACATTTTTTCGATTGGCGGCGCTAGTGGACTGTAAAAGGCCCCTTAAATAAAAACTCAGTAGTCAGAAGAATATAAATAAACTTACATGCAAATACTTAAATAAATACATGAACAGTTCTAAATATACAACCAATACAATAAATAAATATATATTAACATAGATAGAGAAAATGTAATTTCACTCGTTTTTTAAATAACGTAAGAGTGTCACATTATTCACACACGGCCATTCTGATCCCAAATTAAGCAGAATTTAACTATGGCAATCATATAGCTGATATACAACATATACTACTTTTCTTTTATAAATACAACACATACTTATTAAATATAGATAATTAGCCCCAGACACAGGACAAATAAACATGCACACAAATATTCTGTCCTGGGTAAGAACCGAATCCACGACCTGCGGCGTGAAAGGCAAGCATTTACCAACCACGCCAAATAGCCAGTCAAATGCACCCGCGGAGAATGTTCAGACGCCAGCACATCAAGCTACGCCAATCTGTCAAATTTCCCCAATCCCAATCTGTTAAATTTCCCCAATTGAAAGTGAACCTTGCGCGTTTGTGATAAAGTTGAAAATCTATAAAAGAAATTTGACAGATTGGGATAGCTGGATGTGCTGGTGTCTGTATTAATTGTGAACGGGTTTGCTCTAAGACGGCCATCGGCGTTCTGCTTTTTAACACACACTTAGCTCACAACACACACACACACACTGTTTCTCGTCTGCGAGTTCAAAGTGGTACGCACATTAACACTACAATACTTTTGCGAAGTTGGGTAGTCAAATATTGGTCGCTGCTGGTTATCGAAATTTAGAAAAATATGGGTAGCCCAAAAGCCGTGGCCCATAATTGTCTCCTTTTAAAATTATACATAGTCATAACTACGTAAGTAGGTACATGCTTATCAAAATTGTCAAGGGTGACAGATGTCTCGACATTAGATCCTAATAAAATAAAAAAATCTCGGATGAAAGAATCGACTTCTGTAACTGAGGTCGTGCTAAACATTTATCATTGGTGGTTCAGCTTCAGCGCATTCAACCGTAACATTCACTATACTTATCTTGTCTAAATTTAGATTTTATATCAGACAAGCTGTGCCCCGCGATTTTACCCGCGTCATTTTTTATAAATTATCACAGCGCCGCCCCCGTAGGTGATAGCATGATAATATGTAGCCTATATGTTGACCCGACGAATATTCATGCAAAATTTGGAGTAAATCCATATTACGGATGATATGCGGCTGGGTATGGAGTTTGGAAAGTTGACGGTGCTTGCGCTGCTAGACTTTAGCAACGCATTCAACACTATGGACTTCGACATTCTGCTTGGCATATTACGCTCTCTTAACATATCTCCAACGGCAATTGATTGGATTCGTATTTACCTGTT
Source organism: Pseudoips prasinana (assembly GCA_951640165.1). NCBI lineage: Eukaryota > Metazoa > Arthropoda > Insecta > Lepidoptera > Nolidae > Pseudoips > Pseudoips prasinana. Next base: position 8,763,957 of record OX621259.1, on the reverse strand, counting down.
TGGTCGTCGGCAACGTATTTGCATCGAGGAGTCTTATTCTTCGTGGTGCTATACTAGTTCAGGCATGCCACAGGGTGGCGTTTTATCACCATTACTCTTCACGATATATATAAATTGTATTTCCTTTAATTTAACTTCTTTGTCGTTTAGTTTTCAGATAGCCGTGTGTGAATAATGTCGCAGGATATTATTATATTTTACATAGCTGTAGACTGCGTGCGTTGCTACGGCAATTTATAAGATGTATATGAAATTCATTGGAATTATAGTAACGCCATCTGTCGATCATTGGTCGTACCAACTTAGAAATCTTCGTGGGCTCATGCACTAGACTGCTTAAGATCATGACATGATCAAATGCTTAGTTTACGATTCTATAAAGGACATACAGACAAACATACATTTTTATATACTTAAGTATATAAGATTCAAAATAATATTTGTTAGTAACAGAGTTAGTGTCAAAATACAAACTCATTATGATGGCCATGTTCAAGTCATAATTAGACGCGTTTTACCTGAAATAAAACGCATATTAAACTACTTACCTTAATTTCCTTTATAGATTTTCAACTTTAGGTATCACAAAAGCATAAGGTTCACTTTCAATTGGGGAAATTTGACAGATTGGGGTAGCTGGATATTTAATAGGCTTTATATTTAATAGATTATACAAGGCTTAGCTTAATTTTAACTAAGTATAGGTACTCAGTTCCTATGCATTTTTAATTATACGAGATCACAGCATGCAAAATGTTATGAAGACGTAGGTATCTACAAAACGAAATAAATAAATAAAATTAGATGGATAAAAAATACTTAAATATTAATTATGAATAAAAAGGAGGAGACTCGATGCTACAGTCAAACAGGTACCACGGTTGTGGGACATATGCATAAACTGTTATAATACACATATTTGTAAAATAAATAAATAATAAAAAAATAATGCAACACAATTAAAAACTGAAAATAAAGAAGAAATTAAATAAATCTAGCTTGATGATTCTCGAGTTTTCAAAAAACATTAAGTTTAAGGAAAACTTACAGTATCTCTTTAAGTTTTGGGGGGCCTGGAGTGCTAAAATACAGGCCTAGGCTTAGCTTAGACTCCAGATCTCCCACAAGTTACAAATTTTGTCAAACCTTTTGTCAACTGTACCTATTTGCTAATACCTAAGAATGTATTTTGTGGAGATGAAATAAACCATTTTTATTATTATTATTTAAATATGCCAAGCGAATTATGAAATATGTCTATGCCTATATTAAAAAATATGTCTATGGCTATATGATTTAGAAATGAGTGCAAGTTATGGTGGCTAACAAAATAATAGGCGGTAATCGCATTAAATACTTACTAAAATTATAAATGCGAAAGTTTATTTGTATGGATGTCGTTACTCTTTCACGCAAAAACCTGAACAGATTTTGATAATTTGATACTTTGTAGTAATTTCCGACTAGTACATAGGCTATCTATGCATATAATAAAATCGTAGAAAAGTCAAAACTGTACATATAATTGAAGTTATACTTCTTTTGGCGCGATGGAGAAAAATGATGAGAGTGAATTTTTACGATGCGCGCGCACACCGACACCAAAAAATTTAACAGCACGAAGTTAGTTCTAGGTGGTATGACAGTGAATTTTTACGATGCGCGCGCATCGTGCGCGATCTACAATCGATATTGAAGCCAAAAACATAGTTTATAGAAGTTTTGTCTATTTGTCGGTCTGTATGTAGTCCGGGCTAAACTCAAAAAGTACGCATGGATTTACTTCAAATTTTGCATGAATATTACTAAGAGGTCGGATCAACATATAGGCTACATATTATCACATACGGGGAGGAGCTGTGATAATTTATAAAATTTAACGCGGGTAAAACCGCCGGGTACAGCTAGTAATTAAAAAAAAAACAACTTCGCTTAAGTTAATAACATTCCGCAAGCTTCCTGCAAAAATATAAATTTGTTTCTCAAATAGCGGAGATTTCGGTGTACTTACATACGATATTAAAACCGGCCAAGTGCGAATCGGGTCTGGTCGTCACGCACGAAGTGTTCCGTCTATATCTATAAAACCGAGCAAAAAATTCACGTTTGTTGTATGGGAGCCCCCTTAAATATTTATTTTATTTTATTTTTTATTTGTTGTTACAGCGGCAACAGAAATACATCATCTGTGAAAATTTCAACTGTCTAACTATCACGGTTGATGAGATACAGCCTGGTGACAGACGGACATACTGACATGACAGCGAAGTCTTGGTAATAGGGTCCCGTTTTACCCTTTGCGTACGGAACCCTGAAAACGATAAAATAGAGAAACTACCTCTTTTTTTGAAGTAGGTAGGTAATAACGTTGACTAAGTCGCTGTTATGCGAACGCAATAACGTTACGCGAGCAACTTCCAAAAACATCATTAATAAGTAACTATTTAAGGTTATGTTCAATTTGACTATTTGAGACTTTGTAACCAACCTATCCCAAAGTGTGAACGAAACCATTGCGACTTCTAACTCCATTGAACAACGCCATCTAGCATCACACGTCTCAACTTACTGTTACTCAATGTTCCAGATACAGAATAATAGCATTCAAATAAAACTTGTAACCTAACACTGATTTGTTATCTGGAAATGCATGTTATTTTTTTAACCTTCTCAAAATGGTGGTAGGCGATAGGGTATCGAACTGATAATATTTCATTTATTTAAGATAGCAAACTTAATAAAGAAAAAGGTACTAATAGTAGGGGATCGGATTGATATTCAATTTATTGAAGATAGCAAACTTAAAACGAAATAGGAATAAATATATATTCTGAAATTATACAATATACTAGCGAAAAAGATCTCTCTAGAATGAATTTGTACTCTTTTCAATGATCTTTTTTTCTGACTACGACCTAAACTGATCACCGTTTTGCTGCTTGCAAGTGACGGCAGTAGAGCTCACTTCTTTTAATGCCGCCGCCTCTTTAAGCGGGCTCAGCTCCCTCCCATCCCATTCGGCGGTTTCTTTTAGTTTTGGAGCACGACTGCCTCACGGACATTCCTCCCCTATTTTTTATAATAATATCCTGGGAATAGATCTGTTGGTGTTGTGCCGGGATGCCGGGTGTGAGCCTGGGATATTATTATCACACACGGCCATCTGATCACTAATTGAGCAGAGCTTGTACTATGGAAACCAAATAGCTGATATATTAAATATACTACTTTTCTTTCGTAAATACATACTTATATAGATAATTATACCCCGTTCATGCACACTAGCTCCTGGGTGGGAGTTGATGCCACGACCTTCGCCAAAAATTTACCAACCACGCCAACCGGCCGTCTAAAATATCGCCGCGCAGGGCGTCGTAATTACTGACTTACAAGAGGGCTACCGACCGCCTTAGACTAATATAAACAATATATATATGAATAATCAGCGTGCCAATGCTATTCTGCACAATTTAGTAAAATATTGCTAAATAAATTATTGCTATTTTCTTTAATAGTGATACTAGTGAAGAAAATAGCTAAACTACGGTTTATGCTTAGGTTCTTATATCCTGTAATCGACTACGGATACACCTCTACAATAAACCGGTTTTATTGTTTTGTCACCAAGTCGTGTCACGTCACTAATGACAAAGACAATTTTGGAAGGGTAACTCTACTCTACATTGTTTATGGTATGCGAATTGGGTCGATTATGTCATGGCGGGTTAGATGTTTTCGGCAGTTGATTTTTATTGAATTTGTTTTGAATTACGCCGTAAATGATCTCGTTTCTAACGCTGTCGTTTAAAATTAAGCCTATTTGTACATTAGTAATCTTTTTATAAACTATTCAAATGCTGAAACGGTTGCAAATGGGCCTTCGCGCGTTCATGCTGCTCGCATCTAAAGTATGGAGTTGTTTTTGTTATATGTTTAAGAAGCAATATCGAGCGGTAAATAGAAATTTTAATGTCTACGTTATTGTGTGTTTGTTATATTTTTACGCAGACTCAAATCTCACGTGGCATTTGGTTTTCAGTTGGCTCAATATCAATCCGTCAAATATGAGATGTATCCACTTTCGCCAGTATCTAGACACAGGCTGAGTGAGTATAATTTATCTTTACGATAAACGATTTGTAATCTCTATGGTTATCTATTTTATGTAAATATTATCATGTAGTATCATAAGATCTTAGTTAATTTGGTTGGCAAAAATAATTTGTAAACACTGTTTACGAGACGGAAATTGTTATTAGCACTGCATTTAGAAACCTAGAAAAACGTGTGAATACATTTATTCTATTTCGGTTGTTTCTTTATGCTGTTGTATGGTTAGATGCTAATTGTTATTTCATCTTGACAACATTTATATAGTCACCTAGTTTCTAATCTATTGCAAATTGACTATTCTATATTTATGTTTCAGTTTCTCAGTATCTGAAAACTAACAAGTATGGTCAATATAGATTTTTTTTTTTAATTTGGGTAGCTGTGGTAGCAGGCAACGTAGCTTGTAGTACCAACAGCCCATGGGGTAGAAAGGTTTTAGAGTGGTAATTACAGGTGGAGGCAGCAGGGTAGGTAGCCGCCCTACAAGATAGACCAATGATCTTGTGAGGTTCGTTGGAAGCCTCAAGATGCATATAGCACACAACTGGCAGTTGTGGAGATCTGTGGGGATGGCCTTTGTCCATATTCTTTCAGACTTTTGCTAAATATATATGTCTGTACAAGCTGTTCTGTGGTTTCCCCCGCATTAAAATGGTTTTGGTGTAAAAGGGTAACAAACATACATCAACATATATACTCACAAACTTTTGCATTTACAATATTAGTAGGACCTCTAGTGGTTTTGGCACGCCAGAATAGCTCGCAGTTGGTAGATTTTTCCTACTTAGTTGACACTTATCGTCATATTTGGTACAATTCACACAATATCTTTATAAATTGTAGCCTATGTGTTATTCTGATGTATAAGCTACATTATTGTAAAGTTTCATTGTCAGCCATTCAGTAGTTTTTATGTGAAAGAGTAACAAATATCCATCCATCCATACTTACAAACTTTCACGTTTTATAATATTAGTAGGATATATGTCACACTTACATATATCAATATCTTTGTTAGAATAGGTTAAGAGACAGGACTAATTGCTGTGCATTTGTTCAAATTTTATTTTGTGGTGGTTGCTGTTAGCACTTCTATATGAAACAGAAGATTTATCTACTGAGGCTGCAAGCCAAAATGTCAAATGATCAGAATTAAAAAAATTGCATTACATGTAGAGAATCTTTTTTGTAAACACATTGTAAAAACTAAAATTGATTCATGTAGTAAAAAAATGTATATTATAAAGTCCTATTAACGCGCACAAATGTTAAATAATGCCTTACTTCAGTTAATGATGTGCCTGTTGGGTAGTAAATGCTTGCTTTTGTCATGGGTTTGGTTCTCTCCCAGGACAGATATTTGTGTGCAAGAACATGTCTGTTTGTCCTGAGTCTGGGTGTCATTATCTATATAAGTAGTAGGTATTTACAAAAGAAAAGTAGTATATGTAATATATCAGTTATCTGGTTCCCATAGTACAAGCTCTGCTTAGTTTGGGATCAAATGGCTGTGTGTAAATAATGTCCCAGGATATTACCATATCATATCATTATCCATTTGATCAGTTACTTGGTCAATACATCAACCAATGCGCATAGAACATATTGAAATTCATTGAAATACATACTGCTACAAAGTTTGTAGCTCTTGAATAGAAGAATGTTTGAAAGGTTGTCATAGTAACCATAATCAATAAATAAAGAATATAACTTTTGTCATCAGCATCATACAAAGTCCCCAAAGATATCCACAAAGTGCTATCTATGATTAGGGTAGTGTCATAATTACCATACTTGTCAGATGGGTAGTGAAAGCATTATGATGGTCATATTACACAGAAGAAGAAATATGCCTGCTGCATGTTCTCTACATGCAGCAGGCATATTTCTGATCTTTCATATCTCTTTCTGAGTGATGTTTTTTTAAAAATAGTAGCTAAGTAAGTTGTTATTTGAGGGCTCTTTATTTAAAGGTTTCCCAAATATTTATGTGATAAAACAGGCCATAGGACAACTAGTTTATTTATTTATTTACTTAAATTAAAATGTAGAACACCAATTACAGTACTTAAAGATAATTATTACAATGATCAATTGAAATATTAATAAGCGAACATAAATATTGATTATAAAACACAATCGTACATCATTCTCACAGAAACGCAAACATTCTGACAATATTTCCGACCATCCATCCGCAAACAAATCACAGTCAGGATTGACACACAGGAAATGATGGATTATGTATTTATGGAACTTTATGATTATATTTATGTAGGTATGGCATATAAAGACTGGGAAGCTATATATATAAAACACATGTGGATAATGATGTCACTATTCACAGCAGAATATCTGAATGTTATTCTTTTACAATGTTAGGCATTGTTTGTATCGGTGATTGCCTGACTTGTTCGCTCTTAGTTGGTTTAGCTGGAGAAAATGAGGTCCTGAGTCCATATAAAAAAAAAAAAATTAAAATATAATTTATTTGCAGTCCAGTTTTTACAAGTAGGTACTTACAGTGATAGTCTCACTAGGCAATGCCTGTATCGAGGCTATCGATGTGATACAATTACAAGCTAGGACTTCTACTACAGTTAGATATTAAACTTTAATTAAATGGAAACTAAATTCGATTTATAACAATAATAATTAAATTCAACTAAATAGGTAGGTACAATGGATTAAATAATAACTTAAATAAATTCATTTAGAAATAACCAAAGTGTGAGAAAAGGTTACTGTATGTGTATGTGCGGGTTGGAGTATGTGTGAATATTATACCCAGCATATATAATATTATATACGCTGGGTGGGCTCATAGAGTGATTTTTCTGTATCAGCTTGAAATCTGGGAATTGGTGGAATTACACCCCTGTGCCCCAGAGAGTGCATTAAACCATCTCAACCTTACCTTTATTAGTTTGTGTCAATAGTCAACCCATTGAATAGATGTGTTTGCACATATGATGTCTTCCCGGTCGAATTTCGGCCCCAGGGGCTATTCTCAATGGAGATTAGCTAATTGCGCAGGACATATTATAGTGCGCAAACCCAGGGCCACTTTCTATTCCATCACTCTCATGATCCGATGGGATGACTAGCGACACGACCGGAAAGAGGTCAGGTACAGGACCGACGGCTTTACGTGCTCTCCAAGGCACGGGGGTGAGTACCGCCAACTTCCATACTTCAGGATGATACTAAATTTCTATTTTACGGAAATATCCCAAAATCACTTTTTGGCGCCACCCGGGATTTTAACCCAGGACCTCATTTTCTGAGATTGAACACGCTACCGCTAGCCCAACGAGTAATACTAATAAACTAGCAATATGTCCCACACAGATGGCTCGTCTTCATTGAGACTGACCACCATGGCATTGGTTATCCAGGCAAAATAATTGTGACGGTGAGAACTAGTGTTGAAAATGACTAAAGTGACTGAATTAGACTGACTGTCATTTACGGTCAAATTGGTCAAAAATGGTCATTAACTGTCAAAAATGGTCATTTTCGGTCAATTTGATTTAAGTACCTTTTAAGTTTTTGTCGTTGATAAAAGTCTACAACTTCTAAATTGAAACTAAAAAGTGGTTTTTATGACTTATAGTATTATTATATAGTGTTAATAATCATTTCACATTTCTAATCATGCGTGCATTTAAGACAAAATGGCAACGTCGCATCGCCTCGCGCATCGACTTTGATGTCGTCTTATCCTCTCATGATATAATAGAAAATAAAACTTCTAAATTGGGTACCTAAATAAATAAATAATTGAGTGGTAGTCGGGAATAGACAATAATATTTGAGTCAAATTGACTGAATTTGACAGTAAATGACCGGTCATTTAAGGTTTATGACAATTGTGACTGACAATTTACATCTCTAGTGAGAACTATGCTACCATGCCACTCGGTAACATAATAGTAGACTGGTAGGTTATGTTGTGACAACATGACAAGTAATCAGTTCACTTCCTGTCAACATTAATTTACTGTACAACTTATTATTACTCCTAAGTAAATTTACTCTGTCCTCTCACTGGAAGAATAAGAATATAAATATGTAAAATGAAACTCATTCAGTCATTCATCATCATCATCATATCAGCCGAAAGACGTCCACTGCTGGACAAAGATCTCCACAATTGCCGGTCTTGCGCTTTTCGCATCCAGCAGTTTCCAGCGACCCACAAGATCATCGGTCCACCTTGTAGGGGGCCTGCCCACGCTGCGTCTTCCGGTTCGTGGTCGCCACTCGAGAACCTTTCTGCCCCAACGGTCGGTTCTACGAGCTATGTGCCCCGCCCACTGCCACTTCAGTTTTGCAATTCTTCGGGCTATGTCGGTGACTTTGGTTCGCCTGCGGATTTCGACATTTCTGATTCGATCCAGTCATTATTCGTATACTTTTCTATATTTTTCAAAAATATTTGAAAACCTAAAATCCAGATTAATAAAACACTTAAACTTAAATAGAGTTCTGAGCAGAAGACAGTTTGGATACCAAAAAATGTTGGGACACAAGACGCAATATACTGCTTAGTTAATTTGACGGTCACCGTAGCCTAGTTGGTAGTGCTTCTACCTACGAAGCTGGTGGTCCTCGGTTCGAATCCCGGTAAGTGCAAATATTTGTGTGATGAGCACGAATATTTGTTTCTGAGTCATGGATGTTTTCTATGTATTTAAGTATTTATTTATCTATATAAGTATGTATATCGTCGCCTGGAACCCATAGTACAAGCTTTGCTTAGTTTGGGGCTAGGATGATCTGTGTGACATTGTTCCTAGATATTATTATTAATGACGTAGTAAGTAGGTTAAATAGTAAACATATAGTGGCAGGTCTTTTCTTAGACCTAAGCTCAGCATTTGACTCAGTGGATCACCATCTACTGTTACAGAAACTAGAAGAACACTATGGTGTTAGAGATAAAGCTTTTAAGCTTATTGCGTCTTACTTAAAGAATAGAAAAATGTTTGTAGAGATTGCATCTTTAGTAAACTAGTTGTGCCCCGCGGTTTTACCCGCGTTAAATTTTATAAATTATCACAGCTCCTCCCCCGTAGGTGATAGCGTAATATGTAGCCTATATGTTGACCCAACCTCTTAGTAATTTTGTGTGTAATTTTCTATATAAGTTACCTGATTTCCATAGTATAAGCTTTGCTTAATTTGGGATTGGGAGGCTGTGTGGTAATAATTCCCCAGGATATTATTATTATTAAATATACGCGCAGAAGTACTAGATGCTCTCACCAGTCCGGAAGCGATCGGCGAGGTTAAGCAAGTAGGCTCATGGTCAGACCGTAGATGGGTGACCACCAAAGTGCTTTAATTTCTGAGCTTCTCCGTGCTTCGGAGGGCACGTTAAGCCGTCGGTCCCGGTGTAGTCATTAGAGAAACATTGCCATGTCAGAGGCCTACTGCCCAGTAGGCCTCTGACATGGCTTGAACACCTCTTAACGCTTTACAAGGCAGTAGGTATATTTCTAATTTATTGGTTTTGGACCTTATTATAAGCTAATAGAGTTCAAAATGTGGTGGTAACTATATCCCCACTGCCCGGGAAAGGGTTAAACTAGGGTAACCACTGCTCTTATAAGTAAGTTAGTACTTCTTAAGAACAAATTACAAGTACATATTCACAACTTTCTGGTCTTTATAAAGTTCCCAGAATACTAGCAACATTACCAAACTGTATGGGAATATTTATTCATTGGGCAAAATAATATAATATTATAGATATATTAATATAATATATATGTAAAATAATTTATATCGCATTATACAAGATGTAATTGTTATTAACGCACATCCTGAAAATAGTTTGTTCAGAATTGTTTACTGAATCGATTTATATCATTTTTATTATAGGTAATTTATTTTTCCAAATAATTCACACTACAGAAATTATTGTTAAATTAACTTGTTAAATTAACCCTGTACAGTCAAAACAAATTGAAATGGACCGTAAGTCAAAGTAATAAGACTTATAATCACAGTTTTATTTATATACATACAAATTCCATCATTCAATACAAAATAAAGAAAAATAAACTTTATTCCAAGAAACTAATTTAGTAAATAACAATGCATGTACATGTTAAATTAAAAATTCCGCGTATGTATTATGTTTAAACATAATATTCTAATTGGAGTGTTTGAAGGTGTGCGTTAATTACGTTACATGTTGTATATTAAAATAATATATATGTAAAATAATTTATATTGCATTATATGTAGGTTTTATTTTAGTTTTCTACAAATTGTTTTTGTGGCCAATTATTACACAATGACTTATTTGACCCCAATCAGAACTCCTGTAACTCGGTAAGATATTCTATTTGCATTTACATTTGATGATCCTGTAGGCATTTAGATCAGAAATATATTTAATATGACATTTTACCCGACTAAAAATAGATACAAGGAAAATGTATATAAATACACTATGACTAATTATGTGTACTTATCATAATAATATCCTGGGACATTATTCACCCATGTGTTACGCACTCGTAGGTTCTGCACATTAAAACTCCGACATATTTTCCACACACAATATTTAATCGAACAGAGTAACGTTCTCATCTACAGTCGTACAAAGAATGCCTCCTTAATAATTCTCCTACCCTATTTATACTTTTATCAGTGACAACCATTTGAAAGTATAGTATCGATTATTAATAGTTTTAAGATGTAAAATTATTATAGAATTATTATAGTAATTAATAAAATGATAATCACTAATCAAATAAGTAATCATAGTATTATAACATAGCAGCTACGTCATAACCGTTGCGCGGCTATTGAGTGCTTGATAACACATGCTATGATCCCAAACTAAGCACAGCTTGTGCTATGGAAACCAGATAACTGATATACTACATATCGTCCCCGTAGTTGGAAAACTAAATAACTCTGATTTTGTAGTTCTGAGATAAACGCGATTTAGGGTTTTTTTTTTAGTTATTGTTCATTTGTAAGAAAATGTGGGACAATTTTGCTGTCGGCGATTTTATATTTTGTGGACCTGATAACCTTTCACATTATGCTTTAACAAACTGAACTCTATCTTTACCTATAACTAAATAACAAATAAAAAATCAAGTTGTTTAATTTTGCCACAACTGTTTTTATAACGTAACTGCAATTAGCTACTTATTTCGGCTATTTATTTAGTTTTCCTACAAGCTAAATACATGTGGTAGAGTCAAATTAGGTGAAATAAGTGCAGTTATTGAATTTATCATACTCGAAATATTTTTAAATGTAAAATTTAGTGGCTTTGTATGTTATTATTACTTTGATATTTTTTTACCTTTTGATGGGCACATATGAAATAAACGCTGTATTATGATATTAATAAAGTTATATTAAGGAATAAATAGAAAAGTTTATAAAAGGTGTATTGTTATCAGATACTTATCATGCCACATCCTTAAAAAATATACATTATCATCTTTATCATATCAGCCGAACTCCACAATTGCCGGTCTTGCGCTATTCGCACCCAGCGACCCGCACAAGATCATCGGCCCATCTTGTAGGGGGCCTGCGCACACTCTCTCCTCTTCCAGTTCGTGGTCACCTCTTGAGAACCTTTTTGCCCCAACGGCCGTCGGATCTATAAACTATGTGCCCGCCCACTGCCACTTCAGTTTTGCAATTCTTCGGACTATGTCGATGATTTTGGTTCGCCTGCGGATTTTGACACTTCTGATTCGATCCCGCAGGGAAACGTCAAGCATAGCCCTCTCCATTGCTCTTTGGGTGACCTTGAGCCTTCTAATAAGGCCCATAGTGAGCGACCACGTCTCTGTTCCGTAAGTCATCACTGGCAACACACACTGGTCGAAGACTTTCGACTTGAGAAACTGCGGTACTTTGGAAGAGAAAATGTTACGTAGCTTCCCGAACGCTGCCCATCCGAGTTGGATTCTACAATTGATCTCCTTTTCGAAGTTGGACCTACCTTGTTGGATGGTATGTCCTAGTCTCCAACCTTCAATTGAGTGGGTGCAATATGGACGTTTGACATGATTTTCGTCTTATCCATGTTCATTTATCAGACCCACTTGTTGAGAAACTCTGCTGAGGTCATCGAGCATTGTACCGAGATCTTCCATGGTCTCAGCCATGACTGCTCATTGGCAAATCGATGGTGAGTGATGTAATCGCCATTGACATTGCTAAAGCCTTTCCAGTCCAGAAGCTTGAAGACATCTCCCAATGCAGTGGTGAACAGTTTCAGAAATATAACATCTCCCCGTCTCACGCCTCGCTGTAAGTGGATAGGTTTCGAATTGTAGTCCTGGTGTCGCACTGACATAGTGGCGTTTTCATACAAACACTTTAATACCTCGATATACCGGTAGTCGATTACCACCGTTGGAGAGACCTGAGCACGGCCCAGGTTTCGATAGAATCAAAGGCTTTCTCACACTCCACAGACGGTAAACACAGTGGCTTGTTATACTTTTCGGCCTTCTACACAACTTGCCCCAGCGTATGTATGCGGTCTATGGTGCTAAAGCCTTTTCAGAAACCAGTTAGTTCGGGAGGCTGGAAGTCATCAAACCTGCGTGCGAGACGATTCGTAATGACCCTCGAAAGCAACTTGTAAACATGGCTCAGCAGTGTCGGCCTATAATTCTTCAATAGGGTTTTGTCACCCTTTTTGAAGAAGAGCACCATCACACTTCGTTGCCATGCTTGTGGAGTTGTTGTTAGTTTGACCATCTAGTATGACGGAGTTAAATAAGTTCTGATGGGCCCGTAGGATTGGTGTACCACCCGCCTTCAGAAGCTCTGCTGTAACTACATCCTCACCAAGCGCCTTGTTGTTCTTATGTTGTCTGAGAGCCATTCTAATCTCGTACAGGCTGACTTCCAGGATGTCTTCGGTGTAATGACGGGTTAGTCGTGCTCTGGGATCCGAGGCACTTTAGAGCCTTTGTTCCGCTTGATGGTCTCTTTCATACTAATTGTATTAAATTGACGCGTGAGGCGAGTCAAAGATTTTGAGATCTGTCTTTTGAGCCACCGGTATCTGGTAGCATGATCTGAGGAGTTCAGAACCATTTGTCTTTCTTCCATAAGTTGCAGGGTAAAGTCAGAGATCTTTTTAGTTCTGTTTGTACAGCGGGCCTTGAAGAATTTAGACCCAGCCGTATGGACAGCTTCTACAAGCTTGTCGTAGTATAAGTCCACTTGACTGCATGTGTGGCGTGGTGGCTGAGACAGTCGCCTCGCCGCTTCGTGTCGCGGGTTTTAATCCCGCGCCAGACAGCTATTTGTGTGACCCATAAATAGTTGTTCTGAGCCTGGATGTAATTTGTGTCCGTCTATTATGTTTTGTAAAGTACCTATAAGATTAGATTACCTAGTGCTAGGCATTCGAAACGGTTTTGCAATTAGAGCTAAAATGGTTCGGGGTTTTGGACGTGGATAGGTAAAGATCGGAGCGTAGACTTTATCAGTCGGGACCTCTGCAACTTGACATTAAGGTTCAATGAGCCTCTCACCAGTCTGTGATCGCTGCCGGTTTTATCCGCATTGAACATCTGTCGTCTCATCGACAAGATAAAGTCTATCTAATTTTTGGTTTTACCATCGGGGTTCACCCAGGTCCATTTGCGGTGATCCGACTTTCTGAATAAGGAATTCATCATTAAGAGTTCCTCCTTCTCCATGAAGTCGGCCAACATTTGGCCCCGGGGGTTCCGGTCTCCAGTTCCAAATTGCCCCACTCTCAGCCCATTACCGAATCGTTTGCCCAGCTTCGCGTCAAAGTCCACAAATGACCACAGTGAAAGGGTTTTAGAGCTATGTATGGCTCTTGATATATCCTCAACCTCACCGTCGGAGTTCGTCGAAGTCGGCGCGTATACCTGTATTACCTTCAACGAATACCGCTTGGTAATTCTGAGAATAAGTTACGCCACCCTGGTCGACACCCTCTCGATTTTCACTACGTTGTCCCAAGTGTTTGTCCCAAGGTGACACCACCTTGGGACCGTAGGTCGCCGTTGGTTCTGGAAATAGAGCAGGTTCCCGGATTTTAGGATTATCGTGCCCTCCCCCTCTCTTCGGACTTGAGACAATCTTATGATATCCCAATGTAACCTGTTCAGCTCCTCCTCCAGTTTGATGATCTTCTCGTCGGTCCGCTGTATGCGAGTGTTATATGTTGCCAGGGCCAGAGGTTGTTGGTTTTGGTAAAACGGCGTCTGCCGGGGGCTTTTAGCACCCCGGTTTCTATTTCCTTATTTTCTGTTTCTATTTCTGAATCTATTGTCTCAGCGAAATATAGTGTTCCATGATTCTTTTTCAGGGTAACCCGGTGAGACTTGTTCAATAAGGGTTTCAATAATTGCTCGAATTGTTATAATATTACTTGTTTCATCTTCAGAATCTCTCGACAAAATGGGGTTTATTCGTTCAAATCTCTTTACTCTTTTTTTCTTCTTATCCAATGAAATATTGATGTCTATTAAAGAACTGAGTTTCGTTTTTATTTTCTTCTTCTGTGTCCGGAATCCATGTATATCCAGAATCAGCAAAAGATTCTTCATCTGTTGAAGGTGGCGTTGGTTTGATACCCGAAATGGGACTTGAACCTCTTATTTCCTTTGATGACAACTTAAGTTATTTAATTTTATTTGCCTAGCATCTTATAATTAATCTTCATCTTGGTGTAGAAGAATTAAATAACACCAAATATTTATAAATTAGATCCGTTATATCAGAATTCTGGATAGCAGAATTAAATAAATAGAGTTATTTAGTTTTCCTCGAACTAAGTTAGTTTTGTAAAAAAAAAATGAAGTTGAGGAAAAATTCAACAACTCAAGTTATTTAACTTATTCGACATTCATCTTGTCATTTACATTCACCAGAGTTATTGATTTATTTACTGAGTTATTTAGTTTTCCTTTAAAAAAATTGTGTTTGTCTGAAGATATTTATTATTCCATCTGTCATGACCTGTCTGACAAAAATGGCTATATCTTTGGAACGGAATAAGATATGAAAATGCCTGTAAGGCTCAAATATGCGGCAGGTTTTAGGTGTTTTGAAAATAGGAAAAAGTCAAAATCGCCAAAATCGGACTTATTTAGTTTTCCAACTACGGGGACGATATACTCGTTTTCTTTTGTAAATACATATTTATTTATATAGATAACTAGCTGTGCTCGCGACTTTGTCCACACATTTTGTAATGACTCTGTAAATGTTACAACAGGATATCTCCAACCTTACTAACCTGCTATTTTCATACAAATTTCATCCCCTATTTTCATCGTTATTTTACACCCTTGAGGGTGATGATGATGTATTCCCGGCCGAATGTCGGCCACGGCGGCCATTCTCAATGGCCTGAGTCTGGCTGTAATCCTTACTAATACTGCACGTGTGGCGCAGCGGCTAAGACAGTAGCCTCGCCGCTTCGTGTCTCGGGTTCCAGTCCCGCACCGGACAACTATTTGTGTGGCCCATAAATAGTTGTTTGAATCTGGATGTAATTTGTGTCCGTCTATGTTTGTTAAGTATCTTGCGCCACATGGATTAGATTCCCTAATGCGGACGTTTTTTGACAAAAAATATTATAAATGCGAAAGTAACTCTGTCTTTCTGGTCAAACCTACTGAACCGATTAAATGAAAATGGGTACAGAGATCATCTAGAGCCTGACTTAGGCTACTTTTTAACACGATAAAAGGGTTGAAAGGGGGATGAAAAGTTGTATGGAAGTATCGTAATTTTTTAAGCTACAAGCTTTAAACTTATTTATAGGCTGTTGAGTTGAAATAAATATATATGACATTCAATGTTTGTAAAAGTTTTACCCTCCAGGGTGTCTACCTTGTTGGTCTAGCGGTAGCATGTTCAACCGCAGATAATGAGGTCCTGGGTTCAAATCCCGGGTCGGGCCAAAAAGTGATTTTGGAATTATTCCGTAAAAAGAAATTTCTCAGTATCAGCCCTAAGTCTGTAAATTGGCGGTATTACACCCCCGTGCCTCGGAGAGTACGTAAAGCCGTCCGTCCTGTGCCTGACCTCTTTCCGGTCGTGTCGCTAGTCGTCCCATCGAATCATGAGAGTGACGGAATAGAAAGTGCCCCTTTTTTTGCGTACTATAATATGTCCTGCGCAATTGGCTAATCTCCATTGAGAATGGCCCGTGACCGAAATTCGGTCGGGAAGACATCATCATTTATTTATTGTTGTGGTACTCCATAAACAATACTTACCCAATTCGCGTTTTCCAGGTCTAGTAAAAAGAAAAATGCTGGTCCTAGATCTAGACGAGACGCTGATCCACTCGCACCACGACGCGATGCTGCGGCCGACGGTGAAGCCGGGCACCCCGCCGGACTTCGTGCTCAAAGTCACCATAGACAAACATCCAGTCCGCTTCTTCGTACATAAGAGGCCGCATGTTGATTATTTTTTGGATATAGTAAGTGATTTTTACTGTAATTATCTATACATATAATAAATCTAGCTGTGCCCCGCGGTTTTACCCGCGTTAAATTTTGTTAATAAACACTCCTCCCCCGTAGGTGATAGCGTGATAATATGTACCTAATCTATATGTTGACCCGAACTCTTATTAATATTCATGCAAAATTTGAAGTAAATCCATGCAGTACTTTTTGAGTTTAGCCCGGACATACATACAAACAAACAGACGAAAATTCTAAAAACTATATTTTTGGCTTCGATGTCGATTATAGATCACGCCCCAAGTATCCTTTAAAAAAAATATTGAATGTACAGTTTTGACTTTCCTACGATTTTATTATATGTATATAGATCGTAGGAAAGTCAAAACTGTACATTGATTACTTTTTTTAAAGGATCTACAATCGATATCGAAGCCAAAAATATATTTTTTAGAATTTAAGTCTGTTTGTCTGTATATATGTCCGGGCTAAACTCAAAAAGTACTGCATGGATTTACTTAAAATTTTGCATGAATATTACTAAGAGGTCGGGTCAACGTTACAGTCGCTCGCCACTTCGTGTCCTATGTTCGATTCCCGCGCAGGACTACTTGAAAGTCTATAAAAGGAATTTGACTGATTGGGGTAGCTGGATGTGCTGGCGTCTGTACATGGTTGTAGATGGTATACAATTACCCGAGTATCAACAGTTACCGTATCGGGCGTGGAATTATAAATTACTTAATTTATAAATTACAAATTGAATGAAAAGAAAAAGGATTACTTTTTACAAAATACCCTCTAAGTGGCTTCTAAGTAAGTGGTCAGGTCCCCAGTTATTTTTCTATTTGTAAGGCAGGACAGCGTCTGCCTGGACAGCTAGTTTTTAGGGTTCTGTCTGCCTGTCTGTCTGTCCGTCTGTCACCAGGCTGTATCTCACGAACCGTGATAGTTAGACTGTTGAAATTGTCTCAGATGATGTATTTATGGTGCCGCTATTACAACAAATACTAAAAAACAAAATAAAATAAATATTTAAGCGGGCTCCCATACAACAAACCTGAAAATATTGGTCTTTTTTATAGATAATGGTACGGAACCCTTCGTGCGCGAGTCCGACTCGCACTTGGCTGGTTTATATATATATATATATATATATATATATATATATATATACCTATATATGGAAGATGGCATAGGTAAAGAGAACAAGCCTTACAAGCAGTTTCGAACCAAGCCAAATTAATTTAGAATTTTACATACATCGAATCACGCCTGTTCCCCAGGGGGTAGGCAGAGACAACGGATTTCCATTTGTCACGATCTTTACACACCTCTTTTACTGTCATTATATTCTTCATACATCTCGCCGGTTTAGGGTACTTCTGACCTGGCCTTCTCCGATTTGGTCAGCGAATGTTCTACGAGACCTTGCCCTTCCGGTTGTACCATTCACACAGGCCAGGTATACTTTTCATTCATCCTTTCGAAATTCCCTTACTACCACAGCCATTTAGAATTTTACTATGAAAAAGCCAAGTGCTAGTCGGACTCGCCCATGAAGGGTTAACTTTATCATTCTCTTATTTTAGAAGTTACAGGGGGGGGGGGGGCTCATTTTACCACTTTGGAAGTGTCTCTCGCGCAAACTATTCAGTTTAGGAAAAAATTGATATTAGAAACCTCAATATAATTTTTGACGAATCCATAGATACCCCACAGGTATGGGTACGATGAAAAAAAAGTTGTGTTTTAGTTTTATGTATGGGGTGCCCCCAAAATGTATTGTTCTTTTTCTTCTTTAATGCGGTTCACAGAATACATCCACTTACCACGTTTCAACGAAAAAAGTGGTTGTGACATACGGACGGACACACAGACAAACATGAGGAATTTACAAGGGTTCCGTTTTTTGCCATTTGGCTTCGGAACCCTAAAAAACCGCATTGAAAGAAAGAAAAAGATTTATTCAAAAACATTGCACAGCATTGTTAATGCAACATTGCATTCTTAACAATAAACTGAAGTGTTTTAACGAACAGCTTATGAAATTTTATTGTTTAGAAGCAACCCTGTATACATCTGAATAGTGTTGGAAAATGACTAAAATGACTGAATTAGACTGACTGTCATTTACGGTCAAATTGGTCAAAAATGGTCATTGACTGTCAAAAATTGTCATTTTCAGTCAATTTGATTTCAGTAATATTTTAGTACCTTTTAAGTTTTTGTCGTTGATAAAAGTCTACAACTTCCAATATGAAACAAAAAGTGTTTTTTATGACTTTATATTATTATTATATAGTGTTAATCATTTTACATTTCTAATCATGCGTGCATTTAAGACTAAATGGCAACGCCGCACCTTTGATGTCGTCTTATCCTCTCATGACAGTAATCGAGGCAAAAGACGTGTGCAAAGATCGTGACAAATGGAAATCCGATTTTTTTTTTTTAAACTTGCATATAAATTGGGTACCTAAATAAATAAATAATTGGGTGGTAGTCGAAAATAGACAATGATATTGGAGTCAAATTGACTGTATTTGACAATAAATGACCGGTTATTTAAGGTTTATGACAGTTGTGACTAGTCATATTCAGTCATTTTACATCTCTGCATCTGAATACATGAGACTACGTTAATCCCGATCTAAAACCTCAAGTTTCTATTTCGCCTAGAAGAAGTTATATTAAAACGCTCCTAGGCCGTAAATAAGGATGCAAGACACATAAAACTCCACCAAAAATGAACCGAGTTTTCTTTAGTTCATCATGTCAGCCAAAGTACGTCCGCTGCTGGACAAAAGTCACCCCAAAGAATCCCCTCAGGATATGCCATAATTGCCAGATGGTAGACGGGTTGGCGATCGCAGTTTGATGGTCGTCTGCCCGTTCTCTGGTAGGTATTCTATTTCTACGCCCCCCACGGAATGAGATGGGGTGATAATATTCTATGCACGGTCACCGTAGCCTAGTTGGTAGTGCTCCTGTCTACGAAGCTGGTGGTCCTGGGTTCGAATCCCGGTAAGTGCAAATATTAGTGTAATGAGCACGAATATTTGTTTCTGAGTCATGGACGTTTTCTATGTATTTAAGTATTTATCTATCTATATAAGTATGTATATCGTCGCCTGGTACCCATAGTACAAGCTTTGCTTAGTTTGGGGCTAGGATGATCTGTGTGACATTGTCCCTAGATATTATTATTATCTAGTAAAGGAGCCTCGTACCCCCTCGCTATAGTCTTCAGGATGGAGTTGCAGCTCGTTTTGCAGCATTTGCAGCATTGTCCCTATATATATATATGCCGTCACCACACAGAAATTTCTTCAGTTATCAAGATATAAAAATTCGGACCCTTATCTAACTGATTGATCGAAGTAGCAATTGTATAAAGTAAACACGACTAGAAGTGTTTGTAAACATATTGATTTGTATCATATCTACGTGATAAATGTGTTCCTACTTTCAGGGATACATAAAAATAATAATATTATTATTATTAGATGGCGCAGTGGCTAAGACAGTCGCCTCGCCGCTTCGTGTCGCGGGTTTGAGTCCCGCGCCGAACAACTATTTGTGTGACCCATAAATAGTTGTTTTGAGTCTGGATGTAATTTGGGTCCGTCTATTATATGTTTGTAAAGTACCCGGCGACACAGGGATTAAATTCCCTAATGCGGGCGTTGTCTTTTCAAAGAAAATAAAAGAAGATATTAATTATTAACACACGGCCATCTGATCCCAAACTAAGCAGTACTGCGTCAGACGCCAGCACATCAAGTTACCCCAATCTGTCAATTTTCCCCAATTGAAAGTAAACCTTATACTTTTATGATAAAGTTGAAAATCTATAAAAGAAATTTGACCGATTAGGGTAGCTGGATGTGCTGGCGCCTGTACTCTGGAAACCAGATAACTGATATACTACATAATATACTAGTTTTCATTTGTAAAAACATAATTATATAGATAACTAGCTGTGCCCCGCGGTTTCACCCGCGTTTAAAGATTTTCCCGCTTTTCTGTAGAATTTTTTCCTGAATTTTCTTTGCTATAAACCTCACGGAGCCCGAGACCTTTCCAACGAATGCAAAACCGTGGAAATCGGTTCGTGCGTTCTGGAGTTATAGCGTCAGGAAGGAAAACCCGACTTATTTTTATATAGTACATCCGGACTCAGGACAAACAGATATGTTCATTCATACAAATATGTGTTCAGGAGCATTCCTCAAAAATGAATCCACAATTAAACACAACCAAATGTGGACCAAAACACTACTAGGAACTAAAACACTCCAAACAACTCATGAAAGGAGTAGACAAGAGCTGGTCCAAGAAGCTTTGGAAATACAGCAGAAACCAGCTACGACTAATAGTAGGTACGACGTAACGTAACGTAACGACTAATACTAAGGAGCGTACTGGATTACGTGCAGACTTCATTCAGGGCTCTAGGGATAGAATAAAACCATTGGGGGATAGTACAAAAGATCCTGAAGGGTCGAAGTGCTGTACAAAAGTACACCCCAAACAAGATAAGATAAGAACATGTGTTCTGGGTGGGAATCGAACCCGCGACCTGCGGCGTGAAAGGCAAAAATTAACCAGCCACGCCAAACGGCCCGTTGAAATACTTATCACGTAACCATTCAGGCAACAAGTCTGCACGTGTATGTTCAATATTAGATTAAACGTAGATTGTAAATATAGATAATGTATCGGCGGTATATATATATATAAATATATATACCGCCGCTATACATACAATAAAATCGTAGGAAAGTCAAAACTGTACATTGAATATTTTTTAAAAAGGATACTTGGGGCGTGATCTACAATCGATATCGAAGCCAAAAATATAGTTTTTAGAATTTTTGTCTGTGTGTCTGTATGTATGTCCTGGCTAAATTCAAAAAGTACTGCATGTATTTACTTCAAATTTTGCATGAATGTTACTAAGACGTCGGGTCAACATATAGGCTACATATTATCACATTCGGGGGAGGAGCTGTGATAATTTATAACATTTAACGCGGGTAAAACTGCGGGGCACAGCTAGTTGCATATAAACATACATACCTAATCGTACATACCTAAACAAAACCATTATCAAAGTCGCTTCTTCGCAATAAAAAGCAATATAAAAAATTATGAGGCGCTCATAGCCGCCAGATGCTCTCACCGGGGGCTCTACCGGCTAAGTCGCCGAACATCGTTTTCGTGAATGGCGTTCAAAAATATCGTCTTCCATGAGCACATGTGACGTCATAAATGGTCCGGAATCGATTGTCAACGTTGAAGCCGATTTAACGATTGATTAAGTCATTTTTACCTTTATTTATTTGAACGCCATTCACGAAAACGATGTTCGGCGACTTAGCCGGTAGAGCCCGGGTCCGTAAGTGATTAGCGAGGTTAAGCTACTTGGCTCACGGGCAGTCCAAAGACTTAGAGTCTCCGTGCTTAGAGCACATTAAGCTGTCAGTCCCGATCGTAGTTATGAGACGACAATCTAAAAACCATGTCAGAGGCCTACTGGACGTTTTGGACAACACTAGGGTAACCACTCCCCATACGATGAGTAATAATAATAATAATATCTAGGGACAATGTCACACAAATCATCCGAGCCCCAAACTAAGCAAAGCTTGTACTATGGGTACCAGGCGACGATATACATACTTATATAGATAGATAAATACTTAAATACATAGAAAACATCCATGACTCAGAAACATCGTGCTCATCACACAAATATTTGCACTTACCGGGATTCGAACCCAGGACCACCAGTTTCGTAGGCAGGAGCAGTACCAACTAGGCCGTCATTCGAAATTCGATAGGCAAATTAAGCTTCTGCTTCCACAATGTACGTTAACTCTGTATAATTAGTTTTCGTTTGTTATTTGAGACACGTCTTTCGGATACAAGGACTCGATTTTTTTATTTCTAAGCTTAGAAATATGCAAGGTCGTGTATTTTTCTGACGTCACCGTCATACTTAAGTTTGAAGATCTACAACCTTACTAAAACTTAACCGGTCGACAAAGTTCCTAATATAAATATGATATAATCATATTATAGATAACATGACATAATCTAAACATTCAAAATTAATGTTACGGCACATGGTGACCACGTGTTAGGTTATTTACGTTACTTGTGTAAAGAGGTTAAACTTTGTTTAGATTTAAATAAATAAAACTAAAAATAGATGCCATTCTTCTGCAGTTACTTACTCGAAGTCAAAGTAATTTATTTGTTGAGCATAGGTAATATGGTACATGGTATAATAATTATGTTGTATCGCTATGTGTTGTCTAGCAAGGCGTACACATTCATAAAAATAAATAAATAAATAAGGGTTTTATTCACGTAGACTTTAAAAAAGCGCTTGTAAATAGTCAGAACATGTTCGTAGTAATATATAATTAATTTATAATTATTTCTAGGTACGTATAATTAAAGAGCAAGCTAAATAAAAACGTTTCCTACATAAAGAAGAGTAATAAGTAGATAGGACATTTCTTATTTTATGTTTTTGTCATGTAAAAACTCATTGTTAGAGTAATTCTTTCCCTTTTCAATTAAAAATTGCTTAAGTAGCGATTTAAAGTGATTCATGTTACTGTTTAAGTTTTTGGTAATTTATTGAATATTTATGGGCCCATGCCGAGACAACTCTTTTAGAAAAGTGCAGTATTAACACGATAAGTACATACTTACTTATCGTGTGGGCAGTGGTTACCCTAGTGTCAGAGCGGTTCAAGCCATCCAGTAGGCCTCTGACATGGTTTAACGACTGTTGCATACTAACCTAACCGGGACCTATAGCTCAACGTGCCCTCCGAAGCACGGAGACTCTCAGAAATTAAACCACTTTGGCGGTCATCCATGGATGGTTGCTTAACCTCGCCAATCACTTACGGACGGGTGACAGCATCTGGCTATGTTTAAGGGGGGATTATAATACCCTAAACCAGTGAGCATAACTGAAGAATATATAGACAGTAAACGAGGCAAAAGAGGTGGGCTAACATCGTGACAAATGGAAATCCGTTGTCTCTGCCTAACCTTTTAGGAAACAGGTTTGAGTCTATGTATGTTTTCTCATCGACTGCCTCGTTGGCCTAGCGGTAGCGTGTTCACCCGCAGATGACGAGGTCCTGGGTTCAAATCCCGGGTCAGGCCAAAAAATGATTTTGGGTCTTTTCTGTAAAAAGAAAAATTTCTCAGCATCTGCCCGAAGTCTGGGAGTTGGCGGTATTGTACCCCTGTGCCTCGGAGAGCACGTAAAGCCGTCGGTCCTGTGCATGATTTCTTTCCGGTCGTGTCGCTAGGCGTCCCATCGGATCATGAGTGTGATGGAATAGAAAGTGCTCCTGTGTTTGCGCACACACTTGAACACTATAATATGAACCGCGCAGATGGCTAATCTCTGATGAGACTGGCCGCCGTAGCCGAAATTCGGCTAGGAGAACATTATAATACCCTAAACCAGTGAGCATAACTGAAGAATATATACACAGTAAATAATGCAAAAGTGGTATCCAAAGATCGTAACAAATGGAAATCCATTGTCTCTGCCCACCCCTCTGGGAAACAGGCTTGAGTCTATGTATATTTCCCCAAATTTGTATGTAATATCAATATGTTATCTTATCGCAATGTGTTTATCTATCTCTGACCGATATCGGCACGCGCTTCCAGGTAAAAATAGAATTTAACCTTCATTGCAAAACAGTAATCCGTTGAATTGAGCTAAGAGCTGTTCTTAAGATAAATATTTATGTTACTCAGGAAATGCTTGTGTAGTGGTACTCCTGGGGCTCTACCGACTAAGTCGCCGAACATCGATTTCTTAAATGGCGTTCAAATGAATAAATGTTAAAAATTACTTAATCCATCGTTAAATCGGCTTCAACGTTGACAATCGATTCCGGACCATTTATGACGTCACATGTGCTCATGGAAGCCGATTTAACGATTGATTAAAGTTATTTTTAACCTTTATTTATTTGAACGCCATTAAAGAAATCTATGTTCGGCGACTTAGCCGGTAGAGCCCCTGGCCGACTTTAGGATACGGCTGGCATTCTGATGATGATGAGTTAGTTAGTATCCGTTGAAACACTAGCTTACTCATCATCATCATAATGGCAGCCGAATGACGGAGGCGGAGGCGCAGGTGCAGTTCCGTCCATAATTTGGAATAATAATATTATAAGACTGTTTATTACAATATAAAAACATAAATTACTTTACAAACTTAACTCTGATCGTATTTTTAAGTACAAGATTTTTTTCAAGTTAAGGATTTTCTAAATTCTCAATGGATACTAGCTAATTCATCATCATCATGTCAACCGAAAGACGTATACTATACAAAGGCCTCCCCAAAAGATTTCAACAATGCACAGTGGTTCGTGTAGAACAAGCTAGCTGGACAATATTATTTGTTTCGATTTTTATTTATAAATGAGGTTATTAAGCAAAGATATAAGGGTCATAATACTATTTGAGGTCCATTGGTCGTTTGAGCAGGTATAGTGAAATAAAAACACAATATTTTTTTAAACAATTTTATAAATAAATTTAACTATAAATGTAACTATAAAATCTAATATCAGATACATAAAATACCTACTTAAAAACTAAATCGATCACTCATCATCACTATCATCAGATGAATCATCCATTGAATAGTCATGATCATGAGTGGCAGAACTATGAAAACTAGAAACTATATTAACATTTTGTTCCTTAAAGCTAGGTTGAACTAATAAATCTAGGACTTCGATAGGGAATGAACCTATTTTCTTCCGGGGAATTTCTCTTAAACCATTTATTACAGGGTCAGATGTTATCAATAACATATTAAGTAAATCTCTATTCGTAGCTATTCGCGATCGTTTTCGTGTGTTGTGTTCACGAAATCTTCTGCAGTCCTTATTCCGAGCTTCCTGTGCTTCCTCGGAAAGCTGGCCTATAGGCAGAAGTGACGATTTAATTACCTCGCCACTGTGCAGAAGTATTTTGTGAACAGTCGCGGGCATATAATACCATGGATAGAGATTTACGTAAAGTTGTCTGGTTTCTTGAGCTAAGGTTACAAATTTTTCAATATTTATGTCATATCCTGATGATAAAGTACGAAGTAGTATGCTAAATTTTTGTATAAGTGAAACATCTAACCCTGTAATATCGGCACTTGCCTCGGGATTTTCAAAAAATCTTCGCGCGGTATTTCCGTCATTAGTGTTACCGAACCCTGGTTTTGGTTTGTCTACAATCAAGCCCATCTCGCTTTTAAAACGCTTTTTAATGTCATCTGAACGTTGCTTCACACTAGCTTTGTCTTCGGCTGATCTAAGTTGCCATTTTTTTACATTAAGTCGATAGCTAATGTGAAGCAAGCATTCAAAGCACCTAATCCAAGCGTGCAACGTAGACAAACCAAAACCAAGATTATCTTTATTCGCCGTAAACTCTTTTGACAAATCATTCATCATTGATGGAGTTGCCCCACAAATAAAACATTTCTGTGAAGAAGAAGTTTCGGTCAAAGTATTGCAAACCTTCCCGTCAATCATTGTCAAAAGCATAACATGTGTGACAGATACTTCGGTCTCCATCACCTTGCAAGTTGTCGGCAATAAAGCATTTATCTCTTCTAAAACCTTATTGGTTTCGGTTATCGTTAAATCTTTGGTTTCCTTAGAAAAGATAAATTTTATTGGGCGACAATGCATTATAGAAGAGGGCCGAGGATTCTGCCACACAATATTACCTTTTTCGTCTCCCAATTGAAGGGGAACGAATGAAAATACAAACAAAAACTCATCACTGTTATCACAGTTGGTGAATTTTTGTTTGTACAAACTGTGACCGGAACTTCCGTCAGAACCCCACTTACTGGTTAATGTGAATGATGTGCAAGGTAACAGACTACTGACAACTTCTTGTTGCGCTGAAACTAAACGTTCCGCAGTTTTATCAAGAACTGCCTGAACTTTGATTTCAGCACGCGTTTCGTTAACAGTAATCTGTTCATCTGGAGGATAGCAAGCTACTTTTGCCCTTCTAACACTGTATAATGACGGAAATACCTTATGTCCGGCTTTGATGCTCCACTTCCGAGTCTGCTTATAGCTATGGCTACTTGATTTACTATCAACATAGTATGCTAAAGCTTCCTCGCTTGTCAGACACCTGGAGGCACTTGTTGCACTCTCTTTATGGGCTATTGAAGGGTCACCAGTTACATCTTTAATTTGACGTGCTACACTTCTCTGACCCGACAAACGCGCTGACACCTCAGCAGCGTATATTAATTCACTAGCACTCCTGGACTGTAAGAGGTCATCTATGCGTCGTCTTTTCGTTTTGAGACTAGAATCATCAAACTCTTTAGAGGGTCTTCCAGGTCCCGGTTCAGTAGATGTACTTGGCATACATAAATAAACGGACACAGCGAAAGATATGTCAACTCCCTTCAGCCACGTTGAATTCTTCTCTAGGAACCGCTCTCGGTTTCTTGCACAGCTGCTCCACTTTTCAGCCAATTTTGAAGAATATTTTGAGATGATGACCTTGACGTCTCTCAGGGACTGCTCCGTAACACCATCAAAGTCATGTCTCAAAGATATAAACCGAAAGAGCTCCACGTTTCGCGTTTCCTTCGGGTGTTTTAGCCATTCTTCAAAAAAGTCCATTTTTGAGACGGTGAAAACTGTTTAAAGAAAAAAAAAGAAAAAAATTAGTTGTGCAAATAATTCGCAATATTTTTTTCTACTAATTACTACTAGATACTTGTGAGAATCATATAAAATAGATTTTACAGAGTGGACATGAGTGGACATGTAATATTTTGACTATTGAATTCAAAAATATGGGTGAAAAAGTCCACTTTTATCGAAACATTTAATTTAATAAAATTAAATAATGAAGATCCTGTGATAAAAATTAACTAAAACAAAACTACTTACCCTTATGTACACAATCCATCACAAAAACACTATCACAAATTTCTTTTAGTGACTTAAAATAATGTTAACAATATGGTGTAAAAATGCAAATGAATGCACTTTGAATTATCAACACTTTATATACTTACCTTAATGACGGGCCTAATGAGGGTAATTACGAAAATTAATAGATGTATTCCTTAATGCAGTGTTTTTCAACCTGTGGGTCGCGACCCCCTGGGGGTCGCGAAGCCTCTATAGGGGGGTCGCGGAACTTCTATAGGCAAGTTGCAAAAAATAGGGCAAGCTAGTCATAGGGTCGCAAATGAATTTGGAGTATTATGATTAGGCCTGCTGCAAATTCATTAAAAGTTTAGCGCGAAGTTCCAAAACTCTGGGCTAACACTTTGTCTCTTGACAACCTAACCTCTGAATGATAAAGAAAATTTTGGTGGAGTGCTTTCTATTTCTATTCTTCACAAATTTTAATGATGTATTTATCCGAACCCTATGAAAATGAATAAAAATGTCGGATATTCGTCACAAATTAAAAGAAACATGGAAAAAAGCGGGTAAAAAACGGGTAGGGGGGTCGCGTGATGGAAAAGGTTGAAAAACACTGCCTTAATGTATAGGGCTAATGAGTTCATCTTAATAATTAACTATTAGGAATTGAAGAGTTGTTTTTGTCCAGCTAGTTTGTTCTACGCGAATAACAGTGCAATGGAGTGTGGCCGTCATTTGCAGGGATATGCCATAATTTCCACGCTTGGCAGACGGGTTGGCGATCGCAGTATATTGGTCATAGTACATAGAGAGACGGTGTTGGAGTTGCTGTGTGGTAACGGCATAGAATATCGTCACCCCATCTCATCCCGTGGGGGCGTAGAAATCATCCGAGAAAATACCTACTAGTACCAGAGTTCGGGCGTTCATTTTCTAACCCCTTTTAATTCTTTCTGATTAAATTCGTTGCGGGATCCAAGACAGTTAAAGCGATTCCACGGGACATGCCTGAGCCTCACCGCTCAGTGTCATTTCATTCTGTGCCACTGTTGATCCTGGCTTACAGGAGTTGCAGTGGTGGGTAAGAGGGAGGGACTAGTCCCGATACCAGAGAGCGTTTGTCTGTGGACTATGACCATCAATATGCCAACCCGTCTGCAAGCGGACGATTATGGCAAATCCCCTATTCTTTGGGTTTTTGTCCAGCAGTGGACGTAATTCGGCTGACATGATGATAAGTTATCGTATGGACAGTGGATACCCTAGTGTCAAGAGTTGTTCAAGCCACCCGTAGGCCTCTGCCATGACTTTGCAATTGTTGTCTCATAACTACAACCGGGACCGTCACTAACATTTTCTGACTGTTTACAAGCGCTTTTTTCCTATTAGTGTAATAGAGGTTTCTGTAGTTTTATCGGGTATTCCGAAGCAAGGAGACACGAATGGTCACCGTAGCCTAGTTGGTAGTGCTCCTGCCTACGAAGCTGGTGGTTCTGGGTTCGAATCCCGGTAAGTGCAAATATTTGTGTGATGAGCACGAATATTTGTTTCTGAGTCATGGATGTTTTCTATGTATATAAGTATTTATCTATGTATATAAGTATGTATATCGTCGCCTGGTACCCATAGTACAAGCTTTGCTTAGTTTGGGGCTAGATGATCTGTGTGACATTGTCCCTAGATATTATTATTATTAATGGTGGTGATGGATCAAATACATGCTTTTATCATTTTTCGTCTTCACATTAGTTCTGTGGTGTCAAGGAGGTGGACTGGCCTCGGCGTTGACATATTGGTACAACCAGGCTTCATGCTTGTATGGTTTCAGTACCGGACTCTATTTTAAGATCCTGGTGAAGGTCGTCTTTATACATGCTATAGTGCGGTTCACCATATCACGCAACACTATAGTTTGGAAGCGTTGAATGATGGTTATGATATATTATTCAACACAGCCAAGTAGTTGATTGCCTTAGTTTCATACTAAGATTAGTATGTATTGTACGATCGCAAGTTTTAGGGCTGGTTGGCGTGTATAGTAAATGCTTGCCTTCCACGCC
The DNA here is from genome assembly GCA_951640165.1 of Pseudoips prasinana. Classification (NCBI taxonomy): domain Eukaryota; kingdom Metazoa; phylum Arthropoda; class Insecta; order Lepidoptera; family Nolidae; genus Pseudoips; species Pseudoips prasinana. The sequence continues at coordinate 8,734,338 of OX621259.1, read as the reverse complement.
GTAGATTGCAGGTTAGATTCCCACTCAGGAGAGATATTTGTGTGCATGAACATGTCTGTTTGTCCAAGATATCAATTCTTTTGGTGCTACATTCGTATATTGTCACAATGAAATTAAAATACAAATATTTAGTGCTGACTTTCTATGACTAAAAGTTGTCGATAAATTTATTTGCAACATAAATGTTAACCAACATAATTGTTTTGGTGCTAAATTCGTATATTGTCACAATGAAATTGAAATACAAATATTTAGTGCTGACTTTCTATGACTAAAAGTTGTCGATAAATTTATTTGCAACATAAATGTTAACCAACATAATTGTTTTGGTGCTAAATTCGTATATTGTCACAATGAAATTGAAATACAAATATTTAGTGCTGACTTTCTATGACTAAAAGTTGTCGATAAATTTATTTGCAACATATAAATGTTAACCAACATAATTGTTTTGGTGCTAAATTCGTATATTGTCACAATGAAATTGAAATACAAATATTTAGTGCTGACTTTCTATGACTAAAAGTTGTCGATAAATTTATTTGCAACATAAATGTTAACCAGTTTTTTCGTCAGATAAACAATAAAAACCATTTGACCTTTTTTCATGATGGCGGCCGGGGTACCAGGGTTGCAACCCCACAAACTTGGATATAAATTTAAACTTGCTGCGTTCGACAAATACTGATAAATGATGAATTTGATAGCACGTGTGGCGTAGCGGCTAAGACAGTCGCCTCGCCGCTTCGTGTCGCGGTTTCGAGTCCCGCGCCGGACAATGTGTGACCCACAAATAGTTGTTCTGAGTCTGGATGTAATTTGTGTCCGTCTATTATATTTTTGTAAAGTACCCCGCGACACAGGGACTAGATAGCCTAGTGCGGGCGTTGCCTTTTCTAAAAAAAAAATAAAAGAATGCACGTTAATGGACTATCGTAGTATAAATAAATAATAATAAAATAATGGTTTATTTCTCTCTCCAAGGCGCATACATCGTGTTGTTATGTTAAAAACGTTGTATAAGCACTTAATTAAAAAGCCTTTGAGAGAGCTGGAGTCTGTACTAGGCTCGAAACCTGTATAACAGATCTCCAGGCTCCCCCCGTCTTGGACATAAGGTTTAGAGGCTTATTTACATATTCCAAATTAAACAAAGTCATAAGCTAAAGTTTTGAGAGAATAATAATGTTACTAGAATTTGTAATGTATAGGTAGTTATTATTATAACCTTCCGTATTATGGTGAATGTTATGATTGCGGTCACGTGCGTGCGATTTGCATAGGTGTCTTTAACGACGTGCCTACTTGAGTGTGCGTTATAAAAACAATATTAGTTTCCGATTAAAGTAAAAAGGTAAACTAATTAGTTTCTCACGTCGTCTAAACGGCGATGTAGCAGGGTTTCATTACGTCCCGTATATATAGGACTGTCACCGTATTTAAGTGTCACGTCCCGTTTCTCAATATTTCGATATACCCGTACTAAAGGCGTAAGTACTCTTTATTCTGTGCTAAAGGCTCGAAGCCGACGGCAAGCGAGAGAGGCAGGGAACAGCTTCCGTGCGTTTAAGCGCTTTTGCCATGATGATGATGATGCCCTCCCGACCGATTTCGGCCACGGCGGCCAGTCTTAATGGAGACTAGCCAATTGCGCAGGACATATTATAGTGCACGAGTGTGTGCGCAAACACAGGGGCACTTTCTATTCCATCACTCTCATGATCCGATGGGACGCCTAGCGACACGACCGGAAAGAGTTCAGGTACAGGACCGACGGCTTTACGTGCTCTCCGAGGCAAGGGGGTGTAATACCGCCAACTTCCAGACTTCGGGCTGATACTGAGAAATTTCCTTTTACGGATAAATCCCAAAATCACTTTTTGGCCTTTTTGGCTCATTATCTGCGGTTGAACACGCTACCGCTAGACCAACGAGGCAGTCATTATTTTTTGCCATACCTACTATTGGAATCAAATATAACAGCTCACTTAGGGCCCTTAAATTGATCCTCGGCGCTATTGCAGCTGGCTTCTCTAGTTGCAATTCTCTCGTTTTATGAGGCTATAGCCTCTTTACATCATTCTGTCTCCCGCTTTGCTCTGGAGGGAAGTGGAACAATTCATTTTCTAACTCCTCCTTTTATTTCTTTCTGATTAAATTCGTTGCGGGATCCAAGACAGTTAAAGTTCCTGGGTTCGATTCCCGGTAAGTGCAAATATTTGTGTGATGAGCACAAATATTTGTTTCTGAGTCATGGATGTTTTCTATGTATATAAGTATTTATCTATCTATATAAGTGTGTATATCGTCGCCTGGTACCCATAGTACAAGCTTTGCTTAGTTTGGGGCTAGGAAGATCTGTGTGACATTGTCCCTAAATATTATTATTATTATTAAAAGCGATTCCCCGGGACATGTCTGAGCCTCACCGCTCAGTGTCATTTCCTTGTGTGCCACTGTTGATCCTGGCTTACAGGAGTTGCAGTGGTGGGTAAGAGGGAGGAATTATAAGAGGCATGGGGGCGCGCGGTTGCGAGGAGAGGTGAGGGAGGGGCGATTTTTATAGTAAACCATTACTATAGTAAAAATCTAAAAACATTTACATTTTAAGCAGAGCTTGTACTAAGGAAATCAGATAACTGATATACTATATGTTCTACACATACTACTTTTCTTTTGTAAATACATACTTATATAGATAATTACATCGAGACTCAGGTCAAACAGACATGTTCATGCACACAAATATCTGTCCTGGGTGGGAAAGAAACCCACAACCTGCGACGTAAAAGGCAAGAATTTACCAACCACGCCAACGATAAACCCTAAAGGAATGTGTTTTTTTATGCTCGATGGGTTTGCCCTTGACCACGATCTCACCTGGGGTGCTATCGCCTTTTCGCCACCGTAAAGATGTGGTCGAAGGTGGACCGCGCGTACCCAAAAGATACTTGTTATATAGACCCATGTTATATGAGTCTGGTAACACGTGGTTCGGGAGGGGGTTCCACAGCTAGGCCGTATATTAGTCAGAGGATAGGGTTGACCAATGAAAGAAGATTGACAAAAGAAGTATACCTGCCTGTGTGAATGGGACAATCGGAAGGGAAAGACCTCGTAGAACATACTCTGACCAAATCAGAGATGTTCTCAAAAAAGGTCAGGTCAGAAGTACCCTAAATCTGCGAGCATGCATGAAGAATATAATGACAGTAAACGAGGCAAAAGAGGTGTGCAAATATGGAAATCCGTTGTCTCTGCCTACCCCTCTGGGAAACAGGCGTGAGTGTATATATGTATAGATAGGGACCATGCGAAGACCTTACGAATATTCTGCTATTAGTTTATCTTTTTGTAAACTTGAAGAATAACAATTCTATTCCAGGTGTCACAATGGTACGAGCTGGTGGTGTTCACGGCGTCGATGGAGATATACGGCGCGGCGGTCGCGGACAAATTGGACAACGGGAGAGGGATACTCCGGCGGCGGTTCTACAGGTACACTCAAAATTTTATGGGAAAATCGTTTAGTCTACAGGCAGCTCGACTATGGAATGTTTTGCCTATCGAAATTAAACGTGCCCAGACAATTTGTCTGTATAATTTATGGTACCTACGTTAAACAAAGTATTTTTCTTATTTAGTTATTTAATTATGTTTATATTTACATTTCCTTCTTTTTAACAGTAAATTGATTAAATATCTTTTTTTTTATGGATATACCACAATTTTGGTGTATGTCTTGTTGCACACCTACTGCTATTAGTTATTGTTCAGCTCCTATCCATCCTAAGGTTGTCTGGAAGAGATCGCTTTATGCGATAAGACCGCCCTTTGTACAACTTTTTATGTAATATTCTATGAAATATGTATTCTTATGGTGTACAATAAAGAGTATTCTATTCTATTCTCAACTGACCATACAGGTTCACATCTAAAAAAAGCTATATTATGCATTGTGTACCTAATATTAATAGTTTTAGTTCAAATTAGTATTAATTTTAAGTGTCTTCAATATGAGGATATTGACTAGCCTGTACCTTGTTTTTTTATCAGTGTTACTCACCAATGTCATTGTGCACGTTGTGGCACCTTTAGAAGCTGTACATTTAAACGATATTATTGTAATGATTAAAACATTTTAGATTTAAGTAGATGTAACAGCTACTGGATGTCCTTAAATAAATAAAATAAAATAAAAATAAAACACCAACAAACTCGCAGTACTAGATAGCTAACACCATAAGCAACAACTTTAGTTCTACAACTTTTGATAATTTGTTGTATTTTATTTTCATACAAAAATAAGTATTAATTTAATTTCCCGCTTGAATGTTTATAACTCTACGCGCATCTAAAGACGCACCCACGTGCACGAGCTTAGCATCGTTCGCGCGTCGTCCTTTAGATTATGGAGGAAACCGACGTACAAATGTCACGACAGTACTACAAAATCTTTTAATATCATTTTTTTTTGTGTCGTGTCCGAACTCGTAGAACAAAAGTTATTGCTTATGATGTTATCTATCTGGTCCTGCGAGGTTGTTGGTGCTTTTTTTTTAATAATCCTGTGTAAGAGACAATAACTCTTTATTGTAGTACAAATTAATAACATACAATGAATCAATGATATTGTATACAAGACTAGCGGCCCGGTACGTGCTTCGCTACGTATAAGGCATAGTAATAAAAAAAATGATTATTAAGTTCATTTATTCAAACAAAAAAATATTTAAAATTGCTAAAAGATGTTGATTTTACACTTTTTCAAGCCTTTAATGAAATTTTCTCTACGTACAAACCTTCCCTGGACTTCCACGAATAATTCAAGACCAAAATTAGCCAAATCGGTAATGGCGTTGTTGAGTTATAACATTACAACGAAGAGTGGCATTGATTTTTATATATATAGATACGTTACGTTCATAGTAATCGACATTTAAAATATGGTCCCGCTGGTATATACATACCTATAGAGCACATGTTGACAAGTTGCACTAACGAATAGTACAAAAGATAGGATAAACATGTAAATAAAAGAGATAGCTGTCATTTAAACAATTGCGCTTCTAATGTTTAATCCATGCATAGATTAAAAAGATTTGAGTCTTCACGAAGCGCGAGCTAGTAACATATCTACCTCTTAAATATAATATAATTGACCATAAGCAACTACTTTTGTTTTACTACTTTTGATAATTTGTTAAATTTAATGACATACAATAATAATTATTATTTAAATTCCCGCTTGAATGTTTATAACTTTACGCACATCACTAAGACGCGCCCACGTGCGCGAGCTTAGCGTTGTTCGCGCGTCGTCCTTTCGTTTATGGATAAAACATAGACCTACAAATGTTACAATAGTTCAACAAAAACTTTAAAAATCATTTATATTTTTATGTATTGAGTTCTGTCCGCACTCGTAGAACTAAAGTTGTTGCTTATGATGCTAGTAATGTAGTGCTGCGAGATTGTTGGTGTTTTACAAATAACCCTGTTTAGAATATGTAACATAAATAGTAGACGTAAGTTAAAGAGCCTAATTTCCCTTTGAATCTGAACAACTTGCAAAAATACACAAAAAATATGAATTTACACCCCATACGAGAATAATGATAGGATAGGATCAAGATAATATAATTATAACTACATATTGTTCAACTCCCATTCGTTTTCTTTTTTCTAATAATTTGAATTTGTGGACAACGGTGTGGGTTATATGTTCGTCAGTTTAGCTTAAGAGTGTTATTGTTATACCTAACATGTAACTGTTTTTTGTCCCTAATAAATAAATAAAAAAATGGTCCCACCATTTTTTGCACTTGAAACGGGGCTTCAAAAAGATTTATGTTTTTCAACAACTGGTTTAGTCATTTTTTTATATACTTGTTTGTAAAACTAGTACTTTTGATAATTTGTTAGATTTTACTATCGTAAAAAATACGTATTTTTATTTCCCGCTTGAATATTTATAACTCAACGCACATTCCAAAAATCATGTAAATATACCCATGCAAGGGCGCGGGGAAGCGGGGCAGCGGTAACGCCTTTGAACTTGACCCAAATTGTGTAAATTTTTTTTCATGTATTTTGTTATTTCGACGTCGTAGAACAAAAATATTTTTTATGGTGTTAGCTATCTAATACTGCGAAATTGTTGGTGTTTTATACCAGGCGGCTATAAAAAAAGAAAATTCTATATTTGTACCGTTCAATGCTTGTGCTCTATATGTGCCCGCTCTACACTTTAGGCCGAGCGCATAGGTCTCTGGAAAATTACAAGATATTACAACTAATCGCAGCTTTTCTAGTTTTACCTATGAAGTATTATTTTATTCCACAGACAACACTGCACAGCAGAGAATGGTTCCTACACAAAAAACTTGTCGTCCATATGTGACGACCTTAACAGGGTGTTCATTCTAGACAATTCTCCCGGCGCGTACCGGGACTTCCCAGGTAATTATTTTGAGCTATATGAAGAAATAATTAAATCAGGAAAAAAAATATTCTGGACATAAATATATATAATGTTTCTCATATTTCAGACAATGCAATACCAATAAAATCATGGTTCTCGGACCCTTTAGACGTTGCGCTACTAAATCTATTACCAGTACTGGACGCACTGCGCTTCACGCACGACGTGCGCTCAGTGCTGTCGCGCAACCTACACCTGCACCGCCTCTGGTAGCCGCATACAACGTGAGTATACACTTGTTACTGTACTGCACTGTGACGTACTGAACCTACTGCCCGTACTGGACGCGCTGCGCTTCACGCCCGACGTGCGCTCAGTGCTGTCGCGCAACCTACACCTGCACCGCCTCTGGTAGCCGCATACAACGAGAGTATACACTTGTTACTGTACTGCACTGTGACGTACTGAACCTACTGCCCGTACTGGACGCGCTGCGCTTCACGCCCGACGTGCGCTCAGTGCTGTCGCGCAACCTACACCTGCACCGCCTCTGGTAGCCGCATACAACGTGAGTATACACTTGTTACTGTACTGCACTGTGACGTACTGAACCTACTGCCCGTACTGGACGCGCTGCGCTTCACGCACGACGTGCGCTCAGTGCTGTCGCGCAACCTACACCTGCACCGCCTCTGGTAGCCGCATACAACGTGAGTATACACTTGTTACTGTACTGCACTGTGACGTACTGAACCTACTGCCCGTACTGGACGCGCTGCGCTTCACGCCCGACGTGCGCTCAGTGCTGTCGCGCAACCTACACCTGCACCGCCTCTGGTAGCCGCATACAATGTGAGTATACACTTGTTACTGTACTGCACTGTGACGTACTGAACCTACTGCCCGTACTGGACGCGCTGCGCTTCACGCACGACGTGCGCTCAGTGCTGTCGCGCAACCTACACCTGCACCGCCTCTGGTAGCCGCATACAACGTGAGTATACACTTGTTACTGTACTGCACTGTGACGTACTGAACCTACTGCCCGTACTGGACGCGCTGCGCTTCACGCCCGACGTGCGCTCAGTGCTGTCGCGCAACCTACACCTGCACCGCCTCTGGTAGCCGCATACAACGTGAGTATACACTTGTTACTGTACTGCACTGTGACGTACTGAACCTACTGCCCGTACTGGACGCGCTGCGCTTCACGCACGACGTGCGCTCAGTGCTGTCGCGCAACCTACACCTGCACCGCCTCTGGTAGCCGCATACAACGTGAGTATACACTTGTTACTGTACTGCACTGTGACGTACTGAACCTACTGCCCGTACTGGACGCGCTGCGCTTCACGCCCGACGTGCGCTCAGTGCTGTCGCGCAACCTACACCTGCACCGCCTCTGGTAGCCGCATACAACGTGAGTATACACTTGTTACTGTACTGCACTGTGACGTACTGAACCTACTGCCCGTACTGGACGCGCTGCGCTTCACGCCCGACGTGCGCTCAGTGCTGTCGCGCAACCTACACCTGCACCGCCTCTGGTAGCCGCATACAACGTGAGTATACACTTGTTACTGTACTGCACTGTGACGTACTGAACCTACTGCCCGTACTGGACGCGCTGCGCTTCACGCCCGACGTGCGCTCAGTGCTGTCGCGCAACCTACAGCTGCACCGCCTCTGGTAGCCGCATACAACGTGAGTATACACTTGTTACTGTACTGCACTGTGACGTACTGAACCTACTGCCCGTACTGGACGCGCTGCGCTTCACGCCCGACGTGCGCTCAGTGCTGTCGCGCAACCTACACCTGCACCGCCTCTGGTAGCCGCATACAACGTGAGTATACACTTGTTACTGTACTGCACTGTGACGTACTGAACCTACTGCCCGTACTGGACGCGCTGCGCTTCACGCCCGACGTGCGCTCAGTGCTGTCGCGCAACCTACACCTGCACCGCCTCTGGTAGCCGCATACAACGTGAGTATACACTTGTTACTGTACTGCACTGTGACGTACTGAACCTACTGCCCGTACTGGACGCGCTGCGCTTCACGCCCGACGTGCGCTCAGTGCTGTCGCGCAACCTACACCTGCACCGCCTCTGGTAGCCGCATACAACGTGAGTATACACTTGTTACTGTACTGCACTGTGACGTACTGAACCTACTGCCCGTACTGGACGCGCTGCGCTTCACGCCCGACGTGCGCTCAGTGCTGTCGCGCAACCTACAGCTGCACCGCCTCTGGTAGCCGCATACAACGTGAGTATACACTTGTTACTGTACTGCACTGTGACGTACTGAACCTACTGCCCGTACTGGACGCGCTGCGCTTCACGCCCGACGTGCGCTCAGTGCTGTCGCGCAACCTACACCTGCACCGCCTCTGGTAGCCGCATACAACGTGAGTATACACTTGTTACTGTACTGCACTGTGGCGTACTGAACCTACTGCCCGTACTGGACGCGCTGCGCTTCACGCCCGACGTGCGCTCAGTGCTGTCGCGCAACCTACACCTGCACCGCCTCTGGTAGCCGCATACAACGTGAGTATACACTTGTTACTGTACTGCACTGTGACGTACTGAACCTACTGCCCGTACTGGACGCGCTGCGCTTCACGCCCGACGTGCGCTCAGTGCTGTCGCGCAACCTACACCTGCACCGCCTCTGGTAGCCGCATACAACGTGAGTATACACTTGTTACTGTACTGCACTGTGACGTACTGAACCTACTGCCCGTACTGGACGCGCTGCGCTTCACGCCCGACGTGCGCTCAGTGCTGTCGCGCAACCTACACCTGCACTGCCTCTGGTAGCCGCATACAACGTGAGTATACACTTGTTACTGTACTGCACTGTGACGTACTGAACCTACTGCCCGTACTGGACGCGCTGCGCTTCACGCCCGACGTGCGCTCAGTGCTGTCGCGCAACCTACACCTGCACCGCCTCTGGTAGCCGCATACAACGTGAGTATACACTTGTTACTGTACTGCACTGTGACGTACTGAACCTACTGCCCGTACTGGACGCGCTGCGCTTCACGCCCGACGTGCGCTCAGTGCTGTCGCGCAACCTACACCTGCACCGCCTCTGGTAGCCGCATACAACGTGAGTATACACTTGTTACTGTACTGCACTGTGACGTACTGAACCTACTGCCCGTACTGGACGCGCTGCGCTTCACGCCCGACGTGCGCTCAGTGCTGTCGCGCAACCTACACCTGCACCGCCTCTGGTAGCCGCATACAACGTGAGTATACACTTGTTACTGTACTGCACTGTGACGTACTGAACCTACTGCCCGTACTGGACGCGCTGCGCTTCACGCCCGACGTGCGCTCAGTGCTGTCGCGCAACCTACACCTGCACTGCCTCTGGTAGCCGCATACAACGTGAGTATACACTTGTTACTGTACTGCACTGTGACGTACTGAACCTACTGCCCGTACTGGACGCGCTGCGCTTCACGCCCGACGTGCGCTCAGTGCTGTCGCGCAACCTACACCTGCACCGCCTCTGGTAGCCGCATACAACGTGAGTATACACTTGTTACTGTACTGCACTGTGACGTACTGAACCTACTGCCCGTACTGGACGCGCTGCGCTTCACGCCCGACGTGCGCTCAGTGCTGTCGCGCAACCTACACCTGCACCGCCTCTGGTAGCCGCATACAACGTGAGTATACACTTGTTACTGTACTGCACTGTGACGTACTGAACCTACTGCCCGTACTGGACGCGCTGCGCTTCACGCACAATATTAGGCCAAGCACGCACTGCGACAAAAAATCGGTGGTTGTTACTCAGTCTCATGATGGATGCTTGTCTCCATTTATTACTTCGGAGGGAAAGGAGAAAAAACAAATATAATCGGCAATACTGCACTCTTCCTTTTACAGTGGATAGATTAATTAAGGGTTTCTTTTATCAGAAATATAACGATCTTCGGCTATATCCCAAAAAGTTCTATGGCAATAATAGAATGAAAATTCAAACATTGAGAAATTTATTATTTGACTTCATATTGAATACAAAAATTCGAGATGGCGAAATGAAATCTCAGCTGAAGAAAGGCTGTCAGTCACCCTCAGCTAATAAAAACAAAATAAAATTAATATGCGATTTTCTGGCGCAGTGCGCGCGGGGTTATACAATTCCATAAGCTGCAGTTTACTTTCGCGAAAATCGCGTCGCGAGCAAACGCAGCAAATTGTGACAAATCACAATTTTAAAATCGCTACGATTTATTACTCTAATGTGCGCGCACTGCCGTACTAACTCATAAGCTACATTTCCGCGCGACAAAAAGTCGTAATGCGCGCTTGGCCTTATACCCATTTCGACATTTAAGCCTTTGCGATTTATTTCTACTTATTATCTAGAAAACCATTCGATATGTCAAGCTAACCCAATCTGTCAAATTTCTCCAATTGAAAGTGAATCTTATGCCTTTGTGATAAAGTTGAAAATCTTTAAAATAAATTTGTCAGATTGGGTAGCTGGATATGCTGGCCTCTGTACTTAATTTCGTCTTATTACTGAATTTCCAACAATTTATTAAATATATTCTTTTCATTATTTTCAGATAAAGTCGGCTTTTGTACAAAGATGGACGCCACAGGCCTCCAGAACTTATTTATTATTTTTTCACTCGTTAGGCGGTTCAGCTTCTATTCATATAGATTTAATATAGTTGAATATTTTGTTTTTAAGTTTTGTTTTTACGTAAATAAAGTGATTATCCTATGTAACGTACACGTCGTGTATGTACGATAGTTACCTACATAAGTAGGGAGGGAAGCGTTTCTAAAACGCTGTTTTGTGTTGTAAATAAGTGCAAGAATGATGGGTGGGGCCTCACTGAATGCCTTTAAGATATAAGAGGTTAGTTGTTCCTAAATTGAGCTTCGTAGTATAAAAATAACTCCTGCCAACAAGACTGTGAACAACAGCTTCATTTAATCCATGATTTGTACATTTTTTTTCTTACGATTATTCTTTTAATCATGCCTTCCAATATACATATACCGCGTGACATTTAAATGGCGCTAAACCTGAAATTAGCAGTTTAGGATTGTTATTAGATCATATAAAAGAACTAAACCCGAAAATTGGAATATAGGAATTTTTAAACAAATGAACAATTATAAAAAAAAATTAAATGACTGTTTATAAGTACTGTAGTTTAGAAGAAATATCTTTTACCTAAAGCTAAGTTCATTTTTTTTATATGATTCCTATTTTTTTGTCAACTTGATCTGATAATGATAATTCACAATAATCAAGGTAGTTTATTTTTTTTATTGATAATTTTATGAAGATTTAAATTGAATTTATGCGTCATCATTGCCATAACCATGACATTTATTTATTCTGAAATGATACTCGACTCTCTAGTTATTCAGTATTTATTAGAGAAATATTACTTAAATAATATCTTCGTTATATGAGTAATATTTCAATCATTGATATTTTACAGACGACATTACGTCAATGGACACAGTTGCACTTTGAAAAGTGCCCTTAATACCCACTAATAAAGACGCTGGCAAAGTGATAAATATATTCTATTGACTCAAATGTTTCCTTAAGGCCCATACTTCAGGGCACAGCCATCTCCATGTAAAACTTAATTGTGCGCGTGGCACATTTAGTTGTGTTACATGGTATAATAATACTTTTAAAAAATGTGCTTCAGGCACTTCTAAGATTAATATTCAAATATATTCAGTTTATCTTTTAAATGTGCTTCAAACATCTTGAAAGAATAATATTCAAAAATATACATAAATTTTTTTTAATTGTATTTTTTCTACCAATAGACATGGCAAATAATTTCTTTTGGTATTATAAATATATGAAAGAACAAACTTGTTCTGTATATTTCGGAATATTAATGTCTAAAAATGACTGTTCCACATTCTTCGAAACTGCTGAATATTATTTTATATCCTTGAGCGAGATAGCTGTGAATGAATTCGGGCCTTTTGACTTTTAAAAGTGTTCCATTTTTTTTCTGTAAGGGTACTTACGTAACTACATTATGATTAAACTCAGTTCTTAGCTTCAGTGAGGTCAAGCTCAGGTTGATAAGTAGCAGTCTTACGGACGAATACTTAAACTTTAATCCAAGTCTTGATTTAGACAAGTATACAACAATTATTGACCGAATATATTGATACACTACGTACTGTATGCGGCTATATAGGATCGGCACGTTTTGAGCATCGTTTCAGTATTCGCCTGTTTAATATCTGAAGACTGAAAGTATCAAGACTTCATCGTTGCACTATAAGGGCTGTCTTGGAATGCTGTCAATTTGGCCACTTAAGAAGCCTCTTACAGTCCACTAGCGCCGCCAATCGAAAAAATGTCATAACTCGTAAATAGAATCAAAAATACAACATATGTTCTATTATTACTGTGGAAAAGGCAATAACGTAATTGTATAACACCTTATCAACACTTGAAATATAGCTGTTTAGCTAAATCGTGCATTCAAAACATAAACGGCCGTTTTTGTTACAAATGCACGATTTAGCTAAACCGCTATATTTCAAGTATTGACAATATGTTATAAAATTACGTTATTGCCTTTTCTACAGTAATAATAGACCACATTTTGTGTTTTTGATTCTATTTACGAGTTATGACATTTTTTCGATTGGCGGCGCTAGTGGACTGTAATAGGCCCCTTAACCTTTAACCAGGCTATGGACTCTACGAGGCCACATCAATTTCAACCTTATCACTTTGCAATAAGGTTCAAAAACTATGAAAAAATCGTATAGCATAGCCTAGGTTAAGGGTTAATTCATGTGGAATTATGTTGATCGAAAAACGTGATTGGTTCAAATATATTGTCCGTGTGCTTAATAAAAGTAGGTAGTAAATTATAGTAATTAAAAATTTCGTGTGTTTTGAAAAAATGGAAGAGTAAATTTTAGTATTTCAAATCGATGAAATTAAGTTCATTCGTATTTATGGTATGTTCAATATTCTATCCATTTCACTGTATTCTATGGTTGTGCGTAGAACTCTACAGATGGGTTATTTTTTCTTTCATTCCGTCTGGAATTACTTCTATTGGATTTGATTAATTTGTGACCGAAACTTGGCAGAAAATCTAGTTTCTTCATAAAATATATTTTTTATTATATACATGTTCAATAGATCTTTTAAAATAAATTTAAGGCACATTAGTTACATGAGAGAGTAAAAAGATGACCCTGTGATAAAGAAAGCTATATGATGACAAAGCTATTAAATATGATCGTGTGTAGTAGATGTACACCTCAGTCGCTATACATGAACAAGTGAGATACCATCCATACATCGTGTTATTAGAAGTTTTACTTCTATCGCGTGTACTTACTATATATATACTACTAATATACTACTTTTAGCCATTGGTAACTCTTTCAAGGAACAAAAATAAAAACTATATTTTACATATTTTTATGTAATGCATTATTACTTAGCTAATCACAGTCCTGCCAAGTTACGCTCTTAAAGTTGATTAAACTCAGTATAAAAATGGATTGGAATTTGAATACAAGTTAATCATACAATGGTATAATACTTCCCACCTAATTGTAAACTCTAGTGTGCTACAATAAGAGCTAAAATCAATTAATTATGAACATACTCTTTCACTGATTCAGGGTTGACTCAACTTTGTTATGCAGTTTTCGTGATTTCTTATGAGAATGTATCTTTAATACGGTTTGTTAAATTTCCTTATATCCGGACAGCCCTAGAACTTAATCATATTTTTCTTTATACTATCCGTAATATCCTTATAGGTGCGATCATAGTTACATGGAAATATTGTAAAACTTCTTAGTGGTCGTATTTTCATTTATTGTTGTACAGACCAACGAGCTATCCCAATCTGTCAAATTTCTTTTATCGATTTTCAACTTTATCACATAAGCATAAGGTTCACTTTCAATTGGGGAAATTTGACTGGTTGTGGTAGCTTGATGTGCTGGCGTCTGTACATTTGAATTTATACTTTATTACCTGCAAATTAAAGAAGAATTGCTTTATTAGATTAAAATCATGAAGAAGTGTAGAAAATTAACTTATTCAAATACCTTTATAGTAATTTAGGTATAAACAAATAAATGAAGATATTTGACCATCATTTTACAAAAATATGTGCGGCAAATATGCTCTTAAGATAAAATAGCTTGAAGGCAATATTTAGAAGTATATGTTGTCTGTTTTTTTAACCGGAAGACGCAGCGTGGGCAGGCCCCCTACAAGGTGGACCGATGATCTTGCAAAAGTCGAGGGAGGCCGCTTGGTGCGGCCAGCGCAGGACCGGCTCTTGTGGAGATCCTTGGGGGACGCCTTTGTCCAGCAGTGGACGTCTTTCGGCTGATATGATGATATGTTGTCTATGACACTTACAAGCCATAAAGGTAGTCCATCAGTCCATCTGTGGATATTGGAGTGTAAAATATCAAGGAGCTATCCAAAAAGATTTTATACCTGTACACTATGGTCACATCTATAAGGTAAAACCATAGACGTAACGCCCACCAAAATCCATGCTTACAAGTGAACTGTTTTTATTTAATTCTAGTCGCCTCACTTTAATACAAGTAAATTACGATACATTGTCTAAATTGTGGTCTGATACCTTTTTAATTGAAATTGGATCTTATATCAAAGGGATAAGGTCGACTTTGATGTGGTACAGTTCACAAGCCTGGCTAAGGGTAAATTGAATTCAGCTGGGTTATGAGTGAAAGTGAGAGAGAATGTTATATCTATCTCTTTTTATCATATTATACATCCCACTTGTTGACTTACATATCATATTGACGCGTCCTTAATCATTTTAAATTATGAAAAAAATTGCTTGTAAAGTGAGGTGCCATGCTCAAACAGTACATTCATATTGTTTTTACCAATTTTTATTGTTTCTTAAATAACCATTTTTGTATTTACTGAATAAAAGTTGGTACTGATAACTCCCAGTGGTATAAAAATGTTATTGTAAATATATTTTAATCGACAGTTCCGTGTGGTTTGCCTATTTTTGAACGAGCAAAGTTGATCTCTTAGTTGTAGCTGTATTTACTTTTGCTTCTTAGAGGCTTCACGAAAGGCGAGCCAATTGATAACTTACGAAACTAAATTGTTATATGGACATGTTTTATGCTTTGCAACAGGAAGGTAATTGTTTCAATACAGTTGCATATTTGTAACTGGGCCTCTACCGGCTAAGTCACCGAACATCGTTTTCGTGAATGGCGTTCAAATAAATAAAGGTTACAAATTACTTAATCAATCGTTAAATCGGGTTCCATGACCACATGTGACGTCATAAATGGTCCGGAATCGATTGTCAGCGTTGAAGCGGATTTTACGATTGATTAAGGCATTTTTAACGTTTATTTATTTGAACGCCATTCACGAAAACGATGTTCGGTGACTTAGCCGGTAGAGCCCCTGTATTGTAAAATGGGTCGTCTGATACACATAATAACAATTGATACTAATCCTGCTGTTTTATAGTTAAAGTAATTTAGATTTTATACTTTTCGATTCTCCATTAAATCGAGATTACAAACTGTTATTTGGGAAATTAAGTTTAAATCGTATATATGCGAAACTGATACACATACACTTTGCCAAATATACGATCTCATGTTTTGTGTCATATGTAACATTTATTGTCAAATTTAACATCAAATAATATATTTTGACGGGCCCGTTGACGTGGTTGGTAAAAAATTCCTTTAACGCCGTAGGTCGTGGGTTCGATTCCCACCCAGTGCAGATATTGGTGTGCATGAACATGTCTGTTTGTCCTAAGTCTGGGTGTAATTATTTATAAAAGTATCTATTCACAAAAGAAATGTAGTATATCAGTTATCTGGTTTGGATGGTACAAGTTCTGCTTAGTTTGTGATCAGATGGCCGTGTGTGAATAATGTCCCAGGATATAATTAATATATTTATTTAATCTCTCTTGGGACAACTAATACACTGCCATCAGAGCCAGATGAAACCTGTTCTATAGCAAATAATAAACATAGTTATATATCTAAATACATATTACGAATAAATTACACCCAGACAGAACAAATAATCGGGCTCACCACACAAAGATTTGTCCTGCGTGCAGATCGAACCTACGACCTCTATCTGACCCCTAGCCATTAGAAGAACAGGCCAGTCAAATATACTCAACTTCGTTATTGCAAAAGAAGATCATATGTCAGTTAGCATTATCGACTTTATTGGTCACTGATATGGTTGAATTTTGATTGGCATATCACATAAGCAAGAAAAACATGTCCATAAGGAAAGTCTGCCATAAGAAAGGCCTACCCATAGTACCCATAGTATATAGTAGCGGCACGAGTGTTTGCTCTGACATCACGTCGCCATTGCACGTTCAAACGTGACAGAAATTGCAATAATACTTTTTTGTACGTGTATTGGGCACACGTTCCCCGCTCTGATAGTTAGCAAAGGTGGGCGTTTCTTATGATGGTCCAACTATAAGTTATACTAAAAGCAATTTAAAAATCGGCAAATCACCTATGTTGCTCTTACACTGGTGTCTTCACAGTGAAACGCAACCTTAATGTATGTACCTTCTGTAAGACACACGCGCTGTGAGCCACAGTGCGTATAACTTACAGAAGACTCTTTATGACAATAGGATACGTTCATTATCTGGTACAAATCTATGCCGAATCAGTTACGATGTGATTTTTTTTACTATAAACGCTTTATGTATTAGAAAAATAAAGATTGTAAAATATTGAGCGAACATTTGTTTGATTATTATCATGCTTTCAGCGTTGCATTACCGTTTTATCACAGCATACCAGTCCTTTAATGGGGCAGTAGTATAATAGTTACCATCTCATTTTAAACTCTGTTCTGTTGTAATAAGATCTAAAACTAATAAATTATGAACATGCGTTATGCCCTATTAAGAGTTAATATACACTTTTGATAACGACCATAGATAAATACATCGATTTTGAAGTGAAATTTCTTAGGAAGCGATTCACTAATCGATATGTGCACTAGAATTAAGAGGAAAATTTTAACTACCCCCCACATTAGGTACATTTGAAAAAGATGTTACATGGAGAAAAGGAGACTATATATTCAAAGAGCGACCTAAACAAAGCGATAGAATAAGATAGTGTTGCGCATGCGAATTTTGTAAGGTTACTCTTCAGACGCTACATATCAACAGCTGAACTTGCAAGAAGTTTCACTTCTACCACGTGTACGGTGATGTACGCTCAATTTTTTTTGACGTAATTTGCTTTTTCATGAAGCGTTTTATAGTAAACGAAGCGATATTAGACTTTTAAAACATGTTACAATTACGTCGAGACTCGGCATAGTCTTCTTAGTTTAATCCAATTGAATCGTGTATAATTATTAGTTTATATTTAAATTGTTTATATTAATAGAATATAAATGTTCTTTTAAAACCAAATAGTTGAGATGAATAAGTTTTAGTGATTAAATAAATATGTTTAGAACTGACTATTGATGGTGGTTTTTGCAAAAAAAAAATACTTTTGTACCTATAGAAAATTCTTTATTTGGACTTGGGTGCCTCTATGTTTGTTAGTTATCTATGTGTCGTGATCTACCCCCGATTCTAATTTTTGATAGATATGATTGTATGATTGTTCTTTAATCTAAATAAATAAATAATAAAGGTTAGTTTTGGTACAATGCCGGCAATTCTGTCTTTAACACAACTAATTTAAATATCACTAGCTGTGCCCGCTACTTCGTCCGCGTGGAATAGTGTCTTTGGGTAGCATTTGAAAATCAAAATTGAATTAAATGACCATCCTAAACCGCGCCGAATTACTTAGTATTGGCTCGAAAGCGCAACAGACAGATAAAGTTACTTTCGCATTTATAATATTAGTAAGGATTACATCTCTTTCTAATGTAGCTCGTATAATAAGAACAGAGCATACATAGGACTTTCAGACTACTAAAACGCATTATATAGTCGGCAGGATCAAACTTAATGCTTATTTTACGGGCCTGTTGGCGTGGTTGGCAAATGCTTGCTTTTCACGTCGGAGGTCGTGGGTTCGATTCCCACCCAAGACAAATATTTATGTACATGAACATGTCTGTTTCTCCTGTGTCTGGGTGTAATAATCTATATGAGTATGTATTTACAAAAGAAAAGTAGTATATTTTATGTAGTTTATCATTTATCTAGTTTCCATAGTACAAGCTCAGCTTAGTTTGGGATCAGACGGCCGAGTGTGAATAATGTCCCAGGATATTATTTTTATTTTTACTCAGTATTTCGCGCGATAAATAAATGGAACATTATACCGGTTTGGTTAGACCTATGTTTGAAAGAAAGGTAAGATATTAAAATGAGAAAGTATAATTTAAGGTACACATTTCTTTATTGGCTACGTGATCAAACTTCTCATTTTATAACTAAGCAACGGAAAAATGAGATAGTCTCTAATGAAGTAATTCGTCTTTTTTACAACGTCAACTAAATATTCTATAGAAAGCGTCAAGTAAAGATCAACAATTATCTTAACTTGTCCTTCTTCTTTATACATTGCCACGTAAGTTATTTGGGTTAGGTTAGAACTGTGACCACCTAGCGAGCGTGCCGCGGCAGCGGCCGCCGAGCGCTCCATACACTATTGTTGGTGAAAATTGGTGGAAAGTTTTCAAAATCCCATTTTTTGCAGCTTTGTGAATTCTTTAGGGCATAATATGTAATTTTATAATAAATACAAAATCAGTTATTTGGCACTAGATAATATATCTCAATCATTTTAGGTGAAATAATCACCATGCTGAGTTGCATTTAGAGTGGCTTACATAGAAGATAACTAGCGGCTAAGATAGTATCATTCAGACGCTCGTTAATTGTGGCTGACTTAGTAATTTAGATGGCAATGTAAATTTTTTGAGGCGAATAGCCCAATAACCAAATTTTATAGGTTGCTAATTAAAAAGATATCTTTTTAATATAAATAGATGTCTGTTTGATTAGCAACCTATAAAATTAGATTCTTTGGTATCGCATGGTCTCGGGGGCAATACTTGGTATTTTAATAACAACCTACTAATATTATATTCGAAAGTTTTTGAGTAATTATGTTTGTTACTCTTTCCCGCCAATACTACCGAACGGATTTAAATGAAATTTTGTAGTGATGTCGCTTATATATCCGAATAACACATAGGCCATAATTTATAAAGTTTAACGCGGGAAATAGTACTACATACAACTGGCTACAACTTCTTAACAATTCATTTGAACAAATTGTATGGGACCACCTGAAAAATATAATAAGAAATAAGTATCATAATCGGTTTCTAAATAACGGAGAAATTGCGTAGCATACATACAAAGCAGCACGAATCGATTTGATATCCTTTACTTTTTTTTAAGTAGGTTAAAAGTTAAAATGTGTTTTTCATTTTACTTAATATTGTCGTTGCTTAATATTCTAAAGTAGATGAAGCAGAATTAATATTAGTGGAGAATACAGACCATTTCGGTTTCAGAGATCATTTGACCAAGGACTGTGAATTTTGAGACATGAAATAAATGTTTTTATTATATTAGGTAGTCTCATGTTCTAAAAATCACCACTTAAATAATGTGGTGCTAGTTTAAATTTGAAAAAACAATTATACGAGGTTTTTTATAAATCAGGCGTAGTCCCCCCTCTTACCCACCACTGCAACTCCTGTAAGCCAGGATCAACAGTGGCACACAATGAAATGACACTGAGCGGTGAGGTTCAGGCATGTCCCGGGGAATCGCGACAACTGTCTTGGATTCCGCAACTAATTATATAATATGAGGATTTATTAAGTTATCCAAAATTATTAACCAACCGATTATAAAATTAATATGTAGTGTTAATTCCGCTAATTGTCACTTAAATCATGCCGGGATGCAATTTGCGCCGCGCTTCCGGCCTCAATAAATATACTCATGTAAGAAAGATAATAAAAACAAGCAACTTAAATGCCCCAGTATGATACCCAACACGTGTTTCACTCCTCCACGGACCATTCTTAAGAGATGCTGATTTGCTTGTTTATATTGTCTTTCTTGCATATCGGCTTAATTAAACAGACAATTAGGAGAATTAACACTACATATGAATTTAGAATTTTGATTATCATGGATTAATATGTATGCCACAGTTTTTGCAAAAATCATTTCTTGTAACTGGACTGTTCACTAAATTGTAATACTATTATTTTCTATATCTTGCCGTGCATATGCTAGAGCCGTAATAAAGTTTTATGTGTCATTGTAAATCCAACTCTATGTATTGGTAATGAAGTGTCATTTACAATGACAGATGCTTTTAGTTACGTTGTTCTAGTGATTGCACGGCAGTATTGTGATGCGTATGAACGCTGTATGATTGATAGATCTTCTATATTACCTTTTTTTTAGTGTATAAGGTTGATTTTACATTGATTGTGTTATAGTAGAAGCGGACAGTATAATTGTAAAGATCTCACTATGTATGGGTTACAATGTGTAACAGAAACGGACGTAACTTAAGTGGCGCCATCTACCAATTAAATTGGTCAAATTAAACAACTAGTTTGTGAAATAAGTACTTTTTTTTTTTTTTTTGGTGACCGAACAAAATTCTTCAATTGAATGTTGATTCTTGTGTTGGGTGTTAATATTTTTGTTGTGTATTTTCATGTTGAAGTGTTACACGTTGCTTTGTTTCATAAGCAAGTTAGGTTTATATTTAAAGACATTTATTCCCCTTAAGATATACTTACATGAGAACTTAAATATTAAAAATAATATAAACATGTTCGATGGCATAGATTATAAAATAAAAACTTGAGAGGTGTCAAGGGACCCGGATGGAATGAAGTGATTATTATTTATTATGTACAAAAAACCTGTATACACTCAACAAAAATAATCGTCGCGAAACCACACTGTTCAATGCGAAATAAAAAGACGAAACGAAAATATCTGGCTTGCTTTCTACAAAGGACAGAGAGAGACAGACATAGAAACATACGCACGCCGCGCGGCTTACAATAGCTTACTATAGCAAAGTGTCGTTACAACTTTTGGTTTAATTGTTTCCGTCTAGCCCTCTTACGCAACGCGCGATAAGGAACTTCGTTACAATATATATAAAATGGTAACAATATATCCAAAATTTCAAGTACAACACAAGTTGATACAAAACAAATTAAAAGCTCCTTAAGGCGTTCCACCCACTACACCGCGCCCCGTCGCGTAGCGCGGGATGGCAGATTTTACCATTGTATGCAAGTATCTCAATTTATATAGAAATCACGCCTAACACAACACACTGCCGACGCGGAAATGCGCGGGAAGGCAATTTCTACCAATCTGCGCGAGTGCGCGGAGCGTGTCGCGTTATATGACATTCTGACTCCGCAGTCCAGGGCGTGATTTGATACTGTAAAGATACTAAACTACTAGTTGCAATTCTTGTATACAAAAACCAACAATATAACTGCAACATCTTGAAAGTTCGTCCATTCTCTAGGACGCGGGGACGATCGACAACACAGTGAACATATAAGTTTATTTAGCGCGAGGCCGTCGTAATCTGCATCACCGCGCGGGAGTAAGTAAGGCAGATCGACGTCCACGTCGCCGGGCGCGTTATCCGTCGCTCCGCGCACCGCGGCGGGACGCGTCTTAAGTGGGTGAACCGCCTAAGTTACGTCCATTATTGCGTTACACCTTGGCACTTGGTACAGTAAGACTGGACCCGTCACGTTTGCTGTCACAATTACTGGTTTCTATTTATGATTAATGGTTTTACTATTACTTGGATAATGTCTAGCAAGTGACGCTTTGAGTCCCTGACCAGCATACATGCATTACTTTATTTGAATTATGAGGCCCATTCATGCGTCTTATACAATATGTAACTTAATTAACGCACATCGTGAAAATAGTTGGTTCTGAAACGTTTACTGAATTGATTTAAAGGTAATTTTTTATCCCCAAAATAAAAAAAAACTACGGAAATTATTGTCATATTAAGCCTGTACAGTCAAAACAAATTGTAATGGACCGTAAGTCAAAGTAATAAGACTTTTAAAATCGCAGTTTTATTTATATTCATATAAATTCCATCGAGATCGAATCAGAAATGATGAGATCCGCAGGCGAACCAAAGTCACCGACATAGCCCTAAGAATTGCCAAGCTGAAGTGGCAGTGGGCAGGGCACATAGCTCGTAGAGCCGACGGCCGCTGGGGCAGAAAGGTTCTCGAGTGGCGACCACGAACCGGAAGACGCAGCGTGGGCAGGCCCCCTACAAGATGGACCGATGATCTTGTGCGGGTCGCTGGAAAACGCTGGATGCGGATAGCGCAAGACCGGCAATTGTGGAGATCTTTGAGGGAGGCCTTTGTCCAGCAGTGGACGTCTTTCGGCTGATATGATGATGATGATGATGAAATTCCATCGTTAAATACAAAATAAAGAAAAAAAACTTTATTCCAAAAAACTAATTTAGTAAATAACAATGCATATACATGTTAAATTAGAATTTCCGAGTATGTGTTATGATTAAATAATAATATTCTAATTGAGGTGTTTGAGGGTGTGCGTTAATTGCGTTGCATGTTGTATACACATTCAAATCATCGAACGTGTAAATCGAGAAACTTCAATTTTAATTTACGTATCCGCTAACAGAACTTTAAAGATATGTTTTATTTCAATGTAAATATGTTCTTATTTATAGCATAATATAGTTCCATTTTGAAATTTACAGGGTGATATCTGTATACAGTGAGATTAAGAATATTTTTCTGTTGAGCACCTTAAGATATTATTACTGGTTTGTGGTTTCAAGTGTTTTGTATGGACTATAAAATTTATATTTTTTCTAATATATAACTACCTAACACATTTTAGTATATAGATATATAATGACACCAGTATTTCTTCGTTTCAACTGCAATAAATATATCACAAACGGTTACTCATTTCATATTGTTCCATAAAGGGTTAAATCTTTAATTATGAGCTTTTAGCAAGAATGTTCGGTGTTAATTAATAGATTAAATAAACATAATTAATTTATATTTTTAAATAAATTTGTAAAAAAAAATATATACTCTTTGGTTTCAGATTCAGTTATGAAGTCGAAGAGTATATAAAATGTTTAAAAATAGAATATTTATAAGTACCTACATACAAAGTACTAAAAACTTTGTACGTTTCGATATTCATACATAATTACATTTTCTTCATTTTTCTGGTCAGTTGAAAAGACAATAACATTTCTGCAAATTTTGCTGGCTAATTAGATTTAACTGTGTATTTAAAAAAATATTGATCTGCTTATAATCCATACAAAACATTTGAGATGTTAAATCTGACTGTAATCGTATTGTCATAAATATATATAGCACAATTTATATCAAGTATCAAAGGCATTACAAATTATTATTTTAGTCCAACATTTTTTTCCAAACAAACTAAGTTTTTAAAACCAAAATGGGGAATGAAAACCATAGATTTTCATGTTAAATTGTATCGTATGAACACCGCCCTTTCAATATTTTAGCTACGAACCTAATCAAAAGAGTATCCTTATCAATGTGTTAAATTATTTTTAATCTGTAATCTAAAATTGAAAAAAAAAGTTTATAGCAAATCAGCAAACCGTCTTGTTATTATCTTAGTCCATCTTTGGACTAAATGAGTGTAGCTCCTATTTGGGTGCCATGACTTCCCTGAATGCTAAAGTTGTAATTTTATAATTAATGTGTCAACTTGTGGTAAAGTTATTGTCTATAGCAAAGATATCATAATATCTTTGGTCTATAGTGCCACGCTAATATATAATTGTGTAGGAAGGTGGCGCTACTATCGCCAATTTTTTTTTTCTATTAATACGTGCAATAGAAATGCTCTATGATTGTAGTTTTTTTTTCACATGAAGAGTTATTTGGTGGCTAGACTTTTGTCTATGATACGGAATTCTGATTTACACAGTACGGTATGAATGAGTAAATGTAATGTAGATGTTTGTAATTAAAATATTGAAAATATGGCTATAAAATTTGATAAATGTTTACTGTTAATATAGAAAACATGAATTACATCGATTCGTCGAATTAGGCGATTACACATTGAAACTGTAATATGGTGTCAACCGATTGTTCAAAGTTCAAAAAGCGATTTGTAATATAGCAATATTAAATCGATTTCAAAAATATATTTGTTTTAATTTACTATACCATATACCTACTATAGTAATAATGTCTTCCTAGCCGAATTTCTGGGAACTGCTGGATGCGAATAGCGCAAGACTGGCAATCGTGGAGATCTTTATCCAGCAGTGGACGTATTTCGGCTGATATGATAATGATGAGCCGAATTTCGGCCACGGCCACAAGTCTCAATGGAGACTAGTCATCTGCGCGGGACATATTATAGTGCACAAGTGTCTGCACATAGACAGGGGCACTTTCTATTCCACTCTCATTATCCGATGGGACGGCTAACGACACGACCGGAAAGAAGTCAGGTACAGGACCGACGGCTTTACGTGCTCTCAGAGGCACGGAAGTGTAATTCCACCAACTCCCAGTCTTCGGGCTGATACTGAGGGAAAATTTCTTATCTTAATCATTATAATCTTTATTCACAGAATACAGGTTAAAAATACATGTTGTCAAAATAAGGCATGCGAACAGTATTTTTTTTAAATCATCTTAAGTAGTATTCAAGTAGTAGAAAATAATTGGTAGGTATTTAAGAATCAGTAGATACATTATAACCACGCAACAGAAAAATCCCAAAATCACTTTGGTTCGACCGGTGATTTGAACCCAGGACCTCATTATTTGTGGTTGAACACGCTGCCGCTAGACCATCTACCTACTATACTATATAACACCTCTAACTGCGTAAATTGAGGTACTATATCCGTGGCTGGCGTGAATATGTTGACATGTCTAAAGTTGCAATTTGTCAGGGCGACCACTTTAAAGTTTTGACCTCTTCTAGTAAATCGGTAAATTAGTTTAACATAAGTGTTGTAATTGTTTTAGATGTTATTTTATGCCATCTTTTAAGCGATGACGATAGATTAACGAAATCCCTCATAGTTTTCATAATAATAGACTTGTCAAGTCGTTCACCGACGAGTTATCAA
The DNA here is from genome assembly GCA_951640165.1 of Pseudoips prasinana. Lineage (NCBI taxonomy): Eukaryota > Metazoa > Arthropoda > Insecta > Lepidoptera > Nolidae > Pseudoips > Pseudoips prasinana. The sequence continues at coordinate 8,708,693 of OX621259.1, read as the reverse complement.
CTTATTCACCGAGTTGTCAACTTGTTTACCAACAGTTATCAACTTATTCACCTCCTGAATGTCCCAATATTTGTAGGTAAACAATGTTAATTAGTTAGTTAATTTATGTCAAAGACATTATTATTGGATAGGAAACAGATGACGAATTTAAATAATACGAGTAATCGTTGATTTGCTGAAGTACCTACTAATTACTAAAGTCAAGCAATGTTGTTCAAAATGAATAAATATTACATTGAAACCACGAAACTATCAGTTTTCTATTGTGAAAGCAATAAATAAAAAAAGAATACGTACATTGTTTTATTTGGGAAGGGAAACATACTTAATAATATTTAAGGTGACCGAAACATTCAAAGAATACCATAGTACCCAAATATTATTTATTTTGCGAAACCTCAAAATCCTCTTCGTTTGGGTTATCCTCGTCCAAGTCTGGATCAGTAGAAGCAGAGACATGTCGATGACAAATTTCTGTGGAAACCTATTAAATGGTTGCAGTATAATAGAAACAGCATAGGAAAATTTTATTTCAAGATAAGTCTGGACAGTGAACACCATTTCAAGTCAATAAATTTTAGGAAAAGAGGAAAAACTACGATAGATGTCTATAGGTTGAGCCAAATCTCCAAGAAGCCTTTGCCAATCACTGCAGAAAAAAGAAGGATTTTATTATGGACATGATTGAACTGATTGACCATTCATTCAAGGATGAATGATTGACGATTCATTCATCCTTGAATGAATCGTCAATCAGTTCAATCATGTCCATAAAATCCTCCACTTCATATGTGTGTGCCCACTGAGCAGGAATTTGTGGTTTATCTTTTGCAGCGTTGGATGATTATTTAACAAAAAAATGAACATCATCGCCACGACATTATTTTTGTTTTGGCCATCACAAGTATCGGAATAAAAAATCAATTCTTTGACTTCCGATGGCAAACTGTTGCAAAAATGCCACAAACATGACGCAATTTGGTTTACTCCTCGAGCTCCGATAGTCTCATCCCACTTGTAGCATGTAGCCTCGTTATTTGCTAAATCATGTACTGTTAAATTAAAAGACCAAAGCGGTCGCTTGTAAAACTGCTGCAAGCTGCGGCAAGCACTACTGGAGGTCAAATGTAAATGCTCTAACAGACGAATCTGCCTTGGCATTCTCTTTATCTACACGTTTTTCAGCATAAGCTTTTTCAGCTTGATGTTGGTATTCAGGCAATTCAGCAGTTAAATTAACTTTGCGGTCTTCATCTGCCACTTTAATTTTAGCATTTAACACATCGCACGTGTTGCATGTGTCCTTGGATGGTTGCTTGAACGATATATTGAGGTCGTGAAAGCATTTGGCGTATAATTTTAACGAGACAGGATTTGATGAAGTATTTTTATACTCTCTGTACATTTTAGCAATTGAAAGGTCAGAAGCTAGATATTTCTTACCTCTCGAATTTCTACAAGTCTCTCATAACTGGGAAAGCTCAAAATGTGTTGGTTGACAAGTGAAATGTCTTCGATAGTCTTATTATTATTTTTAGGAGGTTGATGAACTCTTTGATCCTCATCTATGATTCCGTTAGAAGATAATTTCTTTTTTTCTATAATTACATTTACAAATCCTTTGGTTTCTCCTAGTATTTTACAGAAACACTCCTTACAAACAGGTTTCCTCTCATTAGAAATCTCCAGCATGTACTTACAGTAACAATCCCTATTTAATGTTCGGCTGCCCGTTTTTGAGTTTTTTTTGTCAAATCATTACTGATTTAGACACAAATGATGCCCTTCTATGCCTATCTCCAAGTTGCCAATAATTGTCAAAACAATGTGACTGTTCAGCTGCTATAATTCTTTCAGCACATTTTAATCTACATTAACTAAACTCTTTTAGTTTTCTATCAGGAACTACTTTACCTTTTTCCGTTATGTAACTCGTTCCTGTATTCCTTCTTGTTTTACTTTCATTCCACTCTTGTTCTTCCTTTTTTGTGTTACTATTAGTCCTTTCTTTACTAGTATTTTCGGTTTGTATTACATTCTCATTTTTGTCTATTGTATTTTCTATGATAATTGTTGGTGTTTCTATCTCATCTATAGTAGGAGCTGCATTTTCAAATCCAGTATCACTTATGTTCTGTTCTATAATCATTAGCTCCTTGTTTCCTTGTTCTGTTTAATATCCACAGATGAGATTTTGTGGTATTTCTTTTGTATTTACGGTAGGTGCTATATTTTCACATTCGAAATTAACTTTGTCTTTGGCATTCTTTATTGGTGTCATTCTTCTTGTATCTATCGCATTTTCGTCTGAAGTTGCTATCAAAGTTACTTTGGTTACAATTTTTACATCATCACTTGATTCGCAATCAGTTTCTGAATCATCTATTCTGTCTTTTTTAATGTTAAAATCAGGATCACAAACACTGTCGTCACTGTCACAATATAACGATTCATTTGCTTCAGAAGCTTGCAGAAAATATCTGACGTATTGTCTACTTGTAGTCTTGAATCAGTAATTATAAAGTTCTTGAGTTCCAGGTGATATTATCGAAAAAGGAGATAATGGACCATCGTTACTTATGTTCCTTCTGTTGCCACTTGCACAAAGACTTATTCGCGAGCGTGCGGCTTCGCAACTGACATTTGTTTACAAACGCACGACGTAAGGAGGCTCGAGCTAGAGATGTGTCACGCATTTCACAAATTGTTACATTTTACGGAAGCATGTTGATAACTCACTTATGTTTTAATTTAACTTGTGTACATATGCTGACTACTAAACATATTCATTTAACGTTAGTCTTAATTTAAACCAAAATGTAGTGATAACTATACTTATTACGATTAAGGTTCAGAACTTAGTTGGCCTTTACCGGATATCTCAATATATCACAATTTAAACAGAAATACTTCGATTAGCCATAACTTGACATCTCCTTTTGTCACAATTTAATCAAAAAGAGCTCAGCTGGCCATAGCTTGACATTTGAATTTGTCAATTTAAAATTAGTACATATAGAAAACCTTTATGTGTACAAGTTGATATATCAAATAACGAATATTATTTTGTTCACTGAGTATAAGTTGATATTAAAACATATCAATGTTCGTTCACAAAAACATGTGAATCGGTAATTTGACATGAGGTTTTGTCAATGTAGACATGTTAAAATGAGAGATGTCAACATATGTATTACCAAAGTCAATTGCCCCAAAAGTTATGTATATTATTATTTTTTTTTTTTTTTATTTATTTACCAAACACTAAAGATACATATTCAAATAGAAATAATAATAGTAACACAAAAACCTCTTGGGCTTGTGCGTGCTACTTTTGTAGTCCGTTGTGTAGCTGACAAACATACTTAATAGCTAGGTTCGACTTATATTCTTATCTAAGGTACTTAACATTACAATTCACAACATCTAGGCAGGTATTATACAGTTAGCAATTGTAAAGTACATATATTCGTATGCACCTACGTTACAATTGCGAACTATAGTATGCTTTTAATTTATATTTAATGTTGCTTATATTAATATTATTGCGTAGGGAGGTAGGTAAAGTGTTTATTAATCTCGGAATCAGATAAGCGGTCATTCGTTCACCATAACAGTTTTTTGCACCGATAGTTACGAGTTTGTTTTGTGCGACTCGTCGCGTGTATACAGGATGACTTATTACTTGTTGTAATTCTTTATTAAATAATTGTTCCTTTAGCAGATGTAGTTTTACCTTATCATGTATAGGCAGCGTTTTGCATAATTTAAAATATATATTGTCCGAATTATCAGGCGTGGGTTTAGGTACGACTATTAGTTTTAATATTCGTAGTTGTAACTTGTAGATTACATCAAGGTATGTTTTGTATGTTCGACCATAACTAGATAATCCGTAGCCCACAACAAAAAGGCATTGTACAGTAAAAGCCGCGTTTTAAAAGGCAGGCGGTCTTTTATTACGTAAAATTTAGACAGTAACGCGCGTAGCTTGTCACAGACTTTTTCTATATGAGGGCCCCAGTTAAATTTGTTATCGATGGTTAACCCTAGGTAAACATGAGTGTTAACCTCATCGATTAAAGGGCACTTATTATCACATGGCGTTTGCATATGGAAACAGGAGTGCGTGTGTGCAGTTAATTTGGGTTTAAATGAGTCATTTCTTAGATATGGCGATTTTATGTGCAATAACTTCGTTTTTTGGGCATTTAAGACAAGCCCTAAATCATGACACCACATGCCGAGTCTGTCGAAGTCTTTTTGTAAATATGTGGTGATAATTCTAAGGTCTTTTCCTGTGATAACAATACAAGTATCATCAGCAAATTGGTATGACCTGCAGTTCAGGAATATATCACTCATATTATTCACATAAGCCAGGAAATGCAATGGACCACAAACCGATCCCTGGGCCGTGCCGTGTGTGTTATGGTCGAGGGTATCAAAAGCACGAGAGAAATCAATAAACAGAGCTAAGACATGGCTTTTATCATTAAGGGCAGAATTTATATGGTCAGTAAAATTTGATAGCAGTTGAGTTGTGCTCTTGTTGGGTTGGAAACCGTATTGAGACTTACTTATTATTGAGTTTCTAGCATAGAATGAATGGATTTGTTCACAAACATATTTCTCAACAATTTTATCAATAGTTGAGAGTAACGTGATGGGCCGGTAATTAAATACATTATTTTTCTCACCCTTCTTATGCAAAGGTCTTACACATCCTATTTCGCACTGTAATTTATTTTGCATATAAATTGCTAATGGCGAGACGCATGAAGCCCATAAAAAACAAAACATAGAAATCGACATGTCAATGTGTTCACGCCAGCCACGGATATATACCTACTGTAGCTATTTAAACCCTGTATTATTCTCAATCTCATCACTCCACTAACCATCAATTTTGCTTGTCTTAATAAAGTAAGCTGCTAATCTATTTCATTTTGTTTTGTTAACCGACTTCAAAAGGAGGAGGTTCTCAAGTTCACCGGTATTTTTTTTCTTTTTTATGTATGTACACCGATTACTCGGAGATTTATGATTCGATTTACGTGATTATTTTTTAGTTTGATGCGGAATAGTTGCCATTTGGTCCCATAAAAAAAATATATAATTTGGCCCATTAGTTTTCATTTTATGGACATTTTTGTATGAAAATTTTGGTTTATATGGACGATGTAATTGTCTTTGGGACAGACGTTTTTAAAACTTAGCCAGTCTAGCTAGACTCATACTGTTCAAATGTTTCTTGGCATGAACATAAATAACAGTTTCAGACGACTAGCATTTAATAGTCGCGTATATGCTCGTTTTTGGAAAAGCATGTAGGCGCACGTTTTAGCACAAGCGCATTTTTTATGTACATACACCGATTACGCTGAGGTTTATGAACCGATTTACGCGATTCTTCTTTAGTTTGATGCGGAATAGCTGCCATTTTTAGAGTTCCGTAACCAAATGGCAAAAAACGGAACGTCATGTCTGTCTGTCCGTCTGTATGCCACAGCCACTTTCTTCCGAAACTATAAGAACTATATTGTTGAAACTTGGTAAGAAAATGTATTCTGTAAACTGCATTAAAATTTTGACACCAAAACGGAAAAACACATTATAAAGGTAATGGCCCATTTAGTATGAAAAATATACCTACGGCGTACAGAAATGAAATATGGGGGGAATCAAAGACAAATGATTATACTTTTCAATGGTAAGTGGTGCATTACTGTGGCCGATGGGGATCATGAAATAAAATATAATACATTGTATTATTGCGCGACCGCAACAAAGCTCGGGTGAGACCGAGACAGCAATATACGTGTTATTTATTACCTGACCGAATGAGTTTGCTATATAAGTGTCATGCTGATATTTTTATTTAACAAAACAATGGCAAAGTAAGTCTGCTTGTTTCATTTTCAAGTCTAAACTACTGAACCGATTTTGGAGATATACATGTAAAGAATGAGTGTTTGTTTAATACCTTAGGTGCATAGCATAGATTAAGAAAATACATTATTTAATTATTTTTTATCTATCATGTCATGTCAAATTCCTATGAATAGACAAAAAAATATATCTTATATACATATTAGATTTGTAGACGGACATAGTAAACTTTTTATCCCAGTGACATATTTCCATGGGATAAAATAATTTAGAGACGGGCGAAACCGCTGGTGCAGCTAATTATTATCCAATTTTGATCGGTCTACTGCAAGATCTCTCCATTGAATTATTTTTTTCTTTTTACATATAATGAACAGTGGGTTATGCCTGCATTATTTGCCATCATTTTCGTTTTTGTACAAAAACATTTTTGAACTGGGTCGGATTATGGGCCATGACCTTTTGGGGGTTCCCCATACTTATAATATAATATCAAACCCATACAAAAAAATATTTATATCAAACCCATACATGTGGGGTATCTATGCATAGGTCTTCAAAAATGACATTGAGGTTTATAAAATCATTTTTTCTTAACTGAATAGTTTGCGCATATATATGATGTACATTACCATGCAAACTTCTACCGAAAATTTGTTGTTTGAACAAGATCTAGTAAGTAGTTTTTTTAATGCGTCATAAATCGTAAACCGCAATTTACCTCCATTCTATCAACTCAAATACTTGCTGCAACGGAAAAAAACATTCCGCCTAACACGGGCGAGTCCGACTCGAACTCTCTCAATATCTTAATCATCAATACGACCTAGTCTATGAGCCTTCTTCTCAGAAAACTCGATGGTTAATGAATAAGAACTAGTCTAACAGCCCTCTACCCAGCAGACTAATTAGCTAATCGATCATAAATAAGACCTAGGCTATGAGCCCTCTGCTCAGAAGACTCGTTGGCTATTTGATCATTAATAAGACCTAGTCTATAAGCCCTCAGCACAGACTCCTTAGCCAGATGGTTATAAATACGGCCTAACCTATGCGCTTGCTGTTCAGACTTTCATGAATCTTAGCGAGTCGAGACTCGTACTGTGGAAGTTTTCTTAGAGTGAACGTAATTTTATGTAGTTTTTCTTACTTTACAAACGGTTTTTTTCGATCATTCACTGTCTCACGAGAACGTGAAAAAGAGTTTCGAGCAACATTTTTTGGAGGATATTTCTTTTTTCCGTTCTCGTTTGTTGGGACCTATAGTTTTGGCGCGCGACACCTTTCGTAGTGCTACCCATAGCTAGACACTAAAAAGTAACAAATAAAAAAAACTTCGTTTAAAAAAACCTTACTGCGATACGAGTTACCCAATGAACGGGTTACCCTATCAAACGGCTTCACTCATAAGCGGGGTTGTCCGATCCCTGTCTAAAATGAAGCCTATAGGTTCTTCTTTATTGCCGTTATATAAAAAAAACCGACTTCAAAAACTAAAAAGTATAAAAAAACATCTTATAAAGATTTAATTTAATACATCTCTTATCCAAACCTAATATCTTTACTATTAATGAAATACTATAATTTGTATGAGCTACCTATTGATAGGTTTAAAGTCGGTGCCAAGCCTTAAGCAAAATAAAAGTTAATATTACAAACAGCTTTCTTACTTAAAAGTGCCGCGGGCCCTGCGCGGGCCTCAAAAATATAGGTCCCAACACTCAAAAAATGATTGAATGATTGAAAAACTCTATTTCACGTTCTTGTGCGATAGTGAATGATCGAGAATAACGTTTGTATAAATCAAAGATATTATAATATAACATATTATAATATCTTAATCTAATCTTAATATGTTATATTATAATATCTTTGGTATAAATACGTTCACTCTGATAAAAACTTGCACGGTACGAGTCTCGACTCGCTAAGATTCATGAAAGCCTGAACAGCAAGCGCATAGATTTGGGCGTATTTTTGACCATCAAGCTAACGAGTCTATGTGCTGAGGGCTCATAGACTAGATCTTATTAATGATTGAATAGCCAACGAGTCTGCTGACCAGAGGGCTCATAGACTAGGTCTTATTTATGATTGATTAGCTAACGAGTCTGCTGAGGAGAGGGCTGTTTGACTAGGTCTTATTCATGATCTATTATCCAACGAGTGTACTGAGCAGAAGGCTCATAGACTAGGCCGTATTGATGATCAAGTAGACAACGAGTCTGCTGAGTCTATATAAATAAAAAAGCGGCCATGTTCGAGTCGGACTCGCCCATGAAAGGTTCCCAAGCAGCAAGTATTTAAGTCGATAGAATGAAAGGTAAATTGCGGTTTACTATATACTTACCTACTACATTATTTATGACGTATTAATAAAACTGCTTACTAGATCGCGTTCAAACCAATTTTCGGTGGAAGTTTGCATGGTAATGTACACCATTTATGTATTTTTGTTAATTTTATCATTCTCTTAATTTAGAAGTTACAGGGGGGGGGGGGGGATACACGCCTTTGGAAGTGTCTCTCGCGCAAACTATTCAGTTAAGAAAAAAATTGATATTAGAATATCATTTTTTAAGACATATCCTATATAAATAATATTTAAGGGTTTTATGAAAAAAAAATTGTGTTTCAGTTCTATGTATGGGGAACCCCCAAAGTGTTTATTTTTTCTATTTTTGTGTGAAAATAAGATTTCGACAGAATACATCTACTTACATTTCGGAAAAAAGTGGCTGTGACATACAGTCGGACGGACAGACAGTCACATGACGAATCCATAAGGGTCCCGTTTTTTGGCTACGGAACCCTAAAAATGGCAGCTATTTCGCGTCAAACCAAAATCACACTAATAATATAAAGGCGAAAGTTTGTGAGTGTGTATATTTGTTACTTCTTCGCGTTTAAACGGCCGCGGCTGGAGCAATTTTAATAAAATTTGGTATGGAGTTAGCTGACACCCTGGATTAACACATAGGCTATAATTTATGTAGTTTAACGCGCGTAAAACCACGGGGCACAGCAAGTCGGTTCATTAATCTCAGCGTAATCGGTGTACGTACATAAAAAAAAATGCGCTTGTGCTAAAAGGTGTGCTTACCTGGGCTTGCAAAAACGAGCTTATAAGCGCGTATTAAACGCTAGTCGTCTGAAACTGTTCTGTATGTTCACATCAAGAAACACAATCGTATGAGCCTAGGTAGACTGGCTAATATTAAAAAAAATCTGTGCCAAAGAAAATTACATCGTCCACATAAACAAAAAAATTCATATAATAAAATGAATACTACTGGGCCAAACTATGTAAAATTTTTATGGGACCAAATGGCAACTATTCCACATCAAACTAAATACGATGATAAATCGGATCATAAATCTTCGAGTAATCGGTGTAGGTACATACATAAAAAATAGTAGGCTGTTACTAACTTTAAAAAGCCTATAGGTTTAAAAAAAGCCTATACCTATGCCTAAAAAGTCTATAGGCCCAAAAAGCCTTTTAGGCTTTTTTTATTTCTAGTCTTTTTCAAGTGGTAGGCTTATTATGAGGCTATCTACAGCCATTATTCAGATTATGACTCAGTATGAATTAAACAAGATTTATTTTTGTATTGTATTTATTTTTAATTATTTTCAAATTGAAAAAAAATGCTTAACCTAAAGGCTTAAATGCCTTTTTAGGGTTTTATACCGCTGCAGTCCCTTTATTCATTAGCTAGCCTTAACAGAAATGCCTATAGGCCTCCGGAACTCAAGTGGGAATCGAACCAAGGACCTCCGGCGTGTATTAGCAAGCATTTGCCACCCACGCCAACAGGCCCATCATAATATACTCTTTATATGGATATACTAGCTGTGCCCCACGGTGTTACCCGCGTTAAATTTTATAAATTTTCTTTGCTATAAACCTCACGGAGCCCGAGACCTTTCCAACGAATGCAAAACCGTGGAAATCGGTTCCAGCGTTCTGGAGTTATAGCGTCAGGAAGGAAAACCCGACTTATTTTTATATAGTAGATAAATACCCTTATAGGTACCTTTATTTATGTATTACAAGTATATAATAATAATGTCCTCCTAGCCGCACTCTGGGCACGGCGCCGCCAGTCTCAATAGAGATTAGCCACCTGCGCGGGACAATTCCATGTTGCCCAATTCGAATTGTTTAAAAGACCAACCTTTGTTTTTATTGCTTCTAAGTTTTTTTTGGAAAGGCAACGCACGCATTAGGGAATTTAACCCCTGTCGCGGGGTACTTTACATACATATAAGCCCAACGCCAACATATCCATAGTTCCGTAGAAAACGGAGACCCAGCTAAAGTCTGGAAATTTCTGAGATTATTAGGTGTTGGTAAGTCACGTCACAACACAATCCCAAAAGATTTCAACATTTCTCTACTTCGTCCAATATTCAAAGGGCAACTAAAACTAATACTTTAAATTATCTTTCCGCACTTCCAACACCTGATCACACCCAATTTGTCTTTAATCATTTTACTAATTGTGATGTTAAGAGAAGCATAATGTCCATCTCGTCCAATGCGATTGGCAGTGATTGTCTTAGTCGTAAAATGATCCTACCCATCCTGGACGATATCCTTCCCACTATCACCCACATTTTGAACCATTCCGTAACCAGTGACTCCTTCCCGACACAGTGGAAAGAAGCCAAAATTACTCCATTACCTAAGAAATCGAATCCTTTATCCTTCACCGAATATCGTCCTATATCCATATTACCGTTCCTATCCAAAGTTCTTGAACGTCTTATTTATAATCAACTAAATCTCTTCCTTTGCAAGAACTCTCTCCTCAATCCCTTTCAGTCCGGTTTCCGCCAGGGTCATAGTACGACTACGGCACTGATTCACATCACAGATAACCTGAGGTCTGCTATGGATAGTGGCGAACTGACAGTGCTCTGTCTACTAGACTTTAGCAACGCTTTTAACACCGTAGATTTCGACATATTGCTCGGTATACTATGCTCTCAACATATCTCCAACGGTAATTGATTGGTTACACAGTTACCTGTATGGCAGACGCCAACGAATCTGTATCGAAGATGCAACCTCTTCCTGGAGCATCAGCTGGCGTGCGTTTTATTTTTTACTAACAAGGAAAATTGGTTTGAACGAGATCTAGTAAGTAGTTTTTTTTAATACATCATAAATCGTAAACCGCAATTTACTTACCTTTCAGAAATACTTGCTGCTACGGAACCCTTTATGGGCGAGTCCGACTCGCATTTGGCCGGTTTTTATCTGTAATTGGTGTGCAATAAAGAGTATTTATCTTATATAATCTTATCTTATATAATTGACGGACACAAAGTACATCCAGACTTAGAACAACTATTTATGGGTCACACAAATATGTAGTTGTCCTGCGCGGAATTCGCGTGCGGCGAGGCGACTGTCTGCCACATAAAGTTGAGAAAGTATAAAAGAAATTTAACAGATTGGGGTAGCTGTATATGCTGGCGTCTTTACTGCATTGTGAACTTGACAAGTACAAGTGTATGTTAATACCCAAATGCTGAACTAATTCCAATTGTCTGTACGTTTTCACGGCACATACGTCAGACATAAACAAACAAAGTTGTAAACCTACAAGAGGCTATCAACTTATAAAAAATAATTAAAAATATATGTTACATAATTATATTTTGGAAAAATCGACGTTGACCAACTGTATTATGTGAACGAAACCATAGTGACTTCTAATTCGGCAGTAACGCCATCTATTGGCATTAGCACTAACTATTATTATAAATGCGCCAGTAACTATGTCTGTCGCGCTTTCACGCGCTGCCGCTGCGCCACACGTGCATAGAGTACATTTTATATACGGAAATAGAGGTCAATCTCGACCGCTTCGTAAGGAAATTCTAGTAATCATAGATTTATGAAAACGCCATCTGTATTTCCTGAGTGGCAACTTTATTCATAAGTCTATACCAATACATATTTACTACTCGTATTTATATTAGATTTTTACTCGGATTTTCTCAGGGTAAATACTTACAAAATAAAACAATTAAATAGTATGTAGTACTTTATATTTTTCTTTTAGAAGCTTTACTGGCATATTTTTTGGCCTTTATCTTTCATGCACTTAGGAACACAACAACGTTTAATGGACATTGTGATTTAAAACTAAAGCACTAAAACTAAAAGAGTCCACGTAGATACACCTAACGCAAATCGGAGGAGATAGAACTCAACTCAACGAATGAACGGAGCAAATAGTGTATAGTAGTCTTTGGCAAATAGTGAATTATTTACAATGTTATTTGTAAATAATAATACAAAATAATGCCGGTATGTTTGGTGTCGATGGTGACATGGACACTTGACATTGACAACGACCAATGTTGCCGCAGATATGTATAGAAAGAAGAAACAACCCATATTAAATTTATAGTTTACGCTTTTTTTATGTCATATCCACCATTAATATATTACCCAGTACATTAAATAAGTGTAATATAATATATTAATTGGTTGTAAGGTATTATATCAATTAAATATAATTAATCCCATGATTAGAATAAATCTATCAAATGGAAACGGTACGATAATAATGGCAACATCAAATTTACAATTGTCAGCTTATTATACTCACTAAAACAAATGATATCTGTACTATTAGTATCTTGAGAAGTTTAACTGATTTTTAGATTTATATGGTTTATACCAACAGTAGCGACATCTTTTATTCCTAACTGGAGATACTACATTAGGTACATACATTTTTGTACGACTAAATTAAATATGGTAGGCATGTTTAGATTGTCAGTATAAAACCAGACCTATAATATTTGGTTTCTTTATTTTTACTAGATTCCATGAAAATAATCACTAAGATTGTACCCCCTGCACACGTGCAGTCAAAAAAAGTTAGCTTGCTCCATATTCTTTGTGTGTACATAGTTCCGTTTTCTTAGCAGGAAAGTCATGGAATCCACAGTCATGCCAGTAATTCTACTACTACTATAAACGCGAAAGTTTGTAAGTATGGATGGATGTTTGTTACTCTTTTACGTAAAAACTACTGAATGGATTTTAATGAAACTTTACAATAATATAGCTTATACATCAGTATAACACATAGACCTCAATTTAAAAAGATATTGTGTGAATTGTCCAAAATATGACGATAAGTGTCAAGTAGTAAAAACATCTGAGCGTTTCTCAGAAATTATGCTGAAATTAAAATATTGAAATATACTTGATTTCTTTATTTTAAGCTACGGGTAAATGCCTTAAGTTTAGTAATATAAGGTTTGTTTTGAGATTTAAAACGTAAATAATTAGCAAAATCCATAAAAACAGACCCAAGGTGGAGAAAAAATCTTATTTGGTTACCTTCATTCGTTTACGTAAATTTAATGTAGAAACCAATTACCGGAATATGTATTGAATTAAATGTGATAAAAAAAAACAACATTCAACTTGTTTTTCAGTCAATCACTCTAGATTAATATACAAATCTTAAATTAAAGGCGGTGTTATTTCCTTTACGTTACTATTCGGTCACACCTCTTGTTTAACTTTACATTATTGACCCTACTTTATTTTGTATTAAAATTGTGTACATATACATAATGCAAAGACTAACCATATATTTTAGTTTTTATCACAAAAATGTATTCTTATTAAAAATATATAAATAAAGAAAAGAAATATGGGTCTGCTTTTATGGGACAGTAACAAAAATAGAAATCTGGAAACAAAATAGGATTTATTAAGCCTAGACTTCACAATTGTGCAAATAATTATATTTGACTTAAATATATTGATAGTGGAACCTCCGTCAGGAACATTTATATTTCGTAATAATCTAATAATAATAAACACTGACCGATTAAGACAGTTTAAAGGATTTTAAAAATTCTAGGACTATACATTGTTAGCATGAATATTACTCTCAATCAATCTCTTTACATATATTTAGAAATGTTTATTATTTTTTATTCGTTTTCTATAATAATAATCTCTATATTAGTTTTCTTAACTTCATTAGTTTAACTTTTTTTGGAGGTGTATTTTGCGTTTATTCTTTCTAAGTTCTTTTTAAAATATAAATATAATATCTAATTTTATTAAAACTGATAAAATTACATCGTCATAATTATACTCAAAAGCAGGCAGTCAATACTCTGCCTAACAATTTCCTATTTTGTTATTGACTTTTCCATTTATACGTTACCACTCAAGAGTAACAAAAAAAGAGGTAACGAAATTAAGTTTACAAAAATTATTAAAATTGTTTACGCGCACAATTCTAGCTAGTACTCGTTTATGATTTGACTTTCGGAATCAAGATTTAGAGTTTTAATGGTACTCGAGGAGAAATAAAATATAAAATTGGAGCTTAGCTCTGAATGTTGGGTAACAAAGTTAGGATTTTTTTCGGAGATTTATTTATAAATTAAATGGGGTCTTTTATTTCGTAATAAATAAATTTAAGTGATTCTAAAATATCCGGAAGTTCACTCAGTACAATCGATCGTTTGGGACGGTATGAAATTGGGACACTTCACTTTTCATACAACTAGATAAAACCGATTTTTTAAATATTTTTATATTTTGTAAATTCTTATTGTATTTATACATATTTAATTTTTTTTTACTTAGAGCAATTAACTAACTAATTATATAATTTAGTAGAAACTAGTAATGATCTATTTTATGTATAGAAAAAAAAATTGAAAACATGGGACAGGGAATAAGATAGAAAGTACATTTTTTTTGAGAAATGCTCATCTACCATTTGCGAGCTATTCCGGCATGCACTGCCATAACCGCTAGGAGGTACACATTCTACTAATATTATAAATGCGAACGTTTGTGAGTATAGATGTGTGTTAGTATGTTTTTTTTTATATCTTTATTTTTTTTTTAAGGGGTTTTATCACTTAGTGATAATGTCACCCCCATACCATCTACATTAACCAACTTAAAACTAAACAAAGGGTAATGAACAGATATTATTATAATCATGACCATATAGGTACCAGAACGAATAGGGACAAATCCCTATTATTATCGTTATATGTATGTTTGTTACTCTTTTACGCCAAAGGTGAAACCGCGGGGCGCAGCTTGTAAAATATAAATAAAAAACAAGATTTCAATTGTAAAATAAATTTTAATCAACACATGTCGAATCATGGCACCACCACAAGGCACATAGCATTCGTTACAAATAATAATAACAATTATATACATACTCAATAACTAGAATAACTCGCTGTTACATAATATTTTAAGGTATTTAGTTAGGCTAAGTCAACAGAATTTTAACAATTTTTAACATGCTTTTATTAGCTTCACTTGTAACTAACTATGTATGTAAGATAATCTTGGAATCTTAATTTGACCCACTTCCCGGTCTCCGATTAGGATGAAATTTTTCACACGCTCTGAGTTCTGATGACAATACATGACTAGCTAAGAAATGTCATTACAAATCCAATATGGCGGCCTCCCCAAGATGGCGGACTGGCTGTTTGGAACCCACCCCCAAGCTATGGGTATTAAATGAAAGGGTTTGCTGTCAGGAATACGAAAAAAAATGTCACGTGACTTAAATCCAATATGGCGGACATTTTGTCATTTTTAGTGCGTGCTAAAAGCGTGTTTTATAGATTTTTAACTATTATTAAATCAAATAGGTCATCATAAAATCTAAGAACTTTAATCTCCAATTCCAATTCGTTGTCTATGGCGCCATCGTGACACTTTATTTACCAACTTGAAATTTAAATAATTTTACTTAGGTATAGAAAAAGCGGCTCTAATGCTCTATAAAAAAGGTTCATTATTAAAATTCTGTTAATTTCCTTGTTACCTCTAAGTTTTATACTAAACGTAATACTGAACTAAATTAATAAATAATTAACATCACTGTGTCACCATCACATAATATGTAGTTTGTATAATTTTACATTAAAATTGTCACAAAAACAAATATATCAATAGTGTATAGAATAATGCTCCTGGTCAATCTCAACGGAGACCAGACCTGCGCAGGTTTGTGTGCAAACGATGGGACGGTTATCCCACACGAACGGAAAGATATCAGGCGCAGGACAATTTATATACTCTCCGTAACTTCCACTGTTATTAGGTGTCTTTCTTAAAATAACTGGCTATGAGAGAAAGAGAGAATGATAATGTGTGCTCGCATCTCCCTCTTGCCCCTACAGTAATATACGAAACGTAACCCTCTCTCTTTCTATCTTCCACTATTTATTATGTTGTAAAAGGATTTACAAATTCATAATACAGTTCCATAGACAATTGTACACAAATACCACTAGCTCCATAGTTTTAAAAAGTTTCGTTCTATTGCCAAGTCACTATTCTAAATTCAAACCATTGTGCGTTTTTTTTAAAATTTATAAAGCGACTTGTCAAACACTATTTTTTTTAATAAAAAAAAATGTTAGTCATTGTTTTTAATATATCTATTAATCTGTACATAATGTTATGTCAACTATATTACTAAGCTATGTACAATTATTAATTTCAATATCGATATAAAATTATGTGATGTCTTTAAGAAAAATCATCAAAAAATAAAAAATTAACGTAATCTTAAGGCACATAGACGCTTGGGAGCTTGATATAAGGTCTTAAATTGCTTGTCTGTATATTTAATAACTATATTATAGAATTGAACTCCCATGCGTCGTATAATATACAGGGTACAAAAGCAGTGTAAATGCACAGATTATTAATAACCAGCCAAGTGCGAGTACCACTCCCACACTAAGGGGTCTGTACCATCGATAGACAATGTTCATTCATTTTATTCTCATGTCACAAAATGGACCAACGATCTTGTGCAGGTCGCTGGAAGCCGCTGGATCCGAGTAACGCAAGACCGGCAATTGTGAAGAACTTTTGGGGAGGCCTTTGCCCAGCAGTGGGCGTCTTTGCGTGGGTGGGTGGGTGATATGATGAAGATGATGATGAACTGTGGCTTTAACCACATCGTAGCTAACATCACCACATATTGTACCCTGTATAATTAATTATATTACAACGACAACAATATTAGCCATGTAAACAACACCAAGGATCCCTAATAATTTATGTTACAAAAACAACCGATTTTATACTCTATTGCCTTTGTAATAAGAGCTAAAATCAATTCATTATGAATATACGCTAACTTAACCCTAAATAGGTCATATCTTCAGGGTTAAGATCGAATAAAACAAGAATTATCATCGGGTTCACAAACAACATAGAAATCGCGTAACAAATATTACAATTAAAAAATACGGTAAAATTGGGAATCGCCTCTTTTTATGATTTCAGTTAAAACGCTAGTATTAAACAAATCATGCCGTCGAACGGGACGCCAATGTCGGCAGCAGTATCTTTCTCAGTACTATGACCATCAAACTGCGATCGCCAACCCGTCTGCCAAACGTGGCGATTATGGCATGTCCCTCCAAATTATGGACACAAATCCATTGTGGCAATCTTTTGGGGAGGCCTTTGTCCAGCAGTGGTTTGATTTTTTGATTGTTGATGATGAAGTTTGTGTTTCGTATATTTTTTTATTACAATATTGTGACGCCATTTTCTACAATATAACACGTAAATATAATTTAGAATTTATAAGGAGGGAATAAAAAGGTAACTTATTTTAAATAACACAACCAAATCATTTTAAGTAAATCGAATTACATAATAAAATTATTTCTCAGTAACATCTGCATAATGAGTTGTATAAATTCAAGTGTGGGCGATATATGAACCCATGAAGTACGAATCGGGCTGCATGAGTTAAGGGCTTACCTCTGAAATTAAGGGGCAAATATCCATTTGCGATCTGAGTGGGATAATACATATAGCTAAATGCTCTCACTGGTCCTTAAGTGATCGGCGAGGTTTAAGCAACTAGGCTCGCGGTCAGTCCATAGATGAGTGACCGTTAAAGTGGATTAATTTCTGAGCGTGTCCGTGCTTCGGAGTGCACGTTAAGCTGTCGGTCCCGGTTATAGTCATAAGGCAACAGTCGTTAAGCAATGTCAGAGGCCTACTGGACGGTTTGAACAACTCTGAGACTAGGGTAACCACTGCCCATACGATAAGTAATACATAATTCCTAATTCAATTCATAACAATATTCTTACGACAAGGATGGAAGAAACTTACAGTTTTATACGCACAACCCTAGAAGCCGCCTGGGACCTCTGATCATCGGAGACAAGACCACCATACATATATTATTAATTCAACAATGTGGCAACCGATGTTGGGGTTACATACTCAGTTCAACTATCAGTCGGATATTATATAAATTAAAAGTGGAGTGGAGACGTTATCCCCCTTGCCTCACCCCGCACCTCATCCCATATACGTCAGACAAGATTTCGCCCCATTTAAAATTGTTGGTTGGCTTTTATAACCAGTATGTCACGGTACGACTACGTATTCATGATCTTATACATGGTTTGGGTTGTCATTTATATAAGGTTAATTTAAAACACCAATAACCTCTCAAGAGGAGATAGCTAATATCTTAAGCAACAACTTTTGATCTACGAGTTTGGACATAACTCAATATATGAAAACAAAAATGTTTTTTTACACGGACTACTCGCTAGTACGCGACTAGAGAAATGATTCAAGTTCAAGGACGTTAGCGCTGCAACACTTCCCCGCGACCTCAGAACGGTACCTATATTTGTGTAATATCTTAGTGATGGGCGTAGAGTTATAAAAATTCAAGCGGGAAATTAAATTAATATTTATTTTTGTATGAAAATAAAATCTAACAAATTATCAAAAGTTGTAGAACAAAAGTTGTCGCTTATGGTGTTAGCTATGTAGTACTGCGAGGTTGTTGGTGTTTTATAAATCAAAGGTTTCATAAACATAGTTTCGAATGTATCTGTATTGAGGTGTATCCACCATCCTTGTTCTGGCTCAAATTTATACAAATCACCAGATGTTCGATTATTTTAAGGGCCTATGCACACTTCAATTATTAAGCGCGATACAGACGCGCGTTAGCATCGCGTTTGTATCGCACACAAACAACGACAAACTTCTCTGTAGGTTAAAAGCGCGCCGTTTAAAACACGTGGTGTACATAGGCTCTTAATAAAACAATTTCATAAATATAAACGTACGAAAATTATGCTCGTTTCTTTACAATCCAGCTCCTAATGTTGTCATTATCACAAATATAGAAAAAAAATCCTAACTTAAGTTACTACACTAATAAAATATAATAACGTTAAAATCTTGAATAAGTTAATAAGGTACTTGTCTTAATCCTAAGTTATTAAAAGGTTTTTTTTTCATTTTTACTAAAATGCCACTTTCAGTCAGTTACATCAAATTGTATAATTTAAATTTCAGTATTTGCTCATTTAAAAACATCCATGGCCAAAAATGTATACATTAATTATTTTTATTTAATACGTGCAACAAAAATAGGTAGTCATACAGAAAGTATTTCCTCCTTCCATTTTTTCTTAGCATTCGATATTATTATTTATTTTTGAAAAAAAAAAGGAATATAATATTGTTCTCTATTTAAATTCGATACATGAATGAATAGATGTCTAACGTATATCACGATCTTTTCTCATCCAGAGAGCAGCAGCGTCCCTCTGACTATAACTGCGATCGCCAAATTGGCGATAATGGCATACGCCTCTTTTGTCATGGTACCAGTGCATACCATTTCTAAAATTGTGTACTGACATCTACTGCATTTGTTATTCCATGCTTCAATCCCTGCCTAGGTTGTCTGTAAGACACACTTAGTTATAAGGCCGTCAATTTTACAATAATAATATAAAGGGACAATGTCACACACATCCTAGCCCCAAACTAAGCAAAGCTTGTACAATGGGTACCAGGCGACGATATACATACTTATATAGATAGATAAATACTTAAATACATAGAAAACATCACATACTCAGAAACAAATATTCGTGCTCATCACACAAATATTTGTACTTACCGGGATTCGAACCCAGGACCACCAGCTTCGTAAGCAGGAGCACTACCAACTAGGCTACGGAGCCCGTCATAAATTTTTTTGTTAAAAATTTAAAAACATTTTTATTTACGTTAATCGTCGATATTAGTGATAATAGAAAGTCTCACATATACTTACGAATTATTTGATATTTAATAGTAACTTAAATTATTGTTTTATAAATTATCATATTACTTACTAATCCAAGTTACAAAGTTAACATTTTACCTGAAATGACTACCTAGTTTTGTTGCACGTTCCATAACAATATATTTGACAGAATTGACACCATAATTTGTTGCAAATTAATATGAAAACACAGCTCCGATTCTAAACTATGTCATATGAATTAACGTCCATTATAAAAGACATAAAACATTATTTAAGTGTAGACTAAAACTATATAACTATAGTAGGACAGTTTTGTTAAAAGTCACCGTTATATGAAGGCCTCAATGGGTTATGCTACAGATAATGGGCGGTATAATCATTTGCTATTAAATATAAAACATTTGTATTTCTTTGCACAATTATTGCCCACTATTTGTTTTAGTACGTTATTATAAAAAAATCTAAGGCAATTGCTAAGCCACTTCGATTTCATATATAGACTTCGAACAATATTGAGTAATTACTTTAATTCTTGGAATTAAATTTATTCTTACAGCGCGATTATGCTTATGCCGCACTTCACTGGAATGCGGTGCCCTTTTCATTTATTCGCAAACCTTCCCGCGTTCGCCCTTGCCGCGTGCATGTCTCGAGTGTCAGGTATTTCGGGTTATAATCGGTCTAAGATTTCTACACCATTGTTAGGGTATTTTTCGCTATCAGATGTGTGATTAAAAGGCGCTAGCGACAGGTGTAAGTGTATTTTAGTCGGTTATACGTATGTCGGGCTAGGCGCGCGCGCTGGCGGGGTGGTAGGTGATGATGTTGTGCGCGTGCGTGAAGGGCGGCTGCGCGCCGGCCGGCGCGTGCGGCGGCGCCGGCAGCTGCAGCGCGCGCGCCTTGCCGCCCAGCGTGCAGCGCGTCGTGGCGCCCGACTCCACCTCCACCGCCACGTTCTGCCCCGTCAGCCTGCCGGACAGGGGCACAGTTATTATCAACACCCTTCCTTCCACACACTATTTTACTTATAACGTTAAAGATTTTGTCAAAATTTGTCAAAATCAAAGGGAACAAACCAAAAATTTGTCAAATGACAAATAAAGAAGTTATACACGTTTTACGTTGGCCGCGCGAACGCGACGTGGAAGATTGCGCAGCTATGGAAATCTCAGCAACTACTCGGGATAGAGATCTAATTCTTTTTGTTAATTGAACATTGAATTATTCGACAATTCTCTAAAAAAGAAGTATAAGACTAAGATCAATATTTCAGGAAATATCCACTTTTGGAAGTTATGGCCGCGCTATCGTGCACTTTACGTGTTTCTTTATTCTAGATTATTTTTTTAAAACTTAATATTTCTAGCAGTTAAACTGTTACTAGAAGAAAGATCTTAATTTGTCCAAAGTACCGAAAGTATTTAATACCATCAATATTCGTTTTAAATTTTAATATTCATTTTCGTCTAGTAGAGCAAAGATATTCCCATATTAAACCGAAATTATGGTCACCCTGCTCGAACATTCTAAGAGATAACATCATTTTTGAGATAACACGCGTAATAAACTGTTCTGAGGGTAACACGATAAGGTTAATATTACGAATAAATGGATGTTCACACCGAAATCTCAACAATTATAGATAATGAGATAGCAGCGTTCAAAGTAACGTTTCGACTACGCGGCCACGTAACTTTTACTTTGGCTTTATTTCGTCTGTTTAAATAAACTTTGATGGTATTAAATGATTTTGGCACTTTCGACAAATTAAGACCTTTCTTCTAGTAACAGTTTTCCAGCATGAAATCTTAAATTTTAAAGGAATAATCCAGAATTAAATAACATCAAGTGCACGATTGCGCGGCCATAACTTCCAAGGTGAATATTTCGTGAAATATTGGACTTAGTCTTATACTTCTTTTTTCGGCAATTGTTGACAAATTCAATGCTCAAATAACAAAATTAATTAGATCTCTATCCCAACTAGTTGCTGAGATTTCCTTGGTTGCGCAATCCTCAACATTACGTTTGGGGGGCAAGTTAAAACCCCTATAAGTCCTTTATTTCTGATTTGACAAAATTTTTGGTTTGTTTCCTTCGATTTTAACAAATTTCGTAAATCTTTTGCCTAAAATATGAAGTGCGCTAGGCCGCAGTCATATGCACTTCAGCAACTTAATATAAACCGAAATATAAAGCACGGAGCTTTTTTTGGCTTTCGTATGGCCATTGTGGAAGATTTCTCTCTTTTGCATTCGACAAGGTAATCCTGCTAACATACCAAATACTTGTAGTATTCTGCCTAAAATATGAAGTGTGCAAGGCCACTGGAAACTCCTAACACTGTAACTCCAACCATACAAATTCTCTCGCTTTATGAGGCTATAGCCTCTTTACATCATTCTGTCTCCCGCTTTGCTCTGGAGGGAAGTGGAACTATTCATTTTCTACCTCCTCTTTTTTCTTTCTGATTAAATTCGTTACGGAATCCAAGACAGTGGTCGCGATTCCCCGGGACATACCTGAGCCGCCCAGTGCCATTTCATTGTGTGCCACTGTTGATCCTGGCTTACAGGAGTTGCAGTGGTGGGTAAGAGGGACTAGTCCCGAATAAAAAAATAAGCCACTGGAAAAGTATCTAAGTAGATATTCATACAACTTACATGTTATATCTGTTCGCCAATATTCCCAACAACTCTCCCACCAGGTCGTGTTGTGCCACCAGACCCACTACCAGGTCGTTCTTAGCTGAAGGAATGCTGATCACCACCAGCTGGACATCCGTACTCATTATACGGATCGCACCAACCTAGAAAACAATATTACAACAATATTACTGATCACCATACTGCTGGGTGGTTGTCGGCATAGAATATCGCCGCCCCAATCTCATCCCGTGGGGGGCGTAGAAGTCATCCCGAGGGAATATCTCCCAGAGAACGGGCAGCAGCGTCTCTCTGAGTACTGCGACCATCATACTGCGATCGTCTACCAAACGTGGCGCTTATGACATATCCCTCCAAATTATGGACACAAATCTTTTAGGGTGGTCTTTGTCCAGCAGTTGACGTCTTTAGGCTGATATGATGAAGGATTTTCTAGACATTAAATTGTAATTATACATTGATTTATTTACTTCCTATAATTAAATTAAGTACGCTAAGTATACGTAGCAAAAACATGCATGTATAGACGCCAGCACATCCAGCTACCCAATCTGTCAAATTTCTTTTATAGATTTTCAACTTTATCACAAAAGCATAAGGTTCACTTTCAATTGCGGAAATTTGACAGACTGGGATAGCTTGATGTGCTGGCGTCTGTACCATTTAAACATTTGTATATCATGTTTTGGGCAAATAAACGTTATCTCATCTAATTCTTGTGCAATTGGAGATTTTCAGCAATGCCAGCTCATGTACTCACCGGCCTGTAAGTGATTGCTGAAGTTAAGCAACTAGGCAAAGGTCAGTCCATAGATAACCGACAAAAGTGGTTTAATTTCTGAGCGTCTACTTGCTTCGGAGGGCACGTTAAGCTGTCGGTCCCGGTTGTTGCTATTAGGCAAGTCGTTAAGCCGTGTCAGAAGAATTAATGGGCGGCTTGAACAACTCTGGCACTAAGATAACACTGCCCATACGAAAAGGAAGTAAGTAGAATTTTTAAACGCCATTAACGTACACCACTTTAGCTCCAGACCACAGTATAAATACGGACAGTAAGGTAACTATGCCTAGTTGATGAAATACTTTTGTTTGAAATTGTAAAACCACTTAAATTAAGCATCTACCTAATAGGTACATTTTTCTGTCGGTGATTCTGAGAGACCTGGTATCCATAACACAAGTTAAATCTTACTTTGGATACCAGAGTGTCAATTATATACTTACATACTTGTGTATTCTAATAACATTATAATGTATTTTGGTCTGTAAGTGGTTCTGTGCTACAATGATGTCCTCCCGACCGAATTTCGGCCACGGCAGCCAGTCTTAATGGAGACTAGCCAATTGCGCAGGACATATTATAGTGCAAAAGTGTGTGCGCAAACTCAGGGGCACTTTCTATTCCATCACTCTCATCATCCGATGGGACGCCTAGCGACACGACCGGAAAGAGTTCAGGTACAGGACCCACGGCTTTACGTGCTCTCCGAGGCACGGGGGTGTAATACCGCCAACTTCCAGACTTCGGGCTGATACTGAGAAATTTCATTTTACGGAAAAATCCCAAAATCACGTTTAAGCCAAACCCGGGATTTGAACCCAGAACCTCATTATCTGCGGTTGAATACGCTACCGCTAGACCAACGAGGCAGTCTGTGCTACAATATTTTGGACATAAAGTCATAATTATTATTATAATATTAAATTAAGAACTCATACATGTAAAAAAATATCTACGGTTAAAATAAGAAAGCTCCCGTTTTTATGACACCGAGTTCAAACAGCCGTATACTACGCAATAAGTACGTGGATTATTAAAAAGATTTCGGAGATAAACTTATACGCGACCACTCGTCTTGACGCGGCACTCACTACTGACAGCACCGCGACAACCGCTTAGGGGTCTTGTCGATGCGCATGTTTGTGTGAGTGTGCCGTTTCCACCGTTTTTAGGTAGTTTCCATATTGTCTATTTTTATGACTGCCTCGTTGGTCTAGCGATAGCGTGTTCACACGCAGATAACGAGGTCCTGGGTTCAAATCCCGGGTCGGGCCAAAAGTGCTTTTGGGACTTTTCTGTAAAAAGAAAAATTTCTCAGCATCAGCCCGAAGTCTGGGAGTTGGCGTTATTATATGGTGTCTCGGAGAGCATGTAAAGTCGTCGGTCCAGTGCCTGACCTCTTTCCGGTCGTGTCGCTAGGCGTCCCATCGGATCATGAGAGTGATGGAATAAAAAGTGCTCCTGTATTTGCGCACACACTTGAGCACTATAATATGCCCCGCGCAGATGGCTAATCTCTGTTAAGACCGGCCGCCGTGGCCGAAATTCTACTAGGACATTATTATTATTCCAACTTATTTATTTATTTTCATTTTTAATACATATTTATTCTTATAAAATCGATATATAAAACAATAATACACAAATAAATACGTAAAAAACAGAGCTCCCCCGGCGGCGGGGTTATACGCCCTAGGCCGCCGGTGGTCAGGGCGACAGAGTGAGGAACCTCCTCACGATGCGTGCCGTTCCCATAATTGCCGCCTTCTGTATCCTATCTTTATTATTATTATATCCAGACTAGCATTCTTCTCACCTCGGTAATTGGGGTAGGTTTCTTCAGCGGTTTGAAAGTACTTGCGTCTAACTTGTATATCGCTGACTCAGTGACAAGCAGACACCTCTCAGCGATTTTGTTAAACTTGTTGAACTTATGTATCTTGCAGGAGAACAGCGGCCTGCCAATCTGCTGCGTCTTCTGCAGAGTTGCGATCTGACTTTGGTATGCGGCTGCAAAGAAATATTTTGACACTTAAGAAACAAAAAATATAAATATAAATACAAATAAACATAAGTATAATGGAACATTATTTAGACTTTGGGCGCCTTGGATCCGGTGGAAACATTAAAGCGCGACCATCGTTATAAACACAAGGTCCATCATAATAATAATATTGAATTCGTACTTTAATATAGACAGAACCATTCAGACAATGTGTAGTAAAATATAGCTAAAACTATAAATTACGATAATTAAACCCAAAAATGTACTCTTTGACAATAACTTAAAATAAGCTAAATATCATTGCTATTATAAAATAAATTTTATTCCAAATGACAATCCGTGTACCCAAATATCTATATGTACCTAGAAATAATTATGTATAGGTACTTGCTACAAACATGTTCTGACTATTAACAAGCGCTTTTTTGAAGTCTACATGAATAAAAACCTCTTTTATTTTTTCATAACTGAACCAGTACCTACCTGATCTAGCATTATATTTGTTATCCGCCAAATAGTCTCCCTTCCATTGCCTCCCGGCTCCCCACTCCCCCCTCCTGCCCTTAAGTGCACTCGCCGCACTGATCTTCATCTTCAACTGCGGCCACTGATCCCTCGGTATCGGCTTAAGAGTTAAGTATGCTCGCCATCTTCGATAAGCTGCTTGTAAGAGGGGGGCCTGCACCCGGCGAGGGGGGGTGGGCCAGTGCTTGATGAGGCCGCGGTTGCGTTGGAGCTCTGCTTGCAGCTTGACTATGTAGCGACGGTAGCAGTAGCGTCTAAAAAGAAATACAAATAAAGATTAATAAAGATTGAAGTTATCTACTATATAAAAATAAGTCGGGTTTTCCTTCCTGACGCTATAACTCCAGAACGCACGAACCGATTTCCACGGTTTTGCATTCGTTGGAAAGATCTCGGGCTCCGTGAGGTTTATAGCAAAAAAAAATTATAAAATTTAACGCGGGTAACACCGCGGGGCACAGCTAGTATATATATAATAATATCTAGGGACAATGTCACACAGATCATCCTAGCCCCAAACTAAGCAAAGCTTGTACTATGGGTACCAGGCGACGATATCCATACTTATATAGATAGATAAATACTTAAATACATAGAAAACACCCATGACTCAGAAACAAATATTCGTGCTCATCACACAAAATATTTGCACTTACCGGGATTCGAACCCAGGTCCACCAGCTTCGTAGGCAGGAGCACTACCAACTAGGCTACGGTGACCGTCTCATGATCGTGACCGTGACATGTGCTCATGGAAGCCGATTTAACGATTGTTTAAGACATTTTAACCTTTATTTATTTGAACGCTATTTATGAAATCGATGTTCGGCGACTTAGCCTGTAGAGTCCCTGGCCTTTCTTGAGAAAGTCTCCGATTTAGTCAGAGAATTTGCTTACAATTACATACATATTTCACCTTAACCCATAAAATTTGCTGTGTGGCTGATGGCATAGATCGCCAGCCTATCCCATCCCATGGCGTAGAAGTCGCCCCGAGGGAATTTCTCCCAGAGAATAGATCTGATACTGAGATCGCCACCCGTCTGCCAACCGTGGCGATTATTTATTTATTAGAAACAAACAGTCTTACAGAACTCAGATACTTAAAAATAGAATGTATATAATTGTAGACCTAAAGTTTCCTATATGAGATACATATATGCTAAATAGCTCTTTTTACTTAAAATATAATATACAAGTACATGCCTCTTAGTTTCGAGAATTAACTTCTCAAAACTGAGAGGCATGTACCTATATTTTTTATATTTAAAAGTCATCATCATATCAGCCGAAAGACGTCCACTGCTGGACAAAGGCCTCCCCCAAAGATCTCCACAATTCTTGCGCTATCCGCATCCAGCGATTTCCAGCGACCCGCACAAGATCATCGGTCCATCTTGTAGGGGGCCTGCCCACGCTGCGTCTTCCGGTTCGTGGTCGCCACTCTAGAACCTTTCTGCCCCAGCGGCCGTCGGCTCTACGAGCTATGTGCCCTGCCCACTGCCACTTCAGCTTGGCAATTCTTACGGCTATGTCTGCCTGCGGATCTCATCATTTCTGATTCGATCTCGCAGGGAAACTCCAAGCATAGCCCTTTCCATTGCTCTTTGGGTGACCTTGAGCCGCCTGATAAGGCCCATAGTGAGCGACCACGTCTCCGTTCCGTAAGTCATCACTGGCAACACACACTGGTCGAAGACTTTCGACTTGAGACACTGCGGTATTTGGGACGAGAAGATATTACGTAGCTTCCCGAACGCCGCCCAGCCGAGTTGGATTCTCCGATTGACCTCCTTCTCGAAGTTGGACCTACCTAGTTGGATGGTCTGTCCTAGGTAAATATAGTTCTCTACAACTTCGAGTGCAGAGTCTCCAACCTTAACAAGAGTGGGTGCAACATGGATGTTCGACATGATTTTCGTCTTATCCATGTTCATTTTCAGACCCACTTGTTGAGAGACTCTGCTGAGGCCATCGAGCATTGTACCGAGGTCGTCAAGGGTCTCAGCCATGACAACTATATCGTCGGCAAATCGAAGGTGGGTGATGTACTCGCCATTGACCTTGATGCCAAAGCCTTTCCAGTCCAGAAGCTTGAAGACATCTTCCAATGCAGCGGTGAACAGTTTCGGAGATATAACATCTCCCTGTTTCACACCTCGCTGCAAGTGGATAGGTTTCGAGTTCTGGTCCAGGAGTCGCACTGACATAGTGGCGTTTTCGTACAAACACTTTAACACCTCGATATACCGGTAGTCGATTTGGCACCTTTGGAGAGACCTCAGTACGGCCCAAGTTTCGATCGAATCAAAGGCTTTCTCATAGTCCACAAACGCTAAGCATAATGGCTGGTTATGCTCTTCGGTCTTCTGTATAACCTGCCGCAGCGTATGTATGTGGTCTATGGTACTAAAGCCTTTACGAAAACCGGCTTGTTCGGGAGGCTGGAAGTCGTCAAACCTGCGTGCGAGACGATTCGTAATGACCCTCGAAAACAACTTGTAAACATGGCTCAGCAGAGAAATGGGTCTGTAATTCTTCAAGAGGGTTTTATCGCCCATTTTGAAGAAGAGCACCACCACACCCCTGTGCCATGCTTGTGGCGTTTGACCTTCTAGTATGACGGAGTTAAATAACTTCTGAAGGGCCCGTAAGATTGGTGTACCACCACCAGGCGCCTTGTTGTTCTTAAGCTGTTCGAGAGCCACTCTAATCTCGCACAGGCTGACGTCCGGGATGTCGTCGGTGAAGTGTTGGGTTAGTCGTGCTCTAGGATCCGAGGCACAACTATCGACAGGTGACTAGGTTTTCGTATACAGCTGTCCGTAGAACCTCTCGATCTCTCCCAGCAACTCAGGTCTAGACGTGACGATTCTGCCATCCTCAGTCTTCAGCTTCGTCAGTTGGCTCTGTCCATCAGACAGTTCTCTTGCAAACACTTTAGAGCCTTTGTTCCGCTCAATGGCTTCTTTAATACAATTTGTATTAAATTGGCGCGTGTCGCGAGTCAAAGACTTTGAGATCTGTCTGTTGAGCTGCCGGTATCTGGTAGCATCATCAGAGGATGTCAGAACCATTTTCCGTCTTTCGTCCATAAGCTGCAGGGTATAGTCGGAGATCTTTTTGGTTCTGTTTGTACGGTGGGTCTTGAAGACCTTAGACCCAGCCGTATGGACAGCTTCTACGAGCCTGTCGTAGTATGAGTCCACTTCCTCGCATTCTGCTAGGCATTCGAAACGGTTTTGCAGTTCGAGCTGAAAGGGTTCAGGGTTTTGGATGTGGATGTGTAAAGGTCGGAGCATAGACTTTATCAGTCGGGACCTCTGGAGCTTGACATTTAGGTTCAATGAGCCTCTCACCAGTCTGTGATCGCTCCCGGTTTTAACCGTATTGATCACTGAGACGTCATTGAACATCTGTCTACTCGTCGACAAGATAAAGTCTATCTCGTTTTTTGTTTTACCATCGGGGCTTACCCAGGTCCATTTGCGGTTTTCCGGCTTCTTGAAAAAGGAGTTCATCACAAAGAGTCCCTCCTTCTCCATGAAGTCGGCCAACATTTGGCCCCGGGGATTCCGGTCTCCAGTTCCAAATTGCCCCACTCTCAGCTCATTCCCGAATCGTTTACCCAGCTTCGCGTTAGAGTCCCCCATGACCACAGTGAAATAAGAGTTCGAGGTATGTATGGCTCTAGAAATATCCTCATACATGACCTCAACCTCATCGTCGGAGTGCGTCGAAGTCGGCGCGTAAACCTGTATGACCTTCAACGAATACCGCTTGGTAATTCTGAGTATAAGGTACGCAACCCTAGTCGACACACTCGATTTTCACTATGTTGTGGACGAGGGAATTGTGGACTATGAACCCAACACCACCTTGGGACAGTTGGTCGCTCTCCCGGAAATAGAGCAGATTCCCGGATTTCAGGATTATCGTGTCCTCCCCCTCTCTTCGGACTTCAGATAATCCTATTATGTCCCAATGTAACCTGCTCAATTCTTCCTCCAGTTCGATCATCTTCTCGTCGGTCCGCAGTGTGCGTGTGTTGTATGTTGCCAGGGCCAGAGGTCGTCGGTGTTGGTAACGCGGAATCTGCCGGGGATTCTTAGCACCCCCTGCCCTGCCGTAACCACGGCTGTTACCACGGCTCGGAATAGCAGGGCTGCCGGGGACTGGGGGCCGCGGTTTTGTTGTGTCCATCATTTGGGAGGATATGCCATAATCGCCACGCTTGGCAGGCGGGTTGGCGATCGCAGTAGGGTAGACACGTCCCCCCACGGGATGAGAGGGGGTGGCGATATTCTCTAGGCCGTCACCACATACCACACTTTCAAAGTAATTAGATAAAATTAACAAACATACTGGAGGATTAATTTCAGTTAGTTTTAGAGCCCAGATATATAATTTAAAGCTTTTTTCTTAAAGCAATTTTAGATTTCGTTAAAAATGTCAACATCAATAAGCTTATTGTTGTACAATCTGCTACATCTTCTGATAAAACTGTTATTAGCGTAACAAGTTCTACTACTACGTACACCAAATAACTCTTTTTTTCGACAATTTCTTTCACGTCTGCGCGGCACTCTGAATGAAATTGGCTGCAATAGCGCAGGAGCATCAATGTGGTTATTTATTATTTTGTAAAGACATGTCGCATCAGCTAAATCAAGGCGGTGATTATGGCATATCCTTCCAAATGATGGACACATCTCCACTGTGGAAATCTTTTGGGGAGGCCTTTGTCAGCAGAGGACGTCATTCGGTTAAAAAGATGATGATGAATCATGCTAACGAAAGGCATTGTTTAACTATTGTGTGTGTAATGTGTGCTGCTTAACCCTTAATCGGACTATAGTAATATAGTTGCCACTAAATTTTAAACTCTATCATATTGTAATACGAGCTATAATCAATTATGAACAAAAGATATAACCCTCATACAGTTATAGTGTATATTCATAATTATTTTAGCTCTTATTACTACTGAATAGAGTTTACATTAATTGGCCACTTATGTATGTTTCAAGATAATAAATGTATGTTAGCTATAAATCTCAAAATGTTTGTTAGCTACACTTTCACGCCTCAACTACAAAACCAAACTGCATGAAGTTTCAGCATTAAAACAATAAAAGAAGGTACTATTGTTCCGTACAATTGTCATTTAAAAAAAACTTCCGTTCCTCATTCGGGAATCGTTTCAACTGTCTTGGATCCCGCAACGAATTAAATCAGAAAGAAACACGGAGGAGTTAGAAAATGAGTAGTTCCACTTCCCTCCAGATCAAAGCGGGAGACAGAATTATATAACGAGGCTAGAGCCTCATAAAAGGAGAGAATTGCAACTAGAGAAGCCATGTGCAAAACACCGAGGATCAATTTTAAGGGTCCTAAGTGAGGTGTTAATTTAATTCCAGGAGTAGGCATGGCAGAAGCGATTAAACGCACGGAAGTTGTTCCTTGTTGTTACAAGATCCGTATAATAAAATATTCCAGATATTGATTGCAAGCTATTTAACATAATATCACACTCCTTATATCCATAAGTATGTGGTGTTTATATTCGCAATAGGAAGTTGGCTAAAGACAAATTGGTGAAGGTACTAATTTGAAATTAAACAATATATACACCTTACTACCCACGTAATAATGCCGTTGTTCTAAAGAGTAATCAAACATCATCATCAATCAATATGTAGGTAGGTGACTTGTATATGCGGGTCGCTCTCGAGATTTATTTTTCTAAATTGGTTAAATTGGACTCTAAAGATGTTATAAATGTGTTTAAAATGGACATATTACGTTAATATTCCTAGTAAATATGGAGTACAGTGTTAAATTGGTGAATTAATGACTTTTTGGACACTATCTCGTATGCAAACTAGTGCAGTTACAATAAAACAAAGTGCGGGTGGCGCGACGTATCAAGGAGTGTATCGCGCTCGTTCACTCTTGAGTGATATAGCAATATCTGTCTCGCTCGGACTGTGTTATCACAGTGTGTTTTAATTCAAAATGAACTGCTTGGTTTGTGACAAGAAAGCTAACGTTGGGGAGATGGTTAAATGTAATGGATGCAGCGCAGGATACCATTACCGATGTGCGAATATTACCCCGGCTAAGTTTAAGGTAGAACAGGTACAGTTAAAGAGTACATTTATGTGCGATTCTTGCTTGAACGTAACCCAGCGTGTACGGGTATCAGATGACACACCTGTGCGTAGTAGTGGTCGGTCTCTCGAGGGAAATGTCTCTCAAGCGAAAGCAGAGTCGTTGACACCGGATGAGATAATTGATAAGGTTAATACAGTTATCATGGCAAAAATCTGTGCCTTTGAAAAAAATATTATTATGGAAATTAAAGCTACGGTGGCTGTATTGGCGTTAGAAAATAGTAAATTAAGACAGGAATTGAAGGAATCGAATATGAAATTAATTTCTTATGAACAACAAATTAAAAGTTTGGAATCTGAGAAAGTGATAACTAGTGAAAAAAATAAAAGTTATCATATCGAAACCAAAAGCCAAACCACCCCATCAATATCTAGGAAATCTAAAAGTACAACCCCGGCTGTTTCGTCCGGTATAAATAATATAAATATCAGAGAACGGGTGCCTTCGCCACCCGGCCACGCCGACCACATAACGCCTAGTTATGTGGCGGTGGCCAGAAAAGCAGCGGATATGAAAATTTGCGATAACAATGATAATGATTGGATAGAAGTCAGAAATAAAAGGAGGAATAACCCCATAAAAAGAGGAGGAAATAACTCAATTGTTACTCTAAAAGCGGTGGAACGTAGAAAATACTTACATGTTTGGAGACTGGAAAAGTGTACCACAGAAGATAATATGAGGGAGTATATAAAAAATATACTGGGAAATAATGATGAATACAGTATCGAAAAATTAAGACCTAAAACGGAGCGAGACTACGCCTCATTTAAGATTGGTGTTACGTTAACCAATTTTGAGAAGCTTTGCGACCCTGATGTTTGGCCTGTTAATGTGGAATTCAGTGAATGGATATGGTTTCGTCGCTCAACCGAGGCAAACAAAATGGAAGTTAACTAAATATTCTAACATTTTATACCAAAATGTCAGAGGACTTCGGACAAAGACTACCCAATTTTTATCCCTATTGGAATCTACAGGGTCGGATTTACTTGCGATTACGGAAACTGGCTTAAATGGAGGCATTCAAAATGCGGAATTTGTGTTACCTGGATACCAAATATTACGTTGCGACCGTGCGGATGGCCGCAAGCAAGGAGGCGTATTTTTAGTGGCCACACCGCGGTACGAATTGCGGCGGGTGGCGGTGCCAGGTGATGTTGATATAGACAGTAAAACGT
Source organism: Pseudoips prasinana (assembly GCA_951640165.1). Lineage (NCBI taxonomy): Eukaryota > Metazoa > Arthropoda > Insecta > Lepidoptera > Nolidae > Pseudoips > Pseudoips prasinana. Next base: position 8,675,325 of record OX621259.1, on the reverse strand, counting down.
TTGAACTTGTTTGTGCTGCTGTGTATGTACAAAACCGTTTTTTATTTACTTGTTGTGTCGTTTATATTCCGCCGCAGACTGATGAGAATGAATATATGTTGTTGTTTACTATATTAGAAAAAATATGTATCAAATATAAAGGTAATTTAGTTATATTAGGAGACTTTAACATGCACTCGTGTAATAAAAATATATCTAATTATTACGAATATTTCATGGCCTACTGTGAGTTCACTCAGTGTAACACGGTACCTAATTGTAACAATAGGCAGTTGGACCTCGTGTTGAGCGCTAGTGGCGGCGTGTCGGTGAGCGCAGCGGATGAGGGCCTGCAGCCCGTCGACGCTTACCATCCACCGCTGGCGGTGCGCATTGACAGCGCCGGAGGCGCGCGCGGCATTCGGTCGCCCCCACCACTCTTAGTGTCTCCCACACCACCGCGTATACCACCCACACTAAACTCTCGGTCTACGGTAACTCGTAAATGGAATTTTAACAAAGCCGACTTCCACCAATTATACCATTTATTGACTGAAATTGATTGTAGTGATATGTACTGTTTACAGGACCCGAGCGAAGTTCTAAATACTTTTTACAAGAAGATATATGAGTCATTCGATAAATGTGTTCCTCCAAAACATTTCAATTTAAAAGGTAGATATACTTACCCAGTGTGGTATACGGCCCAACTTATTAGGGATATTAAACTTAAATATGAATTACACAAAAAATATAGGTCAAGTAAATCACAAAGCGATTATGACGAGTTCGCACAATGTAGGGCAAGGGTTAAAATTGAGACTGCACGAGCGCATAACCAATACCGCGACCGTGTGCAAGGACATTTATCGAAGGAACCAAGGGCTTTTTGGGGGTACATACGATCTAGGAAAGGCGATTCGAATCATCGAAGGCTAATCAAAGATGGACGAGTATTAGCAGAACATGAATGTGCCAATGAGTTTGCTCGGTTCTTCCAGTCCGTATATAAATCAGAACCCCCCTTATTGAGTGTGGCTGCGGCAAGCGCGGGTGCAGCGGCGGGCGACGCGCCGGGCGCTTGGGCGCACCTTGCGTGTCTGCGCCCTGCCGACGTACAGCGAGCACTTGTACGTTTGTCACCGAAGACCTCTGCGGGACCAGATGGAATTCCAGCTTTTATTTTTAGGGATTGTCGTTCAGTATTGGCGGAACCGTTGCTACACTTGTTCAAGGCTGCAAAATTTCCGGATCGTTGGAAACTCACTCGGGTGGTGCCAGTACCGAAAGGCGGCGGAGGGTCAGCACCCAGTGATTATAGACCTGTGGCAGTTTTATGCACTCCAGCAAAAGTATTCGAGGCGACAATTCACAGTAGTATGTACCCACAAATTAGCGCTCTATTGTCCGACGCGCAGCACGGATTCCGTCCTGGGCGGGGGACAGCGGGTAACTTGCTAAATTTAATGACCCATGTGGTGCCGACGGTGGATGCTGGTGGGCAGGTGGATGTTGCCTACTTTGATTTTAGGAAGGCCTTCGATCTCGTAGATAATGACGTGCTCCTGGCGAAATTGGCAAGGGTAGGATGCACGCCGCACACGTTGTCATTTTTTGCTTCTTATCTACGAGACCGATGTCAGTACGTTGACTGTAGTGGGTGGCTGTCCGAACCCTACTTTACTAGATCAGGGGTGAGTCAAGGCAGTAATTTAGGGCCCCTTCTTTTCATTTTAATGATTAATGACTTACCGGAAGTAGTGAAATCTAAGCCCTTATTATTTGCTGATGATCTCAAATTGGTTCAGAAGATAGAGCAGATGTCGGACCATGCAATGCTACAACGGGATATAAGTAGGCTTATGGAGTGGAGCATTGACAATAAATTATATTTCAATATGGCAAAATGTTCTGTACTATCGTTTAGTCGGGCACGTAACCCGAGTCACCATCAGTACTTCATGGACGGTACGCCGCTTCAGCGGGTTTTTGAGGTGAAGGATTTGGGTGTTTGCTTCAATACCGATGTAAACTTTCGGACACACATTACAAATGTTTGTAAAAAAGCCTATCGCAATTTAGGAATGTTCTTAAGACTAGCGAACCAATTTACGAACATTAGTGCCCTGAAAGCATTGTATGGGGCGCTTGTGAGAAGTCATTTAGAATGGAATGCTATAATTTGGTCACCACACGAAGCGAAATATAAATTAATGATTGAACGAATTCAAAATAAATTTGTTAGGTTCATGTATTTAAAACAGTATGGTACATATCCGGGTTATCCACTATTATATCTTACTCTATTTATAATAGGCATGATAGGGTATTATAAACTAGAAATAAGAAGGGAAGTAGCTCTCACCATTTATCTTTTTAAATTATTAAGAGGAAAAATACATAACCCAGGTGTTCTAGAGACGGTTCGGTTGTTTGTTCCTAATGAGTACGTGGGACGGCGGCGGCGACCGCCTTTAATATGGGTGCCGCCAGCGCGCACTAACCTGCTGCAGAAGGCACCCCTGACACGGGCGCTGCACGCGGTCAACGCGGTGTCCCAACATACTGATATATTTGAGTGTACTCTGAGTGAATTCACACGGGCAGCTTATTATGTAACAACACTATTGAATTAGGTGTAACCTGTAAAGATAGTTGTTGGTTGTTAATAAATAAATAAAAAAATAATAAAATAAAATCATCATATCAGCCGAAAGACGCGCATCGCTGGGCAAGCGCCTCCCCCAAAGAGCTCCACAATTGCCGGTTTTGCGTTATCCGTAACCAGCGAATTCCAGCGACCCTCCCAAAATCATCAGTCCACCTAGTAGGGGACCTACCCACGCTGCGTCTTCCGGGTCATGGTCTTCGGTTCTTTCTGCCTCAGCGGCTGTCGGCTCTACGAGCTATGAGCCCTGTCCACTGCCACTTCAGCTTGGCAATTCTTCGGGCTATGTCGGTAACTTTCGTTCGCCTGCGGATCTCAGCATTTCTAATTCGACTTCGCAGGGAAGCTCCAAGCATAGTCCTCTCTCGTTCACTTGCTTAGCGAAAACCGACCTTCCTACCCAGGTAAAAATGCCACTGTCGTACTAAAGAGTAATGAAACAGGCCGTACTAACTTCCAGGCGTTGTAGATGACGAAGGCGGCCTTCATCTTCCGGTAGCGCATGCGTGCCAGCGCGCCGCGCCACAGCTTCTGCAGCAGGATCACGATGCTGGGGATCAGCTCCGCGCGGGCCGCCTCCAGCCCGTGCAGCGTCTTCGCACTCCTGGACACAAGCAAAAAGTTATGTTAATAATAACAGATCTAAGAAGTTCTTACCGGTTCTTTGGCGATAGTTGAAAATCAGCGATATAGTCATCTGTGGCAGAATGCTGAACTGTGGCCTTTTAGCCACTAATGTGCTTAGTATGAGTACCAAGGTTTTCGTCCAACTCACAGTATGACTACACCCTTGATCATTATTACGCAAGATATCAGGACAGGCATGGAAAATAGCAATATGACAGTGATTACATTGTTGGACTTCAGCAATGCCTTTAACACGGTAGATTTTGACATACTGTTAGCCATTTTACGCTCTATCGATATATGTCCAACGCTAATTGACTAGTTTCGCAGTTATCTATTTGAACGTCGGCAGCGGGTTCGCATAGAAGATTCTTTCTCTTTTTGGTGTGCTACTACTGCTGGTGTACAAACAGAGTTGCGTTTTATATCCTTTGCTCTTTGCTATATTTATAAATGCTATATCTGACCAACTTACTTCAACCTACCACCTTTATGCAGACGATCTCCAAATATACACCCAAACACCTCGTGACAAGCTATCGGAAGCCATTAAGGTTATTAACAAAAACTTATCTCATATAAGTAAGTGGAGCATGAGATATGGTATGAACGTTAATCCAGAAAAGTCTCAAGTCATTGTTGTTGGCAGCTTTCGGTAAATTAGTAATTTTGATAGGTCCCAAACTCCCACTACTATCAACGGCACTGTTATATCGTATGCCGATAAAGTAAAGAATTTAACGAAGAAGTCAGCAGAAAGATCTTTGCTTCTGCTTGTTCCCTAAGACGCCTGCGAAACTTTCTCCCTACTGCTACCAAGATTGCACTTGCGCAGTCCATGCTTTTGCATATACTTGACTATGGTGTCACCAGTTATCTTGATCTTACGGAGGACCAACTTGATAAACTTAGCGACTTCAGAATTTCGCACTAAACTCAAGTGGCTGCCCATAAAACTTCGTCGGAATACTCACATTGTCACACTTCTATACAATATTCTGTTCAATGCCTCTACTCCTATCTATCTCAAAGAACGCTTTAAGTTTCTTCACTCAGCTCATTCGGGACTACTGCGGTCTTCAGAAAACTTACGACTCAATTTGCCATTGCATTCCACTAATTTTACTGACAAATCCTTCAGCGTACAGGCTGTCCGCGTACGGAATGCGCTGCCAATACAAATCAGAATTTAATTAAAATAAGCGAATTTCCTTGTTTTGTTTTACTTATGTTTGCAATAAAGTGTAGTGTACGACTTCTTCTATATCTCCAATCTGTCAAATGTCCCCAATTGAAAGTGAAAGGTTCACTTTCAATTGGGGACATTTGATGCTAATGTAATAAAGTTGAAAATCTATAAAATAAATTTGACAGATTGGGATCGCTGGATGTGCTGGCGTCTGTACATTATTGTACTGCTAGTGCAACTAGTAGTTTACCTAACAGTTCATTGTGTACCACATCTGGACCTGAATCTGCCAGTTCTTCAGCAACACTGACAGCTTCCTTGAAGTGTCCACAGAAGCTGGGCCACGTGCACAGACCTTGTTACACTGATTTGCATTAATAATGTCCTCCTAGCCGAATTTAGACCACGGCGGCCAGTCTCAACCCATCTGCGCGGGACATATTATAGTGCACAAGTGTGTGCGCAAACACAGGAGCACTTTCTATTTCATGGAAAGAGGTCAGGTACAGGACCGACGGCGTTACATGCTCTCCAAGACGTGGGTATAATACGGCCAACTCCCAGACTTCGAGCTGATGCTGAGAATTGTTCCACCGTAGCCTAGTTGGTAGTGCTCCTGCCTACGAAGCTGGTGGTCCTGGGTTCGAATCCCGGTAAGTGCAAATATTTGTGTGATGAGCACGAATATTTGTTTCTGAGTCATGGATGTTTTCTATGTATATAAGTATTTATCTATCTATATAAGTATGTATATCGTCGCCTGGTACCAATAGTACAAGCTTTGCTTAGTTTGGGGCTAGGATGATCTGTGTGACATTGTCCCTAGATATTATTATTATTTACTGAAAAGTCCCAAAATCACTTGTGGCCCGACCCGGGATTTGAACCTCGTTCTCTGCGGGTGAAGGCATTTACATTATTGTACCGCTAATGAAACTATTAATTTACCTTATAAACAGTTTGGTGTGTCCCGCTTGCACGTCCTGTATGTTCAAGTCTTTCAGCAGCACCATGACAGCGTCCTTGTCGTTGTGGCCGCGGAAGTTGGGCCACGTGTACTGGGATAGCATCTTGTACCGCTTGAGGAACCGGTCGTACCGCTGCCGGGAAGCGAACCCGGCGCGACGCACGCGCACGTTCTCCACTAAGCCCAGGTAGGCCACCTGGTGCCGGACCTAAGGGGAGCATAAACTACATTAATCATTATAACGGGGTTTTCCGGCGCAATTGGTCATGTGACTTTACCGATCCATAAGTGATTAGCGAGGTTAATCATCCAAGCGCGCGGCACTTTTATAGATGGGTGTTTTCATTTCTGCCTCGCCTGCTTAAGAGAGCACTTTTTTGCAATACTTCAATAGGTTATTGCATATGTTACTGTAATTTACAGATGTAACTGTAATTTATAGATGTTAATGTAATTTAAGTATTTTACTGTAATTTATAGATGTGAATGTAATTAACGGATATTGTGTTATTGTTATTCTGTATCAATCAGTCAAGTAATATCATAAGCTTCTTGTGCTGTTTGATCTAGTTAATAAAATAACATTTTGCAGCACTTTCAGAAATAAAAAGACTTTATTAGTCGTAGAAGTCGTCCTGAGGTAATATCTCCCAGGTTGCAGCGTCTCTGTGGGTACTATAACCATCATACTGCGATCGCCAATCTGTCTGCGTAGCGTGGAAATTATAGCATATCCCTCCAAATTATGGCTTCAATTCCATTATCCAGCTCCTTGAGGAGCTCTTTATCCTTCGGATGACATTTAGACATTTAGAGAAGTTAGGCATGCGAACCCCGCAGCGTCTTTTCTCAATGACGACATGAAAGTTGCAGTTCGGAAACGCATAAAGGCAAGACAAGGGACATTAAGAATCGATATGATGAATTAATGGAATCGATTAAATTAATGCATGAATAATGTGATACGATGAATTAATTGTGATTATGAGCATTAATTATTATTAATATTTTTACATTTCATCATAATAATAATCTTAATGTGTACTTATTATATCAATCCAGGATTTATTTCTTAGCTTGTAAGTATGATAATGTAAATTCCGCTTCCAGTACCTACATACTGGCCCTATCGGAAGATCAGCACGACAGAAATGCAGTCCTAGCTGCGATAGGGCCATTTTTCATACCAGTACGGATAAAATTAGAAATATTTAAAAAGTATACCACAATTGAATGGATTTTCCGTATTTGTTATGAGAATAAAATTATTTATTTCTTTCTTTCTTTCATATAGCAAAATTTACCAGCTGATCGTCCCACTGGGTGGGCGTCTGCAGTGGGTTGGGTTTGACGCAGCGCACGTAGAACGGCTCCTTGCTCTGCAGCCCCGTCACCAGCGCCGCCATCGAGTTGCGGAACAACGTAGCGGCCGATGGGGGCCGTTTAGATGTCTGGAAATAGTAATAATAATTATAATTATTTATTTCTCTCTCAAAGTTTTACATATGGATAAGCAATACATTGAAAAGTAATAGAAATCCACTGGTGCTCGCTGTAAGTTTATAAAAACCTGTAATTAAATATAATTAGTTAGTTAGTAAGGCGATAGGTTTCCGCACTTAGCCTCCCAATTGGGCCATTGTGCGTGATACTTGTTTGGCTACTCGAACCATTTTAGTTCCAGAAGTCCAGGAGACCACGCAAGCCTGGCTTGAGGGCCTCCTGCAGTGTCTTCGGATCATTCAGGAACTTTGAATTTATATATGAAACTTTGAAATTATATATTATATATTTTAAATATAATAATTAAACTAAATATAATTTTAAGAGAGGTAGAGCACAGCGTTCGTTCGCTCAAAGAGCAGCCCGATTGGAGAAGTACCTCCACCTTACAGAAGACATTTCTTAATAATAACATTAATAATTTTAAGGTTGTGTTTCTGAGTGACAGTAAGGTCGCCAGAGCTTGTTGGGGCCGCCCTATGACATAAAAAGAAACTATACATAACGTGGAAGGAAGGGTACACTTTTGGAATTCATTGTATTACTTTACTTTTAACTTGTCTTTGGGGGGGGAGGGGGGATATTTACGTCGGGGGTTAAAAAGACGTAAAATTATAAGTTTTACGTCAATGCGTGTTTTTTCGTGTGTGTCTGTGGCATTGTAAATCTCAAACGGATGAACCGATTTGTGTGCGGTTTTTTCATTTGAAAGCCAGTTTCCTTGCGGCGGTTCTTAGCTATGTTTGGTTAATATCGGTCCAGCAGTGTAAGAGTATCAGCTGTTTTCCAAAATGATGTTAACTATAGTTGGAGTCGGGACTTTTCTAACAATTAGATTATGGAATAAATTATACTTCTCCTTCATCTATAACGCTTTAATATTGTACGTGTGGAGTAGTGGTAAACAGCCGCGTCAGTCAAGTGGTAAAGGCCGCCTCGGTTTTACTTTGGCACTACCGTGTTTAAGGTTCGAGTCCCGCACAGGATATTCATTTGACCATAAATTGTTGTTCTGAGTCTGGATGTGGTCTACTGACTGTGGTGTACTGACACATTAAAAATAATATGGACATCCTAGTGTTTTACTCATACATCACCACCAAAAAGAGGACTTATGCATGTACCTAATGTCCCCCATGCTCTTCTTCCACCTTAAATTGCAAAATCTATACATATAATAAAATCGTAGGAAACTCAAAACTGTACATTGAATATTTTTTTTAAGGGTACTTGGTGCGTGATCTACAATCGATATCGAAGCCAAAAATATAGATTTTAGAATTTTTATCTGTTTGTCTGTATGTAGGTATGTCCGGGCTAAACTCAAAAAGTACTACATGGATTAACTTCAAATTTTGCATGAATATTACTAAGAGGTCGGGTCAACATATAGGCTACATATTATCACGCGAGGAGGAACTGTGGTAATTTATAAAATTTAACGCGGGTAAAACCGCGGGGCACAGCCAGTAAATCATAAGTTAAGATTGAATCCTTACCTTCTGTATATTAGTGCCGCCCTCGGGCCACATGTCAGACAGAGAGGCGTTGTGTGAAGAGTGCAGCAATCGCTTCAGGTCCTGCCACAGCGAGTCCTTGTTCTTGTCCATGAAGCCGTTTATGGAGTACGTCACGTCACCAGCATAATGCCTGAAATACAAAATAAACTTAAAAATATCTCAATATAAAAATATTTTTGATATTTTGATGACATTCCTGTCTTGACATTCTTCCATGTATGGAAGTGAAAGTTGGGTATGGCAGAAAAAGAATGAAAGTAAAATAAATGCAGTGGAAATGAGAGCTCTGAGAAGTATGTGTGGTGTGACTTTGAGAGACAGAATTCGAAATACTGATGTAAGAGAGCGTTGTGGTGTGAAAGAGGATGTAGTCACAAAGATTGAAAAAGGAATGCTGAGATGGTTTGGCCATTTAGAGAGGATGAATGAAAGAAGATTGACCAAAGAAGTATACCTGGCCTGTGTGAATGGATCAACTGGAAGGGGAAGACCTCGTCGAACATTCTCTGACCAAATATGAGACGTTCTCAAGAAAGGGCAGGTCAGAAGTACCCTAAACCGGCGAGCATGTATGAAGAATATAATGACAGTCATCGAGGCAAAAGACGTGTGCAAAGATCGTTACAAATGGAATTCCGTTGTCTCTGCCTACCCCTCTGGGAAACAGGCGTGAGTCTATGTTATGTTATGTTATTCCTGTCTTCACTGCATGCTAACGTTTCTGCTAATCTTTATATACTTGTATTAATAGAGAAGCTGGACCGATGATCTTGGAAGGGTCACTGGAAGCTGGATGAGGGTACAAGTACGTCAACTGTGGAGGTGTTCGAGGGTGGCCTTTGTCCAGAAAGAGATTTCTTTTAGCTGATATGATGATGATGATGAAGATGAGAATCAATATAAATAAAATACACTGAGAACAGAAACTGATCGAAATAAAAGACGCTCTCCTTTCTTAAGTGGGTTATATTTTTTTATTTTTTGATATCAGAGGGCGACAAACGAGCAAGTGGGTCACCTGATGGTAAGTGATCACCGCCGCCCATGGACACTCGCGACACCAGAGGAGTCGCGAGTGCGTTGCCGGCCTTTTAGAGTCAGCAAACAAGTGTTCCTGACCCTTCCCTCCACCCCAATGAGCTCTGGCGACCTTACTCACAGTCGGAAACACAACATTAATATTATTAATGTTATTATTAAGGAATGTCTTCTGTAAGGTGGAGGTACTTCCCCAGTCGGGCTGCTCTGTGAACGAATGAACGCTATGCCCTACCTCTCTTAAATAAAAATCGCGTTTATCTATACATATAATAAAATCGTAGGAAAGTCAAAACTGTACATTGAATATTTTTTAAAAACGATACTTGGGGCGTGATCTACAATCGATAACGAAGCCAAAAATATAGTTTTTAGAATTTTTGTCTGTGTGTCTGTATGTATGTCCGGGCTAAACTCAAGAAGTACTGCATAGATTTACTTCAAATTTTGCATGAATATTACTTAGAGGTCGGGTAAACATATAGGCTACATATTATCACGCGATCACCTACGGGCGAGGAGCTGTGATAATTTATAAATTTAACTCGGGTAAAACCGCGGGGCACAGCTAGTATGCAATAAAAACTGAGAGTGACAGAGAAGTAATGAAACAATTCTGTGGGTGTAGTGGACTCACGTAATCCGGAAGTCCTGTCCGTGCTTAAGGTGCTTGTCTGCGGGCGCCAGCTGGCGCGACGTGTAGTGCTTGTGGCCCTTCAGCCGCCGGTCCATGGCCTCCAGCAGCTGCTGGTCCGATATCTGGACAAAATAATAGAATAAGAATAATTTATTTCCCACAAAAAAGTGCACAATTTACACATACATTTCAGCTTTTAAACAGTGACAAAAAATAGAATTAAACTCTGGTACCCATGATAAGATTTAACTTGAGTTATGGGTACCAGGGCTCTCACACATAGTTTAAGCTAAAAGTAAACGTAGATAATGGATTTAACAAACGTAGCCAGTAGCAAAAATTTAACCTAGGAGCCTCGATATCTGTACATAATAGAGATAAATATATGTGATTGTAAATTTGTAGTGTATTAGTACGTGTATATGTAGTGTAGGATTCATGATCGTACATACATACATACATAGATTCACGCCTGTTTCCCAGAGGGGTAGGCAGAGACAACGGATTTCCATTTGTCACGATCTTTGCATACTCCTTTTGCCTCGATTACTGTCATTATATTCTTCATACATGCTCGCCGGTTTAGGGTACTTCTGACCTGCCCTTTCTTGAGAACATCTCCAATTTGGTCAGAGAATGTTCGACGGTTCCGGTTGTCCCATTCACACAGGCCAGGTATACTTCTTTTGTCAATCTTCTTTCATTCATCCTTTCTAAATGGCCAAACCAACTCAGCATGCCTTTTTCAATCTTTGTGACTACATCCTCTTTCACACCACAACGCTCTCTTACATCAGTATTTCGAATTCTGTCTCTCAAAGTCACACCACACATACTTCTCAGAGCTCTCATTTCCACTGCATTTATTTTACTTTCATTCTTTTTCTGCCATACCCAACTTTCACTTCCATACATTAAAGTTTCATTTCATCATCATCATTCATTTCATTCATGATCGTGTAGTGTTTATTTATGTTTCTGTCAGGTTTACAGAACAGACAGGGTGAGAAGGTCTTCAGTGTCTGTGTATGTCTTTAGCTGAAGCCATTTAGTAACTGTTAAAGAATAGTTAACGATCTTCTTCTTAGCGTGTCGATTAATCTCGGCGATACGCGTAAGCCTAGGAATCTGAGGCCGACCTTGTGTTTTATCCTGATAAGTCTCTTGGACGCAAAGAACATCGCAGCGGGTTTTGCGATTGACGTCAGCAAGAATTTCTGATTTTTCTTGTGAGAACCCTTCGATGTTAATAGAGATTACACACAATGCCGGTTTTGAGAGTGGGCTTTCGATTGCCATCGTGGTGAAAGGATTAGCCAATCAGCGTGGGTAGCTCGCTGATTGCCCAGGGTGCGCCGGACGTGTAAATAACCTATGGGTTCGTCGCTCGGGGAGGCTCCTTTCATGCACCCCCATAGTTAATGATGCACTAGGGAATTAAATCTCTGTATATCGGTAACCTTTACAGCACACGAAGCAAACCTCAGATGACTGGCCGGTTAGCGTGGTTGGTAAATGCTAGCCTTTCACGCCTCAGATCGTGGGTTCGAAAATATTTGCATTATTATGCATATTATTATTAAATTATATAAAAAGCCACTCGAGAACCTTTCTGCCCCAGCGGCCGTCGGCTCTACGAGCTATGTGCCCTGCCCACTGCCACTTCAGCTCGGCAATTCTTACGGCTATTTCGGTTACTTTGGTTAGCCTGCGGATCTCATCATTTCTGATTCGTTCGTGGCGACCACGAACCGGAAGACGCAGAGTGGGCAGGCCCCCTACAAGATGGACCGATGATCTTGTGCGGGTCGCTGGAAATCGCTGGATGCGGATAGTGCAAGACCGGCAATCGTGGAGATCTTTGGGGGAGGCCTTTGTCCAGCAGTGGATGTCTTTCGGCTGATATGATGATGATGATATAAAAAGCGTCTAAACGTAGAGAAACATCGAATGGATTGCATAAATTCCAGTCTGAGAAACACGGTGCGGTGGCGGAGCGGTTAACGCACATGGGTTCGGATACCCCGTGGTTCCTGGGTTCAATTCCCACCCGGACTTAAATTATTAAAAATTCATTTTAAATATAATTAAGAAAATTTTATTTTGTTAATATGATTTAAATTTGACGCAACTTGGGCAGGACCCGTTTTGTCCAAGATCTTTGAGAAAATAATAAAAGCTAGGCTTTTGAAACATATAAACACTCAAAATATTTTAAACTGTCAGCAATTTGGATACCAAAAATCTAAAGGGACAACTGATGCTATTGAAGCTTTAGTGGACGAGGTTGTCTGTAAATTAAATGACAAGCATAAACTGGCAGGTATCTTTTTAGATTTGAGTTCTGCATTCGATACCGTAGACCACAATATCCTGTTGTCAAAGTCAGAACACTATGGTATTCGAGAAAATGTACTAAAACTTTTCAGTTCATATCTGCATAAGAGAAGGCAGTATGTAGAAATCAAAACTGTAGTAGATGATGAAGAAAACGTTTACATATCAAATTTAGTTACAGTTTTCCGTGGAGTACCTCAGGGCTCTATCCTGGGACCAATTTTCTTTATTTTATTCCTGAATGACTTGACTGAATACATAAAATCACAAATACCTGATATCAAACTTATTATATTTGCAGATGATACAAATGCTATAATATCTGCAGATACAATAACTGATTTAGAATCCAAGGTAAATGCGGTCGTAAAAGCTTTTGAGAAATGGTTTGGCTCTAATAATCTGACACTTAACGTAAATAAGACGAAATGTATGTTATTCAAAACTACAGTAAGAAATAATAACAGTCTTCAAGTAGTATCTTGCGGAGATAAAGTAGATTTAGTTGATAATGTTAAGTTCTTAGGAGTATATATTGACGCTTTGCTGAACTGGAAATTAGAAACATTATCCATAGCGAAAGCAATTAGTTCTGCATGCTATGCTATTCGTAATTTGAGAGACGAACTCAGCTTGGCTCAACTCAAGCTGGTTTATTTTGCTCTAGTTGAGTCAAAACTCAGATATAGCATCAAATTCTGGGGCAATAGTTATAACTACAACATCAAGTCAGTGTTTGTTTTACAAAAAAGAGCGATAAGAACAATGCTCCGCTTGCAGCAAATAGATTCATGCAGAGACTATTTTATTAGATTAGAAATTTTGACAAAATTGCTTGTTAATAAAACTAATATATATAAATATATTAGTTTTTTTAACAAGCTTTGTGAAAAATCTCCTCAAATTTGAAACTATTGAGGAAAGACAGATTAAAGAGAAAACTCGTAGAAAGGACATACCTTCATTGTTCCAAGCCAAACTTAATGTGGTTCAACACAGTTCCAGAGTACAATCGGTCTCATTATATAATAAGTTACCTTTAGAATTTAAAAGCATTTATAGACCAAATATATTCAGGGACAAATTAAAAAACTATTTATTGAAGAAAGGCTTTTATAGTGTACAAGAATTTATAAATGACAAATGAATTATATGAAATTGATAATAATGTAATTAATGGTTTAGTATTTTAATTTGTAAATTTAGCTTTAAAATTTTCAACACAAATGTATTTGTTATGAAAATAAATGACTTATGACTTATGACCCGATAATCTTGTGAAGGTCGCTGGATGCGGATAGCGCAAGACCGGCAATTGTGGAGATTTTTGGGGGAAGTCTTTGTCCAGTAGTAGGCGTCTTTCGACTGATACGATGATGATAATGATATATAATTTCAAAAATTTGGGCTCCATATGTGCTCTTGTGGTTTTCGTTCGTTTAGGCACCAGTTGTGTACCAACCTTGGAAGGGTTGAGGCAGGCCTCGTCCATGATGGCGATGAGGCCCTGGTGCGGCGCGTCCACCAGCTCGCAGATGACGCGGTTGTTGAAGTACTTGATGGGCGTCCACGTGATGCCCTCCCGAGCGTACTCCTCCTGCTCTTGCTTGAGGACCAGCTCTGAATAAGTAGAAAACATTCATTACTAACCAAAAACAAAAAAATTGCACCTAAAACTAAGAAACAATGTGTGCTCAGAAGACCTGAATTTATATTTATACTAGTATTTTATACAGTATACATAATTCATCATGTCAGCCCAATTACGTCCACTGCTGGAAAAAAACCTTCCCAAAGAATGAAGGACATGCCATAATCGCCACGCTTGGCAGACGGGTTGGCGATCGCAGTCTGATGGTCATAGTTCACAGAAAAAGGCTTTTGCCCGTTCACTAGTAAGACTGCCTCGTTGGTCTAGCGGTAGCATGTTCACCCGCAGAGACGAGGTCCTGGGTTCAAATCCTGGGTCGGGCCAAAAGTGATTTTGGGACTTTTCTGTAAAAAGAAAAATTTCTCAGCATCAGCCCGAAGTCTGGGAGTTGGCGGTATTATACCCCCGTGCCTCGGAGAGCACGTAAAGCCGTCGGTCCTGTACCTGACCTCTTTCCGGTCGTGTCGCTAGTCGTCCCATCGGATCATGAGAGTGATGGAATAGATAGTGCTCCTGTGTTTGCGCACACACTTGAGCACTATAATATGTCCCGCGCAGATGGTTAATCTCTGTTGAGACTAGCCGCCGTGGCCGAAATTCGGCTAGGAGGCATTATTACAGTCCCTCGGGATGATTTCTACGCCCCCCATGGGATGAGATGGGGTGGTATTATTTTATGCCGTTAACCACACAGCAAGTCCTATTGCTCTGTAGCTAACGGCACCAAAAATTAAATGACAAAACATTAATTCAATTAATGGAGGTTATTAATCCATGTAAGAAACCTATAGTGCGGCTTGAACAACTCTGATACTACGGGAACCACGGCTAGAGATGTAAAATGACTCAATATGACTAGTTACAATCAGGGACCGGACAACCCCGCTTCTGAGTTAAGCCGTTTGATACGGTAACCCGTTCATTGGGTAACTCGTATCGCAGTGTTACCCTTTGATTGACTTACAGCCTCGAAACCCAGTGAAGGGTTAACACTTTTTTATGGTAACCACGGGAAGGGGTTAACCCTTTCAATGACTTAAGCCCTTGAATAGCTTACCCTCTTGAAAAGGTTTTATTCGTGTTACCCTGAATTACCCAATCAACTTAGCAGCGTGTCGATGGGAATAGGTATACTCGCACCCGTGCGGTGCCTCATTGCCTAACTACTTTTAGGTAGGTGCAACAAATTTGACGAACGAACGACTTTTTATATTTTTTTGAAAGTTTAATGACAACAAATAATCGAGCTAATAATTAACGTGTTATTTACTTACTTTAATCTTAATATTGTGACAATCTGTATGATGTGATTATATTTTGTTAAATAATTATAATAATATTTTGCTGTGTGGTGACGGCATAGAATATCATCAACCCATTTCATCCCGTAGGGGGCGTAGAAATCGGCCGAGGGCATACCTACCAGAGAACCGGCAGCAGCGTTTATCTATGAACTATGACAATCCAACTTTCTTTCGCCAACCCGTCTGCCAAGCTATGGCATATCTCCCATTCTTTGGGGAGGCTTTTGTCCAGCTGTGGACGTATTTGGCTGACATGAGGACGATGAAATAATTGACGGGCCTGTTGGCGTGGTTGGCAAATGCTTGGTTTTCACGCCGGAGCTCACGGGTTCGATTCCCACCTAGGACAGATATTGGTGTGCATGAACATGTCTGTTTATCCTGAGTCTGGGTGTAATTATCTATATAGGTATGTATTTACAAAAGATAAGTAGTATATGTAATATATCAGTTATTTGGTTTCCATAGTACTGTTTAGCTTGGGATCAGATGGCCGTGTGAAAATAATGTCCCTGGATATTATTATTATTTAAATTATTGTATGAAATGAACTGATATATTATGTATATTCATTGACGTGACTAAAATGATTATTATCATGAAGTGCATATCACTTTAAGAATTTTCAGAGTCAAGCAATCTTAGGCTATGTAACTGTCTATATATTTCATATATTAATTTCTGGCAACCTTTGTCTGATAAAAATACATTTAGGCAACCACCTAGGTACAAGTTTTCCAAGACTAATTCTGTATTTAATAAAGTTCTTTACCGTAATTTCATATTAGTTACTAATTCATTTGCAAATATAGTTGAAATAAAAATACGGCTTCTATGGCCTTATTATTTGGGTTAAGGCAACTGCCTGTGTTTTTGTGCCAAGAAGTGGTCTGAAGAAATGACAAACTGGCTATCTCATATATCTTTTACAGAAACCAATGGCCTTAGAATTTGAAAAATGGATGACAATCTAGTAGGACAATCAATTATACGGTTTTTAGGGTTCCGTAGCCAAATGGCAAAAACGGAACTCTTATAGATTCGTCATGTCTGTCTGTCTGTCCGTCCGTATGTCACAGCCACTTTTGTCCAAAATTATAAGACCTGTACTGTTGAAACTTGGTAGATGTATTCTGTGAACCGCATTAAGATTTTCACACAAAAATAGAAAAAGAACAATAATTTTAGTGTAGAACAATAGTAAAAAAATTAGCTTCAGTCTATGTATGGGGAACATACATAGACTGAAGCTATTTTTTTTTGTCGTACCCATACATGTCGAGTATCTATGGATTGATCTTCAAAAATGATAATATTGAGGTTTCTAATATTTTTTTTTCTAAACTGAATAGTTTGAGCCAGAGACACTTCCAAAGTGGTAAAATGAGTGCCCCCCCCCCCCTGTAACTTCTAAAATAGGAGAATGTTTAAACTGAAAAAAATATATGATGTACATTACCGTGCAAACTTCTACCGAAAATTGGTTTGACCGAAATCTAGTACTTAAGTAGTTTTTTTTAAGATGTCATAAATCGTAAACCGCAATTTACCTTTCATTTAATCAACTGAAATACTTGCTGCTATGGAACCCTTCATGGGCGAGTCCGACTCGCACTTGGCACGTTTTTTTAAATATTGAGTGGTTATAACGTTTTTTAAAAAAAGAAGTTTACCGCCGCTCTTGCAAGTAAATTGCAAGCTATTAGATTTACTAGCGTGTTCATTTCTGATTGCATTAATAAAGATATGAACGTTTGTATTAGTAGTTATAGTATTTACATATCTCTCAGTCACCAACATTTTAGTCATCGATCATACCAATTCAATCAATATCTTCTATTATTCTAGATCAATGAGCTGCCAAAAATCTTGTCATTTTTTATAATAATTGCCATTGTCACTAGTGATTGAATATATGAGGCATCGCTATTATAAAATCATTCAACACCTCTCAAATTTTATCTTTAACGAAAACGCCTGTTTGTTGATTCAAAATTTCCAAACAGCTAAATTTCTAACTTACTCACTTGGCCTTGTCTGAAATATTGTAACTTAATGCCTAAGACCTTTTAAGATTAGATTAGCATGGTTCTTAAACAATTTAAGAACAATAAGGCTCCTGGTGATAACAGAGTTACAATAGAGCCTTTTAAGGCGGATGGTATACCAATCCTACGAGCTTTTCCGAAGGTATTTAACTTCGTCATACTAAAAGGTCAAACGTCACAAGGATGGCACATATTGGTGTGGTAGTGCTTTCTTCAATAAGGGCGATAAAAACTCTTAGTGTAATAACAAACCCATCACGTTGCTGAGCCATGTTTACAAGTTGTTTTCGAGAGTCATTATGAATCGTCTCACGCGCAGGTTTCACATCAACCACCCTCCTGAACAAGCTGCTCGCCGAAAATGCTTTAGTACCAGTACCACATACATACGCAGCGGCAAGTTATACAGAAGACCGAGGATATATCCAGCCATTATGCTTAGCGTTAGATTGAATCGAAACCAGGATGTACTTTGATCTTTCTAAAGGTTCCAAATTGTCTACCGGTAAATTGACACTAAATTGACACCTCGTCGAGGTGTTAAAGTGTTTGTATGAGAACTCGCAGCCTATAAAATTGCAGCGAGGCGTGAGACAGGGAGATATAACATCTCCATCTCCGGAACTATTCATCGCTGCATTGGAAGATGTCTTTAAGCTTCTGGACTGAAGGAAGGGCTTTGGCATCAATGTCTATGGCGAATACATCCCTCACCTTCGTACAATGCTCGAAGACCTCAACAGGGTCTCTCTACTAGTGGGTCTGAAAATGAACATGGATAAGACGAATATCATGTCGAACATTCAGGTTGCACCCATTCAAGTTAAGGTAAGAGACTCTGCACTCGAGGTTGTGGAGAGCTATATCTATACCTAGGACAGACCACCCCACTAGGGAAGCGGTCTGCGTTAGACCGCTTCCCTAGTGGGGTGGTTTAAACCGAAATCTGCGTCCGCCAGGAGAACGGGAGGGCGCCAGAACAGACATTCATTGAGTACCGACGGGATGTCTACCGGCACAAATTATTGCACTGGCGCGCACGGCTAGAGTTACGCCTAAACGCGTGCCAGCGTGCTGTCGGTGCCATCCTACCTCACCTCAAGGCCTGGGTGGGAAGGAAGAGTGGTTGCGTAGGTGACGCAACCACTCTTACTCCCACCCAGACCTCAGACTGACTCAGACACTCACCGGACACGGGTGTTTCGGTCAGTAGCTGAACCGGATCGGGCGAGAAGCGACAACACACTGTCACCACTGCGTACGGGATCTGTCCCTGCCGGCAATCTTAGGGGCAATGCTGGTGGGTGACTCTTCTAAATGGCCGTGGTCTCCTTTTATGAGGCAGTCATGCTCCAAAAGGAGGCCGTCGAGTGCGAACGGGAGAGAGCTGATCCTGATCGCAGATGGAGGAGGCGCCGGAGCGGCGGCTGCAATCGGTAGCCCAACTCCCCTTCGGAGCTGCGCCGGTAGTAAGAGAAGTCAATGTTACCAGCACCAAGAAGACAGCGATTTGTTTATGGCGCAGTCGCTGGACTGGCAGGAGTCGGCAAATAGGGAGGACACTCCAGAGCCCTCTCAGGGTACGTGTGGGACCATCATACCGTCTGGAAATTTTCGCATAAGGGGTGCACCGGAGCAACATACCCGCGTTCCCGAGGCTCCCCACATCAGGCCCCAAGAGAAGCCCATGGCAGGTAGGTTTAATCGGTGCGAGTCTGACGCATCCATCCGTAAACACTTTTTGCGTGTGGCATACGGTTGCAGCTCGCAGATTCTACGGCCGCTGGGGCAGAAAGTTTCTCAATTGGCGACCATGAACCGGAAAACGCAGCGTGGGCCCCCCAACAAGATGGACCGATGATCTTGCGAGGGTAGATGACAGCCGCTGGATGCGCGAAACGCAGGGTCTACAGTTCTGGAGTATCTTTGGGAAGCGATGGGCTTTGCCCAGCAGTACTTTCGGCTGATATGATGATAATGTGATGGTGATGATGATGATGCATCTATTCAATGACGGTGTACGCCACCACGCCTCCGCGGTTTAACTTTAACAGAATGATAATGAATTCTTTGTTATAACATAATTATGTCCTCCTAGCCGAATTTCGGCCCCAGCGGCCAGTCTCGATGGAGACTGGCCGCTGGGGCCGAAATTCGGCTAGATGGACACATGCGTGAGCGGTACATACCACAAGTGTGGGTGCAAACACAGGGGCACTATCTATTCCATCACTCTCATTATCCGATGGGACGACTAACGACACCGGAAGGTCAGTTTACGTGTTCTCCAAGGCATGAAGCTATAATACCGCCAACTCCGGCGTCAGTGAACTTTTCGCGGAGTATTTTTACTCGGTATACCCTAATAAACATACCCCAAGTGCCTCGACTGCTGGTGAATCTACCTATCATTCAGAAGAGATATTCTAAGAGCCCTCAAATCATTAAATGTAAACAAAGGGCCAGGCCCTGATTGTATCGCACCAATATTGCTACAAAATTGTTCGGAGCAACTAGTTGAACCACTGTATCACATTTTTAATTGGTCCCTCTCCTGTGGAACCTTTCCCTCTAAGTGGAAGCTCGCGCACATCACCCCTATACACAAAAAAGGGGATCAAAGTGATGTCTCAAACTACAGGCCCATTTCAATCTTATCTGCCATAGGGAAAGTGTTCGAAAAATTGATTCAAGCAAGACTTCTCTTTCACCTAAAACCCATTCTCAATAGTAATCAGCACGGATTTTTACCAGGCAGATCAACGGCTACAAATCTCCTTAATTATGTTACTACTATCTACGAAGCAGTCGAAGCCAAAACGGAAGTACATGCTATTTATACAGATTTCTCTAAGGCTTTTGACGTGGTTGATCATAGCCTACTCATACAAAAGTTGGCTCATGCTGGGATTTGTGGCTCGCTATTAAGATGGTGTGAATCCTACCTCGTAAATAGGTCTCAACTGGTAAAAATCAGGGGCTATAAATCTATAGCTAGATTGGTGCCATCTGGTGTGCCCCATGGGTCACATTTAGGACCCCTGTTTTTCTTGGTTTATGTTAACGACTTATGCTCAGCCATTACATCCGGATACCAAATGTTTGCTGACGATCTAAAGTTGTACCGAGCAATTTCAGATTGCAGTGACATCAACTCCCTTTAAGAAGACATTAACGCAATAAATCATTGGTGCTCTTTAAACGGAATGACCATAAATATTTCTAAATGCTTTCACATTAAATTCACACGTAAACGCGATCCAATGCCTGCCACTTACTATATGTCTAATAGTCAAATCACCGAAGTGTCGAGTATACGTGATCTGGGTGTCGTGGTTGACACTAAGTTAGATTTCCGTGAACACATAAACGGAATTGCAAGTAGTGGTGCCCGTTTGGCTGGTATTCGTCAAACCAAGTACTTTAAAGACTACGAAATTCCAATTCTCCTTTACAACTGCTATGTGCGATCACTTTTTGAGTACTGTAGTCAGATATGGAGCCCCTCCTATACGATTCATATTAGCCGTCTAGAAAAACTTCAGAAACACTTCTTGTATAGTCTATCTTATACACACAATCTCTGCCGAAATCTAACATCTTATAACTCTAGACTTGCATACTTTAAACTTTTGTCACTAGAGAATAGAAGGAACATCGCCGACATCATTTTTTTGCATAAATTGGTTACTGGAAAACTAGATAGTCCATCTCTACTAGGAAAATTAAACTTTAATGTACCACGCTTGTGTAGCCGTATCCATAATATGAAGACTTTCAATTTGCCTTTTTGTCGTACCAACTACAGTCAGCACTCGCCGTTGTACCGTATGTGTTCCGCTTACAATAACTTTTGCAACCAAATTGATATTTTTGGTTCGTCTGCTCATTCGTTGAAACTGTTCTTACTTAAGAAATTTAATCTGTAAATTATTGCAACTAGGTTTTATTGCTTTGTTAATTTTAATTATTGTATTGTTATCCTTCTAATTCTAATATTAATCTCAATTTTAACTGACTATGATGTAACCCAACTGTGAACTTTCTTTTTGTTTAATGCATGCTGTGTTCACTTCTAGAAGGCCAAACACTTAAGCTATATTTGTTTAATGTTCTTTAAATTGTACAAAGTGCGTTGGCCAGTTTAGTGAACCTAATTATAAAAAAAAAAAAAAATAAAAAAAAAAAACTCCCAGCCTTCGGGCTGACATAAGAAATTTTTCTTTTTACACAAAAATCACATAGACATTTTTGGCCCAACCCGGGATTTGAACCCAGGACCTCGTTATCTACGTTTGAACACGCACTAGACCAACGAAGTGTAACACATACTTTAAAAAAATAACTGCTAAATTGTTTTTACTTAAGTCCGTAGTACCTACGGAGTTCCAAATTAAAAGAAATGATGACAATAAACAAGAACAGACACGAAAAATTACAGTGTTTAGCTACAAGCAAAATTGAACTTTAAAATCATACATACAAAATTATTACGACTAGATGTCACGTGCGGTGGTGGTTATGCAATTATCAAACCAATTTCGATGCGAAAGAGTGCATATTACAATGTCTTGGTTGAAATGGCTTACCCTGTTACAGGGTTACAGGGTATTGAAAGGGTAACCCGTTCGGAAGCGGTTCATTACACCCGTTCGAAGTGTAACTCGTATCATAGGGTTTATTTTTAAGCGCTTAAAAATACCCGTTCAAAAACCCGTTCAACGAGTATCCGGACGGTCCCTGGTTACAATTGTCATAAACATTAAATAACCGATCAGTTACTATCAAATTCTCGACTACCACCCAATTATTTATTTATTAAGGTACCCAATTTATATGCAATTTTAAATGAAGCAACGTTTTATTTTCTATGGAGGATAAGACGACATCAAAGTCAATGCGCGAGGCGATGCAACGTCGCCATTTTGTCTTAAATGCACGCATGATTAGAAGTGTAAAATGATTAACACTATATAATAATACTAGCTGGTGCCCGCGACTTGGTCCGCAACAATTTTGAATGATGACCAATGTAACTACTTATTACTTAAGCTTAATCTAAAAAATATAACTTTTAAAACAAATAAGCAATATAAATTGAATAAAACCTAACCTATAAATAACCTTACTAAGAAATAAATGAAAAACTACTTTGCTACTGTTATTTACAAAAAGGACCCGATATCATCACGCAAAAATCAAAGAATACATATCAATTGTCCTTAAGTATAGTCGGTAAGTTAAATAAAGTAAAATAAAATAACTACCCAAAAATCCTGAAATATATATTTTTAATTTTTAACTGAAATTCTAAGTACCAATTTTCATGCGTTTAACTTCAAGTCGCAGTTTACATAGAAACTTACGTACCCTACTTTACGCCCTTAGGGGTGGGGTTCTCAAATATTCAGATATATATATTTTAAATTTTTAACTGAAATGCCAAATAACAATCTTCATGCGTTTAACTTAAAAGTTAAAACGTTTCACATTTTTCATACAAACTTACATCCCCAATTTTACACCCTTGGGGGTGGAATTTTCAAAAACCCTTCTTTAGTGGATGCCTACGTCATAAAAGGTACCTTCTGTCAAAATGTCAAGTCTTTAACTCCAGCGGTTTAGGCTGTGCGTTGATATGTCAGTTAGAATAAACTTTCATCATTCATTCATTTCAAAAATCCTGGAATACATATTTTTATTTTTAACTGAAAGATCAAATACCAATTTTCATGGGTTTAACTTCAAAAAAGTCGCATTTTTCATACAAACTTACATGCCCTATTTTACGCCCTAAGGGGTGGAATTCCCAAAAATCCTGAAATATATATTTTTAATTTTTAACTGAAATGCTTAATACCAATTTCCATGCGTTTAACTTAAAAATTGACACATTTTTCATACAAACTTACACCCCCTATTTTACGCTCTTGGGGCTGGAATTTCCAAAAATGCTGAAATATATATTTTTTATTTTTAACTAAAAGGCCAAATACCAATTATCATGCGTTTAACTTAACAATTGTCACATTTTCCATACAAACTTACATCCCCTATTTTTCGCCCTTGGGGGTGGAATTTCCAAAAACCCTGAAATACGTGATTTTTTATTTTTAACTGGAAGGCCAAATACCAATTTTTATACCTTAAACTTCAAAAACGGCAAAGTTTCATACTAACTTAGCGCCCCTGTTTTACCCCCTTAGGGGTTGAATTTCGAAAAATCCTTCCTTATTCCTTGGAACCTACATTATAAAACAAACATTTGTGCAAAATTTCAGCTTTCTAGGTCCAAGGGTTTGGGCTGGGCGTTGATGAGTCAGTCAGTCAGTCAGGACTTGTCTTTTTATTTATATAGATTATAAGTCATAAAAACCACTTTTTTGTTTCAATTTAGAAGTTGTAGACTTTTATCAACGACAAAAAATTAAAAGGTACTAAAATATTACTGAAATCAAATTGACTGAGAATTACCATTTTTGACAGTTAATGACCAATTTGACCGTAAATGACATTTTCAACACTACCCACTGCCCATACGATAAAGTATGTTGACCTATAATAATAATAATAAATACATTTATTTCAGACTTTGGTCCATAAATTTGTTAGTAACAGTGTTCTTAACCTAGTGTTAGCAAAAATACAGATCACGAGTAGTTAGTAACAATGTTCTTAGCCTAATGTTAGTAAAGGGTACAATTACGTCAGGCGCTTGATCTCGTGTGAAGGCCTATCCGCTGAGCCATCAGTACCGAGTCCCAGCGGCTGGCACACGCGGTCAGAATGGCGCTGGGGCTGCCGCGTACCCGCGCCATTATCGAAGCACAGCGCTTACGCATGATGGCGTGGAAGCCGTCCACGTGCGCCTCTGCGAACATGCCACTTGCGCTACAATAGCGCGGCAACCCCATCAATACCCTGAACGCGTTGTTATACTGTATACTTAAGGCGTTATACGTCCCCTGAGTGTATTTAGCCCACAAACTGCACGTGTAGAAGGTCTGACAGTACGCCCTAAATAGTGTGACCTTCACTTGTTGCGTACAACGAGCGAATCTGCGAGCCAACATATTACAGCGGATACACAACGCCCTGCGCTCTCTCTCCATATCCATGTTGTCTTTAAGGTCTTCGGTGACCCAGTGGCCCAGATACTTGAAGTGAGTGACTCTGTTTAAAGGTATACCATAGAGTGAGACGGGTGGTACGTCTGAGGAATCTTTTTTGGGTGTTAACGAACTTACCAATAAATAACTGTTGCAACTTCTCATTGCAGTAATTAATGCAGAACTGCTCGAAGCTGTTCGTCTCGAAAATCTCGAACCCATATATGTCAAGTACGCCAATCAGCGTGCTCTTGTATGTGCCTTCTGGTACTTCGATCGCTTTGTTGATCTGCAAGGAAACTCTTTGACAATAACTTAATACAAGCTAGCTAAATATAATTGCTATTATAAAATAAATTTTGTAAATATTTTCATACAATCCGTGTACCTAAATATCTATGTAACTAGAAATAATATTGTATACAACTATATTACTACAAACATGTTCTGACTATTAACAAGCGCTTTTTTAAGTCTACATGAATTAAAACCTTTTGTATTTTATTTTAATTGGGCGTTATAAATAATACAATAAACTATAAAATAGAGTGATGATGATGTCCTCCCGACCTTATTTCGGCCACGGCGGCCAGTCTTAATGGAGACTAGCCAATTGCGCAGGACATATTATAGTGCACAAGTGTGTGCGCAAACACAGGGGCACTTTCTATTCCATCACTCTCATGATCCGATGGACACCTAGCGACACGACCGGAAAGAGTTCAGGTACAGGACCGACGGCTTTACGCGCTCTCCGAGGCACGGGGGTGTAATACCTTCCAGACTTCGGGCTGATACTGAGAAATTTCTTTTTACAGAAAAATCCCAAAATCACTTTTTTGCCCGACCCGGGATTTTAAACCAGGACCTCATTATCTGCGGTTGAACACGCTACCGCTAGACCAACGAGGCAAAATCGAGTAAGAAAGATCCAAGGTATTCTATTTTACGCTTCTCCCTCGGTTAGATTAATGCCTACCACATTCAGCAATACTTCGAGTTTTATTTTCTCTCTACAATAATCATACCCCACTTCTGATAATTTGGAAGGAATGGATAAAAAAATCACTTTAAAAGTGATTCTCACTTAAACAAAAATCTTCCGCTGCCATGATGCTTGTTCTTAGGTGAGTAATTCTCCTTTCACAGATATTTTTAGTAGTAGCTCTAACTTCTACTCTTATTAAATTTTCCATTTTACTCCGTTCCATTCAAATTATCAGAAGTGGGATATGATTATTGTAGAGAGAAAATAACTCTGCAGTGGGCCTCCGTTTTTTTATCATGACAGACATCCTCGTCGATGTTAACATCATTTGAATAAATCCAACTTCGGAATGGGTTTTAGTTATCATCGTTAATATTTAGATGTCAGAAGAGGGATATTCCAACCTACCTGTTGTACAATCCACGTAAACAGCCTATCGTAAGCCGCTTTCGCCAACGCTAACTTGGTATAATTGGCATCACTCAACGAATGTTCTTTGCTGACTAGTTCGCCACCTGCCGATAGCACCCTGCCAGCCATAGCAGTACGTAAAGCGTCTTCGGTGATACCCAGAGCGGTTACACACTGTTTTTGTGGCCCGCGGATGACGATTTGCCCATCTTGTGATTCTGTGAAGGTTAGTTCACCCTGTTGGCAGAAGTACACTTAAATCAGATTGATATTAAAGTAGGCATTGATTGTCCAAAAATAATAATCTGTGATATTTTATGATTTACAATTAACTCAAAATAAGCTATTTCAAGAATACAGTTTGTTTTCAATTGAAATTTCTGTACTTTTCTGTTCTCCATATAGTGGTCTCCAGAGTTTGGCCCTTCAATATTTAATCCTAAATACCACCCGGAATAAATCAATATGGGACAATTAACATCTGAGAGCCTTTTTTTTTACGTCGTGAAAATGCTCACATCGCATGTCCATTACTTGGGGAGGCGATGGGGTATGTAGGACTACCCACTAAAACCATCACGGTAGCCAGCCACACAGAGCTTGTAGCGGGAGCTCTGGGTACTCCTGAACGATCACACCAATACCCTCGCCGTACACTGTACTCTCACCCGGGGAGGGGAGGGGGCATCAATACCGCCCCTCTCCCCAACACGCACAAGCGTTTAGGCAACCTGAGCTACTGCAGGTTACCTCTTCTCGGGACCACTTATACAAGACGAGTGGAGTTCCCCTCCTCCAAACGCCAAGTCCCAGGAGACAAGACAGAGCCTGTTCTATGACAACCAGAGGACTGATAAATACATATTATAGATATACTATACCCAAACACAGAACAAATAATCGTGCTCATCATATAGATTTGTCCTGGTTGGGGATCGAACCCACGTTCTCTGGTTTAGCATTCACGAACACTACCATACCATTGAAAAAACAGGCCAGTTAGTAGTCAATTCCGTGACTTAATTATTCCCAGAGCTATACCCAGCTTGGCTAAAATACTTACCAACAAAATAACTCCAGCGACTATGCTCCAGATATCATCGACCACTGAAGGCTGGAATCCCAATGCTTTGAAGGAGCTGTTGGTCGCTGTATACAGCTTCGAGTCCTGCGCAGTCACACGCTCCGTGCCCAGGAACTTGTATATCGCTGATGAGGAAAGCCCGTACTTCTTGGCTTGTTGGTTATTGGAGCTTAGCAACTGGAAGATAAACACATAGTAGGATCAATAATGGAATCAGGCGTTACTTACGGAAATCAATGACAATCATCATCGTCAACCTGGGGCTCCACCGGCTAAGTCACCGAACATCGATTTCTTAAATGGTGTCAAATAAATAAAGGTTAAAAATTACTTAATCAATCATTAAATCGGCTTCCATGAGCACATGTGACGTCATAACTTGTCCGTAATCGGTTGTCAACGTTGAAGCCGATTTAAGGATTAATTAAGTCATTTTTAACCTTTATTTATTTTAACGCCATTTAAGAAATCGATGTTCAGCGACTTAGCCAGTAGAGCCCCTGATATGGCCCACTACTGGACATAGGCCTCTCCCAAAGGTTTCTATAATCTACCTATCCGTAGAATAAAGATACTTCTGCATAATAGTTACTATAGAGGAGAGCGATAAGTTTGTCTAGTACAAAATCTGATGTAACATTTCACATACCTAATGCCCCACAAATTCGCGAAAAAATAGCCATAAAAGTGCCCAGACCTGGTTCACGACCAAATAAATTATTTTCTGTACACCTATACAAGACTGTTTACACCAACAATGATTTCTTCAAACGTAGTGTTGATGTGTATAATGATAAATTTAAGGATATAGATATATATACAGAATAACATTTAATTCTTACCTTAATATAGACGGAACCATTCAGACAATATGTTTTTTTTTTAAAGATATAGCTAAAATTTAAATAATTAAACCTACGCATGATCCTTGACAATAAGTTAATTTAAGTTAGTTAAATATCGTTACTGTTATAAAATAAATCTAATTGTAAATTATTTCCTACAATCCGTGTACCTAAATATCTATATGTACCTAGAAATAATTATAAATTAATTATATATTACTACGAACATGTTCTGACTATTTACAAGCACTTTTTTAAAGTCGACGTGAATAAAAACCTTTTTTATTTTATTTATTTATATTTTGTTGAACGTCAACTCCTCGGCCAGCCTGTATACAGATATATTTATAGAAGAATAATCAAATTTCTAGAAAAAATATGTAAAATGTTAAAGCTCATTTTGTACTAGACCGTGTGCCTAAGTCACCGCAATTGGCATGCGAGATAGCTACCGCACTTAGGTGGTAGCTAGTACACAGGTGACGCCGCTGCCTGACTACCTGGTGTATCCCTAAGTCGCCCTTTTACGACACCCACGGGATGGTATGGAGCAGCGCTGTTATTCTTTCTAAGCCGGAAACGCGGCTAAATAACAATGACAATCAAGATACAAAATTAATATGTTGCCTTAAACCCGCTAATTATCAGTTTTATCTATCCGGCATGATATTGGCACAACCCTCCCATCCGCAAAAAAATTGCAATGAGAGAATGATAACCAACACGTGTTTCAGTCCTCCACAGACCATCCTTAAAGAATGCTAACTCGTCGAGTATTTGGTATCTTACTGGTGCATGTAATTTGCTTGATTACATTATCCTTCTTGCATTTGTTATTACATCTCGGCTGAATTAAGCTGATAGCGGAATTGATACTACATATTGTCACTGTATTTTGAGCATATAATAATAATAATAATATCCTGGGACATTATTTACACACAGCCATCTCAAACTAATCAGAGCTTTTACTATGGGAACCAGATAACTGATATACTACATACCTATACTAATTTTCTTTTGTAAATACATACTTATATAGATAAATACGGGGGTATTTATCTATATAAGTATGTATTTGCAACAGAAAATAGTATATGTAGTATATCAGTTATGTGGTTCCTGAGTCTGGGTAGACTCAGGACAAACAGACATGTTCATGCACACAAATATCTGTCCCGAGTGGGAATCGAACCTACGACCTACGGCGTGAAAGCCAAGCATTTGCTAACCACGCCAACAATCATCATCATGTCAGCCAAATGACGTAGCATTTATTGAGACACAAATTCGATATTTCAGATATTTTACAGAGTTAGCGTGCATCGTGCGTACTCTGAAGGGGTGGAATGTTCTGCCAGCCAATTTCTCCAAAGTAAACATTAAAACGTCACAGCTCTTTTATGCAGTTAGTATTTTATCGTTCGTGCTAATAATAGAACATTTAAATTATTTTAAATGGTAGATACAGTTACTCTCGTCTTGAGAATCTGATGTCATCTAAGATTCAATCATTCTATTACGGATAGACGCATGTTTACAAACACTGACGCGTATTAGATCTATTAACGTATTGTTTTTAGTTAGTAAGTAATTGTTATTACATTCGACGGCTTGTTTTCGACATTACAATACTCCGCACAATCGGTCATTTTCTAGAAGGAAAATCTAAATAGACATAGAATGACGTCAATTACGGAGGCAAGTACCAAAATATTGCTGTATCGTGATGACATAGAACATCATCACCCCATCTCATCCTCGCCATAGACAGATGCTCTCACCGGTCCGTAAGTGATTGGCGAGGTTAAGCAACTAGGCTCGCGATCAGTCCATAGATGGCTGACCGCCAAAGCGGTTTAATTTCTGAGCGTCTCCGTGCTTCGGAGGGCACATTAAGTTGTCGGTCCCGGTTGTAGCCATTAGGCAACAGTCGTTAAGCCATGTCAGAGGCCTACTAGGCGGCTTGAACAACTCTGACACCAGGGTAACCACTGCCCAAACGATAAGTAAGTAAGTATCTCATCCCGTGGGAGGCGCACAAATCATCTACCAGAGAACGAGCAGCAGCGTTTTTCTGTCTACTATGACCATCAAACTGCGATCGCCAACCCGTCTGCCAAGCGTGGCACGTAATTTGGCTGACATGACCCAAGCAGCAAAATTATCCTATAGTGCAGACGTTATAGAACTCCAGCACTTTTAATGTTCTCTTAAGGGTTCTAGTTTTTGCTGCATCGCTTATAATAGCAAGCATGGAGTTAGTTGGGCCTTATAGTATATCTCCTCCTATACATTAGCTTATAATTACTTATAGGCCGAAATTAAAGGTCAAATATAAGCTTGGGTTACCTATAAAAGTATCGCGAGGGTGTAAACGCACTCAAGAGCAGATAAACTGGTAAGCTATGCTTATAACTACTAACAAGAAACATTATAGAACCACTATAAGTAAAGTACACCAATAAGAGTGATAAACAGAACTAAACATTCTGGATACTATTTGCATTTATTACTTGGTTTTATAAGGGTTTATAAATTTACTTTACAGAACAATTATCAGTAAAATGGAGCGGTTATATAGTGGTATAAACCAATATCGTTATAATCTTAACACGCTTATAAAGGTTTAATATAATATACTTATTACCCAAAACTATATCCGTGGTGACCTGAACAAGAAAATATTGGTTTGTAGTGATCTTGCAAATTCTGTTATAGTCTCAGTACGGATATTTTGATTTTGTTGAATCGTAGAAATATGAGAAGGTTCCGTACAAAATTGTTATTGTGAAAATTTAAGACAAAATGTTTATTTTAATGATTCTGCGCGAAAAAACGTTTAATCGATAAAAGCAATTTTAAATGTAGACTTGGAAGATTGTGTTAGTGAGGAACAAGAAGATGAATGCGATATTAAAAACTATTCCAATTTTCAACTACATAGCGATCTTAGAAAATGGGCTGTAGAATACAATACGACATGCGGCATTCAATTATTTATTAGAAATTTTGAAAAAATGTATTTGTTAAGTTTGTTTCAAATTCTTCAAGTTCTCTTAGATTTCTTATAACATGTCTACATCTACGTCTTCTTGCTTTCTTGAAACGGTCATTGGATGTACGAGTTTAATTCATTCTGAATCTCTCTTCGACACAGCACTCAGCACATGTTAGTTTGTATTTCATAAAGTGGATTTTGATTTGGTATGATGGTTTTAATGTCTTCTTTGATTGACTTTACTTCATGTTGAAGTTGTAGAATTTGACCATCCTCGACAGGCTGTATTTGGTTATCCGTGTTGTAAAGAACGAAATGTTTAGCATTTAAACTGACATCTGACAGTGTTTTTTCTGCTTCTGTTATGACAAGTTGAGGGTTTTGCGCGACAAATAAGATACAGGTAAAATTGATGATCCGGATTGAATGGTAGCCGAGTTTTGTTGTAAATGAAGTGATCTTGTAGTATTTGAACGAGTATCTTCTCGAGAGACCGTTGGCATCTCACTAATTTGGTCTTGATTACGATTTTGTGAAACAATAAACCAAGTTAGCAAGGGAAAGCACAAAATAGAAGTAGAAAATATTTCAAACAATTTTTAAAGCTCGAAAATCCCTTTTAGTTAAAAAGCTATCGACGTCCAGAAACATTACCATTTTCACACCTGACACCTAAACAAAAATATGAAAATAAGACATCGGTACCTAATAACAACATAGAGTAACATTACAATATTTGCGGAACTCTAATTCCAAACAATATGGCCAAGCAATAGTTCTGATATTTACCATTTGTAACAAAGTACGCCTATAACGGTTTGTTAATGTATTTGGGAAGACCAAGTTTGTCAAGATGGCGACTTTTCGTTGTATGTCTTACTGAAACCAACATTATTTTAAAATTCAACTTAATGAAAACGTGAATTTCGAGGGGCGTTTAAAAATTTTGACAAAAAACTTATTACACTTCACCGAAAATATACCTGCGCCATGCACATTCAAACACGGCTTCACTTATTGTTAACTAACACCCTACTCTTATTCTAGATAATATTTAATATAAAAATATAATAACTTACCTTTATCAATATTTATTAATCTTTACAAATGTGCATAGCAACATTTACAAATTCACATCACTTTGTATGAGCTTGTAAGATATTCACCGTGTATGTTATTGTCGTGTTTGGTTCCATTTAGCGCTCATAGTTAGCTTCGCGAGAGCAAATAGTTCTACGTGGTCTAACTATAAGGTTACTATTGTCGTGATTGGTTCCATTAAGCGCTGATAGTTGGCTTCGCGGGAGAAAATAGTTTTACATAGTCCAACTATATGGCCGTTATTGGTCAAAATGGTATTCACCAAGTCTACTATAGATATTTAATTAGCTAAAATACGCCTATAAATTGGGCCCTTTTCCGTGGTTATAATTGCTTACTATTCCGTTATAGTCTAATGAAATGGTGGTTCCAGGACAATTACTAGACCACATTTTGCTGCTTGGGGATGTATCAAAATAGAACAACTTGTTACCGTCGCTGGAAGTAGCTGGATGCGGATAGCACAAGACCGGTAGTTGTGGAGCTCTGTGGGGCCTTTGTCCAGCAGTCTTTCAGCTGGGACTCTACCGGGTAAGTCGTCGAAAATCGATTTCTTAAATGGCGTTCAAATAAATAAAGGCTTAAAATTACTTAATCAATCCTTAAATCAGCTTCAACGTTGACAATCGATTCCGGACCATTTATGACGTCAAATGTGGTTATGGAAGCCAAATTAACGATTGATTAAATCTTTTT
Organism: Pseudoips prasinana; assembly: GCA_951640165.1. Classification (NCBI taxonomy): domain Eukaryota; kingdom Metazoa; phylum Arthropoda; class Insecta; order Lepidoptera; family Nolidae; genus Pseudoips; species Pseudoips prasinana. Next base: position 8,642,622 of record OX621259.1, on the reverse strand, counting down.
TAACCTTTATTTATTTGAACGCCATTTAAGAAATCGATGTTCGGTGACGCACCCGGTAGTGCCCCTAATATTATCATGATGTATCAAAATAGTCAGAGAGGCGGTTATAGCCAGTTTCTTTCACTGATCCGAAAGGCTAGGCATTTAGGCATGCTTTAGGTTCATGGGTGACCGCCAAAGTCGTTTAATTCTGAACATCACCACTCTTCGGAGGGCACATTAAGCTGTCGATTCCGATCGTAGGCATAGGATAACAATCGTTAAGCCAAGTCAAGGGCCTACTGGGCGGCTTGAACAACTCTGACTCTAGAGTAACTGCTGCCTATACGGTGAAATAAGTAAGATACATAAATTATAAGAAAGGTACTCCTGGCGGAGGATATTTGGGCTAAGGCAGCTATCCTAGTTCACCGTAGTAGGTCACCGTAGCCTAGTTGGTAGTGCTCCTGCCTACGAAGCTGGTGGTCCTGGGTTCGAATCCCGGTAAGTGCAAATATTTGTGTGATGATCACGAATATTTGTTTCTGAGTCATGGATGTTTCCTATGTATATAAGTATTTATCTATCTATATAAGTATGTATAGCGTCGCCTGGAACCCATAGTAGGTACAAGCTTTGCTTAGTTTGGGGCTAGGATGATCTGTGTGACATTGTTCCTAGATATTATTATTATAGATATTATTATAACGAATAAGCAAGACGCAAGCTTGCGTAGAAGTCGACCCGAGGGAATATCTACCAGAGGTCGGGCAGCAGCTTCTTCCGAGTACTATGACCATCATACTGCGATCGCCAACCCGTCTGCCAAGCGTGGTGATTATGGTATATCCTCCCAAGATGATTCATGGGAGACGACTGGACTTCTTACAACTGTTAACTGTTAAAATGAAGACGCAAGCGCCTTTATGGACTCTACTGAAATAATTCGTTGCCATATCAGAGGCCTACTGGGTGGCTTGAAAGCTCTCGATACTGGTAACCACTACCCATGTGTAATGTGACAATCTATACATATATATATATATAATAAATCTGTAGAAAATCCGTTTTGGTACAGACGCCAGGACATCCAGCTACCCCAATCTGTCAAATTTCTTTTATCGATTTACAACTGTATCACATAATCATAAGGTTCACTTTCAATTGGGGAAATCTGACAGATTGGGATAGCTAGATGTGCTGGCGTCTGTACATAGAAATTTAAAAAGCAATAGCCAGGGTGTTAAAAGATAACCTACAGAACCCATTTCCAGCATTTTTTGAATTTTTGTCTGTATATCTGTTTCTCTGTGGACGTATCACGTAAAAATTACAAAATCAATGTTTATAACTTTTAGGCGTAAAAATGGTACGCAACTTGAAGTATTACTTAGTTTTTGATTCATCCCAATCGGTTCACTCTATCAAGAGATATTAGATTTGAAAGTGTCGAAGATGAGAAATAACACACTTTCTTACTCTTATCTGAATAACGAAGTTAGTTTTCATAAACCACGCCATCGAAGTCGCAGGCACAGCTAGTGTAAATATTAAAGGCATTTTAAGAAGTTACAAACGTACGAACCACGTTTGTAACTTCTTAAAATGCCTTTAATATTTACACTGTTAAATATAAATTAGAAGAATAATCAGACATGAGAATACCTCCCTCGTAACTGAATAATTACGAGGGAGGTATTCCAAAGTTTACCAGAGCTGGCCGGGCCAATGAATTTTGTTGTACAGACGCCAGCACATCAAGCTACCCCAACCTGTAAAATTTCCCCAATTGAAAGTGAACCTTATGCTTATGTGATAAAGTTGAAAATCTATAAAAGAAATTTGACAGATTGGGGTAGATGTGCTGGCGTCTGTACTTGCGGTACGTAGAAAATAATGTCACCGAGGGAATTATCGCACGCACAAAGCTCACGCACAAAACATACCAACAATTATGATTCAAATTGCTCAACTTTAGTCATTTTGTTGCAATATGTGTCATTAAAGGCAATTGACTTGATGGTCTAGTGGTTCGTGAGGTCGTGGGTTTGATTCCTACCCGGGACAAGTCTTTGTGGTATTAAAAAAGGTTACAGTACAGTAGTTGGGTACAGGTCAACAGCCAAGTCACATAACATTCAATATAATAATAGAGAAATTTCAGTAAGGAACCTTAGACTTGGCTCAACTCTCTTGGTCAAGAGATTTCATTACTTTTTAGAGATAAACAAGCAGCTCCATCGAGACTTGGCTATTTTTTTAAATAATGTTTTTGGTGGGATCTATATGTCTATGGAAGACAGGAGAACAGGTAACCTTAGTAAGAATTCCATATTATTATTATGACCTTGTGTTTATAACGACGGTCGCTCTTTAATTCTACCACCGGATCCAATGCGCCCCAACTGCATACAACATATATAATAATAATATCTAGGGACTATGTCACACAGATCATCATAGCCCCAAACTAAGCAAAGCTTGTACTATGGGTACCAGGCGACGATATACATACTTATATAGATAGATAAATACATAGAAAACATCCATAACTCAGAAACAAATATTCGCACTTACCGGGATTCGAACCCAGGACCACCAGCTTCGTAGGCAGGAGCACTACCAACTAGGCTACGGTGACCATATATTTCTGAAAGAAGTCATTTTCAGCAGTTAGCGCCAATAAGAAGATTATCTAGTCTCACCTGATAAAAAGCATGGAAGTTCCTCTCCCTAGGCTGCAATGTGACTACTCTGCTCTTTTCTAGAAGATAGTTGCTGATGTGTCCGCCCACCGGATCGCCTTTGTAGTCGAAGTTGATGTCCATATATTTGCCGAAACGTGACGAGTTGTCGTTGCGATTCGTTTTGGCATTGCCAAAGGTTTCCAAGATGGCGTTCGACTGGATTAGTACGTTTTTTACCCTGAGGATGTAATAGTAAATTAACTTAGCGACTTTTCGTACTCGCGACATCTTTTAATACAATCTCGCTCAACCTGTATTATAATATCTAGGGACAATGTCACACAGATCATCCTAGGCCCAATCTAAGCAAAGCTTGTGCTATGGGTACCAGGCGACGATATACATACTTATATAGATAGATACATACTTAAATACATAGAAAACATCCATGACTCAGAAACAAATATTCGTGCTCATCACACAAATATTTGCACTTACCGGGATTCGAGCCCAGGACCACCAGCTTCGTAGGCAGGAGCACTACCAACTAGGCTACGGTGACCGTCTATATAATAGTATGGACATGCCTGGGATCTCAGGATTGAGATTTACATTATATACTTATTGTTAACGTTGGTAATTATTGTTAGACGAAATTAAGCGAATGTAAAACTATATTATTCCTAAACTTAATGAAAAATAAATATAATATCGTGGGACCTTATCTACACACGGCCATCTGTTCGGACATTGACCGAACAGCTCAGCACTTTTAGGTTATTCATTATATAAATTCACTAATGTTAGCAAATAAAGTTAGTTCGTAAGTAACTCGCGATCGATACACTATCAAAGCAATCGGAAACCGCTCCGATTGCCGCGTAAAGATCAAATCAAATCATTTTAGCTTAATATATCATTTTATAAATCTTAGTATTAACCAACTAAATAATTGTAGTTTATATACTTTTAATATATCATTTAAAACCTCATATTTTGTATCATTAACAAATCAACCAGAATACTTAAAAGTGCAGGTCAGTGCTAACTACGGGAGCAGGCCTAAACTTTTATATGGTCCTTCGAGTATACTATCAGTTCGCGAAGTGCAGTGCAAGTGTTTCGTTTACCGAGTTTTAGTGTTCAGTGCTATACGCAAAATTAGGGCTTTGGTTTTCGAGATACTTAGCAAAGTATTACGTGCGCCGTTAGTTCGTAATCAGTGACGTGTGGACAAGCACATTAGACAAGGAAATCGCTGCTGGGCTGCTGAAAAGCTGTGACAGAGGAGCTGTATCGTAAGGAGAATATAAGGTCAGACCAAACCATTTAATTACATTTTTTTTTATCATATCGTATCATATAAACAACGAGCAAGATGGAGAGTATTGTAGTTGGCCAAACTGAAATCTATGACGCCCTGGTTCATCTCTTAACCAATTTTAAGAAGGATGGTGCTGGGCGGAAAACAGTTGACTATTGTAAGAGAAAGTTGGAGATATTGGAAGCTTATTGGAGAGAGTATCAACAGAATCATAAACAATGCTGTGAACTTGCTGAGTTTGACCATGTCTATTTTACTAAAAGATGTTATGATAAGGCGGAAGAAGTGTATATCGCGATCAAGGAGTTAATCAACAGGACTTTGAGTCAGTTGTTGTCGAAGCAACAAGAGTTAAAGCAACTTCCTATAGAGGTAGGAGTATCAAATCAAGGAGAACAAGCAGGGCATTCTACTCAAATCGGGAAATTTATCCAAATGAAGGGTCGTCTCGTTCCGAACCTGACCAGCAGCAGGACGCCACCTTAAAACACGACACCATCAAACGGGATGAGATGATAAAGAAACAAAACATAAACTTTAAGGCGTTTTTGAGGACAGTAACCAACATTGAAATTGACCATTTGAAAAATAACTGGGAATTCGAAGATGCACTGCGGTCCCTACAAAGTCGCTGGAATATTATTGACATTTTACATTGGGAGATAGAAGCTGAGAACGGTCGTGAAGATGTATGGTACCAAGAGGAATTCACCAGATATGAGAAAATGTATAATGATTTAAAGAAAAGTATTAGTTCTAATATGTGGTGTGAAGCGCATCGGGATAATTCAACACCTAAAATGAATATTCCTGAATTTTATGGGAATTACCACCAGTGGACGTCTTTTAAAGATTTGTTCACAGAAACTATACATAAAAACTCGTCGTTATCGAAAGCACAGAAAATGCAGTTTTTGAAAGGTAAAGTAGTAGGTGAGGCTGAGCGACTGATCCATCATCTTCAGATTAGCTCAGAGAATTATGAGGTATGTTGGGAAATACTAAACCATAGATACGATAACAAGAGGCTGATATTCACATCGCATATCAATATTTTATTAAATATCCCCACAATGCAACAACAAACCGCAGGAATGATTAAAAAACTTCACGACGTCACAAAGGAATGTTTACACGCCATACAAAACTTAGGTATCGATATTACTAACTGGGATCCGCTTTTAGTACATCTACTGTCGCAAAAACTGGACTCCGAGTCATTTTCAGAATATATAGAGTCTGTGAAAAAGCCTAGAGAAGTACCAGTACTTCAAGAATTCCTGGATTTCTTGGAGACCAAGTTTACTGCCTTGGAAGTAGCTCGGCGTAAACAGGAACCGAACAATCATAAGATGAACTATCCAGCATCGCATCTAAACTATCCATCAAGTCAAAAGAAACATTTTTATCATAACAATTACTATCAACCACCAAATAAAAGTAATTCATCAACCACGAAAAATATGAAAACTTTCCACGTTTCGCGGTCATTCACTTGTCCATTTTGCAATGCTGACCACGGATTGTGGATGTGCGCCCAATTTTCGCAACTGACAGATGAGCAAAAATTAAAAACCGTCAATAAATTAAATTGTTGCGTAAATTGTCTATTCAACCACTTTAATAAATCATGTATTTCAACAAAAAGGTGTCGAAAATGCGACGCTCATCACAATACATTATTGCATGAAGCAATTGTCGCGAAGAACAAATCTACCACCTCAGCAAAATCAAACAATAAGGGCGTGAACACACTGAGCGGTTCTAATAAAACAAATACTCAACATACATCGAGCTCAAATCATGTCTCATGGAATGATATGACTGAAACTCTTTTAGCTACGGCTATAGTGAAGGTGACAGCAGCCGATGGATTGCAGCATACCATGAGATGTCTAATTGATCAGGGGTCTCAAATCTCAATAATAAGCGAGAATGCGGCCCAAATTTTAAACTTAAAAAGATATAAGTGTAAAGGAAAAATTATTGGAGTTGGGGAAAACGAGAGAAGCTGTAAGGGAATGATGAATATTCGCATTCAATCAATCTATAACGACTTTTCGTTAGAAGGCGAAGTTCTTATCATGAGTAGTTTAATCAAATGTTTACCAAACAAATCTTTTACAAAACCGTCTTGGCCACACATACAAAATATAAATTTAGCGGATCCGGACTTCAATACAAGTCGGCCCGTGGACTTACTTTTAGGAGCGGATGTATACGGCATGATTGTCTTAAATGGCATCTTAAGAGGAGATAGTGAGGATCAACCGATTGCCCAGCAAACACAATTGGGATTTTTGCTATGTGGTGCCATGAAACAAAATTACATGTGCAACGTTGTCCTTCAAAATACAGATGACTTACGCAAATTTTGGGAAAATGAGGATATCAGCGAGCCGATTGAGATGTCTACAGAGGATCATGAATGTTTACAGTACTTCTTATCAACAACAGAGAGATTAGAAAACGGAAAATACCAAGTTCGACTACCATTTAAATCAGAAATAAAAGAACAGCTCGGGTCTACTAGATCTTTAACATTGGCACAGTTCCGTAAATTAGAAGAAAAACTACAGAAACATCCCGAACTGAAATTGGATTACGTTAATTTTATGAATGAATATTCTACGTTGGGTCATATGATACCTTCGGCTGGGAACACGACACCCGAGTGTTATCTACCTCATCACTGTGTAACACGTGATTCAACTACTACAAAGCTGAGAGTGGTATTTAATGCCTCGGCTAGGTCAATGTCAGGACTCAGTTTAAATGACGTCATGTACCGGGGCCCAAATTTGCAACAAGATTTACAGGAGTTAATTTTGAAGTGGAGACAGTATCAATATGCTTTCACAGCCGACATTGAAAAGATGTACCGTCAAATATTGGTACACCCTGATGACCAACCCTATCAAAAAATATTATGGAGAGAATCACCTGATCAACCTATCAAATCATTTTCACTTACAACTGTGACATATGGTACAAAACCAGCTCCATTTTTGGCAATGATGTGTTTGAAGCAATTGGCCCAGGAAGAGAAACTAAAATTCCCTGACGCAGCAAAAGCATTAGAAGAATCCTTCTTCATGGATGACTATTGTGGAGGGGCCCACTCTAAACGGGAAGCAAATCAAATCAAATCGGATCTTATAAAACTATTACAAAAGGGAGGATTTAATTTACGACAGTGGACCTCAAACAAATCACAACTTTTGGCAGACTTAGATAAAAGTTTATGCAATCAATCAACATATGAGTTCAAACAGTCGGACTCTACAAAAACGCTAGGACTCGCATGGAATCCGCAAAAGGATAAATTCATTTTTGACTCTAAATTAGAACGAGGGTCAAAAACATCAGAAACCAAGAGATCACTTCTTTCGGACATATCCAAGTTATTTGATCCGTTGGGGTGGCTCACTCCTTTAAGCATTAGCATGAAAATTCTATTTCAACAAGTATGGTTAGCAAAATTGGATTGGGATGACGTACTACCAGAAGATATAAAGAGTAAGTAGCACGATTTAAGGAGATATTTGGAGAAAATAAACACTATTACAATAAACAGATGGATAGGTACAACAGGAGACCAAAATGTGCAGTTACACGGATTTTCCGACGCATCAAATAAAGCTTATTCTGCCGTTATTTACTGCAAGACAAGCAGCAGAGACGGTTGTAACATATCTTTGGTTACTGCGAAGGCCAGATTAGTGACTATAAGTAAAGTTATCTCGACACCTAGGTTGGAGTTAATGGGGGCTCATCTATTAGCCCAGCTAATGAAGAAAGTGTGTGCTTGCTTTACAAATTACAAAATAGAAACATACTGCTGGACTGATTCCACCGCCGTACTCGGGTGGATTCAAGGAGACCCAGCGCGATGGAAACCCTTTGTAACAAATCGAGTTAAATTTATAACCAAAATCATATTATCAGAAAATTGGGGATATGTAAATACGAACGAGAATCCGGCAGATGCTGCGAGTCGCGGATTAACTATCAATCAATTGAAGGAACATTCGTTATGGTGGAACGGTCCTTCATGGCTTCAGTCATTCCAGAACAAAAACATACCACATACTATTTATGAAACAAACTTAGAAATTAAGAAATCTATTTTAAAACGAACAAATGCCGTCATCATAGAACATCAAAGTCAACCTATACTTCAAAATATCATAAACCATCTATTATATAAATTTAGTTCATTTATAAAAATTGTACGTATTCTAGCATGGATACTGCGATTATCTACAAAAAAGGTTCGTCAACCTTACCTCACGTTGCAAGAACTACGACGCGCTAAATTGCTTATTGTAAAAAACGTGCAACAAACAGAATTTGTCGATGACATACTTTACATAAACAAGCATGGAAAAGTTCATTCTAAAAGTAAAATTTTGAATCTGAACCCCATTGTTGATCAAGACGGCATTCTTCGAGTGAGTGGTAGATTAAGAAACGCTCAGATGTGCCCCGAGATGAAGTATCCCATCATCATACCTCATAATCATCGACTTACTACATTAATAATACAATATACTCATGAATTAACATTCCATGGTGGGGCCCGCCTTACTTTATCTAACATTCGACAAAAATACTGGATAATTGGCGGTTATATGGCAACAAAAAAGTTTATACGACAATGTATTACATGCAGAAAACAAGAACCAGTAAAACAATTTCAACTCATGGGTGACCTACCATCATCTAGAGTTAACCCTGAAAGCCCTTTTTATCATTGTGGCGTAGATTACACGGGTTTCGTAGAAGTTAAGGCTAATAAAGGGCGCGGGATAAGGACGAGTAAGGGATACATAGCACTTTTCATATGTATGGTGACAAAAGCTGTTCACTTGGAATTAGTTTCCGATTTAACCACTTCAGCTTTCCTAGCAGCTTTGCACCGAATGGCCGCTAGACGCGGAGCACCACGTCACATATACAGTGACAACGGAACAAACTTCGTGGGAGCCAACAGAATGCTACAAACAGAGTATGAACAACTTCAGCAAATCTTTAGTGAAAAATTCTTTACGGAGATTACTGAGCTACAAATTGAATGGCACTATAATCCAGCTAAATCAGCACATGCCGGTGGAATTTGGGAAAGGAATATTGGTTTATTGAAAAAACATTTAAAACGTGTAATCGGTCAACAAAAATTAACATTCGAAGAATACACCACTCTACTGTCCAGAATAGAAGCTTGTATGAACACACGACCGCTCTGTGCGCTGTCAGAAGATCTTCAAGATCTAGAATTTCTAACGCCAGCCCACTTCCTATCGACACGACCAGGTTTATCTGTAATAGAAACAGAAGAAGATGCCCGGACCAGATGGCACTTAACGAATAAATTGTTTACAGATTTATGGAAAACCGAATATCTAACACAATTATCTGCAAGAAACAAGTGGAAGGAGTATCAGAAAAATATTAGCGTTGGTGACCTAGTAATGATACATGATGATGAAATTCTACCGGCAGGAAAATGGCCAGTTGGTCGCGTTACAGAAGTCCACCCAGGAAAAGATGAGCTCGTGAGAGTGGTCACCTTGAAAACAAAGAATGGCTACTTAAAACGACCCATCGTAAAATTGTCGATTTTACCTTTGAAAAACGACACGGAAGATAAAAAATATCAACATATGAGTAAACCAGCATCCAAACAGACTTCTATATCACAGCCAAAGAAGCAAAACAGCCGTCAGTCGAACACAGGAACAAAGTCCAAATTATTAAACATTGCACTAGCATTACTTTTTTTTATTAGTATTATATCGCCAACTACAGCCTCATATAACTTTACCCAATTCGACAGCAACCAGACTTTATATTTTGATCCAGTCGGAAGAATAAATTTAATTCGAGATAAATGGAAACTCGTAACATATTATGACATGTCTCCTTATTGGAAAGGATATAAAGCCGTTAAAGATTTTACAAACTACATTGAAAGGTCGTGTGAGTCACTATCAGTACCAACTCATTGTAACATGATTCTATTACAAATACGTCATGATTACAATGAACTTGAATACTATAACCAGCTTTTGCTGAGCCAACACTATGGCACGAGCTTACGATCGCGACGCGGTCTTATCAACGCGGTGGGTTCAGTCGCTAATACTTTGTTCGGAGTTTTAGACGAAAATTTCGCCGAAAAGTACCAGGAGGATATTAAACTGGTGTTTAGTAACCAAAAACACCTTGCTCAGTTATGGAAAAACCAAACCTCTATAGTTGAAGCGGAACATAACATATTACAAAGAACCGAAGCTATGGTAGAAACCCAACACAAAATCATAAATAAACATTTAAACGCTTTGGATTCAGCCACCAATGTACTCCAAAAAGAAATCAATAACATGGCAACTCAGCAAGATTTCACTCTCATATCGATTGCAACACTTAATATGATCAACAATTTAAGACGAATACAAGACACCTTAATCGATACGATTTCAGAAATTTATCATGGTCAGATTAGTCTGCATTTGTTGAACCCTAATCAGATGAAACAAGAATTACAAATAATACATAGTCAAATGCCCAAGGAACTAGCATTACCAATAACTAATATTGAAACCGATATTCAGCACATTTATAAATTACTGAAAGTAAAAACACGAGTCACTCGAGAATATATCATATTTGAAATTACCTTCCCATTGATCGCAAGGGAAGATTTCCAATTATACAAAATAATAGCTATCCCGCACCAAAGTAATACTACCATGGTTACTATAATTCCAGTTTCTCAATACGTTGCAGTCAATCTGAAAAAAGATTCCTATTTTATACCTAAAATAAATGAACTAAATACATGTTTGCTTCACGGAGACTCATTCATGTGCGAACTATTGAAACCTATCATGAAACTAGAGAATGATAACAGTTTCTGTGATAGTAATCCATTGACCCATAAATGCAAAACACAAAGGTCAATGTATAAATAAATGGGTCGAATTACATTCAACGCCTCAGTATTTGTATTTTTGTTGTGATGCCTACACAATAAGTGATATGCGACGATCAAGTTACCGTACACCAGCTCACTCCGGCATGTCTGAGAAATGTGTTGTACGAGGCAAGGATTTCGAACTATATTCGCTATTGCAACAATCTAACCAAATCCAACTTTCATCAAAAATTACGGTACCAAAACTTGACCAAATAAATCACATCATTAATATTCAAATGCCTGAAGATGAGGTATTAACTGAAGATAAGTCTTTGAATAGATCAATATCTCTTCTTGGAGAACAAATAGAGACTTTGAGATCCAGCAAAGCAGAAGTAGAAGAGATGTCGTCTCATGATATCCATCATTACACCATCTCTTACATACTGTTAGCCGTCGTTGTATGTGCAGCAATAATGTGGATATGGAGGAGGGCCTACTGCGGTTTGTGCCACGGACCTCGCTGTGGGGAGGATCAAGGCGGACAGAACGGAAGGGCTTTATCACGAACAATCAGAGACAGAGCGAACAGTGAAAATGTGCAACCATCAAACCGTGAAAGTGAAGTGGAATTAAAAACTTTTCTGGCCAGACGGTGGCCCAGTGCAATGCGAAAAGCAGGACAAAGGGAGAGGGCTACAATGCCTTCTACTCGAAAAGAACGCGCCGTTTTCACTATAGAGGACTCATTAGTTTAAGACATGTTTTATTTAGATTTTTTACATTTTTTATCATATAATTACTATACCAATAAAACTAACCATTAAATATAATTCACTTGACTAACCATTTACAAATTTAATACATTAAATCAAATCAAATTTTATTTTTATAAATATTATTGTTTACATTAATATAGTTTTACATAATTGTGCTTAGATAAGATAGGGTATTTTATTATGCAAGTATGTACGATGATTTGATTTACTCACATCTTCCCTTCTCTTCTCGTGCTCGGGAGTATGTTCGGACATTGACCGAACAGCTCAGCACTTTTAGGTTATTCATTATATAAATTCAGTAATGTTAGCAAATAAAGTTAGTTCGTAAGTAACTCGCGATCGATACACTATCAAAGCAATCGGAAACCGCTCCGATTGCCGCGTAAAGATCAAATCAAATCATTTTAGCTTAATATATCATTTTATAAATCTTAGTATTAACCAACTAAATAATTGTAGTTTATATACTTTTAATATATCATTTAAAACCTCATATTTTGTATCATTAACAAATCAACCAGAATACTTAAAAGTGCAGGTCAGTGCTAACTACGGGAGCAGGCCTAAACTTTTATACCATCTGATCCCAAACTATGCAGAGCTTGTACCTACTATAGAAACCAGATACCTAACTGATATACTACATATACTACTTTTCTTTTGAAAATGCATACTCATATTGATAATTACACCCAGACTAAGGACAACCAGACATGTTCATGCACACAAATATTTGTCCTGGGTAGGAATCAAACCCACGACCTCCGACGTAAAAAGCAATCATTTGCCAACCACGCCAACAGGCCCGAAAAAGGTAGTTAATTTGGGTAAATTTTTAAACATAGATAATGTCAGATGGAATCGAAATCAATTTTAATAATACAATCTTTATTTAGTCAGAAAGTATGTACTAGTAAAATTCAGGATTTCCCGGAATACCGTTGTCATGTCCATATTAATATACAACATGTAACTTAATTAACGCACATCCTGAAAATAGTTTGTTTAGAATCGTTTACTGAATCGATTTATATCATTTTTAATATAGGTAATTTTTTATTCCATAAATAAATAAAACTACAGAAATTATTGTCATAATATTAACCCTGTACAGTCAAAACAAATTGAAATGGACCGTAAATCAAAGTAATAAGACTTTTAAAATCGCAGTTTTATTTGTATTCATACAAATTCCATCATTCAATACAAAATAAAGAAAAATAAACTTTATTCCAAGAAACCTATTTATTAAAGAACATTGCCTATACATGTTAAATAAAAAATTCAGTGTATGTATTATGATTACAACTTAATATTCTAATTGGGGTGTTTGAGGGTGTGTGTTAATTACGTTACATGTTGTATACATTTGAAGTCCTTAGCCCCAAATAACTCTACCTACTCTGATCACTATTATGAGTGATTGACGACCACGAACCAGAAGACATAGAGTGGGCATACACCCTACAAGATGGACCGATGATCTTGTGAGGGTCACTGGAAGCCAATGGACACAAAACCGGTAATTGTGGAAATCTTTGGGGAGGCCCAGCAGTGGACGTATTTCGTGCTGTTCATCATCATCATCATATCAGCCGAAAGACGTCCACTGCTGGACAAAGGCCTCCCCCAAAGATCTCCACAATTGCCGGTCTTGCGCTATCCGCATCCAGCGACCCGCACAAGATCATCGGTCCATCTCGTAGGGGGCCTTGCCCACGCTGCGTCTTCCGGTTCGTGGTCGCCACTCGAAAACCTTTTTTTTCGTGCTGTTACTATTATGAAATCTCTTAGTAACGTTACTATAACTAAAATGGGTTGAGGACATGCTTCTTGTATCTTCCAGCTGATATGATGATGATGTATCAAAATAGTCAGGGAGACGGTTATAGCCAGTTTCTTTCACTGATCCGAAAGGCTAGGCATTTAGGCATGCTTTAGGTTCATAGATTCGGAGGGCACATTAAGCTGTCGATTCCTATTGAAGGCATAGGACAACAATCTTTAAGCCAAGTCAAGGGCCTACTGGGCGGCTTGAACAACTCTGACTCTAGAGTAACTACTGCCTATACGATGAAATAAGTAAGATACTCGATACATTATAAGAAAGGTACTCCTGGCGGAGGATATTCAAGCTAAGGCAGCTATAATGAATAAGCAAGACGCAAGCTTGCGTGGAAGTCGAACCGAGGGAATATCTACCAGAGGACGGGCAGCAGCTTCTTCCTGATGTTCGGAGTATGGTATGAGTATTGGTACGCAGCTAATTTATAATTTTATTAGACTTTTAAGTCAGTTCGCAATCCGCCAGCGACGGAGCTCAATTACCACTTTACCAATTAACCATAATCTACCATAAACCATTTAATTATTATTTAACATTTATAATAGTATTAATATTCATGCTCGCCGGTTTAGGGTACTTCTAACCTGACCTTTCTTAAGTACGTCTCCGATTTGATCAGAGAATGTTCTACGTGGTCTTCCCCTTCCGGTTGTACCATTCACACAGGCCAGGTATACTTCTTTTGTCAATCTTCTTTCATTCATCCTTTCTAAATGGCCAAACCATCTCAGCATACCTTTTTCAATCTTTGTGACTACATCCTCTTTCACACCGCAACGCTCTCTTACATCAGTATTTCGAATTCTGTCTCTCAAAGTCACACCACACATACTTCTCAGAGCTCTCATTTCCACTGCATTTATTTTACTCTCATTCTTTTTCTGCCATACCCAACTTTCACTTCCATACATAATATGAATAATAATGTCCTCCTAGCCGAATTTCGGCCACGGCGGCCAGTCTCAACAGAGATTAGCCATCTGCGCGGGACATATTATAGTGCTCAAGTGTGTGCGCAAACACAGGAGCACTTTCTATTCCATCACTCTCATGATCCGATGGGACGCCTATGCGACACGACCGGAAAGAGGTCAGGTACAGGACCGACAGCTTTACGTGCTCTCCGAGGCACGGGGGTATAATACCGCCAACTCCCAGACTTCGGGCTGGGAATTTTTTTCTTTTTACAGAAAAGTCCCAAAATCACTTTTTGGCCCGACCCGGGATTTGAACCCAGGACCTCATTTTCTGCGGGTGAACACGCTACCGCTAGACCAACGAGGCAGTCATAATATGAATATTATGTCAGTAAACGAAGCGAAAGAGGTATGCAAGGATCGTGACAAATGAAAGTCCGTTGTCTCTGCCTCGCCCTCTGGGAAACAGGCGTGAGTCTATGTAAATAGTAATAATTGACCATTTTAGTTTATATTACCAGTGTACTACCAGTGTACACCATTAGATCTTAGTTTTGAATACAACAGTTTTTAACCATTAAAGTCAGAGCTTACCAAACCTTACTAAACCATTAAAACCAATAAGGAGCTCACAACTCGCTACACTATGCTCAAGTTTTACGCCTTGAATTTTAGGATTAATCCTGCTAGACAAATCCTAATTGACTGCACGTGTTGCGCAGCGGCTAAGACAGTCGCCTCGCCGCTTCGTGTCGCGGGTTCGAGTCCCGCGCCGGACAACTATTTGTGTGACCCACAGATAGTTGTTCTGAATCTGGATGTACTATTATATGGTTGTAAAGTACCCCGCGACACAGGGACTAGATTCACTAATGCGGTAGTTGTCTTTAAAAAAGAAAAAAAAAATCATCTAAATAGACTCGTTTTACTCTGTTGTTTCCATCCGCCCTGGAACTTCTTATTAAAATACAATACCCGACGATAGAATTTAAACTCAAACAAATAATTATATGTTTGTAAAGTACACACGGCTACACATCAAGCTATACATTTCCAGTATAAGCTGATCTCGCGTTGTATAGGATTACAATGACAGGTCAGCTTATATTGGAAAATTATAGCTTGATACGTAGCCGTCTGTACATGGGCACAAAGTACATCCAGACTCAACGCAACTAATGGGTCATACCAATAGTGGTCTAGCGGCAGCGTGTTCAACCGCAGATAATGAGGTCCTGGGTTCAAACCCGGGTCGGATCAAAAAGTGATTTTGGGATTTTTCCGTAAAAAGAAATATCTCAGTATCGGCCCGAAGTCTGGAATGGAAGTTGGCGGGTATTACACCCCCGTGCTTCGAAGAGCACGTAAAGCCGTCGGTCCTGCACCTGACCTCTTTCCGGTCGTCCCATCGGATCATGAGAGTGACGGAAAAAAACTGCCCCTGTGTTTGCGCACATACTTGTGCACTATAATATGACTCTCTCCATTGAGAAAGTCCGCCGTGGCCGAAATTCGGCCGGAAAGACATCATCATCAGACCAGGGCCCAAGGGCTCTACAGGCTAAGTCGCCGAACATCGTTGTCGTGAATGGCGTTCAAATAAATAAAAGTTAAAAATGACTTAATAAATCGTTAAATCGGCTTCCATGAGCACATGTGACGTCATAAATGGTCCGGAATCGATTGTCCACGTTGAAGCCGATTTAACGATTGATTAAGTCATTTTTAACCTTTATTTATTTGAACGCCATTTAAGAAATTGAAGTTCGGCGACTTAGCCGGTAGTGCCCCTGTGCGGGAATCGAACCCAGGACACGAAGTGGCGAGGCTGCGCCACCCGTGCAGTCGAACATAAACCAGTTAACATTCAGTTCCCTCTCACCTATCAATATATTCTCTCTGTAGTTGCGTGGTGTTTGCTGCTATGTATTTCATTATGAACTTGGACGCCTCTGTCTTGCCTGCGCCCGACTCGCCTGATATTAGGACGCATGTGTCCCTACCCTGAAACAAAATGACAAATATTACTTGATATCATTATTAGGCGAGCTACGGCTCGCCTGTGAGGGCTGATAGGGCTACCATCGGAGCTGCTCGCCGTAAATTACTACAAAGCCAGAGGTTGGTTTGATATTTCTGTGTAAAGCCTATAGAACAGTAAGCACAGAGGCCCTACCTGTCCTAGCGGGTGTACTTCCGGTTGATCTTGAAGTTCAAAGACGAGCAGCAATGTATTATTCTACGCGCGAAAATTTAGAAAATGATTTCTTATCATTACGCAACCGTACGAAAATAACCAGGCTTTTTATGCCAATAACTGACTTAAATGACGAACTTCTAAATGAATGGCAATGTAGATAGAATAGCTCAACCAAGGGTCGCCATCTGCACCAGTTCTTTCCGGACGTACGCGAACGGTTAAATAAAACTTGGCTAATCATAGACCGTTGTGTTGCACAATTTCTTACCGGAAACGGCAATTTTAAAAGTAAATTGTTTAGTTTCAAATTAGGATATTCACCAATCTGACCCTTAAATTGATCCGCGGTGCTTTTGCAGCTGGCTTCTATAGTTGCAAATCTCTCATTTAATGAGGCTATAGCCTCTTTACATCATTCTGTCTCCCGCTTTGCTCTGGAGGGAAGTGGAACTATTCATTTTCTAACTCCTCCTTTTTTCTCTTTCTGATTAAATTCGTTGTGGGATCCAAGACAGGTAAAGCGATTCCCCGGGACATGCCTGAGCCTCACCGCTCAGTGTCATTTCATTGTGTGCCACTGTTGATCCTGGCTGACAGGAGTTGCAGTGGTGAGTACGAGGGAGGGACTAGTCCCGACTAAAAAAAAATATCATTATTAGCCAGTCAGGGCCACTTTTTTATGCAAAATGGGTTTGCGCTTGACCACGATCTCACCTGATGGTAAGTCAAGATGTAGTCGAAGGTGGACCGCGCGTACACATAAGATGCCTGTCCACTTTAACCTTGAATAAGCCAATGTTATATGAGTCTGGAAATACGTTGTTTGGGAGGTTGTTCCACAGCTTAGCCGTGCGTATGATGAAAGAGGAGGCAAATTGCTTCGTACGGCATAATGGGATGTCAACAACATAGCGGTAGCAACTTAACACTAGTTCAACAGACTTGTCTAATCGGTCAGTCAATATAATATAATATCCTAAGTCGTTATTCACACACGGCCATCTGATCCCAAACTAAGTAGACCTTGTACTATGGAGACCGGGAACACCCAAATACTCCGAAATATTTTATTCCGAATTTTAATGTTCCGATTTTCTAAAGTCAGAATTTCATAATACCTAAGAATTGTAACGTATATTATTAAAAATCACGAAATTTATTTTACCGAATGTTATATCTGCGATTTGTTAGTTTTGATATCACACGTTCGAATAGTCAAATCCTCGAAGGGTTCTTGGTCCGAAAAACGACATTCCGATTTTCAATACTTCGAATAAACTAAAAGTCAACATGTTGTGCCATCAAATTTAGTGACAGTAAAGAATCGCTGCAAAACCGACTTCATGCAATCTTGTCTGCCCTACCCTAGAGTGCAATTTAGGTCTGCGTAGGCGCGGAGGGGTGGGGCGACCCGCGAAATGAGGAGCAGGTGGTTTGAGGGCCTCAGGTCGGCCGGCCAAGTCGACCAGCAAGCCGAAGCTGCGGTGGTGAGCGTTAAAATCATCTGCGACGATAAACTCGCGTGGAGCCGCGCAGACCCCGCAGCGCCGGAGCCGTGACAGAAACAATGTTTGCTGCATGTTGCATGCCTGCTTGTTTGCTGGATGCCTGCTTGCATAGTTAGTTAGTTAGTTAGTTGGGCGATAGGTTTCCGCACTTAGCCTCCCAATTGGGCCATTGTGCGTGATACTTGTTTGGCTACTCGAACCTATGTTTGCCTGCTTGCATGTTGCATGCAGCCGCCGAGTGCCAGATCCCCTGTATTGTTGGTGAATGATATGGGTTAGGTTATGTTATAATTCTGACCGGGAAACAAATTATTTTAATTCGTATTTTTAATGTTTCGAATTTACATTAAGTCGGACTTTTTGTTATTCGATCTATTGAAGCTCGGTATTTTGTGAATAGTAATTTTAAACGTTAGGAATATTGAAATTTAGGAATTATAACACAATTCGCTAATCGTTTCTTATCAGTTTTTTGTGCTGACCGTGACACAACAATTAAACACGATTTTAATTTTACTCATTCTATAGAAGACAACAGACAGCGTCTAACGTACCCAAAAAAAAAAGAAAAGTTTACTTAAACAGCTCTTGTCGCTTGATGCTAAGAAGGGAGCTGGTCCTGATGGAATTCCGCCACTCTTCGTTCATTCATGTGCTGCTTCTTTGGTAACTCCATTATTGAAAATTTATAACCTGTCTTTAGCTACGGGAGTTTTCCCATCATACTGGAAATACACTAAAGTTGTTCCAGTACACAAGTCTGACAGAAAAGATATGATAGGGAACTACAGACCTATTTCCATTCTTTCCACCTATCCCAAGATATTTTAATCTCTGGTCTGCCCTTACCTTCAACAACATCTTAGACTATATCTCAGTGAATGCCAACATGGATTTGTGGCAACTAGATCAACCTCCACTAATCTTCTATCTTTTTCCGAGTAACTCATAAGCTCAGTTGACTAACACAAACAGGTAGATGTGATTTACACAGACTTAAGCAAGGCATTCTATGTTGTAGTAAATGGGCTCCAGTCCGAAAGCCATGTTATAACCTCTGGTGCCCCACAAGGATCGCATGTAGCTCCAATTCTTTTTAATTACTTTATAAATGATCTACCCCATTGCATTCTGTATTCTAAATGTTACTTTTACGCAGATTATCTGAAATTTAATAGGGTTATTGAAACCCAGAATGACACTCAGTTACTACAGGATGACCTAAATCGACTGATAGAGGGGTGCTCCAAAAATAACATGACACTAAATGCTAACAAATGTTACCACGTAAAGTATTCTCGCAGAGCACAAACCATAGGGACTGATTATTTTATAGGGGAACACAAGCTTCAAGGAGTGGATAACATAAAAGACTTGGGAGTTAAGTTTGATAAAAATTTAACATTTATACCACACGTAGATGAAATTATAAAAAAGGCTTCTAAAATGTTAGGCTTTGTCATTAGAAACTCTAAGGGTTTTAAACTGATTCATACAAAAATTTTGTTATATAATAACCTATTAGGGAGCATTTTGGACTATTGTAGTGTTGTATGGAGACCGTACTATACAACCCATAGTCTACGCATAGAACGGGTGCAAAAAATATTCTTGTGGCATCTGGCTTTTGCAAAAGGAAAATTAGAAGAACTACCATCGTACAATGTGCGTCTCGAGTATTTTAAAATTCTACCGTTAGAAATGCGCAGAGAAATCCTAGATGCCTTGTTTTTATATAAATTATTAAGAAACCAAATCGACTGCTCTGGTCTGCTTGGTCTTCTCAGTTTTCGTGTCCCTGCGCGCTTGCCACGATATAAGATAACACCACTAGCTCTCCAATCCCTAGGTTATGTAAAACGCTCAACAGTTGCAGCGACATTATGGACGTACACCATGACAATTTTTATAAATACTATAAGGAAATAACGGGTCATTTCAAGCAAGAATATAAGAACAAAAACCAATTCTTTTTCCCTTCGTATCTTAATACAAAAACCAAAGTAATTATCCATTATTTTGGTTTTTGTATTAAGATACGAAGGGAAAAAGAATTGGTTTTTGTTCTTATATTCTTGCTTGAAATGACCCGTTATTTCCTTATAGTATTTATAAAAATTTGTAATATTAAATTTAAATCGCTTCACCGACAATTTATCTTTAGGTTTTAGTATTATTTATAATCTGTTCAACCCAATTCATTTAATTAAATCTTGTCGCAATTACTGATAACCAATCGTTAGACTTATTCAAATTATTGTATCTCAATAAATAATTTTAGTAATAATATTCAGTCGTTTTATAAATTGTAACTACTAATTATAATTTATATTAATTGCTTTTGTAAATTAACATAGTTGATGCTTTTATAAATATATTTTATATAAGTTATATGTTTAACCTTAGTAAGTATTTAGCAACTTTCATTGTACAAATATAATTCTATTGTATTCAAAATATTGTACAGTTAATTTTTGCTAATTTGATATGCATGCTGTGTTAGTCTATAAGTGATTATTACACGAAAAACTGTAACATTTAACTTACAACTCTTGAATTAAATGTGTAAATAATCGTTGGTTAACCTACTAAAATAAATAAATAAATAACAAGACGTAATAATAAATCGGAGTTGTAATATTCGGAATTATTAAAATCGGTATTTTGAAATTCGTATTTGTGACTGTCGGAATAAAGTTTTTCGTATTAATGTAGTGTACCCATGGAGACCAGATAACTGATATTACATATACTACTTATTATTGTAAATACATACTTATATAGATAATTACATCCAGACTCAGGACAAACAGACATGTTCATGCACACAATGTTCTGTCCTGGGTGGGAATCGAACCCACGACCTCCGGCGTGAAAGGCAAGCATTTACCAACCATGCCAACTGGCCCGTCAATATGCTTGCCTCCAACTTGCCGGCAACATGTCTGTTTGTCCTGAGTCTGGGTGAATTATCTAAGTATGTATGGATTTACTTATTTGGAATGTTTATTTATTCATTTTTTTACCCACCAACCACGCCAACCGCTTCGTCAAAATATGACAGACAGAACCAATATAATACTTCGAGCATTTAGCTGTCAGCTTAAATGCTCGAAGATAAATGTGAAATTGGTGATTTCCAAACAAACATTACAATTGTCAGCAAACGTAGGCGGAATCTTTACCACCCATGCCATCCTACAAGAAATAAACATTTTTAGTTTATGACGAGCAAGCATGGAGGTAAACCCTAAGCGTAAACCAAGGGCAAACGACCTCTTTAAGAGCCTGTAAACTCTGTACTTAATGATATCA
The DNA here is from genome assembly GCA_951640165.1 of Pseudoips prasinana. Taxonomy (NCBI): domain Eukaryota; kingdom Metazoa; phylum Arthropoda; class Insecta; order Lepidoptera; family Nolidae; genus Pseudoips; species Pseudoips prasinana. Next base: position 8,621,142 of record OX621259.1, on the reverse strand, counting down.
CTAAAACAAGAATTAAAATGGCAATTCACTGACTATACATAAAAGAGTGGAGGTCGGAGGTCTAATGACATTTAAAATAAATTTTTGATGCCCATCGTCGCAAGACTGCCAGCAGACGCAAAAGCGTATTCAGATATATACATACGGAGGGGAAGACGTAGAAAACTCTCTGGCCCCCTGGTCTTTTTTGAGAACATCTCCGATTTGGAGATGTTCTCAAAAAATACCAGGAGCTCTACCGGCTAAGTCACCGAACATCGATTTCTTAAATAGCTACAAATAAATAAAGGTTAAAAATTACTTATCAATCGTTACATCGGCTTCCATGAGCATATGTGACGTTATAAATGGCCCGGAATCGATTTTCAACGTTGAAGCCGATTTAACGATCGATTAAATCATTTTTACGCGATTTAAGAAATCGATGTTCGGCGACTTAGCCGCTAGAGCCCCTGGAGGGGAAGACTTCGTAGAAAATTCGCTGTACAAATCGGAGATGTTCTCAAAAAAGACCAGAGTATCGATGGTGAGATTTGAATTTTATCTGCTCATAATTGGGCAACGCTCACCGCTTTAGCTGAAGAGCCCTACAACTCCTGAAGGGAACAGGAGACTGGACAGGAGGGAAAAGCAGATAAATGGGCCATACTTTAGGTCAACACGCCGCAATCACAGATGTTTTGTGATGTGGGAATGAAACCCCATTTGCACATGTTTTCTTTGGATCTACCAACCTGGGGCACTACCAGCTAAGTCGCCGATCATCATTTTCGTGAAAACGAAAATGATGATCGGCGACTTAGCTGGTAGTGCCCCTGGGTACGTAGTCTATTAGGAGTCTTCCAAGTTGGCCATGGCAAATTAAAAGTACCCTTAACCGGCGAGCATGTATCTATACATATAATAAAATCGTAGGAAAGTCAAAACTGTGCGTTGAATATTTTTTTTAAAGGATACTTGGCGCGTGATCTACAATCGATATCGCACCCAAAAATATAGTTTGTAGAATTTTTGTCTGTTTATCTGTTTGTCTGTATGTATGTCCGGGCTAAACTCAAAAAGTACTGCATGGATTTACTTCAAATTTTGCATGGACATTACTAAGAGGTCGGGTCAACATATAGGGTACATATTATCACGCTGTCAACTACGGGACTGGAGCTGTAATAATTTATAAAGTTTATCGCGAGTAAAACCGCGGGGCACAGGTAGTGAAGAATATAATGAGAATAAACGAGGCAAAAGAGGTGTGCAAGGATAATGACAAATGGGAGATCCTTTGACTCTACCTACCCCTCTGGGAAACAGAATTGAATCTATGTTTGTATGTATATATTATACTAACGCTCTTAACTCTCTCCCAAAGATTATTACGATATGCCTTTCAATAGGGTGGTTGAGACAGAAGTAGGATTTTTAAACAATATGGCATTACAATAGAATAGAATACTATTTATTTTACACACTCAAACAGGATAATAAATTGGTAACAAATAATACAAACTTGTACAATGGGCGGCCTTATCGCATTAAGCGATTTCTTTCAGACAACCTTTGGATGGCTAGGAGCTGTAAATATTTTAAAAAGTATGTATGTAACAAATTAAGAAATGACCCGGAATTTGAACCTATGACCTCTTTATCTGCGGTTGAATGCTACCGCCAGACCAACAAGATATGTCTACATATTATTATATACATTAGAACGGTAGAAGAGAACATTGCGCGGGAGACATGGAACAGTTGCTCGATTCTCAGAAATATTCGCTATGGAGCGTTTCATTGGTGCGCAGCGAGTGTTCTTTTTATTTGTCATTTATTTAGTACAGATTGTATAACCTAAATAAGTATACTAGTGATAGTGTGATTACGTCGTGTGACTCAAGCTTCGAGTCTACCGGACGACCATAGTCAACTCTTACAGAGACAAGAAACGATAATATTAACGAGTATTTAAAAAAAAATGACTCCCCATATTTATGAACTTTATGACGGACCGGTTGGGGTGGTTGGTAAATGCTTGCCTTTCACGCCGCAGGTCTTGGGTTCAATTCCCACGAGGACAGATTTTTTTGTACATTTAGATGGCTCTTTGTCCGGAGTCTGTATATGGCATTATTTATAAAATAAAGGGATTATATGTAGTATATAAGTTATCTGGTTTCCATAGTACAAGCTCGTGTGAATAATGTCCCAGGATATTTTATCTATACAAATAAATAAAATTGGAGTGTCTGTTTGTAATATTGAAATAACCGTTTTTTTTCTACATAATATGAATATATATACGGTACCTACACCAAAATAACATTTTTTACCATTTTTGTCTGTCTGTCTGTCTGTTTGTTCCGGCTAATCTCTGAAATGGCTGGACCGATTTTGACGGGACTTTTATTGGCAGGTAGCTGATGTAATAAGGAGTAACTTAGACTACTTTTTTTTTAGAAAAAACAAATCATCATAATAAACTAATTAACACGCGAACGAAGTCGCGGGCACAGCTAGTTAACAATAAAACTTAACAAGTCGGTATCTACCGATACATACAGAGCCATCAAAGACAAATATAATTAAGCAGAAAACTTTTAAAGAACCGAAATTATCTCATTTGCAGCCTAAAAATCACCTGCAATCATGGATAACTTGAGGAATAGCCTTAATCTTCTCCCAGCAGTCATTTCTTAATTGCTCTTAAACCCAAATAACACAAGGAAACTAACTAAACTCACTTAATAATATAATCGCCACGCTTGGCAGACGGGTTGGCGATCGCAGTTTGATGGTCATAGGGCACGGAAAAACGCTGCTGCCCGTTCTCTGGTAGGTATTCCGTCGGTCGATTTCTACGCCCCCCACGATATGAGATGGGGTGATGAGATGTGTTATCAAGTACTCAATAGCCGCGCAACGATTATGACGTAGCCGCTATGTTATAATAATATCAAATCAAATCAATGTTTATTGTGTGAAATTTGGTACAAAATATATTTACATTGTGATTATTTATTTAATTAATGATTATCATTTTATTAATTACTATAATAATTTTACATCTTAAAACTATTATTAATCAATATAAGACTTTCAATTGGTTGTCACTGATAAAAATATAAATACCCTATTTATATTTTTATCAGTGACAACCAATTGGAGAATTATTACAGAGGCCTATCTATTGGAGAATTCCTAGATTATAAGCAAATTTAAATTAATGCATCCATGTCTTTTTAGTTTAACACTGAATTTGCATGCTTTATTAAGGCAGAATGTACAAGGATTCTTCAAAATGTATGTTAACAACTAATGTTTGTACCTACATTCAAAGCAAATAAAAATATTCTATTCTAAAAGAAAAAAGGCATTCTTTGTACGACGGTAGATGAGAACGTTACTCTGTTCGATTAAATATTGTGTGTGGAAAACATCTCGGGAGTTTTAATGTGCAGAACCTACGAGTGCGTAATATTTTTTGACGCAGTTAGTACAACATTTAGAAATGTAATAGAGTATTTAAATAGCGCCAAATCTTAAAATCAATGTAGCTTTTTGTGTGTTTGTGTTTGTCTTTATTATTGTTGTTTAATTTCATATTTCATTTGACATATAGTAATAGAATTTTAATGTAGCGTAATCATAATCTTTAGTTGTTAAGTATAAATTATAAGCGCTTTGGTGTTAACTGTAAGCTTATATTTTGTCAATAAATAAATAAATGATAAATACTTTTGGTTTGGGAACGTAAAAAAGGGTTTTTTAAAACTAAAAATTAAAATTAATTAAAATAAAATATACGTCTACACCGATTTGGAGGTGATTTAATAATGGATCTAAAAGTAGCGGGCAGATACATCCGGCGAAGCAGAGACGGCTGTATCTGCATAAAAACAATTCTTAGAAGTTTATCCCTTAGTAGGCATAAACTATATTAGAGTACTAATCTAAGGCAGAGGGGCGAGGTGTATCCATAACTCCTCCCTCCTTAAGAGTAAAATTATCGGTTGAATCGATTTTAGATTTATTCGGATAATTTTTCTTAACACAAACAATTTTCAGTAATTTTAAACGAAACACATACAGTAAAAAGATAAGAAAAATACAAATGACTAAAACTACAGACACATATCCTAAATTTTCACTTAAACTGTAATCATTTCTTTCGTCTAAAACACTTTCAATCACTGCACTATTTTTTAACGAATGCTCCATATACTTCAACTCATCTAGGTTGATTCCTTGCATGTTAAGTGCGCGTGCACTTGATATATTCATGTTGGTAGGTAACTGCGGTAGAGTTATCGAAGTGATGTTTTCCATCTCGTCTGATTCTTACTCTGCTATATAGGATCCAACTGTCAGAGTTGATTCTTTGCACCTTGACCTCTTCTAGCAGTATTTGGTGCTGCTCGCAGTAAGTGAGGTCATCCTCAAATTTCATCAATTGTTCTATACAAGTACGTTCATAGTATAACGCTCGACTATCTTCAGTAAATAAGCTGGAACCAGCAGATAACAGGCGACACGGCTTTACAATCGGCAAGTAGTTTTCACCTTTCGCCAAAAGGTAGGGCTATTTAGGGAAATAGATAGGGTTTTGTTTTGGGATTCATGGAAAATTGGTAATGAATACATTTTAAAATAATCATATGTAAAGTTATCTATTAATGGTACTTCCATTATGAATACAATCTGATTATCTTTAATATATGATTTTACACAAATAGTTTCATCTAATTAAATTAAATTACATTACTCTCGGTTGGAGCATACACTAAGTTCTCTGATTTAGAAATTAATTTCATATGATATAATAATTCTGTATATATATAATTTCTAAATATCGTACGGAATCTACTTGTGAGAATATTGACAATCCAAAAATACATGTTATAAATTTCTTAATATTAATTCAAGCTTCTGTATGCGGTTATCAAATTTTATAGGATTCTGATTAATAGTTTCCGATGTATTTATAAAGCTATCAAACATTTTAGAGACCATGTTTGCCTTTTTGACATCTAAAGAGTAAAGAATAGAATAAAGAATAATTTATAATTTACATCATAATTTGATTATTGTTTTAGTTTTAGATGAGTCTATCGAATATTATCGCAATATCTTTTCTGTTAAATGCTCATACAACACTTTCGTCCGTTTTGCATGATCCTTAACTAGTTTTTGGAAATAACGTTTTTCTAATTCTACATTATATGGACTTCCACTATCTGTGTGTCCGAATACAGTTTCGAATGGAGTAAGTTCAGTAACAGAATGAACAGAATGATTATATGCCATAACTGAATATGTCATGACCGATGCCGCATCGGTACATCGCTTTTCATATTTGGCTAATCTGTAAATTTCGATGATTGTGGAATGGAACCGTTCAATAAGACCCATTGAGTTTGGATTATTCTGTGTACCGATATGAAGTTCTACTTTGTGGAAATCTAAAAATTCTTTAATGAGTTCATTGTTAAATTCGGTTCCCGGATCCGAACTAATTTTTCTAGGAATACCGTAGCACGAAAAATATTTTAGTAAGGCTCTTATTACCTCTGGAGTTGATTTTCCTTGTATCTCTATTGCCTGTCCTAATTTGCTAAATGCATCAATAAGGGTCAAATAAGTTTTCCCTTCTATACTAAAAGTATCTATAAAAATCTCTTGAAATGGGGCATGTTGTGTCTGTGTTAACTGTAAAACGGGTTTAATAGGTTTTCTGTCGTATTTCATTTTCTGGCATGCTTCACACGCGTTTATAACTGCTGTAATTGTTTCTTGCATTCTATCCCAATAGTAACTTCTACGAATTCTAACTAATGTTTCCTTAATACCTCTGTGGCATGTCTTACCCTTATGATATTTTTCTATTACTGCTTTTTGTTCTTTCTCATCCTCAATAAAAATTACTCTTTCAGTGCACTCAAATAATTGGACCATATTCTTTTTGAAAAGTTCTATAACTAAATTGCTAAATAATTTTCGATGCTCTTTTTCTTCAAAATAGATAAAGTATTTAACCTTGGGTCTTACGTATTGCTTTAAAAATTCTTTTACTAAATCGGGATTATTTGTGGGTAAGAAAACCTCTAATACCTTTTGTTTTTCTCTTGATAGATTTTTAACTTGCATATCATTTTTAAACCATGAGTATACTATAATTTGGTTTGGCTTTGTATCAATTGCCTCGTGTAAAATTGGTATTCCTGTTGATTCTAAATCTTGAGCTGAATGTATTGTCTGTGACCTACTGGATTCTGATCTAACGGGGTAATTGGGACTAGACAAGTTTTCTGGCATAGGACTAGCTGTTAACGTTTCACTAGAGTCTGATATTGTTATCGTTGATGAGTCATTTCGTTTTGCTCTTTTTTCTGATGTTAACATATCTATTTCTGTAACTACGTCGTCTAAATGTTTTTTTAGCTTTTGATCTTTTTCATCGATGTTTACTACCATAGACTGATCCTCGTCGTCTGAACTTAAGGCATTTACTTTAATTCTAGATAAGGCATCCGCATTGGTATTTTGTTTTCCATTTTTGTGAATAATTTCAAAATTATAATCTTGCAAACGCAATCTCCATCGCGTAAGCTTGCTACTGGGGTCTTTTAACGATTGTAACCATGTCAATGGACGACGGTCGGTATAAATAGTAAATTTCCGACCGTACAGGTAGGGCCTGAAGTGTTTAACCGCCCAAATTATTGCAAGTAATTCTCGCTCAATTGTACTATACCGTGATTCGGTATCACTTAATGTACGGCTGGCATATGCCACAGGTTTGTCGTTACCAATCTGTCCTTGAGAAAGTACTGCGCCTAGCGCTACGTTTGATGCGTCAGTGGTCAGTATAAAAGTTTTGTCAAAGTCAGGGTATTGTAACAGAGGGGCGTGTGTTAAAAGTTCTTTGCATTTTTCAAAAGAGTTAATGTAATTTTGGTCAATTACAATGCGATTACGTTTCTTTAAGCAGGCTGTTAACGGTTGTGTTACCTTTGCGAAGTCTTTAATAAAACGTCTATAATAGCCAATAAGTCCAAGAAAACTCTTTATCTCCGTCGTAGTTTTGGGTAAAGGGTATCTCAGTACAGCATCTATTTTGTCATCATTAGGTCTAAGTCCGTCTTTAGTAATAGTGTGTCCAAGGTAAAGCACTTCTTTCCTGAGAAATTCGGATTTGTCAAGTTGTATTTTTAGGTTAGTCTCTCTAATTCTGTCAAAGATAGTTCGTAGCTTATATATGTGTTCTTCTAGGCTGTTAGAGTAGATAATAATGTCGTCTAAGTATACCATACAATGGATTCCTTGGAGTCCACGTAAAACGTTGTCTATTGTTCTCTGAAAGGTTGCGGGCGCTGTTTTTAAACCGAATGGCATTCTTAAAAATTCAAAATGTCCATTTTGTGTGCTAAAAGCAGTCTTCTGTCTATCCTGTTCTTCTACTTCTATCTGATGATATCCACTAGCCAAGTCAAGTGTGCTAAAGTAAGTACTTTTTCCAAGTTTGTCAAATAGGTCAGTAATGTTGGGTAAAGGGTATTTGTCGTCAATCGTTATGTCGTTTAGTCGTCTGTAGTCTATTACCATTCTATACTTCACTTCACCAGATGCATCTGTCTTTTTAGGCACGAGATGCACAGGTGCACTCCATGGTGAATGGGATTCTCGGATTACATTGTCTTTTAATAGTTTTTCAACCTGTTTATTAATTTCACCTTGTATAAATGGAGATTGTCTGTATGGTTTTACATATATGGGGTCTTCGTTCTGAGTACGTATGCGGTGTTTAACTTGATTTGTAAAAGATAAGGGAATTTGATCGCAGTAAAATATGTCTTTATACTCGCGACAGAGCTGTAATATTTTTTGGTGTTCTTCGTCATTGGTGTGGTCGAGTCGTAATTTAGATAAATTTTCGTCAAGAAGTCTATTCGTGTCTATGTCAGTATCAGATTTTGTAAAGTTAATCGGAATTTCGGTATTATGGAATTCAGTAACTGAAAAAGGTTGCGTAATGGTTAATCGTTTTGGTTCATCTAAGGTATTTTGGATAACTGTTAAAGCATAGCCGTTTGTACAATTTACTATGGCACTAGGCATTCTGAGGCCTGGCGCAAATTCTTGATAGTCAAGGATAGCTTGACCTGAGTGTTGATCGGTGGGCAATTTAACGCGTTGTTCCGAACGTGCAGGTATATCGATAATGTAGTTTAAATTATTATTAATTATGGGTATGCTAGTTGTATTTGTCTTTAAAATTTTGTTCTTCAAGTCAATAACTGCGCCTAGTTGTTGCAAGAGGTCATTTCCGATCAGTCCATCATAGTTTATATCAACGTCATATAAATAAAATTTATGAAAATCGTCACTAACGAAAGTAGGCAAGAGAGGTATGTCCATAACTTCGTCATGTCTACTCGATGCGTGGGTGCTAACAACTTGGAAAGGTTCTTTTCGAATAAATTGTCCAAAATACTGGTAGGCTTTTTGGGGACTAATGAATGACCGCATGCTTCCGGTGTCAATCATCATTTTACCGTCTATTTCCTCTAAGTAAATGTGTGGAAGTTTTAAATTTGGATCACAATTTAGTTCTAGGACTTCTTGTCTATAGAGGCTGTTTCGGGAAAATCCGTAATTTGGGGTACGTCAGTCTGTTCAGAGTCATCTTCGTATTGTAATTCCATATTATTTTCGCATGTAGTATAAGGGTCTAATCCATCTGCATCGTAAGTGTAAGGGTCATAGTAATAACTATTCTCATTATAAGAATAGTCAACATCATCTGTAGTAATTTCATTTAACTTAAAACCTTGCTGAAAATTTGGATTAGGCGCGACTGTCCGCATTGAAACGTCAGTTACTTGGTGTTGAGGTTTTTGAATTTGTTGATTCTGATTTTGTTGCGTTCCAAATTGTTGGGGTGGCTTATAGCCAAACTGTTGGGGTGGTTTATAACCAAACTGCTGGGGTGGTTTATATCCGAATTGTTGAGGGGGTCTATATCCGAATTGTTGAGGGGGTCTATATCCGAACTGTTGAGGGGGTCTATATCCGAATTGTTGAGGGGGTCTGTATCCGAACTGTGGACGAACCGTGCCCATATTTTGTGGGGTACCGAAAGTAAATTTAGGGGTTGCGCTATTATTTGGTAACATAGGTCTAAAACTAGTGGGCTGTGTAAAATTTTGCTTTGCACTGGAATGAATGTGGGACGTGTTACCGTGTATGCGATTCCGCATCGTGTATTGTTCTTGGAAATTAACTTCCTCAAGTACAACACTTAACGCGCTTTCTAAGTCCGCAGGAGCCTTCAATCTCACTATCCGTACCATGCTTTCCGGTAGATTGTATAAAAAAACATTTAGAGCAGTATTATTATATATAATTAATTTGGCACGCTTTAAGTCGCTATCTTCGATGGAGTTCACTTTCGATATTAATAATGACCGAACACTTTGGATTCTATTACAAAATTCTAGAAAACTCTCTCCAGATTTTATTTTTAAAGATTCTAATTCTATGTTAATACACGCTTCACTACGAGGGTCTCCAAAATGTTGGATAAGTAATTCTTTTAAACTAGTCCACGTAACAATATCCTCCCGTTCTGATAAGAGGGCAGCTGCGTTCTCTGTAAGTCTGCTAGTTAACACAATGTATATATATAAATTTTGTTCTTCATTATCCTTAGAATTATACCTTTCGATTATATATTCGCATTTTCGAAGGTATAAGTTTAATTGCCGTTTATCCCCATTAAACAATGGTACTAATTGAATAATTTCTCTAGGGATCAACTGTAAAGATGTCATGGTCAAAGAGTACGAAATAAATCAGAGAAGGCAACTGTTACACGATTATTCTAATTATATGAAAAGTTTATCACATACATATAACACACAAGAAACACAAATTACACAGTATTAAATAAAATAGAAAATTAAAACACAATATATTTTAAACATGTAAGGAATTTTTAAGAAAATTCCTTAATTAATTAATTTACATTAAATGAATTTATATTAAATTATGATCGATTTTAAGATCAATTAAGTTATTAGTATTTATTTTTTATATAAAGTAATATAAAATAATGTCTCTTCTAGTATATTCTTACATCTATGGTTTAGTTCAATTCTTGGAACAAACGTTATCTCAGTAGAAATTGATACTGCGACAACCGACAAGTTACACTGAGCGAAGTCTTATCTCACTTTTTTTTTTTTTAACGGGACTAGTCCCTCCCTCTTACCCACCACTGCAACTCCTGTAAGCCAGGATCAACAGTGGCACACAATGAAATGACACTGAGCGGTGAAGCTCAGGCATGTCTCGGGGAATCGCTTTAACTGTCTTGGATCCCGCAACGAATTTAATCAGAAACAGAAAAAAGGAGGAGTTAGAAAATGAATAGTTCCACTTCCCTCCAGAGCAAAGCGGGAGACAGAATGATGTAAAGAGGCAATAGCCTCATAAAATGAGAGATTTGCAACTAGAGAAGCCAGCTGCAAAAGCACCGAGGATCAATTTAAGGGTCCTAAGTGAGCTGTTATATTTGATTCCAATAGTAGGTATGGCAAAAACGCTTAAACGCACGGAAGTTGTTCCTTGTTGCTACAAGATCCGTATAATAAACTACTCCAGATATTGGTTGCAAGCTGTTTAACATAATATCACGCTGATTTTGCCAGAGATCACACTCCCACAGGATGTGGTGAGCAGTTTGTTCATATTCGTTACTGGATGTTGAGCACAGACAGATTGGTGAAGATACTAATTTGAAACTATACAATTTACTTTTAAAATTGCCGTGTCCGGTAAGAAATTGTGCAACACAATGGTCTATGATTAGCCAAGTTTTATTTAACCGTTCGCGTACGTCCGGAAAGAACTGGTGCAGATGGCGACCCTTGGTTGACGTATTCCATCTACATTGCCATTCATTTAGTAGTTCGTTATTTAAGTCAGCTATTGGCATAAATAGCCTGGTTATTTTCGCACGGTCGCGTAATGATAAGAAATCATTTTCTAAATTATCGCGCGTAGAATAATACATTGCTGCTCGTCTTTGTACTTCAAGATCAACCGGTAGTACACCCGCTAGGACAGGTAGGGCCTCTGTGCTCACTGTTCTATAGGCTTTACACAGAAATATCAACGCCAACCTCTGGCTTTGTAGTAATTTACGGCGAGCAGCTCCGATGGTAGCCCTATCAGCCCACACAGGCGAGCCGTAGCATATACACCCAAGATAGGTTGCCCCGTAAATGATTTTAAGAGTATTAAAAGAGAGGCCCCAGGTTGCCGTCGATATCCTTGTAAGTGCAAAAAAGTTTCGCTTAGCTTTTTCCCCAACTGATTTAATATGTTCTATAAACGAGAAATTCTTTTCTAAAACTAAACCCAAATAACAGGTTGATATTTTGCGTTTTACAGTAACATTATTAAGTTTTACGCCCGGGGGGGATTTTAGTTCACCTTTAAGAAGGAGTTGGTAGGTTTTATGAGGAGCAAATGTAAGGCGATTTCTTTTACCCCATTCACTTATCATACTTAAGCAAGTTTGAGCCAGATTTTCCAACTCTCTCCTGGAGTTACCCTGTATAAGTAAGAGGCCATCGTCAGCATATGCCGTTAGAGAGCAGCGTGATGGCAAGGGTAATGTCAATAAGTCATCAAAACCCAAGTTTCAGAGATACGGCGCGAGCACTGAGCCCTGGGGGCAACCCATGGTTAACGATTTAGTGACTCTGAAGTGACCAAGCTTAAGAGTTGCAGAGCCATGTACGAAATAAGATGTGATTATCGAATATATATTACTGTAACAACCGCGTAACTTAAGTTTTTGTAACAAAATTGGCCACCAAGTATTATCAAACGCCCCTGAAATATCTAGGAATATGGCCAAAACGTATTTACATTCGGACGAGTTTACAGCTTTCCTCACAGAGATAGCTGCGTCCACTGTCGATTTACCCGCAGTAAAACCAAATTGATTTCCGTGAAATTTTGGTCCTCCCGGCAGCAATCGCGGTACAATAAGTCGTTCTAGAAGCTTGCCTAAGGAAGGCAGTAACGTTATTGGTCGGTATGACTTAGGGTCTTCAGGCAGTTTATCGCCATTTTTTGGTATAATACGAATAAAACCGCTGCGCCAAGAACGCGGAAAAGTCCCTTCAGATATGCAACGATTAAAAACTTTTAGTATTGAATCACCGGATTGTTTTGTGGCTTCTATTATCATTTTGTTGGATATTTTATCTTCACCTGAAGCTTTGTTAACAGGTAGCGATTTCACAGTATTCATAAACTCATCAATTGTAGGAAGACTAGACATATAGGTAGCGGGTGGATTGTTTGCCCACTGTCTAATCTGCTTATGGTAGTCATTATCGTTCAAGGAACTATCATCAGGTATGAGCGAATTAAGTAAGGATTCCGTGGTCTCCTCTATGCCACTGGTGTAGGTATTATTGATTTTTATGTTTTGAATATAAGCTAAATCTATAGACCTATTTGCTTTAAACTCATGGTATAGGGGCGACCACGGGCCCTCTTTATCTAATTTATCGACTATTTTTCTAATAAGATTGCCTTTGGATTTCTCTATTGACGAGCGGTAACGTGAACGAGCTATTTTGAGATTTATATATGCATTATTTAAAACATCGCCTACAATTTTACGTTTTTTTAGTTTATTATATTTTTTACGTGCTCTCCGAAATTCACATCGAACTTTAATTAAGTAGTTATTCCACCAATCGCATCTTCGAATATTAGTGATAGGGACGCGGCCTATGGCAATATCGGCACAGTAGGTAAAAGTGTCCGACATCATTACAGCACATTCCTCTGTTGTTAGTTCATCCCGGGTGAAATCCCTGGCATGCGCGGCAAAAAGAGCTCTGAAAAAATCCCAATCGGCCCCTTTGAGCCGATATCTATAGTTACCGTAAATAGCCGTAGGTCTTTGTGCCAACCGAGGAACAAACTCGTACACGATTAAGCGGTGATCACTGGATGAAGCGTCAGGCAAAACACGCCATCCATCTATTCGGACGTCTGAGCTTGTAAAAGATTCGCCAGTAGGGCTACAATAAGTAGGCGGTGCATCAGGAGTGTTATGTATTGATAGATTCATCTCAGCGACGAAATCTTCGACGGCGTTCCGCCGTTCTGTATCGCTTGAACGGTATTTGCCATACCATAACGTAGAGGATGCGTTAACATCTGCGCCAATAATAATTTTGTGTCCTTTGAGGGACATCAAAACATGGCGCAAGTGATGTAAATGGGGACCGACAGGATCTGAATACTGAAAATAACAGCTCACTACGTAAACTTTCCAGGATGGGGATGATATTTCAGCGACAGCACAGTGTGACGTCATGAGGTTTCGCATAGCGCTTACCGTAAAATTAGTACGCGTTACGTAAATAGCAGCCCGTGATTTGTTGTCTAGCTGCACCAATTTATTTTTTAAACGCGCATATTGATATTGTTCTTGTACAAGCACTATATCTAAGTTGTATTCATTGACTAAAGTTTCCAACTCTGATGTCGCAACCCTATCGTTGTGAAGATTTAGCTGCCCTATTTTTAAGTAAGCCATATTAATATTTGGTATTTAGCACTAACTGCTCAAGTTTATGCTTAAATGTGGGGCAGTTGTCCGAGCCGCATTTGTGGTCGTGAGGTTTTTTATATGTTTTACACGATGCACAAACTGGTTTAAATTCTGGGTCATTGTGGTGCTTACATGATTTTGTGGGATGTGCTTCTGCGCATAAGGCACAGGTAGGTAATTTATTACTACAGTACTTGAAAACATGCCCATATTGCTGGCAGTTTAAACACCGAACTACCTCTAAATCATCAATAAAGCGGCATGTAGCCCAGTCGATGAAAAGTTTTTCTTTAGTGCTGACTAAATGTTTTCTAATCTCCGGTTCGAGCTCAATTCCCACCCACTTGCGCCCATTAGCTACGTTACGCTTGCGCACAATTTTAGTTTTAGACGTAAAATCGTCTTCGCTGACTTTAAGATCACTATCTTTGATATTTTGCCTGTATAACGCCGTTAAAAAGACCTGGTCGTCCATTGACGACGGTATATCTTTTATAAGTATGCGCGGTCGTCGCCCGGATGGAGTTTGAAGTTTTAAACCCGCCGAACGAATGGCCTCGACAGAGCGAATTTTATTGAGTTGGGTTTCATTTGCCACTCGGAGTACAACGCCAGAATTGGAAGTTTTTTTAACGCCTACTATTTGAAAACCGTCGTCCGCGGGTTTTATAGCCTTCATAAGCGCTTCCTTGGTCGCCGACGAAGTCGCGTACTCCGCTGATCGCTCAGCGGTGGGATACGCAATAATTGAAGGAACCGGTTTTCGCGTCTGTACTATGGGGGCGGCGGTTTTTTTCGGTAAACGCAGTTTTAATTGTTCCGCATACGTAGGAATCTCAGAATTGGTTTTATTTACGCAAAGATCTAACTGACGTTCTGCGTTCGCCAATTTAGTTTCATTGCATGAAGATTTAAGCGCAAGTAATGAAATAATACTGGTAAGGCGCTGCGTACAATCCATCACCGATAGCTTATTCGCGATATTCATACCCGAGTTGGAATCACTGACTAATTCGTTAACCTTTGACAGATAAACGGAAGCTTGTGTCACAAGATCGCAATAATTATATTCCGCACTGTTTGTATCGCTAATATTTAATGTAGACGAATAATCGGATTGAGATCCCCGAAAACGTTTTATGTCCGATTCCTGTTGACCATCGGGAGTACAAAACGTCGCACTGTGATTCGCGTAGAACAAACTAGCTGGACAAAAACAACTCTTCAATTCCTAATAGTTAATTATTAAGATGAACTCATTAGCCCTATACATTAAGGAATACATCTATTAATTTTCGTAATTACCCTCATTAGGCCCGTCATTAAGGTAAGTATATAAAGTGTTGATAATTCAAAGTGCATTCATTTGCATTTTTACACCATATTGTTAACATTATTTTAAGTCACTAAAAGAAATTTGTGATAGTGTTTTTGTGATGGATTGTGTACATAAGGGTAAGTAGTTTTGTTTTAGTTAATTTTTATCACAGGATCTTCATTATTTAATTTTATTAAATTAAATGTTTCGATAAAAGTGGACTTTTTCACCCATATTTTTGAATTCAATAGTCAAAATATTACATGTCCACTCATGTCCACTCTGTAAAATCTATTTTATATGATTCTCACAAGTATCTAGTAGTAATTAGTAGAAAAAAATATTGCGAATTATTTGCACAACTAATTTTTTTCTTTTTTTTTCTTTAAACAGTTTTCACCGTCTCAAAAATGGACTTTTTTGAAGAATGGCTAAAACACCCGAAGGAAACGCGAAACGTGGAGCTCTTTCGGTTTATATCTTTGAGACATGACTTTGATGGTGTTACGGAGCAGTCCCTGAGAGACGTCAAGGTCATCATCTCAAAATATTCTTCAAAATTGGCTGAAAAGTGGAGCAGCTGTGCAAGAAATAGCAGCTGTGCAAAGAATAGCTACGAATAGAGATTTACTTAATATGTTATTGATAACATCTGACCCTGTAATAAATGGTTTAAGAGAAATTCCCCGGAAGAAAATAGGTTCATTCCCTATCGAAGTCCTAGATTTATTAGTTCAACCTAGCTTTAAGGAACAAAATGTTAATATAGTTTCTAGTTTTCATAGTTCTGCCACTCATGATCATGACTATTCAATGGATGATTCATCTGATGATAGTGATGATGAGTGATCGATTTAGTTTTTAAGTAGGTATTTTATGTATCTGATATTAGATTTTATAGTTACATTTATAGTTAAATTTATTTATAAAATTGTTTAAAAAAATATTGTGTTTTTATTTCACTATACCTGCTCAAACGACCAATGGACCTCAAATAGTATTATGACCCTTATATCTTTGCTTAATAACCTCATTTATAAATAAAAATCGAAACAAATAATATTGTCCAGCTAGCTTGTTCTACACGAACCACTGTGCGTCGGTGACGCATCGTCTAACACTCGTTTGTTGAAGCCTGAAGGGGGCGTTCAAATGCGTTTCGCCCTCTATCGGGGGGGACATCATTCATTTTTGACATGTTATTCACACGAAATAAGCAAGCGCTTTAATGTAAACAGCACGATAACTAATTTAGCACGATAACAAGTAACTGTGACTATGACGCGGTACCCTCACAAGAAAAAAGTTAAACTTACTCACCGAACGATAATTTGAACTAAAATCCAGATATTACTTATTAAAACACTTAAAAAACTTACAGATTGTAGTATTTAGCACTAGCACTAAAGCTAGAAACAAAACACAGGTCACAAAACAATCACGAAATAGCAGAAAAATAATATTATTTCACAGCGAACCTCCGACGCACTGAGCCGTAGCGTAGCGGGAAGGGAAGTGAAGTGAAGTTCTTATCTCACTTGTAACAATTAAATACATTTAAAAACCCTATTCTGGAATATAGGAGGTTAAGGAAAGAAGGATTGGCGAAAAGTTTTACTCACCAACCGACTGCCACTCCCATATTCTTCGTTTCTTGATCACAAAAGAAATTTATTTGGTTCGCCGGATATTCCCTACTCGTACGCATTTTATGTTTTTCTAAAGAAAATATGTTAACTCGCCGAAGTTATTAGAATTATCCGGTACGGGCTGCGCCACTTTTGGTTTGGGAACGTAAAAAAGGGTTTTTAAAAACTAAAAATTAAAATGAATTAAAATAAAATATACGTCTACACCGATTTGGAGGTGATTTAATAATGGATCTAAAAGTAGCGGGCAGATACATCCGGCGAAGCAGAGACGGCTGTATCTGCATAAAAACAATTCTTAGAAGTTTATCCCTTAGTAGGCATAAACTATATTAGAGTACTAATCTAAGGCAGAGGGGCGAGGTGTATCCATAACTAAATGATAAATATGGATATGGAATAGCGACTGCATTCACAAAAGAAAAAACTCATACCCTATATATTCTGCAAATTTTGAGTGTACCAGAAATGGCAATTCTGGTACGGGGTCACTATTATCTTCCATGAACCGCGCTCATCGTCTGTCTCTCTGTGGCAGGCATCAGCTACAGAAGAGTAACCCCAAACTCGTCCATACTCTACCATAAATTGTGGAGATGAAATGTCTTGTCTTGTCTGATATGAAGGGTCGAAGTGCTGTACGCAAGTACACCCCACTTGCGTACAGCACTTCGACCCTTCAGAATGTCTTGTACTAACCGCCATTGGTTTTTGCTCTATCCCTAGAGCCCTGCATGAAGTTTACATATAATTCAGTACGCTTGTTAGGGGTAGATCCTGGTAGTCTCCTGGTTCAGAATATGCCAGCCCCAGGATGGCTATACTGTGTCTTGCCCACGCATCGCATTTACATATAATATGCAGCATTGTTTCATTTTCTGCCCCACAGGTCCTGCAGATCGGGCTTTCCGACAGTCCCAGTTTGTGTAGGTGATAGTTGGTGCCGTAGTGGCCGTAGTGGTAAATACTGCTACTATAAGTCGTAGCTGGATTCTGCTGTATTTATAAATGAATGAAAATGTCGATACTCTTGTAAGTTACAGGAACTTCTACAAGGTACACCAATGTCCCAACAGAGGCCACCCTGGTGGTTGCCATCCATCTAGACTGCAGCTCCATCGGATGGGACGTTGGTTTGCTACCGTGTAGAAGATGCTTTAGGAGTCTTCACTGCAACAAGAATCTACACTCACCTGTTGTCTGAGGACTCTCTGGCATGCATCAGCAACAGCGAACACATGAGGAGGAACCTCAAACATCTCCCTCCCCCTATATTCTGCCATGTGTTGTGTGCCATAGATGTCGAGGGTCTTGTACGGGTTAACGGAGACTAGCACCTCGCCGATGTATGTGTAGATTTTGTTGTGTTGAAATCTATGGACAAGGAGACAAGGATCATTTATATATGAATAAACATAACTAAATTGATATTTTGGAAAAGCTAAATGGGGAGTTAAGGACTATCATAGGTCTGATAAATGACGGGCTTGTCGTGTGGTGACGATCGCTGGCGACTTGACACTTACCGTCATATTTTGGACAATTCACACAATGTCTATACAAATTGTAGCCTATGTGTTATTCTGATGTAGCTATATTATTGTAAAGTTTCATTAAAATCCATTCAGTATTTTTTACGTGAAAGAGTAAGCAAAAACTTCCATCCGTCCATCCATACTTACAAATTTTCACGTTAGTATTAGTAGGATTTCTCCATTCCTCTGAATAACCATAAAAAGTTTACTACTAGTACTATCGGCACGAGCTTCCACAAAACATCTTAATCTTGTCCAATACTTAAAAATCAATTAGCTGCAACAGCTTTGGTAGAAAAACAGCCGTCGCATCAGTCACGGCTCATCGCGCCGATTAAGATTTTACTACGGATCGTTAAGCAAATGGTTTTACACTGTTCTTCTATCAGGTTTTTTGATCAGTTCATATACATGTCGGCATTCGTGCTTTGAAAAAGTCGACCGAATTCTTACGTCCTTAAATGTCAGCTTCCGGTAGACTTAGGTTATTTTATTTTTGTTAACCTACTTCAAAAAGAAGGGGGCTTTTTGTATTTTTGTTAGCACAGTTCTTTTTTAACACGCTTTTATTACCTTCACTTGTACCTATGTATGTAAGAAAATCTTGGAATCTTAATTTGACCCACTTACCGGTTTCCGATTAGGATGAAATTTTGCACACGCTCTGAGTTCTGATGACAATACATGACTAGCTAAGAAACGTCATTACAAATCCAATATGGCGGCCTCCCCAAGATGGCGGACTGGCTGTTTGAAATCCACCCCCATGATATGGGTATCAAATGAAAGGGTTTGTTGTGAGGAATACGAAAAATATAGTCACGTGACATAAATCCAACATGGCGGACATTCAAGATGGCGGATTGGCTATTTGAAACGGACCCCCATGATATCGGTATTAAATGAAAGGGTTTGCTGAATGGGATACGAAAAAAATAATCACGTAACTTAAATCCAACATCGCGGCCTTAGTGCGTGCTAAAAGCGTGTTTTTTTTAACTATAAAAATTTTATTTTTATTGGACTAGAATATTTTCGAGATTCCCATATATATATTTAGTTTATGTCATTTGTTATAAATTGACCTGTTGATCAAGTGACTCGAGATCCTGGTCGTGTGTTTGATTCCCACCCAGGACAAATGTTCGTGTGATGTGGACGATTATTTGTTCAGTATCTGGTTGTAACTTATTTATATAGGTACGTTTGTATTTAGAAATACAAAAGTATGTTTATATGTATGTAGTCTGGTTGCCAGATCATAGCACAGTCATATACTTATAAGATAACTCTTTATTGTAGACAAAACATCACGGGAAACCAGGATACCATATATGTATATCACAAATTTGTACAATTGGCAGCCTAAGGATTGCAGTATATAGTAGCAGAGATCGGGTAGTTACAGAACAACTATGTATATTATAATTATAGATCCTTAGTTTCCTTAATGGGATATATTTATTTATTAAAGTACTGCCACATGACACATATTATAAGTACACAGTTAAATAACATATATAATACATTGTCTGATATGTATCTCAATAACGGCGTACATAGCATTTGCACTAATTTTGTAAGTAACGACAATTTATAAGTAAATCTAAATTAAATAAAATTAATTAGGAGCTAAACAAACAATATAAATCAATAGTAACGTGAACGGCATATCATAATAGTATTATTAAAGTAATCAGTTATTCTATTAATGAATATATTAAAAACACAAGACACACATCGTAGATGATCTAGAGTATTATTAAAGTCGTATGTCGTCCCGAGGGAATATCTCCCAGAGATCGGGCAGCAGCGTCTCTCTGAGTACTATGACCACCATACTGCGATTGCCAACCCGTCTGTTAAGCGTGGAGATTATGGCATATCTCTCCAACTGGTGGACACAAGTCCATTGTCGAAATCTTTTGAGGAGGCCTTTGTCCAGAAGTGGACGTCCTTCTGACATGATGATGATTAATACCTCTTCATTTTTAAATCGGTTATAAACTGATAAACAGTTGTTTAGTAAACTGACGAAACCCCGCATCTTCCAAATACACAAAGTCGCCAATTTCGGCTACTTAAAAGGCTTCCCGATGGCATAATTTCACCGGCTTTGGCACATAACGCCGGCTTCGCGTGCCGAAATTCATAACCTATGTAATCGAGGTTATTGGGCCAATGACCTGGCGAGCTTACTCCCATCGTTATGAATTATGGATCAACAACCTTAACTTACTCAAGATAAGGAAGGTTTTTGATTGCACGAAAAGTGACAGCAACTTTGTAATATTGAAGAGATTTTTTATTTAAGAGTTGGATTTAGGTATAGTTAACACCTTGCCTTGTAAGCGGGAGTTTTTAAGATAGCGTTTTCGTTTTGGGAGATTTTGGATCTAAATATCTATATGGTAAGGCATTTTGGTAAGGCAGTGAGAATGCCTACGCATGCCACCCGCAAAAAGGGTCTACGGGTGAGACCACTTCTGTCGCCCGAGGGGGGTGCCCCGGGAACGCACGTATTCTGCTTCGGTGCCCAACGTCATATACCCTATGATATCAGTTCGCCAGTTTCCAAACAAGCGAATCAATAAAATTCCTATGAATAAACATACGTTTAAAAATGCGCCTCAAATCTACATAACTAGTATAGAAAAATAAATAAATATTATACAATAAGTTGTAAAAATGATAGCATCACGTAACGTTAAAAATATGTTGATGACTCACACTATAGCTAATAGTATAGACACGTGTACTGTTGTATGATAGATCGATGATCTAAGTTATGACTAAGGCTTTGCTATCACTGTACTTGGTATATTTAAGAATAAAACCAAGTTGCTGTGTGGTGGCAGAATATCATCACCCCATCTCATCCCGCGGGCGCTACCCAAATGCATCCAGTGACCATCACAAGATCATCGGTCCATCTTGTAGGATGCCTGCCCACGCTACGTCCTGGTTTCGTGGTCGCCACTATCTATTAATTAATATTGATTACGTCTAATCTATACATATAATAAAATCGTAGGAAAGTCAAAACTGTACATTGAATATTTTTTAAAAACGATACTTGGGGCGTGATCTACAATAGATATCGAAGCCAAAAATATAGTTTTTAGAATTTTTGTCTGTGTGTATGTTTGTCTGTATGTATGTCCGGGCTAAACACAAAAAGTACTGCATGGAATTACTTAAAATTTTGCACGAATATTACTAAGAGGTCGGGTTTACATATAAGCTACATATTATCAAGCTATCACCTACGGGGGAGGTGCTGTGATAATTTATAAAATTTAACGCGGGTAAAACTACGGGGCACAACTAGTAACCAATAAATTCGTACAAGATAACCAAGCAGGCGAGGGGACGACGTTAATGCACCAAATTAAACAAAAAGAAATAAACATACATATACTCACGCCTGTTCCCCAGAGGGGTAGGCAGAGACAACGGACTTCCATTTGTCACGATCTTTGCACACCTCTTTTGCCTCGTTTACCGTCATTAAATTCTTCATACATGCTCACCGGTTTAGGGTACTTCTGACCTGGCCTTTCTTGAGGACGTCTCCGATTCGGTTAGAGAATATTCTACGAGGTCTTCCCCTTCCGGTTGTCCCATTCACCCAGGTCAGGTATACTTCTTTTGCCAATCTTCTTTCATTCATCTTTCTAAATGCCCAAACCAAAAAGAAATATTTACACGTATAAAACTATGTCCCCCATAAAATAACTATGGGCGCCTCGCAACTTTCTTCAAAACTAGTTTTCTCTGCGCATGTTAAAACTGCCTCATCATCAACCGAAAAGCACGAGCTAGTAACAAACCAAAACAAAGCCACGCGAAGCTTGCAGGTGACGTCATCAAACATCGCCCGAGCGCCTCGCAGGCCGGTTTTTAGTTCAAGAGCAGTGTCTGCGCCGAGGTCAGATGTACACAGTACAGTCATCCAACCGGACCAGTCTCTTATTTTTTCTTTTTTATATATGATAGCAAGGGAAATGAGCAAGTGGGTCACCTGGGGCTCTACCGGCTAAGTCGCCGAGCATAATTTTCGGGAAAGGCGTTCAAATAAATATAGGTTAAAAATGACTTAATCAATCGTTAAATCGGCTTCAACGTTGACAATCGATTCCGGACCATTTATAACGTCACATGTGGTCATGGAAGCCGATTTAACGATTGATTAAGTCATTTTTAAAATGTATTTATTTGAACGCCATTCACGAAAAAGATGTTCTGCGACTTAGCCGGTAGAGCCCTTGATGGTAAGTGATCACAGCCGCCCATGGACACTCACCACCAAAGGAGCAGCAAGTGCGATCTCTTAAATTTCCTAATATCCTTCTTAAATTTCCTAATATCCTTCTTTAATTTCCCTATATCCAAGGTGGGTAGAGTAAGATAAATCTGCCTCGTTGGTCTAGCGGTAGCGTGTTCAACCGCAGATAATGTAGTCCTGGGTTCATATCCTGAATCGGACCAGAAGTTGAATTTGGGATTTTTCCGTAAAAATTAATTTCTCAGTATCAGCCCGAAGTCTGGGTCTTATATATACATATAAGTGACAAGTCTTGTTTTTGGGGAAATAAGACGAACTTAACGTTAAGTTGCAGATTATAATGTGGGGAAATAGCACAGACGCACAAACGCTTTTCATTCTGCAGAAGAAACTTATCCGCATCATCGTTAACATTGACCAAACAGTAAACCTTTTCTTATAAAGCACAAAATACCCACCTTACCATCTATCTATATACTGGAAATATGTACATTTGTTAGAAAATATAAAAACTTCTTTATTACTCGCGGTGAAAACCATAACAACCGATCTATTAGATTTAAGAATATGATAATGTTTCCGTCATCGCGCATAAGTAACGACAGAAAATGAATCATAAATAAGTATTTTAAGATTATTGCCGTTTTAAGATGATTGTTATGTGTTATTAAAAGATTATTAATATTCAAAGCAATTTTAACTAGATTTTTATAATTAATTATATTATTGTATGTTTACTTTTTAGTTTTCATTTATAGCATTATTATTATATGATCTGTATTATTGAAATTATGGAATGCAAATAAAGATATGAATATGATTCATCTCGATTGTCTTAAGGTGAGTATAGACTTCAACATTTACTTGTAACAGAACAACGAGCTGCTCTATTATATGTTCTAGTGTATCATCCTTTTACGAACTAAACGTCGAGCAAGCTCTATTCTTTGTTACAGCCTATTGTACAAACCAACGAGCATATTGGTGTATCTCGCGTTGAGCATTTACCCATAACCACGCCGAGCATTCGCAGGAACGTTACATTACATGGAAATGCTTTGGAAACTGAGCTTTTGCCTGTATTGTACCATTCGTAAGAACGTTACATTACACAGAAATGCTCGAGAAAATGTTGTAGTCTATACTCACCTTTAAAGGAACGAATATAAAAGTAAATCAACATCAGCGGACTGAGGGCCTGACACTAGACCACTGTACGACTAAACACCGACAGACATTACGCCGACAGACTGTACACCGACAAGACTTTACTTCGACTATACTTTTCGCCGACAGAACACTTTGCCGACAGTATTCATAATTATTGGTTTAGGTTAGGTTAGAACTGTGACCACAACGCATGTGCCAGAACCGAATCGTTCCTATATTACACTTGGTAAATGTTTCTCTCTGAGTATGAGTGAAGTGTTCTGTCGGCGAAAAGTACAGTCGAAGTAAAGTCTTGTCGGTGTACAGTCTGTCGGCGTAATGTCTGTCGGCGTTTAGTCGTACACTCACACAAGACTGCATAGAAATCCGCAAGCCATTAAAAATTGTGTCAAAGACTGGTGCGCACCACAACAGTTATACTCGTAAAGACTTTTTAAATAGTTTTTAAATAGTCCTGTATACAAATTCGAGAATAAATTTCGAATTTTATAAATAAATATCTCGAACAACTGTTATCTGCTGCATTATGGCAACTAAACCACTGATAATCATACTTATATATTTCGAAATACATATATAATATGGATAAATTACACATTACAGTATGTATTTACAAAATAAAAGTAGTATATCAGTTATCTGGTTTCGATAGTACAAGCTCTGCTTAGTTTGGGATCAGGGGCTCTAGCGGCTAAGTCGTCGAACATCGACTTCTTAAATGGCTTTCAAATATATAAAGGTTAAAAATGACTTAATCAATAGTTAAATCGGCTTCCATGACCACATGTGACGTCATAAATGGTCCGGAATCGATTGTCAGCGTTGAAGCCGATTTAAAGATTGATTAAGTAATTTTTAACCTTTATTTATTTGAACGCCATTTAAGAATGGCCGTGTGTAAATAATGTGCCAGGTTATTATTATAATTAAAGATTCTGGAAGTCATTAGTACGTCGTGTAATGTTGGCGACGAGCGAAGTAAAGGGATTTCAGTTTCAACTGACCGTACATATTTAGTCTTAGCTGACTGTACTATAATCTTAGCGTTGCATTCCTGTAACACGCCTTGGTATGACCAATACCGGAGTTACGGATGTCACTAATGGCGCTGCCATAAAAATCCACTAAGTACCTACAGACCATCCATTTAACCCAATCTTTTTTTTTATAACATAGGACGACAAACGAGCAAGCGGGTCACCTGATGGTAAGTGATCACCGCCGCCCATAGACACTCGCAACAGGTGTCACGGGTGCGTTGCCGGCCTTTAAGAGTCAGCAAACAAGTGTTGCTGACCGTTCCCCCCACCCCAATGAGCTCTGGCGACCTTACTCACACGCAGAAACACAACATTAAAGTTATTATTAAAGAATGTCTTCTGTAAGGTGGAGGTACTTCCCCAGTCGGGCTGCTCTATGATCGAATGAACGCTGTGCCCTACCACTCTTAAACCTCTCAATCTATCAAATTCCTTTTATGGATTTTCAACTTTATCACAAAAGTATAAGGTTCACTTTCTGTTGGGAAAATTTGACAGATTGGAGTAACTTGATGTGCTGGCGTCTGTACATACAAGATTTTTGATGTAAAACTTCTTTACGCACGCTGGACTTGGGGAGTAAGCTAGTGAATGCGTGCGTTACGAAAAGTGTGATCGAGCGAGGCGAACGGAAGTTGAGCCGGAGATATAAATTAGTGAAGAGAGAGAGTTGCGTTTCGTATATTACTGTAGGGGCAAGACAGAGAGGTGCGTGCACACATTTCCTTTCTCTTTTTCTCTCATAGTTACGTTTCGGTTTTCTAAGTTGTAAGTACTTACGTAGTTGTACTTCAGTCGTGTGATCTTAAGCACACTCGTTTTTCATAACAATTGAACAAATCAATGAAACTGAACAAATTAAACAAACCCAAATTGTAATAAAAGAAATTGGTTCTGCATATGAAATTCATCGTTAGATCTTTATTATTGCGTTAATATTTCTATTTGTTTGTTTGCACGTTGATGTGTATCACATTCTTCAGTTCCATATGTATAATAAGCTCCACCTTCTATATCAGCCGAAAAACGTCCACAGTTGGGTAAACACCTCACCAAGGATAGTGTAAAACACTTGAGGGGATATGCCTTTAAAGCCACGCTTGGCAGACGGTTCGGCGATCGCAGTATTGTACTCATTGTATACAGAGAGAAGCTGCTGCCCATGCTTTAGCAGGAATTCTCTTGGGACGACTTCTACGACCACCACGGAATGAGATGGGATGACGATATTCGTCGCTATCATCATACAGAATCTACTTATCAATCAGTCGAAAGACGTCCATCGCTGGAAAAAGGCCTGCCCCAAAGATCTCCACAATTGCCAGTCCTGCGCTATCCGTACACAGCGGCTTCCATCTGCCCGCACAGGATCAGTGGTCCATCTTGTAGGGGCAGTCCGCTCCGGCATCCAGTTCGTGGTCGTTCGTTAGTGTGGATTTACTTGATAAAGATTGATGATTGTTGATCATGGTTTAACTAGATATACCAAAAGGTTACTCAGGGTCAAGGTGAAATAGTTATGAGTCAGTTCATAGAAAAGTCTGAGGAACGCACCCGTTGCTTGAGTGTTCGAGCAGCACTCACGCGACTCTGACGTCACTATTTCTTTATCGTAAGGCAGTGGCTTTCCTTGTGAGTTCTTTATGCCGCCCCGTATGCCCCGTATGTCTTCAAGACTGTTGTTAAATGACAACAACCGCATTTATCACGGGGAGTGTTCAGAGAAATTGTTCGAGCTTATACCTGCCGCCACATTCCGCCACAGACCCTCTCGCCAAAAGTGGAAATTTCATCTTTATCACCTGGATGAATAGTCTTCCACCACTGTGCGTTTCACAAGAAACTTTTTACCGCGCACTACCGCTCTGTGGAATCAATTAGCTGCAGAGGCATTTCCAATCCGGTATGACATGGCAACTTTCAAGAAGCGAGCCTATTCTTTTCTTAAAGGCCGGCAACGCACTTGCAGCTCCTCAGGTGTTGCGAGTGGCCATGGGCGGCGGTGATCACTTACCATCAGGTAACCCACTTGCTCGTTTGCCATCCTTTAACAACCGGCATCGACAGATTAAGTGCCCTCCGAACACGGAGAAGCTCAGATATTAAACCACTTTGACGGTCAGCCGATCTATAGCCTGAGACTGACCACGAGCCCAGGTGTTTTTACCTCGCTGATTAGTTACGGACCGGTGAGTGCACTTCCAAGTTTTCCTGTGAGTTCGAATCAGTTGTATATAAATGTAGAAATCTGCAGGTAAAGCAAAGTAACCGACATACGAGTAGCCCGATGAATTACCAAGCTGAAATGGTAGTGAGCAGGGTACGTAAAGGCCTGTAAAACCGACGGCTGCTGACACAGAAGAGTTCTCGAGTGGCGACTAAGAACTGGAAGACGTGAAGTGGGCAGGTCCCCTAAAAAGTTAACCCGATGATCTTGTGAGGATCACAGGACCTTTAGGGGAGGCCTTCAGCGTATATTCATCATAACAGCTGGAAGAAGTCTCCTCCGAAAATTATCTTGGAGGATATGCCATAATCGCCACGCTTAGCAGACGGGTTGGCGATCGCAATATGATGGGCATAGTACTCAGAAGGAAGCTACTGCCCGTCCTCTGGTAGATATTTCCTAGGGTCGACTTCTGCGCCCCGTACGAGATGAGATGGGGTTATGATATTCTGATATTCACCGCCGTCACCACACAGCAATATGATATAATGATGATAAAAAGATATTCCGAGAGTAATACAAAGTACCTAACAATGTATGTTTGACATACCTGAAGGATTTGCCAAGGCTTCTACCATGAGTAAAAGCCATCAATTGTTCCTAATAGGGGTGGTGAGAACCGCACACTCATAGTTTTAGTGCCGATTGTATGCTAATGCGCTAGTCAGACCTAGCATAAGCCGATAGCACTAGGAACAGTTTAGCTAGCACGTAATAGCCGAGGTCTGTCCTAAACTTGAGAGTTCAAGGTCTTAGCGTGCATTCCTTTTAAGTAGCACTTACTCGTAGCTACTTAATTGACTAGTAGTTAGGGACCTTGGCTTAGCAAGCCCAATGTCCTGGGTGGCCTCACAAAATATAAAGGTACCTCAAATTTAAAAAAATGTAGGTGTAACTTTTTTTAATATCCGTGAAAAACCTTACGCTGCTTGCTAGACAAGACCTCAAATGTGTGTAAATAAACAACAATATATAGTGCAAGATATTATTTGAATGTTTTGTAAAGTTTTATTGACGTAATGGAAACCAAAACATATTACACAAACCCGTAACTCTGCCAACTGACAATGCGAGTTAGGAGCTCTGTCTGCAAGTAATATGCAAGGAATATTCAGTACAAATATTGCATGTGTCGAATCGTCATTTTTTTACCATATCGTGCAGTGCAGCTACTGAGGAACACTGCTAGAAAACTCAGTAAGGATCCTTTTTGAAAATATTTATTTCATAACATAAAACTACATTGTATTTAAATGTGTTAATTTAGAGCGACTCAATCCCAAGCCGTTTTGTCACTTAAATAAACAGAAGTTTTATAGTAAGCCCTGCCCTGCTATAGAATTTGGCTTTTATAGTTCTTTTTAATTTCTGCATAGATATTTCTCTGAATGGTATTATCCCATCATGATAACTTTGTTAAAATACAAGGCCTAGGATTTAGTAGTACAACGTTTATCAGTCTAAAGAAAACCAAATACTTGACGGAAATACCGATATTACTGATAATAAATAATTATCAATAATAATATTCTTGTAATAAACCTTGAACATGTATATGTTCAAGGTTTATTACAATATATTGATATCCGTATAACAGTTTTATAACTGTTATACGAATATCGTAGGCGCTGGCGACTCAGTCTATAACACCACCAAACTTTATGACGTAGATGCGCCAGAGTGTCTCTCTCTTTTAAATAACACGACACTAAGTCCACGGCTGTACAAAGGCCTCCCCGAAGTTCTCCACAAATACCGGCCTTGCGCTACCATCCAGCGGCTTCCAGCGATCCTCACAAGTTCATCGGTCCATCTTGTAAGGAGGTGGAAGACGCAGCGTGAACAACGCCGCGTCTTCCAGTTTAAGGTCGCCACTCGAAAACCTTTCTGCTCCATAGGCCGTCGGTTCTACGAGCTATGAGTCGCGCCTGCTGCCACGAATTGCCAAGCTGAAGTTGTTGAAGAAAACACCTAATTCTTAGGATTCCATGGATTCACCGTGCGGAAACCGGGTACATCGCGTGGTAGGCACTCAACAGAGTCTGAGACTTGCGACTTAGATGTAGGTTTAAGGAGGTCAGCTCTATGAGCACAACGCGTTTTAGTGAGTAAAGGAATATGTCTGGTCTGGATGGTTAAGCACCGATATCCTCTGGGATTTTGTAATCTTTTTCATGCGTGACCATCAGTATGGTACAATCATTTGCTCTACTTAGGATTGACTAAGGCTTTTGTGTGGACCCTATTGTAAAAACCTGTAATTACTCCGAAAATCAAGCAAGAAAAATTACATTAGTCTTGTACAACATGAAGAAACACCATATTGAAGTATATCGATAATCATGTATAATTAATGATTCTGTATGTTACAAACAGATTTCTTTCTCCGAATGGCGCCATCCGCAATGACCTATATATCCGAACTAAATGTAAAATTTCGGATAATTAGCACAGAGCCTGTGATGTCCAAGGACTATGTAGTTACGATGACACGCTTTCGCCTCGGATTTAAATAAGTGTTTTGTATGCACGTGCCGTGTGAGTGACGCATCGACATGGTCGTCTGGCAAGACTTGTTGCCGCCGAAGGTTTGTTTGTTAGATGGATAGATAACTCTGTATTGCACACTAATCGCATAAACGTAAAGTGCGCTCGCAAAGCAGGAAGAATTTCGTACATTTATTTGAATTCTTCTTCTTCTTAGCACATACTCATAAAATTTTTGTGGCCCAGAACGTGGCCACACTGATTACCCTGCTTGTGGCATTCCTAAGATCCTGCCATGAACATGTTGCAGTCCAGGCTGGGGACGATCTTAGGTGGGCCATGGATTGGACCGATGCTCTACAAATACAGTCTATTTTGGGATTGCTCGACAGTCCCCACCTGGACATGTTTTTTTTGTTTCGGCCCACCTGCGTCCGGAGTCTATTTAGAGATTTCCAGATCGGCCACGGTAATTGGTGTCCAGGCGGAGGCTTTCGGAAGGCGCGACAAATTGATACAGTCAAGAGTTTTGTGCACGCCAGATGCTTCATCTCGCTGTTGAAGGATTTGTCGTCAGCGGAGCAGTGCATTTAGCAAAGCTCTTTCGGCTTAAATTACTTGTCTCTATCGTTCCTACGTCAAAATATTGCGTGACGCTCACGAACATGTAATGCGCGCCGTCGTAAGGGAGCGCAATCGCTTTACTTGCAAGAGTAGATTTTTTCAAATACTTCATATTAAGTCACACTTAATCCAAAATGTTTTAAACCAATGTCAGTAGATAAACATCATACGAATTTCTGCTTGCTCCGTGTCCGCACTTTAGCAGAAAATGGAAATGTGACGACCTTATCGCTATAAGAGACTTCTCCCGTTTAGAGGGATGAAAAGCTACTCAAACTAATCCTTGATCAGATTTAGAAGATTAATTTGAAACGACGCGACGTGTCAACTAAAAGAAGGTATCCGTCATTTACAAATAACGTGCGAGCATGGTAACTAGCATGAACCACTCAGAGAAATACCACTATACAATATTTCTTTCCTGAGAGTTTTTTTTTTCAGTAAGTCATTTAATAACCACGCTTTACCTTCACGAGGTAATCTATTGCGGCTAACAGCCATTACAGATATTACTGATAACCTGTTTCCTTTATGAAATTGTTCAGGCATGACAGTTCATATTTACACGTTGACGTCAATATTACCGGTATCGTCTGAAGCGTTTTATATATCAGCAGATAATACAGGGTGATAAGACAGCTGATACAATAGAAGTGCACGTGTGAGTCAGCTAATACGATAACAAAAGTAGGCAAGTTATGTAAGTATTGATCAGTATTTTATATTTATAACTAGCTGTGCCCCGCGGTTATACCAGCGTTAAACTTTATAAATTATCACAGCTCCACCCCCGTAGGTGATAGCGTGATAATATGTAGCCTTTATGTTGACCCGACCTCTTAGTAATATTCATGCAAAATTTTAAGTAAATCCATGCAGTACTTCTTGAGTTTAGCCCGGACATAGTACATACAGACAAACAGACAAAAATTCTAAAAACTATATTTTTGGCTTCGATATTAATAGCAGATCACGCCCCAAGTATCCTTTATAAAAAATATTCAATGTACAGTTTTGACTTTCCTACGATTTAATCAGCAGGCGTACCAAAATAACCGACGTAGCCCGAAGAAATGCCAAGCTTAAGCGGCAGTGGGCAGGGCACATAGCGCGCAGAACCGACGGTCGCGGTACTAGAGCAGAAAAGTTCTTGAGTGGCAACCACGAAACGAAGACGCAGTGTGAGCAGACCTCCCACAAGCTGGGCCTCTACCGGCGAACATCGATTTCTTAAATGGCGTTCAAATAAATAAAGGTTAAAAATGACTTAATCAATCGTTAAATCGGCTTCAACGTTGATAATCGATTCCCGATCATTTATGTCGTCACATGTGCTCATGGAAGCCGATTTAACAATTGATTAAGTCTTTTTTATTTGAACGCCATTTAAGAAATCGATGTTCGGCGACTTAGCCGGTAGAGCCCCTGGACCGATGATCGTGTGATAGTCGCTGGAAGCCTCTGCGTGCTCTTTGTCCTTTGTCTAACAGTGGACGTTTTTCGGCTGATATGATGATTAAAAAGGTCAAGGAGTCCACGGTAGTGGATATCGCCGTTATAAACTCTTCCAAAATCATAGTGTTTTCACACCTGTCGTACTGATTCTTTCCACTTTTATTTTTATTTTATTTTATTTTTCAGTTTAGAAAACTTACAGCTAATTAAATACTACTAAGGTTGTATGTTTAAGTTAAGGCCAATTACAAGTTTTCACTTATACTATTTAAACAATTGGTAATGGTAACAGGCAATACAGGCACACAATAAAAAGGTGATGATTAACCATTACATTTTAAGAAAAATATTTGTTACATAAGATCTTTTTCACTTGGTTAGACTGTCAGTTGTTCAAGTTTTAGCTTAACGCCGCTTGGGTCAACCGCAGACACAAAGCTCGTAAATTTCTCCCAGGATGTCTTGTTTGCTTTAAGTGGTCGTTTGACTAACTTAACTACTACAGTAACCACATTTACATCAAGTATATATTTTACCCTGCAGGAGAATCAACGTAAACGCAATAGTTGCGCCTGTTAGTCCTCTGGTTAGCCCATCCACGCAAAGTCTTTGAGTGATCAGCACGATTATGTTGTCTATGCTGGGTGTAATTTATCTATAACATGTATGTATTTAGAAATATATAGGTATGTTTATCCAGATGCGCTTGCAATTGGATAAACATACTTATATATTTAGATTAAGCATCTTGCGCTCCACAGATGGTGGTAAATTTCTGAGCGTCTCCGTGCTTCGGAGAGTTATTTTTTTGTATGTGATATTTTACTTCTATGTAAACCGACATTCGGTTTACAAAAAACCTTATGAAGAGTTATGAACCTTACCTTATGAAGTTCGTTCTATGGTTTTTATAACTGTAGTTCAACTACTTATAAAATACGCAAATATTTGTCCTTTACGGGAATCACACCTGCGACACGAAGTGGCGAAGAAACTATCTTAATCGATGCGCCACTTATTTACAACGTACCTCCAAAACTAGTTTTCCTGCAAGATCACAGTAACTAATTACTGTAACTATTAAAACCTGGTGCACCTTCACGGAGTAACTCTTCTCAATTACCCTCAATTACAGAACAATTACATTTACACTGTATTGTTAGGGTGGCCATTATTGTTGTGAACATACAGGACTTATTTATTTATTTTATTTATTTATTCATTTCACACAGAAAACATACAAAATTAAACAAAAAGGAAACGAAGAACATAGGATCAGCTTATTTTGTAAGAAATTTCTTCCAGCAGACCCGCGACAGGAAAAATTAATTAAAGATAGACAATAATGTGTGTAGGTGAATAATAAACTTACATACTAATAATTTACATAAATACTTAAATACGAAACCTTATTAGTGGCAAATAAATAAAACCTGTCATTAAGGGTCGTAATGGTTTATTATAATAAAGAAATCGATGAAAAACAACGACGCCAACAACAATTCACTCCAATCATGATAAATTAAACGAAAACCAGTTCAATTACTGTTGAGAAGAACCACCAGGAAGAGGTTCCTGTTTCTTCGCTCAGTCATATTTTGAGGTACATTTTACTTTATATTGAAACGGGACAATAACGCGTTGGAGGTGCTATTGAAGCTCCCAAGATTTTACAGCCCGACAGGTATGCATGCGAAGGCAAAATCTGATAGTTTCGATGCAATTATCCACAAGAGGACCGCCTCCCTGATGCGTCGCATACGAGGAAGCACCAATGGCATCCTTCGCCTCATTTCTGAGAGGCCTGACTGTTCACTACTGGGGCATTGGACACGTTTGCACTGCTGCGTATCAGGTGCACCAGGTGGCGGATGGATATAATTAAATTAATTTCAACATTCTAACATAGTCTTTAAGTTATTATAATACTAAAAAATATTTGAATGTAAATTGTCCGAAATAAAAACTTGAGAGGTGTCAAGGGACACCCGGATGGAACGAAGTTATTTCTTATTATTTATTATGTACAAAAACCTGTATACACTCAACAAAAATAATCGTTGCGCCACCATACTGTTCAATGCGAAATAGAAATGAAAATATCTGGCTTGCTTTCTATAAGAGAGAGAGAGAGAGACAGACAGAGAAACATGCGCACGCCGCACAGCTGCAAAAAGTGTCGTGACAACTTTTCGTAAGCATTTTTTCCGTCTAGCCCCCTTTCACAACGCGCGATAAGGAACTTTGTTCCAATTATAAATAAAAATATATATAAATGGGACAAGTTACAATATGGGACATGATACTTAAATACGGTGATAGTCTCGTAAATACGGGACGTATGGCAACCCTATATATAGTATTTACAATGAAGCTCAGCACAGCACTTAGTCATCCTATTAATTCACTCAATGATGCACAACAGACATCGGCTACCCGATGACTCAGGCGACCATCAATCGAAGGAGAATTCATTAAGGGACTTGTCACGTAATTGCTACGTTTATGCAACAGTACCAACCCTAAGAAGGCGAGACGTTACACAGGGGTGTATGGGTGGAATTAGTGTAGGGTTGCCATCTCTAAAATTTGGCAACCAAGACAAGACTCGTGAAATCCCTCGCCCGGACAATCCAGACGTCCTCTAAACTTGGACAAATCCGGGGGAACAGCTTAACAGGAAAAGACACTGCACTCTCAATAAACACTTCCACACTATCGGCATAACTAACAGAACAACAACAGCGCATGTGCTCCTCAAGTGCACAGGCTTCAGGAAAACCCGGAGGGAAACCCTGGGATCACCAAGAACTTTTACGGAGGCCGTGAGAAGTCTGAGAGACCTAATATGCTTCTGGAAGGAGGTGGGCTGGATGGAATGAAGGCCACCATGGCTCACCTACAATGTCTATATCGGGACTAAGTGTGGAAACCATACCCACTAGTATATTAGTGGGCCAAAATGATAATGATGTTGGTGGACGGATGGCAACGCTAGACAGATGCCATGTTCGTCGCAAGCGCCGCATGTTTCGATTGCGAACAAAATAACCACCTGTACGGTGTATTGATAGCACCATAATTACAGATGACAATATACATATAGTATCTTTCAGAAAATTATACAAATATTTGGAACATCCTTAGTAGGATTGTCCTGGGTGTGAGTAACATCTCCAGAACTCATTAGGAAGTTTCGACAACGTGTGACAGGAGTCATGTGCGCAAGCGCAAGCGCCTTCGAGTACCGTCAAACACTTGATAGTATAAAAATACACACGGAGGACAAAGATTTTAACAAAAGCCGGTGTAGTACTTCTTATATTTTCCCAGAAATACAGACAAACAGTTAAAAGGCTATTAAAAAAAAATACAAGTGTTTTTGTAGTCTATTGTTTGCGGTAGAACTAATTGTCAATCTATGACGTTTCCGTTCTAACATAATAATTATCGTTTTTACTACAAAAACAAGAATTTTATCACGTGGGCATTAAGTAAGATTGGCTCAGATTACATTGAAACCCAACCCACTACCGGCCGAAACTATTCGATGACCTAATATAACATAACTGTTATAAATAACACAATATTTTTAGCAGCTATTATTTACGGAGCGATCATCATAATAAATATTTATTAGGCATTATGAATTCGGAAGCTATTATGGAAGTAGTGAATATGGTAAATAATGGAATAAAATATCTAATAGGGATTGAGGAAGATGAGGTTGAATGCGTCACTAACTTGTTGGTGAGTCATGTTTACTTGTATGTGAGTATAATGTCCTCCTGGCCGAATTTCGGCCACGGCGGCCAGTCTCAACAGAGATTAACCATCTGCGCGGGACATATTATAGTGCTCAAGTGTGTGTGCAAACACAGAAGCACTTTCTATTCCATCACTCTCATGATCCGATGGAACGCCTAGCGACACGACCGGAAACAGGTCAGGTTCAGGACCGACGGCTTTACCTGCTCGAGGCACGGGAGTTATTTATAATACCGCCAGTTGTTGCTTATGTTGTTAGCTATCTCGTCCTGCGAGGTTGTTGGTGTTTTACAAGTCACCCTATATATTTGTAAATAGGCATATTTGTTAATGGCGTTGATTGTACAGACGCCAGCACATCAGCCCCAATCACCATCACCCCAATCTGTCCAATTTCCCGAATTGAAAGCGAGCCTTATGCTTATGTGATAAAGTTGAAAATCTATAAAAGAAATTTGACAGATTGGGGTAGCTGGATGTGCTGGCGTATGTACTTATAATCGCGAAGTTATCATTTCCTTTAACGTAGAAACTAATTAGTACTTAAGTCATCGTAATATTCCCAACAGTGTACTTAAACAGTATCTTATTGACTAACCATACCTATCTGTTTACCCATTAAATATTTGAAGAGATAGTATATATACTAAGAGTATTACAAGTACAGACTTGAATAATCCTCACTTCCTTAATGCTCGTGATTGCCTTGTATGTCTAAATTAATATCTGCCAGACACTGAGGTCCTGGGTTCAAGTCCCGGTGTCGGGCCAGCGAGCAATTTTGGGATTTTTCTTCAAGTGTTGTGTAAACACCAAGTTAATATAAATTAATATACTAACATGACCCGAAATCAAAATCTTACTCTCATGATCCGATGGGACGACTAGCGACACGACCGGAAAGAGGTCAGCTATAGGACCGACGGCTTTACGTGCTTTCCGAGGCACGGCGGTTTAATACCGCCAACTCCCAGACTTCGGGCTGATACTTAGAAATTACATTTTGTGTAAAAATCCCAAAATCACGTTTTACTCGAACCTGGATTTGAACCCTCATTATTTGCGGTTCCTACCGCTAGACCAACGAGGCAGTCAAATGGATAATTCCCCATGGATAATGGTAGCAAGGAGGTGTACTAATATCTATGTTACTAGAAATAATAATGTATACTACTATATTACTACAAACATGTTCAGACTATTTACAAGCGCTTTTTTATAGTCTACGTGAATAAAAACCTTTTTTACTTTATTTTATTTTATAGAAGAAAATATAGCTAAGTCCACTAACGTATTAGCGGAAATGACAGCAACTACAATCCTGTCATCCAATCACTTAAATGCCGTTTCAGAAAAGAACGTATCCAGGTAAAAGTGACCTTATTACGTTTGTACAGAGTAGTATTAACCGTGGCATATTTCACTACATTACGGCTTTTTAGCTTGTGCACGGCAGAATTTGTTTCTGAAAGAAAGTGATCAGAGTGAATACGTGCTCCGCATGCGTACTGCTGACCTGGACAGGTGGCCGGCGCGTACCAATTCTGAACACGTCGCTTTGTTTTTGAAGTTCCAATGTCTTGTCAATGTCGAAGCAATCATAACACAATGAAAGTTAACAAAACTACTCCACGTTGGACTAGCGGTAGCGTGTTCACCCGTAGAGAACGAGGTCCAGGGTACAAAGCCCGGGTCGGGCCAAAAAGTGATTTTGGGATTTATTCTGTAAGGAAAATTTCTCAGTATCAGCCCGAAACAGCTAAATGTCTATCTATGACAGATTGCTAAGCTAAGCAGGATAAATTAAAAAAATAA
The DNA here is from genome assembly GCA_951640165.1 of Pseudoips prasinana. Lineage (NCBI taxonomy): Eukaryota > Metazoa > Arthropoda > Insecta > Lepidoptera > Nolidae > Pseudoips > Pseudoips prasinana. The sequence continues at coordinate 8,584,133 of OX621259.1, read as the reverse complement.
TAATAATAATAAAAAAAAAAAAAAAAAAAAAACGATCAGCCCGAAGTCTGGTAGTTGGCGCTATTATACTCCTCGGAGAGCACGTAAAGCCTGAACTCTTTCTAGTCGTATCGCTAGTCGTTCTATCGGATCATGAGAGTGATGGAATAGAAAGTGCTCCTGTGTTTGCGCAAGTCCCGCGCAGATGTGATAGTCTCCATTGATCCATTCAGACAATATGTAGTTAAATATAAATTTCGATAATTAAACCTAAACATAATCCTTGACAATAACTTAATACAAGCTAGCTAAATATCACTACTATTGTAAAATAAATTTTTAACAATTTTTAAAACAAAGTTTTAACAATCCGTGTATCTAAATATCTTTAATAAGTAAATAGATATAATAACTGTATTTCATGTTCTGACTATTTACAAGCGCTTTTTTTAAAACAACGTGAATAAAAATCTTTTATATTTTATTGAGACTGGCCGCCGTGGCCGAAATTAGGCTAGGAGGACATTATTATATTTAGTCTGTATAATATATGTAGGTAGGAAATTTGGCGCTATGTTCTTACATAGCGACATGTTTCCTACCTAGATATTGATAGGTGATTACCTAGATATTGAGACTGGATTAACATATGAGTCAGAGCGAGGATATTATGTTATCAAGAGATTACATAATATCCTCGCTCTGACTCATATGTTAATCTAGGGACAATGTCACACAGATCGTCCTAGCCCCAAACTAAGCAAAGCTTGTACTATGGGTACCAGGCGACGATATACATACTTATATAGATAGATAGATAGATAAATACTTATATACATAGGAAACATCCATGACTCAGAAACAAATATTCGTGCTCATCACATAAATATTTGCACTTACCGGGATTCGAACCCAGGACCACCAGACTCCGTAGGCAGGAGCACTACCAACTAGGCTACGGTGACCGTCTATAATCAATCCGTCTATAATTACGTCTCAATATCTAGGTAGGAAGGTAGCAATATGAAGAGATAACATAATATCCTCGGTCTGACTCATATGTTAATCACGTCAGACATTCATCACGATTGAAATGGAACAAAGCGATTTGTATTGGGTCATAGTTATTTTTAAAATATTCTATTCTACTATGACTAGTTTTAGTAAACACCCAAACGTGAAAGAGAACTTCCGATTTGGTTTCCAATAATTTTTATGGAGTGACAACCACGAACCGGAAGACGCTGCGTGGGCAGACCCAGTACAATGCACCGATAGTAATAAAATAATAAAAATATATATCTGTTGGGACAGTAATTATTGACATACATACGGCCATCCGATCCCAAACTAAGCAGAGCTTGTACTATGGAAACCAGATAACTGATATACTCTATTTTTTATACATACTTAAGTAGATAGTTACACCCAGACTCAGGACAAACAGACATGTTCATGCACACGAATATCTATCCTGGGTGGGAATCGAACACACAACCTTCTGGGTGAAAAGTAAGCATTGGTAAACCACCGTCGATCTTTGTGTTATAAGAACGAGTATTTGTTCTGTATCTGGGTGTAATTTATATATGAGTAGGTGTACCCGCTGTTTTAGAATAGAATACTATTTATTGCATACACAAGCAGGATAAATTGGTAGGACAAAAAATAATAATACAATCAAGTACAATGGGTGGTCTTATGGCATTTAGAGATTTCTTCTAGACAACCTTTGGATGGATAGGAGATGTAATTGTTTTAAAACGTGGCTGTGTAACAAATGAAGTAGTGGATTAATAGATTAAAAAATAAAAAAGGTTTTTATTCACGTAGACTTTAAAAAAGCGCTTGTTAATAGTCAGAACATGTTTGTAGTAATATAGTTGTAACATTTATAAAATTTATTAGATAATAGCAATGATATTTAGGTAGCTCGTATCAAGTTATAGTCAAGAGATTATGTTTAAGTTTAATTATCTAGTTTAAGTCTAATATTTTTACTACATATTGCTAACTACCTATGTCTACATATATGATAAACATAAATACATACATAACCCGTTTAACGTTGTGAATTATAGCCTTTGTGTTATATACTCTTACGATATACTCGTATGTATGTATATGCTATATAACTACAAAGTTTCATCACAATCAGTTCGGTAGTTATTGGGTGGAAGAGTAACAAACATCTATACTCACAAGCTTTCGCATTTATAGTATATAGTAATATATATTTAATATATATATATATATATTTAGTCAGTCACCGTAGTCTGTGTGACATTGTCCCTAGATATTATTATTATTATTTAAGAATAAGTAGGTATGTTAATCAGTTGTCTGGTTGCCATAGTACAGGCTCTGCCTAATTTGGGATCATATAGTAGTGTAATAGTTCTCAAAAGGTATGTATTATTATTATTCACTTAAACCAGTGTCAATAGAAACACTCGCAAGTCAAACCTTGCTTCTATATTCGTCGTGAGTTGATCATACTCCAGTGGGTATCTGTGAAACCCATCGGAATGTCTTGCATAACATCTATTAATAAACCCTCCGTCCTTTATCATCTATTTAGTTAATATATTCAAACACTTGAATCTCCAAGTTTTTGGATACATTTATTCAGCGTTTGGGAATTCAGCTGCAAGCAATAGAATTTTATTTTTATTACATACTAGCTGTGCCCCGCGGTTTTACCCGCGTTAAACTTTATAAATTATCACAGCTCCTCCCCCGTAGGTGATAGAGTGATAATATGTAGCCTATATTTTGACCCGACCTCTTAGTAATATTCATGCAAAATTTGAAGTAAATCCATGCATTACTTTTTGATTTTAGCCCGGACATAATATGATGATACAGACAAAAAAAACCAACTTCTAAATTATATATTATTAGCTTCGAAATCTATCGTAGATCACGCCCCAAGTATCCTTTAAAAAAAAAATTCAATGTAACGTATTGACTTCCCTACGATTTTATTCAGTCACCGTTGGCTCATCCCGTGGGGGGCGTAGAATTCGACCCGAGGGAATATCTACCAGAGGACGCGCAGCAGCTTCCTTCTGAGTACTATGAGCATCTTACTGCGATCGCCAACACATCTGACAAGTATGGCGATTATGGCTTCCCATTGGTGAAATAATTCTGAAAATCGGTTCAGTAGATCCAGAGATTACCCCTTACAACGTCACAAACTCACAACCCCGCAAACTCACAAATGTTACCTCTTTATACCGAAAGTTTGTGAGCATGGATGAATAGATGTTTGTTACCCTTCACGCAAAAACCGCCGAACAGATTTTGATGAAACTTTGCAGTAATCCTACTAATATCATAAATGTCAAAGTTTGTGAGTATGGATGTTTGTTACTACTATCACACAAAAACTACCGAACGGATTCTGATAAAACTTTGTAGTTATATAGCATACATACATACATACATAGACTCACGCCTGTTTCCCAGAGGGGTAGGCAGAGTCTACGGACTTCCATTTGTCACGATCTTTGCATACCTCTTTCGCATCGAATAATAAAAAAATATAAGCAGCATTTAATATAGCATATATATCTAAATAGCACATAGGCTATAATTTATTAAGTTCGACGCGGTTAAAACCGCGGGGCACCAGCTATTTGAGATATAGTTTGGTATTCATTCCCCAATGATTGCTCTCCAAAGATCCCGTTACGATCACTTGAAGACATCAAACCATATTGAACACCCACCCAACATTTGCTTATCTTTCTTCGCATTGTAGTGTAAATATTCACACCGCAAGCCTACATTAAGTCAGTTCCATTCTATAGAAGTCCGATTCTTCATTTTCATTGGCCTTTGTGACTTGTGTGAAGTCATCATTGCGGTCTGCCGTACGACGCACGGCCTCATACAGCAATAGCATCACTAAATCGCCGTAACAGAAAAGGAACTATCAAGGTAAATGGCACTTTATCAAGGTTGGCTAGAGTATCATTTGCAATGGCAAATTACGGCTCTTAAGCCTATATACGGATGTATTGTAGCCGCAATAATATGAAATACGTAATGATATTAAGTTATACCTTCTATTCATGGTTTTCCTATGAGTGTTTCAGTGCGCCTTTGGTCTAGCGGTAGCGTGTATAACCGGAGACAATGGGGTCCTCGGTTCAAATTCCAGGTCGGATAATTATGGGATTGTTTCTGTTACAAAAAATTCTCAGTATGTAAGGAGAGCAGTTATAATAAAAATAATATCCTGGGACTTTATTTACACACGGCCATCTGTTCCCAAACTAAGCAGAGCTTGTACTATGGAAACCAGATAACTGATATACTACATATACTACTTTTCTTTCGTAAATACATACTTATTTAGATAATTACACCCAGACTCAGGACAAACAGACATGTTCATGCACACAAATATCTGTACCGGGTGGGAATCGAACCCACGACCTCCAGCGTGAAAAGCAAGCATTAGCCAACCACGCCAACAGGCCCGTCAAGTTATAGCTTGCGTTCATAAAACTGATATTTATATTATCCTTCTTGCATGGGCATATTTTTTGCACATGCAAGAAGGACAATACAGATAGAGACAATACAGATAGGGCAGAGAGGCTCTCAAATGGACACCATTAACTGGAAGATAAAACGAGGGCAGACCCTACAAGAACGCTGTAAAAAAAAAATAAAAAAGGTTTTTATTCACGTAGACTTTAAAAAAGCGCTTGTAACTAGTCAGAACATGTTTGTAGTAATATAGTTGTATACATTATTATTTCTAGTAACATAGATATTTAGGTACACATTGTATTGATTGTATGAAAACATTTATAAAATATATTTTATAACTAGCTGTGCCCCGCGGTTTTACCCGCGTTAAACTTTATAAATTATCACAGGACCTCTCCTGTAGGTGATACCGTGCTTATATGTAGCCTATATGTTGACACGACCTCTAAGTAATATTCATGCAAAATTTGAAGTAAATCCATGCAGTACTTTTTGAGTTTAGCCCGGGCATACATACGTCCGTATGTATGTCCGGGAAACAGACACACAGACAAAAATCTAAAAACTATATTTTTGCCTTGATATCGATTGTAGAACACGCTCCAAGTATCCTTTAAAAAAAATATTCAATGTACAGTTTTGACTTTCCTAGGATTTTATTATATGTATAGATAGCAATGATATTTAGCTAGCTCGTATCAAGTTATTGTCAAGAGATTATGTTTAATTATCTAGTTTAAGTCTAATATTTTAACTACATATTGTCAATGGTTCTGTCTATATTAAGGTATTATTATGCTGTAAACCGCTGGATGCATGTTGCGTAAGACCAGTCATTGTGGGGATCCTTAAAGAGGCCTTTGTCCAACTGTGGACGGTATCAAACTCTTTTATTGGGCAATAAGATTCTATAACAAACTTCCCAATGATATTAGAGAATTGTCTACGAATAAGTTTAAAAGAATTATTAAAGCCAAATTGTGTAACAGGGCATATTACAAAATTTCTGATTATTTAAGTGACAAAAGTGCTTGGGATTGAGTTGTTCTGAGTCAACACACATGATTGTAATTAATCTTAAGTATAAAAATAAAAAATAAAATAAAAAACACTTTATTGTACACAAAAAATAAAAGAACATTTAACAATGAAACATTAATTATAATGTACAATGGGCGGTCTTATCGCATAAAGCGATTTCTTCCAGACAACCTTTGGATGGATAGGATTTAAATGTGTAAAAATGCCGGGGATGGTCCAACAAAGTGTGGTACATAGGTAAAAAAGAAGAAAAGAGATAATTAAAAAGGTATACTAAAAACTAAAAATATGTTAAAGATCATATTATTATTACTCATACATATACGTAAATAAAATACTATATTATACTATACTATAAATATGATACTATATTAAAATACTATATTCAAATAAAATTAATTAATAATTATTATTATGATAGAGACAGATAGTGGTCTTTCACAAGTTTTTTGAAGCTTACTATATTCTGAGAGCATTTAATAGAAAAAGGTAACTCATTCCACAAACGAGTTGCTTGGACAGCAAATGATTTGTCCATAAAGATGGAAGAGTGCGCTGGAATGTGCAATTTAAGGTTTTCTGATGATCGTAAAAGCCTCGAATGTGTGTCACAAAGGAATTTAAAACGTTCTTTAAGATATGAAGGAGTAGTGGGGTTGAAAAGTATATTGAATAATAAAGCGAGAATATGGGCATTCCGACGAAAGCGAATTGGCAACCACTTGAGCTTGGCACGAAACTCGGAAACATGATCATATTTGCGTAAGCCAAATATGAATCTGATACAAAAATTTTGGAGTCGCTCAAGTTTATCAAGTTGTTCTTGTGTGAGATCAAGATAGCTGACATCGGCATAGTCGAGAATCGGTAAGAGAAGTGATTGTGCAAGGGCAGTTTTAGTGGTTATGGGTAGGAAGTTTCGAAGACGTCTTAGGGAACCAGCGGATGCAAAAAGTTTTCGACTCACTGTCTTTAATTGTGGACCCCAAGATAGAGTGTTGTCTATTATTATCCCCAGGTTCTTTACTTGCTTGCTAAATGGGATCAGAACACCATCGAAATTAATTTGGGGGATGCTGGACCAATCTACCCTGGAAACCATTCGAGAGCTGCCCACGACAATGGCCTGGGTTTTCAATGGATTAACTCGGAGACCATACTCTTGACTCCATTTACATATCTTAGCGAGATCATTGTTTATTAAGTTGATAGTTTCCGTAAGTGTAGCTAGTGGAGTATGAGTATAAATTTGGAGATCATCAGCATAAAGATGGTAGGATGAGGTTAGGTGTCGGGAGATCGTGTTAATAAAAATTGCGAAGAGTAACGGAGAAAGCACGCCACCCTGAGGCACGCCGGTTGTTGTACTGCACCATGAAGAAAAACAATTTTCAATACGAACTCTTTGCCGGCGGCCGAACAGGTAAGTACGGAACCAATCAATTACAGTTGGAGATATGTTAAGAGAGTTTAAAATACCAAGGAGAATGTCGAAATCTACCGAGTTGAAAGCGTTACTAAAATCAAGAAGAATGAGAACTGTTAGATTCCCATCCTCCATGGCCTTTCTTATGTCATCCGTAATATGAACAAGGGCAGTTACGGTACTATGGCCGGGACGGAAACCTGATTGCATCGGGTTGAGGAGATGGTTTCTGCAAAGGAAGGAGCTAAGTTGGTTGGAAACAAGGCGTTCCAGGACTTTTGACAGGAAAGGGAGTATAGAAATGGGACGGTAATCTGAAAATGATTCAGGATGTTTGGTTTTGGGTAAGGGAGTGACTTGGGCAGCTTTCCATGCTGTCGGGAAGCAGCCACTGGAAATGGAATAGTTAAAGATATGGGATAGAACAGGAAGGATTTCATCAAGGATAGGGAGAACCATATTACGGGTGACATTGTCACTTCCAACCGCGTTAGATGATATCGACAGAATGCTCTTCTTAACATCACAATCTGTAAATTGATTAAAAACGAATGGAGAGTAAGTAGGAGTAGGAATAGATGAAAGATAGTTAAGAGTATTAGTTTTGGTTGTTCCATTAAAATTGGATGACGCAGAGGAAAAATGCTGATTAAGCGAATCAATATTTAATGTTTTAGGAATTGAATCTTTACTTTTTCCCACTCCTAAGGATCTGAGAAATTTCCAAATCCTTGCCGGATCGTCATTTTCAACAGATTTATGAATATTTTGGCGCTGTGCATTCCTACACATCTTATTGCTGAGATTCCGAACGGCAACGTACTTTTCTTTAGTTAAGGCTGAAGGCCGACATTTATATCTACTTTTCGCTGCTGCTTTTCGAGCCATAATGTTTTTTATTTCGACGGTTAGCCAAGGAGCCGGGAGATGCTTTACCTTTATGGCTCGTATTGGAGCATAAATATCATATAAAGCAATCAGCTGGGAAGTTAGTACGTTAACTTGGTCGTTGACTGAAGTTGAGTCTAAGAGTGCACTCCAATTAATGTTATTAGCAGCTTCTCGTAGTTTCTCGATGTTCATACCACTAAAATTGCGTTGCAGAAGAATTTTCGACTTTGGCTTTGGAGGACGGATTTCATATGAAAGATAGATTAAATCGTGATAAGAAAACACATCAGCTGAGCACTGTCCGTGCTTAGAGACGTGATCACGAGAAGAAATGATAATAAGATCAAGTAAAGAGGGAGTGGCGTTAGGGAAACGATGTGTAGCATTTAAAGGAAGGCAGAAAAGGTTAGTGGAATCAATTATCGATTGAAGAGAAGAAGTACGGGAGTCATTTTTAAGAAGGCATGTGTTAAAATCACCCATGACTATAGTGTGACTGTAAGAAGGTGTTAGATTTTCTAAAAGTGTCTCAAAAGACGAGAAATAATTAATGCGAAGAGAAGGGCAATAGTATACTCCTAATAAAACCTTTGTGTGATGTAATTCAACCTCTATAAAAAGGTGCTCACCAGCATTTAATGGAGGCTGCGGTGACGTGTCAACAATAGTAAAATTAATGTAATTGCGCAGATATATTGCTACGCCTCCACCACCTCCGATCACACGGTCGTTACGTATTAGGTTAAATCCAGGAAGAGAATAAGAGATAGATGGAAGGCAAGATTTTAACCAAGATTCAGATACAAGAATAGCGTGGATGTTCTTACAGTCCAAGTTAGCCAGCATATCAGGGAAGTGTGCCGGAATGCTTTGGGCATTTATGTGGACCACATTGAAGTTCTTAGGAACATCAGAAAATTGTGAAACAAGCATGTCCCCAAGGGAGGGAATGCTTATAAAACTTGAATCACTATCCGCAGTCATAAAACTATCGTTATCACTATCACAATCCAAAAATGACATAATAAATAGATAAAATAAATATACTACAAATAAATAAATAAAATAAAATAATAATTAAAAATAAGTAAGTAAATACGATAAATGAACAATAACTGTAAAACTAATTTAACTTTAGCTATCCACCTGCCAGTTGTAGTGTCGTAGAGAATACAAAACAAAGAAAATAAAAGTATAAATCTTGATCGGTAAAGTATTCGAGAATATCGAGCACCATGAACAATATGTTACATTTCTATCAAAAAACATAGACAACGACATGGAACGCAACGTAAACATTCATAGACAAATTAACGGGTATATACTCTTTGACATAAACATGACATTCACAAAATGTTGACGAATATTATTGTTTACTTTATATTTATGAGGGTGCTGCGATATTCACCTTTAAGATGTAAACAAGGAAAGTTACAAAATGGTACAAGGAAAGAGTTACTTCTTTGTTGCATTTCTTCTCGTTCGTGGAGCGGAGATAGTTTTATCAGGGACCTCGGGTGGTTTCGGAGCTTCTGTCGAGATATTATTGACATCTTCCACTGTAACAACCCGGTGCCGCGTACCAGAAGGACTGATAACGAAGACATGGCCACCCTGACTGAAACATTTCGTGATACCAAACTTCAAACGTCCAGCAATAAACGCGGAGTGCCTAGTGGTGGTCAGGAATTCTGAGATAGTGACTCCCGATCCTTTTAGCTTAGTCTTTGAGGACCAGGCCTTATCTCGGACCGTGACACATTGAAATTTACACAGGATCGGTCGAGGTTTGCTACAAGTGCTGCGACGACCCATTCTATGACACCGCCTGATATCATTGCTTGTGAATCCACTCATCATCAGCTGGGATTGTGCTACGTTCACTATACTTTGTGATACATCTTCACTGTCACTGTCATCCTCCTCAATTCCATGAAACAGCAAGATTTTCCTCCTCCCTCTCATTTCCAAATTATCCACATTGCGAGTCAAGATATCAACCTGCTTTTGAAGAATATTTATGGTGTCCAGAAACTGCGATTTATAAGCAGTGAAATCAGCAGCCAGTGAGTTGATGGAGAGGGAACCAGAGCCAGCTGCCTTGCTTAGCTCAGCTTCCACACTAGCACACTTTGCAAAAAACTCCTTCCTCAAGCTAGTGATGGAATCTTGCACTGTCACTGCCATTGTGAATTTTAGGCCGAGTGTTTATGTGCTAATAAGTGGCTGAAAGTTGATGAAAACACTGAACTGGCAGGTGGGAGACTTTAGAAATTATTTTTTATCATTAGTTATTTAGATATATAACTGGAATTAATTTTATAATAATTGTATGTTTCATTTTAAAAAAGGATTCCTACTGAGTTTTCTGGCAGTGTTTCTCAGTAGCTGCCACGTCATGCACTGCACGGTAGGGTAAAAAAATATGACGATTCCACATAAATGTAATTCTTTTACGGAATAAATGAATTTTGATTTTGATTGATTTTATTTTTTTTATTCAGCTGACTATTACGAGATTTAAGACTACCACGAGATAAAAAATCTCATGATGTTAAACTTAGAAGGCACCATAAAATAAGAGTTCCACAGTTTATAGTTGTTTTTATTGTAGTTTATAGACGACGACGGATGGGGCAGACTATTTTTGGACTACGGAAATCCTGGACAAGATTGAGAGAATTGGTATGATGTTATTACGCCATAGCGTAGCGTAGCATCGCATGATACTATAACATAAAAAGTGACGGGAAACTCAGGATTTCTTACAACTGATAGTTATAGATAGAATAGTAGATGGTATCATAAAAAAAGATTTTAAAAACAAAACGTCGACTTTAAGACTACCTAAAAAGTAGTGTAAAATAATTTCAGCTGTGTAATTTTTTTTATTGGGCCTAGTCCCTCCCCCGTAGCCACCACTGCAACTCCTGTAAGCCAGGATCAACAGTGGCACACAATGAAATGACACTGAGCGGTGAGGCTCAGGCATGTCCCGGGGAATTGGCTTTAACTGTCTTTGATCCCGCAAGGAATTTAATCAGGAAGAAAAAAGGAGGATTTAGGAAGTGGAACTATTTATTTATTAAAATGAATAGTTCCACTTCCCTCAGCTATGTAAGTTATAATATACAACATGTAACGTAATTAACGCACACTCTCAGACACCCCAATTAGAATATTATGTTGTAATCATAATACATACACTGAATTTTTTATTTAACATGTATATCATTGTTATTTACTAAATTGGTTTCTTGGATTAAAGTTTAATTTTCTTTATTTTGTATTGAATGATGGAATTTGTATGAATACAAATAAAACTGCGATTTTAAAAACCTTTCTTATTACTTTTACTTGCGATCCATTTCAATTTGTTTTGACTGTACAGGGTTAATATGTAAATAATTGCCGTAGTTTTAATTATTTTGGAATAAAAAATTACCTATATTAAAAATGATATAAATCGATTCAATAAACGATTTTGAACAAACTATTTTCAGGATGTGCGTTAATTAAGTTACAAGTTGTATAAAGTTGGTGACGCGCCTGTTGGTCTAGTTCGATTCCGGTGCGCGACAACTATTGGTACCCATAAATAGTTGTCCTGAGTCTGGATGTACTTTGTGTCTGTCAATTATATGTTTGTAAAGAAGGATGGTTGGTTCAGGTTGTGGAGACTGGAGCCGGTACTAGGTTAACCCTGTGTTACAAGTCTCCAGGCCTCCACCTCGAGCAGTTGAGATATTTTCCTGAACTAAATTTACACTGTGGTAGTCTCCTTATTGTAGACTAGCTGTGCCCGCAACTTCGTCCGCGTGTTAATTAGTTTGTTTTTTCAAAAATAAAAGATTTTTCTAAAATAAAAGTAGCCTAAGTTACTGCTTATTACATCACCTACCTGTCAATAAAAGTCCCGTCAAAATCGGTCCAGCCCTTTCAGAGATTAGCCGGAACAAACAGACAGACAGACAAAAATTTTAATAAATGTTATTTTTGTGTATGTAAACATGTATTAAAAACGGTTTTTGCAATATTACAAACAGACATTTTATTTATTTGTATAGATGTATAGATAAAACAAACAATTCTGCCTACACCGTGACAGAGCGATTAATTTAACTGGTTTAAAAAAAATCTCTCGAAGTTTTTTTTTTAGCTAAGCTTCAGATAGTACTTAAAGCTGTCGGTCCCGGTTGTAGCCATTAGGCAACAGTCGTAAAGCCATGTCTGAGGCCTACTGGGCGGCTTGAACAACTCTGACACTAGGGTAACCACTACCCATACGATAAGTAAGTATTATAATGCTTGTTACCTTTATTGGTTCGAAACGATTCGCCAACGGTATCGAAGCAAATTTTTAAATCGGCGATTTCAAAGAATTGCATATCTAAGATTAAGTCCTAAAAATTTAAAAAACCATTGATTAAGATTACAGATTACATAAAGTAAATTAAAAATATAGGTTTTATAGATTAAGAAATAACTTGGTACTTGTGAGTGCGTTGACTATGTAGGTTAGCTAGTTTAGGTTCCTCGACGGCGAGGATCGCGGTAGCCCCTTAATATGTGATCGGTGATCCCGTGCAAGTGAGCACACTCTCATTTAGAATTCCCCGTGAGGTGAGGATACGACCCCACGAATGCCTCAGGTATAAGTCGCTTAAATTACTTCTGGTTGAGAGCCTTCTGCGCTAATGACCTGCTCGTTGTCTTCTTTTTAGGGTTCCGTAGCCAAATGGCAAAAAACGGAACCCTTATAGATTCGTCATGTCTGTCTGTCCGTCCGTATTTACAGCCATTTTTTTCCGAAACTATAAGAGCTGTACTGTTGAAACTTGGTTAGTAGATGTATTCTGTGAACCGCATTAAGATTTTTATTCTTATTCTTTATTGAACACAGACACATACATTTAAATAAATTTTACAATTAAAAGTCATATACATAGGCGAGCTTAATTCATACAAAATTTACACAAAAATAGAAAAATAATAATAATTTTAGGGGTTGCCTATACATAGAACTGAAACTCAAAATTTGTTTTTCATCGTACCCTTACATTTGGGGTATCTGTGGATAGGTCTTCAAAAATGATATTGAGGTTCCTAATATCATTTTTTTCTAAACTGAATAGTTTGCGCGAGAGACGCTTCCAAAGTGGAAAAATGAGTGTCCCCCCCCTGTAACTTCTAAAATAAGAGAATAATAAATCTAAAAAAATATATGATGTACATTATATGTAAACTAACAATGAAAATTGGTTTGAATGAGATCTAGTAAGTAGTTTTTTTTAATACGTCATAAACCATAAACAGCAATTTACCTTTCATTTAATCATAATACTTGCTGCTAACATGGAACCCTTCATGTGCGAGTCCGACTCGCACTTGGCCGGTTTTTTTTATATGTAACATAATAGTACTAAATTTAAAAGTAATAGCTTAGTTAATTGTTATTTAATTAAGAATTTAAATGAAATATATGTGATAACACAGACCGTACGCGTACGGACTGACTTATTCATTTTTTTTGTTCCTGTTTTAGACTATGTTTATGTACTGCATTGTGAGCTTGAAAACTACACGTGTGTGTTAATAATTCAACACACATTGCTGCGAAATAGTTGTAATAGTCATGTTTAAAGTGTAGGTTGAACACGCTGCTGCTGGTATCAACGAAGCAGTAATCTATTCATCTTTTACAAGTGTTATGCACACATACATACAAACTGAATGTAAATCGAAGTCTTTAAATTTATTTAATAATTAAATATTGTGTAATTATTAAATAAATTTAAAGACTTCGATTTACATTCAGTTTGTTTAATAAATTAAAATTATTTTTTTATGTGTAAGACATTTGCACGCCGAAAGGCTAATATGGAACTGTAATAATAATTAGAAATAAGAACATTGTAAGACCCATATTTCTGCAAATAAAATAATTTGAATTTGAATATACGTGAAAGTTTGTAAGTATGGATGGATGGATGTTTGTTACTCTTTCACGTAAAAGCTACCGAATGGATTTTAATGATACATACTATACATCAGAATAACACATAGGCTAAAATTCATAAAGATATTGTGTGAATTATCCAAAATATGACGATAAGTGTCAAGTAGGAAAAAATCTACCATCTGCGAGCTATTCCGGCGTGCACTGCCAACACCGCTAGAGGTACACATCCTACAAATATTATTAATGCGAAAGTGTGTGAGTATAGATTGTACCTATGGATGTATGTAGGTTACTCTTTTACGCCAAACTTACTTTAACGCGGGTGAAACCGCGGGGCCTAGCTGGTACATACATACACAACAAAGATAGTATAGTAGACCTACTTAAGTAGGCACTTACGTTGATTTCCGTACCTACGTTTCCACGGCTCGGCAAAAAGCAAGGCATTCCGTCACCCCCGTACGTAACACCGTAATCCATGTGTAGATTCCCATCATCATACATAACACATGTTCACTCACAGGCAGCTCTAATTTCTGTTTTCTTAAAATATTTTTTTTTAATAAATAATAATAATATCCTGGGACATTATTTACACATGGCCATCTGATCCCAAACTAAGCAGAGCTTGTATGGAAATCAGATAATTGATATATAATACTTTTTTTTTGTAAATACATACTTATAATAGATAATTATTGACACCCAGACTCAGGGCAAACAGACATGTTCATGCACACAAATATCTGTCCTGGGTGGGAATCGAACCCACGACCTCCGGCGTGAAAAGCAAGCATTTGCCAACCATGCCAACAGGCTTGTCGAATTGCGCATAGTTTGTATGACAGTTCAAACCTGATCAACAGGGGCAATTTTCATTATTATTATAATAGTAACTGTGCCCCGCAGTTTTACCCGCGTTAAACTTTATAAATTATAGCCTATGTGTTAATCCAGGATGTCGGCAAACTCCATACCAAATTGAAATCGCTCCAGCCGTTTAGAAGTGAACAAGTAACAAACATACACACTCACAAACTTTCGCCTATATAATATTAGTGTAATAGTCCATGTGTTATGCGGATATAAGCTATATTACTACAAAGTTTCGCCAAAATCCATGCCGTAGTTTTTGCGTGAAAGAGTAACAAACATACACACTCACAAACTTTATAATATTACTACTACCCAACACTACTCCACGCGGACGTAGTCGCAGGCACAGCTAATCAATGATATAATTAATATAGGATTCTCGACGGAAAATTTACATTTATGAATATGCACATTTGAATCTAATTCTGTCAGTTTTATAATAAAATTGATAACAGACAGTTATTCCATGGTATTAGGTACAGACGCCAGCACATCCAGCTACCCCAATCTGTCAAATCTCTTTTATAGATTTTCAACTTTATCGCATAAGCATACGGTTTACTTTCAATTGGGGAGACAGATTGGTGTAGATTGATGTGCTGGCGGCTGTAGAAGCGTCGCTTTGTATCTTATGGTGACCTGGTCAGTGACCCCGCTAATGTCTCAAGCACTTATTGTTCATTATAACGCCGACGCGTGAGCGGGCCGAGCCACGCGGCGACGCCCGATTCGCAACATTGAAGAAACAAATGCGAAGTAGTATTAGGCCGTATTAGGGATATCCTTCTTGGGGTACAGTCAACGTCATCTAGGTATAGACACACCTTTTTTTTACGTGGTAGATATGTTCATGTCGCATTTACGTCGCGCAGGCGACGGGGTATGTAGCGCTTCCCACTAAAACCACCACGGTAGCCTCACAGTGGTTGTAGCGGGGACCCTGGGTACTCATGAACGATCACACCACTCTCACCCGTCTCACAAGCGTGTTTAGGCAACCTGAGCTACCGCAGGTTACCTCTTCCAGGGACACCTAAACTAAGAAAACTACTCTTACTAAAAGGCATAACATGGGGGTGGATTTCAAACAGCCAGTCCGCCATCTTGGCGAGGCCGCCATATTAGATTTGTAATGACGTTTCTTAGCTAGTCATGTATTGTCATCAGAACTCAAGCATGTGCAAAATTTCATCCTAATCGGAGATCGGGAAGTGGGTCAAATTAAGATTCCAAGATTTTCTTACGTTACAAGTTAAGCTAATAAAAGCGAGTTAAAAATGAGGCGCAACGTCGATTTGCTGTCAAAAAGGTCTGATCGCTGACGCGAAATGCATCATACACGATATGGGCCGGAAGATCTCTTTATAAGACTTAAAGAAATCTTTATAGAGACTTAATTATTGTTTAATAAAATCTTTATAAACGAGAAATAATCGTAACAATAAAACCACATGTAGGCAACAAAACCACCACAATTTAAGGCACGTTTCTACAAAACAGCTGTGTTTGCTCTAATTGACCGAGTTTTGAAGTCAATTGAGTCAAGGTTTACTTTGAATACAGTTTAGAAGAGAACTATAATAAATTATTTTTTTAACTGATATGCGAAGTCCGAAAGTAGAGCGTGTTGGTCTATCTTCGGATTTCTATACAAAGGAAGACGACCTCATTATTTATGAATAATAAAGTCGTCGGAAGTGGCAGTGCAGGGCACATAGTTCGTAGAACCGACCTGCAGCAGAAAGGTTTGTGAGTGGCGACTATGAAATGGAAGACGCAGAGGATCTTCCAGGAGGCAGGAGGTCGCTGGAAACCGCGTATAGCGCAAGACCGGCAATTGTGGAGATAATTGAAGGAAGCCCTTCTCCACTGAACATCTCTCGGCTGATATGATAATAAATAAGGTCGTCTTACTCCGTGGTCGTGGCTACTTTAAAAAAGTACTTATGCTTTTGGCAAAATAAAAACAACTGTTATATCGCTCGTATCGTATCAGTTAATATCGTGATATTTGATGATATATTCGAACGTTATCGAGTGGTGTTGCAATCAATAAACATATCAGATATCTACTTGGCGATAATATTGGCAGAGTAACGTGACTGGTTAGGGCACGTTCTGTGTAAAAATATTTAAATACTTTACTACTTTACTGGCAGGCCTTTTGGTCTAGTGGGCAGTGTCGATCCCCACCCAGGCCAAATCTTTGTGTGATGAGCACGATAATCTGTTCTGTTCTGGTTGTAATTTATCTGTAACTAGCGGCCCGGTACGTGCTTCGCTACGTATAAGGCATGAATAAAATGATTATCAAGTTCATTTATTCAAACAAAAAAATATTTTAAATTGCTAAAAGATGTTGATTTTACACTTTTTCAAGCCTTTAATGAAATTTTCTCTACGTACAAACCTTCCCTGGACTTCCACGAATAATTCAAGACCAAAATTAGCCAAATCGGTAAAGGCGTTGTTGAGTTATAACATTACAACGAAAAGTGGCATTGATTTTTATATACATAGATATGTATCTGCACCCCATATCGTCCCGTGGGGGGCGTAAAACTAGTCCCGAGGGAATATATACCAGAGAACGGGCAGCAGCGTTTTCAAGAGTACTATGACCATCATACTGCGATCACCAACACGTCTGCCAAGCGTGGCGATTATAGCATAAATAAAATAAAATAAAAAAGGTTTTTATTCACGTAGACTTTAAAAAAAGCACTTGTAAATAGTCAGAACATGTTTGTAGTAATACAGTTATTATTTCTAGTTACTTACTACAGATATTTAGGTACATAGAATGTCAAAACATTTATTTTATAATGGTAGTGATATTTAGCTAGCTTGTATTAAGTTATTGTCAAGGAGATTATGTTTAGGTTTAATTATTGAAATTTATATTTTACTACATATTTTCCGAATGGTTCTGTCTATATTAAGGTACGAATTCAGTATTATTATTATAACGGACCTTGTGTTTAAAACGACGGTCGCGCATATCTTTCCAAATAATGGATACAACTCCATTGTATAAATCTTTTGGGGGCGCTCATAGCCAGATGCTCTCACCGGTCCGTAAGTGATTGGCGAGCTTAAGCAACTAGGCTCGCGGTCAGTCCATAGATAGGTGACCGCCAAAGTGGTTTAAATTGTGAGTGTCTCCGTGCTTCGGAGGGCACGTTAAGCCGTCGGTCCCGGTTGTAGCCATTAGGCAACAGTCGTTTAGACATATCAAAGGCCTACTGGGCGGCTTGAAGAACTCTGACACCAGGGTAACCACTGCCCATACGATAAGCAAGCAAGCAAGCAATCTTTTGGAGAGGCTTTTGTCGTGCAGTGGACGTCATTCGGTTGACATGATTATGTATCTCACATCAATACAATACAAAAATGTTTATTGCATTATTACACAGATGTTATACAACAAATTTGTTCATCATCAGCCTGATGTCGTACACTCCTGGACACAGTCTCCCCCAAAGTCTTCTATAACGTTGCCATTTGGAGGGATCAGCCTTAGTCAGGTTTGTCTTGCGAGTTGGCGACCGCAGTATGGTGTTAGTTATAACTGTGTACTAACGAACACAGGAGGCGCTGTTGTCCGACTATCTGATATATCCCTTTTTTATGCAAAGTGTAGGTTTGCGCTTGACCCCGATCTCACCTGATGGTAAGTGAAGATGTGGTCGAAGGTGGTTCACTCTAACCTTGAATAAACCCATGTTATATGAGTCTGGAAACACGTCGTGTGGGAGGGCGTTCAAAAGCTTAGCCGTGCGTATGATGAAAGAGGAAGCGTAGCGCTTCGTACGGCATAATGGGATATCAACAATATAGCAGTGGTGGCCCTTAGTCGACTTTTACGACACCCTCGGGATGACATGGGGTGGCGCTGTTAATCTTTCAAGGCCGGAAACCACACATAAGTAGGTATTTAGAAATATTTAGGTATGTTAATTTTGGTTGCCATAGCACAGGCTCTGCCTAGTTTCCTGGGATTGTTGGCGTTTGGAGGAGAGGATCTCCACTCCTCTTGTATAAGCGGTCCCGGGAAGAGGTAACCTGCTGCAGCTCAGGTTGCCTAAACACGCTTGTGCATGCTGAGGAGGCGGGGGGGGATCGATGCCCCCACCCCTCCCCGGGTGAGAGCCTCGCTGAGGCTTCAGTGTACGGTGGGGGTACTGGTCTGATCGTTCACAAGACCCCGAGCTCACTTAGGACCTTTAAATTGATCCTCGGTGCGTTTGCAGCTGGCTTCTCTAGTTGCAAATCTCTCATTTTATGAGGCCTCTTTACATCTTTCTGTCTCCCGCTTTGCTCTGGAGGGAAGTGGAACTATTCATTTTCTAACTCCTCCTTTTTTCTCTCTTTCTGATTAAATTCGTTGCGGGATCCAAGACAGTTAAAGCGATTCCCCGGGACATGCCTGAGCTTCACCGCTCAGTGTCATTTCATTGTGTGCCACTGTTGATCCTGGCTTACAGGAGTTGCAGTGGTCGGTAAGTGGGAGGGACTAGTCCCGATAAAAAAATAACCCGAGCTCGAGTTCACGAGCCCCTGCTACAAGCTCTGTGTGGCTGGCTACCGTGGTGGTTTTAGTGGGGAGACCTACATACCCCGTCGCCTCCTCAAGCAACGGACATGCGATTTTAACAGTTCCACCACGTAAAAAAAAGTCTCTGCTCTAGTTGGGGATCAGATGGCAGTATATTAGTTGTTCCAAGACATTTAATAATATACGGAATCTGAAGGCCAATGGCCTTTGAGGTGATGAAGACCGGAACATTGCGAAACCGCCGCCGTTTGTGTTCAGACGCTAATTAAGTCAAACGTCTGGCCAAACACGATAAAGAGCATATTTGTGAAACACCAGTATGATTTGACATAGAAAAGGATATCGAAAAGTGAAATACCGGTTTATAATTAGGTTCAGTGCAAACGGGCCACCAGAAGCAGCTACTGGTTGCTGGCGACAAACAATTTACAAGATTTTTAATTTATACACAATTTGTATGGGTCTAGCGGTATCGTGTTCACCCGCAAAAACGAGGTCCTGGGTTCAAAGCCCGGGTCGGACCAAAAGTGATATTGGGACTTTTCTCTAAAAATAAAATTTTCTCAGCATCAGCCCGAAGTCTGGAAATTGGTAGTATTATACCGCGGGCCTCGGAGAGCACGTAAAGCTGTCGTTAATGTACCTGACCTCTTTCCAGTCGTCTCGCTGGCGTCCCATCGGATCATGAGTGAGGGAATAGAAACTGCTACTGTGTTTACGCACACACTTGTGCACTATAATATGACCCGCGCAGATGGCTAATCTCTATTGAGACTGCCCGCCAAGGCCGTAATTCGGCTAGGAGGACATTATTATTATTATGGTTCGCCGTATACGTGTGGCGAGTGGCGGCCACCAGCGACTTAGTGTCTGCCACACGCAACTGAGTGGCCGAGACACGCCACCGGTGGCGACTAATCGTTTGATCCAGTCTCTCTCTATATTCCATTACTCTTATAATCCGATGGGAAGACTGGCGTCCCTGCCGGAAAGAGGTCAGATACAGACCCGACGGCTTTACGTGCTCTCCGAGGCACGGGGGTATAAATTCCGTCGTCTTCCTAACTCCGGGCTGATACTGAGAATATTTTATTAAGGTCCCAAGAATAACTATTTGGCATGACCCGGGATTTGAACTCAGGACCTCTTTTCTGCGGTTGAACACGTTATCGCTAAACCAACGAGGCAGTCCAATTATGGTGCGGCCACGGCGCTACGCGCGATTTAACAAATAATTGTAGGAAATGTGTTAACTCAGGATATATTTTCATTCCAAATTACAGCAAAATCCGTTCGTATTTTTTGCGTTCAATAACCGTACAAACATACAAAGTTACACATTTTAACCGACATTAAAATGATGAAGGTTATCAATTGGACTGTATGCTTTTTATTATTGTTTTAGGGTTCCGTAGCCCACGGGTAAAAGGGAACCCTATTAGTAAGACGCCGCTGTCCGTCCGTCACCAGGATGTATCTCATGAACCGTGATAGTTAGACAGTTGAAATTTTCACAGATGTTGTATCATGCAGCCTTTAATACTTTTCTTTTGTAAGTACATGCTTATATTTCTTTTTAATACGGATATGTTTTCTTGTTTTTTTTTTGTTTCTTTTCTGTGTAAAATATGGAGTGTAAAGATTCCGAAATAAATATTTGTTATTATTATTATATAGATAACTAGCTATGCCCCACGGTTTCACCCGCGTTAAAGTAGTTTTTGCGTAAAAAAGTAACAAACATACATCCATACATGTAATTTGCCATAAACTCAGGGAAATTTCAATCGAAAAAGAGTGAAAAACATTTATAAAAAAGACGATCAGTAATTGATCAGTTATCGAGCGGGATGAAAAATGATTAAATTACTAAAATGGCTATTAAAAAATAGGGGTTGGTGATTAAAGGGTAAAAATTTTGGGTTGTATGTATTTTTAATGCCACAATCTTGAAAAATAAAAACAAAAATTTTATCTAAAAATTAAGAAAAATGTTAAGGCTGAACAACCCTTATCCCTTAAGGGTATGAAAAATACTTAGTAGCCGATTCTCAGACCTACTCAATATGCATATAAAATTTGGTAAAAATCAGTAAAGCCGTTTCGGATGAGTAAGGTAACTAACATAATGACACGAGAATTTTATATATTAGATTACACCCAGACTCAGGACAAACAGACATGTTCTTGCACACAAATATCTGTCCTGAGTGTCATCAAACCCACGACCTCCGGTGTGAAAGGCAAGCATTTACCACCACCACGCCTCCCGGCCCGTCAAACATGTTACTTAAAAAAATCGTGCGAAAACGGACCCACTTAGGACCATGGTAAGAGAATGTTAGATTAAAAGTATTTATGTTGAGGAGTTGCGGCTTTCGGGAGAGTTTTTTAAACTTTGGAACCTCATAAAGTAATATGCGTCTGGAAGACTAAAGTCCAAGTCATTTGCCAACCACGCCGCAGGTTCAGCATAGCGGGTTTAAACTAAAACGTGATTATAACTACGTTATGTATAACACCATGACAACATGTTCCCCGGCAGGCAAGCACAGAAGAAACACGTTGACCTATTTAGCAGGCTAAGGATAAACGCTGCAATCTCCTCTTCAGAGCAAAAGCGACTGTATAACCTACAAAACAAAGTATATTTTCGGACGAGAGGTTTAGCATGGTGTTGCTGACCTCATTCAGTCCTTCAATTTGCTAAGACATAATCATCCTGCATATTTAGGGAGCATACAGTTTAACATCCGAATACAATTGTACTACAATAAAAAATGCAAAACCTTTTTAATCATTTCCAAAATAGGAAATTATGAAAACTACATTTTATTTTATATTTTCCCGTAATTTACTGACATAATTAAAAATACATTATTTTATTTTGTTGAAATTGTTTTTTATTTCTAAACTAGCTGTGCCCCGCGGTTTTACCCGCGTTAAATTTTATAAATTGTCACAGCTCCTCCCCGTAGATGATAGGTGATAATATGTAGCCTATATGTTGACCCGACCTCTCAGTAATATTCATGCAAAATTTAAAATAAATCCATGCAGAACTTTTTGAGTTTAGCCCGGACATATGTACATACAGACAAAAAATCTAAAAACTATATTTTTGGCTTCGATATCGATTGTAGAACACGCCCCAAGTATCCTTTAAAAAAAATATTCAATGTACAGTTTTGAGTTTCCTACGATTTTATTATATATGTAGATGATACATTTTGTGACATATAATATATCTACATATTTTTCCTAGGGTTCCGTAGCCAAAGGATAATACGGGACTTCTCAAGAAAGGCCAGGTCAGAAGTAGCCTAAACAGTGTTATCTATCTATTAATAATAAAAAAAATATGCAGCAGCAAAAAACCTGGATATGTATTGAATTATTTCACAATATTTATGTGAAATAACAGACCGCACTGACGTGCATGGATTTTCATTTCTTTTTTGTAATCAAAACTGATTAACGCGCCTTGAGCACTTCTTGGGTGAACAAAAATCTCGGAACTCGCGTCATCGTCATCGAACGCTTTCCATGCGCCATATTTATACATATATGTGTACTTTTTGTATGTGTAAATTTCATCATTTCCTGTTTTGAAGATGTGTTCTAGAGGATCACTTCAGCAGCACACAAGGACGTAGAAAGTTCTAAAGAGCGGTGCAATTTTAGTTTGTGAAGACTCCAAACAAAAAGACTCGTCACGACATTCACTCAGGTCACGACTCGCGACCTTTTAGCGGGATTTAGAGCACAACACTATTGTATGAAAAAAATATCACGGCACTCGTGAGTATATAGCTAATTATAGTTGTTCTATAAATGCCACAGTTATGGTGTTCCAGTGGGTGGGTGGGTCCCGTTCTAAGAATAGAAACAAACTTTACACGTAAATGTCGGTGAACAGCTATTATGTTATTTTCTGCAGTTTTGATTCTCATAGCCAGTTACGTTCACCGGTTTCTAAATGAGGTCTGCTTATTTTGAAATCAGATGGCCGTGTGTGAATAATGTCCCAGGACATTGACAATGACAACACTATGATTCTGATTGTCAACAAACTGATTTTGGGTGTAAAAAATCGTAGGTAAGTCAAAACTGTACACTGAATATTTTTTAAAAAGGATACTTGGGGCGTAATCTACAGTCGATATCAAAGCCAAAAATATGGTTTTTAGAATTTTTGTCTGTATGTATGTCCGAGCTAAACTCGAAATGTACTGCATGGATTTACTTTTGAATGAATTTTGCATGAATATTACTAAGAGGTCGAGTCAACATATAGGCCCGATATATCTAGTAAAGTAAGTAAAGATCTCAAATCTTTAGTGTGGTAATTAAGTACCTAACTCACCGCTAATCCAACTATATCTACTGCATTTGTTCCGCTTAATTGTGCTTTAACTATTTTTAGTTACAGTTCTAAAATAGATACATTATCTACTTCATAGGCTTCTTTAGTTTAGCCTACTGTTACCAACGGCAAATAAATCATTTCAATTTCAAGGCTTTTGAGGCTATGTTATGCGTATAGGATCGAGTGTACCTATTACGTGAGTTCGACAAATGGATGTGCGATTAACGCTTACGCGACAAAACTGTACTGCGACTCACCATAGTTCCAATGGACGCTATTGCCACACAGCGCAGCGGCCGGCGAAGTGCCAGAACCCCAATTGCTTTTTACAAGATAATAATAATAATAATATCTAGGTACAATGTCATACAGATCATCCTAGCCTTAAACTAAGCAAAGCTTGTACTATGGGTACCAGGCGACGATATACATACTTATATGCATAGAAAACATCCATGACTCAGAAACAAATATTCGTGCTCATCACACAAATATTTGCACTTACCGGGATTCGAACCCAGGACCACCAGCTTCGTAGGCAGGTGCACTACCAACTAGGCTACGGTGACCGTCACAACAAGATGTCGATCTTCAGTGTGTGGCACTAGCTATTCGAACTATGGTGAGTCGCGGTACAGTTTTTTCGCATAAGTGTTAATCGCACATCCATGTGTCGAGCTCACGTAGTACACTCGATCCTATACGCATAACATAGCCTCAAAAGCCTTGAAATTGAAATTACTTATTTGCCGTTGGTAAAAGTAGGCTAAACTAAAGAAGCGTACGAAGAAGGCAATGTAATTATTTTAGACTAGCTGTGCCCGCGACTTCGTCCGCGTGTTAATTAGTTTATTTTGTTTTTTTTTTGTTTTTTAGTAAAATAAATGACTTTTTCTAAAATAAAAGTAGCCTAAGTTACTCCTTATTACATCAGCTACCTGCCAATAAAAGTCCCGTCAAAATCGGTCCAGCCGTTTCAGAGATTAGACAGACAAACAGACAAAAATTGTAAAAAATATTATTTTGGTGTATGTACCGTATATATATTTTTATTTATGTACTAAAAACCGGTTATTTCAATATTACAAACAGACACTCCAATTTTATATAGATTTGTAACTAAAACTAGTTGTGTGTCGAGCTCAGACACCCACGGGATGGTATGGGGTGGTCCTGTTATTATTTCTAGGAAACCACACAGCCGGCACGGCAATAAATATCATATTGCGAACCAATATTGCGTCCAAGCTAAGAAATTTGAAATTCAAATGTATTTATTTTGTGAACAAAGGTATTACAGGTTGTTACATATATATCAATAGTTCATTCCGTGTTCCACCAGTAGGCATACAAATTTTTTCAAATATCATTAAGAATAATACAAAGTCAATTAAAAAGAAAAAAAAATGTTAAAGAAAAAATGTCACAAAATGTTTTAGAAATAAAAATAAATACCAAAAATGTCAACAAAATAGAATATTATAAAAAGATGAAGTAAATTGCATATCGTGATAAACTACCAAAATAATATAGTGTAATTGTATAATATAATGTAATTAAAATTATATCAGTAAAATGTATCATAGAGCCGGTACTATGGATACTAGATAACGGATAGAAATGATTATGTACTATTTTTTTGAGAATTTTTACATACACAGTGAAACCATCCAGACCAAGACAAATAGACATTACATGAACACAAACATTTGTCACAAGCTGTGCCCCGCGGTTTTACCCGCGTTAAATTTTATAAATTATCACAGCTCCTCCCCCGTAGGTGATAGCGTGATAATATGTAGCCCATATGTTGACCCAACTACATAGTAATATTCATGCAAAATTTGAAGTAAATCCATGCAGTACTTTTTGAGATTAGCCCGGACATACATACAGACAAACAGACACACAGACAAAAATTCTAAAAACTATATTTATGGCTGCGATATCAATTGTAGATCACGCTCCAAGTATCCTTTTAAAAAAATATTCAATGTACAGTTTTGACTTTTCTACGATTTTATTATTACTAAGTATATAAAAATAAGTCGGGTTTTCCTTCCTGACGCTGTAACTCCAGAACGCACGAACCGATTTCCACGGTTTTGCATTCGTTGGAAAGGTCTCGGGCTCCGTGAGGTTTATAGCAAAGAAAAATTATAAAATTTAACGCGGGTAACACCGCGGGGCACAGCTAGTAATGTATATAGATGTGTGTGGATCGGACCTCAACCTTTGGATCAGAAGGCGGGTTCGTAGAGTCCAAAATTGATGGATGATTTTTTCTAAATTTGGCACTTTTATTCCCCACGCAGATGATAACTCCACTCGTTCACTCCTCCAAACGCCAGCGGTCCCAGGGAACTAGGCAGATCCTGTACTAAGGCACCATTTCTAAATACATACATATACGAGTGCAAGATAAATTACATTGAGACTCAGAACGGATAATCATGCTCATCACACAAAAATCTCTCAGGCTTAGCAGTCAATGCTCGAGGACATTATCAAAAAATAAATTAGTTTATAGTTTTGGCGGCTCGTACTAATATCCTGGCCTGTATGAACGGGACAACCGGAAGGGGAAGACCACGTCGAACATTCTCCGACCAAATTGGAGATGTTCTCAAGAAAGGGCAGGTCAGAAGTACCCTAAACCGGCGAGCATGTATGAAGAATATAATGACAGTAATCGAGGCAAAAGAAGTATGCAAAGTTCGTGACAAATGGGAATTCCGTTGTCTCTGCCTACCCCTCTGGGAAACAGGCGTGAGTCTATGTATGTATGTATGTACTAATATCCTTTAATATTCACCAGTGGGTACATCGTTAGGCATCTCAAAAATAAGACATCTTCACCTGTACATTGGCGGAATTCGAAAGGGCGGAACACGATTTATTTATAAGGTACAAGGTAATCTTAAGAACTAGAACTGTGCCCCACAAAACAGTATAGACTATTTGACTGTGGGATCAAGATAAAATAATATTATGCTAAAATTATTACATAATTATACGGTGTTAATGTATTTAGGTCTATGGAGTACTTCTCAAGTATTAAATTTAATTTCGTTCAAGGTAGAGTTCCTAATAGATATTTTTGCAACTTTATTTTAAACTAGCTGTGCCCGCGACTTCGTTCGCGTGTTAATTAGTCTATTTAGTTATTTTTTGTATTTTCTAAAATAAAAGATTTTTCTTAAATAAAAGTAGCATAAGTTACTCTTACATCAGCTACCTGCTTATAACAGTCCCGTCAAAATCGGTCCAGCCATTTCAGAGATTAGCCGGAATAAACAAACAGACAGACAAAAATTTTAAAAAATATTATTTTGGCGAATGTACCGTATATATATTCATATTTATGCAGAAAAAAACGGTTATTTCAAAATTACAAACAGACACTCCAATTTTATTTATATGTACAGATGTATAGATATATAGAAGATTTAGTTTTATTCATTTCTTCTCTGATGTCTTTAGGTAAACTATTGAATACGTACGAGATACGTCTTTAAAGCTCTATCTCCATAAACATTAGTAACTCTCGGATCAATGAATTTCCCTGAGGTCATTGACCTTGTATTATATTTGTTACTTACTTTCCTAAGCAATGAATTATACTCCTGTTTGCCATGATAACAGCCATGGCAAACAGGAGCATAAAACTACTACCTACTACTTCATAAAAAAAAAACTACTACCAGCTATTCATACAAATTTTGAATAGCTGGTAGTAGTTTTTTTTGAAGTTATACTTCTTTTGGCGCGATGGAGAAAAATGATGAGAGTGAATTTTTACGATGCGCGCGCACACCGACACCAAAAAATTTAACAGCATGAAGTTAGTTCTAGGTGGTATGAGAGTGAATTTTTACGATGCGCGCGCACACCGACACCAAAAAATTTAACAGCATGACGTTAGTTCTAGGTGGTATGAAAATTGATAACTATGTTCAAGTTGTATATTAAGAAGTATAACTTCTAACGCGTGTACATAAGTACACACAATTATGCTTTATTAGGTATATTATGCATATTATGAAGTAGTAGGTAGTAGTTTTATAAGTATAAGTAACTACTACCAGCTATTCAAAATTTGTAACATATTACCCGTAAAACGAAAACATTAATATATTTTAGTTTTACGGGTAATATGTTCCAAATTTTGAATAGCTGGTAGTGGTTTTCTTTTTTTAGTTTGACGTCATTATGAGTATGTTTTTATACATTTCTTTTGTATTTTGTAATTTATAGAATATAATAATTTGTTTATCAAAGACTATTGACATTGCCTTCCCTTGAATTAATTAATCCTTATATTATGGATAAAAATATCCTTATATATAGGTTTATATATGAGGATATATCAAATAGTAATTATGTACCAAGTTTAAATTTTCAAAATGAACACTTCTAATTTGGCGGCTAATAATTATCGTATTGGGTGCAAACCTGTAAAAATAATTATGTTATAAATAAATTAATTAATGTTTCAATGGCGGTGGAATGCATCTGCTTGGGAAGGCAATGTGAATAGTCCTTATGTCCACCATTTGCTGATGTCATTATCATACTCAACTAAATATTTAAAGTGTATCAAGATTATCGTTGGAGAGTACACATTAATTAATGGCCATTTAGGAGCTAGTTCATTTAAGTGCTTCTGCAATTAGACATAGCCGTATCACAATTGTCATTAGTCAACACAAATACGTACCCAATAGAGTCAACGTTATCATCCAAGGAAAGATATGAAAGAGCCCAGTTCACGTAAAGAAGAAACACATCTTGTTGTCAGAGATATTAAACACGCCTAATATACCCTCGGGTCTGCAGCGGCAGTCTCAAAAGTGTCCTCTACTGCCGTCAATTGCAAGCAGCTCCGACAAGACGAAAAGACCGATCTGTTTGTGGCGCAGTTACTGTGCCAGTTAACCTTGAGGAACTAGGCCCTCCTTCTTACCCACCACTGCAACTCCAAACTCCAAACCAGGATCAACAGTGGCACACAATAAAATGACACTAAGCTGTGAGGTTCAAGGACGTACCGAGTAATCGCCTTAACTGTCTTGGATCACACAAAGACTTTTATCAAAAAAGAAAGAAACAAGGAGGAGTTAGAAAATGAATAGTTCCACTTCCCTCCAGAACACAGCGGGAAGACAGAATGATGTAACAAGGTTGTAGCCTCATAAAACTAGAGAAGCCAGCTGCAAAAGCACCGTAGTTATTCGGGAAGACAAGTGATTGTCCTCTCAGGGCACGACACGTGTCCCACACCGCGTTGGACATAGCGCAAAAGCGAGCACCGGGGCGGATCGCATCCTCAGGGATTTTTAAACCAACCTTAAATCCCCTCCAAGAAAGAAACTCTCCTAATGTGAGGGAAAATTAATTCCGTTAATTAAGCATCCTGAAATTCAAATCAAGGAGACGTTTAAGTTTAAGATCATCGGTTGGCATTTGTGGCCTGATGACAAGACCGGTGAATAACAGGTTAATATGGCATTCTCAGAAGTATCTCCACAAGCCTCACCGCTCAAAGAAAGCCTGAATATCGTGATCACTAACCACCCATCCTCTATTAACGTGCTGAAAAGGAAGCATATTAGACTTCATTGCACGTCTATTCCAAAGACCACTCAAATAGATTATCGAAGCGATTAGGTGACATCATAACTAAAGTCACGTGTAGTGCAATGTATGTAAAGATAATTAAGTTTGTGGGTATTTAGTGTAGGAAACGTGACTTCGTCTCCTTTATCCATTGACTTATATGTATAACTAGACACGCTGTTTCGAATAAAAACTCTGTCCCAGTCCGGCTGTGCGCGTGGTGAGGCGCGCGGGCGCGGCGGCCAAAATTTTGACTGAGTTGCAGCGCGGGGGCTGCAACTCAGTGAGCAAATTCTCAATATAGGATTGCGCGTCTAGTAGAATACATATAGGGCAATGCCTTTATCAGAATTATTTATGTTGACAACTGCTTCAGGTGAGCATTGATGTAATAGTAAGTATAAGAGTGTTAAATTTTATAGCATTATTGGCAATGGAATAAGTGTGGCTGTGGGTAGCAAAAGACCGGCAATTGTGGAGATCTTTAGAGGAAAGCAATGCAAAGCATAAATCTAATATTCAAAATGTGAAATCATAAACTTAATCGATATTAACCAAACAAAGCTAAGAATCACCGGAAGGAAACTGGCTTTATAAAAAAATAAAAAAAACACCGTATCGAAATTGGTCAATCCGTTTGAGAGCTACGATGCCACAGACAGAAACACACATACAGACATCGACATCACACTTATACCACCCTTTTTGCGTCGGGGGTTAAAATAGATGACTGAAATGCTTTGGTCTTCATTTCCCTCCAACTCATCTTAAATGAGTAAAACACTCCACCACAACCACTAACACGTACTCCGCATTTAAACTGTTCAAACATTGCTACAACTCGTAAAGCGTAAATATAGAAACCACATGCAAATAGCCAAGGAGTTTCAACGGCTAACTAGACACAAACAATATTCTTATCTCTATTAGCGGCCAGTCAATTAGCTTAGTACCATTTAGCGACCGAGGAATATGGGTTTGGACATTATATATATATATATATGGCCTTTGCGTCTGTTACAGACGATTTACGGCGCATTGTCTGACAGACATTTCTTTTGGTGGCTAAACAAACCGATGCGAGAGCGACATAGCCTGCCGCAGGCCTGACAAGAGAAGTTTGCGGTGGTTGGTGCTGAGCCGCTTTCACGTCGCTTCTGTTTCTTATCAGCAAGTACTCCGAACCGGGCTTCATTACAGATCTTACGACCCTCCACTACACGTTGCACTTCACCACAACTCATAACTCCCACCAACACCTACTCCGCACTTAAACTGTACAAACATCGCTTCAACTCGTAAATATAGAAACCACTTGCAAATAGCCAAGGAGTTTCAACCGCTAACTGGACACAAACAATATCCTTAATAGCGGCCAGTTAATTAGCTTAGTGCCATTTAGCGACCGGGGAATATGGGTATGGACATAAAATAGGTGAGTAAATGGTTCTTTTTAGGGTTAAACAGGAGCCTTATACTAAGACTCCGCTGTATGTCTGTCTGTCCGTCTATTACCAGGCTGTATATCATGAATCGTGATAATAATACAGTTGAAATTTTCACAGATTATGTATTTCTGTTGCCGCTCTAACAATTTTTAAGGGGCCTGCCATACAACAAACGTGATTTTTTCGCGCGATATTGATATAGGCAACATGTAGACGCTTGAAATTTCACAGAATATTTAGTTATACACTCATGCCTCGGAGAGCACGTAAAGCTGTCGGTCCTGTACCTGACCCATTTCGGGTAGTGTCGCTATTTGTCCTATCGGATCATGAGAGTGAATGAATAGAAAGTGCCTCTGTGTTTGCGCATACACTTGTGTACTATAATATCCTCAGCAATGGTGGTCGAAATTCGGACTGGAGGACATTATGGAACATTATAATAATAATACCTTAATATAGACAGAACCATTGACAATATGTAGTAAAAATATTAGACTTAAACTAGATAATTAAACATAATCTCTTGACAATAACTTGATACGAGCTAGCTAAATATCATTGCTATAATAAAATAAATTTTATAAATGTTTTCATACAATGTGTACCTAAATTATCTATGTTACTAGAAATAATAATGTATACAATTATATTACTACAAACATGTTCTGACTATTTACAAGCGCTTTTTTAAAGTCTACGTGAATAAAAACCTTTTGTATTTTTATTTTATTTTATTTTATTATTATTATACAGGTTAGAGGACATACTTGATGAGGCCTCTTGGATCACCTATAAACACAATTCGGAAAGCTTTGTTGCTAAATTTATCCAAACGCGTGACTGTGACATCTTTAGCATCCGAAAAGTATTGTAGTGCAATGTTTGTTACAAGTGAAATTAAGCTCGGCATAATAATATGTACAGCAATTTTTCTTTCACTACCTACAGATTTTATATAACCCGTGGAGAAATTTCAAACTGGTCATGGATTAGACTGGGCTTTGCGGAGAAATTTAATTAGGCGCATAACTCAAGTGGGCCACTGCAAGCAGCTCCGTAAGCTGGTACTAATTGAATGAAATGAGACAATGACTTCATGGTCTTTAGAACAGACCGTTGAAATATGGAGTCAGTGTTCTCAAGTTCAAATCCAAGGCTGACCGTTCGAGTTCAAGGGCGTATTAGAAATTGATTATCTCGTACTTAAAACTATGAAGGAAACATCGTGAGGAAACCTGCATGCCTGAGAGTTATCGATAATGTTCTTGATACGGGACTAGACCCTCCCTCTTACTCACCACTGCAACTCCTGTAAGCCAGGATCAACAGTGGCACACAATGAAATGACACAGAGCGGTGAGGCTCAGGCATGTCCCGGGGAATCGCTTGGATCCCGCAACGAAAGAAAACAAGGATTTAAAAAAATAATAGTTTCAATTAATGAAACATGGATGCCTGAGAGTTATCGAGAATATTACTGATGGCATGTGAAGTATGCCGATCGAGACTAGGCCAGCGTGATGGACTATTTATGACCTATGCCTATTAATTGTGAGAGGAGGCCCTTTCTCTGCAGTGGGGCAGTAATAGGCTGCAATCATGTGGGCAGTTGAGTCCATTTTAAGCTGTAGTAGATAGGAGCCCTCAGTAAGCCAGCCAGAAAATTTATAGATTTCTTGGTGGCACATCCAGGACCAGGAGACTACAAGAATCTTCCTGTGAAATACGTACCTACTGTAATATGTGGAAGCTGTTCTCTAAGGTCCCAGGGAACGAATAGATTTGCGGGCAAAAACACCCTCAAGAATGAAAGTGCCTATAAAAATATATATTTAAATTCATGCGAAAAATGCTCGGGGCACTAAGATGTCCCCATTCTTGGACAATGGAGGATCTGATGGTGAATTCCACCTATGGAGATGGCATATACTCGTTTGAGTTGCTCATATTTTCAAAAATAATGAAATGAAATTTATTCAGCACATGGGTATTAACATACACTTGTACTTGTCAAGTTCACAATGCAGTACATAAACATAGTCGAATACAGTATAAAAATTACAAAAATATAATTAGTCTAAAAAATTTATCTATTATTTTGAAATTTAGTTGTACAATATTAAAATTAAAGAATTGAAGGCAATGAGCATTTGGCTAGCGCAGAAGGCTCTTAACCAGTAGCTTAAATTAAACGATTAATACCCGAGGCCACCCTTTTGGGGTTTGGGCCACAGCTCAGGGGGCCGCTGAAGCAAAAGGACAGAATTCTAAGAGAGGGTGTGATCAGTTGCACGGGATCACCGATGACGTGTTAAGGGGCCAAAGCGATCCTCGCCGCTGAGGAGCCTACCCTAGCTTACCTGCGGCTTTCTCTAGCTACCTAGGTGGACGACCCGGAGAAAAAAGCCACAAAGAAACTCCGGGCTTGCTTTTTTCGTCTTTTCTTTTGCTTTTGTTTTCGTTCTTTTTTTTTTAATCATGTATTTTCTTACATTTTGATGGGCGGTATGTAGGCTTAATGCACGCACAGAACCGTTGTCATCTAATGAATCAAAAAATTGTGAGATAATAAACAATAACATTAAATTTCACTCAAGCAATTAGAATAACCTCTTGCTAGATGAGTAAACGGTGGGTACTTTCGCGTACATTTACAAAATTAACAAGTCACACGAAGTCAACCAGAAGCAACGACTGTATGAAAAAATAAAATATTATGAGTACCTCAACAGCAGTTCGACCAGTTACCGCAAGCAGCACCCGTTCACGAGTATGACGTGAGGGCCAGCCATCGCCTCCATACATATATATGTATACACACGGAAGAATTAGTTTTTATAAAAAAACTAGGCCAACGAGCAATCGGGTTACCTGATGATAAGTGATCACCGCCTATGGACACTCGAAGGTTGACATGTCATACCGGATCATATATCCGCAGTCAATTCATTGCACAGAGTACTATATAACGATATACGATCACACTTGGAAAGCAACGCGTTGGTTTGGTCTTCGCATGAAGCTAAATACATATCAATGTTAGAAAGAACACAGAATAAATTTGTTAGATTTTTATATTTTAAGTTATATGGTGCTCCGGGCTATCCTCTATTATATCCCACTTTATTTGTTCTAGGCATGATAGGTTACTGCAAATTGGAAGTAAGGAGGGACTTTTCGTTAGCCATTTACTTATTCAAAGTGATGCGTGGAGTAGTGCATAATCCAGTCATCATGCACGAAATAAGACTCTGTCTCCCGGATAACTACAGGGGACGGCGGAGTCGGCCGCCGCTGCTGGACGTGCCGTGCGCGCGGACCAACATGCTGCAGCACGCGCCGCTCACGCGGACACTGCGCGCTCTTAACGCGGTAGGGGATACGGTTGACATGTTTACGTGTTCCCTGAGTGGTTTCACGATGGCAATTAATGTTTTGTTTAGTTTTAAGTAATTAACTATAATATATTGTGTATCTATTCCATCGAAATGGTATACATAGACTGTAATGGTGGTGTAGTTCTGTGTGTAAATAAATAAATCTGTCTCTTCTCATTAAAGTCACTTTAACTATCGTTGCATATCCCATCTTATTGTCACCTCTGGTCCGCGAGCATATCCAGTGTACCACACTCATTCTTCATCAATGCCCTGCCCCGTTACGCAACTATTATAAAACATAGACCATTCGCCCATTCGTTGTAATGCATTCCATCATGTATAATGCGTTAGTTATTAATAAACCATTAAACTGCGGCCGACCTATATCTTAACGTTTATGTGAAAGTAATTGTTAAGTAGTTACTACTATGTCAATGTGCAATAGTCAATTGGTGTCCCAAATACGAGAGAATAAGTGAAGAGTTAATAGTATTTTAAGTAGTTGCTATTTACATTGACAGAGATAGACCACCATCACACTAATATTATAAAGGCGAAAGTTTGCGAGTGTGTATGTTTGTTACATCCTCACGTCAAAACGGCTGTAGCGATTTTAATAAAATTTGGTATGGAGTTTGCTGACACCCTGGATTAACACATAGGCTATAATAATAAAGTACTAGCTCCTCCCCCGTAGGTGATAGCGTGATAATATGTAGCCTTTATTTTGACCCGACCTCTTAGTAATATTCATGCAAAATTTGAAGTAAATCCATGCAGAACTTTTTGAGTTTAGTCCGGACATACATACAGACAAACCGACAAAAACTATATTTTTAGCTTTGATATTTATTGTAGTATCCTATTAAAAAATATTCAATGTACAGTTTTGACTTTCCTACAATTTTATTGTATGTATAGATTTAATCATTATTATAAATTAATAATTTAATTTGCCGCTTGAATGTTTATAACTCCACGAGCGTCGTAAAGAAACACACGCGCGCGTGCTTAGCGTCGACCTTTCGTTTATGAATGAAACATAGACCTAAAAATGTCACGACAGTACAACAAAAAAAAATTAAAACTTTTTTTCATTTATTGAGTTATATCCGAACTGGTAGAACAAAAGTTGTTGCTTATGATGTTAACTATCTAGTCCTGCGAGGTTGTTGGTGTTTTTATTTCTACATTAATATTTCTACATACATACAAACAACAGAGAACCGATTTCATCACAGAAAGATTTGTCCCAGA
Source organism: Pseudoips prasinana (assembly GCA_951640165.1). Lineage (NCBI taxonomy): Eukaryota > Metazoa > Arthropoda > Insecta > Lepidoptera > Nolidae > Pseudoips > Pseudoips prasinana. Next base: position 8,548,815 of record OX621259.1, on the reverse strand, counting down.
TGGGGATCGAACTTACGACCTGTGGCTTAACAGTCGGTCTACAAGACCAACAGGCCCGTCAAATGAAAGTAGGACAATGACTTATTTCAACCTAATTCGTTTAGTAGGCAAGCACTTAGACTAAAGTGGGAAAGGGCTATTATGATGAACCCTAATTACCTTAAACTCTCTACAACGAATAAGTTATAGGTATAAGCTATTACCGTCCTAATTGTTGTTCAGAATCGTAATTAGAACAAGGCTAACCTTAAAACATTATTTATTCCACATTTTTTTTTGTAATAGCGCTTTTTTTATATCTTGTCTAAAATACCTAATCATCATTATGATCATCTATACATATAATAAAAACGTAGGAAAGTCAAAACGGTCATTGATAATTTTTTTTAAAAGATAGGTACTTGGGGTGTGTTCCACAATCGATATCGAAGCTAAAAATATAGTTTTTAGAAGTTTTGTCTGTGTGTCTGTTAATCTGTATGTAAGTCCGGGCTAAACTCAAAAAGTACAGCATAGATTTACTTCAAATTTTGTATGAACATTACCAAGAGGGATCAACATATAGGCTACATATTATCACGCTATCACCTACGGGGGAGGAGCAGTGATAATTTATAAAGTTTAACGCGGGTAAAACCGCGGGGCACAGCTAGTAAAATAAGATAGATAGGTATTAATTATTATTTGCTTAATTTGGGCTATATGGCCCTGTGTGATACTGATATGCCCCGGAAATTGTATCTTTTTAATTAGTCCCTCCGTGCAAAGGAGGTTCTCACTTCGACTGTATTGACTATCACATTTTTTAAAATCCTTGATTAAATAACAAACAAGAAGTTACCTACTTAGCCGCTATTTTTTTATTTAATTATATTATATTAAAAATTGAAAACACCCGAGCAGTTGACTACCGCAGAAGGCTCTCAACCAGTAGCTTAACTTAAACGGCTAATAACTGCGGGCACCCTTATGGGGTTCGAGCCACAGCTTAAGGGGCCGCTGAAGTAAAAGAACGGCATTCTAAAGGGGGTGATTACTGTCACGGGATTACCTGTTGGGATCAGGGGCGAACGCGATCCTCGCCGGCAAAGACCATACCCTAGTTAACATGCGGCTTTCTCTAGGTATCTAGGTGGACGATGTTTTTATATGAAGCTTGTAATATTGGACTTTATTATTGGAGACGGGGGTTTATGTGAGTGAGTCATTACTTTTGTTTTATAATGACCTATAACGATGAATGGGTTATTTATTCAATTCGTGGCTAACCGCAAAGCCTCAGTATAAGAATGGACAGTACGGAAACTACCTACAAACGGTCGAAACGGCACACTCACACAAACATGCGCATCGACAAGACCCCTAAGCGGTTGTCGCGGTGCTGTCAGTAGTGAGTGCCGCGTCAAAACGAGTGTTCTCTTATGAGTTTATCAACGCAATATTTTTAAAAATCTACGTGCGTATTGCGTTGTATACGGCTGTTTGAACTCGGCTTCATCAAAACGGGAGCTTTCGTATTTTAACCGCCCTGCTGATTTATAAAACAAATATGTTTTAATAAAAAGTAATCATAGGTATTGTCATCAAGTACTCAATAGCCGCGCAACGGTTATGACGTAGCTGCTATCTTATAATAATATTTTACACTACGATTATTTATTTGATTAGTGATAATCATTTTATTAATTACTATAATAATTTTACATCTTCAAACTATTAATATTCGATATTAGAGTTTCAAATGGTTGTCACTGATAAAAAATATAAATAGGGTAGGAGAATTATTAAAGAGGCATTCTTTGTACGACGGGAGATGAGAACGTTACTCTGTTCGATTAAATATTGTGTGTGGAAAATATCTCGGGAGTTTTAATGTGCAGAACCTACGAGTGCGTAATAGTATCTAAAACATTAAAAGTTACAACCCTACAGCTTCATTACAGCGTAGGTAATTAATAATAATATCCTGGGACATTATTTACACACGGCCATCTGATTCCAAACTAAGCAGAGCTTGTACTATGGAAACCAGATAACTGCATATACTACTTTTCTTTTGTAAATACTTACTTATATAGATAGATCCAGACTCAGGACAAACTGATATTATTTCATCAACTAGGATTAGTTACCTTACTGTCCATATTTATACTGTGGCAAAGACACATATTGAATCGTTATACAGTCAGCATAGGATCACGTAGATCTTTCAATGCCTTACGGGTCCTGTACAATAATGGTTGGAGGATGCTGTGGGGTAGCATCGATTTTGCAGTGCATCAGACATATCAAGCTATAAATTTCCAATATAAGCTGACCTCTCATTGTATGGATATCTTATACAAAGCGGGATCAGCTTTTACTGGTTTTTGGTACGTTTGCTAAGGCTAGCTCTGACTGCTTTAGGGCTATAGTGCGGAAAAGAGTGGATCCCTGATGCGGGGCGTGCGTCGCACCAACAGCCTTCTGAATACCATATTGGGAAGGGTTGCTTGTCCGGTTGTGAGGCACTGGAATACCGTACACGGATCTGGAGGGATCCTTTTCAATGTAAAATAGTGCTTGTGATAATTTTATAATATGTAATGTTGACATTTAATATTGGTAGGTATACTAACATACTTATAAGTTTGATTTACTAACAATATATGAAATATTTTTAATTCTAAAATAAAATGAATAATAATAAATAATAGGAGACATCTATACGGACATCTATCCGGACAAGCTCAATTGTTAAATCGACTTCGTCGTTGAAAATCGATTCCGGACCATTTATGACGTCACATGTGCTCATGGAAGCGATTTAACGATTGATTAAGTAATTTTTAACCTTTATTTATTTGAACGCCTATCACTATCACGATGTACGGCGACTTAGCCGGTAGCCCCCTTGGTCTATAAGAAATTTAAATAAATATGTATTAAATATAATAATAAAAGACCCAGCGTGGCCCCCTATAACATACACCGATCTTCTGAGGGTTGCTGGATGCGTGTAGCACCAGACCGGCAATAGTGGAGTTTTTTAACAGACTTTAAAAGGAGGTTCTCAAGTTGATCGGTATATTTTTTTTGTATGTACACCGATTACTCGGAGATTTATGATCCGATTTACGTGATTCTTTTTTAATAGTTAGGACTTCAAACCTATCAATAGGTAGCACATACATAATAGTATTTCATTAATATTAAATCTTTTACCAGTTATTTTTTTATAATTATAGTTTTTGAAGCCGGTTTGTTTAAACGTAGTTTTTTTTTATTGGAGGAGGCCTTTATCTAGCAGTGTACAGTTTTCTGCGGAAATGAAGATGATGACAATATAAATAGAAGACGAATACTATGGTAGAGGGAGCGTGCACTAGGCTAGCTACTTCCTATTGTCCAGTGAAGCAGTGAAAACCTCACAGACGTAACTGTAAACAGCACGTTTAAAAAAATTCTTATTCTTGTCTCTATAAGGTACAGACGCCAGCACATCAAGCTACCCCCTCTGTCAAATTTCCCCAATTGAAAGTGAGCCTTATGCTTCTGTGAATAAGTTGAAAATCTTTAAAATTAATTTGACAGATTGGGGTAGCTGGATGTGCTGGCGTCTGTACATGAACCGGAACGATTTTGGACACACACAAAAACATACAAAACTAGTTTATATGTTTACGTCCATGTATAATAATACCTACACATGTATATACATGTGTATCAATTTATAGGTATTATTTAACTAATATCGATAATAAATTGATTTGGTGATTTAAATCGCTTAAAAAGCCATTTAGTTTAAGATTTTACTACTACTACTGTTTTGATTGGCCTGTTGGTCGGTTAGTGACCTTGACTGCCGAGCCAGAGGTCGTGGGTTCGATTCCCAAAACAAATCTTTGTGTGATGAGCACGATTATTTATTGTGTCAGGGTGTAATTTATCTATAATATGTATATACATATGTATAAGTATCTTTATCAACTGTCTGGTTGCCATAATACTACAGGCTCTGCCTAGTTTGGGATCTGCTACGAGGCACGGAGATGCTCTGAAATTTGGCGGTAACCCATCTATGGACTGACCGCGAGCCTGGTTGCTTAACCTCGCCGATCACTTCCGGACCGGTGAGAACATCTGGCTAGTCGGGCTAAATGTGATTTTGGGACTATTCTGTAAAAAGAAAAAATTCTCAGCATCAACCCGAAGTCTGGGTGTTGGCGGTATTATACTCCCGTGCCTGAGCACATAAAGCCGTCGCACAGTGGAACGAATGTATGGGAGCGGTTGGACGTAGACATGTCCGAAAAAAAAGAGTAAAATTATGCCAAACTAATGATGCCATCTTATTCGATTACTTAATGCCTTCATAACTTGTGGTGATGAATTTCTTCATAACTCCCATATTTCGGGAGTAATTTGAGAAAATGTGAAATTTTACTATGAAAATGAGTGTATCGAGCTCTCTCCCTCCTGATTCCGGGCTTGTTTCAAGTAGCGGTCTCTAATATCATAATGCTAATACTAAGAGCTATATTTAATACTAAGACACATAGTGCGCCAAATGTGCACTTTCTGGGATAAAGAGTGATGTTTATTTTATAACACAATTTTTTTATTTTTTGTTTATTTTGTTGATTAAAACCGTTTTTCTAAAGGTTTACCTTATTACAATAACATTTCTGAGCAGCCAATTAGAGAAGATATAAGCTAATTAGGATATATAATTAGGGACTTAAGGTTTACATATAAAACTGATGCACTAATGATTACTGATAAGAACATTGCTATTATTTAATTACTAAATGGCTCTTAATACACTAATTTAGCATGCATCATTTACTAATTATCACAATAACTAATTACCTTGCAATATTTAACAAAGGATACCTGGGATACCTGGATTTTATATAAATAGGTCACTATTAGTAACTTTAAAATCAGTGTTGATTTACACCTCGTTGTATCCAAGCTAATCTCGCAATGTATTTTCCAAATTTTAATACAAATCTTGATATTCACGTTGCTTTATGCGCACGCGCACATAAAGATTTACGCGACTTTAACTATTTGTTCAGTGTTTTAAAAGATAACAGTTGTGTTCAGTTATGTGAAAGTGCTGAAACAAGTTTAAAAGACTGGTGTCGTCGATTTTGCTATATATATAATATATTTATAGACCTCTTAATAAGTCTGTCTGCGGTTTAAAGTAAATACAAATGGGGAAAAAACGTTTTTTTTTTTTTAATTTTCATTTCCTTTTATCCCAGAAAGTGCACATTTGGCGCACTATGTGTCTTAGTATTAAATATAGCTCTTAGTAATAGCATTACGATATTAGAGACCGCTACTTGAAACAAGCCCGGAATCAGGAGGGAGAGAGCTCGATACACTCATTTTCATAGTAAAATTTCACATTTTCTCAAATTACTCCCGAAATATGGGAGTTATGAAGAAATTCATCACCACAATTTATGAAGGCATTAAGTAATCGAATAAGATGGCATCATTAGTTTGTCATAATTTTACTCTTATTTTTCGGACATGTCTACGTCCAACCGCTCCCATACATTCGTTCCACTGTGCGTCGGTCTTGTACCTGACCTCTCTCCGGTCGTGTCGCTAGGCGTCCCATCGGATCATGAGGGTGATGGAATAGAAAGTGCTCCTGTGTTTGCGCACACACTTGAGCACTATAATATGTCCCACGCAGATGGCTTATTTCTATTGACACTGGCCGCCGTGGCCGAAATTCGGCTAAGAGGAATGTTTTTGGTTTTTTTTTAAAGAAAACTCCCGCAGTATGTAATCTAATCCCTGTCTCGCGGGGTACTTTACAAACAAATAATAGACGGGGAGACAAATTACATCCAGACTCAGAACAGAATTTATGGGTCACACAAATATAATACATATAATATATCTAGGGTCAATGTCACACAGATCATCCTAGCCTCGAACTAAGCAAAACTTGTACTATGGGTACCAGGCGACGATATACATACTTATATACAATAAATACTTAAATACAAAGAAAACATCCATGACTCAGAAACAAATATTCGTGCTCATCACACAAATATTTGCACTTACCGGGATTCGAACCCAGGACCACCAGCTTCGTAGGCAGGAGCACTACCAACTAGGCTACGGTGACCTATAGTAGTAAGAGGCGAGGCGACTGTCGACTGCAGTCCAAGTAATTATAAAGACATAAAGCCGCCATTATAGTCAATGAACATTGGCATTACAAACAATTGCTCTCTTATAACGTAACAGAACAAGGAAAACGATGAAAGGACACTCCGACAACACCTTGAGTGATGACATCAGGCATGTGTCATTCGCAGGCCTGTGGTGTACATCGAAAACATTGTCCAAGTACGTTTAATAAACATTTAGATTTAATTTTAATGGCGGGCTCGGGGTGCATGAAAGGAGCCTCCCCGAGCGACGAACCCATAGGTTATTTATTCGTCCGGCGCACCCTGGGCAATCAGCGAGCTACCCACGCTGATTGGCTAATCCTTTCACCACGATGGCAATCGAAAGCCCACTCTCAAAACCGGCATTGTGTGTAGTCTCTATTAACATCGAAGGGTTCTCACAAGAAAAGTCAGAAATTCTTGCTGACGTCCATCGCAAAACCTGCTGCCATGTTCTTTGCGTCCAAGAGACTCATCGGGATGAAACACAAGGTCGGCCTCACATTCCTGGGCTTACACTTATCGCCGAGATCAGTCACCCAAAGCACGGTAACGCAGTGTTATCCTGGCGTAAGCATAACTTCCACCAAAACGTCAATGGCGACAGCCTTTAGTCCGGTCAATTTAGACATGAAAGGTTACAATAATTCCCCTTAGGCTGAAAATTGGTAGGACCGTGCATTACGCTATTATAAAGGGAATGTGAAATGTCCTCATCGATCCGGCGCGAGCAAGAAAATTTACTCTGGGTTTTGCTGATAAGGCAGGGGGAATGCCTTCGCATGCCACTCGCAAAAAGTGTCTGCGGGTGGGTATGTCGGACTTGCACCGACTAAACCTACCTGCCGTGGACTTCTATTGGCGCCTGATGGGGGAGTCCCGGGAACGCGGGTTTGCTGCTCCGGTACCCCCCTTTTGCGCTATGTCCCAGATGGTCGGGACACGTGCCCTGGGAGGGGTCCTTTGGATTGCCCTCACCTATTGCCGACTCCTACCATGCAGGTTTCAGCCTAATGGGAATTATTGTATGTAACCTTACCCCTATATTTTAGTCTAATTTGACCGGACTACTTACGTTGGTATGTAAATGAAATGTACAGTGCACAAGCGGTTACAAGCGGCCGGCGCCTTCACGTAGTGCCACAGTTTCACTAAACTACATAAGTTTTGTGAAACTGTGACCCTACGTGGACTGATATAGCAACACAATTATAGCAACACAATAAGAAGGATTCAGATCTTCACACTAACTTTGCTTTTTATACCTCACTAGCTGTGCCCCGCGGTTTTACCCGCGTTAAACTTTATAAATGATCATAGCTCCTCCACCATAGGTAATAGCGTGATAATATGTAGCCTATATGTTGACCCGACCTCTTAGTGATATTCATGCCAAATTTTAAGTAAATCCATGCAGTACTTTTTGAGTTTAGCCCGGACATACATACAGACAAACAGATAAACAGACAAAAATTCTAATAACTATATTTTTGGCTTCGGTATCGACTGTAGATCACGCCCCAAGTATCCTTTAAAAAAAATATTCAATGTACAGTTTCGACTTTCCTACGATTTGATTATAAGTACAGATTTAATTTTGTTCCTGGGCTAATTAAGTAGGTAGGTAAGCTATTCAAAAACAGGAAAAAGGGAACTTATACTACAATATTTGCTCAGAAATAATTAACAATTTCCTATTAAGTTATATATAGATTTCATATTTAAATATTTCAGTACACAGTAATAATCTATACTTATAATAAAATCGTAGGAAAGTCAAAACTGTACATTGAATATTTTTTTTAAAGGATACTTGGGGCGTGATCTACAATCGATACCGAAGCCAATAATATAGTTATTAGAATTTTTGTCTGTTTATCTGTCCGGGCGAAACTCAAAAAGTACTGCATGGATTTACTTAAAATTTGGCATGAATATCACTAAGAGGTCAGGTCAACATATAGGCTACATATTATCACGCTATTACCTATGGGGGAACTATGATCATTTATAAAGTTTAACGCGGGTAAAACCGCGGGGCACAGCAAGTACTAAATATCTAATCAATATTAGGCACAACTAACAAACTGTCATCAGCTGATGAAAAACTAGTCAGAACCTCTACTATGTCAACCAGACAACTGATAAACATACTTATATATTCCTTATCTATATACAAATAATACAATCTGTCAATATTTTTGAAGATTTCGAGATACTGTCCTCTGTCTCAATCACTCACTATGTATATGGAGAAAATCTCCATATTTACCATGCCATTTTTCAAACATTCTCTTTTATAAAAGCTGATTTAAAGTAAAAACTAGACTGTATTTTAATTATAAGTATAATTGTATTTTCTTTTTCTAGAACCAATAAACATTTTACGTTTACGTTAAAAAATAAAATCCTTGGAAAGTCAAAACTGTACATTGAATATTTATTTTTAATGATACTTGGGGCGCGTTCTACACTCGATATCGAAGCCAAAAATATTCAATGTACAGTTTTGAATTTCCTACGATTTTCTGAATGATCCAATGAATATTACGAAGTGGTCGGGTCGACATATATCACGCTATCACCTATGAGGGAGGAGCTGTGATAATTTATAAAATTTAACGAGGGTAAACCGCGGGGCACAGCTAGTAGATAATATAATTATTGTGTGACTGTATAAAAAGTTGTAACGCCAAGTATAGTTTGAGCGTGTTCTTGAAATTTCTTTGATCTTGGGTGAATGACATCATGCACAACACAAGAAGCAAATAAAATTAATCCGAGAGACGGAAATAAGTAGGAAACCGGTTCTAAAGAATTGGACTTAGAAAAAGTGTAATGAATGGACATTAATGTTATTGCCGGGCTTGGCGTGGATGGCAAATGCTTGCTTTTCACATCGGAGGTCGTGGGTTCAATTCCCACCCAGGATAAATGCCTCGTTGGTCTAGAGGTAGCGTATTCAACCGAAGATAATGAGGTCCCGGGTTCAAATGGCTGGGCAAATGGTCGGGTCGGGCCAAAAAGTTGGCGGTATTACACCCCCGTACCTCGGAGATCACGTTAAGCCGTCGGTCCTGTACCTGAATTCTTTCCGGTCGTGTCGCTAGTCGTCCCATCGGATCATGAGTGGGATGGAATAGAAAGAGCCTCTGTGTGTTTGCGCACACACTTGTGCACATGATATGTCCTGCGCAATTGGCTAGTCTCCATTGAGACTGGCCGCCGTGGCCGTTTATAAAATAGGATGGCAAACGAGCAACTGGGTCACTTGATGGTAAGTGATCACCGCCGCGCCGGCCATGGATACTCGCAACACTAGAGGAGCCGCAAGTGTGTTGCCGGCCTTTACGATAAGAATAGGCTCGCTTCTTGAAGGTTGCGATGTCATACTGGATCGGAAATACCTCCGCCATTAATTGATTCCACAGAGTGTTAGTGTTATACTCCCCGTGATAAATGCGGTAGAGGGCACATAGAGACGCCACGTCTCTCCGCAGGGCAAGAGGATCAAGCCAAATAGTGGGATTCCCGTCGTCAACCGTCACGGTCACCGTAGCCTAGTTGGTAGTGCTCCTGCCTACGAAGCTGGTGGTCCTGGGTTCGAATCCCGGTAAGTGCAAATATTCGTGTGATGAGCACGAATATTTGTTTCTGAGTCATGGATGTTTTCTATGTATTTAAGTATTTATCTATCTATATAAGTAAGTATATCGTCGCCTGGTACCCATAGTAAAAGGTTTGCTTAGTTTGGGGCTAGGATGATCTGTGTGCCATTGTCCCTAGATATTATTATTATTCGAGCTGCACGACGTTGAATACGATCAAAGGGAAGAAGTTGATACTGTGGTGCCCTGGCCCAGGTGGCAGCAATATTCCATATGCGGCCATACTAGCGCCTTATTATAATTGGAGGCGATGGGCCCATGTAAAGTATCGCCTAACTCTGGGAAGAACACCCAGCTTTTTGGAGGCCAGTTTGGCCTTGTCTTTCAAATGTCCGCGAACGTTTGATGTAGATTTACTCATCGTTGGCACAGTGTTAGGATGCATAATTGTGACGTCAAAGACCTGACCGTGTGCAAAATAAGTTATTCAAGTTGACGTAAATAAGTGCATCATTCTTTGGAGATACGTATGTTTTGTTTAGTACATGAATAACGAAAATAAGCGTGACACGTACAGTCACGTGCTATATGCGTCTCCACACCTTGAGACTGGCGAATGACCTAATGATAAATAAACAAAAAAGTGTTAACACTACATTTATTTTGGGTACTAAATTACTAATCAGTTTTTATGATGCTGCTGATGTTATGGATGACCGAATGTCTTTAATTGTCTGCCTCCTACATTACTCCTCTTTCAGTAATGTTCAGTCGCAGTCAAAAGGCATGATTCCGATCATGGCGACAATTTACTGCCCTTTTGTAGTACTGCCTAATTCGCCAGTTTTCGAGATCGGCGTTCAAATGGCTTCCACGAGCACATGTGACGTCATAAATGGTCCGGAATCGATTTTCAACGTCGAAGCCGAATGATCGAATGATTTAGGTTTTTTGCGATTTGGATCACGATCACGATGACCGAAAAATTAGGCGGTAGCCCTCTGGTCGAATTTCGGCTACGGCGGCCAGTCTCATAGGAGAAAAGCCATCTGCAAACACAAGGGGAATTCCTATTCCATCACTCTTATGATCCAATGGGACGACTAGCGACATGACCGGAAAGTTAGGTACAGGACCGATGGCTTATATGTTCTTTCCGTAGCACAGGGGTATGATACCGCCAACTCCCACTCTTCGGGCTTATACTGAGAAGTTTTCTTAAAAATGATATTCCAAAATCACTTTTTGGCCCAACTCGGGATTTGAACCCACGACCTCATTATCTTCGGTTGACCAACGAGGCACTATAAGCAATATGAAGACACACCATTACTGGTTTGGTTAGAATAAGAAAAGAGCGAAAAATTAATGTGATTATGATTAATTAGATTTTCTATTTTAAATACATCATGCAATTGAGCCATCTCCCCCCATTAAAAATGAGACATAGTATGCTTCTAAGTCTAGCCTGTCTTAGATAGACACACTTTATTGCACCAAATCAAAATACTCCATTGTAAATTGAGTTTACTTAAACTGTGTATGAGGTGCCAACAAAGGTAATTTTATCTATAATGTAGCTTGCTACGCGACTAAATTTAGTCTATTAAAAATACCACAGCCTAACCCAGGCAAAATCACTTGAAACTTAACATCCTTATTAAGAAAATATATATAAAGAATTAGCTGCACGCCTTGTTAAGGCGACACATTCCCAGAATGCTGGCTTATATTTCGCCCAACAAATAGGTATTGCCATACAGCGTGGTAATGCTGCCAGTATCTTGGGAACATTACCAATACAAGAATATTTAGAATACCTTTAACTTAATGCTTAGTTTTATAATACATCCTTATTTAAAACAAACTCTAAAGTTAAACTGAAGTTGAACTACAGATCAAGCAATCAAATTGGATGGTTTTCTGACCAAACCAAGGATCAACTTAACTTTAGACTTTGTTTTAAATAAGGGTGTAAGTCAGTAACATAAAACTGACAAAGACAATTTATTTAACAGCAATAGCTCCTAAATACTGCAAATAGTCATGCAATGTAAATAAGTTCGAAACATTGTGTATAAATAATATGAAATTTTGGGAAGATAATTTTAACCTGAAGTTTTTGGTTATTTCGGCTCTATAATACTTTGTGTCTTCCATGACCATACCTACATATTGAAATTTTATAGACAATGTTATTGCTTCTTACAATTGCCGCCACAGTCGCAACCATACCTTAACAATTGTTGACATAATTGCTAAAAAATAATCACACTAATATTATAAAGTCTTAAGTTTGTGAGTGTGTATGTTTGTTACTTCTACAGAGATAAACGGCTGGAGGGCAATTAATAAAATTCGGTATAGTGTTAGCTGACACCCTGGATTAACACATAGGCTTTAATTTATAAAGTTTAACACCACATATTTAAGACAACGCCTGCACTAGGGGAACTTATTCCTCTGTTGCAGGGTACTTTACAAACATATAGTAGACGGACACAAATATAATCCTATATAACAAACTACTCCAAATGTTGACTTTGTAGATAGTTTTGGAAGAGGCTTGTGCCCAGGAGATGACAAGTTTAGGCTGATGAGGAAGATACAAAATATACATATGGCCACATATCAAGCTATACATTGCCAATATAAGCTGACCTCTCATTGTATGGAAATACTATACAATGCTGAATCAGCTTATACTGGAAAATTATAGCTTGATGTGTAGCCATGAATGTGTACATCCTATTTCAAATATCAATTTACAGGGTTACTTATAAAACACCAAAAACCTACAAGAATAAATGTTTAATTTACAAGTTTTCAATGAATTATTTTATATAGATGTATGAGGCTCTAACAAGATGGGGATTATTTTTTTAATTGAAGACGGAGGCGGAATTTAATGAGAAATAATTATAATAAATAAAAAAAGAAAAGTTATAAACACCATTTAACAACAGAATAGCTTAAAATGTACAACCTGTTATTTGTAATACTTATTATTCTTACTCCAAACATTTATTGGTAATTGGTTTAATGTTTGTTTATGTTCTGTGTTTTTGTAGATGCACCCCAGCAGCAAAATGGTGGACTCTTTTTTCACCAAAGAATATACTTTATTTGATGGCCTATTGCAATACCCTGAGATTCGCTAAGTTGTGGTGGAATCTCCACAAAGGAATCTCATCTCCATATATGAATATGTACAATTATATAAAGAACACATCCAAAAACTCCTCATTTACCTTAAAGATACTAAGATGGTAAATATACATTTGTCTCACAGAATATGTCAATTTTATAAAGAAAACAACATTCTTTATATAATTGACATAGGTTTCTATAAAAAAATACATCAACTAATAAGGTAAAGTATTGTGCTATAATACCTTCAAGTGTTTTATTATTGATACAAGTGTAATTAAATTCAAGGTCACCAACAATAAATATTACTTCGACAAATAAACACCAGAGTATAACACTAAGTAATAAAATCCACGTTTCTTTACACTTTCCTACATAATTGAAGATGGCCCAAGTGTAAAATTAACAAGAGACCGTTGTACTTTAATTTACTTACCTTGCAAAGGTTATCAGAAACTTTTCGTCAACTTTGAGTTTTAAAACTTTTGATATGTCATGTAATAATTTAATTCTACAACAAAACGATTATGAAATAATTTACTGAGAAATGGAGTCATGAAATATTCTTATATGTAACTCAGAAATACGCACCTCAAATGCAAATTTTGCATAAAGCTATCCGTGGTCAAATTGTCCAGTAGGACGAAGTCGGACACACCGACTTCTGGCTGCGTCGCCATTGTATTCACACTTTGGAATCCACAGATATTTAACAATTGTTCACACACTAAACTTTTTTACGAATATGAATATAGTCAACAAACGGTTAAATATAATAACAAAAACACAACCCTTCCTTTCCAACACTTCATTCAAACTGGCACTTTTTGAAATTCGTTCGGTCGTTCGCGACGTGTAGTGTGGCCAACTGTACGTTTACAATAAGTATCATTATAGAAACAATATTTGAGACAGAGCATTATACACAATTAGATATATGCATTATACCGCAGATATTAAATATATTAACTTATATTTAGTAAAACAATCTTCTAATAACTTACTATATCTATTAAATATGTGATAATTTAAAAGCGTTATTAAAATATCAGCGTTATAAGGTAATCATTTTATTATAATTCAAATGTAAAATACAATTTATCTCTGGAAAGGCATTGAATATCTAGTTCTACGACGACAAATCTGTCGCTTAACCACTTCCCTTTATCTACTAATGTCTTCTCACTCTTGAAGCCAGTATGACAGAAGTGTATTTGTGGAATGCATCCTATTCGCACAATGACATCTGTTAACGCGATAAAGATAATGAGAATTTAAGAGAAAACAGAAAAACATTTTCTGCTAAGTAAGCAAGCAGGCAGTAAATAAGTAAGTAGGTTTATTTACCACTACCATACTGTCTACATACTACCATACAGTATATTTTTTAGTGTTTTATTTTCATATTTTCAAGTCACTCCAAAATAAAATTATTGTGCACTGTAAAGATAGTGCATACAGTACAGTATATTTATACATACTAGGTAGAGAAATTAATTTTAAGAATAAAAATAATGATTCGCCATATTGTAAATAGGTATAATACGATTTTTTTAGTAACCCCACAATATAATACCGTAGTGTAGAAAAGGCGCTATATACCCGTAATAGAACAATATTGCTGTCCGGGTGACGTATTATATACGTACGTTGCCCACTTTTCTTGTAAGAAAAATGATTTACCTCAGTAATATTCAACTATATAATTATAAATAGACTTATATAGTTTATGCCAATCCACACCACAATATTTATTTTGGCAATTTTAGTGTCCTTTTATATATACTAATAATTGGCTTCTAAAAATTGAATTTAATATCGAAATGAAAATCCGTTGTCTCTGCCTACCCCTCTGGGATGTACATGCATTATGTTTATTTTAACATATTATCTTTACGCCTTGTTATTGCTATTTCATCTATTTAATTAAATTAATCAGCTTCTTTGTAACTTGCTAAATGAGTGCCCTCGGTTTGGTTGATTTCTCAGTATGTTTTATGTACTTACAATTTAATTGATACGGGACATAAGTACTCAATCAATAACATATTTCTACGGGACGGATGGGCGGACTTGGTTATTAATTAAAACCCATATTTTGATAATGATTAGGACTTACTTTTGTACATTGCTTAGATTCAATTGTAACTTTATAATCCTTACTAATATTTTAAATGCTAATGTAATTCTGTCTGTTGGGTTTTAACGACAAAACGATTGAACCAAATAATTGTAATTTGGTATACAGATAGTCTAGACCTAGAGAAAGGACATAGGCTACTTTTTAATGCAAAACAGAGTTGTAAGGGGTTGAAAAGGGGTGGTAAAAAGATGTATGGAAGTATCATAATTTTGAAAAGCTAGAAGCTTGAAACTTATGTTTTAGGCTGTTGATTCGATTTGTAAAAGTTTTACCATCAAGGGTGTAAAATAACAATAATATATTAAAATTTATAATAAAGGTCACCAGTGCTCGCCTCACAATATATGGAAGGGGGATGAAAGATTTAATGTAAATACGTAAGGATTATGTGAATGTTAAGTTTGCGACAAAAGACAAAATATTAGAAATGTTCTGATGTAATATTTACGGAGTAATTACAAAAGTGTGGACGAAGTCGCAGTTTATTATATTCTGACAACGAAAATGTACGTAAATATCAATGCTGTAAGTGCAGCAGAGTATATTTAATTTCAAATTTCTATAAACAAACTCGTAATAGTCAAAAATATTATAATTCTAAAATTATCTCATTATAATTATTACTAATAATTATCTATTACAAGTCATATTTTTTTTTTTTTTAATTATGGCAATCTGCTGACTCTTTCAGCAATTTCTGCCAGTGTCAGGTGTTGACTACACATGGGTATATATTAACAGCCAATTAAACTATCCAACATTTGTCATAATGGAGTCAGTTTGGAGCCTGGAACAAAAGACGTTCACAAATAAGTGTTAATAGAATATATATCTACATATATACATATATACAACAAACACAATTATATCATAAGTATTTATTATTATAACTTTATTGAGTTAGTGGATATAAATATAATAAATGCCCTAATCATTAGGGGATTGGGGAAGAAAGAAAGAAGATAGCGAACATTAACAGGATGCTGAATATTTAATTTTGAAGAAATCTGACCAAACGGGAAAGGTTTTTCGAGTTTGCAATTAAGAAAAATGTGGTCCAGGGTGACATCATCCAGCCCACATTCACACAGTGAAGTATCTCGTACCCTGATTTTATGTAGGAAGACTGGGGTACAACAGTGTCCAATGCGGATTCTACAAACTCCGCCGCCGCGCCGCCGCGCGCGTTGTCGCCGTTGAGGAGCCGTTCGCGCACCGCTGTCGCCGACCGCCGAGTGAGGGCCGAAGCACCGGTCTCGCGCGTTTTATCAACTCAGCGAAGAGACAGAGAGAGAAATACGTCTGCGAGCGAGACGCAGCGATACCTAACGTCTGATTGGCAAAATGTACAACATTTCATTGGTTGATTAGGTTTACCTTTGTTGATATTTTTGTATATAAACAGCTCAATTTGTAAATAAATTATTCAGTATCCAGTCAACATAAATAGTGTTTTAATATACCTTCTGAGCCTAAACCTTCTCTCCAAAGTGGTGACCCCGACGTGATACGCTGCTCAAGAACGCTGAACAACAGTTTTGAAGAAAATTCTAATCTGCTGCCCGGAAAAAATCTCTGAAGAAAGAAACAAACCGAAAATAATGGAAGAAACAAAATAAGAAAGCCCACCAGAAATCGCGAATATCTCACTCACATTGAAAATCCCACCCTTCTGGCGCGACCGACCACGTATATGGTTTTTCAGTTTCGAGGCAGCTACTCACGACACAAAAAAAGGCGACAAGCAATTGGCACAAATGGTTATCGCTCAACTGGAAAGACAAGATATCGAGCAAATCACCGACCTACTCTACAACCCGCCGGAGAAGGAATACTACAAGGCAATAAAAGAACGTCTCATCGCCGTATACGAAGAGTTGGATAGTCGTCAATTCCAGAAACTCCTCTCAGAAATGGAACTGGGTGACCAAAAACCTTCGCAGCTGTTAAGGCGCATGCGTGATCTGGCACGTGATAGAATTCCTGACGCCACCCTACGTCTTATGTGGACCAATCACCTACCACCACATATCCGTTCCGTGCTAGCCGTGAGCGAATCATTCAGCAATAAAGCCGCCTTGGAAGAGCTCGCATTACTCGCCGACAAGATGATGGAGCAAAACCGCGAAGTAGCAGCCGTCAATGTTCAGTCAACAACAGCAACATCTCCCGACATGCAATTTTTGCTGCACGAAATCCGTAAACTTTCACTTGAAGTGGCAGAACTCAAAACGAAAACGGAGCACTATCAGCACAGAAGCAATCGTTTCCCATCTCGCGATCGAAACACTCGTTCTCGTTCACGTGAAGATTCATCATCGCCACTATGTTACTATCACCGAAGATTTGGACCCCGAGCAATGAAATGCACTACGCCTTGCTCATTCAAGAAGGGAAAAGAGTCGGAAAACTAAAAAGAACGCTGTTAGCGGCGGAAGACGGCGTTCTAGAATCATCCTACCGCCTATTTATAACCGATAAGAAAACCGGACTGTCATTTTTGGTAGACACGGGGGCAAACATTTCCGTGTTACCTAGAACAAAAGGTCACATTACAACGCCACTCCCATTCAAACTATACGCCGCTAATAACACCGTTATTCCAACCTATGGGGAGAAGACACTAGAACTCAACTTAAACCTTCGACGTCCCTACAAGTGGAAATTTATCGTGGCCGACGTATCGAAACCAATACTAGGAGCCGATTTCCTCAAGCACCACCAACTCATAAGGAACAGAAAACTTATCGACAATGTTACGAACCTCAACGTCACGGCACCAGTCCGACCAACGAATATACCTACAGTACGCAGTATCGACATTGAAAATCCATATCACAATATTTTGGCCGAGTTTCCCGGAACGACGAGATTAACATCGATGAATATAAACGACAAGATCAACGTAGAACACTATATTGAAACCAAAGGCCCACCAGTGCATTGCCGTGCCCGTCCAATCGCACCACATCGGTACGAAAAAGTGAAAAAAGAATTTGAAAATATGATTGAACAAGGATTATGCCGGCCAAGCAAGAGCCCATGGTCATCGCCACTACACATAGTTCCAAAGAAAAATGGTGATATACGAGTCTGCGGAGATTATCGTCGTCTCAACTCAATTACAAAGCCAGATCGTTATCCCGTCCCTCGCGTGAAGGATTTTAATTATCAGCTGTGTGGAAAAACAATATTTTCCACACTAGACCTGAACCGAGCTTACCAACAACTGAGGGTCCGTGAAGAAGATATAGAGAAGACCGCCATCATCACACCTATGGGATTATTCGAGTTTCCTCGTATGTGCCCAGGATTAAAGAATGCAGGACAGACATTTCAACGTTACATACATCAAGTACTCAGCGGACTAGATTTCGTATTTCCCTTTATCGACGACGTATGCATCAGCTCAGTCTCTGAATTTCAACATCGAGAACACCTAAGAATCGTACTGAAAAGACTAGAAGAACATGGCATCACTATAAACCCCGCTAAATGCCATTTTGGACAAAGTGAAGTAAAATTCCTAGGATACTCAGTAACAAAAGACGGTATCAAGCCACCAGCTGACAAGGTCAAGGTCATCATGGAATACCCCAAGCCCAAGACCATCGAAGAACTCCGACGATTCCTCGGAATGTTAAATTTTTACCGTGACCATGTACGAGACGCCGCGTCTATACAAGCGCCACTAAACGCATACTTACAAAACGTCAAGAAACGCGACAAAACAATAATAGAATGGACCGACGAATCAAATCAAGCATTCGAAGCGTGTAAAAACAGCATAAGCAACGCTGTTTTACTCGCTCACCCATCCCATGACGCAACCTACGCATTATTTTGCGACGCCTCAGATAAGTCAGCCGGTGCCGTTCTACAACAATACGTGAATAAAAAAATGGCAGCCACTCGGATACTTCTCGAAGAAATTCTCCGACGCGCAAGTAAAATACTCCACGTACGATCGCGAACTTCTAGCTACGTATATGGCAGTAAAACACTTCCGCAAGATGTTTGAAGGACGACAGCTGATTATATTCAGCGATCACAAACCACTCACCTACGCCATGAATAAATCGTAGTCAACTACTGAAACACCTCGAAGAACAAGACAGCTTTTGTTTATCAGCGAATTTTGTACCGACATACGTCACATAAGCGGTAAACAAAACATAGTCGCCGATGCACTCAGCCGAATCGAAACAATATCTTGCCCCGCAACATTGAACTACAAAGAAATCGCTAACGCTCAAGAAAACGACCCTACCGTACGACAACTTCAACAGCAAGATAATATTACACTAAAGAAGATTATTATTCCAAACTCAAACATCGAACTTTACTGCAAAACATCGACCACGCACTTACGTCCGTACATACCTAAAGATTTTCGTTACGACGCATTCAAGTGTGTACATAACATTAGCCATCCCGGAACGCGTACGAGTCGAAAACTTATAGCACAAAAATATTTTTGGCCTTCAATGAACGCCGATATCGGACTTTGGACAAAAAGTTGTATAGAGTGTCAGAAAAACAAAATACAACGACATACATTCTCCAGTGTTTCAAAATTCCCGCCAACATAAAGATTCAGGAATTTGCATACTGACATCACCGGCCCTCTCCCGCCATCGAAAGAAGGCTACCGCTATCTCATCACTTTCATCGATCGAGAAACAAAGTGGACGGAAGTAATACCTACCGACAACATAACAGCTGAGACAGTCGCAGATATTACCTACAAACATTGGATTACCCGATTCGGATGCCCAGCTACTCTAACCAGTGACCAAGGACGACAATTTGAAAGTCAGCTATTCAACAACCTCATGAAAATAATGGGAATCAAGAAATATCGCACCACGTCTTATCACCCGCAAAGCAATGGTATAATAGAACGCTGGCACCGTACCTTGAAAACTGCGTTACGCGCCAGGCTATCGAAATCGAGTACTTGGGTCGACGAGCTACCTACAATTTTATTCGGTTTACGCGCAGCTATACGAACAGACGCCGAAGTAAGTGCAGCCGAACTTACCTACGGCTACAACCTAAGATTACCCGGAGATTTTTTCGACGCAACTACAATACCTACTTCTACAATGGATTATACTTACGTCGAAAATTTACGTGCTACAATCAAAAACAATCAACCGCAATCATCTACAGTGCATCACCATAATAAACAACATATTTTCGGGCATAAGGACTTACAAAATAGCACTCATGTCTTTATTAGAGTAGACGCAGTGAAGACGCCATTTCAATCACCGTACGAAGGACCTTATCGCGTAATAAATCGAACGGATAAAGTCTTTACCATCCAGTTACCAGGACGTCAAGCAAACATATCAATCGATCGACTGAAGCCTGCTTACCTGATGCAAGATACCATTACCTCCGAAAACCAAGTTACCACAACATTACCGAATCAAAACCAAGTTACCACAACATTACCGAATCAAAACCAAGTTACGTCAACATCGCATTTGAACAACGTGACGTCACAACCAGCTGATTAGAAAACGCGTAGCGGTCGTGTCGTCAAGTTGCCGATACGTTTCACTTGAAGGGGTGTACTGTGGCTACCATGACTTTATCTGCTTTTAAAGAAACAAGAAGATCCTAAAAAGGACCACGACTTTGCTGTGCATAATAGAAACAAGATTTAGTTCTGATAAGAACTGTTTTGCAAGCACTAAACTGTGGCTAAGACTCTTTCTGCTATAGAAACATGAAATAATAGAAACATGAAATAACCCTGATAAGGGCAGTTGTGACTTTAATCAATAGAAACAAGAAAAACCACAGTTAGCACTTTTCACACACATCTTCAATCTTCACCGTTCATAATGATCTTCAGTCTTCAATATTCTTCGCACGTCTTCAAGTTGTTTCTTCTATAAATCTCGGCCTCGCGCCGAGCCGCCGCCGCCGCGCGCGCCGTCGCCGTTGAGGAGCCGTTCGCGCACCGCTGTCGCCGACCGCCGAGTGAGGGCCGAGGCACCGGTCTCGCGCGTTTTATCAACTCAGCGAAGAGACAGAGAGAGAAATACGTCTGCGAGCGAGACGCAGCGATACCTAACGTCTGATTGGCAAAATGTACAACATTTCATTGGTTGATTAGGTTTACCTTTGTTGATATTTTTGTATATAAACAGCTCAATTTGTAAATAAATTATTCAGTATCCAGTCAACATAAATAGTGTTTTAATATACCTTCTGAGCCTAAACCTTCTCTCCAAAGTTGTATTGAAGCATATAGACTGCCTTTTGACCTACTTGAATAAGACCAAGAACGCTGCCAGGATTTGAACATGTTGATTTTAGAAGTGTGGAGCAAATCATATATTTGGATGGAGGAGTGTTTAAGATCAGCCAAGCTACTGGAAACAGCATCTTTGGCTGATGCATCCGCTAATTCATTGCCACTAATACCTGCATGTCCAGGTATCCATACAAGTATATCTTCTTAATGGAACACAAATGAAGACATCTTTTAATTTCTAGAATGATGGGGCTATGAAGGGGATCATTAAAAGGATTTTTAATAACAGCCTCTAATGCACTTCTGGAGTCAGAGAATATTACTGCCTTCGTAATAATATTATGGGCTAATATGAAAAGACATGCCTCGAGTATACCTATGCATTCTCCTGTGAAAACTGATGACTCTGGAGGGCATTGGAATTGTAGATAAATCTTAGAATTTACATAGTACACTGAAATACCAGTTTTACTATCAGCTGATAATTTGGAAGCATCAGAGAAAAATGTATGGTATTCTCTCCATTTGTCATTGACAATAGCAGAGAATATAGTATTAGCTTCAATTGTATCCTTACTGATGCCAATGTAGGGAATAAAATTTGGATTGAAATGTATTAGTTCGTATGGCAGATTATATATAGGGAGTTTATTGCACTGGTAAATCTGATTATTGACCTTTCTTAATTTTCTAAATGAATTTATATACAAGGGGACATCTTTATGTCTCCAGTAATCACTATGATTTAGTAGACTATCCAGATTGGCAAGCTTAGACAATATCCTGTGATTGCTAAAATAGTATGCCTTATATATAAATCTATCTGCTAAATATTGTCTGCGGATGAGCAGAGGAGGGTCACCACTCTCTACTTGCAGAGCGTTTCTTGGGGTGGATCTCATGCAACCCAATACAATGCGTAGGGACTTTGATTGAATGGTGTCCAGTTTTTTCATAGCAGCTTTACTACAGGGCTCGAGAAAAAAAGAACCATAATCTAAAATACTCCTTATTGTAGCATTGTATATGAGTTTTAAGCTAAATGGATGAGCCCCCCACCAAACACCTGCAAGAGCTCGCAACATATTTACATTTTTGTCGCACTTTTTATTTATGTAGTCAACATGGGCGACCCCTGTCAGTTTGGAGTCCAAGATGATACCAAGAAATTTAACATTTTCCTTTATCATGATTGGGGATCCTTCAATCTCAAGGTAAACATCTGGAATTGATCTCTTTCGAGAGAAAACCAATGCAGAGCTTTTCTCCGCTGACAGTTTAAGACCATGAGAGACAAGCCATTGGTTTACGGACTCAAGGGACACCTGAATTGATGCCGCCGCTGCTGTTATATGTAAGTCAGGGACATAAAGGCATAGATCATCGGCATATTGCAAAATCTGGCAGTTTCTATTGAGTGACAAATGCAAATCTGATGTATAGATGCTATACAACAGTGGACTAAGAACAGAGCTCTGTGGGAGTCCTCGCCAAACTGTTCTGAGATCATATGAGTCTCCTGGGACATGCAGCTTCACAGTGCGGTCAGACAAAAGATTACAGACACAGTGTAGGATTCTTACCGGGATACTCAGCTTTCGTAGCTTACTCCTGAGTATGGAAAGGTTGACACTGTCATATGCAGAAGATATGTCAAGAAAGACAATGACAATGCAACAATTGACTCATTCTTGCTGAATGCAATACGAGTGTCTGTAATTAGTATGCCTACACTGTCCATGGTGCTGAAGCCTTTACGAAATCCGAACTGGGATTCTGCTAATAGACCTCTGCTTTCTACAAGTCATATAAGTACAATTTAACATATGACGTTAGCAACCCTAAAATTGACAAGTTATAGACATTGACAGCTAAGATGTCCAATGCCAATATGATATGGGCATAGACACTGGTAGTATTAAAATAAAATCTAACAATTATTAATTTTTTTTGATCATTTAAAATATGATCAAAAATCGTATTTATAACTATTTGATAAACTAAACATGAAATGTTTACATTATGAACTCACTTAAAAAAATATAACTAAACTATAAAACTAAGGTCAAATATTCATTTCTGGGCGATAAGTTTACGTGAATTTGTTTCTGAACTGAGCACACCCAAATCGCCGCCATTTTCCTTGTTGTAGGTGCCTCAAATGTCATAATAATTTCAATTTTCATGTAAAATAAAATTTCATTTCATTTTTAAGTTATATGTTAGGTTTTATTAAGCGTTTTGCTTTTTATCATTATGTTTGTATCTTTTCATGTCGTGGTGGTTTGCACAGAATAGTGTTGCGATAGTGGCTCGAGTAAGTCGTCATTTCAAGGATTCTCAATGTCCTACAATGAGGATCATCTTCATAAAAGGTAGCAAGAGTGTTACGCCCACAGAGTGACAATAGAAACCTATGTGTTTGTTGTTGCATGGTGATGAGAACGCGAAGTGTGGTGAAAGTGCGCGTATATTGATGGGACAATGAGCGATTCCCCAGGCGTGGAGTGGCTCCCCGCATTCAGCCCCGGCCCGCCACGCCACAGCCCGCTGGGCCCCATCCCGAGGTTCCTGTACGAGGATGTACAACCCTTCGGATTGTCACTTGAGAACAATAACAAGGAGGCAGACCAGAAAGAGAACACGAATAAAATCAAGCACGCGAAACCCGCGTACAGGTGAGTTATGAACTTGAACTTCCTAATAAGTCTGATTGAGTCATTTGTATGACCCTTGAATGATGGCTCATAGAAACATATACATACTTGAATATTGTATATGCTGGTCATCATTTAATAAGCTTATTTGTCAGTTTCTATGAGCTTGTATGTATATAAACAGACACAAATACAGGAAAAAGACTTAGTATTTCCTCTAACAACATAATGATATAATTAGACACTGATAATCAGATATTAAAACCAGTTAATTATAAAATTATTGTGTGTGCATCCCCTTACATTAAAGTTTAATTTACATCACCAAACCCATAAATATATGTTATATTTAGAATTAAATTATCTACTTTCCTATTTTATATAGATAAGGCTCTATACAAGATGTAACATAAATAATGGTCAACTTTAGAAGCTTAATTTACATATGAACTGGAACAATGGGTACCACATCAATATGGAAAATACACAAAACAAAATACTAACTCTCCATACAAGAATAATAATCAGCTGATTTATGGGGCCCAAAAAAGTTCTTCTCATATTTAACAAACTGGTTTTCTTTGTTGCCCCTGCACCGCAGCCCCAGGACCATTCTGGCTGTGTGTGCCAGCTGCTGGGACTCGGTACTGATTGCTCACTGGATAGGTCTTAATACGAGATGAAGTGCCTAATGTAATTGTGCCTCTTACTAACTCTAGGCTAAGAACATTGTTACTGACTACTTGTGATTTGTATTTTTTACTAACACTTGGTTAAGAACATTGTTACTAACAGATTTATGGACCAGAGTCTGAGATAAATTGATTTATTATAATTATTATTCATTAGTTCAGTTCCATGGGTAGATAATACTCCTTAAGTTAAAAAATAAGAAAATATCAACTAACACACCGCTATTTATTTTTTAATTTTTTATTTATAACTTTATGCACAGCAAATGTTACACAGGCAGACTTAATGCCCAAGGCATTTTCTGCCAGTCAACCTTAGGGTGGTGCAGAGATAGCATGGTAGGTGCACAGATGAAACAATTATCAAAAAGTATGAAAGTAAGGGCTATACTAAGCTATCTAATCCCAAACTAGATAGAGCCTGTACTATGGCAACCAGACAACTGATAAACATACTTATATATTCATTCTAGCTGTGCCTTGCGGTTTTACCCATGTTAAACTTTATAAATTATAGCCTATGTGTTAATCCAGGGTGTCAGCTAACTCCATACCAATTTTATTGAAATCGCTCCAGCCGTTTAGTAGTGAAGAAGTAAAACACATACATACTCACACAGTCACACACTCACAAACTTTTGCCTTTATAATATTAGTGTGATTATAGATAAATTACACCCAGAAACAGAACAAGTATTGTGTTCATCACAAAAAGATTTGTCCAGAGTGGGAATCAAACCCACTACCTCTGGCTTAGCTATTGGATTCACTAACCACTAGCCAGACCAACAGCTCAAGTTATATCCACCATTTCTATGTATTTATAAGTAGGTAGTAAGTAGTTTGTGTCATATGAAGATATCTAATTAAATTTGATGATAATTTAAATACAGTTGGATTCTAAGAAATGTTTGTGTCAAGGATTAGCTATGTCAGCTGATAAATTGATACACAAGTTGTAATGTAGAAAGCGATAAATATGTGCATTAGAAGCTAATTTTAATATACTACGTTTTGTAAAGCAGTATAGTACAGACTCCAGCACATCAAGCTACCCCATTCTGTCAAATTTCCTCAATAGAATGTGAACCTTATCATTTTGTGATAAAGTTGAAAATCTATAAAACAAATTTACCAGATCGGGGTAGCTGGATGTGCTGGCATCTGTACATTTTGTTTGTTTGTATGGTCAGGTATGTGTGGTTAAGCGTTATGAGAGAGCTAAAGTTTTACTTGAACATATGAATTATTGAAAGTATTCAGTAAAAATTTATATCTTGGGACAATTAATACACTGCCATCTGACAGAGCCAAACTAGGCAGAGCCTGTACTGTGGCAACCAGACAGATTTATAATATCTAGGGACATCTCGGGACAATGTCACACAGATCATCCTAGCCCCAAACTAAGCAAAGCTTGTACTATGGGTACCAGGCGACAATATACATACTTATATAGATAGATAAATACTTATATACATAGAAAACATCCATGACTCAGAAACAAATATTCATGCTCATCACACAAATATTTGCACTTACCGGGATTCGAAAACAGGACCACCAGCTTCGTAGGCAGGAGCACTACCAACTAGGCTATGGTGACCGTCATTGATAAACATGCTTAAATATTTCTAATTATTATAGATAAATTATCACACAAGGCTGGGGATTGAACCCAATACCTTTTGACTGCTATCAGGGTAACTAACCTCCACATCAATAGGCCAGTCATCTTTCCCATCACACTAGTCTTATGTTTTCATTAAAAAAATATATTTATATGTCCATTTTTTAAATTCACTGGAATTTCTGTATTTGGTATGCTGTTCCTTACACTCTATGTATGACTATAGAGTTAACACATAACCCTTTTGCTGCAATCATGAAAAATCATGGCAGATTCAACTGTTTGACCATTTTTATATACTGTGGACACGGGTTTCAATCGCGATAAAGATGTAGGCAAATCATTACCCTGGTTGTTTGACTATTGTATGGAATGTGTGCTGCTTGAAGCTTTATATAGTAGGTAATCTTCAAAATTTGACTGTCTGTCTACCTGCAATGTATTCAACTGTAGATAGTGATTTAAAAACTGAAATCTGCTAGTAAAGTCCTCAGTATCAGCTCAGAATCTGGAAATTGGTGGTGTTACATCTCCATGCCACAGAGAGCATGCCAACCATTGGTCCTTGGTTTGTTCAAAACAATAGTGAAAAACCAATACTTGTTACTATGAATGCATTTCCACTGTCCTTCCATATTATATTATTTATTGCCTGCCTCGTTGGTCTAGCGGTAGCGTGTTCACCCGCAGAAAATGAGGTCCGGGGTTCAAATCCCGGGTCGGGCCAAAAAGTGATTTTGGGACTTTTCTGTAAAAAGAAAAAATTCTCAGCATCAGCCCGAAGTCTGGGAGTTGGCGGTATTATACCCCCGTGCCTCGGAGAGCACGTAAAGCCGTCGGTCCTGTACCTGACCTCTTTCCGGTCGTGTCGCATAGGCGTCCCATCGGATCATGAGAGTGATGGAATAGAAAGTGCTCCTGTGTTTGCGCACACACTTGAGCACTATAATATGTCCCGCGCAGATGGCTAATCTCTGTTGAGACTGGCCGCCGTGGCCGAAATTCGGCTAGGAGGACATTATGTATTATGTATGTATCTATGTATGTATTATTATGTTTATGTAATTAAGTCTGTATTATATCTAATGACATGGTAGTATTACTATTAAGTAAATGCTATTATTAGTCTGTAAGTATTTAGATTATTTTAGATTCCTACTTAAATTATTTTATCTTGCACTACCCTTATCGTGTTGTCTTTCTATATTTCTGCTTCATATCCATCCAAAGGTTGTCTGGAAGAAATCGCTGACTGCGATAAGACCGCCTATTGTACAATTTGCTTTCAATGTTTCCTATATAATTTATCTGTAATTGGTGTGCAATAAAGAGTATTTGTCTTATCTAATCTTACTGTACCTGATCTCTTTCAACTAGTCTGGCCTCTATTGAATCATGCCATCATGGCCAAAATTCTAGCAGGAGGATTGATGATTGGATATTGGTCTTGAAACTGAGGGTACACTGAACAGTCTTAGATTATGAGGGAAGGTGCTTGAAATTCACTGGATGAAACAATGTATGATAAATACTGATTATAAATAAATGTGCCTGAAAATAACTGGAGGAAACAAATGTTATCATAATAATAATAATAATATCCTGGGACATTATTCACACATGGCCATCTGATCCCAGAGTAAGCAGCTTGTACTATGGAAACAAGATAAATGATATAATACATATATACTACTTTTATTTAGTAAATACATACTTATATAAATAATTATTCCAGACTCGAGGCAAGCAGACATGTTCATCATGCACACAAATATCTGTCCTGGGTGGGAATCGAACCAACAAACTGTATGCAAGGCACCCAACCAAACATGCCAACCGGCCCATGAAATGTACTTAACATTAATAAAAATATTAATAAAATGGGACTGGCTAAATCACTACTAGAAACATATTTTGAACTCTATAGACTACTCACTTTACAGTCCAACAGTCTAACCTCTATGCTATCTCGAAGTTCCACTGCTTATTTATGAAAATACCATACAAAGCAGAAGGAAGAAGCTAGTATTTAAGTTCTAATAGAAGAATATTATCAATGTATTTAATGAATTTACTTGACATAATTTTTATTGATTGTGTCAGTTGACAGATAAGCTATGTTAATACTAAGTACTTTATGATACATGTATATATATAATTAAATTCTTTATGATATATGTGATGTAGTGCTTAAACCTAAGCTGATTGTTAAGCTCCAGATTATATAAAAAAAGGTAAGTTATGAATGTGTGTGTTGTTTTAGTTTTAAGGTTATTGTGTGCAAATGTCGGGGTACACTACATTAATACGAAAAACTTTATTCCGACAGTCACAAATACGAATTTCAAAATACCGACTTTTATAATTCCGAATGGTAGAAAATTCCGAATATTACAACTCCGCCTTATCATTACTCCTAGTTTTATAATTCCTAAATTTCAATATTCCTAACGTTTATAATTACTATTCTCAAAATACCGAGCTTCAATAGATCGAATAACAAAAAGTCCGACTTAATGATAACTCGAAATATCAACAATACGAATAAATATATTTTGTTTCCCCGGTCACAGTTCTAACCTAACCTAACCCAAATGATTCACCAACAATGGAGGGGATCTGGTACTCGGCGGCTGCATGCAACATGCAGACAGGCATGCAGCATGCAAACAGTCATGCAGCATGCAAGCAGGCATGCAGCATGCAAGCAGGCATGCAGCATGCAAGCAGGCATGCAGCGTGCAAGCAGGAATGCAGCAAACAAGCAGGCATGCAACATGCAAGCAGGCATGCAACATGCAGCAAGCATGCAACATGCAGGAAGCATTGTTTCTGTCACGGCTCCGGCGCTGCGGGGCTTAGGCGGCCCCACGCGAGCTTATCGTCGCAGATGGTTTTAACGCTCACCACCGCAGCTTCGGCTTGCTGGCCCGCTTTGCCGGCCAACCTCAGCCGCGGCGGCGGGCCTTCAAACCACCTGCTCCTCAGCTCGTGGGCCGCCCCACCCCTCCGCGCCTACGCGGGCTTAAATTACACTCTAGGGTAGGGCAGACAAGACTACGTGAAGTCGGTTTTGCAGCGATTCGTTTCTGTCACAAAATTTTGTAGCACAACATGTTGACTTTTAGTTTATTCGAAGTATTGAAATTCGGAATGTCGTTTTTCGGACCGAGAACCCTTCGAGAATATGGCTCTTAGAACGTATGAAAATCGGAAAACTAACAAATCGCATTTACGACTTTCGGTAAGATAAATTTCGTGATATTTAATAATAAACATTACAATTCTTAGGTATTATGAAATTCGGATTTTTCAAAATCGGAACATCAACATTCGGAATAAAATATTTCGGAGTATTTGGGTGTTCCCCAAATGTCGCTCATAAATGTTTGTATGCCTAAATTGGCAGAATGCACAGATGCCAGCACATCAAGCTACCCCAATCTGTCAAATTTCCCCAATTGAAAGTGAACCTTATGCTCATGTGATAAAGTTGAAATTCTATAAAATAAATTTGACAGATTGGGATAGCTGGATGTGCTGGCGTCTGTACAAGGATTTGTTATATATCTGTAACACCAATTGTAAAGACCTACATTCTATGCAAATAAATGATTTCTTACTTACTGTATAGTATTACCACAATACATAGAGCTATTTATAATATAGGTAGTTGCAATACTCTATGAGTTTTATTAGAGATTAATTTATTAACTGTGGCTTGTGAATAATGTCCTCAGACATTTTTCACACACTGTCATCCGATGCGAAACTAAGCAGATCTTGTAAGTACTATGGAAACCAGATAACTGATATACTGCAGATACTAACTTTTTCCTTGCCCCTTGGCAAATGCCTCTTCCAACACTTTCCAATATTCTCTCCTGCGCCTGTCTAGTTCAGGTTTTCTAGCTGTTTTAACCACATCATCATCCCATCTTCTGAACGGTTTTCCCTTATTTCTCTTTTAAGAAATACTAGAAATATACACATGCTGACTATTATAACATACCAGATTCGTCACCATTTCATTACAATGGTATGTAATCAGTTTAAAATAAAAACTGTTATAATTCACTTTAAAATACCAGAATGATACATCCATAGTAAAACTGGCCTGTATTTTTAATGATCTATGGAATTTCTGATTTTTAATACTTTGTTGTTTATTTACGTGACGTAAGCAGGGGGACTTATGGGATCTATAGAAAGCTGCTTTTTAATCAGTTCTCTTAGTAGTCTGTGTATTTAATAGACATTTTACAACTACAATTTAATATCTTACTATTGAGGACAGATTTTGAGACTCGATACCCATAATACACGAACTAAGTACATCATCATCATATCAGCCGAAAGACGCCCACTGCTGGACTAAGTCCTCCACCAAAGATCTCCACAATTGCCGGTCTTGCGCTATCCAGCGAACTAAATACATACTATTTTTTTTTTTTACTAAAATACTCCATAATATATAAAGATGAACGTAGGAATATCTGACGACTGCTAATTAGTATACCTATAAAATAATAATTCGAGTTCTTTATCATCTTTACGCAAAAGTGCTTAGTGGCATTCTTTGGCACACCTTCAATGATAAATTTATATAAAGATGGAGATCAGCCGTCACTATATCCTGCGGAGAATCGGGAGAAATACGAATGCAGATCGTTTACTCGTGCAAACCGTTAATAATCATCAGCTTGATAGCATCCATTGCTGGACATAGGCCTTCCCCAAAGGTTTCTAACGTTGTCATTTGGAGGAGCTTGCCGTAGTCACCGCGCTGGGTATATGACGTTAACCTGCGACCGTTTCGCGTATATCGTCGAATGAAATAGGTTGATAAATTCAAATACTTTCGTTGACGTTAATATACGACCGTTTTGCGTATATCGTTGAATGAAATAGGTTGATTAATTCAACTAGTTTCGTTGATCTTTCGTTGACGTTAACGTGCGACCGTTTCGCGTATATCGTTGAATGAAATAGGTTGATAAATTCAATTAGTTTCGTTGATCTTTCGTTGACGTTAACGTGCGACCGTTTCGCGTATATCGTTGAATGAAATAGGTTGATAAATTCAACTAGTTTCGTTGATCTTTCGTTGACGTTAACGTGCGACCGTTTTGCTTATATCGTTGAATGAAATAAGTTGATAAATTCAACTAGTTTCGTTAATATTTCCTTAACGTAAACGTGCGACCGTTTCGCATATATCGTTGAATGAAATAAGGTGATTAATTTAAATAGTTTCGTTGATGTTAACGTGCCATCGTTTCGCGTGTATCGTTGAATGGAATAGGTTGATAAATTGAACTAGTTTCGTTGATCGTTCCTTGACGTTAACGTGCGACCGTTTCGCGTATATCGTTGAATGAATAGGTTGATGAATTCAACTAGTTTTGCGCTGAACAAAAAACGGTTATCTCGTTAACGGTAGAATAGTGGTTTCAAAAAACGGTTCGTTGATTCGACGCTCACTTTTAATTTTTGCACCACTCCTAATTTTTGCTCTTGTATGAAGAGTTAATATTTATTTTGGTGTATTTTGTATTTTGAAGTGCTACATTGTTTAGTTTCATATGAAAATTAAGTTCCTTAACTTATGTTACATCTTATATCATATACATGCATAAAGTCAAAGTCAAAGGTACTTTATTCCGTAAAAATTTTACATTTATGTGGAATCGTCATATGTCTTACTATTATACTAAGGTCACTGTAACCGTATTTTATCCAAATAAAGCAAATACATTTTATCTTTATACTTATCTACCCGTGCCAAGCAGGGGCTGGTCGCTAATTATAATATTATTATTATCTTAATCATGTGCTTATAAAAATAATGCGCTCAATACTTACATAACCACACAATTGAGATATATATAATTATTTAATTATACTTATGTACGTACGTACATTATCATCCTGATGTCGTCAACTGCTTGACATAGGCCTCTCCTAAAGATTTTTAAAACGTTGCCATTTGGAGGGGTTTGCCGTAGTCACCGCAAGATGGCGACCGCAGTTAGATCGTAGCTAATACAAAGGTGGCGCTGCTTCCCGACTACCTGTGCCTCTAGCACGAGTTCCTGCAGTTTACTTACTCGATCACACGTACAGTTTCGTCCCATACAGAGTTTTAGTTCTGAATAGTTTCCGCGGGAGGCGCTGGTGCTCAAAGTATGGGAGGACACTGTACGTGTGATCGAGTAAGTAAACTGCAGGAACTCGTGCTAGAGGCTCTGGTGTACCTTAGTCGCCTTTTACGACACGCACAGGATCTTATATAATAAGCACAGGATGGTATGTGGTGGCCTGTCCTGTCTAGTTAGGCGGTCTCCATTGAGATTGGCCTTCGTAGCCGATATTTGTCCGCAAACATACATACAAGCAGGGTTAAAATTAAATTCTATGTTTAGATATTCTTGATTAAAATTAGCAAAGGACCTTCATCATCATCATCATCTTATCGCCACTAATATGCTAGTGGGTATGGTTTCCGCACTCAGCCCCGATGTGGACCATTGTACGTGAGCTATGGCAGCCTTGACTTCATTCCAACCCACCTCCCTCCAGAAGCATTGTCTCCCAAACTTCTCAGGGCATCCGTAAGAGTGGGTTTCATTCCGGTTTTTTTTTTTTTTTTTTTTTAATGCAGAGGTCGACAAACGAGCAAGTGGGTCACCTGATGGTAAGTGATCACCGCCGCCCATGGACACTCGCAACACCAGAGGAGTCGCGGGTGCGATGCCGGCCTTTAAGAGTCAGAAAACTAGTGTTTCTAACCCTCCCCCCACCCCGATGAGCTCTGGTGACCTTACTCACACTCAGAAACACAACATTAAATTATTAATGTTATTATTAAGGAATGTCTTCTGTAAGGTGGAGGTACTTCCCCAGTCGGGCTGCTCTTCGAGTGAATGAACGCTGTGCCCTACCTCTCTTAAAATTTTTGTGATGCCTGTGCACTTGAGTAGCACGTGCGTGACCGTTTCTTCAGCGTCCATGCACGCTCTGCATAGGGGGCCGTCAGTTATGCCGATAATGTGGAAGTGTAAATTTAGTGAGCAGTGTCCGGTAAACGACTTTACTATTTCTTTATATCAGGGACAAGCATACGGTTCGGCTGATGGTAAGCGGTCACCGCAGCCTATGAACGTTTGCAGTGCCAAGTATCGCTCGAGTACTTAAAAACCGTAAACCTCCTTTTTTAAGGCCCCATGCTGTAGTAGTCCTTGGGTAGAACCGCAGTTCATTTAATTTTCTCTTTGTATTGCACTGGGCTATATTAATTGATTTCAATTTATCTTCTTTTCCAGTTACGCAAGCATGATAAGACTGGCAATCAGCAGTTCCCCAAACGGCAAGATGACCCTCAATGAGATTTACACATACATATGTAATGCTTTCCCTTACTACAAAGAAGCTGGAAAGGGATGGATGGTGAGTGTATTATTATTATTAGACTGCACATGTGACGCAGTGGTTAAGGTCGACGCGTCGCTACTAGCCCGGCATCCACATTTCCCTTGTTCGAGTCATGCCCAACATCACCGTTAGTGAGACCCATAAAGGAGACGGGGATTTCTGGGCCTGACTGTAATAAGTTGAGATATGGTTTTAAAAAGCGTTATATTTTTCTGTTTCAAACTGTAAAAAATTGACCCAATTTACAATTTGGGGAACGAGAAATCTCAAAATAAGTTTAAGTCACGCATTGAATTGGTTGTTGATTACTATAATCGATTAACGTTAATGAGTTCAAACAATGTAATATAAATCCTCTTGCACCAGACACCAGGTAACCGATTTAATTATAATTATTATTAAATACATTAACATAATGTCAACAGTAAAAAAATTAATATCAACAAAATAAATAGATATCATAATATCGGTTATCGTTCAAATCGATTTATTAGGCAACTATATTTTTTATCTATGACATGGGTGACAGATTTTGAATCTTAATCTATGATCGGTCACTCCTTACTCGTATCGTTTAGTGCGTGTGATTTGACTATTTTTTATTGTTTTGTTTATATTCCCTCGACAACTGCATTCTCTCTACGGACTTCTGATATTGCTTAACGTGTACGACTTTTGCTAACATACTGGACACGGATATCTAACTATTAAATAGCAATTGCCCTTAAAAATCAGCTGTTTAGTATAGGTTGGTACATAACCTCCCTATTAAGACTAAATCTTTTATAACTCTGCTCATAGATTGAATTAATCCATGGAATTTTTAGTGATTGGCTGATAATTTATAGACCCATTAATTGACACCAGTTTTATCTTTGTACATCCGAGCCCAATATTGTATGAAAACGTATCCGTCTTCTTTTTGTCTAGATGTTGCTTTCTTTTAATTGCTCGATTATTTGACAATAACCTATGGTGGATCATGTTAGGTCGTTGACATTTATGATTCTCCTTCCAATATATTTTTCATCACACCATCTCGGAAAGAGTATTTTTGGTCTTCGATATCTGAGTGGAAAAGTCGTTTTTATCCTCTAGAGGTTAAAGTTTGTGAATGCATGAATGTGAATGCAATGCAATCATTTAAACTATTTACTTCTACCTGTATGAGGTCGCATTTATCATACAACTTTTTTAATTAATTAAAAACTAAGACTCGGAACCTTCTTGGTGTCATCATCATCATCATAGCAGCCGAAAGACGTCCACTGCTGGACAAAGGCCTCCCTCAAAGATCTCCACAATTGCCGGTCTTGCGCTATCCGCATTGATCCGGATTGTCCTGTAATACATACATATCATAATATAGTATCTAATTTATATCTAAACTGAAATAAAAGTATTTATTATAATAATAATATCTGGGGACAATGTCACACAGATCATCCTAGCCCCAAACTAAGCAAAGCTTGTACTATGGGTACCAGGCGACGATATACATACTTATATACGTAGATAAATACTTATATACTTAGAAAACATCCATGACTCAGAAACAAATATTCGTGCTCATCACACAAATATTTGCACTTACCGGGATTCGAACCCAGGACCACCAGCTTCGTAGGCAGGACCACTACCAACTAGGCTACGGTGACCGTCAATTTAAAATTATGATATTTTTTTACGCATTTAGTCATTTCGTCACTTCTTTGTCGCATTTTCGTCGCTCTTTTGATTTCCTCGCTAATGCTTAGGATACTAATATTTTTTTGAAATTTTAGAATCCTTCGCTTGCTCGGTTATCAAAACTGAGCACGCGGTTAAAAAGCAACTTTGCACTCTTGTGTAACAAATAACTATTACGTTGCATGTTGGCGCCATCTATCTGTATCGTTAAGCAATTACTCATAGGCAATTTTACTCACCGGCCCGTAAGTTATCGGCATTCGGTCAGTCCATAGATGGATGTCCGTTAAAGTAGTTTAATATCTGAACGCCTGCGTGCTTCGGAGAGCACATTACGTCGTCGGTTCCGTTGTCATTGGACTACAGACGATAAGCTCTACTGCGCGGCTTCAACAACTCTGACACCAGGGTAACCATTTCCGAAACGATTAAGCAAGACATAAAGTAATTACTCGATTGGTATAGGTATGGATGTTCAAATCAAATTAAAAGTAAAAGAAAAAAGATTTATTCCCAACGAGCACAGATAATCCTTAACGTTTTTTTAATGCAAAATGGGTTTTCGCTTGACCACGATCTCACCTGATGGTAAGTGAAGAAGTGGGCGAAGGTAGACCAATAAGATGCCTGTTCACTCTAACCTTGAATAAACCCATGTTATATGAGTCTGGAAACACGTCGTTTGGGAGGTTGTTCCACAGCTTAGCGTTTCATACGATGAAAGAGGAAGCAAAACGCTTCGTACGGCATAATGGGATGCCAACAACATAGTGGTGGAGAGCCTCCCGACGCCTCGTAGTCCGATGAAAAAAAGGAGATGGAGGGATTAGTTCATGGAGGTCTTGAGCGCATTCTCCATGAAACAGCCTGTAGGAAACCTATAAGCTTGCAACCTGACGCCGATGATCCAAGTTTTAGTAACTTAGGTTAAAAGAAAATATAACTAATTACATTTAGTTTACATATGAGTTCGTTTGGAAGCATGCAACATTATCAGTACAAGCTAGGAAATATATTACCTAAACATATCTTGCCTTTTATATATATTTCTTTAAGTTAAAGAGATGTGTAATAAAACCATTGTTGTAACGTTTCAGAACTCAATAAGGCATAATTTATCGTTAAACAAATGCTTTATGAAAGTGGCCCGCAGTAAAGACGACCCTGGCAAGGGCTCGTACTGGGCGATGGACACTAGTTACAAAATGGCGGAGGTGGCGCCCCGGCGGCGCAGGAGTTTGAGGGTAAGTATAATTTGTTTTATTCTTATTTATTTATCACTTTATGCACATAAAATTGTACAAAGGCGGACTTAATGCCCTAGGCATTTTCTGCCAGTCAACCTTAGGGTGGTGCAGAGAGAGCATGGTAGGTGCACAGATCATAAGGTTAACATTAATAATAAAAAAAAAAAACAGGATTATACAATACTATACAATGCAATACATACGATACTATACTATATAACACTATACTATATAATAATATAATACTATACTATATCAATCCCATCATGTAATCATAAATCCATTAATCGAGGGGTTTCTGCTAAGAATTTCCGAAGGATTCTTCTAACGATTATTTTTAAAGCCACAACGTTTTGTCATTTTTAATTGCTTTTGGATACAGACGAGCTAGCGGCTCACCTGATGGTAAATGGTAACCGCTGCTCATGGACATTCGCAGTGCCAACTGATGCAATGACAACAAAAGTCGTGCAAGTCTAGGGTTACCATATGTAAATAGTGGGATGCCTGTCTATGGTACCTAAAATGTCTGAATTTTCAGAAAAATGCCTGTCTAAAGCTAAACACTTTATGTAATAAGTAAAAGCCAACAGATAATAATGAAGAAGGATATAATGAAGAAGGATTTTTCTTATTGACATTTGACTGAGGACATTTTTTTTAATAGTTCTTATTTTTCTTACATATAAACGTAAAAATCTTCACGAGATACAGTTTTGCATTTATGAAAGTGCGATGGTGCGCGGGCGTGTAATTTAATAATGCCTGCCTCAGACCAATGCCGGCCGCACGCCTGTCTAAACCTTAAAATGTCTGTCAAATGCGGCTAACGCCTGTCATATGGTGACTCTATGCAAGTCTATATATATTTTTATTGTTTATATTTTGATTGAACATTGTCGATTTTGGTGAAAAAGATGGAATGTGTATTGCATCCCTTTTGCTACGTCCGTAATGTGTGCCATGTCCCGTAATTTGTGCCGGAAAACGTAATAACATCATCAACTACAAGATAATAGCTAAGTGCATGTCGAATCATGCGCTGTTAAGAGTCTTGCTTAGTAACGGTTACTGTACATATTTGCATCAGAGTTATTGCTAGTTCGTCTCGGGTATAATTTCTTGGTAACGACAATTGCACCTTACCTTGTGTGTCCATAAACTAATTTATGGTAAAATTTAATCAATATTTGCTATGCCAAGTATCTTTAAAAATACATATAAATAAATTTGAATTACCATCAATTAAACGAATCATATTTTAGCAAGTTCCTTCGTTTTCATTTTTGTTTTAATTTAAAGAATAAATGTTTAATTCTAGGTACAATTCTACTTAAAAGGAAAACATTTTTGTTTTACTTTAAAGAATATATATTTAATCCTAGGTACAACTCTACTTAACAAGAAAACGATTTACAAACAAAAACAGCATTTAAGTCACAATATGCGGTAGTGTGCCCAAAAAGCTGACAACGTTGCCTCGTTGTATAGCCCAGCTGATACGCTGGCCGAGGTACACTCCCGCCCTTGGGTCACCTGAAGTTTCGACAAGGCGTCTGGACAAGTTCTTTACAAATTTTCGCGTGTCAAAGTAGTTTCAAACCCATACGGAAGAAAAATATACCCGTCACCGATGGAAGCATACTTTCTCCGCTTGAGATCCTCTGCTAGATCTGTGACAGCACCCGCTACCCTTGACGTAATTTGGACGTGCGAAGGAGCCAGTGTATATAAGCATGTAGCATCCCATACACGACTCCAAGGCAACAATATTAAGCCGTCGGGTCTCTTGCTATCGCAATGTGAAATACCGTTCGGCTCCAAAGTATTCGGCACGTTGTTATTTATCATAATTTAACTGAACAGAAGAACAGAGTACTACCGAAGTCGTAAACACCGACTATCTGTAGTCCCAGTTAGTAGGTCTAGTTAGTCGTATTAAAGTTCTGCCGCAGCCTGCCCAATCGTTAGACATCAACCCATTTGAGTACGTATATACTTTAACTTGACAATAACTTGATACGAGCTAGCTAAATATCATTGCTATAATAAAATAAATTTTATAAATGTTTTCATACAATATGTACCTAAATATCTATGTTACTAGAAATAATAATGTATACAACTATATTACTACAAACATGTTCTGACTATTTACAAGCGCTTTTTTAAAGTCTACGTGAATAAAAACCTTTTTTATTTATTTATATTATTTGACTATAAAGAAGAGCTCTGCAGGGTATGGATGCTGTGGATCCCGCAACAACTTATTGTCTAGTTTACACTTGTAAATTTAATAATCGTCATTAATGTTCTTAAACTTTCGCGATTTGTACACATTTTTATATATTGTGGACACTAGTCTCAATCGCAGCCATTTAAGGCAAATTTACATAAAAACCTTTAGGTTACCCGACGTTACATCTAAAAACCTTTAGGTTACCCGACGTTTTGGCATGGATTGCCATAGATGCAATCAAGACCCGTGTCCACATTATATATATAAAAATAATAGTCATTTTTGCGTTTTTCCATATAATTGATGACTTTAACTTGTTTACCTTAAAGATAGGAATTGAATTAAAAAACCATTCTGGAAGGCTAGTTTAGGCAAACATGAATTTGATGTTTTTCTTATAGTTAAAAATGGTCTTGATTCCTAGATACTCTTGATTTGTGTATTATTAATGCACATTATTGTGTATACTATTATGCACATTGGGTATTTGGTCGCAGTCTGTGAGCTCGGACCCGTGTTAGTGTGGCTGTGTCCCGCAGATGGCGCCGTACAGCCCCGAGTGCAGCTCCAACAGTAGCGGCGAGGCGGGCGGTGCGGTGGCGGGCGTGGACGCGGCGCCCACGCCGCCCGCCACGCCCACCACGCCCAGCGCGCCCACCACGCCCACAGACTGCGCGCCCGGCGCCGGCAGGGACGAGCCCGTCATCAAGGAGGACCCAGGTACGCTACCGACCATCTTGTTGTCAAATATTATAATATATCAAGGAGTATGTAACTGCAAAATAAAAAATACCTAACATTTGTGTTAAAAAATTCCTTATCCTGATCAAAAATACTGAATGCACTCAAAAGCTGGTGGCCAAGAAATAGTACCATATGTTTCTATTAGGAGTGGGCGCTGAATCAACGAACTGTTTTTAATCATTTTTTCTACTGTTAACGAGTCAATCGTTTTCTGTTTAGCGCAAAACTAGTTGAATTTATCAAACTATTTCATTGAACGATATACGCGAAACGGTCGCACATTAACGTCAACAGAACTAGTTGAATTTATCAACCTATTTCATTCAACGATATACGCGAAACGGTCGCACTTTAACGGCACCGAAGATCAACGAAACTAGTTGAATTTCTCAACCTATTTCATTGATGATTTCTGTAATGTGCATTTAATGATATCCCTATTATGTTTTATATTTCAGATTCAAAACACACAGATGATGCACTATCAGCACTTATGAATGAAGAGTTAATGACTGACGTGGATATTAGCAGTGGTAAGATTTTTTCCTAGATGACTTGAGCACCGTCTTGCATCCATAACATCGTGGTTTTGTATTTTCACATTTACATCTGATTTATATTTATAACCGTAATCAAATCACAGCAAAATTGGCTATGCTTTGTGTTAGATTTTTCAAGCCGACAGATATGATACCGGATATTTATGTAGGCCGCTTCAAATTGGTGTATCTTTGTTGATTTCTTGGAGGCTCTTAACTTATACAAAAATCATTTATACACAAAAAATGAACCGGTCTGGCATAATTATTTATTTATAATTTTTAGAATACAAGATATTGTATATAGGCTCATTTAATGCTAAAGGCATTATCTACCAGTCAACCTTAGGTACAGATAGGCTTTGGTAGGCACGCGGTAGTTTTCCATTTATTATAGTTATGCCTTCAAAAAGAATACTTGCAAAGTGTTGGCAGGAACATATGACTATTATTGTTAAGTATAATTATTTACCATAGACTTCATAGTGTACCACTGTTATAGCTACCCTGCATCATCCCAAAACTGAACCAGAAGAATGCTTTTGGCATTAAGTCCGCTTCTGTACATTATTGCACATAATGTATAATATATTCCATTATAAATGTTGTCTCGTTGTTTTATTAAAATAAATGAAGGAAATGGATACATTTATATAGAAAAATATTTGCTAGTAATGATTCTTATATCACATAACTAGGTTGTTTAGTGCTCCATGCATACAATAGTACAGTTCATTTTATATGACTGACGTGGCTTTGGCCGTTTCTTCCAATCAATAAACAGACAGTTGCAATACGAAAGCCGCCCTTACGGCATACAAGAGTTAAAGACGCCGTCAAGGTCAATAACTCGGCCTCCACTTTGCTTCAAGTAGTTAACAATGTTCTATATTAGGTCCGTTGATATTTTATTTTGTGATTAGTTCTTAACGCCATTATCAGTAGATTAGATCCTGGTTCGAACCAGTGTTACTTTGTCAAATAGAACGTACAGTGTGAGCTCGGAGGCTGGAACTTAACGGTTACTTTGAAGAGCATATAAATTCAATTTCCTTTATTTCTCTATGCATGCACCATGGACTTCTCGACTATACCAAATTTAATATATGCTTTCCTTTTTTAAACTCGTTCAGGGTTTTTCTTTATAAATTATAAAGGCATGGGAGTAGGAAAATGTATTCTTTAAAAAGAGGTTTACAATGGACCAAATATTCAGCTCTGATACTTTTTTCTAAATCAGCCTTTCCACGTCCACTGAATTACCCCATATCACTAAGCCATACCGCAGCGCCGAAATAACATACCATACCTACCGATAAACATGAAGATTGTTCTCTTTTATCCATTACATGGCATTCATTAATTCGCTTTTAGCGTCCGGTTCCATGTACTTTTTACTGTAACGTTTTATCACCTATGTAGTATCGTCCGTCAGCAAATTGGATACATTTGTGCTTTTTTCAAGGTCATTTATGTGCAGTATAAATAGCAATGGCCGTATTACACTTCCCTGAAGGATGCCAGATTTGTTATTTCTATGTCTTGAAGTATATGTAACCATAGAATTATTTTCTATTCTACAGATAACAGTTCTCTGTTTTCGGTTTGATAAATAACTTTTGATCCTATTATGTTCGTTTCCCTAATACCATATCTCTCTAGTTTGCATAGAAGACGTTTGTGTGACACAAAATCAAACGCCTTGCTCATATCTAAGAATACTGATAGACGAATTCTTTTTTAATAATGGGCTAGTGAAAATGGCGTCTTCGTCACCGCACACTTCCCATGAGCTATATGTATACTGTGTATGTATATACATAGATATACCTGCGTGCGTTATAAGTATACATTATACATATACAAAGAGTAAATCGCAATGTGAAGTGTCAACTATCTTATTTCACTCTGTCGGTAGTACCCAAAGACTGTTCTGCGTGTTTTTTCTGAGTTAGGGTCAGTGTTAGTGTCCTTAATGGTGCGTGTCTTGCAGAGCGGTCGTGGTGCCTGGGCGCGCGGCGCCACGTGTGCGGCGCGCTGCACCGCTCGCTGACGGACGACTACGGCAACTTCGTGGTGTCGCGCCTGGACTGCGACTGCCCGCCCGACGCCGCGCCGCCGCCGCCCGCGCCGCCCGCCGCGCCGCCCTACTGGCCCGAGGAGATCTTATAACACTGACCCCGGCGCGCTAACATTGGAACTGACCTCCCCTCCCGCCCGACTCCTTTTACGTCAGGTTTGTAACATCTACAAAATAAGATTCCGTAAGGAAAGTCGATTCAAATGTTTTTTTAAACTACAATTTCACATTTAATGTTTAATAACGATACAGTCAAAGGGACCGAGCTGTATTAAAACTTAGATGTTAATACATCGAGTTGTATCTGTAATTACGTCGCTTGATGGT
This sequence comes from Pseudoips prasinana, assembly GCA_951640165.1. Classification (NCBI taxonomy): domain Eukaryota; kingdom Metazoa; phylum Arthropoda; class Insecta; order Lepidoptera; family Nolidae; genus Pseudoips; species Pseudoips prasinana. Next base: position 8,506,171 of record OX621259.1, on the reverse strand, counting down.
TCGAATTAATTCTCGAACCATCAGAGGTCGTAAATACTGCGTACGTTTACGAATATCGGTGACAGTAGAAATAGCGTATTTTAATGTAGCAGATAGTAAAATGTGTCTTTTGTAGCTATATAAGTGCATTCCCTTTGTATAGATGTGCATGTATTCTGTATAATATATTTTTAAACGATTTAGAGAATGCACTTATTGGGGTTACTGCTTATAACGCCGAAGATTTATACGTGTCGAGCTAAAATGATATATATTCTTATACTATCAGAATAGAAATCTGCATAATTTAATTTGCCATGATTTCAGGATGAAACAGTATTGATATTAAATCCCTATTTATTTATTGAAATTTTTTGACTTTATTTGAATTGTCAATTATTTTAATTAAATGCCTGAAATATGAAAAAATATTAAACATTATTTTGATTGAATTTTTTAAATAAATTATGTTTCGGCATGAAATATTTTTTACCGACCTCAAAAAAATTAAGAGGTTCTCAATCGACAATTTTTTTTAGTATTATGAATGTATAAGGAACTCTATGCTAATGTCACCGAATTCGTAAAAATTATTGAGATAAGTTTTAATAATATGACAAAAAATCAATGAACTATTGACTGCTCTTGGCCAGTATCCTTAAAAGAAGGAATTTCCAATGTTAACGCCGACACATCACTATGTATGACAAGGTTCGTTTTCATTGGTTGAGCCAAATTATCATATCAAGCGATAATAATATTTCGTTTCATGTCAATTGATTTTGCTTTTGACATTTGACATTCGTTAGAATCGTCCATTTCTTGACTCTTTGGAGAATATACTTAATCGATAGAGAAAGATAAGCATGGTTAGATATTATAGAATGTTCGCAACGTTTTGACCGAGTTTGTAAAAACTTGATATATATATAAATGTAATTATTGTTATGAAAAACTCGGTCAATAGACTGGCCGTCTCAGAATTAGGGAATTGAGCTGAAGCATGAAATGGTTCTCATGATCCAACTTGGGTTTGGCAAGAGGATGTACTCCCGGCTGCGCCAATTTCCTTCATTTGTACTTAAAGAACCGTTATGACTGAATAGAACACTATTGTTCATGTACATTGTCATGTTTGTAACATTGACGTTCCTTAAATAAATAGAACAAAAATGTCAAAAATTATGCCATTTTAACTTGAGATATTATATATGCGAGTGACTTTAATTGGGTTTACACTCTTTTACTATGTCGTGATTGTCGTGAATACTTGTGGCGTAATCCACATGTATTTTATCCTTATTTACTGAATCAAATATTTTTATAATACCGTCCAGAATATCAATTCTTATTTGGCATTGGCAAAATCATGCGTGGATAAACTGGAATACCATGAAATTAATTAGAATAAGAGCGGTTATGCACTGCGTCCGATTCGGATCCGTGAAAACAAGAAGTTGACGTTATCTGCTGTAGTTTTGCTTAAACTGACGTTGGTTTATATCCGAATAGTGTGCGTACGTATTGGGATTGGACGTAGCGCGAAACCGCTTAGACCTTAATTGGTTCTCTTCAGAAACGAGTTAGGTTTAAGGCATCATGAATTCTATATATTTATTTAGTAAGATGTTTCTTTGTTTTATGGATATGGGCTTGCTCTTGCTACAATCCCACCGCACGGGATATAATCTAGGGTGGATCGCGCATACCCATAAGACGGTTGTTTTCTCTGATCCAACCCATGTTATATATGTCTGGAAACATGGGAGAATTGAGCTTGGCCGAAAAAAAATGAGAAATAATATTTTGAATGGTATTTTTAAAAATATTTGGGAAAGTAAACATGGATTGGGACCCTACTCACAGTAGAATGGTATATGGAATTGTTGCCTATCACTCAAAATTCTTCCCCAGAACATATGGCTAACGAGTTTTAGCAAGGTAAAATTGGGAAGCAAATGTTATGTGTACTATATATATTATATATATAACCACGTTATTAGGGATGAAATAATCTACATAGGCGAGGCAAAGCGAGTAGTTATTTATTGAGAATAAAGTGGTACACAGATAACATCAGAAAATTAAATTACTTTTTTCCACATTTCAATTTCATTAGTAGATTATATTTTTTTTTATACTATGTCTTTTTTTTATTCGTGATCTGTTATATATATATATATATATAGGCTGTTTAATTGTTTTCTAATTCTGAGGCGGCCTGTACATTTGCTTCTTTGGATTGTCGATTTAAAAGGTTATTGTATAGGTTAGGAATGTGTTCGAATGCAGCTTGCCATTTTTGACACGTTTTGAAGTTTATACGCGCTTATGGGATAAAAGACAAAAATATATAAATTAAGGAAATTTACGAAACACAGTGTTGCCAACAAATAAAATTCTCGGGAAACAATTATTCAACCCTCGCATTATGATCTATAATATTTTTATTAGGTCGTTACTACTACAATAGTGATTTTTTATGAAGGACATACAAAAAAAAACGATTTTATTTTGTCTTTTACCCCTCTTTAAAAGTATCCTTACCACGATAACGTAAAAGTTTTATAAGCACGTAACAAGGATTTATCAATCGGACATATCCAGTTACGAAATGTAGTGTAGTTACCTTAGAACAGGTTGTTGTATTGTTATAGTTCCCATGGACCATGGCGAGAGTATGGCTGGGCAATGTCGCGATGGTGCGTTGAATATGCTACTTTCTCTTTACGACATTGAAAATATTATAATCTGTGGAATTCATTATAAACTTAAAGAATCGTAACTTTGAGCAATGTAATTGGCATATGAGACATGTCTATGGCCGCAAGTTTCGCTTTCCACTATGGATTATATATACGGGGAATTAGGCTCTGAAATCGGAGAATTCAAATTAAATCGTTGGCAACCCTACTGCGCAGTGGGACGCCCAGCGTGTAATCTTAACGCGGGTTTTGGGCGCCAAAGCATTAGTTATTAATGTATATTTTTTTAAACTGGTGTCAATTCCAGTTTTTATGTGCACACATAACGTCTTCAACAAAATGCAGAAGTGTAGGAAAGTGGTTTTCTAAACTCCATAGAAGCCTCTAGTGAAGTCTCCCCTACTTTATTGGGGTAGGACTTTGACTTGACCATGACGGACTTTACTTGACTTTGACTGTTTAAATGACGAAAAAAAAGCTTAATGTCGCTCTCATATGGAAATAATCTGAGTGAGTACCTATAGAAAAAAAAATAGGATCTTAGCGCAACTTGCACTTCCCTGAGAATTGACATGGTATACTGCAAACTTCTGAATTTTTTGGAATAAATGTTGGCATTTCGCTTTACTATTAGGCTCCAACTAGCGCACAACCATATCCCTCCCACATTTAGATGAATCACCTTTTGAAAATGTGCTTCGAGCATTTTGTGTGATTAATATTCCAAAATATTCAGAACAAGTTCTCATTTTGATATTTTATGTACTGACCGTGGGGACGTGGACAGTGGAAAACCGTTTTACATATTTGTTTCTGTAAGTAAACATCAAATAAAAGTGAAAACTAGTTGTGAATATTTTAGAATATTAGTCACACATAATAACCGATGCACATTCATCGAAAGTGCTGACTATAATATTATATCCTATGAAAGATCTTAATGCGTGAGCGACATAGCCGCGTCCTATCTGGGCTTTAACACTTAAGCAGGCAATGGTTTTAGGTCCGCCCTCGTTTTAAACTCTTTAGCGTTGTAATAAGAGCTATAATCACTGTAATTGATTAAAGGTAACGTTGATTATCAATCAACACACTATCAAGTCTTATGCCAAAATGCTTTCTTTCAATTGGTGAGATTCCATTACTTAATTAAGCAGTTAGAATATAATTATATGCCTTTTTTATACTCGTGAATACTTGCCCTTATTTCAATAAAAGTTTGAAGGTAGCATATTTAATACAAAACGGATGATGTAATAAAAATAATATGACAGTATTGGAGCCAGATTGGTGACGAACAGATCTCAGAATGACCAGTATAATATATTATTATAATTATAAAAATATATAATATTATAGTGTGCTAATATTTTATAATTTTAACTGTGCATAATGTATTACTTACGTTTAGTTGTAACAATAAAATAATAAATAAATATGAGTTAGTTTGTACGAATTTATAATTTAATTATAAAAAAAATATATAACTATGGATGTATTTAATATAAAAGTCACACGTATATACGTAAATATTGCTTTTCTAGAAATGTATATCGGCCTATTGATAATACTTATGTTAAGTGCAATATGTGGTACTATTCGTGATACGACATTTTGGTATATTTAAAAGCAAGTGAACTGCTAATTGGCAATCTTAAAACATTTATGAGTTTATTTTGAGCGCGTCGTGGCTGGTTTAGTGTTGGTATTTGTCGATCTCAATCAAAACTTTAGTATATTGACTGCAAAATACGTAGGGTTTTAAATTATTAGTGTTCACCGTCCAAATTTGTTGTTCAGAATCTATATAGCCCCCGATTTTATATCATACTAAGTAAACTCATATCCTTCAGTATTATTTATCCGCCAAAACAAAATTGAGAGAATTAATGATGCGCCGTCCTTTTCAGAAGAACTACCTTAGAGATTTAATAAAATTAGTGAATTTGATATCGGAATTGGGGCTATTACATCACAATGAATATAAAAAAGATGGTTCGCGACTTTAATTTATAGATTTGTCTTAAAAGCAAAAATAAAACCGAATGACCAATTTTGACGGCGAATGAAAATTAACTAAAACCCCTATATGGGTTTTTATACAAGAATTAAATAGTGTAAACCCAATAGTGTGAGTTGCTTAAATCAGTCTACCCATAAAACTGAGCAACTCGTAGAATAAGTACCCAAAAACAGATGGTATACATAATATAATTGTATGCACTTTCTAAAACTATGCCTCGGTCATCTTATAAGATTAATGTTCCAAAGTATTACGATACGAACTAGTGTTCGTTTTGATATTTTTTTTTGTAATTACCACTAAATATGGTAAAATCAGTTTCTTTAAAGTAAGTATTAAATATTTATATGTTGAAATCTTGTTCTGAATATTTTGGAATATTAATCCCACAAAATGATCCGAAAGTACATACAATCATTTTGTCGTACATGAAACTGTTAGGGCCTTAAACCGTATTTGCTTAAACATAGTTATATTGTCTCACTGATATTCAAGAAATGTTAACCTATTAATTAAAAAAAAATTACTACCGATAGGATTTGCAGCTAGCCCAATGCTTTGCTAATTAAGCTACAATGAAGTTAATTGTAGCTTAATCATTCTCTATGGATACTCTGGTGCCGGCACTACTTAGTAATTCCTAATAATGACAATTATTGCTAGAATGAAAAGTTCTACGAGTTTTTGATGCTTTACACTATTTATTTAACGTTCTATGAAACGGCCTCGTCTTTGAACAGCAGTATCGAAGTATAAACGAAATGTTGATCACCAATAAGTACCTACAAATATGCACAGTTAGTTTCAGCTCGCCTAAACATTAACGATATTTTGTAGTTTACGTTCTAAGGTGCATATACGTATTTTCTGTGCCATAATACTGTGGGTCGAAGGATGGCATTGAACACTTAGATTATAAAAAAAATAATAAACTGTCCCATATCTTATTGAAAAATGTGTTCAAAAAAGTTTTTTAGAAGTTATACCTACATACGCGAGTAACTTTAGTACGTGTATATAGTAGTAATTATTGTAATATTACTGATAACACTTGGGATGTTATATTGTGACATTTTTACTCGTTTTTAAAATAATGTGCGAAAGTCACGTGTTTTATATGTAAATGCTCACATGTTGGTAATGTTATGGATAAACTGTTTTGTGTATATGCTTAGACGGCGTGTACACTTGGTGTGTGAGCATAATGTACACCGATGGAAACCATAGATATTGATGAAGTTAACATGCTCGTAGGTCGTCAAGTGTCTATAAATGATGCTTAGGCTAATATTGTAACAGTATTAAAGGCGGAAACAGATTATTAAAACGCGACGCGACCCGATGAAACGCGATGCGTGTTGACTAGTCCCACCCTCTTACCCCCCATTGCAACTGCTGTAAGCCAGGATCAACTATCGCACACAATGAATTGACACTGAGCGGCGAGGCTTAGGCATGTCCCAGGGAATCGCTACAGCTGTCTTGGATCCCACAACGAACTTAATCAGAAAGAAACAAGGAGGAGTTAGAAAATGTATAGTTCCACTTCCCATAAAACGAGAGAATTGCAACTACAGCCGGCTTCTCTAGTTCCAATTCTCTCGTTTTATGAGGCTATAGCCTCTTTATATCATTCTATCTCCCGCTTTGCTCTGGAGGGAAGTGTAGTCGATGCATGTTGAGTCGAATCAAATGTATCGTTTTCTATAGACCAGAATCAGACTGAACGTCCGACGCGCGTGCACGCCATTCGATACATATGTGCTAGGTCGGTGTGTTGCCCATGCTGGGGGTAAACACGTCATCCGACGCGTCGCGAGAGGTATGTTTCTAGACAACACCCAACGCCACGCGTGTGTCGTTCGCGAACTGTCACAGAGCATAATATACATTTGCTAGTATGTCATGGAGTCGCGTTTTGGTAATGTGCACGGTGCATTTCATTTGCTAGTATATCGTGGAGTCGCGTGTTGGTAATGTGCACGGTGCATATCATTTGCTAGTATATCGTGGAGTCGCGTGTTGGTAATGTGCACGGTGCATATCTTTTGCTAGTATGTCGTGGAGTCGCGTGTTGGTAATGTGCACGGTGCATATCTTTTGCTAGTATATCGTGGAGTCGCGTGTTGGTAATGTGCACGGTGCATTTCATTTGCTAGTATATCGTGGAGTCACGTGTTGGTAATGTGCACGGTGCATATCATTTGCTAGTATATCGTGGAGTCGCGTGTTGGTAATGTGCACGGTGCATATCATTTGCTAGTATATCGTGGAGTCGCGTGTTGGTAATGTGCACGGTGCATATCTTTTGCTAGTATGTCGTGGAGTCGCGTGTTGGTAATGTGCATGGTGCATATCGGGTGTCGACACGTTGCGTCGTATCGCGTGTTAATAATGTGTTTCCGCCGTAATTGTTCCCCATCTTCCTTGTTGCAATGGGAAATCGTGAACAGTAATGTTGTAATTTAGAATTAATGTATCAATGCGGAATATATTATTCTGGTATGTGCAATTTTCCTGTTGAGATTAACTTACTCATCGTTCCCGTAACGCGAAAAGTCATTAAGTGGATGAAGGTATTGGATAGGCCCAAAGTATGCCAAACACATTTTACTTTTTCTACCAAATTCGGAATCATTTATTACAAATGATAGCAATAGAAAAGTTAGGCACAATGTTGGCACGACTTTTGATAAGTTAAGATTTAAAAAACAGGCCAAGTGCGAGTTGGACTCTCGCACGAAAGGTTTCATACTGTCTATAAAAATTTCAAAAAAAAAATCACGTTTGTTGTACGGGACCTAACCGCATATATTTGTTTTATTGTAATTTAATTATTTATTTTTTAATCTAAATATATCTAAATATTCTGTGAATATTTCAAGCGTGTACATATTGCCGTTATCAATATTGAGCAAGAACGACCAAAAAATCATGTTTGTTGTATGGGAACCCCCTAAATATTTATTCAAATTCCACTATCACGGTTTATGATATACAACCTGGCGACAGACGGACAGACAGACAGACAAACAAAATGGATTAATTGTCACACCAGATTAAAGAATGATTCTATATAAAAAATGTGACTTCTGAATAAATACCTGTGTAATTTTTATATAAAACCAATAATAATATTGACGAAAAGAAACGAAGTTTTGAAAATAGTAGTAGTAAAAGTAAGTCAATCGTCACGCCCAGGCCGGTGACGCTGAATCCTCAGTCGATATCTAGCACGTTGAGGTCGGTGACGCACTGAGTCGTGTATACTCTGCTCTAGGCGTCATGCATCAACCACGTTTCCGTTAATAAATTAGAAAAATGATTTCAATGTATTTCTTGGTTCAAGTCGGTGTTGATAACTTTTCGCGTTACGGAAACTTGATGAAATGATGACAACATACTCTTAATGATTATTGAAGAACGTTTGCCCCCTGGCAATTATATTTAGAATGAACACTTATATTCTATATGTAGTATACCTATTCACTTTCGTCCTTTTACAATTTGATTGAACACTAATTTTGATATTCACTATATCAGCATCAATACTATGTTGGTATTCCATCAAATTATCTACTACCATTGTCGCCGTGCGTTTAAAAAAATATATTATTTGGTAAAATCCTTTTAACGAAATTGGTTCAAAAAACATTCCTTTGCCAACGACATGTATAGATTTTTTTTTTATTATTTCTGTGTATTTTTGCTAAACAATATTACGAGAAATGCAGAGATCATGTGTTTTCGTTGTTTGTGAAGTATATATTTATTTAAGTTTGATTAGAATAGTATATAAATATATTTAAAGCTTATTTAAATAATGATGAGCTACTTTCAATGCAATAGTTTGGCCAGCCACTCACACTGTCAAAGAAATCATTTGTAGGTACATTATTAGTTTAAAAATAGTTTTTAAATTTAGTATTATAGATTTCCTTGACAGTTTAATGGAAACTCCAGGGAGATACAATGTAAAGAAGTAATTAGATATATTTATCTAAACTGTATAGAATCATAGATGTGTATGTATTGGCAGGTGGTGATTTTGTTATTACCCTCGAGCACAGTATAAATATGGACAGTAAGGAAACTAAGCCTAGTTGATGAATTACCTACGCTCAATTGTAGCTGTAGGGTTGTAACTTTTGATGTTTTAGATTTAAAACAGATTTGTTTTATAAATCAGTGGGACGGTTAAAATACGAAAGCTTCCGTTTTGATGACGCCGTACACTACACTAACAGCCGTATCCTACGCAATACGCACGTGGATTTTTAAAAAGATTGCCGAGATAAACTTTATACACGACCACTCGTTGTGAGGCCGCACTCAGTACTGACAGCACCGCGATAACCGCTTAGGGGTCTTGTCGATGCGCATGTTTGTGTGAGTGAGACGTTTCGATTTGTGGGTAGTTTCCGTACTGTCTATTTTTATACTGAGCCTGGAGTGACCGTAATCAACTAAATATATATATATATATATGTAATGGCTCCTGTATATTGAACAAGTTTATTTACTTTAAGAGTAGGAACGTTTCGATTAAATATTATTTTTTATTTTTAGATAGAGGGGAATAGCCTGTCCAACGGTGGGCATTAAAGCATTGAATATAATTTTAATGGCAATTTACTTTACAGGGACACTTTGAAAATCAAAAAAGTTTACAATACATTTTCAAGTATATTGTTGTTATCATAAACAATACTGAGAGAATTAAAACTTTTTCGTGAGGTGCAGACATTTGCCATTATTTGCCATCTTATATTGTTTGATAGTATTTATTATTTTCTGTGATAAAAAAGATAACCTTTTTATTTTTTTCGATGATAACAAAGTGAACTCACTTGGTTTTTTTTTGTTATAGCTCCTCCGAATGTGTCGTATATTTAATATGTATAAAGGAAGGATAACAAATAGTTTGCAGCGTTATAGTTAGTAGGACGATACATTTGCAGCAGCTATGCAGTAATATAACTTTTTCTTATATTAAAAACAATAATTTTATTGTAATAACAGAGAGCGGGGTTCGTTTGGGAATCTGTCCAGGTAATGGAACGAAAATATTGAATATGAAATGAATTTGATATACGTAATATATACATAACTTAAGTACATATACAACATATAATTATTCATGAAGTTTTAATTTGCAATTTGTGTTGGACGACATTCCCGGCAGCGCCTGCTCTGATTAGGTATTTTATGTTATTTCGGTTTACTCACTCCGCCTATAAATGATATTAATGCGGCAAAATGGAAAATTAACTATTTTATTGTAATCACTTTAGCCGTTAATTTAAGAGTAGGATGTTCTACCTCTAAACAAATCATAGTTGATGTACAATATTATAAACTTTTAACAGAAACTTTGGACTTTTTATTTTGTGTATTGGATATGTGCTTTACCTTTAAACCCTTCACTAACAATTTATTGCATTTGGTTGTCGATACAAACCATTGCGGGGATTGCCTGTGGCGTATAAACACTTATGAAGCATATGGATGCTGTGTTTACCCCTCTGATGAATTATAAAATATTCTGGGACAATCACACACGGCCATCTGATCCCAAACTAAGCAAAGGTATGAATAATATAATATCCTGGGACAATCACACACGGCCATCTGATCCTAAATTAAGCAAGGTATGAATTATATCATATAATATCTTAGGACAATCCCACAAGGCCATCTGATCCCAAACTAAGCAATGGTATGAATTATTTAATATCATGGGACAGTCACACGGCCATCTGTTCCCAAACTAAGCAATGGTATGAATTATATAATATAATATCCTGGGACAATCACACACGGCCATCTGATCCTAAATTAAGCAAGGTATGAATTATATAATATAATATCTTAGGACAATCCCACAAGGCCATCTAATCCCAAACTAAGCAGTGGTATGAATTATATAATATAATATCCTAGGACAAACACACTCGGCCATCTATTCCCAAATTAAGCAAAGGTATGTGTTCAGTAACTGGGGACTTCGGGGCGTCTTCAATTAGCGTTTTTATTTGATTGAGTTTCAATATGTTTATTGATCGAGTACAAATAATGAATAATAAAGAAAATACATGTGCGTGTGACCGGTAGCTAGTCTACAATCGAAAAGGGCTTTTAATATGGCGTCTCAGGCGCAGGTGGGGGTTTCTCCCAACGGCGCGATAGTTCCTCCGCTTGCCACTCACTCGCGGCAGCACCATCCGGCGTGTGACGTCATGCGTTTGAAAATATAGTTGGTAGGTGCGCGAACAGTATGAATTATATAATATAATATCCTAGGACAATCACACACGGCCATCTGTTCCCAAACTAAGCAATGGTATGAATTATATAATATAATATCCTAGGACAAACACACACGGCCATCTATTCCCAAACTAAGCAAAGGTATGAATTATATAATATAACATCCTGGGACAATCACACACCGCCACCTGATCCCAAACTAAGCAAAGGTATGAATTATTATAATATAATATCCTAGGACAATCACACACGGCCATCTGTTCCCAAACTAAGCAATGGTATGAATTATATAATATAATATCCTAGGACAAACACACACGGCCATCTATTCCCAAACTAAGCAATGGTATGAATTATATAATATAATATCCTAGGACAATCACACACGGCCATCTGTTCCCAAACTAAGCAATGGTATGAATTATATAATATAATATCCTAGGACAATCACACACGGCCATCTGTTCCCAAACTAAGCAATGGTATGAATTATATAATATAATATCCTAGGACAAACACACACGGCCATCTATTCCCAAACTAAGCAAAGGTATGAATTATATAATGTCCTAGGACAATCACACACGGCCGTCTGATCCTAAACTAAGCAAAGGAATGACTTATATAATATCATATCCTGGGACAATCGCACACGGCCATCTGATCCCAAACTAAGGAAAGGTACGAAATATATAATATCCTGGGACAATCACACACAGCCATCTGATCCTAAATTAAGCAAGGTATGAATTACATAATATTTTTAGGAATTAAAAGGATTTATTAATAAAAAGAGGTTTATACATACTTCAGAATAAATAATTTAGAAATCAACAACAATTTTCTCATGAAAAATCACTTATAACGACAAACTCAGCAACCACTGTACATTACACTCAAGATTAATCGATACGTGAACCGACAGAGCTTCCGCTCTCTGTCGATGTCTGGCCCCAAAAGGGAGAGACGCACCGGTTGACTGGGCCTTATATAGGCAAAGTCCGAAGTCACTCATCGCCCATCTTGAAAATTCTTCACACAGCCTCTCCTGACTTCGCGTCGACCACGACCGCGCTTCTTCAGCAGCACCACGAGACACGGCGAAGCTATGATCGCCAGCTTCTACTGCGTTAGAGAGCTCACCGTCATCAGAATCATCATCTGCATAAAACACAAACAGTTAATTATCATAGCAACCGTACAAAGTTGCCTACAATATGAACTAGACAATGCCTGGTACAAACAGGCCTGTGGCAACGAACGCCAAGTTATAACCACAAACGTTAAGTTATAGGCACAAATGTAAAATAGCGACAAACGCCAAGCGACACACGCCTGAGTGCATAGTGCTGCAGCGACTAGCACTTATAACGCATTGATTGCTAACTCCTACTGTGATAATAATACTAGTATGTTGATCAAATGTGTGTTAACCAAACACTAAGGAAATTAGGTGTACTTACAGGATAATGTCAAACAAAACCACATGCAAAGTTTACGTCAAGTTAGGATAACATAGGTGAACTCAGTCTCGAAGAATGCAGCGCATGTCTCCGAGTACCTACCATTCATTGCACAGCCACCTGCACAGTCTTGTCTCCCGTGAGCGTACCTTCACCTCATAACGACCGCTCTGCAAGCCCTTGGTCACTTTGTAAAGACCACGTGTCCAGCTGACCAGCTTTCTTGTAGATTGAACATACATGATTACATAAACAAGATCGTTTAGTTTTAACTCATGAGTAGGATGTCTATTCCGGTTACCTTACTCGTCCTTGTATAATAGTTCGATTGTCGATATGAAGTCTCGTGCAGCCTCTGGTTATTTTACCTAACGCATCACGGTTGGTTACACGGCCACGTCACGTATATACTAACACACAAAAGATTGGCGTAGTTTCATCTGAACCAATGGGAAGAATTAAAGTTCTCAGTTCTAAAACTGAAATTGGTTTGATACTTTCCCAAGGGGTAATAGGCTGGCATGGGATCTTAGGATACGTTTCTTAGAACAATGCAAAGTATACTTTCCGACAAACTGCTTCAAACCTCACCACGACACCATGTACTGGCCGCAGCCTGCACAGTTTTGTCATAACTGCCACTGAACAACGCACGCTCATGAAGACCGCTTGGCAGTATGCTGAACACCTTCAAGGGTCCACACATTTAGGGATCAAACCTCGCTGTAGACTAAGAAATTTTTGTAACAAAGAGTACATTCAATACGTGAACTCTTTTAGTTAGCCTTAGTGAAAGTCGATGTACAATCAAATGGAAGCACGTGGAGCCAAAATTACTTCAAAATAAGGGAGACAGTTTTTTCCCCAACTGCATGCTCATGTTCGTCGTACTAAAGACTCAACAGAAATCCTTTATGAATGTTACACAAGAGCCGCCTGGATTCCTCTCCTACCGGATTGTATCGGTACTACAAAAGATCATAAAATCTTACGTACTTGCCTGCAAACTACCATACCAAAGCTATTGAATTAAGTCGGCTGCTGCCTGGGTTATCTGTGTCCAATTAAAAGGCTTGGAAATATGATTAGTACGCCTTCAGCGATATCAGCATTTGGCAACATTATCCCCTTTAGAAATCAAAATCCTAGAAACAATGCACCAACGCGTAATAACTACGTGGTATTAGATCACATTAAAGCTCGGTATATTTCAGAGCAATAGATTTTTATCACTTCTATCTTATAGAAGTGATAAAAATCACTTCTATAAGATAATGGTGGAAGTCCGACTTTTTGTGGCAGGAAAACGTATACCAAACCACCTTTCTCGGACTCGGCCTCACCTGACCATAACTCACTTGTCTTCAGATTGCGTACACGACTCTGATCTCACCTTTGGGAAAAGTTTGTCCTCCGTATGACCTTGTCTTTTACAAAACATAATTACATAATGACGAACATATAATTCACATACACAAAACACTTTCAGAGTACAACCACTTATGGTTCACACAAACAGTTTTCTATTAATTATATCTGCGATGGCTTGTATGGTAGCAGGCAAGCTAATGTTACCTTGGATTCTAAACTTCATATAACCATCAGTATCACATCCTAACTGGTTTAAGTTTGAAAATGCTCTGCCCGTGCTTGCTATACTCATGATGCCTTCCCGGCCGAATTTCAGCCACGGCGACCATTTTCAATGGAGATTAGCCAATTGTGAACAAGTGTGTGCGCAAACACAGAGGCACTTTCTATTCCATCAATCTCATGATCTGATGGGACGACTACCGACACGACCGGAAAGGGGGCAGGTACAGGACCGACGGCTTTACGTGGTCTCCGAGGCACGGGGGTGTAGTACCGCCAACTTCCAGACTTCAGGCTGATACTGAGAAATTTATTTTTACGGAACCATTCCAAAATGACTTTTTGCCCGACTCGGGTTTGAACCCAGGACCTCATTTTCTGCGGTTGAACACGCTACTGCTAGCCCAAGATGCAGTCAATTATATATGTTATACTCATAGAATGTAAGTAAAGATATAATAATATCTGTGCACAATTGACAACATTTCATATTTTTAACTGGCATGTAATGGCGTTATTTAAAAGTAAATCCAAAACTTGGGCACCCATATTTTTCCTTTTGGCGAAATTATGAACTTTTCATTCATAATTTCAACTTTGAAATTCGATGTATTCTAAAAAGACGTAAGCGGCAAATGACGTCATACATACAGTGGAATAGCCATCGATCTTTGCTTTAATGTAACCTGTAAAAAAATCACTGTCTTGTCAAACTCGTTGGCGCCTAAACTTGTTTACGTTTGTTTAATGTTTTCAATTTCGAATTAAATTAAAATCGTCAATATTAAATTCATTTCCAGTGTTATTATCCTTTCATTAAGTCACCATGAAAGTTTCGAAATTTAAAACCGTGAGTGATAATTGACAATTTGATATGTCTTGTTTGACATTAATGTTTTCGTTTGAAAGATTGGAATGCTTAGGCAAAGGAAACTACCTCGTCCGCCGTATAAGTGACGTCATCATACCTTTTTTGGTTTTTATTTTTTTCCTCAGAAATGAAGAAATAAAAAAATATGAAAAAAATATATTTGAACTCAGGATACAAAAATAAAGAAATGTTATTTTTGTTTTAAGGTGGTGTCAGTTTTGAAATGTTGTCAATTGCCTGGTACATCAAGAAATACTCTCGTCGGGATCCTGAAGATGTCCCGGAAGCCGTTTGCTCTTATGCTACGGCAAAACAACGTTTTAAAAAAAAATCCAATGTGTTTTAGCGTTTTTAATATTTTTGTAGATATGTTGAGTAAAGTATAATCATAGACCATTGTGTTGCACAATTTCTTACCGGACACGGCAATTTTAAAAGTAAAATGTTTAGTTTCAAATTAGTATCGTCACCAATCTGTCTGTGCTCAACTTCCAGTAACGAATATGAACAAACTGCTAACCACATCCTTTGGGAGTGTGATCTCTGGCAAAATCAGCGTGATATTATGTTAAACAGCTTGCAACCAATATCTGGAGTAGTTTATTATACGGATCTTGTAGCAACAAGGAACAACTTCCGTGCGTTTAAGCGCTTTTGCCATATCTAGAATTGGAATCAAATATAACAGCTCACTTAGGACCCTTAAATTGATCCTCGGTGCTTTTGCAGCTGGCTTCTCTAGTTGCAAATCTCTCATTTTATGAGGCTATAGCCTCTTTACATCATTCTGTCTCCTGCTTTGCTCTGGAGGGAAGTGGAACTATTCATTTTCTAACTCCTCCTTTTTTCTGTTTCTGATTAAATTCGTTGCGGGATCCAAGACAGTTAAAGCGATTCCCCGGGACATGCCTGAGCCTCACCGCTCAGTGTCATTTCATTGTGTGCCACTGTTGATCCTGGCTTACTCCTGAGTTGCAGTGGTGGGTAAGAGGGAGGGACTAGTCCCGATAAGAAAAAAAAATGTTGAGTGAAGTAGGCCTTTCTTTCAGATAGACTAAGCAAAGGTATTAATAGTGAAGTAGTGTTTGGAGCTAATATTTCAACGACAATGGGATTAGAAACAACTGATAACTGATCTTGAGATTGCCTGTGCTTGATGGGAATCTTTTTTTTCTCCATAAACAGATATACATACTTATATAGATAATTATACCCAGACTCAGGACAAACAGACATGTTCATGCACACAGATATTTATCGTGGGTGGGAATCAAACCCACGACCTGCGTCGTGAAAGGCAAGCATCTACCAATGGCTAACGTGCCAAATAGTCACCGCAACGGGCGCATGGTTCTCGAATAGGCTGATACTTTTATAGAAAACTAGCTGTGCCCCGCGGTTTAACCCGCGTTAAACTATATAAATTATAGCCTATGCTTTAATCCAGGGTGTCAGCTAACTCCATACCAAATTTTATTAAAATCGCTTCAGCCGTTTAGACGTGAAGAAGTAACAAACATACACACTCACAAACTTTCGCCTTTATAATATTAGAGTGATTATGGCGTCCACGGTACAAATAGCCTCACTGATTATTTTCCAAAATATAAGAATTTTGCTTCAGCACTTTTCACCATTACGAAAAGTCGATGGCCTGTCAAAAGTAATGTTCGGGTCAGCGGGAGCATGAAGAGGATAACATAAAACATGACTGAATGGGAATTCCAAAACTGGTGATCAACTAGAAAGAGGTTAGGTACAGGACCGACGGTTTTACGTACTCTCCGAGGCACAGCGGTGTAATACCGCCAACTCCCCAAAATAATAAAAAAGAGATCCCAAAACCACTTTTTGGCATGACACGGGTTTTGAACCAATACCTTACTATCTGCGATTGAACACGCTACCGATAGACCAACCAAGCTACATTTTGTTTTACCGGCTGGATGTACTGGACTATTTTTAATTAAAAGGTATAATTAGGTTTCCATTCCTACTTAAGTTCTTTCACCTTGTGCTACCCTTATCATACTGATACTGTACTGATACTACTTCGAGACCAAATTAAATTTAAAGAACGTAAAGATATATGCCAACTATCTATTGAGCGTGTGTGTGAGGTAATGAGGTGAGATAGATAAAACTGTGTCTCTACCAGGTCTCTACATATGCCAATGCAAAATTCTTATATTTTGGAAAATAATCAGTGAGGCTATTTGTACCGTGGACGCCATAATCACTCTAATATTATAAAGGCGAAAGTTTGTGAGTGTGTATGTTTGTTACTTCTTCACGTCTAAACGGCTGAAGCGATTTTAATAAAATTTGGTATGGAGTTAGCTGACACCCTGGATTAAAGCATAGGCTATAATTTATATAGTTTAACGCGGGTTAAACCGCGGGGCACAGCTAGTTTTCTATAAAAGTATCAGCCTATTCGAGAACCATGCGCCCGTTGCGGTGACTATTTGGCACGTTAGCCATTGGTAGATGCTTGCCTTTCACGACGCAGGTCGTGGGTTTGATTCCCACCCACGATAAATATCTGTGTGCATGAACATGTCTGTTTGTCCTGAGTCTGGGTATAATTATCTATATAAGTATGTATATCTGTTTATGGAGAAAAAAAAGATTCCCATCAAGCACAGGCAATCTCAAGATCAGTTATCAGTTGTTTCTAATCCCATTGTCGTTGAAATATTAGCTCCAAACACTACTTCACTATTAATACCTTTGCTTAGTCTATCTGAAAGAAAGGCCTACTTCACTCAACATTTTTTTTTCTTATCGGGACTAGTCCCTCCCTCTTACCCACCACTGCAACTCAGGAGTAAGCCAGGATCAACAGTGGCAGACAATGAAATGACACTGAGCGGTGAGGCTCAGGCATGTCCCGGGGAATCGCTTTAACTGTCTTGGATCCCGCAACGAATTTAATCAGAAACAGAAAAAAGGAGGAGTTAGAAAATGAATAGTTCCACTTCCCTCCAGAGCAAAGCAGGAGACAGAATGATGTAAAGAGGCTATAGCCTCATAAAATGAGAGATTTGCAACTAGAGAAGCCAGCTGCAAAAGCACCGAGGATCAATTTAAGGGTCCTAAGTGAGCTGTTATATTTGATTCCAATTCTAGATATGGCAAAAGCGCTTAAACGCACGGAAGTTGTTCCTTGTTGCTACAAGATCCGTATAATAAACTACTCCAGATATTGGTTGCAAGCTGTTTAACATAATATCACGCTGATTTTGCCAGAGATCACACTCCCAAAGGATGTGGTTAGCAGTTTGTTCATATTCGTTACTGGAAGTTGAGCACAGACAGATTGGTGACGATACTAATTTGAAACTAAACATTTTACTTTTAAAATTGCCGTGTCCGGTAAGAAATTGTGCAACACAATGGTCTATGACTATACTTTACTCAACATATCTACAAAAATATTAAAAACGCTAAAACACATTGGATTTTTTTTTAAAACGTTGTTTTGCCGTAGCATAAGAGCAAACGGCTTCCGGGACATCTTCAGGATCCCGACGAGAGTATTTCTTGATGTACCAGGCAATTGACAACATTTCAAAACTGACACCACCTTAAAACAAAAATAACATTTCTTTATTTTTGTATCCTGAGTTCAAATATATTTTTTTCATATTTTTTTATTTCTTCATTTCTGAGGAAAAAAATAAAAACCAAAAAAGGTATGATGACGTCACTTATACGGCGGACGAGGTAGTTTCCTTTGCCTAAGCATTCCAATCTTTCAAACGAAAACATTAATGTCAAACAAGACATATCAAATTGTCAATTATCACTCACGGTTTTAAATTTCGAAACTTTCATGGTGACTTAATGAAAGGATAATAACACTGGAAATGAATTTAATATTGACGATTTTAATTTAATTCGAAATTGAAAACATTAAACAAACGTAAACAAGTTTAGGCGCCAACGAGTTTGACAAGACAGTGATTTTTTTACAGGTTACATTAAAGCAAAGATCGATGGCTATTCCACTGTATGTATGACGTCATTTGCCGCTTACGTCTTTTTAGAATACATCGAATTTCAAAGTTGAAATTATGAATGAAAAGTTCATAATTTCGCCAAAAGGAAAAATATGGGTGCCCAAGTTTTGGATTTACTTTTAAATAACGCCATTACATGCCAGTTAAAAATATGAAATGTTGTCAATTGTGCACAGATATTATTATATCTTTACTTACATTCTATGAGTATAACATATATAATTGACTGCATCTTGGGCTAGCAGTAGCGTGTTCAACCGCAGAAAATGAGGTCCTGGGTTCAAACCCGAGTCGGGCAAAAAGTCATTTTGGAATGGTTCCGTAAAAATAAATTTCTCAGTATCAGCCTGAAGTCTGGAAGTTGGCGGTACTACACCCCCGTGCCTCGGAGACCACGTAAAGCCGTCGGTCCTGTACCTGCCCCCTTTCCGGTCGTGTCGGTAGTCGTCCCATCAGATCATGAGATTGATGGAATAGAAAGTGCCTCTGTGTTTGCGCACACACTTGTTCACAATTGGCTAATCTCCATTGAAAATGGTCGCCGTGGCTGAAATTCGGCCGGGAAGGCATCATGAGTATAGCAAGCACGGGCAGAGCATTTTCAAACTAGATACATAGACTAAGCAAAGGTATTAATAGTGAAGTAGTGTTTGGAGCTAATATTTCAACGACAATGGGATTAGAAACAACTGATAACTGATCTTGAGATTGCCTGTGCTTGATGGGAATCTTTTTTTTCTCCATAAACAGATATACATACTTATATAGATAATTATACCCAGACTCAGGACAAACAGACATGTTCATGCACACAGATATTTATCGTGGGTGGGAATCAAACCCACGACTTGCGTCGTGAAAGGCAAGCATCTACCAATGGCTAACGTGCCAAATAGTCACCGCAACGGGCGCATGGTTCTCGAATAGGCTGATACTTTTATAGAAAACTAGCTGTGCCCCGCGGTTTAACCCGCGTTAAACTATATAAATTATAGCCTATGCTTTAATCCAGGGTGTCAGCTAACTCCATACCAAATTTTATTAAAATCGCTTCAGCCGTTTAGACGTGAAGAAGTAACAAACATACACACTCACAAACTTTCGCCTTTATAATATTAGAGTGATTATGGCGTCCACGGTACAAATAGCCTCACTGATTATTTTCCAAAATATAAGAATTTTGCTTCAGCACTTTTCACCATTACGAAAAGTCGATGGCCTGTCAAAAGTAATGTTCGGGTCAGCGGGAGCATGAAGAGGATAACATAAAACATGACTGAATGGGAATTCCAAAACTGGTGATCAACTAGAAAGAGGTTAGGTACAGGACCGACGGTTTTACGTACTCTCCGAGGCACAGCGGTGTAATACCGCCAACTCCCCAAAATAATAAAAAAGAGATCCCAAAACCACTTTTTGGCATGACACGGGTTTTGAACCAATACCTTACTATCTGCGATTGAACACGCTACCGATAGACCAACCAAGCTACATTTTGTTTTACCGGCTGGATGTACTGGACTATTTTTAATTAAAAGGTATAATTAGGTTTCCATTCCTACTTAAGTTCTTTCACCTTGTGCTACCCTTATCATACTGATACTGTACTGATACTACTTCGAGACCAAATTAAATTTAAAGAACGTAAAGATATATGCCAACTATCTATTGAGCGTGTGTGTGAGGTAATGAGGTGAGATAGATAAAACTGTGCCTCTACCAGGTCTCTACATATGCCAATTTAGAGACCTGGTAGAGACACAGTTTTATCTATTCTATACATATATCTTCTATACATTAATAAATCTATAGAAAGATAATTTTTATACATAAAAAAAAATCCAAAAAAAATAGCCAGAGTATTGAAGGACAACCAATAAAACCCATTTCCAGCATTTTTAGAATTTTTGTCTGTTTGTCTGTTTATATGTTCGGGGATCACGTAAAATATACAAAAGCAATGTAGATAACTTTTAAACACAACGATTAAGCGTAACTTGAAGTAACATTTAGTTTTTGTTTTATTGCAATTGGTTCAGTCTATCAAAAGATATTAGATTTTAAAGTAATCAAGAAGAAAAATAACACACATTTCGTTACTTCAAGATGAACTAATGTTTATAGTTGAACTACCTAACTGTCCGATAGATGTCATTGTGCATATTATGACATCTCTTTTCTGAATGAACTAGGTTGATAGTTGATTTTTATTTCGATAGATGTCGTTGTGCATTTCTTTTGACTCGCGGTGTTAAGATTTGCCCGTGTTTGCTGATTGCATGAGTTACGTAGGGTTTTGAATGCTCTGAATTGTTTCGAAATAAGTTCTCGGTTGCCTAGAAGTATGTCGTTGTCCAAAATTGGTTATTAAAAAATTCTGTTTTCTTTGATTTGTTATAATTTAATTTTAAATTATTAATCGTTGATTTTTATTTCGATAGATGTCATTGTGCTTGATAGTTGATTTTTATTCCGATAGATCTCGTTGTGCATTGCTTTTGACCCGCGGTGTTAAGATTTGCCCGTGTTTGCTGATTGCATGAGTTACGTAGGGCTTTGAATGTTCCGAATTGTTTCGGAATATGGGTCTTGGTTGCCTAGAAGTATGTCGTCGTCCAAAATTGGTTATTAAAAAATCTGTTTTCTTTGGGCAAATTGAATTATGTACAAGGTTGGATTTGTTATAATTTAATTTTAAATTATAATGTCAGTAGATCGAAAGTTTGTGCTGTCGATTTGTTTGTTACGCGAATGTACAGACGATTCGAATTTTATTGAGCCTGTCCGATTGAATGTTAGTAAATTAACCCTGTCTCTCATAATTTTCTCAGCACAAATCTATGTAAAAGAGGAAACTGAATGACTGACATATCAACGCATAGCCTGAACGGCTAGGGTTAGAGACTTGAAATTTTGCCGGTAGGTACTTTTTATGACGTATGCATTTACTAAGGAAGGGTTTTTGGAAATACCAATTGGAAATAACCTAACCTAACGGAGTAAAATAGAGAATGAAAGATTGTATGAAAATCCGTCATTATTGAAGTTAAAGGCATTGAAATTTATACTTAGCCGTTCAACTAAAAATAAAACTTGAATTTTTGGAAATTCCACCCCAAGGGCGTACAATAGGGGTTGTAAGTTGTAAGTTTGTATGAAAAATGTGTAATTTTTTAAGAGAAAAGCATGAAAATTGGTATTTGGCCTTTCCGTTAAAAATAAAAAATGTATATTTCAGGATTTTAGGAAATTTCACCCCTAAGGGCGTATAATAGGGGATGTATGTTGCGTGTGGGTATTCCTATAATGGTTCTGAGGAATTTTAAGCCACCCAAACATTGCAATGGCACTAGGCTTTAAGTCAAAACTTTGCATCGTGAGAGGCTACTATTACGCCTGGATCCGCCCAGGGAAAAACAGTGTTCGTGTCACGTATTCCGTTAGTGCCAAATGATCTCCCTTTTCAGTTTAAAAAACTGTAGTTCCCTAAAATAGCATCATTAGAACCCATTTCCAGCATTTTTCCAATTTTTGTCTGTTCATTTGTCTGGGTATCACGTAAAATGTACAAAAGCAATGTAGATAACTTTTCTACACAACGATTTAGCGTAAATTTAAGTAACATTTAGTTTTTGTTTCATTGCAATCGGTTCAGTCTATCAAAAGATATTTGGATTTAAAGTATTTCAGAAGTAAACTTAGGGTTATGTACCTACACTTCGTATCACAACTTCATGTAACTTTTATACAGAACAATATGTGCGTAAACTGAAGAAACATTAAGTTTTTTGTTTCATCGTAATCAGTTCACACCTTACAAAGAAATGTAAATTAATAAATCAAGTAGTTTTATTTACTTCGTAGTTTGAATTTTTATTAATTTTTATTTTGAAAGTTTGTGGTGTTGTAGATTGTTGATTTAATTGGTTCAATATTTTATTCGTTTGGTTTCGTTCTTTTTTTGAAAATGTCTTCTAGAAAAAAGACAAACTTTTCGCAGCGTAGCCGAGATGCGAAAAGAATGAGACTAAGTAGGTCCTAGGAATGAGAAGAAGGTCGTGAAGTGAGGCTAACATCAATTCGAGCAAGGCAAGTCAGAACTCTTGCTTCAGAAACGCCTACCCAACGTGAGTCTCGACTTAGTATACAGCGTTCTCTTAAGGCAGTTTCTCGATCACAGGAGAGTTTGGAGGAACGCGAAGCGAGGTTGACTGCTGACCGAGAGAGTCACGCCCTCTCACGTGAGTCTGAGACTTTCACCGAAAGAGATTCGCGCTTAAGTTCGCAAAGAATTCAGACTGCGACTTTGCGCTCCCAAGAAAGCAGTGAGGACCGTGAAGTGCGTTTATCGGCTGAACGAGAGCGTCACGCCCTCTCACGTGAGTCTGAGACTTTCACCGAAAGGGATTCGCGCTTAAGTTCGCAAAGAATTCAGACCGCGACTTTTCACTCCCAAGAAAGCAGCGAGGACCGTGTAGTGCGTTTATCGGCTGACCGAGAGCGTCACGCCCTCTCACGTGAGTCTGAGACTTTCACCAAAAGGGATTCGCGCTTAAGTTCGCAAATAATTCTGACCGCGGCTTTGGGCTCCCAAGAAAGCATCGAGGCACGCGAAACGCGGTTATCGGCTGATCGAGAGCGCCACACTTACTCACGCGGACGTGAGTCTCTCTCAGAGAGAAAACGACGTTTAATAACAGCCAGAAATAATTAAGTACGCGCGCGGTTGACCGATGAAAGCTATTTGGCAACTGAAAGGGAAATAATAGGTGAAATGAGACGAGCAGAAACAGCAGAACAAAATCAATCTTGCCTCGGCGTTGAACGAGCTCGATACCATCTGAACAGAGATATGACTACCGACTCTGATGAGTCTTGGGAATATGATGATTCAAATATTATTCTACAATGGGACAGTAGGGATAAAGCAGGATTTACGTACTCATCTAGAGTTGACTATGGTGTCTTCGCGCCTGTGGGTGGTATGACCGAAATTTGCAATTTTTGTGATGCACTGCAATGGAAAAAAGAGGCAAATGGTGTGTACTGTTCAAGTGGGAAAATTGTTCTCCCACATTTTCAAGATCCCTCACACTTTATTAAAACTCTTCTAAATGGAGATCATCCTCAGTCCAAACATTTTTTAGATAATATCCGATCCTATAACAGCGCTTTCCAAATGACATCCTTTGGGACAAAACAAATAACGGAGGGACCGTTCATGCCAACCTTCAAAGTACAAGGTCAAGTTTATCATCTCATTGGATCATTGTTACCAGAAAATGACCCTAAATTTCTCCAAATTTATATTGTGTCGGATTATACCGAACAGGCTAATGCTTCATGCGTCATTTTCCACAGCTTAACAGTGACATTATTTCCGGATTACAAGACATGTTACATCAAATTAATAGCTATGTGCATAATTTCAAAGTTGCGCTGGAATCGATTCCCCACGGCAGTAATGACTTTAAAATAATTATCAGTGCAGATAGACGACCTGTTGGTGAACACCGCGGGAGACACAACGTTCCCATTGCAGACGAAGTTGCGGTTGTTTTAGTCGACCAAGAGTGCGAAAGACGTGACATCGTACTACGCACTCGAGATGATCGTCTGCAACGCATTTACGAAACACATCGAGCATACGATGCACTGCAATATCCGCTCATATATTGTCATGGTGAAGATGGATACAATTTCGGACTCTACCAAGTTAATCCTACGACTAGGGAAACAAATTTCAATAAAAAAATATCGGCTCTCCCATTTTACTCATATCTTTTGCAAATAAGGCGTAATCGTTTCGTTTTTTTGCAAAGATTCCGTGGACTGTTTAACCAATTTATTGTGGATATGTATGTAAAAATTGAAACGGAACGTTTAGTATACATTCGTACCAATCAACGACGATACGCTCTGAGGAATATGTGCATTTGCAGGATGCAATACAATCCGACAATAACGTCGATAATTTGTGGCGATTGGTCATCTTGCCGTCGAGTTTCATAGGTGGTCCGCGGTACATGCACGAAAGAACCCAAGATGCAAGTGCCGGCCGGACCTATTCATTACGTTTAGTACCAATCCAAAGTGGACCGAAATCACTCAACATCTAACAGGACAGGCGTCTTATGATAGGCATGATTTAATTGCCAGAGTTTTCCATTTAAAACTAAAAATTTTAATAGCTCTTCTTACAAAAGAGAAAATTTTCGGTCATGCTCTTTGTTATATGTACAGCGTCGAATGGCAAAAGCGTGGTTTACGTCACGCCCACATTCTCCTGTGGCTAGAAGACAAAATTCGTCCTGACGCTGTTGACAGTGTAATAAGTGCTGAATTTCCAGGGCAAAATAATGATCCGATTTTGCATGACATAATTAGGACACACATGGTTCACGGGCCATATGGAGTCTTAAATAGGGAATCCCCATGCATGCATGATGGTAAGTGCTCAAAAAGATACCCCAAAGCATTTTTATAAGCAACTGTATCGGGGGAAAATGGGTATCCATTGTATCGGCGAAGATCACCATCGCAAGGTGGTTTTACAACGACTAGCTGGCTCCGTGGACAAGAAATAGTTTTGGACAATAGATGGGTGGTACCGTATTCACCAGTTTTATCAAAAACATTACAGGCACACATAAATGTCGAAATGTGCAATAGCGTAGAGTCTAATACATTTGCAAATATATCAATAAATGCAGTGACCAAGCTATAATCTATAAGCTATAAGCTGAGAAATCATAATGAATATGATGAAGTCACGAGGTATCAATCTGGTCGATATATTAGCTCTTCGGAAGCAGTTTGGCGTATTTTCAGTTTCCTAATACCTACATGAACGATATCCACCAGTAATCCATCTTGATGTGCACCTTGAAGGCGGGCATCGAGTATATTTTCAGTCTGAAAATATAACTGATAGGTGCGACAACCCGAGGCAAGCCACCTTGCTGGCATTTTTTCGCCTTTGCGAAACAGACAATTTCGCGAAATCCATTTTATGTAATGAGGTCCCATCTTATTATACTTATAACAAGCAGCAAGGTGTTTGGAATCGTAGAAGACGTGGAAAAGCTGTGGAAGGCGAGATTGGCGTTTTTAAAGAACACGTGATTGGACGGGTGTACACAGTGCATCCGAATAATTCAGAATGTTAGTATTTACGCCTTCTTCTCCATGTAGTGCGAGGACCTACGTCTTTTACTGACCTCCGTAAAGTGGATGATATTGAACATCCCACATTCCAGGCCGCTTGCCGAGCACGCCATTTATTAGATGGAGATCAACATTGGGATGACGCTCTAGCGGAAGCATGCGTGAGCGATAGTCCACATCGCTTACGACATTTGTTTGCCATTTTATTGACCTTTTGTGCGTTATCGGATGCTAAACAGTTATGGCAAAAGTACCATGACAAGTTTGCTAAAGATTTTATGAGACATATTTACAGCAACAATAGAAGACATTCTTAGGAAAATTAAAAGTAATAAAAAATCCTTGTATGTGGTGATTTTAATATGAACATTTTAGCAGATTCACCTGAAATAAAGATTTTTCTATCTGTATTTCGGTCCTTTAACCTTAACTGCTTGTTCTCTGAGGCCACGAGAGTCACACCCACATCTGCTACTTGCATTGATAACATAATTACCAACTTTGATGTCTCTGAGAAGTGTTTGGTGGCTGGTGTTCGCTCTGACCATAAATGCCAAATAGTAAATATAAAAAATGAGATAAATATAAATAAACAAAAAATTTGTTTTAGACCTCTAACAAAATCTAATTTAAGAAAGTTCAGTAACAACCTGGAGAAAAGTTTGTGCCATCTATTGCCAAACAAAAGTAACCCTAACGATATGTACACTACATTATTCCACTGTATTTGCAAATAATTTAATAAAGCTTGTAAAATAAAAATCATAACGGTTGACAGTAATAAGATAACATTTAGTTCTTGGGCAACTCAAGGCATTAGACTGAGTAGAGATTTTTTATATGAGTTGTATGACAGAAGGTCCTATAACCCTGATGGCAATTTTATTAATTATGTTAGAAATTATTCAAACATTTTTACAAAGGTTTTCATTCAAGCTTCTTTATATATAAGAGATACAATTAAAAAATCTGATAATAAAATAAAATCAGCTTGGCAAATAGTAAATACTGAAACTGGTAAAAGTAGATTAAGAGATCAAACAGTAGTATTGAATATTGGTGATGAACTGGTTTCAAACAAGCTTACCATTGCCAATTTTTTAGCTACTTTTTTTGCAATTATACCCGTTGTACAGTCTCAACTGTACATAATTTGCTGACTCTGCGCTCGGCACGAGCGCGCGTCAATTTACTTACTATAAATAAATATCACATTCATGAATGAATCAGTGTGGGTTCGTTACTACGCCGCGAACAACATTAGAGAAAGGAAAAGTCACTGTATTACCTAATATTTGTGCTAAGTGAACTTTACGTTAATATATTACTTTAGTGACAATAACTGCGATCTTTTCTCTCCACACTCAAACTGTAACAACTACTATTTGCAAGTGTACGTACCGTACATTTTATGGTCCTTCGAGTTGTGTTACTTGGTGCTTTGTATTTCTAATATAGTAGCGAATCGGTCAACTGGCCTCCCACAAGCGGGTCTCACCAGTTGTATTGAGAAGGCGCATATACTGTATCTGAAGTACTAAGCCACTGGGTGTTCCAATAGCGACCATTTCAAATCGAAGAAAGACTTTCAAGATCTGAAACTGAGAAGACTATAAGCCACTACGTAGTCTTCGTGTCGTTACAACAAACTTAAGGCTCATCTGTCGCTGTCAACTACGTGACTACGAGCTATTGACATCGACATGGAAAACCTGGAACTGCAGGCGACATGTTTCGAGAACATCAAGACCTTGTGTGTCAACTATCGCAAGGACTCTTCAAGCCGCAAAACTGTGGATTATTTGAACATACGCTTGTCATCGCTGGAAAGCCAATGGAAGGATTTTGACAGCAGGCATGCTCTTCTAATGCTGGAACTAGAAGATAAGACTATCAACTATTTCGTGGATGACATCTACGAGAAAACGAAGGAGCTGTACTTGACCACCAAAACAAGTATTAACAACAAACTGTCAGACTTGGAGAAACTGCAGCCAGATGTGAAGTTTGACTTAGCCGGGACGTCAGCGGCCGCTGACGCTCAAGCTGATGGTGGCGATAGTGTTCAACTCCTACTGAACAAGCAAGAATGTTACTTCAATGCGATATACCGTATCATGGCGAAGATTGATACCTCTGCCATCACTGAAAAGTGGGAGTTAGATGACCATCTGAACACACTGAAATCGAAATGGGAACCCATCGACAAACTGCACTGGGAAATTGATTTCCAATTAAAAGGGTCCAACAGTTCCTATTATAAAATGTTTACGGACGTCGAAGAGAAATACGATGAGCTGAAAAAATGTCTCAATTCGAAAATCTGGTCCACCGTACACTACGAGAAATCGGCACCCAAGATCGAGATTCCTGAATTTTCTGGCAACTATAGTCACTGGATCTCGTTCAAGGACCTATTTTTGGAGGGTATTCACAAGAACCCGGTTATCAACAACGCACAGAAAATGCAGCATCTCAAAACGAAGCTGAGAGGTGAAGCTGAACGATTGGTACAACATCTGACCATTAGCGCTGATAATTATAAATCCTGTTGGGATATTTTGTATCAGCGTTATGATAATCGCCGCTTGCAGTTTACGTCATTTATAAATACGATGCTCAATCTTCCAACGATACAGAATCCAGATTCCGCGAACTTGAAGAAGATGCATGATGTCATCATTGAAAGCCTAAGCGGAATATCGAATATCGGTGTCGATACATCATCTTGGGATCCGTTTATTGTGCATATTATGTCGCTGAAACTGGACTCCAAAACGTTTAGTGAGTACATGAGGGAACTCCAAAATCATCGGGAGCTACAAAACTTGCAAGATTTCTTGTATTTCCTCGAGACTCAATTTATGGGATACGAAACGATGAAATCTACTAAGAAGAGTGGTCCTACAACTTCAACAGAGAAAACATCGAGTTGGAAATTCAACAAGCAAAACCCGATGAAAAACACTAACTACTTTAACAAAACCTACAACTATCACGCAATACATGGAAAATGCCCACATTGTAACGGAAGTCATGTATTAATGCAATGTGACAAATTCCGAGAAATGGATATCGGAAAACGAAACCACACTGTTTCGAAATTACAACTCTGCAAAAATTGTTTATTTAGCCACGGAAACGACGAATGTAAATCTACAAAAACTTGCCGAGAATGTAATTTGAAACAAAACACATTGTTGCACAACCCAGAGAAGAAAAATATGATTACTTCAAATAGGAAAAATAACTATGAACAAAATGGAAACAAGATGTCTACATCATCTTCCCAGCAACAAACATCAAACCATATAAATACAAGTAACATGGAAATCTTACTTACTACGGTACAGTTGAAAGTAAAAACCGTAGGCGGGAGTTATGTCAAACTACGGGCGCTGCTCGATCAAGGTTCGCAGGTGAATTTGATTACTGAAAATGCTGCTCAAATTCTACGGCTTCCTCGCAAGAATATCAACGCATGCGTAACTGGAATCGGAACTGTATCTGGAGACTGCAGGGGACAACTGAACCTTACCTGTTCATCGATACACTCGGAATACAGTTTTACAACTCAAGCGCTTATCATGAAAAAACTGACGAATAACTTACCCAGTACATCGTTTTATAAGAGTGAATGGAGGCATTTGGACAATTTGAAACTTGCGGACCCGGACTACAATATCTCTCGGAAAATTGACATCCTATTAGGGGCCGACGTATATTCAGAAATTATTCTGGATGGAATTCTGAAAGGAAGCAGTCAGTCGCCCGTTGCACAACAAACGAAAATAGGGTGGATTTTATGCGGAAAGATGGAAACATTTAGCTGTAACGTAGCGCTGTTTAACCTGGAAGAATTAACAACATTTTGGGAAACTGAAGATATACAGATCTCCGAAGACATTCCCAAGGACGACCAGTGTGAACATTTTTACATGGAAACCGTAAATCGATCGCAAGATGGGAAATACATTGTGAAAATGCCATTTTCTCCCAATTTTGAGGAAAAATTGGGAAAGTCGAGATCCGTAGCCGTTTCACAATTTCTACAATTAGAAAAACGACTGGATAGAAACCCAAAACTTTCGGACATGTACAGGAAATTTATTCAAGAATATGCCGATCTCGGTCATATGACACTATCGTCTTGTGTTTCAAATAACAATTATAGTTGTTATTTACCACATCACGGCGTCTTGCGGGAAAATTCTACAACTACAAAATTGAGAGTCGTATTTAACGCATCACAAAAAACGTCGAGTGGTTACAGTCTAAACAGCCTGATGGAGAAAGGTGCGAACTTACAACAGGACTTACAGGCCTTAATCGTTAAGTGGCGAACATATAAATATGTTTTCACTGCTGACATCGAGAAGATGTACCGCTGTATTTGGATATCAGAAGACCAACGAGAGCTTCAAAAAATTATCTGGCGGGATTCGCGAGATGAACCATTACGCGATTACCAACTATGCACCGTCACATACGGAACGAAATCTGCTCCTTGGCTAGCTATACGCACTTTGAAGCAGCTAGCCATGGATGACGGGATCAAGCATCCGGAAGCCGCTAAGATACTCCAGACGGAATGTTTTGTTGATGAAGTCATAAGCGGAAAAAACACTGTCAAAGAAGCTCAACAACTACAACAATCCCTAATACAACTGTTGCGGGGAGGAGGCATGAACTTGCGCAAGTGGACAAGTAATCATCCAGCCTTACTTGAAACCTTAAACGAAGATCAAATCGCTACCCAGAACACCTTTGACTTCAAATCTGAGGAATCTTCGAAAACATTGGGTCTCGGTTGGAATCCTAGCAACGATACCTTTCGCTTTAACTGGCCTGTGGAACGAACAAAGCGTTTAACTAAGAGATCTTTACTCTCAGAGATTTCTAAATTCTTGGGGTGGCTGTCTCCAGTGACCGTCAAAGCCAAACTACTTTTTCAGAAACTCCGGATAAGTAAACTTAGCTGGGATAACGAAGTGCCCAGCAATATACAAACTGAATGGACAAAGCTGAAAACAGAACTGCCCTACATTAACAACATGAAACTCAAGCGATGGATTGGCGACACACAAAAACGTGTAGAACTTCTCGGCTTCTGTGATGCGAGCGAGAAAGCATATGCTTGTGTGATATACAGTCGAGTGATACCTAAACACGGCGATCCTATATTAACTTTGCTTGTAGCAAAAACGAGGGTGGCACCTCTAACACAGAAAACTACATTGCCCAGACTCGAACTGAGCGGCGCTCAGCTATTGGCAAACCTGATAGACAAAACGAAGAATGCGTTATCCGGGTTCAGTATCTCTGTACAGGCCTGGTCTGATTCTCAAGTCGTTTTGGCGTGGATTAAAGGTGACTCTTCAAGATGGGAGGCGTATGTAGCTAACAGAGTTACAAAAATCAAACGTATCGTTCCAGCGTCTCAGTGGCATTACGTGAAGTCTGAAGAGAATCCCGCCGATTGTGCTTCAAGAGGACTACTACCAAGCAAACTTATGAGCTTCAAGTTATGGTGGCAAGGCCCAGAATTCTTATCGAATCAAGAAAAACCCGAATACATATCATGCTCATTTGAAACTGACATTGGTTGCGTAAATCACGCCGAAACAAAACAAATCTTACCTAATCATAATATAATAAGTGTGTTATTGAATAAATGCAGTTCAATGACACGAATAACACGTGTCGTTGCATGGATACTACGGTTTATTACGAATGCGCGCAATAAGTCGAAATCCGAGACCGCATTCCTAACAACAAGCGAACTAAGTGCAGCGAATAGAAGTATCGTCATACATGTGCAACGGTCAGAGTTCAATCTGGAGTATAATCAACTCAACAAAGCTGAAACTATGTCCAGAAAAAGCTCTATTTACAAGCTGAATCCCTATTTGGATGATGAAGGAATTATTCGGGTTAGCGGTCGTCTTAAGAACTCCAGCTTACCTGTTGACATGAAGAACCCGATTATCATACCACATAAAGGACGTTACACTCACCTTTTGGTTGAACAAGCACATTCACGCACGTTGCACGGAGGAGCTCAGTTGACTTTAACTTATATAAGACAACGATATTGGATTGTCGGCGGGAATAGAGCTGTCAAAACTATTATACGGAAATGTATCCGCTGCCATCGCTTTAACAGAACAGACAGCCACCAACTGATGGGAGACTTACCACATCAAAGGATAACACCGTGCCGGCCATTCACGCACACTGGAGTCGACTTCTCTGGACACGTGGATGTCAAGCATAACAAAGGCAGAGGCGTTAAAATATCGAAGGGATACAAAGCTATATTTATATGCATGGCCACTAAGGCCGTACATATTGAACTGGTGTCCGATCTTAGCACGGAAACCTTCATTGCGGCCTTCCAGAGACTGTGTACAAGGCGCGGTACTCCAAAACATATGTACTTGGACTGTGGAACGAATTTCATCGGCGCAGCAAAGGTACTTCGTCAGGAATTCAAACTGTTCAAACAAGTACTAACGCCAGAAGTCTTCAGCGAGTTAGCTAAATTGGAGGTCGAGTGGCATTTCAATGCTCCAGCTTGGCCCAGCGCAGGCGGCCTATGGGAAGCAGCTGTGAAGTCGATGAAGCACCACCTGCGGCGAGTATTGGGTGACCAAAAACTCACGTACGAGGAGTTTGCTACACTTTTAGCAAAGATCGAAGCCTGCTTAAACTCAAGGCCCCTGTGCCCTCTAACTGAAGATCCAGAAGAATTCTATCACTGCTTGACTCCTGGACATTTTCTCACAGGAAGCCCGATACCGTCGTTGCCGCTATCCGATTATAGTGACGTGAATAGCATCGACTTACGTCGTAGATGGCAACTTTGCGAACATATTTTCCACCAATATTGGAAGAATTGGTCCAATGAATACCTGACTACACTATAAACTCGCAGCAAGTGGAATACACCCACCAGGAACATTAAGGAAGGGGACATAGTACTGGTGAAGGAGGACAATCTGCCACCGGGAAAGTGGGCTATGGGACGTGTCTTGGAAACCCATCCTGGATCGGATGGCTACGTTCTGGTTACTACCATCAAAACTCAAGCGGGAATCCTCAAACGACCTGTAGTCAAACTGTCACCTTTACCTTTGGACTCTGAGATTCAAACGAAGAGAGATCACGAGAATCTATGCAAGCATCTTACGAAGAAATGTAACACAAAAGGAAACAAATTAATTTCCTCATTACTTGTTACGATGTTAACATTGTTTACATTTATATCGGGGACGTATGGTTCCATTGAAAACGCACGAGCCGGGCCAGGCGCTCAGATTACAAGTTTGCAACCGGAGCGGCCTGTTTACTATGACACAATCGGTAACATGCAGATAATACGCGATGAATGGATTTTAATTATGTGCTACAACTTAACTAACTACTGGGAAGGAATCCATCGTATTGAAAATTACTTCGATAATTTGAAGAACATATGTCACCAATCGGGACTTATACACTGCCAGACGACAATAGAACAACTCGGACATGAAATGGAAATGCTTAGCTATTACAACTCGATACTGATCAATCCACATAAACATCTCAGCGACCGAAAGAAACGAGGTTTAATAGACGGAGTCGGTTACCTAACCAACAGTTTATTTGGAATTCTGGATCAACACTTTGCCGAAAAATATGAAAACGACATTCAATCTCTTCAAGGAAACGAGAACTATTTACTGAATTTAATTAAAAATCAAACGACCATTGTGGAACTGGAGAATCAAGTTTTGAAGAGAAGTGAAACCAACATTCATCGGCAATTTGACATCATTGATAACTTTGTGAACCAAACCAATTTGAACATGGCATCTATGGAATCTGAAATGGAAATTCTATCAGCTACAACCTACATTAACTCAGCCTCCTTGACAGCATATCTTTTAATCAACAGCTTGAGAACGTTTCAAGAAATACTGTTCAATACACTCGCCAACGTGTACCGAGGACATATAGATGTGCATTTAATCACTCCAGCACATTTGATTTAGCAGCTGGGCGAAATATCTGGAAATCTCCCGAAAACTGTATCATTGCCGGTAGAAAACTACAAGGAGAATATAAAAGATATGAACAAGTTGATTAACATGAAAGCACGGGTCACGGAATCCTACTTTCTTTTTGAAGTACATATACCACTTGTGTCTAACGAAGACTACAGTATCTATCAAGCCATACCATTACCAGTTACAAAGGCCAAAGATGCTACGTATGTACAAATATCATCTAAATACATTGCTGTGAGCCTCAAGAAGAATATTTACATGTTGTTGACAGAAGATGACTTCAAACAATGTGTGCAACAAAGGTCAAGGAACTTTCTATGCAAGAAAAATCAACAATCTTACGACTTGCATAGCAACAAAGCACCGTGTGAGGCTAAACTGCTGTCTCATCAAAACACCGGGCCTTGTGACGTAGAGCAGGCGAAATGCAAGGACGCCTGGATAGCATTACACTCGCCGAACAGCTGGCTGGCGGTATGCTGCGATACATGTTCATTGCGTACAATATGTGAAAATGATATCACATCGTACACCATATCATCATCAAGCCTAGTGACATTATCGCAGGGATGCGTGCTGCAATCTAAGGATCTGACTATCTACGCTCATCGTCAATACAACAGTCACATGAAGATGGACTATGAGTGGACTGCTCCTTCTTTGGATACATCCATAAACAGCATAGTGAACTTAACGTATCGCTATGCTCCAAACACTCTTCAAGCTACACCAACTGATCTTGAAATTGCGAAGATTGCAGATCAAATTAAAACTCAGAAGGAAGATGAAGCCCGGGCGATAATTTCGGCACACGATGTTCATCATTACGTCATAAGTTACGTTTTGTTGTCATTGGCCACTATCGCCTTGCTTGTGGTGGTTGTGAGGAAGCGCTGTCCCCGCTGTTCCAAGAACATTTCAAGCATATCACCTACTGGCCAACATCATAGGGACATTGAACTTCAAATTATCCGTAAAGCCAGCAACCACTACCAGGAGGAAGAGGCTGAAACATCATCGCCTAGCAACGTCGAACCTCGACCCGAACCATCTCGGCGAAGCTACAACACCGGAACTAGGAACATCGCATTCAATTTGGATAAATTTTTTGCTTTGTGATGGCTTTTCCTTCTCTCAAAATTTGTTGTTATCTTTTGGGGTTGCCAAGATGTACAGTCTCAACTGTACATAATTTGCTGACTCTGCGCTCGGCACGAGCGCGCGTCAATTTACTTATTATAAATAAATATCACATTCATGAGTGAATCAGTGTGGGTTCGTTACTACGCCGCGAACAACATTAGAGAAAGGAAAAGTCACTGTATTACCTAATATTTGTGCTAAGTGAACTTTACGTTAATATATTACTTTAGTGACAATAACTGCGATCTTTTCTCTCCACACTCAAACTGTAACAACTACTATTTGCAATTGTACGTACCGTACACCCGTGGTTATTACTAAGTGTCTCTCATCATCACCAGATGTGGCTGAACTCTTTTTAAATCAAAGTTCAAAACAAACTGTGCCTAAATTTAGTTTTAAATCCGTAACAAGTGATGATATTATAAAAGCTTTTAAGAGTATTAAAAGGAAAGGCACAGAAGATATGTGGGGACTGTCTGTTCAAGAAATTGAATCAATAATACTAAACATTGCTACAATCCTTGCAGCCATCTTCAATGGCTGTATAAGTGATTGTTTCTTTCCTGATTTAATGAAAATAAGTAAGATAGTACCCGTTTTCAAGGCAGGTTGTTCAAAAAATGCCACGAATTATAGGCCTATCACAATACTGCCAGCTTTAAGTAAAATATTTGAAAAGCTGATGCTCAGCCAAATGTTGTCGGACTTTAACGTGAATGAGATATTGCATAACAAGCAGTTCGGGTTTACAAGGGGCCGCTCTACTCAAGATGCAGGTTGCACATTAATTAGGTCAATATTGGAGGCTTGGGAGGGATCACAGGATGCGCTGGGAGTTTTCTGTGATCTATCTAAGGCTTTCGATTGCGTTGATCACCGTACGCTCGTTGTTAAACTGAAGTATTATGGAATATCTGGCACATCTCTTGATCTTGTGATGTCCTATCTATCGGGGCGAGAACAGATGGTTTCGATAGGCGGTGTCACTTCGGCACGTCATCGTGTGAAAATGGGGGAGCCCCAGGGATCTATATTGGGCCCATCTTTATTTCTAGTTTATATAAATTGTCTCCCTTATCTGGTAGAGAAAGTAACAGACATAGTTTTATTCGCTGATGATACGTCGCTCATATTTAAAGTAAATAGGAAGGAAGGTGTGGTGACGGCGACAAATATCAGAATCAGAATATCATCACCCCATCTCATTCCGTGGGGGGCGTAGAAGTCGACCCGAGGGAATATCTACCTGAGGAAGGGCAGCAGCTTCCCTCTGATTACTATGACTATCTTACTGCGATCGCCAACCCGCCTGCCAAGCGTGGCGATTATGGCATATCCCCTCAAGACGATTCTTGAGGGAGGCTTGTCCAGCAGTGGACTTATTTAGCTGTAATGATGAGGAAGGATCTTATTGAGCATAATAAAACACTCAGACTTATATCAGAATGGTTTTCGGCAAATAATCTCTCGTTAAATGCAGGGAAAACGAAATGCATCAGGTTCTCCTTGCCGAATGTGACTCAAATTGTAACAACAGTTGCACTTATTGCGGAAATATTAGATTTAGTCCCATTCCATCCCATCCCATTTAGTAGTATTTTTAGGATTGACACTTGATTCAAAATTGCAATGGGGTCCTCAGATTGAAAAGTTAGCAGGTAAATTAAGTTCGGCTTCCTATGCTGTCTGGAAAATAAGACAATTGTCAGATGAACAAACTGCTAGATTAGTGTATTTCGCGTACTTTCGTAGCATTATGTCGTATGGCATTCTGCTGTGGGGTTCGGCGGCTGACATAGGTACTATTTTTGTATTGCAGAAAAGAGCAGTCAGAGCCATTTATGGTTTAGGCAGTCGCGATTCGCGCACTCAACATCCAGTAACGAATATGAACAAACTGCTCACCACATCCTGTGGGAGTGTGATCTCTGGCAAAATCAGCGTGATATTATGTTAAACAGCTTGCAACCAATATCTGGAGTAGTTTATTATACGGATCTTGTAGCAACAAGGAACAACTTCCGTGCGCACTGTGATTCGCGTAGAACAAACTAGCTGGACAAAAACAACTCTTCAATTCCTAATAGTTAATTATTAAGATGAACTCATTAGCCCTATACATTAAGGAATACATCTATTAATTTTCGTAATTACCCTCATTAGGCCCGTCATTAAGGTAAGTATATAAAGTGTTGATAATTCAAAGTGCATTCATTTGCATTTTTACACCATATTGTTAACATTATTTTAAGTCACTAAAAGAAATTTGTGATAGTGTTTTTGTGATGGATTGTGTACATAAGGGTAAGTAGTTTTGTTTTAGTTAATTTTTATCACAGGATCTTCATTATTTAATTTTATTAAATTAAATGTTTCGATAAAAGTGGACTTTTTCACCCATATTTTTGAATTCAATAGTCAAAATATTACATGTCCACTCATGTCCACTCTGTAAAATCTATTTTATATGATTCTCACAAGTATCTAGTAGTAATTAGTAGAAAAAAATATTGCGAATTATTTGCACAACTAATTTTTTTCTTTTTTTTTCTTTAAACAGTTTTCACCGTCTCAAAAATGGACTTTTTTGAAGAATGGCTAAAACACCCGAAGGAAACGCGAAACGTGGAGCTCTTTCGGTTTATATCTTTGAGACATGACTTTGATGGTGTTACGGAGCAGTCCCTGAGAGACGTCAAGGTCATCATCTCAAAATATTCTTCAAAATTGGCTGAAAAGTGGAGCAGCTGTGCAAGAAATAGCAGCTGTGCAAAGAATAGCTACGAATAGAGATTTACTTAATATGTTATTGATAACATCTGACCCTGTAATAAATGGTTTAAGAGAAATTCCCCGGAAGAAAATAGGTTCATTCCATATCGAAGTCCTAGATTTATTAGTTCAACCTAGCTTTAAGGAACAAAATGTTAATATAGTTTCTAGTTTTCATAGTTCTGCCACTCATGATCATGACTATTCAATGGATGATTCATCTGATGATAGTGATGATGAGTGATCGATTTAGTTTTTAAGTAGGTATTTTATGTATCTGATATTAGATTTTATAGTTACATTTATAGTTAAATTTATTTATAAAATTGTTTAAAAAAATATTGTGTTTTTATTTCACTATACCTGCTCAAACGACCAATGGACCTCAAATAGTATTATGACCCTTATATCTTTGCTTAATAACCTCATTTATAAATAAAAATCGAAACAAATAATATTGTCCAGCTAGCTTGTTCTACACGAACCACTGTGGTGCGTTTAAGCGTTTTTGCCATACCTACTATTGGAATCAAATATAACAGCTCACTTAGGACCCTTAAATTGATCCTCGGTGCTTTTGCAGCTGGCTTCTCTAGTTGCAAATCTCTCATTTTATGAGGCTATAGCCTCTTTACATCATTCTGTCTCCCGCTTTGCTCTGGAGGGAAGTGGAACTATTCATTTTCTAACTCCTCCTTTTTTCTGTTTCTGATTAAATTCGTTGCGGGATCCAAGACAGTTAAAGCGATTCCCCGGGACATGCCTGAGCTTCACCGCTCAGTATCATTTCATTGTGTGCCACTGTTGATCCTGGCTTACAGGAGTTGCAGTGGTGGGTAAGAGGGAGGGACTAGTCCCGTTAAAAAAAAAAAAAAAAAGTCGCGATTTTTTGCGAAATTTGTTTAAAGAAATAAATATACTTACTGTGCCATCGGAATATATATATCAGAATATAATGTTTGTTAGAAAAAATATTCATAAATATAAAAAGAAAAGTGAACTGCATCATATAAATACTAGGAATAAAAACAAACTAGCCACGCCAGGCTTTAGGGTAAGCAAAACTAATAAATAATTTTTTGGAAATTGTATTAGGTTTTATAACAAACTTCCTACTCAAATTACTGATCTGCCTGACACAAGTTTTAAAATACATATTAAACGTGTACTTATGGCTAGGGGTTATTACACCACTAAAGAGTATATCGATGACAAAGACGTCTGGCTCTCACTACCTACCTGCACATTGCTCGCTGGCGATCTTGTATCCATATAGACATGACTGATCTGCGGAGTTAATGATTGTAAATGGTTTCTATCATATACTTAATTTAAAATTATTGACTCTAATTAATAATGTTATTGTTTCGAAGTTTTTCTTTTGTATACCTAAATATAATCTAAAATAATAAGCATTCAGACAACCGATCAAGCATATATTGTGTTTGCCTACTAAATAATTACTCTAATTGGACCAAATCCCGTGTTCATGCCCGCTTGAGTATGTTTCGCCGGACCGTCTCAACTGGGTCGTGTTGAAACCGGTAGTAGATGAACCCACTGAGTTTGTTTCGCTGGGTCTTCTCAGTTGGGGCGCATTGGATCCGGTGGTAGCATTAAAGCGCGACCGTCGTTATTAACACAAGGTCCGTCATAATAATAATACCTTAACATAGACAGAACCATTGACAAAATGTAGTAAAAATATTAGACTTAAACTAGATAATTAAACATAATCTCTAGACAATAACTTGATACGAGCTAGCAAAATGTCATTGCTATAATAAAATAAATTTTATAAATGTTTTCATACAATGTATACCTAAATATCTATGTTACTAGAAATAATAATGTAAGTATACAACTATATTACTACAAACCTGTTCTGACTATTTACAAGC
Source organism: Pseudoips prasinana (assembly GCA_951640165.1). Taxonomy (NCBI): domain Eukaryota; kingdom Metazoa; phylum Arthropoda; class Insecta; order Lepidoptera; family Nolidae; genus Pseudoips; species Pseudoips prasinana. Next base: position 8,466,205 of record OX621259.1, on the reverse strand, counting down.
GCTTTTTTAAAGTCTACGTGAATAAAAACCTTTTTTATTTTATTTTACTGTCTTTCTGTATTTTGCTTCTTGTCCATCCAAAGGTTGACATCACAGACTGCGATAGAACCGCCCCTTGTACAATTTTCTTGCAGAAAATGTTAGCTTATCTTGTAATAAATAAAAATAATAGTTTAAAAAACTAATAAACACCCTTTTAGCACGCACTAAAAATTACAAACATTCAGCAAATCCTTTCAATTTTGATACCCATAACATGGGGGTGCATTTTCTTTTTTTTTTTATTTTGTTTATTATTCAATACATTAAATTTAATTACATACATAAAAACTCAGAACATACCACACAAACCATGGCGGGAATAACAGTGGTATGTCAGACACGCACCTCGGTGCCGTAGCATGAACACACCCACATACACAAGTCTACAGTGCTTAAGAAACACTTCCATTCAAGAAATATTTCTTAAGCACTGCAGCGCAATTTTTATCATTCAATTTGTCATGGATTTCGCTGGGTATCTCGTTCATTAAAGATGGCAGCAGTAAGTACGATAAACAACTAACGACCTAGGCCTTTCGTGTTTTTGTATTTTACTAATGTTATGATAATTCTCGCTTATTACACAAGCACGTATCTTATCAAAAACATTTACAATTTGACAGTGCTTAAAGAGTCCAATTTCGTCATCTTGAAATTGAAGTTTTATCCTTTTAGGTACTATTGTCTTTAGTATACTTAACTGTAACTTGTACATGTTGTCGACATAAGTCTTATACGTGCGCCCGTAGCTACTGAGGCCATAGCCAATTACGGAGTCCGCCATCTTGGGGAGGCCGCCATATTGGACTTCTAATGACGTTTCTTAGCTAGTCATGTATTGTCATCAGAATTCAGAGCGTGTGCAAAATTTCATCCTAATCGGAGGCCGGGAAGTGGGTCAAATTAAGATTCCAAGATTTTCTTACATACATAGTTACAAGTGAAGCTAATAAAAGCGTGTTAATAATACACAGGTAATAAAAACAACAATAGAAATATCAACAACTTTAATGATTGAATATATACAAGAACAATATACATACACAAGTTTTAACAAATACCTGGCGGCGAGGACTCTCACTCAGCGGAGCTATTGGCCGATAGCTGTTCGAATCAATCATCTCGTCGTACGGGCACGTACGGGCTGGCTACAGACATATTCAGCCAAATAGGGATGCCATGATATAAATATTTTTTCGTTGCGACATATACCTACTTGACTAAATACATCTGTATAAACGCGTCCCTTTTATACATATATCATGTGTTTAATCGTACGTTATAAAATAAAACAAATATTAAACTTCGCATAACTCGAAGTCCCAAACGTTTCACATCTTAATTCTGTATCACTACAATTTCACAAAAATCCAATTCGTTGTGATTTAAAAAAAACTCAAATCAAATTCCTAACATATAAAGACTACATACAATTTAGTTAATACTAAACACTACATACAAAAGATATCTTTTTTATAAAAACAAATGAAGATATAAAACAAAAAAATGTACTTTTCGGGACTTAGAACATAAACAGAAAGCATCCACATTGCACACAGAGTTAAATATATAATAGAATTACGCACCATACGGAAATAATGATACTACATCGAAGTACAATGTAATTGTCTGTATAGGAAGCGAAACTAATTATTATAACATATTAATATAAAACAGCCTGGCAGTTCACACAACCTCTCTACTTCCGACCAATGAACATACAGAATCATTGCATCATTTGACCAAAATGACAATTCTTCACCATTTCATTGGCCGTAGAGACTTATGTCACCACTGCCATACTAACGGGACATGTCTATACATTGCGAAAGGAATAACGAAACGAAGCCGTTGCGTACTCATAAACTGTACTTTCATTTAATTAAGAATTATTAAAATGAGCGAGAAAAAGAGAAGTAAAAAAATAACAGGATTAATTTCCAGACTTGATCAAATAATTAACATTTTATCGGTTATTTTTTTATTATTATTTTTTAATTCGTTATTAGATATGTAAACCCCGCAAGCGCTAGTGGCTAATATCATATACGGTATACCTATATAAAAATATGAAATAAAAGAAGTAATAATTTAAATCGTCTTTAAAATCTAGTGATTCATCATCCGCGTTAACAGAGGTGCTAGTAAAATTTAAAATATACGTATTCACAGCCCTAACAACACCCATTGGACATCCCTAATGAAGTCGAAGGTTAAATTATATACAATGTATAAAGCTTCCAATATACGGAGAAACTTAATGCACACATATGTAAATGATTCAGTCACCTGTCACTACGTACTAGGTGCAACTCCATTGTAATGCAAAGTTACAGATCATCTGCTACATATTGAGGGTAATTTGTAACACCAACAACCACGCAGGACTAGATTACTCACATCATAAGCAACAATTTCTGTTCTACGAGTTCGGACATAACTTGCACAAAAAAAAAACAAATGATTTTCAAAGTTTTTATTATACTGTCTAGACATTTGTAGGTCTATAACTCATTCATAAGCTCACGCGTGTGTGCGCGTCTTTGCGATGCTCGTAGACTTATAAACATTCAAGTGGGAAATTAAATTAAAACTTAATTTTGTATGAAAATCAAATCTAACACATTATCCTAAGTTGTAGAACAAAAGTTGTTGCTTATGTTGTTAAATATCTAGTACTGCAATGTTGTTAGTGTTTTACAAGTACCCTCTATAGGTACTTACACAAAGATCCAGTTAAATTACAATAAACTTAACCCTTCATTGGTCAATGATATAATATTTTAGTTACCACTTCATTTTAAACTCTATTGTGTTGTAATAAGAGCTAAATCCAATTAATTATAAACAAATCCTATGACCTATTAAAGTTTAAGTCGTGTCTTGTTTTCCGTAATTTATAAATCTTGCTATATTGCAAGAAAGGATCAAAATCAAGACTAATAAAATTCAATAGCGTAATATTCTGAGATTTACAAAATGTTGTAACAAGGCAACGTACTTCAAATATTTGACCAAACATTGGGCTACATACATTTTATTTTAATTACTTTTACAAAGCTCACTGGTTAAATTTGATCAAACATTAAACATTATATTCAACAGAAAACAATTCAATTATGGAGTGAAATAGTTAAAACATAATTTTCTGGGTAATAATTGCACGGTATTTTAATCTAACAAACATTATCAAAAGACATTTCATTTTGGCAATCATAGACAAATTTCGCAACAACTTTTTTTTCTGGCCACACTTAAAATTAGTTTAAAGAGAAAACACTCTAAATTTTAAATTCTAACAAGGAAATAATTTTATCTCAGTACCGACGCCAGGACATCCAGCTACCCCAATGTGTCAAATTTCTTTGATAGATTTTCAACTTTATCACATAAGCATAAGGTTCACTTTCAATTGGGGGAATTTGATTGATGTGCTGGCGTCTGCCCTGATATCAATCTTCGATACTTTTAAAACTATTATAGTGACGGATCGTAGTAACGGTACGTAACAAATTCGCTAGTAAAATTACAACTAAAAAAAAAATCATTAAAACAGTGAGAATAATTATTTTATTTTTATTTTTCCGTTGCTTGAATAACAACCGTCGTTTGTGTAATTTATTAATTATGCTATAAGCTAGTATTGCTACATTTACTATTGCTTTGAAGCGTAATTTCAATGTTTTGAAATAAGCCTGCGTCGAATAAGCGAAATTCATACAAGTTTGTACAGATAAATAATTTGCCTGACTATAGAATAATATAATTTCTATATCTCACTAACCCCCGACGCAAAAATGACAGGGTATGTGTATGTCTGTGGCATCGAAGCACTCGAACGGATGAACCAATTATGAATTCATTTTTTTGTTTGAAAAGTGAATTAGTAGGTATTTGTAGCTGTTTGATGAAAATCAGTCCAAGATGGCCGCCAAGACAAAATGGCGGATAACTTACTTTTAAACAACTCCCTCAATATGGGTATTAAATGAAAGGGCTTGATTGGTAGAGTACAGACGCCATCACATCCAGCTACCCCAATCTGTCAAATTTGTTTTATAGATTTTCCACTTTATCACATAAGCATAAGGTTCACTTTAAATTGGGGAAACTTGACAGATTGAGGTAGCTGGATGTGCTGGTGCTATCAAATCCAAGATGGCTACCAACACAAAATGATGAATTATATATTTTTATCACAACTCTCTCAATATGGGTATCATATGAAAGGGCTTGACTAGTAGAATCTGATAATATGGGAAATGTGTGTCTGTGTTTAAAATAATTTGTAAATGAAATCCTACAAAGTAGAATCAATAATATATTTTTACATCCACAAGTGTTACCTAGTTCAGGCAGAGTGTGACAGTTTATTTTATTTCGAGTTATCTATTATTTATTTCCCGTTTTTTTTTTGCCTAAAACATTAGTCAATATACAAGCTATAAGTACATTTATGTAAGCATTAGTATGCTATGCAATATTTAGTTTGAATTTATTTTTCTAGATGTTTTTGTTTTGGTGTAGTTAAAAATATTGTGGACGGGAATCTTTTTTGATTTTTATTGAAATTGCCGATGCATAAGGTACTCTTTATCGGAGGGTTTCAATGTTCCGTCGACCAAGAACTTATTTGTTAGTACAAATTTGCTGTTATCATTTAATTAGTGGCTTTCTTCATTGATAATAGAAATAGTTAAAGTATTGTTGAGTTCGTATGCTTAACGTCCCCGTCAATTATAAAAACAAGTTACCTATTTCTATTCGTTCAAATTTCATCTACAATTGAGAGATTTATCTAAACAATAAGACATTAATATATGACATTTAAACGACAATAATGACTTCATGACCTTCATTATTATATCAGCCGAAAAAGTCGGCCACTGTTGGACAAGAGCCGTCCCTAAATATCTCCACAAATGTCGGTCTTGTGCTACCCGCCTCCATCGTTTCTCACAAGATAATCTGTCGATCTTGTGGGTCTCTGCTTACTCTGCGTCTTCCGGCCTTTGTCTAAATTTTAATTTATTATTCCCACAATAAAAATATACCAGTGCCTCTAGCACGAGTTCCTGCAGTTTACTTACTCGATCACACGTACAGTTTCCTCCCATACATTGAGCACCAGCACCTCTCGCGGAAACTATTAAGAACTAAAACTCTGGTGCTCAATGTATGGGACGAAACTGTACGTGTGATCGAGTAAGTAAACTGCAGGAACTCGTGCTAGAGGCACAGTACGCAAAAGTGCTTTAATTAAAAAGTAATAAATGTATGAAGCCGCTGGATGCGAGCATCACAAGACCGGCCATTGTGGAGATCCTTGGGGAGGCCTTTGTCCAGCAGTGGACGTTTTTCGGCTGATATGATGATGATGGTAAAATGTATCAACCTAAAAGGTGGTACTCTTGCAAGACGAACAAACAGTGGGTGCATCCGCGCAAATTTAAAATTAACAAGTCACACGAAGTGTACCAAAGGTGACAGTTTGTATGGAAAAACAAAATTAGTACCCCAACAGCAGTTCGACCGGTTACCGCAAGCAGCACCCGTTCACGAGTATGACGTGAGGGCCAGCCATCGCTGTATTGTTCCCCACGTCTCAATGTTTAATTATTTGTATAACAAAGTCTGGTTAATAGTAATAAATATTAAAAACACTAAACAAATCGACGAAAATAGTCTTTTAAACGAAATGACTAAACGTTCACTACGAATCCATAAGTCGTACGCTTAAATCACAATCGCGATTAACATTTCTATGGGACCATGAACTAGCGGCTAAACTCGGATTAGCAGGGAAGCTATTTACTATCTAATATGTATGACACATATGTAGGATGTAAGGGAAAACAGTATAGCGATTACTGATACCGTGTATTAAATTCAGGAATCTAAAACATACCCTCCTATTGACTGGACTAGTGGTTAGTGACTAACCCAGAGGTCGTGGGTTCAAGCCCCACCCAGGACAAACTTTATGTGGCTATCACGATTATTTGTCGTGTCTGGATGTAATTTATGTTTACCAAGCTATGCCCCGCGGTTTCACCCGCGTTAAACTTCATAAATTATAGCCTATGTGTTATTCCGATGTATAAGCTATATTATTGTAACTGACTGCCTCGTTGGTCTAGCGGTAGCGTGTTCACCCGCAGATAACGAGGTCCTGGGTTTATATCCCGGGTCGGGCCAAAAGTGATTTTGGGACTTTTCTGTAAAAATAAAAATTTCTCAGCATCAGCCCGAAGTCTGGGAATTGGCGTTATCATAACCCCGTGCCTCGGAGAGCACGTAAAGCCGTCGGTCCTGTGCCTGACCTCTTTCCGGTCGTGTCGCTAGTCGTCCCATCGGATTATGAGAGTGATGGAATATAAAGTGCACCTGTGTTTGCGCACACACTTGAGCACTATAATATGTCCCGCGCAGATGGCTAATCTCTATTGAGACTGGCCGCCGTGGCCGGATTATTAGACATTATTATTATTATTGTAAAGTTCATTAAAATCCATTCAGTAGGTTATACGTCAAAGAGTAACAAACATCCATCCATACTTACAAACTTTCGCGTTTATAATATTAGTAGGATATGTACGTATTTAGAAATATTTCAAGTATGTTTATCAGTTGCCTGGTTGCCATAGTACATGCTCTGCCTAGTTTACGATGGGTATTATAGAAAGAGCTTGTAAATTTGATCCGTCGTGTAAAGTTTTTTTAGCACGGTTGCGTGTAGGGCACATTGGGTTGTCATTTATAGATGACTGTGGCTTTAAAAAGGTTAACTGCTAGTTACCTGGATCGAAGCGATTTAGCGATATAGGGACCCATAATATTACAATTCCATTTTTAGGGTTCCGTGTCCAAAGGGTAAAACGGGACCCTATTACTAAGACTTCTGTGTGTCACCAGGCTGTATCTCATGAAGCGTGATAGTTAGACAGTTGCAATTTTCACAGAATATGTATTTCTGTTGCCGCTATTACAACAAATACTAAAAACCAAAATAAAATATTTAAGGGGGCTCCCATACAACCAACGTGAATTTTTTGCTCGGTTTTTTAGATAATGCTACGGAACCCTTCGTATGCGACCCTTCGTCTGACTCGCACTTGGCCGGTTTTTTTATTTCAATTTCATTTTGTATATGTATTTGCAAAAAAGCACCGTGAGATTCTTGAGATTTCTTGTATCAGCAATACCAAAACCCTTGGTACCAGCTTTGCGTACACTGTCCTTTACACCCTGCATACCTGGATGGTTCTATCTCGTAACTGCTGTACATTATTTATAATATTTAGATTTAATATAAGACCACTTACTGATAATTTTAGTTGAAATAAACGTATTTGACGACTATACTGAACAAATTAGAAGTCCATTACTGCAATAACCTACTTTCGCAGTATTAAATTTGGCTTTATTTATTACCGTGAAAATACTATATTTAGATAGGGAGAAACTAAATTGATTTATTGTGTGTTATTGTTCATTTATTATATTTCAATTAGTTTAGTAAATTATAAATAGTTAGTATAATTTTAGGTCTTTGCAATCTTTTAGTGAAATAAATTAATTTTATTAAGTAAAATAAGATGCTGAAATGCAGGTGTTATCACTGACTGAATTGTCTACTTTAAATGTTGTACTGGAATAAAACTTTTTTCTCATGGTTTGATAATATTTTGTTTTATAGAATTCACTACAACTCCTAAACGCCAAATTGGGGAAACAAATCTTTTTAGCATCTTATATCAGCCGAAAGGCGTCCACTACTGGACAAAAGCCTCTCCCCAAAGTCCCCCACAAATGTCGGTCCGTTCTATTTATTTATAACCATCGCATCGGTTTGACTGTGGGATTACTACGGACGATTAATTTTTATGAATAAATATAACTTTTCACTGGGAATAAATCTATAAATTTAGATTTCTGATGAAATGATACATTGTAACGATATGCTATAAATATAACATTTGATACATTTGGAGGTTTTCAACAATATGAAAATATCGGTCGGTCATATTTCTTTAACAAAGCCGCTAGACAGCATTTGGGTTTTCAATGTAAGAAAGGGAACTCGAAAATTAAATCTTCCGGTATGTATCCTTTGGAATGGTTAGAGCGCCTACTCTGAATTGGTAGAAGTGGTAAGTTCATATTTTGACGTGATTTAAATCAATAATGTGTGATCTTACTTTTCACAGTAATGTTAATGTATTGTAACTCAATTTGGTAGTTCATATAATGTATGTATGTTACAGCATACATATTTCATCGTCAAGTAATCGATTGTAAGTATAGTCAAGTGTAAAAAATAACAAAAAAAAAAACGATGCGGCTCACATATGATACAAACGTAAACATTACCTATATTGCCATCGTCAAAGTGCTTTAGAAATAAACAATAAGACATAATAACTCCCAGTATTTATATTTCTATGAAGGCCAATGAAGGTTTAGTACACAGCCTGGCCGAGGAGTTGACGTCCAAACGCAAAATTTAGATACTTAATGATGAGGAGTATCCGAATCAACCCCATGTATGTTCTACGATTTTGCGTAGTTTTCGATATAGAATTTTTTAATGACCTTTTTCGTAAATTTTGCCTAACATCAGTGTTAGATATTTTTCTCAGTCTGTTGAACATTTTGGTTCAGTTACTTTTTTATGATAACTAATTAGGATAGTTTCACCTAACACCCTAAAAAGTATGGTTTATCTAATCATCGCAAAGCTGACTTAGAATTTATTCGAAAGTTCATAATTAGGGTTTGAGCTCAGGGTTCAATAAATTTTCAAAGTATCAAAAACTACGCAAAATTGTGGAACATAGATGGGAGTGATACGGATACTCCTCATCATAAAGTATCAAAATTTATCGTTATTCGGCCAGCCTGTGTATGCGTACTGCTGACGTCGGACTGGACGGGTGTATGCTCCACACAGCTGACCTGTGGCTCACAGCGGTGGCTCACAGCGAGTCGCGGTGCCACACCCAGGTGCGCTTGGTGTGGTCGAAGCGGTGCGCCAGCCACTGCGCCTGCAGCAGCTCCAGCCGGTCCTGGCTCAGGTACAGCGGCTTGCCGCGCCTGACACACACAAACACATATTAAAAAAATATTTAACACTAAAGAAAAAAAACTTGAGAGGTGTCAAGGGACACCCGGATGAAACGAAGTTATTTCTTATTATTTATTATGTACAGAAAACCTGTATACACTCAACAAAAATAATCGTCGCGACACCACACTGTTCAATGCGAAATATAAATGAAAATATCTGGCTTGCTTTCTATAAGAGAGAGAGAGAGAGAAAAAGAGAGAGAGAGAAAAAGAGAGAGAGAGAGAAAGAGAGAGAGAGAGAAAAAGAGAGAGAGACAGACAGAGAAACATGCGCACGCCGCACAGCTGCAAAGAATTTTTTCCGTCTAGTCCCCTTTCACAACGCGCGATGAGGAACTTCGTTCCAATAATCGATATGGTTCGTAAAAGACTCGATGGAAACTTTTTTTAAATCATAAAATAAAAAATATTGTTAGGATGACGAAAATGTAAGGGTAGGGAATTAACTTTTTTGTCAATATTTCATTACTTTTTATGTATATCACGAAAATAAACATCTATAACTCTGTATACAGACAGTTTCCTTCTAATATTTTTCGAATAAAGATTATTATATGGGTTAGATGACAGAAATTAACCTATAATATATGAAGAAATTGTTTGCTGTGTTCTTCTGTAGCTGATGGCGACGGGAACGGAGATATTTCCTACCATTATACGTTTTTAATTCGCCAAATCTGTCACGCGTGAGTGAGCGTCATGTGTTGTGACGTCACGGACATACACACACACACGGAAGCACACATGACTTTTACTAATGTGTATTTAAGTACTTTTGACCTGTATGCTTCTGGTGTTCGTATTTTCACCATCTTAATAATAGGTCTTTACCTATGAAATTGCCGTTTTGTATGAAAAAATTTAAACGAATTTTTTTCATGAATTTTTTTATTTGTATTAATCGAAGTAATCACCCATGCAATCAATGCATCTTTGCCATCGCAGTGGCAGTTTATTGATGCCCTTCTTAAAGAAATCAGCTGGACGGGAGGCAACAAATTCTTCAAAGGCATTTTGTACTGCCTCTCGGGTATTGAATTTTTTTCCCGCCAAGAAGTTATCCAAATTCTGGAAAAAGTAGTAGTCTGTAGGCGCAAGGTCTGGTGAGTAGGGCGGATGACGGAGAGCTTCCAACCCCAGTTCTTGCAACTTGGAGACCGTCTGCTGTGCAGTATGAGGTCGCGCGTTGTCGTGCAGGAGCAGCGGAGACGAGCGATTGACCAATGCTGGTTGGAGATGCGCCAGCTTCTCCATCATTGTGCTCAGTTCTTCACAGTACACATCTGCAGTAATGCTCACCCCGTTTGGTAAGAAGCTGTGATGAATCACACCGGCGCTAGACCACCAAACAGTGACCATCACTTTTCTAGGGGTAAGTTTTCGTTTAGGGCATTGTTTAGGTGCTGAACCAGGATCCAACCAACTTGCCGAGCGCTTGCGGTTATCAAACAGAATCCATTTTTCATCGCAGGTAACAATGCGGTTCAAAATTCCTTCATTTGTGTGTCTGTTGAGCAGTGCAAGGCACGTCTCGACGCGTACTTCGCGCTGGCGATCATTGAGTTCGTGGGGCATCCATTTGTCAAGCTTTTTTACCTTGCCAATTTGACGCAAATGGACCAATATTGTTTTGACGCTAACGTCGAAAGCTGCTGCTAATTCAGCCGTAGATTGTGTATCATCAGCTTCCACAACCGCCTTTAATTCGTCATTGTCGACCAAAGTCTTCGGACGACCGCGAGGTTCATTTTTCAGGTCGAAATTTCCAGAACGGAAGCGAGCAAACCAATAACAGGTGGTGCGTTGGTTTGTAGTGTTAGCTCCGTAAACGTCGTTGATGTTGCGTGCCGCTTGTGCCGCGTTGCTGCCACGACGGTACTCATATTCCATAATTACTCGAATTTTTAACGTATCCATGATGACGAAAAAGATTGAAATGCGATGAAAATGTAACACTAATCAATAAAGAAATGACTACTTTTGGAAAAAAGAATCCATGTTTTTAAAATAAAATTAATTTGAAATTAGAATTCTTAGCCAAACAAAAATTATTTTGATTTGAAATGGCCAGTACTGCAGAACGGCAATTTCATAGGTAAAGACCTAATATTTACAAAAAATACCAACAACCTCGCAGTACTGTATAGTACCATAAGCAACAACTTTCGTTCGAGCATCAACGAGCATCGCAAAGACGTACTCACGCGCGCGAGCTTAGCGTCGTTCGCGCGCCTTCCTTACGTTTATGAATGAAACATAGATCTTCGAATGTCACGACTGTACACCAAAACTTTTACAAATATTTCATTTTCTATGTATTAAGTTATGTCCGAACTCGTTGAATAACAGTTGTTGCTAATAATGTTAGCAATCTAGTCCTGCGAAATTGTTGGTGTTTTATAAATAACCCTGTATATACACTTTTGTATGAATGTGCAATTTTACTAAAGGAAATCTTTCGACTTTTTTTAATAAATATGATGTTTAGTAAATAGTTACTTACTTGAGGTCCCGGTCCTCCTCATCGTAGTCGTCGAGATACAGTGATCCCCATAGACAGGCGCGTCGGCCGCGGATCACAATAATGTATGTGGAAGTCACCACCAGGAATATGCCCGTTCCGCCGCCGCATTCCATCGCGTGCTACAATAGAAAAAACAAAAATAAAGCACCTGTTAACGAACATCTAGCAAAAATAATGCAGACCTCCTATGAAACAGGATAATACCGGACCTGTGGAAGACAGAGCTGGTGAGTCCCATATTTCAAAAGGGACCAAATTGGAAGAAGCTTATTACAAACCCATAAGCTTAACCAGTGTGGCATGTAAGGCTATGGAGAAAATAATAGTCAAGCACATAAGAAACTTTCTTGTAAATCACCAAAAATATTGCCAATCATCAACATGGCTACTGTCTCACGTCGTTCAACCATTTCCAACCTGCTGTCATGCTTGACGGCCTGGACAACTAATTTGAATAAGAGAGAACCAATCGACATAATATACCTAGACTATGATAAAGCATGCGATAAGGTCCCCACGAAAAGACTCGTGCAAAAACTAGAGCTCTGGATTCCTACGAATTCGAGGAAACCTGCATTGAATCTTTTCTGCGCTATCGAACTTCACAAGTCCGTATAGGTGAAGCAATCTCTGACCAGCAAGAGACATCCAATGGTGCATCACAGGGCTCTGTATTAGGCCCTGTATTATATAAAATATACACATTCGATCTTTTCTGATGACACTAAAGTTTTCGCAAATCCTTTAATTGACCATGATCGTCTACAAGATGACGTAAGTAAAATTGCAAACTCGTCAAAAGAATTGCATATCAACTTAAATTAAGGAAAGTGTACAGTAATAATAATAATAATAATAATAAGTCCCCCAAAGCCCTACCTTACGTCCGTGCCGACCATCTGGCCACGTGGGGGACGGACACGCGTACTGTTGAAACTTACGCGGCTAACAAGGCTAAGGCAATAAGCGGTATGAAAATGGTACAAACAAGACGTAAAGTTCCCCAGGCGGGTACCAGTAATGGAGAATCCCGCCCCGAGCCTAGCTTGGGCAGCCCCTCGTACTCTGGGGGGGGCAACATATCGCAGCCACCTACCCAGCTGAATGCTGTTGTAGGTATGACACCAATCCCAACTAGTCCCACGGTAGCCTCTTCACCGACTTCAACAGACTTGACAAGCCGATCCCGATCTAATACAGTTACCCCAACCTTGGCTGTTACACAGGAAGCTACTGCTTTTCAACCTGTGTCCACCAAAGCTGGAAAACCCCGAGTACGTATGAGATGGACTAATGATGTAAATATTTTCATCATGCGTACTTATTATCGAATTACTAAGTTAGAGACGGATTTAACAGTTTACAGAAAATTACTCCATGAACAGTTTATTAGACAATACCCAGGGGTCAGTGTATCAGAACAAAGGGTTTCAGATCAAAGGCGAGTCATTATACGCAATAAAATGATCTCGGATGAAATATTAACTAAAATTAAAGAAGAGGTGAAATTAGAATTACTGTCTGCTCCACTACTAGAGGATCAGCCATCAGCATCCGAATCGTTCTCACAACTTAATAATATACATGTGGAAACACAAATACCAAACACAACTAAACACACTCCATCACAAGCAGATCCACAAATTTCAACAAATCTCCATGCTTCACTTAGTATAGAAGTTAGTCAACAACTACACGTAATCACGGATGTATCAACACAAACAGAGACGACAGTCACGTTGTCGGAAAACGACATCGAAACCTTTCAATCTGTGCCATTTAATGATCATTTAACACAAAAACTATATGAAAATTTACAGACAGCTTTGTTAGAATACGCAGGAATTGATCCTACAGTCAGGCCAAAATTGCCTAAATTAAAATATTGTTTCCAACTTGCACAATTCACTAATATTTTCAACGATCATATCCTCCCTAAGTTTGTCTCAGATGACTCTCAAATAATAGACGTTCATACACTTATATATTGTAGTGCATTAGTTATATCGCGGGAGCTTGGTTACAGAATTGGAGAATACAATCAAATATACTCCCGAAATGAACAAAAGCCACAATGGCAGGTTAGATTGGAAACATGTGTTGCCCAGTTACGAGCGGAAATAGGAATATTAACACAATACATCAGAAACAATAGGTCACAAAAAGTGGTAAATAAAGCAAGTATAATATTTAGGAATACAAAGATACACAGTAGACACGAGGATAATAATAGAAGACCAGAAGAATATTTAGATACACTTAAACAAAAATTGGCACTTAAAGCATATAGACTTGCAAGACATAAGAAAGCGCATAACAGAAAGGAAGATAATAAATTATTCATCAATAATGAGAAATTATTTTATAGAAAATTAAGAGGTGATAATTTTATGCCTACAACTATTCCCAATGAAACACCAAACGCAAATGAGTTAGAGCAATTTTGGGCTGGTATTTGGGAAGTAGACTCACAACATAATGACAAAGCGATGTGGATAGCGGAAGAAGAAAGTAGATGGGAGGCTCTAGAAGAAATGAACTTTACAGAAATAACAGAAGAAGATATAATGAATGTAACTGCACGACTGCACAATTGGAAAGCGCCAGGATTAGATAAAATTCAAAATTACTGGTATAAGAATTTCCGTACTCTCCATAAGATAATAGCCAAAAATCTTACACAATTAATTCACGGTCAGCAAAGATTTCCTCAGTTTATAGCTAAAGGTATCACGTACATGCTACCCAAAGGAAAGCATACATCACAACCATCACAGTATAGACCTATAACGTGCTTATCTACATTATATAAAATTTTAACATCTGTAATAACCCAAAAAATCACTTCCCATATAGAAAAGCACAACATTCTTTCAGAAGAACAAAAAGGTTGCAGGCGTGGTCACATGGGATGCAAGGAGCAACTGATAATAGATTCTTTAATTCATCGACACGCAGCAATAAATAAAAGAAATATACACTGTACTTTTATAGATTATAAAAAGGCCTTTGATAGCATTCCACATTCTTGGCTAGTTAAAATTTTACAGATATATAAAATTAGCCCTGTATTAATAAATTTTCTTAAAATGGTAATGAGTCTTTGGAAGACTAAATTAAATCTGAATAAAATTACAACTAGAGAAATTGAAATTAAAAAAGGTATATATCAGGGTGATTCCTTGAGTCCTTTGTGGTTCTGTCTTGCTCTCAATCCTATATCACATATGCTGCGAGAACACGGAGTTGGATATAACTTGAAATATGATAATAATAAAACCAACATATCTCATTTAATTTACATGGACGACATTAAATTATATTCAAAAACACAAAATGAAATGAAAGCTCTTATAGATACCACAGCGACATTCAGTAAAGACATCAACATGCAATTTGGCCTTGATAAATGTAAAACACTTCATATAGTTAAAGGTAAAATCCAACCAGATGATTACACAGTTGGGGGTGAAGACAGAATAACAGCTATGGAACCTAATGAATTGTATAAATACTTAGGATATCAACAATCTAAAGGTCTAGATCACACAAAAATAAAAACAACTCTTATAAACGAGTATAAAAGTAGAGTCCAGGCCGTCTGTAAAAGCAAACTAATAGGGAAAAACCTTACAAAAGCTATAAATACTTACGCAGTACCCCTTTTAACTTACTCATTTGGTATAATTAAATGGACCAAAACCGATATCAAGCATATCGAAATAAAAACAAGAACCATTTTAACTAAATTTAACTGTCTACACCCTAAGTCCGCAATTGAAAGAATGACACTTAAGAGACAACATGGAGGGAGAGGTCTAACCAATATAACAGTACTATGGAATAAGCAAATTAATAATCTAAGATCATTCTTTCAACAAAAAACAGGAACCAGTGACATTCATAGGGCTATCTTTTTCAACGATTTTAATCTGACGCCTCTAAATTTAGCTACAATAGATAGACCAAATACGGAAAGTGATACTGAAAATTCTAGGATAGCTCAATGGAAAAGGAAAGCGCTACATGGAAGACACCCTCATGATTTAGAACAGAATCACGTTGACTCTGTAGCATCAAACAAATGGCTTTCAATAGGTTACCTATTCCCCGAAACTGAGGGTTTTATGATAGCGATTCAGGATCAAATTATTAATACCATGAATTATAGAAAGCATATTATCAAAGACCCTACAATTGCTGACGACAAGTGTCGAAAATGTCACATCCACCCAGAAAACATAACTGGTGCATGTCCAACGCTTACACAAACAGATTATACACACAGGCATAACCAAATTGCTAACATTATTCATCAACAACTAGCACTTAAGTACCAACTCATACCAAATACCCCACATACACCTTACTACAAATACAGCCCTCAAAATATTTTGGAAAACAACACCCACAAATTACTTTATGATCGAGCTATACTAACTGACAGAACGATTCATTATAACCGCCCCGATATTGTCCTGCAAAATAAACAAGATAAAATTACATATCTTATAGATATTGCTGTCCCAAATACCCACAACCTAAATAAAATGATCACAGAAAAAGTTAATAAATACACAGAACTTAAAGAGGAAGTCACCAGAATCTGGAAACAGAATAAAGTATACATCGTCCCAATAGTATTATCCAGTACTGGAGTAATCCCAAGACACATACACCACAGTATTAAGCTTATTGATTTGAAACCTAACATTTACATTCAATTGCAAAAGGCGGCCATACTAAATACTTGCCGCATTGTAAGAAAATTCCTCCAATTAGACGACGACAATAACGCAACTGACGGACATAATAATATGACTAGCTAACTCCTTGTCATTTACTTGGCGTTTGCCCGTAAATGATAAGAAATGCCAGCACTAGCTGAGAAAAAAAAAACAAAAAGAAAATAATAATAATTTGTTTATTTTCTCTCTCACACAGAAAGGTTACATAGGACATAAGATAACAATAAACAGTAAACTTAACATTAGAAGTGATGATGATCTGTGTGAGAGACTGGTATCTATACTAGGTAGTCCTGTGTTACAGATTACCAGCCTCTCCTAACTCCAGATAAGTGATTTTTGTGCAGTCAACTGTATGTAAATGGATGTGGAACACTATGTGAGGTTATAGGTATATGTATTATGGGTGTGTATAGATTTATTGAGTGGGTATAAGAGAGTACAAGAAGTGTGTGTGTGTGGGAGTGTGGGTGTGTGTGTGTGTGTGTACGTGTGCGTGTGCATGTGTGTGTGTGTGTGTGTGTGTGCCTGTCTGTCTGTGTGTGTGTGTGTGTATGTGTCTGTCTGTCTGTGTGTGTGTGTTATATGTGTGTGCGGGCGTGGGGATGCCTGTGTTATAATTAAGAGGGGACTTGAAGCAATTGTTCAGTTTCCTCATAGGTAAGAGACTTCAACCATTGAGCGAGTACCATTTTGCATCTAGATCTGGTTAGTGGATATATATCTAGTATCTCATTTATTTTATTATACACATATCGTCCCAGAAATCCGAAGAACCTACCAGAGAAGGATGTGGACCATTGACTTCCTATAGAGGTACAGACTTTACGTTTTAGTCTCTTATTTTTATAGTCAGGGACATATGGGAGCAACGTATGTTGTTTTAGGATTAGGCTCTGTATGTAAAGCTGCCGTACCGTAAGTACATCTGCCATTTTGTATAGATCCCTGGTAGGGAATAGGAAAGGTAGTGAGAGACTAACCTTAAGAACAGCCCTTTGAGCTCTTTCCACCTTTATAAGACTTGTCTTGCAGACACCACCCCATACTGAGATACTGTATGACAGAATTGGCTGACATAAAGATTGGTAGACCATTTTAATTGTATTTTTATCTGCAATGTTTCGCAGATTCTTGAATATGAATATCAATTTGCGAGTTCTACATGCAATTAAATCTAAATGATGATTGAAATTTAAGTTGCTGTCAATAATGACGCCAAGATATTTGATGTGAGTGGGTTACAGGTACAAGAATTGTTATCCAAGCAGGAATGGGCTACAATTGAGAGATTCCTAAGTGTATTAGGAGGTGGTTTTTTATAGAAAAAGGAATGTATTTCGTTTTCTCTACATTAAGGGTTAGGCAATTTTGTCCAAGCCAAAGCAACACCGAATTAAATCCTAGCTGTGCAAAAGCATAGGCGTCCTCCCAGGTGTCTCCATGAAATAACAGCGCAGTGTCGTCGGCGTAAGTTACTATTTTGCCGTTATTTAATTTAAGGTTACATAGGTCATTGATGTAAATTAAAAAAAGAGTGGGACCCAGAACACTACCCTGCGGCACACCAAAGACAACCGGCAGCTCATCGCTAGTGATAGCACCGACTCTTACCCTTTGATTTCTGTCCGTAAGATAGTCGGTGAATAATTTGTGCTGTATACCACGTATGCCTATTTTCCCCAACTTCTCCAGTAGTAGTGGGACAGAGACTGTGTCAAACGCTTTAGCTAGGTCTAGAAATATAGCTACCATTTTTTTCTTACTATCCAATCCACTCACGATATGGTCCGTCAACTCATGAATTGCTTCATTAGTCGAGGTCCCTGATCTAAAACCAAATTGGGAACCAGATAAGAGGTTTCTTGTTTCCAAATAGTTGACTAACCGTTTATTTAAGATCTTTTCTATTAATTTAGATATAACGTGCAGGATTGAAATAGGCCTGTAGTTATTGACACAGGCTCTGTCTCCACTCTTAAAGATAGGAATCACAACAGCCGATTTAAATTCCTTAGGAAAAACTCCAGTGCTAAACATGAGATTAAAGAGGTATGTAAGAAGTGGTACTAAAATATGACGATACCGTTTTAAGAAGGAGCCAGATATATTGTCCTGCCCGGTGGTATTAATCTTTTTAATATCAAGTATTAGATTACTAACCTCGGATTGACTCGTTGGTGTAAGGACGAAAGATGAAGGTTGGTTGTCCATACATGTTACTTCAGGCAAATTACTGGGATGAATATTACTGGCTAAGTTCTTACCTACAGACACAAAGAAGCTATTTATATTGTTGACTGAGGATATGGGATCCGAAGGCGACACTAAATCCATGGCTGGGTTGCTTTTTGTATTATAGTTGGTTACCTTTTTAATAGTGTCCCACAAAGTTTTGTTACTAGACTTAGCAGTACTGTTTAATAAGTTTTTTTCATAGTCCCTTTTTAGGTTTTTTAATAGTTGATTACAATAATTTCTATATCGTACGTAAGTTACCTTGATAATTTCATTATTGGGATTCTTCTTAGACTTTGAGTGTAATCTATCGCGGTTTTTCATGCATTTTAATAAACCAGGTGTTATCCAGGGCTTGTTTATACGCCTGCGGTTTGGAATAGTGATTAATCGCGTGTTACACTCAATTATAGACTCTAGCTTTGTTAAAAAGAGAGAGGTGGCTATTTTTGCGTCTGTTAGTGAATATATGAAGTCAAAATTAGCGTTATTCATATCAATATCTAGTCTTATATAATCAATTTTTTTAATGGAAACTGTTTTACTCTGAGGTTGAACCGACCATGACTCCATTTTTATAATCTTGAAACACCACATGTGTTTCAAGATTATAAAAATGGAGTCATGGTCGGTTATGGAGGTTTCAGCTACATAGCATAAAGCAGGCAACGCACTCTTGAGCATAATATGATCTAAACAGGTTCTGCTGTGTGTGGGCAATTGGTGAGCAGGTAAAATGCTATGTGAAGCCAATAGATTAAGGTAAACAGACGAATTAGGGTCCTTATTGTTTGGGGTAATGTCTATATTTATGTCTCCTACAATCACGATGTTGGGAGATTTTATACTAGTCAATAATACGTTTAGTGATTCTATAAAAGTTTGGATGTTTTTATAGCCCGGTGGCCGATATATGGCGACTAAGATAGTATTGTTATCTAATTTCAATGTTAAACAGTTGGCATCTTGCAGAGAGTTAACTAATATAGACACACGCATAGAGTTTTTGTAATAGACAATTACACCTTCATTTTGTGTTAAATTATTCTCGCTTTTGATATAGCTGTAACCATCTAATGATGGAATAACTTGTGTGTGACGCAACCAACATTCAGTGACTACGATCACATCCCAATCAGTGTTCGATCTAGCCAACAGTGTTAAAAGTCCGGGAAAATTGCGATTTATGCTGCGTATGTTTTGGTGAAATATTTTTAAATAGGATTGGGGTGAGTCAATTAGTCTAGAACACTCGTCTATAGCACAGGTAGACGCTTGAGCTAATTGAAAGTTGTCTAGGAGACCATTTATTATATTTGTGTTATCGAATATTAACATTAAGGATATAACAGAGTGAAATCTGGCTTAGTGAGATAAGATTTATATAACAGTATAACATATAGGCAGTCTAAACTCCAGAAAACCTTTTACACTGGGAAATACTCAGCTTATAGCGTCAAAAGTGCAAACAGACTTTGGCGTGAAGATAGCTGAAGATTTGAAATGGGAAGAACACATACAACAACAACGATAACAAATATTGCAAAAAGTCTCATTTATCTCACCAGGAAAGCATTTAAATGAAATGATGCTCAAGATTCATATCGCATTCAAAACACCAATTTTAGAGCAAGCATTTGAGGTGTCGTACCCCTACTTCATCAAAGACATAGATCTTCTGGAGAAAGTGGAAGGCAGCTTTACCAAAATACCACCAATATTGAAGCCATATGAAGAATGCCTAGATATTCTGAAGCTTAAACACTAGAAAAGCGCAGAGAACGCGGGGATTTAATTGAGACCTTCAAGATCTTTAATGGGCAATATGACGTAAAAGGAATTGAAAACATTTAAGAGGCCACTATCTTAAGTTATGTACTAGTTTGTCTCCCAATAATCGCCACAAATACTCTATAAAACAACAGAGTAGTTCGAGCGTGGAATAAACTCCCGAAAAATATAATCTTCACCAAAAATGTAAACGAATTAAAAAATAGACGAGACATATATTTCAGCTGCATGGAAAGCTAGTGGAGAACAGCAGGACACAGGCATTTACCAGATGATTCAACTGCCTGTCTCTTGATAGTTAATGTAATAATAGTTAATTTATAAAGTATTGATGGAATTGCTGGTGGACTTTACCTGTACGGCCTCCGCGACCTGGTGCTGGCGGCAGCAGGGCTGCTTGAGGCACACCAGCGTGCCGCACAGCAGGCACACGCTGGCCTCCTTGGGCACGGCGCCGCACTGCAGGCACACGCGCTCGTGGTAGTACGTGAACATTACCTGTACGGCCTCCGCGACCTGGTGCTGGCGGCAGCAGGGCTGCTTGAGGCACACCAGCGTGCCGCACAGCAGGCACACGCTGGCCTCCTTGGGCACGGCGCCGCACTGCAGGCACACGCGCTCGTGGTAGTACGTGAACATTACCTGTACGGCCTCCGCGACCTGGTGCTGGCGGCAGCAGGGCTGCTTGAGGCACACCAGCGTGCCGCACAGCAGGCACACGCTGGCCTCCTTGGGCACGGCGCCGCACTGCAGGCACACGCGCTCGTGGTAGTACGTGAACATTACCTGTACGGCCTCCGCGACCTGGTGCTGGCGGCAGCAGGGCTGCTTGAGGCACACCAGCGTGCCGCACAGCAGGCACACGCTGGCCTCCTTGGGCACGGCGCCGCACTGCAGGCACACGCGCTCGTGGTAGTACGTGAACATTACCTGTACGGCCTCCGCGACCTGGTGCTGGCGGCAGCAGGGCTGCTTGAGGCACACCAGCGTGCCGCACAGCAGGCACACGCTGGCCTCCTTGGGCACGGCGCCGCACTGCAGGCACACGCGCTCGTGGTAGTACGTGAACATTACCTGTACGGCCTCCGCGACCTGGTGCTGGCGGCAGCAGGGCTGCTTGAGGCACACCAGCGTGCCGCACAGCAGGCACACGCTGGCCTCCTTGGGCACGGCGCCGCACTGCAGGCACACGCGCTCGTGGTAGTACGTGAACATTACCTGTACGGCCTCCGCGACCTGGTGCTGGCGGCAGCAGGGCTGCTTGAGGCACACCAGCGTGCCGCACAGCAGGCACACGCTGGCCTCCTTGGGCACGGCGCCGCACTGCAGGCACACGCGCTCGTGGTAGTACGTGAACAGGCGGTCGTAGTCGCGCGGCAGCGCCAGTAGCGCCGGCTGGCACCACTCCACCGCCATCGAGCTCAGCAGGCGACGCACCTGCACGCAGCCATCGAACGTTACTCACATCCTAACTGAGAGCTTGCTTATCGTATGGGTAGTGGTAACCCTAGTGTCAGAGTTGCTCAAGCCGCCCAATAGGCCTCTGACATGACTTAACGACGGTTATTTTTTTTTTTTTTTTGAAGTTGTACTTCTTTAGGTGCATTGTGAAAAAATGATGAGAATGCTGCCCGCTATACCGCTCATTAACTCTCGAAAAGGCTACCAACAAAATAGATACAGAACCTCTGTTAGCCGCGCATGTTGGTAACGCTCGGCACCTCTGATCACTGTTTTCCTATATGTAATATTATTTATCCACATGTTTCTAGTTTCTACAAGGTGGGCCAAAAGAAGTCATCCGATGTTTTTTGGCTTTCATTGTTTTTTTAAATGAATAACTTCGATTCTGTCTTTGGATTATGTTTATTTGAACCTTTAGAATTTGATTGGTCAAGTCGAGAAGATGATATCGGCCAAATGGGCGCCGCCACAATTGACTGCCATACGGAATCGTTTTATGGCATTTTTCATCACTTCCGCGAGAACTTCGGGCGATAGATTCTCGCACTCGTATGGAATGTTGTCCTTGAGAGCTTCCAGGGTCTCGGGCTTGTTCACGTAAACACGGGACTTCCCACAATAAAATGTCTGGAAAGGTTAATCGGGCGATCTTGCGGGCCAGTGCAAATCGCCAAAACGAGACATGAGGCGACCCGGGAACGCCGCCTTCTGAATATGGGTTGTGGCTAGCGCATTGTGTGCCGTTGCTCCGTCCTGTTGGAACCATATGTCCTCCAGTCCTAATTCGTTCCATTCCGGCAGAAAAAACTCGGTTAACATGGCCCTACAGCGCGCACCTTCCACTGTTGTAGTTAGTACAGCGGCGTTCTCGAAAAAAAAAAATGCGATGCTAATTGCGAGGCACGGCGTCTGGTCGATGTTTCCAGCGACAGCTCGACATCCTCGGAAACAGCGGCGATATTCTCGGCAGAACGGGCGCTCCGGGGCCGGCCACTCTTGGCAACGTCTCGTGTGGTCCCATACTCTTCAAAGTTGGTGGCCAAACGACGCAGTGTTTGCGCATTCGCTGTCACACGACCGGGGAATCGGCGACGGAATTCGCGCTGCTCCAACACCACAGATAAATTGTTACGCAAAAAAAAATTACACGATTATTCCGCGTTCTTGGGGAGTGTATCGCAAAAATAAGAGCATTGAGCAATAGAGTGATTTCTTTTGGCCCACCTGTTATATTCACAACACGTGTTTTATATATAAATGTTTTATATATGTTTTTTTACATATAAAAGTGATAATGTGAAACAAGGGTAAAAATAAAAGATGAATATAAAAGAATTGAAAGTCAGGGTTTGTTGGGCCTGGCAGTACGGGGCGGGTACTCACGGCGAGCTGGCCGCGGTGCGCGGCGGCGCCCAGCTGCCTGGCCCAGGCGGCCGCGGCCGCGCCCGAGTGCGGCGGCAGCGCGCGGCCCGCCGACCACTCGCTCCACTCCATGCCGTCCGTCACCAGCTCCAGGTAGTAGGCCAGGCGCACGAACTCCTGGCGCGGCGTGGACACCTCGGGCAGCTCGCTGCCGTACATGTGGTGCCGCAGCAGCGCCGCGATCCGCAGGAACGGCAGTAGCAGCTCTTGTAACTGTGGGACGTTTATAAACGTTCAATAAAAATCACATGTCCTATGAAATCACAAGACATTTTTGGGAATCTAACGCATACTTAAAAATTTAAAAGCATGTTAAATAGAAGACACAATATTGACTCTGAGTTAGACTCCTAAAAGTGGTTAGAATGCAAGATACAATATAGACTGTGAGTTAGGCTACTAAAAGCGATAGGAATTCGACATTAAAACTTAGAATGACATGTAATACGTATTTTGACATTTTTATATTTAAATTTATTATTTTATTATTTTATTTTATTTTTCAGTTTAGAAAACTTACAGCTAATTAAATAATAATAAGGTTGTATGTTTAAATTAAGGCCAATAACAAGTTTTCACTTATAGTATTTAAATTATTGGTAATTAAAGGCAGTACAGGCACACAAGACAGCGGTGATGATAAATCATTACATTTTACGAAAAATATTTGTTACATAAGGCCTTTTTTACTTGTGAAGCACTCATATTAAAGGGATCCATGTCAATTCTCTGGCACGCGTCATTGTACAGATGGCAAGCCCTCAACAGAAACGAGTTTCTTCTATAGTTACTCTGTGCGGCAGGAGTATGAAGAAGGTGGTATCTTCGAAGTAACGCCGACGGTACGCGCAAACCTATCTTACTAACAAGTTCAGTAACATCGGTCGATCCGTTCATAATGTTATGTAAAAGAGAAATATCCGCTATTTTTCTACGCTCCTGAAGAGGAAGCAGGTGGAACTTTCTGCAACGACTAAAGTAATTGGGTAAATATGTTTTTGATTTGAACTGAATGTACCGTAGGAATTTCTTTTGAATATTTTCCAAACGTGATATATATATTTCATAGTTGGGGTTCCATACCTGTGAAGCATATTCTAAGTGGCTACGGACATATGCACAATACAAGATTTTAACAGTTTTAATGTTTTTAAATTCGCTGGAAATTCTGAAAATGAAGCCTAGAGCTTTAGAAGCTCTATTGACTATGTTCTCAATGTGTGCATCAAATAAGAGCTTTGAGTCAAATGTCACCCCCAGATCTTTGATAGTACTTGCCCTAGCTATCACAGTATCCGATAGCTTGTATGGGTGAACTAAGGGATTAGGCTTTCTTGTAAAGGAACAAACATAGCACTTCGAGACATTCAGCTCAAGTTTGTTTTGCAAGCAGTATGTTTGGAAGCGATATAAATCAGCCTGTAGGCAAAGAGTATCCTCATGACACGTTATGTTTTGCATAATCTTCATGTCATCTGCATACAGTACGATCTTTGATGTATGAAAACAGTATGTGATGTCATTTATAAATATATTAAATAAAAGGGGTCCCAACAACGATCCCTGTGGAACTCCCGAGGGAATATACCTTGGCTGAGACGAATAGCCCTTTAGCACGATAACTTGACTCCTATTCTCAACGTATGATGAGAACCATCTAAATAAGTTACCTCTAATACCTATTTGTAGTAATTTACGTTTGAGTTCAAAATGGTCTATTCGGTCGAAACATTTGCTATAGTCAGTGTATATAACGTCTACTTGCGACCTCTTAGACATATGTTCCGATATAAAATCACTACAAACAACAAGGTTTGACGTCGTGGAGCGGCCTTTCAAAAATCCGTGCTGATTTTCGCTAAAGTTGAGCTTAATAGCAGAATAAAGTTGTTTGTGTACAATTTTTTCTAGTATTTTAGCGAACACGCAAAGTTTAGAGATTGGTCTATAATTCTCCACATCATCTTTAGGTCCTTTTTTATGAATTGGAGTTACATACGCTGACTTCCAGACGGTGGGGACCACACCCTCCTCAAAGGAACGCTTGAATAGGATGGAAAGGGGTACAGAAAGACATTTAGCAAGATTGAAAACAAAGATTGGTGGAATGTTATCAGGACCCGCGGACTTCTTGAGGTCAACTTGTTTGAGTAGCTTGAACACTTCAGCTTCTCGTATCTCAATCGAGTTAATATCCGAACAGTTATTTTGACACTGTGGGCTGGTATTTTGTAAGTGCGCCAAAACATCAATGTTGTGGGGTCCAATCGGAAGAAAATTCGAGTAAAAGTAGTCCCCAAACATGTTACAGATTTCCTCTCCATTACTCGATGACTGCTCTTTATATTTAAGTATAGAGGGATAAGAATTGGATTGCTGCCTTGACTTAACATATCGCCAGAATGCTTGGGGGTTTTTTGCGATATCCGATTCGATATTTTCTATGTAATTATCGAACATGACCCCTTCCATGTCCTTGGCTCGCTGTCGTAACGTAACAAAAGAGTTATAGTCCGATATGTTTCTATATTTTTTAAACTTCTTGTGAGACTTTGCCTTTTCTTTGATAATCTTAATAAGTGCACTCCTGTACCAAGGGGGATATCTATCCGCTGATTTTGATGTTCTTGTTGGCACGAAGTTATTTTTAAGTCTGTTCAGAGTATCATAGAAGTATACAATAGCATCCTCAAGTTGCCTATTATACAACTCGGTATGCCAGTCTATGCTGTCCATTTCGTTAGTGATAGTAATATAGTCAGCTTTAGTGTATTGAAAATGCACTCTAGGGTGAGTTGGTAAAGTGTGTAATTGAACAAAATCAGCAGAAACACATAAAGCTTTGTGATGTGCATCCTCGGGAACCAATGGACCGCCGCAGTGGTATACAACCACTTCGCTGTTAGATAAAACCCAATCCAATATCCTATTGTTGATGTTACTGTGAGAGTTGTACTGTGCTAGATTACAAGCAGCTAACGTATCTATAAAATTAATCTGAATTTGGCCTTGTACGTTGCTTGCAGTCATAATATTACAATCTGCGGGCTCCCAGTTAATATTGGGTTGGTTAAAATCACCAAATATTAAAAACTAATGTATTTGTAATATTATTAGTTAAATTATTCATTATGTTATTTAAATACAATATTTGTACGCTTTTGGGCAAAACATAGAGGATCTGCCTGTTTGTAACATCTCACAACTTGTTGTAATTTGACCTATGTCAACAAATAAGGATTCTGATTCTGAAAAAAAAAAAAAACAAAAATGCGAGCGGCAATATTGAGTGTGGGTCCCGTGTGAGTGAGTAGTGGGCGTGGCTACCTCTCTCTCCATGGTGGCGAGGTCGGGCGGGCGGTGGTCGCCGGGCGCGGGCGGCCCGTCCTCCGTGAAGAGCTCGGAGCCGGCCAGCGCGCCCAGCAGCAGCCTGGCGGCGGCGCGCAGGCCGGGCGGCTCGTGCGGCCGCGCCGGGCCCGCCAGCGCGGCGCGCGTGTCGGCGCTGCCGGCCGCCAGGAACTGGCACACCACCTGGTAGTAGCTCAGCGCGTACAGCGCGCGCACGATGCACGTGAACTCCTCTGCGGGCATACAGCTGCGTTGTACTAGCGAACTTGACTCCTTTAAACGTTCTTTGATGAACAAATCTTATAAAAACTATTAATCAGGAGACCATAGACTATAATAGAGAATATTATGGATTCTTTTTCGCTTGAGCATAGAGAACACACTCTTTTAATAATTGTTGTTAATTTTTAACAAAATAATTGTGAGTTGAAGTAATAGTTTGTAGCATTTTTCGTAAAGCAATGTTGTCAAAATTATTATAATTGTTTAACTATAGGTGGTTTTTCAACATTTCTAATTGGGAATCGAAAACACGCTAAACATATTTGAAGATAAATTTGTATTACGGTTTCATTATATGATATAAACAAACGTAAATAAACAACTAATTTGTAAGTAAATATGTAAAAAAGTTGCTTGTCTTACAAACATAATGAAATCAACATTGAAAATTTAATCAAAATCTTATTTAGTAGATAAAACTTCATGTTTTGTTATTTTAGGCCGTTTGAAACATGGCGGGAATCGGTTACAAAATTCATTTTATTATACACAGCGCCATCTAGCTCAATCTAAGTAAAGCTTGTACTATGAATAATAGACGGAAACGAAATATTTATATGCTTTTTTTGTAAATGAGACATGGCAGATAGACATGTTTGTAATACAAATATTTGCTTTGTGCAAGAATCAAACCCAAATTGAGAAACGCAACTTTTGAATCAAAAGGTCTGGAATCAGCTTCTGTACCTCGTCTCTGGAGGAAATCAAAGGTGATAGCAATACCAAAGCCGCGTAAAGTAGCAGACGATCCTAAAAATGTTCGTCCAATATCTCTTCTTTGTCACACAAGCTATTCCAGAGACTCCTGCCGAATCGACTTATTGTCCTTATTGACCCAAAACTCCCAGAGCAAGCTGGTTTCAGGCCCATCAAGTCTTGTTGCAGCCAGACCATCAAACTCACACATCAAACACATTGAAGATGGATTCGAAGGAGGAATGGTCACAGGTGCGGTATCCGGCTTCCCAAAATATCTTGGTGTTACTTTGGACAGATCACTTACACTTAGGAAAAACTGCAAGAATAACAAGCAGAAGGTGCAATCTCACAATAATATCTTGCAACACTGTCGCATGATGTCATGCGGACTTCTGCACTGGCGCTATCTTTTTCATGTGGGGAAATCGCGTGCCCCGTATGGAGTCGATCAGCCCACGCAAAATTAGTGGATGCTGCTCTGAATGAAACATGTCAGATCATCACTGGTTGTCTCAAAGCGACGCCGCCGGTACAGATGTTATATTCACTGGCAGGTATAGCGCCACCAGACGTTCGCGGAGCGGTGGCAAGCTCCAATGAAAGATCGAAAATGGGCAACGATACACGGCACCTTATGCACAACAGCAAGCTCGTGTCACAAAGGTTTAGAAGTCGCAAAAGCTTCCTGAAGTTTGTCCTCCCACTTTATGGCGAACGGTCTAAGACACGGCTCAAAGTGTGGCGAGACAGACCTTGCCTACCCATCCCATTCGTCCCTCCCGCCAAAAATCTTCCGCTCGGACACAAGTTGCCGTGGCCAACCTGGAAGTCTCTGAGCAGACTCCGGACCCAGGTTGGTCAAAGTAAGGAAAATCTGCTCAGGTGGGGATTTTTAAACGATTCCAACCTAGAGTGCAAGGGTGGTTCTAATCCTTAAACTATGGCACACTTATAAAAATGTCCTGCCTACTCTAATGCCTGTACGTTACAAGAACTAATGGACGCTACTGACAACACTGAACTCGTAGCTGAATTATGGACTGACTTAATTAAGATTGCCATCGACACGCTAAGAAGATCAGAAGCATTACCGAATGAGCCACGGCAGTCGTCAAATAATTACTAAAAATACTAATTTATAATAAAAATCTATAAATTATTATAGGTATTTTTTGTAAATACTTCTAGTAAAAATGAATTAGTTAGATATGTACGTACGCATCTCGAGGTAGGGCGGCGAGGGCGGCGCCAGCAGCAGGAACTGCACGAGCAGCGCCAGCGGGTCGCGCAGCAGCAGCGGCACGGGGCGCGCCGCCGCCGCCGCGCTGGGCACGGGCGCGGCGCTGCAGCCCTCCCCCGGCCCGCCCGCCTCCCCCGCGTCCTCGCCCACCAGCTGGCGCCACGCCGCGCCCGCGCCGAAGCGCGCGCCCGCCGACGTCAGCACGCGCGTGTGCGTGCCCGCCACCACCAGCAGCGGCACTGCACCCACACCGATATATCAATATCTCAAAAATTAAAAACACATTTCAAGATGTTTAAATTAAAAAAAAAAAAACAAAAATAATCAGAACTAAATATAGTAAAAAGAAACTAGTGTGCTTTAGACTACACTACTGAAGTAAAACTTCAACCGTAACTGGCTATGATAGAAAAAGAGATAAAAATATGTGCGCACACGTATCTCTCTTACCCCTACAGTAATATACGAAAAGGAACTCTCTCTCTCCTTCTATCCTCACTAAGTCATCTCCCTCTCAAGTTCCGTTCATCTCGCCCGGCCACAGTTTTCGTAACACTTGCGTCACGCATTTAAAAGCTCACTACAACTCCCCATATCAAGCGTATGAAAAGATGTTCCATTCTCACAGTTCTTGAATCAATTAGTTAGTAATAGTCTGAATTTAATTGAAATTTATTTTATTAGTATCTGGAATAGCACTAAAACAAGACCTACTGTAAACAATTACTTCTGTGAACGCATGCGTATTCACTCACGTGTAAAAAGTACATGTAACAAACTTGTATAATATACAATATTAATAACTAGCATGTGATACACACCACGCGAACATAATGATTTAGAATACACTAAGCAACGGTGCTAGCGAACAACACGAAATGAGCGCAAATTTCTTTCCCTGTCCCCGGAGGTCCTGGTAACACTGCGTCCAGTGATGAAATATTATTGTGCTCGCCACTCCAACTAAACTTCCCTGTCTAACCGTGCAACATACATACATTGCAGAATCTTTCTGGCAGGGGTATCGATAACGGAAACGCGTACGCGCCTGACGGATGACATAAGGAAGACGCTCCCAATGATCCACGCGACATGTGACATAATGCCGAAAACTTTTGGTTTTGATAAAAACTACACAATCCAACTTTAACAAGAAGCCAAGACAGTTCCGGTATCCATTAAGTTCGGACACACACGGATGGATCTAAAACAAATAAAGGCACATGCGCCGGCGTCTTCTCTAGTGACCCCAACCTCAATATATCAACTACTCTGGGAAGCCTAGACTCTACTTTTCAAGCAGGATGCGTGGGAATAATTAGAGTCACAGCCAGGGCCCCTTCACTCGGCCATACCTACGGTGATAATTACCTACACTTTCGCGCGCCTTGGCAGTGGCGTAGCCCAGAGGGCTGTCACCGACCGCTCGCGCGCAGCGCCATACGCCACGGATTAAAAAGTACTGGCAGCTCTCTATTTAATACTATAAATATTGAACTACAAAAATGTCTCATCATCACAAATCTGGTGCTAGGTATTGTTCATTGGGATGTTTGTCGAAATAAGGGGACAAGGTTTTATCAGTTTTTACATTACCTACAGTTGCGGAAATGTTAGTTCAAATTATTATTTTAAATACCAAAGTAGGGATTTTGTAGGTGTTCATTATTTATAATTACATTCCAAATAATGTGTTTTCAGTCAGTATAGACTCTAGTTTTAACGTTTTTGTTGGCCAAGATAGTTTTTAAAAGAATCGGTATGAGTTTCAAATATGTAAGATAATTACGAGAGCAACTTGAAAATGTGATTTTTTTGTTTGTCGAGATATCTTAACGATTTTGGTGTCAAATGAAAGATCTAGGTCTAAAACCATTTTATCCGTTTGAGTCATGCCAATCGGTCCACGCGTTAAGGAGATATTTATGAATTGGTATAGTAAAGTTTGTCGAGCCAGCTTAAATAATCTAACATAAATATCACATTTGTAAAAATTTACCGTGTAATCATACGGATCAAACATAAAATAGATTATGTAGTTAATAAGTAGATAGAAGATGAATAGGTATCACAGTAACAGCGGCAAGCCGGTAACCCTACGCCAGGGCACTCCGTGTCCGACAGCGACAGTGTAATGCGTTAGAAGAGAGCGGCAGCGTTTAGGTGAACATCGCGGTAGGCACTGATCGCGTATGCAAGCTGAATTGCACTTAGTTGCTTAGTAGCAGGAGTCGCTATTTCTATAAATTGTTCCGCGAAGAGCCGCTTCTGTACGTAAGTACTTTTTATTCTGTGCCACAGCAGTCAAGTCTAGAATGGTGTGTGGCAAATTCATAAGCTTAAAGAGCAACAACTTGAACAACGGATCATCATATTTTACAGTGCCATTGTGCACTCGAAAATATAACATCCGAAAACAAAACCATGTTAGGGTATGGGTAATAGAGGTTCTGGTCCCGTGGTCGTGGTTTCCGAGCCCTTCCTGGCTAGCTGGGCCACAACCATGTGTGGCGTCACAGATACCTCCTTGTGCCTCTGGATGGATTAAATCTGAAGAAACACCGGCACACGTACTGCTACACTGCAATAGCGTTACCAGCCAACGGGTAAAGTTCCTAAGCGATCCGAAGACACTGCAGGAAGCACTCAAGCTAAGCTTTCGAGGACGCTTGGCGTTTTGGATGGAATTGAAATGGTTGGAGTAGCCAAATAAGTTCACGTACAATGGCCCAATCAGGAGGCTAAGTGCGGAAACCCACTAACTAAAGCTATCGGTTTCGGCTGTTGTCGTATGGCAACAGCTATGTCAGAGACCTATTGGATTGCTTAGACAACTCTCGACATGTGAGACAAAAAATTAAAAACTTGGGCTGCGCATCAACCTGAATTCTTTTCTGGACTGGCGAGAGTGACTGACGATGCGTTAGCCGCAAGAGGCCGACAACTATCCCTTTCAAACACACATGGGCCACGCCGAAACGGCGTGTACAATTTCTTTTTATAGAGGACGTTGAAAATAAACTTTAATCAATTGTCATTAAGCATCCTAATTAATAGGAAAAGCGTTTGAGGTTTTAAACAAATACCAGTACGATCCAGATAATTCTAGAGAAGTGGCGCAAATTTAGTTGTGAAATTTCGTACCTATACATTCATTCCTAGGCTTATACCGCGGCGCCACGCACGTCTGCAGCGTGCCGCCGCGCTGCACCAGCTCGCACTCCAGGTTGGTGCGCACCAGCGACGCCACGAACGTGAAGATGGCGGCGGTCGACGAACCGTACCGCTGTTTTAGTTTGCCACCCGCTGTGGCCGTCATGTCTTCCATCGCCTTGCCCATCGCTTCTGAGAGCCGGTTTTGTGCCTGTTGAACAGAATTAAAGAATAATAAATAATTTACTTACTTACTCTAGTGTCAGAGTTGTTAAAGCCGCCCAGGAGGCCTTTGACATTGCCTGATGACTGAAACGGCGACCGACAGCTTAACGTACCAGTCCTAAGCACGGATATGCTCAGAAATTAAACCATCTTGGTGGTCACCCACCTATGGACTGACCACATAGCCCAATTTCTTAATCTCGCTTACAGACCGGTAAAAGCATCTCGCATGAGCGGCAATTATAATAGATAAATACAAAAAATATGTAAGGACAACTAACACACTGCCACTTGATCTCAAATTAGGCAATTATGGCAACAAGGCAATTTATAAGGATACCTATATTTTTCTATAGGTAATGTAAGTTCATTCCAAACACAGTTCCTTGCGTTGGTCCTTCGAGCCGGACACAAGTGGGAGTCATGAGGGGGTACTGACGGGCGCGGGGTGGTCGCGGTCCAGCATGTCGCGCACGCGGCGCGCGGGGGCGGCGGGGGGCGCGGGCGGGCGCGCGGGCGGCGGGCGCGGCGCGCGCGGCAGCACGCAGTTGGCCAGCTGGCGGCACACGGGGCACAGGAACTCGCCGCGCTCCACGTGCAGGTTGTGCGGCCGCTGCGGCGCCGCCAGCGCGCGCAGGTACAACTGCAGGCAGCGCAGGTGCAGGTGGTGGCCGCACGTGGCCACGTGCACGCCGCCCTCCCAGCCCACCGACACGCTGCTCAGCCACGACTCCTGCCGAACAGCATTGCTTACATGTACTTAAACGACAAATATATGCAATAACAATAATCCAACAAATAACATATTCCAGAAAGACGAACCCCACAAGAAATCGCACCCAGTTTGTTTAAATTAGTAACCCGCAAAGGCAGTGGTTCTAACTACTTCCAATTACCTGTTTACTCGGAAGATGCAAACAGGGTGCAAGTCACCGCTCGGCTTAATAAATATTATAACGTTTCTGTCAAAGAAGACTAGAAACGTGGATTTTGCCCTGAAGGAATACCAGCAGCAAAGAAATAAAAATTTAGATAGGTGTTTACTCAAAAAGACACCACTTCTCCAAAAATTTTAATGACAGTCTCAAGAAAACGACGAGCATACCAGAACGCGCACGAATCGTATCTAAGCGTCATGATGGCCAAATTGCAATCTATTGTTTCATGAATTGTCTTGAACACGTGTAACTTTCACAACATCAAAAATAAAAAATAATAAAATCAATACGAATATAAAATAATTAAATACAAGTGACAATAAATTAGAATTAGTATGGAAAATGAACCTGATCGAAGTGTTGGTGCAACTCGTCGTGCAGCCTGTAATGGTGCGCGGCGGCCGTGGTGTCGTGCTGCGCCTGCAGCCGGGCGCGCTCCGCCTCCGACAGGGCCAGCCGCGCGCCGCCACTGCCGGCCCGCCGTCGGTGGCCCAGGACTGACGTTGACTGCGGGCAACATACTACTTGTTATTACAATTCATCTTTTGAGAATTGCCAGCCTTCGGGAAGCTACGCAACATTTTTTTATCTTAAATAACGCAGTGTCTTCAGCCGAAAGTCTTCGACCAGTCTGTGTTGCTAGGGAAAACTTACGGACCAGACACGTGGTCGCTTACCATGGGCCTTACAAGAAGGCTGAAGGGTACTGAAAAAGCAATGGGAAGGGCTGTGCTAGGAGATTCCCTGCGTGTTCAACTGAGAAATGGTGAAATCCGCAGACGAACTTAACCCGAAGAATTGTCAAGCCGAAAAGGTATTGGGCGCGGCACATAGCTCATAGGAGCGACGGCCGCTGGGGCAGAAAAATTCCCGACTGGCGAACACGAATCGGAAGTCACAGCGATACCAAAAATAAATACCAAGGTATACCGATGATTTTGGGAGGCTCACTGGAAACCGCTGGATGCGGATAGAGAAGCACCAGCAATTGTGAAGATCTTCGGGGGAGGTCTCTGTTCAGCATTGGACGCGTTTAAATATATGCATATATATATGAATGATGGCGACTAATTACTGTGCGTTACTTACGTGAGCGATGAGGAGTGAGTAGGATTACGCTCAATTAATAAACCATGAATAGCTGTCTTAAACCTCATGTCATTTATCTATATTTAAAATCCTAAATATCTATAAAAATATCACCCAGAATATCAATTCTTTAAATCAATCGAAATGTATAATGAATGAACAATTGGATGATATTACTCCTTGTACCACGAAGATCACTTAAAGTCATCAGACATGCATCCGACCTCTATGCAATCGTGTAAACGTACCCATCCTTTCCGATGATTAGTGGGAGGGAATGGAGAATGTGCTCATAGTTGCGCAAATAATATCCCGCGCCAATTGCTAATCTCCGTTGAAACGTGCCGCTATGGCCGAAATTCGTCCAGGACGAAGACATACGGTACCTTTCTGAGCGGAATTCACAGTAGTATTTAAATAATGTAACTACAGCTGGTACTCCAGTTCCAGGTCCTATGACTTTTCTTTTTAATGGCCAGTATAGTGAGAATTATAAGGGCTCAAAAATAGTTCTATTGCTACAAAGAATAATGTAGATATTGACGTTAACTAACCTGTAGTAAGACAACAAGTCCAATAGGGTCAGCGGGCGTGGTGGGGGCTGTAGTATTACATATAACGCAGTCGTATTCTTTTTCTACCGCCTCTTCCTCTTCCCAATCCATGGCCCCACCTTCACTGCCGTCCATGCTTTGCATGGCGGACATGAATTGTTGCTGTCGTCGGGCAAACTCACGCATCAGTTGTTCCTGTCGTTCTCGCGCTCGCCGCGACCGCTCTTCTTTTTCTCGTCTTTCTCTATAACATAAATCAAAACGATAACTAATTTTAGGAAAAGTAAATAGAAAATGGCAGTGACAGATCCCAGCTGAGATGTTAAAACAGTGTTATAATGAAAGTGGTCGTTCGAGCCGGATAGATAATTACCTGGCTCGTTGCTCCGCCTGCCGCTCGCGCTGGTGCGGCCATAGTGTATGTCGCACGGCCTCGATGGCAGCGGCACAACGCCCGTCCAATGCAGCTAGTTTTCTTAGCAATCGCCCTATGAAGTACGGACCGTCACCTACGAAAGCGACATAATAAATTACATTTGTAAACGGATCATGGAATGGAGACCAAAAAATATGAATTATGATGTACATTTCTAATCGATACTAACTGAATTAAATAAGAGAATATATGAAAGAAAAAGGTTCATACATTATTCATTAAAATTTATTCATCTATATTATTGTCTATATGATCGATTTTTCTTTATCCTTGTTTTAACAAAACATTTCATAAAGACAATCATATGGTCGTTGAAATAAGTATTCAACTCCTGATTTTACATGACCCGATGTAAATTTTCTAGTGCCTAACGAGAGAAATAATTTAGCACTCTTTCACAATTTGATTTAATAAACATAAACTGAAATGGCTAAATTCGTAATGTGGAATATAAAACTCGTATTTTTGTTTAATTTTGAAGAATAAGATTGACTAGTCCGAGTTGTTACAAGGGATATGTTTTAGAGTTACGATTCATATTCCACGAAAATTGACTACTCCCTTAGGCCCTACACTACGTAGAACATTCATTGGCTGGATCTCACCTACTTGCCGAATGACTAAATTATATAATTAATGCAGTGACAAGGCAGTGATATCCACAACGATTCATTAGGACTGTTTCGGAAAATTATCGATAGAT
The DNA here is from genome assembly GCA_951640165.1 of Pseudoips prasinana. Taxonomy (NCBI): domain Eukaryota; kingdom Metazoa; phylum Arthropoda; class Insecta; order Lepidoptera; family Nolidae; genus Pseudoips; species Pseudoips prasinana. Next base: position 8,430,180 of record OX621259.1, on the reverse strand, counting down.
TAAGGTTTCACCAATAAATTAGTGGGTAGTTGTAAGAGACATACAGCTGACTTTTGCTCTGTATATTTTAATAAGTATATAAGTTCGAGTTCATCGAAAAGGACCATTAAGTTGGGTATTCGGTTGATGGAAAACTATCTTAGTTGTTCCATGCATTACTGGGGCCTTGAATAACTTACCTATAGGTTCCGACGTCTCCGGCGCAGGCTCATCCAAGGAAAACGAGTCTAGTCTACCAGATAGTTGTGAATGTAGCTTCAGTAATAACGATATAATTGATTCATTAACCGGTATCGAGTCTTCTGATTGCGTATGTAGTTGTACCTGGGGAAATAAATCGAAAATATTAGCAAGCCTTATGGTCAGATACAATAAACAAACGTCTTTATAACGGATAACGAAGATCCGTTTGTGTTACAATACCTACCGTTATTGTTGTGTGGCTAACGGCTTAGAATATCGCCGACCTTATTTCATCCCGTCGTGGGCATAAAAGTCGATCCGAGGGTATATCCCCCAGAGAACGGGCAGTAGGATCTCTGTGTACTATGACCATCATACTGCTATCGTCAAGCTATCTGCCAGGCATAGCTATTATGGCATATCCCTCCAAATTATGGACACAAACTTTTGAAGAGGCCTTTGTCCAGCAGTCGACGTCATAAGGTTGACATGACGACAATAGCTTAGTTTTAAGCGGGCTCGTCAAAAAAATCGGGCCTGCCATACACGTTTTTGAGGAGCAACAAAAAGCTGAGATGGATACAAAACGCTATGAGCGTTTAAATATAATTTAGCTATAAAGTCGCGACTTGTCGTGACTTTTCAATACAATCATATTGATGGGAAACTTACGTACGCTTGGTGCGCACGTAAGTTGCCTATGGCAGCCATTTTCGAGCACACCAACGCCGTACCTAGAAGTTCAAGTGGTCGCCATGACTGAAAATCGGTCTGACCAATCATCATAAGTTTTAGTATTACAATATAATAACATTTTGGTGATCGAAGCAGGTTGAGCAGAGAAGGATCACGAAATAGTTCCTTTTTGAAAATCTTCCCCACAAAATGCCTCAGAATAGGGAAGTAAGGACTCCACGCCACCTATTTCACGATGCTTTTATTACTTTCGATGTACATATCAGTATCGCAATGTAAATTTTCTGAACATATTGATTTCCAAGTTAGGTAAAATTTGCAGGCTGAGAAAATTCTGTTAGTCAGTAGTACAAAAAAGCCAACTGAGGATGATGACTGAAGGATAAATATACGGTAAGCCGAGATAAATGGTGTTGCTGGCGCACAGAAGGGGGGGGGGGCAGTACCTGGTTGCTGGTGGAGGGCTGCGGCGCGGGCAAGGCGGGCGGCACGCGCACGCTCCACGCACCGTCCTCCATCTCTGCGCACACACACACACTACTTACACACACTTCTATATTGACAAACAACATCATATCGGTCATTTATTATGAACAAAAAATTGCGATTCCTACGACACTTACAATAATATAACCCAGGGTGTGTAAAACTTGTCTATGAATAATATTATTTAGCGAAAATGAGTAATTTAAAATACTACTTTATTTTTCTATTAATTTCCCCGTCCTAGGCGGGTCACTAGTATTCAGTCAACAGCAAAATTGGATGATTAAAATCGCTTAGAGGTTTTGGACCTATGAATGGTCATGGAAATTGGGCGGCAGTAGCATTAGCTAATATTTGTTACTCTTGACACTCATGTACTATAGACGCGATTTACTACCTATCATTTAGTATTGAATGTCTGGTTTTGAGGTGATCAAAACCAGACATTCAATACTCCATCGACTGTCAAATAATTTGCAATAAAATCAAGTAAACACATATTGAAATAATGTTATATAAGACATTGTGACTACACTGGAAACAGTTTGCATTCACAAAGGGTTCTTCAACCATAGATGCAAGGGTCAGCATATTAAAAAGTATATTCGCGGCTTGGGAGAACTCGGAAGACGCATTAGGTATCTTTTACGATTTGTCCAAAGCGTTCGATTGCGTTCATCATGATATTTTGGTCAAAAATTTACACCACTACGGTATTAGGAACAAAGCTCTCGAACTTCTGGCTTCTTATTTGGGCAATATAATTTAAAAGGTCAAAGTAAACGGTAAAATATCTCCATGATCCCAGGTGGTAATAGGCTATCTACAGGGGTCAATTCTTGGCCCATTTTTGTTTTTAATTCTTGGGTATCACAATTGACTCAAAACTCCAATGGAGCCCACATATAGAAAATCTGTCCGGCATATTATGTTCTGGAGCACATGCAGTTAAAACTATTGTACGGCTCACTGATGTTGACACAGCTAGAATAGTTTATTTCAGTTATTTTTTTAGTAGAATCCCTGCTGATATCAACTATCAATTAATTTTAAATCTCGATACTAAGATATCGACTATACAGGCCACGCCCACCAGCCATCGAGCTCAAATAGAGGTAACTGTACTCACCATAGTCAATAGGTACGGGAGGGGTGTCGAGGTCTGATGACGTAGCGAGGGCAAGGCTCATGTCAGTGTCGAATGCTTCCAATGCAAGCGCTCGCCTGTTTAGGACATCCTGTAAAAATCATGAAAATTTAAATTTCTAATAAATATATTACAAAACAATAAATTAACAACAAGCTTGCCCCAAGAATCATCTTGAGGGGGATATGCATAATCGCCACGCTTGGCAGACGGGTTGGCGATCGGAGTAAGATGGTCAGAAAGTACTCAGAAGGAACCTACTGCCCGTTCTCTGGTTGATATTCCATCGGGTCGACTTCTACGATCCCCACGGGATGAGATGGGGTGATGATATTCTGATATTTGTCACACAAAAACACATTTAAGAAAACAAAATCCCTAGTCCCTCCCTCTTACCCACCACTGCAACTCCTGTAAGCCAGGATCAACAGTGGCACACAATGAAATGACACTGAGCGGTGAAGCTCAGGCATGTCTCGGGGAATCGCTTTAACTGTCTTGGATCCCGCAACGAATTTAATCAGAAAGAGAAAAAGGAGGAGTTAGAAAATGAATAGTTCCACTTCCCTCCAGAGCAAAGCGGGAGACAGAATGATGTAAAGATTCCTTATAAAACGAGAGAATTGCAACTTGAGAAGCCAGCTGCAAAAGCACCGCGGATCAATTTAAGGGTCCTAAGTGAGCTGTTATATTTGATCCCAATAGTAGGTATGGCAAAAGCGCTTAAACGCACGGAAGTTGTTCCTTGTTGCCACAAGATCCGTATAATAAACTACTCCAGATATTGGTTGCAAGCTGTTTAACATAATATGACGCTGATTTTGCCAGAGATCACACTCCCAAAGGATGTGGTGAGCAGTTTGTTCATATTCGTTACTGGAAGCTGAGCACAGACAGATTGGTGAAGATACTAATTTGAAACTAAACAATTTACTTTTAAAATTCCCGTGTCCGGTAAGAAATTGTGCAACACAATGGTCTATGATTAGACAAGTTTTATTTAACCGTTCGCGTACGTCCGGAAAGAACTGGTGCAGATGGCGACCCTATATAAATTAATGCAATTCATTTTAAATATGTCAGAAAAACATTTAAGAAAACCTTATTTATATATAACGCCACTTAAACCTCTTGGGTTTGACTTCGTGACACTTTCCAATATGGGTTTTTTCTTATACATAAACAAATACCTATAGAGTGTGTTTTACGGATAGAAAGAATAACAGGGCCACTTCATACCATCCCGTGGGTGGTAAAAGGCGACTACGGGATACACCAGGTAGTCGGGCAGCAGCGGGACTGCTGACTAGTTATCACCTGACTGCGTTCACCAACTCGCATGCTAAGCGCAGTGACTACGGCAAACCCCTCTAAATGGCAACATTGTAGAAATCTTTTTTTTTTTTGGTTTCGTTACCCACATAAAATTATTTTATTATTATTATTTTTAATTAAATCAAAAGAGTTACAAATAAAAAAAAAATAAACTTAATAACAATCATAGTGGTAATATAATACAATAGGCAGCTAAGCTGATGCGTGTCGTACTTTACATCAGCGTTAAAAATGATTATAAAACATGGCTATGATTGTATAAAACCTGTATTTTGAGTCATGAGTGGTTCTTCGTTCTGACTACGACTGGAGAAGTTTACAAGAAATAATTAAATCGAGGGTGTGTGCAATGTATGTGTGTGAAAGTGTAGTGAGTGATGGAAATGCATAAGCGTCAGAAATAACGTGTGTGATGTTCGAGCACTATGTTAGTCCGCACGCGGAAATTGAGATCATTAATAAAACATCGAGACGAGAAGGAAATATAAACATAAGCTTTTTAATTATTGAGAAGAACTTCTGTGTCATCGCAGTTTAATGTGTGTAACCAGTTGAAAACTTTCTTTTTGACATTCCATTTGGTTAACGGATATATGTTAAGGTGTTTGTTGGCTTTGTTATATAGTGATTTTTTAAGGAAATGTGCGTGTCTTTTAGCCAGTATTGTTCTGCATTTTTGGATGGAGCAAACCCTATCAAATCTTCTTTTCCGCGTGTATATAGCTTTGGGGGAGGCCTATGTCCAGCAGTGGACGACAATAGGCTGATGATGATGATGAGTGACGTATTGAGACGCTCATAGTGATCAGTAATCACCGGTCCGGGTGTCTGATCGGTGTGTTAAAGCACCTGGCACGCGGTCAGATTATAGATGGGTGACTACCAAAGTGGTTTAATTTCTGACCTCGGTTTCTCCCGGTTGTCATTAGATAACAGACGTTAAGTCATGTCAGCGTACTGGGCGGCTTGTACAATTCTGACACCACGGTAAACACAGACCATACGATAGAGAAGAGAGTTTTGGCGCCAACGCGGAAAAAGACGCATCAGGGCATTGTTTCATTTTCAAAAACTGGTGTAAATTAAAATTTTCATGTGTAAATATGGTGGATTTTTAGACATAACATCATGGACAACGTACACAAGTGGAGGCAAGTGCCATATTGCCGTGAATTGCGATTTTCTGTGTTGAATCTAAAACTCCATATATGCCTCTAGTAAAGTCTCCGCTGCTTTACTGGGGTACGACAAGGACTACGTATGACTTGACTGTGACGGAATTTACTTGACATGACGAAAATAAATGAAATAAAAATATATTTTACGGAAACTAAATCCGTAAAACTAAATTAAAAAAAAAAAGATAGAGAGGAAGAAGAAGAAATAATGTCGTTTTTTATTTAAAATTATGTATGTATTTATGTATATGTGTATTTTTATCGTATTTATGTATATCATCCTACACACTCATATCTTCCTCTCTTCCAAAATCTCCTCTTGCAGGTCTACTGGAAGAGATTTCTTGAGAAATAAGTAGTACCTTTGTACAATGTCTTTTCTTGTTTATTCTTTCTTTCTTTCATACTTTTAGTGTGTACATAAATTGGAAATAAATAAATAAATAAGGTATCGTACCTCCAGCGCCCGCATCTGCGGCGCGTCGCCCCCGCCGTCGGACTGGTCGTCGGGCACCGAGTCGCCGCGCGCCACCTGCCACAGAAACGTTCAGTATTATCCGATGCATATTTACATATGTATATCTAAACTTGAGACGTTGGCTATTATGGAAACCACTTTTATACCGAAAAATTTAAGTGTGTACAGTCAACAGCAAAAGTAGATCAAAATCGAACATTGCATCAAAATAGTGCGGCGGTAGAGTGTTCTAAGTACGTGAGTGAGTAAAAAATTAAAAGACGTGTGGCACTCGGAGACTGCCGCGGTAAAGTTATTGCATAGCATTTTTTATCAACTTATGCAATTATAATTATTTATTTATTTTATAATACTGCATTTGTGATAATAATAATAAAATGAATGTATATAGAGTACTAACTCATTTTCTTTCACTATTTTTTCGTGACTTTCTTCATTAATAAATGCACTTTGTTTATTCATATTTAAAACACTTTGTACACAAATTATACGAGTACAGATATTCACTGTTGTACGTAGATGATAAATACCTATACACCTATATACTTTCTCACAAACAGCTGATTACGGTAGTTTTCCAATACAACCAATGCCACCTAAAGGCTGGTGAACTAAAGGTTGCTGAACTAAAGAGAAAAGCGTGTCAAAAAGTCATTAAAAGTTCTGGTATGTATCGATAGATGGCGGTCGGAGTGAGGGGTGTTAGGTTTTTTTCGTTACGGAATTTCTGGATTCGGTCCCCACGCTCAAGGCCCGCGATAGAAGCTATGCAATAGCTTAAAAAAGTGTTAAAAATATTAGTTAATTAACTGTATCCCGCAGTTTCAACCGCTTCATACTTTATAAATTATAGCCTATGTATTATTCGGATATATAAGCTATATTACTACAAAGTTTCATCAATCTTCGTTCCATAGTTTTTGCATCAAAGAGAAACTCATAAACGTTCGCATTTATAATATTAGTAGGATGATTCTGCCACCCAATATCCATGCTCATTCATAAACCCAAACCTCTCGTCCGATTTTGTTATTGTTAAATATTATAATTAACCCATTATGCCACAGTTGACAGTTGCCCTGATTTTTTATTTATTACATATTTTTTTTAAAACATCTCCGCGTTAAGGAAATCTAATCCCTGTATCGCCAGGTCCTTAAATACATTAATAATACATACATAGACTCACGCCTGTTTCCCAGAGGGGTAAGCAGAGACAATGGATTTCCATTTGCCACGATCTTTGCACACACAATAGATGAACATAAATTACATCGAGACTCAGAACAACTATTAATGAGTCACACAAATAGTTGTCCGGCACGGGACTCGAACCCGCGACATGAAGCGGCAAGGCGGCCATCTCAGCCGCTGCGCCACAGGTGCAGTCAAACGTATAGAATATAATATTACCTGCAAAGGTACCGGTACCGCCAGCGCAGTGCTAGTCACGGGCATGGAGGCGGACGTCGTGAGGAGGGGTATTCGAGTCGTCTCACTCTCCGACGGCTCCCACTCCGTGTCACCTATAGTGGACAATATTCATTAGTTAGTTAATTTAATACATCTGCAGAACTAAAGTTAATTGGGCAAATTTTTACACACTTAAGTTCTTGATTGGGCCTTTGTGACCGTACTAGCAGTGCCTCGCGGTTATACCCGCGTTAAACTTTATACATTATAGCCTATCTGTTAATCCAGGGTATCAGCTAACTCCATACCAAATTTTATTAATATCGCTTCAGCCGTTTAGACGGGAATAAGTAACAAACATACACACTCACAAACTTTCGCCTTTATAATATTAGTGTGATTTGGCCATGGAAGCAATTCAGTAACGTCCAAAAGAAGAAAAGTCCAAGAAGGTACTTGAAAGTTCCTTTAAAGTCTTCGGATTATTCGGGAATGATCTGCTTAAAGGCTTCTGGTGTAAAATATCTGGTAAAAAGATGAAAGAAGTGAAAACTTAAAGAGTGTGATTTTCAAGTTCTATTTTACAAGATTTCTCCGTTAATTGTGATAATATAATTTAGAAAAATATTTTTTTATTATAATAGTAGTTTTAATATAATAGTACTAAGTTTGAAAAAAATCTACCAAAATTAAGGATTTAAAAAAAATGTGATAAAACAGACCGCACGGACGGACTAGTTATTTTTTTCACTTTAATATTGTATTTGACTATATTTACGTACTGCAGTGTGAGCTCGACAAGTACAAGTGTACGTTAAAGCCCAAGTGCTGAATATTTTTTTCTCAAACCGTTTGTATAAAAAAAAGGTTTATATCAGTTGTATGTATTTTAGACAGTAAGTATTATAGTGTTATTTTAATTTCAATATTTATTTTTTGTAATCGTGAATTAATTTTGTTGTTTAAAATAATAATAGTATATAATAATAATAGTCGACTCACGGCCCCTTTAAAAATTTGCTACCTTGATAGGGACATCGAGGAAACTGAAGTACATAATTTCTTAGACTACATATTGATTTTTATTTTTATTTTTATTTTATTTTTTATTTTTATTTAAGCTGTTTTTGTTTTTATTATGATTTTATTCTTTTGTTTTTCTTATGTTTTTATTTTGTTAATCTTCTAGTCTATAAGATCATACTTTACAATGCTATAATTATGTCTTGCTCTGTTATCTTGTTTGTACCTTCTGCGGGAGGGCCTGGTGACTCGTAATACAGGTTATTTTTTAACCTACTTCGAGCGCCAGTCTCTCACAAAGTTAGCCCATAAATAAGTGTCACATTTGTAAACTTAATCATAACTTGTGAGTGTAAAATAAACTATATATTATATTATTGATAAAAACATTAATTGGAAACACCATGTAGACTACGTGTGTAAAAGGCTACGTCAGTTCCCGTTCGCACTTTATAAATTAAGAAAGGTTGCAAATCAAAACACTCTACTTATGGCATACCATGGCTACGTAAGCTCCATCCTCAGATAAGGTGTGATATTCTGGGGAAATAGTACAGACAAAGAGACGTGCAATCCTTGCGCAAAATAGCTGTATTAGAGCTATATTTAACATATATCGGACTGACTCCTGTGAGCCTTTTTTTTAAAAGAAGAACAGATTAACATTGCCCAGTCTATACATATTTGAGGCCGCAGTATTTATTAAAAATAATACTGAGTTGTTTGAATATCGTATGCGTAGACTAAACCAAAATAAATTGCACATGATTCCCAGTAAAACTCACTTTATGCACGAAAGTATTGTTTGCTCAGCTTCACGTATATTTGATCATATACCGGAGGCTATTAGAACAACAGCAGCAATGAAAGCATTTTTTTCAAAGACAACGTCCGCACTTGGGAGTCCCGTCCCTGTGTCGCGGGGTACTTTACAAACATATAATAGACAGACACAAATTACATCCAGACTCAGAACAACTATTCATGGGTCACACAAATAGTTGTCCGGCGCAGGACTCAAACCCGCGACACGAAGCGACGAGGCGACTGTTAAGACAGTCGATTCGAACTTGACAATTATAAAATTTGATATTTCTTAATTAATTTATTGACTGACTTGATTAATTATTGTATGCTCAAAGGGCGGGACATGGCTGATCTTAAAATATTGTTCAACATTTGCATTTTGTACCTACCTATGATCCACAATAAAGTATCTGAATCTTGTTTATACAATATTCTGAATAAATTTTGTTTGTATCGCAAAAACAACATTTGTTCACAATATTGCATATCCCGATTATTTTTGTTTATGCAGTATTCTGAATAAGTTTTTGTTGTGTCTGCTATATTCTGTTTTTTTTGTTGTTTGTGCAATATTCTGTTTTTTTTGTTGTTTGTGCAATATTCTGATTTTTTTTGTCGTTAGTGTAATATTCTGAATATTTATTATTGTTTGTGCAATATTCAGTTCTTTTTGTTGTTTGAGCAATATTCTGAATATTTTTGTTGTTAGTCCATTATTCTGAATATTTTACGGTGTTAGTGCAATATTCTGAACATTTTTTGTTGTTTTTGCAATATTCTGAATAGTTTTGTTCTTTATACAATATTCTGAATATTTCATGTTGTTTGTGCAATATTCTGAATATTTTGTATTTTGTGCAATATTATGAATAAATGTTTATATATTTTTAGTTTAATTCTCTATAGAGTGTAACTGTAGCAGTACTCACTGTCGCTGTGCTGCGCGTGCGTGTAGTGCGCGGGCAGGGCGTGCTGCTGCTGCGGGGCCCGCGCGGGCACGGCCGCCACCACGGTGCGCGCGTTGTCGCACACGGCCGAGCCGGCGAACGCGCCCAGCAGCGGCACGCCCGCCACGCTGCTGCGGCAGCCGCCGCTGTCCGGCACCATCACGTCGCCCTGCGCAACAACGTAAGTACACGTTTAACTCGGCTATTGTGCTCCTGTGGTATCCACTTATCTTCACATAGCAAAGACAAGATCACGTTAACCGTACTGGTATAAGTAAGAATTAGTTAAAGAAGGAATACCTGGTATACTTATCAGTTTGCATCACTTTATGGATATCAGTCAGCGTAACTCCACCTAGAGAATTGAGCTGGGTTACCTATCGAAACCACGGCGTGCAGCACGCCGGACGTACAGTACCTGGTGGTCGGTGTTCCTCTCGGCGTGCAGGTCGGCGGCCACGTGCAGCAGGTAGGTGGCCAGCGCCAGCACGTGGTCGGGCGGCGCGTGCGGCGGCGCGGCGTCGGGCTGGCGCCGGTGCACGCCGCGGTGCAGCACGCCCAGCAGCGCGCCGTGCAGCACGCCGGACGTACAGTACCTGGTGGTCGGTGTTCCTCTCGGCGTGCAGGTCGGCGGCCACGTGCAGCAGGTAGGTGGCCAGCGCCAGCACGTGGTCGGGCGGCGCGTGCGGCGGCGCGGCGTCGGGCTGGCGCCGGTGCACGCCGCGGTGCAGCACGCCCAGCAGCGCGCCGTGCAGCACGCCGGACGTACAGTACCTGGTGGTCGGTGTTCCTCTCGGCGTGCAGGTCGGCGGCCACGTGCAGCAGGTAGGTGGCCAGCGCCAGCACGTGGTCGGGCGGCGCGTGCGGCGGCGCGGCGTCGGGCTGGCGCCGGTGCACGCCGCGGTGCAGCACGCCCAGCAGCGCGCCGTGCAGCACGCCGGACGTACAGTACCTGGTGGTCGGTGTTCCTCTCGGCGTGCAGGTCGGCGGCCACGTGCAGCAGGTAGGTGGCCAGCGCCAGCACGTGGTCGGGCGGCGCGTGCGGCGGCGCGGCGTCGGGCTGGCGCCGGTGCACGCCGCGGTGCAGCACGCCCAGCAGCGCGCCGTGCAGCACGCCGGACGTACAGTACCTGGTGGTCGGTGTTCCTCTCGGCGTGCAGGTCGGCGGCCACGTGCAGCAGGTAGGTGGCCAGCGCCAGCACGTGGTCGGGCGGCGCGTGCGGCGGCGCGGCGTCGGGCTGGCGCCGGTGCACGCCGCGGTGCAGCACGCCCAGCAGCGCGCCGTGCAGCACGCCGGACGCGCACAACGCGCGCGGGTCGTCAGCGCAGCCCGGCGGGGCACGCGTACTGCGCAGCGGTGGCCACAGCACCCCGCTCCCCGTCCGAGATGGATTTTCGGGCCCTTCATTATCTGCTTTCTGCTTTTCGCGGACGCTGTACCCAAAATGAACGTATTTTTATCATTTTAACATAAGGAAACGGAGGAGTTTTACGGGTTAATCAAAGGATCTTTTCCTTAACCCGTAAAAAGCAGATCCATATTCAAAATAGCAACTTATGGTGAAACAGCTCATATTTTGATCCGGCTCGAAGGACCAATATTTAAACGCGTGCGTATTCACTTGTAGGACTTGGTCATAATGAGATTGTCTTATACACTATTAAGATTTGGATAGCTGATGAAGTACAACACGTGGACAAAATGTTCTATAATTCACTTGGAAACAGTGTTAGTAAACGACGCGGACGGAGAGCAAAAACGCTTACTAACATGGGTGACACAAGAACGTGGATTCTTTTCTGGGACCCTGCCGGTGTTAGCAAGGCCGGCGTAGCGCGAGTGACTGACGATACGCGAACAGCAAGGGCCGAACATCGTTTATCGCTTTCTAATACAAGCGTAAAAATACTATATTTAGATATAAGAGCCAAAGACTGCACGTATGGCGCAGCGGCTAAAACAGTCGCCTCGCCGCTTCATGTCCCAGGTTCAATTCCCACACCGGGTAACTATTTGAGTGACCCATAAATAGTTGTTCTGAATCTGGATGTAATGTGTATCTGTCTTTTATATGTTTGTAAAGTATCCCGCGACACAGGGTTAAGATTCCCTAGTGCGGCTGTTGTCTTTATTATAAAAAAAAATTTTTCGTTTATGATAACGTGCGCTTTTTGTACGAGGGTTAATGTATTAGAATAGCGGTAACTTACTAAGTGGTGAACGTGTATTAGAATAGCGGTAACTTCCTAAGTGGTGAACATGTACTAGAATAGCGGTAACTTACTAAGTGGTGAACGTGTATTAGAATAGCGGTAACTTCCTAAGTGGTGAACATGTACTAGAATAGCGGTAACTTGCTAAGTGGTGAACAGGTATTAGAATAGCGGTAACTTGCTAAGTGGTGAACGTGTATTAGAATAGCGGTAACTTACTAAGTGGTGAACGTGTATTAGAATAGCGCTAACTTGCTAAGTGGTGAACAGGTATTAGAATAGCGGTAACTTACTAAGTGGTGAAAGTGTATTAGAATAGCGGTAACTTACTAAGTGGTGAACATGTACTAGAATAGCTATAACTTACTAAGTGGTGAACGTGAATTAGAATAGCGATAACGTACTAAGTGGTGAACGTGTATAAGAATAGCGGTAACTTACTAAGTGGTGAACGTGTATTAGAATAGCGGTAACGTACTAAGTGGTGAACGTGTACTAGAATAGCGCTAACTTACTAAGTGGTGAACGTGTATTAGAATAGCGGTAACTTACTAAGTGGTGAAAGTGTATTAGAATAGCGGTAACTCACTAAGTGGTGAACGTGTATAAGAATAGCGGTAACTTACTAAGTGGTGAAAGTGTATTAGAATAGCGGTAACTCACTAAGTGGTGAACGTGTATAAGAATAGCGGTAACTTACTAAGTGGTGAACGTGTATTAGAATAGCGGTAACGTACTAAGTGGTGAACGTGTATTAGAATAGCGGTAACGTACTAAGTGGTGAACGTGTATTAGAATAGCGGTAACTTACTAAGTGGTGAAAGTGTATTAGAATAGCGGTAACTTACTAAGTGGTGAACGTGTATAAGAATAGCGGTAACTTACTAAGTGGTGAACGTGTATAAGAATAGCGGTAACTTACTAAGTGGTGAACGTGTATAAGAATAGCGGTAACTTACTGAGTGGTGAACGTGTATTAGAATAGCGGTAATTTGCTAAGTGGTGAACGTGTATTAGAATAGCGGTAATTTGCTAAGTGGTAAACGTGTATTAGAATAGCGGTAACTTAGTAAGTGGTGAACGTGTATTAGAATAGCGGTAATTTGATAAGTGGTAAACGTGTATTAGAATAGCGGTAACTTAGTAAGTGGTGAACGTGTATTAGAATAGCGGTAACTTACTAAGTGGTGAACCTCTCCATGGAGGCGTGGAAGTCCCGCCTGTGCACGGCGCGCCGCAGCACGTGCAGCGGGTCGTAGTACTGCTCCCACACGATCGGCTTGGGCACGAACAAGCCCTGCTCCAAGTTCTCCGAGCCCTTGGGCGGCGGCCGGTACGTCGACAACTGCGACGAACCAAGATAGTAGATAACCATTATTAAAATATTTATAAATAAAAATGTGAGCCGTCACGGGACGCCTGGCAGATGTGAAACATCGACATTATTTTGTAAAAGTAATATGCAGAAAAGAACATATTGTGATAGGAACTAAATATGTCATAATGATAAAATAAAAAGTCGATTGCGCATGCGTCACAGCATGCGTCGCCACGCCAGAAATCTGTTTTACGTGCGGCTATAGATGTTTCACATCAAAAATAAATAAAAAAGGTTGACTTTAAAAAAGCGCTTGTAAATGGTCAGAACATGTTTGTAGTAATATATAATTTATTTATTTATAATTATTTCTAGGTACATAACGTTATTTAGGTACACGGATTGTATGAAAAAAAAATACAATAAGATGGTAACTCAACAGAGATTTAGCACGACTGATTTATTGAAAGAATAGACATATACATTGACAAGCAAAAGTTCACAAGACTGTCACAAGTATGGCGCTAGTAGTACCTATATATATGTTTTGAAATTTACAACAGTTTCTTTGTTTCTTTCGAGGGTTCAATCCAATCACCACGCTCTCCGTCTGTCCGTCAAGGTTCCTTTTTTTCAGTAACGCAGTGCTATAAGGGCACGTCAAGCCGTCGGTCCCGGTTTTTTCATTAGACAACAATCGATAAGCCATGTCATAGGCCTGTTGGCGGCTTAAAGAACTCTGACACCCGGGTAAACACTACCACACCGGAGCAGGACACACACGTTCCCGGGACTCCCCCCAAAGAAGTCCACGGCAGGTTAGGTTTAGTCGGTGCAAGACCGACATACCCACCCGCAAAAAAACTTTACGGGTGACATGCGAAGGCATTCCCCTTCCGATAGCAAAAATAACAGCTAAGTGCGAGTCGGACTCGCGCACCGAGGGTTCCGCGCAAACCTATAGTACAGCTTAAAGGTATTATAGACCTGAGTATTTGATCTGAATTTCAAATTAATACCTCCACGCGTTCGAAAAAGAAGAGTGCAGCTGTCTCGCTCCTGCATTTTGAAATCTACAATTGTTTTTTTATAGAAGAGCAAGGAAAACGACCACCGTGTTTTCTTTTAGGCACTCACACATATAGACACACACCATACATATGTTTGAGTGCTTAAAAGAGAGACCAGAAGGTTTACGAGGCGTTTCTGTGAAAAAGGGTCTTGACAGACAAACGGACGGACAACAAAGTGATCCTATAAGGGTCAGTATTTTCGTTTCAAATTAAAGAACCCTAAAAAAAACCACTACTCATAAGATTTATTTATTCACACAGCTACCATTACAGGCTAAACCCAATTTGATAATGACGGATTAAAAAAAATCTTATATGACTAAATATACATAACATTAACATTATCAAAATTATTAATACTATCAACATTATTAAATTATTAGATTAGTCTTAAAGCGCTAGTAACATAATGCATACAGAGTTACTCTTGCGAACTGGCTCAGTGAACAAGAAAATAAATCAATTTGACCCGCTACAGAATTAAGAACCACCATAGTTCGAGTGAGAGGAGTGTTTTCCACTAATTTGGTCCTACCTCTGTGTATCGCGAATAAGGCTGGCTGGCGACGCCGTTGTAAATACCCATCAGGGGCTCTACCGGCTAAGCGCCGAACATCGATTTCTTAAATGGCGTTCAAATAAATAAAGGTTAAAAATGACTTAATCAATCGTTAAATCGGCTTCCATTACCCATCAGGGGCTCTACCGGCTAAGTCGCCGAACATCGATTTCTTAAATGCCGTTCAAATAAATAAAGGTTAAAAATGACTTAATCAATCGTTAAATCGGCTTCCATTACCCATCAGGGGCTCTACCGGCTAAGTCGCCGAACATCGATTTCTTAAATGGCGTTCAAATAAATAAAGGTTAAAAATGACTTAATCAATCGTTAAATCGGCTTCCATTACCCATCAGGGGCTCTACCGGCTAAGTCGCCGAACATCGATTTCTTAAATGCCGTTCAAATAAATAAAGGTTAAAAATGACTTAATCAATCGTTAAATCGGCTTCCATTACCCATCAGGGGCTCTACCGGCTAAGTCGCCGAACATCGATTTCTTAAATGGCGTTCAAATAAATAAAGGTTAAAAATGACTTAATCAATCGTTAAATCGGCTTCCATTACCCATCAGGGGCTCTACCGGCTAAGTCGCCGAACATCGATTTCTTAAATGCCGTTCAAATAAATAAAGGTTAAAAATGACTTAATCAATCGTTAAATCGGCTTCCATTACCCATCAGGGGCTCTACCGGCTAAGACGCCGAACATCGATTTCTTAAATGGCGTTCAAATAAATAAAGGTTAAAAATGACTTAATCAATCGTTAAATCGGCTTCCATTACCACATGTGACGTCATCAGTCATTTTTAACCATTATTTATTTGAACATCATTTAAGAAATCGATGTTCGGCGACATAGCCGGTAGAGCCCCAGGTACACTTAAATCAATCCATTTTAGCGATTCTGGATTACTTATTTTTCACCTTAAAACTTTAAACATATACTCCGCTAACGATAAAGAAATAGAAAGAGTGAGCGGGTACCTCTTTGAGCACAGTCTCGAAGTTCTTGGTATGCGCGTTGCCGGAGCGCTCGGGCATGAGCTCCAGCAGCTGCGAGTGCGTCTTGTCGCCCGCCGCCAGCAGCGTGCTCACCTCCAGCCGCGACTGCGTGAGCTCGTCGTTACCTGTCGATACACATTACTTAACTTTAAACTACATTTTAAGAAATTATGTGTCCAGTAATGTTTTAACCCTTAATCGGGCATAGGACATGTTCATAATTCATTGGTTATAGCTCTTATTACAACATAATAGAGTTTAAAATAAGGTGGGATCTATTATCCCATAGTCCGATTAAGGGTTAAAATTAAAGTAAGTTCTTTTTTTCTATTTCATTCTTATTCTACGTATTTATAAACTTGTTTGTAAAACTTACTATCTAAATGCTGTGGATATCTGTAATTGTTACAACACAAGGAATCTCTATTTAAATAACTTAGTGTCATAAATTTTTCTGTGCATAAATAAAAAATCATCTATGTGAACTAATATCATTAAATTTTTCAGAAATCTTTAAAAATAACTGTATAAATTTAAGTGCGGGTGGGAATCGAACCCACGACCTCGGGGTATCCGGACTCATGTCCGTTAACCGCTCCGCCTCCATACCGTGGCCGCGTGGTACTGACACTTCGATTTTATACAATCCATTCGATATCATCGACTGGATTGTATCATTCTCAGTATAGCATGTTTAAAATGCTAAAAATAATAAATGATATCATAGTTAATAATAAAAACAATGCTTTAATAAAGCGATAAGCAAGTGCCTCTTTTTTATTTCTTATAAGTACTTTTTTAATTGTTTTTAATACATTTTAATCTGTGTTAGTTATAGTATTTCTGTTTGTTTTTTATTTCAAATAACTTGTATGTATGTCAACTTTGTCTATGTTTCGTGTATGTTGTGCATGCCTTTAATAGGTGTACATAATAAAAGGATTGAATTATATAGTGAGCTAAAAATTTAAATGTTGTGTATGTATACTGTTGGTGTGTCTATAATAAATAAATAATGTCATTCAAATACTTTGACAACTTTTTGAAGTTTCTAGAAAAACGACAGATTGTATCTTGCATTCTCCCTGACTCATCATCATTTACAGCTGTAAAAAATCCACTGCTGCACAAAAGCGTCTCCCAAGAATCATCTTGAGAGGATATGCCATAATTGCCACGTTTGGCAGACGTGTTTGCGATCGCAGTAAGATGGTCATAGTACACAGAAGGAAGCTGCTGACTATCCTCTGGTAGATATTCCCCCAGGTCGTCTTCTACACCCCCACGGGATGAGATGGGGTAATAATATCCTTATATTCGCCATACAACAATTTCGCCGCTGTCACCATTTTTTTTTAAATGCAAAATGGGTTGACGACGATCTCACCTGATGGTAAGTGAAGATGTGGTCGAAGGTGGACCGCGCGTACCCATAAGATGCCTGTTCACTCTCCATACAGCACGTGCCAGTATGGGAGCTCGTAAATTTGTGCTGCCGATGTTTACTGTTCTTAATTTTACTCTTTATTTCCTATATGACTGTAATACTATTCCCCACTTATATACTTTCATTACAAAGCCAAAATCAGACCGGGGGCTCTACCGGCTAAGTCGCCGAACATCGTTTTCGTGAATGGCGTTCAAATAAATAAAGCTTAAAATTACTTAATCAATCGTTAAATCGGGTTCTATGAACACATGTGACGTCATAAATGGTCCGGAATCGATTGTCTACGTACGTTGACATATTGTCAACGGTAGAGCCCCGGTTGAATAATAGAGTCATGCGCAGGTTATAAGTGTTGTTACGGCACAACTTTGGATTGCTATCTCACTCATTCACATACGAAATTATATTTGACGGTTCAATGCCCATATGAGATAATAAGAAACGTGTCAGTTGGCTACCAAAAACCTTTAGTATATGTAAAGTATCATACTTTATCATATACAGTAAAGACTGTAAGTTCTATGAAATCGTTGATATTAATGAGTTTTTATATAAGTACATATAATAGTAATAAACTAGCTATGCTCCACGGTTTTACCCGCGTTAAACTAGTTTTGGAGTAAAAGAATAACAAACATACATGCACAAGTGTGTGACAAGCACAGGGGCACTTTCTATTCCATCACTCTCATGATCCGATGGGACGACTAGCGACACGACCGGAAAGAGGTCAGGCACAGGACCGACGGCTTTACGTGCTCTCCGAGGCACGGGGGTGTAATACCGCCATGAGAAATTTCTTTTTACGGAACGATCCCAAAATCACTTTTTGGCCCGACCCAGGATTTGAACCCAGGACCTAATTTTCTGCGGTTGAACACGCTACCGCTAAACCAACGAGGCAGTCTTTAATAATAATTATAATGCAGAGCATTACTGTCCCACTTCAAGACAAGGGCCTCCTCTAACAACGAGGGGGGGATAGGCCATAGTCCACCACGCAGGCCAAGTGCGGGATAGCAGACTTGTGGGACAGACAGTGAGATAACTACCTAAACCACTGCCCCCACACCTGCAGTTAGTCAAAAGTCAAAAATCATTAATTCCGTAAAAAAAATTACATTTATGTGGAATCGTCATTTTCTTTTTACCCTACCGCGCAGTGCATGACGTGGCAGCTACTGAGAAACACTGCCAGAAAACTCTAAAGGAAACATTTTTAAAAATAAAATATACTTAAGATTAATTACAATCATGTGTGTTGACTCAGAACAACTCCATCCCGTGCACTTTTCTGACTTAAATATTCAGCAATTTTGCTACACAATTTGGCTTTAATAATTCTTTTGAACTTATTCCTAGACAATTAAAAGTTAAAAGAATGAAGTGCTTACCTAGATTAGTCCTAGAAGACACGAGGATGGCGAGGAAGGTTAGTAAACCCTCGACCATGGCGTCTTGCTCCGCCGCCTGCGCCGGTGACATGGGCAACATGCTCAACCACTCGCGCACACCGAACCTAAAGGGACAAAAATATTCATTAATCAAAACTACGGTCAGAAACGAATGATTAAAAAGAAAAGTATTTATAGATGATAGACGCCAAAAAATAAATATCCTAGGACATTATTCACACACGGCCATCTGATCCCAAACTAAGCAGAGCTTTAGCGTTAGTATAAAACTGCGTCCATAGAACCAAAAAAGAATTACCCAAACAGTTCTCTTTACGGACCACGGGCTCTACCGGCTAAGTCACCGAACATCGTTTTTGTGAATGGCGTTCAAATAAATAAAGGTTAAAAATGACTTAATCAATCGTTAAATCGGCTTCCATGACCACATGTGACGTCATAAATGGTCCGAAATCGATTTTCAACGTTGAAGCCGATTTAACGGTTGATTAAGTCATTTTTAACCTTTATTTATTTGAACGCCATTTAATAAATCGATGTTCGGCGACTTAGCCAGTAGAGCCCCTGATCTGATTTGACCTGCGCGCAGGTCGAAGGTTCGATTTGGTTATCAAACAACTCCCACAACAAATCCCAGGACAGATATTTGTGTGCATGTATGTTTCTCCTGAGTCTGGGTATTTATAATAGGTCTTTACCTATGAAATTGCCGTTTTGTATGAAAAAATTTAAACGAATTTTTTTCATGAATTTTTTTATTTGTATTAATCGAAGTAATCACCCATGCAATCAATGCATCTTTGCCATCGCAGTGGCAGTTTATTGATGCCCTTCTTAAAGAAATCAGCTGGACGGGAGGCAACAAATTCTTCAAAGGCATTTTGTACTGCCTCTCGGGTATTGAATTTTTTTCCCGCCAAGAAGTTATCCAAATTCTGGAAAAAGTAGTAGTCTGTAGGCGCAAGGTCTGGTGAGTAGGGCGGATGACGGAGAGCTTCCAACCCCAGTTCTTGCAACTTGGAGACCGTCTGCTGTGCAGTATGAGGTCGCGCGTTGTCGTGCAGGAGCAGCGGAGACGAGCGATTGACCAATGCTGGTTGGAGATGCGCCAGCTTCTCCATCATTGTGCTCAGTTCTTCACAGTACACATCTGCAGTAATGCTCACCCCGTTTGGTAAGAAGCTGTGATGAATCACACCGGCGCTAGACGACCAAACAGTGACCATCACTTTTCTAGGGGTAAGTTTTCGTTTAGGGCATTGTTTAGGTGCTGAACCAGGATCCAACCAACTTGCTGAGCGCTTGCGGTTATCAAACAGAATCCATTTTTCATCGCAGGTAACAATGCGGTTCAAAATTCCTTCATTTGTGTGTCTGTTGAGCAGTGCAAGGCACGTCTCGACGCGTACTTCGCGCTGGCGATCATTGAGTTCGTGGGGCACCCATTTGTCAAGCTTTTTTACCTTGCCAATTTGACGCAAATGGACCAATATTGTTTTGACGCTAACGTCGAAAGCTGCTGCTAATTCAGCCGTAGATTGTGTATCATCAGCTTCCACAACCGCCTTTAATTCGTCATTGTCGACCAAAGTCTTCGGACGACCGCGAGGTTCATTTTTCAGGTCGAAATTTCCAGAACGGAAGCGAGCAAACCAATAACAGGTGGTGCGTTGGTTTGTAGTGTTAGCTCCGTAAACGTCGTTGATGTTGCGTGCCGCTTGTGCCGCGTTGCTGCCACGACGGTACTCATATTCCATAATTACTCGAATTTTTAACGTATCCATGATGACGAAAAAGATTGAAATGCGATGAAAATGTAACACTAATCAATAAAGAAATGACTACTTTTGGAAAAAAGAATCCATGTTTTTTAAATAAAATTAATTTGAAATTAGAATTCTTAGCCAAACAAAAATTATTTTGATTTGAAATGGCCAGTACTGCAGAACGGCAATTTCATAGGTAAAGACCTAATATAAGTTTTTATTTACAAATTAAAAGTGCTACCTATATCAGTTATCTGGTTCCCATAGTATAAGCTCTACTTAGTTTGAGATCAGATGGCCGTAAGTGAATAATGTCCCAAGATATTTTTATTTATCTTTATTTATTACATATTATACATTTCAAAAGCCACGCGATGGTAATGATGTGCAATCATGGTGTTGATCGCCAACCCATCATTAGTCACCCGGCGTTTATACCGTAGTGGACTTTTTACGGGTGCATCATTACACCCGTAAAAAGTCCACAGCTGGACAAAAACCTGGTGACAAACAATGGGTTGGCTCTCAACATCATGAATGGTGTGACTCTTCAATTCAAAAGTATAGATGTATCTTTGGAACCAAAGCACAATACTTAGAGTACTCAGTAATTAAATTGGGTATCATCATTACAGCTAAATAAGTCCACTGCTGGACAAGCCTCCCTCAAGAATCGTCTTGGGGGGATATGCCATAATCGCCACGCTTGGCAGGCGGGTTGGCGATCGCAGTAAGATGGTCATAGTAATCAGAAGGAAGCTGCTGCCCATCCTCTGGTAGATATTCCCTCGGGTCGACTTCTACGCCCCCCACGGGATGAGATGGGGTGATGATATTCTGATTCCGATATTTGTCGCCGTCACCACACAGCATAAATAATAAACTGTTATACCTTTTCCGTACGTGATTTGATAATAAAATTATTTCACTTTTTTCTTTCTTTCTGTGTCACTTTATGAAGAGAAAATAAACGAATTCTGATTTGATTTCTAGGTCTGGGTGTTTCTATGTATTTTATATATTTACTATAATTACATAGTTTTGTTCTATCCTCTAGTTTTCGTAGCCCACGCGATGAAACCAATTTTTTTTACAACTTTGATTACCTTATACAAGTTTAAGTAAAGATGCGTTATTAATTTTAAAATTTTTCCTCTTCACAATAACGTAGCTTTCTATTGGTGAAATAATTTTGAAAATCCGTTCAGAAGATCCAGAGATTACCCCTTACAACGTCACAAACTCACAAACGTTACCTGTATAATATTAGTATAGATTTGTAAGATTATTGCTGGTAATAATATGATGTTATTGTTTACCAGCATAATCTCTCAAGTCCTACATTAATATCACTATTGTTTTCCACAGATTCCATATTTTTGTTATGTAAGATATCAGTTTGAATTTGATAAATTATACTGGCAACATTAATATGGGAAGGGGAAATTCCTGTAATATAAACTCATCTGTTAGGTATCATGGACTAGTAGTGATAACTTGAGGTCATTTGAGATGATTAGCGATGAACTTATTGTAAACTGCGGGTAAAACCGCAGTTTAATATTTTTGCTGTTAATCTTACAACAATATTTACAGCTTCTTATGTGATTATGTACCTATATACACTTTACCACGGAATCATATTTTGGGTGAAGTCACAAAATAAAGAGCAAGTATTAATTGCTTAAAACGTTACCTGCGTTCAATAACTGGTGACTTGTAATACAGGTATCAAACCTACATCAAGCACCAGTCTCTCACAAAGTTTTGTCATATGCTGTGATACTATTATAATTGTAAACCTGTGTGTACTTTGTGAGAGAGAATAAATGACTTATTATTATTATTATTATATTATAATATTAGGCCTGACTAAGATGTCCATAGAAATAGCTTTATTATCAGCCTCATTAATTTATAAAAGCCAAGTCGCAGTATTTGTCAATAATAAATAATTCACATTTATATAACTCGTTCCCAGCTGCTAGTAACCTCAGACTCTTAGCATGCAGAAGACATTCTTTTAACAAACTATCAATATAAGTAAATAATTTAATAATAATGATAATGTCAGGAGGACATTATCATTATTATTAAATTATTTTTTATCGTGTTTATATTCTTAACTGACCTGATTTATATTGATAGTTTGTTAAAAAAATGTCTTCTGCCGAATATCGGTCTAGGCGGCCAGGCTCAATGGCGACTTAACCATCTGCGCGGGAATATTATAGTGCACAAGTGTGTGCGCAAACACAGGGGCACTTTCTATTCCATCAGTCTCATGATCCGATGGGACGTCTAGCGACATGGCCGGAAAGAGGTCAGGTACAGGACCACCGGCTTTTCGTGCTGTCTGAGGCACTGGGGTATAATACCACCAACCCTCAGACTTCGGATGGATAAAAAAGAAACTTTTCTTTTTGCAGAAACATCCCAAAACCTATTTCGGTCCGACCCAGCAGTTAAACCCAGGACCTCGTTATCTGCGATGGAACAAGCTACCGCTAGACCAACGAGACATTCGAATCATACTATTACCATATAATTGAATGTATTATTGATATAATATAATAAACATTATAGCTGTACATTACTCCAATCCTTAACCAATTAAATTGTTCCTCGCATATCTACCTAAACTTCGTGTATATCATATTTGCCTACTCCATCAGGGTTGTGAGTAACAAATAATATAGCTTGAAAATAAATAAATATTGTGATTTTTTCCTGCTTCTTCCATTTATAATCAATCAAGATAATTAATATCTTGGGACAACTACCATACTGCCATCTGAACCCAAACTTGGCAGAGCTTGTACCTTGGAAATCAGATAACTGATATACTTACCACATATATACCACATTTCTTTTGTAAATCCATACTTATATAGATAATTACACCCAGACACAGGACAAACAGACAAATATCAGTCCTGGGTGGGAATGGAATGCATGATCTGCGGCGTGAAAGGCAAGTATGTTGCGTGAAAAGCAGGCTGATAAACATACTTATACAACATGTAACGTAATTAACGCACACCCTCAAACACCCCAATTTGAATATTTTGTTGTAATCATAATACATACACTGAATTTTTAATTTAACATGTATATGCATTGTTATTTACTAAATTAGATTCTAGAAATAAAGTTTATTTTTCTTTATTTTGTATTGAATTATGGAATTTGTATGAATACAAATAAAACTGCGATTTTAAAAGTCTTATTACATTGACTTACGGTCCATTTCAATTTGTTTTGACTTTACAGGGTTAATATGACAATAATTTCCATAGTTTAAATTATTTTGGAATAAAAATTACCTATATTAAAAATGATATATATCGAATCAGTAAACGATTCTGAACAAACTATTTTCAGGATGTGCGTTAATTAAGTTACATGTTGTATGCATAATTCTAAATGCATACCTACACATTATATATAGATTACACCCAAATACAAAACAAATAGTCGTACTCATCATACAAAGATTTGTTCTAGGTGGGGATCGAACCCACGGCGGGGTCGATCCCCACCTAGGACTGGCTAAACAGTCAGGTTCACTAACCATTAGCTAAACCAACAGCCAATCATCGTCAAGTCGGCCGAACGACGTCCACTGCTTCAAAAAGTCCTCCCCAAAAGATTTCCACAATAGAGTTGTGTCCAACATTTGGAGGGATATGCCATAATCGCCACGCTTGGCGGGTTAGCGATCGCAGTATGATGTTCATAGTTCACAGAGAGACGCCTCTGCCAATTCTCCGATAGATATTCCCTCGGGACGACTTCTACGCGTTAAGGCAGATTTACGAAAACATCTTAATTTTGAACATGGGGGAAAAGGAACTTACATATCAATACACATGTCCAGAAACTGGTCGGCAGGTAGATGTGCGGCGCAGACTTGCAGCCAATAGATGTCCATGTCGACCATAGAGTTGCAGAAGTTCGCCTGGATGTACGTCATCGCCTGCCCCTTGATCTGCAACCCGTTGCGTACCCATACTCCAGCCAGGATCTCGTAGAAAAGACTCTGTGGCAGACAAATATAAATATGGTTAGTGTATTCAAAGCTACTTTAACTGTAGCGTTCCACTTACATTCATAACTTTGTTCTACTTAATATAGGCAGTGGTCACTCAAGTGTAAGAGTTAAGGAGTCAGCACACATTTAAATCGGAAAGGGATCGCCTTTGGCCTCGCCGTCAAACAGGCGTTAACCTAATGAAAGCACATAACTAAAGTGGATCAGCAGCAGTGATCAGATCAGTAGGCGACGCCTCGGCTACGGGTAGGCGACGCCTCGGCTACTGCTGGGCAACGTCGCGCTTACGGATCGCCGACCTCTAGTTAACCTGGCTGACGGGTCGCGGGAGGGGTGCGAGGGGCATGGGTGAACTCTGGTTGACCACGCATAGCTCCCCGCCGTATCGCACGGTTCGTGAGCTTATCCCAAGGCGAGTTGTTAACGTTATGATTCCGATTAGTTCGCTTTGTTCCATATTAAGAATACTGAGCGGCTCGAGTTGATGATACCTTTATTCAAACCAATAGCCCTCTGACATGGTTCAAGGACTGCAAACGGAAACGGCACGTTAAAGTTAACTACGCGACCGATAAAAGAGACCGACGGCTTTACGTACTCTCCGAAGCATGAGGGCAATGTTACACCGTCCGCTTCGTGAATCCGGGCCGATATTGACAACATTTCTTGACAGGAATTCCCAAAAAAATTTTTTTGGCTGGACACCACATACTTACCGAGTGTGATCTCTGGCAAAATGAGCGTGATATTATGTTCAATACTTGCAACCAATATCTGTAGTAGTTTATTATACGAATATTATACGGTCAATGGATATAATAATTTTAATTTAAGCTATCTGATTTTCATAGTACAAGTTCTGCTTAATTTGGGATCAGATGGCCGATGTGTATAAATAATGAGTCTTATGAAAAAAATCTCACATACAAAAACAAAATTAAAGAAAAGAAAAATAAATAGATCATCGATTATTTGGCATAGTAAACCCATGTGGATTATCATCCTCTGAGGATTTACTTTGAAATTCAAAGGCTTCCTATCCTAGACTAACCATAAAATAAATATAATAATGTAGTAATTGTAGTAAAATAGAGCTAAAATTAAAAAAAAATCATAATTAAACCTACACATGATCCTTCACAATAACTTAATTTAAGTTAGTTAAATATCGTTACTGCTATAAAATAAATCTTATTGTAAATTATTTCCTACAATCCGTGTACCTAAATATCTATATGTACCTAGGAATAATTATAAATTAATTATATATTACTACGAACATGTTCGGACTATTTACAAGCGCTTTTTTAAAGTCTACGTGAATAAAAACCTTTTTTATTTATATATTTAAATGGGTAGGTTAGGTAGCAACCCTATAAATTAGATATAGCCAAGTCGGGAGGTTATCATAATATGGAATAATATATTGTTTTTACAATTTGCACAGTGCAACAGTAATAGTCGAGTTCTCCACGATGGAGGGACGCGTCCACTTATTATTACTGATATGTCTCGGCATATCAATTGCCCGTTTAAGCGCTCAAACTGAAGATAGTATGGAAAGTGAAACGGTGGACACTGTTTTGGAAATTGCTAACTTAAGGCCATCATTTCCATATGAAGCTGAAACATATGTTGATCCGAACTTGTATATACAGAAATATTACAACAGTACTATGGCAAAGTTACCCAACTTGAAGAAACTTATTACGGAGAATCCATCTATCGCCATTTTGATGGCCAAAGGTCAGTACTAGACGAAGATTAGATGATTCGTGTCTCCCGCCTACATCGTAAACATAAAAATACATTATACATACATAAATTCTAAGTATTTATGTTTCTATAATATATTTTTATGTTAACTGTTTCCCGGAGGGATAGGCAGACACAACGGATTTCCATTTGTCACGATCTTTGCGCACCTCTTTTGTCTCGTTAACTGTCATTATATTCTTCATACATGCTCGCCGGTTAAGGGTAAATATATTATATTATACTAGCTGTGCCCGCGACTTCCTCCGCGTGTTAATTACATTATTTTGTTTTTTTTTACAAAAATAAAAGTAGCCTAAGTTACTCCTTATTACATCAGCTACCTGCCAATAAAAGTTCCGTCAAAATCGGTCCAGCCATTTCAGAGATTAGCCGGAACAAACAGACAGACAGACAGACAAAAATTGTAAAAAAAATATTTTGGAGTATGTACCGTATATATATTCATATACATGTAATAAAAATCGGTTATTTCAATATTACAAACAGACACTTCAATTTTATTTATTTGTATAGATGTATATCCTGACGGGCCGGTTGGGGTATTTGGTAAATACTTGCCGTTCACGCCGCAGGTCGTGGGTTCGATTCCTACCCAGGACAGATGTTTGTCCTAATTCTGGGTGTAATCTATATAAGTATGTATTTACAATAGACAAGTAGTATATGTATTATATCAGTTATCTGCTTAGTTTGGGATTAGATGGCCGTGTGTGAATAAGGATATTATTGTTATATATTATATTAAATAATGTGCGTTGTATCTGTCAATAAGGCGCGGCCTGGTTTTATTAATAGACTCTTTGTGTCCGTCCCTATATCTCGTATGAAAGTACAACACGCATAATTATACAAACATACATAAAGGAATACTTACTTATATGTATCAAAATAAATCTATACTTTTATATAAAACAACCCAAGTATTTGTTTTCTCAATATCCTCTATATATATTCTTGGGACAACTAATACACTGTCATCTGATGCTGAACTAGGCACAGTAATAGGGTCCCGTTTTACCCTTTGGGACGGAATCCTAACAATGGAACAACAATTCGACACAAAAAGACGGACAGATAGACAAAAATAAAAGCAAACGGTCTCAATTATAAGTACCCTAAATATATTATAGTCATAATATCAGCCGCATGACCACTGCTTGACAAAGGTCTCCCCAAAGGATCTAGGCAATATGGTCGTTGTCATCATTACGTGGGATATGCCATAACCGCCACGATTGGCAGACGGGTTGGCGATCGTTAATCCTCGCACAAGACAAGTACTATCATAAATTCAGTCCCAAATAATGTGGCAATTAAAAGTGCGTTAGTGTTAAGTGTAAAAATATTAGTTAACTAGCTGTGCCCCGCGGTTTTACCCGCGTTAAATTTTATAAATTATCACAGCTCAGGTGATAGCGTGATAATATGTAGCTATATGTTGATCCGACCTCTTAGTAATATTCATGCAAAATTTGAAGCAAATCCATGCAGAACTTTTCGAGACTTTTTTATTATATGCATGTATAGGTGATCCAAGATCATTCTTAAACCAAAATCTCGTCCGATTTTGATAATCTCCTTTTGTCGTAGACTGTACAAGCTTGGCTTAGACTTGGCTCTTGGACGACGCCATCAACGCAGCTGTAGACACCCAATAACTTAGCTATCATAATAGACTTAGAAAATAGTTTAAATTATTTTTATCATATTTTGAATGGTATTTTAGATAACTGTGTTCCAAAGAAACAGCGAAGTCGTGTAGGCTCGGGGTTCTGTTACCCCGAGTGGTACACGTTAGAAATAATTCGCAACATAAAGTTAAAGGCTAGGCTCCACAAACAGTACAAGGGTAGTGGCTCAGCCATTGATTATCAAGCGTTCGCTAAGTGTAGGGCTGCAGTAAAAAGTTTGATAAAGGGTGCATACAACAATTATAAACACCGCATGCAGAGTGAGTTCCAAGAAAATCCGAAGGTCTTCTGGGCTTATGTCAATTCAAAAAAAGACACTAGAAATCCCCACCAGATTTTCAAGGACGGGAAGGTACTTACTAGAGACCAGTGTGCCAATGAATTCGCAAAATATTTTTAGTCAGTTTTTAGCTCAAGAATACCTGATTTGGACGTAGAAGCGGCAATAAACCAGGCTGGTGGTGAGAATGGAGCGTCAAGGGTCCACCTGGAACAACTGTGGCTAGAGGACGTGCAGTATGCCCTACAAAGCCTAAAGCCAAAAAAATCTACAGGTCCTGACGGTATACCACCTTTCATTTTCAAGGACTGCCGATTGGTATTCAGTAGACCACTTCTGCACATTTATAATCAATGTTTGGCGACGGCGGTTTTTCCTGAGAGATGGAAAATAACTAAAGTAGTTCCAGTTCCAAAGGGAGGATCCACATCCAAGATAGACCAATATAGACCCGTGGCAGTACTCTCAACTCCAGCTAAGGTACTAGAGGCTGCGGTCCACAAAAGGATAATTACACAGGTTAATGTACAGCTCTCAGAGGCACAGCACGGCTTTAGACCAGCTAGAAGCACTACTAGCAATCTACTGAACTATATGAGCTACGTCACACCAGCTGTAGATGGGGGAGGGCAGGTTGATGTAGCTTATTTTGACTATAAAAAAGTTTTTGACCTAGTGGATAATGATGTACTACTTAAGGGGCCTTTTACAGTCCACTAGCGCCGCCAATCGAAAAAATGTCATAACTCGTAAATAGAATCAAAAATACAAAATGTGGTCTATTATTACTGTAGAAAAGGCAATAACGTAATTTTATAACACATTGTCAACACTTGAAATATAGCTGTTTAGCTAAATCGTGCATTTGTAACAAAAACGGCCGTTTATGTTTTGAATGCACGATTTAGCTAAACAGCTATATTTCAAGTGTTGATAAGGTGTTATACAATTACGTTATTGCCTTTTCCACAGTAATAATAGAACATATTTTGTATTTTTGATTCTATTTACGAGTTATGACATTTTTTCGATTGGCGGCGCTAGTGGACTGTAATAGGCCTCTTAAAAGGTTGGCAGCAACGGGGTTTACCCCCCACTTGTTGACCTTTTTTGCTAGTTACATGTCAAACAGGCAGCAGTACGTAGAATACGCTGGATACAGATCAGACAACTATTTTACTAGGTCAGGAGTAAGTCAAGGTAGCAACCTGGGTCCTCTGGAGTTCATACTCATGATAAACGACCTTCCTAAAGTCGTCAAAGATGCGCAATGTATTTTATTTGCTGATGACATAAAGCTGTATCACATTATCAACAATTTAGAGGATTGCCAAAAATTGCAAGAAGACGTAAATATTGTTGTGACATGGAGCAAGGAAAACCAATTGGAATTTAACGTCTCTAAATGCATGACAATGACGTTTAGCCGTGCTCTTACTCCGATCGCTTACCAATATCAAATAAAGGAAATACCTGTAACAAAAGTGACTAACATCAAAGATCTGGGGGTTTATTTCAACTCTTATTTAGAATTTCGGGAGCACATCATAAAAACATGCAAAAAGGCTTACAGAAACCTAGGGTTTATACTGCGGGTGGCTCGTGGTTTCACTAATATCAAAGCAGTGGTGGCTTTGTATAACTCTTTAGTTAGAAGCCAATTAGAATTTAATGCAGTTATCTGGTCTCCACATGAAACTAAATATAGTGTCATGTTGGAGAAAGTACAAAATAAATTCATTAGGTATATTTATAAAAAACTATATGGGGTATACCCGTTTTGCCCAAATAAGTATCCTACCTTATTCATTCTGGGCATGGTGGGATACAACGAGTTAAGAGTGAGGCGAAGTTTTGCGCTAGTCTCTTATATTTTTAAGGTATTTAGGGGAAAGATACACAATAGGGTGGAGTGAAATTATTTTTTTTTTCATATTTGTTTCGGAATACTTGTAAAAAGTTGCTGTTATTGTTCACAAATATACATACAAAATTTTATTTGGCATATGATAAATTTAGAGGTGCCCCCAACATCATGAACTTTAGAGAAATTCGCAATATTTTGTCAAAAAACACCAACGTTTAATATTGTCAAATTAAAGCTAAATCATATTCTGTGTGATTGGCTACGGAAATTTTAGATATCTGGCGAAAAGCGTCGCTTCCTACTGTCAGCTTTAAGAGAGTACTACAACTTATTCGATCTTACCATGACAAATATAGAAGCTTACTAAGACCTTATCAAGGCCGTCAAACGAACAAGAAATATCAAGAGAAAATAAATGAATTTGTTACTGAGTGTCAACGGTTATTTGATGTTTGCACTTGCAAATGCAAAGTAATCTCTGAGTGTAATTGCTTAAAAGACAGCCGTGTTCCCAAGGAAGAAGTATATTTTTTACTTGATCAAAGAACTACAAGCAAAATGATGATAGGCGGTGTAGACTTGGTTGCGACTGTAAAAAATATGAAAAAATTTAAGAGACAAGAAAAAGAATTACTGCGTAACAAAGAGATAATGGATCCTAACCAACCAACTTGTTCTCGTTCTTTGCCTGATGACTTAACAACCGAAAGCACCTGTTCAAGCAATAAAAGCATAGCTTCTAGACCTTATCAATCGCCAAAACAAGTAGCTGCTACACCACCTAAGAAAAAGAGATTAAATTTACCATCATTAGCTCTCGCCTGCGATCGTACTGGAGTCTCTGACAGAGCAACTGCTATTATAGCTTCTTCTGTGTTAAAAGATGTTGGTATTATTACATCAAAGGATCCAAGTGCTGTCATTGATCGTTCAAAGTAGCGCCGAGAAAGAACGAAAGTCAGATCAGCATTACACGATGCAAATCGCAATAAAAGTATACGCGAAATTTATGTTGATGGCAGAAAAGATAAGACTTTGGTTAGTCTTCAGAAGGAAGGCAAATTTTATAGAAACAGAGTAACAGAAAGCCATTATGTGATTTTACCAGAGCCAGGAAGTGATTATTTCAGGCATGTTACGTGTGAGTTGGGAACTGCTAAAGTTATTGAAAGTACCATAATAAATCATTTGAGAACAAAATCGGTGGAATTGGATGAAATAGTTGTTATTGGTTGCGATGGTACAGTCGTGAATACAGGTTTCAAAGGAGGTGTTATTCATAGATCAGGGAATACTCTACTAGGGCTTCGAGCATTTAAAGTGCCTGTTTTAAATATCGATGCTAAAGATTATACTGACTTAATTACATGGCAAGACTCAGTTATCTGAGTCTGACTTCCAATTTATCTGATGAAGCCTTGAAAGAGATTGTCAAAAACGGTTTGACTACATGTCAGAATTTCATGTAAAGATTTTCCGTGCCATATCCAAGCTCCAAATAATCTACTTATTTCTGATTTTTTTCATTCCTTGATAATATATATTTTTTTAATCTTTATTGATTAAAAACATCAGTACTACTAACCGGGCTTTTATTCAACGTATCACAATGTAGTTTGTTTTATGAAGGACAGGAAATCTAGAAAAATACTATCATTCAAAATTATATCAATGTTTTTAAAAATTTTGTATTTTTCTAATTTTCAATTGGGTTGGGGCACCTCATAACATCAAGACAAGTAAACAATCTTTTGTATGCTGAATTTACTCATTAAAACGCAACTTTGTATTGCTATTCCATTAAGAAAAATTAAAAAAAAAAAAAAATTTCATTCAATATCACTCCACCCTAATACACAATCCGGACGTGTTGTGTAGGCTGGGAATGTGTGTCCCGGATAAATATGTGTGGCGGAGGCGACAGCCGCGCCTGCTGGCCATACCGCGCGCTCGCACCAAGCTGCTAAGCGAAGCTCCTTTCACCCGTGCACTGCGTACTCTCAACAGTATTGCAGACGAGATAGACGTGTTCTGTTGTACACTGGGCGAGTTCACAGTAAGGGCTCTTTATATTATTAGTTATTGTATGATATTATAAAAACCTGTAATATAGTAATATAATAGAAATATAATATGCTGTCTACATTATCGCATTAGGTTATATAACCTGTAATGATAATTGTAAAGAGGAAATAAATAAATAAATAAAATCAGCCGAAAGACGTCCACAGCTCGACGAAGGGTTCCCCCAAAAGATCAAAGATCTCCACAATTGCCTTGTAGCGACCCTGCCCACTTAAATTAGCTATACCCCCCTTCAAAATAAGCCATGTTTCAATCTGGTCCCTATGACATATGCGTAAAAATCTATACAAATAAAATGGATCACGAAATATTCGTAAGTTCATATCTTCCAAATGACTGCACCAAATTGGATAAATCTTTCTTTCATGTTTGGTTATTTTCAGGAGAAGGTTTGTATGCGAATGAGACAGAAGACTGTTAAAAGTTGTTTTTTTGTTCCTTCTTTTAGCACTATTTGTTTTCTCTCCGGAAGGATACAATGCATTAAAATAATCACTAAAATAGTAGCCTTCAGACGACACTCAAAGGATCCTATAGGGGTGGTCCCTGTTATTCTTTCTAAGCCGGAAACCACATTGAGATAGATAGATAGGTGCACTTTATTGCACATCACAGATTAAAAATGTAGATGTATAGACATAGTTAGCTTGACGGGCCTGTTGGCGTGGTTGGTAGATACGCTGCCTTTCATGCCGGAGGTCGTGGGTTCGATTCCCACCCGGGACAAATATTTGTGTGCATGAACATGTCTGTTTGTCCTGAGTCTGGGTGTAAATTATATAACTATGTATTTACAAAAGAAAAGTAGTATATGTAGTAAATCAGTTATCTGGTTTCCATAGTACAAGCTCTGCTTAGTTTGGGATCAGGTAACCGTGTGTGAATAATGTCCCAGGATATTATATTGTCCCAGGCAATTAGTTTCAATTTATGTACAATTGGCAGTCTTATCGCATAAGAGCGATTTCTTCATTTTATCCAGACAACCGTTGGATGGACTAGATTTGCAATTGATAAAGGTGGCTAGTAATGTACTGTAAAATAACTATGAATTCGATATGTATGATATATATATATATATATATATATTTATTGGTACTTTAATATTTTCAGCAAAGAAATCAGTTAAATTAGAACTGAGGCTACTGGAATGGGCGGAGCTGGTAAACCAGATGGCTGAGATAGATGCGCAGTTAAAGTATTACGTAGAAAAGGCGGATCAATTTGAGGCCACCACCCTCGAGGAGTATGTGGATTGGTACGTCTCTCCTAACCCCGGAGCGATCAGCGGCATACTCAAGAAGATTAACACTCTGATCGTCCCTATATTTAACAATCAAGGTTTGCTCCGGCTGGTGTTAGATTTGTTGGTAAGTCCTAGATACTTATACCCTAGAATAGTGCACCAGCTCGAATTTCGGCTTAAGGCGCTGGAATGACGCGGTATCTAAGCGGCTAGTGTGCGCTGACTCACGGCGAAATCCGTCCCAGTCTGCGTAGACTGGGACGGAT
Source organism: Pseudoips prasinana (assembly GCA_951640165.1). NCBI lineage: Eukaryota > Metazoa > Arthropoda > Insecta > Lepidoptera > Nolidae > Pseudoips > Pseudoips prasinana. The sequence continues at coordinate 8,396,419 of OX621259.1, read as the reverse complement.
TTCGCCGTGAGTCAGCGCACACTAGCCGCTTAGATACCGCGTCATTCCAGCGCCTTGCCACGGCATCGCCTCGGCAACTCCTGCTGCCCGATACACTTTTAGTATTCAATTGTGTTTGATGAAGTGTTGATGAGGCTCAGTGAACCAAGTAAAGACGCGGGCGCAAATAGTGTGCATTCTCTACCCCCGCCACTGCACCCCGCGGTATGTCACAACGAGCGCCGGAGTCCGTGGCATGCCGTACGCCACGGCATCCCGCTACGGGTGCCTGTGGCGCGTCTTTTAATGCCGTGCAATGAAAATCCCTTTCGATGCCGCGGCATCGTTTTAAAGCATAGCAATTAAAGCCGTATTTCTGACACCCCTGTGCCTCGCAGAGCACGTAAAGCAGTCGGAACTGTAGCTGACCTCTTTACGGTCGTGTCACTAGTTGTCCCATCGGAACACGAGAGTGATGGAAAACGACGTGCCCTCTATTTGCGCTCGCACTTGTACACTATACTATGCACCAGTCACGCGCAGCTGGAGAGTCTCGAATGAAACTGGCCGCCAAGGCCGAAATTCAACCAAGAGGACATTTAACACTTGCACTGTAATATACTTATTGCTGAATTGCTATAGATCAAAGTCAAATTCTATCAAGGATAGAGTGTATCCACCAACCAATGAAACAAAAGATAAGTAAATGATTGCCCCGCAGTGTGCAAAAACAAATATACTTTTAAGCCAATCCATAATCAGGGGGCCTACCGGCTACGTCGCCGAACATCGGGATAGTGATCGGCGTTCGGCGACTTAGCCTTAGTGCTTCAATAACCAATCCAGTCACAGTGCCGATTTAAGAATGAATCAGAATTGGATAAAATATGGTTTATAATTCATTATTACAAAACAAAATACTTATGTATATGGCACCTTTTTATTTTTATATGTTTAATTAGTTTTTTATATCATAATTAATATGTTTTCGACTCGAAACCATATCTCGATCACATACAGTCTCGACAATTTCAAGACTTAGGGTAAGTATATTGACTAATTTATTATGTAAACTGTGTAATTATACAAAATAAACAAGAAAAACCAGGAACCGACCAAACATACAGATCCTGTCCAATCACACTAATATCATAAAGGCGAAAGTTTGTTAGTGTATGAGTGTGTATGTTTGTTACTTCTTCACGGCTAATCGGCTGGAGCGATTTTAATAAAATTTGGTATGGATTTAGCTGACAACCTAGATTAACACATAGACTATAATTTATAATGTTTAACGCGAGTAAATCAGCAGGACACAGCTAGTAGAAAAATAAATACCAAAACAGATTCACAAACGACACAGATAGAATGTAACTTCAAACGTAAAAGAAAATAAAAATTACAGTTGAATTGATAACCGTCTTCTTTTAGAAGTCGGTTAAAACATGTTCATGTTGCTACAAAAGATGGAGCGAGAAGTGGCGACCAACAATGAGTTGTTTATAACCCAAAAGCGACATTCTTCTGCCCCACGAGGATGTAAACAGAGATGTTTTCAAAAACTTGTTTGTCTCTTTTATAAATGCTTTAAATCACAGGAGAGGATACCTAAAAACCCATCTTAGGATTTATTAAATAACGGTGAAGCTGGTGTTATAATATCCCGGGACATTACTCACGCACGGCCATCGGATCCCAAACTAAGAAGAGCTGATACTATTGAAACCTGATAACTGATATACTACTTTTCGTTTGTAAATACATACCTATATAGATAAATACACCCAGACTCAGGACAAACGGACATGTTCATGGACACAAATATCTGTCCTGGGTGGGAGTCGAACCTACGACCTGCGGCGTGGAAGTTGAGATTAAATGACAGCATGTTAGTTGTCCCTATACACTATATTTATTACTATACTATATTTATATTCCGACACTAACACACTTCCTTCCTACTGATCTACTACCGGTACTATGGCAACCAGACAACTGATAAACATACTTGAACATATCACACTAATATTATAAAGGCGAAACTTTGTGAGTGTGTATGTTTGTTACTACTTCACGTCTAAACAGCTGGAGCGATTTTAATAAAATTTTGTATGGAGTTAGCTAACACCCTAGATTAACACATAGGCTATAATTTATAAAGTTTAACGCGGGTAAAATCGCGGGGCACAGCTAGTTATATAAATGACACAACACTACTACTACTGAGCACGTCATCCATGACACAAGAAAGAAAGAAAGAAATACTTTTATTTAGAATACACATACATACAAATTAGTTAAAAGGTGCTTAAAAACAAAACAAATTGCTGTGTACCATAAATGGGTGCCAACTTTAGCATAAGCTACAGCAAAAATAACTGTAGCGTTGGTATTCTGGTCCTGACTGGGGATCGAACCCACGAACTCTGTCTTAGCAATCAGGGTCACTAGCCACTAGACTAACAAGCCAGCCATAGTTAGTTAGCTTTATTTTTAATATTGTGCCCGATGCCTAACAATCTTGTAGGACTCGTTCTTCACTTTCGAGTCGACTCCCACTTCGTCGGCTTTTGTTTAAAACAGTAATAATAACCTTTTATCACATTATATTTAATATATGTATTATTGAAAGCTTTATGATTCGTATATTTTCATTATAATTGCTCTGATTTATTACTACGGTTTATTTATTGTACTTAATTACCGTTCGGTCGTACACACGGCTACATATCAAGCTATACATTTCCAGTATATATCCTATACCACGCGAGATCAGCTTATACTGGAAATGTATAGCTTGATATGTAGTGTGTACAAGAACTTCTTTCTATATTAAACTTATCGTACGTTTACTTGCCATTGCGCATGTGAGACCTTAGCCAGTTCAGTAACCTATTGTTTTTTTTGAGACTTAAGAGCCATTCCTCGTTATTTTGTTGCCTGGATTTCATTACTAGACAATTAAAGAACCATTTGACAATAAATTGTCTACTACATTTAAGAAAACCATGTTTATCATAAATAAAATTTATAATTCTGTATGATCAAATATAAGTCACTATCTAATAATCTAGTCTAGTCAATTTATAATACTACAATTATTATGGTTTATTAATCTTTATTTCTCAAAAAAGAATAATACATTAAAAAATAAAAAAATAAATAAAAAAGGTTTTTATTCACGTAGACTTTAAAAAAGCGCTTGTAAATAGTCAGAACATGTTTGTAGTAATATAGTTGTATACATTAGATATTATTTCTAGTAACATAGATATTTAGGTACATCTTGTATGAAAACATTTATAAAATTTATTTTATTACAGAAATGATATTTAGCTAGCTCGTATCAAGTTATTGTCAAGAGATTATGTTTAATTATCCAGTTTAAGTCTAATATTTTTACTACATATTGTCAATGGTTCTGTCTATATTAAAGGTATTATTATTATGACGGACCTTGTGTTAATAACGACGGTCGCGCTTTAATGCTACCACCGGATCCAATGCGCCCCAACTGAGAAGACCCAGCGAAACAAACTCAGTGGGTTCATCTACTACCGGTTTCAACACGACCCAGTTGAGACGGTCCGGCGAAACATACTCAAGCGGGCATGAACACGGGATTTGGTCCAATTAGAGTAATTATTTAGTAGGCAAACACACTATATGCTCGATCGGTTGTCTGAATGCTTATTATTTTAGATTATATTTAGGTATACAAAAGAAAAACTTCGAAACAATAACATTATTCATTTTGAGACAGAGTCAATAATTTTAAATTAAGTATATGATAGCAATCATTTACAGATAGTTCACGTAACACAGCAGATCAGTCATGTCTATATGGCTACAAGATCTCCAGCGAGCAATGTGCAGGTAGGAAGTGAGAGCCAGACGTCTTTGTCATCGATGTACTCTTTAGTGGTGTAATAACCCCTAGCCATAAGTACACGTTTAATATGTGTTTTAAAACTTGTGTCAGGCAGATCAGTAATTTGAGTAGGAAGCTTGTTATAAAACCTAATACAATTTCCTAAAAATGATTTATTCGTTTTCCTTACTCTAAAGCGTGGCATGGCTAGTTTGTTTTTATTCCTAGTATTTATATTATGCAGTTCACTTTTCTTTTTATAATTATGAATATTTTTTCTAACAAACATTATATTCTGATATATATATTCCGATGGCACAGTAAGTATATTTATTTCTTTAAACAAATTTCGCAAAGAATTGCGACTGCCTAAACCATAAATGGCTCTGACTGCTCTTTTCTGCAATACAAAAATAGTACCTATGTCAGCCGCCGAACCCCACAGCAGAATGCCATACGACATAATGCTATGAAAGTACGCGAAATACACTAATCTAGCAGTTTGTTCATCTGACAATTGCCTTATTTTCCAGACAGCATAGGAAGCCGAACTTAATTTACCTGCTAACTTTTCAATCTGAGGACCCCATTGCAATTTTGAATCAAGTGTCAATCCTAAAAATACGGTCGATGGGACTAAATCTAATATTTTCGCATTAAGTGCAACTGTTGGTACAATTTGAGTCACATTCGGCAATGAGAACCTGATGCATTTAGTTTTCCCTGCATTTAACAAGAGATTATTTGCCGAAAACCATTCTGATATAAAGCTGAGTGTTTTATTATGCTCAATAAGATCTTTATCCTTTCTATTTACTTTAAATATGAGCGACGTATCATCAGCGAACAAAACTATCTCTGATACTTTCTCTACCAGATAAGGGAGATCATTTATATAAACTAGAAATAAAAATGGGCCCAATATAGACCCCTGGGGCACCCCCATTTTCACAGGATGACGTGCCGAAGTGACACCGCCTATCGAAACCATCTGTTGTCGCCCCGATAAATAGGACATCACAAGATCAAGAGATGTGTCAGATATTCCAGAGTACTTCAGTTTAACAACGAGCGTACGATGATCAACGCAATCGAAAGCCTTAGAGAGGTCACAGAAAACTCCCAGCGCATCCTGTGATCCCTCCCAAGCCTCCAATATTGACCTAATTAATGTGCAACCTGCATCCTGAGTAGAGCGGCCCCTTGTAAACCCGAACTGCTTGTTATGCAATATCTCATTCACGTTAAAGTGCGACAACATTTGGCTGAGCATCAGCTTTTCAAATATTTTACTTAAAGCTGGCAGTATTGAGATAGGCCTATAATTCGTGGCATTTTTTGAACAACCTGCCTTGAAAATGGGTATTATCTTACTTATTTTCATTAAATCGGGAAAGACACCATCACTTATACAGCCATTGAAGATGGCTGCAAGGATTGTAGCAATGTTTAGTATGATTGATTCAATTGCTTTAACAGACAGTCCCCACAATTACATTATTCGCTTACTTGAGAACTTATATAAGTGTATAAAAATTAACAATATTTTGAAGCACGTATGTACTTCGCTTTTCAACACAAATAAATATTTACAGATAAATTACACCAAAATTTACCTAATTATACCTGATATGTAATAATAACAAAAGCAATCTTACTATTAACTAAATAAGCGCAAGTTCTTTTAACTACAAGTAAAAAAAAAATATAATGTTCCGACCATAAAAAAAAGCTTTTAAAGTCTGTGACTAAAAACAGTATTTTATTTAATTCAAATACTTATATAAAATTATATTTTATATAAAATATAATTGTATATAAAATTATATTTTCTATAAAATATTTTTTGCTTGTATATACAAGCAAAAAATATTGCTGCCGCGAATATGACTGTTTCTTTTTTATAGACAAAACTATTTTGATTGTGAAGACAGTCGCTTGGCGTTCCGGGTTAGATTCCCGCTCAGGACAACTATTTGTGTGACCAATAAGTAATTGTTATGAGTATGGGTGTGCTTTTTTAAAAGCCATTAAAACTCTCCAGCTTTTGAGGTAACATTTTTTATGGGTCCCCAAGTAACATATATAAAATTTAGATTTTATACTATAACGAAAGTAGGTATAATTACAATTCATTACAGTTTAGGGGTGCCTCGCAGGGGGTAGCAACGTTATCCGCAACGTTATCCCGAAGAAAATATAAAAATTTGAGCGTTATACTTTAACAAATTTTAGGTACTATTTTATGCACCTTTACTACCTATTATCTGCCAAAGTACCCATTGCCAAATTGCTGATCGTTCTTACCTGTATAGGAAACATGCACAGTAAAACTTTCAGCTTTTATTTAAATAAGGAAGGTCTTGCTGTCGTGGGCTCTTGCTCTATAAAGGATCTATTAACACACCCTTCCTAAAATGTAGGGTCTAATAAAAATTCCTTACAGCCGATGTTACCCTTTTGTCATTAAAATCATAAAAAAAGGTTTTAACGTCAACAAATTATTTGTTGACATTATGGGAGCGACGAACCAGCGCGTTTACTTGACAATCAAAGTGTTGCTAGTATTACATACAATACTTGAATATGGGGAGATTTAAGTATAAGGCTGATACCAATATTACCTTATTTAATTCGGAATAAAGAGACTTAGTCGTTATTAATTTCATTAATTAAAGACGCAGGATCAATTAGGCAAATCTCCTAATCTCTACTAATATTATAAATAATAAATCGATGTTTGTTACTGCGTAGCACATAGATTACTACATGTAATCGATGTGCTACGGAACGGATTTTGTTGAAACTTGTAGTAATATAGTTTATATATCCAAATAAAACTTAGGCTATATTATAAATGCGAAAGTTTGCGAGTATGGAGGTATCGATGTTTGTCACTCATTCACGCAAAAACGCATTTAGGGGACACTTTATTAATTGTAGCCTATGTGTTATTCGGATGTGTGCTATGTAATACGGCTTAGACATCCGAATAACACATAGGCTATAATTTATAAAGTTTAAAGCGGGTGAAACCGTATATAAGAATACTGTATATAAGTTGGTTCAGGGTCTCATATTGCAAAGCGCAAGTGACCTTAAACTGCAAAGATTGCTTATTTTTCGGCAGAATGAATCCTTGTTCACAAAAAAGTATAGTAACTAAAATAATTGCCGTAATAAAATTATTTTTTAACATGTACTGTACAACGGCGTACTGTTTTATCTCTTTAGAATGTACTGACGCATACAAAAACACTATCAAGTGTTAGTTATTAATTTCTAAGAATACGACAACTGCTTACTACAAGAAATACAAAGTGGTAACATGACGTTCACTTTTGCAATGAAAACTAAGTACAATATGATCGTATTAATGAGAACTCGGCAGCTAATATAGCAGTGTAACAGTAAACACGAAGTGAAACTTGTTCTGGCAGTATTACGGCCTCTCAGAGTTACCAACTTATTGAATTAAAAACACGTTAGTGTTTTCTCCTCAGACAATAACTTTTATATATTTTTTTATATTTTTAAATGATTTTTAACATTATTATGATATGTTACAAAAGATATCTCACTCAAGTGATCAGTTCGTGAAATGTTTTGACTCTATACTATATAAAAGAGCAATAAGATCTATATGTGGTTTTGCTTTTTAAATTTTAGTACGAAACACTTAACTACTACTGTGTTGTTATTAATAATAGTAATAATAATATCCTTGGACATTATTTACACCTGGCCATCTGATCCCAAACTAAGCAGCTCTTGTATTAAAGAAACCAGGCAACTGATATACTACATATTATACTACTTTTCTTTTGTAAATATATACTTATATAGATAATTACACCCAGACTCAGGACAATCAGACATTTTCATGCCCAAAAATATCTGTCCTGGGTGGGAATCGATCTCAGCGTGAAAAGCAATTTGCCAAGTCAAGTCAAATTGTGATGAGTGTATCTTACTGTGTTAACATAATAGCTTAAATGTTTTCATTAACCTCTTCCAAGGCTAGCAAATAAGTGTTCACATAAAGGCGGTCACACAACTAAGTGATCTAATGATGTTCCATTATTAGCTTTTGAAGTACGGAGCCTTAACTACATTATGGAATTTAACTAGTGATTTTCTCGGTTTTGATAAACGCGGTATTTAATACCTGGGCTTTGTAATTATAACACATTCATTACCGTATGACCCTTTCGCATCCCTTCACATTATACCTACTCTTAGTTATGTTACTTACATATCCGATGGCTATTATTGCCCATTTGTGTCTAATATTTAGATTTTAACAACATATGATGGTAATTTGGAATTATAAGTTGGCAACCCCGCGACCTCGAGTACGCTGACATCAGTGCGTCCGCCATGTCCGTTCAACGCACGCGTGCCTTTCGCGCGCTACTCGTACTTCTCGTATTCGCAAATACATCGCGCGCGCTCGTGGACGACGTCGTCGACGTACTTAGATTAGGCAAAGAAATAGGTGAAGAGATTCTAGTATCTTGGGATGTGTTCGGAAAGCCTTTCAATGCGACTGGAGGGGTGGCATTACCTATCGTTTCGAGAAGAGAGCGGGAGATATTGGCACGTCTCTCCCAAGTTTCGCGGTCGATTGAAAAGCTCGAACTCAGCGTGCAGAATGTCGGAATGGTAGCCTCGCTCTTCGCAAAGAAAGGGAACAGGCCCACTAGACTGGAGTTACGTCTGCACGAGATGTCTGATCTCCTAAACAGAGTGTCGTGGTCTAACAGACAGATGCGGGAGTATGTGGGGCTACAAGGAGAACTGGAGCGAAGTACACTTCAAGATTTTGCTGATTGGAGTGTGTCGCATGACCCTGGTGCATTGTCAGGGTTGTTGGAGAGGATACATGCGTTAGTCGTGCCCCCACATAAAAACTTGTTGGGCCAAGGATTGTTACAGATGTTGAATGACGCGCTTAAGGTTTGTACTTTTGTTACAGAAACTAATGTAGGTAGTTTAATAAATTGTTGCTAAGTATGGGCTGCCTACATGAATTAACCTAGTGTACCACCAACAATGATACCGGTACATAGACGGATACAATACACGTAATACCAATTAGAGATGGCTCGTTTTCAATGTCAACTGTTGCGTGACACCTTCGTCGCTATCAACGATTAAAATTCAAAATGTAATATCACCCATATAAAATTAAGCGTGGTTGCCGGTGTAGTATTCCTTATAACCCATATTTAATACGAGTTTATGCTTATACTAGCTGTGCCCCGCATAAAACTTTATAAATTACAGCCAATGTGTTAATCCAGGGTGTCAGCTAACTCCATACCATATTGTATTAAAATCGCTCTAGCCGTTTAGACGTCAAGAAGTAACAAACATACACACTCATAAACTTTCGAATTTATAATATTAGTAGGATACATGGAGTGTAATAAAACAAAGCCCGTATGTGTTTGACTATAACAGTAGTTCTAGTTTATATAAGAAAACATCGAATATTGCTTTGATAACATACTAAAAAAAAATGATTTCTGAATTTGGTTTTTTTGGTTAGGAGATATAATTAAGTATACACAAAAAATTAACGGATACACCTATTTTAATTTCAGAAAATATCCACAAGATCAATCAAAATGATTTCAAAGGATATCCACACAACGACGACTTTACATACGTTTTGAGGTACACTGGGGTCTAATAACGCCAACTCCCAGACTTCTGGCTGATACTCAGTTTTTTTTTTAATCCTTAAATGACTTAATTGGCCCATCCCGGGAATTGAATCCAGTCCCTCTATATAGACCAACTAGACAGTCTTATAGTACTTAGCAGTACTTTCTCGTTTACTCCAATTTTTTTTTTTTTTTTGCTTTTGATATGGAAACTAAGGGTCATGGAGGGCGTTGGTGGTCACGACGCGTTCGCGGTCGTACTCTCGTCCGACGAGTACGAATAATCGGTTTGTGTATAGTGTCACGAGAGTTTCTAATGACTTTAATTTGTTCTAAATAGAGCGTAATCTCGTCGTCCGGTTCGTCCAAGACGATCCTGGGACGACGGTGTTTACGAGAGAAGTGCGATGGGGTGTACTTGACCGCCTCTACCACCAAATGGTTTGGATGGTGAGTGGCCGAGTCAAAGTATGTTTTTGACGCCTGCTTCATCCACTGCTTGATGGTAGGCAGTTGGAGATCAGCGTGTAGGTTTTTATTGCGGACGTACCATGGTGCGCCCACGGCGCGCCGTATGAACCGATTCTGAAGCGTTTGGAGTCGGTATAGGGAACTGGGACTGCAGCACCGGGCTCGCGTACGTCATTATCGGTCGAATGCACGTCTTGTAAATTCTCACCTTGTTTTCAAGGGACATTTTACTGCGTGCATTCAAGAGGCAGTGTAATCGACCAAGAGCAACGTTTTCTCCTAGAGCGTTTGTTATATTATATACAAGTGTTAAATCATGAATACAAAAGGCGGTAGTTCTGAAGTAGACAAGGTTATCACTACTTTCACTTTTAACGAATTGGGGGCGTCTAACTGTGACCAGTTGTAGGTTTTGTAAATTATTCTAATGATTTCATGTCTCAAGTTAGTCAGGCTACTCACTCACCGGCCGGTTAGCGTGGACGGTAAATGCTCAAGTCTTTCACGCGAGGTCGCGGGTTCGATTCCCATCCAGGGGCTCTACCAACTAAGTTGCCGAACATCGATTTCTTAAATGGCTTTCAAATAAATGAAGGTTAAAAATGACTTAATCAATCGTTAAATCGGCTTCCATGAGCACATGTGCCGTCATAAATGGTCCGGAATCGATTGTCAACGTTGAAGCCGATTTAACGATTGATTAAGTAATTTTTAACCTTTATTTATTTGAAAGCCATTTAAGAAATCGATGTTCGACAACTTAGCCGCTAGTGCCCCAGGACAGATACTTGTGTGCATGAAAATGTCTGTTTGTCCTGTGTCTGTGTGTAATTGTCTATATAAGTATGGATTTACAAAAGAAAAGTAGTATATGCAGTATATCAGTTACCTGGTTTCCATAGTACAAGAACTGCTTAATTAAGGATCAGATGGCCGTGTGTGAATAATGTTCCAGGATATTTATTTATTACATATTTTACGGCAATTTCTTTTTTGACAATTCAGCATGCAGCTATCACGCTAGCCCATTTAGAGATAAAGCAAGAAATACCTCTACAAAAATACATAACAATTCCAAGTATAGTAGGTTCTTAAAAACAAGAAAACAGAAGCATAGATATTCCACAAAACTAGGGTTAAGGTTAACTCAACAAATTTGGCAAAAGATAACAAGCAAACCGCGTTTTTTTTTTGCTCAAATAGGTGGTAAATTAAGAACGACCTAATTTTCCACCAACTTGGCCAATTAGCAATCTTTTACACAACGCTAAATACGTGGGAAATAACTTTCATACATATATAGACTCACGCCTAGCGCCTGTTTCCCAGAGGAAGGAAACAGATTTCCATTTGTCACTATCCTTGCCCACTTTTGCCTTGCTCACTGTCATTATATTCTTCATACATGCTCGCCGGTTTAGGGCACTTCTGACCTGGGCTCTACCGACTAAGTTGCCGAACATCGATTTCTTAAATGGCGTTCAAATAAATTAAGGTTAAAAATGACTCAATCAATCTTTGAATCGGCTTCAACGTTGAAAATCGATTCCGGACCATTTATGACGTCACATTTGCTCATGGAAGCCGATTTAACGATTGATTACGTCATTTTTAACCTAAATTTATGTGAACACAATTTAAGAAATCGATGTTCGGCGACTTAGCCGGTAGAGCCCCTGGCCTTTCTTGAGAACGTCTCCGATTTGGTCCCAGAATGTTCTACGAGGTCTTCCCCTTCCGGTTGTCCCATTCACACAGGCCAGGGATACTTCTTTTGTCAATCTTCTGGTGGTCTTAATGTAAAGTATCCAAGCACATACTTGGACTACATAGGTATAAATGTATTCCCAGCAACATCTGTTTTGATCCACAAACAGCACACAATGCAGGTTTTACAATTCAAAGAACGATAAATTGAATGTTTTTTTGCTATTGAATTACATACATGACATCATCATAAGCGTAATTTAAGCTGTAACCTTGGTATAAAGAAGTTCTCGGTACAGAAAACAAGTTACTATAAAAAAAAAATGTCAAGTGTATGTCGGGCTTTGAGCAGCGAAAAGTTCCGTATTTACCCGTCACAATCATCATCATCATATCAGCTGAAAGACGACCACAGCTGGACAAAGGCCTCCCCTAAAGATAACACGTCACAATATTTAAGGTACACTTGTATACCAATAATTTCATGCACATGGACCCTTTACTTAACAATAGCGACTGATATAATATGTACTTAATAAGAGGACTTCACATGAATAGTTTTATTATAGCCCGCATTAGCCCGGAAACCCAAAAATATGACTCAATGTTTGTCCAGTGGCAGCGGTCGCATGTACGATCGAATCTATCTATAATATAAAAATCAATGCCACTTTTCGTTGTAATGTTATAACTCAACAACGCCTTTACCGATTTGGCTAATTTTGGTCATGAATTATTCGTGGAGGTCCGGGGAAGGTTTATGCGTAGAGAAAATTAAAAAAAAAACTTGAAAAAGTGTAAAATCAACATCTTTTAGCAATTTAAAATATTTTTTTATTTGAATAAATGAACTTAATAATCATTCTTATTATTACTATGCCTTATACGTAGCGAAGCACGTACCGGGCCGCTAGTTATTTATATAAGTATGTATTTACAAAAGAAAAGTAGTATATGTAATATATTAGTAACCTGGTTTCACAAGCTCTGCTTAGTTTGGGATCAGATGTCCGTGTGTGAATATATTTCTATCCCAGGATATATTTCTTTACTTATAAGTAACCGGGTTGGATTCTTGCTAAAGACCAATTGCTATTAGGCAGCTGTGCGGTAATTAGGTCTCAATTTATTATTTTATAATTTAATATAGGTTATTTGGTGGTACTGAAAATCGGTGGTTGCTGGTGATGACATATTATGATTTTTTTTTTAAAGGCAATGCCCGCACTTGGTAATCTAATCTCTGTGTCGCGGGGTACTTTACAAACACATAATAAATAGACGGACACAAATTACATCCAAACTCTTATGGGTCACACAAACAGTTGTCCAGCGCGGGACTCGAACCCGCGACACGAAGCGGTGAAGCAACTGTCTTAGCCGCTGCGCCACACGTGCAGTCGATATAATGTCCATCGCCGCGGAGCATTATGCCGAGTGCCAACCAGTTTTGGTCCAAATGCGACGCACACACTATCTGTCTCAATTATAAATTTCTTACTAACTTTATTGCAACATTTTATTAAAATAATGTGTATTATGTTTCTCTATAATATGCCTAGATTTGTTATTGGAACGAAGTTACTTATCGTGCGTTGTGATTGAAAAAATTCTTACGAAAAGATGTCACGACACTTTTTGCAGCTGTGCGGCGTGCGCATGTTTCTCTGTCTGTCTCTCTCTCTCTCTCTTATAGTTATATTTTCATTTCTATTTCGGATTGAACAGTGTGGTGTCGCGACGATTATTTTTGTTGAGTGTACCTATACAGGTTTTTTGTACATAATAAATAATAAGAAATAACTTCGTTCCATCCCTTGACACCTCTCAAGTTTTATTTTATCTTTCATGTGTCGTTTTAGTGCATATATTAAATTCATTTCTTCTGTTAAGCACTCCTGCTTAGTGAGTGATTATTCTACTAAACGATGGTCCATAAAACCCGTCCTACTTCAATATTTTATAAACAATAAGATTCCGTTATCTTGTTCCACTAAGCCATACCAATTGTCAACTATATGAAACACATTCATGATAAGATCATTCTTCATTCGCTAACTGTGAAGAATGAGTCACTGCCACATAAGGGTCAAATAACTCTGTCTGGGCCGGCGGGTCTACCGTCACTGGTGGGTACAGGATAACTGTAGCCTTGGTAGATACACACCCAACTTTATTAAGCTAACACCAGTGTAATTTGGTCCCAGACATTCGTTATCACCACTTTATGGGAGGAAGTTGGAATAAAATCAAATATATGTAGTTATTAGGGTATATTAAGGCGATTATTGTACGTTAGGAATTAAAATAATATTGGATAATACCTTATTTTTTTCGCTGTATCAATCGCAACGTTAACATTCATTTATTATACACTACCTGTGCCCCGCGGTTTTACCCGCGTTAAACTTTATAAATGATCACAGCTTCCGTAGGTGATAGCGTGATAATATGTAGCCTATATGTTGACCCGGCCTCTTAGAATTATTCATGCAAAATTTGAAGTAAATCCATCCATAAAATTTTTGAGTTTAGCTCGGACATACATACAGACAAACAGACACACAGACAAAAATTCTAAAAACTATATTTTTGGCTTCGATATCGATTGTAGATCCCGCGCCCAGTAACCTTTTAAAAAAATATTCAATATACAGTTTTGACTTTCCTACGATTTTATTATATGTGTAGATAATTAAAAAACAATTAAATACTATATTTTATTGTACCGAGATTGGAAATATTAATTCTTAACAATAGAAAAGGAAAGTAATAGATTTACACTACGTTTAATAAGTATAGAGGCCTTTGTACAGCAGTGGACATCTTTTGACTTATATAATGATCAACTATCAAGGTACCTAATACTAAGAATTAATCTTGTACGAGTAGATAATATAAACGCATTCCATATGGCGAGTTATGTGGTATTAACGCCTTCACATATTCTAATAGCAATACGCAGTATTGTGTCAGTAACAATAGATAGATCATATTTAACAGGCTATTTGAATCTCGAATGCCGTATTTCACAAGACCTGTTCATTAATTCCCCAACATAAAACATGACCTCCTAGTCGAATTTCAGTAACAAATACGTGACGGACAGATGTCCGTATAGTTCAAACACAGGGGCATTTTCTATTCTCACAGTCTCATGATCCGATGGATAGAGTAGCAGAGACATTAGAAAAGAGTTCAAGTACAGACGGCAGCACATCAAGTTACCCCAATCTGTCAAATTTCCCCAATTGAAAGTGAACCTTATGCCTGTGTGATGATAAAGTTGAAAATCTATAAAAGAAATTTGACAGATTGGGGAAGCTGGATGTGCTGGCGTCTGTACTTCCAAACTTTGAGAATATTGAAAAATTTTCCTAACAGAAGAATTCCTAAACCACTTTTTGGCCGATCCGCGATTTAACCCAAACAATCACCTAACACGTATGGGCATGAGAAAATAATAGGTAAGTATAATACAAAATGACAATGAGTACTTTGAAATAGTTTTTTATTCGTTCGTCTGTGAGAAATATTGAAACAAAAGGCTATGTAACTTATTTAAGAATCTAAGTGCTTGTTTAATCCAGATCAATGCAGAATATGAATATTTTTGTCATAAAATAACTAGTAGATGGCATCTAAATAAAAAACTTGACAGTGCTACAACATATTTACTTCGATGTTTTTCTGTTCATATGATATTTAATTGTCTATTTCTATATTTATTTACTTGTAAACTCATATCGAAACGATCTGTAAAGTGTCACTAAACAATATAATGTTGTGTTAATTGGTGAAAGGCATAAATTTTAATAAAAGTAAGAAACATTATTATTAATTGTAAAAACATAATAATATCCAATACAAAGTACCATAAAAAAAACAAGCATCAACTAAAACATATAAAATAAATATATAATAATAAATAAATAAAAAAAGGTTTTTATACACGTAGACTTTAAAAAAGCGCTTGTAAATAGTCAGAACATATTCGTAGTAATATATAATTAATTTATAATTATTTCAAGGTACATACAGATATTTAGGTACACGGATTGTAGGAAATAATTTACAATAAGATTTATTTTATAACAGTAATGATATTTAACTAACTTAAATTAAGTTATTGTCAAGGATCATGTATAGGTTTAATTATCAAAATTTTAAATTTTAGCTATATTTTTACTACATATTGTCGAATGGTTCTGTCTATATTAAGGTACGAATTAAATGTTATTATTATGGCGGACCTTGTGTTTATAATTTCAACTATAACCTATTTTTTTTTTACTGTCCTGTTGGTCTCGGGGTTAGTGACCCTGACTACTAAGCCCCAGGTCGTGGGTTCGAGCACCACCCAGGACAAATCTTTGTGCGATGTGCACCATTATTTGGTCTGTGTCTAGGTGTAATTTATCTTTATTATGAATGTATGTATGTATTATATATAGTTAAAATGTATGACGGGCTGGTTGGCGTGGTTGGTAAATACTTGCCTTTCACGACGCACGTCGTGGTATTATTATTATTTAGAAAAATATAATTTAGAAATATATAATGTATGCGATCAGATGGCAGTATGTGAATTATTGTCCCAAAATATTTATTATTCGTAATCGAAAAGTATTTACAATTTCTACGGTTTCTACAAATTGGGCCCCATATTTCAATAGGCAGTCGACCTATCCATAAAACTTTTATAAGCTTAAAATGTAAATTAGGCTATTTTTGAATAACAATACGCTTCGCCAGTACAATGGCAAGTGGTGAAGCATTACTCACTCATTGACTACATGTTACGAATGCCAGAGGATGTGATAAAGGACGTATCTTTTCCTGATATACCTAGCTTCCCTTCATTCTAACAATTTCAATGATTGTTATATTATCTATTGTTTTGCTTATTTACCAACACGTAAAGAAAACGTTTACAAATTTACTTGTGTATCCAGAAAATAATCTCTATAAAATATGTATATACATATCGTCATCATGTCATCCGAATAACGTCCACTGCTGGACAAAGGTCTTCCCAAAAGATTTCCAGAATAGAGTTGTGTGCATCATCTGTAAGGATATGCGATAATTGCCACGATTGGCAGACGAGTTGGCGATCGCAGTATGATGGTCATAGTACACAGAGAGACGCTGCTGCCCGTTCTCTGGGAGATATTCCCTCGGGACAAATTCTACGCCCCTCCACGGGAAAAGATGTGGTAGCGATAATGAAATTTATTCAGCACTTGGGTATTTACATACACTTGTACTTGTCAAGCTCACAATGTATTACATAAACACAGTTTAAAAACAGTAATTAAAGCAACGAAATATTTTGCATTAGTCTGTCCGTGCTGACTGTTTCGTCACATATATTTTTAATATCCTTAAATCTATACATATAATAAAATCGTAGGAAAGTCAAACTGTACATTGAATATTTTTTAAAAAGGATAATTGGGGCGTCATCTAAGATCGATATCGAAGCCAAAAATATAGTTTTAAGAATGTTTGTCTCAAAAAGTACTGCATTGATTTCCTTCAAATTTTGCATGAATATTACTAAGAGGTCGGGTCATGATATAGGCTAACATATTATCACGCGGTCACCTACGGGGAGGAGCTATTAAATTTATAAAAATTAACGCGGGTACAACCGCGGGGCACAGCTAGTAAATAATAAATAGCAAGTTACTAAGCTATTATTATTACATTTAGCAATAGTTATTAAAATTTAAGAATTGAAAACAACGAGCGTGGCTAGCGCAAAAGGCTCTCAATTATGATATTCTATGCCATCATCTACACAGCTTATGTATATATGTATATGTTTATAAGTTTTCTTGTTGCCATAGTGCAGGCTCTGCGTAATTTGGGATAAGATGGCAGTATGCTACTTGTCCCAAGATATTTATTTAATCAAATTTAACCATCGCAATAAGACAGTTAAGTAAGTGGTCTACCTTTGAAGGCTTAATAATGATAATGCCAGAGTGCACTGTATGAAACCAGTTTAAAAATTTAAATCAGTCTGGAAATTATAACTTTGAAATGTGAAAATTCGCCTCGCCGGCGGCCAATAGTCACAAACCTGTTCGTGAATAACGACAAGTGTTTAGCGGTTGACTCATTATTTGTTTTATAAGTATTATTTGGAATGACGCATTAGCTAACTTAGAACCTTGAAACTCTTAAAGCTAAAGTATAGTATCGGTCAATTGAGATACAAGACCTTGAATTGTTTTATTTCTGTGGAACTAATTCCGATTGAGAATGTTACTTTGCGCCCACGGCTTCATCCCTTCCGAACGGTACTCATTGCTGGATGAAGGAAATAATTAATACTATGTGTTTTATCAGTTGAACTTATACATGGTTATTTGTAAAACACCAACAACCTCGCAGGAATAGATAGCTAACACCATAAGCATCAACTTTTGTTCTACGAGTTCGGACATAACTCAATCGACGGCTGACGACTAGAGAATTGGGTCAAGTTCAAAGGCGCTGCACCCGTTCCCCGCGCCCTCGCAAGTCTATATTTACGTAATCTTTGCGATGCGCGTAGATTTACATAAACATTCAAGCGAGAAATTAAATAACTACTTACATATAAATATGTAATAAATTATGAAATTTTGCAGAGCAAAAGTTGTTGATTTTGATGACCTCTAGTCCTGTGAGGTTGTTGCTGTTTTACAAGTTTTAGAGAGGTAGGGTACAGGGTTCAATCGCTCGAAGAGCAGCCCGACTGGGGAAGTACCTCCACCTTACAGAAGACATTTTTTAATAATAACTTTAATAATTTTATTGTTGTGTTTCTGCGTGTGAGTAAGGTCGCCAGAGCTCATTGGGGCGGCGGGAAGTGTGTGCAACACTTCCTTGCTGACTCTTAAAGGCTGGCAACGCACCAGCGACTCCTCTGGTGTTGCGAGTGTCCATGGGCGGCGGTGATCCCTAACCATCGGGTGACCCACTTTCTCGTTTGTCCTCTGATATATAAAAAAGTAACCCTGTATGTATTACAGATATTTTACAATGCCCGCGTAGTCGACTATAAACTATGCCCTC
The DNA here is from genome assembly GCA_951640165.1 of Pseudoips prasinana. Lineage (NCBI taxonomy): Eukaryota > Metazoa > Arthropoda > Insecta > Lepidoptera > Nolidae > Pseudoips > Pseudoips prasinana. Next base: position 8,377,648 of record OX621259.1, on the reverse strand, counting down.
TCAATGAAAGCCCTGAAGTGGGACAGGAAGAATTCGATTGACTGAATAGAAAAAACAACCATACAACGCATTAATTCATTGTTCTATTTTCCTCCAGTGCTAATACCTATAAACAATAATTAAATTAATGAAACAAAGAAATCATTATATATATACTACGACGTTGTTAAGTTGCCCCGTAGTCTTTACGACTGTTGTCTAATGACAACAGTTGCGACCGACTGGTTAACAGACCCTCCGACAGAAACACGGATCAATGAATCTTATGAATTACTCAATGAAACAAACAGAGCCAATAAACTATCCTTTCCCCTCTCTCTCTCGACATTTTAACCGATAGTGAATGAAAAATAAATATCTGGTATTTAATTTATAATGATAGTTGAAATCTGAATAAATTTTACAGCAAAGTTACATAAATAATAGTACTTTAACGCTTCAATAAATAGCATAAAAAGCTTACGTAGCGTGACACCGTGTGACATAACTTTAGCACTATTAAAATTCAGTACTGTTTCAAAGCATAATTTGAGCTAAGCACAAAAGTATTCGTACAAAATATTAGTAAAAATATTCAGCCTAGTGGTTAATGACTTGACTGCTAAGCTAGAGATCGTAGATTTGATCCCCGCCCAGGACAAATCTTTGAGCACATTTATTTGTTCTGTGTTGTATAATATGTATGTATTCAAAAATAAATAAATATATTTATCAGGTGTCTGGTTGCGATAGTACAGGCTCTGCCTAGTTTGGGATCAGATGGCACATTTATTTTTCGGTTAAAATAAAAATTGCTTTTATTTTTTTATTCTTGTTTATTTATAGGACATTGTTCACACACTGCCATCTGATCGAACAATTTTCTTCTACGTTGGAATCGTTTAAAAATCCCCACCTGAGCAGGTTTTCCTTACTTTGACCAACCTGGGTTCCAGATTAGCCACGGCAACTTGTGTCCAGGCGGAAGATTTTCGGCTGGAGGGACGAATGGGATGGGTAGGCATTGAGGCAAGCTAGCAGTTTCTAAATTAATACATACATACATATTATAATTAAATTACACCCAGACAGAGAACAAATAATGGTCCTCATCACACAATGATATATCCTGGGCGGGGAATCGAACATATGAACTCAAATTGTTGTCTTCATCACTAAACATGACAATGACCTTAACCAAATACGTCGCACGATGTCTTTGTGCAAAATATACGCCCAGTTCATCTCAAACCGCATATTTATGAATGTATCACAGATAAAGTAGCAAACACGTCACAGTTTCTTGATAAATCAGGTTAATTGTAGCTCTCGGGCACGTCCGAGTCATTTAAAAGTGTTTGCAGAAATCTGAACAGATACAATGCCTTTGTGTATTCTTTGGGCTAGCTAGCTATAGGCACCAAGCTTGGAAAAACATGATATTGGTTTTTCTTTTGTGTCTATGTCATGCTTTAACAGTTATAGTTCCGTATTTTTTATTTAATACAATTTTTTCTCACTTAAATAATCTATAGGGTTAGAGGCAAGTACCTAGACTACTACACTAGACACTAGTGCGGGCCTTGTTTAAAAAAGGTTTAAATCATTTATTCTCATAAAAGACAGAGCCACTTACATGAGAATATAACTATACATTTGGCAAATTTAATAAAGGTAACCGTCACCGAATTATACATAATATAGGTATCCTTTTTAGGAAGGTATGTGTGATAGACACTCCACAGTTTTCATCTCAAATGTTGAGATTACGCTGAAGATTTAACAGGGTAACGTTCCATTATATATTCAAACAGTTGAGCCCGAAAACTGCCGAATGAGTTAACATTTTTTAAATAGGAGGGTAATTGGTTGAATAGTTGTGCTCCCTCATAGAACAGAACGAATCGTTGGAAACAACACACTAGAACAACTACACCAGTTTAGAAACCTATCATCTAATGAGTGACAGATGACGTCATGACCCGAGTTTATGCAACGCTCACAAGCCGGTTCCACGTTAATGGACGTTTCTTCATAAAGTCATAATAGCTATAACGTACAGCACTCGGCAGTGTCGTATCACCATTATACCCACGTGGGACTAACAAGACGGCGTAAAATATCATCACTACATCTCATCCCGTGGGGGGCGTAGAAATCGTCCCGAGGGAATACCTACCAGAGAACGGGCAGCAGCGTTTTCCGTCTGCCAAGCGTGGCAATTGTGGCACGTTAGTGGACGTAATTTAGCTAACATGGTAGGACTAACATTATCATTTACCCAAATCTATCGATATATGTATATATTAGGGTCCCGTACTAAAATGGGAAGCTCAGGGCGCGATCCGAATTTACTTGTATATGAGTAACAAAATTAATTGTAAAACATTTAAGTAGGGCACGGAACTCCCGAAGCGGAGGTCCATCCCACACTTGGGAACTTTTTTACGATATGTCTGTAATCAAGCATAAAGTAGACCTGGAGATATATAACATAGTTGCATAATTCATTAGTTAAAAAATATCTGAAATCATCAAACGTCGTGCAAATTTCTTGCATCTTTTTAAGGAAATTGTTACTAACACACACTATGGACGTTGTCTGAATTAAATATAGTATATTATTATTATTATTGCACAAGTTTTCTATGCTTTAAATTTTGAATTAAGTTTGCCAAAGAAAAATTTATTTTCACACACTTTGTCTATCCACTACGCTTAAGCTATATTAACGAACGAACGAACACGAAACCCTAATCGCCTCGATACGTATCTTATTAGTAATTAATAATGCGCATATTTACTAATTATTCAACTTTAATAAATAATGTTTTCCTGTAATTAATTCCTACTCACGCAATGACCAGAGATAAAACCAATATATGTAGATCATAGATACAGTGCTTGGATAGGTTGGATGTATCATTTTATAATGTGTACCCAGTGCTCTTATTACTATATTTATATTATATTGTTGTATATTATTTTGACTGGACTGTTGGCCTATTGGTTAGTGATCTTTACTGCAAAGCCAGGACAAATCTTTGTGTGATGAGTTTAGAGACACAATTATTTATTGTGTCTAGGTGTATTTTATCTATATGTATGTATTTAGAAAAGTATGTTTATCAATCGTCTGGTGGCCGTAGCAGACTCTGCCTACTTTGATATCAGATGGCACTGTGTTAGTGTCCCAAGAATTTATTATATAGATATAGAGGTATGTTAGGTCTTGGGTGTTCAACCAAGATTCTCAGAGACAGGACGAAAAAAAATTATATTGGGATATTTCTGGCACGAAAAATCATACAGTAGCGGCACGTATTTGGAAATTACCGCACACATCGCGGTAACAATATGCCCTGCGTAGTTGGCTAGTCTACATTAAGACTGGCCGCCGACAATAAAAACATAATACGACTTTGTCATACAAAACCGCCATAAGAAACTTGAAATGTATATTCCGGAAGATCGGAATTAGCGAACGGATTTCTCAAACAACCTGTTTCCAAGTATTTTCGTTTCCAAGAAGTCAACAAAGAAAACAGTTCTGTATTTGAATGTGTGCGTAAAAAATCTAAACGCATGAGACATATTGCGCGGGAGCTGCCAGCTGACACCGCCACGTAATGAGCAAATAATAATAACAGTGCTATCAGCACCAACATTAAAACACATGAAACATTGGATTTTCAACCTTATCCGCTGGTGTTAAGGATTAAAACAACAGCGAATTTTGCGTGGTAAGGTTTAATGTATTTACATGCGGGCCCGTAGTGATGTGAACGGAAATGTGATAGTCGATATTTGTCACAGGTTGTCAAGTTGGAACAACTAACGTTAAATATAAAGCACTATCAGTTTAATTTTTCTTGTAGTTGTTCCAACTTATAAGAGTATTACTAACTAATAATATAATGTCGGCCGGTTGGCGCAGTTGGTATCTAAATCCTTGCCTTTCACGCCGCAGGTCGTGGGTTGGGTCGTGGGTTGGGCTGGGTGGTGGTTGGTTTGGCTGGGTGTAATTATTTATATAAGTACCTATGTATTTACAAAAGAATAGTAGTATATGTAATATATCAGTTATCCGGTTTCCGTAGTATCAGATGGCCGTGTATGAATAATATCTAAGAAAATTAACATGTTTAATGTCTTTTGGATCAGTAAATAGCCACTCTAATGAACTGTGCAGCAAATAGTCTAGTGAGTAAAATGACATAGTAAGAATGGTCTTACACTATGACTCAAAGCCACAAAAAACAGTGGTACTCAATGATAAAGCTTTGAGCGATGAGGCCTAGGCACGTGTCGCGAAGCGTAGCTATTCTACTTCCCGCCAGATTACACACATAGCTGTATATAAATATTTGTTATAACAGGATATATTATAATATTTATGACAATATAACACATCATCATATAAGCCGAAAGACGTCCACTGCTGCACAAAGGCCTCCTCTAAGGATCCGATGGGTTCCCAATATTATATAATACAATATTTATTTGGCATAACTAATTTACAGTTACCCCGAATAATTACTGCAGTTAATTAATTATATGAAATTTCGACCAAAAATCATATACCGACTATCCGAAACACAAACAAAGGAGCCATGTATAGACAAAAAAAGACGAACTAACAATGGTATTCGAGATACCAGTTATTTTGAATTGTTTTGAATTTATCTGCCAAATATTTTCTGGGTATTAGAAATTCTAAAAACTGGTAAACTAGAAATCACTTTAGCCGGTCTAGTTAGATAACAACAAATTATATAATTATACTTTTGTTTCAGCATTTAAATTTTTATATTATGTAATGAAAGGAAAGATCATAAAAATGTATTAGGCTAATACATTTTTATGATCTTTCCTTTTTTCTTTTCTTTTTTTCCTTAAAATAAAATGTCTAATTCGCAAAGTCTATTTTCCATTCCAACAATGTCTCATAGTTGGTAATTAGATTTCTACTTAAATACATCATAAACATAATCCTACAACAAAAAGATAAGCTACTTTACACCCTTTTCAATGTCTCCAAATTGTGACTAATGAGAGAACAAAAAAACAATGATGAGATTAACAATGATCATCCTATTGATTTAACATTCAACTGCTTCCTCCAAGTCATGGTTACAGATCAACGAACAATGCAAAATTAATTATACGGAATCTTAAGGACAAACTTAAAAATGAAGATAGAATTTCGCATTACATTTACAGTTAAGTTCGCATACGGGGTAGACGTTTAAGAGAGTCTTTAAGTTAAATAAAGTTGTTTAATAGTCATCGATATACATTAGTGGTACATCCCTAGCGCGGCCCCACTCGTTGTGTACGGCCGGTCCCCTCACTTCGCATTCGTCAGTGTAACTCGTGCCGCGTTACAAAGCGTTTCACCACAGTGCGCCACTATGAGACTCGCAGCGCTTTTCGCGCTGTTCGCCCTAACATTGGCCACGGAGCTAAGTCCCGTGGACCATGTACGCAAGAACCTGTACGACATGGAAGAAGAGTTATGGAGGAATGTGACAGATCCGCTGTGGAGGGATTCTGGATACGGCGACGTCGAACTAACAAAGGCTTTCGTAGCTTTGAATGAGAAAATCGAAATGTTCCCTCAAACTAAGAGGCTCACGGTAAATTCGTGGGTATGGAAGAAAGTATCAGAGAAGTTGCAAGTTATAGATGGCTTTTACAAGAACTTTATGGAGTTTGTGAGGCACCAGGCGTCCCCGCTCGCTGTGCCAGCGCCCGTGCGGGAATGGCTGGACATGGCTGAATCGGTTCTGATGGACCCGAAGGCTTCTGTAGCTCAATCCGTGAGGAAACTACATGGACTACTGGAACACGGCGATTTGTTTAGATCTGTCCTCCAGGTAACAATATAAATTGTCATAAAAAGAGGTGGAAGGTAGGCCTTTTATGGACATGTTTGCAATGAGTCAGTGACCCGGTGGATATGAGAAACAATGGAATTCGTTTACTGTTACGTTATAATAACATCATAATTTTCGTGTGTAAGCTGCAGGCACTGCTGTTTACTTAACAAATCTATTGAGTAATCGAATTCGCATCGGTTGCAGTGTCCTCATTATTGCCTTTGAGTTCAATTCGCACTAAGCTACAGTTGTGTAGAAGAAATATTACATCGATATCGATAGCTCAAGCTCGTACTTATCTGTCATAGCGTAAATATCATATTATACGGGTAATTAAACGCTAATCTAAACATAAATATTTAACATTATTTAGGACAGCCGTTGTTGATCTAACAAGTAGCTATATTATTATTTTAAACGCTCTATTCGGTAACGTATAGAATAGCTATTCAATAGGAGGTCGCATTGTTTATTTATTAAACGTACAGACAACGGCATGGGAAAGTTAAACTACCTATCTATAATTGGACTATTGATACCGTGACTAAATTGTCAAGAGGCTTCATTCATACTTTTACAAAAGATACTTGCTTGATACCGATTAAAAATGTCTCTAGCCTTTTTTGTACCACTAATTTAGCTAACAAGCCGTGTGATAGCACGCGGTTAACATAGTCTTTACACCCTTGCAATACTCGTTGCAGCTAATAAATAACATTAAATGTACCTATTCTGTTAGGTGGCAGTCAGCTCTTTAAACGAAGAAGCCTTATATAATTGTGTTCTTGTTGTAAGATGAGATATAAAATACCGAGCGTAGACGTAATTGAATTAAATAGGCAAGATACATACATATACAAACTCACGCCTGTTTCCCAGTGGGGTAGGCAGAGACCACGGATTTCCATTTACACGATACTTGCACACCTTTTTTGCCTTGTAAGAAGTATACCTGTCTTGTGTGAATTATACAAGGGGCAGACCCCTTCGAACAGTTTCTGAGATGTTCTCAAGAAATTACCCAAACTGATTGAAGTATATATTGAGAGTAAATAGGCCAGATAATTATATCTACCCAATCCAGTTTAGTGTCCCACATATTATAGTATAAAAATGCTATCATACATAGGCCTAGAGCTATATCAACATAACAATATTGTCAATTACATTTTATATAGATTACAAATAATAACGGAAGACGGTATACAAGGAAAATCAATCAATTACATAAATAATTCCATACAATGCCGAGGCAACAACGCATGTTATGTAAATATCTATACCTATAGGCACGCGTTCTGTAATATATACCTACTCATCATCATGTCATCCTATTGACGTCCACAGATGAACAAAGGCTTCGCCAAAAAAAAAATCCACAATATAGTTGTGTCCATCATTTGGAGGGAAATGCGATAATCGCCGCGCTTGACAAACGGGTTGGCGATCGCAGTATGATGGTCATTAGTACACAGAGAGACGCTGCTGCCCGTTCTCAGGGAGATATTCCTTCGGGACGACTTGTACAGCCCCCACGGGATCCGATGGGGAGGTGATATTCATCACAGTAACTAGGCAACTACTTCAATAATCATAACCAGATGATTTCACCGGTACTATTGATGATTTTGCCATACCTACTATTGGAATCAAATATAACAGCTCACTTAGGACCCTTAACTTGATCCGCGGTGCTTTTACAGCTGGCTTCTCTAGTTGCAAATCTCTCATTTTATGAGGCTATAACCTCTTTACATCATTCTGTCTCCCGCTTTGCTCTGGAGGGAAGTGGAACTATTCATTTTCTAACTCCTCCTTTTTCTCTTTCTGATTAAACTCGTTGCGGGATCCAAGACAGTTAAAGTGATTCCCCGGGACATGCCTGAGCTTCACCGCTCAGTGCCGTTTCATTGTGTGCCACTGTTGATCCTGGCTTACAGGAGTTGCAGTGGTGGGTAAGAGAGAGGGACTAGTCCCGATTAAAAAAAAGTCTATTGATGATGATGACCGCCAAAGTGGTTTAATTTCAGAGCGTCTCCGTGCTTCGGAGGGCACGTAAAGCTGTCGGTCCCGGTTGTAACCATTAGGCAATAGTCGTTAAGCCATGCCAGACGCCTACTGGGCGGCTTGAACAACTCTGACACTAGGGTAACCACTGCCCATACGATAAGTAACTTCAATAATTTTTGAGTTAATCCTACACAAGACGTTTTAAGCGTTCTTTCATCGGCAGATGTCAATTTATGAACTTATATTTTCGTATTTTTTACAAGGTTATGACAATATCCAATTTTATAGTTTCGCGCAAATTCGCCCGATACCAAGTACGGGTCAAAATGGAATAAACAAAAAACTATCAAAACGAATAAAAAAATCAGGGTAAGATTTAACGACATCATTAAGTAAACTGTAAATATTAACTTTATGATTAATAATGAAAGACAACATTGGATTTTCTTATCACAAAAGCGCTACAGATAAAAAATCAATTATAATTGTGTACTAGTAATTATGCGAGATTCTTGTTTTACGCAGTTTTTATATATGACTTCGCTTTTTTTTATATCGAGTAAAAGTAGTTAATGTGTGTCAATGATTTTAAAAAAATGTAAGTTACTTTTATATACAACCATTTTTGGTGGAAACTTGCGGTGAACTATAAATTTGTATGTATGATCATGCAAACAAACGGCAGACAGTATTTTTTTGGTATTGTATGCCATTTCAATTATTATTGATATTAAAGGCGAACACAAACTCGCTACAATCCAATCTTAATATTATAAATGCGAAAGTTTGTGAGTATGTACATATGTATGGATGTTTAGGCTAGGCACATAAGCTATAATCACACTAATATTATAAAAGCGAAAGTTTGTGAGAGTGTTAGTGTGTATGTTTGTTACGTCTTCACGTCTAAACGGCTGAAGCCATTTCAATAAAAGTTGGTATGGAGTTAGCTGACATCCTGGATTAACAACGCATAGGCAAGGCAAGGCATAATAATATTAGACGCGGGTAAAACGGCGGGCCGCAGCTAGTTTCATAAATGCGAAATATTGTGAGTATGAATGTGTGGATATTTGGTACTCTTTCACGCAAAAACTACGAAAGGGATTTCGATGAAACGTTGTAGTAATATAGCTTATAGATCCGAATAACACAGGCTATAATTTAAAGCGAGTGAAACCGCGGGGCACAGCTTGTATGAAAACAGGACCTCGTGTCACTTATTTTAATACTGGTAATGAAGATCATTTAGTTTTTATTGGTTTTAATTACTGGAGTGGTGTATGACCGCTTTCATGTCAACTAAACAGAGAAATAAAATTATTTAACTGTGTTAATTAAAAATATAGAACACGTAATACACAATTAAAATTAATATAACATAGAAATAGAACATATTATTATTATTTATTTAAAAAACTAAATTTATATCGGACCATACTTAAAACATCCGTTGTCTCTGCCTACCTCTCTGGGAAACAGGCGTGAGTCTAGGAACTCAAAACATTTTTTTTACTAATGTCAACGTCCGAATAAGGAAAATGAATCCCTGTATCCCTATTTGTGAATTGGGGTCAAGGCAAAGTTCATTGACGTAACATTGGGGATATGTTGGCTTGTGCGCATTCAGACTTGATTCCAGGGCACTTAGGTATACCAGCCAGGACTTATGATGGAGTTATTCTAAAACTCGTTGGCCTCACTGTTTGGAGAACCTGAACGGTTAACAAGATTACTACAATACGAGTCGCTCTTGACCTATTTATACTAAGTCGTAACAAAACAAAAACCTATAAATTTCTATGAAGTCCTAATACCTCCAACAAAATCATAACTTCAGTTAAAATTGTAATTAATTTAAACATGCGCTTGCGCAGACAGCGTTTCATATCTATGAATAATAGATTCAAACGGGTGATAGAAAGTTAAAATACAATATAAAATAGCTCGGAAGCATCCGTTTATCAATTAATCACTAAGAAAATTAATCCCTGTATCGTGAGATACTTTCTCACTCAGAACAACTTCTTATGGATCACACAAATAGTTGTCCTGTGCTGGAATCGAACCCGGTAAACGAAGTGGCGAGGCGACTTAACCGCGGTGCCACACATACAGTCAAACAAAAAAATCACAAGTAACGTAAAAATCACATTATAAACAATAAATACATACAGGCGAATTGAAACTCCTACTAATTATTAAAAAAATACATAATATATTCTCAAATTGCCTTATTTCCACTAATAAATAAATAATTGTTGTTAATAAATTAAATAACTACCAGTGTAATATGAATATTACACTGGTAGTTGAGTGAACTGAACTCCAACAGGATATTTATTCTGATGTTCAAATACAACCAAAATAAACAACTCAAACCAGATAAAAACAGAACACTGTCCCAGTTTTCCTAGAATCTCATGGCGGCTAGCACACATATTGAATCATTTTAAACCTGATTTCATACGATATCTATACAGTACACAAACACTAGGTATTATCATTGTGAGAAGTTTGCACAATTTATATGAATATATCATTATGCTTATTGCCTATTTAGGTAATTTGCTTCCACGACCCACATTAACGCATAAACACTGCATAAACTTATAAATCATTTTCATCATCAACTGTTAAAAGTCAACTGCTGGACAAAAGCCTCCCTCAAGAATCATCTTGAGGACATATGCCATAATCGCCACGCTTGGCAGACGGGTTGGCGATCGCAGTATGATGGTCATAGTACGCAGAGAGACGATGTCGCCTGTCCTCTGGTAGATATTCCCTCGGGTCGTCTTCTATGCCCCCCAGGGGATGAGATCTGGTGATGACAACTAATTAGCTAGACTATCGAGGCAATCATATTATAGTGCATAACACACACGAGCAATATATATTATGTTCACGAGCCGGTTGGCGTGGTTGCTAAATGCTTGCCTTTCCGCCGGAGGTCGTGGGTTCGATTCCTACCCAGGACAGATATTTGTGTGCACAAGTATATATCTGTTTGTCCTGAGTCTTGGTGTAATTATCTACCTTTATATAATTATGTATTTACAGAAGAAAAGTAGTATATGTATATAAAATATTCTATACCCTAACAGCTGGTAGAGTAAAGAATACTTTCCTAGCAAAAAACAACACAACATCAGCATAATAATAATGACACAATAACGATGACTAGTAAAACACAACAATACATATTTTCCTTACATTACATCAATAGCAAACAAAATATTAATGCAATTAATCATTCAATTTCAGGAGGAGGACTCTGATGTCTGCGACCTGCAAATGTCTCCTCACCAGTTGATCTACGACATGTACAACACGATAGCACTGACAGAGATCAAGGGCTACGCCATGATGCAGTTCTCCTGGATGCTCCTCAGGATATATGGACGAGGTAACAACCACTCTGGATATCAACTGATGTCAATTAGCATTCAATTGACGAGTTGAGGGTGCATCAATTTGGAATCGCTACAGGACGTAGTAAATTGACACTAAAACTGATCCGTCTCCTGTAGTAAGTGAAGATGATGCGCCTAGGCAGTGGAGTGGCCCGCTAAGTAGATATGATGCATTGTTTGTGAATTGGGGTCAAGGTAGAGGACATTGACGTATACATTGCGGATATGTTGACTTGAGTGCAGTCAGATTTTATTCCAGTGCACTTATACCAGCTAGGACTTATGATGCAGTTATTCTAAAACTGTTTGAATCTGAATCGTTAACAAGGTTACTGCGAGTACTATACGAAGCGCTCTTGACCTATTTATACTAAGCCGTAACAAAACATCCATCCATCCAAAATTTAAGTTCTTGGCACTTGTCTGTGTAGCATTCTCCATTTAGCAAAACAAAAACTTAGTCCTAATATCTCAAATAAAATCATAATTTTCTGAATTGAAATTAACTTAAACATGCGCTTGCGCAGAGAGCGTTTAATATTTTCCTCTATTATTCAAAAGGGAGATAGAAAGATAAGATGCAATATAAAATAGCTCCGAAGCATCCAATTAGATTATATCAATTAATTTAAATGCAGGCGTGATGGGAGAAAAAAAACGGTAATTATAAAAGCTTAACTAATTATAGTTACCGTGTAATTTAAACTTATAAATGATGACGTTAATTTATAAACGAGTCCTCTTAAGAGACATTCCTAGCCACCAGTCTCTCTCATCTATTAACCTGTATTTTAAGACTACTACTATGCGCGATTCTATTTTGAGGATAAACCATTTTTCTGCAAGACTTTTGATGATTTTATTTTAATAATTAATTATGCTACAATTTGCTGACAAAGTATCTGGATACAATTAGCCATGAAACAACATACATTTTACGGCAAATTATATCCCAATCCTTTAGAAGGATTTTTTTTAAACTAAACCTAGAGATATATATTCGTGCAAATTTATAGCACAGCTTTCCAATAATTTTGTAATTAATAAATAATAGTAATATTTTGTTAGGTATAAACATAAAATATTTGCTGTACGGAGACTCGATCCTATCCTACATATGCATAAACCGTTAAAATATATTTATACAGTAAATAAATAAATAATCGTTTACATTTCAATATTGCCGATTGTGGTAGAAAAAGAGAATTGTATTTTACTCACAATAACATTCAACATATGCCCTTGAAATTACTTATTAAGAAAGGTTAGATGAAATTTCTCCATTTTGTCTCTAATAATCTGTAATGAGCCGCTGGATGCGGGCAGCGCAGGATCGGCAATTGTGGAGATCCTTGGTGGAGGCCTTTGTCCAGCAGTGGACGTCTTTCGGTTGATATGATGAATCTTGTAATAATGACATTCGCTATAAACACTCGCGTCAATTCGAGCCGTATGTATATCATCGTAATACAATAAAGGCAGATTGATATGCAAAACATTCAAATTAAGCTATCGCGTATGTATATTGTTAGTATAACGTTCCCACTTAAATGTGAGTCAAGGAAAACGAAGTCGGAAGTAATAATAAAGAAGTCGATTCGTTAATTAATTACAATTACGTAGACACGGCTACATATCAAGCTATCCATTTCCAATATTAGCTGATCTCGCGTTGTATAGGATTTCCAAAAAATGAGAGGTCGGTTTATATTGGAAATGTATAGCTTGATATGTAGCCGCATGTACCAATATGCGCCCTCCAATTATTATAAAGTTAAACGAGACGTGAAGGTTAACTTCTATTTCTTCGACAAAAATATTTACTGTTTTCACTGGAAATATATTGGGTTTCCCCAATTTCTGGCAAACAAATACTTTATTTTTGTCGTTAATGTGTTCTGAGAAACTTAAATTGACATCTAATTCTAAAGTAACAATTTCTATGAATAGACTGCGTAAAATTATATGCCTAAACGTATATTTATCGCATCGTAGTTCCGAAAGGGAGAAACCGATTCCAATACGATCTTAATGATTGCTTCATCAAAATCCGTTAAGCTATTTTTGAACTGAGTGAGATTACGAAGTCATTTCTTAGGCGACTCAAGTAGTTCGCACATTTCCTGAATGGCTGAACCGATCTTCTTAAATTTAACAAAGTGGTAGGGACCATATTCGTGAGTGCATATTTGAATTCATAAAAATCAGACACACTACTGAGGAATAATCACCGAAAAAGAAACAAATTTCCCATTGAAATCAATGTAAAAATATAGATATCTGCTTAACTAATAATAATAGTTACTGTAGGCAAGGTTATTTTAATATATTAACTAAAATACTGACAGACTCTTAAAGCAAAATATGCAATTATAATATTGATGCGATTATAACGAAGTAAATAACATATTTATATAAGTAAAGTTTAATCACTTATTATTCCTACATATGTCAGTAATGAATAATAATAATTATAATCCGTATTACCATAACATATGTACTAGTAACCACAATATGTATAATTATTTTGTTGTCATTGGCCACAAGATGACGTAGTGCAAGATTAAATATAAAATGTACAGACGCCAGCACATCCAGCGACTCCAATCTGTCAAATTGCTTTTATAATTTTCAATTTTATCACTTAAGTATAAGGTTCACTTTCAATTGGGGAAATTTGTCGAGTGGGGTATCTTGATGTGCTGGTGTCTGTACATCATGTCAGCCGAAAAACATCCACTGTTTATGAAAGTCCTCCGCACAATAGAATTGGTCCATAATCGCCACGCTTGGCAGGTAGCTTGGCTTGGTTTATGATGGTCTTAATACACAGAGAGACACCGCTGCCCGGTCTCTGATAGATATTCCCTCGAGATTATTTTCTGTATGGCCTTACTAACATTATTATGAAAAATGTTTTAATTGTAACAATTCCAATAAGCCGCGCACTACCGTTCTGTGGAATCAATTAACTGTGGAGGTATTTCCGATCCGGTATGAAATGGAAACCTTCAAGAATCGCTTCTTGAAGGTTTCCATCTCGCTCGCGCCTATTCTGTTCTTAAAGGCCGGCAACGCACTTGCGGCTCCTCTGGTGTTGCGATCAAGTACTATCAGGTGACCCACTTGCTTGTTTGCCATCCTATTTTATAAATAAAAAAAAATGTCTAGCTCACTCTAATTTTCGTTCTCCTTTAACAATAATTAAATGCTTTAGACATATTAATCCTACTATAAATTCACACTTATGTATTCTTAGAGCTTTTATTTAACTGTTGAACTGCAATAGCCTTCATGTCATTGCACTTTACGACCTTTTTATGACTAACCAATAAAGTGATGCCATTCGTTCACAGGCAATTTTACGCAGGAAGCAAGCCTAACGAGACAGAGGTACGCGGAGAGGACGGGCCAGACGGCAGCGGCCGCGAGGTCGGCACTCGCTATGGCGAAGAGGGATCTGTACCGGTGTGAACCCAGCACACATACCAGCGGTATGTTCTGTACTATATTATTAGAGTATTAGTACCAACAAGTTGACTGCCTCGTAAATCAAAATTTATTCGTAAACCCGATGTTATGTACTTGTAACCAATGTTAACACTTTCCCGGGCTATATCGCCCGAGAAAGTGTTAACACCGTATTTTGAGCTATATTGGCTTGAAATAAAGTTCAATACCAATAATTTGAAAGCTATGGTTAATACCGAACTATCACCAATTCCAGAGACCTACGCTGAGGTGACAAGACTGTTGCAAGGCTACGTCGAAAACGAAGTGGACTTAAATGGGGACCAGACGTGTAAAGAGAACTGTGCGTACTATAACCTGGCCGAGAACCACGGCTGCTTCAAGGAGCAGTTCTGCTCGAAACAGACCAAGTGCAACGGCAGGATCCTTGACTGCCAGTACGTCGATTCGGACATGTGGGTCTGCCCTGCGGTGAGTTCTAAATACAGAATTACTTAGTCAGCACTTAAGGTAGTCTTTCTTTTTTTTATATATAATAGGATGGCAAACGAGTAAGTGGGTCCTGATCGTAACTTATCACCGCCGCCCATCGCCCAGAGGAGCCGCAAGTGCGTTGCTGACCTTTAAGAAAGGAATAAATAGGCTCGCTTCTTGAAGGTTGCCATGTCATACCGGTTCGAGACATATATTCGGATCCTCAAGAAAAACGACCTGCAGAATTTAGTCTGAATATTTTGAAGATCATCCCATAATTATAAAGAGTATTCACTAGCTGTACCCATCTAGGTGGAATATGTGGTGTAACCCATACGATGTTACTACTTATGAACCTGTCCTGTATGCCACAGAACCTGCAAATATCTGCCACCAAAATAATTTAAAGTAGAATAGGTGTATTTTTACACACATTACTTTCGCACATAAACGTAAATTACCAGCTTTTGAAGTGATCTCATTATCGTTAATGGCACGATAACGTCAAACATCAGATATAATTCTAGTATATTGCGAGTGGCTAGTTTAATCCAGACTAAAGTCCAGCTGACTCCACTTACATACCAATTGGAGTCCTAATAATGCTTCTCATCGGTCCGTAAGTGATCGGTGAGGTTAAGCAACGATGCTCACGGTCAGTACAGTTTTCATTTCATACAACTCTTGTCCATCCTAAGGTTGTCTGTAAGAAATCGCAGCCAGCGATAAGACCGCCATTTGAAATCGCAGCCAGCGATAAGACCACCATTTGTACATTATTATGCTACTATTT
This sequence comes from Pseudoips prasinana, assembly GCA_951640165.1. Taxonomy (NCBI): domain Eukaryota; kingdom Metazoa; phylum Arthropoda; class Insecta; order Lepidoptera; family Nolidae; genus Pseudoips; species Pseudoips prasinana. Next base: position 8,361,623 of record OX621259.1, on the reverse strand, counting down.
GCCAATTGTACTATTATAATTTGTATGTTGTTGCTTTGTATTATTTCTTCAGGTGTACAATAAGGAGTTTATCTATCTATCTATGTTCTATTTTTGTAATTCATATTGTGTACAATAAAGACTATTGTATTGTATTATAATTCCAGGTTGAGAGCAGTTACAGGCGGTACGAATGGATCGAATACGAGAACGGCAGAACTTTGGGCAAGGTTGGGTATTGCAGACTCGGAACGACTAAGGTAACACTTTTGTTTTAATCATTGCACTTAGTAAATACTTAGTACCATATCTTTAGGTACAGACGCCAGCACATTAAGCTACCCCAATCTGTCTATTTCCCCAATTGAAAGTGAACCTTATGCTTATGTGATAAAGTTGAAAATCTATAAAAGACAGATTGGGGTAGTTAGATGTGCTGGCGTCTGTACAATGAAGATAATAATATCACTTGCATGTTTAATTAACCCCATTTTAGACATTGATGAAGACATATACATGTATTTAATTCAGCTCAAAATTACTACCAACATAATAAAATAATGTACTCGTAGCCGAATTTCGGCTACGGCGGCCAGTCTCAATAGAGATTAGCCATCACAGTCATAGTGTGTGCGCAAACAACACAGGAGCGCTTTCTATTCCATCACTCTCATGATCCGATGAGACGCCTAGCGACCCGACCGGAAAGAGGTCAGGTACTGGACCGACGGCTTTATTACCGACGGATTTTTACAATTTCTCTGTATAATGTATATAGGTGGACTCCTGGTGGCGCTGGTTGTTCTGGCACTGTTCCTACTGCATGTGTCTGTGTGACGATGCCAGCTTCTCCTCTCACCGCTACTTCAGTCTTCGCGAAGCCACCTCAGACATCAGCAACAACAAGTTAGTCCCTTGATTGTTCGGATCACCCGCACACTTGGGACTATGAAACTACCCTAGCATGAACGACCCAAATTAAGAAGCAATTTTTAAGAGACAACGCCCACATTAGGGAAATAAATCCTCTGTGTACTGTCGGGGTACTTTACAAACACATAAATGACGGACACGAAGTACATCCAACATCAGAACAATCATTTATGGGTCACACAAATAGTTGTTATGCGCGGGAATCGAACTCGGGACCAGAAGTGGCGAGGCGACTGTCTTAACCACTTCGCCACACGTGCAGTCAAGACCGCCAAATATGTTACATTATTTGTTTTTTTTTTCCTCCAAAGGTCGACTCCTGGTGGAGATGGTCGCTAACTCATTGCTCCTATTGCTTCTGTCTTTGCGAAGACAAGGGAAAAGACGCACATCGTTTCTTCAGCTTACGAGAAGCGGTTGCAGATATAGAGAGGAACAAGTCAGTACTAGGGGATGTTGGGACTAAACAGACTTACTGACACATTAATATTAACACTTTCGCAGCCACGCCATGAACTCGGCAGTCGGGTGTTGGGCATGCCAACATGTCTGGCATGGCACCGAAAGTGTTAAGCGTAATAACCGAAAAACCCGAGTTAGCTGTTAAGTACTAGCCAATTCGCTCGCATGCTATATAAGTGTGTAAGTGAGATGGAGTGGTTTTACAGCTAATTAGGATAACTTGTACATAACTTTTGGGATATACTATTAGCTTGCTGTCTTTACTGCTTCCTGGAACTATCTTAATTTGTCCTAATATGGGTGCAATGTGTCCTAACTTTAATCTATTGTTTTAACAGTACTGGTGTGCGGGTGGTCTGATATCATAACATTTTATGGCCTCAAATTTAATATAGACAAAATAACTAACACGGTATTAAAATGTTTCAGGGTTGTGACTGGTATCCGTTTCATAAAGCTGAACAGAGTTTTCCACCTACAAATATACGAGGGTACTTTGGCTGAACGAGGTTTTGTTGAATCATCTGAGGAGGTCAAAGTGCAGCCGTTTAACCCATCGACAGTTGGAGTAAGAGAGGGAGTGGATTATCACCAACTCACTTATGAGAAACGTGCTATCGACTTGGATGAGTTGGATTCACCTCAAGGACATGTTTTAACTGGCGCAAGGTGAGTAATATATTATATTGCGAATCATTCCTGGTCGCCTAAGCTTCTACCTATACCAGAATACATGGCCAATTACACCATGGTTTAAGTCGCGCATTTAAATAATTTCAGATCTTAAAGGCATGTTAACAGAAGAGCGGACACAAGACACTTTTAATTTCAAAAGTTTCCATTTTAATATTTCTCTTTCTTTCTAGGTTCCGTATGATTGGTGCCCACCTGCACTTTGAGATCCGTTCGACACCATTCAACTACACAACGGGTAAGCTGTACCCCGAGAAGAGTCAATGGATCAGCAACGACAACACCGAAGGATCTAGTGTACCGAGGTAAGCATACAACATAATATATTTGTCATACATCATCATCATCATCATATCAACCGAAAGGCCTCCCCCAAAGATCTCTACAATTACCGGTCTTGTGCTATCCGCATCCAGCGGTTTCGTTCATGTTATTAGGCAATAATAATTTCTCCACATGTCAAATTCGATGTTATTAGACAATATTGTTTCTGTATTTTTATAACCTTTATTGAATGAAAAGCTAACATTCAGAAAGGGGCTTCTAAAAAATTCACAAACCGAAAATCGGGAAATAATTCACTCACGGCTGATTTCAAATTAAGCATAGCTTGTACTATGAAAATCAGATAGCTGAGGTACTTCAGATACAACTATTTTTTGTAAACACATACTTATATCGATAATTACACCCAGACGCAGTACAAACAGACATATTCACGCACGCAAATATATGTCCTGGGTGGTAATCGAACCCACGACCATTGAAAGGCAAATATCCACAAACCACACCAACAGGCCCGTCAAAAATTGATTTCAGGGATGTTATGGATATATCTGGATACGGATATAAGAATAATATTATAGCAGTTTTGGATACGGTTACGGCTGTATAATTATTTGGATTATCCGTTAGTTTCGGATAATTTCGGTTACGAATATTCCATTTTAAAGGTAAATTGCAAATATTGCATGCATAATTAATTTGGTACTCTTTCTAGGTCATTATTTGGCATTACAATCAGTCATATTGTTAATTCAGCTATCTACAAAATTTTAGTTGTATCTAGAACAAGATGTAATAAGAAAAATTGTAATCAAATACTAATTATAATCTTAACAAAAACCTTATCGATTGCCTGGAAAAGATCGCTTTAACGATAAGGCCGCCATTAACATTACTGTTGTTTATTTTACTGAATTGTAAATTATGTGACACAATAAATGGTACTTATTATTATTATTACCTTTTTCAGTTAAGTAATAATAAAACGTTATTATTAATAATGTCTTTCTAGTAACTATTATTCAATACAAAACCAATTCATATACAATTTCTTTGTACTTATCACTGTATTTTGATTTATAATGAAGTTTCAACGAAGTAGTACCATCTGCTTTCCGCGAAAAGTTTTTATCAGCTTGTGTTAAAAATTTGCAGAATCTGCACTAAACTTGATCAAAACATGTCCAAATGAAACTAGAGTTAGGCCGATATGATGATGATGAGTTTCATCTATACAAGTGTATCTAATTTTGATGATATTAAAGATTCTTATTTTTGGATAAAGAAGACGGAAGGTAGATAGTAGAACACCAAAGTCATAGAGTTTCTTTATTTGCGCTCATGAGACTTTTTATTTTAAATTTATTTTTAGGGCAACAAACATTTACACTAGGGGTATAATAAATAACTTAAATGTTAAAAGTAACTTACAGTGGAACCAGCCCCGTCATCCCCAAATATTTTTTACAATTTTGTACCCAATATATATCCTTTACAAGTATACACTAAAGTAGTATGATAGAAGTGAGAATCATTTAGATGTTTTCTATGTATATAAGTATTTATCTATCTATATAAGTATGTATATCGTCGCCTGGTACCCATAGTACAAGCTTTGCTTAGTTTGGGGCTAGGATGATCTGTGTGACATTGTCCCTAAATATTATTATTATTAGTAAGCTATATTAAATAACACTGAAACAAAAATATGAATCCCATTATACAAAATAAAATAAGTTAATCTACTCTTAATATGGAGCAAGACCTTATGAAGAAAATATTATTCATAACACTTTTTTTTATTTCCTAGGTCCCGCTTGAACCTGTACAAGCCAGACGTCCCAACGCGGGTGCACACGCCCCAGCGGATCGACTCCAAACACGACCAGTACATAGAATTCACCCACACTGACTTCGACGCAGACGCAGCGCAAACTACTGTACCATTCATGGACATACAGCCTGTACTCCCTAGCAAAGGTGAGAGGAAATATTTCCCACTTTTTTATACACTAACAGGTCTGCAAACGAGCAAGCAACCTGATAACTCGTTGCCAACCCATCGCCTATCCCGAATATTAAATATACGCAAAGATCAGAGAGCGGGTAGGTGTTTTATCTGCACTCAACTCACTCGGAGGGCACGTAAAGCATTCAGACTTGTACCTGACCTCTTTACGGTGGTCGCTAGTCGTCCCATCGGATGATGTGAGTGATGGAATAGAAAGAGCCCCCGTGCTTGCGCACACACTTGTGGACTCTTTTACTGAGACTGGCCGCCTTGACCGAAATTCTACCAAAAGGGCTTAGTGTGAGAACTCTGGGTCAGTGTCCGCCATAATAAGACAGTCTATAGTAATATAACATTAATAACTGCCAACAATAATTGAACAATCTTATCGCAACAACTGATTTGTCACAGGCAATATTGATAAACTAGTTTAAAGCATGACTTGATGTGTATTGAGAACTAATCATAGATAACTATGCTCATGTGAAACGCAATTTAACTTAAACTTGACTTAAAGATCAAATTACATGTCACACAAATATTTGACCTGTGTGGGAAACTGGGAATCGAACCCACGACCTGCGGCGTGAAAAGCAAGCATTTATCAACAACGCCAACAATGCGAACGTTTAAGATTGCGTTATTTTTAAAGATTAATGATTGTACCCTAAATCGGCATGTATGAAGAATATAATGACAGTAAACAAGGCAAAAGAGGTGTGCAAATATCGTCACAAATGGAAATCCGTTGTGTCAGCCTAACCCTCTGGGAAACAGGCGTGAGTTTATGTACATATGTATGTGATAATAATGTTTAAGTTGTTGGTTAACCAAATCTATACATATAATAAAATCGTAGGAAAGTAAAAACTGTACATTGAATATTTTTTTTAAAGGATACATGGGGCGTGATCTACAGTCGATATGGAAGCCAAAAATATAGATTTTAGAATTTTTTTGTTTGTCTGTATGTATGTCCGGGCTAAACTCAAAAAGTACTGCATGGATTTACTTCAAATTTTGCATTAATATTACTAAGAGGTCGGGTCAACATATAGGCTACATGATAATTTATAAAATTTTACGCGGGTAACACTGCGGGGCATAGCTAGTAACTAATATAAAATGTTAAAATCTGTTCTGTTTCCAGCGATGAACGCGAAGGGTGCGACCCTGAACAGCGGCGCGGGGCTGTACCACCGCGGCGCGCGCGGCTCGGGCGGCTTCATCGGCCTCAAGCTGCGCACCTACGACTACGCGCCGCACGTGCGCGCCGAGCCGCCGCCCGCAGACTTCGCCGAAGAAGCCACCGACACAACGGAATTTACACCCCTCGTCAATTAGAATAGGATCCCTTTTTGTATACTCTTATTATTTCCTAATGTAGTGTAATTACTGACTTTTGATAATACTACGTACTTTTTTTAAGATTTAGTTATTGTGTTTTATTTGGATTAATAAACCAATTGGATGAGATAAAGACGGTAATTAAAACCTACGAGAATAGACACCTTACTTATAAAAATAATGAGACGGTGATTAACTAAGCGCTGTTTTGTCTATGGTATCAAAATATATTTAATTATTTATCCGGCCACAGGCTAACTACAATAATAAGATATACAATAATTAATGTTTGTCTGTATGTCCTTTATAGAATCGTAAACTATGCATTTGATCATGTGATGATCGAAAAATACGACCAATCTCCAACAGAATCTCTACTATCGTTCTAATGCATTTCATATATTAATAAAGTTTAACCGCGGGGCACAGCTAATATAAATAATTATGGACGCTATTCTCATTCTTACAAAAGACCTCACACATTATTCCAAAAATCTAAACTGTCTTATTTGAACATGACAATTCTATTTAAAGATAATCATGTCAATTTCCAAATTGACATGATTTCCTTTCATCTATACAAAATTTCATTATAAAAATTATTTTTTATACGGATGTGTACTAATTTTTATAAGTAAGGAGGCTATGCAAAGGGTGTACTCACCCGGTCAATTGCCTTTATACAGATTTTTATTTTTTATCTCATCTGGTTGACTGAAGATCAGTATATGTTTAGTACGCCTAAACTAAAATGAACGCCATATTGACTATTATATAATATTTTGAACAGAATATTCAAAGTAAATGATTAAATCGCGAATGATCAAGAATAATTCAACATGCGCGTTCATTTTTAGATTATAAGAAGTAAGTGTGATTTGGACAATAAAAGAGATATGCCCATTATGACTGGCCGACAAGACGATTAGACGGTAGTAAAGATGGCGATAGTCAGCTTTATCGACTAGTAACCGACTAGTCTGCACATCTCTAGAAATTATAAAAAAAAATAGATTTTGCAATCCTTGTTTGTGGATAGCCTGGATAAAAATGTTTTACTTATATGTATTTAGTTCTTAGTTTTTAAGTAAATGGGTAATCGTCGAAATGTCAAATGATCTACTACTGATATAGAATGAAATGTAATGTTTTATAAATAAAAAATATAATTTCTCCTTTTCCCCATGATATTAAGCAGCAAAAGATGTCGTGACAATAACTTATATAAATATTAGGACGCAAATTAGCTTCAGGGTGTGACAAAACCCAAATTAGTTCACGTTTTTTAACCCTTAACTAGGATTTGCTATATTTCTTTTTTATTGTTTTTGGACCGTATTCTAAGGTAATAAGGTTGAAATTTATACGGTTCGGTACTGTACATAGATTGTTTAGCGGTTAACATAATTTATACACAGGTTTACTTGTAAAAACACCAACAACCCCGCTGTACTAGATAGTTAACACCATAAGCAACAACTTTTGTTCTACAACTTTTGATAATTTATTAGATTTTATATTCATACAAAAATAAGTATTAATTTAATTTCTCGCTTGAGGGTTTATAACTCTACGCGCATTGCAGAGATTACTACTACCAATATGCAGCAAGGTTCCCAAATTTGCCTACACCAAGCCGTGAAATTAACCAGATAAATATCTGGCGAAGAAAGTGTGATTATTATTAGCAGCGAGCGTCGTATGAATGAAACATAGACCTACAAATGTAACGACAGTGCAACAAAAACTTCTAAAATTTTTAATTTTTTTTTTTTATGTATTGAGTTATGTCCGAATTCCTAGAACAGTTTTACTTATGATTTTATCTATCTAGTCATGCGAGGTTGCTGGTGTTTTTCAAGTAAACCTGTATACATATATCAAGTTTTGAGTATATTCTAAGGAACTTCATTGATTCCCAAACACGACATAACTTATTTTGTTCTGTGGAAAAATATCACTGTCTATTGTGCTTGAAACACAATAATTTAGAAAAAAATGCGGTCAATTTAAAATTTAGAAAATTTTGCGGTCAATTTATAATATTTTTTTTAGACTAATTGGCGGTCAATCTAATTTTAATATTTTAGAAAAATTTATGGTCATTTTAAAGTATTTTTTTTATTTCTGCGGCTAATTTAAATATAAATTAGCAGCCCATTTATTGGTCGTTATGTTTATATATTGCCCTCAAGAATGATTTTGTTAACTTTTACTCTATATTTAAACTTGCTGTGAAGACTATTTGTTTATTTTCCTTACAACCGTATTTGTCATGTACATAGCTTGTAAAAGCGGGATTTGCGTAAAAACCGCTTACGACATGTTTTGTCTCATACACTTGAGTGTAAAATGACAATTTAAAAGTCAAAGCTAATAAGTGTCTTAATATTTTTATAAGTAAAGGATAAAAATTAAGTAAATACTAGTATATGGATAAGCAGTGGTATTCAATATTTGATGGACACAGTTAAATTGGATGATTAATGATCCCAATTTCTAGTCTACGCACGATGAGAACAAAGTTTAGAATAATAAAAGTAATAAATGTAATTGTTTTTATGACTTTTATTTACTACCCAAACCTAAGCTTTGCGAAGTATATTGATAATACAATACGAATAATCTCAAAAATAGAAAATCATGTAATTGTCCGGCGGGTTTCGAATCCTTTAATAATCCGGGTTATGCCCGGATAATCCTTTAATAATAATGTTGCTCACCGAACGACATCACAAGGGCTGCTTATAAAAGCATGTTAATAGATGACTAGAAATGTATAAAATTGACTATTACATTGTAACTTTTCCATCGCAATAGGTTCCCTGTAATGGTGGAAATAAATTGCAAACAATGCTATAAAAATATGAATAATAATAATAATCACACTAATTTTATAAAGGCGAAAGTTTGTGACTGAGAGAGGTGTATGTTTGCGATTTTAAAAAATTTGGTATGCTGTTAGCTTACACCCTGGATTAACACATAGTCTATAATTTATAAAGTGTAACGTGAGTAAAACCGCGGGCACAGCTAATAATAATATAATTCGATCTGAGCGGTGATGATATGATGACTCTATAAGGCCTGCTGTGAGGTGGCTTTACTGCGTCATATCCACGGAAACTACCGTTTTAATGTTCATTACGTATTCAAATAGTGAATTTGGTAAAATTAGATATGCTCATTTACTATACTTTAAATATTATTATTTCCATTAAAGGCAAGGAAAAGTAAGTAATTAGTTTTGTAAGGGTTGTAGTTGGTAACTCTGTACACCGATTTGGTATGAACTTAGTAAGTTAAGTGAACAAAACTACCTTCCACTAAGATTCAATAGTTGAGTTTATTTAAGTTATAAGTAAATTACAGTAACTGTACTGTAATTTACTTATAACTTAAATAAACTCAACTAGAGTAGAAGGCGATTATTTCTCTCAATAGTTGTTGATAGCTACACAGTTATAAATTCACTATATTTAAATTGGTTAGTCATGCTATTTTATATTGATAAATTATGACGCGCATCGCATCGTTAGCCTAAAGTAGGTTGCAGAGTAAGCAGAAAAATGTACGACGATAAGACCGTACAAGTTTCCTTCCCAATTTCTTTCTCTTAATTAAATTTCTATTCATTTAATTACGATCCAATCACTCCAAAAAAAAAATTCTAGTCTTTAAGTTAAAAGGTAAACAGAAAGCTTTGTACTTGTATAAACAGGGTTACATCTAAAACACCAACAACCTCGCAGTACTAGATAGCTGACACGGTAATCAACAACTTTAGTTCTACAACTTTTGATAATTTGTTATATTTTATTTTCATACAAAAATAATTTAATGTCCCGCATAAATGTTTATAACTCTACGAGAATCGCAAAGTCACTCACACGCACACGCACGCGATCTTAGCGTCGTTCGCGCGTCGTCCTTTCGTTTATGAATGAAACATAGACCTACAAATGTCACGACAGTACAACAACTTTTAAAATATTTTTTTTCATGTGTTGAGATATGTGCGAACTAAGGCAAAAGTTGTCGCTTATGAAGTTAGCAAGCTAGTCCTACGAGACTGTTGGTGTTTTACTAATAATCCTGTGTTTCTGTAATGTAAGACTTATTTTATTTCAAAACATTTGGGAAATTTTAACACCTGCATCAAGTTGAATAATGTTAAAGTAAGGTAGCGTAAAATATCATGTTTAACTGAATTCCTTTTTTCTAATTTCAATATAAATATCTGTCACAACTTTTATTTTTATTTGTTATCTATGGTTTCTACAAATATGAACTACCTATTCTAAGACTCGTGGCTCTCTGGAATGAGGTCACTTTACAATGTATAAGGATGTCGCTCATAAACGCGTGTAGTGTCGGTAATCAGTGCATTCTATATATCATTCCGTATGCGTATGCCCGGTGTCGTATTCTAAAGGTTACTTATCATAAAAATTGCACTTTGACATCTCGTTTGAGGTGTTTACCCCGTCGGAGATTCAAATAAAATACCAACCTACCAGCAGTAAAGTGGAACATCACATACCTGCACTCTGAGGGGGTGCACGGCCAGCAGCGCCAGCAGGTCGTGCGGCGGCAGCACGTCGGCCGCGCGCACGCCCATGGCGCGCGTGCCGGCGCACAGGAACGCGCCCAGGTAGCGGTGCAGCGGGAAGTGGAACATCACATACCTGCACTCTGAGGGGGTGCACGGCCAGCAGCGCCAGCAGGTCGTGCGGCGGCAGCACGTCGGCCGCGCGCACGCCCATGGCGCGCGTGCCGGCGCACAGGAACGCGCCCAGGTAGCGGTGCAGCGGGAAGTGGAACATCACATACCTGCACTCTGAGGGGGTGCACGGCCAGCAGCGCCAGCAGGTCGTGCGGCGGCAGCACGTCGGCCGCGCGCACGCCCATGGCGCGCGTGCCGGCGCACAGGAACGCGCCCAGGTAGCGGTGCAGCGGGAAGTGGAACATCACATACCTGCACTCTGAGGGGGTGCACGGCCAGCAGCGCCAGCAGGTCGTGCGGCGGCAGCACGTCGGCCGCGCGCACGCCCATGGCGCGCGTGCCGGCGCACAGGAACGCGCCCAGGTAGCGGTGCAGCGGGAAGTGGAACATCACATACCTGCACTCTGAGGGGGTGCACGGCCAGCAGCGCCAGCAGGTCGTGCGGCGGCAGCACGTCGGCCGCGCGCACGCCCATGGCGCGCGTGCCGGCGCACAGGAACGCGCCCAGGTAGCGGTGCAGCGGGAAGTGGAACATCACATACCTGCACTCTGAGGGGGTGCACGGCCAGCAGCGCCAGCAGGTCGTGCGGCGGCAGCACGTCGGCCGCGCGCACGCCCATGGCGCGCGTGCCGGCGCACAGGAACGCGCCCAGGTAGCGGTGCAGCGGGAAGTGGAACATCACATACCTGCACTCTGAGGGGGTGCACGGCCAGCAGCGCCAGCAGGTCGTGCGGCGGCAGCACGTCGGCCGCGCGCACGCCCATGGCGCGCGTGCCGGCGCACAGGAACGCGCCCAGGTAGCGGTGCAGCGGGAAGTGGAACATCACATACCTGCACTCTGAGGGGGTGCACGGCCAGCAGCGCCAGCAGGTCGTGCGGCGGCAGCACGTCGGCCGCGCGCACGCCCATGGCGCGCGTGCCGGCGCACAGGAACGCGCCCAGGTAGCGGTGCAGCGGGAAGTGGAACATCACATACCTGCACTCTGAGGGGGTGCACGGCCAGCAGCGCCAGCAGGTCGTGCGGCGGCAGCACGTCGGCCGCGCGCACGCCCATGGCGCGCGTGCCGGCGCACAGGAACGCGCCCAGGTAGCGGTGCAGCGGGAAGTGGAACGACGCGTGCATCACCTCCGACTAGAGACAAAATACACATATTTCAAAAACCGTTAGAAATTTCTTAACCGATAACACATATATACAATATAACAGAATACCTGCCATCATTTAGAGAGGTTTTGCCATAATCCTGTACAAGATTAGAATATCTCTCAAAAAACAAAAAACCACACCAATCCTACGGGCTCGTCACAAGTTATTTAACTATAATAAATAATAATAATAAAATAAATATTTATTTTCTCTTCACAATAGTTGGTACAATTTTATAATAGTTACATGACGCTTACAATCTATGCATGACCTAACATTGTGAGAGATTGGTGCCTGAAGTAGGTTCGTTAAAACCTGTATCACAGGTCACCAAGGCCCTCCTGTAGCTAAAGTACATATAAAGAGGTAGCGGTCTGGTTAAGGTAAACAGAAAACAATATAACCATAATGAAAACAAGGTACTAATAATAACAAAAATAAAAAAAAAGACTGTATAAATAATTTAGTTAGGCCAGATTGAGTTAATGTATGTGAGTGAGTGTGTATGTCTATGTGTATGTATGTGAGTGAGTGTGTGTGTCTGTGTAGATGTGTGAGTGAGTGTGTAGTTGTGTTATGAATAATGAGTGTGTAAGGGTTTGCGAGTAGAGAAATAGAATAGACTATCCGGAGTAGCAACTGAAGAGGTCAGATTACGGGAAACATCAGATTCTCAGTTTCATCGTAGTTCAGTGTTTTAAGATAGACCGAGACAGTAGATTTACAATTTGGTGCATTTAAGGGATAAATATTTAAAGAAGTATTTAACTTATTATAAAGGTATGGGCCTAAGAAGTTGAAGAATCTGTGTGCCAGTGATGTGTAATAAGGTTGGGTCGCACAGACCTTGCCCTTGCGACGCTTGTCCTTCATTCGTATTGGCTCATAAGGTGTTAGTGAATGTTGTTTGAGAATGGTATGGAATATGAAGGACTTTCGAACCGTGAGGATATCCCAGTCTCTGTACAGCTCCGTAGTAGGGAATCGATATGGCAGTCCTGCACCCACCTTGAGGATCGCACGCTGTGTCCTTTCAACTTCAATTAGAAATGATTTGGCTGCACCACCCCAGCATGAGATACAATAGTCAGTGAGAGATTGGCATGTGGCATAGTAAACCATTTTTAAGATTCGTCGATCGGCAACGTGTCTTAAAGTTTTAAACATAAAAATTAATTTCCGCAATCGACCGACTAGATTGTTAATATGGTACTTGAAAGTTAGACACTGGTCCACTGTAATGCCGAGGTACTTAACGCAGTCCGACCGTTCAAGTGAAGTACATGAACATTGCGAGCGCGCATGCCCGCAAGTATGGGCCGTAATGGCAAAAGTAGGCGAGGGCAAGAGGTCAAGTCTGTGGGCATACGTAATGTATGTAGTTTTGTTTACGTTTAGGGTTAGAGAGTTATATTGGAGCCATTCACTGACGCTGTTTACACCAGTCTGGGCAAAGCTGAAAACCTCATCCCAGCTGCCTCCATAGAAGGAAAGTGCTGTGTCATCGGCGAAAGTGACAATTTTTCCATTTAGTAGTTGGATCTGGCAGAGGTCATTAATATACATAAGAAACAACGTGGGTCCGATGATGCTCCCCTGCGGAACGCCATATTCAATTGGCAGCTCCTTACTAATTCTCTGACCAATCTTGACACTCTGTCCTCTGTTGGAGAGGTAATTTGTCATAAGTTTAAGGGGAGTACCCCTTATACCATAGTGTTCTAATTTTTTTATCAGCAGTGGAATAGAGACCGTGTCGAAAGCCTTTGCTAAATCTAGGAAGACCGTTAGAAATTTTTGTTTTTTGTCTATATTTGCAACGATCGAGTGTAAGAGATCGTGTACTGCGTCACTGGTGGACTTGCCGCGACGAAAACCAAACTGATTGGTCGAGAGGATGTTGTTATTCTCTAAAAATGTAACCAGTCGGTTATTTATAAGGCGCTCTAATATCTTAGATAATGTAGGCAGAATGGAGATTGGTCGAAAGTTTTCGACACGGTCTCTCTCGCTCCGTCATACTAGAAGGTCAAGCGCCACAAGCATGGCACAGAAGTGTGGCGGTGCTTTTCTTCAAAAAGGGCAACAAAACCCTATTGAAGGATTAAAGACCTGCACTTCTGAGCCATGTTTACAAGTTGTTTGCTCGCGCGCAGGTTTGACGACTTCTAGCCTCCCGAATCAGCTGCTTTCCGACATGGCTTTAGCACCATACACCACATACTGCAACAAGTTATATAGAAGGCACGTTTGTGTTACACAAGAAGTACGTTTGTGGACTATGCGAAAGCCTTTGATTCGACCGAACCCTGAGCCGTGCTGAGTTCTCTCGAAAGGTGCCATATCGACTACCGGTATATCCTTTGTATGAAAACGCCACTATGTCTCCAGGACCAGAACTCAAAACCTATCCACTTACAGCGAGGCGTGAGATAGGGAGATGTTAGATCTTCGAAACTGTTCACCGCTGCATTGGAAGATATCTTCGAGTTTCTGGTCTGGTAACGCTTTGGCATCAATGTCAATGGCGAATACATATATCAACTTCATTTGCTGATGATATAGTAGACATGGCTGAGACCTTGGAAGATGGAAAACCTCGGTAAATACCGAGGTCTTCCATCTCGATGACCTAAGCAGCGTTTCTCAACAAGTAGGTCTGAAAATGAACATGGATAAGACGAAAATCGTGTCGGACATCCATGAAGGTTGGAGATTCTGCACCCTGCTTCTGTCCTTGGTGAACTATATTTACCTAGGACAGATGTTCCAACTAGGTGGATTCCACTTCGAGAAGGAGGTCAATTGTGGAATGCAACTCGGCTGGACAGCGTTTGGGAAGCTACGTAATATCTTCTCGCCCAAAATGCCGCAGTGTCCCAAGTCGGAAGTGTTTGTTGCCAGTGATGGCTTACGGAACAGAGACGTGGTCGCTTATCAGAAGACTCAGAGTCATCCAAAAAGCAATGGAGAGGGCTATGCTCGGAATTATACTGCGAGATCTAATCAAAACTGTCGAAATCCGCAGGCGAAATGTTGAAAGTCACCGACATAGCGCGAAGAATTGCAAAGCTGATGTGGCAGTGGGCGGGGCACATAGCTGGACCGATAATCTTGTGAGAATCGCTGGATACGGGTTGCGACAGACCGGAAACTATGGAGATCTTCGCCAAGTGCGACGATTGTTGCAGGCCGCAAGCGGCTTGCGGGCTCACGTTTTGGTTTGTACGTTCCACATGGTACAGTAAATTTTTGTGACATCGAGTGAGGTCACTCGTCTTCATTTTTATGCAGTGACTAATTTTCGCCAGACACATTTATTTATTTAGGCAAAAACAGTCTTACATAAATATTGTTACAAATAGAAATACAAACAGACCTAATCTATACAAATAAATAAAATTGGAGTGTCTGTTTGTAATATTGAAATAACCGGTTAATACTACATAAATATGAATATATATACGGTACATACACCAAAATATCATTTTTTACAATTTTTGTCTGTCTGCCTGCCTGTTTGTTCCGGCTAATCTCTGAAACGGCTGGACCGATTTTGACGGGACTTTTATTGGCAGGTAGCTGATGTAATAAGGAGTAACTTAGGCTACTTTTATTTTAGAAAAAGTCATTTATTTTACTAAAAAAAAACTAATTAACACGCGGACGAAGTCGCGGGCACAGCTAGTAAGCCATATAATTGCACAAACTTTAATTACCTACGCAAACTAAAATGACGGACAAAAGATAAGATAAAATAGAGTTAATCCTTACACAATTATCAAGCATATTGAAAAATATAAACATTTTTTTTTAGATGTATACATGCTTCATATATATATATATGTGGATTAGTTTTATAATTTTGGTTTTTTAATATGTTATCTGTGTAATTTTAGCTATCTGTAGTGAGCAGACTTGGAATGTCAGAAGAGAAAAAGA
Source organism: Pseudoips prasinana (assembly GCA_951640165.1). Taxonomy (NCBI): domain Eukaryota; kingdom Metazoa; phylum Arthropoda; class Insecta; order Lepidoptera; family Nolidae; genus Pseudoips; species Pseudoips prasinana. The sequence goes on along the minus strand of OX621259.1, from coordinate 8,346,097 downwards.
TTTATAAGACGTAAGATTTGTTCTTAAATAAAAATAAATAAAGTGATAAAATTTACTTCAATTTTCTATTGAGCCACATCCCCACAACTTTTGGGGGCTCGTCCGGGATGTGAAACAATATTTGAAGTGAATCGAAGACGAAAACCAAAGATACATCCAATAAAAAAGTGCCGGTTCATATTAGCTTGGGACGCCATTGTGATCGTCATTCCATACCGTTTTACCGACGCGCGCACCGCTAGCAACGACAACACGGCGAAAGAAGTTAGCAACGAGTGACAATGAAGACAATGTCATGTCTACTAAAATGGTAGCTTTCGAAAACCTATAATTATTGAGATTATTTTTATGAAGACTGAAGATTAACTTAATTTCGATACTGATGAAGGAGCCATCATTTTGTACGACTACCAGAAGAAGAAAATCTCAGAGTTCTAAGCCCGACATAAGTATTACTACCATGATGCCGTTAAAAAAAGATGACAAAGAACGCGAAGATGAAGACATTAAGGTACAGATTTCTTTCAATGATTTGGAAAAGTCGATGAATATTTTTACTGGAGACGACACCTACCCTATTGAGACATTTATCGATGAATTCGAAGATACTGCTCAACTTATGAAGTGGAGTAAATTCGAGAAGTTGATTTATGCTAAACGACTCTTGGATGGAACCGCAAAACTTTTTCTGAGATCTATAGGAAAGGTTAAAGACTACGCAAGCTTGAAGCAAGCCCTTAAAGAAGAATTCGGACCTAAGATTAACAGCGCAATAATACATAAGAACCTTGCCGCGCGTAAAATGAAAAATGATGAAACCTATCAACAATATTTTTTGACTATTAAAGAGTTGGCACTCCATGGCAATATTGAAGATGCTGCACTGATAGAGTATGTCATTGATGGTATTCGTGATCTAGAGACTAATAAAACCATTCTGTATGGTGTTTCTAAAATCCTTTATGTCCGTGGACATAAAGGATTTTAGAAAGAAATTGGACATCTACAGTAACTTTAGAAAGAAAGTGCAGAGTAAAACTGCACAAGTTGATCATTCATCTACTCATCATTCAGGCCGTGAAACAACTCACGTGAAAAGATGTTTCAACTGTGGTGAATTAGGCCATCGATCACCATCCTGTTCGAAGGGGATCAAATGTTTTAAATGTAATGAATTTGGGCACAAATCTACTGAATTTACAAATATTCAACATAAGAAGTCACTCAATATACGGAATGAAGGAAAAGAGGAGCATATGGAACAAAATAAAGATAAGAAGGAGAAAGTTCCCTACAAGAAGATAATGATTAATGGAATAGACTTTATAGCTCTCATTGATACCGGAAGTGACGTAAACCTAATTATAGAATCAGAATTTGAGAAGATTAAGGATAGCATTGAAGACTACAAATTGAAATCAACATGCCTAAGAGGAATAGCAGAGAATAAGGTTGATACGCAAGGAATGTTTTCAGCCATAGTTCAGATTGACCAGTACCATGTGGTGTTAAAGTTCTGTGTCGTGAAGGACCATGACATACCCGTAACTATTCCGATTGGAAATCCTATACTCAAAGACTTTGAGGTACATTTTACTCCCGATGGTATCTTTATGGATAAAATTATGAACCTCACTCTTTTAGTCGAAGCTAATCGAGAATATGCTATAGAAGAATCTAACTATGAAGAAAGAATTCATAAGATATGTAAAGAATATGCACCTAATAATAAGTGTATAGAAGATTATATTCGTGATAATGAAGTGAGACCATCGAAAGACAAAATTAATGCCGTCGCAAAGTTTAGGCAACCAAAAAACGTGAAAGCTGTTCAGTCATTCTTAGAACATAGACCAGGATCCAGAATGAAGCACGCTGATGCATTAAGTAGGTATCCAGTCTGTCTAATGATCGCAGAAACTACAGCACGCATTAAAAAAACTCAAGATGAAGATGCTTACATAAAAGCATTTAAGAAAATTCTAGAAAAAGAATCTTATCAAGATTATATTTTACAAAAAGACATACTTTATAAGGAAATAAACGGTACTAGACTAATTGTGGTACCCAAGAAAATGCAATTCGAAATAATAAGAAGGAATCATGACCGAGGACATTTTGGAGTTGCAAAGACTGAAGAATTAATTAAAAGAGAATTTTATATAGACAGTTTACAAGATAAAATTAGAACAATTATAACAAATTGCGTCGAGTGTATCTTGGTATCAAATAAAAGTGATGACAGTCAAGAAGGTGGGAAATGGGGAAGCACCCATTAATACTTCAACTTCTGCGGATTTGATGAAAGCGTGGAATGCCCTAGAAGAAGGAAGTTCATCTGGGACAGATGATAAGCAGGATGACCGTGTGGATTAGTTTTATAATTTTGGTTTTTTTATAAGTTATCTGTGTAATTTTAGCTATCTGTAGTGAGCAGACTTGGAATGTCAGAAGAGAAAAAGATTTATAAGACGTAAGATTTGTTCTTAAATAAAAATAAATAAAGTGATAAAATTTACTTCAATTTTCTATTGAGCCACATCCCCATATATATATATATATATATATATATATATATATATCCGTATATCTAGATCCGTACATACATTCTGTATTGTATTAATATTATTATTTTATTTTAATGAGTTTATTACCTTTTCCCTGAATTGTGGCAACTTATCAAAAAATATATCTACGTTATCCATATGTTTGTTATAACAATTACATGAGCATCTGAAGAAGGCATTTTTAGCATAATTGGTATGACAAAAAGGAATAGAAAATGTATCTTTAGAACGTGATTGACGTGAGGATGAGTATCGAGGCACTTTAAATTGAATATTTTCCAAAAGAGCTGTTGAGTTAATATGGTTATTTATAATTTTATATAGGAAGATACAGTCCATAAGATTTCGTCGTGTGCTAAGGAAAATCATTTTGTGTTCGTTAATTCTCTCTGCGTAATCAGCGCTGACTTGGCCCGTTCGGTAGTCTAAAGATTTTAAAAACTTATTTTGCACCCTTTCAATCCTATTTACATGAATCGAATATTGGGGGCTCCAAACTACGCTACCAAATTCTAAAACACTTCTGACATAAGCATTATATAACAGTTTTAGGGTTTTGGGGTTCTTAAATGGTTTGCTTGCTCGTAGGATAAATCCTAATTGTTTATATGCTTTACCTACTACATTATCGACGTGCAAATTAAAACTCAGTTTTGAGTCCAAAGTAATACCTAGGTCGCGAATGCTAGTAACCCGTGTCACATGTTTGCCAGAAATTTTGTAATTGTATACTAAGATATTGTGCTTTCGGGTGAAGGTTATAACATTGCACTTATCCGTGTTTAAAATTAATTGGTTGTCATTACAATATGTATCAAAGACAGCAAGATCTCTTTGTAGACTGGCACAGTCGTCCACATTTTTAATAATTTTGTAAACTTTTGTGTCGTCGGCATAAAGTAGATGATGAGAATTATTGAAACATTTTCCGATATCATTAACATACAAAGCAAATAAAAAAGGACCAAAATGGGAGCCCTGGGGAATACCAGAGGGTATCGGTAGAAATGATGAACGGTATCCTTTAAGTGCCACTGCTTGACAACGGTTTTGAATATAGGAGTTTATCCATCTTAGCAGATCACCGTGTATACCGATGTTCGAAAGCTTGTGCATTAAGACTGAATGACATATTTTATCAAATGCCATCGAAAAATCGGTATAAACGGCATCTACTTGGCATCCAGAGTCAAGGGCAATCAGCAGGAAATCAGTATATTCGACATCAGACATCAGTACATTCCATATGACGTCTTAAAACATTATGATCAAGTGTTTTGTATCACCAACCGGCCGGATATTCATAGTGTATAGTGTGCAATACAATCGAAGCACATGATTCATATTTAGCCCAGACAGTAGGATGAAAGTACAAAGGAAGGTTAAGTTAGGTTAGAGAAGCATTTAAAATTAAATGGTAACTTTAAGTTTAAAATTAAAAAGTGTTGAAAGAATTACAGACCCATCTCACTGCTGAGCCATGTTTACACGTTGTTTTCGAAATAGTTACACTGCAAACTATTTATTTTTTTCTGTTAAACATATCTGCCATGTAAGGTAATATTAGACTCAACAGTAGCGACGAGCACTCACCCTTTCCATATGCGGCGTAGTGAAGTGCACTGCGTCCAGCCACTCCTGCAGGTACGTGAGCGCGGCGGATATGATGCGGCGCGCGAGCGGCGCGTGCGACTCGTCCGTCAGGTGCGACAGCACCGACCACATGGGGTAGGCCGCCGCCTCCAGCTCGCACGAGAACAGTAGCGACGAGCACTCACCCTTTCCATATGCGGCGTAGTGAAGTGCACTGCGTCCAGCCACTCCTGCAGGTACGTGAGCGCGGCGGATATGATGCGGCGCGCGAGCGGCGCGTGCGACTCGTCCGTCAGGTGCGACAGCACCGACCACATGGGGTAGGCCGCCGCCTCCAGCTCGCACGAGAACAGTAGCGACGAGCACTCACCCTTTCCATATGCGGCGTAGTGAAGTGCACTGCGTCCAGCCACTCCTGCAGGTACGTGAGCGCGGCGGATATGATGCGGCGCGCGAGCGGCGCGTGCGACTCGTCCGTCAGGTGCGACAGCACCGACCACATGGGGTAGGCCGCCGCCTCCAGCTCGCACGAGAACAGTAGCGACGAGCACTCACCCTTTCCATATGCGGCGTAGTGAAGTGCACTGCGTCCAGCCACTCCTGCAGGTACGTGAGCGCGGCGGATATGATGCGGCGCGCGAGCGGCGCGTGCGACTCGTCCGTCAGGTGCGACAGCACCGACCACATGGGGTAGGCCGCCGCCTCCAGCTCGCACGAGAACGCCGCGTAGTACGAGGAGGGCTCGAACTCGATGTGCCCGCCTACCTCGCGGATGTTCACGTTCATGCCTGTGAACCAAACATTATGTAAGCTATAGCCAGATGCTCTCCAAAGTGATTGGCGAGGTTAAGCAACTAGATCCACGGTCACTCCCATAGATAGATTTTGACGGGGCTGTGGCATAGTTGGTAAACTTTGCACGCCGCAGGTTGTGGGTTCGATTTCCACCCAGGACAGATGTTTGTGTGCGAAAACATGTCTGTTTGTCCTAAAGTCTGGGTGTGGTTATCTATATAAGTATGTATTTATAAAAGAAAAGTAGTGTACAGTACACGGCGATAAATATTGCACATCGACATTTGGAATCGGCCAACCTCGGCCCCGTAGAGCGTTATCTCTGTCACACGAAATACAAACAGTCCGGTATCTATTATAGTCCGGTCTATTTAAGCCTAAAATCAGGAGGAAGGTTACATAAATTCCCATAAAGCTGAATATTGGCATAGTTGTTCAAAACATCATTATAAAGAAAATCTCAAAAGTCCTCATCGTTCCGAGGTGTGCTAAAAATTTGGCACGGGGTCAAAGGTCAAAAAAATGAGTTTTTTGCGATTTTTAGCGAAACGGTGAGTTTTTTCGCAAAATTACCCCAGTACAAAATTGTAGATCACGAAATTCTCTACAAAAAATATATTAATAATTTTTTTCCTAAAAGCCACCATTTTGGAGATATAACGTTCCGAAAAGTTGGATCAGTCGTAATCCCTCTATTTTGCACACGTACGCCACATATGAAAGTCACTAAAGGTGTAATAGAACTAAAATAAGTTCGCTATTATTTATTGTAACTTGCTTATGTAAAATATAAGTTAAACTACGAGAATCTCAGGTATAATGAAACCCCGTTCCTAAATTTGTACGTCAGTATAACCTTGGGATAACATCTGTCTTTTATTCTATTGTCCGCGTGGCTAGGGTCGTATACCTGCTTTATGTTGGCATGCCCAATATATGAAATACATACCGTTAGTCTTGAGCGCCACTGCGTAGGGAAAACATGTGCTTATCTTAACCTATCTTTTAACCTATTTTGTGCGTTTTAGATTTTTATAAGAAAAATGTCAGAATATTGTTTTATTTGTACTCATCTTTTAACTGAAAGTGAAACTGTAACTGTTGATCGTGGTATGAAGACACTGATTAATGCAAGTGCTGAAAGAGATGATGGATACTCGGAATTTCTTAAAAAACAAAAATCTGTGACAATACATAGCAACTGTCGTAAAATTTATACGCGGAAGTGTTCTATTGCTGCTGCCATCAAAAGAAAACGCGAAGAACAAGAAGCTAACACATCTACAGGATCTACAGTAAGTAGTCCTCTTCGTACTAGATCCCGTTCAAGTGATTCAGATTTTTGTTTTAAAAAACTATGTTTATTTTGTGGCAATAAATTGAATGAAGAGTTGCAGAGAAAAAAATCCTTAGATCGTCGCAGTAAAATTTGTCAAGTAAGTACACTCCAATTCAAACATTCAATTTTGGAAGTAGCACGAACTCGTTCCGATGCTATATCGAAAGCTGTTGTTGCTCGAATCGAATTTGACTATGATTTAGTTGCTGCTGAAGCAAAGTATCACCAAGAATGTTATACTTCTTTTTTGAAACCGACTACTGGCGGTACAGTTGGTCGTCCTAAAGATGAAGCAACAGATCTGGCAATGCAGGAAATATTTACATACATTGAGAGTAGCAATGACTGTCAGTTTACTTTGGCTGAGTTAAAAGATGTTAGCAAAATTTTAACTTTAGATAACAGGACTATTAAGCTGCGACTTAAACTGAAATATGGCGATAAAATTATTATCACTGAAAAACCGGGAGCGTTAACATTTGTATGTTTGATAAACAGTCACCATGAAATTTTAAATCAATCTTGGTCCGAAAATAAAAAAATTAATAAACAAGAAGAACGATTAAAAACTCTAGAAGCAGCAGCATCTATTATTCGAGAAGATATTCAATCCTTGGTATTTGATAATTCCTACTACCCTCCACCAGGTCGAATGTTTGAAGATTTAAATAATGACATCCCACAGTCACTGACATTTTTTTTGGAGCAAATGATCTTAAAAAATAAACGATCAAATTTCGATCATTTAAAACTAGTATGCACCAATATTTGTCATAGTATCATGACTGCTATTCGACCAAGATCGTTCAAGTCCAAATTACAGTTAGGTCTTTCAGTTTTTTTTCATCGGAGGTTCGGGTCTAAGCGTCTTATACAAATTTTGTCGTCTTTTGGTTTGTGTGCTTCTTATAATGATACATTGATGTACGAGTCAGCAGCAGTTTTTCATCCTCTTCCTCATGTCCTACCACCTGAAAGTGGCACACTTATTCAATACGTTGCAGATAATGCTGATATAAATGTTAATACGCTAGATGGTAACAATTCACTCCACATAATGGGTATAATTCAAATTGTAACTCCAAAGCACTCTGTTTTACTAGAAGAACCTATGCAACGAATAAAAGAAGTTCTTTCAGCAAAACACTTCAAAGCAAAAGCTCATGTGCCAATACAGATCTATCAGAATAGTGATGTAGTTGGTTACAGTAAAATATATGTCCAAGATTTTGGATATGGAACTGAAACAGTATCTTTTCATAAAAATTCTGATGTAGTATGGTTTTATGGAAAGTGGAAAAATACATCATTACCTGGTTGGAACGGTTTTATTGAGCGCTTAACAAATTACCATACAAATTATTCAAAATCTCAGATTACATTTTTACCATTCATCCATCAACCAGCTAGTAACTATAATACTGTCTATACGACTTTACTTTGTGCATTAGAGAACGCGAAACGTTACGGCCACACTGTATGCATCGTGACTTTCGACCAACCCTTGTATGCGAAAGCTCGAGAAATTGTATCAGCCGCACCTGACGGCTCTGAAGTATCGAAGATTATTGTCAGACTTGGAGGATTTCATCTACTCATGTCTTATCTCGGAGCAATTGGTTATATTATGCAAGGTAGCGGGATAAAAGAAGTACTCTCAGAAATCTATGCACCAAAGTCATTAGAAAAAATGCTCAATGGTCATGCTTACGCAAGAGCTGTTCGAGCACATACACTACTCCAGCTGGCTTTAGCAATTACAATATTAAAAACAATAGATATTAATGATATCATGGGAGCAGATTTAATCATAAATATTGACCATATATTAGATAGCACTCTTTCATATTCAGATATTGAAAATGATAATGAAGTATCAGGTGCTTTACTTCATAAATTTAATATGAAATTGAAAGATTTTGAGGAACGAGGACCAACAGCGCAACTTTGGATACAATATTTTAATATGGTTTCACTTGCAAAAGAATTTTTGAGAGCTGAGCGTATGGGGGACTGGAAAGCTCATTTAAGTTGTGTAAAAGAAATGTTACCTTATTTCCACTCGTCAGGACATTTTCCATATGCTAAATCTGCACACTTGTATTTACAAGACATGATGCAATTACAGGACTCGATGGATCCTGAAGTTTACGAAAAATTTACCGAAGGATTTTTCACCGTGAGACGCTCAGATAAATTGAGTTGTGGAACTTCTACAGACATGGTTATCGAACAGTCTATGATGAAAGCCATGAAGACAGATGGAGGTATTGCTCGAGGAAGAAGTACAAAACAAAGTGTAATCAGTAAATGGGTTTACAGCATGCATGCAATGAACACAGTTTGTGAGAAATTAGAAGATCTTGCTAATGTTAGGATGGATACGACTGAACAGCATGTTGATGCCAGTGATTCACGTGTAAAAAAAGACGCTAAAGACATACGAATGCTTCTTGAGTGGTTCTCGATTCATGATCCTTTCCCAGAGGTTAACAAAGTCATCTCGATTGCAAGTGGTGTCGTTGGTGATAATACAATTAATTGCTATAAAGCACGTGAACTTGGGCTTATCTCTATTGCTAAAATAACTGGACTGACATTTAAAGATATTAAACTTAAACGCGCTGACAAAGTTGTTCCTCTTTTAGCTATGAGTAGCACCGTAAAAGTTCACGAAGAAAAAGTACCTGTTGACCCAGTGTTATTATTCCAACGTATGAGTGTTACTGCGGCTTTTCAAGATGAAATTGAGAAATATTTCGAGTATGAATTAGCTCCTTATCCGTTAACATTATTTGATGACATTGGAATGCGCAAGACCCAGAAGTCGGCTATTTACGATTGTTTTCAGACTATAAATGTTGATATTAATAACACTAATTCAACGTACATAATTGACGGAGGATTCTTATTACATCGAGTGGTGTGGGATAGCGAGGAAACATTTAACGTTATCTTAGATAAATACGTTCAATATGTACGTCGACATTTTGGTTCCAGAGTTACTGTCGTATTTGACGGATATGATGATTATACGAGAAATATTAAAGCAGCAGAGCAACGCCGTCGAAATGCTGCTTCATCAACTTCTTCTGATATTATATTCGATGAATCAATGACAGTTCCTACCAGTCAACAGAAATTCTTTGCAAATAATCACAATAAATCTAGGTTTATTTCGATGTTGAAAGCAAAATTTACTGCTGAGAATATATCCGTTGAACAAGCTAATGATGATGCTGATGTATTGATTATTGAAACAGCGATAAAGAAATTCAGTGTGACAAATACAACTGTTGTTGTTGGTGAGGATGTTGATTTACTCGTCTTGCTTACTGCTCGAACTCCAACTGAAAAAATTATTTATTTTTTTAAACCCGGAAAAGCCCAAAATCAATCGGAAATATATTCATCAAACAGTTTATCCAATTTTCCTAAATGTCAAAATCATGTATTGTTTCTACACGCAATAACTGGCTGCGATACGACATCTGCTTTTTACAGGAGAGGAAAAACAACAGTTTTCAAAATGTTTGAAAAAAAAGATTTACTACAATGTGCTGAAGTTTTTAAAAATAGTAATTCAACTCAACAACATGTTATCACCAACGGAGTTCAATTTCTTCTTGCTATGTACGGAGCCCCCAAAAAAACCACTTGCTTAGATAAGTTGCGATACACATCTTTCGTGAAAAATACGCGTAATAAAAAACAAGTCAACTTAGCTTCTCTTCCTCCAACCTCAGTAGCTGCTCATCAACATCTGTTTCGGGTATATTACCAAGTTCAAGTGTGGCTTGGTAATCAGCTGGACCCTAAAGACTGGGGTTGGAAGTTGATCGACAATACACTAGAGCCAGTTCAAACTTTACTTCCACCAGCACCTGAGAAACTTCTCAACACAATATTTTGCAACTGCAAGAAAGGGTGTAGTGCAAAATGTGGTTGCAGAAAAGTTGGACTGTTTTGTTCCCTGGCATGCACACACTGTCAAGGCCGATCATGCTCGAATGTTGAGTCACCAACTCTTGAAGATTCGTTTGATACCGATCAGGAATCGCTATTGGGGCAGTTTACGTGTGAAATAGAACAAGAAGAAGAAGAAGAACAAGAGGATGAACAGGAAGAAGAAGGAGAAGAAGATCAAGAAGAAGAAGAAACAGAAATCTTGGACAGTTATGAATCAGACGACTAACTTTTTATTTTAAGTATTTTATTTAATTACACCGCCGTTGTTTTTGCCCACTATAATATATAATATTATTTTGCAATAGTTTTAAAACATATAAAATCTCAGCAGACCCGTGGAATAGGCCTACTGGGGAAACCACGTTAAAAAAAACGCGCTTTGTACACTACCTCATAGGTGGCGTGGAAACGTGTGCAAAATAGAGGGATTACGACTGATCCAACTTTTCGGAACGTTATATCTCCAAAATGGTGGCTTTTAGGAAAAAAATTATTGATATATTTTTTGTAGAGAATTTTGTGATCTACAATTTTGTACTGGGGTAATTTTGCGAAAAAACTCACCGTTTCGCTAAAAATCGCAAAAAACTCATTTTTTTGACCTTTGACCCCGTGCCAAATTTTTAGCACACCTCGGAACGATGAGGACTTTTGAGATTTTCTTTATAATGATGTTTTGAACAACTATGCCAATATTCAGCTTTATGGGAATTTATGTAAACTTGAATGTGTAAATAGACCGCAACTAGATCCACGGTCACTCCCATAGATAGATTTTGACGGGGCTGTGGCATAGTTGGTAAACTTTGCACGCCGCAGGTTGTGGGTTCGATTTCCACCCAGGACAGATGTTTGTGTGCGAAAACATGTCTGTTTGTCCTAAAGTCTGGGTGTGGTTATCTATATAAGTATGTATTTATAAAAGAAAAGTAGTGTACAGTACACGGCGATAAATATTGCACATCGACATTTGGAATCGGCCAACCTCGGCCCCGTAGAGCGTTATCTCTGTCACACGAAATACAAACAGTCCGGTATCTATTAGGAGCTGTTAAAACAATTTTAATTTGCTTCTTTTAATAATTCTTTTTATTCTTTGTATAAAATACACCAATTTTTCTATAGGTGATGGCTTTAGGTTCGGGTAAAATAAAAAAAATATATATATGTTTACGTATTTAATTACTTTGGAAAATTACAGCTGTAGTGTACATAATAAACACCATTGTACCTATTGTTAAAGTGAGACATTGTAATAAAAATAATAATAATTATATTTCTCAATTACTTCCATTTCACTATCTCAAAGCTAGAGGTCAATATCAGCCGTATTTATCACTAGTCAATCAGTGTAATTGTCTAAACCGTGTTGAATGCTTCTATATTCATTCTCACATTTGATTGTGTGATCGCAAACCGTTTTCCACTCTTCGGCCCCGATTATGTTTACTTTTTCAGTCAATAACGTTTTTACTGTAGTTAATTCATACCCACATTTCTAGAGGCTACATAGCCTTTTAGTTGAGACCATATATTTTCAATTGGATTAAAATCTGCATGATACGGTGGCAATCGCAACACCGTGAGTCCATGTTCGGCAAGTACTTTGTCCACGGAAAACTCTGTATACCTCTTCTTGTGCTGACATATACTCGTAATAGCGTAAATCTGGGCTTTTGTTAATTTTGGATCAACTGGAATTTCGTGTCTGTTTAACCAGTTGATCATTTCCTGTTTAGTGGTGTTTGAGTTGGGGGGGTCTTTCAACATATTTATTGTGATAGGGTGCGTTGTCGATAACTAGAACGGAATCACTTGGTATATTTGGGATTAATTGATTAACCAGCCATTTCTTGTAGTTATCGTTATTCATTTCATTGTGATAGTCACCTGTAGTATCCGTGGATTTATACGTTCGAAAGGCACCGGGTACCAAGTAGTATTGTCAATTAATGCGATTTCTCATAAATTTCATTAGCATGTGAATTCTTGAGTCTTAACATGCTAATTGCTATTGCTATGCTATTTGCTAATTAACAATTATTGATAATAATGAAGTACGTGAATTTTGTTAATACACGAATTAAAAATCGCTTTGGCCTTAGGATGTCTCTTGCTGTGCGTTTAGTTTACTCGCCGATAAGTTTTATTTGTGCTAGTACACTTTTATTTTAATGTGATCACATAATTTAAAATATTTGGGTAAGTACCTAAAAATTTAAAACTTTTCATGGTTTAAGTTTTTATGAACTTTCCTTCATACTTTATCCAGGTTTAGGACTGGCAGTAAAATGTTATAAACTGGCGTATTTATAAGTTCATTTGATCGTATTTACATAAATTTGTTTAGTATTTTACATTATGTTATATTTACATATTATACATGATTTACAAATTTACAATTATAAAGGCATTAGCTTTTTGTAACCACAGTTTTTCAAATTGGCATTTAAAAATACCAGCTGTTCAGTATTTTTTACATAAAGCCTTGTTCTTCTTTCTGACACAGTATACCCCGCTTTTGAAAAAAGTCTTTCACTGGGCGAATAACGAATACGTAAACTAAACTCTCACTATCAATTGCTAAAACGTACTGAATTTTGACTCCGAACGACGGAAGCCACGCGCGTGGCACATAAATTATTATTAAACAATCACGCATTCATTCAATCAATTCACGACCCTAAGTACGAGCAAATCAAAGAAAATAAGGTAATAATTGCCAAACATCATTCGTTGCACTTCGCAGATTAGCAGCACCTGCTAATAATGGTCACGTGAAACCGATAGATTGATTATTCCTGAATTCCCGTGGGTGCGACGGAGAGCGCACGCTACCGCTGCATGCGTCCACGTGCTGGCGACGTATGATAGTATAAAAAAGTACGAAGCGGTGAATTCCTTCGCATTTCACAGAATTTCACAACTGCATTTCATATGCTAAATAAGCATTCGCATGCTAACAATTAATGCGAATGCTAATTAATCCATCACTAGTACAAAGCCTTTTTCATTTCCCGCATGAACTATTATCAAACGTTGACCTTTTGAAATTGGCTTTTTTACTCAGTTTTTCTTATCATCACTCCAAGATGTCCCTTTAGTGTGGAATGTGTGTATGTAAGACTCATCCATGTAGACGATATTTTTTCCTGTTTCGCGAAATTTGCGTATTTTATCGAGGTATTCCATTCGTTTGAGACTTACATCGTGCTTTTCCATTAAAACTTTTCGATTATCTTCCATTTTAGTGAACCGAAATCCCATCTCTTGAAGTATTTTTCTCAACGTCTTTTCAGACCCGTTGTAATTAATAGCTTCAGATAATTTAGCTTTTAATTATTTTATTGTTGGCAGTTCATTAAATCGTAAGTGAAAATCATACACCATTCTTCGAACAACATCATAATCAAAATCGTCCATATCCAAACGAAATTGCTTTTTTAATCTCCCTTTTTTTGGAGTGCTAAACTTAATTTCAGTAGAATCTGTTTCAGTACTGACTTCGTTTAATATATTGTTCAAAGTTCTTCTTGAAATTCCAGTGGCATTTGCAACTCGCGCTTGAACCTTCTTAAAATAACAACTTACATTTTCATCTTCATTTTTTTAAATCTGTCAGTTTCGGTTACAAAATATTTATAAACATTGTAGATAATTTGGCGGGACTGACCTCGTAAAGGTTTCCCTCTTTTTCCTAATAATGCCATAGTACAACTTTAAATTATTTAAATTTGGGGGAGTTAAAAACTCTATATATACATTTTGAACTGGACACGACCGCACTCTATCGCACTTGAACAACGACTAACAAAAAGTCACATAGGTAGTGCGCAACAGAGATAACGCTCTACGAAGCCGAAATCAGCCGACCGTCTCCCTCCAAAGGCCGATGTGCAATATTTATCGCCGGGTACTGTAATTTAAACACAGAACTTTTACCTGAATTTACCAATTTAACCACAGATGGCGCTGAATGAAACAATATTATAATAATCTATTGTCAATGAAGCCAGATTAAATTAAGTGCTACCAGCTATATATTTCCAGTTATATCGGTGGGAGTCCAACATACCCACCCACAGACATTTGCGGGTGGCATGCGTAGGCATTCCCCCTGCCAAATCAAAAAAAGATACAAAAAATAAGGTGCTTAACTTCGCCGATCACTTACCGTCGGTGACACCCAGAAATTAAACCACTTTAGCGGTCACCCATCTATAGACTAACCTTGTGCCTAGTTGCTTAATCTCGCCTCAAAAGTTTCACAACAAAATGTATACCAAAATGATACAACTCACCTTGCAGCATAGACAGGAACTCGAACCACATATCGACCAACGCATCATCTTGCAGAAACAACAGCGCCACACTCTTATGTGACAACACATTATTAAAGTCCGACACCAACGGCCAATAGCAATGCTCCTTCATCACGCGACGGGTGCAATCGATGACGTAGTGAAAGTTCTGGTCGGGGTCGTGCAGCGTGTTCTGCACGAGGATCTTGCCCATCATGAGTCTGAGGGAAAGCACCATGACGTGGAGTAGGTGCAGCTGTTGTACGCAGCGCAGCGCCAGGGCTTCATTGGAGAAGAGTTGGACGGACATGTGCACGACCCGGTTGGACAGCGTGTCGGGGTCAGCCGCTTCCTCTAGCACGAGCGGGATGCGCGCGTAGTGCATCACGAATGTGCGGGTTAGGTGCTCCTGGGAACAAAAATGTTAAGTAAGCAAACGTTCAACCTTATGACTGCCACAGTCATGCATAGAATTTATAACCACTTACCAACCAAACTGCTTGAAACATTAGACTTTGTCGTGTTCAAGCGTAATCTTAAGAAATGGCTTATTGAAAAGTGCTACTATGCTGTTAACGACTATATTTGACGAATATATAAATATTTATAATTCATGTTGTATTAATGTATTTTTTATATTTGTAAGGTATTAGTTATTTTCTTCGTTATTTTCTCTGTAATTCTCTTGACATTCATTTTTTAATTATGACATTTATATTATGTATTTTTAGGTAAATGTTTGTTTTGCGAGCATTTTTTGAAATATTTGCATGCCTAAAAGCTGATTATGGTGATACCTTTGGAATACATATTGTAAACCACCCATTTTCGCAAATAAAATATTTGAATTGTATTGAATAGATGACAAACACCAAAATGTATCCAGTGGCTCTACCGGCTAAGTCGCCGAACATCGATTTTTTTATTGGCGTTCAAATAAATAAAGGTTAAAATTACTTAATCAATCGTTAAATCGGCTTCCATCAGCACATGTGACGTCATAAATGGTCCGGAATCGATTGTCAACGTTGAAGCCGATTTAACGATTGATACAGTTATTTTTAACCTTTATTTATTTGAACGCCATTTAAGAAATCGATGTTTGGCGACTTAGCCGGTCCAGCCCCAGCATGCTACATCGCGATTACATAGTCGCATTTTTATGCTGGGCACATTTTATTAATAACAAAATTGATTTATTATCTAGAATTAGATAGCAAATTAGAAGTACAGGTACAAGTCTACATAAGTTCCAGCAAAGTGTAAAGGATTGTTATAGTTCTCAAGTTCTTAATAATAGTTTTAATCGGAGAGTTTCCACGAAACTTTATTTATAACTCTTCTGCTTAAGTACAATTATTAAACATTCTAACATACACTATTTACGGACATGATAATACCAGTTAACAAATACCTATCACTATGGGATACATTGAAAGAACAAATGGGTAATATTGTAATATGTAAGTATCTACTATATTATGTTATGTATGTATGTATATAGTAGGCCCTGGTACTGAGTACCAATGGGTACTGTTAACAAATTTTAAGTACACCGACAACTGCTCTCTTAAATAATCCCTATTATTGTCCATTCTTTGGTTGTCACAGATCACATGTTAGTGGTAAGACCGCCAATTGTATACTTTTTAGGGTTCCGTAGCCAAATGGCAAAAAACGGAACCCTTATAGATTCGTCATGTCTGTCTGTCTGTCTGTCTGTCCTTCCGTATGTCACAGTCACTTTTTTCCGAAACTATAAGAACTGTACTGTTGAAACTTGGTAAGTAGATGTATTCTGTGAACCGCATTAAGATTTTTACACAAAAATAGAATAATAATAATAATTTTGGGGGTTCCCCATACATAGAACTGAAACTCATTTTTTTTTTTTCATCGTACCCATACATGTGGGGTGTCTATGGATAGGTCTTCAAAAATGATATTGAGGTTATATGCTCCTGTACTGTGTGATTTTACTATTGGTGTACAATTAAGAGTTAATCTAAGTATCTATCTACGAGTTGGACCGATGATCTTGCAAGGTTCGCAGGATGCCGTTGGATGCGGGGAACTCGAGACTGGCAGTTGTGGAGCTCTTAGGAGGGGGAGATCTCTGTCCAGCACTGGACGTTATTCGGCTGATATGATCTTGTGGCAACTCGCATTGTACACATAAGTTGCATACCAACCGACGGACGAGGCACGACGCTTACTGCTATAGCACACTGAGGTACACCTACGCTGGCCAGCTATTTTTATAATGTGAAGAGAGTCGCATCATAGTGCGCGTTCGTGCGTTAGAGAGAGACATCATGTCCGTAAATAGTGTATGTTAGAATGTTTAATAATTGTACTTAAGTAGACTAGTTATAAATAAAGTTTCGTGAAAACTCTCAGATTCATTCTATTATTAAGAACGTGAGAACTATAACAATCTTGATGATAGTAATTTTAACGAAAAATCAGACTTTTATTTTGATATAATATAACATTTATTGTTATTCTTTTTGTTATTAAAGCAACTGCTAATACTTCAACGTGTTATACATCTTTAGTTGTAGGTCTTCCGAAATAAATTAATTAAATGATATCTCTTAAGTATATTATTAAATAAAATAAATTATTAAATGTTTACAATTTTTCTTCTGTACATCCCGAATCGTAAGCTCAGCAATATGGCAAAAACAGACATTTTTCATTCTCGATCACATCCGCTTGAGATAGTCTGCCATATACAACATGTAACTTAATTAACGCACACCCTGAAAATAGTTTGTTCAGAATCGTTTACTGAATCGATTTATATCATTTTTAATATAGGTAATTTTTTATTCCAAAATAATTAAAACTACGAAAATTATGTTCATATGAACCTTGTACAGTCAAAACAATTGAAATGGACCGTAAGTCAAGTAATAATACTTTTAAAATCGCAGTTTTATTTGTATTCATACAAATTCAATCATTCAATACAAAATAAAGAAAAATAAACTTTATTCCAAGAAACTAATTTAGTAAATAACAATGCATATACATGTTAAATTAAAAATTCAGTGTATGTATTATGATTACAACATAATATTCTAATTGGGGTGTATGAGGTTGTGCGTTATAAAATAAAATAAAAAAGGTTTTTATTCACGTAGACTTTAAAAAAGCGCTTGTAAATAGTCAGAACATGTTTGTAGTAATATAATAATAATAATAATAATAATATGTGGGGACAATGTCACACAGATCATCCTAGCCCCAAACTAAGCAAAGCTTGTACTATGGGTACCAGGCGACAATATACACACTTATATAGATAGACAAATACTTATATACATAGAAAACATCCATGACTCAGAAACAAATATTCGTGCTCATCACACAAATATTTGCACTTACTGGGATTCGAACCCAGGACCACCAGCTTCATAGGCAGGAGCACTACCAACTAGGCTATGGTGACCGTCGGTATATAGTTGTATACATTAGATATTATTTCTAGTAACATAGATATTTAGGTACATTTTGTATGAAAACATTTATAAAATTTATTTTACTACAGAAATGATATTTAGCTAGCTCGTATCAAGTTATTGTCAAGAGATTATGTTTAATTATCCAGTTTAAGTCTAATATTTTTACTACATATTGTCAATGGTTCTGTCTATATTAAAGGTATTATTATTATGACGGACCTTGTGTTAATAACGACGGTCGCGCTTTAATGCTACCACCGGATCCAATGCGCCCCAACTGAGAAGACCCAGCGAAACAAACTCAGTGGGTTCATCTACTACCGGTTTCAACACGACCCAGTTGAGACGGTCCGGCGAAACATACTCAAGCGGGCATGAACACGGGATTTGGTCCAATTAGAGTAATTATTTAGTAGGCAAACACAATATATGCTCGATCGGTTGTCTGAATACTTATTATTTTAGATTATATTTAGGTATACAAAAGAAAAACTTCGAAACAATAACATTATTCATTTTGAGACAGAGTCAATAATTTTAAATTAAGTATATGATAGCAATCATTTACAGATAGTTCACGTAACACAGCAGATCAGTCATGTCTATATGGCTACAAGATCTCCAGCGAGCAATGTGCAGGTAGGAAGTGAGAGCCAGACGTCTTTGTCATCGATGTACTCTTTAGTGGTGTAATAACCCCTAGCCATAAGTATACGTTTAATATGTGTTTTAAAACTTGTGTCAGGCAGATCAGTAATTTGAGTAGGAAGCTTGTTATAAAACCTAATACAATTTCCTAAAAATGATTTATTAGTTTTGCTTACTCTAAAGCCTGGCATGGCTAGTTTGTTTTTATTCCTAGTATTTATATTATGCAGTTCACTTTTCTTTTTATAATTATGAATATTTTTTCTAACAAACATTATATTCTGATATATATATTCCGATGGTTAATTATGTTACATGTTGTATACTTATGTTTTCAATAAAGACAGTGAGTAACAGTAGTAACCTTATAGTCCTGGTCGGGTAACATATTGAGCAGGAAGCAGACGACGTTCTGCGGGAACTCGTACTTGAACGTCCAGAATATGAACTCGTCGAGCAGCGTGTTGTGTTGCAGCCGCGGCGCCAGCGCAGGCAAATGTCGATATCTGGGGAAACAAAACATTGCTGGTTTAATAATGTCCTCCAGGCCGAATTACTATCATGGCGGCCAGACTCAATGGAGGACTAGCCAACTGGGCAGAACATATTTTAGTCGTCAAGTGTATGCGCAAACACAGGGGCACTTTCTATTCCATCACTCCTCATGATCCGACGGGACGACTAGCGACACGACCGGAAAGAGGTCAGGTACAGGGGCTCTACCGGCTATGTCGCCGACCATCGTTTTCTTAAATGGCGTTCAAATAAATAAAGGTTAAAAATTACTTAATCAATCGTTAAATCGGGTGCCATGAGCGCATGTGACGTCATAAATGGTCCGGAATCGATTGTCAATGTTGAAGCCGATTTAACGATTGATACAGTAATTTTTAACCTTTATTTATTTGAATGCCATTTAAGAAATCGATGTTCGGCGACTGAGCCCCAGGTTCAGTATTCACTTGGGATGTAATTCAAGCTCAAAATGGATTTACCCACTGCATCATACTCTGTCTCACCTAATAAAATAAACTTACTCATCAGGAGGTTCTGGAGCTGGAAAACTCTCGAGTGCCTTCTCATACATTTTATTTGACTCTGCCATGTAGCAGCCGTACTCTGTGTCAGGAAATGGGGGCTCCACCAGGTTGCGGTACATCTGTACAAAGAGACATATTTCAATTATACATTTGTGTAAGATATCCACGTAGCAGATACATCCACGGTATAATGAGTTTTGTTTTTATTGCCTTAGGAAGCACACGAGCTAGCGGCCCACCTGATGGTAAGTGGTAACCGCTGCTCATGGACATTCGCAGTGCCAGGGGGCACAGCAAACCGCTGCCTACCGTGATATTAATACTCTTTTTAAACCTCGTTTTTGAAGAAGGACATGTCCTAGCGCTGGGGAAACACCGCAGCAGATAATTCATTCCAGAGCCGGAACGTACGTGGGATGTATGAACGCTGAAAGCGAACCGTGCTAGACGATATCGCTTCCAGGTGATACGGACGAACCTTACTGCGAGTGCGCGTGGTCCGATGATAAAAAGGGGACGGTGGCACCAGCTCAAATGGTTATTTATTTTTAAAACACCAACAACCTCGCAGGACTAGATTGCTAACATTATAAGCAACAACTTATGTTCTACGAGTCCGGACATAACTAAATACAGCGAAATAAAATGATACAATTTAATGATGCAATCTTTATTGAGTCTGAAAGTTTGTACTAGGACAATTCAGGTTTTCCCGGAATACCGGTGTCATGTCCATATTAATATATACATTTGAAGTCTGTAGCCCCAAATAGCTCTAACTACTCCGATCACTAGTGATGTGTCCATTGATCTCTTTCCATGGAGAGTTCTCAGTGTCACTAACCTGTGGGTTTATCAGTGCCTTGGTCATGGCGGTGCGCGTCAAGTCCCCCATGTTGTTAAACTCCATCAGCATCTTGACGTACCCCTCGCACTCCTGCACTGTGATCTTGTAACTATCTGAAGTTGTTTGTGTGCCGCTACTGTAAACAAACATTCATTGTTAAAGGTATTTAAGACAATTTTTACTCTTTACCGTACAAAACACAAGGCAATAATGGTAAGCCTTTGTGTGAGTGTGATCGCCAAAGCTAAGCAGGGAGGGAGGCAGGGGTCGGCAAGGCGTAAGTAATGCCACGTATATCGCAAAATATATGCTACAGTAACGGCTTAACAACAGCTGGCCCGTATGCTTCTAAAAAGAACAATAAATTGGTAGAAAAATTTCCCACACAGTTTGGACGGGAGGAATTGTGAGACCTCTTAACACTCCCTGTCGATTCATGGTTCGGACACACTCTCGCATGCGCCGGCTGATTTTCGATATTATTTACTAGTTCTTTATGCGGTGTGGATACTATAATAATTATATTTGTCAACACCATGTCGCGCGTCGATGGATATATTGCACTGCATCTTAATTGGTAACCACCCACTGGTTTAGCAGTGCAAAAATAACCACAGACGTTGGCGTTGACTGTGCAAGGGACGTATATCTAAGTAAAAATCTTATCTTATCAGATCATCAGTGAAGCGGGAGCGAATTCAAGGGCTCTCAAGTAAATCGATCACTAGTCTACCGTCAGCAATTTCATATCATACTGAGCACCCTTGAAGGATAAATTGATGACAACATGGACTCGTATTTATCCCCAGCCATTAGTGCCTTAAAAAGAGTTTTTAAAAGTTTGATGCTTATGTCTGAATGTTTTTTTTTTATTATTCAGATGGCGACAAACGAGCAAGTGGGTCACCTGATGGTAAGTGATCACCGCCGCCCATGGACACTCGCGACACCAGAGGAGTCGCGAGTGCGTTGCCGGCCTTTTAGAGTCAGCAAACAAGTGTTGCTGACCCTTCCCCCCATCCCAATGAGCTCTGGCGACCTTACTCACACTTAGAAACACAACATTAAAATTATTAATGTTATTATTAAGGAATGTCTTCAGTTAGGTGGAGGTACTTCCCCAGTCGGGCTGCTCTTTGAGCGAATGAACGCTATGCTCTACCTCTCTTAAAAATTTCAAAAAGTTCAAGCGGTAAATCCATAAACAAATTACAATGATTTTTTTCTAAAATCTGCTTCGTTTCCTAAACTATGTAAGGAAAGTTTAATCGTTGAACTAATTAAATGTGTTTCTTAACTCCATTCGAATATTCTAACTAACACGACCTTTTTGTAATCGGGAGTTTGGGGTATTTGTGAATGGTCGATAACACGTCGCGCCAAGCACACATAGTATTAATAAATTTTGACTGGAGACATGGACATGGTAGCTGTGTGGTGTGGCAGCTCGACTATGGAATGCCTTGCCTATCGAAATTAAACGTGCCCAGACAATATCAGCGTTTAAAAGTTAGTCAGAGAACACTATTTGTCTGTATACTTTATGGTACCTACCTACCTACGTTAAATAAAGTATTTTTCTTATTTAGTTATTTAATTTTGTTTATGTTTATTTTTTTATATTATTTTTACATTTCCTTATTTTTAAAAGTAAATTTATTAAATATCTTTTTTTATGGATATACCACAATTTTGGTGTATATGTCTTGTTACACACATACTGCTATTAGTTATTCTTCAAGGGCGGTCTTATCGCATAAAGCGATCTCTTCCAGACAACCTTTGGATGGATAGGAGATCCATCCAAAGGTTGTCTGGAAGAGATCGCTTTATGCGATAAGACCGCCCTTTGTACAACCCGTAAATATCCTATGAAATATGTATTATTATGGTGTACAATAAAGAGTATTATATCCTATTCTATTCTATTGTACTCAATCCCGTCCGCACACGGTAACTCCATGACACAAATAAAACTAGGTTATTCGCAATAAAACTTAGCAGCTACAAATAGTATTGCTAAGTGTTAGAAACCTTAGAAACAAAAGTATGCGGCTTCGTAATCAGCAAGGTTAAGTGGGTGTTATTGGCATTACTTAAGTAGACTTTGCTATATTAATTCTAATTGTAGCTAAATATATTTACTAGACAAAACAACAATGTTTTCAAAAGATCTAAATATTTTTGATTATTTTATTTATTATAAATAATAATTTATGCACATCAAATAGTCAAAAGGCGGACTTAATGCCCAAGGTATTTTCTGCCAGTCAACCTTATATAGGGTGGTGCAGAGATAGCATGGTAGGTGCACGGATCATACAATTATCAAAAAGTAAAAAAGTAAACAAACACAATAATATACAATACTATAAAAATATTCACCTAGGATTAGAGAAATATCGAAAATGAAATGTAGCAAAAGGCATTACGAAATAAGTAAAGTAGTAAGAGAGGATATTAGATCGACACTACGTCTCACTCACGTCTTAATGAAGATTTTTCAACAAATTTAATGTAGTTCAGGTACAAAAAGAAATTGATAACCTCTTTATTCTAGAAGTCTAATCATTACTGGATTACATTGAACGTCTTTTCAGCTGTTTGCTGAATGCAGATAGCGCATGACCGGCAATTGTGGCGATCTTTGGGGAGGCCTTTCCCTTGCGGCTGATATGATGATGATGAACCTTACGACCGCCACGGACATGTGTAGATGACAACCCAGTTATGACCGTGGCTTGCTGGGGTGGCTGAGTAGATTTTGGTATGTCATCATGAAGGCGGTCAAAAAGTTTGTACAATTACTCCACAGTAAGATACACACTAGTCAAGAAATGACGGTTAGGTCATTTATTTCTCGTGTTATAATACGCGTAATACCTGTTTTCTCTAAAATGTTGTAACAGCCGCAGTATAAGTCTTGGCATAATAGCTTCTGCAACACACATAAGCGCCGCTGGCGCATCGCCTTGTCGAGGACATTTGTTTCCATGGTTACTGCAGAATCTGCAAAGAATAAAAGAACATCGATGAATAAATAGATACGATTTAAGATCAGGGTGTTTACAATGTTCCAAATATCGGGGACCAAAACAGTTCCTCTTAGTGCACAACATTTACATATGTAAATCTTGCATAACTTCTGTGGTCTGTCACAAATTTATTTGTTTTATAATTCAATACTACTTATGTCATAGCTCATACATAGCTCGTAGATCCGACGGCCGTTGGGGCAGAAAGGTTCTCGAGTGGCGACTACGAACCGGAAGACGCAGCATGGGCAGGCCCCCTACAAGATGGACCGATGATCTTGTGCGGGGCGCTGGAAACTGCTGAATTCGAATAGCACAAGACCGGCAATTGTGGAGATCTTTGGGGGAGGCCTTTTTCCAGCAGTGGACGTCTTTCATGACAACTTATGTGAAACGAGTGCGCTTTAGATCACACGACTGAAGTAAAACTTAAGATACATACATAGATTCACGGCAGTTTCCCAGACCGGTAGGCAGAGACAACGATATTTCATTTGTCACGATCCTTGAACACCTCTTTCGCCTCATTTACTTGTCATACGGGAAGACCTCGTAGAACATTCTCTGACAAATCGGAGACGTTGTCAAAAAAGGCCAGGTCAGAAGTACCTTTAACCGCCGAGCATGTATGAAGAATATAATGAGAGTAATAATAATATCCTGGGACATTATTTACACACGGCCATCTGATCTATAATTAAGCAGAGCTTGTGCTATGGAAACCAGATAACTGATACACTACATATACTACTTTTCTTTGGTAAATACATACTTATATAGATAAATTACACCCAGACTCAGGACAAACAGACACGTTCATGCACACAAATATCTGTCCTGGGTAGGAATCGAACGCACGACCTCCGGCGTGAAAAGCAAACATTTGCCAACCACGCTAACAACGTAAGTAACGAATGTAACAGGCTAACACAGTAATTTAATTCAACCCAGTATAATAAGAGGTTGAATAATAACAGTAATACTAGGTAAACATCGTTTTTTTAAAGCTTGGTATGATTGCAAAAAGCAGACCATGCGCTAACCCTTGACACCATTTTCGCCGACACTTGACATTCCCCTCCAAGCCATAATGCCCTTTAGCCCATGACGTCATTCTACTCGGTTGGATATTGTAACTGTGACTGCATCTACAGCTCAAATATCAATTAAGGCAATGCATTTTGTATATTGACAGTAGGCAATTCAATTCTCTCTCCTTCCGGTCTCTCTTAGATAAGTGAACTTTTATTGCTGTGTGGTGACGGCGGTGCATATCAGAATATCATCACCCCGAGGGGGGCGTAGAAGTCGACCCGAGGGAATATCTACCAGAGGACGGGCAGCAGGTTGTTTCCGAGTACTATGATCATCTTACTGCCATCGCCAAACCGTCTTCCAAGCGTGGCGATTATGGCATATCCCCCAAGACGATTCTTGGGGGAGGCTTTTACCAAGCAGTTCACATTTACAGCTGTAATGATGATGATGAAGTGGACTTTTCTCCCAATGGACAGTAAGATACATAAAACAGAATTATAAAATACCAATTGCCTGGAGCACTGTGGCGATGGAAATGGTTGAAGATCAGGGAAACATATCGTCAGTATTGTACGTACCTGTACACTGTTATATTTTCTTCAGGGACCGTCCGGATACTCGTTGAACGGGTTTTTGAACGGGTATTTTTAAGCGCTTAAAAAATAAACCCTATGATACGAGTTACACCTTCGAACGGGTGTAATGAACCGCTTCCGAAAGGGTTACCCTTTCATACCCTGTAACACTGTAACAGGGTAAGCCATTCCAGCCAAGACATTGTAACATGCACTCTTTCGCATCGAAATTGGTTTGGTAATTGCATAAACACCACCGCGCGTGACATCTAGTCGCAATAATTTGGAATTTATTATTTTAAAGTTCAATTTTGCTTGTCGCTAAACACTGTAATATTAAATTTTTCGTGTCTGTTCTTGTTTATTGTCATAATTTCTTTTAATTTGGAACTCGGTAGGTACTACAGAATTAAGTAAAAGCAATTTAGCAGTTGTTTTTTTAAAGTATGTGTTACGCTTCGTTGGTCTACTGGTAGCGTCTTTAAACGTAGATAACGAGGTCCTGGGTTCAAATCCCGGGTTGGGCCAAAAGTGTCAATGGGATTTTTGCGTAAAAATAAAAATTTCTTAGTGTCAGCCCGAAGTCTGGGAGTTGGCGGTATTATAGCCTCATGCCTCGGAGAGCACGTAAAGCCGTCGATCCTGTACCTGACCTTCCGGTCGTTCCGCTAGTCGTCCCATCGGATAATGAGAGTGATGGAATAGATAGTGCCCCTGTGTTTGCACACACACTTGTGGTATGTCCCGCTCACATGGCCAGTCTCCATTGAGCCTGGCCGCTGGAGCCGAAATTCGGCTAGGAGGACATAATTATCTTATAACAAAGAATTTGATTTTCATTCTGTTAAAGTTAAACCGCGGAGGCGTGGTGGCTTACACCGTTATTGAATAGATGCATCATCATCATAACCATCACCATTATCATCATATCAGCCGAAGGTACTGCTGGGCAAAGTCCATTGCTTCCCAAAGATACTCCACAACTGCAGATCCTGCCTTGCCCGCATCCAGCGGCTGTCATCGACCCTCGCAAGATCATCGGTCCATCTTGTTGGGGGCCCCACGCTGCGTTTTCCGGTTCATGGTCACCACTTGAGAAACTTTCTGCCCAAGCGGCCGTAGATTCTGCAAGCTATGTACCCTGCCCACCGCCACGTTTGCTTGGCAATTATTCAAGCTATGTCGGTTTTTATGATTCGCCTCTCTTGGTTGGATCTTGAGATTTGTGATTTGATCTCGGAAGGAAACTCCGAACATGGCGTACTCCATTGCTCTTTGGGTGACCATGTGCCGTTTTATTAGCCCCGTAGTGAGCGGCTACGTCTTGGTTCCCTAATTCATCAGAGGCAACACATACTAATCGAAGACTTTTGATTGGTATTTGGGACCAGGAGCTTAGCTTTCCGAACGCTGCCCAGGCAAGTTAGATTCTACAATTGATCTCCTACTCGAAGTGGACCTCTTACCTTTTTTTTGATAAGGCAGGCCGAATGCTTACGTATGCCATCCGCAAAAATGTTTACGGATGGATGCGTCAGACTCGCACCGACTAAACCTACCTGCCGTGGGCTTCTCTTGGCGCCTGATGGGGGAGCCGCAGGAACGCGGGTATGTTGCTCCGGTGCACCCCTTATGCGAAAAGTTCCAGATGGTATGATGGTCCCACACGTACCCAGAGAGGGCTCTGGATTGTCCTCGATATTTGCCGACTTCTGCCAGTCCGGCACAGCGACTGCGCCATAAACAGATCGCTGTCTTCTTTTAGCTGGTAACATTGACTTCTCTTACTGCCGCCGCGGCTCTGAGGGGGAGTTGGGCTACCGGTTGCAGCCGCCACCCCGACGCCTCCTCCGTCTGCGATCTCTCCCGTTCGCGCTCGGCGGCCTCGTTTTGGAACATGACAGCCTCATAAAAAGAGACCACGGCGTGCCATTAAGAAGAGTCACCCACCAGCATTGCTCCTACGATTGCGTGCAGGGACAGATCCCGTCCGATTGAGATCTTGAGTCGCCTTTTGGCCACCCGGGCCGGGCACTCAGCGAGAGTGTGTTGGGCAGACTCCTTTCCACCCAGGCCTTGAGGTGAGGTAGGATGGAACCGACGGCACGCTGGCGCGCGTTTAGGCGTAACTCTAGCCGTGCGCGCCAGTGCACTAATTCGTGCCGGTGGTCATCCCATCGGTACTCAATGAACGTTTCTTCTGGCGCCCTCCCGTTCTCTTGGCGCACGCAGATTTCGGTGAAAACCACCGCGTTGGACCGCCTCCCTAGTGGGGTGGTCTGTCCTAGGTATAGATATAGCTCTCCACAACCTCGAGTGCAGAGTCCCTTACCTTAACTGGAATGGGTGCAACCTGAATGTTCAACATGATATTCGTCGTATCCGTGTTCATTTTGAGAACCACTAATTGAGAGACCCTGCTGAAGTCTTCGAGCATTGTACCGAGGTATTTCAATGTTTCAGCCATGATTACGAAGGTGAGGGATGTATTCGCCATTGAGATTGATCCAGGAGCTTAAAGACATCTTCCAATGCAGCGATGAATAGTTCTGGAGATGGAGATGTTATATCCCCCTGTCTCACGCCTCGCTGCAATCGTATAGGTTGCGAGTTCTCATACAAACACTTTAACACCTCGACATACCGGTAGTTAATTTGGAAAGATCACAGTACATCCAGGTTTCGATGCAATCAAACGCTAAGCACAATGGCTGGATATATCCTCGGTCTTCTGAATAACTTGCCGCTGCGTATGTATGTGGTATATGGTACTAAAGCATTTTCGGCGACCGGCTTGTTCAGGAGGGTGGTTGACGTCAAACCTGTGCGTGAGACGATTCGTAATGACTCTCGAAAACAATTTGTAAACATGGCTTTGTAACGTTATGGGTCTGTTATTTTTTCAAAGGGTTTTTATCGCCCTTATTGAAGAAAGCACTATCACACCAATATGTGCCATCCTTGTGACGTTTGACCTTTTAGTATGACGAAGTTAAATAACTTCTGAAAAGCTCGTAGGATTGGTATACCATCCGCCTTAAAAGCTCTATTGTGACGCTGTTATCACCAGGAGCCTTATTGTTCTTAAATTGTTTAAGAACCATGCTAATCTAATCTTAAAAGGTCTTTAGGCATTAAGTTACAATATTTCAGACAAGGCCAAGTTAGTCAGTTAGAAATTTAGCTGTTTGGAAAATTTTAAAACAACAAACAGGCGTTTTCCTAAAAGATTATTTTGAGAGGTGTTGAATTATTTGGTGGTTGAATTATTTGAGGTGTTCAATCACTAGTAACAATGGCAGTTATTATAAAAAAATTACAAGATTGTTGGCAGCTCATTGCTCTAGAATTGGTATGATCGAAGACTAAAATGTTGGTGACTGAGAGATATGTAAATACTATAACTATTAATACAAACGTCCATATCTTTATTAATGTAAACAGAAATGAACACGCTGTTAAAGCTAATAGCTTGCAATTTACTTGCAAGAGCGGCGGTAACCTTCTTTTTTTCGAAAAACGTTATAACATCTCAATATTTAGAAAAACAGGTCAAGTGCGAGTCAAACTCGCCCATGAAGGGTTCCATAGCAGCAAGTATTTCAGTTGATTAAATGAAAGGTAAATTGCGGTTTACGATTTAAGACGTCTTAAAAAAATCTACGTACTAGATTTCGATCAAACCAATTTTCAGTGGAAGTTTGCATGGTAATGTACATCATATATTTTTTTCAGTTTTATCATTCTCCTATTTTAGAAGTTACACGGGGGGGGGGGGGGGCACACATTTTACTACTTTGGAAGTGTCTCTTGCTCAAACTATTCAGTTCAGAAAAATATGATATTAGAAACCTCAATATCATTTTTGAAGACCTATCCATAGATCCTCAACATTTACGGGTACGATGAAAAAAAAATTAGCATCAGTTCTATGTATGTTCTTTTGGGGAACCCCCAAAATTATTGTTCTTTTCTATTTTTGTGAGAAAATCTTAATGCGGTTCACAGAATACATCTACCAAGTTTCAACAGTACAGCTCTTATAGTTTTGGAAAAAAGTGGCTGTGACATACGGACGGACAGACAGACAGACATGACGAATCTATAAGGGTTCCGTTTTTTGCCATTTGGCTACGGAAGCCGTATAATTGATTGTCCTGCTAGATTGTCATCCATTTGTCAAATTCTAATGCCATTGGTTTCTGTAAAAGAT
The DNA here is from genome assembly GCA_951640165.1 of Pseudoips prasinana. Lineage (NCBI taxonomy): Eukaryota > Metazoa > Arthropoda > Insecta > Lepidoptera > Nolidae > Pseudoips > Pseudoips prasinana. Next base: position 8,316,667 of record OX621259.1, on the reverse strand, counting down.
ATATGAGATAGCCAGTTTGTCATTTTTTCATACGACTTCTTGGCAAAAAAAAAACAGGCAGTTGCCTTAAGCCAATTAATGAGGCCACAGAAGCCGTATTATTATTTCAACTATATTTGCAAATAAATTAGTAACTAATATGAAATTACGGTAAAGAACTTTATTGAATACAGAATTAGTCTTGGAAAACTTGTACCTAGGTGGTCGCCTAAATGTATTTTTATCAGACCAAGATTGCTGTCTATATATGAAATATATGGACAGTTACATAACCTAAGATTGCTTGACTCCGAAAATTCTTAAAGTGATAATATTCTTATGATAATGAACATTTTAGTCACGTCAATGATGTTTTAGAATACCCATAATATACTCGTATCAGTTCATTTTATACAATAATTTAAATAATAATAATATCCAGGGACATTATTTATACACGGCCATCTGATTCCAAACTAAGCAGAGATTGTACTATGGAAACCAGATAACTGATATATTACATATACTACTTTTCTTTTGTAAATACATACTTATATAGATAATTACCCCCAGACTCAGGACAAACAGACATGTTCATGCACACCAATATCTGTCCTAAATAGAATCGCACCCACGAGCTCCGGCGTGAAAAGCAAGCATTTGCCAACCATGCCAATACGCCCGTCAATTATTTCATCGTCCTCATGTCAGCCAAAGTACGTCCACTGCTGGACAAAAGCCTCCCCAAAGAATGGGAGCTTGGCAGACCCCCAGAGCCCCATAGCTTGGCAGACGGGTTGGCGAAAGAATGTTTGATGGTCATAGTTCATAGATAAACTCTGCTGCCGGTTCTCTGTAGGTATGCCCTCGGTCGATTTCTGCGCCCCCTACGAGATAAAATGGGGTGATGATATCTTATGCCATCACCACACAGCAAAATATTATAATAATTATTTAACAAAATATAATCACATCATACAGATTGTCACAAAATTAAGATTAAAGTAAGTCAGTTCTTTAAATAACACGTTAATTATTAGCTCGACTATTTGTCGTCACTAAACTTTCAAATTTAAAATATAAAAAGTCGTTCGTTCGTCAAATTTGTTGTACCTACCTAAAAGTAGTTAGGCAATGAGGCACCGCAAGGGTGCGAGTATACCTACTCCCATCTACACGCTGCTAAGTTGATTGGGTAATTCAGGTTAACTCGAATAAAACCTTTTCAAGAAGGTAAGCTATTCAAGGGCTTAAGTCATTGAAGGGGTTAACCCCTTCCCGGGGTTACCATAAAAAACGTGTTAACCCTTTCACTGGGTTTCGAGGCTGTAAGTCAATCAAAGGGTAACACTGCGATACGAGTTACCCAATGAACGGGTTACCCTATCAAACGGCTTAACTCAGAAGCGGGGTTGTCCGGTCCCTGATTTTCTTACAGATCAAGTTGTTACTGAGCCCCAAACTAATCAGGTGTTCTCCTTTTGATAATGTTACAACATATGCATACATGTTAAAGGAGATACCCCATTTCAGGCCTAACCGTTACACCAATCAGATATGTACCAAAAAATCCGTCTATTTTTCGTAAATCATCCACCAAAATCTTAGCTTTAATTACAATGGCCAAGTGTAGAAAATAGGCAATTTAATATTTTTTGTTTTAAACAGCCTATGTAAACCGCTACACCACGTATTTTATTCTATGTCACTAACTTCACAAACGCTAGTAATCCATCTATAGTACGCACCATAAAAATATGATCGATTAAATGGAAATCGATACTTTTACAAATAATTAAATAAGACTTCATTGTTTTAGTCTTATTATTTATTTGGGAATTACAATAAATGTGTAATAAAAAATGAGTCGAATCAAGTATTATAAGTGTAAGCTGAATTAAAAAACATTAAAAGCAATAAATAATCGATAAAATCGATTGCATCACGGATTGCACTTATAAACGTCAAATGTCAGTCTGTCAATTGTCATGTATTCGTATTTTTGCGTTTGTTTTTCTGTACCTATTTCTCGAGATTTATTATATCATTTGACCTCTGCTCGAATATTGGACTCCGAAATTGATTGCCTCCTGATTGACCCTTGCTTGAACATTGGATATCGTACTCTGCCACCCCGCTGACCTTTGCTAAAAATCCGGATCTGGACTGGTTGATTCATAACGACATCATGAACATGAGCCTGTGCATTCATTGTGGAATAGCAACGGATCGCTGCAACACAATAGGAAGGCGTAGATTGGAAAATGAAGTTATACTTTCAATTGTACAGGAATGGCTCGCGCCTCGAAACGGTTAGTATCCGATATTTATGTAAACAGTGTAATAGCCTATGTTCAGTTGCGTGTTGGTGGTTGTATTTTAAATATGTAACCAAAAATGTGCATATTCATATTCGAAGATATATGACATCACTAATACAGACAGAACCTGCCAATTACAGCCTTTCCTGCACTACACTAATACAGACAGAACCTGTTAATTACAACCTATCAATTCCATCGCTCAGTGAGGAGGATGGTGTCCCTGCAGTGGAATCAGAATAAAGCTACTTATATTTAACCAATTGTGCCTCTTAGGTAATAGTAATAGTCAAATAATAAATGTTTGCTTCTTCAGGTTAATGAAAATGGCTTTATCTGCCAAGCCTGCTGGAATAATGCCAATGCTGTATCTCGTGATAGAAATATACCACAAAAGAGTGAACAGACATACACATCATACCAACGAGTGTGTATTCATTGTGGACATTTATGTCACCAACTTAGGACTGCTACAGTGTAAGAATGCAGAATACACAAAGTTATAAAAGAATGGATCCTACCACACACGGTTAGTATATTAATCTTATTTATGGTTTTTAATAACATACTTTAGTTTTGACTGCCATCATGGTCTATTGTTTAGGCCCTAGTTTTATTGGATTTGTCCATTCATAATCTCAGTAGCAGGAGAATCTAGCAATGTGCAAGTGGCAATAGGCTCACCCTTATTATGTAGAACTTAAATATAGATGGCAAGATGTGGGTGTAATGTTACACCTGTGCCTTCAGGGACATAATCTTGTGTCTATGTCAGTATAACAATACTATACGATAATAAGGGCATAATTTTTTTTTATGTATAATCATTTAAGTGAATAAGAAAGATGGTTTGATAATTATCAAGCTCCTGCATCAGGATTACTCATTCACAAGATTTTTTAGATCAATCTTTCAAATTGGGCAATAACACATCACATATCTGGTGCCACTAGTTAATGTAGATAAATTATTTTCAGGTGGGTGCTTCAAGTGCTGTCTGTCATTCTTGTTAGGTTGGGCAAATAGATCATCTCAGCATTTAAGTACAGGGCCGTCAACATCTTGTGCATGTTCATCAGCTGTTGATGAGCCAGATAGTGAGGACATTCCTCTTGTAGAAGAACCTTCAACAAGGCTAGAAACTAGTTCTGCACCAAGGGCACCAACTGTTGGAACGCTTATTGTTTTACCTGACTATTTTAGAGCTGTGGCAACTGAATGTAGATGTTTTGTGGAAGGATGTTGCAGACATGAAAGAAACACAGTAACACTTAAAATTATAATTCCAAGCAATTGATGTAGATACAAATAATGTTGGCGAGTTTCCTGAACTAACACAGAAGCACATACCAAATTAAACAGGCCCGTTCTTACCATGGGGAGCATGTGAGAGAAAATGGCATATATATCATAGAAGTGTGTAGAGAGGTGGACGGTAACCTACAGCAAGAGCTGTCGACATCAGGCTCAACCAGGATGTTATTGTATTTAAGTTAATTATAAGTTCATTAGTAGTTGGATGTATTTCGTTTACATCATAGTCAACACTTCACTTAGTGGAAGGAATGCTAATATTCAAAATTATTGCACATGTATCATTAGAAAAAGAACGATTGGTTGCTGTGCCCACACCATGAGCATAATATGGTATCTTGGTTGGGCATGGCACAAGGGTAGTCAATTGCCTCCTTCACAATCTTTCGATACAGTGTTATTAAATTATGATAAGCCTAGTGAAGAAGTGGATTAATAAAACCATTACTCACAATTATGTGCTTTTATTTTAAAATATTATTAATGCCATTTCAGATTACTGTAATCTGAGATTTTATTAAATACTAAACAAATAAATAATAATAAATGAATTAATATTTTTGTCCCAGTTAAATAAAATAAAGAATTTTGGAACAACAAACCCAATGCCATCTGAACCCAAACTAGGTAGAGCATGTACTATGGCAACCAGCTAACTGATAAAGATACCTGTTTATGTTTCTAAATGCAAATATAAATAAATTACACACAGATACTGAACAAATAACCTAGCTTATTACACGAAACATTTGTCCTGGTTGCGGACCTACAAGACCAACAGTAACAGTAGTTACAATAATAACAAATGCAAGCCAGTAGTGTTTTAAGCGGGCCTTGTCTAATAAATGTAGTTATCAGTAAGATCAATCATATAAATCTGAAGTCACACTGTAAGCGCTTTTTTATGTAGAAACGTACTTACTTATGTAGGGCATTTTGGGGTTCCACATTGATAAATATAGCTAACAATGTCTCAAAAATATCATTTGGGTAATTAAATAACACTATCGAGTTATTTAAATCCAAAAATATAATAGAGAAATGTTCAAATCGGTAAAATCAGGCATTTACTTTTACGTTAAACATAACCTAAAAATTAGCAGTAAACGTCTGTTTTTAGCGATTTGGCCATTGCTGGGAGACGTGAAAATTGGGCTCGTGAAATCTTTCAAGATGCTTTAATTTATGGCCAAATTCCAGCTCTGTAACGCCAGGCCTGAGTTTCTATGGAGTTTGGGTTTCTCCTTTAGAAGAAATCACCTAACGTCGTAAACGGGCCTGATGGCGTGGTTGGCAAATGCTTGCTTTTCATGCCGGAGGTCGTGGGTTCGATTCCCACCTAGGACAGATATTTTGGTGTTGAACATGTCTGATTGTCCTGAGTCTGGGTGTCTGGGCATGTATTTTCAAAAGAAATGTAGTATATCAGTTATCTGGTTTCCATAGTACAAGCTCTGCTTAGTTTGGGATCAAATGACCTTGTGTAAATAATGTCCCAGGATATTATTATCATTTAATTTATATTGCTTGGTAGTTTAGTGTAAGCTATATTCTTACAATAAAAATGTTGTAGTTTTTATTATGATTTTGATACGCATAGACACTAAACAATTTATTTTACTTTAAGAAGATTAAAAAAAGATATTTAATTGGCAACAATTAAGTGCATAACTGAGACTAGGCTCAAAAAACAATTGATAAGAATGAATTAAGTATGCATCTTATATGTATATTGAAAATATTTTACAAGACAGACGAAATTTCAGAATTATTCGAAAAAAGTTAGAAAAAATAATTATTCCGTATTTATTATTATCTATACGTATAATAAAATCGTAGGAAAGTCAAAACTGTACAATGAATATTTTTTTTAAAGGATACTTGGGGTTACTTTTTTTGATACTTTTATTAAAAGGATCTACAATCGATATCGAAGCCGAAAATATAGTTCTTAGAATTTTTGTCTGTTTGTCTGTATTTACGTCCGGGCTAACCTCAAAATGTACTGCATGGATTTACTACAAATATTGCATGAATGTAATATTCATAAGAGGTCGGGTGAACATATAGGCTACATATTATCACGCTATCACCTATGGGGGAGGAGCTGTGATAATTTATAAAATATACCGCGGGTAAAACCGCGGGGTCCAGTTATCTATAATAATGTCATTTTCCAAAAAATATTTTTCCATCTTTCTTTTTACAATTCATATTCAAGATGTCCGAAACATAAGTAAACTATCATCAATCCACAGCGCCTTAAGCCTCAACAAACCTTTACATAGACCAAACAATATTCAGAATGTAGCACAACAAAAGATTTCGTTATACAGAGTGCATGTGACGCATACATATGACGTCACAACTCAAGGTCGCCAACATCCAGAATCAAAGAGCAAGTTCAAACGTGAGACAATCAAAGGTCAATGGTGTGTGCCATCCCTTTCTATCTTGAGGACGTATTGTTTATTTCCTAAAGAGAAAAAGAGAAACCCTTACTCTTTTAACTTGTATGCTTCTGGATACAAACATATTAAATGTGCTTTATTTTGACTAGTTTTCGCCAATTAGGTACTTGAAATTCGACCATAATTGAATATTGAGACCAAATATTGTGTTCAACTACTAAATAATTGTTTAAGTGGAGCAAATCACGCGTACATGCCCACTTGAGTATGTTTCGCCGGACCTTCTCAACTAGGCCGTGTTGAAACTGGTAGTAGATGTTTTGTTGGGTCTCCTCAGTTGGGGCGCATTGCATCCGGTGGTAGCATTAAATAGCGACCGTCGCTATACCCACAAGATTCGTCGTAATAATAATATTTAATTTTTTCCTCAATATAGACAAAACCATTTAATAAAACCTTAAAAAACAATGTGACATGACTTCAAGAAATTAGCTATTTAAAAATACTTACTATCATAAATTAAATTATAATTCTATTAATCAAATATAAATCACGATCTAATAATATATTCGTACCTAGAATTAAATATCCTATTGATCATATAAACGCGAATATTTGTAAGTATGGATGGATGTATGCTTGTTACTCTTTCACATAAAAACGACTGAATGGATTTTAATGAAACATTACAATAATATAGATTATACATCAGAATAACACATAGGCTAAAATGTATAAAGATATTGTGTGAATTGGCCAAAATATGACGATAAGTGTCAAGGAAGTATGAAAAAATGTACCATCTGAGAGTTATTCCGGCGTGCGCTGCCAAAACCGCGAGAGGTACACTAATATTATAAATGCGAAAGTTTGTGAGTATAGATGTATGGCATTGTATGGATGTATGTTTGTTGCTCTTTTAACGGGGGTTTTAAACTACTTTAACAGGGGTGAAACCGCGGGGCATAGCTAGTATATTATAGTTAATTTGTAATACTGCTATTCACTACTACGACTATTTACAAGCGCTTTTTAAAGTCTATGTGAATAAAATCCGTTTTCTTTTTAATTGCTGACTGGCCTGTTGGTCCACTGGGTAGTGACCCTGACTGCTAAGCCATAGGTCGTGAGTTCGATCCCCACTCAGGACAAATCTTTGTGTGATGAGCAGAATTTTTTGTGTCTGGGTATAATTTCACCGCTCGGCATGAGCGGGCTGCGTGCTTACTTACCGAGATAACTTTTGGAACGAAGTTCCTTATCGCGCGTTGTGAAAGGGGGCTAGACGGAAAAAAATCTCACGAAAACTTGTCACGACACTTTTTGCAGCTGTGCGGCGTGCGCATGTTTCTCTGTCTGTCTGTCTCTCTGTCTCTTATAGAAAGCAAGCCAGATATTTTCATTTCTATTTCGCATTGAACAGTGTGGTGTCCCGGCGATTTTTTTTTGTTGAGTGTATACAGGTTTTTTGTACATAATAAATAATAAGAAATAACTTCGTTCCATCCGGGTGTGCCGTGACACCTCTCAAGTTTTATTTGAACATCCCATTTACAGTAACCTAAGGTTTTCATACTTCACCGGAATTTTCGGTATAAATTTCGGGATAAACCTGTACCTATTAGCGCGTGAAATTCATTGTAATTAGATTCACAGTACTTACTATATTTTATGTTTACTAGATAGATAAGATAAAACTGTCTCACGTGTTAATGATATTATCAAACTGTGAGTGCCAATACTAGACAGATATCATAAGTAAACAGAGCCAGAGCATTATAACAATCTATACGTATCATAAAATGTGTTTATTATACTATTACAGCATACTAAGGGCCTATGCACAATACGTTTTTTAAGCGCGCCGTTGACGCGCGTTTTTAGCGGTACAGACGCGCGTTTGTAGCGATACAGACGCGCGTTAGCATCGCGTTTGCATCGATTCAAACTATCACCAAACTGTGGCTCTGTTCCTGCAGTTTATTTACTCGATCACACGTACAGTTTCGTCCCATACATTGAGCACCAAGCGCCTCTCGCGGAAACTATTAAGAACTAAAACTCTGATGCTCAATGTATGGGACGAAACTGTACGTGTGATCGAGTAAGTAAACTGCAGGAACTCGTACTAGAGCCACTGCTCTGTAGGATAAAAGCGAGTCGTCGAAGCGCGTTTCTATAGCGCGTCGACGGCGCGTTTAAAAAACGTGGTGTGCAGGCTCTTATAATAATAATAAATCCATTTATTTCAGGTAAGTTACACCCATCATAACATAATAATAAATTAAATTAAATGTATAAATTAGAAATAATAATAATAAAATCAACATTTAAATCTCATATGGATTCAATATACAAATTACAACTTAGAATAATGAAAGCTATAGTACCCCACAAAATAAAAAATAAATTTAAAGAAAACTATCGGAAACTCTTTCACCACTGTCAAATTATACCAATACACGATCGGGTCAAGTATGCCCTACTTATTGAAAACTACTTCCATCAGGACATACAACACGTGAAACACCACAATAAACAGACACGAAGCGCAAAATATAAAACTTTAACTTTACCTACATACAACAACTGGTATGGGAAACAGATGATTGAGTACCAAATACCAAAGATAATCAATGACCTACCTTTAAATATTAAAAACCAAATTACTCAAAAAAACATGCACAAAAAATTTAAAGATTACTTCTTGAACAATATTGCATTATACTAAAAGTCGGCCAGTGTGGTACCGCACACTGTTATCGCTTGAGCATTTATCCTACTCGTATAGCTGCGCATAATTGTAAGCCCGAGATGTTTACGAGTAGTAGTGGAACTTGTTTTATAGTGCGAGTTAGTTGGATATATTAGACTGTTAATGAGTACCTAATCACGAATACTGGTGTACGGACAAACACCGTTTTTGATACACCTGGAACAACTTATGTAATTTTTATAATGATATAAATGGTTAATAATAAAAAAAAAAAAAAAAATACAATAAAACAAATAATAATTAATAATAATAAAAACAAATACTAATAAAAGTTATACGGCCGTCTGGCGTGGTTGGTGGATGCTCACAAATATCTGACCTGAGTGGGAATCGCACCCATGACCTACGGCGTGAAAGACCACCAACCACGCCAACCGACCCGTTATAAATCAAAACACGTAAATCGCTTTGAACCAGCTCCATTGTCCTGGTTGAACCTGATGGAAAGCAGTCACCGTAATCTATGGATACTTGAAACGCCTAAGGCATCAACCGCGGGCTGCCAACCTTTTGGAACCGTTGATATTCTTTTTTTAATAACCATGGGGTTATAAAAAAAAGAGTTGTAGTCTCTTGGAAAACTGTGGTAGGCAGGCCATTCCACAACCTCAGCGTACAGATAAAGTAACGCTGATACCGTAAAGTTCGAGATAGTCAAGATTGTAAGATGTGAGGAGGAATGTCCGATGGTAGAAAGTGCAAACAAGAGCGCAAAGTCTCTGCTTACACTTAGGGGTTCAATACGGCTCATAAGCCTAAGACTATTATATATATATATATATATATATATATATATATATAATAGTCTTAGGCTCATGTATAATATATAACTATTTTCAAGTAGCTGTGCCCCGCGGTATTACCCGCGTTAAACTTTATAAATTATACCCTACTAGCAGTGCACGCGGACTTCTTTCCGAGTTATAAATATTTTTGTCCCTGCCCGTTTGTCCCGCGCAATACTTCGGGTTAAAAGTTCGATATAAATAAAAATTATGATGATGAATCAGCCTATGCACTCAACAATAACGTAGCTTTCTATAGATGAAATTATTTTGAAAATCGGTTCAGTATATCCAAAGATTACCCCTTACAACGTCACAAGCTCACAAACGTTACCTCTTTATAATATTAACACTAGAGTGCACGCGCGGGCTACATATGTAGCCCAGCGTGTAATATTGTCGCATATAATTTTTGTTTGCCGCGCTACAGCGCAATCGTCTAACGTATTCCTCAAGCATAACACCCCGCTCCCGCCAGGAGCGTGCCGACTCCCGCAGCTTACAGACGTCTGCAAAAATCGCCCTTGAAGTTGGTGGGCTACGCCTGTAGCCCGCGCGAGCGTTGGAGGAATTTAAGTGTTTAGTGTGCAAGTGGTGAAATTGAGGTAAATATGAAACATTTGTTGCAGTATTACTACAAAACGTACTGTTAATTATTTTTTAAGTGTTTGTTGTTTATATTTATGGGCTTTTCATGTATCTTTATTCTGTTTTGTTCACTTTTTAGATGGCGGGTAACTCGAACAGATTGTGCGACCAAATACAAAGATGGCTGCTGGAGGATAATGAAGACGACGACATTTCGAGCGAAAGTGAGGAAGGCGGAGAATCCGCGGAACAAAGTGGCCCGCTTGGATCTCCTCACCATTCTTATACGGAACAAGATGGCGAGGAAGACGAGGACGAAGATGAAGACGTGCCTCCATCGACTTTGGCTTCCTATCAGTCTCGTAATGGTACAAAATGGAGCAAGATTGCACCGCCTACCTCAAGAACCAGATCTCACAACATTTTAGTCCGTCCACCAGGCCTAGTAGGTGTAGCAAAAGATGCTAAAACGGCTCTCCTATCATTCCTGCTGTCAATACCTCCTACAAGTCGGATTTGATCTTGCAAGACCTTCTATTGAGCGTCGTATATACCCAGAGGTATTAAACTGAAAGGCAAACTACTTCTAGGATTGGCAGAACAACCCCTGCAACAAAATATGCCTATTCGGGGAGGACTTGGTCGGTGTGCTTTTTGCAGTAAGGCTCGCGACCGTAGCACGCGCAAGCAATGCAGCAAATGTATGAGGCGTATTTGTAGCGAACATCAGGCAGTCGTGTGTCCGGAATATATGCCAATAGACTGATTTATTACCCGTTACTTTGATAATAGATTCAATTAGATTAAGATAAATGCCTTTTGTGATAAATATTACGTTCCTAAATGAAAATAAGACTAAGAGAACTCCACCCTTCCAAATATTTGTTGATTTTTAAGAAGTTTATGTTTAAGTTTCAAATTATAATAAAGAATCTAAATTTTGTTGATTTTATGAGCCATTTTGATAAAAATAAATATGTTTAGTAATTATATGCTGTGTTTTAATAATTTTTTTTCCTTATTCAGAGAAATAATTGACTCATAAGTGGGCTACACCTGTAGCCCGCGCGTGCGCTTAAGGAGTATATATGGGCGCGTCTCTAGTGTTAAGTATAGATGCGTTAATCCAGGTATCAGCTAACTCCATACCAAATTTTATTAAAATCGCTCAAGCCATTTAGACGTGAAAGAGTAACAAACATGCACACTCACAAACTTTCGCCTTTATAATATTAGTGTGATGTAAAATACCACGCACCCAAAATGGTATACACATATTGCCATTTGAAAACATTCCACAGCTAAGCCCACAAATATTTTAAATTTATAGCTCTCTAGAAATGTCTTTAAAATTATGTATCACCTGTCGATCAACCGGTTACCGTGAAACGAAAAGAAATACACATGTATCTTTTGAACTGATGCCAACCAACAAAGAAAAGCCCGTTCGGAACTGGGGCTCTACCGGCTAAGTCGCCGAACATCGATTTCTTAAATGGCGTTCAAATAAATAAAAGTTAAAAATTACTTAATCAATCGTTAAATCGGGTTCAACGTTGTCAATCGATTCCGGACCATTTATGACGTCACATGTGGTCATGGAAGCCGATTTAACGATTGATTAAGTTTTTTTTAACCTTTATTTAGTTGAACGCCATTTGAGAAATCGATGTTCGGTGACTTAGCCGGTAGAGCCCCTGCTGTTTAAAAACCCAAGAAACGTCAGTCAACTTCTACTTAATATCACGAAAATTTCTGAGTAACACACCATAACAAGACGATGAAAAGCGGCTTTCTTATTGCGTAAGAGTTAAGGACCTTGTCGTGCGGTTTCCGACCAAGAAAGAATAATATACCTACCCCATACCATCCTGTGGATGGCTAACGCAGATGACTCTCAACCTAAGACTTCAATTTGGCAACCAAAAAAAAAGCGTGAATAAGAAAAAATATAACATAAGTATAGGTTAATGCCGTGTGGTTTCCAGCCTAGAAGGAATACCAGGGCCACCCAATATCATCCCGTGAGGGTCGTATAAGGCGACTAAGGGATAAACCGGATAGTTGGGCGGCAGCGCCTCCTGTGTACCTTAACTGCGTACGGCAAACCCCACAAAATATAACATAAGTATAGGTTAATGCCGTGTGGTTTCCAGCCTAGAAGGAATACCAGGGCCACCCAATATCATCCCGTGAAGGTCGTATAAGGCGACTAAGGGATAAACCGGATAGTTGGGCGGCAGCGCCTCCTGTGTACCTTAACTGCGTACGGCAAACCCCACAAAATATAACATAAGTATAGGTTAATGCCGTGTGGTTTCCAGCCTAGAAGGAATACCAGGGCCACCCAATATCATCCCGTGAGGGTCGTATAAGGCGACTAAGGGATAAACCGGATAGTTGGGCGGCAGCGCCTCCTGTGTACCTTAACTGCGTACGGCAAACCCCACAAAATATAACATAAGTATAGGTTAATGCCGTGTGGTTTCCAGCCTAGAAGGAATACCAGGGCCACCCAATATCATCCCGTGAGGGTCGTATAAGGCGACTAAGGGATAAACCGGATAGTTGGGCGGCAGCGCCTCCTGTGTACCTTAACTGCGTACGGCAAACCCCACAAAATTGTAGCTTTATAGAAGCCTTAAGAGGAGGCCTATGTCCAGTAGTGCAAGATATCACGTACAAAATACAGATTGTGAACAATATTATTAGATGAGCCATGTCCCGCCCTTTGGGCATACAGTAATTAACACAATGCCAATAAATTAATTACGAAATGCATGTCAAATTAAAAAATAATCAGTTAATATAATACAAAATACAATAAGTAAGAATTTTGTACAGACGCCAGCGCATCCAGCCACCCCAATCTGTCAAATTTCTTTTATAGATTTTCAACTTTATCACAAAAGCATAAGGTTCACTTTCAATTGGGGAAATTTGACAGATTGGGGTAGCTCGATGTGCTGGCGTCTGTAAAAAATTCTTACTTATTGTATTTTGTATTATATTAACTTATTATTTTTTAATTTGACATGCTTTTCGTAATTAATTTATTGACATTGTGTTAATTACTGTATGCCCAAAGGGCGGGTCATGGCTCATCTAATAATATTGTTCACAATCTGTATTTTGTACCTGCGGCTACGTATGATCCACAATATAAATCTAAATGGACCCTTTGCCTCTGCTAGCCAGCAGACTGATATCGACATTTTAACCACGCCGACATAGCTTAGTAATCACTATTTATATTCCAATCAGTGGCTACGAGTCAGACCCTCCATATTGGTACGCTATCAATTTTGGAGATCAGCCAAAACATGGAGGCAAACTCGCGAGAATGTCTTTACGTAACACAGTAAACTGGCCTACTGCAATACTGGTGCCAATAATAATATGCTGTAACTATTACTAGTCAATTTATGACCTTTACCTGATGAGACACTGACCCATTGACCGTGCATCATGACCTTGCGAATAATGATAGATGTTTTTGTTAACTAATAGTTTTAACAATAGTTAATTATAGGGGAAAGCGTATGCTTATAAAGTAAATGCAGTTTTTGTCTTAAAATTGAATCAACATAATCTATTACAAATCTCAAAATGAATTGTCACCCGTGCCTGTGTCAAATGACAAACTACTTTTTTATTTATATGCTTGATGAGTTTGTGCTTGACCACGATCTCAACTGATGGTAAGTGAAGATGTCGTCGAAGGTGGTGGTGGTAAGATGCCTGTTCACTCTAGCCTTGAATAAACCCATGTTGTATGAGTCTGGAAACACTTCGGTAATATTAACAGAATATTGACATTTTGGTGTAAATTATAAAACCCCCGACCCCTGAATGACATAATTTTAGAAAAGAGTTGATATTCTCACATTGCTGGACCGATATTAACCAATCATAGCTAAAAAAACCGCAAGGAAACTGCCTTTCAAATGAAAAAAATCCGCAACGAAATCGGTTCATCCGTTTGAGATCTAAGATGCTACGCACAGACGCACAGAGACAGACAGACAGACAGACATCGACGTCAAACTTATAACACCCCTCTTTTTGCGTCGAAGTTACAAAAAAAGAATAATTTGAGGGATAATCTCCATTTATTTAGCAACATTGTCAATTTCGTGGTTTCAGGGTCCATTTAACAAAATTAGACGGAGGATGGATCATTTATGCGAGCCGTGTGCTAAGCCATGGATCGAAGACTTCATGAGCGTTTAAATGAAGTAGTTCATGTTACATTGAATACGCCCCAAACGGACTTCGGCCATGCCTAGGCGCCTACACACGTTGCACGATCAGGGCAATCGATCATGGGCTTGCCACGGTCAGGGCGTCACATAAATCAATATTTAATCGTACAACGTCCTGTAGGGCCATATACCCTGATATCTCTCATACCTATCCTATTGACAAATAAAGTATAAACTGTCTGTTTCAAAACTTGAATTCTCACGATTGATATCAGAAGTGGGATTAGTACACATAGAAATTAAAATTATTGAATGAAAATACCACATCCCTGTATACTCATTCGTGAGCATCCTGGACGGGGCCACCATGATTGCAAAAGTTTTGCCTAGATAGAACTACGTACAGTAATATTGAGGAAAATATAAGAATCATTATGTCAATTATCGGCTGTCGCAAGGTCGCCTATCCTTAAACTACGCCAATCCGGAACACTACTACCTACCTACATGTTTGCTAATAAGCTTCATATTACTCATACTCGAGTAGTTAATAGTTTCGTCTTGTAAATGTGACAGATATGTATATCCCGATGTTCAGATCCTGTCAGTTGTTACCTTCTACGAAGAATTTAATAGAGACATAGCCTAAAGAGAACTCAGGATACCCAGATGACGCAATACCTGTCAACTCTACTTTTTGCTTTTTTTATATTGAAGCAAGGGAACGAGCAAACGGGTCTCCTGATGGTAAGTGTAATTCGCCGCATATGGCCACTCGCAAAAGCAGATCAGGTGCGTTATCGGCCTTTATACTAGCTTCTTGAAAACTCCCATGTCATAGGGGAACTGAAATAACTCCGCATTTAATTGATACCACAGAGTTGTAATGCGCGGTAAAAAGTTTCTTGTGAAACGCATGCAGTGGTTGTCCATGACGACCATACATCTAGGTGATTTGGATCGAATTTCCACTTCTGGCGAGAGGGTCTGTGGCGAAACGTGGCGGAAAGTATAAGTTCGAACTATTCCTCGTGGTAAATGCGGTATAGAACACATAGAGCATCTTCGTATCTCCACAGGGCAAAAGGATCAGTGTAAACCCCGTCGCCAACCACGATTCGAACTGCGAGACGTTGAATGCAGCCAAAAGGAAGAAGTTGATCCTGCTGTGCTTATTCTCATTCACGAACGAGCCAGTTGTCTCGTTTCCCTAGCGCTACCGTTTTCAACTGCAGATTATAAGGTCCTGGATTCAAGTCTCGAGTCGGACCAATAATTTATTTTGGGATTTTTCCGTAAAGAAATTTCTCAGTATCAGTCCGAAGTCTTGGAGTTGGCGGTATTTACACCCCCATCTCTCGGGAAGCCCGTATAGCCTTCGGTCCTGTACCTGAACTCTTTCCAGTCGTGTCGCTAGTCGTCCCATCGGAACCTGAGATCGATGGAATAGAAAGTGCCCGTGTTTGCGCACACACTAGTGTACTATAAATATGTCCTGCCCTAGTCTCCTTAGAGACTGGCCGCCGTGACTGGAATTATAATAATATCCTGGGACATTATTCACACACGGCCATCTGACCCCAAACTAAGCAGAGCTTGTAATATGGAAACCAGATAACTGATACAAACAGACATGTTCATGCACACATATATCTGTTCTGGCTGGGAATCGAACCCACTACCTGCGGCGTAAAAGGCAAGCATTTACCAACCACGCCAACCGGCCCGTCACCACCAGGAGGACATTATTATTACTTCACGAATGATCTAACTGGCAAGGCGAGATGATTATCTATACATCGTCTACTAACATATTAATAATGTCCTCCTAGCCGAATTTCGGCCACGGCGGCCAGTCTTAACAGAGATTAGCCATCTGCGCGGTACATATTATAGTGCTCAAGTGTGTGCGCAAACACAGGAGCACTTTCTATTCCATCACTCTCATGATCCGATGGGACGCCTAGCGACACGACCGGAAAGAGGTCAGGCACAGGACCGACGGATTTACGTGTTCTCCGAGGCACGGGGGTATAATACCGCCAACTCCCAGACAACATATTAATAAACATAATCTCAGAGGCGCTCACAGCTAGATGCTCTCACCGGTCCGTAAGTGATTGGCGAGGTCAAGCAACTAGGCTCGCGGTCAGTCCATAGATGGGTGACCGCGAAAGTGGTTTAATTTCTGAGCGTCTCCGTGCTTCGGAGGGCACGTTAAGCTATCGGTCCCGGTTGTAGCCATTAGGCAACAGTCGTTAAGCCATGTCAGAGGCCTAATGGGCGGCTTGAACAACTCTGACACTAGGGAAACCACTGCCTACACGATAAGTAAGTAAGTAACATAATCTCTAAACAATGTCTTACTATAAGAGACTCGTACGTAGAGATACAAGGCCTCCAGTACAATACAGTGGTCACCTTGTCCCCAAGGTCTAGGTCGGTCGGTCAAGTTCAGCTACTGTTTGATGTGTTTATATAACAACGCGTGTAAGATATGCTTGCTATCTTTAGCGATAGCGCAGGTGATAGTGTGATAAAGAGGGCGTGTGTCTGTGTGCTGATAATTATAACTGTTATTAGTTATTATTGTTATTATAACTGTGTATTTAGGGATCCGTAACCAAATGGTAAAACGGGACCCTATTACTATAACTTCGCTGTCTGTCTGTCCGTCTGTCACCAGGCTATATTTCGTGAACCGTGATAGTTAGACAGTTGAAATTTTCACAGATGATGTATTTCTGTTGCCGCTGTAACATCAAATACAAAAAAAAATATAATAATATACGTAAATTTTTTGCTCGTTTTTATAGAACCCTTCGTGCGCGAGTCCAACTCGCGCTTGGACGGTTTTTTTTAATAGACTTTATTATCAGAAAGAGATATGGCGTGGTTGGTTGATGCTTGCCTTTCACGCCACAGGTCGTGGGTTCGATTCCCATCCAGGACTGAAATTTGTGTGCATTAACATGTCTCTTTGTCCTGAGTATGAGTGTAATTATAATCTTTACAGTGTTACTGGATAAGTCAACGGATCCCACAAAGGAACTAGCCTTTATGGGGTTATAGTTTTCCTAATTTGTGACTTATTTGAGTATAATCATTTATTTTGTAAAGTTATTTAACATGTCAAATATTAAATTTAAAAATATACATATTGGTATTACATAATAGATAATTGATATGTCACCTTGCAAATAATTAATTAAACATGTCATTCGGAATTCAATGTAGGATAATAATAATATCCTGGGACATTATTTACACACGGCCCAAATAAGCAGAGCTTGTACTATGGAAATCAGATAACTGATATACTACATTTCTTTTGTAAATATATGTATACTTATATAGATAATTACACCCAGATTCAGGACAACCAGACATGTTCATGCACACAAATATCTGTCCTGGGTGGGAATCGAACCCCCGTCGACCTCCGGCGTGAAAAGCAAGCATTTGCCAACCACGCTAACAGGCCCGCCCGATGTCAGGAACATTTGTAGAAAGTCAATAGCTTTTATTATTGGCCGTCAATAATTCGTCATAACTATAGAGCGTTTGTTCAACAAGCCACATAACTAAGAACCACCGCAAGGAAACTTACGTTCAAATTAAAAAAAACCTCATCGAAATCGGTATATCCATTTGAGAGCTACGATGCCACACACACAGACAAACATCGACGTCAAACTTAAAACGGCTCTCTTTGTGCGGCGGGGGTTAACAGTAGAAACGAAATACAGTGGGATAAGTTTATAAGAGAGCTCACGTATAAAACGATTCTAACGATGGTAAAAACACATTTGTCTTCGAGAATGACACAGCAAAACCGATACCTTTGTTAGAGTACAAATCTATTAAAAATCTCACGCACTTGCATCTTGAACAAAAAAACGATGAACACGAAAATAATTAAATGTTGTTCAAAAACGTAAGAGACCTATTCATTTCTATCTAAACTCATATTAAATAGCGAAAGAAGACTTTTGTATGCTTTTTAGGGTTCCGTATTCAAAGGGTAAAACGGGACCCTATTACTAAAGCTCCTCTGACTGTCCCTCTGTCACCACGCTGTATCTCATTAACCGTTACAGTCAGACAGTTGAAATTTTCAGAGTTGTATTTCTGTTGGCGCTATAACCAAAAATACAAAAAAAAAACAAATTAAAATAAATATTTAAGGGCGCTTCTTTTCTTGTCGTTTTTATAGATGACTAGCTGTGCCACGCGGTTTTACCCGCGTTAAACTTTATAAATTATCACAGCTCCTCCCACGTAGGTGAGAACGTGATAATATGTAGCATATATGTTGACCCAACCTCTTAGTAATATTCATGCAAAATTTGTCGTAAATCCATGCAGTACTTTTGAGTTAAGCCCGGACATACATACAGACAAACAGACAAAAATTCTAAAAACTATATTTTTGGCTTCGATATCGACGGTAGATCACGCCCCAAGTATGCTTTAAAAAAATATTCAATGTACAGTTTGGCTTTCCTACGATTTTATTATATGTATACATGGTACGGAACCCTTCGTGCCCGAGTCGGACTAGCACATGCCCGAATTTTGTAAGAAATAAACTTACTTTACTTTTTCGTATGAGCTGTGGTTACCATAGTGACGGCTTGAAGTCCTGTACGCCTCTGACATGACTTAACAACTGTTGTCTAACGCCTAGTGAGACTGGGAACAACTTGACGTGCCTTCCAAAGTATGGAGTCGCTCATAAATTAAACCAATCTATATACGGTCCGGTACTTATCGTATGGGCAGTGGTTACCCTAGTGTCAGAGTTGTTCAAGCCGCCCAGTAGGCCTCAGACATGGCTTTACGACTGTTTTCTAATGACTACAACCGGAACCGACAGCTAACCTACCCTCCGAAGCACGGAGATGCTTAGAAATTAAACCATTTGGGTGGTCACCCATCTATGGACTGACCGCGAGCCTAGTTGCTTAACTTCGCCGATCACTTACGGACCGGTGAGACAATCTAGGTATGAGCGTCTCTCTGCTCCTCTTGGTCCGGTACCTAGCTATAAGCTAAATATAGGCAAAGGCTTACAAATTGCCTTATAAGACGCGCCTAGCACTATTTGACGTCACCGACCAAAATAGTCTAAACTTATCACGTTGACATCCACTAAGTTACTGCGGGGGCGTCAAATGATGTCAACAGTGCCCTTTATCACTTTGAATCTGTTCATAATCCTCGCTAATATTATAAATGTGAAAGTAGCTCTGTCTGTGGCGCTTTTACGCAATAACTACAGAACCGATTTAAATGAAATTTGGTACACAGATAGTCCAAAAGCCTGGAAAAAGGCATAATGCTACTTTTTAATGCGAAAAAAATATTTCAAGGGGTTAAAAAGGGGATGACAACTTGTATGGAAGTATCGTCATTTTTAGTGCCAGAAGCTTGAAACCTAATTTTTTAGCATGTTGTTGATTCGATAATTGGCGCTGCGTGGTCCGGTACGGTGTAGGTGCGGAAATATATCTAAGTGTGCTTCCTCGAACTGGCAGACACGTGAGTGCAGACGACTATGCCACAAGCTTGCGAACACTGATTTTATTCTATGCGGGCGAAGTGGCGGGCACAGTTAGTAAAATATTTATTTTTTAATTCCGTTTTACGACTCTGGCTTCTTTGGCCTTATGAGCCTTCAGTTAATATATTTTTATATCATTTATTTCAGTCATTGTCAAGTAAAGTCCGTCACAGTCAAGTCATACATAGTCCTTGTCCAACCCCAGTAAAGCAGTGGAGACTTTACTAGAGGCTTTTATGGAGTTTTAGTTACAACACGGAAAATCACAATTCACGGCAATATCGCACTTTCCTCCACTTGTGTACGTTGTCGAAGATGTTATGTCTAAAAATCCACCATATTTACACATAAACACTCCAATTTACACCAGTTTTTGAAAATAAAACATAGCCTCGATGCGTCTTTTTCCGCGTTGGCGCCAAAAACTCTTAGTAAAATATATATTTGACTTGCCTGTTGGCCTAGTGGTAAGTCACTCTTGGAAGGCACGTTAAAGGGATAGGCTGACTTGGTGCAAACTAAAAGCTCTTCAACATCGGTTGCACAAATTTGGTACTGCCTTTATTTTTAGATAAATGTTATATCACAGGGACAGAAAGGTTCTCGAGTGGCGACCATGAACCGGAAGACACATCGTGGGCAGGCCCCCTACAAGATGGACCGATGATCTTGTGAGGGTGTTGGAAGCCGCTGGATACGGCGATTGTGAAGATCTTTGGGAAGGCCTTAGACCAGCGGTGGACCTCTTTCGGGCTAATGTGATGTATAGCTAAGCTAAGGCTTCGGAAAGCTCTGCCTACGTAGTCTGATTATGGATAAAAATTGTATAAGGTATTGTACTACACAAAATTGAAATATAAAATGTCTTACCCATCCTCTTTCATAACAGATTTGTCGCCACAGTCGCACGCGCCGCCTGCCTGCGACAGGAACATGTTGAAGTCGTGCGTCGAGTGGTCGCCTCTGTGGAAGCACTCGCGGCATATCGACATGCACGGCGATATGCCGCACGTTCGACACCGGTACGCGACGACGCGCGGTATCCACACGAGGCCGCATTTGTCGTGTTTGTCGTAACTACGGACTGTGGACAAACAAATGGACAAGATTAGTAAACTAAATTACCATTTTCAAATGGCTTCATTCTAAAAACTATAGTCAAACTGAGGAACTATTAAACATATTATGTTTGTAATGCGCGCGCACACACACACACACGCAAGCACGCACGCATGCATGCACGCACACACAACACACACACACACGCGCGCGCGCGCGCGCACACATAGGTACACACACAAACACATTTTCATTTTAGTTAGTCAACTGGGCCTCACGAGTCACGACATAGGGAATCCTAGTGTGAGGGTGAGGCACAGTAAACTTGTAAACATTAGCACATAAGTTTGTTTTTAAGTTTATATATTACATAAATCTTAAATTTTCTAATGTAATGTATTTATTTGTGAAACTGTTGTGTACATTACATACAAGATTCAAAATGTCAAAGCAACTCTCAATACCAGAGCGGCCGCAAAGGCCTTGCCGGCCTCTTCACAAATGAATAGAGCGAGCCTATTCGTTTGTGAAGAGGCCGGCAAGGCCTTTGCGGCCGCTCTGGTATTACTCTGGTATTCACACATAACTGTATCCACATAGTTACAGTGCGCGGTAGTTTCCTGTAAAACGCACGGTGGTAGACAACCATTCATCCAAAAGATATGGAGGAAATTTTCACTTCGAGAAGCGTAGGAGTACCATATTACAATTTTGGTATAAAATCCTAATGAGTACTTCAATACATAATAATAATATCCTGGGACATTATTCACAATCGGCCATCTGATCACCAAACTAAGCAGAGCTTGTACTATAGAAACCAGATAACTGATATATACCATTTTACATAATATACTATTTTTATTTTGTAAATACATACTTATATAGATAATGACACCCAGACTCAGGACAAACAGACATGTTCATTGAAACGAATATTTGTGCTGGGTACGAAGCGAAACCATAACCGGGGCCATCAAAGACAAGTATGTTTATTTATTTTATTTCTTCAGTTTACTAACAATTGCGTTATATTTATACTTATAAAGGCTATTAAATTTCAAATTTGTGCCACTTTCAATGTATCATATTTTGCTTTAAACGACACTAAAACAGTACCCTATTAGAACAGTGTGTGTTCAGGTAGAAAAGACAAACCCCCAGCGCCAACTATAATTAAATCATTTCGGAAAAGAGCTGTGTCTCTTACATTGCTGAACCGATATTAACCAAACATAGTTCAGAGGAAGACTTGGCTTGAAGAATGAGCCAGAGCCCTGCGTTCCCGTTCTATATCCATGTGGATATAGAACGGGAACGCAGGGCTCTGTGCATTCGAGCTAATATGCTTTCCCACAGGTTTGCTCGCTGTTCTAAACAAGCAAAAATCACGCTTTTCAAAGCATATTGTCACTCTTTTTACACGTGCAGCCTGTGGATGAATTACACTCAAGGAGCATACAGGACCCTGCGTACCCAATATACTCGTAATAATGCCTTCAGGGCGCTGTTGGGGCTGCGACGCCACTGTAGTGCCTCAGGGATGTTTGCCGCAGCTGGGGTTGATAGCTTTTCGGCTATCATCAGAAAGCGTATAGCGTTCCTATTACAGTGGGTTCGTGGCAGTTCCAACAGCCTCCTGAAGACTGTGGCCAACAGACTTGACGTGGACAGTACTATTATGCAGCACTGGACACGCGTACACATAATCAAGGATACCGCAATTACATATAATCGGTATGTGTAATAGTGGTATCCTGTTATGTACTTATTTTAATGTAAATCTTTATATATTACTAACATAGTTTTTAAGAATACTGTTACTATCACTATGGATTCCGGTCCGAAATAAACGAATTTTATTTTTTTAAATTGACAAAACCGAATCAGCGAAATAGGTCCACCTGTTTAAGAGCTACGATGCCACAGACAGGCATCGCGGTCAAACTTAACGCCTCTCATTTGCGCAAAACGTGGAATATAATTTATTGCATACATTTATTTAACACTAGCTGTGCTCGCGGACTCTGTTCCGCGTAATAAATATTATTGTCCCTGACCGTTTGTTCCGCAACTTGGACTACATTATTCAAGTTTAAGTAAAGATGCATCATTAATTTTGGGATTTTTCATAGCCTATGACACTCCACAATAACGTATCTTTCTATTGGTGAAATAATTGTGGAAATCGTTTCAGTAGATCCAGAGATTACCCCTTATAACGTCACAAACTCACAAAACGTTACCTCTTTATAATATTAGTATAGATAATGAAATGACAGTTGACATTACAATGAGTCATCTTCACACCTAATTTGACTATAGGGTGCCGATGATTGGCATTTAGACAGACAAGTGCAAATGAGGTGTTCTATTAGTATAATCTATACATGTAATAAAATCATAGGAAAGACAAAACTGTACATTGAATATTTTTTTAAAAGGATAATTGGGGCGTGATCTAGAATAGGTATTGAAGCCAAAAATATAGTTTTTAGAATTTTTGTCTGTTTGTCTGCATGTATGTCCGGGCTAAACTCAAAAAGTACTGGATTAACTTCAAATTTTAGATGAATAGTACTAAGAGGTCGGGTCAACATATAGGCTACATATTATCACTCCATCACCTACGGGGGAGCTGTGATAATTTATAAAATTTAACGCGGGTAAAACCGCAGGGTAAAAATATTATGTTTATTTGATTGTCCCGTTGAGCTTGCGGTAGCTCGATCAACCATAGCTAATGTGTATGAGGCTCAAATCTCCGGTCGCGACAGGAGTTCAAAAAAATCGGTCAAGTGCGAGTCGGACTCGCGCACGAAGGGTTCCGTACCATTATCTATAAACACGAGCAAAAAATAAACGTTTGTTGTATATAAACAAAATAAAAATATTTAAGGGAGCTAGATATGAAAGTCGACAGCCAAAGACCCAAAAAAAAAATACAAGATCAAACTTAAAATTATTTATTACTTATCAAGGAATTACATATAATTGTAATTGTAATTCCTGAAGTAAGTTAATTAGGTGACGACCGTTCGATGGTTGAGTAGGAAGTGACCGGTCCCACGGAGCCGAGGAGCGGGCTTCGGGGGCTTCTATGCTGATTAAGCGCCTTCGTGTGACTCGCTGTTGCGAAGTATAACAATGGGGTAAATGCAAGTCAGCGGTTATACTGTGCTATGCATATGTAACAAGCTCCCCCTTAAATATTTTTATTTTGTTTTTTAGTTTTTGTTGTTATAGCGGCAAGAGAAATACATCATCTGTCAAAATTTCAACTGTCTTACTATCACGGTTCATGAGATACAACCTGGTGACAGACGGACAGACACGTTTTACCCTTTGGGTACGGAACCCTAAAAATGGATAGACTGTGACAAAACTGTTCTTCGTCTCACCATAGTTCGAATGCACGCTTGCGCGACACATTGGAGCTAGACGTCACGAACGGAAGTGCGACAATAGTCCAACATTACGGCAGTGCGACAAACGATTGATCGAATTAAATATTGACATTGACCTTGCATATTACATCCCTCTATTGGTATCGGCTATCCCGTTCTATTATATCATGCATGACAATGAGGAAAAAGAGAGAGCACCTATTTATTTATGGGGAATTATAAACTACAACTACTTAGCGACTGATGATGAAATACTGTTTTAACAACTTGAGCGGCATGAATTTGAGTGAGCGATAAATTAACTAAACTAACTACGAATATTGATTAATAATAAAATCCAGAACGAGCTTACAAAAAGTGGGTTATAATTAATCCATTTCAGATATCAAAATTCTAGCCGTGCGACTAAATTACTAATTGAGCGACTAGAAATACAGAGAGGGCAACTTCCATATAAGGATAGAGACGAGTTTTCCGGAAGTTATTTGGGTTAGGTTAGGTTAGAACTGTGACCATCTAGCTAGACACTATTGTTGGTGAAGATTGGTGGAAAGTTTATAAAAATCCCATCGTTTTTGGAGCTTTTTGAATTTTTCAGGAAACATACAATGCAAATCTAAACAAAAACAATGGCGCTTGAAGTCCGCCGCACAAGCCTCTGATCTCTCTGATTAGTCAAAGCGAAAAAATATTAGATCGCTCAAATATTATGAAGCTTCTCATTTCGTATTTTAAGTAACTCAAATTAATATTTGTTAGTTGATGTACTGTTGATTTCTCGTCACTCGCAGTCAGTCGCTCACTTAATAATACTATAACGTAAATTCATTATTTTTGTCACTTAAAACTTTAATTTACAGTCACTCGTTTAAATACAACCCTTTATTAATTTTAAACTTCATGCTTAAAAATGTACAGAGGCGGGCCTGCCAGTCAACCTTGGGGTAATGCAGAGAAAAACATGGTAGGTGCACTATAAGGACAGTGAGAAAAAATATTAAAACCTAAGGATATATAGTATACACAAATACCTATAGTATAATACACTAATAAATATTATATATAAATACTAGCTGTTCCCCGCGGTGTTACCCGCGTTAAATTTTATAAATTTTCTTTGCTATAAACCTCACGGAACCCGAGACCTTTCCAACGAATGCACAACCGTGGAAATCGGTTCGTGCGTTCTGGAGTTATAGCGTCAGGAAGCAAAACCCGACTTATTTTTATATAGTAGAAGAATATATACAAATACAGATCGACTTATTTTTATATAGTAGAATATATACAAATACAGATACAGATAAATTATAATAATAGTTATTACAACAACAATGCTTTTACCTGTTTGCGCATACACTTGTGAACTATTATGTTTTGTTTGTTTTTTTTTTTTTTTATAATTCGTCCCCGTAGTTGGAAAACTAAATAAGTCCGATTTTGGCGATTTTGACTTTTTCCTATTTTCAAAACACCTAAAACCTACCGCATATTTGAGCCTTACAGGCATTTTCATATCTTATTCTGTTCCAAAGATATAGCCATTTTTGTCAGACAGGTCATGACAGATGGAATAATAAATATCTTCAGACAAACACAATTTTTTTAAAGGGAAACTAAATAACTCAGTAAATAAATCAATAACTCTGGTCAATGACAAGATGAATGTCGAATAAGTTAAATAACTTGAGTTGTTGAATTTTTCCTCAACTTAATTTTTTTTTTACAAAACTAACTTAGTTCGAGGAAAACTAAATAACTCTATTTATTTAATTCTGCTATCCAGAATTCTGATATAACGTATCTAATTTATAAATATTTGGTGTTATTTAATTCTTCTACAACAAGATGAAGATTAATTATAAGATGCTAGGCAAATAAAATTAAATAACTTAAGTTGTCATCAAAGGAAATAAGAGGTTCAAGTCCCATTTCGGGTATCAAACCAACGCCACCTTCAACAGATGAAGAATCTTTTGCTGATTCTGGATATACATGGATTCCGGACACAGAAGAAGAAAATAAAAACGAAACTTAGTTCTTTAATAGACATCAATATTTCATTGGATAAGAAGAAAAAAAGAGTAAAGAGATTTGAACAAATAAACCCCATTTTGTCGAGAGATTCTGAAGATGAAACAAGTAATATTATAACAATTCGAGCAATTATTGAAACCCTTATTGAACAAGTCTCACCGGGTTACCCTGAAAAAGAATCATGGAACACTATATTTCGCTGAGACAATAGATTCAGAAATAGAAACAGAAAATAAGGAAATAGAAACCGGGGTGCTAAAAACCCCCGGCAGACGCCGTTTTACCAAAACCAACAACCTCTGGCCCTGGCAACATATAACACTCGCATACAGCGGACCGACGAGAAGATCATCAAACTGGAGGAGGAGCTGAACAGGTTACATTGGGATATCATAAGATTGTCTCAAGTCCGAAGAGAGGGGGAGGGCACGATAATCCTAAAATCCGGGAACCTGCTCTATTTCCAGAACCAACGGCGACCTACGGTCCCAAGGTGGTGTCACCTTGGGACAAACACTTGGGACAACGTAGTGAAAATCGAGAGGGTGTCGACCAGGGTGGCGTAACTTATTCTCAGAATTACCAAGCGGTATTCGTTGAAGGTAATACAGGTATACGCGCCGACTTCGACGAACTCCGACGGTGAGGTTGAGGATATATCAAGAGCCATACATAGCTCTAAAACCCTTTCACTGTGGTCATTTGTGGACTTTGACGCGAAGCTGGGCAAACGATTCGGTAATGGGCTGAGAGTGGGGCAATTTGGAACTGGAGACCGGAACCCCCGGGGCCAAATGTTGGCCGACTTCATGGAGAAGGAGGAACTCTTAATGATGAATTCCTTATTCAGAAAGTCGGATCACCGCAAATGGACCTGGGTGAACCCCGATGGTAAAACCAAAAATTAGATAGCTTTATCTTGTCGATGAGACGACAGATGTTCAATGCGGATAAAACCGGCAGCGATCACAGACTGGTGAGAGGCTCATTGAACCTTAATGTCAAGTTGCAGAGGTCCCGACTGATAAAGTCTACGCTCCGATCTTTACCTATCCACGTCCAAAACCCCGAACCATTTTAGCTCTAATTGCAAAACCGTTTCGAATGCCTAGCACTAGGTAATCTAATCTTATAGGTACTTTACAAAACATAATAGACGGACACAAATTACATCCAGGCTCAGAACAACTATTTATGGGTCACACAAATAGCTGTCTGGCGCGGGATTAAAACCCGCGACACGAAGCGGCGAGGCGACTGTCTCAGCCACCACGCCACACATGCAGTCAAGTGGACTTATACTACGACAAGCTTGTAGAAGCTGCCCATACGGCTGGGTCTAAATTCTTCAAGGCCCGCTGTACAAACAGAACTAAAAAGATCTCTGACTTTACCCTGCAACTTATGGAAGAAAGACAAATGGTTCTGAACTCCTCAGATCATGCTACCAGATACCGGTGGCTCAAAAGACAGATCTCTAAATCTTTGACTCGCCTCACGCGTCAATTTAATACAATTAGTATGAAAGAGACCATCAAGCGGAACAAAGGCTCTAAAGTGCCTCGGATCCCAGCGCACGACTAACCCGTCATTACACCGAAGACATCCTGGAAGTCAGCCTGTACGAGATTAGAATGGCTCTCAGACAACATAAGAACAACAAGGCGCTTGGTGAGGATGTAGTTACAGCAGAGCTTCTGAAGGCGGGTGGTACACCAATCCTACGGGCCCATCAGAACTTATTTAACTCCGTCATACTAGATGGTCAAACTAACAACAACTCCACAAGCATGGCAACGAAGTGTGATGGTGCTCTTCTTCAAAAAGGGTGACAAAACCCTATTGAAGAATTATAGGCCGACACTGCTGAGCCATGTTTACAAGTTGCTTTCGAGGGTCATTACGAATCGTCTCGCACGCAGGTTTGATGACTTCCAGCCTCCCGAACTAACTGGTTTCTGAAAAGGCTTTAGCACCATAGACCACATACATACGCTGGGGCAAGTTGTGTAGAAGGCCGAAAAGTATAACAAGCCACTGTGTTTACCGTCTGTGGAGTGTGAGAAAGCCTTTGATTCTATCGAAACCTGGGCCGTGCTCAGGTCTCTCCAACGGTGGTAATCGACTACCGGTATATCGAGGTATTAAAGTGTTTGTATGAAAACGCCACTATGTCAGTGCGACACCAGGACTACAATTCGAAACCTATCCACTTACAGCGAGGCGTGAGACGGGGAGATGTTATATTTCTGAAACTGTTCACCACTGCATTGGGAGATGTCTTCAAGCTTCTGGACTGGAAAGGCTTTAGCAATGTCAATGGCGATTACATCACTCACCATCGATTTGCCAATGAGCAGTCATGGCTGAGACCATGGAAGATCTCGGTACAATGCTCGATGACCTCAGCAGAGTTTCTCAACAAGTGGGTCTGATAAATGAACATGGATAAGACGAAAATCATGTCAAACGTCCATATTGCACCCACTCAATTGAAGGTTGGAGACTAGGACATACCATCCAACAAGGTAGGTCCAACTTCGAAAAGGAGATCAATTGTAGAATCCAACTCGGATGGGCAGCGTTCGGGAAGCTACGTAACATTTTCTCTTCCAAAGTACCGCAGTTTCTCAAGTCGAAAGTCTTCGACCAGTGTGTGTTGCCAGTGATGACTTACGGAACAGAGACGTGGTCGCTCACTATGGGCCGTATTAGAAGGCTCAAGGTCACCCAAAGAGCAATGGAGAGGGCTATGCTTGACGTTTCCCTGCGGGATCGAATCAGAAGTGTCAAAATCCGCAGGCGAACCAAAATCATCGACATAGCCCGAAGAATTGCAAAACTGAAGTGGCAGTGGGCGGGCACATAGTTTATAGAGCCGACGGCCGTTGGGGCAAAAAGGTTCTCAAGAGGTGACCACGAACTGGAAGAGGAGAGAGTGTGGGCAGGCCCCCTACAAGATGGGCCGATGATCTTGTGCGGGTCGCTGGGTGCGAATAGCGCAAGACCGGCAATTGTGGAGTTCGGCTGATATGATAAAGATGATAATGTATATTTTTTAAGGATGTGGCATGATAAGTATCTGATAACAATACACCTTTTATAAACTTTTCTATTTATTCCTTAATATAACTTTATTAATATCATAATACAGCGTTTATTTCATATGTGCCCATCAAAAGGTAAAAAAATATCAACGTAATAATAACATACAAAGCCACTAAATTTTACATTTAAAAATATTTCGAGTATGATAAATTCAATAACTGCACTTATTTCACCTAATTTGACTCTACCACATGTATTTAGCTTGTAGGAAAACTAAATAAATAGCCGAAATAAGTAGCTAATTGCAGTTACGTTATAAAAACAGTTGTGGCAAAATTAAACAACTTGATTTTTTATTTGTTATTTAGTTATAGGTAAAGATAGAGTTCAGTTTGTTAAAGCATAATGTGAAAGGTTATCAGGTCCACAAAATATAAAATCGCCGACGGCAAAATTGTCCCACATTTTCTTACAAATGAACAATAACTAAAAAAAAAAACACTAAATCGCGTTTATCTCAGAACTACAAAATCAGAGTTATTTAGTTTTCCAACTACGGGGACATATCAGAGGGCGACAAACGAGCAAGTGTGTCACCTGATGGTAAGTGATCACCGCCGCCCATGGACACTCGCGACACCAGAGGAGTCGCGAGTGCGTTGCCGGCCTTTTAGAGTCCGCAAAAAAGTGTTGCTGACCCTTCCCCCCACCCCAATGATATATATATTATGTTCCGCGAATATCGCTAGTATCCGTTGAGACTGGCCGCCTTTTCCAGAAGGAGATAATATGCGGTCCCCAACTCGCATGCCACGCGGGGTGAGTACGCAAAACAGCCACTAGGCTCGTGATCAGTCCACAGATGGGTGACCGCCAAAGTGGTTTAATTTCTGAGCGCCTCCGTGCTTCGGAGGGCACGTAAAGCGGTCGGTCCCGGTTGTTGTCTTTAGACAACAATCGATAAGCTATGTCAGAGGCCTACTGAGGGCGGTTTGAGCAACTCTGATACCAGGGTTCCAACTACCCATACGATAAGCAAGTAACTTTCGTTCACCTCGCCCGATCGCACTCTTCCTAAGGCATTCACCAGCATACTTGACGGTCACCGTAGCCTAGTTGGTAGTGCTCCTGCCTACGAAGCTGGTGGTCCTGGGTTCGAATCCCAGTAAGTGCAAATATTTGTGTGATGAGCACGAACATTTGTTTCTGAGTCATGGATGTTTTCTATGTATTTAAGTATTTATCTATCTATATAAGTATGTATATCGTCGCCTGGTACCCATAGTACAAGCTTTGCTTAGTTTGGGGCTAGGATGATCTGTGTGACATTGTCCCCAGATATTATTATTATTATTACTTCAAACAGTAGACTGTTTGAAGTATGCTATTTTGTCCTGAGTCTGGGTATAATTATGCTATACATGGCCTTAGCAGATTCAGTGATAATCTATGGTTTAAGCAGCTACGGAAGAACATACCCTACCTACTTAGCGGATGTATATAAACTGCAATTAAAGTTGTTAAAGGTAATTGCCCCCAAACATATAACAACAAAATATAAAGATAGTGAGGAAGATCTATTCAAATATTGCAAAGTAATAAACGTATATAACAACGTGAAATACCTATCGCTTTCTGAAGCTAAACACCCGGAGTTGCTGATCGAATATAAAAGACCTGGGTTTCTGAGATCAGTCCCATATCAAAACAAATACACATTACCCACAACAACTAATTTGTACGGAAAGAGAGTTGCAGGCTACTTGATACCCTCTTACCTGAATAGCCTACCAGAAGATCTACAAACATTGTACAAAAATGGTTCCAAAAGCTTTAAGCACAAATCTAAAAAGTTCTTCTTAGAAAACGGTGTTAGTTAATTATTATTGTATTGTATATTTTATATTGTAATAACTGAATTTTGTATCTACCTATAATGTATCAATTATACCTTCCTATGTACTAACCGTGTAATACGGTATACATGAACGGCTCGCCGATACCCAGATAAACCACAGGGTTTATCTTCTTATAGGTTTTCGTGGTACGGCATATATTATTGTAAATCTAATATCAGTTTAATGAAAATAAAAAACATAAAAAAATGAAAAAATTATCTATATAATTATGTATTTACAAAAAAAAAGTAGTATACGTAGTATATCAGTTATCTGGTTTCCATAGTACAAGCTCTGCTTAGTTTGGGATCAGATAACCGTGTGTAAATAATGTCCCAAGATATTATTATTATTATATTAGTAACTAGAAGCATGAAAGAAATGAAAACTTTAATGTAAAATCATTAAACGTGTCCTGAACTTAGCGAACAATAAGGTCAAACGTATTCCATAATGCTCAGCGCAAAATCCAATACGTTGCTAACCCGCAGTCTTAATCATAAACCAGAACGAACCGCAATGCGGTTGCGCTGCGTTTCACACAATGTCTATTCTACAATTCTCTGTGCCAAAAATGCCTAAATGGAGTAAAGTACATCATGCCTCAAAATAAACTCACTCTTATGCTCTCAATTATAACATTCAGAATCATTTCCCATCTAACGTCTGGAGCCTGTTGCCGTGGTTGGCAAATGCTTGCTTTTCACGCCGGAGGTTGTGGGTTCGATTCCCAACCGGGACAAATATTTGTCTGCATGAACATGTCAGTTTGTCCTGAGTCTGGGTGTAATCTAGATAAATAAAAAGACAAGTCCTGACTGACTGACTGAATCATCAACGCCCAGCCCAAACCCTTGGACCTAGAAAGCTGAAATTTTGCACGAATGTTTTCTTTATAATGTAGACAAGGAATAAGGAAGGATTTTTCGAAATTCAACCCCCAAGGGGGTAAAACGGGGGTGCAAATTTAGTATGAAACTTTGCCGTTTTTGAAGTTAAAAGCATGAAAATTAGTATTTGGCCTTCCAGTAAAAAATAAAAAAATACGTGTTTCAGGGTTTTTGGAAATTCTACCCCCGAGGGCGAAAAATAGGGAATGTTAGTTTGTATGAAAAATGAGACAATTTTTAAGTTAAACGCATGAAAATTAGTATTTGGTCTTCCAGTAAAAAATAAAAAATGACGTGTTTCAGGATTTTTGGAAATTCCACCCCCAAGGGCGAAAAATAGGGGATGTAAGTTTGTATGAAAAATGTGACAATTTTTAAGTTAAACTCATGAAAATTAGGATATGGCCTTTTAGTTCAAAATAAAAAATATGTATTTCAGGATTTTTGGAAATTCCAGCCCCAAGAGCATAAAATAGGGGGTGTAAGTTTGTATGAAAGATATGACATTTAGGTAAACGGTAAACGCATGAAAATCTGTATTTGGCCTTCCAGTTAAAAATTATAAATATATAGCTCAGGATTTTTGGAAATTTCTCCCGTAAATACGTAAAATAGGGGATGTGAGATGGTATGAAAATCTGTAATTTTTTGGAGTTAAACGTATGAAAATTGGTATTTGGTCTATCAGTAAAACATAAAGCAATATATGTTTTTAAACCAAAATTCAGGGAATAATTTGTTGTTAAAAAAAGGTAATCCAAAACTGATTCAATAGATCGGCATCAACAATTTACGCCAACTCGAATTTTAGATAATTTAGTTTTTTATGCCAAGTTGCATAAAATTTCGTCTAAATAAAGACTTAGCGTTTTATAAGATTTGTAACTTCTTTTCTTTGTATAATTTTTATAACAAAAATAAAAACAATATTTTAATCAAATTGGGATAAACAACCAATTTACGTAAAAGTCGAGTTAGCGTAGTATAATTTATTGGTATCGAGATGATCGCAGTTGATCGCACCCAAAAAATATCATCTTATTTGATACTAGCTGTGCCCCGCGGTTTTACCCGCGTTAAACTTTATAAATTATCACAGCTCCTCCCGCGTAGGTGATAGCGTGATAATATGTAGCCTATATGTTGCATTTATGCAAAATTTGAAGTAAATCCGTGCAGTACTTTTTGAGTTTAGCCGGGACATACATACAGACAAACAGACACACAGACAAAAATGCTAAAAACTATATTTTTGGCTTCGATATCGATTGTAGATCACGTCCCAAGTATCCTTTTTTAAAAATATATTATATAAAGTTTTGACTTTCCTACGATTTTATTATATGTATAGATATCTTACTGATCTACAAATTCACAATTTTGTAACTAGATGGCGTTCGTTCGTTTCAGATCGCGGGACTTATTTGCCATATCGATTATAATAAATAAATTCTTGAAATAAAAGGTAGTCCAAAACTGAATCAATAGATGATCGAATAAATCTTACCCAAAAAATATGCACACATCTTAATTTTACCGCTTTAGACGTTTATAGTTTTGTTAGTAGATGGCGTAATCATCGTTTTAGATCGCGCTATGGTTTCGTTCACAAAATGTGAAATTAGACCTATCAATGCCGTGGTCGCAACCTAATCTAATGGGAGTTACCTTTGTGATTAATGCATCGTTGATTCTTATTTTACTTTATTTGACTTAGTGACAATAAAGACAATTGCTATGTATTCTTCCTTTTTTTTTATAATAGTAGCAAAGTAGTCCTTAGTTTCTTTCTTAGTTGCTTGATTATTTTAAAAGTTATATTTTTTAGATTAAGCTAGAAGTAAGTAGTTACATTGGTCATCATTCAAAATTGCCGCGGACGAAGTCGCGGGCACCAGCTAGTTATCTATATAAGTATGTATTTACAAAAGAAAAGTAATAGGTATATGTAGTATATCAGTTATCTGGTTTCCATAGTACAAGCTCTGCTTAGTTTGGGATCAGGTGGCCGTGTGCAAATAATGTCCCAGGATATTATTATTTAAACTAAGTAGGTACTTTGCTAGGAATTTTAGGGATAAATTGACCAAATAATTCTGAATGATACTTTAAATTAAATACAGCATTGACCTTGTCTAAAAATAAAAACTAACTCTTATATTCTCAATTATAACATCCCCATAATTGATCATATTGAAACTAAGTTGGTACTTTGCTAGGAATATTATATACATAGATAGAATACTCTTTATTGTACACACTCAAACGGAAAGAAAAATACATTGGATATAAAGAACATAATGTACAGACGCCAACACAACACAACACAATCTGTCAAATTTCCCCAATTGAAAGTGAACCTTATACTTTTGTGACAAGGTTGAAAATCTATAGAAGAAATTTGACAGATTGGGGTAGCTGGATGTGCTGGCGTCTGTATATTGGGCGGTCTTATCGCCTTAAGCGATCTCTTCCAGACATTAGGAATTAATTGACCAAATAATTCTGAATGGTAATTAATGAACACAGCATTGATATTAAGATTATATTAATTGCTTCTTTGGTCTTGCAGTAGCGTTCTACTATAGAAAATGAGGTCCTATTTTATTGATTAGGTAGGGGGAATGCCTGCGCATGCCACCCCGCAAAAAGTATTTGCGGGTGGGTATGTCGAACTCGCACCAATAAACCTAACCTGCCGTGGACTTCTCTTGGCTCCTGATGGGAGGAGCACCGGGAACGCGGGAAATGCTGCTCCGGTGCCCCCCTTTTGCGCCGTGTCCCAGATGGTCGGGACACGCACCCGGGGAGGACTGTGGGTTGCCCTCTCCTATTGCATACTCCTTACATTCCAGCACAGCGAAGATAATGAAGTCCTAGATCCAAATCCCAGTTCGGGTTTAAAAGTGCCTTTGCGATTTATCTGACGAGATTATTTAGAAGGCAATAATAAAATGTTATTACTAAATGTTTTCATAGAATCCGTGTTCCTAAATATCTATATGTAACTAGAAATAATTATGTAAATTTAACTATATTTCTACAAACGTGTTCTGACTATTTACAAGCGCTTTTTTAAAGTGTACATGAATAAAAACCTTTATTATTTTATTTTAAAAGAATGAACCTAGTTTCTATCTTCTATCAAGGAAATTATTAGTAGAAATCTCCGGTCCTGTTGCCTATACCGTTATATACCGTTATATTACCGTTATAGTATTATATACAGTTTGATGACGCGATAGCGAAGGAATAGAAAGTGCACCTGAAATGGGTACACATTTACGCACTATAACTACATGCCCCACGCATATGACAGCTATCCGTTGAGTATGGCCGCAATAACCAGAAATCAACTACCCTGAGCTTGTGCGGATGACCACAACATGGCATCACACACACATTTCCGATAAGCTTCTGCTACCTAACTTCATGTTCTTTCTTTATTATATAACAAACTCTAACCCCGCTACACCTCCATATCTTAAGAACCGTTTCGAGTTTATCTGTCACACGCATTCAAGATTACTAAGATCATCACACTACCTAAAGCTGTACCACTCCTATGTATTCTACAGTATCTATGTAATTTGGTTCAAGCAGTACAATATTCCATTATTGTACTGCTTGAACCCTTGCCTTGCCTTGATGACTGTAAGACATGCCCAATAAAGAAAACTATCTATGCTTGTACCTTACCTATACTATATTTTAGTATTTTATATTATACTAGCTGTGCCCCGCGGTGTTACCCGCGTTAAATTTTATAATTTTCTTTTCTTTGCTATAAACCTCACGGAGCCCGAGACCTTTCCAACGAAAGCAAAACCGTGGAAATCGGTTCGTGCGTTCTGGAGTTATAGCGTCAGGAAGGAAAACCCGACTTTTGTTTATATAGTAGATAGTAGGTATGTATATATAGTATATATTCATCATATCAACCAAATTAAATCCACGTCTGAACAATAATTTAATACAAGATAGCTAAATATCTCCGTGATCAATGCGGTTAAAACCGGGAGCGATCACAGACTGGTCAGAGGCTCATTGAACCTTAATGTCAAACTCCAGAGGTCCCGACTGATAAAGTCTACGCTCCGATCTTTACCTATCCACGTCCAAAATCCCGAACCATTTCAGCTCGAACTGCAAAACCGTTTCGAATGCCTAGCAGACTGCGAGGAAGTGGACTCATACTATGACAGGCTCGTAGAAGCTGTCCATACGGCTGGGTCTAAGGTCTTCAAGGCCCGCCGTACAAACAGAACTAAAAAAATCTCTGACTTTACCCTGCAACTTATGGAAGATAGACGGAAAATGGTTCTGACATCCTCAGATGATGCTACCAGATATCGGCAGCTCAACAGTCAGATCTCAAAGTCTTTGACTCGCGACACGCGGCAATTTAATACAATTAGTATTAAAGAGGCCATTGAGCGGAACAAAGGCTCCAAAGTGTTCGCAAGAGCTCTGTCTGTTGGACAGAGCCAACTGACGAAGCTGAAGACTGAGAATGGTAGAATCGTCACGTCTAAACCTGAGTTGCTGGGAGAGATCGAGAAGTTCTACGGACAGTTATATACGACAACACAGCCACCTGTCAAAAGTCATGCCTCAGATCCCAGAGCACGACTAACCCGACATTACACCGAGGACATCCCGGACGTCAGCCTGTACGAGATTAGAATGGCTCTCAAACAACTCAAGAACAACAAGGCGCCTGGTGATGATGGAGTTACAGCAGAGCTTCTGAAGGCGGGTGGTACACCAATCCTACGGGCCTTTCAGAAGTTATTTAACTCCGTCATACTAGATAGTCAAACGCCACAAGCATGGCACAGAAGTGTGGTGGTGCTCTTCTTCAAAAAGGGCGACAAAACCCTATTGAAGAATTATAGACCCATCACACTGCTGAGCCATGTTTACAAGTTGTTTTCGAGGGTCGTTACGAACCGTCTCGCGCGCAAGTTTGACGACTTCCAGCCTCCCGAACAAGCCGGTTTCCGAAAAGGCTTTAGCACCATAGACCACATACATACGCTGCGGCAAGTTATAGAGAAGACCGAAGAGTATAACAAGCCACTGTGCTTAGCGTTTGTGGACTACGAGAAAGCCTTTGATTCTATCGAAACATGGGCCGTGCTGAGGTCTCTCATAAGGTGCCAAATTGACTACCGGTATATCGAGGTGATAAAGTGTTTGTATGAAAACGCCACTATGTCAGTGCGACTCCAGGACCAGATCTCGAAACCTATCCACTTGCAGCGAGGCGTGAGACAGGGAGATGTTATATCTCCGAAACTGTTCACCGCTGCATTGGAAGACGTCTTCAAGCTTCTGGACTGGAAAGGCTTTGGCATCAATGTCAATGGCGAGTACATCACTCACCTTCGATTTGCCGATGATATCGTAGTCATGGCTGAGACCATGGAAGACCTCGGTACAATGCTCGATGACCTCAGCAGAGTCTCTCAACAAGTGGGTCTGAAAATGAACATGGATAAGACGAAAATCATGTCAAACGTCCATGTTGCACCCACTCAATTGAAAGTTGGTGACTCTGCACTCGAAGTTGTAGAGAACTATATTTACCTAGGACAGACCATCCAACTAGGTAGGTCCAACTTCGAGAAGGAGGTCAATCGTAGAATCCAACTCGGATGGGCAGCGTTCGGGAAGCTACGTAATATCTTCTCGTCCAAAATACCGCAGTGTCTCAAGTCGAAAGTCTTCGACCAGTGTGTGTTGCCAGTGATGACATACGGAACAGAGACGTGGTCGCTCACTATGGGCCTTATTAGAAGGCTCAAGGTCACCCAAAGAGCAATGGAGAGGGCTATGCTCGGAGTTTCCCTGCGGGATCGCATCAGAAATGTCGAAATCCGCAGGCGAACCAAAGTCACCGACATAGCCCGAAGAATTGCCAAGCTGAAGTGGCAGTGGGCAGGGCACATAGCTCGTAGAGCCGACGGCCGTTGGGGCAGAAAGGTTCTCGAGTGGCGACCACGAACCGGAAGACGCAGCGTGGGCAGGCCCCCTACAAGATGGACCGATGATCTTGTGCGGGTCGCTGGAAATCGCTGGATGCGGATAGCGCAAGACCGGCAATTGTGGAGATCTTTGGGGGAGGCCTTTGTCCAGCAGTGGACGTCTTTCGGCTGATATGATGATGATGATGATGATAGCTAAATATCATTACTATTATAAAATAAATTTTATAAATATCTTAATAATCCGTATACCTAAATATTGATATGTTCCTAGAAATAATTATGTATACTTAACTATATTACTACAAACATGTTTTGACTATTTACAAGCGCTGTTTTGAAGTCTACGTGAATAAAAAGCTATTTTATTTATTTTATTTTCTTATCTGGACAAAAGCCTCCCCAAGGAATAGGATGATATGCCATAATCGCCACGCTTGGCAGACGGGTTGGCGATCGCAGTTTGATGGTCACAGTTCACACAAAAACACTGCTGCCCGTTCTCTGGTAGGTATTCCCTCGCACGATTTCTACGCCCCCCACGGGATGCAATGGGGTGATGATATTCTTCGCCGTTATAAAGTTGTGTTTATTCATATATTTCGGGCCATAAATTAAGCAGAGCTATGGAAACCAGATTACTGTAATACTATATACTTCTTTTTCTCTTTTTAGTAGGAGAGACGTGGAAGATCGTCCTTCACCGATCTGATAACCAGATGAGACGTATTTTTTATCAAATATTTTTTATAAACAAATATGCCTATAATTGCTTGCCTATCGAAAAGTGCTCATGGCTATTTTTAATTAAATTAACTTTTATCGATTTTTTTTCATCACCTTCATACTTTTGATACCCAAATAAAATTTATTTCACTGATAGTTTTTAATACACAGAATATGCCTAGGTATGCTTGCCTACTCATTTCTGTGTATAACTACCTGGCAAGCAGGTGTAAACAGGTAAGTCAAAATAGGTGACTCCATCGATCTGCTAACTTATCAAAAGTTATCTCAAGTTTTAGATTATTTTATTTCAAAATTAGTCATATAAACTTGCCTGCGAAAAATCGTACTTAAAGTACTGTTGCCAGGCTAAAAACTTTTAGAGTTTTAGCCACTTGATAGGTGCGACAGAGAAAGTAGAGCGTCCGAGGTCCGTGTGCTAGAGCAGGACACAACATAGCAGCTGCTCGCTACCTGACTGTAGAACGTATCCGAGTGCGCATGCTCGTGTATAGTCGGAGTCGAAAATTATTTAATAGTGACAACACGTGCTAAATAACATTAATTTTCAAGAATTGTGATTTTAAAAATGAGTAAAAATTGTTTTTTGTGTGGTGAAAAAAAACAAATGATTGACTTTAATGAACATTCATTTAAAACATTGCTTTAAGTATGGAGAGTTATCATTACACGTGTTACAACAAAGTTACAGTAATAAAAAAAAAATTTGGACCGCTAGGAAAATTTCGGGTTACGGGATATTTTATGTTTTAATTGGTGGTTAATGTGATAGAAAAGGCATTTTTAATTTCTTAGATTTTTAGAACTTGGGATATAAAAGTTATAGCCAGTTTTATTTTAAGGTTACTTTTGGTAATCTGTGGGTCAACCCCATGACCGTGGAAACGTTGCAGTTCGAAAATCACTCTTACCGCCTAAGTAATAAAGATACTGTAAATATCAAAGTGTGTCTACTGATGTGGCAAATTATTTATTTTCAATTATTGCATAGCTGTAAGTATGTATAGCGTAAAATAATATAAAAATTGAGATCAAAATTAGTTGTAATAAATTGGAGTTCAAAAATACTGACAGGTGTAAATAAATGCTGTCTCTGTCACTCACATGTGCACGAGCATGCGCACTCGGATACGTTCTACGGTCAGGTAGCGAGCAGCTGCTATGTTGTGTCCTGCTCTAGCACACGGACTCCGGACGCTCTACTTTCTCTGTTGCACCTATCAAGTGGCTAAAACTCTAAAAGTTTTTAGCCTGGCAACAGTACTTTAAGTACGATTTTTCGCAGGCAAGTTTAAATGACTAATTTTGAAATAAAATAATCTAAAATTTGAGATAACTTTTGATAAGTTAGCAGATCGATGGAGTCACCTATTTTGACTTACCTGTTTACACCTGCTTGCCAGGTAGTTATACACTGAAATGAGTAGGCAAGCATACCTAGGAATATTCTGTGTATTAAAAACTATCAGTGAAATAAATTTTATTTGGTTATCAAAAGTATGAAGGTGATGAAAAAAAATCGATAAAAGTTAATTTAATTAAAAATAGCCATGAGCACTTTTCGATAGGCAAGCAATTATAGGCATATTTGTTTATAAAAAATATATGATAAAAAATACGTCTCATCTGGTTATCAGATCGGTGAAGGACGCTCTTCCACGTCTCTTAGACTATTTGTAAATACTAAAAATTATAGATAATAAAGCAAATATAAACGCGAGTTCATCACACAAAGATTTGTCTCGGGTGGGAATCGAACCCACAACCTCAGGCTTAGCAGTCAGGGTCACTAACGACTATACCCACAAGCCAGTCAGTCTTAATCAAATATTTAGTGTCCATGATTCACGGGTAGAATCACTTGAGCGGTAGCCTATAGACGCAGTAGCATTCAATCTCCGAAACGTTGATAAAAGCACTCTACTTATTGATTCAAACCTTTACGATCAAAGCAGTTCGTAGAACAACGTCTGCAGTGCTCGTTCTCACCCTGCCAGAAAACAGCACAGTCATCCCATGTAATTACGACAAGTTATTAAATGTTATAGACCATAACGAATGCGTCCCAACTTGTGTTGCTTGTTAAGATGTGTTAGCAGATTTGGACATATCCGGATATCAACACCAGATCTCAAGTGGAATAAGAAGTTTCAGGGACTGAACAAGACTTACTGACGCACTCAGATAAATTGGTTAACTTATAATGGTTTCAAAATCAAACTATGTATTGACTGCACGTGTGGCGCAGCGGCTAATACAGTCGCCTCGCCGCTGCGTGTCGCGGGTTCGAAACCCGCGCCGAACAACTATTTGTGTCACCAACAAATAGTTGTTCCGAGTCTGGATGTAATTTGTGTCCGTCTATTATGTTTGTAAAGTACCCCGCGAGACAGGGATTACATTCCGTAGTGCAGGCGTTGTCGTTTATTTAAAAAATAAAAAAAATACATTTTCATTTGTAAAATTACATTAAAAGACGGATAAAACTTACATCAGGTTTTTTTTTTCTTTTTATATAAGAGAGCGACAAACAAGCAAGTGGGTCACCTGATGATAAGTTATCACCGCCGCCCCTGGACACTCTCAACACCAAGGAGTCGCGGGTGCGTTGCCGACCTCCGCAAACAATAGTTGCTGACCGTCCGCACCCCTACCACTATGAGCTCTGGCGACCTTACATACACTCAGAAAAACAACATTAAATTAGTATTGATGTTATTATTAAGGAATGACTCCTATAAGGTGGAGGGGTACTACTCTAGTTGGGCTGCTCTTGGAGCGAATGAACGCTGTGCTCTACCTCTACTGACAACTACAGCTACCTACTAGAGAACTATTTGAAGCGTTCTTACCCAGTTGCTCTCGCCGGTTAAGTTAGGTTAAGCATCTAGTAAATCGGTCAATCCATAGCGGGCGGCATGGGCGGCCGCTAAAGTGGTTTAATTTCTGAGCGTCTTCGTGTTTCAGAGAGCACGTTAAGCTGTCGGTACAAGTTTTAGTCATTAGACTACAGTCGTTAATCCGAGCTTTAATTTCCTGCTGAATGTTTATAACTCTATGAGCTTCGCAAAGCCGCTCACACGCACGTGGTCCTTTCTTTTATGAATGAAACATAGACCTACAAATGTAACGACAATACAAAAAAAACTTTTTATTTTTTTTTTCTTTCATGTATGAGTTACGTCCGAACTCATAGAACAAAAGTGGTTGTTTATGGTGCTAGCTATGTAGTCCTGCGAGGTTGTTGGTCTTTTACAAATAACCCTGTAAATCTGCCACGACGATACCCGTTTATATATTTTTTTCTAAACAAACGTTAAACAGAATCACCCGAAGATAACGTCTGCCAATACAATTAGTAAATTGGAAACAAAAAAAAAGCAAAACGATCGGACGCAACGTATTATTCAGTCTCGTTTGATTACCTACTTAAAAATAAGATTGAAATCAGTTTAGTATCGGAGGATGAAAAATAAGAATTTTTCTAATAAATAATTGGTTTAAAACTTTCTTTTGACCGTTTTCAGGAATTTATCGGATATAGGATCGAGTAAATTCTATTCTATCATGTAACCAATGAGCACATTATTTGGATAATGTCTTTAGGTATATCATATATTTTTTATAGAATCGTTATTAATTCTTAAATACCTCAAATATTTGTCCAAACAAACCAGATTTTTTTCCTCTTTCCGCCGGTGATTCGCCTTAAGTATCCAAAACGAGGGCTCTAAGACACCGAGGAACATCTTAACAATATTTTTAGTCAAAGGCGTTCCGAAAATAGCAACGCTCACTATATGCTTTGCTTACCTATATATAACATGGTGCCTACCACGTGATTACAAATGAGGAATCTCCAAACTGGTTATAGTCGATATAATAACAATCCAAAATTGTTATCAGCCAAGAGTAAGTACGCACACCACTTGTGGATGCAATGTAGTTCAAAGAACACGGTCAATAAAATATCTTGGCATAATTCTCGACGAGAAACTGACATTCCGGGACCATATTGTTGCCCTATCTGCAAAAGCCAGAAAGCTCATATATGTAATTAGGCAGGTAAGGGATGTAGCAAGTAAAGATCTTCTTAAATGTATCTATTTATCACTGTGTCAGTCCGTCCTGACTTATTGCATCAATGTCTGGGGAGGTACTTCCACCTCACACTTAATTACTCTGGAAAGAGCACAGAGGTCTATTCTAAAAGTTATGTTGAAGAAACCCATGACATTCCCCACAATAGATCTATATTCACAAGCTGGTGTCTTAAGCATCCGTAAATATTACATTCTGAATGCAGCCATATGCACACACAAAACAGTAATTACGTCTTTGAATTACCCTAATCTAGTCAGATCCAGAGTTTTTAAAGTTCCTACACAAAAGATCAAAACTACATTCGCAAAAAGATTTAAAAACTATATGTTTCCTTTTATATATAATAAAATTGCCACCAAATGTAATATTAAATCGAGTACAATTCAAGAAACTCAAACAAAGGCTAAAAACTACATCGACAAACTAAACTATAAAGAGACTGAGCAACTTCTTAAAACAGTAATCTAATAACAAACTAATAAATGCATATTACAGTCTACTCGACTTGCGCTCACAAAAGAACATACAGTCGCACACCCCCTCCGTCACACCAATACTCACACACATACACTCACCGACCACCAACTTACACCTTTACCCCCTACTTTTTCTAGGTATAACTATTAATTGTAATCAACAAATTTTAATCTTAATTCAACTAGTTTCACAAATCTCCAAGTTAATTTGCTAGGAATCTGCTGTCATGTGATATTATTTTTTAAAATAATTTCTAAGTAATAGTGTATCTAAGTTATTGTAAAAATGTATTTAAGTCCTATCTGATAACCGTATTACATCGATAGCCTCGATACAGGCATCGCCTAGTGTGGCTATCACTGCTAAAATAATTGTAAAACTCAATGACTAATAAATAAATTTTGAATTTCTGAAATAATAACATTATGTAGGTATATTCCGTTCTACAGTCCTTTTTTGATTGGAGACTATTTAAATAAGATATGACACTAGAAATCCATTAAATAATAATAATAAATGCAATTTATGAATTCCTAAAATAAAATACACTAATTTTAAACTAATGGTACAGAAGCCAGCACAATCCAGCTACCCCAATCTTTCAAATTTCTTTTATAGAATTTAACTTTATCACAAAAGCATAAGGTTCATTTTCAATTGGGGAAATTTGACAGATTCGGGTAGCTTGAAGATCTGGCGTCTGATAAACTAAAACTTATGTGCTAATGTTTACAAACACTGAGCCTCAGACTGGCATTCCCTGTGACGTGAGGCCCAGTTCCTTCCTAATGTTAAATAATTCCTACTAAAAGTTAAAATTATATTACATGTAAATTAAATTAAATTAAATGTCGCTGTGTGCTGAAGGCGTAGAATATCATTACCCCATCTCATCCCGTTCAAATCCCGGGTCGGGACAAAAAGTGATTTTTCCGTAAAAAGATTTGTCAGTATCAGCCCGAAGTCTGGAAGTTGGCGGTATTACACCTGACCTCTTTCCGGTTGTGTCGCTAGTCGTCCCATCGGACCATGAGAGTGATGGAATAGAAAGTGCCCCTGTGTTTGGGCACATACTAATCTCCATTGAGAATGGCCGCCATTGCCGAAATTCGGCCGGGACGACATCATCATCATCATACATTATGGACCCTGTCGGGCACAACAAGTGTAGAAGGGAGGTAAGAGGGTTTCAAAGACCAATTACGAATAGCTTAAGTTCATCGCATACGTTTTGGTATTTAAAGATCACTTCTATCACATGTACGGTGTTGCACACACAAAGTTTTCGTAATTTTTACAGCGGACACATTGGCTGAAGCCATGTGTCCGCAGTGTCCCTTTGACACTTTCTTTAAACTCA
Organism: Pseudoips prasinana; assembly: GCA_951640165.1. NCBI lineage: Eukaryota > Metazoa > Arthropoda > Insecta > Lepidoptera > Nolidae > Pseudoips > Pseudoips prasinana. The sequence continues at coordinate 8,271,705 of OX621259.1, read as the reverse complement.
CTCTCCCACAAAAATTGACATGAAGCAATTGAATTCACGTGTGGCGCAGTGGCAGTTAGTATTACCACTCTTACTCAGTATTAGCACTCGTGTTGCCTGTAATGGTTGCAAAGGCTTCCCCAAAGATCTCTACAATGGCCGGTCTTACAAGATCATCGGCTCACCTTGTGGGGGGCCTGCCCACGTTGCATCTTCCGGTTAGTGGTCGCCACTCAAGAACCTGTCTGCCCCAGCGGCCGTTGGTTCTCCGAGTTATGTCTAATCTATACAGTGCAGTAAAGTATATAAGAGAAAATGGCCAATAAAAACACAAGAATAAAAGGTTTTTTTGTCCTTACTTAGTATTCTTTAATCAAATCATCTTTTCTTATAACAAAATCTCGATTTAGTACCCATATTGTAGTGTCGCATATTGGAAGGGCCACAATTCAGCATTGTTGACTGGTCTATTGGTCTAGTGGCTAGTTACCCACATTGCTAAGCTATAGATCGTGGATTCGATAACCACCCAGGACATATATTTGTGAGATGATCACGATTATTTTTGTTCTCTGTCTGGGTGTAATTTATCTATAATATGTATGTATTTCGAAACATATGATGTTTATCAGTTTACTAGTCCGTATAAAGTACAGGCTCTGCCTAGTTTGGGATCAGATGCTAGTGTTATAGTTGTCCAAGATATTTAATTATTATTTATTGAGCCACATACAACTGTAGGTACTGCTTGGTCAGGAAGCGTCCACAATTATTTGAAAGAGTAGACCTAAAAAGTCCTGTTTAGCCAAAGAGATCCTACAAAAATTGTAATGTCAAAATGTCGAACTACTCTTTACCATAAAAATTGTATGTTTATGTGTGTTAAAGTGTATAATAAAATACCTCAAACACTACAAGAACTACCACTAAATCTATTCCACTTCAAATTAAAAAAAAAAGCTAACAGAAAAATGTTTCCAAAACATATTTTTTTTTGAAAATAGACAAAAAGTATAACAATGTAAATAATTATAAGTTTTTGTATTGTAGGTAACCTAACCTAACTTTGATGTATACCCGTGTCATAACCTCTTTTAATATAAGTATTGTATGCCCAAAACGGGCTGATTGATGTGTCTACCATGAAACACGTAACAACTGTATTATTACTCAATCAGAACAATAAAGACTACTTTACTTTACTTTTACGTTGATTTTCGACCGCCTTTAGTGATAACATTATATAACAGCATTTACTGTAAAAGATCATCTATAAATAATAGACTTTCATTGTTGACAGGCCGGTTGGCGTGGTTGTTAGATCCTTGCCTTCACGCCGCAGGTCGTGGGTTCGATTCCCACCCAGGACAGATATTGTGCACGAACATACATTTTTGTCTTGAGTCTGGGTGTAATTATCTATAGTTCATTTAATCATTGTCGTATATAAGTATGTATTTACAAAAGAAAAGTAGTAACAGCTCTCAGGTTTCCATAGTACAAGCTCTGATTAGTTTGGAATCAGGTGGCCGCGTTCGAATAATGTCCCAGGATATTACTTTTATTATTATATATTTTGATGATATCTCTATATTCCCGACTAACCATAATTCTATAACATTTTTCACAGTTAAGTATTGAACAAATCTGTATTGCTAATAAGTCTCAGAAGGGCGTAGTTAAAAATAACTACCTACACCTTAGAACTATGATACTGAACACAAAATTAAGAGCAAAAAATGATTCGGTTCAGCGATTCCGGTACGTAAATATATATCATAATTGTAATCATAAATGAATCAGTTTGTCCTCCAAAAATAGATCTACAACTATCTTGCTATATAAATATTTACCACCGATTTGAAATCTGCCTACTGGTCCAAAGATGCGGGATCGATTCTTGCACCAAAATAATTTATAATAATAGATATATTTGAAAAAAACATTGACTCGTTGTTTTCTGTGTATTTTATGTATTTATTTACAAAACACATAATAATAATAAAATTAGTAGTGTTGTCTACTGGACAGGGCTAACATTTACATGACCACGTATTTAGTTAAATCGTTGCAATTTTTCCAGCGATATAACTAATTCAAAGAGTTAAGATTAAAATTTTGGTATATACATAAATTACGTACACACGGCTACATAACAAGCTATACAATTCCAATATAAGCTGACCTCTCACTGTATGGAAATCCTATACAACACGATAGCTTGATATGTGGCCGTGTGTACAAAGGGCGGTCTTATCGCTACTGCAATTTCTTCCAGACAACCAAGTATGGTGTGGATAGACGAAGGAAAGAGGAACTCGATAGATACGTAGGTTTAACAAGAGGTCAACATATTGTAACCTTGCACTAAAAGTAAATATAAAAATAATAATTTAAAACTCTATATGAGCAGCACTACACCAATATCAACATTACTTTTTAATGCAGTCTAAGCAAACCTCTTTTTAAAGAATAACTTCGCCTGCCAAACCCCCCTTCTCTATTAGAATCAATTCCTTGATTTTCATAGGGTAGGGTAGTAATTAATCACCTACAAATATATTTCGATAAAATAAAAATATAATTAGAGATACTAGAGTTTACAGTGGAGTCAGTAGTCATTTTTACGAAAGGAAAGAAAGGGATTCGAAATTAATTATCTCATACTTAAAACGATGAAGGAAACCATCGTGATGAAACCAGAATGCCTGAGAGTACACAAAAATTGTTGATGATGGCATGTGAAGTCTGCTAACCCACACCAGGTCATCTTGGCCTATACACTCTCATCATTAGCAATGGGGATACTAATGGGCCACATTATGTATATTATATAACTTACTGTGTGGCTGAAGGTATGGAATATCGCCACCCCATCTCGAGGAATATCGAGTTAATAGATAGATAGATGAATCTCTTTAATGTACACCTCAAGAAACAATACAAACTGAGAAAATATAGAAATTATTACAGTACAATTGGCGGCAAAGCCAATTGCCGCCAATTGTACTGTCACAAGTTGTGTTCTTTTCCGGGCAACCTAAGTAGTGAAAGGAGAAAGGAGTTACAGAGATCTGCCAGACAATATCTCCCAAAGAACGGGCAACAACGTCTCTCTCTCTGTGTACTATGACCATCATACTGCGATCGCCAACCCGTCTGCGAAGCGTGGCGATTATGGCATATCTATCCAAATGACTGCGTATCTGACTGTGCCAGACAGTCCGCCAACAGAGAGAGATGGCGGGAGATCGTGCGGAAAGCTGTGCCCACCCTTACCACCAACGTGGATGCCTCGATGTGACCACGACCGCTCTGCCAAGAGCGTAACGAAAGAGAAGATCCAAATGATGGAATCTATCAATTGTGGAAATCTTTTGGGGAGGCCTGTGTCCAGCAGTGAACCTCAATCGGCTGACATGATGTTGATGATTATATTAACTCACTTAAATAAAAAAAATAAAAAAAGGTTTTCATTCACGTAGACTTTAAAAAAGCGCTTGTAAATAGTTAGAACATGTTTGTAGTAATACAGTTATTATTTATAGTTGCTTATTACAAATAGTTAGGTACACGTAATGGTAAAACATTTATACAATTTATTTTATAATGGTAGTGACATTTAGCTAGCTTGTATTAAGTTATTGTCAAGGAGATTATGTTTAGTTGAAGTTTTTAATATTATGTATTGAAATTTATATTTTACTACACTTGCCGTAAACTTCGTTCAATCAACCAAGCTTTAACTTAACCATAGTAAGCACACATCATACTTATCCAGAGCAAAGGTCAATCACACGTCAAGGCCCTACTCATAAACCGCAAACAAAACTTATCAAGCATAAAATCCCTTCGACCGAAGAAAAATCTAAAATAAGTTAAAATAACAAACAGACCCAATTAGTGACGGGCCGGTTGACGTGGTGGGTAATTGCTTGTCTTTCACGACGCGGGTCGTGGGTTCGATTCCCACCCAGGGGCTCTACCGGCTAAGTCGCCGAACATCGATTTCTTAAATGGCGTTCATATAAATAAACGGTAAAAATGACTTAATCAATCGTTAAATCGGCTTCCATGAGCACATGTGACGTCATAAATGGTCCGGAATCGATTTTCAACGTTGAAGCCGATTTAACGATTGATTAAGTCATTTTTACCGTTTATTTATTTGAACGCGACTTAGCCGCTAGAGCCCCAGGACAGATATTTGTGTGGGTTCATCCGTTTGTCCTGAGTCTGGGTGTAATTATCTATATAAGGATGTATTTACAAAAGACTACTCCATATGTAATATATGAGTTATCTGGTTTCCATAGTACAAGCTCTGCTTAGTTTGGGATCAGGTGGCCATTTGTGAATAATGAATGAAAGTATGAAATGGAACCCACGACCTGTGGCGTGAAAGGCAAGCATTTACCAACCCCGCCAAGCGGCCCGTCCCTGTTATGTGTATTAATGATGATCATAGAATTCTTAGAAGAACTTTAGCCCCATATAGACTCAGCAATCGCCCACATCTTTATGGGTAAACATGTTAAAACCAAACATGTATTCCTTATCCCATTTCCCGCAAATCAGGGAAAAGCCACTTGGCGGTGTGGATAATTACATGATGCGCGTGCGCATCGGATTGTTGGTATCGTTCGTTGTACGTATAGGTGTTATTGCCCTGGCCGTGACGCGCTTTAGGCAAAGACCACAGACACCACAAGTTGACATCATTACATTTATTGAAATATTTCACGGTAGAGAAATTAATAATAAGCAAAATAATCTTTTAGTGAAGAGGTAAAGTAGGTATTAATTAATGGAGCCGGTTTCTAGGTTATCGACTGTACTGGAGTATCTAGCAGGTTTTATCATTAAAGTAGTTATTTAATATAAATACATTTAATAAGGTGTAATAAAAATAGTGGAGAAAATTTAAGGATCGCAATTCCCTCACAAACCTGATCAAATTGACTGACCTGTTAGTTTCAGTGACTCTGACTACTAAGCCAGGGGTCGTGGGTTCTATACCCACACAACAAGTGTTGAAATTATTTTGTTATAAAATTAAGTAAAATAGCATAACGAACTTTTTTTAGAAGGTATAATAATTCAGCTCGTTCGTCTAGAGGAAAAGTATCAACCGCAGTTAGTGAGGTCCTAGGTTCAAATCTTGGGCCGGGCTAAATATTATCCTGAGATTCTATGTTAAAAAAGTTTCTCAGTATAGTTTCGTAGTCTAAGTGTTGGCGGTAATATACCCCCGTGCCTCGGAGAGCACGTAAAGCCGACGGCCGACATCGGATCATGAGAGTGATGGAATAGAAAGTGCCCCTGTGTTAGCGCACACAATCGTTGTTTTTTAGTACAAAAGATCCTGAAGGGTCGAAGTGTTGTACGCAAGTACATCCCAACCAAAACAAGACAACACACTTGTGCACTACAATATGTCACGCAGATGGCTAATCTCCATTGAGACTGGCCGCCATGCTCCAAATACGACCAGGACGACAATATTAATAATTCACGTCTGCAAAACTCCTACGAAATCTACGGAAGCCCAAACATTTTTTGCTGTCTATATTGCATTTCCTTATCTTGTGAATTTATTACGAGTTGGTCATGATTGGTTCTGTATACTCACTGAAAGACCTTTGTAAAACACCCATGAAAGCAATTAATGAATAACATTCAATGATGACGTAGTAAAAAACTAGACTCCGAATTAAATTCTTTCGCGGTCATTATTACCTACAGATTAAAAACTGACGTTTACCTTCTACGTGTAAAATACAAGCAGTAATCAAAATATATACTAAAAACTTTACGTTTTTCTTTGAAGTTTTTTCCTATACAAGATCCCGGAATAAAGAGGGTTGTCTGTCTTGCTTGTAGCAAACACGGCACGTGTCTGTTGGACCGCGATCAGCTGTTAGACGGGGTCGTTGGCCCCGACGGCCGGTGAATAACACCGTCCGATACAAAACGCACCGGTGTCAATGCACTTACTAAGGAAACTGGGCCCGTCTCAAAATGTGCGGGTAACTCTTGCATACGAGATGCTTCGAGTTCAACCTAAATGGTTGTCAAATCGGTTCGTGAGTCATACGCCGCGTATGAGCGGTTTCCGATACAATGATATATACAGGTACTAAAGGTAATCGTACTTTTGACTTCAACATTGAGATACTGCGAGCTAATAATAAGCAAGAGTGTGCTTATTTGGAACCATAAAGCTATAATAAAATCCTTTATTTGAGGAGCTAACAGGTATTATTTAGCTTAAGGCATCACGTTTGATGGACACTTTTCGAACAAATACGAAATTAACTTAAACACACAAAGCTATTATTGCCAATTTTGTGTGTTTTGGGAACTTATTGTTTGATGGTGGTACAAGTTTCCAGGAAGCATAATCATAAACTGGCTCTTTAGTGTAGCGGTAGCGTTAATAACTATAGATAATGAGGTTCTGGGTTCAGATCCCGGGTCGGACCTTACGTCTTATTGGTACATCTTCCAAGAAAAAAATCTGTAGTAGACCGGAGACGAAGATGGTGACGATACAGTCCCATACCACAGAGAATACGTCTACTCCTAACTTCTCTGTGATCATGTTGAAAAGTAGTCTGGAAGTATCGTCATGTTTAGAACTAGAAGCTTTTTATTTTTTAGGCTGTTGATTCGATAGAAATAAATATTTCATTCAAAGTTTGACCCTAAAGGTTGTAAAATAGGAACACGGGATAAAGGTTTGTATGGAAATATGTATCTATAATACAAACTTTCATCCCAAATGCTTTAATGAACTCAATTGAATGTTTTATAAGTTCGCGACAAGAGACAAAATATTTGTGATATTCTGATGTGACATTTACGGATTTATTACAAAATGTGCGGACGAAGAGCGCAACTAGTAAAACTATAAGCAGAGATACGTGGTCAGACTTAAATGTATATTCTAGGAAGAGTAAATTATCTGAGGTTAACCAACTAGACAGGATTACCCAAATCTAAATAAAGTTATTTAAGCGCGTAAAAACCCCACCGCACGAATTCGTGACCAAGATAATACGACAAAGGTGTAATAAAGTAGAATAACAAGCATCAAACTCTTCAACTAATTTGTGGAATATAAAACAAAACTGTTATCACGCTTTAATTGTCTGAAGGTAGGCAGACGTGCCTTGTTCGTATTCACGATTTGCATGTGTTAATTCTAGCTCTGAAAATTTGTGAAATGAAAACTTCTTTATGCGCAATCAGCCCTTTTTAGTTGAACAAACATCATGGACCTCGCATCCTCGTCATGTCACGCTTCCCATACTTACCTATCGTATGGGCAGTGGTTACCCTAGTGTCAGGGTTGTTCAAGCATCCCAGTAGGCCTCTGACATGGTTTAACGACTGTTGTCTAATGGCTACAATCGGGACCGACAGCTTAACGTGCCCTCCGAATGTCGGAGACGCACGCTCAGAAATTAAACTGCTTACGTACCCGTGAAAACATCGAGCTATAGCGCCTCTTTTCCCATGAACTATAAGTATACTGTGTATATATGTGTACTTTATGGGTGAACAAAAAGCATGAAATTCGCGCCATTGTCAAATCAGGCATCCCATGAGCTATATATAGGTACAATATGTAACGTAATTAACGCACACCCTCAAACACCCCCACTAGAATATTATATTGTAATCATAATACATACACTGAATTTTTAATTTAACATGTATATGCATTGTTATTTACTAAATTAATTTCTTGGAATAAAGTTTATTTTTCTTTATTTTGTATTAAATGATGAAATTTGTATGAATACTAATAAAACTGCGATTTAAAAGTCTTATACTTTGACTAACGGTCCCTTTCAATTTGTTTTGACTGGGTTAAGGGGTTAAGATGACAATCATTTCCTTAGTTTTAATTATTTTTAGAATAAAAATTACCTTTATTAAAAATTATATAAATCGAATCAGTAAACGATTCTAAACAAACTATTTTCAGGATGGGCATTAATTAAGTTACATATTGTATATTATATTGTAGATAATTAAGTTTAAAAGTGTAAAAAATGTTTTCAATCCTATCACATCAGCTTGATATCGTCTATTGCTGGACATAGGCCTTCCCCAAAGGGTAACTATAACGTTGCCATTTGGAGGGGTTAGCCGTAGTCACCTCGCTTGGCATGCGAGTTGGCGACCGCAGTTAGGTGGTAGTTACCTGGTAGCCTTTTACGACACCCACGGGATGCTACAGGGTGGCCCTGATATTATTTTTAGGCCGGAATCAACACGGCCTCACTTCTATCGGCAGTCCCCAAAGACTGCCCCGCGAGTTTCTTTTTCTTTACAGATACAAAGTTGCCTTAAACAAGAACAGTGTCCTACGAAACAGTACAGACTATTTGACCTGATATCTTACGCTGAGAAATACTATATTATCATGTCAAATGTGCCTAGATATAATAAACTTCTCATCCATTGATTGTTTTGGGTTAAGACGTGAGTTTCTAATTGCTGGTTTATTAACTTAGTTTTAAATTAAAATTTGTACATTTTTCCTCGGATGGCTTTAGGTAAACTATTGATGTTTGTTAAAAATTACATAAGAACGTTAATAAATATCTCCATAAAAATTTAGTTATTGAGGTATCTTAAAAATTACATAAAAAAGTTAATAAATATCTCCATAAATATTACAAACTCTTGAAACAATGAATTTGCCCGAGGTCATTGCCCTTGTATTGCTTGGCTTGCATTATTTACTTGCTTTACTAAGCGATGAATTATGCTCCTGTTTGCCATGGTTGTTCGTTACAAGAAGATCGAATACAGAAATGTAAAACTGCAAGTAAGGAGCAGTGGGTAGAATTCACATGGTTATCCTAAACTACATAAATATCTTTTCATGTCCTCAATCTCAGAAACACTCGATGGAACTAAGTGTACTTATGGCGCGATGCTCCCACGGTACGAAGTCAAACGGGCTCATACATCCTGCTCGGGATTTTCTCGTAGTGTGCGGTAAGGAATTAAATTGCATTTAGTCAAAAGAGACGGAGATGAGTGTTGAGACACCAAATTTTATCAATACGATAAAATTGGGGGTCTTAACACCTAAATCACACGTGTGCTTTTTGGGTGAACAACAAACGTGAAACTCGCGTCATCGTCACCAAACACTTCCCATGAGCTATATGCGTATTGTGTAAATTTGTACATACATATATACCTCCGTGCGTTATTTAATAGTATACATAACAAAACAATACAAGATTATATATATCAATGTGAAGTGTCAACTATAATAATTTAGACTACAAGTGTAAACAATAGTTTTCACTTATATTGGCAGTCACAAAAGCGTTAACGTGACGTAAGGCAGTAAATATTTGTGAGAAATATAACCCATGGACATTATTATTAGTGGTATGCGTCTGGGATGAAAATATTCCGAGCTCTGCCTATAGAACAGGGTTTCTTAAAGTGGGGTCCACGGACCCCTTAGGGGTCCGTAGCATGGGTATCGTGTCCACAGTTAGATAGTTAACTCATAACATATTTATTAGTGAATTGTGTATTAAACACAGCACTTCCCACCAAAGCCACTAACTTGGAAAGTTAGGTAACGGCTTGAGCAATTCCTGCCGAAAGATCGGGTAAACCAAAAGGTTTGCCTTAAATTATAATCGTGATCGTGACCCGTGTCCATAATATATGATAATGTGGCAGATCGCAAAATTAAAATGTAATAAAAGTGTTTTTTTTTTTTTTTAATATATTACCTGTTTTATTATGCTATAATATTCTTTAACGGGGGTCCATGGGATTGTTTAAATTGGGAAATTGGTCTGTGACCGCAAAAAGTTTGAGAAACCCTGCTACGGAATGATATAACACGTAGCAGGGTCATTATTGCCCTTATTGGTCGCAGCGTGAACACTGTTTCTGTAAGATTATTGCGCACGTATCGTCTCCAGCCTACTGGATTTTCCCAGCCAGTTTTCTAATAATTTCCTCAGGTTCCTTGTTGCTAAGCGGAGGTCGCATTCGCGATTGTAGATGCAATTGCAGAATACTGGCCAATTACATTAGTTATTTTTTAATTAAATTTTAAACTGAGTAATGGTGATGAATAAATAAATATATGTCTAGGGACAACGAACACAATGCCATCTGATCCCAAACTAGCCAGAGCCATGGTAACCAGACAAGTAATAAACAAATTGACTGCACCGTGTGAAGCAGCGGCGCCGGACCACTATTTTTGTGACCCATAAATAGTTGTTCTGAGTCTGGACATTCGTCGCACAGGACCGTCTATTGTGGAGATCCTTGGGGGAGGCCTTTGTCCAGCAGTGGACATCTTTCGGTTGATATGATGATGATGAGTCTGGATGTAATTTGTGTCCGACTATTATATGTTTGTAAAGTACCCCGCGATACAGGGATTAAATTCCCTAGTGCGGGCGTAGTCTTATTTAAAAGAAAAAATATATATAATCCAAAATCCATACATATTATAGACTAGCTGTGCCCAGCGGTTTTATCCGCGTTAAACATTATAAATTCTAGCCTATGTGTTATTAATATATACGGATATATAAGCTATATGACTACAAAGTTTCATAAAAATCTGTTATATTGTTTTTGCGTGAATGAATAACAAACTTCCATACATCTATACATTAGTAGTATAAATAACACCCACCACCGCAAGACCGGCGATTGTGGAGATCTTTGGAGGGAGTCCTTTGTACAGCAGTGAGGTTCTTTCAGTTGATATGATGACATATCACACTAATATTATAAAGCTGAAAGTTTGTGAGTGCGAGTGTGTGTGTGTGTGTCTGTGTGTGTGTGTCTGTGTGTGTGTCTGTGTGTGTGTGTGGATGTGTGTGTGTATGTTTGTAACTTCTTCACGTCTAAACGGCTGGAGAGATTTTAATAATATTTGGTATGGAACTAGCTGACATCCTAGATTAATACATAGGCTATAATTTATAAATATTTAACGCGGGTAAAACCGCGGGGCACAGCTAGTTATAGATAAATTCCACCCAGAGAACAAATAATCGCGCTCATCAAACAAAGATCTGTCGTGGGTGGGCTGGATCGAACCACGACCTCTGGCTTAGGAGCTAGAGTCACTAACCACTAAAGGTCAGTCAAGCTTGACGATGTCATTGTTATTATCTGGGACGACTGACTAGACGTACTAAATGAAGCCAGGTTAGCCACTTGCCATAATTAGGGTTGCCATATGTCCCGTATATACGGGACTGTTACCGTATTTAAGTATCACATCCCGTTTCTCAATCTATATCTAGACATATAATAAAATCGTAGGTAAGTCAAAATTGTATATTAGAATTTTTGTCTGTTTGTCTGTATGTATGTCCGGACTAAACTCAAAAAGTACTGTATGGATTTACTTCAAATGCATGAATATTACTAAGAGGTCGGGTCAACATATTATCTACATACATGCCACATATTATCACGGTATCACCTATGGGGGAGGAGCAGTGATAATTTATAAAGTTTAACGCGGGTAAAACCGCGGGGCACAGCTAGTAATATAATAATATCCTGGGACATTATTCACACACGGCCATCAGATCCCAAACTAAGCAGAGCTTGTACTATGGAAACCAGATAACTGATATACTACATATACTACTTTTCTTTTAATGTTACCGATTCATTTATCATGATTGGAGTCTATTGTTTTTGTTGTCGTCGTTTTCCATTGGTTTTTTTAATTATAAAACGTTACTACCCTTATTTTCAGTTTTTATTTATTTTCCACCAATGAGTTCCGTATGTGTGGCTGTGTGGTGACGGCATAGAATATTATCACCCCATCTCATCCCGTGGGGGGCGTAGAAATCGATCGTGGGAATACGTAGCAGTGAACTTCAGACCAGTTGGTAGTGCTCCTGCCTACGAAGCTGGTGGTCCTGGGTTCGAATCCCGGTAAGTGCAAATATTTGTGTGATGAGCACGAATATTTGTTTCTGAGTCATGGATGTTTTCTATGTATATAAGTATTTATCTATCAATATAAGTTTGTATATCGTCGCCTGGTACCCTTAGTACAAGCTTTGATTAGTTTGGGGGCTAGGATGATCTGTGTGACATTGTCCCTAGATATTTTTTTCTGTTACAATGCTTTAATTAGAGATAATTATTTATATATGGTTACTTGTAAAACACCAACAACCTCGCAGGACCAGATAGCCAACACCACAAGCAACAACTTCTGTTATACGAGTTCGGACATAACTCGATACAAAAAAAGGAAATGATTCTATAAGTTTATGTTACACTGTCATAACTTTTACATATATAACATATATAACTGGCAGCAGCGTTTTTCTGTCAACTGTCATCAAACTGCGATCGCCAACCCGTCTGCCAAGCGTGGCAATTATAGCATATTCCCCCATTATTCGGGGAAGCTTCTGTCCAGCAGCGGACTCACTTTGGCTGCCATGATGATGATGAAGTCCCGTATCAGTTCTCAACAATAATGGCAACCCTAGCCATAGTGCTAGATAGACATGCCTACATTTCTCACAGCACGTATTTATAAACCCGGTTACGTTTTGCTCATTTGCATTCATAGAGCGCTCCACAATGCGAATGTAAACAAATGGTTGAATGCACGTGTGGCGCAGCGGTTGATACAGTCGCCTGGCAATTTCGTGTGCCTTGTTCGATTCCCGTGCAGGACATCTATTTGTGTGACCCATAAATAGTTCATAGTATAATAACAACATAATAGTATATATATAATAGTATATACAACATGTAACTTAATTAACGCACATCCTGAAAATAGTTTGTCCAGAATCGTTTACTGAATCGATTTATATCATTTTTAATATAGGTAATTTTTTGAGGTCGTCCAAAATCCAAAATAATTAAAGTTACGGAAATGATCGTTATTTTAACCCTGTACAGTCAAAACAAATTGAAATGGACCATAAGTTTTATTTGTATTCATACAAATTCCATCAATCAACACAAAATGAAGAAAAATTAATTTTATTCCAAGAAACTAATTTAGTAAATAAAAATGCATATAATAATAATATCTGGGGCAATGTCACACAGATCATCCTAGCCCCAAACTAAGCAAAGCTTGTACTACATGTTAAATTAAAAATTCAGTGCATGTATTATGATTACAACATATTACTCTAATTGGGGTGTTTGAGGGTGTGCGTTAATTACTTTATACATCTTGTATATAATAGTCTGGATGGACTTTGTGTCCGTCAATTAAATGGTATGGCATTTTAGAACACACGACTGAAGTTAAACTTAGATATACGAAAATATCTGGCTATGAGAGAAAGAAAATGTGTACTCGCACATGTCTTTCTTGCCCCTTCAGTAATATACCAAACGAAACTTCTTACTCGTATCTTCACTAACTTATATCGCCCTCTCATCTTCCGTTCGCCTCGCCCGATCACACTTTTCGTAACGCTCCAGAGTCACACATTCACAAGCTTACTCCCCAAGTCAAGAAGTTTTACTTTTTTTTTATTCCGTTTTTCGGTTCTGGCTTCTTTGGCCTTATGAGCCTTCAGTTAATATATTTTTATAACATTTATTTCCGTCATTGTCAAGTAAAGTCCGTCACAGTCAAGTCATACATAGTCCTTGTCCAACCCCAGTAAAGCAGTGGAGACTTTACTATAGGCTTTTATGGAGTTTTGGTTACAACACGGAAAATCACAATTCACGGCAATATCGCACTTTCCTCCACTTCTGTACGTTGTCGAAGATGTTATGTCTAAAAATCCACCATATTTACACATAAAAACTCGCATTTACAACAGTTTTTGAAAATAAAACATAGCCTCGATGCATCTTTTTCCGCGTTGCCGCAAAACTCAGAAGGTTTACTTCAAAACAAATGTTGCCCTCCCACACTAATCGAATAGTTTTCCTTATTATGTTACGTGCGAAATGCACGCCAGCCAGTCATATGCCGCATTTGAGTTGCAACTGCCAAGTGTGAACCAGACAAGAGGGTCAAGGTTAAAACTGTCATAACTCAGTATTTGATTGCCTCGTTGGTCTAGCGGTAGCGTGTTCACTCGCAAATAACGAGATCCTGTCCATTCGACAATATGTAGTAATATGTAGTAAAAATATAGCTAAAATTTAAAATTTTGATAATTAAACCTACACATGATCCTTGACAATAACTTAATTTAAGTTAGTTAAATATCGTTACTGTTATGAAATAAATCTTATTGTAAATTATTTCCTACAATCCGTGTACCTAAATATCTATATGTACCTAGAAATAATTATAAATTAATTTATATTACTACGAACATGTTCTGACTATTTACAAGCGCTTTTTTAAAGTCTACATGAATAAAAACGTTTTTTATTTTATTTATTTATTTATCCTGGGTTCAAATCCCCGGTCGTGCCAAAAATGATTTTGGGACGTTTCTGTAAAAAGAAAAATGTCTCAACATCAGCTCGAACTCCCAGAGTTGGCGGTATTATACGCCCGTGCCTCGGAGAGCACGTAAAGCCGTCGGTCCTGTTCCTGACTTCTTTCCGGTCGTGTCGCTAGGCGTCCCATCGGATCATCAGAGTGATGGAATAGAAAGTGCTTCTGTTTTTGCGCTATAATATGTCCCGCGCATATGGCTAATCTCTACTGAGACTGGCCGCCGTGTCCGAAATTCGGCTAGGACATTATTATTATTAACGCAGTATTTGCTGTAAGGAATGAAAACACTAGAGTCCGCGTCCGTAGGCTCAAATGACCTTACACGTAACTCCTGGACCTGCTTTGCTGTGTGACTGACGGCAAAGATTATGAAAAAGAAAGAAAGAAGAAAATACATATACAACATGTAACTTAATTAACGCACATCCTGAAAATAGATTGTTCAGAATTGTTTACTGAATCGTTATATCATTTTAATATAGGTAATTTTTCATTCCAAAAATAATAAAAACTACGTAAATTATTGTCATATTAACCTTGCACAGTCAAAACAAATCTAAATGGACCGTAAGTCAAAGTAATAAGACTTTTTAAATCGCAGTTTTATTAGTATACATACAAATTCCATCATTCAATACAAAATAAAGAAAAATAAACTTTATTCCAAGAAACTAATTTAGTAAATAACAATGCATATACATGTTAAATAAAAAAAATCAGTAATTGTATTATGATTACAGCATAATATTCCAATTGGGGTGTTTGAGGGTGTGCGTTAATTACGTTACATGTTGGTATATGTAGGTTCACATAGACACATAAGTTCTTAATGGTTATCTGTGCGAGTCCGAATTGGTCCCATCCCAGCACTAGCTTCAAGATTAACTGTTGCAGCGCTGGTTTTATGATGGAACCATGTAAAATAGCTCATGGACAATTCATGTGTCAGTACAGCTTGCAGTTACAACTTCAGAGTACTTGGACACCAATAATATGACTTACTAGCTGTGCCCCGCGGTTTTAGCCGCGTTAAACTTTATAAATTATCAAGGCTTCTCCCCGTAGGTGATAGCGTGATAATATGTAGCCTATATGTTGATCCGACCTCTTAGTAATATTCATGCAAAATTTTAAGTAAATCCATGCAGTACATTTTGTGTTTAGCCCGGAAATACATACAGACACACAGACAAAAATTCTAAAAACTATATTTTTGGCTTCGATATCTATTGTAGATCACGCCCAAAGTATTCTTGTTAAAAAATATTCAATGTACAGTTTTGACTTTCCTACGATTTTATTATATGTATAGATATCTCACAGAGAACGGGCAGCATTTGTTATTCCGTGATGATGATGAGGACGCAATTGTCTTCATTACGCTATCATCAACATGTCATACGAATGACACCGAAAGGCCTCCCCAAATGGGTTCCACTGGAACTGTGTCCACAATTGAAAAAGAATATGCCATAATCGCCACGCTTGGCAGACGGTCGGTCATACATACATAGACTCACGCCTGTTTCCCAGAGGGGTAGGCAGAGACAACGGATTTCCATTTGTCACGATATTTGCCCACGTCTTTTGCAACGATTACTGTCATTATATTCTTCATACATGCTCGCCGGTTTAGGGTACTTCTGACCTACGGTCCGTCATAGTTCACAAAAAAACGCTACTGCCCGTTCTCTGGTAGTTACGCCCCCGCCCCGGGACGATTTCTACGCCCCCCACGGGATGAGATGGGGTTATGATATTCTTCACCGTTACCATGTACGATTTGCCTATAATGAAAACATTTCCGAAGATAAGAGTCTAGGTTTAACTGGGCCAACATTGATAAACCGACTAATACACAAAAAATCTTTGCAAAATCGTAGACGATGCTCTTTTGTCTAGCCATATTCAGTTGCATTTCTTAACAAAGAATGGCTCAATTGAATATCAGTCAATACGAGGTGTACCAAATTGTATAAAAACTAACTAACCGTCTCGGTTGCCGGCAGGCTAAATAGAAAAACTAAACTTTTAATACGGACTCTAAGAACCTGTGCTGGTCGATTGTCGGCAAAAAACGACACGTACGAGTTCAGGTGTCGATGACAATGCGGTGCTGTGATTAGTCGTACGCTTCCAATTATGACTGGCCTGCTGGTCTAGCGATTAGTGACCGTGGCTGCTAAGCTAGAGGTCGCGGGTTCGTTTACCACCCAGGACAAATATTTGTGTGACGAGGTGTGTGAATACGTATATTTCTTGTGCCTGGGTGTAATTTCTCTATAATAATAATAATATCTGGGGACAATGTCACACATCCTAGATGTGTCGATCATCCTAGCCCCAAACTAAGCAAAGCTTGTACTATGGGTGCCAGGCGACGATATACATACTTATATAGATAGATAAATACTTATATACATAGAAAACATCCATGACTCAGAAACAAATATTCGTGCTCATCACACAAATATTTGCACTTACCGGGATTCGAACCCAGCACCACCAGCTTCGCAGGCAGGATAACTACCAACTAGGCTACGGTGACCGGTGATAATACTATGTATTTAGAAATATATAAGTATGTTTTTAAGTTTTGCATGGTGTAAGTTTTCACAATAATATTTGAGAGGCACTCTTAAACAGTTGCTCCCACTGATCTGAAAACGATTGACGGACTTAACCAAATAGGCGCGCGGTTAGTCTGTAGATTAAGTGCTTCAGAGGGTACGTTAACCTGTCGGTCCCAGCTGTAGTCATTAGACAGTTGATATGCCATGTCAGAGGCTGACTTTGACATGGTTCATAGACTGTTTTACTGAATAACTCTGAAACATGGGCAACCACTTCGCATTGGCTCTTCCGCCGGCGTCATAATTCTGTAATATTGATAACTGAACAATACTCCCGTATTATTGATATTCTAGATCTTAAAATCTTCCAGAATATGATCTACCCACGCGCCAGAAATCAGGCATATCAGCTCACGAGTTCGAGATGAGAATGATAAGAAACAAACAGACATTCAGAATTACAATAAAAGGATGTATTCTAACTATAATTTTATACTCTAACCAGAAGAAGTGCCTCTCTTTTTGTCTATAGTAGCAAGAACATAAACTAACGCCGACTTTTAGACTCATTTAATTCAGCCTTAACCCAAAATATATTTATGCTGTCGTGTAACCTACCCGCTACCTCAGTATAGAAAAAGACAGAATGGAAACTACCTACAAACGGTCGAAACGGCACCGCACACAAACATGCGCATCGACAAGACCCCTAAGCGGTTGTCGCGGTGCTGTCAGTAGTGAGTGCCGCTTCAAAACGAGTGGTCGCGTATAAGTTTATCTCCGCAATCTTTATAAAAATCCACGTGCGTATTGCGTAGTTTACGGCTGTTTGAAATCGGCTTCATCAAAACGGGAGCTTTCGTATTTTAACCGTAGTGCTGATTTATGAAACAAATATGTTTTAATAAAAAATAATAATAAGTATCTAACACATTAAAAATGTGCCGCTACTATCCTAACCATACCAGCCTCATGCCCACGGCGCGTATGCGTGATTTCATAATCGTAAATGTCAACTGACGACGCGTCATCAAATAAATATGTACAAATACATTATTTCGCGTCGATGAGTCTAATGTTATTCATTTTAACATATCAGGGGCTCAACCGGCTAAGTCGCCGAATATCGATTTCTTAAATGGCGTTCAAATAAATAAAGGTTTAAAATGACTTAATCAATCGTTAAATCGGCTTCCATGAGCACATGCGACGTCATAAATGGTCCGGAATTGATTGTCAACGTTGAAGCCTATTTAACGATTGGTTAAGTCATTTTTGACTTTTATTTATTTGAACGCCATTTAAGAAATCGATGTTCGGCTTCTTAGCCGGTAGAGCCCCAGAACTGGGTTGCACGCACAGGAGAGTCGACGGGCACATTGAAGGACTATGGTGGTCCCCCCGTGTTCGTCTCTCTGCCGGCGAGTTAAGTCACCGAGTACATCAGTGACCATTCGCTTTTTGATATTTAAATTAAAACATGGCACAACACATGTTAACACGTTTTCATAATTGTAAATATGAGTCATTAAGGAAAATATTACATTGTAGAATCGCTTACTCATCGTTTGATACAAATTAAAGCAACTCCAAGTTCCACAATATTTATAATACCAACTAATCATCGATCTCGGAAGATACTGCGTGGGATCTTCCTTTGATTTATTTAAAGACTCGAATAAGATTTGAGATTCTTAAATTCTTTGTAAGGAAAATAAAAAAAGGTTTTTTATCTGATCGCTGGCCTTTCAATTTATTTTCGGTGCGTAATTCTGTGTGATTTTTATTTTCTTATTTGACAGTACCTACTAAAAAGAAAAGTTATGAAACAGTCATAGTTTCATAAAATCACACAATACATGATAGAAAGAAATATAACGACTTTTAAATTAGGATAGACGTTTAAACACATAGTTAACTTACATACATTAAAGACGATATATTAAATAATCGAAGGCTGACTATTGTTTATTCTTAACTTCAAAAAGACCTTAATAAAGCGCCGCTATGGGCAATGAGAGTAAGGCCTCGGGAGAAGTGATTAAGAGCATTGGATAAGTTCAATGTGTCCAAAAATGAAATCGAAGTCCTTATTACTTCTTAATCGTATAGGTAGTGGCTCATAGTCAGAAGCTCTCACCGGTACGTAAGTGCTTAACGTGCCCTCCGATGCACAGAGACGCTCAGAAATTAAACCACCTTGGCGGTTACCCTTCTATAGACTGATGGCATGCCAAGTTGCTTTATCCCAGCAATAAATATTTAATCTCTATCCATCGCTCCTCCTAAAATCTAAAAAAAAAAAAAAAAAAAACAAAATATATCTCAATGTACATCCTTCCATCAATCTTTAAACTGTCTTCGTTTTCTAATTCTGATATTGTAATATGCCTAACAACCACCTTGTAATTTAGGATATTAATAGCACGAATGAACAGTTACCTTCTGAGTCACAGTCTTAACTAGTTCAGAGGGTACGGATAAAATGCTAGAAATAGCCTAAAATAACATGGTCCATGGAAATTTAGTGGATACACTGTAGTTTTAAGCATATAATGTAGATACATGCATGCAAACTCCTGTGTTCTCTCCTGTATTAGGTTTATTATACTAAATTAAGAAGAAAATTTGAAAAAAAGAAATAAATTTGAATCACATACCATTTTTATCACAAGTTATGCAAACTTATTGCACAACTTTTCTTTTGTTCATATTTTAAATTATTGTTGCCGATTTTGATAGAAAAAGAGATATATTTTTTCATTTACATTCAACCAATCCCCACCCCACGCTTGTAGTCATAGACTCGTGTGGTTTTCTGTGATTTCATTGATCGTATGCTGTAGAGAAACATGAAGCTAAGTTGCTACGCTACCATTGTACCAGGGATATAACTCCTTCAGTCGTAATAAATAATGATATCATTATAGCACTAGGATCTTCGTCATTTAGTAAATAGTCACAGTCAGAGTCAAAAAGAGTTCGTCAATTCCAAAGTCTTGTGGCTTCTATGTCCGAACTTACACGGAAAATCACAATTCACGGCAATATGGCACTTACATCCACTTGTGTACGTTGTCGAAGACGTTATGTCTAAAAATCCACAATATTTACACATAAAAACTCGCTTGTTATACGCTGCCAGCACGTGTACCATTGTAAACAATTGCCTATAAGGAAAACATGGTAAAACTGACGGCTGATACAATGAGTTGCAGAATATACTGCACAAACGGATACCTATACGATTAGCAAGTAAAAATCTAAACAAATACATGCGCATAATTCTTTGTCATTTTACAATAATCCGTGATACCTTAACCTTAACACAATCGACCCTAAAGCTGCCGGAAGAAGAATGTCTTCCTTCAGGAGCAGGAAATCGTACACCAGGGGCTTAAGGTCACCTATCAGCTATAAAATGAAAGCGTCTTCAGTTTAATTTTACGAATCACACTTAGAGCCGTTAAAATTAAACGCGATCAATTGACGCTAAACGCTGTTCCGCTTCCTGTAACTGAGTTTAGCGTCCTTGATCGTGTTTAATTTTAACGGTGAAATGGGCTCTGAATATTATAAAGGCGAAAGTTTGTGAGTGTGTATGGTTGTTCCTTCTTCACGTCTAAACGGCTGGAGCGATTTTAATAAAATTTAATATGGAGTAAGCTGACACCCTGGATTAACAAATAGGCTATCACACTAATATTATAAAGGCGAAAGTTTGTGAATGTGTGAGTGTGTATGTTTGTTACTTCTTCACGTCTAAACGGCTGGAGCGATTTTAATAAATTTGGTATGGAGTTAGCTGACGCCCTGGATTAACACATAGGCTATTATTTATAAAGTTTAACGTGGGTAAAACCGCAGGGCATAGCTAGTATTATAAAGGCGAAACTTCTTCACGTCTAAACAACCGGAGAGATTTTAATAAAAATTGGTATGGAGTTAGCTGACACCCTGGATAAACCGCGGGGCACAGCTAGTAACTAGTATATTCAGAATTCGAAATATAAATAAAAAGTACAAATTCAAACGTATTTTCAATAGGCGAATAAATAGCGGTCTATTGTAAAGCCGTTTTATAAAGACAACTCCTGCGCTACGAAAATATGTATATTTTTTTTACATGATAGCAAGTTAAACGAGCAAGTGACTCACATGATGGTAACTGATCACCGCCACCCATGGCCACTCGCCACATAAGAGGAGCCGTATTACAAAATCTTCGTCGCCATGTCTACGCAGCCCGTTTACACAACTGGGACACATATTTCGGATATATTATATACACACATGTATATGTAATAGTGGCTGAACTTCGTTTATGTATATAAACGAAGTTTTATTATCTAAATCTATACATACAATAAAATCGTAGAAAAGTGGAAACTGTACATTGAATATTTTTTAAAGGATACTTGGTGCGTGAGCTACAATAGATATCGAAACCAAAAATATGGTTTTTAGAATTTTTGTCTGTATGTATGTCCGAGCTAAACTCAAAAAGTACTGCATGGACTTACTTTAAATTTTGCATGAATATTACTTAGAGGTCGGGTCAACATATAAGCTACATATTATCACGCTATCACCTACGGGGGAGGAGCTGTGATTATTTATAAAATTTAACGCGGGTAAAACCGCGGGGCACAGCTAGTACATAATAATAAAGCCCTTTTATTCCGAATTCGCTACAAATTTAGCAATACAAGGAATTTTTTCAGTCCTATTTACTAAAGTATGTCTCGCAATTCGGCGTGCCTCTTGGCATAAGCCTCCTCCAGCTCTCTCCACTGTTCTCTGTCTTCTGCAACCCAGTAAGGCCCCAAGGTTAGGTGGATATCGCCTGTCCATCTTGTTTTCGGGCGCTCCTCACTTATGGTGTCTTCTCTTGGGTATCATAAGGTTACTTCTAAATCTATACATATAATAAAATCGTAGAAAAGTCAATACTGTACATTGAATATTTTTTTAAAGGATACTTGGGGCGTGATCTACAAACAATGTCGAAGCCAAAAATATAGTTTTTAGAATTTTTGTCTGTGTGTCTGTTTATCTGTATGTATGTCCGGGCTAAACTCAAAAAGTACTGCATGGATTTACTTCAACTTTTGCATGAATATTACTAAGAGGTCGGGTCAACATATAAGCTACATATTATCACGCTATCATCTACGGGTGTGAGCGGTGATAATTTATAAAGTTTAACGCGGGTATAATCGCGGGGCACAGCTAGTACATACATATAGATAAATTACACCCAGACACAGAACAAATAATCATGCTCATCACACAACGATTTGTCCTAGTTGAGGATCAAACATACAACCTAAGGCTTCGCAGTTAAGGCCATTAACCACTATAAAAACAAACTGTTGCAGTTGTTGACAACATAATTGGAAATATCCAATGACACGATCGATGCCTGTCAATTTAAACCACCGGCATGCTTCAGTTTATTTTAGGAGTGTACTTACAAGCTATAATATTTTATGACAGCTGACGTGCACGTAATGAGTACACACTAAATTAGCTATACGACTTGGACATCTATTTTGAAGACACACAACCTAGTCCTCTTACGGCTTGACTCTATAAAGACTAGCCATCTGTGCGAGACATATTATAGTGCACATGTGTCTGCGTCTTACTATTCCGTCACTTTCATAACCCGATGGGACGGCTAGCACACCCCGTGGGGCTGATACAAAGAACTCAACCCAATATCACTTTACGGAAATCAATGACATTCAAAACACAAAATCATTTCAGCCAGCAGGCGTCCATTGCTGGATATGGATGAATGGTTCAGTTTATTTTAGGAGTTTACTTACAAGCTATTACCTATATTTTATGTGTAATAACATTTAATTCGTACCTTAATATAGACAGAACCATTCAGACAATATGTAGTAAAAATATAGCTAAAATTTAAAATTTTAATAATTAAACCTACACATGATCCTTGACAATAACTTAATTTAAATTAGTTAAATATCGTTACTGTTATAAAATAAATCTTATTGTAAATTATTTCCTACAATCCGTGTACCTAAATATCTATATGGACCTAGAAATAATTATAAATTAATTATACATATTACTACGAACATGTTCAGACTATTTACAAGCGCTTTTTTAAAGTCTACGTAAATAAAAACCTTTTTTATTTTTATTATTTTTTTATTTTATGACAGCTGAGGTCCACGTAATGAGTACAGACAAAATTAGCTATACGACTTGGATTTCTATTTTGGAGACCCAACCTGGTCCTCCTGGTCAAATTACTAATATCGCCACCCCATTTTATACCATAGGGGGCGTAGAAATCGACCCGATGAAATATCTCCCAGAGAACGGGCAGCAGCGTCTCTGTGTACTATGACCATCATATTGCGATCGCCAACCCGTCTGCCAAGCGTGACGATTATGGCATATCCCTCCAAATGATGGACACAACTCCATTGTGGAAATCTTTTGGAGAGGCCTCTGTCCAGCAGTGGATGTCATTCGGCTGACATGATGAACATAACAATAGCTGCAATCTCTAAAACTCTCTTTAACTTTTGGACCAAACAAGAGTAGGTACTTGAAAGTAAGTTTTTAAAACGTACGCAATTTCAGAATAATATTAAAGTAATATAATGACGGGCCGGTTGGCGTGATTAATAATTGCTTTCACGCCGCAGGTCGTGGGTTCGATACCCACCCAAGACAGATTTTTGTATACATGATGTTCATGCACACAAATATGTAGGCCCTGAGTCTTGGTGTAATTATCTATATAAGTATGTATTTACAAAAGCAAAGTAGTAAATTTAATATATCAGTTATCTAGTATCCATAGTACAGACACCAGCACATCAAGCTACCCCAACCTGTCAAATTTCCCCAATTGAAAGTGAACCTTAAGCTTTTGTGATAAAGTTGAAAATCTATGAAAGAAATTTGACAGATTGGGATAGCTAGATGTGCTGGCGTCTGTACAAGCTCTGCTTAGTTTGGGACCAGTGAATAATATGCCAGGATATGTATGTATCTCCGAAACAGGTGGTGGCAAGTAAGCCCTTTTATTCTATACCACTTTATACTTGACACAAACAGGTGAAACTTGTACAAAGAGTAAGAAAGAAACAATTACAAAACCTGTCTTTTTATCTGTTGTCGGTGAAATGAGCAAGCACTTATCGCCCATAACACGGCATTTAGGTCAATTCGGCCAGTGCAATGACATTGTATGGCAGGTAACAAAAAACTGCTATAGGTAGTGGCGCCCCTGCTGCGAAATTAGTTATAAATACTTAATGATATATCGCATGTTTGCGCTAACATCTACTATATAAAAATAAGTCGGGTTTTCCTTCCTGACGCTATAACTCCAGAACGCACGAACCGATGTCCACGGTTTTGCATTCGTTCGAAAGGTCTCGGGCTCCGTGAGGTTTATAGCAAAGAAAGTTTATAAAATTTAACGTGGGTAACACCGCGGGGCACATCTAGTTATTTATGTAAATGTACTGCATGTTGAGTTCTTTGTTTTTAAATAACTTATTAAAATCTGGCGGCAAATTATAGATTACTAGCTGTGCCCCGCGATTGTAGCCGCGTTAAAATAATAAATTATAGCCTATGTGTTAATCCAGAGTTTCAGTTAACTCCATAACAAATTTTATTAAAATCGCTCCACCCGTTTAGACGTGAAGAAGTAACAAACATACACACTCGTTCCGCCTAACAGTCGATTCTTAATTTTTTTAGTTTATTGAATTATGATACCTACTTAACTTCATTTTATTTTTACTTATTCCAAATTAAGTTTATTTTTATTGACAATAGCTGTACCCGCGCTTCATCCGCGTGTTAATTAGTTTATTTAGTATTTTTTGTAAAATAAAATATTTTAGTTAAAAAAATTATTATATTATTATATTTTTATTTTAGAAGTTACTCCTTTTTATATCAGCTACTTGCCTATAAAAGTCCCATCTAAATCGGTCCAGTCCTTTCAGAGATTAGCCGGAAGAAACAGACAGATAATAATTAAGTATAGATATCATAATAATTAAATAATAAGTTATTGTTATAGACTTATAATACAAAAATATTGTAACGTTTGGTTATCAATCCTTTTAATTCCTAAAATATATATTTATTGATGAAATCCTTCCTGTCGCTTGTCATATCCTTAATTATTCCATATCCAGTGGTAGCTTCCATTGTAAGACCACTTACTTGTCTACTGTGGGTATACAGAAACTAAGAAGCGGTAGTAATTCGGGGTAAAGAAAAAAGTTAATATAGCAGTGGGAATACCTACGCATGTCAACCGCAAAAAAGTGTCTGCGGGTGGGTATTTCCGACTCACACCGACTAAACCTAACCTGCCGTGGACTTCTCTTGGCGCCTGATGGGGGAGCCCCGGAAAAGCGTATATGCTTCCCCAGTGCCCCCTTTTGCGCTATGTCCCAGATGGTCGGGACACGTACTAAGGCACCGGATTGCCCTCCGCTATACTCCATGATTTGTTGGTAAACAAATGCTACTATTCTGTAAAAGACTTTCTGTCTGATAAAACTCTGATGTAATGAATACCCAGTTATGATGCGTTCAGTATTCTAGCAATAGTCCTGATAGTATGTATACCTGAGATCGAATCTATGTAGAAATCATAATTTTTATTATATAACTTGACAATTATTAAATTACACATATATTTCTTAATTAATTTATTGACATTGTGTCATGTAATTATTGTTTTAATTGTGTATTAATTATTGTATGCCCAAAGGGCGGGACATGGCTGATCTTAAAATATTGTTCAACATCTGTATTTTGTACCTACCTATGATCCACAATAAAGTATCTGAATCTATACCTCCACTGTCACCTACATTTACAGTCGTGTGCCGGGTAAGGATAACTCCCGAGGCCCTGAGTCTTCCTGAGTGGTGTCTCTAGACTAAACCAGCAGTTATGAACTAGACACGAGATATATAAAGCAGTATTATTATTAGACGCGGTTAGTAGACCAAGCTCTTACGACGGGCGTCAGAATTCGGCCTTCGCGGCGTACTCATGACCCGCACGAGGTCTCAAGCAAGGTCAAGACAGTCAAGGCTTTATTACCCGAGCAGAATAGTTCCCGAAAAGTTTTTTAAGTAAGCTCTATTCTCTTTATTTTGTAATAAATTAGAAGATGGTTATATATGGGCTTCATTCTATAAATCGTACAAGGTAAGTTATTTATTTCGTAAAATTAGAAAGGAGCAAAAAGTCATTTATTATATTACAATATTTTCATTATACAAGGTGTGATATAAGTAGTAGAGTTTGGAAAATACAAAATTCATTTATTCCGTAAAAATATTAAATTTGTGTGGAATCGTAATGTTTTTACCTTACCGTGCAGTGCATGACGTGCCAGCTACTGAGAAATACTGCCATAAAACTCAGCAGGAATTCTTTTTTTTATATATTTTCTTAACACAATATTCCATTGCACTTAAATGTGTTAATTTAGATAGACTCAATCCCAAGCCGTATTATCAGTTAAATAATCAGAAGTTTTGTAGTAAGCCCTGCTTCACAACTTGGCTTTTATAGTTATTTTAAACTTATTCGTATACATTTCTCTGATATCACTGGGAAGTTTGTTATAGAATCTACTACTACAACTATATGTATAGGCTCTGCTTAGTTTGGGATCATATGGCAGTGTCCCTAAGAAATTCTTATTTCTACAAAACATCACGCAAACGTTATCCCTGCACGCATTTTAAGGAACTTGAATGACCTTAGTCATACATGAACAGTAGGTATAATGAAAAAAATCTCACTCACTCAATCATGACAGCTGTTAAGTCCACTACTGAACAAAAACCTCCCCAAGAATCATCTTCGGGGAATATGCCATAAACGCCACGCTTGGCAGACGGGTTGGCGATCGCAATATATATATATATATATTTTTTAATAATATCTAGGGACAGTGTCACACATATCTTCCTAGCCCCAAACTAAGCAAAGCTTGTACTATGGGTACCAGGCGACGATATACATACTTATATAGATAGATAAATACTTAGAAAGCATCCATGACTCAGAAACAAATATTCGTGCTCATCACACAAATATTTGCACTTACCGGGATTCGAACCCAGGACCACCAGCTTCGTAGGCAGGAGCACTACTAACTAGACTACGGTAACCGTCAAATATATACATAGTACACAGAAAGACGCTGCTGCCCGTCCTCTGGGTAGATATTACCTCGGTTTGATTTCTACGCCCCCCACGGGTTGAGATGGGGTGATGATATTCTCCGCCGTCACGACACAGCGAACACAGTATAATGATAAAAAAAAATGAAGTAATGGTTGGGTTCTTGGATGGTAAGTGAAAGAAGGCTTCGTCTTAAGGATCTAATAAACTATTAATAGACATTTATAAATCACTAGCTGTGCCCCGCGGTTTTACCCGCGTTAAATTTTATAAATTAACATAGCTCCTCCCCCGTAGGTGATAATATGTAGCCTATATGTTGACCCGACCTCTTAGTAACATTCATGCAAAATTTGAAGTAAATCCATGCTGTACTTTTTGAGTTTAGCCTGGACATACATACAGACAAACAGACAAAAATTCTAAAATCTATATTTTTAGTTTCGATATCGATTGTAGATCACACCCCAAGTATCCTTTTTTAAAAATATTTAATGTACAGTTTTGACTTTCCTACGATTTTATTATATGTATAGTAAATGACGAATACAGTGATTCAATTACAAAAAGACATAGTGTCTCACGGAAATAATATAGAAGCATTCATTTAAACAGATGATTCATAAGGTCAATCCTTAAAGAGCGCCATTGAAGCGCGGCTGCATTTGACTTTGTTTCTTTGTAAAGCATTAGGAATCAACGCATCGTTAAATTTCTCATCACAATATGGCGGATTGAAATGCATTCATGTGATGGCTTAGTGAATAAAAACAGCTAACAAATTAATGAAACATGAGCTGTTTTCATACTTTATTATCTTCACTGGCGTGTTGAGGTTCGATCCCCACCCAGGACAAATCTTTGTACTATGAGCAAGATTATTTGTTTTATCGGGTGTAATTATCAATACAATGTATTTAATGTATTTAACAAGGAACAACGTCCGTGCGTTTAAGCGCTTTTGCCATACCTACTATTGGAATCAAATATAACAGCTCACTTAGGACCCTTAAATTGATCCTCGGCGCTATTGCAGCTGGCTTCTCTAGTTGCAATTCTCTCGTTTTATGAGGCTATAGCCTTTTTACATCATTCTGTCTCCCGCTTTGCTCTGGAGGGAAGTGGAACAATTCATTTTCTAATTCTAATCTAACTAAATTCGTTGCGGGATCCAAGACAGTTAAAGCGATACCCCGGGACATGCATGAGCCTCACCGCTCAGTGTCATTTCATTGTGTGCCACTATTGATCCTGGCTTACAAAGTTGCAGTGGTGGATAAGAGGGAGGGACTAGTCCCGATAAAAAAAAATGGTCAAAACGTTGAACATCGATTCCGGACCATTTATGACATCACATGTGCTTATGGAAGCCGATTGAACGAATGATATCGTCATTTTTAATCTTCATCTATTTGAAAGCCGAATTAGGCGATAGGTCCCCAGATGCCAGTGTGTTATTCCATCATCATCATATCAGCCGAAAGACGTCCACGGCTGGACAAAGGCCTCCCCCAAGGATCTCCACAATAGCCGGTCCTGCGCTGCCCGCATCATGTGTTACTTGTACCAAGATATTTATATTTTCCTTTTAATTACGAGATATATTATCATTCAATGAGCCATTCTGTATTGTTTGTATACACATGTTCATTGTTCACCCTTTCTTCTATTACAAAAGTTATCAAGAATAGTTTTAGATTATCCACGATCTATCTTTTTAAGTCAAGTGTCTCGAGTCGAAATAATTCGTCCAGTGCGTGTTGCCAGTGATAACTTACGGAACAGAGACGTGGTATATGATATAGTGAGCACTATAGGCATCATGAGAAGGCTCAAGGTCAAAGAGCAATGAAAAGCAACTACGCTTAGAGTTTCCCTGCGAGATCGAATCAGAGATATCGAAATCCCTAGACGAACCAAATTAAACAACATAGCCCGGAATATCGATAAGCTGAACTGGCAGAGGGCGGGGCACATAGCTCATAGAACTGATAGCCCCTGGGGCAGAAAAGTTCCCTAGTGGCGAACTGTACTATGGCATCCAGATATACTTATATTTTTTCCAAATACATTCATATTTGAGCCAACCCAGGACAGATATTTGTGCGCATGAACATGTCTGTTTGTCCTGAGTCTGGGTGTAATTATCTATATAAAAAGTAGTACGTGTAATACATCAGTTATCTGGTTTTTCATAGTGCAAGCTCTGCTTATTTTGGGATCAGATAACCCTGTGTGAATGTCCTAAGATATTATATTATAGATAAATTACAGCTTGACACAGAACAAATAATCCTTCGCGCTGATCATAGAAATATTTGTCTTGGGTGGGGATCGAACCCACGTCCTGAGGCTTAGCAGTCAGGGTGAGTAACCTCTAGAACAACAGTCCAGTGCCTCCTTAATAAAGATAACTCTAGTCTATCTAATCGGCTTTTAATCGAGGTATGTTAGGTCAGCACACTATTGGAAATTCGCCAAATACTAATCATGCTGGTGATATGATAACTATAGTTACGAAGTCGTGTTGGTAACTCACTGCCAACCTCTGCCTACGTACAGCAACATTTTCTAACAAGCTAAAACAAGCAGATTGCGTCATATGTTTACTCGGTGTTGCCACAGTAAAAAAAATATATACAGTACAGAAACTACCTATAAATGCTCGAAACGGCACACTCACACGAACATGCCGTGGTTGTCGCGGTGCTGTCAGTAGTGAGTGCCGCGTTAAGACGAGTGGACGCCTATAAACTGTTTATCTTTGCGATCTATAAAATCTTGTCTGTTAGTACAGGCAAGATTTTATTTAGAGCGAAATAAAGATTACTTACTTACTTTTTACAGACGCCCCGAGCGTATCGTTTAGTATACGGCTAGGTGGCTGTTTGAACCCGGGTTCATCGATACCGCTATCATATAGTAAAGATCCTACTGAATTTTAAAACAAAAATGTTTTAATTGTTTTGTTGTTTACATGTGTATGTTTATATATGTATGTATGTTTTATTAACAATATTAAAAACATTAAAAGTTACAACCTTATTGCTTCAATAGAACGTAGGTAATTATGGCTATGCGCGGTCAACCTTCGACCACATCTTCACTTACCATCACGTGAGATCGTGGTCAAGCGCAAACCCATTTTGCATATAAAATAAGGCAATTATTTCGCCAACTAGGCTGTTTCCGTACTGTCCATGTATATACTGTGGTGTTGCAATAAAAGTTATTTCAGAGAACTAATTTAGTATGGTAATTGTATAAGGCGATACCTAGTAACTCATCTACCAAGTAGTTTGTTTTAATGAGGTATTAAATTTAACCTTGCTTGGAAGTTGTACTGGCCAATTGGTCTAGTGGTTGTAAGACAGAGGTCGTGGGTTCGATCCCCAACCAGTACAAATCTTTGTATGAGGAACACGATTAATTGTTTTGTCTGGATGTAATTAATGTATAATATGTTGTTTCCGGCCTAGAAAGAATATCAGTGTCATCCAATATCTTCTCGTGGGTGTCGTAAAAGGCGACTAAGAGTTACACCAGGTAAGTCGGGCAGCAGCACCTGATTACTACCACCTAATTTCGGTCGCCAACTCGCATGCAAAGCGCGGTGACTACGGCAAACCCTCAAATTGCCATCCAAATTGCAAACGGCAAATAGAAATTGAGTGAGTCCTATGTCCAGGCAGTGGATGATATCAGGATGAAGATGATGAAGTATGTTTATTAGTTGTCTGGTCTTGCTATAGTATAGGTTCTGCCTTGTTTGGGATCAGATGATAAGTGTCGCCCCAAGATTTCTTGACTTCTTGATTGGGGTCTCATAATATATTTGTTAATACAAATATATGTAATATGAGACATTAAACGAATACTTAAGCAGCTAGTATCAAATAACCTTTACTCTTAATAAATTCGATGAAAAATTATACTCAAAATAAAACAATACACGATAGAATATCATAAAAATTTGTCTATTCCACGAATCCACTAAACAAATCCATCTGTGGATTTGTTTCCACTCTGATCCATCGATGGATTGCACTATTTTGTGCGACCACCAGCCTCCTCCATGACCCTTTGTTTGCATTCGTATAGTTGATGAAATGCCCTCTTTGATCCTAAATCGGATGTGGCCTCTTTGCGTATTAACGTAGCGTTACAGTTGCACAAAACGTCCCTCAAAGCAAGAACCCTCTCTTACTTGCAAGGATCTCCGCGTCAGTAACCACCCAGAGTCCAGGTCCGAACCTCTAAGGGGGTGCCCACCAACGCGGGTATTTAGTTTTTAGTTCTATTTCCTAGACGAGTTGAAGCCAACCTCGCCACTAGGGTCCGGTAAAGCAGTGTAAACCTCCATTTTTTCCGCATGCCACCTGCAAAAAGAGTCTACAGGCGGGTATGTCGGACTCGCACCGACTAAACCTAGCCTGCCGTGGACTTCTTATGGCGCCTGATAGGGCAGCCCCGGGAACGCGAGTATATAAAAATAAATTATTTGAATTTGAATTAGAATATATGAAAACTTACTATATGTGCATAAAAATATCGATTCCTTCTGTAAAAGGAGCGATACACATAATGTAAATACTAGATCTCATATTGCATACTACCCGTCTCCACAAAATAAGTGGGGTAAAATTTATGGGGCAATGTATAAGATTTTATAACAAACTTCCCAATGATATTAGAGAATTGTCTACGAATAAGTTTAAAAGAATTATTAAAGCCAAATTGTGTATGATAAAAGTGCTTGGGATGGAGTTGTTCTGTGTCAACACACATGATTGTAATTAATCTTAAGTATATTTTATTTTAAAAAAGGATTCCTACTGAGTTTTCTGGCAGTGTTTCTCAGTAGCTGCCACGTCATGCACTGCACGGTAGGGTAAAAAAAATATGACGATTCCACATAAATGTAAAATTTTTACGGAATAAAGTTACTTTGACTTTGACTATGCTGCTCCGGAGCCCTCCTTTTGCGCAGTGTCCCAGATGGTCGGGACTCTGACTCTGTTGCCTTCCCTAATTGCCTATCAATATATACAATATCCTAGGCTAACTGTAAACTGTTATTGATGGAACGCTGTAGAGACAAGATACTTGGTCGCCGTGGCAGCTCAGCTGGTAAAACCATATTAGATTATGCGACATTCACAGTGTAGGTCAGGACAATGCGGAGCTATACCTAGGGTTGCTATTATTGTTGTGAACTGATACGGGACTTATTAGTGGCAGATAAATAAAATTTTTAAATAAGTTTATTGCAATGAAAAATCGCCTATCCACACGAGTCTCTCGCCTGCCTTTGGCTTCGAGCTTCTCTTTATATCATAGGGCGACTAACACGAGCAAGCGGATCACTTGATTGTAAGTGATCACTGCCGCCCATGTACACTCGCAACACCATAGGAGTCACGGGTGCGTTGCCGGCCTTTAAAAGGGTCAGCAAACAGGTGTTGCTGACCCAGTTGTGGCCACCTTACTCACACGCAGAAACACATAATTAAAGTTATTAATGTTATTATTAAGAAATGTCTTCTGTAAGGTGGAGGTATTTCCCCAGTCGGGCTGCTCTTTGAGCGAATCAACGCTTTAGTACGTGTATATTGAAATATTGATAAACGGGACAAGTTACTAACAATACGGGACGTGATACTTAAATACGGTGACGGTCCCGTATATACGGGACGTGATACTTAAATACGGTGACAGTCCCATAATTACGGGACGTGTGGCAACCCTAGCTATACCTATATGGTGCCAAGGAAAATATGTACATATTCATACTTATACAGATTTATGCTTGAATTTGTTACATAATAATAATAATATCCTGGGACATTATTTACACTCGGCCTCAGATCCCAGACTTAGCAGAGCTTGTACTATGGAAACCAGATATACACATATATTACTTTTCTTTTGTAAATGCATACTCATATAGATAAATACACCCAGACTCAGGACAAACAGACATGTTCATGCACACAAATATCTGTCCTGGGAGGGAATCGAAACCACGACCTCCGGCGTGAATTTCATGTATTTGCCAACCACGCCAACAAGCCTACATACTAGGTACATACATTGTTTACAAATAAAATCTACCTGCTCATATAATTATACAATTTATGAATCATATCCACAAGGCTTTCCACCATCTGCGCGGCATTGAAACTGCAAAAATGGGCAAAGACTGCGACATCTACCCAAGATAAACATACCTATGATGTTTACTGGGGCCATATTATTCAAGATTAGCTCTGCCCCGCGGTTTTACCCGCGATAAACTGTATAATATTGCAGCCTGTTTTATTCGGATATCTAAGCTTTAACTTTGGCTTTGTGGTTCATTTATATGCCGTGGAAGTGGCTGCGAGGCGTATACCAGCAAAATACCTCTACGATCTATTAAAAGACTTAGGATTATCAAACTTCCGTAAGTTCTATAGAACGAGTATCCAAAGCGGCATTGTTAGGTGAAAAAGATCTTATGTAACAAATATTTTTCTTAAAATGTAATGGTTAATCATCACCATTTTATTGTGTGCCTGTAATGCCTTTAATTACCAATTGTTTAAATAGTATAAGTGAAAACTTGTAATTGGCCTTAACTTAAACATACAACCTTAGTAGTATTTAATTAGCTGTAAGTTTTCTAAACTGATAATTAAAATACCAAATTTGGCTAGGAAGAGGAGGGGACACAGAGGGTGAGCGTTGATACATTACCTACATCTGAGTCGCAAGTCTCAGACTCTGTCGAGTGTTCCCTCCTCTACCACGCGACGGACCCGGTTTCCGCATGTTGAATCCATAGACGAATAATCGAGGCAAAAGACGTGTGCAAAGATCGTGACAAATGGAAATCCGTTGTCTTTGCCTACCCCTCTGGGAAACAGGCGTGAGTCTATGTATGTATGTATGTCTATGTATGCATCAAAATCCATTCTGTAGTTTTTGTATGAAAGGGTAAAAACAGCCATACATCCATCACAAACTTTCGCATTTATAATTTTAGTAGGATAGTAGGATGTAAAGTTTTTATTAGCTTTTCTGATTCGGGACTACTAATCATCATCATCATCATTACAGCTAAATAAGTCCACTGCTGGACAAGCCTCCCTCAAGAATCGTCTTGGGGGGATATGCCATAATCGCCACGCTTGGCAGGCGGGTTGGCGATCGCAGTAAGATGGTCATAGTACTCAGAAGGAAGCTGCTGCCCATCCTCTGGTAGATATTCCCTCGGGTCGACTTCTACGCCCACTACGGGATGAGATGGGGTGATGATATTCTGATTCTGATATTTGTCGCCGTCACCACACACGGGACTACTAATAGACATCGCATAATATCCTGTTCCACTGCGACAGCGAAGAATATCATCACCCCATACATCCCGGGGGGGCGTAGAAATCGTCCCGAGGAAAGACCTACTAGAGAACGGACAGTAGCGTTTTCCTGTGAACTATGACCATCATACTGTGATCGCCAGCCCGTCTGCCAAGTGTGGCGATTATGGCATACCCTTTTATTCTTTGGGGAGGCATTTGTCCACTGGACAAATGCCTCCTGCATTTGGCTGACATATGATGATGATGAATATTCTCTTATTATATTTAGAATTTATCGTCCTATGTTAGACCTGGGAGTTAATAGTTAGTAGATAATACTTAATTTTAAAGTTGGTTCATTGTTTTTAAGAGTATATTTTATAAAATTACTATCGGTCCGGTACGTGCTTTGCTACGTATAAGGCATAGTAATAAAAAAACAGATTATAAAGTTCATTTATTCAAACAAAAAAATATTTTAAATTGCTAAAAGATATTGATTTTACACTTTTTCATGACTTTTTTTTTATATTTCTCTACGTACAAACCTTCCCTGGACTTCCACGAATAATTCAAGACCAAAATTAGCCAAATCGGTAAAGGCGTTGTTGAGTTATAACATTACAACGAAAAGTGGCATTGATTTTTATATATATATACAGATGTCACATTATTTGGTGATACATTTTTTTTACATACTTAATATAGTAAAAAAAACCGTCCAAGAGCGAGTCGGACTCGCGCACGAACGGTTCCGTACTATTATCTAAAAGACGAGAAAAAATATTCACGTTTGTTGTATGGGAGCCCGCTTAAACATTTGTCTTATTTTGTTTTTTAGTATTTGTTATTGTAGCAGCAACAGAGATACATCATCTGTGAAAATTTCAACTGCCTAACTATCACGGTTCATGACATACAGCCTGGTGACGGACTGACAGACAGACAGACGGACAGACAGACAGCGAAGCTCAGCCTTTTACTGATTCACCAAATAATGTGTGCGAAAGCGCGATCTAAAAGATGACACTAAGAACTGAATTTAGTTCTTAGTGTCATCTTTTTAGATCGCGCTTTCGAACACATTATTTGAAGAAAATATGAAAAAATTAAATTGTTGCATCAACCAACATATTAAATATAAGATAAAATAACTTTACAATTTGTATAGACAATAAGAAAAGTGTCTAGACATGGCTGCAGACACATTGCATTCAAGCCAAGTACATTTGAAGGTCAAGTAATCCCATTGATTAATATGAATACTCGGTTTTAGACAATTAATAATAATAATGTCCTCCTAGCCGAATTTCGGCCAAGGCGGCCAGTCTCAACAGAGATAAGCCATCTGCGCGGTACATATTATAGTGCTCAAGTGTGTGCACAAACACAGGAGCACTTTCTATTCCATCACTCTCATGATCCGATGGGACGTCTAGCGACACGACCGGATAGAGGTCAGGCACAGGACCGACGGCATTACGTGCTCTCCGAGGTACAGGGGTATAATACCGCCAACTCCCAGACTTCGAGCTGATGCTGAGAAACTTTTCTTTTTACAGAAAAGTCCCAAAATCACTTTTTGGCCCAACCCGGGATTTGAACCCAGGACCTCGTTATCTGCGGGTGAACACACTACTGCTAAACCAACGAGACAGTCAAAAACAATTACAAAGACTTTTCCAGTGGAGATGAGCGTAAATGGGTTAAATTGCTACATACCATTTTTTTTCTATATATTATTCCATTAGTGTAATTCATCATTATTCTCTTGGTATTAAAAAAACAACTTTTAATTCTTTTGTGATAGCGAATTATAAGTGAAATCATTATTTGCAAATAAACATTCAGTGGGTGGGTGGGAAAATTATTAAAGTCCACTTTAAACCCATTTTGAGATAAATAACTTATATTTTTCGTACTGAATCTATGCAAAGGATAATACAATAAATACAATAGATTATAATCAGAAAAAAAAAATATCTATTATAATAGTTTTTTTTTTCTGAGGCTTGACATTACATGGCAATTCATCTCTTTTGTCAGTACTACCCATCAGTGTGGTGAAAAGCAAAGTAAAAAAGCTAATAAATATATAATTAAAAGATATTTATTATTGCAATGCACAAAATATGGTCCAAATATGAGCATTTATTTCATCTAATAACTGAGATTTTTAGATAATTTAGATTTATTTTTAAAAAGACTTAGACACAGGATAGGGCATCCTGTGCCCATCATTATGTATTGATTGTTAGCAAAGACATCTTTTTTCTACTGGTTAGAGTCTTATTTCTTTGTTATGCACATGTAAGAACAAGAAAGCTTCCTATGATCACCATACACATTGTTTCTTGTGAATATAGCTATCGATACTTTTGTCCAAATCAACTAGGAATCTCAATAATGTGACTGTCAGAAACACTATACATGTGCATTATGAATATACAATTTACACCTTGTGTATTATAAATAGTGGACATAACTTCATGCCAGCCAAAGTATGAGTGAGTGAGTGAATTTTTGTCATTATACTGTTCATGCTGTAAACCTGAATGTGACTAAGGTCATTGAAGTTCCTTGAAAAGGCGAGCAGCAATAACGTTTTCAGCAATGATGCTTCGTAGAAATAAGAATTGTTTTAGGACAACTAACACACTTCCATCTGATCCAGTTCTATATATTTTCAAACTCTACTATTTATATCACACATTGTATCATCATGTCAGCCAAAGTATGTCCAGTGCTGGACAAAAGCCTCCCCAAAGAATAGGATGATATGCCATAATCACCATGATTGGCAGACAGGTTGGCGATAGCAGTTTGATGGTCATAGTTCACAGAAAAACGCTGCTGCCCATTCTCTGGCAGGTATTCCCTCTGACAGTTTCTACACCATGCAATGGGATGAGATGGGGGTGATGATATTCTATGCCGTCACCACACAGCTAACATACACATTGGACAAAACTTATGTAGCTTAATTTGCCTATAAAGCTGAGCAATGTAGCACATAAACATGCATAATACACAGAAAGATTAATAATATCTAAGGACAATGTCACACAGATCATCCTAGCCCCAAACTAAGCAAAGCATGGACTATGGGTACCAGGCGACGATATACATACTTATATAGATAGATAAATACTCAAATACATAGAAAACATCCATGACTCAGAAACAAATATTTGTGCTCATCACACTAAATATTTGCACTTACTGGGATTCGAACCCAGGACCACCAGCTTCGTAGGCAGGAGCACTACCAACTAGGGTACGATGACCCTCGCTGGATTAACTTCCCATACAGCATTGAAATTTTGTTTTTGTAAGCGATTAGAAAAGTTTGGAAACTCCAGGTAATGTGCTGATAAGTTTTGTAAGGAAAAAGTTAATTTAAGTTTACAGTATAAATAAGGAGTAAGCAATTCATCCTTTATATTATGAAAAAAAACTGTTTACCATAAAATAAATTGAATTTTGTTTCAAGTAAAAAGCGCTTAATCTATCAATAAAAAAAGGATGTGCTATAAGTATTGACAATTAGTATTTAAATCATTTTACTATGTCATCCAATTTACCAAGGAAGTGGATGGTGGACAATTTGACAACAACTCCAAGAAATTAGCTATTGAATTAAACTATTACTATCATAAATTCATATAACAAATAGATTATTAGATAGTTATATTAAAATTCGATTATATAGAATGAATTATATATAGATCACTTGTAATTCATGTTCTGAATATTTACAAGCACTTTTTAAAGTCTATTTGACTAAAAAAAGTTTTATTTGTTTTTTATTTATACAGCATTATATAAAAGCCAATATACATAGTATATACTGTCGGCATTAGTTTGTATATTAAGTTTGTTATGCTGCCTCTAGATGATTGGGCTAAGGTCAATGCACCCATCATATACTACAGTTGGAGAGTTCCTTATATTTCAAATCAAATACAAACATGCAAGTCTATCAGCCATAGTATAAGGGTACATTATATTAAGCACCTCCTTGTTCAAATCATCCATGAAGATATAGCTTAGCATTGAATTTCAGTATTATTAATTAATCACAAAGTTCATCATCTTAACATTTTATAGTACCATCCAAGAAAAGTAAAAAATTCCAGCTGTTTTTAACAAATAATTGTATAAAGGTCATGTCATTGTTGCCTTTACATTAGTCATAAAAACAACGCAGTTGTTGCAACCGTAATAACTTTGTTCATAACCTACAAACTAGCATAGACACTTATTTTGAGAGTACAGTTATTTGCAGTATAACTCACCTATGGCTGCGAACTCGTCCGGCGTCCTGCCACCGGCCAGCAGCCACCGGCACCAGTCAATGGTCTCCCACTCGTCTATAGCCTTGCTGGGGTTTAGGAGAACGTCCAGCAAAGGACCCAAATGCTGAGGAGAACCGTTTTCGCAGTCCGCGTGTATGTAAGCGGCCGCCCCCCGTTTACCCTTCTTCATCAGCACTTGAGCCGTCGAATTTGACATTTTGATCACTTTTATCACCAAATAAACCAAACAATTAACACTAAACACATAAGTCACCGTATAATTCGGTCACTCACGGAAGAAACACTATTTCTAGTTTTACATAAGGCAATGAACTGCAGTCCATAACGACGTTGTCGTGTAACATTTTTATGAGTCACTGACACAATTTTTCATACCACAAAACGAATGAAATTACTTTGAAATGGGAAGAATCATATGATAGTGAAAATATATAAATTAACACCGTTTTATTGAAAATATGAAATGCAGAAACAACTCGGCCATTCGTTTAGTGTTTCCAATCTAAAAAATAATATTCTACTAACTTCCAACTTCCATGGCTTTCCTCCTAAGATTTTCTACCAATGTTACATGCCTATAAAAATACTTTTGTAAATAGTCAGTTCTTTTTACGAAAAAATATTCATATTATTTTCTGGCTTTTTTAAACCTTCATGAAGAAGAGAGAAGAAAAATGTATAATGTAATTACCATACAACCTATTCTATAATCTACCAATTTTACTGACAATTCTTTCAGTATACAAGGTGTTCATATGTGGAATACATTACTGTTTGAAACACAGATATCTAAAATAGGAGATAGGCCGTCCCACTAATATCCTATGCAGTCTAAGTGTGGCCAAACGAATTTACGCCCACAATTACTCACTGAATAAATACAAAGACACGCACACATTGCATTTACGCACTCTTGGAGATCTTCGCTCCCATTGGGTAACACATTCAAAAAGGATTTATGTGTTTGTAATACAAACAATGTGAAAATCGCGTCAGCATATACTCACACAAAGGCAGTACATGCTATAGTGAGTTCAACGGGTAGTCGATAGAATGTTATCGATATATGGTAATTTAAGTATTCCATGACGTGAAATCATTGAGATTTGGATTGGATGGAAACTTAAAAATGATCAAATTTGTTTTACAGAAGAACTCACCATGTAAATCAAACTTCGTTAATCGTAATCGTAAATCAAACTTACGCAGACTCCAAAAAATGTATAAAATTACCTAAGACTTACCTAAACCTTGGCGAATTGTAAGGAAATATTTGATTTGTCAATTTTATTCTAACTTCGAGCAAGAGAGGTAAATTTAATAAATCTTATTTATTATATTCTCTCTTAATGTTATATACCAACACTATGTACTATCAAAAATCCGTATAATTTTAAAACATTCGTAAAATACAAAATATTTTAAAGTCAGTTATTATTTTATTTTTATTTATTTGCGGATCATAAGTGGATCATAATGATAAGTACATTAAATTAAAATTAGAAAATAAGACAAAACGCAACACCAAAATTACATTAGAACTTAAAAATTAAATTAGCAAAATCAACAAATTAAAATTAATCAGACATATCACGAAAATTAAAATATTAAAATTAAAATATAAATAAGAAAATACGGACCGATAAATAAACAGTTAAGTTTTGTCCCTAATTCATTGAACTTGTTATTGTCACTACATTAAGCATCCAACAATGGTTAATGTAGTGACAGTCAAACCTCTCAGCCATCATCCTCAGGATGGTGTTAGAGCTGGCACGGACCCTACGCACCAGAGATGTGCAGCGTTTTCGCATCGTCGCATAAAATAAGTCAATGCGCGCCTCAGTGAACATACCCGACGCACTGCAGTACCGAGGCAGCCCCAACAACATCCTGTAGGCATTGTCGAATTGGACTCGTAGGGCACTGTACTGTTTTTGAGTAAAGTGGGCTACAGGGCGCTCGAGTAAAAACAAGTGTAATACGCTCTGAAAAGAGTGTTTTTTACTTCTTTCGAGCATCGTGCAAACCTGCGAGCTATCATTTTCGCTCGAACAGACAACGCCCTACGTTCCCGTTCTATGTATGCATCGTCCTTCAGGTCAGAGGTCACCAGATGCCCAAGGTATTTGAAGCGGTACATTATTTAATATAATGCTAGGGATACTATCTGGACATTAACC
Organism: Pseudoips prasinana; assembly: GCA_951640165.1. NCBI lineage: Eukaryota > Metazoa > Arthropoda > Insecta > Lepidoptera > Nolidae > Pseudoips > Pseudoips prasinana. Next base: position 8,230,602 of record OX621259.1, on the reverse strand, counting down.
CCTGGCCCGAAAAACCATACATTCACTTTTTTTGCTGTTATATGGCTGAGAGCATATTCCTCACAAATGCCGACCAGCTTAGACAGGCCACAAACCGAGGCGCTGAGCAGCACCATGTCATCTGCGTAGCTGATGTTGTTTACACAATGCCCACCAACATGACATCCGACATGCATCCTGCTCAGCCTCTCGATAAGTTAAGTATAAGGTTAAAGAGCGTTGGCGATTACGTTTGCTTTTGATATTTCAAATATTTTCTATTTGCAGCATTATCTAATCAATCACTTCTACTTCCTCTTCTGGACTATGCCGATGTCTGTTTCCTGGATGCAAATGAAGAACTTTTCAACAAGCTCGAACGTCTATACAATTTATGTATCCGATTCATTTACGGCCTCCGAAAGTATGACCACGTGTCCGAGTTTCGGTCGCAGTTGAATTAGCTACCTATTCGGAGACGTCGAGATTGTCATATTCTATCATTCCTCTATTCTATCCTTCATAACCCCAATGCTTCCGCATATCTCCGTGAACGCTTTGAGTATTTAGTCCCGCGAGAAAAAATCTGTCGTTCAACCACTTCACTTCTACTTAGAATGTCTTCTCACTCCTCAAGCCGGTATGACGGATCATTTACAGTTAAAGCAGTGCGTTTGTGGAATGCCCTTCCACATTCAATTAAGCAGGTTTATGTATATATTTATTTACCACTGGTAAATTCTGTTTTGTCTTTATTTTTGTATTATTCTTAAGTCAAATTGTTGTGCACTGTTTCTAACCCATCCCATATAAGGTCTCACTCTGACAAAGGTTTGCTGGAAGAGACCTCATAGTTGAGTTAAGCTCGCCTGTGTACATGCTAGCTCTAACGTTTTATATGAATATGTATTTCTGTGTGCAATAAAGAATAAATAAAAATAAAATAAATCTAATGACAATGACAAAACTGTGAGAGCAAACGATATACGTGTTCGGGTACAGTGACGAAGGCAATCACTACGTCTAAAACAGCATTGCTCGCACCAAGAACATGAACAGCGACCGTACTGTGCAAAAATACGATAGAGATCATATCGTTCTATGCATTATTCATTACAGCGTAAGAACTATACATTGACACATTTAGCTATGAAAAGCAGCAATGTATACAGCACAATTCGAACTAATAAATTTAAATTCACCACTTGAATTTTTGCAGTAAAAGTCGGAATACTACATTAAATATGTTTTTTATAAAAATAAACTGTATTTACCTGTGAAAAAATATCCCATCGGTGTGTAAATTTGTAGTTTCATGACGATGTTTACATGTAACAATTGCACAGGACGCAATTTGGGGTAAAACTCAATATTTGTGTCAGAAGCACAGGCATATTCACTCGGCTGCGAAAGAGAGCGAACTGATGGCGGTGTATGCCCGCTGCGCATACTGTAGACACCTAATACGCGTTAGTTTGTCCTCTCTCTAGTATTTAATGCTCTGAGGTTAGTAATAAGATGTGCCCAGTCCCATAGAATTTATAAAAGTATTATTTTATAAAGTATGGTCAAGGCATATTATTTGAAACTATCTAGTTGCTGTTAAGACTTTACTTGGTTTACCTGGAAAGTGGTACAGGGTACTATGAAATGATCACCAAAGCACGAAATCAAACTGGTACATCTTTTGCTACTATCTGTGGCAACTATTAACCTTGCCTCGAAGAGATGGCTTTTAATGATGAGGCCATCAGTTGCATAACATTGTACTGTTTATGTTCCTTATGCAGTACAGTGTACTTCTTCTTCTATATATTATTATGGCCATGGTTCTTATAATACGTTAAATCTCTCAATAATTATTCCAGGGTGAACAGTTCACACAGTTCTTCTGAACATAGCCTATTTAACAGGTACTGCGCAATCAGCTGCAACAAAGGAAAGCTGGGGGTTCAATATCCTTGACTGATCATCACCTCCAGTTTACAAAGGGGCACCAACAAAGGTGGAGCGCGTCAGCGAAGTGAATAAGAATTGGAAGAATTCCCTCGTGAATTGATCTAAACTACCTAAAACTGACACCCACGAAGCCGCTAAATGTTCAACGTCCGTATACACCATAAGAAGCCGAGGAAATTACAGATTTCTATAGGATGTATGGAAATGGCAAAAGTTTTGACCGCGTGCACCATAAAATACTAATAAATAAACTTAACTCATACGGAATCAGAGGAAATATATAAAATTATTTATTAAATCTTATCTATGTAATAGAAAGTAGTTAACGACAATTAATAGAATTAGTAAGAATACTGAACACACATATGCATCTAGCCAGAGAACTGTAGTTTACGGAGTACCACAAGGAAGCGTACTCGGACCACTTTTATTTATTATCTATATTTATGACTTTCCGACAGCATCAAAGTATCCTATGACAATGTTTGCAGATGACAGCACTTTACTTTTCAGTATGACGAGGTAAATACATTAGAGGCTGATATTAATTCTAATTTAAAGTCGGTTGTAAATTGGCTGCGACATAATAATTTAATTATAAATCTAGACAAAATAAGAACGAAATTTCAAAGAAAATAAAAATAATAATAACTTGAACTTAAATATTAGATATAATGATAAAGTAATGAATGAAACAAATGTGACAAAATTTCTCAGGTTAAACAAAGAAAACACATTAAAGTGGAATTCCCATATTGACAAAGTTTGTTGTAAACTCAACCAATACTCCTATGCCTTGCATATGTTAAGTAAAACTGCCAATCGAGCAACAGTATTAACAGCATAATATCATGGACTAGTGGCCTCAACATTAAGATACGGAATTATATTTTGGGGCAATGCCACGGGTAAAGATACAGTATTTAAGTGCCAAAAAAGATACACAAGAGCACTTACAGACAATCATATTTTTAAAATATGAAAATTTTAACAATGCCATCGTTATACATATTTATTTTGAAACATTTATGTTTGTCAAAAATAATTTGCACAAATTTGTTCGAGTAAGTAGTCAGCGCCGTTGTGACTAGTTACAAACAGTTGGATCAAAAACTACACTTTATAGGAACAGTGTTTTTGTAATGGCTCTATTGATATATAATAAATTACCGAAATGCATAAGAAGTGAAGAAAATATCCTCAAATTTAAAAGTAATTTATAAGACGTTTTACTCAATTGATGATATTTTAAACGATAAATTATGACACAATTCCTATTATATTATTATCTACCTTTGACTATGAATGACTATGTAAAATTTAGTTGACATTTCTTCATTTACTTAAATTGTTCTTTAATCGTTTTCAAAAAAGAACTAGTAAACGTTTGGTTACCTATTGACTAAACTTTAAACCAAAAATATTATTTGTACACCAATTTCATTGTTAGAACATAGAGATCGACTGTAATAATATGTTAAGACCTTTTGACCCGCGTTAAACTTTGTAACCTATACCCTATGCGTTACTCCAGGGTGAGAGATAACTCCATACCAAATTATATTAAAATTGCGCCAGCCGTTTAGACGTGAAGGTAACAAACATACACACTTACAACCTTTCGCCTTTATATTTATAACATTAGTGTGATTATTGTGACACTTGTGTTCACAAATAAAGATTGATTGATTGATTGTATATATCCTAGAAACTTCCACATTTATACCTACATACAGTCCCACAAACTTATCTGACCCGCTGGCAGCGTCGCTGTTATCGCATTTAGTGTTGCTAGTAATTATTTTTTGCAATAAAGTGGGTAAAAATAATATGCACATTGTAACGTAAATGTTACTTCACTAAAAAGCAAACAAATACTGTCATTACAAATCGTTATATTTTTATACAATAATTATGATCATTTACATAAAATGTATGCTGGGTGTTCTCTAACGGATCTCCGGATTCCGGTGACATAATAATACCTGGAGTATCGACTCCAGGTATTATTATGTCAACGGAATGGTTTAATTCAGAAGTCATTTCATCATCATCATTATCGGAATCACTGCTTTCACTTTCACTACCTAAATGAATGATGAAAGGCTCGTCTAAGTATCCATCCCTTTTTCGCCACACATTTTCAATATTTTTTTACATGATCGCAATGCTTTTGCCATTCATTGACTGTTATTTTATCAAAAGCTTCTGCAATCAATGATAGGATTTCAGAATTCGATCTACCAATATTCTGATCTGCTATAAATTTTTGCACCTGCTTGCTCTTTTTCTTTCACAAGTTTTCTTACAAATCGCTCGCGGACACCTACAAAGGAAAAAGCAAAAAATAATTAAATAATGAATATTTTAAAATATGTATTTTAAATTAAAGAGCGAGGGGGAGTTTCGTATTTTTTCAGAAGCTGACAACACTAACCTGTAGCAGCAGCTACGCATTCATACAACTTATTGAAGGGTATAATTGGTGCCTGAAGGCGTTATTCTTCCTTCATATAATTCAATACTTGTAATATAACGTTCCCCGCATCAATTTTTAAAACTTTCGACATTTTTCACAATTAAAAACCACAAAAAGAAAAATAAATACGCGCAACAAACAATCAATGGCAGGAATGTCATGGATTGACAATATTGACATTTCAAATTGGCGTCGTTAGTTCTACTTTTGGCCACCGGGCCAGATAAGTTTGTAGCACTTTATATAGGGATTATGGAGTATATTACGCATATTATAAAATATCGATATCTTAGAAAACTGCGTAGGTATGGAAGAATTGTCTATTCTATGAAGATTTAATCAAGGAATAATTAGGGTAAGTTATTTTTAGGATTTGTCTTGTGTTGATCTTTCTGTGTAATGAAAGTTCATTTATATTTTTATAATCACGAGTCACCAAACACAAATACAAATAAATAAGCAAGCCTTCAAATCAATCTTATTGAAAAGCCCTAATGCATGAATATTTGTGAACTAAAATCCCACAGAGAATAACAATAAGCTTTATTTAGACAAAATAATAATAAATAAATAAAAACAGTTTATTTTACGAAAGCTATAATTTAATAATAATAAAAGATTATATGCTAATCATTTTACACAACCTCTGAACAAAATACATGATGAAGCAATAAGCAATAAAGTTCCTTGTACGTATAATATAAGAAACCTTTTTTATTCTACAAATGTGCTGTTCATGTCTGAAATGGTCGAAGATTCACGTAGGATTGAATGAAAGAATAATAAAAGCCAGTGTCTAACCCAGAACCTGTCAGCAGCATTCATTTACTTATCAACGTTGGCAACCCCAATATAATTCTTTGATAACATGGCGGTGGTGTGTTTACGGTGGTCATTTTAAACACGTGAAAAATTATTTTATTTCCTAATATATTCGAAGTCAGGGGATAAACTAGCTGACATCGTAAGCACTATTCCAGATACGACTCAAGCAATTATTAGTACACAATAGCATAATATCGATATACCATCTCAAAACATGGGGGAAGAGAAAAAGGTTATGTTTCATGAAATGGAACTTGATGATCGAATATTGAAGGTAATAAGACTCTTTGGTATTAAGCAAGCATTTCTACGTCAAAAATAATGTTTAAGCTATACAAGTTGTTCAATTTTAATCCTTTTCTAATATAATTTTAAATTGTGTCGTGTGATAAAGTACGCATTAAATTATAGCTTTATTTTGTCTTGTTTCTCTATAGGCTATATCACAGTTATCATGGCCGGAGCCAACACTTATCCAAGAGACTGCGATACCGCTATTATTAGAAGGTAAAGATGTTTTGATGAGGGCACGGACAGGATCTGGCAAAACTGCTGCTTTCACAATACCAGTCATTCAGAAGATATTAAATTTAAAGAATACTAGCACACATCAATGTATCCGCGCACTTATACTTTCTCCAAGCAAGGAACTGTGTGGACAGGTAAGATTTTGTTAACTGATTGTTTAACCTAAAGTCTGGTCTGACGGACCTGTTGGCGTGGTGGTAAATACTTGCCTTTCACGCCGATGATCGCGTGTTCGAGTCCCACCCAGGACAGATATTTGTTTGCATGAACATGTCTGTTTGTATTGAGTCTGGGTGTTATTATCTATGTAAGTATTTATTTAGAAAAGAATATCGTTATCTGGTTTCCATAGTATAAGCACTCCTTAGTTTGGGATCAGATGGGATGGATGTGTAAATAATGTCCCAGGATATTATTATTAAGTATTGGTCATATATAGTACCTGGCTTATGACCAGTTACCCTAAATACTTAATACTACTACTGATTTTTAATACACCTACTTCTTTTCAATATATATGTATACAAAGTTAATCTGTATCCCACAATTATTACAAACATATGATACACAAGCCTTTGTGGAGAACCCTAGGGAAGGCATTTGTCCAGCAGTAGTTGTGTTTAGGCTGATGAACCTAATGGCTATTGCCTCCATTCTCACAAAACTATTCCATCAAAAATATCTCAGTCTCTAACAAGTCCATATTATTTATAGTCCCCAATTTCAGATTGCCTCAGTTATAGGTGACCTCACTATCAAATGTGCAAGAGAAGTAAAATGTATTGACATTTCTTCAAGTGGAGACACACAAACACAAAAAGCCCTGCTTTCAGATAAGCCAGATATTGTGGTGGCCACACCATCCAGGGCCTTGGCACATTTGAAAGCAAATAATATGAGATTGAAGGAAGATTTAGCAGTTTTGGTGGTTGATGAAGCTGATTTAGTGTTTTCCTTTGGCTATGAAGATGAAATCAAGGAATTATTAGGGTAAGTTATTTGTAAGGTTTTTTACCTAGCATTTCTGTGTAATATTAGGAGTTGGTCGAATTTTAGCCAGTCACAATGGAGACTAGTCAAGATGAGAGCGTGAAACACAGTTTTTATTACTTACTTATATTATTAGTAAGTAAGTTTTTATTTATTTTCATTATCTTACACTAACATTATAATGCACTAGTATTGTAGTGCACAGGTGTGTCCACAAACATAAGGGCACATTCTATTCTATCTGTCTTATGATCCAATGCGATGACTTGCACCCAGGAGTCTGTACATTTAAGAAATACTAGAGAAACTTAAGGATGTTGTAGCATTCAACTCCTGCGACACATATTTTATTGTAATGCTAGCTAAATATCATTGCTATTATAAAATAAATTTTATAAATGTTTTCATACAATCAATACAATGTGTACCTAATTGTAACTAGAAATAATAATGTATACAACTATAAACTCGTATAACTTAAAAAAGCGCTCGTAAATAGTCAGAACATGTTTGTAGTACCTACTTCATGTACTACTAACATGTTCTGACTATTTACGAGCACTTTTTTAAAGTCTACCTGAATAAAAACCTTCTTTTATTTTTATTATTTTATTTTAATGATAATGGATAGTCCCAACTATATACAAGATAGATTTGACTGCACATGTGGCGCAGCGGCTTAAACAGTCGCCTCGCCGCTTCGTGTCGCGGGTTCGAGTCCCGCGCTGGACAACTATTTGTGTGACATAAATAGTTGTTCTGAGTCGGGATGTAATTTGTGTCCATCTATTATATGTTTGTAAAGTACACCTTGACACAGGGATTAAATTACTTATATGGCCATTGTCTTTAAAAAAAAAAAAAATTATACTGTTATTTATAATTTCCCATGCAAGATTAATGGTAAATTTAGCAATTTTGTTTGGAGTACCAAAATTATCTTTTATATTTTTTTGTTTCATGGATTAGTGCTCCTTAAGTTTCGTCCAATATGTTTTTTTATTTTTTTTTTTTATTTATTTATTTTCCTCTTACATCTATCTTTACAGGTATAAGTCCAATGCGATAGAGTGCTAATCTAAGTATATAACAATTTTATACCACTACACAAATTTACTTATAACAAATTATACATAATGCACTTCTCGTGAACTCACTCAGAGAACACACAAATAGGTCAGTCTCAGCTGCTATAAGGTTAAGAGTACGGAGAGCACGCGTCAGGGGCGCCTCATGTACAAGATTAGTCCGACCACGCGGTTCCACTAGCAATCGCGGCCGTCTCCTTCTCCAAACATACCTGTCCGGGACACACAGGGCTATCTGTTCTAAAACTTCAGCATTATGTATTTTACCCCTAAATATTTTAAAAAGATATGATGTTAGTGCCTGTTCCCTTCGAACTCTTAGTTCATTATATCCCACCATGCCTAAAATAAACAGAGTGGGATACATCAAAGGGTAAAATGGATATACTCCATAATGTCGCATATACAAATATCGAATAAATTTATTTTGTACACGCTCCAGCATGAGGCTATACTTAGCTTCATGCGGTGCCCAGATGACTGCATTACATTCAAGTTGACTCCTAACCAATGCATTATATAAGGAAATTATAGCCCGAATGTTTGCGAACCCTTTCACTGTTCGAAGTATAAAACCTAAATTTCTAAAAGCTTTCTTACATAGCCTAATGATATGATCACGAAAAGTCAGCCCGGTGTTAAAACTTATACCCAAATCCTTGACCTCTGTGACTCTAATCATTTGTGATTCCCTGATGCGGTAGTTATGTTGAATGGGGGAGTGCGCGCGAGAAAACGTGATTGTCACACACTTTGTAGTGTTAAATTGTAGTTGATTTGCGCAACTCCAGTTCACCACTCTGTCTATATCCCCCTGCAGCCTAGCACAGTCGTCATTGTTCCCGACGGCAAGAGATAATTTAAGGTCGTCAGCGAACAGTAAACACTTAGCGTCTTTAACAACGTGCGGGAGGTCATTTATCATAAGCAGGAACTCTAGGGGGCCCAAGTTACTCCCTTGACTTACCCCTGATCTCGTAAAATATGGTTTTGACGTATGTCCCGCATATTCCACGTACTGCTGCCTGCTTTTCATACGACTGGCAAAAAAATTTAGTAAATGTGGGGTAAAACCAACACCAGCTAACTTTCTAAGCAAAACGTCATTATCGACTAAGTCGAATGCTTTTTTAAAATCAAAGTAAGCGGTGTCCATTTGACCCCCACTATCCACAGTTGTCTGCAAATGGATGATATGACAAAGCAGATTACTGGTGGTACTTTTACCTGGTCGAAAACCATGCTGAGTTTCGGAAAGTTGCGTCGCCACTTGCAAAAATATGCTCTTATAGATAGCAGCTTCAAATATTTTAGCCGGCGTCGATAACACTGCCACAGGTCTGTACCCATCCACCGATTCTGCAGAAGCTCCCTTCGGAACCGGTACAACACGGGTCACTTTCCACCTTTCTGGAAATTGTGCCGCCTGTAGACATTTGTTGTATATATGAAGTAGTGGCTTAGATAACACAAGCCGGCAATCCTTAAATATGTAAGGCGGAATGCCATCTGGACCCGCGGACCTTTTAGGTTTTAATTCTTTAAGCGCATTACATACGTCTACTAACAGTAGCTGGCTTAAGTGTACCCGTGCTGCTCCGTTTTCGAAACCCGCTCCCTCTATAGCCGCATCTACATTCAACTCCGGTTCCTCAGTTCTATAAACAGAATAAAAAAACTGCGCAAATTCCTCAACACACTGCCGCTCGGACAATATTTCCCCATTTTTTTTAATTTTGTGGGGATTCTTACCTCTTTTGGACTTAGCGTAGTTCCAAAAAGATTTTGGATCATTCAGCATTTGGTCCTGAATACGGTGTTGATACCGCTCGTACGCGACTCTTATCATACTCTTAACGTTAGTTCTACACCGGGCAAACGCCTCATAATCAGTTATAGATCTACTTGCCTTGTACTGCTTGTGTAAAAAAGCTTTCATTTTTATGTCGCGAATTATATCTGTAGTGTACCACTCAGGGTAAATGTACCTTGAGTTTACACAACTTCGCCTTTTTTTTGGAACGCAGTCATCTAAAATAGAATTAATAATGCTGTAAAAATAATTTAAACTGGATTCTAAGTCAAGCTCGTACAAAGGGGTCCAATCCACAGCAGATATCAAAGAATATAAAGAAAAGAAATCGGCCTTATTAAAATTCCAACCAATTGGCGACTGCGTGTTAATGACAGTAGCAGCCGGGTCGGCCGAGCCGGGCAGCCAGCGCGAGCGCACATTAATGCCTACCGAGATTTCTAGCGGTGGGTGTTATTTATGTTATACCTTGTATAGTGCTTTAAATTCTCTCTATACAGTTTTTGTATAATTATAATAATATAATATTAGTATCCTGGGATATTATTCACAATTCAATTTTGTTTCTTGTTCTTTCAGACATCTACCAAAAATATACCAAGCAGTTCTCGCATCTGCCACACTCTCAGATGATGTCTTAAGTCTCAAGAAGATAGTTCTCCGTAACCCAGTGACTTTAAAACTGGAGGAGCCAGAACTAGCTCCGTCGTCACAGCTCCAACATTACCACTTGTTTGCAGAAGAAGATGATAAGGCGGCTATATTGTATGCTCTGCTGAAATTGAACCTGATAAGAGGCAAGAGCATAATTTTTGTGAGGACAGTAGATAGGTGTTACAAGTGAGTAGTTAGTTGTTGTTGTTTGGGGCTTGCCAATTGCAGGACTGCACGTGTGGCGCAGCGGCTAAGACAGTCGTCTCGCCTCCTCGTGTCGCGGGTTCGAGTCCCGCGCCGGACAACTATTTGTGTGACCCATAAATAGTTGTTCTGAGTCTGGATGTAATTTGTGTCCGTCTATTATATGTTTGTAAAGTACCCCGCGACACAGGGATTAGATTAGTGCGGGCGTTCTCTTTTTAAGAAGATAACAAAAAACAAATTAATGCACAGGTACTTGTAAAACACCAACAATCTCGCAGGAATAGATAGCTAATAACATAAGCAACAACTTTTTTTCTACAACTTTAGATAATTTGTTAGGATTTTTTTTCTTACAAAAATAAGTATTAATTTAATTTCCCTCTTGATTGTTAGTAACTCTACGCGCATCGCAGATATGCATACGCCAATATGCAACAAAGTTTTGAAATTTGCTTACACCAAGCCATGAAATTATCTAGATAAATAGCTGGCGAAGAAAGTGTTATTATTATTAGCAGCGCAAACGTGCGCGAAACGAGCGTCCTATGAATGGTACATAGACCTAAAAAGGTCACGAAAGTACAACAACAATTTGTAATATATTTTTTTCCATGTATAGAGTTATGTCCGAACTTGTAGAACAATAGTTGCTGCTTATGGTGTTAGCTATCTAGGCCTGCGAAGTTGTTGTTGTTTTACAAGTAATATGTATATATTACTGTATATGTATTGTGATTAGACTCTTAGGCTGTCATGATACCCATAGCAATCATATAATACCTACATTTACTGATAGATCCAGGCTTATCGCCAATCCAGGCTTATTGGCGTGGTTGCTAGATTGCTTTGACTTGCCTTTTACACCGCACCCTCAAGGAATCGAACCCTCAAGGGTTCGATTCCCTTCCAGGACATACATTTGTAAGCATGAACATGTCTGTCCTGCGTCTGGGTGTAATCTATATATATAAAAATCAATGCCACTCTTCGCTGTAATTTTGGTCTTGAATTATTCGTGGAAGTCCAGGAAAGGTTTGTATGTAGAGAAAATTAAAAAAAGTCTTGAAAAAGTGTAAAATCAACATCTTTTAGCAATTAAAAATATTTTTTTGTTTGAATAAATGAACGTAATAATTATTTTATACGTAGCGAAGCACGTACCGGGCCGCTAGTTATAAGTATGTATTTAATAGATTTACATTACAATTTCCATAATACAAGCTTTTTGCTTAGTTTTGGCTTAGTCTCAGATCCTTGGCTCTGAGACAGGGGTGAAACACAACTCTTCACCTTGGTGACTTAGTGGCTATTTTCTTGAATGCAATTGCAACTACAGTCAGAACCGGCGGGTTAACATGCCACCCGAAGATCTACAGAAATATCTGAAGGAATTCTTTATTCTTTCACACAATCCATCTGTCTTCCGTTTTTTACTACTCGTTATCAAGGTTGCATATAAACATACGGCCAACCTGATGGTAAGTGGTGACTATAATGCTATGACGACTACGACATATGGCGTCCCTCGCAGGTGGCCTTCAAGCCAAGCTCGAGGTTTCCTAGACTTCTGAATGGAACTGAAATCAAATAAGTTCACCCACAAGCCCACAATGGCCCAATTATCCATCCATTGAAATGTAACATGAGCTTTGCATTTTTTAGAGGACGCAATTATCAAAAATTTTGTAAGAATATATTTAAAATAAAAAAAAAATCGAAAATAAGTTAAACATTTCGTTTTGACCGGATTTTCATAAGCATTGACGAACCCGGTCTACTTTGGAGCGCTGTAACAGCGTTTTAAATGAACGAAATTAAAAAAAAATACAGGGAATAATTTTCCTGAAAAGATCATCTACAAGATTGGTCTCAGGTAATTTATTTTTTTACACTTTTTTTGCTTATAACTTCTTTATTTTTTTATTTAGGGTAAGAGTTATATAAACATATTTGTAGGCAAAGCAATTTGCTACAAATTATGTATTTAGAATTTTTTTGTAAGTAGCATTGTTTCCGAGATATCGAGAAAAAAGTGCTTTCACAACTTTTTCCAAGATGGCGACCCTCAGACAAGGGTGGCGACCCCACAAACTTGAGGTTAAGCTGTTGCCAGCTGATCCCCCAAACATGTCCCAAAAATAAAACTGCGTCCTCTAAAAAATGCAATATTCGGTCCTTAAATTGTAACATTTCAATGGACTAAGGCTAAGTGTCTAATCCAATCGCCCAATGAACTATGACGTAACTCACGCCTTGCATCTCTCCGCGATGTGCATTGGCGACTTTGCCATATACATAACCCAAAATTAAAAGTTAATATCTTTTTCCAGACTTAAATTATACCTAGAACAGTTCAAAATCGGCTCCTGCGTGCTCAACTCGGAACTGCCTGCCGCGGTCAGGTGTTTATCAGTAGACCAATTCAACAGAGGGAGATATCAGATAATCATAGCTTCCGATGAAATGGCTTTAGAGAAACCTGATGGCGGAATACTCCCTATAGAGGAAAGAAAGAAGAAGAGACAAAAATCGCACAGGAAGAAAGACAAAGAGTCTGGTGTATCGAGAGGGATAGACTTCCAGCATGTTTCTAATGTCATTAACTTTGATTTTCCATTGGATGTTAATTCTTATGTGCACAGAGCCGGAAGGACTGCTAGGGGCAATAATCAGGTATGTACTCACTTCTACAGTATACTATCTGCTCTACTGCCTCATTTGTCTAGCGGTAGCGTGTTCAACCGGAGATAATGACGTCCTGGGTTCAAATCCCGGGTCGGGCCAAAAACTGATTTTCGGATTTTTCCGTAAAAAAATTTTACTCAGTATCCCGTTCCCGTAACTCAGAGAGCACGTAAAGCCGTCGGTCCTGTACCTGGCTTTTTCCGGTCGTGTCGCTTATCGTCCCATCGGATCATGACAGTGATGGAATAGAAAGTGCCCCTGTGTTTGCGCACACACTGGTGCACTATAATATGTCCGGTGCAATTCTCTTGTCTCCATTGAGAATGACCGCCGTGGCCGAAATTGACCGTGTGACCGTGGGAGGACATTATTTTCATTATACTATGGTCATATACACACAGTTATTAATATCAGCGTGCAGATAAAGTAAGATTGCATGGCAGATCAATGGAAGATAGCAATTGTAAGCTGAAAACACGAGTTTTCTTAACATTTAGTGTAATTGATGTTTGCAGTGTCTGCATCGTTCTTTCCGAACGTTAATTTTTTAGAAATAATAAATCTAGTACTCATATTTTCTTATATTTAACACCACTTGTGGCGCAGTGATTAGGTTGGATCAATTCCCCAGGACAAAGTTATTTTTAAGACAACTCCCGCAGTAGGGAAATTAATTCCTGTATCGCGGGGTACTGTTCAAACACAACTAACTGACACAAAGTACATCCAGACTCAGAACAACTATTTATGGGTCGCACAAATAGTTCTACTGTGCGGGAATCGAACCCGGAACAAGAAGTGGCGAAGTGACTGTCCTAACCGTTGCGCCACAATTACACAAACAGATCGCTTGATGCGATAAGACCGCCCATTGTACATGATTGTGTTATTAGTGTCCTATCAATTTGTCGTGTGTGAGTGTGTACAATAAAGAGTATTCTCTTCTATCTATTCTATTGTTGTTCTGTGTCTAGGGTGGGCCCTGTGTCCGTAAATTGCATGTTTGTGAAATATAAGGATCGAAAACAAAAAGCAAATATTCTGTGTTCATTCTGTCCTTAGATTCCCATAACTAGTATATCATAATTTTAAAAGTGTATTTTATTTATTACAGGGTTCAGTGTTATCCTTCGTATCGATACGAGAGAAGCCATTGATGGACGCAGTGGAAGCACATCTCTCCAAAGGATTCAAGAGTCAAAAAGTTTTACAGTTAGTTTTATATTTATTTCATCATCATCATCAACGTCATCATCGCATCAGCCGAAAGACATCCACTGCTGGACAAAGACCTACCCTAAAGATCTCAGCAGTAACCGTTCTTGATCTACCCGCATCCAGCGGGTTCCAGCGACCCTCACAATGATAAATAAATATAAATAAAAATAAAAAAGGTTTTTATTCACTTAGACTTCAAAAAAGCGCTTGTAAATAGTCAGAACATGTTTGTAGTATTATAGTTGTATACATTATTATTTCTAGTAACATAGATATTAGGTACACATTGTATTGATAGTATTAAAACATTAATAAAATTTATTTTATAACAGCAATGATATTTAGCTAGCTCGAATCAAGTTATTGTCAAGAGATTATGTTTAAGTTTAATTATCTAGTTTAAGTCTAATTATCTAGTTTAAGTCTAATATTTGTAATACATATTGGCAATGGTTCTGTCTATATTAAGGTGATATTATTATGACGGACCTTGTGTTAATAACGACGGTCGCGCTTTAATGCTACCACCGGATCCAATGCGCCCCAACTGAGAATGAAATGCCCCAACTGAAATGTTATCGGTCTATCTTGTAGCTCCAACCACAACGCACTTGCGGCTCCTCTGGTATTGCGAGTGTCCCTGGGCGGCGGTGATCACTTTAGTACACTATATTTCTTTTGACTGCGAGATTGCCGCAATTAATGAGGTCCTAAGTTCAAATGCCGGGTTGAGTAGAAATAAGTGATTATAGCATTTTTCTGTTAGAACATTTTCTCAGTATCAGCTCGAAATCTGGGAGTTGGCGGCGTTACACCCCCGTGCTCCGGAGAGCGCGTAGAGCCGTCGGTCCTCTACCTGACCTCTTTCCGGTCGCGTAGATGGCTAGTCTCCATTAAGACGGCCATTATATCCCTGTAATACCTTGTTCCAGAAAATACGAGTTCGCGTTAGAAGAGGTGGAAGGTTTCCGGTACCGGTCCCGGGACGCGTGGCGCGCCGTCACCAGGATAGCCGTGCGGGAGGCGCGTCTCAAGGAGATCAAGCAGGAACTGCTCAACTGTAAGAAGTTACAGGTACTATAGTTACACTATATAATGGTGTTTGGCTGTGTGGGGACGGCGGCAAATATCATATATATATTTTTTAAAGACAACTCTCGCACTAGGGAATCTGATCCCTGTGTCGCGGAGTACTTTACAAACATCAAATTACATCCGGATTCTGAACAACTATTTATGGGTCACACAAATAGTTGTCCGATGCGGGAATCGAACCCGAGACACGTAGCGGTGAGGCGACTGTCTTAGCCGCTGCGCCACACGTGCATCAGTCAGAATATCATCACCCCATCTCATCCCGTGGGAGACGTAGAAGTCGACCCGAGGGAATATCTACCAGAGGACGGGCAGCGGCTTCCTTCTGAGTACTATGACCATCTTACTGCGATTGCCAACCCGTCTGCTAAGCTTGGGGATTGTGGCATTTCACCCCAAGATGATTCTTGGGAGAGGTTTGTTAGCAGTGGACTTCTTCAGCTGTAATGATGATCATATTTTTTTTCTCACACGGTCATCTGATCCCAATCTAAGCAGAGCTTGTACTATGGAAACCAGATAACTGATATACTATTTTTGTTTTTTTGTAAATATATACTTATATATATATATATATATATATATATATATAATTTACACCCCAGACTCGGGACAAACAGACATGTTCATGCACACAAATATTTGTCCCGGGTGGGAATCGAACCGTGAAAGGCAGCGTATCTACCAATCACGCCAACAGGCCCGTCATATAATGTAGTTTGATAAGTGTATACTCATCTCGTCAGCCGAGAACACATTCGCTGCTCTCGTTGATAACTAGGTGCCCGTAAACGCAACAATATCTCCATACCCCATAACAAGTAGATTAAACACATTGGCTGCCCAATCGGCATACCTGGATGGCAATAAGCGCAATAATATCTCTATGGCCCAAACAAGTAGATTAAACACAATGAAATGCAAGAAATGTGTCTTTAATTTACTAAAAACTAGCTTTTATATATTTTTATAACAAAAGAAACTGCGGTCATTACAAGGGGCATAATGGGCGTGTACAATATGCCCGGCAACATTCATAAACAAAAGACTCATCGACCGCCACATTGTGCCGCGACTCGTAGACAATAGACAACTGTAAAGCACCTTAACGTGGGCGTGTAGGAGGTGTGGCTTAGTGCGAAGATGCAGCTGCGCACGCGCCGGCCTTTGCGATCATGTGATCTATAAGATTGCCATGAGGCATAAGCGGCAGCGATTTGGACTAGCGGGTAACAACCGCTACATAATGTATATATTTTTTTCTTTTCTTTTAAAACAACGCCTGCATTTGAGAATATAATCCATGTGTCGCGGGGGTACATAACAAACATATAATATACGGACACAAATTACATCCAGACTCAGACCAACTATTTATGGGTCACACAAATAGTTGTCCGGCGCGGGACACGAAGCGGCGAGGCGACTGTCTAAGCCAATGCGCCACACGTGCAGTAACGTGATATAGATATTTAATTATTTGGAAATGTTGACGCGATGTTATTTTTCACATGATGACCACCAAAAGACATAACACATTGATGAACGACTAATCTTCTCTCTGACTTCTGCTTTCACAAGAATTTTTATCTTTTAAAAGTAGACAAGAACTTAACCCCCACAAACCTTCCACAGGGCTACTTTGAAGAAAATCCTACAGACTTAGCAGCGCTGCGAAGAGACAAGGCATTACATACAGTAAAGGTGCAACATCATTTAGCCCACGTGCCAGAGTACCTACTGCCAGCTGCCCTGAGGAGTGAGGAGACGGTGGAAGATGATCAGGAGACTGCTACTCCTGCTCCCGTCGCACAGAAGAAGAGGAAGCAGCCTGGGAACTATGGGAGTGCTAAGAGACATAAATATCAAGTAAGATACTTTATTTTATTTCTATTTTATAGACCGTCATGGTCGACAAAAATAGCTGTCATTAAAGCATCTTCAGACTGAGATCTTCAGACTGGGATGTTGGTTTGCAACCGTCTAGAAGATTTATTTATTTATTTGGACAACCAGTAGTTGTTACATTGTTTCTTACGTCTATATTATTGAGTACAAAAACTAGCTGACCCGACAGACCTTGTCCTGTCTTAACGATGACTATTAACGCACGCTATCTGTCAATACTATGTCAAATAAAAAAAAGTTACATTAAAAAAGGTTATATTGTCCAAAGCGCTAAGGTTAGATTAGAAATAATATTTGGTTGTGAAGTATTCTTAAATTTTCTTATTTTCCGCGCAATTTTAAATTCTTTTTTTTACATAAGAACCTTCTCCTGACAATAACAAACACAATAAAAAAAGAAATAGTGAAATCGGTCCAGCCGTTCACGCGTGATGTCGTGACAACGGAAAACGGGTTTCATTATTATATATATAGATGCACAACATTTTAAGGTGTCACAGCATGCGCATAAATTTCATAATGACACATAAAGAAAAATAAAATTAATGATGCTCAAAGAAAGAAACCAATTGGCGTTTGGCAAATTTGACGGGCCTGTTGGCGTGGTTGGCAAATGCTTGCTTTTCACGCAAGGGGTCGTGGGTTCGATTACCACCCAGGACAGATATTTGTGTCTATTAACATGTTTGTTTGCCCTGAGTCTGGGTGTAACTACCTGTATAAGTATGTATTTACAAAAGAAAAATAGTTCCATAGTACAAGCTCTACTTAATTTGGGATCCGATGGCCGTGTGTGAATAATGTTCTAGGATATTAAAGAAATAACGAAAAATGTTTTTATTGAAATTTACTTTAAACTTATTTACTGAAAAAACTAAACATGATTAACGTGTTTATAAAGAACATTAAATTGATCCTCGGTGCGTTTGCAGCTGGCTTCTCTAGTTGCAATTCTCTCGTTTTATGAGGTTTCTAGCCTCTTTACATCGTTCTGTCTCCTGCTTTGCTCTGGAGGGAAGTGGAACTATTCATTTTCTAACTCCTCCTTGTATCTTTCTGATTAAATTCGTTGCGGGATCCAAGACAGTTGTCGCGATTCCCCGGGACATGCCTGAGCCTCACCGCTCAGTGTCATTTCATTGTGTGCCACTGCTGATCCTGGCTTACAGGACTTGCAGTGGGGGTAAGAGGGAGGGACTAGTCCCGAATAAAAAAAGAAAAGAAAGCCTTTCACTGCTTCTCTGGATGTTGGAGGTGAGCAGGGGCTCAATAAGACTACAAAATATTTCATGTACCCTCGCCAGATAGCATCTCCGTTACTGACGAGGAGATACATGAAGGATTGATATTTAAGGTCATTTTGTGCCAATGACGCTTTAAGTAAATACGTGGACCGCTCCTTCGACTGAGCAGACGGCGCATTTCATCGTATGAAAGAAAAATGCAAAAATTAATAAAAAAAAATCATGATGATGATGATAATGATGCTGAAAGAAAAACACATATTAAATTTTTCCGTCGTCTTTTATTCTATCGTTTTTCCTTCTGTCACCGATATATTTACAAAACCTTATTCGTCACTGCTGTGTGGTGACGGCATAGAATATCATCTCATCCCGTGGGGGGCGTAGAAATCGTCCGAGGGAATAGCTACCAGAGAACGGGTAGCAGCGTTTCCTGGGAACTATGACCATCAAACTGCGATCGCCAACCCGTCTGCCAAGTGTGGCGATTTAGGCATATCCCCCTCTTCTTTGGGGAAGCTGGACAAAAGTCCAGCAGTGGACGTACTTTGTCTGACATGATGATGATTATTCGTTACTTAAATTCTGTTCTTGTTGGTTAAGGCGGCCAACGTAATTTTAGTCTTAAAAGTCTGTAATAAACATAATATATTAATATTGTAATTTTGTCTCCCATAGGCCCGCAAAAACGACCCTCTGAAGAGCTTCGACATCAAAAAGAAGGCAGCGAGCAGCGGCGAAACGTAGCAGAAACTTTGTTAGTATCCGAACGGATAACGACTTTTTATCAACGACTTGTTTGTTTTATACAGACTTTTATACGTTGTGTTAAAGCTTGAACTACGTCATTAAAGTACGCTAACGTTACGCTTTGTTTGGTTTTCTTTTAGTTTTGCTAGTCATTTATGTGAGGAAGTTATTAAAAGGACATATTCGTTATTGCACACAGAAACAAAACAAATATATATATATATATATATATATATATATATATATATATATATATATATATATATATATATATATATATATATATATATATATATATATATATATATATATATATATATAAATATACAATGTATAATAGAAAGGCGTGTACATAGGCTCCGTATAAAAATATTCAGTACGGAAACTACCTACAAACAGTCGAAACGGCACACACACACAAACATGCGCATCGACAAGACCCCTAAGCGGTTGTCGCGGGGCTGTCAGTAGTGAGTGTCGCGTCGAAACGAGTGGTCGCGTATAAGTTTATTTCCGCAATCTTTTTAAATATCCACATGCATATTGCGTAGGATACGGCTGTTTGAACTCGGCTTTAGCAAAACGGGAGCTTTCGTATTTTAACCATCCGGTGGATTTATAAAACAAATATGTTTTAATCAAAAATAATAATAGGTATCTCAGTAAAAATAATAAGTTACAGCCCTACAGCATCAATAGAGCGTAGGCAATTAATTCATAAACTAGGCTTAGTTACCTTACTGTCCATATTTATACTGTGACATCGGCGATCTTCTTACAGCAAACGAAACACAGAGGAAATTTCTTTTACAGGGTAGAACAGTTTACAACATAATCTACTTACTTAAAATTAATTTCATAACTATTATAAACTATTACGTTCTTATTTAAAATAATGCCGTGATCCGGCGCTTAACCATGGCTCAGCTCAACCCCGCTCAACTTCTTGAACCCCGTTCAACTATTTATTTAAAAACCCTACTTAAAGGTTTCACAGCTAGGTAACGTCATTTTATTTTACTCTGTCAATATTTGTGGGACTGGTATACGGCTTGACCAAAATTAATCGACTAAATCGGATGATGTGACAATACTTTATGATTTTTATCTACGATAGTGATGGAACGATGGATTTATGATTCTAACAATGCATTTTAGAGGAATTTTGTTTTTGTTTTGACTGTTATAATTATTATTTATAAGACTCCTATAACCAGACCGCTAAATTACGAAGTAAATAGAGCTTGACCAAAATTAATCGATTAAATCGGATGATGTGACAATACTTTATGTTTTTTTCTCTATGGTAGTAATGGAACGATAAATCTATGATCCTAACAGTGCATTTTAAAGGAATTTTGATTTTGTTTTGTCTGTTATAAATTATTATTTATAAGACTCTTATAACATCACTGCTATTACGAAGTAAATCTATGCATATATGTATTTACTGTTGCTACATAAGTCTATTTTTGGATCTTAATATTAAAAAGATAAGATGGAAGGCCCTCTACAAGGTGGACCGACGATCTTGCAAGGGCCGGCCATTGTGGAGATCCTCGTGGAAGGCAAAGGCCAGGCAAAGGTCTCCACTGTGGATGTCTTTCGGCTGATATGATGTTGATAACAAGAGGAACGAATTCTTTATCAAATTTAATTATTATTTTCACATAGGATATGGTAATATGGATAGGAATAGATAATATTGGATAGGATACAGGGATTAAATTCCCTAGTGCGGGCGTCGTCTTTATTGTTTACTAGCTGTGCCCCGGGGTTTTACCCGCCTAAAACTTTATAAATTATAGCCTATGTGTTAATCCAGGGTCTTAGCTATCTCCATACCAAATTTTATTAAAATCGGTCCAGCCGTTTAGACGTGAACAAGTAACAAACATACACAGTCACACACTCACAAACTTTCAGCTTTATAATATTAGTGTGATAAGACCGCATACCTTATAAACTATTACTATGATAAGTCAGCGTATGTTAACCGACTTCAAAAAAAGAAAGAGGTTCTCAATTAGACTGTATTTTTTTTTCTTGGATAGACATCTACTAAATTAAATAATATTTAATTTAGTAGAATATTAATTAAAAATTATGTCAATGACGACCAATGATTTATGTGTTATTAATGTCACATTTTAAATATTAATATAAGCCTTTACGCCGAAAAGCATATTTTGAGGTATAGTTTTATTTTCTTAAACTGGAGTTAATTAAGTTTTTTGTATGGGGGATTTTTAGATTAGATTAGATAACGTACACAAGTGTAGGAAGGTGGTATATTACTGTTGATTGTGTTAATTCCTATTTACCATAGAAGCCTCAAGTAAAGTCTCCGCTACTTTACTTGGGTAAAACTTTGACGTGTGACGAAATAACGTGATTTATCGAATTACTTGATACTGTCAAATACTGTACACATCGAGTGAATCCAAATTAGATTTTTTTTCGTTTTTTTTAACTGTGCCCGCACTCCGGATGCGACTCCTTGTCAATTTCCAATTTTGAAAATGATTGACTCTAATCACACAATCACAGCGATATGATATGCTTAGAATTTGACTGGTTGTTTGTCTAGTGGTTAGAGACCCTGACTGCCCAGGGGTCGTGGGTTCGATTCCCACCTGGGACAAATCTTGGTATGATGACCACGCTATTTGTTCTGTTTGGGTGTAATTTGTCAGCTCAACTCAGTTACAGGCTCAGCTTTGTTGTGTTAGTTGTCCTAAGATATTTATTTATTAATTAGTTCATCCAAATCACTTTGAAAAAAGGCCGCCCACGTTTTTATTGTTTGATTCCTACACATTTAGAGTAGAGTGAGAGCGTACTTGTCACCTAGACAATAAGGGTTGATTTTGCAGTGAACGTCGGGATCGTTGAGAGCTATCTCGGTGCACGTTTGCCGAGATAATATGAATGTATGCGTAGACGCCACGTGAACGTGTCCGTAGACAACTCGCGAACGTGTCCGTAGACAACTCGCGAACGTGTCCGTAGACAACTCGCGAACGTGTCCGTATACAACTCGCGAACGTGTCCGTAGACAACTCGCGAACGTGTCCGTAGACAACTCGCGAACGTGTCCGTAGACAACTCGCGAACGTGTCCGTAGACAACTCGCGAACGTGTCCGTAGACAACTCGCGAATACCTGTGTTCTAGGACAACAATTTGTGAGACCCATTTGTAGATGTATTGTGTCCGTAAATTTCATGAATTTTAAGTCCCCGATAATTTTGCTAGTCAATTTTGCTAGTATGGGAGTTTTCTTTAAATAAAGAAAACATGGGGCAATTTTTAACACTACCAAAGTGCCACTGGTTTTTATTTTAATTTTTATATATAATAATCTATTTTTTTTATTACATTGTTCAAACAACCTATTTTGGAGCTCTGTACTTTGTTCAGTTTGTTCTTTAAAAAATATTTTAATGGATAATACTTTTGTTGCCCTAACTCAAGAGAAGGTCTTACGATCATTCAGTGAGTCAAAGTATGCCCAACTTTATATCGTTTATTTGTTAAAACTTATTCGAATACTGTGAATTGAAGAATTTTTAAATGGTTCTTTTATATAGGAATCTCATTTTACTTAGAATAACTAGAAAATATTAAAATATATTTTTTTATAAATTAAACCTAAACATGATCTCCTTGACAATTACTTAATACAAGCTAGCTATCTAGTGATAGCTAGCTTGTATTAAGTAATTGTAAAATTTATTATAAAATAAATTTTATAAATGTTTTATCAATCTGTGCACCTATATATCTATAATAAGTAACTAGAAATAATAACTGTATTACTAAAAACATGTTCTGACTATTTACAAGCGTTTTTATTAAAGCTTACGTGAATGAAGACCTTATTTATTTTATTTTATTATTTTAATCAGATTTAAGAAACTCGCCTCAAAATTTAAATAAGATGAAAGCTGAACGGTCACCCATCTATGAAAGATGGGTGACCGTTCTGAGGTTCCAGTTCTGAGCGTCTCCGTGCTTTCGAGGGCACGTTCAGCTGTTGGGCCCGGTTGTAGTCATTAAGACTTCAGTAGTTAAGCCAAGTCAAAGGCGTACAGGACGGTTTGAGCAAATCTGACAGCAGGGTAACCACTGCCCATACGATAAGTAAGATTTTTATTTCTATGTTTGTTACACAATTTCTCCGTTGACTGTGAACTGATATTGCAAATTACTCTTATTCCATTGTTCTTTTTGAATTGTCCAGCATAATTTCCTATTTTATTCCATTGGATCGACTTCTTTCTGAATTGTCCAATATAATTTCTTATTTTATTTGATTGGATCGACTCTGAATTGTCCAAAATATAAATTCCTGTTTTATTAGATTGGAGAGACTCCTTTCCGAATTGTCGAATATAAATTTTGTTCTAATCGATTGTTGTTAAAGTCTATTTTATATATTTGTAATATTTTTCAATTTTGTTTGTCAATTCTGCTAACGAGGACACACTTGAAATATTTTGTCGGTTTTCAATTTTATTTTAGAGTGACCTTATTACTTAACCGTTTGTACGCCGTAGTCTTCTATACGAATTGAATGTTTTCGTGCCCTCAAAGCCATTACTTTATTTGGAAGAAAATGTTATCGACTTCATGCAATACCAACTGAACTAATTTGAACATCATTGCTTCTCTTTCTAACAGTCCTTATGAAAAGGACAGGAGTATCTTTACTTGTTTCATTTTAGTTGTGGCGCGAAATACTGAGTAAAAACAAGCGACATGTTAAGGCGGGTCCAGATATGTGTCATTTGCCCAATCCGATCACCGTATCCGTATCAGCGTGTCACGTATCATGCCCCGTATCAAGTTGTGGACATTTCGTCGCCGTTGGTTGAAGTGTACGAGAATTTAGCAATATCGTGTGCCTGTTTTATTGTAATTCACAATAAAACAACCACAACCGAGCGTGCAACGCGAGTGAGTGATGAACGCGTCCACACTGACCACCGCGCGTAACTGTTGTGTAACTGTATCCCCTTTGACGATCGGACAAAAATCGACACGACATGGGAAGGGCCGTATCGTAACGGCGTATCGAGATCGCCTATCATGATACGCGTATCATCACCCGTCCACATATGCGATATTGATACGCGTCGGTGCTACGGATACGGTGATCGGATCTGGCAAATGACACATATCTGGACCCGCCTTTACGACCATTATCATATGTGTGCCCGGTGCGCAATTTTAGTAGTTTGACAGGTCTACGTATAGCCTGATATTTTCATACGAGGTCTATTAGAGGGAGATGTAAAGACATTTAAATTAGTTTATTGGTGTATAAGACGGAATCGACATTCGTTATCTAACAATATTTACTATTTACTGATCAAAATATGTTCGTTTTATTTAGTGCGCAAGAACTTGAACATTATCTCTAAACTTGTGCTACTATCTTACTAATACTATTAATGCGAAAGTTTGTGAGTATGGATGTTTGTTACTCTTTCCCGCAAAAACTACCGAACGGATTTTGATGAGACTTTGTAGTAATATAGCTAATATATCCGAAATTATAAAGTTAAAGCGGGTTTAACCGTGGGACACAGCTAGTATTTTTATATATATGTTTGTTTTCTTAGTTCAATAAAAAGGAGAATAAAAATGGCTTGATTAGTATGGTATAAATTGTTATTGGTTTGGCATTCAGCACGTTTACCACAAGCCCGTGTAGTATACTTACTCGACGAAACTTGCAGTATTGTCGTATGCTTTGACTTTTTATTTATATACTAAAAAAACGGTTACTTAATACTTACTGTAATGTACTTATGCTGTGGCGGTAAAAAGGTCCAAATCATGTAGGTCACAGTTATGAGGCCGCGTTTTCATTATGTAACTTTGTTTATTTTTTATCATATCTGAAGCTTCTTTCTTATTTATGTTCTGAGTAACTTTAGTCGTTAATTTTCTTTTAATAGTATATGCTCGAGATAAATAATAAATATCGACTTATTGATCCAATTTAAGAGCAATGGCGGTGGAGGTGTCTCCATTTCACCCTATCCTCCATTTCTCTATGGTCTTGGGAAGTGATGTCCAATCATTTCCCATTTCCACCACTTATGAATATAAATAGTAATGAAAAAATGTATTGGGTATTTGACTATAGCCGTGCCTTCTGATTCAAGGCTGCGGTTCCTGGCACATTTTCGTTAGTCTCGGGCTGGGTGTTGTTTGTGTAGTGTACCCCAATCTATCAAATATCTTTCATAGATTTTCAACTTTATCACAGGTTCACTTCCAATTGGGGAAATTTGACAGATTGGGGTAGCTTGATGTGCTGGCGTCTGTCTGTATACAGGGTTACTTGTAAAACACCAACAACTTCGCAGGACGAGATAGCTAACATCATAAGCAACAACTTTTGTTCTACGAGTTTGGACATAACTCAATATATGAAAAAATAAAATGTTTTTACAAGTTTTTGTTGTAATAACAAGTTGTGCTGCTAATAATAATAATACTTCCTTCACCAGATATTTATCTAGTTAATTTGACGGCTTGGTGTAGGCAAACTTGGAAACCTCGCTGCATACTGGCGGCAGTAATCTCTCCGATGCACGCAGAGTTATAAACAGTCAAGCGGGAAATTAATATAATACTTAATTTTGTACGAAAATAAAATCTAACAAATTATCAAAAGTTGTAGAACATAAGTTGTTGCTTATGGTTTTAGCTATATAGTCCTGCGTGGTTGTTGGTGTTTTACATGTAACTGTATATTTACATTAATAAGCTAAATATGTATTTCTGTTCGTTGTCTAGTAGTCAGTACAAGCTTTGCTTATTTTGGTCTAGATGGCGCTATATGTTTGATGTGACGTAGTTCAAGTTGAAAATGTTTAGTAACTTTTTCAAATAAAATGTGTCTGACGTGTTGTTTTCTTTCTATACAGTTCGCATCGGTCGCTTCGTGCAGTAAATATACATCAGCTCGGTTAGTACAATGTCGTACAATAATACAATCAATGTTACAATGTAACATTGATGATAATAAAGTGTGATTTATCATCAAATTTAATTTCTTTTTATTTGTTTTGGTTAATGTATGGGTGTTTTAGATGTGCATTGATTTTGGGTCGCCATCCTTTTGTATAACAAATACTTTAGGTTGTCTAGAGGAGATCTTCTGAATACCGCCATTTTTTACATTACAATGTAAGATTCTCATCCTACTCTTATATACTAATAACCCTTAAACAAACTATTTAAATTATAGTTGTGGGTATTACTTTAGAAAATACATAGCTTTTTTTTAATTATTTAAATTTAAAAAGAAAGAAGTCTGTTTTCTACACTTAGTAAAGAGCACAGTGATTTTTAGAATATTAGAAAAAAAAACAGTAACTTCTTTTCTACACTTTGTATGTTCATACTTCTTATGTTCACCCGACATGCAATGATTCAACATCGAAAAAAGGCACATTCAAAATTCCGTATAATACTAGGATTGCTCTGCTCTGTGCTTTGTGTAATTTAAAACAGATATAGAATTTTTTTTCGTATTGGCTTAATGGCTCTAATTACTTTTGCAACTATGAAATATACAACTAGATTTTGGAAGTCTGGCCCAATGGTAAATCAATTTATATTTATTCCAATCCCTATATGAGGCCTACGGACACTTTTCTTGTAATGTTTTTAATGTTATGTAATTCATGTCCATTATTCCACGCATTGTTAAAATATACTGGCATTTATTGTTTTCAAATGAGAATAAAGGTATATTGAGAGTGAACAATACATTAGCGGGACTTGAATTTAAATTTAGAAACTTAGTCGTGCTAAATGCCTAAATAGAATTTCCCACTTCTGATGTTAACAAAACGGGTTTAAAATTTTGAAACTTTAATTTGTGTTAATAGCTCCAAATGCTGATTTCTTAGTGAAATAATGGAATGATTCTGTAATTTAAATACATATGAAGATTCGAGACTAAACAGCCACAGCAGAACTACAGGAGTACCCTTGTTTCTCCATTCGATTTTAGTGATTGTATTTACGGAACATAAGTGATCGAAACGTAAGGGCTCACGGGATTTTGGTGTGAAGTCGCCAACGTTGGCTTGTGGCTTATTCAGTATTACTAGTATTCTATAAAAATTAAAGTACTTTTCAATATTGTCACTAGTATTAGCCTTACACAAGGCCAACCCCGGTAAGTATAATAGACGTAATGCATTATTTTTCTTAGATACGGAGCCACTCTATTAGAGTATTTGCCTGTGTCAAGTAATTTGATAAATATAGTTAATTGCATATGAATTCAACATTATGTAGGGTTTTCGTCATTTATTAAGGCCAATCAAATCCGTCATAATCAAGTCAAAATCCTACCTCTTATAATTTTTGTGTGCATGTTGTTGCCCAACCGTTTTCTGTGTTGCTTTTGTTCACTCGTACTATGTTCATGACGTCTCATCTAAGTTTTTTTTTAGTTTCAATGTATGTTTGCACTCGAATATATTTATTTACCAGACCATTTTTGAACCTACAAAGGATTGACAATTAGTATTAAAATAACTTAAATCTTCAACTAGAGAAACGTAAAATAAACTGAGCACTAAAACTATATACTTACATTTAAATTAAATAATATATATACATATTATTACATAAAGACCTCAAAAAAACTTCGGTTTCGCTGCCTCTGAGCATCGTGACCAGAATGCTGGCCGCATTGCCACGCTGGATGGCAATGCTTCAACACTGTCCAAAATATTGGCCAGCCCTCTGGTCGCATGTAGCGTCGACCAAGCGTTTACATAGTTCGCGGAAAAAACCCGCGCCTAAGTTACGTATTTTAGTAAGTACCTCATCTAAGTAGTTTTTATACAATTGACATGCGGGCGTTTTACTTCATATTAAAATTTAAAAAATCTAGCACTGACATACAGCTAATGTGTGATTACATGTACAGACGCCAGCAGATCCAGCTACCCCAATCTGTCAAATTTCTTTTATTGATTTTCAACTTTATCACAAAAGCATAAGGTTCATTTTCAATTGGGGAAATTTGACGGATTGGGGTAGCTGGATGTCGATTTTCAACTATATCACATAAGCATAAGGCTCAAAAGCACTTTTTGATGTGCTGGCGTCTGTACTATGGATACTTGAAACTTCTGGATTAGAAGGTGGGTTCACTATCAACCGAGTTGTCGTTGTTCATAATATTTTAAAGTTGAAATGAAATACTCTTAGGGCCATAGGCACACCACGTTTTTACGGGCCGTTGACGCGCGTTTGTATCGATACAAACAACAATAAACTGCTCTGTAGGATAAAGCATGGATGGCAACCACCAGGGTGACCTCTGTGGGGACGTTGGTTTGCAACAATGTAGAAGATGCTTTAAAGCGCGCTGTCGACGCGCGATTCTAAAACGCGTGACGAGGGCGCGCTTAAAAAACGTGGTGTGTATAGGGCCTTAATGTCAGTAAAAACCTTACGATACTGATGAACGGACTATTATCTATACATATAATAAAATTGTAAGATAGTCAAACCTGTACATTCAATATTTTTTTAAAAGTATACTTGGGGCGTGATCTACAATCGATATCGAAGCCAAAAATATAGTTTTTAGAATTTTTGTTTGTATGTACGTCCGGGCTAAACTCACAAAGTACTGCATGGATTTACTTCAAATTTTGCATGAATATTACTTAGAGGTCGGGTCAACATATAGGAGACATATTATCACCCTATCACCTACGGGGGTGGACCTGTGATAATTTATAAAGTTTAACGCGGGTAAAACCGCGGGGCACAGCTAGTATTACTTAAATTTATGTAACAACTGATTCGCATTAATTATTGTGCATGTACAAAGTCTTAAAAATCCAAATGCGTAAGTAAATAGAATTTAATTTCATATTACGGGCTAGGTTATTTGGTGGTATGCTAAAGTACCTATGCTTTAATGATTAAGGGTTTTCGGTGGACCGCGCCGAGCGCAAGTCCAACTACCAAAAATTACACGCACGAAATATCCCATTTTAGGATAGTCACAGACTGACTACATCCGGCCGCAGTGCAATGGCCGGAGTCAGCCCGGGGCAACCGCCTTCCTGATCACGGTACACCCTACGCAAGGTTAGTATGTCGTCAAACGATTTCCCCACACTACATATACTAGTCCAGGAAAATCTCGTAAGCGACTTTTAATTTTTCCAGTAATGACATCTCTTATCGTGAATTTGAATTATAACGGGGTTACCATAGTGATGATTGTTATTATTCTTGATTTAAATATTTTCATGATTCTAACGATAATTCTTAAATACTTTTTTTATTTCTTATTTTTTGTTAAACCGATTAATTGTTTGATCTTTGTATCAAATGACCATAAAGTAACGTCTCTCTGGAATGTTACATACTTTATGATCAATATGAAATAAGACGTAAGAAATGTGGCGGGAAATTGGAACTATAATCATAGTTATAATTTTAGATGCCGTGACGAGTCACTCTGTTGTTAAATATGTATTAATATTTTTAAACAAAGTCCTTTTAAAATTTTGTTTGTTTTAAAATGCTCTTTGCATCAGATGTTTTTTCTTACTACTCTATAAAATATGTCTAGAACCTGATAAGAATGTCTTGACATTTTCAAACATAATCTATGTTTGAAAATTTGTACGTAGGTATATTTAGTATCTTTTCACGCCGCAGGTCCTGGGTTCTATTCCCACCCAGGACAGATATTTGTGTGCATGAACATGTCTGTTTGTCCTGAGTCTGGGTGTAATTATCTATATAAGTATGTAGTTACAAAAAGTAGTAGGTATAATATGTAGTATCAGCTCTACTTAGTTTGGGATCAGATGGCCGTGTGTGAATAATGTCCCAGTATATTATTATTTACAATAATGCATCTGTCGCAGATATGTTGAAACCGTGGCCTGATTTAGTATCCAGCCAATTATCTAATACAGGAAAATAGCCCGGTTGGTTTTAATGTTCGCTTCTTTGTCGTGCGATAGTGGGAGTTAGATTACTGATTGTAATTAATCTTAAGTATATTTTATTTTAAAAAAGGATGCCTACTGAGTTTTCTGGCAGTGTTTCTCAGTAGCTGCCACGTCATGCACTGCACGGTAGGGTAAAAAAATATGATGATTCCACATAAATGTAAAATTTTTACGGAATAAAGTTACTTTGACTGCTTTATTCAGTTAAGGCCGTTTCTGATTTGGCCATTAATACTGAAGGAAACATATCTCGACACGTGGTAGCGTGTCATGCCAAGTTTAAATAACATAACTGGCGAGCAGCACCGTCTGTAATGTTAGAGGAACCATTTGGCATTGTACGACTAAACGCCGACAGACACATGTACACCGACAATAATTTCTTGGGTATGGCCCCAAAAATTTACAATAACTTACCCAAAAACATTATATTAGATGATTTTATCACAAAATACAGAAAGAAACTCCTTGAATAGTTAATAAATAAGGAATACTACTCTATAAAAGAGTATTTGACTGATAATTTAGAAATTTAGGTGAATGCTGTGTAAGTCCGATTTAAGTGAAGATGTTGATGATTAATTCTATTGTAAACTAATATTAAGTGTAATACATGACATAATGCTAATAACATACTTTAATAAGATATTTAGTGACATTAACTTTGATGTAATAATGTAATACTTTGCATGCCACATCAGGCAGAACATAGTGAACTAAGCGCCTTTATTTGTCATCTTATATTGTACCTACCTATGTTCGGCAATAAATGATTAGATTGATTGATTGTTTGACAAGACTTTAATTCGACTGTAGGTAGTTTTCACCGATAGAACATTTTGCCGACAGTATTCATAATGATTGGTTTAGGTTAGGTTAGAACTGTGACCACAACGCACGAGCCGAGCGAGCGAAGCTAGCGGTGAACATCAGAATGACTGGCCAAAATGACCGATCAGATTTAAAATATTACTAAAATCTAATACCTATTTGCTACTATTTGATACCTTTGTTTAAATAATTGGTACCTAATTAACAACAGAGAAAATGAATTTAATAATTGGCCCGTTATTCTGACGTCAGTATGACTGCCCACATTTAGAATCTCCATGTAAGTGCTCCAAATTTTCGATTCGCCTTATAAAAATTTAGTACCTATTTCATACCTAAACATACGTTTTTTCTAGATTTTTAGAGCAAATAATAAAAAAAATAATAGAAGTTTTTTGTTTACTTGGTATGAGTGAAGTGTTCTGTCGGCGAAAAGTACAGTGGAAGTAAAGTCTTGTCAGTGTACAGTCTGTCGGCGTAATATCTGTCGGCGTTTAGTCGTACACTCACCATTTGGAGCCATTTTTGACCCCCTCATAAATCAAAAACTATTTCCTTAATAAACAAGTGTGCTTTCATAAACACATCTCAAACGGGTCCGTATATGAGAGCCAACTCAGATCTTAGGCTACAATATAATATCCTAAGTTATAAGAAGAAATGATATGACGGTCACCGTAGCCTAGTTGGTAGTGCTCCTGCCTACGATGGTCCTGGGTTCGAATCCCGGTAAGTGCAAACATTAGTGTGATGAGCACGAATATTTGTTTCTGAGTCATGGATGTTTTCTATGTATTTAAGTATTTATCTATCTATATAAGTATGTATATCGGCGCGTGGTATCCATAGTACAAGCTTTGCTTAGTTTGGGGCTAGGACGATCTGTGTGACATTGTCCATATACAAAAATAAAAAAATATGTTGTTGTAAATTTTCAGTACTGACCATTGAACTTGGCACCCATTTAGATCTCACTTCTTTTGTTGTTGAAGTCAACAACCATCATCATCATCATGTCAGCCAAAGTACGTCCACTGCTGGTCAGAAGCCTCCCCAAAGAATGGGGGATATCCCATAATCGCCACACTTGGCAGACGGGTTGGCGATCGCAGTTTGATGGTCATAGTTCACAGAAAAACGCTGCTGCCCGTTCTCTGGTAGGTATTCCCTCGGCCGATTTCTACGCCCCCCATGGGGAGTGATGGGGTGACGATATTCTATGCCATCACCACACAGCAAGGCATACATATGTATATCATAATATTGAACTAGGCTCTTATTTCACATTTATGTTTTTGAGATGGGATCTGAATTTACAGCAAACACAAACATCTTTTTAGAGATTGAATGTAGAATTTTATGACGAAGTCGACGGCAGATAAGCTGTAGTTAAATATTTCATCAAATAAAGTATTTTTTTTCTAATAAACACAACGCCCGCACTAGAGAATCTAATCCCTGTATCGCGGGGTATTTTACAAACATTTAATAGACGGACACAAATTACATCCAGACTGAGAACTATTTATGGGTCACTCAAATAGTCCTCCGGCGCGTGACTCGAACCCGCGACACGAAGCAGCGAAGCGACTGTCTTAGCCGCTGCGCCATGGGGTGAGCCTGATATTCTTTTTAGGCCGAAAAATACACGGCTTCCAGAAACCATACGGTCTGCCAGAAACCCATATAAACAACACGGTTATGAGGTAAGTATAGAAAAATACATACTACTAATAAAGTATGTATTTGACGGGCCTGTTGGCGTGGTTGGCAAATGCTTGCTTTTCACGCAAGGGGTCGTGGGTTCGATTACCACCCAGGACAGATATTTATGTGCATGAACATGTCTGTTTGTCCTTAGTCTGGGTGTAATCAAACTACTATTATAAAGCCGATAGTTTGTGAGTGTGTATGGTTGTTGGAATGAAGTTCCTTGTCGCGCGTTGCGAAAGGGGGCTGGACGGAAAAGTTAGTTAAGACGAAAAGTTGTAACGACACTTAGATATTGATACACTTAGATACTGCTTCCAGATGTATATCTATACGTTATGGTTTATTAAGCATCTTACTAGCATTGCCGCGTGGTGGGCCTGGTGACCTGTAGTACAGGTTTTCATTCAAACCTATTTCAGGCACCAGTCTCTCACAAAGTTGGGGCTAGTTGGAGACATGCTTGGTATGTTGAAACGTAACCAAAAACGTATATGTATTATGTAACCCCATTTGTGATGTGATAATAAATGGATTTTATATTATTTATTATTATATTTTTTTATTACTAAAACTGAGCCTACTGATTAAGTTTATATTACATTATATTTGTTAATAATAAAAAAAAATATAATAACTTATAATAATTACAATTCCTTCACTAATTAATCGAAAGGAACTTCGTTCCATCCGGGTGTCCCTTGACACCTCACAAGTTTTTTACTTCTTCTAAACGGCTGGATAGATTGTAACTAAATTTGGTATGGAGTTAGCTGATACCCTGTATTAACACATAGACTATAATTTCTAGTTAACTATATAAGTATTTATTTACATTCATTTCCATAGGACAAGTTCTGCTTAGTTTGGGTTCAGATGGCCGTGTGTAAACACGGCCGGTGATACATTATTATAATTATAATATCCTGGGACATTATAATTATAATAATGTCCCAGGATATTATTATAATTCTGTAAAAACATGAATAAAACCAACCCGCTGATTTCACATTTTATTCGACTTTTTGACAATTTTTCTTGTAAATAGTCATACAGATTTGGAGCTTCTCTTCTTCTTAGGTGGCTCATTAAGGAGTATCTTGGAGTCGCTGTAGGCTCGCCTGATTGGTCGAGTGGGGGTCATGTTAGGGGACTGCAGGGAGAGGGGCCGGTTCAGATAATACCCGTAGGGACCCATCTCACGCCGCTGCCATGGACTTGTAGTTATCCTGCGGGGTTAAGTTATTTTAAAGAGGCTTCTTCAGGTAGGTATCTAATCCTTACTAATATTATAAATACGAAAGTAACTCTGTCTGTCACGATCACGCCAAAACTACTGAACCAATTGATATGAAATGTGATACATAGATAGTCTAGAGTCTGAGAAAAGACATAGGCTACTTATTAATGCCAGAAATGAGTTTTAAGGGATTAAAAGAGGGTTTAACAGTTAATCAGATCAATAATAAAAAAGTCTTACGCTACCCACGCAGGGGCTATCCATGACCCTTACAAGATTGGGATTAGTCCCTCCCTTTTACCCACCACTGCAACTCCTGTAAGCCAGGATCAACAGTGAAATGAAATGACACTGAGCGGTGAGGCTCAGGCTTGTGCCGGGGAATCGCGACAACTGTCTAGGATCCCGCAACGAATTTAATCAGAAAGAAAAAAGGAGGAGTTCGAAATAAATAGTTCCACTCTTACAAGATCGTTGTCCTATCTTGTTCGTGTTTCGTGGTCTAGGACCTGAGCACTTAGGTGAACCTTAGTGAACTTGTTACCCACCATATCATAAGCGGCGTGACTTGTGGTCTCTGCCTGGTGTGTATGAATACCGCGAGGGGGGTTGCGGCGCACATCCAGATAATCCACTGCTCAATCATTTTACGGTTCTCCACTTCATCATCAGTCGGCGACTCATCCTGAGAATATGTCTAATAATTTAGCATGAGAATAAAAAGAAACAAAGCCGAAGAAAACTACTTTTTTTTGTGAAAAAATTATTTGTTCACAGATCTTCATAATTCTTCTGACTCCGCGCTTCACGTATTGACATAGAGTTCGTACAACGACATGCGACAGCCTAGAAACTACCTGAGATAGACCCTGACTGAGAAATATAGCAAATAATACCCAATTAAAGTACCTTTCCTTTTGACAGAAGACTATCGTGACGTCACAAGTCTTGCATCGCTTTGCAAATATAATTATGTAAGTTCTGAACACGGATAATCAGGCCGCGATCGTCGGCAATGACGCCTCGCAATTACTTTACAGGAATACCATTTCCCGTTCTTCTTCAAGGCAAACTCATATAAGTTTTCAAATACCTACCTACCTTCTTTTTGTGTCAAGTAAACAAAGAAGCAATACGAGCTTACATGATCATAACAGAATTCGATGAACGCCTTCACAACCTTGACGATTATTGTCCAGAAGTGTAGACTGTATATTATCATCCAAATGAATAGAAGGTTCTGGAACAAAACAGGGCTTCAGCTCTCAATATTAAAACCTAAGTTCCAGGTCGTTATTAAGGGACTGCTGTTGAAACTAGGCTTATTTATTGCGTATTGTTTAAACAGAGCGTTGAAATTGGTTGGCCTATATTGCTTCGCAAATTTCGTAGCTCTCTATTAGAATATCAGAAATATTGGACAATTTTATTAAATATTATTTTACTAAATTGCTAAAATAGCGAATAACTTAAAACAGCGCTTTGTAGTTTTGAAGATAAACTATCAGTCAGCTGCGATTGGTGTGCAGACGGAGAAAGAGAAATCTTTTGTCCTATTATGTTATCTACATAATTATGTCCCATTAAGTCCTACATTTTTGAAGTATAATTTCTTGATCCAACAATGATATCCTTGAGTTCTAGAATGTTAAACTTAATGTTCCTTAAGAAACATCTCATCGTCATCATCATCATATCAGCCGAAAGACGTTCACTGCTGGACGAAGGCCTCCCCCAGGGATCTTCACGATAGCCGGTCCTGCGCTGCTCGCATCCAGCGGCTTCCCGCGACCCTTGCAAGATCGTCGGTCCACCTTGTAGGGGACCTCTGACGACGCTGCATCTTCCAGGTCGTAGTCGCCACTCCTTTCTGTCCCATCGGCCGTCGGTTCAACATCTATTTTTACGAAATTTCAACTGAATACAGGTAGCTTATTATCTAGAATTAGGTTCCTCTTGATAAAATATAATGCTTCACCTAGGGATCTTCGAAATACAGCATAGAATAGCTACCTGTAGCATGGTTTCCCAAAGCGGAACCCTGCGGAACAGAAATCGCCTGAACAGTGCGGACAGTGTTCTTTGTGCCAACGCTGCCGCTCCCGCTGCCCATAGTAGAGTCGGTACCACGGATAAATTCGTCTCGCCACATTTCGCCCATTCCCGTAGCTGAAATATAAGCTGATAAGTTAATAACCTGATAAGTTAATAATAATAATATATATTTCAGACAAATTCCACAGTGTGTTAGTAACTAAAATAGTCTGTAGCTTAATCCATCTCCGCATCATAGGGGACTCCCATCTATCTACAAACACGCTCAGGATAGTGTTGGTGCTGCCTCGGATAGTGCCATCAAGCAAGCGCACATTTTCACACGATAGCTGCGAAACCGTCAATACGCGTCTCGGCGATCATATCTGACGCACTGCACTGCCACGGCAGCCCCAGCAGTACGCTAAGCGCGTAATTATATTGGACACGCAGGTCCCTGTATGCCCTCTGACTATATCTAGTCCACAGGTTCCACGTCTATGTAAAATTTCTGGCAGTATGCTTTAAAAAGCCTTGTTATTTTGCCTGATTTAATCAAGGCATAATATCAACCAAGTAATGAATGCAACTCTTCGAAAGAATTTGTGAAATTAGTTTGTTGAGTAGAAGGGATCCAACTAAATTAGTTATGTCCAAGTGCAGTACTACAAATCTTTTACAGTGCAGGCTGTGCGTTTGTGGAACGCATTGCCTTTAACAACAAGACAAGCTCAATCCCTAGACGTTTTAAAAAATCATGTTAAGAAAAATTATTTATCTGCCTAGATTACTTAAGTTCATTTATTTACTGCTGCCGCCTTTACTTCTTTTTCACGCATTCCTGCTTTTTTTTGAATTTTTGAATTTTCTATTCATTTCTATTTTTATTTTTTTGCATTAGCTACATTTACATTAAGTTGACCTTTTGTGACACCTATCTACCCTGTTTTCCCTTTCCTTCGTCTATCCACTCCATAATTGGTTGTCTGGAAGAAATCGCAGTACTTAGCGAAAAGACCGCCCTTTGTACCTAATTAATGTATGTTAATTTTAAGTTAGGTATGTTGTACATTAAAGAGTATTTTACTTTACACTTCATTATAAAATCTTTAAGTTCATGTGTGTCAGTGCTTAATAAAATCCCACAATTGCTAAGGGAATTACCGTTTAGCTTATGACATCTCACTTAATATTATAAAGGCAAAAGTTTGTGAGTGTGTGACTGTGTATGTTTGCTACTTCTTCACGCAAAAACTACCGAACTGATTTTGATAAAACTTTGTAGTAATTATATATCTGACAGACAAATAGGCTATAATTTATAAAGTTTAACGCGGGTAAAACCGCGGGGCACAGCTAGTTTCAAATAAAAATTGACAGAAAAAGTACTATGACTATCTTACTGCGATCTCCAACCCGTCTGACTAGCGTGGCGATTATGCCATACCCCCAAGATGGTTCTGAGAGGCTTTTCCAGCAGTGGAATCCTGTTAATATTCTACTTTGTTACATATTTGTATTCCAGTATCTGGTTCGACATGTAGAAACTATACGAATTTTACGAGAGTTAGAAATAGTAGTTTCACTATGAGACCCCGCGCAGATTGCTGGTCTCCGTGGACCACCATCGGCAAAATCGGCCTTAACGACAACAGCTTACCTCGTAGCCTTCAGTTTGGATGTAACTCCATATGGAGTCTTCCCACATCACAATGTAGTATGTCCAAATATTTTACAACAAAATTTAACATTTGGATAACGGTTTTCGAACTTATTTTGTGGATTTCATACACATTTAGGTACCATTATGTCATGATTGTTATCAAAGAGAATATAAGAAACTATGATTGTTATGACATGTTTCACTGTTAATTACATAATATTTGGTCACAAAGAGAAAATAACAACAATCGGGACTGCCAATTAGACATGAAAACCTAGAAAAAGTGTGAAATAGAATGGAACTGATAATATTTTTTTACAATTTGCTGTGTTATGATGGTACTAGTAATTAAAAAAAGTGATAGTTGTAGCCTTGGCAGATTACCAACATAACAAAACCTACGTGACGAATATTTGCCCGACTGGCCAGTGATTGGTTACGTCCTTGTCACATAAAGTTTGACCAAAGATAATTTAAACAGAAGTAAATCTATGATTGTCGTGATTTAAGGGCCTGCTATACCAGCTCGTTAATAAGATAAGTTTGCGCAAATATGCATCTGAGGGCTTACATGGTTCAAGGGTTCAATCTCCTATATCAAGAATTGAATTCCATAAAAAAATTATAAATCTTTCAACCCACTATTTCCCACCAATTTCAAGTAATTTGGTAAATTTATTTCATAATGCGGACTTGCGGTTTATGTGTTGCCATTTTCACAATTTTCAGTTGTGCATTGATTAGTTTATGAGGGTGTCATTCCCTGGCAAATGTCAAAGTTCTTCTAGTATTCGAAGTATTTTGTATGTAGAAATGCCTTTGGCGCAGAACTTGTACCTATTGCATCAACTGTAAAAAAGTACCTACTAGACCTCATTCAGAGGCACCAATTGAATCTTTTTTTAGGACCCGTTTTGTCTATTCCACTATTATGCGTTCCATAAAAAGGTCCAATGGGACATAGTTTTTAACAGGAGGTCTTATAGGTACTATGTTGTGGGTAAAGTTCTATTCGGTAGCTCCAGTGGGTTTTCGATAGGAGATCTAATGTGACTTATTGAGTGGGTAGAGTCCAATTGTAAAGGTCAGCCACTGGACCTTCACAATTGGACCCTACATATCCACGACCTTTTTGAAGCTCCTACTATTTGAGGCGCGAGTTTGAATAGAGATACGTACACAAGGAATACGGATAACTATGGCCTATGAGGTGCTGGATACCGCTGGTTGAGGATAGCACCAGACCGGCAATTGTGGATGCCTTAGCATTGGATGTCTCCTTTGAGTTGAATTTCTTTTCTGAATTTTCATTTCTAAGCGTCTTAGTTTTGCGGAAGACACATTCTGCTGGCAGTCTCGACTGTAGTCAATATAGAATATTCGTTAAAACATGACAGAGTTCCAAGATAACCGCTGCCCATACCAATAAATGTTTAGATCTAATACTGATTTACAGGTTGGCATCATTATTTTGTTGCCTGACAAGGGTAAGGCATCGGAATATCATAAAATTCAAATATTGCCATATGAACTTGCCATATAAAAGATATATCAAAAACAGTAGACCAAACTAAAAGGGTTTGATTTGCATATATAACTGAAAATATTGAAGACTATTAACATGAAAAGTGCACAATTAAAACTAACTTTCCATACAAACTTTCTAATAAGGTGGGGGAATTTATACAAGGAGCACTCATTTTACCACTTTGGAAGTGTCTCTCGCGCTAACTATGCAGTTTAAAAAAAATATGTTCGAAACCTCAATATCATTTTTGAAAACCTGTCCATAGATACACCAACTGTTTGGGTACGTTGAAAAAAAATTGGGAACCCACAAAACTATTGTTCTTTTTCTATTTATGTGTGAAAATCTTAATGCCGTTCACAGAATACATCTACTTGCCAAGTTTCAGCTGTACAGCTCTTGTAGTTTCGGAAAAAAGTGGCTGTGACATACGGATGGACAGACAGACATACATGACCAATCTATAAGGGTTCCGTTTTTTGCCATTTGGCTACGGAGCCCTAAAAACTATATCTTTTTAATGATACTCTCAAACTCACTCACACACTCATATAACAACTTCAAAACTAGCTAATGAGTTTTACCGTAATTAACTATACATTTTTAATACTTACGCTTTTTTATCTGTAAACACTTACCTGCGTGCAAGTGCGGGAATTCCTGACACTGGCAATATTATCCTCAAAAGGAATGCCTAAAGAATCTTGTGGGGTTTTGGCGCCAACGCGGAAAAGGAAGCATCGAGGCTATGTTATATTTTCAAAAACTGGTATAAATTCGAGTTTTTATGTGTAAATATGGTGGATTTTTAGACATAACATCTTCGACAACGTACGCAAGTGGAGGAAAGTGCAATATTGCCGTGAATTGTGATTTTCCGTGTTTTACCAAAACTCCATAGAAGCCTCTAGTAAAGTCTCCACTGCTTTACTGGGGTAGGACTATGACTTGACTGTGACGGACGTGACGGACATGACCGTGACGGACATGACTGTGACGGACGTGACGGACGTGACTGACTGACTTTGAAACAGAAATATTACAACTAAGGACGAGGTGGTATGGTCACAGACCTTAGCCTGCCCAAAAAGGGCAAAAAAAAAAAAGGATCTTGTATTTAGGTTGAGTAAATGAAAATAAACACATTTTTTTAAGGAATACCTTTATTATAAAGCTAAATGCAATGTGTCGATGTATTAACACAGTGTTGAAGAAGTAGTCTATTTGATATTGGCTGAAGTACTGCTGATCGTGGGTTCGTTGCACGAGCATCTGGTCTCCTGCGCATAAACATAAGTGGGTATCAGGTATCATCATATCAGCCGACAGACGTACAAAGGCCTCCCCCAACGAGCCGGCCTTGCGCTATTCCCATCCATCAGTTCCCAGCGAGCAAGATCATCGGGCCATCATGTACAGAAGCCAGCACATCAAGCTACCACAATCTGTCAAATTTCTCCAATTGAAAGTGAACGTTATGCTTTTGTGATAAAGTTGAAAATCTATAAAAGAAATTTGACAGATTGGGGTAGCTGGATGTGCTGGCGTCTGTACACGCAGCGTGGGATGGCATGGGGCCTGCCCACGGTGCGTCTTCCGATTCCATGGTCGCCACTCGCGAACCTTTCTGCCCTAACGGCTGTCGCGTCGGTTCTACGATCTAAGTGCCCCGCCTATTGCTCCTTGTGTTTTGCAATTCTTCGGGCTATGTCGGTGATTTCGACATTTCCGATTCGATCCCGTAGGGAAACTCCGAGCATAGCTCTCTCTATTGCTCTTTGGGTGACCCCTGAGCCTTTTAATAAGGCCCATAGTGAACGACAGGTTTCAGGTATCTATAATAATAATATCCTAGGACATTATTTACACACGGCCATCTGATCACACACTAAGCAGAGCTTGTACTATGGAAATCAGATAACTGATATATTACTTTTCTTTTGTAAATACATTCTTATATAGGTCTTTACACCCAGACTCAGGACAAACAGGCCTGTTCATGTACACAAATCGAACCCACGATCTCCGGCGTGATTGGCAAGCATCCACCAACCACATCTACCGGCACGTCATCTGATAACAGATTGTCACGTAGTTGGACCAACAAATATGTTTCTTAAATGTTATATGAATCAATTATTGATTTTGCCCATGTTATGTCATCATCATCATCATATCAGGTGAAAGATGTCCACAGCTGGACAAAGACCTCCCCCAAGGATTTCTACAAGGGCCGGTCTTGCGCGGCCGCATCTAGCGGCTTCCCGTAACCCTTGCAAGATCGTCGGTCACCTTGTAGGGGCTTACCCACGCTGCGTCTTCCGGTGCGTGGTCGCCACTCGAGGACATTTCTGCCTTAGCAGCCATCGGTTCTATGAGCTATGTGCCCCACCCCAATATGTTATGTTATATCCAGTAAAAATTACCTGTGAATAGCCTGAGATGTCAATAGTAGACATGTCTGACTTTTCGACAGTCTGAACATTAAGCAGGTCGTGGGTTCGATTCCTACCGAGGACAGTTATTTGTGTGCAAGAACATGTCTGTTTGTCCTGAGTCTGGATGTATTTATCTACATAAGTATATATTTACAAAAGCAAAGTAGTGTATGTAATATATGAGCTATCGGGATTCCATAATACAAGCTCTGCTTGGTTTGGGATTAGATGGCCGTGCATTAATAATGTCCCAGGATATTTTTTTTTTGTTTAATTCTATATACCTTATTAGGTAAACACTCAAGAGGTAATAAATCCACTCAAATTTTGGTCTTGAGTTCAAATCTCCTAAAATAAGATAAGAACATTTTGATTGATCATCATCATCATATCAGCCGAAAGATCCACCTCTGGACAAAGACCTCCCCCAAGGATCTCCACAACAACCGGTCTTGTGCTGCCCGCATCCAGCGGCTTCTCGCGACCCTAGTAAGATCGTCGGTCCACCTTGTACGGGACCTGTCCACGCTGCGTGTTCCGGTTCATGGTCGCCACTCGATAACCTTTCTGCTATATGCCCTGCCCACTGCCACTTCAGTTTGGCAATTCTTTGGGCTATGTTTTTGTTTCGATTGCGCAGGGATACTCCGAGCATGGCCCTCTCCATTGTAATCTTACCGAAATATAAATTCTGAGTTTCTCAATTGCATCCGTTGTGACCTCGCTCTGGCAGGTGGGGCGGACGCTGATATTCTGAGCTTT
Organism: Pseudoips prasinana; assembly: GCA_951640165.1. Classification (NCBI taxonomy): domain Eukaryota; kingdom Metazoa; phylum Arthropoda; class Insecta; order Lepidoptera; family Nolidae; genus Pseudoips; species Pseudoips prasinana. Next base: position 8,187,948 of record OX621259.1, on the reverse strand, counting down.
CCCCGGCGAACAGGCAGGTCTGGTGCACTCGCTGCAAGATACCTTGCTGGCGGCCCCGCTGACATTGACCGACGACGTCTTCGGAGAGGAGCGGGCACTCTAGAACAACTGTACGCCTAATGTCTCCCGTAGATATAAGAGACTACGGTGACCCCAAGGTCATTCATATTTATTTATCATTACTACTGCTACTAATACTACTGATGACTTTTACCAGTAATGGTGACAATATCATTAATATTTAACTAAGGATAAGTAAGTATGCTATAGAATTTAAACTATAACTATGTATATATATTTACGGGCCTGTAGCGTCGTTGGTAGATAAATGCTTGCTTTTCACGCCCGAGGTCACGGGTTCGATTCCCACATAGGACAGATATTTGTGTGCATGAACATGTCTGTTTGTCCTGAGTCTAGGTGTGATTATATAAGTATGTATTTACAAAAGAAAAGTATATGTACTATATCAGTTATCTGGATTCCATAGTAAACGCTCTGCTTAGTTTGAGATCAGATTGCAGTGTGTAAATAATGTCCCAGGATATTTTATTATATATATATATATATATATATATATATATATATATATATATATATATATATATATATATATATATATATATATATATATATCGACGCATTTGCGTTGAGATTACTTGAGATTCACTTTATCTTTTCAGTTACTAATTATTACATTCGGAATATGATTGTTTCCAATTTATTTCATTACGTTTGTTGTGATCAATTAATTGATTAATGAATTTATTAAGTAATTTTATAGGAATATTTTGATCAATTACAATATTCAAAAAGCAACAATGGTTTTAATAGGATTTTAATTATTAGTAGTTGTTATGACCGTTTGATTTGTTCGAGTCCCCAGAGGGCGCAACATATTCATTGTTTATCGTTGCTTTTTGAATATCCGTTTTGTTAAAGTTGTTTTGTAAAATGATTTAATAATTCTAGAATTAGTTTAAAATTATTTTATGAATTATGAAAGATCAATTTGAATTGTTTGAATTAAAAAGTGAACACGTGTATTTGAAATTCCGGTCACGTTGACTTAGCGTTATGACATTCGGTCGCCATGTTGTTTTAGTTCAGTGAGGCACTTTGCTTTTGGCGATTGGACCGGACAGTTGTCGACTTGTCTCAGATTGTTACGGTGCACGAAATAGATTTGGATTTTCGAGCGTGTACCGAATGTTTATCTTGTGAGTACTTGTGTTTTTATTTTCATTGTTAATTTTAAGGACTGTTATTAAGTTACTGTGATAAGAATCTTAATCATTAAATAGTCTTAATTAAAATCAAACAATTCGTATTAAATAAACGTATTATTTTATTATCCAATTGTGTTTTTTTCATCGGAGTCATCATGAGCCAAAATAATGATAATGGTGACGTCAGCGGTGTTGACGTCACCCTTTCTGAGAGCTCGGTTGGCGAAAATTCCACGTTATCAGAAGTGCTATTACCACACCCTTCTGCTAGCCATTCTGTTCAACCTCCTATAGTTAATACTTCTGTTGGAGTCCCGACCGAGTTCTTTGCTCAGATGATGAAGCACGTATCGGATCGTATGCCGACGGTTGATTCTAAAATGAAAATTAATGACATATTTTTGCCGTCATATGATCCGGACAGTAACATAGGAATTCGTGAGTGGTGCAAGCATGTGACCACTGCAATGGATACGTACAACCTCAGTGATTATGATGTTCGAATGAAAGTAGGTAGTTTACTAAAAGGTCGTGCGAGGTTATACGTAGACAATTGGTTGGTGTCCACGGGATCTTGGGGGGAGTTGCGCGATGTTTTGATCACTACATTTGAACCTGAAAGTCGATATTCGAGAGATATATAATTCGGTTTAGAGAACACGTTTATGACAGTAGTAAAAACATTGCGCACTTCCTGTCTGAGGCCTGGGTATTGTGGCAACGTGTGACCAAAGATAAGCTGACGAGTGATGACGCCGTTGAGGCTGTCATTGGTTGCATTAGTGACGAACGATTACGTATAGAATTATTAAATGCACGTGCGAAATCCGTACCAGAATTAATTTCTGTAGCCGCATCGATACGCCCTGCAAAACGCGTAAATCCGAATCAGACATCACACAATTTGAACTTACTGCAATATTTGATAGTGGAGCGGAATGTTCATTGGTACACGAGTCGGTGGCTGCAAAAATTCCGGGTAAACGCGTTAGTGAAGTCCATTACTTGAAGGGCATTGGCCAGTTTACATTGGTATCTTTGAATAGTTTAACTACCATTTGCCAGGTTGATAATTTACGCGTGGAACTGCAATTTCATGTTGTTCCAGATTACGAGATATGTTCTGATATATTGATCGGTACTAATCTTATTAAGGACACAAACTTAAGTGTATTAGTTACGGCGCAGGGTGCCAAATTACTTCACCAACCGGTGGTCTATCACATGCAATCACAAGATGAGAAATTCGATAAACTTATTACTGACTTATCTAGTGAGGATCAGATAAGTGAATTAAAAATATTGTTGACCAAATATACACATCTGTTCATTCGGGGATATCCTCGTACGCGGGTTAATACAGGTGAATTAGAAATTCGTTTAAAAGATCCCGATAGGTATGTAGAGTGTAGGCCGTACAAATTGAGTCCTGTCGAAAGGGAGAAAGCCAGAGAAATTGTGAGTGAGTTATTAGAACATAATATAATTAGAGAGAGTACCTCTGCTTTCTCCAGTCCCATAATCTTGGTAAAAAAGAAAAACGGGCAAAATCGCATGTGCGTAGACTACCGGGAGTTGAATAAAAATACTCTTAGGGATCATTACCCTTTACCTATTATTTCCGACCAACTCGATCAATGGGTGTCTACTACTCTACATTCGATATGGCCGCGGGATTTCATCAAATCCCAGTGTCCAAGACCTCAATAGAGAAAACTGCCTTTGTGACGCCCGATGGCCTCTACGAGTACTTGGCCATGCCGTTTGGCTTAGGCAACGCGGTTTCTGTGTACCAAAGATGCATAAATAGAGCTCTGGGGCCTCTACTTTACGGGTCTAATCCCTTATGTCAAGTATACGTAGACGACGTCCTCACAAAATGTAGAAACTTTTCAAAGGGTTTGTCACGCATTGAGAGAATGCTCATGACTCTTCAGGAGGCAGGGTTTTCGATCAATGTAGAGAAAACTGTTTTCTTTAAACGCTCTATTGAGTACTTGGGCAATATCATATCAGACGGACAGGTTAGTCCTAGCCCGACGAAAGTGGAGGCGGAGTCCCTAACGAAATCCCCCATTCCTACAACCGTTAAACTAGTAAGGCAGTTTAACGGACTAGCTGGATATTTCAGACGTTTTATACCAAACTTTTCGCGAGTTGTGGTACCCTTATACGGGTTAACCAAAAAGGACGCGAAATGGGAATGGGATATAAGGCATGATCAGGCTAGGAATTATGTAGTTCAACATTTGTCTACTGCGCCGACGCTTTTGATTTTTCAGGAAGACGCTCCAATTGAACTTTACACCGACGCAAGCAGCATCGGCTACGGGGCAGTGTTGGTGCAAATAGTCAACGGGCGACATCATCCAGTTGCCTACATGAGCCTGCGTACTACCGAAGTAGAGAGTCGATACCACTCCTACGAACTTGAAACCTTGGCGGTGGTAAGAGCAATCAAACATTTCCGTCAGTACCTGTACGGGCGAAAATTTCAGATCATCACAGACTGTAATGCACTTAAAGCATCCAAATTCAAGAAGGATTTACTGCCACGAATCTATCGATGGTGGGCGTTCCTCCAAAACTACGATTTCGAAATAGAATATCGTAAAGGGCAAAACCTTCAGCACGCCGATTTCTTCAGTAGAAATCCAAGTATGGAGAGTACGGTCAACATTTTGACTAAAAATACGGAATGGGTTCAGGTAGAGCAGAGACGAGATAGTGACTTACGCTTACTTATTGATGGCATTGCCAGCGGTAACCCAGTAGATAAGTATGTCCTGGTGGATGGCGTACTCAAGAAATGCCTAACTGACGCTCTATTCGGCAATTATGAAGCCATCGTGGTGCCGAAGTCATTCCAATGGTCTTTAATAAATTCGTATCACGTTGCTTTACAACACCCGGGATGGGAGAAGACATTGCATAAGTTACGAGAGTCTTATTGGTTTGATAAGATGAGTTCGATAGTTAGAAAGTTCGTAGATAATTGCATTGTATGCAAAATGTCAAAGGGTCCATCTGGTGCCTTACAAGTACAACTTCACCCAATACAGAAACCAACTGCAGCTTTCCAAGTTATACATATGGATATTACAGGAAAACTGGGTTCTAGAAACCAAGAGGGTCAGGACGAGTATGTGATTGTTACCATAGATGCGTTCACCAAATACTTGCTCCTTAGTTACTCGAATGATAAAAACCCAAGCAGCTGTCTCGCTGCATTGAAACGTATGATTCATTTATTTGGAACACCTGTACAAGTAATAGTAGATGGAGGAAGAGAATTTTTAGGTGGTTTCAAAATCTATTGTGTCAACTTTGGGATTAACATTCACGCAATTACGCCAGGAGCTAGCCGAGCAAACGGGCAAGTGGAGCGCGTTATTGCTACACTAAAGAACGCGTTGACCATGGTTAAAAATTATGAAACTGAGAACTGGCAAACTGCTTTGGAGGCTCTGCAATTGGCATTCAACTGCACTCCTCATCGTGTAACCGGTATGCCGCCACTTACTCTCCTGACTCGCCGACAGCATACCGTACCCCCACAGCTACTGAGACTGGTAAACTTGGATGATGAGACTATTGATTTCGACATACTCGACCAACAAGTCCAACAAAAAATGCAAGCTGCCGCTCAGTATGACAAACGACGCTTTGACCAAAATAAGGCTAGGATAAGACCATTTCAAAGAGGTGATTACGTGTTGATTAAAAATAATCCACGTAATCAAACATCCCTAGACCTTAAGTAAAGTGAGCCTTATGAGATTCTAAGAATTGAAGACAAGTACAGATACATAGTTAAACGAGTAACAGGAAGAGGGCGACCTCGTAAGGTTACTCATGAGCAACTTCGCCGGGCACCGCAGCCGGGTGACCAGAACACCGTGTCGACGTACTCTGGTGACGACCAACAGAAAAATACTAATGACCTTCAACCCCAGGTGAACACCAGTAACCCGCAGCCATCAACATCACGAGCTGCGATGACGTTTGATTGCTAAACGAACGGTGAGTTTGTTTCATAACTTAATCTAGGGCTTGAACACCTATAAAACGATCAACTAGAAATAATAAAATGTACTAACATTAGTTTACACATAATAAGACTGTACTATCCTTGCATGTCCTGTCTCCCACCTTAAACTGTCATTTTCAGAGCCTCTGTGGACCACGGTCAAATTAAGGCTTAGACCACAGCATCGTCCTTCCCATTTCTTTTAGAGCCTCTGTGGACCACGGCGAACATGACCGCCCAGACCACAGCCACAATGTCCTTTGAGCAATTATAAAAATAAAATTATAAAAGAGAACACAATAAAAAAAAAAAAAAAAAAAATTTACTCACCTTGTAAACTAAACTGCGTGGACCACGGCGTACAATACCGTTCATAACCACGACAGTAAATAACTTAATACAAACTGCGTGGACCACGGCGTACAAGACCGCTCATAACCACGACAGTAAATAATATAACATAAACTGGGTGGACCACGGCGTTCATGACCGCTCATAACCACATCAGTAAGACTAAGGTGCTCTGTGGACCACGGCGTACGTGACCGCCCAGACCACATCATCAATTAAAAATGCAAGGATCTCCACGCATCCTTGCATTTTTAATTGATGCATTTAACATCACATACAAAACGTGTAAAATGCGTGGAGCATACAAACACGGTCTACGAGAACTTTTGATTATTATCATTATAGCTCATTCCTTTAGTACAGCAACTAGTCGTAACATAATGTACTGTCAGTATAAGCTCGGCGTGTATGTTTAAAAGTGTACTTGAATGGAGCCTTATGTGTTTTAATATGATGATCTCTAATATTAATATTAAAATTTATTGAATTATAAAAGTTAAGTAAGATCTTGTCTAGGTACACTGTTCAGATACCTAGTACAGAAAAAAAAATGTATTTCAGAAACGAGGCAGGCGCAGAGCACGCACCGCCCCGCAAAATGGCCGTGTCGACGCATTTGCGTTGAGATTACTTGAGATTCACTTCATCTTTTCAGTTACTAATTATTACATTCGGAATATGATTGTTTCCAATTTATTTCATTACGTTTGTTGTGATCAATTAATTGATTAATGAATTTATTAAGTAATTTTATAGGAATATTTTGATCAATTACAATATTCAAAAAGCAACAATGGTTTTAATAGGATTTTAATTATTAGTAGTTGTTATGACCGTTTGATTTGTTCGAGTCCCCAGAGGGCGCAACATATTCATTGTTTATCGTTGCTTTTTGAATATCCGTTTTGTTAAAGTTGTTTTGTAAAATGATTTAATAATTCTAGAATTAGTTTAAAATTATTTTATGAATTATGAAAGATCAATTTGAATTGTTTGAATTAAAAAGTGAACACGTGTATTTGAAATTCCGGTCACGTTGACTTAGCGTTATGACATTCGGTCGCCATGTTGTTTTAGTTCAGTGAGGCACTTTGCTTTTGGCGATTGGACCGGACAGTTGTCGACTTGTCTCAGATTGTTACGGTGCACGAAATAGATTTGGATTTTCGAGCGTGTACCGAATGTTTATCTTGTGAGTACTTGTGTTTTTATTTTCATTGTTAATTTTAAGGACTGTTATTAAGTTACTGTGATAAGAATCTTAATCATTAAATAGTCTTAATTAAAATCAAACAATTCGTATTAAATAAACGTATTATTTTATTATCCAATTGTGTTTTTTTCATCGGAGTCATCATGAGCCAAAATAATGATAATGGTGACGTCAGCGGTGTTGACGTCACCCTTTCTGAGAGCTCGGTTGGCGAAAATTCCACGTTATATATATATATGGTCGTCAGGTGGTGAGTGTGTGATGTAGTGTAGAAGAAATCACTTATAGGTACCTTCTTTGTTTCGGGCTTGGTTCAAATAAATATCCACAATAACGTAACACAGAAGAAAGTTTAATAGTCACACACAATACACACAAGCGATAGTCCATAGAAAAGTTCAGAAGAGAATAAGAAAGAAAGTAAGTAGGAAAAGAAATACTTTCAACACTAATAGACACGCGGTAAGCGGTAGCTATTGCGATAGAATCGAGTGACGCGAGAATCACGAAGTGCAGCTAAAATGCAACTGAACTACCGGTCGGCGCACGCGCCGATCCCCGCTAATTCTTTATCATCCATTCACGCCGTACGAATAGGTAAATGCACTTTCCGTATTTACATCGTACGATACTCATACGACGCGATGTGAATGTTTGTGTCAGTATGAAATATATATTATTACATATTGTGTATGGCATGTATGTAGTATATTTATGTATATAGTTATAATATATATTAAATTATATAAATAATGCATTATATAGTGTAATTATTGAAATGTATAAATGGAAATAAATAAGAATAATATAATAGGTAAATATATAAGTGGAGATTAAAATATATATTTATATATGTGGAGGCCACATATATATATATATATATATATATTTATATTTATCATTACTACACTGCTATATGGGTAGTGGTTACCCTAGTGTTGAGAGTTATTCAAGCCGCCAAGTAGGCCTCGAATATGGCTTAACGACTGTTGTCTAATGACTACAACCGGGACCTATAGCTTAATATGCCCTCCAAAGTACGGAACCGCTCAGAAATTATACCACTTTGGCGGTCACCCATCTTATGGACTGCCCGCGAGCGTAGTTGCTTAACCTCGCCGATCACTTACGGACCGGTGAGAGCATTTGGCTGTGTAAATAAGTAAATAATACAGCTCTTCCTGCGATGGGTATTCTCATGCTAGGCCGCCGTGGTCAGGGCGACAGAGTGTGTGGTTGTGTGTTTTGTGTCTGGGTGTTTATCTATAATAAGTAATTATTTAGAAATATATAAGTACGTTTATCAGTTGTCTGGTTGCCATAGTACCTGCTACCGCTAGAACAACGAGGCGTCATGAAGCAAGTAGTATATAGGATATATGCTTACGTATGAACATTGCAGCAAGTTTCGCTTTGCGCTTGGCGTCCACTGCCGCGGAATCGCGCTTGGACGGAGCCTATGAAGCTGCTGACCTTCTCCATAGTGAGGCGGACGCCTCGCATGGCGCGTTCGTACAACTCGGCTTGCCTGGATGCAAAGGCATAGGTATTTCGTGAATCCTACTTTTTTATATCAGAGGGCGACAAACGAGCAAGTGGGTCACCTGATGGTAAGTGATCACCGCCGCCCATGGACACTCGCAACATCAGAGGAGTCGCGGGTGCGTTGCCAGCCTTTAAAAGTCAGCAAACAAGTGTTGCTGACCCTTCCCTCCACCCCAATGAGCTCTGGCGACCTTACTCACACTCGGAAACACAACATTAAGTTATTAATGTTATTATTAAGGAATGTCTTCTGTAAGGTGGAGGTACTTCCCCAGTCGAGCTGCTTTTTGAGCGAATGAACGCTATGCCCTACCTCTCTTAATCCTCCTACTTCCTACTAATATTATAAACGCGGAAGTTTGTAAGTATGGATGGATGTTTGTTACTCTTTCACGTAAAACACTAATGAATGGAAATTTTAATGAAACTTTATAATTATATAACTTATACATTAGAATACCACATAGGCTACAATTTATAAAGATATTGCGAGAATTGTCCAAAATATGACGATAAGTGTCAAGTAAGTAGGAAAACATCTACCATCTGCGAGCTATTCCTGCGGGCGCTGCCAAAACCGCTAGACGTACACATCCTACTAATATTATAAAAGCGAAAGTTTGTGAGTATAGATGTATGTATGTATGCTTGTTACTCTTTTACGCTAAAACTACTGTAACGTGGGTCAAACCGCGGGGCGCAGCTTGTCAACCATAGAATTGGGGATCTCTTATTTAATAGCAGTTTGGAAGAAATTAGGTTGTCTTTCTTGGAGAATATCAACAAAAAAAAATGGAAGATGGGTTAGAATGAATCGACGGGCTGGTTGGCGTGGTTGGTAAATGCTTGCCTTTCAAACCGCAGGTTGTGGGTTCGATTCCCACCCTGGCCAGATATTTGTGTGCATGAACATGTTTGTTTGTTCTGAGTCTGGGTGTAATTACACTAATATTATAAAGGTGGAAAGTTTGTGACTGTGTGAGTGTGTATGTTTGTTACTTCTTCATGTCTAAACGGTCGGAGCGATTTTGATAAAATTCGGTATGGCGTTTGCTGACACCCTGGATTAACACATAGGCTATCATTTATAAAGATTAACGCGGGTTGAACCGCGGAACATAGCTAGTTATCTATATAAGTATGTATATACAAAAGAAAACTAATATATTTAATAAGTAATATATCAGTTATCTGGTTACCATAGTACAAGCTCTGCTTAGTTTGGGATCAAATGGCCGTGTGTGAAATATTTTCCAGTATATTTATTTATTTATTATTTCCTGGATAGGGAAGAATCTTACGTGTTTTCAATTGGTAACTAGTACTATTAGAAATTTAAACTAGTTTCAATATTTATCTTAAGAAATCCTCATAAAAATAAAAGAAACCCTGAAAATTACCAACCACTGTTCCAAATACGGAAAATTGAATCTATGGCAGTAGTTCTTCCTGACGAAGTCCGCGTAGCACAGGGAGAGGAACCAGCAGACCGTCATATGGATTTGAGGCTGCTGCTGCCGAAGGAACCTTGTCAGGGGTCCCAGTTGGATCAGCTCTTTGGGGGCCCCGAAAAGACTTACTGTTGTCATTTCAAGCAGCATATTTGGGCTCTGGGAAAAGTATAATAGACATCTGTAAAGTATAACTGACGATCACCGTAGCCTATTTGGTAGTGCCCCTGCCTACGAAGCTGGTGGTCCCGGGTTCGAATCCCGGTAAGTGCAAATATTTGTGTGATGAGCACGAATATTTGTTTCTGAGTCATGGATGTTTTCTATGTATATAAGTATTTATCTATCTATAAGTATGTATATCGTCACCTGGTACCCATAGTACACGCTTTGCTTAATTTGGGGCTAGGAAGATCTGTGTGAAATTGTCCCTAGATTTTCCCTAGATATTATTAGATATCTGATTACATGCCTTTATAATGCCATTTACTAGCTTCGACTTCAGCTTTATGGAGGCACTCATAAATGCTTTCACCGGTCCGTAGGTGATTGGCGAGGTTAAGCAACTAGGCTCGCGGTCAGTTCATAGATGGGGACTGCCAAAGTGGTTTAATTTCTGAGCATCTCCAAAGTTCTGGAGGCACGTAAAGCTCTCGGTCCCGGTTGTGGCCACTAGGCAACTCGTTAAGCCATGTCAGAGGCCTCCTAGGTGGCTTGAACAACTCTGATACCAGGGTAACCACTGCCCATAGTAAGAAAGTAAGTTTAGCTTTCTGTAACATCAGATTGATTATCGATTTGAAACAGTTCATTTAAAAGAACGCAGAATTCTGTATTGGAATATGATTCTAAATTTTAATTTGATGCAAAGTTAAACGCACTAAATAAGGGGGCATTGGTCTACTAGTGAATTTGTATCTTTTGAGTCCATGATATATTATAGAGATTTTGTTCTGCTTCTTCCTTCTTAGCCACCACTGCCAATCCTGTAAGCCAGATGAACAGTGGTACACAATATAATGATACTGAGCGGTGAGGTTCAGACATGTCCTGGGGAAATACTTTGACTGTTTTGGATCCCGCCAAAAATTAATCAGAAAGAATCAAGGAGGAGTTGGAAAAAAGTAGTTCTACTTATTATATTATGGGGTACCCACATCTTTGATGAACGTGTCCAGATAGTATTGGAAGAGCCGCATGGAACAAACCCACAGGTGGGTCATCAGAGCCAGCATACCCACCATCATGGTCGACTAAAAATAAAGTAAAATCAATAAATCGTTATGAATTGTATATAGCTTCGAAATGAAAGTCCTGTAAAGAGATTAAATCAACGAAGTAAGAATAATTGTAGTCTAATAAGTTACCATAAATGGTACCTGTCTGCAAGTCTATCGCAGTGCTTAATGTAGTCGCTTTGCTGGGTTTTGGGTTCATTCGGGATAACTATTTGTGTTACCCGGATCTACTATGCCAAATAGAATCTCTAAATACTCGATCGTTCATAATGGCTAATAAATCGAATATTCGCTACTAGAAAAGTAGGTTAGGTTAGTACTGCGACCATACAACGTACAAGCCGAGCGAATCAAGCGTGCAGCGGCAGCGGCCGGCAAGTGCCAGAAACAAATCAATCGTTTATCGATACATTCGATTAATCTTCGATTTATTAACCAGTCTATATTATTAATGTTTGAGTGTTTAAACATTCGATTTATAGTAGTCGATTACACGATATTCGATTATTTGGCATTCGATAGTACTCCGGTGTCAGCAATAGTTATTCTGAATCTGGGTGTGCTTTGTGGCCGTGAAAAGCATGTACTGGTGACACTGGTTTACTAGCATATACATTATCTTCAACGAAAACAATAGTAACACCATTTAAGGACCGCTATGACAATCGCTGATGATTCTCTGGGAGTCATACAATTCATGCAATGAAGCAACCGCACCGCGGTGCGCGGTCTACTGACTATGTGAAAGCCGGTGTCGATAATATTTATAGTGTGCGAGCAGGCGACGCTATACAGAACGCACGCGCCAGAGCGAGATGGGTGCCCGATCATGGCGGAATGTATACGAAATGAGGATGTCAGACACGCAATGTTAAGATCGACAGTAAATTTCAATGACGTTGGATGTTGCAATAGTATTCTCGCATTTCCGCTATCGGACGTAGCTGGAATACTATACAACATTGTTAAAACTGGCTTGAAACGTCGCTCATAGTGATTATTGTTACATATTTCTTAAGTAGTAGTTAGAGACAGCCCAATGGACTGGCATAGTCATGTTTGACTAAAACTCCTTAAATAAAGATAAAAAAAAAATCATGTAATTTAACCAAGAACTAATTAAATATCCAAAAAAGCTATAAGACTAGTGCAATAATAAAAATGAATTATTCCTTGCTGTATCTCGAGTTTCATTTCAATCATGCACTTAGGACACTACAATTATTTCTCAGGGTTTTTATTTTATCATTAACTCTTTATAGGGCAATAGGTATGTTTCTAATTGATTGGTTTCAACCTTATTACAAGCTAATAGAGTTCAAAATATGGTGGTTAAAATATTTCCACAGCCTTACAAAGGGTTAAAATACTCACAATAAGCGTCTTCTCCAAGTAACACATTTGGGTTTGATCCCCCGGCGCGTTCATAGTGGCGTCCAGCTCGTTGTACAGGAACATGGCGGCGGCAGTCGCAAACACTGCGGTGGGGCCGATGCCCCAGATCTCCCCGTTGCAGCTCAGCCATTTTGCTACATTTTCCAGCGAAGGTTCGTACAGGTTCTATAGGTAAAATGCTGGCTATGCATTAATCATGTCCTTTTCAAGGTTGTGTAAGAACACACGAGACAAAAGGCAACAAGTGTTTTCATTTTTATCCTTTGCCCAGCTGTGAACGTCATGTGTCTGTCATGATAGCGCTAAGCTGGGCAAAAGCCTCCCCAAAAGATCATAATACCTCTAGAGTTGTGTCCATCATCTGGACACAAATCTATTGTCCACAAGTGCGCGAAGCGTAGCGATTATAGCATATCCTTATGCCATAATCGCTACGCTTGGTACATGTGTTGGCGATTGCAGTATAGTGGTCATAATGTATAGAGAAACGCTGCTACCCGTTATCTGGGAGATATTCCTAGGGGACGACTTTTATGCCCCCCACGGGATGTGATGGGTGGTGAAATTCTTTGCCGTCGCCGTCGGCCGCAAAACAAAGTTTCAACTTAAATGTGTCATATAAGTAACCCAAAACCTTCAAAATTATTGCGTAGATTTTCTTTAATATAAACATCATACTGGAATTGGTTACAGAGTCAGATTCTAAGCGAATAAATAATTTATGATTTCTTGGTAAGTCTAGAAGTCGACCTCTAGAAATATGCGTGTGTGTCCTCCAGGCTGAATTTCAACCACGGTGGCCAGTCTCAATGGAGACTAGCCAAGTCCGCAGGACATATTATAGTGCACAAATGTGTGCGCAAACACAGGGGCACTCTCTATTCCATCACTCTCTTATTCCGATGGGACGACTAGCGACACGACCGGAAAGAGGTCAGGCAAAGAACAGACGGCTTTACGTGCTCTCCGAGCCACGGGGGTATAATACCGTCAACTCCCTGACTTCGAGCTGATACTGAGAAATTTATTTTTGCGGAAAAATCCCAAAATCACTTTTTTGGTCCGACCCGGGATTTGAACATCACATGATCTACGCTACGTTGGACACGCTGTCTTTAGACTAATGAGAATAGAATACTGCCCCTGAATAAGAATGCTAAAAGGTAAGGAATGTGGCAATACCAACTCCATAAACAAACATATGTACGACTCGTCTGCCTGTAAGGTTCTTGTGTTTGCCCACTCTCAGTGTATGGATCTGGAACTGCTTATTGAATATAATTCAGGATCGAGTTACTCACACAACTTCCATAAAAGCTTACAGTCTTCTCTGCCATGCATGCGCTGGGAGCGGCTTCTTACAAACCCTCGCTGTCCATAGCATCTTGCATTTGGGATTTCATTTATGTATTTTATTTAAACCTTTAATTAAGTTAGTGTATTTTTTTGGTTAGACATATTGACAAGCTTATTTATGTTTCAACTTTGACGGATTCATGAAGTTCAAATCAGGATGGTTAAAGCTCTATGTTTAAAAGTTTGTTCGTGTTGTTTATGTTTGAATAAATACTTTTTGGATGTCTTCCTGCATAGATATAGCTCACTTTATAGCTGGCCTCTTTAGTTGCAATTCTTTTATCTCAATTTAAAAAATCACCATCATCATGTCAGCCAAAGTACGTCCACTGCTGGACAAAAGCCTTCTCAATGAATGTATGCCATAATCGCCACGCTTGGCAGACGGGTTGGCGATCGCAGTTTGATTGTCATAGTTCACAGAAAATCGCTCCTGCCCGTTCTCTGGTAGATTTCCCTCGGACTATTTATACGCCCCCAACGGCATTAGATGGAAATTTTCAATTGCTTTTTTTTGCTGTGGTGGCATGTGTGGTGACGGCATAGAATATTATCAGTCTATGGCGTCACCACACACCAATAAAAGCAAGTAACAAATAAAGGGTGGTACCTTTTATTTTTTGATCATTGCATCTAGAACTTAGGATGAGTATAAATAAAACACAATTTTGGTAAAACAAATGGCTAGATGGACTTGTAATGGCTGATACAAACCCTGTCTACACATTTGTTGTTTATTACCCTAACACACACACAGACATAGAGTTCCTACAACCACCTACGTACCTACGACACATTACTACACATCAACACTTCGATTATAATATAAGTATAACTAAAACAATACGTATAAAAATAACCAACAAATATAAAAAACGTCAAATTTCGTGGGTATATGAACTATTTTATATTAGACTTTTTTTATAAAAACACTTAACATTTATTCATCTAACGACTAGTTACATTACACGACATAGAACTTGGAAGAAAATTTATATGATGTATATATCAATATATAAGTTCAAGACATTTTCTAAGCTCTACGTTATGAAGAATGTTAATTTTACGATATATAGCGTTAATATATTATGCTGATTCAAGCCAAGAGCGACAAAAAACTATACTTATATTGAACCTGCTCCTATGGTATCATAAAATTCATGTACCTAATATATTATCCTAATGATTACGAGCACGTTTAAAAGATTAACATTCCTAACATTTAAGATATTTGGATGTACGCTGGGATGCACAAATTCTTATAGCAAGTACATTTTTTAATTTCCTATATAGTAGCAGATATATTTTCTACAGCTTTCTACAAGACTTCACATCTCTACTGTATAACATTCTAAGCAAAGCAGCCAGGGGAGGATTTCAAATAACTGGTAGGTTTTAGAAGGTTAGAAGGATTTGTTACTATTAGGAGACCTGACTGGAAGACTGGTAGAATTCTTATGTTCACCTACTTCTTAATCTAGACATTTAAAGAACTCGTCAAAATATTGTTTCTAAACGGGTAAATAACTTCTAAACCTAAGCATGTGATCCCATTAATTTTCAACGACGCGTTTCTCTACCTATGTACACATCTTAATATATTATATGAATGAAATATATAACTCTATCTCTGTACTCATTGCCCAAGAATACAGAAATGCTTATATATTTTTACATTTAATATTGAAGCATAATTATATACAATTGATAAAATAAATCTATATTTAAATGTAATAAACAATAACACATGCACTTAATCAAAATATAAAATATACTGTGTTTATAAACGACGCATAATTTTGAAATACGGTTTTATATTTTTTTATAAAAACAGTATAAGTTATATATATTTATACTCATTCATATCTTTTATAGTCTGTCCAGCAACCACTTTATTATATACAATATCTATTATATGTTAACATACAAGTACCTACAAAAGATTATTTCTTCGTTGTATATTATTTACGGTTATAATCTTAATCTAAGTATTGGATACACGAATATTTTGATTGTACAGTATAGGAGGTATAGCATATAAATATTTTTTACGACACGTTAAATATAAATCGAATCTATTACGACTGTACATATATATTATGCTTACTTAATTAGTGAAGATTGATATTAAAATTCTTATCTACTAGAATATATGAGTTTCTACCACAGAATACTAATCACAATGACAAATAAGTACGTCTAATATTACATACCGGAGTTTTTCTGTGATTGCTTTTATACACTTCTTAAATGTATGTATATTTTTATGGGTAGGATTAATTTAAATATTGCTACGTAGGTATATATAAAAAGCGGTTAATAGTTATGTAATTATAATGATTAATATATTTAAATAGATAGATTTTTAAACAAGCCATTCGATGGCTGGTTTTGCTTGCAAAGGTGTGGTGTAAGTGTGGTTAGGTCACAGGCTACAGAGTGTAGAGTCTGAGGGCGGTATCGATATTACTTCCGGTGTTTTGATGGTTTTGATTCGCTGGAAGGAAACACATAATATTAAAATTAGAATTAGTAATATTACACAATATTAATAATAATGTCATTCTAGCCAAATTTCGTCAACGGCGGACAGTCTTAATAGAGATTAGCCACCTGCGCAGGACATATTATAGTGCACTAGTGTGTGCGTAAACGCAGAAGCTCTTTCTATACCATCACTCTCATGATGCGATGCGACACGACCCGAAAGAGGCCACGTACAGGACCGACGATCTTTCCGAGACACGGGAGTATAATACAGATGCTTTACAGAAAAGATCCAAAATCACTTTTGGCCCGATCCGGGATTTTAACCCAGAACCTCGTTCGCTCCGAGTGAACACGCTACCGCTAGTGGCATATATTGGAACTATGTGGGACGTTTAAATCTTTATATTTAGTATTAAATCCATTCAATCAAATTGGTGAGTTTCAAAGAAATAATAATAAAAAAAAATCTTGGGGCAACTAACACACGCTCATTTGATCCAAAAGCAACCAGACCACTGATAACAAACATATATTTCTTATTACTAAAATATAATTAAAGATAAATTACATCCAGCCCCGGAACGAATAATGCTACTCTTTACACAAAGATCTGTCTTGGGTGGGGACCGATCCCACGACCTCGTGCTTAGCAGTCAGCATCACTAACCTCTAGACCAACAGGTCATCGTAACAGCTATAAAATGTCCACTGCTGGACAAATTCCTCCCCCAAGAATTATGTTGAAGGGATATGCCATAATCGCCACGCTTATCAACCGGTTTGGCGATCGCAGTATAGTGGTCATACTAATCTCAAAAATGTGAAATCATAAATTTAATCGTCCGGCGGGTCTCGAACCTGCACCATCTACTAATCCGGGGGTTGGTAGATGGTGCTGGTCCGAGACCCGCCGGACGATTAAATTTATGATTTCCCATTTTTGAGATTAGATAAACGCTTTGCATTGCGAATAATGCTATAAAATTCAAATGGTCATAGTACTCAGAAAGAAGCTGCTGTCCTTTCCCTGGTAGATATTCTCTCGGGTCGACTTCTACGCCTCCCACAGGATAAGATGGGTTGATGATATTCTGATATTAGCCGCCGTCACCACACAACATCAGGGCAGTCAAATACAATTATAAAATGATGTTTAAGCCTCACCGTAGCACAATTCCCAGGTGTAATCAAGAACTTGTATATGATATAAACGGGAATGCAAGAGACTGTAGTCCCGGTCATGATCCAGCCCACTGTGATGGACCAGGCGGGGTACGTGTACTCGCCCCCCAGCATCTCCTCGTGAGCCAGCACTGAGAACACGAACAGCACCAACAGGAACACCGGACTGGAAACAAAGTAATTATGTTCATTGTCATCTTGATTTATTTATTTAACATTATTAGGAAGACCAACAGCTTACAATAACTTAATAGATTAGGTATACACAACAGTTAGCCATTTATAGGTCTCCACGAATATGAATTCGGATATAAGTTAGATGTGTGTCGTATAAGGATCAAACAAATGATTATTGGACATTAAATTTCGAGAAAAAGTCTTGACTGAGCTGCTGTCTCACTGATTCTGGATTCAAATTAAAAATATCAAAATCAAATTTCTTAGTATTTACGTTTAACTAATTACTCGCCCGCCACAGGAAAGCATTTTGGCGATATTTAGTAGATACTAATGGAAGATGGATTGGAGTATGGTGTCTTACTACTTTCGTGGGAACGTTGAAGTGGATATTTGAAATTAGATAATATATAGTTAATTAATTTTTTTTTTGCCGTCAAATTGTTTGAAGTTTAAGATTTTAATAATTATTTTAATGCATTGTTATGTACAGAATTTTACGTAATTCCTTCCGGCGAGAAAACAAATACCGCTAAAGAAAAAAAACACAGTGTTACCTCACTCTTATGTCTTATTTGCACACTCACTTTTCAGAGATTTTTCATACAATCTTCTCCCGACAATAACGAACACATAAAAGAAAGATTTATTCAATTTGGTGCAGTCGTTTGAAAGTTATGAGCGTACAACTATTTCAGTGATTAATTTTTATTTATACAGATATGGTAGACATGGAAGTTGAATGGAGTAGGTAAAATATCATTATGACGTCACTCACTTAGACTTAGCCTTGTAACACAGCCAATCTATCAGCCGGTGGCATATAAAGCACAATCTGTAGCATTCAAGTGCATAGTTGTACAGACGCCAGCACATCAAGCTACCCCAATCTGTCAAATTTCCCCAATTGAAAGTGAACCTTATGCTTAAGTGATAAAGTTGAAAGTCTATAAAAGAAATTTGACAGATTGGGGTAGCGGGATGTGCTGGCGTCTGTACATATTATAAAATTGTGGCCCCGCGTCTTTGCAACATGCCAGCGAGGCCACACCCAAAATACAGCATATTTTGGGTTTGGCCTCGCTGGCATGCTGCACAAGTATTAGTGTTATTAGATTTATGCTATTCTTGTCATGTGGCATTGTCATTTCACGTATGCCAACATTTTTTTTAGAGCAAATTTTGCAATAAGGTGATGCGGCGTGATGGTATGCCTTCTATGGTCGCTTTTAATCCCAGGAGCATCACCATTCCCATTAGAAACTTTATCACTTCGTTTTTGAAGGGGCTGTACATTTATTGGCAATATTGCTGGGAAAATTCCCCCTCTCTTTTCTTGGGAAAGTTTTTCATCCTGGCATTTTTTTATATACCTGGATAGAGTACACGAGTACGGTTATTGCAACTGAATTAGGTCAAAAAAGAGACGCTTATTTTAAGTCACTGGATGTATAGGTACATATCCAGTCCATCATTTGATTTCTTAATTAAATATAAAATTATATCTAAAAAGTAGGGCACAACCAAAATACTTAAAGTCCTAAATAAAATGTTTGGCATACCTGATGTAAGACCAGCAAGCTCTCCAGAACCATCCCGGCTTATGCCCCAGCATGGTCCTCACATCTTCAGAGAACCTATCCACTCCGTATACCCAACACACCCCAGCTGCTTCTGCGAAGACCACGAATAGTATAGCCAGGCCAGGGCCGTAGACATTGAGGAGATCCACCAGGTATACGCCGCCCTGTTAGGAAGTCGAAAATATATTCGTAAATGATTTACCAGCATGCCTTACAGGCTTCACTGGTTGAAGGAAATCGAAGAGGCGTTTACTATTATCCTCACGAGTTAAGCAACTAACCGTTTCCGATACGATTTCGTCAAGCCTAACGTCTTCGTTAAGCTTGAGAAAACCGTAACGAAAAAAGCATCGTTAGCACTCTTTCTGACAGAACTTTCTCAGCGTCGGGTTCTCAGTATCAAAATATTCGTGTATACAAAATACTTAGATTGATATGCTGTATATATTTACAACAGCAAAAATAAGAGATGAAATAATTATTAATTAATTAATTATGAATTATGCAGACCTTTTACTAAACTGACTTTGACATCTAATAAGAGTTATATAATGTGTATTAAAATATTCAATAAGATTCCTAATAATTTTAAATCAATGACATTTTCTAAATTTAAAAAAGAGTTAACGCGGTGGCTTGCTGAAAAATGTTTCTATAGCATTCATGATTTCTTTGAATTTAAATTATAAATTGACATTATATTGTTAGATTGTGCTTTTAAAAACAGTAATGTATTTAGCTTATAGTAAGAGCAAAACATAGTGGGCCATGATTAATTTATAACACCTTTAATGTACCTGTGTTTGTTGTCAAATAAACATTATTATTCTTAATAATGTGCACAAACTTTCTAGGCGTTTGGTGAAATGAAAATAAGGTAATTAAAATAGTGGTATAATGAATGTTCGGAAACACAATACTTCGAACAAATGTTATTTCGGCTACGTGTAACTTTGGTGAAAAGTTTTTCGACCAAATGAAACATTTATTATAGGAGGTGATTTTAACATTAATATACTTTCGAATAAAATAAAATCTAAAATAAAACTTTTTTAAACCTTATGCATGAATACAAGTATACACAACCTGTGAACACACCTACACGTATCTCAACATGTCTCGATCTAATATTTACCAATTTTGAGTACACAAACATGTATACAACTGTAGAAGATTACGGCTTTTCTGACCACAGTATCACTATTTTACACATCGTATTAACACAAAAACCAACGGTAGCTTCATGGATTATTAAAAAAAGATTATTTTCTAATGAAAACGTACAGATATTTAAAACTAAACTACAGGAAATTAAATGGGCTGAAATAATAATAAAGGGAAATAATATTAATCAAAATTACAAAGCATTTAATGACACACTTGTTAATATTCTAAATCAATACATGCCTCTCCGTAAAATAAAATTAAAACGATCATTTAAAAAATATTGGTTAACTGTTGGTATTAAGAAATCTTGTAAACATAAAAGATTACTCAAAATTTTTATAAGTAAATCTAATAACCCAACCCTAACCAAATTCTTTAAAAAATATGAAAAAGTATTAAAAACCACAATAAACCTACCTACCTCTAAAAAATTTCATTACAAAAATAAAATGATGACATCGAACAATAAAGTTAAGACAATGTGGAGTATAATTAACGAACGTACTAATAAAAAAATTAAAAAAGACAAAGTTAATATAACATTATGCACAAACAATGTCGAAACTTCTGAGCCTAAGAAAGTGGCCAATATCTTAAATGAGTTTTTTGTTTCCATAGGGGAAACCAACATCTATCCACCATTACATACCACTAACATTAATTTACCTACGCTATGTAATAGAGAAAATTCTATTTTCTTAAAACCTATGGAACCATACGAAGTAAATAAAATAATAAAAGACCTAAAAAACAAGAAAAGTCATGGATTTGACGAGCTCCCTCCATATCTAATCAAACAATGTGCTGATGAATTGACTTTACCATTTTACTTAATAATAAACCAGTCTTTCGAAGAAGGTATTTTTCCTAACCTATTAAAAAAATCTATAATTAAACCAATACACAAGAAAAACTCCAAGTTAGACCCAAATAATTACCGACCAATTGCCTTGTTACCAACAGCCTCTAAAATTATCGAAAAAGCCATGTACTACAGAGTAAACAATTTTTGTGAGAAATATAACATATATAATGACTCTCAAAATGCCTTCAGAAAAAACCGTTCCACAGAATTAGCAGTTTATAAGTTCATGCAGTCAGCTCTCAATAAAATAAATTCAAAGAAATATGCATTAGGATTATTACTGGACATGACAAAGGCCTACGACCGAGTACAATTTAATATATTACTACAAAAATTATATAACATAGGTATCCGAGGAAAATGCCATGAATGGTTCGTATCCTATTTAAATCAACGTGAGCAACAAGTAGAAATAGAATCGTACAACCAACTAACAAAAGAAATAGAATTAATTAGGTCAAAAAAAAAGTTATAGAAGCTTCTATACCACAAGGCAGCGTTTTAGGCTGTTTCCTATTCCTTGTATATATTAATGACCTCCCGGATTATATAAAAGAACCAAGCATCCTATTTGCAGATGATATCTCAATAATTACTTCATGTGATAGTAACTCTAACCCGAATGACAAATTACAAAACCTATTAGAAGACACAACAACCTGGATGACAGCCCACAACTTAGAAATTAACTATAATAAAACAAAAATAATAACCTTTCACCAGACAAAAAAGACAATTAAATGTAAATTTTTCCTACAAAAATAATGAAATAGAAGTTGTCACTACGGCCACCTTATTAGGAGTCGAAATAGATTCGCATATTAATTGGAAACCTCATGTCGATAAAATAAGAGCCAAATTGTCAAAATTCTCATATTATTATGCATTACGTGAAATTAAGAAAACTACTGACGTAAAAAATGCAGTAGTTGCGTATTACGCATATGCACACGCGTGGCTAAAGTATGGTATCATCTTATGGGGCAACAGTACTGACGCGCATTCATTATTTGTCTTACAAAAAAAACTTATTAGAATAATAGCAAATATTGACCAACAAGAAAGCTGCAGACCCCACTTTCAAGATCAACAAATCCTCACATTACCCAGTATCTACATCTTAGAACTATGCAAATTTGTACGTGCACATCCAGACTTT
Source organism: Pseudoips prasinana (assembly GCA_951640165.1). Lineage (NCBI taxonomy): Eukaryota > Metazoa > Arthropoda > Insecta > Lepidoptera > Nolidae > Pseudoips > Pseudoips prasinana. The sequence continues at coordinate 8,165,517 of OX621259.1, read as the reverse complement.
TACAGCAAAAGAGATGACATTCAAAAGAAATATTCATTTAGACACAAAAATAGGCTAAACCTACCTAATTCACAACTAGAAATGCATGCCTCTAGTACCCTAGTTATGTCCATAACAGTATACAATAAGTTACCTGAAAATATAAGAAACGAAACCAAAATAAAGAAATTCAACTAAAAATTAAAACAATTCTTATTAAATAAAACATATTACGATTTAAGTGAATTTTTCAATGATAAATTCAAATAAATTAATTAATCCAAAACGTGAATTATAATAATAATATATATATCAAAATGTTTTTTATTTTTTTTTATTCTATCAGTTAAACTATTCCTGCATAAAAGATGAAAACATTTAGTTATCCATTTAAATATTAATGCGCCCTTCCTCCTCTCTCCTACACTTATGCTGTGCCCGACAGGGTCTACAAATGATACTTACCAATGTACAACTTACCACCTATTATAAAAACTTTGTAGAACGCAATAAAGTATTGAGTATTGAGTATCGGAGTAACGAATAAAACCAATTAATAACACGGTAACTGATACAGTGGCAGACGTGACTTCGGTGAAATAGAAAAAACTAAACTATAGAAGTTGAAAAGTTTTAGGTGAAATGAAATTCGCTCAAATATTTTTCGAACTTATGATAGGTAACCATATACAACGAAGAAACTAATAATTTATGTAGGTACTTGTAAGTTAAATTGCGTTAAATTGCCCATACGAATAAACGAAAAAGTATCGATGGCACTCGTTCTCCGATCCTATTAGTAGACAGTGGCACTCATAGCCAGATGGTCTCCCTGGTCTGTCAGTGACTGGCGAGGTTCAGCAACTAGGCTCGCGGTCAGTCCATAGATTAGTGACCGCCAAAGAGCTTTCATTTCTGACCGTCTCCGTGCTTCGAAAGGCATGTTAAACTGTCGGTCTCACTTGTAGCCATTAGGCAACAGTCATTAAGCCATGTCAGAAGCAGCGGCTTGAACAACTATGACACTAGGGTAACGTAGACGGTGATAAATGAAAATCATTGTTCTTCAAATTTCCGCGAGAAGTGAAGCAAATATATAACCTATAAATAAGTAACAAAAGTTGATCTCATTCGTCACTTCGGGGCCGCAGGTAGTATCCTCCCCAATATATTACAGCAACACGTTATCGCGAATGTATTCACTGCATAATTCATCCCCATCATTTAGAGGGATGACCTGGCATCGCAGCCACTCCACTCACAGTATTTAGGGCTTTGTTTGCTTTCATTTACTACGCTCTGATTACAAGAGGCAAAGAGTTCGTATAATCTTACTAGCTTATTTACAAACATAGTACGAAAGAATGTTAAGATACATAGAGTACACTTTATTGCACTTAAAAACATGACTTAAAAATAAGCAAATACAGGGACAATAAAACAACAAATGTCGCGTGTTCGAGTCCCGCGCCGGACAACTATTTGTGTGACCCATAAATAGTTGTTCTAAGTCTGGATGTAATTTGTGTCCGTCTATTATATGTTTGTAAAGTACCCCGCGACACAGGGATTAAAAAAATCCTAATGCGGGCGACGTCTTTAAAAAAAAATCGACGGACTTATCGCTTTGTAGCGATCTGTTCCAGACAACCGTTGAGTGGACAAGAAAAAAAGTAAGACAGAAAAGGCGGTAGTTGTAAGTGTACCTAGTGCCTGTCAAATGTTTAAAGTTATATTTTAAATACTAATAAAACTATACTATACAAACAATAATATTGTTTGTATAGTATAGTTTTATTAGTATTTAAAATATATATCTATCTATATATGTATCTATTTAATTAAGAACCTATGAAAAAGGAGGTTACGAAAAGCAGTTAAGAGATAAAAAAATAAATTATAAACATAATTTAAAGGGATAAAAAAGTGGTTTTTTAAAGAAGTTTTGAAAGAAGTCACCTAAACAACACGCTATACACTCCATGGACGAAATCTCAGCATTTTAAATGAATTAATAGATATCTAACAAACTAAAATTTTTGTTCACATAACTTTTGCTAAATAGAAATTCAATTATGACAAATCTCTTGCCACCCAAAAGACAAAACGGTACATGGTTCCTGCAAGTTTGGTATCTGTTTATACAAGGTTAAGGAAAATTAAGGAGCTTTATTTGCCCGTGGTACTAAACATTTTGAAGAACATCAACATGGAAACCAAACAAAATAAATAAACTTTACATCGAAAATTTCGATGACGCATTCTGAATTTCTCAAACTCGGTTTTATTTTATGTGTTGTTCCCTAACTTCGATATACAAGAAGTCATAGTTGTTTTACGTATAGTTTGTACAATTTTATTCAGTTTGGTGATCTTCGGGGGAGCCTTTATTCAGCAGCGGACGCCTTTCGGCTCATATGAGTGAGTGAGTGGTAAATACTTGTTCTAAGCCTTGTTTTCGTAAACTGCTTCCTGTTGGGATTGGTTTCACTATTGCGCCATTAGATTAGTTAAAAACGGTAAGCCACTTTTTATATTTCTCGGGTTATCATGGCATATTTCACCCTTTACCTTTAGACATTCATCATCATAATAGCAGTAAGAAGTCCTCTACCGAACAAAAGCCTACCCCAAGAAACATTTCTGGGATATGCCATAATCGCCAAACTTGGCAGGCGGGTTGGCGATCGCAGTATGAAGCTGTTGCCCGTCCTCTGGTAGATATTCCTCAGGTCGACTTCTACGCTCCCCACAGGATGAGATGGGGTGATGATATTCGCTGCCGTCACCACACGGCTAATGGAGATTCATAGTGTAATCTTTGATTTATTCAGTACATTGATTCATTCGTCTTGGAATTGTTCTAAATTACTACGCTACCATTTCATCGTAGAATGGCGTAGCCGCGTAGCACTATTTACCGCGAAAGAACTCGTAGCGCGTAGTATTTGAGAATCGCGTAGTTTCTCGTATCCACAGAAGTAATAATAGGTATATTTCGTAACTGTACGGTATTCGGTACCCTCGTAACTTTACGTGGAAATTAATATGAAGCTATGAATATTATGAAGGCTGACTCAGCATTCCTGGTACGTTGCGCACTAGACATCTACCGGTGGACACGGGGTTCGAATATCATGTATTGAGTATTTTTAATTTTATATGATTTTTAGGCGCTCATAGCTAGATGCTCTCACCGTTCCCTAAGCGATCGGCAAGGTTAAGTAACTAGGCTCGAGGTCAGTCCATAGATGGGTGACTGCCAAAGCGGTTTAATTTCTGAGCGACTCCGTGATTCGGAGGGCACGTTAAGCTGCCGGTCCCGGTTGTAGTCCTTAGACAACAGTCGTTAAGCCATGTCAGAGGCCTACTGGGCGGCTTGAACAACTCTGACACTAGGGTAACCACTGCCCATACGATAAGAAAGTAAGTATGATTTTTGTTAGACGTCGCGTTATAACATATGGGTTCGGAGTCGATTTTTCCTTTTATGTTCGGCTATTCCTATAGACCCTTATTTTGTCCCCGTTAGTGATATTTAGTAATAAGTAGCTTTTCTTTAACTCAACTATGTCTCTTTCGAAAAGACCAGCATCCTCAGTTGAGTTGTTCAAGATGACTGTTACACTTCGACTTGGCTTGGACAGTGTTGATCCCTATAGTCCGGAGCTCAGGGATACTTGGACTATACCAGTTATATGTAGTTGATTGGAGTTAACTAGTAGAGCGGTTAACCAATCATATTAATACAAGTTATTCATTTTCTCTTTTTATTTCTTAATAATTTACATTAAGTTGAAACATTACAATACAATCAAAATGTAAAATATAAAATAAGACTAACAAAAAATAACACACATAGGGGTCAAGAATACATTACTACATTTGTCGTTTGTTATTTATGAACTCATTAATAGTATGGCTTTCTTCAATAAATATACCTTCAATTTGTTTTTAAATAAGTTAACTCTGTGTATCATTTTTAATTCTATTGGCAGCTTGTTATATAAGATGACAAATTGTACTCTGGGACTTAAGAGCCTACCTCGAAAATAATGACCGAAATCTCCGCGTGAGGTCTGAGCGGGATCATATGATTACTTTATGAACGCGTGTTCTGATATAGCAATACTGTGTGAAAAATTACTCGCTTTTTTGGGTTCCGTACCCATAACGTAAAACAGGACGCTGTTACTAAGACTCCACTGTCTGTCTGTCTGTCACCAAGCTGTATCTCATGAATCGTGATAGAAAGTTGAAATATTCACATACATGTATGTATGTATTTCTGTTGCTGTTATATCAACAAATATTAAAAACAGCATAAAACAAATATTTAAGTGGCTCACATGCAACAAACGTAATATTTTAGCCTAGTATTGATAACAGCAACATGTAGACGCTTGAAATATTCACAGAAACGTTAACTATAAATTCACTTTTAAAATAAATAATAAAAATAAAATAATATTTAAAGGGGTTTCCATCCAACAAAACGTGATTTTTTTTGCATTTTTATAGATAATGGTACGCAACCCTTCGTACGCGATTCCGTCTCGCTCTTGGCTGATTTTGATTTGAATAATATCATACAACCGACTTCGATTCTTCTTTATCATAATCGATTAAAACATAATATGCAACCATCTCGAAAGCACATAAAAAGAGAAATATCAAAATCATTTCATAAGCAACAAAAACATAAAGTTAAGTTGATGACCTCCTCGTTTCAGAAGTCGGCTAAAAAGGATAATAATTCTTGACTTAGCCCATGTAGAAAATCTCTTGATCTTTTAATTTTGTTCGGTCATGAGTTACGAACGGTCATATCATAAAGCAATAACGTTTTGTGCTGACGCGGCGCACCCTGGCTGTAACCTTTCACTTATCGTACTAAATGTTGCTCCAATGGAGAATCTATATTAGTGCTATATGTAACCTCAAACCTTAGAATACTGCGATAAGTTACATGATTTTAGAGTCAATACATACATTATTTGTTACTTTCTTAGTATAGCGGTACGGTGTTCAATAGCAGATAATGAGGTCCTGGATTCAAATCCCGGGTCGAACAAAATAATGATTTTGTGAATTTTTTGTTTAGATAAAGAAAATTTCTCAGTATCAGTTTGAAGACTGGAAGTTGGCGGTATCACACCTCCGTGCCTCGGAGCGCGCGTAAAGATGACGGTACTGTACTGACCTCTTTCCGGTCGTGGAGTTAGTCGTACACATACACTACCATGCTTTTGAAAAACTGAGCGTCTAAACTAAAAACATGTTTGTAAAAGCCTCCCTCTATACAGAGAAAGACACTAATGCGGACGTTGTCTTCAAAAATATTATAAGATAGTCATAAGTTTCACACATGTTTTCTACCATAGACAAGATCGGCATGCATTTTCCCACATAAAGACATTGGTGGTGTACATATTGATGTACACAATTTTTGTAAGCAGTTATAATAGCTAGATGTGGGTTTTATTCAGTTTACAATTTCATTTGAATTGTCTGCAAATTGGTTGATTAGAAGTTGAGAATTGTTAATAGAAGGCATCAAAAATAAAGAAGAGAGGTGGAAATAATATTTCTATTCGTTCGGAAATGCGTCGACCCGCTAAGGAGAAACTTTATGTGATATTAATTATGGCTGTTATTATTTATATCATCATCATGTCAGCCAAAAGACGTCTACTGGTGGACAAAGGCCTTCGGCGGCTTCCAGTGACCCTCCCAAGATCATCGGTCCATCTTCTGATCTGGTAGGGTGCCTACCCAAGATGCGTCTTATAGCATATCTCCTCAAATTATTAATATAAAACCTTTGTTTGTTTTAGAAGAAACTTTAGTTCTTACGCATGCTCTTTTTGTTTCCTATACTGCCGGACTTTCTATAAATCCTTCGTTCTATACAAAGAGAACCTTGAAATATTGGTCTACCTTGGAAAGTCACGTGACATATTTGTTAAATCCACATCCAATATATCTGTATTTGTAATGTACCTATGTTTGCAATAAATAATTAAATTGAATTAAATTAAATTTAATAAAAAAATCATCATCATAACAGCTGTAAAATGTCCACTGTTGGACAAAAGCCTCCCCAAGAGTCATTTTGGGGGATATGTCATAATCGCCACGCTTGGCAGACGGGTAGGCGATTGCAGTATGATGGTCATTCATGATACTCAGAGAGATACTGCTGCCCTGTGAGATATTCTGTCTGACATTAGCCGCCGTCACCACACAGCTTTAAAAAAAATAATTACGCAAATCATAATTTATAACTAACTTACGTAGGTGGTGGTGGGAAGTGCGCAGATGTAGATGAATAGTAACAGCACAGCTACAAATGACTCCCGATGCCTGCCCAGTACCCTGGGGTACTCATCGCATAGGGCCGTGGTGACTGCTTCCAAACCTACAGGAAAAATTTAATACATTGTTAGTTTATCTTCAAAAAACACGGACGCAGGAAGGTAAAGTGCAACATTTTTACCCCTGGAAGACACGTGCTGTAAATCCAATTTTTATATTTATCTTTTTTAATATTATATAAAATCTAGGTTGATGTAGTCATGTTTTAGATATAACAGTTGTTTAAAAATCTACCCTTAACTTTCTTCTCTTGATTTTGCGTGTAAATATAAAATAGAATTTGCCTACCCATACGAAATCTACTTGTCGTGCAGATACTACGGGTAGTACGTTCTGGAGACTGTGTAGAATAACAGCCAACGCCATGTCAGTGGTTATAATGGCATCATGAAAATCGTCCTACAGCTTACGTAAACAAGACGCTAACAAGGTCAACGTATGTCGACTGAAGTAAGTAGCATCGACGTAGCTTTGACACTTGAGACGTTACGAGAGAGAATACTACGCCAGAAATACTGGCTACGAGAAACTACTACGTAGAAAGTACTACGTGGCTACGTCATTCTACGATGAAGTCATATTATTTACTATCGGATTCAATTCAATTCAATTCAATTTATTTATTCACACTAGATAGAGTTAATATGATAATTAGGTAAATTACATTATATGGTCCTTATAATCTATTTAGCCTGTATTAGGCATGTGAATACATTTTTATTATCTATAAATAAAATTAAAAGTTAAAAATTGTTAACGTCACGGAATTCAAACCTACATCAAAATGTCAACCAATTCAAATAAAATGTCAAATTATTAATACATATTACATAGATTATGTCAAGTCAGAGACAACCACATCATTTCTGATCCACTCTTCCACAGAGTATATCATTCTGTCTAACAATATTTTCTTTAGTATTCGTTTGAACCTTATTAGTGGAAGTTGTTGAATGATTGATGGGAGTCTGTTGTACACTTTTACACACATTGCGAAACAGTTTTTATTAAATAGGGTAGTTGTTGGTAGAATATCTAAGACTAGCCGTTCCCCCCGTCTTGTATTTCGAGGGTATATATCCTTCGCTTTTTGAAATAGTTTAAGGTTCGTTTTAACAAATACGCAAATTTCAAATTGCGATAGAGTAACGACGAGAAGTTAAAATAACTATTAATTGATACTTGTAATGTATTTGTATTAAAAGGATTATTTAATAAATATACTAAACATAACCTTAATGAGTTTCTATTTAAAGTTTGTAGTATGATAACACTTTTTTATCGTACTCGTGAAACAAATGTTCGTGTAGAAACCAGCAGATGTGAACATTGTCACAGTTCTCAGATTATAATAAATGGATAATATGCAAACATGGTCATTATCGTGATTGATTTTCATTAAATACACGAATACGTGTTTTTAATGAAACTTGCCTTACTTAGAAACAATTAATACGACTGGTCTGTTGCCCTAGTGTTTAGTGACCCTAACTGCTAAGCCTGAGCTCGTGAGTTCGGTCTCCACCCAAGACTGATCGTTTTGCGATGAGCACTATTATTTGTTCTGTATCTAGGTGTAATCATCATCTTAAGCCTCATATCATCTACTGCTGGACTAAAGCCTCCATAGGCTAGTAAACTGTTGGCACTGCTGCCCGACTACCTTAGTCGCCTTTTATTACACTGTTGTTATTTCTAGGCCGGAAAACGGCTAAGGTGTTTGGGTGTGATGACGGGCCTGTTGGCGTGGTTGACAAATGCTTGATTTTCACGCCGGAGGTCGTGGGTTCGATTCCCACCCAGGACAGATATTTGTGTGCATGAACATGTCTGTTTGTCCCGAGTCTGGGTGTAATTTATCTATATAAGTATGTATTTACAAAAGAAAAATAGTATATGTAGTATATCAGTTATCTGGTTTCCATAGTACAAGCTCTGCTTAGTTTGGGATCAGATGACCGTGTGTGCATAATGTCCCAGGATATTATTATATAGGAGATTGAACCCTTGAACCATGTAAGCCCTCAGATGCATATTTGCGCAAACTTATATTTATGGAACGAGCTGGTATAGCAGGCCCTTAAATCACGACAATCATGTGCCGTGTGTAAACAATGTGCCAGGATGTTATTATTAATTTTGTCTATAACATGTATGTATTTGACGGGTCTGTTGGTGTGGTTGGCAAATACATGCTTTTCACGCTAGAGGTCGTGGGTTCGATTCTAATCCAGGACAGATATTTGTGTGCATTAACATGTCTGTTTGTCCTAAGTCTGGGTGTAATTATCAGTTATAGTATATCAGTTATCTTGTTTCCATAAATTAAGCTCTGCTTAATTTGGGACCAGATGGCCGTGTGTAAATAATGTCCCAGGATATTATTATTATTATTATATTATTATTTGGAAATATATAAGTATGTTTATAAGTTGTCTGATTACCATTTTTAACGAAACATAGCTAAGAACCATTGCAAGGAAACTGGCTTTCAAATGAAAAAATTCGGAATGAAATCGGTCCATCATGAGCTACGTAGGTCATAATTTATAAAGTTTAACTTGGGTAAAACCGCGGGGCACAGCTAAATACCATATTTTTGACGTAGTACAAAATCGCTTCTTGACTTCTGAGGACCCCTACCCGAAAATCGTAACGAGATATTAAAATACAAATTTCGCGTTCTGTAGCACCATTAACCGCAAATGCTATTGAGTTCCGAATATAAACTTTTCTGTTAAAATAATAATGACAAAAATAAGTTCTGAAAGTGAACACTTCTTTATTCGCGTTGAGAACTTTTTGGGTAACCAAAAATCATTAAACTTGCGTCATCGTCACCGAACGCTTTCCATGAGCTATATTTATATTGCGTCTATATGTATGTGTACTTCTTGGATGAAGAAAAAGCATCATCATAACAGCTGTAACATGTCCACAGCTGGACAAAAGCCTCCCCAATAATCATTTTAGTGGAATATGCCATAATCGCCACGCTTGGCAGACGGGTTGGCGATCGCTGCGAGCTGCTGTTCGTCCTCTGGTGGATATTCCCTCGGGTCGACTTCTACGCCCCCTACGGGATGGGATGGGATTACTGATATTCGCCGGCGTCACCATGTACAGCAAGCTGTATGTATATTGTGTTTATAGTATATTTTAGGTGAACAAAATCATGGAACTCGCGTCATCGTCACCGCACGCTTCCCACGAGCTTTATGTATACTGTGTATATAGATAGATATACCTCCGTGCGTTATACAATGTACTTACTAGAATTATGCAGAATTTAAAGTGATTATTTCATGTAATTTGTAACCATGTCAGCCCAGGTCACGTCATGAATATGTGTAAGTTTAAGGGTATTATTATAAGGGTTCTATTCTATAAAGAGAACTGTGCCCCGCGGTTTTACCCGCGTTAAACTTTATAAATTTAAGCCTATGTGTAATTCGGCTATATAAGCTATATTACTACAAAGTTTTATCAAAATCCGTCCTGTAGTTTTTGTGTGAAAGAGTAACAAACATACATACATACTCATAAACTTTCGCATTTATAATATTAGTAGGATTATTTCCACTTCTGTCTGCAGTCCCAAAGACTGTCCCGCATGTTTCTCTTTCTCTATGATGTTGTTGAAACCCATATCTTTGCTCATGAACTGCACTTCAACGCCAATGGTGTCAGATTATACCTACTAGAGGATATAATGTCCTATCCTATTGTTAGTTTGACTGGTTTACACTAGTATTGTTATTATTTCTAAAATACATTCAACTACTTATAAACTCAACTACATAAAAAAGCAATTTATTTTATTATATTCGACAGCTTAGTGCACCTACCGTAGTCTTTCCGCACTACCCATAGATTGACTGGTAGGTAGATAATGCCTATGGCATTAAGTCCGCCTATGTACAATATTCTTTATGCTAAAGTTCAAATATATAAATAAATTACTTACCTCCAAAAGTGCTATCCAGCCCCAGGGTGATGAGCATCAAGAAGAATATGATGGCCCAGAACACAGAGCCCGTCATCGTGGCTATGGCTTCCGGGTACACGATGAAGACCAGCCCGGGACCTTCCAGGCCCACCTCCTCTATGCTCTTGTTTTGGACGTGGGCCATATATCTAAGGAAAAATATATTAGACAGACATAGATAGTTTCCCTCACCGGTCCGTAAGTGATCGGTGAGGGAAAGCACCTAGGCACGCGGTCAGTCTATTGATGGGTGACCGTCAAAGTGGTTTCATTTCTGAGCAACTTCGTACTTCGCAGGGCACGTTAAGCTGTCGGTCCCGGTTGTTCTTGTTAGAAAACAGTCGTTAAGCTATATCAGAGGCCTACCGGGTGGCTTAAACAACTGTGACGCTAGGGTAACCACTGCCCACAAGATAAAGAATAAGAGTAGAAAAGTCTGAAGGAAATGGAGGGTAACTCTGTTACCTAAAAATAGTAGGACGTTGATCATCTTGAGAGCTGGTTTGTTTCGTTTACTCTAATGTAAAATCACAATTGAATGAAACACATGAAAAGGTACAGTAAAGGTATTTTTTTAATGACAACGCCCGCACTAGTTAATTTTTCCTTGTGTTGCGGAGTACTTTCCAAACATAATTGACGGACACAAAGGACATCCAGACTCAGAAGTACTATTTATTAGTCACACAAATAATTGTCCTGCGCGCGAATCGAACCCGGCTCCTGAAGCGGCGAGGCGACTGTCTTAACCGGTTTGCGTTACAGTACCAAGTCATTAGAATGCTCATTATTTTCTAAGCCGTCAACCACAAAGCCAGGCATCTATCGTCCAGCAAGTTTCCAAGCCCACAGATAATGTAAAAGTCTATCCTTACATTGTCTGTGGGCATGAGCTAGTGGACTTAAAATAAGGTCTGAAACGGTAGATGCGTAAGTGTGTGGTCGACAGACTAGAAAATAATGAGTCTTCTCAGTTTTAAGGTTAACTAAACTAAGTAGAGGTAGGGCACAGCGTTCATTCGCTCGAAGAGCAGCCCGACTGGGGAAGTACCGCCACCTTACAGAAGACATTCCTTAATAATGACATTAATCATTTTAATGTTGTGTTTCCGAGTGTGACCAGGTCACCAGAGCTCATTGGGGTGGGCGGAAGGGTCAGTAACACTTGTTTGCTGACTTTTAAAGGCCGGCAACGCACCCGCGTCACCTCTGGTGTTGCGAGTGTCCATGGGCGGTGGTGATCACTTACCATCAGGTGACCCACTTGCTCGTTTGTCGCCCTGTGATATAAAAAAAAAACTTACCCCAATACAGAGAAGATAACAAAGCCTGCAAGGAAGCTGGTCAAGCAGTTGATGGAGGAAGTTATGAGGGCATCTCGGTAGCAGTTGTTGTTGAACTTGTTGTAGCTCGACAGCGCTAGTAGCGTTCCGAACCCGGGACCCAGCGAGAAGAAGATCTGTGAGGCAGCGTCTATCCACACCTGCGCCAAATCTCTTGGGACATTATTAAGCATATTAAGCAGAGCTTCTACTATAGAAACCAGATAACTGATATACTACATATACAACTTTTCTTTTGTAAATACATGAGGTATATAGGTAATTACACCCAGACTCAGGACAAACAGACATGTTCATGCACACAAATATTTGTCCCGGATGGGAATCGAACCCACGATGTGCGGCGTGAAAGGTAGCGCATCTACCAACCACGCCAACAGGCCCGTCAAAAATATCTTGGGACATTATTCACACACGGCCATCTGATCATAAACAAAGCATATGGAAACCAGATAACTGATATACTATTTTACTTTTATAAATTCATTCTTTTATAGATAATTACCCCCAGACTCAGGACAAACAGACATGCACACAAATATCTGTCCTGGGTGGGAATCGAACCCTACCTCGCCAACCGGCCCGTTAAATAAAACTTCGCTATTTAGGTATCTACTTTTAAAGAAATAACATTACGTCATGATCTTTAATTGCTACTAAGCTTATAGATTGACATAAATATTTTACAGTGTAATCATCACAAAATATTATAAAGGCGAAAGATTGTGAGTGTGTGAGTGTGTATGTTTGTTACTCCTTCTCGCAAAAACTACCGAACGGATTTTGATAAAACTTTGTCGTAATATACCTTACATATCCGAATAACACATAGGCTATAATGCTATAATTTATAAAGTTAAACGGTTAAAACCGCGGGGCACAGCTAGTTTTATTATATGTAATACAAAAGGAATCTTTTTTTTATTTGCAGTTAAATACTATGAGTGGGCGTTGAATCAACGGACCGTTATTTCTACTGTTAACGAGTCAAACATTTTCACTGTAGAGCAAAACTAGTTGAATTTATCAACCTATTTCATTCAACGATCTACGCGAAACGGTCGGACGTTGACGTCAACGAAACTAGTTGAATTTATCAATCTATTTCATTCAACGATCTACGCGAAGCGGTCGCAAATTAACATAACGTCAAAGAAATGTCAACAAAACTAGTGGAATTTATCAACCTATTTCATTCAACGATCTACGCGAAACGGTCGGACGTTGACGTCAACGAAACTAGTTGAATTTATCAATCTATTTCATTCAACGATCTACGCGAAGCGGTCGCAAATTAACATAACGTCAAAGAAATGTCAACAAAACTAGTGGAATTTATCAACCTATTTCATTCAACTATCTACACGAAACGGTTGCTAACGTCAACGAACATCAACGTCGTCAACGAGACGTGCATCGTTGACCCTTATTGCGTTAATGAAATGAAACTGCTTACTATAAATGCTGGCGCTTAATAAATAATACTCTTAATTAATATAATCTGACCTTAGAATTTTGTAGTTTGTGCCACTCAGGTGTGAGGTAGTATCTGATGCCTTCGGTCGCCCCTGGCAGTGTGACTCCTCGCGCCAACAGAATTAGCAGCACCACATATGGAGCCAATGCTGTCACCCATACCACCTGGATACATTTGTTAGTAAGTAATGGTGTTATAGCCAGATAATCTCACCATTCCGTAAGTGATTGGCGAGGTTAAGCTACTCGCGGTCAGTCCATAGATGGGTGACCGCGAAGTGGTTAATTACTGAGCGTCTCCGTACTTCGGCGGGCACGTTAATATGTCGATCCTGGTTGTAGCCATTAGGAAACAGTCGTTAAGCCATGTCAGAGGCATAATGGGTTGGTTGAGTCTGACACTAGGGTAACCACAGCTCACACGATAAGTACCTAAGTAAGAAATATGCAAATCTAATAAATTCTCGTTAAATTGCTGAAATCTAAAGATTAATACTTTTTTTGTACAATTTTATTGTCCTTTTGGTGAAGGAAAATATTGCGGAATTTTTATTCATTCAGTAAAAGAAAACACTGAAAAAAGATCTAATTACGGTTTAATAACAAACATTTAACATTAAGAGGCTGACTATACTCAATATTATCGATTAACTCCAACTAATTAATATAAAGTGTTCAATATAAAGTGATGAAAATAACAAAATTAATTCAAAACAAAAATACGATTGTGGCCAAAATATATTTTTTTTATGAGAAACTGATGACAATTATTTAACAAGAATACCTTGTAGTTAAATCGTGTTTTGTGATTTAAAATAAAATTTGGTCTAATAAAAACAACACGATAATATATGTCACATTCCGCCATCTAGCTGGATAGTTAAATAAATAATAGTATAAAAAAAACTAAAATACACGCTTTATATACAAATCAAATAAATAATAGAAAATAAATTTTAATAAAATTAATTTGTAATATGTGTAAGAAAATATATTTCACTGTAAAAAAAGCATGGAGTGCATGGTGTCAATAGCTATACAGTCCCGCAAACTTTTCTGACCCGGTGGCAGCGTCGCTGTTATCGCATTTAGTGTTGCTAGTAAATATTTTTTGCAATAAAGTGGGTAAAAATAATATGCATTAACGACGCCAGTTTGACATGTCAATCGGCCTGTTATTACATGACATTCATGCTATTGATTGTTTGTTGCGCGTATTTATTTTTCTTTATGTGGTTTTTAATAGTGAAAAATGCCGAAAGCTTTAAAAAGTGATGCGAGGAACGTTATATTACTAGTATTGAATTATATGAAGGAAGAAAAACGCCTTCTGGCACCAATTATACTCTTCAATAAGTTGTATGAACGCGTAGCTGCTCATACAGGTTAGTGTTGTCAGCTTCTGAAAAATACGAAACTCTAGGGGGAGTTTCGTATTTTTCAGAAGTTTCCAAAAATACGAAACTCCCCCTAGCACTTTAAATTACAACACATGTTTTAAAATTTTCAATAATTATTTAATTTTAGCTATTTCCTTTGTAGGTGTCCGGGAGCGATTTGTAAGAAAACTTGTGAAAGAAACAGAGCAAGCAGATGCAAAAATTTATAGCAGATCAGAATATTGGTAGGTCTAATTCTGAAATCTTATCATTGATTGCAGAAGCTTTTGATAAAATAACAGTCAATGAATGGCAAAAGCATTGCAATCATGTAAAAAATATTGAAAATGGGTATCGAAAAAGGGATGGATACTTAGACGAGCCTTTCATCATTCATTTAGGTAGTGATAGTGAAAGTGAAAGCAGTGATTCCGATAATGATGATGATGAAATGACTTCTGAATTAAACAATTCCGGTGACATAATAAGTGGATTTGGTACTTCACTAAAAAGCAAACAAATACTGTCATTACAAATCTTTATATTTTTAAACAATAATTATGATCATTTACATAAAACGTATTCCGAATGTTCTCTAACGGAGATACTCCAGGTATTATTATGTCACCGGAATTGTTTAATTCAGAAGTCATTTCATCATCATTATCGGAGTCACTGCTTTCACTTTCACTATCACTACCTAAATGAATGATGAAAGGCTCGTCTAAGTATCCATCCCTTTTTCGATACTCATTTTCAATATTTTTTACATGATTGCAGTGCTTTTGCCATTCATTGACTGTTATTTTATCAAAAGCTGCTGCAATCAATGTAGGCATTTCAGAATTCGATCTACCAATATTCTGATCTGCTATATTTCTTTTCATGGAGCTCCAAATCATTTCTATTGCATTTAAATCGCAATGGTATGGTGGTAACCTTAATACGCTGTGTCCATTACTTTTAAACAAATCATCAATTTCGTAAATAGGTTTTGGTTTATGTCTTTTGATTAACTCGTAGAGTTGCGGTTTTGTAAATTGGTCATTAAATTCTACATTATTTTCAGCCAGCCATTTTTGCATATCGGTTTTTTTATAATTTGAAGTAGGAGATTTGTTTATACAAAAACTATGGTATGGCGCATTATCCATTATGATTAATGTTGGCTGATGTAGATTTGGAAGAAGTCTATCAGTCACCCATTTTTTGAAATTTGTACCATTCATTTCATCGTGATAGTCGCCGCTTTTTGTGTGAGATTGGAAAACTAATAATGCATTCTCCACAAAGCCAGCTTGTCCTCCCGCATGGAAAATTATTGATCTGTTTCCTTTCAAGACTGGATTAAGCACACCATCAACTTCATCACTTTGCCAACAGCGTCCAGCTGTATGAGACGAATGAATAAAAGTCTCGTCCAAAAATATGACTGGTTTTTTTTCACCGCATTCGTTTTCATAATTTTTTTGTAGATAATTAGCTCTCCATGCAGAAATGTCATTACGTTCTATTAGAACTTTTCGGTTAGATTTTGTTTTCTTGTAACGAAATCCAATTTTATTAAGTATTTTGCGAAGCGTTTCACGACTCCCTTTAAAATCAATGTCTTCTTGGAGCACATTTAATAACTTTGCTAATGTGGGAATTTCTTTGCGCATGCTGTAGAATTCATGAATTTTTCTTCTTATGACACCGAGATCAAAATTGTCTACTTCAATTTTGCCTTTAGACCTTTTCCTTTTTTTCCCTGGAGAGGAAATCTTTCTTCCAGTTTCATCTGCTTGCTCTTTTTCTTTCACGAGATTTCTTATAAATCGCTCCCCGACGCCTACAATAGAAATAGCAAAATAAAATAAAAAAATGAATATTTAAAAATATGTATTTCAATTTAAAGTGAGAGGGGAGTTTTGTATTTTTTCAGAAGCTGACAACACTAACCTATAGCAGCAGCTACGCGTTCATACAACTTATTGAAGGGTATAATTGGTGCCTGAAGGCATTTTTCTGCCTTCATATAATTTAATACTTGTAAAATAACGTTCCTCGCATCACTTCTTAAAGCTTTCGGCATTTTCACAATTAGAAACCACAATAAGAAAATTAAATACGCGGAACAAACAATCAATGGCAGGAATGTCATGGATTGACATTTCAAACTGGCGTCGTTAGTTCTACTTTTGGCCACCGGGCCAGATAAGTTTGTAGCACAATACATATTTTTCTGACAGAAATACACCCCTATGGTTACTAGGCAACGGATAGAAATACTTATTTACAATAACTTTTTTTTTGTAAAAATATACATACAATACTTATTAAACACCCTGACCAAGACATGTTCACGATTATCTATACATATAATAAAATCGTAGGAAAGTCAAAACTGTACATTGAATATTTTCTAAAAAAGAAACTTGGGGCTTGATCTACAAACGAATAAAGTGAACCAATATCGAAGCCAAAAATATAGTTTTTAGAATTTTTGTCTGTGTGTCTGTTTGTCTGTATGTATGTCCGGCCTAAACTCAAAAAGTACTGCATGGATTTACTTCAAATTCTTTAAGGAGGATCGAACCCGCAGCCTTTGGATTAAAACTTACTGTCACCTGAGTCACGGGGCCGTCATATTTTTTTAAGAAAAGTAATTTCAATCAAAATACTAGTTAGGTTGTTGTCAGGCCCTTAAAGGTTAAGTTTTATATCCTATCATGCTCTTAATCCTAAAATAATGTCCCAAAACGACTTTAATATTTTTAGGGTTCCGTACCTAAAGGGTAAAACAGGAACCTATTACTAGGACTTCGCTGTCTGTCTGTCTGTCCGTCTGTCACCAGGGTGTATCTCATGAACCGTGATAGTTAGACAGTTGAAATTTTCACAGATGATGTGTGTTTCTGTTGCAAATACTAAAAACCAAAATAAAATAAATATTTAAGTTATACAACAAACGTGATTTTTTTGCTCGTTTTTATAGATAATGGACCGGAATATATATTTATCTATGTATATGTATGTATATATTTGTTGAACTCATATTCTTTTTTTTTTCAATCGTACTATACCTACCTACGAGTATCTTAATCTCATTCTGCAATATCTGTATCTAATGCACCTATCTAATTATCTCTGCACCACCTTAAGGTTGACTGGGAATAAATGCTTTAGGCATTAAGTCCGTCTTTGTACTTATACGTGCATAAAGTTTAAATAAATAAATAAACCCTTCGTGCGCGAGTCCTACTCGCACTTGGCTGGTTTTTTAAATATCCCTTCCTTGTATTCGTCAACTTATCTGTTAAACTTTCGCCATGATAAATGGAACGCGACAGTTTTACGAAAATGTTACTATCAATTTGAAAGAACTTTGTGAACTTGCCAACTTTAGTAACGTGATTGTTCAGAGTTACTGGCCTAATAATAATGTCCTCCTAGCCGAATTTCGGCCACGGCGGCCAGTCTCAACAGAGATTAGCCATCTGCGCGGGACATATTATAGTGCTCAAGTGTGTGCGCAAACACAGGAGCACTTTCTATTCCATCACTCTCATGATCCGATGGGACGCCTAGGCGACACGACCGGAAAGAGGTCAAGTACAGGACCGACGGCTTTACGTGCTCTCCGAGGCACGGGGGTATAATACCGCCAACTCCCAGACTTCGGGCTGCTGAGAATTTTTTCTTTTTACAAAAAAGTCCCAAAATCACTTTTTAGCCCGACCCGGGATTTGCACCCAGGACCTCGTTCTCTGCGGGTGAATACGCTACCGCTAGACCAACGAGGCAGTCAAAACTAGTTAGTGACCCTGAATGCTAACCCAGGGGTCGTGGGTTTGATCCCCACCTAGATCAAAATCTTTGTCCGATGATCACGCTCATTTGTTCCATGTCTGGGTGTAATTTATTAAGAGGTATAGTGTATGTATGTATTTAGAAATATACAATTATGTTTATCAGTTGTCTGATTGTCATCGATACGCCAGTTGTCCCAAGATATTTATGTATTTAATAACTAGCTGTGCCCCGCGGTTTTACCCCCGTTAAATTTTATAAATTACCACAGGTCCTTCCCCGTAGGTGATAGCGTGATAATATGTAGCCTATATGTTGACCCGACCTTTTAGTAATATTCATGCAAAATTTAAAGTTAATCCATGCATTACTTTTTGAGTTTAGCCCGGACATACATACAGACAAACTGACAAAAATTATAAAAACCATATTTTTGGCTTCGATATCGATAATAGATCACGCCCCAAGTATCCTTTAAAAAAAAATTCAATGTACGGTTTTGACTTTCCTACGATTTTATTATATTTATAGATATTAATCCTTGTGTGGCGGGGTACTTTACAAACATATAATTGACGGACGTAAGGTACATCCAGACTCAGAACAACAATTTATGGGTCACACAAATAGCTGTCCTGTGCGGGAATCGAACCCGGGATACGAAGTGGCGAGGCGATTGTCTTAACCATTGCGCCACACGTGAAATCAAACTATACAAATGAACCCCTCGGCGCTCACATGTATCGGGTTACATGTCCACACACGATAATTATGTGCGTGACCAATTTATAGTATATACTGGGACATTATTCACACACGGCCATAAGATCCCAAATTAGGCGGAGCTTGAACTATGGAAACCAGATATCTGATATACTACATATTTTACTTTTCTTTTGTATATACATTACTTGTAAATAGATAATTACACCCAGACACAGGAACACTTTCTATTCCATCACCCTCATGATCCGATGGGACCAGACCGGAAAGAGGTCCGGTACAGGATCGACGGCTTTACGTGCTCTCCGGTAAATTACCGCCAAGTTCCTGACTTCGAGCTGATGTTGAGATTATTTTTGTTTTTACAGAAAAATCCCAAAATCGCTTTTGGTTCTTTTTTTTTTTTTTTTTTTTTTATTTGGTTTACTAAACTGGCCGTACACAATATTAAAATAAAAAGATAAATACAAATTCTTGAAAAAAGCTTAGTGAACGACCTTCTTGAAGTAAACACAGCATGCAAAAATTATACATCACAAATTAAACTAAGTAAGAGAAAAATAAGTAAAATAAACTAAACTTAACTTAACTAAATTCAAATAATTATGATACTGAATTTATGTTTTGTGGGCTCAGAAAATGGCGTTTTATGGATTGAATGGATACATTGAAAATATCTACATCATAACATATTTTGTTGTAAGACGAGCACATGCGGTACATTAGCGAATGTTGACTATAATTAGTACGACAACAAGGAAGACTGAACGTTTTTCTGTTTTTGAGTCGACTGCTAGATCGTGGAATATCAATATTCAGTTTGCTCAGTAAAGTGGGGCAGTCAATTAAACCATTGATTAGTTTATACAAAAACACGATATCAGCCACATTTCGTCTGCACTCCAAAGAACAGATTTTAAAGTGCGTGAGCCTGGATTCATAGGATGACAGAGTACGACACAAATTATTTGCGTAGGACAGGTGGTACAAGAACTGTTTTTGAATTCTTTCAATTCGTGAAATATGAACTGTATAAGAGGGGCTCCAAACTTGACAGCAATACTCTAGAAGGGATCTTACAAAACAATTAAAAAGAATTATAGAGACTTCAGGATCTTTGAAAAACTTTGTTTGCCGTGAAACAAAACCAGCTAAGCGAGCCCCTTTGTTTGCGATATTATTTATGTGTTCCCGAAAATCAAGTTTAGTGTCAACCGTAACACCCAGATCCCGTATGTTCGTGACTTGAGTAATCGGTGTTTTATTAATATAGTAAATTGCAACTGTGGGATGTGTCTTTCTAGAGAATTTAATGTGAAAACACTTAGACGTATTGATTGACATACCGTTCAATGAACACCAATTGCTGACTCTATCTATGTTCTGTTGCAGAGCTGTTATATCGTTTTCGTTGGAAATTACTTGATACAGTTTCAGATCGTCGGCGAACATTTGATAATTGCATGTTACGGAGGAACACAAATCGTTAACAAAGACCAAGAAGAAAAGAGGCCCTAGGTGCGAGCCTTGTGGTACTCCTGATGGTATCATTTTGGTGGCCGATTTGTGCCCTCGAATCTTAACGATTTGCGATCTATTGCGAAGATATGACTCACACCATCTTAGCAAAGAGCCACATATTCCTGCATGACCCAACTTCTGAATAAGAAGGGCGTGATTTACCACATCGAACGCCTTGGAAAAGTCTGTATAGATTGCATGGACCTCGGTTTTATTTTGTATCGCTTCATAAATATCACTTACGTAGTTGAGAAGGTTCGATGTGGTCGATCTACCTGACACGAACCCATGTTGGTTTCTATCAAACAAAGGCTTTAAGTGGAACTGGATTTTCCTTTGTACCATTAGTTCAAATACCTTCCCTATAGCTGACAGAATCGAGATAGGCCTGTAGTTGGAGATGTCGTTTTGATCGCCCTTTTTATGTATAGGCGCGATGTGCGCCAGTTTCCATTTAGAAGGGAAAATTCCACACGAGAGAGATTTGTTAAATATGATGTGTAATGGGTTAACAAGCTGGGATGAGCACTTTTTCAAGAATACTGGTGGGATACAATCTGGCCCTGGACCTTTATCGGATTTTATCGATTGGAGGGAACTCAAAATATCCTTCTTCGAAAGGTGGCATGAATTGAGTGTCTCTCGATTTGTTGTCTCGTCATTGAGCATAGTGGTTACGGCAATTTCATTACTAAATGTCGTGTGAAAGTATTCCGAAAAAAGGTCACAGATATCTTGCCCACCTTGGATGTTTTTGGTCCTTAAAAACATTTCATCAGGAATATCACTGCTATTGGATCTTAATAATTTGATATAAGTCCAGAAATATTTAGGATCTTTCTTGATTTGACTTTTTGTTTCAGTTTTAACTTTATTTAAACATTCAAGCAACATTATATCGCATCTATTACGTAACATTTGATAAGTAATGTAATCTCTCGGGTTTGAATACTTTTTGTATCTACTACGAAATTTAGCTTTTTCTTTAAGAGCATTAATTAACGGGCGGCTGAACCAAAAGGGATAGTGATTTCTGGTACTATGCCGTTTCGGTGTATTGTTGACAATTATTGGGGTGAGTAAGGCAAAAAATGTGTCGACAGTTTCATCAACAGTCTGACTAGGTTTAAAATGGTCATGCCAATCAATCGTTTCAAATTGTTCATTGATTTTAACATAGTCTGCTTTCGTGAAATTTAAAGTAGGTGATTTATTAACTTTTGGTGGTTTTTGTGACTTTATTTTTAAGGAGATATGTAATGGAGGGTGATGGATATCTTGCTTGACTAAGGGTGTAGAACTGCAGTGAACTGAAAACGAACTGCTTGAATTCGTGATTATTAGATCCAGAGTGCGACCGTTTGTGTTTTGGACTTGATTTATTGAGTGGAGACCATTGAAAGATAATGCATCCGTTAGTATACTGTCCGTGTTATTTGGAGAATGAGCTGGAATCAACAAATTTGTATCGTTGTCAAATTTCCACAATAAGTTGGGTAGATTGAAATCCCCTCCGATCAGTAATAGTGATTTTTTAGGTAATTTGTGTTGTACTACGTTTGTTAAATGTGAAACCAGATTTTCTAGTTGGCTTTGTTTAACTGGGGGAGGAAGATATACATTGGCGATACACAGAGGTACGATTGAGTTACCGATTCTTAGCTTAATTGTGACCCAGAGGTCTTCATTAGCAGACTCCCATTTCAATTTCCGAACGGGCTCATATTTTTTTAAGACTGCAATTAGAACTCCTCCACCCTCGTTTTTAATAGATGAGGTAGAGCTACGATCTCGCCTAAATACCGTGTATCTATTATCAAAAATTTCGTGATCAAATACAGAATCGTTCAGCCATGTCTCAGTTAAAAGAATAACGTCTGCGTCCTGTGAAAGTACATTTGCTCGAATTATTTCAGTTTTGGTTCTAAGACCCCTGACATTTTGATACAACAAATTAAAGTTGTTAAATCTATTAGTATGTTTTATCAAAGAGTACATATACTTAAAATAAAATTATAAAATAAATTAAGACTATCTGGTTTATAGAACTATAACGATTTTAGAGAGTCCAAATCACGAACCACAAAACTCTTACTGTTACTGTCTTTTCTCATATAAACACGACCGTTTCGTACCCACACAAAATTGTAACTTTTATCTTTGGCCACTTTACGGGCTGCTGCATGTAGTAGTTTGTTGGCTGGGGATAGATGTTCACACACGTATATAGGGGATTTAGTAGCTATGCCAAGATGGGACGAATTGAGTTTGTCGTTCTGGTTTCTTTTATTAAATATTTTGACAGCAGCAATAATTTTATCACGCACTAGCGGGCTAGATAGTTTCACTACTATAGAACGAGGCCTGTTCGAATCTTGGTTGACTTTCACAACTCGGTGGTAGTTCAGAAGCTCGTGTTCCGGTAGAGTATAGCCTACAGTTGTAGCTAGTTGCTGAATAACTGTCTTTAAGTTTTCTGCTTTGTGTTCTGGAACGCATTGAATTTCCAAGTTGGATTCACGAGAACGTTGTTCTACTTTATTTAACCTGCTGCTTATGTCAGTAATTTGGGATTTTAGAGAGTTATTCTCAGACTCTAGGCGTTTAATCTTATTGGTTTTAGTGTCCAGATCTTTTTTCAGTAAATCGTACTTGGCTGACATATGATTGACACTTTCAGTTAGTTCGTGTATTTTATTACGAGTGCCGGCACTTTCTTCTGTGAAATCGTGTCTAATATCTTTAAGAAGATTAGATAAAGATTCTTTTAATTTTATATCGAAATAGTGCTTCAATTCTTCGATTGACTGGGCAGGTTCATTTGTGCCTGGTAACATTGAATCAAGCGGAGAAATGGGGGGTTCCCCTCGTTTGTCGATAAATCTACAATCAGGACACTTCCACGTCGCCTTGTATGATTTGGATTCTTTTGAGAAATTGTCTGCTGGAATTCCTAAGCACTGATAGTGGTAAGTGTGGCTGCACTTGGAACAAGTTTTTAAATCAGTTGCTTTTACTTGCTTAGTACACTTGTTGCATGCGTTCATTTTGAAAATATGGTAAACGTACCAATTTTCCTTACGTGGTAACACTTTACTCTGTGTCACACTCAAATTTGCTGTTGTCAATTGAAAGTGACAATTTAGTGAAGTTGTCAAAATCAAATTTGACGTTGTCAATTGATTGTCTTGATCTAAAATGTGGGTGAATGGTGTTTTTTATAGATGTTGACAAATTTGAGGGTATAAAATTCACACTTATCTTTTCCAATTTAGAGGTTTTGCGGTCAATTGGAGCATTGAAAATAATACCGCGGCTTCCTTCTTCAGTCAACTTCACTTTAAAACGCACTGCACTGATTTGGATTGAGTTTGTTAATTAAAAATCAAAGAAAAACAAATGTAGCGAGAACGTAATGTATATAGTGGCTGGGTTGCCAGACGAATGTGACTTCTGGTTCGACCCGGGAACGCGCTACCAATAGATCAACGAAATTTAAAGAGCAAGAGGAAGGATTCAAATTACAAGAGGAAGGTAACCTTAAATACTATACCTACAGGAAAGTAACACGTAGGTAATAAAAATTCCTATATATAAAATAACAAAAATATGAGCACCTACATAAGAGCCTATGCACATCACATTTTTTAAGCGCGCCGTTGACGCGCTTTTGTAGCGATACACACGCGCGTTAGCATCGCGTTTGTATCGATTCAAACATACACCAAATAGCTCTGTGGGATAAAAACGCGCCGTCGACGCGCGTTTCTAAAACGCGCGATGACGGCGCGTTTAAAAAACGTGGTGTGTTTAGGCCCTAAATAAGAAAAATATAAAACCTGATGAAGTTCTGGTATCGTCCGACGACTAATGTTGTTAAGTAGTGCATACGATTTAGTTTTAATGTTTCTCATAGTTAAGTGAACTACTGTAATGTTCTTTCTGAGAAATAAATTCTTTAAACCGAACCTAGAAGTTTTTGTATGAAAAATTTATACATAAACTAGCGGCCCGGTACGTGATTCGCTACGTATAAGGACATAGTAATAAAAAAAATTATTATTAAGTTCATTTATTCAAACAAAAAATATTTTAAATTGCTAAGAGATGACGATTTTAGACTCTTTCAAGACTTTTTTTTAATTTTCTCTACGTACAAACCTTCCTTGGACTTCCACGAATAATTCAAGACCAAAATCAGCCAAATCGGTAAAGGCGTTGTTGAGTTATAACATTACAATGAAAAGTGGCATTGATTTTTATATATATAGATAGATAGATGAACATATTTCAAAACTTATTTCGGTAGGCTGTACCTTCTAATAGAGAATTTTGATATCGATAAGTACTTACTTTTCCAGCGCTTCTGACTCCCTTCCACAATGAGAAATAAACCAGCACGAATACACCAAATACACAGAGTGCGAGCGAAGGTTTGATGGGACCCATGTGGTCCAAACCGTTGGATTTGTGCTGCTCCAGAACATTACGTCTAAAGAAAAAGAAGTATAAATGATAAATCATCTTACACAGGGTTTTTGTAAAACACCAACAACCTCGCAACACTAGATTGCTAACATCATAAGCAACAACTTTTGTTCTACAAGTACGAACATAACTTAATAGGTACATGAAAAAAAATATTTTATAAGTTTTTGCTGTACTGTCGTGACATTTGTAGGTCTATGTTTCATGCATAAACGAAGGCCGACGTGCGAACGACGCTAAGCTCGCGCGTGTGCGCGTTTTGCCTTGCCCGTAGACTTATAAATATTCAAGCGGGAAATTAAATGAATACTTATTTTTTTATGAAAATAAAATCTATCAAATTATCAGAACTTGTAGAAGAAAAGTTGTTGCTTATGTTGTTAACTATCTACCCCATCGTAATAGAGCTTTTTTATTTATATCGAGGAAACTGTGGGGGGTTGCCGTCATAACGCTGAATAAAAGGACATGGGGTTAAATCAAATTAGTGAGTGAATTTTTGCGAAATGTATAATATTCATAAATAATAAAACGATAATGTAACGTTTTTGTCTTTTGGACAAAAACGTAACAAATATATGACTTTTATATATTTTTTTCAAGCTCAATATACAATGTGCAGCATAAATAATGACTGTAACGTAAGGAGCGTAATTTATCAATAAAATTAAGTAGCTTGAAGCACATTAACATGATGTTTTCCAATCAAGAAGAGATGTTAGCTGATGTATTTCGGACGTGAAGTCAAAAAATTGTTGTAGGTATTTCATAACTAGTTTAGTTAATTGCTTTCAGTATCATTGGTAGATAGCACTTTTTAAGTTTTATCCACTATTTATCTTACATCTTGTATATTATCAATGCACTCTTGCATAATTACTCCTACTTAATTAATTTAAACTTCAATTACGAGAATAACATTCTACAATTCAAGCCAATATTACCACGTTTGGGCGCCAATAAATTTATTCCCTGCAGTTCTTGGCGCCCGAACGTGGTACATGTACCTTGCAGGAAGGAATATAGTTTACACGTGTACCAAATACGCCATAATTGTGCACGTAGACCAAGTCTGAGAAACTAGCTTTAATTATATATTAGTTATGCTAAATGCTACTGAATTGATTGAAGTTAAGTTTTTGTTTATAGAGTTTGAACATTATGAAATGAGTTTTTAAATTTACTCACTCAAAGAATTCTTTAGCAGGCGTTGAAGCATTAGGATTGATTTGTGGCGCGGTGACTGGACTGCACAAGGGAGTGTTCCATTCATTATTGCAACTGGTCCAGGGCAGCACGGAGTTGATGGAAGAGAGTGAAGCCACCAGGTAGTAGACTGCCCAGCCGATGATCGTGTTGTAGTACATCCCCATGTAGATGTCTATCATGCAAATCGCGTACCCCACACCTAATGACAATATACAGATACTTTTATTAAAATAATATGACTTTTTATAATTAGATGTTCCCTTGTAACTTCATCATGACAGCCTAAAGACGTTTACTGGTGGACAAAGGCCTCTTCAAAAAATTTCTACAGTGGATTGTGTCCATCTTTCGGGGGGATTATGCCAAAATCGCCATGCTTGGTAGACAGGTTGGCGATCGTAGTATGATGGTCATAGTACACAGCGGGTGGCAACTTAATAGAACTTAAAATAGGACCAGTACCAGGCCGGAGTTTGGAAGTTGGCGTTGGTACACTTCAGTTGGAGATTACATAAACCTCGGCCTTGTACTTGATCTCTTTCCGGTGGCGTCGGCTAACCGTCCCATCGGATCAAGCGAGTAAGGAAATATAATGTGCTCCTGTGTTTCGCACAAACAAGTGGACTATAACATAACCCGCATACATCGCTTTTCTCCATTGATGGTCACCATGGTTTTGAGCCAAAAGGAATTGAATTGAAAATTCTCTTATCAATTTCTAATCCCTAACATC
The DNA here is from genome assembly GCA_951640165.1 of Pseudoips prasinana. Lineage (NCBI taxonomy): Eukaryota > Metazoa > Arthropoda > Insecta > Lepidoptera > Nolidae > Pseudoips > Pseudoips prasinana. The sequence goes on along the minus strand of OX621259.1, from coordinate 8,138,508 downwards.
TTCGACAAAGAGGCAATAAAACGGCATTCATCAATTGATTATATTATCAAACAATAAGTCTACAAACTCTCGAAATTAAATTTATCAAGCGCGCGTCAATTTTCGTCGCGCAAACTTGGCGCCAACTTGTTGAAATCGAATCAGTGACATCTGTCAGCCGGGGTAATCAAATGATATCGCATCGCGTTCGTTAATTAGTTTATACGCTACGAGATGGCGCGATTCAAAATCATAACTCGGCGCAGAGCGTGTGCAACTGTTGAATTCAATTGATTTGTAGTATTGTAACTAAATATGAATACGAGAAGGAAGAAAATTGCTTTATATTTTGGATACATGTTCATTGTTCATTACATACGTACCTTATACCTTATAAAATTTCAAAGTGACTAGCATGTGTCAAGATGAAGCCAAGATAATGTTAAACATAACAACAGGGACCTACACATGTACATACATAATTTTCAGCGCCACACGGGCAGTAAAAAATTTGGTTTTCGAATAAATGTGAAATCCCATCCTACTAATATTATAAACGAGAAAGTTTGTAAGTATGGATGGATGTTTGTTACTCTTTCACGTAAAAACTACTGAATAGATTTTAATGAAACTTTACAATAGTAAAGCTTATACATCAGAAAAACACAAAGGCTACAATTTATGAAGATATTGTGTGGATTGTCCAAAATATGACGATAAGGGTCAAGTAAGTAGGAAAAAATCTAACATCTGCGAGGCATTCCGGCGTGCACTGCCAAAATCGCTAGAGGTAGACATTCTACTAATATTATTATTTATTAATGCGAAAGTTTGCGAGTATGGAATATTTATGTGTATGTTTGTTTGTTAATCTTGTACGCCAAAACTACTTTAACGCGGGTGAAACCGCGGGGCGCAGCTTGTATTAAAATATCTCCAAAAAGACAGTGTGCCAATGATATAGAAAACTATGAGACGTTGTTTCTTCAGCAAGGAAAAATGTGTGACTCATACATATAAATAATGTAATAATAAATAATTATTTAAATCATAGACTTTAAACAGTGTTGACAACGGCAAAAAAATATGCCAGTACGAAGTAAGTTAGGCAGCTAGTGAGAAATAAAAACATCTGAAATCTTTAAATATCACCTAATTCATTTTTTTTTAGTTTGTTATTCAATACATTAAATTTAATGACATACATACAAACTCAGAACATACCACACAAACAATCGCGGGTTCAACAGTGGTATGTCAGACACGCATCTCGGTGCCGTAGCATGAACACACCCACATACACAAGTCTACAGTGTTTAAGAAACACTTCCATTCAAGAAATATTTCTTAAGCACTGCAGCGCAATTTTTATCATTCAATTTGTCATGGATTTCGATGGGTATCTCGTTCATTAAAGATGGCAGCATGCATTCCCACGTCCGTCCACCATATACATTAGTATACTTAGGTATCCTATATGCGGGTAAGTACGATAAACAACGTAACGAGCTAGGCCTTTCGTGTTTTTGTATTTTACTAATGTTATGATAATTCTCGCTTATTACACAAGCAAAGCATATTACACAATCTTATCAAATCGGCACTCACATGAAATAAATTCACATATTCACGCTCTAAACGCGAACCCCGTAGTACAAAATAATTTTACGTGCAATCAATCTGTAAATATTGTCGTAAATGTTTGCCGGAGGGTAGTGTAGGGCTGAGAAAGATGTTGCCTCTGATATCCGAGGGTATTCCACCGATAACGGTGATCTACCGCCTCGTATGATAGACGTAAGTCGTAAAACGAGCTGTTTGGCATCAACGCGATTTCTAAGAACGTAGGGTCATTGGACGTTTGAAGTCATAAGATGTTTGTGATGGAGTTTATGGGGTTTCTCGTTTACCGTGGAGTTGAGAACTTGGTTTTAAGTTAACAATTGGGTTCCTACTGGTTATGTTAAGTTACTGTTAGTGTACTTTGGTGACCGATCTACTTGTTTTGCTAACATAACATATACAATTTGCCCTAAATATAAAAACCAGCACAAATAGAATTAAGCCAGAATTTTCCCAGACAAAATACAGAATACAAAATTGAATTGAAGGAGTATAGTAGACGCTCCGTCTCTGACTAATATTTTTTAAGACGGGTTGGTTGGTAAATGCTTGCCTTACACGCCGCAAGTCTTGGCACCGATTCCCACCCAGTACAGATATTTGTGTGTCTGAATATGTCTGTTTGTCCTGAGTCTGGGTGTCATCTATATATATAAAAATCAATGCCACTTTTCGTTGTAATGTTATAACTCAACAACGCCTTTACCGATTTGGCTAATTTTGGTCTTGAATTATTCGTGGAAGTCCAGGGAAGGTTTGTACGTAGAGAAAATTTTAAAAAAGTCTTGAAATAGTGTAAAATCAATATCTTTTAGCAATTTAAAATATATTTTTGTTTGAATAAATGAACTTAATAATCATTTTTTTTTTTACTATGCCTTATACGTAGCGAAGCACGCACCGGGCCGCTAGTTATGTATATAAGTATGTATTTACGAAAGAAAAGTAGTGTATGTAGTAAATCAGTTAATCAATCTAGTTTCCATCATCCAATTTAGTTTGGGACAAGATGGCCGTGAATAATGTTCCAGAATATTATTATTGCAAGACTAAATACAGAATACAAAATTTAATGGAAGAAGCATGGTAGACGCTTCGTCGTACTAATATTATTTTAAGACGGGATTTACTAACACAATCGCATTAAGTAAAACTTAATTTCCATTTCCATTTACCCGAAGCAAAAATTTTAAGTTTTGAAACAAACCAACAAATAATTACACTAACTTTTTCCAAGTCGTCGCATTTGTTAAGAACGGCGAAGTTTTGTTATTGGTCAAATTATTGGGAGCAGAGGATCTCGGGGATATCAACTCAGTTCGGTAGGGCTAATACGGCACGGAGGAAAGTATTCGGGAAATCTTGGAGACCTTTGAGGTTTTAGGTTGTAACTAGGTTAGAGTGTAGTCCTGAATGGCCTGTTGAGACAGTCGCCTCGCTGCTTCGTGTCGCGGGTTCGAGTTCCACGCCGGACAACTATTTGTGTGACCCATAAGTGGCGGTTCTGAGTCTGGATGTAATTTGTGTCCGTCTATTATATGTTTGTAATGTACCCCGCAACACTTGGATTAGATTCCCTAGGGGGGGGTCATACATGGTTTAGGTAAAAAAAAAAACAAAATACTTAGCGACCCGACAGCAGAACCAGAGGTCGTTGGTTCAATCCCCACCCAAGACAAATCTTTGTGTGGTGAGCACGATTATTTATTCTGTGTTTAGGGAGTAATTTATCGTTTGTATTAAGTAATAAATTGTCTGGCTCTATTTAGTTAAGGATCAGATGGCAGTGTGTTTGTGGTCAAAAGGTACTTTTTAATTTATTTAGGAGGTCATTGGCAATACAGCATAATCACACTATAATTATACAGGCGAAAGTATGCGAGTGTGTATGTTTGTTACTCTTTCACGTCTAAACGGCTGGAGCGAATTTAATATAATTTATAAAATTTAACGTGGGTATAACCGCTGGGCACAGCTAGTATCATATATGATGGTATAGAACTACCAGACGACCATCTGATCCCAAACTAGACATAGCCTGTACTATGGCACCCAGGCAATTAATAAATACAAACATTGTATTGATAAATAACACCAAGACATCTGCTCATCACACGAAAATTCCTCTTGATGTGAAATGACCTCTTTGGCAATTTTGACGGCTCTGTGGTGGCAAATACTTCGGCAAGGGTTCGATTCCCACCCAGGACCGATATACATATGTATGTATGAACATGAGTGTTTGTCCTGAGTCTGTTGTTGTATTTACAAAAAAAGTATAATATGTAGTATATCAATTATCTAGTTTCCATAGTACAAGCTCTGCTTAGTTTGGGATTAGACGGCCGTGTGTAAATAATGTCCCAGGATATTATTATTATTAATTGATTGGATCGAACCCATGACCTTTGGCTTAGCAGCCAGGGTAGCCACTAGACCAACAGGGTATTCAATCCTATATTTTATACTACATTAAATTACTTCCCGCACCTTACATATTTCGACCTAATATTTTCATATTAAATCGCCAACCACATTTCCCTAGAGGAAGCTGCCTAGTGCCTAGTATAGAATGGCATTGAGGTGGGGGGGAAAGCTCCGTGATCCGCAGCTCAAATATTGGCGGTACCCTTCATAGCTGCGCTCGATATCACCAATGTCGGTGGAAAAAATACTCAATATATACAAGGCGTATGATAGACAAATGCATTTCTGAGTCTATAGTATTTTTTATATATTTTTTTGTACTAGTTAGTAAGCTAATATGGATACATTTATGGTAAAAGGTGACCGTATCCTATTGACACTTGTAACACATGTCAAAGTGTAAGTAGCAGTTAAGTATGATACAATACTGTGGAAACCTGATTACTGATATATTACATATACTACTTCTTTTGTAAATACATAAAAACTTAGTAACTAACTTAGTTTACAATCTATACATAAAATAAAATCGTAGGAAAGTCGAAACTGTCATTGAATAATTTTTTAAAAAGGATACTTGGGCGTTATCTACTATCGATATTGAAGCCAAAGATATATATATATATAGTTTTAGAATTTTTGTCTGTTTGTATTTATGTATGTCCGACTAAACTCAAAAAGTACTGCATGGATTTACTTCAAATTTTGCATGAATATTACTAAGAGGTCGGGTCAACATATAAGCGGGCATAACTGATATATTACATATACTACTATTCTTTTGTAAATACAAAAGAAAAAAAGATCCATAGATATAGAAAAATAATAAGATGTTAAGGGTGAACAACCCTTAGGGGTATGAAAAATAGATAGTAGCCGATTCTCAGACCTACTGAATATGCATATAAAATTTGGTAAAAATCAGTAAAGCCGTTTCGGAGTAAGGTACTCGTAACTAACATTGTGACACGAGAATTTTATTTATTAGATTACACCCAGAGTCAGGCCAAGAATGAATAGGATCCTACGAGTTATAGTAAATAATCCAATGTAGATTTAATTTAATTGTATACGTGTTTTTATTTTTATTTTTAACTATATTAGGATTATGTTTATAATTTAATTCTATTAATGTTGTTATCTATTTATAATAATTTCAATTTTTAATAATTTAAATAATAATCAAACATAATTTAATGAATTACAATTTTAATCACACATCTTCATGCCATTTTTTTGTTGTTGTTTTTATGTACATCATTGAATGTTACTAACTGATTACTTTATTTGTTCTTATTTTTGTTTGTATAATTTCACTTTTAATTTCAAATAAGTAAGATAATTTGTTACAATTTGTGTTAAAATATTATATAAAGCCGTTTTTTTTGTGCATGTGTTTTGTGCAACCTATAATTAATTGTTGCACTTGTAAATGTTACCATAGCCTTTAAGTTAGAAATGTTTATGTGTATACAATTGTTGGTTAACCTTAATAAAAAAAACAAAACAAGCAGACATGTTCATGCACACAACTATCGAATGGAGAATCGAACCCACGACCAGCGGCGTGAAAGGCAAGTATCTACCAACCACGCCAACCGGCCCGTCTATATGTTTATCACTTGTATGGTTGCAGTACAGGCTTTGCCTGATTAGGGATAGATTTTTTATTTAATAGGCACTGGATACGTCTGTACGTTTGTGTAAAAAGGAGTAGTGAAAACAATTCTGGGGCTTCTTGATAACTTAAAGAGTTCCAATAATAATAAGAATATCTGGGGACAATGTCACACAGATCATCCTAGCCCCAAACTAAGCAAAGCTGTCATTGCGTGCTCATAACACAAATATTAATAGACCACAAACCCAAAGTAAACTATCATCAACGGTCACCGTAGCTTAGTTGGTAGTGCTCCTGCCTACGAAGCTGGTGGTCCTGGGTTCGAATCCCGGTAAGTGCAAATATTTGTGTGATGAGCACGAATATTTGTTTCTGAGTCATGGATGTTTTCTATGTATATAAGTATATATCTATCTATATAAGTATGTATATCGTTGCCTGGTACCCATAGTACAAGCTTTGCTTAGTTTGGGGCTAGGATGATCTGTGTGACATTGTCCCGAGATAATATTATTATTTATCATGGTCATCATATCAGCCGATCTCCACAATTTCCGGTCATGTGCTATTCGCATCCAGCACTTTCCAGCGACCCGCACAAGATCATCGGTCCATCTTGTAGGGGGCCTGCCCACACTGCGTCTTCCGGTTCGTGGTCGCCACTCGAGAACCTTTCTGCCCCAGTGGCCGTCTGCTCTACGAGCTACGTGTTCTTCCCACTGCCACTTCAGTTTGGCAATTCTGCGGGCTGTGTCGATTACTTTGGTACGCCTGCGGATTTCGACATTTCGAAACTCCAAGCTAACCCTTTCCATTGCCCTTTGGGTGACCTAAAATAAACTATACCACATTTTAATCCCGTCTAAAGTGCCACTCAATCAAAAGTCAATTGCAATGTACACAACAGCCGCAAACAATTGACTCCCTCAGTTTCATACATTTTAACCAGCCTCCCACCATTTGTCTTTGGTTAAAAGCATTGCCTGTTGTATATTTATAAGGCGAGTCGTGCCGATAGTGACCGGGCATAGGGTTTATCACGTGGCTTTAAGTGAGGGTAGTTTTATTGGCTGCTGGCCTTCGGTTAGTTGGAGATTGGATCGAATGTTAGGTTAAGGCACTAATTTTTGGTAAAGGTATTTTTTTTAAAGACTACTGGGAAATTATAAATGACGGACACAAAGTGTACCCAGACTAGGATCATAAAAGCTGAAAGATGAACACTGCTGGACAAAGACCTCCCTATAGAACATATATGTATAATTTTAATAAATATCTTGGGACAAATAACACACAACTATGTAGGTAGAGAGGTAGGGCACAGCGTTCATTCGCTCAAAGAGCAATCCGACTGGGGAAGTACCTCCACTTTACAGAGAACATTCTTTAATAATAACTTTAATGTGGTGTTTCTGCGTGTGAGTAAGGTCGCCAGATCTCATTGAGGTGGGGGGAAGGGTCAGCAACACTTATTTGCTGACTCATAAAGGCAACGGACCCGTGACATCTGTTGCGAGTGTCCATGGGCGGCGGTGAACACTTACCATCAGGTGAACCGCTAGCTCGTTTGACGTACTATTACAAAAAAAAACTTGAGAGGTGTCTAGGGACACCCGGATGGAACGAAGTTATTTCTTATTATTTATTATGTACAAAAACTTGTATACACTCAACAAAAATAATCGTCGCGACATCACACTGTTCAATGCGAAATAGAAATGAAAATATCTGGCTTGCTTTCTATAAGAGAGAGAGAGAGAGAGAGAGAGAGACAGACAGAGAAACAGGCGCACGCCGCACAGCTGCAAAAAGTGTCATGACAACTTTTCGTAAGATTTTTTTCCGTCTAGCCCCCTTTCACAACGCGCGATAAGGAACTTAGTTCCAAAAAACTGGCAACTAGACAATAGATAAAACCACGACCTCTAGCTCAGCAGGGTCACAAACTTCTAGACCAAGAGCGATCCTGACCTTGTGTGTATCATGTAAATCTAAAATAACACAAAAATTATATGTAATTAGGTTTAAAATATTCAGACACGATGTAAAAATTGTTATTGAATTGAATAAATTGAAATTGGGGACCTGTCCACGCTGCGTCATAACGGTTCGTGGTTGCCACTCGAGAACTTTTGCCTTTCTGAACCTACTGCCATTTCAGTTAAGCAATTTTTCGGGATATGTCAGTTACTTTGGTTAGACATTCGAGCACAGCCTTCCCCATCGGCTTTGGATGACCTTAAGTATTTTTTTTTAAACACAACACTTGTACTAGGTAAGTTATATCCCTGTGTCGCGGGGTACTTTACAAACATATAATAGACGGACACAAATTAGATCCAGACTCAATACAACTATTTATGGGTCACACAAATAGTTGCCCGGCGCGGGACTCAAACCCGTGACACGAAGCGGCCAGACGACTGTCTTAGCCGCTGCGCCACACGTGCAGTCCAAGTTACGTTTCTTATATTTAAGTTTCACTTCATTCGTCAGGTCTAAAGTAAGTAATAACAACTTGTCTCTAAAGATTATGCTGGGGAATGTTCAATGATTATTATTAAAAAGAAAACGATCTCCAATCCATCAGCATACCCCTACAAATATTTTTAATAACTGTAATATTGGTAAAAGGCCCAGGAGACCTCTTCACCACTCAACAGAGGTCTCAGGAGCTACTATTGTACGATGACAATTCTTTTGTATTGGAATTCATACTGTTGATTGGTGCGCTTTGAATGGATCTTGTAATGTAGCTAATGTAAGGTTTTCACGAAAATATGTTGGTAGACTTGGTTGGGTAGATAGATAGATAGGTTAAGTCTGTTGGTACATGGTAAATTATAAAAATAATAGTAATTATTATCCCTATAATCAATAAATTCCTGAGCCGTGTAGAATCATTAAATTAAAAATGTGGTTGCAGAGTAATAAATAAATAAAATAATAAAATTCGTTTATTTCGGATTCCGGTCCGAAATAAACGAATTTTATTTATTTATTTTTATTTATTTATCAAATATACTGGACGGTAGTTCCCTTAGCAATTGGGGTATTGAAATTAAAAATGTGGTTGCAGAGTAATGTGTGACACATACCAGATATGTTACATAGAATATATTTTATGTAATACAAGATTTGTCCCCTAAAAATGACTTAAATATATATTTTTTTTATTAAAAATCCCATATTTCTGTAAACTATAATAATTGCCATATAATTATAATATACTAGCTGTGCCCCGCGGTTTTACCCGCGTTAAATTTTATAAATTATCACCGCTCCTCCCCCGTAGGTGATAGCGTGATAATATGTAGCCTATATGTTGACCCGACCTCTTAATAATATTCATTTAAAATTTGAAGTAAATCCAGGCAGTACTTTTTGAGTTTAGCCCGGACATACATACAGACAAACAGACAAAAATTCTAAAAAACTATATATTCGGCTTCGATATCGATAGTAGATCACGCCCCAAGTATCCTTTAAAAAAAAATCAATGTACAGTTTTGACTTTCCTATGATTTTATTATATGTATAGATAGATAAACTATCAATAATAACAATTAGATAAAAGTACAGACACCCTATTTATATCAATAGGCGTCGAAGAATCCCTCCGCATCGGTTGGAAATGTGCCCAAAAAGTTGGCCGCATTGCCACGCTGGATGGCAATGCTGATCCTCTGATCCAAGAACAGGCCAGCCCTCTGGTCACGATAAGCGCCGTCATGTATCTTGAATGCATCATTCCTAAGCTCTTTCCAACTCTTTGACATTTTATTATAAACTAGCTGTGCCCGCGACTTCGTCCGCGTGTTAATTAGATTATTTTGTTTTATTTTTGTTTATAAATAAAAAAAAAATCATAAATAAAAGTAGCCTAAGTTACTCCTTATTACATCAGCTACCTGCCAATAAAAGTCCCGTCAAAAGCGCTCCAGCCATTTCAGAGATTAGCCGGAACAAACAGACAGACAGACACAAAAATTTAAAAAAATGTTATTTTGGTGTATGTACCGTATATACATTCATATACATGTAGTAAAAAACGGTTATTTTAATATTACAAACAGACACTTCAATTTTATTTATTTGTATAGATGTATAGATTATTATAGCACTGGCTAGACATTAATTTAATAAACAAAATCTTGTACATGGTTCTTAAAAATAATCATAATTTAAGTAAAATAACTTGACTGGCCTTTGAGCGCCGGACAGATCCTCTTCCAGAGCGTCAGACAACCGCAGCGGTGGTACTGGCCCAGAGCCAGCTCCATGAAGAACAGAGGCAGACCGCCAAACAGCAGCATCACGCAGTACGGGATCAGGAAAGCACCTAAAATTAAACAGAATTAGTTGCCAAAGAAAATGAAATCCAATCCATCAGTAAGTTCCTAAAAAGCTCTTCACTATCATCAAGTACAAAAGGGCATAACCCTTCCCCCAAAGAATAGGGGTATATGCCATAATAGTCACGCTTGGCTGACGGAGCCCCCCTCAACGCGGACGGGGGGCCGCGTCATGTCATTAACGTAGAGCGAAAGTTGCACTAAACTCCCTAAAATGATGATCTCTGCCCTCTCCCCGCCAGTAATCGCCCAGAGTCGAGGTTCGAACCCCACAGGGGGTGCCCTCCGGCGCGGGTTACTTAATTTCTAGACGGCTCGAGCCCTCTGCTCGCCTCTATAGTCCGGTGAAGCAGTGAAAGCCTCCTAGGCTAACTGTAGCGTCATACAAAAAAAAAAAAAAAAAAAAAAAAAAAAAAAAAAAAATTGGCTGACGGGTATCGCACTTTGATGGGAAAAGTTCACAGAAAGAAAAGTCTAAAACACTGTCAATGAAATAACTAAATAAATTTATTCAGCGCTTGGTTATTAACATACACTTGTAGATACTTGTCAAGCTCGCAATGCAGTACATACATAGATCAATACAGTATTAAAGTAAAAAAAAATTGTTAGTCCGTCAGTGCGGTCTGTTTAATCACATATAACATATAAAATAAATCCTTAAATAAGTAGTTATATAAAAAGATAACTAGTTCCTAAGTGAGTAGTCACTTAGGAACTAGTTATATTTTATATTACATAAAAATTAAAAAATTAAAGACAACGAGCAGTTGGCTAGTGCAGAAGGCTCTCAACCAGTAGCTTAATTTAAGTGACTAATATCCCAAATATAAGGCTTTCACAGATAAATAATAATAGAGACGTCTTCCATTTTTTTAACAGAGGTCTCAGAAGAAACTATTGTACAGCCCTAGTCGACAAAAAGAACATGAAGAGAAAGAAGTTTCCGACCAGCAATCCACAGTGGAGTTAATCGCTGTTTTCTGTTATACTTATATCATAAATATTATACTTTTAGTACGTATAATAAATGCACGTATAAGTTGACTTACAGGCTTAAAGATCAAGGCTGATCTTTAAGTCTGTAAGTCATATCTGAGGGACACTCACCGCCGCCATTCTGATAGCAGATGTAAGGGAAGCGCCACACATTGCCCAGGTCGACTGCGAACCCCACTACCGCGAGCAGGAATTCTGCCTTCTTCCCCCATGTCTCCCGCTCACGGGGTGGCGTCAATGATACTACTACCGACCTGGATTTCTGCATCTAAATCAAGAGAAATTCATTAATACAGAGAAGCTATACAGAATATCTTTAACTTATAATAAGTACATAATAGTTTTAAATATTAATACGTGTTAAGACGCTAACAAGACTTAATTTTATTTTCATATTTATTTATAATTTTATAGTAAGATATTTTTGAATATATCGTGGTGAATATTGACATTACAAATATTGCTATGAACCCAATGCAACGATTAATTATTTATTAAATTATATGACTAAATTCTTTAAGTAAAAATATGTTAAAATTATGAAACAAATATTGAAAAAGGTATGCTGAGATGGTTTGGGCATTTAGAAAGGATGAATGAAAAAGATTGGCAAAAGAAGTATACCTGGCCTGTGTGAATGCGACAACCGGAAGGGGAGGACGTCGTAGAACATTCTCTGACCAAATCGGAGACATTCTCAAGAAAGGCCAGGTCAGAAATACTCTATACCGGGGAGAATGTAATATAATGACTATAAACGAGGCAAAAGAGGTGTGCAAAGATCATGACAAATGGAAATCTGTTGTCTCAGCCTACTTCTCTGGGAAACATGTATGGTTTTTCAGATGTTGTTGGTGGTTTAGTGTCGTTTATTGCGGGTTCGGGATAGTCGTACATAACATAATAAAAGTAAGCTTTGTTTGTTGTGTGTTCTGTAAACTGGTTTCTCTGTTTTTAGTCTCGTGGTATGCTCTTCTGGTAAGTTGTGAATCCCGACTGGGTGTCGTGATGGTATGCGTTGTGGTTTCCTCACTTTTGGTGTACTCACAAATTCAATAGGCGCCGGAGTTGTTATTGTTGACGGAATTTCCATATTTCGAGTTGGCTGTGGTGTCGTGGTCTTGTACCTTACACGGAGCGTTTTTTGTCTCGTGTTCGTCGATATCGGCCTTTTTGTCGTAGTTACTACATACACTGGTGTCTGTATGATATTATTTATTACTGACATCGGCATTATTATTAATATTATATTGTACATCTATCGGGGTGACGTCATGGGATGAGATGGGGTGGCGGTATACTTTGCCGTCAACCACACAGCATAGATGAATACACATCTTATATTCATACTAGCTGTGCCCCGCGGTTTTACCCGCGTTAAACTTTACAAATTATCACAGCTCCTCCCCCGTAGATGATAGCGTGATAATATGTAGCCTATATGTTGACCCGACCTCTTCGTAATATTCATGCAAAATTTGAAGAAAATCCATGTAGTACTTTTTGAGTTTAGCCCGGACATACATACAGACAAACATATAAACAGACAAAAATTCTAAAAACTATATTTTTGGTTTCGATATCGATAGTAGATCATGCCTCAAGTATCCTTTTAAAAAGATATTCAATGTACAGTTTTGACTTTCCTACGATTTTATTATATGTATAGATATGCAAAGAATAGCTGTATAAGATTTAAATATCTTCTTTAGAGGCATGAAGTACTGGACATGATGTAATTAACTGACGCTGTTAATCTTAAGTATTGGAACAATCGCCTGAACAATGGCATTCCCAAGTGGCATCTATGGCTTCTAAACTTTTGTTAATACAGCGGCCTCCTCTTTTTGCTGCGACCCATGTAACTTTACGTAGCCTATGAATTAGCTGTCAACTGCTTGGTGGTTGGTGCTATTGGCAGAAAGAGAAACGAAATGGGGCTTTGGGGCATGGAAGCGGTGCTGTTTCTCTTTCTCTTTCTCCCGTTACTGCAGTGCAGGTGCCTTCTCATTAGGCACTTTAGTAGCTGTCGTGGTTTACTTACACTGTTGGTGTTATTAGCAGGCGGGTCAGGTGGGGGTGCGGTAGGCGCGGGCGGTGCTTCTCCGGGCGGCATCTCTGGCTCGTAGTCCTCTCTCCGCTCCGGCCCAGGGCTATCGCCCTGCCATAAATATACCATTAAGGACAGTGCCAATACTGAATTTTATAAAAGTACCACTCGCATAAGCTCCCTGGTACCGGTAAAAAGCGGCCAAGTGCGAGTCGGACTCGCCCATGAAGGGTTCCGTAGCACCAAGTATTTTAGTTGATTAAATGAAAGGTAAATTGCGGTTTACGATTTATAACGTATTAAAAAAACTACTTACTAGATCTCGTTCAAACCAATTTTCGGTGGAAGTTTGTACATCATATATTTTTTTTAGCTTTATCATTCTCTTATTTTAGAAGTTACAGGGTCAGTTTACCACTTTGGAAGTGTCTCTCGCGCCAACTCAATATAATTTTTGAAGACCTATCCATAGATACCATACCTATCCATAGATTAGATGAAAAAAATAATTGAGTTTCAGTTCTATGTATGGGGAACAAAAATTTATTGTATTTTTTCTATATTTGTTTGAAAATATTAATGCAGTTTACAGAATTCATCTACTTACCAAATTTCAACAGTACATGTCTTATAGTTTCGGTAAAAAGTGGCTGTGACATACGGACGGATGGACAGACAGACAGACATGACGAATCTATAAGGGTTCCGTTTCTTGCCATTTGGCTACGGAACCCTAAAGAAGATTAGAAAAATATCTATATTATTATATATTATTCTTAATCCTATGATATCGTACATATAAAATAATAATTAAAATATATTATATATTAAAAAATTGTCAGAGGCCTACTGGGCGGCTTGAACAACTGTGACACTCCCCATACGATAAGTAACATGTATGTATGTAGCTAAGTTTTCAAACAGTATTATTCAAGTCTGTTAATTTTATACCAGTTTTTAACATCTGGAACTTACCACTCAGCGATATCTAGTACCTCAAATACATACAATAGACATAAAACACCCAGACCAAGACTAATAACGCCCACGTACACAGGGCTACATATCAAGCTATACATTTCCAGTATAAGCTCATCATTGTATAGGATTTCCATACAATGAGAGGTCAGCTTACATTGGAAATGTATAGCTTGATATGTAGCCGTGTGTACACACAGCAAACTAGATATATTTTGATGTGTGTAAAAAACCTGTGTGTGATAGAACCTTTGGGTCAGAAGGTAGGTTAAATACCCGGTAGTAGGTTTGATACGACGGTTGTCCTTAAAAATATGAATATAATAATAATAATACGACGGTCACCGTAGCCTAGTTGGTAGTGCTCCTGCCTACGAAGCTGGTGGTCCTGGGTTCGAATCCCGGTAAGTGCAAATATTTGTGTGATGAGCACGAATATTTGTTTCTGAGTCATGGATGTTTTCTATGTATTTAAGTATTTATCTATCTATATAAGTATGTATATCGTCGCCTGGTACCCATAGTACAAGCTTTGCTTAGTTTGGGGCTAGGATGATCTGTGTGACATTGTCCCCAGATATTATTATTATTATTATATGTATTTCAAATATAACCCTGAAGCAGTCTTGGTAAATGACAGGCTTAAAATATACTGGGATCATTCCGTGCTGACTGACCGAATGGTAGGTGCCAATCGACCCGATATTGTCGTCATTAACAAACAAGTACATCCTTTGTGGATATAACAATACCGTATGATGAAAACATCTCTAACGCAGAAATAGAAAAAAAATCAAAATACCTTGATCTGAGTTTTGAATATGCGCAAATATATTATAAATATTATAGGCGCAAATATGGAGAGGCGAAAGACCTGCGATCATACCTATTGTTATATCCACAAATGGAGTTATTCCTAAATCCCTGAAAATCAACCTTGCAAGTTTAGGACTTGATTCTGATCTGGCTGGAGAGTTACATGCAGAAGGCGGATTTGCTGGCGAATGCCAGGATTGTGCGGAAATTTCTCTCCATGTAGCCCATATATTTTATGAGTTGTATTCGTATTAAAATACCCTTATATAATATATTGTAAATAATAGTGGTAATAAACATGTGATAATAATAATAATATCCTGGGATATTATTCACACATGGCCTTGTGATCCCAAACTAAGCAGAGCTTGTACTATGGAAACCAGATAACTGATACTACATATACTACTTTTCTTTTGTAAATACATACTTATATGGATAATTACACACAGACTCAGGACAAACAGACGGTGCGCCAAAGTTCACCTAAACTTTCAACTCCGATAGTTGGAAATCCGAAAATGTTCTATCTAATATTTTTCATCCTAACAGTCACAATTCCTCACTACTCTGTGTCTAATGATCATAATTCCGAAGCATACTACTTCATAATGTCAGTAGCAATAAACATCTATTATACTTTTATTTGTTTTCCTATATTTTCTCAACATAACTATCTTTTACACTATTCTAAATCATATATTTTTGTTATATATGAACATTGTTAACAGGTATTAATGCGACTAACCTTATTGTTAGTTTAGTCGCGTTAATACCTGTTAACAATGTTCATATATAATTATGGTACGCGAAGTTTAAAAGTGAGATATATTTATGTATTTTTATGAAATAATTTGGGTTAGGTTAGGTTAGAACTGTGACCATTTAGCGCGCGAAGGCGAGCGTGCCCCGACAGCGGCCGACGAGCGCTAGTTACTATCATCTTCCCACCCACGTATATTTTTTATTACACTTGATAAATGTTTCTTTCTGAGTATGAGTGAAAATATTATGGTAATTTTGTTTAGGAATAAAAGCGTTATGATAAAAAAACAGTAGGAGTTTAAATATATTTACATTAATGATATTATTAAATACAATTGTCGGAAACAGGTAGCGATGTTCATAACATTCATGTTATGTGTCTACAAAAGTAGTAGTATGAATGAAAAATTTTAGAAAGAGTCGTCATTTGGATTACATATCGTTGGGAAGAACAATTTCGGGTAAAGAACTTTAGTTGAGCCAATATGAACCCCAAACAGACATGTCCACGCACACAAAAATCTTTCCTGGCTGAAATCGAACCCACGACCTGCGATGTGAAAGGCAGGCATTTACAAACCACGCAAACCGGCACTTTACAAATACTTAAAATAAAATTACCTACGAATATTAAAATAACACAAATAACTTGATTTCGTAAACAATTTCTCATATTCAAACAAAAAGAAAGTCGTTGGCATTTCCCTAACATTACAGCGTTGTTTACACCGACAGGAATTTCTTGGAAAATACTCATTATTTTTGTTTCACGCTTAGAACAAGTACCTACATTGAATTGTAAAATAAAGTTGTGTTCACATTGGGGGTAGTTCCAACTGATAGCACGTGCGAATAGTTTACTAAGGCATTAAAAATGTATGTCTTATTATATCTATACATTTAGGTCATTTAGCCATCTCATAAGCTATCGAGAATCGAAATACAAATTAATTAAATTTTATTTATAATTATAAAAAAAGCATTTACCCGAAACTAAAATTCTCTTTTTTTTGCAGACGGTTTAAAATAGCTAATCCTATTATTCTATTCTATTATATTATTCTCCATGTTTAAAAAGTCCTTATGGCGTAAAAAATTGAATTAGATATTGCTATTTAGTGCTAACCTGTCTGGATGTATGGTATACAACTATGGGGTAGCGCTTGCAAGTCCAATATTGCCATGATACAGCGACAGCAAAATATGATACTCCGAAACCTATGCACCGTGGTAATCACGAATACAGAAATACACCAACATCTCGAGATGACCACTGTAAACGAAGAAGTTCAAAAAACTATAGAGACCTACGAAGGGAAGCTGGAAAGACATCCCAATGAACTGGCTGCCAAGTTAACAACTCAAAGCTACCGTAAACGGCTTAAACGGAAAGATATATTAGCCATATAAATAAATATGGCCTAATAAGGAGGAGATGCCTCACTGGAGGACACACTCTTAACTGCCACAGCGTACAACACACCTGCTTATAGCGAATGCTGATTGCAGATATAATAAGAAAAAAAAAATTGTGCTAGGCTCTAAACTAGCCTTTTTCAAGATTTTACAGTATTCTAGTATTTGTGTGTTTTCAACAATTAAAGTTATAGAGAACATACAACAACAAGATGGCGATAACGTTGCCATTTGGTAGCCGACGGTCACCGTAGCCTAGTTGGTAGTGCTCCTGCCTACGAAACTGGTGGTCCTGGGTTCGAATCCCGGTAAGTGCAAATATTTGTGTGATGAGTACGAATATTTGTTTCTGAGTCATGGATGTTTTCTATGTATTTAAGTATTTATCTATCTATATAAGTATGTGTATCGTCGCCTGGTACCCATAGTACAAGCTTTGCTTAGTTTGGGGCTAGGATGATCTGTGTGACATTGTCCCTAGATATTATTATTATTATTTGGAGGGATTAGCCGTAGTCACCGCGTTCGGCATACGAGTTGGCGACCGCAGTTGGGTGGTAACTAGTAACATCTGGTCCCTTAGTTGCCTTTTACGACACCCACGGGATGGTATGGGGTGCCCTGGTATTCTTTTTAGGCCAACAACCACACGGCTTACCGGAAACCATACTGGAAACCGGAAAACAGAACTAACTCATAACATAAGTTAATTATATAATTTATAAACCTCTGTAATTGTACTGTTGATTTCATCATCATCATCATATCAGCCGAAAGACGTCCACTGCTGGACATAGGCCTCCCCAAGGATCTCCACAATAGCCGGTCCTGCGCTGCCCGCATCCATACTGTTGATTTGCTTATTAATAAAAATTGAATAAATAAATAAACGTATTGAAGGGCACATCTATCTATACATATAATAAAATCGTAGGAAAATCAAAACTGTACATTGAATATTTTTGTAAAAGGATACTTGGGGCGTGATCTACAATCGATATCGAAGCCAAAATATAGTATTTTTAATTTTTTGTCTGTGTGTCTGTATGTATGTCCGGGCTAAACTCAAAAAAATACTCCATGGATTTATTTAAAATTTTGCATGAGAATTACTAAGAAGTCGGGTCGACATATAGGCTACATATTATCACGCTATCACCTACGGTGAAGGAGCTGTGATAATATATAAATATTAAATGCAGACTCAAAACAACTACTTATGCCCTGTGTGGAATTCCAACTCGAAACGCGAAGTACGCCAAGTAGCTGCGCCACGGCCGCACGCGTGCAGTAAAATTAGTTTCTGATCAAGGCAAATACTACATTTATGCACTTTGGTATGTTTTATATATTTAATGTATTTTCAATGACGGGCCTGTTGGCGGTGTTGGTAGATACGCTGCCTTTCACGCCTGAGGTCGTGGGTTCAATTACCACCCAAGTTTATCCTGAGATTGGGTGTAATCTACTATATAAAAATAAGTCGGGTTTTCCTTCCTGACGCTATAACTCCAGAACGCACGAAAAGATTTCCACGGTTTTGCATTCGTTGGAAAGGTCTCGGGCCCCGTGAGGTTTATAGCAAAGAAAATTTATAAAATTTAACGCGGGTAACACCGCGGGGCACAGCTAGTTATCTATATAAGCATGTATTTACAAAAGAAAAGTAGTATATCAGTTATATAGTACAAGTTCTGCTTAGATTGGGTTCAGATGGCCGTGTATAAATAATGTCCCAGGATATTAAGTATCATTATAGATTTTATAAATCTTTTCATACAATCCGTGTACCTAAATATCTATTTGTACCTAAAAAATTATGTATTCTTAACTATATTACTACAAACATGTTCTGCCTATTTAAAAGCGCTTTTTTAAAGTCTATTTAAATAAAAATCTTAATTATTTTATTTTACATAACTATTTGTGTGTTCAAAAAGTCTAAAGCCAATACAGCCAGTAGGTTCAGCGCCTAACGCAGTTGATGTGGGTTCAGGGATTTGTCCTGTTTGCCGACCAAACATAGCGGCAGACCGACAGATTGCTTTGCAAATAAAAATAATGAAAAGAGACCTTCGTGTAGTAAGACCTCATTATTGGCGACGAAATAGGAGATTAAGTTGGTAAATAAGTACTGAAAGAAATAAACGTTTAAAGCGTGTCAGGCATGACTTACTGTAGGGTGCTGTAGCCAAATTGCTATGAACAGCTCAGTTATACTAGCTTTTTGGGGTCTGTAATCGACGTAAAAAACGGAACCTTTATAGATTCGTCATGTCTGTCTGTTTGTCTGACTGTCCATCCGTATGCACAGACACTTTTTTCCGAAACTATAAGGACTATACTGTTGAAACTTGGTAAGTAGATGTATTCTGTGAACTGCATTAAGATTTTCACACAAAAATAGAAAAGAACCCCAAATTTTGGGGCTTCCCCATACTTAGAAATGAAACTCAAAAAAATATTTTTCATCAAACATGTGGGGTATTTATGGATAGGTCTTTAAAAATGAAAATTAGGTTTCTAATATCATTTTTTTCTAAAGTGAATAGTTTGCGCGAGAGACACTTCGAAAGTGGTAAAAAGTGTGCCCCCCCCCTCTGTAACTTCTAAAATAAGAGGGGGATGAAACTAAAAAATATATATGAAGTACATTACTTTGCAAACTTCCACCGACAATTGGTATGAACGAGCAAGTAGTTTTTTTTAATACGTCATAAATCATAAACCGCAAATTCCCGTGTTGGATTCCCGCACAGGACAACTATTTGTGTGACCCATTAATAGTTATTCGCTGTACTCTGAGACACAGGGCTTAAATTTTATAGTACGAGTGTTGTATTTAAAACGAAAAATTAAGCCATGCACAATGTTGTTTTTGTGTGAAGTTTTTAACTAGTTCTTCAACCGTTGTTGGGTTGGCGATCGCAGTTTGATGGTCATAGTTAAAAGAAAAACGCTGCTGCCCGTTCTCTGGTGATCGGGATGAGATGGGGAGATAATATTCTATGCCATCACCACACAGCAATCAGCAGTTCTTTAGGGTGTTAGATAGATAGATACACTTTATTGCACAAACTATAAAAAACATTTTACAGAAAAATACTTAATATTTAAATATTCTACAATTGGCGGTCTTATCGCATAATAGCGATTTCTTCCAGACAGCCGTAGGATGGACTAGCATAATTGAAAATGACAGGCAGCTGATAGTGTACCGTCGTCAGTTCTACAGAGTGTAGTGTCCTAACCTAAAAATAATTAGTGCTTAAATAGACCTGAACATTGGCATCCCCTACAGTTATTTATGTTTATCGTTTCATTATCTACATCCATACATAACAATTGCAATTAAATGATCGTAACAGACACACACTTTACGGCTTTTCTATATCGAAAACACGTAAAGTCAATGGTTCCGCAGTTAATTAGTTGAGACAATTATCCGTTGATTGAGGACTCGTGGGTTGGTTAGCGGTAATATGGCGAGCTGAGAGTATTGACCTAATGAGGATTGACAGGTTGGGAGGGATCAGCGGTCTTAGAGATAAAGGACCTTGATTTGTTGGTATATTTGATTTAAAAGATCGTTTCATTTCGATTAAATAATAAAAAAAGCCGTTTTACTCCATATTTAAAAATAATAATATCCTTCTGGGTACGTTCCCGGTTCAAAGCGATGTCGACGAATTTTTTTGACGCATAAGCTCATTGGTTAGACTTTTTATTTATGTTTGTATTTATTTTATTTTATTTATGTTTCTTTAGTTGATAAGTTAGATTATTTCAATAATAATAATAATATGTTAATCTTGTACCTAGTATTGAATAAATATTTATAAATAATATCCTATAATACCTGGGGACATTATTCACACACGGCCATCTGACCCCAAAGTAAGCTGAGCTTGTGCTACATATACTACTTTCCTTTTGTAAATACATACTTTTACAACATATAACTTAATTAACGCAGATCCTGAAAATACTTATTCAGAATCGGTTACTGAATCGATTTATATCATTTTTAATATAGGTAACTTTTTATTCCGAAATAATTAAAACTACGGAAATTATTATCATATTAACCCTGTACAGTCAAAACAAATTGAAATGGATCGTAAGTCGAAGTAATAAGACTTTTAAAATCGCATTTTTATTTGTATTCATACAAATTCCATCATTCAACACAAAATAAGGAAAAAATTAACTTTATTTCAAGAAACTAATTTAGTAAATAACAGTGCATTTATATGTTAAATGAAAAAGCAGTGTATGTTTTATGATTACAACATAATATTCTAATTGGGGTGTTTGAGGGTGTGCGTTAATAACGTTACATGTTGTATATATAAGACTCTGGTCTCATTATATCATACTGTCTTTCGCTTTACTCTGAAGGAAGTAGAACTAGCATTTTTAACACCTCCTTATTTCTTATTGATTAAATCCTGGGCCTATTGGCGTGGTTGGCAAATGCTTGCTTTTCACGCCGGAGGTCGTGGGTTCGATTCCCACCCAGGACAGATATTTGTGTGCATGAACATGTCTACTTCTCCTGATTCTGGGTGTAATTATCTCTATAAGTATGTATTTACAAAAGAAAAGTAGTACTTATATGTAGTATATCAGTTATCTGGTTTCTATAGTACAAGCTCTGCTTAGTTTGGGATCAGATGGCCGTGTGTAAATAATTTATGTATATATATATATATATATATATATATATATATATATATATATATAAATAAATTAATTAATTAAGGTAAGATAAAAATAAGTAATTCCCCGGGACATGCCTGAGCGTCACCGCTTAGTGTCATTTAATCATGTGTCACTGTTGATATTGGCTTACAGGAGTTGCAGTGGCGTATTAGAGAGAGGGTCTAGTACCCGTAAAAAATGAAAAGTCGGCTACAGGGCAACGTGGCAGTCAAAATGATGATGATGATGATGTGGTCCCGGTCGATTTCGGCCACGGCGACCGCTTCTTCTCCTACTGTAGCCGACGTTCGTGTGCTCGCATGTGACTTATGTAGCCAATTTTATTTGAAAAAATCCTGACACATTAAGGGGCATGTGAGCACACCATTGTCATAATTGTAATTGATAGCTGCAGGTGGTCTGGCTTTCAATTCATCCCGCTTGGTATCCAGCTCAGCGCGCCTTCCAGACTCGAAACAGTCGACTTTGGCCTGGACTAAAGTCCGCCATTCTGTCCGTTTGGCTGCCCGCTGTTCCCATTGCGAGGGCTCTACGCTACAGTTCTTCATGGCAACGTGGCAGTCAAAATAGTAAAGTAACAACGTAAGGAAACCCTCCAAAACCAATAAATGCACGCTAAAAAATTTAATGCAAAGTACACAAGAGGAGAAAAGACGTTTTACGATGTATTCTAACTTTTATCGTCGATAAAACGGACGTTATCATCATTATTCATTGGGTAAAGCCGGAATTAATCTGTTTATGTCTAATTTCGGCTTAGTATGTGGAACTCGAGGGGTTTATTACCTATATTATTTTAATAGTCGTACGTATACAAATTAGAGTAAAATCTTACAAGGAAACAGCGGACTTATTATAGACTAGCTGGACCCCGCGGTTTTAACAGCGTTAAACTTTATAAATTATAGCCTATGTGTTAATCCAGAGTGTCAGCTACCCTGGGACCGCTGGCGTTTGGAGTAAAAGAACTCCACTCGTCTTTTATAAGCGGTCCCGGGAAGAGGTAACCGCTGTATCTCAGGTAACGCGCTTGTGCGTGCTGGAAAGGGTGGGAGGACACTCAGTGTACAGCGGAGGTACTGGCGAGATCGTTCCCGAGTACCCAGAGCCCCCGCTACAGGCACTGTGAGGCTGGCTAGTGGCTGGTGGTTTTAGTGGGTCGAGCCCCACATCACATGCGACTTGAGCATTTCCACCACGCAAAAAAGAAAAAAAAGGGCGTCAGCTAACTCCATACCAAATTTTATTAAAATCGCTCCAGCCGTTTAGACGTGAAGAAGTAACAAACATACACATTCACAAACTTTCGCCTTTATAATATTAGTGTGACGACTCAGCGTCGGCCTTAAGCATACCATTCATTTTTAGGGTTCCGTAGCCAAATGGCAAAAAACGGAACCCTTATAGATTCGACATGTCTGTCTGTCTGTCTCTCCGTCCGTATGTCACAGCCACTTTATTCCGAAACTATAAGACCTTTAGTGTTGAAACTTGGTAAGTAGATGTATTCTGTGAACCGCATTAAGATTTTCCCATAAAAACAAAAAAAGAACAATAATTTTGGGGGTTCCTCATACATGGAACTGAAACTCAAAAAAAATATTTTCATCGTACCCATACATGTTGGGTATCAATGAATAGGTCTTCAAAAATGATATTGAGGTTTTTAATATATTTTTTTTCTAAACTGAATAGTTTGCCCGAGAGACACTTCCAAAGTGGTAAAATGTGTCCCCCCCCCCCTGTAACTTCTAAAATACGAGAATGATAAAACTAAAAAAAATATATAATGTACATTACCATACGAACTAACAACGAAAATTGATTTGAACGAGATTTAGCAAGTAGGTTTTTTTTAATACGTCATAAATCGTAAACCGCAATTTACCTTTCATTTAATCAATTGAAATACTTGCTGTTACGGAACTCTTCATGGGCGAGTCCGACTCGCACTTAGCCGGTTTTTATTTTATTTCTAAGCTAACTGGCTCATACCTCTTACCGGTCTCGGGACTTGTTCCTCCCTCTTACCCACCACTGCAACTCCTGTAAGCCAGGATCAACAGTGGCACACAATGAAATGACACTGAGTGTTGAGGTTCAGGCGTGTCCCGGGGAAACTCATGGATCCCGCAACGGATGAAATCTTGCACCGGTCTTTAAGTGGCTAGGTAAAGCACCTACAGATGCAGTCAGTCTATAAATGGGTGACCGTGAAATTAGTTTAATTACTGAGCATCTCCGTGCTTCGGCGAGCACTTAAGCTGTCCGTCATTCATTAGCAGAGCAGTATACAGTAACTTCTTATTACGATTTTATTTTTTTAATATTATGTTGTATATACATAATATTAGAGAACTTTTCACTTTTTTTAACATGGTTAATAAATTAGCTAAGTATAGTATAGTACCTATAGATTATGAATATAAATTATTATGATTGTATCACTTATTGTGCTTGGAATTATCTGTTAGCAATAAGATATCTGTAATAAATAAATTAGACAACAGTTTTGGGGAAAGCCTTAGTCATATATATATATTATTCAGTAATTTTTAATCGTCAAATTTTAACCCTACCGTGTAGTGCTTGAAGTGGCAGCTACTGAGATATACTGTCAAAAAATCAGTAGGAAGTTTAAAACTCAGGATCACCTTAACACCTAATTGTTCCCAAAAAAATTTAAAATTTATACTGTCGGAAACTTTTTAATATGCCTTGATACCCAAGTTAGCTTTAATATATGTTTTAAAATTGTAGATTGACAGTTTTCTGGTGTCATTCGGATGTTGTTTGTAGAAGCGTATACGAGTACACTGCTCCATTAAAGTCACTGATTTTGTGGAAACGAACAAAACTATATACAATTCAACAACAAGATCATGCTTATGGTCTAAGAGCCGTGGAAGATCGACCTTCACCGATCTGATAACCAGATGAGACGTATTTTTTATCAAATATTTTTTATAAACAAATATGCCTATAATTGCTTGCCTATCGAAAAGTGCTCATGGCTATTTTTAATTAAATTAACTTTTATCGATTTTTTTTCATCACCTTCATACTTTTAATAACCAAATAAAATTTATTTCACTGATAGTTTTTAATACATAGAATATGGCTAGGCATGCTTGCCTACTCATTTCAGTGTATAACTACCTGGCAAGCAGGTGTAAACAGGTAAGTCAAAATAGGTGACTCCATCGATCTGCTAACTTATCAAAACTTATCTCAAATTTTAGATTATTTTATTTCAAAATTAGTCATATAAACTTGCCTGCGAAAAATCGTACTTAAAGTACTGTTGCCAGGCTAAAAACTTTGAGAGTTTTAGCCACTTGATAGGTGCGACAGAGAAAGTAGAGCGTCCGAGGTCCGTGTGCTAGAGCAGGACACAACATAGCAGCTGTTCGCTACCTGACCGTAGAATGAATCCGAGTGCGCATACTCGTGTATAGTCGGAAATTATTTATTAGTAACAACACGTGCTAAATAACATAAATTTTCAAGAATTGTGATTTTAATAATGAGTAAAAAGTGTTTTTGTGTGGTGAAAAAAAAACAAATTATTGACGTTAATGAACATTCATTTAAAACATGTTATTTAAAATTGACTTTCCGTAAAAAAAATATTGAATCAAGCAAAGAATCGGTGTTACTACAAAGATACAGTCATAAAAAAAATATATAATGAGGAGTTCATAAAATTTTGTAAAAGCTATGAAGTAAGTAAATGTTTTTGTTTATAAAAATTAAAAAGTTAAACGGCTGATAATGAATAATAAAAATAACAATAAATATTTGAATTTAATTTTTTTAATGTATTTTTATGTTTCGTAATAAATGGTTTTAACAACATACATGATTTTTTTTTCTATATTGATTTTTTTTTATTTTTATACTAATATTTGAAAAGTAACACTTATTCTTTCCCGCCTTACGGCATTTATTTAATTTAAAATAATTTTTAAATTTTACAATTGAACTTTAAAATGATAAAAAGTTTCGTTGAATTATTTCTTTATATATTAAATTATTTATTTTCGATTATTGCATAGCTGTAAGTATGTATAGCGTAAAATAATATAAAAGTTGAGATCAAAATTAGTTGTAATAAATTGGAGTTCAAAATTACTGGCAAGTGTAAATAAATGCTGTCTCTGTCACTCACATGTGCACGAGCATGCGCACTCGGATACGTTCTACGGTCAGGTAACGAGCAGCTGCTATGTTGTGTCCTGCTCTAGCACACGGACCTCGGACGCTCTACTTTCTCTGTCGCACCTATCAAGTGGCTAAAACTCTAAAAGTTTTTAGCCTGGCAACAGTACCTTAAGTTCGATTTTTCGCAGGCAAGTTTATATGACTAATTTTGAAATAAAATAGTCTAAAGTTTGAGATAAGTTTTGATAAGTTAGCAGATCGATGGAGTCACCTATTTTGACTTACCTGTTTACACCTGCTTGCCAGGTAGTTATACACTGAAATGAGTAGGCAATCATACCTAGGCATATTCTGTGTATTAAAAACTATCAGTGACATAAATTTTATTTGGTTATCAAAAGTATGAAGGTGATGAAAAAAAATCGATAAAAGTTAATTTAATTAAAAATAGCCATGAGCACTTTTCGATAGGCAAGCAATTATAGGCATATTTGTTTATAAAAAATATTTGATAAAAAATACGTCTTATCTGGTTATCAGATCGGTGAAGGTCGATCTTCCACGGCTCTTCTACTATTATTACGATACGAGATGAGTATTTAAATTATGAATTTCTTGACTTTTACCTGTTTGCCAGAAGGGTAGGCAGAGACAATGGATTTCCTTTAGTCACGATCTTTGCACATATCCTACTAATATTATAAATGCGAAAGTTTGTGAGTATAGATGTATGTATGTTTGTTACTCTTTTACGCTACTACTTTAACGCGGGTGAAACCGCGGGTCACAGCTTGTGTATTATAAGAATGAAATCACATAAAATGAAAAAACTAACACCGTGTTGGAGTTTTTAATAATTATGGGATACTATTCAATTCAGGACTACCTACAAGATGAAAGTTAATTAAATTTAACAAATAATTGTCACTATTACATTTTTTCTAAGCTTGTTGCGTCCGATTTGTATATCAGTTTGTTTATTTCATACTAGCTGTGCCTTGCGTATTCACCTGTGTGTTATTCGTATATATAAGCTATATTACTACAAAGTTTTATCAAAATCCGCTTAGTGGTTTTTGCGTGAAAGAGTAACAAACATGCATACTCACAAAGTACTCAAATAATATATCCACTTCTACAATACCATAAGAAAGACCAGGTAGAAAGGTTAGGTCAGAAGTACCCTAAACTGACGAGCATGTATGAAGGATATAATGATAGTAAGCGAGTCAAAAGAGGTGTGCAAAGA
Source organism: Pseudoips prasinana (assembly GCA_951640165.1). Lineage (NCBI taxonomy): Eukaryota > Metazoa > Arthropoda > Insecta > Lepidoptera > Nolidae > Pseudoips > Pseudoips prasinana. The sequence goes on along the minus strand of OX621259.1, from coordinate 8,111,341 downwards.
TCGTGACAAATGTATATCCGTTGACTCTGCCTACCCTTCTGGGATACAGGCGTGAATCTATGTATGTATGTACATGCTCTAATAGGCTGGATATAGAGAACAAAACATTTACCTAACACCCTAAGATGTACCTATTTCCCAACGAATAAATTGAATTATATTTATTTATTTATACTTTATTGCACACAGAAATACATATTTACAAAAGGATTAGATATATCATGTACACAGGCGAGCTTAACTCAGCTATGAGTTCTCTGAATTATAAATGTTTTCATACAATGCGTACCTAAATATCTATGTTACTAGAAATAATAATGTATACAACTATATTACTACAAACATGTTCTGACTATTTACAAGCGCTTTTTTAAAGTCTACGTGAATAAAAATCTTTTTTATTTGAATTTTAATTGAATTAGCTTCTCTGTTATTAGAAAAAACAATTTATTCATTTCAGTTCTCCATTACTCGGCACCCTGTAAGTGTACTTTTCCATTTCGCTTACTAATTTAAAACAACGAAAGAAGAAGAAGAAGAAGAAGAAGAAGTACACTTTATTGCAAAAATAAGTAAAACATAACAATAGTTACAAACACGGACATAAACTTATTATGCAATTGGCGGCCTTATCGCTAAAAGCGATCTCTTCCAGGCAACCACTGTGCGTTGAATGGACCAGAATTGAAAATAACCTGATGAAGGTAGCAGAAGATGTACTAATTGCAATTAGAAGTTATTAATCTAAATTAATCTAATATTACGTACGAATACGTAACTAGAGTCATACGACTATACATATACATAAATAGATACATACATAGATACATACATATAAATAGATAGATATATACATATGTATACATATGTATAAATATATTTACAAATATAAGTGTAAGGATATCATTAAGAAGTTTTAGGATCATGACATCGAATATTCGCAATCGTATTAATTTGAATATTGATAGTATTTAATTAACAAAACAAACGTCTTCAGTTTACTTAACCTGGTTTGTTGGAATTCGGATACTTTTGATTTTTTTCTCATCTCATATTTAAAGATTACGTTGGACACAAGTTGGAAGTTTGTTCCCGCTGATTGGATCTTCTTCCGGACCAGGCAAGCCTCGAGATTGAGCGTTTTGATGTCATGTCAATATTGTCATTCATGTCAAATTGTTTCATTAACAACTAGCTGTGCCCCGCGGTTTTTACCCGCGTTAAACTTTATAAATTATCACAGCTCCTCCCCCGTAGGTGATAGCTTGATAATATGTAGCCTATATGTTGACCCGACCTCTAAGTAATATTCATGCAAAAATTGAAGTAAATCCATGCAGTACTTTTTGAGTTTAGCCCGGACATACATACAGACACACAGACATAAATTCTAAAAACTATATTTATGGCTTCGATGTCGACAGTAGATCACGCCTCAAGTATCCTTTTAAAAAAATATTCAATGTACAATTTTGACTCTCCTAAGATTTTATTATATGTATAGATGACAGTTGAATTGTTTAATAAATACATTTATAAAGCAGTTTTCTTTAATAAATGTGTAAGTTAAGTAAACTGCTGTGTATCTGACGGCATATAGGGATTGGCTGTGTCAGATTGGGCGTTAAAATGTATAAGCCAGAGGCCGTGGGTTCGATTCCCACTCTGGAGAAATCTTCGTGTGATAACCACGATTATTTGTTCTGTATTTGGGTGTTATATATGTATAATATGTATGTGCTTAGAAATATATATGTATGTTTATCAGTTGTCTGGTTGCTATAGTAATAATAATAATAATAATATCTAGGGACAGTGTCACACAGATCTTCCTAGCCCCAAACTAAGCAAAGCTTGTACTATGGGTACCAGGAGACGATATACATACTTATATAGATAAATACTTATATAGATAAATACTTAAATACATAGAAAACATCCATGACTCAGAAACAAATATTCGTGCTCATCACACAAATATTTACACTTACCGGGATTCGAACCCAGGACCACCAGCTTCGTAGGCAGGAGCACTAACAACTAGGCTAGTTTGGGATCAGATGGGAGTGTGTTAGTTGTCCCATGATATTTAATTTTTTATTTAAATTATTTCGGAAACCATTACCGGGCCTGTTGGCGTGGTTGGTAGATACGCTGCCTTTCACACCGGAGGTCGTGGGTTTGATTCCCACGCGGGACAAATATTTGTGTGCATGAACATGTCTGTTTGTCCTGAGTCTGGGTGTAAATTATTTATATAAGTATGTAATTACAAAAGAAAAATAATATATGTAGTATATCAGTTATCTGGTTGCCATAGTACAAGCTCTCCTTAGTTTGGGATCAGATGACCGTGTGTGAATAATGTCCCAGGGTATTATTATTACTACTTATTAGAGACTAGCCATCGGTACAAACACAGGGGCCCTCTCTATTCCAACACTCTCATGATCCGAAGGGACGACTAGCGGCACGACCGGAAAGAGGTCAGGTATCAGAATAATAGAATTTATAAAGATTTAAGTATCAAGTTATTCGGAATTAGCCTGCCCTCACTGAGCTAGCTAGGTATGCGCTGTCCAAACCGCAGGTCACCACGCGGACAAAGTCGCGGGCGAAAATTAGTCCTACTAATATTAGATCCAGTGGTAGCATTAAAGCGCGACCGTCGTTATTAACACAAGGTCCGTCATAATAATACCTTAATATAGACAGAACCATTGACAATATGTAGTAAAAATATAAGACTTAAACTAGATAATTAAACATAATCTCTTGACAATAACTTGATACGAGCTAGCTAAATATCATTGCTATAATAAAATAAATTTTATAAATGTTTTCATACAATCAATACAATGTGTACCTAAATATCTATGTTACTAGAAATAATAATGTATACAACTATATTACTACAAACATGTTCTGACTATTTACAAGCGCTTTTTTAAAGTCTACGTGAATAAAAACCTTTTTTATTTTATTTATTTTATTATAATTGCGAAAGTTTGTGAGTATGGATGTATCGGTGTTTGTTACTCTTTCACGTGAACCGTACGGAACGAATTTTGATGAAATTTTGTAGTAATCTAGCTTATATAATCCGAATAATAGATAGTCTATAATTTATAAAGTTTAACGCGGGTGACGGGATGTTACCATGTATCTATATATATAAGAATCAATGCCACTTTTCGTTGTAATGTTATAACTCAACAACGCCTTTACCGATTTGGCTAATTTTGGTCTTGAATTATTCGGGGAAGTCAAGGGAAGGTTTGTACGTAGAGAAAATTTTAAAAAAATCTTGAAAAAGTGTAAAATCAACATCTTTTAGCAATTTAAAGTATTTTTTGTTTCTATATAAAAATCAATGCCTCTTTTCGTTGTAATGTTATAACTCAACAACGCCTTTACCGATTTGGCTAATTTTGGTCTTGAATTATTCGTGGAAGTCCAGGGAAGGTTTGTACAGACGACAGCACATGAAGCTACCCCAATCTGTCAAATTTCCCCAATTAAAAGTGAACCTTATGCTTATGTGATAAAGTTGAAAAGCTATAAAAGAAATTTGACAATTTGGGGGAGCTTGATGTGATGGTAGCTGTACGTAGAGAAAATTTAAACAAAGTCTTGAAAAAGTGTAAAATCAACATCTTTTAGCAATTTAAAACATTTTTTGTTTGAACAAATGAACTTAATAATCATTTTTTTATTACTATGCCTTATACGTAGCGAAGCACGTACCGGGCCGCTAGTTTATAATAAAACATAAACCGCTACAATCTTTCTCTTGCACCATCTCTCTAAGCATCCACTAAAAGCGTAACTACTCGAACAGTCCTCAATCTCAGGAATCCGGTTGTAATTAATTACTTTTTACAGGAGAAAATGTTTGCTTTTTGTGCCTAACACACTCACGGAAACGGCCTATTGAAAACTTGTTCGAAAAGTCATTGCTTTGTTGTGATTTGGGAGTGAACTAACTTTTTTTGGTCAAAAGAGACACGTGCCCTCTACTATTTTGTTTCGTAGATAGTTTCGTAGTAGATAGCTGAATAAACAAAATAAAAGTTTTAGCCAGGCTCATGTAATTTTATTAATAGCCAATGTGTCACCCAGTTCGTATTCAATCAATCAATCATTACAGCTGAAAGAAATCCACTGTTGCGCAAGCCTCCTCCGAGACCGCCAGCTTAACGTGCCCTACGAAGCAAGGAGACATTCAGAAATTAAACCACTATGGCGGTCGACCATCTGTGGACTGACCACGAGCCTAGCTTTTTTATGCTGGATGGGTTTGCGTTTGACCACGATCTCACCTGATGGTAAGTGAAGATGTGGTCGAAGGTGGGCCGCGCGCACCCATAAGATGCCTGTTCTCTCTAGCCTTGAATAAACCCATGTTGTATGAGTCGGTAAACACGCCGTTCGGGTGGGTGTTCCACCGCTTAGCCGTGCGTATGATAAAGGAGGAAGTAAAACGCTTCGTACGGCATAATGGGATGTCAACGACATAGTGGTGGAGAGCCTCCCGACGCCTTGTGGTCCGATGAAAAAAGGGAGATGGAGGGATAAGTTCATGGAGGTCTTGAGCGCATTCTCCATGAAACAGCCTGTAGAAAACCGATAAGCTTGCAACCTGACGCCGATGATCCAAGTTTTGCAGCTTTTTACTTGTTAGGTCTCTATCGTCGATTATCCTGCGAGCGAATGTTGTGCTTCTGAGTGTGAGTAAAGTCGCCAGAGCTCTGGGAGGATTAGCAACAATTGATTGCGGACTCTTTTGAATGCCGGTACTCGCGACCCTTTGGTGTTGCGAGTGTCCATGGGTGGCGGTGATCACTTACCATCAGGTGACCCACTTGTTCGTTTGTTGCACTTGTCTCTTATATAAAACAAATGTCAACTTAATTAAGTTAACGATAATCTGTGCTAGTTGGGAATAACTCATTTTTTTCTTCCTTTTTTAATTTGGGTACCCAGGAACCCTGGCTGAAAAGACAATACAAAATTGAGCTGGTAGGATCACATCACACTAATATTATAAAGGCGAGAGTATGTGAGTGTGTATGTTTGTTACTTCTTCACGTCGAAACGGCTGGAGCGATTTTAATAAAATTTGGTATGGAGTTAGCAGACACCCTGGATTAACACATAGGCTATAATTTAATGCGGGTAAAACCGCGGGGCACAGCTAGTTATAGGATAAAGTAACTAAGCTGATTTCCGCATGCCGTTCATACCTTGTCCCACCACACGCTCCGCCGCGGCAATGCGTGGCTCGGGACGTCAGGTATGCGACATGCCGCTATGTCGCTTTGTGAGCCCCTAATCAACTCAGTTATGTTGCTAACTAGTTTTATGCCAAGGAATTTATTTTGGATATGCCTGTGATGTGAAATAATGTTAAATACTGATATTTTTGGTTACTTTTGAGCCTAGCGCGGGTTGACTTCATATGCCACCAAGAACATTTATGGAGAGCTTTCAGACATTCAGATTTTCTCTCTTTTTGGTCCTTCAACATTTTAATTTCAGAGCGTCTCAGTGCTTCGGAGGGCACGTTAAGCTGTCCGTCCTGGTTGTAGTCATAAGACAACAGTCTTACGCGATTTCAGAGGCTTTCTGGGCGGCTTGAACAACTCTGACACTAGGATAACCACTGCCCATACTATGAGTAAGTAAGTACGAGTTAATTGATTTTTTTAACAATGTATCGTGTTATTATCACGTTTTTAACACGCACCTGAATATTTTTTGTTTTATAATAATATAGGTAATAATAATGACAATATTCTGGGACATTTTTCACACACGGCCATCTGATCCCAAACTAAGCAGGCTAGTACTATAGAAACTAGATAATTGATTTATTATACTACTTGTCTTTTCTAAATACTTACTTATACAGATGGAGACCACAGGTTTTACAGTCCAACGGTCCAAAAATATTTTCAAGTGTTTATTTTACATAGTGCTACTTATGTGTCTATAAATTTGTTGTAACCAATGTTTATTCTGTCTGTAACGTATTTCCATTCCAAATTTCATTCAAATCCGCCATTATGACATGTCTAACAAGCCTTCAAATATTCAAGTATCGCAGCATACAAACGTTAAATTTATAATAACATGTTACATTTAGAATAACACTTTACATTTATAATAACACGATACATTTGTAATTACCGTTTTAAAAATTATTTAACCAACTACATATTTTTTAGAACAACCGATGTGAACTAAATTTCTTGGAGCCATCCCAAAATTGAATAAAAAAAATACTGACAGCCGAATAACCTACTTTTTTGGAAGTCTGTTAATCAATGAAAACGGACTTAAACAATTTTGCGACAAACTTTTTGAATGTATTTACCCACCAAAAGTCACGACAAACAGACATGTTCATGCCCACAAATATCTGTCCAGGGTGGGAATCAAACCCACGATCTGCAGCGTGCAGAAAAGCATTTAATAATAATAATGTCCTCCTAGCCGAATTTCGGCCCCGGTGGCCAGTCTCATATTATAGTACTCAGGTATGTGCGCAAACACAGGAGCACTGTCTATTCAATCACTCTCATGATCCGATGGGACGCCTAGGTGACACCACCAGAAAGAGGTCAGGTACAGGACCGACGGCTTTACGTGCTCTCCGAGGCACGGGGGTATAATACCCAACTCCCAGACTTCGGGCTGATGTTGAGAAATTTTTCTTTTTACAGAAAAGTCCCAAAATCACTTTTTGGCCCGACCCGGGATTTGAACCCAGGACCTCGTTCTCTGCGGGTGAACACGCTACCGCTAGACCAACGAGGTAGTCATTTACCAACCACGTGAAAGCCACGGATATTCTTGGCTACTTATGGATTTTAAATTCTGTGTGATAATTGAGCCTATTACTGTCCTACTGCAGACACGAGACGAAGATACTCCTCTCACAATGAGAAGGTATAGGCCTTATTCCAGCACGCTGGCATAGTGCGGGTAGCAGACTTCACATGTCATCAAGAACATCGAAAACTGGTATCTTTTTTGGAGAACTATCAAGCTTGCAGGTTTCCTCACAATGTTTTCCTTCATCGTTTTAAGTATGAGTTAGATAATTTGTAATATGCAATTGTGCATGTTAGTGGTACGCGCCTTACATTTGAATTTGAGACCGCAGGTTTTTCAGTCCAAGGGTCTAAAAATATTTTCAAGTGTTTATTTTACATAGTGCTACTCATGTGTTTATAAATTTGTTGTAACCAATGTTTATTCTGTCTGTAATGTATTTCCATTCCAAATTTCATTCAAATCCGATATTGTGACATGTCTAACAAGCCTTAAAATATTCAAGTATCGCAGCATACAAACGTTAAATTTATAATAACATGTTACGTTTACAATAACACTTTACATTTATAATAACACGATACATTTATAACTACTCTTTAACAAGATATTTAACCAACTACATATTTTTTAGAACAACCGATGTGAACTAAATTATTTGATGCCATCCCAAAATTGAATAAAAAAGATACTGACAGCCGAATAACCTACTTTTTTGGAAGTCTGTTAATCAATTAAAACGGACTTAAACCATTCTTAGACAAACTTTTTGAATGTATTTTCCATGGCGCCCTTTTGAAAGCAATCCTACTAATATATTATAAATGCAAAAGTTTGTAACTATGGATGATTGCTTGTTACTTTTTCACGTAAAAAAGTTTCATTAAAATCCATTCAGTAGGAATGGATTTTAATGAAACTTTACAATAGTATAGCTTATACATCAGAATAACACATAGGTTATAATTTATAAAGATATTTTGTTAATTGTCCAAAATATAACGATACGTATCAAGTAAGTAGGAAAAAATCTACCATTTGCGAGCTATTCCGGCGTGCGCTGCCAAAACTGCTAGAGGTACACATCCTACTAATATTATAAATGCGAAAGTTTGTGAGTATAGATGTATGTTTGTTACTCTTTTACGCCAAAACTACTTTAACGCGGGTGAAACAGCGGGGCATAGCTTGTATCTACTAAAAAAATAATGATTAGAACTTCACAGATTAGAATATTCACAGATTACGGACACATTGCGTTATAGACCAGGGTAGAAGCGTTTAAAATTAATAAAAAGTGAAAAAAAATAATAGTAGGATGAAACCCATTAGAAAAGGAGGGAAATATTATAAAAATGAAAGGAAAAATAATTTACGGGCGATCTGAGTTCGGGAAGGGTATGGGGGTGAGTTTTTAAGGGTAAAAAACGGTTTTTCTCGATTTCCGGCAAAACTGAAAGTCCTATCGAAAAAAGTCAAATGGCAAAGTTGTAGGTAATAAAAAGATCTAAAACTTTTGTGTTTACACTTTTTTCACATAACCTAAAATTTATGTGAAAACTTCAAAAAACCAAGTTTTTGGTTTTTTATTTTTATCTTTTACATAAATTTTTCTTTTTTAACGAAATTTGGTGAAAACTTACCTTATTATGTCCCAAATACGCTGTAATTTATTTGATTAAAAATATTTATTTTTTTCACCTTCTTTTGAATTAATATCGAAAAAACACCCTAATTTTCAATCGAAAAGTCACCCGTCAAAATATCAGCTTTTTTCAAAAAGTTGGTATGTTTTCTGTTCGTTGAAATCTCTTCTTTCCGATGGTGAAAAAAAATATATATGTTACTGTAGTAAATTTTCTCAGAAAATGCAAAAAAACGAAAATAACTCTAATTCGAATTTTATTATTTATTATTAAAAAAATCATCTAGAAATGTGATTGCTGCAATTTGTTTCAATTAAAAAGTTGATTTATTTAATGCTAATTACATTTGTCTCATTATATATAAATATAAATGTAAATCGTACAATTAAATGTAGATACTTTATTCTGATTACGTTATTCATTACAATATTTTTAAACAACAAAATATTAAAGAAATAAATGTCAAAATGTATAAAAAATATATTATAAATGTATTAAAAACCTATTTAAAATGTATAAATATATAAAAAATATGTAAAGTAAATATGTTTTTAATAACTAACTTTTGGCTGATTTTCATGTATGTTTCATATATTTTGAATATATCTGAAATATATTTGAAATGTATAAAATATATTTGAAAATCGGCCAAACGTTTGTTAATAAAAATATATTTACGATGTATATTTTATATATTTTTTATAGATTTTTAATATATTTTTTAGGATTTTGAAATTTTTTTTTATGGGATTAACTAAATTTGTTTGTGCAAAATTAAGGAGATTATTATTAGTATGTATGTAGTAAGACCCAGACCCGCCTAGCCCCTTCCCCACTTCTCCATGAAATACCTTTTGATGGGCTACTATTTTTCGTAGGTCACTCAGGTATATAATTTATCTTAAAATATAAATAGACATCTACGCATATAATTTAAAGAAGATTCGACAACTTACTCCAAATATTGTAGATGTCTTATTAAATATTCATTTGATTAACTTATTTGTTTGTTACTTATAGTAGTATATTTTTATTTGGATTTTTTTTTATCAATGTTACATGTCATCTAATGTTTTTTGAGTAATTAAAGTGTTAATTTTAATAAATAGCTCAAAATTTTAGATGTAATTAAAAAAAGTATTCGATTTTTTTTGCATTTTCTGAGAAGATTTACTATAGGTACATACATATTTTTTTTCACCATCGGAAAGTAGAGATTTCAACGAACAGAAAACATACCAACTTTTTAAAAAAAGCTGATATTTTGACGGGTGACTTTTCGATTGAAAATTAGGGTGTTTTTTCGATATTAATTCAAAATAAGGTGAAAAAATAAATATTTTTAATCAAATAAATTACAGCGTATTTGGGACATAATAAGGTAAGTTTTCACAAAATTTCGTTAAAAAAGAAAAATTTATGTAAAAGATAAAAATAAAAAACCAAAAACTTGGTTTTTTGAAGTTTTCACTTAAATTTTAGGTTATGTGAAAAAAGTGTAAACACAAAAGTTTTAGATCTTTTTATTACCTACAACTTTGCCATTTGACTTTTTTCGATACGAGTTTTAGTTTTGCCGGAAATCGAGAAAAACCGTTTTTTACCCTTAAAAACTCACCCCCATACCCTTCCCGAACACAGATCACCCGTAAATTATTTTTCCTTTCATTTTTATAATATTCCCCTTCTTTTCTAATGGTTTTCATCCTACTATTATTTTTTTTGGTTTTAAAAATTATCGACCCTGGTCTATTACACAAATTCAAAACGTTGAATTCATACAGTTAAGTTGTCAACCGCCTTTTTACTAACCCTTTAAGTAGTTTAAAAAATAAGCAGTAAATTCTAATGGAGTTATAAAAACCTACAAAGTAGCTACCGCGTAATCGGGTTGGAAGTCGTTTATCTCGCTTCCACACCACATCATTATATATTTCATAGTTTTACCTCAATTACTCCAAAAGTTTTTATTACAGTTTACCCAAAATAATTTTCAAGGAGACCTTTCTGTAAATCCTTTCGAGTACATATAACTGAATAATATTGATGCTTTTATCCTTACCATTTTGTCGCCTGCCTTGGCCTAGTGGTAGCTTGTTAAAACGTAGATTATAAGTTCTGAGTTTAATCCCGGGTTGGGCCAAAACTATTATATTAAAACTACTGGTGGTTACTAAGAGTGTAGAAGTTTATTTCTAATCAGGCAGGCAGTTGGAACAACTGATAATTGCGTGTATGTAGTACACTGAGTTAACTTATCTTTTTCGTTGTTATTATGTGCTTGGTGGTATATATACCCTCGTGCCTCAGAAAGTTTGTAAAGTTGTTGGCCCTGAATTTGATCTATCCTCGATCGTCGCGGTAGGCCGTGCAACCAGATTTTATTTATTTATAATAATTTCATAATGTTACAAAGTTAATTTACAATGTTTCAAATAATAAAATAGGTACGCAAAGATGATTACATGTAACGCAAAGCAGTCTTAAGACTCAATAATTTAGCACTAATATTATAAAGGCGAACGTTTGTGAGCGTGTGAGTGTGTATGTTTGTTACTTTTTCACGCTAAAACTACCGGACGGATTTTGATGATAATTTGTAGTAATATACCTTATATATCCGAATCCAAGACAGTTAAAGAAATTCCCCTGGACATGCTGAGTCTCACCGCTCACTTTCATTTTATTGTATGCCGCTGTTGACCCTGGTTTATAGGAGTTGCAGAGGTGGTTAAGAGGGAGGGACTAGGCGTTAAAAAAGTCCACAAGAAGATTCATTCCACTACTAAGCTAAGATATAACACTCGTGTTGTTGCTAATATAGCCTCGGGATACATAAACTCGTTGAATGTTATTCATAGGTTTCGTAGAAGTACGTAATTTTTATCGTACGTAATTGTCTCACTAACAGAAACAAAATATTGTCGTACTCGCATGCTACTAATTAGTCTAATAGATATAGGCTCACTCCCTTTCCCGAGGGCATTAGTGTTATTCCAATGAATGACAAGTTCAAAATTCATAATATTATATTTACTTTTTTCCTGTGACCGTGCAATAAAGTTACTGAATAAAACGGCCAGTAGAAATCCGATTGTAAATAAAAACTGACTTATGTTTGCGTCTAGTACTATATACTTAAAATGTCTAATCTATACAAATAAATAAAATTGGAGTGTCTGTTTGTAATATTGAAATAGCCGGTTTTTACTACATAAATATGAATATATATACGGTACATACACCAAAATAACATTTTTTACAATTTTTGTCTGTCTGTCTGTTTGTTCCGGCTAATCTCTGAAATGGCTGGACCGATTTTGACGGGACTTTTATTGGCAGGTAGCTGATATAATAAGGCGTAACTTAGGCTACTTTTATTTTAGAAAAACAATTTTATTTTACTATAAAACTAAATAAACTAATTAACACGCGGACGAAGTCGCGGGCACAGCTAGTAGTTAATATAATGTCATTCCGGCCGGATTTCGGCCGTCTCATTGGAGACTAGCCAATTGCGCAGGACATATTATAGTGCACAATTAGTGCGTGCGCAAACACAGGGTCACTTGCTATTCCATCCCTCTTATAATCCGATGGGACGAGTAGCGACACGACCGGAAAAAGGTCGCGTACTGGAGGGACGGCTTAACGTGCTCTCCGATGCACGGGGGTATAAAACCGCCAACTTCCAGACTTCGGGCTGATACTAAGAAATTATTTTTTACAGAAAAATCTCTAAATCACTTTTTTCCTGACCCGGGATTTCAACCCAGGACCACACTATCTGCGGTTGAACACGCTACCGCTAGACCAACGAAGCAGAATGTTTACCAAATGTTTGTTATATGAAACTGCCTACACCATTTTTTCCACCATCAGAAAGTCTCGCCCCTGAATAGAAACTGCCTTGGCTAGTCTTTAAGTCGTTCAATAGGCTTCGAACGCAGGTTGGTCGTAGCAGGGAAAACTTGTTCAGGTAGGGATCAATGATCGCAGCCTGCAATACAAAAGTGGTGTAGTCCCACAGACGATGGACACTTATTATCATGTCGCGCGTGCCCTTACAACTGCACGCTTAAAGATCTACATTATACTAACATATATAATCCACGGGTACGTTCAAATGTCAACGAACCTAGAATCCATACTCATACTCTTTGTTGGTTTTGGGAGCAATATAACATTGAGGTAATAATATTAATATGGATGAAGAATACGTAATTTTTTGCAGTTGGCGTGGTTGGTAAATGGTTGCTTTTCACGCTACAGGTCCTGGGTTCGATCCCCACCCAGGACCGATATTTGTGTGCATGAACATGTCTGGATGTCCTGTGTCTGGACGTAATCTATACATATAATAAAATCGTAGAAAAGTCAAAACTGTACATTGAATATTTTATAAAAAGGATACTTGGGGCGTGATCTACAATCGATGTCGAAGCCAAAAATACAGTTTTTAGAATTTTTGTCTGTTTGTCTGTATGTATGTCCGGACTAGACTCAAAATGTACTACATGGATTTACTTCAAATTTTACATGAATATTACTACGAGGTCGGGTCAACCTATAGGCTACATTTTATCACGCTACGGGGGAGGAACTGTGATAATTTATAAAATTTTACGCGGGTAATACCGCGGGGCACAGCTAGTTATAAGAGTATGGATTTAAAAAAAAAATCGTAGTATATGTAGGTATGTCAGTTATCTGATTTCCATAGTATATCTGTAATCTTTGCGGTGGTTGTCCAACTACGTGGAATATATTATAGCGTTGACTGTGTGAATCTACATATTTTGTCACTGCTAGACAGGCAGAAAATATGTAGATAGGCTCGAGTGGCGACCGCGAACCGAAAGACGCAGCGCCGTACAAGATGGACCGATGATCTTGCGGGTCGCTGGAAACTGCTGGATGTGAATAGCGCAAGACCGGCAATTAAGGAGATCTTTGGGGGAAGACGTTCACTGCTGACCCTTGTCCAGCAGTGGACGTCTTTCGGTTGATATAATGATGATGTTAATGGTGAGACAGTGAGAAAATAGATCCACAGGATTCAATTCAAACTTCGTTCAACACCGTGATATTTCAATCTCTATTCATCCAGTGGAACTATTCATTTACTTACTCTTCCTTGTTTCTTTCTGATTGAATTCAGTGTGGGATCCAAGACAGTTTTCGCGATTCCCCGAGACATGCCTGAGTCCACCGCTCAGTGTCATTTCATTGTCTGCCACTGTAGATCCTGGCTCACAGGAGTTGCAGTAGTGGGTAAGAAGGAGGGACTACTACCGATTCAAAAAATAAACAATCCTTGGTTCATCTCAAAAATGGGAAATCATAAATGTAATCGTCCGGCGGGTCTCGAACCAGCACCATCTACCAATCCGGGGTAGGCGCTCTGCGTTAAGCTACGAACGATACACACTGGCGGATCAAATTTAGCTAGCACCCTTCCGGAGGATGTAGGTATAATCCTTGGCTTTTACTAGGTGTTTTTTTCCCTGAAAAATCTTTTAGTAAATGTTTTTGCTCGATCCAGAATTAAAACCCAGGACGTTGTTATTTGCGTTTGAACACGCTTCCACTTGACCAACAAGACGATTCGTAGCTGTACTATGGCAAGCTAGCTACACCAGAACTTGCAGGAACAAGGTTACTAAGTGTATCCAAGTTGGTATGTTGCGGTTATCTGTCATCTTAGATGTGATGAGGATTTTGATTCTACTTGACCCGGAAGTGAAGGGAAGGGAAATAGGTCAATGTTACAATCTATGTCACTAGTTTAGTAAAATGTTTAATGGTTATCTATACATATAATAAAATCGTAGAAAAGTCAAAACTGTACATTGAATATTTTTTGAAAAGGATACTTGGGCGTGATCTACAATCGATATCGAAGCCAAAAATATAGTTTTTTAGAAGTTTTGTCTGTATGTCTGTGTGTCTGTATGTATGTCCGGGCTAAACTCAAAAAGTACGGCATAGATTTACTTCAAACTTTGCATGAATATTACTAAGAGGTCGGGTCAACATATAGGCTACATATTATCACCATATCACCCACGGGGATGAACTGTGATAATTTATAAAGTTTAACGCGGGTAAAACCGCGGGGCACAGCAAGTACAAATTAAAATTAATCGGTTATGAAAAGAATTGAGGTTTTAATATGTAGAGTGGGGTACGCCTGCAATGGTCGTTAGACGATTAGTGATGCTACTTTATTTCGAGCTTTCTAGCGATGGGTGGCTGCTGAGGTGTGGGCCTGTTGGCGTAGTTGGTAAATGCTTGCCTTTCATGCCGCAGGTCTTGGTTTCGATTCCCACCCAGGACAGATATTTGTGTGCATGAACATGTCTGTTTCTTCTGTGTCTGGGTGTAATTATCTATATAAGTATGTATTTACATTTATATATATCAGTATGTATTTATTTTTTTGCCGTCTGTGAATAATGTTCCTGGATATTATTATTATAATTATTTTCAAGGAGTATTTTTGCATTTATTCTTTAACTGCCGAGGTGTCATTATATAAAATATGCCTGGAATGAGTGTTGCATAACGTTTTATTACTTACTTATAAAATGGAGATGGGACAAACAAGATGGGCAGACAAGATTATAAAAACAGCAGGCCCCTGCTGGCCGCAACTAGCTCAAGATAGAGACCACTGGAATTCTTTAGAGGAGGCCTTCACCTTCGCCTAAGGAGGGGTTCTTGCATAAGAAATTTCTTTGGTTTTTCAATAACCGTATTTACCTAAAATTAATTATTATTTGTCTATTTTATACTTCATACTTTCTAAAATCTGTAACATACTTGCGAGAAATATAAGGCTTTTTATTTTATTTTATTTTATATAACATGGAGAGTGGCTACCCCATTGTCAGAGAGCATGGCTTAATGATTGTTGTCTACTGACTATGACTGGGACCGTCAGCTGTGCTGTGGTTTCATTTCTGTACGTCTCCGAATCTCCGCTCAGAAATGAAACCACTTTGGTGGTTCATCCATCTATGGGCTGACCACGTGCCTCGATGTTTTACCGGTGAGAGAAACTGACTATGAGATCTTTAACATATTATAGAACACGTCAAATCGTTCGTATTAGGTTTTAAATTTTCGTTGGTCTGTTAATAGTTTCTATAGAAAAGAAATACAGCATTGAACTATGCGTAGTCATATCGTGTATCATTAAACTTTTGAAGTCGAATATCCAAACAGATTTAAGAATCGCTTCGTAACTTTAAAATTAAAGAAACTATTAGAGTACATTCCTTTAAAACATCCATGAGCGACTTTATAAAATATAGTGTAGTAGTTATGAGCTACGCGTAGCAGTTGTAGCAACGTAGCGAGTAGCTCTTCAGCTACGCGCTACGAATGGAATATGTAGCTTTTACCCTTTGTATGTATTCGTGATTATCTAAAGCTGAGATGATCAGAAACATGTATACCAAATGGTTTTTTTTAAGTTAGTGTCAATATAATTGGTCGCACTCTTTCCTCATTAGACAAAACTATTAGTACACGAATTCAAAACTGCATCATGTTTGTTTTGCCGTCACAATAATCTATTTATTGAATTATTATTATATATATTTACCTTTTTCAACTCCGTCTATTCAACGGTTGTCTGGAAGAGTTTACACCTATGGATTTGGCTATCATTTGTACAATCTTGTTCAACATATTGATATATAATTGTTATAATAATAACAATATCCTGTGACATTATTCATACACGGCCATCTGATCCCAAACTAAGCAGAGCTTGTACAATGTAAACCAGATAATTGATATACTACATATACCACTTTTGTAAATACATACTTATATTGATAACTTGCTGCTCGGTGAACTTCGCTCCGGCAACAGTCGATTCTTAAATTTTTTTGTTTTTTTTTATTAGTTATGATTCCTACTTAATTTAATTTTGTTAACAAAAGTTTATTTTTATTGGTAATAGCTAGGTAATAGCTGTACCCGTGCTTCGTCGGCGTGTTAATTAGTTTATTTAGTATTTTATTGGTTTTTTCTAAAATATAAGAATTTTTCTAATTTAAACGTAGCTTAAGTTAGTCCTTACTACATCAGCTACATGTCAATAAAAGGCCCGTCAAAATCGGTCCACCCACTTCAGAGATTAGCCGGAACAAACAGACAGACAGACATACCAAAATTGTTAAACATGTTATTTTGGTGTATGTACTGTATATATGTATATTCATATACATGTAGTAATTTCAATATTAGAAACAGACACTCCAATTTTATTTATATGTATGTATAGATTACACCCAGACTCAGGACAAACAGATACAGATTTACAAATATAAAACCTCAAAATAACACACAGTTTTCTATGGAAAGTCTAAACGAACTTATTATAACATGTTTAAAGGAAAATAACAAAGCAATAGTCCAAGAGCTGCAAGAAACAATTCACGCGGAAATTAGAAAAGCTATTACTGAGCTAAAACAAGATTTTGATAAAAAACCAAGACTTTAACCGCTGAAAATAACCAGCGTAAAATAGAAATAGATAACATAAACAAGACTATATTACAATTACAAACGGAAAATGAAAACTTCAAGAAAGAAATAAGTAATCTATCATCACAATCCATACCATCACAATATACACAGGAAATAAACCGCAAAAAAGTTGTGCTACATGGCCTAAAGGAGTACTACAAAGAGCCTGAACATGAGCTACACGCCAGATTGATCGAAATATTTAATGAAATATCAAACATAAACTTATCAGGTTACATCGAAAGCATACACAGAGTAGGAAGAGCAGGAACGAAAAATCGACCTGTTGTCATAGAGATCATCAGTAAGAGAATGACATCATATATTATAAACAATAGTATATACTTTCAAGGAACCGGACTCTACGTCTCAGAATTTTTAGATTCAAACGAAAGAAAAGAAAGAGCAAAATTAAAAGAAAGAATGATTCAAGCCAGGAAAACTGGACACCACGCTGTAATAAGGAAAAATCAGCTCTATATAGATGGGAAATTCGTCAACATTAAGGATGATAACAATAAAAATGAATTATTAAATATTCAGAGTCAAAACAAAAGCATAATAAAAACTATAGGCTTAAACAATTCCCAAAATATAACCCTACAAGAACCAATCACAAACCATACATTTCGAAACTAATGACATATCTTTTAAAGTATTATTTCAAAATTTTCAAAGTTTAAATAATAAACAAGATTTACTTGAAGCCTTTTTTAGCCAAAATTCATCTTTTACAGTATTAGGCATTTCAGAGACCTGGCTCAAGCAAGAAAATCTTGAACTTATCCAATTCAATGGATACAAAATAGCATCATCCTACTGCCGTAATAGTCACACTGGAGGAGGCGTTTGTATATTAATAAAAGATCACATAAACCATTATAATCGGAGTGATATTACGAACATGTCAATAGAGTACGTTATAGAGTTGTGCGCTGTTGAACTTCCTGAAGAAAATTTATTAATTATAACTATTTATTGGAATAGAAGAGAGGAAGAAGTATTCTATCAACAATTAGGCACAATCTTAAAATACATTAACAAAAAATCCTCGAAACTAAATGTTATTATAGGAGGTGATTTTAACATTAATATACTTTCGAATAATATAAAATCAAAAACTTTTTTAAACCTTATGCATGAATACAAGTATACACAACATGTGAACACACCTACACGTATCACACACCATCTACCTCAACATGCCTCGATCTAATATTTACCAATTTCGAGTACACAAACATGTATACAACTGTAGAAGATTACGGCTTTTCTGACCACAGTAGCACTATTTTACACCTCGTATTAACACAAAAACCAACGGTAGCTTCATGGATTATTAAAAAAAGATTATTTTCTAATGAAAACGTACAGATTTTTAAAACTAAACTACAGGAAATTAAATGGGCTGAAATAATAATAAAGGGAAATAATATTAATCAAAATTACAAAGCATTTAATGACACACTTGTTAATATTCTAAATCAATACATGCCTCTCCGTAAAATAAAATTAAAACGATCATTTAAAAAATATTGGTTAACTGTTGGTATTAAGAAATCTTGTAAACATAAAAGATTACTCAAAATTTTTACAAGTAAATCTAATAACCCAACCCTAACCAAATTCTATAAAAAATATGAAAAAGTATTAAAAACCACAATAACTACCTCTAAAAAATTTCATTACAAAAATAAAATGATGACATCGAACAATAAAGTTAAGACAATGTGGAGTATAATTAACGAACGTACTAATAAAAAAATTAAAAAAGACAAAGTTAATATAACATTATGCACAAACAATGTCGAAACTTCTGAGCCTAAGAAAGTGGCCAATATCTTAAATGAGTTTTTTGTTTCCATAGGGGAAACCAACATCTATCCACCATTACATACCACTAACATTAATTTACCTACGCTATGTAATAGAGAAAATTCTATTTTCTTAAAACCTATGGAACCATACGAAGTAAATAAAATAATAAAAGACCTAAAAAACAAGAAAAGTCATGGATTTGACGAGCTCCCTCCATATCTAATCAAACAATGTGCTGATGAATTAACTTTACCATTTTACTTAATAATAAACCAGTCTTTTGAAGAAGGTATTTTTCCTAACCTATTAAAAAAATCTATAATTAAACCAATACACAAGAAAAACTCCAAGATAGACCCAAATAATTACCGACCAATTGCCTTGTTACCAACAGCCTCAAAAATTATCGAAAAAGCCATGTACTACAGAGTAAACAATTTTTGTGAGAAATATAACATATTAAATGACTCTCAAAATGCCTTCAGAAAAAATCGTTCCACAGAATTAGCAGTTTATAAGTTCATGCAGTCAGCTCTCAATATAATAAATTCAAAGAAATATGCATTAGGATTATTACTGGACATGACAAAGGCCTACGACCGAGTACAATTTAATATATTACTACAAAAATTATATAACATAGGTATCCGAGGAAAATGCCATGAATGGTTCGTATCCTATTTAAATCGACGTGAGCAACAAGTAGAAATAGAATCGTACAACCAACTAACAAAAGAAATAGAATTAATTAGGTCAAAAAAAAAGTTATAAAAGCTTCTATACCACAAGGCAGCGTTTTAGGCTGTTTCCTATTCCTTGTATATATTAATGACCTCCCGGATTATATAAAAGAACCAAGCATCCTATTTGCAGATGATATCTCAATAATTACTTCATGTGATAGTAACTCTAACCCGAATGACAAATTACAAAGCCTATTAGAAGACACAACAACCTGGATGACAGCCCACAACTTAGAAATTAACTTTAATAAAACAAAAATAATAACCTTTCACCCTAGACAAAAAAGACAATTAAATGTAAATTTTTCCTACAAAAATAATGAAATAGAAGTTGTCACCACGGCCACCTTATTAGGAGTCGAAATAGATTCGCATATTAATTGGAAACCTCATGTCGATAAAATAAGAGCCAAATTGTCAAAATTCTCATATGCATTACGTGAAATTAAGAAAACTACTGACGTAAAAACTGCAGTAGTTTCGTATTACGCATATGCACACGCGTGGCTAAAGTATGGTATCATCTTATGGGGCAACAGTACTGATGCGCATTCATTATTTGTCTTACGAAAAAAACTTATTAGAATAATAGCAAATATTGACCAACAAGAAAGCTGCAGACCCCACTTTCAAGATTAACAAATCCTCACATTACCCAGTATCTACATCTTAGAACTATGCAAATTTGTACGTGCTCATCCAGACTTTTACAGCAAAAGAGATGACATTCAAAAGAAATATTCATTTAGACACAAAAATAGGCTAAACCTACCTAATTCACAACTAGAAATGCATGCCTCGAGTACCCTAGTTATGTCCATAAAAGTATACAATAAGTTACCTGAAAATATAAGAAACGAAACCAAAATAAAGAGATTCAATTACAAATTAAAACAATTCTTATTAAATAAAACATATTACGATTTAAGTGAATGTTTCAATGATAAATTTAAATAAATTAATTAATCCAAAACGATAATTATAATATATATATATATATATATATATATTAACATGTCTTTTATTATATCAGTTAAACTATTTCACTTATATATTTTAAAACACATTTACAATATTAAAGACACACACACACACTCAACATTAGCACTTAAAGAAACACAAAGTATTCCTGCATAAAAGATGAAAACATTTAGTTATCCATTTAAATATTAATGCGCCCTTCCTCCTCTCTCCTACACTTATGCTGTGCCCGACAGGGTCTACAAATGATACTTACCAATGTACAACTTACCACCTATTATAAAAACTTTGTAGAACGCAATAAAGTATTGAGTATTGAGTATTGAGATATGTTCATGCACGCAAATATCTGTCCTGGGCGGAATCGAAACCACTAATTGCCTTTCTACATAGACAGATAGATAGATAAAACTCTTTATCCCCTCAAGATACAATACAAACTGACAACATATACAAATTAATACAGTACAAATGGCGGCCTTATCACAAGTTGTGACCTCTTCCAGGCAACCTAGGTAGTGAAAGAATAGAGGAGTTACAGAGATGGGTAGTTGTGGGTGTACACAACAAATTTACATACATACTTACTAAAAAGGTAACTGGAATGGGCTTTCAAAGTGCAAGAATTGCTGGAGTCGTGTCACGACTATGTAGTTTTTATCGTGGGCACATTGTAGTTTCTCACATATGCATACTACTACACTACTGTGGCCTACTGTGGCTGTCAAAAGGTTACAAAGTGCTTCACAAATTGCTAAACATACTAAAAGTAAAAGCGCTTAAACGTTATTTATGAATTCACATCATCAGCCTGATAGCGTCCACTGCTGGAGATAGGCCTCCCCCAAAGGTTTATATAAAAAAGAATCATAATGCAAAATGTTTAATTTCATTATTACACGTGGTTCATCATACAGTTGATGGAGTGTCCTTTTAAGCATATACATAGATGACTGTGCCAGGAAGCGCCGCACTTTAAAATCTTAAAATAATTAGTGTAACATGTACCCAAACAAGAAAACTAATTTATATAACGTTGCCATTTGGACGAGTTTGCCGTAGTCTTCGGCATGTGAGTGGCCGACCGCAGTTAGGTGGTAGCTAGTACACAGGAGGCGCTGCTACCCGATTACCTGGTGTATCTCTTAGTAGCCTTTTACGACATCCACGGGATGGTATGGGGTGGCCCTGTTATTCTTTCTGAGCCGGAAACCACACGGTTTTTTATGTATTACACAACGGAAAAAGGTAACAGAGTTCAAAATTAAGAGTTTAGTGAAATTAAGCCTAAATAATTTTGTAACCGAACAGAAGAACAAAGTATAGAGATATTCGCGCATTCCTACTTTGCAAACATTTTTGGAACAATTTTTACTCTTTGAAATTTTTCCCTTTTTGTCATACAACAAAGCTTTGGTACTTTCGTTACATAGGACTAGAGCTAGGGGTCTCCAGACTTGCGTTATGATATTTTAGGATTTCGTGTTAAATCGTAATGGACTTTACGAATAAAACAGATGCTTTTTTTGTCGTACCGCCTACGTGCGCAGGAGATGTGACCACAGACATTAGTGCCAAGGCGGCAACAGTTTTTTTTTCTATTTATTCTGATAGTCGAGTGACTTGTACACACACATGTGTACTAGTGGCACCGACATTTGCGATCCGATTTTTACTATAGTTTTATATCTTAAAGAATTTGAGAGACCCATTTGAATGTTCGACTTTGAGCCAATAGAAAAAAACCAGAAATGTTTTGAAAAGTATAAAACTAACCTTCTTTTACTATAAAAGTTTAAGTCTAGTATCGTAAATACTTTTATATTAAAATTATGTATTAACGACAGTAAACTTAAACTTTTGAATTATAGCCTGCGTGGTTATTCGCTTATATAAGCTATATTACTGCAAGGTTCCAAAATACGTTCAGTAGTTTTTGCGTGACTGAGTAACAAACATCCATATGTCTATAGTCCAAACTCAAACTTTCGCATTTATAGTAATAATAATATCCTGAGATATTATTCACACATGGCTATCTGATCCCAAACTAAGCAGAGCTTGCACTATGGAAACCAGATAACTGATATACTTACTGATATACTTTTCTTTTATAAATACATACTTATATAGATAAACTTGTTACAATGACGTAGGTTTTTTAGTCTCCAGCTCTCGGTGCAACTGCCTGACCTGATCCCGGAGTGTGAACCATACTGGTTTCTTTACTAAAATAATTTTGAGGAACGCGTGACCTTGACAAACAATTTTGTAATTGTGTTTTGTACTTAGCGACGTATTTTGGTATGCGGTTGTTAAGTCTGCGTTGAATAAGTTTATTTCTGGCTTGCTTTGGGGTGAGTGTCGACAGATGTTTATATAATTGTATAATTTTAGAGATTGGGGGGACAATAATAGTAGCTGTTGTTAATCATTGTTACATTAAAAGCTTTTCTTTGGAGTGTTCTAATACAATTAGCTAAACGTTATTGATTTTATGTCGAAACTTAACTTTTGAATGTGGTGGAATTTTATTATATTACTATTAAAAAATAATAGCGTTGTGTTTTCAGGGGGTTTTCATGTATTTGTAGTTATATAGATAAAAACTGAAGAAAAACTTAGATATACGAATTGGCAATGAGAGAAAGAGAGAATGAAAATGTCTATCTTTTTACTAGTGGTGGTTATCGATATAAATAAAAATGAAATCATCGAAATGTTTATAGGCTCATAACTTCGAAACGACTGCACCAAATTAAATAAATCTTTCTTTTGTGTTCGCTATTATCAGAAGATTTTTTTTTGCTATTACTTTTCATGGATTTTTATGAAAATCTGAAAAGTGAGTGTTCTAATGGGACAGAAGACTGTGAGATGAGTTTTGTGGTCGTTGTTTTTTCAGCACTATTTTATATCTCCGGAATGAAAAATGAAAAATGTTGTACATTAAAATTCATTTAAATAATTATTAAAATATGATAATTTTGACAGTATCGACGGAAACAAAAATATAGGTAGGATTCACCGGGATAATCCTTACTAATATTATAAATGCAAAAGTAACTGTCTGTCTGTTGCTTTATACGGCAAAACTACTGGACCAATTTAAATGAAATGTGGTATACAGATAGTCTAGACACGGAGACAGGATATAGGCTACTTTTTAATGCGAAAAAAGGGTTGTAAGGAGTTGAAAGGGGCGTTGAAAAAGTATGGTCGTAATTTTTAGAGCTAAAAGCTTGAAACTTAACTTACTAACTTGAAATTTAGTAGTCAACTGATATTAACACTTTTTTTTAAATATATACATACAATTCAGAGAAAACACCCAGACCAAGACAAATAGAAATGTTCATCAACACAAATATTTATTCAAAAGGCAGTTTCACTGCCGAATGAGTCATGTAATGTTATGATATGATAATGATATTTATTTAAAGCCAACGACCGCACTAGGCACATTAATCACTGTATCACGTGGTACTTTACAAACATATTAATGTGCCTAGTGCGGGCACAAAGAACACCCAGACTCAGGACAACTATCTATGGGTCACATAAATAGTTTTCCTGCGAAGGCATCGAACCTGGGACACGAAGTAGCGAGGCGACCGTCTTAACCGTTTAGGAGTTGAAAGGGGGGATGAAAAAGTGTATGGTCGTAATTTTTAGAGCTAGAAGCTTGAAACTTATGTTATATACTAGTCAACTGATATTAACACATTTTTTTTAAATATATACATACAATTCACAGAAAACACCCAGACCAAGATAAATAGAAATGTGCATCAACACAAATATTTATTCAAAAGGCAGTTTCACTGCCAAATGAGTCATGTTATGTTAAGGATATTTTTTTAAAGACAACGACCGCACTAGGCACATTAATCACTGTATCACGTAATACTTTACAAACATATAATTAACGGGCACAAAGAACACCCAGACTCAGGACAACTATCTATGGGTCACATAAATAGTTGCCCTGCGAAGGCATCGAACCCGGGACACGAAGTAGCGAGGCGACAGTCTTAACCGTTTAAAAATATTAAGTTGTAACCAAAGATTGACCCACGAATAATATTACCAAATCGTTTTGTAACCTCTAGTTACTCTTAAGGAAACTATTAATCTTCTAAAATATCGATTACATTTTAGAATAGCTTCCAAAACCCATTTTGCCTTAACAAAGCTGCTTTCAAGATAGTCCTGAGTGCTATTGACGCCCCCAGTTGTTTACTTGTCAATAAATAAAGCGTTTAAAATTTAATTCGATGGCGAAGTGTGCTCGTGGACTAAATTCGTCTTGGCCAAAGTAGTTTTTAGGTTTCCTAACCGAAATGGCAAATGTTTAAAAGGAAACCTTGTAGTGTAACGGGCCGGTTGGTCAATGCTTGCCTGTGACGGCGCAGGTCGCGGGTTCGATTCCCACCCAGTACAGATATGTGTGTACATGTCTGATTGTCCTGTGTCTGGGAGTAATTTATCTATTTAAGTATGTATTTACAAAAGAAAATTAGTTTATTTAATACTAGCTGTGCCCCGCGGTTTTACCCGCGTAAAATTTTATATATTATCACAACTCCTCCCCCTTAGGTGATAGCGTGATAATATGTAGCTTACATGTTGACCCGACCTCTTAGTAATATTCGTGCAAAATTTGAAGTAAATCCATGCAGTACTTTTTGAGTTTAGCCCGTACATACATACAGACCAATAGACACACAGACAAAAATTCTAAAACCTATATTTTTGGCTTCGATTTCGATTGTCCTGAGTCTGGGAGTAATTATCTATATAAGTATGTATTTACAAAAGAAAATTAGTTTATTTTATACTAGCTGTGCCCCGCGGTTTTAACCGCGTTAAATTTTATAAATTATCACAGCTCCTCCACCTTAGGTGATAGCGTGATAATATGTAGCCTACATGTTGACCCGACCTCTTAGTAATATTCATGCAAAATTTTAAATAAATCCTTGCAGTTATTTTTGAGTTTAGCCCGGACATACATACAGACAAACAGACAATAATTCTAAAAACTATATTTTTGGCTTCGATATCGTTTGTAGATCACGGCCCAAATATCCTTTAAAAAATATTCAATGTACAGTTTTGAATTTCTTACGATTTTATTATATGTATAGATATCAGTTATCTGGTTTCCATAGTATTTACAAGCTCTGTTTAGTTTGGGATCAGATATGATAAATTATTTCTCAGGATATTATTATTTATTTTATTTATTATTATTTGAATATTGTCACTTAATTTTTTTTACAGAGCACGTTAAGCCGTCAGTGCTCAGCCGTCTTATAATCGTCTGGGTTCGATCCCACTCAGGATAAATCTTTGTGTAAACATGATTATTTGTTCTGCATCTGGGTGTAATGTATCTATAATATAAACTAGGTAGAGCCTATGTTATCCACCACCAGACAAACAATAAAGATACTTACATATCACCGAAGCCTAGTTGGTAGTGCTCCAGGGTTCGAATCCCGGTAAGTGCAAATATTTGTGTGATGAGCACGAATATTTGTTTCTGAGTCATGGATGTTTTCTATGTATATAAGTATTTATCTATCTATATAAGTATGTATATCGTTGCCTGGTACCCATAGTACAAGCTTTGCTTAGTTTGGGGCTAGGATGATCTATGTGACATTGTCCTTAGATATTATTATTATTATATTTCTAAATGTATGTATGTAGAAAAATATAAGTATGTTTATCAGTTGTCTGGTTGCCATAGTACAGGCTCTGCCTAGTTTGGGAGTGTGTGTTAGTTAGTTGTATTGCCAGTGTGTTAGTTGTCCCAAGATATATTATTTATTTCTAGATTAGTAGTTTCCCTTGAGACGGGCAACCATTCCCAAAATTTGATAATATGCCTTTTATATTTTTAGGGTTCCGTACCCAAATGGCAAAAAACGGAACCCTTATAGATTGTCTGTCCGTCCGTATGTCACAGCCACTTATTTCCGAAACTATAAGAGCTGTACTGTTGAAACTTGGTAAGTAGATGTATTCTGTAAACCGCATTAAGATTTTTACACAAAAATAGAAAAACAACAATAATTTTGGGGGTTCCCCATACATAGAAATGAAACTACAAAAATTTTTTTTTGTAGTTTCATTTCTCCCCCCATTTCACTCCCCCCATACATGTGGGGTATCTATGGATAGGTCTCTAAAAATTATACTGAGGTTTCTAGTATAATTTTTTTCTAAACTGAATAGTTTGCGTGAGAGACATTTCCAAAGTGATAAAATGAGTGTCCCCCCCTGTAACTTCTAAAATAAAAGAATGATAAAACTAAAAAAATATATGATGTACAATTACCATATAAACTAACAAAGAAAATTAGTTTGAACGAGATCTAGAGAGTAGTTTTTTTTTATAAATCGTAAACCACAGTTTACCTTTAATTTAATCAACTGAAATACTTGCTGCTACGGAACCCTTAATGGGCGAGTCCGACTCGCACTTGGCTGGTATTTATACCTTATTTCTTAAGGTAAGTGGCCTGTCTATTGACTATGGTAATAAATATAATATAAAAATCGTTGGCGTGTCTTATCTACGAAAGAAGACTTGTTCACTGTACTGCCAAGTTTATTTTAAAGATTAGTTGGATCTTAACTACTTCCTAGATAACTAATAGTTTCGACCTGCTTGCCTACATTTAAAGTTAGTGGATCTATGATATTATGACGGATGTTTTGTTGGTTTAGGGGCTAGTTTGTTCGGTTGAAGATAAAGAGGTTTGGAATTTGGGTCCCACATCAGACTAGATTACTCTCGCCTATTTAGTACTAGCTGCGCCCCGCGGTTTCTCCCGCACATTTCATATTTTATAAATTATCACAGCTCCTCTCGTGTAGGTGATAGCGTGATAATATGTACCCTATATGTTGACCCGACCTCTTAGTAATATTCATGCAAAATTTGAAGTAAATACATGTAGTACTTTTTGAGTTTAGCCCGGACATACATACAGATAAACAGAAACACAGACAAAAATTCTAAAAACTATATTTTTGGCTTCGATATCGATTGTACATCACGCCCCAAGTATCCTTTTAAAAAAATATTCAATGTACAGTTTTGACTTTCCTACGATTTTATTATATGTATAGATAATGGTGTCAAGTAATTGTCGTTTTGCTCTGTGGCTGACGTCATAGAATATCGTCACCCCATCTCATCCTGTGGGGGGCGTAGAAGTCGTCCTGAAGGAATATCTATATATACCAGAGAGCGGAGAGCAGCGTCTCTTTGTGTGTGGCGACTATGGCATACCTCTAGTTGATGGACACAACACCATTGTGTTAATCTTTTGGGGAGGCATTTGTCCAGCAGTGGACGTCATTCGGGTGACATGGTGAATTCAATGGTCGTCTAGCACCGTGGTAGTACGCGGCATAAATTTTCACAACAATTTATTTACTGCGTAATCCCACTCTGTGGAATCAATTATTAGGAGAGGTATTTTCGATTCGGTATCATAACAATATGGCAACCTTCAAGAAGCGAGCCTATTCCTTTCACAAAGGTTGGCATCGTAATTGTAGCCCCTCTGGTGGTGCAAGTGTCCATGGGCGGCGGTGATTGCTTATCATCAGGTGACACGCTTTCTAGTTTGTCTTGTTATTATATATAACTGTGCCCCGCGGTTTTGCGACGGTGATAGCGTGATAATATATAGCCTATATGTTGACCCGACCTCTTAGTTATATTCATGCAAAATTTGAAGTAAATCCATGCAGTACTTTTTGAGTTTAGCCCGGACATACATACAGACAAATAGACAAAAATTATAAAAACTATATTTTTGGCTTCGATATTTATTGTAGATCCAAGTATCTTTCTTTTTAAATATTCAATGTACAGTTTTGACTTTCCTACGATTTTATTATATGTATAGATATAAAAAACTACCTACTGGTTGAGACCGTTTGGTCCTGCGCGGTCTCTTCAATTTTTTATATAATACTAGTAGTATAAGTTTCAAAATAATAACAAATAACTTGTTATTTATTTTATGATTTCTGAACATTTCATGTGTCCAAACATACTGCACGGACTTGGATTAGTTTTGAAACCTAGTTACTGTTTTGGCTATATTGTATTGACTAACCTGCTGCATTGTAAGTTTGACAAGTACAATGTATGTGAATACCAAGTTCTGATTATGTTAATACTCTGTCACGCAAAAAGTAAGGGATGGATTAACAAAATCTTTACAAATAAAATAATTTAAAAGGTTTTTATTGATGTAGAATTTTAAAAGCTCTTGTAAATAGTCAGAACAAGTTTGTATATGAAGTTAAGTATACAATATAATTATTTCTAGGTACATATAGATATTTAAGTACACGGATTGAATGAAGACATTTAGATATAACATTTAATTTAGGATTTTATGATTTCGGTATTTAGCTTATATTAAGTATATTGTCTGATTGATTCTAAGTACTAACTTTTTTAAATATATTGTTTTTTTAAAGATAACGCTCGCACAAGTGAATCAAATCCCTGTTTCGCGGGGTACTTTACAAACATATAATAGTTGGACACAAATTACATCCCGACTCAGAACAACGATTTATGGATCACACAAATAGTTGTCCGACGCGGGAATCGAACCCGGGACACGAAGCGGCGAGGCAACTGTCTCAGCCGCTGCGCTACACGTGCAGTCAAGAATTCCATATTATTATTATGGCGGACCTTGTGTTTCTAACGACGGTCGCGCTTTAATACTACCACCGGATCCAATGCGCCCTAACTGAGAAGAAGATATAGTAACTGAGAAGAAGAATAGAAGACATGACAAAGTAATATAGCTTATACATCCGAATAATATATGCTATAATTCCCACTCTCAAGTTTGTAGCGGAGGAGATAGTAATTTTTTTTATTGTACACTGAGTGAATTCACTAATATAACATAGAATAACTATACTATTGCATTGGATTTCTAGCTGTAATAATAGTTATAAAGTAATAAATAATTATAAAGTTTAACGTGGGTAAAACGCGGGGCACAGCTAGTAATATATAAGTATGTTCATCAGTTGTCTGGTTATTTGCTTTGCACCCGGAACAAGCGTGAGAGGGAGTCACTTTTGAGGGAACTAGACCTAAATATAATAAATGTGGGGTTAATCCAGTCAATTTTATCTCAACCAACTTCAGAAGGTGCCAGAAAGTTATGCCGTTTAATAACAGTTCTTTATCTGTGACTCCATTTCACCCTTATCACAAATTATATTAATATACATATTATTTAGCTGTTCAATGTAGTTAAAGTATAATATTAAGTTCTAATGTTATTTAATGTTAAAGGCACGATGGGGTTGGCATATCTGTTTAGACAAAAACCCCCAAGTAAAAACAGAGTAAAAAAAAAAGAAAAAAAAGTTGTCTGGTTGCTATATACAGGGTCTGCTTAGTTTTGGATCGGATGGCAGTGTGTTACTTGTCCCAAGATATTTATTTATTTATAATAATATCCTGTACCTTATTTACACACCTGCCATCTGATTCTAAACTAAGCAGAGCTTGTACTATGGAAACCAGATAACTGATATACTACTACATATACCTACTACTTTTTCTTTTGTAAATACATAATTGTATAGATAATTAAATCGAGACTCAGGATAAACAGACATGTTCATGCACACAAATATCTGTCCTGGGTGGGAATCGAACCCACGACTTCCAGCCTGAAAAACAAGCATTTGCCAACCACGCCAACAGGCCTCATTAATATTTCTTCGCAAGTTGAGTAGTAATGGGACGGAATACTGGGTCATATATGAGAGTGTTATACAAGCGCAATGCTAAAACAGGAAGTTCAGAAACTTTGTACAGACGCCAGCACATCCAACTACCCCAATCTGTCAAATTACTTTTATTTATTTTCAACTTTATCTCATAAACCTAAGGTACACTTTTAATTTGGGAAATTTGGGATAGCTCGATATGCTGGCGTCTTTCCTAAGCTATGTAGGTAAATGGAGTTTTGTTTTCGTTTCTTAATCTTTGACTCCCTTTGAATGGTTCACACGGGAAATGGTTGATAAGTAAGTTGCTTTGTAAAGATTTTCTTTAATATTATTTCTGATTAATGTTCTTTGGTTCATTTACAAATACATATTGTTTGATATTCTAAGTTAGAAGTCTAGAGCAATTATGGATAATGCAGGTGTGTTGTAGCGGTACAGACTCTCGCCTCGCTACTTCGTGACCCGGATTCGATGCCTGTACACAACAACTCTTAATGTGACCCATACCCAGTTTTTTTATTAATAATAATAATAATTGTATAATTATAGTTGTTTTGAGTCTGAGTGTAATTTGTGATTGTACCTACATTAGCTATATGTTTGTAAAGTACCCAGCGACTTAGGGATTAGATTCACTAGTGCAGGTGTTATCTTTTTAAAAAGCAAAAAATTCTTTGTTGACCGATGACTATACAACGTAAGATTAAAATGGCTTGTTCACAGTTATTATTAGAACGAGATGAATTTAAAATAGAAATCGTATTTAAAATAGTTTAAATTTTAGATTTATAGGTAGCGTTTTCTGCAATGTAAAGCCTAAATGTAAATACTAAAATAAGAAATACTAAATTTAAGGGTGTTAGAATGGGAACCCTTGTATTCTAAGGTGTCAAAAACGTTTTCTGAGTATGGTTTTGACTCAGGACAACTATGTATGGGTATAGTTGTTCTATAATGGAATCGAATCCGAAACACGAAGCCGCTTCACCACCTACACCACTACACATTTATAGGTATCTATAAAGATAATAAAGCGTATGTAAACTAAATTCAAAATTGAGAAATGCTAAATTTAAGGGTGTTAGAAAGGGAACCCTTGCATTTGATCTACCGGTGTCCTTCGTAGGTAGTGGTAAGGTAAAAGATCTACCCTGGTAGAAGGTGCAATAGGTAAAAGGGTTTCTGAGTCTGGCGTTGACTTGTATCGATATAGTTGTTCTAATGAGATCGAACCCAGAACTCGAAGGCGCTGAGCTAGTTCCTTCACCACAACGCATTAGGCGCAGTAAGAACAATCTGTGACATTGAAAATACACTTTATCTTCAATGGGCTTTATAAAAATCAGTCAGAACGGACCAGTTCAACACATTATTTGCATCCCGACTGTGTCAAGTGAAGCCACTTTAAGTTTTTATTGACTCTCGGAGATTGTTAACGTAGGTTGTCTGTGAATTGTTTTTTTTTTATAGAAAGAATGGCAACGACGTGCAACACCAGAGGGGGCCTCAAGTGCGTTGCCGGATTTTAAAAAAGGAATAATAAATAAAGGCTTTATATTACTTTTGAAATTCCGATTTTATCTATTTCAGTTCTTTCTTTCACTTACTAATCAATACTTATAAAATTATTTCTATTATGGGCCTTTTTGCGCCCTGAATTATATTTTTGTGTATTTTTCTTACTGTGTCAAGTGAAGCTACTTTAGGTTTTAATTGACTCTCGGAGATTGTTAACTACGTAGGTTGTCTGTGAATTGTTTTTTTTTAATATTTTTTTTTTAATAGAATATAGCATGTCAACGACGACGTGCAACACCAGAGGGTCCTCAAGTTCGTTGCCGGATTTTGAAAAAGGAATAATAAATAAAGGCTTTATATTACTTTTGAAATTCCGATTTATTCTATTTCTGTTCTTTCTTTCACTTACTAATCAATACTTATAAAATTATTTCTATTATGAGCCTTTTTGCGCCCGGAATTATATTTTTGTGTATATTTCTTACTGTGTCAAGTGAAGCCACTTTAAGTTTTTATTGACTCTCGGAGATTGTTAATTACGTAGGTTGTGTGTGAATTGTTTTTTTTTGTTTTATTTTTTTTTTATAGAATAGCATGGCAACGACGACCAACACCAGAGGGGCCGCAAGTGCGTTGCCGGATTTTAAAAAAGGAATAATAAATAAAAGATGTATATTGCTTTATAATTATTTATTATTTTTAATTTGCTTTTGTTTTTAAGTCTTGAAATTTAAATATTTTGTTGAAGTGTTTATTATTTGTATGGTTTTCAATTAAGTTCTGAACATAATTTTAACTTGTGATCTAACTGTTAAGAGGATTTAATTCTGAGAAAAATAATATGCTCAACAATCAACATACTATATTTTTTCAACACTTATGTCCTATGACAAAAATTTGTACACCTTGTGTTCATTTGATTTGATTTTGAAATTCAGATTTTATCTATTTCTGTTCTTTCTTTCAGTTGCTTATCAATATTAATAAAATTATTTCTATTATGAGCAATTTTTACCAATTTGCGTCCTGAATTATATTTTCGTGTATTTTATTACTGTGTCAAGTTAAGCTCCTTTACGTTTTTATTGACTGTCGGAGATTGTTAACTGCGTAGGTACCCATTTAGTACACTTTTTTGGGATAGGTAAAAATATTAAACTCGCGTCAGGACACGTGATTTGATCGAATAATCGTAAGACGGAGGGGCTTTCTTTTTAATTCACACTGGCCGTTTATACACTCACATGAACGCAGCATTTTTGAAGTAATAACTTCATAAGCGGCGTTGAGCACTGTTTTTCTTAATTATGTTAGATTTTTTACCGCCTGCAAACCAAATTTAGTTCTATTTGTGAAGTTTATTCCCACCATAGAGAGAGAAGCAATTACTACCTATGAGTCTTTACCGCCCAAAGGTGGGAAGTAGCATGTTCCTACTGATCGTTACTCGGATCAAAGAAACGCTACTTTCCAGTAGTAGGCGTCTTTTAGCTGATATGATGACGATGATGATAATTTATTTATTTATTTTTATGCAAATCTTTTGGGGCTTTTGTCCAGCAGTGTAATGTTAATATTAGTCCAATCGCAAATAGCTTCGCGTTTCTTTTTATAAAATAGGGTGGCAAACGAGCAAGGGGGTCACCTGATGGTAAGTGATCACCGCCGCCCATGGACACTCGCATCACCAGAGGAGCTGCAAGTGCGTCGCCGGCCTTTAAGAAAGGAAAAGGCTCGCTTCTTGAAGGTAACTTATAGCTATATCAATGGTATGCAGATGTAGATACCGAAGTATTCAAATGTATGGAAACTATCGCCCTGGCCACGGTCTACCGAGCACTTATGCCGCGACCGCTTTAAGTTTATAGGAACTATAAGGCTGCAGGTAATTGATGTGGGTATTCTCACGTTTAAGAATACTTATTAGGGTCACATTAAGACGTATTGCTATAAGAATATTTTATTATAGTCCATTTTCCAATTGATTATTTATAGTTTAATTTAGCAAAAATAAACATCAGGTAACGTCGGACACGCTGTGTGGTGGCGGCGAAGAATATCATCATCCCATCTCATTTCGTAGGGGGCGTAGAAATCATCCCGAGATAATACTTTGACGGGCCTGTTGGCGTGGTTGGCAAATGCTTGCTTTTCACGCCGGAGGTCGTGGGCTCGATTCCCACCCAGGACAGATATTTATGTGCATAAACATCTCTGTTTGTCCTGAGTCTGAGTGTAATTATCTATATAAGTATATATTTACAAAAGAAAAGTATTATATTATGTAGTATATCAGTTACCTGGTTTCCATAATACAAGCTCTGCTTAGTTTGGGATCAGCTGGCCGTGTGTAAATAATGTCCCAGAATATTATTATTATTTGAAATGCAAATTGAAATTGAAATACTATCAGAGAATGGGTACCAGCGTTATTCTGTGAACTATGACCAACAAACTGCCATCGCCAACCCGTATACCAAGCGTGGCGATTATGCCATATCCCCCATTTTTTGGGGAGGTTTTTGTCCAGCTGTGCACGTACTTTACCTGATTTGATTATGAAACATCAGGTTAGGGCCTGTAGAGTGTTTATGTGGTGAGCTTTGGGAGCACAATAGTTTATTTATAGTATAGTTTATTTTGGAACTCACAGATTAGTTATAGGTATGTTTGTAAAGTATCTCGAGGAACTGGGGAACAATTATTGAGTGCGGGAGTTCTCTTAAAAAAATATATTACCCGGGCAATAAATCTACTAGTTTTAAACCGACTATATGTTGTCAGTTCGAATATGCTTTATTGTGTGTACTATTTCGTGTTTTAGTGGATGGACCTGGGTTTAGAAAAGTATTATATTTTTTCTTTGTAAAACTATACATAAAAATATAAGACATTTTTCGATACGGGATGCTTTTACAATTTTCCTACGAGTTTGTTTAAATCAGTCGTTAAAAAGTTATGGCGGCTTTCCAAAACAGTATTTATACAATTATAAAAATGTTCCGTCATCTTCTCAAGATCTAAATTGGAAAGAGATGTAATAATATTAAAACTACTACAACTATTGGATTGCCTATAGTATATTTTAGTTTATATATAATATTGTTTTAATTTAAGTGCCTCTAGTATTTTAAACACAATTATATATTTAATATTTTGTATACTTTTTAATTATCCCTTAGAATTAAGGCACTGCATTCTGGGCAGTATGTCTATTGTAGGCAATGCGGATATATTTTGATGCCGAAGGTTGCTTTAAGGCTTTTGTATACAAGGTGTAACATAGATAGTAGAGACGATTTAACGGAACAAATCAAAGAAAACTAGTTTGTAGTGAAAAGTTTAGCGTTTTGATGAACTTTTTATTAAAGCTTTTGGTTTTCAGGATTTGAAGGTGATTGATGCAAGATATGAAATATCAGTTACCTGTTGAAATAGTAATTTAATATTCGTAGTTTGATTGAAGTTAGAGACATTTTTAGTAGAGTTCTGATTGATAGCACTGTATAGTTGTATATTTCGTATTATTCATATGGTAAGAAACTATTTAAAGGATTTTATGACTGTGAAGAGCAGGCGTTGCTCTTACCGGCCCGGCCCGACGAGGTTAAGCACCTAGGCATGCGGTAAATCTATAGATGGGTGACCGCCAAAGTTGATTAATTTGTGAGCGTCTCGTGCTTAGGAGGGCACGTTAAGCTGTAGTCGTTAGACAACAGTCGCTAAGCCATGTCAGAGGCGTACTGGGCTGCTTGAACAACTCTGACACTAGGGTTACCACTGCCCATACGATAAGGAAAGTTAACTGTGAAGCGCTCATAACCAGTAGCTCTCACCGTAAGTGATCGGTGACCGCCAAAGTTTCTTAATTTCGGAGATTTAGATAACAGTTGTTAAGCCATGTCAGAGGCCTACTGGGCGGCTTGAACAACTCTGACACTAGGGTAACCACTGCCCATACGATGAAGAAAAATACCTATGATAAAAAAAAAATTTAGGAAATAATATGACTATGTTATCACGTACCTTATGTTTAAGTAGCCGTCAGCGCTCCGGCGAGAGTATTCTCATGTCAAACTTCCGCAAGGTGGCCATGTCAGGTGTTGTCGGCGTCTGGGGCACCACTGAGCTGGTGGCACGAGCTTGCAGTAGGGGGCGGGACGGCACGCCCTCCGCAACAAGTGATAGCTAGCTTGTTTGTTTCTTTTGCACTAACGAAATCATTTGAGCCGCGGCTACATGGGATGAAAGTTGCGATTTTCAATGTGCGTTTGTTTGTTACTTTTTTACGCAAAAACTACAGAATGGATGTCGATGAAACTGTGTAGTAATAACACACTAATATTATAAAGACCTCGTTGGCCTAGCGGTAGCGTGTTATTAGCCATAAGTGATTTTGGGACTTTTCTGTAAAAAGAAAAATTTCTCAACCTCAGCCCGAAGTCTGGGAGTTGGCGGTATTATACCCCCGTGCCTCGGAGAGCACGTAAAGCCGTCGGTCCTGTGCCTGACCTCTTTCCGGTCGTGTCGCTAGGCGTCCCATCGGATCATGAGAGTGATGGAATAGAAAGTGCTCCTGTGTTTGAGCACACACTTGAGCACTATAATATGCCCCGTGCAGATGGCTAATCTCTATTAAAACTGGCCGCCGTGGCCGAAATTCGGCTAGTAGGACATTATTATAAAGGCGAAAGTTTGTTAGTGCGTATGTCTGACACTCTTTCACGCAAAAACTACCGAATGGATCTTGATGAAACTTTGTAGTAATCCTGCAGGACAGGCCTGTATAGCCTAGTGCGGGGAGTTTCGATATCAAATCGGACATTATATGTAATTATGTATACAAATTCTAAGAAAAATATTGGTCGAGATCCACTGTATTTCTTTCTATTAGCAAATAAACTATTATTATTATATAACGCTATCACACTAATAATATAAAGGCGAAGAGATGTGCAAGGATCGTGACAAATGGAAGTCCGTTGTCTCTGCCTACCCCTCTGGGAAACAGGCGTGCGTCTATGTATGTATGTATGTATGACAGTTTGTGAGTGTGGGAGTGTGTATGTTGGTTACTCTTTCACGCAAAATCTACCGGATGGATTTTGATGAAACTTTGTAATAATATAGCTTAGATATCTGAATAACACATAGGCTATAACTTATAAAGTTTAACGCGCGTAGAGCTGGTAGCTTATTTATCCAAATAACACATAGGCTATCACACTAATAGGTATTATAACGGCGAAAAACTGTGAGTGTGTATGTTTGTTACTTCTTCACGTCTAAACGGCTGGAGTTTTAATAAAATTTGGTAAGGAGTTAGCTGAGACCCTGGATTAACACATAGGCTATAATTTATAAAGTATAATGCGGTTAAAACCGCGGGTCTCAGCTAGTATTATAAAGGTGAAAGTTTGTGAGTGTGCATGTTTGTTACTCTTTCAAACAAAAACTACTGGACGGATTTTGGTGAAACTTTGTAATAATATAGCTTATATATCTGAATAACACATAGGCTATAATTTATAAAGTTTAACGCGCGTAGAGCTAGTAGCTTATGCATCCAAATAACACATAGGCTATCACACTAATAGGTATTATAACGGCGAAAGAATGTGAGTGTGTATGTTTGTTACTTCTTCACGTCCAAACGGCTGGAGAGATTTAATAAAATTTGGTAAGGAGTTAGCTGACACCCTGGATTAACACATAGGCTATAATTTATAAAGTACAATGTGGGTAAAACCGCGGGTCACAGCTAGTATTATAAAGATGAAAGTTTGTGAGTGTGTATGTTTGTTACTTCTTCATGTCTAAACGGCTGGAGAGATTTAATACAATTTGTTATGGAGTTAGCTGACACCCTGGATTAACACATAGGCTATAATTTATAAAGTACAATGTGGG
Source organism: Pseudoips prasinana (assembly GCA_951640165.1). Taxonomy (NCBI): domain Eukaryota; kingdom Metazoa; phylum Arthropoda; class Insecta; order Lepidoptera; family Nolidae; genus Pseudoips; species Pseudoips prasinana. Next base: position 8,073,537 of record OX621259.1, on the reverse strand, counting down.
TAAAACCGCGGGTCACAGCTAGTATTATAAAGATGAAAGTTTGTGAGTGTGTATGTTTGTTACTTCTTCATGTCTAAACGGCTGGAGAGATTTAATACAATTTGTTATGGAGTTAGCTGACACCCTGGATTAACACATAGGCTATAATTTATAAAGTACAATGTGGGTAAAACCGCGGGTCACAGCTAGTATTATAAAGATGACAGTTTGTGAGTGTGTATGTTTGTTACTTCTTCACGTCTAAACGGCTGGAGAGATTTAATACAATTTGTTATGGAGTTAGCTGAGACCCTGGATTAACACATAGGCTATAATTTATAAAGTACAATGTGGGTAAAACCGCGGGTCACAGCTAGTATTATAAAGATGAAAGTTTGTGAGTGTGTATGTTTGTTACTTCTTCATGTCTAAACGGCTGGAGAGATTTAATACAATTTGTTATGGAGTTAGCTGACACCCTGGATTAACACATAGGCTATAATTTATAAAGTACAATGTGGGTAAAACCGCGGGTCACAGCTAGTATTATAAAGATGACAGTTTGTGAGTGTGTATGTTTGTTACTTCTTCATGTCTAAACGGCTGGAGAGATTTAATAAAATTTGGTATGGAGTTAGCTGACACCCTGGATGAACACATAGGCTATAATTTATAAAGTACAATGTGGGTAAAACCGCGGGTCACAGCTAGTATTATAAAGATGAAAGTCTGAGAGTGCGTATGTTTGTTATTGTTTCAAGAAAAAACTACTGTACGGATTTTGGTGAAACTTTGTAGTAATATAGCTTATATAACTGAATAACACATAGACTATCACTCTAATATTATAAAGGCGAGTGTATAAGTGTATTTTTTCACATATAAAGCGCTGGAGCGATTTTAATAAAAAATTGATTGATCCCAAATTTAGCAGAGCTTGTACTAGGGAAACCAAATAACTGATATACTACATATACTACTTTTCTTTTGTAAATACATATTTATATAGATAACTAAACTAACGGAGGCAATTTTTCTATATATTAGCATGTAGAAATCTGCGTGTGATAAACTTGTTCTTCATTAAGTTAAGAATATTTTTATTTCTTTTTGACACGAGATAAATTTTATTAAATATACCAGAGATCTGCTGTATGATAACGACGGCATATTTCAGAATATGGGGGGCGTAGAAGTCGACCAGAGGGAATATCTACCAGAGGACCGTTTCCTCATCTAGCAAGAGGTTATTCTAATTGCTTGAGTGAAATTTAATGTTATTGTTTATTATATCACAATATTTTTTTTTTATTCATTAGATGACAACGGTTCTGTGCGTGCATTAGCCTACATAACGCCCATCACAATGTAAGAAAATACAAGATTAAAAAAAAAAGAACGAAAACAAAAAGCAAAAGAAGACGAAATAAGCAAGCCTGGAGTTTCTTTGTGGCTTTCTTCTCCGGGTCGTCCACCTAGGTAGCTAGAGAAAGCCGCAGGTTAGCTAGGGTAGGCTCCTCAGCGGCGAGGATCGCTTTGGCCCCTTAACACGTCATTGGTGATCCCGTGCAACTGATCACACCCTCTCTTAGAATTCTGTCCTTTTGCTTCAGCGGCCCCCTGAGCTGTGGCCAGAACCCTAAAAGGGTGGCCTCGGGTATTAATTGCTTAATTTAAGCTACTGGTTAAAAGCCTTCTGCGCTAGCCAAATGCTCATTGCCTTCAATTCTTTAATTTTAATATTGTACAACTAAATTTCAAATAATAGATTAATTTTTTTAGACTAATTATATTTTTGTAATTTTTATACTGTATTCGACTATGTTTATGTACTCCATTGTGAACTTGACAAGTACAAGTGTATGTTAATACCCAAGCGCTGAATAAATTTCATTATTTCATTATTTATTTCATTTCATTTCAGGATTGGCAGCAGCTTCTTTCCAAGTACTATGATCATGATACTGCAGTCGCCAACCCGTCTGCCAAGAGTGGCGATTATGGCATATCCCCCCAAGATGAATCTTGGGGGAGGCTTTTGTCCAGCAGTGGACTTCTTACAGCTGTTATATTGATACCAGAGATACCACAAATTCTACCGTTTGTAGTTTGCTACCATAGACCAGGAATGGTCAATGGCAGCAGTTAATCTGATACCACTTGGGCATTAAGCCCCAATAACTAATTATAATAAAAAATATATTAAGTACTACCCTTATTTTTACTCTCGTCACTGATAGAAGAATGAATTAAAAAGAGTATTTAACGTAGATACTCCCAAATTTAGACCACCACCATTATTTAAATATCCATTAGATAATGGATGGGTTAACACCTCAATTATTTGATAACTAAGGTAGGGTGAATCATGTTAAGTTGACGAAATTACATTACGAAAGCGTGTGATCCACAAAACCCTAAATCGTTATATCAATGTTTATAATGTAAAAATATTATAAATAGAGTACTGGGGTAAGTAATGGATGATATAACGGCAAAACCTCTAATATAAACAACATATAACAACGGAACATAGAATTTTATTTAATGTAACAATTAGTTAATATAATGAAACATTGATATAATTTTAAAATAACTTATTTTTATAAGCATAACATACATTGCGTGTTCAACTGCACCTCCCCGAGGTCGACTGGGAGAAAATGCCTACGGCATTAAGTCCACCTCTGTACAAGTTTGTGCATAAAGTTTTGAAATAAAAAAATAAACAAAACATTAAATATGACATCGTTTGACATAAAATATAAAATAATCCACTCAAAAGATATAAAGCTTATTTGGTCTGATATGATGAAATTGCCTACTTAAAAACACAAAGCAAAATTGCATAGACACGGGTTAGTTTATTTAGTATTTTTTTATGTTGTAGCCTGTGGGTAGATCAACAAGTAATTTTATTAGTTTTTTTATTTCTGGGCGGTTAAAACTACGAAGGCCGTGTAACCTAACCTATCAGAGTCGAGAACTTCCGTAAGTTTTGTAATAAAACGAGTATCCAAAGCGGCATTATTAGGATCATACCAAATTTGGCTAGGAAGAGAGGGAAAACGGAGAGATTGAGAAGGTGAGCGTTGATGCATCACAGGGGCCCCCCTTAGGGGCCGCGGTGGCAGTGTGAGAAGTGTCCTCTACTGCCGCCACGTACAAGCGGCTCCGGGATGACAGCGATCTGTTTGTGGCGCAGTCGCTGTGCCGTACTGGCAGGAGTCGGCAATAGGGGAGGGCAATCCAAAGGAGCCCTCCCAGGGTACGTGTCCCGACCATCTGGGACATGGCGCAAAAGGGGGGACCGGAGCGGCAAACCCGCGTTCCTGGGACTCCCCCATCAGGCGCCAAGAGAAGTCCACAGCAGGTAGGTTAAGTCGGTGCAAGTCCGACATACCCACCCGCAGACACTTTTTGCGGGTGGCATGCGAAGGCATTCCCCCTGTCTTATCAAAAAAAAAAAAGTCTGATTCCCAAGTTTCAGACTCGGTCGAGTGTCCCCTCCTCTACCACGCGATGGACCCGGTTTTTTTTTTAATATATAATAGGATGGCAAACGAGCAAGTGGGTCACCTGATGGTAAGTGAACACCTCCGCCCATGTACACTCGCATCACCTGAGGAGCTGCAAGTGCGTTGCCGACCTTTAAAAAAAGAATAGGCTCGCTTCTTGAAGGTTGCCATGTCAAACCGGATCGGAAATACCTCCGCATCTAATGGATTCCACACAGCGGTAGTGCGCGGCAAAAAGTTTCTTGTGAAACGCACAGTGGTAGATGACCATTCATCCAGGTGATAAGGATGAAATTTCCACTTTTGGCGAGAGGGTCTGTGGTGGAATGTGGCGGCAGGTATAAGCTCGAACAATTATGACAGACCCCGTGATAAATGCGGTAGAGGACACATAGAGACGCCACGTCTCTCCGCAGGGCAAGAGGATCAAGCCAAATAGTGGGACTCCCGTCGTCAACGACGGTTTCCTGATGGTGAATCTATGTAATGGTAAGAATTAGCTCTTCATTATCGGTGCAACATGTCAGCCGAGTTACGTCCACTGCTGGACAATGGCCTTCCCAAAAGATTTCCACAATAGAGTTGTGTCCATCATTTGGAGGGATATGCCATAATCGCCACGTTTGGCAGACTGGTTGGCGATCACAGTATGGTGGTCGTAGTACACAGAGAGACGCTGCTGCCCGTTCTCTGATAGATACTCCTCGTTGACTGCCTGGTTGGTCTACCGGTATCGTGTTCAACCGCAGATAATGAGGTCCTGGGTTCAAATTCCGGGTTGGCTAAAAAGTGTTTTTTCGTATAAAGATATTTAGCAGTCAGCCTGAGTCTGGAAATTGGACGGTTTTACACCCCGTGCCTCGGAGAGCATGTAAACCCGTCGGTCCTGTACCTGACCTCTTTCCGCTAGTCGTCCCATCGGATCATGAGAGTGATGGAATAGAAAGTGCCCCTGTGTTTGCGCACACTCTTGTGCACTATAATATGTCCTGCGCAATTGGCTAGTCTCCATTGAGACTGGCCGCCGTGGCTGAAATTCGATTGGGAGGACGTTATTAGGAAGCATAGAATGTGGACAGCCATATTCGGTAATATGACTGCCGACAGCCATATCTGATCCCCTAGGCGGGGGGGGGGGGGGGGGTCGTAGAAGTCGTCCCGAGAGACTAATTATCGGCGCATGAAAACCCGTAACCTAATTTTAAGCAGTCTTAACTATTTAAATGGATATTAGGAACCAAAATGGTGAGGAAATCGTAATCTACATTGTTCACAGATTTGCGTCACAATAGCCTTCGAGAGATATTCATCTTGCTTTTGGCCGTGACTTAAAACCACCTGTTGAGCTCTGGAATTTAACGCTCAGCTTTAGAACATTATCAAGGTCGACGGCTGAGCTACATATCTACCTACATTTGCATGGAGAAGCACAATGTTACGTCATATTTTGAAGTTAAACTTCTTTACGTACGCTTGACTTGGGGTGTAATCTGGTGACGCGTGTCGAAAGCGTTACGAAAAGTGTGATTGGGCGAGGCGAACGGAAGTTGGGAGTGAGATATATTAGTAACAATAGAAAGAGAGTAGTGGTGTGGTTTCCGGCCCAGAAAGAATGACAAGGCCACTCCATACCATCCCGTGGGTCCAGGTAGTCCAGGTAGTCAGGCAGCATCGCTACCTGTTTACTATAGCTATCACCAAACTGCGGTCGCGTTGACTATGACAAAACCCTCAGAATGGTAATGTTATAGAGCCTTTGGAGGAGGCTTATTTGCAGCAGTAAACGATATCATGCTGATAATGTAGAAACAGAGAGTTACGTTTGGTATTAAGTAGGGGCAAGAGAGAGAGGTGCCTGTACACATTTTCCTTTCTCTCTTAGCCTGTTACAAAAACACACTCGTTTTTTTTTTGTTCTCAGTTAACATTATTATGTCACCTTTCAGGGATGATTATCTATAGAGAATGATCATGGTAAAATATCTTCTGTGCTTTTTCTGTTATTACAGCGTTATTGTACTTCTTAACACGGTGATGGTAATACGTGTTGTTTTACTTACCCAATTACTCTTGAAGTCTCGAACGACACAAGAAGTGAGTAGGAAACAGGATAGGAAGGGCAGACATAAAGATGGGTCGTGCTCTGAGGGGATCTTCCGCATTTGAAGGGGTCTATTATTGTGGCTATGTGGTTAGTACAACTAAGTAGTAAAAAGATGTCATATAAGCAAAAGTGGCTGTATTTTTCGGTAACAATTTCCTTTTCTAAAGACAACGCCTGCAATATTCATCTGTGTCGCGGGGCTTTACAAACATATAATTGCCGAGCATAAAGTACATCCAGTCTCAGACCAACTATTTATCGGTCACACAAATGTCTGTGCGGCGCGGGATTCGTACCTTAGACGAAGAGGCGAGGCGATTGTCTTATCCGCTGCACCACACGTGCATTCACTCTCTAACGTAAGTACTGTCGTCGCAGAAACGTTTTAGACGAGAAAACACTTACCTGGAGCAAATCAAGACCATTAGTGATATCTTCATTCATAGGTTTATTTTGCAACTTATTGAATACTCGCTGTGCCCGCGACTACGTACGCAAATTTTGTAATGACTCCGTAAATGTTCCATCAGAATATCGCTAATATTTTGTCTCCTGTTGCACACTTACAAAACATTCACACAAACCTTACGTATTTCCATACCAAACTCTCATCCCATATACCCTATTTTTTTTACAACTTCGAACTTCAATTTTTACAATTTATTAACTTTTTATAAAGTTTATTTATTTTTCTATATCAATAAATATGACATTTTGAATGTCATATTTATTTTGTAAAAATATCTAGAATAAACAGTCTAAAAATTTGTTTCAAGATTTTAGCTCTAAAAATGACGATACATCCATACAAATCATCCCCCCCTTTCAACCCCTACGACAATTTCTTCGCATTAAAAAGTAGCCTATGTGCTTTCCCAAACTGTAGAATATCCGTGCACCAAATTTAATTAAAATCGGTTCAGTAGTTTGGCGTGAAATAGACAGACAGACAGACAGAGTTACTTTCACAGATCCAATTGTCATCAAAGTAATCGTCAAAGTTTAATTCAGAAACAGATTAAGAAACAAAACCTTAGTGGGGCGGCGCTATTTAATCAAGCGTTGAAACTTGAATCAAGCATTTAGATAAAAAACATTCGCCGATTCCTTTATCCCTTATTTAATTTAATATCCTTTAATTAAGTAACTTGCTTGGCATTCTGCTGCTTGTAAATATTGAGCTGAGTGTACTCTTTTTCACATTGATTTCAATGGGACATTTGATTTTCTCTGTGTAACATTAAAAACACTTTACACAGATAGTTACTACATTAACTTCCTTGACTATGGCTAGGTAAGTTAAACCAGCAATCTCGACTCCTAAAGGGTTTTTTATTATTTTTAGAACTACTTTGTCATGCGCGGTAATGGAACCCGAGACACGAAGTGTCGAGGTGACAGTCTTAATCGCTGCGCCACACGTGCTTTTCTTTCTAGATCCACAGATATTTGCACTACTGAATGGATTTTAATGAAACTTTACAATAATATAGCTTATACATCAGAATAACACATAGGCTACAATTTATAAATATATTGTGTAAATTGTCAAAAATATGTCGATAAACTTAGTTGAAGTACGAAAATCTACCATTTGCAGCTCACAAATGGTTTAAAGTTTATCGTCATATTCGTCGAAATTAAAATAAATCAGACGGGGTGGGTTCCACTCCCGTATTTAATGATATTTTTGGTTTTATTCAAACCTCAGTGAAGGACCCTAGTCCTTTAATATTATGTAGCAAGTCAATAATTTTATAATGTAAAAATGTCTTTCCTTTAAATGTACGCCCCTGTTTTTGTTATTTTTTATGTCATTTAGATGAAATAAAAAATAAATATCCGAATAACACATAGGCTATAATTTATATAGTTTAACGAGGGTAAAATCGCACAATTTGTATCAAGATAATTCGAAAAACTTCACCATTTCGAAACGAAACGGTGTGCAACCTATCGTCGACTATCCCTTACAGCACTACAGATAAATAAACATTAAGAACAGACCCGCCTCCCTCCGTTTGTGATCTTCTCAGATTGGACCAATCTACAGCTGCCTTACGATTGATCGGACAAACTAGCGAGAATCTCGTGAATATCTCACGTTTTTCTACCTAGCTGATCGCAGAGAAATGTTTAATCAGACCATTACAGAATAGAGAGTAGTATGTTGCTGATTCGTAAGTAAGTACATATATAAGAAAGGAGTGAATCGGGTTGATTGCTAATATAAAGAAAAGATAAGACGAAGTCGTTTGTGTTTATATGTATATTTATATTACCTTTTCAAGACCATGTGCGTATTAGAAATGAATTATCTTTAAAAAAAACACACCATTACAGAATTTAGAGTAGTACGTTGCTGATTCGTAAGTAAGTATATGAGAAAGGAGTGAATCGGGTTGGTTGATAATATAGAGAAAAGAAATATAAGGCGAGGTCATTTGTGTTTATATATTTATATTACCTTTTCAAGACCATGTGCGTATTAGAAATTAATTATCTTAAAAAAAAATCACACCATTACCGTATAGAGAGTAGTACGTTGCTGATTCGTAAGTAAGTATATGAGAAAGGAGTGAATCGGGTTGATTGATAATATAGAGAAAAGAAAAGACTAAGTCGTTTGTGTTTATATGTATATTTATATTACCTTTTCAAGACCATGTGCGTATAAGAAATGAATTATCTTTAAAAATAATCAGACCATTACAGAACACACGGAGTAGTACTTTGCTGATTCGAAAGAAAGTATATGAGAAAGGAGTGAAGCGGGTTGATTGCTAATATAGAGAAAAGAAATATAATGCGAAGTTATTTTTGTTTATATATTTATATTACCTTTTCAAGACCATGTGCGTATAAGAAATGAATTATCTTTAAAAAAATCACACCATTTCAGAATAGAGAGTAGTACGTTGCTGATTCGTAGGTAAGTATATAAGAAAAGAGTGGATCGGGTTGATTACTATTATAGAAAGAGGACAATATGAGACAAACTCTTTTGTGTCAAATAATTAAGGATTTTGTTTATATTTTAATATTAACTTTTCGTGTTTATATGCGTATTAAAATAATAATATCCTGGTACATTATTCATACACAGCGACCTGATCCCAAACTGATCAGAGCTTGTAGTATGGAAACCAGATTACTGATATATGTACTATATATACTACTTTTCTTTTTTCTTAAACACATACTTATAGTATAGATAATTACGACGCGCGCACCTGGGGTTCCGTACCATCTCTACTATATAAAAATAAGTCGGGTTTTCCTTCCTGACGCTATAACTCCAGAACGCACGAACCGATTTCCACGGTTTTGCATTCGTTGGAAAGGTCTCGGGCTCCGTGAGGTTAATAGCAAAGAAAATTTATAAAATTTAACGCGGGTAACACCGCGGGGCACAGCTAGTTATCTATAAAATCAGCAAAAAAATGACTTTTAACTATTTATTTTGAAAGGGAAATATAGCTAAATATTATGAGAATATGTAAAGCGTTTACCTTTTGCCGTTTTCAATATCCAGCAAAAAACGAGAGAAATAATCACTTATTAAATAATAAAATAATTACACAATTTGTTGTATGGCCCTTAAATATTTATTTTATTCTGTCTTTTAGTACCTATATATTATTCTAGCGGCAACAGAAATAGATCATCTGTGAAGATTTCAACTGACGATCACGGTTCATGAGATACAGTCTGGTGACAGACAGACAACGGAGTCCTAGTTATAGGGTCCCGTTTTACCCTTTAGGTACGGAAGCCTAAAAAGTGTATTTTCACAGCGGGCAGTGAGGAAGTACTGTATTCATTTCTCTCTTCACACGGGAAGTTTTAGCAAGTGTAGTCTTAAAAATAAACCGCTAAGTAACGTCCTGAATTAGAAGAATATTATAACGTGAGCGCGGAGATAAGTACCCGCATGTGTCAACCGGCTGATATCTGATCGTACGTCCACTCCATATTATATAACTGTACAGTAATTATTACCATATTTCTACAGCTCACGGGATGATTCATTATAATCTTAGACTGAAGAAAATGATTTGCATTTTGTTGATGTTTGATATTTATTTATTTATTTATTTATTTTAAACTTTATGCACATATAGGTACAAAGGCGGACTTAATGCCTAAGGCATTTTCTCCCAGTCAACCTTAAGGTGGTGCAGAGATAATTAGATAGGTGCATTAGGTACAGATATAGGAGATCGATATAAGATACGGTACGGTAGAAGAAAAAAAATAGGAATATGAGATCAATAGATATATACATAAATATATAATAAATAATATACAACATATAATACTATAGCTAATACATACATAAATAAATTATAAAATAAATATATATATATATATATATATATATATATATATAACGAAAGGATATGTTGATTCAGCTCACACATTGTTAAGGGAACCCAGTAAATGTGCTCGTAGTTTTTTCTTAAAAGAAAAACGACTCTCGGCCATCCTGACTTCCAATGGCAGTGCATTCCACAGGAGAATAGACTGAATAAAGAACGAAGAGTGGAGAAAGACAGAACGATGAGAAGGACATTGAAGCAAACGGTTATGAGTTGAGCGGAGATTTTTATTGTGGTTACTGCAGAGATACTGAAAGTGAGTTGTTAAATAAGAAGGAGAAAAAGGAGAATCAAGAATAGTATAAAGAGTGGTCAGAGCTCGAAAGGAACGACGCTGACGAATTGGTAACCACTGAAGTTGAGTACGAAAAGAAGAAACATGGTCATATTTACGAAGGTTGAAAACGAATCGAATGCAGTTGTTCAGAAGTCGATCGAGTTTATTGAGGTGATCTGCATTCAGGTCGAAATAGATATATAGATATTTATTTTATATACCTTACATTACATGTACCTTACAAACAATTACAAAAATATTTGTAATAGTTTGTAACGTTGATAATCTTTAAATAAATAAAAGAAATTAATTGGCATTTTGTAATAATAATATTAATAACACCCTGGGACATTTTATTTAATTTATTTACTAGCTGTGCCCCGCGGTTTTACCCGCGTTTTTTTAATTATCACAGCTCCTCCCCCGTAGGTGATAGCGTGATAATATGTAGCCTATATGTTGATCCGACCTCGTAGTAATATTCATGAAAAATTTAAAGTAAATCCATGCAGTATTTATTGAGTTTAGCCCGGACATACATACAGACAAACAGACACACAGACAAAAATTCTAAAAACTATATTTTGGCTTCGATATCGACGGCAGATCACGCCCCAAGTAACCTTTTAAAAAATATTCAATGTACAGTTTCGACTTTCCTACGATTTTATTATATGTATTATATGTATTTTTTTTAAGGATTTAAGGATTATCAACGTCACAAACAGTTACAAAAATATAAAGTGCACATGTATATAGAATAGGAAGTAGTGTTGCAACATTTATAGACAACCACAGCATCCAAAGTAACATGGTTAGTAGCACGGTTATCGCATTTTGAAGATAAATACATTTATTTTTGTCATGGTTAGTAATTGTTAGTAGTTATATTTAAAAATTAAAACTAAGCTAAGAAAGAAAGACTAAGGAAAACATACAAATTTATTATTTACACACGGCCTCTGTTTTCCAAACTAAGCATAGTTTGTACAGACGCCAGCACATCAAGCTACGTCAAAGAAATTTGACAGATTGGCTGTCAAATTTCTTTTATAGATTTTCAAACTTATCACAAAATAATAAGGTTCACTTTCAGTTGGGGAAATTTGACAGATTGGGGTAGCTTGATGTGCTCGCGTCTGTACATACTACATGTACAACTTTTCATTTTGTAAATTCATACTTATATACGTAGATAATTACACCAACACTCAGGACAAACAGACATGTTCATGCTCACAAATATCTGTCCTGGGTGGAATCGAACCCATGACCTGCGGCGTTAAAGGCAAGTATCTAAGAACCACGCCAACAGGTCCGTTTTGTTATATTATTTGTGTTATTTATAGTATTAAAAATAATAACTCAGGAACTTGTTATAACACACCGTACGGGCGAACAAATTGATTTTATTTTTGTTACTGTATTTGACTATGTTTATGTACTGCATTGTGAGATTGAGAGATACAAGTGTATGTTAATACCCAAGTGCTGAATAAATTTAATTACTCCAATATTATTACATTTCATTACGCTTGTTTAATATGAATAAATATTAAGTTTTTTGATACCAAAAATGCCAGAAGGGTGATCTCTAGGCTTTCTTGTATTACAACGTAACTCTATAGGTTACATAATAATAATAATGTCCTACTAGCCGAGATCCGGCCACGGCGGCCAGTCTTAAAGGAGACTAGCCATCTGCGCGGGACATATTATAGTGCTCAAGTGTGTGCGCAAACACAGGAGCACTTTCTATTCTATCACTCTCATGATCCGATGGGACGACTAGCGACACGCCCGTAAAGAGGTCAGGTACAGGACCGACGGCTTTACGTGCTCTCCGAGGCACGGGGGTATAATACCGCCAACTCCCAGACTTCGGGCTGATATTAAGATTATTTCGTTTTACAGAAAAATCCCAAAATTACTTTCAGCCCGACCCAAGATTTGAACCCAGGACCTCGTTATCATATTTATACAAGGAAGCGTAGAGTTGACAAGTCCGTTTGTCTGTCTCCGTACAATAAGACAACAATGCCAAGCGCTGTGAAAACCTTTGGGGGAGGCTTAGGTCCAGCAGTGGGACTGGATTCGGTGGATTATGATGTACAGACGCCAGCACATCAAGCTACCCCAATCTGTCAAATTTCTTTCATAGATTTTCAACTTTACCACAAAAGCATAAGGTTCACTTTCAATTGCGGAAATTTGACAGATTAGGGCAGCTTGATGTGCTGGCGACTGTACATAGAAAGACCTCCAATTAGGTAATATACATTACATAAATCCAAACAGTTATAAAAGCATGCCCCTCCGGCATAATATAGCCCCTATAGCTGTAATGGAGTTGTCCACGGTTCGCCCCACTAGTCTAGCATGTGTTCAGTAGATCGGAGATCGCTTCCGACGCCCCGGACGGCGGTCGTAACTCATGACTCGCTTAAGCTATAAAATAATGTTCACTTCTATCGGCTGACCCAAAAGACTGTCTCTCATGTATTGTTTAATTTTTGGTTTGTTTGTCGGTTTCCTAACAGTTTTTGATGGAAATTTCACTGGCAGATAGCTCATGTTATAAGGGATATTATAATAGCTTCCACCAGCATTTATTTGGCCATCTAAAATACGGCAACAAAAGCTAGATAAAATCCAATTTCACAAAAGAGAGTTCTAAACCAAAACAATTAAAAATTCTAAAGAAACATTTAAACTTAATTATGGTTGTGATTGCACGTTTCAAACGTGACAAAACACTGGGTGAGGACACATAATAACATAATTATATTTACCGTAACGTCCACACGGCGAACTGACAATTATCGAGTATGCTCACACGTCGATAACATTTTGTACGATATTTTAGCAGGTTGTAATTTTTTTGGTAGTTTTTCGTTTTCAACTATAGGATAAGTTACCGTTTGTTAATTTTTAAAACATAATACCCATGTTTTAACGAAGTTTCAATACTATTATTAGGATTTAATCTATATCTATACATATAATAAAATCGTAGAAAAGTCAAAACTGTACATTGAATATTTTTTAAAAAGGATATTTGGGGCGTGATCTACACTGGATAACGAAGCCAAAAATATAGTTTTTAGAAGTTTTGTCTGTGTGTCTGTTTGTCTGTATGTATGTCTGGTCTAAACTCAAAAAGTACTGCAAGAATTTACTTCAAATTTTGCATGAATATTACTAAGAGGTCGGGTCAACTTATAGGCTGCATATTATCACCTACGGGGGATAAGCTGTGATAATTTATAAAATTTAACGCGGGTAAAACCGCGGGGCACATCTAGTTAGATATAAGTATGTATTTATGTAACTTGTACATAAGTAACATAAATATATACTTTACTATATTACTGTTGATGCGGTTAGGCTGTGGAACTATCTACTGCCTAATATTCTCCGAGGTACCGGGGTATAATACCGTCAACTCCCAGACTTCGGGCTGATACTGATAATTTTTAGTTTTTACACAAAATTCCCAAAACCACTTTTAGCACGACTCGGGATTTGAACCCAGGACCTCGTTCTCTGCGGGTGAACACGCTACCGCTAGACCAACGAGGCCATTATATTACGTACCTTATCCCTACTATCTACTTTTTATTCTTGTAGTTTTACAAATCTAAATGTTACAAATCTCTGCCTCCAATCATTAAGAATTTATGATCGGAGTGCGTCATTATTTTGATTCGAGCTTTCATTTTCCACATTCGGTTTTCGGATACAGTTATATAGATCCATCTGACATAACTTCTGGGACTGTCCAAATCTTATTCCAGAGTAGTCCAGAACATTCTAGAGAAATTGTATTATAATGGGTGTGCGCATTAAGAATGCTACTTTATCTGTGAGTGTATCATTGACAGTTCTCAAGATGGTTGGGTTTTGGGCTCCTCAGGGTCTAGAAGGAAGAAAGAAGATGATCTATAATTTATATTCTTCGTTCTCTTTTATGTTTCTGTTAGGTTTGTTCTGTTATTTATTCAGTGGTTAAGATTTTTTTAAGGGTTCCGTACACAAAGGGTAAGACTGGATCCTATTACTAAGACTTCACTGTCTGTCTGTCTGTTCGTCTGTCACCAGCCTGTATCTCATGAACCGTGATAGTAAGACAGTTGAAATTTCCCCAGATGATGTATTTCTGTTGCCGTTAAAAATAAAATTAATATTTTAGGGGGCTCCAACATACAACAAACATGAATTATTTGCTCGTTTTTATATATAATGATACGGAACCCTACGTGCGCGAGTCCGACACGCACTTGGCCGTTTTTTTTAAATAAGGAAGAAAAATAAATCTACTTAATGGTTAGTGGACACCGTAGTCTGAAACTCAGCCATTACTCGCTTTCTGACCCCATAATATCCCGTGGTATGTGGTAAAAAGCAATTTAGGGATATACCAGGTAGTCGGCCAGCAGCGCCACCTGTGTATTAACTACCACCTAACTGTGGTCGCCTACTTACATGTCAAGTGCATTGACTACGGCTAAACCCTCCAAATGGCAACCTTATAAAAACCTTCGGGAGAGACCTATGTCCAGCAGTGGACAATATCGGGCCGATGATGTGCTTACATTAGGCCCACTTCACAAAAAATGTCCGAATGTGGCGCCGCCTCTGTCGAAGTAGATCCTTTATATGTGTTTATACCTTCTGGCCAGTTTCCTGCTCCTTGCTGGAATTGTATGAGGCCTCAGCAATGCTGTAACCGAATTTTGGGCAGAGAAAATACAAATCTTATCAACGACACGATAAATACAAGAAACAATACTTTAGTTATATATGTAGCCTCTGTAAAACGGCTCTGACAATAAATAAATACAGGATACGATTTTGATAAAATATTTATCTCACTCATAGGAAATCTAGTTATTTAGAACCCATGAACATAACGAGAGGAGTTCAGGCTCCCAATAATCTTATCTAAAGATCACCATACAATTTACAAGTACATTCTTTAATATGTTTTTGTGTGCATTTACCTTTTTTTGGCACAACCAAGATCTTTTTAACCTGAACTCAAAACTTGCTAGAACCATCGAAGTTTTAGTTAATCCTACTAATATTATAAATGCGAAAGTTTGTGAGTGTGTGACTGTGTGAGTGTGTATGTTTGTTACTTCTTCACGTCCAAACGGCTGCACAGTGGAACGAATGTATGGGAGCGGTTGGACGTAGACATGTCCGAAAAAAAAGAGTAAAATTATGCCAAACTAATGATGCCATCTTATTCGATTACTTAATGCCTTCATAACTTGTGGTGATGAATTTCTTCATAACTCCCATATTTCGGGAGTAATTTGAGAAAATGTGAAATTTTACTATGAAAATGAGTGTATCGAGCTCTCTCCCTCCTGATTCCGGGCTTGTTTCAAGTAGCGGTCTCTAATATCATAATGCTAATACTAAGAGCTATATTTAATACTAAGACACATAGTGCGCCAAATGTGCACTTTCTGGGATAAAGAGTGATGTTTATTTTATAACACAATTTTTTATTTTTTGTTTATTTTGTTGATTAAAACCGTTTTTCTAAAGGTTTACCTTATTACAATAACATTTCTGAGCAGCCAATTAGAGAAGATATAAGCTAATTAGGATATATAATTAGGGACTTAAGGTTTACATATAAAACTGATGCACTAATGATTACTGATAAGAACATTGCTATTATTTAATTACTAAATGGCTCTTAATACACTAATTTAGCATGCATCATTTACTAATTATCACAATAACTAATTACCTTGCAATATTTAACAAAGGATACCTGGGATACCTGGATTTTATATAAATAGGTCACTATTAGTAACTTTAAAATCAGTGTTGATTTACACCTCGTTGTATCCAAGCTAATCTCGCAATGTATTTTCCAAATTTTAATACAAATCTTGATATTCACGTTGCTTTATGCGCACGCGCACATAAAGATTTACGCGACTTTAACTATTTGTTCAGTGTTTTAAAAGATAACAGTTGTGTTCAGTTATGTGAAAGTGCTGAAACAAGTTTAAAAGACTGGTGTCGTCGATTTTGCTACCGCATTTATGCAAAATGGACAAAGTCTGGAAGAAGCACAGATAAGTTTCGGAAGAAACATGAGATTTGGCTACAGGCTGCAATTCAATGGCCGGAATTACAGAATGAAAATATGGAACCTTCTACAGAAAATATAAGTGACGTCATCGAGCCCATAATTTCTCCTGCTAAATCTGATGCTTCAACTTGTACACATCCTAGTCCTCGTAAATCTTCAACTTACTTAAAAGTCATACTCTCATCAGTTCTTGTGAATATTTTTGTTAATATATATTTCTGTATATATATAATATATTTATAGACCTCTTAATAAGTCTGTCTGCGGTTTAAAGTAAATACAAATGGGGAAAAAACGTTTTTTTTTTTTAATTTTCATTTCCTTTTATCCCAGAAAGTGCACATTTGGCGCACTATGTGTCTTAGTATTAAATATAGCTCTTAGTAATAGCATTACGATATTAGAGACCGCTACTTGAAACAAGCCCGGAATCAGGAGGGAGAGAGCTCGATACACTCATTTTCATAGTAAAATTTCACATTTTCTCAAATTACTCCCGAAATATGGGAGTTATGAAGAAATTCATCACCACAATTTATGAAGGCATTAAGTAATCGAATAAGATGGCATCATTAGTTTGTCATAATTTTACTCTTATTTTTCGGACATGTCTACGTCCAACCGCTCCCATACATTCGTTCCACTGTGGGCTGGAGCGATTTTAATAAAATTTTGTTATGGAGTTAGCTGACACCCTGGATTAACACATAGGCTATAATTTTTAAAGTGTAATGCGGGTAAAATGCGGGGCACAGCTAGTTTATTATAAATTAGTATCGCAATTAATTAGTTCTGTATAACAAGATTAATCTCTATTTATAATACGCGGGGTACGCGGTGTTGGTTGAAGGAGACATATATCAATCCCCTAATCAGTTAATTTAACCCGGGTGAAGTTTCTGATTGGGTGATCTTATGGGAAGAAAGGATCTTAAAGTCGGTTAAAAGGTAACATTGGAATACTGTTTTTAACCAATATGGAGATACACTTGTACTAGTGGAATTTTAATATATAATATTTTTTTTAAATATGGAGTCTATCAATGTGTTGTATGTATATTTCACCATTTCTCTATTGTTGGGAACGGTTTTGGATAATTTTTTTGATATTTTTTTTGTTCATCATCATCATGTCACAATTAATTTATTATTTATTTAATTATTCATAAAACAATTTACATTGTATATGAATATTATATGATTACAAATAAGTTCAATATTAAAATTAAATATATGAATTACATTTGCATAGGTACATTGATAACAATATTTAGATATTAATTTTATAAGTCAAACATATAATAAAATAAAATAATAAAACAGTTAACATAACATAAATAAATACACACATAAATCATTACAGTAGTAAATTTTTTTCGCAATTATCATTTAGAAATTCTATTAGGAAACGCATCAGCCTAATTTTAATTGAATTTGAGTTATATACAGTCAGTTTATAAGTTGTTTGGTAAATTATTAAATAATTCTGTTCCCTGGTACTCAGTAGAATGTTTCACAATATTTAATTTCAGGCACATATTTGATCATTCAAGTTGTGGACTTGTTCCTCATCTGGGGTGACATTCCCTTGATGACTGGCACCGCCTTCCTGCTGTTCACCAACATGGCACAAGCGACGAAGATAGTGAATATACTCCTAAGAAGGAACAGGATCCAGGATATTGTCACTGAAGCTGACAGGGTACTGTCACGGGTGAAAACTCAGGAAGAACAGGATATTGTTAATAGGTTCGTATAACAAAATTGGTTTAATTTTTCAATGTACTTACACGTTCGGGTTACGAACCCTAGTAAGGGTTTTTGGTGGCTTTTGAAATAGCGCTAGAATTGACGGTCACCATAGCCTAGTTGGTAGTGCTCCTGTCTACGAAGCTGGTGGTCCTGGGTTGGAATCCCGGTAAGTGCAAATATTTGTGTGATGAGCACGAATATTCGTTTCTGAGTCATGGATGTTTTCTATGTATATATGTATTTATCTATCTATATAAGTATGTATATCGTCGCCTGGTACCCATAGTATAAGCTTTGCTTAGTTTGGGGCTAGGATGATTCTGTGTGACATTGTCCCCAGATATTATTATTATTATTATATTATTATGTTCTAGATAATACCAGAACTAAAGAAAAAGGGTAGCAGATGAAAAGGACATACAAAATGCTTAATGTAAAAATTGACATTAGATGTTTCCAGAATAATTAGATAGAGACACAGTATTAATTTATTCGTAAGAACAGCGGTTACCCTATTGTCAGAGCCGTTCAAGTTATTTTCTTGTAATGACAACGCCCGCACTAGGGAAATTAATTCCTGTGTGCTTTCATCATCGTCATGCCAGCAGAATGACGTCCACTGTTGGACAAAGGCCTCTCCAAAAGATTTCCACAACGAAGTTGTGTCTATTATTTGGAGGGATATGCCATAATCACCACGCTTGACAGACGGCTTGGCGATCGCAGTATGATGGACATAGCACACAGAAAGACGCTGCCGCCCGTTCTCTGGGAGATGTTCCCACAGGAAAACTTCTACGCCTCGACGGGATGTAATAGGGTGTTGATAATCTTTGCCATCAGCCACACAATACGCACAGCATGGGGTACTTTACTAACTATAATTGAGGGACACAGATTACACGCAGACTCAAAACAACCGTTTTACTAATGGGTCCAAGAAATAGTCCTGTGTGGGAATGGAACTCGGAACACCAAGTGGCGAGGCGACTGTCACGCGTTAATCAGAATACCATGGCTGCTGGCTTAAGGACTAAAGCCTATTGACTACGGCCGGGATCAGTTAAACTTGTCCGCCGAAGCACGGACACGTATAGAAAACGTGTCATACACTAATAGCTTTATGTCTATAATAACTATATGTTTTTAATTTTATTAGGCAGGGGGAATGCCCAGGCATGCCACCCGCAAAAAGTGTCTACGGGTATGTCGGACTTGCACCGACTAAACCAACCTGCCGTTGACTGCTCTTGGCGCCTTAAGGGTGAGCCCTGGGAACGCGGGTATTTTGCTCCGGTGCACCCTTTTTGCGTCATGGCCAAATGGTCGGGACTCGTACCCTGGGAGGACTCCTCGGGATTGCCCTCCCCTATTGCCGACTCCTGCCAGTCCGGCACAGCGACTGCGCCATTAACTGCGACACTTCTCATACTGCCACCGCTGCCCCGAGGGGAGTTGGGATACCGGCTGCCGCCGCCACCCCGACGCCTCCTCCGTCTGCGAGTGGAATCGGCTCGTTCCCAATTCCACTCGGCGGCCTCCATCTGGAGCATAACTGCCTCACAGAAGGATACCACGGCGTCCCATTTCGTGGAGTCGCCTGCCAGAATCGCATACACGACTGCATGTCTAATAACTGCGAGAAACAATGAACTAGTACAAGTAAATCACATATACTTTATGTTTGTTTGTTAGTTGCAACCGGGAAATGATAATCCTGCAAGTGGTGTACTTCATGCTTACCTTCGTGACTACAGTCGGCTGGGCCACCAGCGCCGAGAAACATCAGTTGCCTTTACGAGCCTGGTAATTGTTTTATTTTTGTTTTAATGGGATTAGTAAGCGAAGTGTAAGGCAGGATCAACTGTGGCATACAAATAAATATCTTGGGACAACTAACACACTATCATATATACATATCATCTGATCCCAAACTAGGTAGAGCTGGTACTATGACAACCAGAAAGCTGATAAACTTACTTATATATTCCAAAATACATAGATATTATGTGACTATTTTTATTTAATAACAAATTAAAACCATACTAATATAAATATTGGAAATAGATTAATACATAGGTATTATATATATACAAAACAAATAAAAGTGCTCGTCACACAATTTTTTTCCTTGGGATCGAACCCACGTCCTCTGGCGTAGTAGTCAGGTTCACTAACCATTATACCAACAGACCAGTCAATTCCCAGAGAGGTAGGCACAGAGAACTGATTTCTATTTGTCACGATCATAGTACACCTCTATTGACTCGTTTACTCTACTAAAGATTACCTATAGATAACTTGAAATAATAGTAATAAGACTTTAATTTAATTTCAATTACAAATATATAAATAACATATAAAATTTTAATTAATAATACAAGTTATGTAACTAATATTGACTTAAACATGTTTTAAAATTTGCACGTCGTGCATTGATGACAGAACATGTAGAGCATAATTATGTAACGCCAATATTACCATGTTTTAACAAATAAATCGATTTTGATTCTGATTTTGATTCTCATAGTATTCTTTATACGTGGGGAGTACGTATGAAGAATATAATGAGAGTAAATTCTTTAGTACGAGTCGATATTTGTTGCACTTGTATTTAAACATTACATAGAAGTAGGTCTATTCATAATGGAGTGGGGTAAATACGATATCACAAAAAATACACTAATAATAAGCAATTTTTATGGATATGACGGGCCTGTTGGCGTGGTTGGCAAATGCTTGCTTTTCACGTCGGAGGTCGTGAGTTCGATTCCCACCCAGGACACATATTTGTGTGCATGAAGATGTCTGTTCGTCCTGAGTCTGGGTGTAATTTATCTATATAAGTCTGTAATTACAAAAGAAACATAGTATATGTAGTATATCAGTTATCTGGTTCCAATAGTACAAGATCTGCTTAGTTTGGGATTAGGTGACCGTGTGTAAATGATGTGCCTGGATATTATTATTATTATATAGATAATTACACCCAGATTCAGGACAAATAGAGATGTTCATGCACAAAAAATAATCCTGAGTGGGAATCGAACCGACGATCAGCGGCGTGAAAGGCAAGCATTTATCAACCACGCCACAGGCCCATCAAATTGTTTGGAGATGTTTTCCCTGTCTAATCTGACTTTGAAAGAATTTAATGTCGGAGCCATGACAACTCTTTCTGGTCGTTTGTTCCATGCTTCTACAACTCTGTTAGGCATGAAATGCTGCATTGATTTTTTATTTAGAATAGTTTTCCCAAAGTTTGAATGGATGTCCGCGTAGATATTTAATATCGTTTAGCTTATACATGTTTTAAGGCTGGGCATATCATAATGATCACTGAGTATACATAAGATGTCTTTGATATCACCCTCTAGGTATCCCTACGACACGACAAAATCTCCAGCTTACGAGTTAACCTACGTGCACCAAGTAGGAGCACTCCTGATCGCCGCATACCTGAATGTAGCCAAGGACACCCTAGTGGCAGCCCTGATAGCACAGTGCAGGTGTCGGCTGCGACTCTTGGGCCATGCTCTGAGGACCCTCGGGAGGGGGGTGGAAAGCACTAACAAGGTTGTAGTTTTGGTATTAATAATTGGAAGCAAAACTCAGGAATTTGATAATCTTAGCTTATACGCCTTTTAATAGGTGCTAGTAAGGAATATTGACAGCACTTGTGACGCAGCGGTTAAGGCAGCCGCCTCGCCACTTCGTGTCCCGGGTTCGATACCCGCGCAAGACAACTATTTGTGTGACCCATAAAGGTTGTCCTGAGTCCTGAGACATTAAAAAAAAATCAGTATCATATTTTTAAGTATATTAAAAAGGTTTTTATTGAGGATATTATTTCATTTTTGAACTGGATGACTTTCCATAATTGAGTAGAATGCTCTCTGTATATTCGAACTAACATCAATTGATAGTCTCGTAGCACGAGCTACGCGTCTATCAATTGATAGTCTCGTAGCACGAGCTACGCGTCTTGTAAAATGTGGAATATCGGCGTAGTGTGTAGTTATGCTATCGTAGCAGAGAGGACACTAGTAATTTGAGTTAGTAAAACCTGCTCGTAGCATGGTTGCGTCGTAGTAGACTATGGTAGATTTAGTTATTATACGAAATCAGAGATGGCGTTTAGTAAACTAAAATATTTTATACACTGTTAGTTAACCCATAGGTTGTTAGTGTCATTGCGGAGTTTATATGGTACCTAATTCGAGTTAATTAAATATTTATTTTGAGACAACTAAAACACTGCCATTCGAACCCACACTAGGCAGCGTCTGTACTATTGCACCTACACAAGTGATCAACATACTTCTATATATTTTAAATACATACATATTCTACATAAATTAAAATAGTCAAGATTGCCTAGCGATTAGACCGTTGACTTGACTTGAACTGCGACCTTTCAATGCACGAGCGTAGCAAGGTCGCAGTTCAGTTGTAGCCTAACCTACTTTTGTAGTAGCAAAATAAGATAAGATGGGTGATAAGACTAATAAGTTATTTGTTGTACATTTAAAATTATCACATATAATGATAGTTATGTACCTTAACTACTAAACTAAACCTTATACTAATGTGATAAAGTTGAAAATCTATAAAGAAAGGAGACAGATACGTCTTCATACATTATTGGGCCCGGATGTAAAAAGATGAAAGAGGTGTCAATTAATGGGTCTACAAATTAACAGCCAATCTCTAAAATAGCAGCAGAGTTATAAAATATTTAGGTAGTAATAGAGAGGTTATGTACCAACCTATACTAAACAGCTGATTTTTAAGTGCGATTGCTATTTAATAGTTATCCGTGTCCAGTATGTTCGCAAAAGTCGTACAAGTTAAGCAACATCAGAAGTCCGTAGAGAGAATGCAGCAAACATAAACATAACAATGAAAAAATCTCAAATCACATACGCACTAAACAATACTAGAAACGAGTGACCGTTCATAGATTAGGATTCGAAATCTGTCATCAGTCAATGTCAGCATAGATTAAATATATATAGTTGCAAAATATAACTAATAAATAGATTTGTGAACGATAACCGATTTAATGATTTCTATTTATTTTGTTGATATTTTATTTTTTACTGTTGACATTATGTTAACTGTAATGTATTTAATAATTATTTTGATTAAATTTAACCGATTTGGTGGATCTGGTGTCTGGAGCAAGAGATTTTATATTACAATTGTTTGAACTCATTAACGTTAATCGATTATAGTAATGAACAACTTTAATTTGTCTTATTTTAAGATTTCTCGTTTTCCAGATTGTAAATTGGGCCGTTTTTTTTACAGTTTGAAATAGAAAAATATAACGCTTATTTTGAACCATATCTCAACTTATTACAGTCAGGCCCAGAAATCCCGGTCTCCTTTGACAGATTGGGGTAGTTGGATGTGCTGGCATCTGTACCTTCTGCAAAAAGTACATACTTAAATATAATACAAACTTGTTATGTATTTTAAGGATTTAAAAAAATATATGTGATAAAACAGACCGCACGGACGGTCTGATTCAATATTTATTTTTTTACTTTAGTACTGTATTCGACTCTGTTTATTTACTGCATTGTGAGCTTGACAAGTACAAGTGTATATTATTGCCCAAGTGCTGAATAAATTTCATTATTTAATTTCATTATTACATATGCCAAACTGAAGTGGCGGTGGGCAGGGCACATAGCTCGTCGAACCGATGGCCGATGGGGCAAAAAGGTTCTCGAGTGGCGACCACGAACCGGAAGACGCAGCGTAGGCAAGCCCCCTACAAGCTGGACCGACGATCTTACAAGTGTCGCGGGAAGCCGTTGGATGCGGGCAGCGCAGGACCGGCTATTGTGGAGATCCTTGAGGGAGGCGTTTGTCCAGCATTGGACGTCTTTCGGCTGATATGATGATGATGATGATTACATTTGATGCAGTTGCTTCTAACTAAAAATGAAGAAGCAGCGCTGAGCAGCCGACTGCGCTCGTGCGTGGCGAAGCACCAGGATGCAGTGGCGGCTGCGGTGCAGCTGCAGCGATGCTTCTCCGAGCCCACCTTCGCGCAGCTTACCGTCTCTTTGATTATCATTTGTGTTACTGCATTTCAGTTGTCGGTAAGTGCTTACGTTTTTCGTTATTGGCATTGTCTGCCTTGTTGGACTTTTGTTTACTTTATCGTATGGACGGTGGTTACCCTAGTGTCAGAGTTTTTAAAGCCGCCCAGTAGGCCTCTGACATGGCTTAACGATTGTTGTCTTAAAATAAAATAAAACAGGTTTTTATTCACGTATATTTTTAGAAAGCGCTTGTAAGTCAGAATATGATTGTAGTAATATAGTTAAGTAGGTATATATAATTATTTCTAGTTACATATAGATATTTCGGTACACTGATTTAAAGTTAAATATTTATAAAATTTATTTAACAATAGGTATATATTATTATATATTTAGCTAGCTTGTATTAAGTTATTGTCAGGGAGATTATGTTTAGGTTTAATTATATAAATTTATAGTTCAAGCTATATTTTACTAAATATTGTCAGAATGGTTCTGTCATATTAATGTAGAAATTCAATATTATTACTTTGATAGACCTTGTGTTTATAACGACGGTCGCGCTATAATGCTATAACCAGCACCTACGGCTTAACGTGCCCTCCGAGAAAAAAAATATCAAGGTATAGTCATGTAATAGAGGATTTTGTGTGTGTGTGTTATTCATCATTTCTTTATTTACAACAATTATAATAAATCGAATGGTAATCGATTCAATACTGCAGAGTTTATCAGAGTGTATTGACTTTTATTTGTGTTTTTAAAAGATTAATTGTGACTAGATGGCTGGATCCGGTAACATCGTACGTCTTATGTCAATGGGCACCTACCTACTGAACATGTGTTTCCAAGTATTCATCTACTGCTACCAGGGAAACCAACTATCTGAAGAGGTAAATATTCTCAATATTTCACTACCATAACAAAAAAAGTCTGCAGCTGGATAAAAGCCTTCCCCAAGAATCATCTTGAGGGGATATGCCATAATCGCCACGCTTGGCAGACAGATACTTTCATAGTACACACGGCTGCATATCAAGCTATACACACGCGCACTCGCAGTAAGCTTCATACGTACCACATGGAAGCGATCTCGTCAAGCACGGTTCGCTTTCAGCGTTCATACATCCCACGTACGTGCAGGCTCTGGAATGAATTACGTGCTGCGGTGTTTCCGCAGCGCTACGACATGTCCTTCTTCAAACGAGGTTCAAAAAGAGTATTAATATCACGGTAGGCAGCGGTTTGCTGTGCCCCCTTGCACTGCGAATGTCCATGAGCAGCGGTTACCATTTACCATCAGGTGGGCCGTTAGCTCGTCTGCTTCCTAAAGCAATAAAAAAAAATACATTTCCAGTATAAGCTGACCTCTCATTGTGTGGATATCCTATTCTTTTTTTTGTAAGGAATGCTCGCACTAGGGAAGCTGGTTCCTGTGTCGCGGGGTACTCTAAAAACATATAATAGACGGCCACAAATTACATCCAGACTCAGAACAACTATTTATGGGTCACACAAATTGTTGTCTGGCACGGGACTCGAACCAGCGACACGCAGCGGCGAGGCGACTGTCTTAGCCGATGCGCCACACGTGCAGGGACTCTACCAGCTAAGGGTCAGCGCAGACAGACAGGAGCGCAGCGGAGAGGATTTTATTAAGGCACTAGAGAACTTTAGAGCTATAGGAATAAAGTGCATACATGCTTGAACCTGACAAAATGCTCGCGCAGTCTCACGCATTATAATGTTCAAGCATACATGCACTTTATTTTAAATAACTTTAAAGTTGATTTTCTAGTGCCTTAATAAAATCCTCTCCGCTGCGCTCCTCACTGTCTGCGCTGGCCCTATGTCTCCGTACATCGATTTCTTAAATGGCGTTCAAATAAATAAAGGTAAAAATTACTTAATCAATCGTTAAATCGGCTTCAACGTTGACAATCGATTCCCGACCATTTATGACTTCACAGGTGCTCATGGAAGCCGATTTAACGATTGATTAAGTTATTTTTAACCTTTATTTATTTGAACGCCATTTATGAAATCGATGTTCGGCGACTTAGCCGGTAGAGCTCCAGTTCAGTTATTCAAAGCGGGATCAGTTTATACTGGAAATGTATAGCTTGTTATGTAGCCATGTGTACCTACTCAGAAAGACGCTGCCCGCCTTCTGGTAGATATTCACTATCATCATACGTCACCGTAGCCTAGTTGGTAGTGCTCCTGCCTACGAAGCTGGTGGTCCTGGGTTCGAATCCCGGTAAGTGCAAATATTTGTGTGATGAGCATGAATATTTGTTTCTGAGTCATGGATGTTTTCTATGTATATAAGTATGTATCTATCTATATAAGTATGTATATCGTCGCCTGGTACCCATAGTACAAGCTTTGCTTAGTTAGTAGCTTTGCGTAGTAAAGGGCTAGGATGATCTGTGTGACATTGTCCGTAGATATTACTATTATTATATAAAAAAAATACAGGTTTTACAGACATGTGATTGAAAAACACGGAGCATAATAATATATGACAGATATATGACAGTCTCCCTGTGAGTCCTTATAGCAGACGATCTGTATGTTTGTGGAATCAAACATTCTAATTCGTTTAATATTTTCCAAAAAAAAAATTAAAAGAACACTATTTGTCCTTTTTATCTGAGATGTAAGTATTTATGTATGTTAATATTTTTTTTTTAAATCTAATGCCCGTGTCGCTGGGTACTTTACAAACATACAACTTGTAACGTAATTAACGCACTTTCTGAAAATAGTTTGTTCAGAATCGTTTACTGAATCTATTTATATCATTTTTAATATAGGTAATTTTTTATTTCAAAATAATTCCAACTACGGAAACTATTGTCATATCAACCCTGTACAGTCAAAACCAATTGAAATGGACCGTAAGTCAAAGTTATAAGACTTATAAATCGCAGTTTTATTTGTATTCATACCAATTCCATCATTTAATACAAAATAAAGAAAAAGAAACTTTTTTCCAAGAAACTAATTTAGTAAATAATAATTCATATACGAGTACATGTTAAATTAAAAATTCAGTGTATTTATTATGATTACGGCATAATATTCTAATTGGGGTGTTTGAGGGTGTGCGTTAATTACGTTACATGTTGTATAATAGACGGATACAAATTACATCCAGACTTAGAACAACTATTTGTGGGCGACACAAATAGATGTCCGGCGCGGGACTCGAACCCGCGACACGAAGCGGCGAGGCGACTGTCTTAGCCGCTGCGCCACACGTGCAGTCGAGTATTTATGTATGTTAATAATTAATATCTATAGTAAAATGTATTTATATATGTACTGTATATTTATCTTCTTTTTCTGGAAGAGATGTCTTTTTTCTAATAAGTAGATGTTTTTTTAAGACACCGACCGCATTAGTTTTTTGAATCCCTGTGTCGCAGGGTACTTTACAAACCTATGATTGACGGACAAAAAGTACATCCGGACTCAGAACAACTATTTATGGGTCACACAAATATTTGTCCAGTGCGGGAATCGAACCCGGGACATGCAGTGGTGAGGCGGCTGTTTTCACCGCTGCGTCACACGTGTATTTATAAATAATTACATTTAAAATAAATCATGGATCATAAACTATGTAAATCACTGCTCGCATGTAGTGATGGAGCGGTGATTGTAATACATATTTAATTTATTTGTTATTTTATATTTTAATCTTTTTATAATTTACTAACATAGGCTTAAGTTTTTGTTCTTATGAATTACTAACCAAAATGAGTCAAGGATGACTTGTAAATAAAAGATTTATTATTATTATTATAATATGGTATTACGGTACCGTACTTAAAAACTAAAAAATGAAACCCTTATAGGATCACTTCAAAATCCTTTATCACTTTATCACAGAATGCGTTAAAGTATTGCAACATGAAATTAATATCACGTACTCAGGATCAGAACTCACTCGGATCTATGAGGAATCAAACAATAATAAACGCAAATAACACCTAGATTTTGATACTTGCAAGAGAGCCAAGACCTCGTGGATTATCCCCGTTGTCTAAGAATCACGAAATTTAACTAGAATGTCATATGGCGGGTCCCCTACAAGGTGTACCGACGATATTGCAAGGGTCGCTGGTAGCCGGATGCTGGTAGTAGCTGGATGCGGGCAGCACAAGACCGGCGACTGAGGAGATCCTTGGGAGGTCTTTGTCCAGCAGTGAACGTCTATAATAATATGTAGGGACAATGTCACACAGATCATCCTAGCCCCAAACTAAACAAAGCTTGTACTATGGGTACCAGGCGACGATATACATACTTATATAGATAGATAAATACTTATATCATAGAAAACATCCATGAATCAGAAACAAATATTCGTGCGCATCACAGAAATATTTGCACTTACCGGGATTCGAACCCAGGACCACCAGATGACGTCTTATGGGACATGTAAAGAAGAAAGTTGGAGTTATATTGTGAGAGAATTATGATTTCAGAGTTCAGAAATAGCAGGGGCTGCGTACGAGTGTCCGTGGTACATGTGTGGCGTAAAGGTTCGACGGTCACTGCTAATAGTTATGTTGCGCACGCGGCGCATCACCAAACTCACCGCTGGAGGATTCACTACGCTCTCCCTGGCTTCATTTATGGCGGTAAGATATGCGAAAATGTTATGTAGAGTCAGTAAAAGATTTATAGGGAATTCACTTGTGCTTACTTTTTGTGTACAATACCAATGTAGAAACAGACAGAATAATTAGAAACACATAATAAATCAGCATATTAATAATAATGATAAGCGTATTTAGATTTCCCAATAATCAAACATATGCATTTTTTTTTCTACACAAAGCTCTGAAAAATTGTAGTAAGCTTATTTCACTACGAAGGAACTTTTTTTAAATAAAATGAAACTCAACACCTTACAAGATTTAGGTAACTTATTGTATAAAAATATTTAATAGTTTAAATAACTAAAAACACACTTTTAGCACGCACTAAGGCCGCCATATTGTATTTGTAATGACGTTTCTTAGGTAGTCATGTATTGTCATCAGAACTCAGATCGTGTTCAAAATTTCATCCTAATCGGATACGGGAAAGTGGGTCAAATGAAGATCCCAAGATTTTCTGACATACATAGTTACAAGTGAAGGTAATTAAAGCGTGTTAATAAATGGGGCCATGCAGAACACACTTTTGCGCATGAGTGCTGTATTTGCAGTCTGCAAACATAATTTGCTGTCATCGCGCCTATTTCGAAGAACTGGAATTCCGAGATGTTACTAATGGAATTAACTAAACTAATTACTTTTTAGTCTATTAAATATTGTAGGTGACGGCTTTGGATAGGCATTTGTTTGATATTTTTATTATACATTTCGTTTTCTTAATGTTTAATGTTTATTTTCAGATCATCAAAGCATCATACTCCCTATTCACCCTTCTACAGCAAGTCAATGAAAAATAAAGGCGTCGAGTAATAATTGACGTGTTTTTAACAAAAAAAATATAATTTTTTAGTTTTCATGTATAATTGCTTTACATTAGGCTATAAACCTTAGATTGAGAAATAGCCACCATGGTTGAAATATATGTAGATTAGCTTCGCAATAAGGAAATAAAGGTATTTAACCAATTCACTGCTACTCTTATTTTACATATTATTATAACACATTTATTATTTCCATCCTGCCAGCCTTGTCCAAGATCCTGGAACGACTAATTAATAACCGCCTTGTCCATTACCTAGAGTCAAATAATCTAATTTCTTCAACCCAATTTGGTTTCCGTCACAACAGGTCAACCAACGATGCAGTAGATGAGCTCCTAAACTCGATCGTAAATAACCTAGATGAAAGGAAGAAATGCTTGACGGTTTTCTTGGACTTGGCTAAGGCTTTTGACACCGTCTCTGTCCCTCACCTTCTGACTAAGTTAGATAGAATCGGTATACGAGGAATTCCCTTGAAATTTATAAAAAGCTATCTTACAGATAGAAAACAGAGAGTTTCAATTGACAATACCCTTAGTGATGAACTACCCGTAACTTTTGGCGTGCCCTAGGGCAGCATACTCGGGCCCTCCCTGTTTCTGATTTACATTAATAACCTGTGTCAAATAAAACTAGAACGTGGCAAAGTAATTACCTTTGCTGATGATACTGCGCTCTTTTTTAGTGGTGACACCTGGGAGGAGGTCTATGAGGTAGCACAGAAGGGATTTAACAGTGTAAAGAAATGGTTACAATGCAGTATCCTGACATTGAACGTTGAAAAAACCAAATACATCTCATTTGTGTGACCCATAAATAGTTGTTCTGAGTCTGGATGTAATTTGTGGCCGTCTATTATATGTTTTTAGAGTACCCCGCGACACAGGAACCAGCTTCCCTAGTGCGAGCATTCCTTACAAAAAAAAGAATAGGATATAAAGCGGGATCAGTTTATACTGGAAATGTATAGCTTGTTATGTAGCCATGTGTACCTACTCAGAAAGACGCTGCCCGCCTTCTGGTAGATATTCACTATCATCATACGTCACCGTAGCCTAGTTGGTAGTGCTCCTGCCTACGAAGCTGGTGGTCCTGGGTTCGAATCCCGGTAAGTGCAAATATTTGTGTGATGAGCATGAATATTTGTTTCTGAGTCATGGATGTTTTCTATGTATATAAGTATGTATCTATCTATATAAGTATGTATATCGTCGCCTGGTACCCATAGTACAAGCTTTGCTTAGTTAGTAGCTTTGCGTAGTAAAGGGCTAGGATGATCTGTGTGACATTGTCCGTAGATATTACTATTATTATATAAAAAAAATACAGGTTTTACAGACATGTGATTGAAAAACACGGAGCATAATAATATATGACAGATATATGACAGTCTCCCTGTGAGTCCTTATAGCAGACGATCTGTATGTTTGTGGAATCAAACATTCTAATTCGTTTAATATTTTCCAAAAAAAAAATTAAAAGAACACTATTTGTCCTTTTTATCTGAGATGTAAGTATTTATGTATGTTAATATTTTTTTTTTAAATCTAATGCCCGTGTCGCTGGGTACTTTACAAACATACAACTTGTAACGTAATTAACGCACTTCCTGAAAATAGTTTGTTCAGAATCGTTTACTGAATCTATTTATATCATTTTTAATATAGGTAATTTTTTATTTCAAAATAATTCCAACTACGGAAACTATTGTCATATCAACCCTGTACAGTCAAAACCAATTGAAATGGACCGTAAGTCAAAGTTATAAGACTTATAAATCGCAGTTTTATTTGTATTCATACCAATTCCATCATTTAATACAAAATAAAGAAAAAGAAACTTTTTTCCAAGAAACTAATTTAGTAAATAATAATTCATATACGAGTACATGTTAAATTAAAAATTCAGTGTATTTATTATGATTACGGCATAATATTCTAATTGGGGTGTTTGAGGGTGTGCGTTAATTACGTTACATGTTGTATAATAGACGGATACAAATTACATCCAGACTTAGAACAACTATTTGTGGGCGACACAAATAGATGTCCGGCGCGGGACTCGAACCCGCGACACGAAGCGGCGAGGCGACTGTCTTAGCCGCTGCGCCACACGTGCAGTCGAGTATTTATGTATGTTAATAATTAATATCTATAGTAAAATGTATTTATATATGTACTGTATATTTATCTTCTTTTTCTGGAAGAGATGTCTTTTTTCTAATAAGTAGATGTTTTTTTAAGACACCGACCGCATTAGTTTTTTGAATCCCTGTGTCGCAGGGTACTTTACAAACCTATGATTGACGGACACAAAGTACATCCGGACTCAGAACAACTATTTATGGGTCACACAAATATTTGTCCAGTGCGGGAATCGAACCCGGGACATGCAGTGGTGAGGCGGCTGTTTTCACCGCTGCGTCACACGTGTATTTATAAATAATTACATTTAAAATAAATCATGGATCATAAACTATGTAAATCACTGCTCGCATGTAGTGATGGAGCGGTGATTGTAATACATATTTAATTTATTTGTTATTTTATATTTTAATCTTTTTATAATTTACTAACATAGGCTTAAGTTTTTGTTCTTATGAATTACTAACCAAAATGAGTCAAGGATGACTTGTAAATAAAAGATTTATTATTATTATTATAATATGGTATTACGGTACCGTACTTAAAAACTAAAAAATGAAACCCTTATAGGATCACTTCAAAATCCTTTATCACTTTATCACAGAATGCGTTAAAGTATTGCAACATGAAATTAATATCACGTACTCAGGATCAGAACTCACTCGGATCTATGAGGAATCAAACAATAATAAACGCAAATAACACCTAGATTTTGATACTTGCAAGAGAGCCAAGACCTCGTGGATTATCCCCGTTGTCTAAGAATCACGAAATTTAACTAGAATGTCATATGGCGGGTCCCCTACAAGGTGTACCGACGATATTGCAAGGGTCGCTGGTAGCCGGATGCTGGTAGTAGCTGGATGCGGGCAGCACAAGACCGGCGACTGAGGAGATCCTTGGGAGGTCTTTGTCCAGCAGTGAACGTCTATAATAATATGTAGGGACAATGTCACACAGATCATCCTAGCCCCAAACTAAACAAAGCTTGTACTATGGGTACCAGGCGACGATATACATACTTATATAGATAGATAAATACTTATATCATAGAAAACATCCATGAATCAGAAACAAATATTCGTGCTCATCACAGAAATATTTGCACTTACCGGGATTCGAACCCAGGACCACCAGATGACGTCTTATGGGACATGTAAAGAAGAAAGTTGGAGTTATATTGTGAGAGAATTATGATTTCAGAGTTCAGAAATAGCAGGGGCTGCGTACGAGTGTCCGTGGTACATGTGTGGCGTAAAGGTTCGACGGTCACTGCTAATAGTTATGTTGCGCACGCGGCGCATCACCAAACTCACCGCTGGAGGATTCACTACGCTCTCCCTGGCTTCATTTATGGCGGTAAGATATGCGAAAATGTTATGTAGAGTCAGTAAAAGATTTATAGGGAATTCACTTGTGCTTACTTTTTGTGTACAATACCAATGTAGAAACAGACAGAATAATTAGAAACACATAATAAATCAGCATATTAATAATAATGATAAGCGTATTTAGATTTCCCAATAATCAAACATATGCATTTTTTTTTCTACACAAAGCTCTGAAAAATTGTAGTAAGCTTATTTCACTACGAAGGAACTTTTTTTAAATAAAATGAAACTCAACACCTTACAAGATTTAGGTAACTTATTGTATAAAAATATTTAATAGTTTAAATAACTAAAAACACACTTTTAGCACGCACTAAGGCCGCCATATTGTATTTGTAATGACGTTTCTTAGGTAGTCATGTATTGTCATCAGAACTCAGATCGTGTTCAAAATTTCATCCTAATCGGATACGGGAAAGTGGGTCAAATGAAGATCCCAAGATTTTCTGACATACATAGTTACAAGTGAAGGTAATTAAAGCGTGTTAATAAATGGGGCCATGCAGAACACACTTTTGCGCATGAGTGCTGTATTTGCAGTCTGCAAACATAATTTGCTGTCATCGCGCCTATTTCGAAGAACTGGAATTCCGAGATGTTACTAATGGAATTAACTAAACTAATTACTTTTTAGTCTATTAAATATTGTAGGTGACGGCTTTGGATAGGCATTTGTTTGATATTTTTATTATACATTTCGTTTTCTTAATGTTTAATGTTTATTTTCAGATCATCAAAGCATCATACTCCCTATTCACCCTTCTACAGCAAGTCAATGAAAAATAAAGGCGTCGAGTAATAATTGACGTGTTTTTAACAAATAAAATATAATTTTTTAGTTTTCATGTATAATTGCTTTACATTAGGCTATAAACCTTAGATTGAGAAATAGCCACCATGGTTGAAATATATGTAGATTAGCTTCGCAATAAGGAAATAAAGGTATTTAACCAATTCACTGCTACTCTTATTTTACATATTATTATAACACATTTATTATTTCCATCCTGCCAGCCTTGTCCAAGATCCTGGAACGACTAATTAATAACCGCCTTGTCCATTACCTAGAGTCAAATAATCTAATTTCTTCAACCCAATTTGGTTTCCGTCACAACAGGTCAACCAACGATGCAGTAGATGAGCTCCTAAACTCGATCGTAAATAACCTAGATGAAAGGAAGAAATGCTTGACGGTTTTCTTGGACTTGGCTAAGGCTTTTGACACCGTCTCTGTCCCTCACCTTCTGACTAAGTTAGATAGAATCGGTATACGAGGAATTCCCTTGAAATTTATAAAAAGCTATCTTACAGATAGAAAACAGAGAGTTTCAATTGACAATACCCTTAGTGATGAACTACCCGTAACTTTTGGCGTGCCCTAGGGCAGCATACTCGGGCCCTCCCTGTTTCTGATTTACATTAATAACCTGTGTCAAATAAAACTAGAACGTGGCAAAGTAATTACCTTTGCTGATGATACTGCGCTCTTTTTTAGTGGTGACACCTGGGAGGAGGTCTATGAGGTAGCACAGAAGGGATTTAACAGTGTAAAGAAATGGTTACAATGCAGTATCCTGACATTGAACGTTGAAAAAACCAAATACATCTCATTTGCACATAAAAATAATCTACTCCCCTCATCTTCATTTTTAATTAAGGCCCATGAATGTAATGCTATGTCTTCGGCTTGCACCTGTCCTAATCTGCAAAGAGTTGATAATGTCAAATACTTGGGAGTTACAATAGACCAATTTCTCTCATTCAAACCATACATTAAAGCACTTGTGCCACGCATTCGTAAACTCATCTATATCTTTAAAACCCTCAGAGAGTGCGCTGACCGTAAGACCCTAAAGTTGGTCTACTATGGTCTAGGCCAATCTGTGCTGGACTATTGTATTACTAGTTGGGGTGGTGCTGCCAAAAGTTACCTAATTGATGTTGAAAGAGCACAGCGTGCTATCCTGAAAGTGGGCGCCGGTTTACCATATCGCCACCCTACTGTTGACGTATATAGGAAATGGGATGTTCTAAGCGTGCGGCAATTGTTTATACTGCAAACCGTACTTAAAAAGCATTCCCAGCTTAAATATGACCCTAAGCTTCAGCTTGATAAACGACGTAAGGGAAATGTTTGGACGCCTAAATTATTGAAAACTGCCCTCGCACAGAAATTCTACTGCTTCCTCGGTAGCTATTTATACAATAAAATAAATAACAAAATCAATATATATTCGCTCCCCAAGAGTCGCTGTAAAAGCGCTATCACATCATATCTAAAGACTCTCAATTATCAAGAAACTGAAAACTTATTGATCTCATTAATATAATCCGGTGATTCTCTTTCCGTCATCAACAAACTCGCTTTACATTTACATACACACATTCATACACACATTCATTGTGACTGACCATCACTCACCCATCTTCATCTTCATCTTCATATGCGCTTATACAACTCTCGCTTGTATTGTTTTGGTTTTGGCGTAGCCTATATTGTCATATCCTTATTATTAATTTAGCTTTGGTTTCATATAATTTTAGTATATATGTTGAATAGAAAGGTTTGTTTCATAATTAGTATAATGGCGGGAGGGTCCTGGTGACCGGTAATACAGGTTTTTTTTTCTAAACCTAAATCAGGCACCAGTCTCTCACAAAGTTAGCCTAATAAATACCTTATGTATTCGTACCTAAATGTTTAGTATGTAGTAGTATGTGTTAACTTTGTGAAGAGAAAAATAAATATGTAGTTAATAGTAAGATAATTTAATGTAGGATGAGAAAAATATTATTTTCCCGACCGTTTTTTGAGGATATACTTATACATTTGTATAAGTTAAGTGCCTTCAAAAATCAATAATTTAAGTAGATGTATCGCGGAATAAAACTTGCGCAAGTTTTATAAACTTTATATTTTCGTTGTATTGAGTAGAGACAACAAAAGAACTAACCCGTAATAATGTTTAACTAACAAGCGCAATACTATTATAATATTTTAATTAAATATTATTAACATTTGTAAAGTAAATTTTAAGGATAAGGAAAATAAGGCTTTTTTTTTATTTATTTTATATTATTATGGAGCTGAGACGCTAAGTCAACTCCAAACGGCGCAAATATAAAATTTCCGTTCTCGAAGTATCTGCACGATCGAGTCACCAAAGAGGTTACCCAAAGAGCAATGGAGGGAGCTCACTCCATTGCTTTTTGGATAAGCTTAAAACTTCTTATGACTTGATATTACTGCCTCGTTGGTCTAGCGGTAGCGCATTCCTGGTCCTGGGTTCAAATCCCGGGTAGGGATAAAAGTGATTTTGGGATTCCTCAATAAAATGAAAATTTTCTCAATATCAGCCCGAAGTCTGGGAATTGGCGGTATTGAGATTACCCCGTGCGTCGGAGAGCACGTAAAGCTGTCGGTCCTGTACCTGACCTCTTTCCGGTCGTGTCGCTAGGCGTTCACATTTGTGCACTATAATATGTCCCGTGCAGATGGCTTATCTCTATTGAGACTGGCCGCCGTGGCCGCAATTCGACTAGGAGGACTTTACTTTTATTTATATTGAAGTATGAAGAACGTCCCATAATCATAATACAGCTTTTCAAGAATATGTGAATCAATATCGTGTCGCTATTCGTCCCATCGGATCATGAGACTGATGGAATAGAAAATGCCCCTGTGTGTGCGCACACACTTGCGCACGCCCCGCTATAATATGGCTAGTTTTCATTGAGACTGGCCGCTGTGGCCGAAATTCAGCTACGAGAACATTATTATATAACGAAATCATTTACATAAATAATTCCAATTCACACTGCTTTAAACATATGTCTTTTTTGTTTGACTGTTGTCTGTGTGTCTTTTATAGAATCGTAAACTATGCATTTGATTTTGTATTGATCTTCAGCCAAAGTGTTGGGCATGAACTCAGAAAAGTTTATGAGTTGGTACAACCAACCTTCGATAGATGGCGCCTCTACTATTCCATTGAATTTCATATATGCCGTAGCAAAGCGCGCAGGACTACAGCTACTGCTAGTATTCAATAAAAAAATGTTTGAACATTAGTCGACCTCTAAAACCAATAATATAATATATTGTTAAGGGACAATGTCACACAGATCATCCTAGCCCCAAACTAAGCAAAGCTTGTACTATGGGTACCAGGCGACGATATACATACTTATATAGATACATAAATACTTAAATACATAGAAAACATCCATGACTCCGAAACAAATGTTCGTGTTCATCACACAAATATTTGCACTTACCGGGATTCGAACCCAGGACCACCAGCTTCCTAGGCAGGAGCACTACCAACGATATATTTCTTGGCCATTCACTGCTGGACAGAAGCCTCAAAATATTTACTACTGGAGTTGTCAGTACAATAAATTGGGGGATATGCCATAATCGCCACGCTTGGCAGACGGGTTGGCGATCGCAGTAAGATATTCATAGTACTCAGGAGAACGCTGCTGCCCATACTCTGGTATATATTCCCTCGGGATGACTTCTACTCCCCCCACGGGATGAGATGGGGTGACGATATTCTTTATGGCCGTCAGCCACACGGCCTCTTAAATATTCGTAATAAAATTTCGGCTCAATAGTTATTACGTTAATCACACACAAACTTCCAAATAAGATAATTTACGGTTCGCAAACCTATTTACCTTTTAATTGCAGACTCTTCAATACAAACTAGCGTTCTTGATGGAATAGATTGATAGTTAAGTGTATAATTACCGTTCCGTATCAATTTGTATAATATGCGTGTTGAATAAGTTAAATATCGAGTCATAACAACTTAATTGAGACATGCCGTCAATGTTTTTGCATGGCGGAAAATTTTACGCCCCTTCGGGGGCCGCAAACATTTTTATTTATTTTATAAAGATGCAATATACCGGGTGGCCAAGGAGTTGACGTTCAAACACAAGATTAAAATACTTTATATTGAGGAGTATCCGAATCACTCCCATGTATGTTATTCGATTTTGAGCTTTTTGATACTTTCAACTTTATAAATCCTGAGTTCAGACCCTAATTTTTTTCTAATAAATTCTAAGTCAGTTCTGCAATGATTAGATAAACCATACTTTTTATGGTGTTAGGTTAAACTATGCTAATTAGTTATCACAAAAAATGTGAACCAGAAATATTCAACAGAACGAGAAAAATATCGGGAACTGATGTTAGGGGAAAAAAATCATTAAATTTATATCTCGAAAACTACGCAAAGTCGTAGAACATGCATGAGGGTGATTCGGATAATCATGAAGTATCTAAATTTTGCGTTTGCACATCAACTACTCGGCTAACCTGAATATAAAATACGCTCTAAACAAAATTATATTCATTTGGGTTAAATTGATAGCTACTTATAAGTATATTTTTTACGAACTTATATTCTGTAAAATTTATTCTTTCACACACTAACGCACACACACACACACACGCATGCACAAACACACACGCAGACATACGTCCTGTGCATGCTTTAATCGTTCCTGGCTAACTTTTATTTTATTTTAATTTTATATCTGTTAAAGCTTAGTTTTATAATTGACGGTCACCGTAGCCTAGTTGGTAGTGCTCCTGCCTACGAAGCTGGTGGTCGTGGGTTCGAATCCCGGTAAGTGCAAATATCTGTGTGATGAGCACGAATATTTGTTTCTGAGTCATGGATGTTTTCTATGTATTTATCTAGGTATCTATATAAGTATGTATATCGTCGCCTGGTACCCATAGTACAAGCTTTGCTTAGTTTGGGGCTAGGAAGATCTGTGTGATACTGTCCCTAGATATTATTTATTATTATTATATAATAAAACTAAGCTTTAACTTGTGTGTGCTTTCTGAAATGTAACGACAGTAATCAGGAGGGCTATCGCCTAATTCATCGGTCATCGTGATTGGCGTTCAAATAAATGAATGTTAAAAATGACTAAATCATTAGTTCAATCGGCTTGCGTACTAATAGGTGCTTATCCCCTCCGATCACTTACGAACTGGTGAGTGCATGAGTGTGTCTATGAATGCCAGAGAAAAATTAAAATGTTGCCTACCCAAGCAATTTGTACAAAACTCAACTGAATAAAGCGATCACTCAAAAGCGAATGCTAAAAAGCGAAGCTCTCATTCTATGTACAATAATAGTAACTAGCAGTTCAAAATGACTTTGATTGTAAAAAATAAGAATGCATCTCTACGGTTTTGTGTAACTGTTCTAAAATTTTTGGGATTTTTAACACCGCACGTTACAGAAAGGAATAGAGGACGTTTTTCTGATATTTATTGTTTTACCTGGTTCATGTTTTTGGTTGGTAAGTGTTATTTTTCATTATTGCATGTGCTGGCCGGAAAAGCGAGCCTGTTCCTTTCTTAAAGGTCGCCAGCGCAATTGCGGTACCTCTGGTCTTGCGCAGGCAGGAAGGGATCACTTACCATCAGGTGACACACTTGCTCGTTTGTCTTAAATAAAATAAAATAAACAAAAAAGGTTTTTATTCACGTAGACTTTAAAAAAGCGCTTGTAAATAGTCATAACATGTTTGTAGTAATAAAGTTATTATTTCTAGTTACATATTACAGATATTTAGGTACACGGAATGTTAAAACATTTATACAATTTATTTTATAATGGTATTGACATTTAGCTAGCTTGTATTAAGTTATTGTCAAGGAGATTATGTTTAGTTGAAGTTTATAATATTATGTATTGAAATTTATATTTTACTACATATTGTCTGAATGGTTCTGTCTATATTAAGGTATGAATTCAGTATTATTATTATAACGGACCTTGTGTTTAAAACGACGGTCGCGCTTTATCTTTCTTGCTATCTTATATAATAAAATGTGTTTTGTAAAACTGTGGTTTTCTAGTTAATGCAATGTTCCTCGGCCCCGACCTACTGACGTTCAATAACGAATAATTGCCTCTGCGCTAATAATCGTTATGTTTTTATTTTTATTACGTGGTGGAAATGCCAAAGTCGCATGTCCGTCGCTTGGGGAGGCCCGTCAGTGACCGCCCTCCCCCCCCCCGTTTAGCCAACCTGAGCTACAGCTTGTTACCTCTCCCCGGGACCGCTTGTAGAAGACGAGTGGAGCTCCCCTCCTCCAAACGCCAGTGATCCCAGGGGCGGCGCCCAGTCAGCGAGAAGCCAGCCGGGTGTCGCATACTCTCTCGCGCTGGGATTAAGCTCCCAGCGCCGGAACCCGAATGTAACCTAAGGGAGCATTGACCACTTCTGCCTATAGTGTACATGGGAAGATTAAAATTTAATCTGCTCCAAATTGGGGAATGCTGACCGCTTAGATTGAAGTCTCATACAACTCCTGAAGGGAGCAGGAGTCTGGACAGGACGGAGAAAGAAATAAATGGACCATACTTTGGGGTGAAACGGATGTGGGAATATAACTCCATTGGGATATGTTTTCTTGGGATCTACCAAGCTGCGTGCGTAGTCTGTTAAGAGTCCACCGGGTTGGCTATGGTATATAATGTCCCGGAGGTAACTTGTCCTTCAGGTCAAACAAAAGAGGAACAAAATTATTTTCCACAGGGTGCGTCTATGGTAGCTGTGGTAGTGGTTTTACTGTTGAGGAGTTGGAGTTATAAAAATAAAATGAAAGAGTTAAACTATAAACAGTTTATTTCGCTTCTGACTCCTGCTTATGCTTTTCAACTGCACTATTCCCCTTCTAACAGCTTCTTCTGTCACACATATAAAACATTTAAAGACTTATTCAGGTAAAAAGCTGTTGGATGAATGTGCTCCAATCCGCTTTCAAGATAATACGTACCTCTTTATCAAGGACTTTTTGTCGATGAACAAGAAGGTTATACCACTTTTGAACGATTTTTCTTCCATTATGCCACTAAACTGACGACAATTCGTAATATAAAATAGTGAATAATTATACCAATTCGCAGGTGCTCCAACAATCGCACAAACCGGTGCAATATTTCAAATATGGGGAGATATTGCGCTTATGACCAGCGTTTCGTTTCTGTTGTTCACCAACGTGGCTTTTGCTGCCAAGATGATAAACGTGAGGCTGCAAAGACGAGCTATACAAGAAATTATTGACGAGGCTGATGATGAACTGAGGGCCGAGGATCGGGCAGCTGGCCTTGAAATTATTAAAAGGTTTTGTATTAAATGCAATTAGTACTAATTAGCACATGGCCAGGTGCCATGTGCCAGGTGTTCTACTCTTGAATAGAATAAGAACTAAAGGCAATCCAATAGGCGCTCCGCATCGGTATCAAAGGGTATCATGCCCAGAAGACTGGCAGCATTGCCACCTCTGAACAAATAAAAGACCAGCCCTCTGGTCACGGGGGGCGTGGTCGATAATTTTTTTAGTGATACTCCTGATAAGTGAACCAGCACCTGGACCCCCATGGCCCAAAAGTTTCAACCCCAAATGGTTCAAAAACGTAACTACGGATTTGGCGGGAGTACTTACGCCGCTTGAGGTTCTCTGCTGATGCAGCATAAGTTATAATAAGCCCGGGTTGTTGCATTTTGATCGCAACCTACATTTGGTAGTGCAGTGAAATGCGGCAGAACATTTTTTATATTTTTTGATTAGTGGTTTGATTCGGACAACTTAAGATAAGATAATACTTTATGGCTAAAAATAATTACGATTAATATGATTGCTTGCACTGATGGCTTGTGTCGCAACGACCAAAAATTATTAACAATTGCGTTTTAGGCAGTACTCATTTGAATAATAATAAAAAATAAGAAAAAGTAGAAACATAATTTAGGATAACACAAAATGGAAATCATAACATGAATCATATTAATCAATTACATGGACATTTATTAATTTTATAATTTAGTAATTAGGTGAGTACAGATAGATTTGAATATGTTTGTGTATGCGAATGTGTGTACTGGTGAGTATGTATGTTTGTGTGTGTGTGTATATGTGTGTGTGTGTGTGTGTGTGTGTGTGTGTGTGTGTGTGTGTGCGTGCGCGTGTGTGTGTGTGTGTGTGTATGTGTGTGTGTGTTAACCAGCAGTTAAAATTAAGTTTAAGTTGGTGGCATATTACTATTACTGCCGCACACGCAGGAGAAAGATAGGTAAGTGTTTAATAAAATTTGTTTTAATGGACGGAATTGGTACTCTCGTACCCGTCTTTTTTAGGAGTTGGTTGTATTCTGAGGAGTTTATGGTACTTGCATTTTCATTACAATTCATCCCGTTGAGCATATACTGACATTTTAGACATATATTTAATTGCACTGACATTGGTTAATATACGGTGATGACACCGGACAAGCATGCTGGATGCTAGCCAGACAAATCTTTAAGTTGTACAGACGCCAGCACATCAAGCTATCCCAATCTGTCAAATTTCCCCAATTGAAACTGAACCTTATGCTCATGTGATAAAGTTGAAAATCTATAAAGGAAATTTGACAGATTGGAATAACTGGATGTGCTGGCATCTGTACCTCCAATTGTGTAAATGATGTCTTTGCATTCTTGTAGTAGCAATACCGTAACCACGAGGAGCTTGTACGTCTTCTCGTGGCTGTCTGCGGTCACTGTGTTCGGATGGGCGGCTAGTGCTGAGAAGAATCAACTGCCGTTGCGAGCTTGGTTAGTTCTAAAATATCTTTGTCACCATCATCATATGACGTAAGACGTCCACAGCTGGAAAAAGGCAAGAATCTCTTCAATTGCCGGTCTTGCGCCACTCGCATCCAGCAGCACATAGCTCATAGAACCAGAAGTAGAGTGGGGCAGAAAAGTTCTTGAGTAGCGACGTCGAACCGGAGAACGAAGCGTGGGCAGGCCCCCTACAAGTAAATATGTTTTTGAAAATTGGAAATAAGCAGTATCACACTAATATTATAAAGGCGATAGTTTGTGAGTGTGTGATAGTGTTTGTTTGTTACTTCTTCACGTCTAAACGGCTGGAGCGATTTTTATAAAATGGTATGGAATCAGCTGACACCATGGATTAACACATAGGCTATAATTTATAAAGTTTAAGGGGGGTAAAACCGCGGGGAACAGCTAGTACAAAATAAAGTTATTAATAATCTTTGTTATTCGATATATAAGTAAGTGTAAGTAGATAATAAGTATTATCTAGGAACTGTTACACT
This sequence comes from Pseudoips prasinana, assembly GCA_951640165.1. NCBI lineage: Eukaryota > Metazoa > Arthropoda > Insecta > Lepidoptera > Nolidae > Pseudoips > Pseudoips prasinana. The sequence goes on along the minus strand of OX621259.1, from coordinate 8,030,162 downwards.
CCAAACAGCTCATAAAAGGAGTAGACAAGAACTGGTCCAAAAAGCTATGAAAGTACAGTAACTACGATTAATAGTAGCAGTATTTACGGGCCACTACGGCACCAACTATCGCCTACACAAACTGGGACTGTCGAATAGCCCGATCTGCAGGACCTGTGGGGAAGAAAATGAAACAATGCTGCATATAATTTGTAACTGCGATGCGTCGGCAGGATACAGAATAGACAACTTGGGGCTGGCATATCCAGAACTAGGAGACTAGACTAAGGATCTACCCCTAACAACCGTACCCCTAAGGGGCTGTCTCCACGAGCGAGAGAATCGCGACAAGTCCGCCCTTATATCGTCGGATAATCTCCACGAACGAGCGATAATTCCGCCGCGTATCGTCGCGAGTCGTTACGGGATCGCGGCGATTCCGCGGCGACTCGTAACGGTATCGCCGCGTTTCCTTGACGTCACGTTGCGAAAGACGGAATTCAGTTACGTGCCAGACGAGAGCGAAATAAGTAATGTCTCAGTCGATAATATAATTCTTTATTATGGATATAGTGTTGTGGGGTGCTTCTGCAAGTACGCTAGTGAATATGCAGTTATTGTTATTGTTAAGAATGGAAAAAAAGCGCCGTTGGTGGACACATCCCATGTTGCTACGTCGTGAAAGTCATAGACATTTCCATGTGAATTATGAAGAATATCGAAATTTATAAATATCGAATATCTCTCTCACTTCAAGTATAAACTTTTCAATGTCAAACATTGTACTTAAAAAGCTTCTAGAAACGTCTTTGCTTAACGAGAGGCAATGCTGAAATGACGCTGCGTTTGACAGCGCGCCCGCCGCGCGCTCGTCGCGAGAGCGCCCCGAGCGCGGGGCGGTCGCGTTGCTAGTCGCGGCGGGCTAGCGACGATGTAAGTGTAATGTGTGGAGACGGTTCCATAGAGAGTGTATAGAAAAACGTGGCACGGCGATAATATCGCCGCGATTCTCTCGCTCGTGGAGACAGCGCCTATCAAGTATGTGCAGACTGCATTCAGGGCTCTAGGGATATAATAAAAAGTAATGGGGGTTAGTAGATAAGATCCTGAAGGGTCGAAATGCTATACGCAAGTACACCCCTACCAAGAAAAAACAATACAAGCATTATCTAACATGCGGTTACTTTATATTGAATTTCATAATCTCTATTATCAATTTACAGGTATCCTTATAATTCTTCAAAATCTCCTGCATATGAAATAACTTATGCCAATCAGGTATGTAAAAAATAGGAGACATGTCACACAGCGCCATCTAGCCTACACTAAGTACTTATTATTTATTCATATAAATTAAAAAATATATTTAATGATGCCAAAGAACTTCTCACGCGCATACACAAGTTCACGCACACTTTTTACTTTAGTGGTTCTAAAATTTGTTTTTTTTTTTATTTGTTTTTTTTTTCTTAGACTACATCTGTAATAATCGCAGCGTTGGTGAACGTATGCCTGGATACTCTGGTGACATCGTCGATAGCTGTATGTCGCTGCAGGCTGACGCTCGTCGAACTTTCCTTGAGGACTTTGGGCGATAATATTCATTTAACAGAAAAGGTATTGACAAATATTAACTTTGTAACACAAACAATAATCGTTAAATAAATTAGTTCATGCGATCTTCCATAGATGGCGCTCTACAGAATTTAGAAATCGCTCGCTAGTTAGATTTTCCGACGGTATGACCTCCCCTACCGCGGACTACTGTTTAACCTATACAAATCCCCTCATTGCTGGCACAGCCTATGCTGGCTATTACTTTTACCCGGCGTCAGCTGTGATCCACCTCTAGAGGAGCTTGCCACAGCGTGCCACCCGTAAATACGACTAGGTCCTTGCCCTAGGCAAGGACCTAGTCGTATTTACGGGTAGCGAAGGATTTAGGCACCTTTTCTAAGCTTCTTAGTCTGAGAGCCAACCACTTAAATCTTCCACCTAGTGGGATTTAAAGCTATCGTGTATGCGATTGGTTAATTAATTAAATATACTTGCTTGCTTGCTTGCTTATCGTATGGGCAGTGGTTACCCTGGTGCCAGAGTTCTTCAAGCCGCCCAGTAGGCCTCTGACATGGCTTAACGACTGTTGCCTAATGGCTACAACCGGGACCGACGGCTTAACGTGCCCTCCGAAGCACGGAGACGCTCACAATTTAAACCACTTTGGTGGTCACCCATCTATGGATTGACCGCGAGCCTAGTGGCTTAACCTCGCCAATCACTTACGGACCGGTGAGAGCATCTGGCTATGAGCGCCTCGATATTAAATATACTCATGACGGCTAATAAACGATACGCTGTTTTTCTCCTCGCCCTATGTGACACTTTTCAACCAATTGTTACAATACAACCTCAATTAAATATTGGCGGTATAATAAAACCGCAACACGTAATTCTCCGGTTTACTGTCAATAAATACTGGCAGTAATTATGCAGCAAAGCACTGGCTTGACTGCATAATTGCAGTCAATATTTGTTCTTGCAGTCAGCATTTGTGGAGCAAACTAATCAAATAATAGGCATTAGAAAAATTATTACAACATCTTCAAAGATATTACGTGAATAAATATAATATTTAGACTGAAATTTATTAATTTAATATTTAATTAATCAACTTTCACTGCTGGATAAGCTTCCCCATTAAAAACTGGGAGGGATATGCTATAATCACCACGTTTGGCAGACGGGTTAGCGATCGCAGTAAGATGGTCATAGTACAAAAAAGGAAGCTGTTGCCCATTTTCTGGTAGATATTCCTTCGGACCGACTTCTACGCCCCCCACGGGATGAGATGGGGTAATGATATTCTGATTTTAGCCGCTGTCACCACACAGAAATTGGCGTGCAATAAACTTTACAAAGTAATTAACTCCAACACCCGGTGAAAAAGTAATAAAATCTTTGTGAAATAAAAAAGTTCTCACCTTTTTGGCTAAAAATCGCTTTCTAATAAATGTTTGTTTTTAGAAACTACTGAGCCGGGAACAGGAGCGAACTCTAAATTTGCGTTTAGTGCAATGCGTGGCGCGACATGAAGCGGCTCTGAAAATGGCTAGACGCATCCAGAAATACTTGACCAGGCCTCTACTGGCGCAGTTCACTGTATCTATTGTCATCATATGTGTTACGGCATATCAGCTAGCTCTTGTAAGTGAATTAATAGACAGCCGTGTGCTTAGGAGGCTAATTTTAAACTATGACGAGGAAAGTGAAATGCCTTGTAAACCAAGATAAAGTATCTTATTTACTTCATTCTATAATTTATTATATTTTTATTCTTTACTTCTTTCTTATTTAAATAATGTTTAATTATTTTATTAATTTAATTTTTAAGGTATATTTTATTTATTTATTCAATAGTAAATAATGAAATTAAATAAAATTAAATTATAAGCTAAAAATTAGATAAACTACTGTTACACTATTTACCCTAAAAGGCGTCCAATAATCCCTCCGCATCGCTTATGGGAAAAATGCCCAGAAGGATGGCCGCATTGCCACGCTGGATGGCAATGCTGATCCTCTGACCCAACAATAGTCCAGCCCTCTAATCATGGGAAGCGTCGATCAAACGTTTAGCTATTTCCCGAAAAATTAAATGTGCGCTTGGGCCACATGGTCCTAAGGTTTCTACCCCAAACAGCTCAAAAACAAAATTTGCAGCCAAATTTGTGTATTTGCGCCGTTTAAGGGTTTCCGCCAAAGCAGCGCCTGCAGAACCCGACGTATGGGGAAGATGGGAGGGCGCAAGGGTGTCGACGCATGTTCCGTCCCACACCAGGGGCCTACCCATCTTCCACGGAACCAAAGACATCCCATCGGGTCTCTTTCCTTCATCACGTGCCAAGCCGCTTGGTTCTAGAACCGCTGGGACGTCAACGCTGGCAAGAGCCCGACGGATTATATCATTGATGCTACTGTGGCGTTAGATTCTGCCCGCGCTACGGCAACATGACAGACCATGGCGGTCAAGGTGATCGACCGCTTCCTCACACCTACAACGATGCGGAGCAACGCATGGAACAACCAGACGGAGGCCGGCAGCGACGCGAAATGTACCGTTGTCCAGCAACCTATGTAGGGCGACGATAACGCCTGTAGCCATAAGCCCGACTCCCCTTCTCACACAGCCAGTAGACGGGCGCGTTCCGCGAGGTTCGTGCATGTATTTACGAGATAATTACTCACTAACTCGCAAAGCGGCTGGTCCCCTATGTCTGGGAGGACGGGTTCGTGGGTAGGTCTGAACTCGAACAGTTCATTTTCCAAACGTTTATGGCATCGGTTAAACACCTTAACTCTGAACTAACCTGAGTAGGTGAAAGAATTTTAACGATATCTATTTCATTTCACAATTTCATTTCATTCATTTCATTTCGGTGTCACGTAAAATTTGGTCAAAGTTTCCAAGGAGGGCCGAATGTTTCCATAATTGACTAGAACTTATGACGTATGTAAATTTGGGAACAAAACAGCAGTACCGAATCAAGGTGTATGGTGAATGTGAGTTTAGTTTAGAGAATCGTTCTGAAATTTCAGTAAAATTTTCAATTTATTCGTCTATTAAAGGTAAGAACCCCTCTTCCAGGATGGGAGACCCCAGGAGGCGTAACGAGTTTTTATTTAGGATTTTGATATCTGGGGCTCTAGAATTAAATTTAGAAGTTATAGCGTTTTTATTGGCTTCGTTTGTTATAAAAAGTACGTGTTCTTATTTTTAAGGAGTATCGAATTTTCATTAGCCAAAAGACAAAACATGTCGCCTGTAATACTAATGTACAGACGGCAGCACATCTAATCAATCAAATCAGCTAATCTGCCAATTGAAAGTGAACATTATGAATTTGTGATAAAGTTGAAAATCTATAAAATAAACTTGGCAGATTGGGATAGCTGGATGTGCAATATACATTTAATCAAAAATGTGTCTGTACAATATCCTCTGTAATAAATGTACCCATGTTTGTGAACAATAAATGAATTATGAATTTACGCACGCTTGAATTGGGGAAATTTAAAACATTAAAATAAATACAAATTTTACTTGCTCGTGTACTGGTCTGTACTGGTAGGTATAGTGCTTGAATAGATCGATTTCCCTCTGGTAAAATTGTTGATACTTGAGGAGACACTATTGTTTTAAAACTGTACTTGGATTTTATAAATTTCATCAAGATAGCTTTTAGGGATTGATTTTAACTATAAAAATATATTGAATCAATATTTACTAAATCAAGCTTCCAGACTGGGTTCTTACTTTAATTCATATTATTAAATTTAATTAATTTAACAAATTAAAAGTGTACTGTTTCCGTAGACACTTGATGTGTGTATTTTATCCTAACTTTATGTTTGCAGGAACTAAATAGCACGAATTGGGTCCGTTTCATTTCTATGGTGGCGTATCTTCTATGTATGATGCTGCAAGTGTTCTTGTATTGTTACCAGGGAAACCAACTTTCGGAGGAGGTAAGACTATGGAAAAGTTTCACATATAACCATCCCTAAAGCAGACACTAGTCCTCTAATAAACTTAAAAAATGCTTACCAATAGTATCATACATACGTACATAGACTCACGCCTGTTTCCCAGAGGGGTAAGCAGAGACAATGAATTTCCATTGGTCACGCACGATCTTTGAAAACCTGTTTTACTTTGTTTACTGTCATTTTATTCTTCATTCATGCTTAGGGCCGGCTTAGGGCACTTCTGTCCTGGCCTTTCTTAAGAACATGTCCGATTTGGTCCAAGAATGTTTTAAGAGGTCTTCCCCTTCCGGTAGTACCAACCATTCACACAGGCCAGATATACTTTTATTAATCTTCAATAATAAATATCTGGAACATATCACAAAGCGCCATCTAGCCCAAACTAAGCAAAGCAAAATATATATGTTGGAAATACTGGTGGGTTCTCGCTCGAATCTTTACCGTCCGACATTGCAGTGGGTATGTTTACTTTGTACGATTAAAATGAAAGTCTTTGATCAATTTTTAAATCTATTTTGGTTATAAACTTTGACAACAAAAACAAAAACTACCAAACATGAGACGGTTTCTAGGCACTTGTTGACGGCTCGGAACTTCGAAGAGAAGTGAGTGCTCGACCACGCAGTCACGCCTCGTCGACTCGTACGAACGTCATGCCGGACTCTGTTGAAGCGCGCCAACTTCACACTTGCGTAGTCAGCCGATATTTCGTACTAATGACTATTCCGTACTAATGACCATTCCGACATATATACACAGAAAACACTCGAGCCAAAACAAATAGATATGTTCATGAACATAAATAGGTTTATGTGTTTTGCGATGGTCAGACTGATTCATATAATTTTGTTTCAACTTACATTATTACCTATTTGTTGGTACAAGTAGGTATTTAGATCTATGATTTGTATTTTATAATAGCGAAATATCATTATTTAATTCATCTATACAATTATTATACGGATAACTTTAGCTAGTCAAACGTGAATTCTGTTTATTTCGGTATTTACTTGCACTCTGACATAGCAAAGACCTCATGTAATTTTCCTCATAGATTATTATAATGCCTGTGGCATGGTTCGTGTTACGGACTTTTTAGACCTGAAATGACGTTGGCCGCCTCAAGAACAGACTTGACATGACAGATAAAAAGGTTTGTAAAAGATGGAAGAATGTGACAGGAGAAGGAAAAATATGGAATAAAAGACGACATGAATTTCTGTGGTTTTTCTTTAACATGTAAAAAATCCGATCATTTTATGCCCACGTGACTATTTTGTAAAGTTACTTATTCTACAATATCACAAAGATGCAGCTCATATAGGCAAAGAAAAGGTACTCAATGACTTAAGACAGAGATTTTGGTTGCTTCGTGGGCGTTCAGCTGTCAAGGCGGCGTGGCGAGAGTGTCAAACTTGTAAAAATAAACGGGCTGAACCGAATCCTCCCATAATGGGTCAAATCCCAGAATCACGCCTGACAGCTGTACGAGCCTTCGCGTATACCGGACTAGACTATTTTGGACCGATGACAGTGAAAGTAGGACGTAGACATGAGAAACGGTATGGTGCCTTATTTACATGCCTTACAGTTCGAGCAATTCACATTGAACTTGTCGATGATTTAACATCCGACAGCGCTATAATGGCTTTACGACGTTTTATCTCAAGACGTGGCACGCCACTTGAGCTTTGGTCTGACAATGCGACTACTTTTAAAGGTGCCGATAACGAATTACGTCGTTATGTCGAACGACTGGATCAAGATCGACTTCGCCAATTTTCGAGTGTTCGCCATGTTAATTGGAGAAACATTTGTCCCAACTCACCACATCAAGGTGGTTGTTGGGAGAGAATGGTTCGATCGGTGAAGACTGCCCTAAAATTGACATTAAAAGATCAGACACCGACACATCAAATTTTATTAACTGTTTTGACTGAAACTGAAATGTTTGTAAATAGCCGACCATTGACAGACATTTCTATTGACCATGATGACGATCCACCACTAACACCAAATCATTTTATTTTTGGCGGTGTGACCGATTTTACGACTCAGACCTTAGACACTTTTAATGACACAGATTTACTCAGACGATCATGGCGACGATCTCAGAGACTGGCAGATTTAGTTTGGAAACGTTGGGTCAAGGAGTATCTGCCAACATTGACAAAAAGGGGGAAGTGGTTCCGTACCGTCGAGCCTGTAAAGTTAGACGATGTTGTGATAGTTTGTGACGACCAACTACCTCGAAATGTGTGGCCGAAGGGGATCGTTACAGAATGTTACCCGGGCCGAGACGGACAAGTACGAGTTGTAGACGTAAAGACTACAGCCGGAACCTACCGACGACCTGTAACTAAAATTTGCAGACTAGACGTACGACCTTCTTCTGACTGACTCGCACAATATAAGGTACTTGACTAAACTTATAAATCGTCCTATTGACTGAAGAACCTGACTTCGTACTAACCAGACTAGTCTGACGTGACTAATATGGTCTGACATTGAGAACTGCCGATTTGACAAGACATCGAGCAGATTTCTTAATCAGTTGCTCTGACATGAGCAGTCTGATCTGACCGGACACATTATGCGAGCAGGTTCTTTCTGACTTAACCCAACCTGATTGACTTAGGGTGACTTGGCTTGACCTAGACTGCCTTGCCCTGACCTGATCTGACTGGGAGTATTGAGTCTCAATACTGGAGGTGGGGATGTTACGGACTTTTTAGACCTGAAATGACGTTGGCCGCCTCAAGAACAGACTTGACATGACAGATAAAAAGGTTTGTAAAAGATGGAAGAATGTGACAGGAGAAGGAAAAATATGGAATAAAAGACGACATGAATTTCTGTGGTTTTTCTTTAACAGTTCGTAAATGCATGAACATGTTTGTTTGCCCTGAGTCTGGGTGCAATTATCTGTATGAGTATGTACTTATTTACAAAAGAAAAGTAGTATATTTAGCATATCAGTTATCTGATTTCCATAGTAGTCAGATGACCGTGTGTGAATAATGTCCTAAGATATTATTCATCATCATCATATCAGTCGAAAGACGTCCACTGCTGGACAAAGATAGATAGATTAACTCTTTATTGTACACCAATATTAAAATCATACAGTAGGTACAGGAGCATGCAATTAAAAAGTACCTATATAAAGGCTTCCCCCAAAGATCTCCTCAATAGCCGGTCTTGCGCTATTCGCATCCAGCAGTTTCCAGCGACCCACATAAGATCATCGGTCCATCTTGTAGGGGGCCTGCCCACGCTGCGTATTCCGGTTCGTGGTCGCCACTCGAGAACCTTTCTGCCCCAACGGCTGTCGAATATCGAAATCCGCAGGCCAACTAAAGTCACCGACATAGCCCGAAGAATTGCAAAACTAATAATAATGATAATAAAAAAATCATTTATTTCTCTCATAAAGTTTACACAAGTAGGTTAGCAACAAACTGAAGTGGCAGTGGGCGGGGCACATAGGTAGTAGCACCGACAGCCGTTGGGGCGGATATTTATTAAATTTGAAGTGAGGCAAAAATCTTGAAGGCTATCTTTAATAAGCCAACCTAATCTTTTCTTAAATACCGCACACTAAAGAGGCGACAAGAAACGCACTTGCGGCTCCAATGTTGCGAGTGTACCTCTGCGGCGGTGATCAATTACCATCAGGTCACCCACTAACTCATATACCTTGCTATTACTAAAAACAAAGAATGTTGAGTAAAGTTAAGTTGAGTACCGTTTACTTTACCCTAAATTCTCCAGCACAGAAAAATCTATAGATAAAAGAGCTCTCCACGTAAATAAATATCGTTTTCTTTGTTTCAGAGTTCACAAATTTGCGATGCAGCGTACTCTTGCCCATGGTACATGTGTTCAATGCGCATGCGCAGAATATTGCTCATTGTCATGGTGCGCACGCGCCGTGTTCCCAAACTCACTGCTGGTGGTTTCACGACGCTCTCGCTTAATTGTTTTACTTCTGTAAGTTTTAGTAACATTAACATGTGATGTGTGAGATGCAGTGTGCACTTAAAAATTAGTTCATTCATGCTATGTAGACAATAAATAAATAACAATAACTATCTTGGGACAACTGACACACGGTTACACCCGCGTTAAACTTTATAAAGTATAGCCGATGTGTTAATCCAGCGTGTCAGCTAACTCCATATCAAATTTTATTAAAATCGCTCCAGCCGTTTAGACGTGAAGGAGTAACAAACATACACACTCACACAGTCACAAACTTTCGCATTTATAGTGTGATTTGCGGTGTCACAACCGGAGAACACGTAAAGACTCCGATCGTGTTGATTTCCTGTCCTTTTCTAATATGAGACGGAAGAAATAGACAGTTCACGTGTACAAACATATTTGCGCTCCATCTATGCCCCACTCGAATGGCCATGGTTATTTTTTATATAAGAGGGTGACATACGAGCAAGTGGGTCACCTGTTGAAAAGTGATCACCGCCGCCCATGGACATTCGCAACACCAGAGGAGTCGCGGGTGCGTTGCTGGTCTTGAAAAGAGTCTGATAAACAATTGTTGCTCACCCTCCCCTCCTCTGGTGACCTTACTCACACTGAGAAACACAAGATTAAATTATTAACGTTATTATTAAGGAATGTCTTCAGTAAGGTCGAGGTGCTTCCCCAGTCGGGCTGCTTTTTGAGCGAATGAGCGCTGTGCTGTCATCTACATCATCATCATATCAGTCGAGAGACGTCCACTGCTGGACAAAGGCCTCCCCCAAAGATCTCCAAAATGGCCGGTCTTGCGCTATTCGCATCCAGCAGTTTCCAGCAACCCGTACATGATCATAGGTTCATCTTGTAGGGAGCCTGCCCACGCTGCGTCTTCCGGTTCGTGGTCGCCACTCGAGAACCTTTCTGTCCCAACGGCCGTCGGTTCTACGAGCTATGTGCTGTACCTCTACTGAAATCAGAACCTGATAAATCAAATATTCATGTTTCTTTTGCAGATCATCAAGGCTTCATATACTTTCTTTACAGTCCTGAAACAGATGGAAGACAGGGACAAGTGAACTTCGTGTAATTTATGTTGAAATTTGGATATACCTAGTGAATATAGATCTAAATGTAATCTAGAAATTCTTAGTAGCTAATAAACATATCGATGAAAATAACCTTTTATTTTTTTTATTTATAACCATATTGCACACTATCATTACAGTTACACAACCAATGCAATAGTGGAACATTACAAATAGGGTTAAACACAACAAACATTAATGATACTTGTTTACTTATCGTATGGGTAGTGGTAACCCTAGTGTCAGAGTTGCTCAAGCCGCCCAGTAGGCCTCTGACATGGCTTCACGACTGTTATCTAATGACTACAACCGGGACCGACAGCTTAACGTGCCCTCCGAAGCACGGAGAGGCTCAGAAATTGAATTGAACCCATCTATGAACTGACCGCGAGTCTAGTTGCTTAACCTCGCCGATCGCTTACGGACCGGTGAGAACATCTAGCTATGAGCGCCACCTTATACTTATAACTACTTACACAATATAAAACAATATCAAAAAGCTTTATTGCCTATAAGTATATTTATAGCCTTTGTGTATTCCCTCTGCGTACACGAGAACAGATCCAGTTGTCCCGTACTTATAATAATAATGTCCTCCTAGCCGAATTTCGGCCACGGCAGCCAGTCTCAACAGAGATTAGCCATCTACGCGGGACATATTATAGTGCTCAAGTGTGTGCGCAACACAGTAGCACTTTCTATTCCATCACTCTCATGATTCGATGGGACGCCTAGCGCCGCGACCGGAAAGAGGTTAGGCACAGGACCGACGGCTTTACGTGCTCTCCGAGGCACGGGGGTATAATACCGCCAACTTCCAGACTTCGGGCTGATGCTGAGAAATTTTTCTTTTTACCGAAAAATCACTTGTGGCCGGACCCGGGATTTGAACCCAGGACCTCGTTATCTGCGGGTGAACACGCTACCGCTAGACCAACGAGGCAGTACTTACTAAGTTATTGACGATTACAGTTAGCCTAACGCTTTCACTGCGTCACCAGACTACAGAGGGGAGCGAGGGCTCCAGCCGTCTAGCTAAACTACAAACAAAGTACCCAGATGAAAATAAGCATGAGTTTTTGAGGCCCTCATAGCCAGATGCATTCACCGGTCCGTAAGTGATTGGCGAGGTTAAGCAACTAGGCTCGAGGTCAGTTCATAGATGGGTGACCACCAAAGTGTTTTAATTTTTAAGCTTTTCCGTGCTTCGGCGGGCATGTTAGTATGTGGGTCCCAGTTGTAGCCGTTAGCAAACAGTCGTTAAGCCATGTCAGAGGCCTACGTGGTGGCTTGAACAACTCTGACACCAGGGTAACCACTGCCCATACGATAAGTAAGTAACCATGAGTTTATCCGATCAAAGAGCAGCCCGACTGGGGAAGTACCTCCACCTTACAGAACACATTCCTTAATAATCTATACATATAATAAAATCGTAGGAAAGTCAAAACTGTACATTGAATATTTTTTTAAAGGATACGTAGGGCGTGATCTACAATCGATATCGAAGCCAAAAATGTAGTTTTTAGAATTTTTGTCTGTGTGTCTGTTTGTCGTGTCGTGAGGTCGGGTCAACATATTGGCTACGTATTATCACGCTATCACCTACGGGGGAGGAGCTGTGATAATTTATACAGATTACTACGGGTCAAACCACGGGGCACAACTAGTAACATGTAACACAATTTTAATGTAGTGTTTCTCCGTGCGAGTAAGGTCACCTGAGCTCATCGGGTGGGGCGAAGGGTCGACAATACTTGTTTGCTGACATTTAAAGACCGGCAACCGTCGCTTCTGCTTTAGCGAATGTCCATGGGCGGTGGTAACCACTCACCATCAGATCTCCCACTAGATCGTTTGTGGCCCTCCGATATAAAAAAAAAACCGGCCAATTGCGAGCTGGACTCTCCCATGAAGGGTTCCGCAGCAGCAAGTATTTCAGTTGATTAAATAAGAGGTAAATTGTGGTTTACGATTTATGACGCATTAAAAAAAAACTACTAACTAGATCTCATTCAAACCAATTTTCGTTGTTAGTTTACATGGTAATTATTACACTGTTTGCCGGGACAGCTAGTAATAAAATTACAATATAATACAAAACCGGCCAAGTGCGAGTCGGACTCGCACATGAATAGTTCCGTGGTAAAGTATTTCAGTTGATTAAATGAAAGCCAATTGCGGTTTATGACTTATTAAAAAAAAAAACTACTTGCTAGATCTCGTTCAAACCAATTTTCGTTGTTAGTTTCCACGATAATGTACATCATATATATTTTTTTAGTTTTATCATTCTCTTATTTTAGAAGTTACAGGGGGGGGACACTCATTTTACCACTTTGGGGGTGCTTCTCGCGCAAACTGTTCAGTTTAGACAAAAATGATATTAGGAACCTCAATATGATTTTTGAAGACCTATCCATAAACACCCCACATGTATGGGTACGCTGAAAATTTTTTTTGAGTTTCAGTACTATGTATGGCGACCCCCCAAAATTCTTGTTCTTTTTCTATTTAGTGTGAAAATCGGAAAAAAGTGACTGTGACATACGGACAGACAGACAGACATGACGAATTTATAAGGGTTCCGTTTTTTGCCATTTGGCTACGGAACCGTAAAAACCATGAGTTATAGTACAAGACACACCCACGTAAGAAACCATGTATAGTATTAATGATAAATCGATATAAGTTTATCGATTTTTTATCGATTTGCGTGTAATATACATAGGTCGGAAGCGTGGACATCATCACACGCACCGATGATGATAAGGTTTGAGTACATAATACCTTAGATACAGGATGTTTTCTTGTGTCTCAATCGTGTGTAAAATCTATATCTATAGATATAATAAAATCGTAGGAAAGTCATAACTGTACATTGAATATTTTTTTAAAAGGATAGGTACTTGGGGCGTGATTTATTCAAAAATATCGTTTTTTAGAATTTTTGTCTGTTTGTCTGTATGTATGTCCGGGCTAAACTCAAAAAGCTGGATGGATACTGCATGGATTTACTTAAAATTTTACATGAATATTACAAAGAGGTCGGGTCATCATAAAGGCTACGTATTATCGCGCTATCACCTACGGAGGAGGAGCTATGATAATTTATAAAGTTTAACACGGGTAAAACCTGGGATATTATTCACACACGGCCAGTGATCCCAAACTAGGCAGAACTTATAAATAAAAAATATAAAAAAGTTTAGATTCATGTAGACTTTAAAAAGCGCTTGTAAGTAGTCGGAACATGTTTTTAGTAATATAGTTAAGTATACATAATTGTTTCTAGTTACATATAGATATTTAGGTACACGGATTGTTATAACGTTTATAAAATTTATTTTATAATAGTAATGATATTTAACTAGCTTGTATTAAGTTATTGTCAAATATTATTGTCAAATGTACTATGGAAACCAGATAACTGATACTACTTTTATTTTGTAAATACATATCTATACATATTAGGTCTTTACCTATGAAATTGCCGTTCTGCAGTACTGGCCATTTCAAATCAAAATAATTTTTGTTTGGCTAAGAATTCTAATTTCAAATTAATTTTATTTTAAAAACATGGATTCTTTTTTCCAAAAGTAGTCATTTCTTTATTGATTAGTGTTACATTTTCATCGCATTTCAATCTTTTTCGTCATCATGGATACGTAAAAAATTCGAGTAATTATGGAATATGAGTACCGTCGTGGCAGCAACGCGGCACAAGCGGCACGCAACATCAACGACGTTTACGGAGCTAACACTACAAACCAACGCACCACCTGTTATTGGTTTGCTCGCTTCCGTTCTGGAAATTTCGACCTGAAAAATGAACCTCGCGGTCGTCCGAAGACTTTGGTCGACAATGACGAATTAAAGGCGGTTGTGGAAGCTGATGATACACAATCTACGGCTGAATTAGCAGCAGCTTTCGACGTTAGCGTCAAAACAATATTGGTCCATTTGCGTCAAATTGGCAAGGTAAAAAAGCTTGACAAATGGGTGCCCCACGAACTCAATGATCGCCAGCGCGAAGTACGCGTCGAGACGTGCCTTGCACTGCTCAACAGACACACAAATGAAAGAATTTTGAACCGCATTGTTACCTGCGATGAAAAATGGATTCTGTTTGATAACCGCAAGCGCTCAGCAAGTTGGTTGGATCCTGGTTCAGCACCTAAACAATGCCCTAAACGAAAACTTACCCCTAGAAAAGTGATGGTCACTGTTTGGTGGTCTAGCGCCGGTGTGATTCATCACAGCTTCTTACCAAACGGGGTGAGCATTACTGCAGATGTGTACTGTGAAGAACTGAGCACAATGATGGAGAAGCTGGCGCATCTCCAACCAGCATTGGTCAATCGCTCGTCTCCGCTGCTCCTGCACGACAACGCGCGACCTCATACTGCACAGCAGACGGTCTCCAAGTTGCAAGAACTGGGGTTGGAAGCTCTCCGTCATCCGCCCTACTCACCAGACCTTGCGCCTACAGACTACTACTTTTTCCAGAATTTGGATAACTTCTTGGCGGGAAAAAAATTCAATACCCGAGAGGCAGTACAAAATGCCTTTGAAGAATTTGTTGCCTCCCGTCCAGCTGATTTCTTTAAGAAGGGCATCAATAAACTGCCACTGCGATGGCAAAGATGCATTGATTGCATGGGTGATTACTTCGATTAATACAAATAAAAAAATTCATGAAAAAAATTCGTTTAAATTTTTTCATACAAAACGGCAATTTCATAGGTAAAGACCTATTATAATAAAATCGTAGGAAAGTCAAAACTGTACATTGAATATTTTTTTAAAAGGATACTTGGGGCGTGATCTACAATCGATATCGAAACCAAAAATAGAATTTTTAGAATTTTTGTCTGTTTGTCTGTATGTATGTCCGGGCTAAACTCAAAAAGTACTGCATGGATTAACTTCAAATTTTGCATTTATATTACTAAGAGGTCGGGTCAACATATAGGCTACATATTATCACGCTATCACCTACGGGGGAGGAGCTGTGATCTTAACTATACATATAATAAAATTGTAGGAAAGTCAAAACTGTACATTGAATATTTTTTTTAAAGGATACTTGGGGCGTGATCTACAATCGATATCGAAACCAAAAATAGAATTTTTAGAATTTTTGTCTGTTTGTCTGTATGTATGTCCGGGCTAAACTCAAAAAGTACTGCATGGATTAACTTCAAATTTTGCATTAATATTACTAAGAGGTCGGGTCAACATAAAGACTACATATTATCACGCTATCACTTACGGGGGAGGAGCTGTGATCTTATCTATACATATAATAAAATAGTAGGAAAGTCAAAACTGTACATTGAATATTTTTTAAAGGGATACTTGGGGCGTGATCTACAATCGATATCGAAAACAAAAACAGAATTTTTAGAATTTTTGTCTGTTTGTCTGTCTGTCTGTATGTATGTCCGGGTTAAACTCAAAAAGTACTGCATGGATTAACTTCAAATTTTGCATGAATATTACTAAGAGGTCGGGTCAACCTAATCTAATGGGAGTAACCTTTGTGATTTATGCATCGTTGATTATTATTTTACTTTATTTGACTTACTGACTTTACTTAAAGATGACATCGGGTAATTTTTTTTAAATAACAGTAGCAGTCTTAAGTTTATTTCATAGCTAGGCTATTTATAGGTTAGGTTTTCTTAAATTTATATTGCTTATTTCTTTTTAAAGTTATATTTTTTAGATTAAGCTAGAAGTAAGTAGTTATACTGGTCATCATTCAAAATTGTCGCGGACGAAGTCGCGGGCACCAGCTAGTAGAAAATACATCCAGACTCAGGACAAACAGACATGCTCATGCACACAAATGTCTGTTCTGCGTGGGAATTGAACCCACGACCTGTAGCATGAAAGCCAAGTATCTAGCAACCACGCCAGCTGGCGCGTCACACTTGCAGAAAGGTACTTATTTAGTTGGAACATCAATGTTTTTTAAATAAAAATAGTACATATTATTATTTTAAACTTTATATAGGTATATGTGTATTTAATAGATTCGATACGGAATATAATGTTTGTTCCATATGGAATCTAAAAGGTATATATATATATATATATATATATATCACGACGCGTCTGGGGTACATGGAGGCATGCCTTGAACACTATTTTCCTAATTTATCATTTATATAAATATTTAACCGTAAAAACGGCTGAATATCTTGATAATATGATTTTGATAAATTATTCAGATAATTTATCAAAATCATATTATTCAGATAATCTTCATACTAACCCAGAGAGACTTAGACACCCTAGCCTCGTAGAGCACGTAAAGTGGTCGGTCTTGTGCCTGACCTTTCCCCGGTAGTGGCGGACAGCTGCCCCTTCGTATTATATTCCTCGTATTCTTCGTATTATCGTATTATATAGGTGTGAAGGTCAGTGAGTGCAGCTGTGTATGCGCTCACACTTTTGCACTAGTAAGTAAATTCAACCAACATCACTTGTCGATATAAATAGCGGAAAACAAGATTTAAATCTTCTACACAGTTTAGTAAACAACCTGTATATCTATGTATGAAAATCTCTGATTTTTATTAATTTGAAGACTTAAGTATATTGTCATAATAAATTAGATTGATTAGATCGAAGGTGTTTATTATTATAAGGCTGTGTTATAGTGGACATGTATTTTCAATAAATGTGTAGTTACGTCTACGATGTTTATATAGTGCTTTAGGTTAATAATAATATATAATAAATATTTTGGGACAAATAATACGGATTTTTTTTACTTAAGTGAATACTTCTTTAGGTGCTCTGAACACTTTGGATGAACAAAGATCATGGAACTCGCGACCGTTACCAAAAGCTACGCCATCTATGAGCCATACGTAGGTATACATACTGTATACATTTTGCTACTAGTTGTGCCCCGCGGATTTACCCGCGTTAAACTTTAGCAATAATCACAGCTCCTCCCCCGTAGGCTAGCGTGAAAATATGTAGCCTATATGTTGACCCAACCTCTTAGTAATATACATACACATTTTTAAGTTAATCCATGCAGTACTTTTTGAGTTTAGCCCGGACAATGGACATACATATAGACTAACAGACACACAGACAAAAATTCTAAAAACTATATGTTTGGCTTCGATAACAATTGTAGATCACGTCCCAAGTATCTTTTTAAAAATATATTCAATGTACAGTTTTGAGATTCCTACGATTTTATTATATGTATAGATAGATGGCATTGCTTTGATGATGACGATTGACTGATTGACGCTTGTGGCTAAAGAGTATAATGTGATGTGAGCGAAATGGATTGAGAATGTTATATTATTATAGTCGTTTTTGTTTTTAAATTTTTTCATAATATTTTTGAGTGCTGTTTTTACTGAACTGTGGTGTGTGGTGCCGTGGTTAAGGTGGTCTACCCACAACTATCTGTGCGCCTTCATGTGTGTCCATTCGGCACAGGTAAATTATTTGTGTGGCCCATAAACTGTTGTTCTGTGTATGGGTGGGTCTTGTGTCCGTAACTTGCATTGTTTTTATAAAGCTCCAAGCGATATAGATTTAAGATTTTTTTTTACACAAAATTGATTCCCTTGTGCTAAGGAACTCCCTGTACAGAATATTTATTTTTCTTTTATCTTAGTATTTTAATTGTAAATTTTTATTATGTAAGTATGTAAAATATATATTATTATGTATGGTGTTAATGCCCTGCAGCAATTTTTGCTGCAGCTAATGCTGAAGTTGGCACCCATTTATGGTACAGAGCAAAATAATGTTGAGTTTTAGGTACTTTAATTAGAATTGGTAGTGTATTATAAATAAAAACATTTCTTTCTTTATCTTCCAAGAATAAGAGATAAAGATAAAGAGAGATAAAGAAAGAGGATGGCCTCTTTCTTTATCTCTCTTTATCTTTATTTCGTTTTAGCGTCTCAGAATAATTGTATGCGCAGGTGAAGCCAGCACCTTCCTTTAAATATTATATACTATCACGCTATCACTTACGGGGGAGGAGCTGTGATCTTATCTATACATATAATAAAATAGTAGGAAAGTCAAAACTGTACATTGAATATTTTTTAAAGGGATACTTGGGGCGTGATCTACAATCGATATCGAAAACAAAAACAGAATTTTTTGAATTTTTGTCTGTTTGTCTGTCTGTCTGTATGTATGTCCGGGTTAAACTCAAAAAGTACTGCATGGATTAACTTCAAATTTTGCATGAATATTACTAAGAGGTCGGGTCAACCTAATCTAATGGGAGTAACCTTTGTGATTTATGCATCGTTGATTATTATTTTACTTTATTTGACTTACTGACTTTACTTAAAGATGACATCGGGTAATTTTTTTTAAATAACAGTAGCAGTCTTAAGTTTATTTCATAGCTAGGCTATTTATAGGTTAGGTTTTCTTAAATTTATATTGCTTATTTCTTTTTAAAGTTATATTTTTTAGATTAAGCTAGAAGTAAGTAGTTATACTGGTCATCATTCAAAGTTGTCGCGGACGAAGTCGCGGGCACCAGCTAGTAGAAAATACATCCAGACTCAGGACAAACAGACATGCTCATGCACACAAATGTCTGTTCTGCGTGGGAATTGAACCCACGACCTGTAGCATGAAAGCCAAGTATCTAGCAACCACGCCAGCTGGCGCGTCACACTTGCAGAAAGGTACTTATTTAGTTGGAACATCAATGTTTTTTAAATAAAAATAGTACATATTATTATTTTAAACTTTATATAGGTATATGTGTATTTAATAGATTCGATACGGAATATAATGTTTGTTCCATATGGAATCTAAAAGGTATATATATATATATATATATATATATATATATATATATGTATATATATATATATATCACGACGCGTCTGGGGTACATGGAGGCATGCCTTGAACACTATTTTCCTAATTTATCATTTATATAAATATTTAACCGTAAAAACGGCTGAATATCTTGATAATATGATTTTGATAAATTATTCAGATAATTTATCAAAATCATATTATTCAGATAATCTTCATACTAACCCAGAGAGACTTAGACACCCTAGCCTCGTAGAGCACGTAAAGTGGTCGGTCTTGTGCCTGACCTTTCCCCGGTAGTGGCGGACAGCTGCCCCTTCGTATTATATTCCTCGTATTCTTCGTATTATCGTATTATATAGGTGTGAAGGTCAGTGAGTGCAGCTGTGTATGCGCTCACACTTTTGCACTAGTAAGTAAATTCAACCAACATCACTTGTCGATATAAATAGCGGAAAACAAGATTTAAATCTTCTACACAGTTTAGTAAACAACCTGTATATCTATGTATGAAAATCTCTGATTTTTATTAATTTGAAGACTTAAGTATATTGTCATAATAAATTAGATTGATTAGATCGAAGGTGTTTATTATTATAAGGCTGTGTTATAGTGGACATGTATTTTCAATAAATGTGTAGTTACGTCTACGATGTTTATATAGTGCTTTAGGTTAATAATAATATATAATAAATATTTTGGGACAAATAATACGGATTTTTGTTACTTAAGTGAATACTTCTTTAGGTGCTCTGAACACTTTGGATGAACAAAGATCATGGAACTCGCGACCGTTACCAAAAGCTACGCCATCTATGAGCCATACGTAGGTATACATACTGTATACATTTTGCTACTAGTTGTGCCCCGCGGATTTACCCGCGTTAAACTTTAGCAATAATCACAGTTCCTCCCCCGTAGGCTAGCGTGAAAATATGTAGCCTATATGTTGACCCAACCTCTTAGTAATATACATACACATTTTTAAGTTAATCCATGCAGTACTTTTTGAGTTTAGCCCGGACAATGGACATACATATAGACTAACAGACACACAGACAAAAATTCTAAAAACTATATGTTTGGCTTCGATAACAATTGTAGATCACGTCCCAAGTATCTTTTTAAAAATATATTCAATGTACAGTTTTGAGATTCCTACGATTTTATTATATGTATAGATAGATGGCATTGCTTTGATGATGACGATTGACTGATTGATGCTTGTGGCTAAAGAGTATAATGTGATGTGAGCGAAATGGATTGAGAATGTTATATTATTATAGTCGTTTTTGTTTTTAAATTTTTTCATAATATTTTTGAGTGCTGTTTTTACTGAACTGTGGTGTGTGGTGCCGTGGTTAAGGTGGTCTACCCACAACTATCTGTGCGCCTTCATGTGTGTCCATTCGGCACAGGTAAATTATTTGTGTGGCCCATAAACTGTTGTTCTGTGTATGGGTGGGTCTTGTGTCCGTAACTTGCATTGTTTTTATAAAGCTCCAAGCGATATAGATTTAAGATTTTTTTTTACACAAAATTGATTCCCTTGTGCTAAGGAACTCCCTGTACAGAATATTTATTTTTCTTTTATCTTAGTATTTTAATTGTAAATTTTTATTATGTAAGTATGTAAAATATATATTATTATGTATGGTGTTAATGCCCTGCAGCAATTTTTGCTGCAGCTAATGCTGAAGTTGGCACCCATTTATGGTACAGAGCAAAATAATGTTGAGTTTTAGGTACTTTAATTAGAATTGGTAGTGTATTATAAATAAAAACATTTCTTTCTTTATCTTCCAAGAATAAGAGATAAAGATAAAGAGAGATAAAGAAAGAGGATGGCCTCTTTCTTTATCTCTCTTTATCTTTATTTCGTTTTAGCGTCTCAGAATAATTGTATGCGCAGGTGAAGCCAGCACCTTCCTTTAAATATTAGAAATGCCTTTTCCCAATTTAGGAAGACTTTGTTTAATTTCCTCAGTGATAAATATTTTTATACCACTAAAGATTATCTAGATCATAAATTAAAATTATAATGTAATTGAATAGACTTAATTTCGCAGCCATATAGAATAATATGCAAGAATATTTAACCTTTTAATTAACACCTTCTGTACCATTTTTGAGCAAATAAAGACGATTTTTTAGGACATTCACACACGGCCATCTGTTCCCAAACTAAGCAGAGCTTGTACTATGGAAACCAGATAACTGAAATACTACACATACTACTTTTCTTTTATAAATACATTATTATATAGATTGTATTTTGATTTGTATATTTTCGATATATCTTTAAGGAAAAGGGAATATATATTTATTACTTACTCTTTGACACAAATATACATTTATAATAATATTATGCGACCACTTCGTTGGGCCCGTCAGGTAAGTATAGCTGTTAAGCACATATTAAATGAAACGTGTTCTAAATTCAGGTCAAATCAAATAACCAACTAAAACATAGTGTACATAACTGCATTTTAACCGACTTAACAAAGAAGGAGCTTATCAATATGACTGTATATTTTCACCTCTTTTATGGGGCAATGTATAAAATTCTATAACAAACTTCCCAATGATATAAGCGAATTGTCTTTGAATAAGTTTAAAAGAATTATTAAAGCCAAATTGTGTAGCATATTACAAAATTTCTGATTATTTAAGTGACAAAAGTGCTGGGGATTGAGTTGTTCTGAGGCAACACACATGATTGTAATTAATCTTAAATATATTTTATTTTAAAAAAAGATTTCTATTGAGTTTTCTGGCAATGTTTCTCAGTAGCTGCCACGTCACGCACTGCACGGTAGGGTGAAAAATGACGATTCCACATAAATGTATTTTTTTACGGAATAAATTATTTTTGACTTTTTGACATATGTATGTTACTTTATTTATTTATTGATGCACACAAAACAGAATACTGTTACTTTTGAACTAATTAATTAGCTTATAATGTGGCGCAGCGGTTAAGACAGACGCCTCACCAATTCGTGGCCCGGGTTCGATTCCTGAGCAGGACAACTATTGACCCATAAATAGTTGCTCTGAGTCTGGATGTATGATGTTGTGTCCATCAATTATATGTTTCTAAAGTACCCCGCGACACAAGGATTAATATCCCTAGTGCGGGCGTTGTCTTTTTTTAAGCAAAAATAATCTGTTTGTGTGTTGTGTGCGTGCAGGGCATTAACAAAGTAATTTAAGCCCTTAGCACAAGTTACCTTGTGCTCGGAATGAGCAGAAGTTAAAGTGAACAGGATATTCGTATTGACTTTGATATAGTAATAAAATTAATTAATATGAAGCTAATCCTAAATGGACACATGACCTACATCAGTTCCAAGATATCTTCAATCGGGACAATAATACCCGTCTGAGAGGTCACACCTTTAAACTTCAGACCCGCTTCTCACACAATATACCCCACAAGAATTCCGTTTCGAACCGAGTTGTTAAAGAATGGAACAAACTACCACAAGACGTAGTGTCAGCACCAAACACCAACATATTTAAGAACAGACTAGACAAGCACATAATAACAACGAAAAAGACAAGCTAACTCAGTGTACTAGACACAGAAAATTTGTTTCAACTGCCTGCCTGAATAGAAAATAATAATAATAATAATTTTGGTGGTATTTAACATACTAAATAATTTAGTGAGTACATCCAAATATCACTAATGAGAACACATCCGATAAAAATGTAAAAAGAATAAAAAAGAAAAGTAAACGGAACTCCTCTGCTGTTGCGAGAGTCCAGTGGTCAGTGATCAATTACTATCTGACCCACTTGCTCGTTTACCGTGCCATATTAAATAATAATAACAATAACATCCTGGGACATTATAAAACCATTACGAAATAAAAAAAGATAGGTAATAAATAATAGTTTCTGAACTTTGATGTTCAAAGTGAAAGTCAAAAATTATTTATTCCGTAAAAATTTTACATGTATGTGGAATCGTAATTTTTTTGTACCCTACCGCGCAGTGCATGACGAGGCAGCTACTGAGAAACACTGCCAGAAAACTCAGTAGGAATCCT
The DNA here is from genome assembly GCA_951640165.1 of Pseudoips prasinana. Taxonomy (NCBI): domain Eukaryota; kingdom Metazoa; phylum Arthropoda; class Insecta; order Lepidoptera; family Nolidae; genus Pseudoips; species Pseudoips prasinana. The sequence goes on along the minus strand of OX621259.1, from coordinate 8,006,674 downwards.
TTTTAAAAATGAAATATACTTAAGATTAATAACAATCATGTGTGTTGACTCAGAACAACTCAATCCCAAGCACTTTTCTAACTTAAATAATCAGAAATTTTGCTACACAATTTGGCTTTAATAATTCTTTTAAACTCATTCGTAGACAATTCTCTAATATCATTGGGAAGTTTGTTATAGAATCTTTTACATGTTAGAACAAAATTGCATCTATGCAATTAGATATGAAAATTAAATTATATAAAGTGATATTAGGAATTAGCCACCGTCTTAACAATAGCACTAAAATAATGCCACAGTATATCATAGCACAGTATGAACACGGCTTTACACGATAGCCGTAGTGGGGATAGCATAGTGAGTGAGCACGCGCATACAGTCACACTCGAACGACAACACCGAGATGTTGAAGGTCATATTCCTGCTAGTGTGCGTAGCCGTGGCACAATCATGCTACTGGAACCGACAGTGTCCATATCTGCTGCACTCCACGAAGACTCCGTACGATACTGTGAGAGGAGATATCAGAGACCATGCGGCGCCAACAAGTAAGTTTATTACAATTACCGTTTAAAAAATGTAGAGCAGCATCGTTTCAGTTTACATGTAACTGATTAATCGCGTAATAACGAGTAATATATGACGGTCACCGTAGCCTAGTTGGTAGTGCGCCATCTACGAAGCTGGTGGTCCTGGGTTCGAATCCCGGTAAGTGCAAATATTTATGTGATGAGCACGAATATTTGTTTCTGAGGTCATGGATGTTTTCTATGTATTTAAGTATTTATCTATCTATATAAGTATGTATATCGTCGCCTGGTACCCATAGTACAAGCTTTGCTTAGTTTGGGGCTAGGAAGCTCTGTGTGACACTGTCCCTAGATATTATTATTATTATATTATTATTAAAAAAATATAACAGTCGAATTCATAACATCATTCCTTGTAAAAAAAGTAATTGATACAGTTACTTAAGTTGAGTATAATATTTTTGTTAGGTATTGTAATGTTACTTTACCCTATAGAGGATAAAGTAAATTTGAATTGAGAACATCATGGGCACTAATTCTGTGAATTCAAAACATCATTAAACCTGTTTACTTCTACCTCCATGGTACCGAATTAATCATACAACTTTTTTAATGTTCGTGAATCCATTATTAACAGGTATTATAGTACGGAGGAAGTAATGCTTAACTCAACGTAAAACTGCAAGATTATTTGCTAAATTGATGAGATGTATCAAAACCACAGCAAGAAATTCCTAAGAGATTGTCTTTACCTGTCAATAAATAATCGCCATGAACAAAAAAAATATTGATGACAAAAATCGTTCCTATTCTAAATCATTACAAAAACAAAACAAAAATGTCTGTAATTATATGATTTATATGTTATGATATATGATTTATATGTCATTTATAAATAATTAATTATAATTTCGATATTTGTATTATTTTACACATGGCAATTTGTGAAAACGTAACTACGTTTAGTTTACGGTTTTATTACGTTTATTTATTTAAAAATAATTGAAATACTCTTATTGATTTTATTAATTAATCCCAAGTTCTAAAAATATTATACATACATCAAAATCAATCCCTTAGTTGTCCTAATAAGTGGTACAAATTATATAGCTGAACAACAAAAGAAGTATGCGGTACGAATTCTGCCATTCACCTTTACAATTGTTTGAAAACTTTTACTAAAGGCTAACGCTTTCTAAAACTCAACATTCATATGTATGTATGTGGTCTCTCAATGGAAACTCACGTAATATATATAGTTATTTTGCATTACTATTCATTTTTCGACTATTTACAAGCTCTGTTTAAAGTCTATGTGAATTAAAAACCGTGTTTACTTTATTTTACTTATCAGCATTGACCTATATGTGTTCTAGTAAGCAATTTTGGCCGCCGCACGCGCGCCTCTCACCACGCGCACAGCCGGACTGGGACAGAGTTTTTATTCGAAACAGCGTGTCTAGTTATACATATAAGTCAATGCTTATCAGACAATAAATATAATAAAGTAAAATCTCGGGAGATTTCTGTCTTCTACGCTCACACAGGGCCAATAATGCATATGGCGAGCGGACTACCGCATACTTTGTATATCAACAGCGTACCCCCAGAACTTTGTAAGTGTATAACAAATAAAAATTACATTAAAAGAATATATTATGGGGACATTCACCTCGGACCGCGTGCGACGAAATACTGACTGGCGCGTCTAAGGCACACAATGACATCATCACGCGCCGCTCTCCTTTCATCCGATGGCTTGAGGAACATACGTGCGCGCGCGGCGACGTCGCCGTGTGATGATGTTTGCCTTAGACGCGCCAGTATTTCGTCGCACCCGGTGCGAGGTGAATGTCCCCATAAAATATTAAGTTTTTTTATATTAGCGGAGGGTCTTAACATATATTTTTTATATTATTGGAACGAAGTTCCTTATCGCGCGTTGTGAAAGGGGGCTAAACGGAAAAAAATCTTACGAAAAGTTGTCACGACACTTTTTGCACACGCAAAGTCGTAGAACATACATGGGGGTGATTCGGACCTCATCATAAAGTATCTAAATTTTGTGTTTCAACGTCAACTCCTCGGCCACCCTGAATAAAATTAACAAAAACAAGAATATTATAAAATAATAATATAAAAAATAACAAAAAGAATATAAAATAACTAATAACTTGAGAGGTGTCAAGGGACACCCGGATGGAACGAAGTTATTTCTTGTTATTTATTATGTACAAAAAACCTGTATACACTCAACAAAAATAGTCGTCGCGACACCACACTGTTCAATCCGAAATAGAAATGAAAATATCTGGCTTGTTTTCTATAAGAGAGTGTGTGAGAGAGAGAGAGAGAGAGAGAGAGAGAGAGAGAGACAGACAGACAGAGAAACATGCGCACGCCGCACAGCTGCAAAAAGTGTCGTGACAACTATTCGTAAGATTTTTTCTCGTCTAGCCCCCTTTCACAACGCGCGATAAGGAACTTCATTCCAAATCTTCGTTCCAATAAAAAAAAATGAAATTTCAATTGTGATGTTTTTCATAGATTGCGAAGCCGTGTCAATTTGGTCCCTCAACCGGCACGGCAACAGGAATCCAGGCAACAGAGTAACCGCCGATATAAAAGAGATATCCTTGCTGAAGGATGAGATTATCGCGAGTTATGAGGCTGGCCATAGCCAGTTGTGTGCGCAGGTTAGTTTTTCGTTATTTTAGTCTCATACAATAATAATATTCTGGGACATTATTCAAACACGGTCATCTCATCTCAAACTAAGCAGAGCTTGTACTAACCATACATATACTCACGTCTGTTTATCAGAGGGGTAGGCAGAGACAACGAATTTCCATTCGTCACGATCTTTGCACACCTCTTTTCTCTTTTTTTATGGAAACCAGATACTACTATATAGTACTTTTCTTTATTAAATTCATACTTATATAGATAATTACACAATTTTATAATGAGAAATAAATATATTTTAAAAGGATTCTCTCTTAATTTTATGGCAGTGTTTCTCAGTAGCTGCCAGGTCATGCACTACATGGGACGGTAAAAAAATTGATGATTCCACACTTTCCACATATTCTAGGTAGTTTTCTATGGAGGCCGTTGCAATGAATAGTCAATCTACTATATAAAAATAAGTCGGGTTTTCCTTCCTGACGCTATAACTCCAGAACGAACGAAATGATTTCCACGGTTTTGCATTCGTTGGAAAGGTCTCGGGCTCCGTGAGGTTTATAGCAAAGAAAATTTATAAAATTTAACGCGGGTAACACCGCGGGGCACAGCTAGTCTACTATATAAAAATAAGTCGGTTTTTCCTTCCTGACGCTATAACTCCAGAACGCACCAACCGATTTCCATGGTTTTGCATTCGTTGGAAAGGTTTCGGGCTCCGTGAGGTTTATACCAAAGAAAATTTATAAAATTTAACGCGGGTAACACCGCGGGGCACAGCTAGTTGTATTTATTTAAAACAATAATTACATTTTATAAGTAATCTTTACATAGTTATGTAAAGTTTTGACTATGGTGGATAGTTATCCACCATAGTCAAAACTGCAAGGGGTAACTCACGAAATTAATTTTATGTTCGACTCTGGCGACAGTTTTGCATTTGGCCTGAAGATGATCCCGTGAAATCATTGAAACTGATGGCCGAGTACAACATAAATGAATTAGTTTTCAAAAAGTACACATCATTTTTTAACAATTTTTTAATACAGTTTTGAATTTCAGGACATAGAAGACCTCAGAAACTGGTCTTGGAACTCCACCCTAGAAGTTTCTGCATCTTTCCTCACAGGAACTGGTTATGAAGAGCTTTATGATATTGGTAGGAGGATTAGGATGAAGTATCCTCATTTACTTGAGGGTACCTCTGCCGACTTCCTCTTCAGGCCTACGAATGAACAGAGAACCATAACCAGTGGAGTGGCTTTTGTCCATGGATTGACCGATGGGACTAATATGGATCTGCACATTGAAGAAGCTTTGGAAAGGGATGATGTTATAAGGGTAACTACAGCTCTTGTTGGGGTTACACTTTAGAATAGACAGCGGGGGTGGGTTGGTCATAGACTTCAATGTTACGTGTTGGACTTGTCAAAGATCCGACTGAGATAGCTATAATACAGTATGCAACAAACATAAGAAGTTACAATCTAAACTCTATATATATTTTTGAAATTTTTTAAATGAATTACGCACATGGTGCCGGATACCCCGTGGTCGTGGGTTCGATTCCCACCCGCACTTAAATTTACACAATTCATGTTAAAGATGTCTGAAAAATGGTTAGTTAAGTATAGTTTTCAGTATAGCATGTTTAAAATGCAAAAAAAAATAAATGAAATCGTAGTTAATAATGAAAACTATGATTTAATAAATATTCTAACCTCTGTAGTCAAACTCTTACTAGGTACTTAGCAGTTTGAGAAGTCATATTTGGAATAATAAAATACCGTTATTTATACATACCTAATAAATTATGTATGTTATTTACTTTTACATATTAAATAAATAAATTTATCTGGACATCTAACACACTGCCATCTGATCCCAAACGAGACATCGATTATACTATGGCAACCAGATAAGTGATAAACTTACTTATATATTTCTGAATACATAGGTACAGACACCAGTGCACCAAGCTACCCCAATCTGTCAAATTTCCCCAATTTAAAGTGAACCTTAAGTTTAAGTGATAAAGTTCGAAATCTTTAAAAGAAATTTGACAGATTAAGGTAGCTTGATGTGCTGGCGTCTGTAAATCTGACTTAACAGTCATTGTCAATCTCGACCTTTTTTATCCTAGCGAATGTGTGAAGTTCACCGAATAGATTAGTAGATTAGTTAGAAATAGTTTCCCAAAAAAGGAGAAAAATGCGTCACAAGCTGCGTAAATAATTGTGCCAATTAGTTTAAACGGCGAATATTGGCAAGCTGCCAACAGAACACGGGCAAAACAGCGTTTCGATACTAACTAGTTATTATGTTCACAAGCAAATTTCATACACTTCTTGCCTAGATTTCACTTCTTGGCCTTTCACTTTCACTCACTATTGGCCTTATCAGACGGTTCAGGGGCACCCAAAGAGCAGTTATGTTTAGAGTTACCCTATGAGATCAAATCAGAAATGTTGAGATCCGTAGGCAAACTAAAATAACCGACATAGCCCGAAGAATTGCCCAGCTGAAGTGGCGGTGGGCGGGGCACATAGCTAGTAGCACCGACCGCCGCTGGGTTTAGAAAGGTTCTTGAGTGGCAACCGTGGGAAAACCCCCTACAAGATGAACCGATGATTTTGTGAGGGTCACTGAAAGCCACTGGATGCGGGGCAGGTAATACCGGCAATTGAGAAGATCTTCTGTGGAGGCCTATATCTGGCGGTGGGCGTCTTTCAGCTGATATGATGTACATTTTCGGACTTAAAGTGTTAGGAGTCGATGTTGTCATTTTATATTTGCTATCACACGAAGAAATGCCAAATTTGATTTTTTTTTATTGATGTGAAACATCTATAGCCTCGCCGGAAATCTGTTTTACGTGCGGTAAAACAGATTTCTGGCGTGGCGACGCATGCCGTGGCGACGCGTCGCCACGCTATACGATAGTAGTGTGTACGGTGTGGCGACGCGTCGCCATGCGCAATCGACTTTTTATTTTATCATTATGACATATTTAGTTCCTATCACAATATGTTCTTTTCTGCATATTACTTTTACAAAATAATGTCGATGTTTCACATCTGCCAGGCGTCCCGTGACGGCTCACATTTTTTTTTATTTGTTTATTTATTAACCAACTTACATTAACGGTTAGACCAAACATATAAGTTATAGGTTTATTAAGCAAATGTTACTAACATTTACAGCTTATAATATAATTAATAGTTATATTTATACATTAAACATGAAAATAGAATAATATTTAATATTTAAATAAACATTTTGCGGTAACGGTATCACATAAGTATCAGTATCCGAAAACAATCACCCGGTTATTGAGCTAGGAGTAGCATTACTAATGCTTTTTGTGTTATATTGTAATTTTATTAGTAGCTGTCCCGGCAAACGGTGTATTAATTACAACTTTTGCAGCCATACGAGAACTGTGATCGCTATCAACAAGATGTGAAAGAAGCACAAACTTTAACTGACCAGCTGGACGCTTACTTCAAGAACCCGGACTATTTAGCTGTAAGTGAGGAAATCATTTGCTGTTTGGTGAATATCAGCATATCATCACCCCATCTCATCTCGTGGGGGGTGTAGAAGACGACCCGGCAGCAGCTTATTTCTGAGTACTGTTACCATCGTACTGCGGTCGCTAACCGGTCTGCCAAGCTTAGTGATTACGGCATATCCCCCAAGATGGTAATTGGGGAGGCTTTTGTCCAGCAGTGGACTTCTTATAGCTGTTATGATGAAGAAAATGATAATTCTTATTTTTTTAGGGTTCCGACCCTATTATTAAGACTTCGCTGTCTGTCTGTCACCAGGCTTGTATCAAACGAACCGTGATAGTTAGTTGAAATTTTTACAGATGATGTATTTCTGTTGCCGCTATAACAACAAACACTAAAAACAAAATAAAATAATCATTTAAGGGGGCTCCCGTACAACAAACGTGAATTTTTTGCTCGTTTTTATAGATAATGGTACGGAATCCTTCGCGCGCTAGTACGAAATACGAATAATGGTACGAAGTCCGAATCGCACTTGGCCGTTTTACTAAAATTATGTTAACAAGTATATTTCTTTCCTTCTTCTTACTCATTACTGCAACTCCTGTAAGCCAGGATCTACAGTGGCATACAATGAATTGACGAACAACGGTTAAGCTCAGGCATGTCCCGAGGAATCACTTTAGGAGTTGTTGTTTGCAACAAGCTAAGGAGGCTCTCAGTGCTTCACCAAATAATCGAGGCGCAGGGCCCTAGGCATCTAGCAAATAATATAAAAATATATTGTTTCACGTATGCTTTAAAAAAGCGCGTGTATGTAGTCAGAACATGTTTGCACATATTTAAGTAGAATTACATAATTATCTGTATGTACTTTTATTTAATTTCTTTTATAGATTTTCAACTTTATCACATAAGTATAAGGTTCACTTTCAATTGGGGACATTTGACAGATATTAGAAATTGAGATCAAGCTACCCTTGATGCACTGGCGTATGTACATATATTTAGGTATACGGATAGTATGAAAACATTTAGATATAACATTTCATAGTTATCATTTAGTTATTTACCTAACCTATATTAAGTTATTGTCAAGCTTATAAATAGGTTTAATTATCTAAATTTAAAGTTTCAGATATATTTTACTATATATTGTCTGAACGCCTCTGTGAAAACTTCAAAATAAGCAAGCCGCGCCAGAAGGTACCTCTTAGTGTTTCATACTAAGCTAGAACTATTAATTTCAATAATTAAACTTGAACATAATCTCTTCGGCAATAACTTAATACAAGCTAGCTAAATCTATACATATAATAAAATCGTAGGAAAGTCAAAACTGTACATAGAATATTTTCTAAAAAGGATACTTGGGGCGTGATCTACAATTGATATCGAAGCCAAAAATATAGTTTTTAGAATTTTTGTCTGTTTGTCTGTATGTATGTCCGGGCTAAACTCAAAAAGTACTGCATGGATTTACTGCAAATTTTGCATGAATATTACTAAGAGGTCGGGTCAACATATAGGCTACATATTATCTCGCTATCACATACGGGGGAGGAGCTGTGATCATTTATAAAATTTAACGCGGGTAAAACCGCGGGGCACCGCTAGTATCATTAGAAACTAAATTTATAAATCATTTCATACAATCCGTGTACCTAAATATCTATGTAACTAGAAATAATTATGTACCTATTCTTATTTATATTACTACAAAGATGTTCTGACTATTTACAAGCGCTTTTTTAAAGTCTACGTGTATAAAAACCTTATTTATTTTATTTTATACCTCGGCCCAGGGCACTTACATGGTATTTGGTTTTGTGAAACTAATGTCCCACATTAAGTTATTTTAGATCCAAGCGGCAGTAGTCTGCTGTCCTTTATAGAGTACTCTAGTAACAGAAGGAGGGTACGACTAAACGCCGACAGACATTACGCCGACAGACTGTACACCGACAATACTTTACTTCGACTGTACTTTTCGCCGACAGAACACTTCACTCATACTCAGAGAGAAACATTTACCAAGTGTAATATAGGACCGATTCGGTTATGGCACTTCGCCGGCCGCTGCCGCGCTCGGCTCGTGCGTTGTGATCACAGTTCTAACCTAACCTAAACCAATCATTTATGAGGGGGTCAAAAGTGGCTCCAAATGGTGAGTGTACGACTAAACGCCGACAGACATTACGCCGACAGACTGTACACCGACAATACTTTACTTCGACTGTACTTTTCGCCGACAGAACACTTCACTCATACTCAGAGAGAAACATTTACCAAGTGTAATATAGTAACGGATACACGGATTGTAGGAAGTAATTTACAATAAGATTTATTTTATAACAGTGACGATATTTAACTTACTTAAATTAAGTTATTGTCAAGGATCATGTGTAGGTTTAATTATCAAAATTTTAAATTTTAGCTATTGTTTTACAATTCATGCTTCTCTCATACTCAGAGAGAAACATTTACCAAGTGTAATATAGTAACGATTTTTTTTATGCTGGATGGGTTTGCGCTTGGCCACGATTTCACCTGATGATAAGTGAAGATGTAGTCGAAGGTGGACCGCGCGTACCCATAAGATGCCTGTTCACTCTAGTCTTGAATAAACCCATGTTGTATGAGTCTGGAAACACGTCGTTCGGGAGGGTGTTCCACTGCTTAGCCGTGCTTATAAAGGAGGAAGCAAAGCGCTTCGTTCGGCAGAATGGGTGAAAACCCTCCCGACACCTAGTAGTCCGTTGGCAAGAAGAGGAAGGAGGGATAAGTTCATGGAGGTTTTGAACCGATTCGGTTCTAGCACAGTTTTGGTCACAGTTTTAACCTAACCTAAACCAATAATTATGAATACTATAAAATAAAATAAAAAAGGTTTTTATTTACGTAGACTTTAAAAAAGCGCTTGTAAATAGTCAGAACAATGACATGTTCGTAGTAATATATAATTAATTTATAATTATTTCTAGGTACATATAGATATTTAGGTACACGGATTGTAGGAAGTAATTTACAATAAGATTTATTTTATAACAGTGACGATATTTAACTTACTTAAATTAAGTTATTGTCAAGGATCATGTGTAGGTTTAATTATCAAAATTTTAAATTTTAGCTATTGTTTTACAATTCATGCTTCTCTCATACTCAGAGAGAAACATTTACCAAGTGTAATATAGTAACGATTTTTTTTATGCTGGATGGGTTTGCGCTTGGCCACGATTTCACCTGATGATAAGTGAAGATGTAGTCGAAGGTGGACCGCGCGTACCCATAAGATGCCTGTTCACTCTAGTCTTGAATAAACCCATGTTGTATGAGTCTGGAAACACGTCGTTCGGGAGGGTGTTCCACCGCTTAGCCGTGCGTATGATGAAGGAGGAAGCAAAGCGCTTCGTACGGCAAAATGGGATGTAAAATAAAAAAAAAATAAAAAAGGTTTTTATTCACGTAGACTTTAAAAAAGCGCTTGTAAATAGTCAGAACAATGACATGTTCGTAGTAATATATAATTAATTTATAATTATTTCTAGGTACATATAGATATTTAGGTACACGGATTGTAGGAAGTAATTTACAATAAGATTTATTTTATAACAGTGACGATATTTAACTTACTTAAATTAAGTTATTGTCAAGGATCATGTGTAGGTTTAATTATCAAAATTTTAAATTTTAGCTATTGTTTTACAATTCATGCTTCTCTCATACTCAGAGAGAAACATTTACCAAGTGTAATATAGTAACGATTTTTTTTATGCTGGATGGGTTTGCGCTTGGCCACGATTTCACCTGATGATAAGTGAAGATGTAGTCGAAGGTGGACCGCGCGTACCCATAAGATGCCTGTTCACTCTAGTCTTGAATAAACCCATGTTGTATGAGTCTGGAAACACGTCGTTCGGGAGGGTGTTCCACCGCTTAGCCGTGCGTATGATGAAGGAGGAAGCAAAGCGCTTCGTACGGCAAAATGGGATGTAAAATAAAAAATAAATAAAAAAGGTTTTTATTCACGTATACTTTAAAAAAGCGCTTGTAAATAGTCAGAACATCTTCGTAGTAATATATAATTAATTTATAATTATTTCTAGGTACATATAGATATTTAGGTACACGGATTGTAGGAAGTAATTTACAATAAGATTTATTTTATAACAGTAACGATATTTAACTAACTTAAATTAAGTTATTGTCAAGGATCATGTGTAGGTTTAATTATCAAAAAATCAAATTTTAGCTATATTTTTACAATTCATGCTTCTCTCATACCCAGAGAGAAACATTTACCAAGTGTAATATAGGAACGAATTTTTTTTATGCTGGTTGGGTTTGCGCTTGGCCACGATCTCACCTGATGATAAGTGAAGATGTAGTCGAAGGTGGACCGCGCGTACTCATAAGATGCCTTTCCACTCTAGCCTTGAATAAACCCATGTTGTATGAGTCTGGAAACACGTCGTTCGGGAGGGTGTTCCACTGCTTATCCGTGCGTATGATGAAGGAGGAAGTAAAGCGCTTCTTACGGCAAATGGGATGTCAACAACAAAGCGGTGAAAACCCTCCCGACACCTAATAGTCTGATGAAGAAAGGGGGAAAGAGGGATATGTTCATGGGGGTCTTGAACCAATTCGGTACCCTCGCTTCGCTCGCTCGGCTCGCGCGTTGTGGTCACAGTTCTATCTAACCTAACCTAAACCTTATTGGTTTAGGTCAGGTTAGAACGGTGACCACAACGCGTGCCTCGTTTATATTATATTTTTCATAAAATGCAAACATGTTCTGACTATTTACAAGCGCTTTTTTATAGTCTAGGTGAATAGAAACCTTTTTTACTTTATTTATTTAATACTTGTAAACACAACTTAAATAAAAAATAAGACTTATCATTTTCTTCATCATAACAGCTGTAAGAAGTCCACTGGACAAAAGCCTGCCCAATAACCTCTTATGAATATTGTCGGCAAAGTGTTCTGTCGGCGAAAAGTACATTCGAATTAAAGTCTTGTCGGTGTACAGTCTGACGGCACTGTTAAAGAGACGTCGTATTTTGCTGTTTTTAGATCCAAGCCGCAGTACAACAGAGGTTGGGAATCACCACTCAGCTGACCAGTGACAATATCTACGCGTTCTTTGAAATGTGCCGCTTCTACCGCTCGTGGGATCCCAACCACCAGTGTCCTTGGTGTGCCGTCTTCACTAACGAGGATCTGCTCGTGTTGGAGTATTATGATGACGTCAGACATTATTATAGGAATGGATATGGGTCTTGGGTAAGTATAAATAACTTGATACAACTCTTGGGTATTGATGATGTCTTGGGGATTTCGACCACGGCGGCCAGTCTCAATAGAGACTCGCCAAGTGCGCAGGACATATTATTGTAGTGCACAAGTGTGAGCACACAGAGGGGCTCTTTCTATTGCATCACTCTCATGTTCCGCTGCGACAACTAGCGAGAGACACGACCAGAAAGAGTAGTACCTACAGAACTGACAGCTTTACGTGCTGTAGGCACGGGGGTGTATTACCGCCAACTCCCAGGCTTCGCGCTGATTTTGAGAAATATCTTTTTACGGAAAAATCCCAAAATCCCTTTTTGGACCGATCCGGGAATTGAACCTAAGACCTCATTATCTATGGTTGAACACGCTACCGCTAGGCTAACGAGGCAGTACATAAATACAACATACACTTGTACTTGTCAAGCTAACAATGCAGTACATAAATATACATAGTCATATAAAATATTAAAGTTTTTTAACTAGTCTGTCCGTACGGTCTGTTGAAAAATCCTTAAATAAAACAATAATAATATTATCTTAGGACATTATTCACACACGGTCATCTGATCCAAAACTAAGCAGAACTTGTACTATGGAAACCAGATAACTGATATACTACATATACTTATTTTCTTTTGTAAATACATACTTATATAGATAATAACCCCCAGACTCAGGACAAACAAACAAACAAGAAAAGAAGTATATGTAGTATATCAGTTATCTGGTTTCCGTAGTACAAGTTTTGCTTAGTTTGGGTTCAGATGACCGTGTGTGAATAATGTACCAGAATATTATGTCCCAGTATATTATTAAAATAAACTTCATTGTACACAAAAAGTATATTTTACGATGGAACATTAACTATAATGTACAATAGGTGGTCTGATCGCATTAAGCGATTCCTTCCAGACAACCTTTGGATGGATAGGAATTTATATTGTTATGTAACAAATGCCGGTAACGGTGCAACAAAGTCAAAAGGTATACTAAAAATATCCAAGGCAAATTAAATAAATAGAAAAGGAGTTTAGTCACGTAGACTTTAAAAAAGCGCTTATAAAAAGCTGAACATGTCTGTAGTAATATAGTTAACTAGCTATGCCCCGTGGTTTCACCCGCGTTAAAGTAATTTTGGCGTAAAAGAGTAATAAACATCCATACATCTATACTCACAAACTTTCGCATTTACAATATTAGTAGGATGTGTACCTCTAGCGGTTTTGGCAGCCGCCGATTAGCACTAGCATTAGAAAAATTAGCACGCCGGAATAGCTCGCAGATGGTAGAATATTCCTACTTACTTGACACTTATCGTCTTATTTTGGACAAATCACACAATATCTTTACAAATTGTAGCCTATGTGTTATTCTGATGAATAAGCTATATTATTGTAAAGTTTCATTAAAATCCATGCAGTAGTTTTTACGTGAAAGAGTAACAAACATCCATCCATCCATCCATACTTACAAACTTTCAAGTTTATAATATTATCTAGCTGTGCCCCGCGGATTTACCCGCGTTAAACTTTATAAATTATAGTCTATGTGTTAATCTAGGGTGTCAGCTAAGTTCATACCCAATTTTATTAAAATCGCTCCAGCCGTTAAGACGTGAAGAAGTAACAAACATATGCACTCACAAACTTTCGCCTTTATAATATTAGTGTGATATATTGGTAGGTGAATATGGATATTTAAGTACGCGGATTATATGAAAACATTGTTCATTATTTGTACTTTTTTCAGGTCAACGAAAATCTTGGTCAAACTGCTTTAAAAGATTTCTATGAGCAGTTCGAAGCAGTTACCCAGGGTGCAGGCAGGAAGATAACGACCTATTTCACTCACGATACCATGATAGAGATGGTGTTAAGTGCCATGGGTCTCTTTAAGGATGGTGCACCATTAGATGCCAACCAGAGGAACCCTGACAGGCTGTGGAGGACCAGTTACATCGGAGCCTTCTCGTCCAATATCATGGGCGTTCTTAATAGGTGAATATTTAGTAATAGCCGTGCCCCGCGGTTTTACACGCGCTGGACGTTATAAATTATAGCCTATGTGTTATAAGGATATATACGCTAGATTACTACAAAGTTTTATCAAAATTCGTTCCGTAGTTTTTGCGTGAAAGAGTAACAAACATCTATGAACACATGGGGGTAGCTATGACCGCCGAGCTGGTTAAGGTCATGTGGCGGCGCGACATGTCTAGGGTATTAAAACACATTAAAGTGTGTTGCTAGTGATGATTATGGAACAGAGACGTGGTCGTTCACTATGGGCCTTATCAGGCGGCTCAAGGTCACCCAAAGAGCAATGGAAAGGACTATGCTTGGAGTTTCCCTGCGAGATCGAATCAGAAATGTTGAGATCCGCAGGCGAACCAAAGTAACTGACAGAACCGTAAGAGTTGCCAAGCTGAAGTAGCAGTGGGCAGGGCACATAGTTCGTAGAGCCGACGGCCGCTGGGGCAGAAAGGTTCTCGAGTGGCGACCACGAACCGGAAGACGCAGCGTGGGCAGGCCCCCTACATGATGGACCGATGATCTTGTGCGGGTCGCTGGAAATCGCTGGATGCGGATAGCGTAAGACCGGCAATTGTGGAGATCTTTGGGGGAGGCCTTTGTCCAGCAGTGGACGTCTTTTGGTTGATATGATGATGATGGAAGTGTAAATTTCTTAATTATTGTATGGGAAAGGGGTAGTAGGCCCTTGCCATAGCTTAATGACTATACAGCTTAACGTGCCCCCCGATCATGGAGAAGCTCGTACATTAAACCACTTTAGCGATAATCCATCCATGGACTGACCGTGAGCTTAGCTGCTTTACCACACCGATCAACGACCGAAGGACAAAAAAGGATCAAAAATATTAGAAAGAAAGAAGAAAATGTTTTATTGAACACATACACTAAAATAAATAAATATGCACTCTTCCAAACACACACATAAATCGTAAATGTGTGTCTTTGGACTTCTGAACTTTACAAGGGACCACGTTTTCGCACCACCTCCCATGCTCCCACCAACCTTGCGGTTATATGCAGCGAATCACGGGAGTTCCATGCGCTACCTGCTCTGGGCTCTTTCACGCATGCAATTTCTTGACTCCCTACAAGTTACTTTAACGCGTCCGTTCCCACTCTACCCGTTCTGGGGAGTTCTATCTTCTTGGGAGTTCGATATTCTATCTTCGCGTCCCATCTTGGGTTTCACGCACATAAGACGAACTCGCCGCCTGCCCAGCCGCGTCGTATTCTTCTGCTTCAGTAGCTGCAGCCTCTACTTTACAAGGGACCGTCGTATTTAATGGTTGCATCTTCATGTCAGCCGAATGATGTCCACTAGCGGACAAAGGCCACCCCAAAAATTTCCCGTGATCGCCACGCTTGGCAGACGGGTTTGCGATCGCAGTATGATGGTCATAGCACACAGAGAGACGCTATAGCCCGTTCTCTGGGAGATATTCTCTCGGGACGACTTCTACGCCCACCACGGGATGAAATGGGGTGATGATATTCTTTGCCGTCAGCCACACAGCAATTGTTACATATAGGTATTAATATAAAAATATAATAATAATATCTGGGGACAATGTCACACAGATCATCCTAGCCCCAAACTAAGCAAAGCTTGTACTATGGGTACCAGGCGACGATATACATCCTTATATAGATAAATAAATACTTATATACATAGAAAACATCCATGACTCAGAAACAAACATTCGTGCTCATCACACAAATATTTGCACTTACCGGTATTCGAACCCAGGACCACCAGCTTCGTAGGCAGGAGCACTACCAACTAGGCTACGGTGACCGTGAAATCATATATCATTAATATATTAATGATTATTTATATCTTGTAAGGGAAATCCTGATAAAGTGTATGTTATAAAAATATAATTCCTACAATTATGATATCAAGTTATATTATGGTTCATTTATGAAGATAGTGATAGACACTGTTACTTGTAGGACAAGCCGAACTAGTTAAACTTTTACAATTATTATTTACTCGCTGTGCATCGCGGTTTTACCCTCGTAATCTTTAAGAATTATAGCCTATGTGTTAATCCAGGGTGTCAGTTAACTCCATACCAAATTCTATTAAATTCGCTTCTGCCGTTTAGAGGTGAAGCAGTAACAAACATGCACACTCTCAATCTTTGGCCTTAATAATATTGGTGTGACTACATAGCTGTGCCCGCTTTTTCATCCGCGTGGAATAGTGTCTTTGGGTAGTATTAGAAAATCAGTATTCGCATGCGTGTGGCGCAGTTGTCTGCCCTTACGTGTCTGTCCATTTGGATAAGCACACTTAGGCATATTTCCCCACCTACCCCAATCCGTACCACGCCGCGCTATATCGAATCAACAACCTACACTATTTGCGTTATAGCATCGTGCGGGTGACAGTTTCAGTAACATTTCGTTTCACCCTTGAAAGGCACAGCGATTTACAAATTATGTCTTAGCATCTCAGCTGTACCACATTTGTTACATATTAAATCATTAATAAGTCTAGTAAATTCAATTAAATGCAACCAGAATGTTCATCTCTACAAATTAAATTAAATTGCATGAAAAAATAAGCAAAGCGTATAACGTAACGTCATAGACGTATTTAGCGATGGGATGGACTGCTACGATGGGTAATCGATATGTTTGTATAATAAAAAACGTATTTTGTGCATAGGTAAATGCTTATTGTTAAAATGCAATATTGCCTATAATTATACAACAGAACATTAGGGTTAGGTAAAAAATGCATTTAATTAGTCTGAACAAAAAGTATAAAAAATAAGTTTTAAGCTTCTAGCTCTAAAAATGATGATACTCGTACTTCCATACAACTTTTCATCCCCTTACAACCCTTAT
This sequence comes from Pseudoips prasinana, assembly GCA_951640165.1. NCBI lineage: Eukaryota > Metazoa > Arthropoda > Insecta > Lepidoptera > Nolidae > Pseudoips > Pseudoips prasinana. The sequence continues at coordinate 7,989,757 of OX621259.1, read as the reverse complement.
TTATAAAAAGTAGCCTATGTCCTTTTTCAGGACAGACAATCTGTGTTCCAAATTCCATTTAAATCGGTTCAGAAGTTATGGCGTGAAAGCGAGACAGAGTAACTTTCGCATTTATTGGAACGCGTTGTGAAAGGGGGCTCGACGGAAAAAAATCTTACGAAAAGTTATCACGACACTTTTTGCAGCTGTGCAGCGTGCGCATGTTTCTCTGTCACTCTCTCTCTCTCTCTCTCTCTCTCTCTTATAGAAAGCAAGCCAGATATTTTCATTTCTATTTCGCATTGAACAGTGTGGTGTCGCGACGATTATTTTTGTTGAGTGTATACAGGTTTTTTATACATAATAAATAATAAGAAATTACTTCGTTCCATCCGTGTGTACCTCTCAAGTTTTATAATATTAGTAAAGATTACGTCACTTAGGTACTTATCGCATGGGCAGTGGTTACCCCAGTGTCGGACTTGTTCAAGTCGCCCAGGCGTCTTAAATGACTTAACTGACGTTGCCTATTTACTACAGTTTAACGCGCCATCAAAAGCACGGACAAGCTCAAATATTAAACCACTCTATGTCACGGTCACCCGTCTATGGACTTAAACTGATGATAGATAATTTGTGGATAACGGTAAAGTAATATAAAGTATACATTAATGTGCACTAACAAGCACATTAATGTATACTTTAGTTTATCTATACTACATAATCTCATTTTCTAGCTCCTTTTTCTCTTTCTGATTAAATTCGTTGCGGGGTCCAAGACAGTTAAAGCGATTCCCCGGGACATGCCTGAGCTTCACCGCTCAGTGTCATTTCATTGTGTGCCACTGTTGATCCTGGCTTACAGGAGTTGCAGTGGTGGGTAAGAGGGAGGGACCAGTCCCGAAAACTACATAATTTTATTCAATGTGTTACTGTTTGTTTTCCCTAATAAATAAAATACCTCAGCTAGGAGACCTCAGCTCCATGGTATACTTTTAGCTACTATAACACTATGGGATACGGGTAATCGTTCTTAAACTATTCACCTCTCACTTGCAGAATGGAAAACAATATGTAGAGATGAAGTCTGTAGTAATTCAAATTCAAGTAGATGAGGATGAAAAAATATATAAGTCTCATCTGGTCACCATATCCCACGGTGTACCTCAAGGCTCTGTTTTAGGTCCAATATTTTTTATTTTGTTCCTGAATGATTTAACCAATTTTATACGAAAACGTATAACAGATACTACACTTGTAATTTTTGCTGATTACACAAATAGTATCTGCAAATACTGTTGTGGATTTAGAAGTCAACGTTAATACGGTTTATAATGCTTTCGAAAATTGGTTCGGTTCAAACAATTTAAAACTAAATGTAAATAAAACAAAAAAGGCATACTATTTCAGACTATTGTTCGCAACAATACCAGGCTTCATGTAGTATCCTGCGGAGACACTATTATAACACTATCTACAAAGCAGTTCTTATTTACAGATGTACGGAGTCTGGCAGCCAAAGGTATCGAGTTCAAATCTTCTTCGTAGAAAAAGAGACTGCCCTTTGTCCCCTTGAAGGTTGCACATGGGAAGAGTTCCAGGAGTTGTTCCAACATCACACCGCGTCCAACCTCGACTTCTGCAGCATGGACTATGTACATGTTGATGATAATCCGTCTTCTAACAGTGCTGGTCCTTTAAGACCATTCTGGAGTTGGTAATCCGAGAACTTGGTGATATTGTAAAGACGTAAAAATAAATCAAACATTATAAATCATTCCGTTAAAATATTACATTTTTGTGGAATCATCAATTTTTTTAACCTACCGTGCAGTGCATGACGTGGCAGCTACTGAGAATCACTGCTGGAAAAGTCAGTAGGAATCCTTTTTTAAAATATTTATTTTACTTTTTTTGTTAAACGGAACTGCTTCAAATGTTGTAAGCAGTAAGGTCGTTTATATCGAAGAGGTGAAGGCATGATATGGCAACCTTCAAGAGGCGAGCCTATTCCTTTTGTAAAGGCTGGCAACGCGGTTTGGATCCTCTGGTGTTGCAAGTGTCCATGGGTGGTGTTGATCGCTTACCATCAGTTGACCCACTTGCTCGTTTGGCTTGCTATGTCAGTAGTACTATCTGTATATGCCTGTTGGTCTAATGTTAAGTGACCCTATCTAACCACTAGCCAAGCCAAAGGTCTTGGGTTCGATAGCTAATAGGACAAATCTTTGTGTGATGAGTACGATTATTTGTTTTGTGTCTGGGTGTAATTTATCTATAAATGATAAATGTATTTAGAATGTTTATCAGTTGTCTGGTTCAAATAGCTCCAGGCTTCCCCTCTAGTTTCGCATTAGACGACAGTGTTTTAAAAAAATCAAGATATTTATTTAAGAATGGGAAGTACAAGAAGTACCTAACTGTGTACTGGTGATACAGTCACAAAGTCCGTCATAATAATAATATTGAATTTATACCTTTATATAGACAGAACTATACAGACAATATGTAGAAAAATATAGATTAAACTACACATTTCGATAATTAAACCTAAACATAATCTCCTTGACAATGACTTAATACAAGCTAGCTAAATATCTTTACTATTATAAAATAAATTTTAAAATGTTTTAACAATCCGTGTACCTAAATATCAATATATAACTATAAATAATTATGTATACTTAACTATATTACTACAATGTAAACATGTTCTGACTATTTGCAAGCGCTTTTTTAAAGTCTACGTTAATAAAAACCCTTTTTATTTTATTTTACAGTTATTTTACAAATAGTACTATCGATATTGATATATATAAAACCCAAGATACACAATCGGCGTCTCAAAACCGTCCGCCAAAAAGAACGCATAATTTAAAATAGTGCGCTCATTTCTAAAAAGTATCGCGTCGCCCGCAACACTTCGTGGACGTTAAACATGGCAAAGAGTTCAATGAAAAAATCCAAAAATAGATAGATAGATAAACTCTTTATTGTACACCTAAAGAAATAAGAGGGGTAGGCAGAGACAACGGATTCGAAAATCCGTTGTCTCTGCCTACCCTTCTGGGAAACAGGCGTGAGTGTATGTATGTATGTAAAGAAATAATACAAAGCACAACATACAAATTGCAACATAAAAATATTATGTCAAAAAATGTTAATAAGGGTTATATATCAATGACTATCGATCGTTGATTGGTTTTTAATCTCTGCACCTCCTTAAGGTCGACAGGTAGATAATACCTATAGCATTAAGCCCACCTCTCTACAACATTGTGCATAAAGTATAGAAATAAAACAAAATGCTAAAGCCATTTTGACGGGCCGGTTGGTGTGGTAGGTAGATGCTTGCCTTCCACGCCGCAGGTCGTGGGTTCGACTCCCACCCAGTACAGATATTTGTGGGTGTGAACATGTCTGTTTGTTCTGTCTGGGTGTAATTATCTATATAAGTATGTGTAGTACACGGCTACATTACAAAGGGATATTATTAATTGCACATCAAATAAATAATCACATATCAATGCATTATCATCATTTATATGCTTTTTTAAATCAAATAAATTACTTTACTACAAATAAACTGAATGTTTAACAAAACTAGTACGGCAGAAAAAAATAAAATATACATCAGCATGACATTCCTTTTATCCTCATAATGCGATACAAATAAATTTATTTAAGTACAAAAATTCTAAATGTTTATCAAAAATACTAACTCCACAGCAAATTAACTAGTGCGCATGTAGAAGATACTCATTGTCAAAGCAAAATATCTATCCGAGTAGCATGTATACTAATAGGCACCACAAAACTTGCTCATCATATTTGTCTTAATTTTGAAGAAGACATGCAAGGCAAATTTTGTAGCAACAATTCCTTTTTTCATTGCATTATTTCTAAAAGCACAGCAAATTAACTGAAAATGGGCTTCCTTCCTCCTTCTAAAAGGCTTACATATGTCATACGCAACAAACATGGTAAAGGAATGGTCGGAAAACCATAAACCAGAGACTTTTTCGACTCTACCCCCGATTGAACTGAAAGAATGGACTCTTGCGTGGGAACACTCAAATACTCCGAAATATTTTATTCCGAATTTTGATGTTCCAATTTTCAAAAGTCCGAATTTAATAAAACCTAAGAATTGTAATGTCTATTATTAAGTATCACGAAATTTATCTTACCGAAAGTCGTGAATGTGATTTGTTAGTTTTCCGATTTTCATACGTTCTAAGAGCCAAATGCTCGAAGGGTTCTCGGTCCGAAAAACGATATTCCGAATTTCTTCGAATACACAAAAATTTAACAAAATAGTGCTACAAGTTTTTCTGACAGAAACGAATCGCTGCAAAACCAACTTAACGTAGTCTTGTCTGCCATACCCTAGAGTGTAATCTAAGCCCGCGTAGGCGCGGAGGGGTGGAGCGGCCCGCGAGCTGAGGAGCAGGTGCTTTGAAGGCCCGCCGCCGCGGCTGAGGCTGGCCGGCGAAGCCGGCCAGCAAGCCGAAGCAGCGGTGGTGAGCGTTAATACCATCTGCGACGATGAGCTCGCGTGGGGCCGCCCAAACGCCGGAGCCGTGACAGAAACAATGCTTGCTGCATGTTGCATGCCTGCTTCCATGTTGCTTGCCTGCTTGCTTGCTGCATTCCTGCTTGCATGCTGCCAATTTTATCATTTTTTGCTGATCTCATTATGTTGTACTTAATAAATAATACGATGATTATGACCAATAAATTGTTGTTTTATTTAGAAAAACTGCTGTAAGTAATATATTATAAATAGGAGCTATATTACAAAAAAAAAGAGTTACCAGGTATAATGTGCATTAGTCATTATAAGCAGTGCATTAATACAATTGCTTTGCATTAAGTTAAACAGCCGTACGTTACGAAAATAAATTGTAGTGTGTTTTCTAATACTTTGAGTTGAGTATTCTGCTGTGCAATCAGTAATTTTGATGGAAATTTGGATTATTATTTCATAAAAAAAGTATTTATAATACCACCCCATTACAAACTATACTCTTCTAGTATAAACTGATCCCGCGTTGCTTAGGATTTCCATACAAAGAGAGATCAGCTTATATTGGAAATGTTTAGCTTGATATGTAGCCGTGTCTACAAACTTTGCTTAGTTTGGGATCCTCCATATTATTTTAATTATATTGAAATCATTTTGAATTATTTCTACATCTTAACAATGTAAGTTCCGTTCAGAAAACTGATGTTGTGAATAAAATTATAGGATTATAAGTTATCAGTATACATTTCTTAGTTTTTTGTAATGATATTAACTGTAAATAAATAATATTTATTTGTTATAACATTTTCGTGCCTACTTTTATTTTACGTCATTCATTTCGCCATCATCATCACCATCATCTTGTCAGCCTGAGCTGCACAAAGACCTCCCCAAAGATCGCCATTACTGCCGTTCTTGTGCTACCCGCATCCGGAATCTCCCATCGATCCTCACTAGATCATCAGTCCATCTTCACTCCTCGAGAAGTTCTCTGCACAAGGGGCCTTCGAATCGCCAGTTCAATTCGAAATTCATAAATAAGATATAAATTGATACTGATATAATCCTACTAATATTATAAACGCGAAAGTTTGTAAGTATGGATGGATGTTTGTTACTCTTTCACGTAAAAACTACTGAATGGATTTTAATGAAACTTAATAATATAGCTTATACATCAAAATAAAATGCACACAATATATTTATTAATATACAAGCTGGCACCCGCGACTTAGTCCGCGACAATTTTGAATGATCACTTATGTAACTCCTTACTTCTAGCTTAATCTAAAAAATATAACTTTAAAAACAAATAAGCAGCGCAATATAAATTTATGAAAACCTTTAAAATAACCTAACTAAGAAAGAAACTAAAGACTACTTTGCAACTGTTATTTAAAAAAGTAGACCCGATATCATCAACCAAAAAAATCAAAGAAATACACATCAATTGTCTTTAAGAATAGCCAGTAAGTTAAATAATAATCAACGATGCATTAATCACAAAGGTAACTCCCATTAGATTAGATTGCGACCACGGCATTAATAAGTCTAAAATCACATTTTGTGAACGAAACCATAGCCCGATCTAAAACGATGATTACGCCATCTACTAACAAAAATATAAACTTGTAAAGCGGTAAAATTAAGATGTGTGTTTTTGTTGGGTGAGATTTTGGCGATTATCTGATTTAGTTTTGGACTACCTTTTATTTCAAGCATTTATTTATTTTAACCGATATGCCAAATAAGTTACACGATCTGAAACGATATTAAGGGCATCTAGTTACAAAATTGTGAACTTGTAGAGCAGTAAAATTAAGACTTTTTTTTTTTTGGGTGCGATCATCTCGACACCAACAATTTATACTACGCTAACTCGAATTTTTGGCAAATTTGGTTTTAATCCCAATTTGATTAAAATGTCGTTTTTTAATTTGTTAGTTTTTGGGTGATGGATGATACAATTGCCACTCCTTGGCAATTGTTTAATCTAAAAAAAAAAGAACATAGACAGCTCTTGGCGCTTGATAGGGGTAGCCCCGGAAACGCGGGTATTCTGCTCCGGTGCTCCTATTTAGAGCCATATCCCAGATAGTTGGGACACGTACCCTGGGAGAGCTCAGGATTGCCCTCCCCTATTGCTGACTCCTGCCAGTTCGGCACAGCGAGTCGGTCGAAGTCGAGTCGAAGTCGAAGTCGAAGTCGAAGTCGAAGTCGAAGTCGAAGTCGAAGTCGAAGTCGAAGTCGAAGTCGAAGTCGAAGTCGAAGTCGAAGTCGAAGTCGAAGTCGAAGTCGAAGTCGAAGTCGAAGTCGAAGTCGAAGTCGAAGTCGAAGTCGAATTCGAAGTCGAAGTCGAAGGCGAAACGAAGGCGAAGCGAAGCCTGCTAGGCTAGCAAACATCAAGTTAAAAAAAATAACTCCTGGTAGTAAAGTGGCTGGGTAGGATAATCCTGTAGTGGTTTAACGCTGGGAATACTTAAGAGTATTGGATGTTAATGCTATATATATTAAATCAAATCAAATTTTACTTATTTTCACCATCCTCGCCGATTACGCCGATGACGCCGCCGCCGCCGACATATTTGATGCCAAACGTCGCCGCCGACAATTTAAGCATCGGCGCACATGTCTAGTACCTACTCATTTTCATGCGTTTAACTTAAAAACTATCGCTTTTTCACACAAACTTACATTCCCTATTTTACGCTTTAAGGGGTTGAATTCCTAAAAATCCTAAAATATATATTTTTAATTTTTAACTGAAAGGCCAAATACCAATTTTCATGCGTTTAACTTATGTCACATTTTTCATACAAAGTTACATCCCCTATTTTTCGCCCTTGGGGGTGAAATTTCCAAAAATCCTAAAATACATATTTTTTATATTTAACTGGAAGGCCAAATACCAACTTTTATGTCTCTAACTTCAAAAACGGCAAAGTTTCATACTAACTTGGCACCCCCGTTTAACCCCCTTAGGGGTTGCATTTCGAAAAATCCTTCCTTATTCCTTGTCTACATTATAAAGAAAACATCTGTGCAAAATTTCAGCTTTCTATGGCCAAGGGTTTGGGCTGGGCGTTGATGAGTCAGTCAGGACTTCTCTTTTTATTTATATAGATTGTGTGCATTTTCCTAAATATGAAGATAAGTGTCAAGTAAGTTGGAAACGATCTACCATCTGCGAGCTATTCCAGCGTGCACTGCCAAAACCGCACATCCTACTTATATTTAAAAATCTGAAAGTTTATGAGTATACTTAGATGTATGGATGTATGTTTGTTACTCTTTTACCCCAAAACCACTTTAATAAATTTGGCACGGAGATAGCTGACATCCTGGATTAACATATAGCCTATAATTTATAAAGTTTAACACGGGTAAAACCGCAGGGCACAGCTAGTGATTAATAAAACACATTCGTAAACAGGATTTAGCTTCCGAGAGAATGAGACAGATGATTATATATTTTAAGGAATGAGACCAGAAGTAGTTTTTTTTAAAACAAATTTTAATACAACTTACGGAAACAAAAATCACAAATTACACACAAATCATTATAATTCAAACAAAGAAAACGAACAAAAGAAGTAAAATCACCCGCACTACACTAGGCTAACAATTATAGACAAAGACTACGAATCGATTCACAATCGGACAGAGTAACAGCCTCGACAACTGTTGGGTCGTAAAAGAGAGCGATGCCGGCGAGGCATCGCCTTTTTATAGAAAATCCCCACTGCTGTAGTTTTCGCTTCTACAATATGCTATCACGTGTCCTTAACCGCCAAATAATATGACATGTCATAAATAACGTGGTTTATTTTTATGCCTTTTCATATTATAATTCCGTCGCGGCCAGTCTATAGACGGGCGGCCGCCAAATTTGTTTAATTTCTAAGCGTCTCCGGGCTTCGTAGGGCATGTTTTGCAGTCGCGCACGGTCGTTCTCGTCAGACAACAGTCGTTAAGCCATGTACTTAGCGTACTGGGTGGTTGAACAACTCTGACATGAAGGTATTCACTGCCCAAACGATAAAGAAGATGAACCAAATATTGTATTATATACCTCCTGTCCGTAAAAATACACACAAGAAATGTGGTAGATAATTCCTAATTATTATTTCTTTAATCATCACCATCATATCAGCCGAAAGATGTCCACTGCTGGACACAGGCCTCCCCCAAGGATTTCTACAATACCCGGTCCTGCACTGCCCGCATCCAGCGGCTTCCCGCGACTCTTGCAAGATCGTCGGTCCACCGTGTAGGGGGCCTGCCCACGCTGCGTCTTCGGGTTCGTGGTCGCCACTCGAGAACCTTCCTGCCACATCGGCCGTCAGTTCTACGAGCTATGTGCCCCGCCCACTGCCACTTCAGTTTAGCAATCCTATGGGCTATGTCGGCTACTTTGGTTCGCCTGCGGATTTCGACGTTTTTGATTCGATCGCGCAGGGATACTCCGAGCATATTTCTATAATAATTAATCATTATCGGACGGTCACTGTGGCCTAGTTGGTAGTGCTCCTGCCTACGAAGCTGGTGGTCCTGGGTTCGAATCCCGGTAAGTGCAAATGTTTGTGTGATGAGCACGAATATTTGTTTCTGAGTCATGGATGTTTTCTATGTATTTAGGTATTTATCTATCTGTATAAGTATGTATATCGTCGACTGGTACCCATTTGCTTACTTTGCTTAATTTAGGGCTAGGATGATCTGCGTGACATTGTCCCTATATATGATTATATTATTATTATTATCTAGGGATTATATAAATAAATATGCAGGACATGTCACACCACGCCATCTAGCCAAACTAAGCAAAGCTTGTGTTATGGCTATATGGTATACATCATATACATTTCTGCCCGTAGAGTCGTAGTAACCGTGTAGTATTCGGCCTAGACCAGGCGGCCAGTCTCAATAGAGATTAGCCATCTGCGCGAGACATATTATAGTGCACACATGTGTGCGCGAACACAGGAGGAGCACTTTCTATTCCATCACTCTCATAATGCGATGGGACGTCGCCTAGCGACACGACCGGAAAGAGATCAGGTACAGGACCGACGGCTTTACGTGCTCTCCGAGGCACGGGGGTATAATACCGCCAACTCGCACACTTCGGGCTGATGCTGAGAATTTTTTCGTTTTGCAGAAAAGTCCCAAATTAGTTTTGGCCCCATCCGGGATTTCAACCCATGACCTCTGCGGGTGAATACGCTACCGCTAGACCTCATGCGTGTGTTAAAATCGACTAAAGGATATTATTATTATTTTTTAATTTATTTGTTTAATAAAACACATAAACTATCATTACAGGAACTTAATACCTAATTCAATAATTATATTTTTGTAATTTTTATACTGTATTCGACTATGTTTATGTACTGCATTGTGAGCTTGACAAGTGCAAATGTATGTTAATACCCAAGTGCTGAATAAATTTCATTATTTCATTTCATCAATAGCCTTTATACTTATAAATTAAAAACAAAAATGGTGACTCAATAATAAAAACTTAAACTATACAAATTGCACAATAAGCGGCCTGTTATATATTATAGTAAGTAGTCGGGCAGCAGCGCCACCTGTGTAGTAACCTCTACCTAACTGCGGTCGCCAACTCGTATGCCAAGCGCGTCGACTACGGCAAATCCCCCCAAATGGCTACGTTACAGAAACCTTTGGGGAAGGCCTTTGTCCAGCAGTAGACGATAACAGGCGGAGTGTTGCCTCATTGGTCTAGCTGTAGCGTGTTCAACCGCAGATAATGAGGTCCTGGCTTCAAATACCGGGCCAAAAAGTGGTTTTGGGAAATTTTCATAAAGAAAATCTCGCGATATCAGCCCTAATTCTGAGAGTTGGCATTATTATACCCCCGTGCCCCAGCGAGCACGTAAAGCCGTCGGTCCTGTACCTTTCCGGTTGTGACGCTAGTTGTGGAATAGTAAGTGCCCCTGTGTTTGCGCACACACTTCTACATACATACATAGACTAACGCCTGTTTCCCATAGGGGTAGGCAGAGACAATAGACTTCCCTTTGTCACGATCCTCGCACACCTGCTTCGCCTCATTTACTGTCATTATATTCTTCATACATGCTCGCTGGTTTAGGGTACTTCTGACCTGGCCTTTCTTTTCATTATTGTGAAAAAAATAATATCATCCAAGCCGAGCAAAATGGATTTCGCAAAAATCACAGCACCTCCTTGGCAGCTTTTCAACTTATAAAGACCATAACTGATTGTATTGAGGAAAGCATACCAGTTTCAGTTATTTTCATGGATATGAGTAGGGCTTTCGATTTTGTATGTCATAAACACTTGCTCGACAAACTTTTTGCTTACGGAATCCGGGGATTAGCACATAACTGGTTAGAATCATATCTAGAAAAAAGGCGACAATGCGTTAGAGTTTCTAAATATAATGAACGTTCTAAAGTACTGGAATCTTCACTATCAAATTACCTGGAAAACAAACATGGTGTACCCCAGGGTAGTATACTGGGTCCACTTTTATTTCTATTGTACATCAACGACCTGCCCAGTGCTTTAAATCATAAATGCGTGTTATTTGCTGATGACACCTCGATTGTGGTAAAGGGTACTAACAGACGTGACTATGAATCCGATATAAATAAGGCTCTTGCCACAGCTATCGAATGGATCTCAGTGAATAAGCTGAGGGTTAATATACAAAAAACTCATTTCATGCAATTACATACCTACAAATCAAAACCTCTAAACCTAAATATTTCATACGATGGGGTGACAGTGTCAGAAACAGGGATTTATAAGTTCCTCGGCATCACAATCGATCGTTTTTGTAATTGGAAAAGTCACATAGCAGATATCTGTTCAAGATTAAATAGTTTTGTATATCCGTTGAGAAAAATAAGTCGAGTTGTTTCTAAAGAAGCCGCAATGACGGCATATTATGGGTATGTTGGTTCCATACTACGTTATGGTATTATCATTTGGGGCAGAAGTGTAGACATAGACGATGTGTTTATAATGCAAAAAAAATGCCTAAGAGCCATATTTGGGCTGCAACAAATAGATTCTTGCCGTCCATTTTACAGGCAATATAAAATTTTGACTGTTCCATGCTTGTATATTTTGGATGCATGTATATTTGTATTTAAGCATAAGAACCTATTTCAGGAAGCCTCTAGTTCTTATAGTAGACGGGCGCGTCATCAGCATAAATTATGCAGACCTTTTACTAAACTGACTTTGACATCTAATAATAGTTATATAATGTGTATTAAAATATTCAATAAGATTCTTAATAATTTTAAATCAATGACATTTTCTAAATTTAAAAAAGAGTTAACGCGGTGGCTTGCTGAAAAATGTTTCTATAGCATTCATGATTTCTTTGAATTTAAATTATAAATTGACATTATATTGTTAGATTGTGCTGTTGAAAAACAAGAATGTATTTAGCTTCTTAAAATATTTGTACGCTCGTAAGAGCAAAACATAGTGGGCCATGATTAATTTATAACACCTTTAATGTACCTGTGTTTGTTGTCAAATAAACATTATTCTATTCTATTCTTGAGAACGTCTCCGATTTGGTCAGAGAATGTTCTACGAGGTCTTCCCCTTCCAGTTGTACCATTCACACAGGCCAGGTATACTTCTTTTGTCAATCTTCCTTCATTCATCCTTTCTTAATACCCAAACCATTATGCACTACTTGAGAGTGGCCGTCGTGGCCGAAATTTGGCCTGGAGGACATTATAATTATTATTAAAGTTTTATATAGCTACTACTAACTACCATAATACTTTTTATGTAACAATCACGATCGCAAATTTCCATTATATATTTTATTTGTGACATAATACTACCATTTACCACTTATTCGTGACATAATACCTCCAATAAATTGTTTCATGGAAATTCGTGATCCAACCAACAAAGATTACGGTTGCCAATACGAGGTAGTCCACGAAGAGCACCCATCTGAATGGCACCTAGCCTAGTCCACGAAAGGCACCTATCAATATTTTTGGCAGGTGCTCTTCGTGGATTCAATTTATTTATTGCAGTCTTGTCCACGAAAGGCACCTACGTTAACCGTTATAGTAACCTAGGTTATTAAATGAAAAATATCGATAAAAATCACTAGAACATTTATTAACATTACTAATATTACGCACGTTAAGACGTTAGTATTTATTTATGTTTAAGCGGATATTAACGGATAAATAGTAGTTTAAGTTAAATGTGTAACATTCGCTTAAACATATGAAAATACTACTCTTAAAGTGCGTAATATTAGTAGTGTTAATAAACGTTCTAGTGATTTTTATCGATATCTTTCATTTAATAACCTAGGTCACTAACAGTTAAGTGGACACCTTTCGTGGACAAGAATGTAAAAAATAAATTGAATCCACGAAGAGGACCTGCCAAAAGTATTAAGGTGCCTTTCGTGGACTAGGCTAGGTGCCATTCGCGCAGGTGCCATTCAGATGGGTGCCCTTCGTGGACTGCCTCGCCAATACTGACTAAATATTTATATATATTTATTTTATGCTAGCCGATGATAGTGTCCCACTGCTGAGCAAAGGCCTCCCCTTGGTTTTTCAGATTTCCCCATCTATTGCAATTTCGGGCAGTCGTTACAAAATAAGTTCAGGTCATCACACCATCTCCGTTGGGGCCTACCGCGTCGACGTCGGCCATTTTGAGGAACTCAATTGGTTGTGCTCTGCGCCCATCTGTCTGGGTGCATACATACATGTCCAGCCCAGTCCCACTTCAGCTTGGCGGTCTTTTTGCCAACATCAGATATTCGAGTTTACTAAATATTATAAATTCGAAATTAACTCTGTCTGTCTGTATCAGTTCCTCGCCATAACTACTGAACCGATTTAAATGGAACTTGCTACTTTAATTTCAATCGGTTCAGTAGTTTTGGCGAGACAGATAGTCTAGAGCCTGAGAAAAGATATAGGCTCCTTTTAAATGCGGAAAAAAAGTTGTAAGGGGCTGAAAGGGGAGATGAAAAGTTGTATGGAAGTATTGTCATATATATTTTATTAAAGACAACGCCCGCATTAGTTAATTTAATATCTGTCTCGCGGGGTACTTTACAAACATATAATACGCGGACACAAATTACATCCAGACTCAGAACAACTATTTATGGGTCACACAAATAGTTGTCCGGTGCGGGACTCGAACCCGCGACACGAAGCGGCGCGGCGACTGTCTAAGCTGCTGCGCCACACTTGCAGTCAAGTATTTAGAGCTAGAAACTTGAAACTTAATTATTAGGCTGTTGATTCGATATAAATAAATATTACATTCAAAATTTTATATGGTATCATAGTTTGTATGGAAATATGGTAAGGTATATGTGAATGTTTATAAGCTTATGAGTTTTCGACAAGAGACAAAATATTAGAGATATTTTAAGGTAACATATGTTTACGAACTTATTACAAAATGTGCGGAACAGCTAGTATTAATATAAAATAAAAAAATTAAAAAACACGCTTTTAGCATGCAAAAAAAATTACCGAGTGCATTTCAAATTGCCAATCCGCCATGTTAGATTTAAGTCACGTGACTATTTTTTTCGTATTCTTGACAGCAAACCTTTCATTTAATACCCATATCATGGGTGTGCATTTCAAATAGCCTGTCCACCATCTTGGACGTCCGCCATATTGGATTTAAGTCACGTGACTATTTTTTTCGTATTTCTGACAGCAAACCCTTTCATTTGATACCCATATCATGGGGGTGGATTTCAAACAGCCAGTCCGCCATCTTGGGGAGGCCGCCGTATTGGATTTGTAATGACGTTTCTTAGCAAGTCATGTATTGTCATCAGAACTCAGAGCGTGTGCAAAATTTCATCCTAATCGGAGACCGGGAAGTGGGTCAAATTAAGATTCCAAGATTTTCTTACATACATAGCTACAAGTGAAGCTAATAAAGGCGTGTTAAAAATTGTCACGATTCTTACTTTATTATTTTACGATTCTGATCTAAAGCACCAGAAATCTTGATACAGCTTATCGGTAATAATTACAGTTAATAAAATAAATATTTTATCTGTTTACGATCAATACGCACTAGAGGGAGGCGTGAGCATCGCATGGACAGATACAAGATAACCAACCAATTGGTATGTTAACAACTGCAGTTTAGATTAAGCTTAAGATTAGATTAAAGATATTTTGATAAGGTGTAAGGGCTTGTCATAATGAAAATTGTTTGGAAAATGTTAAATTCATTTATACATTCACATTTCGTTATAGGATATGTCAAATATTGAGTCAGTAGGCTGGTAGAATTGTTTTGTTTACATTAATAGATGGTAAACAAAATTTAAATACAAACGGTGTTATTCTGTATGTCCAAAATTCTTATCCTGTGAGGCCGAACATGGATCTCAGAGCAGTTTCCCGTGATACCTTGTTGATTTTTGTGCCTCTTTTGTGATGTTTGGCCGGTACAGTGGTTTTGTAAGTATCCGAAATATTATATTTCTTATTCACTTGCTAATTGGAACACAGCTTATTAGTTAAACTTTTTAACAGTTAAAAATTATTATCACATACCACTGGATGCCACCCGCACAAGACCGCTCGTTGTGGAGATCCTTAGGGGAGTCCTTTGTCCAGCAGTGGACGTCTTTCGGCTGATATGATGATGAAGATGATGATGGAGCTTTATCAGTGGTATGGTTTCTATAGTACTGGCTGCCTAGTTTGATATCAACAGGAGTATAATATAATAATAATATCTAGGGACAATGTCACACAGATCATCCTAGCCCCAAACTAAGCAAAGCTTGTACTATGGGTACCAGGCGACGATATACATACTTATATAGATGGATAAATACTTATATACAAAGAAAACATCCATGACTCAGAAACAAATATTCGTGCTCATCACACAAATATTTGCAGTTACCGGGATTTGAACCCAGGACCACCAGCTTCCCAGTATGTTACAAAAAGAAAAAAAATGAGCCAAATACTTAATTATCTTCTATTATCTGACTTTAGGTAAAGTCTATCACGACCATATTCTCAGACTGTCTTGTTGGTTTAGTTTGTTTAACCAAAGATAATGACGTTCTGACTTGACCCGAAGAATGCCAAGCTGAAGTGGTAGTGGGTAGGGAACATAGCTCTTAGAACCGAGGCCCGCTAGGGCAGAAAGTTCTCGAGCAGCGACAAGTCCTGCCAAATTGACCGAAGAATTTTTAAGATACGGGTAGCCAATGATTGTGTAGATCCTTGGTGTGGCGTTAGTCCAGCAGTAGATATCTTTGTCTCAGATTAAAACCCCAGGACAGGGATTTTCTAACAAGAAAACCTCACAATATCTACCCAGAATCTGGGAGATGGCTGTGCGATATGTGCGTGCCTCAGAGAGTACGGGAAGCTATCAGTCTTGTCCTTGATCACTCCCTGATCTTCTCAAATTGCCATCCCATCAAATCATGAGAGTAAGGGAAGATAATAATAGACAGTGCTCAGATACTATGCTCTC
Organism: Pseudoips prasinana; assembly: GCA_951640165.1. Classification (NCBI taxonomy): domain Eukaryota; kingdom Metazoa; phylum Arthropoda; class Insecta; order Lepidoptera; family Nolidae; genus Pseudoips; species Pseudoips prasinana. The sequence goes on along the minus strand of OX621259.1, from coordinate 7,973,712 downwards.
CGTTGAAATTGGCCAATAATATCTGAATTTCAGCCACAGGAGCATTATTTTTAATAGCATCTTCCTCTTCCTTCTTATTATTTTTATCATATGGATAGAAGAGGCTGGTGTCAAAGTTATTCAAGCCACCCAGTAGGTCTCTTAGATTGCTTAACGACTTTGTTTAACGACAAGGCAGGTGTCCATGGGCGCCGATGATAATTTATCATCAAAAGACCCACCTGTTTGTTTCCCTTGCTATTGTATAAAAAACTCCAAGAATTTCAGCGTGAAAAGTAAGCATTTGCCACCCACGCCAATAGGCCCATTACACACAGACTTAGAACCAATTAAAATGTTCACGCACACAAATATCTGTCCTGGGAGGGAATCGAAACCACGACTTGCGGCGCAAAGCTAAGTATTTACCAACCACGCCAACCAACCCCTTCCCCGGCCTGCAATTTATAATAATATAATAATAATAATATTTTGGGGTATTATTCACACACGGTCATCTGATCCCAAACTAAGCAGAGCTTTTACTCTGGAAACCAGATAACTGATATACTCATCATCATCATATCAGCCGAAAGACGTCCACTGCTGGACAAAGGCCCCAAAGATCTCCACAATTGCCGGTCTTGCGCTATTCGCATCCAGCTGTTTCCAGCGACCCGCACAAGATCATCGGTCCATCTTGTAGGGGGCCTGCCCCCGGCCATCGGTTCTACGAGCTATGTGCCCCGCCCACTGCCACTTCAGTTTTGCAATTCTTCGGGCTATGTCGGTGACTTTGGTTCGCCTGCGGATTTCGACATTTCTGATACGATCCCGCAGGGAAACTCCGAGCATAGCCCTCTCCATTGCTCTTTGGGTGACCTTGAGCCTTCTAATAAGGCCCATAGTGAGCGACCACGTCTCTGTTCCGTATGTCATCACTGGCAACACACACTGGTCGAAGACTTTCGACTTGAGACACTGCGGTATTTTGGACGAGAAGATGTTACGTAGCTTCCCGAACGCTGCCCAGCCGAGTTGGATTCTACGATTGACCTCCTTCTCGAAGTTGGACCTACCTAATTGGATGGTTTGTCCTAGGTAAATATAGTTCTCTACAACTTCGAGTGCAGAGTCACCAACTTTCAATTGAGTGGGTGCAACATGGACGTTTGACATGATTTTCGTCTTATCCATGTTCATTTTCAGACCCACTTGTTGAGAGACTCTGCTGAAGTCATCGAGCATTGTACCGAGGTCTTCCATGGTCTCAGCCATGACTACTATATCATCGGCAAATCGAAGGTGAGTGATGTACTCGCCATTGACATTGATGCCAAAGCCTTTCCAGTCCAGAAGCTTGAAGACGTCTTCCAATGCAGCGGTGAACAGTTTCGGAGATATAACATCTCCCTGTCTCACGCCTCGCTGCAAGTGGCAAGGATAGGTTTCGAGATCTGGTCCTGGAGTCGCACATAGTGGCGTTTTCATACAAACACTTTATCACCTCAATATACCGGTAGTCAATTTGGCACCTTATGAGAGACCTCAGCACGGCCCATGTTTCGATAGAATCGAAGGCTTTCTCATAGTCCACAAACGCTAAGCACAGTGGCTTGTTATACTCTTCGGTCTTCTGTATAACTTGCCGCAGCGTATGTATGTGGTCTATGGTGCTAAAGCCTTTTCGGAAACCGGCTTGTTCGGGAGGCTGGAAGTCGTCAAACCTGCGCGCGAGACGATTCGTAACGACCCTCGAAAACAACTTGTAAACATGGCTCAGCAGTGTAATGGGTCTATAATTCTTCAATAGGGTTTTGTCGCCCTTTTTGAAGAAGAGCACTACCACACTTCTGTGCCATGCTTGTGGCGTTTGACCATCTAGTATGACGGAGTTAAATAACTTCTGAAGGGCCCGTAGGATTGGTGTACCACCCGCCTTCAGAAGCTCTGCTGTAACTCCATCATCACCAGGCGCCTTGTTGTTCTTGAGTTGTTTGAGAGCCATTCTAATCTCGTACAGGCTGACGTCCGGGATGTCTTCGGTGTAATGTCGGGTTAGTCGTGCTCTGGGATCTGAGGCATGACTTTTGACAGGTGGCTGTGTTGTCGTATATAACTGTCCGTAGAATTTCTCGATCTCTCCCAGCAACTCAGGTTTAGACGTGACGATTCTACCATCCTCAGTCTTCAGCTTCGTCAGTTGGCTCTGTCCAACAGACAGAGCTCTTGCGAACACTTTAGAGCCTTTGTTTCGCTCGATGGCCTCTTTAATACTAATTGTATTAAATTGCCGCGTGTCGCGAGTCAAAGACTTTGAGATCTGTCTGTTGAGCTGCCGATATCTGATAGCATCATCTGAGGATGTCAGAACCATTTTCCGTCTATCTTCCATAAGTTGCAGGGTAAAGTCAGAGATCTTTTTAGTTCTGTTTGTACGACGGGCCTTGAATACCTTAGACCCAGCCGTATGGACAGCTTCTACGAGCCTGTCATAGTATGAGTCCACTTCCTCGCAGTCTGTTAGGCATTCGAAACGGTTTTGCAGTTCGAGCTGAAATGGTTCGGGGTCTTGGACGTGGATAGGTAAAGGTCGGAGCGTAGACTTTATCAGTCGGGACCTCTGGAGTTTGACATTAAGGTTCAATGAGCCTCTGACCAGTCTGTGATCGCTCCCGGTTTTAACTGCATTGATCACGGAGACATCATTGAACATCTGTCGTCTCATCGACAAGATAAAGTCTATCTCATTTTTAGTTTTACCATCGGGGCTCACCCAGGTCCATTTGCGGTGATCCGGCTTCCTGAAGAAGGAATTCGTCATAAAGAGTCCCTCTTTCTCCATGAAGTCGGCCAACATTTGGCCCCGGGGGTTCCGGTCTTCAATTCCAAATTGCCCCACTCTCAGCTCATTACCGAATCGTTTGCCCAACTTCGCGTTAAAGTCCCCCATGACCACAGTGAAATAGGAGGACTGATATACTACATAAACTATTTTTCTTTTGTAAATACATTCTTATATAGATAAATTACACCCAACTCAGGACAAACAGACATGTTCATGCACACAAATATTTGTCCCGGGTGGGAATCGAATCCACGATCTACGGCGTGAAAGGCAACGTATCTACCAACCACGCCAACAGGCCAATTTATATTTGAACTAGCTATATTATAATAATGGAGGTATATCTAAGACCATCTTATCGACTTTATAGACAAGACTTTATGAATTTGATAATACATATTATGAATTAGGAAGCAACATAGGCAGTCAACGTAGAACTATCACAATAAAAATATTTCATATTTTTATTATTATATTATATTAAATAAGATGCCGAAGTTATTGATAGTATTATTGTGTTTAACTACAGTACGAGGCTGTTATTGGCAATCTGAGTGCCCGTATGACCTCTTTGCATCAAGGACTCCTTATGATGCAGTAAGAGGAGATATCAGAGACTACGCGACACCAGCAAGTAAGTCATTTCAAGTAGAACTATTCATTTTCTAACTCCTCCTTGTCTTTTCCGGTTAAATTCGCTGCGAAAATTGTATGGGTTACCCTTGTGCCACAGCCGCCGGGATGATCTCTCTCTGAACGAGAGTGCCGCTCATAAAATAAACCACTCTTGCGGCCTTTTATCGTAAAAATGGTCCGCGATCATAATTGCTTAGCCTAAATCCTAACTAATATTATAAATGCGAAAGTAACTCTGTCTGTCTGTCTGTCTGTTACTCTTTCACGCCAAAACTACTGAACGGACTTGTATGAAATTTGGTATACAGATGCTAGACCATCTGTATACCAAATTTCACCTGAGAAAGAACATAGGCTAGTTTTTATAGTTAGGATAACACATAGGCCATATTTTATAAAGTTTAACGCGGGTAAAACCGCGGGGCACAGCTAGTAATAATATAATACCATGAGCCAGAAAGAATAACAGTGCTACTAGTGCCTTATTGTTATAGCGGCAATAGAAATACATCCTCTGTGAAAATTTCAACTGTCTAACTAGAACGTTTCATGAGATACAGCCTGGTGACAGACGGACAGACAGACAGCGAAGTATTGTTATGGACAAGTTATGACAAGAATGTCGACATTATAACAATTATTTTATATACTGTCCGTGTTATGCATGTCCAAATTGGTGTTAATTTATTAATATTTTATTTTATTAGTTCGTTTTTCCATACATTTATTTTTTAAATTAGCTGTAAGTTATATTATTGGTGTCCAGGTACTCTAAAGTTGTAACTGCGAGCTTTACATCAATTGTCCGTGAGTTATTTTACATGGTTCCATCATAAAACCAGCGCTGCAACTGTTAATGTTGCATCTAGTGCTGAGATGGGACCAAATCGGACTCGCACAGATAAGAATTAAGGACTTATGTTTGTGTAGCTTTATATATATTATTATTATTATCTGTGTCAGTTTACTGAATAAATGGATTTTCTTTCTTCTTTCGAAGTCTTAGTAATAGGGGCCCGTTTTACCCTTTGGGTACCGAACCCTAAAAATTGAAGATTACTATACATACCTATGTAACATTTTAACGGAATTAATGAATTTAGAATATAAATATTTGTTTGGCCAGATTGCGAAGCGGTATCAGTTTGGTCTATCTACAGACATGGCAACAGGAACCCAGGCGATGGCACCACAGATGGTATGAAGGTAGTCGCACAGCTCAAAGATGAGATCATTGCCAGCTATGAAGCTGGAAGAAACGCGTTTTGTGCACAGGTAATTTTATTTAGGCCAGCGAAATGTGAATCTGAAGTTTGGTAGGTGCGCAAATATAATTATTCTTATTGTTCGATAAGCTATTTATCAATTCCCACATCTTCCGAGGGCTTGTTTTACAATGTTGGAACAATTTTGGATAGTAGGTCTGTTTTGTTTTTTGTATTGTTACAGACACTATATTCCTTTGTTTTACAAAGTCTTGTTTGATATTTTCATCCAACGGTTGTGTTTTAAGTTTGCTCCATAATATGTTCCTTTGGTTTATTAGTTTAGTTATGCTCCCATTTATCCAGTCACTTCTTGGCGGATTTAATATCTTGACTTTTTTTACTTTGCTCTTTGATATATTGTCCTATTATCGACAATATATCAAAGAGCAAAGTCTTTTCCAGTTCCTTATACTCAATATATTGTAGTTCAAGTTTTTCAATGTTTTGGTATAATTTTTTGTAGTTTATCGATTCGTATTCAATTTTATGTCTTGGTTCGGGTTTGCATTTTTTAACATCCAAATAAATCTGCTTATGATCAGATATACTTGAATCTATGATAGCTAAATGGAATATGTGATTCTTAAGGTTTGTGATTACATGGTCTAGAATAGTTTTGGTTTAGAACGTTTCTCTTGTACAAGACTGAAATGAAACTTGTGCAAATAAACCTTTTTTCTCTATAAATAATATAGTTTTTGCGACACTTCAAAGAAAAACCTGGGGATATGCTTTTATGCTATAAGACCACCAATTGTACCTACATAAATTGAAACTGAAATACATCTAAATTTTTATTCTGTGATGTGCAATAAAGTTTACCTATGCCTCAGATCAATTAAAAATATTTGATCTGAGACCTATCTATCTATCTATGGTGGTTATTTTATACGTAGTTATTTAGGGTAAAATTTACCTTGTGATACGCTAATAAATAGCTGTCCCTAAGTTTTCTTCCAAGTCTCTGTTTTTATGTAATCATAAAGATTTGTATTAGTTATATTTCAATGTAGGGGTGGGTTTTAAATATGTTTTTGACCGATCAAAATATTTAAATAATAATATCCTGGGACATTATTCATTATTCACACAGATAACTGATATACTACTTATATAGATAATTACACCCAGACTCAAGACACACAGACATGTACACAAATATCTATCTTGGGTGGAAATCGAATCCACGACCTGCGGCGCGAACGGCAAGTATTCACCGACCACGCCTACCGGCCCGTCAAATTTAATAATTTAGTGTATCGTATTTTTTTACCAGCCATCTTGTAATTTGATGGTCATTGATCCTGTAGATTTTTACATTGAAGTCATGGGATGTCAATTCGCAACATTTTCTCAATCAGATATGTTAAAATATCTACTGAGGACATGAGATACCTAAATGGCGCACTAGCATAGTCCGTTCCGTCCGTACTCTGTTATAAAGTCAGCGGGGCAGTTCTCTTTTGTAATTAAATGAAGTCATTTCAGTTAAATTAACGTGTTCAAAAGTTTAAAATAGAACAAGCTACTGAACTGTGGGAACTAACAAATTCAACGCTTTTTTAGGACATCGACGAACTCCGAAAGTGGACGTGGAACGAGACTCTAGAAACTACAACATACTACCTCTCGGGTACTGGGTACGAGGAGCTTTATGACCTTGGAAAAAGAATCAGGGAAAAATATCCTCATCTCCTTCAAGGTACTGAAGATGAGTACTACTTCAGACCAACCAATGAACAGAGAACCATCGTGAGTGGCGTTGCCTTTGTCAATGGTCTGACCGAGGGAGTTAATGGGCTAAACAATTTGGCAATCGACAGTGCGAGGGCAAGGGACGATGTTATCAGGGTAAGTTACATGTATATACTGTGACCAAATAGTCAAGAAGATGATGAATTCTTGATCTCATTTTTCTGGAAGATTTTACTGCCAATCAAGCCCAATTGGTAGCCGAGCAAATTATCAACCTTGTTAATCTGTTTCTCAAGCTGCAACCTGTGTACGATTGCACTCAAGGCTACGGACACCAAGATACGGATTGACGTCTGTTTTTAGAACTGACCAACCTGTGTTTCAGTTCTAAAAACAGACGTCAATCCGTGTTTTGGTGGGTGTGAAAGATTATTTTTAGTGATCTTTCCATTCAGGGAATGCACAGCGTTTCTTCGCTCTAATAGCAGCTTGACTGGGACTTCCCAAATCAAGCTGAGATTAGAGACCTTACATATCCTTACCTTACCTTATATACTGGACAAGTCTTCTTCTTCTTATCGTGTCGATGGCGAGAGTTAGATTTTATCTTCCCAAAATTGGGCAACGCTGATCGCTTTGGCTGAAGCGTAATTCAAGTCCTGAAGGGAACAAGAGCTGGACAAGAGGTACAATCAGATAAATGTGGCATACTTTGGGGTGACAGGCCGCACTCGCATTTATGCTATGGTCCTGCGTGTGAGTAAAGGAACATGGATAGGGTTTCTTCGCTTCGCTACGCTTCCAATACTCGTGGCATGTGATGCCATGTGTATTGGACGCATCCTAGGTTCTAATGGCTAAAACTACGCTTGAAGTCAAAAGTCAGAAGGTACGTGTTCCATTTCACGTGGAACATGGTACAAACGGGACCACCGGACCATAATTTCCGGGGCCAAGAGAAGTCCACGCCAGGTTAGGTTTAGTGGGTGAGTGTCCGACATACTCAACCGCAGACACTTTTTGCAGGAGATAAGCGTAGGCATTACCCCTGTCTAATAAAAAAAGGTTACGATTACTGCTTACTCATCATGTAGGCCGTAAGCTTTTTGCCGATCTGACAGTATTCTTTCTAGGCGTAGGCATTTTGCACCGGAACAGCATACCCGAGTTTCCAGGGCTCCTCACATCAGGGGCCAAGAGAAGACTTCGGCAGGTAATGATTAGTCGGTGCGAATTCAACATAATCCGCAGACTCTTTTTGCGGGTGGCATGCGTATGCATTGCCCCTGACTCATCAAAAACAAAAAGGCGTAGGTATTTTATTTTGATATACCTATGCCTTCTCTTTTCAACGATATTCGAATTATAGCTGCTGTTGGTACTGCCTTGTTTTTTTAGTACTTCGTGAATGTTTGCAGAAGCACGCACAGATAGCTGCATGCCTTCATTCGCAAAAAACCCCACCTATCCTTGTGACGAGTGAGAAACAGTCCCAACGGCATTTTATACCTCTTCCGTCTTGCAGATGTTCATTATGGAGATTTATTGAAAGATATCAGTCTCCATGGCAAATTGGACTTTTTATTTTAATTCCGATAAATTAAATAAATACGGTAAATGTTTTCTAAAATTAGTTCATTTTAATTAGCTGTAGCTAACAGTGTACTTTTCTTCTTGGCAGTTGTTAATTCCTGATTTTCTTTTCAGCCTTATGAAAATTGTGATCGCTATCAACAAGAAGTAAGAGGTGGACCAGTTCTAGCTGAACAACTCGATGCGTATTTCACTTCTTCTGAATACGTTGCTGTGAGTAATTACTAATCACTTATATCGAGTTAATGTATGTTTAATATTATTATAGAATCACAATGGGAAGTAAATACTACATTGATTTAGGGGTAGCATGTTCAAACGCAGAAAATGAGGTCCTGGTCCTTCAAATCCCGGCTCGAACCAAAAAGTGATTCTAGGATTTTTACGTAAAGAAAAGCTTCTCAATATCAGCCCGAAGTCATGGACCTAACCATGTAAAGCCGTTGGTCTTGTCCCTGACCACTTTCTGGTCGTGTCGCTAGTCATACTATCGAATCATGAGAGTGATAGAATAGGAAGTGTCTCTGTATATGCGCACACACTTGTGCGATATAAGTTGTACGGGTTGTACCGCGCAGATGGATTGTCTCCATTGGGACTGATGGCAAAATTCGATCAGGAGGACATTCTTAAAGTATATAAGTAGAAATGCAAGTTTGTTTGGTCCACTTTCATGCTTTAACTAGTCAATCGATCATGATGGAATTATACACTCACGTTGTCAGGGGTGCAACAAGCACATAGACTGGCTGGCTTCCTGCCTAGAGAGCGTAGGTTTTAAACTCTCCAAATTATTTTAATTCAACCAATTCAACTCTTGTCTTATTTGTCCAGTAGCAATAAGACCGCCTTTTTTAGGGACCTGTAGCCAAATGGCAAAAAATAGAGCCCTTATAGATTGGTCATGTCTGTCTGTCAGTCCGTCCGTATGTCACAGCCACTTTTTTCCGAAACTATAAGAACTATACTGTTGAAACTCGGTAAATAGATCAATTCTGTGAACTGTATTAAGATTTTGACAGAAAAATAGAAAAACTAAAAATTTTCGGGGTTGCCCATACTTAGAACTGAATCTCAATTAATTTTTTTTCATCAAACTCATACATTTGGTGTATGGCATGGTGGTCTTCAAAAATGATATTCAGGTTCCTAATATATATTTTTTTCTAAACTGAATAATTTTCGCGGTTTTTTTGTAACTTCTAAAATAAGAGAATAATAAAACTAAAAAAATATAGGATGTACATTACCATGCAAACTAGGCACGCGGTCAGTCCATTGATGGATGACCCCCAAAGTGGATTAAAATCTGAGCGTCTCCGTGCTTCGGATGGCACGTTATGCTCTCAGTTCCGGTTGAAGCCTTTAGGCAACATTCTTTAAGCCAAATCAGAGGCCTAATGCGCCCATTAGTCCTCTGACTCGATCAACTCTGTCACCAGGGTAACCACTGCCCATACGATAAAGAAGAAGAATTGAAGTAACAAAATTATGTTAATTATCACACTAATATTATAAAGGTGAAAGTTTGTGAGTGTGTGACTGCGTGAGTGTGTATGTTTGTTACTTCTTCACGTCTAAACGGCTGGAGCGATTTTAATAAAATTTGGTATGGATTTAGCTGACACCTTGGATTAACACATAGGCTATAATTTATTAAGTTTAACGCGGGTAAAACCACGGGGCATAGCTAGTATACTATAACCAAATTGCTGCGTCGGCGAACCGTGCTCCCATGTGCCGTCCATGTGAGTGTCGAAATCGATGCGTCGACGATTGATGCCCTATAATTAAATCGCTGTGTCGGCAACTCTAGCTCACTTCATGTGATTGCAGAACTCGATGCGTTGACGATTCGTGCCAGGCCGGGTGTCTTCTATGCAATTTTATATTCAGGTCGTGTTTAAGAGAGGTAGCGTTCATTCGCTCAAAGAGCAGTCCGACTGGGCAACTACCTTACAGAACACATTCCTTAATAATAACATTAATCATTTTTTTATGTTGTGTTTCCGAGTGTGAGTAAGGTCGCCAGAGCTCATTGGGGTGGGGGAAGGGTCAGCAACACTATCAGGTGACCCACTTGCTCGTTTGTCGCCCTCTGACATATAAAAATAAAGAAATAAATAAACGAAATGTGACTTGTCAAGTTACAGCGAAGTTACGAAAAAGAAAACTTTACCTGAAGCTTATTCAAAATGGAGCGAGGTCAAACTAAAGACGAAAATAATAACGTCCAAACTCTGCGATGAACCTGACACCATTCTTTACTACCTTTGGCTTCCCTCAGTTTTTGGTATCCGACAATGTCGTCACCGTCACGAGAATGTCTTCATCCTACTATCCGAAAACAACTGGTTTACCTGAACGTCTCATAAGGGTCAGCGCAGACAGAGAGGAGCGCAACGGAGAGGATTTTATTAAGGCACTAGAAAATCAACTTAAGAGCTTTATTTATTTTATTTATTTAAGGTCAACCAACAATTTTTACACGATACATTAATAAATTACATTAAATACAGGCAAATTATTAGGTGCAACAATTAATTAAAGGTTAACAGCACTAGTTACAGCTTAGAATTAATTAAGACTAGAACATTATATCTAATAACAAATATCAATAATAGAATTAAAATTACATATTATTATAAATTGAAGTATATGGCATTCATCATTACAAAAATTATAAGTATTTATTATGATAGTTAACTTAAACAATATGGAACACTTATTAAAGTAGGGAAAGCAATGAAATCACATTTGGCCCGTACCATTATTTATGAAGGCTTTTATATATTTACCCAAAGTATCATGATGAACATCTACCAAGTCACTGCAACCATTGGTGGCTTTACATAACCTCGCCACTGGCGAGTTTGCACCCAGCACTGTTGAGCTATAGGAATAAAGTGCATATATGCTTGAACCTGACATAAAATGCTCGCGCAGTCTCACGCATATAATGTTCAAGCATACATGCACTTTATTTAAATAATTTTAAAGTTGATTTTCTAGTGCCTTAATAAATTCCTCTCCGCTGCGCTCCTCTTTGTCTGCGCTGGCCCTAAGAACGCTCAAAAGGAAAATAGTATCAAAAAGATATTAGTATTTACCAACTTTTGTACCATACTGGATATATGACGTGTCATAATGACACACTTGCTTATGACGTCATGACATTAAACGTTTCCATGAGTAGATTTCAAATTAATGCTATTAATATAATCTTCAAAGAATTTTCATTGAAGTATTCGGAAAGGGAACTTGATAGATACTCCTTTTATAATTACTGAAACTAAGCCCATAATCAAATTAAAATTCAAAAATTTGACATTTGTGTGGAATCGCCTTTTTTACCCTACCGTGCAGTGCATGACGTGGCAGCTACTGAGAAATACTGTCATAAAACTCAGTAGGAATCCTGTTTTTAAATAAACATACGATTCACACGCGGCTAGTCTATGGATCTGGCTCTCTCAGGCTTTCTCTTTCTCTGGCTAGACGACTAAACGTCTCCATGAATTGGTAAACCTCCAATGCATGGAGACGCTTAGTTGATCTTATCTGTAATTATAGACAACAGTATTAGCTGTATATCATGGTCTTGTGGAATCAAGGTTGAGGTATAGTATCATGTGCTGGGGAAACAGTTACAATTATAATTGTCACAGAGCTTTCGTTTTACAAAAACGCGCTATAAGAACCATTGTCAAAATATCACAATGGGAATAATGTCGAGAATATTTTGTTAAATTAAAAATACTAACAGTACCAAGTCTATATATTTTCTTAATTCTTAGTAATTTTGCAAAATACATACACAGATATGAAACAAATGAAGAAAGACATCATAGAGAGAATACGCGAAGGAAAACTATTAAAAATAACATGGTTCCTAAATTAAATACTCCTTGGTACTGAGGGCATGAATGTTTAACAAACATTCATGCCCTCAGTACCAAGGAGTGGAATTATTTAATAAGTTACCAGAATCTTTGAAGGAAACAGTTTACAATACGAACATATTTAAAACAAGGTTGAAGGCCTTCCTATTGGAGAAGTGTTTTTATGCTGTGACGGAATTGTGATACCCAATTATAATCTTAATGTTATTTGTAATGTACTATTGTATCGTATTATTTTATTTTGTTGTTTTGTTATTATTTCAATTTATTGTTTTATCTATTGTATAATTTAATTAAAATGTATTCTATATGGATTCAAACACAATGCAAATTGTCAATGAGTAAATAAATAAATTAAGCTATGATAAAGCCTACCCGTGTGGCTTGATCAACTCATACATACGGACAATCATTAACAATTTCATTTTTTGAAATTTAACCTTTAATGTTTATATATTAAGACAGTGTTATTTCTGTAGATGCAAAGGGCTGTTCAAGAACGACTAGGAATATCAACCGAACTGAGTGCAGATGATGTTTTCTCCATCTACGAAACCTGCAGGTTTTACAGGACCTGGACGGAAACTTTGAGGGACCCCTGGTGTGCTGTTTTTACTGAAGAAGATCTGTTGGTGCTCGAGTATTATGACGATGTCAGACATTATTATAGAAATGGATATGGTTCATGGGTGAGTATGATTTTTAGTGTATTTTATTATTTCTAACTTGATACTTCTTACATAAACAACAACTTCAATGGTACAATGATGCAGTACAATCACTGAAATGCCGTTTCAAACAAGCATGTATCAATATAAAAGTCATTTTATTACGTTTGTACAGAGTTGTATTCACCGTGGCAAATTTCACTATATTACGGCTTTTTACCATATGCTTCGGCAGAGAACTGGAATGAAGTTCCTAATGGAATTCTGCTTGCGTTAGAAGTTGATTGATAGAAATCATCGTGCAAACTGTTATGCTTCTTCCATCCAACTTTCCTTCTCTCTCTGAATGCGTCTTTCTATTATATACGAGTGTTTTGTCCATGACAGTATCAAGATTTGAGCTGACGAGCATTATGCGTGTCCGGTTGTATATCCTGAGCTCTTGGAAATGAAATAGATAAATATAAAAAATATACGACTCCATAATCAAAATCTTCATGAACTGGAAGAGGTGATGAGTGCTCCCTTCCCACTTAGTGGATCGATAATCTTATGGGGATCAGAATGGGAAGCAGCTGAATGTGGGTAGTGCCATACTGGCAATTGAGCAGGTCTTTGGGAGAGGCCTTTGTCCCGCAGTGGACTTGTGTGAGACTTGGTGTCTTTCAGCTCCCATGATGAAATCTCCATCTTCATACCGATAAGAACATTCTTGCTGACGGACGTTTTTGACCACACACGTTTTATTCTCAATTTTTATTCAATGCGTCTCTTCCCACCTTAGCTGCATGGACACTTTAAGGTTTTGACAATTTCTGGTACAAAAAACATCAATCATAAACATTAAAGTACAAATTTAAGTAAAAATTTTTTATTTACTTTGCACGGATGCTTTGAATACATCCATTCTATTCGTGTATAGTGCGCGTTTAAACTATATCACTACACATAAGAACTTATTTTGCTTTGCTTATTAAAAACTTGTTTTCTCTTTAGCCCGGTAATACTGATTATACCAGAGGAAGCAGGCTCACCTATATACTTATGGATTTGTATCTAAAGTATGAAATTCGTCCGGCAAGCTACAAGGCATAGTGGCTTAAAAAATTCGCTTTTCCAACACTCACACTTTTTTATTTAAATACCATGATCCCGGTTTTGAATCCTGGTCGAAGCATAAATTGTTACTAAGATTTCTCTGTTGAGATATTTCTTTAGCGGCTATTGTTACTTGGGTATGTCATGTTTCTAATATCTCTCTGGTGTTAACCGTCTCATCGGTTTTCAAAAGAAAGTGAAAGAGTGTGCAAGCCGTCATGGCAGAAATTCCGGTACAATATTATCAATACCTTTGTCTTTGTTTCCAGATTAACATAAACCTCGGAAAATTGCCCTTGAAAGATTTCTACGACAACTTTGAAGCTGCAGTTCAGGGTCAAGGCAAGAAGATAGTTTCCTACTTCTCCCATGACACAATGTTGGAGATGGTAATAGCAGCTATGGGTCTGTACCAGGATGACTACACTCTGCAGGGTACCTATGTGGATCCCAACAGGCTGTGGAGGAGTAGTTTTATTGGCGTTTTTAGTGTAAATGTCATGGGAGTTTTGAACAGGTATCTGATGTATATTTTTGGTTAACGCGAATTAGATTTTAATCAAAATTAGGGCCAAGTCTGATTCGCTGTAATGAAAAAATGTTAACAAAACGCTGGATAAACGCTTCCCGTGAACAGAGAGGTGAGCTGATTTGGGTCTAGAAACCAGCATACCCATACAGCGTGGCAAAGCGGCCAGCTTTCTGGGCACTTTACCTCCCGGCGATACGGGTGCCGATAAACTCGGCACCCAATACTTAAGTTATAGAAGGCATTAATTAAGTTGTAATTTATAAATTATTATTATATCTTATCTTATCCTTTTCATTATAAATTATTTTTGTTAGCAGAAATTAATTTCCGCTTTGGTATATTTTTACAAAGTGTTCATTGTTTTGCAGGTGTGACGAGTCAGGAAGCGTAACATACCGAGTCCAAATATTTTTAAATGAAAAGCAGACTTCCCTTTGTCCCCTGGAAGGCTGCACCTGGCAAGAATTTGAAGAGAAATTCCAGGAATTCACAAATTCTAATCTAAACTTTTGCAATATTGATCCAGTATCTGTAAATGTAGTGAACCAGACAAGAGCAGACTATAACTAGGAGAGACTACAACATCACCTATACACCTCTATTTGTTCTTTAGATTGGAATACAATCTGTAGCAATGTATGACTTAAATAGTCAAATAGTCATTTATTGGTAAGATTTCTTACATGTCATGATAATGATTATAAAAAAATATTTAAATGTCTAAATAATGTCAAAATATGTCAAAAATATACTACAAACTAAATTTGAGTCAAATAATTAATACTTTTTCAATAACATAAATAAAAAATAGGTCACAACATAGTCAGCGAGTCAAAATCATAAATTACATTTTATTATGTCAAAATATTAGATTTGAAATGTATAAATTCATCAATGGAATAGAACGATTGCTCGATAAGCCACCGTTTTAAAACTCATTAAGGTTGGGGCACTTGATATGCTCATTGGTAGTTTAATATACACTGTGCAGCCCATAACATGAGTAGTTTTGGACGTATTAGTCAGTGTCCTCGGTACCGACGTCAGCTTATTGCTATGCCGTGTGCAATAGGTGTGTATCTCACTCCGCTTAGTATGAAGATCTATGTTTACCCTTACGTTCACTGCAACTTGGTACAGCACTATTGAAGGTATAGTCATAATACCCAATTTTTTAAATTGTGGCCTTGCGGATACGTCTTGTGTTATATTAACTATTGCTCATATGGCACGTTTCTGCATTCGGAATGCTCGCTCCCAGTCTGCAGCACGTCCCCACAGCTCCGCACCATATTGGAGCAGCAAATGCACTGTGTCAAAATAACATGCGCGAACCTCTCCCACTGACACTATCCAACGCAATCGGCCGACGGCGAAACATGCACTCCCCAATCTTCCGCAAATTTTATCTATATGGTTATCCCACTTGAGACACTTGTCAATCACGAACCCTAGGAATGTAGTTGTTTCAACTTGTGCAATGGTCACTCCACTCACCGATACCGTCAGAGGTCTTTGTGACAGTACAAAGTGAATAAAATGAGTTTTTGCTACGTTGAGAACAAGTCCATTCATACGGAAACACTTGCCAAGCTGGGCAGCTGCTTTATTAAGCTTTTCCTCCAAATGTTCAACCGGCCGCGACGTCATTCGCGTACATCAGTATTTCAGCTTCAGTTACGGCACGCGGCAGATCATTTAGGAGCAACGAAACTAAAATGTTGGAGACCGACGAGCCCTGTGCCACACCTATCATCGACTTTAATGGGTCTGATCTTTCGTTGCCCCCGCAACTCACCACCACTTGTGACTATAGTTATCGATGCGATCCTTTTTCCCTTACCTTTAAAAAGTGGTGAAATTTTAGTATGTTTTAATGGTGCCGGAAATTCTTGAGTGTTCCTCGCTAATTATTGAAAATTGACACTAGTAGTATTCTATATTTACATGATTCTAAGCCATACAATACAAAATTGTTGTTGACAATACAAATATGTCAGCAAAGGCGTATGACCAAACTGAGGGTTAGCATTGCTGCTTATAGACGATAACTCTCTGCATATAAGTTAGCAGCAATGTTTGGTATCTTTTATAAACTTTATCAGTATTTTTGATACTGTCAAAACACTACTGTAGTGCACAGTTTATTCCGCAGCCTCCAGCCTATATAAGGAGTAGAAAGTTTCTCTGAAACTAAACCGTATGATCGGTTCGAAAGATTTAAGGATGAGAAGATTAACGCCCTGGCAGTGGAGAGAGACGCGATGATTGCGCAAAATTACTTATCTATCTATTACATTTATATTTATTCAAATAGTGATTTCATCTGTAACAGTTGCTATAGTTCTTTACCTTGCTTCTGTCTCTTCGAGAGAGAAATAAACTTAAAAGCCGAGATTCTTTGCAGATTTAAAATTCACAATAATTACTTAAAAGATATTGATGGGACTTCTAAAATTTTATCAGTGTAACATATTATATGTTTTAGCATGAAACTTAAGTAAGTTAAAAGTTGCAAGACGTATGTGTTTTGAAATAATTATTTAAAGTAGTATTTTGTCATAATTTTGTATTCTGTGTGACTAAGTGAAGTTTATTTTTGTTTTTTACGAATATAGAATGATTAAGATGCCAACTGTATTGTTTTATTCAGTACATATTCGTACAAAAATTTGCATGGTATAGACGCCAGCACATCAAGCCACCACTATCTGTCAAATTTCCTCAATTGAAAGTGCAGTGTCACGGAGTTGAATGATATAATTAATGTTAGCCGTGGGGTTTCTGGCCTAGAAATAAAAACAGGGCCACCCCATACCATCCTATGTCGTAAAAGGCGACTAAGGGATACACCAGGTCATCAGCAGCGCCATCTGAGTGCTAGCCTAGCTACCAACTAACCGCGGTCGCCAACTCGCATGTCAAGCGCGGTGACTTGGCCTTTGGAGGAGGCCTATGTACAGCAGTGGACGATATCAGGCTGATGATGAGGAACGCCTGAAACTCTACAATGCGCAGTACCACGTAGTTGCATTATAAGAAACGCTGGAAACTCTTCAAAGCGCCATCACAGAGTTGCATGATGTTTAGAAAGCTTGGATTTCTTCAAAGCGCTCTTGCGCCACGAATAAAAAACCGGCCAAGTGCGAGTCGGACTCGCCCATGAAGGGTAACGGCAAGTATTTCAGTTGATTAAATGAAAGCTAAATTGTGGTTTACGATTTATGCCGTAATAAAAAAAAACTACTTTCTAGATTTTCGTTGTTAGTTTGCATACATCATATATTTTTTAGTTTTATCATACTCTTATTTTAGAAGTTACGGGGGGGGACACTCATTTTACCACTTTGGAAGTGTCTCTCGGGCAAACTATTCAGTTTAGAAAAAAATGATATTAGAAACCTCAATACCATTTTTGAAGACCTATCCATAGATACCCCATATGTATGGGTACAATGAAAAAAATTTTTTTGACCTTCAGTTTTATGTATGGGGAACCCCCAAAATTATTATTATTTTTTTATTTTTGTATAAAAATCTCAATGCGGTTCACAGAATACATCTACTTACCAAGTTTCAACAGTATAGCTCTTATAGTTTCGGAAAAAAGTGGCTGTGACATACGGACGGACAGACAGACAGACATGACGAATCTATAAGGGTTCCTTTTTTGCCATTTGGCTACGGAACCCTAAAAATGGGTATATCAGCGCTCATTTACAGAATTAACAAGGCACACGAAGTCTACCAGAGGCGACAACAGAATGAAAAAAAAAATAAGTCAGTACCCCAACAGCAAGTCGAACAGTTACCGTAAGTGGCACCCGTTAACGAGTATTATGGGTGGGCCAGCCATCGCCACCTAGATCTCCTCCTAGATCGCGTAAAGCAGTCAATTCTCTTTCCTTGGTTATGTCCCGCGCAGATGGCTCTTCTGCATTGAAACTGGCCGCCATCAGCAAAATTATTTATTTATCACCGAGTTAATGTCAACTTTTGCTCAACCAAACATACGGGTCTGTTGGCATGGTTGGTAAAATATTGCTTTTCACAACGCAGGTCATGGATTCGAGTCCCACCGAGGATAGATATTTGTGTGCATGAATATGTCTGTTTGTCCTGAGTCTGGGTGTAATTATCCTTATCACAAAATAAAAGTAGAATATGTAATATGTCAGCCATTTGGTTTCCATAGTACAAGCTCTGCTTAGTTTGGGATCAGATGACCGTGTGTGAATAATGTCAAAGGATATTATACACACGAATTCGAGTTCTGGATGGGAACGGCGCTTTGTGATTGGTAAAACTTATCACGCCATCACGACGGTAATCAATCATGGCGTTGCATGCCTGTCGAAAGATCGAACTCGTTTTTTGTAAACTCATACTAAAGCTCCTGATATCTTTCGGGCCAGGGGTGAATGCTTCACTGCGGAAGCGACCTGGACTCGGCCCAGCATACACTGGAAGAGTGCCCGGCCTGGGAGGCCGAGAGGCGAGTCCTGGTCGCAGAGATAGACGGGATCTGTTCCCACCAGCGATCGTAGGCGCGATGCTGGCGGGTGACTCCACCAAATGGGACGCCATGATCTCATTCTGTGAGGCAGTTATGCTCCAGAAGGAGGCCGCCGAGCGGGTACGGGAACGATCGGAACCCCAAGCCCTCCCAGGATACGTGTCCCGACCATCTGGGACATGGCGCAAAAGGGGGGGCACCGGAGCAGCATACCCGCGTTTCCGGGGCTCATACCGACATACCCACCCGCAGACACGTTTTGCGGGTGGCATGAGAAGGCATACCCCCAGCCTTATTAAAAAAAAATGGGTTGAATGCTTGACTTTCACGCCGCTGGTCGTGTGTTCGATCCCACCCAGGACGGATATTTGTGTGCATGTACATGTCCGTTTGTCCTGAGTCTGGGTGTGATTATCTATATAATCGTATCGTATATATTTGCAGAGGAAAAGTAGTGTAGTAGGCGTAAAAGAGTCACAAACATACATCCATACATCTATACTCACAAACTTTCGCATTCATAATATTAGTAGGATGTGTACCTCTAGCAGTTTTGTCAGTGCACGCCGGAATAGCTCGCAGATCAGTCATCTGATTGCCATAGTACATGCTGTGCTTAATTTGGGATCAGATGGTATGTGAATAATGTCCCTGGATATTTTTAGACTCAAGGCTTATGCTTATTGCGTACATGACTCGGTGACTTAGTTGCACTCATCGGTTTGTAATGAGCTCAGGGATATGGATATAAGGCTAATACTGTAAGTTTGTTGTGTACTGTGTGGCTCACGGCATATTATATCGCCACCCCATCTCAAGCCGAGGGTGGCGTAGAATTCGACCCGAGGGAATATTTGCCAGAGAACGGGCAGCAGCGTCTCTCTGTGTACTATGACCATCATACTGCGATCGACAACCTGTCTGCCAAGCGTGGCAATTATGGCATATCTCTCCAAATGATGGACACAACTCCATTGTGGAAAGCTTTTGGGGAGGCCTTTGTCCAGCTGTGGACGTCATTCGGCTGACATGAGACTGTAAGTGTCCGTAGTACCATGAAATTCGGCTGGAATTTGGCTTTGAACGATCTTTGTGTAAAGTATAGATTAGCTTGTGCTTTGGTAGTAAAAAGCTCAAACCTTTAAATAAAGTCAAATTTGTGACTCATGTAGTCATTTTGTTTATCATCATTACAGCTGTAATAAGTTCACTGCTGGACAAGCCTCCCTCAAGAATCATCCTGAGGGGATATGCTATAATCGCCACGCTTGGCAGGCGGGGTGGCGATCGCAGTAAGATGGTCATAGCAGTTAGAAGGAGGCTGCTGCCCGTCCTCTGGTAGACATTCCCTCGGGTCGACTTCTACGCACCCCCACGGGACGAGATGGGGTAATGATATTCTGATTCTGATATTCGTCGCAGTCACCATTTATTTATAATTTAAGTGTATTGTTTTGTGATTTTTTATATATTTACAAGTAGGTATGTGTCTGTGTACTTAAGCCATTAAAATAAGTAATTTGATAGGTATGGGAATATATCAAAATAAAACTTCAAAGAATAGTATTTTATGACAACGATATATCGCTTTATTAGATGTCAAAATGAGGGTAGGAGAGAAACGCGCGCGCCGGCGGCGGTGCGGGGGTGGGGGGCGTGTCTCAGTCGATCAAGCGCACGCGCAGCCCGCACGCTTCTCCCCTCGCTCGCACTCTCGATACATACTCCACGGTAATAAATAATATAAATAAATATCAACAAGTTACAAAATAGCCTTTCGTAAAAAGATTAGATCACTAAAGTGTATATTTTTTTGGTTGGCTTACAAAATGTTTTTTTTTTTACAGTTTTTCGTTTCACGCTTTCGTAACACGTATTCAACTGCTATGTATAAAAAATTAAGTTACATTTCAACGAAAAATCTGTACAGTCCGTTTTTGTTTTTGTAGTGGAACGTTTAGAAATCTTCGGGCGCCAGGTCGAACCTAGGTGGGAAGGTACCGAAACCGTCACTGAAGCCGGGACGTTGGCGCTGGGGCTGTAAATTGAAAGAAAAACAAATTAGAAACTTACTAACACCGCTAATACAAGAAAATAATGCACGCGGGGTACATGCTGGGATATCTTTTTCAAGAATTATAGATGCAAGAAAATAATTAGGAAGTATTGTGGTGTTTTTTTTTCAGGTACTATTCTAGAATGAGGACTGCACTGCTCATAGTGCTGTAGGTGGCGTGCATAGTATTGCCAACTTACATAGTACTCCAGTGCTGATTTAGGGACGCCCTTTAATGGACGCCTGAATGAAAGAATAACGCTTAATACCTCGGATTTATATTGAAGATTTAGAAAAGCACTAAAGGTGATAACTTACCGCCGGACTGACTCCTCTCGCAGCGGAACCCGCACGTCCCTTGCCACGGAATTTGCTGATAGCCTGTTCGGCCAGGTCTGCCCTTTCTTCAGCCTCCTCAAGCTCTTGCTGAGCCTTGCGGAATTTAGCCAAGTTGAGGGCGGCGATTTCTTCGGCCTCTTCGATCTGCCTCTTGTATGTCTTGATCTTCTGTTGCAGTTTGTCGACCAGGTCTTGCATGCGTTCGTGGTTCTTGCGGTCCTCCTCAGCCTGGAAGGTGAGCTCCTTGATGCGCCTCTCGGACTTGCGGAGGTTCTTCTGGGCATCGGCGTGTCTCCTCTGTTCACCGTCAAGCTCGTTCTCGAGCTCCCTCACCCTCTGTTCAAGTTTCTGGATGGCCTTCTTGCCTCCCTTAAGGGCGTTGGCTTCGGCCTCGTCAAGCCTGACCTGCAGTTCCTTGATCTGTTGCTCAAGAGCCTTGCGGAGCTTCTCCTGGGTCTGTGCGTGATCCTGTTCAGCGCGCAGCTCGTCGGCAAGACGGGCGGCGTCAACCATGGCCTTCTTGGCCTTCTCCTCGGAGTTCTTAGCCTCGTTGAGGAGCTCGTCGAGGTCGGAGTGCAGGGTCTGCAGTTCGGACTCGAGTTTCCTCTTGGCGGCAGACAAGGAAGCGCTCTGGGCGGACAGTTCGTTGAGCTGTTCGTGAGCGTCGCTGAGTTCCTGTTCGGCTTGGCGACGGGCGCGGTCGGCCTGTTCCAAGAGGGTACGGGACTCTTCGAGCTCGTTCTGGAGGGCGTTAGCACGGCGTTCTGAGATGCCGAGCTGCTCACGAGCATCGTCGCGGGCACGCTGTTCCTCTTCCAAAGCGGTCTGCAGGTCCTTGATCTGTCCCTGGTAGCGCTTGATGTTCTTCTGGGCCTCAGCGTTGGCCTTGTTGGCGTGGTCGAGAGCGATCTCGAGCTCGTTGATGTCAGCCTCGAGCTTCTTCTTCATGCGCAGGGCCTCAGCCTTGCCCTTAGCCTCGGCTTCGAGGGAAGCCTGCATGGAGTCGAGGGCACGCTGGTGGTTCTTGCGTGTGTTCTCGAATTCCTCCTCCTTCTCCTGGATGCGCCTGTCGATCTCCTGTCTGACCTGGGAGAGCTCAAGCTGGGCACGCAGGACCTTGTTCTCTTCCTGTTCGAGGGCGGACTCAGCCTCCTCAAGGGCGGCCTGGAGTTCGTCCTTCTCAGCCTCAAGGCGCTTCCTGGCCTTTTCAATCTCGTGGATGTTGCGGCCACCTTCACCGATCTGGTCAAGCAAGTCCTTGACTTCGTCAGCGAGGTTCTTGTTCTCACGGCGGACAGCCTCAAGTTGTTCCTGGCCTTCTTCGTAGGCACCCTTGAGACGGAAGAGTTCGGTGGAGTAGTTGCGGCATTCCTTCTGACTGGCATCAAGCTCGGCGGCGAGGTCATCAACCTTGAGCTTCCATTCTCCAATGATCTTGTCGAATGCCTTCTGTTTCTTCTCAGCGGCGTTGGCAATGGCGGTGGCACGGTCGACCTCGAGCTGCAGGTCTTCAACCTCGGTAGCGAGGCGCTGCTTGGTCTTTTCGAGAGCAACAACCTTCTGGTTGAGGGATTCGATGGTCTCCTCGGCTTCGGCGAGACGGGCCTGGAGCTTGCGCTTGGCCTCCTCGAGTTCCTCGGAGCGGGCAACGCCCTCGGACTCGTACTTGGAGCGCCAGAGCTGAGCCTCGGCGTTGGCCTTGGAAAGCTGGCGTTGCAGGTCAGCCTTGCCTTCAGCCTCCTCCTCAACCTGTTCGCGGATGTTGTCCAGGTCGTGCTCGAGGTTGCGGAACTTGCCAAGAAGGGTGGCGCGTTCCTGTGGAAGAATATTTTTTATTAACTTTTGTTCTAATAAGGTATAATTTCATTAAAGTTTCTGTATGACGAATGGCTTACCCTAGCCTCCTCGTCGGCGAGCCTCTTGGTGTCCTCGAGCTGAGTGGTGAGGGACACCTTGATCTTGGAGAGCTGAGACACCTGAGACTCGGCCTCCTCCAACTGGCGGAGCAGGTCAGAGTTCTCGATGGACAGCTTCTTCTTGGCGGCATCCAGGTCATTGAGAGTGCGGTTGGCCTCATCAGCCTTGCCCTGGGTCTCGTTGAGCTGGTGCTGCAGCTGCTTGACGATCTTTTCTTGGGCAGCCTGTTTCAAAATTATAAATTTAGTTTACGAAAAGATTAGGATGTTAGTTGAAACTGCAAATATTCACAAAAAATGTTGATGTCAACTTGATATTGTTATAAATACTGTAAGGATTAATTGTTTTAAGTTAGTAAAAAGTAAAACACTTCTAAATGTTAAATGTTGATCAAGTATTAAATATTAAACAATATAATTTTTGATAGGTTTTGCTACCACAATTCTAAGATTATATTCATGCATTTGCAGGTTTGGCTTTTTTGGCATTTTATTGTATTAATAAGGACGCAAATATAGTGTTTATGCAGTTTTAGCTTTCATGCTACACCTAACCATATGATTTTATTAGTATAATTATTATGATGATATTAATTTCATGGAATGGAAGTGTTTTCATGTGTCGTGTTTTATATTTATTCTTCTTTGATTTAATTAAGCCACAAAGCGAAGCCCTGTCAGGCGTATGCCAACAATTTCTTTTCATCCTTTGTACCTTTTCGTTGGACAAGTGGTCGAGTCCGGCACGAAGGTCATTGACTTCGCTAAAGTACTGAGAGCGTTCCTTCTCAGCCCTGGATAGATAGATAACGACAAAACAATTTAATACTCCGTTATAAACTTTCCAACATGGGTAGGGGTAGAATAATAAAAGTCGTCGGAGAAGAATCACAATGGCATGTGATGTGTGCAGTGGGTCGATTCAGGTAAAGGTTCCATGCAAGGATCACCCCAGGCGGTACACATGCCTCTACGGACGACATGTTACCTTTTCTCTTGCTACTTGATCGACAGCCGCACGAGTGTTGTTAAGCTCGTTGTAGCATGACGCGCGGTCATGTTCAGCCCTGAATGTTGCATTAAAGTTCAGTGAATGTAATCTCTAAATTTAATTCGGTCATAAATCCATCAATCCCACATGTATCCGTAGACCGATTTCGATGAGTCACGCGTAGGCGTGAAGAAAATAAATTATTTATTACTTGAGAGACTCAAAATAAATATATTGCAGTACTTACTTGGCCTTGAGCTTGTTGAGTTGGTCGAGCTGCTCACCCATCTCCGAGACGGCATCGTTGTGCTTCTTGCGGAGGTTGGCGAGGGTAGACTCGTGCTGGATGTTGGCCTCTTCGAGGTCGCGGCGGAGCTTGCTAAGCTCAGCCTCGCGCTTCTTGTTGAGCTCGATCTGAGCGGAGGTGGCACCACCGGCTTCCTCAAGGCGCTCACCCAGCTCTTCGAGTTCGCGGGCGAGGTCGGCACGCTGTTTCTCGGCCTTGGCACGGGCTTGACGTTCGGACTCAACCTCTTCCTCGAGCTCTTCGATGCGACCCTGGAGCTCCTTGATCTGTTTCTGGAGCTTGCTGACAAGGGACTGTTCATCCTCCAACTTGGCGGTAAGGGATGAGATCTCCTTGTCCTTGCGCTGGATGGTCTGTTCGAGCTCCTTCTTGTTGCGCTCGAGGTCAGCGACAGCCTCCTGAGTCAGTTTGAGGTCACCCTCAACCTTCCTCCTCTGCTTCTCTACATCACCGCGCAGTTTCTTCTCGCGCTCCAGAGAGTCTTCCAGTTCATCAAGGGTCTGCTCGAGCTTCTGCTTAACCTTGTTGAGGTGGTTGACCTTGTCCTCGGCGGCCTGGAGTTCCTCACCGGTCTTCTGGTTAGATTCACCCTGGAGTTTCTTCTCCTTGTTCAACTTGTTGATGAGCTCATCCTGGTGGGCGATCTCGTCGTTCAAGTTGCGGATCTGGTGGTCCTTGGTGGCCTTGTCTTGTTCGGACTTTTGGACGGAAAGCTCCAAGTCCTCAACATCCTTCTTCAGGCCGGAGACTTCCTGCTCCAACTTCTTCTTAGCCTGGAAGAGCTGGTTACGGGCATCCTCCTCCTGGGTAAGGCGGTCCTGGGTGTCCTACAATACAAAGTATTCATGTCAGTAGGATGATCAAATACTATTTAGAAATAGGTCGAATCTGTTTCATATCAATTCACACTTTATAGATTGAGTTACAAACTATTAAAGTTTTGCAATAAAATCCTTTTGGATACACGGGTGCGGTTATTTTAAACACGATTCAGCTATTTCCTATGTATACACAACGTGTTTATTTAAAGAATCTCATCAAAAATATCCTGCAACGAGTTTATTCACATTACAGTTTCTAAATTATGTTGATGTTTATCTTCTACAGCTACATTTAATTAAAATAATAATTAGGTGCAGTTTTGCATCTCGTTAACTTTTCACGACCTACATATTATTTGTTATTTTAGTTTCAGTTACACATTCCAAAATGATTCACTGTGTAAAGAAAATCTTTTTTTAATTTGAGGTACGATTAAAGGCACTGTATTTCACTAGGTAAAGGTAATAAGATGGTAGGTACTCACCCTGAGCTGGGTCTCGAGGTCAGCCTTCTGCGCCGAGAGCTTAGCAGCGCGCTCCTGGACTTCGGAGAGGTTACCCTCCTTGCCCTCAACAGCGGCGAGCAGAGCGGTCTTCTCCTCGAGGAGCTTGGCGTTAAGGCCCTCAAGTTCCTTGCGGAGCTTCTCTTCCTTTTCGAAAGCCTCCTGGGCCTTCTGTGCCTTCTCCTCAAGTTTCTGTAATATCATGACGTCTTTAGTATCCTCGTTCCATTCAGCCACGTGAAATGTTGTCGCCATTGTTTATTGATTAAGTAAATATAATTAATTAAAACATCAATAAAAAAAGTAGGAATGCAAATGTGTTCGGTTCGTTCGAAAGTGTAGGGTAGGTGGTGCGCGCGCCGCCGACCACTTCGCTACTGAACCGCGCTGGAGAATTCCAGCGGGTTGCGTGGCGCCCACGCTACTTTGTCCGCATGGAGTAAACGCGCGGAGGGGGCGGGTTCCAGAAATGGCGCAGCACCTGCTGCGGTGTCGCGTAACCGACAGGTGGGCGCGGTCGGATCTATTTATGTTACCTGAATCACGCGGCCTATATCCGTGTATAAGGTGGGTTCTATATGATCAAATTAATAGCACAAGTGACGATGGACACCTACCGCCATCTCATCCTCGACACGGGTGACGTTGAGGAGGGGCTTGACCTTCTGCCACAGTTTCCACCAGGGCCAGGTGCGGAGTTGCAGGTACTTGCGCAAGTTGCGCTGGACAACTTGGAGAGCCAACCTATGAAAATAAAAATAATTGTTAAGTTCCATGCGATTCTAAATATGGAACTGTATATCTAGACTTTAATGCAAGGAATGCTTACCTCTGTTCCTGCAGCTTCTTGTATTCCTTACGGGACAGGTAACCACGGATGTAGGCCTGGAGCCACGAGACGATCTTGGACAACCTGTCGTCACGCAACTCTTCCATCTGACCCAGGACACCAGCACGGAAGAACACCTGCTCGTACATGGTAAGTGTTAGCGAGAAGAATGTGTTGCGCGAATCATAAGCAACATATTCTTTGATTATTGCAATTAACAAAAAAAGCATAAGAATACCAAAGAGTTCACATAAAAGTAGGTATCCAATTAATTTTAGTCATTATAATATTTGATAACCATCTTCTAAGAAGACACTAAAACACACAACAGAACGATAGTCAGAAAAGATAGGATTATTTTAGTTAATGCGTCATGCGATGAAGATAAAGACGGAGATTTAGTATTGTGTAGGTTGAGTGTGTCATGCTGGCATTCTACCTTAGTCTTTCCAAGTCTGAAAGACTCCGAATCCAAGCCGGTATGTTCGAGAATTTTCTTTGTAGCAACCTCAGGTGAAATGGGTTCTTTGATGAGGTTCGGGCACAGAATTTTGTATCTGCGTTATGGAGTACAAAAATGATAACAGTGTTTATGTGTATGTTGAGTGAGGATAGAGGAACACAAACAGGAGTCTTAGTAGCTTGGACTCCATGGGTGAGCACGTATGGGTTTAAAGTCAAATTATGACACCAGTTACATCAGGTGCTCAATTCGACGAAGCATATTTAAGCTTTGTGATTCACCAGGTGTTTTGAACCACTCGTCTCAAACAGCTAACTACTTCAGGGATATAAAAAACATGCCTTGGTGTGACCCAGACGATAGGACTCCGGGTCCAAACCAGTTGCATCCAGGATGACTTGGGCGACTTTCTTAGGGTCGGATTCCTTTTCCACAGCTTTAGGGTTCAGGATCTTGTAGCTATATTATCAAAATATATGGAAAAACAATGAGGGATAGTTGTGATATTATTTTCATACGCATACCATTACATAGATATATTGTATACAATTAGTGTCTAGTAGGAGGGTAACTTGATGGAGATACAGGGTAACTTTGAAATTCCATAATTTTTTCATTTAATTTGGAAATTTCATTGGATTTGGGTATATTAAATGAAAAGGAATTCAATGACCAGATGACCATATCTAGATTGAATGAGGACTATAGGTGCATACCATTATTGACAACTAAATACATGAGAATAAAAATATGGTATGGAGGCAAACCATGTCGGATCTAAATACCAAAAATTCTATTTCTTATAGATTTTTCAAAAGTTCGGTCAACTAGCATGCTACACCATTCGAGGATGGTATCAACTTCTGCCTTGCCTTTGTGTGACCAATACGATAGCTTTCAGGGTCAAGACCGACTGCCTCCAAACACTTAGCAGCGGCGACTTTGGGATCTTTTTCAGCAGTCATGATGGCAGGCGCAAGAATCATGTAACTGTTTAATAAATAATATATGTAATTTCAAACTTCATTATTATCACACATTCATCTTTCAGAAAACATGTCAAATATACCTTGATAAAAATTAGGACGAGTCTGAAGAGTTTTCAAAATAAATTTATATCGTATTAGTCATAGCTACACGAATGTCTGATGACGTCAATCATAAGTCAGCAGAAGTACCAGAATTAAATCGTGCCGAAAATAACAGACTCCAAAGAATTTTGTTTAGACTTGCAGACCAAGGATATAGATGTGTCCATATAACATAAATAAACTTTCATGTAAAAATAAGTAAAGGTAATTTGATGACTGTATCACTATAAACATTGGCGGCGCTCAAAAATAGATTATGTTGAATCATGGTTCTGGAATCTTACCGGAGCTTGAAGTCGGGGTAGACCATCCTGTTGGGGAAACCTTTACGGCAAATACGGATGCCTTCCAACACACCGTTACAGGTAAGCTGGTGCATTACCAAGTGAGAGTCGATAAGACCTGTGAGAGAAAGAAACATAACGGGATTGTTGAAAATACGAGTAGTAGAACTTTAGTAAGTAACTAAGAAATTTTTCAGAAATAATTAGAAATATTTTGTATATTCAGCTGCAACAGAATAGAATATAATAGAACAGCTAAAGTTAACAACTCTGGTTTAAAAAAAATTAGTTACATCTGAGTTACTCCGTAAAACAGAGAATAAACAGATATATCTATCCTTATTTTAGGGACCTCTGATGTTGCAAACAGTGTTCACTCAGCCATAGGCTTGAAACTCTTAACACCCCCTTTTTAAGGCAGGAGTTAGAAAATCAAGATTTTAAACACAAAGAATGTGAATACTTAATAACCATTTGGTTTAAAATATAGAAGTATTTGATTACTCACCGGCCTGCTTCAATTCGTTGGGAATGATACAACGGACGAAGTGAGGCTGGGTAGACCTCAGAGTAGCCATCAAGTTGTTAAGTTGTTCCTGAAGATAACATTTTATTAGAAAACGACCTTATGCCACTGAAATCCACATATAAAGCATTCCTTCTTAATGCAGCTTTTTTACATATTCGATCAAATAACATACATTTTCTTACAAACTATGAAGATAACTTCTGTACGAATGCGTTCGCAGAAACTATCTCAAACACAGATATGAAGCAACACGCAAATGAAATGCATTTTAAAGTATTGATGATAATGCTTGCAAATGAAATCACACAAATATAGTTAGCTACAACATAAAAACACAATTACAAATACTATTAGTACATATACAGCGGCAAATGAAGCAAAGTAGAATATTTTAAGTAACTTCTTTGCGGCTAAAAAACTTTCGAGACACACTTCAGGAAGTATAGTGCATCTACAATGAATGATAAATATAATACATCACTGTATAATATTTATTGTATTATTTATGAAATGAATGGTATTACCTGAATTACTCCAAGTATCAAAACTACAAAATAAACTCAAAATCCGATGCAGATCTACATTCATGTATTTCTTCCACATCAGGGTTGATAGAAATGATGAAAAACAAAACGAAATCATCACAAACTTTATACTTCTATATACCTTGTAGGCGGAGGAGACAGTAGCGAAACCACCACCCTTCTTACCGCGACCTCCTATGGATGCACATTATTAAGCAAAAATTATTACACAGACATTCACAATGACGCCACTAGGACTCTGCAATACTTGTAGACAATACACTTGCGGGACACGATTGGCTGCGACATGAGCTGTAGTTTATAGACATTGACATAATGATTACAGTGAAGCGTGCAGGGCTGGCTCTTCCTTGGAATTATATTGTCATAAGAGTAATGGAACTAAAAATATTATTGATACTGTAGAACCATACAATTCCACTGAACGATAAAATAATATGAACATAGAATAGGAGCCAGCCTCAAGCGTATAGACAGATGAAGACATGCAAGCCTCTTTGGAGTCACAGAAGCAAAACACGGTAATTGTATTTCCGGTTTACCCTGTAGAGCGAAGATACAGTCTGGAAGGCAGAACCCTTAGCACGTTTGCCACCTATTTTGTTTAAAAAATGGGTTAGAATAAAAAAAAAGCTGTAGAAGTGGTCACTGGCAAGAAAGTGTGAAATAAGCCAAGATTGTATTTATCCTTGGTATTGATGGATGAATTTGATGTGTAGTCTTTGTAATACAATGTTAATAATAAACAGCCCATGGTACCTGTCGTATCCAAATTGCAAAGAATATTATATCAGTATTCATAAAAGTAATCAATATTTCAGAGTTATTGATCAAGTATTAAAATGATACGTACCCTTGCCGCCACCAGCATCAGCACCACCGGACTGACCAGGATGGTCAGCAAAGATCTCAATCAACAGTTTGTTCTGACTCTTCTTGAACTGGTCAACGACAGTGTCGTTAAGGGGATCCTTGTTCTTTTCAAGCCATCCAGTGATGTTGTAGCCGACCTGTTCCAAGATAATGAATATATTTAATCACCGTCAGATGTATGGTGGGCCAGCGTTGTATGCCGTTCGGTTCCCGCAACGAACAATCATTGCTTCCGTGCCTTCGAGAGCACGTGTAGCCGTTAGCTCAGGTTGTCTTGAGTACAACTATGACAATCTGGTCAAACCTTTAGTTATTGGATCCTTTCAAATTTTGAGGTCAAACAGTAGTGGCTCGAATAATTCCAGTAACTAGCCCCAACAGGTTAGACTAAATCCGACTCCAATAGGAATAGGAATGGGCGAGGCATAAGACTGTAAGATATTTATCGAACAAAACCATGTGATACTTACATTACCGGCATAATGGCCAATGGCGAAGTGAGCGGCCTGGCAACCGGGCTTGGGGGGCTTGGGCTTCAGGTATGGGGGAGACTTGCCCAAGTGGTTGTTGTTCAACTTCTCAACGAAGGTTTGATCGGTGGCTTTCGGGAACATAGACTCTTCCTCAAGAATGGAGAGGATACCCATGGGCTGAAATCGTACCAAGTGGATTAGCACACGAAGTAGTTTTAATGATCTCGATGAAATGAATTATGATTTGATTGAATGAATTTACTCAAAATAGATGTAAATAAGAAGGAATAAAATCTGTATTAAATAATTTTATATAAAAGTGAATGTTGAAACATTTATTTGAAAATATACATTTCTTGGGCTGGGAAAATATACTATTATTTTTATTGAATTCTTTGAATAAAGAAATGTGTGAAAAATGAAAATATCGCTACTTAATTATAGTTAAATATTATAACTATGTTTTTAAATATTATTTTAAACGACTTCATGCAAATAAGAAAGAAATTATAGATAATGTAATTTCGTGTCGTGAAAAGCTTGTGCTCAGTTGAAAATAGTGCATATTTTAGATATTAAATTTGAATATTCTTTTTAATAACAGTCCATTCGGTTATTGTATATTTCATTATGTTATTATTTTCTTACTGCTAAAATCAACATTGTACGTGTTACTTTAGTGCATATTTTAACTACTATTTGTGATTCGCGTGCGATGTTGAGTGCAGTGTATATCGATATTTACTTGGATACGCGATAGCTTGATGCGAATTAAGATATATTGTAACTGTATGCAGTAGCGTCGCCTGCATATTTTGTGCGTGTATGGTACAAGCGGTACTGTATATTCGCCTACTAGATACCGTGAGCAGGGGAACAGCCTATGCACTTGCAGGCGATGACTCAGCTTGAAGCGTCGTTCGCGGCCCTACATCCTCAAGCTATAATACTTTATAACCTCTAATACCTTCTCTATCAAATCAATTGTCGGTTGGAGATCCATACCAAAATCTATAAAGGCCCATACAATCCCCTCCCTTTCGTATTCTTCTTGTTCTAGGACGAACATAAAATGATTAAAGTATTGTTGCAATCGTTCGTTGGTATAATTAATACAGAGTTGATTAAACCCGTTCATCTGGATCATGGAGCGACATGGAAAAAAATAATCGAGAATATCTAATTAGTTTTAAATGACTAAATATTTTGTAAGTGTAATCGCATGTACCTGGATGATTTGAAGAAAGAAATTATACTAAGAAAGACAGGCACACAGTTGTCACCACAAAAAAACACAACAAGCATATTAAAAAATACATTATACTATAGCATTGGTTGACCCAACCGAAAAATGTCATGATTAAGGAATAAAAATTTAAAATAAAAATTGAAAGAATAACAATTTCAATGACATTGTTCAGTAGGCTCCGTGGCGTGAGGCAAGCGTTCATGGCTGCTTTGACGCCAACTACCTTTTCAATAAGGTCAATGCACATTTGAAGATCCATGCCAAAGTCAATGAAAGTCCATTCGATGCCTTCGCGCTGGTATTCTTCTTGCTCCAGTACAAACATGTGATGGTTAAAGAACTGCTGAAGTTTCTCGTTCGTGAAGTTAATGCAGAGTTGTTCAAAACCGTTGAACTGCAGGGACATAAGTTTAATGTGGAAAGTTAGGTTAGGGGTTCAGGACAATGTGGTATTGCGGATTTCATTCCGCAGATGTTTGATGAAGCCAATTTCTTTTGGCTTTGGTGAAACTATCAAACGTCCCGTCTAGAGTGCTCCCAGCGACGACGGGTCTAACACGAAGAGACATATCCGAAAATTACCTTCTCGATCAGATCGATACAAGCGAGCAAGTCCATTCCGAAATCGATGAAGGCCCAATTGATGCCTTCCTTCTTGTACTCTTCTTGCTCAAGTACGAACATGTGATGGTTAAAGAACTGTTGCAGCTTCTCATTGGTGAAGTTAATGCAGAGTTGCTCGAAACCGTTGTACTTTTATGAAGAACATACAATATAGGCACATTAAAAAACTGTTAAGCATTTCACTATTTTAAACCTAATAGTTAGTCAAATCAGCTAAACACCTTTGTCAACCCAACCGAGAGTGGTATCCACTCGGTATACCTTTTCAATAAGATCTATGCAGGCGAGCAAGTCCATTCCAAAGTCAATGAACTCCCAGTGAATGCCTTCTCTCGTGTATTCCTCTTGTTCCAACACAAACATGTGATGGTTGAAAAATTGTTGGAGTTTCTCATTTGTGAAGTTAATGCAAAGTTGCTCAAACCCATTGAACTATAAAAAAACAGCATTAATATCGAAGTAGTGATGAACTCTTAGTTCTACTACTTGTTAACTTCTACTACTTACTCAACTCTTTATAGTTGTGAAAATTATCGATATACATTTCAAAGGTTTCATTTTTCTGATACATGTAGTTGTACCTGCCTTCTAGGCAGGTTATCTCTTAATATATTTATGAAAATTATCGAAATTTATTTCCATGATAGATTTTTCTGAGACATGTAGTCGTACCTGCCTAGTAGGCAGGTTCATGTTAAATTTGATACTCACGTCGAAGATCTCAAAACCGGCAATATCCAGTACACCAATGAAGTGCTGTCTCTTCTGCTTGGTGTCTAGAGTTTCGTTACACTTCTTGACGAGCCACTTGAAGAGACGATCGAACATGCCCTTGCAGAGAGCACCGACGGAGTTGGTGACCTGGTCCTTGTTACGACCCTGGGTGACGAACTCGTTTCCGACCTTGATGCGGGGCTTCAATAAGTTCTTGTACAGATCCTGGACGTCGCAACCGAGGAGGGTGGCAACCTTCTCACCGTCCTGTAAAGGATATATGAAAAATTGAGATAATTGTGTAAAATATAGTATGCTCGAAGTTTTTGAATGTGTGTAGTTTTCTGGTGATTGAAACTTGTGAATGAATAGTTTTCTTCCGTTGTAAGGCTTTTACACTAATACTTACAGCGGTACCGTCGGCTTCAGCCTGTTCCTCACGACCCCTCTGCTTGAACTTCATGCTACCCATGTGCATGACAGCGGCGGTGATCTTGTAGACGTTGTCCTTCTCTTCCTGGGTGAAGCCCAGAATGTCGAAGGCTTGCTGTATTGCAAAATAAGTATTAATACCAACGAAAATTCATGATATTGCAAAAAAGAGCATATGAGATGCTGATACCACAAGTTATGAAAAATTTAGATAATATTTAATTTTACGATTTTTTATTAAAGTAAGAACAAATACAGCAGAATTTAATTTTACAATTTTTTATTAAAGTAATAACAAGTACAACAGAATTAAATTTTACTCTTTCATACTAAGCGTCATGAACTAGCAGCATCTTATTTAAACAAACAAACATGGATTGGGGTTCAAAGAAGAATGGGTAGAAATTTAGATACTTACTTACATAAACTAAGGGTTAACATAGTAACAGAAAAAGCATTAGCATTAGGCAAGAGAATAAAAATATCGTTCTATAGGAATTGGTGCACAGGATACTTATCTCCTATATATCTATATGTGAAAATGCAAAGGGTCAAAAACTATACAAATTTTGATACACATTATGTGTAGTTCCAAAAAGTGCAAGTCGGTGTAATTATAACTAATAACATAGATATGCCTATAATATCTACGGAAATCGTCCATTATCGTCAATGTTAATGGTAGATTTTTGTTTTCAACATTTGGTTCGTATCATCGCTAAACAGCCATATTTAATCGTCTCGTGACTGACTAGGGGTTCACTTCCTTTTTTATATGTTCTTATAACTTACGTCGGTCAACTGCAATTCCTCTGAGTCATCGATGCCGGGAATGGTAATCTTACCCTGGGAGACGTTATAGTAATCGTATATGTCGTTGGACAACATACACATGTCTGCCGATGAAATTAAAGCATTAAATAACCAATAATTACCACCAACCACCTAAACCTGGAAGATCCCTAAAATGCTGTCGTCTTTATCTGGTTCGTGTCGTGTCTGTGCACATATTAGTTTGTGTGGTTGTGCTAGTGCTGGATCGGGTATGGATTTTGATACTCGTGATAAATAAAAACCTGTGCATAAAGCCCTTTTGGAACTCTTGCAGGGAGCGGCATGTCATGTGTATGCCAGAAATTTTGAATGATGATGATGATCACGCGTTGGTGTGTTACCTAGGTAAGGTCACCATAGATCGGACCCAATACACGGATATCTGTGTTCAAGACGCTCGCTCCATGCGCGTGTTCGTGACTTACAACCGTCAGATTGAACTCTTCAGCGTCGTTGACTCCAGGTATACGTGTCTTCCCTTGACTTATGAGGGGATAGTCCGAGATGCGGTTGCTTAGCATCGTTATTTCTGTAAACACCAAAATACCTGACATACACATGTGACGACCGAGTGTCAACTCGGTCGTAAGCAAAGCAAGCAGCACTGCACAAGATGAAGACGGAAAGAAGAATGAGTTGAGCCAGGTGTCAGATTCTGGACTCACGTCAGTAAGTGTCATTTCTTCGCCGTCATCGACGCCAGGGATAACAGTCTTGCCTTGGGACACGATGTGGTAGTCCATGATGTCGTTGGACAAAAGGCAGACAGCTATAAATGACACCAATCAAAGTCATAAATGAAAGGTGTCCTAAAGCTAGGGTAGGAAGTTCAGATGTTAACACTGAACTGTCAGGAGGCAAACATAACTATGCTAGAGATATCTCGTGCCGATTTATAGGAGAGATATGCCGGCCTTCAGTCTGATACATGCGACTTAACTATCGGCAGTTCACACATTCCACAACTCTTGCGACCTCCTGTTCTATGGAGGTTGGACTTACATCAGTCAAAGTACATTCCTCAGCATCGTCTACGCCGGGGATGGTAGTTTTTCCTTGCGATACGATGTAATAGTCATATACGTCGTTTGACAGCATACACTTCTCTAAATATGGATATCCAGGTTAAAATCATGTTTAAATTACAGGTTGTTTTGTATGAACAACTTTTGTAAATTTGTGTATTTGTAATGAATGTTGCTACTTACATTTAGTTACCAAATTGAAAAATTTAACATAAAATGCATACATGGGTTTCAATCAAAGATCAAATGTCAAGTAAAGTAATTTATAACTAATTAATATGAAATCTAAATGTTGGTCCTAAGTAATTGACATTATTTCTCAAGTAAAATAATTAAGTATAGAAATACAAATGTATTATTTTTTCTTGTTTTATTTAGAGGATTATGATACCTTCACTTATTTTTTTTATTTATTTAAACTTTTGTACACAAACTGTACAAAGGCGGCCTTAATGCCAAAGACATTCTCTACCAGTCGACTTAATTATGAACTAAACTATTTAAGAAATTAAATCCAGATACCATTCAAATAATTTCATTTACCAATAATATTCATTAAATTAAAGTTGCAAAAGCCTCATCACCCTCGAAAACGATAAATTTGTTCCAGGATATTAGGAACCCATACGTACCCTTAAGTCCAGCAACGGAGCCAGACATCATCTGGTAGAAGATATGGTAAGAACGCTCAAGAGCCTGCTGGGAAATGACACGAGCCTTCTCGAGCAGATCTGGCAAAAACAAACTCATAAGTACCTTGAAGGTCCACGTTTGAAGATACAAGTCTGGTGGAAGAAGTACTTACAGGTCTCGATATCAGCACCAGCCAGTTTTCCAGAGGGGCCGAAGTGAATACGGATGAATTTACCCTGGGGAAGGCAAAGACAAGATCTTTAGAAATATTACAGTAGACATTTTCATACCGTGCTGACTTCGAAAATGCAAGTAAATAAGTCTATAATTCTTTGACCGAGTACAATAAAATCTTTTAACTGTAGCGGCTATTTTGATAAAGTAGCGCTTTATAATTGTTATTAGCTTACATGTTTATAAGTCTGTTTACTATAAAGTATAATATCGACAGGGGCTGCTAAAATTAATTCGTCTTTGTTAAAGCTTATTTATAATATTTGATCATTGTAATAACTCGAAGTAATTGCATTAGAAAATTTACAATAGTGGAAAAAATACAATGTAACTATACTTACGAAACGGGAGGAGTTATCGTTACGGACGGTCTTGGCGTTACCGAAGGCTTCAAGTACCGGGTTAGTTTGTACGACCTGGTCTTCAAGGGAGCCCTTCTTCTCCTGGTTGGGGTCCTTCTTCTGGGAGGCACCAACGGTGGCGAAGTACGCAATTACCTTCTTCGTGTTCTCAGTCTTTCCGGCACCAGACTCTCCGCTGTTGAAGGTAAGAGTTTTTAAGGTTATTGAAATGCAGTGTCGCCGAAATCCCGCAAAGAGATCCCGTTCGATTTTCAATAACTTTAGGCTTACAAATGATAACCAAGCGTGTTTTAGAATTTAAATTCTTGTATGGTTTAGTTTGATCATCACAATTATGTTTTTTTAACCAGACTTGATTGATTTTTGTTTAATTTTAAGTTCTAAGATTGCAAGACAACTTTTAGTAGAGAATTAAATTAATACTTACGTAATCAACATAGATTGATTCTCGTGGTTGGTCAACATGTTTACGTAGGCACCGTCGGAAATGGCGAAAATGTGAGGGGGCACCTCCGAACGACGCTTGCCACGGTAGAGCCTGGCACATCGTGTCGTGTACACGGGGAATCTCTTGTAAGGGTTGATAGCCACACAGAAGAGACCCGAGTACGTCTGTGGTGATAATTAACAGATAAGCGACCATGTTGATAGCAAGGCTAAAATATGACTTGGGAAAGGGGTTTAAGGAATTTTCCATAGGTATGAGTATAAGACTCACAATTTCACTATTGTTGGGAATCGCACAGGGATTTTGCATGGAAAAGTTACCAAAACTTCAGGACAGGAAAAGTGCTGTAGTTTAGTGCTGAATTTAATTATGTAAAATACACAACTTTTATACCACGTCGTAGTTAATAATCAGACGTGATTTGTAGATTGCGCTGATGAGCAAAATAATAAGGATTGTAGGACTAGTCTTAGGAAAAAATGTTCTTTTTCCAAGAAGAAGGATATGAGGTATATGTAGAGGTTCATGATTAGAGCATAGTGAAAGGGGTGTTATTTGATAAGATATAGCTAATACTAAGAAAAACAACAGCAAACTAGAGACGGGTACCGTATGTGGCGTACTTTATGTCTCTGTGAATAACACCTTAATTAAGAGAGAATTCTCTATTAATTATTCTAAATAATATATCGTAAAACGGGGTGGTTAGAAACACGGGGGGTGAATAGCAATAGGGAAAAATTCATACAAAAGTAACAACATTTTACTTTTGTAAGGGTACTGTCTCTATTGCTATTCACCCCAGGTGTTTCTATTCACCCGTTTTCCGTATTCGGTCTTTAATAATCTTCATAATGCGAAGACAACATTCTAATGACTACTACTATAGTAAATTTATAGAGAATCCTGCTTATTCTAAAGCTAAGACTTAGTCAGACGGACGTCATAAAGTCCTGTAATAAATATGATTAGAATAACGTAGAACTTGGGTACAGTAATGATACCTTTATGCTCTACTTGAAGAAAGAAAGAACCACTTCCCAACACGGAAGTAAAACACAACACAAAACTATTCTATACACCAATGATCTCTATTCTAAGAAAAGAGTCCGATAAAATGTGGAAAATCACCAATGAAGAACCTCCGGACGCCTTCGAGTCCTTTTGCACCGACTTGTGAAGAGTCAAGATCGGCCCAGGAAGTGTTTAGTTACAAAATGGATAAAAATTGGATTTATCGACACATTTACATCGATAGTAGACTTAATTGCAGATTACAATAAAGTTCAAAATATTAAATGAGATCCCGGAAATGATTTGTAAGCAATCTATTTCAGGATGCATCAACATTTTTTGTTATACTGTTCGTAATATATTTTCAAATTTAATCGCTCATCTAGTTTTAGAATCTCTGAAACACTCTTTGGCGATCAGAATTTATTTATAGATATCATATTATTAATTTCATATTTCATCAATGTTGAATAAAGTTGTCCATCATGGCAAAAGTATTTTGAAATTTGGATGCCAAAATAATTACGTACAACGAGAGAGAAACTTTTCTAGAGACAGAAATATCCAGATGGTAAATAAAATGTACTGAAATAGCAACAGCTGGCATGCCGCTAAGTTATTTATATACAAATTGAGTGATCAATCCAAGATTAAATGCGCCGTTCATGGACATCTATCGCACTTTAAAACTTGGTCACAATCCAATACTATCGAAAAATGTGTCTATGGTGATGAGAGATAAGAGAGGTGAGGTGCATGCACACTGCAAGGCCGGATCTCCTGACCGCGTCCACCACTTACGTAAATAAGCTTATGGTAATATCTCTGCTTCAAGTTATACAAAACAGAAGCGTCGTTGAGGTATGTCAAGTTGGACATATCCTCGCATTTCTCGTACTTAGGCGGGTTCACTTGACCAACAAGATCTTTCTTGAAGTCTTTAGTCTGTGGGATAAATTGTTATTATTAGTATAATAATAATGGTAAAGGCGCCTGGGGCGCCAACTTACATAGATCAGTTTCGCATAGTATCGTTGTCGTAGATTATGGAGCACAGCAGCATCGTTGAGGTAAGTCAAGTCAGCCATATCCTCGACTTTCTCGAATTTTGGTGGGTTTACTTGAGAGATGAGTTCCTTTTTTAACGTCTTTTCCTGCTCATTTAATTAAATGTTAAGCATTTGATTATTAAAAGAAAACAACATTATTATTGAAGGCTTCTTAAAATATTAACATCCTAGTATAATCTTTTGAAATTGTTGTAAGTCTTTATCTCTTAACATCCTTTCAGGGATCTACTATCATCAGTCCAAAACTTTTCTTAAGTTTATTTAAGTATATTAATTAGATAAATTATTAACTACTCGTGATATATTTACATATACTACCAAACTAGTCCTTATAAGGACTAATTATAAAAAGACATAATTTTTTTCTTCTTAAAATTTGGACTTCAACTTAAGTTTATTAGACTTAAAATGTAACTTTTAAGTATGCATTTCCATAAAATTCACTTGGAATGTTCGATAGATATTCAAGTTCATCAATTGAGAGTGCAAAAGGTATATTACCTCGCCACCGGGAAGGCTGACGGTCACCAAGTCACCCTTGGTGGCCTTGATCTCTCCCTGCAAGAAGCCCTCCTTCTCGTCAGGCACCCAGCATGCCTTCTTGCCATCGTACGGTTTGCTCTGGTCGATACGCTTCTGCTCCAGAGAAACGAACAGGTACGGGGTCGGGTCGGGGTCTTCGCCCTCTTGTACAATTGGCTTCGGCATTTTCGGAGGGCTAACGAGACTTTTGGGCTAGTCGAGACACGAGAACGCAGCCCTGGAGCCTTCCTGCAACACACGCGGCACGTTAGTGGACCGACACGACGTTACAGCGGAGATAGAGCGGCCGAGAGGCGCGTGCGGCTATTTGTGGCTGTAACCCGAGTAGTGGCCGGCGTGGAACGGTGCCAGCTCGCTAGTTTGCGTAACGCCGACTTTTATGCTCGCGTTTTTATTAGCTTACACCGTTCGGCCCTTCGCGGATGTTACGTCACGGAGGTATGCGAGCCTGGAGGCACGCCAACCGATTTATCCGTCAGTGGATTGTTTATTGTCTTTTATGGTGTTGGCTAATGGGTCACTGTACACGCCACCTGTTGGATCATTGATATCGTTTGTTATCAGTTATGAGTTACGCTATTCGATTGGAATTTCTCTATTCAATTGATGTCTTCTTTTAATTTTATTCAATCATCTTATGCCCTAATGGGGCATACAATTTTCTTTTTCTAAGTTAATATTCAAGTAAATAACTAACATTATAATTATAGAAATATATCGGTTATCTATTTGGGATAACTTTAACAATAATAAAATCTAAACAAGAGTGATTTGATTTTCAGATAATCATTCCAGTTCAATGACAATTGTTATCGGTATCATCAAAATCAATTACCACCAATCACCACAAATGCAATAACGTAAATAATCCAAACGCAACGATCAACAGATGTCAACAGCACCCAAACACCAGTACCGCGACACTGCACAATCAATCCAATGCACGAGATAAATCAGCTGTCGTCCTGCTACGTCACTAAACCTCCTCGTATGCACTCACGATGGCACTATGGGCATGCACTCCACTAATAGTCGCACGATACGACGCGTGCGTCTGTACTCACGTTAGAAGCCGTTCTGACCGGCGGCGGGGCGCTCCGCTGGGTTTTATACGCGCAATACGATACCATCGCACGCGATCACCCCATTTTAGGCGGATGGTAGCCTGGGCCACAGCTACACTTTCAGACGAGCTTAGCTTTCACTTCGGCGGGAACGCGCTGCGGGACGCTGCCGAGCGCGCGTCGCCATGCGCCGAAATCAACGTTTAAAATTTTCAGCATTAATATTTCTGCAGTTTTACGTTTATTAAATAGTGCTATGTCTCATATTAAAATATGTTTACTGTGCGATTTTAATGTGAGAAACTGACGGAAGTTTGATTGCCAATATTTTCCGGGATGCTCTTTAATTTTCCGGGATGCTCCTTAATTTTCTATTACCGTTATGTTTACCAAATGTGTTGAACCAATCTGTAGTTATAGCGGTAATTGAAAACAGAACTACGGCTATGTTCGAGTATCGAGATTATAAACATCTGATCGATTAATATGTCTGATAGAGGAAGTAGTTTATGGTTGATTTTGAGGAATTCCATCGTTATTTTAATTAGATTTATGTTCAAATATCAATTTAACTATCCTCCGTGTCAACGACTTGATCTTACGTTAGTTTTGCGGCTATTTTGGGTTCGATGATAAATTGTATAAATTACGAGATAAAATATTCACGTCGTGGAATATGTTTAACAAATTGTAAGATGCTGTCACATCAAATGACTTTTATTTCACATAACGTAATATTTTTAATATTCATGTTGTTTTGTCTTATCCTTGAACATTTCCTTCATCTGAATCTGTTTTTAAAATACAATATACTATACTACTAATGCAAAGTGTAGGTAGGTATCATCAGATTGTTTTAAAATCAGTATCATGTGTCATTATTATTTATCGTATGGGAAGTGGGTACTCTAGTGTCAGACATGTTCAAGCCGCCCAGTAGGCCTCTGACTGTTACTGTGTGACTTAACGACTGTTGTCTGATGACTACAACCGGGACGGACAGCTTATAGTACCCTCCGAAGCACGGATGGGCTCAGAAATTAAATCACTTTGGCGGTCACCCATCTATGGGCTGACCGCGAGCCTAGTTGCTTCACCTCGCCGATCATTTACTGACCGGTGAGAGCATCTAGCTATGAGCGCCCCATCATGTGTCATTAATGAAATATTATTACCATTTGCGGCTAGCTACCAAAATGGTAACTCTTTTAGTTACTAAGATACACCTGTAACAGTATTAATGTGTTCCCATAACAGCAAAGCGACGGATTAACCTCTTTTCCAAGGTAGGCCTTCGATGAACCAGACCCCAAAACAAATATTTAGTTTACACAGATATTGTTTGCTGCGGGAATCGAAACCGTGACCTTCCTAACACTAAACGTCGACCGAGTTTTCACCATTGAGCTACAGATGTAGTCATGACGTTTTACATCGTCATCAGGACGATGTGATGTCGCCAAATTGTTCGATTCCCACCCAGGACAGATATTTGTGTGCATGAACATGATTTTTTCCTGAGTTTAGGTGTAATTTTCTAGGTATATAAGTATGTATATCCAAAAAAAAGTAGTATATGTAGTATATCAGTTACTTGGTTTCTGTTATCAGTTGGTTGATTCTGGATCAGATGGCCATGTGTGAATAATGTCCGTAATTTTATTATTATTATTAATATTATTATAGACGTCCACAGCTGGACTAAGACCTCCCCAAGGATCTCCACACCAGAATTGTGTCCATAATTTGGGAGGATCCCATATTCGGCACGCTTTGCAGACGGGTTAACAATCGCAGTACCTATGATGGTCATCCTAGCTAATATAAAAAATGGGGAAAGTAACTATTTCTCTCTGGCACGCTTTCTCGCCAAAATTACGAATTTGATTTAAATGACATTTGGTGTCCAAATAGACTAGAGCCTGTGAAAGGACATAACCTACTTTTTAATACGAAAGCAGGGTTGAAATTGTGAAAAGTTGTATGGAAGTATCGACATTTTTAAACCTAGTATCTTGTAAGTTAAAAAGACACAATACTGCACTTTTTTCGAAGAGTTGTCTCGGCATGGGTAAACATTTTTCAATAAATTATTAAAATCTTTAAAAAACATTAGTAACATAAATCATTTTAAATTGCAAATTAAGAATTTTTTTATTTACAAGGCTTACTACACTATCAATGAGTTTTTAGGTGACAAAAACATAAAATAAGAAATGTCCGATCTACTTATTACTCTACCCTATTTATGAAATGTATTATGTTATTATTTTGCTTGTTCTGTATAATTTGTACGCCTTGCAAGGCAAAACATAGTTTTAACAAATAAATAACTTGACTGACTTTGACTTTGAAACTTCTTTTTTAGGCTGTTGATTCGATTCAAATAAATATGATATTCAAAGTTTGTAAAAGTTTTACTCTCAAGGGTGTATATAGGGAATAGGGTTAAATGTATGGAAATATGTAAGGTTTATGTGAATGTTTTATAAGTTTTCGACAAGAGACAAAATATTAGAGATATTTATACGGAGTCGTTACTTAATGTGCGGATGAAGTCACGGGTACAGCTAGTAGCACAGACGCCACCACATCCAGGTACCCCAATCTGCCAATTTCTTTTATAGATTTTCAACTTTATCACAAAAGCATAAGGTTTATTTTAAATTTAGTGGTAGGGCATAGCGTTCATTCGTTCGAAGAGCAGATCGACTGGGGAAGTACCTCCAGAAGACATTCCTTAATAATAACATTAATAATTTTAATGTTGTGTTTCCGA
Source organism: Pseudoips prasinana (assembly GCA_951640165.1). Taxonomy (NCBI): domain Eukaryota; kingdom Metazoa; phylum Arthropoda; class Insecta; order Lepidoptera; family Nolidae; genus Pseudoips; species Pseudoips prasinana. The sequence goes on along the minus strand of OX621259.1, from coordinate 7,929,932 downwards.
GTGTGAGTAAGATCGCCAGAGCTCATTGGGGGGGGGGGGGGGGGGGAGAGGGTCAGCAACACTTGTTTGCTGACATTTACAGGCCGGCAACGCACCCGCCACACCTTTAGTGTTGCGAGAGACCAAGCAAGTGGGTCACCTGATGGTAAGTGATCACCGCCACCCATGGACTCTCGCAACACCAAAGGTGTCGCGGGTGCGTTGCCGGCCTTTAAAAGTCATGACTGGTTGAGATTCGCCAGACAATACAGACAATTGGGGGTTCGCCTCTATTGTCTGGCGAAGAAGTGAAAGCTGCCAAGGCTAACAATCAACGTCAATTTTTTTCAATGAGCTGGCAAACTGATTTAATACTGTACCTAAGATGTGATGTTCTGTTACATAGCGCTTATATTAAAACGCACTTATGTCTACATTTATAAGATAACACGCTAACCTATTTTTCATCTGAACATAATTTATAACCGCCAGATGAAGCGAAAATAATTATAAACGTATTAAATATTGAAATTCATTATCATCATCATCATAACAGCCGAAACACGTCCACTGTTGGACCTAGGCCTCCCCTAAGGATCTTCACAATGGCCAGTGCTGCCCGCAGCCAGCGGCTTCCCGTCCAAGTTCGCCGGTCCACCTTGTAGAAGCTTGCCCACGCTACGTCTTCCGTGGTCACCACTCGAGAACCTTTTAGAGGTTCCACGAGCTATATGCGGGAGGGGCATATAGCTCGTGGAACCTCTAAAAGGTATTGCTACTTCAGTTAAGTAATTCCTTGGGCTATGTCGGCTACCTTGGTTCGCTGGAGATTTTGACGGTCTTAATTCCATCGCGCAGGGTTACTCCGAGCATAGCCCTCTCCATTATTCTTTGGGTGACCTTGAACCTTCTTATAAGGCTCATAGTAAGCGACCACGTCTTTGTTGCATAAGTTACATTACTTGCAACAAACTGGTATAAATATAATAGGTACGTTTACTTGTCAAGCTTACAATATAATGTCCTCCTAGCCGAATTTCGGCCACGGCGGCCAGTTTGAATGGAGACTAGCCAACTGCGCGTGACATATTATAGTGCTCAAGTATGTGCGCAAACACAGGAGCACTTTCTATTCCAACACTCTCATGATCCGACGGGACGACTAACGACACGACCGGAAAGAGGTCAGGTACAGGACCGACGGCTTTATGTGCTCTCCAAAACACGGGCGTATAATACCGCCTACTCTCAGACTTCGGGCTGATATTAAGATTTTTTCTTTTTACACTAAAATCCCAAATCACTTTTCCCCGACCCGGGATTGGAACCCAGGACCTTGTTATCTGCGGTTGTATACGCTACCGCTAGACCAACGAGGCAGCAGTACAATATAGAAGTTAAATCAAATACTATTATAAAGAAAAATAATTTCTTGACTAGCCTGTTGGTTTTCTGGTTAGGGGCCCTGCCTGCTAAGTCAGTGGCTGTGGGTTCGATCTCAACCCAAAACAAACCTTGTGCTTTCTTCTCTTATCATCATCATATTGACGGGACTGTTGACGTGGTTGGCAAATGCTTGCTTTTCACGCCGGAGGTCGTGGGTTCGATTCCCACCCAAGACAGATATTTGTGTGCATGAACATGTCTGTTTGTCCTGAGTCTGGGTATAATTTATCTATATAAGTATATATTTACAAAACAAAAGTATATCTGTTGTCTGGTTTCCATAGTACAAGCTCTGCTTAGTTTGGGATCAGATAGCTGTGTGTCAATAATGTCCCAGGATATTATTATATATATCGTGTGACGTGTGTGAATAATGTCTCAGGATATAATTATTATTATATTAGCTGAAAGACATCCGCAGCTGGACAAACGCCCCTCACAAAGATCTCCAAAATTACCGGTATGGCTTTACTCGCATCCAGTAGCTTCCAGCAACCCTCAAAAGATCATCTGTGCCAGTTGCATTTTCTGGTTCGTGGTCGCCACTCGAGTACCTTTCTGCGACAAATCTTTGTGTGATGAACACAATTATTTGTTCTGTATCGGGATATATATATATATAAATGAATCCCTATTTCCCTTGGTCACGCCATCACGCGTGAACGGCTGGACCGATTTAATTATTTATTTTTTTGTTGTGTTTGTTATTGTCAAGAGAAGGTTCTTATAAAAGAAAATTTAAGAATACTTAACAACCACCTAATATTATTTCTAATCTAACCTTAGCGCTTTGGACAATATAAACTTTTTTAATGTAACATTTTTTTTTATTTGATATAGAATTGATATAATGCGTGCTCAAATATCATCAAGGGGATGTAGTAAAATTGAATTGATTAGTTCAGAGCCATTACACCTAATATTAAAAGTGGGACGCTATGCCAGACGAGGCGATGTGGCGTATTTTTTCGTTTCCAATACATGAAAGACACCCCACTGTAGTTCACTTGGCCGTACATCTGGAAAATGGCGTATATCATAAAGCATTAGAATAATAAATACACTTCTTTTTATTAATTATACCAATTTGAATGAAATAGTCATCGTTAAGACAGGACAACGTCTGTCGGGTCAGCTAGTCTATAATATTTATGTCATCATCATCGCCATCATATCGGCCGAAAGACTGCTGGACAAAGGCCTCCCCCGAAAATCTCTACAATTGCCGGTCTTGCGCTATTCGCATCCAGTAGTTTCCATGGACCTGTACAAGATCATCGGTCCATCTTGTAAGGGGCCTGCCCACGCTGGGTATTCCGGTTCGTGGTCGCAAATCGAGAACCTTATGAAGAGAACTTTATGTATTTAGTGATATATAAGTATGTTTATCAGTTGTCTGGTTACCACAGTACAGACTGCCTAGTTTGAGATCAGACGGCAGTATGTTAGTTGTCCCAAGATGTTAATTTATATTAACTTCAGTCCGGTCCATATGTGTGGGCTTCTAAAGATTATCTACCTACTTTTTTTCTTCAAAACGATTACGTTTCATCCCTTTAACCATTAATTTCATTCTAGATGGGTTTATTTGTAAATATATAGTTTTATAAATGAAACGTGACAGCAACACTTTGTTTATTTCATAAATTGTAATATCTGGCAACATTAATAGTTTAAAATATTAATATTATTTTAGTTTATTAATAGATAATAAATTAATTTGGTTTGCTTAATGTTGCGTAATATATTCTGTTTATATTTAATTTTATATCAAGATATGTGTGTGGATGGATTATTAAATGATACTTATGAAGGATAGTAACGTCTGGGCCGTAAAATGATATGAATAATTATCTTCTTGGGAAGACACGTTGATTTAATTGTAACAGTGCGTATTAATAATATCTAGGGACAATGTCACACAGATCATCCTAGCCCCAAACTAAGCAAAGCTTGTACTATGGGTACCAGGCGACGATATACATACTTATATAAATAGATAAATACTTAAATACATAGGAAACATCCATGACTCAGAAACAAATATTCCTGCTCATCACACAAATATTTGCACTTACCGGGATTCGAACCCAGGACCACCAGCTTCGTAGGCAGGAGCGCTACCAACTAGGCTACGTATTGGCCGGCTAACGTTCATTACAAATACAAATTTATTCATTGCTACAATAATCATGAATAAAATTCAAGTTTGATTAATCATCTGATATTGTCCACTGCTGGACATATATAGGCCTCTCCCAAAAGTTTCTATAATGTTATCATTTGGAGGGCGCCTTAGTCACCAGTTGTTAGGTTTTCGAGTTGACAACCGCCATTAGGTGGTAGCTAGTAATGTCCTCCTAGCCGAATTTCGGCCACGGCGGCCAGTCTCAACAGAGATGGTCCTCAAGTGTATGCGCAAACATAGGAGCACTTTCTATTCCATCACTCTCATGATCGTGGTATTGACGGTCACCGTAGCCTAGTTGGTAGTGCTCCTGCCTTCGAAGCTGGTGGTCCTGGGTTCAAATCCCGGTAAGTGCAAATATTTGTGTGATGAGCACGAATATTTGTTTCTGAGTCATGGATGTTTTCTATGTATATAAGTATTTATCTATCTATATAAGTATGTATATCGTCGCCTGGTACCCATAGTACAAGCTTTGCTTAGTTTGGGGCTAGGATGATCTGTGTGACATTGTCCCGCCAGATATATTATATTATGATCCAATGGGACGCCTAGCGACACGACCGGAAAGAGGTCAGCTAGTACACGAGTCGCGCTGCTGCTGTACAACTCGTACCTGCTGCATCCCTTAGTCGTCTGTTACGACATCCAGGGGATGGTATGGGGTGGCTTTTTTATTCTTTCTGGGGCAGAAACCATATGGACAAGTTGAGGTTAGGTATACGCTTTGAATTTCATGAAATCTCACAAAACCCAAATTTCATGGGATATCAGCAATTTATCACTTATTTTCTGATAATAAATAATAATAATAAAAATGAGAAATTCAGTAAAAAAATTAATTGTGACTGAAGGAATTATAAATGCTAGTTCGTGGCGCTCTCATTTCTTGATGACTATATGTATGACGCGCAGATGGCTACTCTCCATGGAGACTGGCCGCCATGACCGAAATACGACCAGTGAGTTATTATTTGTAAAGTTGTTATTATATAATAATATGAATTTTCACATACCACTGGAAACTTATAAGTCCGCCATAATTATAGAACTGACTCTATAAACGACTTCCTCTGTAAAGGAGGTAGAAAGGGCAATCGTAAATTTGATCTACCGGTTGGATTCAGTTCTACTTTAAGGCATATATTTCCTTATTTTTTTTAAATATGCAGCTTCAAGTTTCCTTATAAAAAAAGCTAGAATAGTACCAAAAACAATACAATAAAACTATTTTGATATAATAATAATATCTTTCACTTTATTTACAGACTGTGGATAGCTACTAGATAACGGATAGACATACTTATATACTTTTTTTTGTAAATATATATAGTGCCAGAAATCACCAAGAAAATACGTAGAGCGCGAAAAATAGAGTTCATGAACAAAAACATTTGCCTTGGGCGAGGATTGCACCCTCAACCTTTGATCAGAACGCAGGTTTACTACCAACTGAGTCAAGGCAATCGTCAAACTACAAAGAGCTTTTTGTTCAAAGAGTCAGCATTGCCACCCAGCGTCGTGATGCGGCCAGATTTCTATGCACAATACCTCACCACGATATGGATAAATTTTTCGACGCCCAATACCTAGTCTAAGTCTTAAATTATAAATTGTTTATTTTCTTTTATTATTATATATTACCTTTATCTTTTTTATATTCAAACTTAAACGTTAGAAACAAAAATAATGTTTTTTGTTACTAAAGTTTAAGTTTCCCATACGCTATGCCATTGACGGATTATTCAGTAGTTGTTCATATAGTTTTTTCTAATTGTTAGCTTATATATATTATAATTAGTTCCATTATTACATTTAATTATATACCTACCTACTTTTAAAATCACATGTTAAAAAGATAACAAGTGTAATAATAAAATAAATAATAGATATTAGAAATAACAACATTACACAAACGAAAAATAACTCTCTCTTAATATGCCTACAAATACCCAAATAAATGCCTTTTCTTCACTACCGATCAAAACTATAATAAGACTAAAAAAAATTCTGTTAAGTTAAATTTTACTAAGTTTTTGTAAACATTTTGACAGACTTCCTTCTATCTTGAAACGCTTGACCTTCTATGGCCGAAAATTGCGATAAATTATATGATTTAAAGAGTCAATTTTAAAAAGAGTCAGGATCAAAGTTATTTGTTCTTTTGAAATTATTTTCACCGAAAACGAACTAATGTACCACTAGTAAGAGTCGTTTTAAGAACTGCACAAGATGTTCTTAGAATAGCTGGTAATATGAATCTTTAAAATATTATCGTATTTTCAGTAATATATCATGTCAGCCAAATTACTTCCACGGCTAGACAAAAGCCTCCCCCAAAGAATAAAGGGACATGCCATAATCGCCACGATTGGCAGACGGTTTGTCGATCGCAGTTTCATGGTCATAGTTCACAGAAAAACGCTGCTGCCCGTTCCGTTTATTCCCTCGGGATGACTTACCCACGGGATGAGATAGGGTGATGACATTCTTCGCCGTCACCAGACAGCACTAGTAATATATACTTACATTCCAATAAATTATAATAATAATGTATTTATTTATCTCTTTCACAAAGGTTTGATGTACAGACGCCAGCACATCCAGCTACCCCAATCTGTCAAATTTCTTTCATAGATTTTCAACTTTATCACATAAGCATAAGGTTCACTATCAATTAGGAAAATTTGACAGATTGGGGTAGCTGGATGTGCTGGCGTCTGTACATACGAGTACGAGATATTACGTAAATAAATACAGAAAATAAACTATCATACCTTTGTGAAAGACTGGCGTCTATAGTAGGTAAGACCTGTGTTACAGATCACCAGGCCCACCACACCACCTCTGAGTCCAACCTCTGGGTCACATCTTGGCGATAATTACCAATTATTAACAATACTATGTACTTAATCTAAATATACTATTATACGCAACTTGATGAAACTTATGAAACGATATACATACTTATATAGATAGATAAATACTTATATACATAGAAAACATCCATGACTCAGAAACAAATATTCGTGCTCATCACACAAATATTTGCACTTACCGGGATTCGAACCCAGGACCACCAGCTCCGTAGGCAGGAGCACTACCAACTAGGCGACGGTAATTAATTGGTAAAAATAAATAATTGGTCACAATTGCAGCTAATTTAATATTACACCATAGAATTGAGGGCGCCAGATCGACAGGTGAATTAACTAACGTCCACCCACGTCAATACATCTTTAGCAGGTTATATTCTCGTATTGATTCGTCATTTCAGAGGCCGGGAATAGAGTTTGAGGCTGACATTAATCTGACTTCATTATTGAAGGCGGCAAGCGGCAGTTTGGACAAAAATGTACAAAATCTAATTCACGGTCACCGTAGTCTAGTTGGTAGTGCTCCTGCCTACGAAGCTGGTGGTCCTGGGTTCGAATCCCGGTAAGTGCAAATATTTGTGTGATGAGCACGAATATTTGTTTCTGAGTCATGGATGTTTTCTATGCATATAAGTATTTATCTATCTCTATAAGTATGTATATCGTCGCCTGGTACCCATAGTCCAAGCTTTGCTTAGTTTGGGGCTACGATGATCTGTGTGACATTGTCCCTAGATATTATTATTATTATATTTAATCGATTATTGAATCTTCATACTTAAAATAATAGTTTGGGACACAATCTGGTATTATTTTTATATGAAGCTTACTGTTAAGCAAGGCGACTTCTCCTGGTTCACCGAACAATTCGTTACAGGTGTTTTACTAAAGCATCAGACCAATAGTACTATGGCAACACATTGTCAGTTTAATCAAGATGGGATGGATTTTGCACCGCTTGATTAAACTGACAATTAGCGGAATTTGGTTTTCATGGATTCCCGCCAAGAAACGCCTGATTCCATTAATATAACATGTAATGTACAAATTTTCTCATTATAAAGTTGTAAAATAAATGCAGTGGAAATGAGAGCTCTGAGAAGTATGTGTGGTGTGACTTTGAGAGACAGAGTTCGAAATAGAGAACGTTGAGGTGTGAAAGAGAATGTAGTCACAAAGATTGAAAAAGGTATGCTGAGATGTTTTGGCCATTTAGAAAGGATGAATGAAAGAAGATTGAGAAAAGAAGTATGCCTGGCCTGTGTGAATGGGACAACTTGATGGGGAAGACCCCGTCGAATATTATCTGACCAAATCGGAGACGTTCTCAAGAAAGGGCAGGTCAGAAGTACCCTAAACCGGCGAGCATGTATGAAGAATATAATGACAGTAATCGAGGCAAAAGAGGTGTGCAAAGATCGTGACAAATGGAACTCCGTTGTCCTCTAGGAAACATGCGTGAGTCTATGTATGTATGTATAAAGTTGACATCGTTCAATATAAAGTATCAACGATTTTATTACTTCTTTTAAAAATACTTTCTATTATTTTTTTTTATAACTCTGTTTCAAATGGCACTTGAAGAGTTGATGAAGTATTACATAATTTTTGCTAGTAATAACGTCTTCATTTTTTAACTACACCAGTACTAAAGAACAATCCATATCATGGCAAAATTCTATCCAAAAACATGCGTTATTCTATGTACATATCTCAATGTGCAGTGACAACTATTGTAATTTTTTTTATATAAAATAGGATCGCAAACGAGCAAGTGGGTCACCTGATGGTCAGTGATCTTCGCCGCCCATGGACACTAACAACACTAGAAGAGTGCGTTGCCGGCCTTCAAGAAAGGAATAAATTTGCTTCTTGAAGATATCGTCACTCCATCTCATCCCGTAGCGGGTGTAGAAATCGTCCAGAGGGAATACCTACTAGAGAACGGGCAGCAGTGTTTCGCTGTGAACGGCCATCAAACTGCGACGGCCAACCCGCCTGCCAAGCGTGGCGATCATGGTATATTCCCCAATACATTGGGGTAGGTTTTTATCCAGCCGTGGACATAATTTGGCTCCCATGATAATTATATAACAATAATATCTAGGGACAATGTCACACAGATCATCCTAGCCCCAAACTAAGCAAAGCTTGTACTATGGGTACCAGGCGACGATATACATACTTATATAGATAGATAAATACTTAAATACATAGAAAACATCCATGACTCAGAAACAAATATTCGTGCTCATCACACAATGATTTGCACTTTCCGGGATTCGAACCCAGGACCACCAGCTTCGTAGGCAGGAGCACGAGCAACTAGGCTACACCGTAGCCTAGTTGCTGCTTGCTTATCAAAAATGAAACATGCCTCTGAAATGTTCGACACTAGCTGGCAATATTTTCCTTAATATTCGTACCCTGTCATAACACGCCAAATATAATACTTAATAATAAAACAAGTAAACGTAAACTTTGAGAAATATTTCGACAGACTTTCGTACTAGTTTGATAGCAGTTATAAAGTTGGTGAATCTTTGATCTGACATTGAGAAACTTTAGCCTTTGAATGATGCCTCAACTAGATCGATCGTAATAATATACTTAGTAGACATAATAGTATACTTTGATAACAAAAACGATTTAAAATAGGATAAGTGTGGAAAGGAATATGTTTGGAATCAGTTTGGTATCTTGGACTAGTGGTTGGTGACCTTGACTTCTATGCCAGAGTTTGTAGGTTTGATTCCGGACAGGACAAATCTTTGTGTGATGAGCGGGATAATTTGTTCTGTATCTATGTACTCAGAAATATATTCGTGTCACTTTGGATTAACACATAGGCTATTAAAATTTATAAAGTTCAACGCGGGTAAAACCGTGGGGCACAGCTAGTACGCCATTAATCGTAAACCTTATGTTACTTGCTGCTACGGAACCCTTCATGGGCGAGTCCGACTTGCACTTAGCCGCTTTTTTCTTTTTTGCTTGTAAATTTTGACCCCATAAACAACTATCATGATATTTAAGTCATCCCTGAATAACTTAGCTAGGGTGTTAGTCATTACAAATGATTGTAAAATAGATATTATGTAGCAAGCCATAATTTTATTATGTACGAATATGTTTTCTTGAACTGTACGCACCTGATTTTTGTCATTTTTATAAAATTTTGATAAAATAAAAAAAATGTAGTGAAAGTATTTTCCATTCAGATGCCAGTCTTTGTTAAGATAGGTTGCTATAGCAAATTTGGTCAAAGGTAGGTTGTTTTCTGAACGATTTGAATATTGTTTGCCCTTGAACAAAATACGTAAATAATCTATACATCTATACAAATAAATAAAATTGGAGTGTCTGTTTGTAATATTGAAATAACCGGTTTTTACTACATAAATATGAATATATATACGGTACATACACCAAAATAACATTTTTTACAATTTTTGTCTGTCTGTCTGTCTGTTTGTTCCGGCTAATCTCTGAAACGGCTGGACCGATTTTGACGGGACTTTTATTGGCAGGTAGCTGATGTAATAAGGAGTAACTTAGGCTACTTTAATTTTAGAAAAAAGTCATTTATTTTACTAAAAAACTAAATAAACTTATTAACACGCGGACGAAGTCGCGGGCACAGCTAGTATTAAATAAATATCTTGGGACCGGTAACGCACTGCCATCTCATCCCAAACTTAGCATAGCCTGATCATGGCAACCAGACAAATGAGAAACATAATTATATATATTTCTATTATAATAACATCCTGGGACATTATTCACACATCCTTTGGAAACCTGATAACTATAGTATATAGTATTACATGTTCTATTTTTCTTTTGTAAATACATACTTACTTATATACATAATTACACCCGCACTCAGGACAAACAGACATGTTCATGCACACAAATATCTGTCGTGGGTCGGAATTGAACCCACGACCTGCGGCGTGAAAGGCAAGCATTTACCAACCATGCCAACCGGCCTGTCAAAATAATAAATAAATAACACCCAGACACTGAAACAAATAATCTTACTCACACAAAATCTATACAAATAAATAAAATTGAAGTGTCTGTTTGTAATATTGAAAAAAACAATTTTTACTACATGTATATGAATATATATACGGTACATAGTCCAAAATAACATTTTTTACAATTTTTGTCTGTCTGTCTGTCTGTTTGTTCCGGCTAATCTCTGAAATGGCTGGACCGATTTTGACGGGACTTTTATTAGCAGGTAGCTGATGTAATAAGGAGTAAATTAGGCTACCTTTATTTTAGAAAAGTCTTTTAATTAGAAAAAACAAAAATAAAACAAAATAAACTAATTCACACGCGGACGAAGTCGCGGGCACAGCTAGTTATAAATAAATTACATCCAGACAAAGATTTATCTTACTCATCACACAAAGATTTATCCTAGGTGGGAATCGAACCCACGATTTCTAGATTAGCAGTCAGGGTTAGTAACTCATAAACATTGTTAATATACATAGTTTGGAATGGCATTTAATAGAATTGTTAAAACAGATTGTTTGGTGTGTTTCCTTAAAAGTATAGTTTCTATTTACCAAATTCAAATTTATTTTACATACATAGACTCACGCCTGTTTCCCAGAGGGGTAGGCAGAGACAACGGATTTCCATTTGTCACGATCTTTGCATACATCTTTTGCCTCGATTACTGCATGATTAAGGCATGCTGAGATGGTTTTGCCATTTAGAAAGAAAGTATGAATGTAAGAAGATTGACAAAAGAAGCCTGGCCTGTGTGAATGGGACAACCGGAAGGGGAAGACCACGTCGAACATTCTCTGACCAAATTGGAGATGTTCTCAAGAAAGGGCAGGTCAGAAGTACCCTAAACCGGCGAGCATGTATGAAGAATATAATGACAGTAAATTTATTTTATTCGCAAAAATATGGGTATAGACAGATGGAAGGAGAGTCTTAAAATAAGTTCCACATATTTTGTCATACTGACAAACAAAAAATGGTTTACATAAGAAGTAGCTTAGTTAAATTATTTGGTACAACTATTACATGCTATACAGTAGCTAATTTATATTCAAAAAATCCTTAATGTGATGATGATGTCCTCCCGACCGGATTTCGGCCACGGCGGCCAGTCTTTATGGAGACTAGCCAATTGCGCAGGACATATTGTAGTGCACAAGTGTGTGCGCAAACACAAGGGCACTTTCTATTCCATCACTCTCATGATGGAACGCCTAGCTACACGACCGGAAAGAGTTCAGGTACAGGACCGACGGCTTTACGTGCTCTCCGAGGCACGGGGGTGTAATACCGCCAACTTCCAGACATCGGGCTGATACTGAGAAATTTCTTTTTACGGAAAAATCTTAAAGTCACTTTTTGGCCTGACCCGGGATTTGAACCCAGGACCTCATTATCTGCGGTTGAACACGCTACCGCTAGACCAACGATGCAGTCATCCTTAATATTATTAAATACATTATTTACAAGCCATTCTTTCAACACCTTCATTCGGAGGTGTTCTTGCCTCGTGTATTGCTAATTTTCTTAATAGCTTCTATTCTAAGTTATTTATATCACCCAGGGTAGCGTAAAAGAATTTCATTGTTTATAAATTTCTATCATTTGCCAAACGTTTTGGCTATTGCGACACTAATTACTATTATTACCAGTTACTATTTCTAGATCGATTTACTATTTACTATAGCAACACAAATAATTGAGCAATCGTTTGAGTAATAATAATTATATCCTATATTTACAATAATAATAATAATAATGTCCTCCTAGCCGAATTCCGGCCACGGCGCCCAGTCTCAATAGAGATTAGCCATCTGCGTGGGACATATTATAGTGCTCAAGTGTGTGCGCAAACACAGGAGCACTTTCTATTCCATCACTCTCATGATCCGATGGGACACCTAGCGACACAACCGGAAAGAGGTCAGGTACAGGACCGACGGAGGTATAATACCACCAACTCCCAGACTTCGGGCTAATGCTGAGAAATTTTTCTTTTACAGTACTCCCAAAATGACTTTCGGCCCGACTCGAGATTTGAACCCGCTAGACAAACGAGGCAGTCATTACAATAATATTATGTATACAAGATTATATTGTATTACAACTGGAATGAAGACCTCGTAGAACATTCTCTGACCAAGTCGGAGATGTTCCCAAGAAACGCCAGGACAGAAGCCCTTTAAACAGGTGAGCATATGTGAAGAATATGTTTAATGACAGTAAATGAGGCAAAAGAAGTGTGCAAAGATCGTGACAAATGGAAATGCTTTGCGTGTGCCTACCCCTCTGAGAATCAGGCGTGAGTCTATGTATGTCATGTAAATATGATTATACTACTCGTACTAGTTATTATACCTACAGATAATTCAGACATACTGTGTTTTCTTAAGTATAATTCGGCCAGGCCCCATAGGAACATACGCTTTTAATGTTTCAACGGTAATTTCTCATAATATAAATATAATATTCTGGCATATTACTTACACACGGCCATCTGATCCCAAACTAAGCAGAGCTAGTACTATGGAAACCAGATAACTGATACATGAAATGAAATGAAATGAAATAATGAAATTTATTCAGCACTTGGGTATTTACATACACTTGTACTTGTCAAGCTCACAATGTATTACATAAACACAGTTTAAAAACAGTAATAAAAGCAACAATTTTTTTTAATTAGTCCGACCGTGCGGTCTGTTTCGTTACATATATTTTTAATATCCTTAAATAAATAATAAATAGCAAGTTACTAAGCTATTATTGTTGCATTTAGCAATATTATATTAAAATTAAAGAATTGAAAACAACGAGCAGTTGGCTAGCACAAAAGGCTCTCAACCAGTAGCTTACACACAGCTTACACTATATAAACTACGTTTCTTTTGTAAATACATACTTATATAGATAATTACACCCAGAGCTAGGACAAACAGATATCAGACACAGACAACAACAGACATACCTAAGCATCGAACCCACGACCTGAGGCGTGAAAGGCAAGTTTCTACCACGTCAACCGGCCCATTAAATTAAGAGTTAAATGGGTGTTATTCAGTTCAAGCTGAACCTTACGAACATAGCCAAACTCGAACACAATTATAAACCTACAAGCAATGTCTTTAAATTAAACTTTATTAATTATAGCTTATGTGTTAATCCAGAGTGTCAGCTAACGCTATACCAAGTTTTATTAAATTCGTTCCAGCCGTTTAGCCGTGAAGAAGTAACAAACATACACACTCACACACTCACAAACTTTCGCCTTTATAATATTAGAGTGATTACACCCAGAATCAGAACAAACAGACATCTTCATGCACTTAAATATCTGTCCAGGGGCTCTCCCGGCTAATTCGCCGAACATCGATTTCTTAAATAGCTTTCAAATAAATAAAGGTTAAAAATGACTTAATCAATCGTTAAATCGGCTTCCATGACCACATGTGACGTCATAAATGGTCCGGAATCGATTGTCAAGGTTGAAACCGATTTAACGATTGATTAAGTTATTTTTAACCTTTATTTATTTGAACGCCATTTAAGAAATCGATGTTCGGCGACTTAGCTGGTAGAGCCCCTGGGTGGGAATCGAACCCACGACCTGTAGTGTGAAAGCCAAGCATCTACCAATCACGCAAGCCGGCCCGTCTAATATGAAGTGTATTTATAGCAAGGAAGGCAAATACCGTGACTCACTCCACGATTTGTAACCGGAGTGATGCTTTAGTAACGTGGATTATAATGAGTGACTGAGTATTACTAGTCCAGGATCAACAGTGGCACATAATAATAATAATCTTTGTGGATATAACAATACCGTATGATGTAAACATATCTAAAGCAGAAAAAGAAAAAAAATCAAAATACCTTGATCTGAGTTTTGAATATGCGCAAATTTGGAGAGCCGAAAGACCTGCGATCATACCTATTGTTATATCCACAAATGGAGTTATTCCTACATCCCTGAAAATCAACCTTGCAAGTTTAGGGCTTGATATCTGGCTGGAGAGTTACATGCAGAAGGCGGTTTTGAAGGTGCTCATCACACCAATATTTGCACTTACCGGGATTCGAACCCAGGACCAGTCAATAAGAGAATAAAGACATAATGAAATGAACACCAAGCGGTGAGGCTCAGACATGGCCCGAGAATCGTTTAAAAAGGTGTATCCACTATATTTCTTAGGTTATTATTAATGGAAGATCTACTTAATAATGTCCTCCTAGCCGAATTTCGGCCACGGTGGCCAGTTTGAATGGAGGCTAGTCTCCATTCAGACTGGCGTGCAGGATTATAGTGCACAAGTGTGTGCGCAAACACAGGGGCACTTCCTATTCCATCACTCTCATGGGACGACAAGCGATACGACGGAAAAGAGGTCAGGTACAGGACGGACGGCTTAACGCGCTCTCCAAAGCACGGGGATGTAATACCGCCAATTTTCGAGCTGATACTGTGAAATTTCTTTTATTATGGAAAAATCCCAAAACCACTTTTTGGTCCGACCCGGTCTACGGTTGAACACACTACTGCTAGTAATAAATATAACAAGTAAGGCAGCTCTTGTAAGCCAGGTGCAACGGTAGCACATAATAAAAAGACACTGAGCAGTGAGACTCGGGCATGTCCCGGTGAATTGCTTTAATTGTCTTGGATCCCGCAACGAATTTTCGCGTGACTGAGTATTGACAAGATATAACTATTCAATATATCAGGCCGAAAGACGTCCACTGCTGGACAAAGGCCTCCCCCAAAGATCTCCATAATTGCCGGTCTTGCGCTATTCGCATCCAGCAGTTTCCAGCGACCCGCACAAGATCATCACTCCATCTTGTAGGGGGCCTGCCCACCCTGCGTCTTCCGGTTCCTGGTCACCAATAATATAACTATTATTTTGCCAGAAAGGATCTAGTGTGGCGACGAGGAACCGGAAGACACAGCGTGGGCAGGCTGGCTGCCAGATGGACTGTTGATCTTGTGAGGGTCGTTGAAAGCCGCTGGATGTGGATAGCGGACCAACATTTGTGCAGATCTTTGGGGGGAGGCCTTGTCCTTTCGGCTGATATAATGATGATGGTAATTTTAAATAATGATGAACTATTGTTTTGAATAAACATAATTTTAACTTCTTTTTTAATTTTGTCAACTTCCTATACCATAAACAATGCCTCCAACAGACAGAAGAGTTGACCGAATTGTTAGAATTTCCTACACAAGGTGTAATAGTCGAGGACACTTAGTGAGCGCTATCTAACAAATTAATGAAAACCAATTTGTGAAATACACCAAATGTTTTTTTTGTTTCCCTTAGATCGTTATACTTGTATGGGAAGGTAACTTTTGATTTGTTAATTTTTAAAGTTAATGTGCTACACAGCTGCACACTGATGATATGCAGATTCATATACAAATTAAGAACCTCAAATTGCTAAAAGCTATAAAAAACTTACTCAATATAGTTAGGTTTTTTTTCATGTAGGCTAGACAACACTAGTGTACAACAGAAGTTTTCACTCTCCCAGATAAACATTTCGTAATGTAATAATAATAATAATAATATCCTAGACATTATTTACACACGGCCATCTGATCCGAAACTAAGCATAGCTTTTACTATGGAAACCAAATAACTGATATAATACATATACTACTTTTCTTTTGTAAATACATACTTATATAGATATTTACACACAGACTCAGGGCAAAGAGACCTGTTCATGCACATGTTTTATGTACAGACGCCAGCACATCAAGCTACCACAATCTGTCAAATTTCCCCAATCGAAAGTGAACCTTATGGTTATGTGATAAAGTTGAAAATTTATAAAAGAAATTTGACAGATTGGGGTAGCTTGATGTGCTGGCGCCTGTACTTAGAACAACTCAATCCCAAGCATTTTGTTACTTAAATAATCAGAAATTTTGTAATATGCCCTACTACATACTTTGGCTTTAATAATTCTTTCAAACTTATTCGTCATGAAAAAAAAGTAACTATCTTGGTAACAGTTGTTTCAACTTTCCCAGATAAGAATTTCGTAATGTAATATTATTATACATTGCCTGTTAGTTCAAATATAAAAAAGCCTCTTACAATCTTTTCAATAATATTTTTTGTGTAAAGGTCTCGCTTTCGCCAGTTATCTAAGAGAATACAAGACAATCAATGAACGCAGACAAAACAGTCCCAGAATCCCGCGAGGTCGCGCTAAATCTATTTCTATTACGTCAACACCCTTAATAGCTGTGGGCAGTTTCCCTTTGACGTGCCATTATCACTAAAACAATATTTGTTCACTCTGTATAGTTATATATACAAATTAATATATTCATCATCTCTTAGTAACAACAGAATGTACAGACGCCAGGACATCAAGGTACCCCAATCTGTCAATTTCCCCAATAGAAAGTGTACCTCATGCTTATGAGTTAAAGTTGAAAATCTATTAAAGAAATTTGACAGATTGGGGTACATAGCACTGTACTATATTATTTCTGCGTAGGTTAGACTCCGTGGAGATTCACCGCCGTAGTTGAAATTCGGCTAGGAACACTATTAGTATTACCAGTATATAATATACCAGTTCTCCAAGTATTTCCAGCGAGAAATTAACACATACTTTAACTTAAATACCAAAGTCTAAATGTATCTTTCTTTGAATCCAGTAAGGACATAGTTGCCGGCACTAAACCGAATTTCATTGAAATAAACGGATGTATGATGCAAGGGTTTATAATGTACGGAGCTATTCAAATATCATAAAAACTAAAATTAGCGTTATTAACAATACGTAATCTGAAACTGAATTTAAAGGAAACAATGATTCAGCAAATACTTTGTCTCCTAAATTTGATAGAGTAGACTACTTTATATTTAGTAGTTATCCCATTCGATTAAGATAAAAAATAAATTGTTAAATATGACGATAGACGGCGTGCCTACAACCGGGGCCAGCAGCTTAAATTGCACTCCAAAACCCGAAGATGCTAAGAAATTAACTCACTTTAGTGATGACCCATCTATAGCGTAACCGCGTGCCTCTTGATGATTTGAAATACTGTGAGAGCTATGAGGCGCATTTGCAAGGTCTTGCATTCAAAGTTATTGACTAAGACCTTTTAAAAAGAAGTCGATCATAGAATCTAACCCGGCTGCAGCATTTAGGAAGATACACAACATCTCGTCCCAGACACTGCATAGACTTCGACTAGTGTCTATTGATGACTTGGCGGACAGAGACGTGATCTCTTACTGCTACGGCAGCTGGGGCAAAAAAGGTTTTCGAGTGGGGTCGACAAACCGGAAGACACAGCCAGCATCGCCAAGCCCCCGACAAGATACTATTATACTGATCATCTTGTAATGTTCGCTAGAAGCCGCGGAGATTTGGAGATCCTTGAGGGTGGCCTTCGTCTTCCATCACTGACATGCTGATAAAAAGAATGAACAATTAGAAATGTCCAAATTACTTCTGATTAGCAACATTAATTGCATTTAATGGCCAAATAAAACTGAACCTGGCAACGATCAAACCGCAAAATGCAATTGCCAAATCACTGAAAATTTTACGATTCTTTCGATAGAAAATAAAACGAACTATATTGATTGACATGTCGAAACTTATTAACATTAATATTGATATAACTATTAATTAGATACATGAGCCATTAAATTTGTTGATAGGCATTCGTCATCATGATTCTAGATTTAATTTAGTGTATCATATCATTAGAAGAACATCTGATGAGACACTCATGACATCAGACCGAAATTGTACACATTATATAATAATTTGTATACTTCTGTTTGGACATAGATTAGATGGATAGCGTGTACTGTAAGTGAAAATGTGGTCGAAGGTGGACCGCGCTTACCCATAAGATGCCTATTCACTCTAGCCTTGAATAAACCCATGTTATGCGAGTCTGGAAACACGTCGTTCTGGAGGGTGTTCCACAGCTTAGCCGTGCGTACGATGAAAGAGGTAGCAAAGCGCTTCGTACGGTATGTCAACAACAAAGTGGTAGAGACCCTTCCGACGCCTGGTAGTCCGATGAAAAAAGGCGGAATGAGGGATTTTTCTTGATTTATACCTTTTTTTATATCAAAACGAGCAAGGGTATCACCTGATCGAAAGTGATCACCGTTGCCCATGTAAACTTACAACACCAGAGGACTCGCAGGTGCGATGCCAGCCTTTAATAAAGTCAGAAAGTAAGTGTTGCTGACCCTTCCCCCCACCCCGATAAGCTCTGGCGACCCGTGTCACACTCAGAAACACGACATCAAATGTCTTCTGTTGCTGGCTGCTCTTACCACTCTTACTTAATTATCCAATCCAAGGGTCAGATGACTGCTCTACCCGTCTAATCTTTGCAGCTAGCATGACACATCATTCTTGTGGCTGGCGCGTCGCCAAGCCGTCTCCGCTACTCAGTAAAGCAGTATTTGAGTTTAATCGTACCGTTTTGGAGCACTTGGACACTAACCGTTACTGTTTACTCTTGAAATAGTCTAAGGAAGTACCAGGGCACTTGGGTTATTATTATAGGTGTAAGTAAAGCTGTTTGGTAAGTAGTTTTATGATGTCTTCCCGACCGAATTTCTGCCACGGCGGCCATTCTCAATGGAGATTAGCCAATTGCGCAGGACATATTGTAGTGCACAAGTGTGTGCGCAAACACAGGGGCACTTTCTATTCCATCACTCTCATGATCCGATGGGACGACTAGTGACACGACCGGAAAGAGATCAGGCACAGGACCGACGGCTTTACGTGCTCTCCGAGGCACGGGGGTGTACTTCCAGACTTTGGGCTGATACTGAGAAATTTCTTTTTACGGAAAAATCCCATAATCACTTTTTGGCCCGACCCGGGATTTGAACCCAGGACCTCTTTTTCTGCGGTTGAACACGCTACCGCTAGACCAACTAGGCAGTCTTATATATATTATATATATATATATAGTTTTATAACCTTTTTATAAATAGGCAGGCAATCCACTTGTGTCTCCTCTGGTGTTGCGAATGTCCATGGGCGGCAGTGATCACTTACCTTCAGAGCACCAACTTGCTCGTTTACCCTGCCTTTTTAAAATAGATTAGTAGAAGAGGTTAGTCAAAGTCAAAAATTCTTTATTCCGTAAAAAAATTACATTTATGTGGAATCGTCATATTTTTTACCCTACCGTGCAGTGCATGACGTCAGACGTAGCAGCTACTGAGAAACACTGCCAGAAAACTCAGTAGGAATCCTTTTTTTTAAATAAAATATCATCATCATCATATCAGCTGAAAGACGTCCACAGCTGGACAAAGGCCTCAAATAAAATATACTTAAGATTAATTACAATCATGTGTGTTGACTCAGAACAACTCAATCCCAAGCACTTTTATCACTTAAATAATCAGAAATTTTGTACAATTTGCTACACAATTTGGCTTTAATAATTCTTTTAAACTTATTCGTAGACAATTCTCAAATAGATAGTCCGTAGATAATTCTCGGCTAATAACGCGACTTTTTTTAAATAACAGGTATTATTGCGACATTGTTTGCTGGGATTACACCATCAGCCCGATATCGTTCATTGCTGGACATAGGCAACTTTGGAAGTTAGGTTAGGTTAAATTACGTCACCGCGGTTGGCATGCAAGTTAGCGGCCACAGTTAGGTGGCAGCTAGTAGACGGGTAGGGTTCTGCCCGACTACCTGGTGTATACCTTAGTCGCCTTTTACGAAACCCATGGGATGATATAGGGTGGTCCTGTAATTCCTTCTAAGCCGGAAACCACACGGTATTAACCTGTACATAATTTTATTTTATTTATTTAGGAAACAAACCGTCGTTTACAAAAAATGTATACAAAACTTAATTTCTAATTGCGCTAAAGTTCCATTATCTTAATAACTAACATATGTTCCTAGTTTACTTTGAGAACACTGATACAAGATTATCAAATAAATTATACAATCTAAATAGTTTTTTGTATCTTTTTAGCTATTATTTAGTAGTAATTTTCTTATTTTAAGCCTAAATTGTGTATAAAATTTTTATCATAAAAATTACAAGAACGTCTTATAAAGGTATTTTTAGCATATCTTGTACTGCACATTGTGGTAGAAAAGGTATCCATAAGACGTGATAAGAGCGCCTGATCACCAAAGAGTCGATGCCGTGCCTCGATGCAGCAGTCTAAAAGTTTAGTTTAAATATAAGTTTAGATATAATGTTATATATGCTGTGTGGTGACGGCGACAAATATCAGAATCAGAATATCATCACCCCATCTCATCCCGTGGGGGGCGTAGAAGTCGATCCGAGGGAATATCTACCAGAGGATGGGCAGCAGCTTCCTTCTGATTACTATGACCACCTTACTGCGATCGCCAACCCGCCTGCCAAGCGTGGCGATTACGGCATATCCCCCCAAGACGATTCTTGAGGGAGGCTTGTCCAGCAGAGGACTTATTTAGCTGTAATGATGATAATGTTATATTGTTTTCTTATTCGCGCTTTTTTCTAGTCGCTTAAGTTAAACTACTGGCTGAGAGAGAGTTCTGCGCTAAACAACAGCACGTTATATTATTTTTTTTAAAATTTAAAATTGAAGTTCTAAATTTAAAAATAGTAGCTTAGTATTTGCTATTTATTAAGGGACTTCTTATACCACTACTGCAAATTGTTTTTGTTTCTGTAATAATGAATTTGTCTATGTTTATGAACTGCATTGTGAGCTTGACAAGTACAAGTGCATGTTAACACCCAAGTGTAGTATAAATTTCATTATTTTACGTATTAAAATATATTGTGATACGTAGAGAGCACGCCAATCTCAAGATCACATTTAGCCTCTTCAATCTTGCAGCGAAATAACACTGGTATTTATTGGTTGTGCATGCGCACTGTTACGATTCAGTCTAAATACCAAGGAACATTCCACTTTGTGTTTATCGCAATGAGGTAACGAAGTTCATACTTATTTAACTGCTATTTGGCATTGGATAAACGATTTAAAAAGGGATAGTATAAATATTGCAAATCATAAAATCTTCCTTATATAATCCTATTATTATTCCAACTAATTTATGTATTTCATATTTAATACATATTTATTCTTATAAAATCGATATATGATACAATAATACACAAATAAATACGTAAAAAACAGAGCTCCCCAGCGGCGGGATTATACGCCCTGACCACCGGCGGCCTAGGGCGTATAACCCCGCCGCTGGGGGAGCTTTGTTTTCGTATTTATTTGTGTATTATTATTTCATATATCGATTTTATAAGAATAAATATGTATTAAATATGAAAATAAATAAATAAATATTATTATTATTTTAGTCGGGACTAGTCCCTCCCTCTTACCCACCACTGCAACTCCTGTAAGCCAGGATCAACAGTGGCACACAATGAAATGACACTGAGCGGTGAGGCTCAGACATGTCCCGGGGAATCGCTTTAACTGTCTTGGATCCCTTAAAGCATTTAATCAGAAAGAAAAAAGGAGGAAATAGAAAATGAATAGTTCTACTTCCCTCCAGAGCAAAGCGGGAGACAGAATAATGTAAAGAGGCTATAGCCTCATAAAACGAGAGAATTGCAACTAGAGAAGCCAGCTGCAAAAGCACCGAGGATCAATTTAAGGGTCCTAAGTGAGCTGTTATATAGTAGGTCGTGACCAGAGGGCTGGTCTGTTTTTGGCACAGAGAATAAGTAATGCCATACACCGTGGCAATGCTGCCAGTCTTCTTGGCACGATACCCTATAATGCAGATGTGGAACACCTATTAGATTGCCTTTAGTTAATCAGTTAATTTAGTTTATAGCAGCATTATAGTCAAAATTTTGTTTTCTTAGCAATAATTAAATTTTAGGATAAATACTTTAAATAACTTTATTACATTAAAACCTAGTGCCCACAAAACGAATATATATATTTCAAATGAGATCATTCAGTAACCTCATTAGTACTAATTTAGGTTCGCTCAACTTTCATTCTGAATTCGGATTTACGAAAATGACTGATAGACAGACGGGCTCCAAAGCTACAGTGTCCCACTTACTGAGCTCTGGCAACGTATTCTAAAATTCAAAGATACGGCGGCTTCGATCAATAACTATATTGATCGAAGTACGGCGGTGTTTGGTCATAATTATCTGAGTATATTTTTGATTCGTAACTGTTACGAATCGAACCTTTTTTGGAATACTTTATATTCAAAATTCTTGTGCTATTGTCTTCGAGCATTTGACAGCTAAATGCTCGAAGGCTATTGTAAACTTTTATACGGCAATGTCTTGTGAGTTCACAGTTTTACCCATTTTAATAAACCATAGTTTCACCTTTTGCCAGCAAATTATTATATGTTTAATTTCCTTCCGATATTCAATAATTAGATGTGGATGTGTTTTTTATACTTTTTATCACTCTATCTATAAATACATATTAATTTTTATTATGTAATGTATAAAAATAATATTAACAATGTAAATGTGGATTATTTCAAACAGATTTTTATTCACGTAGACTCATTGACCTATATGTATTCTACTAGACGCGCAATCCCATATTGAGAATTTGCTCACTGAGTTGCAGCGCCCGCGCTTCAACTCAGTGAGCAAATTTTTGGCCGCCGCGCCCGTGCCCCTCACCTCGCGCACAGCCGGACTGGGACAGAGTTTTTATTCGAAACAGCGTGTCTAGTTATACATATAAGTCAATGCGTAGACTGAAAAAGAGCTTGTATATATCCAGAACGTATTTTAGTAATATAGTTAAGTATACATAATTATTTCTACATATACATATTTATATATGCGGCTTGTATAACACATTATATTTCACACGCAGCGGATTAATACGGCGGTAATAGATTCTTTTTTGTTAGTTGAATTGACAAAGAAAATACTAGCGGCTTTAAAAATAGCCAGATTTCGTTTTCGAAATACAGTCAGCAAATAAATATCGTCAATATGATTGACGTACAATGTTTGTCGTGTATTGAATGTGCAATTCCCTGCCAAGAATGTTCGATTGTTGAGTTTATTTTAGTTTTAACGGAAAAAATAAAATCGTCGTTGCCAGATATTTTATCGTTGCTTAGCCGTTAATCGTTATTTTGTCCACTTTTATTGGTGTTTTATTTATAGGTGTTTGTTCAATTGTACCTATATTATTTCTTAAATTAAGTGTTAAAGTAAAATAAAAAATGTTAAAATAAAATAAATATTACACAATATCTTTTGAGTTATAGAAAAAAAAAAAAAAAAAAAAAAAAAAAAATAATGTTATATGTTTACGAAAATTCCCACTCACAAGCTTATATGATATTACTTCATCTAATTCATTGATCATCAGCCTGATATCGTCCACTACTAGACTATAATAATAATAATAATATCTAATATCTAGGGACAATGTCACACAGAACTTCCTAGCCCCAAACTAAGTAAAGCTTGTACTATGGGTACCAGGCGACGATATATAGATAGATAAATACTTAAATACATAGAAAACATCCATGACTCAGAAACAAATATTCGTGCTCATCACACTAATATTTGCACTTTCCGTGATCCGAACCTAGGACCACCAGCTTCGTAGGCAGGTGCACTACCATATAGGCTACGGTGACCTTCGTGATACTTGAAAAAGACAAAAATGATTCTAATATTCTGTTATTCTGTTCAACAGCTCAATTTACTTATTCGATATGAAATATAATTGAAAACCTCCATCGAAATTATTTTAGATTGTTATGTACAATGGATGACTCGTCTAAATAAACAAGGAACTCACAGAACGAAAATAATGTATCATGAAATGTATTTATTTATACAAAGATCTGTTTATTTTATTACAAAAACACAATTCCAGAAATATAATAAAGATGTCGTCATTCCTCTTCTACACCCCCGCTGTGTGTAACATTCACGGTATTTAAAATAAAAGTACTTCATCACCATCATATCAGCCGAAAGTCTTCTAAGACTTTCAATTTCTGGGCAATAATCGTGAGAAAACTCTCCGATCTACTTATAACCGCCTTCTTCAATGCCCACCTCACCATTCTGACTTTAATCACTCTTCCTTTTTTTTCCAGTCTATTCTTCTGTGGAATGCGCTGCCTCTCGAAATCAGGTTGGCCAAAAGCCGCTTCTCGTTCAAAAGGAAGCTAAGAGAGCACATTCTAAACAACCTGTAAGCAGAATTGTGCTTTTCCTACCTATTGAATTATATATGTATGCATAGTATATTATAGTAGTAATCTATACATATAATAAAATCGTAGGAAAGTCAGAACTGTACATTGAATATTTTTTTAAAGGATACTTGGGGCGTGATCTACAATCGATATTGAAGCCAAAACTATAGTTTTTAAAATTTTTGTCTGTTTGTCTATATGTATGCCCGGGCTAAACTCAAAAAATGCTGCATGGATTTAATTCATATTTTGCATGAATATTAGTAAGAGGTCGGGTCAACATATATAGGGTACATATTATCACGCTATCACGTACGGGGGAGGAACTGTGATAATTCATAAAGTTCAACGCGGGTGAAACCGCGGGGCACAGCTAGTAGTATTGTATATATTCGATATTATACATTTATGTATATACATATACATTTGACTATACATATATTTCAATTAATTATTTATCGAATATTTATCCAATCGCTACTTCGTGCACCTACCTACTGTTTAATCTTTGCACCTCCTTAAGGTCGACTGGGAGAAAATGCCTACGGCTTGTCCACCTCTGTACTACTTTGTGCATAAAGTTAGGAATAAATAAAAATAAAAGTCGTCCACTGCTGGACAAAAGCCTCCCCCAAAGATCTCCACATTTATCACAGTTCCTTAGTATAATTTATTTGTTGCACTCCTGCTACTGTTTACTTTACTTTCAGTTCCTATCCATCCAAAGGTTGTCTGGAAGAGATCGCTTAAGGCGATAAGACCGCCCCTGTACCTTATGTTCTTTATATTATATCCGATGTATTTTCTTTCCACCTGAGTGTGTACAATAAAGAGTATTCTATCTATCTATGTATCTCCACTTTCCCGCAGTTTTGTGGTGTCCATCATTTTGGAAGGGTTTTGCCATAATCGCCGCGCTTGGCAGACGGGTTGGCGATCGCAGTAGGATGGTCATAGTACTCAGAGAAACGCTGCTGCCCATTGTCTGGTATAAAGTCCCTTGGGAGTACGACGCCCATTAGAGAAAAAATCATAATAGATATTCTTTATGGCCGCCAGCCAGTAATTAAGACCTTAATAATGGGTATAATGATTTTTTATTTAAAATAAAAATATATTTTTAGTTAAAATGTTATTTTGTTTTAATTTCATAGTGATGGATGACGCTCACATATCAGTGGGCGTTTTTAAATCTCTTAGAAAAACGCTTGGCTGTCAAACATAAAATATAATAATATAATATATCCTGGGTAGTGTTGAAAATGACTAAAGTGACTGAATTAGACTGACTGTCATTTACGGTCAAATTGGTCAAAAATGGTCATTAACTGTCAAAAACGGTCATTTTCGGTCAATTTGATTTCAGTAATATTTTAGTACCTTTTAAGTTTTTTCTCGTTGATAAAAGTCTACAACTTCTAAATTGATACAAAAAAGTTGTTTTATGACTTATAGTATTATTATAATAAAGTGTTAATCATTTTACATTTCTAATCATGCGTGCATTTAAGACAAAATGGCAACGTCGCATCGCCTCGCGCATCGACTTTGAGGTCGTCTTATCCTCTCATGATATAATAGAAAATAAAACGTTGCTTCATTTAAACTTGCATATAAATTGGGTAACTAAATAAATAAATAATTGGGTGGTAGTCGAGAATAGACAATAATATTTGAGTCAAATTGACTGAATTTGACAGTAAATGACCTGTCATTTAAGATTTATGACAATTGTGACTCGTCATATTCAGTCATTTTACATCTTTAATCCTGGGACCTTATTCCCACACGGCCATGTGATCCTAGACTAAGCACACCTTGTACTATGGAAATCTGATAACTGAGATATTACATATACTACTTTTCTTTAGAGCATACATACTTATATACATTATTACACAGGGCAAACAGACATGTTTCTGCACACAAAGGAGACGGATACGTCTTCATACAATATTGGGCCCGAATGTAAAAAGATAAAAGTGATGTCAATTAATGGGTCTATAAATTATCAGCCCATCACTAAAAATTCCATGGATATTTTCAATCTGTGAGCAGAGTTATAAAAGATTTAGTACTTAATAGAAAGGTTATGTACCAACCTATACTAAACAGCTGGTTTTTAAGAGCGATTGCTATTTAATAGTTATCCGTGCCCAGTATGTTAGCAAAAGTCGTACACGTTAAGCAATATCAGAAGTCCGTAGAGAGAATGCAGTTGTCGCGGGATATATAAACAGAACAATAAACAATACTGAAATCACACACGCACTAAACGATACGAGAAACGAGTGACCGATCATAGATTAGGATTCAAAATCTGTCACCAGTCACTGTCAGTACAGATTAAAAATATAGTTATTTAGCCAATAACGAATAAATCGATTTGAACGACAACCGATATTATTATTTCTATTTATTTTATTGAATATTTATAAATTTATTTTGATCAAATTAAAAAGGTATATTAGCTATTACTATATAAGTAAAAATTAAAATCTACATTAAACCTACATAGATATAAAATAAACTAAATCTAAACTAAGTCAAAAAAAAACCTCATCGTTGTCGGGGAACGTATCCAGAAGACTGGCAGCATTGCCACGTTGTATGGCAATACTGATTCGTTGACCAAAACAAAGGCCAGCCTTCTGGTCATGTGAAGTATCAATGATCATTTTTGCAATATCGCGAAATAGGGTGCGCGCATTTGGACCCCATGGGCCAAGCATTTCGACCCCAAACGGCTCAAATACATAACCTCCGACGAAGTTAGTGTATTTGCGCCGCTTAAGGGCCTCAGCCGATGCAGCAGCAGTACCTGCAGACTCCGACGTATAAGGAAGATGGGAAGGCGCAAGAGTGTCGACGCAGGTTGCATCCCACACCAGTGGCCTACCCATCTTCAATTTTTTACAGTTTACAATAGAAAAATATAACGCTTTTTTTATTGATTTTTTATTTTTTACTGTTTGTACTTGTTTATTTATTACATTGTTTGAACTCATTACCGTTAATCGATTATAGTAATCAACGACCAAATTTAATTCGTGTCTTAAACTTATTTTGAGATTTCTCGTTTTCCAGATTGTAAATTGGGTCAATTTTTTACAGTTTACAATAGAAAAATATAACGCTGTTTTTAAACTATATCTCAACTTATTACAGTCAGGCCCAGAAATCCCCGTCTCCTTTCTGTCTTAGGTGAAAATCAAACCCACCTGCGGCGTGAAAAACGACCAACGATGACTCCATTGGTTTACAAATTTACAAGCAAACGGCCTTTAAACCAATAAAAACATAACAATCGAGTATGTTTTAGACCACACGGCTCAATTAAAACTAAGGTATAAGAAACGCAACTGGATATGAGAGAAAGAGGGAAAGAAAATGTCTGCTTGCATATCTCTTGCCCCTACAGTAATATACCTCATTAACTCTCTCTCTCTCTCTGTTCACTAACTTATATCTCCCTTTCAACTTCCATTCGTCTCGTCCGATCACATTTTTCGTAACCCTCTCGTCACGCATTCATCAGCTTTCTCCCCAAGTCAAGTGTGCGTAAAGAACTTTAACTTCAATATTGTTTTAAACACAGAACAGTTTTCAAATTAAAAGGTTAGGTTAGGTTTTATTTTTTTTAATTTCATAGTTGTGGATGACGCTCACAAATCAGTGGGAGTTTTTAAATCTCTGGCTGTCGAACATAAAATACAGGCCGTATACTTGTATTAATACCATAAACATATTTTTAAAAAGTATTCGTATGAATAGAATGCCAGCAATTTAAAATCAAAATTCAATCTGCCGTATTCCAAATTTAATGGTATTAAGCAAGGAGCACAAAAATATAGGCCGTTTGCTTGTATTAAACTATAAAATGATTTTAAAAAAGTATTCGGATGAATTGAATGCAAACGATTTAATATCAAAATTCGATCCGCCGTATTTCAAACTTAATTGTATTATGCAAGGAGCGCAAAAATATAGGCCGTTTCCTTGCATTAAAACCATAAAAATAAAAATAAAAAATTCGGATGAATAGAATGCAATCGATTCAAATTCAAAATTCGATCTGCCGTATTCCAAACTTAATTGTATTATGCAAGTAGCACATAAATATAGGCCATTTGCTTGTATTAAACCATAAAATCATTTTAAAAAAGTATTCGGATGAATAGAATGCAAACGATTCAAATTCAAAATTCCATCTGCCGTATTCCAAACTTAATTGTATTATGCAAGGAGCACAATAATACAGGCCGACTGCTTGTATTAAAACCATAAAATTAAAAAAAAGTATTCGGATGAATAGAATGCAAACTACGATCAACAAAATTCGATCTGCCGTATTCCAAAATTAATTGTATTATGCAAGGAGCACAAAAATATAGCCCGTTTTCTTGTATTAAACCATAAAATCATTTAAAAAAGTATTCGGATGAATAGAATGCCAACGATTCAAATTCAAAATTAGGACTGCCATATTCCAATTTTAATTGTATTATGCAAGGAGCACAAAAATATAGGCCTTGTATTAAAACCATAAAATTTAAAAAAAAGTATTCGTATGAATAGAATGCAAAACATTCAAATTCAAAATTCGATCTGCCGTATTCCAAACTTAATTGTATTATGCAAGGAGCACACGTGCGTATAAGTTCGAAAGAAAAAGGTATCTCGACCCACATAGCCGCGCGATCTTTGTCGTTCTATAATTAGGCCAGCTGAAATAGCCGTCAGGGCACGCGACCGATATAGATCGCGTTCGTTTGTTCTACGATTGTCACTAACTGTGGCGCCTTGCTGTTTCTACGATGTTTCGACCGAATCGGATACGCGTTGCAAAAGATGCGAGTTTGTGTTAGCTCCATATGGTTGCTGTGATATTTACTGAAGTGTAAAACATATATCAGTTTTCGATAAATAAATTAACGGTGTTAATTCATGATTTCGTTGATAAAATTAACCCTGTTATTTTATTACAATAGTTTTTGTTAAATGTAATAGTAATTTGGAAGTGATTGTAGCGTTTTTAACGATTAATAATTGCACAAGATTTTGAAAATATCCAGGTAACATGTATAAGATTTCATGAACTAAATTGGAGTAACATTATATTTGTTTACACATGGAACAATGAACGGGACAAAATACTGTAGTATTCTTTAATGAACCCCATTGATCAGGGATGCTTGTTAGAATATATAGAATAATGAATTATATTCTGCAATGTTTCTGCGAAGTTTTGAGCAAGAAACATTTTTATCTCTGTAATTGGTATGCAATAAACAGTATTTATCTTATCTTATCTTACTTCAAGCAATACTACATCATTACTATCATAAATTTAATTATAATTCTGTATAATCAAATGTAAGTCGTAGAACTTATTATCCAATTGTAATTGGAATCAAATAAATATATAGTTAACTGTAATACGACAATCCATGTTCTGACTATTTACAGGCGCTTATTTAACGTCCATGTAAATAAAAACCCGTCTTTTATTTTATTTTATTTAACCTCGAAATTAGAACAGAATAATATCCAATAATATATAAATACAAGTTAATAAACATGTTAATTCGTTTTAATAATGAAATCGTGTTACAATTTGTTATAGGTGTCCATGTACATAAGAAATTAAAAACCGATCATTAGTGTGAGAAAATGGATTTTAATTTAATTGAAGCGAAACAATATTAGTATATAATCAAATGTTCAAAGAAAATCTTAATTGGAATATAGAATTCGAGAGATAATATATACTTATAGTATCTACAAATTAATTTTAATCAAATTAAAAAAGGTATATTAGCTATTACTATATAAGTAAAAACTTATATAGTAATAATTAACTTATAGTATTGTTTTTTAATTATAATAATCGATTGTATTTAGTATTTTGTTATAGGATTGTGATCTATCGCCATATCCTGATGTAGGTACTTAATTTAATAATATCCTGGGACATACGGCCATCTGATTCCAAACTAAGCAGAGATTGTACTATGGAAACATGATCATGATCATGGTGATGATGATGAGTATGTATTTACAAAAGAAAAATAGTATATTACGTAGTATCAGTTCTACTACGTTATATACTTTTTTTTTTTTGTAAATACATACTTATATAGACATCCAGAATCAGGACAATAGCACACAAGTTGTCTTGGTTGGAAATCGAACCCACAACCTGCGATGTGATAGGCAAGTAATAACTTTTTTTTATATAATAGGATGGCAAACGAGCAAGTGGGTCACCTGATGGTAAGTGATCACCGCCGCCCATGGACACTCGCAACACCTGAGGAGCTGCAAGTGCGTTGCCGGCCTTTAAGAAAAGAATAGGCTCGCTTCTTGAAGGTTGCTATGTCATACCGGATCGGAAACTACGCCAACCGGCTCGTTAGTAGTTACCACCAATGGATTAGTATTCTGAAATTATCTCTTGATCCATTAGTCGCGTCTATAGATTTTTTACAAAAGTCAAACCTGTAGCTTCAAAGCCACTACTGATATACTCGTATTATACTTATCATATACTGTTAGAAAGGTTCTTGAGTGGTATTCACAAACTGAAGGACACAGTGTGCGCGAGCCCCCTACAAGATGGACCGATGACCTTGTGAGGGTCGCTGGAAATCGTTGGATGCAGATAGCGCTGGACCGGTAATTGTGGAGATCTTTGAGGGAAGCCTTTGTCCAGCAGTGGACATACTGATTAGCCATGGACCTAAAATGTGGTAGACTGGGACTTTTCTGTGTTGGTGCCCCATCTTTTACTTGAACGAGACATTTATAGCAAAAATATTAAACCGTGTTGCATCCGTCTGTTCTGCTACAAATGAGACTTATCCAGGTGATTCAAATCTGTAAAGCCTTTCTTATGCCTTATGTTATGTTAAGTTAGTATCAGGAAGCAGTCCAAGTGATTTTGGAATGGCGTGAATACGTTCTGAGTAGATACACTGTATATGCCTGCATCATAGAAATTGCTGTGAAAGATAACTGGAAAGATTTTGAAGTAGCAGATATAGCTACTTATCCACATTAGGAATAATGCACATAATTTACAAACATTAAACATATGTATTTATATTTCTTTTTTTCTTCACACAGACTCTGGGCAAACTGACGTGTTAGCTCACAAATATCTGTGAAAAGCAAGCATTTACCAATAACGCCAACTATTTCCAATTAAAAAAATATAACTAAAACTAAATATCAAAAAGTCACACTTTCATCATCATCATCATCATCATATCAGCCGAAAGACGTCCACAGCTGGACAAAGGCCTCCCCCAAAGATCTCCACAATTGCCGGTCTTGCGCTATCCGCATCCAGCGATTTCCAGCGACCCGCACAAGATCATCGGTCCATCTTGTAGGGGGCCTACCCACGCTACGTCTTCCGGTTCGTGGTCGCCACTCGAGAACCTTTCTGCCCCAGCGGCCGTCGGCTCTACGAGCTATGTGCCCTGCCCACTGCCACTTCAGTTGGGCAATTCTTACGGCTATGTCGGTAACACTTTAACTAAAAATAAAATTTAGGATCGAAAAATACAATCCAATCCATTTAGTAAGTCATCTACATAGAATCTTTAGATTTTGTCGTGTGTTGGCAACTGAAATACGGAAGCGCGCTTCGCATTGAGGCCACCTATGTGAATGTGTATGTATATACGTTACACAAACGTCTTTAGAACAGGCTATACATCAGTTTTTATGCCGTAGTTTCAGCGAAAAGTTGTTATTCAAATATGTTCCGTAAAATATTCTACATTTCGTTCAGCCAGGTTGAAATGCTATTACTGAAATAGGTACATTATTAAATTTATTGGTGTTAAAAATAACTTTGGCGAAGGCCTTTTCAATATTTAAAAGTTTAGAAAGAAGAGTCAAAGTTTATTTATACAAACAGGTTTTATCCTTTTCTCAGGCCATATCTTTACAACAAAATAAATAAGTGACTATCTATAATATAACTATATAAATTGTAAAAGAATAGATAGTATTTTTTTACAAAAGTTGACATATGATGATACTGAGGGGTTATTTAGTATTCTAAAATAAGTTAATTTTAAACATTATATTTTAGATTTTGAATTTGCTTAATTAAATATTGTTTAAATTTTTTATAAAGAATAAATATACTTTGTAATGTAAGTTGTGTCCGTCTATTATATGTTTGTGAAGTACCCCGCGATACAGGGATTAAATTCCGTAGATCGGGCGTGGTCTTTAAAAACAATCTTTTTAAGCCGTTAGAACGACTGTGGTACGAACGACGGTGAAAGCATTTAAGATTATTTTTAATAGCATTTATAGTATAGATAGCGAGTTATTAACCGTACATTACTAAAACTAACCAATACAAAAATAATAAGTAAAACTATTTTTTTTATACCGCTTAATTGGTAAATAACGAGTGGTTACCGTAGAATATGATGCTTGTAACACACAGGCGTTGGCGTTGAATTAACAATAATAATAGTACTTGGAGTGTATTTTGTAAGGTGTAAGTCGTCATCATATCAGCTGAAAGACGTCCAACAAAGGCCTCCCCCAAAGATCTCCACCCGGGGACTGGGGGCCGCGGCTTATCCGTGACCATCATTTGGGAGGATATGCCATAATCGCCACGCTTGGCAGGCGGGTTGGCTATCGCAGTAGGATAGACATGGTACTCAGGAGAACGCTGTTGCCCGTTCTCTGGAATATATTCCCTCGGAACGACTTCTACGTACCCCCACGGGAAGAGAGGGGGTGGCGATATTCTTTGAGGCCGTCACCCCACAGCCAAGATGTAGGTAAGTACCTACCTACTTTCAATATTGTTACAGTTGTAAAGGACAGGGTTACAACTTGAACCTCGGGACTTTTGTCTGTCTCCGGTACGTTTCAGTTTGATCCTAAATGCAGATGTGGCGCAGCGGTTAAAACAGTTGTTTAGCCACTAGGTGTCTTGGGTTCGATTCACGTTCAGGAAAACTATGTGACCCATAAGTAGTTGTTCCCAGTTTAGGTGTAGAGCGTTACTTCCTCTGGGAATATGAGTGAGTCGCCAAGTCTATACTTAGAGAAGCCAGTTATACACATCACCTTAGAATGAACCTGTTTTTAGGATTCCGTACCCAAAGGGTAAAACGGGACCCTATTACTAAGACTTCGCTGTCTGGCTGTCCGTCTGTCACCAGGCTGTATCTTATGGACCGTTCTAGTTAGACAGTTGAAATTTTCACAGATGATGATGATTTCTTGTTGATGTATTTCTGTTGCCGCTATAACAACAAATACTAAAAAACAAAATATAATAAATATTTAAGGGGGCTCCCATACAACAAACGTGAATTTTTTGATCGTTTTTATAGACAATGGTACGGAACCCTTCGTGCGCGAGTCCGACACGCACTTGGCCGTTTTTTTTAGAGATAATTTACTGGTTAGCTGATTTTTAGTGTTATGGACCAAAAAAATGTTAATAAGTAAAAAGTCGTCTCATACAAAACTATTTGGCGTATGAAGCTGAAATTTGGCACTAATTTGACTAAACCTAACATGTCGTGGACTTCTTCTGGCACCTGTTGAGGGGAGCCCCGGGAACGCGGGTATGCTGCCCCAGTGCCCCCCTTTTGCGCAATGTCCCAGGTTGTCGGGACACGTCTCCTGGGAGGGCCTCTAGTTAGGCCTCCCAAATTGCCGCCTCCTGCCAGTCCGGCACAATGATTGTGCCACTAACAGATCGTTGTAATCCCGGAGCTGCTACATGTGGCGGCACTAGAGGAGTCCTAATATAACTCAAATTGCTATCCACAAATAATAATAAAAATAATATCTAGGGACATTATTTACACATCCATCCATCCTGCTGCCATCTGCCTTCTGATCTCATACTAAGCAGAGAGTACTATGGAAACCAAATAATGATATACTACATATACTACTTTTCTTTTGTAAACACATACTTATGTGGATATTTTTTTTTTATTTCTACGGACAATGTCTCACAGATCATCCTAGCCCCAAACTAAGCAAAGCTTGTACGATGGGTACCAGGCGACGATATACATACTTATATAGATAGATAAATACTTATATACAAAGAAAACATCCATGACTCAGAAACAAATATTCGTGCTCATCACACAAATATTTGCACTTACCGGGATTCGAACCCAGGACCACCAGCCACCAACTAGGCTACGGTGACCGTCAAACACCCAGACTCAGGACAAACAGACATGTTCATGCACACAAGTATCTGTTCTGGGTGGGAATCGAACCCACTACCTCCGGCGTGAAAAGCAAGCATTTGCCAACCACGTCAACAAGCCCGTCTGATAATCTGATAATCACTTTAAAATTACCAACAAAATTGTAATAATGTTCTCCTGGTCGAATTTTGGTCGCGGCGGCCAGTCTCAATGGAGACACTATAAGTGCCCCTGCCTCTAGCACTTTCAATGCCATCACTCTCATGTTCCCATGGGACCACTAGCGACACCGATGAAAAGAGCCAAGGTACAGGACCGACGGCTTTACGTGCTCTCCGGTGGCATAATACCGCCAACTCCCAACCTTCGCGCTGATATCTATGTAAAAAATTTCTTTACAGAAAATATTCCAGTATCACTTCTGGCTTGACCATATTTCAACCCAGGACCTCATTATCATGTCAAAGTCACTCTTTTAACCCGATGAAAAACACCAATTTTGACTTATAAGCACACCAATTCTAATAATTTAATAAGCTTTATTAAGCATTACTAATTTTAGCATTTCATACACATAATACCGTACACTGACAGACATATCTATACAAATAAATAAAATTGGAGTGTCTGTTTGTAATATTGAAATAACCGGTTTTTACAATATAAATATGAATATATGTACGGTACATACACCAAAATATTTTTTTTTACAATTTTTGTCTGTCTGTTTGTTCCGGCTAATCTCTGAAATAGCTGGACCGATTTTGACGGGACTTTTATTGGCAGGTAGCTAATTTAATAAGGAGTAACTTAGGCTACTTTTATTTTAGAAAATGTTTCATATTTTACTAAAAACAAAAAAAAAACTAATTAACACGCGGACGAAGTCGCAGGCACAGCTAGTTATAAATATAAAGCTTCAACTTCAACTCCTATTTGTGGCACTTGTGGGTTCACATAAATATAAAGTCAGGCTTGCGAACCCCGCAGCGTCTTTTATCTATGACGACATGAAAGTTGCAGTTCGGAAACGCATAAAGGCAAGACAAGGGACATTAAGAATCGATATGATGAATTAATGGAATCGATTAAATTAAAGTAATGTGATTGTGATTATGAGCATTAATTGTTATTTATATTTTTTTCTTATAAATATTTTTTCTCTCTGTTCTGTTCTACTTTTCTGTTCTACATTTCATCTTAAATATTATATCAATCCAGGATTTCTTCTTAGCTTATAAGTATTATAATGTAAATTCGTCTGGTATCACGCTTCCAGTACCTACCTACTGGCCCTATTGGAAGATCAGCACTGCCGAAATGCAGTACTAGCAGAGATAGGGCCATTTTTCATACCAGTACGGATAAAATTAATAATGTTTAAAATGTATAGGTACCACAATTGAATGTATTTTCCGTATTTGTTATGAAAATAAAATTATTTCTTTCTTTAAGGCATTTTGTCAGTCGTTTTAGACGAGTGGCCGGATACGCGCCAAGCTTACATCGTCCTGCGTGTTCAATATAATAATGCTTTTAGGGTGCTGTTGGGACTGCCGTGGCGTTGTAGTGGCTCGGGAATGTTCGCAGAGGCTCGCATAGATGGTTTCCATGTCATTATAAAATAAAATAAATAAAAAAGGTTTTTATTAACATAGACTTTAAAAAAGCGCTTGTAAATAGTCAAAACATGTTTGTAGTAATATAATTAAGTATACATTATTATTTCCAGTTACATAGATATTTAGGTACACGGATTGTACGGAAACATTTATAAAATTTATTTTATAATAGCAATGATATTTAGCTAGCTTGTATTAATTTATTGTCAAAGAGATAATGTTTGACTTTAATTATCAAAATTTATAGTTTAAGCTTTATTTTTACCCGACTGCGGGACGCAAAGGGTAATGTGTTTATCAGGCTATGTATGTATGTATGTTCCTTTGAAGCACTATACAGACCAAACGCCTGGACCGCGGTCCAGACCGATTTAAATGATTCGCACGTCAATCGATTCCTTTCAGTCCGGAAAGTGTCACTAAAGACATGACGTTAGTGAAAATTCAATATCGACTGCTGGACGCCATATTGTGAAAATTAAAAAAAATAAAGTCAACAAACTATGTCATGTGGGGTATCGTTGAATAGGTATTTAAAAAACATTTTTAGTTTTCTTTCAACATTTTTCAATTTGACCGGCCGTTTAGGAGCTATATCGATTTAAAGTTGCGTAACAACTATTCTCACATGTAGGTTTTGAAATAGTAGAAATTTACGATGAAAAGCCGAAAACTTCGTATAACTGTGCGTGTGAGTGTTGATGGACATAATATACTAAAGTATCTATTAGGTATATTGGACTACCTAAAGTATCTAACGTCTAACACGGTCGCCCATCTCCAACTTCAAACGGTTTAGTACTTAACTTCACTTGAAAAACTATATATAGGTAGGTACCTACCGAAATCGAATTGTTTTAAATGCAATGACAAAGATATAAAGAACAACGTCCCTTTGGTTGGTGTGAGAATCGAACTATCAACAACCGAATCTCATGCGCTTTGTGGACAAGGTAAAATTTAAAGAAAAATGTTACCTTTAATATTATGCTGGGGAGTAACTGTACACAAGTTGCAAGGGACAACTTTGAATCGAGCCGTTGCCGCGTTGTCGATCTCAGTTCGTGCATTTTAATTTTGAATTGAATTGAATTTTTCATAAAGCCAGGTTAAGTCTTTAGATGGTTTAATTATATTAGTACTCTGAAACACCGCAAGCTACTATACAATCCTCATGATATCAAATCTCTCAATGAAATCACGAGATTGCGAATTTTGCAGTCATATAACAATAACAATGACTGACTTATCTCTCAGCTTAAATAGCTGCTTGTATTAACATGATATTTGGCCCGGATGTTTATTTATTCATTATCATATCACAGATTAAAAAATATAGATTAAAATGAAAACAGTAAAAAAAAATGCCACTCTGGAAAGTGGAACTCTAATTAAATATTGCCAATTGGACTAACTCGTCAATAAGCATGGACTCTTTTTCTTTTCTATATTAATGTCATACCAGATATAACTCATTATACATGCACTTTGTTTGCTTTTACTTTAAGGAAGGGGGGGGGGACGAAGACCTCAATTTTAGGTTTTACGGTAATATTTCAAAAATGGCGCGTTTTAGCAAAAAATGTTCTAAGATGAAATGAAAGCTTATAAAATTTTCTATAACTTTGATACTTTTCCATATCCCATCCGTTTTCAAACTACAGGCTCTGGAAAAGTGCAATAAAAAAATGTTTTGAAATATTAGTTTCTAAGTCCAATTCTGTGAATGATTCACATTTTTATTCTCTTAGGTCGTCAGGGGCCTGGAAAAAGGTCGTTTTCTGTGGTATCTTCTTCCTCGCCTTCCTCAGTGGTAAGTGGTTCTTGCTGAGAGGGATCTCAATCATCTCCATGGTCATTCTCGTTGTCTTCCTCGCTAAAAGACACGCCGTTGAAGCATTTTCATTGGCCATGAAGGCACGCAGTAGAAAATTTCAGCATAGCTTTGCGACATCCACATTTGCTGCTGCTACAATCCTTGGTGCAGCGACAAAATATTGTTTTTAGTAAAACCTGGGGCGCCGGTAAATCTTTTGTTGTTCTTGGCCCCAAAATATCACCATAAATTTTTCCACCCCCACTCTTGAGGGAGCAGCTCATTCCCGAGCCACTGCTGCACTTGGTGATGTGTGCTTCAGGAATTATATTTAGCTACTCTCTTAGTGGCTCTTAGTGGCTGTGTGGTGACGGCCTAGAAAATATCGCCACCCCCTCTCATCCCGCGGGGGACGTAGAAGTCGTCCCGAGGGTATATATACCAGAGAATGGGCAGCAGCGTTCTCATGAGTACCAATGTCTACCTTACTGCGATTGCCAACCCGTTTGCCAAGCGTGGCTATTATAGCAGATCCCCTCAAATGAAGGACACAATTAAACCGCGGCCCCCAGTCCCCGGTAGCCCTGCTATTCCCAGCCGTGGTAACAGCCGTGGTTACGGCAGGGCAGGGGGTGCTAAGAATCCCCGGCAGATTCCGCGTTATCAAAACCGACGACCTCTGGCTCTGGCAACATACAACACACGCACACTGCGGACCGACGAGAAGATGATCGAACTGGAGGAAGAATTGAGCAGGTTACATTAGGACATAATAGAATTATCTGAAGTTCGAAGAGAGGGGGAGGACACTATAATCCTGAAATCCGGGAATCTGCTCTAGTTCCGGGAGGGCGACCAACTGTCCCAAGGTGGTGTTGGGTTCATAGTACACAAGTCACTCGTCCACAACATAGTGAAAATCGGGAGTGTGTCGACTAGGGTTGCGTACCTTATACTCAGAATTACCAAACGGTATTCGTTGAAGGTCATACAGGTTTACGCGCCGATTTCGACGCACTTCGACGATGAGGTTTAGGTCATGTATGAGGATATTTCTAGAGCCATACATACCTCGAACTCTTATTTCACTGTGGTCATGGGGGACTTTAACGCGTAGCTGGTTAAACGAACGGGAATGAGCTGAGAATGGGGCAATTTGTAACTGGAGACCGGAATCCCCGGGGCCAAATGTTGGCCGACTTCATGGAGAAGGAGGGACTCTTTATGATGAACTCCTCTTTCAAGAAGCCGGAAAACCGCAAATGGACCTGGGTAAGCCCCGATGGTAAAAAAAAAACGAGATAGACTTTATCTTGTCGACGAGTAGACAGATGTTTAATGACGTCTCAGTAATCAATACGGTTAAAACCGGGAGCGATCACCGACTGGTGAGAGGCTCATTGAACCTAAATGTCAAGCTCCAGAGGTTCTGACTGATAAAGTCTACGCTCCGACCTTTACCCATCTACATCCAAAACCCTGAACCCTTTCAGCTCGAACTGCAAAACCGTTTCGAATGCCTAGCAGATTGCGAGGAAGTGGACTCATACCACGACAGGCTCGTAGAAGCTGTCCATACGGCTGGGTCTAAGGTCTTCAAGGCCCACCGTATAAACAGAACCAAAAAGATGTCTGACTATACCCTGCAGCTTATGGACGAAAGACGGAAAATGGTTCTGACATCCTCTGATGATGCTACCAGATACCGGCAGCTCAACAGACAGATTTAAAAAGTCTTTGACTCGCGACACGCGTCAATTTAATACAAATTGTATTAAAGAAGCTATTGAGCGGAACAAAGGCTCTAAAGTGTTTGCAAGAGAACTATCTGATAGACAGAGCCAACCGACGAAGCTGAAGACTGAGGATAGCAGAATCGTCACGTCTAGACCTGAGTTGCTGGGAGACATCGTGAGGTTCTACGGACAGCTGTATACGAAAACCCAATCACCTGTCGAAAGTTGTGCCTCAGATCCCAGAGCACGACTAACCCAACACTTACCGAGGACATCCCGGACGTTAGCCTGTGCGAGATTAGAATGGCTCTCGAACAACAAGGCGCCTGGTGATGATGGAGTTATGGCAGAGCTTCTGAAGGCGGGTGGTACACCAATCCTACGGGCCCTTCAGAAGTTATTTAACTCCATCATACTAGAAGGTCAAACGCCACAAGCATGGCACAGGGGTGTGGTGGTGCTCATCTTCAAAAAGGGCGATAAAACCCTCTTGAAGAATTACATTGAGAAGGGTCAGGTTTTGCTGGTGTCCCATACCATTTCAGGAAGCACACCTTTCCAGCTCCTGCAACATCACTATGGCTGGAGCTTGGTTTGTAAAAGATCTTTGCTGCTTCCTGAATAATTTCCGAATTTAAATACAATTTACAGAAACCCACCTTGCTTCTTCTAAACGTTGCTGATGTTGTATCGTAGCCGGTAAATGAGTGTAAGAAGAGGATGTTCATATCCATGCTATTGCATCTCATTTTTTGTCATTCATTCATTCATCGTCATTTTTCAGTTTTAGCTAGTAAGGTTGCGTTTCCTATATTGAGCATTGAGCAAAAAGCAATCTTCATGATGTTTTTCCCGCCTAAGCTCAGTTATCTGCTGTTACAAAAAAACGCGATATCAAACTGTTACCCCCCTTACCTCGTGGAGGTACTCCCAGCTTATGTTAAAATAAATTTAGAGATAATTCGGGCATCAGGTAATGGTCTTCACGCTGAATAACTCATCGTCATCTTGTTCCCACTAATATGCTAATGGGTTTGGTTTCCGCACTTAGTCCCGATGAGGACCATTGTATGTGAGCCAGAAGCATATTAGGTCTCCTAAACTTCTCAAGGCACCTGTAAGAGTTCCGTTGAATAACTTAAATTTTCTATATTTCTGGAGCGTGTAGCTCATAAACAAATGGAAATATGAAAAAGTATATGAGATCAAAGTTATAGTGAATTTTGTAAGCTTTAATTTTATCTTAGAATATTTTTTGCTAAAACGCACCTTTTTAAAGATATTAGCAAAAAACCTAAAATTGAGGTCTTTAATATACTGTGGACACGGGTCTCAATCGCGATAAATATATAGGCAAATCAATACCTTGGTTACCCGACGTATGGTACTATGGGGCAATTCAACAGATAAATCGAGAGCATTTCTATTGCAAAAAAAATGCGTTAAAGCAATTACAGGTACTCCTCCGTTTGTCTCATGTAAATCATTGTTACAAGGACTAAAAATGATGACTAGTGTGTTTGTTCATTTTTCAAATTGGTATATTTGTGAAATCGCAGCCACAGTATGTACTAGAGCTAAAGATGTTTTTCCTCGCAACATGATAACTAATACAACACTATTTCAAAAAAGTTCCTATGCTGTATGTGTGAAAGTGTTTAATGCTTTGCCGCAAAGTATTAGACATTGTTCAGCGGCAAAGTTCAAAAACCAACTCAGACTGTGGCTCCTAGTAAAATCATTCTATTCAATCAAATCAAATTTTTGACTGCACGTGAGGCGCAACGGCTAAGGCAGTCGCGTTGCCGCTTCGTGTCGCGGGTTCGAGTCCCGCGCCGGACAACTACTTGTGTGACCCATAAATAGTTGTTCTGAGTCTGGATGTAATTTGTGTCCGTCTATAATATGTTGTTAAGTACCCGACAACACAGGGATTAGATTCCATATTGCAGGGGTTGTCTTTAAAAAAAACTGTGATTTATTTAATTAATTATATTATTTGTGTAAAATTTGACATATAACAATCACACATTTCGCATGCTGTTTATGAGTAAAATTGATGAGACTAACCTAATAGTAAGACCACCACTGTACTCTATTTTAAGCGAAATAAATAAATGAATGAATAATATTTAATAACTAAATCTAGATAATGAATGATAAAAATATAAAAAAAAAACATAAATATTAAAAACAAAAATTATAATATATAATGTGGTTAATTTATTTTTGAAACTAGCTAGGAACT
This sequence comes from Pseudoips prasinana, assembly GCA_951640165.1. NCBI lineage: Eukaryota > Metazoa > Arthropoda > Insecta > Lepidoptera > Nolidae > Pseudoips > Pseudoips prasinana. Next base: position 7,887,546 of record OX621259.1, on the reverse strand, counting down.
CATTACTAAAAAGTATAAAATAAAAAAAATATTTAATAAATAAAAAACCCAACTGCGTAAATAATGAACCTAACTACGTAACTAGACAAAGAACTGAAAAGAAAAAAACAAGCACATAGATGGCTGGTGGTCTAAAATTATATAATGTACTATTGAATGAATACTATTGAAGAAAATAAAATATATTCTAATAATGGAACATAACAACTGAACAGTCGGGATCCATTGACAAAGTAGATTGGCGGTCGACTAATGGATCCCGACTGCTTTTTGTCTAGTTACGTAGTTTGGTTCATTATTTACGCAGTTGGGTTTTTTATTTATTAAATATTTTTTTATTACTACATATTGTCTGAATGGTTCTGTCTATATTAGGGTATTATTATTATGGCGGAACTTGTGTTTAATAACGACGGTTGCGCTTTAAGGCTACCACCGGATCCAATGCGCCCCAGCTGAGAAGACCCAGCGAAAAAAACTCAGTGGGTTGATCTACTACCGGTTTCAACATGACCCAGTTGAGTCCGGCGAAACATACTCAAGCGGGCATGAACACGGGATTTGGTTCACTTAAAGTAATTATTTAGTAGGCAAACACAATATCTGCTCGATCGGTTGTCTGAATGCTTATTATTTTAGATTATATTTAGGTATATAATGCGGCATACCTACTATAACGCCTGCATGGTAGTAACAACAGCATTCCAAAGATGATCACTGCCAGAGCGGACTATCCCTTACAGGAATACTGAGGGGAGACAGTCCTAGGTCTTAGTTTATAATTATTGAATGAAAACTAATAATAAAAAAAAAAAAAAAAAAGACGGTCACCGTAGTCTAGTTGGTAGTGCTCCTGCCTACGAAGCTGGTGGTCCTGGGTTCGAAACCCGGTAAGTGCAAATATTTGTGTGATGAACACGAATATTTGTTTCTGAGTCATGGATGTTTTCTATGTATTTAAGTATTTATCTATCTATATAAGTATGTATATCGTCGCCTGGTACCCATAGTACAAACTTTGCTTAGTTTGGGGCTAGGATGATCTGTGTGACATTGTCCCTAGATATTATTATATTATTATTATAACATATTTACATAAGCACTATTGTAACTAACACCCTTAATTTGATCCTCGTTGCTTTTTCAGCTGGCTTCTCTATTTGTAATTCTATCGTTTTATGAGGCTATAGCCTCTTTATATCATTCTGTCTCCCGCTTTGCTCTGGAGGGAAGTGGAACTATTCATTTCAGGGAAAATACTTAATACCTTATGTAAAAAAATATTACGGTAAAAGAACTAGGCAATATTTAGCTCGAACATTATTTAATAACATAGATTTTATAAGGAACTCGTCCAAAGATGATAATATAAGTGCTGTATCATTTAAAAAAAGACTGATAAAGTACTAACTAAAATAAAAATATGTAATATAAAAAAGCCATTATCGCCAACAAACTGGCAACAGTTTGGCGATTTTGTTACATTGTTTTAATGTGAATAATTTAAAAGAATCAATGATTAAAAAAAAAAACAATTCTACCTCCTCCTTTTTTCTTTCTGATTAAATTCGTTGCGGGATCCAAGACAGTTAAAGCGATTCCCTGGGACATGCCTGAGCCTCACCGCTCAGTGTCATTTCATTGTGTGCCACTGTTGATCCTGGCTTACAGGAGTTGCAGTAGTGGGTAAGAGGGAGGGACTAGTTACTAACACCAAAATACTGACAAAATTATGGTCTTATCTTGTCTGAAATGCTGATCAACGAGGCAGTAAAAAAATAGTATATTAATATTGAGAAATACTAGTGAAATATGAGGTCGTTGCATCAACACCTGACTTGACATTTCGATCGGTTACTTTGCCAATTTTCACGAATTACATGACGGATTAAATATATTGTACTAATATTTTAGTTTATGGAAATGTATTCGTGCTGTAAGTGGAGACAGTATTATAGACAGCTGCAAACCACTCTTTAAAAAACATAGAATATTGCCACTACCATGTTTATATATATTAGAAATGTGTATATTTACAAAAAGACATTCAGAACTTTTTGAAAAATACGACTCTACATCCAGACATAGAGACCATATGAAATTGCCTCGAATAAAATTAGATTTGTTCAAGAAAAACGCCTACTGTATGGTTATAAAATTATATAACCATGTGCCAAAAGACATTAAGAAATTGACATACAAACAATTTAGAAATAAACTATTTGACTTCCTTCTGAATAAGAATTATTATGATACTAGAGAATACTTAGAAGACAAGACATTTCAAATATAATATTAATAATGTAAATGTTTTATTGCTATGTGTTATTGTATTGTTAATAAATTTGCACGCCTTAAGCGGCAGAATATGTTGTATTATATATTGTATATTAGGTCTTTACCTATGAAATTGCCGTTCTGCAGTACTGGCCATTTCAAATCAAAATAATTTTTGTTTGGCTAAGAATTCTAATTTCAAATTAATTTTATTTTAAAAACATGGATTCTTTTTTCCAAAAGTAGTCATTTCTTTATTGATTAGTGTTACATTTTCATCGCATTTCAATCTTTTTCGTCATCATGGATACGTTAAAAATTCGAGTAATTATGGAATATGAGTACCGTCGTGGCAGCAACGCGGCACAAGCGGCACGCAACATCAACGACGTTTACGGAGCTAACACTACAAACCAACGCACCACCTGTTATTGGTTTGCTCGCTCCCGTTCTGGAAATTTCGACCTGAAAAATGAACCTCGCGGTCGTCCGAAGACTTTGGTCGACAATGACGAATTAAAGGCGGTTGTGGAAGCTGATGATACACAATCTACGGCTGAATTAGCAGCAGCTTTCGACGTTAGCGTCAAAACAATATTGGTCCATTTGCGTCAAATTGGCAAGGTAAAAAAGCTTGACAAATGGGTGCCCCACGAACTCAATGATCGCCAGCGCGAAGTACGCGTCGAGACGTGCCTTGCACTGCTCAACAGACACACAAATGAAGGAATTTTGAACCGCATTGTTACCTGCGATGAAAAATGGATTCTGTTTGATAACCGCAAGCGCTCAGCAAGTTGGTTGGATCCTGGTTCAGCACCTAAACAATGCCCTAAACGAAAACTTACCCCTAGAAAAGTGATGGTCACTGTTTGGTGGTCTAGCGCCGGTGTGATTCATCACAGCTTCTTACCAAACGGGGTGAGCATTACTGCAGATGTGTACTGTGAAGAACTGAGCACAATGATGGAGAAGCTGGCGCATCTCCAACCAGCATTGGTCAATCGCTCGTCTCCGCTGCTCCTGCACGACAACGCGCGACCTCATACTGCACAGCAGACGGTCTCCAAGTTGCAAGAACTGGGGTTGGAAGCTCTCCGTCATCCGCCCTACTCACCAGACCTTGCGCCTACAGACTACTACTTTTTCCAGAATTTGGATAACTTCTTGGCGGGAAAAAAATTCAATACCCGAGAGGCAGTACAAAATGCCTTTGAAGAATTTGTTGCCTCCCGTCCAGCTGATTTCTTTAAGAAGGGCATCAATAAACTGCCACTGCGATGGCAAAGATGCATTGATTGCATGGGTGATTACTTCGATTAATTAATTAAAAAAATTCATGAAAAAAATTCGTTTAAATTTTTTCATACAAAACGGCAATTTCATAGGTAAAGACCTATTATATTACTACCTGCTATTGCAACCACATTCTAGCAAATAAATGATTGATTGATTGATGGTCTAACATCGGATGGTTGCCATCATTTGTAGGTATAGCATTTCATTTAATGTTTCTCAGAGGGTTGAGTAGAGACAATGGATTTCCGTTTGTCACGATCCTCGTACACTTTTACATTATCAGCATGATATCTCCCACCGCACATATGCCTTCCCCAAAGGTTTCAATAACGTTACCATTTTAAATATAAATAAATAACAAAAAGTTTTTATTCACGTAGACTTTAAAAAGGCGCTTGTAAATTGTCAGAACATGTTCGTAGTAATATATAATTAATTTTTAATTATTTTTAGGTACTTATAGATAGTTAGGTACACGGATTGTAGGAAATAATTGACAATAAGATTTATTTAATAACAGTAACGATATTTAGCTAACTTAAATTAAGTTATTGTCAAGGATCATGTGTAGGTTTAATTATCTAAATTTTAAATTTTAGCTATTCTTTTACTACGTATTGTCTGAATGGTTCTATCTATATTAAGGTACGAATTAAATGTTATTATTATCGCGGACCTTGTGTTTATAACGCCGGTCGCGCTTTAATGCTACCACCGGATCCAATGCGCCCCAACTGAGAAGACCCAGCGAAACAAACTCAGCGGGTGTCTCTACTACCGGTTTCAACACGGCCCAGTTGAGACGCTCCTTTTAGAGGGGTTTACCGTAGTCTTTTTTGCGCTTGGCATGCGACTGGGCAACCGCAGTGTCGGTGGTAGCTAGTACACAGGTAGCACTGCTGCCCGACTACCTGATGTATCCCTTAGTCGCCTTTGACACCCACGGGATGGTATGGTATGGGCCACCCTGTTATTCTTTCTGGGCCAGGAACCGTTCTTATTATATACATACATCACACAAGTTCACCTGTTTCGGGTAATTCGTACCTGGCCTTTCTTGAGAACATATCTGACTTGGTCATAGAATTTTCGACGAGAAGCCAAAGAACAAGTATTTATGGGTCACACAAATAGTTGTACGACGCGGGACTCGAACCCGCGACACGAAGCGGCGAGGCGACTGTCTTAGCCGATGCGTCACATGTGCACTCATCCTTTCATGGGACGTTTTAAAAAACGATTTTACAATTAATCATGAATTTTATTTATGAAACTTCAAATAAAATACTAGAAACAGAATATTTCCAAAGGGTCACGACACGACTGTCTTCTGGGGCTCTACCGGCTAAGTCGCCGAACATCGTTTTCGTGAATGGCGTTCAAATAAATAAAGGTTAACAATGACTTAATCAATCGTTAAATCGGCTTCCATGACCACATGTGACGTCTAAATAGTCCGGAATTGATTGTCAACGTTGAAGCTGATTTAACGATTGATTAATTTTTAACCTTTATTTATTTGAACGCTATTCACGAAAACGATGGTCGGCGACTTAGCCGGTAGAGCCCCTGTAGAGTTATGGTGCAGACTAGCTTCTGAACCGCAAGGCTGAAGCATATATTAAGTTATCATGCTGACATAGCAAGTAAGGAAAAAAACACTAACCCCAAACATTAAAGGGATATAACAGGAGGAATAGGGCTTAAGATAAATATTATATTCTATTATTACTTTATTTTATTAGGAAAACAAACAGTATTAACAACTTATGATAAGAAACAGGTTGAATAGAATAGAATATTTTTATTTGCTTTGAATGTAGGCACAAACATTAGTTGTTAAAATACATTTTGAAGAATCCTTGTACATTCTACCTTAATAAAGCATGCAAATTCAGTGTTAAACTAAAAAGACATGGATGCTTTAATTTAAATTTGCTTATCATCTAGGAATTCTTGCAAGGTATAATAGCATTTTTCAGCTAGCAAAGCTGTGAAGTATTTTTTGAACCTTTCCAATGGGAGATCTTTAATCCTCCCATTGGAAAGGTACAAAAAACAAAGGTTGAAACAACTAATTACCAATTGTATGTTTTCACAAATGAATACAAAAAAAGCTTGTTTGATTAATATGAGAAACAATAAGACAACGAAAATGATATATATATTATGCTTAACTATAAAATTACACTTGACAAAGCAACACAGTTATTGAACCAATTCGAGCCAATGTTTAGTAAGTGTATACCTGAATACATGTGGCTTGGTTGTAAATAAGTCAGGATCCGAAAAGTCAACCAACTTATTGTAACATTTAGCGGATCTAATAAAAAAAGAGTTAACCACGTTTTATGCCTCGTTGGTCTAGCGGTAGCGTGTTCACCCGGAGAGAACGAGGTCCTGGGTTCAAATCCCGGGTCGGGCCAAAAGTGATTTTGGGACTTTTCTGTAAAAAGAAAAATTTCTCAGCATCAGCCCGAAGTCTGGGAGTTATATATACTCCCGTGCCTCGGAGAGCACGTAAAAGCCGTCGGTCCTGTCCCTAATCTCTTTCCGGTCGTATCGCTAAGCGTCCCATCGGATCATTAGAGTGATGGAATAGAAAGTGCTCCTGTGTTTGCGCACACACTTGAGCACTTAAATATGTCCCGCGCAGATGGCTAATCTCTGTTGAGACTGGCCGCCGTGGCCGAAATTCGGCTAGGAGGACATTATTATTTATTATGCCAATGTATCTAATATATCTAAAGAAGAAAAGTAGGTAGACCATCTGGGGCGGGCTCAACAACTTGATACATAGCTAGAAAAAATATAGAATGCACGAAATTACCTAAATATACCTAAGTACTAAGGAAATGATAGTTCGTTCATACCGTGAGAAAACATTTGGCAATATATCTACGAGTTGCTAATTGAAAAAAATTACTAAAAGTATGTTGGACATAATTTTCTTTGACAAAGTTCTCGTTTTTACGTCACGTGCGAATGTAATGTATTCTTGTGGTAAGGTTATTGGTCTACTTGTAATTTTATACCGCTTCCTTCTTCATAAGAATAATAATATTCTGTGACATTATTCACACACGGCCATCTGATCTCAAAGTAAGCAGAGCTTGTACTATGGATACCAGATAACTCATATATTTCGTAGTATACGTAATACTATACTTTTCTTTTGTAAATACATATTTATACACATATTACACCCAGACTCAGGACTAACAGGCATGTTCATGCATACAAATATCTGTCCTGGATGGGAATAGAACCCACGAACTGCGGCGTTAAAGGCAAGTATCAACCAACCACGCTAACCGGCCCGTCAAATAATGAAATGAAATAATGAAATTTATTCAGCACTTGGGTATTAACATACACTTGTACTTGTCAAGTTCAAAATGCAGTACACAAACATAGTCGAACACAGTATAAAAATTACAAAAATATAACTAGTCTAAAAAAATTAATCTATTATTTTGAAATTTAGTTGTACAATATTAAAATTAAAGAATTGAAGGCAATGAGCATTTGGCTAGCGCAGAAGGCTCTTAACCAGTAGCTTAAATTAAACAATTAATATCCGAGGCCACCCTTTTAGGGTTCGGGCCACAGCTCAGGGGGCCGCTGAAGCAAAAGGACAGAATTCTAAGAGAGGGTGTGATCAGTTGCACGGGATCACCAATGACGTGTTAAGGGGCCAAAGCGATCCTCGCCGCTGAGGAGCCTACCCTAGCTAACCTGCGGCTTTCTCTAGCTACCTAGGTGGACGACGAAATAAATCTCCTATTCAAATAAATAAGAATAATCAAATCCGAGACACCTCACGTGCTTTATAAGGTGAATCTTTTCTGCACGGCACTAGATTTTGTTTTCTGTACATAAAACATACCCAACAAGGCCACATTTTGTACGCATACTGGTCTTCGAATAGCCCGGTGAAGCACTGAAAGCCTATTAGATTAACTTTAAATGCCATGTAATAAAATAAAACCAAAAGATTTGGCTACATCGAGAGCGATGAAATGGTGAAATGGCCGCCACGCCGGCTTAAAGGGTAAAAGCATTCCATTCTATATTAAAAAAAATAGAGCAATTGCCAAAGCAACAATGGTTCCGTACCTTTCTTAGATGTATGTGAGTCAATTTAAAAGGACTACAGAAACTAGTTTGATGGACCAATAACTGTACAGACGCCAGCACATCAAGCTACCCCAATCTGTCAAATTTCCTCAATTGAAAGAGAACCTTATACTTATGTGATAAAGTTGAAAATCTATAAAAGAAATTTGTCAGATTGGGGTATCTTGATGTGCTGGCGTCTGTACTTTAAAATATCTGTGCTAGTAAAAAACAAAGTGTGCTTGAAGTAAAAGTTAGATATAATAATAACTTGGGGCATTATTCACACACGGCCATCTGATCCCAAACTAAGCAGTGCTTGTACTATAGAAACCAGAAAACTGATATACTATTATATATATACTACTTTTCGTTTGTAAATACATACTTATATAGATAATTACACCCAGACACAGGACAGGCCGAAATTCATGCACACAAATATCTGTCCCGGGTGGGAATCGAACCCACGACCTGCGACATGGAAAGCCACGCCAACAGGCCCAAAATGTAACTGGCTATGAGAGAAAGAACGATAGAAGTTTGTGTTTCTCTTGTTCCTACATTGATATACGAAACGTATCTCTCTCTCTCTCTCTCTTTCTGTCTTCACTAACTTATATCACGCTCCTAACTTCCGGTTGCCTCGCCCGGTCACACTTTTCGTAACGCTCTCGTCACACATTCCATGTTCATGCTCACAAATATCTGTTCTGGGTGGGAATCGAACCCTCGACCTGCGGCGTGCAAAGTAAGCCAACCACGACACAGGCCCGTTAAAGATCATCGGTCCATCTTGTAGGGGTTCTGCCCCAACCGCTGTCAGTTCTACGAGCTATGTGCCCTGCCCACTGCCCCTTTAGTTTGCAATTCTTCGGGCTATGGTGGTTACTCTGGTTGGCCTGAGGATTTCAACATTTCTGATTTGATCTCTTAAACTTTTCTTCGTGAAACTCGGAGAATAGCTCTTTCCATTAAATATATAAATAAGAAAAACTTGAGAGGTGTCAAGGGACACCCGGATGGAACGAAGTTATTTCTTGTTATTTATAATGTACAAAAAACCTGTATACACTCAACAAAAGTAATCGTCGCGACACCACACTGTTCAATTCGAAATAGAAATGAAAATATCTGGCTTGCTTTCTATAAGAGAGAGAGAGAGATAGACAGAGAAACATGCGCAAGCCGCAGAGCTGCAAAAAGTGTCGTGATAACTTTTCGTAAGAATTTTTGCCGTCTAGCCCCCTTTCACAATGCGCGATAAGGAACTTCGTTCCAATGAAAATGATTTATTTCCTTTAACTCAAGTTAATCTAATGACAAGATTGTTGAGGCCTCTTTTTTGGCATAACATTGCCGGTGTTAGGACGCCCCGCTCTTCCACATTCAGGTAATTGTTTACAGATTAAATAGCAAGTTACAAATAAAATTTGACGGGCACCGTAGCCTAGTTGGTAGTGCTCCTGCCTACGAAGCTAGTGGTCCGGGGTCGAATCCCGGTAAGTGCAAATATTTGTGTGATGAACACGAATATTTGTTTCTGAGTCATGGATGTTTTCTATGTATATAAGTATGTATATCGTCGCCTGGTAGCCATAGTACAAGCTTTGCTTAGTTTGGGGCTAGGATGATCTGTGTGACATTGTCCCGAGATATTATAAAAATAAAAAATACATTACAGAAAAATTAAACTAATTAAATTAAATTAAGAACAAATCTAATAAAGTCCTTGTTTTGTGTGTGTGTATGTATGTGTGTGTGAAAATCCATTCCTTTTAGGGTGACCCTGTGCCTTCTAATGAGGCCCATAGTGAGCGACTGCGGGTTACTTTTTTATTATTTTGCTACGGAACCTTAATAATGAACAATTATATTATGAATCTAATTCATTGCTACGTACGTCTGCAGCCTGTCGCATAGCGGTTCAGCGATGCATTTGAAATGATTTATGAAGTGCAAAACGTGAATCACTAGACTATTACTAGTATTACATCTCTCGTAGAACTATTTAATAAAATAATCAGTGGAGTATTTCGTAACAGAAGCCAATGTTTGACGGTCACCATAGCCTAGTTGGTAGTGCTCCTGCCTACAAAGCTGGTGGTCCTGGGTTCGAATCCCGGTAAGTGCAAATATTTGTGTGATGAGCACGAATATTTGTTTCTGAGTCATGGATGTCTTCTATGTATATAAGTATTAATCTATCGATATAAGTATGTATATCGTCGCCTGGTACCCATAGTACAAGCTTTGCTTAGTTTGGGGCTAGGATGATCTGTTTGACATTGTCCCCAGATATTATTATTATTACATCAATGAAAAGCGGCTTTGTTTACACGAAAATGATCGCCACTAATGTCAAGCGACCAGATGTTAAAGGTCATTGTGGAGTAGTATCGTAGGACGAGTTCGTCCTTATTTCCCACCTAGGGAACGTTTGTAAGCCAAGATCAAAAGTGGTCCACAATAAAATGACACTGAGCGGTAAGGCTCAGGCATGTTCCGCGGAATTGCTTCGACTGTCTTGGATCCCACAACGAATTACTTACTTATTTATCGTATGGGCAGTCGTAACCCTAGAGTCAAGATCAAGCCACCTATTAGGCCCCTGACATGGCTTAACGACTGTTACTTAACGTCTACCCCAGGGACCGACATTTTAACGTGGCCTGCTAACCACGGAGACGCTCAGAAATTAAAGCACTTTGGTTGTCAACTATCACCGCCGTTTGCCGTGGTCACCGCGCTTGGCATGCGAGTTGGCGACCACAGTTAGGTGGTTGTTAGTACACAGATGACGCTGCTGCAAGACTACCTGGTGTATCCCTTAGACACCTTTTACGACACCCATGGGACGGTATGGGGTCCTGTTATTCTTTCCGAGCCGGAAACCACATGGGTCCCGCATTTAGTTAATATAATAACAATAATAATATCTTGGACAATGTCACTAGCCTGTCCTAGCCCCAAACTAAGCAAAGCTTGTACTATGGGTACCAGGCGACGATATACATACTTATATACATAGAAAACATCCATGACTCAGAAACAAATATTCGTGCTCATCACACAAATATTTGCACTTACCGGGGTTCGAACCCAGGACCACCAGCTTAGTAGGCAGGATCACTACCAAATAGGCTATGGTGACCGTCAAGGTTCTATTTTAGGAACAAAAATATCTTGAGATATTATTTATAATTGATCTCAATCTTGAAACCTGGACGCTGATAGCATAGCGACAGTTAAATACATAACATACATAGACCTACGTCTGTTTCCCAGAGGGGTAGGCAGAGACAGCGGATTTTCATTTGTTACGACCTTTGCACTCCTCTTATGTCTTAATTAATTTCATTATGTTCTTCATACATGTTCGCCGCTTTAGGGTACTTCTGACCTGGCTTTTTTTGAGGACGTCTCCGATTTGGTCATAGAATTGTCTACGAGGTCTTCCCCGTCCGGTTGTGCCATTCACATAGGCCAGGTATACTTCTCTTTTCAATATTCTTTCATTCATCCTTTCTAAATGGCCAAACCATCTCAGCATACCTTTCTCAATCTTTGTGACTACATTCTCTACCACACCACAACGCTCTCTTACATCAGTATTTTGTATTCGGTCTCTTGAGAGACAGAATTCACACCACACATACTTCTCATAGCTCTCATTTCCAATACTTACTTGCTTATCGTACGGGCAGTAGTTTCGCTAGAGTCAGAGTTGTTCAAGCCGTCCAGTAGGCCTCTGACATCGCTCAACGACTGTTGTCTTTTTTTTTATTTGGCAGGGACAATGCCTACACATGCCACCCCCAAAAAGTGTCTGCAGGTGGGTATGTCGGACTCGCACCCACTAAACCTAACCTGCCGTGGACTTCTCTTGGCGCCTGATGCGAGGAGCCCCGGGAACGCGAGTATGCTGCTTCGGTGCAACGACTGTTGTCTACTGACTACAACCGGGATCGACCGCTTAACTTTTTTAATAATTTTAATAATTTATAATTTATTTTCCATTCACCTAGTGTTTGAAGTGACTTTTTAGGCAAAAATTGCCAGTGTTAGGCTACTCCGCTCTTTTAAAACTTAAAATTAAGCGATGAACCTACTAACAATTTAATTAAAATCTAAATAGTTAGTTAAAAGTCTTAGAGTTTTAATAATTTATATAAGAAAAGATAAGTATGCAAGATTGATGATGACAAAAAATTAATACGCAAAAACATTTAAATTTTTTTTTGACATATTAACGTGCCCTCCATAGCACGGACAGGCTCAGTAATTAAACCACTTTTGTTGGTCACCCATCTATGGACCTACCGCGCGTCTAGTTGCTTACGGACCGGTGATAGCGTCCAGCTATGAACGCCTCGCTGGTCTAGCGGTAGCATGTTCACCCACAGAAAACGAGGTCCTGGGTTCAAATCCCGGGCCGGGCCAAAACTGATTTTGGGACATTTCTGTGAAAAGAAAAATTTCTCAGCATCAGCCCGAAGTCTGGGAGTTGGCGGTGTTATACACCCGTGCCTCGGAAGGCACGTAAAGCCGTCACTCCTGTACCTGACCTCTTTCCGGTCTTGTCGCTAGGCGTCCCATCGGATCACGAGAGTGATAGAATAGAAAGTGCTCCTGTGTTTGCGCACACACTTGTGCACTATATTTTAATATGTCCTGCGCAGATGGCTTATTTCTATTGAGACTGGCCGCCGTGGCTGAAATTCAGCTAGGAGGACATCATCATCATGAACGCCTCATTTTCACAGCATTCTACTTTCATTCGAAGCTTGTTCTTCTTCTTATCGTGTCAAGGGTAAGAATTATATTTTATCTTCCCAAAATTGGGCAACGCTGATCGCTTTGGCTGAAGCGTCATACAAGTCCTGAAGGGAACAAGGGACTGGACAAGAGGGACAATCAGATAAATGTGCCATACTTTGGGGTGACACACTCGCAGATGTTTTGTGATGTGGGAATGTAATTCAAAGCTAATAAATTACTGTAATTCGAATCTATTAATATACTTGTTAAACAACGAAGTAAAAATTGTATGTATTGTGGAAACAGTCACATGTGTAGTTTCGTAGCTGAGATTATACTTCCTCGGGCCATAGCTACATAGCACATCCCTCGTGGAAATAGCCCTTAGTTACCAATACCATTACCAGATATAGCACTCGTAGCTCAATGCTCCAACCGGTCCGTAAGTGATTGAAGAGGTGAAGCAACTAGGCTCGCGGTCAATACATAGATGGGTGACCGCCAAAGTCGACTCCGTGCTTCGGAGTACACGTAAAGCTGTCTGTCGCGGTTTTAGCCATTAAGCAACAGTTGCTAAGCCATGACACGTGGCTTGAACAACTCTGACACTAGGCTAACCAATGCCCATACGATAAGTAACTAGTATGATCAGACGAATAATTATAATTAGGAACATTGCAGACATGTTCGATTACTTTCGATAGACTTATAAAAATGACGGCTGACGATACATGATTAGATTAGAATAACACATTCACCCAAATTCCCACCTTACACGTCCAGACACACAACCCGAAATTCATCCGCAGAAAAAACAGGAGGCAGTGGCGATGAAAATAGAACTTTATAATGCAGACGATAGAGTTTGTTTTTACTTGCGGATATGGTTACCTGTTATCAAGAATAGAATTGGCAGGGAGCGCGTCGTGAGGTGGTTATAGGAACAGTGACGTTGGCCAGCTACTGTGACTCATGCTATGACAGGTCAGATAGCTAGACTTGTCTTCTGAAAGGGTATCTTCATTGCATTGAATCTAATTTATTAGCTTCGAATTACATTCCCACATCACAAAACATCTGCGAGTGCGGAGTGTCACCCCAAAGTATGGCACATTTATCTGATTGTCCCTCTTGTCCAGTCTCTTGTTCCCTTCAGTACTTGTATGACGCTTCAGCCAAAGCGATCAGCGTTGCCCAATTTTCGGAAGATAATATCTAATTCTTCTATCTATCTTCGATCTAAACCATCGACACGATAAGAAGAAGCTTCGAATGAAAGTAGAATAAATACTGTGGAAAAGTCCCAAAATCACTTTTGGCATTCGACTGATATGATATTGCTTTATAGCCAGATGCTCTCACCGATCGTGTTTGGCGAGGGTAAGTAACTAGGCTCGCGGCCAGTCCATAGATGGGTAACCGCCAAAGTGGTTTAATTTCTAATGTTCTACATTCTTCGGAAGACAATGTTGTTCCTGGATGTAGTCAGAGGCCTACTGGGCGGCTTGAACAACTTTGTCACTAGGGTAACCACTACACATACGATAAGTAACTATTGGGTACGTGAACTACCTAATATTATTATTACATGATGGAATCGAATTACTTTGCGAAAATCCATGAACATAACAATATAAAATTAAAATGTAATGTTAATTACAACCGGCTTGTATTAAATGACAAAAATAAACACTACATACATTGACCTATATATATATATATATATATATATAAGTCTATGACTACATATTAATTACGTGTACTAAACTTATTATTTATTAAATCAAGGGTACCAAATACAAAATGGCAGTCAAAATACAAAATATATAATTCCCGAAATTGTTATTGTCAGTGACAATAAGCGCAATTAGCACGACATATTAATTACTAGCTGTACCCCGCGGTTTTACCCGCGTTAAAATGTATAAATTGTAGCCTATGTGTTAATTCAGGGTGTCAGCTAACTCCATACCAAATTTTATTAAAATCGCTCCAACCAAACGACTGGAGCGAGTGTGTATGTTTGTTACTTCTTCACGTCTAAACAGACGTGAAGAAGTAACAAACATACACACTCACACACTCACAAACTTTCGCCTTTATTATATTAGTGTGGTCAATAGTAATATATACAGGTAATTATCTTCTCGCTAAATTAAAGTAGACTTTCTTTGCACATAATATGTACATCGATGACGCACCAAGCTGCCACTCCCGTCATTAGTGTAATGCGCATGTTAGTAACAAAATGTTGTTGACGTGGAATTAGCGCAGTTGCTGACGTAGATGAGATTCCATCGTTGTTTACCTATTGTTCATTCCATCTTTGGTCATATTCATTTCAAACATCGAAGGTCAATGACCATCGACCTATTCCCGTTTAGGGTGTATTGTTAACATTGTTCCTGACCGAATAGACTATGAAATACCCTGTCCTAAATCTAATCCCTTCCGAGATATTTAAATTTTATAAGTCAATATCTGCGGATACTTGGCCACTAATCTCAATCGAAACTTATCATTCAATCCTAACGGACCAGTTTTTTTTTTATATAAAAATAAGGAATACACATTAAATTAATATTAGTATTCCCAAACTGCATTACACAGTTTGTTGGCGAAATAGGCACTCAGTTTAACTTAAATACTACAGCTACATCCTTTGACATAAAATAAAAAAATAACAACACAAGACAATAAATAATTATAAAAAAATGTGAGCCGTCACGGGACGCCTGGCAGATGTGAAACATCGACATTATTTTGTAAAAGTAATATGCAGAAAAGAACATATTGTGATAGGAACTAAATATGTCATAATGATAAAATAAAAAAAGAAAAATGAGCCGTCACGGGACGCCTGGCAGATGTGAAACATCGACATTATTTTGTAAAAGTAATATGCACAAAAGAACATATTGTGATAGGAACTAAATATGTCATAATGATAAAATAAAAAAAGAAAAATGAGCCGTCACGGGACGCCTGGCAGATGTGAAACATCGACATTATTTTGTAAAAGTAATATGCAGAAAAGAACATATTGTGATAGGAACTAAATATGTCATAATGATAAAATAAAAAAAGAAAAATGAGCCGTCACGGGACGCCTGGCAGATGTGAAACATCGACATTATTTTGTAAAAGTAATATGCACAAAAGAACATATTGTGATAGGAACTAAATATGTCATAATGATAAAATAAAAAAAGAAAAATGAGCCGTCACGGGACGCCTGGCAGATGTGAAACATCGACATTATTTTGTAAAAGTAATATGCACAAAAGAACATATTGTGATAGGAACTAAATATGTCATAATGATAAAATAAAAAAAGAAAAATGAGCCGTCACGGGACGCCTGGCAGATGTGAAACATCGACATTATTTTGTAAAAGTAATATGCACAAAAGAACATATTGTAATAGGAACTAAATATATCATAATGATAAAATAAAAAGTCGATTGCGCATGCGCCACGGCATGCGTCGCCACGCCAGAAATCTGTTTTACGTGCGGCTATAGATGTTTCACATCAAAAACAACAACAATTAAACATGAACAAAAAAGAAAATTAATAATAATGATTAATAGGTATTATACTGAAATACACTGTATAATTATTGTTAGGTTTGCTGTATATTTTGGAGCATGATATTCATTCGTATTTTTTTTAACTGTATTGATTTTAGTTTCTTTCGGATTTACGTTGGCGTGGTTGGTAAATACTTAACTTTGACGCCGCGTGGGTTCAATTCCCACCCAGGACAGATTTATTTATTTATTTATTAATAGGGTTACCAACATAAGTACAGCATAACTTGTCATATAAAATAATTAAATCATAAATTATTCTAGGCTAACTGCACTTACAAATTACAGGTTACCACAGCATGCGTTAAACATTTTAAATAAGAGTTATATTTTTTTTAAATTATGAAATACAAGTAAGAATTGAAAAAATAATAATAACAATACAGGAAAATAATAAAATAAAAAGAAACAATATCATAGACCTAAAGTAAGTCACAACCTTTTATGAGTTTCATAAACTTATGAAGGCTTTGAAAATTAATGTCGAGCTCAGGCAGTTTATTTGTCAAATCGTTGTACAGACGAGCCAAGCGTACAACTGGTGAATTTCGACCCATTCTTGTTCTGCAAAAGCTGATCTTGAACAATTTGCATGGATGTCTTGGCATTCTTGTAGGAACATTATATGCGAATCGCAACCAGCTCAGGACAATCAATTTGGTTGTTAATTATTTTATGTAGTAGAGACATCTCCAGATGAACACGGCGCGCAGAAAGCTCATCCAGACGAAAATGTTTAGATTTTTCTTTGTAGGTTCTAAATGTTCTTGGGGTCTTAAAGCGGTACGATAGGCTGCGGACTAATTTTTTTTGTACTCTCTCTATTCTGCTTGAATGTATGTTATAGTCTGGAAACCAGACCGTGCTACAGTACTCCACTTTACTTCTTACATAAGCATTGTATATTAAAATTATTGAAGAGGGGTCTTTAAAGTCTCTAGTATTTCGGAGAATAAAACCTAGTGATTTATTTGCTTCCTTTATTATTTGGTCGATGTGATCTGAGAACCGCAATTGACTATCAACCATGATACCGAGGTCTCTTATGGCATTAACTTCTTGAAGCTCGTCGCCACCTATTAGGTATTTCGTCTGATACTTATTGCGTTTCTTAGTAAACTTTATGTGGTGACATTTTGCGACGTTTAGAAACATTTTATTTGTGGTGCACCAATCTTGTAGGTTGTCAATGTCTTCTTGAAGGTATTTAGAGTCTTCTACACATGAAATCTTTCTAGTCAACTTAAGGGCATCAGCGAAGAGGTATAGCTTGGAATGTTTGATGTTTTTTGCCAGATCATTAATAAACACGTTAAAAAATATTTGTGTGCATGAACATGTCTATTTGTCCTGAGCATTGGTGTAATTGGCTATATAATTATGTATTGACTTGACTTGACTTGACGGTCACCGTAGCCTAGTTGGTAGTGCTCCTGCCTACGAAGCTGGTGGTCCTGGGCTCGAATCCCGGTAAGTGCAAATATTTGTGTGATGAGCACCAATATTTGTTTCTGAGTCATGGATGTTTTCTATGTATTTAAGTATTTATCTATCTATATAAGTATGTATTTCGTCGCCTGGTACCCATAGTACAAGCTTTGCTTAGTTTGGGGCTAGGATGATCTGTGTGACATTGTCCCTAGATATTTATTTATTTATTTACAAAAGTAATTAGTAATATGTAGTATATCAGTTATCTGGTTTCCATAGTACAAGCTCTGCTTAGTTTGGGATCAGAGGGCCGTGTGTGAATAATGTCCCAGGATATTATTAATGTTACTATCCTTAGCAACATTTTTAATTACAAGAACCTCAATCTCTCTTAAACAAAACTCTCATCTACTGAAACTCAATACGTCCAAAAACAAAAATAACATTGGCATACCTTCAGTACAATACTATAAAGATAACGTAACAAGCTGTCATTCTTATTATAGTCGACGTCAAATTGAAACATTATGGTGACGTCACCTGATGCGGTTGATGACGTTTGCTTCACTTCACTAAGATCTCCTTCTTTGGCAATATCGATGCTGTAGCAAATATAGAATGGCGCATACCTTGTCTATATTTCTTTGCCGTTCTAATCTCCTTTTTAACACGCTTTTATTAGCTTCACTTGTAATTAAGTCTTGTAAGAAAATCTTGGAATCTTAATTTGACCCATTTTCCGGTCTCCGATTAGGGTGAAATTTTGCACACGCTGATGACAATACATGACTAGCTAAGAGACGTCATTACAAATCCAATATGGCGGCCTCCCCAAGATGGCGGACTGGCTGTTTGAAATCCACCCCGATGATATGGGTATCAAATTAAAGAGTTAGCTGTCAGGAATACGTAAAAAATAGTCACGTGACTTAAATCCAATATGGCGGATGTCCAAGATGGGGGACAGGCTATTTGAAATGCAATTTTGTAATTTTTTGGGCGTGCTAAAAGCGTGTTATTAGTTTTTTTAACTATTATTTGGTAATATCATCGCTGCGTTGAATAAAATTTGTAAGCAAATAGTAAGTATAGATTAAGTTTTACATTAATACAACTGAACGAATATTTACGTATTTGGTCATTTACTTACTTCTTTGCAAAAAGTTGAAAAGCAATTAAAAACTGTATAAATATGTCGCAGACGAGTACGTAATGTCAAGCAATTATTTATCACCAAAAAATATTCATATAATAATATTAATCCATGTGTCGAAGGGTACTTTACAAACATAATTACTTACTTACCTGTCGTATGAGCAGTGGTTGCCTATGTGTCAGAGTTGTTCAAGCCGCCCAGTAGACTCTGACATGGCTTCACAACTGTTGTAATGATAATAACCGGGACCGACAGCTTAATCTGCCGTCCGAAGCAAGCGAAATCAGAAATTAAACCACTTTGGTGGTCACCCATCTATGGACTGACCGCGATACTAGTTCTTTAACGTTGCCGATCACTTAGTTAACAGCGAGAGCATTTAACTATAATTGAGGGATACACAGTACATCCAGACTTAGAACAACTATTTATGGGTCACACTAAAAGTAGACCTGCACAGGAATTGAACCCGGGACATGAATGAAGCGAATGGCTTAACCGCTGCGCTAAACGTGCAGCCAATTAAAGGCATACAGCGCGTAGTTAAATTAAATGTTATTGCTTCGATACAAGAGTAGGTATTTATTTGAGAATCTTGGCGAAGAGATTTGTCATTATCACTCACTCACTAATCTCCAAAGATACTAAATTTACCTACTTGACATAACATTATTCTTGTATTCGTATACCGGATTCGTTGTTGATCCGTTTTTTGGCTGCATTTGCATTTCACGTTTGACTCCCGTACAGAACAACTATTTGTGTGAGCCATAAATTGTTGTTCCGACTCTGGGTGTGCTTTTTGTCCGCGAATTACATGTTCGTATAGTTACAATGATTTTAATACTTAGTTAAAAAATTAAAGTCATCCCTTTAGTATATACGGGTAAGTAACATAGCTTATAGCATAGCTGAACAATACTACAATAATACATACGGCCATCTGATCCCAAACTAAGCAGAGCTTGTACTACGGAAACCAGATAACTGATATGCTTCATATACTACTTTTCTTCTGCATATACATACTTATGTAGATAATTACACTCAGTCTTAGGACAAACAGACAGATATTTGTGTGCATGAAGTACGCAAATATCTGTCCTTGTTAGGAATCGAATTCACGACCTGCGGCGTGAAAGGCAAGTATTTACCTACCACGCCAACCGACACGTCAAATGGAATGAGGGCTACCGTTTTGTGCTCACCAGTCGGCGCCACTGTCGCGGAAGGTCCACTATAGCTGATCAAAATCATTGTTATTGTGGACGCGACGAATGTTTTTAAGAAAAATATTTAAAGTCCTGTTAGAGTGTTTCATAAATAGCATGCCGCAGTGTTGTGCAGTACCCGCACAACACTGCGGCATGCTATTTATGAAACACTTTAACAGGATTTTAAATATTTTTTAAATATTTATTACAGTCATCGAGCTGTTACTCATTTTGTAATTTATTTAGTTTTAAACCAAAATGTTTAGTTAGAATCGCAGTTTTTATTAATAAACAGCGTAACCCGAACATAAACAGTGTATTTTGACGTTTCGTAGACCTGCCGCGATGCTAGCGCCTCTAGCGGCAAATTGATACGCGGTAGCCCTTATTGGTCGCCGGATTGGCGATTGATGACTATTCTAATATATTCTACAAACTTTCATACGTGGTTACGTTCACGTACCTTATTCTGAGGTCTAAAAATTATATTTAAATCCCTCGTAAACCTTTTCTGTACTCATAATAATATATATTACTGTGTGGCTGAAATAAATTAATAAAATAACAGTAGAGCGAGAAAGCTCTCTTAAACAACTCTCATCCACTGAAACTCAAGACGACCAAAAACAAAAATAACATTGGCATTCCTTCAGTGCAATACTATAAAGATAACGTAACAAGCTGTCATTCTTATTATAGTCGACGTCAAATTGAAACATTATGGTGACGTCACCTGATGCGGTTGATGACGTTTGCTTCACTTCACTAAGATCTCCTTCTTTGGCAATATCGATGCTGTAGCCAATAAAAAATGGCGTATGCCTTGTCTACATTTCTTTGCCGCTCTAATCTCCTTTTTTTACACGATTTTATTAGGTTCACTTGTAACTAACTATGTATGTAAGAATATCTTGGAATCTTAATTTGACCCACTTCCCGGTCTCCGATTAGTTCTCTGAGTTCTGATGACAATACATGACTAGCTAAGAAACGTCATTACAAATCCAATATGGCGGCCTCCCCAATATGGCGGACTGGCTGTTTGAAATCCACCCCCATGATATGGGTATCAAATGAAAGGGTTTGCTGTCAGGAATACGAAGAAACTAGTCACGTGACTTAAATGCAATATGGCGGATGTCCAAGATGGCGTAAACCTTTTCTGTACTCATAATAATATACATAACTAGCGGCCCGGTACGTGCTTCGCTACGTATGAGGCATAGTAATAAAAAAATGATTATTAAGTTCATTTACTCAAACAATAAAAATATTTTAAATTGCTAAAAGATGTTGATTTTACACTTTTTCAAGACTTTTTTTAAATTTTCTCTACGTACAAACTTTCCCTGGGCTTCCACGAATAATTCAAGACCAAAATTAGCCAAATCGGTAAAGGCGTTGTTGAGTTATAACATTACAACGAAAAGTGGCATTGATTTTTATATATATAGATATGCGTGTTACTGTGTGGCTGACGGCATAGACTATCGGCACCCTATCTCATTCCGTGGGGGGTGTAGTAGTCGACCCGAGGGAATATCTATCAGAGATCACGCAGCAGCGTCTCTCTGTGTACTATGACCATCATACTGCGATCGCCAACCCGTCTGCCAAGCGTGGCGATTATAGCATACACCTCCAAATGATGGACTGGAGTTCCACTGTGGGAATCGTTTGGGGAGGCCTCTATCCAGCAGTGGACGTCATTCGTGTGTCATGATGATAATGAACAATATATGTGCGAGATTTCAAGATGATTGGTGGATTAGTTAAGGAATAAAAGCGTGACAAACTATCTCACATTGGTATTTATATAAGTAATAGAATATATTACTTACTAGCTGTGCCTCGCGGTTTCACCCGTGTTAATGTAGTTTTCGCGTAAAATAGTAACAAATATACATCCATACGGATATATACTTACAAACTTTCGCATTTATAATATTAGTAGGATGTGTACCTCTAACGGTTTTGGCAGTGCACGCCGGAATAGCTCGCAGATGTTAGATTTTTTTTTCCACTTACTTGACACTTATCGTCATATTTTGGACAATTCACACAATATTTCATAAATTGTAGCCTACGTGTTATTCTGATGTATAAGCTATATTATTGTAAAGTTTCATTAAAATCCATTCAGCAGTTTTTACGTGAAAGAGTCACACACATCCATCCACCCATACTTACAAACTTTCGCGTTTATAATATTAGTAGGACTATTGATAGTTCTAAATATTCGCTGCAGAACTAACATGTGCGCTTCACTAATATAGATCAAGGTTCGCCAGATTTCATTCATCATCTAAGTCCAGACGCCAGCACATCAAGCTGCCAAATTTCCCCAATTGAAAGTGAACCTTATGCTTATGTGATAAAGTTGAAAATCTATAAAAGAAATTTGACAGATTGGGGTAGCTGGATGTGCTGGCGTCTGTACGTATGTAGTTTTGTTAAATAATAATCTGTATTATTACTTAAATATCTCGACCATCTCCATGTGAAGAGTATGAGTTGAAATTGCGGAAATGCGTGACTAGCCTGTTGGTTAGTGAATCTGACATAACCAGAGGTCGTTGGTTCGATCACCACCCAGTACAACATTTTGCGACAGTTTTTTTTGTTATAAAGACTACGCCCGCACTAGGGAATCTAATCCTAGTGTAGCGGTGTACTTTACAAACATATAATAGAGAATACAAATTACATCCAGACTCAGAACACCTTTTTATGGGTCACACAAATAGTCGACACGAAGCGGCAAGGCGACTGTCTTAGCCGCTACGCTAGACGCGCAGTAATTTTGTTCTATGTGTACCTAATAATAATAATATCCAAGGACCCGTCGCCCATCATTATTTATTCGTTTTTGTCAAAGATTATTGAACCGGCGCGGCGCGGCGGAAGTACCGACGCCAGCAAGTCGAGCTACCCCAATCTGTCAAATTTCTTTTATAGATTTTCAACTTTATCACTTGCGCATAAGGTTCACTTTCAATTGGGGAAATTTGACAGATTGGGGTAGCTGGATGTGCTGGCGTCTGTACATCCACAGTTGGGCATCGAACCTTATATTCACTACTGCACGTATTTACAAACACTGCTGTTATTGAGCAGTGGTGTTATTTTAGACGGTCACCGTAGCCTAGTAGGTAGTGCTCCTGCCAACGAAGCTGGTGGTCCTGGGTTCGAATCCCGGTAAGTGCAAATATTTGTGTGATGAGCACGAACATTTGTTTCTGAGTCATGGATGTTTTCTATGTATTAAAGTATTTATCTATATATATAAGTATGTATATCGTCGCCTGGTACCCATAGTACAAGATTTGCTTAGTTTGGGGCTAGGATGATATAATAATAAATAATAATAATATCTCGGGACAATGTCACACAGATCATCCTAGCCCCAAACTAAGCAAAGCTTGTACTATGGGTACCAGGCGACGATATACATACATATACACATATATATAGGTAGATAAAGGTATACATATAGGTAGATAAAGACATATATACATAGAAAACATCCATGACTAAGAAACAAATATTCGTGCTCATCACACAAATATTTGCACTTACCGGGATTCGAACCCAGGACCACCAGCTTCGTAGGCAGGAGCACTACCTACTAGGCTACGGTGACCGTCATTGAGCTGTGAGACATTGTCCCGAGATATTATTATTCTTATTATTATTATTGAGTTGGCGTGGTTGGTAGATACTCACCTTTCACGCCACCGCTCTTAGGTTCGATTCCCACCCGGGGCAAATATTTGTGTTTGTCTTGAGCCTGGTTGTAATAGCTTTATCAATAAAGAATGTCCTCCTTGCCGCGTTTCGGCCACGGCGGCCAGTCTCAATGGAGACTAGCCATTTGCACGGGACATATTAAAGTGCAAAAGTGTGTGCGCAAACACAGAGGTACTTTCTATTCCATCACTCTTATGATCCGAAGGGACGCCTAGGAATACTACCGGAAAGAGGTCAGGTACAGGACCGAGAGCTTTAAGTGCTCTCCGAGGCACGGGGGTATAATACCGCCAACTCCCAGGCTTCAGGCTAATACTGTTTTTTTTTCTTTTTACAGAAAAATCTAAAAAAAATCACCTTTGGCCCGACCGGGGATTTGAACCCAGGACCTCGTTATCTGCTATCGCTAGACCAACGAGGCAGTCTTTCATCTTTAGAAGTATGTATTTACAAAATAAAAGCAGTATATGTAATATACCAGTTATGGTTTCCATAGTACAAGCTCTGCTTAGTTTGGAATCGGATGGCCGTGTGTGAATAATGTCCCAACATATTATTATTAGACAGCATGTATACATGAAGCGGGTGTATGCATTCGTGATTTTAGATTTGTACTCGACGTGACATTGTCGGATGTGAAACCCAATACTTTGTTAATGTTTAACATTTACGTCGGCATGTTAAT
The DNA here is from genome assembly GCA_951640165.1 of Pseudoips prasinana. NCBI lineage: Eukaryota > Metazoa > Arthropoda > Insecta > Lepidoptera > Nolidae > Pseudoips > Pseudoips prasinana. Next base: position 7,863,261 of record OX621259.1, on the reverse strand, counting down.
ACGTGGGATATTCCATAAATTGTTAGTGAAACTAAACATAATAAATATGTATGTGTTAATAAATGTTCGATCATCATCATCAGCCTAATATCGTCCACTGCTGGACATAGGCATCCCCAGGTTTCTATAATGTTGCCATTTGTAGCGGTTTACCTTAGTCACCGTGCATGCGAGTTGGTTTCCGCAATTAGATGGTAGCTACTATTCTAGTGACACTGCTGCCCAACTACTTGGTATCCCTTAGTCACCTTTTGCGACACCCACGGGATGGTTTAAGGTGTCCTTGTTATTCTTTCTAGACCGGAAACCAAATGGAGGCGCTCATAGCCAGATGCACTCACCGACCCGTAAGTGATTGGCGAGGTTAAGCAACTAGGTTCGCGGTCAGTTTATAGATGGATGACCGCGAAAGTGGTTTAATTTATGAGGTGTCCTCCGTGCTTCGGAGGACACGTCAAGCTGTCGGTCCCTGTTGTAGCAATTAGGCAACAGTCGTTAAGCCATGTCAGAGGCCTACCGGGCGGCTTGAACACCTCTGACACCAGAGTAGCCAATGCCCATACGACAATTAAGTAAGTACCAAATGGTTCGTATATTCATCAAATGGTTAATAATTAAATATTAATTAAATAAATTAATAATTAAAAATAAAATATTCTGATAAATATACTCGTATATTTTTTTATATTATATATATTAAACTGACAATAAGCTAACGAAGAATGATGAAATCGGTTTGGATATTTTCTCAAACAGCCTTACAAAGTTTAAAGGCAGCATAATGGCATCTTTCAATGTTTCATAATATACATCTAAAATATATCAATACTGTCCGCTTGTTTCGATCATGTTTATGTGTTGTGTTATGTATGCCTAATGGTCTATTGCTACCAGTCGAGTTAGTTTCTAAGTAGTTATTATATAAAATTTGTAAGTTAATAAAAAAAGGGAACTGTCTTTTACCCAGCCATGGCGACTTGTAATTGAAGCAACATTTAGCACGTAATTTTATATGATGTATGTATTCAATGTAATAGTGTATGTTTTGTAAGTTGTCCTAAATAAATAAATAAAATAAAAATATTACAGCCGTGCTCATCTCACAAAGATTTGTCCTGGGTGGGGATCGAATCCACCACCTCTAGCTTAGCAGTCAGAGTCACTAACCACTAGACCAACGGGACAGTAAAATATTATGTGATAACATTTGATTGCCTCATTGGTCTAGCTGATACGTGCTCAAAATGCTGGCTATTCTGCATAAAATAATTTAAATTACATTGCAATGACAGGTTTAGGTTACAGGTCATTGAAAATGGGGACATATAGAACTGTGAAACTACTGACTCAATGTCAACTTAATTCCAACTACCACTTTGTCTCCCTACATTGCTCTGGTCCATTCTACGGTTGTCTGTAAGAGATTGCTACATTAAGACAGCCGATTGCTGTTGCCTAATAGTTTAAGAAAATTCATGTTACGAAGTGTATCTATCTATCTATCTAAATGTGGTTGTTTGTGTGAATAACATAGCTGCATAGTGGACTATGGCGTATACTCTCTCATTGTGGGAGTAGGTCCTTACCCTCCCGTGAAACAGTAATGAGCTGCAGCATCAAACGTTGAAGAGCGGTCATAGTTAGTTAGTTAGTTAGTTGGGCGATAGGTTTCCGCACTTAGCCTCCCAATTGGGCCATTGTGCGTGATACTTGTTTGGCTACTCGAACCATTTTAGTTCCATCCAGAAGTCCAGGAGACCACGAAAGCCTGGCTTGAGGGCCTCCTGCAGTGTTTCGGATCATTCAGGAACTTTGCCCGTTGGTAAGCGACGCTCTTGCAGTGTAGCAGTACGTGTGCTGGTGTTTCTTCATTTTCAATGCACCCTCTGCACAGGGGGCTGTCCGTGACGCCAATCTTGGAGAGGTGTTTGTTTAGCGTGCAGTGTCCGGTAATTGTGCCTATCACCATGCGTAGATCCTTCCTGTTCAGGTGTAATAGATTACGCGACAGGCGTTTGTTCAGAGATGGTAGAAATTCTTTTGTCTGTCTGCATGATTCCAGATCTATCCACTCTTTTTCATGTTCTTGTGTGGTTTTCTCACACAGCCATGTTTTCAGTTGGTTAAAGGGTATGGGTACAATGGGTTCAGGTCCCATTGTTGTCGTTTCCGATCCCTTTCTTGCCAGCTGGTCCGCAGTGTCATTTCCTAGAGATCCACTGTGCCCTCTTATCCACTGTATTGTGACCTTGTTGGTTGTTGAGATCTTTTCAAGCGCACCGTGGCACTCCAGAATGAGTCCACTGTTGAATTGGTTGCTCTTTAAGGCTTGAAGCACAGAGGCACTGTCTGAGATTATGCGTATGGATTTACCATGTACATCTCGAGACTTGACTGCTGTTGCTGCTAGTGTTATTCCCACGCATTCCGCTTGGAAAATAGAATTTAGACTGCTAAGTGTTGTTGATATGTTGATGTTGAGGTCGTTGGAGAAGACGCCGGCTCCTGTGCCTCTGTTTGTTTTCGAACCATCAGTATATATCCGAACTTCATTTGTGCCAGAGCTGTTCTTGGCTTCCTCTTGAAGTTGGATGTCGTAGTTTTGATCAAATATGAAGGTTTTAGGGATTATGTCACATATAGCGTCCATCATTGGGAGCGTCTTCTTAATTTCATCCATGATGCGCGTGTGATTTTCCCTATAATTTTGCTTCCACAGGCCAGTTTTGCTGAGCCTTATGGCTGTAGCTGCGGCCTCTTGTTGGATGACCAGGTGCAATGGTCTGAGATTTAAGAGGGCCTCTAGTGCAGCTGTGGAAGTCGTTCTCATGCTGCCGGTAGTTGCTAAGCATGCTAGTCTTTGGAAGCTCTGGAGTTTTGTTTTTGCCGTGTTTAGCTGTGTTCTGGGCCACCACACAACGGCACCATACGTTATCATGGGGAGTATTAACATTTTGTAGAGCCATAGGGTCATGGATGGTCTTAGGCCCCACTTTTTCCCTATAAGTCTTCTACATTGCCAGAAGGTCGTTCGGGCCTTGTCAATTTTCACTTCCATGTGTTTGTTCCAGTTAAGCCTGCTATCAAGCGTTATCCCTAGGTATTTAACCTCAGTGGAGAGAGTCAGTTCGGTGCCAAACAATTTGGGTAGGTCCGAGATGTTTGGTTGTCTCTTGTTTGTGAATAGGACCAATTCTGTTTTCTTTGGGTTAACCGTTAGTTCGTGTTGGTCGCACCATTTTTGCACGATTTTGAAGGCGGACTGCATACGGTTACATACTATGTTTTCCGAGTTGCCTTTTATCAGCCGAGTTGGTTTGATCCACTCCGAATTTGGCAAGCGAGTGCTTTATGCTACAGAATTTTGTTTTGTCAAAAGCTCCTTCAATGTCAATGAAAGCTCCTAGTGTCATCAATTTGTCAGTTAGGGCTGTCTCTATAGTTCCTACTACTGAGTGCAGGGCCGAATCTGTTGATTTTCCTGTTCTATAGGCATGTTGTTGTCGGTGTAGTGGTGTGCGTTGTAGTGCTCCGTCTCTGAGGTATCTGTCTACCAGTCTTTCTAGAGACTTTAGCAGGAACGATGTTAGACTGATTGGTCTGTATGATTTCGCCAGGGTGTAGTCGGTTTTTCCCGGTTTGGGAAGGAAGATGACCTTCACTTCCCTCCACTGACGAGGAATATAATGATGTGCAATACAGGCTTTGTATATTGTTAGTAGGTGGGGCGTTAAGGTTTTATATCCCCATTGAAGTAGTGCCGGGAATATTTCATCCAAGCCTCCTGACTTAAATGGAAGGAAACTTTTTATTGCCCATGTAATTCTGCCTGCTGTTACTATTTCATCAGCAGTTTTCCAGTCTACTGGGTTCGGTTTGTTTTCCACAGATGTTTCCCAGTCGATGTTATCAGATACAGCCTGGGAAGTGTGTTTCAATAAGTATTTTACTTATTTCTTCGTCAGAGGTGGCATATGTACCATCTTGCTTTTTGAGTGAGCCCAGAGTGCGTTGATCATCCTGGGATAGTAGTTTTTTCACTCTTGAAGCTTCGTTGGTACTTTTTATGTTTTCGCAGAAGCGTCGCCAAGATTGTCCTTTGCGGTACCTTATGTGTTTTTTGTAGTGGTATTGGGCGCTTTTGTATCTGTCCCAATCTTCTTCACTTCTCGTGTTTTTTGCACGATTGAAGAGTTTTCTTAAGTTACGTTTGAGTTTTTCCAGTTCTGGCCCCCATCAGTGATTTTTACCCCCTGGTTTTGGTGTTGTGAGTGGGCAAGTCTGCTGGTAACTGTGTAGTATACATTTGGTTAGTGTGTTTATGTTGTTTTCGATTTCTGTAGTGTTGGTTGACATGTTTTGAAAACTAAGTTTGCTTACCTCATGTTCGAGTAGGGTCTGGTACCTTATGACGTCAGTCTTACGGGGGTTGCGTCTTGGTTGTAGTCCCATCTCGCACAATTTGATGGCATAGCAGATTCTCCTGTGGTCTGCGAATGATGGCTCGGAGGAGACGTGCCAGTCGGACATGATTTCCTTCGCACCATCTGACGCCAGGGTAATGTCCACTATGGTTTGATATCTGGAGCTTACGAAAGTGGGTTCGGAGCCCCTGTTGATTATGGATAGGTTAGTCGAAAAGATGTAATCGGTTAGTTGCTCACCTCTCTTATTTGGCACCTTGCTGCCCCATAGCGGGTGGTGCGCGTATGCATCCGTCGAGATTATGATGTCCCAACTGTGATCCTCGCAGTATTGTACTAGATCACACAGTTCTCTTGGTGGAACTTCCTCGTCACCTGGCATGTAGACTGATGCAAGTACGAGTGGTGGTCGTTTGGTGTCAAGGTTATGTGAAAGTTTTATGGCGGTCAGGTCTCTAGAACAGAATTGTGTTAGTAGCACGGCTGGTATAGTTTTCGGTATATAAATGCATGTCCTCGGTTGCTGTACCGAAGTATCAAGCATTAACTTACCTCCGATGTTGCCAAGTCCACATATCCTGCTATGCCTAATCCACGGCTCCTGGATTAAGGCGATGGTCTTGTTGTTAACCTCCAGCAGTCTGCGTAGGGTAGCCGTTGCGATTTGTTTATGCTGGAGGTTGGTCTTGACGTTGTCAATCCGAGTCGGTTCCGAGAACATCACTGTTCTCGGATTCCTCCCCGGATGACATGTCCTCACCGACTCCCATTACTCGTGGTGCTACCTCTTTCGTGGAGTTCGGTGTTGTCTGGGCTTGTAAGCCCGAAGTGCTGGCACAGGCGGATAAAGGTGGTGGTAGCAGCGCCTGGCCTGGTGTTGGGTCAGCTTGACTGGGCTCGGTGATTTTTGGGTCTTCGGCCGAGGGCGTGTCTTCTAGTCCCGTGAAAGTGAAAAACTTTACGTAAACACTCCCAGTGATGAACGAGACACGCCTCTCTCTGTCCAGAATCTTGGGAACCTCGGGTTCCGGAATGCCCAAGGTCAGGAAGATCCCCTTCTCTTGGAGAGTCGCGCCGTACAACTGCCAGCTTTGGATGTTGTACCACGGGTTTTGCGCGTCCAAGAGCTGATGGATCTTGTTTACGTCCTCTCCGACGGTTTTGGGCAGCCAAAGCGCGGCACGGATGCGCTTTGTGATGTCTGACTGTCTGATGACAGTCAGCTTAGTGCCCGGTATGGGTGACACAAGTCGTTCCACGGTCGACTTGAGCCAGTTGAGGGACCTGTCATCTTCGCACCACAGTTTCAGCACGCCCTCTCCCGTAATGGGCTTGCCTCGGAACGATGGTACGGTCCTCGGTTCGTTATCAGTCAGTGGAGCAAGCGCAGACTCTATGACCTTTTCTTCTAGAAGGCTCTCGATCCGCTCGGCTTGTTCCACCGTCAGTTCGGTTGAACAAGCCGAGCCATTGAGGACTGCGTTGTGATGGCTACTAACAGGTGCGATTTAGTCACATCTGCGTAGCTGAACGTAGTCCTCTTAGGAGTGGCATCCAGCTTAGCGCGTTTCGACCCTGTCATGGGTGACACAGTGTCATCCAGGCGTGCCCTCTTCGCCATTGCTGGCTTCCGGGCCTCGACTTCGACTGGGCGATTCGCTGCTTTGCGGGCTCCTCGTTTATGGCGGGGTTTGTTTCTGCTGTAAGCAGAACTGGGCCCCGTTTCGGCTTGGTTGCTTCGGGAGTTTCCCTCGGCTACGTCAGCCTTGGTTGGACGCTCCGGCTGGTTTGACCTGGCAGCGTCACCAGCGTCTGCCGGGTGTTCGCGCTGGGTTCCTGCCGTCGTGTCAACCGTTTGGCTACGCTGCTCGGTCGGAGGTGCGTGGATCGTCATATTAGGCTCGCTGCTCTCCGATCGAGCGCTGATGGTTCTCGCGCGCCTGTTACGGCGACTGCGTTTCCCAACAGCTGCGTGATGGTTGGCTGAAGTCGGGAGCTCTGAACGGGTTGGCCTAGCATCGTCACCGACAGTTGCCGGGTGTTCGCGCTGGCCAGTCCCGGTGGCTCTACCGACTGGAGCGTTTTGGTATGACGTGGATGGTCTCGCGCGCCAGTTGTGGCGACTGCGTTTCTTTCCAGTCGTTTTCTGACAACCCCCTGGGGTCGCGTTTGTTGCGGAGACAATTTTCGCACGCTTGTCGCGGCGCGTATCGGCTCGACGCGGTACCACCTGCCATGAGCTGGTGGTTATAGGTGTGACGCTGGGCATGGCCATAGCCAGCCCGCGTAGGTCCAGCGCTGGTGATGGACCAGCGCTGCTTGGTGTATCTGTTTTATTATTTTGTTTATCTTCCATCTTGGTCCCACGAACAGCTAGGGAAGTATGTGGTCGCGAACCGGCAGAGCCCCGCATGCCGGCCGAAGGGCATATGTTACTTTCCGAGGTGCCCCGGTATCGGAAAGACTCCGTTATCGACTGAGCGCCCCCTCAGCCATGCAGCCTTCGCCACGGTACGTTTTACAGCTTGGCTTGGGATGACCTCTTCGCACATTCGCTAGTGAGACCTCAAAACATGAGGAGTTACTAGCGAATGCCCCGGGGTGTACCAGGCTTGGAACTTTTGCGTTTCAGAATAACAGGTTTTATTCTGAATGGCGAAAGCCCTTGCACGCGTGGAGGTAGGTCACGTCACACCCCAAGAGCGGTCACTAATACAAATCTACTGATACTTACGCAGTTAGAACATCCACTTTTTTTTTTTTTTTTTTTAAGAGCGGTCATAAAAAGAGGATGTTCTAGCTGCGTAAGTATCAGTAGATTTGCATTAGTGATGTTTTCTACAGCGTTTGAAAACTAAACTAGGAAACTATGTGACCGTTTCCAATGATACTATGCTATGTAGCGGAGTAAGATGTGATATGAAGGTGGGATGCCCTGGGGAAGCTGTGCGTGCGCCTACTGTAGGTACGCCGTTTAGGACAAAGAGAAGACAAGACAAGAAAAGACTGGCAAAGCAACATAGCTACTCCACTCATGACTATCCATAGTACACATCCATCCATATAAAACATAGCTTAGTTGCACCTTTTTCCATCAGTGCTAAGTTATAGGGACCAATAAATATGATTGGAGGATATCAACCGCATCCATAGCTTTTTTCTGACACTGCAGGGAGAATGCCTACACAAGCCACCCTCAAAAAGTGTCTGCGGATGGGTATGTCGGAATCGCAATGCCTAAACCTAACCAGTAAACTTCACTTGGTACCTGCGAATGGAGCCCCGGGGAACGCGGGAATGCTGCTTCTCTTTTACGCAATGGTCCCACGTAGTATGGGATACTTGACCTGGGAGGACAATTGCATGTCCTCACGAATTACCAGCTCCTGCCAACCGGCAAATAGCTGCGTTCCTAAAGCTGCCTGCTGACACTTATCATACTGCCACCGCAGCCCCGAGGGGTAGTTGGGCGACCTGCTATACTTAGGTGGCCTAGCACATCTCTGTATATATCTCTGTGGAAAAGCTTCGATTCCCTCCCGGGACAGATATTTGTGTGCATAAACATGTCTGTTTGTCCTGGGTCTGGGTGTCTAGTCTTGGTTAGGGTGTATTTTCGACAGCACTTCGTCACTTCAAGATCTTTTATCTGGGTGTAGTTATCTATATAAGTATCTATTTACTAAAGCAAAGCAGTGTATGTAGTATATCAGTTATCTGGTTTACATAGTACAAGCTCTGCGTAGTTTGGGATCAGATGGCGGTGTGTAAATAATGTCCCAGGATAAGGTAACCACTATCCATACGAGAAGTAAGTAAGTTAATAAACCAAATGGTATCCAATATCTACTATAGTAAATAATAAAAATGTATACATAATAAAAATGTATGATAGTAATTATTCTGGAAAAAAATTAGTCACCTCGTATATCATCATCATCATGTTAGCCTAAGTACGTCCACTGCTGGACAAAAGCCTCCCCAAAGAATGGGAGCATATTACATAATCGCCACGCTCGGCAGACGGGTTGGCGGTGGTAGTTTGATCGTCATAGTTCACAGAAAATTGCTGCAGCCCGTTCTCTGGTAGATATTCCCCCGGCCGATTTCTGCGCGCCCCATGGGATGAGATGGGGTGATAATATTCTATACCATCACCACACAGCAAATCGTAGAAAAATATCGTATATACAGGCTGGCCGAGGAGTTGACGTTCAAACGCACAATTTAGATATTTTATGAGTATCCAAATCGTTCTACGATTTTGCGTAGATTTCGAGATAGAATTTTTCAGTTATCGATTTTTTTCTCGTTCTGTTGAACGTATCTGGTTCAGTTTTTTTGTGATAACTAAGTAGCATAGTCTAACCTAACACCCTAAAAAGTATGGATTATCTAATCATTGCAGAACTGACTTAGAATTTATTCGAAAGTTCAAAATGAGGGTTTAAGCTCAGGGCTCATAAATTTACAAAGGAACAAAAAAACTCAAAATCGTAGGGGTATACATAGGGGTGATTCGGATACTCCTCATCATAAAGTATCAAAATTTTCATTTGAACGTCAACTTCTCGGTCACCCTGTATAACGTAATAATTTTTTTTTTTTATTTATTTATTCTCCACACTTACAACTATTGTTACAGGTACAACCCAATACAATAGTGTAGCAAAAACTTAGACAACCTAATTTCTATAACTAATTATATACAATGTTATCTTTGTGAATTCACTCAGTGCACAGGCAAAAATAATAATAATAATAAAATCATTTTATTTTTCTCTCACAATAGGTCTAGGTCTAGTAGGTCTTACAATTAGAGAACCTTAAAATTTCACCTATGTGAGAGACTGGTGCCTGATGAAGGTTTCCAAACGAAAACCTGTGTTACAAGTCACCAGTGCCCCACCCTCGGTTAAAAATAAATAGGTACAATTTTAATTTTACCAGACATTGAAGCGTTCAAAGAAAAAAATTGTCTATATCCTCTGCTACCCTGTTTAGAGTGCGAAGCGCTTGAGTCAGGGGCGCCTTGTTTAGGAGATTTGTGCGGCCACTAGGTACGGCAAGCAGCTGAGGCCGATGTCGCCGCCACACATATCTGTCGGAACATTCAGATTATATAGGTACAACATATAACTTAATTAACGCACATCCTGAAAATGTTTGTTCAGAATCTTTTACTGAATCGATTTATATCATTTTTAATACAGGTAATTTATTTATTAACCCTGTACAGTCAAAGCAAATTGAAATGAACCGTAAGTCAAAGTAACAAGACATTTAAAATTACAGTTTTATTTGTATTCATACAAATTCCATCATTCAATACAAAATCAAGAAAACAAACTTTTCTCCAAGAAACTAATTTAGTAAATAACATGTTAAATTAAAAATTCAGTGTATGTATTATGACTACAACATAATATTCTAATTGGGATGTTTGAGGGTGTGCGTTAATTACGTTACATGTTATATGTTAAAGAATTTTTCTTTTACAAACAAGATTTCTTCTTGCCAATTATCTTAATCAGTAGGATCACACTACTACTACTCGTCAATAGCCAAGGCTGTTTATGAATGATCGAAGACTGGAAACTCTCCAAGCAACGGTTCCAGTGGGAGGGTATAAATATAGAGGAATGCTGTTTCACCTGCCCAGTATTCATGGCGAGTCTGTCTCATAAGGCGACTCATGCGCCACTAATTTCTGTGCTGCTATTAATGACATGTGACTTATAAATCACATTCAATTAGTTCATATACTTGACGGTTTAGTGGTAGCATTTTATCGCAGATAATGAGGTTGCTGATTCAAATCCTGGGTCAGACCAAAACGCGTTATCAAGGTTTTTCTATACTCAGTAGCAGCCTGAAGTCATAAGTTTGCGCCCATTCCGTGGAGGGCTTTTAATAGATAGTGAACCTGCGTTTGCGCACATTCGTGTACTATACGTGTATATATATGTTCAGGTAGTTTCGTTATGAATGGCCACCGTATACAATTTTTTTTATAAATAATAAATAATAATAATATCTGGGGACAATGTCACACAGATCATCCTAGTCCCAAACTAAGCAAAGCTTGTACTATGGGTACCAGGCGACGATATACATACTTATATAGATAGATAAATACATATATACATAGAAAACATCCATGACTCAGAAACAAATATTCGTGCTCATCACACAAATATTTGCACTTACCGGGATTCGAACCCAGGACCACCAGCTTCGTAGGCAGGAGCACTACCAACTAGGTTATGGTGACCGTCAAAACCGTCAAAAAATATATTGGTACAACTAATACACCGTCATTTGATCCCAAACTAAGTAGAACCTGTACTAGGGGGGTACCGGAGCAGCAAACCCGCGTTCCCGGGACTCCCCCATCAGGCGCCAAGAGAGGTCCGCGGCAGGTAGGTTTAGTCGGTGCAAGTCCCATATACCCACCCGCAAACACTTTTTGCGGGTGGCATGCGAAGGCATTCCCCCTCGTTATCAAAAAAAAAAAGGTAGAATCTGTATGATACCGGTATGATAAGCATGTATTTCTTAATTATGACATTAATTTTGTAGTATTTATTATGGTAATGACATTTCTTTTTATATATTATTTTCTAATTTACTATTAATTATGTCATTACATCTTTAAAAATTGCATGCCCTCACCGGCTAGACATAGTGATCTTCACATTTGTATGACACCATAAAATGTAATAATGTACCTGTGTTTGCAATTAATAAATTGATTTGATTTGATTTGTACTATGGCAACCAGACAACTGATAAACATACTTATTATTTCTTAACAATTATGTACATATCCTACTAATATTATAAATATGAAAGTTTGTGAGTATAGATGTATGGATGTTTGTTTCTCTTTCACGCAAAAACTGTCCAACGGATTTTGATGAAACTTTGTAGTAATATAGCTTATACATCCGTATATCACATAGGCTATAATTTATAAATGATAACGCGGTTAAACCCGCGGGGCTTTGCTAGTTACCAGATACAGAAGAAATAATCATGCACATTATCCAAAGATTTGTCCTGGTTAGGTTAGACAGAACCATTGACAATATGTAGTAAAAATATTAGACTCAAACTAGATAATTAAACATAATCTCTTGACAATAATTTGATACGAGCTTGCTAAATATCAATGCTATAATAAAATAAATTTTATAAATGTTTTCATACAATGTGTACCTAAATATCTATGTTACTAGAAATAATAATGTATACAACTATATTACTACAAACATGTTCTGACTATTTACAAGCGCTTTTTGAAAGTCTAGGTGAATAAAAACCTTTTTTGTTTTATTTTATTTATTTTAGGGATCGAACCCACAAACTCTGGTTTAGCAGGCTCACTAAAAAGCAACAGGCCAGTCAACTAGACCAACAGTTCTTTTAGGAGCTCTATAATATGCATATCCACACGTTTTTAACACCTGAAGAGAATTCTTAGCACGTAACCATACAAGAATTTGTTGTGAATCTTTCCAGTCTAGGTTATATCCGCGTCATAGAGTAATTAGAGCAACAGACCACCTTGCAACGCAGCAGCCCAGTTCACACAGGATGTAAGTGGCTGTTTACTGAAAAATGTAGACATATATTCGGTAGACGGCAAAATGCTTGTATACCTTAATGTTTCATGTCAGCCCAATGACGTCCAGTGCTGGACAAAAGCCTCCCCAAAAGATTTCCACAATTGGGTTGTGTCCAACATTTGGAGGGATATGCCATAATCGCCACGCTTGGCTTGGTTGACGATCGCAGTATGTCATAGTAAAATAAAATAAAATAAAACTAAAAAAGGTTTTTATTCACATAGACTTTAAAAAAGCGCTTGTAAATAGTCAGACCATGTTTGTAGTAATACAGTTATTATTTCTAGTTACTTATTACATATATTTAGGTACATGGAATGTTAAAACATTTATACAATTTATTTTAAAATGGTGGTGATATTTAGCTAGTTTGTTATTAAGTTATTTTCAAGGTAGTACATAGAGAGACGCTGCTGCCCGTTCTCTGATATATATATTCCCTCGGGTCTACGCCCCAAGGGATAAGATGGGGTGGCGATATTCTATGCCATCAGCCACACAGCCTTATGTAGTTGGATACTTTGATAGATAGATAGAGTATTATTATTGCACCAGAAAACACAATACATAATATCTTAATAAAGAAAATATAGGTACAATCGGCGGTCTTATCGCTTTGTAGCGATCACTTCCAGACAACCGTTGGGTGGACAAGAAGAACTAAGATGGAAAAGGCGGTAGTTGTAAGTGTACTATCGTGTGTATTAAATGTTTACCGTTATTACATACATACATTACATATGTACAAGCTTCATAAATATATACTTATATTTGTATAAATACTAATAATAATATACTATAATAATTTACTATACATAGATATATCTTCTTCTTATCATTATATATCTTTTTAATTAAGGAGTTATGCAGAAAGAGGTTACTAAAAGAAGTTAAGAGACAAGAAAAGAAGGGATAAAGACATTTAGAGCGATAAAAAGTGTTTTTTTAAGGAAACTTTGAAAGATGCTAGGGTTTGTGCACGCCTAATTTCTACAGGAAGTAAATTCCATAGCCGGGCTGCTTGGACAGTAAACGAGTTATCAAAAAAATCTGTAGAGTGCACTGGGATATGTAGTTTTAAGTTCTCTGATGATCTCAAAGGCCTAGAATGTGTATCACAAACGAATTCAAACCGTTGCTTAAGGTAAATGAGAGCTGTCGGATTAAACAAAATATTGTAAAGCAGACAAAGTATGTGAGTATTACGGCGAAGGCGGATTGGTAACCACTCGAGTTTTTTCCGAAATTCAGAGACATGATCGTATTTGCGAAGTCCAAATACAAATCTAATACAGAACTTTTGGAGACGCTCGAGTTTATCAAGTTTGTCCTCTGTAAGGTCAAGATAACTGGCAGCAGCATAGTCAAGGATGGGGAAAAGAAGAGATTCAACAAGAGGAATTTTAGTGGCGGTTGGGAGAAAATTACGCATTCTTCGTAAGGAACCTGCTGCTGCATATAATTTGCGACTAGTTTGTTCAAGTTGTGGACCCCACGAAAGCGTTTTATCAAAGTATATCCCCAGATTTCTCACATTATCACTAAAGGGTATTAACGTATTATTAAATATAATCTGGAGGATTAGTGACCAGTCAACCTTGGCTATCATGCGTGAACTTCCCATGAGAATAACCTGAGTTTTAGATGGGTTCACCGTTAGACCATGCTCCAAACTCCATTGGTTTATTCGACCTAAGTCACTATTAATGACACCCATCGCTTCACCAAGTCGTTCTATAGGTGCCTGTGTATAAATTTGTAGATCGTCTGCATAAAGGTGGTAGGAAGAAGTTAGATTAAAGGAAATACAGTTTATTTAAATTTAAACTGTATTTCCTAAATATAAGTAAATATCCGTTTCTTTTTTCTGACGATATATGTGGCTACAGGGCACTAGGGTAGTTGCTAGGGTTAAAAAATACGCCTATAAAGACACTTTTAAGCACACTGCCGATGGGTGTGTTTAAATATAAGGGTGTTTTTTAACCCTTCGCTCTCATTACACAGGGAATCTGACCCAACCAGAGAGCGTGTTAAAGTCACCATCTAAAACTAATAAAATTACACAGACAAAATAATGTATATAAGCTTACATAAATTCACTAGTGCCCCATTCCGTCAGAAATGGAGCAGGAGTGATTCATGGATAGGGAGTCAAGTCTACCTGCAATCAAGGTCTAAATGACCCCAAAATCCTGCGCACCAGGGAATTTCACCGTTATAACACTATTAAAACAGTCCTCTCTCGCATCGGCAAACATGCCCGACGCGCTACAGAAACGTTGCAAATACAAAAGCAACTTGAACTCATTATTATACTGGACACTAAGAGCGTTACTAATGATAAGATTTCCATGTATATCCACACCTTAGGCTGCACGTATAAAAGCAAGAACAGCTTTGAAAAGCGTTTTATTCACTGACCTTCATCAACATTCAAACCTACGAGCTATTCGCTCTCATTGACTATGAACTTTTACGAATAAATTTCTCTAGTTCCAGGGATTACGAAACATTTAAAGCTATAATAATATCCTGGGGCATTATTCACACACGGCCATCTAATCCCAAACTAAGCAAAGCTTGTACTATGGAAACCAACTGATATATTACATACGCTACTATTCTTTTGTAAATACATACTTATATAGATTATTACATCCCTGTTCATGCACACAAATATCTCTGCTGGATGGGAATCCAACCGGCGACCTGTGGCGTGAAAGGCAAGCATTTACCAATCACGCCAATCCCGTAAAACCCTTTAGTTTTCTGTAGGTGATTACTTACAGCGCACCAATATTGCTAAAACAATTTATATTTCGCCAGTGTTCTGAGATTCTATTTATTTTTAATATAACGTCGGCCGAGCCGTTTGAGTGTTTGTTTGATATTTTTAGCTCTAACGCCACTGCGTGTCTAACATTCTATGAAATTATCAGCTCTTGTTCTAGCTCGTGTAATGTATACCGTATAACTATTACTAACACATATAGAAACACATCTAAGAGAGGTAGGGCAAAGCGTTCGCTCAAAGAGCAGCCCGACTGGGGAAGTACCTCCACCTTACAGAAGACATTCCTTAATAATAACATTAATTATTTTAATGTTGTGTTTCCGAGTGTGAGTAAGGTCGCCAGAGCTCATTGGAGTGGGGGGAAGGGTCAGCAACACTTCTTTGCTGACTCTTAAAGGCCGGCAACGCACCTGCGACTCCTTTGGTGTCACGTGTATACATGGTCGGCGGTGATCGCTTACCATCAGGTGACTCACTGGCTCGTTTGTTGCCCACTGATATAAAATAAAGTACACCACCAACTTATTTTTTTATCCTTGAAGCGCTAGATTACCTCAATTAAGAGTTTGTCTTCTGTGTGGTGACGGCGGCCAATATCAGAATATCATCACCACATTTCATCCCGTGCAGAGCGTAGAAGTTGACCCGAGGGAATATCTACCAGAGGATGGGCAGTAGCTTCCTTCTGAGTACTATGACCATCTTACTACGATCCCCAACCCATCTGCCAAGCGTGGAGATTATGGCATATCCCTCCAAGGTGATTCTTGGGGGAGACTTGTTAAGCTGTGAACTTCATTCAGCTGTAATGATGATGATGATAATGATGATTATGAGAGTTTATTTAATTTCCTCAGAGAGAAATGTTTTTATACTACTAAAGAATTATGGTTCTTTCACCGTCCGTGCAGTGCGTCTTTGGAACTCCCTTCCTCACTCTCAAGAAGAGTAGTCACATTTCCTATCGTAATATTTTGTATAGTATGTATATATATTAAATTTTTATGTCAGAGGGTGACAAACGAGCAAGTGGGTCACCTGATGGTAAGTGATCACCGCCGCCCATGTACACTCGCAGCACCAGAGGAATCGCGGGTGCGTTTCCAGCCTTTAAGAGTCAGTATACAAGTGTTGCTGACCCTTCCCCAATAACGATGAGCTCTGGCGAAATTACTCATACGCAGAAATACAACATTAAAATGATTAATGTTATTATTAAGGAATGTCTTCTGTAAGGTGGAGGTACATACTTGCCCAGTCGAGCTTCTCTTTGAGTGAATGAACGCTGTGCCCTACTCTCTTAAAATAAAATTAAAACATAAATAATAAAATTAAAACTACTAGAAGTATTTTGAATCATTAAATTTAAAAAATCCAACTATATTTATTTCCGGCAACATTGATCCATTATTGGGGTAGAAACAAAGCTTAGAAAATCTAGTATTAGTAATATAAATAATATATAAAACGTCTGGGGTGGGGGCAAGGGCCAGCAACACTGGTTTGCGGACTCTAAAAGGCCGGCAATGCACCCGCGACTCCTCTGGTGTTGCGAGTGTACATGAGCGGCGGTGATCACTTACCATCAGGTGAGCCACTTGCTCGTTTGTCACCCTTTGATATAAAAAAGTAGTTTTAATTACACTAAGTATTAGTTTCATGCCCCATAGTGGACTCGTGTATTGTTTATGTGCTATTTTTGTATCGTATCAGATTATTGGCAGGTGATACTTATCTAAATTGAATATGAATTCTACGATTCTTGATGACAGATGTAATTACCTGTTTGTTTATAGTACAGGTGGGTTGGCACATAACTTAAGGAGAAATAGACAGGACAACAATGTAATTGAGTGTACGACTAAACGACGACAGACATTACGCCGACAGACTGTACACCGACAAGACTTTACTTCGACTGTAGTTTTCGCCGACAGAACTAATAATTATTGGTTTAGGTTAGGTTAGAATTTTTACCACAACGAAGCGCCAGAACCGAATCGGTCCTACATTACATTTGGTAAATGTTACTCTCCGAGTATGAGTGAAGTGTTCTGTCGGCGAAAAGTACAGTCGAAGTAAAGTATTGTCGGTGTACAGTCTTTAAAAAAGAAAAGGTTTTTATTCACGTAGACTTTAAAAAAGCGCTTGTAAATAGTCAGAACATGTTCGCAGTAATATATAATTAATTTATAATTATTTCTAGGTACATATAGATATTTAGGTACACGGATTGTAGGAAATAATTTACAATAAGATTTATTTTATAACAGTAACGATATTTAGCTAACTAAAATTAAGTTATTGTCAAGGATCATGTGTAGGTTTAATTATCTAAATTTTAGCTATATTTTTACTACATATTGTCTGAATGGTTCTGTCTATATTAAAGTACGAATTAAATGTTATCATTATGGCGGACCTTGTGTTTATAACGACAGTCGCGCTTTAATGCTACCACCGGATCCAATGCGCCCCAACTGAGAAGACCCGGCGAAACAAACTCAGTGGGTCTAAGTCAAACTAAGCGTAATGTCTGTCGGCGTTTAGTTGTACCTACACTCAATTACATTGTTGTCCTTTCTATTTATCCTTAAGTTAAGTGCTAACCCACCTGTACTACAAACAAACAGGTAATTACATCTGTGTACAGACGCTAGCACATCCAATCTGTCATATTCCTTTTATAGATTTTCAACTTTATCACAAAAACATAAGGTTCACTTTCAATTAGGAAAAGTTGACAGATTGGGGTAGCTTGATGTGCTGGCGACTGTACAAAATAAATAACTACCCGCAAACAATTTGACTGGCCTGTTGGTTCAGTGGTGAAAATCGAATTCAAAATTCATTTATTCCATTAAAATATTACATTTGTGTGGAATCACCAATTTATTTTACCCTAGAGAGGTAGGGCACAGCGTTCATTCGCTCAAAGAGCAGCCCGACTGGGGAAGTACCTCCATCTTACTGGAGACATTCTTTAATGTTGTGTTTCTGCGTCTAAGTAAGGTCGCTAGAGCTCATTGGGGTGGGGGGAAGGGTCAGAAACACTTGTTTGCTGACTCTTAAAGGCCGGCAACGCACCCGTGACACCTGTTGAGAGTGTCCATGGGCGGCGGTGATCACTTACCATCAGGTGACCCGCTTGCTCGTTTGTCGTCCTATGACATAAAAAAACCCCCTACCGTGCAGTGCCTGACGTGGCAGCTACTGAGAAACACTGCCGGAAAACTCAGTAGGAATTCTTTTTTAATCAAATTCTATAAATAAAATTACATTGTACTTAAATGTGTTCATCTAGAGCGACTCAATTCCAAGACATTTTGTCACTTAAGTAATCAGAAGTTTTGTAGTAAGCCCAGGTACACAATTTGGGTTTCTTGTTCTTTTAAAACGAAATCTTCATCAAAATCCGTTCCAGAGTACAAAATATCTGAGATCTATGAAACTATCGATTAACTAAAGATCTAAGGGAAAGGATACAAATACAAACAAAAGAAAAGTAGTATTTATGTAGTACAACAGTTATCTGGTTTCTGTAGTACAATAATGTGCTTAATATTTATGTTTTTTAGACAACGCCCGCATTAGGTAATTTAATTCCTGTGTAGCGGGGTACTTTACAAACATATAATTGACGGACACAAACTACATCCAGACTCAGAACAACTATTTATGGGTCACACAAATAGTTGTTCTGCGCGGGATTCTAACCCAGGACACGAAGCGGCGAGGCGACTGTCTTAGCCGCTGCGCCACACGTGCAGATATAGAGTATGGGATCAGATGGCCGTGGGTGTGATTATTATAATAATAATATCTGGACAATGTCACACAGATCATCCTAGCCCCAAACTAAGCAAAGCTTGTACTATGGGTACCAGGCGACGATATACATACTTATATAGATAGATAAATACTTATATACATAGAAAACATCCATGACTCAGAAACAAATATTCGTGCTCATCACACAAATATTTGCACTTACCGGGATTCGAACCCAGGACCACCAGCTTCGTAGGCAGGAGCACTACCAACTAGGCTACGGTGACCGTCTTATTAAACAAATATTAATTCTTCACGAACTTTTTACTTGTTCTTGGAATATTTTCATCTCAAGCCCGGTCTTAACTAGGTTAAACTTTAATTAATCAAATAAAAAGTTAATACTGTTGTACTGTCTATATATTTGTAAGTCTACACGTGTTGAAGCAGTCAACTCAAGTTCATGCACTCAAGGTATTTCCACTTGACAACAGCGGAAAATCCCGCACACAATATTATCATCATGATACACTATACAGCCAAAACGTAGGCAGATATTATTCATCTTTTCTATTTTGACATAAGAGAGCACAAACAATATATCGTCTGTCATATTAGAGCTTTATAACATCCAGGTTATTCTGACTGGATGACGGTTGCAGGATTATAATCTACTAGCTGTGCCCCGCGGTATTACGCGCGTTAAATTTTATAAATTATCACAGTTCCTCCCCCGTAGGTGATAGCGTGATAATATGTACCCTATATGTTGACCCGACCTCTTAGTAATATTCATGCATAACTTGAAGTAAATCCATGCAGTACTTTTTGAGTTTAGCCCGGACATACATACAGACAAACAGACAAAAATTCTAAAAACCTTATTTTTGGCTTCGATATACATTGCAAATCACGGCCCAAGTATCTTTTTAAAAAAATATTCAATGTACAGATTTGACTTTCTTATGATTTTATTATTTGATAGAAGATGTTACTAATATACATGTAAGTCCTGCTAACATAAGAGTTATAGTAGCTTAAATAAATAAATTTTCTATTCTATTCTATTCTGGTAGTAACTGGCTGTGTGGTGGCGACGAATATCATATCATCACCCCATCTCATCCCTTGGGGGCGTAGAAGTCGACCCGGGGGAATATATTTATTTTACTTCAGCGGCCCCCTGAGCTGTGGCCCGAATGGCTCAGGTATTAGTCGCTTAAATTAAGCTACTGGTTGAGAGCACTGCGCTAACCATCTGCTCGTTGTCTTCAATTTTATATTAGATTTAAAAATAATAGCTCAGTAACTTGTTATTTATTTAAGGATTTAAAAAATGATAATAGGTACAGACCGCACTGACGGATTAATTGAAAGTTTTGTTTCTCTATTTGACTATGTTTGTGTACCGCATTGTGAGCTTGACAAAAACAATTCTATGTTAATACCCAAGTGCTGAATAAATTTCATTATTTCATTGTCTACCAGAGGACGGGCAGCAGCTTCCTTCTGAGTACTATGACCATATTACTTCGATCGCCAACCCGTCTGCCAAGCGTGGCGATTATGGCATATCCCCTCAAGATTTTTCTTGGGAGAGGCTTGTCCAGCAGTGGACTTATTGCAGTTGTTATGATGATGAACTATAGGCTATCTAAGGTGCTTATTCGCCAGACAGGAGTTAGCTTTGATCAAGATTTAAATGTCAACAGGAAGATTGTCAGAATATAATAAAAATATTACTCCCTCAATAAGTGGAGGTATTTCTGATCTGGTATGACATGGCAACCTTTAAGAAGCAAGTCTATTCCTTGCTCAAAAGCTGGTAGGCGTGGTTGGTAAATGCTTGCCTTTCACGTCGCAGGTCGTAGGTTCGATTCCCAACCAGGAGAGCTATTTGTGTGCATGAACATGTCTGTTAGTCCCGAGTCTGGGTGTAAGTATCTATATAAGTATCTATTTACAAAAGAAAAGTATTATCACACTAATATTATAAAGGCGAAAGTTTGTGAGTGTGTATGATTGTTATTTCTTCACGTCTAAACAGCAGGAGCGATTTTAAACAAATTTGGTATGGAGTTAGCTGTCACAACTAACACATAGGCTATAGTTTATAAACTCAGGTTAAACCGCGGAGCACAGCTAGTATGTAATATATCAGTAATCTGGTTTGCATAGTACAAGTTCTGCTTAGTATATAATTTTTTTTTTAAAGGCAACGCCCACACTAGGGAATTTAATACTTTACAAACATATAATAGACGGACACAAATTACATCCAGACTAATTATTTATGGGTCACACAAATAGTCCGGCGCGGGACTCGAACCCGCGATACGAAGCGGCGAGGGGACTGCCGCTGCGCTACACGTGCAGAAATTACGTGACATTAACGTAACTCCCTTCGTACCTCATACAAAGCATTCTCCGAAGACATGTAATACTCCCAAATTCCTGAGTGCCGGCCCTCCGAGTGAGTCAGCGGGAGCTAAAATAGCTGCCTGTGACGTCATTGTGCCACTGCCACGCTAAAACGGATTAGCGCGCACTTGCCAAATTTAGTTGTTATTGCGCTGACCCGATTTGTGGAAGCTGGATGGGGTTCTAATGAGCTGTGAGAATGTTTTGAGAAAAATAAAAACAGCCCAAGTCGGACTTGCGCACGAAGGGTTCTGTACCATCACACTAATATTATAAAACTGAAAGTTTGTGAGTGTGTATGTTTGTTACTTCTTAACGTCTAAACGGCTGAAGCGATTTTAATAAAATTGGGTATAAAGTTAGCTGACACCCTGGATTAATACGTAGGCTATATAATTTATAAAGTTTAACGTGGGTGAAACTGCGGGGCATAGCTAGTTATCTATATAAACGAGCAAAAATTCACGTTTTTTGTATGGGAGCCCCCTTAAATATTTATTGTGTTTTGTTTTTTTAGTATTTATTGTTATAGCGGCAACAGAAATACATCATTTGTGAAAATTTCAACTGTCTAACTATGACGGTTCATAAGATACAGCCTGGTGTCAGACGGACAGATAGACAGCGAAGTCTTAGTAATAGGGTCCCGTTTTACCCTTTGGGTACGGAACCCTAATAAATAAATTCTTAACATAAGTATATAAAAATAGGCACTGACTGACTGATCGATCAATATTGAACCGCTGGGTCAAGACAAGAACCATGAAATTTTACACTAATATTCTTTAAGTGACGTACTTACTTACTTATTTATCGTATGGGCAGTGGTTACCCTAACGTCAGAGTTGTTCAAGCCGCCCAGTAGGCCTCTGACATGGCTTCACGAAGTCAAAGTCAAAGTAATTTATTTGTTAAACATAGGTAATAAAATATGTTACATGGTATAAAAATAATTATAATAATAATATCTAGGGACAATGTCACACAGATCATCCTAGCCCCAAACTAAGCAAAGCTTGTACTATGGATACCAGGCGACGATATACATACTTATATATATAGATATATACTTAAATACATAGAAAACATCCATGACTCAGAAACAAATATTCGGTGCTCATCACACAAATATTTGCACTTACCGTGATTCGAACCCAGGACCACCAGCTTCGTACGCAGGAGCACTACCAACTAGGCTACGGTGACCGTCAAATTGTGTTGTATCACTATGTTTTGCCTTCAAGGCGTACAAATTTATTAAAGAGCAAGCTAAATAATAACGTTTCATAAATAGGGTAGAGTAATAAGTAGATCGGATGATCGGAATGACGGTCACCGTAGCCAAGTTGGTAGTGCTCCTGCCTTCGAAGCTGGTGGTCCTGGGTTCGAATCCCGGTAAATGCAAATATTTGTGTGATGAGCACGAATATTTGTTTCTGATTCATGGATGTTTTCTATGTATATAAGTATTTATCTATTATGTTTTTGTCATGTAAAAACTCATTGATAGTGTAGTAGGTACTTAAGCCTTTTCAATTAAAAAGTTCTTAAGTTTCAATTTAAAATGGTTTGTTACTAATGTTTATTAAAGTTTTTGGTAATTTATGGAAAATTTTTGGACCCATGCCGAGACAACTCTTTGAAAAAAGTGTTGTCTAATGACTACAGCAGTATTGTAGGTAGCTTTATTACTAACACTATTTTTTTTAATAAATTGAAATTGAAATATTTATTAAATTATCTTGTTTCTACAAAGACTGGACTCATGTCTGAAATAAAGTATTTGAATAAAGAAACTCCAGTGAAAATATTTATATCTTTTCAAACACAAATTAAGAGAACTGCCATTCACATTGACGAAATAGTCAATAAAATAAAATCATTTGTGGTTACGTTTGCTTCAACAAACGTCGGGAAAGCTATAAAAATAGCTGTTAGTTTGTACCCATAAAGTCTCTAGATTTATGTGTTCAGGATAAATAAATATCTTAGTCAATGTTATTATTGTAGCTGAATTCGATACATACATAGACTCACGCCTGTTTCACAGAGGGGTAGGCAGAGACAACGGATTTCCATTTGTTAATCTTTGCACACCTCTTTTGCCTCGATGACTGTCATTATATTCTTCATATATGCTCCCGGTTTAGGGTACTTTTGACCTGCCCTTTCTTGAGAACGTCTCCGATTTAATAATAATAATATCCTGGGACATTATTCACACACGGGGCTCTACCGGCTAAGTCGCCGAACATCGTTTTCGTGAATGGCGTTCAAATAAATAAAGGTTAAAAATGACTTAATCGTTAAATCGGCTTCCATGAGCACATGTGACGTCATAAATGGCCCGGAATCGATTGTCAACGTTGAAGCCGATTTAACGATTGATTAAGTAATTTTTAACCTATATTTATTTGAAAGCCATTCACGAAAACGATGTTCGGCGACTTAGCCAGTAGAAACCACGGTCATCTGATCCCAAACTAAGCAGGGCAAGAGAAACCAGATAACTGATATACGGTGTTATTTATCAATTGTCTTAATACACGGCTCTAGTTAATTTGGGATCAGATGGCAGTGTGTTCGTTGTCCCAAGATATTTATTATTTATTTACTTTATCTTGGCGACCCCATGTGAGTGGATCGACACACGATGTGAATGATACACATATACAACATGTAACTTAATTAACGCACATCCTTAAAAATAGTTTGTTCAGAATCCTTTACTGAATCGATTTATATAATTTTAAATATAGGTAATTTTTTAATCCAAAAATAATTAAAACTACGGACATTATTGTAATATTAACCCTGCACAGTCAAAACAAATTGAAATGGACCGTAAGTCAAAGTTATAAAACTTTTAAAGTCTCAGTTTTATTCGTATTCATACAAATTCCATTATTCAATGCAAAATAAAGAAAAATTAACTTTATTCCAAGAAACTAATTTAGTAGATAACGATGCATATACATGTTAAATAAAAAAATCCGTGTATGTATTATGATTACAACATAATATTCTAATTGGGGTGTTTGAGGGTGTGCGTTAATTACGTTACTTGATGTATATATATGAATGTACTTGTATTCATTTTTTTTTATAATAATAATGATATCCTCGGACATTATTTACACACGGCCATCTGATCCCAAACTAAGCAAAGCTTGTACTATGGAAACCACATAACTGATATAAAACATATACTATTTTTCTTTTGTAAACACATACTTATATAGATAGCTGATTACATCCAAACTCAGGACAAACAGACATGTTCTTGTACACAAATATCTGTCCTGGGTGGGGAATCGAACCCACGACCTCCGGCGTGAATTTGCCAACCACGCCAACAGGCCCGTCAAATCTACCGATTCTGGTATATACGCATATAATTTCTAATAAAATTAAGTATATACAATGTATATGTATGCATTATATATTAGTAATAGTGTGGGCGTAAAATTAAGTTCAATTCAAACCTTTATTTAGCGGGTTTGGTCCTTGCCTTTTACGCCGAAGGTCGTAGGTTCGATTTCCACCCAGGACAAATATTTTTGAGCATGAACATGTTGTTTGTCCTGTGTCTGGGTAAAAATATTTATATAAGTATGTATTTACAAAAGAAAAATTAGTATATGTTGTATATCAGTCATGTGATTTCCATAGTAGAAGCTGTGCTTAATTTGGAATCAGATGGCCGTGAGTGAATAATGTCCCAGGATATTATTATCTATAATATTAGTAGAATATAACATAATACATAATTGCTCAAATTAGATTCATATGTATATTATCAGATGGTAATATTATCCCATTACAGATGAGTTAAGGTTAACTAAAGTTTTAAAACCAGAAAATATTATTCCAATTGAGAAAAATATTTGTTAGTTTTACGCGTCGTGCCAAGTGGAGCGCTCAAATGAATACTGAATCGGATCAGCTGAGGAATAGCGGTATTTATAGGCGACGTGACTGTCATAAGAAAAGCTTCTAACGAGGCTAAAGCTAAATTGAACTGAGACTCATAGCTTTGGCCTCACTGATACGTAAACGAATAACACGTTAATACACCTTTGACGGGACGCTTGGCGTGCTTGCTATTCACGCCGCAGGTCGGCCACCCAGGGGCTCTACCGGCTAAGTCGCTGAACATCGATTTCTTAAATGGCATTCAAATAAATAAAGGTTAAAAATGACTTAATCAATCGTTAAATAGGCTTCCATGAGCACATGTGACGTCATAAATGGTCCGGAATCAATTGTCAACGTTGAAGATTTATTTTATTCTAAGATTTATTTTATTGCGGACTAAGTGTTACAGAGGGTCTTAAAATTACGGTCAAACTTATAACTTAGTCGCCTTATCAGGCATAGCAACAACACATTCTTAATTACATTTGTGTACTTATATTATTGAAGCTGATTTAACGATTGATTAAGTAATTTTTAACCTTTATTTTTTTGAACGCCATTTAAGAAATCGATGTTCGGTGACTTAGCCGGTAGAAGCCCAGGACAGATGTTAGTCCCGTGTCTAGGTGTAATAGTCATCATGTCAGCCAAAGTACGTCCACTGCTGGACAAAAGCCTCCCCAAAGAATGAGGGAATATGCCATAACCGCCACGCTTGGCAGACGGGTTGGCAATCGCAGTTTGATGGTAATAGTTCACAGAAAAATACGCTGCTGCCCGTTCTCTGGTAGGTATTCCCTCGGATGATTTCTACGAGATGGGATGATGATATTCTATGCCGTCACCACACAGCAAATTATTTCTATACGTATGTATTTACAAAAGACAAGTCAGTATATGTAGTATATCAGTTATCTGGTTTCCATAGTGCAAGCTCTGCTTAGTTTGGAATCAAATGGTCGTGTGAGAATATTGTCCCAGGATATTAATATACTATTACACCGATGGTGCTTAACCGTATTGGTCGTTTTAGGTAAACGACCAATACGTGCGTAGCCAGCACGACCATCTATGGACTGACCGCGTGCCTAGTAGCTTAACCTCGCCGATTACTTACGGACCGGTAAGACCATCTTTGTCATATTTGTCTCACTGCCTCGATGGTCTAGCGGTAGCGTGTTCAACCGCAGAAAATGAGGTCCTGGGTTCAAATCACGGGTCGGACCAAAAAGTGATTTTGGGATTTTTCCCTAAAAATAAATTTCTCAGTATATGCCCGAAGTCTGGAAGTTGGCGGTATTACACCGCCGTGTCTCGGAGAGCACGTTAAGCCGTCGGTCCTGTACCTGACCTCTTTCCGGTGTCGCTAGTCGTCCCATCGGATCATGACAGTGATGGAATTGAAAGCGCCCCTGTGCTTGCGCACATACTTGTGCACTATATTATGTCCTGCGCAATTGGCTAATCTCCATTGAGATTGGCCGCCGTGGCCGAAATTGGGCCGGAAAGACATCATCATCATCACAGTATTTATGAAATTTTATTTTCGATGCAAAATAATGTTTTACACACCTTAATTCTTATTTAATCTATCTATCAACGTTCAACATCGTGGAATTCAAAACATGCACTGAATGACATACTGCATCGTCTTGGCTCGGCATGTATATTAATAATTCTCTAAATATTAAATCTAATCTGGCATAACAGGCGTTTGTGATCGATAATTGATCAATGCTTTACCATTCTAACTCTAAATCTTCTATTAAATGTTTATCTTGTGTTTTAGAATTATATAAAGTCTTTTGGAATTATATAACTGCTTTTGAATTGTATAACTGCTTCCACATTTACATCTATAACTTATGGTTTAATAAGCATCTTACTAGCATTTGAGCAGCGTGGTGGGCCTGGTGACCTGTAGTTCAGGGGCTCTACCGGCTAAGTCGTCGAACATCGATTTCGTAAATGGCGTTCAGCTAAAAAAAGATTAAAAATGACTTAATCAATCGTTAAATCGACTTCGACCGATTCCGGACCATTTATGGCGTCACATGTGCTCATGGAAGCCGATTTAACGATTGATTAAGTCATTTTTAACCTTTATTTATATGAACGCCATTTAAGAAATCGATGTTCGGCGACTTAGCCGGTAGAACCCCAGGTTTTCATTCAAACCTATTTCAGGCACCAGTCTCTCACATAGCCAAGGGCTAGTTGGAGCCATGCTTTGTACGTTGAAACATAACTATAAACGTATATGTATTATGTAACCCCATTTGTGATGAGATAATAAATGGATTTATTATTATTCTTTCAGAGACTGTAAGGCTCTAAACAGACGGACCGCATTTCAACTGCACGCCGACTGCAATTGAACTGCAATCGCACTTTTGCAGTTCTATAGTGCCAACTGTATTCAAACTGCACTTGAATTGCAATTTGCGGTTGAATTGCAGTTGGAATACGGTCCGTCTGTGTAGAGCCTTAGTGTCAGCGCAGACAGAGCGTAGCGCAGCGGAGAGGATTTTATACAGGCACTAGAAAATCATTGAAATATTATTTATTAAAATTATTGAAATAAAGTGCATATATGTTTGAACCTGACAAAAAATGCTCTACGAGGACGCGCGAGGTTTTTTGTCAGGTTCACACAGCCATCTGATCCCAAACTAAGATTCAGATTCAGATTCAGATACTTTATTGTGGATCATAGGTAGGTACATAATACAGATATTGAACAATATTTTAAGATCAGCCATGTCCCGCCCTTTGGGCATACAATAATTAACACACAATTAAAACAATAATTACATAACACAATGTCAATTAATTTGATTAAAAATATGTCAAATTTAATAATAGTCAAGTTTCATAATAATAATTAAGATTTCTACATAAATTCGATCTCAGGTATACATAATGTCAGGACTATTGCTAGAATACTGAACGTATTATGACTGGGTATTTATTACATCAGAGCAGAGCTAGTAGAAATAGCTCTGGAAATAGCTAAACGTTTCATCGACGCTTCCCATGATCAGAGGGCTGGTCTATTCTTGGGTCAGAGGATCAGCATTGCCATCCAGCGTGGCAATGCGGCCAGCCTTCTGGGCACTTTTCCCATAAGCGATACGGAGGGATTATTGGACGCCTTTTAGGGTAAATAGTGTATCTGTAGTTTATCAAATTTTTAGCTTATAATTTCATTTTATTTAATGTAATTATTTACTATTGAATAAATAAATAGACCTATTTAGTGGGGAGCAGAGCTTGTACTATGAAAACCAGATGACTGATATACTACATACACTTTATTCAGTACTTCGCGCTACCCTGAAGCGCCGAACGGTAACGTGAATTTGGCATATTGTTCCAAAGTCGATCCTCATCGTCTAAGATGATCCGGAAGATGATATCACGACTTGTTTAGATCATGTTAATGATATATGTAACTCAGGTTCTGGGTATCGAACCTACGACTTGCGGCGTGAAAGGCAAGTCTACCAACCACGCCAACTGGCCCGTTGTCATCTATGCACATAATAAAATCGTAGGAAATTCAAAACTGTACATTGAATAATTTTTTTAAATGATACTTGGGACATGATCTGTATCGATATCTAAGCTAAAAATATAGATTTTAGAAATTTTGTCTGTTTCTCTGTATGTATGTCCGGGCTAAACTCAAAAAGTACTGCATGGATTTACTTCAAATTTTGCATGAATATTACTAAGAGATCGGGTCAACATATACATATCGGTATCACCTATGGGGGAGGAGCTGTGATAATTAATAAAATTTAACGCTGGTAAAACCGCAGCGCACAGCTAGTTTGATAATATACTGAATTAAAACCAACGCTAAAATAAACCGCATGCTAGACCACGGATTATAGATAGTATTTTATATATTAGTTGGCGAGCCAGTGGCCAGGCCGTGATTCATAAGCGAAGATCGTACGTGGGCTAACCTCGGCCTTCAAGGGCTGTGGGTTCGACGTCTGTTACTGAAAGGAAAATAAATAATGAGATCTAAAACAGGCGCAAGTATTGTTCAGAACTTGTATTTAAATTAGAAGAGCTTCTTAGTAAATACCAAGGGGTAAGGCTCCAATTACCTACATAGATAAATTACACCTCGTGCTCATCACACAAAAATTTACATATCTTATATAATAATAATATCTAGTGGCAATGTCACACAGATCATCCTAGCCCCAAACTAAGCAAAGCTTGTACTATGGGTACCAGGCGACGATATACAATTATAATATATATATATAATTATTGGATCTATTTATTTATATAGATAGATAAATACTTAAATACATAGAAAACATCCATGACTCAGATACAAATATTCGTGCTCATCAAACCAATATTTGCACTTACCGGGTTTCGAACCCAGGATTACCAGCTTCGTAGGCAGGACCTACCAACTAGGCTACGGTGACCGTCTATATAAGACACTGCAGGAGGCCCTCAAGCCAGGCTTTCGTGGTCTCCTGGACTTCTGGATGGAACTAAAATGGTTCGAGTAGCCAAATAAGTATCATGTACAATGGCCCAATTAGGAAGCTAAGTGCGGAAACCTAGCGCCCAACTAACTATTTAACTATATCTTATATATTTCTTAGCAGTCAAGGTAATAAATAAATAATAATAATAAAATAATGTTTATAAATCTGTGGTGTCAGGTGGAGGCGTCGGTAGCCGATAGCCCAACTCCCCTCAGGGCTGCGGTGGCAGTATAAAAAGTGTCCTCTACTGCCGCCACGTGCAAGCAGGTCAGGGTAGACAGCGAAATTTTGTGGCGCAGTCACTGTGCTGGACTGGCAGGAGTCTGTTATAGGGGTGGGCAATCCAGAGCCCTCCAAAGGGGGCACCGGCGCAGGATATCCCCGACATACCCACCTGTAGACACTTTTTTGCAGGTGGCATGCGTAGGCATTCCCCTTACCAACAAAAAAAAAGTTCAAGATATTGCCAATGGTAAAATAAAAAAAATCTTTTATTTTAAGTAAAAAAAGACTTTGAAAAAGCGCTTGTAAATAGTCAGAGCATGTTTGTATTAATATACTTGTATACATTATTATTTCTTGATACATAGATATTCAGGTTCACGGATTGTATGAAAACATTTATAAAATTTATTTTATAATAGCAATTATATTTAGCTAGCTTGTATTAAGTTATGTTTCATGCTTGATTATGTTTCAGTTTAATTATCAAAATTTATAGTTTTAGCTATATTTTACTACCTATTGCCTGAATTATTTATTATTATATCGGACCTTGTGTAATAACGACGGTCGCGGTTTAATGCTACTACCGGATCCAATGCGCCCCAACTGAGAAGACCCAGCGAAACAAACTCAGTGGGTTCATCTACTACCGGTTTCAACACGACCCAGTCGAGACGGTCCGGCAAACGATATACTCAAGCGGGCATGAACACGGGATTTGGTCCACTTAGAGTAATTATTTAGTAGGCAAACACAATATATACTCGATGGGTTGTCTGAATTGTAACCCTTATATTTGTATATTTACAAGCTTTGCCCCGCTGTTTTACCTCATCAAATTTTATTAAAATCGCTCCAGCCGTTTAGACGTGGACAAGCAACAAACATACACACTCACAAACTTTCGCCTTTATAATATTAGTGTTATTAGTACCTACTTAAATAAATGTATCCCAAGACAGTAGCAACTGCTTGGCAGCATATCACTCCTCAGGTACAAATTACTACTAATACAGTTATGTTCTATCAATGTTGCAATCGTTATTAGTCTTGCATCAAGATATTATCTGATTGATCAGTTAGGCAGCCACTAATTTAAAACATTGACACGCTTTTGCGAGTGAGTAACGCGGGTAGCGGATATATTAAAGAATTAAGCGAGAAATTGCAAGGCGATTATTGTATGAGTAGCTGTGCCCCGCGGTTTTACCCGCGTTAAATTTTATAAATTATCACATCTCCTCTCCCATAGGTGATAGCGTGATAATATGTAGCCTATATGTTGAACCGACCTCTTAGTATCTAATATTCATGCAAAAATTTAAATTAATCCATGCAGTACTTTTTGAGTTTAGCCCGGACATACATACAGACAAACGGACAAACAGACAAAAATTCTAAAAACTATATTTTTGGCTTCGATATCGATTGTAGATCACGCCATAAGTATCCTTTAAAAAAAATATTCAATGTACAGTTTTGACTTTCCTACGATTTTATTATATTAAGCGAGAAATTGCAAGGCGTTTATTGTATGATAACACATTGCCATCTGATCCCAAACTAGTTCTATGGCAACCAGACAACTAATCAAAATACTAAAAGTATTTCTAAATACTTTCTGACAACGGTTCTGTGCGTGCATTAGCCTACATACCAGCCAATCACAATGTAAAAACAAGATGTTTAAAAAAAATCGAAAGCAAAAGAAGAATAAAAAGCAAGTCTGGAGTTTCTTTGTGGCTTTCTTCTCCAGGTCGTCAACTTAGGTAGCTAGAGAAAGCCGCAGGATAGCTAGGGTAGGTTCCTCAACGGAGATCGCGTTGACCCCAGTGATCTTCACTTAACACGTGATCGGTTATACCGTGCAAGTAATCACACCCCAATTTAAGGCCCCCAGTGATGTGTCCCGAATCCCATAAAGCTGCCCTCAGTTATTAGTCGTTTAAATTAAGCTACTGGGTGAGAGCCTTCTGCACTAGCCAACTGCTCGTTGACTTCAATCCTTTAATTTTAATATAGTAGTAATAAATTTAAATATAATTTCTTAGTAACTTGTTATTTATTTAAAGATATAAAAAAATATATGTGATTAGACAGACCGCACGGACGGACTAATTAATTGTTTTTAGGGTTCCGTAGCCAAATGGCGAAAAACGGAACCCTTATAGATTCGTCATCTCTGTCTGTCTGTCCGTCCGTATGTCACAGCCACTTTATTCCGAAACTATAAGAGCTGTACTGTTGATACTTAGTAAGTAGATGTATTCTGTGAACCGCATTAAGATTTTCACAAAAATAGAAAAAGAATAATAATTTTGGGGGTTCCCCATACATAGAACTGAAAATCAAAAATTTTTTTTCATCGTACCCATACATGTGTGGTAAAAAAAATATATGTTGTACATTACCATGTAAACTAACAACGAAAATTGGTTTGAACGAGATCTAGTAAGTAGTTTTTTTTTAAAGTGTCATAAATCTTATACCGCAATTTACCTTTCATTTAATCAACTGAAATACTTTCTGGTGAGGAGCCCTTCATGGGCGAGTCCGACTCGCACTTGGCCGGTTTTTTGTTACTTTTATACTAAATTCTACTATGTTTATGTAATGCATTGTGAGCTTGACGAGTACATGTGTATGTTGATACCTAAGTGCTGAATAAATTTCATAAATACATACATAGTTAAATTGCACCCGGACACAGAAAAATAATCATGGTCACCACACACAATTGTTTCCTGGTTGGGAATCGAATCTACGACCTCTGACTTAGCAGTAAAGATCACTAATCACCAAATCAACAGGCCAATTTATAATGGAGCATGCATGCTCGTATGTCCCAATACTTATTAGTAAACAGTAATCGCTTCGCGCACCTAACATGACAGCGCTATAACCGGCGCATGCGTCACCTTTGATGCATTTATTGTTCGACATTTGCCAACGGGATCGATTCTGGTTCAACCTAACAAAGTAATATTAGTACTCTAGGGTTTGCCCGCATTCTCCATAGAAGAAATTGATGACGTTCACGTTCCGCTATAGATCCTCTCGCCAGAAATGGAATTTTCATCTATATCACCTGGATGAATGGTCGTCGACCACCGTGCGTTTCACGAGAGACTTTGTTCCATTTATTTATTGCGCACATAGGTACAGACGCCATCACATCCAGCTACCCCAATCTGTCAAATTTCTTTTATAGATTTTCTTTAGACTTTAGCACATAAGCAAAAGGTTCACTTTCAATTGAGGATATTTGATAGATTGGGGTAGCTTGATGTGCTGGCGTCTGTACATAAAAAAAGGTATAATTCAAGGTGTTATGAAAATGTTTGCATCAATATCGTCACTATGTCCAGCCGGTTAGGGCATGCAACTGCATTTAACAAATATGTCGCGTGAATTTACTATATACATATAAATGTCACAATTCTAAACCACAACATAGTAGTAATAAATTGAATATAACAATTTGAGTAAAATAAAATTAATTAATTAGACATAAAATGCACTATTACACAGGTCAAGAACAAAATAAATCACCTTAAAAATAAAAAATAAAGTACCTTCCTTTAGTACCCTAAACCAGCGAGCAAGTATGAAGAATATAAAGATCGTAACAATAGGAAATCCGTTGTCTCTGCCTACCCCTCTGGGAAACAGGCGTGAATCTATGTATGTACGTAAAAATTAAAAATATAGGTTTTATATTAGATTACTTAAACTTATCTAGCAAGTACTCATTAATGCTATAATACTTATATCTTTATTTGCATAAAAAAGTGATTGTAGTTACAACTAATAGTTACACATGGCAGCTCTTACAAATATTTTAAGGAACAACAGTCCGCTTCCCTTTGGTATAAACATAAACCTAGTATGATATTGTAATCTTCAAGAAACAAGCCAATGTTGAAGCATGGCTTTCTCTGGTGTTGCGAGTATCCATGGGTGGCGATGATCACGTACCATCAGGGGCTCTACCGGCTAAGCCGATTTTACGATTGATTAAGTCATTTTTAACCTTTATTTATTTGAACGCCATTCACGAAAACGATGTTCGACGACTTAGCCGGTAGAGCCCCAGGTGACTCACTTATTCGTTTGCCTTGCTATCATATATAAAAAAACATTATCTCACAAACCAACCGCATGAAATTGAGGAGAAACATCCGCGGTCTATTTCGGGAAACCCAACTGAAATATCTGACTAATCATTGGTGGCACAAAGTGATTTTCTTTTCTTATTTTGTGTTGTAAGTGGCCTAATTACCAGACACGTACGTCTTGTTATGTTCGGGAGACTTAGGCAATTATGTTTTAATGGCAACTCTACCACTGTGCGTTTCACAAGAAACTTTTTGCCGCGCTCTACCGCTCTGTGGAATCAATTAGCTGCGGAGGTATTTTCGATCCGGCATGACATGGCAACCTTCAAGAAGCTAGCCTATTCTTTTCTTAAAGGCCGGCAACGTACTTGTAGCTCCTCTGGTGTTACGAGTGTCCATGTGCAGCGGTGATCACTTACCCTCAGGTGACCCACTTGTTCGTTTGACATCCATTTATATAAAAAAAAATCCGAGTCGTCACGGGACGCCTGGCAGATGTGAAACATCGACATTATTTTGTAAAAATAATATGCAGAAAAGAACATATTGTGATAGGAACTAAATATGTCATAATGATAAAATATTTCGATTTTTTTCCAGATAACGATGACTATTTATTGAATAAACATTTATTTTCATTAAATACAAAAATTTACCAGAATCGCACAGTTGATTGCGCATGGCCACGCGTCGCCACACCGTACACACTACTGCATATAGACTGTATATATTTACCATCGTATAGCGTAGCGACGCGTCGCCACGGCATGCGTCGCCACGCCAGAAATCGGTTTTACGTGCGGCTATAGATGTTTCACATAAAAAAAAAACTGCTTGATAAACGGTCTGCATATCAGGCAATTGACGTTGAGAGCCTGCCTCAGCATTGGAAGGGACATGCTTGTCCACTTGGTGTTAAAATAATGTCCTCCTAGCCGAATTTCGGGCACGGCCGCCAGACTCAATGGAGACAAATCATATGCGCGAGACTGTCTTCAGTGCACAAGTGTGTGCGCAATCACAAGGCATTTTTCATTCCATCATTCTCATGATCCGATGGCACGGCTAGCGACACGTCCGGAAAGAGATCAGGCATACGACCGACGATTGTACATGCTTTCCGAGGCACGGGCGTATAATACTGCGAATACCCAGACTTCGGGCTGATACTAGCAGTATGAAAAGTGTCCTCTACTGCCGCCACGTGCAAGGAGCTTCGGGAAGACAGCGACCTGTTTGTGGCGCATTCGGTGTGCTGGACCGACAGGAGTCGGCAATAGGGGAGGGCAATCCAGAACCCTCCCAGGGTACGTTTTCCGAACATCTGGGACATGGCATAAAGGGGGGCACCGGAGCAGCATACCCGCGTTCTCGGGGCTCCTCCCATCAGGCACCAAGAGAAGTCCCCGACAAATTAGGTTCAGTCGGTGCGAGTCCGACATACTCACCCGCAGACACTTTTTGCGGGTGGCATGCGTATGCATTCCCTCTGCCATATTAAAAATAGCCTAGTTGGTAGTGCTCCTGCCTACGAAGCTGGTGGTCCTGGGTTCGAATCCCGGTAAGTGCAAATATTTGTGTGATGAGCACGAATATTTGTTTCTGAGTCATGGATGTTTTCGATGTATTTATCTATGTATATAAGTATGTATATCGTCGCCTGGTACCCATAGTACAAGCTTTGCTTAGTTTGGGCCTAGGATATGTGTGACATTGTCCCTAGATATTATGATAAAAAAAAAAAAGTTCTCTGCGGATGAACACGCTAGCGCCAGACCAATGAGGCACTCCGTGTAGTTAAGATAACGCTCTTTCGAGCCTTCTGTACTAACTTTTACACCTGCAGCTTGTGGGTTTAGGGTGCTGCCGGGGTTGCCCCGTTTCTGTAGTGCATCGGGAATGTTCGCAGACGCACATGTAGATCGCTTTTATACAACAATGCGTAAAAGATGCGGTTCTCTGGTGCTTAAAGTGCGGACCAGCTCTAACAGTATCCTAAACATGATTGCAAGTAAGTTGGACTGCACCTACATAAGTCGTTGCTGTGCCGTCTCCCATGGCTTGTCGCGGGGATGAAGGTAGCAGGGTAATAATTGTATGTTACTAATATAGCTGTAAGTCCTATTAACCTATGTGAGTCATAGTTACTGAAATAAATAAATATATAATTCTATTTTATAATCGCCACGCTTGGCAGACGGGTTGGCTATCGGAATAAGATGGTCATAATACTCAGAAAGAAGCTGCTGTTTGTCTGTGGTACATATTCCCTAGGGTCGGCTTCTACGCCCCCACACAGGAAGAAATGGGGTGATATTATTTTGAAGTCAACTTCCGCACTAGGGAAACTAATACCTCTGTCATGGGGTACTTTGCAAACAGACAATGGATGGCCACAAATTACACAATAATAATAATAATATCCTGGGACATTATTCACACACGGCCATCTGATCCCAAACAAAGCAAAGCTTGTACTATAGATACCAGTTAACTGATATACTACATATATTATTTTTTGTTAGATAATATATAATTATATAGATGACCGCCTCGTTGGTCTAGCGGTAGCGTGTTCACCCGCAGAGAACGAGGTCCTGAGTTCAAATCACGGGTCGGGCCTAAAGTGATTTTGGGACTTTTCTGTAAAAAGAATAATTTCTCAGCATCAGCCCGAAGTCTGGGAG
Organism: Pseudoips prasinana; assembly: GCA_951640165.1. Lineage (NCBI taxonomy): Eukaryota > Metazoa > Arthropoda > Insecta > Lepidoptera > Nolidae > Pseudoips > Pseudoips prasinana. The sequence continues at coordinate 7,826,746 of OX621259.1, read as the reverse complement.
TTGGCGGTATTATACCCCCGTTCCTCGGAGAGCACGTAAAGTCGTCGGTCCTGTGCCGGACCTCTTTCCGGTCGTGTCGCTAGGCGTCCCATCGGATCATGAGAGTGATGGAATAGAAAGTGCTCCTGTGTTTGCGCACACACTTGAGGACTATAATATGTCCCGCGCAGATGGCTAATCTCTGTTGAGACTGGCAGCCGTGTCCGAAATCCGGCTAGGAGGACATTATTACTTATATAGATATTATCCAGACTCAGAACAATTATTTATTGATCACACAAATAATTGTCCGGCGCGGGAATCGAACCTGGCACACGAAGCGGCGAGGCTCTGATATTCGCGGCCGTCAACACACAGATGAATGAATCGTATTTTATGTGGTGTATAAGTATTTACCTAACCTTGATTTAAGCCATGCATCAAGTGGATCCTTAGGTTTAGTAGCAAAGATTACACTGCATTGACGTAACGCCATAAATTTGACGTTAACTGCTCCGCATTCCGCTCTGTCTGAGAGCATCTAGATCAGGGGTGGCCAACTTTTTTAGACCCAAGATCTCCTGTTTACTATTGAAACCCTGTGCGATCTACCTTACATACTTATTTAATAGATTTTTTTTATTGAAATCTTAAATGAAGCAGCGTGGCCTACACAATCATGTAGTATTTTTTTTATTAAGAGAGAAAACATAAATGGGAAAATTATTCTTTGTAACTAGGTACTTATTTACCTTTATATCAGTGTGAGTATTTCGTCTAAGCATCTTCCACTAGTTTAGCATAATTAAGTTTGTAGTTGGAAATTGCCAACCTTAAAGAATCCAATGTATGAGCGTTTGTCAAACGAGAACGGTGTTTATTTTTTGTTTATTTTAAGTAGGAAAACCCATTTCTTCAAACTTTGATATTTTTCGTTGGAAAACAATGCCCAGAAATCTGGACCTGAGGATGACCTTGCATTTAGAATCATGTCGCAGTGCAGAGTAATAATTTTGTTTTGAAACATCATGAAACAATTTTGTAGCCAATTCATAAATATCACTATAATCAATGGAATCATTAAATGGATAACTGATAAATTGAACCAAATTCTAAAATTTTCTGATACCGATAAAGCTAATTTCGAAGTTGCTACCTCTGCCCTAATTTCTGTCGTGTATTTCTCAGAAATGAAATTGTAGATAGGATGTTTTTCCACATGATCCTTGATGTTTACAAATTGTTCAATTTTTTTTTCTCTATGTCAACTCTAATAGACGCTGTATGATTTGAAATGCTCTCATCATTTCTCGTAATGTTTTATTCTTGCTGATTCAGATTTGATGTACTCAGTTTTCCAGTAAAATCCGCCAAAAAAGCTAAATCACATTCCCAGTCTAAATTACGCAACTGCCGATAATCATCACCCTTCATTGACATTGAAGGAGCTTTATACAAAACAAAATTCTGAAGCATAAAGCACTCTCTTGTCAAACTCGGAGTGGATGAAACCACCAGTGGCTGGATTGACAACCTCCTAAGAGCTATAAGGTTTCGAGTAAACTCCACCACAAGAGGCATCGTAGCAAAAGGGTGTCCCCAAGGTGGGGTGCTCTCCCCCTTACTATGGAATATAGTGGTGGATGACCTAATACGATGCCTAAACCAAAGATGCTACTGCACTGTTGGGTATGCCGACGACATCACGATTCTGATAAAAGGCAACTCGGAAAACATAGTATGTAACCGTATGCAATCCGCCTTCAAAATCATGCAAAAATGGTGTCAACACTAACTAACGGTTAACCCAAAGAAAACAGAATTGGTCGTATTCACAACCAAGGCAACCAAACATCACGGACCTACCCAAATTGTTTGGCACCGAACTGAGCCTCTCAACTGAGGATACCTAGGGATAACGCTTGATAGTAAGCTTAACTGGAACAAACACATGGAAGTGAAAATTGACAAGACCCAAACGACCTTCTGGCAATGTAGAAGACCTTTAGGGAAAAAGTGGGGCCTAAGACCATTCATGACCCTATGGTACTACAAAATGTTAATACTCCCCATGATAGCGTATGGTGCCGTTGTGTTACCACACAACGGCACCATACGTTATCATGGGGAGTATTAACAGGCCCAGAACACAGTTAAGCACGGCAAAAACTTGTTATCCAACAAGAGGCCGCAGCAACAGCCATAAGGCTCAGCAAAACTGGCTTGTGTAAGCAAAATTATAGGGAAAATCACACGCGCATCATGGTTCATCCATGATGATAACGAGGACGCTCCCAATGATGGACGCTATATGTGACATAATCCCTAAAACCTTCATATTTGATAAAAACTACGCCATCCAACTTCAAGAGGAAGCTAAGGACAGCTCTGGCACACATGAAGTCCGGATATCAAATAAAGGCACAGGAGCCGGCGTCTTCTCCAATGACCTCAACATCAACATATCAACAACACTTAGCCAGTCTAAATTCTATTTTCCAAGCGGAATGCGTGGGAATAACTTTAGCAGCAACAGCAGTCAAGTGTCGAGATGTGCATGGTAAATCCATACGCATAATCTCAGACAGTGCCACTGTGCTTCAAGCCTTAAAGAGCAACCAATTTAACAGTGGACTCATTCTGGAGTGCCACGGTGCACTTGAAAAGATCTCAACAACCAACAAGGTCACATGACAGTGGATTAGAGGGCACAGTGGATCTCTAGGAAATTACACTGCGGACCAGCTGGCAAGGAAGGGATCAGAAACGACAACATTGGGACCTGAACCCATTGTACCCATACCCTATAACCAACTGAAAACATGGTTGTGTGAAAAACCACACAACAACATGAAAAAGAGTGGATAGATCTGGAATGAGCAGACAGACAAAAGAATTTCTACCATCTCTGAACAAACGCCTATCGCGTAATCTATTACACCTGAACAGGAAGGATCTACGCACGGTGATAGGCACAATTACCGGACACTGCACACTTCTTCAATATTGACGTCACAGACAGCCCCCTGTACAGAGGGTGCATTGAAAATGAAGAAACACCAGTACACGTACTGCTACACTACAATAGTGTTGCTTACCAACGGGTAAAGTTCCTGAATGATACGAAGACACTGCAGGAGGCCCTCAAGCTAGGCTCTTGTGGTCTCCTGGACTTTTGTATGGAACTAAATTGGTTAGAGTAGCCAAACAATTATCACGCACAATGGCCCAATTAGGAGGCTAAGTGCGGAAACCTATCGCTAAAGGTGCGTGCAGCAGTTGGTGGCGAAGTCTGGTCTACGAGTACGTATTTATATAGTTGCCTTGCCACGATCTACTGGACTAACGGTCGCGATCGACCGGTCGATCGTGATCGACCTGTTGGCCACCCCTGATCTAGATCAATGAAATAACTGGATCGTACTACACAAATAAGTACCTGAGAATTTAGTTTTATAATAATAATGTCCACCTAGCCATAGCCACTATATTATCCATAGACAATAGAGACGATCGAAAGCTCTATGAGCCAAAGAGGCAAGCATAAATATTACAATGAAATAAAAGACACTTGGATGCTCAGTTTACATATATTTTAAAAAGATATATTTACAAAAAAAAACTTGTGTGTACTTATGTGCACGCGTTAGAAGTTATACTTCTTAATATACAACTTGAACATAGTTATCAATTTTCATACCACCTAGAACTAACTTCATGCTGTTAAATTTTTTGGTGTCGGTGTGCGCGCGCATCGTAAAAATTCACTCTCATCATTTTTCTCCATCGCGCCAAAAGAAGTATAACTTCAAAAATAAATAATGTGCCATTATTTAATAGAACAATCTATATACATGTAATAAAATCGTAGAAAAGTCAAAACTGTACATTGAATATTTTTTTTAAAAGATTCTTGCGGCGCGTTACTGCAAATTTTGTCTGTTTGTCTGTATGTATGTCCGGGCTAAACTCAAAAAGTACTGCATGAATTTACTTCTAATTTGGCATGAATATTACTCAGAGGTCGGGTCAACATATAGGCTACATATTATCATGCTATCACCTACGAGGAAGGAAATAGCGATGTGATAATTTATAAAATTTAACGAGGGTAAAACCGCGGGACACAGCTAGTTAATTATAAATCAATATTCAATGTTTAACTATTTTTAGTTTTTAATTAGGTTGATTATTTCTAGTTTTTAATAAGCTTAATTATTTTTAGTTTTTAATTAGTTTAATGATTGTAAATCAATATTTAATGTTTAATCATTTTTAGTTTTTAATTAGTTTAATTATAATAAATCAATATTTAATGTTCAATTCATTGCACATGTCCATGTAATTCTCCTTCAAATTTTTGATGTCCGTCGTGTCTACGGAAGTGATGCTCCTGGCCTTCTTCTCAGCGAGGCAAGGGTCTATGAACACCTTCCATGCTTTACTAATCCAGTGTAGAAGACTTATTACTGATAGACCTAAGAGGAAACCCTGAAAATTAAATACAGAATTACTAATAAAATAATATCCTGGGACATTATTTACACACGGCCATCTGATCCCAAACTAAGCAGAGCAATGCTATGGAAACCGGATAACTGATATACTACATTATAATACTTTTCTTTTGTAAATACATACTTATATAGATAATAACACCCATACACAGGACTAACAGACATGTTCATGTACACAAATATCTGTGCTGTGTGGGAATCGAACCCTTTTGCCAACCACGCCAACAGGCTATTAACTGTGTGACGTGCCATGTGGCTGACGGCTAAGAATATACCCACCCCATTTTATCCCATGGGGGGGGGGGGGGGGGTAGAAGTCGACCCGAGGAAATATGTCCCAGAGAACGGGCAGCTGCGTCTCTTAAGCGTGACGATTATGGCGAATCCCTCCAAATTATAGACACAACTCTATTGTGTATTGGGGGAGACGTTTATCCATCAGTGGACAAGTATAGTGCACAAGTGTATGTGTGTGTGTGCAAACCCAGGGGCAATTTATATTTATTGGGGAAAGAGGTCAGGTACAGGACCGACAGCTTTACGTGCTCTCCAAGGCACGGGGCTGTAATCGATTCGAGTCGATAGTCGTTCCATCGGATCCTGAGAGTGATGGAACAGAAAGTGGACCTGTGTTTGCGCACACACTTGTGCACTATAATATGTCCTGCGCAATTGGCTAGTCTTCGGAATTTCGGCCACGGCGGCTAGTCTGAATGACTAGCCGCCGTGGATGAAATTCGGTCGGGGGGATATTTGTCATTGTAACCCATTTTGCCAGTATACATTTGGCCAGCCAAATAGATACTCGGTAGATATTTGGTTGAATCTTCAAGTATAATTGTGTGTTTTGTGTTGTGTTCCGTTCAGTCTCACTATATAAAACACCAATTCTTCATTTCAATTATATTTTAGTTACCTAACCTTGATTTAAGCCATGCATCAAGTGGATCCTTAGTTATAGTAGCAAAGATTACACTGCATTGACGTAACACCATAAATTTGACGTTAACTGCTCCGCATTCCGCTCTGTCTGAGAGCATCTAGATCAATGAAATAACTGGATCGTGCAGAACAAATAAGTACCTGAGAATTTAGTATTATAATAATAATGTCCACCTAGCCATAGCCAACTATATTATCCATAGACAATAGAGACGATCGAAAGCTCTAAGAGCAAAAGAGGCAAGCATATATTACAATGAAATAAAATACACTTAGATGCTCAATTTACATATATTGTGTTGTGTTCCGTTCACCCTAACTACATATATAAAACACCAATTCTTCAATTCAATTATACTTTAGTTACCTAGTATTTGAAATAGCTTAGTGGCAGTTTGCCAGCAGCTAGCAAAACCAATGGTTCATCGTATATTAAAGGCCAACTACAGTGCTGCAAAATCTAATTCTACTTCCTACTAATATTATAACTGTAAAATTTTGTGACTGTGTATGTTTGTTACTTCTTCACGTCCAAACAGCTGGAGCGCTTTTAATAAAATTAGGTATGGAGGTAGCTGACTCCCCGGATTAACACAAAGGATATTATTTATAAGGTCTAATGCGGGTAAAACCACGTAACATTAAATTAAATAGTTCTATTAAATTAAAAACTTTAGACACCGAGAAATGGGCTCCCAACCAGTAGCTTAACTTAAGCGACTAATACCTGAGGGCACCCTTATGGGGTTCGGGCCACAGCTCAGGGAGTCGCTGAAGTAAAAAGACGAGATGCTAAAAAGGTGTGATAAAAATAATAAACTCATTATTTTGGTATGTTTTTACTTACAATTTGATTATTGTTTAGTTAAAAACCGTCGTGTGGTTGCCGGCATAGAAATAATAACAGGGCCAGCCCATACCGTCCAGTGGGTGTCGTAAAAGGCGGCTAAGGGATACACCAGGTAGTCGGGCAGGAGCACCTCCTGTGTACTAGTTACAACCTAATTGCAGTAACTAGCGCGGTGACTACGGCAAACCCTCCAAATAGCAACATTATAGAAACCTTTGGGCGAAGCCTATGTCCAGCAGTGGAGGATATCTGGCTGATGCTGATGATGAAGTATGATTTCCTCCCGACCGACTTTCGGCCACGGCGGCCAGTCTTAATGGAGACTAGCCAATTGCGCAGGACATATTATAGTGCACAATTGTGTGCGCAAACACAGGGGCACATTCTATTCCATCACTCTCATGATCCGATGGGACGCCTGGCGACACGACCGGAAACAACTACAGGACCGACGGCTTTACGTGCTCTCCGAGGCACGGGGATGTAATACCGCCAACATCCAGACTTCGGGCTGATACTGAGTAATTTCTTTTTACGGAAAAATCACTTTTTGGCCCGACCCGGGATTTGAACCCAGGACCTCATTATCTGCGGTTGAACACGCTACCGCTAGACCAACGAGTCAATCAGTTCAGATGATGAAGTATAAAAGATGCTGAAAAGGAAATCTCATACGAAAACAGATTCGAATTTGCAACACTTGCGAACACTTGTTTGCGTAATGAGATAAAGTGTTTAAGCTCGTGTTGGATGCATTACAGTTTCCGGCGAAGATCATTTCTTAATAGCCTGAAGTATTTACTACAGTGGAATCTGCTGGTGAGTTCTCTAGATAGAAATTTAGTAGCAACAGTAGACTTTTAAAAAGGATTAATGACTAAATGATGCGTGTCAGGGTAGTTCGCTGAAGTGCGAGGAAACGACTAGACTGGACTTGAGATTAAATTTTCACAGAATATGTATTTCTGTTGCTGTAATAAAAAAGAAAAAGATGTATTTAGACAATTTCATAGACTACATGTCTCGTTTTGGACATAAATAAAACCCTCAGTATTTAAACAGATAAATAGATATTTTTTACATTATTTTAACCGAGCGATCAACTTTGTGGAGACACGATTTTTTTACTAAAAACAATGTGGGGGTACCTTATACAAATAAGAAAAAATGTTAAACTCTAAAACCCTTATTTAAAAACGAAGTATAAAGTTAAACTGCGGTTGAACTATGGATCAAGCAATCTCATTGGATGGTTTTCGACTAAGCCAAGGATCAACTACAGTTTAACTTTAGACTCCGTTTTTGAATAAGGGTGTAACAGTCTTATTTAAAAACGCTATTTAAATTTAAGCCGGCCGCTTAACCATGGTTTATAAAATTTTTCATTTAAAAACACGATTTAACTTTGACCCGCGGTTAAGCCATGTCAAAATTTAAACCACGTCGGCCCCTGGTTTAAACCTTGCTTAAATATGGCGGATTTTATTTGCATCAGCTGACGTTTTGTTTGACGTTTGTTTGTGAATGGGGGTTTAATTGAAGTTTCTAACCGTTTTAATTTTTAAACAAATACTGAAATCCAGTTGGAATCTTATCACGAACTTCAAAATCCACCGAAGAAAATCAATAGTCCTTGAAAATGCACTGTTACGATCATAAATCTATCATTCCATGTGTAGACATGGAATGATAGATTTATAGAGCATAGAGCAAAAATCATAAAGTTTTGATACATAATCCGATTTAGTTGATTAATTTTGCTCAAGCTCTATACCAGTCCCAGAAATGTTGACAGTGTAAAATAAAATGACGTTACTTAACTGAGAAACCTTTAAGTAGGGTTTTTAAATAAAGAAATAGTTGAGCGGGGTTTAAGTGGTTGAGCAGGGTTTAGCTGAGACATGGTTAAGCGGCGGATCACGGAATTATTTTAAATAAGAGTGTAAACGATTTACTACGACTAATGTGAGCGAAGCTTATTGCTCTGAATGGAACGCTAGGCGCCAACACTACAAGTACAATAAACAGAAAAAGAAAATAAAAACAAAGACACTTGTGGTCCTTGCAAGACCGAAATGGCACGACTTCAACATTTGCTAGAACATTTTATTGTTCTAGCGCTAGTAGTTCTGATGCTGCCGAGTGACTATCACGGAACATTACCTTCTAAATAATATAAGTAAGTCACGGACAAATTGAGATGTCTAACAAGGTAAACAAAACAACATAGTTTCTAAACACTACACTTAAAAATAATTGATAACGGCAACATATAGCCCCCTGAAATATTCACAGAATAATTAGATATGTATATACAATGTAAAGTACTCGTCTGCGAACGTTGTGCATACCTGTATCTAAGTGACCTACTCACACTGGATTAATCTCTCTGTATTAGTTTCTTACAAACATATTGTGAATAGGTTGTTGGTGTGCCTTATCAATAAAAAAAATAATAATAATAATTGAAGGGGCTCCCACACAATAAACGTGATTTTTGCCATTTATTAGATTGTGCTTTTTTAGATTAATGCGAAAATTAAAAAACAAGCTACGAGTTTAAGCACACTACTGAAGTAAAACTTAGAGAGAACTTAGAGAGAGAGAAAGAGATAAAGAAAATATGTGCTCCTACCACTCTCTCTTGCCCCTACAATACTAATACACGAAACATATATCTCCCTCTCAACTTCCATTTGCTTGCCCGATCACGCTTTTCGTAACGCTCTCGTCAAGCTTGCACCAGCCTACTCCCCAAGTCAAGCGTGCGTATTGAAGTTTTACTTCAAAGGAACATAGGCACTACCAAATAGTCAAGCGTGCGCATTGAAGTTTTACTTCAAAGGAACATAGGCACTACCAAATAGTCAAGCGTGCGTATTGAAGTTTTACTTCAAAGGAACATAGGCACTACCAAATAGTCAAGCGTGCGTATTGAAGTTTTACTTCAAAGGAACATAGGCACTACCAAATAGTCAAGCGTGCGCATTGAAGTTTTACTTCAAAGGAACATAGGCACTACCAAATAGTCAAGCGTGCGTATTGAAGTTTTACTTCAAAGGAACATAGGCACTACCAAATAGTCAAGCGTGCGTATTGAAGTTTTACTTCAAAGGAACATAGGCACTACCAAATAGTCAAGCGTGCGTATTGAAGTTTTACTTCAAAGGAACATAGGCACTACCAAATAGTCAAGCGTGCGCATTGAAGTTTTACTTCAAAGGAACATAGGCACTACCAAATAGTCAAGCGTGCGTATTGAAGTTTTACTTCAAAGGAACATAGGCACTACCAAATAAAGTATGAAGTGCAGGACATTGAAAACAAATTTACTTACAACACTCCCTCCAAGATCAGACACGAACAGATTCCAGTCGTAGTTGTACTGTTCTTCGTATACTGACACCATCATGCTGTTGAAGTAGACAAACAACTGGAAAATAATGAAACAGATTTCATGTTCACATTGACAAATTAAACGCGCCACCATAAAATAAAATAAATAAAAATAAAATGAATAAAACTAAAATAAATTAAAAAAAAAGACGTGTGGCACTCGGAGACTGCCGCGGTAAAGCTATTGCATAGCATGTTTTATCAACTTATTCAATTATAATTATTTATTTATTTTACAATACTGCATTTGTGATAATAATAATAAAATGAATGTATATAGAGTACTAACTCATTTTCGTTCACAATTTTTTCGTGACTTTCTTCATGAATAAATGCACTTTGTTTATTCATATTTAAAACACGTTGTACATAGATGATAAATACCTATACACCTATATACTTTCTCACAAACAGCTGATTACGGTAGTTTTCCAATACAACCAATGCCACCTAAAGGCGGGTTGCTGAACTAAAGAGACAAGCGTGATATTTCAAAAAGTCATTAAAAGTTCTGGTATTTATCGATAGATGGCGGTCGGAGTGGAGGGTGTTAGGTTTTTTTCGTTACGGAATTTCTGGATTCGGTCCCCACGCTCAAGGCCCGCGATAGAAGCTATGCAATAGCTTAATAAAATAAATCCTGAATCTTCTAAAATAGTCGAAAACGGCAGAATCAGGGTCGCCATAAATAAGCTTTGTAAAATACAAAATTTACCACCGCGGCAGTGAATGTTGGTTATTGATCTCATGAACCTGTTTAAATATACTGTAATAATCACCATCTATAAACTGACTGCGAGCCGAGTTGCTTAACCTCGTTGCTTAACCCACGTACGGACAGGTGAGAACATCATTTTCTGGTAGATTTTTTTTTTTTTTATTTATTATCAAATAGAATTACATTCATAAGATCTTATTACTATAGTAACACTTAAGCCTCTTGGGCTTGTGTGTGATACTGTACATTCGTTTTTATTAAATGTGTAAGAACTTAGGTATACATATACAGCTTAATTACCAAATATAATTAGGTAGTTTTATATTGAGGTTATTACAAAAAAGGAACTAATTACAAAAAGGATATTGAAAAATAGAAAAACAATCTATAATTTGACAAATTTAAGGTTATACTGTTGATAAGAAGTGTGATTTTAATTTATTTTTTAAGTTATTCCTAGTTATTGCTTGGCGTAAGGCGGTAGGTAGTACATTAATAAGTCTCGGTATAAGGTAGGCGCTCGTCCGTTCGCCGTAGTAGTTCTTTGCTTGCAACGTAACCAGTTTATTTTGTGCGATCCGGCGAGTATATACAGGGTGTTCTACCGTATGCAGTATTTTTTCATTAAAAAATTGTTCTTTTAGAAGTATGAATTTTACTTTATCGTGTACAGGTAGTGCATTGCAGTGTTTAAAAAGTTTTGTTTCATCTGTTAACTGAGATCTTATTGTTTGTGGTACTAGTAGTTTTAGTATTCTTATTTGTAATTTGTAGATTGTGTCTAAGTAAGTTTTGTAGGTGCGACCATAGCTGGATAAGCCGTATCCTATAACTGAATCTGCGAGTGCGTTGTATAATAAGATTCTTGTCTTGAAAGGGAGTCTATTTTTTATTGCATAGAACTTTGCTAAGATCGCCCGTAGCTTTTCACATACTTTTTCAATGTGCGGACGCCAGTTGAATTTGTTGTCTATGAGTAGGCCTAAATAAACATGGGTAGCAACTTCTTCGATAATTGGGCATTTTGTATTGCAATTTGTTGGGTTATAGTGAAGACAGCTATGGTTGTGAGCTATTAGGTTGGGTGAATACGTGTCATGGTTGAGATACGGCGATTTTATATGCATTAATTTCGTCTTTTGTACGTTAAGCACTAGTCCAAGGTCATGGCACCACATATTTAGTCTGTTAAAGTCATTTTGCAAATTTTGGGTTATTTCACTAAGGTTCTTTCCTGCAATAAGAAGGCAAGTATCGTCTGCAAACTGGAACGATATGCTGCTTTGAAATACATTTGGTAAGTCATTAACATAGGCTAGAAAGTGCAATGGACCGCAGACTGATCCCTGGGCTGTTCCCTGCGATACAAAGAATGTGTCACTCAGACTTTCCGCTATTTGAGTTCGATATTTTCTGTTTCTGAGGTAGTCTTTGCACCAGTTGTACATAGGTCCCCTCAGTCCTGACTGTTCTAATTTTTCCATAAGCTTTTTATGGTCCAAGGTGTCAAAAGCACGCGAAAAATCAATGAAAAGGGCGAGTACGTGATTTTTTTCGTTGAGTGCGGTGTTTACGTGGTCTGTGAAGTTAGAGAGTAGTGAGGTAGTGCTTTTATTTTTTTGGAAGCCGTACTGCGAGTCGTTGATTATCTTATTCTGTTGGTAAAATGTGTGGACCTGTTCACAGATAAATTTTTCAATGATCTTATCAATAGAGGACAATAAAGTTATGGGTCGATAATTATACTCATTATTCCTTTCTCCTTTCTTAAATATTGGCCTAACACATCCTAGTTTCAGTTCATCGGGGTACTGTCCCGTAGAAATGCTAACATTTATCAAATGCGCAATGGTAGACGCAATCTTGTTACTTATGTTTTGTATATCTACAACCCTTATTTTATCCATGCCTGGTGCCTTCCTGCTGTTAAGGGATAGTATAAGTTCCTGTACTTTATCTGGCGTTGCTTTACGGAATCTAAAGCTAACATCACTTGGCTTACTGGAACTTTGGTGACAAGTAAGGATAGGAAGATTGCAGTTTGGTAGTATTGTTTTCACAGAGTCCTCAAAGCCGCTTTAAAGATTGCCCACCGTCGCCAGCAAAATACGAAGTATGACGAATCCCTCCCAGAAAATTATATATTAATGACAGTAGGTGTTGAGTACTATGTATTGACACCAAAAGGACGGCAACCCAGATCCCGCCTAGTGTACACACGGCTACATATCAAGCTATACATTTTCAGTATAAGCTGATCTCGCGTTGTATAGGATTTCCATACAATGAGAGGTCAGCTTATATTGGAAATGTATAGCTTGATACGTAGCCATGTGTACTTATCCCGAACATCTGGGACATGGTGCAAAAGGGCGGAAGCGGAGCAATATACCCGCATTTTCGGGGTCCCTCTTTATTTTTATTTTTTTTGGTATGGCAGGGGAATGCCTACGCATGCCACCCGTAAAAAGCGACTACGGGTGGGTATGTCGGACTCGCACCGACTAAACCGTGGGTATGCTGGTATGCTGCTCCGGTGCCCCCCTTTTGCACCATGTCCCAGATGTTTGGGACACGTACCCTGGGAGGGCTCTGGATTGCCCTCCGAAATTGCTGACTCCTGCCAGTCCGGCACAGCGACTGCGCCACAAACTGTTCGCTGTCTTCCCGGGGCTGCTTGCAAGTGGCGGCAGTAGAGGACACTTCTCTGACTACCGCCGCAGCCCTTTCGGGGTCCCCCTATCAGGCGCTAGAAGAAGTCCACGGTAGCTTAGCTTTAGTCGGTGCGAGTCCGACATATCCATTCGCTAGCAAAATTTTAATATAATCTGGGAGTTTTTGGCGCCAACGCGGAAAAAGATGCATCGAGGATATGTTTCATTTTCAAAACTGGTGTAAATTCACGTTCTTATATATGAATATGGTGGATTTTTAGACATTATATCTTCGACAACGTATACAAGTGGAAAAAAGTGCGATATTCGCCGTGATATGTGATTTTCCGTTTTGAAACGAAAACTCTATAGAAGCCTCTAGTAAAGTCTCCACTGCTCTACTGGGGTATGGCCATGACTTGATTGTGACAGATTTAACTGAGCTTTGACAGACTGACATTACAACTGAAGACGTGGCGGTATGGTCTCTGATCCTAGCCTGCCCAAAGAGGGCGGAACAAAAATTAATATAATCTGTTATTTCTTACGTTAGTCTGCAAGACAGTGATTTGGTTGGCCTTCTGCCAGCGGTTGATTGAACTGTCCCACATGTAGTACTTCTGTCTGTCCGTCAAATAGCCGTTGTACAAGAACGAAGAACAGATTCGAGGACAGTCTGGACAGCCGTGAGAACTGGCAGTGCTGAAAACAACAAACTCACTTAAGAATCCAATAGGACCCTGTACAATTGGTTAAGTTGCAGATGTTTTTATTTTAAAATTAATATTTAGGAAACTCATTAGTTTCTTAAATATTAATTTTAAAATTTGACATGTCTTATAAACTTTTAAAAACAAATACTAGGCTATGCTAAATTAGGTACCCTTAGACTTCTCACACAAATGTAATGTTGTGCCTCTGGTTAATGTTCCTTAAACATTATTATCGCAACCTGTGGTAAATGAGGTTGGACGTACATTTCATAAATTTATATGTTTAGAATTAAGTACCTAATGCTCAATGTATATGACGATGACCGTAGCCTAGTTGGTAGTGCTCCTGCCTACGAAGCCGGTGGTCCTGGGTTCGAATCCCGGTAAGTGCAAATATTTGTGTGATGAGCACGAATATTTGTGTCTGAGTCATGGATGTTTTCTATATATTTAAGTATTTATCTATCTATATAAGTATGTATATCGTCGCCTGGTACCCATAGTACAAGCTTTGCTTGGTTTGGGGCTAGAATGATCTGTGTGACATTGTAATATATATATATATATATATATATATATATATATATATATATATATATATATATATATATCTGTATGTTTTCCCGAGTGAATAAATAAACAAGTGTTATTTATTTATAGCTCTTTTAGTGCTTTTCTCTTACTTATTTTGTATTGTTTTTTTTTTGTGTTTGACACTTCATTACTCAGATATTATTAGTTGACTTTGTATAAAATTATTAAAACGAAATTGGACGACATATCTATGTCAAATATAGTTGAATAATTTAATAATGTTCCCAGAAATCGTGTTCCTATATTTTGGCGAATAAATGCTTCATTAATTCATAATTAAATTGTTAGAAATATTATGTAAAATGTACGTATGTTGCTGTAATGTATGTATGCTGATTTTGTACAGACGCTAGCACATCCAGCAACCCCAAACTGTTAAATTTCTTCATTTTTATATAAATAATCAAATTGTTAGAAACATTATGTAAAATGTACAATGCTGATTTTGTACAGACGCTAGCACATCCAGCTACCCCAAACTGTCAAATTTCCCCAATTGAAAGTGAACCTTATGCTTTTGTTATAAAGTTGAAAATCTATAAAAGACATTTAACAGATTGGGGTAGCTGGATGTGCTGGTGTCTGTACATACATAGACTCACGCCTGTTTCCCAGAGGCAGGCACAAGCCAGGGATAACGTACAGTCAGTCAAAAAAATATCGGGAATGGATGATTTGTTTATGGTTCCAAATTCAAATTTTTGTTTTTTTTTCTTTGTTGTTAGATTGGTACAACTGTTTTCCATTTTGGCGCGGAGTTTGAGTTGCATCTGTTATTTATATTAAATACCGTGCTGGTTTTAGTAATATCATATATAGTGTGTATTGCGAATTTCATAATGGACAAAAATATCGAACAAAGAGTTTGTCTTAAATTTTGCATCGCTAATGGAATTTCGTGTTTGGAGTCACTGAAAATGTTACAGAAGGCTTACGGTGAATCGACTTTATCAAAAACTCGTGTTTATGAGTGGTTCAAATTGTTCAAAAGCGGTCTAGATGTGATGAAAGATTTGCCACGCTCTGGTAGGCCATCAACGTTTGCAACTGAAGTTAACATCGCAAAAGTGAAAGATATAGTGACTGAAAATCCTCATTCAACTCTGAGAGAGATAGCCGCCGAACTTTCTATATCTCACGAGTCGATTCGTACCAATTTAACTAATCATTTGGGTATGGAACATGTTGCCGCTCGGCTAGTCCCAAAAGATCAGAATTTTCTCCAAAAACTCAATCGCATGAAAATCGCTGAGGACATGGTAGAACGAGTCAATTCCGGCCTAACATTCATGAAACGCATTGTTACTAGTGACGGGACGTGGGTTTACGAGTTTGACATTCAAACTAGTCAACAAGCTTCGGAGGCTGGCGCCTTCCAACTGAACCGAAACCGAAAAAACCACGTCAAAGTCGATCAAAAGTCAAAGTCATGTTGACTGTTTTCTTTGACTATCGCGGTGTTGTGCACTCTGAATTCTTACCGGAAGATCGAACGGTAAATGAACAATATTATTTGAGCGTTATGCGGCGTTTAAGAGAGCAAAATCGACGAAAAAGGCCAGATTTGTGGAAAGAAAATTCTTGGATTTTGCACCACGATAATGCGCCTTCGCACAAGGCCATCATTGTGAACGAATTTTTGACTAAACACTCAACAAATACTATCCAGCAACCATCATATTCACCAGATATGGCTCCAGCTGACTTCTTTCTTTTTCCTAAACTCAAATTACCACTTTGTGGTACCCGTTTTCAATAGGTAGAAGACATAAAGGAGAATATAATTCGCGGCGAGAACTGAACTCAATTCCGAAAGCAGCGTTAAAAAATGTTTTGATGATGGATTATTCGTTGGCGTAAGTGTATCGTTTCTGAAGGAGCATAATTTGAAGGTGATAAAGTAAATTTGGATGAATAACAAACATTTTGTATATTATTGATCTTTTCCCGGTACTTTCTTGACAGAGTAGTATTTCTATTTGTAAGGATCACTTTCACAATTGATTCTTTATTAGTATATATTTTCTATCACTTCATTTATGCTAATGATGCCGCGTGTACATTATAAGAAATATATAGAGGATTTGTAGCTACGTGTAACTACCTTGCACATGGTACTTACTTTATGTAGGTTGAGATGAGTTTGGTCATTGCTGTTTCATTATCACATCTTGGCAAGTTGCTCTTCATCCAAGGACCTGAGCAACCGACTTGTTCTCCCACTCGTGTCCATACGTAATTATTGGTACACTGAAAAAACTATGGTATTACAGCTCAGACTGGAACCAGGATCAACAATTGAATACAATCAAGAGGATTTGGATCCTCTTGATTGTATGCAAATGTCGCGGGGTGCTGCTGGGTGCGGGCAGCGTAAGACCAGCAGTTGTGGAGATCTTTGGGGAGGGTCTTTATCCAGCAGCGGAGGTCTTCAGCGGTAGTCAGTTATGTGGACCAGAATCGTGCGTAGTGATTCTTCTAAACATAATAGGAGCAAAAAAGGCTAAGCACAGCAAAATGTGGAACAAAATCAAGGACTAAAACACTCCAAACAACTCATGAAAATAGTAGAGAAGAGCTGGCCCAAAAAAGCTTTGGAAATACAGCAGAAACCAGCTACGACTAATAGTATCAGTATTTACGGGCCACTACGGCACCAACTATCACCTACACAAACTAGGACTGTGGAATAGCCCGATCTGCAGTAACTGAGAGGAAGAAAATGAAACAATGCTGCATGTAACATGTAAATGCGATGCGTGGGCAAGACACCGAATCCTGAGGCTGGCATATCCAGAGCCAAGAGTTAAACCAGGAGACTACAAGGACCTACCCCTAAGAAGCGTACGGAATTATGTGTTCTTCATTCAGGGCTCTAGGGATAGAATAAAAACCAATGGGGGTTAGTACAAAAGATCCTGAAGGGTCGAAGTGTTGTACGCAAGTACGCCCGAAACATGACAAGACAAGACAAGCGGAGGTATTCCAGTTGATATGATGATGCAAATGGTTTGGCAAAAACGACTTAACCAATTTCGACAAATCGATAAAACCTTGCCACAGGGAACTACTACCTAAACTAAACTACTACTAACTAGTTCTCTGAATCGTCTAATTCTAGATCAGGGGCTCTACCGGCTAAGTCGCCAAAAATTGATTTCATAAATGGCGTTCAAATAAATAATTATTAAAAATGACTTAATCAATCGGTAAATCGGCTTCCATGAGCACATGTGACGTCATAAATTGTCCGAAATCGATTGTCATCGTTGAAGCCGATTTAACGATTGATTAAGTCTTTTCAGCCTCTAATTATTTGAACGCCATTTAAGAAATCGATGTTCGGTGACTTAGCCGGTAGAGCCCCAGGGGACCTAACACCAAAGCCGCCGATCATCGTGATCGGCGTTCAAATAGATGAAACTTAAAAATAACTTAATCATTTATTTAAGAGGCTTCCATGAGTAGGTACCTGTGACGTCATAAATGGTCCGAAATCGATTTTTATCGTTAAAGCCTATTGAACGATTGATACTAAATACTTTTTTTTTATTATTTATATTCCTATCAATTCATTATTTTGTAACAAAATCAATTATTATCACCTGTTTTTATTTCCTGGATGTATTTATTTTTCATCTCCTTGCATTATTTAAGTAGTATGTTTTATTACATCGTCATATTTATTTTTATATGGATGGCCGATGGCCACAGTTTAAAATCAGCGCTACAGTCATCTGTGGCAGAATGCTGAACTGTGGCCTTTTAGTCACAAAGGTGCTTAGTATGGGTACCACATCGAATAGGTGCGTAAAATTATGGATAATAGAAAAATGTATTAATTGTTATTTATAAGTATCATTTTTTTATGTTCTTCTGTGTGTTGTACCCCTATTACTTAATTTATACTGATGTACCTTGTGTCTAATAAATATATATTCTTTCTTTCTTCTTTCTAAATCATTCATTTAATTGGCTTTAACGTTGAAAATCGACTTTTAACCTTTATCTATTTGAACGCCGATCACGATCACGATGGACGGCGATTTAGGCGGTAGCCTGCCAAGATGTCAGATTCTGTTACATTTCTAACCACGGACGGCTTTCACCACTTGGTCACAACCCCGTCAAGTTGAAAACAAATCTTTATTTTCTACTTATCAGAATCAGAGAGAATCATTTATTTCACCAAAATAGGGTACATTTAAGTCTTAATCTAGAAAGTGCATGCTGCCTATCTTGCCTGTAGTAGAAGACATATGAAATTATTACACTTTTATAATTTCAATATTACTGAACAACAAATACAATAATACTTCACAAAAAACTACTTCAATGAAAATTACGACATAAAATTCAATAATTAAGAAGATATAAAATTAAACCAAAACAATGTCAAGAGTCACTTACACTATTAGTGCTGTATCCCTCTTGATTGGTGCAGGGGTCGTCTTCTTTACTGATCTTGACGTACTGGTCTACCTTCAGTTTCACCTTTACAGTTTCAGCGACATGCACGAAGAGGTTATCCACCTGCCCTCCGTTATATACTGTAACCTCTATAAATAAATATATTTACTAGGCTGTGACGGAACAAATTTAATGTTATTCAGGCCTAAAGTAGGGAGTCCTTTACTCTTTTGAAGGTCAAAAGCTATCGCGCAGTATGCCTCGTTGGTCTAGCAGTACCGTTGAAATTTGATTTGATAGAAATTCTTGGTCAGACCTTCAAGTGATGAAAAAATTTCTCAGTATCAGCCCGAAGTCTGGGAGACTGAAGGTGGTATAAAAGCCCCGTGCCTCAGAGAAAACGTGACGCTATCGGTCCTTTACATGGTCTTTCCGGTCTTGTCTCTAGTCGTACCATATGATCAGGGTGATGGAATAGGAAATAAAAACAAGTGGTGTTTGGGCGCACACTTGTGCGCTATAATATCTCTACGAGGATGCTTTCAATGCTTCACTGGACAATACAGGCGAGTGAATGCACAAGCCATTAAGAAAATAAGTAAGGGTTGCAACTTGGGTTTGAACCTCGATACAGAGTGTTTACTGACCTGGATATGCATGAGAAACGTTTTGTGCACCCGATTGATGTTTGGAGGGGTTATTTCATAATTTTAAAAAATGCTATGTGGTGACGGCATAGAATATCATTACCCCATCACATCCCATGGGGGACGTAGAAGTCGACCGAGGGAATACATACCAGAGAACGGGCAGCAGCGTTTTTCTGTGAACTATGACCATCAAACTGCGATCGCCAACCCGTCTGCCAAGCGTGGCAATTATGGCATATCCCCTATTCTTTGGGGAGGCTTCTGCCCAGCAGTGGACGTACTTTGGCTCACATGATGATGTTGATGATTTGTATGATATGTAAGATGTATAAGATTCTATAACAAACTTCCCAATGATATTATAGAATTGTCTACGAATAAGTTTAAAAGAATTATTAAAGCCAAATTGTGTAGCAGGGCATATTACAAAATTTCTGATTATTTAAGTGATAAAAGTGCTTGGGATTGAGTTGTTCTGAGTCAACACACATGATTGTAATTAATCTTAAGTATATTTTATTTTAAAAAATGATTCCTACTGAGTTTTCAGGCAGTGCATCTCAGTAGCTGCCACGTCATGCACTGCACGGTAGGGTAAAAAAATATGACGATTCCACATAAATGTAAAATTATGACGGAATAAATGAATTTTGACTTTAATTACTGATCTTAACCAAGGATCAAAGAGCTTACAATTGCAAAGTTAAATGGAAAATGTCAAGAACCATCTTTATCGTATGGCCGATGATTACCGTGATACCGTGCCTCTGTGCTTAACCTTGCTGTAAGTATACCTGGCTATGAGCGCTTAGGCTGAGATCTATAGAGCGTACTTAGACTTTGCTCAAACTCTACTTTCGTAAAACTTTGCTAAATGTATGCTAAGCTTATACTTTGATTTGGTATTTATAGACTTTCTGAAGTTAAGATTATGCTTAGCATAAGCTAAGACAGATAAAGTCAAAACACCAATTGTAATTTCGTTACATACATTAACTTCTGTCTAAGTAAAGTCTGAGCAAAGTCTAAGTACGCTCTATAGATCTCAGCCTTAGACTAGACTCTGTACTTATATCTATTTTAAAAGTGTCATGTTCATACCAGTAAATGGTTCCTTGCTGTAGTGTATAAATATGTGGTAACCCGGTGGATTGACGCCGATATGATTGTCAATGTCCTCTTGACTATGCTGCAGCGTCACCGAGTAGCCGAACGGCTCGTTCACATGAGTCCCAACTATCTTCGGAGACATGGTATAGCAGCGACCATGAACGAAACCCATAGTCGATGTTAGTTCCACATCTGTAGTAAGCATATTTTGTCATTACTTATTTTAAACGCATCTACGCATAGCTAAGTTCTAAATGTTTATATAAGCTAGATTCCAGGGGAGGGGACACATTTGGACCATTTGGACATTGGGAACATTGGGAACTTAAAATTATTAAATACTAATTGTCCCGTTGAATTTCGTAACGCCATATTTTTTCCCCGTCAATATTTGCCCGTCTTAATATTTTAATAATTATTTAAATGCATTGTAATGCATAACATTTTTCGTTTCTCCTTCAGGTGAGAAAAGAAATAGTGCTGAAAAAACAACCACCAAAAAAAGCAAAGTCTCACAGTCTTCTGTCTCATTGGAAGATTGGAATGTTGTATCATTCGTAGCTTAATTAAGCTACGAATAGAGGGTACTGGTTCGAGACCACCGAATTTTTTTACTTTAGATTCTTTGAAGTTTCTGCCGCGTACATGTCATCTGCATACATAAATTCTTTCACCTCAGTAAATTTGTTAATAAGAAAGTATTACATGTGTTATACTTCGCACTTGCAGACTCACTAATTAGTTATGGCTTAAATAGTTATGGACTTACATTTAAAACGCAATTAGATTTAATTAAACAACTACAGATTAGACTAAGTAAGTACCTTGTTCGAAAGAAAGTTAAGTTAAAATACAAGCAGAATTATGACAATTTATTAAAGTTTTGTAATATAATACCAGTACATGATAAAGTAGAATACTTGATAGCATTAGAACAATATAAAATAAATGAATACAAAGAGCCAATAAATCACAAATATAATACTAGGAATGCTGTTCAGGGAAAATTATTAATACCTTATGTAAAAAAATATTATGGTAAAAGAACTAGGCAATATTTAACTCCAACAATATTTAATAACATAGATTTTATAAGGAACTCGTCCAAAAATGATACCTAATATAAGTGCTGTATCATTTAAAAAAAGACTGAAAAAGTACTACTTAAATAAAAATATGTATAGTTATATAAAAAAGGTATAAATATATAATGTGTATAAAGTAATATGTAAGAGCGCCATTATCGCCAACAAACTGGCAACAGTTTGGCGATTTTGTTACGTTGTTTTGTAATGTTAATAATTTAAGAGAATATATGATAAAAAAAAACTTAAACACCCGACGCGTAAAATGGTTGGTCGTACACCAGATGAATATCCGATTGTGTCATGAAACCATGCTATCGTATGATTAATATGGGAATAGAAAGCGCACCTGTATTTCCGCACACATACGTACACTATTAAATGATTCAGTCTCCGTTGCTATTGGCCACCGTGGCTGAACATTCAAACATTTATGCTACATTGAAAATGTTTTTATGGATGTGTATGTCGGACCGACTAACCCTAACCTGCCGTGTAGGTACTTCCCTTGGCGCCTGCGCAGGGAGCCCTAGTAATGCGGGAATGCTGCTCGGGTTACGCCAGGGTCACACATGGTGTGGGACACATGCCATGAAAGGACAATTGCATTACCTCTTCTTACTTCTCCACAAATTGACCACTGTCGACCTGGAGTTATCTACACCTGGCGGCAGTAGAGGACACGTCTCTTACTGCTACCGCAGCCTTGAAGGGGCCTTATCTATCTGTATATATTTTATATACATTCATATAAGTTATATGTTTAACCTTAGTTAAGTATTTACCAACTTTCATTTTACAGATATTATTCTATTGTATTCAACATATTTTATAGTTATTTTTTTATTTGCATGCTGTGTATAGGTGATTATTACACGAAAGTCTGTAACATTTAGCTTATAACTCTGACATTTAAATGTGTTAATAGTCGATGGTTAACCTATTGAAATAAATAAGTCAAAGTCAAAAGTTTATTTGCGACAAGTGTTGTACAGACCTTATCTAATAATAATATTAGGTACAAATTTAGGAATAAATGTCCTTTATCTCAATTATGTTCTATCCATCTGCAACAAGTCATTTAGAAATTTAGGTTTCATTTTGAGAAATTGCAAGGATTTCAATAATCTTTTAGTTGTAAAGATGTTATACAACGCCCTCGTTCGGAGTCATCTCGAATCAACATCTTTTATTTGGAACCCACATGAGGCTAAATACAGCCTTATGGTGGAGTAAATTCAATGTACCCACTAATGTACCCAAGCTTATTTGTGCTTGGTATGGTCGGATACGAGCGGCTAAGCGTGCGGCGCGATGTGGCACTAGTCATATACGTGTGGCGCGTACTGCGCGGCCATCTATACCACCCAGCCGTGCTCTCGGAGCTGCGGCTGTGCGCCCCTGATGGCTACGTGGGCGCGCGCCGCCGCCCCGCTACGCTCAGCGTACCGGTAGCAAGAACGAACTTACTCAATTTCGCCCCCGTGTCGCGTGCCATACGACTCATAAATTTAATAGCAGCGGAAATTGACATATATCACTGTAGCCTGCCAAAATTCGCAGAAGTAGCGCAAAGGTGCATTGTATGTAACTCTTATGTATAAACTTTGTATGTAATTTTAATTATAGCTTATAATATCGTTTTGGTGTATGCTGTAAAGATATTGTAATTTGAATTGAAATAAATAAAAAAAAAAAAAATGTTATTTGATTATATAATTCTATTTTTTTAATTTTAATAATGCAACGATAATCACTATAATTAACAATTGTCTAAATAATCTAAATATACGTCTAGGGCATAATTCAGCATTAATTATAGGTACTAAATCTAAAATAATAAATATAATCTAAAATAAATTAAATAGGATGTTCATTAATTTGTATTTTCTCATAGCAGCAAGTAAAATGTCAAGATAATTTTGAAGTAAATATAGAATTTAAATTGGTTCATACATTTTTATAGAAATAATTATATTGGAATTAGGTATGTCGTTTTTCTAAATATTCTTTGTTAGAGTAAAAGCAGTTTTTTAATAAGAATGTTTTTAATTTTTTACCGAATGCTACACAATGGGTTTCATTTTTTATGTCAGGTGGTAATTTATTAAATATTTTTATCGCCATATAGTGTGGGCTTTCATTTAGCATTTTTATTCTAGATGGTGGAAGATATAGTCTTTTTTTGTGACGTGTGTTTCTCGTATGGGTGTCTTCGACTTTTGTAAATTTGTCCATGTTTTTACGTACAAAGAGGCATATGTCTTGGATGTATATTGATGGTAGAGTCAATATATTGTATTTGATAAAGTAAGGCTTACAGCTTTGATGACTTATGATTCTTACACACTTCTTCTGCATTATAAACAGCTGATTCGCCTCCACACTATTTCCCCACAGCATAATGCCATACCTTAACCAGGAATATGCGTAAGCATAGTAAGCAGACAGGGCGGTGTTTGTATTAGTGTTTCCATTAATTTGGAAGAGTGCGTAAGTAAATTTCGATATTTTGGATTTCATTTCTGTTATATGTGTTTTCCAGTTTATATGTGTGTCGATGTGTAATCCTAGTAGGTTAAATGTTTCAACGGTTTCTAAATGTGTGTTTTGGTAGGTTATGTTTGTGTTGAGGGGTGGTTTCTTGTAAGATCGGAATTGCATAGTTTTCGTTTTACTGTAGTTTATTTCCAGGTTGTGTTCTTCTAACCAGGTAGTGGCAGTGTCCAATGTTTCTTTTATAAGTGGGATAGGGTCCTCATTATTTTCACATTTTATTAATATTGAAATATCGTCCGCGAAGAGCACCGGTACAGTATTGTCTTTATTAAGTATTTTTGGAAGGTCGTTTATGTAAACTAAAAACAATATGCAGCCCAATACACTGCCCTGTGGAATTGCGCCAGTTAGTTGTATTGTATCTGAACGTATGTTTACAATTTCATTCTTGTCTGTATCGTAGCTTTCTATTTGTACAATTTGAGTTCTATTTTGTAGATAAGATTTGAACCAATGGTAGGCATGTCCTCTAATACCTGCTCCGTATAGCTTGTTTATAAGTGTATGATACGAGACTCTATCATTTGCCTTTGACATGTCGAGTAGTAACCCTATTGCATGGTTTTTAACGTTTATGCTCTGTAGAGCTGTTTGCACATAGTTGTATACTGCTAACGTAGTAGATTTTGATTTTCTGAATCCGTTTTGTCTGTCATCAAGTATGTTATTTTTTTCTAAGAATTTATTTAGTCTAATGCACATCGCCTTTTCAAAAACATTTGAGAAGGTGGGCAATAGAGCTATAGGCCTGTAATTGTTAGGTGAGAGTGTGTCGCCTTTTTTATGTATGGGTTTTACAAGTGATATTTTCAACGCATCCGGAAATTTTCCTTCGTTGAAACTTTGATTTACTAAGAGCGTGAGGGGAGTAGAGAGTTCAAGTGCGCATTTTTTCATCAGGATAGGCGGGATTTCGTCTATGCCACAACTATGTTTATTTTTGGTTGATTTTATAATTTTCGCAATTTCTATTTGATTTACAGGTTGGAGGTACATAGAATGAATTGGGGAGTTTTTAACTGGTTGTCCTGTAGGTTTTTTATTTGGTCGGTTATTTTGGCTTTCGCCTATTGTTGCAAAAAATACATTGAAATAATTTGATATAACAGTAGGGCATTTGGTAATTTTATTGTTTATATTTAACGATATATTATTATGATTGTATTTTTTAGTTTTACCATTATTTGTATTTATTATTTTCCACATGGTTCTTGTTTTGTTGTCTGATTTTTCCATCTGTCGTATGTATGCTTTTCTTTTTGAAATTTTAACACATCGTTTCAATATACGGCAAAATGTGTTGAAATATTTTCTGATTACGTGACTGTTTGTTTCATTTAAGATGACTTTTAATATTCTTTTACGATGGCAAGATTTTTTTAACCCAGTAGTTAACCAGCTTTTTTTTGTGATGGAATTTAGTTTTATTTTTCGTAATGGTATTATTCATTCAGGATTTCGTTAATTGTTAACATTAAGTTGTTATAATTTGTATTAATGTTCTTTTTGTGATCTATTATGTTTTCCCAGATTATAGTTTTTAATGAATTTCTAAAGAGTTCCATATTGGAATTGGAAAAAAATCTTTTTTTTATGTACCATGTCTTACTTTTCTGTTTGGCGTCAAGTTTTAGTTTTGCATTTATTGCTTTATGATCTGAAATCCCGTAGTCCTGGACATTTGATTTAATTTCATCACTTTTGTAATTGGTAAATAATAGGTCAATACAAGTAGCGCTATGTTTCGTTACCCTCGTGGGTTCCTCGATTAACTGTCGTAAGTTATGTGATCGCATTCGGTCTAAAAAAAATTGAGTTTGTCTATCATTATTTTGAATATTTATATTGAAGTCCCCACCTAGTAAAATATATTTATTTCTGTCTTTAGTGTTGAATTTATGTAACATTTTATCTATCTGCTCATAAAAATTTTCTATTTGTCGATCTGCTCTATATATTCCTGCTATTATACAGTTGAGCTTTGGTATCTCTATTGCACTAAATTCTATAATAAATTATTTTGAGAGGTTGACAATATCAGTTCTTTCAACAAACTCTAAGTTTTTTTTTCACAATTATGCAGACTCCACCACCTTCACGGGATTGGCGGCAGAATAGAGACGCAATTTTATGCTCTGGAAATGAGATAGACTCACAGAAATGTTTGTTTTTCCAAACTTCGGATAAGGACAATATATCGATTTTGTGACTATTTATAAATTCTTCAATTAAATGCGTTTTGTTTCCAATACTTTGTACATTTTGATAAATAATGTTTAATTGATCACCGAAATGTCTGGACATTTTTCCTATTCCTAGGATTGTTTTTATCAAATATTGGTGAGTTTTGGTTTGACTGCGTGCATGATTTTGGTGTGTTTCCTTCATCTTGGGAGATGAAACTAGCATTTGCGGTGTTGTTATTAATGTTTTCATATGGTTTTCCATTTATGTAGAGCATGTTGTTTCTGATCATAGCATGTTGGCCATTTTTTCTAGCAAATGTAAATAAATACCTTAGCTATACCTATAGCTATATACCTTCTAGTAAATAAATACCTTAGCTATAAATATCTAATGGTTAAATGAATGTCTCTTACTGTCAGGGTATTCATTGAATCCATATTGCACGAACATATCTTCTTTATTGTAGGTGATCTCCTCCCACAAGTCGTCTAAAGTCATGTTGTTGAAGTCGAAGTTTTTCCATTCCGAGGTGTAGCGAGGATGTACGTACAGACCATACTTCTATAAAACAAATAAAGTTCTCTTATTCTCTCATCACACCGAAATCATTTATGGCGATAAGAGTTTTCTCCATATCTGTTTCTCTCTTACACGATATATGGCTAATATTAATAGATATCATACTTGACCAAGTATTCTTTATTATTCCGTTTTTTTTTTTATATCTGCGGGCGACAAACGAGCAAGTGGGTCACCTGATGATAAGTGATCACCGCCGCCTATGGACACTCGCACCACCAAAGGAGTCGCGGGTGCGTTGCCGGCCTTTAAAAGTCAGCAAACAAGTGTTGCTGCCCTTCCCCCCCACCCCAATGAGCTCTGGCGACCTTACTCACACGCAGAAACACAACATTACAGTTATTATTAAAGAATGTCTTCTGTAACGTGGAGGTACTTCCCCAGTCGGGTTGCTTTTTGAGCGAATGAACGCCCTACTGTGTTACTAATCAGAAAAGTATTCATAGGATCACCACGATAAATCAATCCATAGGTAATCCATGTAGACTTCCAGATACGGTTTTCCTATCGGCACTTCAAACAGGGATTTTTTACCTTACCCTAATGTTCTGTTGTATAAATATAGGCAATATTGCATTTTAACAATAAAACGTTACCTATGCACAAAATACGTTTTTTATTATACAAAAATATCTACTACCCATCGTAGCAGTCCATCCCATCACTAAATAAGTCTATGACGTTACGTTAATATAACGCTTTGCTTATTTTTTCATTCAATTTAATTTAATTTGTAGAGATGAACATTCTGGTTGCATTTAATTCAATTTACTACAGTTATTAATGATTTAATATGTAACAAATGTGGTACAGCTGAGATACTAAGGCATAATTTGTAAATCGCTGCGCCTTTCAAGAGTGAAACGAGATGTTACTGAAACTGTCACCCGCACCATGCTATAACGCAAATAGTATAGGTTGTTTGACAAGAAAGACTTACATCCATTTTATCAAACTTGTACGGTGGTTCTCTACAGAACGTGATGCTTGGATACAATATAGTCTTGTTGAAGTCAAAATGAGCATGTGTAGTAATCGGCATGTTGATCAGTTTGTTTACACATGATGTGATCTAAAATCATATAAGACAGGATAGATTAAATCAGGGGCTCTACCGGCTAAGATGCCGAACATCGATTTCTTAAATGGCGTTCAAATAAATAAAGGTTAAAAAAGACTTAATCAGTCGTTAAATCGGCTTCCATGAGCACATGTGATGTCATAAATGGTCCGGAATCAATAGACAATGTTGAAGCCGATTTAACGATTGATTAAGTAATAATAATAATAATATCTAGGGACAATGTCACACAGATCTACCTAGCCCCAAACTAAGCAAAGCTTGTACTATGGGTACCAGGCGACGATATACATACTTATATAGATAGATAAATACTTAAATACATAGAAAACATCCATGACTCAGAAACAAATATTCGTGCTCACCACACAAATATTTGCACTTACCGGGATTCGAACCCAGGACCACCAGCTTCGTAGGCAGGAGCACTACCAACTAAGCTACGGTGACCGTCGAAGTATTTTTTAACCTTTATTAATTTGAACGCCATTTTAGAAATCGATGTTCGGTGACTTAGCTGGTAGAGCCTCAGTAAGCAGACCGATATATGAGAAACAAAAAATAAAATAAAGATAATTTCGTACCTGTTGAAACACAACTCCAACGCACACAGCAATAATGAGTGTCTTCAGTAAATTGGGACCTCGAATACAGTCCGCACACTTCTGCCTAATCATGGACTTGGGAGCATCAATCTGTGGATCCAATATATAAAAGAAACAACAGATCTATCCTTCCTGGATCAGTGAAATCATTATATCAGTCGAAAGACGTCCACTGCTGGACAAAGTCTTGTGCTATTCGCATCCAGCGGTTTCCAGCGACTCGCACAAGATTATCGGTCAATCTTGTTGGGGGCCTGCCCAAGCTGCTTCTGGTTCGTGGTCGCCACTCCAGAACCTTTCTGTCCCAATCAGTGACAGTCAAGTCAATAACTTGCAAAGATGTATTAAAAATAATACTTTTTGTCACAATCACTGTAATCTATAATATATGTATTAGTATATTTAGGAGTTTTATATATATGTAGTGTATATCGTATGTAATTTGTTTGTATTATTAGTATGTAGATATATATCTATTTCTACCAGTTGGTAGTAGCAATTAGCATCACTTAGTTTTATTTTTCTTTTGATGTTGTACACTGTTTTTACCCTTCTTCTACAAATCTCCCTCTGTCAATAATCAATGAGTTAAGCTCGCCCTTGTACTTTAATTTACAAATACAACTGTTTATTTTCTATGTACAATAAAGAATAAGAAGAGAAAAATTAATACAATAAAATAGAAAAAATCTAGCAACGTGTATAGCCATGCGCAATGTTTGGCTTGATCCACTTGCTCTGCGTAGAGTCGTGGTGTCTCTGAATTCTTTGCCGCATTTATCACGGGGAGTGTTCTGAGGAATTGTTCGAACTTATACCTACCGCAATGTTCCGGCGATAGGGTCTGCCAGGACTGGAAATTTGGCATTTGGGAAAGGAATATGCGCGCTTCTTGAAGTTTTTACGACGTACCGGATCGAAAATACCTCCACAGTCGATTGATTCCACAGTGTGGTATTGCGCGGTAAACAGTTTCTTGTGAAACGCACAGTGGTAGACAACAATTCATCCAGGTGATATGGATGAACTTAGCACTTTCGGTGAGAGTATACGTGACGGAACAGGTTCCAACAATTCCTTTAAACACTCGCCGTGATAAATACAGTAAAGGACTTATAGAGACGCCCTGTCTCTCCGCGGGGCAAAATGATAGAGCCGTTATCAGGAACTAGCTGTGGTTTTACCCGCATTAAACTTTATAAATTATAAGCTATGTGTTAATCCAGGGTGTCAGCTAACTCCATACCAAATTTTATTGAAAACGCTCTACCCGTTTCAACGTGAAGAAGTAACAAACATACACACTCACACAGTCACACACTCACAAACTTTTGCCTTTATAATTGTAGGCATTTTATTTAATAATAATAAAAGATTTGATTGCCAAGAGCCTCGACCGTCACCTTCAGAGGCTCGCGTTAAGCACTTGGGTCTAGAGTCAGATTCAGAAGGCAGTACTTTTGGAGACGGAGCGTATTATGAGGAGGTTCTTCTCTCTGGAACCTAGACCATCGGTAGCATGGACCCTGCTCCCGTTGCCGATTGGACCTCTTCTTTTATATTTATAAATATATGTTTTTTTGTAACTATATATTTGTAAACGAATGAAATAAGAAAGACATGAAATAAATATCTAATAATAATAAAAGTGGTTAAAAATACCCTTTATTTTAAACTCCTTTGTAGTCTATAGGTTCAGTCTTTTAAAGAGTATTTGTTTTATTTTTATAACTAATCTAAACGGAAATGCAAGCAGCCTTTCAGTTTTATTATTTAAAAATATTACCTTCAAAATGCCGTCGACAATCATTTTTGAGTGTTTATCCAACCTCCATAGTTTCACTCTCGATAACCAAATTGGCTGACTGTTTACTGATAAATGGCAGGAATAAAGCTATGTAATTGTTTCGGGAATTTACGATGCTGTAAATAAACTTGTTGTAAACAGTAATATATTCAGAGATAGCGCTTATTAGAAAATGTTGTAACATCCTGAAATGTGTATAAATATTCACGTGTTGCAGTTAAACTAGGAAGAACGGTTATTCCAGTAACTATACGGAAGTATTAATGATTGCTAATAAGAATTTTTATATGCAGGGTGACTCTACGAGTATAAAACATGGTATAAAGCATTGACTTATATGTATAACTAGACACGCTGTTTCGAATAAAATCTCTGTCCCAGTCCGGCTGTGCGCGAGGTGAGGGGCGCGCGCGCGGCGCCCAAAATTGCTTACTGAGTTGCAGCGCCCGCGCTGCAACTCGGTGAGCAAATTCTCAATATGGGATTGTGCGTCTATTAGAATACATATAGGTCAATGGTTTAAAGGGTTTATATTCATCATTTGACAGCCTCGTTGGTCTAGCGGTAGCGTGTTCAACCGCAGAAAATGAGGTCCTGGGTTCAAATTCCGGGTCGGGCCCAAAGTGATTTTGGGACTTTTCTGTAAAAAGAAAAAAATCTCTAATCGCTCTCTTACATCAGTATTTCGAATTCTGTATCTCAAAGTCACACCACACATACTTCTCAGAGCTCTTATTTCCACTACATTTATTTTACTTCTATTCTTTTTCTGCCATACCCAACTTTCACTTCCATACATTAAAGTTGGCACTAACACTCCATCGTGCACGGCCAGTCGAGCCGTCTTTGAGACTTGCCGGCTACTCATAAAGGCGTGTAGTGCCCCATTCACTCTGTTCCCCGCATTTACTCTTCTAACAATATCTTTTTCATATTTCCCATCTCTCGTAAACAAAGTTCCCAAATATACAAACTCATTCACCTGTTCGACTTTTTCTCCTCCAATCACAATATCACATGCTGTCGTGTATTCATCCCTCTCAAATACCATTACTTTCGTCTTACCAACATTCATTTTCATCCCTTTCCTTTCAAAAGATTTATGCATATTTGTTACCATCACCTGCAACTCGTCCGCCGATGATGCAAGTAGAACTTGATCATCAGTGTAAAGCAGACATTTGATGAGTAACTCATTAATCCTTATACCGCATTCTCATTCTTTCAAATCTTTGAAACAGCTATCCATGAATAGGTGAAACAACCACGCTGATGCTACACATCCCTGTCTAACACCCTTTTGGATGCTAAACCACTCGGTGTATGACCCGTTAATCCTCACGCAAGCTCTGGAATCCCTATAAAGAGATTTCAGTGCTTGAACAAATTATAGGTAAGTACAAAATGGTTGTTAATGGTGAATGGTCGAATGCTATTTTTATTTTGTAATTAGTTGGTGTGTAAATAGACTTTAAGCTGAAAGCAATGTGTCAAGAATAGTTAATAATAATATCGTGGGACATTATTCACACACGGCCATCTGATCCCAAACTAAGCAGAGCTTGTACTATGGAAACCAGATAACTGATATACTACATATACTATTTTTTCTCATTTCCACTGCATTTATTATACTTTTTCTGCCATACCCAACTTTCACTTCCATACATTAAAGTTTGCACTAACACTCCATCTGCACGTGTTCATACAGTTTTACCCGCGTTATATTTAGCATGACTTTCTCAGAAAACAAGACTTAAATTGCCGCCTATAATTATCGAATAGCAAAGTTTTGATTGAGTGTAACGAAAACAAAAAAATAATATTATATGTTAACTAGCTGAGCCTCGCGGTGTTACCCGCGTTAAATTTAAAAAAATTCTTTGCTATAAACCTTCCGGGCCCTTCAGAGCCCGAGACCTTTCCAACGAATGCAAAACCGTGGAAATCGGTTCGTGCGTTCTGGAGTTATAGCGTCAGGAAGGAAAACCGGATTTATTTTTATAAAGTAGATAAATTCAAAATGAATGTGACCCCAAACTAGGTAGAGCCTGTATAGTCTGTACTATGGCTACTAACTATATCTAAATTCATACCTACCTTCCTACCTACCCAGACACTGAACAAATAATTGGGCTCATCGCACAAAGAATGTCCTGGGTTTGCATCGAACCCACGACCTCAGTGTAGGTCACAAAGTTCTAGACGAACAGGCCTGTTAATAAATATACTAGGATTTTTCTATTGAATATAATTTCATGTGCTTTAATAATACTAATAATAATATATATCCTGAGACATTTCCACTCGGCCATCTGATGCCAAACTAATCAAACCAGATAACTGTTATACTAAACATACCACTTTTCTTTTAGAAATACATACTTGTATAGATAATTCCACCCAGGGGCTCTATTTTTTTTTATATATATCAGAGGGCGACAAACGGGCAAGTGAGTCACCTGATGGTAAGTGATTACCGCCGTCCATGGACACTCGCAACACCAGAGTTGTCGCGGGTGCGTTGCCGGCCTTAAAAAGTCAGCAAACAAGTGTTGCGGTTAGTTCTTTTGTTGGATATAGACCTTTCCTCCAGTCTTTACCACTCGTCTCTGACCCTACCGATTGTTTGCCAGTCATCTCCTAATATTTCTGTTATATGCCCTCACACAAGCCCTAAAACATTGCAGTGGGCTGGCCGTGTATTACGATACACAGACAATAGGTAGACGATTAATACTATAAGGAGGAAAGGGCCATTACAATAAAAATGAAGGTAAAATACCCTCTCTTTAAAACTGCCTTGTTGTCTACATATCCAGTCTTTACGAACAATCTAAATAATTGCAACGCCATCTAGTTAACCATGGTGGAACTACAGCCTTCCCTCGGTTACGACAGATGGCGGTGAAGAGACTGAAATAAACACAGATATCTAAACATGGGTAACAAATAATAAAACACGATTAAGCTTTTAGCATTTTTATTTAAAGTTAATAATATTTACAAAATACACGTTCCGTGTACGTTTCTATTCTACATTAGCTTATGTGATATCACGATTAAGGCACAAACACTAAGTACGAATAAAACCGTTTTTTGGGCCGTCACACACAGGAATATCAATTTAAATTATAAAGTCGCTACATGCCGTCTATTGAAACCTAAAGCTCTACAAAAAAACAATAATAGAACTGCGTGATTTAAAATAAGATATCTTGGGATGTATGTTGACATAATTTTCCCATGTGTGACGGTCCTATTCAATCACAATAAATAAAGCAGTAACACGCTATTACGGAATGTTCATCACAGCACACTTTCATCAGGGGACTGGTATTAAAAATTAATTTTTATACTTAATAATTAATTTAAATTAATAACATTTTTTTTTTCGTCAGACTAGTAGTGACTCAAATTCTGATATCTGGTTAAACCAGCTATTTAGTGTCTTCAAAAGTTATGATTGAATCGGAACTTTAAGTGTCTATTAGATGACGTTGAATAGACTATTGTTTTCATAATATGACAGCTCACTAAGGGGCCCTTAAATTGATCCTCGGTGCTTTTGCAACTGGCTTCTCTAGTTGCAGTTCTCTCGTTTTATGAGGCAATAGCCTCTTTACATCATTCTGTCTCCCGCTTTGCTATGGAGGGAAGTGGAACTATTCATTTTCTAACTTCTCTTTTTTTCTTTCTGAATAAATTCGTTGCAGGATCCAAGACAGTTGTCGCAATTCCCCGGGACATGCCTGAGCCTCACCGCTCAGTGTCATTTCATTGTGTGCCACTGTTTATCCTGGCTTACAGGAGTTGCAGTGGTGGGTAAAAGGGAAGGACTAGTCCAGAAAAAAAAATGTTTTAGTAACTAGAAGCTTAATTAATAAGGACGAAGAAGATTACAAAAATCGTATTAATTATTACAAAACGTTAAGTAGGGCGCCTGCTCTCGCAGTATTTTCCGGCTCGTGGTTCTCCACTCCAGAAGACCTAATGTCTTCGCCAGTCGGTTCTACGAATTCAAAAAGTTTAAGGTGAAACAGTTAATGCAGTTTTTTGTGAATTAAACTTCCTCTGCCAACGGCTGTCGCTTCTACAATTTCACTAAAATTGATATGAAAAAGTTTTTTTTTTTATGAACCTGCAATCAGTCATGTGACTATAATCAGGTTGGTTGAAGTAAAATCAGTTTTAGAGGATTAGTGCCACTGCCCCAACTTTCTTCAGTGATCAGGACCATTAGCTCCTTTCAGTCGTTTTATATGATTTCTTATATTTTCCAGAGGATTAGGATGATTTTTCAAGCGATCTGTGTATTTTTCGGAGTAAACTTTAGCTTCTTCAATCACAGTTTTCATGTCCAAGTACTCATGAATCTCTGAGTTGCGAGTGAATCAATTTGCGCCACTTATAGTCATCAATATATTGTTCTGAGCTCAATGAAAAAGTTGATGTAAATTGTGAATTAAACTTTCTGCACCAACGGCCGTCGGTTCTACGAATTCACTAAAATTAACAAGAAAATGTCCATGTAACTTTTGGTTAATCAAACTGTCTGCCGCAATGGCCGTCGGTTATACAAATTCACAGCAAGAAAGTTTCTGATGAGCAGATATTTCCTGGAGTGATGAACGAACCGAAAAACATTGCCTGAGCAGGCGTCCTACAAGATGGACTGATGATGTTTTAAGGGTCGCTGAAAAGGCCTACGCAGACCGAGACGGCATGGCAAGGGATTTTCATTTTTACTTCTTCTTAGCGAGTCGATGGCAATCTAAATTGTGTCCGCCCAGAACTTGGCTACGAGAATCGCATTATGAGTAGCCTCCATCAGTTCTGTAAGCGTGCAGTTGTAAGGGCACGCGCTACATGATAACAGATGTCCCATTCTCTGTGGGACTACACCACATTTGCATTGAAGGCTGCGATCATTGATGTAACCCCACCTGAACAAGTTGTCCCTGCTACGACCAACCTGGGTTCGAAGCCTATTTAATGACTTCCAGGCTAGCCAAGGCAGTTTCCATCCAGGGGCGAGACTTTCAGATGGTGGAACAAATGGTGTAGGCAGTTTTTTACTAATGGACATTCAAACGTATCGATACAGAAATACGGCATTAAATGCTATGCTTTAAAATAGTGCCGCGGCATTGAAAGGGATTTTCATTGCACGGCATTAAAAGACGCGCCACAGGCTCCCGTAGCGGGATAGGTAATGGTATCTAAGCGGCTAGTGTGCGCTGACTCACGGTAAAATCCCTTGCCATGCCGTCCCAGTCTGCGCAGGCCTAAAGTCGCTGAATGCGGGTAGCACAATACCAGCATTTATGGAGATCTTTGGGGGAGGCTTTGCCTGGACAGATCCTCGAAAGATCTCCACAATGCCCTTCGCGGATTCCAGCGACCGAAAAACGTTGAATATGAGTTGAATTTATGTTTCTGATAAAGTGTAAATTATATTCAATAGAAGGTAAGGTTGAACGTAAACCAGTAACAATGATTGAAATTACAATACATAATTATATTCATTATTTTCAGCCGTTTATTGGTAAACAGGCGGTGGACAATACGAGACCACATGAATTTCAACGTTATCTCTTTGGAATAAGATCCAAAATCAATGTAAAATAATATAACAAAGCCTGGTTTAGGGTTAAAAGTTACAAATAAAAATAATATCATATCCTTGGATATTATTCACATACAGCCATCTGATCCCAAACTAAGCTGAGCTTGCACTATGGAAACCAGATAACTGATATATTACATATAACTACTTCTTTCTTTTGTAAATACATACTTATATAGATAATTACACCCAGACTCAGGATAAACAGACATGTTCATGAACACAAATATCTGTCCTGTGTGGGAATCGAACCCACGACCTGCGGCGTGAAAGGCAAGCATTTACCAACCACGTCAACACGCCCGTCAACTCCGTAATAACTAACACGTTCATTGACTAGCATACAACCACTGGACGTGACAATCCCCTGTCACTTAAACAAGCTAAAGCACACAAAATGTTTCACATTTTACAATACACTATAGTTAATTCTTCAATAGATTTATGTGTGTATTGAAAGTTACAGTACAAAGCAGTTATTCAAAATATAAGTCGGCAATTCTGCCGTTTAATGCTAAAAAGCCGTAATGTAGTGAAATTTGCCACGGTTTATACTACTCTGTTCAAACGTAATAAAGTCACTTTTACCTTGGTAATCAAGCTATATATTTCCAGTACAAGCTGATCTCGCGTTGCATAGGATTTCCATTCAATGACAAGTCAGCTTATATTGGAAAGTATAGCTTGGTATGTAGCCGTTTGTACATGCTTTTTAAGTTGGACGGTAGAATTCCACTTTTAATTACATCTTGAACCATTTTATGCATAAAAATCATCGGACCATCAACCGTAAATAAAACTTAGACATTTAATAGAAACACAAATTAGTATAGTAGATATCATTTGCTGTCCTTTCATCTATATATCAAGAAAAAACCAGCCAAGTGGGAGTCCGACTCGCGCACGAAGGGCTCCGTACCAGCTATAAAAACGGCAAAAACGTCACGTTTTTATATGGGAGCACCCTGAAATATTTATTGTACTAAGTTTTTAGTATTTGTTGTTATAGCAGCGACAGAAATACATCTTTCATGAGATACAGTCTGGTGACAGACGGACAGACAGACAGCAGAGTCTTAGTAATAGGGTCCCGTTTTACACTTTGGGTACGGAAATCAAAGAAAAGAGATACCTACATCAACATTTGAGGCGGTAGCAACTCTGCTCCTGATTCTTATAAGTATAATACATATTTACTTTAAAGGTAATTTATATGAAAAAGAGAAATATAAATTAAGCATAAAATAGAAGTAAAGAACGCATTAAGCGCCTTTGTACTCCAAAAAAAATCTCATCCTATCCATTGACCTATATGTAGAATACATATAAGTCAATTATCCTATCCAACGATTTTGAAGATAAAATGTGTGGAACTGATTTCAATATGGAATACATTATTTTTGGTGCACAATCAATGTAACAGTCAAACACAATATTTTGGATCAAATACAATTAGAAAGAGAAAACAACAATCCAACTCATCAACAATATGGACACAACCGAAAGCGGGCTGATAGCAACTCCAGAGTTATGCTTTATCTTCGAAATAATCGAATTCGTAGTATTCTTCACTTTATTCACGAATTTATCCAAAATATCCGATCTCGGTGTAATATCGCAAGCAGTATGACTTATAGCCTCTAACACAGGCGCCGAAAATACTCTGAAATTAACTTCATTCGGGTCCAAAGTTCCATACATCCAGATCGGCATCCTATTTGACAGAACCCACAAGTTATCCTTATAATCCACTTTGATATCGGTCGGATAGATCATTGTATTTTCGTTCATATATATTCTTCCCTGGTTCTTCATCAAGTACTCCTTATTGGAAGTCTTCCAGCAAGCTACAGCGTTGAGATTTACGAGAGAATAGAATAAGACTCCCGTATCCGGGTCCAGGAATGATACACTGCTTTGAGCATTCGGTCCACGACTTCCTAGATGTTTAAAAGCGTTAAAGTTACTGTCCGCAAGAGTTTTGTTCCTCAAATACATTGTGGAGACGGAAAACTCATCGTAACTGGCCATGGGATGGAAATAAAGTGTGCTGAAGTTGTTTTCGTCAGGCTTAGATATAGCGAGACCGAAAATCGCGTCTGTCCAGCTGAAGTTGTAGCCTTTTACGCTGAAGTCGCACGCTAGTGGATCTGGATTGAAATAATGATGGGTGATCCTCCATGATTCATTTGTTTCCCAGGAGTAGACGACGATGGCAGCTTTTCCGAGATCTCCGGCATAGACGAAAGTTTTTGCGCAATCTATATCTTCAACAGCTATATTGGCGAATCCAGAATCTTCTCTGACTTGGTCCTCTGGGAAGACAAATTTTCGTAGAAGATTGTCAGTTTTCAGATCGTAAACGATGAGGGAAGGTGGATATTTTGTCGTGTTAGATTCCAAATTTCCCATTTTTCCGTTATCGAGGACCCAGAGGCGGCCGCACTTGTCAGCTCTGACGCGGAATGGAGAGATGATCTCGGGGGGCTTCCCATCTGAGCCCGTGTTGTGCGCTGCCCAGTTCGGGTACGGAATCAATTTCGGTGAATTTGTTGAGTTGTCTGGAAATGAGAAAATTGCATATGTTATTTCTAGCATGATATTACTTTACAACACGTGTAGCTAAAAATCCTAAAGAAGGGCCAACAAAGTATAAATGTGCAGCCCGAGATAAGAACTTGATCTCATTGTGTTTCAATATGATAATATCTTTTTAATCATCATTCAAATCTTACTATAATAATATTATTATAACGATAATATCTTGGGACATTAATCACACACGGCCAACTGATCTCAAACTAAGCAGAGCTTGTACTATGGAAACCAGATAACTGATATACTACATATACTACTTTCTTTTGTAAATATATACTTATACATATATATATTACACCCAGACTAAGGACAAACAGACATGTTCATGCACACAAATATCTGTTCTGGGTGGGAATTGAACCCACGACCTGCGGCGTGAAAGACAAGCATTTACCAACTTCGACAACAGGCCCGATATAGTTCCATCCAGTTCTAAATGCCTTGATTTACTTTTATTTTAGTAGCGTTATTGTTTGTATAGAACGCCAGCACATCCAGCTACTCCAATCTGTCAAATTTCTTTTATTGATTTTCAACTTTATCACATAAGCATAAGGTTCACTTTCAATTGAGGAAATTTGACAGATTGGGGTAGCTTGATGTGCTGGCGTCTGTACAATATCATAATTAGTTTTCCCTTTTGTGTGCTTTTATATACGTATCAAAACATCTATTGTGTTTCCTTCCATTATGAATGTTTCTATACCTAATAATGCTTTTATAATATCCCGGGACATTATTCACAGACGGTCATCTGATCCCAAACTAAGCAGAGCTTGTACTACGGAAGCAGATAACTGACATACTTAGGTACTACTTATATAGATAATTATATCCAAAATTTGGACCAACAGACATGTGCATGCACATAAATATCTGTCCAGTGCCTCTAGCACGAGTTCCTGCAGTTTACTTACTCGATCACACGTACAGTTTCCTCCCATACATTGAGCACCAGCGCCTCTCGCGGAAACTATTAAGAACTAAAACTCTGGTGCTCAATGTATGGGACGAAACTGTACGTGTGATCGAGTAAGTAAACTGCAGGAACTCGTGCTAGAGGCACAGGAGAGCTACCGCCTAATTCGCTAGTCAACGTGACCGTGATCGGTTTAGATGAATAATAAAAAATTACTAAACCATTCGTTCAATCGGCTTCAACGTTGAAACTTCCGGACTATTTATGCCGTCACATGTTCTCATAGAAGTCGATTAAACTAATGATTTAGTCATTCGAACGGATGGAAATCGAACCCACCACCTGCGGAATAAAAGGCATATAGATAATTGTCTTCATCAATCCAACCCATTATTACTATGAATGATCCATCCCTACCTTAATAAGTAGTGATATATTCGCAAGACTGAACCTACTTATTAAGTTACACGTTGCAATTGCTCCGTGATTCAAATGACTCATAATCGATTGTAGTCATTACCCCACATAACTGGTCCATTAAATAATGTCCAAAACCAATAGGTAATTGTTATAAAAGCCTTCGGTTCATTGTTATAGTAAAACAACTAATTAAATAGAATAATGGGGGCGGAAACTCTTAGAATGTGGGTTTTGTATATAAAAATTTGTTTATTGCGTTTAAACAGGGCTGTCTATGCTTATAAATTATATTGTGATAAGAATCTGGCGTAGTAATTACTGGCTATGGAAAATTTTAGGGGACTAACCTCCTTGAGCAATTATAACTCTGGTCAGCAGGGTTCTCAGTCATTAGGAAGGGTTCTATCTATTTAATTATGTATTTACAAAAGAATGTGTAGTAAAAAGGTAAGGTGTGTAGGAAAGTATGTGTAGTATATCAGTTATCTGGTTTCCATAGTACAAGCTCTGCTTAGGTTGCGGTCAGATGGTATTTAGTGAATAACGTCCCAGAATATTATTATTCTGGGACAAAGAATGATAATGAGCACGAATATTTGTTTCTGAGTCATGGATGTTTTCTATGTATATAAGTATTTATCTATCTATATAAGTATGTATATCGTCGCCTGGTACCCATAGTACAAACTTTGCTTAGTTTGGGGCTAGGATGATCTGTGTGACATTGTCCCCAGATATTATTATTATTATTAAATTCTCTTGCTAAAATCTTTAAGGATGTAGGTGCTGGCAAGCCGTGAGCTCTCTGCTTTAGAGGGTGCTGGTTTGATTCCAGACTGCTCAGTTTATGATTATTATGTTATGTTAATGATGCTATTTTTATTTGTTACTAGCTGTGCCCGCGACTTCGTTCGCGTGGATGTCGGAACTTAACAATGTATTTTTGAGTGTAAAGCGCTGTGGGAGGATACCGAAAAAATTTTTTTCATTTAATTTAGTAGGGGAGGTAGGGGAGGGACGGGCAGTCGGGAGACATGGGCACCCCCCTTTTATTCTGATCCGGTCACAGAGTTCAAATTTTCTCTAATTTGATACTTTACTTTACCGACTGGCAACACTTTTCATCCATAGACTATATGTAATTTCTATCAGTTGTTAAACACAGACACGTTTAAAGGTTATGCAGTCGTAAAAGTGAATATTTTTGGTGGTTTGAAATCGTGTTGAAGAAAAATCTAACCAAAGGTTTGTCTATTTTGAAATATATATCTATTCTATATTTATTAACTTATAAATTAAACTGAAATTCATGCTTAGATATCTAAACAAAAACATGATACCGGTAACTTATGTCGAAAATGTATACAGAGGGAGCAATGGGCATTCTTATGTGAGGGAGGTTTGGGCATGCCCAATCCTCCCTTCTGTATGTTGAGTATAGGAAGATTTACTTAATTTTTTTGCTTTAATTATACCATTTCAATTATTTTTAATTACAGAAATATGTCGATTAAATT
Organism: Pseudoips prasinana; assembly: GCA_951640165.1. Taxonomy (NCBI): domain Eukaryota; kingdom Metazoa; phylum Arthropoda; class Insecta; order Lepidoptera; family Nolidae; genus Pseudoips; species Pseudoips prasinana. Next base: position 7,785,227 of record OX621259.1, on the reverse strand, counting down.
AAAAAAGAAAGGAAAGCGACGAGAAATTCCTAAAGATTTGATATTACGAGCCTTAGAAGAGGTATCAAAAGGATCAAAAATAAAAACAACAGCTGATTAATATCAAATTCCTAGATTAAATTTGCAACTGTAGAGAGAAGCTGGAAAAGAAAGTTCTTAAAAATATAGAGAAGATTATTTAGTATCCACCAGAACTAACATCGAATAGAGTAAAAAAAAGGTAAATGAGCAGTAGTGATTGTGATATAGAAAATTCTTGAGAAACGTCAGAAGAAGAGTTAGATGAAGATGATGTGATAATGATTGACAGATATTCAAATCAATGATTTTGTGCACTATAAATTTAATACAAAAAGACTGTTGTGCACTATGTTGGCCGAATCGAAGACATGATTCATACCATGACTACAAAAAAATATGAGGCTGGGTAAGATAAGAAACACCTTATTTTCCTGAAGTTGATGATATAGCAAGTGTCCCACTAGAAGATATCAAAACTAAATTGCCTGGACATGGAATAAAACCAAACATCGTAGCACTAAGTACTCATTTGATAAACCATTCTGGGAACTACCTAATGTGAGATAAGTTAAGATACAATTTAAGATTTTTTTTATTTGTTGTTAACTTTTATCTTTAGATTCTATTATGGATATAAAGTGTTTTATAGGCCATGCCCAAGCCTCCCACAGGGGGTGTCCAAACCTCCCTATGGCAGGGAGGTTTGGGCACTTGGACTTATTTCCTGAAATTATCTCGTAATGTTAAGACTCATAATAATTTTAAGAAAGTTTTATCTTAGATATCTAGCCAAATGTGTGGTGCAATAAGAATTGGTATTAAATGTTGATTATCAATAAAATTTGATTTTTTATGCATTAAATTGTTAAAAAGTGCCCGTCCCTCCCCTACCTCCCCTACTCCTTTATTTTACCTGTGGAACCATCTGGAGCGTACACAAAAACGTTATTGGGGTTGTTTACGCGTGAAAGAGCTACGTATAGTGTTGACCATGGGAAAAGCATCCAATACTTAGGTCCACCCCCGCAACGGATAATGTCTGGACCTGAGCTTTACTAATTGTCATGGCATAACAGAGACTGACTGGGAATTGCACTCGTTTGAAAGAGAAAGGAAAGTTTTTAGGAATTATCGGTATCCTTGGAGTAAAAACAATATCACCGGCGCCGCAACCTGTTAATATTTCAGCTTCGATAATGTTACAGATTTGTGACTTTGAGCCAAGTGCCGTTACAAAGTTTGGGGGGACATAAATTTCTGAGGAGAATTATTGGTACAGCAATTTTTAAAACTATTTTGTGGGCTGAAAGTCCGGGTGTGCTGAGGGAATCCAAAAATTCTACCGGGTAGTGCGTGGCGTTGTCTTCTTCCATAAATGTATTTATTATTCCATAAATGTATATATTATTCTCTACTATTACCGGACGCATGACTAAATATTTTGAAATTAATTGCCGCAGCTTGGTCATTGTGGGGAGTCAAAATAGCTCGCTGACATAGCCAAGAACCGGCTTGATTTCCCATGTTTGTGGTATCTCCGTACACATAAGAAATTAGCTCCTGCTGTGATGTAACATAAGAACAGAGATTAGCAATCAAAATAACTTTTCCATCTTCTTGTACGGGGTATGTGCCAAGGCCTATTTTTAAAAATAAATTGGAAAACTCCTGTGCATTTTCGCAGCCTCTGACTGATCGGATCCCCTCCTATACTTATAACTATCATTTGAATAGCCAATAAGGACCTGTTGTGACAATTTTCACGTACCCTGTCAGTAATTACCTACCTACCTACCCTACATGGATCAGACTGTGGGATGAACTCACACGTGAGCACGCCACGTGAACCTGCCCGCCTTCCTCAAGTCAATTCCAGCTAACTTGAGAGTTTGACTTTGCGATTTGTTGATGGTTATCGCGACACACTCTTTTATAGGGAACTGCAGTATTTTAAACTGAAAAGGGAGATCATTTGGCACTGACGGAATACGTGACACGGACACTGTTTCTCCCTGGGCGGATCCAGGCATAATAGTAGACTCTATAACACGATGCAAAGTTTTGACTTGAAGCCTCGTGCCGTTGCAAAGTTTAGGTGGTTTCAAATTCCTCAGAACCACTATAGGTATACCCACACGCAACATACATCCCCTATTATGCGCCCTTAGGGGTGGAAATTCCTAAAATCCTGAAATACATATTTTTTATTTTTAACGGAAAGGCCAAATACCAATTTTCATGCTTTTCACTTAAAAAAATTATACACTTTTCATACAAACTTACAACCCCTATTTTACGCCCTTGGGGTGGAATTTCCAAAAATTCTAAAATATTTATTTTTATTTTTAGCTGAACTACTAAATATAAGTTACAATGCCTTTAACTTAAAAAAAATACGGAATTTCATATAATCTTTCATTCTCTGTTTTACCCCCTTAGGGTTAGTATTCAAAAACCCCTTCCTTAGTGAATGCATACGTCATAAAAAGTACCTACCGGCAAAATTTCAAGTCTCTAACCCCAGCCGTTCAGGCTGTGCGTTGATATGTCAGTCAGTCAGTTTCCTCTTTTACATAGGTAGGTATATAGATTTGTGCTGAGAAAATTATGAGAGACCGGGTTAATTTACTACATTCAAATACATTCAATCGGACAGGCTCAATAAAATTCGAATCGTCTGTACATTCGCGTTACAAACGAATTGACAATAGACACAAACTTTCGATCGATTGACATTATAATTTAAAATTAAAGTATAACAAATCCAACCTTGTACATAATTCAATTTGCCCAAAGAAAACAGAATATTTTAATAACCAATTTTGGACAACGACATACTTCTAGCCAACCAAGACCTTATTTCGAAACAATTCGGAACATTCAAAGCCCTACGTAACTCATGCAATTAGCAAACACGGGCAAATCTTAACACCGCGGGTCAAAAGCAATGCACAACGACATCTATCAAAATAAAAATTAACTATCAAGCACAACGACATGTATCGAAATAAAAATCAACTATCAATAATTTAAAATTAAATTATAACAAATCCAACCTTCTCCATAATTCAATTTGCCCAAAGAAAACAGATTTTTTTAATAACTAATTTTGGACAACGACATACTTCTAGGCAACCAAGACCTTATTTCGAAACAATTCAGAACATTCAAAACCCTACGTAACTCATGCAATCAACAAACACGGGCAAATCTTAACACCGCGAGTCAAAAGAAATGCACAACGACATCTATCGAAACAAAAATCAACTATCAACCTAGTTCATTCAGAAAAGAGATGTCATAATATGCACAATGACATCTATCGGACAGTTTAGTTCAACTATAAACATTAGTTCATCTTGAAGTACCGAAATGTGTGTTATTTTTCTCCATGATTATTTTAAAATCTAATATCTTTTGATAGACTGCACCGATTGCAATAAAACAAAAACTAAATGTTACCTCAAGTTACGCTCAATCGGTGTGTATAAAAGTTATCTACATTGCTTTCGTATATTTTACGTGATACCCGAACATATAAACAGACAAACAGACAAAAATTCTAAAAATGCTGGAAATGGGTTCTATTGGTTGTCCTTTAATACCCTGGCTATTTTTTTTGGATTTTCTTTTGATGTACAAAAATGATTTTTCTACAGATTTATTATATGTATAGATAACTACTGCCAGAGGACAAACGCCTTAAGAATATATAGGAGCAATATGTGCATCTACGTAAATATTACAATTTTTAGTAGGGAATTTTTCAGTGTAGATGTTTGCGGTGTTGTAAAATCGATTAAGCAGCCATTACTAGATGCTCTTTGTTTTTAAAATTTTCGCCATTTGTACACATTTTAATATATAGTCAACTGGTGACACAGCTGGTGCAATCCATGCCGAAACGTCGCGTCGGGTAACCTAAAGGTAATGATTTGCCTTAAATTGATATCGCGATTGAGACCCGTATCCACAGTAAAATAGATGCTATTTTCCTATACTAATCTATCCGTAGATATGACAGTATAAGAATAAACAAATTAGGCAGAGCTTGTACTATTGCAACCAGACAACTGAGAAACTTACTTATATATTCCTAAATACATACATATACCTATAGATAAACTACAACCAGACACAGAACAAATAATCGTTCTCATCCCACAAATTTGCTTGTTGTGAAGTTACGACTGCTGGCTCAGCAATGAGGGTCACTAATCACTAGACCAGCAGTTCAAAAAATTTTACTAATGCTATAATAAATAACCTATTTTCAACCGCCTTTGGTAGGCGCCTATTTTTTTGTGGCTGCGTTTTCTGTGGCTTTTTCTTAAGTTATTTTCACAGCTAAAAAACAGCAAGATTCAGTTTTGTTTATCAAGTTTAAAAGACATCGCAACTTTTGCTTAAAGCATTAGGGCATCGAAGTACTGGTTGGACCCCTGTCGAAAGCAATAGCTAGCTTCCTTGCTGGTTAATTAGCTATAATAAAAATAACTTCAGGAAAAGCAACAGGAAACCTTTTTTCAAATTGCGCTTATAATTTTTATAACTTTAGATATAATTGTGTGTTCATTGTCATTAATTTATATAACCTTTTTATTGTTTACACACAATTTATCGTTAATTTAGTTATTTTATTGTTTATTGCTATTGTTTTGTTTAAGATTCTTTTAATAAATAATTAACATCAGACAATCTACAAGGGATAGCTTGATATAGCTAGATGTGCTGTTATCTGGACTTAGATGATGAATGAAATCTGGCGAACCTTGATCTTCACTAATATTGAAGCTCACATGTTAGTTCTGCAGCGAATATTTAGAACTAACAATAGTCCTACTATAATATTATAAACGCGAAAGTTTGTGAGTATGGCTGTATAGGGGCATGGATGTTTGTTAATCTTTCACACAAAAACTATCTACTGAACAGATTTTGATGGAGCGTTGTAGTAATATAGCTTATATAGCCGAATAACACAGGCTAGGTATAATTTATAAAGTTTAAACCGGATGAGGCCACCGGGTATATCTCGCACTATACTTACATAATAGTATGTTTTATATTTAGTTATAGTTATAAAACATGTAACTAAATTAACGCAAATCCTGAAAATAGTTTGGTCAGAATCGAAACTGAATTGATTTATATCATTTTTAATATAGGTACTTTTTTATTCCAAAATAATTAAAGCTACGGGAATTATTGTCATATTAACCATGTACAGTAAAAAGAAATTAAAATAGACCGTAGGTAAGTCAAAGTAATAAGACTTTTAAAATCGCAGTTTTATTAGTAATCTACAAATTCCATCATGCAATACAAAATAAAGAAAAATAAACTTTATTCCAAGAAACTAATTTTAGTACATAACAATGCATATACATGTTAAATAAAAAATTCAGTGTATTTATTATGATTGCAACATAATATTCTAATTTAATTCTGTAACCTGAAGAATATTTTTGAAGCACATTTTTATTGTAAAACAATCCTCGACGGACGAGACTGGATCCTGCAACACAGGGTATCCTAGTGCGGGTTCCAGTGTCACCTTAAATATCTAAGTGCAACCATATATGAAAAAAAATTTTTTTTTTTTTTTATTGGTGTGTTTGTGGGTGTGCGTTAAAAACTTTTAGATATAACATTTAATTTATGATTTTGTAGTGTGTAGAAAGTGTAGTGTGTACACTACAACACACTACAATTTCGTTACTTTGCTAGCTTATATTAAGTTATTGTCAAACTTAAATATTTAATTACCGAATTTTAAAGTTTTACTTGTAATTCACTACTTCTTATCTGAATGGTTTTGTCTATATTAAGGTAAGAATTCCATATTATTATTATGAAGGACCTTGTGTTTACAACGACGGTCGCGCTTTAATGATACCACCGGATCCGATGCGCCCCAACTGAGAAGACCCAGCGAGTAAAGCTTTATACGGGCCTGTTGGCGTGGTTGGTAGATACGCTGCCTTTCACACCGGTGGTCGTGGGTTCGATTCCCACCCATTCCCATTCCCAGTAAATTATCTATATAAGTATGTATTACAAAATAAAATAGTATATATATATATATATATATATATATATATATAGTCCTCCTTATCGATTTCGAAAACGGCGACCCTTCGAAATCACCTTCTTTGGTGTGCCCTTAGATGGCTAGCTAGACCGAACTTAGTTTTAAATACTCGGTCACAACTAGGACAATAAAGTTGGCCTGCCATGTTGTATGTATACATATAGGTGGGCTTAGGCTTCTCTTTGCGTACTCGGCGTTTCTCAGTTAACGATTTGTGGCGCTTTTCTTCGAAACAACTTATGCATTTGTGAATAGTAGAGCGCCAAGACGACCTGTGTAAAGCGAGCCTCTCCCAATCTGTAGGGTCAATAGCGCAAGCGTTTAGATGCCTCTTGAGTACTCAAAATAGTATATGTAGTCACTCAAAATAGTATATGTAGTATATCAGTAATCTGCTTTCCATGGTACAATCTCTGCTAAGTTTGGAATCAGATGACCGTGTGTGAATAATGTCCCATTATATTATATATTATTATATACTAACCTTTCAGATTAATGTAGTTCAAACTGGCAGGCACTCCAGACTTCCACCTCGGCACAGTTATAAACAGTTTATCTTCATAAATCTCCAAGCCCATAGGGATGTTGTTTGCTGGCACGAAAGTCTCAGTCAATATTGCCTGTTGCCGAGCCTCAGGAGTGGGGAAATCATAGTCCAGCTGCTTCCACTCGTAGACGATATGCAGCTGGTCCATGCAGCCGCAAAGGTATACCAGCTGAAGAAGGATGAGGGCTCCGATGCCCCTCATTTTGGAGACCTGGAATTAGGAGAAAAATTTGGTTATGACAATGTAGTAACAGGAAAACCCTAAATTGGCGAGCATGTAATAATAATGATAATGTCCTCCGAGCCGAATTTCGGCCACGGCGGCCAGACTCAATAGAGATTAGCCATCTGCGCGGGACATATTGTAGTGCACAAGTGTGTGCTCCAACACAGGTGCACTGTTTATCTATAACTCTCATGATGTTGGGACGCCTAGCGACACGACCGGATAGAGGTCAGGCACAGGCCCGACGGCTTTACGTGCTCTCCGAGGCACGGGGGTAAAATAGCGCCAACTTCTGGCTGATACTGAGATGGTCATGTTTGTTTGGTATGTATGTGTGTTCAGGAACAAACATGTTCCTGAACACAGACGCTGTTATATACTTACACACTTATATAGATAACTAGCGGCCCGGTACGTGCTTCGCTACGCTTTTAAGTATTAGTACAAATTGTTTGTATATGGGAGTATAGAAAGATGTTGATTCTACACTTTTTGAAGACTTTTTTAAAATTTTCTCTACGTACAAACCTTCCCTGAACTTCCACGAATAATTCAAGACCAAAATTAGCCAAATCGGTAAAGGCGTTGTTGAGTTATAAAATTACAACGAAAAGTGGCATTGATTTTTATATATATAAGATACAACCAGACTCTTGAGTCTGGGTGTAATTATCTATATAAGTATGTATTTACACAAAATAGTAGTATATTAGTTATCTGGTTTCCATAGTACAAGCTCTGCTTAGTTTGGGATCTGATGGCGGTATAAATAATGTCCCAGGATATTATAATATTCCCAATATTGGCTGTAGGTTTTGACATACACACATCAACAAAGTCTAGGGATACGTTATTTTGAAATCAAACATGGCTTTATTGTTTAAAACCTATTTAGTTTCCTTAAAAAGTTTATTTACAGATTTAAACCTTGTCTATTCTTTATTCAAAATTTAAAAATTAAAATGAGAAACAAATGAAAACACGCAAAGCACAGCGCAATCTTGAGTTGTATCTAATTTCAAGAAGTTGCATTAAAATTTTTTTTGCGTGTTAATTGAAGAAAACCTGATAAATTGTTTTATTTTCTTTTCTCAATTGGTTGTGTAAGCTTTTTAGCGTCATGCCACGCCATCATTTGAGTCGAGATGAAATGTTACGGGCAGTTGGCATGTTACAAAACGGTGCTATTCAACGCGTCGTTGCTGAGTCTCTGGGCACAAGCCAAAATGTGGTATCCAGGCTGTGGTCACGTTATCGCGCTACTGGAGATGTGGCAGAACGGCACACAGGTAGATATCGTGTTACCACTCAGAGACAGGATCGATTTCTCCAAATGACCGCCAGAAGACTACCCAATATCACAGCGATGCAACTAGTGCAAAGGCTCCAGGAGGGTCAGCAGCTGCTGGTGAGCGACCAAACCGTGCGAAGGAGGCTGCATGAAGTTGGTCTTCATGCTCGCAGACCGCTACGAGTCCCAGCGCTGCGACGTGGCAATCGCGGTAGGCGACTTTTATGGGCTCAAGAACATTTGACATGGAGTGATCAACAATGGTCATTGGTGCTGTTCACTGATGAGTCCCGCTATGGATTTCATCCAGATTCGAGACGAACACGCGTTTGGAGAACTCCAGGCAGGGTCAGCCGTCTCCGACATCCACAGGAAGTCCACTCTTACCAAGGCGGGACAATTATGGTGTGGGCAGGAATACGAATCGGCGGACGAACCCAACTCATTTGGATTCAGGGCAGCATGACTGCCCATAGATACCGTGAGGAGGTAGTAGAACGTGTCATTGTCCCGCTCAGGGCCCTAACGGGGCAAGAATTTCAGCTCATGCATGACAATGCACCTTCCCATACAGCGCGGCTGGTGAGGGCCGCCCTTCGAGAACACGATGTTCAGGTATTAGATTGGCCTCCACAGTCGCCAGACTTAAACCCAATTGAACACGCCTGGGACATGTTACAGCGAAGAGCATTGAGGGATTTTCCGCCCAACTTGACAACAGAAGAACAACTTTTCGAACATTTAAAAAGAACTTGGGACTGCATACCCCAGCAAGACATTGACACCTTAATTTTAAGTATGGAAAATCGTTGCCGCTGTGTGATTAATGTTAGAGGAGGAAATACCGATTACTGATTATCAGATTTGGTAAGATTTTTATTCATTTAATTCGATTGAATAATTTTATAAGAATAAAATGTTTTTGTTCACTCAGTAATTTTCTATGGCTTAATTAATTTAAGACTTTTATTAATTAGAAAAACAAAATCGCATCGTGTTGTTAATGTTTAAATATCGGCCATGAAATTATCTTTAATTCTTCCATTTACAGTCATAACAAAATGTTTATAGTTTTCTAGATAATCAATGAAATGTTCAATATCCCTAGATTGTGTTGATGTGTGTATTGTGTCCACACTGATATACCTTTATCGAGGTAGTACAACCAGATCGTCATTAGTGCCCTACGGCAAATGAATGTCTTCCGGTACACCTTGACCCAGCTAATTACGAGCTATAATTTGGAGCAATTGCACAGTGGCCCACAGAATCCAACTGAACCGAGGACACCTAATAGATAAAATCTATACATATAATAAAATAGTAGGAAAGTCAAAACTGTAAATTGAATATTTTTTTTAAAGGATCCTTGGGGTTCGTTCTGCAATAGATATCGAAGCCAAAAATATAGTTTTTAGAATTTTTGTCTGTTTGTCTGTATGTATGTCCGGGCTAAACTCAAAAAGTACTGCATGGATTTACAAATTTTGCATGAATATTACCAAGAGGGTTGGTCAACATATAGGCTATATTATCACGCTACCACCTACGGGGGAGGAGCTGTGTCCATTTATAAAGTTTAACGCGGGTAAAACCGCGGGGCACAGCTAGTAGAATATAATCACACTAATACTACAAAGGCGAAAGTTTGTGAGTATGTATAAACATACATACTCACAAACTTTCCGTCTATATTTGAAGAATTACCAAACGGTAATTGTTCAAATATAGACGGCTGGAGCGATAAAAAAAAATTACTATGGAGTTAACTGACACCCTGGATTAACACATAGTCTATAATTTATAAAGTTTAAGGCGGGTAAAACCGGGGGCACAGATAGTATCAATATCTATCATTGGCGTGGTTGGTAGATGGCCTTTCACGCCGCAGGTCATGGGTTCGATTCCCACCCAGGATAGATGTTTGTTTGCATGAACATGTCTGTCTGGCCTGAGTCTGGGTGTAATTATCTATATAAGTATGTATTTACAAAGGGCAAAGTAGTATATGTATTATATCAGTTATCTAGTTTCCATAGTAAAAGTTCTGCTTAGTTTGGGACCACAAATCTTTATTTGTATAAATGTTGTGAATACAGGTGTTATTGTTTACATTACTTAGGTTTCACACATCTATACTATAATGTTATATAGAGGTAACGTTTGTGAGTTTGTGACGTTGTAAGAGGTAATCTCTGGATCTACTGAACCGATTTTCAAAATCATTTCACCAATAGAAAGCTACGTTATTGTGGAGTGTCATAGGCTATGATTCATCATCATAATTTTTATTTAACCCGAACTTTTAACCCGAAGTATTACGCGAGACAAACGGGCAGGGACAAATATATATTTATAACGCGGAACGAAGTCTGCGGGCACTGCTAGTTTGCCATATTGTACATGGCATACAAATAGCAGTGTGTGAATAATGTCCCAGGATATTATTATTTCAGATAATGTGATATGCCGTGTTGAAACCGGTAGTAGAGACACCCGCTGAGTTTGTTTCGCTGGGTCTTCTCAGTTGGGCGCATTGGATCCGGTGGTAGCATTAAAGCGCGACCGTCGTTATAAACACAAGGTCCGCCATAATGATAACATTTAATTCGTACCTTAATATAGACAGAACCATTCAACAATATGTAGTAAAAATATAGCTAAAATTTAAAATTTTGATAGTTAAACCTACACATGATCCTTGACAATAACTTAATTTAAGTTAGTTAAATATCGTTACTGTTATAAAATAAATCTCATTGTAAATTATTTCCTACAATCCGTGTACCTAAATATCTATATGTACAGACACCACCACATCAAGCTACTGCTATCTGTCAAATTTCCCCAATTGAAAGTGAACCTAATGCTTATGTGATAAAGTTGAAAATCTATAAAAGAAATTTGACAGATTGGGGTATCTGGATGTGCTGGCGTCTGTACCTAGAAATAATTATAAATTAATTATATATTACCACGAATAATAATATGTTCTGACTATTTACAAGCGCTTTTTTAAAGTCTACGTGAATAAAAACCTTTTTTATTTTATATTTATTTTATTATTTTATGCATTCTAAATAGGGAGATAAACAGCACTAAATAGACAGACACTTAATAAGTATTAATAATAATAAGTACACCTTCATTGCGTCAAATAATTCACAATATTGATACAATATTTAATTTACAATATGACACTTCTTAAAATTTAGGTCGAAGTAGCACACCGCCTCTTCGTGACGGAAAATTAATAGAATTCTATTCAACTAAAACTCAATATTGCATATTAATTACAATAATAAATAAATAACTGCGCACGCGCTGACAAATCGAAAGGAACGGAAGCCGGACCTTGAAAGAGGCCAGAGCATTTTTCCAACGGCCTCGTGTGTAGGAAGTACATAATATTGGGCTCAGAGGCCAGAGGACATATGTCATGAATTATATAGCTTGTACCAAGAAATATATTGGTACTTACTTATTTATCGTATGGATTACCCTTATGTCTGTCAAAGTCAAAGTCAAAAATCATGTATTCCGTAAAAAAATTACATTTATGTGGAATCGTAATTTTTTTTACCCTACCGTGCAATGCATGACGTGGCAACTACTGAGAAACACTGCCAGAAAACTCAGTAGGAATCCTTTTTTAAAATAAAATATACTTGAGATTAATTACAATCATGTGTGTTGACTCAGAACAACTCAAACCCAAGCACTTTTGTCACTTAAATAATCAGAACTTTTGTAATATGCCCTGCTACACAATTTGGCTTTAATAATTCTTTTAAACTTATTCGTAGGCAAGTCTCTAATATCATTGGGAAGTTTGTTATAGAATCTTATTGGTCAAGCCGCCCAGTAGGACTCTGAAATGAAATGAAATTTATTCAGCACTTGGGTGTTAACATACACTTGTACTTGTCAAGGTCACAATGCAGTACATAAACATAGTGGATAGTATAAAATGTACAAAAAAAATTAATTAGTCCGTCCGTGCGGTTTGTTTTATCGCATATATTTTCTGAAATCCTTAAATAAATAACAAGTTACTAATCTATTATTTTGAAATTTAGTTCTACTATATTAAAATTAAAGAATGGAAGACTAAAGCAAAAGACGAAATTCTAAATGAGGGTGTGATCACATGCACGGGATCACCGATCACGCGTTAATGGGCCAAAGCGATCCTCGCCGCTGAGGAACCTACCCTAGCTAGCCTGCGGCTTTCTCTAGCTACCTAGCTACTCTGACTTGGGTTATCGACTGTTGTCTAATGACTACAAGAGGGATTAAAAACTTAATGTGTGTCATACATATTATAGATAGATCACACACAGCGACAACACGGATAATAATCCTACTAATATTATAAAGGCGAAAGTTTATCAGTGTGTATGTTTGTTACTTCTTCACGTCTAAACGGCTGGAGCGATTTTAATAAAATTTGGTATGGAGTTCGCTCACAACCTGGATTAACACATAGGCTATAATTTATAAAGTTTAAAGCGGGTAAACCGCCTGGCACAGCTAGTAATATATACTGCTAAGCAAGAGGTCGTGGGTTCGAACCCAGGACAAATCATTGTGTGATGTACGCGATTATTGGGCCGGTTAGCGTTTCATAGTACAAGCTCTGCTTAGTTTGGGATCAGATGGCCATGTGGTAATAATGTCCTAGGATATTAATTCGTTTGATAAGCTGCGAACAACTGTTTTACGTTTTACACTGTTTTAAGTAATAAAAAACTCGAAACCTTGTAAAGTTTACGTTGTTTGAGTGTGTAGAGTCGTATTCAGGACAGCTAATTAGATAACTACCTATTTAGACGGCAAGAGCTTGTATAACTAATGACTTCAAGAATTTCTCACTTTGGCTAACAAGTTTAACTAGTAAGGGATGGATTTATTTTTTTACTATCAATGGTATTACTGCTGTCGAAGTGTATAAGAAAATCAGACTTTAATGTCTAACGCCCGAAATTAATAAACGATCCTAATCCATTTTATGCTATCTACGATAGCAATTTCGATCCATTTGTCTATTAAATCGTTAATGTCTGTTGTTTTTAAAGTTTATTTTTTTTTTTATTTTTATGTTGTTTGTAATCTGTGACGTCAATTCACCAAACCGGTCCCAACGGAAGATCAGCGTTGGTCGTAGGACCAGCATTAATGCTGAGTTGGAGCCGATTTGTAACAATGGCATTTAAGTTTTATCCCACTCATTCTGTTACTTTGTTGTTTAAATGTTAGTGTTACGAATAAATTTATTTTCTTTCTTTCTTCTTTCTTTTCTAAATCGTGCCAATAAAGCATCCACAGATTGAAAAAGCAATCTATCCGAACGAGCGATCTTTGGGAGGACGGATCATAGAAAGAGATAGGCCTCTGTACTAAAATGACAGGTTGCACGTGCCAATAACCGATCCATTAATTTTGACATAAGCTTAGATAGCCAAAACAATCTAAAGTTGCAATCCTAGAAATTCGGTGGATTGACGATTGATTCTACAGATAAAATTGGTGAAATAGTTCATTATATTCCAAAATGGCTTTGCATATAAATAATTAATAATAAGAACGTGGGTTCGAGTCCCGCGCCGGACAACTATTTGTGTGACCCATTTATAGTTGTTCTGAGTCTGGATGTAATTTGTGTCCGTCTATTATATGTTTGTAAAGTACCCCGCCACACAGGGATTAGATTTCCTAGTACGGGCGGTGTCTTTTTAAAAACAAAAAATAATTGGTTTAATTTTTCTGCGTTACATAGGTATTATATTATTGGAGATATTATCATTATTTCTTTGTTCCGTGCGTAAATAATGTCCCAGAATATTATTATTATTTTATGTCACCTTGTCACGGTGATAACATTTGAAGTCAACTCAATATCGAGTCGCTGTGACAGTTATTAAGATTAGAATGTTGTTTAAAATCGATTTCAATAAGAATTAAGAATATATACGAAGGTACCTATGTTACGGTTTTTTTCGTGAACCTGTTAGTTGTTAGTAAACTGATTCCGAGCGAGGTTTCTTATTTTTATTCGATAGGGTATAATTTCGGAACGATCCTGTACCTATTACAATAAATCAAATCATTTTGGGTATTACAAGATCACAGATAATAAAATAAGTTTCACCAAAAGCTGTCTAAGAAGGCGTCTGAAACATACAATAGTAACTTAACAAAATACCATAATAAACTACTAAAGAATGTAAAAAAACAATCGAAATTGAACAGACGACTATATTTCTTCTTTCGAACCACTTTCATGATATCGTTTGGACTTTGATTTAGTATTTGGCAAACCGTCGTCGATGCGATTTTTTTGACGTCCTCGTTGTGTCTATGACACCGCAAATTTCTTTCTCATTAGAGAATTGGGCTTGTTCGAGTTTGCTCAGCTTTTGTTCTAGTATTTCATTCTTTAACCTAAGGCTTTTACAAGTGTTCACTACATCCCTGCATTGATTATCGATTAATTTAAAATACAGTTTGCTTAAGAATTACAATAATGACAATAATTTTGTTTTACAAAATAATGTGTAAAAAACATATGCAATAGAGAAAATGTCAAAAGTTGTTGTAATTAAAGGCCTATGCACACCACTTTTTTTAAACGCGCCGTTGACGCGTGTTTGTACCAGTCAGGCTGATTTCATAGTCGCGCCGGCGCCGCGGCGAGCGAATCACACTAGATAGTAGTTGCGTTTCATAATCTCGCAGTTCTAACGCGCCGCCGCGCAGATAACACGCCCGCCGTCGAGCTCCTCTACTGGCAGTTAGCGTTGCAGAGTGACGCGAGACGCACGCGCTGTTGCGTACACTTAAATAAAACGTAATGCTTTTTGTTAAAACTGGCCTTTGTAAAAAATGTAACTATCTTCCCGTAAATCGGAGAACGATGTCACGAAGGCGCCTCTCAGTAACCTTATGGCATTGAACGGAGTAATTTTCAGTCTTCTACGACGACGTCGCTGTTGGACTCTTTTCCATAAGAAATAAATAGCTAATCCTCTTAGTCAGTTTGTCTCCATGATGACGATTGTACACAACTGTACATTGCAAAGAAACGCGCGATGTTAAAACTTGTTTCAGATGGTCCGCGCGTCAAGCGCGCGCTGTTGAAACGCGCTGGCCAAAAGCGCGCGCCGCGCGCGTCACTCTGAAATCAGCCTTAGGGTAGCGCAGACAGAGAGGAGCGCAGTGGAGAGTATTTTATTAAGGCACTAAAAAATCAACTTTAGAGCTATAGGAATAAAGTGCATATATGCTTGAACCTGCTCGCGCACCTTGACAGCTGCTCGCGCAGGTTCGCGCATCCTAATGTTCAAGCATACATGCACTTTATTTAAATAATTTTAAAGTTGATTTTCTAGTGCCTTAATAAAATCCTCTCCGCTGCGCTCCTCTCTGTCTGCGCTCACCCTTAGAGGCAGGCGGCGCGCAGCTCTATAGGATAAAAGCGCGCGTCGACGGCGCGTTTACAAAACGTGGTGTGCATAGATTCTAAATGTCAATAAATAAAATAAAATAGATTCAATTTTCGCTCAAATTAGATTATTGTCATTTAAGAAATGGTGGAAATAAAGAAATGTATATATTTTAACCCATTAATTATCATACAAAATACAATATGTATATAAGCAAGGTGGCTATTTCTTTCTTTAAAGACACCGCCTGCCCTTGGGAATTAATCTCTGTGTCGCGGGGTACTTTACAAACATATCATAGACGGACACAAATTACATCCAGACTAAGAACAACTATTTATGGGTCACACAAATAGTTGTAGGGCGCGGGACTCGAACCCGCGACACGAACCGGCGAGGCGACTGTCTTAGCCGCTGCGCCAAACGTGCAGTCATATTTATGTTATACCTTGAATATGTTCTAGGACATAAAGTGGTTGAACCTCCAAGGACAAGCACATAAACTCCATAATGACGACTTGCAGTCGTAACGTACAATTTATCCTTATATAACTCATCCTATATTGTAGTTTTAATACCCGTATTCATAGCTTGTTTATCCTTCCTTAAATAGTATAAAAAGTCGTGGGACATTATTCACACACGGCCATCTGACGGCAGATAACTGATATATTATATATACTACTTTTCTTTTCTATATAAATACTTATATAGATAATGACACCCAGACTCAGGAAAAACAGACATGTTTACTGTCTGCAACAAATATGTGTAGGAATGGAAAAACCTGGGTGGGTATCGAACCCACGACCAGCGGAGTGAAAGGCAAGTATTTACCAACGTCCATCTGTCCAATGATTCAAGAAAGAAAATATTTTTATTGGCACCATCTATCGAAAAGAAAGACATAAATTATATTTGGAACTAGCGGTGCCCGCGACTTCGTTTACGACATTTAGATAAGAGTGAGAAAGGCTGTGTAGTGACGGCGAGAAATATCAGAATCAGAATATCATCACCCCATCTCATCCCGTGGGGGCGTAGAAGTTCAAGAGTTCAAACGTTAATCGTGTGAAAAATGTAATACAAACGTTACAAAACATGTGCGGTAACTCGAATTCGCACAGGACACTGCAAGCTGAATAAGCACATGTTCGACCTTAAGTTGCCCGACAGCACAATTTGCAGATTCTGCCAAGAATCAGAGGAAACTCCTTTGCATATTCTGTGCTCGTGCGGGCCGCTAATGCGTTGTAGAAGTGTCTACTTAGGACAGCATATTATGCAACCTGAAGAGATACAAACACTTACTGCACAATCAATCTGGGAGTTTTTGGAAGCTGTAGGATTGAGCAGTGAACTTTGACAAAGTCAAGGAGCTCTGCTACAATAGTTCAGTAATGGTCGAGGTAGCAAGATGCCACTGAACTGACATAAGCTGCACATATGGCTGTGGCCTTATGTGGAGTGGCTACGCATTGGCGCGGTAATTACTAATCTAGTAGTTTATATCAATGGGGTCACGCAAATAGTTGTCCTGTACGGGAATAATACCCGGGACACGAAGTGGCGAGGCTAGTCTCCTAACCACTGCAGTCAGTAAGCAATCAAAGAATTAATAATTAATAATAATAATCTGGGGACAATGTCACACAGATCATCCTAGCCCCAAACTAAGCAAAGCTTGTACTATGGGTACCAGGCGGCGATATACATACTTATATAGATAGATAAATACTTAAATACATAGAAAACATCCATGAC
Source organism: Pseudoips prasinana (assembly GCA_951640165.1). Classification (NCBI taxonomy): domain Eukaryota; kingdom Metazoa; phylum Arthropoda; class Insecta; order Lepidoptera; family Nolidae; genus Pseudoips; species Pseudoips prasinana. Next base: position 7,767,839 of record OX621259.1, on the reverse strand, counting down.
TCAGAAACAAATATTCGTGCTCATCACACAAATATTTGCACTTACCGGGATTCGAACCCGGGACCACCAGCTTCGTAGGCAGGAGCACTACCAACTAGGCTACGGTGACCGTCAATTCTTTATTACACATTGGAATTCACAATTCACACGCGGAATTAATTTAACAGCTTGCCGCTGTCGATTGTATATGCAATATTAAACCTAATAGCATAATAAAGAAAGTCTATTTTACCTTGAAACCTAAATGTGTCGACGACCGATTCGTTTCTGATAAATGGACTGTTATAAATGAACTCCTATGATCGAATACGACGTGGAAACTTGCCTTTTAACAATAGAGGTACCAAACATTATTTACGTGTAACAAAAATAGTGTCAAATATTTAAACTGTCTCGTTGGTCTAGAGGTCTATAGTACGCAAGTACACCCAAGACAAGACAACACCTTGTAACCATCCAACTGATAAACATACTTGTATATTTCAAAATACATACGTTGACGGTCACCGTAGCCTAGTCCAGTATTTAGTAAATAACAATGCATACACATGTTAAATTAAAAAAATTGTGTATGTATTATGATTATAGCATAATATTTTAATTGGGGTGTTTGAGGGTGTGCGTTAATTACGTTACATGTTGTATATGCTGTGTGGCTGACGGCATAATATTATCACAACATCTCACCCCGAAGGGGGCGTAGAAGTGGACCCGAGGGAATACCTACCAGAGAACGGGCAGCAGCGTCTCTCTGTCTAGGTACGACGGTCACCGTAGCCTAGTTGGTAGTGCTCCTGCCTACGAAGCTGTTTGTCCTAGGTTCGAATCCCGGTAAGTGCAAATATTTGTGTGATGAGCACGAACATTTGTTTCTGAGTCATGGATGTTTTCTACATATATATAAGTATTTATCTATCTATATAAGTATGTATATCGTCGCCTGGTACCCATAGTACAAGCTTTGCTTAGTTTGGGACCAGGATGATCTGTGTGACATTGTCCCTAGATATTATTATCTATACATCTATACAAATAAATAAAATTGGAGTGTCTGTTTGTAATATTGAAATAACCGGTTTTTACTACATGAATATGAATATATATACGGTACATACACCAAAATAACATTTTTTACAATTTTTGTCTGCCTGTCTGTCTGTTTGTTCCGGCTAATCTCTGAAATGGCTGGACCGATTTAGACGGGACTTTTATTGGCAGGTAGCTGATGTAATAAGGAGTAACTTAGGCTACTTTTATTTAAGAAAAAGTCTTTTATTTTACAAAAAAAAAACGAAATAAACTAATTAACACGCGGGCGGAGTCGCGGGCACAGCTAGTTATACATATTATAGGTAAATTACACTCAGCCAACAAAATAATCGTGCACATCACACAAACTGACTGCACGTGTGGCGCAGCGGCTTAGACAGTCGTCTCGCGGGTTCGAGTCCCGTGCCGGACAACTATTTGCGTGGCCCATAAATAGTCGTTGTTCTGAGTCATTTGTGTCCGTCTATTATGTGTTTGTAAAGTACCCCGCGATACAGGGATAAAGTTTCCCTAATGCGGGCGTTTTCAATAAATAAATGAAAAAGATTTGTCCTGGGTGGGGTTCGAACCCTCTAGCTTAGCAGTCAAGGACACTAATCACTAGATCAATAGGCCAGACAAGGCCACCTCAGTTTAAAATAATAAAAGAAAAACAAAGTTAATTAAACAATAATATGTAGTGAAGATAAGACTATATCTATTAGAAAATAAGTCATAAATATGATAATAATATGTTATATGTTACAGAAGATAATAATATATTGACGTAAACAACGCCTTTCATAATTCACCTTCGCTGATAGCTATACATATAATAAAATCGTAAGAAAGTCTAAACTGTACATTGAATATTTTTTAAAAAGGATACTTGGGGCGTGATCTACCGTAGATGTCGAAGCCAAAAATATAGTTTTTAGAATTTTTGTCTGTTTGTCTGTATGTATGTCCAAGCTAAACTCAAAAATTACTGCATGGATTTACTTCAAATTTTGAATGAATATTACTAAGAGGTTGGGTCAACATATCGGCTACATAATATCACGCTATCACCTACGGGGGAGGAGCTGTGATAATTTATAAAATTTTGACGCGGGTAAAACCGCGGGGCACTGCTAGTAGGTACTATAATATAATAATAATTTCCTGGGACTTTATACACAGACGAGCGAGGGATTAGATAATCCCAAACTAAGCAGAGCTTGTACTATGGAAACCAGATAACTGATATACTACATACATGTATTACTATTCTTTTGTATATAGATAATTACGCCCAGACCCAGGACAGACAGACATGTTCATGCACACAAATATCAGGTCCTGGGTGGGAATTGAACCCACGACCTGCGGCGTGAAAGGCAAGTATTTACCAACCACGCCATCAATAATATGTTAATATGTTACAGAAGATAATAATAATATGATGACGCAAACATCGTCTTTCATATTTCACCTTCGCTGATATATATACAACATGTAACTTAATTAACGCACATCCTCAAAATAGTTTGTTCAGAATCGTTTACTGAATCGATTTATATCATTTTCATTATAGATATTTTTTTTTTTCTAAATTTTTAAATCTTCGGGAATTATTGTCATATTAACCCTATACAGTCAAAACGAATTGAAATGGACCGTAAGTCAAAGTAATAAGATTTTTAAAATCGCAGATTTATTTGTATTCATACAAATTCCATCTTTCTATACAAATAAACTTTATTGTAAGAAACTAATTTAGTAAATAACAATGCATATACATGTTAAATAAAAAAATATGTATTATGATTACAACATTATATTCTAATTGGGGTGTTTCAGGGTGTGCGTTTCATTACGTTACATGTTGTATATATGATATCAACTCGTAGCAAAACATTTGCTTACATTTTTATTATTAATAAAGTGCTAAAATTACACTTACAATATGTGTTTTACTCATCTTTAGCTGAATGACGTCCACAGCTGGACAAAGTCCTCCTTCAAAAGATTTCCTAAATGGATTTGTGTCCATCATTTGGGAGGGTATGCCATGATCACCACGCTTGGCAGGCGGGTTGGCGGTCGCAGTAAGATGGTCATAGTACCTAGACAGAGAGACGCTGCTGCTCGTTCTCTGCTCTCGCTCACCACATCCTTTGGGAGTGTGATCTCTGGCAAAATCAGCGTGATATTATGTTAAACAGCTTCCAACCAATATCTGGAGTAGTTTATTATACGCATCTTGTAGCAACAAGGAACAACTTCCGTGCGTTTAAGCGCTTTTGCCATACCTACTATTGGAATCAAATATAACAGCTCACTTAGGACCCTTAAATTGATCCTCGGTGCTATTGCAGCTGGCTTCTCTAGTTGCAATTCTCTCGTTTTATGAGGCTATAACCTCTTTACATCATTCTGTCTCCCGCTTTGCTCTGGAGGGAAGTGGAACAATTCATTTTCTAACTCCTCCTTTTATTTCTTTCTGATTAAATTCGTTGCGGGAACCAAGACAGTTAAAGCGATTCCCCGGGACATGCCTGAGCCTCACCGCTCAGTGTCATTTCATTGTGTGCCACTGTTGATCCTGGCTTACAGGAGTTGCAGTGGTGGGTAAGAGGGAGGGACTAGTCCCGAATGCTCGTTCTCTGGTAGGTATTCCCTCAGGTCGACTTCTACGCCCCCTTCGGGATGAGATGGGTGATAATATTTTATGTCCGTCAGCCATACAACACTGTTTTAATAAACATTAATAATCTAAATCTATTAAGTTTCATGTAAAGTACGCGAGGCCATTCACGACTTAGGAGTTATTTTTTAATGGACAATATTCGTGCTTGTTACATTCTGATACACTGTACAGATGTTTACTTAACAAAAATAGAACAAACGGTAAAGACAGTCACCTCGCCACCTCGTGTCCTGGGTTCGACTCCGGCGTAGGAAAACTATTTGTGGCATGTTTGTAAAGTACCCCGCGACGCAGGAATTAGTGACGGGAAAAGGCATGCAATATATTAAACTAAAAAAAATTCATCTTTGATACTGTATTTGTACAGAATTTATGGTAGACTATTCCAAAAAATTTAATCCGAAGTGGAACCATTCATTTTCCACCTCCTCCTTGTTTCTTTTAGATTAAATTCGTTGCGGGATCCAAGACAGTTAATGCGATTCCCCGGGACATGCCTCACCGCTCAGTGTCATTCCATTGTGTGTCACTGTTGATTCTGGCTTACAAGAGTTGCAGTGGGGGGTAAGAGGAAGGCACTAGCCCCGATAAAAAAAAATACCATTCCAAAAATGCCCTATCGAATAAAAAGCATAATTTTCTCAAATATCTCAACAATTGCCGATCTTCCATAGACCCTCACAAATTCATCGATACATCTTGTAGGGGGCCCACGCTGCGTCTTCGTGTACCGTTATAGGTATATATATATATTATATAGTCATTTCAAAAACATCAGTTTTACATAGGTAATTGACAAAAACTTCAGCATGATCAATACTCTATTTCATGTCAGAATTGACGACACTTTAGATGACAACCAATCAGCGAACACATTATTAATGTCAGACATGAGTCGTCACACGTTTAAAGATATCGTCAAACAATAAATTGACATCGACCAACTAAACAAATAGAGAATGCAAAAATGACAAATATATAAACCAACAATACCATTCGAAGAAGTTAACGAACATGTTCAAGGAAACGACAGGCCACCAGATTGCTATACTTCCATATACTTAAGTGCCTCTATAAATTAAAACGTGTCATGATAAATGCTACTCTATGTAGCCGTCTTAAAGTGTGATTTGGCATAATAACTGATGTTCTGTTACGGCGATCTAGTAGTACTAGAGCTAATATACAGCTCCACAAGTGGCCAGACAACTGTTGCATTTTCGTACACTGCTATTGTTCCAAACCACTTTGCATCACAAAACATGAGACAGACTCTAAAGAGCCATAAGGAATAGAGTAATTTTTAAATAGAATCTTTGATAGTAGAAACAAAAGCAAAGCTAGACTATGAAAGTACCTAAATGTATTTTAAATACATTTAAATTCAGATAGTAAAGTTGTTGCTTATAATGTTAGTTATCTGCGGTGGCAGTGTGAGAAGTGTCCTCTACTGCTGCCACGTGCAAGCAGCTCCGGGAATACAGCGATCTGTTTGTGGCACAGTCGCTGTGCCGAACTCCTGCCAGTTAGTCACAGCGACTGCGCCACAAACAACATCGACAATAAGGGACGGCAATCCAGAGCCCTGTCAGGGTAGGTACATATCCCAAATATCTGGGACATAGCGCAAAAGGGGCAGTACCGGAGCAGCATACCCGCGTTCCCGGGGCTCCCCCTATCAGGTGCTAAGAGAAGTCCACGGCAGGTAGGTTTAGTCGGTGCGGTTTTTTCGGGTGGCAAAAAGTGGTGTGGTGGATAGGCATTCCACCTGCCTTAAAATAAAAATGGTGTTAGTTACGTAGTCCTGCGAGGTTGTTGGTATTTTATAAGGTGGACCAATAATCTTGCAAAAGTCGCGGAAAACCGCTGGATGCGGGCATCACATGAGCGGCCATTGAAATCCTTGGGGGCCGCTTTTGTCGAGCTAGCTAGCTAGCGAGGTACACATCCTACTAATATTATTTAGTGTTTGTGAGTATACAACATGTAACTTAATTAACGCACATCCTGAAAATAGTTTGTCCAGAATCGTTTACTGAATCGATTTATTACATTTTTACCATGGGTATTTTTTTTTTCTATAATAATTAAAACTACGGAAATTATTCTCATATTACCCTGTACAGTCAAAACGAATTGAAATAGACCGTAAGTCAAAGTAACAAGACTTTTAAAATCACAGTTTTATTTGCATTCATACAAATTTCATCATTTAATACAAAATAAAGAAAAATAAACATTATTTTAAGAATCTAATTTAGTAAATAACAATGCATATACATGTTAAATTAAAAATTCAGTGTATGTATTATGATTACAACATACTATTCTAATTGAAGTGTTTGAGGGTGTGCGTTAATTACGTTACATGTTGTAGATGTATGATTGTTACTCTTTTACGCCAAAACTACTTTAGCGAGGGTGGTGAAACCGCGGGGCATTACTTACTTAATATTGCCTCTGATGATTTCGTCCTCTGCAAATGTGTACACTCGCATTGTCTACGGTTTCCATGATGTCATTTACATTACAATTTCTCCACACGTACCGAATAATGAAGAAGTTGTACCTGTGTGAAATTGTTTACAATAACTAAATAGAAAATCTTGGGACAGTGTCGCTGATGGAAACACAAACTAAGAAAACTGCTTATGGCTGTGAAAATTGACGTTTGTTTGAAACGTAAGTGTCTAAAGGAAAATTACTTTCTTCAATATGAGAATATTTGGAAAGTCTGCCTCGTTGGTCTAGCGGTAGCGTGTTCCACCGCATTTAATACGGTCCTGGGTTCAAATCCCGGTCAAAAGTGATTTTTGGATTTTACCGTAAAGAAACTCTCAGTATCAGCCCGAAGTCTCGGAGCCTCGGAGAGCACGTAAAGTCGTCGGTTCTGTACCTGACCTGTTTCCGGTCGTATCGCTAGTCGTCCTATCGTATCATGAGAGTAATGGAATAGAAAGTGCCCTGTGTCTGCGGACACTCTTGTGCACTCTAATATGTCCTGCGCAGTTTTCTAGTCTCCATTGAAACTGGCTGATCAATTCCGAAGAGGAAGTTACCTCTTTCTTAATTACTATGTTTTGCTTTAATACAATGAAGTAACCGTAAATATACAACATGTAACGTAATTAACGCACACCCTCAAACACCCCAATTAGAATATTATGTTGTAATCATAATACATATCTACACTGAATTTTTAATTTAACATTTATAGACGTTGTTATCTACTAAATTAGTTTCTTGGAATAATGTTTATTTATCTTTATTTTGTATTGAATGATGGAATATGTATGAAACAAAAAAAGCTGCGATTTTAAAAGTCTTACTTAATTACTTTGACTTACGGTCCATTTCAATTTGTTTTGACTGTACAGGGTTAATATGACAATAATTTCCGTAGTCTTCATTATTTTGGAATAAAACATTACCTATATTAAAAATGATATAAATCGGTTCAGTAAACGATTCTGAACCAACTATTTTCCGGATGTGCGTTAATTAAGTTGCATGTAGTATATTAGCCGTGGGGATTCCGGTCTAACCTTGTGGTTTCGGGCTTAGTCGTGTAACTTCGGGTCTATGAAGAAAAACAGGGCTACCCCATACCATCCCGTGGGTACCTTAAAAGGCGATTAACACCAGGTAGTCGGGTAACAGCGCTACCGGTGTACTAGCTACCACCTAACTGCGGTCACCAGCTCGCATGCCAAGCGCGGTGACTAAGGCAAACCCCTCCAAATGACAACATTATGGAAACCTTTCGGGGAGGCCTGTGTCCAGCAGTGGACGATATCAGGTTGACAATGAACCGTCAATACCTTTGGCCTACATTTTTTGTAATGTACAGACATCACACTAGCCCAAATATGTCAAATTTCCTCAACTGAAAGTGAACCTTAAGCTTATTTGATAAAGTTGAAATACTCTAAAAGAAATTTGACAGATTGGAGTAGCTGGATGTGCTGGCGTCTGTTCAATGTAATTTAAAATACTCCACAATCGACGATCAACATCAATCATCAAGGGTCACGCGATGAACAGTATTTTGACGTGGAATTCTATCAAGGTGTGCATGTTAATAACCCATAAACCCAGACTCAATCTAACGAGGAGAGAAAGAGATATTCTAACTGACTATACATGTCCCGTTTACGTTCTATATCTTTCATTTGTCGTTGCATGAGTGTAAAGTGAGCCTTCGTTGGAAACTCTGCACTCGAAGTTGTAGAAAACTTTATTTACCTATATAGGACAGACCATCCAACTAGGTAGGTCCAACTTCGAGAAGGAGGTCAATTGTAGAATCCAACTTGGCTGGGCAGCGTTCGGGAAGCTACGTAACATCTTCTCGTCCAAAATACCGCAGTGTTTCAAGTCGAAAGTCTTCGACCAGTATGTGTTACCAGTGATGACTTACGGAACAGAGAAGTGGTCGCTCACTAGGTATGGGCCTTATTAAAAGGCTCATGGTCACCCATAGCTCAATGCAAAGTGCTCGGAGCTTCCCTGCGAGATCGAATCAGAAATGTCGAAATCCGCAGACGAACCAAAGTCACCGATATAGCCCGAAGAATTACAAAACTGAAGTGGCAGTGGGTGGGGCACATAGCTCGTAGAACTGACGACGGCCGTTGGGGCAGAAAGGTTCTCGAGTGGCGACCACGAACCGGAAGACGCAGCGTGGGCAGGTCCCTTACAAAATAGACCGATGATCTTGTGCGGGTCGCTGGAAGCGGGTGGCGCAAGACCGGCTATTGTGGAGATCTTTGAGGGAGGCCTTTGTCCAGCAGTAGACGTCACTCGGCTGATATGATGATGAAAGCGAGTCGAAGGCATAGTGGTTCCCGCTTTACCCGCTACTCTATGGCGATCGGAAAGAGATCAGGAACATGACCGACGCCTTTACTTGCTCTTCGAGCCACGGGGGTGTAGTACCGCCAACTCCCAGACTTCGAGCTGATACTGATAATTTTTAACTTTACAGAAAATAATTACAATAATATCCTAGGCCTTTATTCACACTCGGCCAACTGATCCCAAACTAAACAGAGCTTGTACTATGGAAACCAGATAACTGATATACTTACTACTTTTATTTTATAAACACATACTTATACAGATTCACCCAGACTCAGGACAAACAGACATGTTCATTGTTCATGCACACAAATATCTGTCCTTGGTGGGAATCGAATCCACTACCTGCTCGAAAAATAGCAAAATCACCATTTTGGCCTAAATTGCGATTTGAACCCAGTTAGCTCATATTAGCGGTCGAACGCTACTAGTTTAATAACAAACACACAAATATGCACAGCATCAATGGCAATAATTCACGTGGTGTTGCTACAGAGGTCATCACACGTAATAGGTCACACTCAAGTATTCGTATTCGCCTCTTTGTTGATGTGGCATAGCAATAGCAATTATGTAAACAGTTTCTATTAAGAATGTTGTTTGTTTGATGTTACGTATTCAGTCTTTTGTCAGGTGTTCTAAATGCCCTTTAAGTGTAGACACATTGTTTTCGATAAATTGTTTGAAAAACAATGTGTAGATAATCATTGGTGGTCTTTAGTTACATATTCTATTTAAATCCACCTGTTAATACGGTGGTGAGTAAATATTTGTTCGTATGTTTCATAATTCTCGCATTTTCCACTGCGTTCGTGTTTATTTTTTAATATGAAAACTATTGTTTTTATGATAGCAAGGTAAAGGAGCCAGTGGATCACCTGGGGGGCTACCGGCTAAGTCGCTGAAAATGGTTTTCGTGAATGGCGTTCAAATAAATAAAGGTAAATCGGCTTCAACGTTGACCAACGATTCCGGACCATTTATGACGTCACATGTGCTCATGGAAGCCGATTTAACGATTAATTAAGTCTAAAAAACCTTTATTGATTTGAAAGCCATTCACGAAAACGATGTTCGGCGAACGAGAAGTCCCCGAACATGGTTCAATCAATCGTTAAGTCGGCTTCCATGAGCACATGTGACGTCATAAATGGTCCAGAATTGATTTTCAACGTCGAAGCCGATTTAACGATTGATTAAGTCCTTTTTAACCTTTATTTATTTGAACGCCGATCAATATCCCGATGTTCGGCGACTTAGCCGGTAGCTCCCCTAATGGTAAGAGATCGCCGCCGCCTATTGACATTCACAACACCAGAGGAGCCGCAAGTGCAAGAAAGGAACAGGCTCGCTTCATACTAACTAAAACTTTTACTAATTAAACATAATCTCTTGACAATAACTTGATACGAGCTAGCTAAATATCAATGCTATAATAAAATAAATTTTATAAATGTTTTCATACAATGTGTACCTAAATATCTATGTTGCTAAAAATAATAATGTATACAACTATATTGCTACAAACATGTTCTGACTATTTACAAGCGCTTTTTTAAAGTCTACGTGAATAAAAACCTTTTTTATTTTATTTTATTTATTTAACTAAATTTAGACTATTTCATCATGGCAGCCCAATTACGTCTACCGCAGGACAAAAGCCTCCCCAAAACCTTTCCTCGTTTGAGTTGTGTCCAACATTTGGAGGGATATGCCTTATTCTCCACGCGTGGCAGACGAGTTGGCGATCGCAGCATGATGATCTTATACATATAATAAAATAGTAGGAAAGTCAACTGTCAAAGTCAAAGTCACTGTACATTAAATATTTTTTAAAAAGCATGCTTGGGGCGTGATCTACATTCGAAATCGAAGCCAAAAATATAGTTTTTATAATTTTTGTCTGTGTGTCTGTATGTATGTCCGGGCTAAACTCAAAAAGTACTGCATGGATTTACTTCAAATTTTGCATGAATATTACTAAGAGCTCGGGTCAACATATAGGCTACATATTATCACGCTGTCACCTTCGGGGGAGGAGCAGTGACAATTTATAAAATTTAACGCGGGTAAAACCGCGGGGCACAGCTAGTAATAGTATATAGAGAGAAGCTGCTTCCCGTTCTCTGGGAGATATCCCCCAAGGCTGACTCTACGCCCCCACGGGATGAAATGAGGTAGCGATATTCTTTGCCGTCCACACAGCAAGATTATATGCATACATTCCCACGCAGGACAGATATTTGTGTGCATGAACATGTCTGTTTGTCCTGAGTCTGGGTGTAATTTATGTATATAAGTATGTATTTACAAAAGAAAAGTTGTATATGAAGTGCGTATATCAGTTATCTGGTTTCCATAGTACAAGCTCTGCTTAGTTTGGGATCAGATGGCCGTGTGTAAATAATGTTCTATGTACGTCCACTGCTGGATAGAAGTCTCCCCAAAGATGGGGGATATGCCATAATCGCCACGCTTGGCAGACGGGTTGGCGATCGCAGTTTGATGGTCTTTGTTGAAAGAAAAACGCTGCTGCCCGTTCGCTGGTAGGTATTCCCTCGGTCGATTTCTACGCCCCACATGGGATATGAGGGGTGATGATATTCTATGCCGTCACCACACAGCAATTATATTATTTATTATTATTAAGGATATTATTAGTATTATTATTTCTGAATTCATAAAAATTGGATACGCCACGTAGGAATAAAAACCGATCAAAACAAATTCTGAAACACTGTTATTATTTCTAGGCTGGAAACAACACGGCTTAAAAATTAAATGAATAAACAATAATCACTTTTTATTCTTCGGATCCGGTTATACGTCTGGAAATTATGAACGGACAATGGAATGACGTGGTTCAGATAGAACAACAGCTAACCGTTATACAAAAACATTAAATGTATTATACGTTGGCGTAGATACTGTTAATGAACGGAATTGCCGTGGGAATTCAATCGAGTTACGTGAATTCTTTGTAGATCTGTTTGACGTTTCTATTTTTATTATAATTATGTCTCTTTGGGTTTGATTCCGCTGATATTCTTTTAAAATATGGTGCACATCCTCAACTTTTTTATACACCTCATCGAAGTATCCTTGCGCCATTGAATTAGAAGACGACATAGTCCAAGGAATAGCTAAACTGAAGTGCCAGTTTTAGTGTTTCTTTCAGACTTCTATAATTGACTGCATGAAGAAGGCTGGACATCACCCATAGACTAATGGAGAGGGCCATTCTCGAAGTATCCTTGCGCGGTCGAACTAGAAACGTCGATGCAGGAGAACCAAAGTAGCTAAGCAAAGACATAGCCCAAAGAATTGCTAACCTGAAGTGGCAGTGGGCGGGGCACATAGCTCCTAGAACTAACGGCCGATATAGGCAGAAAGATTCTCGAGTGGTGAACTCGAACTGGAAGACGCAGTGTGGACAGGCCTACTATAAGATGGATCAGTGATCTTGCAAAGGTCGCGGGAAGAAGCTGGATGCGGGCAGCACAAGAATATCCTTGAGGTCTTTGTCCAACATTGGACGCATTCAGCTGATATGATGATGTTGGTGATAATTGACTGCAAAGCGGCGCAGTGGTTTAAGTGGTCGCCTACGTCCTCGGCGTCCTCATGTTTAGGATACTTAGGAAAAACATCCTTGTATCGCGGAAGACTTTGCAAATAGATATGCAATTCACGGACCCAAAACACAGTAAAACTCATAATAACTATATAAGAATATAAGACACACTAATCCTATTCATCTTACCTTCATCACCAGCCTGATATCATCCACTACTGGATATAGAACTCCACCAAAGTTTTCTATAACTTTGCTCTTTGGAGAGATTTGCCGTAGTCACCGCGCTTTGCATGCCAGTGGTCGACCGCAGTTTAGTGGTAGCTAGTATACAGGAGGCGTTGCTGCCCGACTACCTGCTGGATCCCTTAGTCACCTTTTAGGACACCCACGGGATGAATGATCCTGAGAGGAAAGTCCATAATTGCCACACTTGGCAGACGGGTTGGCGATCGCATTAACATGGTCATAGTACTCAAAAGGAAGCTGTTGCCCGTCCGTTGGTAGATATTCCCTCGGGTCGACTTCTGCGCCCCCACGGGTTGAGATGGGGAGATGATATTCTGATATTCGCCGCCGTCACCACAGAGATGGGATGGTATGGGATGCCCCATTATTCTTTCTCGGTCGGAAACCACACGGCCCGAACATCTTACAGCAGTATCCAAAATATCGACGGAATGCCTACCTATCTGTGGCAAGCGAGTAGCAGTCTTAATAAATATTATAAAGAGCATAATTTTGACATCTTTAATGCTAGTCTAGAGGCAGTACAAACGCCATCATAATGAAAGATAGTAACAGGTAACTCACGTAAATAAGTTTATGTTGGATTCGGCCAACCGTTTCAACTTCTACAGGAACTCATCTTCAGGGCGAATGCCACCCGTACGACGTCGCGTCCCGTCTGGGGGCGCGCGGTTCGTTGCGACAGGGCGGATGGAGGGTGCGTTCGGGCGGGAATTCCTATGAGTATCATCGCTGCCAGAGTCTTCTAGTTGGGTTTCAAGAAGAAGTTGAAACGTTGGCCGAATCCAACATAAAATTAATTACTATCTCTCATTATGTTAGCACCTCACATCAGTTTCCATAATAATAGTACAAACGCTACTTAGTCAAGGTTATTTTTCAGAACATTCTGACTAATTGAGATTTATTTTAACGCACCACAACTAATGTAAAATATTACCTATTCTCGAAGACCTGTTATTGGCTTTTCTCGCTTTGTTACATTTTATAGTTGTTGGTCTTCCAATAATGAAAAAAATAATGGATTTAAATCATTTTAGGCTTACAAAAGGAAATAGAAGAACGCGAAACCTCTATTCGGTTGATTTAGTATCGTTTGCTTTATCACACGTATACGTGAAGAACGCGATAGTCATAGCAGTAGTGATTCTTCTTACGCCACGAATGAAGCATATATATATATATATATAAAATGGTCAGGTGAAGCACTGAAAGGCTTCTTTTTTTATAAGGCAGGATGAATGCCTACTCATGGCACCCGCAAAAAGTGTCTGCGGGTGGGTATGTCGGATTCGCATCGACTAAACCTAACCTGCTGTGGAATTCTCCTGGCGCCTAAAAGAGGGAGCCCCAGGAACGCGGGTATGCTGCTCCGGTGACCCCCTTTTGCGCCGTGTCTCAGATGATCGGGACACGCACCCTGGGAGGACTGAGTTGCCCTCCCCAATTGCCGACTCCTGCCAGCCCGGCACAGCGATTGCGCCACAAACAGATCGCTGTCTTCCCGGTGCTGCTTTCACGGGGCAGCAGTTTAGGACACTATCACATCTCTCATACTGCCACCGCAGCCTCTGTAAAAGGCTCCTAAGCTATTCCCTATTGTTATTATACACCCTTGAGGGTGAAACTTTTACAAACTTTGAATGTCATATTTATTTATATTGAATCAGCAGACTATAAAATAAGTTTCAAACTTTTAGCTCTGAAAATTACTATACTTCCATACAACATTTCATCCCCCCTGTCAACCCTTTACAACCCTTTGTTCGCATTAAAAAGTAGCCTCTATCCTTTCTCAGGCTCTAGACTATCTGTGTACAAAATTTCATTTAAATCGGTTCAGTAGTTTTGGCGTCATGTAAAAAAATTGCATATAGAAAAGGTCCGCTTCATACCACAACATGTAGATGTCGCTGCTTGGTAGAGTAGACACGTAATTACTATGATTTCAAAAGGTCAATATATGTACTAGTATCTCATGATGCAAATGTCTAAATAAAACTTGTTTTATGAATAAATTCATAGTTTATTCAACCTTATTGGTAACAGCTCCTACTTAAGTACGTATCTCCAAGTTATGGCACTTTGCAAAATGTCAAGTAGAACTTGACGCGTAAAAGTGATCTGAACTAATTTAGAATTAAAATGTTTGCGTTTTGATTAATTACAGATTTGTATATGTGATTAGATTACTAAGTATTGCAAAATTAAATGGCTGACGACAGCAAAAACAGATTTATCCCCTAGCGTTCTTGATAAAACCTTTTTTATTATATAAAATATATATCTACACTCATTGCTCATCACGTATGATATACTGGGTCATTATTCAAACACGGCCATTTATCTGATCCCAAATGCCCTACCTATCTTGAAAAGTAAGTCCCGTTCCCTCTTCCATCATCAAAGATAGCCTGTTAATTACAGATAGGTACGACAACTCCCAACCCTTGCCTAGAAGCATCCGTATACAAAATCCTGATATAAGTTTATAGCTGCCTGCTTTTATATCAGCGGCTAAAATAAACACGCAACCATTTAGAAGTCCAACAAGGCATTTAAAATTAGAACAGCCATAAAAAACTGAATCAACAAATGAATTAGAACCTAATTTCAATGCCAATCATTGTATTTTTATTTTGCCGTGAACATAACCTTGGTAATAGAATTGTAATTATATCAATATTTAATTAAATGATAACGACGCATGCGCACCTAGTTGGTTTAATTTAGTGGTCGCTATGTGATGTGGTCCCGGCCAATTACGGCCACGGCGACCGCCTCTTCTCCTACTGTAGCCGACGTTCGTGTGCTCGCATGTGCCTTATGTAGCCAAGTTTTTTAGAAAAATGCTCGCACATTTCGGGCATGTGAGCACACCGTTGTAATATTTGTAATTGATCGCCGCAGGTTGTCTGGCTTTCAATTCATCGCGCTTGACATCCAGCTCAGCGCACCTTCCCCTTCCCATTCCATTCGTCCCTCCCGCTGAAAACCTTCCGCCTGGACACAAATTGCCGTGACCAACCTGGAAGTCCCTGAACAGACTTCAGACCCAAGTTGGTCGAAGCAAGGAAAACCTGCTCAGGTGGGGATTTTTAAACATTTCCAACCTACAGTGCAAGTGTGGTTCTGTCCCTCAAACTATGGCACACTTGTTAACATGCCCTGCGCGCCCTAATGCCTGCACGTTACAAGGACTAATGGACGCTAATGACAACGCTCAACTCGTAGCTGAATTCTGGGCTGACTTAATTTAGATTGCCATCGAGACGCTAAGAAGAAGCGCACCTTCGAGCCTCGAAGCAGTCGACTTTGCCTTGAACCAAAGTCCGCCATTCTGTCCGTTTGACTGCCCGCTGTTCCCATTGCGAGGTCTCTACGCCACAGTTCCTCGTGTGGCGCTTAAGCATATCTTTATACTTGAGCAGTTGTCCGCCATGCAATGTGGTCGCTATAGCGAGGCATTCAAGCATCCGCGTTACGACATACCGACGAAGCTGTACTAGAATTTCGATGACATAAATGAGGCAATGTTGATGTCAAAATATAACGTACAATAAATTTACATTTTTAAACTGGATAAGTCATTATATAAAATTATTATGAAATGATGATTTATTATTAATTATACTTTATTACTTCCTACTTATCAATCCACTTAATTCAGGAATGATTATAGTTAAGTATGCCTAAGTTAAAGGTTCTCGAGTGGCGACCACGAACCGGAAGACGCAGCGTGGGCAGGCCCCCTACAAGGTAGACCGACGATCTTGCAAGGGTCGGGAGAAGCCGCTGGATATTGGCAGCGCAGGACCAGCTATTGTGGAGATCCTTGGGGGAGGCCTTTGTCCAGCAGCGGACGTCTTTCGGCTGATATAACGATGATGATGCCTAAGTTCTTTTATAATAATTATGGCCGTTATGGGTCTCCGTATTACGGGGATTATAGAAACATACGGTTCTTGGACAGAAAGCACATCCAGACTCGATAAAAATATATGGTTACTTGTAAAACACTAACAAACTCGCTGGACAAGATAGTTAATACCATAATCAACCGCTTTGTTCTACGAGTTTGGAGATAATTTAATATATAAAAAAAAAAAATTACACGGACGAGTGGCGACTTGAGGAATGGGTCCAGTTCAAAGGTGCTACGCTGCACCCCTTCCCCGCGCCCTCGCAAGGGTGTATTTACGTAATCTTTGTGATCCGCGTAGGTTTATAAAACTTCAAGCGGGAACTTAAATTAATACTTATTTAGGTACGAGAAAAAAGTCTAACAAAATTTGTTGTTTATGGTGTTAGCTATCTAGTCCGCTGTGGTTTTTGGTGTTTTACAAGTAGCCCTTTTATATAGGTCACATTAACGTTGACTCGGGATCCCCAAAGATGACTATACTCTATCCTTTTGTTTATTATAAATAATATCATGGGACATTATTTACACACGGCCATCTGATCCCAAACTAAGCAGAGCTTGTACTATGGAAACCAAACAACTGATTTACTACATATACTACTTTTCTTTTGTAAATACATACTTATATAGATAATTACACCCAGACTCAGGACAAACAGACATGTTCATGCTCACAAATATCTGTCCTGGGTGGGAATCGAACCCACAACCTCCGGCGTAAAAAGCAAGCATTTGCCAACCACGCCAACAGGCCCATCAATATAGGTCACATTAACGTTGATCCGTGATCCCATAAGGATGACTTCTCAAACCACAGACTAGGCGGTATGGTCTTCGATCTTAGCCTGCCCAAAGACGGCGAAGACAAAAAAAAAAAGATGACATCTACCTTTGTTTATTGTCTTTTTTATGAATTACCGTTTATTTTTTTCTGAATAATGAACTACAGTAATGTCTTACTTTATGGACGGGTAACGCCTACTTAGTGAAGTGCCCTGTATATAACAAACAACCACAGATTATAAAACAGGTCTTGAAATAAAATAAATCGATAATAATATGATAAAACTAATACAAGTATTGTTACTTCAAATTGAATAAAATAAATGAATGGATATTGGATCAGCGGTGCGTTGCGTTATTGTATTGCTAGTGATAAGTATATAATGTACTTATATGTTGTGTTAGTTATATGTATATAAAATATATTTTCATTTTCGTATACGTTATTTTTATATATTTACTAGCTGTACCCTGCGGTTTTACCCGCATTAAATCGATACCGCAAGACCAAAGACCCGCAATAAAAATGTAATAATATTTAAGAAGAACGACGAACGAGAAAGATCGACGTAATTCATCGAAATATTTATAATTTAAATATTAATTATTTGTTTATTAATTTTATTTAAATATTTATAATATAAATCCTACTAATATAATAAAGGCGAAAGTTTGTGACTGTGTGAGTGTGTATGTTTGTTACTTCTTCACGTCTAAGCGGCTGGAGCGATTTTAATAAAATGTGGTATGGAGTTAGCTGACACCCTGGATTAACACATAGGCTTCAATTTATAAAGATATTGTGTGCATTGTCCAAAATAAAACGATAAGTGTCAAGTAAGTAGGAAAAATCTATCATCTGCGAACTATTCCGTCGTGCACTGCCAAAACTGCTAGAGGTACACATCCTACTAATACATATTATAAATGCGAAAGTTTGTGAGTATAAATGTACGTATGTTTGTTACTCTTTTACGCCACAACTACTTTAGCGCGGGTGAAACCGCGGGGCAAAGCTAGTAATGAAATATATTCAGCACTTGAGTATTAAAATACACTTTACTTTTCAAGCTCAGAATGCAGTACATAAATATAATAAAAGTAACACTTATTTTTAATCCCCGAATACGATAACAAGTTACAAAGCATTTTTTTCTAAATTTAGTAGTATTATATTATATTTTAAAATTGAAGGCACCGAGCAATTGGCTAGCGCAGAAGGCTCTCAACCAGTAGCTTATTATGGGGTTCAAGCCACATCTCAGGGGTCGCTGAAGTTAAGGTATGGAATTCTAAATGTGGGGGTGATGACTTGCACGGGATCACCGATCAGGAGTTAAGGGGCCAAGGCGATCCTCGCCGCCGAGGATCCTACTCTGGACTGAATGCTTACGAAAATTAATTATCGCCACATTATATACAGGATCATATGAATGATGCAATAGAAACTTGCATGTTTATTCATTGTCTGCAAGGGTTTCATTCTTCGCATATTAAATACCTATCATTGTTAGCATCCAAGATAAAGACAATTACCGTGAACCGCGGCATGCTTGTAAATCTTATTGTTGGCGTTGTTTTATAAACGTTTATGTTTCTAGAAACCTGTAGAAACACAGTAACATTACAACACTGACTTTCTTAAATCAAGACAGTCCAACATTCTTCCTAGATTCATAACCAGAATTTTCGCTCTTAAAATACCTCCAATAACTCTCTCCTTAAAACAACGATGACTTACGAAACAGAGACGTGGTCACTAACTATGGCCCTCATTAGAAGGCACAAGGTGCAATGGAGAGGGCTACGCTCGGAGTTTCCCTTCGAGATCGAATCAGAAATGACGAAATCCGCGGGCGAACCAAAGTTAACAAAATAGCCCGAAGAATTGCAAAGCTGAAGTGGCAGTGCGCGGGGCAAATGGCACGTAGAACCAGGGCAGAAAGGTTTTCGAGTGGCGACCATGATCCGTAAGACGTAGCGTGGGCAGAGCTTCTACAAGATGGACTTATGATCTTGTGATGATCGCTAGAAGATGATGTCAATGTCATCAGTGGAAGTCTTTTGGTTGACATGATTAAGTAACATGTGAGAGATGTGTTTTGAATCTGACATAAAGCCGCAATAGGGCTCAACTTAGCAATTCTTCAAAATTAATCGTCCAATTTGTAAAATTACTGGCCGTAAATTATCAAGTCTTTATTGCAAATTACTGCATAATAGTAATCATAATGAGCCGTATGTTTTCCGACCCAGAAAGAATCACAGGGCCACCATATCCTCTCACGGGTGGTGTCGTAGGCGATTAAGGGATACACCAGGTAGTCGGGCAACAGTTCCACCTGTGACCTAGCGACCACCAAACTTCGGTGACTAAGGAAACCTCACCAAATGTCAACGTTGTTAAAACCTTTGGCAAAGGCCTCTCTTGTTCAGTGTTCAGCACTGGACGATATTAGGCTGATCATGTTGATGATGATGATTAAACTTAGTTGACACATCCTGTTCAGGGGCTTCAGTTTTTCAGATACAATAAAACCCTGTTTCTACAATTGTTACTTTTGACACATTTGTATAACATTCGATACTTATATTTCATAACGACGAAGTGGATTATCAAGTTTCCGATCACCTAACTTTTCTAAGTACTGCCTACCAATGGCACAATAGATAGGTACAATTAAATTTGGTTTTATCCCACCTATTGGTCAGCTCTTTCCATAGCTAGTATAGGGCAATCGCTGTCAAACCTTTTCACCTCTATGATACACGCCACCGACCTTACCCACCACTACCTTAGCATAATATTGGAGTACACTTCTCATAGAGAAAGAACGCGTCGCTTGTAGGTTTATTAAATCTATGGGACGACGTCTCCTTCTGTGAGAGAGTCATGTTCCAGAAGCAGGCTACCATACGGGATCTGATTGCAGAAAGAGATGGTAGCGTCGGGATGGCAGCGCAGCCGGTAGCTCAATTCCTTCTCGGGGCTGCAGTGGCATTAAGAGAAATGTCCTCTACTGAGGCCACGTGCAAGCAGCTCTGGAAAGATAGCGACCCGCTTGTGGCGAAGTTGCTTTGCCGATTGGCAGGAGCCGGTAATCCAGGAGGACATGCACTCACTCTCATGATCCAATTGCACGACTAGCGACACGACCGGAAAGAGCTCAGGTTCAGGACCGATGGTATTACGTGCGCTCCGAAACACGGGATTCTGTATACACTCAACAAAAATAATCGTCGCGACACCACACTGTTCAATGCGAAATAGAAAGACGTAACGAAAATATCTGGCTTTCGTTCTATAAGAGAGAGAGAGAGACAGACAGACAGAGAAACATGCGCACGCCGCACGGCTTACAATAGCTTACTATAGCAAAAAGTGTAGTTACAACTTTTCGTCTTTTAATTTTTTCCGTCTAGCGCCCTTTCGCAACGCGCGATAAGGAACTTCGTTCCAATAAAATATTTGTCTTGTGCGAGAATCAAACCCGCAACCTTTAGATCAGAAGGAAGGTTGACAACCAACTGATTCACTTTGAATAGTTGTTTGTCATTTGAAGCCCATTAGTTACATTATGATAAGGTTTTATTACCAGTTCCCTGACCTGAAATTACCTGTGCATTGTGTCATGGTTTGTTACCATGTCACAATAGACAGGTACAAATATTTTCATCTGTTTAGCGAGATAATGTACTAACGATATGTCACGCACACGTTTTTTTCTCAGTTGGGTTGGACTCGACTGCCGTGACCTACAAAATTTTGAACGTAAGCTCCTACATACTAAACATACTAGTACAGTCGCCAAAAGAAATTGTTTCACAAGAAATAAACTGATTAAACAATATCAAGCTTATATATGCTTATTTAATATTAGACAGCTGCAAACTAATCGTTTTAGGGTTAAGTTAAAGTTATTTTTGTTAAACAAACAAACTGAGTATGAGGATGTAAATATAAATGTATCATTCATTTAACTAACTTTTCTTTTATTACTGGTTTATGTACATATATTAGTTTATGTATTATATTATGTAAGTATTCTCATTTAATAAGAAGTAGTAAAAATAATGTTTATATTTATAGTATATATATACTATAAATATAAACATTATTTTTACTACTTAAACCAGTAATAAAAGAAAAGTTAGTTAAATGAATGATACATTTATATTTACATCCTCATACTCAGTTCAGTGTTGTTTAGTATATATATACTATAAATATAAACATTATTTTTACTACTTCTTATTAAATGAGAATACTTACATAATATAATACATAAACTAATATATGTACATAAACCATATTTATAGTATAAAAATAAATTAGGTATTTAATTAGTGCAATGGGCCGGTTGGCGTGGTTGGTAATTGCTTGCCTTTCGTCGTTCGTTATATATTTTTATATTATATTATGTAAACATTTAGTATTGTACTAGCACTACCCCCGTCCGTGCGTGACTTTCAGGGTTGCCAACTGAAAACCAGCGCTAGGTGTAACCCACCTAGCTAGTGCTGAGGTGGTGACCCTTTCGGCAGAACATGCAAGAATCGTAATTGTGTGTGCATTTTCTTCAAATCTATGTATGTTATGTCTTGTAGAACTGTGTGTTGTATATTTGTACTCCTCATTTTCTTGTGTGTTGTGCTGAATTAAATGTTTTACATTTTCATTTTTTCATTTCTGTTTCATATGAACATTGTTAACAGGTATTAACGCGACTAACCTTATTATTATTTTCCCGACGTTTCGACAAAGTTGCATTGATCGTGGTCACGGGATGACGATCAATGCAACTTGGATGAAACGTCGGGAAAATAACAATAAGGTCAGTCGCGTTAATACCTGTTAACAATGTTCATATATAATTATGATACGCGAAAGTTTAAAAGTGTATAATATCAAGCTTAGTTTTTTTTTGTATGGACGTATGATTGTTACTCTTTTACGACAAAACTACTTTAACGCGGGTGAAACTGCTGGGCACAACTAGTGCTTTATAAAGGTTAAAAGGATGGAGAAAAAGTTTAAAGCTGCTGGATGCGGGCAGCGCAGGACCGGCTATTGTGGAGATCCATGGGGGAGGACTTTGATCGCAGTGGACGTCTTTCGGCTGATATGATGATGATGAGGATGACGAAGCTTATTTATTTATTTAAAACTTTAGCATAAAAATACTGTAAATAGGCGGACTTAATACCAAAGGCACTACCAGTCAACCTTAGGGCAGTGCAGAGAGACTTTTTGGGACAATTAACACACTGCCATCTGATCCCTAATTAAACAGAGCCTTTTTTTTACGTCGTGGAAATGCTTTAGCCGCACATGGTGTGGAGCTCGACCCACTAAAACCACCACGGTAGCCAGCCTCACAGTGCCTGTAGCGGGGGCTCTGGGTACTCGTGAACGATCTCGCCAGTACCCCCGCTATACACTGAGCGTTCGCGAGACTCTCACTCGGACAGGGGAGGGGCCTGAATGCCTCCCCGCCTCCGCAGTACGCACAAGCGTGTTACCTGAGCTACAGCAGGTTACCTCTTCCCGGGACCGCTGGCGCTCGGAGGAAAAGAACTCCACTCGTTCCCTCCTCCAAACCCCAGCGGTCCCATGGAATTAGACAGAGCCTGTACTATGGCAACCAGACAACTGAAATATATTACTAAATACATACATCATCATCATCATTTCAGCTATCCACTTCTGGACAAAAGCCGCCATAAATAATGGGAGAATATGCCATAATCGCCACGCTTAGCAGACGGGTTGGCGATCGCAGTTTTATGGTCACAATTCTCAGAAAACTCTGATGTGATGTGGTAAAAATAAAAAATATTAATATTATTGTTTCTGCTGCTGACCATACCACAAGTATGCTACTGCTAACAAGCTGGTCAATATTATCTACCGTAACAATTTAACTGCGGATGGAATTTATTGGCAAATATTTTGCTTGGAGTATTATCATTGCCTGGCATTAAAGATTCTGTACAAAATCATCTGACTGCAGAGTCGAAAATCTTCGACCAGTGTGTGTTGCCAGGATGACTTACGGAACAGAGACGTGGTCCCTCACTATGGGCCTTATCAGGCGGCTCAAGGTCACCCAAAGAACAATGGAAAGGGCTATGCTTGGAGTTTCCCTGCGATTTCGAATCAGAAATACTGAGATCCGCAGGCGAACCAAAGTAGCCGACATAGCCCAAAGAATTGCCAAACTGAAGTGGCAGTGGGCAGGGCACATAGCTCGTAGAACCGACGGCCAATGGAGCAGAAAGGTTCTCGAGTGGCGACCACGAACCGGAAGGCGCAGTGTAGGTAGGCCCCCTACAAGGTTGACCGACGATCTTAAGGGTCGCGGGAAGCCGCGGGCAGCGCAGGACCGGTTATTGTGGAGATCCTTGGGGAGGCCTTTGTCTAGCAGGGGACGTCTTTCGGCTGATATGATGATGAGGCGTGATGTAGTTTTACGGGCAGTGGGGATATAATTGCCACCGTATTTTGAACTTTATTATATTGTAATAAACGACAAAATCTATAACTGAGAAACGAAAAATCACCGATTTGGCAGATGTTAGTGCCATAAGTGTTCCCTCCTCTACCGCTAGATGGACATACAGAGGCTGCAGTAAAAGCATATTTTCGTGCAGATTCTCCCCATTGCCCGTAAAAGGGTTAACCACTACATAATTCCAGCATATTTTGAACTCTATTTGATTGTCACCGACGGTCACCGTAGCCTAGTTGGTAGTAATCCTGCTTACGAAGCTGGTGGTCCTGGGTTCGAATCCCGGTAAGTGCAAATATTTGTGTGATGAGCACGAATATTTGTTTCTGAGTCATGGATGTTTTCTATGTATATAAGTATTTATCTATCTATATAAGTACGTATATCGTCGCCTGGTACCCATAGTACAAGCTTTGCTTAGTTTGGGGCTAGGATGATCTGAGTGACATTGTTCCCAGATATTATTATTATTATTGTAATAAAGAAAGAAATCCAATAAATTTTAAACTAGCAGTCTACAATTTCTACATAAAGGGTTCATGTTGTCCAAAGTGGTATAGCAGGGAATATTTTGAGATTTGATATGTACCCTACATGTTACCCTTACTACACCCTTACACATACACACAAACATACACACACACACACACACACACACACATGCAGTTTTATTTTCTTTGTATTCCAAGCCCTTCACAATAATTATTGTTTTGTACAGTACCTAAACCTATGATATGTTACAATTTAATGCCTGTATTAATTAGAACCGAACCACTGACCATTCAGACACACAGACACCTATATAGAAAGCCAGGGGACTAACCATTTTATTGATAAATTGTACTAGTAACTGTTTATCTTATGATGATTTCTTTGTATTTTTGTTTTGTTTTGGTTTGGAAACAAATTATTATTATTAATTTATTATCATTTATACAAACCTATCTCTTATTAAATACATTTTAAAATATATAAAAAACAGAAATATACATTTTAAAATATAAAAACCGGCCAAGTGCGAGTCGAGCTCGCACATGAAGGGTTCCGTAGCAGCAAGTATTTCGGTTGATTAAATGAAAGCAAATTGCTCTCGCGCAAACTATTCAGTTAAGACAAAAATGATATTAGAAACCGCAATATGATTTTAAAGACCTATCCATAGACACCCCTCATGTATGGGTACGATAAAAAAAATTGAGTTTCAGTTCTATGTATGGCGACCCCCCTAAATGATTGTTCTTTTTCTATTTTTGTGTAAAAATCTTAATGCGGTTCACAGAATACACCTACTTACCAAGTTTCAGCAATACAGCTCTTATAGTTTCGGAAAAAAGTGGCTGTGTCATACGGACGGACAGACAGACATGACGAATCTATAAGGGTTCCGTTTTTGCCATTTGGCTACGGAACCCTAAAAATTAGGATTTGGAACCGGCAGCAGGAACAGGGTCCATACTACCGGAGGTTACGGCTCTAGAGACAAACCTCCTGACAATGCGGGCCGTGTCCAAAAGCTCCGCTTTTTGGATCTTGTTCTTGACCCAACTGTCTAACGTAGGTGTTTTTGGAAGCTCTTTGCTATTAATCCATTAGCAGAAACGACTATCGGTACATTATTATTATTATTAACCACAATGAAAAATGGCAAAAAAAATAAACATATAGTCGTAAAACGTATAGCCTTATAGTGTAAAGCAGCTGTTTTTAATTTAAATTTCTCACTACATCCCATCAAGGGATCCATTGCAATGATACCTTACAAGGAAATGTCAAGTTTGATTCGCAAAACTTTCCATAGCCCTTAACCTTTATACTTCGCAGTTCATAAATAATTCAGAGAATTGCGCCACAGTCTTACGTTAAAACAGACAGAATAAGCGCGAGTCGGGTATTCTATATTAAGGTACACACGACAAGCTATACGTTTCCAGTATAAGCTGATCTGGCGTTGTATATATTTCTATATAATGACAGGTCAGCTTATATTGGAATTGTATAGCTTGATATGTAGCCGTGCGTACTAGAGAGAGGAAATCCGTTTGTTTGTTTTGTTCATACCTAAAACTATATCTTATAAATATATACATACAAGGTGTAATGAATTTGCACTTATCAAACTAAACCAGTATAAAAAATATGAGAAAAAAAATTACGCCTTGATCGATATGCTTCAACAGATTCTTTTATGGGTGGATAATATGTTTTTGTGTATATTGCATGTTTCTGTGTTACATGTTGTTTCTGTTCCATTGGTAAATTAAGCTTCTTAACTTAATATTATATCTATATAAATAAAAATGAATCACCGAAATGTTTCTATGCTCCTAACTCCCAAACACTAGATGGGATAAGTCTTTCTTTTATGTGTTTCTCATTACATCCTAAACATATAGTCGTAAAACGTATAGCCTTATAGTGTAAAGCAGCTGTTTTTAATTTAAATTTCTCACTACATCCCATCAAGGGATCCATTGCAATGATACCTTACAAGGAAATGTCAAGTTTGATTCGCAAAACTTTCCATAGCCCTTAACCTTTATACTTCGCAGTTCATAAATAATTCAGAGAATTGCGCCACAGTCTTACGTTAAAACAGACAGAATAAGCGCGAGTCGGGTATTCTATATTAAGGTACACACGACAAGCTATACGTTTCCAGTATAAGCTGATCTGGCGTTGTATATATTTCTATATAATGACAGGTCAGCTTATATTGGAATTGTATAGCTTGATATGTAGCCGTGCGTACTAGAGAGAGGAAATCCGTTTGTTTGTTTTGTTCATACCTAAAACTATATCTTATAAATATATACATACAAGGTGTAATGAATTTGCACTTATCAAACTAAACCAGTATAAAAAATATGAGAAAAAAA
Source organism: Pseudoips prasinana (assembly GCA_951640165.1). Lineage (NCBI taxonomy): Eukaryota > Metazoa > Arthropoda > Insecta > Lepidoptera > Nolidae > Pseudoips > Pseudoips prasinana. The sequence goes on along the minus strand of OX621259.1, from coordinate 7,741,339 downwards.
ATTACGCCTTGATCGATATGCTTCAACAGATTCTTTTATGGGTGGATAATATGTTTTTGTGTATATTGCATGTTTCTGTGTTACATGTTGTTTCTGTTCCATTGGTAAATTAAGCTTCTTAACTTAATATTATATCTATATAAATAAAAATGAATCACCGAAATGTTTCTATGCTCCTAACTCCCAAACACTAGATGGGATAAGTCTTTCTTTTATGTGTTTCTCATTACATCCCATCAAAGGATCCATTGGAATGAGACCTTACAAGGAAATGTCAAGTTTGATTCGCAAAACTTTCCATAGCCCTTAACCTTTATACTTGGTAGTTCATAAATAATTCAGAGAATTGCGCCACAGTCTTACGTAAAAACAGACCAAGCATGAGTCGGGCATTCTATATTAAGGTACCAGAGAGAGAAAATCTGTTTGTTTGTTTTGTTCATACCTAAAACTATATCTTATAAATATACATATATATACAAGGTGTATCATACATAAGTGAGATAATCCGTTTGTTTGTTTTGTTCATATACAACATACATAGTGGAGGTAACTTAAGGAACGCCATCTACTCATGCAATTATACTTAATTAATCTAGTAGAAAAAATACTACTATATACTAGAAATCATTCTTATTATTTTCTAAACCACTTCACACATAAGAATTAATATATAGAAACGCCTATGAATCTTTTTTTTTTATTATATTACATTTTAAATCATTAATTTAAGGAGATAGATACTCGAGATATACAGACAGACTAACACCAGAATGATAAAATAATATTATGATTACGGAACCCCAAGACCTCAATTTGTTTTGTAACAAGGAAACAATGGAGGAGTGGGAGTTCCTATTCGTGTAGAGTTAATAGGCTACATAAATAACACATTGTTACTGCTAATTCTCACGCTTTTATATTTTTTTTATGCTTCAGTAAACTTACAACTTGAGTACAGTCGAGTGTTTAATACCTATAGGGGGCCAATTAGGGGTACTTTTTTTTTAAGATAACGCCCGCATTATGGTATCTCATCCGTGTCCCGGGGTACTTTACAAACATATAATAGACGGACACAAATCACATCCAGACTTGGAACAACCATTTATGGGTCATACAAATAGTTGTCCGGCGCGGGACTCGAACCCACGACACGAAGCGGCGAGGCGACTGTCTTAGCCGCTGCGCCACACGCACAGTCAAATTATTGACAATTGATGACGTTGTCTTTTTTATATTCAGTTAGAAACCAAGACATGTAAGTTTTATCTGATTTAACGGATTAATGTATAACATAAATAAAGGTTAAGCATCTTCTATACGGTTAAAAACCAACGTCCCAACAAAGGTCACCATGGTGGTTGCCATCCATCTAGACTAGACTGCAGTTGTGCAGTCTAGATGGATGTATGGATGTGCAGGATCACGATTGGCATCCATGCCATCTAGACTGCAGTTGTGCAGTGTAGATGGATGCATGGATGTGCAGGATCACGATTGGCATCCATCTAGACTGCAGTTGTGCAGTCTAGGTGGATGGCAACCACCAGGGTGACCTCTGCTGGGACTTTGGTTTGCAACCATGTGGAAGATGCTTTAGTTAATGAAACTAAATTTCCAATAAAAAGTGTTTTTTTATGTCAGAGGTCGACAAACGAGCAAGTGGGTCACCTGATGGTAAGTGATCACCGCCGCCCATGGACACTCGCAACACCAGAGGAGTCGCGGCTGCGTTGCCGGCCATTAAGAGTCACAACAAACAAGTGTTGTTGACCCTTCCCCCCCACCCCGATGAGCTCTGGCGACCTTACTCACACTCAGAAACACAACATTAAATTATTAATGTTATTTTATGCTTATGCTTCTAAATAGTCAGAACATGCGTTTAATAATTAAGTTAAGTATACATATCATCATCCATCTCATACCGTAGGAGCGTAGAAATCGACCGAGGGAATAGAGAACGGGCAGCAGCGTTTTTCTGTGAACTATGACCATCAAACTGCGTTCGCAAACCCGACTGCCAACTGTGGCGATTATGGCATATTATCTCCCATTCTTTAGGGAGGCTTTTGTCCATCAGTGGACGTACTTTGGCTGACATGATGACGATGATAAAGTTTAGCGAGCGGTCTGCCACGGGCACTTATTACAAGTAGTGAGAAACTTAAAAAAAACTCGCAGCAGCCAAATCAGTTACTCGGGTATTTCTGGGTGCTACCCGTAACAGCGCATGAGCTTATCCAATGGAATTAGACTGAAGGTAAGCAAGATGTATGTAAAAACTTACTCAAAGATGTCACGATATCAAAACATTGGAGACTTACCTGAAACAAGAAATATAAATTAAGTAAAGTGCACGATATACAAAAATCTATTGCCGCCAGATGTGAGCCGTATTTTGTAACAGCTACATTTAACAGATCTGTAAAGATAACAGTCTGTAACTGTTACAAACAAACTAAAGGAACAGCTACTGTTCGACGTGCCTGTTAGCGTGGTTGGCAAATGTTTGCTTTTCACGCCAAAGGTTCTGGGTTCGACTACTACTCAGAATAGATATTTCTGTGCATGAACATGTCTGTTTCTCCTGAGTCTGGTTGTAATCCAAACTAATATTATAAATGCGAAAGTAACTCTGTCTGTCTGTCTGTCTTTGCTTCACGCCTAAACTACCGAACCGATTTGTGTGAAATTTGGTACAGACATAGTTTGGAACTTGAGAAAGGACATAGGATAGTTTTTATTACAAAAATAAAATAAAAAATAAAATTTATTCCGGACATACAGCGCCATCTATTGGTCAAGAGTCGGCATCAATTCAGTACTGAAAATGCATCGGAAAAATGTAAATAAATAGTAAAAAGGTATGAAAAAAATAATATCAATATAATAAAACTTTTAGTACAAAGAAAATGCCCGAACGGAGTATAGATTAATAATCCGAGTTGTCACTATGCTCGATAGATGGCGTTGGGAGGAAATGCCAGTTAGTAACATAAGTAAAAGTAGTGAGCGTGGAAGAATGTTGCAACAATGTAAACTGCTGGTTTGGGATGAATGTACGATGTCCCATAAAAGAGCAATCGAAGCACTTCTTCGCACGATGAAAGACATAAAAAACAATAAAATACCTTTATTGTTTTTTATGTCTTTTATGGGAGGAATGGTGGTTCTATTGGCCGGTGACTTCCGGCAGACGCTGCCGGTTATAGCAAGGGGCACACCGGCAGATGAAATCAATGCCTGTTTAAAAGCATCTGTGCTATGGACACATGTGCAAAAGGTTTCACTGTCGACGAATATGCGAGTATTACTCCATAATGATTTGTCAAGCCGGGCAGTATGCTGCTGCTCTTCTGAAGATCGGCGAGGATCGTATGCCTACCGACTCCGAGAGTATTATCACGCTGAGCAGCGAATTATGCCAAATTGTGGATAGCACATACAATTTAAAAAATAGTGTCTATCCGGATTTACGCGCTAATATCGAAAATCGGGAATAGTATGAATGAAATGAAATAGTAGGCCGGATAAATGACCAAATTATGTCTGACGTAGAGGGAGATGTCATCGTATCAGTAGATAACGTCGTGGATACCGAGCAAGTGACATCTTACCCAACAGAGTTTTTCAACTCCTTAGAGTTATCTGGAGTGCTTTCTCACAAGTTGAGGCTGAAAGTTGGAGTTCCTGTGATGCTTATGAGAAACCTAGATCCACCAAGGCTAAGTAAGGGCACATGGTTACAAGTAACCTATTTAGGACGGAATGTCATTAAAGCCGTTATTATGACTGGAATGGCAAAAGGCGAAACTGTAATTATTCCCCGCATTCCCATCATTCCAACTGATTTGCCATTCCAATTCAAAAGAGTTTAGTTTCCGCTGAAAACTGTGTTTGCAATGACCATAAATAAAGCCCAAGGGCAAACGCTTAAAGTTGCGGGGGTACATCTTGAAAAAGACTGTTTCTCCCATGGACAACTCTACGTTGCGTGCTCAAGAGTGTCAAAAGACCTATATATTTTTGCAAAGGATGGCAAAACTAAAAACGTGGTATACAGAAATGTCTTGGTGTAAGAAACTTTAATAATCTTTAAAGCCTAAAATAATAGAAAATTTGTCAAGGGAGAAACAGTATTTTTTTCTGAAATGGCACATCAAAATAGTATTTTGAAAATAAGGGAAAAATAACATTTTCGCCTTTTTCGATCGGCAATAACGGCTTTAATGCCCTAAGTGAGTATACATATCTTCAATTCAAACGCAGAGCTCATTATGTTGATTTTTGAAGAGTTCCCTAGAATATCTTCCACATTTCATTTTTGAAGAGATCCCGCGAGATTGGGAACTATGTGGGTAAAACCAAAAATCTACCGGAAGTCACTATTCCACGCGAACGAAGTCGCGGGCAAAAGCTAGTTATCTATATAAGTCTGTATTTACAAAAGAAACGTAGTATTTGTAGTAAATCATTTATCTGGTTTCCATAGTATAGGTACGGTCACCGTAGCCTAGTTGGTAGTGCTCCTGCCTACGGAGCTGGTGGTCCTGGGTTCGAATCCCGGTAAGTGCAAATATTTGTGTGATGAGCATGAATATTTGTATCAGAGTCATGAATGTTTTCTATATATATAAGTATTTATCTATCTATGTAAGTATGTATATCGTCGCCTGGTACCCATAGTACAAGCTTTGCTTAGTTTGGGGCTAGGATGATCTGTGTGACATTGTCCATAGATATTATTATTATTATTATGTATGTATTTTCAAAAGAAACGTAGTAGGTATATGGAGTAAATTATTTATCTGGTTTCCATAGTACAAGCTCTGCTTAGTTTGGAATTAGATGGCTGTGAGTAAATAATGTCCCAGGATTATTATTATTATATTATTAATATGTATATTATTGGAACGAAGTTCCTTACGCGCGTTGTGTAAGGGGGCTAGACGGAAAAAAATCTTACGAAAAGTTGTCACGCCACTTTTTGCAGCTGTGCGGCATGCGCATGTTTCTCCGTCTGTCTCTCTCTCTCTCTCTCTCTCTCTTATAGAAAGCAAGCCAGATATTTTCATTTCTATTTCGCATTGAACAGTGTGGTGTCGCGACGATTATTTTTGTTGAGTGTATACAGGTTTTTTGTACATAATAAATAATAAGAAATAACTTCGTTCCATCTGGGTGACCCTTGACACCTTTCAAGTTTTATTATAAAATACGACGTTGCTATGTGGCTGACGGCATAGAATATCGCCAAGCTATCTCATCACCTCCTGTCTCTGTCTACTATGACCATCATACTGCGGTCACCAAACCGTCCGCCAATACAAGGTCAAGGGCCAAGGTCAAGGATATAACCTTGAAAACAAATGATTTGCATTAAAGCAGTCACAATCGATCAATTTATCGTAAAATTTACTTTCTTGAGCAGTCACATCGGTCCGTAAAAGATCGACGATCTTACCGCAGTGGTTTAATTTATGAGCGACTGCTTAAGGCACGTTAAGCAACCGGACCCGGTTGTGTTCATGAGACATGGCTTATTGGGTGGCTTAAACAACTCTGACACTAGGGTAACCATTGCCTTTAAGACAATAATAAGGGACAGCTTATTATCTATACTAATATAAAAAAAGAGGTAACGTTTGTGAGTTTGTGAGGTTGTGAGTTTGTGACGTTGTAAGGGGTAATCTCTGGATCTACAGAACCGATTTTCAAAATTATTTCACCAATAGAAATCCACGTTATTGTGGAGTGTCATAGGCTATGATTCATCATCATAATTTTTATTTATCCCGAACTTATAACCCGAAGTATTACGCGGGACAAATGGGCAGGGACAAAAATATTTATAACGCGGAACAAAGTCTGCGGGCACTGCTAGTTTATAAGATTTTTATACTTTTTAGTAATTTTGTAACAAAAGTTAGAGTAATATTTTGTGGGTTCCCGATCATTTTAATTTCCAATAAAAGCAATCCTTAGATTACTATCAGATCTAGAAAAAATATTAAGGTATCCTGCTTATCCCAGGGTACGTGTCCCGAATATCTGGGGCATCGCACAAAAGGGAGGCAGTTAGGTTTAGTCGGAGCAAGTCGGACATAACCACTCTCAGGCACTTTTTGCGGGTGGCATGCGTAGACATAAAAATGCAAGGCAGTCTTTGGGTACTGCCGATAGAATAAGTGAAAACTATATTTTACTCTTCTAATTCGAAGTAATCTATATCTATACATATAATAAAATCGTAGGAAAGTCAAAAGTTGAATATTTTTTAATAAGGAGACTTTGGGCGTGATCTACAATCGATATCGAAGCCTAAAATATAGTTTTTAGAATGTTTGTCTGTATGTATGTCCGGGCTAAAGTCAAAAAGTACTGCATGGATTTAATTCAAATTTTGCATGAATATTACTAAGAGGTCGGGTCAACATACAGGCTACATATTATCACACTATCACCTACGGGGGAGGAGCGGTGGTAATTTACAAAGTTTAACGGGGGTAAAACCGCGGGGCACAGCTAGTTTACAATATAATAGTTGCTACTTCACATTGAGATATACTCTTTGTGTATATATGTACACAAAGAGTATACTAATAGAAGAATAATAGAGTATACTAATAACGCACGGATATCTATGTACCTGCATAGTATATACACATAGGATACGGGAAACGTAGATGGGAAGCGTGCGGTGACGGTTCCAATAATAATAATATCCTGGGACATTATTCACAAACTAAACAGAGCTTGTACAATAGGAACCATATAACTGATATATTACATATACTATTTTTCATTTGTAAATACATACTTATATAAATAATTTACACCCAGACTCAGGACTAGACTGTCTCGGGTGGGAATCGAACCCACGACCTGCAACGTGAGAGGCAGCGTATCTACCAACCACGCCAACAGGCCCGTCATTATAAAAGTAAATGTAAATGTTTGTTCACTCAAAAAGTTTTCAACACGCCTAAATCGTTACACTTAAAAAAAATACTGCTCAATATTAATTATAATCGATTCATTCACGGAGTAATCGATGTAAATCGAGTAAAATTAAGAACCTTCTTCCTTACGAAATCGGATAAAACAATGAAATAAAACATCCGTCTATTATGTCGTGGTGTAACCAGCGCGTAATAAATAAAAACACAAACCTGATTACTAATACTTTAAATAAATACGTAACTACATACCTGTCTATGCAAAATACCTGTTTATTATTAAATACCTGATATTATAGACGCTCAAATTACAAAATCAATATGTAGTGTTAATTCCGCTAATTGTCAGTTTAATCATGCCGGGATGCGTTTGCACCGCCCTCCCGCCCGCAAAAATGTACACATGCAAGAAGGACAATATAAAAAAGCAAATTACATGCACCAGTTCGATACCCAACACGTAAATTTAATGGTCTGATGACATATTTTATTTTTTTTTGGCCTTGGACTTAAAACTATTCTATAATATGGTTTTTTTTCGTACTGGGCTATATCTGGGTCCCACTGCTGAGCAAAGGCCTCTCCCTTGGTTTTCCAGATTTTCCCGACTTTTGCAATTTCAGGCCAGTCGTTACAAAACAAGTTCAGGTCATCACACCATCTCCGTTGGGGCCTACCACGCCGACGTCGGCCATTTTGAGGAACCCAATTGGTTGTGATCTGCGCCTGTCTGTCTGGGTGCATGTCCCGCACAGTCCGACTTCAGCCTGGCGGTCTTTTTGCCAACATCAGATATTCGAATTTTGGAGCGCAGTGTTGTGTTTCGGATTCTTTCCTTGCGTTTCACACCTAAAATGCTACGCTCCATAGCTCTTTGAATATGCAGCAATTTTTTTTTTTATGTCAGAAAGAGTCACGGGTGCTTTTGCTGGCCTTTAAATTCTATAACAAACTTCCCAATGATATTAGAGAATTGTCTACGAATAAGTTTAAAAGAATTATTAAAGCCAAATTGTGTAGCAGGGCATATTACAAAATTTCTGATTATTTAAGTGATAAAAGTGTTTGGGATTGAGTTGTTCTGAGTCAACACACATGATTATAATTAATCTTAAGTATATTTTATTTAAAAAAAAAGGATTCCTACTGAGTTTTCTGGCAGTGTTTCTCAGTAGCTGCCACGTCATGCACTGCACGGTAGGGTAAAAAAAAATATGACGATTCCACATAAATGTAAAATTTTTATGGAATAAATGAATTTGAATCTTTGAATCTTAAAAGTCTGCAAACAAAATGTTACCGACCCTTCCCCCCACCCCAATGAGCTCTGGCGACCTTACTCACACTCGGAAACACAACATTAAAATTATTAATGTTATTATTAAGGAATGTCTTCTGTAAAGTGGAGGTACTTCCCCAGTCGGGCTGCTCTTTGAGCGAATGAACGCTATGCCCTACCTCTAAATTCATTCCTAAGTCATTTTTATTTACAAATTAAACCTAAATGTAATACTTTTCCATTTCGTTTGACCCACTGAGCTCTCGATTTCATTGCCTCTATCGCTCACCATTATGGTAATATACGTGGTTGGGTACCAAATATAACTTGTCGTATAGGTGTGTATAGGCCACCATATCTCCTAAACTGGACCGGTTCTCCTTGGAGTGTCACAGCGGCATTTTTAACCTACCGCCTTCTAGATTATATTGTGCAATGGACAAGTGGCACAGTACCTATAGGTAATAGGGATTTGGATTTTAATTGCTATGATTACTGCTTGACGGGCTAGTTGGGTTTCACGCCGCAGGTCGTGGGTTCGATTCCCACCCAGGATGTGTGTAATTGTCTATATAAGTGTGTATTTACAAAAGAAAAGTTGTATATGTAGTATAGTTATCGGATTTCCATAGTACAAGCTCTGCTTAGTTTGTGATCAGATGGCCGTGAGTGAATAATGTCCCTGGATATTATTATTATGTGGGACTTTATTGTGCTGGTTTATGGATAAGTTGTTAATAAATAAAAAAAAATATTAGATATTATTTACTTTTGAAAAACTATAAGTATATCATTTTTGGGATTAATATGTAAATAAATATTTATTATATAATTAAATTATTGTAATCCAATCATTTTAAACGCTCCACGAAGTAACTTTAAAAATAGCGATTACTTAATATAACTGCCTATCAGTTACAAGTGTTGCCAGCTAACAATGCATTATAATTGGACTATAAATCAATTACCTTCTTTATAATTTCATAAATACTCATTCACTAACACTTGTGTAAAGTTATTCTTCTAACAAACATACATACATATGTTTGTTGACGTGACTGGCCTGTTGGCGTGGTTGACAAGTGCTTGCTTTTCACGCCGGAGATTGTGAGATCGATTCCCGCCCAGGGGCTCTACCGGCTAAGTCACCGAACATCGATTTCTTAGATGGCTTTCAAATAAATAAAGGTTAAAAATGACTTAATCAATCGTTAAATCGGCTTCCATGACCGCATGGGACGTCATAAATGGTCCGGAATCGATTGTCAACGTGGAAGCCGATTTAACGATTGATTAAGTCATTTTTAACCTTTATTTATTTTAACGCCATTTAAGAAATCTATATTCGGAGACTTAGCCGGTAGAGGCCCTGGACAGATATTTGTGTGCATGAATATGCTGTTCGTCCTGAGTCTGGGTGTAATTATCTATATAAGTATGCATTTACATAAAGAAAAGTATTATATCAGTCATATTTATTATTATATATTTATCTATATAGTAAATGTGGTATCTGGTTACCATAGTACAAGCTCAGCTTAGTTGGAGATCAGATGGCCGTCTGTGAATAATGTCGCAGGATATTATTATTATTATTACTTTGGAAAATAACACAGTATTGTAAGTAAGTGTATATTTTATGACACTCCATAAAACAATGACCTATATTTAAATCAAACAATGAATAGCTTAGAAGCTGAACAATGCAATGAAGAAAATCAACACTGTTATTATAGAAATGTGAAACGAGTCTAAAATAATCCTTTTTAGGATTCCGTACCCAAAGGATAAAACGGAACCCTGTTACTAAGACTCCGCTGTCTGTTTGTAACCAGGCTGTATCTCATGAACCGTGCTAGTTAGACACTTGATACTATATATGCACAGATGATGAAATACATCATCTGTGAATGTTTCAGGTGTCTAACTCAGCCATACCCAACCTTTTTTTTATAAGGGCTCACAAACACCTTACAGTCATGCTGTCGAGAGCCGCAAGCAAACAATATTTATATACAATTGCTAAATGTAACAATAATTGCTTAGTAACTTGCTATTTATTATTTATTAAAGGATATTAAAAATATATATGACGAAACAGACCGCATGGACGGACTTATCAAAATATTTTGTTGCTTTAATTACTGTTTTTAAACTGTGTTTATATATTGCATTGTGAGCTTGACAAGTACAAGTGTATGTTAATAGCCAAGTGCTGAATAAATTTCATTGTTTCATTATGGTCTTAATTAAAACGTAATTTCAAGTTAACGATGTAGTTACTTAATTAATGAAAAAGATTGTAACTTCAGATGGCTCAATAACTAAGGCTCGGCGGCGGACCGCAGGTTGAGTATAGCGGGTCTAACCGTTGACGCTATAACAACAGATTTAGTATCTGTAGACAACAGAAAAAAACATTTAAGGGGGCTCCCATACAACAAATAAAGCGATACCCCGGGACATGCCTGAGCCTCACCGCTCAGTGTCATTTCATTGTGTGCCACTGTTGATCCTGGCTTACAGGAGTTGCAGTGGTGGGTAAGAGGGAGGGACTAGTCCCATACAACAAACGAGATTATATTGCTCGTTTTTGCTTTTGATTGATAACGTCAGCAGGTAGATGATTGTAATATTCACAGAATACTTAGTTATTATATTCCCTTTAAAAATAAATAATTAAATTAAGATAAACCAATCTTTACCAACAAACGTGATTTTTGCTGTTTTGTAGATAATGGTACAGAACCCTTGGAGAGCGCATGATTCGCACTTGGCCGTTTATTTTAATAATATGGACACACTTGTTAAGAGTATTTGCCAGGGTCAAATAATTTGATAAATCAAGTTATTTGCATATGAATTCAACATTATGCAGCGGTCACGTCAATAAGTCAAAGTCAAGTAAAGTCCGCCGTAGTCAAGTCAAAGTCCTACCATAGTAAAGTAGTGGAGACTATACTCGAGGCTTCTATGGAATTGAATATGGCCACGGAATATCATAATTCACGGTAATATGCCACTTTGCTGCACTTGTGTACGTTGTCGGAAAGTGGCATATTATTAACTTGAATTGGAAATATTGTGAGTGCGTGTGTGCGTATGTGTGTGAGTGTGTGTGTGTGTGTTAGTGTGTGTGTGAGTTAGTGAGTGTGTGAGTTAGTGTGTGTGTGTGTGTGTGTGTGTCTGTGCGTGGGTGTGTGCATGTGTGTGTATGTGTTTGTGTGAGTGAGAGTGAGTGAAAGACTTGGCGTGGTTGATAAATACTTGCATTCCACACCACTGGTCGTGGGTTCGATTCCTACCCAGGACGGATATTTGTGTGCATGCACATGTCTCCTTTATTTGTCTGGGTCTTTATAAGACGACCACGAACCGGAAAACGCAGCATGGGCAGGCCCTCTACAAGGTGGACCGACGATCTTGCAAGGGTCGCGGGAAGCCGTTGGATGCGGGCAGCGCAGGACCGGCTATTGTGGAGATCATTGGGGGAGGCCTTTGTCCAGCAGTGGACGTCTTTCGGCTGATATGACATAAGTACGTATTTAAAAAGAAAAATATTCCATAAAACTCGGCTTAGTTTGGGATCAGATGGCCGTGTTTGAATAATGTCCTAAGAGGTTACATGTCGTATAATTAACCTTTAGCTGTATGTATATTTGCTTCATGTCATTAGGTCGACAGCAGCGTTAGCAAATCAATAAGTCGATCTAAATACGTTAAAGACGCGAATTGACAATTTAATAGTGAGACTTCGCGCCATTTTGAAATTATTGAATAACCTACAAATCTAACCAGATTTCCTTGTGTGATTTATAAATGAAATATAATTTCAAGTTATGCAAATAGAACGAATTCAATGCCATGTTAATAATGTCAGTATATGTACCTAATAATGCAACGTTACAATTGGAGATAGACAGCGTCCTTATTACCTAGGCAGTAAGCGACATTTTCTTAGTTTAAATGTATCCACTGACGACGTGTCGTGCGTAAATTTTATTAGAAAAATTATCGCTACACGCTCTGGTAGCCTTACTAGATATTTTTCAGTCGAATACCTGGTTAAGTAGTAAATATGCAACTAAAAGCCGAAAACGGGAGGGGTTTTTGAGATTTTAAGTAGTTTATTTGTTCTAGAGAAATCTTACAAACTGGTACTGTCGAATAGCCCGATCTGTAAGACCTGTGGGGAGGAAAATGTACCAATGCTGCATATACTATGTAAATGCGATGCTTTGGCAAGACACTGAATAGCCAGCCTGGGGTTCGCATATCCAGAACTAGGGCGTCTACCGGCTAAGTCGCCGAACATCGTTTTCGTGAATGGCGTTCAAATAAATAAAGGTTAAAAATTACTTAATCAATCGTTAAATCGGCTTCCATGAACACATGTGACGTCATAAATGGTCCGGAATCGATTGTCAACGTCGAAGGCGATTTAACGATTGATTAAGTCATTTTTAACCTTTATTTATTTGAACGCCATTCACGGAAACGATGTTCGGCGACTTAGCCGGTAGAGCCCCTTGTTCTGGATATGCGAACCCCAGGATGGCTATTTAGTTTCTTGCCAAAGCATCGCATTTACATAGCATATGCAGCATTGGTACATTTTCCTCCCCACAGGTCTTACAGATCGGGCTATTCGGGCTTGGGGTTCGCATATCCAGAACCAGGAGACTACAAGAATCTTCTTCTAAATAGCGTACTGAAGTATGTGCATTCTGCATTCAGGGCTCTAGGGATAGAATAAATTGGGGTTAGTAAAAGATCCTGAAGGGTCGAAGTGATGTACAGTCAACAGCATAAGTAGATGATCAAAATCGGACCTGAGTTTTGAGTTTATGATGCTATTGGGCGGCAGTTTTCACTAGTTAATATTTTTTACACTTAACACTCACGCACACCTTCAACTAGATACTCTTCACCACCACACTATTTTGTCGCAATTCATGATAATTAGTATTGAATATCCGACTTTGATCATCTAATTTTGCTGTTGACTGTACGACTTTACACCCCCAACGAGACTAAGTCAATGGATATTTTTGTGTAGGTACTATTAGTTAGATAGATATACTTAATTTTGTGTACTATAAAGATTACACTTTATACCACCAAAAAAAACAATAAATAAAAATAAAATAAAAAAGTATTTTTTTATTTCTCTTAAAAAGGTACAAATACAAGTACATTCCATCTAAGATTAAGAAAACAAAAACTAACATTAATTTTGAACCTTGGAGAGAGCTTGGAGTCTGTAGTAGGCTGGAGACCTGTGTGATAAATCTCCAGGCTCTCTCCTCCCTGCAGCTTGTCAAGTTTAGGGCGTATTGTCTAGATAACTGGCAACAGCATAATCAGGGATGGGGAAAAGAAGAGATTCAGCAAGTGCAATTTTATTGGCTGTTGGTACTAACCTAAACTAAACCTGCCTCGTTGGTCTAGCGGTGGGTTCAAATCACGGGTCGGGCCAAAAGTGATTTTGGGACTTTTCTGTAAAAAATTCTCAGCAACAGCCCGAAATCTGGGAGTTGGCGGTATGCCTCGGAGAGCACGTAAAGCCGTCGGTCCTGTACCTGACCGCTTTCCGGTCGTGTCGCTAGGCGTCCCATCGGATCATGAGAGTGATGGAATAGAAAGTGCTCCTGTATTTGCGCACTCACTAGAGCACTATAATATGTCTTCCACTGGCTAATCTCTGTTGAGACTGGCCGCCGTCGCCGAAATTCGGCTAGGAGGACATTATTATTAGCTAAATACATTTGTTCAATGTATATTCTTTGTCATTTAAAACACGTTTCCTTAAATGCATAATGGAATTCCACCTTTGTGTCTGCATTAAAAAATAGATTGGCTTTTAAGGAAAATGTCGGTCGTTTTACAATTCAAGCCAACCATCAAGATCATTAGCGATTAATAAAATTTATTTTTAATTCAATGCTATTATTTCGTTACGTTTGTACCTGCGATTACGACCTACGATTTACGTAAATAACCGGTATTTTGATGACTATTTTGCTTGCTTTTCACGCCGAAGGTCGTGGGTTCGATTCCTACCCAAGACAAAGGTGCATGAACATGTCTGTTTGTCCCGAGTCTAGGTGTAATTATCTACATAGTATGTATTTACAAAAGTAGTGTATGAAGTATATCAGCTATCTGATTACTATAGTACAAGCTCTGCTTAATTTGGGATTAGATGGCCGTGTGTGAATAATGTCCCATTTCACACTTTTTTCTCTCAGCTCCTTTTCAATATACTACTTATAAAGTAAAGTAAACTACCGGTAGCATACTATTTAGCAACACCAATTACCTATTTAATGTATAAAACCTAACCTCCTTCCGATTAAGTCATAATTTATGATATCAGTTCGTCTTCCTGTTACACATACATAGGTTTAGTACCACTACCTTTAGTAGTTTTATACAATGTATAAAACAGTGACTCTGACTGACAGTGACGCACTTCACAACTCCATGAATTGACATAGGATCAGCAGCGTCCGGCGCTGGGAGCAAATCCCAGCGGGAGAGAGTATGCGGCGTCCGGCTTGCTTATGTCCGGCTGGGCGCCGCCCTTGGGATTGTTGGCGTTTGGAGGCGGGGGAACTCCACTCGTTCTGTATAAGCAGTCCCGGGAAGAGGTACCCTGCTGTAGCTCAGGTCAGCTTCACGAATACCCAAAGCCCCCGCTACAAGCACTGTGAGGCTGGCTACCGTGGTGGTTTTAGTGGGTAGAGCCCTACATGACACGCGATTTGAGCACTTCCACCACGAAAAAAGAAAGTCTCTGTGTACTATGACCATCATACTGAGATCACCAAACAGTCTGTTAAGCATGGCGATTATTACATATCCTCAAATGATGGACACAATACCACTGTGGAGCTCTTTGGGGAGACCCTTGTCCGGCAGAATACGGCATTTGACGAAGATGATTATGTATAAAACAATTGTATGGTATCCTTAAGATAATACCGACTTGAAAATAAAGTAAACGTCCACTAGTGCATTCTGAGCGGGCAATACAATTCACTTAAAAAGGGTTACCAGATGAAAAAATCTAAAGGTGGGTACTGACCAACGTTACAAGGTGTAATGTAACATTCGCATCGAGCGTGTTACTCATCGAGCATGTTACGCAGTGTCCTTAAAATCGACGTAACATGCTCGTCAAAACTCTGTGCTCCGTCGCCGCCAGTTCACTCCGAGATGGCCGACAGCGAGGACGTATTGGGAACTTTGATTCTACTTAGTTATTGTTTCATCCAAGTGAAGAAAAAGAAAAAACGTTACTGGACATCAAACTTATTTAAAAATAGAGGCGTATGTGGTGGTTTGTTATTGATAGCAATATTAAAAAACCAAATGATTACTGGACAGTATAAAAACTTTGTACGCATGTCTCCGATTGATTTTGAAGAACTATTGAATTTAATTGGACCAAAAGTACATAAAAACGATACAAATTATAGAAAAGCTATCAGTGTCACGGAACGGTTAGCACTAACGCTTCGTTTTTATGCTACAGGAGATTCCTATACTAGTATGCAATATCTTTTCAAGATATCAAAACAACGAATAGGATTTATAGTGAAAGAGGTCAGCGAAGCCCTTATTGGAGCATTAAAAGAATATGTAAAGGTATGTATTATGTATGTATTAATTCAGAAAATGTAGTCATTACATATCAAATTAAATTAAATCACCAAATTCTGACATAAATTGTTCACTCATAGCTGGTGACCCATAGTCATTTTGATGGGACGTATTTGATGCAGGAGTTTCAGGGCTTTGCTGTGGCTCATAGTCATTTTGATGGGACGTATTTGATGCAGGAGTTTCGGTCTGTGGCATCGATGAGACTCTGGAAGTAGTTGGTCGTGTAGAGTAGCCTGAATAACTGTAGCTGTTCATTCCATTTCCAACATAGTCATACTCTCCGCGATCAGCACTGAACAATATATTTGATATATAATGCTGCACATGTATTTTTGTTGTCTTTGAATAAGATCGTAATTTATTTGCCAAAAACATACCATAGGCTTCACATTCGTCAGGTCTGTGCGAAGTTGCCTCCGTTTGCTCGGTTCTCTTTTTTAATATATTTAAAGTAGATACCATTATCTCTTCTGGGCTTGGGGCTACTGATTTCTTCCTTTTTGGAGGAGGAGGGCAATCATTGTCGCTTTTTTTGGCAGACGGAGGGCAATCATCAGGCAGTTGTCCTGAAGCACCTTCATGTCCACGTAGCTGAAAATAAATATTAATTATTATTTCAGACGCCAGAAACACCGGAGCAATGGCTAGTTGTAGCAAATGACTATGATACTTTGTGGAATTTTCCACATTGTTTAGGTGCAATCGACGGTAAACATATTTTACTGCAATCACCGATCAACAGTGGCAGTGAATTTTATAATTACAAGGGTTTCTTCAGCATCGTATTACTGGCAGTTGTTGACGCGAAATATAACTTTTTGTATGTAAATATTGGGTGTCAAGGAAGAATATCTGATGGAGGAGTTTTCAACAACTGTGTTTTAAACGAAAAACTAAAAAATAATGCACTAAACCTCCCTCAGCCCACTGCGTTGCCAGCAAGAACAGAAGAAATTCCATTTTACTTTGTAGGCGATGAAGCTTTTGCTCTTTCCCAAAATATGATGAAAGTATATGCAGGATATCATGAACGTGGTTGTAAAGAAAGAATATATAACTACCGACTTTGCAGAGCTCGTAGAGTAGTGGAAAATGTGTTCGGCATAGTTTAGAGTTTTGCGGAAACCAATGTTGTTAGAACCGAAAACCGCGACATCTGTCGTAACAGCAATAACATCTCTCCACAATTTTTTAAGAAAAGGTAATAATGCTCATGTATATACCCCTGCAGGTAGTTTTGACGAAGAATTGAACGGCCAGGTCAGATTAGGAAACTGGAGAGAAGGTAACAATGATATGACTAGTATGTTACCCTTGCAAATAAGACCGCGAAGGGCTACAACATCTGCTCACAATATTCGTAATGAAGTTGCTGAATACTGTATTCAGCAAGGGTCTGTAAGTTGGCAAGAAAATTATGCTTAAAATGGACTTACAGTATCTGTTGTGTCACGAGGTGTATTTCTATCCAGTAGAAATAACATGGATTTGTAAGCGAACCAAGTGCTGTGGTAAACTTCATCTGCACCTGAAATTTAATTTGTAATTAATATTGAATTATTTTAAATAAAAAGAAGCACTATACAGATTAATACCGAGTTTATATTGTTTTCCCCACACTAGCTTGGAAACACCTACTTCCCTCACTAATTTCCACCCCCCCCCCCCCCCTACTATAACCCCCGTTAAACTTAATAAATAATTACGTACCTTTTCCAGTACCAGTTGATTGTTTAGTTTTCTGTTTTTCCCTCCTCAATGATGCCAGTAAACTTGTCATTTTCTTTTTACAGGCTTCTCTTTCGCTGTCGAGTATCGAAGCCAATCTATCCCAAGCGTCTTCTTTCTTTAATTTGTTATAATGCTCTGGGTGAGCTGGGTTCCACAACAGTGTTTCTTCTTTGTATTTTTCAATAAAATACAAAGTTTTTTCTTTATTCCACTCCATGCTTCTTGAAACTTGATATAATTACGAGAGGAATAACGGGTGATCACTTGCGATGTCCACGTGCGCTCGTGACGACTCGCAACGGCGTACTGACTGAACCGCGTAACAGTCAAAGGATTCGCCAAAAAACCGACAGCCGGGTGGAACACTCAAAGCGAGCAACGAGCGGCTCGTTGCTTGCTGGTTTTCCCGTAACACGACGTACTGACTGCATGAATGCTCGCTGTGTAACACGTTACATTACGCCCCGTAACGCCGGTCAGTACCCAGCTTAAAGGTGTTTAGGGGAAAGATACACAATCCGGACTTGTTGTGTAGGCTGGGAATGTGTGTCTCGGATAAATAAATATGTGTGGCGGAGGCGACAGACGCGCCTGCTGGCCCTACCGCGCGCTCGCACCAAGCTGCTAAGCGAAGCTCCTTTCACCCGTGCACTGCGAACCCTCAACAGTATTGCAGACGAGATAGACGTGTTCCGTTGTACACTGGGCGAGTTCACAGTAAGGGCTCTTTATGTTATTAGTTATTGCATTATATTATTATAAAAAGCTGTATATAGTAATATAATAGTAATGTAATATGCTGTCTACATTATCGCATTAGGTTATAAACCTGTAATGATAATTATAAAGCGGGAAAGGGGCTGATTTCCATTGAAATGTCCTGGGATTTTTACGATTTGAGATTTTTTTCCTAAACGTACTTAAAATTAACAAAAAGTCGTAATATTATCATTTTTATACTCTCTCCATCTCGCTCATTTGTTGCACGACGCATTCAAAGCGGGGGTGGCAGTGGCTGAATTTTGTGGAGAATTCTAAATATCCTGAGATAATTAGAATCCTAAATTTAATTTAAAATTAAATAAAAAATAAAATAAAAAGGTTTTCGATCACGTAGACTTAAAAAAAACAACATGTAACATGTTTGTAGTAATATAGTTAAGTAGGTATACATAATTAACATACAATTCGTCAATTATTTCTAGTTACAATAGATATTTAGGTACACGGTTTGTTAAAACATTTATAAAATTTATTTTATAATAGTAATGATATTTAACTAGCTTGTATTGAGTTATTGTCAAGGAGATTATGTTTAGGTTTAATTATCGAAATTAATAGTTTAAGCTATATTTTACTACATATTGTCTGAATAGTTCTGTTGAACTCATGATACAAAATGTATCAACTGAAAAGTTAATCCTGAGTTTTCACGAGAGTAGCAAAATCTAGCCGCAATCCTTGGAATCCAAAAATCCTGAAATTTTAGGACTACCCTATATTTACCGACATGTCTGGTGAGGTGGCCACGTGTGATGTAGACGCCAGCACATCGATCTACCCCAATCTGTCAAATTTCCCCAATTGGAAGTGAACCTTATGCTTATGTGATAAAGTTGAAAATCTATAAAAGAAATTTGACAGATTGGGGTAGCTGGATGTGCTGACGTCTATACCAATCCATAGCCTCAATATCAACCTCCCTGAACAATTGACATCATGCTTCCTTATTTCTCCGTAGGGTTCTCAATATTTGCAAAAATTAGAGATCCTTATAAGTTGCTTGTAAATGTACAATCTATTCCAAGTTATTGAAAGATGAATAAGACAGAAGTAAAACTTAGATATTCAAAACATATATACAAAAAAATTGTAGTACATTATTTTATATACTTATCATCAAATCAGTTACTGATTTCATGATAAGTATATAAAATAATGTACTACAATTTTATAGTATGATTACTATAATAAAAATGTACAATTAGCTACTAGTAGAAATCTCCACGGATGGTTAATCACACTTATATCATAAAGGCGAAAATTTGTGAGTGTGTAAGTTTGTTACTTCTTCACGTCTAAACGGCTGGAGCAATTTTAATAAAATTTGGTATGAAGTTAGCTGACACCCTCGATTAACACATAGGCTATAATTTATAAAGTTTAACGCGGGTAAAACCGCGGGGCACAGCTAGTTTGTATAGAATTCAGTCTCAAATAAAAACATGATTCACTCCTTTGAATGAATCAAGGGGAATTCCGTAGTAGTTTCCGGAACCGTAAGCAAACACTACATTCTTGCCGAAAGTTTCTAGGTATTCTGTAAGTTACACCGCATTTTGTTTACTGTGCTTTCTGTTTGTTATAATACTGTGCCAACGGCCAGTTACAAGTTTATATTTTAAGTGGCAAGTTGTTGCTAGTCATTACAATATATATTTTTTAATAAACAGACATGTTCATACAGACGAATATCTGTCCTGGGAGGGAATCGAATCCACGACCTGTGGCGTGAAAAGCAAGCATTTACCAACCACGCCATCGGCAGAAATAGATATGAATATGGTGGACGCTGCGATCGATTACTCGCCGCGTCGATTAAGGCCAAGTATTCAAAATAAATGAGGGCATTTTGAATAATGTAAATACATTTATATTGTGTATCATTCACCTTTAATTTCATATAGTTACCTAATAATAGCTCATTGGGGTGGGGGAAGGGTCAGCAAGCATTTGTTTGCTGACTTATAAACGCCGGCAACGCACCCGCGACACCACTGGTATTGCGAGAGTCCATGGGCGGCGGTGATCACTTACCATCAGGTGACCCACTTGCTCGTTAGTCACCCTCTGATATAAAATGAAAAAAAAAATAATAAATTATAACAATTATCAAAAATTATCATTAAATGTTTTTGACAGAAGTTATGACCTGGCTATTCTCGTCTAGAGGTATTTTGCCACCCTATTATTATTTAGGTAATTTACTTACTTACTTTATGGGTAGTACCTGCTTACTTATGGTGTGGCTTATGGTTGCCCTGGTGTCAGAGTTGTTCAAGCCGCCCAGTAGGCCTCTGACATGTCTGTCATGTCTCAATATTTAGGTTTATGATTATAATTATTTTCTTTTGTAAGCCATCATTTTTATTTTTACAATTTACGTATATGTATTATAATTTGTAAAAAAAAATATAAAACATTTATAACATACTACCTGCCCCGGCGAACTTTGTACCGCCATATTTTTTTACAATCTAAGTTAAAAAAATACTACAACATCTCAGTCTTTGGTCTCATTCGGATTTTTTTATATATTTACTATTCGGATATTTTTACACGCTTTTCGGGTATTTCTATATTTACTATTATTTTACTTATATTTTTTTCATACAAACCTGCTCCTGATAGTAACGAATACATAAAATAAGCATTTATCCAATTCGGCGAAGTCGTTTGGAAGTTATGAGCGTACAAACATTTCAATGATTAATTTTTATTTATAACATACTTTACCTACAAATAAAGCATGTGGTATTTTTATTAAGGAAGAAACTGTAAATGTAGCGCCATCATAATTAAGTAAACTGTTACTTTTATGTATTTATTGTGTCAGCCTACAATTAAACAATTGTAGGCTGACAAATTAAAACATAAAAATAACAGTTTACTTAATGTACACGCCACTGTGAATCAGTGGCAAAGAAGATACTTATTGTCGTTGACGTCAATGTAGAGCTGCTTCATAATGAAGTAAATTGTTATTTTAGGTTTTATTGTGTCAGTCTACAATTAAACAATTAGTCAGTGGCAAAGAAGATACTTATTGTTGTTGACGTCAATGTAGAGCAGCTTCATGATTAAGTAAACTGTTATTTTTATGTTTTTATTTTGTCAGCTTACAATTAAACAATAACACACAATCTGCTTCGCCACTGATCCACAGCGGTGTAAAAATATTGAGACAGAATCTAAAAAGGATAATCTATACTATAAGAAACCGGTTTGGAGTTTCAAGTCTGGCATTAAAGCTTGAGAACCTGCTTAGCTGGACCTATATATCTCGAAAACTAGCTAACCACTTGCTTTATTTCAAAGTTTTAATTCCTATAGGTAATCATTATTGCTTTGACCACAAGCTACTGGGTTACTGCGATAACTGCGCAATCTTTAAGAGGTTGACAAGTTTTATCAAATACTATTTTTTTTTTTTTACCTTCACCGTATTTTTTCTTTTATATAAGACAACGCGCGCTCTAGCGAAAATCCCAATGTTGCGGGACAAACATGTAATTGACGGACACAAAAAACACCGAAACTCAGCAACAATACTTATGGGTCTAACAAATACGAGAAGAAATATATGTATATGTACACCGACAACTGCCCTCCTAATAATCCCTATTATTGTCCATTCTTTGGTTGTCCGGAAGAGATCACATTTTAGTGATAAGACCGCCAATTGTATACTTTTTAATTACATGCTCCAGTACTGTATGATTTTAATATTGGTGTACAATAAATAGTTAATCTATCTATCTATGTAGTTGTTGTGTTGTGAGTCTCGGTATAAATTACATGTTAGTAAAGGGTCCGCGAAACTGGATTTTTTTCGAATGCTACTGTTGTTTCATTAAAAAAGAAAAGAAATATTTGACACCTAAATTTATAATGTCCGACGCGTAGCGAAATATTATGGCAGTTTATCACCGTATTGAAAAAACCGGCCAAGTACGAGTCGGACTCGCGCACGAAGGGTTCCGTACCGTTATATATAAAAACGAGCAAAAAATCACGTTGTATGGGGGCCCCTTACATATTTATTATATTTCGTTTTTTTGTATTTGTTGTTATAGCGGCAACAGACAGACAAATACATCATCTGTGAAAGTTTCAACTGTCTAGTTTTCACAGTTCATGAGATACAGCTTGGTGACAGACGGACAGACAGTCAGACAGCGAAGTCTTAGTAATAGGTTCCCGTTTTACCCTTTGGGTACGGAACCCAAAAATAATTTGTAGTACTAGCTGAGATAGAGCCTTTTTTCATGCCAGTACAGACACTATTTAAAAATCTATAAAAATCTAAACAAATAAATAAAATTGGAGTGTCTGTTTGTAATATTGAAATAACCGGTTTTTACAACATAAATATGAATATATATACGGTACATACACCAAAAAATTTTTTTTAACAATTTTTGTCTGTCTGTTTGTTCCGGCTAATCTCTGAAATGGCTGGACCGATTTTGACGGGACTTTTATTGGCAGGTAGCTAATGTAATAAGGAGTAACTTAGGAAAGTAGCCTATTTTAGAAAATGTTTTTTATTTTACTAAAAACAAAAAAAAACGAAATAAACTAATTAACACGCGGACGAAGTCGCGGGAACAGCTAGTATTAACTAAAATTGTTATACCACATTTATCGTACGTAATTTGATTTTTCTTTTCTATTTCCTTCTTATTGCCTTGTCAGACTCTTAAAATACAGAAACTAGGTGTAATGTATGTATACATTTCTGTGGTCTCTTTAAATGCGATCTAAACGTTATCGGTGTAACGAATTGCAGAAATGCGTACTTGTTAACTGTTAGTAAGATCAAGATTTTCCCAGTACTGCATACCTACCTTAAGCGATTAAGTATGGCTTGCACTATGTGTGTTAATAATTGGTAGTCATACTGACGGGGGAGGTCTATAACAAGAATTCAAACCATTGTTTACAAGAATAAAAGATGAAAAGAACTTACATAATTTGGGAAATAGTTTGATATCTCAGCAATCAATATGGAAAAGAATCGATAAAAAAGTCTGATGTGGGCGAGATGAAAATATTAATATGTAATAATAATATCGTGGGAGATTATTTACTACTACTATAAACTAAGCAGAACCATTCAGACAATATGTTGTAAAATATAAATTTCCATAATCAAAGCTAAACATAATCCTTGACAATAACTTAATACAAGCTAGATAAATATCATTACTATTATAAAATAAACTTAAATGTTTTAACAATCCGTGTACCTAAATATCTATAATATGTAACTAGAAATATTATGTATATCTACTTAACTATATTACTACATACATGTTCTGACTATTTACAAGCGCCTTTTTAAAGTATACGTGAATTAACTTTTTTTTATTTTATTTTATGCAATAATAATAAAAAGTATTTTCTCATCGCAAATAGGTTTGATACATTAACAAAGCATGTCTCGCACTGCTAAGCCTATGTACAGACGCCAGCACATCCAGCTACCCCTATCTGTCAAATTTCTTTTACAGATTTTCAACTTTATTACATAAGCAAAAGGTTCACTTTCAATTGGGGAAATTTGACAGATTGGGGTAGCTCGATGTGCTGGCGTCTGTACATAGAATTTTGTAAGTATGAAACATTATGAGTATGAATTCGGAACGGCGAGCCTCTCAAAGTTCATCTTCTTACAGTCTGGAATGGTCTTGCAACGCCATCGGCCAGTTACTAAGTTGGATGGGTAAATTGCGATAGTATGGCTACGTATTTTTGTTACACGTCACATTCGTCCCATACTTGCGAGTACGGGTATTCCAACTAATGGTAATTGAGAGTGGTTGCTCAAATCGAGAGTTATTGGATGCTGATGCCGATTAACTGGTGAAACGAGCACAAATTGCTTTTTAGGGTTCCGTAATCAAGGGGTAAAACTGGACCCTATTACTAAGACTTCGCTGTCTGTCCGTCTGTCACCAGGTTGTATCTCATGAACCGTGATAGTTAGACAGTTGAAATTTTCACAGATGATGTATTTCTGTTGCCGCTATAACAACTAAAGAACAAAATAAAATAAATATTTAAAGGGGCTCCCATACAACAAACGTGAATTTTTTGCTCGTTTTTATAGATAATGGTACGGAACCCTTCGTGCGCGAGTTCGACTCGCACTTGGCCGGCTTTTATTTACTCGAAACACGAAATGAAAAAGGGACGGCGTGTTTTAAAGTAAGCTTTCCTACTTCCTACTTAATCCTGCTTAATATTGTAAATGCTAAAATATATAAGTTAGAAATATGGTTGGAACGGATCTTGATGAAACCTCGTAGTAATATAGCTTATACAAAGTATCAAAAACAACTACGTTTGTAAAACTTTCTTTTTCAAAAGACAAAGCCCGCCTTAGTGAATCTAATCTGTATGAAAGTATCAAAATTTTGCCCTTGAACGTCAACTACTCGGGTGGCCGAGTATTTGACGTTCAAGGGCAAAATTTGGGGTTTTCTTTAGAAAAAAAATAATTTTACAAACTTAGTAGTCCAAAGATATTTATTATTCTTATATTTTCAAAATGCTGTCTGCTTCGTTGGTTTAGCAGCAGCGTTTTCAACTGCAGATAATGAGGTCCTGGGTTCAAATTCCGGGTTGGGCCAAAAAGTGATATATAGATATGATACGCCCGTGCCTCGGAGAGCACGTAAATCCGCCGGTTCTGTACTTGAACTCTCTCCGGTCGTGTCGCGAGTGGTCCCATCGGATCATGAGAGTGATGGAATAGAAAGTGCCCCTGTGTTTGCGCACACACTTGTGCACTATAATATATCCTGTGTGATTGGCTAGTCTCCATTGCGACTGGCTGCCGTGGCCAGAATTCGGCCTGGAGAACGTTATTATGAAATTTCTATGTACATAAGTAAATTGGCAATGCGGCCAGCCTTCTGGGCACGTTACCTCCCGACGATACGGAGGAATTCTACGACGCCCTATAACTTAGATAGTAGTTAGTTATTATAGTTAATTTAGCTGATATTTTTCTGTTTCTTATAAGTTAAGTTAATTATGTAATATGTATTTCTTTATTTTCACATAATAATTTTATACACTAAACATTTTACATAAGTAAATTGGCATTATATTATAAGTATTAAAATTAGAATAAGAATATTACTAAATTAGTAAAAACTAGGAAATAACATATTTTTAAAACAATTTGTTACTAACACAGTGGAGCATATGTAGTTCTGTAATAAAGATTTATTATTATTATTTTGAAACGATTAAAAACCTATAGAGTACTTTCCATTGTTCTATTATTATAAAAGTAACTAGCTGTGCCCCGCGGTGTTACTCGCGTTAAATTTTATAAATTTTCTTTGCTATAAACCTCACGGAGCCCGAGACCTTTCCAACGAATGCAAAACCGTGGAAATCGGTTCGTGCGTTCTGGAGTTATAGCGTCAGGAAGGAAAACCCGACTTATTTTTATATAGTAGAAAAGATATCTATTATAATAAAAAGAAATGGCTTATAGCACAATGTCACTGTAAACTTGCTTGTCGTATGGGTAGTGATAACCCTAGTGTCAGAGTTGCTCAAGCCGCCCAGTAGGCCTCTGACATGGCTAAACGATTGTTGTCTAGTGACTACAACCGGGGCCGACAGCTTAACGTGCTCTCCGAAGCACGGAGACGATCAGAAATTAAACCACCTTGGCGGTCACCCATCTATGGACTGACCGCGAGCCTAGTTGCTTAACCTGGCCGATCGCTTACGGACCGGTGAGAGTATCTAGCTATGAGGGCTTCCTGTAAACTACAAAAAAATACACCAGATAGCAGGCTTGAAGACTTAAGTCACATGATATACGAACTATTTATACTTGCAAGATTGGAATGCCTGGAGATTTTCCATACAGGTTTAGAGCATACAGACTCCATCCCTCTCTCCCTCTAAAGTTCTTTTAAGCTCTAATGTTTGTACATAATATTGTAAAGTCAGTTTGAGTCAATTGAGTTTGTTATGAGGACTATTATATCGTGACCTCTTTCCGGGCGTGTCGCTGGTCGTCCCATCGGATCATGAGAGGGATGGAATAGAAAGTGCCCCTGTGTTTGCGCACACACTTGTGCACTATAATATTTCCTGCGCAATTGGCTAATCTCTATTGAGAATGGCCGCCGTGGCCCAAATTCGGCTGGGAAGACATCATCACTATATATTACTTGATTACTATAATGTACGTTCACCTCGGAAGTCCTATAACAAGCAAGCAATTACAGTTACGAAGTAAGCAATTTTTAATTCAATCTGCGGAGTGGGGCACTAGTGACCTGTAATACAGGTTTTCCCAAACCTAACTCAGGTACCAGTCTCTCACAAAACTGGTTGCATTTCTAACCGCTAAAATGTACAATGCTAAATGTTATCTTATTTAAAAAAAAATAAGATACTTTTGTGATGAGAGATATAAATGCATATTCTATTGTATTCTATTTATGAGCTACTACGTGTTCCCCACAGTTTTACCCGCGTTAAACTTTATAAATTACAGCCTATGTGTTAATCCAGAGTGTCATTAAAATCTCTCCAGCCGTTTAGACGTGAAGAAGTAACAAACATACACACTCATACACTCACAAGGTTTCGCCTTTATAATATTAGGTCTTTACCTATGAAATTGCCGTTCTGCAGTACTGGCCATTTCAAATCAAAATAATTTTTGTTTGGCTAAGAATTCTAATTTAAAATTAATTTTATTTTAAAAACATGGATTCTTTTTTCCAAAAGTAGTCATTTCTTTATTGATTAGTGTTACATTTTCATCGCATTTCAATCTTTTTCGTCATCATGGATACGTTAAAATTCGAGTAATTATGGAATATGAGTACCGTCGTGGCAGCAACGCGGCACAAGCGGCACGCAACATCAACGACGTTTACGGAGCTAACACTACAAACCAACGCACCACCTGTTATTGGTTTGCTCGCTTCCGTTCTGGAAATTTCGACCTGAAAAATGAACCTCGCGGTCGTCCGAAGACTTTGGTCGACAATGACGAATTAAAGGCGGTTGTGGAAGCTGATGATACACAATCTACGGCTGAATTAGCAGCAGCTTTCGACGTTAGCGTCAAAACAATATTGGTCCATTTGCGTCAAATTGGCAAGGTAAAAAAGCTTGACAAATGGGTGCCCCACGAACTCAATGATCGCCAGCGCGAAGTACGCGTCGAGACGTGCCTTGCACTGCTCAACAGACACACAAATGAAGGAATTTTGAACCGCATTGTTACCTGCGATGAAAAATGGATTCTGTTTGATAACCGCAAGCGCTCAGCAAGTTGGTTGGATCCTGGTTCAGCACCTAAACAATGCCCTAAACGAAAACTTACCCCTAGAAAAGTGATGGTCACTGTTTGGTGGTCTAGCGCCGGTGTGATTCATCACAGCTTCTTACCAAACGGGGTGAGCATTACTGCAGATGTGTACTGTGAAGAACTGAGCACAATGATGGAGAAGCTGGCGCATCTCCAACCAGCATTGGTCAATCGCTCGTCTCCGCTGCTCCTGCACGACAACGCGCGACCTCATACTGCACAGCAGACGGTCTCCAAGTTGCAAGAACTGGGGTTGGAAGCTCTCCGTCATCCGCCCTACTCACCAGACCTTGCGCCTACAGACTACTACTTTTTCCAGAATTTGGATAACTTCTTGGCGGGAAAAAAATTCAATACCCGAGAGGCAGTACAAAATGCCTTTGAAGAATTTGTTGCCTCCCGTCCAGCTGATTTCTTTAAGAAGGGCATCAATAAACTGCCACTGCGATGGCAAAGATGCATTGATTGCATGGGTGATTACTTCGATTAATACAAATAAAAAAATTCATGAAAAAAATTCGTTTAAATTTTTTCATACAAAACGGCAATTTCATAGGTAAAGACCTATTATTAGTGTGATTTCGAGAGAAATAAACCGTCGTTTATAAATTATTATTATTTTTGTTTATATATACGTTTGTATATTTCGGCTTGTGTCGATATTTTAGGCAGCACGAACCTAGGTCAAGCGTATGTGGTCATCTATCTATACATATAAAAATCAATTGCTGTTCGTTAGTCTCGCTAAATCTCGAGAACGGCTGAACGGATTTATCTTATCTTGGTCTCGAAATGTTTGTGGAGGTCTAGGTCTAAGGTTTAAAGGTGAGAAAAATTGCTGGGAAACCCCTAAAAACAGCCCTTTTCTTTTTCCCATATAAACGTTTTCTAAAACAAAAGTTTAGGTCTTTTATTCATCGATTGAGGCAGTACGAAGTCTGCCGGGTCAGCTAGTTATTTGATAGAAACTTCCGCTCTATCCTACAAGTATTCAATATGGCTGCTTTCTGTAAACTATTTATCATTACTTACTTACACATCTACAAATCTGTACCGAATAATCTGTTCAGAATAGCTAAGACTCAAATTTGAAAAAATAACTCTATATCACGTTCTCAAAAAAAAATGCAGAATCATCTTAACATTTAAGGCACATCATATGTATAAATCTATATTATTATGTATTTATAGTATAGTGTATGTGTATACAACATGTAACTTAATTAACGCACAGCCTGAAAATAGTTTGTTCAGAATCGTTTACTGAATCGATTTGTATCATTTTTAATATAGGCAATTTTTTGTTCCAAAATAATTCAAACTAAGAGAATTATTATATTGTCATATTTTCATATTACCCCTGTACAGTCAAAACAAATTGAAATGTACCGTAAGACAAAGTAAATAAGACTTTAAACATCGCAGTTTTATTTGTATTCATACAAATTCCATCATTCAATTCGAAATAAATAAAAATAAACTTTATTCCAAGAAACTAAATTAGTATATAAGAATGCATATACCTGTTAAATAAAAAAATCAGTGTGTCTATTATGATTACAACAATATATTATAATTGGGGTGTTTGAGGGTGTGCGTTAATTACGTTACACGTTGTATAGTGTATCTATATATATTATAGTATTTAGTTGTGTAAGTCTTGTATGGTATATATCATTGTATTTTCTATTATGTACCCTATTTTAGTAATTTTTATTATAGGTATATCTATAGTGCACCTACCATATTATCTCTGCATCATCCAAAGGTCGACTGGCAGAGAATGCCTAGTTTGGCATTTAGTCCGCCTTTCTACAGTTTTGTACAATAATTTTAAATAAAAAAAAAAAATTTACACTGAGGGTCCGCCTCCTCAGTGTGCAAAACCGACTCCCTATTTATTTATTTTTTTGGACATGACGCTATAGTTATCCTAGGAGGCTGTTACTACTTCACCGGACTATAGAGGCGAGCGGAGGCCTGAAGCCGTCTAGCAAACTACAAAACTAAGTAACCCGCGCCGGAGGGCACCCCCTGTGGGGTTCGAACCTCGACTCTGAGCGATTACTGGCGAAGAGAGGGCGAGAGATCATGGTTTTTAGGGAGTTTTGTGCAACACCGACTCCCTAGGTTTCTTTTTTAATATATCAAAGCGTTATGCCACCGTCGCGTTCCTAAGAACGGGATGTCTAAAGTTACAAAAATATGCTTCTGAAAAGGAACTCAACGAAATTTGGACTTTAAGTCATCGTGCAGCTATGCTTATATTTGAAGTCAACAGTACAGACAACAACGGCAAAATTATATGATGTAAAATCGAATATTCAGTATGATCGGACGGGATTTTGACCATCTACTTTTGCCGTCGACAGTACCTACCCTAATAGGTGCAAAGTTTTGTGCGAATCGTGACCAAAAGTATTATGATTTCGATCAAAATTTCTTACTCATACACTAACGATATTAATGTGTTTACCATACGTATAAACGGATGCAAATTAAAGACATCTAGTATCTGATATTGCTGTCATACAAGTAACATTAGGGGCACCTTATTACTTCAACATAAGGACTATTTTCCAATATTTTTTTTCTAACGATGTTACGGAGACTGTAGTTCTTACATAAGCAGACATACGCAATACATCTAGTAGGTATTGATGTCATGTGAATTGAGTCAAATAAATTAGTACCTAATGTTGATGCAAATGGGAAGCCAAATGAGCTAAATTTGCATCAAGTATAAATATATGACGGGCCTGTTGCCGTGGTTGGTAAATGCTTGCCTTTCACGCCGCAATTGGTTCGATTCCCGCCTAGGACAAATATTTGGTGTACCTATATAAGTATGTATTAACCAAAAATAAAACAGTATATCAGTTATCTGGTTTCCATAGTACGAGCTCTGTTTGTTTGGGATCAGGTGCCCTTGTGTGAATAATGTCCCAGGAAATTATTTAATAATAATAATAATAATACCCTGGGACATTATTTACACACGGCCATCTGATCCCAAACTAAGCAGAGCTTTTACTATGGAAACGGATGGTAATGTATAAGATTCTATAACAAACTTCCCAATGATATTAGAGAATTGTCTACAAATAAGTTTAAAAGAATTATTAAAGCCAAATTGTGTAGCAGGGCTTATTACAAAATTTCTGATTATTTAAGTGATAAAAGTGCTTGGGATTGAGTTATTCTGAGTCAACACACATGATTGTAAATAATCTTAAGTATATTTTATTTTAAAAAAGGATTCCTACTGAGTTTTCTGGCAGTGTTTCTCAGTAGCTGCCACGTCATGCACTGCACGGTAGGGTAAAAAAATATGACGATTCCACATAAATGTAAAATTTTTACGGAATAAATGTTTTTTTTTTACTTTGACTTTGAACCAGATAACTGATATACTACATATAATACTTTTCTTTTTGTAAATACATATTTATGGAATATGGAAATACTCTATAAGAATATATGACATTATTCGTAATGGCTATTCAGGAAGGTACTCCTAGTAGTCCGTAGCCCTAGACCTAGGTCTCATCAAAATTTTAAAAGTAATCTATACATATAATAAAATCGTAGGAAACTCAAAAAAATATTCAATGTACAGTACATTGAATATGTTTTTAAAAGGATACTTGGGGCGTGATCTACTGTCGATATAGAAGCCAAAAATATAGTTTTTAGAATTTTTGTCTGTTTGTCTGTATGTATGTCCGGGGTAAACTCAAAAAGTACTGCATGGATTTACTTCAAATTTTGCATGAATATTACTAAGAGGTCGGGTCAACATATAGGCTACATATTATCACGATATCACCTACGGGGGAGGAGCTGTGATCATTTATAAAATTTAACGCGGGCAAAGCCGCGGGGCACATCTAGTCTATACATATAATAAAATCGTAGGAAACTCAAAACTGTACATTGAATATTTTTAAAAAGGATACTTGGGGCGTGATCTACTGTCGATATCGAAGCCAAAAATATAGTTTTTTGAATTTTTGTCTGTTTGTCTGTATGTATGTCCGGGGTAAACTCAAAAAGTACTGCATGGATTTACTTCAAATTTTGCATGAATATTACTAAGAGGTCGGGTCAACATATAGGCTACATATTATCACGATATCACCTACGGGGGAGGAGCTGTGATCATTTATAAAATTTAACGCGGGCAAAGCCGCGGGGCACATCTAGTCTATACATATAATAAAATCGTAGGAAACTCAAAACTGTACATTGAATATTTTTAAAAAGGATACTTGGGGCGTGATCTACTGTCGATATCGAAGCCAAAAATATACTTTTTAGAATTTTTGTCTGTTTGTCTGTATGTATGTCCGGGCTAAACTCAAAAAGTACTGCATGGATTTACTTCAAATTTTGTATGAATATTACTGAGAGGTCGGGTCAACATATAGGCTACATATTATCACGCTATCTACGGGGGAGGAGCTGTGATAATTTATAAAATTTAACTCGGGTAAAACCGCGGGGCACAGCTAGTAACTTAATAACTATAGATTTTTGAGACACCGCCCAAAATCAAACCAAACATATAATTGATGGACACAAAGTACATACAGATCCTGATGAATGTCGTGAGTCTAGTGGTAGCGTTCAATAATAGACTGACACACATTAATAAAGCGCTTCAAAATGTCTCCTACGCGGGTCTGCTGGAAATTACTTGCGAAATAAGCGACACCTTTGAACTATTCATTTCTTCGTACTTTTCTCTATTTATTGTATGTTTACCAGAATCTATACATATTATAAAATCGTAGGGAAGTCAAAATTGTACATTGAATATATTTTTTAAAGGATTCTTGGGGTGTGATCTACAATCGATATCGAAGCCAAAAATATAGTTTTTAGAATTTTTGTCTGTGTGTCTGTTTGTCTGTACGTATGTCAGAACTAAACTCAAAAAGTACTGCATGGATTTACTTCAAATTTTGCATGAATATTACTCAGAGGTCAGGTCAATATATATGCTACATATTATCACGCTATCTACGGGGGAGGAGCTGTGATAATTTATAAAATTTAACGGGGCACAGCTAGTTAATAAATAAATAAATAAATAATATACCGAGCAAACTACGTTTTATACCAACTTCAATTCGCGTCGCGTGACGTATTTCCGTCACACAACCCCTCCATAATAACGCGCCCAAATAAGTTTAACTTCTAAAATGCGGTTTTATTTCACCACTACCAAGTTGAGACGGTGACTCATGGCAGGAAAACCCATAACTTAAGTTCAATTAAAGGACAAGCCGCTCACGCCACATTCAATGGGGCAACAACGATCAGACTGGTTTCACACAATATTTTTGGAGTCACGCAAACTTCGCTCTATACTTACTTTTTTTAATTTACGTGGTGGAAATTAGACTTGTGTAAGTAATGACATTGTTGCATTGCGCGTCATATAACCCGACCGCGTGATGTTCCATTACCTATGACTTGACCATATCAAGCATTGCACATGACACTCAAACATGACGCACGGCGCCACAGAACACTATCGCGACACGCTGTTATGTGCGGTGTTCGTACTGTCTCGGTTATTTTCGCTATGTGTGCAAGTGAGAAGTAGCATGCGCCGGTCGGCTGCGTTGTAAATAATGAACTATTATCTAGAACCGTATGGCACCAGTTATAAGGTTTACGTTGTATTGACACCGCGGACTGCCTAAGAGGTATGATGTTACTGTCGTACTACTCGCACTGTATGTAATGTATGACACAGTAATGCGTACGCCGCAACGTCGCGCGCGCCGTGATACAATTCAGTTCCACGAACAAAACAAATACAAACATTGAGTGTTATCTTATTTGACATTAAATGAAAGGCGGACACGTCTGAAGACAAAAAAACTATTACAATTATTATTTATTAGCTGTAATTAAAAATGTAAATACCATTAAAAAAAACAAAACTTAGGTAGTTAGGTACTGATAAAAAAAAAACAAAACAAAAATAAAAACAAATAAAAAACCACAATCATTGTATATAAAATCGATTTTTAAATACGCCAATATTCATAGTTATGGTAAGTAAACAACAACGTGATAATCAATATTGCCATCTATGTTTATTGCCAGTCCTAAGCCTGGATTGCCCTTTTGATTAAATTACGTATTCCGTAGATTGGGGTTAAGTATGAAGGAAAATCGACTTTATAACTATGACGACAAAATCAAGTGTATATTCCTGCGCAGCGTGGGCGCATTGCGTTTGGTAATTGTGATGTCATATCACACCATAGTATAACGCACATGATGTATATCTTCTACAACGCGAGCATTTCATTACAATAACCACCGTGAGGTGCGTCATTTCGTGTCATGTTTGGAGTCATGGTGTAATGCAACATTCCTCGGTACGAAAAGTAATGTCATATTACATGACTTTCAAACGCACTGTTTTGCGCAACTCTAGTGGAAATGCTCTAGTCGTGTGGGCTCAACCCACTAAAACCACCACGGTAGCCAGCCTCACAGTGCTTGTAGCGGGTGCTCTGGGTACTCGTGAACGATCTCGCCAGTACCCCCGCCGTACACTGAGCCTCCGCGAGACTCTCACCCGGGGAGGGGAGGGGCCTGAATGCCTCCCCAGTACGCACAAGCGTGTTACCTGAGTTACAGCAGGTTACCTCTACCCGGGACCGCTGGTCACTCTACACTTACTAGATAAATCGACAAAAAACTAAGAAGCTCAAGCATTGGGCAAAGCTTATAAGCTTATAGCTGGTAGAAATGACGGCCGCTGGGGCATGAAGCTTTTTGAGTGGCGACCACGAGCCGGAAGATAAATAATGTCCTCCTAGCCGAATTTCGGGCACGGCGGCCAGTCTCAACAGAGATTAGCCATCGGCGCGGGACAAATTATAGTGCCCAAGTGTGTGCGCAAACACAGGAGCACGTTCTATTAAATCACTCTCATGATCCGATGGGACGCCTAGCGACACGACCGGAAAGAGATCGGGTACAGGACCGACGGCTTTACGTGCTCTCCGAGGCACAGGGGTATAATACCGCCAACTCCAAGACTTCGGGCTGATGCTGAGAAATTTTTCTTTTTACAGAAAAGTCCTAATCACTTTTGGCCCGACCCAGGATTTGAATCCAGGACCTCGTTCTCTGCGGGTGAGCACGCTACCGCTAGACCAACGAGGCAGCCGGAAGATACAGAGTGGGCAGCGCCCTATTAAGATACACCGCTGATCTTCTGAGGGTCACTGGAAGCCGCTGGATGCAAGTGCATAAGATGCAGCCTTTGTGGAGATACCTTTGTCCAGCAGCGAACGACTTGCAAATAAAACCCTGTAAGCTATGTTATTCTTAGTACTTAGTACTGTATATAAGTATTATTCTTACGTATACATAAGCTATCTTTTCTTATTTCCAATAAATTCGTACATCTTTTGCTACCATTATCCATTGATATTAAATTCTGGTCCATCCAACGCAAATAGGTTGCTTTAAGAGATCGCTTTGAGTGATAAGGCCGCCAATTGCAAAATGTTTTATGCATATTTTCCTTTTTATATTCCTTACATTGACTTATATGTATAACTAGACACGCTGTTTCGAATAAAATCTCTGTCCCAGTCCGGCGCGCGAGGTGAGGGGCGCGGGCGCGGCGGCCAAAATTCTCAATATGGGATTGCGCGTCTAGTAGAATACATATAGGTTTAGAATACAATGATTCCTTATGCAATAAAGTGTACTTCTTCTTCTTCTTTTTCATGGTTCTGTAGGACTCTTATAGGATGTCTCATGTGTCTTTCTGTCACTGCTGTAGGTAATAAATTATGGAATTCTTCGCAATGAAGACTATCCATCTGTGCAGTCCATATCACTGTACAAGTGTGTAAGTGAAGAGTTCAAAGGATATGTATTTCTATTGGAAAAAATACATATATACATACATACATTGACTCACGCCTGTTTCCCAGAGCGACAAAGAACGAAAAAGACGGATTTCCATGTCACGATCTTTGCTCACCTCTTATGCCTCGTTTTATGTCATTATATTCTTCATGCTCGCGGGTTAAGGCTACTTCTGACGTGGCCTTTCTTGAGAACATCTCCAATTTAGTCAGAGAATGTTGTACAAGGTCTTCTCCCCTTCCGGTAGTACTATTCACAAAAGCCAGGTATACTTCTTTTGTCGTTTTTCTTTAATTCCTCCTTTCTAAATGCCCAAAGATAGATTGAAAAAGGTATGCTGAGATGCAGTAACTTTTTCAATATATCCCATAATATAGAAACGAAATTCGTTCTTGTTACCTTTTTAGAAACTGTATGTAGGTATTTTTACAAAAGAAAATTAGGATATATATATGATTTCCATAGTCCATACGCCAGCACATCAAGCTGCCCCAATCTGTCAATTTTCCCCAATTAAAAGTGAACCTTATGCTTAAGTGATAAAGTTGAAAATCTATAAAACAAAATTGAAAGATTGGGGTAGCTGGATGTGCTGGCATCTGTACTTTGAGAAGCACTGCGTAAATTTCTGCGTAAAAGAGTGATTTTGAGAATGTGTATGAAAATTTATCAGTATCATCCCGAAGTCGTCATCGCGGTATCACACCCCCGTGCCTCGGAAAGCACGTAAAGCCGTCGTTCCTTTACCTGACCTCCTTCTAGTCACCGTAGCCTAGTTGGTAGTGCTTCTGCCTACGAGGCTGGTGGTCCTGGGTTCGAATCCCGGTAAGTGCAAATATTTGTGTGATGACCACGAATATTTGTTTCTGATTCATGTATGTTTTCTATGTATTTAAGTATTTATCTATCTATATAAGTATGTATATCGTCGCCTGGTACCCATAGTACAAGCTTTGCTTAGTTTGGAGCTAGGATGATCTGTGTGACATTGTCCCTAGATATTATTTTTATTATTAGTGGGCGACAAATGAGCAAGTGGGTCACCTGATGGTAAGTGATCACCGCCACCCATGGTCACTCGCAACATCAAAGGAGTCGCGGGTACCGGTCTTACTTAAGTACCGGCCTTTAAAAGTCTGCAAACAATTAGTGTTGCTGACCCTACCCCCCACCCCAATGAGCTCTGACGTCCCATTAGATCATGAGAAGCATCTTTTAGTGCTTTAAAAGACAATTGATGTCTTTTAAACCACTAAAAGATACTTAAGATAATATTCTGTTTTGGCCTACTTTAGTCGAACCTCTTAAGACCTTACATCAGCGGAAGGCGTAATGACCATGAATTATCTGTTCCATTGTTAATTAACTGTATAATTAGTAACAATTTTTCTATCAACATTTTCTAGCTGTAGCTAGATGGTCTCACCAGTCCGTAAGCGATCGGCGAGGTTAAGCAACTAGGCTCGCGGTCAGTGCATAGCTGGGTGACCACCAAAGTGGTTTCATTTCTGAGCGTCTTGCGTTACAATATTGATCGTGTGTGCGCAATGCAACTATGTCGAAACGTCGGGATAGTAAAAAAGGTTAGTCGTGTTAATTCCTTTTAACAATGTTGTATCATCATCATGATCATATCAGCCGGAAGACGCCCTGTGCTTGACAAAGGCCTCCCCAAAGATCTCCACAACGGTGTTGCGCTGTCGGCATCCAGCGACTTCAAGCGACCCTCACAAGATCATCGGTCCACCTGGTAGGGGGCCTGTCCACGCTGCGTCTTCCGGTTCGTGGTCGCCATTCAAGAACCTTTAGTACTTCCAATGTTGTATAATTTATATCTAGGGACAATGTCACACAGATCATCCTAGCCCCAAACAAAACAAAGCTTGTACTATGGGTACCAGGCGACGATATACATACTTAACAGATAGATAAATACTTAAATACATAGAAAAACATCCATGACAAATATTCGTGCTCATCACACAAATATTTGCACTTACCGGGATTCGAACCCAGGACCACCAGCTTCGTAGGCAGGAGCACTACCAACTAGGCTACGGTGACCGTCAAAGAATTATATTATGTTACTCGTTTATACATATATACTTACAGATAATGTAAAAAAATACATGAAATAATAAAAATCTATACTAAAAACACCAAGGCTCCAATCTAAGGCAAAACAAATCATTAAATAAAATATAAATAAAAAAGGATTTCAGTCACGTAGACTTTAAAAATTGTAAATAACCTGAACATGTTTCTAGTAATATAGTTAACTAGCTATGCCCCGCGGTTTCACCAGCGTTACAGTAGTTTTGGCATAAAAGAGTACAAACATACATCCATACCTCTATACTCACAAACTTTCGCATTTATAATATTAGTGGCATGTGTACCTCTAGCGGTTTTGGCAGTGCACGCCGGAATAGCTCGCAGATGGTATATATTTTCCTACTTACCTGACACTTATCGTCATATTTTGGACAATTCACACAATATCTTTATAATTTGTCTAT
This sequence comes from Pseudoips prasinana, assembly GCA_951640165.1. NCBI lineage: Eukaryota > Metazoa > Arthropoda > Insecta > Lepidoptera > Nolidae > Pseudoips > Pseudoips prasinana. The sequence continues at coordinate 7,703,119 of OX621259.1, read as the reverse complement.
GTGTTATTCTGATGTATAAGTTAAATTATTGTAAAACTTCATTAAAATCCATTCAGTGGTTTTTACGTGAAAGAGTAACAAATATCCATCCATACTTACAAACTTTCGCGTTTAAAATATTAGTAGGGTTAGAGGGAGACAAACGAGCAAGTGGATCATTTGATAGTAAGTAATCACCCCAGTAAAGCCTTTAAAAAAGTCAGCAAATAAGTGTTGCTGATCCTTGCCCCCACCCGAATGAGGTCTGGCAACCTCACTCATACGTAGGAGCACAACATTAAGTTATTAATGATATTATTAAGGAATTTCTTCAGTTAGGTGGAAATACGTCCCCATCAAGGCTGATCCTCGAGAGAATGAACGCGGTACTCTCTTATAAATCCGTTCTTTTTGAACATTTCTTTTAAGAGAGGTAGGGCACAGCGTTCATTCACTCAAAGAGCAGCCCGACTGGAGAAGTCCTCCACCTTACACAAGACATTCCTTAATGATAACATTGATCATTTAATGTTGTGTTTCCGAGTGTGAGTAAGGTCGCCAAAACTGATTGGGGTGGGGGGAAGGGTCAGCAACACTTGTTTGCTGACTCTTAAAGGTCGGCAACGCACCCGCGACTCCTCTGGTGTTGTGAGTGTCCATAGGCGGCGGTGATCACTTACCATAAGGTGACCCACTTGCTCGTTTGTCGCTCTCTGATATATAAAAAAAAATTGATAGGTTCTTTAAAAACTACGTTGTCTAGTGTCGATTTGTTTCTGGTTTTTTTATCGTATTTAGTGCAAGTTCCAATATAGTTTATGAATGTTGTCTATAAGCACAGGGTCTCTCTCTACCGGCTAAGTCTCCGAACATCGTTTTCGTGATTGGCGCTCAAATAAATAAAGGTTATGTTTTTTTTTATTTATTTATTCAATATATTATTTAATTGCACATTACATTTAACAGGCCTAACCGACGCACCAGAAACCTCTAAGGGTTTATGTGGCTAGCAGCGAATCGTTCACATATTTACATTTATTTAAGAATTTATTATATTATAATAGATATTTATTGTTAGTTATAAAATTCTAATACAATATATTTTTTTAAGGTAGTAATCTTTTAACTTGAACTTAAAACCTTTCGCCCCCTCTGTATATAATTTTTTAGTTCTTCGGGGGAATGTTATTTATAAACTTCGGAAATTTGTATTCTGCAACTCTCGTGCCGTACAAGTTATTTGTATTGGGTAACGTGACTTAATCAATCGTTAAATCGGCTTTCATGACCACATATGACGTCATAAATGGTCCGGAATCGATTGTCAACGTTGAAGCCGATTTAACGATTGATTAAGTGATTTTTAACCTTTATTTATTTGAACGATGTTCGGCGACTTAGCCGGTAGCGCCCCAGGTCTATTAATTTTAACTATGCTTGTCCTTATAACTAACTCCATGAGATGTTTTTTGTAACGTTGTCGCTCCATAAATAAATTTAAAAAGAAATAAATTAAAGAAACGACCGTGTTCCATTTAAAATAGCAAGAAACATCCGGCTTCTAGGTATAGGTCACAATTAAAATTATAATTGATTATTATAACATTAATTTATTAATTTATGTACCGATCAGAAAAATAGTAAACTTTGAATGAGGTCCTTGTATTATGAACACGTATAGCGATCTTTTGCAATAAATCACTCTACAATAGCAAAAAGGTGTAGGTGGTATAGTTATAATCTTTGGAAAGTGGTCTATGACAACTCTATACGTAAGAAGACATCAAATCATCACCAAAGAGTACGTAATACGAACAAAACTCTAAAAGCCCTAGTTCCGGATGCTAATTCAACAATCACTGGCCACTAACAACGCAAAAATTCTCAAAATCCTTTTTCAAAAAAATAATATGGCGGTTTAAAAACACACCTGAACCGCGTCTAAACTTTAAGAACCGTTAAATGACACACAATAACTTTCCTTATCAAATTAAAACAAAACAAAAGTGCACTTACCTTAAAAAATCTCCCTGATAACAAGTTTAAAAGTCGTAAGTATCACTAACTTATTTAGAGGTCGTATTATTTTGTGTTTTGTCGAAGTGCACGCGAGTTATCGATACCGCTGCTTTACGCGAACTGAATGCCAAGTGGTAATATCAGACCAACACGGCCGTGTGAGGGTTACCTACCATCACTTGCAATTTTTCTCTTAACGAAATCTTCGCACCTGCTTTTGTGCACGAGTATAGAGAGAGATGGAAAATGTTATGATTTGATTACGAGAATTGTGTGAGTCATTGCCCCGTAGTAAAGCGGCGATGATGTATACAGGGTGGCGCCCATTTAAGATTCTTTAATTATATATAGCTATAACATTTACATGGTAATTTCTGTGAAGATGAAATTATTTACTAACAGTAGTCTTTAGAAGTGTTTTATGGCTTAATAAGCGTTGTAACAGCTGCGAAATATTGCATTACCAGTTGATAGAGCTATTAAAAGTAGAGTTCCTTTCGAAATTGTAATAGCAAAGTTGGAAATATACTACTCATAAGTAGGCTAGACTGATAGAACATTGTTAAATTAATAATGTCCTCCCGGCCGGCTGAATTTCGGCCACGCCCGCCATTGTCCATGGAGATTAGCCAACTGCGCAGGACATATTATAATGCACAAGTGTGTGCGCAAACACAGGGGCACTTTCTATTCTATCAATCTCATGATCCGATGCGATGGGACGACTAGCGACACGATCGGAAATAGGTCAGGTGCAGGGCCGACGGCTATACGTGCTCTCCGAGGCACTTGGGTGTAATACCGCCAACTCGCAGACTTCGGGCTGATACTTTTTACGGAAAAATCACTTTTTGCCCCGACCCGGGATTTGAACTCAGGACTTATCTGCGTTTGAACACGCTACCGCTAGGCCAACGAGGCAGTAATTGTTATATTAATACAGGGAGCATCAACTGTTACCCCTTCTTACGAAAATTATGTAGACGGAGGAGTGTGAAACTTGACACAGTTGAATTTTATATTCTGGAGGAGTGTACGTGAATTAAATCTTTTGTACCCCATGTTACGAAAATGGCGCGGACGGGGGAGTATGAAATTTGATCTAGTTAAAGTTTATATAGAGAAGGAAGGAGTGCAGAAAGCTATTTTTTTATATAATGTGCATAGAGAGACAGATATGTGTGTACATGAACATGTCAGTTTGTGCTGAGTCTGGGTGTAATTAATTATCTGTAACAGTATGTATTTACAAAAGAAAAGTAGTATATGTAGTAGGTACATCAGCTATCTGGTTTCCATAGTACAAGCTCTGCTTATTTTGGGATCCGATGACTGTGTGTGAATTATGTGTTTCTTTTTTAAATACATACTTTTGTAAATACATACTTATACAGATATTTACACCCAGACTCAGGACAAATAAACAGAAATATCCTGGGGAGGAATCGAACCCACTGCGGCGTGAAAGGCAAGTATCTGCCAATCATGCCAATTAAAGAATTGTGAGCCGAAATTCGAGCATTGGGCGACCATTAGTATAATATGAATATCAAACTGGTTTTCTTATTGTAATTGGTCCTTTGTATATCTTTATTTTTTTATAATTGGTCCTTCGAGCCATATATGTTTGTACCAAATATACTACTAGTATTAGGTATAGTACAATATCTCAGGTTGGAGAAACCACGGCCACATTTTGTTTTGTTCATAGAGTAAACACAGTCAGACAAGTTTTTTTATATTTGTGTGGGATGCGTTTAATTGTCCGTCATCGTGAGTCGTTCAAGCCGCAGGCGCAGAACGGGGACCCACCACTTAAGGAAATACAAGGAAACTTTGCGGGTTTTCCATTAATCATAATATTATCGTTTTAGTTTATGGTTTAGGAACTTGAGCTTGGAGTGGGTATATGTTTTTTTTTAATCTATGACTAATAAAGAAAACAGCATTGCTTGGAAATATCTGACTTAAAAAATATTCGAATGCACATGTGGCGCAGCGGTTGAGTCGCCTTGCCGCTTCGTTTTCCGGGTTCATCTATGACCCATATTTTTTTTTAAGTCTGGTTCAATCGAGTACTTCCAATCCCCACATGTATTGGAACGTTTCAAATATGAATTATTATTTAAGCACGAATTTCAAAATAGCCAATATGGTTCATTGGAATAACTAAATATTCCAAATATTATTCAAAATAAATGCAGTGGAAATGAGAGCTCTGAGAAGTATGTGTGACTTTAAGGAATAGAATTCGAAATTCGTAATAAGTAAGAGAGCGTTGTGGTGTCAAAGAGGATGTAGTCACAAAGATTGAAAAAGGCATGCTGAGATGGTTTGGCTATTTAGAAAGGATGAACGAAAAAAGATTGACAAAAGAAGTATACCTGGCCGGTGTGAATGGGACAACCGGAATGGGAAGACCTCGTAGAAAATTCTCTGATCAAATCGGAGACGTTCTCAAGAAAGGTCAGGTCAGAAGTACCCTAAACAGGCGAGTATGTATGAAGAACATAATGTCAGTAAAAGAAGCGAAAGAGGTGTGCAAGGATCGTGACAAATGGAAGTCCGTTGTCTCCGCCTACCCCTCTGAAACAGGTGTGAGTCGATGTATGCATGTATGTATTATTATACTACACTCTTTGCAAAAAAATCATAGGTAATTATTTAGTTCTAAAGAGGTTTTAATAGCTAAACTACGTTACTGGCACTTAACGAAAACTCTGGGTATGAAAACAAAATTATTCCAAATTCGAAACTTTTGTTTTTAAAAATAATAATCCCTTTTTAACAACGCCATGTTTATGTTCTAGTGAAATGAATCATAACAAACATAATTAGGACACAAAGTAGATCCAGAATCAGACCAATTCTTTATGGGTCACACAAATAGTTGTTGCGCGGAAATTAAACCTGGGACATGAAGTGGCCAGGCAACTGTCTTAATGGCTGCGCTACTATTGTCAGTCTTTTATTGTATAACTCTTACCGATATTTTTTATTTTAGAGATTGTGTTTTTCAGGCAGAGGTTTTCGTAGAAATCCTTTTAATACGATAAGACTTTTTCAAGTCACAATGACAATTTGTAAACGCGGGCCTTCTTTTCATTGACCCTTATTCATGAAATCAATTGAGTCTCGCTACTTATCACTACTAACCTACTCGGTCCTTCAACAGAGGTCGCCAACAGTCATGCAACGAGTAATAGTTGTTCGTTAGGGTTACGTAGCACAATAATAAAAGAGAACTCTTTATTTATTGAGTACAGACACATCCTAAACATTTTTGAAGTTATACTTCTTTTGGCGCGATGGAGAAAAATGATGAGAGTGAATTTTTACGATGCGCGCGCACACCGACACCAAGAAATTTAACAGCATGAAGTTAGTTCTAGGTGGTATGAGAGTGAATTTTTACGTAGCGCGCGCATCGTGCGCGCGCATCGTAAAAATAACAGCATGACGTTAGTTCTAGGTGGTATGAAAATTGATAACTATGTTCAAGTTGTATGTAAGAAGTATAACTTCTAACGCGTGTACATAAGTACACACAAGTTATTTTTTATTCCTACCGATAATTGACTGCATGTGTAGCGCAGCAGTTAAGGCATGAAGAGACTTCATCACTTCATGTCCCGGGTTGATACCCACACATGACATCGAGTCGTGTTACCATTAAATAGTTAGATATTCTCTAGTATGTAAGAACTTTGTGTCCGTCCATTATGTTTGTGAAGTATCTACACCGCGACACAGGGCTTAATTTCCCTAGTGCAGGAGTTGATTAAAAAAAATAATAGCAATGGTCAATGATGTATAGGTACTTAGATGTATAACAATAACGGTGTACAGAGTGTAGCTCATCAAGCTACACCGATCTGTCAAATTTCTCCAATTGAAAGTGAACCTTACGCTTTTGTGATAAAATCGAAAATCTATAAAAGAAATTTGACAGATTGGAGTAGCTGGATGTGCTGGCGTGTGTACCTATGTTCGCAATAAATAAATTGAATTGACCGATTAAGTTAAGTGTACAATTAAATTTAAATTAAATATTAAAATTACAGTAGGTAAGACGGTAAAACTGTGTTTTTAAAAAGTAATAAAATAAAATTAAACAAGAAATACCTAAAACTAACTAGATTAACCTAAGCCTAAGTAATAATATACTAAACAAAAGGGTTACCAGTTAAGTTCCCTGGTTAACCTTGTGTCAGACTTTGTAATTTTAAATTAAATTATATATGGCCAGCTGCTCTCACCGGTCCATAAGTTATTGGCGAGGTTAAGCAACCAGGCTCGCGGTCAGTACGTAGATGGGTGACCACCAAAGCGAAAAGCAAAATTTCCGAGCGTCTCCGTGCTTCGGAGGGCACGTTAAGCTGTCGGCCTCGGTTGTAACCATTACGCAACAGTCATTAAGCCGTTTCAGAGGCATAATGGGTGGCTGTAACAACTCTGACACTAGGGTAACCACTGCCCATACGATAAGTACCTATCTAGGGCCAATTTAATATATTACATTTGACATCTGTCAGTTACTAGTAAAGTGAATTGTAAAATGACCTTATTTGGTAATATTACAAAGATGAATCGTAATTGAATAAAAAAAAGCAAATGTGCAGTTCTAACTACGGAAAAATAAATAATATTCTATGTCCGCCGGTTAAGGTTAGATACGTTGTTGAATTGTGATGAAGTGTCAGATGTGATCTATTAAATTGGCCCTACTGTAAGTAAGTATTTTTATACGGAACTACGATGCGCGACTTTGACTCACAGTTCGCTGTTGTATTGCCTGAGCTAACTCATTAAAGAGATAATTAATACATTATTCGTTTTAATTACTTTATTTTTACCTATTCTTTGATTATTTTGAGCGTGCGGGTAAGTGTTTGGTTCAGTTCTTAGTAGGGTTATCTACTCTTAAACTTATTTACTTTTATTGTTCCGACATGTTCTAACATATGGTTTCCGGGCTAGAAACAATAACAGTGCAACCCATACCATCCCGTGGGTGACGTAAAAGGCGACTGAGGGATACACCGGGTAGTTAGTCGGGCAGTAGCGTCACCGGTGTACTAGCTAGCTACCACCTAACTGCGGTCACCAACTCGCATGCCAAGCGCGGTGACTAAGGCAAATCCTCCAAATGGCAACATTATAGAAAGGAAACAAACCAAAAAATTGTCAAAGCAGAAATAAAGAAGTTATAGTGGGTTTTAAGTACGCCGCACGAACGTAACGTGGAGGATTGCGCGGCCTCGGAAATCTCAGCACCTACTTGGGATAGAGGTCTAATTCTTTTTTGTGATTGAACTTCTACAATTGTCAAAAAAAGAAGTATAAGACTAAGATCAATATTTTACGAAATAGTCAAAGTAATGCCCGCGCAATCGCGAGCACTCGATGTTTCTTTCATCTCGATTATTTCTTTAAAACTTAAGATTTCGTGCAGTAGGTACAACTGTTACTAAAGAAAGGTCTTAATTTGTCCAAAGCACCAAAAGCATTTAATACCACCAAAGTTTATTTAAACAGACGAAATCAAGCCAAAACATAAGTTACGTGGCCGCACAGTCGCAACGTTACTTTGAACACTGATTTTCAATATCTATAATAGTTAATATTTGGGTGTGAATATCTATTTATCCGTCATCCTCAGATTGACATATCGTTTTACCCTCAGAAAAGTTTTCTACGCGTGTAATCTCAAAAATGATGTTGTCTCTTACAATGTACGAGCAGAGTGACCATAATTTGTCAGATCTAGAAGTCCGTAGGCCTTTGAAAAAATTATAGAAATAGGCCTAAGACTTTGTGTCGGGGACTAAATTCGAGTATCGCATTCTTAGTAACTAAATTAGCACTAAAATAGTAGGTACCTACAGTGTGACACAATGATGAAAGAGAGTCACGCAAAACATACTCATACTCACGTCACGAGTTTGTAATAACTCTAATAACATATTTAACCTTACCACCCGTATGTTACAATATCACATGAAGTTTTCTTAACAGTGACGAGATAATTACTGACTTAATTCCATCATGATGTTCATTTTTAGGGTTCAGTGCCTAATGGAAACGTTGTTTTCAGAATTCTTTTTTTATAGGCGGCTCGTCTTATATAATATCAGAGTTTCATACTGTAAATGCGTATACCGTAAACTGCGTCTGTTTTGAACGTTTCCGCGGATCACGGATATTTATATAGGTACCTACGTAAGGAGCTGCACGATGTGACAGCAGAAATGTATCACCTAAATATTCAATAAATCAGTAAAAGAATCAGTTTGTATACGGTCTAAAAAAAAAGCCCTAACTAAGCTTTTAATATAAAGTACCTACTATTCAACGAAAGTATTTTGAAGTGAAAACATCTTTCGGAGCGTTAGGCGTTTTAAAGATGGGGAAAAACAAATGATAGCGTGACTTTGTTAACCTTACCGACACCACTTCCAATGAAATGATGAAATTTTAATAGATTTTATTACTTAATATTATATAATTTAGTGATAATATATATACCTAAGCCATTTTGTTAAATTTGAAATTGATACTAATACTATTTCTTAGTCGTCTTATGATAATAAACTAATACAAGTTATTAACTTAGTGACTATTGACTATAGATTAAGTAATGTTTCCTACAATTCTAACATTTGTGAAAAATATGACGTTTTTTAATTGTATATAAATTACAACCTGGCAATACTGTTTCTTATGTCAAAAATAGCGTTCCATAACTAAAAAAATACTATCTATTGCTTCTAGTGGCATCGTGATGTATTTGTCTCTTTTTCACTTGATCTTATTTGAATGCGTTTGTTTCGTTCTCTCAGCTCAATATTCTACAGTTTGGCTCTAAACCAAATATGTCGTCTGTTTACTGTTTACATTATCTTTTGCCGTATCGTTCTGATATCTCGTTAAATCCCATGTTTTCTATTGTTTAATACATGAAGTTACATTATCATGGTGACATCAGGATAAAATATATTTTCAGAATAGTGGATTAATTAAAAATCATTTTCTTGGAACAGTATTAAAATAAATCAACAATATGTTTCTTTACCGGAAAATTGTAAACATTTGTATTGTTTTGATATCTTTAGTGCAATATTTATCGGCGAAGACCTGTGGGAACTTCGAAGTAAAAGTGACACAAGCCCTTTTAGAACAAGGATTCCACAGGTATTTATATTTTTCATACGTAACAACTCACCTTTGTATTCCTGTTTATGCCTATAACTAATATTTACCAAGAATAAAATGGTATCATGTCTTCATTACTTTATCAAATTTATGTCAAATTGGTTAATCTCATTGAAAACTAGCCATCTGAGTAACATATCATAGTGCACAACTCCAGTATGAAAAAGTGAGTAAAAGAGAGTAAAAGATGGAGGTAGTGCATAAGCCATGTCCATACCATCTGGCCTTTTTAAAGTCTGCTTGCATAAGCAAAATCCATTCTTCATTGATGTCTGCCCCTTATAACCTATCTTTCTGCCAAATTTCAAAATCATAGATCAAGGTGTTTTCAAAAACAACTAAATCACCTGAGCAACCTTTCACCTCTATAAAAAGATTTGACTTGCTACCTAAAATCAATTCTGGTGCTCAGAAGAGGTTAATATATAAAAAGTGAAGGCAAGAAATGATTGTGCTGAACTAGTTAAGTTTTACATGCTATCCACATATATTGATATTTGCTGAAAATTACACATAGCCTTGGAATTAGTACAATAGTAAGGAATAGCACAACTCCATCTCATTCCATAGGGGGGCATAGAATTTGTCCAGAGTGAAGACCTACCATAGAACAGTCAGCATCATCTTTCTGTGAACTATTACCATCATTCTGTAATCACCAATCCATCGCTCAAGTATGGCGATTATGACATTTATAGACAAAAGTCTCCTCCAAAATTGGACAGACCATGTTTAAGTACTTTATTTTTACTATAATTATTAAATATTATGGAAACAATCATAATGTAATTATATTGAATACATTTATAAATTATGTTAAAATTATGTCATAATATTGACTTTTATGTCTGAATTAAAAATTATTATTATTAGGAGGGTTTTGTCCAGTTGTTTGTCATGATGAAGAAAATAGTGTGCTAATAAATGAATGCTTAATTTTATGTGTTTCAAAGACATCAGAGGTGCTGAGTGTTTTAGAGCCATATGGGATTCCAATTTTCTTGTGGATTGTGGTTGTTGTATTATATAATAATAATCTATGTGGGGCATATCATACAACACTATTGTACTATGGATAGTAGATAGAAATACATTTTTTTAATAAACAATATACAATACACAGAAATGTTCCTGAACACAAATATTTGTCCTATGCAGGGATCGGTCATGGACATTGCAAATTACTGCTGGTGTGGCACAGCAGTTAAGACAGTCGCCTCGCCACTTCTGTGTCCCAGATTAGATTCCTGGGCAAATCAACTATTTGTGTCACCCATATATGTTGTCCTGAGTATAGATATACTTCGTGTCTGTCAATTATATGTTTGTAACCCTGCGACACAGGTATTAATTTCCCAAGTGCAGGTGTTGTCCTATTTTTTTTAAATTCTTAACACAGCATATTTAAATATTCCAGGAACCTAACCTACAACATAGTGTTTGAGTTTGAAAACGATGGCTGTACAGTGAAGAATGACTGCTTTATTGGACTGGACCAGATGTTGCCATCTGGCACATATGTTAGCAATGATGAGCTGAATGAATTGAAGAGAAATAACAAGGTATGTTCTAGCTTAATGTTTTCATTTATAAATGAAAATTTTATTTGCATGAGGTATAGAAATTCTTCTTATGTTATTTTTTGTAATAATTTAATGAAATTTCCTCTTAATGCATTTTGACCCCAGGGAATATCAACCAGAGGACAGGCATGAAAGTCTGTGTACTATGATCATCATACTGCAATCCCCATCCTATCAGCCAAGCATGGAAATTATAGCATATCGGCCCTAGATTATTCATGGGGAAGGCTTTGGGATTTTGGAGGAATGCATTTTTAATATTTAGGTGTACCTATACCATAAAAGTAAATATAATTTAGTACAATTATATATATTTGAAATTTAGTACAAATATATGTACAAATACATACACGTAAAACATACATGTATTTGTACAAATTTAGTACAAATAGTTACTAGAGAGGCCAATTGCGAGTCGGACTCGCGTCCAAATGGTTCCGTGCCATTACTATAAAACGATAAAAAATATCACATTTGTTGTTGAGAGCCCCTCTTAAATATTTGTTTTAATATATATTTAAAATGGATATATTCCTCTATCAATATTGAGCAAATATAAACAAAAAATCACATTCCTTGTATGGGAAACCTTGAATATTTATTTTATAGGGTTTTTAGTACCTATTTGTTGTTATATTATTTTTCAATAAAACATTCTAGCAATTGCTGAGATAGTGCCATTTCTTTCTTGCACGGTGATGAACAACAAGTGTCTTTGTATTTTTATTTTATTTACCTTTTTATCATTATTTTTGTATTTTTGTTGTCTGCAATTTTATGAATAAATCTTTTGTATTTCTATTTTCTATCTATTTATAACTGCAACAGAAATTCATTATCTGTGTAGATTACAAATATCTGACTACAATAGTTCATAAGATACAGCCTTGTTGCAGACAGACAAACAGACAGTCTTAGTAATAGCATTCCATTTTAATGATGATGATGGAAGTCTAAAAACACACCTTTGAGTATGGAATCCTAAAAACAAAATATTCCATTTCAGGTGAATGCCGTAATAAAGAACAGGATAAACATAGAATTGCCAGCAGAACAGTCGTATCCCTTCACCGTGTATCTTATCAGCAAGGTCACTGGGAATAACGTTGTCATGTGGTTGCCGGTACATGCTAGGTACCATGAAGCTGCTCCCGGAGGAGGGTAAGTGAGCATACTAAAAATATCATATGTTAAATTAGAATTTTATAGCAGATATATTTTATATAGAATTGTATAGGATTGGTAGATGGTGCTGTTTCGTGACCCGCAGGAGGATAAAATTTATGTTTTCTCATTTTTGAATTAGATTAACGCTTTGCTTTGCGAATAATGCTATAAAATTCAAATTAAATCATTTGGAAGGTGTTTCCAATATGATATGATCTTTCACATGCACTGCGAACATATCAGTCGACAATGTTTCTAGAAAACAAAGCCATTAGATAATACCTACATCCTCCGGAAAGGTCCTAAATTTGATCTGCCAGTGTGTTTCGTTCCTGGTTAACGCAGAGCTACCCCAGATTGTTAGACGGCGTTGGTTCGAGACCCGCCGGATGATAAAATGTATGTTCTCCCATTTTTGTGATTAATATCATATGTATAAACTGGTCTGCTGGTCTAGTATTAGTGACCCAGACTGCTAAGCCAGAGGTAGTGGTTCTGATCCCCACTGGGATGGGACAGCATGATTATTTGTTCTGTGTCTGGGTGCAATTTATCTATAACTAGCTGTGCCCCGCGGTTTTACCCGCGTTAAACTTTATAAATTATAGCCTATGTGTTAATTTAGGGTGTCAGCTAACTCCATAACAAATTTTATTAAAATCGCTCCAGCCATTTAGACGTGAAGAAGTAATAAACACTCACAAACTTTCGCCTTTGTAATATTAGTGTGATATGTATGTATTTAGAAATGTAATAATAATAATTTCCTCCTAGCCGAATTTGGGCTACGGCGGCCAGTCGCTCTGGACACTAACCATCTACGCGGGACATATTGTAGTGCCTAAGAGTCTGTGCAGACAGGGGCACTTTCTATTCCATTACTATCATGATCTGTAGGACGACTAGGGACACGACCGGAAAGAGGTCAGGTACAGTACGGAAAGCTTTACGTTCTCTCCGATTCACGAGATTCGGGCTGATACTGAGAAGTTTTCTTGACAGAAAAATCCCAAAATGACTTTTTGGCCTGACCCGGGATATGAACTCAGGACCACATTATCCACGGTTGGCCACGCTACCGCTAGTCAACGTGGCATTCAAGAATATATATGTTTATCAGTTGTCTGGTTCCCATAACACAGGTTCTGCCTAGTTTGGGGTCAGATTATTAATATCCTGAGACATCCTGAGGGATAAAAAGAAATTACCAACCACGCCAACATTATGTATTATGTGTAAAATATAAAATCGTAGGAAAGTCAAAACTGTACATTGAATATTTTTTTTAAAGGATACTTGAGCCGTGATCTACAATCGATCGAAGCCAAAAATATAGTATTTAGAATTTTTGTCTGTTTGTGTTTTTATGTTCGAGCTATACACAAAGAGTACTGCATGGATTTACTTAAAATTTTGCTTGAATATTACTAAGAGGTGGGGCCAACATATTGGCTACATATCACGCTATCACCTACGGGGGAGGAGCTGTGATAATTTATAAATATTACAGCTTAGCAGTTATGTATAAAATATTTTTTATATTCTTTACAGGATGTCTCGAATAGAGATAGAACCACCTAAGTTGTACCTGACCTGTCCAGATGTGAAGCCCAAGGACTCATCTGTGGACAAAACCCTGTCAGGGGTGCAGTTTATATGCAACGGGAGCTCAAAGGAGAAGTGTAGTTGGAAGGCAATACATTTCACCATGGTGAGATTTTATTGGAGAATTCTTATTTGATCCAGCCTGCCTTCACCCGCAGATAAAGACGTTCTGGGTTCAAATCCCGGGTCAGGCCAAAAGTTATTTTGGGACTTTCCTGTAAAAAGAAAAAATTCTCAGCATCAGCCCGAAGTCTGGGAGTTGGCGGTATTATACCCCCGTGCCTCGGAAAGCACGTAAAGCCGTCGGTCCTAACCTAACGGCCTAACTTCTTTCCGGTCGTGTCGCTAGTCGTCCCATCGGATCATGAGAGTGATGGAATAGAAAGTGCTCCTGTGTTTGCGCACACACTTGAGCACTACAATATGTCCAGCGCAGATGGCTAATCTCTGTTTAGACTGGCCGCCGTGGCCGAAGTTCGGCTAGGAGGACATTATTATTATTCTTATTTGATACTACCTCTACCATGTTTATTGCATTGATAGTGGCGCCATCTGTCGAAGATTGATCGCACTAATTCGTAACCTTCGTGGGCTCATGCACAATGCTTTGCTGTAGATCGTCCCTTGATCAAATTCATAGTTACGATACTATAAAGGACAAACAGATAAAGCAGACTAATGCCCGGTTCCTTTATTTTACGATCCGTCATTGGACCAACGTTACCATCCGTAATTCAGCTACCGATACCGATACAAAACTAGTGTTCCACAATGCCCTACCTGCGACGAACATCCGTAGTTTAAACCACCTACGACTCGTTCGGCGATGAACCTCTCGCTCCTCTTCACGATTAGTTATAACAAAACGTCGTACGTCAATAATGCAACTAAAATCATTTATTATTCTGTAATATTATGTGAGTAATAGTACAAATTACTGTACTTATAGTTACAGTAATAATTTAATATGCGTTTAGGTTTAAAATATTTATAAATCATTAGTATTGAAAATTTGATGTTACGAGTGCATGGTGTGAACAAAACGCGTAACAGGAAAGCGCATGGCGCATGCGTCTGTCGTCTGACGTCTGTCCAAGAGTATTTCATGGTTTCTAAATAAGTTTTTAAATTGAGTATTTAATCTAAGGTTTGTGGTTATGAAATCTTAGAAGATAGAAAAATAATCAACCCTTTCTAACGGAAAACAAAGCCATGAATTCTCTATCAGTTTCAGAGCTAGACATCACGGAAATCTCCTCAAACACTATGTTAACTACCAAAATCAAATACAAACGACTGGTATACCGACCGAATTCGACTAGTAATCAAAGCAGTAACGCCTCGTTATTTTGACAGTTCCGTGACAGTAGAAAATATTTATAGGAACACTTTCGAACGCATCTCCATACAATAAGCTTACTAACGACCTCCCATCCGTTAGTAACCAGACGTTGGTTATTTGGATAACGACTAGTATTTTATAGGAACGGTTTTGGGTTACGGCTGGTAGAAATTCTAACTATTCGTAGTAGAAACGATTCGTTTTTGGAATATAGGAACCGGGCGTTAAACACTTAAGTCAAATAGTCATACTATTTGACTTAAGTGTCTTAGTCTGCTAGCCCTAGATATATCCTACTAATATTATAAACGTGAAAGTTTGTAAGTATGGATGGATGAATGTTTGTTACTCTTTCACGTAAAAACTACTGAATGGATTTTAATGACACTTTACAATAATATAGCTTATACATCAGAATAACACATAGGCTACAATTTATAAAGATATTGTGTTAATTGTCCAAAATATGACGATAAGTGCCAAGTAAGTAGGAAAAAATCTAACATCTGCGAGCTATTCTGGCGTGCGCTGCCAAAACCGCTATAGAGAATATTATAAATGCGAAAGTCTCTCTCTCTTGACTCTTTTACGCCAAAACTACGCGGGTGAAACCGCGGGGCATAGCTAGCAGAAGATATTAATGTCCACCTGATAGAATTTTGTCCATGGAGACTAGCCATCTGCGGGGATATATAATAGTCCACAAGTGTATGGCCAAATACAGGGGCACTTTTCCATCATTTTCATGATGGGACGACTAGCGACACGACTGGAAAGTTGTATTATATATGTCACGTGTCATATAAATAGTAGAGGAAAGTTTAAGAATCACAATTTACCCTCATAAATCGTCAAATGAAAGAAAATCAGTTTCTGAAATATGAAAATAATCATTGTCAGCTGATCGAAGTTTAAATATTCGTTTGTCATTTAATTTGCAAGTAAATTTTCTACACATTGTTCAATTTCATGAACAAATTACTCTGCAAAAGTTTTTTTTTTTTTTTTGTTTTTTTTTTTTTTTTTTTTCTTACGTCGTTACGTCCCCTATTTATGTAACACCTGTATAAATACACCTTGCATAAATACACCTTGCATAAATACACCTTACATAAATACACCTTGCATAAATACACATTGCATATATACACCATGTATAAATACACCTTGCATAAATACACATTGCATAAATACACCTTGTTTTAATACACCTCGCATAAATACACCTTCCATGAATACACCTTGCATAAATACACCTCGCATAAATACACCTTGCATAAATATTTTAATGCGTGACCAATGACCTTCTCCTCCTTGAATAAGGAGCGAGCGAAAAGAATTAAAAAAAAAATCTCCCTCGTTCAATGTTTGGTCAAAAGGTAAAAGGAGCGATACTCATGATATAAATACTAGATATAAGCATAAATTTGTCTTACATACCACCCGACTCCACAAAGTAAGTACCTCTTTTATGGAGCAATGTATAAGATTCTATAAAAAACCTTCCCAGTGATATCCGAGAAGTGTCTACGAATAAGTTTAAAAGTATTATAAAAGCATTTTTAACAATTTTTAAAAACAAACTCATAATATTTTTTACTTACTTATCGTATGGGCAGTGGTTACCCTAGTATCAGAGTTGTTGAAGCCGCCCAGTAGGCCTCCGACATGGCTTAACGTCTCTTCCCAAATGGGTACAGCCGGCACAGATGGCTTAACTTGCCCTCCGAAGCATGGAGATGCTAATTAATTAAGCCACTTTGGCGGTCACCCATCTATGGACTGACCGTGAGCCTAGTTCCTTAACCTCGCTGATTTACAGACCGGTAAGAGTCCATAGATTGGTGACCGTAAAGTGATTTAATTTCTGACGTTTCCGTGCTTCGGAGGGCACGTTAAGCTGTCGGTCCCGGTTGTACCCATTAGGCAACAGCCAATTGTCTTTAAGCCATGTCATAGGCCTTAAAGTCATAAATTAAATGTTATATTATATCTAAATCTTTTCATACAATCGGTGTACCTAAATATCTATATGTAACTAGAAATAATTATGTATACATAATTATGTTCCGACTATTTACAAGTGGATTTTTGAAGTCTACGTGATTTTTTTTTTTAATTTGTTACTAGCTGTGCCCGCGGTTTTACGCGCGTTTAACTTTATAAATTATCACAGCTCTTCTCCCGTAGGTGATAGCGTGATAATATGTATCCTATATGTTGAACCGACCTCTTAGTAATATTCATGCAAAATTTGAAGTAAATTCATGCAGTACTTTTTGAGTTTAGCCGGGACATACCTACAGACAAGAATTCTAAAAACTTATTATGGCTATATTTATGGCTTCGATATCGATTGTAGATCACGCCCCAAGTATCCTTTTAAAAAAAATATTCAATGTACAGTTTTGACATTCCTACGATTTTATTATATCTATAGATATTTTATAAGGGGCGGCATGAACTACTCTGACACTAGGGTGACCTCTGCCCATACGATATGTAAGTAGTAATACCTTGAAGACATAAAAATAGACTCAACTTACCCGACTCACGTCTAGACATGCACTCTGCCAGTACCCTAGTAATGTCCGTAAAAATTTATAATAAGCTTCCAGAATCAATTAAAGATACAGACAAATACAATAGCTTTATAAAAAAACTAAAATACTTCCTACTTACTACAACCTACTATAGTAGGTATAGACGAATATTTTAATGATAAATGTAATTATCAACAAAAAGCATATGACTATAATATTAACGAAATTAGTGCAATATCTATACACATAATAAAATCGTAGGAAAGTCAAAACTGTACATTGAATATTTTTTTAAAAGGATACCAGAGGCGTGCTCAGCAATGGATATCGTAGACAAAAATATAGTTTTTAAAATTTTTGTCTGTTTGTCTGTATGTATGTCCGGGCTAAATTCAAAAAGTACTCCATGGATTTACTTAAATTTGGCATGAATATAACTAAGAAGTCGGGTCAACATATAGGCTACATATTATCACGCTATCACTTACGGGGGAGGAGCTGTGATAATTTATAAAGTTTAAGGCGGGTAAAACCGCGGGGCACAGCTAGTAAAAAATAAATCATATAAAATATAGCTGACTTATAAAATAGTAAAATTTATTAAATTAAAAAAACTAAATAATTAAGTATAATAAATTAATTCAGGACTAACTATAATAATACATTAATGTAAT
The DNA here is from genome assembly GCA_951640165.1 of Pseudoips prasinana. Classification (NCBI taxonomy): domain Eukaryota; kingdom Metazoa; phylum Arthropoda; class Insecta; order Lepidoptera; family Nolidae; genus Pseudoips; species Pseudoips prasinana. The sequence goes on along the minus strand of OX621259.1, from coordinate 7,684,992 downwards.
AAAAACGAATTATGTCATTTAAATATCCATTAGTAATAATGCACTCTTCCTCCTCTCTCCTATATCTGTGTTGTACCCTGCAGGGTCCACAATTGATACAAAAATTATTATGTCTACCAACTTTTATACATACATTGTGGAATGCAATAAAGAATTGAGAAGAGGACAATGGTGAATGTTTTTTTTCCTCTCGTTTTCAGCTAACGGACACTCTTGTGTGGCACGTCCCGGTCGGCAATCTAAACCATTACTACACAGTTTCATTGACCACCGGAGCTATTATTACCATCGCCAGCTTGTACGTCTGCAAAGCGCTCCACGAAAGTAGTAAATTGTAAGTTTATTGGTTTCTTTTCTAGATTATACTATGACCAGGGGCACTACCGGCTAAGTCGCCGAACATCGATTTCTTAAATGGCGTTCAAATAAATAAAGGTTAAAAATGACTTAATCAATCGTTAAATCGGCTTCAACGTTGACAATCAATTCCGGACCATTTATGACTTCACATGTGCTCATGGAAGCCGATTTAACGATTGATTTAGTCATTTTAACCTTTATTTATTTGAACGCCATTTAAGAAATCGATGTTCGGCGACTTAGCGGGTAGAGCCCCAGACCTTAATTGTGTATCTTGCAGAATCGAAGCTGTAATAACATTTGCAGAGTAATTGTTCATCGTTGGCAGATTCTAACTGTTTATCGCGGATAAGTAAAATTTGAAATAATACTCCCAGTTCTATGGATGCATACACTCACGCCTGTGTCCCAAAGGGGTAGGCAGAGAACAGATTTCCATTTGTCACCAACTTTGCAAACCTCTTTCGCCTCGTTTAATCTCATTATATTCTTTATACATGGCCGTCTGTTTAGGGGACTTCTGACCTGGACTTATTCAGAGAATGTTCTACGAGGTCTTCGCCTTCCAGTTGTACCATTAACATAGGCACTTTGGTGGTCACCCATCTATGGACTGACCGCGAGCCTAGTTGCTTAACTTTGCCAAACATACGGACCTGTGAAAACATCTAGCTATGAGCGCCTACTAAGCTGTTATTTTTATTTCATTTTCAGAAACTTTAAGTAAATTCTTCAGGATATTCGGACTGATCCAATGGAGTCCATGATAAGCAAGATTTCTACTTGCTATCTTAATAGCGCCTTGATGGTACCTGCTGCAGTGAAGACTACTAGTTTCTGCCAAAATATAGATGAAGAAGGATAATGAAGAAGCCTAATTGGCCAGAAATTACAGAATTATATTAAATTTTCTAGCGATGCAATCGCCCGAATCAAACGTCTGTAAAAATAACAATATCCTACGAATATAATATATTGGGGAAAAAGTTACTTCGCATTTTTTTTAGAAAATTCAAAACATTTTTTTGTATAACTTTTTGCCATCTTGTAGGGACATAATCCCATTGTTATAGAAATTTTGGGACTTCTGATCAAAATACAGCGACAAGTGGTTTTGGCAGTCCTCTCGTGATGTTAACCTGACACTGCCTAAAGAATTCTGAAGAGACCGAAACAGGTGGAAATCTGAAGGTGCAAGGTCAGGACTATACGGCGGATGCATTAACACCTCCCAGCCAAACTCTCTTAATTTTTGCTGAGTGGCTAAAGATGTGTGAAGTCTAGCGTTATCGTGATGAAAAACCACACCCCTTCTGTTGATTAATTCCGGCCGCTTACTCTCAACTTCTTGCTTTAATCTCATCAGTTGTTCGCAGTAGAGTTCAGAATCGATGGTCCTGCCTGGTGGTATCAGCTCGTAATGATTAACTCCCTTCCAGTCCCACCACACACTCAGCATCACATTGTTGCGAGTTAACATGGGTTTCGCCACAGTCTGTGAAGCCTGACCGGCCTTGACCACGACCTTTTTCGCACGTTCTTGTCGTACGTGATCCACTTTTCATCAGCAGTTATCAGCTTTTTCAAAATTGGTTCGGTTTCATTACGTCGTAATAGAGAATCACAAATATCGAGCAAAGTGAGGTATCCAAATATCGAGCTTTTTTGTGTACTCAGTTTTTACCAAATGCACCAAAACTGTTTTGTGGTCAATTCCCAGTTCCCAGCTCCACTTTTTCAAAAATGTCATCCATTTTATTCGTAATAGGGCGACCAGAGCGACGTGCATCTTTGACATCAAAATTGCCAGATTGCAAACGCTTAAACCAAATTTGTGCTACTCTTACAGATACTGCACTAGGTCCGTAAACATCGCAATTTTTTTTCACGGGTTTTCTTGCATTTTTACCTTTTATGTAGTAAAATTTTAAAATGGTATCGAATTTCTTTATTAAATTCACACATCTTGACAGTACGAAAAACAAATGAAAATCACACATTTACCTAATATGAATTATGTTCTTAAAATTTAAATTTTCAATTATACCAAAACCAGCCAGATAGAAATAATATAGCCAAAGAGATTTTATGACAAGTTCATACATACTATAATGCGAAAAGACTTTTTCCCGAACCTAATATTAAACGCCATAGTTTGTGAGTATGGATTCTTACTTCTTATCGTATAGGCAGTGGTTACCCTGAGTATTTGTAAATTTATCAGTGTCTTGTTGTTTAATATAATATCATTTGACTGCCTCGTTGGTGTAGCAGGAGCGTATTCACCCGCAAAGAACAAGGTCCTGGGTTGAAATCGCTGGTCGGGCTAAAATGTGATTTGGAACTTATCTGTTAAAAGAAAAATTTCCCAGCATCAGCCCGTTGTCTGGGAGTTGGCGGTATTATACCCCCGTGCCACGGAGAGCACGTAAAGCCGTCGGTCCTGTACCTGACCTCTCTCCGGTCGTGTCGCTAGGCGTCCCATCGGATCATGAGAGTGATGGAATAGAAAGTGCTCCTGTGTTTGCGCACACACTTGTGCTCTATAATATGTCCCGCGCCGTTGGCTAATCTCTATTGAGACTGGCCGCCGTGGCCGATATTCGTCTAGGAGGACGTTGAAATGTACCTTATGATGCTTTTTACGAAGGCTTATTATTATTTGACAGATTTTATGGCCGATAAATTGTAAATGTCACTTGACTTAATTATTCTAAATTCTATTTACTAAATTACATGAATTATAATAAAATGTATAAATTGACTGATTGATATTTATTTTTTACGGTATTATTTTACTATTTCACTCGTAAAGGTAAACGGCAAGAATGTATGGGACTTTTGTACCGCTAGTAAAATTTCGTGTTACGGGATATTTTATGTTTTAATTGGTGGTTAATGTGATAGAAAAGGCATTTTTAATTTCTTAGATTTTTAGAACTTGGGATATAAAAGTTATAGCCAGTTTTATTTTAAGGTTACGTTTGGTAATCTGTGGGTTAACCCCATGACCGTGGAAACATTGCAGTTCCAAAATCACTTTTACTGCCTAAGTAATAAAGATAGTGTAAATATCAAAGTGTGTCTACTGATGTGGCAATTAAATGCTAGTGTTAACTAGTGTACCAATGAAGATTGTTACATATTATATTTACATAAACATTGTTATGGTGATAAAGTAAATGTTGTAGGTCTTTTTATAGTCTTTTACATGGATTTATTCCGAACCTGCCCCGAAAACGCTAACCGGGTCGCGAGTTAGGTTAGGAAGATGCAAAAAACTATTATTTGTTGAAATAATGAAAATTTCTTTATTTCCATTAATTACACAAAGTTCATACCCCAGTGTACATATGTGTGAGGTTGCGAGGGGTTTTATACGAGGTTTTAAGTGGAGGTAAATAAAACAATAGGTTCTTTGTTTTTTTGTAACTACATTTATTTTATTAGTATTATTATTAATTCATCCTTAGTATTACTTCATCTAAGAACATCTTCATATAAGTACTAAACAATAATTATCACATAGCACGAAGCAACATTGGGTTTATTGAGAACTTCACTCTCATCGGATAAAGCATGTCTTCTTAGTCGGGGCATGCGAATGTAGCAATAACACATTGCAAACTCGTCATTTTAATTAAATGATAAAGAGTCCTTTCGTGAATCCACTGTCAACAGATATATATTATAGTCCTCGTTACTATATAATTCAACGTAAAAATTGCAAGATAATTTGATGTCATGTATCAAAACAACAATAAATACCTGACAGATTGTCTTTGCCTGTCAATAAATAATTGCCATGAACAAAAAAAATATTGTCGACGAAAATCGTTCCTATTCTAAATGATTAATTATTACAATTTAATGCAACTACTGTGCTTTCATAGGTATAATAAATAAGTATATAATTATATGATTGATATGCAATGTTGTTCCCATTTAAAAATAATTAATTATAATTTCGATATTTATATTATTTTACACATGGCAATTTCTGAAAACGTAACTGCGTTTAGTTTACCATTTTATTACGTTTATTTATTGATAATAATTGAAATATTATTTTTGATTTTATTAATTAATCCCAAGTTCTAAAAATATTATACATACATGAAAATCAATGCCTTAGTTGTCTTAATAAGTGGTACAAATTATGTAGCTGAACACCAAAAGAAGTATGCGGTACGATTTTTGCCATTCACATTTATATCGTATTTGTACGCCTCATATGGCAGGGCATGTTGATTCCTATAAAATTTCTCAACATTCCAAATATAATAGAAATTAGGGTTAAAATAAGAAACTCTAGTCATATCCGTTAAAGATAGCTATTAGGGTCCAGAAAACACTTGTTTGTAAAAATGCTGGGATTTCTATTAAACTAATTTATATGTAATTTATTTCCTTCTTCAAGATATTTTCGTTATTAATAAATGTTATTCCACACAATAATATTTGCTTTTTATTTACACTGGGGCAAAAAAGCTTGGGAAAACGGTCATCAGCGTTTTTCTGTGAACTATGACCATCCTACTGCGATCGCCAACCCGTCTGCCAAGCGTGGCGATTATGGCATTTACCGCCATTCGTTGGGGAGGCTTTTGTCCAGCTGTGGACGTAATTTAGCCGACATGATGATTTACGTGTACACTGGGCCGTTATAAAGCCTCGCCATGGGTTTGATTTTGGCTTCCACAACAACCCTTCCTTCACAAAAAGTTCAAAAATTTCCTCAATTGAAAAGACAAGAAGAAGATAAAAAGATACTTTATTTTTTTTATATCAGAGGGCGACAAACAAGCAAGTGGGTCACCTGATGGTGTCGCGGGTGCGTTGCCGACCTTTAAAAGTCAGCAAACAAGTGTTGCTGACCCTTCCCCCACCACCATGAGCTCTGGCGACCTTACTCACACTCTGAAACATACCTAACATTAAAATTATTAATGTTATTATTAAGGAGTGTCTTCTGTAAGGTGTAGGTACTTCCCCAGTCGGACTGCTGTTTGAGCGAATGAACGCTATGCCCTACCTCTCTTATAATTTTATAATAATTGCATAAGAAATATAAACAGAACAATATTTTGCAACTGGTGGCCTTATCACTAGAAGTGATTTCGTCTAGGCAACCTATTCGTATTGAATGGACCAGAAATATATGCGGTGTCATTTGGAAAGACAGAATACGAAATAATACTTAAGAGAATGCTGTGGTGTGAAAGAGGATGTAGTCACAAATATTTAACGGGCCTGTTGGCGAGGTAAATACTTGCTTTTCTTGCGCAGGTCGTGGGTTCGATTCCCACCCAGGACAAATATTTGTGTATGTACATGCACATCACATTGTGCATGCACACATCTGTTTGTCCTGAGTCTGGATGTAATTTTCTTTATAGGTAGATATGTATTTACAAAATGAAAGTATTGTATGTAGTAGGTACTTATATCAGATATCTGGTTTCCATAGTAAGTACAAGCTCTGCTTAATTTGGGATCAGATATCCGTGTGTGAATAATGTCCCAGGATATTTAACAATCACGCCAACCGGCCCGTCAAACTGCGATCACACTGCCATGCCAATGACCACCATACTGCGATCGCCAATTCGTGCACATCTCGGGACAACTAACACAACCGCCATCTAATCCCAAACTAGGCAGTATGTATCTACTATGGCAACCATACTACTGATAAACATACTTATACATATATTTCTAAATACATATATATTATAGACTAGCTGGGCCCCGCGGTTTTACCCGCGTTAAATTTTATAAATTATTACAGCTCCTCTCCCGTAGGTGAAAGCGTGATAATATGTAGCCTATATGTTGACCCGACCTCTTAGTAATATTCATGCAAAATTTGAAGTTAATTCATGTAGTACTTTTTGAGTTTACCCCGGACATACATACAGACAAACAGATAAACAGACAAAAATTCTAAAAACTATATTTTTGGTTTCGATATCGATTGTAGATCACGCCCCAAGTAGGATACTTGGGGCGTGATCTACAATCGATATTCAATAATATCAAAAAATATTCAATGTACAGTTTTGACTTTCCTACGATTTTATTATATGTATAGATAAATTACACCCAGACACAACAAATAATAGTACTCATCACACAAAGATTTGTCCACCCACGATCTCTGGCGTAACAGTGGCGGAGTCTCTAACCAAATACCCCACGCTGATGGCTAATCTCCACGGGGTCCGGCCGCCATGGCCAAGGACATTATAATAGTTTGCACGTTCACTTTAAGCAAACAGAATCAAAGGCATACAGCCTTTAGCACAGCGCCTGATCTAACAAGATTGCTTGATTGCTATACTTATGAAAAAGTCTCACTAAATCACCGTAACAGAAAAACATGAACAACGGTATAGTTACTTTATGGAACAACATTGACGGGCCGGGACGTGCTTGGTAGACACTTGCCTTTCACGCCGCAGGAAGTGGGTTCGATTCCCATCCAGGACAGATAATTTGTGTGCATGAACATGTCTGTTTGTCCTGAGACTGGGCGTAATGTATTTACAAAAGAAAAGTAATCCATAGCTTTGCTTAGTTTGGGATCAGATGGCCGTGTGTGAGTAATATCCCAAGATATTATCTAATTACAGACAGGAAGTTCATCCTTACATCCTCGGACCCTTTCGATCTCGTACGGGTTGCTTTCAGCGAAACTTCCACAGCATGGGGCCCTTCAAAAAGTGTGTTATAAGGCTTTTAAAGGGTCGGCAACGTCCTAACGATGCTCCTGGTTTTGCACGCGTTCATAGGCTACGGTGACCACTTACCATCAGGTAGGCCGTATGCTTGTTTGCCAACTAAGTTGTATAAAAAAAAGTGAGGCGATGAAGTATTCTAAAGCTATAATACTGCCGCCTAAAAAAAAGCCTAAAAAAATAGAGCCTTCTATGCGCCTCAAACAATATTTTAAGTCACTGTAGGTATTAAAATGTATAAGAACCTAATCTGTATGTAGCTTATTAAGTGTATTTTCTTTATTAGTTTAGTAAATTGTAAGCATAGTGTTCTCGTATATATAAATTAGGTATTTGTTTATACTTATTATATAGATTGGTATTAGAATGACCCATATTGGGAAGTGTCACGCTCAAACCCAAGAGGTTTAAGTGTCACTATAGATATTTAAATATTCTGAATTGTATTGTGTTTTTGAAATTTATAAAAAAAAAGTAAAAAAATAACTCCAGTTACTGCCTCGTAAAAGATACTCCGTCAAGAGTAGCAAGAGGCAAATTTTAAATTACATTATTCACACATGGCCATCTGATCCCAAACAGCGGTGCTTCCTCAGTGCCACGTCATGTCCTTCTTTAAACGAGGTTTAAAAAGAGTATTAATCTCACAGTAGGCAGCGGTTTGCTGTGCCCCCCTGGCACTGCGAATTTCCATGAATAGCGGTTAACGCTTTCCATCGTTACCGTCATGATGGTTGGACCAAACGAGATATCTACAGACAGCACAGTGCTGTGCCTCTAGCACGAGTTCCTGCACTTTACTTACTCGATTACACGTACAGTTTCCTCCCATACATTGAGCACCAGAGTTTTAGTTCTTAATAGTTTCCGCGAGAGGCGCTGGTGCTCAATGTATGGGACGAAACTGTACGTGTGATCGAGTAAGTAAACTGCAGGAACTCGTGCTAGAGGGACTGTACAGCACATCAAGCTACCCCAATCTGTCAAATTTCCCTAATTGAAAGTAAACCTTATGCTTATCTAATAAAGTTGAAAATCTATAAAAGAAATTTGACAGATTGGGGTAGCTGGTTGTGCTGGCGTCTGTACATGCGACTATGTCCACTTTTTATTACCTATTTGCTCTATTCACTACTAGTTATAAAAGATTTTATACCTTTGCGTTAAGAAATATATCAAAGAAACAAAGTGGTCAGCCATTCTGACTTCAAGTTGGCCGGCCACTTCCAAATTCTCATAGTTTTATCGTCGTATTAACCGCGTTGTTAATTTATATATTTGCTACATGAACATTATATTTTTAGACAACTTTACGTAGGTCTTATAAATAATATAATAAAAGCCATTGAAACGCCTGTGCATCAATTATTTATTTACGTGGTTTCTCAGAATAATGCTAACAATGTTGTTGCAGGCGCTTAGTGGCTTATGAACCACTTGTTTCTCGATATCCATAGTAAACTCTTATATCCATTTAGAAAATTTAATACTAGTTTGTATATCGCATTTATTCTTAGGAATATTAGTACGTATGTACCAGGAGAATTATGAAATTTGTCTTGATCAGTTTGTGATACAGTATTTTATAATTATTCGGTAGGTAAATAGGAGCAAATAGGTAATTAACAGTGGGCACGATCTAGTGTACATATCTCGTTTGGTCCAGCCATCCTGACCATTAGGGTAGGTGTCAAAAAATTAAAATAACTAAGCACAGCTTGTACTATGGAAACCAAATAACTGATATACTACTTTTCTTTTGTAAATACATACTTATACAGATAATTATGGATACTTATGGAAGATAGACGGAAAATGGTTCTGACATCCTCAGATGATGCTACCAGATATCGGCAGCTCAACAGACAGATCTCAAAGTCTTTGACTCGCGACACGCGGCAATTTAATACAATTAGTATTAAAGAGGCTATCGAGCGGAACAAAGGCTCTAAAGTGTTCGCAAGAGCTTTGTCTGTTGGACAGAGCCAACTGACGAAGCTGAAGACTGAGGATGGTAGAATCGTCACGTCTAAGCCTGAGTTGCTGGGAGAGATCGAGAAGTTCTACGGACAGTTATATACGACAACACAGCCACCTGTCAAAAGTCATGCCTCAGATCCCAGAGCACGACTAACCCGACACTACACCGAAGACATCCCGGACGTCAGCCTGTACGAGATTAGAATGGCTCTCAAACAACTCAAGAACAACAAGGCGCCTGGTGATGATGGAGTTACAGCAGAGCTTCTGAAGGCGGGTGGTACACCAATCCTACGGGCCCTTCAGAAGTTATTTAACTCCGTCATACTAGATGGTCAAACGCCACAAGCATGGCACAGAAGTGTAGTGGTGCTCTTCTTCAAAAAGGGCGACAAGACCCTATTGAAGAATTATAGACCCATCACACTGCTGAGCCATGTTTACAAGTTGTTTTCGAGGGTCGTTACGAACCGTCTCGCGCGCATTTTTGACGACTTCCAGCCTCCCGAACAAGCCGGTTTCCGAAAAGGCTTCAGCACCATAGACCACATACATACGCTGCGGCAAGTTATACAGAAGACCGAAGAGTATAACAAGCCACTGTGCTTAGCGTTTGTGGACTATGAGAAAGCCTTTGATTCTATCGAAACATGGGCCGTGCTGAGGTCTCTCATAAGGTGCCAAATTGACTACCGGTATATCGAGGTGATAAAGTGTTTGTATGAAAACGCCACTATGTCAGTGCGACTCCAGGACCAGATCTCGAAACCTATCCACTTGCAGCGAGGCGTGAGACAGGGAGATGTTATATCTCCGAAACTGTTCACCGCTGCATTGGAAGACGTCTTCAAGCTTCTGGACTGGAAAGGCTTTGGCATCAATGTCAATGGCGAGTACATCACTCACCTTCGATTTGCCGATGATATCGTAGTCATGGCTGAGACCATGGAAGACCTCGGTACAATGCCCGATGACCTCAGCAGAGTCTCTCAACAAGTGGGTCTGAAAATGAACATGGATAAGACGAAAATCATGTCAAACGTCCATGTTGCACCCACTCAATTGAAAGTTGGTGACTCTGCACTCGAAGTTGTAGAGAACTATATTTACCTAGGACAGACCATCCAACTAGGTATCTCACTCTCTAGGTCGCTCACTATGGGACTTATTAGAAGGCTCAAGGTCACCCAAAGAGCAATGGAGAGGGCTATGCTCGGAGTTTCCCTGCGGGATCGCATTAGAAATGTCGAAATCCGCAGGCGAACCAAAGTCACCGACATAGCCCGAAGAAATGCCAAGTTGAAGTGGCAGTGGGCAGGGCACATAGCTCGTAGAGCCGACGGCCGTTGGGGCAGAAAGGTTCTCGAGTGGTGACCACGAACCGGAAGACGCAGCGTGGGCAGGCCCCCTACAAGATGGACCGATGATCTTGTGCGGGTCGCTGGAAAATGCTGGATGCGAATAGCACAAGACCGGCAATTGTGGAGATCTTTGGGGGAGGCCTTTGTCCAGCAGTGGACGTCTTTCGGCTGATATGATGATGATGATGACAGATAATTACACCCCGACTCCTAAGTCTGGGTGTAATTATCCCACCACCACCACCACCCAGACTCATGAATATATATGTCTGTTTATCCTGACAGACATATTCATGCACCACAAATATCTGTCACCTGCGGCGTGAAAGGCAAGTACCTAAGTAAGTATAGACCACGCTAACCGTCCTGTCATTTAGAGTTGCTGCAAACTTGCGAAAATCAATGCTTGTCAACATCAAAGTGGGATGTAGATCTCATTATTTTCTTGGAACTATTCCCTTTTCCAAATACTTCAACAGTAACAAAAAAGTTCTACACACGACTTACCACCGTTGCAGAAATATTATTTCCGAAATGATTCAGAAATCTAAAAAAATAGTATAAATTTAAGTGCGGGAGGGAATCGAACCCAAGATCCACGGGGTAGGTAACAGCTCCGCCACCGCACCGCGGCTCTCAGATTCGAATTAGATATTTTCTGAACGCAATTATGACCCTTTTAATGCCATGGCATCTTACCGAAACCCTATGTACACGGCTAACAAAACCTTTGCCAGAACTGAGCCTCTAGCACGAGTTCCTGCAGTTTACTTACTCGATCACACGTACAGTTTCCTCCCATACATTGAGCACCAGCGCCTCTCGCAGAAACTTTTAAGAACTAAAACTCTGGTGCTCAATGTATGGGACGAAACTGTATGTGTGATCGAGTAAGTATACTGCAGGAACTCGTGCTAGAGGCACTGAAGAACTTTTACGCAACGGCTTATAACTTATTGAAACACACACAATAGTGTCTTTGTCAATTATGTGTGTGTACATATATACACATACACGCACACACATGGGTATAGATGTGTGTGTGCGTATACATATATATTCACACACACACACACATACAAAAACACTCATATTCACATACTTTCAATATTAAATTGAAAGGCATCGATAACGCAGCGGAGGCAGGCCCTACATAGTGGACCGATGATCTTGTGAGGGCGCTGGATGCGGGTAGCGTGATAGCGGCATTTGTGGAGATCTTGGCCTCCCCTTTGTCCAGCTGTGGGTGCCTTGCGGCTAATGTTGAGGTAGTCCACGAAGGGCACCCATCTGAATGGCACCTGCGCGAATGGCACCTAGCCTAGTCCACGAAAGGAAATGCTTGTCTTTCATGGCGTAGGTTGTGGGTTCGATTCCCACCTAGGACAGATATTTGTGTGCATGAACATGTCTGTAGATATGTCCTGAGTCTGGATGTAATTAACCATGCCGTGGCGACTTGTAAGTAAAGCAACATTTAGCACGTAATTTTATAAAATGTATGTATTCAATGTATTAGTGTATGTTTTGTATGTTGACCTAAATAAATAAAAAAAGAAAATAATTAACTATATAAGTATGTATTTACAAAAGAAAAGTAGTAGTAATATATCCGTTATCTGGTTTCCATAATACAAGCTCTGCTTAGTTTGGGATCAGATGGCCGTGTGTGAATAATGTCCCAGTAAATTATTTTATTAATTATATTTGTGTATATTTCATGTCACACACGTTGTTTAGTTTCATAGGCAAATTAAGTTTTTTAGGATTCGTTTACTACTGTCGTAACTCAGTTGACTGTCTTATTGGTCTAGCGGTAGCTTGTTCAGCCGCAGATAATGAAGTACTGGGTTCAACTCCCGGGTCGGGCTAAAAAAGTGATTATCTAGAATCAAGAAGAATCAATAATTCCTTCACTCAATATGAGTGTAAACATGAGACTATTCTGTTAAGAAAATTTCTCAATATCATTTCGCATTCTGGGACTTGACGGTATCACACCCCGCGGTGTGATACCGCCAATTGGTTTGAACCTAGGACCTCATTATCTGCCGCTAGACCAACGAGGCCTCGGAGAATACGTAAAGCCGGCGGTCCTGTACCTGACCTCTTTCCGGTCGTGTCGCTAGTCGGCCAATCATGAGAGTGATGGAATAGAAAATGACCCTGTATTTGCGCATTCACTTGTGGACAATAATGTCCCACATAGATAGCTAGTCTCCATTGGCGGCCATGGCCGTAATCGCACGGGGGTATAATACGCCAACTCCCAGACTTCGAGCTGATACTGAGAAATTATCCCTAAACCTACCTGCCGTGGACTTCTCTTGGCACCTGATGGGGGAGTCCCGGGAACGCGGGTATGCTGCTCCGGTACCCCCCTTTTGCGCCATGTCCCAGATGGTCGGGACATGTACGAGAAATTTTCCCTACGGAAAAATTCCAAAATCACTCTTTTGCTCGACCCGGGATTTGAACTTAGGACCTCATTATCTGCAGTGCTACACGCTACCAATAGACCAACGAGGCATTCGATATGTTTATACTTTACTAGCAGTGCCCGCGGACTTCGTTCCGCGTTATAAATATTTTGCCCCTGCCCGTTCGTCCCGCAACTTGGATTACATTATTCAAAATTAAGTAAAGATGCGCTCAAAAAAAGAACCCCTCTCCAAAAGACACTCCACAATAACGTTGCTTTCTATTGGTGAAATAATTTTGTAAATCGGTTCAGTAGATCCAGAGATTACCCCTTACAACGTCACAAACTCACAAACGTTACCTCTCTATAATATTAGTATCGATATATGTACCTACTTACAAGGTGTAATATGAAAGTAGACGTAACTAAAGATGCTTAATTTTCCTAACAACTGAGCAACAAGCCACACATCAACATGACCGGCCTGTCTAGTGCAGGGTTTCTCAAACTCTTTGCGGTCACAAACCATTTTCACAATTTTAACAATCCCACGGACCCCTGTCGAAGAATATTATAGAAGAAGAAAGCAATTAATATATATAAAAAACCGGCCAAGTGCGAGTCGGACTCGCACATGAAGGGTTCCGTAGCAGCAAGTATTTCAGTTGATTAAATGAAAGCAAATTGCGGTTTATAACGTATTAAAAAACAACTACTTTCTAGATATCGTTCAAACCAATTTTCGTTGTTAGTTTCTATGGTAATGTACATCATATATTTTTTTTAGTTTTATCATTCTCTTATTTTAGAAGTTACACATTCATTTTACCACTTTGGAAGTGTCTCTCGCGCAAACTATTCAGTTTAGCTAAAAAATATATAAGGAACCTCAATATGATTTTTGAAGACCTATCCATAGATACCCCACATGTATGGGTACGAACAAAATTTTTTTTTTGAGTTTTATTTCTATGTATGGCAAGCCCCCAAAATTATTGTTATTTTTGTGTAAAAATCTTAATGCGGTTCACAGAATACACCTACTTACCAAGTTTCAGCAGCACAGCTCTTATAGTTTCGGAAAAAAAGTGGCTGTGACATACGGATGCACAGACAGACAGACAGACATGACGAATCTATAAGGGTTCCGTTTTTTGCCATTTGGCTATGGAACCCTAAAAAACACTTATGGATATTTTTTTTACATCAGAGGGTGACAAACGAGCAAGCGGGTCACCTAATGGTAAGTGATCACCGTCGCACATGTACGTTGTCGGCCTTTAAGAGTCAACAAACAAGTGTTGCTGACGCTTCCCCCCACCCCGATGAGCTCTGGCGACCTTACTCCCACTCGGAAACACACAATGTCATTATTAAGGAGTGTCTTCTGTAAGGTGGAGGAGGAGGTACTTCCCCAGCCGGGCTGCTCTTTTAGCGAATGAACGCTATGCCCTACCTCTACTGAAACATGGACATGTCACACTTATGGACATGGGTCACGATCGCGATTTCAATTTAAGGCAAATCATTATAACTTTTGGTTTGCCCGACGTTTCGGTATAAATTGCACAAGCCGTTGCCTGATATTCCAAGTTAGTGGCTTTGATGGGAAATAAAATAAATAAATGAAATTTAAAATAAGTGTGTTTAGTACACAATTAACTAATAAATACGTTAATAGTTAACTATGTAACTGTGGACCCCTGACGAATCCGAGGACCCCACTTAAAGAAACCCTGGTCTAGTGGTTGTGGTTAGTGACACTGACTGTTTTTGGAACGAAGTTCCTTATCGCGCGTTGTGAAAGGGGGCTAGACGGAAAAAAATCTTACGAAAAGTTGTCACGACACTTTATGCAGCTGTGCGGCGTGCACATGTTTCTCTGTCTGTCTCTCTCTCTCTCTCTCTCTTATAGAAAGCAAGCCAGATATTTTCATTTCTATTTCGCATTGAACAGTGTGGGGTCGCGACGATTATTTTTGTTGAGTGTATACAGGTTTCTTGTACTTTACATAATAAATAATAAGAAATAACTTCGTTCCATCCGGGTGTCCCTTGACACCTCTCAAGTTTTTTTGTTATTATTATGGTTCACAAATCGGACAATTTACGACTTAACATTACTTTAAAATATAAAATAATTAATGATGTAAACTGTTTGACTTAAACTACTATACTGTCCTATTATAATTATGTAAAGTAATTATATATGTTAAGCCAGAGGTCGTGTGTTCGATTCCTAATCAGGACAAATCTTTGTTTGATGAACACGACTATTTGTTCTGTCTGGGAGTGTAGGTACGATCTCATCGCCGTACATTTTACTGGTTACTTTGCAACCTACTTTAGGATAACGTCGCTATCAACAACTATTGAGAGAAATAATCGCCTTCTACTCTAGAACTGTAATTTACTTATAACTTAAATAAGCTCAACTATTGCAATCCAGATTTAGTCCAAAAACTAGCTACAGTAAAGAAAATGCCAATCCGAGCTCAATATATGAACACATAATGCCATGTGAAATGTAAAACTGCACTTATGACAAAAAGTTTTTTTGGTATGGCACCCCAAATCGATAATAAAATACCTGAGAAGATAAAATGCTTGCCAGTAAAAAAATTTAAAGTCATTTTGTGGGAGCTATTACTTACAAAGTATTATTATAAATTACATGATTTTTTTAATGATAATTTCATTTAAATAATTCAATAATTGTCTCTATAATTCTATAATATCTGATATACTGTAATTTCAACATAATTTTTCAAAAATTTGTATGTCATCATTGACAAAACATAGCGCACACTGTATAATGTTATAACATACGACCTTTGTACACCTATTATGTTTGACAAATAAATAATTGTGAATTTGAATTTTGAATTTATGCATCTTTGTGGAAGGTGTTTCTCTTAAGTTAACTTACAAACCTTCATAACAAATCAGAGTACGGAGTTTACTACTACAACCTGTAATTTATCTACAATATGTATGTATTTAGAAATATATACATATATTTATCAAATAACTGGTTTTTACTTGTCGCAAGATATTTATTTTCATATTTATCAAACAAAATGCACTAAAAGTATTTAATTACGTATAGGTACCAGGACCAAAAACTCGTATTTCACTAAGTTCTCCAATTTGTTTAATGGGTACCTAAGTATAGCTCTTTAAGTTTTATGTTACAAGTTGTCTTGTACTGACTTATTTTTTTTAATTCTCATGATACTATGATGTTACTAGATAAAATGAGCGGTCCAGTCTTAAATAACTTTGTTTTCCAGCCTAGTATTAGATAAGAGTAAAAACACTGAAGAAAATGATTTTGGATGAACTTTGTATTGAAATTAATACTTATATGTCCCATATATATGATGATGTGAAAAGTTAAAATTGGTTGGGGAGTGTTTTTGTTTTACAGGAATCGAACCTGCGACCTCTAGCGTAGCAGCAATTCATCGCTATGCGTTACAATGAGTGAACGCTCTCAGTTTCCGCGCTCCATCTATACCCGGCGCGTAGCTACGCCGGGTGCAGTGCGCGGAGTGACCTCGCGCGGCTCGGAGCGTACCGAGCGCGCACCGAGATGGCACCACTCGCATACAATATTGATCTCCGTGACTTTGAACCCGGCTTCCGCGTTATCTTTATTATGTTATACGTTTTCTCCGAGGGATGTTGATGACAACCGCTCTTAATAACGCCTCTTTCATGTCCCGCCCGTGTTTACAACTGCCTCCCGTAGTACAGCATCCCTATAGGAGTCTGCGGAGTGCCGACCGGCTGCAGACTATGTGCACGCGGTCAGTGTAGGTTGTGTCGTGGCCGTCGGATGGTGCAAGTGTCATGTGCCCGCGAGTATGCGTCGCGCGACATGTGCAGGGCGCCGGCCGCGCGGGGGCGTGCCGCCGTGCGTACTCCGCGCGCCGCAGATATGGATTTAAGATTAACGAGGCCACGTAAACGGTGCTCTCGAGAGGGGTGCGGGGGCGCGCGCGGCGTGTTTACATGCGGGTGCAGGCGGCGGGTGCAGCGGGCGGCCGATCGATCGCTGGGCGGGGCGGGAGCGGCGGGCGGCGGGGGGCGGGGCTCGCGCGCGCCGGCCGCCAGTCCGCCTCGGGGCCGCGTCCGCGCGGTCGTCGCTTGTCCCGCGGTGCGGCGCGCCGGAGTGTCTCCACGGGCGCCCGGCGGCGGCGGCGAGCCTCGCGCCGCCCGCCCCCGCGCCGATGTTGCCCGCTCGCGCTCAGTGCCCTCCCCCCGCCCGCCCTCCGCCGGCCGACGCCGTGCGCGCAGCCTGGCCACACGCGACCTAGGGTCCCCCGCCCCGCCGCCCGCGCACCCCGCCCCGCGCTTGCGCCCTGTATTCCTGTGGGCGCGCCAGCGCGACGGCACCGTTCAGGAAGTCCGCTGCGAGGACTACGACCCGCGCAACCGAATCCGCATCACGCGCACGCCGACCGGTTGGCGGGTGATTCCGCGCACCGAGATCTTTGACGCGCTACTCGCACCCGTATCCGCGCGCAACCCCGTCGAACGAAGTGTACGCCGAGACCGGCGCCGGCGCCGGCGCCAGCGCACTCGCCGACCCGCGCCCGCGGCTGCCTCCGTGGCTACCTGGCTTGCGCCCGACCTAGAGTCGCACATCCCGTCGCACACTATCGCAGTGCCGCGAGCGTTGCTAGCGCCGCCTGAGTTCACGTTACCGCCCGAGCTCACACCACCGCCGGAGCTGACGCCACCGGCTGAGCTCACGACCCAGCCCGAGCTCACGCCACTGTCCGAGCTCACGCCGCCGCCCGAGCCCGCACCAGCGTCCGAGCCCGCACCACCGCCTGAGCCGACACCTCTTGACAACCTTCTCGCGGTAGCGGAACTCGAGTTTAACCAGCAGCGCGGCGAAGAAATGGAGCTGGACCTGCAGATCGCGCCCGCCTACCCCTTCCTACCCGTGGGTACGGAGGTGGCGCGCGACGTCATGTCCTTCGACCTTGGCGAGCCCAAGCGGCCCGAGGACGTGTTCTATGAGCGCGCCAAGCCGCTAGAGCCAGAGCGTGCAACTGACGAAGACGCGTTTCCGAGCGACATGGTCGTGCACAAGGACCTGTTCGATACCATCAGCGAGGCGCACTACCTCCCTGAGCTTGGCGGCCCTCACGACGAGGCGCTGCTCGAGTCTCTCGTGGAAAAGGGGTGTGAAGACAACCAGATCCTTGGTCAGGCACTGGATAAGCTGGCTCACCTGGTACACGGCTCCGGAGAATATGTCGAAGAAGAGGATGATATACTAATGGGAGGCGCGCCCGTCGCCGACATTATTAATCGACTCGAGCAGTCCCTCGAGGCCCCGAGTCGCAGCAGCATGACGGCGGCACAGGGCCTGTTGCACTTGCACCACATAGCAGACCATCCACAAGCAGTCGAGCAGTCCTTCATGTCAGAAGAAGTATTTGGGAATGCATCTACTCCGGTGCGGTGCGCGCTTGACTCGCTAAATGAGGCCTCGGAGATGCAAGGTGCTGATAGAGTTAACCATTTAGAATATGATCAGAATGCCGAAAAGAGGCTACAGATGGAGGTCAATGCTTCTGACGTTATGTATACTGAACAAGTACCTGATTTACATGAACATTTCCAGAGTGGAACTTTAGACGAGCAGCCTCTAGAGGATGTCGTTCAGCCTTCCTGTGCTCCCTGCACTTCTCCTATGCCAGACCAAAGTGAAGTTACGCTATCGGACGGCACGGCAGATAGCGAAACTAAAAGAAATGATGCCGAGGACGTAAAACCTAATATTAATAGTGACGCTCCTGAAGTTGGTATAACGTGCGCTCAGCCATGTCCAGAGACAGAAGTTGAAAATGTTGAAAACGTTATTAAGAAAGAAGAGCCGATCGATGATGAATCGATAAGTAACGAGGAAATGGTGCCGACTGATCTGAGTGTTAGACATGTGGAGAGTAATCCGACGAGTCACGTGATCGCAAGCGCCGCGGAGACCACGAATGTCATGGAAGATGAGTCCGAAAAGAGTGACGACCAACCGAAAGACCTTAGTGTGCATCGTAGGCTACCTACACCACCTACATCGCCGAGCAGGATAGACATACCACGACCGCCGTCGAGGGAGTCCGATGAGAGGCAATCTCCACAACCGAGTGGCATTCCTGCCCTGCCTTCATCACCAGAAATATTCACGATGCCACCCACAAAAAGCAAACAATCATTGTTTTTAGAAACGTTACTGTCATCGCCATCTCCTAAAATGTACACATCAGAAGTGACCATTACTAAGCAGCAATGCGAACCCCTAAACTTAGGTAAACACAGAAAGTCCGCCAGCCCAACTGTAACGAGCTGTTCCGACGAAATAAGGAAATTAAATAAAGAGTTCGGCGAACCGCAAGAGAAAAGAATGAGACGGGAATCCGACGATGACTTGGTAAAAATTAGTAGAGTATTCAACAAATGTGAACGGGACGACCAAACAATCGTATGTCCTAAGTCAAAGAAATCTGACATGCCGCCGCCTAAAGCGATAACCGACGATGCAAGCCCTTATAAACAGTTGCAAGTATTAAAAGGACAAGAATTTAACATTCCAGATCCTCTGTTGATCCCTAAAGATAAGCTAAACACGATACTCGCGGCACCCGCTCGAGAAATTCCCGCACTTTTAATACAGCGGCCGGAACTGAGGTTGCCAGAGGCTTTCGCATTTCCCGCTATACTTCAAGACCCGGATATCATCGTCATATCATTAGCTCAACTAGAAAACATAATAGTGACTGAAGCCAGGGCAACAGAAGCGTCTAAACTTAAGAAATTAGAACAGGCTGCTCCTAAAGTTTCGAGTGCGATAAGTACAGAACAAACAAACACCCCGACGCCACCTGACCAGACTAGTCACAGTATTCAGCCAAAACCCATACCTTCTATGGATGCGTTAGCCGGTGACATAGATGCGGCCACCTCCGCGGCTCTCAACCAAATGCTATGGCTCCCATATTTCACGCAACTAGAAGCGATAGCAGCATGTTCACAGAATATGGACTTCTTGAAAGCTCTTAACTCTACCGGCTATACCGGAGCGAATGAGGCAGAATTAGCACAAATGTTCAATCCCCAGTCGGCAGCAGCCGCCCGTTTTATGGGCCCTGCAGCCTTCCCTATGATGTCGCCGGCGGACTATGAGAACCGTATGCATTATACTATGTGGATGGAGGCTATGACCCACGCAAATGCGGCGCAGAGAGCCAAAGCTACCGAGCCTCCGGCGAAGGAATTGCAATCCAAATCGTCGGACGTACAAAACCCTTACGTACACTCCACTAAGAGCCATCAAAGTAAATCGCATAATATGTCGTCGCGGACGAGTCCGATGACACATAATTACAACGCCAGCCAGCGTGCTATGCATCACCACCAATTCCTGCAGAACATGTACCCGGGCATAAACCCTAACATTAGGCCGAACGTTCCACTTCCGGGGCTACAAATACCATACTTCAATCCTAATATGATGGGGAGTCAACGGTCGCCGAGAAGCGGACACCAAAAGAGTCCAACGTCACCGTATTACCCAAACAACAACTATCTGCAATCGGTTAAGCAGTCAGAGTCTCAATCGCATCAGCGGAGTAGTTCGACGGGGTCGCAAGAGTCGCCGCGACCGAGGATCAGTGTAAAATCGTTGCATAATCTATTGGAGCCAACGGCGGCAGCCGCGTCGGCTTCCTCTAGCCGACGGGCTTCGAGTTCCTCGACAATGGGCAGACGGCGAGACGAACCTGAAGTTGGGAGCACCACGCAGGGTGAGCCGCCGCCGATGATGCCGCCGCACCCACACGACCCATCATCTTTCCACCTGTGGCATCCATTATTCGGCAAGTAAGTAGATTTTATTTCACAATTACTTGCTTTAATCTCAACGGCGCGTCTACCTACGTGTGTATCTATGTAACTTTCTCGTACCGTTTAAATATTTGCACACTCTTAATAGGGAATCATTGGCGTGTTTGCTTTTCTTATTGGAGGTTCTTTGATTTCCTAATTACCATGTGTATGCACTGAGCGGCCGCTCGAGACGGCGAGAATTCTTGGAATATATAAATATTGTAAATTTTAACAGTTACCGTGTTTATGAATTTAATTTCATGCCAAATGAGCTATTAGGAATGTTTCAATGTGGATATTTACTTCTCTACGAGTAACTTAAAGTGGAATTAACTGTAAACGCGTCGCATAAGACAATACTATGCTTTTCTTAATGTATTTTTTTTATTTAGGCCCGCAAACTGGCCGTTCCTGCAAAACATAGATTATTGCATTAAACATATGAATAAATGACATCCAAACAGCCTTCTAAGTGTGAACACAGCATGCTCACAAATATCTCACTTTCACATACATTTACAAACTTAATTTTAATAATAACAAAATAATAAATGAATAACAATAATAATTGAATCTATACATGTTAAATTAATTTATAATTTAGTGTGAAGATATTTCTTGATAGTATTGACCGATACATTGAAAGGATCGAGTTCCTGATAAATTTCGTTAAGGGTGGAGCACATTCGATAAAATGAAGTATGCTGAGCGTAGTTAGTGCGACATGATGGTAGGTTAAACAATCTGCAATTGTATAAGCGGCTTCCAGTTCGCGGTATATGTAATTGCAGTTTTCCCAACAAATCCGGACTATTTATTATATTGTTATATTAATTAGGATATTTCCTAACACATTTAACAAACGGTAAAGTTACCGATATATTATAAGGGATATATTTTTTTATAGAGGCAGACGACAGCTAATTTTGAATTGAATAATTGTAATTGCTAATATTGAAATAGGTAGACCAATTCGTTAACATATTTTCAATATTAGAAATTTCAATTATCTCTATAACTTACCTTTACTTTTTACTTTATCGTATGGGCAGTCGTTACCCTGTGTCAGAGTTGTCCAAGCCGGCCAGTAGGCCTCTGACATGGCTTATCATGCCGATAGAAGTGAAGACAATTTTTTTACACTTCTAATATAAACAGACGCCAGCACATCAAGCTGCCCCGATCTGTCAAATTTCCGTTATTGATTTTAAATCAATAACAGAAATTTGACAGATTGGGGTAGCTGGATGTGCTGGCGTCTGTACATATATACACAGTATTCACATAGATTATGGGAAGCATGCGGTGAAGATGAGAGAGTAGTCTATGGAGACTGCCCAATGCCGACAGAAGTACTTTATTTGTATTACAATCTAGTCTAGAGACTAATAAGTAATTTTATATTAACCTAAACTTCAAATAATTCTAATGATCAGTCCACCGACTTTCCTTAGTAACATTTGTTAAAAGGAAGACACTTTGTTCATGTGTTCTTTATAATTATATTATTTCTATCACTAATCACTAAATTCACAAATAACGACACTAGTTCATAGGGTAGGGCGCTATTTTGACGGTTAACTATTTTAATGGATTGCAATTTTCATGATCCATAGGTACATAACGATACTTTTCCTGGCAAGCCACGAATTTTATAAGCTGATGATGTCACGAATACCTAGAGTTGCCATTATTGTTGAGAACTGATACGGGATTTATTAGTACCAAATAAATAAAAACAACATAAACATAAATTAAAAGAAGGTTAGTAACTGTTTATTATAATAAAAAATCAATGGATAACAACGACAATAAAAACTATTCACTCCAAAGTCAATGTCAAAAATCATTTATTCCGTAAAATTTTTACATTTATGTGGAATCGTCTTTTTTTTACCCTACCGTGCAGTGCATGACGTGGCAGCTACTGAGAAACACTGCCAGAAAACTCAGTAGGAATCCTTTTTTAAAATAAAATATACTTAAGATTAATTACAATCATGTGTATTGACTCAGAACAACTCAATCCCAAACACTTTTGTCACTTAAATAATCTGAAATTTTGTAATAACTTGCTACATAATTTGGCTTTAATAATTCTTTTAAACTTATTCGTAGACAATTCTCTAATATCATTGGGATGTTTGTTATAGAATCTACATTGCCCCATAAAAGAGTTACTTATTTTGTGGAGACGGATAGTATGCAATATAAGATAATTCTTATATCTAGTATTTACATTTTGTGTATCGTTCCTTTTGCAGAAGGAATCGATATTTTTATGCACATATAATAATCCAATCATATATAAATTAATCAAAAACGAGAAGAACCACCAGGAAAAGGTACCTGTTTCTTCACCCAGTAATATTTTGACGTAGATTTAACTTTATATTGAAATATTGATAAACGGTCCAAGTGACAATCCCGTATATACGGGACGTATTGCAACCCTACGGATACCCCCAGTTTATTTGAGTATATTTTTCTATTTCTAGTCTTGTTAATGGGGTCAACCATTGGCTAAGTTAGCAACAATCGATTGTACGGGAATAGTCAAAGTTAAATGTGGTTGGTGTGGTGGTGGTGGTCAAAGTAATTACGTCAGTCTATGCGACACATACATACTAGAATTAGCAAACAGTCAAGATCGCAATCATCATCATGTCAGCCAAAGTACGTCCACTGCTGGACAAAAGCTTCCCTAAAGAATGGGGGATATGCCATAATCGCCACGCTTGGCAGACGGGTTGGCGATCGCAGTTCGATGGTCATATTTCACAGAAAAACGCTGCTGCCCGTTCTCTGCTAGGTATTCCCTCGGTCGATTTCTGCGGCCCCCACGGGATGAGACGGGGTGATGATATTCTATGCCGTCACAATACAGCGATCGCAATCGGTCCACTACTATTATTAAATAGTTTGGGTTAGGTTTGTTAGAACTGTGACCATAAACGCGTGAACCCAGTGATCGAAACGAGCGTGCTGCGGCAGCGGCCGCCGAGCGCCATTATAACCTGTGTCGGTGAAAAAATCACGAGCAACAGCTAGTATACACAATATAATGATTTGCAAATTTTACTAAACGCTATTTAAATGTTTTCTATTTATCTATTTTCATGAATTTGACCATACACGCCGAAAAGTTGCCCGGCAAGTCACGATTTTTATAAGCTGCTGATGTCATGGATACCGCCAGTTTATTTATATTTTCTATTTATATAGGTATCTATTTCTAGTCTAGTTAATTGGGTCAACTGTTGTCTAAGTTAGCCACAATCGATTGTTACGGGAATAGTCAAAGTTAGAGGTTTAAATGTGGAGATATATAAGGTCAGTCTACGCGACAGACATACTAGAATATCTAATGCATTTAAAGGAAAATAGAATTTATTGGGTCATGAGTGTTGAATATATTATCTAGATTTACTCACGTCATGTTTCTTTTTTAAATACGTAACTTTGTATCGAGCATAATACTGAATTATGTATTTTTTTTGTTTTTCTCATTTGTATTTATAAATTCTTCGATACTGTTACTAACAGTATCTAGGGAACAGAGACTTAGGTCAGTATTTATCAGCTGAAAGACGTCCAGAGCTGGACATAGGCCTTGTCAAAGACAATTGCTGGTCTTGCGTTAACCGTGTCCAGTGGTTTTAGAGACCCTCACAAGATTATCGGTCCATCTAGGGGCAGCGTGGGCAGAACCCCTATAAGAGGGACTGATGATCAATGTTTATAAATGAATTTTATTTAGAAAGCTAGCTTAGCTTAAAATTGGAAACTACTACTAGGCAGTACTACTTATCGATTTTGAAATAAAAAGTACGGTGACATCACCGGTTTTCCGTAGAAATGTAATATTAAAATAATTACAATATAAATAATAATAATATCTAGGGACAATGTGACACAGATCATCCTAGCCCCAAACTAAGCAAAGCTTGTACTATGGGTACCAGGTGACGATATACATACTTATATAGATAGATAAATACTTAAATACATAGAAAACATCCATGACTCAGAAACAAATATTCGTGCTCATCACACAAATATTTGCACTTACCGGGATTCAAACCCAGGACCACCAGATTCGTAGGCAGGAGCACTACCAACTAGGCTACAGTGACCGTCGAAATAATAATAACATTAGCCACGTACGGTCATCTGATCCCAAACTAAGCAGAGCTTGTACTATGAAAACCAGATAGCTGATATATTTCATATATTACTTTTCTTTTCTGTATACTTATATAGATAATTCACCCAGACTCAGGACAAATAGACATGTTCATGCACACAAATATCTGTACTGGGCGTGAAAAGCAAGCATTTGCCAACCACGCCAACAAGCCTGTATAATACTGCTCTTTAAAACTGACTTCAATATCAGGGGTACCCTATACCATCCCGAGGGTGTCGTACAAGGCGACTAAAGGATACAAAAGGTATTCGGACAGCAGCGCCACCTGTATACTAGCTACCACCTCACTGCGGTCGCCAACTTGCATGCCAAGCGCGGTGACTACGGCAAACCAAATGGCAACTGTAGTCACCTTTAGGGGAGGCCATGTCCAGCAGTGGACGATATCAGGATGATGATGCATTAAAAACGAAGAGTTATCAAAACTGAGAGAATGCGTAACATAGATTTGACGGGCCAATCTTCTATTACGCAAAAAGAAAGCGACATACAAATATCAAGCTTACAAATAAAAAAATAAAATTATTCTATTGTGGTTTTTAGGGTTCCGTAAAAAAACGGAACCCTTATAGATTCGTTATGTCTGTCTGTCTATCCGTCCGTATGTCACAGCCACTGTTTTCCGAAATAAGGACTATACTGTTGAAACTTTGTAAGTAAGTAAGTAGTAAAGTAAGTAAGATGTATGCTGTAAAGTGCATTAAGATTTTCACACAAAAATAGAAAAACAATAAATTTTGAGGGTTCCCCATACTTAGAAATGAAACTCAATTTTTTTTTTTTCATCGAACCCTTTCTATTTTCTATGGGTAGGTCTTCAAAAATGATATTGAGGATTCCGATATATTTTTTTTCTAAACTGAATAGTTTGCGTGAGAGGTAAAATGGTAAAATGTGTGTGACTCCCCCCCTTCTGTAACTTCTAAAATAAGAAAATGATAAAACTAAAAAAAATATATGATGTACATTACTTTACAAACTGCCACCGAAAATTGGTTGTACGAGATTTAGTTAGTAGTTTTTTTTTATCTGTTAGTTACACTTTTATTTGTAATTTAGTATTTTGATGTTATGTCTATAATACTAGTTTTAGTTTATACGTAGTTTGAATCTATTTCCAATATTGATATCAGTAGATATAGTTTTAATTTATTTAATCGTTATATTGTAAATTCATTATATCACTACAACTTACCTATGGTATAATAAATAAAAAAATACACAAATAACAAAATAACGATAACGAACGAAAGTACGATCATACAATAATAATTTGCATAATTATGTGATTTAATTATATTCGCCTGATAACAAACAGTATAATTAAGTGCAAAATGCGGATAGCGTACCGAACCGATTCGTTTTAATCATTTTACGACTTGTAGTTAAATCCGTATAGAGTTTTATGATTTTTATAGGAACATCAATTTGTTTACGGCTATATTGTGTGTATACCAGGAATATACTTAAAACAAGGACGATTTTATTAACAAACTTTTAATGGTTATAAATTCGTGTATGATATTTTTTTTCGTATGTATCTAATTTAATAACAAGCTGCGCCCCGCGGTTTCACACACGTTAAAGTGTTTTGGCGTAAAAGAGTAACAAACAAACATACGTACATCTATACTCACAAACTTTCGCATTTATAATATTAGTAGAATGTGTACCTCTAGCGGTTTTGGCAGTGCACGACGGAATAGCTCTCAAATGATAGATTTTTTCCTACTTACTTGACACTTATCGTCATATTTTGGACAATTCACACAATATCTTTATAAATTGTTGCCTATGTGTTATCTTGATGTATAAGCTCTATCATTTTAAAGTTTCATTAAAATCTATTCAGTAGGTTTTACGTGAAAGTGTAACAAACATCCATCCATACTTACAAACTTTCGCGTTTATAATATTAGTAGGATTATAAAATTATTTTAAAATGAATTAATTGTTTAAATTATTTTGTTTTTTGATAATGTTTTGACTGTGGCTTATGTAAGCCTCTATCAGAAGCGATGTATGTGATCCTGTAGCTAATGCCTATATAGGAAGATTATAATATCCTGGGACATTATTCACCATCACCATGGCCATCTGATCCCAAACTAAGCAGAGCTTGTACTATTTGCAACAGATAACTGATATACTACAATTATACTACTTTTCTTTTTCTTGATAATTACACCCAGACTCAGGACAAACAGACATGTTCATGCATACAAATATCTGTCCTGAGTGGGAATCGAATCCACGACCTGAGCCGTCAAATATCTCTATACCATCCCGTGCTGTCATTTAACACGGTATTGTATAGAGATGCCGTCAATTATACAGGGTGTTGACGTTCAAACACAAAATTTTGATACTTTATGTTGAGGAGTATCCGAATCACCTCCATGTATGTTCTTCGATATTGCGTTGTTTTCGAGATAGAGTTTTTTTAAAGATTTTATTCGTAAACTTCACCTAATATTTTTTCGACTTTTTTAAAACACTAACACAAAAAACTGAACCAGAAATGTTCAGTTTTTTGTGTGATAAAATAAATAAAATAATATCCTGGTACATTATTTACACACGGCCATCTGATCCCAATCATTATTTCATTTAATTTCACTGATATACTACGTATACAACTTTCCTGCTGTAAATACATAATTATATAGATAAATTACACCCAGACAGGACAAAAAGACTTGTTCATGCACACAAATAACTGTCCTAGGTGGAAATCGAACCCACCTAATTAGCATAGTTTAACCTAACACCCTAAAAAATATGGTTTATCTAAACATTGCAGAACTGACTTAGAATTTATTCGAAAGTTCACAATTAGGGTTTGCGCTCAGTACTCATAAATTTTCAAAGTATCAAAAAGACGCAAAATATTTTATTTATCACTTTATGCACAAAAAATTGTACAAAGGCGGACTTAATGCCCTAGGCATTTTCTGCCAGTCAACCTTAGGGTGGTGCAGAGAGAGCATGGTAGGTGCACATATCATACATAAGCTAAACATTAATAGTAAAAAAACAGCAATATACAATACTATAAAATACTATACAATGCCATACATATATACTATATTATATAACACTATACTATATAATAATATGTATATAGACGGTCACCGTAGCCTAGTTAGTAGTGCTCCTGCCTACGAAGCTGGTGGTCCTGGGCTCGAATCCCGGTAAGTGCAAATATTTGTGTGATGAGCACGAATATTTGTTTTTGAGTCATGGATGTTTTCTATGTATATAAGTATTTATCTATCTATATAAGTATGTATATCGTCGCCTGGTACCCATAGTACAAGCTTTGCTTAGTTTGAGGCTAGGATGATCTGTGTGACATTGTCCCAAAAAAAAAAAATGTATATAATACTATACTATTGAATACGATCATAAATTTATCATCGAGGGGTTTCTGCTAAGGAAATGCTCTCGAACTTTTATTTTAAATGAGAAGCGACTCTTGGCCATCCTGATTTCGAGAGGTAATGCATTCCACTGAAGAATAGTAGAGCATATGGGGGTGATTCGGACACTCCTCATCATAAAGTATATAAATATTGCGTTTGAACGTCAACTCCTCGGCCAGTATGTATACCAATTTGTAACATTGTATAACTCGTTATAAGTTCCATTCAATTATAGTGGAAAGCCAGAAAAAATTGTGTTTGAGCTCAGGACTCATACATTTTTAAAGTACCAAAAAGACCCAAAATCGTAGAACATAAATGGGGGTGCTTCGGATACTCCTCATCATAAAGTATCTAAATTTTGCGTTTCACGTCAACACCTCGGCCACCCTGTATACCACTTTGTAACATTGTATAACTCGTTATAAGTTCCATTCAATTATAGTGGAAAGCCAGAAAAAAATGTGTTTGAGCTCAGGACTCATACATTTTTAAAGTACCAAAAAGACCCAAAATCGTAGAACATAAATGGGGGTGCTTCGGATACTCCTCATCATAAAGTATCTAAATTTTGCGTTTCACGTCAACACCTCGGCCACCCTGTATACCACTTTGTAACATTGTATAACTCGTTATAAGTTCCATTCAATTATAGTGGAAAGCTAGAAAAAAATGTGTTTGAGCTCAGGACTCATACATTTTTAAAGTACCAAAAAGACCCAAAATCGTAGAACATACATGGGGGTGCTTAGGATACTCCTCATCATAAAGTATCTGAATTTTGCGTTTGAACGTCAACTCCTCGGCCACTCTGTATACCAATTTGTAACATTGTATAACTCGTTATAAGTTCCATTCAATTATAGTGGAAAGCCAGAAAAAAATGTGTTTGAGCTCAGGACTCATACATTTTTAAAGTACCAAAAAGACCCAAAATCGTAGAACATACATGGGGGTGCTTAGGATACTCCTCATCATAAAGTATCTGAATTTTGCGTTTGAACGTCAACTCCTCGGCCACTCTGTATACCACTTTGTAACATTGTATAACTCGTTATAAGTTCCATTCAATTATAGTGGAAAGCCAGAAAAATTTGTGTTTGAGCTCAGGACTCATACATTTTTAAAGTACCAAAAAGACCCAAAATCGTAGAACATACATGGGGGTGCTTCGGACATTCCTCATCATAAAGTATCAAAATTTTGCGTTTCACGTCAACACCTCGGCCACTCTGTATACCAATTTGTAACATTGTATAACTCGTTATAAGTTCCATTCAATTATAGTGGAAAGCCAGAAAAATTTGTGTTTGAGCTCAGGACTCATACATTTTTAAAGTACCAAAAAGACCCAATATCGTAGAACATACATGGGGGTGCTTCGGATACTCCTCATCATAAAGTATTTGAATTTGGCGTTTGAACGTCAACTCCTCGGCCACCCTGTATACCACTTTGTAACATTGTATAACTCGTTGTAAGTTCCATTCAATTA
This sequence comes from Pseudoips prasinana, assembly GCA_951640165.1. Classification (NCBI taxonomy): domain Eukaryota; kingdom Metazoa; phylum Arthropoda; class Insecta; order Lepidoptera; family Nolidae; genus Pseudoips; species Pseudoips prasinana. The sequence goes on along the minus strand of OX621259.1, from coordinate 7,655,097 downwards.
TAGTAGAAAGCCATCCATCAAGTCGTGCCAATAAACAATTAACCAATTATATCAATTACTTTCGATATAATTAATTGTCTGCCTACAGTTAGTGATAAATATTGTACAACATAAATAGCAATTTGTTTAAGTAGTGTAGGTATATCGTAGTGTTGGAGTCGTTGGTAGATACTTGCTTTACACGTCGCAGGTCGTGGGTTCAGTTCCACCTAGGACAGATATTTACGTGCATGGACATGTCTGTTGGTCGTGTGTGAGAATGAAATGATGTATAGAAGTATGAATTTACAAAAGAAAAGTAGTCTATGTAGTATATCAGTTATCATGTTTCCATAATACAGACGCCAGCACATCCAGGAACCCCAATCTATCAAATTTCTTTTAAAGATTTTCTACTTTATCATATTATTATAAGCCCAAGGTTCAGTTGTCTGGTTGCCGCAGTACATGCTCTACCTGCTTTGGGTTCAGATGGTAGTGTGTTTGTTGTCCCAAGATATTTATTTATTTATTATTATCAATTCATCGGGTGCACGGAAGCCCTTTTATAAATAAGACTAGTATAAACTATTTCCATTTAAAGTAATAATATAAAAATAAAAACCGGCCAAGTGCGAGTTGGACTCGCTCATGAAGGGTTCCGCAGCAGCAAGTATTTCAGAAAGGTAAATTGCGGATTACGATTTATGACGCATTAAAAAAAAACTACTTACTGGATCTCATTCAAACCAATTTCGTTGTTAGTTTACATGGTAATGTACATCATATATATTTTTTAATTTTATTATTCTCTTATTTGAGAAGTTACAGGGGGGGGGAAGGCACTCGTTTTTCCACTTTCGAAGTGTCTGTCGCGCAAACTATTTAGTTTAGTTTAGAAAAAAATGATATTAGGAACCTTAATATCATTTTTGAAGACCTATCCATACATACACCTCATGTAGGTATGGTACGATGAAAAAAAATTTTTGAGGTTCTGTTCTAGGTATGGCGAACCCCCAAAATTATTATTCATTTTCTATTTTTGTTAAGAAAATCTGAATGCAGTTCACAGAATACATCTACTTACCAAGTTTGAACGTACATCTCTTATAGTTCCGGAAAAAAGTGGCTGTGACATACGGACGGACAGACAGACATGACGAATCTATAAGGGTTCCGTTTTTTGCCATTTGGCTACGGAACCCTAAAAAGGGCCTTAAATGCGTTAAGAAATATCGAATGTAATGTATTAATTCGAAGTGTCAGTACCACGGTGCGGTGGCGGAGCGGTTAACGCACATGGGGCCGGATATCCCGTGGTCGTTGGTTCATTCCCACCCGCACTTAGATTTATACAATTCTTTTTGAGGATGTCTGAAAAATTGTTTTCAGTAATAGTTCTACTTTAAGTGGTTCAGTGTGTGAAATAAAGAATTGTCTAGTTATTAGCTGATACATATCTGTACACCGAATCACGAGACGTTCCTACTCACCACACCACACCACACATCTCTACTCATCATAATTAAGTACCACTACTCAGTCTTGACGGGTGGGTACTAAAACCCACAACATAATGGAAGCAACTGATATAAATCGCACACTTACACTCACGTAGCACTTAAGTAGCACTTTAGTAATAAAAAATGGCTACTTTCCTTCCATAATTACGAGTTTTCAGTGGCGTAGGATCCGGATAACACGATTTCTCCCAGTCAATCTTAAGGTGGTGCAGAGAGAACAAGATAGGTGCATTAGGTACAGATATTTGACAATAACTCGATACGAGCTAGCTAAATATCATTGCTATCATAAAATAAATTATATAAATGTTTTCATACAATGTGTACCTAAATATCTATGTTACTTGAAATAATAATGTATACAACTATATTACTACAAACATGTTCTGACTATTTACAAGCGCGTTTTTAAAGTCTACGTGAATACAAACCTTTTTTATTTTATTTTATATTGCATAACGAAAATAAGATATGGTATCAAGCTACCCCAATCTGCAAAATTTCCTCAATTTTTATAGTAGTTTATTTCCACGAAACAACACGGAGTTAAACTCTTCAAGACGAACGTCAAATCCGAGGCGTTAAACCGCTTATCATTTCCTCAATTGAAAGTAAAGGTAATGGCCCATTTAGTATGAAAAATATACCTACGGCGTACAGAATTGAAATATGGGGGGAATCAAAGACAAATGATTATACTTTTCAATGGTAAGTGGTGCATTACTGTGGCCGATGGGGATCATGAAATAAAATATAATACATTGTATTATTGCGCGACCGCAACAAAGCTCGGGTGAGACCGAGATAGCAATATACGTGTTATTTATTACCTGACCGAACGAGTTTGCTTTATAAGTGTCACGATGATATTTTTATTTAACAAAACAATGGCAAAGTAAGTCTGCTTGTTTCATTTTCAAGTCTAAACTACTGAACCGATTTTGGTTAAATTGCTTGCCCCGTAGTATACATGTAAAGAATGAGTATTTGTTTAATACCTTAGGTGCATAGCATAGATTAAGAAAATACATTATTTAATTATTTTTTATCTATCATGTCATGTCAAATTCCTATGAATAGACAAAAAAATATATCGTATATACCTACATATTAGATTTGTAGACGGACATAGTAAACTTTTTATCCCAGTGACATTTTTCCATGGGATAAAATAATTTAGAGACGGGCGAAACCGCTGGTGCAGCTAATTATTATCCAATTTTGATCGGTCTACTGCAAGATCTCTCCATTGAATTATTTTTTTTTTTTTTTACATATAATGAACAGTGGGTTATGCCTGCATTATTTACCATTATTTTCGTTTTTGTACAAAAACATTTTTGAACCGGGTCGGATTATGGGCCATGACCTTTTATGCTTATGTGATAAAGTTGAAAATCTATAAAAGAAATTTGACAGATTGGGGTAGCTGGATGTGCTGTTGTCTGTACAATTGGTTTCTTTTTTTTCAGTTGTAGGTACCATATCTTATTTTCGTTATGCAATATCTGTACCTTAAGGTTGACTGGGAGAAAATGCCTTTGGCATTAAGTCCGCCTTTGTACTTAAGTGCATAAAGTTTTAAATAATAAATATTCCCTGTATACTAAGCTCGTGTGATTTTAAAATTCGAACCCTACCCATGCAGTACATCATCATCTTTATGTTAGCACGATTATTAATTCTGTGCCTAATTTATCTATCATATGTACATATGTTTTTATAAATATAGGTATATGTACTAGCTATGCTATAATCTGCTATTATCTCCAGAATTGCCGGTCTAGCGCTATTTGTGTATCATTTTGGGGTGGTTACTGGTTATGCTTTAATCGCTACGCTTGCCGATCGCAGAATGATGGCCATTGTACTCATAGAAACGCTGCGTTACTTTGCCTGGTATATAGTCCCTTGGGTCTGCTTCCTCGCCCTCTACGGGATGACATGGGGTGGACGTATTCGTCAGCCACACCTAGGGTTGCCAGGCCATAAAATGCAAAGGCCGGACTGCGCACTATATAAGGCCTGACATTTTGCCTTAAAAGCCGGACATATTTTTTTTATTGCTAAACATAATGTTTTTACAGCTGGGCTGTTGAAAAAAGTATTTATACGTGATGTAAAGTGAGAATGAGATACGAATTGAATACCAATCGCCACTCTAACAAAAAGCCTGACAAAAGCCGGACAGGCCAAACACGTTCATATTTGGTCGGACGCGATCGCAAAAAGTCAAACATGTCCGGCTAAAGCCGGACACCTGGCAAGCCTAGCCACACCGCAAGAGATACGTTACTCACAAAAACATACCACACAATTGCACACCTCAGCAGCATTGCATCCCACTTATCAGCCGAATGACGTCTACTGCTGGACAAAGGTCTTCACCGCATCCAGCGGCTTCCAGCGACCCTCCCAAGATCATCGGCCCGTCTTGTAGGGGGCCTGCCCACGCTGCGTCTTCCGGTTCGAGAACCTTTCTGCCCCAGCGGCCGCTTATATTCTTAACACGTAATTTCAATAGCCTATTAATATTATAAATGCGAAAGTTTGTGAGTAAGGATGGATGTATGGATGTTTGTTACTCTTTCAAGCAAGGACTACTGAACGGACTTTGATGAAACTTTGTAGTAATATAGCTTGCTAGCAGTGGTGGGCACGTTCCGCGTTATAAATATTCTTGTCTCTGCCCGTTTTTCCCGCAACTTGGATTACATTATTCAAGTTTCAGTAATGATGCAAAAACACTCCACAATAACATAGGTTTCTATTGGTGCAATAATTTTGAAAATCGGTTCAGTAGATCCAGAGATTACCCCTTACAAACTCACAACCTCACAAACGTTACCTCTTCATAATATTAATATAGATATGTATATCCGAATAACACAGGCTATGATTTATAAAGTTTGACGCGGATAAAACCGCGGGGCACAGCTAGTAAGTAATAAATAAACTTGCGAATGTTTTAATTGTGTGTATTGACAATATCAAATGCGTGTTCATTTTAAGATTAGGCTTAGTACGTATAGACAAGGCTTACAAATGTAGCGAACGAAAATAGGACGGATTACCATCGACACAAATCGATACAACGAAGCGAATTAATCCGATTTAGCGGCCCGGATATCGCAGGTACACATACCCGGTTATTAATAGAATTCCTAGATATTTATTCATATTATATACTAACTGTGCCCCGCGGTTTTACCCGCGTTAAATTTTATAAATGATCATAACTCCTCCCACGTTAGTGATAGCGTGATAATATGTAGCCTATATGTTGACCCGACCTCTTAGTAATAGTCATGCAAAATTTGAAGTAAATCCATGCAGTACTTTTTTAGTTTAGCCCGGACATACATACAGACAAACAGACACACAGACAAAAATTCTAAAAACTATATTTTTGGCTTCCATATCGATTATAGATCACTCCCCAAGTATCCTTTTAAAAAAAATATTCTATGTACAGTTTTAACCTTCTTACGATTTTATTATATGTATTATTATATGTATAGATATAGATTAAAGATTTGAAATGCGTTCAAATCTGCTGTGTGGTGACGGCATAGAATATCATCACTCCATCTCATGGGGGGCGTAGAAATCGACCGAGGGAATACCTACCAGAGAACGGGCAGCAGCGCTTTTCTGTGAACTATGACTATCAAACTGCGATCGCCAAGCGTGGCGATTATGGCTTGTTTTGGGGAGGCTTTTGTCCAGCTGTGGACGTACTTTGGCTGACATGATGCTCGCATTTCAATGTATCAAGGCGTAAATCAAAAGGTTTTTTCTACTTTCCAACCTTAAGGTGAAGTAGAGACGATTTAATTTTTTTTGGAACTAATTTCCTTATCGCGCGTTGTGAAAGGGGGCTAGACGGAAAAAATTCTTACGAAAAGTTGTCACGACACTTTTTGCAGCTGTGCGGCGTGCGCATGTTTCTCTGTCTGTCTCTCTTATAGAAAGCAAGCCAGATATTTTCATTTCTATTTCGCATTGAACAGTGTGGTGTCGCGACGATTATTTTTGTTGAGTGTATACAGGTTTTTTGTACATAATAAATAATAAGAAATAACTTCGTTCCATCCGGGTGTCCCTTGACACCTTTCAGGTATTTTTTTTAAAATTAAGTTCAATTAATTATTCAGCATTTGAGTATTAACGTACGTTTTTTTTTAACTAAGCAGTTAATTCTAATACAATATTAAGCTCACATTATAAGAAAGAAAGAAAATATGTATATATATTCAATAAGCTAGCGTAGATAATAATTAAATGAAAAATAATTTATGTACAAAAATTATCAATGCGTTTTTTTGTTGTCTATATGTTAACAGTGATTCTGTTATTTATATATTCTGTTATTATCTATATAAGTATGTATTTACACATAGTATATCAGTTATCTGGTTTCCATAGTACAAGCTCTGCTTAGTTTGGGATCAGATGACAGTTTATCAATAATGTCCCATGATATTACTATATCCGCAAATCTAAATATTTATATATGTACCTAGGTCCCAGAACACTGAACTGCGAAGGATTGAGAAGATGATCTCGATATTTATATGAAAGTAGCTACTAGCTATACACCGCGGTTTCACCCGCGTTAAAGTAGCTTTGGCGTAAAAGAGTAACAAACATACATCTATACTCACAAACTTTCGCATTTATAATATTGGTAGGATGTGTACATCTAGCGGTTTTGGCAGTGCACGCCGGAATAGCTCGCAGAAGGTAGATTTTTTCTTACTTACTTGATACTTATCGTCATATTTCAGACAATTCACAAAATATGTTTATAAATTGTAGTCTATGTGTTATTCTGATGTATAAGCTATATTATTGTAAAGTTTCATTAAAATCCATTGAGTAGTTTTTACGTGAAAGAGTAACAAACATCGATCCATCCATACTTACAAACTTTCGCGTTTATAATATTAGTAGGATATGTTTGATCTACAAAGGGTGGATTAAGTTGTGTTAGATGTTTAGAAAAGCTTTCCACCTTTATTTAATGTAAAGATTTTCTTGGAAAGGTGTGTTGTTCTGTTTTGCAAAACAATTTTCCTTATGCTTTTATCTGAATTTCCTTATGTTAGTATATAGAATTTTGTCAACAGATCTTTTGAATTTAAGCCGGCCTATTCTATATAAAGGATACTTTATGAGGATTTTCTGTACACGTGTACACGCTTTTTAAGCAGCATGTACACGTGTACACGTGTAAGTAGTAGTAAGGATTAACTGTATACAGTTTGCTTAGATAGGCGACTACTTAATAATATCATGGGACATTATTCACACACAACTATCTGATCGCAAACTAAGCAGAGCTTGTACTATGGCAACCAGATGACTGATAATTCATATTCATTTATTGGTAACAGAAAATAATGTTACACGTCAAGATACAATTATAGGTCATAGAATTATATAACAAAGAATTACAACGAGTTTACAAATAGTATATAATAATAATCCATTTTAAACATTGATAAATTATTGATATTATATAATTGATATACTACATATACTACTTTTCTTTTGTAAATACGTACTTATAAAGTGTAAAGATAATTAATGATTTAATTATAATTACACCCAGACTCAGGACACAGACATGTTCATGCAAACAAATATCTGTCCTGGGTGGGAATCAAACCCACGACCTGCGGCATGAAAGGCAAGCATTTACCAACCACTCCAACAGGCCCGTTGATTGTTAACTTATAACCAGTACATATCTCCGAGCTTCCTATTTACCAGGTCCTTTTTGGCTGGTAAATATAACTTTATTTGCAAAAATCGTACTTGGTATGGCATCTAAAGTATATAATAACATATGTACAGACGCCAGCACATCAATCTAAGATTTCCCCAATTGAAGTTAAAATTTATATTTGTATTTCTTTCTTACATACGCCTTATGAAAAGGATGGATCTTTATCAGTGTCAAACAGTACATGCATATCTAATGAAGTCAAGTGTTTCAAAAGCGTATTATTAAGTAATTTTCGCATTATATTTTCAACATATAAACGTACTACAATGTCTTCTAATAGCTAGAAATAATACACATAATTGCGACTACTGCAAGTCTTTATAGGTAATGACAGGGAATAGTAAATGAGGAACTGAGTAGTGTTTCTTGGAAAGCTCGTAAAGATTTCATGCAAATGGAGAATTATTTTCTGTTATGTCTTAGCTTTGATACATATTTTCATTGATTTTATTCAAATAGTCGGCCGGACCGACCGTTCAGTGTACGACTAAACGCCGTCAGACATTACGCCGACAAGACTTTAATTCGAATGTACTTTTCGTCGACAGGAATAGAACCCCTAAGGTGGTGCCGTCTCGTGCGAGATACTTAGCTTTTATTTCAATTTATTTATTGCTTTCATGTGTTTTACATAGGTATTTTAGATAATAATACAGTACCAAACATGAACCCTGTAAGGGCACTGCAACAATACAATACTCACAAATAAATGTTTGTCAAAAACTTCACATGTTTATCTTAAATTAAAATGAATACAATAAAATAGCGTTGTGAATATCTGTAAAGTGTGTTTTATGTCGTTATTGAATAGGCAGCGATGTAATAACGTTATTTATACTATAGACTACTAAAGAATCAAATGACCACATCGTTGTGAACTTAAAATCAACCTCAACTAAAGATAACTTTCTGAAACAATGCAAGAAATTCAATAAAACAAATAAGGAAAATAAACTTAATACCTCCCACCTTCAACTGTCTTGCCCAAATAAACCAATCTTCGTCGATGAGTCACTAACAAGCCTGGGAAGGAGACTAGCATACGTAGCTAGGCAATTCGTCAAGGATAATAAATACCATAGCACCTGGACTTCCTACGGCAAAGTATACATCAAGACACACCAGGATTCACCCGTTACCCGTATTGACTGCGAACAGGATCTCCAACAACTTGCCCGAAAATGACTACTACTAGGTATAATTACTTACTGGCTTATTACTTGGTTCCTAATTTTCACCATATTTTGTTATAAACACTGTAATACTCGTACATTTTGTAAAAAGTCTTATAACTACCTCCTTACTATTATGGTTCAAATTGCACTAATATTAATGTTAGTATTATATAACACAATTTTTATTTACATAACAAACAAAATAACTGTCATTGCCCTACACTTCATAAACAAACACACTATACCTACATCTACATCTACAACTAAGCCTACGTTCAATATATATACTAATGTAATGTATGTCGAAAATTTGTATGTATATAGATAACGTATTTGGTTTAATATTTACCAAATACGTTATCTATATACATACAAATTTTCGACATACATTACCATAAAACCCATGTATCACCCAGCGGTCCAACTATTAACTATATCTGTTTCCAATTCGATAATATAAATTCTATTAATACCAATCTAGACCAACTACAAATTGCTCAATCATCCACTTGCGAATTAGAGGAGTGTCCCAAATTAATAAAAAACACACAATCGTCTTTAAAAATTATACACCAGAATATACGAAGCATAAACCATAACTTTAACGGCTTTCTCACTCTCCTTGCGCGATCTAATACTGATTGGGACATTATTATATTAACCGAATGTTGGTTACGTCACTCTCACTTCCTACCTTCTATAGATGGCTACAAGGTCGCTAAAAATGAAATTAATCTGACCCAAAATGAAGGCATTGTAATTTATATTAAAGATAGCTTGAATATTACGACATTAGAACCTGAGTTACAGGATTGCAATTGCCTAACTTTAAAAATAGACTACAACACGTTTTTAATAGCCATATATAGGCCACCAGGCTACAAAAACATAATTCCCTTTATTTCATCTCTCGATGCATTTCTTTCCAACATAAATTATCACAATGTTATCCTTATCGGGGATATTAACATTGATATTATGACAAACACAAAAGATCCATCCGCTCCAGTCTATCTGAACCTTTTAGCCACTCATGGTATGCTACCAGCTCACCAATTACCTACACATGGAAAGACCTGCCTTGACCATCTAATGCTAAAAAGTAAATTACCAGCTTTCTGTTATGTTGCGGCAACATCTCTTACAGACCATGACAGCGTGATTTTAGTACTGGAACGCTGTTGCTCAAAAAATAACTATATTGGCATCAAGAAACTAAATTATACTTGTTTAGATAACGATATGAAAAATATTTGTCTTAACAGTATATATGAAATGACAGACGTAGATGTAGCCACATCCTATCTACTAACGGTCCTTAATACAAAAATTCAATCCAACTCACATTCTATTAGTGTCCCAAATCGTAGGAGAGTTAGGAAACCATGGATAACTATTGGTTTGTTAAAATGTATGAAAAATCGCGATAAATTGCACATGAAATCTAAAAAGTACCCGGACAATGACATAATTAAGCTAACATATAAAAGATATAGAAACTATTGTAATTGGTTATTAAAAAAGATAAAAAGAGACTATGAAAATAATTTAATAAATAAAGCAGTGAACAGCAATAATAATAAAATGCTGTGGGATACTATAAAAAAAGTATCCTACTCCAATAAAATCAATAACCCCGCTATAGAACTCCTATCAAAAAGTGATCCCCAGTCCTCTGCTAACAATATAAACAATTATTTTGTATCGATTGGCCAAGATCTTGCATTAAAAATACAAAGTACCACAGCCTGTAGAGAATCCCCCCAAATTAATTCATGTCCGTACTCGTTTGCGTTGGTCCCCACTGATGATGCAGAGGTACGTAACCTTATAGTAAACCTAAAAAAGGATACATCTACTGGACGCGACAATATATCAGGTGTCTTTTTGAAACGGTATCTTCAACATCTAAGTGCTCCCTTAACACATATATTCAATCTTATGTTCACTACCGGTGTTTTTCCGCAGCAATTTAAGCTTGCCGAGGTTATTCCTGTTTACAAGAGTGGTGACAGAGGTTGCGTCAACAATTACAGGCCAATATCTCTACTACCCACTCTCTCTAAAATGCAGAAAAATTAATAAACAAACGGCTTGTAAATTATCTTGAATCCAAACATATTTTATCCAACTCTCAATTTGGTTTTAGAGCTGGGCTCTCAACCTCTGATGCAGCACATGCTGTGATTGATCACATTGTATCCAAACTAGACGCTAAAATAAAAAAGCATTTGACACAATCTCTGTCCCACTCCTGTTAAGCAAACTGGAAAGCTTAGGAATCCGTGACACTCAACTTGAATTGTTTAAGGATTACCTATCTAACCGTAAACAACGAATAAGAATTGATAATGTTGTTAGTGATGACTTACATGTGTCCTTCGGTGTGCCCCAGGGATCAGTGACCGGCCCGTCTTTGTTCCTGGCCTTTATAAACGACTTATGCAACATGCAACTGCCTAATGGTAAGATTGTGACTTTTGCCGACGACACAGCCCTTATCTTCCACGGGGATACTTGGGAATCAACATACACTACCGCCCAAAATGGCTTTAACGATGTATCATCTTGGCTTCGATCTAATGGTCTCACACTCAACATTGATAAGAAATGTTATATACCATTCTCTATTAAAAAATGCACAACTTCATTGCACGATAACCACGCACTCATCGCACACACTTGCTCTCCTAGAAACCCCTGTACTTGTGTACTGATAAAAAAAGTTTCATGTATAAAATACCTCGGCATCATGATTGATAATACATTAAGCTTTAATCAACATCTGGAACTATTATCTGACAGGACTCGCAAGCTAATGTTTATTTTCAAGTGTCTCCGCCATTTAACTGATACATCAGTCATTAGGATGGTATACATGGCATTATGTCAATCCGTCTTATCATATGGCATTACTGCCTGGGGTGGCGCATGCAAAACTAACCTGTTAAAGGTCGAAAGAGCGCAAAGAGCGGTATTAAAAGTTAGTTTATCGCTGCCTTTTCAATTCCCCACTGCTGAATTATATAAACTCGCGGATGTGCTTACAGTGCGGCAACTGTACTTGCTAAACACTATTTTAAAACAACACTCTCTCACAAAATTCACTCCCTTACTTAACAATAACAAACGGCTCAAACATAAAGTCTGCTTGTCGGATAAACAGTGGACTACCAAGTTCTCAAACAACTTCTTTGTTTTTTTAGGCGGATACTTATATAATAAGATAAATAAGTTGCTTACTGTGTATCCCCTTACTAAATTTAAATGTAAGCAGATTCTTACAACATGGCTCAAGTCTTTGAACTACGAAGATACGGAAAATGTGCTTAATGTAGGCTCTTAGATAAATAAATTATAAATTATAAAACATAACACACACACACTCACACACACACACACACGCACTCACACACGCGCACACACATACACACACATAAACGCACTTACACACACAGATATTTATGCTCTGATTAATAAATTAGTTAAGGTTAAACTTTGTCCAGTGTCTGGAGAGGCTGGTAATCTGTCATACAGGTCTCCTTGTACGGATACCAGTCTCTCACATAGATAGATTATCGAACTGATGTATTAATTAGAATAATATGTACCTACTCTGTAATCTGTGTGAGAGAACAATAAATAAATTATTATTATTATTATTATTATTATTTAAAAAATATATTATTGTGAAGGGAATTATTAATTAGGATTTATTTTCTTATCGACCACTGTAACTAATTAGTGTTTACATTATTTATGTATTTATGACATAAATACATAAATAATGTAAACACTAATTAGTTGCGTTGTGTTAGTATTTTAACTGGATAGATTTTATAAATAGTCAATTAATTTTATAAATATTTCAGCCTTATTTCCCAGCTTGAGGTCCCGCTCGCTGTTCTCGCTATATCTGGTGAAGCATTGAAAGCCACCTCAACTAACAGTAAAAAGAAGGTCACACCGATTAGCCTAAGTTCTTGAATAAATAGGATACTTTAGTCTGCCCACCTTTAACCCACCGACCGCACCTAGAGTCGTAAACCTAATCTGTATTCCTAAGTACGTGCTTTTAAACCCACTAACACGTGACACTTAGAGCCTATACGCACCACGTTTTTTAAGGGCGCCGCCGACGCGCGTTTTGGAAACGCGCGTCGGCGGCGCTCTTTTATCGCACAGAGCAATTTGTTTTCGTTTGAATCGATACAAAGGCGATGCTAACGCGCATGTGTATTGATTCAAACGTGCGTCACCGGCGGGGTTCTGTGCATCTAGCACGAGTTCCTGCAGTTTACTTACTCAATCACACGTACAGTTTCGTCCCATACATTGAGCACCAGAGTTTTAGTTCTTAATAGTTTCCGCGAGAGGCGCTGGTGCTCAATTTATGGGAGGAAACTGTACGTGTGATCGAGTAAGTAAACTGCAGGAACTCGTGCTAGAGGCCCTGTTTATACCACGTTTTTTAAGCGCGCCGTTAACGCGCGTCTGTAATGATACAGACGCGATACACACGCAAGTCAGACGCAGCCTGTGGGCCTTTGCACACCTGTACCTATAAATTCAAATCCGCGTTTGATTCGATACAGACGCGCGTGTGTAGCGATACAGACGCATGAAACCAGAGAGAATAAATTCATAATTAATCTAAAACAAATACTTATAAATAAGGCTTATTACACAGTAAATGAATACTTAAATGATAAACAATTAACCTAGATTACAATAAACACACATACATTCAAACTTATACATTACTATATTTTTATTTATATAATCTATTAAATAGTTAGATCCAAATGTATCACACAAATATAACTTCTAATAATATAATAATATCTAGGGACAGTGTCACACAGATCATTCTATCCCCAAACTAAGCAAAGCTTGTACTATGGGTACCAGGCGACGATATACATACTTATATACATAGATAAATACTTATATACATATAAAACATCCATGACTCAGAAACAAATATTCGTGTTCATCACACAAATGTTTGCACTTACCGGGATTCCAACCCAGGACCACCAGCTTCGTAGGCAGGAGCACTACTAACTAGGCTACGGTGACCGTCAGTACTTGTTACTGTTAATAAGCAAAATTTATTTTCTTATTGAATGACATGATATCTATACATATAATAAAATCGTAGGAAAGTCAAAACTGTACATTGAATTTTTTTTTTAAAGGATAGGTACGTGGGGCGTGATCTATAATCGATGTCGAAGCCAAAAATATAGGTTTTATAATTTTTGTCTGTTTGTCTGTATGTATGTCCGGGCTAAACTCAAAAAGTACTGCATGGTATTACTTCAAATTTTGCATGTATATTACTAAGAGGTCGGGTCAACATATAGGCTACATATTATCACGCTATCACCTACGGGGGAGGAGCTGTGATAATTTATAAAATTTAACGCGGGTAAAACCGCGGGGTACAGCTATTATATATTATAAATTTGCTGTGCCCGACAGTTTACCACTTTAGTTCACATTGTGGAATGCTAATAAGTCAGACGCAGCCTGTGTTTGCACATCTGTATAATTCTAATCGGCGTTTGAATCGATACAAACGCGATGCAAACGCGCGTGTGTAGCGACACAGACGCGATGCAAACGCGCGTGTGATGATGATGGATGAGATGGGGTTGTGATATTCTTTGCCGTTAGGCACATATACAAGACAAATAGATAAAAAACTTGAGAGGTGTCAAGGGACACCCGGATGGAACGAAGTTATTTCTCATTATTTATTATGTACAAAAAACCTGTATACACTCAACAAAAATAATCGTCGCGACACCACACTGTTCATTGCGAAATAGAAATGAAAATATCTGGCTTGCTTTCTATAAGAGAGAGAGAGAGACAGACAGAGAAACATGCGCACGCCGCACATCTGCAAAAATTGTCGTGACAACTTTTCGTAAGATTTTTTTCCGTCTAGCCCCCTTTCACAACGCGCGATAAGGAACTTTGTTCCAATAGGACCCTAAATAAACGTATCCCCTACATACTTAACAGTATACCAGAGGACATCAGAAAGGAATGTAATAAACATAAGTTTTAAATTAAGTTAAAAAATACCTCCTGGATAGTCTTCCATAGAAAATCTTAATGTACATATATGTATAACAATGCTACTTAATATTGATAATAATTTCGATCTCGCAGTCAAACTGTTTGTACAGTTTTGAGAAACTTTGTTTGATTCATAAGGTCAACACTGTATATAATAAACACAATAAATAAAAAATTTAAAAAAATACGACGTAATTAGGAAATTCTAAAGATGTACATAGCTTGGTAAAATCGATTTTAGCCCTGCAGCTAAAAATACGAGTACTAGAACGTTCCCAAAGACAAGATCTTTCTTTTCTGCCTTTGAAATAAAACCAGGAACCAATGTGAAGGGAAATCAAAGAGTATACTCCAAACAAGACTTTCTCCATTTGAAATAAGAGCTAAAATCAAACGGAGTTATGTGTATAGCCAAATCCCTGGGGCTACCTCGTCTATGCAGTTTCTCTTTATGTTTGGAGTCCGGTGCGCCAATTTGTTCAGCCCGGAGGCTTTTACAAGCCGAACTGTTCAACTCTACGATCTACGGACTCCTAGTTTTGTGGAGAACAAAGTCCCTACGAGCTATAAGATAAATAATATAATAATAATAATGTCCTCCTAGCCGAATTCGGCCACGGCGGCCAGTCTCAACAGAGATTGGCCATCTGCGCGCGACATATTATAGTGCTCAAGTGTGTGCGTAAACACAGGAGCACTTTTTATTCCATCACTCCCATGATCCGATGGGACGCCTTAGCGACACAACCGGAAAGAGGTCAGGCACAGGACCGACGCGGCGACGGAGGCGACCTCGGAGAGCACGTAAAGCGTGCTCTCCGAGGTACGGGGGTATAATACCGCCAACTCCCAGACTTCGGGCTGATGCTGTAAAATTTTCTTTTTACAGAAAAGTCCCAAAATAACTTTTGGCCCGCTATAAGATAAGTAAGTCAGCAACTCTTTATTTTATACTAAAATAAATAACATAGGTACAATGAAATATAAACATGTTTATGTATAAAGTAAGAAAGTCAAAACTGTACATTGAATATTTTTAAAAAAGGATACTTGGGGCGTGAATTACAATCGATATCCAATCCAAAATTATATCTTTTTGAATTTTTGTCTGTTTGTCTGTATGTATATCTGGGCGTTCCCACCCAGAACAGATATTTGTGTGCGTGAAAATGTCTGTTTGTCCTCAACCTACATAGGTGTAATTATCTATATAACTATATTTTACAAAAGAAAAGTATTAGTGGTTCCCATAGTACGTACAAGATCTAGTTAGGGATCAGATGGCCGTGTTTTAATAATGTCTCAGGATATTATTCTTATTATTATATTATGCAATATTTAATAATAAAATAAAACAGTATAAATAATATAATTTAGATCATATCACATACAAACCTTCCATAAACTTACACACCAAGAAAAATAGAGAATAATAAGAAATAATAATAATATCTAGGGACAATGTCACACAAATCTTCCTAGCCCCAAACCACAGAATAAAAAGTACTTACGTACCCAAACTTAGCAAAGCTTGTACTATGGGTACCAGGCGACGATATACATACTTATATAGATCGAAAAATACGTATATACATAGAAAACATCAATGACTCAGAAACAAATATTCGTGCTCATCACACAAATACTTGCCGGGATTCGAACCCAGGACCACCAGCTTCGTAGGCAAGAACACTACCAACTAAGCTACGGAGACCGGTGAATAAAAGGTAGACTCTGCTGATTCCTCAATTAGTTTTCTAACAGAAGAACTATATTATAAAGGCGAAAGTTTGTGAGTGTGTATGTTTGTTACTTCTTCCCGTCAAAACGGTTGGGGCGATATTAATAAAATTTGGTATGGAGTTAGCTGATACCCTGTATTAACACATAGGCTATAATTTATAAAGTTTATTGCGGGTATAACCGCGGGGCACAGCTAGTGTAATATATTAATGAAATAACATCAGGGTTTGTCTTTATCACGTATTTTATACGTAAAGAAACGACTGCTCCATAAAACGCTCAGTACTTTTCCGTCGTTTTATCAAAATACGTCCATGATTGGCTGATATTGTCGGCGCTGCGACGTGATTGGTCGATAAAAGTTTAATCTGGCGTCAGATTGGCTCTTGTTTGTTATGTGTTTTACTCTACGTGTTCGTTAGATTGTTAATTAGGTTAAGAAACGTTTCTTCGTCAGAAATTCTTGAAGCGAACTGTTTGTATAGAACTTTTGTACTATAAGTACTATATATTAAGTCTAAACGGGAATAGTCTGAAGTATATGTACTTGTGTAATTTCTTACTATAGTAAAAAGCGGGTTAAATGTATGTTGGCGTGGTTAGCAAATGCTTTCTTTTATCGCCGCGTAGGTAGTGGGTTCGATACCCACCCAGAACAGATATTTGTATGTATGAACATTGTCCTGAGTCTGGGTGTAATCTATACATATAATAAAATCGTAGGAAAATCAAAACTGTACATTGAATATATTTTAAAAACGATACTTATGGCGTGATCTACAATCGATAGCGAAGCCAAAAATATAGTTATTAGAATT
This sequence comes from Pseudoips prasinana, assembly GCA_951640165.1. NCBI lineage: Eukaryota > Metazoa > Arthropoda > Insecta > Lepidoptera > Nolidae > Pseudoips > Pseudoips prasinana. Next base: position 7,637,969 of record OX621259.1, on the reverse strand, counting down.
TTTGTCGGTTTGTCTGTTTGTCTGTATGTATGTCCGGGATAAACTCAAAAAGTACTGCATCGATTTACTTCAAATTTTGCATGAATATGACCAAGAGGTCGGGTCAACATATAGGCTACATATTATCACGTTATGATCTACGGGAGGAGCTGCGATAATTTAGAAAGTTTAACACGGGTAAAACCGCGGGGCACAGCTAGTTATCTATATAGAAGACCCAATTCTTAGCATTCCATGGACTCACTGTGCGGAAAACCGGATCCATCACGTGGTAGAGGAGGGAACACTCGACAGAGTCTGAGACTTGCGACGCAGAGGAAGGTTAAAGGGGGCTCCCTGTGATGCATCAACGCTCACCTTCTCTGTCTCTCAGTGTTTCCCCCTCTTCCTAGCCAAATTTGGTAAGAGCCTAACAATGCCGCTTTGGATACTCGTTCTAATATAGAACTTACGGAGTGTATTTTTTTTTATTGTTTATTCATAAAAGAAAATTACATTTTTACAATTAAATTGTTCCTCGCCAAGCGACAAAGCTTGTTGGCGAGACGCGCTCGTTTATATAATATTAACAGTATAAATCACAATTATACTATATACTTATATAATACTGATATAAGAGAGCGTTGTGCTGTGAAAGAGGATGTAGTCACAAAGATTGAAAATGGTATGCTGAGATGGTTTGGTCATTTAGAAAGGATGAATGAAAGAAGACTGACAAAAGAAGTATACCTGGCCTGTGTGAACGGTACAACCGGAAGGGGAAGACCTCGTAGAACATTCTCTGATCAAATTGGAGACGTACTTAGGAAAGGTCAGGTCAGAAGTACCCTAAACCGACGAGCATGTATGAAGATTATAATGTCAGTAAACGAAGCGAAAGAGGTGTGCAAGGATCGTGACAAATGGAAGTCCGTTGTCTCTGCCTACCCCTCTGGGAGACAGGCGTGAGTCTATGTATGTATGTATACTATATACTTAAATTTTTAAAATCTTAAATCTATGTTAAAACTAAAACACAACAAAGAGAAAACATAATTAGAACAAAACAGCTAATCTAGACACGCGGTAGCGTGTAGATCCAAGTTCAAGCATCTTAAACTAGCCGATCCACAGCATCGCGCGAAAGTAACTCACTATAACAGTGTCACATTCGCCGAGCAATATGTCCTTAAGTTTACGTTTTATTAAATATCTACTTATTTTAGGTTCTAATCTTAGTAAGTCTATTTCGTTAAATATTTTAGGGACTAGATATTCAGTCATCCTCTCTCCATAGTAACTTTTAATTGTTGGTTTAATAAATTTTTCCTGTCTTACATTTCTAGTATTATATGAATTATTAATTTTTGTTTTATTTTCATCTGTATAGTAGTTTTCTATTCTTGATAATCCTAGGTCTTTTAATAGTGTGTTATAGAGGGATTTTGATGGTATACCCCTCGCACCCACTTCCACGGCATATAAATTAACCACAATGTACATATTTACAAAAGAAAACTAGTATATGTAGCATATCAGTTATCTAGTTTCCATAGTACAAGCTCTGCTTAGTTTGAGATCATATGGCCGTGTGTGAATAATGTCCCACCATATTATTAAGGAATGTCTTCTGTAAGATGGAGCTACTTTTCCAGTCGGACTGCTCTTTGTGTGAACGAACACTGTGCCCTGTCTCTCTAAAAATGTACTACTATAGTAAATTGTACTATTCTAAATGTTAATTTAAAGTTTACAAAGGTATGTTTTAGTCGTGTTAATTATGTTCATGTTCACGCAAAACATAAATACATTTTAACCGTAAGGCCGCGCAGGTGTTGTAGTGCTCAGTCGATTGCCTTGATCTACTGACAATAAACTGGGACTGACAGTAGATCCTAGATTGAGTAACTTATCTATACATATAATAAAATCGTAAGAAGGTTAAAACTGTACATTGAATATTTTTTTAAAAGGATACTTGGGGAGTGATCTATAATCGATATCGAAGCCAAAAATATAGTTTTTAGAATTTTTGTCTGTGTGTCTGTTTGTCTGTATGTATGTCCGGGCTAAACTAAAAAAGTACTGCATGGATTAACATCAAATTTTGCATGCCTATTACTAAGAGGTCGGGTCAACATATAGGCTACATATTATCACGCTATCACTAACGTGGGAGGAGTTATGATCATTTATAAAATTTAACGCGGGTAAAACCGCGGGGCACAGCTAGTATAATATATAATTATATCCTGGGACATTATTCACACACGGCCATCTAATCCCAAACTAAGCAGACCTTGTACTATGGAAACTAGATAACTGATATACTACATATAGGTACTACTTTTCTTTTGTAAATACGTCCTAAGTAATATAGATAATTATACCCAGACTCGGGACAAACAGATATGTTCATGCACATATCTGCCCTGGGTGGGACTCGAACCCCGGACATGTGCGGCGTGAACGGCAAGTAACTATTAACCACGCCAATTCATGATATTAATACGTGATGCAAAAATTGTACCCCTTTTTACGCAAATTGCGCGGACGGAGGAGTATAAAATTTGGAACTGTTAAAGTTCATATGGAGAAAGAGTGCAGAAAGCTAATCTAAAATCGTAGGAAAGTCAAAACTGCACATTAAATATTTTTTTAAAAGGATGCTTGGGGCGTGATCTACAATCGATATTGAAGCCAAAAATATAGTTTTTAGAATTTTTGTCCGTTTGTCTGTATGTATGTCCGGGCTAAACTCAAAAAGTACTCCATGGATTTACTTCAAATTTTGCATGAATATTATTAAGAGGTCATTCAATTCATGATATTAATACGTGATGCAAAAATATTACCCCTTTTTACGAAAAATGTGCGGACGGAGGAGTATGAAATTTGGAACAGTTAAAGTTCATATGGAGAAAGAGTGCAGAAAGCTAATCTAAAATCGTAGGAAAGTCAAAACTGTACATTGAATATTTTTTTAAAAGGATACTTGGGGCGTGATCTACAATACCTAGATGTCGAAGCCAAAAATATAGTTTTTAGAATTTTTGTCTGTATGTATGTCCGGGCTAAACTCAAAAAGTACTTCATGGATTTACTTCAAATTTTGCATGAATATTATTAAGAGGTCGGGTCAACATATAGGCTACATATTATCACGCTATCACCTTCGGGGGAGGAGCTGTGATAATGTATAAAGTTTAACGTGGGTGAAACCGCGGGGCACCTAGTATTTCTATAAAATAGGCATTACAAGTGAATTATTTTTATAATAAATCATTATACCAAACATAGTAGTGTACTATGCTTTTGACCCACTGACAAACTGAGAAGAGATGACAAGCTGAGTGTCAAAACTGAGAACAGATTAATATTATTGAAGTATAACTTCAATAATATTAATCTGTAATAATACTTCTTTTGGCGCGATGGAGAAAAATGATGAGAGTGAATTTTTACGATGCGCGCGCACACCGACACCAAAAAATTTAACAGCATGAAAATTCTAGGTGGTATGAAAATTGATAACTATGTTCAAGTTGTATATTAAGAAGTATAACTTCTAACGCGTGTACATAAGTACACACAAGTTTTTTTTTGTCTTCAATGTCGATTCACAGCATGAGCCTGAAGTCTGGTAGTTGGCGGTATTATACCCCCGTGCCTCGCAGAGTACGAAAAGCCGGTTCCTTTCTCGGTTCTTTACCTAACCTCTTTCCGGTCGTGTCGCTAGGCGTCCCATCGGCACATGAGAGTGATGGAATAGAAAGTACTCCTGTGTTTGCGCACTATAATATGTCCCGCGCAGGTGGCTCAGCACTATTGAGACTGGCCGCCGTGGCAGAAATTCGGAAGGAGGACATTATTTAAATCTCGATTTACTCATAGAATATATACTTATTCAAAATGTTATTAGGCGTTTAATAATAATTCATATTAGACGTTTCTTTATTTCTATGTTTACAATACATAGAAATTGAGAAAGCGTATTTCGTTTAGTACAAATTGCTTATATAAATATTTTTTTCCCGAAAAGTCGAACGGTTCGACCTTGGGGCCTAGGCTCTCGACATTTAGGTCAATCTAATTGGTGGAAGCACTCAACTGTAATTTGACATTAATTTTATAAACGACGTCGACTGTGTCCTGTGTTCGACTTCCGAATACGTTCTGATGTATGTAACAAGCCGAATATCATCACCCCATCTCATCACGTGGGGGGCGTAGTAATCGTCCAAGGGAATACCTACCAGAGAACGGGCAGCAGCGTTTTTTCGTGAACTGCGATCGCCAACCCGTCTGCCAAGCGAGGCGATTATGGCATATCCCCCCCTTTTTTTGGGGAGGCTTTTGTAAGAGTATCAGGTCGTTACCAAAATTATATAATAACAGTTAGAATCGAGGGTTTTCTATATAATAATAATAATTGATTAGCTTCAAACAGTATAAAATAATATTACAAGTATCGGAAGCCTCCTTTTAAGCATAATAATATAATGCCTGTGTTAGGAGACTTCGCTCTTCAAAAACAGTTGTTCATAATCAAAGTATCACAAGTTTATAAATAATTAGCAGCCCGGTACGTGCTTCGCTACATATAAGGCTTGAAATAAAAAAAATATATTAAGTTCATTTATTCAAACAAAAATATATTTTAAATTGCTAAAAGATGTTGAATTTACACTTTTTCAAGGCTTCTTAAAAATTTTCTCTACGTACAAATCTTCCCTGGACTTCCACGAATAATTCAAGACCAAAATTAGCCAAATCGGTAAAGACGTTGTTGAGTTATAACATTACAACGAAAAGTGGCATTGGTTTTTATATATATACTAAGTAGCGGCCCGGTACGTGCTTCGCTACGTATAAGGCATAGTAATAAAAAAATATTATTAAGTTCATTTATTCAAACAAAAAAATATTTTAATGTGCTTAAAGATGTTGATTTTACACTTTCTAAAGACTTTTTTTTTAATTTTCTCTACGTACAAACCTTCCCTGGACTTCCACGAATAATTCAAGACCAAAATTAGCCAAATCGGTAAAGGCGTTGTTGAGTTATAACATTACAACGAAAAGTGGCATTGATTTTTATATATTAGGTCTTTACCTATGAAATTGCCGTTCTGCAGTACTGGCCATTTCAAATCAAAATAATTTTTGTTTGGCTAAGAATTCTAATTACAAATTAATTTTATTTTAAAAACATGGATTCTTTTTTCCAAAAGTAGTCATTTCTTTATTGATTAGTGTTACATTTTCATCGCATTTCAATCTTTTTCGTCATCATGGATACGTTAAAAATTCGAGTAATTATGGAATATGAGTACCGTCGTGGCAGCAACGCGGCACAAGCGGCACGCAACATCAACGACGTTTACGGAGCTAACACTACAAACCAACGCACCACCTGTTATTGGTTTGCTCGCTTCCGTTCTGGAAATTTCGACCTGAACAATGAACCTCGCGGTCGTCCGAAGACTTTGGTCGACAATGACGAATTAAAGGCGGTTGTGGAAGCTGATGATACACAATCTACGGCTGAATTAGCAGCAGCTTTCGACGTTAGCGTCAAAACAATATTGGTCCATTTGCGTCAAATTGGCAAGGTAAAAAAGCTTGACAAATGGGTGCCCCACGAACTCAATGATCGCCAGCGCGAAGTACGCGTCGAGACGTGCCTTGCACTGCTCAACAGACACACAAATGAAGGAATTTTGAACCGCATTGTTACCTGCGATGAAAAATGGATTCTGTTTGATAACCGCAAGCGCTCAGCAAGTTGGTTGGATCCTGGTTCAGCACCTAAACAATGCCCTAAACGAAAACTTACCCCTAGAAAAGTGATGGTCACTGTTTGGTGGTCTAGCGCCGGTGTGATTCATCACAGCTTCTTACCAAACGGGGTGAGCATTACTGCAGATGTGTACTGTGAAGAACTGAGCACAATGATGGAGAAGCTGGCGCATCTCCAACCAGCATTGGTCAATCGCTCGTCTCCGCTGCTCCTGCACGACAACGCGCGACCTCATACTGCACAGCAGACGGTCTCCAAGTTGCAAGAACTGGGGTTGGAAGCTCTCCGTCATCCGCCCTACTCACCAGACCTTGCGCCTACAGACTACTACTTTTTCCAGAATTTGGATAACTTCTTGGCGGGAAAAAAATTCAATACCCGAGAGGCAGTTCAAAATGCCTTTGAAGAATTTGTTGCCTCCCGTCCAGCTGATTTCTTTAAGAAGGGCATCAATAAACTGCCACTGCGATGGCAAAGATGCATTGATTGCATGGGTGATTACTTCGATTAATACAAATAAAAAAATTCATGAAAAAAATTCGTTTAAATTTTTTCATACAAAACGGCAATTTCATAGGTAAAGACCTATTATATAGATATATAATCTATCAGTTTTCTAACAGTTAGGTTATCTTATTTATACTAAGTTTAGATACAATTAATAGTTTGCGAGCTCAACCTACGCATTAAACTTCGTAACTTCTAGAACTTTCTTCGAAAAAGGCCTCTGAAATTTTTAGCTTTTTATACGTAGAGCAAGATATTATTATATAACTATTAATATTATTACAACTTAGAAACTTAGTTGATTTTATGAAGTAAATGTTGTTGACTTCGGGAGTAAAAATATCTCCGCTAAGACTAAATGCCGTGTCATGATCTAGATCTGGGTCTCTAACGGCTGAGTCGCCGAACATCGATTTGTTAAATGGCGTTCAAATAAATAAAGGTTAATAATGACTTAATCAATCGTTAAATCGGCTTCAACGTTGACAATCGGTTCCGGACCATTTATGACGTCACATGTGGTCATTGAAGCCGATTTAACGATTGATTGTGTATATATGATTGTGTGATATGTAGTAAGCTATCATTTGTATGCCATTATGTAAAATGGCTTGTGTGTGAGACTTCGAATGATTACTCTATGACCTATATTTTTAACCACATTTTAACAAATAAAATTTGAATTTGCTATATACACACTAAAATAAAAAATGTTTCAGTAGCGTTCTCTTAAAATTGAAATATAAATGCTCCAAATTTTAACTCCACAGTTGCAGGAACTTGTTGCGCCTCATTATTGATGTAACTTCAGTCCATTCAAACTAAGTTGTTACAACCTTATAAACAAGCTCACGAGCCGAACTTTGTCCAAGTTAAAAATTGTGGATAAACAATAATTAATTTATGCGGCTTCGCGAAATGCGAACATCGACATAACAAGTGAAGCCTGTCAAATAAATTGTATTGAAAAACTTTGCGTTTGGGGAAGTATTTTTTCCAACCTTAAGTTCAACTGGACGACTCGCCTTGGCTTGTTTGTAACTCTGTACTGATAAAAAAATATTTTTTTTATTGAAGTGATAACTTCTTTAGCTGTTTGTGTACTTTCTTGGGATGGCTAAAAAATATGAAACTCGCGTCAGGACCCGTGACCTGATCGAATATTCGGTATGACGATTTTTTTTTAAAGACAAAGCCCGCTCTAGGTTATCTAATCCCTGTGTCGCGGGGTACTTTACAAACATATAATAGACGGCCACAAATTACATCCAGACTCAGAACAACTATTTATGGGTCACACAAATAGTTGTCCGGCGCGGGACTCGAACCCGCGACACGTAGAGATTTTGGTAGTATTATAGAATAATTTTTCAAACAGAAAAGTATCCTAAACAGGCTAGCATGAATGAAGAACATAATGAGAGTAAATGAGGCAAAAGACGTGTGCAAAGATCGTGACAAATGGAAATCCGTTGTCTCTGCCTACCGCTCAGGAAAAATGGCGTGAGTATGTATGTATGTAAGCATTTTTCTTTTCAAACGGAACGGATCATTTACACACGGCAATCAGTTCCCAAATTACACCCAAATAATTGACATGTTCATGCACACAATTATCTGTCCTGGATGGGAACCGAACCCACGAACTGTGGCGTGAAAGGCAAGTACCTAGCAACCACGCCAACCGGCGCTTGACCAGCTCTATGAGGAATATAATGAGATTAAACGAGGCAAAAGAGGCGTGCAGGGATCGTGATAAATGCAAATCCGTTGTCTCTTCTTACTGCTCGGGGCAAATGGCGTGAGTATTTGTATGTATGTATTTATCCCTCCGAGAAGTAAACGCTAAATTAAATTAAGAACTCATAAGTTGGACCTATTAACAAACTGAATACCTTTTAAAAATAATAATATAAATTGACTTGGCAATAATTTTACAAAAAATTGAGAGGTGTCAAGGGACACCCGGATGGAACGAAGTTATTTCTTATTATTTATTATGTACAAAAAACCTGTATACACTCAACAAAAATAATCGTCGCGACACCACACTGTTCAATGCGAAATAGAAATGAAAATATCTGGCTTGCTTTCTATTAGAGAGAGAGAGAGACAGACAGAGAAACATGCGCACGCCGCACAGCTGCAAAAAGTGACGTGACAACTTTTCGTAAGAATTTTTTCCGTCTAGCCCCCTTTCACAGCGCGCGATAAGGAACTTCGTTCCAATAAGATCATATATTAGTACTGGAATAGTTCAATTTTCAATTAGTATGTATTTTCTTCATAATGTAACATCAACTGTTTGTTCAATACTTTTATATAACCAGATGTATTTTGTAATAGAAATACATTCACACTATTGCAACTTTGTCTAACTCAGCCTAGTGCAGGGAGTTTCGCATTTTCATATTTATATTGTCAATAAAAATTTGTACACTTTAGTCTAACAACTCTGTATAAACGTATTCATTCTTGGTTAATAAAGTTCTATTCTATTCTATGTATTTTTCAAACGGAACGAAAAACATTTCCATCAATATAGCTTTTATTAAAATGTCCTCCAGTTCCAAAGCTATGATTAACCAATTTTAATTAAAACCGAACATTATTGCAGTCTGCAGTAAAACGTGTTATGTCTCTATAAAGTGTTGCTGTTCGTCTCGTGCTTGTAGGAATTGTGTATGTCTGTCTCTTTTGCTCGTACGTCACGGGTTTGCTCCAAGCTAGCTACATTGATTTTATTGTGATCCGGGCACATTCGATGTGTTTGGTTATTGGTGTATGTGGCGTTTGGTGTCAGCTCCAGGATTACGGCATTATAGAGTTTTGTAAGGTTGTTTTATGGGTGCATTTTATATTGCATTGGGGCTCAAATTACATACATAGACTCACGCCTGTTTCCCAGAGCGGTAGGCAGAGACAACGAATTTCTATTTGTCACGATCTTTGCACACCTCTTTTGAATCGATTACTGTCATTATATTCGTCATACATTCTCGCCGTTTTTGCTACGTTGAATGTTGGGTTGAAATTTTCAATAATAATGTTATTCCAAACCTATTCCTTTCTTAAAGGCCGACAACTCACTTGTGGCTCCTCTGGTGTTGCGAGTGTCCATTGGTGGCGGTAATCACTTACCATTTACCCACTTGCTAGTATACCATCCTAAAGAATTAAAAAAAAACTTAAAAGTTTGACCATAGCGGCCACTGTCAATGGAGACAAGACATCTGTGCGTGACGTATAATAATGTCGAAGTACAAGTTCTGCTTAGTTTGGAATCAGATAGCCGTGTGTGAATAATGTCCCAGGATATTGTATAGAAGTGTGTGCGCAAATACAGAGGTACTGTCTATCATGACTCTCATGATCCAGCAACGGAATGACAAGTGACACGACCGAAAAGAGGTCAGGTAGGTATAGGACCGATGACCACACGTGTACACACCACACAAATTACCTAATTGTTTACTAAACATTTGCATGTTATTATGATTAATTTTATTAGGAAATGTAAAGAAATCTTTAGGGCTTAGGTCAGGACTGTATGGAGGATGGTCAAGGATTTCTACTTTTTCCTGCTTCAAATACTCAATCGTTTGGCGAGCGCTGTGTGAGCTTGCGTTGTCGTGGTGCAGGTTGATGCGTCGCTTTGAGTTAGATTTTCGAAGGTCGTCGATGACTTGTGGTAAACAAACTGTGGTATACCACTCTGCGTTAACCGTTCTACGATCTTCAAGTGCAACAGTCGCAACATGGTCGGTTTTTCCAACGAACGTGGCCAGTCAAAGTTGCTCGTTCTCGAAGCACTTCAAAGAAGATGTGAAGTGCTTCGAGAACGAGCAACTTTGACTCGTCTTCAAAGACCCAGATTGTAGATTGTTGTTTGGAATCAGGATCGTAGACATAGATCCAAGAATCGTCACCAATGATGATGTCATAGACGTGATTTGACTCTCCTTGGTTAAGAGGCCTATTACAGTCCACTAGCGCCGCCAATCGAAAAAATGTTATAACTCGTAAATAGAATCAAAAATACAAAATATGTTCTATTATTACTGTGGAAAAGGCAATAACGTGATTGTATAACACCTTATCACCACTTGAAATATAGCTGTTTGATTCTATTTAGGAGTTATGACATTTTTTCGATTGGCGGCGCTAGTGAACAATGTGTTATCAAATTACGTTATTGCCTTTTCTACAATAATAATAGACCACATTTTGTATTTTTTATTCTATTTACGAGTTATGACATTTTTTCGATTGGCGGCGCTAGTGGACTGTAAAAGGCCCCTTAAACCTTTGCAGAGTTTTCTTACACCATCTGACGCGGGCCGCCTAATGATCGTTGGAAAGCAGCGGTATCCAACGGCAAACTAGCTTTCTAACACCAAGCGCTTCATGCAAGATCTTCTGAATGGTTGTCCCTGAGATACCTAATAGACACTCGATAATTCACATGAAGGCGGATTTTGGGCGTCCTTCGTGAGATTGGTCACTAACACTAGTATGTCCATGCTGGAATTCTAAATACCAGCGTTCGGCAGTCCGCAGACATGGGGCTTCATTACTGATGATGTTAGCTCTTCAAAACACTGAAGCCGTCTCAGACCTCTTCTAAAGTTGTAGCAAATTATTATACAAACATTTTCCTTAGAAAGAATCATTTTCGTACGTAACCTGACAGATTCCAATCGACGCTGTGACTAAACAATAGCATTAATCCTAATACTTTCAAATGTTTTGCGATTCAAAATTTAAACACATTCGAATATAGAACAGTTCCAAATTCAAAATTGCCGGAAAATATGGAAACGACAGAACTTAAAAGGCATGCCTAGTACCAGAGAACAAGCATCAACGTTTTTCTGTGAACTATGGCCATCAAACAGCGATCGCCAACCCGTCGAATGTCGAATTTTGATGAAAATTCGTAGTAATATAGCTTATATATCCGAATAACACATCATATCATACTAATATTATAAAGGCGAAAGTTTGTGAGTGTGTGACTGTGTGAGTGTGTATGTTTGTTACTTCTTCACGTCTAAACGGCTTGTACGATTTAAATAAAATTTGGTACGGAGATAGCTGATACCCTAGATTAACACATAGGCTATAATTTATAAAGTTTAACACGGGTAATATAGTGGGGCACAGCTAGTAGTAGTCTATAATTTATAAAGTTTAGCGCGGGTAAAACCGCAGGCACAGCTACTCACATATAATATAGCAATATAATAAACAAAATTACCACTTTTTCTTTAATCTCGTAACGTTAAATTGTGTCTATTTAAACCACAATCGCAGTTAAATGTAAAAGTACGCTGTTTCACGTAACGACGGTTGATTGCCAGATACTTGCACAATGGGAACGAACAGTAAAGTGCTCGAATAGTTTAGAAAATGGCGGACAATTGTACTGATAAAGTAATGAGTTATAGTTCCATGGTTTTGTTTATCGCCGTTCAATCTGTAACGCAGTCTGAAGCGAAGGGAATTTTTGTTTGTTTTAACTCCGTCTACAATGGTTTTGAAATTTGATCGGCAAAGTAAATCTGCTTGAATGTCAATGTCAAGTTTTTTTTATTTATTTGTTTATGGACTTTCTTTGTAGTTACCATAGTATTTATGAAAAGGACGGCCATCTTTATCTGTGCCTATTTATTTTTGGCAGGAAAGTTTTGATAAGTGACACATCACACTAATAATATAAAGGCGAAAGTTTGTGAGTGTCTATGTTTGTTACTTTTTCACGTCTAAACGGCTGGAAGTTGACACCCTGGATTAACACATAGGCTATAATTTATACACTTTAACGCGGGTAAAATGTTATTTTCCACCATTAACGGCATACCTTCCTCTTTATAATGAAATAAACATCCTATCATTAATATTAAAAAAATTGCGTTTTTCTTTGAATATGAAAATAACACCTCTTATTGGAAAACCCTTTACTATGGAAACCAGATAACTGATATGCTACATATTATACCTATTACTTTTCTTTTGTAAATACATTTATATATATATAAAAATCAATGCCACTTTTCGTTGTAATGTTATAACTCAACAATGCCTTTACCGATTTGGCTAATTTTGGCTTTGAATTATTCGTGGAAGTCCAGGGAAGGTTTGTACGTAGAGAAAATTTTAAAAAAGTCTTGAAAACGTGTAAAATCAACATCTTTTAGCAATGTAAAATATTTTTTTGTTTGAATAAATGAACTTAATAATCATTTTTTTATTACTATGCCTTATACGTAGCGAAGCACGTACCTGGCCGCTATTACTTATATAGATAATTACACCCGGACTCTAATTATGTCCTACCTAACAGTTAAGCGTTTGACTACTTTACAAAATGGCGGAGTATTGTACTGATAAAGTGATGAATAATAGTTCCATGGCATTCTTTTATCGCCCTTGGATCTGTAACGCGCCTGTTGGCGTGGTTGGCAAAAGCTTGCTTTTCACGCCGGAGGTCGTGGGTTCGATTCCCTCCCAGGACAGATATTGGTGTGCATGAACATGTCTGTTTGACGTGACTCTGGGTGTAATAATATTTATATAAGTATGTGTTTACATTACAAACAAAAAGTAGTATATGTTGTATATCAGTTATGTGGTGTCGATAGTACAAGCTCTGCTTAGTTTGGGATCAGATGGCCGTGTGTGAATAATGTCCCAGGATATTATTATTTCTCATAAGAACATTACAGCTCGCTTGCATGAGATACCCAGTTATGACATATTGTGCAAGAATAAATTAACCTGGTTACATCAAGTTTCGATTATAATTCTTTTAATAATTTACATACATACATACATAGACTCACGCCTGTTTCCCAGAGGGGTAGGCAGAGACAACGGATTTCCATTTGTCACGATCTTTGCATACTTCTTTTGCCTCGATTACTGTCATTATATTCTTCATACATGCTCGCCGGTTTAGGGTACTTCTGACCTGCCCTTTCTTGAGAACATCTCCAATTTGGTCAGAGAATGTTCGACGTGGTCTTCCCCTTCCGGTTGTCCCATTCACACAGGCCAGGTATACTTCTTTTGTCAATCTTCTTTCATTCATCCTTTCTAAATGGCCAAACCATCTCAGCATGCCTTTTTCAATCTTTGTGACTACATCCTCTTTCACACCACAACGCTCTCTTACATCAGTATTTCGAATTCTGTCTCTAGTCACACCACACATACTTCTCAGAGCTCTCATTTCCATTTAATAATTTAATTGGAACTGAAACCTTCAAAGCATTTACAAATTCCCCTCCGACCTCGACGTCCACCGTTCTAAACAGGTATACCAACCCGTCGATGCCCTAGTTGAGTAGGAAGCGGGTTATTGAAATGACCCGACCTTGACCCGCTCGCTAAGGTCTCAACTCAGCCCAGGATGCACTGGGGTCGATAATGCACCGGGACCTAGGGTTGATAGGATAATTTAGGTACAGGATGTTTACCAGTTGCAACTGTTGATTTGTGTGGGAATGTGCCATAAGTGGAAAAGGGCCTCTACAACATGTAACGTAATTAACGCACACCCTCAAACATCCCAATTAGAATATTATGTTGTAATCATAATACATACACTGAATTTTAATTTAACATATATATGCAAAAATAAAGAAAAATAGACTTTATTCCAAGAAACTAATTTAGTAAATAATAATATTTACTAAATTAGTTTCTTGGAATAAAGTTTATTTTTCTTTATTTTGTATTGAATGATGGAATTTGTATGAATACAAATAAAACTGCGATTTATAAGTCTTATTACTTTGACTTACGGTCCATTTCAGTTGGTTTTGACTGTACAGGGTTGATATGACAATAATTTCCGTAGTTTTAATAATTTTGGAATAAAAAATTACCTATATTAAAAATGATATAAATCGATTCAGTAAAGGTTACCGAACAAACTATATTCAGGAAGTGCGTTAATTACGTTACATGTTGTATAATTAGGGTTGCCGCTGATACAAGACTTTTTACCAAATAAATAAACCTCTCATAGCTAGAATGCTCTCACCGGTCCGTAAGCGATCGGCAAGGTTAAGTAACTAGGCTCACGGTCAGTCCATAGATGGGTCACCGCCAAAGTGGTTTAATTTCTGAGCGTCTCCGTGCTTCGGAGAGCACGTTAAGCTGTCGGTCCCGGCTGTAGTCATTAGACAACGGTTGATGAGCCATGTCAGAGTTCTACTGAGTGGCTTGAACACCTCTGACACTAGGGTAACCACTGCCCACACGATAAGTAAGCAAGTGATAAAAACTGAAAATAAGGGAAGTAACGGTTTATTTATTATAAAAAGATTCACATAAACTTACATATTTCTATACAAACTTTCATCCACTATTCCTAAACTTGAATGTTATTTTGTTTATATCGAATCAACAGCCTAAAAGTTGAATAGAATAGAATGGAATAGAATAGAAATATTTATTTGTAAGAATATTGTTGTCACAGGTTGTTACAGTTTAAAATGTCCAAAATATTCTGTTGTTTCCGGCGCACAAATCTTTACAGGTCAAATATATTTTTTTAATCAATACAAATTCAATTTACAAAATTAATAATTCTAAAACAATTACCAAGTACTGTAAAAAGGGCAAACACGATTTTTTTTGTGCTCGGAATAGTTTAATGACGTCCACAGAATAACCCCATATTATAATACAATACCGTAGTATTGAAGAAACATAACCATGATATGCAAGTAATGCACCGTCTGTACCAGCTACGCGGGTTATTCTACTTAGAGCAAAAGCAAATCTATTTACCCTTCCGCACAATTCGTCAATGTGTGCTTTCCAGATGCAATTTTTGTATGGAAGTGTCGTCACATTTATAGCTGGAATTTAAATTTGACGACACTTCCATACAACTTTTCATCCCCGTTTTCATATCCCATTTCAACCCGTTACATCCCTTTTTTCGCATTAATTAGTAACTTATGTCCTTTCTCAGGGTCTAGACTATCTTTGTAACAAATTTGATTTAAATCGAGTTTGCATTTATAATATTAGTAAGGATTACACCCAGACACAGAATGCGCACAAAAATCTGTCTTGGGTGGGAATCAAACCAACGACTCAGCTCGGCTCGACCCGGCTCGTTAATAGATAAATAAAAACTGAGAACTCTATTATATTTATCAACAAATATATAAATAGAATAGAGTTGTGGAATATGAAACACGGTTTTTTCACCTCGTATACATGTTTATAACTTTACCTTATGATAAAACAATTGAAATACCCAAGTTGTTACGAATGCCTGCGAGATATTGCGTTGTTATTACATGCCGTGAACAATTAATGGTAGGTATAATTTGCGAGATAAGCAAATCAGTAGTTATACCTAACCTAGTGCCTTATCTACATCTAGTTTCTAGAACACCTGAATATTACCTTAACTCTTAAAAAACGGACTTCATCATTTTTTTTTATAAATTACAATAGCTATCCCTGTGTCGCGGGGTACTTTACAAACATATAATAGACGGACACAAATAGTTATTCGGCGCGGGACTCGAACCCGCGACCCGAAGCGGCGAAGCGACTGTCTTAGCCGCTGCGCCACACGTGCAGTCAAGTTTACTACAAATAATACTTTTGTTTTGTAAATACATACTTATATAGATAATTACACCCAGACTCAGAAAAACAGACATGTTCATGCACACAAATATCTGTTCTGGGTGTAATATATGTATAATGTCCTGCTAGTCAAATTTCTGTCATGGTGGTCAGTCTCAATAGAGACTAGAGATTTGCGCGGGACATATTATAGTGCACACGTGTTTGCGCATATTCAGGTTTCTATTCCTTTACTCTGATGATCCGATGGGACAGCTAACAAACAAGGAAAGGGGTTACGTACAGGGGCTCTACCGGCTAAGCCGCCGGACATCGTTAAATCGGCTTCAACGTTGACAATCGATTTCGGACCATTTATGACGTCACACGTGGTCATGGAAGCCGACTTAACTATTGATTAAGTCATTATTAACCTTTATTTATTTGAACGCCATTCACGAAAACGGTGTTCGGCAACTTAGCCGGTAGAGCCCCTGAATATTACTTTACACAGCCACTTCAGTTTGGTAATTGTTTGGGCTATGTCGGCTACTTTGGTTCGTCTGCAGATTTCGACGTTTTTGATTCGATCATGCAGGTATACTCCAAGCATAGCCCTCTCCATTGCTCTTTGGGTGACCTTGAGACTTCCGATGAGGCCCATAGTAAGCGACCACGTCTCTGTTCCATAGGTAATCACTCACACACAGGACGCAGTTTCTGATAGCGTCCCCTGAAATTATCATGCATACATAGACTCACGCCTGTTTCCCAGAGGGGTAGTCAGAGATAACGGATTTCCATTTGTCACGATCTTTGCACACCTCTTTTGCCCTGATTCATCATATCAGCCGAACGACGTCCACTGCTGGACAAAGGCCTCCCCCAAGGATCATCACAATAGCCGGTCCTGCACTGCCCGCATCCAGCGGCTTCCAGCGACCCGCACAAGATCGTCGGTCCACCGTGTAGAAGGCCTGCCCACGCTGCGACTTCCGGTTCGTGGACGCCACTCGAGAACCTTTCTGCCCCATCTGCCTTCGGTTCTGTGAGTTATGTGCCCTGCCCACTGCCACTTCAGTTTGGATACTTTGGTTTGTTTCGCTCGTTTGGATACTCCGGGCATAGCCCTCTCCTTTGGTTTTTAGATGACCTTGAGCCTCTTTAGGAGACCCATAGTAAGCGACCACGTCTGTGTTCCATAGGTAATCACTCACTCATTGGACGAAGTTGCTGATAGCGTCGCCTGAAATTATCATACATACATAGACTCACGCCTGTTTCCCAGAGGGGTAGTCAGAGACAACGGATTTCCATCTGTCACGATCTTTGCACATCTCTTTTGCCTTGATTACTGTCATTATATTCTTCATAGATGCTCGCCGGGTTAGGGTACTGAAATAATCATTGTTACTTTAATTAAATAATTATTTTAACAAATGCCCACCTGGTTTAATTATTCCATGGCCTTGTGTTAATCTGTGTGCGCAAGCACAGGTGTACTCGCTTTATATATTTTGCGAATAATAAACTCTTTTCGATACATTTTTTTTGTACATACCTATTATTATATAACATTATGAAATAATAATGACATTTATTTCGTTCTTGGGAATTAACATATACTTGTCAAGCTCACAATGCAGTACATAAACATAGTCGAATAGAATATAAAAGAAACAAAATAAAATTTGTGATAGTCCGTCCGTGCGGTCTGTTTTAAAACTTTTAACACATTTATTTATGAATACTTAAATAAATAACAAGTAACTAAGCTATCATTTATAAATTAAATATTAATTATAAAAAATAATTATTATAATTATTATTTATAAAATAATTATTATTAATTAATTATTAATTACTAATTATTCTACTATTATAATTTAAGAATTGAAGACGATTAACTTAACTTTCTACTTATCATACAGAATATGTTAATGCGCGGACGAGATAGAGTTCTGGCTAATAATTTTATCTAAAAACTAGGAAATAATTAATTTAATCGTCCGCGGGCATTGAGCAATGTCCGCGGGTCTCGAACTACCATTCGGAGGTAGGCACTCTGCGTGAAACTATGGACTGTTATTTTTTTTTATTTGATTTAGAAAGAAGAAAAGAAAGATAATGTTTTTATTGAACACATACATCCATATTGAAATAAAGTTTGTACAAATCTTATATTTTCCATACCATAAAACTAAACATGATTAAGAAATAAACATTAAAAATAAACAAATAACAAGGAATAATTAATATATGATGTGTACAATTGATAGGCAGCTCAGCACACTGTTACAGACAGAGCCCAACTGCAACGCTGATTTTCAGCTACCTACCGTGTGGTTTCCGGTCGAGAAAGAATAACAGGGCCAAGTATAACCACCGACGTACTAATTGTCTGGTAAAGCAGTGTAAGCCTGTCAGGCTTACTGTAAAAGTAATGTCAAGGAAAAGATATAGCACTTATCTATATCTTTGCTTGAAATTACTTTTACAGTAAGCCTGGCAGCCTAGCATTTGACTGAATACTAGAATATTTAAAATTTGTATATCGACGTCAACCTTGCAAAACATCACTAAATAGGTACTATACTATACAGTCGATAGTGACTATCAGTGTAAACACATTCACTGCGAAAATGGCCGTTATCATATACGGAATAAAGAACATAATTCAAGAAAGTGTAACCACCTATTTAGCGTTAACTGCACGCCAGAATAAAATATTCGAAGAATGACGTCACCGTTGCAAAACATGACTAATAGTTAGTAGACTGTTTGATAACCTAGTAAAGAAATAGGTGTTGTTTGAAAAATATACTTTACCGTGAAATATTAAACGACGTTATTGCATACGTTATAAGGTCCATTTTTAATTTAAAGTGTAACCACCGACCCAGCTTCGACTATACATTCATAAGTCCAGTAACATTTTCAAAAAGGCAAAAATTGTTATGTTGATTTTAATTTTTTGCCTAAAAAAATACATAGTATATTAACACAGAAATTCCTCAGACAAACTATCTGCTGGGTTCTGTCTTTACGTTGTGGTAGAGTATTACGAAATATATGTTAAATAAGAACTCTAGTACAATAGAATATTGTTCACTTTAGTGCGACACAACACAATTTAATCCTCCTTTTTTCTTTCTGATTAAATTTGTTGCGGGATCCAAAACAGTTAAAGCGATTCCCCGGAACATGCCTGAGCCTCACCGCTCAGTGTCATTTCATTTTGTGTCACTGTTGATCCTGGCTTACAGGAGTTGCAGTGGTGTGTAAGAGGGAGGGACTAGTCCCGAACACAATACATTATCTCAATATAAGAAAATACAGGTACATTCAGCGGTCCTATCATGGACATTCGCCAGCAAACCGCTGCCTACCGTGAGATTAATACTCTTTATAAACCTCGTTTAAAGAAGGACATGTCGTAGCTCTGAGGAAACACCGCAGCAGGAAACACTGCCCCGCATGATGCAGCTTAGTGCGTGAGGGCGTGTTCTAACGTTGCTTGTAAGTATCTACGTTTGTATAGAAAACATGCACAGTCCAACACACAGCAAAAAGAATCCACGTGCGTTCATGCAGATGTTCTGTGTGTTGGACTGTGCGGGTTTTCTAACACACACTCACGCACTACGCTGCATCATGTGGGGAAGTGTGCCAATCGTCTAATATATCTTGTGCAAATGGCTAGTCTTCATTGAGACTGCCATGGCCGAAATTGGACCAGAGGGGCTACCGGCTTAGTCGCCGAACATAGGGATAGTGATCGGCGTCCAAATAAATAAAGGTTAAAAATGACTTAATCAATCGTTAAATCGGGTTCCATGAGCACACGTGACGTCATAAATGGTCCGGAATCGATTTTCAACGTTTAATTATGTCATTTTTAACGTTTCTTTATTTGAGCGCCATTCTAGAAAACGATGTTCGGTGACTTAGCCGGTAGCCTCAGAAGGAAATTTTCTTTTTGCCAATTATTTCAGTTTTATTTCCTGCCTTGTATATTTCCTAAGCACGTGTAGTCTCCGATAAGGAAACAGTCCAAGTACTTAAAAAACTTCGTACAATTATTCTGGCGGCCCATTGTACAAGTTTCAGAGTACTTTCCTCTGAACAAAGAGTTTCCGTAAACTCAAACTTCGAGCCATACTGATGTACTCGAATTGTTTCCATAAGTTTTTTTTCGACAATAAGTTGTTTCTTGTATTATGTATGTTTGTTATTTATTAAGATTTTCTTTTAAAATGTTTTTCTACAGTGATATTATATTGACTGGCTTGTTGCTCTAGAGGCTATATAGTGGCTCTGACTGCTAAACCACTAATTTGAAACTTAGTTGTTTCAAATTAGTCTCTCACCAATAAGATATTTTCATGGCATTTAATAATGTAATTTATACATGTATACTGTAATTTATTATTTTTATATTTATGTAAAATACTATATAATATAAATGACTTCTTGACGGATACTTTTTGACATTGTTTTTAATTTATATTTTTATGGAATTTAATACTGTAATTTTAAATATGGATACTATGATTTTCGATTTATTTGTTAATTTTTACTTTTGTAAAATTTTATAAAAAAATTGTACGCCTCGACAGGTTAAACATGTTCGGACTTCGGATACCATTTTTTAAGATCTTGCATACGTTAATTTGTCAAAACACATGTTTTGACAAACAAATAATCTTTATCTTTACCAATCTGTCTGTGCTCAACTTCCAGTAACGAATATGAACAAACCCCTCACCACATATTTTGGGAGTGTGATCTCTGGCCAAATCAGCGTGATATTATGTTAAATAGCTTGCAACCAATATCTGGAGTAGTTTATTATACGGATCTTGTAGGAACAAGGAACAACTTCCGTGCGTTTAAGCGCTTTTGCCATACCTACTATTGGAATCAAATATAACAGCTCAATTAGGACCCTTAAATTGATCCTCGGTGCTTTTCCAGCTGGCTTCTCTAGTAGCAATTATCTCGTTTTATGAGGCTATAGCCTCTTTACACCATTCTGTCTCCCGCTTTGCTCTGGAGGGAAGTGGAACTATTCATTTGTAACTCCTCCTTTTTCTTTCTGATTAAATTCGTTGCGTGATCCAAGACAGTTAAAGCGATTCCCCGGGACATGACTGAGCCTCACCGCTCAGTGTCATTTCATTGTGTGCCACTGTTGATCCTGGTTTACAGGAGTTGCAGTGGTGGGTAAGAGGGAGGGACTAGTCCCGATAAAAAAAATAGGAAAACCTCTTTGTTTGATGAGCACTAATATTTGTTTTGTTAGAAAAGCAACTATAATTACATCATTTTGGAAAAGAGCTGATACTCTTACACTGCTGGACCGATATTAACCAAACAACTAAGAAGGCTTTAAATGAAAAAATCCGAATTAAAATAGGTATAGACCGATAGACAGCCGTTTGATAAGTACGATGCCACGGACACACCCACAGACATATTATGACGATATAGATGACGATACGATGACGCCAGCACATCAAGCCACCACAATCTGTCAAATTTCCCCAGTTGAAAGTGAACCTTATGCTTATGTGATAAAGTTGAAAATTTACATAAGAAATTTGACAGATTGGGATAGCTGGATGTGCTGGCGTCATCGATGTTAAACTTATAACGGGCTAATCGAGGGGCCTGTACCGTAGTTGGTAAATGCTTGCTTTTCAAGCCTCAGGTCGTGGGTTCGGTTCCCCCCCAGGACAGATATTTGTGTTTATGAAAATGTCTGTTTGTCCTGAGTCTAGGTGTAATTATCCATATAAGTATTTATTTGCAAAATTTCTTTGGTTTTCCATAGTAGATACAAGCGCTGCTTAGTTTGGGATCAGATGACCGTGTGTGAATAATGTCATAAGATATTTTAACACCACCCTTTTCGCGTCGGGGGTTAAAACAATTAGATACAACAACGGTGTCTCTTATTCCCCGTTTTACCCCTTTATTAGGCTCGTTAGGGTTTATATTGGCAGAGAGCAAATAACTAACTGTGACAAGAGGGGGTGGCAGGGTTCCCCGTTTGTCCAGACATATTACGTGTCTGTATAATTGATTTACCCGCATTTGTCAACCCTGACATTGCTCTTTTGTCGTTCAAAATTGAATTACGAAATATGCATTCCCTTTGTTGTAGTTTATTATATTTATATTGAGGCGCTCATAGCTCTCACGGATGCGATCAGTGAAGTTAAGCGACTAAGCTCACGGTCAGTCCATAGATGGGTGACCACCATAGTGTTTTAATTTCTGAGCGTTTCCGTGCTTAGGCCGGCACATTAAGCTGTCGGTCCCGGTTGTAGCCACTAGGCAACAGTCGTTAAGTCATGTCAGAGGTCTACTGGGCGGCTTGAACAACTCTGACACATGGGTACCTAACCACTGCCCATACGATAGGTAAGTAAGTAAGTATTATATTTTTATAATAATATTCGTTATTTACACACTGATCCGGCCATCTGATACCAAACTAAGCAGAGTTTGTATTATGCAAACCAGATAACTGATATACTACAAAGGTATACTACTTTTCTTTATGTAAATACATACTTATATAGATAATTACACCCAGATTCAGGTCAGACATGTTCATGACATTTAGGAATATTAGTCATACACGGCCATCTGATCCCAAACTTGCAGAGCTTGTACTATGGAAAGCAGATGACTGATATACTAATGTTCTCATGTAAATACTTACTTGTGTAGATATTACACCGAAACTCAGGACAAACAGACATGTTCACGCATACATATTATTTATTTTATTCTTATAGTTCTCTACACGATTTGGTCGCAAAACTGTACGTTTAGTGAATATTTGTTTCAGAAATAAATAAATAAATAGTTACTAATATCTGTCATGGGTAGAGATTGAACCCACGACCTGTGGCGTGAAAGGTAAGTATCTACCAACCAACCCGTCAAGAAAAGAGCTGTAAGACCTATGTATAAACTTGGTCCACGAGTTTTAAAAGGTTTACATACTGACCGTAGCATGTATACAACATGTAACTTAATTAACGCACATCCTGAAAATAGTTTGTTCAGAATCGTTTACTGAATCGATTTATATCATTTTTAATATAGGTATTTTTTTATTCCAAAATAATTAAAACTACGGAAATTATTGTAATATTAATCCTGGACAGTCAAAACAAATTGAAATGGATCGTAAGTCAAAGTAATAAGACTTAAAATCGCAGTTTTATTTGTATTCATACTAATTCCATCATTCAATACAAAATAAAGAAAAATAAACTTTATTCCCAGATACTAATTTAGTAAATAACAATGTGTATATACATGTTAAAATAAAAAATCAGTGTATATATTATGATTACAACATAATTTTCTAATTGGAGTGTTTGAGGGTGTGCGCTAATTACATTACATGTTGTATATATGAAAATCCACTATATGTGCACAGAAATAAAGGTTCCTTCTGTAAAAGGAGCGATACTCGTCGTCGATTCCGAACTAAGCAGAGCTTGTATTATGGAAACCAGATAACTGATATACTAATGTTCGTATGTAAACTATGTTAAATATTTCCCAGGATATTTATTTATTTATAAAACGAACCGGAAGAGGCAGCTTGGGCAGGCTCCCTACAAGATGGACCGATGATCTTGTGCGGGTCGCTGGAAACTGCTGGATGCGAATAGCGCAAGACCGGCAATTGTGGAGATCTTTGGGGGAGGCCTTTGTCCAGCAGTGGACGTCTTTCGGCTGATATGATGATGATGATGATTTATAAAACTTGTGCTTTAGTTAGACCACACGACTGAAATAAAACTTAGATATACGAATTGCTATGAGAGAAAAAAAAATGTGCCACCACCTGTCTCTTTCCCCTACAGTAAATAAAAAATAAAATAAAATAAAAAATTATATAAAATAAAAATTAATAAAAAAAATTATTCACGTAGACTTAAAAAAGCGCTTGTAAATAGTCAGAACATGTTTGTAGTAATATAGTTGTTTACATTATTATTTCTAGTAACATAGATATTTAGTTACACATTGTATGAAAACATTTATATAATTTATTTTATTATAGCATTGATGTTTAGCTAGCTCGTATCAAGTTATTGTCAAGAGATTATGTTTAATTATCTAGTTTAAGTCTAATATTTCTACTACATATTGTCATATAAGAAACGTAACTCTCTATCTTTATATCTTCACTAACTTATATCTCCCTCTCAACTTCAGTTCGTCTCGCCCGATCACACATTTAGTAACGCTCTCGCATTCACTAGCTTACCAAGTCAAGCCTCCGTAAAGAAGTTTTACTTCCAAAATCAGTCTGATTGTTAGTATATTATAAGTATGTATTTAAAAAAGGATAATAGTATATGTAGTCAGTATCGACACCGTAGCCTAGTTGGTAGTGCTCCTGCCTACGAAGCTGGTGGTCCTGGGTTCGAATCCCGGTAAGTGCAAATATTTGTGTGATGAGCACGAATATTTGTTTCTGAGTCATGGATGTTTTCTATGTATATAAGTATTTATCTATCTATATAAGTATGTATATCGTCGCCTGGTACCCACAGTACAAGCTTTGCTTAGTTTGGGGCTAGGATGATCTGTGTGACATTGTCCCTAGATAGACATTATTATATTATTATTATCAGTTACCTGGTTGCCATAGTACAAACTCTGCTTAGTTTGGGATCAGATGACCGTGTGTGAATAATGTCCCAGTATTATTATTATTATTGGTAACTCCTACATTTTTAAGTCGACAAAAAAACAATCCAATTCTTAATAATACCGTCATCTAATTTTTCAAATCTCAAATCGAACAATAAGCTTAAAATCGGAATCAAACACCAAATTGCTCCCAATCCGTCGCAGATTAGAAACACAATGCAACGATGTTATCAGGACTTGAGTATTATAATACTATACAGTTTCTTCGTGATTACTGAACTGTGAATTAGAGGTCGTGGGTTCAAACCCTGGTTCATTCACCTCGGTCTTACATCATTTGGTTCAGTTGTGAATAGTTCCTTTGACTTCAAACTCGGGATTTAGGTGAGAAGTTATATTGGAAACTTGAATGAACTTTAAAATGTAACCATAATTAGTTTCAGCTACTTCTATTTTAGCTTTAAACGGCTTCTGAAGCTAAATTTGATCAATATAAGTTTCCTTATTTTGATCAATATTGGCACTTTGGCCTTTAGTTGTTTTTTTTGGAATGTATTTCGATCTGATGGTGATTATTAGGTGGAGACTGCCTTTATGGTCTAGCGGTAGCGTGTTCAACCATAGATAACGAGTTACTGCATTTTGAATCCCGATTATTACCAAAAGTAATTTTAGGATTTTTCTGTAATAAGAAAAAAACTTAGCATCAGACCGAAGTCTGGGAGTTGGTGGTGTTATACCTCCGTGCCTCGGAGAACAAATAAAGCCGTCGGTCCTGTACCTGACCTCTTTGCAGTCGTGTAGTTGAGTCGTCCCCTTAGTTCTCAAGAGTGATCGAATAGATAGTGCCCTTGTGTTTGCGCACACATTTGTGCACTATAATATGTCCCGCGCCGATGGCAATCTCCGTTGAGACTGGCCGCCGTGAGCGATATTCGGCTAGGAGGACATTATTATTAGGTGGAATCGACTGCACGTATGACAGTGCCCGCGTATTTCGCGTTCTAACCCCGCACAGGACAACTATTTGTGCAACCCATAAATGGTTATTCTGAGTCTGGGTGTATTTTGTGTCCGTTTTATGCATATTTTTAAGTCTCTC
Source organism: Pseudoips prasinana (assembly GCA_951640165.1). NCBI lineage: Eukaryota > Metazoa > Arthropoda > Insecta > Lepidoptera > Nolidae > Pseudoips > Pseudoips prasinana. Next base: position 7,612,287 of record OX621259.1, on the reverse strand, counting down.
GCGATATAGTGATTTATTCCAATATTGCAGGAGTTATCTTATAAAAAAAATATGATGATAATAATAATAATATCCTTGGATATTATTCACACACGGCCATCTGATTACAAACTAAGCAGATCTCCTACAAACCAGATAACTGATATACTGCATATACTACTTTTCTTTTGTAGATACATACTTATATAGATAATTACACCCAGACTCAGGACCAACAGACATTTTTATGTACACAAATATCTGTCCTGGGTGGGAATGAACCCGATTTTTCCTATCGAATAAAAAATATTTATCATATCGGTTCACAAACAATGGAAACATCGCGTAACATACATACAGAAAACATACTGATCACATACTGACACTAGCATCATTTAGTAGCACCAATATCGATGCATTATTGATTTCTGAAACTTTTCTTAAGCCTTCTCTTCTTTCTCCTCATTTCTCTCTCCCCGGGCTCGTTTTGATTCGCAATGATCGAACGGATAAGGGCTGCGGTGGTGTGGCAATATACCTGCGGGCTGATATCCCATATAAGATCGTCAGCATGTCACCATCTCAGTACTCGGGTTCCTCTGAACATTTGTTAATTGAAATTATTGTCCACCACTCTAAGATACTACTCGGTGTTTTTTACAGCCCTAATCTTCGAGTCGATTACTTCGAATCACTTGATTCTCTCTTAAATAATGTATGTCCAATTTATGACCATGTAATCCTTATGGGTGATTTCAATACTTGCTTGATCAAAAACGATCATCGTTCTGCCAAACTACTCTCTCTTTTAACTTCTATTAATCTTCACGTTCTCCCTCTTACTGCTACACATCACTTTCCTAATTGCACCCCTACTCTCTTGGACCTTATGATTGTCTCTTCCCCTGATCGTGTCGCTACTCATGGCCAAATAGTTTCTTCCTTTTCTTACCACGACTTGGTTTATCTATCCTACAAAATTCGTCCTCCTAAACTTAAACCTCACTATCTTTTTCTTCGTAACTTCAGGGGTATTAATTTGGAAACATTGCAGCTCGATGCCTTGAGTTTAGATTGGTCCGACATTTATAATGCATCGAACATTGACGATAAGGTGAATCTTTTTAGTGCTAAAATTCTTTCCTTGTATGATCGCCATGCTCCTAAACGTCGAGTGAAAATAAAACGTTCTCCTGCACCTTGGATTTCCGCTGAAATTAAGGAAGCTATGGCACGAAGGGATAAAGCGAAGCGTAGGTACAACCTTAATCGAACCGAGGGAAATTTAAATCGCTTCAAATTTTTACGTAATCGCTGCAATCGTCTGTGTCGAGATGCTAAGAAGCGCCACTTTTACAAATCGCTTGATAGTCGTGATTCTTCCACCATTTGGAAATTTCTCAAATCTAACGGTATTGGTAAATCTCCCACCACGGTTTGTAAAAATATGGAGCTGAATGCTCTTAACATTCATTTTTCAGACCCTCCTGTTGCCTTGGACTCTCAAAGTAAATCAACTACTTTACACGATCTTTCCCTTTTACCAGTACCGCCTTGTTCACCTTTCAATTTATCTCCTGTAACCGAGGAGGACGTCAAAAAATCAATACTTTCAATTTCTTCTGCTGCAGTTGGACATGATAATATATGCTCTAGGATGATTAATCCTATCCTTGCAACTATACTCCCTGTTCTCACTCATATTTTCAATTTTTCCTTATTCTCATCTACTTTTCCTACAGCTTGGAAACGGGCACACATAATACCCATTCCCAAAATATCGAATCCTACTAGTCCATCCCAGTTTCGTCCTATTGCCATCCTGCCTTTTCTGTCCAAGATCCTTGAGCATATAGTTCATCGTCAGCTTTCTTCTTTCCTGTCTAATAACCACCTTCTTAGCTCCTTCCAATCTGGATTCCGTACTGGCCACAGCACTGTCACTGCTCTGCTCAAAGTGACCGACGATATCCGCTGGGCCATGGAAAACAAATCCCTTTCTCTTCTAGTACTATTGGATTTCAGCTGCGCTTTTAACTCTGTAGATTTTGACGTCCTTCTCGGTATTCTAGCGTCTCTTAACTTCTCTTCTAGTACTGTCTTGTGGTTTAACTGTTATCTTCGGGGACGTTCGCAGTGCATGCAACTTGATGAGACCTACTCAGATTGGTGTACTCTCACTGCTGGCGTACCTCAGGGTGGCGTTCTTTCTCCCTTACTTTTTTCCATCTTCATTAACTCCATCACACGAGTTATTTCCTCAAACTTCCATCTCTATGCAGACGATGTGCAGCTTTATAGATTCTTTACTCGAGAAGATGCTCATGGAGCGATTACTGCCATGAATCGTGATCTGGACTCAATTAATCGATGGGCAAGGTCTCATGGTCTACTAATAAATCCTGCCAAATCCCAGGCCATGATCATTGGTAGTACTTATATGCGAAATTGCCTTGACTTCGCATCCCTCCCTACGGTATGCTTAAATGGCCATCCAATAGCATACACTGACACAGCAAAAAATCTGGGCATTTCCTTTGATAGTACTTTGTCCTGGAAAGCTCAGGTATCGGAAGTTAGCAGAAAGATCCACTTTACTTTCCACACATTAAAATGTCTTCAAAACTTCCTACCCCTGAAAACGAAAATCTCGCTAGCTCAGACACTCTTACAACCCATTCTGGACTACGCGGACTGCTGCTATCTTGATGCTACTGAGGAGCTGTTAAACAAACTTGAGCGCTTGCAAAACTTATGCATTCGTTTTATATTTGGTCTCAAAAAATATGACCATGTCTCCAACTTTCGCAAGGATCTCAAGTGGCTCCCTATCCGTCTTCGTAGGAATGCTCGCGTATTGTATCTCTTATTCAATGTCCTTCACAATCCCTCATACCCCGCCTACCTACGGGAGCGTTTCTCCTTTATTCACTCATCTGATGCCTCCTGTAGGTCACACCTCAGATCCCTCCTTAAATTTCCTATCCACAAAACCGATTTTTACTCCTACTCCTTTACGGTGCAGGCCGTGAGGTTGTGGAATTCTCTTCCGCCTAACATCCGTAAAATAAACACTATCACTTTATTTAAAAAACGAGTGAAAGAACATTATCTCTTATCTTCATCCTAATATTTGTGTACATTGTATATGTAGTATATTATATAGTCTTTATATATATATATCCCCTCCTCTATTTATGTATTATTAGTATGTAGTGTATAAATACACTTAGTATTGTATAGTTGATAATAGTTGTCTACACACGGCATGGTCTTTTTCCAATTAGTTTCTCCTCTCGCGGGTCTGCTGGAAGATATTTCTATTGAAATAAGCAGTACCTTTGTGCTATTTTTTCCTATTTTTGTAATTTATTGTTATTTTTGTTTCTGTGTGTACATAAATAATTAAATAAATAAATAAATAAATACTGTTCACTTGTTAACCTCATCTTTTGTAGTCGGTGAAAAAGGGAAACCGTTGTGCATCGGACTATATACCCTCCCACGTTGGTCTAGCGGTAGCGTGTTCATCCGCAGATAACGAGGTCCTCGGTTCAAATCCCGGGTCGGGCCAAAAGTGATTTTGGGAATTTTCTGTAAAAAGAAATTTCTCAGCATCAGCCCGAAGTCTGGGAGTTGGCGGTATTATACCCCCGTGCCTCGGAGGGCACTTAAAGCGGTCGGTCCTGTGCCTGACCTCTTTCCGGTCGAGTCGCTAGGCGTCCCATCGGATCATGAGAGTGATTGAATAGAAAGTGCTCCTGACTTGAGCACTCTGTTGAGAGTGGCCGCCGTGGCTGCAATTCGACTAGGAGGACATTATTATTATATACCGTAAACCACTGCTTTTTACTGTTGCTACTAAGTAATAGAACTTCAGAAAACGGGGCCTATCTAATCAGTAACCCGTATTATCATCGCCATTAGCCCCAGTAGTGCACATAAGTTGCAAAGCTTAAAAGCTTTTTATCAAATTTGGGTCACAAGGCTTTTAAGTCGGACCACTACAGATATAGGCCGCGGTATAATAAATTAAGTTGTACAATATACTTAAATGTACCTACCTACGTATATAATTATAATATTAAACTGTTCGTTTGAAAGAGTTTTTTTTTTTTTTTATTGATTTTAACACTGTCTCCCCCGACGGGATCGGAGTCCTTATGTACCTTTCATCGATCGATTTAACGATATCGATTTAACTGAAGCTGATTTGGATGGCGTTTACCGTGCTGGGCCCCGAAAGTACGCACAAGAGGACAAACCGCGATCTATTGTCTTACGTTTATCTCGCCAGGCCAAACGCGCTACTATTATCAAAGCTGCTAAAGAGAGGCGTCCACTCACCTCTGACAACATAGTTCCGGGCCCGTCACACAATATATACATCAACGAGCGCTTGACCAAAAGCAACAGAACGTTATTTCGTGATGCGCGTAACCGAGCGCATATGCACAACTTTCGATATTGCTGGATTCGTGATGGAGCGATTTACGCTCGGAAGGCAGAAAAGACGCCAGCAATCCGAATACGATCGGAAGTGGATCTTGAAAAACTTGGACCTGCTCAAATTACGGAACCCTCTGTGGAAAAGAACATTTTTCAATCTTTGGCCTCTACCAAGGATACAAATTATCACATGGACACTATGGATTCTACAGAAGATAGACACGGTTTTATTCACGATGGGTAAAAATAAGTTCTGTTTATTATTTAGTAACTTACCTGATAATAAGAAAATGTTGATTTATGGTATAATTCTATATATTTCTTCTATTAAATTTTATATAAATATTGTTTGCATAGCGCCATTCGTTGAATATTGTACCCATTTCAATATTACATTATTTTATTTACTTTACACACCTCGCACACACAACACCTACTCCTCTCATACATTATATATTATATATCAAATAAGAACTCAAATAAACTGCATCCATAAAAACTACAAATCACAAACTCTCAGCTACACCTTTACGCGTACGCTTCTTGGTTTATATTATATGTATGTACCAATAAGACACGTTAATACCAATGCTTACCTAAAGTTAAATATGATATGGTACAATTTGCCAATAACGGTAATATTCAGAATTTTACTAGATCATAATTGCTGGTATATTAATGATATTCTCGACACTTGTTCCACTTCTGTAATTTACAATATCCCTATTTATATCTCTCAATATTCCAATGGCTAACTTTAACTTAAACGTTTCCTACGAGATTGACCATTCCCTTGAAATTGAGTGTCGAGAACAAGATAGACTGGAAGCTTGCAATACTATTTTGACGTGCGATTATAAAATTAAAATACTGGCTTATAACATAAGAAGCATACAACACAACTTCAATTCACTTTGTGTTGCCCTAAAAAGAATCAATATTATATATGACGTTATAATTTTATCAGAGTGTTGGCTCGCGAGTGGCCCTCTCATAGAACAAATACCGGGGTACACTGTCCATTCAACTGAAAACAACCTAAATCAGTCTGGTGGTGTTGTTATTTATATAAGAAACTGCTGGAATGCTACGGTTGTAGAACCTGCGATTAGTGATGCAGAAGCCTTAGTTGTACAACTGTCAACCAATCTCATTTTAATTGGTATATATCGGTCTCCGTCCCATAAAAACACAGATGATTTCTTTTCTTCGCTAGATAACTTATTATACTCATATAAAAACTGTTCATCAATTGTAGTTGCTGGCGATTTAAATATAAATATACTAAATACATATAATACCTCAACCTCTAATTACCTCTGTCTCATGGCTGAACATGGTCTGAGGCCTGCAATAAATAAGCCAACTAGGAATAATGCATGCCTGGATCATATATTTTTAAAATCCGATCATGATCAAGTTATTGGATTAGTTTGCGACGTAGATATTACTGATCACCGAATGGTCATGATAGGTTTTGACATAAATATCAACATACCAAAACAAATTAATCGTGCAGTCAATAAAATTAACTTTACTGCTATAGCTGAAGATCTCAAATATACTGATTGGACAAATGTTTTGAACGAGCAAGATGCAGACATAGCAGTTACCTACCTTCAAACTACTTTAAAAACTCTTCTTGATAACCACACAAAAGTTTTGAATATTAGTCGTTCCAAATTCATACATAAGCCATGGATTACTCCAGGACTTATAAGATGCATGAACCATAGAGATAAGCTCCACTTACAAGTTAGGAAACACCCTGATGACTCGTTTAAAAAACTTATTTATACTCGTTACAGAAACTATTTTACTAATCTTTTACATAAAATAAAACATGAATATGAGTCCAAACAGCTTGAAGAGAATAAAAATAACACTAAAAAACTCTGGAAAGCTATAAAAAATATAACGGCAAAAAATCAACAAAAAACCCAGTCTTCTGTACTAATTGAGGGCAATTTAAATCCCCAAGCTTCAATTGATAACTGCAATAAATATTTTTCTACAGTCGGTATACAACTTGCAACTAAACTACTCTCAGTAAATAATGAAACAGTAGAGTCCCTTTCATCCAAAATAAAAACAGGTCCCACAGATAACTCTTTCTTTATGCAGCCTACGGATATCATAGAAGTGCACAGAATCATACAAAATCTGAATAATGACTGTGCACCAGGACCAGATGGCTTTACAACCAGGCTTATTAAACATATCGAACCCTTAATACTAGTTCCTCTAACCCATGTACTAAATTTAAGTCTAGGTACAGGAACATTTCCTAGCGCATGGAAAGAAGCCATAGTAGTCCCAATTCATAAAGCTGGATCAAAAGATGACCCTAAGAATTACAGACCTATATCGCTTTTAGGAATTTTTTCTAAAATTTTGGAAAAGATTGTTAACAAACGACTAGTATCTTACCTGGAAACCAATAATTTAATCTCAGACCGGCAGTTCGGCTTCAGACCGGGAAAATCAACAGAAGATGCAGTAAGTTTGCTAACAAATCTAGTGTCTTCCCATCTCGACAATAGGGAAAATTGTATAGGTGTGTTTTTAGACTTAGCCAAGGCTTTTGATACAGTTGCGGTACCAATACTCCTTAAAAAGCTCGAGGCCATAGGTATTAAAGGACTGCCCCTTAATTGGTTTAAAAGTTATTTAAGTAACAGATCTCAACGAACGAAGGTGAAGGAATTTACAAGTAGTCCATTACGAATTGACTTTGGAGTGCCTCAAGGCAGTGTGCTAGGTCCAACACTCTTTATAATATATATGAATGATATTCACCATTTACCACTATTCAACTCAGAACTCATATGTTATGCTGATGACACAGTCGTGTTATTCTACAACAATAACTGGAATAGTGTTTTTGAGATAGCCCAAAACGGCATGAATAACATAAAGTTATGGCTAGATAGGAATCTTTTGTCCCTTAATTCTTTCAAAACCAATTACATCTGTTTCTCCAAAACACAAACATCAGCACCTAACCATTTAATCAAAAACCTCCAAATCCATACCGCTTCTTGCCAACCTTCCACCTGTACTTGTGATACGCTCCAAAAAATAGATTGCGTAAAATATCTTGGGATGATTATTGACAGCCGACTTTGTTTTAAACCATATATATCTTTAGTTTCTAAACGAATTAGAAAAATAATCTACACAATGAAATCATTACGCAATGCTGCAAATGAAAAAGTGTTACACCTTGTCTATGTGGCTTTATGCGAATCCATAATCAGCTATTGTGTGTCGGTCTGGGGCGGAATCGGCATTACTACTATGTTAGAAATCGAAAGAGCACAGCGATCTGTCTTAAAAGTAATGATGTGGAAACCATATCGCTATCCTACCTTTAAACTCTACTCTGAAGCTGCAGTATTAAGCATCCGACAGCTTTACATATCGAAGATAGTACTCAAGCAACACAAAATGGTATTGCAGTCACCAGGCTATTTTGCATTACTTAATCGCCGTGTTTTCCAAATTTCCCAAATCCGAACTAAATCCGCTTTTGCCCAACACATGCAAAAATGTATGTCACCTTATATCTACAACAAAATACTGAAATCCTGTAACATTAAAGAATGCACAATCAAAAAAGCTAAGAATATAATAAACAACTGGTTGTTAAGTTTGTCCTACAGTGATACAGAATCACTAATAAGGATAATAAAATGAAACTTACAGATATACCTATATAATATACACATACGTACACACATACCTACACATACACACTCACACGCACACACAGGCGCACACACACACACACACACACACACACACACACACACACACACACACACACACACACACACACACACACACACACACACACACACACACACACACACACACACACACACACACTTCCTTTATTATTACTTTTATTTTATATTTTTCGATTTTAATATTATTATTCTTTTTAAACAAATGTAACTGTTCTATAATTTAGTAAAAAAACTATGTACCTATCTTAAATGACAGGCATCACATTATCTGGGTTTTCACGAGACAGGCTAGCCCTAGTGTGAAAGCCATAAGCAATAATTATACTCCTTCTTGTACTATATTTTAGAAACTAGATATAAGAATTTCTGTAACTTTACTTTGGATAATAAATTATTCTTATTCTTATGTTTATAACAATATCAATATTCTATTTTTATTAATGCGTTGTTTTCCTACCTTAACTTAATGTAATTTTAATTACTTACATATATCTCTTAACCATATTTATACATTCTGTCTGCCTTATACATTTTAATTGCAAGTATTATACATAACTCTATGTACAATCTTACAGTACATTTCAAAGCTTATTTAATATTTATAAATGCGTAGACACATTATATAAACACTAGCACTATTCGTTTGAAAGAGTTAGAGCTCGCGAAGGGCATGCAACGCTATTTATTTATTTATATAGTAGAACCATATCACATTAATATTATAAAAGCGAAAGTTTGTGAGTGTGTATGTTTGTTACATCTTAACGGCTAAACGGCTGAAGCGATATAAATAAAATTTGGTATGGAGTTAGTTGACACCCTGAATTAACACCTAGGTTATACCAAATTTATAAAATTAAGTAAAACCGCGGGGCACCGTTAGTTATACATAAAACAATTACAAAGTTTTGCATCTGATATGCATAACAATTACGGTGTACATAACATTCACCTACTAGAAATTAATTTATTATAGAAGTTTCTTTGACATGCATGGAATGAACAACTAAAAACAATTATTATGTGTAACAATTATTAAAAAACTAGGAATTTAATATGAGGCAAAAGCGTTCACCAGCTTATTTTCTCAGTCTCCATTGAGACTCGCCGCCGCCGTGAGCGATATTCGGCTTGGAGGACACCGTAGCCTAGTTGGTAGTGCTCCTGCTTACGAAGCTGGTGGTCCTGGGTTCGAATCCCGGTAAGTGCAAATATTTGTGTGATGAGCACGAATATTTGTTTCTGAGTCATGGATGTTTTCTATGTATTTAAGTATTTATATATCTATATAAGAATGTATATCGTCGCCTGGTACCCATAGTACAAGCTTTGCTTAGTTTGGGGCTAGGATGATCTGTGTGACATTGTCCCCAGATATTATTATTTTTAGTCAAGCGCGCGTTAAGAAGTTTTTGTTCAAAATATAACTACATTTAAACCGTTTGTATTCCCAATCAAAGCACATTTCTAACTACCCTCATTCGAAAGTGGAATGATAGCATTTGAATCAATGTTAGTATTTCATCTAGAACATGGATATTCCTGTTTCTGATGCACGTTTCGTTGCGATCTCTCTTGGTACTATAATGACTTTTCCGTGACTTGCTGACATTACAGGTCATCAGCTAGCGAATAAGGCCAGCTCTCTCAAACGTAAATATATGCGTCTTGACTGGGTTGTAGATATATCCTACTTATGTTGTTTAATAGACGGGCGTGATTGGTAAATGCTTGCCTTTCATGCCGCAGGTTATGTGTTCTATTCCAGCCAGGGCAGATATTTGTGTTTACGAACATGTCTGTTTGTACTGAGTCTGAGTTTCATTATCTATACAAGTATGTATTTACAAAAGCAAAGTAGTATAAGTATGTAGTATATCAGTTATCTGGTTTCCATAGTACAAGGTCTGTTATTCATCATCATCATCATAATATCATTTCTTTTTTTACGGGACTAGTCCCTCCCTCTTACCCAACACGGCAACTCCTGTAAGCCAGGATCAACAGTGACACACAATGAAATTACACTGAGCGGTGAAGCTCAGGCATGTCCCGGGGAATCACTTTAACTGTCTTGGATTCCGCAACGAGTTTAATCAGAAAGAGAAAAAGGAGGAGTTAGAAAATAAATAGTTCCACTTCCCTCCAGAGCAAAGCGGGAGACAGAATAATGTAAAGAGGCTATAGCCTCATAAAATGAGAGATTTGCAACTAGAGAAGCCAGCTGCAAAAGCACCGCGGATCAAGTTAAGGGTCCTACGGGAGCTGTTATATTTGATGATCTATGACCATCATAATATCAGCGACGTACACTGCTCTTCAAAGGGCTCTCCCAAGGACCCCACAATGGCCGTTGTTGCACTGCCCGCATCCAGCGGCTTCCCGCGACCCTTGCTAGATCGTCGGTCTACCTTGTAGGGGGCCTACCTACGCTGCGTCTTCTGGGGCGTGGTCGCCACTCGAGGATAGGTCGCAGGTCTGTTATTACAAGCCCGCATTTAGTTAGGGGTCGCAGATAACTTGACTATTGCGTGTAGCTCAGATGATGAATGAAAACACAGATTATGTTTCGTATGGCCATTGCCACTCCCCATCCCCCTCCGAGCAGGAGTTCCTCAAGGTTCCGTCATTTCCCCACTACTGTTCTCGCTCTACACCAGCGACATTCCTATCCCCAAAAAGGCCCAGGAAACTCTGGCAGGAGACCGAGTAGCATCAGCGATAAGACATACCATGTGTCTATGCTAATTCGTGTTGTCGTGGATAGATAGATACATTTTATTGCAACAAATCATAACCAATAAATGTTGACGCAGCTTCAAGGCAATGTGGCAGATATAAGTTGAAGGTATATCAGCCACATTATAATAATAATAATACCCTGGGACATTATTTACACACAGCTATCTGATCCCAAACTAAGCAGGGGCTCTACCGGCTAAGTCGCCGAACATCGTCGTAGAGCCCCTGAGCTTTTGGAAACCAGATAACTGATGTAATACATATATTACTTTTCTTTTCTAAATACATACTTATATAGATAATTACACCCAGACTGAGGACAAACAGACATGTTCATGCACACAAATATTTGTCATGATTGGGAATCGAACCCACGACCTCTGGCGTGAAAAGCAAGCATTTGCCAACCACGCCAACAGGCCCATCATATTGTCTTGAAGCTGCGTCAACATTAGATCAATTCCAGTCTACTAAACTAACTAACAATTACATTTGGTTAACTTAGAGTTATAACACTCAAACCTCATTTTGTTAGTAAAATAAGCTAATATTTAAATAAATGCAAGTGCTCTGAGTGCCCCTTTTGTGCATTTCATAAATATTCATTGTTCCATAGGTCGGCATTACCGAGGGCATTGCTCTGGTTTTGTTGCTAACCATCTCAGGAACTGGCTTTGTGAGGGGGGCGATATCACAAATTAATAAACAGGGTTGGAGGCATCGTCCAGTTTTTGCTGGGTGTGGAAGGCAAGTATCTATCAACCTGCCAGCTGGCCCATTAAATAATGAAATTTTTACGGTCACCGTAGCCTAGTTGGTAGTGCTCCTGCCTACGAAGCTGGTGGTCCTGGGTTCGAATCCCGGTAAGTGCAAATATTTGTGTGATGAGCACGAATATTTGTTTCTTGGTCATGGATGTTTTCTATGTATTTAAGTATTTATCTATCTATATAAGTATGTATATCGTCGCCTGGTACCCATAGTACAAGCTTTGCTTAGTTTGGGGCTAGGATGATCTGTGTGACATTGTCCCTAGATATTATTATTATTATTATGCCAGATGGCCCATCAAATACTGAAATTTATTCTGCACTTGGGTATTGACATACACTTATACTTGTCAAGCCACCCCATACCATCCCGTGGATGTCGTAAAAGGCGACTAAGGGATACACCAGGTAATCGGGCAGCAGCGCCACCTGTGTACTAGCTACCATGAAACTGCAGTCGCTAACTTGCATGTCAAGCATGACTACGGCAAACCCCTCCAAAAGGTAACCTTATACATATATCAGGCTGATATACAACATGTAACTTAATTAACGCACTTCCAGAAAATAGTTTGTTCAGATTCGTTTATTGCATCGGTTTATATCATTTTTAATATAGGTAAAAAATTACCTATTCCAAAATAATTTAAACTACGGAAATTATTGTTATATTAACCCTGTACAGTCAAAACAAATGAAATGGACCGGAAGTCAAAGTAATAAGAATTTTAAATCGCAGTTTTATTAGTATTTAGTAAATAACAATGCATATACATGTTAAGTAAAAAATTCTGTGTTTGTATTATGATTAGGACAATACCCCCCCCCCCCCCCCCATGTTCTAATCATAATACATTATATAATATATATTATATAATCATAATACATTATATAATTTAGTAAATAACAATGCATATACATGTTAAATTAAAAAATCTGTGTATAGCCCCCCCCCCCCAAAGGGGGGGGGGGCTTTGTCCAGCTGTGGGCGTCTTCCGGCTGATATGATGATGATAATGATGTATGTACTTAACTACTATTTTAAAATTTAGTACTAGAACTAATAAACTGACTAATATATTTACCAATCATACTCTAAATCTTGAAAATAAGTTCCATGTCTAGAATATATTTGCATCAATTACCATTAGTCGCAATAGTTATACAATGGCTTGCCTTATTTAAGCGCCTCCATATCAGTCGGAGGTGTAAATGGTATTCATAAAAACAATGGCGTCCTTAAACGTGTATAAAGTTATTTAGTTATTCATATACTTACCTAAAGTAACCGACATAGCTGTAAGAATTGCCAAGCTGAAGTGGCAGTAGGCAGGGCACGTAGCTCGTAGAGCCGACGGCTGCTGGGGCAGAAATAATTATAATAATAATATATAGGGACAATGTCACACAGATCATCCTAACCTCAAACTAAGCAAAGCTTGTACTATGGGTACCAGGCGACGATATACATACTTATATAGATAGATAAATACTTAAATACATAGGAAACATCCATGACTCAGAAACAAATATTCGTGCTCATCACTCAAATATTTGCACTTGCCGGGATTCGAACCCAGGACCACCAGCTTCATAGGCAGGAGCACTACCAACTAGGCAACGGTTACCGTCAAAAAAAGAAAAGTTCTCGAGTGGCGACCACGAACCGGAAGACGCAGCGTGGGCAGGCCTACAAGATGGACCGATGATCTTGTGCGGGTCTCTGGAAATCGCTGGATGCGGATGGCGTTTGTTCAGCAGTGGACGTGTTTCGGCTGATATGATGATATTTACTTGTTAAAACTTGACTTTATAAATAAGTAAGTTGGTGAACGACAGTTAAAAAAACATGCGGCGCAGTAGTTCGGGACTGCTGATAGTAGTGAAAACATTTTTTTCATTTCTCATACTCGCAAAGTATTGTTTATTTGATCCGAGTAGCGAGTGGAAGATGCTATTTTCCACCTTTGGGCGCTAAAGTCTTATAACTAAAAGTAACTTAGAACTTAGCTCATCAACTAATACTTTGTTAATCCAAGAGGAAACTATAGGTCTTTAAGTTAAAAAATGAAATATTTAAGTTCTTCTGTATGACCGTTTGTTTCTTACCAAAATAAATAAATAAATAACTCAAAGGTTAGGCAGTCGGCTGTAAAAAACGTGAAAACTATTTTTTCATTTCTAATCTAAATAAATACTAATAACGTAATTTTGACTGCCTCGTTGGTCTAGCGGTACCGTGTTCACCCGCAGAGAACGAGGTCCCGGGTTCAAATCCCGGGTCGGGATAAAAAGTGATTTTAGGATTTTTCCATATAAATAAATTTCTCTGCATCAGGCCGAAGTCTGGAAGTTGGCGGTATTACACCCCTGTGCCTCGGAGAGCACGTAAAGCCGTCGGTCCTGTACCTGACCTCTTTCCGGCCGTGTCGCTAGTCGTCCCATCGGATCATGAAAGTGATGGAATAGAAAGTGCCCCTGTGTTTGCGCACACACTTGTGCACTATAATATGTCCTGCGCAATGGACTAATCTCCATTAAATAAATAAATAAAAAAGGTTTTTATTCACGTAGACTTTAAAAAAGCGCTTGTAAATAGTCAGAACATGTTTGTAGTAATATAGTTGTATACATTAGATATTATTTCTAGTAACATAGATATTTAGGTACATCTTGTATGAAAACATTTATAAAATTTATTTTATTACAGAAATGATATTTAGCTAGCTCCTATCAAGTTATTGTCAAGAGATTATGTTTAATTATCTAGTTTAAGTCTAATATTTTTACTACATATTGTCAATGGTTCTGTCTATATTAAAGGTATTATTATTATGACGGACCTTGTGTTAATAACGACGGTCGCGCTTTAATGCTACCACCGGATCCAATGCGCCCCAACTGAGAAGACCCAGCGAAACAAACTCAGTGGGTTCATCTACTACCGGTTTCAACACGACCCAGTTGAGACGGTCCGGCGAAACATACTCAAGCGGGCATGAACACGGGATTTGGTCCAATTAGAGTAATTATTTAGTAGGCAAACACAATATATGCTCGATCGGTTGTCTGAATGCTTATTATTTTAGATTATATTTAGGTATACAAAAGAAAAACTTCGAAACAATAACATTATTCATTTTGAGACAGAGTCAATAATTTTAAATTAAGTATATGATAGCAATCATTTACAGATAGATTGAGAATGGCCGCCGTGGTCGAAATTCGGCCGAGAAGACATCATACTAATAACTTTGTATATGTACTAATAACGCACAGAGGTATATGACGTGTCGGTTGGCGTGGTTGTTAAATACTTGCCTTTCACGCCGCAGGTCGTGGGTTCGATTCCCACCCAGGACAGTTATTTGTGTGCAAGAACATGTCTCTTTGTTCTGAGTCTGGGTGTAAATAGCTATATAAGTATATATTTACAAAAGATAAGTTATATATGTAGTACCTATACCAGTTATCTGGTTTCCAAAGTACAAGATCTGCTTAGTTTTGGATCAGATGGCCGTGTGTAAATAATGTACCAGTATATCAGTTTTAGTGTTTGTAATAATTGTGGGATACAGGTTAACTTTGCTTACATATATATTGAAAATAAGTAGGTGTATTAAAAATCAAAGTATTTAGGGTAACTGGTCATAAGCCAGGTACTATATATAACCAATACTTAATAATAGTATCCTGGGATATTATTTACACATGGCCATCTGATCCCAAACTAAGGAGCGCTTATACTATGGACCAGATAACTATATTCTTTTGTAAATATATACTTATATACATAATAACACCCCGACTCAATACAAACAGACATGTTCGTGCAAACAAATATCTGTCCTGTATAAAAATTAAAAAAAAATCTAATCTAGAACATTCTAGCGCTGTACCAAAAGCAACGAAATCCCTTAGTGGTATTAGGGTTAGAAGCCCGAACGTGACAATATGTAGTGTATCAGTTACATAGTTTACATAGTACATACAAGCTCTGCTTAGTTTGGGATCAGATGGCCGTGTGTGAATAATGTCCCGGGATATAATCTGTATTTTCACCACAATATCTTCGTTTTAGCCAATATTAATCAGCCTCATGGCTATATCTAATAGATAAATAATCTTAATTACTGCAAAGTAATCAACACAAAATTTGATGAAACCTTCGAGCGAAAGATCGTATCACAAAATGGAGTCGAGGCTCGTAGTAAATAATAGAGCCAATTAACTTACTTTGTATTATAACCTCAATAAAGTTAATTACAGGAAGTATCGACCACTGATTTACAGCCTCACGGTACAATTGTAGGTACCTACTAAAAATACATCTTAGCTTTCATATCCAGCTGTTTTAGTACTAGTTCTCGGCGTAGCGTAGGTAGAGTCATTCTGCGGGTTTCGGGATTCGTAGCATAATGTGCACTGATTGACTACCTCGTTGGTCTAGCGGTAGCGTGTTCACCCGCAGAAAACGAGGTCCTGGGTTTAAATCCCGCGTCGGACCAAATAGTGATTTTGGGACTTTTCTGTAAAAAGAGCGATTGCTAAGGAGTCTGGGAGTTGGTGGTATTATTCCCCAGTGCCTCGGAGAGCACGTAAGGCCGTCGGTCCTGTACCTGACCTCTTTCCGGTCGTGTCACTAGTCGTCCCACTGGATCATTATAATCATGTGTGTTGACTCAGAACAACTCAATCCCAAGCACTTTTGTCACTTAAATAATAAGAAATTTTGTAATATGTCCTGCTACACTATTGGGCTTTAATAATTCTTTTTAATTTATTCGTAGACAATTGTATGGTACACAAACCCTGGGAAGACTCTAAAGCCAAATTGGAGACCTAGACTCTCGCCCAGAAACGTACCAACGCCTCATTGACTTTCCTAATACTACATGTTGTTAATATTGAAGGTGACCTCTAACATCAAGTAATAATTTTCCGGCGTTTATTCGCGCATTCAAATTTACATACTTATTGTTATGTAAAACGAATAGCTAAAACTAACCACAGGTTAGTTAGATCTATACTTAGGTAATATTTTATGTAAGGACGTTGTACAGACGCCAGCACATCAAGCTACCCCAATCTGTCAAATTTCCCCAATTGAAAGTGAACCTTATGCTTAAGTGACAGAGTTGAAAATCTATAAAAGAAATTTTTCAGCTTGGGGTAGCTGGATGTGCTGGCGTCTGTACATAGGTATGTCTTTAGAAGTCGGAGGAAGGACGTATTTTTTGCGCGTTATTACATAGTGTTAGGTAACTATATGTTTCTGTTTATGTTGAAAAACAAGGTCGTAAAGTTATTTGATAGGCTTCTTTGTGCGTCTAATTTTGATATCTGGTAAAAATGAGTGGCGCTTGAAGATTAAAACCCAAGGCCAGTTTATTATACAACATGTAACTTAATTAACGCACATGCTGAAAATTTTCTTATTATTATTGATTATTCAAACACATTTACAACACCTTTAAAGAGAATTCCAAAGCGATATTGTAAGCTATATGAAACATAATAATTATATCTTAATAGTATTAGACTACTATATGGCACTGTTTACAATCCAACTTTGTGCAACTTCTGCAAATTTCGGCTGGCTACAGTTATATATATCCACTTCCATGGCTATTATATTAATGAGCCGTATGGCGCGCGACACAGGGGCAAACTTAAGAAGGTTCGTCCTCGGAACTGGTGGGCAGAGTGTGGAAGGGCGGCGGCGTTTACCCACGTAATCAGTAGGGGCGCACAGGCGCAACTCCTCCAGCAAATAGTTTGTTCAGAATCGTTTACTGAATCGATTTATATCATTTTTAATATAGGTAATTTTTTACTCCATAAATAATTAAAACGGAAATTATTGTCATATTAACCTTGTACAGTCAAAACAAATTGAAATGGACTGTAAGTCGAAGTAATAAGTCATTTAAAATCGCAGTTTTATTAGTAATCATACAAATTCCATCATTCAATACAAAATAAAGAAAAATAAACTTTATTCCAAGAAACTAATTTAGGAAATAACAATACATATACATGTTAAATAAAAAAATCAGTGTATGTATTATGATTACAACATAATATTGTAATTTGGGGTGTTTGAGGGTGTGCGTTAATTACGTTACATGTTGTATATCGCCAGTATAGTTATATTGTTTTTGTTAGTCATACTGACTGCTTAGCCAGAGATAGTTTATAGTTTAGTTTATTTATTCGTAAACAGGTTAACATTTCATATTCTTATTAACAATTTCATATAATATAACACAACACATAAATACATAACAATATAACACATCAATAATAAGTAAAAATAAAACATTTAAGTGGTTACCCCTTACAGGTTTTCACACCACTTTCTCATTTACTCACGAACGGGACGAAACGACGTAAAAGTCTCATTCGCCCTGAGCAGATCTCCAGAACCCATTCAATGGCTTCAGGAGATCAGATTATGAAAAGAAGTCAGTTATTAAGAACACCTTAGTATACTTAGTTTTCAGTAAGTACTATATTAGTCGTATTATGCACACACAGTTCCAAAAACTTCTACTATTCCCGTCAGCTGTACAATATTAGCTTCCCAGTACAATATTAACACGATTCTAACTATATTTCTAGTCACCACATCGCTATGAGTCAACCTCTACATATTGTTTTCGGCTTAGTATGTAGTTACAGTCTAACCCCTGCGTACTAAACAGAGATAAATAGAGAAATTAGTTATTAAGAGCACCTTAGTATATTTTTTCGGGACTAGTTCCTCTCAATTACCCACCACTGCAACATTTGTAAGCCAGGTTCAACAGTGGCACACAATGTAATGACACTGACCGGTAAGGCTCAGGCATGTCCCGGCGAATCGCTATAACTGTCTTGGATCCCGCAACGAATTTAATAAGAAAGAAACAAGGTGGAGTTAGAGTCAATAGTTAATAGTTCCACTTATCTCCAGAGCAAAGCGGGAGACAGAATGATATAACGAGGTTAAAGCCTAATAAAACAAGACAAGCCAGCTGCAAAAGCACCGAGGATCAATTTTAAGAGACCTAAGTGAGCTGTTTTATTACAATTTTGATCCAAAAGTTCTATAATTCCCGTCAGCTGTACAATATTACCTTCCCAGTACAATATTAACACGATTCTAACCATATTTCTTCTCCACACGACCTCTACATTACCGCATCGCTATGAGTCAATCTCTATACATTGTTTTCGGCTTGTCTGCAGTTATAACCCAGCTGCAAAAGCACCGAGGATCAATTTTAAGGGTCCTAAGTGAGCTGTTTTATTACAATTTTTGTCCAAAAATTGCTACGAATCCCGTTAATTGAATAATATTAGTGGCCCAGTACAATATTAACACGATTCTAACCTAATTTCTTATCCACACGACCACTACATCACCGCAACGCTATGAGTCAACCTCTATACATTCTTTTCGGCTTGAGACGACTTGTATGTAGTTATTGTCTAACCCAGCTAAAAAAGCACCGAGGATCAATTTTAAGGGTCCTAAGTGAGCTGTTTTATTACAATTTTGATCCAAAACTTCTATAATTCCCGTCAGCTGTACAATATTACCTTCCCAGTACAATATTAACACGATTCTAACCATATTTCTTCTCCACACGACCTCTACATCACCGCAACGCACCGCTTTGAGTCAACCTCTATACATTGTTTTCGGCTTGTCTGCAGTTATGACCCAGATGCAAAACCACCGCGGATCAATTTTAAGGGTCCTAATTTTTGTCTAAAAACTGCTACAAATCCCTTTAATTGTACAATATTAGTGGCCCAGTACAATATTAACACGATTCTAACCATATTTCTTCTCCACACGTCCTCTACATCACCGCAACGCTATGAGTTAACCTCTATACATTCTTTTCGGCTTGTATGTAGTTATAGTCTAACCCAGCTGCAAAAGCACCGAGGATAAATTTTAAAGGTCCTAAGTGAGCTGTTTTATTACAATATTGATCCAAAAGTTCTAAAATTCCCGACAGCTGTACAATATTACCTTCCCAGTACAATATTAATACGATTCTAACCATATTTCTTCTCCACACGACCTCTACATTACCGCATCGCTATGAGTCAAACTCTATACATTGTTTTCGGCTTGTCTGCAGTTATAACCCAGCTGCAAAAGCACCGAGGATCAATTTTAAGGGTCCTAAGTGAGCTGTTTTATTACAATTTTTGTCCAAAAACTAATACGAATCCCGTTAATTGTACAATATTAGTGACCCAGTCCAATATTAACACGATTTTAACCATATTTCTTCTCCACACGACCTCTACATTACCGCATCGCTATGAGTCAACCTCTATACATTGTTTTCGGCTTGTCTGCAGTTATAACCCAGCTGCAAAAGCACCGAGGATCAATTTTAAGGGTCCTAAGTGAGCTGTTTTATTACAATTTTTGTCCAAAAACTAATACGAATCCCGTTAATTGTACAATATTACCTTCCCAGTACAATATTAACACGATTTTAACCATATTTCTTCTCCACACGACCTCTACATCACCGCAACGCTATGAGTCACATTGTTTTCGGCTTTGTATGCAAAGGTATACAGTACTACCTACAGATGTATCTGGTGTATGTATGTATGAGCTATTGTTACATTGGAAAGTCGCAACGGGATACCTTTTGTTACAATTTTAATACTCTCATCCGCTTGTTAGAACAATTTCAAATAGGAAAATGTACTCGTAATGCTTAGAATATTTTTACCTGATATAGTGTAAATAAAATCCGTGAGCCGGACTCGCGCACGAAGGGTTCCGTACCATCATCTATAAAAACGAGCAAAAATATTCATGTTTTTTTGTATGGGAGCCCGCCTAATTATTTATTTTATTTTTAGTATTTGTTGTATAGCGGCAACAGGTATACATAATCTGTGAAAATTTCAACTGTCTATCACGGTTCATGAGATACAGCCTGGTGACAGACGGACAGACCGACAGCGAACTCTTTATAATAAGATCCTGTTTTACCCTTTGGGTACGGAACTCTAAAAACTAATGTGCTCTAGACTACATGAATGAAATAAAACTTGGAAAAAACGAAACGTAACTGACTATGAAATACATCACGACTCACTCGCAAAATTAAAATCAAAAATTTTTAACTGTCTGCTAGATATATGTTAACCTTGTACCCTGCGGTTTTCTTTCTTTTTTGTGTTATTATTGTTATTATTATTTTTTTCATGTTTACCATTTGTTCTGTTCTACATAATTATGCGTAATGCAGTCTTAGGTTAGCTTACTATTCCATCTTTTTGTTAATTACCCTTGTGGTGTTTACCTATAAGTGATTGTTACACTGCTACTTGTATCATATATTTGTTATCTTGTGTACTGTTGGTGTAAACAATTGTCGGTGAACCAAATAAATGAAAGAAAGAGAGAAAGAAAATGTGCGCTCGCACTTCTCTCCCTTGGCTCTACAGTAAATATACGACACTTAATCACTTAACTCTCTCCTTTATATCTTTACTAACTTTTATCTCCCTCTGAATGTCCGTTCGCCTCGTCGAATTACACTCTTCGTAACGTTCTCGTCACGCATTCCCTTTTAAGCTTGCGTAAAAAAAGTTGTATTTCAAAAAGAAAGAAATAAAGAAAATGTGTGCTCGCATATCTCTCTTATCCCTCTAGTAATATAATAATAATAATATCTAGGGATAATGTCACACTGATCATCCTAGCCCCAAACTAAGCAAAGCTTGTACTATGGGTACCAGGCGACGATATAGAAGAAGAAAATACATTTATTCAGTAAACATAAATGTATTTTCATATACATACTTATATAGATAGATAAATACTTATATACATAGAAAACAACGAAGTAATGCTCGTATACTAAAAATTACAATCCTACTAATATAATAAACGTGAAAGTTTGTAAGTATGGATGGATGGATGTTTGTGACTCTTTCACGTCAAAACTACTGAATATATTTTAATGAAACTTTACAATAATATAGCTTATACATTAGAATAACACATAGGCTACAATTAACAAAGATATTGTGTGAATTGTCTAAAATATGACGATAAGTGTCAAGTAAGTAGGAACAAATCTACCATCTGCAAGCTATTCCGGCGTGCACTGCCAAAGCCGCTAGATGCACACATCCTACTAATATTATAAATGCGAAAGTTTGTGAGTATAGATGTATGCTTGTAGTCTATATTATCATTATTATTGCAATATTGTAACTACATCTACATCAGGTTAATGCCCCGTATATTTGCTAAGGAACTCGCTCTCAAACTCAAGTTCACGCCCCCCAGCGTCGTAGCATATGATTAACAAACCAGTACACTTGTACCAAACTACCCTCGGGGTGAACATAAATAATTCTAGATGGAGCACTTAGATGCTACATATATTTTATGTAGGGTTGCCAACTTTCTTTTACTAGAAATAAAGTACATATATTCAGGTCAATGAAGAATGTTAAACATTTATCTAAAAAAATGTGTAAGATAAAAGAATAATATTAATATTATTCGTTTATCTTGCAGTAGCCTTATCATTTTGTACTTCTTTATTTCTGCTTCTTATCCGTCTAAATGTTGTCTGAAAGAGATCGCTGACTGCGATAAGACCGCCTATTGTACAATTGCCCTTCAATGTTTCCTATATTGTTTTATCTGTAATGGGTGTGCAATAAAGAGTATTTATCTTTTTAAACAGTCTTTTAGGAGAATGGACAGTATTTTATTTATTTACTAGCTGTGCCCCGCGGTTTTACCTGCGTTAAATTTTATAAATTATCGCAGCTCCTCCCCCGTAGGTGATATCGTAATAATATGCAGCCTATATGTTGACCCGACCTCTTAGTAAATTATATTCATGCTAAATTTGAAGTAAATCCATGTAGTACTTTTTGAGTTTAGCCCGGAAATACATACAGACAAACGGACAAACCGACACAAGTTCTAAAAACTATATTTTTCGATTCGATATCAATTGTAGATCACGCCTCAAGTATCCTAATATAAAAAAATATTCAATGTACAGTTTTGACTTTCCTACGATTTTATTATATGTATAAATTGTTTTAAATACATATTTTTTGAGCTTTTCGCACAACTAAGTAAGTTGTCGTCTAACATTGTCGTTCAGAAACTCATTGTTATTTGTATGTGGGTGCGCTGCACTGAGCAGTGAACGCCCTCTGACTAAATAAATGTAAACAGTATTTTGTATACTTTATTTTTGTTCAACAGTAAAAAGTATAATTTAGTGCAAAACACATTTTTTTTAAAGACAACACCCGCACTAGGGAATCTAATCCCTGCGTCGCGGGGTACTTTACAAACATATAATAGACGGACACAAATTACATTTAGACTTAGAACAACTATTTATGGGTCACACAAATAGTTGTCCGGCCCGGGACTCGAATATGACACGAAGTGGCGAGCCGACTGTCTTACCACATGTGCAAAACAGTATAGTTGGCAACCCTAATTGTAAGGTTGTTGGCAGAGAATCTTGTATTTAAACTTTGCCATTTCCTCCATATATATCAAGTGAACAAGATTGTTTAATTGATATAAACTTATGAGGAATTTACAAACAAGTATTTGGAATCAGTTTTATGGCTTTTTTTGACGGGCCTGTTTGACGGCGTGGTTGGCAAATGCTGGCTTATCACGCCGCAGGTCGTGGGTTCGATTCCCACCCAGGACAGATATTTGTGTGCATGAACATGTCTGTTTATCGTGAGTCTGGGTGTAATTAACTATATAAGTATGTATTTACAAAAGAAAAGTAGTATATGTAGTATATCAGTTATCTGGTGTCCATATTACGAGCTCTGCTTAGTTTGAGATCAGATGGACGGTGTAAATAATGTCCCAGGATATTATAATTATTATTCCCATACTTTTTTGACACCTTAAATTATTGTGCATTTAATTGACTGCACGTGTGGCGCAGCGGCTAAGACAGTCGCCTCGCCGCTTTGTGTCACGGGTTCGAGTCCCGCGCTGGACAACTATGTATTTGTGTGACCCATCAATAGTTGTTCTGATCCTGGATGTAATTTGTGTCCGTCTATTATATGTTTGTAAAGTACCCCGCGACACAGGGTTTGTATTCCCTAGTGCGGAATCGTCTTTAAGAAAAAAAAACAATATTCCTATGATGACTTATCTATGTCAAAGAACCAATCTAACATGTTGTTTCTTCAAATGAATGACCTTAATTTCACCGGAAGGACATTATTACACGGATAATTATCCAGTCCAAGTTCCAGCAGCTCAGCTACAGAGTCCGTCAACCAAATCGTGTCACTATGTCTCGTGTCACTATGTCACCTGTCACACATAAATAACTAAATATCAAATGTCAGTACCAAACCTTGATCTTGCGATGATATATAGAACATTTTGATATCTTTATGGGATCTATCAATGAGAGACAGTCTTGTTACAGCCAGAAACTGTTGCATCCGTTTGATATGACATCTAACTGATATATGGATCGAAACTTCAAAGGAATGTACTGCCGTTTGATCAGTGATGTTTGATCTATTTAGTAATGAAGAAAGATCTTGATAATCTATTTTGGTGGGGATAGGAATATAATAAAATAGTGGGAGTTTCGTTTGTATTATGTTACTTATGATGCGAGTGTTGGTTATGCAGAAATCGGATCATAATATCCTGGAACATTAAATACATATAAATAAAAAAGGTTTTTATTCACGTAGACTTGAAAAAAGCGCCTGTAAATAGTCGGAACATGTTTGTAGTAATATATAATTATTTATGGTTACATAGGATATTTAGGCACACGGATTGTATGAAAAAATTTACAATAACATTTATTTTATAATAGTAATGATATATTCACTCACGGCCATCTGATCCCAAACTAAGCAGAGCTTGTACTATGGAAACCAGATCAGAATATATAATATATGTAATATATCAGAACCAGATAACTGATATATTACATATACTACTTTTCTTTTGTAAATCCATACTTATATGGATAATTAAACCCGGACTCACGACAAACATGTTCATATCCACAAATATCTGTTCTAGGTTGAAATCGAACCCACGTGCTGCGGCGTGAGAGGCAAGAATATACTAATCACTTTTGCTAGTATTAAAATAACTTACATGCCATATGCCATAATGTGGGAGGGTCTCCACCGCTTAGTTGTTGACATCCCATTATGCCGTACGAAGCGCTTTGCTCCCTCCTTCATCATACGCACGGCTAAGCTGTGGAACACCCTCCCGAACGACGTGTTTCCAGACTCATATAACATAGGTTTATTCAACAGGCATCTTATGAGTGCGCGCGGTCCACCTTAGACCACATGTTCATTTACCATCAGGTGAGATCCATCCAGCATAAAAAAGTTATATGCCATAATCGCCACGCTTAGCAGACGATCCCAGTATGATCATCAGTGCTCAGAGAGACGCTTCTGCTCTGGGGCTCTACCTCCTCTATCCTGGGTGAGAATCCAACCCACGACCTGGGGCTCTACCGGCTAATTCGCCGAACATTGATTTCTTAAATGGCGTTCAAATAAATAAAGGTTAAAAATGACTTAATCAATCGTTAAATCAGCTTCAACGTTGACAATCGATTCTGGACCATTTATGACGTCACATGTGCTCACGGAAGCCGATTTAACGATTGATTAAGTCATTTTTAACCTTTATTTATTTGAACGCCATTTAAGAAATCGAAGTTCAGCGACTTAGCTTCCTGATGGTGGAAAAGAATGTGACGCCAACTCGGATGCCAAACGCAATAACGTAGTATGACAAACCCCTCCAAATAGAAACCTTTGGGGGAGGCCTATATCCAGCAGTGGACGATATCAGGCTGGTGATGTGTGGTATTTCATCATCATCATATCAGCCGAAAGACGTCCACTGCTGGACAAAGGCATCCCCCAAAGATCTCCACAATTGCCGGTCTTGCGCGATTCGCATCCAGCAGTTTCCAGCGACCCGCACAAGATCATCGGTCCATCTTGTAGGGGGCCTGCCCACGCTGCGTCTTCCGGTTCGTGGTCGCCACTCGAGAGCCCCAGCGGCCGTTGGCTCTACGATGTTTGTTGCTATTCGAATCCAGCTGTTTCCAGCGACCCGCACAAGATCTTCGGTCCATCATATTTTTTCTCTTATAGTAAATTTAATTATGCAACATTTTTAAGTGTTTCTAGACATTTAACTAAGAGCCTTTAACTACAGAAGTATATTATTAGTTTGCTGTTTAATTACGTGGTATATTCAACCTAACCGTAAAACTGGTAACGGGTAAGCAGGGTGTTATTAACACTTAAGTGTTAGAGATAACTGCATTTCTAGGAAAATCAGCCATTTTTAGAATGGCTCAATGTCGCATGTCTGTGCAATAGTTAGTGTTTTAATAATTATACTGGACTGGTGGTCTAGTGGTAAGTGACCCTGACTTGTAAGCTAGAAGTTGTGGGTTCGATTCCCATCCGGGACAAATCTTTGTGTGATGAACACGATTGTTTGTTCTAAGTCTGTCTATATAATTACATACTTATATAGATAATTACACCCACACTCAGGACATACAGACAAGTTTATGCATACATATATCTGTACTGTGCTGAATTCGAACCCACGACCTGTGGCGTGCAAGGCAAGCATTTACAAACGACACCACGGGGCCGTCTTTTATATAAGATATATAGTTAATTAGGTTACAGATAAATAGTTTGAGTTAATATATAAAGTTAATATGAGTGGCCCCCCCCCCCCCCCCCCTTTAACTTCTAAAATAAGAGAATGATATAACTAAAAAAAATATATTATGATGTTCATTACCATGTAAACTAACAACGAAAATTGGTTTGAACGAGATCTAGTAAGTAGTTTTTTTTAATACTTCATAAATCGTAAACCGCAATTTACCTTTCATTTAATCAGCTAAAATACTTGCTGCTACGGAACCCTTATTGGGCGAGTCCGACTCGCACTTGGCCGGTTTTTTTAACCTTTATTTATTTGAACGCCATTGGGGCTGTATCGGCTAAGTCGCCGAACATCGTTTTCGTGAATGGCGACTTAGCCGGTAGAGCTCCTGGACTTCCATTGCAGCCCAACCTATCGGGTCCAATTCATAATCATACTCGTACTGTGAAATTCTGCGTGAAATTTTCACGGTAACATTCACGTCACGGTCACCATAGCCTAGTTGGTAGTGCTCCTGCCTACGAAGCTGGTGGTCCTGGGTTCAAATCCCGGTAAGTGCAAATATTTGTGTGATGAGCACAAATACTTGTTTCTGAGTCATGGATGTTTTGTATGTATATAAGTATTTATCTATCTATATAAGTATGTATATCGTCACCTGGTACCCATAGTACAAGCTTTGCTTAGTTTGGGGCTAGGATGATCTGTGTGACATTGTCCCTAGATATTATTATTATTCCAACTTATTTTCACATTTAATACATATTTATTCTTATAAAATCGATATATAAAAGAATAATACACAAATAAATACCTTAAAAAACAGAGCTCCCCCAGCGGCGAGGTTTGACGCCCTAGGCCGCCGGTGGTCAGGGCGACAGAGTGAGGAACCTCCTCACGATGCGCGCCGTTCCCATAATTGCCATATTATTATTATTAACATTGCTGACATATATCTGGAGTTCTATTTACGACAAGTTTGCATACAGCAAGCTACGTTCAAATCGGGAATTAGTCGTAGGTCGACGGTAACGCACGCGTTCGGCCTTGACACTTAGAAAGGTTCTTGATTAATAATAATAATATCCTCCTAGCCGAATTTCGGCCACGGCGGCCAGTCTCAACAGAGAATAGCCATCTGCGCTGAACATATTAAAGTGCTCAAGTGTGTGCGCAAACACAGGAGCACTTTCTATTCCATCACTCTCATGATCCGATGGTAAGCCTACCGCCAGGACCGACGGCTTTACGTGCTCTCCGAGGCACGGGCGTATAATACCGCCAACTCCCAGACTTCCGGCTGATGTTGAGAAATTTTTCTTTTTACAGAAAAGTCCCAAAATCACTTTCCGACCCGGAATCACCCGACCCGGAATTCGAACCCAGGACTTCGTTATCTGCTAGACCAACAAGGCAGTCATATATATAGCATACAGCTTGATTAATACCAAGGTTGGCAAGAACCTTTTGGGTAATGGCTCTGTAGATAATATTAGGTCTTTACCTATGAAATTGCCGTTCTGCAGTACTGGCCATTTCAAATCAAAATAATTTTTGTTTGGCTAAGAATTCTAATTTCAAATTAATTTTATTTTAAAAACATGGATTCTTTTTTCCAAAAGTAGTCATTTCTTTATTGATTAGTGTTACATTTTCATCGCATTTCAATCTTTTTCGTCATCATGGATACGTTAAAAATTCGAGTAATTATGGAATATGAGTACCGTCGTGGCAGTAACGCGGCACAAGCGGCACGCAACATCAACGACGTTTACGGAGCTAACACTACAAACCAACGCACCACCTGTTATTGGTTTGCTCGCTTCCGTTCTGGAAATTTCGACCTGAAAAATGAACCTCGCGGTCGTCCGAAGACTTTGGTCGAGAATGACGAATTAAAGGCGGTTGTGGAAGCGTCAAAACAATATTGGTCCATTTGCGTCAAATTGGCAAGGTAAAAAAGCTTGACAAATGGGTGCCCCACGAACTCAATGATCGCCAGCGCGAAGTA
Source organism: Pseudoips prasinana (assembly GCA_951640165.1). Lineage (NCBI taxonomy): Eukaryota > Metazoa > Arthropoda > Insecta > Lepidoptera > Nolidae > Pseudoips > Pseudoips prasinana. Next base: position 7,583,841 of record OX621259.1, on the reverse strand, counting down.
CGCGTCGAGACGTGCCTTGCACTGCTCAACAGACACACAAATGAAGGAATTTTGAACCGCATTGTTACCTGCGATGAAAAATGGATTCTGTTTGATAACCGCAAGCGCTCAGCAAGTTGGTTGGATCCTGGTTCAGCACCTAAACAATGCCCTAAACGAAAACTTACCCCTAGAAAAGTGATGGTCACTGTTTGGTGGTCTAGCGCCGGTGTGATTCATCACAGCTTCTTACCAAACGGGGTGAGCATTACTGCAGATGTGTACTGTGAAGAACTGAGCACAATGATGGAGAAGCTGGCGCATCTCCAACCAGCATTGGTCAATCGCTCGTCTCCGCTGCTCCTGCACGACAACGCGCGACCTCATACTGCACAGCAGACGGTCTCCAAGTTGCAAGAACTGGGGTTGGAAGCTCTCCGTCATCCGCCCTACTCACCAGACCTTGCGCCTACAGACTACTACTTTTTCCAGAATTTGGATAACTTCTTGGCGGGAAAAAAATTCAATACCCGAGAGGCAGTACAAAATGCCTTTGAAGAATTTGTTGCCTCCCGTCCAGCTGATTTCGCGATGGCGATGGCAAAGATGCATTGATTGCATGGGTGATTACTTCGATTAATACAAATAAAAAAATTCATGAAAAAAATTCGTTTAAATTTTTTCATACAAAACGGCAATTTCATAGGTAAAGACCTATTATTAATATAAGTTATCGGGAGAAACTGTTATTGGGTCACTTCTTTATCGGTTTAGGTTGGGGACTGAAATTGGGTATCGGGGTTGGAAGAAGTCACGCGATTTCTAGATATTTCATGAAGATAAATTGATGTTTCGTTTGGATGGTTTTCAATTTCATGCATGACAAACTTGTGCCCGGCAGATGCAATTGAATTAAATACTAAACTACGCAAATCTTACAAACATACATACTGACAGACTACAGACTCACGCCTGCATTCCAGAGGGGTAGGCAGAGAGGGTTTCCATTTGTCATTTGATCTTTGCACACCTCTTAAGCCTCGTTTACTGTGATTATATTCTTCATACATGCTCGCCGGTTTAGGGTACTTATGTCTTAAGAACCTCTCCGATTTGGTCAGTTCTACAAGGTCTTCCCCTTCCGGTTGACCCATTCACATAGGCCACGTATACTTCTTTTGTCAATCTTCTTTCTTCCTTCATTTTTACCTTAATATAGACAAAACCATTTTGATAAAATAAAATAAATAAAAATAAAATAATAAAAAAGCCTTTTATTTCTTGCTTGTTGGTGCTACAGATTCTAGTACAATAATTGCTATTGTACTAGAATCTGTAGCACCAACAAGCAAGAAATAAAAAACTTTTTTATTTTGCGCATGCAAAATTAATGACAATCTCAAATTGTATTATACTTTAATTTTAATTATTATACTATATTATGCTTAAAGTTACTGTTATTTTCATTTGAAGTCGTATGTATGTATATAATTCAAAAAAATATTACTTAATAAGATTTACAACATCAAGTAAGTTATATAGTTAGATAATTATTCAGTTAAAATCAAAATATGTTATATATTTATTAAAATTTTAATCATTATATATAATCAGGGTTTGTATTTTGTTGGCAAGAACCTTCTCCATAAAAGGTAAAGGTAATCCATGTTGATAAGGTGTAGTAAATTATATCTAAAATTAGAGTACCACTTCTGACCTGGCCTTCCTTGAGAACATCTCTGGTTGACACACGCCAAGGTAATACTTCTTATGCCAATCTTCTTTCATTCATTCTTTCCTAATGCCGAAACCATATCAGCATATCTTTTTCAATCTTTTACTACTCTTACATAGTATTTCGTATTCTGTGTTAAAAAGTAACTAAAATTTCTTCAGAAACGCCGAATTTTAAAAATGTGTATACAGCGCCTTAAAACGTTCATTTATTTAAATTAGTTCCATTAACAAGTATTAAGACCAATTAAGCTACATTTTAGCAATTATCCAATTTGATACTTGGGAAAATGGTTGCAGTAACAGTTTAAAGTTACAACAGTTTTTTTTTACCAATATCTATAAATATAGGTCATGATTTTGTGAAATATAATTAATCGTTTAGAAAATTATGGACATATATCGGGATTAATTTTTTAATCGAAATATTATGGAGTTTTAACGACTTAATGTTATCCCTTGTATACTTGTAATATTTCAGGTAAGTTAATATTTGGATACGATACCCTTTGATGCCGATGCGGAGCGCTTAATGAATTGGCTTTAGTTAGTTTATTTTAGTTTAGTTTATAGCATTATATGTAGTCAAAAGTTCTTATTTAATTTAATTTTAGATCTAGTTTCCATAAGATTTTATTATCTCGTTTTTCTTCTGTATTTATCAAGTTATAAACATAAATCAGTATCATATTTGGAGAGATATTAAGAGAGCGTCATACCCCGAGAACTCTATCAAACGCGTTGCTGAAAGCTAAGAGTGATAGTACCGTTAGATTTCCTTTCCATGCCAGTTTTATTTCCTCCGTATTATGAACCAGGGCTGAAGTCCTTGGAAAGAAAAGCTAGAATTGAAATAGGACGTAATCAGAGAAGGCTCGAAAGATTGGTCTTTTTGGCGAGGGCAATAACATAAACGTCTTTCTAAAGACACTAAGGATAACAGCAGAATTGAGGATATGGCAGGAAGGGTTTCCTCAAGGTTGGGAAGTATCATATTACGGGTGACATTATCAACATCCATGTATCGCTTTATATTACATAATCCAGATATTACCCTTGTAAATTGTTCTAAAGGTTTTACATATGACAAAACATATTTTTCAATTCCTTTTCAGATATTAACTTGTTAATATCATCATAAGTTGTTATAAGCTATTATTACTACAAAGTTTCATTGAAACCTGTACTATAGTTTTTGCGTTAAAGAACAACACACATCCATACATTCATTCTTTCGCATTTATAATATTAGGATTTTCTATATGTGAATGTTTTCTTTTTATGATCTTGGTACAACATACTATTTCTATGGAGTAGGTAATTTGCATATTAATAACACAGACAACAAAACATTGTTTTAAATTCATTTTCAGATATTAATTGGTTGATATCATTACCTATAAACAGTCTACTTTGCATACCAGTTTTAATTTCCGTTAACTAACTTATTAACACGATATTTTTAGTGCGTAATGGAACCTTCGAATTTAATTTTGGCTCTTTTTTATCGGGACTAGTCCCTCCCTTACCCACCACTGCAACTCCTGTAAGCCAGGATCAACAGTCACTATGAAATGACACTGAGCGGTGAGGCTCAGTCATGTCCCGGGGAATCGCTTTAACTGTCTTGGATCCCGCAACGAATTTAATCCGACAGAAACAAGGACGAGTTAGAAAATGAATAGTTGCACTTTCCTCCAAGCAAAGCGGGAGACAAAATTATGTAAAGAGACTAGAGCCTCATAAAACGAGCATTGCTACTAGAGAAGCCAGCTGCAAAAGCACCGAGGATCAATTTAAGGCTCCTAATTGAGCTGTGCCTCTAGCACGAGTTCCTGCAGTTTACTTACTCGATCACACGTACAGTTTCGTCCCATACATTGAGCACCAGAGTTTTAGTTCTTAATAGTTTCCGCGAGAGGCGCTGGTGCTCAATGTATGGGAGGAAACTGTACGTGTGATCGAGTAAGTAAACTGCAGGAACTCGTGCTAGAGGCACTGTTATATTTGATTCCAATAGTAGGTATGGCTAAAGTGTATATTAACCCTCTTATAAACGTCGGATTAACTCGAAATCTGATGTACTTATCAAGGGCCGATGAAAAATAAATATTTGAAATAATTGGACCCTTTATCCTCTCTAAGATAATCAGGATTAACGTTTTTTATTTTCAGCAAAATGTAGTATATTTTTTAATAAAATACATTTTTATTATTTTCCCGGTTTACTATTAATGCGTGTTTTTTACTTTATAAAATATTTATATATTGTTATACACGACGCCATAAATTGCTGATAACGAGGGTATTGTTCCTATCGCGGGCTGGCTAATTAGTGTTACAAGGATTATTCCAAGCAAGAAAATCTAAGTAGCGCTCTGGCATCATGAGGGTGATGTGGTGGGATTACTAATGTCAACACACCCGCATGATGTTAAAAACTTGTCCCAAAATTACAAATCAAAATTTTTAATTTAGCAATAACATTTGTCGGTTTTTTGGCAGCTAGATGATTAATAAGTTCATGTAATTATTTGTTAATCAACTACATAGTTGCCAAATAATCATGCTACAATTCAGTACCTATAACATCATATACTTTAAAATATGAGTATTGAAAATCCCGAAACAGTTAGTTTTAGGCACTTCGATGGCTGTTGCCACGGAGCGCTCGGTTCGCTCATTCGCCTCGCGCTGTTGGTGTTACAGATCTAACCTAACCTACTTTTCTGGCAGCAGTGTTTTCTCTGCGGCTCTCTTGTATATCAGTTATAGTTCATATTGCTTAAAGCTTTTACGAATTTGTTAGGTTTAGTTCGGCAAGCCTTTAGATATTTTTGCGGTTGATGACTTCATGCTAAATTGGTATGCTGGGATGGTGTGGGCATTTACAAAGGATGAATGAAAGAAGATTGACAAAAGAATTATGCCTGGCCTTTGTCAATGGGACAACCAGAGGACGAATACCTCGTAGAAAATTCTCTGATTAAATCGGAGATGTTCTCAAGAAAAGCTAGCTCGAGAAGTGCCCTAAACACTGAATATTAATACACAGTAAATGGGGCAAAAGAGGTGTGCAAAGATCGTGACAAATGGAAATCCCTTGTCTTTGCCTACCCCTCTGGGATGCAGGCGTGTGTCTAAGTAAATTGAAACACTTCAGACAAAATCATCTGGAAAAGTACCACAAAATCAAACTGAAGACAAGCTTGAAACTAGGTTCTTCAATTTGATTGTTACGAGACAATTCAAACTTTACGTAACAAAGTATAACATTTATTGACAGCTAACTACAAACAGTTGTCAAGATAAGGGAAATGACGTCAGCATTATTGCGTCATGGTCTATTGACGTCACCGTTACGATAGAAGCTGATAGTTTCAGTATAATCAATGAGAAAGTTTGTTATTATATTTGATGCCGTTCTCTTAGATCATAAAGATTTCAGGTTACGTCTGCTCCTTGATTGGTTTTCATTGTTGGGTTAACATTTTCCTCGTGTATTACTTAAGGTTAGGGTGTTTTCAGTGCAGTGTCTCAAGTCGAAAGTCGACCAGTGTGTGTTGCCAGTGATGACTTGCGGAACAGAGACGAGGTCGCGCACTATGGGCCTTATTAAAAGGCTCAGGGTCCCCTAAAGAGCAATGGAGTGAGCTATGCTCGAAATTTCCCTGTACAGTGGAATCAGAAATGTCGAAATCCGCAGGCGAACTGAATGCACCGACCTAGCCCCAAGATTTGCTCGAATGAAATTCGCAGTGGGTGGGGTACATAGCTCGTAGAACTGACGGTCGTTGGGGCAGATAGGTCCTCGAGTGGAGACCACGGACCGGAAGACGCAACGGGGGCACACCCAAATAACCCCATAATAACCTACTTTATTATATAGAAATAATAATGCTATTTGCTCACACACAGATATATTTCACGACAAATTCAGCAGATTCAAATATTATCTTCTTCAATATAACAAAATGTAATAGTAATTAACTTACATCTAATTGTACTTTTTAACTTAACTTAAGATTAACTCTAATTTAACTTACGACGAAGTATTGTCTACTACAAGTGTTGTGTACAGCTGTAACTGGATTCCAGATTCACTCACAATGTATTAATATAGCTGTATACTTTATATTATATAATCTGATATCTGTAACTGTACCTTCTAAATAAAATGAAATAAAGCCATCTACAAGATGGACTAGGCTCGCAGTCAGTCCATAGATGGGCTACCACTAAAGTGGTTCAATTTCTGAGCTCCTTCCTTCGGAGGGAACGTTAAGCTGTCGGTCCCAGTTGTGGTCATTAGACAACAGTCGTTATGCCATTTCAGAGGCCTACTGGGCTAGGGTAACACCACTGCCCATACGATAAGTAAATAAAAGTATATAAAAGCGACACATCACTTTTTTTATTCAATGCTTTTTTTTAATGGAAACTGAATCACTGCCCCTCATCGTCCATGTAGATACAGAAATCAAAATGTGCTTCTAATTTCAATATAATAAATTCAACATACAAAGCATGTCTTCAACTAGCCCCAACTTTGTGAGAGACTGGTGCCTGAAATAGGTTTGAATGAAAACCTGTATTCAGGTCACCAGGCCCACCACGTGGCTCAAATGCTAGTAAGATACTTATTAAACCATAACTTATAGATATAAATCTGGAAGCAGTTATACAATTCAAAAACAGTTATATAATTCTAAAAGGCTTTATATAATTCTAAAAACAGAAGATAATCATTTAATAGAAGAGTTAGAGAGAGGGCACAGAATACAGATAGATGGTAGATGTGTGTTTGTCTGAGTGTACGCGAGAGAGTATATTACCAGCTAATCCAATCGATTTCCACTTAAAGCCTTTACTATCTAGCAACATAATCGAGTGATGTCAAATCTCATAATTAATTCATATCCTTCCTAGTAATAATATAATCCTCTGAGTGCTTACTACGCAACATTTATAACAACATAATATTCTTTTACCGTTCTTACTCCCCGAAATGGAATTATAATCAAATAAATTTCCATTTTACAAATGGATTTTGTTCACGCAAACCTTTTTTTTTGTAATCTTTTTGCCGATTAAGTATTTTTTTTCTCTATTTGAAGTAAGCACTTTGTGAGGTTTCCCTTCAAAGACTTTATATACATTGTTCTTTTCAAAGCGTTTACGTGGCAAACGGGGCTTTGGAGATTTGAGGTTATGTAACCTAAACCTTTTGTTTTTCTTTATAATACAACATCAAAACAAACAAGAAGAAACTTAGTTCTTTTTCAGAGTTGAAAACAAACAATTGAAATAAAGGCAAAGTAATATGGCAATACGAATGTGCCGTAATTTAAAAAAAATGGCGTCAAATGTCATCTTGTTTTGACATTGATATTTTAACTTATACACATTATGGAATGATAGAGAATCAATTGTCAACATACTATGCAGCGATGTAAGAACTTTATTATTACTATATTTTAAGTGAAAGCTTCTTTAGGCAATCACTTTTTGGTTGAACAAAGATCATGAAACTCGCGTCATCGTCACGTCACGATTCCCATGAGTAGAGATGTAAAATGACTGATAATGACTAGTCACAATTGTCATAAACCTTAAATGTCCGGTCATTTACTGTCAAATTCAGTCAATTTGACTCTAATATTACTGTGTATCCTCGATATATTTATTTAGGTACCCAATTTATATGCAAGTTTAAATGAAGCAACGTTTTATTTTCTATTACATCATGAGAGGATAAGACGACATCAAAGTAGAAGCGCGAGACGATGCGACGTTGCCATTTTGTCTTAAATGCACGCATGATTAGAAATGTAAAATGATTAACACTATGTAATAATACTATAAGTCATAAAACAACTTTTTTCTTTCAATTTAGACGCTGTAGACTTTTATCAACGACAAAAACTTAAAAGATACTAAAATATTACTGAAATCAAATTTACTGAAAATGACCATTTTTGACAGTTAAAGACCATTTTTGACCAATTTGACCGTACGTGACAGTCAGTCTGACTCAGTCACTTTAGTCATTTTCAACACTACCCATGAGCTATTTGTATATTGTGTATATATGACGTGTGTACTATTTGGGTGAACAAAAAGCGTGAAACTCGCGTCATCATCATGAGACTTCCCATGAACTATATGAATACAATGTATACCTATATGTATACTTTTTGGGTGAACAAAAATCATGGAACTCGCTTCATTGTCACGTCACGCTTCCCATGTGCTATATGTAGGTATACTAAAATAAAAAAAATAAAAAAGTTTTTATTCACGTAGACTTTAAAAAAGCGCTTGTAAATAGTCAGAACATGTTTGTAGTAATACAGTTATTATTTCTAGTTACTTATTACAGATATTTAGGTACACGGAATGTCAAAGCATTTATACAATTTATTTTATAATGCTAGTAATATTTAGCCAGCTTGTATTAAGTTATTGTCAAGGAGATTATTTTTAGGTTTAATTATTGAAATTTACTCGTGCTGTGTGTATATACGTGTACTTTTTGGGTGAAAATAATTTTGAATCTCACGTCATCGTCAAGTTACGCTCTTCATGAGCTATATAACTATTATAACGTAGATTATTTAGATTTAAAAGTGTAAAGAATAGTTTTTACTTCTAACGGCAGTCCCCAAAGATTTAGTTTGTTATATTTTTGTTTTTTATTGTTATCACGGGCCCGTTGTTAAGGTCGGTAGATGCTTTATGCCGCAGGTCGCGGGTTCGATTCCCACGCAGGACAGATATTTGTCTACATGCACATGTATGTTTGTTCTGATTCTGGGTGTAATTATTTATATTAATTTTTTACGAAATAAACTACTTTTATTTGATAATAATTCAAATATATAAGGTGTCTGTTTGTCCTGACTCTGGGTGTTATCTACTATATAAAAATAAGTCGGGTTTTCCTTCCTGACGCTATAACTCCAGAACGCACGAACCGATTTCCACGGTTTTGCATTCGTTGGAAAGGTCTCGGGCTCCGTGAGGTTTATAGCAAAGAAAATTTATAAAATTTAACGCGGGCAACACCGCGGGGCACAGCTAGTTTTCTATATAAGTATATATTTACAAAAGAGTAATAGTATATCAGTTATCTGGTTTCCATATCACAAGCTCTGCTTGGTTTGGGATCAGATGGCCGTGGCCGTGTGTGAATAATGTCCCTGGATATTTTTGGAAAATGTTATTATTCATTCATGCTATGCATTGCTTTACGTAACTGATTACTTGGAAAATGTTCTATTTATACCGTATTAAACAGCAAAATTCTAAAAATACATTCCATTGTGTTAACTGACCTGCGACCCTGGCTGTAAGTAACTGGAATCATTTATAACACTTAATTAAAAAAAAAAACTATCAACCTATATGTTATTCTGATATATAAGCTATATTACTACAAAGTTTCACCAAAATCCGTATCATAGTTTTTGCGTGAAACATCCATAGTCACAAACTTTCGTATTTATAATATTAGTTCTATATAATAATAATAATATCTGGGGACAATGTCACACAGATCATCCTAGCCCCAAACTAAGCAAAGCTTGTACTATGGGTACCAGGCGACGATATACATACTTATATAGATAGATATATACTTATATACATAGAAAACATCCATGACTCAGAAACAAATATTCGTGCTCATCACACAAATATTTGCACTTATCGGGATTCGATTCCAGGACCACCAGCTTCGTAGGCAGGAGCACTACCAACTAAGCTACGGTGACCGTCATGTCCGTATGTTTAGTATTATGATATGTATGTATTCTATATAAGTATATTTATCAGTTGTCTGTCAGCCTAATTTGGTACCAAATGGCAGTATGTTATTTGTCCCAAGATAATTATAACATATTTTCAGATTCTTATGAAAATTTACACAAGAGAACTGGTACATTCCAACATGTAAATCATATTCAAATTATTAGGGTCACTTTCGATAACCCCTTTACCGTACGGTAAAATATACTTTTGTTCAATAATCACTCTACACTTAGAAATTCCAATTGTCTAACTACTCCTGAAGGTAATAATGAAATTTATTCAGCACTTGGTATTAACATACACTTGTACTTGTCAAGTTCACAATGCAGTACATAAACATAGTCGAATCTATATATATAAAAATCAATGCCACTTTTCGTTGTAATGTTATAACTCAACAACGCCTTCACCGATTTGGCTAATTTTGGTCTTGAATTATTCGTGGAGGTCCAGGGAAGGTTGAAAAAATTAAAAAAAAGTAAATATAATTTAAATTGCTAAAATCAACTTCTTTTAGCAATTTAAAATATTTTTTTGTTTGAATAAATGAACTTAATAATCATTTTTTTATTACTATGCCTTATACGTAGCGAAGCACGTACCGGGCCGCTAGTAAAGTACAAAAATTACAAAAAAAAAAAAAATTAGTCCGTCCGTGCGGTCTGTTTAATCAGATATATTTTCTTAAATCCTAAACTAAATAACAAGTTACTAATCTATTATTTTGAAATTTAGTTGTACAATATTAAAATTAAAGAATTGAAGGCAATGAGCATTTGGCTAGCGCAGAAGGCTCTTAACCAGTAGCTTAAATTAAACGACTAATACCTGAGGCCACCCTTTTGGGGTTCGGGCCACAGCTCAGGGGGCCGCTGAAGCAAAAGGACAGAATTCTAAAACAGCGTGTGATCAGTTGCACGGGATCACCGATTACGCGTTAAGGGGCCAAAGCGATCCTCGCCGCTGAGGAGCCTACCCTAGCTAACCTGCGGCTTTCTCTAGCTACCTAGGTGGTATTAAACAGCAACTGTAAGCATTCATAACATTCGCTCATAGCTAGATTAAGCTTAACCTCACCGGTCTGTTAGTGATCGGTGAGGTTAAGCAACTAGGCTCGCGGCCAATCCATAGATGGATGACCACCTCAGTGGTTTAAAATATATTTATTATAAATTTCTGAACGTCTCCGTGCTTCGGAGGGCACGTTAAGCTGTCGGTCCCGCTTGTAGTCATTAGACAACAGTCGTTAAGCCATGTCAGAGCTCTGATGGGCGGCTTGAACAACTCTGACACTAGGGTAACCACCTTTTTTTTTTTGACGTGACGCTACAGTTAGCCTAGGAGGCTTTCACTGCTTCACCGGACTATAGAGGCGAGCAGAGGGCGCAAGCCGTCTAGCAATTAAGTAACCCGCGCCGGAGGGCACCCCCTGTGGGGTTCGAACCTCGACTCTGGGCGATTACTGGCGGAGAGATCATCATTTTAGGGAGTTTTGTGCAACTTTCGCTCTACGTTAATGACATGACGCGGCCCCCGTCCGCGTTGAGGGGGCTTTTTATCGATACGATATGCAAACTAAGGGTCATGGAGGGCGTTGGTGGTCGCGACGCGTTCGTGGTCGTACTCTCGTCCGACGAGTACGAATAATCGGTTTGTACTACGATAAGTAAGTAAGTGGTAGTTTTAAATGCCATTAACGTAAAATTAAAGGCCGGCAATGCACCCGCGACTAGTCTGGTGTAGGCGGCGATGATCACTTACCATCAGGTATATAATATACTAACTGTGCCCCGCGGTATTACCCGCGTTAATTTTATAAATTATCACAGCTCCTCCCACGTAGGTGATAGCGTGATAATATGTAGCCTATATGTTGACCCGACCTCTTAGTAACATTCATGCAAATTTGAAGTAAATCCATGCAGTACTTTTTAAGTTTAGCCCGGACATTTTTTTTTTTTATATCAGAGAGCGACAAACGAGCAAGTGGGTCACCTGATGGTAAGTGATCACCGCCGCCCATGGACACTCGCAACACCAGAGGTGGCGCGGGTGCGTTGCCGGCCTTTAAAAGTCAGCAAACAAGTGTTGCTGACCCTTCCCTCACCCCAATGAGCTCTGGCGACCTTACTCACACTCGAAAACACAACATTAAAATCATTAATGTTATTATTAAGGAGTGTCTTCTGTAAGGTGGAGGTACTTCCCCAGTCGGGCTGCTCTTTGAGCGAATGAACGCTATGCCCTACCTCTACAAATACATTCGATATCGATTGTAGATCACGCCCGTAGTATCCTTCTAAAAAAATATTCAATGTACAGTTTTGATTTTTCTACGATTTTATTATATGTATAGATACCACTTGCTCATTTGTCGCACAATGATATAAAAAAAATATAGATATATATTAAAGCAGCAACTTTAAGTTTAAGCATTCATAACGTTCCAGCGCCTCCATTAAATTCATACATCACAGTTATATGGCAAGCTCTAATAAATTATGATTAGTGATAAATGGTCTAGCTTTAGCACACTTTGTATTCAGTTCACCTCAGCCCGGCACTTCAGTGGAAGCTAGGCTATGAATTAAAGAGGCCAGTATTTGTAACTCTTGCTATGGCGGTAAAATACTTCAGAAATGATTGACCCGGTTGTTACTGGATTAAATTATAAAATGTTGTGAGTTCGATTCCCACCCAGGACAGATGTTTGGGTGCATGAACATGTCTGCTTGTCCAGAGTCTGGGTGTAATTTTATTTTCTCCCGCATTAGGGAATCTAATCTAATTTAATCTAATATATATATATATATGTGTGTTAGAATATTAGTTATTTATTATTATTTGTATTCAGATTTAGTTTAGTTTAGTGGTAGTACTACAACTAAGTAGATATCACTATTAGTGTTAAGTTATTATCACCTAAATTCTTACACCGTACACTATACCCCTACTCCAAATTCCTTACAATATGGTCCAACTGAAGGTTGTCTGGAAGAGATCGCTGTAAGCGATAAGACCGCCAATTGTACCTTTTTTAACTTTATCATAAATTGTGTTCTGTAAATGATGTACAATAAAGTGTATTTATCTTATCTTATCTAATCCCCGTGTCGCGGAGTACTTTACAAACATATAATAGTACTTTACAAATTATCTATATAAGTAATTATTTACAAAAGAAATGTAGTATATCAGTTATCTGGTTTCCATAGTACAAGCTCTGCTTAGTTTGGGATCAGATGTCCGGGTGTGAATTAAGTCTCAGGATATTATAAAATAAATTAAAAGATTTAAAAAGATCGACCTTAAGTTAAACTAGGAGCCGACTCCACATATATATATATATATATATAATATAGTAAATATAATAGTAAATTGCGTGTTGCTTAGCTTATAAACTAAAAAGTTCTACTAGTTCTAAGGGGAGCAGCGTTTTTCTGTGAACCATCAAACTATTATTTAACTATTATTATGGCATATTCCCCCATTCTTTTAGAAATAAGTAGGTAGTTAAACTACTTACTTTTATACCTTTTCAAATTTGTGTCATTTATTTGTTCGTCTTGTAATTAAATATGTAGTTATTTAATATTCTTTTTGTATCGTTTCAGGTAAGTCCACGTTCTTCCCTCGATGTTATTACCTACTGTAAGTAAAACCTTCAGACTATACTTTGATTTTGATAGCACTTATTACGTAGGAAATAAAAGTGGTTTTTGTAATGCATTTGTATCCTTTGATATGGTGTTTACTGTACCTAGGTGATAGCGCTCTGCTTGATTAGTCTGTGGTATACAATAAATGCGGGTAGAGCAAGACCGGTAATTGTAAAGGTCTTTGTGGACGACTATTACTCGTACTTACGTATATATATTTACACCGCGTACATAGGGTTGCTTTGGACAGAAATTTCTAGTATACCATTCTTACATTACCGATTTTCATTATCTGACAGACTATACCTACAATATAAGAAACGCAATTGAACACGATTTTCCCTGATTTTCCTCTCCGGGGCATGCGCTAAGATACATTAGTAGTAAGTTGGATGAAACAAGCGTCTAAACGCTCACAACGCTTGATGTCAGCGGATATTTAATACACTCCAGAGGCTCTACCGGCTAAGTCGCCAAACATCGATTTCTTAAATGGCGTTCAAATAAATTAAGGTTAAAAATTACTTAAGCAATCGTTAAATCGGCTTCAACGTTGACTATCGATTCCGGACCATTTATGACGTCACATGTGCTCATGGAAGCCGATTTATCGCTTGATTAAGTCACTTTTAACCTTTATTTATTTGAACGCCATTTAAGAAGGAGCCCCAGGGGGGCTACCGCTTAATTCACCGGTCATCGTGATCGTGATCGGCGTTCAAATAGATGAAGGTTAAAAATGACTAAACCATTCGTTCAATCGGCTTCAGCACATGTAACGTCATAAATGGTCTGGAATCGATTTAAACGTTGATGCCGATTGAATAATTTCGCGGGGCAAAACGGGGTGCGATTCGCCTTAATATTGCCTATATAGCCTTACATCATACATCATCACCCTGATATCGTCCACTACTGGGCAAAGGCCTCCTCCAAAGGTTTCTATAACATTACCATTTGGAGAGGTTTCCCGTTGTCACCGCGCTTGTCATGCGAATTGGCGACCCAAGTTAGGTGGTAGCTAGTACACAGGAGACGCTGCGCTGCTTCCTATTACCTGCTGTATCCCTGAGTCGCCTTTTACGACACCCACGGGATGAGGAGGTCGGTTCCACGGCACATAATATATAGCCTTAACAAGTAATCATTTTACTTTAACAGCTTTTTGTAACCTCCTTTTTCAAAACTCCTTAATTGAATAAATGCATATTGTTTTGTATGTATAGTATAGTATTATTAGTATTTAGAATATAAGTATGTTTATGTAAATTGTATATAATTACATAACTTTGAATATTTGACTGTACACTACAACTATCTTTATACTATTCTGTCTTACTTTTTGCTTGTCCACCCAACGGTTGTCTGGAAGAGATTGCTACAGACCGCCAATTGTACCTGTATTTGCTTATTTGTAAGTCATATATTGTTTCTTTTGATGCAATAAAGTGTACTCTATCTATCTATCATTTGTTTAGTTAGTGCTATTGATAGCTAGGAGTGGACGACTACAAAACGTCTTATAATTATTATTGATTGTATGTCTTATAAGGTCTCCATACCAATCAGCGTTCCACTTAAGTCTCGCGTTGAATTTTTCATCACCATCGATCGTTTGTTACGTGGCAGTATATATACATATCTTGGGGTAGGTCGAACTCCTTGAATTTTTTATACAAACCGTTCTTGGAAGTATATAGTACTCGGCTACATGGAAGAACTGATATAAAGAATGTATGAGTTATTAAGTCTTTCAATTTAAATTATTAACTAGCACACTTGGATAGAAATCAATAGCAAACATATACATATAACTAGTATAGTTCATATTTTTCGTAATATTTTTTTGAGACTTGCCGAATTGCTGAATAGGTTTGCGCTTGACCACGATCTCACCTGATGGTAACTGAAGATCTGGTCGAAGATGGACCGCGTGTACCCATAAGATGCCAGTTCACTCTAGCCTTGAATAAACCCATGTTGTATGAGTCTGGAAACACGTCGTTCGGGAGGGTGTTCCACTGCTTAGCCGTGTAGTGCCCCATTCACTCTGTTCCCCGCATTTACTCTTCTACCAATATCTTTTCATATTTCCCATTTCTCTTTCGGCTGTTCGACTAAATTTCTTTTGAAAATGACTATGAGAGGAGAGCAGTTAGCAACATTAGCTCGTCTTCTTGGTCCAGTTAGTCTTCGTAGTTTATTTAGTTTGTTTATCTTCAATAAAAGTTCAGTTAATCTTTATCGAACAACGTTATGTTTCTATTGTTTAATTTTAATGGACACCACGTGTATCAATGGCCGATCAGCTGCAGCTTACTTTGTAAGAAGTGAAGGGATAGCTGTACTTTGTAACCGTCGCTATTATACCACTTTCGATGTAATATTAAACTTCGAAATGTCGAGACGTTGAAGCTTATTCTCAAGTTAGAAATGAACTATTTAACGAACCATCATACTAATATTATAAAGGCGAAACTTTGTGAGTGTGTAACTGTGTAAGTGTGTATGTTTGTTACTTCGTCACGTATAAACTGTAAAATAAATAAAATAAAATGAAAAAGGTTTTTATTCACATAGACTTCAAAAAAGCGCTTGTAAATAGTCAGAACATGTTTGTAGTAATATAGTTGCTGTTGTAATATACTGTTGGGAAGATTTCAATAAAATTTGGCAAGGAGTTAGCTGACACCCTAGATTAACACATAGGCTTTAATTTATAAAGTTTAACGCGGGTAAAACCTCGGGGCACAGCTAGTATTATACGTCAATTTCTGGATTGGAATTACTTTATATGTGAAAGGACTAAAAGGGATCATTTGACGTACAATACAATATAATATACTACAAAACATTTTATAGTACACCATAAATAGCAAATTAATTACTAAACAGTTATTATAAGTTATGTACACAGGACGGTCGTATCGCAAGCTGCGATTTCTTCCATGCAACCTTGGGGTGGACAAAACTAGTAACAAACGAAAAAATTATAAAGGTGTAACAAATACTAGAGTTAAAGAATAATGTGAAGAAGCGAGCCTATTCCTTTGTTAAATACCGGCAACGCACTTGCGGCTGTCCATAATAATAAAATCCTGGGACATTATTCACACACGGCCATTTGATCCCAAACTAAGCAGAGCTTGTACTATCCCACATCACAAAACATCTGCGAGTGCGGCGTGTCACCCCAAAGTATGGCACATTTATCCGTTTGTCCCTCCTGTCCAGTCTCATGTTCCCTTCAGGACTTGTATGACGCTTCAGCCAAAGGGGTCAGCGTTGCCCAATTTTGGGAAGATAAAATACAATTCTTACCATCGACACGATAAGAAGAAGAAGAAGAAGACTATGGAAACCAGATAACTGACTAACTGCACATACTACTTTTCTTTTGCAAATACATACTTATATAGATAATAATATAATATAATAATATCTAGGGACAATGACACACAGATCATCCTAGCCCCAAACTAAGCAAAGCTTGTACTATGGGTACCAGGTGACGATATACATACTTATATAGATAGATAAATACTTAAATACATAGAAAACGTCCATGACTCAGAAACAAATATTCGTGCTCGTCACACAAATATTTACACTTACCGGGATTCGAACCCAGGACCACCAGCTTCGTAGGCAGGAGCACTACCAACTAGGCTACGGTGAACTAACCAACTAGGCTAAAGGTGTAACAAATACAGAGTTAAAGAATAATGTGAAGAAGCGAGCCTATTCCTTTGTTAAATACCGGCAACGCCGTACATTATTCACACACGGCCATCTGATCCCAAACTATGCAGAGCTTGTACTATGGAAACCAGATAACTGATATACTGCACATAATACTTTTCTTTTGCAAATACATACTTATATAGATAATTACACCCAGACTCAGGACAAACACACATGTTCATGCACCATAGCCTAGTTGGTAGTGCTCCTGCCTACGAAGCTGGTGGTCCTGGGTTCAAATCCCGGTAAGTGCAAATATTTGTGTGATGGATGAGCACGAATATTTTTTTCTGAGTCATGGATGTTTTCTATGTATTTAAGTATTTATCTATCTATATAAGTATGTATATCGTCGCCTGGTACCCATAGTACAAGCTTTGCTTAGTTTGGGGCTAGGATGATCTGTGTGACATTGTCCCCAGATATTATTATTATTATATTATAACATGGGAATCCAACCCACGCCAGTCTAGCCAAAGACACTGCCTCGTCACTCCCGTTAGACCTTGTCGATATGACGGTACATCGGCACAGCTCAGCATGATTATCGATTCTCTAGTCAATGTCGATTTCTCCCGTTTTTGTGCGACGTAGCGCCGACTTCGTGTGACACGAAAAAGGCGTGTTTCTCCTACGACATTAGTTCGGTTTGATAACGTACAGTTTAATATGTCGCTATAGAAAATATACTTTGAATTGCTTGTTGGTCTCGTGATTAGTAACTCTGGCTGGGTGAGGATGGGTTCGGTTTCCATCCGGGACAAATCTTTGTATGATGAGCATTTTTTTTTATATCGGAGGGCGACAATCGAGTAAGTAGCACACCAGAGGAGTCGCGGGTATTTTTCCTACTCACTTGACACTTATCGTCATACTTTGGACAATTCACACAATATCTTTATAAATTGTAGCCTATGTGTGATTCTGATGTAGGTATAAGCTATATTATTGTAAAGTTTCATTAAAATCCATTCAGTAGTTTTTACGTGAAAGAGTAACAAACATCAATCCATACAAACTTTCGCCTTTATAATATTAGTAGGATATGTATGTATTTCGAAGTGTAGAAGTATGTTTATCATTTAGCTCTGCTTAGTTTGTAATCAGATGGCAGCGTCTGAGAAAGACTGCCAAAAACTCGGCAGCTTTCATTTTAAAAGAATTATCAGCAATTTAACATATAATTACAATGAAATCTAGTCATTCCCGAGCAATTTTATCATTTACATAACTTTTTTGTTGACAGTTTTCTGATGTTATAGCAAGTTTGTTGTAGAACCGTAAACACTGCCTCATAAAATAGTTACTGATTTTGGGGAGTTGAGTAGCATGTGCAACAAGATTTTGTTTATTTCGAGTATTTACATAATGTATATAACGGGATCGATATACCTAGATTCTATACAAAATACTTCATTGATCTATCTACTTGTGTACGTTCATCCATAGCCTGCAGCGGCAAAGCTACGCTTCCTTTCTCTTGTCTCTACAATTGTGTACTAGTATAGGTAGAGGTCGCAGTCATAAGTCCAATAGCAGTTCCCGAAGCAACATATAATATAGATCTATTCTAATATAAAAGTTAAATACGAAAAACTTGCTAAGCAATTATTGATATTGATTCCCAATTTATAAAGTGTTTTTGTCGTGCCCTAATAGATTATGCAATACGTGCGGTAGAATTGTGCGATGGAAGCAGAGCTTGTATTATGGAAACCAGATAACTTATATAGAACATATACTACTTTTCTTTTGTAAATACATACTTATATAGATAATTACACCCAGACTATTTTTTTTACTGCTTTAGCAGACGAGCTAGCGGCCCACCTGATAAGTGGTAACCGCTGCTCATAGGACAGATGGCACAGCAAACCGATGCCTACTGTGATATTAATACTCTTTTTAAACCTCGTTTGAAGAAGGACATGTCGTAGCGCTGGGGAAACACCGCAGCAGGTAATACAGACTCAGGCCAAACAGACATGTTCATGCACACAAAAATCTGTCCCGAGTGGAATCAAACCAACGACCTGCGGCATGAAAGGCAGGTATTGATGGTATATACCCAAACACGCCAACCGGCCCCTAGAGAGAGCCCCCAGCAAAACGTACATCTGATCTTATATACTGCTAAATATTACCTGCATATTGTACCTACATACAACTGTGTTGCCATGGTACTATTTCTGAAATCCGATGAGAAAATATTTCAGTCATGTCAGGAATATAAACACTTTAGAACCGTTGGGTTCGTCAACATGATTTTATGTGTGCATTAAACTTTATGGCTTTACTATATAGACGTATAGTTTCCCGTGGGTGCCGTAAAGGGCGATTAAGAAATACACTAAGGAGTCGGGTGGCAGCGCAAGCTGGGTACTAGCTACCACGTAATTGCAGTCGCCAACACGCATGCCAATGCAAACCCCTCCAAATGGTAACATTATAGAAAATTGTGGGAGGCGTATGGCCACTAATTGTCGATATCGCGCTGATGATGTGAAACTTTATACTTAGTTATAATATGGGCAGTGGTCTTACCCTAGTGTCAGAGTTGTTCAAGACGCTTAGCAGGCCTTAACGACTGTTGCCTAATGGCTATAACCGCGACCGACAGCTTAACGTGCTCTCCAAACGCGGAGACTCTTAGAAATAAAACCACATTGGCGGTCACCCATCTACGACTGACCGTGAGCCTAGTTACTTAACCTTGCCGATCGCTTACGGACTGGTGAGAGCATCTGGTTATGAGCGCCTGATTTGAAACTTAATAATAATAAACAATCATATGCATTGTTGCTCTAAATCTGATATTTATACTGCC
The DNA here is from genome assembly GCA_951640165.1 of Pseudoips prasinana. NCBI lineage: Eukaryota > Metazoa > Arthropoda > Insecta > Lepidoptera > Nolidae > Pseudoips > Pseudoips prasinana. Next base: position 7,564,086 of record OX621259.1, on the reverse strand, counting down.
AATGTAATTTTGGACGCTTACCGTACATGCGTCAATACAATAGTGTTGCTTCAAGTTAGAGTGACTCCTTCTCTGTAGGTGCTTGCTATTGATTGATGGGAACTAGCGTCGTCTTCCTCTCTCCTTTTGTATACACCTACTATTGCAAGGCTTCAGGTAAATAAGTGCAAACCTCTTTAACTGACAACTTATTTCGTGTATTTTTAAAATCCTAGACCCGAACCTAGGATTACGACAAACCAATTTTTTGAGGAGCGTCGGTGATTTACAGCCCTTCTGGTATATGGCTTATTATATATGGTCTTAGTCGCTAGATCATAAATAATAAATCAAATGATTATGAAAGTTTTTCTCACAAGAGGTTTTTTCGTAGCAGCCAGGAAAGTTTCCCGTTTTGTTCCGTCTATAAGGGCATAGGTCCGGAAACTATCTTCCTGGTTGTGTCAAAAGGTTACTACATTTGTTCAAGAGATGCAATAGACTTATGTTTACACTTGTTATTTATTCTGATATCGTTCGCTATGTGTAAGTCTCCATTAAAAATAACCGTTTGTGGCCTAAATTATTAAAGGAACATTATTGTTATTAGTGTACGTAGGTATGTTTTATAAATATCACTGGCATGGCTAAGGTATTGTCATGGGTCATAGAATATTATATAGGTATCTTTATAATATTCAATGACTCATACTTACTTATCGTATGGCAATGCCTTGGAGGTCAAAATTAAAATGATCTCCGAAGCATGGAGATGCTCAGAAATTAATCCGCTTTGTCGGTCCTATCAATGGGCTCACGGCAAGCTTATTTGCATAACCTCGCCAATCACTTACGGAATGGTGAGAGTATCTAGCTATGATCTTCTCAAATGAGACTTACCATCTAATAATCCATAAAATATATTTATTCCTTTTCTTCTTCTTCTTCTTCTTAGAAATGCCACAAGCAGGGCAATCAGTGTGGCCACGTTCTGGGCCACAAAAACTTAACGAGTTTCCATCGAAACGCTGAGAAGAAGAACATTTCTCTAGTCCTATATTTCTATCTTTATTTCGTGTGCTCTTACCTTGACGTGGTTTGCACCAAGTTACCTTAAGATCTGCTAGTAACATTTTGTTTGTAAGTACTGTAGTGTTGAGAGGTGTCTAATGCAGCTGTTGTGTCTCTTTCCTAACGCTCGCTGCAGATGTAGACGACATTTTAGTGATAGTAATAGGAGCGTCTTGAGATCATTACACTGCTGAATACGGCAAAAGGAATTTATGATAGACTTGTTGTTGACAATTTGTAAACGTTTATTCAATACAATGTAAAGTTTACCACTCTGAATAATAGATGGCGGTAATGTAAAATTAGAAGTTGCAAGTGGTGTTCGCGAAAGTTCATGACCTTTGCAAGGATTGTTCGGGAGTTAAGAGAAGATAGGAAGGTCCTAGGGCGTATTAAGGGAGAGGAGGATCGGGTTGGTTTATTCATTTGGATCACAGAAATCCTTGAATTTAGATGAGCAGAATAAAGTCGAGAATCTTTCACAATAGTAGATACCAAAATGTAGACACCAATTATTTCCTTTTATCCTTGGCATTACGATTTTTAACGGACTTACTTTCACACCACAGGTAATAGATTCGATTCCTACCCAGGACAGATATTTGTGTGCATGAACATGTCTGTTTGTCCTGGGTCTGGGTGTAATTATCTATATAAGTACTTATTTACAATGATGTTTTACGCAAATAAATATATCTTTATCTTTATCTTTATCTTTCTCTCTCTTTACAAAAGATAAGTTGTATATGTAGTATATCAGTTATCTGGTTTCCATAGTACAAGCTCTGCTTAGTTTGGGATCAGATGGGATTATTAAAAAAAGGATCTCATCCCGTGGAGAGTGTAGAAGACGTTACGAGAAAATAGGTACCAGAGAATGGCCCGCAGCGTCTCCCTGTGTGCTATGATATCCATCATACTGCGATCGCCAACTCGCCTGCCAAGCGTGGCGATTGTGCCATAATCTTAGGTTTATGTGTCCTCTATGTTTCAAACCTTTTATTTATTTATTATTCTTTAATGCACACAGAAATACATATTTATATAATCAAAGATTCTTCTCAAAGATTTCTGATCCGAAAAAATATGAATTTACACCTATTTTTACGTGGCATTGCAATGCATAAGTAGGTACAGACGCCAGCAGATCAAGCTACCCCAATCTGTCAAATTTCCCCAATGGAAAGAGAACCTTATGCTTTTGTGATAAAGTTGAAAATCTATAAAAGAAATTTGACAGATTTGGGTAGCTGGATGTGCTGGCGTCAGTACAGTTATGAATAAACCAGAGGTGTCACTTGTACGAAGGTTTTTTAGGGTTCTGTTGCCAAATGGCAAAAAAACGAATAATAGATTCGTCATGTCTGGCTGTCTGTCAGTCCGTATGTCACAGCCACTTTTTCCGAAACTATAAGAGCTGTATACTGTTGAAACTTGGTAAGTAGAGATGTATTATGTGAACCGCATTAGATTTTTCCGCAAAAGAAGAAAAATAACAATAATTTTGGTGGTTCCCCATACATAGAACTGAAACCCAATTTTTTCCCCGTACCCGTGGCGTATCTATGGATAGGTGTTCAAAAATTATATTGAGGATCCTAATATATTTTTTTAATAAACTGAATAGTTTGCGCGAGAGAAACTTACAAAGTGGTAAAATGAGTGTCCCTCCCCTGTAACTTCTAAAATAAGAGAATGATAAAACTAAAAAAAATATATGATGTACTTACATTACCATGTAAACTAACAACGAAAATTGGTTTGAACGAGATCTAGTAAGTAGTTTTTTTAATACGTCATAAACCGTAAACCGCAATTTACCTTTCATTTTATCAACTAAAATACTTGCTGCTACGGAACCCTTCATGGGCGAGTCCGACTCGCACTTTGCCGGTTTTGTTGTTAGAGTTGTTTTTTTCCGTCAAACGCGATGAATATCTCCTTTCCCAGTTTAGCATAGGAACTGTATAAACACGATGGGAAAGGCATTCGATTCCCGTATGGATTAATATCGCGAATATCTGCGGTATATTCTCAGGCCAACAATAGTGAACAACGATTAGATTACGTGTGAAACAGTTCCCCCCCCAAGCCATGGCATCCCGCTGTAATGATACTATCGAATGCTCTTAAGTACACTCGGCTACATATCAAGCTATATATTTCCAGTATAAGCTGATCTCGCGTTGTATAGGATTTCCATACAATGAGAGGTCAGCTTATATTGGAAATATATAGCTTGATATGTAGCCGTGTGTACTATGGGAGTGGATTCGATACGATTTAGTTACTATGTGGCACTTACTTAAGGCGAGGCCTTAACAAACAAAAATAAATGGACTGAGAATAGAGTCAGGGTAAAAATCCTGATATTTCATGAGATTAGCAAGATCCATTACCTATAAAAAGCAACATTACACACACTACCATACTTTTGACTAGTGTTGAAAATGACTAAAGTGACTGAATTAGACTGACTGTCATTTACGGTTAAATTGGTCAAAAATTGTCAAAAATGGTCATTTTCAGTCAATTTGATTTCAGTAATATTTTAGTTCCTTTTAAGTTTTTGTCGTTGATAAAAAAGTCTACAACTTCTAAATTGAAACAAAAAAGTGGTTTTTATGACTTATGGTATCATTTTACATTTCTAATCCTGCGTGCATTTAAGACAAAATGGCAACGTCGCATCGCCTCGCGCATCCACTTTGATGTCGTCTTATCCTCTCATGATATAATAGAAAATAAAACGTAGCTGCATTTAAACTTGCATATAAATTGGGTACCTAAATAAATAAATAATTGGATGGTAGTCGAGAATAGACAATAATATTTGAGTCAAATTGACTGAATTTTACAGTAAATGACCGGTCATTTAAGGTTTATGACAATTGTTACTAGTCAGATTCAGTCATTTTACATCTTTACTTTTGACATATTGACAAACTAAGAACAGATTAATACTATCGGTCTTTAATGTATATAGTCTTTGACAATTAACGGTCGAATTTCGTACAAGTGCGAACTCTAGTATATAAATATATATCTTTATCAGTTATCTGGTTGCCATAGGAAAGACGCCAATGTCTGTACTATGGCAGCTACCCCAATCTGTCAAATTTCTTTTATAGATTTTTCACTTTATCACATGAGCATAAGGTTCACTTTCAATTGCGGATTGCTGGCGTCTGTACAAGCTCTGCTCAGTTCGGGATCAGATGGCAGTGTGTTAGTTGTCCCAAGATATTCAAAGGAAATAAGTGTCTATGGGATCGGGACAGTCACACAAATAGTTGTCCGGCGCGGAAGTCGAACCCGCGACTAGGCGAGGCGACTATCTTAGCCGCTGCGCCACACGTGCAGTCATATATTATTATTTTATTATTGTTTACATTTCAAATTAATGTTGTCAATTTTGACACAAAAGATGTGTTTTGGACATAAATGAGCCTATCCAGAGCCCTTAACAACTGTGCTTCCACAGACTAAATAAGTATTGTTAATTATTAGTTGTCCCGGTCCCACAGAATCTATCACCGGAACCAATGAGTTGCAACGCTGTTCGTAGCTTGTCAAGGAGTCATTGCACCCTGCAGATATTATCAGTTGGTCTTATAATGGACTAGCGAGTTACTTGCTTGGTTACTTGTACTACAGATGTATACTTACTGTCGGCAAGGGTCGGGGAACTTTAGTTAAACTGTTGATTTTCATGTTGATAAGTAACTCGACTCTTTATGTCTTAAGTTGGTTGAGATACATAATTGCGATATATTTATCTTTGTATTCTTTTATCACTGTTTGACGCTGTTATTTAAGAGGCTGAGAACACTGAGTTATCAGCCTCTTAAATACTTTGGTAAAAGGTTACTATGCATCAAAATAAAGTGAGTACAAAAATGGCCTGTTGGTATACTTGCTTGGTGACCCTATTTATGAAGCAAGAGGTCGTAGGTTTTTCCCCAACCTGACGAAATCCTTATGTGATGAGCATGATTATTTGTTCTGGGTCTGGGTATAATTTTTCTGTAATTTGTATATATTTTGAAATAGGCCTAGTTTGGGATTAGATGGCAGTGTGTGAGTTATACATCTAAAATACCTGCTGTAGGCCCGTGCTTTGAGCAGCCCGTAAGAGACTAGACAGAGCCGACTGAGTATACTCCAAGTAATAACAACATTGGTGACATCCAAAAGTCAGCTTACATTTTACAGATATAAGGTCGGTTTTTGAACGTACAAAATTCACAGTAGGTTACAGAGTTATACATCTAAAATACCTGCTATATACACACGTTTTGGGCAGCTCGTAAGAGACTAGACAGAGCCGACAGAGTATACTCCAAGTAATAACAACATTGGTGACATCCAAAAGTCAGCTTACATTTTACAGATATAAGGTCGGTTTTTGAACGTACAAAATTCACAGTAGGTTACAGAGTTATACATCTAAAATACCTGCTATATACACACGTTTTCGGCAGCTCGTAAGAGACTAGACAGAGCCGACAGAGTATACTCCAAGTAATAACAAAATTGGTGACATCCAAAAGTCAGCTTACATTTTACAGATATAAGGTCGGTTTTTGAACGTACAAAATTCACAGTAGGTTACAGAGTTATACATCTAAAATACCTGCCATATACACACGTTTTGGGCAGCTCGTAAGAGACTAGACAGAGCCGACAGAGTATACTCCAAGTAATAACAACATTGGTGACATCCAAAAGTCAGCTTACATTTTACAGATATAAGGTCGGTTTTTGAACGTACAAAATTCACAGTAGGTTACAGAGTTATACATCTAAAATACCTGCTATATGCACAGGTTTTGAGCAGCTCGTAAGAGACTAGACAGAGCTGACAGAGTATACTCCAAGTAATAACAACATTGGTGACATCCAAAAGTCAGCTTACATATTACAGATATAAGGTCGGTTTTTGAACGTACAAAATTCACAGTAGGGTACAGAGTTATACATCTAAAATACCTGCTATATGCACAGGTTTTGAGCAGCTCGTAAGAGACTAGACAGAGCTGACAGAGTATACTCCAAGTAATAACAACATTGGTGACATCCAAAAGTCAGCTTACTTTTTACAGATATAAGGTCGGTTTTTGAACGTACTAAATTCACAGTAGGTTACAGAGTTATACATCTAAAATACCTGCTATATGCACTGGTTTTGAGCAGCTCGTACCTACTTACAACTTACAGAGTATACTTCAAGTAATTGCAACTTTGTGACATCCAAAAGTTGCCTTACCAGGTACCTATATAAGATCGGTTTTTGAACGTACTGTATTCACAATAGGTTACAGAGTTATACATCTAAAATAACTGCTATATGCACTGGTTTTGAACAGCTCGTACCTACTTACAACTTACAGAGTATACTCCAAGTAATTGTATCATTTGTGACATCCAAAATTCGCCTTACCAGGTACCAATATAAGATCGGTTTTGAACGTACAAAATTCACAGTAGGGTACAGAGTTATACATCTAAAATACCTGCTATATGCACTGGTTTTGAACAGCTCGTATCTACTTACAACTTACAGAGTATACTCCAAGTAATTGCAACATTGGTGACATCCAAAATTCGCCTTACCAGGTACCAAAATAAGATCGGTTTTAGATCGTACAAAATTCACAGAAGGTTACAGCGTTATTCATCTAAAATATATCCCTGGCCACGGTGGACGGTAGTATCTTAACAGTGCCATGCTCCTTTATAACGTCTTTTATGGAACTCTATTTAAACGATATTTCGCCCCGTTCTATGCTAAATCAATTATAATAATAATATCTAGGGACAATGTCACACAGATCATCCTAGCCCCAAACTTAGCAAAGCTTGTACTATGGGTACCAGGCGACGATATACATACTTATATAGATATATACTTACTTATATACAAAGAACACATCCATGACTCAGAACCAAATATTCGTGCTCATCACACAAATATTTGCACTTACCGGGATTCGAACCCAGGACTACCAGCTTCGTAGACAGGAGCACTACCATCTAGGTTACGGTGACCGTCACTTGCCACTAGACCAATAATTCTAAATGAACTCTTAAGAAGTCTATCTCATTAAGGATTCCATCATACATATGTTTGAACAGCTACTTAAATATAGATAGCCGACGTGCCTCGCATTAAGTAATTATTAGCAGTACATGTGGAGAGGCTTAAAAAGGACCGCTAGTTACTGCCACCTGCGGCGTGAGTTACTTACGATACGTGGATACATTATAATTATATCCTACTGGGCCTCTAGCACGAGTTCCTGCAGTTTACTTACTCGATCACACGTACAGTTTCTCCCATACATTGAGCACCAGCGCCTCTCGCGGAAACTATTAAGAACTAAAACCCTTGTGCTCAATGTATGGGAGGAAACTGTACGTGTGATCGAGTAAGTAAACTGCCGGAACTCGTGCTAGAGGCAATGGTCTACTTTCGGCCACGGCTGTCAATCTCAAGAGGAGACTAGCCATCTGCGCGGGAAATAATATAGTTCACAAATAAAAAATTATACGAAGTGTTTTTTTTAGTTTCGAATAATAGGGGGAAGTCCTAAACCATAGGTTAAACAGAATAAATTGGCTTTAACCTCTTCGATATCTTATTTCGACTACCACGCGGATGAAGTCGCGGGCAAAACCTAGTTATTTAAATAAGATATATTTGTAGTGTTAAACCCTGTTTCTTTGCTGTGTCCATCATCACGCAACCAACCGCAGAGTAATACACTGAGGTCAGTTCGCACCATAGCACATCAAGCTACCCCAATCTGTCAAATTTCCCTAATTGAAAGTGAACATTACGCTTTTGTGATAAAGTTGAAATCTATAAAATAAATTTGGCAGATTGGGGTAGCTGGATGTGCTGGTGTCTGTACATTTAACGAAAGGATTTGATTTGATTAAAAAAAAATATTTGTAATACTATTTTTAATACTAATTAATTTCGTTTGCTTAGGTTACGGCGTCTTTTCAAACATCATACAATGATATCATTTTAGTCACTGGTCTGTTGGTCTAGTGGTTAGTGACCTTGACTGCTAAGTCAGAGGTCGTGGGTTCGATCCCCACCCGGGACAAATATTTTAGTGATGAACACTATTATTTGTTCTGTATATGAGTAGAAATTATTAATTACTAGCTGTACCCCGCGATTATACCCGCGTTAAACTTTATAAATTATAGCCTATATGTTAATCCAGGGTGTCAGCTAACTCCATACAAAATTTTTACAAAATCGCTTCAGCCGTTTAGACGTGAAGAAGTAACAAACAAACACACTCACTAACTTTCGCCTTTATAATATTAGTGTGACATGTATGTATGTATTTAGAAATAGCACATATTCTGCTGCTATGATGATGCTTTAGAAATATTCAAGCATATTTATCAGTTGTCTGGTTGCCATAGCACAAGCTTTTCCTAGTTAGGAATCAAATGGCAGTGTGTTAGTTATTCCAAGATATTTATTCATTTATTTTATTATGATACTCCTACCACAGTAGAATTTTATTTTATTAGTATGATGTTACCTTTCAATCATTCTAGTAGACACAGGATACATATGTGGACTATATTAATAAAATAGTATAACATATTTCAACAAGTAAAAATACTTATAACGATCTGTTTACCTTTATCCTAGTCCCAACCTACGTAATTTTTTCCGGAAGACGCCCAAAATTATTTTACTTTAACAAATAAATGCGCAACCGATATAACTCCGCCTTGATTTCTCAAAGAACCATTTAATAAATCCCCTATTCAATCAGTGTTTGCTGTATATTCTGGGGTGCACTTCCTTCCTGGTCACCCCCCGGATGCTCCTTATTATTGAAATGGCCGCAATTATGAAGTGACTCTCCCTTTCTTATTCAATTAGTTAACTTAATTGGGAGATATTTTACTTCTTGTAGAATGGAGTACTTATATTAACCGATTTAAATAAGTATCTCCTTATTCCCTTATTTGGGAATAAGAAGATAACGGGCCTGTTGGCGTGGTTGTTAAATGCTTGCTTTTTACGCCGGAGGTCGTGGGTTTGATTCCCACCCAGGCGCTCTACCGGCTAAGTTGCCGAATATCGTTTTCTTGAATGGGGTTCAAATAAATAAAGGTTAAAAATGACTTAATCAATCGTTAAATCGGCTTCCATGACCACATGTGATGGTCCGGAATCGATTGTCACCTTTGAAGATTTCGATTTAACGATCGATTAAGTAATTTTTAACCTTTATTTATTTGAACGCCATTCACGAAAACGATGTTCGGCGACTTAGCCGGTAGAGCTGCAGGACACATATTTGGTGCATGAACAAGTCTCTTGGTCCTGATTCTGAGTGTAATTATCTATATAAGTATGTATTTACAAAAGAAAAGTAGTATATGTAAGTATATCAGTTATCTGGTTTCCATAGTACAAGTTTTGCTTAGTTTGGGATCAAATGGCAGTGTTAAATAATCCCATGATATTATTATTTGATTGGCAGATATTTTACCTCTTGTAGAAAGGATTACAGTATTTAAACCGTCTTGAAAATAAGGAGATTATAGATCATTTCTCCATAATTTTTAAGCCGATTTACATAATTCGTAGCTCTACGAAGGTTGCGCTGTTGAGAATTTTATATTATTTTTAAGTGCTCTATATTTGCAGTCAATAAAAAGCTTATCATCTAGAAGTTCATTTTAAATTCAAGTAGTAAGTATACAAATTTATTGATGACTTATAAATCTGAACAGCTTAATGGAACTAACGCTTTATAGAATTTTTATTTTTATCTACGATATGTTTTTAGACCATCACTCTAATATTATAAAGGCGAAGGTTTGTGAGTGTGAGAGTGTGAGAGTGTGTATGTTTGTTACTTCTCCACGTCTAAATGGCTGGAGTGATTTTTATAGTATTTGGTATGGTGGGTGTGTGTGTGTGTGTGAGGTGTCAGCTAACTCCATAGAGTTAACTGACACCATGGACGAACACATAGGTTATAATTTATAAAGTTTAACGCGGGTAAAAGCGCGGGGCATAAAATAAATAAAAATAAAATAGCCCACACTGCTAATTCCTTACAACTGTAATAATATCCTGGGACATTATTCACACACGGCCATCCGATCCCAAACCAAGCAGAGCTTGTTCTGTGGAATCCAGTTAACTTATAACATATGGTACTTTTCTTTTGTAAATACATATTTATATAGATAATCACACTCAAACTCAGGACAAATAAACAGATTCATGCACAAAGATATATGTCCTGGATGGTAATCGAACCCACGACCTGCGGCGTGAATGCCAAGCATTTAGCAACCACGTCAAACGTCGACTAACATAACTTATTAAAATGTTTGCATACTCACTAAAATCTAAATTAATACAACATCTAAATTAAACATTACCTCATAGCTCGTAGAACCGACGGCCGCTGGGGCAGAAAGGTTCTCGAGTGGCGACCACGAACCGGAAGACGCAACGTGGCCAGGCCCCCTACAAGATGGACCGACGATCTTGCAAGGGTCGCGAGAAACTTAGATCCTTGAGGGGAGGCTTTTGTCAAACCGTGGACGTCTTTCGGCTGATATGATGATCTTGAAACATTGTCAGCGAACAACCAAAAAATCAAAAGCACATACTGAACCTATAGAATACATACATACATACATAGACTCACGCCTGTTTCCCAGAGGGGTAGGCAGAGACAACGGATTTCCATTTGTCACGATCTTTGCACACGTCTTTTGCCTCGATTACTGTCCTTATATTCTTCATACATGCAAAACAACTATAATAATAACCTGGGACATTATTCACACACGGCCATCCGATTCGAGGTTTGAGGCAATTTAATGATTAAAAGCCTGAAACTTTGTAATATTCCTGTAGGTTGTCGCCACCTCATTTCGTCCCAGGGGGGGGGCGTAGAATTAGACCCGAGGGTATCTCCCAGAGAACGGGCAGCAGCGTCTATCTGTGTACTATGACCATCATACTGCTATCGTCAACCCGTCTGCCAAGCGTGGCGATTATGGCATGCCCTTCCAAATTATCGACACAACATCATCATAAGCGAGAATAAGCGTTTAATAATATCCCTTCCCCCTTAAATATAAGTAGATAAGGTAGTAATAAGTAGTCTGATATAATAATCAAAGTCAAAGTATTTGACCAACAATATTGTCATAAATATTGGATTTTATTTTAGATCTACCCACAAAACCCACATCCCAAATCATTATAAAAATAAAAAAACTACCCTTTTATTGCGATAAAGATAAAGATAACATTAAACTAAACTCTACTTTTCGTAAAAGGAAAATATCTGATAATAGAGACGTAACCATTTCAGAAACAGTAAAGTCAGAATCGATTCCCACCCTCTACGTGATGACGTAAGCGCGGTCTTTGAACTCTATGTAGAGTTTCTCTACATTTCGTTAGACAATGTTAGAACGTTGCTCTATATTTGGTGAACAGCAATGTAATATTACGTTCGTGTAAAATAGAGTACATTGTATATGTAGAGTCAGTGTATTATTGTTCTATATAAAGATATACGTTGTTTCATTGTTAGTTTTATTCACGTCATAAAGTTTTGCGAAGCTTTTGCTTTTATTTATCTCACATACAATCCGCTCTGTAAATCATTGGCGAGGTCAAACCACAAGGCTCGCGGTCAGTTCATAGATGGGTAACGCCAAAGTGGTTTTATTTCTGAGCGTCTCTGTGCTGCGGAGGGCACGTTTAGCTGTCGGTCCCGGTTGTAGCCATAGGCAACAGTCGCTAAGCCATGTCAGAGGCCTACCGGGCGGCTTGGACAACCCTGACACTAGGGTAACCACTGTCCATACGATAAGTAAGTAAGTATTTGTCGTATGGATGCTTAAATGATGAACTCAGTTGGATTACTGAGCTAATAAAATAAAAATGCACGACTTTCTCTTTTAAGTCAGAAAACCTTCAGAGCCTGCATTTAATGTTGTTTTACTTAGTAAAAGATTTATTTTGTGGATTATCACATTTGTTCACCCCATTCATTCATTCAGGGCTTGACGTGGCAGCTACTGAGAAACACTGGCAAAAAATCTCAGTAGGAATCCTTTTTTTGTTAATAATTAGGATAATTTTAGCATCCAATTACAATTTAAATTATTTAAATACGTTGAATTCAATCTACTCATAATATTCCTTGCTACACAATTGCTGTGTGGCTGAGGGCATAGAATATATAATAAAATAAGGTGCGTAGAACTGGACCCGAGGGTATACATATCTCCCACACCACGGGCAGCAGCGTCTATCTGTACACTATAACCACCATACTGCTATCGCCAACCCGTCTGCCAAGCGTGGCGATTGTGGCATACCCTTCCAAATTATCGACACAACATCGTGGAAATCTTTTGGGGAGGTCTCTGTCCAGCAATGGACGTCATTGGGCTAACATGATTGATGATTGAGACAAATTTGGCTTTATTTTTGTTTTAAATTTGTTGATTGACAGTTTTGTCATGTCATTGTGAAGTTTAATGTAGAAGCGTATACACCACACAATAGCTTCTGATTTTGTAGAGACGAGTAGTATCCAAAATATACTGATTTCGAGTATTAATGTTATAAGTTCCACTTTTCCTTCTAAATCACACTAATATTTAAAAGGTCAAAGTGTGGGAGTGTGTATGTTTGCTACTTCTTCACGTCAAAACGGCTGGAGCGATTTTAATCAAAATTGGTATGGAGTTAGCTGACAACCTGGATTAACATATAGGCTATAATTTATAAAGTTTATCGCGTGTAAAACCACGTCCTCGTATATACATTGTGAGGTAACAATTAATTTTCTTTTAACCTGACTCTACATATATAGAACTCTCAAGTTATAATTAAACCTTTCTATAGTGTACCTAAACATACGTATTTTCAGGTTGTATTTCTCAACATTGTAGAATTACTTCGGCTGTAATTAATTGTTGTAGAGTCTAACAACAAACACATGACATAATGTAGGTACACAGCAATTTGTAAAGCAATTATTTATACTAGGGTATCTCTACATATATATATTGTCATTATATTTAATCTACACATTAGGTTCTGTGCTATTCGAAAAATATAATAGTAATAATAATATCCTGGGGCATTATTTACACACGACCATCTGATTCCAAATTAAGCAGAGCAATTTTAATCAATAAATATTTTGGACACGTCCGTGTTTGGTTGTGGTAAAATTGGTTGAATGAATCCTTTCTGTAACGTATTTAAATTGAACGTGACTCAGGGTAGTGAACCTACCTGCTGGTCCAAAGGTTGCAGGTGCTCGCACAAGACAAATATTCGGCAATAAAAATGTATATTTCTTTTGGTCTGGATGTTTTCTATGTATATATTTACAAAAATAAATTTCTATGCATTACTTACTTACTTATCGTATGGGCAGCGGTTAAGGCAACTTGTAAAAGAAAAAACAAAAACTTGTAAGAAAAAAAACCTGAAAATATTCTTTAAGTATGTATACTACTCCAATTACTTACTTACTTATCGTATGGGCAGCGGGTACCCTGGTGTCAGAGTCGTTCAAGCCGCCCAGTAGGCCTCTGACATGACTTAACGACTGTTGCCTAATGGCTACAACCGGGACCAAAAACTTGGGTACCCTCCGAAGCACGGAGACGCTCAGAAAATAAACCACTTTGGTTGCTTTACTTCGTTGGTCAGAAAATCTGGCTATACATCTGGCTCTGATGACATGTAATTTTGCTTAAGCATCGCATTTCCATAAAGCAAAGAATTTCAATATAAAATCAAAATCTTTAAAATTTAATTTACCACGTGCCTTTTTAAATTCGCTGCTAAACATACCAAAGGGGAGTCGAACCCTCTAATATCGTTAAGATTCCGATCCGTAGGGTACGGATAAAAATACACCCTTAGCCTATATTTAAGTGTACTTGCAACGATATCAATGCATACTCATCAAGCTCAGGGTGTAAGACACAGCCTAACGCAAATAAATTAAACAGAACAACTTCTAAATTTAAGTTAACACTCCCAAACATCGCACACAAATACACAACTTGCACTTTGTGGCACAGTCTTCTAGATTGTAAGAAACTCAACTGATCCCTAAATAAACAGGCTTGCCTAGTTATCTACTGCTCCACCATCACATATTTGTACATCATGCCTTTAGGTACAGAGCCGAGTCGGGGTGAGCCTCTCTCTGCTCGTAACACAGGTTAATTCCTAGCACGGGAGAGAGGTGTTTGTTCTCTCAGACTTACGGTTGTACCACTATGCAGTAGAAACTAATTTATTATAGTATAGACACTTTTTATTGCAAATAAAGAATTATTATTATTATTATTATTTATTAATATCAATTTGTGTTTTTGATTTTTGCTGGTGACGCAGTCGCTGTGCCGGATTGGTAGGTGTCGGCAATAGGGAAGGGCATCTGGGACATACCGCAAAAGGGGTGCACCATAGCAGCATACCTGCGTTCCTGGGGCTCACCCACCAGGCGCCAGAAGAAGTCCAAGGCAGGTTAGGTTTAGTCGGTACGATACCGACATATTGGCGTACCTACCGCTTAATCTCTGCACCTCCTCAAAGTGGGACTGGGAGAAAATGCCTACGGCATTAAGTCCACCTTTGTACAACTTAGTGCATAAAGTTTTGAAATAAATAAAAAAATATATCCACCCGCAGACACTTTTTGACATGCGTAGGCATTCCATTGCAATACTAAAAAAAGTGTTAGAGTCGTTCAAGCTGCCCATTGGGCCTTTGACATGACTTATGGACTGTCGTCTAACGACTACAACCGACAGCTTAAAGTGTCCACCGAAGCCCGGAGACGTATAGAAGTTAAACCACTTCTGCGAACATCCATAAACTGTTTGTGCGCTTGTGTTACCTCATCGTTTTTCGGATTGGTGAGGACAACTGGCATTTTATTTAAAGTATATGAAGAAGACTTTATCAACAGAAAGACAGCGATAACGCGTTACTTTAAATGATTACTATAAAGGCTTTGCTCTGGAAGAAAGTGGAACTATTCATTTTCTAACTCCTCCTTGTTTCTTTCTGATTAAATTCGTTGCGGGATCCAAGACAGTTAAAGCGTTTCCCCGGGACATGCCTGAGCCTCACCGCTCAGTGTCATTTCATTGTGCGCAAGTGCAGTGGTGGGTAAGAGGGAGGGATTAGTCCCGATATAAAGGTTTACTACGACATTGTAATCCTTATTTTATCTTTAGCATAAGAATTAGAAATGCGTAGCACACATTTTTTTACGCGGTATTACAGTCGTTCTATCTTACACAATACTTCTGCAATGTAATAACTAAAAACGTACTTAACTCAAGATTGTCGTAAGTTCTATTTGGGACGAAACCAAATATTTATTTCTTGTGACCTAACTGGATCTAAGTCAGCATATTTATTTTAAGCGAACATTTTATGTTACGCGGTTTTGCAATCGTTCTGTGAAATTTCCGCATGATTTTGAGACGGAAATCTGGTGCCGCTTTGCATTAAGCTGTCCCTTACACCCGGTATAATTATCGTTATATTGCATGGTAATCGTTTTTATAGTACATAAATACGGACTGTAGGAGTTAGTGCGATCTGATATGGACTTACGCGACTACAAGAAGAAACAAGTTTACTTGTAAAACACCAACTACCTCCTAGAATTAGAAAGCTAACACCACAAACAACAACTTTTGTTCTATAACTTTTTAAATGATTGTCATTTTTTATATGGGGATTAATTTATTCAAGTATAAGATTCAGTTGATACAATACTTAATATATTTTTTAACGGAGCCACGACGCAGCAGCGATTATAATTATAAATATTGTAGAAAGAATTCCAAGAGTATGGTTCTTTTTATTTCCTCCCCGTAAAATATATTTTTAAAATGATTTAAATATTAATAGTTTTTAAGTTATTAACAAAAAACTAAATGAACTTTTTTACATTTTATTTCATTGATAACAATCACCATTTACGCGCCGTAATTCCTTCAAATTTTGCTTTCTAGAAGTCATCCAATGAACTATCGCTCATATTATTAAGAGCTTTATGTCTATTTTTCACGTTTTACAATTTCTTGACCAGACTATTTAGGAACGATTTCACCAATGTCAAGTAAGAAAGGTTATTCTTGACGGTATTTTTAAAAAGAGATTTATTAGTAAAAAATACATGTTGATTACATTTACGACTTAAAAATTGTTATACACAACAGAATAGCTTAGCATAATCCTAAAATACAGTTAAAATTACAACGCAGCCGATACATATTTTATATTTGACACCTGTCATTAATATTGACGTAACTGACGGTAGCGACTCGTAGCGACATAATATGTCGATTTCACACGCTATTAGGCGGTCCATTAGAGCAGAATTCCAATTAATTTTAACGAGAAAAGTCGATAATAATATTTTGCTTACATATAGTAACAACAAGTTAGTTTTTCTCGGAATATATTTCCTGAACAGTAATAATACTTGGGCTTAGTATGTACACATAGTACATATACATATATTAATATTGGACAAGTTTAACGAGCTCCTATAGTTATTTTTATTCGGTATCATTAGGGAATGGAATACACGTATATACACGGGATATAATAATAATGTCCTCCTAGCCGAATTTCGGCCACGGCGGCCAGTCTCAACAGAGATTAGCCATCTGCGCGGGACATATTATAGTGCTCAAGTGTGTGCGCAAACACAGGAGCACCTTCTATTCCATGACTCTCATGATCAGATGGGACGCTTAGGTGACACGACCGGAAAGAGGTCAGGCACAGGACCGACGGCTTTACGTGCTCTCCGAGGCACAGACTTCGGGCTGATGCTGAGATCTTTACTTTTTACAGAAAAGTCTCAAAATCACTTTTTGGGATTTGAACCCAGGACCTCGTCCTCTGCGGGTGAACACGCTACCGCTAGACCAACGAGGCAGTCAAAATATACATATACACGGATATAATGTCACAACGTAATTACGAAAACGAAGAACTAGTAGGTACACACGGCTATACATCAAGCTATACATTTCCAGTATAAGCTGATCTCGCGTTGTATAGGATTTTGATACAATGACAGGTCAGCTTATATTGGAAATGTATAGCTTGTACGTACGGGCGTTGCTGTGTGGTGACGGCATAGAATACCATCACCCCATCTCATCCCGTGGGGGACGTAGAAATCGTCCAAGGGAATACCTACCAGAGAACGGGCAGCAGCATTTTTCTGTGAACTATGACCATCGAAATGCGATCGCCAACCCGTTTGCCAAGCGTGGCGGTACATTTCCAGTATAACCTGATCCCGCGTTGTATAGGATTTCCATACAATGAGAGGTCAGCTTATATTGGAAATTTATAGCTTGATATGTGGCCTACTCGTAAATAAATAAATAAAATAATCGTTTATTTTTCTTTTAAAGGTAAATACATACATTAGTGTAAACGGTTCAAAAAACAAAAACTGAGCTTAAATTAGACCTTAGGGAGAGTTGAAGTCTTTACTAAGTCCTGTATTGCAAACTCTATACAACATGTAACGTAATTAACACACACCCTCAGACACCCCAATTAGAATATTGTGTTGTAATCATTATACATACACTGAATTTTTTATTTATTATTATATGCATTGTTATTTACTTAATTAGTTTCTTGGAATTAAGTTTATTTTTCTTTATTTTGTATTGAATGATGGAATTTGTATGAATACAAATAAAACTGCAATTTTAAAAGTCTTATTATTTGACTTACGGTCCATTTCAATTTATTTTGACTGTATAGGGTTAATATGACAATAATTTCCGTAGCTTTAATTATTTTGGAAAAACAATTAACCTATATTAAAAATGATATAAATTGATTCAGTAAACGATTCTATAGAAGAGAGTGATGACATACGGAACAGAGACGTGGTCGCTCACTATGGGCCTTATTAGAAAGCTCAAGGTCACCCAAAGAGCAATGGAGAGGGCTATGCTCGGAGTTTCCCTGCGGGATCGAATCAGAAATGTCGAAATCCGCAGGCGAACCAAAGTCACCGACATAGCCCGAAGAATTGCCAAGCTGAAGTGGCAGTGGGCAGGGCACATAGCTCGTAGAGCCGACGGCCGTTGGGGCAGAAAGGTTCTCGAGTAGCGACCACGAACCGGAAGACGCAGCGTGGGCGCCCCCTACAAGACGGACCGATGATCTTGTGCGGGTCGCTGGAAACTGCTGGATGCGAATAGCACAAGACCGGCAATTGTGGAGATCTTTGGGGGAGGCCTTTGTCCAGCAGTGGACGTCTTTCGGCTGATATGATGATGATCATGATGATGAAACGATTCTAAACAAACTATTTTCATAGTTAATTAAGTTACATGTTGTATATTTCAATAGTTGTACAAACTTGTACTACTGAGTAACGTCCTATATAGTGGCTGTTAGTTATTGCGTCATTAATTTTGTCCCAATTATGTCCCGCAGCCAGCACGTGTCACCGCTCATGTGTACCTAGGTACCCATATACCCCAAGTTGTGTAAGCACCCCACCACTAAAGGTGGTGGAGAGGGTTTCAAGTCTACTTAAACTACCGCACGCGTATTCATTCCGAAATTACGGTTAAAGTTGGGTCTTGGGAATTTATTTCTAGAGCGTCTCAAAGTTTTCGTCCTTCTCTATGATTAGAACATACAGAAGGGATTATTTATAACTAGCTGTGCCCCGCGGTTTTACCCACATTAAAGTATATAAATTATAGCCTATGTGTTAATCTAGGGTGTCAGCTAACTCCATACCAAATTTTATTAAAATCGCTCTAGTCGTTTAGACGTGAAGAATTAACAAACATACACACTCACAAACTTTCGCCTTTATAATATTAGTGTGATAAATGAATATCTTAAGACAACTAACACACTGCCATCTGATCCCAAACTAGACAGAGCCTGTACTATGGCAACCAGACCACTAATAAACATACTTGAATATTTCTAAATATTAGGTCCGTAAGTGATCATCGAGGTTAAGCAACTAGGTCTGTGTTCACTCCATAGATGAGTGACCACCAGGAAGAGAAGGCGTCACTTAATCGTTCATCTGAGTCGCAAGTCTCAGACTCTGTCGAGTGCTCCCTCCTATCCTATCTATAATGTAATGTAATTTTAATGTAATGTAATCTTTGTAATGTTAAATATTTTCAAGTAATAATAATGTGAATTTGTACACCGACAAGATCGGTAGAATATGATGATGCTACGTAAACATAAACATCTTCAATATACTCGTATTCTGACAAATAAATCTTTCATTCATTCATTCCTATAACACGCGATGGACCCGGTTCCGCACGGTGAATCCATGGATTGCTATTGGTAAAGTTGGAACGGTCATACCTTTATGTCTGGGAGGCTACCGGCTAAGTCGCCGAACATCGATTTCGTGAATGGCGTTCAAATTAATAAAGGTTAAAAATAATTTAATCAATCGGTAAATCGGCTTCCATGACGACATCTGACGTCATAAATGGTCCGGAATCGATTGTCAACGTTGAAGCCGATTTAAAGATTGAATAAGTCATTTTTAACCCTGACCATGATATGGACGGACGTGATAATGCCGTTTTTCTGCTCGCCTCGCTATATACATACATAGACTCACGTCTCGTTCCCATAGGGGTAGACAGAGACTACGGTTTCCAGACTAGCCTCTGGATCTAGTGGTTAATAACCCTGACTGTTAAGCCAGAGGGCGTGAGTTCGATCCCCACCCAGGACAATTATTTGTGTCATGAGCACGATTATTTTTTCTGTATCTAGGTGTAAATCTATACATATAATAAAATCGTAGGAAAGTCAAAACTGTACATTGAATATTTTTTTTAAAGAATACTATGGTCGTTATCAGCATCCGATATCGAAGTCAAAAATATAGTTGTATATTATATAGTAGATTGTCTGTATGTTTGCCCGAGCTAAACTCAAAAAGTACTACATGGATTTACTTCAAATTTTGCTTGAATACTACTAAGAGGTCGGGTCAACATATACGCTACATATTATCACGCTATCACCTACGGGGAGCTGTGATAATTTATAAAGTTTGACGCGGATTAAAATGGCACAGCTATCTATAATATGTAAAGTAAAGTAAAATACTCTTTATTGTACACCATAACTTAAAATTAACATACATTAATTAAGTACAAAGGGCGGTCTTATCGCTACTGCAATAGGTCAACTTAATGTAAACTTAAACTAATGCAAAATAATAAAAAAATAAAAATGGAAATACATAGAAAATTAAAAATGTCAAAAAGCAGGAATGCGTGAAAAAAAGCAAAGGTGGCAGCGATAAATGCATCTATTAGCAATAAATGAATCTAGGCAGATAAATAATTTTTCTTAACATACTTTTTAAAAATGTTTAGGGATATAATAGTATGTATTTAGAAATATTATGTAGTATTTCGTTCAGATATATTGACATAGAAGTTTTGAAGAAAGAAGAAAGAAAACCTCTTTACTGTCATATATAATAGATACCTACAGATTGTCGCTAACTATAGACATTTAGCACAGACTATCCAACAGTGCTAATTTACATTCCGTTATGGTACACAGATGTCTTTGATTTGTCTCAGGTCGTTAGCTCTGTCGTCGGCGAGATTGTCTAGCCATTTGCTTGCTTGCTTAACCTGGGATGGTCTTAAGCGTGAAGTAATGCGTCAGCGATTTTGTACAGATGTTTTTACTCTTCAACGAACACACTAAATAGTGATTGCCTTCTACCCTCTGTTAACTTGCCATTGCAATAGTTAGTTCATAGCTAGATGCTCTCATCGGCCCGTAAGTGGTCTGTGAGGTTAAGCAACTAGGCTCGCGGTCAGTCCATAGATGGGTGACCACAGAAGTGGTTTAATTACTGAGCGTTTCCGTGCTTCGGAGGGCACGTTTAGCTGTCGATCCCGGTTGTAGTCATTAGACAACAGTCGTTAAGTCATGTCAGAGGCCTACTGGGCGGCTTGAACAACTCTGACACTAGGGTAACCACTGCCCATACGATAAGTTACGTGCTAACCGAAGCCACGGATGCTAAACTGAACTGAAAATTGCAACACTGTATTTTGTGAAGATTTTTACGTTTATACATTAGAAAAGAAAGAACTATTAATAAAAAATTATGTCTTCAGACAAATATCAGTAATAAATATTCTTCTCTCTAGCTTTTACTTGAAAAATGCCTGTGAAATTTTTTTCTGAAAATTCAGGCATTATAGGTACCATAGACAGGCATCACTCTATTTACATATGGTAACCCTTTGTGTGCATGAACATGTCTGTTTTTCCTAAGTCTGGGTGTACTTATCTATATAAGTATGTATTTACAAAAGAATGTTAGTTACTAGCTGTGCCCCGCGGTTTTACCCGCGTTAAACTTTATAAATGATTACAGCTCCTCCCCCGTAGGTGATAGCGTGATAATATGTAGCCTATATGTTGTCCCGACCTGAAGTTAATACATGCAGTACTTTTTAGTTTAGCCCGGACATAAATACAGATAAACAGACAAAAATTCTAAAAACTATATTTTCGGCTTCGATATCGATTGTAGATCACGCCCCAAGTATCCTTTTAAAAAAATATTCAATGTCCAGTTTTGACTTTCCTACGATTTTATTATATTAGTTATTTAGTTTCCATAGTACAGACGCCAGCACATCCAGCTACCCCAATCTGTCAGATTTCACAATACTTACTGTGACTTTAAGTGATAAGACAGATCCAGATATCGTACCGAATAAAATTATACCGAAAACTAACATATATTAAATATTAATTATTAGTATTGTCAATTACATAATGAAATGAAATCGGCTAAGTGTCTGTAACAAGAATAAAACCTACCACCTATGTACAGACGCCAGCACATCCAGCTACCCCAATCTGTCAAATTACTTTTATAGATTTTCAATTTTATCACAAAAGCATAAGGATCATTTTCAATTGGGGAAATTTGACAGATTGGGGTAGCTTGATGTGCTGGCGTCTGTACAAGCTCTGCTTAATTTGGAATCAGATGGCAGTGCGTAATAATGTTCCAGGATATTATAATAACGAGATCTAAAGAGAATAGTTTAATAAGTCAACATGTCACTAACAAATTATATAAACACTTACTTACTAAATTAGATTAGATAGATAATAGAGATATTGTTAATACATAACATAGTGCCATAATATCAACTGTGATTAATAATAGTTATTAGTTATTTTTAGTATTTAGATATCTTATTGTTGTTTTCTTGTTTATTGAGACTTTTCTCCCGCAGTCAAACCGACTGATCGGTTTTGTGGGGTATTTTTCTGTACTTGTGATTTAATATTAAGGAAACAATAAATAAATAAATAAATAATAAATAACATAGTCTAAAGTATCGTCGAGCTCATTACAATTTTCAAACAATAATACCATCTTAAGAAACTTAATAAACCGTTTAATGAAATGCAGCATTGAATGGCATGGCAACATTGTATGCGTAAAAAAAGAAGGCCAGTGCGTGTGCGAGAGTAACACTAACCTGTTTAAACCGGTGGATCTTCGCCGTGCACTCAAGTACACATAGTAGTTATACGATGTACATTCTTGAATCGACTTGGCACCGATCAAAAAGCGCGACCGTCGTTATAAACACTAGGTCCTTCATAATAATAATATGGAATTTTTTCCTTAATTTAGACAGAACCATTCAGATATTTAGGAAAAACGTAAATTTGATAATTGAATAAATATACAAGCTTAACAATAAATTAATATAAGCTGCTGCCTCGTTGGTCTAGCGGTAGCGTGTTCACCCGCAGAGAACAAGGTCCTCGGTTCAAATCCCGGGTAGGGCCAAAAGTGATTTTGGGACTTTACTGTAAAAAGAAAAATTCTCAGCATCCGCCCGAAATCTGGGAATTGGCGGCATTACACTCCCGTGCCTCGGAGGACACGTAGAGCCGTCGAACCTCTTCCTGACCTCTTTCCGGTCGTGTCGCTAGGCGTCCCATCGGACCATGAGAGTGATGGAATAGAAAGTGCTCCTGTTTGCGCACACACTTGTGCAATATAATATGTCCCGCGCAGATGGATAATATCTATTGAGACTGGCCGCCGCCGTAGCCGAAATTCGGCTAGGAGGACCTTATTATTATAAGCTAGCTAAAGAAAACAAAATAATATATTCAATGTTATATCTAAATGTTTTCATACAATCCGTGTACATAAGTATCTATATGTACCTAGAAATAAATATGTTTAATTAACTATATTACTACAAATATGTCCTGACTATTGACAATCGCTTTTTTAAAGTCTTACTGAATAAAAACTTTTTTGTATTTTTTAATCATACAAACACATGACCTATGTAGGAATCTCTAGTACGCACAGAATTAAATTGCTAGTCCTAAAAACGTTTCGCCTTGATGGCGTGCCAGAATCGTTATTCAAGATTGCCTCAATCCTCTACGTGTACATACATACTTCTATATAGCAAGTTTCTGGAATAGAAAGCTTTACCCACAACAGATCAGTATTACGATCGACCGGCTAACCCCAATCCGCTGCCCAACCCTAAGAATAACATACGGAAAATTTCACCGCCAAAAAGGGTATAGTCTAGTAAGGTGACTATTTCAGAAGGTACAATGTTGGGGAAATTGTGCTTTATGGGTGAGGTAGGGAGGGGGCGGTCGGTCGATCGCCTCTGAGAGTTGGCTCACCGTGCGGAGCGGCAACGTAGCAAGGAGAGCGGGGGCGGTGTATGAACCGGCAACGTCGCCCGATCAGCTGTTGACCGAACCGCTTTATAAATTCAAAACAGGCGGTAAAACGTGACGCTGGCGTTTCGCGCGGGACGGATCAAAACATTGCAGTGTTGCCGAGACACTACCGAATTATTTTATGTTTTCAACAGGTTGCTATAACATGGTATGGGGTCGAGATATTCTGATACAAACTTCTCTTATAGGAATCATTTTTTGTGTTCAAATCTTTATTACCATCATGTGTAGGTACAAACAGGGTGTTCTTCAGGCTGAACGATTACAATTTGAGTATTAATATGAAGCCTCTTAGGGCACTGCAATCCTACTAATATTATAAAGGCGAAAGTATGTGAGTGTGTATGTTTGTCACCTCTTCTCGTTTAAACGGCTGGAGTGATTTTAATAAAATTTGGTATGGAGTTAGCTGACACCCTGGATTAACACATGGGGTATAATTAATAAAGTTTAATGCGGGTAAAACCGCGGGGCACAGCTAGTTGCTTATATTTATAATAAACAATATTAATAAATAAATAACGGAAAAATATGGGACATTAGTCACACACGGCTATCTGATCCCAAACTAAGCAGAGCTTGTATTATGGTAACCAGATAACTGATATATACTTACTTTTAGGACAAACAGACATTTCAGACACTCATGCACACTAATATCTGTCTAGAGTGGGAATCGAACCGACGACCTGCTGGAATGCAAGTATCTACCAACCACGCCAACTGACCCGTCAAACAATATTATTTATATTTAATAATTAATAAAGAAAAAATAATATTTTATCCTCAGTGTTTTCTATAATGTATTGTATTCTGATATTAGCCGCCGTCACCACACAGCAAAAAAATAAATACATTACTCAAGTTGCAGTAAATGCACGAATAAACATGGAGATTTATTCGTAAATTTATTCATCACTTTTTAGACCTACATACATACATACATGGAGCGTTCAATCACCGCAAATACTGCAAGGGAATTACAGCTCACAAGGTCTCATAAACTCGCCAGAGCTCATAGGGGTGGGGATGGGGAGGGGCGGCGGTGATCACTTACCATCAGGTGACCCATTGATCGTTTGTCGCCCTGTGATTTAAAAAAAGATTGCTTTTTAATTGGGAATGGAGCTTGTACAATTACTTACGTTGCAGTGAATGAACGAATAAATATATTTATTCGTAAATTTATTCCTTACTTTTTAGACCTACATACATGTAGCGTTCAATCACCGCAAATTCTGCAAGGGGATTACAGCTCACAAGGTCTCATAAACTCGCCAGAGCTCATAGGGGTGGGGATGGGGAGGGTCGGCGGTGATCACTTACCATCAGGTGACCCATTGATCGTTTGTCGCCCTGTGATTTAAAAAAAGATTGCTTTTTAATTGGGAATGGAGCTTGTACAATTACTTACGTTGCAGTGAATGAACGAATAAATATATTTATTCGTAAATTTATTCCTTACTTTTTAGACCTACATACATGTAGCGTTCAATCACCGCAAATTCTGCAAGGGGATTACAGCTCACAAGGTCTCATAAACTCGCCAGAGCTCATAGGGGTGGGGATGGGGAGGGTCGGCGGTGATCACTTACCATCAGGTGACCGTTGACCGTTTGGCGCCCTCTGATTTAAAAAAAAATCGCTTTTTAATTGGGAATAGAGCTTGTACAATTACTTACGTTGCAGTAAATGAACGAATAAATATGGAGATTTATTCGTAAATGTATTCATCACTTTTTAGACCTACAATGTAGCGTTCAATTACCGCAAATAATGGAAGGGAATTGTTAGACTTGCCGGCTTTGTTTTTCAGTTAAGTCTGTTCCTAAATAAGCCATTACAAACATGGTTGGTAAAGCTTGCCTTTCATGCCACACGTCGTAGGTTCGATTCCCACCCAGGACAGATATTTGTGTGCATGAACATGTCTGTTTGCCCTGAGTCTGGGTATAATTATCTATATAAGTATGTTGTACCTAGTTAGTAACTTTTTTCAATATTCAGGCACCGATTTTATGATGATTTTAACCTTTCATCGTTCATAGCTTATGTTCATAATTAAATGGTTTTAGCTCTTATTACAACTTAATAGAGTTTAAAATGTAATGGTATTGGATATTGAACCGTTCCATAAGCATTCCTTCGGAATAAACGAAGTAATCGCGTAACAAAATATGGTCGAATTATTAACGCCCGTCTTTTGAAGTCGCTTCATCAAGTCTAGAAAAAATTGGATGAATAATAAATTACTCGTAAATACAAAAATTGGAAGAATAATAAATTACTCGTAAATACAAAAAAAACGTGTAGTCCAGTTTTTTCAGCATTCGCCTTTCGAAAAAAGGAACAGATTATCAAAATCGGATCATAAACAACAGAAGCATCGTGTAACAAAAAAGATATGATAAGATAATTGTTTATTTCACCACATAACATAAAATTATAACAATAATAGGTACATACAGTTTAATGCAATACATTTTTACATAGTAAAATTGTTCGTTTGTTACAATATATTTAGCAATCTTTGTGGTGGCTAGCACCTTAGCTAAGTTATTCGGAGATAACTTGTATTAAAGGTACTAGGCCCAACTTTGTTTGTATACTTCGATCATTACAATAATATATAGGGTGAAAGTTAACTTAATAAGAAAAGTAATAATATGAACAAAATAAAAAACGTATATTACATAATAGATGTTAATAGAAAGTAAGTAAGTAAAATAAAAATGTGTAATTGTAAACTCTGCTTTTGAACTTGTTAAAGCATTAGTTTTGGCGCCAATACGGAAAAAGACACATCGATACATTTTTAGAAAATGAAACATCATTTTCTAAAACTGGTGTAAATCCGACGTTTAATTTGTACCTTGCTTACTTGCTTGCTTATCGTATGGGTAGTGGTAACCCTAGTGTCAGAGTTGCTCAAGCCGCACAGTAGGCCTCTGACATGGCTTAACGACTGTTGTCTGATGACTACAACCGGGACCGACAGCTTAACGTGCCCTCCGAAGCACGGAGACGCTCAGAAATTAAACCACTTTGGCGGTCACCCATCTATGGACTGACCGCGAGACTAGTTGCTTAGCCTCGCCGATCACTTACGGACCGGTGAGAGCATCTAGCTATGAGCGCCTCAATTTGTACCTAAATATAGTGGATTTTTATACAGAACGTCTTTGAATACGTACACAAATTTAGGAAGGTAAATAGTAGTTATACGTGTTGATTCCAAAATTCCATAGAAACGTCTAGAAAAATCTCCACTTTACTGGGGTAGGTAGGTAATACTTTTACTTGATTATGCCGGACTTTACTTGACATAGACTAATAAAAGACTCTGCATAAGGTTGAATTATTAATAATATAATACTATCTTGGGACATTATTCACACACGGCTACTGATCCCAAACTAAGCAGAGCTTGTACTATGGAAACCAAATAACTGATATATTACCTACATAATTATACTATTGGAGATGGCGGGACGAACTGGATGTCTTCCTTGAGAATTGGAAAGAGATGGCACACAGTCGAGAGCGTTGGAAAGAATGGAGGGAGGCCTTTGCCCAGCAGTGGGACCATACAGGCTAATAAACAAAAAAAAAAAAAAAAAAATTATACTATTGGGATTTAGTTTTTCTAAGTCAACACACGAACAATATGTAATTAATCATATGTAAAATTTATTAAAAAAAAAAGGATTCCTACTGAGTTTTCTGGCAGTGTTTCTCAGTAGCTGCAGAGTAGGGTAAAAAAATGACGATTCCACATAAATGTAAAAAATTTCACGGAATAAATGAACGTTGAATTTTGACTACTTTTCTTTTGAAAATACATACATTATGTATTTACAAAAGAATCTCTATACTATTTAGAGGCGAAACAACCGCTGCGTCATATGTGCAGTCAAAAATGTGTAAATAAAGTATGTAAGTAAACGTCTACACAAGTCAAATTAAGCACATCCAACCTAACCTAAAAATACTAAAACCGTTCTGTCAAAACACGCCCTCCTAGTTCATAAGGCTAACCCATTTCATAACCCCGTTCATTGACACTAAAACGTATGGAGAAAATCAAAAATGGTACCTAATTGTAGTTCATGAATGGAATGGCGTGAGCATCGGCAGTGACCTTGCGGGCTAGTCGATGCCCGGGCAGGCTATTGCACTGCTCGCCCCCCTCCCCGCGCCCCGCCGCACGCAAATTATTGAGCCACCTCGTCCCCCGCTCCCGTCCCCCGCTGCACTTCCTTCCGCGGCCGCACCCGGGGTTATGTGCACTCAGCGCTACGTCTTGGAATTGTGTTAGGTTATGTAGTGATTCTGGATTATTTATTAATACTTTTATGACTTGTGCAACAAACTTATAGAAGATATTCGTTAATAATAACATTAATAACAAATAATGTTGTCTAATCTGTTTAAATAATTAGAATCTTATGTCATTAGTTTAGTTTGTTACCTTTATGAATAAGAGATGGCGTTGTGCAAGTGACGTCATAATTTCTGAATGGCGCTATTGAGATTTTCCTACGAAACTTGACGTCCGCGGTCTTTTATGCAATAAATTGTCTTGCTCTGGACACACGTGTTTTATTTTTTTTCGAGATATTTTTGGGACGTTATACAATGTAATAATAACTGTATTAATACAAACATGTTCTTCTGACTAGTCTACGTGACTAAAACCTTTAACCTTTTTTATTATTATTATTTTTTTATAATTTTCATGTTGGGTTTCCGAGTGTGAGTAAGGTCGCTAGAGCTCATTGGGGTGAGGGGAAGGGTCAGCAACACTTGTTTACTGACTTTTAAAGGCCGGCAACGCACCCGCGACTCCTCTGGTGTTGCGAGTGTCCATGGGCGGCGGTGATCACTTACTTACCATCAGGTGACCCACTTGCTCGTTTGTCGGCTTCTGATATAAAAAAAAGTCTTGTTGTACGACAAACTTTTCGGGTTCCCTTTAGCTATGTAAAAAACATTAACTAGCAGATTATTATTTCTTTACCAACTTTTAATAATAATGCCCCCCTAGCCTAGGATTCCTACTGAGTTTTCTGGCAGTGTTTCTCAGTAGCTGCCACGTCACGCAGTGCACGGTAGGGTAAAAAAAATGACGATTGTTCACAAATGTAATATTTTAACGGAATAAATGACTTTTGAGTTTGAATTTCGTTAGAACCGAATTTCGGCCACGGCGGCCAGTCTCAACTGAGATTAGCCATCTGCACGGGACATGTTATAGTGCTCAAGTGTGTGCGCAAACACAGGAGCACTTTCTATTCCATCACTCTCATGATCCGATGGGACGCCTAGCGACACGACCGGAAAGAGGTCAGGTACAGGACCGACGGCCTTACGTGGTCTCCGAGGCACAGGGGTATAATACCGCCAACTCCCAGACTTCTTTCTTTTTACAGAAAAGTCCCAAAATTACTTTTGGCCCGAGCCGGGATTTGAACCCAGAACCTCGTTATCTGCGGGTGAACACGCTACCGCTAGACCAACGAGGCAGTACTTACTAAGTTATAGCCTAACGCTTTCACTGCGTCACCAGACTACAGACGGGAGCGAGGGCTCCAGCCGTCTAGCTAAACTACAAACTAAGTACCCAGATGAAAATAAGCGTGAATTTTTGAGCTGCTCTACTTGGGGCTGATGCTGAAAACTTTTTCTTTTTTACAGAAAAGACAATCAATTTATTTGTCAATAGTGGGCCAGTTAGCGTGGTTGGTAAATTCTTATTTTTCATGCCAACGGTCGTAGGTTGAATTCCCATCCAGGACAGATATTTGTGTACATGAACATGTCTGTGTGTCCTGAATCTGGGTGTAATTATCTATATAAGTGCGTATTTACAAAAGAAGTGTAGTATATCAGTTATCTGGTTTCCATAGTACAAGCTCTGCTTAATTTGGGATCAGATGGCCGTGTGTTAGTTCAAGGTATTCATAATTATTTCATTTTGCCATCCAAAGAGTTAACGTCTTGTAAGCGGTATTTTTATTATTTTTAAACTGTAATTTTATTTATATATTTGTAGTTTATAATTATAGGTTTTACGCAGACATCATGCATTACAGTTTTCTTATTTATTTAATTGGACTAAACTAAGTCTATTATTACCCATAGAATACTAAGAAAAGCCTAGGATGCTAGTAATTATATAGCCATAAAGGTTATTATTATGTGTCTCAACATCTGCACGAAGGGAAGCTTGTAGTGCAAATAAAAGCCTAAATTGTTATTATTATCGCGAAGACAGGAGTTCTGATGAAGAAATTAAATATACTAAATACAAATTGTTTGAAGTTATGTTATGTTATTACATACTTCTGCTAAGTCATATTTATACAAGTTTATGTACAGACGCCAGCACATCAAGCTACCCTAATCTGTCAAATTTCTTTTATAGATTTTCATCTTTATCACAAAAGCATAAGGTTCACTTTCAATTGGGGAAATTGTCAGATTGGGGTAGCTTGATGTGCTGGCGTCTGTACGAGTTCCAGAATAGAATAATTGCTTACGTACGAGCAATATAGGGTGAAACATACATGGTAGACGTAGCTTAAAAAGCTTAATTTTCCTATGAAACTTAACAAGTGCAAAATACAAAAATATAATTACCCATGCTTATGATAATAATAATATCCTGGGACATCATTCCCACACGGCCATCTGATCCCAAACTAAACAGAGCTTGAACTATGGTAACCGGATAAATGCTAATACTAAATACTGTCCTGAGTGGGAATGGAACCCACAACAAGCGGCATTAAAGACTCTAGAAAAGAAAAGAAAAGAAAATTTATTGCTAACATTGAAAGACACACTTTACACACTAATACATATACGTCTTATCAATATAAAAAAAAATAGTTAATATTCAAGTGGGTGCATGTATCTGTCAATTGCAGCAAGTAGGTATCCAGTTCAGCATTAGCCAACCCAGGGGCGTGGCACTGATTTTCAACTGGACCCTCTTATGTCTAAAAAATAAAATAGAATAATTGTATTATATCGTTATATATTGATAAATATGATACACCAACTAAGCCAACCGCTCCGTCAATAAAATAAAAAAAAAATCTAATTATATGCCATAGAAATGTAGAGGCGTGTTCAAATGATGGACTCCGTCATGCAAGATGCCGTGTTTAACAAATTAAACGTATTTTTAATCGTGTGTTTTATGTATTCAATTTGCAATGCTTGATGATTAGTTCGATAATTTCAATCATTACTTTTTAGGGTTCCGTAGCCAAATGGCAAAAAACGGAACCGTTATAGATTCGTCATGTCTGTCTGTCCGTCCGTATGTCACAGCCACTTTTTTTCGAAACAATAAGAGCTGTACTGTTGAAATTTGGTAAGTAGATGTATTCTGTGAACCGCATTAAGATTCACACAAAAATAGAATAAT
Organism: Pseudoips prasinana; assembly: GCA_951640165.1. Taxonomy (NCBI): domain Eukaryota; kingdom Metazoa; phylum Arthropoda; class Insecta; order Lepidoptera; family Nolidae; genus Pseudoips; species Pseudoips prasinana. Next base: position 7,532,701 of record OX621259.1, on the reverse strand, counting down.
AACAATAATTTGGGGGTTCCCCATACACAGAACTAAAACTATTTTTTTTTTCATCGTACCCATATTTGTGGGGTATCTATGGATAGGTCTTTAAAAATCATATTGAGGTTCCTAATATCATTTTTGTCTAAACTGAATATTTTGCGCGAGAGACACTTCCAAAGTGGTAAAATGAGTGCCCTCCCCCCCCCTGTAACTTCTAAAATAAGAGAATGATAAAACTAAAAAAAATTATGATGTATATTACCATGCCAATTTCCACCGAAAATTGGTTTGAACGAGATCTAGTACGTAGTTTTTTTTAATACGTCATAAATCGTAAACCGAAATTTACCTTTCATTTAATCAACTGAAATACTTGCTGCTGCGGAACCCTTTATGTGCGAGTCCGACTCGCACTTCGCCGGTTTTTATATATCTGTTCTCTATTAATATTCTATTTACTTATTGAAGAGATGGGAGAAATTATTTGAGACATTGTGTGTTTCTACTGTTTGAAAGACGCTCATTGCTAGATGTTCTAACGGTCCTAAGCGATCGGCGAGGTTAAGCAACTAGGCTCATGGTCGGTCCGTAGATGGGTGACCGCCAAAATGGTTTAATTTCCGAGTGTCTCCGTGCTTCGTCTTTCGGGAGGGCACGTTAAGCTGTCGGTCCCGGTTGTAGTCATTAGATAACAGTCGTTAAACCATGTCAGAGGCCTAGTGGCCGGCTTGACCAACTCTGACACTAGGGTAACCACCGCCTTTACGATAAGTAAGTGTCAATAAATTATTACAACAATAAATATGTTGTTGTACTGCCAACAGTCAGACTTTGGCTAAATACTGAGAAATTTTCTGACACAAGAATCCCTAATCGCTTTTATTATTTTGATGGTCACCGTAGCCTAGTTGGTAGTGCTCCTACCTACGAAGCTGGTGGTCCTGGGTTTGAATCCCGGTAAGTGCAAATATTTGTGTGATGAGCACGAATATTTGTTTCTGAGTCATGGATGTTTTCTATGTATATTATATGTATATATATATATATATATATATATATATATATATATATATATATATTTATCTATCTATATAAGTATGTATATCGTCGCCTGGTACCCATAGTACAAGCTTTGCTTAGTTTGGGGCTAGGATGATCTGTGTGACATTGTCCCTAGATATTATTATTATTATTTATTCCGACCCGGGATGTGAACCCAACCTCATTATCTGCGGTCACCACGCTAGACTAAAGCAGTAATACACTACGATATTTATGAAACTACATTTCAAAACTCTAACCGATATTAAAACACTCCGCCATCCATTTTAATAAACTTAAAAGCAATTTAAAAGAAGATTGCTAATCCTCGCTTTTATTTTTACAACAAGAAAAGAGGAAATTTCCCGCTACGTTGAAAGCACTTTTAGTGAACCGTGAAGATTATTTTTCTCGTAGACAAGTAAGAAAATAAAGTAAGAAAGTTAGTGAGACGAATAGGCAATAGAAAGCTTGACAACGGTTTTCCATCTCGAGGAAAGCAACAGTTCACATTTACATCGCTAAAGGTAATACAATACTATATTTATGTACAATACTATATTAAATGGAAATAATTAACTTCTCAAGGTCACCCAAAGAGCAATCGAAAGGGATATGCTTGGTGTTTCCCTGCGAGATCGAATCAGAAATGTTGAGATCCGCAGGCGAACCAAAGTAACCGACATAGCTGTAAGAATTGCCAAGCTGAAGTGGCAGTGGGCAGGGCACTTAGCTCGTAGAGCCGACGGCCGCTGGGGCAGAAAGGTTCTCGAGTGGAGAAGACACAGAGTGGGTAGGCCCCCTACAAGATGGACCGATGATCTTGTGCGGGTGGCTGGAAATCACTGGATGCGAATAGCGCAAGACCGGCAATTGTGGAGATCTTTGGGGGAGGCCTTTGTCCAGCAGTGGACGTCTTTCGTCTGATATGATGATGATGATGAATTAACTTCTAATGCATATTATATAAAAATATTAGCTTTCTACCCTCCTTCTCCATATGAACTTTAAACGTTCCAAATTTTAAACTTCTCTGTCCGCGCAATATTCCTAAATATGGGTATAAAATATTTGCTTCACGTATAAAATATTTAGTATAGTTTATATTCTATTACATAAAAATTGTAAAAAGGTCAGAGAAAATAAAGGCTATTTTATTTTATTTATTTATTCATAAATAAAAATCCGGAAAAAAATGGATAATGATAAATGGAAATCCGTTGTCTTTGCCTACCCCTCTGGGAAACAGGCGTGTCTATGTATGTATGTATGTATGTATTTATTCATATTATGATGATTTATCAATTGTCTGTTTGCCGTAGTCCAAGCTCTGCTTAGTTTGGGATTAGATGGCCGTCTGTGAATAAAGACCCAGGATATTATTATTATTAAAAAAATACTAGTGCCGCGCATCTGTTCCTCACGGTGGCATGAGATCTACACTTGTTTCTAAAGATCATGACAGCTCATTAAATTGAAGACAAAGCCCTTTGTTAACGTTTTAGTGGGTATAGTTAGACCTATAATTATTAATTACAAAGAATCCATATTTAAGACGTTAACGTCCCTCTTTATTACTATCTTTCATCAGCCCTAAAGCACTAAATATTCACGTAACACATCCATCATTGTACAACAACCTTAACAGGTGCTTCTTGTCACAGTATAAATATGGACAGCATGGTAACTAAGCCTAGTTGATGAAATAATTGTCTACGCTCTATTTATACATATTATTATTTTCTATTAATATTTGTATTTTTTTATTCGGGTCTAGTCCCTCCCTTTTACCCACCACTACAACTCCTGGAAGCTAGGATCAACAGTGGCACACAATGACATGACACTGAGCGGTGAGGCTCAGGCATGAACCGGGGAATCGCTTTAACTGTCTTGGATCCCGCAACGAATTTAATCAGAAAGAAAAAAGGAGGAGTTTGAAAATGAATAGTTCCACTCCCCCCCACAATAAAGCGGGAGACAGAATGATGTAAAGAGGCCATAGCCTCATAAAACGAGAGAATTGCAACTAGAGAAGCCAGCTGCAAAAGCACCGAGGATCAATTTAAAGGTACTAAGTGAGCAGTTATATTTGATTAAAATAGTAGGTATGGCAAAAGCGCTTAAACGCACGGAAGTTGTTCCTTGTTGCTACAAGATCTGTATAATAAACTACTCTAGATATTGGTTGCAAGCTGTTTAACATAATATCATTTCCAGAGATCACACTCCCAAAGTATGTGGTGAGCAGTTTGTTCATATTCGTAATATTTGTTTTATAAATCAACAGTACGGTTAAAATACGTAAGCTCTCGTTTTGACGAAACCGAGTTAAAACAGCGGCACTCACTAGTGACAGTACCCCGACAAGCACTTGTCATTGCGCATGTTTGTGTGAGAGTGCCGTTTCGACAGTTTGTAGTTTCCTTTCTGTCTATTTTTATACTGAGTCATTGTCATCATGGTACTTTGTAAAGGGCATAAATTAATCATCCTACGCAAACCTTTTTCCGTGTAAATTGTTGCCATAACAAAAAAGCCTAATTGGCTGTATAAAAATGTCCTGCGTTCTTTCGTTACAAAGTATTTCGCGGAACATTTTATTCACAATTTAAAAAAAGTAACGAAATATGGCCAGTGTTGCCACGTCGAATATTTAAGGAAGTCTGAACTTTTTATTAATATATTTTTACAGTTTTTACACAAGTTATTTCAACTTTGTTAATTACTGGAGGTTTGAAGCGTTTAAAATTCTTAATTAATGGCGATTCTTTTAGTCGACAAACATGTCACGTATATTACTAAAGTTTATGTCGGGAACGGAACCTAAGTGTTTTAATTTCTGAGCGTCTCCGTGCTTCGGAGGGCACGTTAAGCTGTCGGTCCCGGTTGTAGCCATTAGGCAACAGTCGTTAAGCCATGTCAGAGGTCTAATGGGCGGCTTGAACAACTCTGACACTAGGGTAACCACTATCCATGCGATATATAGCTATTACAAACTTGCAATAATAAATTTCCGGTAAATAAATACTATTTCTTTGACATTTACTTCATAATTTTATCCGAGTAATGTCCTGGACAAATGCCCTCCTCAAAGGAATTCCGTTCATTATTTGGAGGGATATGCCATCATCGCCACGCTTAGTGATAGTTCACAGAGAGACGCTGCTACCAGTTCTCCTAAAATATTCCCTCGGAGCGCCTTGTACGCCCTCTACGGAATAAGATGGGGTGGTGTTATTCGTCGCGGTCAGCCATACAGCCAATCCTCGTCGTTTAAGATGGTTGCCAGTGATCGAGAGAATTGCATTAAAATAAGTTTTTTTTTAATAATAAAAATTTATTACCAAAAAGCCAAGTACAATTTTTCCATCTCATGTACACATAAATGCACAAATATATTCAATGATGCTTAAAGAGATAGAGTGAACGTCAGTGTCTATGATAGTATTAACTGTGTTCCAGACACTGGCGCCTTCCTCTTACAATTTATGTGATATAAAAATAGTCTTAGTATTGATGAGTTGCTGTTATATAATTTGTTAATTTCCTTGTTTGTAACCATTGGTTTGTTTTACTTATTTCTGCAATAAAGTGTACTTCTTCTTCTTAATAACTGAAAACAAATAATGGTGTGCAAACAAGGTATGTTAGATTATAACGATTCTGTTCTCTGGTGCACAGGGTGCGGACCAGCTCTAATAGTATCCTAAACATGATTGCAAGTAGGTTGGACTGCGCCTACATAAGTCGTTGCTGTGCCGTCTCCCATGGCACGTCGCAGGGATGACGGTTGCAGGGTTATAATGCATTTTACTAATATAGCTGTCAGTCCTATTAAAATAAAATAAATAAATAAAAAAGGTTTTTATTCACGTAGACTTTGAAAAAGCGCTTGTAAATAGTCAGAACATGTTTGTAGTAATATAGTTGTATACATTAGATATTATTTCTAGTGACATAGATATTTAGGTACATCTTGTATGAAAACATTTATAAAATTTATTTTATTACAGAAATGATATTTAACTAGCTCGTATCAAGTTATTGTCAAGATATTAACCTATATGAGTCATAGTTACTTAAATAAATCAATATTCTCGACTGCCTCGTTGGTCTAGAGGCAGCGTGTTCAACCGCAGAAAATGTGGTCCTAGGTTCAAATCCCGGGTCAGGCCAAAAAGTGATTTTGGTATTTTCCCGTAATAAGAAATTTCTCAGTATCAGCCCGAAGTCTGGAAGTTGGCGGTATTACACCCCCGTGCCTCGGAGAGCACGTAAACGCCGTCGGTCCTGTACCTGACCTCTTTCCGGCCGTGTCGCTAGTCGTCCCATCGGATCATGAGAGTGATGGAATAGAAAGTGCCCCTGTGTTTGCGCACACACTTGTGCACTATAATATGTCCTGCGCATTTGGCTAATCTCCATTGAGAAAGGCCGCCGTGGCCGAAATTCGGCCGGGAAGACATCATCAATATTCAATTCTATTCTATACACCATAACTTAAGCCGCGCAGATTCAATTCACACAAATCTAACACAAGGAAATTATGATTTAAATGATTGAACTTGATGATTTAAACTTCCTAGCCTAGGTTAACGGACTGTAACCCATTTACTTTCCATCGGGATGAAGAATAGCCTATGTATAATTCTATATCTCAGACATTGCGGATATCGAATAATATCGATATCCTATCGAATAATATCGATATCCTATCGATTACTATCGATATCCATTTAGAAATTTCTACGTGCTCCGTTTACTAAGTAAGTTATGATTGTGTTACTCCGTGCTATCCCAAGACACCCAAAGTAGAGATTTTTGTGGGAAAAGGAACAAACCGTTTTTAAGATCGAGAATAGAATATCCTAGTGCCTTCTAATATTGTAAATAAGAGTTTGTGAGTATAGATGTATAGATATTTGTTACTCTTTCATGCAAAAATCACCGAACGGATTTTCACGAAGCTTTGTAGTCGTATAGTTTATATATCCTAATAACACATAGGCTATCTATATCTATACTAATAAAAAACCGGCCAAGTGCGAGTCGAACTCGCCCATGAAGGGTTCCGTAGCAGCAAGTATTTCAGTTGATTAAATGAAAGTAAATTGCGGTTTACGATTTATGACGTATTAAAAAAAACTACTTGCTAGATCTCGTTCAAACCAATTTTCGTTGTTAGTTTGCATGGTAATGTAGGTACATCATATATTTTTTTGAGAATTATCATTCTCTTATTTTAGAAGTTACAAGGGGGGGGGGAGGGGGGACACTCATTTTACCACTTTGGAAGTGTCTCTCGCGCAAACTATTCAGTTTATAAAAAATATATTAGAAACCTCAATATCATTTTTGAAAACCTATCCATAGACACCCCACATGTATGGGTACAATGATAAAAAAATTTTGAATTTCAGTTCTATGTATGGGGACCCACCAAAATTATTGTGCTTTTTCTATTTTTGTGTAAAAATCTTAATGCGGTTCACAGAATACATCTACTTACCAAGTTTCAGTAGTACAGCTCTTATAGTTTCGGAAAAAAGTGGCTGTGACATACGGACGGACAGACAGACAGACATGAAGAATCTATAGGGGTTCCGATTTTTGCCATTTGGCTACGGAACCCTAAAAAGGAAAGGTTTGTATGTATGTTTGTAACGAATAAGCTCAAAAAGTACTGGTTTGATTTTAAGAATTCTTTCACCATTTGAATGATACATTATCACTGATTAATATAGGCTAATTTAATTGCAAGAAAAAAATAAGGATCCCTACTGAAACTACGATAATGTTACCCAAGGTGTAAAAAAATGCATATAAAATATCTTTCATCGCATGCGCTGCGAAAACTATTGATGATAGAACAAAAAAATGTTCCACAATATTAAAAAAACATATAAATATCTACAAAAATGTCGCCATATCATGTGTCTAACTATTGTAGTTATCCGCTACCCAGAGATCTCGTGTGTATACTTAAAACACAATAATAACCTCTTTTTTCGGTCGAGCGATAAAAATAACAATAGCTGAACATTTATGCTTCCAATTAGATTCATAAAAGAATTTATCAATTCAAATCCTACTTTTTCCTAACTTAATTGAAGCAGATCCAATTAATGGATTGATTCAATTAAATATTCTCGACGGTTATATATTCCGAATAATCGTTACAATTATTTCGCTTCTTAATTGTACAGTTCTTTGTTTGTTCAATTCAACTTGTTCAAATTTTAATGTGAGCGGGCTAGTTGTAAGTTTATTAACTGTTATAAAGTAAAATACTCTTTTCAAATACCTATACCTATTTTATCTTTTACATTATCTTTATTCATTACCAATAAAACCATGTAGGAATTAAATAATATTTACGATATATACAACATGTAACGTAATTCTCGCACACCCTCAAACACCCCAATTAGAATTTTATGTTGTAATCGTAATACCTACCCTGAATTTTTAATTCAACCTGTATATGCATTGTTATTTACCAAATTAGTTTTTTTGAATAAAGTTTATTTTTCTTTATTTTGTATTGCATTATGGAATTTGTAGGAATACAAATAAAAGTGCGATTTAAAAGTCTTATTTCTTGGACTTAAGGTCCATTTCAATTTGTTTTGACTGTAAAGGGTTAATATGACAAAAGTTTTCGTAGTTTTAATTATTTTGGAATAAAAAATTACCTGTATTAAAAATGATATAAATCGATTCAGTAAACGATTCTGAACAAACTAATTCAGGGTGTGCGTTAATTAAGTTACATGTTGTATATACAAAACCGTCTAGGGTAATTAAAGGAGTCATCCCTGGGTGTCGAAAAAAAAATTCGGCATCGCTGCCTTCAAGCATCGTGCCAAGAATGCTGGCCGCAATGGGACGCTGGATGGCAATGCTTAAACGTTGTCCAAGATATTGGCCAGCCCTCTGGTCAATTTCGACTGCACCTGTGGCGCAGCGGCTAAGACAGTCGCCTCGCCTCTTCATCCGCGCCGGACTACTATTTGTGTGACCCATAAATAGTTGTTCGGAGTCTGGATGTAATTTCTGCCCTTCTATTATCATCATTACAGCCAAATAAGTCCACTGCTGGACAAGCCTCCCTCAAGAATCGTCTTGGGATATGCCATAATCGCCACGCTTGGCAGGCGGGTTGGCGATCGCAGTAAGATGGTCATAGTCATCAGAAGGAAGCTGCTGCCCATCCTCTGGTAGATATTCCCTCGGGTCGACTTCTACGCCCCCCACGGGATGAGATGGGGTGATGATATTCTGATTATGATATATGTCGCCGTCACCACACAGCTTATTATATCCAAACATATTTGTAGGTGTTAAAAATTGATTCAAACCCTGTTTCCCCAATTTCCCAAATTCGTACATGAGGGCAATGTGTATATATCATACAGCTGGACGTGTGGATATGAAGTATGAATGCAGTCATAACTCTCGGGCCCCATTCCAACCTCACACCAACAAAGATTTATCTAGTCGAAAAACACATTTACACTTCGGGTCGGCATTGAATCGATTTTCCTAACAGTGCTGACGAAGTTACTGCGTATTTCTGTTGTAAAATATCTTTAGGTTAATATAGCTTACCATTTATAAGGTTCCGTAGCTAAATTCGTCATGTCTGTCTGTCTGTCTTCATATGTCACAGCCACTTTTCTCAGAAACTATAAGAACTATACTGTTGAAACTTATGGCCGGGCGAAACTCAAAAAGTACTGCATGGATTCACTTAAAATTTTGCATGAATATTAATAAGAGGTCGGGTCAACATATAGGCTACATATTATCACGCTATCCCCTACGGGGGAGGAGCTGTGATAATTTATAAAATTGAACGCGGGTGGCACAGCCAGTATATCATACAGCTGGACGTGTATAAAGTATGAATGCAGTCATAATGTAAAATTTTAATGCTGTGGTCGTCTTTAAGTGTTGCAGCACTATTATTTTTAAGTATGTACGTGTCCTATAACTGCATGAGTGTATGTAACGTTGACGATCCTTAAATAAATAAATAAAAGAAATAAATCAAATAAATAACTCTCGGGCACCATTCCAACCTCACCCCAACAAAGATTTATCTAGTTGAAAAACCCATTTATACTTCGGGTCGGCATTGAGTCGAAGTTCCTAACAGTGCTGACGAAGTTACTACGTATTTCTGTAGTACTTACTTACGCTACGTCCTACGTAGGCGGTTCAAAGCGAACGCGAATACGATGCGGTGACACGCGAATTCAATGCGATGCGGTGCGACGCGGTGGCTATGTCCTACGTGCACGCGAATCATCTCGCGAAGCCGCCACCGACGCCGCAATAACACGACGGCAGTCCATCCAGTTCGCGCGAAAATATCAAGCCAACTGATCGCGTTCGCTTCATGTCGCGCCGCTCCGCACCGCACCGCACGCGCGTTTGGTGACGTAGGACACTTCAATAGGTTTCGACTGTTTGTTGTATTCGTGCCGCGCCGCGCCGCTTCACGTTCGCGTCTAGATCGCTCACGCAGGACGTCGCGTTACTTATCGTATGGGCAGTGGTTACCATAGTTTCAGAGTTGTTCAAACCACAGCATGCCTCTGACATGGCTTAACGACTGTTGTCTAATGGCTACAACAGACCGACAGCTTACCGTGCCCTCTGAAGCACGGAGACGCTCAGAAATTACACCAATTTGGCGATAACCCATCTATGGACGGACCGCGAACCTAATTGCTTAACCTCGCCGTGAAGTTACAGACCTGTGAGAGCATCTAACTGTTAGCGCCTCTGTTTTCTGAAGGCAAATGTCTTTCGGTTAATGATAAGCTCACCGTTATCCTAGGTGGCTTCAGCCTGTGAAGGGAATATGCATAAGAACTTTTTCCCTATAGCCTATTCTGTGAGGTGGAAGTAGTTCCCCAGCTGCTAATACATCGTCTCTACTATTTCTGTCTTCCTCAACTTAACCGGAAACCTTCAGATATAGGCATACCCAAGCAACAGTGATATTTTTGTTCTCTCACTACAAAATCCCACTCTACTACGTACGTCATAAAAATATCCTATAATAATAATAACAAAAACTAATCAGAGCTTGTACTATGGACACATATGGAAATATTAAATATAATACTTTTCTTTTGTAAATATAATAATTATTTTATTTTATTTCTCCTCAAAGGCAGTTACAATTCTTACAACGAAATTGATATCTATACATATTCCTTTGTGAGAGCTGGTGTCTGAAGTAGGTTTCTTATAGAACCTGTATTACATATCACCGCTTCGGGGTGGACAAATATACTGTCTTACATTTAATTTAATTGTTAACTACATAGGAGAGACAATTTTTTATAAGTTTAAGAGTTTATTATATTATATGTTGGTGTGTGTGTGTAAATAAATACTCATATAGATAACTAGCTGTGCCCCGCGGTTATACGCGCGTTAAACTTTATAAATTATCAGAGATCCTCTCCCGTAGGTGATAGCGTGATAATATCGATATGCTCTATATGTTGACCCGAACTCTTAGAAATATTCATGCAAAATTTGAAGTAAATCCATGCACTACTTTTTGAGTTTAGCCCGGACATACATACAGAAAAACAGACAAAAATTCTAAAAACTATATTTTTGGCTTCGATATCGATCGTAGATTAAGTCCCAAGTATCCTTTTAAAAAAATATTCAATGTACAGTTTTGACTTTCCTACGATTTTATTATATGTATAGATTACACCCAGATTCAGGACAAACAGACATGTTCATGCCCACAAATAGCTGCCATGGGTGAGAATCGAACCCACGACTAGCGGCGTGAAAGGCAAGGTTTTAGCAACCACGCCAACTGGCTCGTCGAATATAAAACACAATTCATCAATCCCTCGCCACAGTTGGGTACCTAAAAGTCCTCCATGTAATGTGATACCGTCTAATTAATTAGACACCCAAAGAAAAGTGTTATCAGAGCTATGTTTGATGTTTATCTATCTACTAAGAGTTAATGTAATTAGTTAAGAAACAGAAACAGAATCCCTTTGAAGTTAATTGATTTCTTTGAATAACAACTTGATTGTAGATATATAAATAAACATATCTCGGCACAACTAACACACCTTTTTTAAGGTTCCCTACCCAAAGGGTAAAACGCGACCCTATTACTAAGACTTCGCTGTCTATTTGTCCGTCTGTTACCAGGCTGTATCTCATGAACCATGATAGTTAGACAGTTGAAACGGATGATGTATTTCTGTTGCGGCTATAATAACTAATACTAAAAACCAAAATAAAATAAATATTTAAGGAGGCTCTTATACAACAAACATGTTTTTTTGCGTCAAAGAGTAACAAATATACATATATACATTTATGCTCACCAACTTTCGCATTTATAATATTCGTAGGATGTGTACCTCTAGCGGTTTTGGCAGTGCACGCCGGAATAGCTCGCAAATGGTAGATGTTTTCCTACTTACTTGACACTTATCGTCATATTTTGGACAATTCACATAATATCTTTATAAACTGTAGCCTATGTGTTATTCTGATGTATAAGCTATATTATTGTTAAGTTTCATTAAAATCCATTCAGTAGTTTTTACGTGAAAGAGTTACAAACATCCATCCATCCATACTTACAAACTTTCGCGTTTATAATATTAGTAGGATAGTGCATTATTTACCCATTACAAACAAACGTACTGAAAATTAATCTTGTATATATCTACTATAAAAAATAAGTCGGGTTTTCCTTCCTGACGCTATAACTCCAGAACGCACGAACCGATTTCCACGGTTTTGCAATCGTTGGAAAGGTCTCGGGCTCCGTGAGGTTTATAGCAAAGAAAATTTATAAAATTTAACGCGGGTAACACCGCGGGGCACAGCTAGTTAGTTTATTCTTACCATACAATCCAATAGGTACGCCTAATGTGGCTATCAAAGTATATGCCAGTACCTCTATTAAATTCTATGATCGCTATACAATAAAGTCTAATGTTGAATGCAACAGCTGTACTAAATGGTACTACCAGCGACACATAACTAACCTTAAGCCTTTAGGTGTAAGGATCATTTTCCAATAATAATGATTTTTAATAATGCTGTCATATAACCAGCGTTGGTTGAGTAGAGTAAGAGGGAAATAATAGTAATATCCTAGGACATTATTCACACATGGCCATCTGATCCCAAACTAAGCAGAGTGCTAAACAAGATAACTGATATCTATACATACATACATATAATAAAATCGTAGAAAAGTCAAAACTGTACATTGAATTTTTTTTTAAAGGATACTTGGGGCGTGATCTGCAATCGATATCGAAGCCAAAAATATGATTATTAGAATTTTTGTCTGTGTGTCTGTTTGTCTGTATGTATGTCCGGGCTTCGGGCTAATCCGGGCGTTGTATTAAAAACAAAAAAATTGGTATGGAGTTAGCTGACACCCTGGATTAACACATAGCCTTTAATTTATGAAGTTTAACGCGGGTGAAACAGTGCGGCACAGCTAGTTTTAAATATTTTACGAACTTTCATATTTTCAACACGAATTTTACGTTGATTGGAAACGGGTTGGCTTTGCACAAATTGGCATGCCAATTAAAATATTTCGTTATATTTGACGGGTTCACAAGTTAGCTTGATTATTTTAACAAGTTTTTAACCCCCGCAAAATAGAAGGGCGGTGTAAGTTTAGTGCATTTTATGTGACTGTGTATCTGGCATCGTAGGTTCAGAATTACATACATACATAGACTCACGGCTGTTGCCAAGAGTGGTAGGCAGAGACAACGGACTTCCATTTGTCACGTTCCTTGCACACCTCTTTCGCTTCTATTACGACGGTCACCGTAGCCTAGTTGGTAGTGCTCTTGCCTACGAAGCTGGTGGTCCTGGGTTCAAATCCCGGTAAGTGCAAATATTTGTGTGAAGAGCACGAATATATGTTTCTGAGTCATGGATGTTTTCTATGTATTCAACTATTTTTTTTTTTTTTTTTTATTCTCATAGTCTTTAAAAAAGCGCTTGTAAATAGTCAGAACACGTTTGTAGTATTATAGTTGTATACATTATTATTTCTAGTAACATTTATCTATCTATATAAGTATGTATATCGTCGCCTGGTACCCATAGTACAAGCTTTGCTTAGTTTGGGGCTAGGATGATCTGTGTGACATTGTCCCAAGATATTTATTATTTATAATTATTATTCTATTACTGTCATTATATTCTTCATACATGCTCGCCGTACCCTACGTCTGACCTGACCTTTCCTCATTTTCTGGGGTTGAACACCCTACCGCTAGACTAACGACGCTGTCAAATTGTTTGATTCTTCGAGATATAATGTACTACTATATTAACAGCAATTTTGACTGCACGTGTGGCGCAGCGGCTAAGACAGTCGCCTTGCCGCTTCGTGTCGCAGGTTCGAGTCTCGCGCGGACAACTATTTGTGTGACCCAGAAATAGTTCTGATGCAATGTAGTCTGGATGTAATTTGTGACCGTCTGTTATATGTTTGTAAAGTACCCCGCGACACAGGGATTAGATTACCTAGTGCGGGCGTTTTAAAAAAAAATCTGAAAAAAATATGACAGTAATACCACAATAACATTGTTAGTAGAGTCAGCAAAATATGCGTCGTTATTTTTGTTGTCAATCGTAAAATATTTTTACATTTTAACGAACCAATTTGTTTTGTTTAATATGGATATATGACGACGTTAATTTTATGGTGGACCTATACGATGTCTTTTAGGTTTAATACGTGAATGAATGAATTTATGAATTCTCTTCGTATCATCACCATAAATCATCCGAAATACACAATTGCCGGTCTCGCGCTATCCACATCCAGCGACTTCCAGCGACCCATGTAAGATCGTCGGTCCAACTTGTGTGTGACCTGCTCACGCTGCGTCTTCCGGTTGATGTTATAATATGGTAACCACTACACCAACAAGCCTTACTGGTTTGTTGGTGTTTGTTATTCGACCGTATGTTTTTATTTTCGTACGTTTGTTACAAGATTTTAATTTGTCGTTGCTAAGAAAAGTTGTCAAATCAGAAATGTCGAAATCGCAGGCGAACCAAAGTCACCGACATAGCCCGAAGAATTGCAAAACTGAAGTGGCAGTGGGCGGGGCACATAGCTCGTAGAACCGACGGCCGTTAAGGCAGAAAGGTTCTCGAGTGACGAACATGAACTGGACGACGCAGCGTGGGCAGGCCCCCTACAAGATGGACCGATGATCTTGTGCGGGTCGCTGGAAACTGCCGGATGCGAATAGCGCAAGACCGACAATAGTGGAGATCTTTGGGGGAGGCCTTTGTCCAGCATTGGACGTCTTTCGGCTGATATGATGATGATGATGATGAAGAAAAGTTGTTGTTGGTTGCATGTTTTTTTTTAAATAAATATTTGCTAGGCGGCGTGAGACCACTTTAACCTCTTAATCTACGGTGAATCAGTGAAAGGTTCTGTAATTTATTTTAACGTGTTAGAAACCTTTTTTATGTCCCCGTAGTTGGGGTGGTGCAAAGATTTTGATGTCCCCCTGATGCACTCCTTGTGTGTAGACAACTTGCAGCTACCACAAGTTGACTCTTCCCGTGACTTAAAGGTTCCTAGGGTTACCTCGACCTGAAATTCGGCCTCGACCTCATACCCGGCCTCGACCTGTGTCCGAGAGGTAACCGTCCCGGCCTTGATGCCCGGGAACTTGAGGTGTAACAATTATTGTTTCCAAAGGCATAGAATCAACGTTTATGTATACCAAACAATTGTTTTTCTTTTATATAGCATTTACAGTTCAAACAGTGATCTAATAAAACAACACCAGTTTGTAAAATAAAAAAAAAGAACATGCGGGGCATTTGGCGTCCATATTCTTTTTTTGTAGATAGAAGCCGATACAAGTGAAAACTATTTTTTCATTTCTCATACTCGGAAAGTTATTTGATCAGAGTAGCGAGTGGAAGATGCTACTTACCATCTTTGGACGGTAAAGACTCGAAGTAATTGCCTACCTCGCTATGGTGGGAATAAATTTAAAAAGTTAGGCAGTCGGCTGTAAAAAGCTGACATAGTTAAGAAAAAAATGCTGCAGTCATATCTATACATATAATAAAATCGTAAGAAAGTCAAAACTGTACTTTGAATATTTATTAAAAAGGATACTTGGGGTGTGATCTACAATCGATATCGAAGCCAAAAATATAGTTTTTAGAATTTTTGTCTGTGTGTCTGTTTGTCTGTATGTATGTCCGGTCTAAACTCAAAAAGTACTGCATGGATTTACTTCAAATTGTGCATGAATATTACTAAGAGGTCGGGTCAACATATAGGCTACATATTATCACGCTATCACCTACGGGGTAGGAGCTATGATAATTTGTAACATTTAACGCGGGTAAAACCGCGGGGCACACCTAGTAACTATATAAACGTGTGAATTAAAGAAAGCTTGTACTATGAAAACCAGATAACTGATATACTACTTTTCTTTTGTAAATACATACTCACATAGATAATTACCCCCCAACTCAGGACAAACATACATGTTTCTGCACACAAATATCTGTCCTGGGTGGGAATCGAACCCACGACGTTAGGCATGGAAGGCAAGCATTTACCAACCACGCCAACTGGCCAGTCAAATAATCTAATGAAAATGAATTGACATTATTGTTCAGTTACGCAATTTTGTTATTATATAACAAGCAAATTGATTTGAGCAAATAAAAATATATTTATCCGTATTCGCAAACAATGAAATTACTCTCAATTGCTTGCTGATTAGCCAATATTATGTTTCAAGGAAGCCGCCATGTAACTTAATCTATGAAACAGAATTTGTTTGCGTAATTTCCGTCAACAAACTATGGAAGTCACAAAATAAATTGGAAGAGAAGGAATAAATAACATACAAGTAATCAATACTGCATTACTTCCTGGGGTGGTGCTCCAAAAACATTAATGTTAACCATTGAACGTGCCCAAAGAGCAATACTAAAAGTTGCAACTTTTCGACCTTTCCTTTTTCCTACGTGCCTTCTGTATGAAAAATGCAACGTTTTAACTGTCCGCCAATTATTTATTAAACATGCAATTTTAAAACAACACACAACACTCACTTACAATGCTAACTTTACTAACACCAAGAGACGGAAAGATGCATCAGAGTCAAAGTTTATTTATACAAACAGATTTTATCCTTTTCTCGGACCATATCTTTACAATAAAATAAATAAGTCACTATCTATATTATTATTATTATTATATATAAACTTAACTATACAAATTGTAAAAAAATAATCTGCAATTTTTTACAAAAATTGAGCTATGATGAGACTGAGGGATTATTTAGTATTCTAAAATAAGTTAATTTTTTAAACATTATATCTTAGGTTTTTGAATTTGTATGTATAATTAAATATTGTTTGAATTTTTAATAAAGAATAAGCCGTTAGAACGCCTGTGGTACAGGTTTAACCTAGTACAGGCACAAATTGTCTATAGCTTAGTATTAATTATTTTTAAAGTAAGTAGATATAATTTTGTACACATTTTTCTTGAATAAAAATTTATTATTATTAACTAATGAGCAGGCCCCCTACAAGATGGACCGACGATCTTGAAGGTGGGTAAACGATTCGGTAATGAACTGAGAGTGGGGCAATTTGGAACTGGAGACCGGAACCCCTTGGGGCCAAATGTTGGCCGACTTCATGGAAAAGGAGGAACTCTTTATGATGAATTCCTTCTTCAGGAAGCCGGATCACCGCAAATGGACCTGGATGAGCCCCGATGGTAAAACTAAAAATGAGATAGACTTTATCTTGTTGACGAGACGACAGATGTTCAATTATGTCTCAGTGATCAATGCGGTTAAAACCGGGAGCGATCACAGACTGGTCAGAGGCTCATTGAACTTTTATGTCAAACTCCAGAGGTCCCAACTGATAAAGTCTACGCTTTTTAAAGGGGTTTTTTATATATATTAAAGCGCACCGCGTTGGTGGTCTGGCTTTCAATTCATCCCGCTTGGCATCCAGCTCAGCGCGCCTTCAAGACTCGAAGTAGTCTACTTTGCCTTGGACCAAAGTCCGTCATTCTGCCCGTTTGGCTGCCCGCTGTTCCCATTTCGAGGTCTCTACGCCACAGTTCCTCATGTGGCGCTTGCAAGCACGTCTTTATACCTGAGGGGTTGACCGCCATGCTTTCGCTTGTCCTCCTCAAGTTCCGAGTAGAAGATGCGCTTAGCCACTCGCTGCTCTGCCATGCGTGACACATGAACGATAACGAAAGATATAGAATAGAATAGAACTTTCTTTATTAGAGTAACTAAGACTCAACAAGATTGTTAGTATAAACTAACGACTATGTTAGAAATCACTGAAATTAATCAAAAGCCCGGAACACATACATAAATAAATGAAGGTTTGTCACTGTTGTGCCATCCCATGGGAGACTGCACAACAGTGACCAATGTATTTACAGTCCAGTCGACTGGCAACCATGCTTAAGATGCTGTTGGGGCTGCCCCACACCCGGCGCACCAGGGAAGCACACCTTTTGCGCATTGTTGCGTAAAAGCGATCTAGGTGCGCATCTGCGAACATCCCTGACGCATTACAGAAACGGGGCAGTCCCACAAGTATCCTAAACGCATTGTTATATTGGACGCGGAGAGCGCTGTACGATTTTTTTGTATATCTAGCCCACAAGTTGCACATGTAAAAAGAAGTACAGTAGGCTCGAAAGAGCGTGATGGAACTGGAACTGAATATAGGATTCTAATTGCGGAAATCAAATACAAGATGGCCAATCAAGCGGTCTTCTTCCTGGCGTTATTTTTATGGTCCTTATCCCTTTTCCAATAGCTGGTATAATTTGCCACTTATTTCAAATTTCTGAAGCTATTCAGGAAACGAGAAAAATATAATTTTCGTAATCACCGATCAATTTGTGTATTTGTCTGTACAAGGTAAATAATAAAATAAATATCTTAGTTAAGATTTGTTTACGATATTTCGGAATAATAATCCTACTAATATTATATTTTTGCTCATTTTCATGTTCGATAATATAATCATAATTATAGCGAGCACCTCCAGATGTACACCAGACTTAGTTGCTAGGATAGCAATGGCTAGAAGAGCCTTCAACATCAAGACAACTCTTCACAAACAAAATCTTCCTCAGGATTCGAAAGCGCCTGATTAAAACAGCTTTACATGGATGTGAGACATGGACACTGAGAAAAAGAGATTGACAGTGATTAGAGGCATTTGAAATGTATGCTAGCGAAGAATGATGATGATTAGTTGGACGGCAAGAAAAACAAATGTGGAAGTATTACGAATGGTAGGTGAGAAGAGATGCATATTAAGAACCATAGACAACAGAAGGGGAAAGATGTTTGGGCACTTGATACGACATGACACCTTTATGAGGGATATTATTGAAGGCAATATAGAGGCAAGGAGAGGACGAGGAAGACCAAGAAGGACCTATATGGATCAGATAAAGGAAAAGTTAAATGTAATGTCGTATCAAGAAGTCAAAGCGCTCGCCGAAAGCCGAGACGATTGGAAGAAGCTCCACCGACAAGAGCATAGATCTTAAATATGATGATGATTATGATGAATATTATAAATGCGAAAGTTTGTAAGTAAGGATGGATGGATGTTTGTTACTCTTTCACGTAAAAACTACCGAATGGATTTTAATGAAACTTTACAATAATATAGCTTATACATCAGAATAACACATAGGCTACAATTTATAAAGATATTGTCTGAATTGTCCAAAATATGACGATAAGTGTCAGGTAAGTAGGAAAAAATCTACCATCTGTGAGCTATTCCGGCGTGCACTGCCAAAACCGCTATAGGTACACATCCTACTAATATTATAAATACGAAAGTTTTTGAGTATAGATGTATGTTTGTTACTATTTTACGCCAAAACTACTTTAACGCGGGTAAACCGGGGCATAGCTAGTATGTAATAATATCTCAAGACAACCGTTTCACGTTCTTCAACCTACAAATACTAAAACGAGATAGTTAAGTGTTTAACTAGAGACCTTAAAGGCATTGGATGGGTTAAGGGCAGGTTTCTCAAGAAAGGGCAGGTCAGAAGTACCCTAAACCGGCGAGCATGTATGAAGAATATAATGACAGTAATCGAGGCAAAATAAGTATGCAAAGATCGTGACAAATGGAAATCCGTTGTCTCTGCCTACCCCTCTGGGAAACAGGCGTGAGTCTATGTATGTATGTATGTAAAGTGTGCAAAACACAATGTTTTACCAAAATCTTTAATATTAATTAAAAATATACATGTAATGTAATGCCAATATGCTGTGTGGTGACGGCATAGAATATCATTTTTTTATTTTTTTATTTTTTCGCGATCGCCAATCCCTCTGCCGAGCGTGGCGATTATGGCATATCCCCCCATTTTTGGGGAGATTTTAGTCCTTTTGGCTGACATCATGATGTTGATGAATTTTAGCTCCTTGTATAGATTTAATAATTTACTTACTTACTTACTTACTTATACAGGGTAACTCCAGGAGAGAGTTGGAAAATCTGGCTCAAACTTGCTTAAGTATGATAAGTGAATGGGGTAAAAGAAATCGCCTTACATTTGCTCCTCATAAAACCTACCAACTCCTTCTTAAAGGTGTACTAAAATCCCCCCCGGGCGTAAAACTTAATAATGTTACTGTAAAACGCAAAATATCAACCTGTTATTTGGGTTTAGTTTTAGAAAAGAATTTCTCGTTTATAGAACATATTAAATCAGTTGGGGAAAAAGCTAAGCGAAACTTTTTTGCACTTACAAGGATATCGACGGCAACCTGGGGCCTCTCTTTTAATACTCTTAAAATCATTTACGGGGCAACCTATCTTGGGTGTATATGCTACGGCTCGCCTGTGTGGGCTGATAGGGCTACCATCGGAGCTGCTCGCCGTAAATTACTACAAAGCCAGAGGTTGGCGTTGATATTTCTGTGTAAAGCCTATAGAACAGTGAGCACAGAGGCCCTACCTGTCCTAGCGGGTGTACTACCGGTTGATCTTGAAGTACAAAGACGAGCAGCAATGTATTATTCTACGCGCGATAATTTAGAAAATGATTTCTTATCATTACGCGACCGTGCGAAAATAACCAGGCTATTTATGCCAATAGCTGACTTAAATAACGAACTACTAAATGAATGGCAATGTAGATGGAATACGTCAACCAAGGGTCGCCATCTGCACCAGTTCTTTCCGGACGTACGCGAACGGTTAAATAAAACTTGGCTAATCATAGACCATTGTGTTGCACAATTTCTTACCGGACACGGCAATTTTAAAAGTAAATTGTATAGTTTCAAATTAGTATCTTCACCAATCTGTCTGTGCTCAACATCCAGTAACGAATATGAACAAACTGCTCACCACATCCTGTGGGAGTGTGATCTCTGGAAAAATCAGCGTGATATTATGTTAAACAGCTTGCAACCAATATCTGGAGTAGTTTATTATACGGATCTTGTAGCAACAAGGAACAACTTCCGTGCGTTTAAGCGTTTTTGCCATACCTACTATTGGAATCAAATATAACAGCTCACTTAGGACCCTTAAATTCATCCTCGGTGCTTTTGCAGCTGGCTTCTCTAGTTGCAAATCTCTCATTTTATGAGGCTATAGCCTCTTTACATCATTCTGTCTCCCGCTTTGCTCTGGAGGGAAGTGGAACTATTAATTTTCTAACTCCTCCTTTTTTCTGTTTCTGATTAAATTCGTTGCGGGATCCAAGACAGTTAAAGCGATTCCCCGGGACATGCCTGAGCTTCACCGCTCAGTGTCATTTCATTGTGTGCCACTGTTGATCCTGGCTTACAGGAGTTGCAGTGGTGGGTAAGAGGGAGGGACTAGTCCCGTTAAAAAAAAAAAAAAGACTTAATAATTTGTAGAAAAGGTTTATTTAAGCTTCAATCCACTTAGAACTTTATTCCATAGTCGTAATAAAGTGGAAATGGCAAATTAAACATTATCTAGTGAGACAACCTATATTCCAACGACCTATATTCCATTATTTTGTGCCAAATATTTCCCAAAAACAATACTTTATTTTATTTCAGCATCAATTTTCATAGGTTCTATACTAAAAAGCAACATTAAATCCATAAATACACCATCCACTTATTTTCATTATGCCATAAAAAGAAAATAAAATAATATTTTATGTCGCCGTTGCCAACGGTACCACAGAACTAATATAGTTCGTTATAGAGCCATATTTGGCTATAAAATGTGTATCACGCTATAACTATACTTATAAAGGGTGTCAACGTAATCATGTTAAAGCTTTAAGAGCATTCACATCATCAGCCTGATCGTCCACTGATCATAGGCCTCCTCCAAAAGGTTTTTATAACGTTGCAGTTGAGTAATAGAATCGAATCTAGCCCTCAGCGACCCTCCATCGGACGAGAGGTCTTCGCCGCGTAGAGCGACAGTTTCACCGAACATCCCAAAAAAGTTATGATACTCGCTTGTATCTTCTCTCTTGACGGTCACCGTAGCCTAGTTGGTAGTGCTCCTGCCTACGAAGCTGGGTTCAAATCCCGGTAAGTGCAAATATTTGTGTGATGAGCACGAATATTTGTTTCTGAGTCATGGATGGTTTCTATGTATTTAAGTATTTATCTATCTATATAAGTATGTATATCGTCGCCTGGTACCCATAGTACAAGCTTTGCTTAGTTTGGGGCTAGGATGATCTGTGTGACATTGTCCTTAGATATTATTATTATTATTATCTTGCCATCAGTAACAGCCCAGAGTCGAGGTTCGAGTCCCAAAGGAGGTTCCTCCGGTGCGGGTACTTTGTTTATATTTTTGATACTTACCTCTTTTGTCCGGAGAAGCAATGAAACTTTTAGACTAACTGCAAAAGTGATGTTCAAAAAATAAGAGCCGATAGCGATAGATGACCTCCTCCAAAGATATCCTCAATTGCTAGTCTTCCGCTACCCGCATCCAGAGGCTTCCAGCGACCTTTTGACGGAATGATTGAATAATAAAAATCAGAAACGTCGATATCCGCAGGTGAACCAAAGTAGCCGACATAGTTAAAAGAATTTCCAAACTGAAGTGGCAGTGGGCGGGGCACATAGCTCGTAGAACCGACGGCCGCTGGAGCAGAAAGGTTCTCGAGTGGCGACCACAAATCCGAAGGCGCAGCGTGGGCAGGCCCCCTGCACGGTGATCTTGACCGACCGACGATCTTGCAAGAGTCGCAGAAAACTAACAAGACCAGCATTTGTGGAGATTCTTGGGGGAGGCCTTTGTCCAGCTGTGGACTTCTATCGGCTGATATGATGATAATGCATAAATTTAATTGGATCCGGAGAGCGACCGTCGTTATAAACACAAGGTCCGTCATAATAATAATATTGAATTCGTACCTTAATATTGACAACCATTCAGACAATATGTAGTAAAATATAAACTTCGATAATTAAACTTAAACATAATCTCTTTGACAGTAACCTAATACTAGCTGGCTAAATATAATTTCTATTATAAAATACATTTTATAAATGTATAAATCTATAATATGTAACTAGAAATATTATGAATACTTAACTGAATTGCTACAAACATGTTCTGACTATTTACAAGCGCTTTTTCAAAGTCTACGTGAATAAAAACCTGCCTTTTTGAAGTTATACTTCTTTTGGCGCGATGGAGAAAAATGATGAGAGTGAATTTTTACGATGCGCGCGCACACTGACACCAAAAAATTTAACAGCATGAAGTTAGTTCTAGATGGTATGACAGTGAATTTTTACGATGCGCGCGCATATTCACTGTCAAATTCACTGTAAAAATAACAGCATGAAGTTAGTTCTAGGTGGTATGAAAATTGATAACTATGTTCAAGTTGTATATTAAGAAGTATAACTTCTAACGCGTGTACATAAATACACACAAGTTTTGTTTTTTTATTGAATTTTATTCGAGCCATTATTATTAAGTAGCAAAATAGAACGGTCTATTTTAAAAGTCAACAAAGTTGATGTCTGCTTTATGACTAGACTTCAGTTCCAATATGAAAACACAAATATTGTCTTTGGCTCTTGACTTGGCAGTTATTTCTAGAAGTAGGATGAATATAATTTATTAATGGTGTCAATCGTATGTCGCGTCGACCTAGTTTAATGTTTTCTTTGTTGTATAAGTTATTTATTTAGCCTATAAAATATTACGACTTATGTATGACAATGTTTTTACATTTTATATGTAAAAATATAAATAGAATATGAACCTCTGGCTACCCTCCTGTACCATCCCCACCCCGCGGAACCCCATAGTTAGGGAGATATCCATGGTTAATGTTTTTCTAGCGAACGCTAGATGGCTATGGCGCTAAATGGTCACCGTTCTAACCTAACCCAAATTATTTCATAAAAGTACATTTTTGCAAAAATATCATGATAGTGACGATTAACAATTCAGGTTTGGGTATTTTTCGTATAATTATATAAAGGCGTGGATTAATGCAGCCACGATCCACGTAGAATCGAATCGAATAGAAAGAAGGAACTACCTTGTCGGGGTCCGCAGCTATTTTGTTCTCTTTAATGCATTAAAGTTTAAATACATGTTAAATTAATTTGTGGTGATGATTATCGCATCAGTGTAGTCTGGAAGTTGGCGGTATTATACACCCGCGCCTCGGAGAGCACGTAAAGCCGTCGGTCCTGTACCTGACCTCTTTCCGGTGGTATCGGTAGGCGTCCCATCGGATCATGTGCCCCTGTGTTTGCGCACACACTTGTGCACTATAATATGTCCCGCGCATATGGCTTTTCTCTATTGAGACTGGCCGCCGTGACGGAAATTCGTCTAGGAGGTCATTACCATTACTCTAGGTATCCAATATGTTTGTTCATTTTATCAATAGGATACTGACCTAGTTCATAATGAAGTTTGGTTCATGAAGGTCAGGGTTACACAGAAGTTCATGGACTCATTAGTTCGTTCGATACCCTCGTTTTATTTATTTACTAGCTGTGCCCCGCGGTTTTACCCGCGTTAAATTTTATAAATTATCACAGCTCCTTCCCCGTATGAGATAGCGTGATAATATGTAAAGCTAAACTTAAAAAGCACTGCATGGATTTAGTTCAAATTTTGCATGAATATTACTAAGAGGTCGGGTCAACATATAGGCTACATATTATCACGCTATCACCTACGGGGGAGGAGCTGTGATAATTTATAAAGTATAACGCGGGTAAAACCGCAGGGCACAGCTAGTCTAAAATAACAATCGAGATTACCTTTTAACGCTTAATGTAAACTCGCGCGAGTTTAGATTAAGATTACCTTTTTTTACTTTTATTTTGCGGACATTGGTGTGGGTTACACGTTTACTACGTTAATTATTTACTCTTCTTATATTATACTGTAATGTGTAACTGTTTATTTTCCCAATAAAATAAAAAATCCGGCCAAGTGCGAGTCGGACTCGCCCATGAAGGGTTCCATAGCAGCAAGTATTTCAGTTGATTAAATGAAAGGTAAATTGCGGTTTACGATTTATGACGTATAAAAAAAAACTACTTACTAGATCTCGTTTTAACCAATTTTCGTTGTTAGTTTGCATGGTAATGTACATCATATATTTTTTTAGTTTTATCTTTCTTTTATTTGTATGTTACAGGGGGTGGGGGGGACACTTCTTTTACCACTTTGGAAGCGTCTCTCGCGCAAACTATTCAGTTTAGAAAACAATGATATTAGGAACCTCAATATCATTTTTGAAGTCCAATCTATAGATACCCCACATGTATGCGTACGATGAAAAAAATAATGTTGAGTTTCAGTTCTATGTATGAGGAACCCCCAAAATTATTGTTATTTTCTATTTTTGTGTGAAAATCTTAATGCGGTTCACAGAATACATCTACTTACCAAGTTTCAACAGTACAATTTTTATAGTTTCGGAAAAAAGTGGCTGTTACATACAGACGGACAGACAGACAGACAAACAGACAGACATGACGAATCTATAAGGGTTCCGTTTTTTGCCATTTGGCTACGGAACCCTAAAAACGTAGAACTTTGTAGCTTAGCTTTAAAACGAGGTAGAGTAGCGAAACCTTTGTGATCTGCAACAGAGGATCACGCCTACTTCGGACACCAGTTCCCTACTAACTAGACACTAACATAACCTACATTAAGTTGTAACTTACTTACTTAGTCCTAACTTGTAACCGTATCACATCGATAGCCTCGATCCAGGCATTGCCCAGTGAGACTATCACTACTACTCGTAAAAACTGGACTGCTAATAAATTATATTTTTTATTTTTATTTATTTTATCGTTTGGGCAGTGATTACCCTAGAGTCAGAGTTCAAGCCGCATATTGTCTCTGACATGGCTTAACGACTGTTGCCTAATCGCTACAACCGGGACCGACAGCTTAACGTGCCCTCCGAAGCACGGAGTCGCTTATTAATAAAACCACCTTTGCGGTCAGTAACATTTAATATTTGTTTAAATTTGAATGTTATAGAATTATTGACGGTCACCGTAGCCTAGTTGGTAGTGCTCCTGCCTACGAAGCTGGTGGTCCTGGGTTCGAATCCCGGTAAGTGCAAATATTTGTGTGATGAGCACGAATATTTGTTTCTGAGTCATGGATGTTTTCTATGTATATAAGTATTCATCTATCTATATAAGTATATATATCGTCGCCTGGTACCCATAGTACAAGCTTTGCTTAGTTTGGGGCTAGGATGATCTGTGTGACATTGTCCCCAGATATTATTATGATTCCCAATGCAAAGCGTTAATCTAATCTCAATCCTCCGGAAGGGTGTTAGCAAGGGAATCCTAAATTTGATCTGCCGGTGTGTATCGTAGAGCGCCTACCCCGGATTGGTAGATGGTGCAGGTTCGAGACCCGCCGGACGATTAAATTTATAATTTCCCATTTTGAGATTAATATTTGTTATTCGTGTACTTTACTTAATTTATATATTTTGTTGTTTCAGGTAAGTCTCCATTGTTTTGGTATCGTGACTTCTTTGAGTAAGTAAGCTATTACATACATCTTGCTTACCTTCATCCTAATTTCATCCGCAATAGCTGTTCCGGGTAGCTGTTGTGGGTACCTGACCCACAATTACTCGAGTAACTGATGTGTTTTCGTGAATGGCGTTCAAATAAATAAAGGTTAAAATGACTTAATCAAACGTTAAATCGTCTTCCATGAGCACATGTGACGTCATAAATGGTCCGGAATCGATTGTCAACGTTGAAGCCGATTTAACGATTGATTAAGTAATTTTTAACCTTTATTTATTTGAACGCCATTTAAGAAAACTATGTTCGGCGACTTAGCCGTTAGAGACCCTGGTGTTAGTTTCTTTTAAGTATCTCACTATATTTAATTGATTATGAATCTTGTCCATGTAAACCTGTATTATAATAAGTATAACCCGTGTGATCGGTACCCAAGATACAGGCAGATTGCCTAGTTTGGGACCGTAGCCTAGTTGGTAGTGATCCTGCCTACGAAGCTGGTGGTCCTGGGTTCGAATCCCGGTAAGTGCAAATATTTGTGTGATGAGCACGAATATTTGTTTCTGAGTCATGGATGTTTTCTATGTATATATATTTATCTATCTATTTAAGTATGTATATCGTCGCCTGGTACCCATAGTACAAGCTTTGCTTAGTTTGGGGCTAGGATGATCGGTGTGACATTGTCCCTAGATATTATTATTATTATAAAGTTATTTTTAACACTCTGTGAAGGTTTACTGTAATAAAGATATTCTTATTCTTATAAGTGCTTGCTCGTAGGCGACCGCTCGGTAAACTAAAAATTTGCATGTTATTACAAAAACAAAAATAAAATTTTTGTACGAGTTTTTTACAATTGTCTACACGTGTGGAGCAGCGGTTAAGGCAGCCTCGCCACTTCGTGTAACAAGTTCGATTCCCGCGCAGGACAATTATTTGTGTTACCCATAAATAGTTGTTCTGAGTCTGGATGTACTTTATGGCCTTTGATTATATGTTTGTAAAGTACACCGCGACGCAGGGATTAAGTGACATAGTGCGTATTGAAAAAAAAAGGATCGTTTCAATTAATGTTTTATCAGTTTTTAGTAGAGATATACGTTATGTATTGTTAATAATACTATATATAACACTGAAATTGGATAGTTTTGTATGTTGTGAAGTATAATAAGGTCCTCCCTTAGTAAATAAATAAATTTAAAAAACATGGTTTTTATTCACGTAGACTTTAAAAAAGCGCTTGTAAATAGTCAGAACATGTTTGTAGTAATATATAATTAATTCATAATTATTTCTAGGTACATATAGATATTTAGGTACACGGATTGTAGGAAATAATTTACAATAAGATTTATTTTATAACAGTAACGATATTTAACTAACTTAAATTAAGTTATTGTCAAGGATCATGTGTAGGTTTAATTATCTAAATTTTACATTTTAGCCATATTTTTACTACATATTGTCTGAATGGTTCCGTCTACATTAAGGTACGAATTAAATGTTATTATTATGGCCGTCATTGTGCTTTAATGCTACCACCGGATCCAATGCGCCCCAACTGAGAAGACCCAGCGAAACAAACTCAGCGGGTGTCTCTACTACCGGTTTCAACACGGCCCAGTTGAGACGCTCCGTAAACTCGTAAATTGATCTGCCAGTGCTAGACATCAGAATGTATGCATTCTGAAGTCTAGCACGGGCAGATCAATCTACGAGTTTACTAAGTGGGGATCAACCCAGGGTATGCATTCGAATTCCCAAGTTTTGGTCCGAATAAAGAACACAAATGCCTCGTTTACGAGGGTGGTTGGGAGGTCCTGCCAGTTTAGATTAGAATGACCTCAGTAAGGTAACGGAGGTAGTGTGTGTGGTATACTTTAGACAAAACAAAGCCTTGAGCTCATTGTTTCTCGCTAACAAAGGACCAGCAGGGAGTCCAACTTCCGCTGTTATTTTACATTTTGTTTCACATTATTCTTATATCAACAACTTAGTGATAAAAAGTTCGTCGAGCCTTAGCGCACCCGACACTTAATGAGAATTCCATCACACCCTTAAGTTTGTATAAAGTTACACTGAAGTTTGAAGAGAAATAATATAATATCTTAGGACATTATACACACACGGTCATCTGATCCTAATCTAAGCAGAGCTTGTACTATGGAAACTAAATAACTGACTAGCTATGCCCCGCGGTTTCACCCGCGTTAAAGTAGTTTTAGCGTAAAAGAGTAACAAACATACATCCATACATCTAAACTCACAAACTTTCGCATTTATAGTATTAGTAGGGTTTGTATAATGGTAGATTTTTTCCTACTTACTTGACATTTATCGTCATATTTCGGACAATTCGCACAATATCTTTATAAATTGTAGCCTATGTGTTATTCTGATGTATAAGCTATATTATTGTAAAGTTTCATTAAAATCCATTCAGTAGTTTTTACGTGAAAGAGTAACAAACATCCATCCATACTTACAAACTTTCGGTTTTATTATATTAGTAGGATATACTACTTTTCTTTTGTAAATACATACTTATATAGATAATTACACCCACACTCAGGACAAACAGACATGTTCATGCACACAAATATCTGTCCTGGATGGGAATCGAACCTACGACCTGCGGCGTGCAAAGCAAGCATTTACCAACCACGCCACAGGCCTGTCAAAACATATTTATAAATATGTTTTGAC
Organism: Pseudoips prasinana; assembly: GCA_951640165.1. Classification (NCBI taxonomy): domain Eukaryota; kingdom Metazoa; phylum Arthropoda; class Insecta; order Lepidoptera; family Nolidae; genus Pseudoips; species Pseudoips prasinana. The sequence continues at coordinate 7,503,839 of OX621259.1, read as the reverse complement.
ATGCAAAATTTTAAGTAAATCCATGCAGTGCTTTTTGAGTCTAGCCCGGACATACATACATACAAACAGACACACAGACAAAAATTCTAAAAACTATATTTTTGGCTTGCAGATCACGCCCCAGTATCCTTTCAAAAAACTATTCAATGTTCAGTTTGACTTTCCTACGATTTTATTATATGTATAGATATTTTATTTATGTCTTACAGTTATTATTGTATTTGGTTGCTTGCTTTTCACGCCGCAGGTCGTGGTTTCGATTCCCACCCAGGACAGATATTTGTGTGCATGAACAATGTCTGTTTGTCCTGAGTCTGGGTGTAATTATCTATATATGTAAGTATGTATTTACAAAACAAGAATAGTATGTGCTGTACATAGTACAAGCTCTGCTTATTTTGGAATCAGATGGCCGTGTGTGAATAATGTTCTAGGATATTTATTTATCATTATAATAATATAATTATCAGTTGTCTGGTTGCCATAATATACGGGCTCTGCGTAGTTCGGGATCAGATAGTTTTTATCACGTGCATTAGTTTTATAAGTAAAATTTTTGTTTGACGCTTCGATCCGCTTCGAAACTGCTTCAGTGTGCTGCGATCCTAAGAGAGTCGTTATATACATGGTCGGCACTTCATAGGGGAAGGAGAACTCGTCTTCAATTGCTTGTTACCCATCATTTACAATCGGTTCAATCTGTCATTCACAGATGGCACTTAAATTAGGTCATCGGTACAAGACAAAATGGACTTTAAGTAGTACAGTTTAGAGCATATGTTAGGTTGATGGACGTTATTTAAAGAGCTCAATTTGCCTATGAAACTGAGCAACCCGTCGTGTAAGACTTGAATAAACAAAGTAGATACACAAAAATATAACTGATTTTCTTTCATTTCTTCAGTTTTATCTATAAATAGCACGGTAGCATTAAAGCGCGACCGTCGTTAGAAACACAAGGTCCGCCATACTAATAATATTGAATTTTACCTTAATATAGACAGAACCATTCAGACAATATGTAGTAAAATATAGCTTAAACTATAGATTTCGCTAATTAAACCTATATAATATAATTTTGACAATAACTTAAATTAACTTAATATAAGCGATACCTTACTAAGTCATTACTTTTATAAATTAAATGTTATTTCTAAATGTTTTCATACAATCCGCGTACTTACCTACCTACCTACGTGTAATATCTACATATACATATATACCTAGATATCTATATGTAACTAGAAATAATTATATTACTACAAACGTCATGTACTGACTATTTACAAGCAATTTATTATTTATTTATCGTGCTTTCTATTATACCTTGTACCTATTGCAGAATCATTTAATTCACAGAAGTCTCAAAATTGATAAGCTAAATATTTTTTCATTTTATACTTTATTAAGAAACCATGGGGGTATTAGTACATACATACACAACTCCTTCTTGCATATCCCCGTCTGTTACCGAGTTGAGGCTTAAATTTTAAATATTAAATTTAATTTATTCCGTAAAAATATTCCATTTGTGTGGAATCGTCAATTTTTTTTACCCAACCGTGCAGTACATAACGTAATGTTACCCCAGGGAAAGGAAAAGTCATTCTGAAGGGGTTACTTACTTTTAAGATTTATTTTGAAATATGTATGTCATGAACCTTTGATAGCTTTCAGTCATAATCTATTGCTTTCACCGGTCCAGATATGGACCTCGGGCTGATTCTGAGAAAGTTCTTACGGACTTAATCCCAAAACCACTATTTGGACCTGGATTTGTGCCCACGACAACATTATCTACAGAATACGCTATCGCTAGACAGACCAACGAGGCAGTTGATAATCTTTCTCTTTTCTTTGTCGTATGGTTAGTGGTTACCGTGGTGTCAGTGATGTTCAAGCTGCCCAGTGATTCTCTGACATAGTTTAACGACTGCTGCCTATTTTTTAACGTGACTAGCCCCACCCTCTTACCCACCACTGCAACTCCTGTAAGCCAGGATCAACAGTGGCACACAATGAACCCGACCCTGAGCGGTGAAGCTCAGGCATGTCCCGGGGAATCGTGACAGCTGTCTTGGATCCCGCAACGAATTTAATCAGAAAGAAACACGGAGGAGTTAAAAAATTTAAAGTTCCACTTAACGACTGTTAGCCAGGACCGACAGCTTAGACGCTCCAAAATTTTACCACTTTGTCGGTCACCCTTCTATAGACTGATCGTGTGCCGAGGTTCTTTACCTCGCTGACTCCAATGGCTATGAGGCAATGAGCGCCTCAATAATAAAATGACTAAAGTGTTAAATATCAAAATCACTCCCTATGGGGTAAGCGTTGCGTCTTACAACCCCAAAAGATATAAATCGCAGGATACCGCAAATAGCTTGAAGACCGATAACAGGTGATTTCACCCTAAGCAGTACCACAGTATAAATATGGACAGTAAGGTTACTAAGCCTAGTTAATGAAATAATTGTAATAATAATAATAAAGCCCTTCTATTCCGAATTCGCTACAAATTTAAGAATACATATTTTTCAGTCCTATATACTAAAGTACCTATGTCTCGCAATTCGGTAAACGTTAACGTGTATAGAATATAAAAAGATATGAAGGATTTGACGGGCCTGTTGGCGTTGTTGGTTGCTGCCTTTCACGCTGCAGGTCGTGGGTTCTATTCCCACCCGGGACAGATATTTGTGGGCTTGAACATGTCATGTCTTTTTGTCCTGAGTCTGGGTGTAAATTATCTATATAAGTATGTATTTACAAAAAAGAATATGTAGTATATCAGTTATCTGGTTTCCATACTACACGCTATACTTTGTTTGGGATCAGATGGCCGTGTTTGAATAATGTCCCAGGATATTATTATTATTAATTTGGCGTGCCTCTTGGCATACGCCTCCTCCAGCTCTCTCCACTGATCTCTGTCTTCTGCAACTCTGGTCCAGTAAGGCCCCAAGGTTAGGTGGATATCGTCTCCCCATCTTGTTTTCGGGCGCCTCTTAATTCTGGTGTCCTCTCTAGGAATGTTATAATTACCTATTGATGCTGTAGGGTAGTAACTTTTAATGTTTTAGATACCTATTATTTTATTTTTAAACATTTTTGTTTTATAAATCAGCATTACGGTTAAAATACGTAAGCTCTCGTTTTGATGACGCCGAGTTCAAACAGCTGTATACTACGCAATACGCACGTGGATTATTAAAAAGATTGCGGAAATAAACTTATACGCGACCACTCGTTTTGACGCGGCACTCACTACTGACAGCACCGCGACAACCGCTTAGGGGTCATGTCGATGCGCATGTTTGTGTGAGTGAGCCGTTTCAAGCGTTTGTAGGTAGTTTCCGTACTGTTTGTATATTTTTACTGTGACAGTACTACTAACTCTCGAATAACACTAGTGTCTCTACACAACACGCACCCTATGTGTTTATCAATTAACGTGGCTCCCCTACCATGCACTATAGGAATGCACTTATTGAATTAAAACGCAAAATCGTACGATAATAGATCTTATATCAACGTATTAAGGTCTACAGTCATAGCATTAATAAGTTGGTGCAATAACAATATTCAATATATCATCGCTTCAAAGGAATTTAAACGTTATTTTTAGGTGTTAAAGTTTAAATGGGCAGCAATAATTGAGTAATTTGTAGTGTTTTGTAGTGTGGGGCGTGCGTGCCCGCTGTTACGTGGGACGTCAAATGACATTTCCTTAGAACTTTAAGAATGAATTCACGTACTCTTTGATTTTGAAATTGGAATTCCGTTTTTGAATTTAGAATCAGACCGTTAGTGTAGTTGAAATTGGAATTCAGTTTTTGAATTTAGAATCAGACCGTTTTAGTGTAGTTGAAATTGGAATTCCGTTTATGAATTTAGAATCAAACCGTTAGTGTTAATGTTCTATAATAATTTTTAATTAAAATACAGCTGTTGTTTAAATGCATTGTATTCGGTCATTAATCTGTATATACTCGTAATTACATTAAATGAATACATTTGATTAATTAGACTTGTAACTCTAGTTAATTTTAATTTTATTTTTATTAATGATACTTATTAATTATTGTTCATAATGCGGCGCTCTTAGCCAGATGCTCTCACCCTGAAAGAGATTGGTGAGGTTAAGCAACTAGGCTCGCGGTCAAACCATAGATGGCCGCTGACGTGTTTTAATTTATGAGTAGCTCCGTGCTCGTGTCAAATTAACTTCTATAGATTTTCAACTTTATCACATAAGCATAAGGTTCACATTCGATTGGCGAAATTTGACAGATTGGATTAGCTTGGTGTGCTGTCTGTCTGAAGCTGAGGGATTGAGTTGAGTTCTAGGCCATAATGGGTAAGAAGGTAGCCTCAGTAATATGCAGACTAAGGTGAAGCACCAATAGCATCCTGTGGTATTTGCAGAGAGGCTGAATGGGCCTACAAAGTGTAGATTTGTCAAGCTATATATCACGCATGGACCTTTAAAAACCTTTCTGCTGGAGTCATATGGCTAAGTGTGTAGTTTTGTATTTTGTTGAGCGTTTAATGATTCATAAGTTTTTACAATACAATTTTAATTATAATAATTAAAAATAGAAATTTATTTGGTACTAGCTGTGCCCCGCGGTTTTACTCGCGTAAACTTTATAAATTACAGCCTATGTGTTAATCCAGCGTGTCAGCTAACTCCATACCAAATTTTATTAAAATCGCTCCAGCCGTGTAGACGTGAAGAAGGACCAAACATGCACACTCACACAGTCACACACTCACAAACTTTCGCCTTTATAATATTAGTGTGATTAATTTATATAAATAAGTAAGTGTATGTAAAAATAATTTAATATTTTTATTAATTATTAAATTACATAATGAATATTTGTATGTCGGAAATCGGATAATTGTGAGAACTAGAATAAAACCTATGCACCTTCCACATTTAATGCAAATAAAAATTCTGATCTTATCTTTTCAAACAAAAAAAAAACACTAACGCCTGAAATGTTTTCGTCCATCTATCGCATGTTGCAATGACAATGCGGCCAATAGGTATGGCGGCGCTCTTTTATTTTATTATTATCAGGCGTATTTATACCGATGACATGCGCTCTCCAATCCTCAATCCGAGTAACGATCCAAGTCTTCGTAGAGCGACATTTGCACAATAAGACCTTAACAACCGACCCTCTCTTGCTTTTCCACCTCAGTAACCGTCCTGAAACGAAGTTCGAACCCCAAAGGCTCTCTCTCTGGCCCCTACAATAATATAAAATAAAAAAGGTTTTTATTCACGTAGACTTTAAAAAAGCGCTTGTAAATAGTCAGAACATGTTTGTAGTAATACAGTTATTATTTCTAGTTACTTATTACAGATATTTAGGTACACGGAATGTTAAAACATTTATACAATTTATTTTATAATGGTAGTGACATTTAGCTAGCTTGTATTAAGTTATTGTCAAGGAGATTATGTTTAGTTGAAGTTTTTAATATTATGTATTGAAATTTAAATTTTACTACATATTGTCTGAATGGTATACGTAACTCTCTCTCCTTCTATCTTCACTAACTTATATCTCCCTCTTAACTTTCGTTCGGCTCACCCGATCACACTCTTCGTAACGCTCGCCACGCATTCACCGTCTTACTCGAAGTATCAAATAAAAAAATATTTAGGTAACCAATTTGAGACTTCTGTGAATTTAATTATTCTGCAATACAAGGTATAATAGTTTTGAAAATTTAAGCACAGTAAATAAATAAAAAAGGTTTTTATTCATATTAAAACAGCGCTCGTAAATAGTCAGGACATGTTTGTAGTAATATTGTTAAGTATACATAAGATCCAGGCGTGGGTTGAGAAGTTTTACTTCGAAAACAAAAATTTGTTACATCTATCAAAGTCGGAAACGAAACACGAACAGGGCCATAAAACAAACATTATTTATACATCAATAACAAAAAGACACATCAAAGGTAACACAGACACTAAAACCCGTACATTTATTGTAAGAAAAATAAAATTTCCTGGCCATCAAAGCGATTACCGAACAAAAAAACGCGCGGTCATCAAATGACTGGGAAGTAAAGTATAAATAAAAGAACTCGGATGGGATGTACAGGCGGCTACTAACTGTCACTGTTGTGATCATAAAATCAAACGTGAGCAGAATTCATAAGTAGCTTGAGTATGAGTTTGCTAAACACTAAACGTATGAACGAACTAGATGGGCTGCCTACGATTGGTTACTGTCTTGATGCCGTGACAATTGGAACGAAGTTCCTTATCGGGCGTTGCGAAAGGGGGCTAGACGGAAATAAATAAGACGAAAAATTGTAACGACACTTTTTGCTATAGTAAGCTATTATAAGATGTGCGGCGTGCGTATGTTTCTCTGTCTGTCTCTCTCTCTCCCTTATAGAAAGTAAGCCTGATATTTTCGTTTCGTCTTCCAATTTCGCATTGAACAGTGTAGTGTCGAGACGATTATTTTTGTTGAGTGCATACAGGTTTTTTGTACATAATAAATAACAAAAAAATTATTACAATTCCTTCACTAATTAATCGAAAGGAACTTCGTTCCATCCGGGTGTCTCTTGACACCTCTCAAGTTTTTTTGACCGATAACAATCCTTCGTTCCCATCATCGTGAGCTCGAATTCAGCCACACGTTTCGTTTTCTTAACTCTTTTACTAAGGAGAGGGAGCGTTTTATCAGATTACGACAGCAGAATCGAAATAGATCTCAAGTCTCTTATAACTCTTGTAGACAGCACAGGACGATAAATAGGCAATACCCCAGAAGGTCATAGAATTAGATCAATAGATTAGTTTGCTTTAACTTAATAGATTGTGTCGTTATTCTGGCGGTAGTGTTTTAAACAGCTGATAAATATGTCCAGGATTCAAATTCTTAATTAGGAAACAGAGTAAATCGGTTTTTTCTAGGTAAAATAAAAATCTGGTAATAGCCTTGAGTTAAATCTAGGTAATGTAACACAATTTGACTTGTGTCTGTCAGAGAACGTAAAACTAGACTACATAATAAAAGTAATTTACTTGTTTATTCAATTTTACACTTATATATTTACTAGCTGTGCCCTGCGGTTTCACTCGCATTAAACTTTATAAATTATAGCCTATGTGTTAATCCAGGATATCACCTAACACCATAACAAATTTTATTAAAATCACTCCAGTCGTTAAGACGTGATGAAGTAAGCTTATAACCCTAATCTCTTCAAAGTTAGAGTGAACAGGCTCCTTCTGGGTAAGCTCGCTCCATCGTAGACTTTGTCTCTGTCATCTCTGACATAGACGAGAGCCAAGAGCAAACCCATAACAAATAAAAAAAAAAAAAAAAAAAAAAGTAACAAACATACACACTTACAAAATTTCGCCTTCATAATATTAATAGGATTGTTCAATGCTTAATTAACTTACATTAAATGGGTAATATTATTGGAAATCATGTACATATAATTTAATTATTAATAGACTAATAATACAAAAATATTTTATTGAATACAGTAATATTTTTTTGTATTTTTTTACGTAAGACCTTATACCCTTCAGTTGCCTCAAATTACGTCAAGTGTCTTCTTAAAAAAATCAAAGCGACGTCTACAGGCCGCTTGGTCCGTGTGAAAATGAGAAGTAATGTTAATCCCCCGGCTTCGTTAGCTCGCTTGTGCAAGTAACGTTATCGGGAATCAGCAGCCCGATTATGTTGCTCTTTTTGGTAAGTACAGTACATTTTTCTTTTTTTTTTCCTTTTTATCGCTGTAAGGTATTAAGTGGCTTTTGAGCGTTTTGACGCCGAATTATCAGTATTTTATTACTTTGCTGCGCTAAATATTATTGCGAATCTTTGCATGGATACAGGGTGTATGGAATGTATGACACATTTTACCACTTTGGAAGTCTCTCGCGCAAACTATTCAGTTTAGAAAAAAATTATATTATGAACATTAATGTCATTTTTGAAGCCCTATCCATAGATACACCACAAGTATGGATTCGACGAAAAAAAAAATGAGTTTCAGTTCTTAGTATGGGGAACCTCCAAAATTTATTATTATTTTCTATTTTTGTGTGAAAATCTTAATGCGATTCACAGAATACATCTACTTACCAAGCTTCAACAGTATAGTCCTTATACCTAGTTTCGGAAAAAAGTGGTTGGGATATACGGACGGTCAGACAGACAGGCATGAGGAATATACAACATGTAACGTAATTAACGCACACCCTCAAACACCCCAATTAGAAAATTATGTTGTAATCATAATACATACCTACACTGAATTTTTTATTGAACATGTAGTATATGCATTGTTATTTACTAAATTAGTTTCTTGGAATAAAGTTTATTATTCTTTATTTTAGTCAGTAAACGAAGCGAAAGAGGTGTGCAAGGATCGTGACAAATGGAAGTCCGTTGTCTCTGCCTACCCCTCTGGGAGACAGGCGTGAGTCTATGTATGTATGTATGTATTCTTTATTTTGTATTGAATGATAGAATTTGTATGGATACAAATAAAACTGCGATATAAAAGTCTTATTACTGTGACTTACGGTCCATTTCAATTTGTTTTGACTGTGCAGGGTTAGTATGACAAGAATTTCCGTAGTTTTAATTATTTTGGAATAAAAAATTACCTTTATTAAGAATGATATAAATCGATTCAGTAAACAATTCTGAACAAACTATTTTCATGATGTGCGTTAATTAAGTTACATGTTGTATAAAAGGGTTCCATTTTTTACGGAACCCTAAAAACCCAGTGTGCTTTAAACCATCTGACTGAAGTAAAACTTCAAAGAACGAGAAAAAATTATACAACAAACTTTCTTTCATAGCCAGTTACGCAGACTAGTTTTTTTTTTGTTACTTATAAACGTTCGCATCTTCTGGTAGGGCTCTTGATTGCCCTCCTCTATTGCCGACTCCTGCCAGTCCGCCACAAACAGATCGCTGTCTTCCCGGAGCTGCTTGCACGTGGCGGCAGTAGAGGAGACTTCTCACACACGATATCGTCCAATTTTAGATGCATTCCACTGCTATTATTAGGCACAATTACGATAACGCAGGAAACCTAACTGATAAATAATTCAATAGGGACATACATACATACAAATTCTTATTACAATGAGCTTGATCAATATGTAAGGGGCGTACGTTTTAAAAATATACACAATGTAAATATCTTGGGACTACTAACGCACGGCCATCTGATCCCAAACTAGGGAGAGCCTGTACTAAGGCAGCCAGGCAACTTACTTATCGTATGGGCAGTGGTTACCTTAGTGTCAGAGTTTTTTAAGCCTACCTACGACCTACTATGTCAAAAATGCTACTACTCAACTACTGATTATCTAAATGATACTCTTTAAGTAAAATGTATAATACCTGCTAATAATATAGTACCCAGGACCTTCAATTTTGTGACACACTGTTTATGATGTTTTTGCTATTGATGATTCTTGTCTCTTCTTCTTGATTTGTATAGTTTTGGTTAGTAGTTTGATTTTTTGTATTATTTTAATTTGTACGCCTGATATCGGCAGAATATGATGTTTTCATAATTTACTTTTAAGATCTGTATTAATACATTACCATATTCATGCAAATAAATATATTGATTGATTGATAAGCCGCCCAGTAGGCCTCTGACATGGCTTAACGAATAAGCACAACCGGGACCGACAGATTAACGTGCGACATCTGTCCTGGATGAGAATCGAACCCAGGAACTCCCCTGTGAAAAGCAAGCATTTGCCAACCACGTCAACAGGCCCGTCAATTTAAACAATTTTTATTAGTTTTTTTTTTATTCCGTTTAACGGCTCTGGCTTCTTAGGCCTTATGAGCCTTCCGTAAAATATATTTTTATTTCATTTATTTTCGTCATGTCAAGTAAAGTCCGTCACAGTCAAGTCATACATTACATAGTCCTTGTCCAACCCCAGTAAAGCAGTGGAGACTTTACTAGAGGCTTTTATGGAGTTTTGTTTACAACACGATAAATCACAATTCAAGGCAATATCGCACTTTCCTTCACTTGTGCACGTTGTCGAAGATGTTATGTCTAAAAATCCACCATATTTACACATAAAAATTCAAATTTACACCAGTTTTTGAAAATGAAACATTGCCTCGATGCGTCTTTTTCCGCGTTGGCGCCAAAACTCGTTATTAGTTTTTAATAAAGAAGTGTTGCCGCTCTTTGCGGCGTACATTTTATTTATTGCCAGGGGAAAAAATATTCACACACGGTTGTCTGATCCCAATTCAAGCAGAGCTTGTACTATGGAAATCAGATTAAAGATATACTACATATTACTTAAAATACTACTCTTCTTTTGTAATTACATACTTATGTAGATAATTACACCCAGACTCAGGACAAACAGATATGTTCATGCACACAAATATCTGTCCTGGAAATCGAACCTGCGGCGTGAAAGGCAAGTATTTACCAACCACAGCAACAAGCCCGGTATTATTATTATGTTATACCTTGCCGATGCTTGATTTGGGTTTTGCAGATGTCCTGTGCGTGAATCGAATCTGAGTAATGTAATACCGAGGCTACCCGAACCTCTCCGCCACAGGGGTATTCAAGTCTCTACTTGAAAACATACATACATACATAGACTCACGCCTGTTTCCCAGAGGGGTAGGCAGAGACAACGGATTTCCATTTGTCATGATCTTTGCACACCTCTTTTGCCTCGATTACTGTCATAATATTCTTCATACATGCTCGCCGGTTTAGGGTACTTCTGACCTGCCCTTTCTTGAGAACGTCTCCGATTTAATCAGGGAATGTTCGACGAGGTCTTCCCCTACCGGTTGTCCCATTCACACAGGCCAGGTATACGTCTCTTAAAAACAAAAATGTATAAAGCCTCCTTTTAAAACATCGAACATTTTTAAAACAACAAGCGGACAAGTAAGTAATGGACAGTGGAAAATTAATGTGTTTGCACAAAACAAAGTGTTTTTTCCGAGTTTTTCCTCGTCTATTTTTATTTCCGTCTGTAAAAAAATATATTTCATGGCGGAAAAATAATATGGATCACTCCGTATCCATCAGGGCTTCCATTTTTATAATGGACATTTATTTGTAAGTGTAATAGAATGAAAATAAACGAATTTTATATTCGTGCCTAAACGAATTTTATATTTGACTGGGGTTCGATTCCCGCACAGGACAAAGATTTGTGTGACCCATAAGGGCTTGTTCTGAGCCTGGGTGTAGGTACTTTGTGAGCGTTGATTATATGTTTATAAAATACCCACACAAGAATTAATTACTTAGTGCGACCGTTGCGTCCAAAAAAAATTGTACTGTCACCAGAACATCCAGCTACCCCAATCTGTTAAATTTCTTTTATAGATTTTCAACTTTATCACACAAGCATAAGGTTCACTTCAATTGGGGAAATTTGACAGATTGGTGTGCTGGCGTCTATACCTACGCTTATTTTCCGGATCGCTTACTTAGAGCCGATTTCACCGTTAAAATTAAACGCGATCAATTGACGCTAAACTCGGTTCCGCTTCCTGTAACTGAGTTTAGCGTCCATTGATCGCGTTTAATTTTAACGGTGAAATCGGCTCTTAGACATAGACAAATTCAAAAAGAAAATAAATTTTTTTAACAATATCTATACAATACTTTCTTATTGCTTTTTAGTTAGTTTTAGGTATTATTTCTATCTTTACCGCAAGCACAGAGGCCCCGACCACCAGGCGGCTTAAACAACTCTGACGCCAGGGTAACCACTGCCCATACTATAAGTAAGTAAGATAATAAGATATATAATATTTGGCAATTTTCATTGTATAGTATTCTATTTTATTCAACATTTATAGTTATTAATAGCTGTGCCCCGCGGTTTTACCCGCGTTTAATTTTATAAATTATCATAGCTCCTCCCCCGTAGGTGATAGCGTGATAATATTTAGCCTATTTGTTGACCCGACCTCTTAGTAATATTCATGCAAAATTTGAAGTAAATCCATGCAGTACTTTTTGAGTTTAGCCCGCACATACATACAGACAAACAGACACACAGACAAAAATTCTATAACTATATTTTTGGCGTCTATATCGATTGTAGATCACGCCCTAAGTATCCTTTAAAAAATAATTAATGTACAGTTTTGACTTTCCTACGCTTTTATTATAGGTATAGATTATTGCTAATTTGATACGCATGCTCTGTCTAGCCTAGCCTAGCCTATAAGTGATTATTAGACGAAAAACACTTAGCCTATAACTCTTGCATTACATGTGTAAATAATCGTTAGTTAACCTATGAAAAATAAATAAATAATCATATCAAAGCAAGAACAATAATGATAGTACAAAGTGGCGGACTACTCCCATAAATCACTCCATATATGCCAATACAAACAACACATTACTCACGCTTCTTTTAATATCTTCATCCTCAAAGAAATTCTCATCTATTTAACCAATTACAGTAATAAAAGATGACAGTAATTACGATAAAAAGCTTAGGACAGTGTGAATTGACATTTCTTGTTTTATTTTGTGTCCCATACACATTAAATAAAACAAAAAATCCCAATTTACACTAGTTAGGCGGTTTGAAACATCAAATTTTAATATTTATGCATACAGTTTTGTTGATAGATTAATCAAAAATGTAATATTAAAAGTTTTTGTAAATAGCGTTTGCTCTCAGTGTTTCCGCCGCAACCGCGTTTCCTTCCTCAGTATTTCCGTCCACCGCTTTTCCTTCCTCAGTATTTCCGTCCACCGCTTTTCCTTCCTCAGTATTTTCGCCCATACAACACTTGTCTTTGTTTGTGCGACAAAACCGCCCATTGTACCTGTATTTTTAAAGCTAAAATTAATGATATTGAGGTTTCTAATATCATTTTTTTTCTAAACTGAATAGTTTTCGGGAGAGTCACTTCCAAAGTGGTAAAATTAGTGTCCCCCCTGTAACTTCTAAAATAAGAGAATGATAAAACTAAAAAAAATATATGATGTACATTACCATGCAAGCTAATAACGAAAATTAGTAGGAACGAGATCTAGCAAGTAGTTTTTTTTAATACGTCGTAAATCGTAAACCGCAAATTTGCTTTCATTTAATCATCTGAAATACTTGCTGCTACGGAACCTTTCATGGGCGAGTCCGACTCGCACTTGGCCGGTTTTAATGTATTTTGATACGTGTTCACTCTATTTTGACCCTTAACTGTTAAATTATACGGGTGAGATTAGGTGATATAGTAAAATTGGGTGCCGTCAGCTTCTTAATACACAACACACTAGCGGTCTGTGTACACTTGAAGGTTCTCATGCTGCCACTTCAATCCGCTTATTTTGTCTGTTTGCTTTACATAATCAATTCAAAATCGACCTTATGGGATCTATTAATAAAGTGCATTTCTCTTAGGCAGCTTTGAAGTACTTACATACGATGAACAATTCGTTTTTTATTCACGGCGGACATTAAAGGCTCAGTATAAAAATATACAGTACGGAAACTACCTACAAACGGTCGAAACGGCACACTCACACAAACATGCGCATCGACAAGACCCCTAAGCGGTTATCGCGGAGCTGTCAGTAGTGAGTGGCGCGTCAAAACGAGTGGTCACCTATTTAGTTTATCTCCGCATTCTTTTTAAAAATCCACGGCGAGTGTGGTACCTACTATTACATTTGGCTTGGCACCGACTTCAAACCTATCAATAGGCAGCACATACAAATTATATTATTTCATTAATATCATATTATAAGTGATGTATTAAATTAAATCATTATTAAGATATTTTTTTTATACTTTTTAGTTTTTGAAGTCGGTTTTTTTAAACGAAGTTTTTTTTATTTGTTACTTTTTTGTGTTTAGCTATGGTTAGGACTTCGAAAGGTGCCGTGCGCCTCAAAACTATAGATCCCAACAAACGATAACGGAAAAAAGAAACATCTTCCGAAAAAATTTTGTTCGAAACTCTTCTTCGCGTTCTTGTGGGTGACAATGAATGATCGAAAAGACCGTTTGTAAAGTAAGAAAAACTACATAAAATTACGTTCACTCTAAGAAAACTTGCACAGTACGAGTCTAGACTAGCTAAGATTTATGAAAGTCTGAACAGCAAGCGTATAGGTTAGGCCGTATTTATGACCATCTAGCTAACGAGTATGTGTGCTGAGGGCTTATACGCTAGATCTTATTATGAATCGAATGATCTTATGATCGAATAGCCATCTAGTCTGCTGAACAGAGGGTATGAGTCTATGAAGACTAGGTCTTATTAATGATCGATTAGCCAACGAGTCTACTGAGCAGAGGGCTGATAGCCTAGGTCTTATTTATCATTGATTAGATAATGAGTCGGACTCGCCCGTGAAAGGCGGAATGTTTCTGTAGCAGCAAGTATTTGAGTTGATAGAATGGAAGGTAAATTGCGGTTTACGATTTATGACGCATAAAAAAAACTACTTACTAGATCTCGTTCAAACCAATTTTCGGTGGAAGTTTGCATGGTAATGTACATCATCTATTTGTTTTAGTTTTAGGATTCTCTTATTTTAAAAGTTACAGGGGGGGGGGGGGGAGTTACATGCCCCCCGCATTTTACGCCTTTGGAAGTGTCTCTCGCGCAAACTGTACAGTTAAGAAAAAAATATGTTATACTTAAACCTCAATATCATTTTCGAAGTCCTATCCATAGATACCCCACATGTATAGTTTAATGATTTTTTTAAATTCAGTTCTAAGTAAGTATAGGGAACCCCCAAATTTTATTGTTTGTTTTTCTATTTTTGTGTGAAAATCTTAATGCGGCTTACGGAATACATCTGCTGACCAAGATTCGACAGTATAGTTCTTATAGTTTCGTTAAAAAGTGGCTGTGACATACGGACGGGCAGACATACAGACATGACAAATCAAGAAGAACCTTTGTGAAAGACATTTGGCTACAGAACCCTAAAAATGGCAGTTATTCCGCATCAAACTAAAGAAGAATCACGTAAATCGGTTCATAAATCTCAGCGTAATCGGTGTACGTAATAAAAAATACGCTGGTGCTAAAAGGTGCGCCTACATGCGCTTCCAAAAAAAAAAGCTTATTCGTGCGTATTAAACGCTAGTCGTCTGAAATTGTTGTTTATGTTCATGCCAAGACACACTTGAACAGGGTGAGTCTAGCTTGTCTAGCTAAGATTTACAAACGTCTGTGCCAAAGAGAATTACATCGTCCACTTAAACAAAAAATTTCATACAAAAATGTCCATAAAATGAAAACTACTGGGCCAATCTATATAAAATTTTTATGGGACCAAATGGCAACTATTCCGCATCAAACTAAAAAAGAATCACGTAAATCGGATCATTAATCTCCGAGTAATCGGTGTACATACATAAAAAAAAAAAAAAATACCGGTGAACTTGAGAACCTCCTCCTTTGGAAGTCGGTTAAAAAGAAGCTTAGTTTTTTTTTATATCAGAGGGCTACAAACGGGCAAGTGGGTCACCTGATGGTAAGTGATCACCGCCGCCCATGGACACTCGCAATACCAGAGGTGTCGCGGGTGCGTTGCCGGCCTTTAAAAGTCAGCAAACAAGTGTTGCTAACCCTTCCCCCAACCCCAATGAGCTCTGGCGACCTTACTCACACTCGGAAACACAACATTAAAATTATTAATGTTATTATTAAGGAATGTCTTCTGTAAGGTGGAGGTACTTCCCCAGTCGGGCTGCTCTTTGAGCGAATGAACGCTATGCCCTACCTCTCTTAGTATTAGTTACCTTACTGTCCATATTTATACTGTGTTAAAGGCCCGCTTAACATATCCCTCTTCGCACGATCTTAGTCGAGTCCCATACATATTTATGTTGCAGTTCAACGCTACTTCCCAAGGCTGTCGCTAGGTTAAACAATGGTGGTAACCGTCCTATGGGACCATTTATTTGAAAGTTGCTGCCTTAAAAAAAAAACAACTTGTTTCGATTTTGAGAAGATTGTAGACGTAAAAGTCAAATAAATAATAATAAATATATATTTTATAAATTTCTAGTCGTTACACATATGTTCTACGTACCTAGTTATAATTTTTAGATTTACTTTTAGTTTTTCATTAGTTTTTTTTTTGTTATTAATGTCAATTTGCATGACAAAAATACTTCTAATTTTAGCTGGTAAATGTTATGTACACCTTATTTGTTATGCATATCAGATGCAAAACCATGTAATTATATAGTTTTTGATGTGTAATATGTATAATGTGGTTGTACTATAAATAAATAAAGAAAAGATATGTACATAATTATATCTATTTATAAAAATAATTAATGCTAAACAAAGCTATAAAAAGTTGGTGCCTGTACTAGGTTACCACAGGCGTTCTCTGTGCTTAAATAGTATAATTATCATTTTTAAAAAGATTTAAAGAATACTAGCTGTGCCCCGCGGTTTTACCTGCGTTAAATTTTATAAATTATCAGAGCTCATCCCCGTAGGTGATAGCGTGATAATATGTACCCTATATGTTGACCCGACCTCTTAGTAATATTCATGCAAAATTTGAAGTAAATCCATGCAGTACTTTTCGAGTTTAACCCGGACATACATACAGACAAACAGACACACAGACCAAAATTCTAAAAACTATATTTTTGGCTTTGATATCGACTATAGATCACGCCCCAAGTATCCTTTTAAAAAAATATTCAATGTACAGTCTTGACTTTCCTACGATTTTATTATATGTATAGATTTAATTAAAATATTTTAAAACCTAAAATATAATGTTTAAAAATTAATTTAGAATACTAAATAACTTCTCGGTCTCATCATAGGTCAACTTTTGTACAAAATTACAGACTATTCTTTTACAGTGTATATAATTAAGGTTATACATAGATAATGTCTTATTTATTTTATTGTGGTTGGCAAATGCTTGCTTTTCACGCCGGAGGTCGTGGGTTCGATTCCCACCCAGTACAGATATTTGTGTGCATGAACATGTCTGTTTGTCCTGAGTCTGGGTGTAATTATCTATATCAGTATGTATTTACAAAAAAAAAGTAGTATAATAATATGTATTATATCAGTTATCTGGTTTCCATAGTACAAGTTCGGCTTAGTTTGGGATCAGATGGCCGTGTGTTAATAGTGTCCCAGAATATTATTATTAAAAAAAAGGATAAAACCTGTTTGTATAAATAAACTTTGACTCTGATGCACTAGTGCAGATATTATTTTTCCGTCTCTTGGTGTTAGTAGGTATTGTAAGTGAGTGTTGTGTGTTGTTTTAAAATTACATGTTTACTAAAGAGTAAAGTATAAAAATATATACCTATTACTTTTTTTTGAGACTATCAATAACGGCCGGCGATCACACACGCGTTATAAAATTTCTAACGCTTAATTTGGCTATGATCAATATGTAGAATAAATATTGGACCTAACTCAAGGAGGGCTATCTACCCTAGACAATAAACAAATTAAAGAAAACTAGTTTGAGAAATATTCAAACTAGTTTTCTTGCATTTATTTTTTGACACGATTGTAGACGTAAAAGTCAAATATATACCTATTACTTTTTTGGGGACGATTAAACGTTAGCAGCCGGCGATCACATAAGTACGCGTTATAATATTAACTAACGCAGCACTACTAAACCAACTTATGATGTAAAATAATGAGAATTTAAAGAAATAATTTGAAATAGTAAAATAAATAATCATTTATTTCGGAAATTATTTCATAGATAGGTTAGTAAGAATAAAACTTTTAGAACTATACTAGTACACAATAGTGCGTGGTTGGCAAATGCTTGCTTTTCACACCGGAGGTCATGGGATCGATTCCCACCAAGGACAGATATTTGTGAGCATGATCATGTCTGTTTGTCCTGAGACTGGGTCTAATTATTTATATAAGTACCTATGTATTTACGAAAGAAAAGTCATACATGTCATTTAATATATCGGTTGTCTGGTTTCCATAGTACAAGCTCTGCTTAGTTTGGGATCAGATGGCCGTGTGTGAATAAAGTCAGTGTAATATATAGTTGTAGTCATAGAGTTACAAAGAAGTTAACTTAAGTTCACTTACTCTCAAAATATTCCATAATATAATAGTCCTGGGACATTATTTACACACGGCTATCTGATCCCAAACTAAGCAAATCTTGTACTATGGAAACCAGATAACTGATATACCTACTACATATAATACTTACCACTAACAATAGTGCTAAAGCATTTATTAACTCATGGTAGGTGTACACAAACATTATTAGACTCGCCACTTTGAACCACATTACAGTAAAAACTGGTATTTTATGTCCACAGTAGTAAAAAAACACTTGATGGATGGGCAATTTGCAGTGTTGGTAGGAGGCTGGTATTTCAGACAACGGAGGGTTTTTTATTTGTATAACTTAATAATACTGAAAATATGCCATCCAAAGAGCTATGGCAAGAATTAGAAGGACTAACGTATCGTATAAAGATTTTCTCTAAAATACTTAAAATATAAATTGAAAATATAAATATAAATAGTATTATTAGTATTTAAACAAATATAAGTATATATTTATGTAACTTGTACATAAGTACATAACGTTGAACAGTTTATTTACACGATAGTACACTTGGGTTAAAGTTGGGTATGGCTGAAAAAGAATGAAAGTAAAATAAATGCAGTGGAAATGAGAGCTCTGAGAAGTATGTGTGGTGTGACTTTGAGAGACAGAATTCGAAATACTGATGTAAGAGAGCGTTGTGGTGTGAAAGAGGATGTAGTCACAAAGATTGAAAAAGGAATGCTGAGATGGTTTGGCCATTTAGAAAGGATGAATGAAAGAAGATTAACCAAAGAAGTATACCTGGCCTGTGTGAATGGAACAACCGGAAGAGGAAGACCTCGTCGAACATTCTCTGACCAAATCGGAGACGTTCTCAGGAAAGGACAGGTCAGAAGTACCCTAAACCGGCGAGCATGTATGAAGAATATAATGACAGTAATCGAGGCAAAAGACGTGTGCAAAGATCGTGACAAATGGAAATCCGTTGTCTCTGCCTACCCCTCTGGGAAACAGGCGTGAGTCTATGTATGTATGTATGTATAGTACACTTGCAAATACCGCCTTTTCCATCTCACTTTTCCTTGTCCACCCAACGGTTCTCTGGAAGAGATCGCTACAAAGCGATAAGACCGCCGATTGTACCTGTATTTTTTATATTAAGATAATGTATTGTATTTTCTGGTGCAATAAAAAATAAATAAAAATAAAAAAGGTTTTTATTCACGTAGACTTTAAAAAAGCGCTTGTAAATAGTCAGACCATGTTTGTAGTAATATAGTTGTATACATTAATATTTCTAGTAACATAGATATTTAGGTACACATTGTATGAAAACATTTATAAAATTTATTTTATTATAGCAATGATATTTAGCTAGCTCGTTTCAAGTTATTGTCAAGAGATTATGTTTAATTATCTAGTTTAAGTCTAATATTTTTACTACATATTCTCAATTGTTCTGTCTATATTAAGGTACGCTATATATCTATCTATCTAAAATGCTGTGTGGTTGACGCCCAAGAAAGAATATCTCTGCCCCATCTCATCCCGTGGGGGGCGTAAAAGTCATCCCGTATACCAGAGAACCGGCGCCGCGGCGGCAGCGTTCTCCTGAGTATAATGACAATCATACTGCGATCGCCAACCCGTCTGCCTAGCGTGGCGATTATTTATTTATTTATTATTTATTAAACTCTTTATTGTACACCAAAAAATTTATCAATACAAGAACAATACACATAAGAGAGAGCAGTACAAATGGCGGTCTTATCACTAAAATGTGATCTCTTCCAGACAACCTACTTAGGAAATAGGATCTCTTCCAGACAACCTACTTAGGAAATAGGAGAAAGGATAAAGTTAAGGGTAGTTGCCGGTGTACAGAGCGTTTTAATAAAGGTACTCTTGGGTACATACTACATACAAAACTACAATAAATATAAAAAATACATTCTAATATGCATTCTACTACGTACATTAAAATATTTATAAATAATATACTAGATATATACTAATACCATAAACTACATATAATCGTATACATACATATAAATTACATACACTACATTACATTGAAGATATACTACTGATGAACTGATAGTGACAAATAATGATCCTTTAAAAGTTTTTTAAATCCACGCAATGATTTAGCTTGCTTTATGGTAATTGGAAGCTCATTCCAGAGACGGACACTTTGTACAGAGAAAGATTTGTCGAGGAAACTGGTGGAATGAGCTGGCATTTTTAATTTTAAATTTTCGGTAGATCTTAAGCACTTCAAATGTGATTCATGGAGAAATGAAAATCGGTTTTTGAGGTAAGAAGGAGTAGACGGAAGAAACAGTATACTGTACAAGAATGATAGAATATGAGTATTCCGGCGAAGGCGTATAGGTAACCACTTGAGCTTATTTCGAAATTCTGAAACGTGATCATATTTGCGCTTATGCATGGCGATTATGCCATATCTATCCAAATGATGGACACAACTTCATAGTGGAAATCTTTTGGGGAGGCCTTTGTCCAGCAGTGGACGTCATTCGGCTGATATGATGAATTAAAAAAAAAGCGCCGACTTCATAACCAACTAAAAAGTACTTTAGTCCAATTAATGTCAGATATGTAGTTAATTAAAACATTTGAATTTGGAAGCAATAATTACGTAGATACATTCGTTACCTATTTTTGGCACCACTGCAAATATTTATATAGTCGGCGTGGTTGGTAAATGCTTGCCTTTGACGCCGCAGGTCGTGGGTTCGATCCCCACCCAGGACATATATTTGTGTGCATGACATGTCTGTTTGTTCTGAGTTTAAGTGTCATTATCTTTATAAGATGTATTTACAAAAGAAAAGGAGTACGTGTAATATATTTTATTTACATATAAATATATGTAAATAAAAACAAAAAAAAAAATATCAGTTATCTGGTTTCCATAGTATAAGCTCTGCTTAATTTGGGATCAGCTGGCCATGTGTGAATAATTTCCCAGGTATTATTCATATTACTAATGTAATAAATTTCTTTGTAAACGAGATAATAAATATAATATATAAAATAGACATGTCCATGTACGCCAGCCAGCACCTTTAGCTACCCCAATCTGTCAATTTTCCCTAAATGAAAGTGAACCTTATGCTCTTGTGTTAAAGTTGAAAATCTATAAAAGAAATTTGACAGATTTGGATAGCTGGATGTGCTGGCGTCTGTACATATACTATGGATATTAGACAACGGATAGTAATATTTATTTACTTTTTTTTTGTAAATATACAATGTACAGTACAACACACAGAACAAGACAAATAGACATTTTCATAAACTCAGCTAGGTCCATACATCAATAATTTAAAACAGATTTCCCTTTATCGTCGCCTCGTTACAGACTTGTTAGTGTTTATTTATAGAAGCACCGTAATAAAGAATGTTTACTTATTTATATTTAATTTTATATGAGCTTGAGTGGAAGCTTATTATGGAGAATGTAATCGATATTTATTTATATAAGAAGCGCTGTGAGATGAAGGCTAATTTTATCTACTACAGTATTGAGGCGTTGAAAGAAGACGTGTTAATTTTTTTTTTTTCTAGGGACGATGTCACACAGATCATCCTAGCCCCAAACTAAGCAAAGCTTGTACTATGGGTACCAGGCGACGATATACATACTTATATAGATAGATATATACTTATATACATAGAAAACATCCATGACTCAGAAACAAATATTCGTGCTCATCACACAAATATTTGCCCTTACCGGGATTCGAACCCAGGACCACCAGCTTCGTAGGCAGGAGCACTACCAACTAGGCTACGGTGACGAATTAGGAATCTACTTACTTAGGCTTCAGCGGCAATGCTTGGCTTCGGCTAAATATTTTCTTATCCAGCCTGTTTGGGACTTGGATATCCAAGTCAACGTAGAAGCGTGGAGATTCTGATTCAAAATCAGTAGGTACTTAATAAATCACGAATCGCATAGACTTACAAAGAAATAGAACAGTCTATAATAATAATATGTTAGGACATTATTCACACACGGTTATCTGCCCCCAAACTTAGCAGAGCTTGTACTATGGAAACCAGCTAACTGATATACTACATATACTACTTTTTTAAATACATACTTATATACATAATTACACCGAGGCTCAGTAAAACATGACTGTACGTGTAGCGCAGCGACAAAGACAGTCGCTTCGCCGCATTGTGTCCCGGGTTCGATTCCCGCACCGGACAACTATTTGTTGCCCCATAAATAGTTGTTCTGAGTCTGGAAGTAATTTGTGTCCGTCTATTATTGGAACGAAGTTCCTCATCGGCGTTGTGAAAGGGGGCTAGACGGAAAAAATTCTTACGAAAAGTTGTCACGACACTTTTTGCAGCTGCGCGGCGTGCGCATGTTTCTCCGTCTCTCTCTCTCTCTCTCTTATAGAAAGTAAGCCAGATATTTTCATTTCTATTTCGTATTGAACAGTGTGGTATCGCGACGATTATTTTTGTTGAGTGTATACAGGTTTTTTGTACATAATAAATAATAAGAAATAACTTCGTTCCATCCGGGTGTCCCATGACACCTCTCAAGTTTGTATGTTTGTAAAGTACCCCGCGACACAGGGATTATATTCCCTAATGCGGTCGTTGTTTAATAAAAACAAAAACAAATGGACACGTTCATCAAACCCACGACATCTGGCGTGAAAAGCAAGCATTTGCCAACAACGTCAACAAGCCCGTCAAGACTTTAATACATTCTAGAGTAATAAGTACACGAGGAATGTCCTCTGGAGTTGGTTTGCACATTTCTTTAGTAGAAGTCCATGCTGAATATGAACATAAAATATATTTAAGTGCTGTAATGAGCTTGTTAGCGGATATGTCAGAGTGCGTCTTTCCGCCGCGCTTGCAAAGAGAATGTCTTCATTAAACACGGGAAACATACTTCACGGCAGACATGTAAAACGAAAACATAGTATATTTACGTATGAACGAATAACCAGATAGGGAGACGTTCACAATGATAACACAACTATTAAACTTGATCACCTAATTTATTGAATAATAATAAAGTTTTTACAATGTTTTCTTTAGCACTTCATTTTGGTAACTTCTGACAAACATCACTCCAACATAAAATTATACTTTTTAATTAATTCGAATTCTATTCTAACTTTAAAAGCTATAGAATAGAATAGAAATTTCTTTATTGGAGTAACTAAGACTCAACAAGATTGTTAGTATAAACTTACGACTATGTTAGTAATCACTGACATTAATTAAAAGCACGGAACACGTACATAAATAAATGAAGGTTTGTCACTGTTGTGCCATCCCATGGAAGACTGCGCAACAGTGACCAACGTATTTCCAGTCCAGTCGACTGGCAACCATGCTTAAGACGCTGTTGGGGCTGCCCCACACCCTGCGCACCAGAGAAGCACACCTTTTGCGCATTGTTGCGTAAACGCAATCTACGTGCGCATCTGCAGGCAGTGTCGTAATCGCCTTAAATGAGACCTCTAAGGCCACCGTATTGCTATTCCGCAGCTCCGCGCGTTTATGCGTAGAAATCTACTGTATAATGCAGATCTGCAATTCCGCAGGCCGCACCCGCACGCGTCTCTATGTACGTCGTCATACACCCCGCAGCGTGCAGTATGCTAATCGCTTAAAAGCATAAAAAGAAATTCTTTCATACAAGTTTATTATTATTACTCTTATGTGCGCGCTCAAAGCCATAATGTTAAATGGTGTCAATTTTCAATTGTATTTATTTAAATTGAATGTCGAGTACGGCAATATAATAGCAATAAAATCAATTTATGTTAACAGTGTCAGTATGTGTAACACGCTCGGACGTTAAACTCCATTATTTTTATGATATATAGGTATTATAAAGATATTTTATAACGACGTAATCCATTTTATTAAATACTAGCTGTGCCCCGCGGTTTTACCCGCGTTAAATTTTATAAATTATCACAGCTCCTCCCCCGTAGGTGATAGCGTGATAATATGTAGCCTATTGACCCGACCTCTTAGTAATATTCATGCAAAATTTGAAGTTAATCCGTGTGAGTTTAGCCTGGACATACATATAGACAAACAGACAAAATTCTAAAAACTATATTTTTGGCTTCGATATCGACTGTAGATTACGCCCAAGTATCCTTTTAAAAAAATATTCAATGTACAGTTTTGACTTTCCTACGATTTTATTATAATTATGTATAGATTAAATCGAGTTAATTTTATATGTTCGTTTATAGTTATAGTTATTATTCATAGAATCGAAGTTTCTTTTACAGTTATTTTAATTAGTTCGACTGGCCTGTTGGGTTAGTGGTTAGTGAATGCTAAGCCAAAGGTCGTGGGTTTGAATCCCACCCACGACAAATCTTTGTGTGATCAGCACGGTTATTTTTTCTATGCTAGGTTGTAATTTGACTGCACGTGTGGCGTAACGGCTAGGACAGTCGCCTCGCCGCTTCGTGTCGCGGGTTCAAGTCCCGCGCCGGACAACTATTTGTGTGACCCATAAATAGTTGTTCTGAGTCTGGATGTAATTTGTGTCCGTCTAATATATGTTTGTAAAGTACCCCGCGACACAGGGATTATATTCTGTAGTGCGGGCATAGTCTTTTCTAAGAAATAAAAAAAATAAATAAATTGTTAGTCCGCCTTAGGCCTCGCTGGCCCCTGTAGTCTGGTAAAGCAGTGAAAGGCCTCTTTGTTAAATGTAATAATATACAGTTAACAAGAAACCGCAATATAAATTATGATGATTCTAAACATTTCACAAGAACTGCATTTCATCAAAACTAATGCCGTTCTAAAGCATTCGTCTGCCACCATCTCCACTCAACCACATCAATGTAAGACATTCCAACAATTTCCCACAAAATAAAACATATATTACCCATATATACATCGCGTTGTACACACGCAACCGCAGAGGGACGGCGGTTGTGACCGCGCAATGGGTAGCGAACACCCGTTGCGGTCGTCGACAGAATGTGCTACTAAATAATACACTGCCGTGGTAACATTATAGGTTTTATGTGCAGTAATCACTACATACTTGTAAAAGGAAGTCGGGATTCCACTGTAATTATTTAAAAACCACGTATTTCTACTATTATTTTCATTCTTGACGGGCCAGTTGGCAAATGGTAAATGATTGCTGTTCAATTCCCACCCGGGACAGATATTTGTGTGCAAGAACATGTCTGTTTGTCCTGAGTCTGGGTGTAATCTATTATATAAAAATAAGACGGGTTTTCCTTCCTGACGCTATAACTCCAGAACGCACGAATCGATTTACACGGTTTTGGAAAGGTTACGGGCTCCGTGAGGTTAATAACAAAGAAAATTTATAAAATTTAACGCGGGTAACACCGCGGGGCACAGCTAGTTATCTATATAAGTAAGTATGTATTTACTAAAGAAAAGTAGAATATGTAGTGTATCACTTATCTGGTTTCCATAGTACAAGCTCTACTTATTTTGGGATTAGATGGCCGTGTATGAATAATGTCCCAGGATATTATTATTATTATTATCTTTATGGCAGAAAAAAACACCTAGGAATAGCCCGGAGTATATATGTTGGTGGTGAAGCACGTAAAGCGGTCAAACCCGCGCGTGATTTCTTCCCGGATGTGACGGATACCCCACCCATCAGACTCAGGGCAAACAGACAAGTTCACCCACACAAATATCTGTCTTGGATGGGAATTAAACCCATGACCTCGGCGTAAAAAGCAAGCAATTGCCAGCCACGCCAACAGGCCCGTCTGCAGGGTTCGCGCAGTGCACTATCTATCTGATGGATAGGCTATCCGTCACAGCCGCCGGGAAGAGATCAGGCGCAGGTTTGACCGCTTTACGTGCTTCACCACCAACTTATATACACTGGGTTGCTTCTAAGTGTTTTTCCTGCCAAAAAGATTGCAATAATACTTTTTGGTCATGGCCCTTTTTGACTTGAACACAATCAATCAAACACTTTCGTTAGAAACACTGCCCTTGCAGACGAGGTAGTCCTCCATTGTAGAAAACAGATTTCTTAATATAATTTTCAATTTTATTTGCTACCCATCTTGTTCCTTTACACAATAAACAATAAACTACAAGTACATAGGTACTAACGCAAATCGAACAAAAAAATATTCTGCCAAGTGTAAAAAAACTGGCCAAGTACGAGTCGGACTGGCGCACGAAGGTTACCGTACACTACACACACTAATATTATAAAGGCGAAAGTTTGTGAGTGTGTATGTTTGTTACTTCTTCACGTCTAAACGGCTGAAGCGATTTTAATAAAATTTGGTATGGAGTTACCTGACACCCTGGATTAACACATAGACTATAATTTATAATGTTTAACGCGGGTGAAACCGCGGGGCATAGCTATCTATAAAAACGAGCAAAAAAATCACGTTTGTTGTATGGTAGCCTCCATAAAATTTAATGTATTTTGTTTTTTAGTTGTTTGTTATTTTTTGTTATAGCGGCAAGAAAAATACATCATCTGTGAAAATTTCAACTGTCTAACTATCACGGTACATGAAATACAGCCTGGGTACAGACAGACAGTGAAGTCTTAGTTAAAGGGTCCCGTTTTACCCTTTGTGTACGGAACCCTAAAGAACAAGTAAAAAAATGAAATAAAACTCATTTCTGTTTATAAAGAAATCACTTTTTACATGATTACTATCGGAAATAAGTGCCAAGTCATTTCACTACGTTGCTGCCTACAATTCTTACGTTCTCTCATCATTACTGGGAAATAACTGTATAGGTATTCAAACAAAAAAGGGACATTTCTTGTTACTTTTAAGACCGCATCTGTAGATTAATGACGTGGAAATGATATTTAAAGTTCATTTTTCCTTTGACGTGAACGAAATGATTAAGGTAAAGTTAGAATAGAATACTCTTTATTGTACCCACAAGCAGGATAAATAGGTAGGACAAAATAATAATATAATTTAGTACAATGGGCGGTCTTATCGCATTAAGCGATTTCTTCCAGACAACCTTTGGATGGATAGATCAAATGAAGTATTGGATAAACAAGATTAAAAAAAAAAAATAATAATAATGTATATAATAGTGTAAAGGGGCATACCAAATACATGGTACCTATGTCTACATATATGATAAACATAAATACATACATAAACATTACATAATATATACATTAGCTTGTTAGCTTATCTTTTGAAGTCAAATGAAGCGTTTTATCGCTATATTTCGGTGTAATTTGGAGTAAATACATATAAAGACTCACTCCTGTTACCTAGACAACAAACAGACAAATCACACTAATATTTAAAAAGGCGAAAGTTTGTGAGGATGGGACTGTGTGAGTGTGTATGTTTGTTAATTCTTCACGTCTAAACAGCTAGAGCAATTTCAACAAATATTGGTATGGAGTTAGCTGACACCCTAGATTAACATAGGCTATAATTTATTAAGTTTAACGCGGGTAAAACCGCGGGGCACAGCCAGTGATAAAACAAAGTTTTTTTTTTAATAATAATAATATTTATTTTCAGAAAGTTACAGATTAAGTTAAACAGTGGGTACATAATCATTATAAATTTCGCTCAAACATTGCGTATTTTATGCTCATACTTATAATATTAGATGATCTGTACAAAATATAATAACCCTGCCTCTTAAACTAGGCAAGCCTGTGTCTTAAGAGACAGTGTTCCGTCATTTTTATTTATTTTCTTTTACCCTTATTATTTAGTGCAATATAACAGAATATGCTACAGTTTTATTCAGGCATGTACATTTGAATGGATCTTGTGTGGTTGTGTGTGTGTGTGTGTGTGTGTGTGTTTGTGTGTGTGTTGGTGTGTGCGTGTATGTGAGTTAATGAGTGTAGGTGCGCGGATGTATGTGCGTGTGTGTGATATTCGCTGTGGTCAGGCGATATATGCGAGTAGAGATTCTGTGTATAGATAATCAAACTGATCAAAGACCGTTCTGGTGATCAAAGAGCTGGCTCGTACCTCGGCCAACGCATAAGCCTTGCGATCCAAAGAGGTAACGTCGCTAGCTTTTTGGGCACCTTACCGGCAGATGGTGACTTGAAAGCGGTTTTTTATCTATAAGTTATTCCTTTATTTGTAATTTAGTATTTTTATTTTAAGTTTATAATGATAGTTTTAGTTTGTACGTAGTTTTAATCTATTTCCAATGTCTATGTTAGTATAGTTTTAATTTATTAATTACATTTATAGTCAGTTATTTTTTTCAATATTATCAAACTGATACGAATATGAAAAGATTACGAGGACTTATTATTACTTTATAAGCCTGTGGTTTTAACAGAAATGTCAAGTATGCTCTGAAGATTGTTATATAAAATGGTTGCGTACTTAAGGGCTTTTGACGGGCCGCCGGTTGGCGTGGTTTGTAAATACTTGCCGTTCACGCTGCAAGTCGTAGGTTCAGTTCCCACCCAGGACAGATATTTGTGTGCATCAACATGTCTGTTTGTCCTGAGTCCGGGTATAATTATCTATATAAGTACGTATTTAAACAAGAAAAGTAGCAAGTATATCAGTTATCTAGTTTTCATAGTACAAGCTCTGCTTATTTTGGTAAGATGGCCTTGTGTAAATAATTTCCGAGGATATTAGTATTATATTTAGGTATCATTCGAAGTAAAATGCATACATACATAGATTCACGCCTGGTTCCTAGATGGGTAGGTAGAGACGACGGATTTCCATCTACATTTCACAGCGTTCCACCAATTAAATCACAGGAAAACACGAGCTGCAGAGAGACATGGATTTTCGTTGCTTTTCAACCTAAAACGTGTGGGCTCTAAGTTAAAAGGGTAGAGACAATATAAAACCCTCACTAGCAGTAAAATAGAATATAAACTAAAGACTTAGGTTCGTTAAAGATTACGAAGACTTATTAATCTATACATATAGTCAAAACTGTACATTGAATATTTTTTTAAAGGATACTTGGGGCGTGATCTACAATCGATATCGAAGCCAATAATATAGTTTTTAGTACTTCTACGCCCCCTACTGGTTGAGATGGGGTGATGGTATTCTGGTATTCACCGCCGCCACCACACAGCAAATGTGTCACTGTCACCTAACTATAAGCGCATCCAATCTGACCTTTAAGCAAAAAAACAATACAGCTACGCCCATCTATATTACGACAGCAACCTGATTTAAAATTACATCAGAGTTCACCAAAACGTGCTCCACAAAAGATGACGTCTGTGATGACGTGTCGCTATGGAGACGCGCCGTCTCCGCGCGCGGTCATCGCCCTCGAGGCCGATTCATCGTACGAAGGAATTCTACGCGCCTCACAATAAATGTTCGTAGTAGATAGTACTAGGTAGCGGAGGTACTGCATTGTGCAAACCTTTGGAGCCACTTCAAGGACGTTTTAAAGGGCTTTCAAACTACTTGGCTTCCGTGAGTGGTTGTTAAAATAATTCTGAGAAGTTGGCAACGCTCTAGTTAGTGTATATATTCCCTACTAGCTCTGCCCCGCGGTTTTACCCGCATTAAGCTTTTTAAATTATAGCATATGTGTTAATCCAGGGTGTCAGCTAACACCATACCAAATTTTATTTAAATCGCTCGAGCCGTTTAGACGTGAAGAATTAACAAACATACACACTCACAAACTTTCGCCTTTATAATATTAGGATAGACTCCAAAACGGGCGGAGTGTAATAATGAAATTTTCAGATAATTTCCATATATATAATTAATAATATCCTGAGACTGGGCGGGGCGATACTAATAACGTTTGATGCCTGATTATCATAAAAAAAAATATTCTAATCTTTTAAAAAACGTCCACAGTTGGTCAAAGGCCTTCCCGAAAATTCTCTAAAATAGCCGTCAATTTTCCATTTAAAATTCGGATAATTAAAGAAAATATTAAATATGTTGGGACAACTAATACACTGCCATCTGAGCCTGTTCTTTGGCAACCAAACCACTGATAAACTTACTTATATGTTTTTCTAAATACATACATATTATACATAATTACACCCATACACAGAACAAATAATCGTCATTCATACACAAAGATTTGTCTTGGGTTGCTATTGAACCCACGACTCGTGTCAGAGAATAGACTCTAGACGACCGTAGACTAGACAGGCTAGTCAAGCTCTCAAGAGTAGAAAGGTAGGAAACAGAGTTATGCTGTCTCGTTTACACGTTTTTCCTCTCATTCCTAGTAGCACGGAAGTTAAGCTTACAGAATCCAAGATAAGACCGAAACACTCATCAACCGTGCCCAGTACATGCCGCCCCACTTAATTTCCATGTTATACCAACTTTTATCAGATCGTGTACTTTATTAGAACGAACATACAACTTTCCCAGATGATAAAACATTGTTGTAAATAAAAACAAAGGAGTGCGCAAACAAAAGGTATCTAACCACCTGGCCGGTGGGACGAATCCGGAAAATAATTATATAATAATAAAATATATACTAAAGTTTTATCAGTATAAAATTACAAGTATCCAAAGCTACCTTTTAAGCATATTTTGATTAAAACATAAAACTACAATTTTCTACAAAACAATTCACGTCTATCTTAGGCACCAGTCTCCCACAATATAATTAGAAAAATGAATCTTTTATGTAATGTTCTTGATGCCCTGTAAAATGTACCTTATATTGTGGTGAGAAATAAAACATTATTATTATTGAAAACATTATAATTTAATTGTTAACTTAATTGTAGCCTAATTCTTTATATGCGGAATATGTACATTTTAGTATCAAAATCGGCAAATTAATTGTAAATGTAAAGAATTGAAAACTAGTGCAATAGATTTGCACAACTTTTGATAAATTTAGATTAAAAGATAAAACTACAATTTAATTGTTAGCATAATTGTAGCCTAATTCTTTATATGTTAATATGTACAAAACCTAAGTATATTTTTCTATCAATATTGGCAACATACATGTGTATATTGAACTTTTAAAGAAGAGAAAAGTGGTGCAATAGTTTTGCACAACTTTTGATTAGAAATTTAGATTAGAACATAAAACTACAATTTGCTAAAAGCAAGTTAATTGATAGATAACTCGTAACCTTTATGATAATATGCTGAACATGTACGAAATACAAATTTTTATTGTGCAATAGATTAGCAGGAATTTAATTATTTTAATTTTTAATTATATAGTAATTCAACAATGTGCTATAAAACTACCTACTTTGCAATTTAAGCCTAATAAATTGCAAAGTAGGTAGTTTTATAGCACATTGTCGAATTATTAAGTGAAGGCTGTTTGGGATTAGTAGGCGGTGTAAAAATAAAATAATATAAAAAAGGTTTTTATTCACATAGACTTTAAATAAGCGCTTGTAAATAGTCAGAACATGTTTGTAGTAACATAGTTAAGTATACATAATTACTTCTGTGTGTTAATTGTGCCAAGCTATTTATTAGCTTTAATCCATTTCTTAAGTTAAATTAAAATATGTTGCGGCATGATATTTACTTATATTTAGTAGTTAAGGCTCTGCATATTTTAGAGATTTTATGGCGGATTACGGATGTGTACCAAGCTATTTATTATTGGCAAATCAGCTTCTGAAGTTAAGTTAAAATTGTTTGCGATATGATATTTATAAGTCCTGACTAAGAGTCAGCAGCGATCTGTAATCGTTCACAATATCTATTATCTATTCGTTGCAATGTTCTCAGTATAATATATGTTTTGTGTCCTCCAGGCTGAATTTCAACCACGGCGGCCAGTCTCAATGGAGACTAGCCAAGTGCGCAAGACATATTATAGTGCACAAGTGTGTGCGCAAACACAGGGGCACTTACTATTCCATCATTGTCAATTTCCGATGGGACGACTAACGGCACGACCGAAAAGAGGTCAGGCACAGGACCGACGCCTTTACGTGCTCTCCGATGCGCGGAGGTGTAATATCGCAAATTCCCAGACTTCGCGCTGATACTGAGAAATTTCTTTTAACGGACAAATCCCAAAATCACTTTTTTGCCTGACCCGGGATTTGAACCCAGGACCTCATTATGTACGGTTGAACACGCTACCGCTAGACTAACTAGGCAGGCAGAGGCAGATAATATACAACATGTAACGTAATTAATGCACACACCCCGATGAGAATATTATGTTGTAATCATAATACATACACTGAATTTTTTATTTAACATGTATATGCATTGTTATTTACTAAATTAGCTTCTTGGAATAAAGTTAATTTTTCTTTATTTTGTGTTGAATTATGGAATTTGTATGAATACAAATAAAACTGCGATTTTAAAAGTCTTATGACTTTGACTTACGGTCCATTTCAATCTGTTTTGACTGTACAGGGTTAATATGACAATAATTTCCGTAGTCCTATATATTTTGGAATAAAAAATTAACTATATTAAAAATGATATAAATCGATTCAGTAAACGATTCTGAACAAACAATTCTCAGGATGTGCGCTAATTACGTTACATGTTGTATATTATATCATTCGCAATATCTATTATCCATTCGTTGCAATGTTCTCTGTATATGTAAGCGTGTAACGAATGGTATCCCCTTGGCCGAGTAGCTTTGTAGTTCACGTGACATACCAGAGGTCGCGGGTTCAAGCGGTACACGGTATGTCTGCGAGAATACATTCCACGAGTTCTCTTACATTTTTATGTACACTACTGCATACTTAACTCGCTTTATCTTTTGTACAGCCTCTGATATGGATGAACTACTGTTATCAAACGACGTTTTGCCTATTAAATGAAACTATTATTTTTCTGCACTCCTCCATATTGACGGTCACCGTAGCCTAGTTGGTAGTGCTCCTGCCTACAAAGCTGGTGGTCCTGGGCTCGAATCCCGGTAAGTGCAAATATTTGTGTGATGAGCACGAATATTTGTTTCTGGGTCATGGATGTTTTCTATGTATACCTATAAGTATTTATCTATCAATATAAGTATGTATATCGTCGCCTGGTACCCATAGTACGAGCTTTGCTTAGTTTGGGGCTAGGATGATCTGTGTGACATTGTCCCTAGGTATTATTATTATATTATTATGTATGGAGCTCCTTGAAGTTAGTTGAAGTTCGTCAGTTCGTTCGTTCCTCATACTCTGTCGTCCGCGCAATTTTCGTAAAAAGGGGTACAAAGTTCTTGCTTCACTTATAAATTTGTCTGGTTGCCAAAGTCCAGGCTCTACCTAGTTCGGAATCAGAATGCGTTATAAAATAAAATAAAAAAGATTGTTATTCACGTAGACTTTAAAAAAGCGCTTGTAAATAATCAGAACATGTTTGTAGTAATATAGTAGTATACATTATTATTTCTAGTAACATAGATATTTAGGTACACTTTGTATGAAAAGATTTATAAAATTTATTTTATTATAGTAATGATATTTAGCTAGCTCGTATCAAGTAATTGTCAAGAGATTATGTTTAATTATCTAGTTTAAGTCTAATTTTTACTACATATTGTCAATGGTTCTGTCTATATTAAGGTATTATTATGTTGTGTTAGTTGTCTCAATATAGGTATTTATTTATTCATCATCTTCATCATATCAGTCGAAATACGTCGCCCACTGCTGACAAAGGCCTCCCCTAACAATCTCCAAAATTGCCGGTCTTGTGCTATCAGCATCATGAGGTTTCCAGCAACCTCACAAGATCATCGGTCCATCTTGTAGGGGGCCTGCCTACGCTTCGTCTTCCAGTTCATGGTCGTCACTCGAGAACCTTTCTCCCCCACGCCGTCGGTTTTACGAGCTATGTGCCCCGCACATTTATTTATTACTAGCTATGACACGCGGTTTTACCCGCGGTAAACTTTATAAATTATCACAGCTATCACACACTATCACTATCACCTACGGGGGAGGACCCCCGTAGGTGATAGCGTGATAATATGTAGCCTATATGTTTACCCGACCTCTTAGTAATATTCATGCAAAATTTGAAGTTAATGCAGCAGTACTTTTTGAGTTTAGCCCGGACATACATACAGACAAACAGATAAACAGACAAAAATTCTACAAACTCTATTTTTGGCTTCGATATCGTTTGAAGATCAGGCAAAAAATTCAATGTACAGTTTCGACTTTTTTACGATTCTATTATATGTATTATAGATTTAGTGATACATCCGAACAGAACCATTCAGACAATATGTAGTAAAAATATAGCTAAAATCTAAAATTTCGATAATTAAACCTGCACATGATCCTTGACAATAACTTAATTTAAGCTAGCTAAATATCGTTACTATTATAAAATTAATCTTATTGTAATTTTTTTCCTACAATCCGTGTACTTACCTAAATACCTATATGTACCCAGAAATGATTATAAATTAATTATATTACTACAAACATGTTCTGACTATTTACAAGCGCTTTTTTGAAGTCTACGTGAATAATAGTACTAGTCGGTCACCGTAGCCTAGTTGGTAGTGCTCCTGCCTACGAAGCTGGTGGTCCTGGGTTCGAATCCCGGTAAGTGCAAATATTTGTGTGATGAGCACGAATATTTGTTTCTGAGTCATGGATGTTTTCTATGTATTTAAGTATTTATCTATCTATATAAGTATGTATATCGCCACCTGGTACCCATAGTACAAGCTTTGCTTAGTTTGGGGCTAGGATGATCTGTGTGACATTGTCCCTAGTTATTATATTATATTATTCATTCATTCATCCGAACAGAAACATTCAGACAATATGTAGTAAAAATATATCTAAAATTTAAAATTACGATAATTTAATTAAGTTATTGTCAAGGATCATGTGTAGATCCTTGACAATAACTTAATTTAAGCTAGCTAAATATCGTTACTATTATAAAATAAATCTTATTGTAATTTTTTTCCTACAATCCGTGTACTTACCTAAATATCTATATGTACCTAGAAACAATTATATATTAATTATACGTTACTACAAACATGTTATGACTATTTACAAGCGCTTTTTTGAAGTCTACGTGAATATATCCTGGGACATTAATAATAATATCCTGGGACATTATTCACACACTGTCACTTGTACTATGGAAACCAGATAACTGATATACTACATATTATTATACTATTTTTCTTTTGTAAATACATACTTATATAGATAATTTACACCCAGACTCAGGACAAACAGACATGTTCATGCACACAAATGATTGTCCCGGGTGGGAATCGAACCCACGACCTCTGGCGTGAAAGGCAGCGTATCTACTAACCACGCCAACAGGCCCGTGAATAAAAACCCTTTTTATTTTATTTTAATATTATTCATCTGTGGATGATCATGTTAGCGATAGACCGACGAGGAGAGATTCACAATAATACCGTACCCCTCCCAACAACAGCGTTGTTATTATATCTCCCCCCTCCCGCCGCCATGATGTTTTCGCAAAACTTTCCACTGCTGTTTCCAATTCTTGCTATGATTGGGAGATAGTCATAATAACATCACAAATTGCCGTGTTCGTAACAACATTGTTAATACTTATTCCAACAATATTTACGTTGTAATAAATGTTACGACTTCGAGTGAACTTCGTCAAATTTAGTTAGTTTTTTACGAAGCTTCATGTTGTTATGAGCAGTTAGGATAGACATAACAATTATATTCATAACTAGCAGTGCCCGCGGACTTCGTCCCGCTTTATAAATATTTTTGTCCCTGCCCGTTTGTCCCGCGTAATATACAACATGTAACGTAATTGACGCACACCCTCAAACACCCCAATTAGAATAATAAGTTGTAATCATAATACATACACTGAATTTTTTATTTAACATGTATCTGCATTATTATTTACTAAATAAGATTCTTGGAATAAAGTTTATTTTCCTTTGTTTTGTATCGAATGATGGATGAAATTTTATTTGTATGTATACAAATAAAACTGATATTTTAAAAGTCTTATTACTTTGACTTACGGTCCATTTAAATTTGTTTTGACTGTACAGGGTTAATATGACTTTCCGTAGTTTAAATTATATTGGAATAGAAAATTACCTATATTAAAAATGATATAAATCGATTCAGTAAACGATTCTGAACAAACTATTTTCAGGGTGTGCGTTAATTACGTTACATGTTGTATATGCGCGTCCCGCGTGTTAAATAAAAATTATGATGATGAATCATACCACACTATACAATATACACTCCACAATAACGTAGCTTTCTATTGGTAAAATAATTTTGAAAATCGGTTCAGTAGATCCAGAGATTACCACGTACAACGTCACAAACTCACAACCTCACAAATATTACCTCTTTATAATATTAATATAGATAATAAGATCATAGGACATTATTCACACACGCCCATCTGATATCAAACTAAGCAGCGCTTGTACTATGGCAACCAGATAACTGATATACTACATATACTACTTTTCTTTTATAAATACATACTTATATAGATAATTACACCCAGAATCAGGACAAACAGACATGTTTACGCACACAAATATCTATCCTGGGGCTCTACCGGCTAAGTCGTCGGTCATCGTTTTCGCTAATGGTGTTCATTTAAATAAAGGTTAAAAATGACTTAATCAATCGTTAAATCGGCTTCCATGAGCACATGTGACGTCATAAATGGTCCGGAATCGATTGTCAACGTTGAAGCCAATTTAACGATTGATTAAGTCATTTTAACCTTTTGACGGTCACCGTAGCCTAGCTGGTAGTGCTCCTGCCTACGAAGCTGGTGGTCCTGGGTTCGAATCCCGGTAAGTGCAAATATTTGTGTGATGAGCACGAATATTTGTTTCTGAGTCATGGATGTTTTCTATGTATATAAGTATTTATCTATCTATATAAGTATGTATATCGTCGCCTAGTACCCATAGTACAAGCTTTGCTTAGTTTGTGGCTAGGATGATCTGTGTGACATTGTCCCCAGATATTATTATTACAGATATTATTATTTATTTGAACGCCATTCACGAAAACGATGTTCGGCAACTTAGCCGGTAGAGCCTGCTAAGTTGACTACCGCCTAATTCGCCGGTTATCACGATCGCGATCGGTGCGGCGTTCAAATAGACGAGAAGGTTATAAATGACTAAACGATTCGTTCAATAATTAAGTCGTTTTTCACCGTTAATGCCAATTGAACTTGGGTGGGAATAGAACACACGCGGTGTGAAAGGCAAATTTTTACCAACTACGCAAACCGGCCCGTCAAAATAGAAAATAAAAACAAGAATAATCAAACTGTCATACAAACATACATGTTACTATCACTTTACAAAGTCAGTGCACACTAACTGTAGACTGAGTCGCCGGTTATTATAACTGTACTCACTAAAGTACTTGCGCACGCGCGATTAGAAACGAGGTTAAGTGGTGGACCAAGCTTTACTTTAGTTGATGGGTTTTTGTACTATCATGTTTGCTAATATGCAGATGGCCCATCTTATGACATCCATATCGCTGACTGCACGTGTGCAGCGGCTAAGACAGTCGCCTCGCCTCTTCGTGTCGCGGGTTTGAGTCCCGCGCTGGACACCTATTTGTGTGGCCCATAAATTGTGTTCTATAAATAAAATAAATAAAAAAGGTTTTTATTCACGTAGACTTGAAAAAACGCTTGAAAATAGTCAGAACATGTTTGTAGTAATATAGTTAAGTATACATAATTATTTCTACTTACATCGTTCTGAGCCTGGATGTAATTTGTGTCCGTCTATAGAATAGAATAGAATACTCTTTATTGTACACACATACACGACAAATTCATAGGACACTAATAACACAATCATGTACAATG
Organism: Pseudoips prasinana; assembly: GCA_951640165.1. Lineage (NCBI taxonomy): Eukaryota > Metazoa > Arthropoda > Insecta > Lepidoptera > Nolidae > Pseudoips > Pseudoips prasinana. The sequence goes on along the minus strand of OX621259.1, from coordinate 7,465,902 downwards.
GGCGGTCTTATCGCATCAAGCGATTTCTTCCAGACAACCTTTGGATGGATAGGAGCTGTAATTATTTTAAAAATAGTAGGTGTGCAACAAATGAAAAAGTAGATAAGTCTAAAAACATGAATAAATATAAACATATACATAAATATATACATACATATACATAAATATATATATAGACATAATAAAACTATGTATAAATACAATACAGTGCATATTATACAACTTAAAAAAAATAAATAAAAAAAATACATAAATATTACATTAGACAATAGGTGACTACAAACTTAGGTAGTGCTCTTTAACTGCTTTATTGAACGTGGTAAGAGTTTGGGCACGTCTGATCGTAACTGGCAAGGAATTCCACAATTGTACTGCTTAAACTGAGAATGACTTGCTCATAAATATTGTAGAGTGCATTGGAGTATGCAGCTTTAGGTTGTGTGATGATCTTAGGAATCTGGTATGCGTGTCACAGAGAAACTCGAAACGGTTTTTGAGGTATATAGGTGTAGCGGGATTAAACAGAGTGTTATATAATAAAGAAAGAACATGAGCATTCCGACGAAGGCGGATTGGCAACCATTTGAGCTTTGAACGGAACAATGAAACGTGATCATATTTGTGTAGGCCAAATATGAATCTAATACAAAGGTTTTGAAGACGCTCAAGTTTATCTAGTTGTTCTTCTGTCAGATCTAGATAGTTGGCATCGGCATAGTCGAGAATAGGCAAGAGGAGTGATTGTGCAAGAGCAGTTTTAGTGGTAATAGGGAGGAAGTTGCGCAGGCGCCTGAGGGAACCTGATGACGCAAACAGTTTACAACTTACAGCTTTCAGTTGAGGACCCCATGATAATGTATTATCAAAGATAATCCCCAAGTTCTTAACGTTATCCCTGAGAGGGATAACGGTGCCATCAAAGATGATTTGGGGGAGTTGGGAGCAGTCCAATTTGGAAATCAGTCGAGAGCTGCCAAGTACTATAGCCTGTGTTTTCATCGGATTGATTTTGAGACCAAAGTTCTGACTCCACGCCCTAATCCGAGCTAAATCATCATTGATTGTCGCCATTGCACTGGGTAAGTTCGTAAGCGAAGCATGGGAATAAATCTGTAGATCGTCTGCATAAAGATGATAGGAGGAAGAAAGATTATTGGAAATTGTGTTAATAAATAAAGCAAAAAGCAATGGAGAAAGAACGCCACCCTGTGACACGCCAGCAACTGTATTAGACCATGTAGAAAACATATCATTAATACGGATTTTTTGCCGGCGCCCAAACAGGTAAGATCGAAACCATTCAATCACCGTTGGAGATATGTTAAGTGACGTCAAAATGCCAAGAAGAATGTCAAAATCTACAGTATTGAACGCGTTGCTAAAATCTAGTAAAAGGAGAACTGTAAGATTTCCATTCTCCATGGCACCTCTGATGTCTTCCGTAATATGGACCAGGGCTGTAACGGTACTATGACCAGGACGGAAGCCGGATTGCATAGGGTTGAGGATATTGTGCTTACATACATAGGAATTAAGTTGGGTGTAGATAAGCCGCTCGAGGACTTTTGATAGGAATGGAAGAATGGATATAGGACGATAGTCGGAGAAGGAGGATGGTTTTCTGGTTTTAGGAATGGGAGTGACTAGGGCTTCTTTCCATTAAGAAGGAAAGAATCCACTCGATATGGAACAATTAAGGATGTGACTGATAATGGGTAGGATATCATCAAGGATAGGAATGATCATATTACGGCTGACACTGTCGCTACCGACCGCATTGGAAGATATTGACAGGATGCCTTTCTTAACATCACAATCGGAGAATTGATTGAAAACAAATGGTGGATGATCGGCAGTTGGAAGTGATGAAAGATATCTTAACGTTTGAGTTTTAGCTAATGCGTTACTCGATGATGAAGAGGAAAAGTACTGATTAAGGGAATTGATGTCTAATTTATTAGGGAGAGTATCTAGAGATTTTCCAACTCCTAATGATCTAAGAAACTTCCAGATTTTTGCTGGATCTCCGTTTTCAACGGATTTATGGATATTATGGCGTTGAGCACTCCTACACATCTTATTGCAGCGATTTCGGATTGCGAGATATTTGTCCCGAGAGTAGTCAGATGGTCGACACTTGTACTCATCATTAAGCCATGGTGCTGGCAAGTGTTTTACTCGTATAGCTCGAATAGGCGCGTGTATGTCGTACAAATCAATCAAAGTGGCTGTAAATATATTAACCTTGTCATCGACTGAGACAGAATTCCATAACGAGCTCCAGTCAATACCCCTGGCGGCTTCTCGAAGACTCTCAAGGTTCATACCACTAAAATTGCGCTGCAGAAGAATTTTCGACTTAGCCTTTGGTGGACGGATTGCATAGGAAACAAAGATCAGATCGTGATAAGAAAACATGTCAGCCGAGCATTGGCCATGCTTAGCGACATGATCACGAGAAGAGACGAAGATAAGATCCAAGAGAGATGGAGTTGCATTAGGAAAGCGGTGTGTTGCATTCAATGGAAGGCAGGAAAGGTTTGTCGATTCAGTGACCGACAGGAGAGAGGAAGCACGAAAATCATTTTTTAGGAGGCAAGTGTTGAAATCACCCATTAAAATAGTATGACTGTAAGAAGGAGTGAATTTTTCTAAAAGTGTTTCAAAAGAATTAAAGAAATTGATGCGGAGGGACGGACAATAGTATACACCCAAAAGCACTTTCGTATGATGCAGTTCGGCTTCAATTAGAAGATGTTCACCTGCATTCAGTGGAGGCGGCTGCGGTGACGTATCTATTACGTTAAAGTTAATGTAGTTACGGAGATAAATGGCTACGCCACCACCACCACCTACCACGCGATCATTTCGTATTAAATTAAAGCCTGGGAGGGAGTAAGAGACAGATGGGAGACAAGGTTTTAACCATGATTCGGATACCAGAATGGCGTGGATGTTCTTACAGTCAAAATTTGCCAGCATCTCTGGAAAATGAGCCGGAATGCTTTGGGCATTGATGTGGACCACATTGAAATTCCTAAGAGCATCGTTAAAGTGAGAATTGAGAGTATCACCAAGAGATGGGAAACTTAGGTAGCTCGAATCACTACACGCGGTTTGAAAGCTATCGGAATCACTGTAATAGTCAGATAGTGACATAAATAAATATTATTGTATAATAAATATGTCTATAAATATACAAATTAAATATATATAATATAAATTAATATAAAACGCAAATACGCTGTAAATCTCAAATAATCAGCTATTCGCTACTTTCCACCCGCCAGTTTCTGTGTAATTAATTACTATAGGCTAAAAATAATAAAAAATATTATATGTTTGTAAAGTACCCCGCGACACGGGGATTAGATTCCCTGTGCAGCCGTTGTCTTTTTAAAAAGAATAAAGCATAAAAGTCACTCACCATACTAAGTAGCTTCTGTAACCTTAACATTTGCTTCTTTTCTTCTTGTCGCAGTTTCAATTCACGTGCAGGACAACTATTTGTATAACCCGTAAATATATCTTAAAAGAAAATTCCCAAAACCAATTTTTGGCCCGACCCGGGATTTGAACCAAGAATCTCATTACCTGCGGCTGAGCTACCGCTAGACCATCGACGCAGACAATTTTTACAACTGTTGCTCAACGCTAAGAGGTGAAGAAACGAAGCTTGTCATCCGAGTGAGAACCGAATAAGAGGCTTTATCACACTAATATTATAGACGCGAAAGATTGTGAGTTTCAGATTGTGTTTGTTACTTCTTCACGTCTAAACAGCTGGAGCGATTTCAATAAAATTTGGTATGGAGTTAGCTGACACCCTGAATTAACACATAGGCTATAATTTATAAAGTTTAACGCGTGTAAATCCTCAGGGCACATCTAGATTTATTATAAGTGACAACAACCCTGTGTTTTACTTTTTACTTTTTTTTTAAATACACCGCCCACAATAGGGAAGTTAATCCCTGTGTCGCGGGGTACTTTACAAACATATAATAGACGGACACAAATTACATCCAGAATCAGAACAAGTATTTATGGGTCACACAAATAGTGGTCCGGGACTCTAACTCGCGACACGAAGTGGCGAGGCGACTGTCTAAGCCGCTGCGCCACCCGTGCAGTCAAAACACTTGTGCACTGTAATATGGCTACCCTCCATTGAGATTGACTGCCGAAATTTGGCTAGAAGGACATTAGTATTTTAGGCGAACATTGGAGACGACATAATTCTGTGGAAACTGATGAAAATATTAATTTGAGTGTGTTCTCAATCTGTAAGCTCATTATAATTCAGCTGCGCACACAGATGAAGCAGCGTTTTATTCAATTGTGTGCACAAAACAAAAGAACGTATAATTATATTAAATTACCATAGACAAGAAATGCCACAAAATTGAGTACTTACCTACATTTTAAGGCGCTGGCAACACCCAAGTTTTATCCGCAAGTTATGGCCAATAGTAATAGGTTGCATAAGAAAAAGTAAGTTAAATACCCACGACACTGGTATTAATTTCCCTAGTCTGTAAATACTATGTTTATTTATATAGTACTAGGTGTGCCCCGCGGTTTTACCTGCGTTAAACGTTATAAATTATAGCCTATGTGGTAATTGACTGCCTCGTTGGTCTAGCGGTAGCTTGTTCACCCGCAGCGAACGAGGTCCTGGGTTCAAATCCCGGGTCGGGCCAAAAAGTGATTTTGGGACTTTTCTGTAAAAAGAAAAAATTCTCAGCATCAGCCCGAAGTCTGGGAGTTGGTGGTATTATACCCCCGTGCCTCGGAGAGCACGTAAAGCTGTCGGTCCTGTACCTGACCTCTTTCCGGTCGTGTCGCCTAGGCGTCCCATCGGATGGAATAGAAAGTGCTCTTGTGTTTGCGCACACACTTGAGCACTATAATATGTCCCGCGCAGATGCCTAATCTCTGTTGAGACTGGCCGCTGTGGCCGAAATTCGGCTAGGAGGACATTATTATGTGTTAATCCAGGGTGGCAGCTAACTCCATACCAAATTTCATTGAAATCGCTCCTGCCGTTTAGACTTGAAGAAGTAACAAACATACACATTCAAAGAATTTCACCTTTATAATATTAGTGTCATGTTTATCAGTTCTCTGGTTTCCATAGTACATAGGTACAGGCTCTGCCGAGGTTGGGATCAGGGGCGCAACCGGCTAAGTCGCCGAACTTCGATTTTTTAAATGGCGTTTAAATAAATTAAGGTTAAAAATGACTTAATCAATCGTTAAATCGGCTTCCATGAGCACAGGTGACGTCGTAAATGGTCCGGAATCGATTGTCAACGTTAAAGCCGATTTAAGGATTGATCAAGTAATTTTTAACCTTAATTTATTGGAATGCCATTTAAGTAATCGATTTTCGGCGACTTAGCCGGTAGAGCCCCTAATGGCAATTTTTTTAGTTGTCCCAGGATATTTTTTAATTTGTAGGCGTATACCGGTAATACTGTCGACTTATAATAAAATGGGTGCCGTCAGCCTCTTAATGTATAAACGCCAGTAATATTAAACTTAGTCTATAGTATTAGTGAACCGAGGAGAATGGGTAACTGTGACATTTGTGGGGGGTAACGACCTGCCTTTCCTTATTACATTTACACGTTCAAATACACGTGGATGTAGTTACAAATGACTTGAGGTTGGTGTTAAGATTCCTTGTTCTAGTGACATCAAAAAGATATTTTTATCTGACTGTATACATATAATAAAATCGTAGGAAAGTCGAAACTGTACATTGAATTTTTTTTTAAAGGATGGGTTTATTTGTGTTTGCGATTGCGATGTGAAATAAATATTACTTAAGAATTTATTTCATGTGTTAACTATCAATCGTCTACTCCGACCCACTCGGTTTAGTAAATTGCAATTTTAGTGTTGAGAATAATAAAACAACTTAACTACTACACAAAAATCACAAACACAAATAAATTAAAGGCAATAATCCCAAAAAAATATAGGTCAATAGACAAAAATCGGAAATTTAAACAAAAAATCATTACAGTCCAATATCTGAAAACGGTTAAATTTGGGGAACCATGTTTCATGGTGAAATGAGTCAGGAATGATGGAAACTACAACCTCTTCAAGGATCTAGGTCGACTTAACCTGTAGCCCTGTATATCTATACAAATAAATAAAATTGGAGTGTCTGTTTGTAATATTGAAAAAGCCGGTTTTTACTACATAAATATGAATATATATACGGTACATACACCAAAATAACATTTTTTACAATTTTTGTCTGTCTATCTGTCTGTTTGTTCCGGCTAATCTCTGAAACGGATGGACCGATTTTGACGAGACTTTTATTGGCAGGTAGCTGATGTAATAAGGAGCAACTTTGGCTACTTTTATTTTAGAAAAAAACTTTTTTTTTCTAAAAAAAAACGAAATAAACTAATTAACACGCGGACGAAGTCGCGGGCACAGCTAGTTTAAATATAAATATCATGTGTGGTGACGGCGGCGTTTATTAGCCTTAGCACCTTTTCTATACTAATGATCTATTAGTAAGGCATTAACTGTTCTGTCACTTAGTAACTCCTAGACGCGTGATAGGTCATACGAATGCCCCTCCTCGCCTTGCGTAACCTGAAGATTCCCATACATTGCCTAACGCCTAGGTTGCCTAGGCTTAGGGTTGCCAACTTTATTTACTAGAAATAAAGTATATTCAGGTCTATGAAGAATATTAAACAGTATTTTAGAAAAATTACATACATACATAGACTCACGCCTTTTTCCCAGAGGGGTAGGCAGTGACAACGGATTTTCATTTGTCACCATCTTTGCATACTTCTTACTGCTTTAGAAAAATTAACAGTAATTTATTTATTTATTGTTTTAGATACATATTTTTAGAGATCCTCGCACAACTTACTAATTTACAATCTTTGTGGCTGCGCTGCACTGAGCAGTGAACGCCCTCTGACTAAATAAATGTAAACAGTATTTTGCATACTTTATTTTTGTTCAACAGTAAAAAGTATAATTTAGTGAAAAACAGTATAACACCGTTTAAAACAGTATAGTTGGCAACCCTACCTAGGCTATGTTTATTTGGTATTTATTATTTGTTAGTAAAATATTAAAGTAGTAGTAAAGCTTTTGACTTTTCGGCCGGTCGGCGTGGCTGGTAAATGCTTGCCTTTTACGCCGCAGGGCGTGGGTTGGATTCACACTCATGACAGATATTTATGTGCATGAACATGTCTGTTTGTCCTCAGTATTTGTCAGTGTAATTATACATATAAGTATGTATTTACAAAAGAAATCATAAATCATAAAAAATCTTTATTTTTATAAATGTGGTGAATACAGGTGTTATTGTTTACATTATTTAAGTTTCACACATTTGCCATATTGTACAAGGCATACAAATGTTGTACTTACAAACTAGGTATATTTAATTCAAAATATTTACTCATACGTGCGTGTGGAGTATAATAATATGTAATTATATCAGTTATCTGGTTGCCATAGTACAGACGCCAGCACATCAAGCTACCCCAATCTGTCAAATTTCTCCAATTGAAAGTGAACCTTATGCTTTTGTGATAAAGTTGAAAATCTATAAAAGAAATTTGACGGATTGGGATAGCTAGATGTGGTGGCGTCTGTACAAGCTCTGCTTAGTTTGGGACCAGATGGCCGTGTGTGAATAATGTCCCAGGATATTATGATTATTATCTTATTATACTTTTTATGTCAAGTTTTGTCACCCTAAATGCTAAGCCAAAGGTCATGAATTCGATTCCCACCCAGGATAAATCTTTGTGCGATGAACACGATTATTTATTCTGTATCTGGGTGTAATTTATGTATTTACGAATATTTATTTATTTATTTTGGTAAAAAACAAACGGTCATACAGAAGAACTTAAATATTTAATTTTTTACTTAAAGACTTATAGTTTCCTCATGGATTAACAAAGTATTAGTTGATGAGCTAAGTTCTAAGTTACTTATGAAATTTAAAAAGGTTATACTAAAGACAAAAACATTTTTTCAATGATGTTACTGTACAACAGAAAACATCAATGTCTGCTAGTTTTTCGCTATTATTACAAAGTTCACAGGCACGCCTTACAAACATGTTACAATAACAGGTTCTACTTTTGAGGATAGAAAATAAATCCTTTTTACGGCATTGACGCTCTTGTCCACGAGGTACTCTAAAAGAAATGCTATGCAGAAGCGAAGGGGCATCCACTATATTATGAATAATTTTATAAAGCAAAATAGAATCAATAGAATATATTCGTATAACTATGTTTATCAGTTGTCTGGTTGTCATAATACAAACTCTGCTGTTGTTCCAAGATATTAATTTGTTTATCTGCAGTTTAAGTCGCTACCACTAAACCTAAGAGGTAGTCCAAGAACAATTCCTGAATTACCATCCTTTTTAATAGCTGCGGGAAAATCAATCCAGTCTTACTAACCACGGACACCCCGCATCGCTGTAACCTCATATCCCCGGGGATCGATCAGTCCGGGATGAAGAGGGTAGTTTTCAATTGGCTGGGATCAAGTTGAATCTGTTTGTAGCGATATGTAAAGCTATAAAAATCTTGTTCGGAATAAGGAGTAATCCTTTTAAGGCGGCTTTGATTGGACTGGGGTTTATTGACAAGGGTTTGGTATACCTCTCGCGGGGGTAACGGATATATTTGACCCCGCAAAGGTATAGTTATACCAAGTTTTTTGCTTGTGAGTGGGTGGGCTTTTAGCCCGCTCTCGTTTCTATTGTCTGGTAAGTAAGTGAAAGCCTCCTAGTCTAATTTTAAAAGAAATTCCAAAATAAGTAGCGTACTTTGTAAGTAGGTAGGTAATCAGTGTCCACGTTACAAATAGGTATTTAAGTTTCTGACGTACTTCAAATAAATTGTATTAATTTAAGTTCGGGTGGGAATCGAACCCATGAGCGAATCGAACCACGGGGTAACAGGCCCCATGTGCTTTAACCGCTCCGCCACCGCACCATGTTACTGAGACTAGAATTTATATAATCCATTCGATATTTTCTTAACGCATTTAAGACGCCTTTAACGCCATCTTACCGAAACCTACACGGCTAACCACGGCTGGATTGCCAATACTAGATCGGACCATTCCAATAGATGGCGCTATTAAAATGTTCGTTTTGGAATTGATAGGTATTTGTCATCAAAAATTATTAGATTACGATAAATATGAGAGACAATAGAAAGTTTGCCCAATTGGTTTAATAATAAAAATAATAATGCCCTAATTCTAATTTAGGCCACGGAAGCCAGTCGGAATAGATCTGCGCAGGACTTATTATAGTGCACAAGTGTGTGCGCTAACATAGGGGCATTTTATATTCTATCGCTGTCATGATCCGATGGGGCTACTACGACCGGAAAGAGGTCAGGTACAGAACCGACAGCTTTAAGTGGTCTCCGAGGCACGGGGGTGTAATAATAATATATTTATTTCAGATTCATAGATCCATAGTAATGTGTTAGTAGGTAGTGGCTTATAACTATGTTATTACTACACTAATAAATCTACCTTACATAAAAAAATGGAGCCCTGGAACCCATGTGTATACTGTTCCAGTGTCTCACTATTGGGCAATCAATTTTGTACAATATGGTATTTAGGAGGCTGCTGGTACTGTCTCGTAAACGACGCATCAGGGAGGCAGTTCTTTTCCTTAAAATTGCCTTGAAGCAATCAGTCCTTGCTTCTGCAAACATACCTGATGCGCTACACCAGCGGTACAACCCCATCAGGATCCTAAAAACATTATTGTACTGTACACGTAGTGTTCTGATTGACCTGCGACGATAACTGACCCATAAGCTGCTGCCACTACTAGTAATACCGCCTACTCCCAAACTTCGGGCTGATACTTACTTGTCAGAAAAAACTGAAAATCACTTTTCAGTTCGACCCAGTATTTGAACCCAGGATCTCATCATTTGCAGTAGTAAACGCTACCGCTTAACCGAGACAATGGTTGGATTAAGTAGGCTATCAGAAGGAAATACCAGGGCCGATGTATTAAAATAAAAATACGGTCGGAAACGTTGTAATTTCCGGAACTCCCCCTTTAGGAAGGGACGGAAAAAGGAAGGGTGTTCAAACCTTTAACTTTGACGTAGTACCCACGTCTGTGAATTATGTGACTCTTGACCTGATTTCAATTTAACGTATGTCTTTATGTGTGCGGTCAACCGACCTGATTTGGATTACTGGTTATTTTTATTTGGGGGAACGCCAAAGGGTTTTAATTACTGAAAGTCACCGTGCTTCGGAGGGCACGTTAAGCTGTTGGTCCCGGTTGTTGTCATTAGACTACAGTCGTTGAGCCATGTCAGAGGCCTACTGGGCGGCTTGAACAACTATGACGCTAGGGTAAACACTGCCTATACGATAAGTAAGTAAGATTAAGCCATATTTTATTTTACCATTTACTCATAAGAAGGCTTAAAGATGACCCAAATAGCTACGTAGAGCTAGGCTTGGACTTTACCTGCGAGATAGAATTCGTTTTGAGTTTAGACTTACGATTTGCATTTAGATAAACGTTTTAAACCCAAATAAATTATAATAAACACAACACAACTAACACTCTGTCATCAGATCCCATACTAGGTATTCCTAATTACATACATATTAAAGGACTAGCTGTGCCCCGCGGTTTTACCCGCGTTAAATTTTAACAATTATCATACCTCCTCCCCCGTAGGTGATAGCCTATATGTTGACCCGACCTCTTAGTAATATTCATGCAAAATTTGAAGTAAATCCATGTTGTACTTTTTGAGTTTAGCCCGGACATACATACAGACAAACAGACAAAAATTCTAAAAACGATATTTTTGGCTGCGACTTCGATTGTAGATGACGCCCCAAGTATCCTTTTGAAAAAATATTAAATGTACCGTTTTGACTTTTCCTACGATTTTATTATAATGTATAGATAATTACACCCAGATATTGAACAAATAATCGTTCTAATAATATCCTGGGACATTATTCACCACGGCCATCTGATCCCAAACTGAGCAGAGCTTTTACTATGGAAACCAAATAACTGATATACCTAATATACTACCACCAGACTCACCACACAAATATCTGTCCTTGGTGGAAATCGAACCCAAGACCTGCGTCGTGAAAGGCAAGCATTTAACAATGCGTCTCATTACATAATATAATATCTAGGGACAAAGTCACACAGATCATCCTAGCCCCAAACTAAGCAAAGCTTGTACTATGGGTACCAGGCGACGATATACATACTTATATAGATATATAAATAATTATATACATAGAAAACATCCATGCTCAGAAACAAATATTCGTGCTCATCACACAAATATTTGCATTTACTGGGATTCGAACCCAGGACCACCAGCTTCGTAGGCAGGAGCACTATCAACTAGGCTACGGTGACCGTCATAAAGATTTGTCTTGAGTGTGTATCGAACCCACGACCTCTACCTTAGCAGTCAAGTTCATTAACCACTAGATCAAGTCACCAGTACATATACATGTAGGTATTCGGTTACATTAAACTAAAAAATTATAAGAGCGAATCCATCGGCCTGGTAACGTCCGTCAGAAGAAACATCTTGTTTTTGCGAAGTAATGTGAAATGGAAGTAGGTAATTGATTTAATTATCAGCGGCTCTACCGGCTAAGTCGCCGAACATCGATTTCTTAAATGGCGTTCAAATATATAAAGGTTAAAAATGACTTAATCAATCGTTAAATCGGCTTCCATGAGCACATGTGACGTCATAAATGATCCGGAATCGATTGTCAACGTTGAAGCTGATTTAACGATTGATTGAGTCATTTTTAACCTTTATTTATTTGAACGCCATTTAAGAAATCGATGTTCGGCGACTTAGCCGGGTGAGCCCCAGATTATTATGTCGTGTTTTGTACCCTGCTTGTATTTATATGTAGAATATCAGTTAACTGGTTTCCATTGTACAAACAAGCGCTGCTTAGTTTGGGATCAGATGCTAAATCATTTTTTTTTATTATTTATAATGTCCCAGGATATTATTATTCCAGTTCCCATTGTTAAGGAGTTCATTAGGAAGCATCTTGGCACCCTCTAGGGACCTACTAAATACGCTCGACCTGTAATATCATAATGACAAGGATAATTACATAATCTGCGAGCTAATTAAATGATTAGTTAATAGACGAGATATTAATATACATATCTATTAATCTTTTTGTCGAGTCTTTACATTACATATATGTATAAGGATATAAGTATATAGCAACACAGTGTAACCAGTAGACTGGTATATATAGATATTAATTACTGACTGCACTTGACTGCTCGTGTGGCGCAGCGGCTAAGACAGTCGCCTCGCCGCTTCGTGTCGTGGGTTCGAGTCCCGCGCCGGATAACTATAGTGTATGTGTGACCCATACATAGTTGTTCTGAGTCAGGGTGTAATTTGCGTCCGTCTATTATATGTTTGTAAAATACCCCGCGACACAAGGATTCGATTTCCGTGTGCGGGAGTAGTCTTTAAAAAAAAATACGCCATGGCAAACGGGCATCAGCATCTTTTTTATGGAACTAACTGTGCCGCGGGGTTTTACACGCGTTAAACTTTATTTTTTATAGCCTGTGTGTTAAACCTGGGTGTCAGCTAACTCCATACCAAATTTTATGAAAATCGCTCCAGCCGTTTAGACGTGAAGAAGGCTATAATTTATTAAGCATGACGCGGCTCAAACCGCGGGGCACAGCTAATCCCTCATTATTCCAATCTTCTCTATATCGCCATTTCTGTCAATTTCTGTATCAAAATGGCGGCATGTATCGGTTTAATTAAGTACTACATATATTTATACTATGGCAGCAGTATAATGTACGGCGTTCCTCTAATTAGATCATTATTCAGCCTTGAGGATGTGTGAGACTTTGTTAGATACATATATAGCAGTGGCGAAGTGTTATATATTCTACTATATAGATATAGTAGCCGACTTCTTTATGGATGTAAATAAGCTGGCGCAATAGGTATAATCTTTAATTATATTATTTATTATATTATATTATTATTCCTACTAGCTGTGCCCCGCGGTTTTACCCGCATTAAACTATATAAATTATAGCCTATGTGTTAATCCAGGGTGTCAGCTAACTCCATACCAATTTTTATTGAAATCGCTCCAGCCGTTTAGACGTGAAGAAGTAACAAACTCACACACTCACAAACTTTCACCTTTATAATATTAGTGTGATATTGTTCGATTTTAGAAACTAAACAAATTGCTTTACTGTTGTTTTTGAAAATTCTGCATTTTTATGAAAACCCTACTTAACTGATGGCAGTAATAAATTTCTATTGAAATAAATATGCATCTTAGAAAAAAATAAAAAAATAATTATACACTTACCTTTAGCCAATCGAATATCATTGTGTCAGCTGAAAGATGTCCCCTGCTGGACAAAACCTTTCCCAAAGATCTTGGGATGATATGCGATATTGGCCACGCTTAGCAGACGGGCTGGCAGTATGATGGTAAGCCTCTATCGGAAGATCAGCGCTGCAGTAGTACCTATATGTTTTGCCGTAGTTAATGCAGAGATAGGGGTCTTTTATGAGTCTCAACGAAATTTTTGTTTTATTTTTATATGGTTAGTATTTCATTTATTTAATAGTACACAGAAAGACGCTACTGCCCGTCTTCTTGTAGAAACAAATATAAATATCTTGAGAAAATTAACACTATGCCAACTGATACCAAACTAAGCTATTACAGGCTCTGTCTAGTTGGGGATCAGATGACAGTGGGATAGTAGATATTAGTTAAAAAAAAAAATCTAATATTATTATACATATCACCTCTTTGACTGCCTCGTTGGTTTAGCGGTAGCGTGTTCACCCACAGATAACGAGGTCCTGGGTTCAAATCCCGGGTCGGGCCAAAAAAGTGAATTTGGGATTTTTCTGTAAAAAGAAAAATTTCTCAGCATCAGCCCGAAGTCTGGGAGTTGGCGGTATTATACCCCCGTGCCTCGGAGAGCACGTAAAGCCGTCGGTCCTGTGCCTGACCTCTTTCCGGTCGTGTCGCTAGGCGTCCCATTGGATTGTGAGAGTGATGGAATAGAAAGTGCTCCTGTGTTTGCGCACACACTTGAGCACTATAATATGTCCCGCGCAGATGGCTAATCTCTGTTGAGACTGGCCGCCGTGGTTGAAATTGGGCTAGGAGGACACTATTATTATTATTATTCATCAAACGGCAAACACAGTTTGTAAGCGATTCGCTCCTATAAAAAAAAGAGTACCCGCACTGTCCATTTAGGAATCAGATGGCATTTTGTCGAATGTGTGTTCGAATGTTCGTATGTTAACGAAATTCAATCAAAAACCTGTATCCACAACATTCGATATTTCAACATCACTACTACATAACATATTCTACTTACCATCTCACAAATACAAGGTTGAAGTTATCAAAACAAAGAGAAATGTTTCCGTGCCAAAATATACATACATACAATATTATTTCACTAATCATCCATCAGAATATCTTCCTTTACATATCTCTAACGACATCCGTTTCCTGTACATACAATACACATATATTATATATGTAGTCACACAAACATAGAGGATGTGAGTAACAGCATGCCGCATAACATAACCTTTCATTATACCTACCGACTTCAATTTAAGCATTTCAAAAATAAAAATAAAAAAGACTTAGTCAAAGTCAATAATAATAAGTCAATATCAAAATTGAAGTCGGTTGGTATAAAAAATTGTTTATCTTCTTTAATAAAAAATATTATTAAATTATTATTATTATTTTGTTTTTATTTAATTTGTCCCTTCCTGGAGGGGTTTGTTAGTCATCACACGGGCCGTAGCCAAGCGTGACAAGAGGATTACGTTATGGTATAGGCTGAAGAAACTGAAGAAGTAGTTACGAATTTTCGAGTAAGACGACACGTGTTCGGGATTATTGCTTTCTGCTGGGTGTTAAGTGTATGCTTGGGGATTTCAAGGACAAATTATTAGTATAAGTACGTTTTTAAACAACTTCAAAAGAAGAAAGATATCCATTCTAATGTATGTTTGTTGTGTTATTGTATGTTTTAGTGTTTCTTCTTTACGCACGTGTGAGCTTAATATATTTGGAAGAGATAGAAATAATAAACAAACTAAGGGGTTAATAATTTATTTATTTAAAATTCAGATAATTGAATTGGTTATTTATTTTATAGACACTAAAATAGAATATAAAATATATTTTACATTACATTAGTTGAAGCATACACAAATTACAGTTTGAAGCATATACATATGTACGTAAATCATATAATAAAAATAAATTAAAAAGTATTTACCAAAAATATACATTAAGTTACTTAACTTAGGTCTGTTCGGTGTGGCTGCTCCGGAGCGAATGTGTCGAGGACGGTGGAGGGGCGGGTTTTTATAGCCAGTGGTAAACAAGTGACGTCACATCGTACGATTTTCATACAGACTTGTTAATACTGGCATTTTAACATAAAACCATGATTAAATTATACAAAAATAGCGTAAATATGTTGGAATTAATTAGTTAAATTACTTACTTAGTCTTACAATGGCATAATTAGTAAACAAATCACGTTAAACAGTTAAATATGATATTATGCAAATCGATAACAAAAGAACACAGTTTAAACTTATGTTATAAACTTATTTCGTAATAGTATTTATCAGGTGTCGATATTAATCAGTTGTAATGTTGTATTTCACATGTAAACACGGTTATAATTATCGTAGGGATGTTTTTCTTTGTGTCCTATCAAAGTAAAAGATTGTAATAATCTATCACACGCTTGAATTTGGGAGTAAGCTGGTGAATGTGTGACGAGAGCGTTACGAAAAGTATGATCGGGTGAGGCGAACGGAAGTTGAAAAAGAGATGTAATTGAGTGAAAATAGAATGAAAGAGAGTTATATTTCGTATATTACGTAGGGGCAAGAGAAAGAAGTGCGAGCACACATTTTCTTTCTGTCTTTCTGCCATAGCCAGTTACGAAGCGCTCGTAGCTAGATGCTCTCACTGGTCCGTAAGTGATCGGCGAGGTTAAACAACTAGGCTCACGGTCAGTCCATAAATGGGTGACCGCCAAAGTGGTTTAATTTCCGAACATCTCCGTGCTTTGGAGGGCACGTTAAGCTGTCGGTCCCGGTTGTAGCCATTAGGCAACAGTCGTTAAGCCATGTCAGAGTCCTGCTGGGCGGCTTGAACAACCCTGTCAACGGGGTTACCACTGCCCATACGATAAGTAAGTAAGTAATAAGCAGTTACGTTTCGTATATCTTAGGTTTTACTTCAGTCATGTGGTCTAAAGCACACTCGTTTTCTTTTCTGTATATACTCGTACATATATGCTAACCGATTTTATTGATTAGATATATTTTTTTATTCGAATGAAAATGCTGTCTGTGGCGTTTCATATCAATGTAGTCTAAATCGATTGTCATATATAAAATTATGACTTATTATTTGATGATTATTATAGCCATCTGCATGCACCAGTTTATTAACCTAGGCACATAGTTCGTTTAAAGATGAGACACTTCAGTAGCTACATTATCCAGCTAAAGTTATCAGTCCCGATGACAGTCTACTGTCAACTGTTAAGCTATGTTAGGTGCCATACTGAGCAACTTGAACAACACTGACACAAGGATAATTTCTGCTTATACATAAATAAATCAAATATAATAATAATATTCTGGGACACTAATAATATTCTGGGACACTATTAACACACGGCTATCTGATCCCAAACTAAGCAGAGCTTGTACTATGGAAACCAGATAACTGATATAATACATATACTACTTTTCTTTTGTAAATACATACTTATATAGATAATTACACCCAGACTCAGGACAAACAGACATGTTCATGCACACAAATATCTGTCCTGGGTGGGAATCGAACCCACGACCTCCGGCGTGAAAAGCAAGCATTTGCCATCCACGCCAACAGGCCCGTCAAAGTAACATAAGTTTAATATAAAATTTAAGTTACAAATCGTGTAAAAACTCGCACTACTCTTAAATTATGCTATGCTATGTGTTTTAAAATTCTAGAACCCCTTTTCAATTTTGCTGTTTGATAATCGTAAACGTATTTTATCTAAGACCATTCCGAAAGCAAAATCGCTTTACAAACCAGGGACAAATCGCGTAAAAATTGACAAAAAAATATAATAAAAATATCGTAGTTTCAAATTAGTTTTGTTTCGGAAAGTCTTAGACGTTGATTAGGTCGGTTTGCGGATATTTATTCCTCAAAATTAAGTTGTCTGAATAATCGTCATCCACCAAACATTCCCGGAATCAGGCGTAATTGGTGACTTAGTCCCAACTCCCACGGAAACGACATCAATTTTCTCAAACGTCAATTCTGTGAAAGTCCATAATCCAGCGTCCATTCCGTGAATGCCCAATTCCTCTAACGTTTATTTTCTTAGAATCCAACAGAATATGTCTATCGAAGAAAATTTGTATTTAACATAGCTAAACTAATTCTCTTTCTGTACAAGATGTCACATAAATAGTGGAGAATATTTAAAGATTACAATGAACCTATTATGTTAAAGAAGTTGACGAAAACCAATTTATGAAAGATGATATTTGAATTTACGATTTGATTAAATTTACAATGAAAATTTTTAAGTTACCTTACAAAATATGTCTGATCGCTGAGATGTCATATTTGTATATTTGATGTTATATAATTCGTCGTTTTGACATTAAGACATCTAATGAGTATAAACAGCTTCTACTTACTAAATTAATAAAAACCAACGACTGAAAGATTTAGGAAAAGCAACTAAAAAAAAACATAATTTGTCACCTTTTACTTTGCTATAGCTGTTTGAATGATATAATAAATTGAATATTAATTTATATTCAAAATTCTATAAGAATTCATGACGTCTGTAAATAGAATACTATTGAAACATGGCATATATTCGAACATTCGGTAGAACTGGAGATGTTCAGTCAAATCATACAACAAAGTCAATTTAACAACAATGAAGCAAAGGATGTCTTAAAGTCGCAGCAAACATATGTTATAAGTTTTTGATAAGCTATTAAATTCCTTTAGTTACGTTTGTTATTTATGCTACAACTAGTAGAAATTGGTGTGGAAAGGACAGATCATTTAATAAACGATCTAATTAGAATTGTTCGTTTGGAACGCCGAATTAGTATCAAGTTTTAACGTGAGGCTATTTACCTTCGAAAAGGTTAGGGGTTAGATGGGTATTTTTGATTTATAAATAAAATAAATAAATATAATAATATCTTAGGACAACTAACACAATGCTATCTAATCCCAAACTAGGCAGAGCCTATACTATGGCAAACAGACAACTGATAAAGAAACTTGCATTTTGTAAATACATACATCATTATCATATTACATCCAGACACAGAACAAATAATCGGGCTCAACACACAAATATTTGTCCTGGGTGGGGTTCAAGTGGGGGTCACTAACCACAAGACCAACAAGCCAGTCAATTAAACCAACAGAAAAAAATACCCAATTTTTACTGCTGATTAAAAAAATTACTATAAGCCTAAGGTCGTGGGTTCCCTACCCAGGACAAATCTTAATGTAATGAGCACGATTATTTGGTCTGTGTCTGGCTGTAATTTATCTATAACTAGCAGCGCCCCGCGGTTTTACCCGCGTTAAACTTATCAATTATAGCCTAGGTGTTAATCCAGGGTGTCAGCAAACTCCATACCAAATTTTATTAAAGCGCTCCAGCCGTTTAGACGTGAAGAAGTAACAAACATACACAATCACAAACTTTTTTAGAAATATATAAGTACTAGCCGTGCCCCGTGGTTTTACCCGCGTGAAACTTAATAATTTAAAACCTATGTGTTAATCCAGGGTGTCTGCTAACTCCATACCAAATTTTATTACAATCGCTCCAGTCGTTGAGACGTGAAGAAGTAACAAACATACACAGCCACACACTCAAAAACTTTTTTAGAAATATATAAGTATGTTTATCAGTTGTCTGGTTGCCATAGTATTTCGTCAGTCTGTCACTTCCCCAGTGTGTTCATTATAGCTATGTATGTACATCGCTAGTGATGGGACTGATGTAGCGAATGTAATTCGTTTCGCGAGAGCGGCATTTGTTTTAGCCTTCTTTTGAATATTCATTCGCTTTGAAGCAAGGAGGGCACAAGTGGTCGTGAAATCGGGCTGTAGGGTTTTAGTGTTAACAGGTCTATTATTTCAATGCAGTGCAGTTTTAGTATACGTATAGTGGTTAGCTTTGCTTTTAGAGGGTTATTTGATACTTTCACTTTCTTCATCATCATCATATCAGCCGAAAGACGTCCACTGCTGGACAAAGGCCTTCCCCAAAGATCTACACAATTGCTGGTATTGCGCCATTCGCATCCAGCAGTTCCCAGCGACCCGCACAAGATCATCGGTCCATCTTGTAGGGGGCCTGCCCACGCTGCGTCTTCCGTTTCGTGGTCGCCACTCGAGAACCTTTCTGCCCCAGCGGCCGTCGGATCTACGAGCTACTTTAGGCACTTTCCTACTGAAGTAAAAAAGCAATAAAAGTGGAAACACTGACATACAGAAAAATCTAGTAATCGCACGGTACATATACATACCAGAAGCCCTTTTAGAAATGAATTCTAATTATAATTAAAAAATTAAAATATACTGCAAAAATAATCTCGAGGTTTGGAACTTGGCGGTAAGTGGTATTATGTAAACCCCCGTGCCTCGGAGAGCACGTAAAGCGGTCGGTCCTGTACCTGACCTCTTCCGGTCATCTCGCTAGACTTCCCAACGTAGCATGAGAGTGATGGAATAGAAAAACTAAGGATGATTGCGCACATAGAGTACAGTATAATATGTCCCCCGCGGCGCGCAGTTTGCTGGTCTCTATTGAGACTGGTGGACTGGAAATTCGCCCAGGAGGACATTATCCTTGTTGGCACCAACTTCAAATGTAATACTTTAATATATATCTACATACTTAGGTATATAAAACCGTTTTATACTTTTACGGTGTTAAAAATTTAATCACACTTAATATTATAAAGGCGAAAGTTTGTGAGTGTGTGAGCGTGTATGTTTATTACTTCTTCACGTCTAAACGGCTGGAGCGATTTTAATAAAATTTGGTATGGAGTTAGCTGATACCCTGGATTAACACATGGCTATAATTTATAAAGTTCACAGCTAGTAAACCATATAAACGTGTCCACCTCTTCCAACATTTCAAACACCTCACATTTTAAGGCTTAATATTTCTGCTCTGAAATTTTCATTCTCATCCCTATCACATCACTACGAACGTGCTTATCGATCGTGACGAGATATAACATGTATATATATTCACCCATACATCACTAGCGTACACGACGTACACGTAGAGCACGCATCGGAAAACAATTCTTAACACATATGACGTATGATTGCTTTTCGTTCGCTGTCCCCTGACCTACAAAACATCGGATTAATTCGCCACAGGGCCGCATTCGGGTGGCGTTTTTCGGGGGACATGACGTGACGTTCGTTGCCAATTTAATTAAGTTCCCCGTAATTAATTTGTCATATTCCGTATTCTATATAGGTACATTAGGTACACACGGCTACATACCAAGCTATACATTTCCAGTATAAGCTGATCTTGCGTTGTATAGGATTTCCATACAATGACAGGTCAGCTTATATTGGAACTGTATAGCTTGATATGTATCCGTGTGTACAATCATCCTACTAATATTATAAATGCTAGTGATAGTATGATTGTAATTGTAATTGTTGTTGTAATGATAGTTTGTGAGTATGGATGAATGGGTGTTAGTTGCTCTTTCACGCAAAAACTAACGAACAAATTGAGATGAAACTTTGTAGTAATATAGCTTATATATCCGAATAAGACATAGGCACTATTACTTGTGATACTGTTCATATTTCAAACTGTAAGCAATCAAACAGCATTCGAAGTTTTCTCATCAGACAAACAATTTTGTCATCATTTTATAAAAAAAACAGTCTTGAGGAACTGCCGATAGAAGTGAAAACTATTTTTTACACTTATTATCTAGATAATCTACAATAAAATATATATAATTAATGTTTGTCCGTATGTCCTTTATGGAATCGTAAACTATGCATTTGATCACGATGGATTCGATGGTTTCTGAGGTGGTACAACCAACCAATCTTCGACTTTATTTTAGTTAGGGGCGTAGTAACACGTATAATAGTTATACATATAGCTCATAGGAAGCGTGAGGTGATGATGACGTGAGTTCCATGATGTTTAACCAAAAGGTGCTCAAGGCGCCTAACGAAGTTTCCACTGCAATAAATTTATTACTAAATTATTAACGGGCGTGGTTGGCCAATGCTGGCTTTTCCCGCCGGAGGTCTCACCCAGGACAGATATTTGCGTGCATGAACATGTCTGTTTGTCCTGGGTGTATTAATCTATATAAGTATGTATTTATAAAAAAAAAGTAGTATATGAATACATATACTACTTTTATTATGTAAATAAGATATATCAGTTATCTGGTTTCCATAGTACAAGCTCTGCTTAATTTGCGATCAGATGGCCATGTGTGAATAATGTCCCAGGATATTATTATATATTACTAGCTGTGCCTCGTGGTTTAACCTGCGTTAAACTTTATAAATTATAGCGTATGTGTTATTAGGATATTAAAGCTATATTAGTACAAAGTTACATCAAAATCAGTTCGGTAGTTTTTGCGTGAAGAAGTAACAAACATACACACTCACAAACTTTCGCCTTTATAATATTAGTGTGAATGCCGTTTTTGGAACAAATTTATGTAATGCACACGTTCAGCCCATAATGCCTTTAAAGACCGGTGTAAAATTCCAAAAGTGGTCATCCGCCAACCTTGTCGATGGTACTTACAGCTCTCATATATTCTGACGCTTTTAGCATGACACGGTGACGCACACAGACCCATTTAGTTTGACCAGCAGACTGGCAGATCCAATTTCCACGTGGTTTCCAAACGACGACATCCAATAATTACCCCGTCATATTTGAAAGTAAACCTTACGGGCAGTTAAATAGAGTTCAAAATGTGTGAGCTGACTGAGGTTTGATAGGCAGCAAGTCGGATGAGATTAAAAGTTAATAGTGATGGACAGTATTATAGGTTGGTGTAGGTTCTGATAATGGAATTATGTTACAAGGTGTAACTTAAATAATGGATTAAACTCGAGCAGTTCAATAAGTGATCGGAAAACTTTAGACGTGAACTTATCTATAAATAGTGAAGAGCATTCCTTTATTAAAATTGCCATGTAACAGATAATATAATTAAGGCGAAAGTTTGTGAGTATAGCGTATGTTTGTTGTTTAACGCGGCTAAAACCGCAGGGCACAGCTAGTAAGTAATAAATCGAAAATTCGAATGTAGCGGTAAACCATTTATTTGTTTCTGGCACTCGTCGGCCGCTACCGCGCTCGTGCGTTTTATGATCGCAGTTCTAAACTAATCTAACTTAGTTTTCCATATCATCTTATATTATGGGTGGGCGATCAATTTATATTCGATTATTTGGCATTAGATATAAATACTTACCAACTTTACAGGTTGTACAAGTAATCTGAAAATCAAAAACAATACAACAACAAAACAACACCATAAATATCTTAACATACTGTCAAGTTTACTGAAAGCTATTAAAGTGTCAAAGGCCGACCACATCCAATACTTGTCCGCTACAAGATTGCTTAACCGCGGGTCGATACGCAGAAGCCCAAACCGCAACCATATATACAACAGCAGTAACTCAACTTGGATCTATAAATAGCACTCCCTTAGTATATATAAATAAAATAGCCACAGTGTAAATAAAAAATGCGAAAGTTTGTGAGTATGGATGTTTGTTACACTTTCACGCAAAAACTACAAACAAATTTTGATGAAACTTTGTAGTAAAATAGCTTATATATGCGAATAACGTCAAGGCTATAATTTATAAAATTTTACATGGGTGAAACCGCAGGGATAGTAATTAATAGTGACAATGTTACAAAGTTACGCGGTTGACGATTTTACGACGACAACAGAGGGGTGGTTTTAGGGACTTCTCGTGCAACTGTCGCTCTGCGTTAGGAACCACTCCTAACTGCAACTATACCATACAAACTTATTACACATTTTCATCCAAGGATTTTAATACAAGACCTTTATTACTACCCGGCTTTTAGGTAAATAAACTTATTTTTATAGAAGTTCTGAACTGAAGTTTAAGCCAGAAACCGATTTCAAACTGTCGAAGATAAGTGTCTAGGGAGGAAATCTGGCGGCAGAAACAAAATTAATAAAACGCTCGAGCATAGCTATTTTGTCTAGATTGGTTTAAAGTTCGCTCCATGAAAGTCACCTCAATTTAATCGAATTTAGTAGGGGGAGGCAATTTATTATTATAAATTCAAAGTAGGAGTCATGGGGGTGATGGTGGAAAAAATCATCAACCGAAAACCGCACAGCTGTACCGCATTCAGCGACTCACAAGATCATCGGTCCATTTTATAAAGGGACTACCCACGCTGGTTCCGGTTCATGTTCACCAAACGAGAACCTTTCTGCCCCAGCGTCCTTCGGTTCTACGTGCTAAGTAAAAAATATAGTACCTCAGATCGGTCACATGTGATATATCTATGAAGTTTTATTTTCACCCTTTGTACATACTTGCGATACTGCTTACCTATACGAAGTAACCTGGTACACCTACCAAGGTTTTGCAAATTAACCTGATCCTTTCCTTTCTCATCGTATGGGCAGTGGTTACCCTAGTGTCAGAGTTGTTCAAGCCGCCCACAAACACCTGGGACATGGCGCAAAAGGGGGGCACCGGAGCAGCATACCCGCGATCCCGGGGCTCTCCCCATCTGGCGCCAGAGGGATTCCACGGCAGCTTAACGTGCCCAGCACGGAGACGCTTAGAAATTAAACCACTTTGGCGGTCACCCATCTATGGACTGACCGCGAGCCTAGTTACTTAACCTGACCGATCGCTTACGGACTGGTGAGAGCGTCCTACTATATAAACTAACCTGATATTCCAGAGCGTTGAGTTCTCGCATGTCATTTTGTAGTTGACAGGTTAAAAGTCTTTTAGCAGAGGTCGTAATACATCGACACCTCCGCTTCCGACATGTTTCAATATGGGTGATATATTTTGCTTTAATAAATGCTTGCTTTTCACGCCGGAGGACGTGGGTTCGATTCCCACCCAGGACAAATATTATTGCGTGCATGAACATGTCTGTTTGTCCTGAATCTGGGTGTAATTATATATATAAGTATGTATTTACAAAAGAAACATAATTTATATGTAATACACTCGCGAGCAACCAAATCGACTCAAGCCTAGACGGCGCACATATACATTGATTTTCCTAAAACGATAAATGGTAATTACAAAAGTGATATGTCATTCGAAAGCTGAAGAATTAGGCTTTCAATTAACATCAATACCTTAAAAAAAACTAAGCGCTGATTTATTGACACATTTTAATTGGCCGTCAGCGTAAATTACCTCTTTAGGAATCCACGACTTGCGCTACCTGCTCCCGCTATAAAACCCCCCACTTCCGGTTTATCTTATCAGTTGCTTGTTACAGGTTGACCGGTACACATCTCCGTAAATTGCATTCCTTGTTTTCGCTAACCCATGGATACCACACCAGAAGAAGCCGCTCAAGTTGTTGCCTTGTTGCAACAAGGGTTAAGTCAGCGAGCAATCGCTGCCCAGCTCCACTTGAGCCAGTCTTCTGTATCCCTAGTATACAGACGGTTCCAAGAGACTGGTGCCTTCAATCGGAGACCAAGAACGAGCCGCCACCGGTGCACTTCAGAGAGAGACGACCGCTTCATTGTCTCAACCTCGCTGCGCAATCGACACCTTACGGGCGTTGATGTGCAGCAAGAACTGAGACGTGTACGACAAGTGGCTGTCAGCGAGTGGACAGTGAGAAGACGCTTGAAGGAAGCCAACTTGACGCCAAAAAGACCTGCGACGGGCCCTAAGTTGACTGCAGGCCACCGACAAGCGCGCCTTCAATTTGCTCGAGAGCATCTCAATTGGAGCGTTGCGCAATGGCGATCGGTCCTGTTTACTGATGAGTGCAGAATGTGTCTGCATGGCAGTGACAGGAGAGGCCGAGTCTACAGGCGTCCGGGAGAACGATTTGCCCAATGTTGTTTCGCTGAAACAGTGGCATATGGCGGCGGTTCCTGCATGATGTGGGCTGGTATCTCTTTAGAGGGAAAAACCGAACTTGTTTTCGTGCCTGGGGGCGGCCGAGGAGGCGGGCTAACAGCTGATCGGTACATCACCGACATTCTACTGGATCATGTTGTGCCCTACGCAGGGTTTGTCGGTGAAGACTTCGTGTTAATGCACGACAATGCCCGCTGCCACACGGCACGAGTCACTCGACAGTTTCTGCAAGAGGTCGAATTACGCACGATGGACTGGCCTGCGCTCAGTCCTGACATGAATCCCATCGAGCACTTATGGGACGAGCTTAAAAGAAGAGTTCGGGCCAGAAATCCAGTCCCTTCAAGCGTAGACGAGCTAAAGACAGCATTATTAGAGGAGTGGGACGGCATTCCTCAAGAAAATGTCAAAAAATTGATAAGGTCCATGAAAAACAGACTGCGGGATGTAATTAGGGCTAGAGGGGGCAATACGAAATACTGATTTAAATAAAATAATTTTATTTTTAATTTTTTTTGTTTAATTTGTCAAATACGAGACACATACCCTTTTTCCTAAATTCCCGTTTTTCCTACTCTTGCATTCAGACATCATTTATTTCAAAAATGATGGATGGATTTCAATGATAATGATATCAAATTAAAGCTGACATCTTAAGCTTTCGAATGACATATCATTTTAATAATTTCCATTCATGATTTTAGTTGTATCAATGTATGTGTGCGCCGACAAGGCTTGAGCCGATTTGGTTGCTCGCGAGTGTATATTATGTTATCTGGTTTCCATTGTGCAACATCTGCTTAATTTGGGATCAGATGGCCGTGTGTAAATAATGTCCCAGGATGTTAGAATTATTATTTAAAAAAAAGCGGCCTAGTGCGAGTTGAACTCGCGCACGAAGGGTTCCGTAAAGGTTACGTATCTATAAAAACAGGCGAAAAATTCACGTTTGTTGTATGGGAGCCCCTTTAAATGTTTATTTTATTTTTAAGTATTTGTTGTTATAGCGGCAACAGAAATCCATCATCTGTGAAAATTTCAACTATCTAACTATCATGGATACAGCTTGGTGCCAGACAGACTAGAAAAATTATAAATTTACAAAATTTAAAATAAATAAAAAACCGGCCAAGTGCGAGTCGGACTCGCCCATGAAGGGTTCCGTAGCAGCAAGTATTTCAGTTGATTAAATGAAAGCAAATTGCTGTTTAGGATTTATGACGTGTTAAAAAAAAACTATTTGCTAGATCTCGTTCAAACCAATTTTTGTTGTTAGTTTGCATGGTAATGTACATCATATATTTTTTCTAGTTTTATCATTCTCTTATTTTAGAAGTTACAGTGGGGGGGGGGGGGGGGGGGGGGGCACTCATTTTAACACTTTGGAAGTGTCTCTCACGAAAACTATTCAGTTTAGACAAAAATGATATTAGTAACCTCAACATCATTTTTGAAGACCTATCCATGTATGGGTACGATGAAAAAAACATTTTTTGAATTTCATATCTATGTATGGGGACCCCCCAAAATTTTCTATTTTTGTGTAAAAATCTTAATGCGGTTCACCGAATACGTCTACTTACCAAGTTTCAACAGTACAGCTCTTATAGTTTCGGAGAAAAGTGGCTGTGACATACGGACGCACAGACAGACAGACAGACAGACATGACGAATCTATAAGGGTTTCGTTTTTGTCATTTGGCTACGGAACCCAAAAAATTGTCCTTCGAACGTACGATACCTTCGTGTACGAGTTCGACTCGCATTTGGCTGATTTTGGTTAGAAGATGGTTCGGTGCAGGAATCGAACTCACACAGACACAGATGTCGTCGCGAAAAGCATATAATTCGTGGGTTATTTATTCATTTGGCATGACTACTTACTTGTGACAAGGTCAAGTGCATTACCTAACTACAGAGCAAAAACCTAATTATGACATAAGCACTTAACGACATCCATGTTCTGTATGATCTAATCTACAGACGTGACTTTGAACACGCCACATATGACGGTAAGGATTTAGAGATGATGATGATGTCCTCCCGGCCGAATTTCGGGCACGGCGGCTATTCTCAATGGAGATTAGCCAATTGCGCAGACATATTATAGTGCACAAGTGTGTGGCACTTTCTATTCCTTCACTTTCATGATCCGATGGGACGACTAGCGACACGACCGGAAAGAGTCAGGTACAGGACCGACGGCTTCACGTGCTCTCCGAGGCACGCGGGTATAATACCGCCATCTCCCAGACTTCGGGCTGATACTGAGAAATTTCTTTTTACGGAAAAATTCCAAAATCACTTTTTGGCCCAACTGCACAAGTGTGTGGCACTTTCTATTCCTTCACTCTCATGATCCGATGGGACGACTAGCGACACGACCGAAAAGAGGTCAGGTACAGGACCGACGGTTTCACGTGCTCTCCGAGGCACGCGGGTATAATACCGCCATCTCCCAGACTTCGGGCTGATACTGAGAAATTTCTTTTTACGGAAAAATTCCAAAATCACTTTTTGGCCCAACCCGGGATTTGAACCCAGGACCTCATTTTCTGCGGTTGAACACGCTACCGCTAGACCAACGAGGATTTAGAGATAAAACTCTACCAAATCTACGAACTATGAAAATGGGTTCTTCCACTTTCATAGTTGTTTCGATAGTTGGTTCGATTCCGCGCAGGGCAACTAAATGTGTGTGGCCCATAAATTGTTGTTTAGAGTCTGGATGTACTTTATGTCCGTTAATTATAATACAAGAATAATATCCTGGGAAATTATTTACACACGGCCATAAGCAAAACTTGTACTATGGAAACCAAATAACTGATAATACTACATATACTACTTTTCTTTTGTAAATACATACTTATATAGATAACTACATTCATACTCAGGACATACAGACATGTTTATGCACACATTTATCTGGTCCTGCGGCGTGAAAGGCAAGCATTTACCAACCACGCCACAAGCCCATCTAAATGTGTATGGCCCATAAATACTTGTTCTGAGTCTTAATGTACTTTATGTCCGTTGATTATATGTTATACTAGCTGTGCCCCGCGTTAAATTTTATAAATTATACCAGCTTCTCCCCCGTAGGTGATAGCGTGATAATATGTAGCCTATATGTTGACCCGACCTCTTAGTAATATTCATGCAAAATTCGAAGTAAATCCGTGCAGTACTTTTTGAGTTTATCCCGGTCATACATACAGACAAACAGACAAGAATTCTAAAAACTATATTTTTGGATTCGATATCGACTGTAGATCACGCCCCAAGTATCCTTTGTAAAAATATTCAATGTACAGTTTTAACTTTCCTACGATTTTATTATATGTAAGTATAGATATAACATAATCTCTATTACATAAAATATATTACACGTGTTTTCTAATTTATTTTTATCAATATTAAGTCGTACATATTTATACACGATTGTATAACAATGCCGTCTAAAATCTCCATAATATTCCGCTACGCGCCACTAAACATTGCTGGTTACGTCAATATCAGTGACAGGTGTCAAACGGGTATCGGCTGCGTAACTGCGTTGTCATTTTCCCCCGTATTTTATATTTGAAATCTGTCATTATTAACATTGACGCAAGCGGAAATGTGGCGCCATGTGGAGGAAGAGCCTGGCCGTTTCAGACATACCGTAAAACGGGGTGATTAGAAACACGGGGGTGATTAGCAATAGGTTAAGTAACAAATTTAACTTTTGTATGGATACTTTCCCTATTGATATTCATCGCCGGTATTTCTATTCATCCCGTTTTACCGTAATTGTGAGTGTTCCAAATTTAAACGGTTTTGCTCATACAAAGGTTAGTTATTTTTTATATCTTAATTATCTTGGGACAACTAGCACTCAGCCGTCTGATCCCAACTATCCCGAGTTTAAAATAAAAAAAGGTTTTTATTCACGTAGACTTTAAAAAAGCGCTTGTAAATAGTCAGAACATGTTAATATTACATAGTAATATATAATTATTTCTAGGTACATATAGATATTTAGGTACACGAATTGTAGAAATAATTTACAACTGGTAAATATACTTCAAAAAGGCTTTACTTTAAATTGAATATTACAATAAAAAATCATTATAATTAACAAGTGTAATTAACGCACACCGTCTAGTTAAGCGAGTTGTTAGCGATTACAACGATGGGTAGTTTAATTAATTAATTTCAATTTTATTCTTAACTTGCCTATAGTACTGGCCTCTTGGTCTAGTGGTTAATGACCCTGCCTGCTCAGCCAGAAGTCATGGGTTCGATCCCTACCCACGACAAATCTTAGTGTGACGAATACGAGTATTTACTGTGTCTGGATGTATAATATGTATGTATTAAGAAATATATAAATATGTATCAGGCATGGAGCTATTACATCAGGTGTATGGTTGGAATATGCAGTTGGCGTGGATGGTAGATACTTGCGTTTGCTCCGCAGGTCGTGGGTTTGATTCCCATCCAGGACAGATATTTGTGTGCATGAACATGTCTGTTCGTCCTGGGGCTCTACCGGCTAAGTCGCCGAACATCGTTTTCGCGAATGGCGTTCAAATAGATAAAGGTTAAAATTACTTAATCAATAGTTAAATCGGCTTCAACGTTGACAATCGATTCCGGCCCATTTATGACGTCACATGTGCTCATTTAACCGATTTAATAATTGATTAAGTAATTTTTAACCTTTATTTATTTGAACGCCATTTAAGAAATCTATGTTCGGTGACTTAACCGGTAAATCTCCGGACTGATATTTGTGTGCATGAACATGTTTGTTTGTCCTGAGTCTATGTGTAATTATTATTACAAAAGAAAAGTAGTATATGTAGTATATCAGTTATCTGGTTTCCACAGTACAGGCTCTGTTTAATTTGGGATCAGATGGCCGTGTGTGAATAATGTCCCAGGATATTATTATTATAGTACAGGCTCTACCGAATATGGATCAGATGACAGTATGTTAGTTGTCCCAAGTTATGCAGATATTAAGATGAAGTAGCAGTAAAAGTTAATCTTAGTTTATTCTCGTAAAATACAAAGTAATTATAAATCGACTTGTCTCTATGTTGACACGCTGATACTTGACATTGACATTTGACACCGCCATTTAGCATAGACAATTCGAGCAAAAACTATACCAAACTTAACATTTAATACAATAATAAAAAACCAGCCAAGTGCGAGTCGGACTCGCGCACGAAGGGTTCCGTACCATTATCTATAAAAACGAGAAAAAAAAATCACGTTTGTTGTATGGGAGCCCCCTTAAAGATTTATTTCATTTTGTTTTTTGGTATTTGTTGTTATAGTGGCAACAGAAATACATTATCTGTGAAAATTTCAACTGTCTAACTATTACGGTTCATGAGATACAGCCTGGTGACAGACGGACAGACAGACAAACAAACAAACAAAGCGAAGCTTAGTGATAGGGTCCCGTTATACCCTTTGGGTACGAAACCCTAAAAAGGTTATTTAAAAAAAGTTGCATAAAAGTAAATCAAAAAAGGAATTTAATTTATTGTTTTAATTCATAACCGACATGACGGCGCGCCACGGCCATTGCGTGGATGTAGTGGCAGTACGATAACCGCCCTTGCTGCATTTGTCTTAAAGTCGTTGTTGAAATACTACTACTAATCTAACAGTTTTTCATAAACTCACCATAAAAAATAAAAGATCGGATATTGCCGAGCTCTTACTACAAAGTCCGCCAGGAATCATTGACTTATATGTATAAGTTGTGATTGAGCACTGAGTGCACATGTGTGGACGCAGCTGAGTTGCAGCGCAGGCGCTGCAACTCAGTGAAATTCAAATTCTCAATATGGGATTGCGCGTCTAGTAGAATACATATAGGTCAATGCCAGGAATAGTACGATATTTTTTGGTACTCTATTATTTTATACTTATACATCTTTTGAAGTAAAAGTTCTTTACGAACGCTTGTAAGGAGTAAGCTTGTGAAGGCATGATGAGATCGTTACGATAAGTGAGATCGGAAGTTTAGAGGGAGGTATATGTTAGTGAAGATAGAAAGAGAGAGTTAAGTTTAGTTTTTTACTTAATATTACTGTAGAAGCAAGAGAGATAGGTGCGAGCACACATTTTTTAGGGTTCCGTACCCAAAGCGTAAAACGGGACCCTATTAGTAAGACTTCGCTGTCTGTCTGTCTGTCACCAGGCTGTATCTCATGAACCGTGATAGTTAGACAGTTGAAATTTTCACACATGATGTATTTCTGTTGCCGCTATAACAACAAATACATAAAAAACAAAATAAAATAAATAAGGGAGTTCCCATTTAACAAACGTGGGTTTTTTGCTCGTTTTTATAGAAAATGTTACGGAACCCTTCGTGCGCGAGTTCGACTCGCACTTGGCTGGTTTTTTAATAACGTCCCGTATAACTTATTTTTATTTCAGTTGTGTGGTTTAAAGCTCACTCGGTTTTTATTAAATTGACATAAGTATTATTATCGCAAATAACAATTAAAAATAATTAAATAGCTACTCATAATAGGGTTGTCTTTTCCATTTTCAAACATTAGAAACAAACCCATCAATCACTGCAGTTTTAATAATATCGTTCACTTAACAAAAAACTTTTAAGATTTTTTGTTTAGGGGATGCACTAGTCGTGAGGCGGTACGCACAGGGTGGTTTCTGGGTCAGTGGGTGGGGCCACCCTTGCCACCCCTTTGCCACCCCTAGGGTAACAACCTACCCTATGCGTGTACCAATTGGACGGCATTCGTCGTTTTTGGTTCTCTTTTTTTTAGGAATAATTGCTAATTAGACCCTTTTGTTTTCGAAACTGGTGCGTTGCCGACTTATATTTTTTTTATTGGCAACAAAAAATATATCTTCAAAGAGGTCTTTTTAATTAATTAGTTATTGAATGTCAGTATTTTTGTATATAGATCTAGTTTTTAAGGACCGCACTCAGGAAATTAATCGATGTGTCGTGGGGTACTTTACAAACATACAATTGACGGACACAAAGTACAACATCCAGACTCAGGACAACTATTTATGGGCCACACATATAGTTGTACTGCGCGGGAATCGAACCCGGAACACGAAGTGGCGAGGCGACTGTCTTAAGCGCTGCGACACACGTGCAGTCTCAAATAATGTCTGTCAAATACCGCAAAAAAATATTAATATCGAATAATTAACTCAATATTGACAGAACGATTGAAACAAGATGTGGTAAAATATATCTCAAACTATAAATATGTAGAAACTTGACCATTTTGACAATAAATTAAAGATATTTGCCATTTGACTAAACCTTAACTATGATAGATATTAAATTATAATTCCGTTTGATCGAATATAGGTAAGTCACGATCTAAATAATCTATTTGTACAACATAGAATTTATAGATAATTATCTACAGTTAATTTGTAATACTACAATATTATTCATGTTCTGACTATTTACAAGCATTTTTAAAGTCTATATCAAAAAACCGTTTATATTAATTTGAACTAAATATTATCATCATCATGTCGGCCGAATGACGTCCACTGCTGGACAAAGGCCTCCCCAAAAGCTTTCCACAATGGAGATGTGTCCATCATTTGGAATTATATGTATGCCATAATGGCCACGCAGACGGTTGGACCATCGCAGTATGATGGTCAGAGTACACAGAGAGAGGCGCTGCTGCCCGTCCTCTGGTAGATATTCTACCCCCCCCCCCCTGGGATGAGAGGGGGTGGCGATATTCTATGCTGTCAGCCACACAGCAACTAAATATGGGTCACACAAATGTTGGCGTGGTTGGTAGATACGCTGCCTTCACGCCGGAGGTCGTGGGTTTCATTCCCGCCCCGGACAAATATTTGTGTGCATGAACATGTCTGTTTGTCCTGAGTCTGGGTGTAAATATGTATATAAGTATTTATTTACAAAAGAAAAATAGTATATGTAGTATATCAGTTATCTGGTTTCCATAGTACAAGCTCTGCTTAGTTTGGGGTCAGATGACCGTGTGTGAATAATTTCCCAGGATATTATTAAATAACCGCTAGACCAAGAGGCCCATAGAAGTATGTGTTCTATTCAAAGATAATGTTAGAATTTATCTACTCAGTCGTTCTTATTCGTACCCACCCCTAGGTAGTACTTAAGTAACTAATTTAAATCTGAATATCACTTCACTTGAGATAGGGATCCTATATATATGTAGTATTTCAATTTACATAAACGAGTCGCTTGCAGAAGATTTTTATTCAAGCAAATCATAATATTAATCAAGTTGGTATAATTTATAATAACATTTCTACGCTTATTAACTCAAAACATTTCGACTGCACGTGTGGCGCAGCGGCTAATACAGTCGCCTCGCCGCTTTGTGTCGCGGGTTCGATTGCCGCGCGGACAACTATTTCAGTGACCCAAAAATGGTTGTTCGGAGCCTGGATGTAATTTGTGTCCTGTGACCGTCACTAGGTGACGGTCACCGTAGCCTAGTTGGTAGTGCTCCTGCCTACGAAGCTGGTGGTCCTGGGTTCGAATCCCGGTAAGTGCAAATATTTGTCTGATGAGCATGAATATTTGTTTCTGAGTCATGGATGTTTTCTATGTATTTAAGTATGTATATCGTCGCCTGGTACCCATAGTACAAGCTTTGCTTAGTTTGGGGCTAGGATGATCTGTGTGACATTGTCCCTAGATATAGGTATTATTATACTAATTGTAGTCCAATCTTTAAGTATCTTAAAAGATAAAAAATAGATGACCGTGGAGAACTTGCTATTAAATAATAATATCCTGGGACATTATTCCCACTCGGCCATCTGATCCCAAACTAAGCAGAGCTTGCACTATGGATACCAAATAATCGATATATTTCATATACTACTTTTCTTTTGTAAATACATACTCATATAGTTAATTACACCTAGACTGAGGACAAACAGTCATGTTCGTGCACACAAATATCTGTCCTGGGTGGGAATCGAACCCACGACCTGAAAAGCAAGCATTTGTCAACCACGCCAACAGGCCCGTCAAAAAATAACTATTATACAAATAACTATATTTCTTTCTGATTATGTAATGTTCGCAGAAAATTTCCGTAGCTATGGATTTAACTCAATCCTCCTTCGAGATATCCGTCGTCCACTTACCGCATAACGGACCGTCTTAAATTTCAGTAGTTACGACTGGACACCCCGTTACTCACCAGATCTTGCTCAAATTGATTTCTATTTCTTTTTTTATTAAATTTCTTCAATATTTCTGAAGACTACTTTTTAAAGTACCTTCAATTTACATACATATATTTACATACTAGCTGTGCCCCGCGGTTTTACTGGCGTTAAACTTTATAAATGAGAGCCTATGTGTTAATCCAGGGTTTCGGCTAACTCCATACCAAATTTTAGTAAAATCGGAGCGATTTTAATAAAATTTAGACGCGAAGAAGTAACAAACATACAAACTCACAAACTTTCGGATTTATAATAGATTTTTCAGATTCAGATTTATTTATTTGCATATATAACAGGTTACATATAGTTGGTAGTACATAATAATATGAAGTGCGCTGATTTATAACCTCAATGAGGTATGCAAAATGTCGTAACATTATTAAAAACCTTATTGTAATAAAATTGTATATAATAACAAGCCCAGTCCCATCACAAGGATTATCATTATCATCGTCATATTATTAAAGTAAGTAAACAAATAAAAAATAAATAATATTAAATTAAATAATCAAAAATGTCGTCATCCATAAATACGACCATGTATCCTCTTATAGATCCCAATTACATTGGACATTGGATGCCTATTCGTCACCGCAGAAACCTGAGGGCTCTTACTTCACTGTTTTCTATTCTGAATTCTCCGTCTCCTCCTACTTACCTTATTCCTCATTTTCAATATGTATGCTCTAATCACAGTAAAAATTTGCGTTCAACCTGCAACCGTCTTCTACAATGCTCTTCACATCGCACTGATTTTCTTCATGATTCCTTTTTCGTGCAGTCTATTAGATACTTCTATGGAATGCGCTACCGGAGATTAGAATGGCTAAGAGTCGATTCTCTTTCAAAAAGAAAACATGTGAGCACATTTTAAATAAAATAAAGTAAGAAACCTCTCATCAGTAATCTTATTTATGTATATATTATTGTATGTATTTATATATGTATTTATAATAATATATATTGTATTATATGTATAAAATAATATTTATAGTAAGTAGTTATGTATTTATGATTATATAGAGTACAAAAGTATCTACAATTCACTTAAACGTTCATTCGTACACCTACCATATTATCTCTGCATCACCCAAAGGTCGACTGGTAGAGAATGCCTTTGGCATTAAGTCCGCCTTTGTACAGTTTGTGTACTAAAGTTTAAATAAATAAATAAAAGACTTAGTTTAAGAAATAGAAATTTATAAATATTAGTGTGATTTGTAAGAAAAGTTATAATTTTCAGGAAATAAACTGGCTAATTAGGTAAATAAATATGTGTACAGAGGCATTCTAATTACGAGGAGTTCAGGAACCCATTGTATTACTGTAATCAAGCCGCCCACGACGTGACAACTGCTCACGCTGCACGTCACAACAGCCCACGCTGTAAGCCACGGTCGTCAGGGCTACATGCTTTATTTATTTGTTCGTTTGTGAGCACTGAAAATCGGCCATCTTAATTAAATGAACTGGATACGTGGCAGTGGTGTAGAGTAGATATAATAACATCAGGGTCTTAAAACACCATTGATACTTGTGTACAAGCTCAAAGTCGAAAAGTAATTATTAATTTATTTGTTAACTTAAAGTTAATTAATTATCTTTACAATAAAATCGTAGGAAAGTCAAAACTGTACATTGAATATTTTTTTAAAAGGATACTTGGGGCGTGATTTAAAATCAATATCTAAGCCAAAAATATAGTTTTTAGAATTTTTGTCTGTGAGTCTGTTTGTCTGTATGTATGTCCGGACTAAACTCAAAAAGTACTGCATGGATTTACTTCAAATTGCATGAATATTAGTAAGATTTCGGGTCAACATATAGGCTACATATTATCACGCTATCATCGACGGGGGAGGAGCTGTGATAATTTATAAAGTTTAACGCGGGTAAAACCGCAGGGCACAGCTAGTAATTAAATAAACTGGATACGTGGCAGAGGGGTAGAGTACCTAGATATCATTACTATTATAAAATAAATTTTATAAATGTTTTAACAATCCGTGTACCTTTCTACTATAAATATTTATGTATACTATAAATATTTATGTAACTATATATCTACAAACATGTTCTGACTATTTACAAGCGCTTTTTTATTGAAAGTCTACGTGAATAAAAACCTTTTTTAATATTTTTTTGTAAATATAACATCAGGGTCTATAAACATTGTTGATACATGTGTTCATGCCCAAACGTCAGAGTGGTAAAATTATTAATTTATTTTTTACCTAAATTATAATTCCTATTCGGAAAGGAACAAAATACAACTTTCTTAAATTTTATTTAAAACAATCGATTTGGACAAGTTCTATATGGGACTATTCCGAATACATTTCATATCGATTAAAAATCGATTTTATGATTCGAATCACAAACAAACGAGAAGTCTTATTTATGAACAAGAAATGATTTTTAATTTAAGTTTTTACTATCTTGTGCCCTATTTAACTTTGTCGTGCATTCGATTCCCACGCAACACAAATATTTGTGTGATGAACATGATTATTTGTTCTGTGTATATTTCTAAATATAAATATATAAGTATGTTTATCAGTTGTCTGGTTGCCATAGTACAGGCTCTGTCTAGTTCGGGATCAGATGGAAATGTGTTAGTTGTCCCAAGATATATATATTTAGCTAGCTCGTATCAAGTTATTGTCAAGAGATTATGTTTAAACAAGATAATTAAACATAATCTCTTGACAATAACTTGATACGAGCTAGCTAAATATCAATGCTATAATAAAATAAATTTTATAAATGTTTTCATACAATGTGTACCTAAATATCTATGTCACTAGAAATAATAATGTATATAACTATATTACTACAAACATGTTCTGAAATAGTCAGAACATGTTTGCTTTTTTAAAGTCTACGTGAATAAAAACCTTTTTTATTTTATTTATTTTATTATTTATTTATTTAACCGGCCATTTATAATATATTTTCTACTCACACAAACACACAAACTCACATTCGCATTTTAGTTTATTAGTAAGGACGATACTGTTTACCACTTACTAACTGAATTTCTGCTAGAGATAAGGTAACGAAACAGGATATATTTTAACTCGGTTAGACGCCGCTCCGACACGCCCGGGGGGAGATTAGGATCGGGTATATAACACCGCCAGCTTCTTAACTGCCCGATCTCTTCCCGGTCCTGTCGGATAGCCGTCTCATCTGATTAATAGAGAAATGAAAAGAAAGAAAGAAAAATGCAACTGTGTTTGAACAGCAAACACTTCTGCACAATAGTATTTGCTGCGTAGCTGGCTAGTCTCCGTAGATATTGACCGCCTTGGCCAAAATTCAGTCAGGGTATTCAACGCTATAAGTATTTTCAAAATTAATCATTCTTCCAATTCACTTCGCAACAAAACCCTTCCATAGCCATTTCGTTTCGAAAAGTATGGTTATATATACTTTTTCTTTTTTACCAATCTTTTTCCATTTGGTGGCAACCCTGTCCCACCCGGGCCCTAATGCGAGCACTCAGGCCGCAGCAAAACCCAGCCACAGTATAAAAATATAAACAGTACGGAAACTGCCTACAAACTCTCGAAACGGGACACTCACACAATAATAATGTCCTCCTAGCCGAAATTAGCCATCTGCGCGGGACATATTATAGTGCACAAGGGTGTGCGCAAACACAGGAGCACTTTCTTTTTCATCACTCTCATGATCCGATGGGATGCCTAGCGACACGACCGGAAAGAGCTCAGGTACAGGACCGATGGCTTTACGTGCTCTCCGAGGCGCGGGGGTATAATACTGTCAACTCCCAGACTTCGGGCTGATGCTGAGACATTTTTCTTTTAACATAAAGTCTTAAAATCACTTTTGGTCCGAACTAGAATTTGAACTCAAGACCTACTACACTGCGGCTGAACACGCTACTGCTAGAACAACGAGGCAGTCACACAAAAATGGGAATCGACAAGAACACTAAGCGGTTGTCGCGGTGCTATGAGTAGGTAGTGCCGCGTCAAGACATGTGGTCACGTATACGTTAATCGCTGGGATCTTTTTAAAAACGCCACGAGGGTATTACGCAGTTCACGGCTATTTGGATTCGGATTCAATAAAACCGGAGCTTTATATATTTAAAAAAAGCTACTGATTTTTTAAACAATAATGTTTTGCTAAAAATAAAATCAATATCAGACACATGCATTACACACGGCATCTCAAACTAAGCAGAGCTTGTACTATAGAAACCAGATAACTGATATACTACATAATAATATACTTTTTTGTAAATACATACTATAACGCGCACCTCCCGCAGGGGGGGGGGGGGGGAGACGCCGCGTCACTTTGCGCCCGCCGGACAGTACATTATGTTTGCTTTACTGGGTCAATTGAGTCGATGTCGAATAATGTTACGTGTCTATAGTGCAAAGGTTGTAATTTTATTGATACGCTACATAACGTGTAATCTGTGTTTTCGTGGTTCCACCCAATAAACAATCTATAACTTATACCGATGTGTTTTACTCCGTTATAATACTTAAATAGTTATGAGGTCCTGGGTACAAATTCTGCAAGCATTTGCCAACCCCGGCAACAGTCTTAGTCAATTCTTAGTTTCCGTACTGTGTCCATATTTATACTGTGATTCAAACGCGTTTCACTTTTTGTAATTTGACGGATTCCGGCAAGTTAAGTGCGTTTTTACGAATGGAGTTACATTCGTTTTTTGCATATCCCGCGCTGGTGTTGAGGCCAATTTGTATTGCTACTCGGCGCAGATTACGTGTTATAATTCATAATTGTTATTTTTTGAGGATTAAGGACGTGGTAAAATTTCGAAAAGATTAATTTAAGGTTTAGTTTTGAGGACTAGGTTTTACAGACGCCAGCACATCAAGTTACCCCAGTCAAACCCATCTGTCAAATTTCCCCAATTCAAAGTGAACCTTATGCTTTTGTGATAAAGTTGAAAATGTATAAAAGAAATTTGACATTGGGGTAGCTGGATGTGCTGGCATCTGTACATCTATGACCATGTTGAAAAGCAAGTATTTGCCAAACACGTCAACAGGCCCGTAATTTGTAATATTGGCAATTATTTCTAGATACACTTTTTATAAGGGTTCAATTCCCACCCAGGCAGATATTTGTGTACATGAACATGTCGGTTTATCCTGAGTTCTGGGTGTATTTATCTATATTAGTATTTATAGTAGGCATATCAGTTATCTGGTTTCCATGGTACTCTCTGCTTAGTTTGGGATCAGATGAACGTGTGTAAATAATGTCCCAAGATATTACTATTATAACTAAATCCCCACACTATGTAGATTATATACGTTTATGTGACAATATCGCAATTAATGAGCATCGATTGACATTAACCAGCGGGTCACGTGACACCTGACCCCTGGCGAGGTCCAATTGCTGCCAATTGCCATGAGACCCCGCAGTGTCGAGATAATGTGCCAATTCAACCATTTCACACGGTCGGAAGGAGGAGTTATAAGTATACTAAGAACTTATGTCCACCCTCCTTAAAATAAAATAAAAAAGGTTTTTATTCACGTAGACTTTAAAAAAGCGCTTGTAAATAGTCAGAAAGTCAGAACATGTTTGTAGTAATACAGTTATTATTTCTAGTTGCTTATTACAGATATTTAGGTACACGGAATGTTAAAACATTTATACAATTTATTTTATAATAGTAGTGATATTTAGCTACCTTGTATTAAGTTATTAAAGAACATTATTTCGTCATTACAACATCATCAGACAATATGTAGTAAAATATAAATTTCTATAATTAAACCTAAACATAATCTCCTTGACAATAACTTAATACAAGCTAGCTAATATTAGGTCTTTACCTATGAAATTGCCGTTCTGCAGTACTGGCCATTTCAAATCAAAATAATTTTTGTTTGGCTAAGAATTCTAATTTCAAATTAATTTTATTTTAAAAACATGGATTCTTTTTTCCAAAAGTAGTCATTTCTTTATTGATTAGTGTTACATTTTCATCGCATTTCAATCTTTTTCGTCATCATGGATACGTTAAAAATTCGAGTAATTATGGAATATGAGTACCGTCGTGGCAGCAACGCGGCACAAGCGGCACGCAACATCAACGACGTTTACGGAGCTAACACTACAAACCAACGCACCACCTGTTATTGGTTTGCTCGCTTCCGTTCTGGAAATTTCGACCTGAAAAATGAACCTCGCGGTCGTCCGAAGACTTTGGTCGACAATGACGAATTAAAGGCGGTTGTGGAAGCTGATGATACACAATCTACGGCTGAATTAGCAGCAGCTTTCGACGTTAGCGTCAAAACAATATTGGTCCATTTGCGTCAAATTGGCAAGGTAAAAAAGCTTGACAAATGGGTGCCCCACGAACTCAATGATCGCCAGCGCGAAGTACGCGTCGAGACGTGCCTTGCACTGCTCAACAGACACACAAATGAAGGAATTTTGAACCGCATTGTTACCTGCGATGAAAAATGGATTCTGTTTGATAACCGCAAGCGCTCAGCAAGTTGGTTGGATCCTGGTTCAGCACCTAAACAATGCCCTAAACGAAAACTTACCCCTAGAAAAGTGATGGTCACTGTTTGGTGGTCTAGCGCCGGTGTGATTCATCACAGCTTCTTACCAAACGGGGTGAGCATTACTGCAGATGTGTACTGTGAAGAACTGAGCACAATGATGGAGAAGCTGGCGCATCTCCAACCAGCATTGGTCAATCGCTCGTCTCCGCTGCTCCTGCACGACAACGCGCGACCTCATACTGCACAGCAGACGGTCTCCAAGTTGCAAGAACTGGGGTTGGAAGCTCTCCGTCATCCGCCCTACTCACCAGACCTTGCGCCTACAGACTACTACTTTTTCCAGAATTTGGATAACTTCTTGGCGGGAAAAAAATTCAATACCCGAGAGGCAGTACAAAATGCCTTTGAAGAATTTGTTGCCTCCCGTCCAGCTGATTTCTTTAAGAAGGGCATCAATAAACTGCCACTGCGATGGCAAAGATGCATTGATTGCATGGGTGATTACTTCGATTAATACAAATAAAAAAATTCATGAAAAAAATTCGTTTAAATTTTTTCATACAAAACGGCAATTTCATAGGTAAAGACCTATTATCACTACCTTTTTAAGAGAGGTGGGCATAGCGTTCATCCGCTCGAAGAGCAGCCCGACTGGGGAAGTATCTCCATTTTACAGAAGACATTCCTTAATAATAACATTAATAATTTAATGTTGTGTTTCTGAGTGTAAGTAAGGTCGCCAGAGCTCATCGGGGTGGGGGGAAGGGTCAGCAACACTTGTTTGCTGACTCTTAAAGGCCGGCAACGCACCCGCGACTCCTTTGTTGTTGCGAGTGTCCATGGGCGGCGGTGATCACTTACCATCAGGTGACCCACTTGCTCGTTTGACACCTATGCATTATAAAATAAATTGTATAAATGTTTTAAATTCCGTGTACCTAAATATCTGTAATAAGTAACTAGAAATAATAACTGTATTACTACAAACATGTTCTGACTATTTACAAGCGCTTTTTTAAAGTCTACGTGAATAAAAACCTTTTTTATTTTATTTTATTGGGCGGGGCGGTTGGCGTGGTTGGTAGATGCTTTCACGACGGTCGTGGGTTCGATTCCAGGACACATATGTGTCATCATCATCATCATCATCATATCAGCCGAAAGACGTCCACTGCTGGACAAAGGCCTCCCCCAAAGATCTCCACAATTGCCGGTCTTGCGCTATCCGCATCCAGCGATGCGGATGATGATGCGTATATTTTCATGTGCATGAAAATAAATCAAAATAGAAAAGGTTTTTATTCACGTAGACTTAAAAAAGTGCTTGTAAATAATCAGAACAGGTTTGTAGTAATATATAATTATTTCTAGGTACATCCATATAGATATTTAGGTACACGGATTGTAGGAAAACAATTAAAATAAGATTTATTTTATAATAGTAACGATATTAAGCTAGCTTAAATTAAGTTATTATGTTTTAAGTTCTATAAAGGTAAGATTCTATAAAAGACATACCTACATGAAAATGTCTGTTTGTCCTGAGTCTGGGTGTAATAATGTATATAAGTATGTATTTACAAAAGATAAGTAGTATATGTTCCATAGTACAAGCTCTGCTTGATTTGGGATCAGATGGCCGTGTGTGCGTGTGGCATAATTTTTCAGGATATTAGCATATTATTAATAGGCTTCTCCTGGTTGAATTTCGGCTACGGCGGCCAAAGTCAATGGAGACTAGCCCAGGACACATAATAGTGCAGAAAAACAGGGGCACTTTCAATTCCTTCACTCTCACTATTCGATGGGACGAATACCGACGCGACCGGAATGAGGTTAGGTACAGAACCGTCAACTTTACTTGCGCTCCGAGGTATGAGGGCGTAAATAATGTCATCTAAGCCGAATTTCGGCCACGGCGGCCAGTCTTAACAGAGATTAGCCATATGCGCGGGACATATTATAGTGCTCAAGTGTGTGCGCAAACACAGGAGCACTTTCTATCCAACACTCCCATGATCCAATGGGACCCCTAGCGACACGACCGGGAAGAGGTCAGGTACAGGACCGACAGCTTTACGTGCTCTCTGAGGCACGGGGGTATAATACCCCTAACTTCCAGACTTCGGGCCGACACTAAGAAATTTCTTTTTACGGAAAAATCCCAAAATCACTTTTTGGCTCGACCTGGGATATGAACCCAGGACCTCGGTCTCTGCACGTGAACACGCTACCGCTAGACTAACGAGGCAGTCCAACAACGAGTGTAAATACCGTGATATTAAAACCTTTTTCCTAGCAGCAAAATCCCAAAATTATTTTTTGTTCCGACCTGGGATTGGAACCCAGCACCTCGTTACCTGCTGTTTGAACTCGCTACCGCTAAACCAACGAGGAACCAATACCATATTACGAGTAGGTATGTGAGAAAGATATTTCCAATTAACTTTTCAACGACCAATTGGAACGAAGTTAATGTGGGAGCATTCCAAAAGCATTCTATATCAAACATTTCTCTAACAATCTCTATAACAACTTTCTAGATATATAAAAAAGCGGCCAAGTGCGAGTCTGACTCGCCCATGAAGGATTCCGTAGCACTTGCTGCTAACATAATAACTGATCAATGCATTATAATTATATATTAAAGTAACTAAGATTTAATATAAATGAGACAGGGTCCATGAGTTTCTACTTGTACCTACCACCTAGACAGACATACATTGTGGAAACAATTGAGTATTGAGTTATATGTTTTTTTTTATTTATTATTAAATTTGAGTCGATTGAATGAAACGTAAATTGCGGTTTACGATTTATTAAAAAGTTAAAGGGACACTCATTTTACCACTTTAGAAGTGTCTCTCGCGCAAACTATTCAGTTAAGAAAAAAATTATATCAATATAATTTTTCGGGACCTATCCATAGAAACCCGTATGGTTGACAATAAAAAAGTGAGTTTTAGTTCTAAGTGTTGGGACCCCCAAAATTTTTTGTTTTTTTTTTTTCAATTTTTGTGTGAAAATCTTAATGCAGTTCACAGAACTTACCAAGTTTCAACAGTATAGTTCTTATAGTTTCGGAAAAAAGTGGCTGTGACATACGGACGGACAGACAGACATGATCCGCTTTTTGCCATTTGGCTACGGAACCCTAAAAACTATCCGGGACATATTAAACAGCGCTATTTAGGGCAAACTAAGCAAAGCTTGTACTACGTGTACTAAGCAACTAATAGAAATAGTTAATTTACTTTTGAAAAATGTTCAACTCACGCCAGGACACGTGACCTGA
Organism: Pseudoips prasinana; assembly: GCA_951640165.1. Classification (NCBI taxonomy): domain Eukaryota; kingdom Metazoa; phylum Arthropoda; class Insecta; order Lepidoptera; family Nolidae; genus Pseudoips; species Pseudoips prasinana. The sequence goes on along the minus strand of OX621259.1, from coordinate 7,421,469 downwards.
TCGAATATTCGTAAGACGGATATTTATTTATTTTCTTTTATTTATTTATTTCTCTTAGGAAGACTAACAGCTTTCAACGATATTTAGGCTTTATATGTTATACGTGACAGAGAGCCGTTAATAGGTTTCTTGTGTATCGATTTTGATAATAATTTTTTAATCGATTGAGAATCGATTTGAACTTATACAGATTTCGTTCCAAATCATTCGAATACGTTAAATATATACGTTTCTTCGTAAAGTCGCCGAACTTTGTCGTTGCGCACACAAAAAAATAATGAGTATATTTTCGGTGCCAGCCTGTCGTTTTGTAGTAACTTAATATCCGTTAGACATTCGAATTGACGTTTTTTTAATAGATTTTTTTTAATCTTATGAAGTTATTTTTGAATCTATGTATATGTTGCAGCGAAATGAGGATGTCAGAGATTTCACGTAATCCCCAGGGATATCACAAAATCCCGGTAGATGTCGAATATTCTTGTTTATTACGTCTACTTACTAAAACTATCTAGTGATATGACAAAACACCAATTTATCTTCAGTGATATGTCGTTTCACTAAACTAAATCTAGTAAAATGACAGGAAAGGGGCTACTGATGTATAAAAAATACTGTTGATGAATAAATTAGGTTAGGTTAGATTGGTGTCCTAATTTTTATTGGGCAGTACCCGCATTTCTGACATTTTACTAGATTTAGTTCAGTGAAACGGCATATCACTGACGATAAATTGGTGTTTTGTCATATCACTAGATAGTTTTAGTAAGAAGACGTAATAAACAAGAATATTCGACATATACCGGGATTTTGTTATATCCCTGGGGATTTCGTGAAATCTCTGATATCTTCATTTCGCTGCGACATATAGATGCGGCAGGCATTTGTTTGAGTTAGCCATGCGGGTGAAAGGCCAGACTACTAACTGCTCTACAGCAACCAATTAAAATAATCCAGTTTAATAGATGAATCACTCACACATACACAACACATGAAATTCGTTAGTATAATTTATTTGTTGCACTCCTGCTACTGTTTACTTTACTGGGAAAAATGGGAAACCATAATGTAGTCAGCCTGCGGGTCTCCAACCAGCATCTGTACATGTACGTACTTGTAATGTGGCACTTCGGAGTCTACAAGGCCATACCGAAGAGCAAGCCGCTGGTCGATAGTCCTGGCAACTTGTTTATGTGTACAAGTAATCACCATTGCCAATATAGGAAAAACCTGAAACCATGTGTCTGATAAACATTCAGGGACGGTGACACCTCCTTTCCATCCAAAGGTTGTCTGGAAGAGACTGAAGGAGCCAAGGCCAGTTGTACATTATGTTCTTTATATCTAACTAGCCGTGCCCCACTATACGCAAAAGCCCAGTGTTTTGGGCTTCTGCGTATCGACAGTCGACGTTGCGTGAAAGAGTAACAAACATCCAAACACCCATACTCCAATGATATTGTATCATCATCATCATCATCATATCAGCCGAAAGACGTCCACTGCTGGACAAAGGCCTCCCCCAAAGATCTCCACAATTGCCGGTCTTGCGCTATCCGCATCCAGCGATAGTAAATCATGATGGTAATGATATTGTATACTAGATACGTCATGTTATAGTAACCGACATTTAAAATATGGTCGCTCTGGTATATACATACCGTTATAGTGCAACATGTTGATAAGTTGGTCTAATGAATAGTACAAAAGATAGGATAGGCATGTAAATAAAAGAGATAGATATCATTTAAACAATTTCGCTTCTAATGTTAAGCTCGTCGCTGGAAGACATAACGTCGCAATTGGGATGTTTGAGTCTCCACCGTAGCCAAATGGCAAAAAACGGAACCCTTATAGATTCGTCATGTCTGTCTGTCCGTCCGTATGTCACAGCCACTTTTTTGAGATGTATTATGTGAACCGCATTAAGATTTTCATCCAAAAATTGAAAAAAAAAAACAATAAATTTTGGGGGTTCCCCATACTTAGAATTATAACTCAAATTTTCTTTTTCATCAAACCCATACATGTGGGGTATCTATGGATAGGTCTTCAAAAATGATATTGGGGTTCCAAATATCATTTTTTTATAAACTGAATAGTTTGCGCGAGGACACTTCCAAAGTGTCCCCCCCCCCCTCCCTCCTTGTAACCCCTGTAACTTAAAAAAAATAACAGAGTGATAAAACTAAAAAAAATACATGATGCACATTACTTTGCAAACTTCCACCGAAAATTGGTTTGAGCAAAATCTAGTTAGCAGTTGTTTTTTAATACGTCAAAAATCATAAACCGCAATTTCCCATCCTTCAATAAACTACTACAAGAACTTTTATATTATTACTTTTATAGTGTTACTTGCTGCTACGGAAACCTTCATGGGCGATTACGACTCGCACTTGGCCGCTTTTTTATATAAAATATCATAGCCCATACTCACAAACTTTCGCATTTATATTATTAATAGGATTAGTTATTTAACATTAGCTACCATTACTGAGACTTCCTTCCTAATTACTCATTCAAAGAAACCGCATTGTTTCTCAGAATTAAATACGTAAATGTGAAAGGTGAACCAAGAACCTTACCCGCACGGTAGATTATAATCTGGAGTAATTACTCCCCAGGTTGTTATCAGCCCCGTAACTGTAAGATATTACCTTAATGCCAGTAATTATTTACAATAAAAACTGTAACGGAAGCCGTGTCTACTCGTGTAGAAGCCTCCTGAGGTTTTTGTGACGTAGAGTCTTTTCTGTTTCGATTATACAAAGAATAACGTAAATCATGGAGGATCTATTAATAAGATAATTAAATAAATGAAATAATGAACTGAATGAAATGGGCCACCGTAGCCTAGTTGGTAGTGATCCTGCCTACGAAGCTGGTGGTCCTGGGTTCGAATCCCGGTAAGTGCAAATATTTGTGTGATGAGCACGAATATTTGTTTCTGATTCATGGATGTTTTCTATGCATATAAGTATTTATCTATCTATATAAGTATGTATATCATCGCCTGGTACCCATAGTACAAGCTTTGCTTAGTTTGGGGCTAGGATGATCTGTGTGACATTGTCCCTAGATATTATTATATTATTCAGCACTTGGGTATTAAAATATGTACACTTGTACTTGTCAACCTCACAATGCATTAGATAAACATAGAAGAGCAGTTCCTCAAGGAGAAATGTTTTTATAAAACTAAAGAATATCCAGAATATAAGTCGAAATAATAATGTAAATTAATAGATTAATTAATAAATTACGTTTCAAAACTATATGTACTCGTAAATTTGCACGACTTCAGGTCAGAATATGTTGGATATAACCTTTTCATTAAGATCTTATGTACCATATTTGAGCAAAATAAAGATTTGATTTGTAGAATCACACTAATATTATAAAGGCGAAAGTTTGTGAATGTGTGACTGTAGGAGTGTGTATGTTTGTTACTTCTTCACGTTTAAACGGCTGAAGCGATTGTAATAAAATTTGGTATGGAGTTAGCTGACACCCTGGATTAACACAGGCAAAAAAACATTAATTTGTCCGTCCGTGCGGTCTGTCTTATCACATAAATTTAATATTTTATTAATCCTTAAATAAACAAGTTACTAAGCAATTATTTTTAAATTTATTAGTACTATATTAAAATTAAAGAATTGAAGACAACGAGCAGTTGGCTAGCGCAGAAGGCTCTCAGCCAGTAGCTTAATTTAAGCGACTAATAACTGAGGGCACCCTTATGGGGTTCGGGCCACAGCACTGGGGACCTTCAGCGGCCGTAAAAAGACGGGATTCTAAATGAGGGTTTGATCATTTGCCCGGTATAACCGGCCACGTGTTAAGGGGCCAACACGATCCTCTCCGCTGAGGAACCTACCATAGCTATCCTGCGGCTTTCTCTAGCTACCTAGGTGGTCGACCCGGAGAAGAAAGCCACAAAGAAACTTCGGACTTGCTTTTTTCTTTTAATAAATGAATATCTTTACTTTAAATAAATGAATATCTTGTTATATAACCGTCTCTTTCATGGGGAATGCTTTGAGGAACTGTTTGAGCGGGTGCCATCGTCCCCTTTGTATCATCGGACCACGCGCACTCGCAGTAAGGTTCATCCGTATCACCTGGAAGCGATCTCGTCAAGCACGGTTCACTTTCAGAGTTCATGGCTAGTAGAAACATATAACATACACTTCTGTAATTTACTTAGATATTTTTTCTGTTTCCAAGTCAGAACTTAAAAGATTATCACGCTATTAATTAAATCGCGCTATAATTCTTAACTACGCACTTAACATTATTTCGCGGACATTGGTGTGAGTTACACGTTTACTACGCCCTTTATCAGTCTGCTTAAAATTATTAATGTGGAACTGTTGGATGTCCCAATAAAAATAAATAAAAAATACATCCCACGTACGTGCAGGCTCTGGAATGAATTTCCTGCTGCGGTGTTTCCGCAGCGCTAGGAGATGTCCTTCTTTAAACGAGGTTTAAAAAGAGTATTAATCTCACAGTAGGCAGCGGTTAAATTTCAGCCTGATATCGTCCACTGTTGGACATAGGCTTTCCCCAAAGTTTTTTATAACGTTGCCCTTTGGAGAAGTTTGCCGTAGTCACCGCGCTTGGTATACGAGTTGGAGATCGCAGTTAGGTGGTTACTAGTACATAGGTGATGCTGCTACCCGACTACGTACTTACGTACTGTAACCCTTAGTCGCCTTTTACGACACCCACGGGATAGAGTGGTGGACCTATTATTCTTTCTAGGCCAGATACCACACGGCATTTATTGATGTAACCAAGACTGAAACTACAGAGAAAATGCTTTTTTGATAAGGCAAGTCGTTTGTACAACACGGAATGCCAGAGAGTCGACATTGATATATTTCACACAAGTGGCTCGAACCTGAAAAGGACTATCTACTACATAAAAATAAGTCGGGTTTTTCTTTCTGACGCTATAACTCCAGAACGCACGAACCGATTTCCACGGTTTTGCATTCGTTGGAAAGGTCTCGGGCTCCGTGAGGTTTATAGCAAAGAAAATTTATAAAATTTAACGCGAGTAACACCGCGGGGCACAGCTAGTCTACTATATAAAAATAAATCGGGTTTTCCTTCCTGACGCTATAACTCCAGAACGTATGAACCTATTTCCACGGTTTTGCATTCGTTGGAAAGGTCTCGGGCTCCGTGAGGTTTATAGCAAAGAAAATTTATAAAATTTAACGCGAGTAACACCGCGGGGCACAGCTAGTCTACTATATAAAAATAAATCCGGTTTTCCTTCCTGACGCTATAACTCCAGAACGTATGAACCGATTTCCACGGTTTTGCATTCGTTGGAAAGGTCTCGGGCTCCGTGAGGTTTATAGCAAAGAAAATTTATAAAATTTAACGCGGGTAACACCGCGGGGCACAGCTAGTGTGTGTGTAATAATTACTTCGAGACACAGTGTTCTCAGTAGATTTTTTTGATATATTTAAAGACAGCGCCCGTTTCTGGTAATCTTATCCCTGTGTCGCCGGGTACTTCACACACATATAATAGACGGGCACAAATTACATCCAGACTCAGAACAACTATTTATGGGTCACACAAATAGTTGTCCGGTGCGGGATTCGAACCCGCGACATGAAGCGGCGAGGCGACTGACCTAGCCGCTGCGCCACACGTGCAGTTTGATGTAACCAAGACTGAATAAGCTTTTTTCAGAAACTTATGGTCGATACTATGAGCATGAATATTTGTTTCTAAGTCATGTATGTTTTCTATGTATTTAAGTATTTATCTATCTATATAAGTATGTATATCGTCGCCTGGTACCCATAGTACAAGCTTTGCTTATTTTGGGGCTATGATGATCTGTGTGACATTGTCCCTATATATTATTATTATTATACTGCTGTATGAAGCAACACTTTTGTATATCTAAAAATATATTCATATAGCTATACCACAAAAGATATTCTATCTTCACCGAAAACTGGCTAGTTATCCACTTCTAATGCATCCGCACGTTTGTTCTACAAACTGGGGTTTAGTGGAAACCCGAGCTAGTAGCCACTAAGTAAAAGTAAACACTCACTGCAGGATGCGACCTCCCATCGCTACTTAGACCCCCTCTAAGTAGCGATAGAACACTTTACCACCCCTTGGTTTTCTAAATTAGCGGCCATTTTTAGGGTCCCGTGGCCAAAGGATACCAACGGAAATCTGTTACCTACTATACCTATACTCTATATTATACTTCCGATGTTCGTTCGTTTCTTTGCGGTATCCAAGACATTTATAGCGATTCCTCGGGAAATGCCTGAGTCTCACCGCTCAGTGTCATTTCATTTTGTGCCACTGTTGATCCTGGCTTACAGGAGTTACAGTGGTGGGTAAGAGGGAGGGATTCGTCCCGATATAACTCCTCGTCCTCGTTTCGTTGCGATATCCTAAACAGTTAAAGCAATTCCCCGGGATATACCAGAGACTCACCGCTCAGTGTCATTTCATTGTGTGCCACTGTTGATCCTGGCTTACAGGAGTTACAGTGGTGGGTAAGAGGGAGGGATTCGTCCCGATATAACTCCTCGTCCTCGTTTCGTTGCGATATCCTAAACAGTTAAAGCAATTCCCCGGGATATACCAGAGACTCACCGCTCAGTGTCATTTCATTGTGTGCCACTGTTGATCCTGGCTTACAGGAGTTGCAGTGGTGGGTAAGGGGGAGGTATTAGGCCCGCTTTATCTCCAATGTCCATCCCTCTACCCATCTCTCTGTTTGTCAGCAGGCTGGGACATTTCTGGGAAATTATTCACACACGGCAATCCGATCCCCAACTCAGCAGGGCTTGCACTATTGAAACCAGATACCTGATATACTACTTTTCTTTGTAAATACATACTTATATAGATATTTATAACCAGACTCAGGACAAACAGACATGTTCGTGCACACAAATATCTGTCCTCGGTGGGAATCGAACTCACGCCAACCGGCCCGTCAAGTAGTCAAGTATATTATTATTGCCCGAGGTCATATATGACTGGTGACTTTTAGATTATTTCCAAAAGGTATTATAAACAATGACCTGGCATTTAGCTGGGTCGCACCTAGCCTATGAGTTTATACACGGCATTAGCATGAAATACCAGCGTGTACCCAACCTGACCTTACGAGCATGTCATATACATATTTAGTTTACACTGTTATGTGGAAATTATGTATTGTTTAGTGGGAATGAGGAGCAAGTAGGTATCTATGAATATTGGCCTGTGGTTCTCGTGGTAAGAAACTCTGACTGCTAAGTTACGGTTTGTGGGTTCGATTCCCAACCCAGGACAAATATTTAACGATAAAGATAAAGATGCATTTATTTGTATGAAACATGTGTTACATTTTTACATGTGGTGTTACAATAATAGTGGTATTAACATGTCCTGCCCAATCAGGCGTACAAATAACTTAAAATTTATATAAAATAGTTTGCCGCAATTTAAAATACAATAATTTCACATATTTGGTACAATAGACTTATCTAGTAAAAAATCATTCAGACTATAGTACCCTTTTTTACAAAGCAATTCTTTAAATTTATTTTTGGATAATATTACTGAAATAGGTATTTTATTGTAGATTTGTGGTGCCATACAGAAAATACTTCTCCACATAAGTGTAGTTCGGGAATTATGCAAGCAGAGTCTATTACCATTACGTCTATTGCGTTTAATAACATCAGATTGATCAGGAAACAATTCTAAATTTATTCTTACAAATAAAGCTACTTCGGGAATAAATAGACATGGAAGGGTTAAGATTTTATGTATGTATAAATATAATAAAATCGTAGGAAAGTCAAAACTGTACATTGAATATTTTTTTAAAGGATACTTGGGGCGTCATCTACAATCGATATCGAAGCCAAAAATATAGTCTTTAGTATTTTTGTCTGTTTGTCTGTATGTATGTCCGGGCTAAACTCAAATAGTACTGCATGGATTGAGTTAAAATTTTGCATGAATATTACTAAGTGGTTGGGTCAACATATAGGGTACATATTATCACGCTTTCACCTACGGGGGAGGAGCTGTGATAATTTATAAAGTTTAACGTAGGTAAAACCGCGGGGCACAGACTTTCCTACGATTTTATTATATGTATAGAATAGATAGATATAGATAATTACACCCAGACTCAGGAGAAACAGACATACACATATAAATATCTGTCCTGGGTGGGAATCGAACCCATAACCTGCGGAGTGAAAGGCAAGCATTTACCAACCACTATATTATTATTATTGTCCAGAGTTGGGATCGAACCCACGCCCTCTAGCTTACCAGTAAGTGTCACCAAGAGGCCAGTCAAATAAAGCTAAAATAATATGTGCAATCAATCGAAAAAGTAGGTACAGGCGCTAGCACATCCACCTACCCCAATCTGACAAATTTCTTTATTACAAAAGCATAAGGTTCACTTTCAATTGGGGAAATTTGACAGATTGGGGTAGCTTGATGTGCTGGCGTCTGTACCTACTTATGCCGCAATACCGAACTGATAAAAAGTCACTTCCCATTTTCTAAAACCTTTATGGTTCCTTCTCTTTATCTGTAACGTTGAAATAAAAGTAAAAGAATGTCTGCGAATGAGTCACGAATGAACGCCAACCCATTTCGATTCTCCCCATTCGATTCTCGCAATTTACTTGGAAAGATAAGACTGATGTATTCGTGTTACATTGTGGAAAGAAAATTATCAAAGTATTCACGTATTGGCGTTCATTTAGAGACTAATAGTTTTATCCAGGGACATTATTCACACACGGCTTTTTGATTCCAAACTAAGCCGAGCTTGTAGTATGGAAACCATATCTATACTAATACTAATAATATTATAAAGAGGTAACGTTTGTGAGTTTGTGACGTTGTATGGGTAATCTCTGGATCTACGGAACCGATTTTCTAAATTATTTTACCACCATTAGGTTATGATTCATCATCATAATTTTTATTTATCTCGAACTTTTAACCCGAAGTATAACGCGGGACAAACGGGCAGGGACAAAAATATTTATAACGCGGACCGAAGTCCGCGGGCACTGCCAGTCACATATATACTACTTTTCTTTCGTAAATACATACTTACCTATATAGATAACTAGCTGTGCCCCGCGGTGTTACCCGCGTTAAATTTTATAAATTTTCTTTGCTATAAACCTCACGGAGCCCGAGACCTTTCCAACGAATGCAAAACCGTGGAAATCGGTTCGTGCGTTCTGGAGTTATAGCGTCAGGAAAGAAAACCCGACTTATTTTTATATAGTAGACTAGCTGTGCCCCGCGGTGTTACTCGCGTTAAATTTTATAAATTTTCTTTGCTATAAACCTCACGGAGCGCGAGACCTTTCCAACGAATGCAAAACCGTGGAAATCGGTTCGTGCGTTCTGGAGCTATAGCGTCAGAAAGGAAAGCCCGACTTATTTTTATATAGTAGATTACATCCAGACTAAGGAAAAACAGACATGTTCATGCACACAAATATCTGTGCTAAAATATAACAAAATATCAACAGTTGTAGAACAAAAGTAGTTGCTTATGGTGTTAGCTAGTTATTCCTGCGAGGTTGTTGGTGTTTTACAAGTGACCTTATATAATACAAGCTGCGCCCCGGGGTTTCACCCGCGTCAAAGTAGTTTTGGCGTAAAAGAGTAACAAACATACATATATCAATACTCACAAACTTTCGCATTTATAATATTAATGGAATGTGTACCTCTAGCGATTTTGGCAGTGCACGCCGGAATAACTCGCTAATTGTAGATTTTTTCCTACTTACTTGACACTTATCGTCATATTTTGGACAATTCACACAATATCTTTATAAATTGTATCATATGTGTTATACTGATGTATAAGCTATATTATTGTAAAGTTTCATTAGAATCCATTACGTAGTTTTAACGGGAAAGAGTAACAAACATACAAATACAAACTTTCGCGTTTATAATATTAGTATAATATTTATAGCAAAACTAATCACGTCTTAGAACTGCACCAATAAGCGATAAAACTTTTATGTCCGTGACAATAATATTATTTTATTAAATACTACTATATATATATTAGATGGCCACGTGTAAATAATGTCCCAGGATATTATTAATATATAAGTATGTTTATGAGTGTGTATTGAGGGTGTTAGTTGTCCAAAGATATTTATTACTAGCTGTGCCCCGCGGTTTTACCCGCGTTAAATTTTATGAACTATCACAGTTCCTCCCCCGTATGTGATAGCGTGATAATATGTAGATAAAATTTTAAGTAAATCCATGCAGTACTTTTTGTGTTTAGACCGGACGTATGTCCGGGGTAAACTCAAAAGGTACTGAGTATATACAGACAAACAGATAAACAGACAAAAAATCTAAAAACTATTTTTTTGGCTTCGATATCGATTATAGATCACCCCCCGAGTATCCTTTTAAAATAATATTCAATGTACAGTTTTGACTTTCCTACGATTTTATTATATGTATAGATAAGTAATTTTATTATATGTATAGATAAGTAATTTTATTATATGTATAGATAAGTAATTTTATCAGTTGCCTGGTTGCCATACTACACGCTCGCCAGTTCGCGGTCAAATGACAGGGTGTTAGTTGTCCAAAGATATTTATTACTAGCTGTGCCCCGCGGTTTTACCCGCGTTAAACTATATATATTATTACCACAGCCCCTCCCCTTAGATGATAGCGTGATAATATGTAGCCTATATGTTGACCCGACCTCTTAGTAATATACATACAAAATTTGGAATAAATCCGTGCAGTACTTTTTGAGATTAGCCTGGACATACATACAGACAAACAGATAAAACGGACAAAAGTTCTAAAAACTATATTTTTGGCTTCGATATCGATTACAGTGCCTCTAGCACGAGTTCCTGCAGTTTACTTACTCGATCACACGTACAGTTTCCTCCCATACATTGAGCACCAGCGCCTCTCGCGGAAACTATTAAGAACTAAAACTCTGGTGCTCAATGTATGGGACGAAACTGTATGTGTGATCGAGTAAGTAAACGGCAGGAACTCGTGCTAGAGGCACCGATCACCCCCCGAGTATCCTTTAAAAAAATATTCAATGTACAGTTTTGACTTTCCTACGATTTTATTATATGTATAGATATATAAGTATGTTTATGAGTTGTCTGGTTGCATAGTACAGGCTCGCCAGTTCGCGGTCAAATGACAGGGTGTTAGTTGTCCAAAGATATTTATTATTTATTTACTGAGAGTGCTGGACCAAAGCAAGTTTTCTCCACTTATCTTATCTTGTTTTGGGGTATACTTGTGTACAGCACTTCGACCCTTCAGGATCTTTTGTACTATCCCCCACTGGTTTTATTCTATCCCTAGAGCCCCGAATGAGGTATGCACATAATCCAGTACGCTTCTTAGAGGTAGATCCTTGTAGTCACCTGGTTCTGGATATGCCAGCCCCAGGATTGCCATTCTGTGTCTCGCCAATGCATCGCATTTGCATATTATATGCAGCATTGTTTCATTTTCTTCCCCACAGGTCCTGCAGATCGGGCTATTCGACAGTCCCAGTTTGTGTAGGTGGTAGTTGGTGCCGTAGTGGCCCGTGAATACTGCTACTATTAGTCGTAGCTGGTTTCTGCTGTATTTCCAAAGCTTTTTGGACCAGCTCTTGCCTACTCCTTTCATGAGTTGTTTGGAGTGTTTTAGTTCCTTGACTTTGGTCCACATTTGGTTGTGTTTAATTGTGGATTCGTTTTTAAGGAATGCTCCTATTACGTTTGGAGGAATCCCCATGCACGGTTCTGGTCCACAGAACTGACTTTCAGATCCCTTTCTTGCCAGTGCATCTGCTTTTTCGTTGCCTTCTATTTTTTCTATTTTTTTTTCTCCACTTACATGCCATGCCATTTCCATATGTAGTGATACTGTTGTATTGCGTGTGGTCCTCATTTCCTCGCTCATTGGTATTGATGGAATGTGATCACGATCGCTCATTAATTATAAATGAGCTTGTTAATTCGCGTAGTGTGAAGAGAAAGTACAGTTTTTAGGTTCCATCATGTATACATCGGTATTCGTTTACGAACAAAAACAAAGATGAAAGAAAGAACAATAAAAATAGTAGAAAAAAAAGAAATTTCTTCCAGCCAACCCGCGAGAGGAGATTTTATGAAGAAATAGAGCATAGTATGTGTGTGTGTAATACTTATAAAAATATAGAATTAAATTAATTAAATTGACGGCCTGGTTGGCGTATTTGGTAAATGCATGCCTTTCAGGACAAATATTTGTGTGCATGAACATGTCTGTTTGTCCTGATTCAAGGTAATTATCTATATATATGTGCGAGAAAAAGGAATAGGTTGGTATTCGTACTAGTAAGTAGTAACGCCATCTATTAGCGTTTGGAATACACTATTCACTAAGTCAGTAGTTCAAGTCGAAGTTGTCTATGAACTGTCGCATGTGTCGTTTGACGTCTGTCAGTTGTCTAAGTGACATTAGTGTGTTAGCGACACGACACATTTGGCATCCAGAGCTCGACCGCGCCGGGTATGCGCACTGATTCTGTATAACCACGTGTATAATGGCGGACACCGACGATTTTTCGGAATTAAATCGCTCTGAATCTCCAACATATAAAAGTATTATTTACAAAAGAAAAGTAGTATACTTTTTTTTTTATTAATGTATTGTCTGATTATTCAGCCTGACTACTATGCCAAAGCTTGTGGGATCGATCCATGAAAAATATGTACAGACGCCAGCACACCAAGCTACCCCAATTTGTCAAATTTCCCCAATTGAAAGTGAACCTTATGCTTATGTGATATAATATTTTTTTATTTTTTTTTTTTTTTAAATAATAATAATAATGTTTATTGGTTCTAGAAAAAGAAAATACAATTATACTTATACTTAAATTACAGTCTAGTTTTTACTTTAAATCAGCTTGTATAAAAGAAAATGTTTTAAAAATGGCATGGTAAATATGGAGATTTTCTCCATATATATACACAGTGAGTGATTGAGACAGAGGACAGTATCTCGAAATCTTCATAAGTAGGTATTTACAGATTTACGTTTAGCTTTTTAACATTATATTATCTGTAACATCCGAAAAAAATATTATAAAACAAGTGACATTCAAAATAAAATAAAATAAAAACAAAACCTAATATATAATCTTTGAAACTATTTCTATCCCTGTTTTTAATTTTCAACATCATGTTTCATAATTTTTGACAACAACTGGCTCGCGCCAGATTTGATGTTTCGAGCATATGGATATAATGTTTTATTTTTACAGTCAATGTAATGTAACAAGATTCTACGTTTTTTTTTAAATTATACATTGTAAAAGTTTATGTACATACTTCACTTAAACTATTTTCTACATATTCGTCTGACTATAAATGCTCCCGGCCGGCTAAATCACTAATCCTGACGGAGATAAGCCGTAAAATTATAGGTCATAATACTAAAGTATGTGTTTACGCATGTGTTTCTCACTCTTAAAATATGTGGAAATATAGTATTCAGATGAAACTAGACTATTAACTAAATTTAAACAATTAAAGAAAGATCGAATGATTAAACATTATAGGATAAAATAAGAAATTACCGTAAAGTATCATAACACACCTACAATCGATCTTTTATAATTTTTTGCGTGCGGTATACGTAAAAAATTCTTTACCATCCGTGCTAATCTAAGACTGTGTTACGGTAAGGTAATGATTCTCGCTCCAGTAATACCGATTGTATGTCACTTAACTTAAGAATTACTTTCGATCATTGGTCGCAATATTGCAGCTAACAAAGAATCGAGATAAGGACTAATGAGTTGAGCAGTATATTTTAAAATAACAGATAATCGTGAATGTGATGTTGTGCACGATAATCTTAGAATTTTAATAAATCTTTAGAATCTAAGGCATATATTAAGTATATCAATGTAGTGTATGCATATATAAATATACATTTGATATACATATATAGATCTATCCTACTGCAGCATATATAATATAATATTGATAATCTATTAAAATTTATTATTTAAAGCAAATATAAAATTGAAAATAATTAAATATAAATATATTATATTTTCAAGTAAACATACATATGTACATAAATATCAGATAAAATATTTTAAGATACTTTATATATATAAAGAATTTTATTTACTTACATATTCGTATAAAATTTTCTGTCCGTTCATAATCAAAGATACTCAGAAACTCGTCCAGCGCTCTTTTGCAAGTAAATCTCGTCATATCCTTTAAGGGTTTTATTTTGCTTATGCGGTTATATAGCAGGGGGGCCAGAAAATATGAAAAACACTGAGCAAAAGTAGTTTTACAAGGAGGAACTTTGTAGACTACATGTGATCTTCGGATCGATATGTCAGTAAGCCTTGGGCGAGAGTGTTGTCTGAGAATAATGGTTTTAATGCATAGTTGGTGAACATTCAGAACTCCAGACTCTTTATATAATTTTGTTGTTGGATATTTATATGGTTTAAAATTTAGAACTTTTAGAATACTCCGCTGAGCTCTTTCTACATTTATTAGAATAGTTTTTTTGGCACCACCCCAAGCAGCAATACCATACGCAGTTATTGATTGGCATAGAGTTATGTAAACAGTTCTACTAGTTTCATTATCTCTAAGGCTTCTAATTTTCTTAAAAATAGGTATAAGTCTACGTATTCTAGATTTCAGATTAGCTAAATGTGGTTTCCAATTCAAGTATTTATCTATTTCAATACCAAGATATCTTGTGTTATCAGTTGTAGACAAAGTGTAACAACTACATTCACCGGTAGTAATAGAACAGTTAAATGAATGAGCTTTTAATATAAAATCTGAAGGCGGTTGTAGGTTGCTTTTTATACTAAAAGTAATATATTTGGTTTTATTAATATTTAAGGTCAGCAAATTATTATCAAGCCAGTTAACCACTTTGCGAAGCCCCTCCTCAGCGGATTTTTTAACTTTTGCCCATGTTGGACCTTGAAATAAAATGACTGTGTCGTCAGCGAATGTAATTATTTTCGAATCGGGAATTTTAATATTGCAAAGATTATTAACATAAATCAAAAAGAGAGTAGGTCCGAGCACTGACCCTTGGGGGACACCGAAATTTATTTTAAGTTTAGAACTAACAGTATCTCCAATTTTTAATGTTTGTGTTCTGTTACTCAGATAATCTTTAAAAAGGTCCAGTGGTAATCCTCTAATGCCTATAGACTCTAATTTTCGGATAAGTAAGGAAATTGAGACGGTATCGAATGCCTTGGCTATATCTAAAAATACACCAATACATTTATTTTAGTATCAAGATTACCTGCTACATTCGATACCAAATCTTCCACTGCATCCAAAGTGGATTTATTTTTTATAAAACCATATTGGTTTTTAGACAGAATATTGGTTTTTTCTAGGTAATTTATTAGTCGGTGATTTATAATTTTTTCTAAAATTTTTGCTAACGTAGGTAAAAGTGCTATTGGGCGATAGTTAGTGATGCAGTCTTTTTCTCCAGCTTTAAACACAGGTATTATAGTGGATTCCTTAAATACGTTTGGAAACTTACAGGATGATAAGCATAAATTAAATATGTAAGTAAGAGGAATAATAAGGACATCTATAAATCTTTTTATAAACGATGATGAGATGCCATCCCAACCTGTGGAATTAGTGTTTTTGAGAGACATAACTACCTTGTACACCTCTAATTCATCAGTTTCCAGCAGCATGAATGAATTAAGAGGGGAATGATCATATTTAAAATCTTTAACAATCATCTTGTGTTACATTTAACTTTTGTAGAATGTTGTAAGACAGCTTAGCACCCACATTGACAAAATAACTATTAGCGTACTCAACTGATTCCTCAGCTGTTGGCTTTATATTTAATAACTCGAACGGTATTTTTGATGAGTCAGACACTTTCAAATTACACATACGTTTTATGACATCCCATGTATTTTTTATATCATATTTGCTAGCATATAAGTCACGTTTGTCATTTTCATTTTTCAATTTATGTCGAATATTGTTACAGTGAGTTCGATAACGTTTATAAGTAGTTTCTAGGTCTTTATCATTTGGCGATTTTAAGTGTCTTTTGTGTAGTATATCCCTGAATCACATGCAACGTAATAAGCCGGGAGTAATCCATGGTTGACGAGTTTGTTTTCTATTTGGTATTGCAGTAACATGTGTGCTCTTTTTAATGATTCCCATTAAAATTTGAATAAATAGTTCCGTCGCTTTATTGGGATCTGCTATTGTCGTGATACATGAAAAATCAGTGTCCATTAAAAGCTTGTAGGCTATATCATGATTAAGTTTGTTAATCGTTTTTTTATTTTTACTGGTCATAGTTCGTTGGTGCGTCGTAGGTATATTAAAATAAATACAGCTGTGATCAGTTACTGACGACTCACAGATCACAGTTAACATTTTATTCTTGGACTTGACAAAACAGTGATCAATACATTTATTGAGACGAGTAGCAAACAAATGACTAGGAAAAAGACAATGTGTTGCAAGTAGATCTAAGTACTCGTCAGATTTTGGGTCACTGTTGTGGCTACTTATGTCAATATTGATATCGCCAGTCAAGTAGACATTTTGTATTGGCTTTAGTTGGATCAGGAGATCGTCCAAAGAGGTAAGGAAGTTGGTTAACGAAAGAAAAGACGGGGACCTATACATGCAAATAATTGCAATGTTTTTGTCTACTTCAACCACTAAGCAATCAGAGTCAACCATGTTAGGTTCATATACTATGACATTTCCCAAATGATTTTTGATATATACAACTACACCACTGTTCTGGTTAATATGTTTCTTGGTAAAGTACGCGTCATATCCATCTATAGCAGGAATTAAATCTGAATTTTGTAACCAACATTCTGTCAGAATGATCATGTCATAATCTAAAATACTTCTTGTAATAAAAATTTTAAAATCTTCTAAATTTCTATGAATACTACGTATGTTTTGAACAATTAATTTAAAAGATATGTTCATACTAAGATTATGTTGCAAAAACGCTTCTGGTTCCCCAACTAAAAAGGAGTCACCAACGTTGATAATATGGTCAACATCGGCGACTACATCGTCTAGTCTATTAATCATTGTTAAGTAACGAAGTACTGATGATAAATATTAGTTGGGTGTAAAAGTTTCTGATGTTTTCAAGACCATGAATTAAATAGTTAACGATAGGTTCTTGTTTGTTATCAACGGACATGAAGTAATATAATGATATAATAAAATATATGTATACACGATATAAATATATAGGAAAGACATTATTATAGTAACATATATATAAAGTTTTCTTGTGAATATTGACTGTAGATTCATTACCTAAATAAAAACTATTAAAAAAACCTTTGACAAAAGTATGTAAGAGTGTGCATACAAGTAAGGAACGCATTAAAATTGTAAGATACCTCAAATTCGTAGGACGTATAAAAGCAGATAGTCATTTATTGACTATATCTTTGATTTGGTTTAGGGTTCTGATGACTATGGCCGATTGACCAGTTTCTTTGCGTATTAGAATATTTCCATGTGAAACCCAGCAGTATTTGTGGGTTCCATTCTTCACAAGTTCTCGAGCCGCCGCCAGAATTTTTTTCGCCATAGGTGTCAGAGCTTCGGATATATAGACTCTTGACGCTTTTTCATCAATCCCTAGAACTGTAGAATTTAGGGGCTTATCCTTGTTTTCCAAATTATATTTTTTAGCAGCTTTTATAATGGTTTCCTTTTTTTCGGTATCTTGATATTCCACAACAATCGGACCATTATTTTTGCCTTTTCTGTATATATTTGCCGTTGTGTTATCAAACGAAATATTTAAGGTATTGTATATGTTCTTGACAATCTCATGCACATTTTCATTGTCATCTCGCGATATATTTCTAATTTCAATTTTGTTCTTTAGTGATTGTTTCTGCAACTCATTTATCTGAGATTCCAATTCAGTAACACGTGCTGTTTCTACATTGTATTTTGTTTCAAGGGTTTGTACTTTTTCTTTTATTTCCTTGTAATTTGCATCATTGGCCTCTAATAATAATAATAATCATTTATTATCAGGTATCTAATGGCCCATAGATATATACCTTACAGACTAACATATATAAAATATATACAAAAAGTGTTAGTATATAGGGCTTAAGACTATGTTAGTAACACTTCACTTTGCACTTATTGTCTTTGTGCTGTCCTGTGGCACTTGTCCGCGGAAGCGACGGAACACCACGTCCTGCGGCCAAAAGTCCTCATCCATGACGCGGGGCAGAAAGCAATTCGGTACTCGCACCACGAACGCCTTAAAGTTGACGTTCCGGCGCGACTCCAGTAACTGCACCCTCGGCGTGTACTTGATCTTCTGGCGCACGTACTCCACGATGTCCTCCGCCTTCGTGGTGTAGTGCAGGCGGGAGATATACACCGGTGTATTCGGCTTGGCGGCACGCAGACTCGTGTTGGGCTCCGTAGGAGCGTTGCCGCAGCGGTTCTTGTTGGTTCGCATTCGGCGCTTCCTCCTTTGCACCGTCACGAACCCATCATCATCATCAGCCTTCTTCGTTGCCTTATATGGCCCAGGCTTCAAACTGGCAGCGCTAGGGACGCTCGCAGTGACAGTAGCAAAATCCTTTTGGAATGGTTTTGCTGTGGCTGCAAGTACTGGCAGCGGGGCGGGGCGAGGGGCTCGAGCGGCGGTGCGTGGAGGAGCCGCGGCAACAGGCACAGAGCTGCGGGGCGCGCGGGAGGGGCACTTCGCAGGCTCAGCAATCGGTGGGTGCGCTGGCGACGAAACTGCTGACGCGGAACTCGATGACGACATGTCGAGCGCAGCTCCGCGACGCGTGTTTACGTTTGACGCATCGACTGGTGACCTAGTTACCGCCACGGTCTTGCGCAACTCGTCAACTTCCTTGCGCAAATCGGCGACGGTGTTCTGGGATGTGTCTAATTTCACCTGCACATCCACGAGTCTGGCCTTCAAAAATACAATGTCCTTCAAAAGGCTCGTGACATCGACGTGGTCGAAAGTGACGGGGGGAAGCTTGTGAAGCTCCTTCGCCACAAACGTCGGCACGTCGTCCGGGTCGGTCTCCTTGAACAGCTTGATGATGTCTTCCAAGCTCTTCTTAGTCCCGTCACGCCGGCGGGACACCATCTGATCGCGCTTGTTCAGCACGTCGTACAGCATCAGCTTGGCAGCAGCTATGTCGTCCTCGCTGAAGTTCGTTTCGCAGATCTGGATAGCGGACACCTCGTCCATCACATCCAGCTTCTGCTGCAAGAACGCCAGCAGCTCATTTGCCACAAGTACAGTACTCATGGCGAGTAATTACGAGCGACAGCTCGCGCCGCGCTAATCAACACGGATTACGTAAAACGCGTCCGCACCGAAACGCTGCACAAGCGAGACTATAATATAAGATAATGCTATGATTTTAGAATTAGACTCAAGTATCTGGCTGTGTTGCTCCTTTATCTCACTTATTTCGATATTCATCATTTGCTTGAAGGATTTCATCAGGTCTTCTTTTATATGTGTAAAATAGTCGGGATCAGGAGTTTTACGTTTTCGTACATTGATTTTACGACTACTATCTTCTTGGTCTTGCGATTTACTAGATAGATCAGGATTCGACGAAAACTTTATCTAATAACTTTGCTTGTACTACACTGCAAGGCACTCAAATGACTCGGGTTAAGAAAGACGAATGTAAACTACACACTTTCTGGGAATTTAGAGCTTATTAATATCGGAATAAGGTTTAAAATTGGTATATGTGATTTTTATATTATAATTAACACGTCTGTCGTTAACAGATGCACGGGCGAGAATGATATTAGTATGATATGAATGTATTTAGTATGTTTATCAGTTGCCTGGTTGCCCCAGTACAGGTTTTCTATAATTATAAGTATATATTAATGTATATGAAATATTTCTAGACATCTACGCTGACTAAATGTTAGTGTGAAGGGGCTGTAAGAAAGCGTGACGTCATCAGAATTACCACATTAAATCTGTTTCCATTAAAATAATGTAACGATAACGAATTCTCCCGTCCCGAAGTGGGTCACGGACTTCTGGAACATTAAAGTTATGCCCTCGTAAGTGAAGTTTACGGGCTCAAGTTATGACTTATACTTAGAGTTCCTCTTTACTTGTACATTTATTTAGTTTATTGCCTTTAATATAAAAAAACTCTGTTGCTACTGGAAGTTTCAATTTTGTACTGGGTGGTAAATACCGACAACTTCGCTGTAGTATATAATTAACACCATAAGCAACAACTTTTGTTCTACAACTTTTGATAATTTGTTACATTTTATTTTCGCATAATAATAAGTATTTATTATTAGGTATATATACTAATCCCTCCCGCTTCCCCGATGGCAGATCTTTTCCTACTTACTTGACACTTATCGTCATATTTTGGCCAATTCACACAATATCTTTATACATTGTAGCCTATGTGTTATTCCGATGTATAAGCTATATTATTGTAAAGTTTTATTAAAATCCATTCAGTAGTTTTTACGTGAAAGAGTAACAAACATCCATCCATCCATACTTAAAAACTTACAAACTTCCGCGTGTATAATATTAGTAGGATTTACACCCCGACTCAGTACAAACAGACATGTTCATGCACACAAATATCTGTACTGTGTGGGAATCGAACCCACGACCTGCTGCGCCGTGAAAGGTATTTACCAACCACGCCAGATGGCTAATGTCCTTTTTTTTGGGAATTTAATCCCTGTGTCGCGTGGGACTTTACAGACATATAATTGACGGACACAAACATAACATCCAGACTCAAAACAGCAATTTTTGTGTTACACAAATTGTTGCCCTGCGCGGCAATCGAACCCGGGACACGAAGCAAGCGAGGCGTGGCTGCGCCACACGTGCAACTGTGTGTGTGTGAAATTAGCTGATGACGTTATAAATATCTTTTTCTTCGTTATTGCCTGTACGTGGCGCAAATGGTTCAGTAGCTTGCTACACTAATGATACTGTAATATATTGTGAAGCCACAGACAGAATCCAATTTGAATATTATAAATCAAACCTATACCCATCGACGTATAAAATTCAATCGCAACGGGGCGGGTGGCAAATAAATGCTGTCAATAGTCTAGGCGTGAGGCGTATTTATCGTAACAGTTGAATATTTATAACAGATACGACGTAACAGTCTATAACTGTTACAAACTAAAAGAACAGCTACTATTTCACGTGTTTCCAAAATCCAACATACACAAGCTTTACAAGTTTTTCTCTATTCAAACATATGACAGTTGTCTTAGTTAGAACGAGATAAAAACTGGTATATGTACGTATCAACTGTGACTGTGACTCCCTGTTACAGCTACCACAATCTCTTTGATTTTTTCGCATATACCTATATATCACCTTAGATAGGTAGAGAAGTTCGGATAAGAGGCTTTCTAGTTCTGTTACTGCGATCGCACGTTACGCACGACACGCAAATATTTATTCTATTAATTTTTATAAGCTAATTCATATTGTTGTGATTACAGGGGATATATACCAGAGAACGGGCAGCAGCGTTCTTTGGCTAGTATGACGATCTTACGCGATCGCCAACCCATCTGCCAAGCGTGGAATATCCCCCCATTCTTAGGAGAGGCTCTGCTCTCCAGCAGTTCATTGGGCTAACGTAATGTTGATGAATTATATTATAATGTCAACTATTGTCATCCCAAACGATATTATTTTATCAACTTCTTCATAATAGCTTCTAATAATAGCTGTTACAGTAAACAGGTTATAAGAAATAACGGATTGTTATTTATAACAGTTTTTTGGAACTTTTATTTATGTGTAACAGGAACAGGCAATTACGTTATGTGATTTTACCCGTTACCATACGTTCCTACATCATTCTGGAACCATGTTGATTAATACTAACCCTTATTTATATTGCAATACGCAATGCGTGAATGTTAAATTGTTTCATTGTTTTAATGGCGCTGTAAACATTTTGTACAATATGAATTATTTACCGTGTTTTGTTATTGAATTATATTTTGACTGCCTCATTGGTCTAGCAGTAGAGTGTTCAACCGCAGAAAATGAGATCCTGGGTTCAAATCCTGGGTCGGGCGAAAAAGTGATTTTGGGAGTTTTCCGTAAGAAATTTCTCATTATCAGCCCGAAGTCTGGAAGGTGGCGGTATTACACCCCCGTGCCTCGGAGAGCACGAAAAGCCGTCGGTCCTGTACCTGACCTCTTTCCGGTCGTGTCGCTAGTCGTCCCAACGGATCATGAGAGTGATGGAATAGAAAGTGTCCTTGTGTTTGCGCACACACTTGTGCACTACAATATGTCTGGCGCAATTGGCTAATCTCCATTGAGAATGGCCGCCGTGGTCGAAATTCGGCCGGGAAGACATCATCATCATCATATAAATGAAATATGACCAGCTAGGTTGCGATGCTAGGAGGTGGCCGTGGGCATCAAATCAAGTAATTCCTCAGCATACTTTAGCATTCAGGGTCACAGACCACTAGAGAAACAGGTCAGCCACAATACAATAGTATAACTACTTATGCCCCGTGGTTTTACCCGCGTTAAACTTTATAAATTATAGCCTATGTGTTAAGCCAGGGTGTCAACTAACTCCATACCTAATTTTATTAAAATCGCTCCGGACGTTTCTACGTTAAGAAGTAAGAAACATACACACTCACACAGCCACAAACTTTCGCATTTATAATACTAGCTGTGCCCCGTGGCTTTACCCGCGTTAAACTTTATAAATCATAGTCTATGTTTTAATCGAGGGTGTCAGCTAACTCCATACCAAATTTTATTAAAATCGCTCCAGCCGTTTAGACGTGAAGAAGTAACAAACATACACACTCACAAACTTTCCCCTTTATAATATTTGTAGGATTTACTCAGGTATTAGTCGCTTAAATTAAGCCACTGGTTGAGACATGGTTCAGTCGCATAATGTACCTTTCGCAAAATGCACCCCATGCGCAAAACGTACCTTTCTCAAAATGTACCTTTCTCATAATGCACCTTTCTCAAAATGCACCTTTCTCAGAATGCACCTTTCTCAAAATGCACCTTTCTCAAAATGCACCTTTTTCATATTGTACAGACGCCTGCACATCAACCTTTTTTTTTTTTTTTTTTTACATGGTGGAAATGCAAAAATCTTACGCATACCCGCCGCTTGGGGAGGCGACTGGTTATGTGGGACTCACTCGAGCTAGTCCCGGGATACGCACTAAAACCACCATGGTAGCCAGCCTCACAATGCCTGTAGCGGGGGGCCTGGGTACTCGTGAACGATCTCGCCAGTACCCCCGCTGTACACTGAGCGTCTGAGACTCTCCTCCGGGGACGGGAGGGGGCCAAATGCCTCCTCCCCTCCCCTTCACGCACAAGCGCGTTTAGGCAACCTGAGCTACAGCAGGTTACCTCTTCCCGGGACCGCTTATGTAAGACGAGTGGAGTTCCCCTCCTCCAAACGCCAGCGGTCCCAGGGGCGACGTCAAGCCGGGGAGAAGCCAGCCGGACGCCGCATACTTTCTCGCGCTGAGATTAGCTCCCAGCGCCGCCTACCCCAATCTGTCAAAATTCCCCAATTGAAAGTGAACCTTAAGCTTTTGTGATAAAGTTGAAAATCTATAAAAGAAATTTGACAGATTGGGGTAGCTGGATGTGCTGGCGTCTGTACTTACCTTTCACAAAATGCACTTAAGTATCTATCGCAATGGATAAGAATATTTTTTTTACATTAACTCGTTTACCTACAGGTAATGAAAAGTCCAATTAATCCAATTGTTTTTAATTAAATCAAAAGTCAGTCGGATAATAGCCAAAATATTATATCATAATGTAAAAATACACAAGGTTGTCTTAATTATCCTAGTAACTCTTCTACAGTAATGATAACGATCTCCTTTTAACTTCAATATTAGTTATAGATACTTATGTATAACAAAATGATTTTAAAATTAAATGATTTATCTTAATATTTATTTTACTAGTTGTAAAAAAATCACCTTTTTCAAAAAATGTGACAGTGATATCGCATTTCGTTGTATATACTAATAAATGTATGTAACAGTTTATTAGTAATGTATATACTAATAAACTGTAATAAACTGTAAATTACCGGTACAATATTTACATTTTTAGCACTTGAACCTATATCTAAATGTAGAACATACATTTGATAAAACGGCGGTGGCGCTGATATAAAAGTACCGTCTGCGAAGTATGATCCTTCTCTCCGTATAATTTTTTTTGCCAAACTTGTTGCAAACACTATAATCTTTTCATTTACTCCATCTTCACAAACTAGAATTTTTTTTGCTAATACGTCTGGTACACTTGTGGTTGCTGTACTTATGTGATGCAATCTATCCGTATTAAGATATGATTTTCGAGCTCTGTATAAGGTATCTTTCAGGGTATAAAATGTAGGTAATAAGTCATGATCAGATGTAGATACCTTTCGACGCAATCTTGATTCATTTTCTTCAAATATTTGTTGTATAGGTCTAAAATCTTTGCACACAATTTTTTTTAAATATGCGACATGTTCCCCAATCATATTTTTCACATCATTCGTTTCACATGTATGTTTAGTTTGCCTGGTAACAATTGTCCGCGTTTCGTCAAGTGATATCGTTGCAATACATTCTTGTCTATATACACACCGCCACAGAGTACTTCCACTTTTATTAGTCCTATGCTTATTGTACCTGTGCGTACCACGAATAAGTGTACTTGTCCCTTTCTGATTTGTAACAAAACTGATTTCCTGATCCATTGTTTTATTAAAGATACTAATTAACTTTATAATTTAACTAAGCTGAATAACACACACTGAACACAATAAAGTTATCTTTTCCGCTTGACACAAGTCAGCTCGACAGTTGTTGATCCTATTTTTTTTAAGTACCCGCAATTATTATTTATCAACTAGTTGATACTTGAAAACTTATAAAAAATATCAATAGATGGCGCTATATGAGTTACTAGGATAATTAAGACAACCTTGTGATTATTGATTATTTAATATTAGGTCTTTACCTATGAAATTGCCGTTCTGCAGTACTGGCCATTTCAAATCAAAATAATTTTTGTTTGGCTAAGAATTCTAATTTCAAATTAATTTTATTTTAAAAACATGGATTCTTTTTTCCAAAAGTAGTCATTTCTTTATTGATTAGTGTTACATTTTCATCGCATTTCAATCTTTTTCGTCATCATGGATACGTTAAAAATTCGAGTAATTATGGAATATGAGTACCGTCGTGGCAGCAACGCGGCACAAGCGGCACGCAACATCAACGACGTTTACGGAGCTAACACTACAAACCAACGCACCACCTGTTATTGGTTTGCTCGCTTCCGTTCTGGAAATTTCGACCTGAAAAATGAACCTCGCGGTCGTCCGAAGACTTTGGTCGACAATGACGAATTAAAGGCGGTTGTGGAAGCTGATGATACACAATCTACGGCTGAATTAGCAGCAGCTTTCGACGTTAGCGTCAAAACAATATTGGTCCATTTGCGTCAAATTGGCAAGGTAAAAAAGCTTGACAAATGGGTGCCCCACGAACTCAATGATCGCCAGCGCGAAGTACGCGTCGAGACGTGCCTTGCACTGCTCAACAGACACACAAATGAAGGAATTTTGAACCGCATTGTTACCTGCGATGAAAAATGGATTCTGTTTGATAACCGCAAGCGCTCAGCAAGTTGGTTGGATCCTGGTTCAGCACCTAAACAATGCCCTAAACGAAAACTTACCCCTAGAAAAGTGATGGTCACTGTTTGGTGGTCTAGCGCCGGTGTGATTCATCACAGCTTCTTACCAAACGGGGTGAGCATTACTGCAGATGTGTACTGTGAAGAACTGAGCACAATGATGGAGAAGCTGGCGCATCTCCAACCAGCATTGGTCAATCGCTCGTCTCCGCTGCTCCTGCACGACAACGCGCGACCTCATACTGCACAGCAGACGGTCTCCAAGTTGCAAGAACTGGGGTTGGAAGCTCTCCGTCATCCGCCCTACTCACCAGACCTTGCGCCTACAGACTACTACTTTTTCCAGAATTTGGATAACTTCTTGGCGGGAAAAAAATTCAATACCCGAGAGGCAGTACAAAATGCCTTTGAAGAATTTGTTGCCTCCCGTCCAGCTGATTTCTTTAAGAAGGGCATCAATAAACTGCCACTGCGATGGCAAAGATGCATTGATTGCATGGGTGATTACTTCGATTAATACAAATAAAAAAATTCATGAAAAAAATTCGTTTAAATTTTTTCATACAAAACGGCAATTTCATAGGTAAAGACCTATTATTATGATTCAATATTTTACATTATGATTTAATATTTGTGATATTTTTACATTATGATATAATATTTTGGCTTTTATCCGACTGACTTTTGATTTAATTAAAAACAATTGGACTAATTGGACTTTTCATTACCTGTAGGTAAACGAGTTAATGTAAAAAAAATATTCTTATCCATTGCGATAGATACTTAAGTGCATTTTGTGAAAGGTAAGTACAGACGCCAGCACATCCAGCTACCCCAATCTGTCAAATTTCTTTTATAGATTTTCAACTTTATCATAAAAGCTTAAGGTTCACTTTCAATTGGGGAATTTTGACAGATTGGGGTAGGTTGATGTGCAGGCGTCTGTACAATATGAAAAAGGTGCATTTTGAGAAAGGTGCATTTTGAGAAAGGTGCATTTTGAGAAAGGTGCATTCTGAGAAAGGTGCATTTTGAGAAAGGTGCATTATGAGAAAGGTACATTTTGAGAAAGGTACGTTTTGCGCATGGGGTGCATTTTGCGAAAGGTACATTATGCGACTGAACCGCTCAGATAAATGCATTGCAATCAGTATTTCCAGATGCACGAATAAGTGGCTGCTACCATCACTACAACGACGCAATATGGAAACATGCCGAGAAAAAGGGACTGTTACAGACAAACTATGGTCGCAATATTACTAGGATTGCTGCTATTATACCGATGGTGCCCGCTCAACATATACCTTCTACTTGGGTTCATATATTAGAACAAGCTCCTCGGAGCCCAGAAATGGATCGTTTTCGACGCTATTTTGAAAATCAGTGGTACCCAAAGTTGCCTCCATCGCTGCTCAGTTGTGCTGGTCAACTTCACCGCACGACAAACGCTTTGGAAGGCTGGCACCGGCGTATTAATACTGGACGCATACCAAAGAAACCAAGCTTGTACATGTTTATTTACAAACTGAAGTGCATTTTGTGAAAGGTAAGTACAGACGCCAACACATCCAGCTGCCCTAATCTGTTAAATTTCTTTTATAGATTTTCAACTTTATCACAAAAGCTTAAGGTTCACTTTCAATTGGGGAATTTTGACAGATTGGGGTAGGTTGATGTGCAGGCGTCTGTACAATATGAAAAAGGTGCATTTTGAGAAAGGTGCATTTTGAGAAAGGTGCATTTTGAGAAAGGTGCATTCTGAGAAAGGTGCATTTTGAGAAAGGTGCATTATGAGAAAGGTACGTTTTGCGCATGGGGTGCATTTTGCGAAAGGTACATTATGCGACTGAACCGTTAAGCCCCTTTTGCGCTAGCCAACTGCTCGTTGTTTTCAATTCTTTAATTTGATATACTATTACTAAATGTAAAAATAATAGCTTAGTAACTTGCCATTTATTATTTATTTAAGGATATTAAAAATATATGTGAAGAAACAAACCGCACGGACGGACTAATTCAAAAAAATTGTTGGTTTAATTACTGTTTTAAACTGTGTTTATGTAATACATTGTGAGCTTGACAAGTACAAGTGTATGTATATACCCAAGTGCTGAACAAATTTCATTATTTCATTATTGTACGTTTCTTTATTGAAGCACGTAAAAATATAAATAATTAATTCATGCGCGTACCATAATCTCAATATACGCACGATGATAAGTCGCATAGTTCCTGGAACACGTTTCCCTGGCTGCACACACGAACTTGACCCACTTGGCTGGTAATTATTATCAATTACTTACTGTATATATTATACTGTGGTGCACGCAATGCACTGCATTCCTTAGGTTTTGCGTGTGCATGTGTAAGGCGAGGTATTAGTGCAAGCGTAGTAGGTAAAGCTTACAGCGATTAGCGATTGTTTATTGTTAAATAACATATTTAACTATAATGAATTGTTGTTATTGCTGTGTGGGGTCGGCATAGAATATTATCACCCCATCTCATTCCGTGGGGGGCGTAGAAATCGGCCGAGAGAACCGGGCAACAGCGTCTTTCTGTGAACTAGGTATATGACCATCAAACTGCGATCGCCAACTAGTCTGCCAAGCCTAGCGATTATTGCATATCCCCCCATTCTTTGGGGAGGCTTTTGTCCAGCTGTGGACGTACTTTGGCTGACATGATGATGAACTATAATTAATATATCATACTTACTTATCGTTTGGGCAGTGTTTACCCTAGTGTCAGAGTTGTTCAAGGCACCCATTAGGCCTCTGGTATGGCTTAACTCTTTGTCTAATGACTACAACCGGGACCGACAGCTTAACGTGATCTCTATAGAACGGAGACGCTCAGAAAATTTGCCACTTCGGCGGTCACTCATCTATGGTCTGACCGCGAGCCTAGTTGCTTAACCTCGCTGATCACTTACGGACCGGTGAGAGTAACTATAATTAATCACTAAACAGTTAATCATTTTAAATTGTCAAAAAAAGTATAACTGATCATCATACATGATCGCCGGTTTAGGGTACTTCTGATATGGCTTTTCTTGAGAACATCTCCGATTTAGTCAGAGAATGTTTTACGGGGTCTTCCTCTTCCGGTTGTACCATTCACACAGGCCAGGTATTTTATTTTATTTTTTTGGGATACTCACAGCTAGCAGGTACCTTAAACATAACTTATAACAATCTGACAGCCATTTACAAGTTTCCACTCATAGAGAATACATTAATAAATAAAGTTACTGGCCAAATATTTAATTAGGAGAAATAAACTTGCGTTAATGTATTTTTAAGCTTGGAAACACTGGTATTATTTTTTATTGTGCACAAATATACATTTTAGTAAAATTTTAAAGTAAAAAGTCATGTCATCAACCATTAGGAGAGTGAAATTTTTATGAGAACAAGCATTAGCATATAGCATACACAAATATTTACTTACAATACCTTATAATATATATATATATATATATATATATATATATAAGAATAAACTACATAAATTTGAATTTTATAGCATAATATTGATAGAAGGTATTATCAATATGATATGATCTTTCACATGCAACTGTGAACATATCAGTCGGCCATGTTTCTAGAAAACAAAGCCGATAGATAATACCTACATCCTCCGGAAGGTTGTTAGCAAGGGAAGCCTAAATTTGATCTGCCAGCGTGTATCGTTCGTAGCTTAACGCAGAGCGCCTAATCCGGATTGGTAGATGGTACAGGTTCGAGACCCGCCGGACGATTAAATTTATGTTTTCCCATATTTGAGATTAAACTACATAAAACCTACATATCTATACTCACAAGAAAGTTTGTTAATGTCCTTGGGTCGCCGACTCGTATTATCGTTTAAAATTCATTTATTTACGTTACTGTGCTGTCTATGGGTCACCGACTTATATTCCATTTTTAAGATTTACGTTTAATTTACGTTACTCGTCAGTCTTTGGGTTACCGACGTATGTATGTACATTCAATTTTTATAAATTCATTTGTTTACGTTACTCGTCTGTTTTCGAGTTACCGAATTACATATTATGTGTACAAAATTTCGACTCAATCAGTCCAGTAGTTTCCTAGCAAATTGGCTATAAGGATTCTATTTGTTCCTTTGTTACATTGATTATGCTCCTTTCAACACATTCTACGGCAAATGTTGGAGCCAATTGCTCGATCAATAAGCAAAATTTCAGAATAAATGTTCAAAATAAAAGGGATTTCATATTAACTGTCTGGTATTGATGCGTTGCGTGGCTGTCGGCGGAATCACGCCCTATTTCATCCCGAAAACGGGCAGCAGCGTTTCTCTGTATACACACTGCTACGTATCAAGCTATAATATCCAAAATAAGCTGACCTGTCATTGTATGGAAATCCTATACAACGCGAGATCAGCTTATACTGGAAATGTGTAGCTTGATGTGAAGCCGTGTGTACTATGACATGTACTGCAATCGTCTACCAAGCGTGTCGATTATATCCCTCTGAATGATGGACACATCTCTATTGTGGAGACCTTCTGGGGAGGCTTTCATCCAGCTGTTAATATTAACTATGGCCATATCCATATGTCTCGCTGTCATAAGCGAAGTTGCATTACATTCCACATCACATCAATAGATACGTTTTTTATTGGATAACGGCGCTTATTGCTGCAGATTTAAGGTTTCTTTCTGTTACTACATATGTGACGCGGTCTGGACGTAATCCTTTGTATCTGCATTACATTCTGAATTACATCAGTAGATACTTTTTTTATTGGAAAACGGCGCTTATTGTCGAAGTTTTAAGGTTTCTCTCTGTTACTACATATGTGACGCTGTCTAGACGTACTGCGCTTGTATCTATGCAATTTCGAAATAATTGCAGAATGTTTCTGAGCTAATGGGCAGAAGCTTAACCTAGTAATTTTGCACTGCAATTTTATCTAGAGCTGCAATTAGTCTAATAGTCCGAGCTTGAACGGGACTCTTTCTACGCTCATACGTTTTAAATTTAAATGCATTATTTCTTTTTCTTTGTTCTTACTCTGATAGCACAGACACAGTTTTTCACTTGTAATGTGAAATAATATGAATTCATTCTATTCACCAAGATTGAAGAAAGTATGCGGACATGGTTTAGCCATTTAGAAAGGATGAACGAAAGAAGATTGGCAAAAATTATGTTCAGAAGCGGTTACTACGATTTTTGCGATTTAGAAGGAGATTTTTTACTTTTGACTATCATGTAAGACGTCGGAAGTTTCACATTTTACCCTTACATGGCGCATCGGCAGATTTAACATAATTATTCAAAACTGCAATTAATAGCTCGAACGCACGGCTACATATCAAGCTATACATTTCCAGTATAAGCTGATCTCGCGTTGTATAGGATTTCCATACAATGACAGGTCAGCTTATAATGGAATGCGTAGCTTAATGTGTAGCCGTGTGTACACAGAGAAACGCTGCTTGCTGCCCGTTTTCTGGAAGATATTTCCTCGGGACGACTTCTATGCCCCCCACGGGATGAAATAGGGCGGGATTCCGCCGTCAGCCACGCAAAAGCTCATATCAATACCAGACAGTTAATATGAAATCCCTTTTATTATGAACATTCATTCTGAAATTTTGCTTATTGGTCGAGCAATTGGCTCCAACATTTGCCGTAGAATGTGTTGAAAGGAGCATACTCAATGTAACAAAGGAACAAATAGAATCCTTATAGCCAATTTGCTAGGAAAATACTGGACTGATTGAGTCGAAATTTTGTACACATAATATGTGAGTCGGTGACTCAAAGACAGCTGACGTAAATAAATGAATTTTTAACATCGAATATGAGACCCAAAGATAGAAGAGTAACGTAAATAAATCAATTTTAAACATGGAATAAAAGTCGTTGACCCGAAAACAGAAGAGTAACGTAAATAAATCAATTATTTTAAACATGGAATATGAGTTGGTGACCTAAAGACACAAGGGTAACGCAAATAAATGAATTTTAAACATGGAATATGAGTCGGTGACCCAAAGACATACGAGTAACTTAAATAAATTAATTTTTAAAATGGAATGTAAGTCGGTGACCCTAAATTAATTTGAAACGTGGAGTGTATGTCGGTGACCTAAAGACAGAAGAGTAACGTAAATAAATAATAATAACAAACGTAAAAATACGCCGCAACCGTAACATCATCCTAACAACATTATTATATTGAACGCGCAGAACATCCAGCGTTCTTGCCGAGTAGCTGACCCTAACTGACTACAGGTTGCATTTCATCAACGCCTCCTTCGTAACCTTTGCGTGTAAAGCCTCTATATGGAAAACGTTTACAATTTACTTATTTCCAATATTGACGCAAACTCGTAATGGAACTCGTTTCTCGTGGCCATGAGGGTTCAGAGGGCAGAGGGCACATAGCGTCTAGACATATTGCAACGTACGTTTATTAAGCCCCCAACAACAAAAGAGGGGAGTAATTGTTGTTGTCTGTGTACATCATCATAACAGCTGTAAGAAGATCACTGCTGAAAAAAAGCCTCCCCAAGAATCATCTAGGGGAGATATGCTATAATCGCAACACTTGGCAGACGGGTTGGCGATCGCAGTAAGATGGTCATAGTACTTTTTTTTCACTCATCTCACCTCTTCCCATCTCTTCCCGTGGGGGGCGTAAAAATCGTCCCTTGGGAATATCTCAGAAAACAGGCAGCCGCGTATCTGTGTACAATGACCATCGTACTGTGATCACCAAGCCGTCTCTCAAGCGTGACGATTATGTCATATCCCTCCAAATGGAAGTGTACTACGTGAGCTCGACAAATGGATGTCCGATTAACGCTTATGCGACAAAACTGTACTGCGACTCACCATAGTTCGAATGCACGCTAGTGCGACACACTGAAGATCGACATCTCGCTAAACGATGAAAAGGTTTAGATTTGATTCGGTTCGGTTAGGTTAGAACATGACAAAACAACGTAGGATGTATGAGCATTAGCCGAGCGAGCGTGCCGCGGCAGAGGCCGGCGAAGTGCCAGAAATCCAATCGCTTTTTACGAGATGTCGATCTTCAGTGTTCACAAGCGTGCATTCAAACTATGGTGATTCGCAGTAAAGTTTTGTCGCATAAGGGTTAATCGCATATCCATTTGTCGAGCTCACGTAGTACACTCTGGACACAATTCCATTGTTGAAATATTTTGTGGAGGCCTTTGTCCAATAGTGGACGTTGTTCTGCTGACATGATGATGATGATGATGACGGCAGAACCTATAATCGTGCATCAAAGGTTTGTCCTGGTCGGGGATCGAACCCTCGACCTTTGGCTTAGCAACCAGGGTCACTAACAATTTGACCAACATTCCCGTCAATATTACTATAGCAATAACAAAGTTCCAATATTAGTTTTGTAACTTTCATTCAATCAACTTTATCGATACCTGGCTTAGCAGATTAATCACAATTAATATAAAAGTTTCATTAATTGTATTAGATAGGTAGGTACGCGTTGATTAGATAGTTTCCAATTAATATTGCGCGGTCATGTTGAAAGTGCGGAGAGGAAATTACGTGGAAACTTTGTTCAATAACTTTTATTTCTGAGTTATTAATATTCGTATCAATCTACGTATTTTTGACAGTGGTACGCGTTCATTAGATAGTTTCCGATAAATATTGCGCACACCATGTTGAAAGTACAGAGGTAGTATTACGTGAAAACTTTGTTCAATAAATTTTATGTTTGAGTTATATTCGTAACAATTTCCTTACGTATTTTTGGTAGTGGGACGCGCTCATTAGATTGTTTCTAATTTATATTAATCGTTCTTTATGAAAGTACGAAGGTATTATTACGTGAAAACTTTGTTCAATAAATTGTATGTCTGAGTTATTAATATTCGTACTAATTTCCTTATGTATTTTTGGTTGGTTGATTAGATTAGTTTCCTATTAATATTGCGCGCTCACCTTGAAAGTGCGGAGAGGAAATTACTTGGAAAATTTGTTCAATAACTTTTATTTCTATGTTATTAATATTCGTACCAATTTAGTTACGTATTTTTGGTATTGGTACGCGTTCGTTAGATCATCATATCAGCCGAAGCCTTTGCCAAGCAGTGGACGTCTCACTGCTTTGCAAAGGCTTCCCCCATTTGGGAGGATATGCCATAATCGCCACGCTTAGCAGACAGACGGGTTGGCGAACGCAATAAGATATAATAATATATGGTAATAGTATCAGGAAAACGCTGCTGCTCGTTCTCTGGTATATATATTCCCTCGGGACAACTTCTAATTCCCCCCACGGGATGAGAGGGGGTGACTGTATTCTTTATGGCCGTCAACCACATAATTTTTATTACTGTTTAACTTAATTTATAAGATTTTAGTTAACTTATAATACTTGGTTTACCACTTGGTGAAAGATGCGAAGGAACATTTATGTTGCCACCCACATGAATGATTCACTCAATCTATCTCTTCGTTGGTCATCTTTTGTATATAAATATTAACTTCTCCGTGTGTCCTGTCCATCTCAAACGCTGCAATTTACAGAATCGACTTGTTTTTTCAATCCATCTAATTGTAGTTTTTCTTTCTTTTCAGCCAAAAAAGCTACAACAGCCCCTGGAGTTGGACCACGGTGACCGCGACAGGAGACTGACCAAGGGCCCCGCGCGGGCCGCCGCCCGCGCACCCGCACTGAGCGCGACCACCTACGGGGGGAATGGCAGGGGGTCATCCCACTTCTGATACCACCAGATTTCATTCAACTGGCCACACCACACAACTAAGAACACTATTTACTTTTAATTTAGGTTTTATTGATCTTGTATGTATTACCAGTATTGCTTTGGACTGTTGGAATCATGTTACTTCAACTGGCAAGAAGTTATATTCTAACAAAGTTATATTGTCAGTGGTATACTTATTGTTCCATGTATATTTATAAGATGTTTGGTATTATTTATTAAGATAACGTTTATCGAACTTAATTTCATACTAAAGTCGCAGGTAGATCGCCATTTTCTTTATTTCTAAAGATCAGATGTCAAATTGTAGTTTACATCAAATATTACTTTATTATCTACACTTTTATTTAATTGTAGATCTCATATCCATTGCAAATATTTAAAATACTAACTTAAAATATTTTCTTCACAAAAATACGGGCGTAATGAAGGTCTTATGGATAATACATTTTTAGTTCCATATTTGTCATTTGGCGTGCAAACAATTACATTCATAAATTTGATTAATAATAATTACATGAGTTTCGATCTTGCAATTTAAATTGGTAAATACTTTACTTCCAGTTCCATTAAATATTACATAATTTATTACAATAAAAAAAGTTTATGAAAATATGGTGACATTAAAATACTCCTCAAGTGTGTTTACAAGCCTTTTTGCAAAGGAAATACTAATCTAAATATATATTATGGGCCATACTGAATACAGCGACTGACGTCCACTGCTGGAGTAAGGCCTTCCCAAAAGATTTCGACAATGGAGTAGCGTCCATTACTTTACACACATACATTTATTCCTAAGCAGGCGGGTTGGCGATCGCAGTATGATGGTCATAGTACATAGAGACCTGCCCGTTCTCTGGGAGATATTCCCTCGGAACGACTTCTACGCCCCCTACGGGATAAGGCAATATTCTATGCAGTGAGCCACACAGTAAAATATGTTACATTTCATGGATTGCATGGATACACATATAGAAGTGTAAATCAACAAAGTTATTAAATTATATAAACTACAATTTGGCTTCGAACATCATCGGTTATAACGAGAATATGCGCCTCAAGTGTGTTATTTATAAAGAGAATATGCGCGACAAGTGTATTATTTAATTTAAAATTCTGACAGTTAGCATTTGTCAATAATTTAAAATTTCCAGATTTCAATTCGAAGGTATATTTGTTGAGGCATTCTTTTTGTTATTAAAACACAATTTTATATCTAAATTAGGTATGTTTAGTGAATAGTTTGTTGTAATCTCATGTTATCTGTGATCTCTTTAAGTTTTTGTTTGTTACCGTTAAGGAAAATATCATCAAATCACTCAAGTTGTATTATATGCGGATATTTGACGGGATTTTGTTTAATATTGACATTTCAAGCTTTTATATGATTCTTTCACGGACTGAATCAATTTCGAAGTTCTCTATGACCAAGTAAGTAGTAAATTCTTAGTAAAATGTGGAGGCGTGACAAGAACGTAAAATGTAGGATTTTTTTTATACGTTGATGATGTTTTTCATAACCGGAACCAAATCCATGAAACGCACTGTAACAAATTCAATTTCACATTCTTTCAATACTTCACAAAACGATGGTCACGACAAGTTTATGTCAGTTTCTTTTAAACCACATCACAATATACAGATTATTATTAAATTAACGATGATTTCTGTACATAATAGTTTTATCCTATAATAGAAAATTTAAATTCTGATATTTTTGGCTGGACATAGAGCTGCTTTTTACCGGCACTCAGTCTTTATAAGTTTCATTTGACCACCAATACATCTGTATATGTGTATAGTGAGAACGTTCAGTGAGAAAAATAAATTAAAGTGTCGACAACGACGCTACCAAGTTTCTTTGCTTCAGATCTTCTAAGTTTGTAGATATAATTCAACAATACCACGTGGCTTTGCCAAACGATAGTGAACTTTATGTTAGAGGTATAAGGTTGAACGTTGAAGGAGACCCCCTAAGCCCGAATGGTGAACGAATTGATCCGTCCGATGTTGTGAAACCCCCGCGTCGTCGCTCATTGCGGTAGTCCCGTACCGTGGACTGTCACTTAAAAACCACGTCGCCTTTTCTCGACGAAATCTTTCACATTCTAATACAATAACGACTTAATATCTCTTAATTGATGTAAGGTATGTGCATAACCGTCAATGTATATAAAATGTGAGTGGTATCTCGCGAACAGGGCCGTGGTACATAGCTTGTGAACTGATCTGTATAACGTTCTTATGAGCATGCCAAGTTGGACGACGACTAATAATGAGTCGTATCTATCTGTATAAAGCTTTAATTTTTGTAGATAATACTTAAATACAACTAGTTACAGATAATTTCGTTAGTCTTATTAAAGTGAGCGCTACATGTAAGATGAAAAGACGTAGGTACAAGCGATGCTGATTCAGTTTTAGTAAATTGGCGTACTAAGGTGGGTGTGACATTTGTGATGTTGATATCATTAGAACGTCCGCAACAGAAAAGCCAATTGAGCCAGGGGGCAGGGAGCCACCCTACCCTACACAACTATAGTTTCTATATCTCTATAGCATGCCAATTAGTCCCGACAGACTAATTTCCCTGTCAGGACAGGTACTATCAAATTGAAATGGATTGATGTGCTTTACAAATTGATAGTGGACGACAACGGACAGACAGGCGACTTGACGTTGCGTTTATAAAGGGTTATTTTAACAAAGAACTTAGACAAATATTATATAACCAAACTAACTGTTAGAAAACCCCAGACTCCAACTAAAAAAAACAACTGATACTCTTACACTGTTGGACCGATATTAACCAAACATAGTTAAGAAACACCGCAAGGAAACTGGCACATATTGTCATTACGATAAATTATTAGCAGTACTTAATACAGATTTTCACATTGGGTTATTTTGCAATTACTGTTGGCAAATTTATGTATGTGAGAAAAAATATTGTTTGGATGTAATTCAAAACTACCTACTTATTGTTACAATATACATATAAAACAAATTCTCTCTGTGCTCACAGATACAGGACAACTTGGTTTTACAAATACAACAAATTTTCTAATTCCTCCTTGTCACAGAATAAAAGTACTTGTCCTTGTTTTTTTCTGATTAAATTCGTAGCGGGATCCAAGACAGTTAAAGCGATTCTCCGGAACATGCCTGAGCCTCACAACTCAGGCTGAGATCTATAGAGCGTACTTAGACTTTGCTCAAACTTTACTTACGTAAAACTTTGCGAACTGTATGCTAAGCTTATACTTTGATTTGGTATTTATAGACTTTTTGAAGTTATGATTATGCTTAGCATAAGCTAAGACAGACAAAGTCAAAACACCAATTGTAATTTCGTTACATGCATTAACTTCTGTCTAAGTTAAGTCTGAGCAAAGTCTAAGTACGCTCTATAGATCTCAGCCTCAGCGTCATTTCATTGTGTGCCATTGTTGATCCTGGCTTACAGGAGTTGCAGTGGTGGCTAAGAGGAAAGGTCTAGTCCCGATAAAAAAAATACAAATACAAATATTTTTATGTGCTTAAATATGAGTTTTATAAAAGATCGCTTTATGTCACTCCCACCTAACGATGCCAGTAGTTATGATGTTACGATATTATTTATTCAAACTGTGAGAAAGTTTGAAAGGTTGTAGAATAAATTACAATTGTAACAAGTACCATATTGATATTTACTTATTATTATTGTATATTAATTGTATACAGTAAAAGCTCTTTATTCGCGGGGGATACGTTCCGTAAATATGTATGTATGCCGCGAATACAGAAACCGCAAATATGGAATAGTAATTGGGATTGGATATGGGATTATAGGGGTCACGTTCCTAGATTCTTTAATATGGGTGTAATTGTAATAGTCTATTTTACTTTTTGTTCATCCATATGACGAATTGATTCCTTTTTATTAGTAGTAGACGCTAGCACATCCAGCTACCCCAATCTGTCAAATATTCTTTTATAGATTTTCAACTTTATCACAAAAGCATAAGTTTGACTTTCAATTGGGGAAATTTGACAGATTGGGGTAGCTTGATGTGCTGGCGTTTGTACAGATGTACCGATTAGATCCGCGAATAAAGAAATTTTTAGCCGCGAATACAGGAATTGAGTCGCAAGTTTTTAGTCCTTTAGTATATGTATTCTACTAGACGCGCAATCCCATATTGAGAATTTGCTCACTGAGTTGCAGCGCGGGCGTTGCAATCTTGGCCGCTGCGCCCGCGCACCTCACCTCGCGCGCCGGACTGGGACAGAGTTTTTATTCGAAACAGCGTGTCTAGTTATACATATAAGTCAATGGCGAATAGGGAGTTTTTACTGTAATGTATTCTTTGTTATATGTTTATGTAATGCAGATAAGTTCACATATACTATGATTGTTCACTGGAACGGAATTTCTAACCCACCTCTTAAGAGCATCTACAGTTTACATAAAATAGTACATAAAGCTTAATAATAGCGTAAATTTATTCTAACTTATTTACAAAAGAATTAAAAACCATCAATTAGTGAATAAGAAGAATTATTATTCAAAGTCGCGCATGATATTTTTCAGCTCTGCAAGTAAAGTTGGTTTAGTAGTTAGTGGTCCGGACTGTTAAGGCAGAGGTCGAGGTTCAATCCCCACTTCTTTGTGCGTGCGATTATTTGTTCAGTGTCTGAATGTAATTTATCTATGTCCGTATTTAGATATACTGACTGCCTCGTTGGTCTAGCGGTAGCGTGTTCAACCGCAGAAAATGAGGTCCTGGGTTCAAATCCTGGGTCGGGCCAAAAAGTGATTTTTCCGTAATAAGAAATTTCTCAGTATCAGCCCGAAGTCTGGAAGTTGGCGGTATTACACCCCCGTGCCTCGGAGAGCACGTAAAGCCGTCGGTCCTGTGCCTGAGCTCTTTCCGGTCGTGACGCTAGTCGTCCCATCGGATCATGAGAGTGATGGAATAGAAAGTGCTTGTGCACTATAATTTGTTCTGCGCAATTTGCTAATCTAAATTTAGAATGGCCGCCGTGGCCGAAATTCGGCCAGGAAGTCATCATATGTGACTATATTAATTAGATGTCTGGTGGTCATAGTACCGGCTTTGTCTAGTTTTGGAGCAGATGGCAGTGTGTTAGTTGTCCCAGGATATTTAAATAATTACAATATTATTCGGATATACAACATGTAACTTAATTAACACACATCCTGAAAATAGTTTGTTCAGAATCGTTTACTGAATTGATTTACATATATTATTTTTAATATAGGTGTTTTTTTATACCAATATAATTAAAACTACGGTAATTATTGTGAAATTAACCATGTACAGTCAAAACAAATTGAAATGGACTTACATATATCATTTTTAATATAGGTAATTTTTTATTCAAAAATAATTAAAACTACGGAAATTATTGTCATATTTACCCCGTACAGTCAAAACAAATTGAAATGGACCATAAGTCAAAGTAATAAGACTTAAAAAAACGCAGTTTTATTTGTATTCATACAAATTCCATCATTCAATACGAAATTAAGAGACATAAACTTTATTCCAATAAACTAATTTTGTAAATAACAATTCATATACATGTTAAATTAAAAATTCAGTGTATGAATTATGATTACAACATAATATTCTAATTGGGGTGTTTGAGGGTGTTCGTTAATTACGTTACATGTTGTATAAGCTTGAATACTACAAAATCTCATCAAAATCCGTTAATTAGTTTTTGCTTGAAAGAGTAACAAACCTCCATACATTCATACTCACAAAATTTCGCAATTATGATATTGGTAGGATGACTTTCAATAGCTAAATTGATAACAAAACAAAACGCGAAAAGCCCAGTTCAATTAATGATTACAGAATATAGTGAGCTTTTACGAAACGCAGTGTAGCGTCGCAATGTCCAAGTCTGTCAATAGCGGCAAACATACCTACCCTACGTAGATACATTCTGCACAGTACCCACTATTACAGGTACCCTACAATTACAGCACAAGTGCGTATACCCCGTATAGTTAGGGTGGTCATTGTTGAGAACTGATGTGAAACTTATTCATCATCATCATATCAGTCGGAAGACGTCTGCTGGACAAAGGCCTCCCTCAAAGATCTCCACGATCATGGAGCTATTCGGATCCATCGGATTCCAGCGACTCGCACGAGATCATCGGTCCATCTTGTAGGGGGCCTGCCGGGCGTCTTCCGGTCCGAAAATTATTAGTGGCAAATAAATAAAAACTGCAAATAATAGTAACGGTTTTAATCGAATAAAAAATCAATGTAAAACAACAATTCACTCCAATCATGATAAATTAAACGAAAACCAGTTCAATTACTGTAGAGAAGAATCACCAGGAAGAGATTCCTGTTTTTTCGCCCAGTCATATTTTGACTTAGATTTTACTTTATATTGAAATATTGATAACAAGACATGTAACAAGAGAAAGAAAGAACAATTTTTTTTTTGGTCTAACATCAGCGCTTATACAAACAGTACTATCAAATTTAATAAGACTATTCTTAAAACTTGATAATAAGCGCATCTTGCACAGTGCGCCGCATCGGAACAAAAATAGGGTGCGGTTCAGTTTGAGTAC
The DNA here is from genome assembly GCA_951640165.1 of Pseudoips prasinana. Taxonomy (NCBI): domain Eukaryota; kingdom Metazoa; phylum Arthropoda; class Insecta; order Lepidoptera; family Nolidae; genus Pseudoips; species Pseudoips prasinana. The sequence continues at coordinate 7,380,228 of OX621259.1, read as the reverse complement.
CGTGGCGTTGCGTAAAGCAGCACTAACTGAAAACTGATTTTCAACCACAACCTGGGTGGGAGTGACAACTTTAGCGTCACTTTGGTGGAAGACCTATTCAGTAACAAAAAAAGTATTTACTTCTAATGACATCAATATGGGACGTGATACTTAAATACAGTGACACTCCCGTATATACGGGACGTTTGGCAATGTTGGCAACCCTAAGTATAGTCAAAGCTACGTAGAACCCTCAGTCGGCATACATGACAACATTCAAGCTCGTTAAGGCGTCGCATCACAGTCACTGCACATTATTCCGACAGCATATCAAATCGATTAGACACGCCGTGGGTTCTGCTATCCTGGTGTCATCCTGCGAATATGGAAATTAATAATACCTACATTAAAATTGTATAATATGTAGCTTTTATCTAGTAATCTTAGATAGCACTTCTTAGTTCTAACAGATTCTCATGATACTAATTGTGTACCGCGTTAGTCTGTAGAAGAATGGTCGTGGGTACCAACTCAGAAACTTTCGTGGGCTCATTCACAATACTTTACTGAAGATCATAACATGATCAAATGCATAGTTTACGATTCTACTAAGGACATACATATCTAGATGCTGAGGTTTTTATAGTGACTTATTAAATGTCGGGATTGAAAACGGCAAAGAAATAATGAAATATAGCCTATCCACCCGGAAGTTTCTAAACTCTCATAGTATACCGCCACGAGCTGTTTGTTACTCTTTGGTTACGTCAATATTAATGACATATGTCAAACGCGAAATACTGACAAATTCCAAGCAGCATTATCTAGTTGACATTTGACACATTATTGACTGCCTCTGACCTCTTAGGGAAATAATATGGCGGAGTTTTGGCGCCCAAGTCGAATAAGACACATTGAGGCATTGTTTAATTTTCTAAAACTGTTGTAAATTCGTGTATTAATGTGTAAAATAGACAAAAAGTCTTCGCTAACTTATGTAGAAGTGTAGGAAAATGGCATATTACCGTGAATCGTGATTTTCTGTGTTGATTCTAAAACCCCGTAGAAGCCTCTAGTAAAGTCTCTACTACTTTAGTGGGGAAGGACATGACATTTACTGACACAAAATTACAAAAATACTGCATAGGTATTATCAAATTACTTGACACTGACAAATACTCTAATCGAGTGAATCCATATTAAAGAGAAAAATAATTACATCACACAGTGTCTAGTTGACATTTGACACATTTTATTGATTACTGACCGGCAATTAAGCGTCTCGTAGCGAAACAATATGGCGGTTTCAGACGCCATTTTGTCGTCATAATACATGGTTCTTTTCAGATTTGACAGTCCAGAGAACGTTTGTGAAATGAACGACATCTGTGTTTCAAAAAAACGCTGCATTTTTAGGATTTTTTTACAGACTATAAAGTCAAATATTTTGTTTGTAATGTGATGCGGATGACAATGTACTAATAATAATCACAGTACGTAAAACATTTTATAGTAAACTGTAGGTGTTCAACCAACCATATCCCTAAATATAAGATGGTGCGTCAAATTGGGTACAGTACAGTGTGTGCGTAGTAGAGCATAATATTTTATTGTTTAGTTGTGATATAACAACACGCGCGCCAGAGGGCGCTAGTTCCAAATAAGTGCAATCCGAGTTGGATTGTAATGTATATCGTAGTTAGACAAGATAAGTGGAGGTACGATGCATTTAATTTATGTGTAGGGGCGAGGTGCAGGCCGAATTTGTTATTTAAATCATTGTTTAATGTATCTAGGCACCTAGTAATACGAGATACGGCGGCAGAAATTCTACGTTCATGATTTTTATTTAGTAATAATGTTTTTCAGGATTATGATATTAGATTAAGATATGGAGTAGCTTGGCTGCAATTTCTTTTAATAAAAATTGTGGTCTGTTTGAATTGCCTATTATCCATTTTAAACTCATAAAAATTGTACTTGATCATTTTTATGATTCCAATCAATGATCAACTCGATAGCAATGAGCCCTAAATGACATAGACAAAAAATATATCAATTTTAATTTTTCAGAAGAGACTCAAGTTAAAAGTCACACAGATTAAACTCTAGCTGACAAAGACAAATGTATATCAAATTAAATTTCTCAGAAAGTACTTTTTGAAACTTGATAATCATTTATGGTATATCATTGATAAAATTATGTTGGGGCTATATTTAAATGGCAACACGTCTAGTTATAATAATAGACATTCATTTCAAATTAAAACATATGTATACGGTCATGTGAACGTTGAAATATTGTCGCCGGATCTCGTACTATAACTAGATCATGTTATTTATGTATTCAAATGTTCTGTCCGTTCAAATTTTAATTAACACTTGCAGTTAATTAATCGAGTAACATTAAATTAAATGTGAATATTCATTATTTAAAATATTCGCGCTGCACTGACTCCTTTTATATTTATAGACAGAGCACCAAGATGTCTACTGTTAACAGCTTTTACCGGTCAATAGTAGTCATCGTGGCGTGCAAATCTGGTTAAAATGAGAGTAGCTAGTATTAATAATACCGTTCTGAAACGAATTGCATGCATATATGGAATTTAATTTGGCGTTGATGTAACAAGACATCTGTTTTAAATAAATATACTTACATAATTATGACTTATATATAGATAACACTTGAATAAAGTAGACAGTGCTGTTCAATGTTTAAATTACTGTTCAATGTTTACTGTATAGGTAATAGAAAGCAAATGATTTCACATAATATTTAGTTAGTGACCGCAATGTAATAGTCTATGCATAAATTGCATGGAAAGTTGAATCACTAACCACAGTTAGTCAATGTGAACATTAACCAATAATAGCTGTTAAACTAAATGTCCGTTTGTGTCAATGTGATGTTTTGCTTCGCTCAAGCTCATAATAAATATATATGTATTCGTAATAATAATAAAGTACATGTAATGATAATAATTTAATGTCAGTGGTTGTTGAATTATTCTCATTTTAGCCAGTGTAAGTCTGTGTTAGCGTCGTGAATGTAATGTCGATGTGTGTTCTTATAACCGGTTTATGATAAGCATAAGTTTGTTTTTGTCGCTTTCGAATGAAAATTGATTTGATTTAAAACACTATACTACTACTAGATTAGTTATTGAATTATATAATAAATTATCATTCATTAAGTAATTAATTATATTCAAGTATAAATGTAAGTAAAAGAAGTTGCTAATGATAACATTATCAATTTCTTTTATATCCATTGGTAGTCATAAATAGTAAAAGTTGGTAAAAGCAGGTTAACCAAATATCTAAGGATTTTGAAGACGGTCATGTGAATTCATTATAAGAACACAAACTCGATATAAGTAATTTAAAATAATATCCTTTATTAAAAAAAATCTATTTATTTCGTTATTTTTTAAGTTTTCGATGATTTTAACTGTTCTCGTTACTTTCCTTGGGAATCTTTATCAATTTGTAGTAATTAGTAGATACAATTCTCGCGCAGTTGTAATACGGGGACCGGCCGGTGTATAAGAATAAAATTATATAAGAAATTATTAATATTAACAAAATAAAAACTACTTTTCTAATGTACAATTCCATTTTTTCTATTCAGATGTCAATAAATCTATGTGTACCGTATTCGCCGGTTATTGTCGATATTGTCCGGCTGAATCCCCGTTCGGAAGTCAGTGTCGGTTATAATGACTCACTATTCCAATTCCTGATGTAATTTATTAACTTGAATAATGAAATTACGCTTCTAAAGTGTATTACGTGTGTAAATATAGGACAAACTAATACCTATTATTGATAGTGAATGTTGTAATTTGTATATAAGTAACGAAAATTAAATTTTAAATACATAGATAACATTGTGCGTATTTATTTTCTTTTAATTATCTCTTTGGTAGACACCCTAATTGCGCCATCGCTCAAGAAAATAATGCTCTTTTGAGCATGGAACTACATGGCCGGCGCAACAAAGACCTTGCCCGACAATTTCTCCATACTTATAATATCACTACCGTGTTGAAATAGTCATAGCATTCCATAATCACCGCTTCGTGTCACGGGTTCGAGTCCCGCGCCGAACAACTATTTGTGTGACTAGGGTTGCCAGCCATAAATGCAAAGGCCGGACTGCGCACTATATAAGGCCTGACATTTTGCCCTAAAAGCCGGACATCTTTTTTTTATTGCCAAACAATGTTTTTTACAGCTGGGCTGTTGAAAAAAGTATTTATATGTGATGTAAAGTGAGAATGAGACTCCGTGTGCCAGATATATGCATATTCATTCCATCTTACGAATCGCCACTCTGAGAAAAAGTCTGACAAAAGCCGGACAGGCCAAACATGTACATATTTGGCCGGACGTGACCGCAAAAAGCCAAACATGTCTATGTCCTGGCAAGCCTAAGTGTGACCCATAAATAGTTGTTCTGAGTCTGGATGTAATTTGTGTCCGTCTATTATATGTTTGTAAAGTACCCCGCGACACAGGGATTAATTACCCTAATGCGGGCGTTGTCTTTTAAAATAATAAAAAAAATGTCTGGCGCAACAAAGTCTTTGCCCGGCTCACCTCCCCATACCTTTTTTTATTTTGTTCGTGGTGGAAACTTTTTTATAAGTCCCTGCCGTTTGGGGAGAAGACGGGTTTGTGAGAGTCTCACGGATTACCCACTAAAAATCACCACGGCAGCCTAGCCCCAAGCTGCTCGTAGTGATGGCTCCGGGAACTCGAAACGATTTCCATCCGGAACCACCAGCTATGCGGCTAAAATAGGCTCTTCCCGGAGCGTAAAGCCCCTGTTGCACATTTTATGCGTAGCCGACCTGCAACCTCCCCTAACTACTTGATGATGACCTCCCGACCGAATTTCGGCCACGGCGGCCAGTCTTAATGGAGACTAGCCAATTGCGCAGGACATATTATAGTGCACAAGTGTGTGCGCAACACAGGGGCACTTTCTATTCCATCACTCTCATGATCCGATGGGACGCCTAGCGACACGACCGGAAAGAGTTGAGGTACAGGACTGACGGCTTTACGTGCTTTCCGAGGCACGGGGGTGTAATACTGCCAACTTCCAGACTTCGGGCTGATACTGAGAAATTTCTTTATACGGAAAAATCCCTAAATCACTTTTTAGCCCGACCCGGGATTTGAACCCAGGACCTCATTATCTGCGGTTGAACACGCTGCCGCTAAACCAACGAGGCAGTCAAACTAACTACTTATTATATAGATAACTACCCCAAATTGTGTAAAAAAAGCTTCAGCCCGTAGAAAACATACGTCGATTGGGCAATTGTTCATTCTTACTGAAATTACTATCCAATGAAATTGATTGTCCCATAGGTTTCATCGAGTAAGAAAAATATATGGAGTCGCTGAAGGGACTACCGTAACCACTGCAGAGTAAAATTGGTTTGGTTGGTAAATGCGTGACTTCCACGCCGCAGGTCGTGGGTTCGATTCCCACCCAGGACAGGTATTTGTGTGTGTGAACATGTCTGTGTCTGGGTGAAATATAGAGATTAGCCATCTGCGCGGGACATATTATTGTGCACAAGTGTGTACGCTAAAGAGAGGCACTTTCTATTCCATCACTCTCATAATCCGATGGGACGACTAGCGATACGACCGAATAGGTCAGGTACAGGACCGACGGCTTTACGTGTATTCTGAGGCACGGGTGCATTATGCCGCCAACTCCCATACTTCGGGCAGAAACTGAGAAATTTTCTTTACGGAATAATCTCATAATCACTTTGACCCGACCCGGGATTTGAACCCATAATACATATATATTACAGAAAACTAATGATTCGCATTCTACTCATAAAATTAAAGTAATTAAAGGAAACTAGTTTGTGGAAACCATAAAATATTTTTTGGCTTCCTTTTGCTAATGGATCAGCTGATCGACATTATTGTATTTGTAATGGGTATTTTGCACGTCGATGTTGATAAAACACGTGGATTCGTTTCATAGGCATATGAAATTGCCTATGAAACTAAATCACGTGTATTTCCGACATCAACGTCGAAAATACCCAAAAAGAGGTATTACATATTCTTTTAGACAGAAGAAAACTTAAGATCCGGCTCGAAGGACCATGTAGCGATGATGATGTAATGAATTGATAGACCAGAAAGAATAGATAGAACAATATAATTTATTGATTAAACAACGGTAAAATACTTAGCACTTACTATTATTTAAATGGTAAATGGTCATTTCAAATCCCGGGTCGACCCAAAAGTGATTTTGGGACTTTTCTGTAAAAAGAAAAATTTCGCAGCTTCAGCCTGGCAGTTACCCCAGCAGCCTGGGAGTTAGCGGTATTATAGAGAGCACGTAAAGACGACGGTCCTGAACCTGACCTCTTTCCGGTCGTGTCGCTAGTCGTCCCATCGGATCATGAGAGTGACGGAATAGAAAGTGCTCCTGTGTTTGCGCACATACTTGTGCACTATAATATGTTCCGCGCAGATGGCTAATCTCTATTGAGACTGGCCGCCATGGCCGAAATTCGTCACCAGTGCGTGACGGCAAAAATATGACCACCCCATCTCATCCCGTTGGGGGGCATAATATCGTTCCGAGGGAATATCTCTTGGAGAACGGGTAGGAGCATCTCTCTGTGTACAGACGCCAGCACATCAAGCTACCCCAATCTGTCAAATTTCCCCAATTGAAAGTGAGCCTTACGGTTTTGAGATAAAGTTGAAAATCTATAAAAGAAATTTGACAGTTTGGGGTAGCTGCATGTGCTGGCGTCTGTACTATGACCATCCTACTGCGGTTACCAACTCGTTGATGTGGAGAAATCTTTTGTCATTTCCTTCTGAACTGTTTTTTATATAATAACCTATAAGCGAATTGAATAAATAAATAATATCCTGGGACACACGGCCATCCGATCCCAAACTAAGCAGAGCTCGTACAATGAAAACCAGATAACTGATACATGAACATAGGTATACCAACTACTTTTGTGTTGTAAATACATATATTACTTATATAGATAATTACACCCAGACTCAGGTCAAACAGACATGTTCATGCACACAGATATATGTACTGGGTGGGAATTAGACCCACGAACTGCGGCGTGAAAGGCCATGCCATAATAAATATCTCGAGACAACTATCACACTGCCATCTGTTCGGTGGAACTATTTATTTCTAACTCCTACTTTTTAGGGTTCCGTAGCCAAATGGCAAAAAGCGGAACCCTTATAGATTCGTCATGTCTGTCTGTCTGTCCGTCCGCATGTCACAGCCACTTTTTCCTAAACTATAAGAGCTGTACTGTTGAAACTCGGTAAGTAGATGTATTTGGTGAACCGCATTAAGATTTTTATACAAAAAAGAAAAAGAACAATAATTTTGGGGGGTCCCCATACAAAGAACTGAAAAAAAAAATTCTTCCTCCCCATACCTATATGTCTATGAATAGGTCTTCAAAAATGATATTGAGGTTTCTAATATATATTTTTTCTAAACTGCATAGTTTGTGCGAGAGACACTTCCAAAGTGGTAAAATGAGTGTGCCCCCCCCGTAACTTCTAAAATAAAAGAATTTTTTAGGTGTTAAAATGTAGTAACATTTTAGAACTAATTATCGGTCGTATTTTTATAATTTTAATGCCAACACTATCGCATTATGTCTAGATCTGTAGATAATGATAGATGTTAAAGAGATAAATCTATCCATATAATAAAATCGTAGGAAAGTCAACATCTGCATACTAGAAATGATGGAGAACTATATAATATAAGTTTACTTAAGTCATAAAACAAGCGCCTACAATTGATTGCTAGAGAACTTCTTTATGCAAATGACGCTGCTCTAGTTGCAAACTCGGAGGACGAACTTCAAGAATTGGTGATGAGATTTAATCATGCCTGTCAGCTGTTCTCTATGAGCGTTAACACCAAAAAGACTGTCGCTAAACTTGATATTGTGAATCACTTCTGTTATCTTGGCTCTACTATCACAAGCTCGCTATCGAACGACAAGGAGATAGACACCCGTATGTATAGGACGAGCATCTACTGTTTTTGGCAAGCTTTTTTCGCGTGTGTGGAAAATCTCTAAGCTTACTACTTACACCAAAGTCCTTGTATACCAAACTTGCGTCTTGAGTACTTTGCTATATGCCTCAGAAACTTGGACTACATACGCTAAACAAGAATGCAAACTTAACACCTTTCATATGCGATGTCATAGAATTATATTTGGCGATACCTGGAAAAACAAAATGAGTAACGAGGTGGTTCTTGCAAAAACGCGTTGCTGCAGCATACCTGCCATGCTAAAGCAAAGAAGACTTCGATGGCTTGGCCATGTCAATCGCATGGTCCCCGGGAGACTACCACGCCAAGTGATACTGGGGCAGGTAGCAAATGTAAGAAAACCTGTTGGCCGTCCAACTTCAAGATTCAAAGACTCCTGCAAGCGAGATATGATAAGTTTTGGAATTCCTATCGATGGCTGGGAAGAGCGTGCCGAAAAGAAACCCGTATGGTGTCAATATATAAAAATCGGTGTCACGAAACACGATGAAGACTGGTTGCAAAATGTCAAACAGAAAAGTCTACGTTGTGCATTACCACCTCCTGTGGATACTCCTTTCACTTGTAAATATTGCGGAAAAAAATGCCGCGCGGCTATAGGGCTCTATAGCCCTAAGCGACGATGCGGCAACCCGTAGTTTAAACTCAAATTTATACACACTAGCGCTGCCATAAACATTTACACAGATGCCAATGATGATGAGGAAAGTCAAAACTGTACATTGAAAATTTTTTAAAAAGGTTACTTGGGGCGTGATCTAGGTACAATCGATATCGAAGCCAAAAATATAGTTCTTTTGAATATTTGTCTGTATGTCTGTATGTATGTCCGGGCTAAACTCACAATGTACTCCATGGATTTACTTCAAATTTTGCATGAATATTACTAAGAGGTCGGGTCAACATTATATAGGCTACATATTACCACGCTATCACCTACGGGGGAGGAGCTGTCATAATTTATAAAATATAACGCGGGTAAAACCGTAGGGCACAGCTAGTAAATAAATATACTTTTAGAATAATAAAACCAGCTTGCCCCAAAGAGCTTCCAGCGTAGTTATATGCTTGTATTATTTTAATGAATTCTCTATGTTAATTTTACAAGCACCTTTATGAATATGTGAGTTTGTGTGAATAATGTAGTCTGCATACAAATACCTAACCCAGTTTCAAATTTTATAGTTTGTTATAAATAGCCTGCGAAATAAATGGTTTTATAATTTACTGAAAGCGTACCTTGAACACTCCTCGTTCAAGGTATCCGTTTTGCTGCAAACCTTGTTTTAGGTTCGATCCCCGTTTTTCTGTCTGGATTATGAAAGGCTAGTATTTACTAACAACGCCAACCGGCCCGTCAAGTCTAATTTAATTAGTGATCTGCTGTTATTACTCGGTCAGACTTTTTAGATGACAAATACAATAATTGTATTTAAATTCTAATAGTGATAATAATTTGTAATTGATAATTTTCTTCATTTACTACTCTGTCAAAAAAGTACCGGGAAAAGATCAATAATATACAAAATATTTGTTATTCATCCAAATTTATTTTATCACCTTCAAAGTATGCTCCTTCAGAAACGATACACTTACGCCAACGAATAATCCATTCATCAAAACATTTTTTTAAACGCTGCTTTCGGAATTGAGTTCAGTTCTCGCCGCGAATTCTCCTTTATTATGTCTTTTACCGATTGAAAACGGGCACCACGAAGTGGTAATTTGAGTTTAGGAAAAGAAAGCAGTCAGCTGGAGCCATATCTGGTGAATATGGTGGTATTTGTTGAGTGTTTGGTCAAAAATTCGTTCACAATTATAGCCTTGTGCGAAGGCGCATTATCGTGGTGCAAAATCCAAGAATTTTCTTTCCACAAATCTGGCCTTTTTCGTCGAATTTGCTCTCTTAAACGCCGCATAACGCTCAAATAATATTCTTTATTTACCGTTCGACCTTCCGGTAAGAATTCAGAGTGCAGAACACCGCGATAGTTAAAGAAAACAGTCAACATGACTTTGAATTTTGATCGACTTTGGCGTGGTTTTTTCGGTTTCGGTTCAGTTGGAAGGCGCCACTCCGAAACTTGTTCACTAGTTTGCATGTCAAACTCGTAAACCCACGTCTCGTCACCAGTAACAATGCGTTTCATGAATGTTGGGTCGGAATTGACTCGTTCTACCATGTCCTCAGCGACTTTCATGCGATTGAGTTTTTGGAGAAAATTCAGATCTTTTGGGACTGGCCGAGCGGCAACATGTTTCATACCCAAATGATTACTTAAAATGGTACGAATCGACTCGTCAGATACAGAAAGTTCGGCGGCTATCTCTCTCAGAGTTGAATGAGGATTTTCAGTCACTATTTCCTTCACTTTTGCGATGTTAACTTCAGTTGCAGACGTCGATGGCCTACCAGAGCGAGGCAAATCTTTCATCACATCTCGACCACTTATGAACGCTTTGAACCACTCATAAGCACGAGTTTTTGATAAAGTCGATTCACCGTAAGCCTTCTGTAACATTTTCAGTGACTCCGAACACGAAATTCCATTAGCGATGCAAAATTTAACACTTACTCTTTGTTCGATATTTTTGTCCATTAGGAAATTCGCAATACACACGATATATGATATTACTAAAACCAGCACAATATTTATTATAAATAACAGATGCAACTCTTACTCCGCGCCAAAATGGAAAACAGTTGTGCCAATCTAACAACAACAGAAAAAAACAAAAATTTGAATTTGGAACCATAAACAAATCATCCATTCCCGATACTTTTTTGACTGAATGTATACTATGTATAATTATTTGAGTAATTTTAATGTAGATACCTATCTATTTCCAATATGACGATGATTATGTTGAATGAGATGTCACTTTATAAGAAAAGCGGCTGTGTGCGTCACGATTGCTCCGCCACGTTATCCAAACAGAAAAAGAAATCGCTATATTTTTGTCAAAATCGAAACAAACTAACCAAAACTTTGTCAAAGCAGAAATAAAGAAGTTACAGGGGTTTTAAGTTGGCCGCGCGAACGTCACGTGGAGGATTGCGCGGCCATGGAGATCGCAGCAAGTACTTGGGATAGCGAATTAATTATTTTTGTTAATTGAACATTTCATTTGTCAACAATTGTCGAAAAAAGAATTATAAGACTAAGATCAATATTTCACGAAATATTCACCTTGGAAGTTATGGCCGCGCAATCGTACACTTAATGTTTCTTTAATCTCGATTATATCTTAAAAACTTAAGATTTCATGCAGTAAAACTGTTACTAGAAGCAAGGTCTTAATATGTCCCATGTACCGAAAGCATTTAATGACACCAAAATTTATTCAAACTGACGAAATTAAGCCAAAACAAAAGTTATGTGGCCGCCGCAGTCGTAACGTTACTTTGAACGCTGATATCTCATTATCTATAATTGTTAAGATTTCGGTGTGAACATCCATTTATTCTTAATATTAACCTTATCAGATTGACATACTATACTTTATTTCTGCTTTGACAAAGTTTTGGTTTGATCCTTTCGATTTTGACTAATTTTGACAAAGAAAATTGCGATTTCTTTTTCTGTTTGAATAACGTGGCGGAGCAATCGTGACGCACATTATTGTTTTCAGTATAGATAGGCATTTTAAGTTCATTGCAGTTTCGGTTTCTCCGATTTTTCGCGTTGTGTTGACGGCGAAGAATATCATATAACCTCTTCTCATCCCGTGGGGGGCGTAGATATCGTCCCAAGGAAATACTTACCAAAGAACGGGCAGCAGCGTTTTTCTGTGAAACCATCAAACTGCGATCGCCAACCAGTCTGCCAAGCGTCTTTGGGGAGGCTTTTGTCCAGCAGTGGACATACTTTGGCTAACATGATGATGATAGCTAGATGCTCTCACTGGTCCGTAAGTGATCGGCGAGGTTCAGCAACTAGGCTCACGGTCATTCCTTAGATGGGTGAACGCCAGTGGTTTGATTTCTGAGCGTCTCCGTGCTTCGGAGGACACATTAAGATGACGGTCCCGGTTGTAGCCATTAGGCAACAGTCATTAAGCCATGTCAGAAGCCTGCTGGGCGGCTTGAACAACTCTGAAACCAGGGTTACCACTGCCCATACGATAAGTAAGTAAGGAACATCATGATGATGATGATGATGAAGTTTCCGCTAGAGACAGTGCAGTTGAAAAATCTGCAAGTATCACCGAGAAATTAAACTACATGAACTTGTTGTAGCCATACATATAGTTAGATTCCCTCACAGGACACTATTTGGGCCACTTATAGATACGAAAGCAACAGACGGTCCCGCACAAGCTCTTGCATTTAAAATGGAAGTGGGCTGGACTGCACGGCTGCAAGATCAGCGATGGACATCATGTGTGACTGCATGGAATGGACCAGTAGGCAAAAGAAAGAAAGGGAGACCCCGGAACAGATGGGAGGACGAAATCAAACGCATAGCTGGTCCCAGCTGGATGCATTCCGCAAAATCCAAAGACTGGATCACTTTGGAGGAGGCCTTTACCTGCAGAGGGGTTCTTGCAGAGGAAATTTACCATATAAGATAGTTAGTTTTAATCCTGTAAGAAATAAAGGCTTTTTTTATTTTATTTTTATATAGATGGTTGTTCTGAGTCTGGGTGTGTTTTGTGTCTACTATTTGCATGTATGTAAAATCCCCTAAAATAAAAATAAGTTTCCGTAAATACTAATTATAATAACGTCCAAGGACGTCCAAAGACGTCCAAAGACGTCCAAAGACGTCCAAAGACGTCAAAATGCTATTAATACATGGCCGTCTGATCCCAAACTAAGCAGAACTCGTACTATGGAAACCAGATAACTGATATATTAAACATACTACTTTTCTTTTGTAAATACGTACTTGTATAGATAAATACACCCAGACTCAGGACAAACAAACATGTTCATGCACACACATATCTGTCCTGGGTAGGAATCGAACCCACAACCTGCGGCGTAAAAAGCACCAGCTCGTAAATTAAATTATATCAAACTATAAGTTAGCAGGGTATAATTTTTTTAAATAAAACAACAACGAAAAATCAATATACATAAAATATAATTATAATAACACATTATTATACACATTTCGACAGAATTGTACACGATGTTCATTGGAATCAGAAATATATAGTGTGTAATTCAAATAACTTTGTACAATCGTATCAACGAGTGTGTCATATTTTGTACACAATTCTTACAGCTTAAGAGGCAATCCCAACATGGCGACCGTGACAGGTTCAACTCTCGTATAGCTCCACTTTTAAACTTTATCACTTTGACAGCTGTCAGTTTAGTAACAGTAAAATTTGACAGATTACGCTCACCTATTATTTCGTAAGGACTTGTATTGTGGTCCACGTATATTATATATCTATAATTATCGTACAAAAAATGTATGTAAATAGAAATAGGTACAGTAAAAAAAAACATTTTTACTTCACATTGGATTCAATTGAGACTGAAAACTATGATAAAACTGTAATAGTAGGATGCCTCTTAATACCGTGCTTACCGTAGTTTAAGTACACTATTAAGAGGACAAGTCTCTAGTTTGGACTCTACGAGAATTAAATCTATCGTGGGAGAAGACAATTATTATATATACATCAAAACCATTTCCGTCAATAGCACAATAGATGGCGCTGTATCAACATTCTAAATCACGCCAATAGATGGCAGTTTCCCACATATAAAATTACCAATCTCATTTCCCATATTTTTATAAGAATTTTGTAAAATCTACATATTTTATACGTCGTTATATTTTGGAATAATAATACTACTTGAGATCAAACTGCATAGCTATTGATATTAATATGATCATTTCGCAAGCGTCTTTAACATTCCATATCTTTGGATTACCATACAAAGTATACAGTAAGTCGTTTAAATATAAAATCACAGCTGAGTCGATAGATATTTTGAATATGCGTCTTTACAGTGGCCTAGTAAACAAGGGCATGGGCAAAAACATCCCAGTTTTGGGTAATACTGGAAAAAACAATCGATTTTAAGTTACAATTGAAAAATTTGTATGAACGATGCAGCCTTAAAAAAGTATGAATAGTCACAATATATGAGATGCTTTCATTATTTATTTCTCTTTAAAAGGTCTGAAAACAACTGTCAACAAAGTGCAATATAGACTTTTTCCTCGCAAGTCAAAAGTGAAAGAGAACAAATCATATAATCGTATAACATCGTCTCTATCTTTATTTATTGCGACTATGTACTGGCCTGTATCATGGTCAAAACACAAACCCAAGATGAGTGGAACATTGAAACATCAGCTTTATTTCTTTATACAGACGCCAGCACATCCAGTTACCCCAATCTGTCAAATTTCTTTTATAGATTTTCAACTTTATCACAAAAGAATAAGGTTCACTTTCAATTGGGAAAATTTGACAGATTAAGGTAGCTTGATGTGCTGGCGTCTGCACCATGAATATTAATTAACCATAACGTTAGTGTAAATAAAACGACTTAGTGTCGAAATATCATGTCAAAGTTAACACAAAACCATTTTTGTTAAGTGTTCTTTATTTCTAATTAATTCAAATAAAAATCCGGCCGTTGTAAAACATGACACCTGTAATTTTTACGTCAAATTTAACGTAAGATGACAGTTGTCATTTTACGTCAAATTTAATGTTAGTCGACAGTTGTCATTATACGATAAATTTAACGTACTTTACGTTAAATTTATCGTAAATCGACAACTGTCGACTAACATTAAATTTGACGTGTACGTTTTGAGTAGTCGTTGGGTGTCTAATAACCTTTACAGACATGAAAACTCTATCACTTTACGTATATTGTATGGTCGATATATCTTTGCACACATTAAGAAAGAAATTAAGATGACCATTCCAATAGTGAAGGAAACTTCACCAACATCTTAATATTCTTAATGGTTAATGATATAAAAATATATTATTTTGTTGCTTGTGACTAATATAGCTGTCAAACCTTGGACTTTACCAATGTTGTGTGGTAAAAAAATATGTGTCATTAGCATCCATGTCAACTCGCACTCAACAAATAAAATAAATTAAATCAGCACTTTACAACAATTGCTAGATTTGATATTGTGACAATTAGAACACGAAAAAGTATTATAATTAATAATGATAAAAGAGCACGTACGCGAATAAAATCATGTGTCTTCCATATCATCATCATATTAGCTAAAAGACGTCCACAGCTGGACAAGTATATATATATATATATATATATATATATATATATATATATATATATATATATATATATATATATCATTGGAAAGGTCTTTTTACAAGGATTAATGATAACCGAGTCGCTTGTCCCCATTTGTTGCCGGAACCGTGTTAAGTATTAAGATTTCAATTAAGATCTGATAATTGGGGCGTGATCTACAATCGATATCAAAGCCAAAAATATAGTTTTTATAATTTTTTTCTGTTTATCTATGTCCGGGCTAAAGTCAAAAAGTACTGCATGGATTTACTTAAAATTTTGCAAGTATATTACTAAGAGGTCGGGTCAACATATAGGCTAGATATTATCACGCTATCACCTACGGGGGAGGAGCTGTGATAATTTATAAAATGTAACGCGGGTAAAACCGCGGGGCACAGATAGTAACAACTTAAAAACTTTGGGGATTCCCATGGTTTTCGGACAAGGATTTGTGACAAGTCCACATAATCAATATTTTTCCTGATTAAAATACCTATCCAATGACACCACAATGCATACTATTGAAGCCAGTACCAACTTGCCCATTCTCTTTTAAAGTTCTCACTACATCAATATTCTCTGCGTATTCAACATTTTGTGTTACTTTGTGAACTAATATATACCTTATCTAATTAACAATAAAAGTCTTAATACCTTAAACATTGGAGGAGACAGTCAAGTAGGTATCAATATAATTAATTAAACATTTAAATATTACATAATTATTGCACAGGACAAATTATTGCCAGGGGAAAAAATTCAAACTACATTAGCAAAGTTTATTTAAGGCCCTACTATAGATTTTACCGGGCAACACTTGAATTCCGTTCTTAACTCCAAACAGGTCCTAACTGCATGTTCATAATTTATTGATTTAAGCTCTTATTACGATAGAATAGAGTTTGAAATGAGGTGATAATCACTGTCCATTTAAGGGTTAAAAATCTAGCCAGATTAGACGCCAAGTATAATGCTTAGCATATACAGAGTCACTTGTAAAACACCAACAACCTCACACGACCTGATAGGTAATACCATAAACAATAACTTTAGTTCTACAACTTTTGATAATTTGTTATACAACATGTACCGTAATTAACGCACAACCTTAAACACCCCAATTAGAATATTATGTTGTAATCATAATACATACACTGAATTTTTAATTTAACATCTATATGCATTGTTATTTACTAAATTAGTTTCTTAGAATAAAGTTAATTTTCATGCTTTTTTATTGAATGATGGAATTTGTATGAATACAAATAAAACTGCGATTTTAAAAGTCTTATTAACTTTGAATTACGGTCCATTTCAATTTGTTTTGACTGTACAGGGTAAATATGACAATAATTACCGTAGTTTTAATTATTTTTGGAATCAAAAATTACCTTATAATTAAAATGATATATATAAATCAAATGATAATAAATCGATTCAGTTAACGATTCTGAACAAGCTATTTTCAGGGTGTGCGTTAATTTAGTTACATGTTGTATAGAGTCACTTGTAAAACACCAACAACCTCACAGGACAAGATAGTTAATACCATAACCAACAACTTTTGTTCTACAACTTTTGATAACTTGTTAGATTTAATGTCGTACAATAGGTAAGTATAAATTTAATGTTTATAACTGTAGGCGCATCACAGAGATTCGGTAAGTATACCCTTGCGAAGGCGCGGGGAAGGGGTGCAGCTCTACCGCCTTTGAACTTGACCCATTTCTCTATCCGCCCGTCCGTATAAAATCATTTTTTATGTACAGATGCCAGCACATCCAGCTATCCCAACCTGTCAAATTACTTTTATATATTTTCAACTTTATCACGAAAGCATAAGGTTCACTTTCAATTGGGGAATTTTGACAGAATGGGGTAGCTTGATGTGCTGGCTTCGCGTCTGTATATTGAGTTATGTCATAACTGGTAGAATAAAAGTGGTTGGTTTTGGTGTTAACTATCTTGTCCTGTGAGGTTGTTGATGTTTTACAAATAAACCTGTAGATTTATACCATACTCCGTTCAAATTAAGAAGTCATTTGAAACCTCAATATCAATAATTATGGAATGTTAATTTAGTTCACATAATATTTGATCTAATGGTTTTCATGACAGAGCTCATATTCGCTTAACACAAATGAGTTCATATTTGTAATGGAGTATATAAGGTCAGTATTTATTTATAAATGTGCATTTCAATTTTTAATTTTGGTTATTATTGTAATTCATTACAATGTATAGGATCTTTCTAATAATTGTATACATCTAAATATCTATGTAGTTACCTATATTCTAAGCAAACAAAATATATTGATAGATTATTCATTATATTTATTAATTGATTTAGCAGGCAAACTCAAATTAAAACTTGACAAACGTATTAACCAATTGAAATTGCTTAATACGTTTATTAACTTTAGTTACGAATCATTTTAACTCAAATTCAAAGATCACAAATTAAGATTGACATTACTTCGTGTCAACTATAAATTTTTATTAAATTGTATTTTATAAATACGGGGCGGGGCGGCTTCGTCATATTTGTCGTAGACGCCTTAAATATATACTAAAAAATTTAAAATTGTTCCTAAATACTGATCTTAGTCATAATTTGGATAGATTCGTACCACTTACAATCAAAGCTAGAAGTTTTAATGCCCTTACAATAAAAACTGCAAGTAAATCCATTTCTACGACACATAATTTTCAAGACAATTCTGCAAATCAAAATAAACGTCCCTGTATACCCACAGCTTTATACAAACTCATTTATGTAAGATTTATTTATAACATAGTATGTTATTGAAACGGGAACATTCTATATTGGAGTAGGACCTTATATCTGCATTATTTGCACCAAGAAATATACATATCCTATGCTATTTTTTATTGTTATCTTATAATTGGAAAATATTACAAAATACATATGAGATGTATTAAGATTTGCAAACCGGCTGCTACCAATAAGACGCATTATATAAGGTGTAACATTAAACATAAATAGTCCTGTCGCGGGCCTATTGGAAGATATTTCTTTAGAAATAAGCAGTGCCTTTTTTCTGTGGTGACGACATAGAATATATCACCCCATCTCATCCCGTGGGGGGCGTAGAAATCGACCGAGGGAATACCTACCAGAGAACGGGCAGCAGCGTTTTTCTGTGAACTATGACCATCAAACTGCGATCACCAACTCGTTCGCCAAGCGTGGCGATTATGGCATATCCCCCCCATTATTTGGGGAGACTTTTGTCCAGCAGTGGACGTACTTTCACTGACATGATACGAATATTTTGAATACATAAATTATAAAATAATTATGTAACAACCAGCTTACAAAACCTTAGCAAATCTCTCAATACTCAAACTACTACAGGGTGTAAGAGACAGCATAACGAAAACTACCAGGGATTCTGTACGTAATTCTGAGTACTTCAAGTGGTGGAATATTACATTAAATTTTCTAGATACCACATGTAGTAAAAAACCTTGTGTGTACTTATGTACACGCGTTAGAAGTTATACTTCTTAATATACAACTTGAACATAGTTATCAATTTTCATACCACCTAGAACTAACTTCATGCTGTTAAATTTTTTGGTGTCGGTGTGCGCGCGCATCGTAAAAATTCACTCTCATCATTTTTCTCCATCGCGCCAAATGAAGTATAACTTCAAAAAAACCAACCGTATTATAAAAACCTAAACGTCAAGTTTATTACTAATAATATTTTTATAGCATCCAGTAAATACTGGATGCTATAAAAATATTATTGCTCTGTGGTGACGGCATAGAATATCAGGCGTGTACGTACGTATACGTGTGGGGTAGCGGTTAACACAGCCGCCTAGCCCCTTCATGCTCCAGATGGGCAAGACAACTATTTATGTGACCCATAAATAGTTGTTCTGAGTCTGGATGTACTTTATCCCCGTCAATTATATGTTTGTAAATTACCCTGCTATACAGGGATTCAATTCCCTAGTGCGGATGTCGTCATTAAAAAAAATACTTTCTCGATATACATAGGATAACATACTGAATGCTTAAAAAGAGTGATCTATTTATAAAAAATAAATAAATTGCTTCCACCGGTCCGTAAGCAATCGGGGAGGCTAAGCATCTAGGCTCGGAGTCCATCTGTATATGGGTGACCGTCAAAGAAGTTTTAATTAATCAACGTCGCCGTTCTACGGTAAGTTAAAACATAAATTATAGCCAGCTAGCTAGGCGTATTACAAAGTGCTTTTAAAAGCAGGTAAGGCATATTAAAATGCCTGCCAAATGGGATTGACACTCACACACGAAGGTCTCCGTGGCATCGAGATAATACGAAAATTTTATTTTTATTATTAATTATTATAGCGTTAATAGAAATACATAGTCCTACAATGTCTACCTATTGTGGTTGATAAAATACAGCCCGCAAACAGACAGACTAAAAAGGCTTCGTAAAAAGGGTTCCACTGACATCTTGAAATTAGCTACTACTAAATCCTTAGTATCAGTTTTCGTTATGCTGTGCCTTACACCCTGTCTATACACCAGATTAAGTAAATTTAAGTCAATAAATTATTATTATATCTCACTCGTATAGCGTTACTAACACATATCAATATTACATAACAACCAATAAATATTTTATAGTCAAAGTACTAAAGGCCGAGTTTTCATAATATATCGGCAAAATACTGAAGCTTTATCAAAATGTCTCATAATATAAATGCGATATTTTTAATGCAATTCAAGGAACT
Source organism: Pseudoips prasinana (assembly GCA_951640165.1). NCBI lineage: Eukaryota > Metazoa > Arthropoda > Insecta > Lepidoptera > Nolidae > Pseudoips > Pseudoips prasinana. The sequence continues at coordinate 7,360,120 of OX621259.1, read as the reverse complement.
TATCATTAATTGACGGCACGTGTGGGGCAGCGGTTAAGACAGTCGCTTCGCCACTTCGTGTCCCGTGGGTTCGATTCCCGAGCAGAACAGCTATTTGTATGACCCATAAATAGTTGTTCTGATTCTGCATGATATTTTTATCCATTCAATTATATATTTGTAAAGTAACAACTTTCACCCATCAGTTAATAAATAATCCTATCAAAAATACATTTTCATTTGCCCGGGCGTAACTGAAAATGTATTTCGCTACTAAAAAAGTAGGTTAGGTTAGGTTTTAACTGCTACATACAACATATGAGCCGAGCGAGCGTGCTATATTTTCGGAATGTTCCAAACATGACATTTAGGGCCCGGTAAATTTGATGTACAGTCAGTGTATGATGCACATCAAATTTACCCGGGCTTAACTGAAATAGTATTTCGCTACTAGAATAGTAGGTTAGGTTAGTTTGAATTGCGACCATACAACGCACGAGCCGTTATATTTAAGCAAGGAATAGCTCCGTAGATCATCCTAGCAGGAGGTACTTTAAATTTTTGAGTAGGATTTGAGTATTTTGCCGATAGACTATCAACCGAAGTATTAATGTTACTGGCAGTTTAGAATTTATTTATTGTAATTATTCACAGTTTTATACATCAGGAAAATTATTTATGATCGATATATCGGTTACTAATGTATGTTTAAACCAAAATTGCAGTTGAAACTTGAAACATTTAGGACGACACCAGAAGTTAGTAAGTCCAAAAAATCATAACTATCTTACTCTTATTGTACAAAATTTATTATAGGCTAATCTTTTTAATTAAAAATATATATTGTTCTTTTTTTAAATAAGTTTCGTATTAACCATAAATTTGTTGGTCTATGGTGAACCGATCATAGTCTATGAAAACTCGCCCATAGATAATAATTTAGCTACTAGGAGTACATTAGGCGTAAGTCTTGTTTTGGTTGGACGCTTCACACATTCTTGTCGAACTGAGATCTGAAACAGAAAACACATTTATATAAAAATTCTAGCTTTAATCTACTATATAAAAATAAGTCGGGTTTTCCTTCCTGACGCTATAACTCCAGAACGCACGAACCGATTTCCACGGTTTTGCATTCGTTGGAAAGGTCTCGGGCTCCGTGAGGTTTAAAGCAAAGAAAATGTATAAAATTTAACGCGGGTAACACCGCGGGGCACAGCTAGTTTACTATATAATGTTTATAAGGCGTATAGCCAAAATTGTAATCTGTTCAAATGAAACAAAATTAAATTTGAGTTATTTATGATTGTTTAAAAATATAATAAGATATCGGAAGCCAACGCCTCGTCTAGCGCGCGCTGCTCTGCGGCTAGTTCTTGCTGTTGCAGCGCCTGCTCCCGCGCCGGCAGCGCTAGAGCAACTTGTGTCACACACTCACCGGTTAATTGTCTAGGAGCGAGAGCCGCAGCGCCTCGTCTAGCGCGCGCTGCTCTGCAGCTAGTTCTTGCTCTTGCAGCGCCTGCTCCCGCGCCGGCAGCGCTAGAGCAACTTGCGTCACACACTCACCGGTTACTTGTCTAGGAGCGAGAGCCGCAGCGCCTCGTCTAGCGCGCGCTGCTCTGCAGCTAGTTCTTGCTCTTGCAGCGCCTGCTCCCGCGCCGGCAGCGCTAGAGCAACTTGCATCATACACTCACCGGTTACTTGTCTGGGAGCGAGAGCCGCAGCGCCTCGTCTAGCGCGCCCTGCTCTGCAGCTAGTTCTTGCTCTTGCAGCGCCTGCTCCCGCGCCGGCAGCGCTAGAGCAACTTGCGTCACACACTCACCGGTTACTTGTCTAGGAGCGAGAGCCGCAGCGCCTCGTCTAGCGCGCGCTGCTCTGCAGCTAGTTCTTGCTCTTGCAGCGCCTGCTCCCGCGCCGGCAGCGCTAGAGCAACTTGCGTCACACACTCACCGGTTACTTGTCTAGGAGCGAGAGCCGCAGCGCCTCGTCTAGCGCGCGCTGCTCTGCAGCTAGTTCTTGCTCTTGCAGCGCCTGCTCCCGCGCCGGCAGCGCTAGAGCAACTTGCGTCACACACTCACCGGTTACTTGTCTAGGAGCGAGAGCCGCAGCGCCTCGTCTAGCGCGCGCTGCTCTGCAGCTAGTTCTTGCTCTTGCAGCGCCTGCTCCCGCGCCGGCAGCGCTAGAGCAACTTGCGTCACACACTCACCGGTTACTTGTCTAGGAGCGAGAGCCGCAGCGCCTCGTCTAGCGCGCGCTGCTCTGCAGCTAGTTCTTGCTCTTGCAGCGCCTGCTCCCGCGCCGGCAGCGCTAGAGCAACTTGCGTCACACACTCACCGGTTACTTGTCTAGGAGCGAGAGCCGCAGCGCCTCGTCTAGCGCGCGCTGCTCTGCAGCTAGTTCTTGCTCTTGCAGCGCCTGCTCCCGCGCCGGCAGCGCTAGAGCAACTTGCGTCACACACTCACCGGTTACTTGTCTAGGAGCGAGAGCCGCAGCGCCTCGTCTAGCGCGCGCTGCTCTGCAGCTAGTTCTTGCTCTTGCAGCGCCTGCTCCCGCGCCGGCAGCGCTAGAGCAACTTGCGTCACACACTCACCGGTTACTTGTCTAGGAGCGAGAGCCGCAGCGCCTCGTCTAGCGCGCGCTGCTCTGCAGCTAGTTCTTGCTCTTGCAGCGCCTGCTCCCGCGCCGGCAGCGCTAGAGCAACTTGCGTCACACACTCACCGGTTACTTGTCTAGGAGCGAGAGCCGCAGCGCCTCGTCTAGCGCGCGCTGCTCTGCAGCTAGTTCTTGCTCTTGCAGCGCCTGCTCCCGCGCCGGCAGCGCTAGAGCAACTTGCGTCACACACTCACCGGTTACTTGTCTAGGAGCGAGAGCCGCAGCGCCTCGTCTAGCGCGCGCTGCTCTGCAGCTAGTTCTTGCTCTTGCAGCGCCTGCTCCCGCGCCGGCAGCGCTAGAGCAACTTGCGTCACACACTCACCGGTTACTTGTCTAGGAGCGAGAGCCGCAGCGCCTCGTCTAGCGCGCGCTGCTCTGCAGCTAGTTCTTGCTCTTGCAGCGCCTGCTCCCGCGCCGGCAGCGCTAGAGCAACTTGCGTCACACACTCACCGGTTACTTGTCTAGGAGCGAGAGCCGCAGCGCCTCGTCTAGCGCGCGCTGCTCTGCGGCCAGTTCTTGCTCTTGCAGCGCCTGCTCCCGCGCCGACAGCGCTAGAGCGGCTTGCAAGTCGTCGTCCACGTCAAGCGGCACAGGCGCAGGGGGCGGCGCGTCGGGCGAGCTGACGGACAGGGCCGCGAGCGACGCTTCTATCGCTCTGCGGGGACACTAGCGCGTGAGAACTAGCTTACAAACATTGTGTTAACGCTACATGTGTGAAAAGATTAAACCAATAAAACCAATTCAGTGATTACACTGGTACTACGAAAATCTTCCTTACTGCCTATATAATAAAGACTGACTAGGTCACAGTATATCAAGCGAAGTAGTATCTACTGTACAATCAACTGATTTAATCAAAATGTATTACTTCTGGAGGGATACCGCCTTAGTCACCGGTCATCGTTATCGTCATCGGCGTTCAAATAGATGAAGGTTAAAAATGATTAAAACTTAGACGGTAGCAGCCCAGGAATGACTTTTTATCATCAAAAAAAGAAAGGCTGATACAAAGTGTACTCTTTTATAAATGTGAATATTATATATGTGAATATTATATATGTGAATATTATATATGTGAGTACGCGGGGAGTAAAATCGCGGGGCACATTTATTTCATTGATTTTAAGGCGATCATACTATCGGAATTGTATACATATTATATAATTAAATTTAATAACTGGTCATTAACTCGAACTTTGCTGATATGGAAAGCTCCGAGGACTCCGTCTTAATATAAAGTTTGAATAGGAAACTAGTTTGTTCTTTCATTGGGTTTGGCCAGTAAAGTTTTTATAAAACTATGTTATCGAGGTGTTTAATATGTACAAATAGCGCGCAAATTAGTTAAATAAACGAGAATACATTGGCCGATATTGCCGACCCCACCACGCATTTTGTACTGTTGCAGTAATCGCTTAAGCACCCGCGCGTTCTAAGCCAAAAGCCTCAAAGAGAAGGAGTGCTCAGTGGGATAATTCTTAACAGGATGATAAGCAGAGTGCATAATTGAAATCTTGCAATTCTCGTAGGGTAACCGTAAAAAATGTGTGTTTCGGTACCCGCCGTGTGTATAACCTAAGTTTTTGCCTACCGTCTAAAATTGTCCTTTCGAGGAAATTATCTCGCTTGGAGCGAAATATTTCTGAAAGTAAGCTTTAGAAACTTTAGCAGTTAGATAGCAATCTATCCATGAAACTGAACAGATGAAAGAATATCAATCCATCTAACAGACAGCAAATCTTGTCCATCATATAAACTAACATGCTGTGTATCCAGATAAAAAGCACGTTTGAATCTGACCTTCTAGTAAATCGAGCTTTTAATACAACTACTGTAAGGTTGATTTTCATAATGTAGATATTTTGATACTATACTATATGTCTATAATAGTATTGCCAGAAAAATTAACTACTTTTTTTGCATTGACAAAATAGTTTGAAAAAATTGATTTGTGCAGTTGAAAAACTAACAAAAGCGGTTTTTATTTCACTGGCAAGACCTTGATGTGGAGAAATATGTAACTAGCAATAACAATGTCAAATAATATCTTACTTGTCCGGAGTGGGTTTAAATGGACTTTTCTCTTGTTTTCCTCTAAACATAATTAGAGAAAAAATCAAAACAACACGAATAAATATCTTCACAATTAAAGTATAATCAAGTGCCTAAATAATAATACATTTGTTCCAAAACCAAAATCATATTTTCCCAGTATGGCATGATGTGCAATTAAGCTTATAATGTTCAACAAAAACCTATATTTAAATAAAATAATATAGCACACACAAACGCGGGTGAATCTACAGTCGAAATCGCCATCGCGGTCTGTAAGAATATGGGTTTTATTTAGTTTAAAACATATGTTTTCAGCAATAATAGACTGTATCTACAAGTGGAACTATTCATTTTCTAACTCCTTGTTTCTTTCTGATTAAATTCGTTGCGGGATCCAAGACAGTTAAAGCGATTCCCCGGGACATGCCTGAACCTCAACGCTCAGTGTCATTTCATTGTGTGCCACTGTTAATCCTGGCTTACAGGAGTTGCAGTGTAAGAGGGAGGGACTAGTTAAGATAAAATCTACAATATAGTGGTGCTGGCCGATTTTCGGTTTCAAAATAATAGAAACTTCAACTGAGTTTGCGCACAATCTACCGATCATTCTCATTATCCTATGGGACCGCGAAGACGTCAGGTCTACTAGATGTCGTGGCAGAAAGCTCCAATGAAACATTTTTGGTCCAACTCAGGAATTGGCACCTATGACCTCATTACCTTATCAACAGACTAACGGTAGACCAATAAGGTCTACCATTAGCTACCGTTGTACAATGAACTAAGTAATACATATATCTACATAGTCTACAATGTATTACTTAGTTCATTGTACAAACACTTTTTAGTAACTAACAAAGAAAAGTATTTAAGATAAGCTTATGCTAATCGAATTGCGCGCTTCTCTGTTTCAGCTATCCATCTCCTACAGCGGTACTTTAGGGCAGTTTTTTTTTAGAAAAACACAGAAGTGCATGGTGGAGCAAATGAAGATAAGGGCTGATGACGGTTCATTATAGTTTTGCGAGAATTCTTCAAAAGCTCTACTATCTTCCTCAATCTGTATCGAAGAGATTTTAGAGAAAGAATAGTGTGCCCATATGATTCTTTACAGAGAAGATTATTGCTTGAATCTACAGTCTATGTCCATTGACGACGTTATTTGATTTACTGTGTGATAATATAAAATACATTTATATCTGTGACAGTCTGTGTCCATTCATTTGCCAAGTTGATAAAGGAAATTATTGCGTGTTAATAAAGTTAATTTAATACAAGAATTTTGCTGTTGAAATATGACCTGTCTAATAAAATGATGAAAAATTATGCAGGGACAAATCAGTATGTTACAGAATTGAGATGTACAATAGTAATGTTACAGACCTTTGCAGCTGCCTCTCCTCGTGTGCCAGCAAGGCGGGCGGGGCGGGCGGCGCGGGCGACACGGGCCGCGACACGGGCCGCGCGCCGCGCAGCGCCTCCCACACGTCCACCTGCACACAACACATTGCATTCATTCATAGACTCAACAAACTCTCTAACACCTTATTAAGTTGAGGAAAAAGTCTTTTCGCATTATAGTATGTATGAACTTGTCATAAAATCTCTTTGGCTATACTATTTGAATCGGGCTGATTTTTGTATCATTGAAAGTTGAAATTTTAAGGAACATAATTCCAAATTCAAATTAGGAAAATGTGTGATTTTCATTTGTATTTCGTACTGTCAAGATGAGTGAATTTAATGAAGAAATTCGATACATTTCAAAATTTTACTACAAAAATTGTAAAAATGCAACACAAGCCGCGAAAAAATTTACAATTTTTATGAACCTAATACAGTATCTGTGAGAGTTGCACTAATTTGGTTTAAGCTTTTTTAATCCGGAAATTTTGATATCAAAGATACACGTCGCTCTGGCCACCCTATTACGGATAAAATGGATGGCATTTTTGAAAATGTGGAGCAAAATCGGCATATCAGTAATTACGATGTAGCTGAAGAACTGGGAATTGACCACAAAACAGTTATGGCTTATTTGAAAAAAACTGGGTAGCCAAAAAAGCTCGATATTTGGGTACCTCACGAGCTCACTGAAAGAAACCTAATGAACCGTGTACTCACTTGTATGAATGAATGAATGAATGAATGAATGAATGAATGAATGATTTCTTTATTTGCAGGAATATAGGTACATTTAGATGGTCTTAAATTACGGTTCCACTATATTCAACAATTTGTCGTGCAAATGTTTAAGTGGAAGTATGACACATAATATATGTAAGTAACATGTATTATTTGTCATAATCTCACATAATTTTAATTCGATATACATAACTTAATATTTTACTTTCTATATAATTTTACAATTTTAAAATAATTTATTAGCTAAACAATAACGTAAATGTGTATATATAGTCAATCAATTAATATATATAACGTAAAAGTCAAGTTAAGTAGTATGTCAAAATTATTGAAAGTTAAATTGAAGATAATCTGAAATACAATAAAAACATTTGTCACAGAGCCACTCATACATTTTTTTATTGAATTCAGTTTCTGTCAGATTTCTGAATCTCTCTGGAACTCTATTGTATATTATTGTTGCCATATAATGTGATTGTGATTATTTATTACGACGTAATGAAAACAGAACCATTTTTGAAAAAGCTGATAACTGGGGATGATATGTTGATCACGTAGAATGTGCGAAAAAGGTCGTGGTTCAATGCCACGTAAAAGCCAAGTTAAGTAGTATGTCAAAATTATTGAAAGTTAAATTGAAGATAATCTGAAATACAATAAAAACATTTGTCACAGAGCCACTCATACATTTTTTTATTGAATTCAGTTTCTGTCAGATTTCTGAATCTCTCTGGAACTCTATTGTATATTATTGTTGCCATATAATGTAATTGTGATTATTTATTACGACGTAATGAAAACAGAACCATTTTTGAAAAAGCTGATAACTGGGGATGATATGTTGATCACGTAGAATGTGCGAAAAAGGTCGTGGTTCAATGCCAGTCAGGCTTCACAGACTGTGACGAAACCCGGGTTAACTCGCAACAAGGTGATGCTACGTGTGTGGTGGGATTGGAAGGGCATTCTTCATTATGAACTGTTACCACCAGGCAGGACCATCGATTCTGAACTCTACTGCGAACAACTGATGGGATTAAAGCAAGAAGTTGAGAGTAAGCGGCAGGAATTAATCAACAGATCGGGTGGGTTTTCATCATGATAATGCTAGACCTCACACATCTTAAGCCACTCAACAAAAATTAAGAGTTTGGCTAGGAGGTGTTAATGCATCCGCTGTATAGTCCTGACCTTGCACCTTCAGATTTCCACCTGTTTCGGTCTCTCCAGAATTCTTTAGGCAGTGTCAGGTTAACAGTAATCACGAGAGGACTGCCAAAACCACTTGTCGCGGTATTTTGATCAGAAGTCCCTAAATTTCTATAGCAATGGGATCATGTCCCTACCTACAAGATGGCAAAAATATTCGAACAAAATGGTACCTACACACTATAATTAAATGTAAACCTACAATATTAAAAAAATGTTATGAATTTTCTTAAAAAATGCACAGATACTTTTTCCCCAACCTATTATATTGAAGTTTTAAAGGGTGACGGTGTCCCGTCTTGGAGAAGGAAAGATAATCCGATTCTTCTCAACATGCGCGAAGTGTTGAGCGGTAATTAATTCGGGATGTCAAGTACCCTGGGTTAAAACCTCACCAGGGGCTCTACCGGCTAAGTCGCCGAACATCGATTTTTTAAATGGCGTTCAACTAAATAAAGGTTAAAAATGACTTAATCAATCGTTAAATCGGCTGTAACGTTGACAATCGATTCCGGACCATTTATGACGTCACATGTGTTCATGGAAGCCGATTTAACGATTGATTAAGTCGGTAGAGCCCCAGAATATACATATCGACACAGTAGTCATCCAGACGGGTACTTCTTGCATTTTCGGCACAAGATGCTGTTATACCTATGTCGCGCTGCGGTAACGCGCCGAACGGCAACCTGAATTCGACATTTTGTTCTATAGGCGATAGATACTGACCTGGTCGTCGTGCGTGCCCGCCTCCATGAGGCTCTGCTGGATGGCGTACTGCAGCAGCCCCTCCTCGTCGTCCACGCCGCAGGCCAGGCGGTAGTACTGACCTGGTCGTCGTGCGTGCCCGCCTCCATGAGGCTCTGCTGGATGGCGTACTGCAGCAGCCCCTCCTCGTCGTCCACGCCGCAGGCCAGGCGGTCGTCGGGCGCGGCCAGGTGCCGGTAGTACTGACCTGGTCGTCGTGCGTGCCCGCCTCCATGAGGCTCTGCTGGATGGCGTACTGCAGCAGCCCCTCCTCGTCGTCCACGCCGCAGGCCAGGCGGTAGTACTGACCTGGTCGTCGTGCGTGCCCGCCTCCATAAGGCTCTGCTGGATGGCGTACTGCAGCAGCCCCTCCTCGTCGTCCACGCCGCAGGCCAGGCGGTAGTACTGACCTGGTCGTCGTGCGTGCCCGCCTCCATGAGGCTCTGCTGGATGGCGTACTGCAGCAGCCCCTCCTCGTCGTCCACGCCGCAGGCCAGGCGGTCGTCGGGCGCGGCCAGGTGCCGGTAGTACTGAACTGGTCGTCGTGCGTGCCCGCCTCCATGAGGCTCTGCTGGATGGCGTACTGCAGCAGCCCCTCCTCGTCGTCCACGCCGCAGGCCAGGCGGTAGTACTGACCTGGTCGTCGTGCGTGCCCACCTCCATGAGGCTCTGCTGGATGGCGTACTGCAGCAGCCCCTCCTCGTCGTCCACGCCGCAGGCCAGGCGGTAGTACTGACCTGGTCGTCGTGCGTGCCCACCTCCATGAGGCTCTGCTGGATGGCGTACTGCAGCAGCCCCTCCTCGTCGTCCACGCCGCAGGCCAGGCGGTAGTACTGACCTGGTCGTCGTGCGTGCCCGCCTCCATAAGGCTCTGCTGGATGGCGTACTGCAGCAGCCCCTCCTCGTCGTCCACGCCGCAGGCCAGGCGGTAGTACTGACCTGGTCGTCGTGCGTGCCCGCCTCCATAAGGCTCTGCTGGATGGCGTACTGCAGCAGCCCCTCCTCGTCGTCCACGCCGCAGGCCAGGCGGTAGTACTGACCTGGTCGTCGTGCGTGCCCGCCTCCATAAGGCTCTGCTGGATGGCGTACTGCAGCAGCCCCTCCTCGTCGTCCACGCCGCAGGCCAGGCGGTAGTACTGACCTGGTCGTCGTGCGTGCCCGCCTCCATAAGGCTCTGCTGGATGGCGTACTGCAGCAGCCCCTCCTCGTCGTCCACGCCGCAGGCCAGGCGGTAGTACTGACCTGGTCGTCGTGCGTGCCCGCCTTCATAAGGCTCTGCTGGATGGCGTACTGCAGCAGCCCCTCCTCGTCGTCCACGCCGCAGGCCAGGCGGTAGTACTGACCTGGTCGTCGTGCGTGCCCGCCTCCATAAGGCTCTGCTGGATGGCGTACTGCAGCAGCCCCTCCTCGTCGTCCACGCCGCAGGCCAGGCGGTAGTACTGACCTGGTCGTCGTGCGTGCCCGCCTTCATAAGGCTCTGCTGGATGGCGTACTGCAGCAGCCCCTCCTCGTCGTCCACGCCGCAGGCCAGGCGGTAGTACTGACCTGGTCGTCGTGCGTGCCCGCCTCCATAAGGCTCTGCTGGATGGCGTACTGCAGCAGCCCCTCCTCGTCGTCCACGCCGCAGGCCAGGCGGTAGTACTGACCTGGTCGTCGTGCGTGCCCGCCTCCATAAGGCTCTGCTGGATGGCGTACTGCAGCAGCCCCTCCTCGTCGTCCACGCCGCAGGCCAGGCGGTAGTACTGACCTGGTCGTCGTGCGTGCCCGCCTTCATAAGGCTCTGCTGGATGGCGTACTGCAGCAGCCCCTCCTCGTCGTCCACGCCGCAGGCCAGGCGGTAGTACTGACCTGGTCGTCGTGCGTGCCCGCCTCCATAAGGCTCTGCTGGATGGCGTACTGCAGCAGCCCCTCCTCGTCGTCCACGCCGCAGGCCAGGCGGTAGTACTGACCTGGTCGTCGTGCGTGCCCGCCTTCATAAGGCTCTGCTGGATGGCGTACTGCAGCAGCCCCTCCTCGTCGTCCACGCCGCAGGCCAGGCGGTAGTACTGACCTGGTCGTCGTGCGTGCCCGCCTCCATAAGGCTCTGCTGGATGGCGTACTGCAGCAGCCCCTCCTCGTCGTCCACGCCGCAGGCCAGGCGGTAGTACTGACCTGGTCGTCGTGCGTGCCCGCCTCCATAAGGCTCTGCTGGATGGCGTACTGCAGCAGCCCCTCCTCGTCGTCCACGCCGCAGGCCAGGCGGTAGTACTGACCTGGTCGTCGTGCGTGCCCGCCTTCATAAGGCTCTGCTGGATGGCGTACTGCAGCAGCCCCTCCTCGTCGTCCACGCCGCAGGCCAGGCGGTAGTACTGACCTGGTCGTCGTGCGTGCCCGCCTCCATAAGGCTCTGCTGGATGGCGTACTGCAGCAGCCCCTCCTCGTCGTCCACGCCGCAGGCCAGGCGGTCGTCGGGCGCGGCCGCGTCCCGGTAGCCGCGCCCCACCGCGAAGCACTGGTCGTCCACTACACACGACAGGCGCGGTCCCTCCTGGATGCACTCGATGTTGGGCACGGGAGTCTCCGTCGCGAATATATTTCCAAAGGTTATGCGAGCGTTTAGCACGTGGAAGAGGGGAATTTCTGTGGAGAAAATAATTTGAAAAGCAATTTGAGCAATTTTGATTTTTCCTAAACAATGAAAATATGTTGAAAAGACAAGTGATCCATCTTCATCATATCAGCCGAAAGACGTTCATCGTTTGAAAAAAGCCTGCCGCAAGGATCTCCACAATGGTCGGTCTTGTACTGCCGGCTTCCAGAGGCTTCTCGCGACCCTTGCAAAATCGACGGTCCACCTTGTAGGTGGCCTGCGTCTCCCAGTCCACTCGAGAACCTTTCTGTCCTAGCGGCCATCGGTTCAACGAGCTAAGTGCCCCGCCTACTGCCACTTCAATTCAGCATTTCTTTGAGCTATGTCAGCTACTTTGATTCGCCTGCGGATTTCGACGTTTCTGATCCAATTGCACAGAGATACTCCGAGCATAGCCCTCTCCATTGCTCTTTGGGTGATCTTGAGCCTTCTAATGAAGCCCATAAGTAATATCTGGGGACAATCTGGGGACAATGTCACACAGATCATCCTAGCCCCAAACTAAGCAAAGCTTGTACTATGGGTACCAGGCGACTATATACATACTTATATAGATAGATAAATACTTATATACATAGAAAACATCCATGACTCAGAAACAAATATTCGTGCTCATCACACAAATATTTGCACTTACCGGGATTCGAACCCAGGACCACCAGCTTCGTAGGCAGGAGCACTACCAACTAGGCTACGGTGATCGTCGATAAGTGATCAAGTACTTATGGGTATCGGTCACATTTTAAGAAATTGGACCCGGTACACATTCTTTACCAAATTATTGAAACGCTGAAAACGCGGTTTTTAAGTGCAGGTAAGACCTGCACTTAAAAACCGCGTTTTGGTCTTCTATATTGGAGAAGACCCGTTTCAATCTAACCAAAACCGTGTCGCGTAACCCTATTAGGCACCAAATAACATCATTTATTTTCTCTCTTACTAACCTTTCCTGATGTTTAATGAGTTTTAATATTAGTCCCGAACAAGATTTACCTGCATATAAGCAGCCTTCTTGGAGCATGAAGAGTTTGAAGAAAATTAGTTAAGATATGATTTAAAGATCAACCCATATGTAATCAAAATTGCACTTTCAGAAAAATTTGGAGGGTCAATTCTATGTAATTTAATAGTTCCGAAACTAAAATAAATTAAAATACTAATACTAAAATAGTTAAGTTTTGTTGAATGAACAATGTTACTACTATTTCCTTCAGCCCCTCTATCCGCCAATAGAATAAATTTAGTTAATGTAAAAAATCTCAGTTTTCAATTACAGAATAGATATAGGCTAATAGCAGTATTCTCTTAATGTCCTTTGTATTGGTAAAAAAAAATTGTTATTTAAACTTACCAATTTTAACGGGGAAGCCAGCCGGTAGCTGCATCTGCACGAAGTCTTTTAGCTTCGCGAAGTGCGGTGACGATATGGCAGCCATTAGGTCCAAAATTGGCATAATTTGTTCCTGTAACTGTTGAGACAAGATGTAAAGTATGTAGTTATGTATGTAGTTGTATCGCAGACACAGAGTTGCGAATTAAAAAGCCAAAGTGTAGCAGTATACATAATTTCTGACTAATTGAGTGACAACAGTGCTTGGGATGAAATTTCTCTAAATCAACTCATGTAACAAATATGCAATTAATCATAAGCCAAATTTATATAAACCATGTCATATTTTGAAAATTCTTCAATGTAAATACACGTCTATTCCAGTTATCGAATCAGCCGAAAGACTTCCACTGCTGGACAAAATAATAATAATATAATAATAAATACATTTATTTCAGACTTTGGTCCATAAATTTGTTAGTAACAGTGTTCTTAACCTAGTGTTAGCAAAAATACAGATCACGAGTAGTTAGTAACAATGTTCTTAGCCTAATGTTAGTAAAGGGTACAATTACGTCAGGCGCTTGATCTCGTGTGAAGGCCTATCCACTGAGCCATCAGTACCGAGTCCCAGCGGCTGGCACACGCGGTCAGAATGGCGCTGGGGCTGCCGCGTACCCGTGCCATTATCGAAGCACAGCGCTTACGCATGATGGCGTGGAAGCCGTCCACGTGCGCCTCTGTGAACATGCCACTTGCGCTACAATAGCGCGGCAGCCCCATCAACACCCTGAACGCGTTCTTATACTGTATACTTAAGGCGTTATACGTCCCCTGAGTGTATTTAGCCCACAAACTGCACGTGTAGAAGGTCTGACAGTACGCCCTAAATAGTGTGACCTTCACTTGTTGCGTACAACGAGCGAATCTGCGAGCCAACATATTACAGCGGATACACAACGCCCTGCGCTCTCTCTCCATATCCATGTTGTCTTTAAGGTCTTCGGTGACCCAGTGGCCCAGATACTTGAAGTGAGTGACTCTGTTTAAAGGCATACCATAGAGTGAGACGGGTGGTACGTCTGAGGAATCTTTTTTGGGTGCTTTAAAAACCATAACCTCACTTTTCTTCACATTGTATCTGAGCCAAGTTCCATCTATATGACACCCAATTCCTGTGCTGTTCAGCTCTCCAATCAGGCGATCCATATACAAATTAAAAAGTTTCGGAGAGGTCAAACCCCCCTGCCTCACCCCACACTCTAACCTGTACTCGTCCGATATACTTCCCGCCCATCTAACAGCATTTTTCTGATTATTGTACCAGAACTCGAATATCGATACAATTTCTGGATGCAGACTAGTGTCTTGACGCATTTTTGTCCACATTTGGTCGTATGACACCATATCAAATGCCCGGAACAGGTCTAGGAAACACGCGTATACTGGCGTTTTACGCGCAGTGTAGTAGTGCACGGTCTGCTTGAGACACAAGATCGCACTTTCCGTGGATAGACCAGTCCGAAAACCGAACTGACCGTCGTGGAGTTTTATATGTTTAGTTAAATGGCCGTCAAGCAGACCGTCCATCACCTTCGCTATAATCGTAGCCAAAGAGATAGGCCTATAATTTAACCTATCTGAGACATCACCGGTCTTATTTTTTACTATAGGGACAACAATAGTAAATATGAGAGCGTCAGGTAAGTAGGAGTGGCTAATACACAGATTAAAAAACAAAGCTAGAACCCTAGGCAAGTGTGCCCAGCATGCCGTAGGTGCTCAATGCTGAGGCCTCCCCAAAGATTTCCAGAATTGTCATCCGTTATGTATTGCGTTATCTGCACCCAGGGACACTCACAAGATCATTGGTCCATTTTGTACAGGACCTGCCAACGCTGCGTCTTCCGGTCCCTGGTCGCCACTCGAGAACCTTTTTGCCCTGACAATTGTCGAATAGTTTCTATTGAAACCATAGAAAGTGTGACAAAACTTACTTCTAAAGGATAGTCTTCACAAAGCCACAGCGTAGCTCTAAACTTCTGGACTTTGGTGTTCACTTCTCTGGGCCTCCCAATATCTCTTTCGAGGGGTTCTCCTGCGAAGTATTCCTGCCACGTGACTGGTGCTAATGAACTAAGGTCTTCTCGTGATCGACTTGAGCGAGGAGTGTCTTCCTATAGTCACAAAAATGGCACTGTTTACAACATTTAATTTTCTTACTTTAATTGTAGCTTGAGAAGTTTTGTGTCGCACTATATAATATTTGGTCTGTGGACGTCACTCCTTGAACAGAGCGCGTATAGAGGTCATTGGATCCATAGCCTAGTAGTTTGAAATTGAAAAACGTCCTAAAGGAACGTTCAATCTAGTATCCAATCCAATTTGCAATTTGCAAAGTCTGGAAAGTTTCAGGAAACTTGGAAGACACCTCGTTAGGTGAGTTCCATGATTTTATTAGTATTCACAGAACATTTGATAAAAGCGTACAAGTAAATTAAGCTAGAGGCATTTCTCCTCTGTTATGTAAGAAAGTTTCCAGATCGCTTCACTAACATTAAGTTAAAGGATTACCCGGGCTAAAGACATCTTAGACACAAGATATTCGGGTCCTCGCTGTATTGGATGTCGCCGGGCACGTGCTCGGTGCGCGTCTGGGACACCAGCCCCACGTTGTCGTAGAGCAGTTACCTTGTCGGGAGTGAGTAGCGGAGTGGAGGGCAGGTCGGCGGAGGGCTCGGCCAGCGCCAGCAGCCCCGCCAGCGGCGCGCGCGGGGTGCGGCGAGCAGCGCCGGGTACATGCTCGGTGCGCGTCTGGGACACCAGCCCCACGTTGTCGTAGAGCAGTTACCTTGTCGGGAGTGAGTAGCGGAGTGGAGGGCAGGTCGGCGGAGGGCTCGGCCAGCGCCAGCAGCCCCGCCAGCGGCGCGCGCGGGGTGCGGCGAGCAGCGCCGGGTACATGCTCGGTGCGCGTCTGGGACACCAGCCCCACGTTGTCGTAGAGCAGTTACCTTGTCGGGAGTGAGTAGCGGAGTGGAGGGCAGGTCGGCGGAGGGCTCGGCCAGCGCCAGCAGCCCCGCCAGCGGCGCGCGCGGGGTGCGGCGAGCAGCGCCGGGTACATGCTCGGTGCGCGTCTGGGACACCAGCCCCACGTTGTCGTAGAGCAGTTACCTTGTCGGGAGTGAGTAGCGGAGTGGAGGGCAGGTCGGCGGAGGGCTCGGCCAGCGCCAGCAGCCCCGCCAGCGGCGCGCGCGGGGTGCGGCGAGCAGCGCCGGGTACATGCTCGGTGCGCGTCTGGGACACCAGCCCCACGTTGTCGTAGAGCAGTTACCTTGTCGGGAGTGAGTAGCGGAGTGGAGGGCAGGTCGGCGGAGGGCTCGGCCAGCGCCAGCAGCCCCGCCAGCGGCGCGCGCGGGGTGCGGCGAGCAGCGCCGGGTACATGCTCGGTGCGCGTCTGGGACACCAGCCCCACGTTGTCGTAGAGCAGTTACCTTGTCGGGAGTGAGTAGCGGAGTGGAGGGCAGGTCGGCGGAGGGCTCGGCCAGCGCCAGCAGCCCCGCCAGCGGCGCGCGCGGGGTGCGGCGAGCAGCGCCGGGTACATGCTCGGTGCGCGTCTTGGACACCAGCTCCACGTTGTTGGCGCTGAACACCTTACACTCGTACCCATTCACAGGCTCGGTTTTGTCCTGACGCCACCCCCAGATACCACATTTATTTCTGAAAACAACAAAAGCTGAACAGATTTTTTCGGTATATTTATTGATCTGCCATCGCATCGGGTTACATTTTGTCAGATATTAGGTACCTATTGAAAGTTATTTTCTACAAGAAAACAAAGTTGTAAATATTCGTCTTGAAATTAATTACGTGAGCGCAGCGAACCTTCTTTGTGGAAGAGGAAGCATGAAGAGGACATTTATATTGTAGGGGCTCTAGACAATCAATGGTGCTAGATGTGCTTTGTGTACGTGAATTGCATATTTGCAAAGATCATCATATCAGCCGAAATTCGTCCACTACTGAAACAAGGCTTCCCCCAATCCAGCAGACCCTCACAGTTTGGTCCATCTTGTTGAGAGCCTGCCCTCGTGGTCACCATTCAAGAACCTATCTGCCCCAGCGACCAGCGGTCGGATAGTGCCCCGCGATATTAATATTGTATTATGTAGTGCGGGGGTTGTCTTAAAAAAAGAACGAGATAATGTTATATTACGACGTTAAGCTTGACGAACTTTTGATCTGGTATCAGCTTAGAACAGTAAAGCAGTTGAATCAGCAAAAGCGATCAATTCACCTTCCAAGTATAGATTGACACGGATCATTAACGTAACAATGTGGGGTCGAGTATACACCCTTGTGGCATGACTTACTTCACAAATAGCTCATCGTTATCCACCTATGAATTTACCAGTTTCCTGGCAGTAACGTAGTTTAAAAGATAGTCTTCTAACACTCAAAAGCAAAATTTTCTGGCTTGCATATCAATATTGGGGAGATAACGTGTCAAACGCTTTCACCAAGTGTAAATACTTGGCCAGCGTTTTCTTTTTGCTGATTAGGGATGAAGTAATAGTCTGCTGTACAAGTGTAACATAAATTGTGCAACATGTAGAATAAGTTCCCATACTAGAATAACGAACAGCTGAACCATTTTGTCTATGACAAATAGACATGTCCATGAACACTCATATTTGTCTTGTGAGAGGATCAAACTTCGATCGGAAGGCAGATCAGTCACGGCACATTTGGAAACGTGTGTGTGTTATCCATAAACCGACTAAATTATAATTATACCGTTTTATAGCGCATTATTCAATGTTTAAAAAATTCGGGATATATCTCACAGCGCCGTCTAGCCCTAATTAAACAAAGCCTGTACTATGGATACTCGACAATGAATAGAAACACTTGTTATTATGATAAAAGAAATGGTTGTAATATTTACAAAACTATTCGATGTGCTGTACAGTTGCCACTAACCTCTCGAAGCTAATCTTGTCTGTATCTAAGTAGTTGATAGCTAGTGGCGCGGCCAATCGTTGCTCGATGACGTGCTGTGGGGGTGCGGGCCAGGAGCGGATGCCTTCCAGAGGCTCTAGATACTCGCACCACGAGGTACCCAGCTCGTGGTCCAGCTCCATGAAGCTGGCTGTGCGACCTACAAGGAAATATGGAGCATGGGATACACAGGGTTATTTGTAAAACACCAACAAACTCGCAGGACTAGATTGCTAACATCATAAGCAACAACTTTTGTTCTACGAGTTCGGACATAACTTAAGAAAAAAATGATTTTAATAGATTTTGCTGTACTGTCGTGACATTTGTAGGTCTATGTTTCATTCATAAACAAAGGACGACGCGCGAACGACGCTAAGCTCGCGTGTGCGCGTCTTTGCGATGCTCGTAAACTCATAAACATTTAAATAAATACTTATTTTTGTATGAAAATATAACAACTTATCAAAAGTTGTAGAATAAAAGTGGTTGGTAATGGTGTTGACTATCTAGTACTGCGACGTTGTTGGTGTTTTTTTTTTGGCAGGGTTTCAAATAAAAATTTCATCCCTATACAATTTATGTAATTCTTATGACACTTACCCTGTCCTCTAAATATGTACGTCCTGTCACCCCTCTGCCACCGATTGTTCTCGAAGCCGACGAGCGTTGTGTCCACCCGGACGTTACCGCCACGCTTGTACACTTTATACGTGTCAAAAGGACACATCCGGGACACCAGAGGTACTGGAAAACATAAAGTGACAGTTTCGCTCTGAAATTTTTGGTTGGACCGTGTTGACCTGCGGATAGACTTGGCGTATCTCTAATAATAATAATAATATCCTGGGACATTATTCATACACGGCCGTCTGATCCCAAACTAAGCAGAGCTTGTACTACGGAATCTATCTTGTTTCCGTAGTAGAGGCTCTGCTTAATTTGGGATCAGAGATAAGCTTTAGTATATGTAATATATCAGTTATCTAACTGATTATTATTTATCGTATGGGAAGTGGTTACCCTAGTGTCAGAGTTGTTCAAGCCACCAAGTGTGCCACTGATATGGCTTAACGACTGTTGTCTAATGATTACAACCGGGACCGCCAGCTTAACGTGCCCTCCGAGGCACGGTGACGCCCACAAATTAAACCACTTTGGCGGTCACCCATCTATGGGCTGACCGCGAGCCTAGCCGTTTAACCTCAATTTATCTATTACGTAGTTCGTTGATGTCCAGTGACTTTAGACCAGTCCCATCCCATTATGCCGTACGAAGCGCTTTGCTTCCTCCTTCATCATACGCACGGCTAAGCAGTGGAACACCCTCCCGATCGACGTGATTCCAGACTCACACAACATGGGTTTATTCAAGACTAGAGTTAACAGGTATCTTATGAGTACGCGCGGTCCACCTACAACCACATCTTCACTTACCATTAGGTGAGATCGAGGTGAAGCGCAAACCAATTCAGCATAAATAAGAAGAAAATCAGGTTGGTTGTCAAATTACCCTAGCTATTTACTGTTCTTCGCTTACCCCAACTTGTGAACTCCCACTTCATCTCGACATAGAAGTCAGGCGCCAGGCTAAGCCGCCGCAACAGGTCGGGTATACCACCAGACCGCAACACATGTCGCTGGTAGTCTCTTTTCGACAACACCAGTGAAAGGAGTTCAGGGTTACCAGTCGCTGTGGCTTCTTGGACCGCTGCAAAGGTAATTTCGATAATTTTCATTGTTGAATACACGTTGAATACAGATTCTTAAGTATTATATTGAGAAACGCCGTCCGGACCGATTATGGCATAACCCCTAAATGATAGGCAGAGTAACATTGTGGTGATCTTTATGGAAGCCTTTGTCCAGCAGTGGACGCCATTCGGCTGAGATTATGATGAATATTCAAATACATAAACGCAAATGGTGAGATCCATCAATGTGCGTTAGCGAAATGCATTCAAGATGAGCAAATTCCTCACGATATTTTCCTTATATGAGTAAGTTACATTGTGTGAATCATTTCACACAATTCATCGACAGATGGTATTTTTTTTAGAATTAGTCTCTTTATTATTGTCTTCTCATTATTTACTTTTAATTACTAATATTTATATCACCCTAAAAATAGAATTATATAATCAAATAACGTAATTGAGACAAAGGACATTTATTCCTAATTTTAATAATTAAACTTGCAATGCCTGCAAAAGGCCACTAAGAGCGAAATTTGTACTTATATTATTATTAGATAAGGACTGTACAACACATAGTCGCAAATAAACTTTTGACTTTGACTTATTTATTCATCATCATCATCATAACAGCTCTAAAGGGACAACCACTCCGATCCCCGCACAGACAACTATTAGATAGGATTCGAACCCGGAACACCGAGTGGCGAGGCGAGGCGATTGTCTTAACCTTACTTAAGTTTCCTTAACTAACTTTCCGATGGTCCAATTGTGCTCTAAGTCAGAACCTATTACACCTTAAAAATCCAATTAATTTCGACTATCTGCGGGCTATATGCGAGAAGATATTCGTCATTTTGTGTTGATAATCTCGTTGAAGCATGCCAGATAGACTCACACCAACCGGATGGCTTAAACCATTCGGATACAGAGACGGTAGTAAATTAAGGTATCCCGTTTCATTATATAATCTGACCTGTCCAGCCATCTTTCTCGCAGTTGACGTCAGCTCCTGCGTCAATGAGGACGCGTACTGACTCGAGGTGACCAAGCGTGACCGCCAGAAGCAGTGGCGTGCGACCTCTACAGTCTTTTGCCTCTAACTCTTCTAGTGTGTACTGAAACAAACAAAACGGTGATGAACCGCGCATAAAAAAGTATGGTATCCAACAAAGAAACTGACTGTTTGTGCTGTGCGGGAATCGAAACAGTCAGTTTCTGGCGGATGTACTGGCGTCTGTACATCCAGATTCAGAAGAACAATTTATTGGTCACAGTGGTCGCACAAACAAATAAAAATAGTTTACGATTTAACGATTGATTAAGTAATTTTTACCTTTATTTGTTGGAACGCCATTCACGAAAACGATGTTCGGCGACTTAACCGGTAGATCCCCAGGGCAGATATTAGTGTGCATGAACATGTCTGTTTACCCTGAGTCTGTGTGTATTTATCTTAATAAGTATGTATTTACAAAAGAAAATTAGTATATGTAATATATCAGTTATCTGGTTTCCATAGTACAAGCTCTGTCTGTTCAGGATCAGATGGCCATGTATGAATAATATCCCAGCATACTTTAAACATAAGCTAATGTGTTAAAAAGGTAGTACCAGCATACATTTTCGACTTTATAACGTTTAGAATAAAGATCAAATTTGATCAAACTATTTGTAACTGTATTGTGTTCAATTGGCATCGGTTAGTAAATTAGTGTGTAAATAGTGAGTAAAACTTGATTCCCCTGTATTTTGATACTCATAGCCTTCGATTTACTTGTAAGTCTTCATTGTAATGGGATTATTTTTGTGTTGTTAGGCTTCTTATCACCTTCAGACTTTAGTTTTTAATAGTTAATTTCATCATGGCAATTAGAAGAATTACCAAGTCGAAGTGTGGAAGTGGAAGCTATTAAACGCAGGCACAAACTTACAGGTTTAACTCACTCCAAAAAAAAGCTATCAAGGGCTACGACCGCAAAACTGCATTTAGCGCTAGAAAAACATTAATCATGGACATGGGGTTCCGCGGGTTGGGGATGGTACAGGGGGTCCCCCTTTGACCAGCCGTGGACGTCTTTCGGCTAATATGGTGATGATGATTAATTAACAAATTAGGCAGTAAATTAAAATAGGCCTTATGATTTTTGTTATGCAGGTAATTAGAAATTCAAATGGATACAGATGGAGGGTTTTAACATCTATCCAACAAGATCCATTCCCAGCTTTTATTTTCCCATACAAACATATTCTTAATCTTCTATGTATGTATATTTTAGGACAACAAACTCACTGCCATCTGATCCCAAACTATGCAGAGCTTGGTAAACATACTGATATATGTTTACAGGACCTCCAACAGAGGATACACAGAACACATCATGACAGCCAAAGTACGTCCACTGCTGGACGAAAGCCTCCCAAAGAATGGGGTGATATGCCATATATAATGGTTGGCGATCGCAGTTTGATGGTCATAGTTCACAGAAGAATGCCGCTGCCCGTTCTCTGGTAAGGATTCCCTCGGTCGATTTCTACGCCCTCACAGGATGAGATAGAGTGATGCTATTCTATGCCGTACCACACAACACAATGAATTCATAAAAAAATGACACCCAGACACAGAACAAATAATCATCGGATGGGGAATCGAGCCCACTACCTTTGCCTTAAGTAGACAGGGTCAGGGAAATGACAAATCCAATATTTTTTTTACAAAATTAGATATTGGAAGGATATAGGTAGTTATTTATATCCAAAAATCATATACCAATCTATTTGATAACCTCTGAAATTAATTAAATCATGGTGGTGGTTTATAAATGTAGGTATTAGGGATGTTGCGAATATTCGCATCTGCATCCGCAATTGCGGAACTTCCGCATCAATTCAGACATCCGCAACCACTTTCGCATCCGGATTAATCGATGCCGAGTTGGATGCGGATGTCGCACAAGTTGCTACAAAAATGGAATTGGGTGGGGCCGGTGATCGGCGCGTGCTCATTGACCAATAGGAGCGAAGTTTCGTGTGATGAAGTTTTGACGCGTTTGTTATTATATATCATTTGTTTACCGTAAATTAAACATTACGTATTGCGCTTCGTTTATCGTAAACAGCGAGCATTGTTGGTTAAGGGAAATTTAGTTGGTGAAAATTCTCGAAAATGGTGGGGCGTCCACCGAGAATAATTAAAACTATTATCACAAATAGCTCGCACATTTTTGCCGTCACCAACAGGCAGTGTTCCAAGTGGACAATTATTCAGTAGTACGGGTTTGATTTAAGATCCTCTGCGTGATAGACTTGACCCTGAAAAAGCGGCAATATTGCTTTTTATAGAATATAATGCTCCGATTTTTAATCTCTACTACTAATTAATAAAAATATGAAAAACCATTCTACTATTGTTACTTTATTTTAGTACCTATATATTTTTTGTAAAAAAAAACCATCCATATCCGCATCCGCATCCGCATCTGCAGATGTGAATGCAAAAAAATCCGCATTCGTATCCGCGGATGTGAAAAAATTTGCATCCGCAACATCCCTAGTATGTATGTGTGTATTTTGTTTATTGTTGATTCCGACTGCCTCCACGCATCTGCCTACAACCATAATACTATTTGGTATTTTTACTGATTAATTTCCTTCTTTCGTTTGTTGGCCTTTTTTTACGTGGTGGAAATGCCGTCGCACGTTGTGTAGGGCCCGAACCCACTAAAACCTCCACGGTAGCCAGCCTCACAGTGCTTGTAGCGAGGGCTCTGGGTACTCTTGAACGATCTCGCCAGAACCCCCGCTGTACACTGAGCGTCCGCGGGACTCTCACCCGAGGAGGGGAGGGGACCGAAAGCTTCCGCGCGCTGGTGCTTGCTGCCCAGCACGCACAAGCGCGTTTAAGCAACCTGAGCTACAGCAGGTTTCCTCTTCCCTAGACCGCTTATGCGAGACGATTCGTTTGTTGGTCTATCGTAAACTCGACATTGACGAAATTGAGATGGTTATCTCTCAAGTGCCACAATTAAAAATTCAAGTTAAAGAAAGCTAATATTATGTAATATTTTTTTTTAATCCTGTCAACTGCAAACTCAAATCTACAAAATGAAAAAAATCAACACAATTTGTAGGAGGAAATAAGAAAATACGTAACCTTGATTTCAATGACTATAATAATAATAATGCTATATTTGCAATATGAAGTGTCTATACTATAATAAATTAGTTTCTACTGAATAGTGGTACAACCGTGAGTCAGAGGGAACAAACACCTCTCTCCCGTGCTAGGAATTAACCTGTGTTACGAGCAGAGAGGGGCTCACCCCGACTCGGCTCTGTACCTAAAGGCATGATGTACAAATATGTGATGGTAGATCAGTAGATAACTATGATTTTCTTTTACAAACTGAATTTCCTCTATGATATAACACTCAAATAGAAAGTGCACATACCAAATACATTATGACTGTATTTTACTGAATAATATCAATAAGTACTACAAACACGTTAACCATGACTCCTTACTCATAAGAGACCCGACTGTTTTAGTTAGTTAGTTCTAATGTTAAGTAGGTCATGAACTTTGTATACAGGGTTACAGGTTAAGTCGACCTAGATCCTTTAAGAGGTGATAGTTTCCATAATTCCCGACTGATTTGTCTATGAAACACCGTACCCCAAACTTAACCGTTTTCAAGATATTGGACTTTGAAGCTTTTTTGAAAAAAAAAACGGTTTTACATCTATTGGCCTATATTTTTTTGGGTTTTTTGCCTCTAATTTATTTGTGTTTCCGATTTTGTGTAGTAGATAAGTTGCTTTATTATTCTCAACACTAAAATAGCAGTTCACTGAACTGACTGGGTCGTAGTAGACGATTGATAGTTATAAATTGAAATAAATTCGTAAAAAATAATTTTTCTTTCTGTAATAATAAAAAAAAAGTCTATGACAGTTATGCTGCAGATGTGCTTAAAAATATCTACATTTCATCAGCTATCCAACAAGGTATAACAAGCTAGGGTATTATTATAATTCTTAGAAAAAAACTTCGATGAAAGGCTCTCGGGTAGTAGTAGTAGTAAAGATAACGTGTTTCCTTGCGTTACTTGTTGCGCCTATTGTTCTTCATGGGACTGCTGTGCGTGCAAGCGAGATATCATACAATGTAATTAGGTGTGAGCGAGAAAAAAAAACCACAGCCATTTTGTTGTTATTGTTTGGTTAGTCTGCTTACGCGATTCGTCTGTAGTAGATGCGATTCTTAGTGCTCTTGGTTTTTCATTCGACTTGGCTTGGATTTCTGGACTGTTTCTTTCAAATCGTGACTGTGCTTGCAAACTGGACTATTGATTTGTGCTTCTGATTTGGAACTGTTGAAGATGACGACCTACACGAACGAGGAATATGCTGATATTTTGATTTGTTATGGGTACTGCAATTGTGTATCCGCACGAGCTCGTGATGAATACATATCACGTTACCCAGGCCGCCGAGTACCGGATGTTAGTGTCTTTGACGGAGTTTATCGACGACTTCGAGAGACTGGCTGTTTCGAGGCGACGAACAGACTTGGGTAGACCACGTGTCAATGATGATGATGAAGAGCAAGGCAATGAAATAGTTCGACGGTTTAGATTGGATCCAACTACTTCGACCAATATTGTTGCCCGAGAACTTGGACTCTCGCAGTGGAAAGTATGGTTTACGGTGAATACTGCCGGCCTCTATCCTTATCATTACACGCCGGTACACACCATCGAAGAAGGAGATCCTGTGAGGAGGTTGGATTTCTGCAGATTCATGCTCAATGCAGATTTAGAAGATCCATCATTTTTTAAAAAGATCTTGTGGACAGACGAGTCCAAATTTGATAAAGACGGCATAACCAATTACCACAATGTTCATTATTGGGCCCCAAAAGTTCAAAGAAATCCCAATAAGAAGTGGCCAAAGGCATCACAAAGACGATTCAGTTTGAATGTATGGATGGGAATCATATCAAACCATTTGATTGGGCCTTACTTTCTTCCCGACAATTTAAATGGAGAACATTATGAAAACTTTTTAAGAGAAGATTTATCCGACTTACTAGACGACGTACCACTCTATCTCATTCGTGATATGTGGTTTCAACATGACGGTTGTCCTGCACACTACAGGAGAAGTGTCAGAGAATGGCTAGACACTAATTATCCTAATAAGTGGATCGGAAGAGGTGGACCCATACCGTGGCCAGCTAGAAGTCCAGACCTGACCCCCATGGATTTTTATGTGTGGGGACACATGAAGAGTTTGGTGTACAACGAACCTAATCCAATCACATCTGTTGATGTTTTGAGACAGAGAATAATCGATGCGGCAAATGAAATAAGAAGGGGTTTAACAACTGGTGTAGTAAAGAGTGGATTAAGACACAGAATGAGAATATGTGTGCGAAACAGAGGCGGCCATGTGGAACATGAATCATGACTTTCTGTAAAAATAGCAGTAATAGATGTCATTTTGTACCTATTTGGATTGTTTTATTTTGTTTTCTGACCCGTGATAAATTAGTACTGTTATCTTTACTACTACCCGAGAGCCTTTCATCGAAGTTTTTTACTAAGAATTCTGATAATAACCTAGCTTGTTATACCTTGTTGGATAGCTGATGAAATGTAGATATTTTTAAGCACATCTGCAGCATAACTGTCATAGACTTTTCTTTTATTATTTCAGAAAGAAAAAATATTTTTTGACGAATTTATTTCAATTTATAACTATCAATCGTCTACTACGACCCAGTCAGTTCAGTGAACTGCTATTTTAGTGTTGAGAATAATAAAACAACTTATCTACTACACAAAAATTGCAAACACACGCAGTTAGAGGCAAAACCCTCAAAAAAATATAGGCCAATAGTCATAAAACCGATTTTATCTCAAAAAACCTTCAAAGTCCAGTATTTTGAAAACAGTTAAGTTTGGGGTATGGTGTTTTATAGACAAATCAGTCAGAAATTATAGAAACTACAACCTCTTAAAGGATCTAGGTCGACTTAACCTGTAAGCCTGTATAGAAACATAACAGACACAAAACTGTGTCACTTCTAATTATAGATTACTTGTGACATGACATGACATGTCCAATATAAATACATACTTATCCGCTTGAAGCCTAGGCGCGCGCAAAAAAAAATCCTCGAAGCCCAGCCGATAACGTCACCGGCCCGCGTGAAGTGTCGAGCTTACAAAAAAAATTTTTACGACGCAGATTGCGGCCTGCTGTTGTTGAAGTGGTGTTTTTGTTTGAGTTAAAAAGTCAAGCTTGTAAATGGTATCAGAATTTATTGCGGACGTCCTATTTGAAATATAATACTTGACTGTGAATGTAAGTAATACGTAAAAAATCATCATTTGCGACTTAAAAAATATTTATTTTGTTAAATAGAGCAATCATTCGATTACTAGGCTATTGAAATTATTCTAAAGGTATTATTAAATGGAAATAAAAATAATACTTTTACTTAATAGTAGAAAAATATTTATTTAGAGGCTTACAAAGTTTGCACAGATTTCATACAGGAAGTATTTTTTTCACCCAAACTTAAATACTTAATTAATAATAAATGCTTTTAGACAGACCAAAAATATAATTACTAATTAAAACCTAGATTCATATTGGAATGTATTTAAAAAAATCGTGGCTCTAAGTTAAATATTCCCACTAAAATATGAAAGTGATTGAAAGGTGTAGCGTTTTCAAAAAACCACACGGTAGGTTTCTCAAAAAAATTTGTTCAGCAAAATTAAGGTACATAGAATAGTATATAAATAACTATTTACGTCAAAAAAATACCTTTTCAACGATATATCACACTTACTATTTGATCCCTGTTTAAAAATATTGCAAGTAAAATTAAAATCGCAAGTGTATGTATTCATGTTATTTGTACAGACGCCAGCACATCAAGCTACCCCAATGTGTCAAATTTCCCCAATTTAAACTGAACCTTATACTTATATGATAAAGTTGAAAATCTATTAAAGAAATTTGACAGATCGGGATAGCTGGATGTGCTGGCGACTGTACATCGGGCGGTCGCAGCCATTTTGTTTTATTACGTATGGGCCGGCAAGTTTTGTTATGTTTAATCTTCTCATGATGTTAACTCAAATGATGTTATTTATTTAATTTTATATCGAACAATAGTTACTCTTTCCAAATAAATATTAATCATGACGTTTTACACAGAATTGTGAACACGGTAAGCAATTACATTTATGAGATGGTCAGTTGCACTAGACATGTATTGAAAAACTTACCAATAATAAAAAAAGTAAACACTTTACACTGCAATCCTTTTTCACAATAGCACTTTATTAAATATTTAAATGAAAAAACACACAAACTAACCAAATAAACGTATTAAAGTAATTAAAACACGTATTCAAACGAAGTATACGGCGGGCATACGCGACGCTGACTATCGTAAACAAACACTGGACTTTAACTTTTTTTTTGTTATACTTCGCGTTCCCGTGTACAGCTTGATAAAAGTTTTTAACAAGGCCAATTCATGTAGAATGAGATAAAAATATTAGAAAAAAGGTGTGTTTGAAAGAGAAAAAGATAATAATGTTTGTTTCAACGAATATCTAACTGCGACAAAAAAAGGGACAAAACAGACGTTCGGGCTTCTACTGTTGACAGCAAAAAGGGACATTAGTCACATTTGGGCTTCAACCGGTTATATAGATAATTACATCCAGACAGAGAAAAAACAAACATGTTCATGCACACAAATAATATCTGTTCTGGGTGAGAATCGAAACGACAACCGGTTGCGGCGTGAAAGGCACGGATTTTTTTTTTATTTGGTGGGCTAATTAGCTTCCGACAACTCAATGCTGCTAAAGGCAAGGGTTTACCAACCACGCCAACCGGCCAAAAAAGAATGTATACATATTTATATCCAAATAATACATAGACTATAATTTATAAAGTTTAACAGTAAAAGTAAAACTGCGGGGCACAGCTAGTATTATATACAACGTGTAACAGAAAGAGTGAACGTAACTTAAGGGGCATATACGGTCTCCTTAAGCCTACCTATACACAAAATCTCATACCGAAATACCATCATTTTAATCTTGATCGTAAAATAATGTACCGTTCAATATATCGACAAGTATTTTAACAACTAACACAGCACAGCTGATTCTGATTTACGCTAAAAATTGTTTGACATACCTCTGCGTTTCTATGCACGCCTGGTAGTTTGATTCCGATTACACTCACTACACATATTTTGTTTTAATTTCGAGTTATGTTTTAATTTATAGCACTGCTGAATAGCTATTGGATACTTTACATCGTATAGGTGCTTACGTGATACACAAACACATTAGGAGAATCTTTTTATAGTTTTAACTTCTAGTTGTCATCGACACGCTAAGAAGAAGAAGAACTTCTAGTTGAAGTTGTTTTCAGTACTGATGGAAGAATTTCATTATTTCACTTTCGACGATGGAACACGATGGAATAGAAAGTGCCCCTGCACTTTCTATTCCATCACTCTCATGATCCGATGGGACGACTAGCGATACGACCGGAAAGAGGTCAGGCACAGGAACGACGGCTTTACGTGCTCTCCGAGGCACGGGGGTGTAATACCGTCAACTCCCAGACTTCGGGCTGATACTGAGAAATTTCTTTTTACGGAAAAATTCCATAATCACTTTTTGGCCCGACCCGGGATTTGAACCCAGGACTTCATTACCTGCAGTTGAACACGCTACCGCTAGACCAATGAGTTATACACGAACACATTCAAATGGCGCGGCGCGTGGTGGCGGCATATTTGAGTCACTCAAAGGCGCGGCTAGCTTTGATGAATATTAAAAAATATTTAACCATTTATTATTTACCTACATCAACCCTTTGTATTCGCCGCCGTATTAGAGTTCCTTGCGACTTGTTCATATGAGCCTAGTACATTATTCATATTTTTTCGTAATTTATCAGTAGTCGTACCGCGTGTGTGTGTTATCTGGTTAGTTTGTATGGTTAATAATTAAGTACCTATTCGTTTCCGGCTAGATTAAATTCACATACTGAAAGAAAAATTTAATATTCTTACTATTTAACGCACAAAAAAAATATCTACAGTTATAAGTCAACTAAATTATTTATTTCTCCTAGATCCAACATCTTGCGGAATATAAATTTAAATTAAGTGATTTTTCCTAGATATCAAATTTTTATGAATGATTTTTAAAGATAAAGATATTTTATTTCGCAAGTTAAAATGTCGTTACAGGGAACGTTTAAAAATTAGAGCAAAAATTCAGTTAAACATTTGATTGAATCTTAAAATAGACACGTGTAGTCGTGTAATAAATTATGTGACTGTACAGAACCACACTTTTTATTTACAGTCTAAGTAGTACCCAAAGAGTTCGCGGTAAGGTTCATTACCCTTCCAGCTGAGTTTTGCTAGTGTTGTTCATAATGTCGGTAATCTTACTTCTTGATTTAGGTTGTCGATAGAAAAATAAATTACTAGTTGAATAAAAAAATGATTATTTCTGTTTGAAGTTTCGTCCATAGGTAGCCGTCCTGATACCCTAAAACCCCCTTAAGTTACGTTCACACTTTCTGTTACACATTGTATATATTTATATTATATTATACATTTAAGTACCTAGAACAACACTACCTACAAAAAACAGTTTGTGAAATACCTACATAATTGTAGTTGACGATCCAGGCAACTTTAGACAATACACCATGAGGACCAGAGGTCCAGAAATTGCCAGAGCCAATCTCGAGGTTTAGTAATGAAATAAATCTACATCTAGGTACAGGAGGTGCCCTCAGAGCTCAATAGAGGGAACCTTCTCGCTAACTTTAGGTTCCATTAATAGGGTAATTAGGTCATTTCAGATGTTTATTATTAGATAATTATGATAGATCTACTTATTACTGATATACTATGGACAATATATTGATATATTTTTTTTTTTTTTTTAAACTTAGCTATCTTTTAATTTATGAGTAAATGCAGTTTAGATTAGACCTTATGGTTAGGTCTTAGGTTTTATATAGTTAAAACCTAATTGTTTGCGGCCGTCGAAATATAGGTGAGGCAAATCACCTATATTTCGACGGCCGCAAAGAACAAACGGTCATCTACAAAATCACTAGTTTCCAGGAGAACGTTTTTAACGCGAAAATGTAAT
Organism: Pseudoips prasinana; assembly: GCA_951640165.1. Classification (NCBI taxonomy): domain Eukaryota; kingdom Metazoa; phylum Arthropoda; class Insecta; order Lepidoptera; family Nolidae; genus Pseudoips; species Pseudoips prasinana. The sequence continues at coordinate 7,329,457 of OX621259.1, read as the reverse complement.
AACTCCTACAAATTTATAGGAAACTTCTTCAATTTTGGAATAGTTAATTAATACGGCATTTCAAACCAAATAGTGATGGTCATTAATTGATACTATATATTTTTGTCGAAATATTTCAGATGTCGTTATCTACTTTGCACAAAATATATAACTAACTGAGTCACTGAGTCAACTGCCATATGTCCGCTTCTACTTAGGACTTTTAAATTATTGTTTTTCATACAATTTTACCTCAAAAATTTGATAATACTATTCCTTTCAGTAATATAATTTTTAACTATGTTTTAAATAAAGGCTACTTACAATGTAACATCACAATATCGTAGTTGCCTCAATTTACTGCATAATTCTAAAGGTGTAAATAGCAATATTGCAGATAAACTATATTTATGTAAAGGTTTTGAGGGGAAATAATAAGTGATTCTTATTACGATTTATTTTTAATGATGTCATAGTACAATATTGACAAAGATAATCATAATTCTGTAGAGGTAGATACCGTCTTCAAAATGCAATTAAATAATTAAGTCTTATAAGAACTAGAATCTTACATAGTCATGGAACCCAAATGAAAACAATACGTACATTTTGCTATTGTTATCACATTAATCAATATAACAAAATAAGCAAAAATAATTGCTTACCTTTTTATTAAAAAAGTAATTAAGTTATTTATATGTAATCTAATCAGTAACTTAATGGCCAGTTTGAGCTCAGCCTCCTCAATAAACATTAGCTACAACAAACAGCAACAAATATTAGCTACAATATAATACAAGTTAGTTCAAGCAATTACAGGCAATTACAGGCAGAACTCGTTCTTAATCAGGGCGAGCCGTACATTTAACACTGCAAGTCAGAGAGTCGACATCGACCTCTTTCACTCAAGTGCTTCAAGCATAAAGAGAAAGATGTGTAATGATTTTATGATTAATAGCGGCTAATTTAATTAATTAATAGTCTTAGCATAATTAATATCAGAATTTATAACATAGTAGATATGCTTGTGAGGATACCCTAAAAACACTAATTGCCTTTGTATAAATTATGTTTTATGAAGTTATTCGTGAAAACTTTTAATTGGCCATCTCTTTTTTATTAATCTTAAATAATTGTAACCTATTAGCTGTAAGTTTTCGAAATTTGAAAATAAAATAAAATAAAATAAAATAAATATAATTATTAAACAACATAAATCTATGTTTAGTAGGAAACCTATCAAAATATCCTAATCAAAATTTAAATAATATCACAATAGTTACTGCAGTTACATTCTTTAATATCTAGTGTAAAACTATCAACTTAGTTAATAAAAAAATCGGTAGTATCTTCATCGGTTGTAGTAATATCAATAGTTGTATGCTTTAAATTCTTATAAAAATCGTTGTACCTTGAAGGAATTAAATTCTGCTCGCAAAGTGAAATCAAATCTTCATATTTAGTTGATGTTATTGGTATAAGGGTATTGGTATAAGCATTGTTTAGTGGTACGATATAATTTCGCTTGTTTATTAGCGGTATTTGCTCGAAGAGAGCAGTCTATTTTCATTGTTTGAGTCGCATTTAAATCATATTTGTAATGAATTACATATGGCTCAGTTGGGGTACTTTAACTTCTCTTACTTGATTCCATTTAACCTTTTCATTGTTAACATTTTTGACTCATGTATATTGATTTGTGGCAGATTTAAATTCTAAAATATCCGGCGACACTTCAATCACTTCGACACTTCAATCACTTCGTAAGGCTCTCCCCTTACTTTGCACCATCTTACACAAGTGTACCATTCTTGAGGCGTCTATATTAATTTCCTTTTAGAAGACCGTTCAATTAGGGCATGCACACTGTCAACCTCTTGCTGAGTTTGCCCTTTTTCGAGAAATCTATGACATAAATTCAACATGATATTTTTGCAGCATACATATACATTTAAAATACTGAGCAATTGCGATTCTGGCCGCCACAATTATCAAACCATAAACGTATGTCTTTGATGCCCTTCTCTGCAACTTTTTCTATATAATTGTACAGACAGCTGGCCACTTCGACGGAACTTCGTTTTGCCGTAGTCTCACCCCACTTATAGCATATTCCTTTTGTTTTGTCCCATGTCAAACATTATGAAGTTAAATACTGGTAATTTGTGCTTATAGTAAAAAGAAAGAAGATTTTTTGAAAATCAAAAGATGCAATTGAAACTTCTCTTGGCTTACACTGTGCGAGATTCTTATCCTCAGACTTTAGTGATCTTACGATATTTTTTATATGATTCATAAAGTCAACATTTTCTTTATCAGCATTATTATATTTATTTTTATTAGCAGTGCAGATATTCCATGCGTCCTTTTTAGGAATGAAAAATCCTATATTCAAGTTCGAGTTTACTATGTCCCTATATTGTCTGAGTGTGCTTACTTTGTCGTCAATATTATTTAGAGCAGTCCACTCGTGGTACATTTTAAACATTTTGACAAAGTTCAAGGTAAATCTTGTTAGAATCTTTTCGAGTGTAATGTGATTCAAAGGGGCGAAATGATTTCACATGGTCACATACACCTTTGATAATGGCTTCCGTCAAAACCATATTTTTATTTGAATGTAAATGTGTTCGTTTTTGGGCCAAATGTAACAATAATTTATGTCTTCTATTAAACATGTTTATTATAATGTATTAACACAAAAAGTAAACGTAACAAAATTTCAGGTTTCAGCAATAAATAAATCCGCAAGCAAAAATCCTCCCGTGGCGAAACGGCCATGTGGCTGATATCTTTGTTTATTTCATACGACGCGCCGAATTGCACGACGCACACACGGATACCTGTAAATATGCGTGTGTACTTCGTTATTTTGTAAAAAAAACATGTTGTTGACTGATGACTTTATTTACACGAATAAATATAGATAAAAAATAGGAACTTTTATAAAAAAAAAATATCACTTGATAAAGTAAATAATTTTAGATTCAAATATGTAAAAAAGTGAAATTCGCTAAAATGTAGTCGTCTTTTTGTTCTTTGCTGCCGTCGATTTATAACACATAAGAAGTTCAGAAACTTCTAGATTTAGGAGTTATGACCTAAACAAGATATTTAGGTGTAACTAGCTCTTATCAAAATAGAGATCACACTAATATTATAAAGGCTAAAGTTTGTGAGTGTGTATGTTTATTACTTCTTCACATCCAGAAGGCTTCACGTCTAAATGGCTGAAGTGATTTTAATAAATTTTGTTATGGAGTTAGCAGACACCCTGGTTTAACACATAGGCTATAATTTATGAAGTATAACACGGGTAAAACCGCAGGGCACAGCTAGTATCTTATAAAGATGGGTTAGGAATTATTGGGGCAAGTTCTAATCGTAAAATATCTAAATAAAAATCAATTGCTGCCATCTCATGGCCATCAAATATGACCCATCATCAGTTCAGAACAACTTAAATGATTTGACACTCTTTTTATTATTTTTTGATTTTGAAATTGGGTAATTTTGAACTCAAGGATTGTATGAAAGAAATATTTTCAATATAATAATAATATCTTGGGACATTATTTACACACAACCATCTGATCCAAAACTAAGTGGAGCTTGTACTATGCAAAACAGATAACTGATATACTACATATAATACTTTTCTTTTGTAAATACATACTTCCACCCAGACTAAGGACAAACCAGACATATTTATGCACACAAATATCTGTCCTGGGTGGGAATTGAACCCACAACAAAAACCGGCCAAGTGCGAGTCGGACTGGCACATGAAGGGTTCCGTACCATTATCTATAGAAATGCGCAAAAAATTCATGTTTGTGGTATGGGAGCTTAAATATTGATTTTATTTGTTTTTTAGTATTTGTTGTTATAGCGGCAACAGAAATACATCATCTGTGAACATTTCAACTGTCTAACCATCACGGTTCATGAGATACAGCCTAGTGACAGACAGACAGACAGTGAAGTCTTAGTAATAGGATCCCGTTTTACCCTTTGGGTAAGTAAGTAAAATGAGCAACTTTATAGTCTTCTGATAATGAATCCATATCCATATTAAGTAAATTTTAAGCATTATAATATACAATTACAATGTGAGCAAAGACTAACCATTCATATCTGTCACATAAGAAAAAAAGTAACAGAAATGCAAATTTTGCTTTTTGCTTGCCAAATAATGAATCTAAACACAGATAAACAAAGACAAAAATAAAGATTATGATTAAATTTAGAAAAGTGAATCTTTCTATGTTAATAATACATTTTAAACTACTTAGCTGATTACATAAAAAACCCTTACAACACATAATTTTTAAAACAAATTGTTGTATTTTAATGCTTATGATTATAACAAGTACCTATATTTATTTAGACTTAAACTAAATTGTCAATTTTAATTTAGTATTATACATAATTACAGTACTACAGGGACATTATTTGTATGAGACAGAATCAGTTCAATTTTTGTGTTTTTCTTTTAAAGTGATCTTTTCATATTTAATTATAACTATAATGCTTTTAATTACATACTTACTACTAAAATTTGGAATAAAAAATTATCTACCTAGTTACAAAATTGTCATTATTAAAGTTGGGCCAACAGTAAAAATATATTTTTTTAATATTAAAAAAACTATGTTTATCAGTTGTCAGGTTTCAATAGTACGTGCTCTGACTAGTTTTGGATCAGATGGCAGTGTGTTAGTTGGCCCAATATATTTATTTATACTTATTTATATTTATTTATGAGGAATGTAGTTGAATTACTTCAAACAGAACTATATATGACACCCTCAATACTAAAATGGGGTTTCAACTATTGAGTGGATGATGAATTTTTGAAGAAACATAGTCTCGAAACATCTGCATTAACTTAGCTTCCATTAGGGAATTAGTTCACCTTACCTATAGGAGACCGTAATAAGGGCATCTAAACACGCTTAATACTTGAAAGTAAACTTTTCTCTGTGTATCAAGTTAAGAAATCAGGCAGGCCATGGCAATACCATAAAGAAATGCCAATCTAATTAAAGTGTCACGTATAAATGATTCATAATCTCAATGATAATGAACTTGGCTTACACACACTGGCATAATATACGATTTCCAACAGCTAATCCCGGCTAATCCCGAACATAACCTCTAAGGTTGTTGGGCTTTTAAATACAGACACAAAAGGTACATAATAGAACATGTTTTACCTTATTTGAGTCCAAGGAACTCTTCAATTCTTCATGCTGGTTATTCCACACCAACCAATGTATCGGGTAGCGTCTCACAACATCTTCCGCAGTTGCCATTATGTATGTACATAAAATTAAATTACTACAATAAATAGCACAACAGTCTATCCTACACACATATCAGTACCTAATTATCAGTAGTCACAGTCACTGCGTTAATTAATTGCAATTAAAATACAAAAATACGCTAATTTCGCACTCGGTACGGAAAATGTCAACTAAAATTAGTGTAGCCCATGGATGAAGCCTGTCAATCGGTAAAACAAGTAATTCGATTATAAACTATATACCTACACAAACCAGCATACATTTAGTACAAGATCACAGTATTGATATAACATATCATTGACACCGATTTCTTAAATTTATCAGCACAATAATTAATTAGCATATTGTTGTTTACATTTAGTAAATATTATCGATATCACGTGCAGTAATAGTGGCTGTGGCACCACTAGCGTTTCATATACAACGTGTAACAGAAAGAGTGAACGTAACTTAAGGGGCATATACGGTCTCCTTAAGCCTACCTATACACAAAATCTCATACCGAAATACCATCATTTTAATCTTGATCGTAAAATAATATGCCGTTCAATATATCGACAAGTATTTTTATCGATATAACGAACATCCGTACTAACACAGCACAGCTGATTCTGATTTACGCTAGAAATTGTTTGACATACCTCTGTGTTTCTATGCACGCCTGGTAGTTTGATTCCGATTGCACTCACTACACATATTTTGTTTTATTTTCGAGTTATGTTTTTATTTATAGCACTGCTGAATAGCTATTGGATACTTTACATCGTATAAGTACGTGATACACAAACACATTACGAGATCCTTTTTATAGTTAACTTCTAGTTGAAGTTGTTCACTAAAATCTGCACCGACACCGAAAGCTTAACTATAAGACTTGCCAACTAACACGAGCCTCTCTCATGTACATAGAATCGTAAAGCTTTCATGTTTCTTAGTTATAAAGAGGCGTGGCCTCCATCGCGACACTGTACCCTTCACGACATAGGTTCCTCGTAATTAAACAGCCTTAAATTCTGTGACCTATGAATCCTCATCATCACAAAGTGCACGTCTGAGGCTATTCTTTCATAGATGAATGCACGAAATTTTCCAAATTATTACGATCACTAAACGACATAGTTAAGGATTTCGCGGAACACTTTACTCATTACTAAACGACATTTTAGACGATTTAGTAACTAAACACGACCTAAATAGACAGCAGTTTACGAACAACTGATGATTTTAATATTTTTATTAAATAAATGAAATTGCACAATATTTGATGAATTTGGCGGCTTTCTTCGAACGCGGCCCCTTTGGAGGCGTCTTTGAGTCCACTCAAAAGAGCCGCCTAGGTATCGACGACGCGCGCGGCTCGCTTACATGAATATTAAAAGATATTTAACCGTTTATTATTTACCTACATCAACTCTTTGATTTTGCCGCCATAGTAGTGTAACTTTGGATATAATCAGGACGGAATTTGAAGTGTCCCCTACTGTTCATATGAGCCTAGTACATTATTCATATTTTTTTATTTGTATGTATTGTATGAATGATTAATATGTCGTTACAGGGAACCTTTAAAATTTAGAGTGTATCACTCCAAATTGTAAAGTGCCCCTGCACTTTCTATTCCATCACTCTCGATACGACCGGAAAGAGGTCAGGCACAGGAACGACGGCTTTACGTGCTCTCCGAGGCATGGGGGTGTAATATCGTCAACTCCCAGACTTCGGGCTGATACTGAGAAATTTCTTTTTACGGAAAAATCCCATAATCACTTTTTGGCCCGACCCGGGAATTGAACCCAGGACTTCATTATTCCCATAATTACCTTTTGGCCCGACCCGGGATTTGATCCCAGGACTTTATTATCTGCAGTTGAACACGCTACCGCTAGACCAATGAGTTATACACGAACACATTCAATGGCGCGGCGCGCGGTGGCGGCGTCTTTGAGTCTCTCAAAGATGCCGCCACGCGCGGGGCCCGCTTTGATGAATATTAAAAAATATTTAACCATTTATTATTTACCTACATCAATCCTTTGTATTCGCCGCCGTATTAGAGTTCCTTGCGACAAAATCAGGACGGAATTCGAAATGTCCCCTAATGTTCATATGAGCCTAGTACATTATTCATATTTTTTCGTAATTTATCAGTAGTCGTACCGCGTGTGTTTATCTGGTTAGTTTGTATAGTTTGTATTAAAAATTAAGTACCTATTCGTTTCCGGCCAGATTAAATTCACATACTGAAAGAAAAATTTAATATTCTTACTATTTAACACACAAAAAAATATCTGCAGTTGCATAAGTCAATTAAATTATTTATTTCTCCTAGATCCAACATCTTGCGGAATATCAATTTAAATTAAATGATTTTTCCTAGTTATCAAATTTGTATGAATGATTAAAATGTCGTTACAGCGAACCTTTAAAAATTAGAGCAAAAATTCAATTAAACATTTGATTGAATCTTAAAATAAACACGTGTAATAAATTATGTGACTGTACAGAACCACACTTTTTATTTACAGTCTAAGTAGTAGGTACCCAAAGAGTTCGCGGTAAGGTTCATTACCCTTGCGACTGAGTTTTTAGTGTTGTTCATAATGTCGGTAATCTTACTTGTTGATTTAGGTGGTCGATAGAAAAATAAATTACTAGTTGAATAAAAAATGATTATTTCTGTTTGAAGTTTCGTCCAAAGGTAGCCGTCCTGATACCCTATAACCCCCTTAAGTTACGTTCACACTTTCTGTTACACGTTGTATAAAAGCGTTTATGCATTTCGCTTCTTATAAATAGAGACTTTACGTTAGTTTTAAATCTATAAAAGTATTATTATAGTATATGTTGTAGGACCTTGCTTTACATCGTACAACGATGATAATGCTGAGAACTAAATGTTTACAGCCAATCAGCACAGCTGTAAAATATATAGTACTAGCTGTGCCCTGCGGTTTTACCCGCATTAAATTTCATGTTTTATTGTTGTTTATTAAATTTAATATCTTATTTATTTAATTATTCTTTCAATTGGAGAATATACGTTAAAACGATACGGTAAATATTTATTAACATCACCATTTTTTCTTTCAACGATTATATTTACCAAATATTATATTTACGTGTTTCCATTTACAATTTTTTATGTTTTGGCAGGTATATAGGGTTTGGTTACGAAGTAGTGACCGCCGTAGCTCCCTGATTGAGTTCCGTGTGACTGTTCGATTTATGAAGAGACTTTTCAGACTCGGGTATACATTTATCGATGTTTCATCTAGCTTGCACACAGTACGTCTCTAATGTCTATTCAGATAGAATAATAATATGTCAAACTTCAAACTGTCAAAATCATCTGAAATTTACCGATAAAAATATTTACGTAATAAAACAAAAATGTGTTTATAATGAATCCATCAAATTATTTATTAACCCGTTTTAATAAAACTTACACCATCTATTTTCCACTTACTATATCGTGTAAGAGAATAACCTCAAAATCAAATGAAAAGATAGTTGCAGTAAGTGAAACTTTTCCAGTACCTAATATAAACATTAATAGTGTTCATACATTATATTGAAATCAGCCATTACTTCATGACTTTTTCGGACTTAGTTGGTTATCGACTTATTATTATTTAAAAAAAAGCTTTTTTCAAATATAAATACCTCTTTAATATTACCATAATACACCATATCTAATAATAGCTACTTTGGCATATAAGACTATACACAGCGGTTAAGACAGTGTCCTCGCCAGTTCGTGCCTCGGGTTTGATTCCTGCACACGACTATTTTGTGTAACCCATAAGTAGTTATTCTGAGGCTGGGTGTACTTTGTGTCCATCAAGTATATGATTGAAAAGGTGCTGCAATACAGGGAATCATTTAATCTTTTATTTAAAGACAACGCCCACACTAGGGTATCTGATCCATGTCCCGGGGTATGTTACAAACATATAATAGTCGTACACAAATAAGTCCAGAATCAGAAGAACTATGTATGGGTCACACATATAATGTAATCTGTACCCATGGTCTTTAGAAATAAAAAATATATAGCATATAAAATACATAGCATATAAAATTTGTTTATATTGATTTTATGGATAAACAAGAACAACTGCCACAAACTGCTGTTTGGCAAGTTTATGTTTGTTATTTTATCATACAGATTTTTAATTTTAAATCTTTTCTCTAATATTTTAGGAATGTTACCAAACTCTGAACTTACCCATAGATTCAAAGCAAGATGCTGTACGCAAAGCTTTCCTGGAGCTCGCCAAGAAGTATCATCCAGACTCAGGCTCTCCAGATGCAGATATGGACAAATTTGTAGCAGTAGAAAATGCCTATAGAACTTTGAGCAAACACATTACTGGGGTCAGCAATAAGGAGGAGGTGGAGAAAATTGTTTATGACATCAGGGTATGTTGTAATATTCTATACATTACAGTAGGTACTAAAAATCAAGAATTGCCAATCTGAAGTGACAGTGGGCAGGAGTGAGCAGGGCACATAGTTTGTATAACCAATGGCCGTGGGGGCAGAGATGTTCTCAAGGGTGGCCATGTAGTAGAAGCTCACCAGCCCCTCCAAGATGAACCAATGAAATTGTGAGGGTTGCTGGATGCTGTTGGATGTGGGCAGTTGTGGAGATCTTTGGGCGATGCTTTGTCCAGTGAAGGTCTATCTGCTGATAAGATGATGATGATGATGTCTACCATCTACTTAAATTTACCTGTCTAAAAGTAATTTTTCTATCCCCTTAGAAGAAAGTGAAAAATATTTCTGCAGTGTTGGCAAATGTGCTCATGCTAGTGGACCTTACTATCATGTAGGATATGTTATGTAGTATTAATTAAACTAGTATAGTATTAGTCTCGTGAATTAAAACACCATGTTTTTCTTCATAATATTATATAATAAATTAATAAATAATTGTAAAAATGTGAATGATTTGCCGCTACCTACTTAAACCCTTAGAGGTTTCTGCGGTTCGGCCTGTTAAATGAAATGTGTAATGAAAGAAAAAATAATATTTTCATTGTGAAATTTCTTATATTTACAGCACACAGCACCTCAACATCGCCAGTACTTAAGTTACGAAGGCTATGGGCATGGCACTCCGTTCCAGCGACAGAAGCAATACACCCAGGCGAGAGCCCAAAAAGCTGCCACAAATATCATGGAACATAGAATGGAAAAAGCTGTTGCTTCTGAAAAAACCCTTATGAAAAAGGGACAGTATGGGAAGAAACATGATATCAAAACAAAATATGGGTTTGATAGGCTAGTTGAAGATTTGATTCAAGAGTCAATGGGTAAAGGGGAATTTGATAATCTAAGTGGTAAAGGAAAGCCTTTGAAAAATCAGAACACTAACCCATATGTGGATTTCACAACACATAAGTTAAATGAGGTAAATGACAACTTTCCAATTCCAATTTGTAGTCATGGCTCCATCGCGACAACGATGATTCTGCCAATGTCAAAAGTTAGGAAAACACAATGTCAGTAAAAATATATTTAAAAGTCGAGTAATAGAGACGTTTACTACTGAAAAAGCAAAAAATAATAAATAAAAGACAAATAAAGAAACGCTTGAGCATCTTAAAAAAAACATAGACACATTAAAGGTTAGGTATACTTAGAATAAATAAATAAATTAATATAAACCACACTAAATAAAATATTATAAACGAATATTATTAACAGAAAGAAATTTTACTAGAACTTTATAATAAGAAAATAAATCAAGAGTTAACAAAGTATTAACATTCACAGGACGAGGGAAATCACTAGGTAGGATATCATACAAAGGGACAGAAATATTTGAACAATTAAAAAATATATGGTCGACGGTTCCTTCCTCAAGTCCACATTCACAGATAGAGTTGTCTCTTATTCGAATCTTTGCTAGAAAAACTGGCGTGCAAACATGGCCCAAGCGAAGACGAATGATTGTGGAAGTAATTACTTTTGGAGCATTGCGGTACTTAAAAAACCAAGGTTTAACCGGTATAAAAGGTTGTAAGCTGCCAAAGTGTTTGCCTTTGACTGACCTAACTTTTTGCCACTCATCATTCCACAATTTAACCATATGAGGTTTAGCTGCTATTTTTAGGTCCCGAGAAAAACATTTGTCGTAGGAATTGACTCCAAGTCTGATGGCATCCTTAGCTCACAGATCAACCGATTCGTTTCCGCTGATACCACTATGACTAGGAATCCAAGCTAATACTACATCAATTCCACAGGAAAAACATTGAAATAAAACATTCTTAATTTTCATTGTCAGATAAAATCTATCTTTAGAGCGGAATGGAAATTTGAGAATATCTTGCAACAAACTAAGGGAGTCACAGAAGATGATAGATTTATTAAGTTTATGAGAAAGCACATATGAGACAGCCTCCAGAACAGCAGTAGCTTCCCCAGTAAAAATAGAAGTTACTTGTGAGCATTTAAAACTTAAAACAATATTATATTTTGGGATCCAGACGGCAGCTCCCACATGATCTTCCACAGACTGTTTAGAAGCATCAGTGAAGAGAGTTAACCATCCTGGCCAATCCCGCTCAATGATGTCACAAAACTTTGCATTAGCACCTGGATCATTTTTGATAATTCCAAAATCCAAAACAATTCTAGGCTTAAAGATCAAAGCGTCATACTCGAATTTAAACAATGGGTCTTTATCTAAATGGAAAATAGAAAATTTATTAGTAAACCTATTAAAACTTTTGAGTAGAGGAGGAAGTTCTTTATGATGCCAATATTTTGAAGAGTGTATTAGACCAGAAAGAGAATATAATTTATTATAAAGTATATGGGAGGGATTTTGAAAAATGTTGCATAAGAATCGATCACATAAATATTGCCTACGGAAAGCTAGTGGGGGATCAAAGCACTCTACCTGAAGGGCACTGGAACATGATGATTTCATAGCACCTGTGATAATTCGAAGACACTTTGCCTGAATTTTATCTAGTCTAGCCAAGGCCAGCTTACTACAAGGCTCAAGAACAAAGGATCCATAGTCAAAGTGACTGCGAATTATGGCATTGTAGAGGATCTTTTGATTAAAAGGGTGAGAACCCCATCCAACTCCAGACAAAGCTCTCAAAACATTTACACCCTTCTCACATTTAGTAGTTATGTATGTTAGATGTTGACACCCAGATAATTTAGAATCTAAAATTATACCTAAAAATTTTACACTATCCTTAATACCAATGGACTCATTGTCAACCATTAGTTCTACCCTAGGGATATTTCTCTTACGAGAAAATATCACACCATTACACTTAGGGACAGAGAGAGAAAGTCCATGGTCACTTAACCAAACATTTAAATAATCTAAAGCACTATTTAGTCTAATGGAGGACGTCTCGAGTGACTTAGAGGAGGCATATAGAACAATATCATCAGCATACTGTAAAATGTGACAAAAGCAATTGACTGATTGGTCCAAATCATACGTATAGATATTATATAATATAGGGCTTAGAACTGACCCCTGCGGCAAGCCCTTATATACCATCCTGGGTTCAGAGATTTTACCATCAACTCTCATATGAATTAAACGGCACATAAATAAATTGCAAATAGCATTGATCAATCTTACCGGGATACTCAGCTGTTGCAATTTTTGCCTGAGTAGGGGAAGTTGAACATTATCATATGCTGATGATATATCCAAAAACACCCCAATAAGACTCTCGCCCTCGGAAAACGCACGACGAATATCGGTAGTGAGAACACTAAGGCTATCCATCGTGCTCATTCCCCTCCTAAAGCCAAACTGTGATCTTGGAAGTAAGCCTTTATTCTCTACAATCCATTCGAGCCTATTTTTAATTAAAATTTCAAAAATCTTAGCCAATGTTGATGAAAGAGCAATAGAAGAAGAAGAAGAAGTACACTTTATTGCAAAAATAAGTAAAACATAACAATGGTTACAAACACGGACATAAACTTATTATGCAATTGGCGGCCTTATCGCTAAAAGCGATCTCTTCCAGGCAATCACTGTGCGTTGAATGGACCAGAATTGAAAATAACCTGATGAAGGTAGCAGAAGATGTACTAATTGCAATTAGAAGTTATTAATCTAAATTAATCTAATATTACGTACGAATACGTAACTAGAGTCATACGACTATACCTAAATAGATACATACATAGATACATACATATAAATAGATAGATATATACATATGTATAAATATATTTACAAATATAAGTGTAAGGATATCATTTCACAATAGGAAAGCAGTATATTTATTGCCTAGTAGATAACGTCAAATAGTGCTGTTTCACCATATTTTTAAATACATGCTGTGATTGAGCGCACCTGATCTGTATTGGCAGCGCATTCCATAAGCGCACAGCTTGTACACTGAAGGATTTGTCGGTGAAATTAGTGGAATGCGCTGGCATTTTGAGTCGTAAGTTTTCTGAAGACCGCAAGAGTCTCGAATGAGTTGAGTGAAGAAACTTGAAACGTTCCTTGAGATAGAGAGGAGTAGCGGGATTGAACAGAATACTGTATAGAAGCGTGACAATGTGAGTATTCCGACGAAGTCTTATGGGCAGCCACTTGAGTTTAGTGCGAAATTCAGAGACGTGATCATATTTACGCAAACCAAATATGAATCGTATACAGAAGTTTTGAAGTCGCTCAAGTTTATCAAGTTGGTCCTCCGTGACATCAAGATAACTGGTATCACCATAGTCAAGGATAGGGAGAAGCAAGGACTGCGCAAGTGCAATTTTGGTAGCAGTAGGGAGAAAGTTTCGTAGGCGTCTTAGGGAACTAGCAGAAGCAAACATCTTTCTGCTAACTTCTTGTATTTGTGGACCCCAGGAAAGAGTCCTGTCTATATAAATACCTAAATTCTTCACCTTGTCAGTATAAGGTATAACAGTGCCGTTGAAAACGACATGGGGAATTTGGGACCAATCAACATTAGTAATTTTCCGAGAGCTGCCAACAACAATGACTTGACACTTTTCTGGATTAACATTGATACCATATCTCATGCTCCACTTGCTTATATGAGATAAGTCTTTGTTAATGACATTAATGGCTTCCGATAGCTTGTCAAAAGGTGTTTGGGTGTATATTTGAAGATCATCTGCGTAAAGGTGGTAGGCTGAAATAAGTTGGTCAGAAATAGCAATAGGTCTGTAAGATGTAGATTCAGCAGGATTCTTACCTGGTTTAATAATAGGAATTATTAATTGAGATTTCCAAGACTCTGGAACTGAAGAAGAAAGGAATACATGATTGATAATATTAAGAAAAATTAATTTGGTTGAATGAGAACATTTACTAATAAAAGAATACGGAATACCATCCATGCCTGGGGCCGAATCTTTCAGGCCTTCCAATGCACAAGAAAGCTCATTAATAGTGAAAATATCATTCATGCGATCACCATTGTTCACTGGTATCAAAGAAGGAGACAAAGAATCAATGTTAGGTACAGAAGGAGGTGCTAGATTATTGAAGAAATTTGACAACCAATTAGACGAATCATTAGAATCTGAATTATAATAATTTATTTGAGATCTGCGAAATATTTTAATTTTTTTCCAAACCAAAGAAAGTGGGCAACGTGGCGAAATTGATTCGCAGAATTTACGCCATCCAAGTAACTTTTTCCTGGCCAGTAATCTTCTTGTGCGAGCAGAGGTTTTACGAAAAGAAATATAATTTTCCATACTTAGATCTCTAGCATACATATACTCAGCTTCATTACGGAGGTTTACAGAAGAGGTACACTCAGAATCCCACCAAGGAGGTGATGGAATTTTATTGCGAAAAGAATTTTTTAGGGGAATGGAATTATCCGCAGCATGAAGCAAGGCATTATAAAATTCCGAATAGACATAATGAAAGTTATGATATGTTATATGTGGAAGAGAAGCAGTTTTAGAGTCAGCCAGGTATGAAAACTTATCCCAATCAGCCTTAGGGAGACTATATTTGAGAAGGGGAGGAGGGGCAGGAGCAATATTGCATGATCGATGCCAGTCTAACAGAAGAGGAAAATGGTCACTTCCATAAGACAATGGCAAAACAGACCAAGATAGAGATGAAGCAAGAACTGGAGAAGCTAGGGAAAGGTCAACAACACTTATGTTTTGAATGGGAGATACTCTTCTGGTGGCTGAGCCATCATTAAGTACACAGACATTCAAATCATCAAACAAATCAATAAGGGATGGTGACAAAGAATCACAGAAATGTGATCCCCATAGTGTATGGTGTGTATTAAAATCACCTAAAATAATAAGAGGGCCAGAAATATTAGAAAGAATAGAACGAAGGTTATTAATCAAAGTTATATTGGGATGGGGAATATAGATAGACACAAAGGTTACATCTAGAAGCTTAGCAGCAACTACATGTAATTCTGAGTCATGGGAAGGAAGAGATATTTGAGAGTATTTATATGATCTATTTATAAGTAAGGCACACCCAGCATAGCCATCCTCTCTGTCATCACGAAGACAAGAGAATCCAGCCATTCTGAATGTACTGCCAGGTTTAAGCCAAGTCTCTGAAATTGCACAGACTAAAGGTTGATGTGAATTTATTAAATTAATTAGTTCATGCTTTTTGTGGCGAATATTTCTACAATTCCACTGAAGGAGGGTGAGAGCCATTTTTATTTATAAAAAAAGCTAAAAGTTGATGGAGAAGATTCATGACATTATGGGGAATGGCATCGCTGAACTTTTCTACAATATTTATAACTGTACAAAGAAGAAGCTCTATCAGATTATCATCAGGAGTAGGAGCAACAAGAGAAGAAGGGTTAATCATAGAAGACACAGGAGAAGAAACAGAAGGTTTAGGATAGGCACAACCATTAGGTTGAGAAGATTTAGGGGACTGAGAAAGCTCATAGTGAGCATTGACATCATACCCTGGAACAAGGGTTGGTCTAGGCCTACGCTCCTTAAATACAGTCTCTCTGTATGAAGTTGTCTGAGCCAAAGGAGGCTCCCCAACTAGCGGAGAGGAAGGCACCCTATGTCGAGATGGTGAAGGAGATTGATCTGCATGTGGCTGTGAGGAAAATTTAGTTTTCTCTGCAAAAGATGGCCGAGCTGACTTAAACCTACGGGAGGCCTCAACAAATGAGATGTTCTCCTCTGACATAACTGCTTTAATATTCTTTTGCCTGATATGCTCAGGGCACTGAGAGTATGTTGCCATGTGACGACCAGAACAGAAGACACATTTTGCATCCTGTTCTTCAACCTCACAAGTGTTACCACGATGAGACTTGCTACATTTGTAACATCTAGCACTAGATCTGCACTGTGATGTTATGTGTCCAAAACGACAACATAGGCGACATTGAATTGTTGGTAGTTGGTACAGTTCAACTGGAAGAGATGAATTGAAACAATACACTCTTTCCGGCAGAACACGGCCTAAAAACGTGAGAACTACCGTAGTTGATGGAACCCACTCTGTCTTCCCTTCCCTAATAAGTTTTTTATTTAATCGGCGAGCTTTGACAATTTCTCCACAAGTGCTGGGGTATGTAATGCCATCAATCATATTATCAAGAGACCAGTCCTGTGGGATGTTCTTAACAATTCCCATACGAGTAATATGGAATTTTGGAATTCCAGCAGTTAAATTGTTTGCCTCCAAAAAAGTTTCGTTAGAAATAAAATCATTAGCAGAGTCAGCCAAAGAAAACTCAATAACTATTTTACCTCGTCCTATTGATTTTATTCCACGTTTGACTATATGAGATACATTATTTTTATGTATTAGTTGGGCTATCTTTAACGAATGGAGAGAACAATTTGACGTGACGTGGACCAGGAACGGAGCAACATCTGTAGGACCATATCGGAATTTGTTTACATAATCCGGGCACATATATTGGGATTGTACCGACGCAGCGGGAGACGTTGTCTTTTTGGAATTGCCGTCTACAGCGTCCGATGCTCTTTTCCTAGCGACACGCGCCGTCCTCTCCGCAGGTACAACCGTATCGACATTGCCGCCACCCCCCTCATCAGGAGGACGATCAGTGTCCATCCCCCCATCAGGGGGATGGACTGTATCCATTACCAATTATTAATAAACGAACACAGACAAACACTTACAGCACAAAAACAACACGAATAAGAAGCTCAAATGTATAGAAATGATTAATGAATCCCGAACACGTGTTCACTCAACCTCCCGACAACAAACAATAATCAATGACAACTTTATTTTTATTTATTTTTTTATGGCAATCTGCCAAATTGTCAGCAATTTCTGCCAGTGTCATGTAATGGATCTACATGTGATAGAAAAGGTGTGAACAATTATTTAAAACTGAATTGTGGAAGTATTTAAGTACCTGTAACAAAGACAAAGACATTATAATTGTTAGTAAAATTAAATCTCAAATCAAGTCGCCTTCAAACGTAAGTGAAATGAGGGAGGAGGGGTGAAGGGGGGGAGTGGGCTACCCTCCTGTACCATCCCCACCCCGCGGAACCCCATGGTTATGGAGATATCGATGGTTAATGTTTTTCTAGCTAAATGGTCACCGTTCTTCTCTTTCGTTACGCTCTTGGCAGGGCGGTCGTGGTCACATCGAGGCATCTACGTTGGTGGTAAGGGTGGGCCCAGCTTTCCGCATGATCTCCCGCCATCTCCCTCTGTTGGCGGACTGTCTGGCACAGTCAGATACGCAGCTTCCTATTGCGGATTTTATTTGGTCAGTCCAGCGCATAGGTGACCTGCCACGCGATCTGGTTCCCTCCACTTTTCCTTGCACAACCAGTCGTTCTATGCAGTCGTTATCCCGTCTAGAGACATGTCCGAAGTACTGCAGTATGCGCGACCGTACTATGGCCGATAGACGCTGCGTGATGCCGAGCTCTTCAAGTATCGATTTGTTAGTGCGGAACTCCGTCCACGATATCCTGAGCAGCGTCACCGTTCTAACCTAACCTAACCCAAATTATTTCATAAAAGTACATTTTTGCAAGAATTTCATGATAGTGACAATGAACAATTCAGTTTTGGCTATTTTTCGGAAAATTATATAAAGGCGCTATAAAAAAATATATAACTTCTAAACACGAAAGCAATATTTTTACGATGTTTTACAACGCTGTAGGTATCGAAACCGCTACGAAATGTATCAAAATGGCGTTCGGTTTTATGCATTTGTATGAAGTCTTATGATTTTAAAAATTTTTGGCGCGTCACCGGCAAAAAAAAATGCGTTTTATCACTTAGTACGAACTCCCTTAACCCCCCCCCCCCCCCCCCCGTATACACAATTAACACAAATTCAGGCGACTCAATATGAGATCCAACCCAAATTAAACATACTTATGTAGGTATACTAGGGGAATAAACACTGAATAGAATACTTTTATAACTTTATCTTGTTTATTGCTATAAATTTAATAAAGACGTTGGTAATTAGTGTCTGTAAAAAAAAAAATAGATGACGCACATTCATAGGATTTTGTTTGGAACAAATATGATAATTTGATACAGTACAAGCTCTTTATTCGCGGGGTGTACGTTCCGTAAATATGCCGCGAATTCAGAAACGGTGAATATGAAACGGTAATTTATATGAGATTATAGGAGATACGTACCTGTCTTCCATCCATAATGTCAACGCCACTTTCATTTTTCCTATTGCTGGATAACAAACAATTTTCGCTGACAGTGGAACATATATATTTTTATCGATCGTACAGTTGATTCGTTGACATTGAATGAGCATGATATGGATCCAAATTACTCTCAAGGCGTAAACGATCAAGCATTTCTATTTTCACTTTAAGCACAGGTAACAGATATTTTCCGTGTCGAAACTTGTATTTTTTTTTATTCGACATTAAAAATTAGGAAGACCACGGTAGAGACGTGTTACTCGATCAATATTTTTGTAACTAATGAATTGAAATGAATTGAATTAACAATAAAACACTTAATTCGGCTCTTACCAAATAACGGAACGTCTAATACGTATGCGGCAGCATTTAAAAATATACTTTATGCATGAAAAATCGACGGCGGCGAAGGCGGTTTAAGACATAGGTGGAACTAATGCAGCGGCGATATCATTTAACAACATGGGCATACTTTTAGGCCAAGTTGTAATAAGGTCTATTTTACTTTTTATTCATCCATTTGTCACAAACTATTCGAATTTATATCGCATGTATGTACCGATTGAATCTGCGGATTTTTAGCCGCGAATATAGGAATTGGTTCGTATTTTTTTTTAGTCCGCGAATAGTGAAAACACGAAATAAAGAAGCGCGAATAAGGAGCTTTTACTGTACTGATCCAACTTCATCCGTTAGTCGTTTAAAACGGTGTAAACGCTATGCTTACTATGGGCTGATTTTCCCTCTTCTCCATACATTTTATGTATCTACAATTAATTTATTTTATTTTCCAGGTTCTCATAAACAATGGATTCACTCCTGAATGGATAACAATGGCCAAGGAGATAGATCTGGATATACAGCAGCTAAAACGGGACATCAGTACAGAACGCAAATACCTTGGCCCATACCCATTAGCAGACTCCGATGTTAATAAATGGGAGAAAATATACAACAGTAATAAAGACCTAGCCAAATCAATCAACAATAAAATCAATTCCTACAATTTAATAGTGCCATTAATAAATAAGCAGAAGTTTTATGTGGAATTTGATAAAATGTGTGATGATATTTTAAAACATGGGGAACATTCTGTCAGTAGAGATGAGAAAGTTAATGTAGTTGAACATCAACCTGTAACCAGTGATAGTGAAGACTTGTTTGGTATTTTTTTCAAAGCTTTGGGTGATCTTTTGACTTTTAGTAATGAAAAGAAAAAAGTTTGAGGACTTACACTAAATCTATGGTGTTGCCATACCAACGAAAACTGCTGACACTATGGCATAGAACAGCAATACTTATAATACAGTTGATTCTAAGCAAGGGGTGGGGACAAAAGCCAGTAATAGCCTTTTTTTTATTAATGGCAATCTGCCGTTACTTCCAGCAATTTTGCCAGTGTCATGTAAAGGCTACACATGGGATAATGCGGGATTATGTTTTGGAACGAAGTTCCTTATCGCGCGTTGTGAAAGGGGGCTAGACGGAAAAAATTCTTACGAAAAGTTGTCACAACACTTTGCAGCTGTGCGGCGTGCGCATGTTTCTCTATCTGTCTCTCTCTCTCTCTTATAGAAAGCAAGCCAGATATTTTCATTTCTATTTCGCATTGAACAGTGTGGTGTCGCGACGATTATTTTTGTTGAGTGTATACAGGCAATAAGAAATAACTTCGTTCCATCCGGGTGACCCTTGACACCTCTCAAGTTTTTTATATTTATAATAATTACTAAATTGTGGTACGATTTTGATACCTGGAACAAAAACAAACATAAATCATTGTTAGTTATTTATATATATTTACATAAATTAAACAGAGAAATACATATACATACATACATGTCCTATAATTTTATTTTGTCAGTTGATATAAATTTAATAAACGCACTTATCATTTGAGGATCAGGGAAAAATTAAAGGAGGTGTCGAACATTCACTGGTTGCAGAATTTTTAATAATGAAATAATTTGTTCTAACGGTAACGAGTTATATAACTGGCAACCTAAGCAGGTGTGATCGAGGGTGCCGTCATCCAGGCCACATTCGCATAGGGAATTGTCACGCACCCTGATCTTGTGCAAGCACACTGGAGTGCAACTAAATCCAAGCTTGATTCTACATATTACTGAAGTGACGGTCTTGCAAACTTTTTTAAAAGTAATAGTAACAGCCTTTGCCAAGTGACTTTCCACTTATACTTAATCCCTTACAGCTTCTTGTAATTGTAGAAGGTAACAAGTGACCACCTGTAAATCCATTTGAATAAGAAAGCTATCTAATAACAGCAACTTATGTTTATCATGATTAGTTCAAAGCAAACCATCAATCATGTTGTGTGGATCTTTGATCCCCACATTCACGTATAGGTGTCCAGCTGGTGACAGCTGCATGTTAGGTACATTTTGGTTTGTCATATATATGTACATGACTGTGACGATCAAAAGGTTAAAAACAAAGCCAACTGGCGCTTTTGGACCCAGCTTTTTATAACTTGTGCAATAAATGTAAAGGAAATGTAAGGCATGCATCTAACCCATAAAATAAATCTGCCATACTTAACCAGCGGCCCGAGTTATTGGCCCACCTGAAGTAACAATATTTTTCAAATAATATATTTATCGTTAACTTGATTTTACGTTTTAATTACGCCTAAATAATTTTTGCTCGCGGCATGTTGTTTGTGGCCCCAATAAATAAAAGGTTGAGTATGGGTGCTGACATAAAAAATACTCAAAATGAACAAATGATAGAAAAGTAGTTTTGTGAATAACTAGAATAGTTAAAAAACTAAAAAACACGCTTTTAGCACGGTCCGCCACCTTGGACGATCGCCATATTGGATTTAAGTCACGTGACTATTTTTTTCATATTCACACCCATATCATGGGGGTGGATTTCAAACAGCCAGTCCGGGCAGGCCGCCATATTGGATTTGTAATGACGTTTCTCAGCTAGTCATGTATTGAACTCAGAGCGTGGATTCTCCGGTGAGTGTTATTGGCGAACACATGTGGAGATTTTTTATTTGTCTATTTTGAGTGTTACAGCAATTTTGGTGTTCCTTAAGTGTTTGTGTCTGTCTTTTTGGATTGTGTTTGTTGTTGTGGGTTTTTACAGTAGGTAATTCCATTTTATTCGTGTTTTCCCTCCTGTATATGTCTGGTCGCCCGCCAGATATTTCACCTCCTATCTCCCAAGATTTATTTACTCACACACCTACATTAACAGCAAATTTATCTAGTTTTGAGGCAATAGAAGCCCGTCAATCCCGCAAATGCGGTCTACATGCATCTAAGTCTACAGATAAAACCGATGATGACAGTTCAGCCTCTAACCGCGATAGTCTCTGCCCCTTCTCTGATCGCTCGGTCCAAGTATTCTGCCAGAGATGTAGCCCTGTTTTTGGTCCATGAGTCTGTACAAGAAACTGATCCTAAATCGGGTATTAGTATCCGTCCTGTCAAGTTTGTCCAGTTGATCGTTAAACTTAATATTAAGAATGTGCTCTAAGACGGTGTCAAAAAGATTGGCAGTAATAAAATTTCTATTGGGTTTAAAACTCCCGATGCAAACACTTTTCTAGATTGTAATGAGATTAAACAAAAAGGTTATTTATTATCAATCCCCACATTCAACATTACTCGCATGGCAGTAGTTAAGGGTGTTCCCAATGAGTGGTCTGATTTAGACATTATAGATAATTTAAAAGCTCCAGCAGGTTGTTGTCCAGGTTTAAAAGTAAGGAGTATTAACCGAGAGATTGTCAACGAATGCATAACAGAGTGGAAACCTACATCCACTGTTGTTTTAACTTTTGATGGTCGGATTCTTGCTGTTATAGTTCCCTACCTGTAGACCTTTATATTTTTCCAACAATACAGTGTTATAAGTGCTGTAAGAATGGACATACCAAGACCCAGTGTAGGTCAAACCCACGGTGTTTCCGCTGAGGGGGCGAACACTCTGGAGAGGGGTGTTCATCTGAAGAAGTGCAGTGCTTGTATTGTTCTGGTGACCATGCTGCCAATAGTCAGAGTTGTCCGGAATACATAAGACAAAAAAACATCAAAGCATTCATGGCCCAAAATAGCGTTTCTTATGCGGAAGCATCTATTAAATTCCCCCCCTTTTATTCAGCTATTTTCTCATGTGTTATCTTCTGCTCCTAATCCTTGTGTTCCTTCTCAAACCTTATCAGTTCCTAAACCTTCTCTTTTTCAACAATCACCAACCTCATCATATAAGAAAACAATAAGATCCCAAAGAGGGGTCAGATCTTAGATCCACCGTTCCCTGGTTATGACTGCAGAGGTCACCAGAAATTATTGACAATTTTGCTTTTCCTCCTCCCTCAAATGGCTGTGCTTTTAATAACTCTTCTATTCGTCCATGTGATAATGACCATCCAGCAGAGACTGTTTAAGAGCTTATTCTGTCACTAACTTCAGTCCTTAATTCCTTTAAGATACCAGACCACGTTGCCCACAATATTATTAAAGTTCTGCAATCTCGTCACATTCAATCTTCTGCAGTGGAATGCCAGAAGCAAGATCCCAAAAAAAATGAAATTATTCATTTAGTCAATGCTTATAAACCTGTTATTTTGCCATAGCTGAGACGTGGTTAACACCGCGTCTCCAGTTTAATATTCCTGGGTATAGCATGTTCCGAGATGACCGATCTGACGGTTATAGAGGGGCTGCTATTCTTGTGAATAACCTCTTCCCTTCCTTCCCTCTTTCCTTACCCATGCATGGAGATGATGTTAATGCTGTTGGAGTTAATGCCCTTGCTATTAATTTTATCTCTCTGTATTCCCCTGTATTCTCTGTGTCCCCTCTCCCAATTTACATTGCTTCCAATATATTAAATCTATATGTAATATATATAATCCTATAATATTTTAGGGGATTTTAACTGCCATAACCCTGTATGGGGATCAAACCATTGTGATAGTTCTGGTATGGATTTAGCTGTTTTAATAGATGAAGTAGGATTGTGCGTATTTAATGATGGTTCGGTTACTAGACTACCTAGACTAGGCCAAAGTAAAAGCTGCGTCCTTACCCTGTGTTCAACCAGTTTGACCGCCCAATTGGAGTGGAATCGACTGAGCCGATCATTACCCTATTTGTTTGCCCCTCATAAATAGATCCTTTCCTCAATTTGATAGAACTCCTCCGCTAAAAAATAGAGTTTCGGATGCTAAATGGGACCAGTTCCGGTTAGCCCTAGAGGAGAGGATTCCTTCCATTCCCTCAGTTTCTTTCCAAAATCTGGATGACTGCTTGTCGCAATTTTCTAAAGCTATTTCGTCGTCCGCTGATTAGGTCATTCCTCTTAAGAATTCAGCTTCAGGTAAGGTATCTTCCCCCCCTGCCCTGGTGGGACCGTCATGTACAGAAATTACAAAATCACGTAATGAAGCTGAACTTAAGTACGTCCATAATATGTCCATTGAAAATCTGATGGAGTATAACAGGATTGTTGCGAGATCCAGACGTCTTTTCCGAAGAAAGAAATATGAGGGCTGGAGGAGATTCTGTTCCTCTCTTTCTCCATCATCACCATCATCTTTAGTATGAAAATTAAAAAGAAATGAAACGTAGCTGTTCTTCCCAAATTTCTCCTCCTATTCCCCATGTTATTGCCGTTTCATTTTTAAATAAACTAGCTCCTGCCTATGTTCCTTTCACTGGAGAATGTCCTTCACCCTCTGGTGTTGCTGCAGGCTCCAATGATCCTCTTGATAACCCATTTTCTTTAACAGAATTAGAAGCGGTTCTCGGTCATGTGCGTGATTCCGCGCCTGGACATGATGGCTTCCCTTACTCCTTCTTTAAATTTTCTGACCCACAGTGTCGTCAATGTCTTCTAAATCTTATTAATGTTTGTTTTACCCATAGCCTAGTTCCCGCTGATTGGAAATCCTAAATAATTATCCCAATTTTAAAACCTGACAAGGAACCAAATAACCCAGATCACTATCGTCCTATTGCTCTCTCCCCAGTCATATGTAAAATTTCAGAGCACCTATTAAAAAACCGTTTAGAGTGGTATGTGGAGAATAAATTCCTTTTGGCTGAAACCCAATTTGGTTTTAGAAAAGGTTTTAGCACTATTGACAGTGTGGCCACCCTAGTTACAAACATTCGTATAGCCTTCAGCATGAGTGAATCTGTAGCTGCGGCTTTTTTAGATGTGTCTGCTGCCTACGACAATGTCAATCTTTCGGTGCTCAGAAGTAAGTTACGTGATCTGAGTATTCCGCCAAGGATTCTTCATTGTATCTGTAACCTCTTCACCGAACGTACTGTCAATCTCCATGTACCAGGGGAGAAACACGACGCCAGAATGGCGGGGACTCCCTCAAAGTTCCGTTCTCAGCCCATTACTATACAGCATCTACACATCTGATTTACACAAGTCACTCAACAGTAACTGGGTATTTCTTCAGTTTCGACATTATTTGCGCAATTTTGGTGAAAATATCTCAATTTCAATTTTTTTTTAATTTGATCGGTTTATGATATTTGGCATTATTTTATTTATTAAATAAGTGAAAGGCACGCGTATACATCAAACATTGAAAGAGTTATTGCCACTTAAAATACGTGACACGCTACGGTAATGAACGCCACCCATGGTAATGAAATTTTAGGTATACGGTGATGAAATATAGAGGCAAGGTAATGATACAAAATGATGTGATATTAAAAAAAAAACAAAGATGTTGTAGATTATAATTTATTTAAAAATCGACTTAACAAAATAGGTACCTAATTAATAATTCTTCCATAATTGAAGTTTTGGTAACAATCAGCCTTCCAATGTCTTAGTAAACGAATCCAATTTTAATATTCGGACTGCAAAGTACACAATTAATATAAAAAGCAGTAACTAAATAACAAATAATAATTAAATTCTTCCTAAAAAATTAAAATTATTTATTTTGGTAATAATCAGCCTTTTTTAGAGTAAGAAAATATGAATCAGACTTTGTCAATGAGTAAAACCAATGCAAATAGAATATATAAAAAATCAACAAGATAAATTATTTTAAACATTATAATATATGTGATCATAAAGTACTTTTTTTTATACTGTTTTTGTTTTAAGTGTTTATTTATTTTCGTTGTTTTTTTATTTGTTTTTGTTGTTTTTTATTTTTTGTTGTTATTTTTTTTGTTGTTTTTTTGTGTTTATTTTTTATATTTGCGAATTTACAAAAGACAAATTTTTACTTTATTCCTGCTACATCTTTTTGCCGGTTTTTTTTCCAACTCCTTTTCCTTTATATTTACTTTTGTCTTGATGTTGATTCTCAATAATATTTTCTTTATTTTCTCTTTTTTCTATATCAGTGTCTGAGTAGTCCTCAAATTTACCGAAATCAGATATAAATTCCTCAAATTGATCACAATATGTTTTACTTTCAGAACCAACAAAAGTTGAGTTCTGCCAATCACCAAGTTTTTTAATGTTAGATAAAAGGTGCATCTTTTCTGGTGATTTAAATTCTTTTGATGTGGAAGGCATAGCAGGAAATATTATTATGTCTCTAGCTAGTCCTTCCTGTTTTATTATGTTTGAATGCAACTTCTTACTGCGTTTACGCGGGTACGTGGTTCGTATGAGTTCTGGACTATAACTGCCTGATTGTACATCATAGATTTTAGGTTCATCAAAAGTTAGTGTTTCCGGAATGGGAACCGGTATGGGTAAATTATCTTCAGGGGTTGGTTCTTTGCAAAATTGGGAAATCACTTTTTCGAGGCTGTGAATACCAAGACTGTAATGTTGACACATTTCCACCTGACACCTGAAACAGCTTCGGCTACGCATCTCTAAATGATCTCTTGAGCCACACCTCCAAATGACCTGGTGAACGGCCATAGTTCCTTTAAAAGATGGAATGCAATTAGGCATCATGGCTTGCTTTTCATCTATGTCTGCATTTGTGATCTCCACAATTTTGATATTTGGCAGGTTTGCTCTTGTAATTTCAACAAATTTGGAAAATGTCCCGACGTCTGTTCCTGTGTTGACAATTCTATCGGCGGTCCTTTTGACTACCGCTCCTAGGCCATCTGGAGCACCTTTTCCGTGACCCACTTCCATGTAATTCCAGGTTAACGTACGAAGTGCTAAAAACTGTTTTTCCAATTGAGTCAAAATATAAAACATGTTTCGGTTCCTGTATTGACTGCTGGGGCTATCGCTATAAAAGTGTAGGGTATCAATAAAAGGTGATATTTCGGAAATTTGACTCAAAATCGGGCCCAAGTGTGCCCAAATTGCAACGGCTGTGTGTTTCAAATTGTCTGATACGGTGCAAACTGAGTGAGTTTTTAACTGGGACGTTTCGAAGTCTTTGATATATATTACTACAGTGTGAATAGACACTTCCTTTCTACTGCCGCCAAAATGAAAAGACTGAATCTCCGTGTGATGTTTAAGAGCGTAGTTTTCGCTAAAATCTAAATGTACCACAGCTTCGTTTATCTGAATACTATTTTTTAGTTCTTTTAGAGTTTTATTTTGCACAACAATATTAGCGCAATGCGGCAAAAATTGTTTAATATGATTTTCAAATTTATGAATAACATCTAAAGGTGGGGCATAATTTTCAGTTTTAGCCCAAAGAATGTTATGTTTTACTTTTCCATCCTGCTCATAGGTGTTAGAAGTCTTACGCCATTCAAAATATTTGATGTGTATATCGTTACTAAATTCTAAATATTCAACAACCTTTGGTTCACAATTAGAACATTTACGATCTAAGCATGCCTCGTTATATCTATCACAACAAAGGAGGTTTAAAAGATCATGATTTGTTTTAATATTTATGATTTCTGCCTTATTTAGAGCTTTTATTAGTAACTCTGAATTGCAGTGATAAATACATTCGCATGTGTTTCTGTTTGGTTTGGGAAATAACACCCAAAATGGTCTTAATTTACAGAAGAACGTGTAAGACACAGATGTATTTGGATTCTCAAGGCAGAATTTTTTGTACAAATTTATAAGAGTATCATTTATGTACCTTTTTTGTTTTCGGTTTTTCTTTCTCGTGATGTATTCTTTTTTGCCTGGTGCTACTCTTGTGTTCTCGTCTTCATTATAAAAGCACTGAACTTTTTTAACAACTTCTTTTTCTTTTCTTTTGTTAAAATTATATTGGATCCTTTTTTTGCCTATTTTTCTAGTCGGTAGTTTTTCATTATTCTTTGTATTCATTGTATTGTCTTTTATCTTCTCTTTATATATGTTTAAAAGTCTCTTCAATTTCTTGTTTTCTTTTTTTATGTTGCAAAGCTCATCTTTCATTTTTTTCATATCCCTATCTCTTTGATAACGTATATGTCTTATTGTTGCTCTTAACTTAAAAGTTTTATCAGTTTCATTGGTCCCAATTTCTTTTACGGAATTAGATGGAATTGATTCTTCGAGCGGATTATTATCATCAAGAGGCTCGTCTTGTGATGTTTCAATGTCCAGAAGTTCAACATTTTCAATTTCTTTTTCTTTTCTTTTTTTTTGTATATATTTCTTGCTGTTAACTCTCCATCTTCTACGTCTTTCTCTTTGAGCACGTGGTGTTAAATCTTTAATGTCAACAATTTTTTTTTCAGATTTTCTTTTTAAGTACCTTGCTTTTTCCTTTTCTTTTTCAATATTATATAATTCTTCATTATTTTTTAAAGCAGCGTAGCGTTTCCGCTTAGCTAGTCTTCTTCTCGCTAAAATTTCCTCTTTCGTCTTCTTAGGCCGTGCCATTTTTTAACTGAAATAGAAAGCATTTATTAACCAACAATGTTAATAGCCTATATCTTATAATTTATAAATTAAAAAAAAATAATTAGAAGTTGCTTCATTACCGTAATTTGCCATTCATTACCGTAACCTCTAAAAGGTTACGGTAAACGACTGTAATGAAGGACACGGTAATGAATAATATGCACTTTTAATTTAATATATATTTTTCTATAAACTTTACTTAACATCTACACATTCAAAAATAAAATTGACACAGAACTTAATGAATTGATATAACAACTAGATACCAAGTTTATTTACGTATCAAGAAGTAAGTGGACTTGTAATGAAACACAAAATGTACTAAACACTGTAATACTCACATCGATCGCAATTTTTGGCGCGAAATCTTGCTCACGTCCTTCCCTTGTTACGTTTGCCGGTCGACTGAAGAGCGGGGGGGCTGCTGCTCGCTACATGGCGGCGTGATCAAAGGTTTTTGTCGCGTAAAATCGAAAACTCGTCATGGTTTTGGTAATGAATTTTTTGCTGTTACAAAACTTTAAAACACACTTGTTCCTTATTTAATCATAAAACTACGTTTTAATTTGTTATCAAGTAACAAATAACAATTATGTTATTAGACACATTCGCCAAACTTACGATATTTGCGCTAAATTTACAAGTATACTAAAAAATATAATGAAGTCTAGCATTGGAACAGGCCCCTGTAATGAGTTTTGTTGTTATTTACATTTTTTTTAAATATGTTCCACATAAAAAAATACAAAAAAAAATCAAGCATTCATTAAAAATCGTAGGTATACATCACGTAGATATATTAAATAGGGTTTAAACCAAAATTTTAATTTATTACGCAGTGGAACGTGTGAATTTGGTACATTTTGAATATTTACCCAACTGCCAGATTTTACAGTTAGCGGATGATTTATGTTTGTATGTATCTGATTGTGATATCAAGGCTGCCGCACAGTCCCTCCAGATATCGCTCATCTCTTAAAATGACTGGCTTACTCTCTCCCATGGCCTAAGCCTTTCGGCTCTAAAAAGCACTGCCATGATTTTTTCTCGTAAAAGAGTTATTCCAGGTATTTACCTTGAAATCGAAGGTTCTCTCATCAAGGTCGAAGATAAAGTAAAATTTCTTGGTATTATCTTGGACCCTAAACTTTCTGGTGTTCTCCCATCTTCAGTATGTGGTTAGTAAATGTGAGAAAAACTTAATATCATGCGAGCCCTCGCTGGGGTTTGGTGGGGGGCTCATCCTTTTACCCTAAAACTAATATAAAATGCCACAATAAGGAGTTCTGGAGTAGGCTCCAGAAGGAAAGAACCATAGTTCTTTCCTTCTGGAACCGTTTAATAAAGTTGCTATGTCTAAGCTGGATACCATTCAGTCACAGTCTCTACGAATTGTCCTGGGTTGCATGAGATCCACTCCAACAAATGCTTTACAGGTAGAGGGTGGGGACCCTCCTCTTCTCCTTCGTAGACAATACCTGGCAGACAGGTTTATTTATAAAGCATTCTTTCTCAACAGTAATAGTATATTGTCTCATCTAGATAGTTTGGTTCACCATAGTGATTATTGGAGACACAAGGATGTATCTTTGATTTATTAATTCTTTTCGACAATTTTGTAAGGCCAAATTTAAAGCCCTAATTCGCCAACTTCCTTTATATGATGTTCCTTATGAAATTCTTCACTTTTGACCAAATTTAATCCCATATATCGGCTTGAACAAGGAAACACTGCAAGCCAACGATATATTTCTCTCAATTGTTGATGACAAATGGAGAGATTATCACAAATTCTTTACTGATGCATCCAAGTTGTCTACATACGATAAAACTGGTATTTCTGTATTTTATTTAAATTCTCAATTTTATTTACAATTTCAGTGCCCTCCAGAGTCATATGGCTTCTCCGGAGAGTGCAGTGTTTCTATTGAGGCATGTCTTTTTATTTTGTCCCATAATTCTATATAATCTAATGCAGTTATTTTTCGGTCTCCAGAAGCGCCCTGGAGGCAAATTTTTAGAAACTCTTAAGGATTCCCTCCGTAGTCCAATCATCATGGAAATAAAAAGATGTTTGTATTCCTGCTCCATTAGAGGAGTTGAGGTTATTTTGGTATGGATCCCAGGTCATGCTGGTATTCATGGCAATAAGTTGGCGGATGCATCTGATAAAGATGCTGTTTCCAGTAGCTTTGCGGACCTGAAATATTATTATATACAAATATATGACATACTTCACTCCTCCAAAATTGACCTGGCTGAGTCCTGGCAGTGTTCTTGGACTGAATCGAGTAGGACAAGGGGTGGACTTTATGACTCAATTCAACCGGTAATCCTATCCAAACCATGGTTTTACAAATTTAAAAAGGTTCCTTAGACTGTTATCTCCGTTATTTGCAGGATTTGTCTTGGCCATTGCTGCACCCCAGTTTTTCTCCATAAAATTAGAGTCCGAGACAATTCATTGTGTGAGTGTGGTCGGGACGATGGTACTCTGGACCACATTTTTCTTAGTTGTCAATTAAATAAACCGTTCCCTTCAGAGCAGATCTCCTCAAAATTAAAATTTAATAAAATTCAGTACCCAGTTAATGTTCGGCACCTACTATCTTACTTTCCAAATCCCCATATAATTGTTGCTTTTATTAAATTTATTTTTTCTAACATGATAAAGTTATAGTATAATAAATATTAGGTATTTTATTGTTGTTTGTTTTACGTATAATTATTATATTCTACTAATACTTAGGTATTTGTGTTTGTCTTTTGTTCCAGGGTTCATACTAACGCCTTAATTGTATAAATTACAATAAATATAGATTAATTTTATTTCGGATTCCCATGAGTAGTCATTACATGACACTGACAGAAATTGCTGGAGGAACCAAAAGATAGCCATAAGAAAAAATAAATAAAAAAGTAAAGCGTGTGCAGTAATTTCATCCTAATCGGAGACCGGAAAGTGGGTCAAATTAGGATTTTCTTACATACATAGTTACACGTGAAACCAATAAAAGCGTGTTAAAAAAACATTTTCTTGGTTTCGACTGATCGATATTGTGAGGGAAAATAGTAAATTTTATGTGATTTTTACAAGGACATGTGCTATACAGTACCGCGGAATGGAATGGAAGCGAATTTTAACTACAAAATTGGGTATAGCATAATGAACTCAATGTCAATTGTGGAAGATACAATTTAAATAAGAGCCAAATTAGTGGTAGTGTTTTACGTTGGAGTTCTCGTGCATTCCCGAGCATTCGCCTGATCATTCACTCGTATATGGATGCCTGTTCGTGTGTCGTGGGTTCGATTCCCACCCAGGACAGATATTTGTGTGCATGAACATGTCTGTTAGTCCTGAGTCTGGGTGTAATTTATCTATATAAGTATGTATTTACCAAATAAAAGTAGTATATGTAGTATATCAATTATCTGGTTTCCATAGTTCAAGCTTAGTTTGGAATCAGATGGCCGTTTGTAAATAATGTCCCAGTTTATTATTATTATTTTACACAATTGACATAGAGTTCATTACGCTATGTACAATTTCGTTGCAAAAAATCGCTTCCATTCAATTCCGTGGCAGTGTCAATTGAACCTTACATAATCAAATTAACTTCCTTCAGTATCCCCCACTATTTTAATAGTAGGTAATATATGAATTAGTCTGTGAATTTCATTAGACATTTTTTTTAAGATCATGAATATAGGTATGATATAATATTTAGATTAATTAGTATCTGTGATATGTTAATATTTTACACTTCCAATGGAAAATAAAACAATAAAAATGTGTACAAAGGCTTTTATTTCAAACATACTGTAAAACTTAACATAGTTTATTTATAAAAAATAGCATTATAAAACATGCAATAGTCTTATTTTGTATATAAATCTAAGGATTTAGTTAACTTTAACATTCATAAAAAATAGCACTTTTTATAGCTTCATATCGAAAGATATTCGAGACCATTGAGCAAAACAAAAAGCTAATGGTCAAGTTCTATATAACATTACTTAAAAAAGACTATTCAACATTTTTCAACATACATATCGGCTAAACATAAATATAAAATATCTAGATATGATATCTTTATATACAAATGATTATCCAATTCGAGATTTATACATGACTTGAGAAGAGTTCTTGAGTGGAGTTTTATGATACTCAAACAAATGGCTGGCTGCTTGACGCTGGGAAGGCTATAAAAATCGAACAAAAGTTTTTTTCGGGCCATACATAGGCTCTGAAATTCTTAGGAGCAAATAACTATATTAAGAATCTTCGCAAGCCACAATGACTAAAATATTGAAGTCTTTAATCAAAGGAACGTTACTCTCAAGTCTATTTTAGTCACTAGAATATTATTACTACTGTCTATATTATACTTTGACATTTTATTTGAATTGGCTAACATTTTTAAATTTTGATGTAAGTATGTATTGGAATTCAGTGACATTTTGTTTTATTTATAGATAATAAAACTGTATTCACACGCCTAAAACAGGCAAAATAGATTATAAGGACCATATTATATAATTTACCTAATTTAAAATGTCAACTGATTGATGTTGGTGTGCCTTATCAATAAAAAAAAATAAAACACCAACAACCTCAAAGGACGGGATAACTAACATCATAAGCAACAACTTTTATTCTACGAGTTCAGACATAACTCAAGAGATGCTAAAAATATATTTAATAAGTTTTTGTTGTACTGTCGAGACATTTGTAGGTCTATGTTTCATTCATACGACGCTCGGCTCGCGCGCGCTTGCGCTGCTACTAATAATAACAGTTTCTTTGCCAGATTTATTTAATTTAACGCCGTGGTGAAGGTAAATTTAGTAACCGTGTTGAGTGCCCAAGCAGTTCAGGGGTGTGTTTGGGGTTTTAAATAAATAAAACACTCAAAACAGTACTGAAGCTCAACAACAAATTATCGATAGCTATATAGTATATTTGTGAACGAAACCATTGCGACTTTTAACAAGCTTAACAGCGCCATCTATTGACACGGTGACGAATCGCAGTGAACACCGCCCACCAAGGACGTTACTGATGGAACGTCCTTCGTAAATAAAGGGGACATTGCTCTATGGTACATTACGCTGATCTTAGTTTGTACTGTAAAAAGATATGTATATTTATTGACAATAATATGAACTAAACTAAAACTTAACTAAAACAATTTGTACTAATTACTGCCCTGCTTGCTCTAAACTAAGAACTAAAAGAGAACTACAAGCTGGAAGTCATGGCTGAACCACCATGTTTAAACTAACAAAATTATGAACTAACTTAAAATTAAAGGTTCCATGTCTATAATAGTTGGTTGTTGTATATAATTTTGTGTAAATAGACCTTAAAACCATAAAACATGTCATGAAACTATTGATTTATGTAACAACCAATATAAATAATAACAAAAACATTTCTTAATCGACTACAGGTTAAATACATATTTTGGATGTTGGTCTTTTGATTGTTGAGGACTTAGTGCGTAACGTGACGACACGGGTGACATTATCAACAATTTTACCTATCAATCAGCGACTTGGAGGCAAGTCGTCGTCCTTTATCAAAACAATGACTCCAATTTTTCACTCAGTAAAATGTGATGACCATTTATAACGGTTCATCAATGTGGACAAATATTGGTTGGACCAACGTCTCCAAAATGACTGCACATTTGGCTGGATAACTTGCCAGCATCATAAACAATTTAGGTTGGACTCTTCGTAATTATTGTCTGGCACATTTACCAAACCTTCGGCAGTACGCAACAATCCTAACCTATTTTCTATTCTAAATCTATATCCTATAATGATTATTTGGCCTACTATAAATAATGTTCTGTCGCTAATGTCGCTTTGAGGAACGATGGTCCAGCGAACCATAGTTCGTTTCCCAAGAGGGAACTGGGTAATATCCTCTAGAGGCGCAATCCGCTGGGTTGTTATGCGTAGAGACGTGAAACCATTGTGACGCTTTCATCGCGGTCAAGATTTCAGACTTCCAGTTGGCCACCAACGGCTTCCACTTACTCGGATGACTATTTATCCAAGCTAGTACCACAGTGGAATCTGTCCATGCCTTGACCTGATCTTGAGGTATATTCAGGACTTCAGCGGTTTGAGTCAATAGTTGTGACGGTAAAACTGCTCCACACAACTCTAACCGCGGAATGTTGATCTGTTTTACTGGCGCAACTCTAGTTTTAGCAACCAGCAACGTGACCTTCACTATGTTGTCGGCACCTACCATACACAAGTTAATTGCAGCTGAATGCCTTAGGTGAATGTCTTAGAGACGTCACTAAGCCCGTGTAACTCCAAATATTCGGACCTTGTTCCAAGCCAACGTGGAATCCGGACCTTGGTGAGTAGGTAGTAACAAATCTTCACTATATGATCTCGATTCGTTAATAAGTTCTTTGGTAATCACCTCGTCCTAGCCAACACCTGCAAGCCATAATTAATTTCTGGATGAACACCTTCGCTAAAATCACAAGTATCGTCGATGCGGTCCCAGGTAAGTCCAAGAACCTTTATTGTACTGTCCAGTTTTATTTCTAGTTCTTTTTCTTTGTGTTCTGTTTGCTTGTAGTACTTTATTGTTTGTTCTGTGTTCTGTATTATTTTTTCATTTGTCCTTATATATGTTGTCCTTGTATGTATTGATTTTGTCCCTTGTACTAATTTGATTTGTTTGTTCTATGTTTGTACTCTCTCTGTTCTGAATTACGTTTCCTATGTCTTTATTATTACTCTTTCATTTTTGTAGCTGGAATCCCCCTTTTCCTAAAAGTTCTGTTATTTGGTAACATAATCCTAGGCCTTCTTCTCGACGCGTCATTGAGTGATACACTATTGTCGTTCTCCTCGGAGGTGTTGAAGGCAATTCGCACCTTTGAAGTAGTTTTGTCTTCCCTGACTACCGCATGGCGAGGTAAGTAGAGAGCTATATTTCTACTTTTATCGCGCTTGTCAAATTCTCTCATGTGTCCTAGTTCTAAATACTCTTCTACGACCTGTTTGTACTTGTTTTTCAAATCTGTATTTTTCTCTAATCAACGCTCTAATGCTCTAAATCTTTTTTCAGCGATAGCACGGGAGTTACCGCCTTTGCAAGGAGGATCTTCATCGCGGAAAGTTAATTGTACTATGTACCGGCCGTTGCTATCTCTTCTTGTACTTTTGCTATAGAACTCTTTACATCTATTTTCTTCGAGCGTTAGCATTTTCTTCATACTACTTTGCTCTTCTATCTCCCAGAACTTTCTTAACATGTCGTCTTCATTAAATTGAGCATGTAATACACTGATATTGTTTAATTTTGTGTTTTGGTCGGTGTCCTTACTTACTACGCCTGATAGTACCCAGCCTAACGTAGTACTCTGAGCGATGAACGTGCCTGAAGGGTTTCTAAAGATGCCTTGTTTTATGATGCTACTGTAAGCATCAGCGCCCAATAACACATCAATCTTTTTGGGTGTGTTGAACTCTGGATCGGCTAGCTGCAGATTGTTAATACTTAGCCAATCTAAGGCAGTGTTAATTTTGCGTTCGGGTAAATAAGTTGTTATTTTATTTAGTATGTAAGCTTTAATTTTCAGTTTGAAATTTGGACTAATCCGAGACTGGATATTTAAATGTACCATGTGCCGTGCCATGGTTGAACTAGTACCGCCAAGACCTGAAATAACTCCTTGAATAGGGATCTTTTTCAGGCTGAGCAGCTGAACTACGGCCTCTGTTACGAAGCACGCCTGCGAGCCCTGATCGATCAGGGCTCGGACAGTCTGGAGTTCACCAGAATGCGACTCGGCTTTTACTAGTGCAGTGGCTAGTAAAACCTGTCTCGGTGCGGGAGTGTTACCTGTCGACAAAAACGAAGCAATCGGACTAGTATTAGTGGCACTAACACTGTCGATAGCCGAGGATGTCGAAGGTTGGTCCCTTTTGATCGACTCCTGATCTAAATGCAGCATTGAATGGTGGCGTTTCTGGCACACCTTGCATCTGGTAGGCTTCCTGCACTCACTAACAACGTGATTGCCACCAAGACAGTTAAAACAAATATTATTTTTTAATACGAACTCACGTCTGGCCTTGAGTGATTCCTTATTGAATTTCTTGCAGAAGCAAAGTTTGTGGAGGTCGGCATGTGGCAGGCCATAGGCATGTTTACGTAATCTTTGCGAAGCGCGTAGACTTATAAATATTCAAAGATTACAAGCGGCGACAGCTTTGCCCAAACTGGGTCCAGAGCTGAGCCAGCATCCCCGGAGCAGTACAAGGAGCGGCTACAGACGGCGCCACATTTAGTTCAACGAGTGGTCATCAGAGGGCGCCGCTCGCAGTTCAACACTTCACAAGGACAACACGGTGACGCAGGCGCAGGTTCGTGACGTCACAGGGACGTCATACACAGTGAGTTCAACAAGCGGCCACAGATGGTTTTTGTGTGAAGTGCATTTTGTGAGTACATTTGTTTACCTTTTTATTCTGTCCGTAATCAGAGCAACAGTTTATGTGCCGAGTAGTAATTAGTTCAACTTAGAACTATCGTGAAGACCGGACTTGGAAAATTCAGTATCTTTTGGGACTTATAAAATTTTTGAACATTGCGGGAATGCATAGCGGGAAATTATATTGACACTTATTTTTGTACGAAATCCTCAAAGTTGTAGAACAAAAGTTGTTGGTTATGGTGTTAGGTATCTAGTCCTGCGAGATTGTTGGTGTTTTACAGGTAACCCATATACATATATATGGTATTGAATAGTTAAAAGTATGTTGGCTTTTAATATTATCATTGACTGTTCCAATGTTCTGGAAATAAAGTAGCTATTCAAATGCCAAGGAATATATTTGGTCCTTGTAATGAGATTGTATCCAACTGTGACACAGAAACCTGTTTCTGTGTCACAGTTGGATAGAATCACGTTTAACCCTTAATCAGACTATAGTAACACATAATTTTAAACTGTATTCTTTTGTGATAAGAACTACGAGTAAAATTAATAAATTATGAATAGGAGCTATGCCTTTTTACTAGCCGAAGGAATATCAAAGTGTTGGTCCCATAATTATCCTAGTAGCTTCTGACAAATTTCTCCTGGTGTAACCTTGATTTTTGTTAGGCGGTTAGGAACAAATTTCAGCTAGGAACTTTACATAAATTTTATTGTGATTAAATATAGGTACCCAATCGTGGATTGTTACAATCTATTTTTTTAAGACCTGTTGACTATGGTAAATATCAATGATATCTAACATTAAAGCTTCTATGTCATTTTAGTTTTTGATCTATACATAAGTTGTGTAATGTGGTATAATGCAATATGTATAGTATACATATATTTTTATTATTCAAATTCTACAATTGTCCAACAAGCTGCCCAACAAAAAAGTTCATTATTGCATATTTAGTTATCTAAAAATGTTGTCTTGAAAGTTATTACACTTACTGTACATATATATAGGGCAATCATAAAAGTAGTAATATTAAAAGTGGACGCGCGGGTAGGCGCGGTGCTCGCTCCGACAGCGACTCGGCCGTGTCGCCGCTGCACACGGGCGCGTGTCATAGTAGTGTACTACAAGTGCCACATGAGCGTGCCCTGGTGGTCTACACGTGAAGCTAATAAAAGCGTGTTGAAACACCATTTTCTTGGTGTGAATCAAAGGTATCGACTGATCGATATTGTGAGGGGAAATAGTCAATTTTATGTGTTTTTTACAAGTACATGTGCTATGCAGTGTTGCGGAATGGAATGGAAGCGAATTTTTGCAACACAAAATTGGGTATAGCATAATGAACTCTATGTCAATCGTGTAAGATACAATTTAAACAAGAGACAAATTAGTGGTAAGGTGCATTGGGGCAATTCCGATAGAAATTTCTGCGAGATGACTAGCGGTGAACATTTCATTTGATTATTTGGGAATGCTCTATTTTACGAGTCTTACTGTTTTAGATCTGCGTAGATTTTGAAAAGCCTTTGAAAAGCATAAATTATATTTTAAATATATCGTTGGATTTGCTAAAGAAAGTGTTTTAAATAAAGAACCATATTTTTGGGTCATAATGGATAATTGCGAACTATCGCGGGGTAATTCCGGAAGAACTCAAAAGTCGCCTTTATTGCATTTCAGCCAGAGTTTACATTTCATTTTCCATCATAATTGCCCCATAGATTTTGATATTGTAAGTTTTTTAAATAATGACCGTTAATTTGAATTACTATAACTTTGTATTACGGAATTACCCCAGAAAAACCTTGATGTTCAGACATACGTGACAGTGGTTCTCAACATATTTGAGATTTTAGGAAATTTAAAACTGCACGATGAATAAACAAATTTATTTTTAAGTACTTACTTATTTTCTTAATGTCTTTTAAAGAATGTCAATAATAAAATAAAACAAAAATTCAGTGAGATCAACTTTTATTTTTATAATTAAACTATACGTAATTATGTAGATACTCTTCACATTGAGTAAAGTGGGTAACAATTTGAATCATTTAAGAATCAACAAATTATATTATATTATCATACATAAAAATTAAATTAAATTATCTAAATGTCTAAATGTATAAAAAAATATATACTTATATAATATATGTTATTATATTTAAATTAAATTAACAATCCTTAAACATAATTAGTAAATCACATAAGAATCACAGACTTTTTGATAATTTTTGGCTACTCTTGAATCTTGTGGTACTAAAATCAAACTTAATTCGTACTAAAATAAAAAACATAAATGTTCTTGGAAGCTAACTACAGTTAGGCATCACAACAAAATGCACATAATATTTTCCTTAGTTTAGATACTTTTTGTAAAATTAAATTGTATTTATATATATATTTATTGTATTTATATAATGTATTTATTTCTTTTTATAAAATCAGTCGAAATAAATAGTGTCTTCATCATGGGTCAAGTAATATTCTTTGTCTTGATTTCTTTTCTTTTGTAATTCTATTTTCTTTACTAGTAACGGCTCAGGAATTTTGTCAGTATCTTTTTTTTTAGTTTCAATAAAAGTGAGATGCTGCTGTCGTCTCGTGGTTTTCAAAAAGTTAATAAGGTAGTAAAATTGTTCTTCATGTTTGGTTATTTTTCCTATGAACCCAACATAATATTTCCATTTGTTTCTTATGAAATACCTGACAAGCACTGTATCATTTAAATCATAACATTCCTTTACAACGGGACACTTTTCTAGAATTCCACATGCTAATTCTTTATTCTCAATTCCTGGTAGCTGTAATTTATAGATTGGTTTTTCATTAGAATATTCTGCAATCTGCTCATTTATGTCTTCCTCACCTGTTACAAAATAACTCAACACTTCATTTTCGTTTTTCTTGTCTACTTGATTTTCTTTACCTTTGCTTTTTTTGCCAATACCTTTGCCTTTCTTAGAACATACATAATTTGTAGTTTTGTCAGCGAGTGCCTTTTCATTGGTTATATTTTTATCGTTTTTCATGTTTATAACACACTTCCTATCTTTTCTTGATTTCTGTGAACTTGTCTCCTCCTGGTATAAATTAAAATTATCTTCGCAGTCGTTCAAGTCTTCAAAATCGATACAATCAATAATATCAGAATCGCTATGATTACTGATGATATCGGATATACTTGTGGTATCAGAGGAAGGTTCCCGTTTACGTTTTGGTTTATCATTCGCTTTACTGGTTTTAGTTGCAATGTTCTTACTTTTCGTTTCTTTCATTTCTTCTAAAATTTTCTTTCCTAAGGCTGCAGTTATTACTTCCGCACCTTTTGTGACACGTTTTTTTTTTGTTGGAACCTAATTCTTTTTGTCCTGTTGAATTTTTCGCAACAATAATTCTTCAAATGAGACTGATCGATCGAGTTGTGATGGGTTTTGAAGTGGTACTTGCGATGCTTTCTTTATAACTATGTTTGATATTATATTTATTTTTGATTTTGTTGGCTTCGAATTCTGCAAACATGCTGGTACTTGGCTCGGGTGTCTGGCTTCAAAGGGCAACATTTGGGCATCATTTCTTGATTGTTCAGATAGCAGGGCAACGTAATTATTGTCTGTTATTTCTATCGTTTCATTAGCTGTTGCAAACTGATTGTTGAATGATTCAATGCATATTTCTTTGAGGGACTTTGGCTGTTTGAGTGTGTGGGCAAGTAAAGTTTTCTTATATCTTTGATAAGCGTCTGGATCATATTTATCAATAGGTATGACATGTGCATTGAAAGGATATATTCCTGCCTTTTTAAATCCACTCTTTATAACTTCGGGGTTCGTTTGTTGCCAAGTATCTGCCATAGTTTTTGCGAAAACGTTTTTTGGCATTTTCGTACCAACGTTTCTTCTCTGCCACTCTACCAGTTGTGCATCCCATATTGCTTTAAATGATTTAAATACTCATATATCAAGCGGTTGCAACAAATGTGATGTATGTGGGGGTAATTTGAGGATAGTTACATTGTTTCGGACCGCAAGCTCCACAACCCTGACATCGACGTGCGTTGAATGCCCGTCATAAATTATAAGGGCTGGTCGCTCTTCGCCGAGATTTGGGATGAGTACTTTTTCGAAATAATTGTGAAAAATTTCTGTTTCCATCCAACCTTTAGTACTTGCAGCATATGTCAATTCGAAATCGTAATAATCTTTATTAAGATCAGCCATCCATTGGTCCCAAACAAATTTTCCTTTGAAAATAATCAAAGGCGGCAACTTTTTACCACTGGCACTCGCTCCTGCTAACACAGTGATGTTTTCCTTTCCACTTCCATAGGTGGTCCTTGCACATGGTTTATTTTTTTTTCCGACCACTTTTGTTTTGGTCGGATCCAGACACAATGATGTTTCGTCCAAGTTCCAAATCGATTCTGGATTTTCTAAAAGATTTAAATCTTGTAAGGTCTTATTCAGCAAATCAAAATATTCAGCAATGACAAATGGATCTGTCATTTTTCTTCGCACATATTCTACGGGTTGTGCTTTTTTGATAGACAAACCGTGACGTTTTCGGAAGTTGATAAACCAATCTGGTCCAGGCGTGTTATTCTTAAATGGTGTCTGAATATTGTTTACGCGCACATATTCAGCCACAATCTCCAATATTTCTGATCTTGAGAGCCCAAATCCCCATTTCTCCATGACTATGATGGTGCTTGCTAACTTTTTTTCGTCTTCTAAAGATAGAACAATTGGTCTACCTGCATTCTGTCTAAGAGTATCTTTAGTTTTGACATGGTCATGAAGAGTGGTCATAGGAATCTTGTACTTCTGTGCAGCAGCATATGCGGTAAGCTCCCCATTTCTTACTTTCTGTATGGCAGTGGCTAAATCTTGAGAAGTGTATGTTTTATTTTTCTTTTTTAAATAAGTACGAGGCATGATGACACTGAAAAAAGAAATAACTTTTGTCAACACAAAAAATGCAATAATTAAGCAATAACTGAGGAATACCATAGACATACAACTGCAGAACCGTTATACACCATGCAGTATATTAAGGGGAAAAAATGGTTACGGTTTTGAAATTGGTATTCATAATAGGGGATTGTAAGAGGCGGGGGGGGGGAGGGTATTTTTTGAAAAGTGGGGGGTGACTCTACACTACTCCCTTACCACTCCCCACCTCTCACAACCCCCATTATGGATACCGATTTCAAACCCAACCAAAAAAAATAACCAGCAAAGTCGACATGGTAAAAAACAAAGTTAAGAATTTTAATTAACTCCCGACCTAACTTTCATCACACATATCTAAGAGCATTCCCATTAATTCACCTTACAAAGAAAACAAAAAAAAATCAAAATCGGTTCATTCGTTGGGCAGCTACGATGCCACAGACACACCACACACACATACAGAAACGTCAAACTTATAACATTCCGTCATTATTACGTCGCGGGACAAAAAAAATATACACTTTGAGAACTATTGACAATTACAGTAGGAAAACGTAAGTGGGGTTATTGCGAAACAATCATATCGAAATAAACCCGGAGGGGTAAATCAGAAAAATAATAAAAAACACAGGTAGAACCTTATATTCCTATTATCATTAAGCACAAAACAAAAACCTATCATAAAAACAAACAAACATTGAAATAACTTACCAGGATTTCGAGAAAACTATCTTGGGGTTATTACGAATCACCAAAATTCGGCGCGAAATCACTTCTCTTGAATAATTTGACGACACTCGCGTGATGTTAGCGCGAGCGACTCGCAACTTCTGTCGCGACAAGTAAATCTAAGATGGCGCTTTGCCTAATGTTGCCAGCAGGAATATATTGCTGCGTTTGGTAGATTTTTTGCACTTTCGGAATATACCCATTTTCGAAATAGCCCCAATGCACCTTAGCGTTTTACGAAGAATTCTCGTGCATTCCAGAGCATTCGCATGATCATTCACTCGTATATGGATTCTATCTTACACAATTGACATAAAGTTCATTACACTATGTTCAATTTCGTTGCAAAAATTCGCTTCCATTCCATTCCGTCGCAGTGTAAATTAAACGTTACATAGTCCAATTAACTTCCTTAAGTTTCCCCCACTATTGTAATAGTAATATAGGAATTAGTCTGTGAATTGCATTAGACATTTTTTTTTAATCATGAAGATACGAGTATGATATAAAGATTTAGATTAATTAGTATCTGTGATATGTTAATATTTTACTCTTCTAATGGAAAATAAAACAATAAAAATGTGTACAAAGGATTTTATTTGAAACATACTGTAAAACTTAACATAGTTTAATTTATAAAAAATAGCATTATAAAACATGCAATAGTCTTATTTTGTATATAAATCTAATGATTTAGTTAACTTTAACATTCATAAAAATAGCACTTTTTTATAGCTTCATATCGAAAGATATTCGAGACCATTGAGCAAAACAAAAAGCTAATTGGTCAAGTTCTATATAACATTACTTAAAATAGACTATTCAACATTTTTCAACATACATATCAGCTAAACTTAAATATGAGGGTACGTCACCGAAGACGAAAGTTCACTAAAAGTTCCTCTACGGTTTTTTTATTTATTTATATAAAAAATGGCG
The DNA here is from genome assembly GCA_951640165.1 of Pseudoips prasinana. Taxonomy (NCBI): domain Eukaryota; kingdom Metazoa; phylum Arthropoda; class Insecta; order Lepidoptera; family Nolidae; genus Pseudoips; species Pseudoips prasinana. Next base: position 7,285,599 of record OX621259.1, on the reverse strand, counting down.
TACAAAGCACTTGAAAGTTGTGTCCGCGACTTGCAAAAGACAATTACGCTTCTCAGTGATAAAGTGAGTGCCTTGGAGACTAATATAATAGCACAAAATGGAATTATATCATCTCAAGTTGTGACCATCAAAGAATTGTTATTTAAAATTGACGGTACACCTGCAATCCACAAGTCACTTAGTGCTCAAACCCAAACAGCGATTCAGCGGCCGGTCCGTCAAGCACGTCTCAATACCATTGCCGCTACCACCGCTGTAAAAAGCGGCGTCACTCCCGCTGCATTGCCTAAATCGCCAATTACTAATGGATTGCCGAAAACACCCGAGGTGAGCCGATCAGAAGATGCGATAAGCGCATCGACTAACGTCCAGGCGGTCGCATGTGGTATGGCCCCGAAACCAACGGAGTGCACTACGGCAAATAATAGTGATTCTGGGCATTTAACTAAGAACAAGAATGAAGAAGGTTGGCAAACAGTAGTAAGTCGTAGACGGAAAATGCGGCAAGTAATAACTGGAGCAGGAAAAATAGATGCAGAGCTCAAAACGGTAGAACGCGTAAAATACATACAAGCGTGGTCGTTTAGGCCAGAAACTACTACACAGAATGTGTTAAATTATCTTAATAAAATTAACGCATGCGAAGAATATTTTGTTGAAAAACGTGACATTAAAACGGACAAGCATGCAGCATTCGTAATAGGTTGTCCCGAAAGTTTGTACGAACAACTCAGCTCGCCGGCGTCGTGGCCACCGCGTGTAAAAGTGTCAGACTGGTTTCGCCCGCGGCCCCGCGGTGGGCGGGGCGGCGCCGAGTGCAACAGAACCAGTCCTCAGAACAGCGCGACGGAGCCGCAGCGTTAACACGGATGTGCGTAATGACGTTAATGTGAATGAACGGCTTAATAGGATTGTTATATGCCATCAAAACATTGCGTCGTTAAGTCAAAAAACTAAACGATTAGAAGTCTTATTACGTAGTGAGTTAAAGTGTGATATACTAGCAATAACAGAACACTGGTTGACCGAAACTAATTTAAAATGTATTAAAATCGCTGGCTATAAGCTGGCCTCGTACTATTGCAGAAAACAAACAATGCACGGCGGCTCTTGTATATTTGTTAATGAAAATATAAAGTGTGTAGAGAATATTGACTTAGCAGCCCTATCGGTTGAGCAATTTTGTGAAATATCGGCGGTAAAGTTGCTAGATTTTGACGTTACCATAATTTGTGTGTATAGGACTAATTTAATTAATTCTAATACGTTTTTAGACAACTTTGAACGATTCCTCGATAAAATAGATGATCTAAGAATCCAGTGTGTAATAGTAGGTGATTTTAACATTAACACATTGGGTAGTTTAACCAGTGATGTTAAAAGGTTACTTGATATTCTGTCAACCCATAACATGACGAATCAGGTAGAATTCCCTACACGGATAACGATATCCACTATGACTAGCCTCGACCATGTCTACACAAATCTTCCGTCGACCGGTGTTACTGCACAACCTGTGACCACTCATTTGAGTGACCACCTAGCCGTGAGATGTGACCTGATGTGTTCAAAAAGCACCGACTCAAATACATCGCAGTACACTCGTTCATTCTCGCTACATAATCAAAATAACTTCGCCGCGTCTATAGGTTGCGTAGACTGGCACGAAATAAAGATGCGTAACAAGACAACATTACAGATGGCTACCGCAATCATTAACGTGTTATCAGGTAAGTTTGACATTTGTTTTCCACTTCGGAAAACAAGCAATACTATAAAACATGACTCATCTTGGGTAACATCAGATGTAAAGAACTTTAAATTAATTTTATTTGACTTCATTGAAATTGGAAAACGTTATCCGAATAATATGTTAATTAATAATATAATTAGTGACATGAAAATATACTATGATAATTTAATCTCCTGTACAAAATCTAGATATTATACAAATATTATAAAAAACTCCCAAAATGCCTCGAAAGCTATGTGGACTGTCGTAAACATGGAGAGGGGTAAAAATAACACACCGCGCCTAGATTTTACGGATATTGTTAAAAATGTAGATGGTACACCATTTTTAACAAAAAAGTCTGCGCTTGATGCCATGAATACCCGCTTTTTGGGGGCGGTACATGCGTGTGGTGCTCCTCGCGCAGATATACAGCGTGTGCATGACCAGCTCCTAGTTACCTGTCTTCCAGCAGACCGGTCATTGCGTCTAAACCGTTTTACCGCTGACGAAGTCTATCGCATCATCATGACGCGTATACCGCCAAAACCATCAAAGGATACTTATGGCATTTCCATGAGACTGATTAGGTTAGCAGCTATACCCCTGTCGCCTGTTCTTGCAGATTTTTTTAATGTATGTTTGAGAGAAGGTGATATCCCGGCTCCTTTAAAATGTAGCAAAGTTTCACCTCTATATAAAGGAAAAGGGAAAAAAGACTGTATCGACAATTACAGACCAGTGTCGATCATTCCAGCGGTGGCGAAGATACTTGAGAATGGCCTTAGCTCTCGCCTTCTAGAGTTTCTCTCGGCTGGTGATGTTCTAACAGACCGACAACATGCCTATAGAGAAGGTAGATCAACTACGACCTTAACTCGCGAACTTATACGATTGGTGATGGCTGCGAAAGAAAAAAAACTGCAAGTAGCCTTAATTTGCTGTGATTTGTCGAAAGCCTTTGATGTCGCGGATCGTAATATAATTGCGATAAAACTGCGACATTACGGTGTGGACGGCCCATCACACGCACTTTTTGCAAAGTTACTGCAAGACAGGTCACAAATTGTTGTAGGTTGCGAGGGCACGGAGAGGTCAGATCCGTTACTGTCAAAGATAGGCGTGGCTCAAGGCTCCTCAGTGTCAAACATATTATTTTCGCTACTGCTGAATGACCTGCCGGGTTCTATAACTGATGCAGAAACTCTAATGTTTGCGGATGACGTGGCTGCGTTAGTAATGGCCTCTTCGGTAGATTTACTAGAGGAAAAGCTAAATAGGACAGCTAATCAGCTTGATAAATGGTTTCGAATTAACGGGTTGGTACTTAACGTGGCCAAAACTCACTTCATTCACTTTGTGCTATCGGGTCACACACAGAGACCACTCGTGGTGTCTGCGAATGGAGTGAGTATTGCACAGGTCGAAGAGACTACTTTCTTAGGCTTCGAAATTGATAAAAGTCTCAAGTGGGAAAGCCACATAAATAAATTATGCGGGAAACTAGGGAGCGCCTGTTTTGCTCTGAGCCGATTGCGAAGTGTAGTGTCCATGGCAGAGATGCGTGCATGCTACTTTGCAACAGTGCATTCGTTGCTGCAATACGGTGCGGAACTGTGGGGCCGCGCAGCCGATTGGGAGCGAGCATTCCGGATGCAGAAGCGTGCTGTTCGAGCAATGGTCCATGTACCGCAAGATATATCCGCTAGACCCTATTTTAAAGAACTGGGTATTATGACAGTGGCCTCCATAGTCATATACCAAGTTGCCGTGTATGTTAAAGCGAATATAGAACTATATACCACACGAAGCACTATTCATTCGTACAACACACGGCATAACTACAAATTGGCAGCAGTTCCTAGGACACTTACAAAATCATCTAAGATCACTTATGTTATGGGTTGCACAGTTTATAACAAACTCCCGGTGAGCATATCTAATATCCCTTCATTACAGAGTTTTAAAGTTCGATTGAAGAGGTGGCTTATCGAGCAATCGTTTTACTCGCATGACGAATTTTTAAAGTTTAAGTAAGTAGTTTGTATTAGAAATAATTTTATTCTTTGACATTGTATCCTATTATATTATTTAAAAACTATGACATGTAAAACCATTACCAATAAATGACTATTTGACTATTTGACTATTTGACTATAAAATATCTAGATATGATATCTTTATATACAAATGATTATACAATTCGAGATTTATACATGACTTTTGAGAAGAAGTCTTGAGTAGAGTATTAAGATACTCAAACAAAAGACTGGCTGCGTTGCTTGATGCTATAAAAATCGTATAAAAGCTTTTTTTGGGCAACACAAAGGCTCTGGAATTCTTGGGAGCAAATAACTATATTAAGAGTCTTCGCAAGCCACAAAGACTAAAATATTGAAGTCTTTAATCAAAGGAACATTACTATCAAGTCTATTTTAATCACTAGAATATTATTACTACTGCCTATATTATACTTTGACATTTTATTTGAATTGGCTAACATTTTAAAATTTTGATGTAAGTATGTATTGGAATTCAGTGACATTTTGTTTTATTTATAGATAATAAAACTGTATTCACACGCCTAAAACAGGCAAAATAGATTATAAGGACCATATTATATAATTTACCTAATTTAAAATGTCAACTGATTGATGTTGGTGTGCCTTATCAATAAAAAAAAATAAAACACCAACAACCTCAAAGGACGGGATAACTAACATCATAAGCAACAACTTTTATTCTACGAGTTCAGACATAACTCAAGAGATGCTAAAAATATATTTAATAAGTTTTTGTTGTACTGTCGAGACATTTGTAGGTCTATGTTTCATTCATACGACGCTCGGCTCGCGCGCGCTTGCGCTGCTACTAATAATAACAGTTTCTTTGCCAGATTTATTTAATTTAACGCCGTGGTGAAGGTAAATTTAGTAACCGTGTTGAGTGCCCAAGCAGTTCAGGGGTGTGTTTGGGGTTTTAAATAAATAAAACACTCAAAACAGTACTGAAGCTCAACAACAAATTATCGATAGCTATATAGTATATTTGTGAACGAAACCATTGCGACTTTTAACAAGCTTAACAGCGCCATCTATTGACACGGTGACGAATCGCAGTGAACACCGCCCACCAAGGACGTTACTGATGGAACGTCCTTCGTAAATAAAGGGGACATTGCTCTATGGTACATTACGCTGATCTTAGTTTGTACTGTAAAAAGATATGTATATTTATTGACAATAATATGAACTAAACTAAAACTTAACTAAAACAATTTGTACTAATTACTGCCCTGCTTGCTCTAAACTAAGAACTAAAAGAGAACTACAAGCTGGAAGTCATGGCTGAACCACCATGTTTAAACTAACAAAATTATGAACTAACTTAAAATTAAAGGTTCCATGTCTATAATAGTTGGTTGTTGTATATAATTTTGTGTAAATAGACCTTAAAACCATAAAACATGTCATGAAACTATTGATTTATGTAACAACCAATATAAATAATAACAAAAACATTTCTTAATCGACTACAGGTTAAATACATATTTTGGATGTTGGTCTTTTGATTGTTGAGGACTTAGTGCGTAACGTGACGACACGGGTGACATTATCAACAATTTTACCTATCAATCAGCGACTTGGAGGCAAGTCGTCGTCCTTTATCAAAACAATGACTCCAATTTTTCACTCAGTAAAATGTGATGACCATTTATAACGGTTCATCAATGTGGACAAATATTGGTTGGACCAACGTCTCCAAAATGACTGCACATTTGGCTGGATAACTTGCCAGCATCATAAACAATTTAGGTTGGACTCTTCGTAATTATTGTCTGGCACATTTACCAAACCTTCGGCAGTACGCAACAATCCTAACCTATTTTCTATTCTAAATCTATATCCTATAATGATTATTTGGCCTACTATAAATAATGTTCTGTCGCTAATGTCGCTTTGAGGAACGATGGTCCAGCGAACCATAGTTCGTTTCCCAAGAGGGAACTGGGTAATATCCTCTAGAGGCGCAATCCGCTGGGTTGTTATGCGTAGAGACGTGAAACCATTGTGACGCTTTCATCGCGGTCAAGATTTCAGACTTCCAGTTGGCCACCAACGGCTTCCACTTACTCGGATGACTATTTATCCAAGCTAGTACCACAGTGGAATCTGTCCATGCCTTGACCTGATCTTGAGGTATATTCAGGACTTCAGCGGTTTGAGTCAATAGTTGTGACGGTAAAACTGCTCCACACAACTCTAACCGCGGAATGTTGATCTGTTTTACTGGCGCAACTCTAGTTTTAGCAACCAGCAACGTGACCTTCACTATGTTGTCGGCACCTACCATACACAAGTTAATTGCAGCTGAATGCCTTAGGTGAATGTCTTAGAGACGTCACTAAGCCCGTGTAACTCCAAATATTCGGACCTTGTTCCAAGCCAACGTGGAATCCGGACCTTGGTGAGTAGGTAGTAACAAATCTTCACTATATGATCTCGATTCGTTAATAAGTTCTTTGGTAATCACCTCGTCCTAGCCAACACCTGCAAGCCATAATTAATTTCTGGATGAACACCTTCGCTAAAATCACAAGTATCGTCGATGCGGTCCCAGGTAAGTCCAAGAACCTTTATTGTACTGTCCAGTTTTATTTCTAGTTCTTTTTCTTTGTGTTCTGTTTGCTTGTAGTACTTTATTGTTTGTTCTGTGTTCTGTATTATTTTTTCATTTGTCCTTATATATGTTGTCCTTGTATGTATTGATTTTGTCCCTTGTACTAATTTGATTTGTTTGTTCTATGTTTGTACTCTCTCTGTTCTGAATTACGTTTGCTATGTCTTTATTATTACTCTTTCATTTTTGTAGCTGGAATCCCCCTTTTCCTAAAAGTTCTGTTATTTGGTAACATAATCCTAGGCCTTCTTCTCAACGCGTCATTGAGTGATACACTATTGTCGTTCTCCTCGGAGGTGTTGAAGGCAATTCGCACCTTTGAAGTAGTTTTGTCTTCCCTGACTACCGCATGGCGAGGTAAGTAGAGAGCTATATTTCTACTTTTATCGCGCTTGTCAAATTCTCTCATGTGTCCTAGTTCTAAATACTCTTCTACGACCTGTTTGTACTTGTTTTTCAAATCTGTATTTTTCTCTAATCAACGCTCTAATGCTCTAAATCTTTTTTCAGCGATAGCACGGGAGTTACCGCCTTTGCAAGGAGGATCTTCATCGCGGAAAGTTAATTGTACTATGTACCGGCCGTTGCTATCTCTTCTTGTACTTTTGCTATAGAACTCTTTACATCTATTTTCTTCGAGCGTTAGCATTTTCTTCATACTACTTTGCTCTTCTATCTCCCAGAACTTTCTTAACATGTCGTCTTCATTAAATTGAGCATGTAATACACTGATATTGTTTAATTTTGTGTTTTGGTCGGTGTCCTTACTTACTACGCCTGATAGTACCCAGCCTAACGTAGTACTCTGAGCGATGAACGTGCCTGAAGGGTTTCTAAAGATGCCTTGTTTTATGATGCTACTGTAAGCATCAGCGCCCAATAACACATCAATCTTTTTGGGTGTGTTGAACTCTGGATCGGCTAGCTGCAGATTGTTAATACTTAGCCAATCTAAGGCAGTGTTAATTTTGCGTTCGGGTAAATAAGTTGTTATTTTATTTAGTATGTAAGCTTTAATTTTCAGTTTGAAATTTGGACTAATCCGAGACTGGATATTTAAATGTACCATGTGCCGTGCCATGGTTGAACTAGTACCGCCAAGACCTGAAATAACTCCTTGAATAGGGATCTTTTTCAGGCTGAGCAGCTGAACTACGGCCTCTGTTACGAAGCACGCCTGCGAGCCCTGATCGATCAGGGCTCGGACAGTCTGGAGTTCACCAGAATGCGACTCGGCTTTTACTAGTGCAGTGGCTAGTAAAACCTGTCTCGGTGCGGGAGTGTTACCTGTCGACAAAAACGAAGCAATCGGACTAGTATTAGTGGCACTAACACTGTCGATAGCCGAGGATGTCGAAGGTTGGTCCCTTTTGATCGACTCCTGATCTAAATGCAGCATTGAATGGTGGCGTTTCTGGCACACCTTGCATCTGGTAGGCTTCCTGCACTCACTAACAACGTGATTGCCACCAAGACAGTTAAAATAAATATTATTTTTTAATACGAACTCACGTCTGGCCTTGAGTGATTCCTTATTGAATTTCTTGCAGAAGCAAAGTTTGTGGAGGTCGGAGCAGAACTCGCACCGCATATTATTAGTCTTTGAAGAACTTGTTGCCAGCATGGCCTTTGGACTATGGAACTGATGAACTGGTGCCTTTTTAGGTTCTAAGCACTCTAACGCGCGACACCGATTCTCCAGGAATGTTTTGAACTGACTAAAAGTTGGCAAGTCATTGTTGGAGTCATTGTTACACACGCTAAGCTCCCATTGTTTTCGCGTCTCAACATCTAACTTAAAGATAACAATGTGTATGATAATGACATCCCATGTACTAACGTCTTTGCTCAAGTTACTCAACGCATTAAGACAATCATATGTAGTGTCTAACAATTCTTTCAAAGAAGTAGCAGATTCGACATGCATTCGCTTTTGACCGAACAATCTTTTTAGAATGCAATTGGTTAGGTATTTTTTATTGCTATACCTTTTGCCTAATAGATCCCAACATTGGGCATAATTAGCGTCAGCTATAGGAGTGTGACGTATTAATTGTTCTGCTTCGCCAGAAAGGTGACTTTTAAGATAATGAAGCTTTTGCACATTATCTAATGCCTGGTTATTATGTACTAATGAGGTAAAAACATCATGGAATGTTGTCCATTCATCATATTTACCTGAGAATATTTGTATGGAAATTTTGGGCAATTTTACAAGTGAACTATTTGATTTACTAATACTGGATGAGGCACTGGCTGTTTTTTGCACAGACCCCGTGGCTAAACGAATATTATTCAAAATTGATTTCATCAAACATTTATAAGTTATGTAAATGTCCTCTGTTGTATCGTATATATCCTCTAATTTTTGCTCTGTATCCTCTGTCATTTTATGCGCATATAATTTATACTTAGTTTCTTTAAATAAATTCCAATTTTGTTCTAATAATTCTTGTCTTGTTTCTATGTACTCTACTGTTAATCTATCTTTACCACATTTCTTATAATTAGTTAAACCCTTTGATATTACATTTTGTTGATTATAAACTTTTAGTAATCCTTCCATTTTGCAATGTAATTAGTGATCAAAATTAATAGCAATATATTAATTAAAAATTGTTCTAAAACAAGAAACAAATGTATATAAAAAATATGTAAATAAAATTTAGTCTAAGTTTTTTTATTTCACAGTTTATTTGTCATTAAATATGCTAAGTGTTCGAACTGGTTAAAATTTGTTAATATTTGATGTTCAAAAATATGTGTAAGTTTTTAAGTCTCAAATGCATTAAAATTTTATAAGTCAATGTAAACAAAAAAGTTAAAAATATTACAAGTCCCTAAACACTGGTAAAATTTTTACAAGTGTTTGGCAATACACAAAACCTGGTGGAAATCGGACATAGATTCAGGTTCCTCGTTCCCCCGTTTTTTCTTAATTATTCTAAGTCCTTAACTAACATGCACACAAACTACAACTAAATTATTCTAAGTTTAAAAATGTTCAAAAATTTTATAAGTCCCAAAAGATACTGAATTTTCCAAGTCCGGTCTTCACGATAGTTCTAAGTTGAACTAATTACTACTCGGCACTTAAACTGTTGCTCTGATTACGGACAGAATAAAAAGGTAAACAAATGTACTCACAAAATGCACTTCACACAAAAACCATCTGTGGCCGCTTGTTGAACTCACTGTGTATGACGTCCCTGTGACGTCACGAAGCTGCGCCTGCGTCACCGTGTTGTCCTTGTGAAGTGTTGAACTGCGAGCGGCGCCCTCCGATGACCACTCGTTGAACTAAATGTGGCGCCGTCTGTAGCCGCTCCTTGTACTGCTCCGGGGATGCTGGCTCAGCTCTGGACCCAGTTTGGGCAAAGCTGTCGCCGCTTGTGCGGAGGACCGTGTACCTTGCTGTAGCGTTTTACTACAAGTACACGGGTGGGAAGCGCGGCCAGCGGTGGCTCCACACTTGTGTCAAAAATCCTGGTCCATACTATCCGGGTCGTTAGGACCAATGTTGAGTGCCCAAGCAGTTCAGGGGTGTGTTTGGGGTTTTAAATAAATAAAACACTCAAAACAGTACTGAAGTTGAAATATTGTCAACAAAAATTATCGATAGCTATATAGTATATTTGTGAACGAAACCATTGCGACTTTTAACAAGCTTAACAGCGCCATCTATTGACGCGGTGACGAAACGCAGTGAACAAACTGTATGTTTACGTAATCTTTGCGAAGCGCGTAGACTTATAAATATTCAAGCGGGAAATTATATTGACACTTATTTTTGTACGAAATCCTCAAAGTTGTAGAACAAAAGTTGTTGGTTATGGTGTTAGGTATCTAGTCCTGCGAGATTGTTGGTCTTTTACAGGTAACCCATATACATATATATGGTATTGAATAGTTAAAAGTATGTTGGCTTTTAATATTATCATTGACTGTTCCAATGTTCTGGAAATAAAGTAGCTATTCAAATGCCAAGGAATATATTTGGTTCTTGTAATGAGATTGTATCCAACTGTGACACAGAAACCTGTTTCTGTGTCACAGTTGGATAGAATCACGTTTAACCCTTAATCAGACTATAGTAACACATAATTTTAAACTGTATTCTTTTGTGATAAGAACTACGAGTAAAATTAATAAATTATGAATAGGAGCTATGCCTTTTTACTAGCCGAAGGAATATCAAAGTGTTGGTCCCATAATTATCCTAGTAGCTTCTGACAAATTTCTCCTGGTGTAACCTTGATTTTTGTTAGGCGGTTAGGAACAAATTTCAGCTAGGAACTTTACATAAATTTTATTGTGATTAAATATAGGTACACAATCGTGGATTGTTACAATCTATTTTTTAAGACCTGTTGACTATGGTAAATATCAATGATATCTAACATTAAAGCTTCTATGTCATTTTAGTTTTTGATCTATACATAAGTTGTGTAATGTGGTATAATGCAATATGTATAGTATACATATATTTTTATTATTCAAATTCTACAATTGTCCAACAAGCTGCCCAACAAAAAAGTTCATTATTGCATATTTAGTTATCTAAAAATGTTGTCTTGAAAGTTATTACACTTACTGTACATATATATAGGGCAATCATAAAAGTAGTAATATTAAAAGTGGACGCGCGGGTAGGCGCGGTGCTCGCTCCGACAGCGACTCGGCCGTGTCGCCGCTGCACACGGGCGCGTGTCATAGTGGTGTACTACAAGTGCCACATGAGCGTGCCCTGGTGGTCTACACGTGAAGCTAATAAAAGCGTGTTGAAACACCATTTTCTTGGTGTGAATCAAAGGTATCGACTGATCGATATTGTGAGGGGAAATAGTCAATTTTATGTGTTTTTTACAAGTACATGTGCTATGCAGTGTTGCGGAATGGAATGGAATCGAATTTTTGCAACACAAAATTGGGTATAGCATAATGAACTCTATGTCAATCGTGTAAGATACAATTTAAACAAGAGACAAATTAGTGGTAGCGTTTTACGAAGAATTCTCGTGCATTCCAGAGCATTCGCATGATCATTCACTCGTATATGGATTCTATCTTACACAATTGACATAAAGTTCATTACGCTATGTTCAATTTCGTTGCAAAAATTCGCTTCCATTCCATTCCGTCGCAGTGTAAATTAAACGTTGCATAGTCCAATTAACTTCCTTAAGTTTCCCCCACTATTGTAATAGTAATATAGGAATTAGTCTGTGAATTGCATTAGACATTTTTTTTTAATCATGAAGATACGAGTATGATATAAAGATTTAGATTAATTAGTATCTGTGATATGTTAATATTTTACTCTTCTAATGGAAAATAAAACAATAAAAATGTGTACAAAGGATTTTATTTGAAACATACTGTAAAACTTAACATAGTTTAATTTATAAAAAATAGCATTATAAAACATGCAATAGTCTTATTTTGTATAATATAAATCTAATGATTTAGTTAACTTTAACATTCATAAAAAATAGCACTTTTTTATAGCTTCGTATCGAAAGATATTCGAGACCATTGAGCAAAACAAAAAGCTAATGGTCAAGTTCTATATAACATTACTTAAAATAAACTATTCAACATTTTTCAACATACATATCGGCTAAACTTAAATATAAAATATCTAGATATGATATTTTTATATACAAATGATTATCCAATTCGAGATTTATACATGACTTTTGAGAAGAAGTCTTGAGTAGAGTATTAAGATACTCAAACAAAAGGCTGGCCGCGTTGCTTGATGCTATAAAAATCGTATAAAAGCTTTTTTTGGGCAACACAAAGGCTCTGGAATTCTTGGGAGCAAATAACTATATTAAGAGTCTTCGCAAGCCACAATGACTAAAATATTGAAGTCTTTAATCAAAGGAACATTACTATCAAGTCTATTTTAATAACTAGAATATTATTACTACTGCCTATATTATACTTTGACATTTTATTTGAATTGGCTAACATTTTTAAATTTTGATGTAAGTATGTATTAGAATTCTGTGACATTTTGTTTTATTTATAGTTAATAAAACTGTATTCACATGCCTTGAACAGGCTAAATAGATTATAAGGACCATATATAATTTACCTGATTTAAAATGTCAACTCTATTCACGGTGAATAAATGAATTGAATATTAATTATTAAATTCATAAACCCAAGTTCAAAATTATAAAGAAGCCTTATATACTGCCGTACTATCACTAGATCGCCGTAACAGAACATCAGCTATTAAGGTAATTTACACTTTAAGACGGCTTCATACAATGGCATTTACAATGACATATTTTAATTTGTAACGGTACTTTAGCATACGCACAGCAGTATTCTGTCGCTTACACCAGTGAACTAATTTAAATTACATTCTATCTCTCTCTAACATAGCGCTTATGAGAAGAACAGGGCATGCATAGAACTGCCAAACTATAGTTATCATTGGCAATTATTTTCCCTGAAAGATGCCCTGGCCCTTTCATAAGCGCTATGTTAGAAATAAATGTAATTATATTATTTATACATTATTTATACAGGGTTACCATTAGGGTTCCTCACGAAGGGCTCCTCTCGAGGAGGCCTTCGTGTGCCAAAGACACGCCAACACCTAACACATAATATATATTCATCTAGTTAATTTCACGCCGTGGTGTAGACAAATTTGGAAACCCTATGTTTACGTAATCTTTGCGATGCGTAGAGTTATAAATATTCAAGCGCGGAATTAAATAATACTTATTTTTGTACGAAATCCAAAAAAGTTGTAGAACAAAAGTAGTTGATTATGGTGTTAGGTATCTAGACCTGCGAGATTGTTGGTGTTTTACAGGTAACCCATATATACATATATATTGTATTGAATAGTTAAAAGTATATTGGCTTTTAATATTATCATTGACTGTTCCAATGTTCTGGAAATAAAGTAGCTATTCAAATGCCAAGGAATATATTTGGTCCCTCTAATGAGATTGTATCCAACTGTGACACAGAAATAGGTATCAACCTGTTTCTGTGTCACAGTTGGATACAATCACGTTTAACCCTTAATCAGACTATAGAAACACATAATTTTAAACTGTATTCTGTTGTTATAAGACCTACGAGTAAAATCAATAAATTATGAATATGAGCTATGCCTTTTTACAAGCCGAAGGAATATCAAAGTGTTGGTCCCATAATTATTTGAGTAGCTTCTGCGAAATTTCTCCTTGTGTAACCTTGATTTTTGTTAGGCGGTTAGGAACAAATTTCAGTTAGGAACTATATATCAATTTTGTTGTGAATAAAATATAGGTACACAATATAATCGTGGATTGTTACAATCAATTTTTTTAAGACGTGTTGACCATGGTAAATATCAATGATATACAACATTAAAGCTTTTATGTCATTTTAGTTTTTGATCTACATAAGTTGTGTAATGTGTTATAATGCAAAATGTATAGTATACATACATTTTTATTATTCAAATTGTAAAATTTATGAAGCATTTTGTTAATTTTCCTAGCTGTCCAACAAAAAAGTTAATTATTGCATATTTAGTTATCTAAAAATGTTGTCTTGAAAGTTATTACTTACTGTACATATATGTAGGGCAACCATAAAGTAGTAATATTAAAAGTGGACGCGTGGGACAGCGACTCGGCCGTGTCGCCGCTGCACACGGGCCCGTGTCATAGTGGTGTACTACGAGTGCCACATGAGCGTGCCCTGGTGGCTGAGGCGCACGCGGCCGGTGGCGGCCAGGCGCAGCGCGCGCGGGTAGGCGCGGTGCTCGGCGCAGTGGATGCGCTCCGACAGCGACTCGGCCGTGTCTCCGCTGAACACGGGCACGCGCTCCTGCAGGATGATCGGGCCTGTGTCCATGCCCTCCTGGAAAACGAATTATATTCTTTATATTCTCCACTAATGCACCCGGTCTGCATGAGACCGAGTCATATCATTTGAATCTAGTCCTAATGAATTCAAATAGAACAAAACGGTTGAATAAAAAATACAACTTTCATATGTTTTAAACTTGTCAGAAAATACTTGATGCTTTAGGTAAAAGGCGAATTCCTCTAGCAGTATTTTTAGACATGAGTAAAGCATTTGACATGGTAAGCCACAAAATTTTGATATATACTGTATAAGAGGCGGGCTTAATTGTTCTTTGTAATCGACAACAATAGATAGAACTTAAAAAGTAAATGAAAATACAAATATACAAGTAACTTTCAAGTCCCCATACACAGTTAATCATTACGGCGTATCGCAAGGAAGTGCACTTGGCCCGATTACATTTTCAACTGCTTAATTCATAGAATTATTTACAAGCGACACAACATTTTTTTTTAATTTATTTGAACCACAAACAAGTTTACAATCATCATTAAATGAAGCTTAAATTATACAATATTACTTACAGTAAACTCAACATTGCTGGTCACCTAATACATTAAAGAATTACGAATGGTGAGCCTGTGTTACAATTTCGGATTCCTATGAACTTATCAAATGAAATATTCTTTGTACTGTTAAGTGAATATTGATATACGTATTTTTAAATATATGTAATATATAGTTATATACATAGGTGTAGGTCAATATTTATGTGATGTGTGACCGTGACCGTGGACAATTATATATATATTTTGTGTGCGTGTGATAGTAGAAGAGAGTGTGGGATGTTTGTAATTTATAACTGTCTCTCCAATAGTATTTTAATGAGCTGTCTCTTAAATGTTTACTATTAGCGAATATATCGAATGTCTTTAATTTTTCATTATATGTCTTAAACATTCGATTTAATGGGGACCGTATACCTGCATTTCGCACATGAGCTCGCGTTGGCACAGAATAAGTTATTTTGTTTATTATCATACTTGTTATAGCAAATATCAAGAAGCAACATAGCTTCCAGTTGCTGTCATCTAGATTTCAGGTCAAGCAATTTATAAGGCTTACGCAGTGACTGGTAAGATAAGCGTTTACGAAAACATTTGTTATTAGTATTTCGCAAAAACTTCTTCTGGACCCTTTCTAAGTTCTTTTCTTATTTGTTGTATAATGAGTTCCACACAGCAACAGCGTATTCAGGTCGTGGCTTTATTAAGGATTTAAAATATTGATAAGCGTAGATGGACTCCTGAATTCCGGAGAAGATCGCGTAAAAATGCCATACATTTGAAAGGCCTTACTGATAATATTATCTATGTGAATATTAAAATGTAGCTTGCTGTCTATTGTTAAACCCAGATCCCTGATTAATTGTACTTTATCCATATTAGTACCACATAGTGAATACATAAAACTACTTACAGTTTTCTTTTTGCTGAAGCTTATGCTTTTGCATTTATTGAGGCTAAGATAAGATAAGATAAATACTCTTTATTGCACACCAATTACAGACAAAAATTTAGGAAACATTGAAAGCAAATTGTACAATAGGCGGTCTTATCGCAGTCAGCGATCTCTTCCAGACAACCTTTGGATGGATAAGAAGCAGAAATATAGAAAGACAACACGATAAGGGTAGTGCAAGATAAAATAATTTAAGTAGGAATCTAAATACCTAGAAACTAATAATGGCATTTACTTAATAGTAATACTAGCATGTCATTAGATATAATACATACTTAATTACATAAACATAATAATACATACATAGATACATACATACATGATAAACAATATAATATGGAAGGACAGTGGAAATGCATTCATAGTGACAAGTAGTGGTCTTTCACTAGAGTTTTGAACAAAGCAAGGGTTTTAGCACGTCTAATTGCTAAAGGCAACGCATTCCAGAGGCGAACTGCCTCAACAGTAAAAGATTTACTAAAAAAGTTAGTAGAATGTGTTGGCAAAGACAGGTTTAGGTTTTCTGATGATCTCAATGATCTCGCATGTGTATCACTTAGAAATTTAAATCGTTCTTTAAGATAATAGGGGGTAGCAGGATTAAAGATAATGCTGTATAAAAGGGACAAAATATGTGCATTCCGGCGAAGGCGTATAGGGAGCCACTTGAGTTTTGTACGAAATTCAGATACGTGGTCATACTTGCGGAGCCCAAATATGAACCTTATACAAAAATTTTGAAGTCGCTCAAGCTTGTCAAATTGCTCTTGGGTCAAATCGAGATAACTGGCATCAGCATAGTCGAGAATAGGAAGAAGGATGGATTGAGCAAGCGCAATCTTAGTGGTTACTGGTAAAAAGTTTCGAATCCTTCTCAGAGATCCCGCAGATGCAAAGACTTTGCGGCTAACCTCTTGTAACTGAGAAACCCAAGAGAAATCCTTGTCAATGTATATCCCCAAATTTTTCACTTTATCACTTAAAGGTATAATTGCATTGTCAAACATTATATTAGGGACTCGTGACCAATCAACTTTGGATCACATTCTGGTACTGCCAACGATAATGGCTTGAGATTTAGACGGGTTTACTTTTAGCCTATAAGATTTACTCCATGTGCATATATGTAAAAGATCTGAATTTATAGAGTCTATAGCTTCCGGTAGATTATCAGGAGAGGCTCGGCTGTAAATTTGAAGATCATCTGCATAAAGGTGGTAGGACGAATTCAGATTTTTGGATATAGCATTAATGAATATTGCAAATAATAAAGGAGATAAAACGCCACCCTGCGGCACGCCAGCTGATGTATAGCTCCAGGAAGAGGTTGCATCTTCGATACAGATTCGTTGGCGTCTGCCATACAGGTAACTGTGAAACCAATCAATTACCGTTGGAGATATGTTCAGAGAGCATAGTATACCGAGAAATATGTGGAAATCGACGGTGTTAAAAGCGTTGCTAAAGTCTAGTAGACAGAGCACCGTCAGTTCGCCACTATCCATAGCAGACCTCAGGTTATCTGTGATGTGAATCAGTGCCGTAGTCGTACTATGGCCCTGGCGGAAACCGGACTGAAAGGGATTGAGGAGAGAGTTCTTGCAAAGGAAGAGATTTAGTTGATTATAAATGAGACGTTCAAGAACTTTGGATAGGAACGGTAATATGGATATAGGACGATATTCGGTGAAGGATAAAGGATTAGATTTTTTAGGTAAAGGAGTAATTTTGGCTTCTTTCCACTGTGTCGGGAAGGAGCCACTGGTTACCGAATGGTTCAATATATGGGTGATAGTGGGAAGGATCTCGTTTAGGATGGGTAGGATCATTTTACGACTAAGACAATCACTGCCAATTGCATTGGACGAGATGGACATTATGCTTCTCTTAACATCACAATTAGTAAAATGATTAAAGACAAATTGGGTGTGATCAGGTGTTGGAAGTGCGGAAAGATAATTTAAAGTATTAGTTTTAGTTGTCCTTTGTATATTGGACGAAGTAGAGAAATGTTGATTGAGTAAATCTAAGTTCTGATCTTTTGGGATTGTATTTTGACGTGACTTACCAACACCTAATGATCTCAGAAATTTCCAGCCTTTAGCTGGGTCTCCGTTTTCTACGGAACTACGGATATGTTGGCGTTGGGCTTGCCTACACACCTTGTTGCAGTGATTTCGGATTTGTACGAATTTTTCTCAGTTTGCCGAATTGGGGCGGGCGTTAAATTTTGACTTAGCAGCTACTTTTTTGTTCATAATAGTTTTAAGGTGTTTTGTCAGCCACGGCGCTGGAAGATGTTTTAATTTAACAGGACGAGTGGGAGCGTACTTGTCATAGAGTCTTATAAGACTTTGGGTAAAATAATTAACCTTGTCGTCAATTGAATCGAGTGCAAAGAGGGGCTCCCAATCTAAGTTACGAGCCTCTTCTCGAAGAGCAACCAGATTCATATCACCAAAATTGCGCTGCAAAAGAATTTTCCGACTTACTTTAGGGGGTCGAATTTTGTAAGAAAGATACATCAAATCATGATAAGAGAAGACGTCAGCAGAAAATTGACCATGCTTGATAACATGTTCAACAGAAGATACAATAATTAGGTCAAGAAGTGAAGGAACAGAGTTAGGGAAATGATGCGTAGCATTCGAAGGTAGAACAGTCAAATTTTTTGATTCTATAACAGATAAGAAATTTGAAGTACGATGGTCTTTTTTTAAGAGGCAGGTGTTGAAGTCACCCATAATGATAACATGGTTGTAAGAAGGAGCAAGACTTTCTAAGATGTTTTCGAAAGAAGAAAAGAAGTTTATTATTAGAGAAGGAGAGTAATAGACTCCTAGAAGGAGCTTAGTGTGGCAAAGTTCAATCTCCAAAATAAGATGTTCACCGGCGTGCTGTGGTGGTGGCTGAGATGACATACTCATTATCGAGTACGGTATATGCGATCGGAGATAAATGGCAACACCTCCGCCACCGCCCACCGTGCGATCATTCCTAATAAGATTGAATCCCGGAAGAGAGTATGAAATGGAAGGGAGACATGGTTTTAGCCACGACTCTGAGACAAGTATTGCATGCAAATTCTTACAGTCCAAGTTAGCCAGTATATCGGGGAAATGTGCCGGAATACTTTGGGCGTTGATGTGAACAACATTAAAATCCTTGAAAGCATCAGAAAATTGAGACTGAAGTGTTTCACTAAGTGAGGGAATACTTACGAAACTGTCATTGTCACTATCTGCCGAAAAATAATCAATATCACTACTAGTGTCTAAACAATAAGACATATAAGCTACAGTAAATAACAATTATTAATCTTATACAAGATATAAAAGTGAAAGGTTATAAAATAAACTAATTATATGTATATATATGTAAATAAAAAAAAAATAACAAACAATACTAAACAGTCCATCTGCCGGTAGTGTGGTAGAAGTGAGAGAAAAAAAGTTAAATAACTATGTTAACCTTCTATGAATCTATCTGGGTAATAATTACAAAATAAAAAAATCTAATAGTATTAAGTATCACAAATGAAAAGCACAAAGATTAGAAAAATACTTATAAAAATAAAGTGTAAAAATTTAAAAAAGTATTGAAACGAGAAGTGGAATGCGACTGCTAATATAATTAAACGTAGTTGGTTATATTCTCTTTGAATATAGTGACACATTTCATTGACACATTTCATTCACTTTTAACAATATTCTATGAAGTGGGTAAATAAATATAACTTACAAAACAAAACAAAGTAAACTTGAATCTTTAGTTTAGGTGAATGTAGTGTGAATTGTCGATACTCTGTACTAATCAGTAGTTATTGAGTGGATTACAGTGAATTATAATTAATTGCGGATGAAACTGACGGTGCCTTAATTCATTACCCAGAAGTGTAATATAAAATAAATAAAGAAGGACTTATTGTATGAACAATGGCGAGAATTACTTTTTCGATACGGTAGTGCGTTTGGATCGTGTTGATGTCGGCTTTTGAGTCGCGGTCTGCAGCTGCGGGGCAGTTTCTTGATTAGATACCGGGATGCTGTTGACCTCGTCAACAGTTGTTACTCGATGGCGAGTTAGATCTGCTCCCTGGACGTAGACAGTTCCATCTTTAGTGAAGCATCGATTTATCCCATGTCTCTCTCTTGCGGCTAGGAAAATATCAAGTCGTGACTTGATGAGGAACTCTGACAAAGTGATACCGCTGCCTTTCAACTTGGTTTTGGAGTACCAGATGGCATCACGGTCACACTGCCTGATGAGTTTTAATAGGATTGGTCTAAGCCTCTTGCCAGATACAGGCCTTCCCATCCGTTGACAACGCTGGATATCCGTAGCTTTGAACTGGCTTAGCTGGAGCTTATCACAGACGATCTTCGTGACGACATCTGCCGTTTTTTCCTTCGATTCCTCAGCCACACCATGGAGCAGGAGGATTCGTCTACGACTTCGAATTTCGATATGGTCCACAGTGTGGGCTAGCACATCAATCTGCTTCTGTAAAATATCCAGCTGCAGTAACATGAACGACCTGAGAGATGCTACTTCATCCGTCAATTCAGTGGAAGTGGAGCCGGTGGATGTCTTCTGGATCTTAGTTTCAACTTCAGTCATCCTCTTTTGGAAAATATCCTTCATCTCCAGCAGTGTGTATTGGATTCTATCCATGTTGTTAGAGTGAAGTGTGAAAGTGCAATTTATCACTGTTATTGGTTAACAGAAAGATGTCACAACACTTGACTGGCAGGTGGAACAGGTTAGTTATAAATCTTAACCATAAAATGTAATTATAAATAACAATTAATATTAAATTCTTAATAAATTAAATCTTACGAAAATTTTAAGTGCACTTGCTTCAACTACCCTCGAGCGAAAAAAAGCTAAGCTACAATTTATTTTCAAGGCAGTATGAACTGAATCGATTGTAACTCCATAGTTAACTGTTAACTTAACTTAGTTTATTTTCTTATTAATTAACACGTACTGATATTGTAATATGGTTGTAATCCGTTATCTGCCTAGTCTACTGTACCTACGAGAGTTCTCCGCCGCGCATTCTAAACCGGTTCGGTAGCCGAGCGGTCGTTAAGCGAACGGTGAGAGGTACACGTACGCATTCATTTAAAAAAAAACATTATTTTTCTTAGTCGCGTCGTCAAACGTGCAAATTCAAAATTAGTTAATAGTTTAACAAATTTACTTTCATTCAGTGAACCCCATGTTGGGGTCCAAAGTTCGGTCTACGATCGATGCACATTGGTGAAGACACTTCGCACCTTCCGGTACCTAGTGGTTCCCCACTGCTACTACAGACCAATATAATCCCAGTGGCTCATCCTCCGGCCTGTGCACGCAACCCCCTGGAACTCCGTGTGATCAGTCATCAACGAAGCCAGGAGAGTACTTGGCGCGGCTAACTCCATAGGGCATAAATAATTGACGGGCTTGGAACTCATGACCATTTTTAATATTATTATTTAATCAATTTGTAAGTGGTGAGTGTAGTAGTGGCTTTACTATCTAGGTCTTCTTATAGATAGAATGATGATCTTGGTAGTTTCTTATTTGTAAGTATATTTTTAAGTCATCAGCATAAAGAAGAAAGTTACTATTAAGAAAGCATTTACTAATGTAATTAATGAAGATTACAAATAATAGTGGACCCATGAAGGAACCCTGTGGAACGCCTGAGCTTACATTTGAAGCATGTGACTCACAACCCTCAATTGCTACTTTCTGTGTTCTATGAGAAATATAAGATTTAAACCACCTTCAAAGGTCTCCCCTTATGCCATTGTAGGCAATTTTTTCCAGCAATTTACGATGATCTATTCAATCAAATGCTTTACGAAAATCTGTGTAAATACTGTAGATTTGAGTATTTGCATCTATCCTTTCAAATAAATCTGTAGTGTAAGTTATAAGATTTGTTACAGTCGATCGCCCTTTTACGAATCCATGCTGCTGCAAAATATATTATGTTAAAAAGGATAGATAGCATAGTGGACGAGTCTTTCAAATACCTTAGCAAGAACAGGCAATATGGATATGGGTCGACAATTTTCTATATCTCTTTTTGATACACTCTTGTATACAGGGACGATCTGTGCACTTTTCCATATACTTGGGAAAACGCCATCTGACAGACATTTATTATATAGATAATAAAGAGGCTTATCAGTAATGTTATGTTAATTATCATTGTTAATTATCAATAACTCCAAAAATATTTTATGTTATCTTTGATGCTAGTTTCTAATAAGGCCATATATTTATTGTAACAGCTTTCTGACTAGAGAACAAAGATATTGTGACAAATAAAGCATTTTCAGCTATAATTGACTGACTTAAATTTAATAATTAGAAAATTAAAAAAATAACATGTAGGGCAGTCTTTGGGGACTGCCAATGAATCGTAAACTATTTTTTACACTTCTAATCTGAATAATGTATTATTTCTTTTTTCTATTATTTTTATTTTACAACATCCACACCCTAAAAATGGTCCTGTGGGTAGGACTCGCAGTGACTAAACCTAACCTGCAATGGACTTCTCTTGGCACCTGATGGTGGGGATCGCGGAATCACAGGAAGCCGCTCCGGTTCTTCCCTTTTGGGCCATGTCTCAACTGGTCCTGACACGTACCTTAGTAGGGCTCTGGATGGCCCACCCTGCTTGCCGCCGCCCCGACGCTTCCTACGTTAGCGAGCGTCTCGGCTCGCACCCGATCCCGCTACCTGCTTCCTTCTTCTGCAGCATGACTATCTGACAAAAAGAGGTGTCCCATGTGGTGGAGTCACCCACCCGCCAGAATCTCACAAAAGACTGCCAGCGGCGATAGATCCCGCCCGCCCGATCTTACCGAGCAGCGCTCACTTCCCGGCCTCCCAGGCCGGGCACTCCTCCATCGTATGCTGGGCAGACTCCAAGTCGCTTTCACAGTGGTGACACTGTGCCGTCGATTTCCGGGCGATCCGGCTCAGACACTCACCGTAACACCCATGTTCGGTGAGTATCTGTGTCAGTCTGTAGGTGACGTAACCCTCTTTCCTCCCTTCCAGGCCTCGAGGTGGTGCAGAATGGTACCACCGCTACGAAGGCTTGAATATCACACAGTTTATGAGTTATTGGAAACACTTACATCAACGAAGTGCACAGTGCAGCCGGTCTCCTTGTCGCCCGCGTCCAGGCACTGCTGCTGCGCGTGCAGGCCGGGGTGGCGCGGCAGGAGCGACGGGTGGATGTTCAGCAGGCGACCGTGCCATCTGGCCATTTAGGAAAAAAACATTGTCAAATAAGAAAAACCCTCAGTCAGGGATTGGATTGGATAGGAATTGGGATCAACCTACTTTAGCTAAAGTTAATTTATTCAACAGAGCACCGTGAATGTGGTGACTGTTTTATTCGAGACAATTATTGTAAAGTCCTATAATAGAAGCAGATTTCCCTACAATTTCATATTTCACGATTATCTGGATTAACAAATGAATCTTAGTGTGTCGGCCCGAACGAAGTTCCTACATTCGACTGGGCTTGCGTCCCTCGGCCGAAAAAGTTTATATGCACACTGAAAATGGGCTCGAAAAGGTACATAGGAATCTATGTACCTTTTCGACCGCATTTTCAGTTGATTTGAAAATCGAAGCCATCCAGCATCTCCATATACAGAGGTGCATTTTTCCAAGCGGGGAATTCGAAACCCTGCTATCTGCCCTTGAATTAGCTACAGTTCGACCAATGACGCAATTTTATATTACAAGCGGCGGCGCGCGGCGGCTCCAGTTTCACCCGAGTACGATGGGTTGGATTGTGTAAAGACACAAGAGTTTCTAATAGCATCAACATGAGGTCACTCATCAATTCCAAGTCCGTCTGAGACCTAAGTTTCCAAAGAAAAACCTTCGTATGAATATGCAGACGTGTTAGTCTAGTGGTTAGCGACCATCACAGCTAACCTAAAGGAAGTGGGTTCAATCTATGTGATGAGCACGAAGATTTGTTCTGTGTCTGGATGTAATTTAGCTATAATAGTTATTTTAAAAAAACGTGTTAGTATGTTTATCAGTTGTCCAGTTGCCATTTGGCCTTGCCTAGTTTGGGATCAGATTGCTGAGTGTTAGTAGTCCGTAGATATTATTGTCTGTGGTATTTAAGGTGACTTCCCAACAATATTCATAAGTATAAGATTCTATAACAAACTTCCCAATGATATAAGAGAATACTCTACGAATAATTTTAAAAGATTAAAGCCAAATTGTGTAGCGGGCAATATTACAACATTTCTGATTATTTAAGTGACAAAAGTGCTTGGGATTGAGTTGTTCTGAGTCAACACACATGATTGTAATTAATCTTAAGTATATATATTTATTACTAGCTGTGCCCGCGACTTTGTTCGCGTGTTAATTAGTTTATTTTGTTTTATCTAAAATAAATGTTTTTTTCTAAAATAAAAGTAGCCTAAGTTACTCCTTATTACATCAGCTACCTGCCAATAAAAGTCCCGTCGAAATCGGTCCAGCCATTTCAGAGATTAGCCGGAACAAACAGACAGACAGACAGACAAAAATTGTAAAAAAATAAATTTTGGTGTAGGTACCGTATATATATTCATATTTATGTAGAAAAAACGGTTATTTCAATATTACAAACAGACACTCCAATTTTATTTATTTGTATAGATTTAACAAAGGATTCCTACTGAGTTTTCTGGCAGTGTTTCTCAGTAGCTGCCATTGATGCACTACACGGTGGGGTAAAAAAAATGACGATTCCGCATAAATGTAATTTTTTTACGGTATAAATTATTTATGACTTTGACAATGATCATTTTGCTCGTCGCAAATCCATAGACAACAGATAAAATATGTACTTACTTTTTAACAAACTCTGCAGATAATATCCTCATATAGCCAGCAAGGCAGACGATGTCTATTTTATGTGCCTCCAACGCGTCGGACACCGCGCGGTCGAACTCTTCCCGAGACGCGTAGTCTTTGTGGTTCAATACCTGCGGAAAAATTATTGTAATAGAACTGTCATTAGTATATCTGATTTAGGAAAAAATCCGCCAGGCTGAAGTGGATCTGGCTGGATATGCCGACGCATGCACCAAGACAGATGGGCACAGATCAGTTGGGGTCCTAAAAGTGGACCTCTCTTTTTATATAATAGCAAGCCTAACAAGCAAGCGCGTTACGCATGGCACAGTATAAATTTAAACAGTGGAAATTTAGTTGATGAAATAATTGCCTGCGCTCTTCTGAAGCTATAGGGTTGTCACTTTTAATGTTTTTTAAACATATTTGTTCAAAAGCAGCAGGAAGGTTAAAATACGATAGCTCCAGGTTTGATGAAGCCGTACAGTACGCACTACGTTCGTGGATTTTTAAAAAGATTGCGGAGATAAACGCGACCACTCGGCACTCACTACTGATAGCATCTCGACAGGGCCTTGTCGATGTGCATGATTGTGTATGTGCCGTTTCGAACGTTTCTAGGTAGTTTCCGTACCGTCTTTATTTTTGTTACTGTGCCGATGGCAAGGAATCACCGGCGCCCATAGAGACTCGTAACAGGAGTGAGACCACGAGTGCGTTGCCGGCCTTTAAGAAAAGAATAGGCTAGCTTCTTGAAGGTTCCCTTGTCATACCGGGCCGGGAAGACCTCCGCAGTTAAATGATTCCAGAGTGTGTGTGAGTGGTAGTAAGCGGTAAAAAGTTCCTTGTGAAACGCGCGATTATCTAACAACTATGTTGGTTTGAAAATAAAACATATTAAATTTAGGAAATTATTACATGTCATAAAAATACTTAAATCGAGTCTTTACGTCTTTTAAACATTCTGCCTAACACTATGTTAGATTTTAGAATTATATTTTTAAACTTCTTAAATCTTATATTTTACAATTTACTATGATTTCATTTATTACTTTTAGCATTTAAAAACATACTACACTGAAAACAAGTTTCAGAAATCTTTTTAGGGTTCCGTACCCAAAGGGTAAAACGGGAGCCTATTATTAAGACTTCGCTGTCTGTCTGTCCGGCCGTCATCAGGAATCTCATGAACCGTGATAGTTAGGCAGTTGAACTTTTTTCGGATAATGTATTTCTGTTGCCGCTATAACAACAAATACTAAAAACACAAAATAAAATAAATATTTAAGGGGGCTCCCATACAACAAACGTGAATTTTTTGCTCGTTTTTATAGATAATGGTAGTCCGACTCGCACTTGGCCGGTCTTTTTAATTAATTGGCCGATGTGCGTTAGGCTGCCCGCCCACGTCCGAAAATCGGCAACAGTTTTTGTAGGCGAAAAATAGAACGTGCTGATTGCAATAGTGAAACGGCCACGTCCTACAAAAATGTCGGATCAGAAATAAACAGAACTTATAATCGGGCCGATTATTATCGGTTCTACAAAAAGTTTGACGTCGGCGGGCAGCCTTAACTACGGAGTGGAGCCAGATACCTCTTGGACCGTGGCCACAGTGCAAACGGAAATGGAACCCACGCGTGGGTTCCACTTCCATCCGCACTTAAATTTATACAGATCATTTTAGAAAGAAGTCTGAAATGTATTGTAATTTAAAAAAATACATGTCGCTGTAGATATGTCGGTTGCCGCTCGAATCTTTACCATCGGACATTGGAGTGGGCGTGTTTATTTTGTACGATTACAATGGAAGTCTTATTTTAATTTTCAAATCACCATAGCAAACACAACGAAACGTGACAGTTTTCAATCACATATACACGGTACAGATATACACAGCTATAGCTAGAAAAGCGTGTCGGTTTTAGGCTTTTCATTGAGCTGTGCCGCGTTCACCAATCACATGGCAATCTACAACTCTTCTCCACTGATGTGGATTGCAAGCCATGTGATTGGTGAATCGCTGCACAGCTCGACTAAGCTCTGCTCCACCCCGCCTCAGTGGAACCGCAGTCTAAATATTCGACCGCACTGGCCGGCTGCTGCACCAAAAGAACTGCACAAAAAACTCCATCGAGCGCTGACAGATAGCGTTAGCGTTCCAAGGACAACTTGATGAAAATGAAATGAAAAGCGTTTATACTGCATATATAAAGTATGTTACAAAAATAATACTACTGTCAAAACTGTATAACAGTTTGTTGGCAGATGTAGCTCCCTGCATAAAAAAAAAAACTAATTGTTCATTCAATACAGTCCACCAGACTAAGATAAAAAAACAACTTTAAACCTATATTAAACTAATACATTGTATTTATATTATTGTTGACAATTTCCATCAGATAAAGCCTCTTTTTAAATTTTATGCATTCAACGTAAAATATTGGAAGCGTTAGCACCCTAAGAAGAGTCCCTATCTTTTTAGGGTTCCCGTACATTTGGCTACGGGAACCCTAAAAAGAAATCCAAAAAACGGAACCCTTATAGATTCGTCATGTCTGTCTGTCTGTCCGTCTGTCTGTCTGTCCGTCCGTATGTCACAGCCACTTTTTTCCGAAACTATAAGAGCTGTACTGTTGAAACTTGGTAAGTAGATGTATTCTGTGAACCGCATCAAGATTTTTTAAAAATAGAAAAAGAACAATAATTTAGGGGGGTCGCCATTCATAAAACTGAAACTAAAAAAAATTTTTTTCATCGTACCCATCCATGTGGGGTGTCTATGGATAGGTCTTCAAAAATGATATTGAGGTTTCTAATATCATTTTTTTGTAAACTGAATAGTTTGCGCAAGAGACACTTCCAAAGTGGTAAAATGAGTGTCCCCCCCCCTGTAACTTCTCAAATAAGAGAATGATAAAACTACAAAAAATATATGATGTACATAGCCATGAATACTAACAACGAAAATTGGTTTGAACGAGATCTAGCAATAGTTCTTTTTTAATACGTCATAAACCGCAATTTGCTTACATTTAATCAACTGAAATACTTACTGCTACTGAACCCTTCATGTGCGAGTCTGACTCGCACTTGGCCGGTTTTTTTTTTCTTCGTCCAATTAGAACTTTTTCAATTGTCTTTAATGCATTTTAATCTGCGTTAGTTATATTATTTATGTTTGTTTTTAATTGAATATAACTTGTATTGTATGTCAACGTTGTCTATGTTAAGTGTGTGTTGTGCATGCCTTTAATAGGTGTAGTGAGTTTTTTGTTTTGCACTCATTTTCTTCAAATGGAAGATCATTAAAAATCGTCGGTACTAAAAACCTTCTGCACCTCTATCCATAATAGTTGTTATAATTAGGACCTGAACATATTTTAATATTTCTATTTCTTTGAAGTCTACATTTAACTATACTATTTTTAAATTCGTTTTTAGAGTAATGTTGTTAATGATTGCGACATACATAAAAACTCTAGGCAGAACAAAAATGAAGGTGTGTTGTGTAACAATGTCCATACCAGTGTGGGTATGCCCGCCTTCTCAGCCCGCTGCAACGCGTAGGCGGCCTGCCGGTTGCTGATCACCAGCGCCACGTCGGCGCACATGCACTGCGCCGGGTCGCGGCACGTGTCCACCAGCGCCTGCAGGTTGCTGCCGTTGCCCGACACCAGCACCGCCACCTGGGGAACCACGAGTTATATAGAACACTAGCCGTACGCGCACCTTGCTACGCCACTCACTTGGACGGGCCTGTGGCGTGCCACGTTGCTACGCCAGGAACTTGAACGGGCAGGTGGCGTGGTACGTTGCTACGCCACGAACTTGAACGGGCATGTGGCGTAGTACGTTGCTACGTCACGAACTTGAACGGGCATGTGGCGTGGTACGTTGCTACGCCACGAACTTGAACGGGCCTGTGCCATGGTTGGTAAATGCTTTCTTTGCACGCCGCAGGTCGTGGGTGGGATTCTCACCCAGGACAGATATTTCTAAACATGTCTGTGTGTCCTGAGTCTAGGTGTAATTATCTATATAAATATGTATTTAAAAAATAAAAGTAGTATATCAGTTATCTGGTACCAGCTCTGCTTAGTTTGGGATCAGTATATGACCATGTGTGACCTAAAAAAACTGTCACGGCAATAAATGAAATTCATTGGAATGATAGTGGCGCCATCTGTCGAAAATTGGTTGTACCAATTCAGAAACGTTCGTGGGCTCATGCACAACATTTTGCTGGAGATCTTCACCTGATCAAATGCATAATTTACGATTCTATAAAGGACATATAGACAAACATTCATTTTTGTATGATGTATATCGCAGCGATAAGCAAATGGCAGCAATCCTATCAAGTCAGCGGTTGATTTATTAGAACCCGGCATTAATCCCTGGATAGACGTTTACTTTCAGGAATGTATTTAAGGTAAGTACTTAGTCTGGCCATAAATTCTGTTACAATTAAAAAATATTACATTTGAATTTGGAATCTGTCATTTTGAAATAAATGATTCTGATTCATTGTGTTTTCTTACTTTGGCGCCAATACATTGTACAATATTTTTCATCATCCCGAGGCCGAAAGTTTGAATTTCTTCTCTTGTTTGCGGGAAGAAAGATGCATATTTCAGACTGCTCACAATTAGTGACAGTTTAAAATTTAGTCTATTTTTGTTTTAATTTTCTTCCCGTTATCTATTTGACATAACTCATTACCATGGTAACCGTGCAGTTGTTATTTCAAGCCCATATTATTATATACGCGGCAATAACATCATTTAATAATAATAAAATAAAATAATATTTATCTAAGAGTCAAATTTTCTGATTCTGATAAAAATAACATCAAAAATATACATAGAAAAAAACTTGTGTATAAAAAATAAGTGAATACAGCTGTGTAAAAAAAAACCTGACAATGAATTCATCGGATTATTCAAGTGACGACTCTGAAGATGAAGAAGTGCGACGAAAAATTGCTGCGGAAGCTGCGGAAATAACTCAAAATTTAGCACCCTCCAAATCGGTACAGCGATATAAAAATTGTTACAATCAATTTATTGCTTGGAAGAAATTGCATCGTATTAATAAAATTGATGAAGACCTTTTACTTATATACAATGTCATTAAACTTTCGGTCCTGGTATGATGAAAAATAGTATACGCGCCACGGGAAGATAGCAGGACTTTTCGACCCACGCTTATGTCAAGTCTTTTAATAAATTTTTTTTTTCGTTCGACCTTCGTTCAACCCCCCACCGGGGCTTCGCCCCGGACCCCATCGGGGCTTCGCCCCGAACCACCCCAATGAATAATTTAAACTACATTCGTTTTACTTATATACAATGTCATTAAACTTTCGGTCCTGGTAGGTATGATGAAAAATAGTATACGCGCCACGGGAAGATAGCAGGACTTTTCGACCCACGCTTTTCGCGCGGGTTGAAATGTCCTACTTTCCTCCCTTGGGACGTAACGTACTATTGCGATATTAAATATGAGTGGGGTGATAAAGAGAACCGAATTGCTGTGATTGCATTACCAAAATTTGGTATGGAAACAAATGCTATTTTCATAACTCTCCATACGCTTGGTATTAGTAAAATGTTTGTGTTCCGGGCTATTGATAGGTATAATGCGACCTCCTCTGTTGGTGGCAGAAAAAGATCTGGCTGTCCACGTAGTGTTCGTACGAAATCCTGTCCGAAAGCAAAATATTCTATCTCAGGAGATGAACATAGCACCAAACCATCTTGTGTATTTTAAAAGATGAGTTAGGACTTGCAGCTTATAAGAGATGTACTGGTCATTTCTTATTTGATAATTTAATAAAGAATGGGGTAGTAAAATCTAGACAACTAATGAAGCGGTACGCAAAGGGATGTCACAGAAAAAATTGTTAACGGATGAGATTTTTTTTACAATTACAATACAAGCAACATTTAAAAAAACAAAATGACCGTATTTATGGTTCACAGCTCTAAGGAAGCTTCCCAATGAGTCAACTGAGTGCAACGTGGGCATTATCCAACTTCAGTGATGGTTTGGTGGGGTGATAGCTATGAAAGAGTGATTGAGCCATGCTTTTGTGAAAAAGGTATCAAACATCGGCACAAGTATATCAAACCCTAAAACAATTCATACGATTGGCAATGAAGAATTTTCCCATGGAAGGAGTGCGTGCTTCTATTGATAACTGGCCTCAGCGTTTAAAAGACTATTGCAGCCAATGGAGACAACATCGAATAAGCTTTTTATATTGTTGTATATTTATGTATTAAACTGTAAAATTAATAAATGTTATTTGCTAGTTTTTTTTTGGCCCAGTATTTATGGCAAGACTAGGTATTATGGCCAGTTACATTCACCGGTCAAGGTGAGGTAAAGCATCTAGGCATACGGTCAGTCCATAGATGGGTGACCGTTAAAGTGGTTTAGTTTCTGATTGTCTCCGTGCTTCGGAAGGCACGTTAAGCCGTTAGACCCGGTGGTTGTCATTATAAAACGGTCGATAAGCCATGTCAGAGGCCTTCTGGCACCAGGGTAACCGCTGCCCAAACGATAAAGAAAGAAAGAAAGAAGTATTATTTTTGAATGCTAAAATGCTGCAAAAATATTTACTTGGCTAAACCCCGTACAGATTGGTGGGCTTAACCATTCTTAACGGCCAAGATTACTATGATTGACGTCATGAGTTAGTTTGTAGTGTGAACCTGCTTTATAATCCAACGTTTGGCAAGTTCAATCCTCGCTCTTATATTTGTGTTAATAAACTGAGAAACACTGCCAAAAAACTCGGGAGGAATCCTTTTTTAAAAACAAATCACGATCATCTTAAAGTCTTATTACAATTTAGTATCTAAGTGAAGTTAAAATTAATCTAATACAAAAATAAGTATTAATTTAATTTCCCGTTTGAATTTTTTGTGAACTCTACGAGCATCGCAAAGACACAAACGCGAACTGAGCGTTGTTCGCGCGCTGTCCTTTCGTTTATGAATGAAACATAGACCTACAAATACACAGACAGTAGATCCAAAAAATTTTAATTTTTTTTTCATGTATTGAGTTAGGTCCGAACTTGTAGAACAAAAGTTGTTGCTTACGGTGTTAACAATCCAGTACTACGAGGTTGCTGGTGTTTTAAAAACAACCTTATATATGGACATTAAAAAATATGGTATAGGTACTAGCGGCCCGGTACGTGCTTCGCTACGCTTTTAAGTATTAGTACAAATTGTTTGTACATGGGAGTATAGAAAGATATTGATTTTACACTTTTTCAAGACTTTTTTAAAATTTTCTCTACGTACAAACCTTCCTTGGACTTCCACGAATAATTCAAGACCAAAATTAGCCAAATCGGTAAAGGCGTTGTTGAGTTATAACATTACAATGAAAAGTGGCATTGATTTTTATATATATAGATTTTCCATTTTAAAGCATAGTAAACTAACCTTCTTCTTAGGCAAGAGCGGCATCCTCCTGGTGAAGTCCATGGCGGAGGCGAAGTTGTCCACGATGACTTGCGGGCCTCCCGCCGCCCGCGCCTGCACGCTGCCGATCACCATCGCGCCGAACGACCGCGTCGTATTCATTACCTGACAATTAACAATTCATTTATTTAAAACTAGTCGCTCATAGATGCCACCTACATCTTTCGTAAGGGTATTACTAAGGGAACTTGTAAATTGATCTGCCGGTGTAAACAATTCATAATAAATTAATAGAAGGTGCTAGTATTTGATAATTAAAGTCATAATTACCCAACCTTTAGGTAATTGTTTTTGCGTATTAACGTAGGACAACGCATCAAACTGAAGTTAGTTGGGCGATTGGCTTCTGATTAGACCATTGTACGTTAACTTATTTGGTTATTCGAACCAATTCAGTTCCATCCAGAAGTCCAAGAGGCCTTGAAAGCTTGGCTAGAGTGCTACCTGCAGTCTCTTCGGATCGTTTAGGAACTTTGCCCGTTGGCTGGCAACACTATTGCAGTGCAATACGTGTGCTTTCTTCAGATTCAATGCAACCTCTGCACAAGTGGCTGTCTGGGACGCCAATCTTGAAGAGGTGTTTGTTTATTGTACAGGGTCCGATGATTGTGCCTATCACCATGCGTAGCGTCCTTTCTTTTCCGATGTAGCAGACTGCACGATACACGTTTATTCAGGGATGGCAGAATTTCTTTTGTACCATACTAAAATTACAACAATAAACAACTTACATGCGCCTGATCTTCGGGTGACACTATAAGCACCATGCCAATGCCGCAGTTGAATGTTCGTAACATTTCCTCGTCGTCGACCGCGCCCGTGTCCGCGATCCAAGAGAACACCTACAACAAATAAATACTGTTAATTTGCAAAGGAGCTGGCGATACAGCATGTCTGTACGTGAGCGCTACGTACGGGGTGCACGTGCCACCAGTGCGCGTTGAGGCGCACGCGCACGGCGCGCGGGATGACGCGCGGGATGTTCTCCAGCAGCCCGCCGCCCGTGATGTGCGCCACGCCCTTCACGCGTCCGCTGCGCAGGGCCGGCAGCACGCTCTTCACGTAGATGCGCGTAGGCTTTATTAACTCTTCGCCTGCAAGTCAAAACATATTTTCTCTCAAATATTCGAAAAGTTCCAACGGACGCTGGGAAAATGCTTATTGTCATTGTGCTAATCACCAAAATCGAACACACATGCTAATATATTTATAAGTCGAAAGGTGATCGATATTATAAACACAAGCTCCGCCATAATAATAATATTGAAATCTTGGCGTAACATAGACAGAACCATTCCAAAAATTTGTAATAAACTATATAAAAAACTGATTCTTTTCGATGATTAAAAGTATTTAAACGTATAAATAATCATTTTGGCAGAAAATATATGTTATCCATTGTTTAAAATTTTAGGATAGTTCTAGCGAAGCTTCTTTGCCAATTTTTCAAAGTTGACTAGAATGACTCTTGTGCCGAAAAGTACGGCATGTTCGGAAATCAGTGAGTACAGACCAGTAACGGTATTGTCCACATTTGGGAAGGTCTTTGAACTGGCGTTATGTGCAACAACTTAGTGACGCGCAGTAAGGGTTCCGAGCGGGCCGCAGCCCGAATACCTACTTAACATGCTTTAGAACCCATGCAGCACCTGTGCTCGACTCTGGGGCTGGTGCTTAGCTGGACGTCACATATTTTGATTGTAAAAAGGCATTCGACAGAGTGGCGTTCTTTTGTATACATTCGCATTAGCTGGTTTCACTCCTAATATTACTACTCCTAATTCTTCGCAAGTTTCTTGAGTACTCGCAGGCAATATGTGAACTACGGCGGTTATTTTTCGGGCACTTATCCGACGCATTCGGGAGTCAGCCAGGGGAGCAACTTGGCCCCGCTGGAATTTGTCATAAATGACCTGCCGAAAGTCAATAATGCAAGTTGCTTGCTCTTTGCCGATGATCTCAAATGATTCCTCCAGGTTAATGACGAGCCAGGACAGGACGATTCTCAGGAAGTTGCTAATAAGTTTGTGGATAGTTTCATTTTTAAATCATCTCTGTTAAATATAGAAAAACAGAAAGCTTTGTGTTTTCTGATGGAAACTACTGCACGAGTAGAAAATGAAATAGCTTTTAGACCAACGACACCAAAAGAAATTACAAAAATGGTATTGAAAATGGTTAACAAGATATCAAGCGGCTATGATGACTTACCCATCTCTGTAATAAAAGACAATATAGGGTTGTTAGCGGCACCACTTTAAGTTTCTTTAACAAATGTATTGGAGAAGCTGTGTTCCCTGACTATTTAAACTGGCTAAAGTGGTTCCATTATACAAATAAAGCAGTAAGAGTGATCCTAAAAACTACAGACCTATATCTTTGCTACCTACTCTTTCTATATTATTTGAGAAAATGATCAAAAGTAGATTAATGACTCATTTAAATCTAAACAGAATAATAAATCCTAGACAGTTTGGCTATCAGAAGGGTATACGTACTCTAGAAGCTATAAATACTCTAGTAAACGACATTATAAATAGATTGAATAATAAATTAAAAGTAGCTGATTTGTTCATTGATTTATGTTCTACTTTTGACACGATATATCACGAACTACTTATAGAAAAACTTGACCATTATGGAATAAGAGGTAAAAGCTTGGAACTCATGACATCATACTTAAGGAATAGAAAAATGTATGTAGAAATCAGAATAATTGACGAAAATAATCAAGAACTTATTTATAAGTCCAAAGTGATAAAAATAACACGTGGTGTACCTCACGGATCAATTTTGGGTCCTATTTTGTACATAATTTTTACGAATGACTTAGTTAACTTCATTAACAAACTCTTACCTGGAGGAAGACTTGTATTATCTGCAGAGGATACAAACGTAGTTATAGAAGCACCATTTTTGTTTTTACATGGTGGAAATGCAAAATGTTACGCATACCCGCCGCTTGGGGAGGCGACGGGTTATGTGGGACTCGCCGGGCTAGTCCCGGGATACGCACTAAAACCACCATGGTAGCCAGCCTCACAATGCCTGTAGCGGGGGCTCTGGGTACTCGTGAACGATCTCGCCAGTACCCCCGCTGTACACTGAGCGCCTGAGACTCTCCTCCGGGGACGGGAGGGGCCAAAATGCCTCCTCCCCTCCCCATCACGCACAAGCGCGTTTAGGCAACCTGAGCTACAGCAGGTTACCTCTTCCCGGGACCGCTTATATAAGACGAGTGGAGTGCCCCTCCTCCAAACGCCAGCGGTCCCAGGGGCGGCGTCAAGCCGGGGAGAAGCCAGCCGGACGCCGCATACTCTCTCGCGCTGAGATTAGCTCCCAGCGCCGGGGTTATAGAAGCACCTGACTTAACACAATTGACAACAAACGAAATAAATGTTTGAGGCAATAATTTAATTATTTACACTAACATATTACTTTTTAAGACAACTTCTCGTAACAAAGATGACATGAATATTTTAGATGTGACAAGATTAATTTAGTAAACAGTGTAACCTTCCTTGGCATTCGTATAGACTCATTATTAAATTATAAAAGAGTTGTCCAAAATTGAATCAACTTTGTCCTCAGCTGTTATGCACTCAGGAGTCTCAGGGATGAAATAGATAAAAAGCATTAAAAGGCTGTTTACCATGCTCTTGTTGAATCTAGATTAAGGTACAGTATCATGTTCTGGGGGAATAGTTATAGTTATAACTCACAAAGAGCCTGCGTACTGCAAAAACGTGCGTTAAGAACCATAGTAAAATACGTCAGAACAAATAATTAAAAAAAAATTGGCATTCTAACGATCCCTGGTCTCTATATACTAGTTCTTTTAAGTCATTTTTCCAAATATATCCATGATTATGAATCTTCGAATGAAAGAGAGCTTCTTATCTTATCTTGTTTTGGGGTGTACTTGTGTACAGCACTTCAACCCTTCAGGATCTTTTGTACTATCCCCCACTGTGTTTATTCTATCCCTAGAGCCCTGAATGAAGTCTGCACATAATCCAGTACGCTTCTTAGAGGCAGATCCTTGTAGTCACCTGGTTCTGGATATGCCAGCCCCAGGATTGCCATTCTGTGTCTTGCCAATGCATCGCATTTGCATATTATATGCAGCATTGTTTCATTTTCTTCCCCCCTGTATTTCCAAAGCTTTTTGGACCAGCTCTTGTCTACTCCTTTCATGAGTTGTTTGGAGTGTTTTAGTTCCTTGATTTTGGTCCACATTTGGTTGTGATTAATTGTGGATTCGTTTTTAAGGAATGCGTTTGGAGGAATCCTTACGCACTTATCTGGTCCACAGAACTGACTTTCAGATCCCTTCCTAGCCAGTGCATCTGCTTTTTCGTTGCCTTCTATTCCCGTATGGCCTGGTACCCATACGAGTTTGACCTTATTTTTTAGTGGCAAGTTTGTTCAGAGCCGTGATACAGTTCTGGATTAGTTTCGATTCGATTTTGTGTGACATCAGGGCTTTTAATGTAGCCTGGCTGTCACTGAGTATGTAGATGGTCTTACATTACCGAAAAAGAGCTTAGAGAGAGAGAGCACACGACAAAAAGGCATAAAAAATTAAATGGTCCCAAAATTTTATATTGCTAAACATTCTGCTCAATACCAAGCTATAGAATTTTGAACAGGTTAGGTACCTACTGATTCGCTCTCGTCCTCGGAATCTTCGAAGTCTTTGGATATGGAGCAATCTCGCAAGAGGAAACTACGCTGTAAGAAGAGGAGGAACAAACGTCGTCGGATATAGGGAAAGGTAATAAAACAACTTGCCCATCAGGTCAGTGAAATGAGGAAGTTACTTTTTTTTTACCCACCAAATACTTTGATAAATCACTATTGAGTGTCATCTGATAAATTTTTAAGAGCTTTGACTCGTGCTTTAGTCATGCAAAATAATGATATGACACGAGGTTTGTGTAGATTGGTCCAGAAGCCAAGGCTCTGTAAGCCCAGACTTGGTAGGTGCTAAGTTAAAAGAGATTATTTTTTCAGATGAGTTTCAGAAAGTCACAAGCTATATAAATTATACATATCACAAGCTATATCATTGCGCCTTTGTTTAACGTACTTCACGAATCTATTTTCATTTAAATTATGAAATTGTGGGTGCGACATGTAATATTTTTCCGAGTTGAACAAACTCCTACAAATTAACATCGACTTTATATAAAAAAACTTCTAACTGCAACATATTAACGTACATAACAAAAAACTAGATTAAATATCCTTTTAAATGATATATTAATATCTATAAATCCTATACATAATTACAAAGAAACATTCAAAAGAAATCTATAACTCTTCGCGAAATATGTCCATTTCAAAGAGCTGTCACTGGTAGACGCCACTTTACGAATATTTTTGTTCTATGACATTCCATTTTGGCGGCCCCACTTATTTTTTTTTAATTCTTTACTCTATCCTCTTGACCATGGTGTCGATTCATACCAATTAATGCCACAACTTGCTACAGGATGGCATTGATTTCAACTATTGAATGCGCGGGGACTCTAGTCCCCGGGACGTAGGACCGTCTACCTGTCGCGGGGCCATATGCACCCGTGGACGTGTTAGTCGTTAAAGAAGATACCTCCACTCCATCAAATGAATTTTTATTTGTTAAAAATCGGGAACCTCGCCCTAGTCATAGGGCGAGGTTGGTACAGGTACTGGTACAGCCGGCCAGTCGCGCCCCAGCACTGACGGCAAATTACCGATTTCCGCGACCTCAGGGTAAGGAGTCTTATTATAAGCCGGCCAGTCGCGCCCTGCACTGACGGCAAATTATCGATTTCTGCTACCTCAGGGTGTGGAATCGCACCCCTGCACTGACGGCAAATGACAGATTTCCGCCACCTCAGGGTGGGGAGTCTTATTATAATAATTATCTTCGTATTTAAACTTTAATATGTCCGGCCTGTCGCGCCCCAGCACTGACGGCAAATTACCGATTTCCGCCACCTCAGGGTGTGGAATCTTATTATAATAATTATCTGCGCCTAAGCCATCCGTATCTCATCCGAAGTCACAGCTGGGCGGATCGCACTTTCCCGAGCCATACGTTTCCCAAAATAGTGAGCCCCAATATAATTATACATATTATTACCACGAGGCAGTGTGAATAAAAAAGGTTTTTATTCACGTAGAATTTAAAAAAGCGCTTGTAAATAGTCAGAACATGTTTGTAGTAATATTACTACAAACATGTTCTGACTATATAGTTGTATACATTGTTATTTCTAGTAACATAGATATTTAGGTACACATTGTATTGATTGTAGCAAACATTTATAAAATTTATTTTATTATATCATTGATGTTTAGCTAGCTCGTATCAAGTTATTGTCAAGAGATTATGTTTAATTATCTAGTTTAAGTCTAATATTTTTACTACATATTGTCAATAGTTCTGTCTATATTACGGTATTATTATTATGACGGACCTTGTGTTAATAACGACGGTCGCGCTTTAATGCTACCACCTGATCCAATGCGCCCCAACTGAGAAGACCCAGCGATACAAACTCAGTGGGTTCATCTACTACCGGTTTCAACACGACCCAGTTGAGACGGTCCGGCGAAACATACTCAAGCGGGCATGAACACGGGATTTGGTCCAATTAGAGTAAGTAATTATTTAGTTGGCAAACACAATATATGCTCGATCGGTTGTCTGAATGCTTATTATTTTAGATTATATTTAGGTATACAAAACAAAAACTTCGAAACAATAACATTATTCATTTTGAGACAGAGTCAATAATTTTAAATTAAGTATATGATAGCAATCATTTACAGATAGTTCATGTAACTCAGCAGATCAGTCATGTCTATATGGCTACAAGATGTCCAGCGAGCAATGTGCAGGTAGGTAGTGAGAGCCAGACGTCTTTGTCACCGATGTACTCTTTAGTGGTGTAATAACCCCTAGCCATAAGACTATTAGCCATATTCTTAACTATGTTTCTTAACTATCTATGAAACAAGAATTTTTATTCGCTTTTCCTTAACTGGTTAAGAAATAAGAATATTTTATCCATTTTTCTAACTGGTTAAGAAAAACAGTTAAGAAAATGGATAAACTATTCTTATTCCTTAACCAGTTAATAAAGCTGACAAAAAAATCTTATTTCCTAACCAATTATGATAGAGTAAACAAAAAGTCCATATCGTTTGGGTTAGGTTAGGTTAGAATGGTGACCATTTGGCGCGCGAAGGCGAGCGAGCGTAGCGAGCGTGCCGCGGCAGCGGCCGCCGAGCGCTAGAAAAACATTAACCATGGATATCTCCATAATGGCATGCCTTGCCTTGCCTTCGCACTAACGTGATACTTTTCTTTATCGATACTTTTCACTGAAAATGTTGTTGTATACATTTACATAAAAAAAATAAACAATTTAATATCTATGAATAATGGACTTTTTGTTTACTCTATCATAATTGGTTAGGAAATAAGATTTTTTTGTCAGCGTTATTAACTGGTTAAGGAATAAGAATAGTTTATCCATTTTCTTAACTGTTTTTCTTAACCAGTTGGAAAAATGGATAAAATATTCTTATTTCTTAACCAGTTAAGGAAAAGCGAATAAAAATTCTTGTTTCATAGATAGTTAAGAAACATAGTTAAGAATATGGCTTAAAGGGCCATAAGTACACGTTTAATATGTGTTTTAAAACTTGTGTCAGGCAGATCAGTAATTTGAGTAGGAAGCTTGTTATAAAACCTAATACAATTGCCTAAAAATGATTTACTAGTTTTGCTTACTCTAAAGCCTGGCATGGCTAGTTTGTTTTTATTCCTAGTATTTATATTATGCAGTTCACTTTTCTTTTTATATTTATGAATATTTTTTCTAACAAACATTATATTCTGATATATATATATTCCGATGGCACAGTAAGTATATTTATTTCTTTAAACAAATTTCGCAAAGAATCGCGACTGCCTAAACCATAAATGGCTCTGACTGCTCTTTTCTGCAATACAAAAATAGTACCTATGTCAGCCGCCGAACCCCACAGCAGAATGCCATAAGACATAATGCTATGAAAGTACGCGAAATACACTAATCTAGCAGTTTGTTCATCTGACAATTGTCTTATTTTCCAGACAGCATAGGAAGCCGAACTGAATTTACCTGCTAATTTTTCAATCTGAGGACCCCATTGCAATTTTGAATCAAGTGTCAATCCTAAAAATACGGTCGATGGTACTAAATCTAATATTTCCGCATTAAGTGCAACTGTTGGTACAATTTGAGTCACATTCGGCAATGAGAACCTGATGCATTTAGTTTTCCCTGCATTTAACAAGAGATTATTTGCCGAAAACCATTCTGATATAAGGCTGAGTGTTTTATTATGCTCAATAAGATCTTTATCCTTCCTATTTACTTTAAATATGAGCGACGTATCATCAGCGAATAAAACTATGTCTGATACTTTCTCTACCAGATAAGGGAGATCATTTATATAAACTAGAAATAAAAATGGGCCCAATATAGATCCTTGGGGCACCCCCATTTTCACAGGATGACGTGCCGAAGTGGCACCGCCTATCGAAACCACCTGTTCTCGCCCCGATAGATAGGACATCACAAGATCAAGAGATGTGCCAGATATTCCATAATATTTCAGTTTAACAACGAGCGTACGGTGATCAACGCAATCGAAAGCCTTAGAAAGATCACATAAAACTCCCAGCGCATCTTGTGATCCCTCCCAAGCCTCCAATATTGACCTAATTAATGTGCAACCTGCATCTTGAGTAGAGCGGCCCCTTGTAAACCCGAACTGCTTGTTATGCAATATCTCATTCACGTTAAAGTGCGACAACATTTGGCTGAGCATCAGCTTTTCAAATATTTTTCTTAAAGCTGGTAGTATTGAGATAGGCCTATAATTCGTAGCATTTTTTGAACAACCTGCTTTGAAAACGGGTACTATCTTACTTATTTTCATTAAATCAGGAAAGACACCATCACTTATACAGCCATTGAAGATGGCTGCAAGGATTGTAGCAATGTTTAGTATGATTGATTCAATTGCTTTAACAGACAGTCCCCACAAATCTTCTGTGCCTTTCCTTTAATACTCCTAAAAGCTTTTATAATATCATCACTTGTTACGGATTTAAAACTGAATTTAGGCACAGTTTGTTTTAAACTTTGATTTAAAAAGAGTTCAGCCACATCTGGTGATGATGAGAGACACTTAGTAATATCCACGGGTATATTTGCAAAAAAAGCAGCAAAAAAATTGGCAATGGCAAGCTTGTCTGAAACCAGTTCATCACCAATATTCAATACTACTGTTTGATCTCTTAATCTACTTTTACCCTGGTAAACAAAATAAAAAATTCGAACTCGAACACTTTATTTCGGGAGGGGGGGGGGGGGCTGTTTAAAGAAATATATGACGGAATGGGAGAAAATGGGGGCATCAGCAACGATAATCCAAATCATAAAAGGATATCGACTGCCTTTTCAACTAATGCCACCCCTTGTATCTCTTGGGAGGGGGGGGGGGGGTCACACCTCTGTCTGTAAATCGCATTATTCTAGAATATGCTCCCTAAAAATCAGTTTCATTCCAAATTATTTACTGATTCCGAAGAGCGACGGCACTCTTAGATCAATTTTCAATCTACAAAGATTGAATTGTTACTTAAAAATAAGCTAATTTAATTATAATTTATAATATAAGTTTCATTTAGGTCTATCGGATCCCGGGTATTTTGCAAACAAGAGATTGGATGGTCAAAATCGACATCCAACAAGCGTACTATCTATCATGTAAGCGTTGCACCAGCACATCGCTGTGTTCTGCGCCTCGTATACCGGGGTCAGATAATTCAAATGACTTGTTTGTCCTTTGGCCTGGCATCAGCTCCAAAGGTTTTTGCTTCGCTAACCAATTGGACAGCGAAGGTGTTCAAGGAACTAGGAATTCGAGTGATTGTATTTCTGGACGAGTATCGAGTTTTAGCACAGGACAGCGACATACTGCTACAGCACAGGGATAGGCGAATCATATTCTAAATCGGCAGGTCAACATAGGAAAATCTATTCTATAGCACAGAATATAATATCTAGGTTTGAATTGGGATCCTTGAGAAAACCGCAAATATTTGCCAGTAATCAAGATTTTGAGTCTGCGTCGAATGTTATCGAAATTTCTTCGTCGGAAGAATGCGTCACTCAAGGAAGTTCAGAGCATCATGGTCGTTCTAAATTTTGCAAGACTTGTGGTCCCAATTGGTCGCCTAATATTCGTCACCGTGTGGCTCACTACAATTCTCCCTTAAAACTACCGTTTCAGGAAACTTACGCCATGCCCGTTCAGGTCTTGAACGAGATGCAGTGGTGGATGGATCATTGTGTCAAGTCCACCAGACTTCATTCCCCACTCGAAAAATGTCGTACCGAATTCGACCCTTCTCTGAGTCACACGTCACTCTTAATTCAGTGCGACAACAAGGCAGTCGTGGCGTATCGCAGGAACCTAATAGGGAAACAAGTCGAAAATCCTGTTGAATTTGGTTTTCCACATTTTTTCCTTGTTACAGATAAACGACATTCATATAAGCCCTATCATATTCCGGGCCGATACAACAATGTATCAGACAGTTTTGTCACGTCGATCGATGATAGCAGAGTGACATCTACTTCCGGAGGTAAAAAAGATTGTGTTGCGAAGTGGGGGTCCCACAAATAGATCTCTTTGCGTCAACCACTGCACACGTGGTACCTCGCTATGTGTCATTGGATCAAAGGGATCACCATGCTTGGGGACACAATTCTTTCGCAATCAAGTGGGACTTCAAGCTGGCGTGGATCTTCTCCCACCAAGCTTAATGCCTCAAGTACTAAGGCACTTGAATCGGGCTCGGGATAAATTCAATATACTTTAAATAGTATACTGTACATGTCGTTAGGGTTATTTGAGTTTGATGAAAGATGGCACAAACTAGTCTCTAGGTTGGAACTAAACTTCCCTAAGTTTGATTTTGTGAGTGGCCTACAAGTGATTATTTGTTTTTCTACAGTTATCACATTATTTAGTCTGATCATTTGGCATTTATGGTCAGAACGAACGCCGCTTACTAAACACTTCTCAGCTACTTCAAAGTTCCTAATAATGTTATCAATGCAGGTAGCAGATGTTGGTGTGACTCTTGTGGGCTCAGAGAATACACATTGAAGATTAAAAGACCGAAATACAGACAAAAACATATTCCATTCAGGTGAAACTGTTAAAATATTTACATTGAAATCACCACATACAACAATTGTTTTACTACTTTTGAATTTCTTAAGAATATCCTCAATTGTGGATGCAAAGAGCTTTAAGTCAGATGATGGAGGTCGATAAACACATAATATGTAAAATAATTGTGTTTCAACACAAGCTACCTCACACACACGCTCAATAGACATTTGAGAGATATCTTTCCGTTCTTTAAATTGAATTTGGTTCTGTAGAAGTATTAGTAAGCCCCCACCATCTGCAGAAGTCCGATTATAAAAACTGGCAACCCTATAGCCACTAACACTAAAAGCCATTTTGTGCCCTCAACCAAGTTTCGGTAGAATATCTATATGAAATTTTTCACTAAAAAGTTCTACATCCAGTATATTGCCAGAGAAGCGGTTAATATTTTGATGAGATAAAATTAAAAATTGCTCACACTTCTCTGTTGTCTCACTTAATTGTTTAAATTACTAACTAAACTAATTTTAGTAACATTACTAAGCGATGATAAAAATAGTGACTTTGTCATACTACTTACTGTACTTTGAGTGTTGCCTGGTGTTTCTTTGTTAATATTTTAGGGTTCGAGGCCACAATGAGCGAGAATTTCGTTAGAGTACAGTCTCGTGAACAATATAGCGGAAACATGTGATCACCACGTGATCCAAGGAGCTTAGCTATATGCAGCTATAGAGATGTAAGACAGAAACGGAAGAAGCTAGACTCAAATATATGTTTATATGACCCCGAATGAGTCTCCGGGCACAACATGCGTTTTAATGGTAGGTAAAACGCTGCTATATGTTGTAGATTAGTGTGTTTTATTTTATTTCATGTTATTTTATTAATTAATATTATTGACTGTTTATGTAATTGTTTATTGTATTTATGTAATTGAAAATTGCTAGTTATAAGTGAATTGTATTTCGAACACAATGTATATTGTTAACGAATTAATAAACGAATGAATGAATGACAGACTGTCTGAGATTGCAGTCGGACATTGATCAAGTGGTGGAATAGAGCAATGCCTTATTATAAATGATCAGTAGTTATAACATGAAGCCAGCTATTAATGTACCAATCTGGCTTAAAAGTAGTACATTTATTGGTAACTAGCTAGTGCCCGCGACTTCGTCCGCGACAATTTTGAATGATGACCAGTATAACTACTTACTTCTAGCTTAATCTAAAAAATATAACTTTAAAAGAAATAAACAATATAAATTTAAGAAAACCTAACCTATAAATAGCC
Organism: Pseudoips prasinana; assembly: GCA_951640165.1. Lineage (NCBI taxonomy): Eukaryota > Metazoa > Arthropoda > Insecta > Lepidoptera > Nolidae > Pseudoips > Pseudoips prasinana. Next base: position 7,240,913 of record OX621259.1, on the reverse strand, counting down.
TAGCTATGAAATAAACTTAAGACTGCTACTGTTATTTAAAAAAAAATACCCGATGTCATTTTTAAGTAAAGTCAGTAAGTTAAATAAAGTAAAATAATAATCAACGATGCATTAATCACAAAGGTTACTCCCATTAGATTAGGTTGACCCGACCTCTTAGTAATATTAATGCAAAATTTGAAGTTAATCCATGCAGTAATTTTTGAGTTAGACCGGACATACATACAGACAAACAGACAAAAATTCTAAAAATTATATTTTTGGTTTCGATATCGACTGTAGATCACGCCCCAAGTATCCTTTTAAAAAAATATTCAATGTACAGTTTTGACTTTCCTACGATTTTATTATATGTATAGATAAGATCACAGCTCCTCCCCCGTAGGTGATAGCGTGATAATATGTAGCCTATATGTTGACCTGACCTCTTAGTAATATTAATGCAAAATTTGAAGTTAATCCATGCAGTACTTTTTGAGTTTAGCCCGGACATACATACAGACAAACACACAAAAATTCTAAAAATTATATTTTTGGTTTCGATATCGACTGTAGATCACGCCCCAAGTATCCTTTAAAAAAAATATTCAATGTACAGTTTTGACTTTCCTACGATTTTATTATATGTATAGATAAGATCACAGATCCTCCCCCGTAGGTGATAGCGTGATAATATGTAGCCTATATGTTGACCCGACCTCTTAGTAATATTAATGCAAAATTTGAAGTTAATCCATGCAGTACTTTTTGAGTTTAGCCTGGACATACATACAGACAAACAGACAAAAATTCTAAAAATTATATTTTTGGTTTCGATATCGACTGTAGATCACGCCCCAAGTATCCTTTTAAAAAAATATTCAATGTACAGTTTTGACTTTCCTACGATTTTATTATATGTACAGATAAGATCACAGCTCCTCCCCCGTAAGTGATAGCGTGATAATATGTAGCCTATATGTTGACCCGACCTCTTAGTAATATTAATGCAAAATTTTAAGTTAATCCATGCAGTACTTTTTGAGTTTAGCCCGGACCTACATACAGACAAACAGACAAAAATTCTAAAAATTATATTTTTGGTTTCGATATCGACTGTAGATCACGCCCCAAGTATCCTTTTAAAAAAATATTCAATGTACAGTTTTGACTTTCCTACGATTTTATTATATGTATAGATAAGATCACAGCTCCTCCCCCGTAGGTGATAGCGTGATAATCATCATCATATCAGCCGAAAGACGTCCACTGCTGGACAAAGGCCTCCCTCAAAGATCTCCACAATTGCCGGTCTTGCGCTATCCGCATCCAGCGTTTTCCAGCGACCCGCACAAGATCATCGGTCCATCTTGTAGGGGGCCTGCCCACGCTGCGTCTTCCGGTTCGTGGTCGCCACTCGAGAACCTTTCTGCCCCAGCGGCCGTCGGCTCTACGAGCTATGTGCCCTGCCCACTGCCACTTCAGCTTGGCAATTCTTAGGGCTATGTCGGTGACTTTGGTTCGCCTGCGGATCTCATCATTTCTGATTCGATCTCGCAGGGAAACTCCAAGCATAGCCCTTTCCATTGCTCTTTGGGTGACCTTGAGCCGCCTGATAAGGCCCATAGTTAGCGACCACGTCTCTGTTCCGTAAGTCATCACTGGCAACACACACTGGTCGAAGACTTTCGACTTGAGACACTGCGGTATTTGGGACGAGAAGATATTACGTAGCTTCCCGAACGCTGCCCAGCCGAGTTGGATTCTACGATTGACCTCCTTCTCGAAGTTGGACCTACCTAGTTGGATGGTCTGTCCTAGGTAAATATAGTTCTCTACAACTTCGAGTGCAGAGTCTCCAACCTTAACTAGAGTGGGTGCAACATGGATGTTTGACATAATTTTCGTCTTATCCATGTTCATTTTCAGACCCACTTGTTGAGAGACTCTGCTGAGGCCATCGAGCATTGTACCGAGGTCGTCAAGGGTCTCAGCCATGACTACTATATCGTCGGCAAATCGAAGGTGGGTGATGTACTCGCCATTGACATTGATGCCAAAGCCTTTCCAGTCCAGAAGCTTGAAGACATCTTCCAATGCAGCGGTGAACAGTTTCGGAGATATAACATCTCCCTGTCTCACACCTCGCTGCAAGTGGATAGGTTTCGAGTTCTGGTCCTGGAGTCGCACTGACATAGTGGCGTTTTCGTACAAACACTTTAACACCTCGATATACCGGTAGTCGATTTGGCACCTTTGGAGAGACCTCAGTACGGCCCAAGTTTCGATCGAATCGAAGGCTTTCTCATAGTCCACAAACGCTAAGCATAATGGCTGGTTATACTCTTCGGTCTTCTGTATAACCTGCCGCAGCGTATGTATGTGGTCTATGGTACTAAAGCCTTTACGGAAACCGGCTTGTTCGGGAGGCTGGAAGTCGTCAAACCTGCGTGCGAGACGATTCGTAATGACCCTCGAAAACAACTTGTAAACATGGCCCAGCAGTGTGATGGGTCTGTAATTCTTCAAGAGGGTTTTATCGCCCTTTTTGAAGAAGAGCACCACCACACCCCTGTGCCATGCTTTTGGCGTTTGACCTTCTAGTATGACGGAGTTAAATAACTTCTGAAGGGCCCGTAGGATTGGTGTACCACCCGCCTTCAGAAGCTCTGCCGTAATTCCATCATCACCAGGCGCCTTGTGATGATGGAATATGTAGCCTATATGTTGACCTGACCTCTTAGTAATATTAATGCAAAATTTGAAGTTAATCCATGCAGTACTTTTTGAGTTTAGCCCGGACATACATACAGACAAACACACAAAAATTCTAAAAATTATATTTTTGGTTTCGATATCGACTGTAGATCACGCCCCAAGTATCCTTTTAAAAAAATATTCAATGTACAGTTTTGACTTTCCTACGATTTTATTATATGTATATAGATTTAATGCATAATGTTGTAACGTTGCATCTTTATTCAACGCTCCATAGTTAACGATTATCTTAACTTAGTTCATTTTCTTATTAATTAACACGTCCTGACATAAGCATAATTATGTCAGAAAATGTCCTCAGTATGTCAAGTGAATGAGTACAAGACAGTTATTATGCTTTATGGAGATAGCTTGTCTGTGAGTAGGAAACATATTTTAGATACAATCCATAAGATGAGAGATTTAAATTGCAAACTAAATATAAACTTTGTATTATGTGCTCTGCCTTATTGCTCAAGCCTGACTGAGAAGCAAAATAGGTATATTTATGATCTTAACATGATAATGTATAACATTTGCCATAATAACCAGTTTGTGTCCTATTTTGACACTAACTCATTTATTAATATGTGTAATTTTAAGTTGACAGATGGTACTATGTACCTACCATATTTTTACAAAAGACAACTTGCTAAATTGTTAGCATTTAACTTTTTGTTTGACACCGATAATCATAGATTATCACAGAGTAGCACTATAACTACTCTAACTTCTGACAATTTTAATTTACTTGACTCTGGTACTTGCAACTTACCTATGAGGAACGACTTGGATGTTAGTAGTAATACTAAAACAATTAGTTTAAACTAGGTGTAAGGACAACGGAGGGCCTAAACGGTTTCAATGTTGTACATCAGAACATTCAGGGCCTGCCCGGCAAGGAGTTAGAATTAAGTTTATTTATTGAAAACTGTGATGTCCATGTTTTATGTTTAACAGAACACTGGCTTAAAGAGTCTCAATTATTATATTTTAGTACTGATAAATACATAATTCAAAGTGCGTTCGTGAGAAGGAAGGCAATCCATGGTGGCTCATTAATTATTGTATCAAGTGACATAAAATCTAAGCCTAGACCAGATATTGTGAATCTATCGGTCGAACGCACTATTGAGTTGTCTTGTGTTGAACTAGAGCACCAAGTAGTATTGTGTGTTTATCGTCCTCCACTTAGCAACTTCTCCATATTTGAATCTGTTATGGAAGATGCCCTTACAAAAATATGTTGTACCAGGAAGGGGCTAATTGTGTGTGGGGATTTCAATGTAAATATTCTTCAGGCCACCCCTACAACGGACAGTCTTTTAAACCTTTTTAAATCATTTAATTTAAAACATATATTTTATGAACCCACTAGGATCACATCACATTCATCCACTTGTCTTGACAACATTTTTTCTAACTGTGAAGCAATGAATCCTAAAATAATAAGTCATCTGACATCGGATCACTGTGGTCAGTTAGCAGTATTTGAAAATTATAAAAAGATCAAAACATCTCATGTAACCTGCCAACCAATCACTAGTTATCGGTTACATAGTTTCAAAGAGAGTATTCTATCTAAGCTGAATCCCGCTCTGCTGGAAAATAACAATCCAGATAGTAATTATACATCCGTTTTTAGTGTCATTAAAACTGAGTTTCAGAGTACATTTAAAACTAAAAAACTTAGGATTTCCAATAGTAAATTTAATGAGTGGGCAACTCCTGGTATATATAAAAGTCGAGCGAAATTGTACGAGTTATACGGTAGGAAAAAAATACAGATTTGACTCAGATTTTTTACAATATGTCAAAAATTATTCAAATACGTTCAAAAAAATATGCACTATGGCTAAATCTAATTATATTAGTCGAAAAATACAAAAAGCAGATAATAAGATAAAGACCACTTGGAACATAATTAATAAAGAAAGTGGTAAGAATATAAGACGTGATAATTATTTGGAATTAAAAATAGACAATACAGTTATTAGTGATAAAGCTGACGTAGCTCATGAGTTAAATAACTTTTTTGCCGCCATACCTGTAACCACCACTCGCTCCTTAAACTTAAACGTAATAGCGTGCCAGAATGCAATGTAATTTTTAATTTTGAACATGTTAAGGTATCTGATATATATGATATTGTTAAGACGCTTGAGCAAAAAAATACAGGTGACTTATGGGGTATATCCGTAAGGATTTTAAAAACCATAATTGATGTAATAGCGCCTTACTTAATGGTTATTTATAATCAGTGTATAGATACAGGTACTTTCCCCGACCTAATGAAATGCAGTAAAATCATACCATTGTTTAAATCAGGCTCCCGCTAAAGACGATCCCTCTAATTATCGCCCCATCTCCACTTTACCAGCATTCAGTAAAATATTTGAAAAACTCATACTCAAGCAGTTACTCAAGCATTTTAATGTAAACAACCTCTTGCACCAGAAGCAGTTTGGGTTTACTAAAGGGCGATCTACAACAGATGCAGGGATTGCACTAATAAAACATATATTTGATGCATGGGAGAAGTCACAGAATGCTTTTGGAGTTTTTTGTGACCTTTCAAAAGCGTTTGATTGCGTTCACCACGACACGCTATTACTGAAATTACGACACTATGGCGTAAGGGAAGTTGCGCTTGACGTTTTATCCTCTTACCTTAATCAGAGAGTTCAGTGTGTCGACGTAGGTGGAGTTAAGTCAAATGATCTACCTGTCACTTTAGGCGTGCCACAAGGGTCCATTCTTGGTCCCTTTTTGTTTTTAGTGTATATTAATGATTTACCATATTATTTAAAAAACTTCTGTGATGTAGTACTTTTTGCGGATGACACTTCTCTTATCTTTAAAGTAGATCGAAACAGAGATAACCTTGATGAAATAAATAGTGCTCTCACACTGATTACCGAATGGTTTACGGTTAATAACTTAGTTCTAAATGCCAAAAAAACGAAGTGCGTTAAATTCACCACACCTAATGTGAGTAATGTTGGTCCAGATCTGGTAATGAACAATGAAGTGTTGGAATCTGTTCAATCTACTACATTTCTGGGCTTAACTTTAGACAGAAAACTTCAATGGGGTACTCACATATCCGGCTTGGCTGGAAAATTAAGCTCTGCTGCTTATGCTGTTAGAAAAGTTAGACAACTTACTAACATAGATACTGCGCGCCTGGTTTATTTTAGCTACTTCCACAGTATTATGTCTTACGGTATACTACTGTGGGGTAAGGCGGCTGACATCCACAGTATCTTTATTCTACAAAAACGTGCAGTACGAGCTATTTATCAGCTAGGTGCGAGATTCTCCTTAAAAGAGTTTTTCAAGGAGATAAATATATTAACGGTATCTTCGCAATATATTTATGCTAATATAATTTATGTGCGGCAAAATTTGAATTTGTTTCAAAAGAGAAGTGACACACACACGATAAACACTAGAAATAAACACAAATTGTGTGCAGAATCCCATCGTTTACAAAAGGTTCATTGTTCTTTTGTCGGACTGAGTATCCGAATTTATAACAAAATACCCACAAATCTTCAGGAACTGTCCTATGCTAAATTTAAATCAGAGATCAAGAATATTTTAATGAAAAAGGCCTATTACACTCTAAATGATTATTTAAGCGACAAAAACGCTTGGTCGCTTGGTTAAACAAGAGCAACATCTTAGTGTTATGTTAAGGATATACATGTATATGTTTCTCAATCGACTATAGAAATAATGCTGTAATAATTTAACTTTATAGATTTTTAGACCTATTATTAAAACAAATGTGTATTATCTTGAACATGTCAAACGCTGTTCGGCCGAAGGCTGTTAACGACTTCAATATGAACTCCCCTTTTTAAGCTCGTCATGCTCCCATTGTCTGTTAATGCTTGCGGTGGCGTTGTGGGTCGGGTCGTTTCCTTCCCTCTGATATGGCGAGGGAGGCGATGGCTGGCCCACACGTCATACTCGTGAACGGGTGCTGCTTGCGGTAACTGGTCGAACTGCTGTTGGGGTACTCATTTCTTTTTTTTTTTTTCATTTTCGCCTCTGGTAGACTTCGTTTGACTTGTTAATTTTGTAAATGTACGCGGATGCACCCACCGTTTTTTCGTCTAGCAAGAGGATATTCTAAGTGCTTGAGTGAAATTGAATGCTATTGCTTATTTATTTTATTATGATTCACTGAATGACAACGGTTCTGTACGTGCATTAGCCTACATAACAACCAATCACAATGTAAGTAAAATACATGACATTTAAAAAATAAAAATCGTAAACTGAAAGCAAAAGAAGACGAAAAAAGCAAGCCCGGAGTTTCTTTGTGGCTTTCTTCTCCGGGTCGTCCACCTAGGCAGCTAGAGAAAGCCGCAGGCTAGCTAGGGTAGGTTCCTCAGCGGCGAGGATCGCTTTGGCCCATTAATGCGTGACCGGTGATCCCGTGCATGTGATCACACCCTCACTTAGAATTTCGTATTTTGCTTTAGTCTTCAATTCTTTAATTTTAATATAGTAGAACTAAATTTCAAAATAATAGATTAGTACATTGTTATTTATTTAAGGATTTCAGAAAATATATGCGATAAAACAAACCGCACGGACTGACAGATAATTTTTTTTTTTGTAATTTTTTACTATCCACTTTGTTTATGTACTGCATTGTGACCTTGACAAGTACAAGTGTATGTTAATACCCAAGTGCTGAATATAAAAAAAAAAAAAAAAAATCTTTGTAATTCGTTATCTGCCTAGCCCTCTGGCGCCGCTCATTCTGAACCGGTGGGAGGTCAGAACGAGACTGCACTCAATGCGTTAGCACGTATGCACAGTATTCATAAGAAACGTTATTTTTCTTTTAATGTGTGTCGTCTATCGTGCTAAAACAATTGAGAGCTTCTCAAATATAGGTATACGAAAGTGGTAGATACATTCAGTGACAACCCCATATTTGAGTCCAAAGTTCGGTCTACGATAGTCCAAAGTCCGGTATGTAACCGTACCTCAACATCGCACCTACCGGTACCTGGTGGTCACAGACACCGCTACAATGCAGACTAAGAAAATCCCAGTGGGTCATCTTCCGGTCTGCGCAAACCTCCTGGAACTCCGTGATATCTCCGTCATCGACGAAGCCAGGAGAGTACATAGTGCGCCTACCTCTATGGGCTATATAATTGACGGGCTTAGAACCCATGACCATTTAACTTCTTTTAAATACATTTGTAAGTGGTGAGAGTAGTGGATTTGTTTTAATTATTTTCCAAACCACACCTCAAATGCTTCAATGTAAGGGGATCGTCTAACAGTATCTATGAATTTGCTTTATCAGACCACACAGCCCAATTATTATTCTGCCCAGTAAAAGAAATAAGTTCTCTTTCTCATTGGTATACCGAAAAAATAAACTATCGAAAAGAAAACATTGACAATATTTCAAGCATACTTACAGTCGCAGATGTCAATCTAACACAGCTTTTGACATTTTTTATGACATGTTCTTTATTTTGTTATTTATATTTTAATCTAAAAATCTAATACTATACAAACCAAGAACCAATTATGGTAAAAGGACAATTGTATACCAAGGAGCACAATATTTTAATGCATTACCTAACCATATCAAAAACGCTAAGACCACATATATTTACAAAAAAATATTAAAACAACACATTTCCAAAGGCTCTACCGAACAATAATAACAAGAAAAAAAAAAACTGGTAAACAAATTCACACTCAGTGTAAATGCCTCTTAAAATTTGCTCACTTACTTAATTACAACGGACAAAGGGCGTGAGCGCAGCGCGCCGGTTATTCACCTCTACCTACACAACTACATTATTTACCAATTGTTAATGGTACGTTGTTTACCAAATTACTTTATATTATGCGCAGTGTGAACTTTTCAATTATGTAATATTTATAGTTTAATTATCTATCTTGTTTCTCCTCGAAGTGATTGTAAATCTTTGAGAAATAAAGAAATTCCAACCGTTTTTTTTTTAATCTGAATGGTATAAGAAAATGCTAGAAGCGAAAACGTGCATTGCTATGGTTCTATAGAAAACATCCAAGCTCAGTAAATAAGAACAAATTCAAATTGTACACATTGTGCTTCAACAAAATAATAAAGTTGACCCAGAAATCTTAAAATGAACCATTATTAAAATTGGAAATACATCCTAAAATGAAGTAAAAGAACTAATTATTAAGGGAACCATTATTAATGATACTAAGTGGGAATTTGTATTCATTCCTAGAAACGAAATATTTTTTTGAAGCGCAGGTAGGTTTTCGGCAGAAATAGTCCATAAAATTAGCATTATACAAACTTTTTGAAACAATCGCGAATGGCTTAAATAATAAAAACCTTTATCTGAGCTGTACATGGATCTATAAAAAGCCTTTGGTTATGTAAATCATGACATATTACTGGAACAAATAGAAGAGTATGGTATTAGCGGAAAAATCTTGGATCATTTAACGTCTTTCCCCAAAAAACGAATGAACCCCATATGTTTAAAACAAAAAAAATACTGCTGATGCATTATACGAACCCAAAGTCAATCCCTCCGTGCTGAAAGGTGCCTTGTCCCCGAGAGCAAGTCCCGACTTCTTCATCAGTTTATGTATCAAGCTGAATCCGTTGCTGTGCACACCATTTGATGGAAGCCCGATGACGATATCCCCAACCTGTTCAAACAATTATTTTTAGTTCGCTATCGCAAATTAAGTCCACTGCTGGACAACAGCCTCCCCAAAGAATGGGTGGATATACCATAATCGTCACGCTTGGCAGGCGGGTTGGCGATCGCAGTTTGATGGTCACAGAAAAACACTGCTGCCCGTTGTCTGGCAGGTATTCCCTCGGACGATTTCTACGCCCCCGCGGCATATTCTATGCCGTCACCAATAAACACCAACATATTTTATTTTTAAAAGACAACGCCCGCACTAAGTAGTCTTATCCCTGTGTCGCGGGGTACTTTACAAGCATATCATAGACAGACACAAATTATATCCAGACTCAGAAAAACTATTTATGGGTCACACAAATAGTTGTACGGCGCGGGACTCGAACTCGAAGCGGCGAGGCACAAATAAAATTATGTTATGATATTTAAGTAATGACTTACAGTGATATCGTTAATCTTGGGCAGTATATGTGATCTCTCGACGACGCCGAGCGCGAAGCCCGCAACGTCGTACACACCGGGCTCGTACATGCCCGGCATCTCCGCAGTCTCTCCACCTGTGAATTAGCACTATAATATAATATCCTGGGACATTATGCACACACGGCCAACTGATCCCAAACTAAGCGGAGCTTGTACTATGGAAACCAGATAAATAATAAGATAAAAAATATATATTTCGAATTCAGTTTTACATTTTAACGAATTAACAATGATAACCTCACTAGGCATTTCCTAATAAAGATTTAAGTTAATATTAAATATACTATATACACGACTTTTCATTAGTAAATAAATACTTACATAGATAATTACACCTAGACATGTTCATGCTCACAAATATCTGTTCTGAGTGGGAATCGAACCCACGACCTGCGGCGTGAAAGGCAAGTTTCTACCAAACACGCCGACGGGCCGGTCAAACAATTAGAAATCGCACTTGTCACCTTTGATGTTCTATTGTAAAAGACTATAGACGTAACTTACTTATCGTACGGGCAGTGGTTACCATAGTGACAGAGTTGTTTAATCCGCCCAGTAGGTCACTGACATGGCTTAACGACTGTTGTCTAATGGCTAATCGGGACTGACAGCTTAACGTGCCTTCCGAAGTACGCTCAGTGAGCGGCGCGGCGCCGTTGCACAGGATGTCGTTCGTTATGGTGGTACACCGACGTGTTACCTATCAAGGCGGCGGAGGCCTGGCGACAGCCCTCGGCGACGCCCGACACCACGTTCCTGGCGACGTTGACGTCCAGCGAGCCGCACGCGAAGTAGTCCAGGAACGTGAGCGGCGCGGCGCCGTTGCACAGGATGTCGTTGACGCACATGGCCACCAGGTCCACGCCGATGGTGTTGTGCTGGTTGATCTTCTGGGCTATCTTGAGCTTGGTGCCCACGCCATCTGCTGCTAGGACGAGCACTGGGTCCTGGGAACAAATTTAGAGTAAACTAGTTGTTCACAATGGCAGGAAAAACATGGTTAACTTTTAATTATCCCTATTAGTACATAACCATTTCTTGAAGGTGTTATAAATATGATATGATCTTTCAAATGCAACTGTGAACATAACAGACGACCCTGTTTAAAGAAACAAAACCAATTAATGGAATTTATATCCAATGGAATTAGTAAGTCGATCGCAAGAAGTAACAATTATTAAAGATTTTTTCCTCAATATGTTACTATTACTGCTACGTCAGCTATTCATTAAACAAATGTAAGCCATTTGTTAGGATGTATTATATATATTAAAAAAGAAACTACTGAACCATAATTCGCAAATAAATTGTAACTGTAAATGCAGTTTGTCGAATAGTAATATTAGTTTAATGTGTATTCTTCGTTTTCATAATAATAATAAAAAACCGGCCAAGTGCGAGTCGGACTCGCACATGAAGGGGTCAAATTGCGGTTTATATCATATTAAAAAAAACTACTTGCTAGATCTCGTTCAAACCAATTTTCGTTGTTAGTTTCTATGGTAATGTACATCATATATTTTTTTAGTTTTATCATTCTCTTATTTTAGAAGTTACAGGGGGGTATGGGGGCAAGTATTCAGTTTAGCCAAAAATGATATTAGGAACCTCAATATGTTTTGGCGACCCCCCAAAATTATTGTACTTTTTCTATTTTTGTGTAAAAATCTTAATGCGGTTCACAGAATACACCTACTTACCAAGTTTCAGCAGCACAGCTCTTATAGTTTCGGAAAAAAGAGGCTGTGACATACGGACGGATAGACAGACAGACATGACGAATCTATAAGGGTTCTGGTTTTTGCCATTTGGCTACGGAACCCTAAAAACTATTTATAATAATTATTCAGGTGGCAACACCAGGCTGTAAAGTTTGACAGATGAGTTTTGGCGCCAACGCGGAAAAAAGACGCATTTAGGCATTATTTCATTTTCCATAACTGTGATATAAATGCGACTATATATGTGTAAATTTCGTGGACTTTTAACAAGATATAACATCGTGGACAACGTATGTACACAAGTGGAGGACAATACTATATTGGCGTGAATTTAGATTTTCTGTGTTGGATCTAAAACTCCATAGAAGCCTGTAGTAAAGTCTTCACTACTTAACTGGAACAGGACAAGGACTATAATTTGACTGCCTTTACTTGACTTAATGTCAAAAACCTGCACCCTGTTTTCTAAACGCGTGACACATTAGGCGAAATCCTAACTGAGAATGCGCGCGTCCGCGCGGGCACTGCGCGCGAATGCGCGGGTACTGCGAGTATGCACTAGGTTGCGCATAATCGACACACCGTTGTTCTTAGTTTTGCAATTTTTCGAGAGCCAAAACGTGTACATTCGCGAATAAAATGATGGATTGGGACGTGCTGTTGATTTCATTACTTGCAGAAGAGGAAGAAGAAAGTCAAAAAAGAGAAGAAATACTTATAGAGGAATAAAGAAAAATAAGATTTTGGGTTGATGAACTTTGGCAGTTAAGATGTGTAGATGGCGAATGTCTTCGAGCACGGCGCCGGGAGTGGATGCGCGTTACTGCGCGCTACTTTCGCATATAGTCGCTTCAATGCTCTTCAGGAATTAATTGTCGTGTGATTTTAGATATTATTTCGATGCGCTGCTCCAGAACCAAGTGCCGATGTCGGGCTGGCGCACATATATCCGCTATATGTGCGCCAGCCCGACATCGGTCTATAAGTTGGTCGTGTCAAAATGAGGTGTCGATAGGATATATTTATTGTATGTACTCTACTTGAGAAGTGTTATAGCTTATATTATTATAGGACCTTTATAACTTATTATACCTCGTTGTGGTATCAAAAATAAATATCCACTAAATTGTTACTCACCTTATATTCTTGTTCGACGGCTTTCAACTGGAAACAGCCACCGAACCCGCCGAGACCACCGAGAACGCCCGAACGCGATGTTGTTCTGGACAATAAAACTTAATTTTATATAACTAGCTGTGCCCTGCGGTTTAACCCGAGTTAATGTTTATAAATTATAGCCTATTATGTGTTATTCGAATACATGCGCAATACTACTCTGTCAAGAAAGTACCGGGAAAAGATCAATAATATACAAAATGTTTGTTATTCATCCAAATTTATTTTATCACCTTCTAAGTATGCTCCTTCAGAAACGATACACTTACGCCAACGAATAATCCATTCATCAAAACATTTTTTAAACGCTGCTTTCGGAATTGAGTTCAGTTCTCGCCGCGAATCCTCTTGTCTCCTATCCTTATGTCTTCTACCGATTGAAAACGGGTACCACGAAGTGGTAATTTGAGTTTAGGAAAAAGAAAGAAGTCAGCTGGAGCCATATCTGGTGAATATGGTGGTTGTTGAATGGTATTTGTTGAGTGTTTGGTCAAAAATTCGTTCACAATGATGGCCTTGTGCGAAGGCGCATTATCGTGGTGCAAAATCAAAGAATTTTATTTCCACAAATCTGGCCTTTTTCGTCGAATTTGCTCTCTTAAACGCCGCATAACGCTCAAATAATATTCTTTATTTACCGTTCGACCTTCCGGTAAGAATTCAGAGTGCACAACACCGCGATAGTCAAAGAAAACAGTCAACATGACTTTGACTTTGGCGTGGTTTTTTCGGTTTCGGTTCAGTTGGAAGGCGCCACTCCGAACCTTGTTGACTAGTTTGCATGTCAAACTCGTAAACCCACGTCTCGTCACCAGTAACAATGCGTTTCATGAATGTTGGGTCGGAATTGACTCGTCCTACCATGTCCTCAGCGACTTTCATGCGATTGAGTTTTTGGAGAAAATTCAGATCTTTTGGGACTAGCCGAGCGGCAACATGTTTCATACCCAAATGATTAGTTAAAATGGTACGAATCGACTCGTGAGATACAGAAAGTTTGGCGGCTATCTCTCTCACAGTTAAATGAGGATTTTCAGTCACTATTTCCTTCACTTTTGCGATGTTAACTTCAGTTGCAGACGTTGATGGCCTACCAGAGCGAGGCAAATCTTTCATCACATCTCGACCGCTTTTGAACGCTTTGAACCACTCATAAGCAAGAGTTTTTGATAAAGTCGACTCACCGTAAGCCTTCTGTAACATTTTCAGTGACTCCGAACACGAAATTCCATTAGCGATGCAAAATTTAAGACAAACTCTTTGTTCGATATTTTTGTCCATTATGAAATTCGCAATACACACTATATATGACATTACTAAAACCAGCACTGTATTTAATATAAATAACAGATGCCACTCAAACTCCGCGCCAAAATGGAAAACAGTTGTGCCAATCAAACAACAACAAAAAAAACAAAAATTTGAATTTGGAACCACGAACAAATCATTCATTTCCAATACTTTTTATACTGAATGTATTACTACAAAGTTTCATCAAATTTATCGTGAAGAAGTAACAAACATACACACTCACAAACTTTCGCCTTTGTGTAATATCAGATCAGATCTTAGTGTAGTTATAAAATATTAGACGGGCCTGTTGGCGTGGTTGGCAAAGGCTTGCTTTTCACGCTGGAGGTCGTGGGTTCGATTCCCACCTAGGACAGATATTTGTGTGCATGAACATGTCAATTCGTCCCGAGTCTGGGTGTTACTATCTATATAAGTATGTATTTATAAAATAAAAGTAATATAAGTAGTACATCAGTTATCTGGTTTCCATAGTACCAGCTCTGCTTAGTTTGGGATCAGATGGTCGTTTGTGAAATAATGTCCCAGTATATTATTATTAAGTTTAAATTCAGAAAAGATACTTCAAATATATCGGACTAGTTGTGCCCTAGTTGTGTCGGTTTCACTCGCGTTAACCTAAATAAATCGTACCCTATGTGTTGTTCGGATATATAGGGTTACTTGTTAAACACCAACAACGTCGCAGGACTAGATAGCTAACACCATAAGCAACAACTTTTGTTCTACGACTTTTGATAATTTGTTAGAATTTATTTTCGTACAATAATCTTACTAATATTATAAACGAGAAAGTTTGTAAGTATGGATGGATGGATAGATGTTTTTTACCCTTTCACGTAAACACTCCTGAATGGATTTTAATGAAACTTTACAATAATATAACTTATACATCAGAATAACACATAGGCTACAATTTATACAGATATTTTGTGAATTGACCAAAATATGACGATAAGTGCCAAGTAAAAAGAAAAAAAATTACCATCTGCGAGCTATTCCAGCGTGCACTACCAAAACCGCAAGAGGTACACATCCTACTAATATTATTAATGCGAACGTTTGTGAGTATAGATGTATGTTTGTTACTCTTTTACGCCAAAAATACTTTAACGCGGGTTAAACCGCGGGGCATAGCGAGTAAGTCATAATTTAATAATTATCTCGCTTGAATGCTGCTTTCTCGCTTACTGCCGTCAATATGTAACAAGGTTTCTAAATTTAACAATGCCAAGCCGTGTATTTAAATAAAGCAAGCGCGTACGAGCCGCGCGTCGTTGAATGAAACATAGAGGTCTCTACAACAGTACAACAAAAACTTATAAATTAATTTGTTTGTCATGTAGTGAGTTATGTCCGAACTCGTAGAACAAAAGTTGTTGCTTTTGGTGTTAGTTATCTAGACTTGCGAGGTTGTTGGTGTTTTACAAGTGTATAAGCTATATTAATTACTGAAAGATTTAATAAAATCCGTTTTGTAGTTTTTGCGTGAAAGAGTAACAAACATCCATACTCACAAACTTTCACATTTATATATATATATTTTTTTTTTTATTTATTTATTAGTAGGATATTCATGATGATTTCGTCGTAAAACTTCTGCACTAGGTGATCCAGAAGCAAGAACTTCTACTTCAGAATCTGTTTGTGGCAGTCGCACTGTGATTCGCGTAGAACAAACTAGCTGGACAAAAACAACTCTTCAATTCCTAATAGTTAATTATTAAGATGAACTCATTAGCCCTATACATTAAGGAATACATCTATTAATTTTCGTAATTACCCTCATTAGGCCCGTCATTAAGGTAAGTATATAAAGTGTTGATAATTCAAAGTGCATTCATTTGCATTTTTACACCATATTGTTAACATTATTTTAAGTCACTAAAAGAAATTTGTGATAGTGTTTTTGTGATGGATTGTGTACATAAGGGTAAGTAGTTTTGTTTTAGTTAATTTTTATCACAGGATCTTCATTATTTAATTTTATTAAATTAAATGTTTCGATAAAAGTGGACTTTTTCACCCATATTTTTGAATTCAATAGTCAAAATATTACATGTCCACTCATGTCCACTCTGTAAAATCTATTTTATATGATTCTCACAAGTATCTAGTAGTAATTAGTAGAAAAAAATATTGCGAATTATTTGCACAACTAATTTTTTTCTTTTTTTTTCTTTAAACAGTTTTCACCGTCCTAAAAATGGACTTTTTTGAAGAATGGCTAAAACACCCGAAGGAAACGCGAAACGTGGAGCTCTTTCGGTTTATATCTTTGAGACATGACTTTGATGGTGTTACGGAGCAGTCCCTGAGAGACGTCAAGGTCATCATCTCAAAATATTCTTCAAAATTGGCTGAAAAGTGGAGCAGCTGTGCAAGAAATAGCAGCTGTGCAAAGAATAGCTACGAATAGAGATTTACTTAATATGTTATTGATAACATCTGACCCTGTAATAAATGGTTTAAGAGAAATTCCCCGGAAGAAAATAGGTTCATTCCCTATCGAAGTCCTAGATTTATTAGTTCAACCTAGCTTTAAGGAACAAAATGTTAATATAGTTTCTAGTTTTCATAGTTCTGCCACTCATGATCATGACTATTCAATGGATGATTCATCTGATGATAGTGATGATGAGTGATCGATTTAGTTTTTAAGTAGGTATTTTATGTATCTGATATTAGATTTTATAGTTACATTTATAGTTAAATTTATTTATAAAATTGTTTAAAAAAATATTGTGTTTTTATTTCACTATACCTGCTCAAACGACCAATGGACCTCAAATAGTATTATGACCCTTATATCTTTGCTTAATAACCTCATTTATAAATAAAAATCGAAACAAATAATATTGTCCAGCTAGCTTGTTCTACACGAACCACTGTGAGTCGCTGTGCCGGACTGGCAGGAGTCGGCAATAGTGGAGGGCAATCCAGAGCCCTCTCAGGGTATGTGTTCCGAACATTTGGGACATGGCGCAAAAGGGGGGTACCGGAGCAGCATACCCGCGTTCCCAGGGCACCCTCTATTAGGCGCCAGGAGAAGTCCACGGCAAGTAGGTTTAGTCGGTGTGAGTCCGCCATACCCACCTGTAGGCACTTTTTGCGGGTGGCATGCGTAGGCATTCCCCCTGCCTTACCTTTTTTTATATCAGAGGGCGACAAACGAGCAAGTGGGTCACCCGATGTTAAGTGATCACCACCGCCTTGCTTGAAGAGTCGGCGTTCAAGTGTTGCTGGCCCTTCCCCCCACCCCGATGAGCTCTGGCGATCTTACTCACACGCAGAAACACAACATTAAAATTATTAATGTTATTATTAAGGAATGTCTTCTGTAAGGTGGCGGTACTTCCCCAGTCGGATTGCTCTTTGAGCGAAGTAACTCTACTATGCCCTACCTCTCTTAAACCTATAAAAAATAAGGAACCAACCTGGCCAAAGGCTTAATAAGCGAGACAAGCGAGTCCCCGGCCTCGATGTCCACCCCGCTGTCCTTGTACGACAGCGACTTCTGCGGGGACGCGCGCTCCCCGCTCAGGTATGGGGTGGTGAGTGGCTGCATCGCCTCCTTGAACTTCTCCACCACCACTTGGTGACCACCTAAACACATACATCTCATTATGTTTTACGTAGAGATACAAATAATAATTTAGAAAAAACGAGTGTGCCTTAGACCATACTACTGAAATAAAACTTAACAATGATAGAAAGAGAGAATAAAAATGTGTGCCCGTATTTTCGTAACTCTCTCGTCCAGCATTCACCAGCTTACTCTCCAAATCAAGCATCGCTACCCCAATTATCAATGCAAGAGGATTGAATTGAGCAGCGTAACATGTTGAACCCGTACACTATACAGTATGTTAGTTTAAACGAGGGACGTATTCAAACACATAATAGTGTATGCTTATATGATACTAATAAAAATATTAACAAAAAAAAAACACTGATAAATAACAAACAGAACCATACCAAAAATTTCGCAAAAGTCTCACAACGTGTATACACCCTTGCGCTAACGTGTTTAGTATTATCGCAGAACATGTGTGCGGGTCAATGACCTTTAGGTAGAATCCATTTTCGCTTCATACTTTAAACCAAACGGGTCTAAAATGGTATGGGTGCATTCCTTCTTCATGCAGCAGCTTCCACACAGTCCAATGTGATACGCCGAATCGTCTTGCAGCATTTCGAGTGCTTTCTTGTGGGTGATGCTCGAAGTATTCAAAAATGGCTTCTTGTAGGTGCACTGGGTATGGCTCCCTCCCTCGTCCTTGGGCATGCGTCGGTACGGTGAAATGACTGAATGTTCGCAATCGTTGGTTGACACCTAGCATAAGGTTGTACAACGGAATCTGGCGGTTGGGAAACATCTCTCGGTACAAATTAATAGCTCCTCGTACACTATCATTCGATAACACGTAGGTACGAACCATATCCCAGTATTCTTCATTGTAATATTGATATGACGTCATTTTTAGTTAGTCAAGTACACGTTTACAGAACACACTTATCGGTAAGCGGGGTTGTTTATGCAATACGCGGATGCGCCAGACATGCGGAACTAGCGGCGCGCTCGCATAGACTGCGGGTGCGGTCAGCGCGGGGGTGGGTCCTGTCGGTGCATCGGAACAACACAGAGGAAAGGGCGAGGGGGAGGGCGGGGTTTACGCACGAGCTTCTACTGTTTACAAGTTCACTTCTTGCGCGCTCAGTGTTCATGATAATGTATTTTACAGGACAATTACGAAAAAAAATTAGGTTATAGGTTTTTTAAATATTTGGGACGAGAATCGAATACTGAACACCCTCCCTTAATATGTCCCTCGTTTAACCTAACATACTGTATAACATCTTCAACCATGTTTCTGGCGAATTTTTCATCTGTGGTAAACGGTGTGGTTATCATAATGAATTATATTGTAAAGCCTTAACATTATTACATTGTAATATTGTTAGTTTACCCAATATTTTTTTTTAAATATTATCTTGTTTTATAATACCAATTTTGACTGGCCTGATGACCTACTGATTAGTGACCCTGACCTCTGAGGTCATGGGTTTGATCCTCACGCAGGACAAATCTTAGTGTGACGAGCACGATTATTTGTTCTGTGTCTGGGAGTAATTTATCTATAACATTATTATGTATGTACCTATTTAGAAATTAAAGGTGTGCGCGATCCGTTTTCGTCGATCATGGGCTGCAAACGTGGGCACAACTCTTTTGCCTCCTTTTACAATAGGCCGGGAGAAAAAGAGCCAAAGATCTCTCTCACTCTAGTTGGTGAGAGAGGCAGCGCGCAACCTAAGCGAACGCATAACAAGTTCTCGCTGAAGCAATGTTGATACGATGAAGTTCACGACTTTGTGTGGATTTTCAATTGGTTGGCATTGATAATCCACACTAAGTTACTCTTTATTACATCAGCTACCTGCCAATAAAAGTCCCGTCAAAATTGGTCCTGCCATTTCAGAGATTAGCCGGAACAAACAGACAGATGGAATAGACAGACAAAACTTGTAAAAAATATATTTTGGTGTATGTACCGTATATGTATTAAAAAACGGTTATTTCAATATTACAAACAGAAACTCCAATTTTATTTATATGTATAGAAGATAATTATTACCTTCCTTCCCAATAGTCTCCACGGTGCCGACGACGGCGATGTCCCCCCGCACCACGTCCAACATCTCGGCGACACAGACGGGGTCCACGATGAGCACCATACCCACGCCGCAGTTAAATGTGCGGAGCATCTCGAAATGTTATAATATATTACCTTCCTTCCCAATAGTCTCCACGGTGCCGACGACGGCGATGTCCCCCCGCACCACGTCCAACAGCTCGGCGACACAGACGGGGTCCACGATGAGCACCATACCCACGCCGCAGTTAAATGTGCGGAGCATCTCGAAATGTTATAATATATTACCTTCCTTCCCAATAGTCTCCACGGTGCCGACGACGGCGATGTCCCCCCGCACCACGTCCAACAGCTCGGCGACACAGACGGGGTCCACGATGAGCACCATACCCACGCCGCAGTTAAATGTGCGGAGCATCTCGAAATGTTATAATATATTACCTTCCTTCCCAATAGTCTCCACGGTGCCGACGACGGCGATGTCCCCCCGCACCACGTCCAACAGCTCGGCGACACAGACGGGGTCCACGATGAGCACCATACCCACGCCGCAGTTAAATGTGCGGAGCATCTCGAAATGTTATAATATATTACCTTCCTTCCCAATAGTCTCCACGGTGCCGACGACGGCGATGTCCCCCCGCACCACGTCCAACAGCTCGGCGACACAGACGGGGTCCACGATGAGCACCATACCCACGCCGCAGTTAAATGTGCGGAGCATCTCGAAATCAGACACCATGCCTAAAAAGTATCTTTTATAAATATGTATAAAGTCTAAAATCGGAAAACAATATAAAATGAGTTTAGGGTTATTCATCATATCCTTGTTGTGTGGGACGGCATAGAATATCATCACCCCATCGGGGCGTATGAATCGTTCCGAGGGAATACCTATCAGAGTACGGGCAGCAGCGTGCGTCTCTGTGTACTATGACCTGTTGGTCATAGTACACAGACTGCGGTCGCTAACCCGTCTGCCAAGCGAGGCGATTCTGGGCATATTGCCCCATTCTTTGGGGAGGCTTTTGCCCAACATTGGACGTATTTTGGCCGAATTGATGACGATGACATCAAATAGCGCGAAAGACGACAACTGCTGGACAAAGGTCTCATCATATTGAGGGGTTTTGCCATAATCGCCACGCTTGGCAGACGATTTGGCGCTCGCATTATGATGGGCAATACTACCCAAAGAAACGCTGCTGCCCATTCTCTGGTATATAGTTTCTCGGACCGATTTCAACGCCCCCTACGGGATCAGATGGGGTAGTGCTATGCCGTCAACCACACATTAACATGATTTTGGAGTGATTTGAACATAGAGAATTAACCTTAAAGCCTTAAGGTGGTAGTATAGAAAGGTTGCTTTCGATTCATTCACTTTTAGTCGCATTTGAGTACTCGACCAGTTCCACCCATGGAGGAATGAAACACGTATCATACCGGCACATATAATTTGCTAGTTTATATTGTCCTTCTTGTTTGGTAATATTTTTACCAAACAAGAAGGACGGGTGGAAGGGCGGTGCAAATTGCACCGATCCCGACTTGATTTATTTATTTAGGAAACAAATAGTCGTTTACAAAAAATGTATACAAAACTTAATTTCTAATAGACCTAAAGTTTCATTATCTTAATAACTAACATTATGTTCCTAGTTTACTTTGAGAACACTGAGCAACACATACAAGATTATCAAATAAATTATACAATCTAAATAGTTTTTTGTATCTATTTAGCTATTATTTAGTAGTAATTTTCTTATTAAGTCTAAATTGTGTATAAGAGTTTGAGAAAATATCAACACTGTTAAGATTTTTATCATAAAAGTTACAAGAACGTCTTATAAAGGTATTTTTAGCATATCTTGTACTGCACATTGTGGTAGAAAAGGTATCCATAAGACGTGAGGAGGGACGCGGTACTCTAAACGTGATATTCTCTAACAAGGATGATGAGTCAATTTTGTTATTAACAATCTTAAATAGAAACATGATATCGAGATAAGAATCTGATCACCAAAGAGTCGATGCCATGCCTCGATGCAGCAGTCTGAAAGTTTAGAAAATTATTTCCAGTCCGGTAATCAAGAGATTTCAGGAATTTGTATTGAATTTTCTCTAAACGTTCAATGTGCACCGTATACTGTGGATTCCATATGATACTTCCGAACTCCAGAATGCTGCGAACGTAAGCGTAATATAAGACCTTGTATGTAAATGGATTCTTAAAGGGTTTAGAAAAACGTAGAATCAAACCAAGTTGTTTGAATGCTCGAGATATGACACTATCTATATGAAAATTGAAGTGAAGTTTCTGGTCGAGTAGAATACCTAGATCTCTTATTATATTAACTCGATTAATTGGGTTATTGGCAAAAGTGTACTTATAATATATGGAATTATGTTTACGAGAGAAAGTAATAACATGACACTTGTCCGGATTTAGGTAAAGTTGATTATTATGACAATAAATTTCAAATTTGGTTAAATCATTCTGTATTTCGATACAGTCGGACTGTGAAGCCACAACTTTAAAAATTTTTGTGTCATCCGCGTAAAGCAAATGACATGAATTGTCAAAGATAGTTTCAATATCGTTAATATACAAAATAAAAAGAAAAGGGCCTAAATGCGATCCCTGGGGAATTCCTGATGGTATTTTAAGGAAGCGGGATATATAACCCTTAAGTACCACAGCTTGACCGCGATTTCTTATGTATGAGTTCAGCCATCTGAGAAGATCACCATGTATACCGAATCTTGCTAATTTCTGTAATAATGTGTTATGATTTAATTTATCAAATGCTTTAGAAAAGTCGGTATACACGGCGTCCACCTGACATCCGCTGTCCAGAGCATTGAGAAGGTAATCCGTGTATGTGACTAAATTGGTGTCCACACTTCGGCCTTGGAAGAAACCATGTTGGTAAGGTGACACATGTCTGCATACGAGAGCATTTAATTCGGTTGTAACAATTTTCTCTAAAAATTTTCCAAAAATACTTAATTTACAGATAGGTCTGTATTGTTTGACGTCATGCCTATTACCTCCTTTTGGAATTGGTGTTACTAGAACTTGCTTCCAAATGCTCAAAAACAACCTTCGGACAAAGACTTTTTAAATATCTTCGTTATGGGAACTGTTAACTAGTTCGTTCGAGATGCTTCATAACTATACTTGATATATATATATATATATATATATATTAGGTCATAGTCCGACAAGCGAGCAAGCGGATCACCTAATGGTAGGTGATCACCGCCGCCCATGGACACTCGCAACACCAGAGGAGTCACGGGTGCGTTGCCGGCTTTTAAGAGTCAGCAGACAAGAGTTGCTGACCCTTCCCCCCACCCCAATGAGCTCTGGCGAACTTACACGCAGAACACACTTTAAAGTTATTATTGTTATTATTAAGGAATGTCTCCAGTAAGATGGAGGTACTTCCCCAGTCGGGCTGCTCTTTGAGCGAATGAACGCTATGTCCTAACTCTCCTAAAACTATGCCGTCCCTGGTTCTTCAACTAGCTTCAAGTTATATCCATACCTTTAGCCTGCAGCCATCCGAACACCGGTTTGATAGTGAACTTGGTGGCATCCAATTTGACTCTGACTCCGTGCGGCAAGATCCTCGGTATGTTCTCCAGAAGACCTCCGCCAGTGATGTGAGCTAGGCCCTTAATGAGTTGTTTCTTGATGGCGGGCAGTAGGTCCTGTACGTAGATGCCTGTGGGCGCTAAGAACTCTTCACCAAAAGATTTGTTGGTAGTGCTGAATGGAGCTGTTTCATTGTACCTGTAAGAAAAAAATATTATTGTATATAACGGAGAAACGGGGGTACCGTTGTCGTTAGTCATGATGACGTCAGCAAGACTGACGTCACTATTATCTGCACGTTGGTTGTCCACTGAAGGTTGTTTACTCATGGCGATAGTAAAACCCAAAATATGTTTCGTGAAGTTTTATTCCATAACAATCTTCGATACAAGGTGATCCGTACGGTCCGACGGCTCGAGCGAAAGTGATTTGTACTCGACACGTCGGCCGTATTTATACGAAATGTGCGGCGACAAACATGTTACGTATATTCTTTGTTCGATGAACGAATGTAAATTAAACTATTGAAATCATCAATTGTACAAATGTTAAGATGGTTTATAAATCGTAACTTGATTTTTAACACTAAATTCATTAAGTTTAACTAACTATTTAAGAGTAATTTAAACAAAGACTTAAAACTACTCCTATGACGCATTTGTTTTTGGTTAATTAATGTTGTTGCGCCGATATATATTTATTTTTTTAATCGGAACTAGTCCCTCCCTCTTCACACTACTGCAACTCCTGTAAGCCAGGATCAACAGCGGCACACAATGAAATGACATTGAGCGGTGAGGCTCAGGCATGTCCCGGGGCATCGCTTAAACTGTATTTGATCCCGAAACGAATTTAATCAGAAAGAAACTAGGAGGAGTAGTAGCACATTTTTATTACTAATAGTATTAACAATATATAATACAAGCGTATTTTAGTACAAATACAACTCATACAATATTTGGGCTACATGGAGAGATATTTCCGCACAATCCTGGCATTCGTCAGCAAAACCGCCTTCTGCATGTAACTCTCCAGCCAGATATCAAGTCCTAAACTTTCAAGGCTGATCTTCAGGGATTAAGGAATAACTACATTTGTGGATATAACAATAGGCATGATCGCTGGCCTTTCGATTCTCCATATTTGCGCATATTCAAAACTAAGATCAAGATATTATGAATGTTTGTCTTTTTCCGCGTGAGAGATGTTTTCATCATACGGTATTGATATATCCACAAAGGAAGTCTTTTTCATTTATTTGTCAATGACGACAATATCGGGTCGATTGGCACCTACCATATTATTATTATTGTTGTTCTCAGATCTCTCATTGGAAAGCTTCAAAAAACACCTCTCAGCACTGCTAGCTTAAAAATTGTATTGTACCTTGCAAGAATTCCTAGATGATAAGCAAATTTAAATAAATGCATCCATGTATTTTTAGTTTAAAAATGAATTTGCATGCTTTATTAAGGCAGGATTCTTCAAAATGTATTTTAACAACTAATGTTTGTACCTACATTCAAAGCAAATAAAGATATCTTATTTTCGAACGTTATAGAATGTCATGCTGAAATGTAATAATATACAAATGTCAACCTGGTCTAAATTCGGCCATGGCGGCTAATATAAATGGAGACTAGCCATTGGGGCGGGAATAGGGTTTCCACCTCCTAAAATAAAATACAATTTAACCTTATTTAATATGAGACCGGACATTTTACCCCAAAACTTACCGGTGTCCAGATTCCAGCATAATCTTCTGCACCAAGCTGTACCCATTGCTGTGCACGCCGGTAGACGGCAGTGCTAGCACGACATCCCCCGCCCTGATCTCGTTGGTGCGAGGCAATTGCTTCAAGTTGTCGACCACTCCAACAGCGAAGCCGGCTAAGTCGTATTTACCGATGTCGTACATCGAAGGCATTTCTGCGGTCTCGCCACCTATTGATGAACAGAAACAGAGGGTATTCATCATCATCATCATTACAGCTGAAATAAGTCCACTGCTGGACAAGCCTCCCTCAAGAATCATCTTGGGGGATATGCCATAATCACCACGCTTGGAAGACGGGTTGGCGATCACAGTATGGTGGTCACAGTACTCAGAAAGAAGCTTTTTTTTATATTTTTTTTTAATTTAATAAAGTACCAAGTGTAGTACTTTATATATATTACAATCTAGTCTAGAGACTAATAAGTAATTTTATATTAACCTAAACTTCTACATAAACATAATTAATTCTAAGAATCAGTCCACCGACTTTCCTTAGTCATATTTGTTAAGGGGAAGACACTTTGTTCATGTGTTCTTTATAATGACATTATTGCTAACACTAATCACTAAATACACTATTCACTAATCACGACACTAGTTCATAGGGTTTTGTTCTCTTTAAACGTCTCACTAGCTCTGTAATGTCGAGGAGCTGGATGGCCTCGACGTTCACATGATGTAGAAGCCTATGTTCATGAGCTGTAGCGTATTTCCGAATGGTCTCTGCAACGGAGTCCATCTTTAGATCCCGGTGTAAATCGTCATTTCTTATATACCAGGGTGCATTTACGATATCTCGTAACACTTTATTCTGGAATCTTAGGATGATATTAATGTTGCTTTTTTTGGCACAACCCCACAATTGTATGCCATAAGTCCATACGGGCATTAAAATTTGTCTGTATAACAAAAGTTTATTATGTACTGCCACTGGCGAAGATCTTCTAAGTAGCCAGTACATTTTTTTATATCGCAAATCCAACTCTTTTCTTTTCTTTTTGACGTGCGCTTTCCAGCGTAATTTGGCGTCGAGTGTCATTCCCAGATATTTAGCAGTATCTGCGTGTGGAACTCGTTGGTTGTTGATATATATCGAGAACTTATGCGGTTTTTTGTTGGTAAAGTCTGCCTGTATGGACTTTGACTCATTCAGCTCAATTCTCCACTTTCTTGTCCAATTAAAAACTTGGTTTATGGCCAGTTGCAACTGTTCAACAGCTTTTTGATGGCTTTCGCCAACGGCCATTATTGCTGTATCATCAGCAAACGTTGCCATGATAGTGTTTTCTGGTTTTGGTATATCATAGGTGTATAGTAGGTACAATATAGGACCTAGTACACTCCCTTGGGGCACTCCAGCTCTTATCTCGATTAACTCAGAATAAGCGTTGTCTTGTTTTATTCTAAACTTTCTGTTAGAGATGTATGATGTTCAAATATCTGCGAACTGTTGTGGTAACAAGAGTTTCAATTTATATATTAAACCCTCATGCCAGACTTTATCAAAAGCTTGGGCAACGTCAAGAAATACAGACGAGCAAACTTTTTTCGTTTCTAGTGCATTTTCTATTATATTAGTAATCCTATGGACTTGATCTATGGTGGAATGTTTTTCTCTGAAGCCAAACTGGTGTTCAGGAATTACGTTTCTTTTTTCTATTAAAGGTTTTAATCTTTTAAGCAAAAGTTTCTCAAACAGTTTTGATATAATTGGTAAAAGTGAAATTGGTCTGTATGACTTTATATCATGGGGGATTTTTCCAGGTTTTTGGACCATAATTACTTCGGCCACTTTCCATAGGTCAGGGACATATTTTAACCGAAAAGCCGCATTTATCAGAGTCGTAAGTTTGACGAGAGCCTTACGAGGCAGGTTACGTAGAATTTCCCCGGTGATGAGGTCATACCCTGGGCTTTTCTTTACTTTGAGATTGTTTAGTATCTCGTTATTTACTTCTCTGGGAGTGACTAATCGTATTTCTAAGTACTCTCGAAGTGAATTGTTTACTTTTTCTTTAAGCGCCATTCCTTCATTAGGCGTAAATATGCCTTCCAGGTGTTTGGCAAATGTTTTTGCTTTTTCTTCGTTGGACAGTGCCCATCGTCCATTATTGAGTTTAATTGGAGGTATTTGGTTAATTGTTTTTTGCATTTGTTTAGTTCCTTTCCATAATGAATATCCCGATTTGGCAGTGGTTGACAATTGTTGAAGCTCTAACTCCAACATTTCGTCGTTATGGTTTTGAATCTCTCTTTTAAGGTTTTTGGTCATATTGTTTAGTAGAGTCTTGTCTTGTGGGCACCTTGTTCTATGCCATCTATTTCTTTGTCTCCTTTTTTCAATCAAGAGCTTTGTAATATGTACAGGATACATTTTTCCCTTATGTTTTCTTTGGGCAACTGGAGTATTATTCCAAGCTGCTTGTTGTATATTAACCACAAAGAGTTCAACTTCTTTGTCTAGTTGGTTTGTAGTTTTAAGTGGTATTTTTAAGTCTATGTATCTATCTAATTCTATCTTAAAACTTTCCCAGTCTGTGTATTTATTACATAAGGTTGGGTGGTTTGTTTTTATATTTACACTACCATTTACAGTAAGAAAAATAGGTGAATGATCTGAGTTCATATCATAACTTTGTTCTATGTGTAAGTTGGAATGTGATACGTTTTTATACACAAAGAAATCTATGAGGTCTGGGATTTTGCTAGTATCTGTTGGCCAATAAGTTGGCATTCCTGTCGATATAACATCGCCTTTTACTTCTTTAAGGGCTAGTAGAAGTTCTTTCCCTTTCGTTGTTGTCAGACGTGAGCCCCAATATGTATACTTGGCATTGAAGTCACCACCTAAGATGAACCTGGGCCCAAGCTGTCTTAGTAACCTCAAATACTGGTCTTTCTTAATATTATGTCTAGGAGGTGAATATATAGCAGCTATATTCAGCGGATATAGCTTAGTTGTGACGCATATGGCCACAACTTGAATCTCTTGATCTTCACAGGTGAAGCTTTCATAGAATTGAAGTGTCTCTTTCACTATAATGGCACTGCCACCTCTAGCAGAGTTACTCGGGTGTAATGCGTGATAAACTCTGTAGCCCTCAAATTTAATGTAAAATTGTTTTGTAAAATGTGTCTCAGATATGAGGCAGATATCAATATTTTCTGTGTTTAGGACAACTTCCAATTCATGCTGATGTTGGAGAAGTCCATTAGCGTTCCAAGTCATAATTTTAATTGGACTAAGCATGTTTAAATTTTGTTTCTAGTTTTTTAAGTCGGCCGTCAAATCCTGACATGAGCTTAAGTATCTCGTCTATTTTATTTTCAAAACCTTTATTTGCAGTAATTTAAGCATACGTCTTTTGAGTAGAGGTCGTTGGAATAGGTTTATTGCCTGTTACAGGTTGGCTTTTCTCGGAAATACCCGTAGAAATTTGTTTGTTAGCAGAGGGTAACTGGTGTTGTGATGTTGTCGTTTGCTTCTTAAGGCTTTTATTTTTAATGTTTTGCATTTCTTTAGCAACCATACAACCCCTATAGTTGGCGGGATGTGGTTCGCCACAATGTACACATTTGGGTTTTTCGTCAGTTGGCTTTGTGCAATTGACACTTAGATGTTTGCCTGTGCATTTAACACATCTAGGTTCCTTCGAGCAGTATTTTTGGGTATGACCATATGCCTGGCATCTCTTGCATTGGGGAATTAAATTAGAAGTTTTTAAAGGACAAACTTCTATCTTGCACCCAAGAATAGTTTTGATTTCATATATTTTATTTATGTCTTCTTCGTTCTTAAAGGACAATATGAACATATTAAGAGGGACTTTGTCCCTCCATCTGAGTTTATTTACGGCATCCTCTATACCGTAACCTTTACTCTTCAATTCCTCAATTATTCTTGTAGATTCACAAGTCTATGGGAGTTTTTTTACAACTACCCTTATAGGCCTCGCTTGCTTATTTTCATACGAGTGCCAAAGTGATTTATTTTCTGAGAGAACTTCGGTTATTGTCTTGTAAGATTTTTCATTCATTGCGTTAATCTTGACGCTTTTACCTGACATCATTTTGGTAGTGAAATTGCCAGATGGTAGCTTTTCTTTAAGAAAGTCAAACAGTTTTTGATAGTTTGCAATTTCATCGACGATGATTGGGGGCGGAGGCGGAACTTTCCTCTGTTTCTCTATCACAGTAGTTTTAACAGATTGTTTTTGGTCTTCATTTTGACTTTGGGAGGGGGATGTGGTCAGTTTCCTTTTTTTTCTACTCTTTTGTCTAATCCACCCAGTTTCTTTGGCAAGATCCTCGTCATCAGTGCAATATTCGCCACACTGAATAGAGGAGTCTTTCAATGGAAGTTGATTTTCCATAGGTTTTTGTTGCTTTAAGCTTATAATTTGTTCTTTTAATAAGTTTATTTGCTTTTCCATAACTTGGATCATATTTTGTAATTTATTGTTTTCGGCCTGTTGTTCATTGTATGCTTTGTACAGCATGTGTTCTGTTTCGGTTTTCAACACGATTTTACTAGCCATGTTTTATTGCGAGAAATGACTTCGCCTTAAGTAAAGTTAACGTAAGGTTGGACTTACTCAGCAATAATAATTATGTGTGTCATCGCGGCGAGTGCGGCTCGGCCGGCACGCGTACGATTTGCTGCGTATGCACTTGCACTTTAAACTAGAGCACGCGGACAACGCGACTGTTCTCAACGAAAATTGACAACCAATACGTCCTCTGGTAGATATTCGACGGGCCTGTTGGCGTGGTTGGCAAACGCTTGCTTGTCACGCCGGAGGTCGTGGGTTCGATTCCCACCCAGGACATATTTATGTGCATGAACATGTCTGTTTGTCCTGAGTCTGGGTGTATTCACACTAATATAATAAAGGCGAAAGTTTGTGAGTGTTGTGTGAGTGTGTATGTTTGTTACTACTTTACGTCTAAACAGCTGGAGCGATTTCAATAAAATTATGTATGGAGTTAGCTGACACCTGGGATTAACACATAGGCTATAATTTATAAAGTTTAACGGGGTAAAACCACGGGGCACAGTAGTATGCCATAATCACCACGCTTGGCAGGCGGGTTGGCGATCGCAGTATGGTGATCATAGTACTCAGAAAGAAGCAGCTGCCCTTCCTTTGATAGATATACCCTCGAGTCAACTTCTACCCCCCCACGGGATGAGATGAGGTGATGATATTCTCGTCGCCGTCACCACACAGCTTACCGTCTCTACACCATAGGATATTATGGACATGTAAACTTTGACTGGTCTGTAGATCTGATGGTATCCCTATCTGGTCTATCCCCACACAGGACAAATCTTTGTGTGATGAGCACGATTATTTGTTCTGTTTCTGGGTGTAATTTATTTATAACTAAAGCCAAGCGCGCACCACGATTTTCCTTCTTGCGACACGATTTTAGAATCGCGCTGTAAAATATCGCAAAAATTACAGTGCGCGCACTAAGATAACAAGATTGGTGGTTGTTGCTCAGTCTCATGATGGATTCGGTACAGGTTGCTTGTCTCCATTTATTACTTCAAATGGAAAGAAGAAAAAATAAATATAATCGGCAATTCTGGACTCATCCTTTTACAGCGGATAGATTAATTAAGGTTTCTCTTATCAGAAACAACGACTTCCGGCTATATCCCAAAAAGTTCTATGGCTATTATAGAATGAAAATTCAAACACATGAGACATTAATTATTTGACTTCATATTGAATACAAAAATAATAGATCGCGAAATACAATATCAGCTGAAGAAAGGCTGTCAGTCACCCTCATACAATTCCATAGCTGCAGTTTACTTTCGCGATAATCGCGTCGCGAGCAATCGCAGCAAATTGTGACCCACCACAATTTTAAAATCGCCGCAATTTATTACTCGCATGTGCGCGCACTGCCGTACTAACTCATACGTTGCATTCCTTCGAAAAAATTATCGCGCGACAAAAAGTCCCGGCGAACTTCGTAGCGCCATATTTTTTAACCGTCTATACTATCTGAAGTCTAATATTTTAATAATTATTTTAATACATCGTGCTGAAGAAATAACGGCCAAAAATACACACTCACTTTCTGATATTTTTATATATTTACTATAAAGTTTTTGCTGATATTAACGAATACATAAAATAATGATTTATCCAATTTGGTGCCGTGGTGTGGTGTGGCAATTATGACCGTCCAAATATTTCGGTGATTTCTATTTATTTATATAGATTTTCAGTTTCTGCCTGGTTTGCGATCAGATGGTAGTGTGTTAGTTATCCTAGGATTTAGCTATTCCTAATGAATATTCTTTATATTCCCCATTTATGAGGATTGGATATATATGTGAGTTGGTTAGCCGTTGTCTCTGCCTACCCCTCTGGGAAACAGGCGTGAGTATATGTATGTATGTATCGTTAGCCAGCTGGGCGTGGGAATAGATCCTAACTTTGTGGAAAGTTGCCTTAAGACAATATGTAATCTTACAAGTTTTCTACGACGAGGTAGTGTATTCCACCCCGTCTCTAACTTGCCATCACAAAATATTTTTGACTAAAATCACTTACCCAATAGCGCGCAGCCGGACAGCAAGCAGGCATCAGCGATACCCTTCACGATCACAGTAGCGACATCTACCTGAACAAATATACATCACAATGATAGCAATTACGTACAACACAAAAACAAAGATTTTCTTTCCAATTTCTTAAGAAAAAGACACCGTATGATTAGTATTATCTCTTTCAACTTTAATCGGTACATGGTATAATACTGCCGTGAATATGCTTAAATGCGATAATAAACTAAAATGTGTCATGGTAAATGCATCATCATATCAGCCGAAAGATTTCCACTGCTGGACAAAGGCCTCCACTAAAGATCTCCACAATATCCGGTCTTGCGCTATTCGCATCCAGCAGTTTCTTAAAGTGTAAAGTACCCTAATAGCTGTTGTTCTGCAAAATAGTTACCACCATAATTTAAACCTTACGATGTTGTAATAAGAGCTAAGATCAATCTAACAAGAGGTCAGGTACAGCACCGACGGCTTTACGTGCTCTCCGAGGCTCAGGCGTATAATACAGCCAACTCCCAGACTTCGGGGTGATACTGAAAAATTTTCCCCACCGAATAAATCCGAAAATCACTTTTTGGCTCGACCAGGGATTTGAACCCAGGACGTCATTATCTACTGTTGAACACGCTACCGCTAGACCAACGAGGCAGTCAAAGAGAAAGGAAATGGAATTTCATGAAGATAAGCGTAATCCGTATTCCAAGTGATTCTGTATTTCTCAAGACTAAACGAATTCCCATGTCTTTCAAATCCATCCATCTCTTTTTAATACAGCCTATTTGAATAGGACAGGGGATACAGAGACCTATCAAACTACTAGAACTGATTGCCCAATGCACATAATAAGCATTTTCCCTGAATATTAAAAATAAATTATAAATTGTGCAAAATCGAAGTACCTACGGAACATGAGGCATATCGATAATTGACTGCATAAACGAAAATAAATTAAATTTTTGGCCCGACTACTAAGATAACTTTAAGTGACAGATTTAATGAGGTGAAGATTAAATAAGCATAACTTCTTACTTGCAATTTGCCGCAAGCCATGTAGTCCAGGAAAGCGAAGGGCTCTGCGCCCGCGCACAGGATGTCGTTCACGCACATGGCCACGAGATCTTGGCCTAGCGTGTCGTATTTATGCATCAATTCTGCTATCTGAAATATAAAAGAGGGTAGTAAATAATAAATAAATAAATATCTTGGGGCAACTACCCCACTGCCATCTAATCCCAAACTAGACTGAACGTGCAGTCAGACGACTGATAAACATTTTTTTTTTTAATAAGGAAAGACAACGCCCGCATTAGCGAAATTAATCCCTGTGTCGCGGGGTACTTTGCAAACATAATATAATAGACGAACACAAATTACATACAGCCTCAGAATAACTATTTATGGGTCACACAAATAGTTGTCCAGCGCGGGCCTCGAACCCGCGACACGAAGCGGCGAAGCGAATCTCGATGCCCCAGTTGGGAATCGAACCCACGACCTCTGACTTAGCAGTCAGGGTCACAACCCACTAGACCAACATGCCTAACAAAAGTTAATTAATTACTCGTAATATATATAATCGTTATCCATCTTTAGCCAGCCTCCTCTTTACTGAATGTGTTGTAATTTGAGCGCTTTTCTCATAACTTTATAAAGTCGTGGTTACTTCGTTCATATTTGTTTGAATTATTAATTAAATCTAGATATTGGCGGCACTGCTGATGATGGTGGAAACCTTGTACCACCTGAAACCATATACAACATGTAACTTAATTAACGCACATCCTGAAAATAGTTTGTTCAGAATCATTTACCGAATCGATTTATACAATTTTTAATATAGGTAATTTTCTATTCCAAAATTAATTAAAACTACGAAAATTATTGTCATATTAACCCTGTACAGTCAAAACAAATTAAAATGGACCATGAGTCTAAGTCATAAGACTTTTAAAATCACAGTTTTATTTGCATTCATACAAAATCTATCATTAAAAGAAAAATAAACTTTATTCCAAGAAACTAATTTAGTAAATAACAATGCATATACATCATAAATAATAGCATATAGCATTCATTTTACAACTTTGAAAGTGTCTCTCGCGCCAACTATTTAATTTAGTAAAAAAAAAATATTAGAAACCTCAATATCATTTTTGAAGACCTATATGGTATACAGCCCATGTATGTGTTCGATGAAGAAAAAAAATTATGTTTCAGTTCTAAGTATGGGGAACCCCCAAAATTTATTGTTTTTTTGTGTGAAAATCTTAATGCGGTTCACAGAATACATCTACTAACAAACTTTCAACAGTACAGCTTTTATAGTTTCGGAAAAACTGGCTGTGACATACGGACGAACAGACAGACTTGACGAATCTATTATAAGGGTTCCGTTGTTTATACCCAATGAAACTCAGCAACGTTTAAATAGCACAGCGGAATACACAGAAAGAATGTCGAGAACCTAGCTATGGTCCTCGCCACCCTAGCAGGCGTCAGAGAGGCTGGAGAGAGGCACGGGCGCCGAACGCATGCACGTTCGGCGCCCGTGCCTTCTGATATAAAATAATATAAAAAAGTTTTTTTATTCTCGTAGTCTTTAAAAAAGCGCTTGTAAATAGTCAGAAGATGTTTGTATTAATATAGCTGTATACATTAATATTTCTAGTAACATAGATATTTAGGTACACATTGTATGAAAACATTTGAAAAAAATATTTATTATTTATTTATTTATTATTATAGCAATGATATTTATCTAGCGCATATCAAGTTATTGTCAAGAGATTATGTTTAATTATCTAGTTTAAGTCTAATATTTTTACTACACATTGTCAATGGTTCTGTCTATATTAAGGTATTATTACTATGACGGACCTTGTGTTAATAACGACGGTCGCGCTTTAATGCTTCCACCGGATCCAATGCGCCACAACTGAGAAGACCCAGCGAAACAAACTCAGTGGGTTCTATAATACCGCGATATATAGAATATTAGCTATCCCCCGCGGTTTTACCCGCGTTAAATGTTATAAATTATTACAGCTCCTACCACGTAGGTGATAGCGTGGTAATATGTAGCCTATATGTTTACCCGACCTCTTAGTCTTATTCATGCAGAATTTGAAGTAAATCGATGCAGTACTTTTTGAGTTTAGCCCGGACATACAAACAGACACACAGACAAAATTCTAATAACTATTTTTTGGCTTCGATATCGATGGTAGATCACGCCCCAAATATCCATTTAAAAAAAATTTCAATGTACAGTTTTGACTTTCCTACGATTTTATTATATGTATAGATACAGTCCACTTTCATTTATCTACATCAGAGACCTTAAAATATCTAAATATAATATATAATAATGGCAACTTCCTTCTTACCCTTACATATCCCGAATGAGCGATCACTTATGTGTTCCGATCAGAAATATATAAGATTTAATAGCGATAGATTTTATGACGGGCTGGATGGCGTGGTTGGTAGGTGCGATAGGCCTTTCACGCCGCAGATCGTGGGTTCGATTACCACCCAGAACAGATATTTGTGTGCATGATCATGTCTGTTGCCCTGAGTCTGGGTGTAATTATCAATATAAGTATGTATTTACAAAAGAAAAGTAATATATGTAATATATCAGTTATCTGGTTTCCATAGTACAAGCTCTTCTTAGTTTGGGATCCCTTTTATATACTTACTTTAAGTTTAGTGCCCACTCCATCAGTACCCTGAACCAACACAGGGTCCTTCAGGCCAGGGTCCATAGCAGACAGTTGGAAGAGGCCGCTGTAACAGCCCAATCTGCCCAATACTCCTCTTCTGTGGGTCGCCGTGGCTATCGGCTCTATCTGACGAACGAGGGTCGCAGCCGCATCGATGTCAACTCCACTTTGGAGGTAGGAGAGACCGTTGATTCTGGGAGAGTTGAAGATTATTTTGAATATCGGGAGATGGTGTAACTAGAGTATGGAAGAACTCAAATTTTGGCCGTTCAAAGTTCTTGTAATGGTAATACATGAATTTAGATTGTAGGATTGCATTCTCTGGGTTAAAGCTAGCTAGATGCTCTCGACGTTCTGTAAGGGATCGGCGAGGTAAAGCAACTAGGCTCACAGTCAGTCCATAGATGGGTGAACATCAAGGTGGTTTAATTTCTGAGCGTCTCCTTTCATCGGAGGGCATGTTAAGCTGTCGGTTCCAGTTGTAGTCATTAGGCAACATTCGTTAAGCCATGACAGAGGGCTACTGGGCGGCTTGAACAACTCTGACACTAGGGTAACCACTGCCCATAAATAAGTAATTAAATTACGGTGTATCGTGTTAGGTCGATATAAATTATTCTTTTTCCAACGTATTCTTCGAGGAATGTTAGCGCCATCTATTGATATCGCTAGGCAATCAGCCGACTGATACTGATGTTCATTATCCTCAGTATGAAATTTAGAATATGCTTGATACTATATAATTTAAATGTTCCCACACGCTCTTCGGATATCATGGGACATGTCTGCAAACGCATATTTTGTTCTGAACTAAAAGAGAGTAAGCTAAAACTCGTGTAAGCACGCGATGGCCTACAGCTCAGATATAAAGATGTTTAGAAACAGCCCATGAAAGATGCAATATCAAGCCGTCTAAGTGGGAAGGATTGACAGCACAACGACCGGAATGGCGCCGTCTTGTTAATAGGCAAATACGCAGATAAAAGCTGAGTTCGATACAAAATGCGATGAGCGGAAAGTCCGCTAACCCGCGGCTACTTAATCCAATTACGAGGGTGCGTTTTTAAGTTCGCGGAATGGGGGGGAGGGGATAATAATAGGTCATTATCGGGATGGCCACGACTTCAGCCACTCAATATTAGTATAAATACCAAGTTTTATCTTAATTGGATCATTAGTCTCTGAACTATCGTCAAGCAAACAACTCAATCGGGAAGAAAGTGTGAATTATGGAAAAAATCGAGTACCGTGCCGTAATAAAGTTCCTTACCAAGCAAGGAAAGTCAGTTCAAAATATACTGGAAGAGATGGAATCCGTTTACGGGGACTCTTGCCCGGGTAAAACCATGGTTTACAAGTGGCACGGTCTCTTGGTTGGAGTATCGGATACGACAATTTTCAAAATTCTACATGATCATCTTGGCATGACAAAGGTCAGTGCAAGATGGGTGCCAAAAATGCTCACGCCGCCTCAAAAACAACGCCGCGTGGAGTGTTCTCGCACGTTTTTGGACCTCTGTAACGAAGATAAGGATGGACTTTTAAGTCGAATTGTTACTGGAGATGAAACTTGGGTTCATCATTATGAACCTGAGTCGAAACAGGACTCTATGCAGTGGCACAAAAAAGGCACACCACCACCCAAGAAGTTTAAAGTGTCACAATCGGCTGGAAAAATCATGGCAACAGTGTTTTGGGATTCGGAAGGGATCGTGTTGATCGATTATAAAGATAAATGCGTTTCTATAACCGGACAATACTACGCTTCCATCCTCGAGAGGTTAAAAGAAAGCATTAAAGAAAAAAGGAGGGGAAAATTAACCAAAGGTGTCCTTCTTCTACACGACAACGCGCCAGTTCACAAGAGCCGTGTTGCTTTGGCTGCCCTGCATAACGTGGGCTTCGATATTTTAGATCATCCACCCTACAGCCCAGACCTGGCTCCCAGTGATTACTACCTCTTTCCAAAACTCAAAAAAGAAGTTCGTGGGAAGAAATTTTCTACAGATGAAGAAGTGAAGGACGCGGTTTCAGCCTATTTTTCGGACAAAGACAAAACATTTTTTTATGAAGGTATACATAAGCTAATTAAAAGATCTGAAAAATGTATAAGGGTAGCAGGTGAATATATTGAAAAGGAAAAATAATTTTGTATTTTTATTTACACTTCTTACCCTCCATTCCGCGAACTTAAAAACGCCCCCTCGTAAGTTATTCCGAAATTCACGCGCCCTCTGTGCGCACGACAGTCTTAGAACATAAGCTATGGTAGCCATCTTCGGGCGCACCAAAGCTGCACGGTCAAGGTTCTCGTGTGGTGGCCAAGAAAAGAGACGCAGCTTAGGCAGACCCCCTACAAGGTGGACCGGAGCTCTCAAAAGGGTTGCGGAATGCCGCTGGGTTAAGGCATCGCAAGACCGGCAATCGTGGTAATTTTTGGAGGAGGCCTTTGTGGAGCAGTGGTTGTTTCGGCTGATATGGTGACTTACCCGTGAGAAGCCGGGGCGGGTCACTAGTGCGGCATAAAATTTCAATTTTAACCTCGACAGTAATATAGTCGTGCAAATAAAGATTTATAATAATTTTACACTAGATAAAAGGGATCCGACTGACGCTGAGTCAGTTATAGTCGACTAAATAAAAAGAAGACAAAACTAATTCAGAAAGTATAAAATAAAGAGATAATGTGTTATGTGGTTTTATGAAACCACGAAGCAAGTGAAACTTCATCTGTTACGGCATAAAATTAATTCCTTCTCGGATAATTTCGCATTATTCTTGACCTTTTTTGACTCATTAGCCATTACTCCATCACGATCAAATGAACAACAAATATATTTATATCAATACACTAATCAAAACACAAATACCGTGGAGCACTTGCACCAATAAGTAAGAATGTAAATACTACACGGACACCTGATGCCCGCCATATTGCGACATGCGATAGAGGGGCAAACAAATTAGAGACAAAAGAAAATTTCACTTTAAAAATAACAGTTTAATATTCAAATTTAATGGTTGCATTTGATTTTTCAATACGGAAACCCCATCTCAGATATCTTTATTTTCTGTTCTTCGCTATTTTTACTTTACTCAGCTGGAAACATAAGACTGTACATTTTGACCCTATTCTATTATCGACTACTTTATTTAGAATTAGAACAACACCAATGAATGATGACAATGTCTCACAAACAAGGTTAAAACAAAAACACGCCAAAGGAAATAGTAAAAAAGTTTATTCCAAAGCAAAAATCATACAAAATGAGCTTCATGAAATGTTTCTTACCAACATCATCCCACTAACGAATGAGCGCAATGCAACAACAAATGAGATTATATATGGAATGTTTAATTATATTCAGGACTGTTCATTGTAGAAGTTTACAATTTCATGCTGAAACAAAATATATATTTTATAATTGATATAGAGATAATTTTGTTACTTAATGTCTGGAATACTGACTGTTTTGACAATTTGCGCAATAATCACTGCCTAATAATTTAGTATTTAAAAAAAGAAAATTGTCAAAATAAATTTACACACAGCAGAGAAATCGCGTGACAAAAACCATAGAGTAACCGAAGCATGATTCTTCTTCGGTTACTCTATGGTATCTTGTCACATGTTTGAAAAATCAATGGAATGTGAGTCTAAAAAAAGTAGTAACCTAAAGAGAACTTTATAGTAATTATTACTCACACATTAATTGAGTTAAATATAACTTATGATCACTGCCACTCCACGACGAAAAAAAAACCCGAAATGAAAACCGGAAAAATATTATTGTTAATTTATTTGATATACACATTATTTTATTGATGGGTGATATCTTCTTTGATGTCATTTAAAACTATCTCTTTAATGAAGCAACATATAACATATTGCAACCAAAGATATATTTATACTATATTAAGGGTTAAATAAAATATTATTCTATGCAATATAATAATAATTCCCCCGATATCATGTAATACAATTAAATTAATTTTATAGAGCATCTTTAGTTTTGTTAATTTGGTTATAGCGCGAAATACTGAGTAAAATGCACGTTAGAACCAGCCGACTAATTATGGGGCTAGTGTGCGTATTAGGCATCCTTTACACTTAATATATTGTCGAACATCGACGGCGAATTAAGAGAAAGGAATAAAAGTGGAAAACTGAAATAGTGCAAGCGATTAGTGAAAGTAAACAGTGGCAATTGTACTGTGTGTGTTAGGACTTAAGCTTAGCAGTGCTCATCACGGGTACTCTGTAAGTGCGCGACGTGTGAACTCTGACAGAGTGCTAGTCGCCGGAAAGAGTTTCGACGGTAGGTGTATGTTCCGTGATCTTAGTGTTGCATCAACTGTTTCTGTTGAAGCCAATAAAAGTTCCTTTGCAAACACTGCTTTCCTTTCCAATCCTCTTACCCACCGCTCGCCACAATATTATATTAACCACATACCGGCCCGGATATTGACTGATTAATTCAAGATTTCTTACCTACATTGTTTAAATATTAATCATTTACCAAATTGTCAATTTACCTGGCAAAAAGCTTTGAACTACCAGACATTGGGGATGATTGTTGATACGTACTTGGTGAAGGCCCTGTGCGCGATGTCCTTGCGGTAGTGCGCGCCGGGGAAGTCGACCAGCGCGGCGGCGGCCGTGGCGGCGGCGGCGGCGGCGCGCAGCGTGGTGGCGCGCGCGCACACCAGCAGCACGCGCCCGCCCCACGTCACCAGCGTGCCGTTGGCGCCGCGCGCCACGCCGCTGTGGAACACCACCACGCCGGGGTTGGACTGCACGCGGCTCAGACCTGCCACACCGACCTCCTTCTTATTCTTCACTTTTACACTTTTATATTGATATTATACTATGGCAATCAAATCATGCAATTCAAAAAAATCTTTCTATCGTACGACAATAAATAGAAAATACTGATTGCAAATGCAGTCAACAGCATATCACCATGAGTCGATTGGTTCTTTAGAAAATTCTCACAAGGCCTTGGGAGCTTTCTTAAGGATACAAACAGATAACCAGGCTCATATGTGGAGCAACTGGTTACAATATTGGTGTTTTTCGTACAACACAACAGTGCATTCTGAAACTAGATATACACCCTTCGAACTTGTTTTTGGCAAATTATGTAACATTCCAAACAACCTTTCGAAAAATGTAGACCCAGTATATAATTTTGATGACTATCCCAAAGAATTAAAATTTAGACTACAAAAATCATGTGAAGATGCACGAAATAATTTAATTCAATCCAAAATTTGTAGAAAAACAAAATATGACCGACAATGTAATTCAGTTAACTATAATACTGGAGATTTGTTACTTTTAAGAAATGAAAATAGGGAAAAAT
Source organism: Pseudoips prasinana (assembly GCA_951640165.1). NCBI lineage: Eukaryota > Metazoa > Arthropoda > Insecta > Lepidoptera > Nolidae > Pseudoips > Pseudoips prasinana. The sequence goes on along the minus strand of OX621259.1, from coordinate 7,200,070 downwards.
TAGATCAAGTATATTTAGGTCCTTTTACGGTTATAGAAGAATTAGGCGTAAATGTTAAAATAATGCAAAAGGGAAAGGAAAATGTTGTTCACAAAAACAGAACTATTCCATTTTATATGTAACGAGTTATAATATTATTGTGAAGAGTGTACATTTATAAGTAGTTATGCATATCTATTATTATGTTTAAAGTTGCTATGTTATTCATGCTAAGATTAAGACAATGTGTTATTATATAAATAGAGTATCAAATATCTTTAGGTCTTTATGTACTCAGAAACTAGTTGTTAGAGTGATGATGCAATATGTATGCGTGTATTAATTTTAAGAAAAAAAAAAATGTTATTGTAATGCCATTATTTTTTTTTCTCAAAATCAGGGGGATGATGTGATGTATGACTAAGTGTATATTGAACTTTCCGTATATGGTGTACGCGTGCAACCTAATTATTGTATTTGTACCTAGCTCATAAGATCATTTATTTTAATAATATACTTTCATACGTTAAACTGACCGGTTGTCTTTTCATTTATTCGCCTTTACATAAATGTAGTAATCTACCTATTACCAGTGAAGCACGTCTAGCTTCGTACAAAAAAGTTATCTCAAAACATTATAATCTTAGCAGAAATTTAAGTTGCCTAGGCAATAATATCAAAAAGCTCTCTCGCGCGAGCCTTAAACCTAGAGATCACATCCTTAGGTGGCGGATCGAGAAATAACAGCTTTGTTGAAGGGTAGGAGGGAGAAACAAAATACATCCCACGGGCCAAAAAATTCAGAGAGAAAACTCCGTTATCAAACTCAATTGGGAAGCTTCTCCGGCATATTCGGAGTAAAGGTCCTCGTAAAGGAAAAGAAAACAGCGAAAAGAACGGTAACTATCGAGAATCAAAAAGCTTATCTAAATTTTTGCCATCGCTTAGAACTAGCCACCGATAATGACATATTTTAATAGCTAAGTACTGACATAATGATTGTAAAGACTTTCAAACTACAGAATACATTAAAAATAAAGAAGGCGCACTACTTACGTACGATAAAGACATATGTAAAAGATGGTAGGTGTACTACCAGAAACTGTTTAATGAAAAATTTCCTAGGTAAGCAGAAAAAGAATCACCTATGGGTCCTTGACCCGTAAATTAAATATCATACAAGAGTTAGAAAACCATAAAAGTATTGGCCCTGCGGAGCTGTGGAAATCTTTAAAAGGGGACGGAGAGATATGACTCTGTGAACTATTCAATTACATCTTAAACGAAAAAATGCCTGATGCCTGGAGAAAAAGTATTTTGGTCCCGTTCTACAAAAACAAAGCAGACCCTCAAAAACTGGGAACGAGTACTAAGTGAACGCCTTCAGAACCTTATTGACTTAACAGAAAATCAGTTTGGTGTAACTTCTGGGAAGGGAACAATAGACGCCATGCATGTAATCAGACTGGTGAAGGAACAAGCTCGCGAAAGCAAACAAAATTTATGGATGGTATTCATAGATCTTGAGAAGGCTTTTGATCGTGTGCCAAGGTCCATAATATGGCCAGCTCTGAGCTCAATATGTCCCTGAATACTACATTAAACTGATTATGGACATGGACCATAATATACAAACATGTGTCAGAACTCCAGCTGACCTTCCAAAGAGCATTGATATTAAAGTAGGAGTGCATCAAGGAAGCGCACTAAGTCTCTTGCTGTTTAATATCACCATATACTACCTAACCGAGAAAATCCAGAAACCCTCACCACGGAACCTTTTATAAATATTAAATATTTATACATAATAATATTTACTCTCTACCTTTACATAAATGCAAGGAGACAATACGTAAATGGCTACTTAAATTAAATTATGCTGAAACAGAGGCCTTTTTCAATGTTGTTTCATGATTAACAACATACACAAAGCACAGCAATACATACACACGAGTTTTGCGCATAGTGCACACACACACAAACACACACATACACAAACACATACAATCACACACTCGTACAAACACATACTCACACAAACACACACTCACTCACACACACTCACACACACATACATTGTGGTAAATTGTCAACTTATTTAATCAGTTAAATATTTAGTACTTAACTATATTATTCTTTCGTTTAATTCTTTCACATTAACTAATGTACTTATTTATGATGTTGTGTAATCATGTCTAATAAATGATTAACATTGTAAAATGCAGGGTGGAAGACGCTGGCGGCTGTAACACAGTTTACACTAGTACAGCCGTCAACGACAACCTCTTATTAAGTATGTAAAACTTCATTTCTTAGATTCATGTTTATATATACATAAGAGAAACTGTAAACCTTAAGTGAATTTAATAAATTATTATTATTATTATTGTTATTATTATATATTATAATATCCTGGGACTAAGAAGAGCTTGCAATATGGAAACCAGATAACTGATATACTACATATACTACTTTTCTTTTGTAAATACATACTTATATAGATAATTACACCCAGACTCGGGACAAACAGACATGTTCATGCACACAAATATCTGTCCTGGGTGGAAATCGAACCTACGACCACCGGCGTGAAAAGCAAGCATTTGCCAAACACGCCAACAGGCCCGTCATTTATCATATGCAGATGATGTTGCTTTAATCTCAGACAGTGTAAACGAAATGCAAGAAAATTTGAAGTAATAATATAATACGCTAACAGGAGTTGTCTGCGATCCAAAAGTGCCTATAAGAACCAAAGGAAAGGTCTATAAAACAGCGGTGTGACTTGTTTAATCTACGGTAGCGAAACACGGGCAGGTTGGAAAAACACCCATGAGCTAAAACTTAATACAAATGAAATGCGTATGATACGTGTCACTCTCAAAAACAAATTGCATAATGAACACATAAAGAGGAGTTTCAAAGTAACATCTATTACTGAAAAGATAACAGAGTCCAGGCTAAGGTGGTACGGCCATATTATGCGTATACCCGATGACCAGATCATAAAAAAGTGCCTTTCCATGGCTACAAGAGAGGGAGAGGTAGACCGCAAACTACCTGGGTGACAAATGTCCAGAACGACATGCAAGAGCTTGACCTTAAGGACAACGAAACTTATCAGCGAATTTATTGGCACCGAAGGATTAAGAAAGCCGACCCCGTTTAACGGGAAGAGGCGAGGGCTAAGAAGAAGAAGAAGATTATTTCTCTAGTGGTTAATGACCCTGATTGCTAAGCCAGATGTCCTGGGTTCAATCCCCACTGAGAACAAATCTTTGTATGATTAGTACGATTATTTGTTCTGTGCCTGGGTGTAATTTCTCTATAATGTGTACGTATTTAGAAATATACAAGTATGTTTATGAGTTGCTCCGTTGCCATAGAAAGGATCCGCCTACTTTTATATCAAATAACAGTGCGTTATATTAGTTGTCCCTAGATATTTAGAAGATTTTGACGGGCCTGTTGGCGTAGTTGGTAAAAGCTTGCTTTTCACGCCGGAGGTCGTGGGTTCGATTTCCCCCCAGAACAGATATTTGTGTACATGAACATGTCTGTTTGTCCTGTTTGGGTGTAATTTATCTATATATAAGTATTTATTTACAAAAGAAAAAATTGTATATGTAGTATATCAGTTATCTGGTTTCCATAGTACAGGCTCTGCTTAGTTTGGGTTCAAATAGCCGTGTATGATTAATATCCCAGCATACTATGTCTACTATACTATTTATTTCGTTTTTTTCTGGTATCAGGGTCTTTAACCACCAAACCAAGAGGCCAGTCACCACAAATAATTATATAATACATATAATAGATAAATAATATCTGAAATAAAGAAACATTCATTGAATTTCAATCGTAATACCATAAAGTTAAAGTACATTTTCCAACATACCGCTAATAACACACCCTTTAGTGGAAGTCTCAGGGTATCCCTTAGAGGCGATGACGACACCCACGGCAGAGAGTTTGGTGTTCCACGTCACCTGGATTTGTTTTAAAGTGCCGTCCACAGACGCCTAAAAAGTAAATAAAACATTTAGTTTAATGTCACCGATTTGAACAAAATATATATGGGACCAAACCCAATAAAGAAGGATGATCAAGATCATAAAACGAGGAAATAAAAATATGATATGATAATGATTCTTCGAATAAGCTGATAATCATTTTTTACTCTACAAAATAACTAAATGCGCGGTAGCTGCGCGCTGAAATCTCCAGCTTTAATGTTTTTTTTTTCATATCCACGACATATAACCCAAACTTAGCAAACCTTGTATTATTTGTAAAACGCCAACAATCTCTCAGGAATAGATTCCTAACATCATAAGATACAATTTTTGTTCTACGAGTTCGGACATAACTCAATACATGAAAAAATTATGATTATAAGTTTTTTATGTACTGTCGTGTCATTTGTAGGTCTATGTTTTATTCATAAACGAAAGGACGACGCGCGAACGACGCTCAAGTCCCGCGCGTATACATGTCTTTGCGATGCCGGTAGAGTTATAAACATTCAAGTTGTTTCTTTATTGTGTTAACTATCTAGTAATGCGAGGTTGTTGGTGTTTTAGAAGTATCCCTGAATATGCTAGACAATGGGTATAAATATTTATTTCTGATTTTGGACACTCGTGTAAAAATAGTTAAGATGATTACCTTCATAACTTTGTATAGATCCGACTCCAGAAGCGTCATTAGAACTTGGGTCTCTGGATCGCCGAAACGGCAGTTGAACTCCAGCGTCATTGGACCCGACTTTGTCACCATCATCCCTGCGTACAGCACACCTGGAAAAAACATTAACGCTTTTGAAGGCAGTAGGTATATTATGCATGCGTTGATTTTAAACCTTATTGTAATAATGCAATTTATTCAGCAGTAGGTCATACACTTGCACTTCGCAAGCTAATAATGCAGCAGTAAAGATCTGTAAAAGGAGTGATACTTATAATATAAATACTAGAAATAAGCATAACTGTGTGTTACATACTACCCGTCTCCTCAAAGTAATTAACTCTTTTATGGGGCAATGTATAAGATTCTATAACAAACTTCCCAGTGATATCCGAGAAATATCTACGAATAAGTTTAAAAGAAAATTTAAAAGCCAATTGTATGTTGTACTACAAAACGTCTTATTATTTAAGTGACAAAACAGCTTGGGATTGAGTCGCTCTAAATTAACACACTTAAATACAAAGTTATTTTATGTTAAGTGGCTGGCAGTGTTTCTCAGTAGCTGCCACGTCATGTATATATAATATTGACGATTCCACACAAATGTAATATTTCTAGGGAATAAATAAATTTTTAATTTGACGTGTTATCAAACAATTATTTAGCTGTGTAACAGATTTTAAAAGGACCACAACCACTATGGATGGCGTTTGGGCTTAAACATCTATATCTATATACATAAAATAAAATCGTAGGAAAGTCAAAACTGTACATTGAATATTTTTTTAAAAGGATAGTTGGGGCGTGATCTACAATAGATATCGAAGCCATTAATATAGTTTTTAGATTTTTTGTCTGTGTGTCTGTATGTATTTCTGGGCTAAACTCAAAAAGTACTGCATGGATTTACTTCAAATTTTGCATGAATATTACTAAGAGGTCGGGTCAACATATAGGCTACATATTATTACGCTATCACCTACGGGGCTGTGATAATTTATAAAATTTAACGCGGGTAAAACCGCGGGGCACAGCTAGTGATAAAATAAATTTAAAACCGCACAAGAGCCTACTTTTGACTTTTATTGAAAAACGTATTAGTTCTTAGATTTTCACCTGAACTTGTAGTATGAGACAGTATGACTTGCGAAATGTCGTAGTTCTAGGTCGACGGAAAATCCTACTAATATTATAAACGTGTAAGTATGGATGGATGTTTGTTACTCTTTCACGTCAAAACTATCAAATGGATTTTAATGAAACTTTACAATACTATAGCTTATACATCAGAATAACACATAGGCTACAATTTATAAAGATATTGTGTGAATTGTCCAAAATATAACGATGAAGATCAAGTAAGTAGGAAAAAATCTACCATCAGCGAATTATTCCGCTGTGCACTGCCAAAACCGCTTGAGGTACAGTTCCTACTAATATTATAAATGCGAAAGTTTGTGAGTATAGATGTATGGATGTATGTTTACTTTAACGCGGGTGAAACCGCGGCGCCTGGCTAGTACCCTATAAATTTTGATTCCCTTGAGCTTGAGAGTGTGTAAATACACGTTTATTTGCGGCATGGACGGCCGTATCTTTGTTTTACGTTTAACTTAGAAATTTGTTTTTTTCGCAGCTTCAAGGGACTATAGATAAACTATATACTCTGGGTATATGGTTTTAATTACAACTCGACCCCTCCACGCGTTCCTGAGATAAAAGGTCTTGGGAGACAGACGAACAGATGGCGGACACATATCAGGGAGGTTACTTGCTTGGAGATGTGTGAGAGGGTCGGTTTTCAGGGACTTTTTGTGCAACTGAATGGGCCGCTCAAACGATCAAGGATTGGAGAAGGCATTTTATTGAAACAAATGCAAACTAAATGTCATGGAGACGTGTTTTCAATCATACTTGTTGGGAATCCAACAAAATATAAAACCTTTTTTTATTAAGTAACTGTAGTGAATCCTCTGTGGCGTACTGCCACTGGAGCTATAATCTGTGCAATATATTCTCTTTGGCAGATTTGACAACGAGCTGTCAAAAACGACATGAGACTCTCCCGCGTTTTTGGTCGTACTATTAACCCTACAATGCATGATTTTTTATTTTCGTCTCAATAAATTATATGTGGTGCTATATAGGGCCTAGACATATATAATGATAATAAAAACAATTTAAATCCATTAACTTAATACATATTTACTTTTTTTATTCTGTTCCATATGTGGTACCGTATGCATTTACACTAATAATAGGTTTGTAATTAGGAACAATCAACAAAATTAAATATTTCGTTTAACTTTAAAAATACCTCTATTTATATATAAAATTTGTGAATACAGTTGTTGTCGTTATTAAAATAGCTCGACATAATACTTTTCGCAAGACAAATATATGTTTTTCTTTTACACCGAGGATACTTGCCGCGTTGTCTATTCTTCTTCCATATAGAAAGATGATCAATTCTATCAAGTCCCACATCTCGAGGGGGATGATTGCTGCATTCGAATGTTTCTTTTTTCACATCTAGTTTAATTTTAATATCAATAAAGATGACTTCCTCCTAAGTTTCCTCCTTCTTCTTCTAAGTTTGCCGTACATTTTTAGTTTAGTTTCAGTCCATATTTGTACTATTTCCAATTACTGTAACAACTTTTCTGACATAGGGTGTGCAATAAATAGATGAAATAAATGTCATATATTTCAGAAAAAAGTCATCCTTTTTCTATGTAACGATGGACCATATAGGCAAAGACTTTTAGCGATTTCCAGTTTAAAATATTTTAATTTAGTCTGGCCTTATGTTATCTGGCGATCATGTCCTGGATGACCTGAGGGTACTAGCAAGGAGGTGTCATTGAATTCCAAGAATTGTATCATCTTCTCGAAATAATTCGCGGTCATCATCTCACTTACTAAAGGTAAACCAAACTCAGATTCGCAGTACATTCATATATTAGACAATGGAGCAATGCTCACGAGTAAATAAACACAATTTTGAAATAAAAGTATCTAATTTTGCAAACTGTGGCTCTAAATTGATGTAACCAGAAAATGGATTGTAACAACTTATTTTTCCAAATTAGGTATGTTTCTTTTCATTTTTCGATTGACAGTTACTTTGTTCGATTGTTTGAAATTAGATTCCTTATAACTAGGATAGTGAAAGAACTTTTACTTTGGTGTGATGACCTCCTTGACCCTGAAATACCTACTAGCTTGAGGATCTGTTGGTTCTTAACTATCCATTTCAGTGAGGGTAGTAGAGAAGGTAGAGAAATATCATTTTCAGACTCACTAACATCTTCATTCGAATGGTGAAAGTTTCGTCTTATTTTTGTATGTCATCATCACTTTCTGCGTGTGAGAAGTCTTGACTGACTTCACTTCCTGATGGTTTAACTAAATACTGCTCGATCCCCTTGTCAGACAGATTCATCTTCGCCGTAATTTGTAATGAAATCAAATCGAAACAGAATATTAGATGTTGACTAATGCATGGTGTACCATATCTGGAACCTTGACATAAATTAATATTTTACTACATAAAACAGTAATATTTTGGAATAATGACTTACTTTCGTTTTATATACACTATATCCAATACAAATATATTTTTTTCACTGCCAAATATTAAAAACACTTATTTTTTTCATAATTTTCAATTAACCAAAATAATGAAATCGCGTCCATCGTCCAATTTGTGTACGATTCTAAATATCAGTCGACAGCGAACACCATCTGGTGACACTTACCATAGCTAAATCGTTGCTAAGTGTGTAAAGACTCATCCGTCAGCCAAAAAATGTCGCTAGGAGTCTTAAAACGAACGCTAGACATGATCATTTCGGTTGTACCAGATATGGCACAATATGCAATGTAGGGTTAAGTCTAGTTTTTATATGTGTGCTTATGTTATTTTCGAATGTACAAAGGTTCTTAAATTCCTAAACACTAAAATACTACACTAAATACAAGTCGTATCATTTACACGCATCCAAACCTCCAATATAATTATGATGTGTTCGGATAATTTTAAAATGAAGCTTTTTTTTATTTATTTATATGGGTGACCAGTGGTTACATTAATATAGAAATAGATAATAATGTTATTTTCATAACATATACGGAAAATACATTTAATTGTGGTACCTATACATTTTAAACATTATTAATTTTATCCGTACTGGTATGAAAAATGGCCTTGTATCAGCACTGCAGAAATGATTATCGTACCTGTTTAAGCCAATCCAAAGAATGATAATACATATAGCTTAAAGACTTTTATCTATTTATTACAGTCGAGGGTGACAGGTTATCGTGCATATCTGCAGCTCGGACTCGTACAGAATTTGAACCACAGAGGTGCTTAACCCAAACGATACGTTACGTTTTTTAGTTTATTTTTAACTGACTTCAAAAGGAAATTTCTCGCTCGCTACTGGATCACCGTAGCCTAGTTGGTAGTGCTCCTGCCTACGAAGCTGGTGGTCCTGGGTTCGAATCCCAGTGCAAATATTTGTGTGATGAGCACGAATATTTGTTTCTGAGTCATGGATGTTTTTCATGTATTTAAGTATTTATCTATCTATATAAGTATATATATCGTCGCCTGGTACCCATAGTACAAGCTTTGCTTAGTTTGGGGCTAGGATGATCTGTGTGACATTGTCCCCATATATTATTATTATTATATTATTTGATCGTATTACTTATTTTCTGTATTTTTATTGATTCAGTAGAACCACATCCAAACTTAAAAACATACATCTGTAGTTTAAAACTACCAGTGGATACAATTGAGAGAAAAACATGTTGGTCAAAATATAATAAAACGTAATTAAGTCCCCGAATGCGATGCATTGGCAAGACACAGAATGGCCATCCTGGGGCTGGCATATCCAGAACTAGGAGACTACAAGGATTTACTCCTAAGAAGCGTACTGGATTATGTGAAGACTTCATTCAGGGCTCTAGGGATAGAATAAAAACCAGTGGGGGATAGTACAAAAGATCCTGAAGGGTTAAAGTGCTGTACGCAAGTACACCCCAACAAAGATAAGACAAGATCAGTCCCCGACCTTTGGTTTGGGCACTTAATTCAGGTATTTTTATACTAAAAATATTTTTTAAAATTAGTCTAAGAGAACGGGTGTCAGTTAAAGAATGAAACTATTTGTTATATTTTCAGTCATAAAAATAAAAACTTAAAGATCCGGCTATACTCCATGACTGTACTAAAAGTGAAATTAGGCAGTGGGCCAGTCAACTTATTCAAAATGCGACTGTGTTGAGTGCTCCCGCAGATCCATTTTGAGTGGGTCCAATTAACCAGACTCGAAAGAGGTTAGCAAGTCGACTGCGTTGGTCTAGGGGTAGATATATAGATATACTTTATGGCACCAAATCAAAAATATCAAATCGTAACATAAATTATCTTAAAACTTTAAGGTACAAACGGCGGTCTTATCGCTAATGTAGCAATCTCTTCCAGACAACCGTGGGTGAACCAAAGCACTGCAGGGAGACAAAGTGGTAATTGGCAGTGCATCAACAGATGTAAATTAACAAGGTAACTGGTAGTAACCCAGATTGTGCCAGAATTTGTGGTTTCCACCCAGAACAAATATTTGTGTGATGAGCACGATTATTTGTTATGTGTCTGGGTGTAATTCATGTATAATATAATATTGGGACATTATTCACACACGTCTATATGATCCCAAACTAAGCATAGCTTGTATTATGGAAACCAGATAACTGATATACTACATATACTATTTTTCTTTCTGTAAATACATACTTATGTAAATACATAATTACAACCTGGACAAACAGTTCATGCGCACAAATATCTGTCCAGGGGCTCTACCGGCTAAGTCGCCGAACATCGATTTCTTAAATGGCGTTCAAATAAACAAAGGTTAAAAATTACTTAATCAATCGTTAAATCGACTTCAACGTTGACAATCGATTCCGCACCATTTATGACGTCACATGTGCTCATGGAAGCCGATTTAATGATTGATTAAGTCATTTTTAACCTTTATTTATTTGAACGCCATTTAAGGAATCGATGTTCGGCAACTTAGCCGGTACAGCCCCTGGGTGGGAATGAAAGGCAACCAGCTCCACCCAAGCCTATCAGCCACACCAACCAGTTCGTCTAAATAACTACACTAACTGTAAGCGACTATCGCGGTATAGACCGTAATACCACCCCAGTGGTTACCCTGGTGTCAGAGCTGTTCCAGCCGCCCAGTAGGCCTCTGACACGGCTCATCGACTTGTCGTTGTCTAATGACAATGACAACCGGGACCTATAGCTTAACATGAAATGCGAAGCACGGAGACACTCTTAAATTAAACCACTTTAACTGTATCTTGGTTGGGGTGTACTTGCGTACAGCACTTCGACCCTTCAGGATCTTTTGTACTAGTACCCCCATTGGTTTTTATTTTATCTCTAGAGACCTGAATGAAGTCTGGACATAATCCAGTACGCTTGTTAGAGGTAGATCCTTGTAGTCCCCCGGTTCTTGATATGTCAACCCCAGGCTGCCATTCTGTGTCTTGCCAATGCATCGCATTTGAATATTATATTCATTTCTTCCCCGCAGGTCCTGCAGATCGGGCTATTCGACTATAACTATAACTTACGAATCTTATAGAATAATAATAATAATAGCCGTTTAAAACTTGCTCAGACTATATTTTTATACTAATATTATAAAGAGGTAACGTTTGTGAGTTTGGGAGGTTGTGAGTTTGTAACGTTGTAAGGGGTACCTAATCTCTGGATCAACTAAACCGATTTTCAAAATTGTTTAATCAATAGAAAGCTACTTTATTGTGGAGTGTTATAGGCTATGAAAAATTCCAACATTAATAACGCATCTATACTTAAACTTGATTAATGTAATCCAAGTTGCGGGACAAACGTGCAGGGCAAAAATATTTATAACGCGGAACGAAGTCCGCGGGCACTACTTGTTTTTTTTAATTTAACTTATCGATCACGGAACGCCTTGGCAACTGCAAACTACAAACAAACAAACGCAATACTCAAAACAATTGCTATCTAAAAACCACAATGAACAATCGACTTTATTCCTATAGGCATAGAGCTTTTTATCGTTTGCGTTTTTATTGTTGTTAATTACTTGAAATCCTATTTATTGGTTTTATCTAATGTTAATTGTAGTGTGTTGTTATAAACAATGATAGGTCAAGTGCCATTGGCATACGTAATACTACGGATGGGTTGATCCATGACGTAAATTGTCAGATTGTGGCAATGTTTGTCTGTATAGCAAGCATGTGTTTATATTGCTATATGTATTATGTCAGTTGTTGGAAGTGTATTTGTCCAAATTGGGAGTTCATCTCATATAGCCATAGCAAGTTGTCTGGTTCCCATAGAATAATAGAATATAGATATAATATATAACAATAGAATGGAGAATTGAAAATAGAATAGTGCTAATTGTCCTAAGGTATGAGATATATCTTAGCACATAGCTCGTAGAACCGACGGCCGCTGGGGCAGAAAGGATCTCGAGTGGCCACCACGAACCGGAAGACGCACCGTGGGCAGGCCCTCTATAAGATGGACCGATGATCTTGTGCGGGTCGCTGGAAATAGCTGGATGCGGATAGCGCAAGACTGGCAATTGTGGACATCTTTGGGGGAGGCCTTTGTCCAGCAGTGACTTTCGGCTGATATGATGATGATGATGAGATATATCTTATACCTTGGGACAATCAGCACACTGCCATCTGATCCCAAACTAGGCAGAGCCTGTACTATGGGAACCAGACAACTTATAAACATCCTTGGTAATATTATAAATGCCAAAGTAACCATGACTGACTGTCACGCTTTCCACGCCAAAACTACTGAACCGATTTAAATGATGTTGAGTATATAGATAGTTTAGAACTGAGAAAGATATAGGCTACTTTTTAATGCGAAAAAGGGTTTTAAGTTGTTGAAATGGAAGTATCGTCATTTTCGGAGCTTCAAGCTTGCAACTTATTTTTTTTTAATTTCTTAAATTTATTTAAAATTTACAAATGTATTGGAATATAACTTAAGACAATGACTAACATAATAACAAAGAACCTAAATAAACTTATGAATATAGATAACTATCTACATTAGAAAGAAAAACTAAATTTACGAAAAAGTAAATTATATACATAAATAAATGAGAACTAACTACAGATGGCGTCGTATTATTCCACCGAATCGAGGCCATGAGAAAATGTGCCCAGAAGACTGGCCGCATTACCACGTTGAAATGCTAAACTAATTCTTTGGCCAAAGAAAAAGCCAGCCCTCTGGTCACGGGAAGCGTCAACCAATCGCTTCGAAATCACTCACTTATTTTTTTATATTGTTGATTCGATATAAAGAAATATGACATTCAAAGTTCGTAAAAGTTTTACCCTCAAGGGTGTTAAATAACAATAGGGAATGATAGTTTGTATGGCAATATGTAAGGTTTGTGTTAATGTATTATATGATTCCGACAAGAGACATATTAGACTAGCAGTGCCCGCGGACTTCGTTCCGCGTTATAAATATTTTTGTCCCTGCCCGTTATTCCCGCGTAATACTTCGGGTTATAAATTATAATGATGAATCTTGTACTACTTGTAATAAATATAAATTCAGTAGATAATTTAATATAAGAAACACAACCTATATTAAAGCCAAAGTGCGCTTTTTATAATTCTATATATAATGTCGAGAAGTAAAGAACATCAGAATATTTTAACATATTTACAAAAAAAATACTGCATATTTTTCATTATCACTTAAAAGAAATAATATTTAAAGCTTAATTTAAAAAAGGGTGGGATATATAGGATATCATGGATGAATTATTGTGATTATCACAGAATATTTAGAGCCTTACAATTTAAAATACCCTATGACACTCTACAATAACGTAGCTTTGTATCGGTGAAATAATTTTGAAAATCGGTTCAGGATATCCAGAGATTACCCCTTACAACGTCACAAACTCACAAACGTTACCTCTTTATAATATTAGTATAGATTATAGTATAGAATATTTACGGAGTCATTATAAAATGTGAACCGCAGTCTAACGCTAGTAAGAAACTTGCCAAAGTCCACCCCGTACGCAAATACAAATTTTATAGATTGTAGGTAGTTGGCTAAAGCCGTTAGTAACTTATACATTGTAGGTAATTGGCATTGGTAGGTAAAGTCGCTAGTAAACAGTCGCTAGTAAGTAAAGTAAAATATCTATCCACCTAGTTTACTCTTTCCTTCGTCTATCTACTTCGTACTTAGTACAAAAAAAATAACGTTTTATTCCAGACACGAAGAAAGCGTTCTTTTGAGCGCCACAGAACGGCACGCCACGGCAGATTAATTAGTGTGCTATGAACTACAGAACTGTCAACACTGTATTTTATTATGTAATTATTACTAATTAACCGAAATTGAGGACTTTGATTCCCAAGTCCTCAACTAACCGAAGATTATTCATTGATTCATTTTACGCCCGCACTAGGCCATCTAATCCCTGTGTCACTGGGTTCTTTACAAACATATAATAGACGGACACAAATTACATCCAGACTCAGAACAACTATTTATGGGTCACACGAATAGTTGTCCGGCGCGGGACTCGAACCCGCGACACAAAGAGGCGATGCGACTGTCTTAGCCGCTGCGCAACACGTGCAGTCAAATATTATACCTTTTTATATTGTAACTAACGTATCTACAACTAAACTAAACTTATCTTCCCAGTTTCCCTTTCCTTCGTCTATCCACTTCGTACTTTGTACAAAAAATAACGATTTATTTCAGACAGAAGGAAAGGGCTTTTTGAGCGCCACAAAACGACACTCACAACTGTCTACACTGTATTTTATTATGTAATTATATCTAATTAACCGAAATTGAGGACTTTCATTCCCAAGTCCTCAAGTGACCAAAGATCTACGCATTCAGTAAATATAATAGCCCTCTAGATCCTAATCGTATCTAAAAATCCAACAGTCAATAACAAAACGGTCAATATCACCCTACATACGGATAACCTATGACTGTTAAAACATAGGAATTTTCCAACACTTGTTATTCACGCTATCGATAATGTTAACTTTATAACGTTTAGAATTTCGCGCAAGGAGAATTTTTCATCGGAACTAAGATAAGACCGGAGCTAATGTCGTCAAATTATTGTTATTTTTGCGCATTTCATAATAATCAGTTAGTTTAATTCAAGTGAAATCGAAGGCCAATTAAGAAGCTGAAATAAAAGTGTAAAACTGAACAAGTGCAACAGATTAGTTAAAGTAAACAGTGCCAAGTGTATCACTTCGGGACTAGACCCACCCTCTTACGCACCACTGCAACTCCTGTAAGCCAGGATCAACAGTGGCACACAATGAAATGACACTGAGCGGTGAGGCTCAAGCATGTCCCGGGCAATTGCTTTACTTGTCTTGGATCCCGCAAGGAATTTAATCAAAAGGAAAACAACGAGGAGTTAGAAAATTAATAGTTCCACTTCCCTCCAGAGCAAAGCGGGAGACAGAATGATAAAACGAGGCTTCAACTAGAGAAGCCAGCTGCAAAGGCACCGAGGAGCAATTTAAGGGTCCTAAGTGAATTGTTATATTTGATTCCAATAGTAGGTATGGCAAAAGCTCTTAAACGCACGGAAGTTGTTCCTTGTTGCTACAAGATCCGTATAATAAACTAATCCAGATATTTGTTGCAAGCTATTTAACATAATATCACGCTCATCTTGGCAGAGATCACACTCCCAAAGTATTTTCCCTACACAGTGTGAAGTGTGCCGTGGACGTCATGACTTTAGCTTTGGCAGTGCTCGTCACGGGAAGTCTGAAGTGCGCCACGTGTGGACTCTAACAGAGTGCTAGTCGCCGGGACTCTAAATACGTGTGTTCCGTGATCTTAGTGGTGAACCAAATGTTACTGTCGACGCCAATAAGAGTTTCTTTACAAACACTAGCTTCCTTTCCAATCCCCTGACCCACCGCTCGCCACTACTGGTCAAAGACATAGGAGATATTTTTGATGTGTAAACATCTTTCCTTTCGGTTGCTGGATATTTTATGTGGGAGTGATTTGGAAAAGGAACGGAAATGTGCTACAGGAAACCGAAGAAGATTTTACGCTATATGGAGAGAAATTTCGGCACGATTCTAGCATTCCCCAGCGAAACCGGCTTTTCCATGTAATTTTTCAGCCAGATATAAAATCCTAAACTTGCACGGTTGACCTTCAGGGATTTATAGCGACGGTCGCGCTTTAATGCTACCACCGGATCCAATGATATCTTTAAGAATAAAGACACAGTGCCTACCAATAGAAGGGTCTATGTTAGAGACCATGGCCCTTTCCGTACTTACTTACTTATCGTATGGGCAGTGTTTACCCTGGTATCAAAGCTGTTCAACCCGCCCAGTAGGCCTCTGACATGGCTTAACAACTGTTGCCCAATGGCTACAACTGGGACCGACAGTTAAACGTGCCCGCCGAAGCACGGAGTCTCTCAGAAATTAAACCACTTTGGCGGTCACCCATATATGGACCGACCGCGAGCCTAGTTACTTAACCTCGCCGGTCAGTTACAGACCGGTGAGAGCATAGCATATATGAGAATTTCCAACATATTTGAGATTTTTTTTATAAAGACGTACATATGCATTTAGTCTAGGAGGCTTTCACTGCTTCACAGGACTATAACGCGAGCGTGGCCTCAAACCGTCTCCAAAAATATAAACTACAAACTAAGTACCCGCGCCGGAGAGAACCCCCTTTGGGGTTCGAAGCTCGACTCTGGGTAATTACTGGCAGGGAGATGCGAGAGGGCGTATCGTTTTAGGGACGTTTTGTGCAACATTCGCTCTAAATTAATACGCGACGCGAACCGCTCTTCCGATTCAGGTTTTATCGATTCGGACATCTATGAGACTTAGCCATTCGACTTATATACTCTACGACTTACCAACATATTTGATTCCCTCAGCCTTCATGCCATCTACAGCTCTTTGCAGCACTTGGTCTTTAACATCCAGCAGTTGGTCAGGGGTGATGAGAGGGCACGGGCAGTAAGCCCCCATGCCACCTGTGTTAGGGCCTGTGTCCCCGTCTCCAACTCGTTTGTGGTCTTGAGCGGGCGGCATCATGGAGACAGTCTCGCCATCGGTGAATGCGAGGATCTACAAAGGATATATGTGGATGTTCTTATAACAATTAATAGGTATTTTTCATAAAATTATACAAGGTTACATGTAAAAATTGATGGATGGACCGATGAACTTGTGCGGGTCGCTGGAAACTGGATGCGAATAGACCAAGACCAATTGTGGAGATCTCTGGGGGAGGCCTTTGTCCAGCAGTGGACGTCTTTCGGCTGATATGATGATGATGATGATGACAAGTAAAACAGCAACAACCTTGCAGGACTAGATAGCTAAAATCATAAGCAACAACTTTTATTCCACGAGTTCGAACATAACTCAATACATGACAAAAAATTTTTTTCAAGAAGCGCAATCGCTGCTAAATTCATAACATTTTCTTCGCCAGATATTTATCTAGTTAATTTTACGACTTGGTGTAGGTAATTTGGATACCGTATGCTTACGTAATCTTTGCGATGCGCATAGAGTTTAAAAAATTCGAGCGGGAAATTAATTGATAGTTATTTTTGTACGAAAGTAAAATCTAACAAAGTATTAAAAGTTGTAGAATAAAAATTGTTGGTTATGGTGTTAGCTATCGAGTGATGCGAGGTTGTTGGTGTTTTACAAGTATCCCTGCTTAACTAGAGATGGGCCGAAATTTTCAGTCAGTCGGTTCGGTCACATTTGCCCTGAAGATGATCTCCTGATAAGGTCGAAACTATCGGCCGATTCAACATAAAATTAATTACATGGGCGATCTGTTACACTTTTCACAAGGTCTAACCTTTTAAAATTATTCCACAGGACACAAACAAATATGTTTTTCTCATTAATTCAAAATGTTTATCTACGAACACAACAGCTAATTATAAAGTGCTTCAATCATTATTTATCTGGATCCCCAATGGGTGCATAAAAAACATGTCATCGATTGACCTCCTACTATCTTATAAGTATTTACTTAGGTATTGGAATTCGTTCAGATACGCGATAACTATTCAAAGGCATTTTATAGGGCAAAATATTACAAAACACTATAGTATCATTAATACATTTAATTACATAATTACAATTATCATGCCGGGCCTATACTAATTTCATTATTGTTTTTTTTACTATACTACTTCTCTTTTGTAAATACATACTTATATACATAATCGAGCGCATCAGACAAAGATTTTCTTGGGTGGGGAGCGAACCCACAACCTCTGGATAACCAATAGACCAACAGGCCAGACAATAACTTACTGAAGCCTCTCTTCCAAAACTTTTTTCCATAAAGATGGTGCACTTGCCAATACATGGAATCACTTCAAAACTTGTCAAAATTCCAAGCTGTTTTTTTATATAAAATAGGATGGCTAAAGAACGAGTGTCTGATGGTAAGTGACCCGTATGATAGTCAGGGGCTGTACCGGCTAAGTCACCGAACATCGTTTTCGTGAATGAGGTTCAAATAAATAGAGGTTAAAAATGACTTAATCAACCGGTAAATCGGCTTCCATGACCACATGTGACGTCATAAATGGTCCGGAATCGATTATCAACGTTGAAGCCGATTTAACGATTGATTAAATCATTTTAACCTTTATTTATTTGAACGCCATTCACAAAAACGATGTTCGGCGACTTAGCCGGTAGAGCCTCAGATTGTTGGTTTAGATTTTGCGTGTTTGTCGGAATTTTTGGTGGTGTGTGGTGTGGTTAATTTTTGGTACCTTTGCTTGATGCAACAAACAGAGGTGCATGCTTCCGGGAAGTTCGGCAGGCACGCGGGGTTTAACGGGAGATTTTTATTTTATGCTGGATGGGTTTGCACTTGACCACGATTTCACCTCATGGTAAGTAAAGATGTGGTCGAAGGTGGACCGCGCGTACCCATAAGATGCCTGTTCACTCTAGTCTTGAATAAACCCGTTCGGGAGGGTGTTCCACCGCTTAGCCGTGCCTATGATGAAGGAGGAAGCAAAGCGCTTCGTACGGCATAATGTGATGTCAACAACAAAGCGGTGGAGACCCTCCCGACGGCTGGTAGTCCGATGAAATTTGATGGTTTGCAGACGCTTTGGAACAATACTAGGTACTTCATGAGATACTACACAAGGATCCTTGATCCTTTTAGAACCTAGTACTTATATTCATGACTATAGATACCTACCTACCAAACGATGTTTATAGTGATGATTTATATTATATTGAAAGGCCTGTTGGCGTGGTTGGCAAATGCTTGCTTTCAACGCCGGAGGTTGTGGGTTCGAGTCCCACCCAGGACAGATATTTGTATGCATGAACATGTCTGTTTGTCCTGTGTCTGGGTGTAATTATCTATATATGTATGTATTAACAAAACAAAAGTAGTAAGTATATTTAGTATATATCAGTTATCTGGTTTCCATAGTACAAGCTCTGGTTAGTTTGGGATCAGATGGCAGTGTGTAAATAATGTCCCAGGATATTATTATGTTGTGAACGTAGAAACTGGTTGTTTCTTTGAAATTAAATAGATTTGATTTGTTGCCGCCCTCATTCTTGATTGACCAGGTGTTAAGGACAGTATCTAAAGCACTTACCGAAACCTCGTCTCCTTCCAGCAGCTCCTCAATAACCACAGTGGAGCCAGCAGCTCCAAATTTAGCGTCAGTCAGAATTTCGTCTACAGCTTGGCAGGCCTCCTCCTTCGTTGAAGCTACTACCACACCTTTGCCTGCTGCGAGCCCTGAGGCTTTAACTACTAGAGCTGGGAACGGAGCACTAAAAGAAAAAAAACATGTTATAATAATGTCCTGCTAGCCGAATTTCGGCCACCGCGGCCAGTCCTAACAGAGATTAACCATCTGCGCGGGACATATTATAGTGCTCAAGTGTGTGCGCAAACACAGGAGCACTTTCTATTCCATAACTCTCATGATCGGATGGGACGCCTAGCGGCACGACCGGAAAGAGGTCAGGCACAGGACCAACAGCTTTACGTGCTCTCCGAGGCACGGGGGTATAATACCGCCAACTCCCAGACTTCGGGCTGATGCTGAGAATTTTTTGTTTTTACAGAAAAGTCCCAAAATCACTTTTGGCCCGACCCGGGATTTGAACCCAGGACCTCGTTATCTGCGGGTGAATACGCTACTGCTAGAGCAACGAGACAGTCATTCAGAGGATTCATGTTGTCCTTTGCAAAGCATGACGCGATGTATTAAAAAAAAACTATCTGTTTAATCCAATTGTTAGCGGGGAAAATACAATTGACATATCACTAAATAGTTAAGTTGAACAGATAATATAGATAATAGATACTGCTTTAAGAAATATCGAATGGATTGTATTTTTTGAAGTGTCAGTACCACGGTGCAGTGGCGGAGCGGTCAAGGCAAATGGGGCCGGAAGCCCCGTGGTCGTGGGTTCGATGCTTGCTTATCGTATGGGTAGTGGTAACCCTAGTAACAGAGTTGCTCAAGCCGCCCAGTAGGCCTCTGACATGGCTTAACGACTGATGACTACAACTAGGACCGACAGCTTAACGTGCCCTCCGAAGCACGGAGACTCTCAGAAATTAAACCACTTTGGCGGTCACCCATCTAGGGACTGACCGCGAGCCTAGTTGCTTAACCTCGCCGATCGCTTACGGACCAGTGAGAGCATCTAGCTATGAGCGCCTCCAGTGGTTTCGATTCCCACCCGCACTTAAATTTATACGAATCATTTTAAAAAAGATGTCTGAGATAATCTTGTATTCATCTTTTTATTTCACTATTTTGAGCAGGTAGGATTTTTATTTAATAAATTTTGCTTTATTTCCCATGAACCGGAAGACGCAGCATGGGCAGGCCTCACACAAGGTGGACCAACGATCCGAGTCGTGGGAAGCCACTGGATGCCATTCGCTGGGGCTTTTTCCTCGTTTTCATTTCATACAACCCCTGTCCATCCTTAGGTCGTCTGTAATAAATCGCAACGATAAGACCGCCCTTTGTATTTTTGTAATCCATTTGGTGTTCAATAAAGAGTATTGTATTATATCATCATCATATCAGCCGAAATATATGCATTGATGAACGAACAGGGGCTCTACCGGCTAAGTCGCTGAACATCGATTTCTTAAATGGCGTTCAAATAAATAAAGGTTAAAAATGACTTAATCAATCATTAAATCGGCTTACGTGAGCACATGTGACGTCATAAACGGTCCGGAATCGATTGTCAACGTTGAAGCCGATTTAACGATTGATTAAGTAATTTTTAACCTTTATTTATTTGGACGCCATTTAAGAAATCGATGTTCAGCGACTTAGCCGGTAGAGCCCCTGTTCGTTCATCAATGCATATATTTCGGCTGATATGATGATGATATAATACAATACTCTTTATTGTACACCAAATGGATTACAAAAATAGAACATAAATAGTAACATAATAATGTACAAAGTCTTATCGCTGCGATTTCTTACAGACAACCTAAGGATGGACAGGAGTTGTATGTAATGAAAAGGGGTAAATGGTGTAATAAGGTCAGTAAAATGAGTAGGATTGAAATAAACAGAAAAAGTAGGTATCAAATATAAGGTAAGAGTACACCTACACTCTGTAGGCGAATTTTTCATTGTACTACTCTGTCAAGAAAGTACCGGGAAAAGATCAATAATATACAAAATGTTTGTTATTCATCCAAATTTCTTTTATCACCTTCAAAGTATGCTCCTTCAGAAACGATACACTTACGCCAACGAATAATCCATTCATCAAAACATTTTTTAAACGCTGCTTTCGGAATTGAGTTCAGTTCTCGCCGCGAATTCTCCTTTATGTCTTCTACCGATTGAAAACGGGTACCACGAAGTGGTAATTTGAGTTTAGGAAAAAGAAAGAAGTCAGCTGGAGCCATATCTGGTGAATATGGTGGGTGCTGGATGATATTTGTTGAATGTTTGGTCAAAAATTCGTTCACAATGATGGCCTTGTGCGAAGGCGCATTATTGTGGTGCAAAATCCAAGAATTTTCTTTCCACAAATCTGGCCTTTTTCGTCGAATTTGCTCTCTTAAACGCCGCATAACGCTCAAATAATATTCTTTATTTACCGTTCGTACCGTAAGATTTCAGAGTGCACAACACCGCGATAGTCAAGGAAAACAGTCAACATGACTTTGACTTTTGATCGACTTTGGCGTGGTTTTTTCGGTTTCGGTCCAGTTGGAAGGCGCCACTCCGAAGCTTGTTGACTAGTTTGCATGTCAAACTCGTAAACCCACATCTCGTCACCAGTAACAATGTCAGTTATTAATGTTTACCTTATGATCTGTGCACCTACCATGCTCTCTCTGCACCACCCTAAGGTTGACTGGCAGAAAATGCCTAGGGCATTAAGTCCGCCTTTGTACATTTTTTTTGTGCATAAAGTGATTAATTAAAAAAGAAATTAAACAATGCGTTTCATGAATGTTGGGTCGGAATTGACTCGTTCTACCATGTCCTCAGCGACTTTCATGCGATTGAGTTTTTGGAGAAAATTCAGATCTTTTGGGACTAGCCGAGCGGCAACATGTTTCATACCCAAATGATTAGTTAAAATGGTACGAATCGACTCGTGAGATACAGAAAGTTCGGCGGCTATCTCTCTCAGAGTTGAATGAGGATTTTCAGTCACTATATCTTTCACTTTTGCGATGTTAACTTCAGTTGCAGACGTTGATAGCCTACCAAAGCGAGGCAAATCTTTCATCACATCTCGATCGCTTTTGAACGCTTTGAACCACTCATAAGCACGAGTTTTTGATAAAGTCGATTCACCGTAAGCCTTCTGTAACATTTTCAGTGACTCCGAACACGAAATTCCATTACCGATGCAAAATTTAAGACAAACTCTTTGTTCGAAAGTTTTGTCCATTATGAAATTCGCAATACACACTATATATGATATTACTAAAACCAGCACTGTATTTAATATAAACTAGCTGTGTCCCGCGGTGTTACCCGCGTTAAATTTTATAAATTTTCTTTGCTATAAACCTCACGGAGCCCGAGACC
The DNA here is from genome assembly GCA_951640165.1 of Pseudoips prasinana. NCBI lineage: Eukaryota > Metazoa > Arthropoda > Insecta > Lepidoptera > Nolidae > Pseudoips > Pseudoips prasinana. The sequence continues at coordinate 7,177,172 of OX621259.1, read as the reverse complement.
TTTCCAACGAATGCAAAACCGTGGAAATCGGTTCGTGCGTTCTGGAGTTATAGCGTCAGGAAGGAAAACCCGAGTTATTTTTATATAGTAGATAACAGATGCAACTCAAACTCCGCGCCAATATGAAAAACAGTTGTGCCAATCTAACAACAACAAAAAAACAAAAATTTAAATTTGGAACCATAAACAAATCATCCATTCCCGATACTTTTTTGACTGAATGTATATTTCGCAATATTCGTAGTTTAATTAGATTGAGCAGTGTATCTCTTCTCGTCTGCGGCATTGCAGCTTACATAATTAATATCAACTACTCAGAACAACCACAAGTATCAAGTTCAAGTAACCACAAGTTGCTTCAGAAACATTTCGCATAACCAAATAACCTCTAGATGTCGCCAACATATGACGGGCCTGTTGGCGTGGTTGGTAAAAGCTCGCCTTTCACGTCTCAGGTCGGGGGTTCGATTACCACCCACGACAGATATGTGTGTGCATGTATCTGTTTGTCCTGAGTCTGGGTGTAATTATCTATATAAGTATGTATTTATAAAAGAAAATTAGTATATCAGTTATCTGGTTTCCATAGTACAAGCTTTGCTTAGTTTGGGATCTGATGGCAATGTGTGAATAATGTCCAATGGCCCGTCTTCTTTCATTCATACTTTCTATATCCCAAACCACCTCAGCATACCTTTTTCAATCTTTGTGACTACATCCTCTTTCACACCACTACGCTCTCTTACGTCAGTATTACGTATTCTGCCCTCAAAGTCTAAAGTTTATTCTACTTTCATTCTTTTTCTGCCATATCCAACTTTCACTTCCGTACATTATAGTACAAATAAATATTAATATTATTATGACTGTTCTGAGGTTAACAGCAATCTTTAATTAATGGGAAAATGTGAAGTGTTTTTCTCGTTATGAATCACTGCCAATAATGATAAATGTATGTAGGCTACCCCGAGCTTCAAGATCGTAAACAAGTGAGGGCTCACTATCACAAGGATAAATATAAAAATAAACTTTTAATTGTGTAGACATTGGCCCACTTTGGACATACTTAGCAAGTGATGAAAGACCACAATATAAAAATAAATATATCTCAATATCTTACAATCGACAAATAACATACAGCCATCTGTTCCCGAAATAGGCAGAGACTGTAACTATGGCAACCAGGCAAGTGATAATAATATTAATAATAATTTATCCTGGGACATTGTCTGCGCCTAGGTGTAATTTATCTATAATATGTATGTATATATGTATGGCAGGCCTCCTACATGGTGGACCGACAATCTTGTGCGGGTCGTGGGAAGCCGCTGTATGAGGGCAACGCAGGACCGGCTATTGTGGAGATCCTTGGGGGAGGCCTTTGTCCAGCAGTGGACATCTTTCGGCTGATATGATGATGTACATATATAGGTATTTGGGAATGTATAAGTACTAGCTGTGCTGGGAATGTAAATAGGAATTCATGGTTTAATATTATTTTTCTGACGCTGTAGAGACCAATGAGTCCGGTGATATCCTCAAACTATCAATACATATATGCAAGGTGTAACAAAAATCATGCAAGTAAGTTAAGGAGCTTAATTTGTGTATGAAACTTAACAAACAGCAAACGGCAAATTACGCAAAAAATATATAAACTCCCAGTACAAGAATAAAGACCAGGTGAGGCAATTTGTATGACCACCCAAAAAAATATTTCGGTTTTGTTTATTTTGTTCAGTTTTATGAGTAGATAGTACTGCTTAAGTTCCGTGTGTACTGTTTAAGTTACAATTTGTATATACTTTAAACTCCCCCTCCTCCCGTTACATCAAGGCGTCTGGGCGCGATAAACTATTCAGGGCCTCTACCGGCTAAGTCGCCGAACATCGATTTCTTAAATGGCGTACAAATAAATAAAGGTTAGAATGACTTAATTAATCTTTAAATCCAACGTTGAAAATCGATTCGGACCATTTATGACGTCACATGTGCTCATGGAAGCCGATTTAAGATTGATTAAGTCATTTTTAACCTTTATTTATTTGAACCCCATTCACGAAAACGATTTTCGGCGACTTAGCCGGTAGAGCCCGAGAACGGAATTTCATACAGTTTTAACTACTGGGCGGAGTAATTCATGAGGAATATTATTTTATAATTTAAGGCGACATAATAAATACTTTATATATTGCTGTGTAGCTAACAGCAAAGAGTATCACCACCCCATTTCATCTTGTAGGGTTCGTAAAGGACAACCCAAGGGAATATATCTCCTAGAGAACAGGCAGAAGCGTCTCTCAGGCGATCGCAGCATGACCATCATACCTTCCTGCGATCGACAACCCGTCTGCTAGGAGTGGCAGACGGGTCGTCGATGGCATATGACATATCCCTCTAAATTATGGACACGACTCCATTGTGGCAATCTTTTGGGGAGGCCTTTGTCCAGCAGTGGCCATATTCGGCTGGCCGATGATTTTTTCAGCAATTATAAAACATTGGGTACTGACCTATATTTTATTTTTGACATCTTGACATAGTTTTGGTTATAGCTTGACGCAATTAATTTCCTTGCAATGGAGATAAACAGATTAAAAATACCTATTTGGCATCACCTCTAAACGTCCATGTTTTTTACTTTTTGAAAGATAACAAAAAGGTCAAATTAATTGACATACTGTTCGATATATATATTATTATCAATGCATTCTTAAATTTGTTTCTTAGGTATAAATTGCACCTAGACATTGACCACGATTGACGATCATCACATAAAGGTTTGTCCTGGGGCTCTACCGGCATAGTCGCCGAACATCGTTTTCGTGAATGGCGTTCATATAAATAAAGGTTAAAAATTACCTAATCAATCGTTAAATCGGCTTCCATGACCACATGTGACGTCATAAATGGTCCGGAATCGATTGTCAACGTTGAAGCCGATGTAATTATTGATTAAGTCATTTTTAACCTTATTTATTTGAACGCCATTTAAGAAATAAATGTTCGGCATCGATGTTCACATGTGCTCATGGAAGCCGATTTAACGATTGATTAAGTCATTTTGAACCTTTATTTATTTGAACACCCATCACTATCCCGATATTCAGCGACTTAGCCGGTAACCCCCAGGGCGAGGATCGAATATAAGACCTCTGGCTTAGCAGAGACGTTCACTAACCACTAGCCCTGTTGATTTTTGTTTTAATAAGAGTAAAACTGTTTTGGTGGAAATGTCCCTTCAACTCAAGGTAGATCGCACGCGGATTAATATGCAGTCTAAGGGTGGCCTTTCTTGAGAACGTCTCCGATTTGGTCAGAGAATGTTCTACGAGGTCTTTTCCTTCCGGTAGTCCGATTCACACAAGCCAGGTATACTTCTTTTGTCAATCTTCTTTCATTCATCCTTTCTAAATGCGCAAACCATCTCAGCATATCTTTTTCTGTGTTTGTGACTACATCCTCTTTGGCGAGGCGAACGTAACTTGGAGGGAGATTAAAGTAAGTGAAGATACAAAGAGTTTCGTTTCCTATATTACTGTAGCGGCAAGAGATAGGTGCGAGCACAAATTTTCTTTCTCCATAGCCAGTTACGTTTCATATATCTAAGTTTAACTTGAGTCATGTGGTCTAAAGCACACTCGTTTTCTCGCTTCTGCTACCTTCATTAGATTCTTTCAATTTTGGTCCATTCAAAGTAAATCGGTTGCCTGGAAGAGATCGCTTTTAGGTATATCGATTGATAAGGCCGCCAATAGCATTAAAATAAGCTAATTTTCTTGTTGTATCTATTGTTTTACTTATTTTTGGAATAAACTGTACTTCTTCTCGCTTTTTTTTTAATATTCTTGGTAATTAGTGAAAATGAATGTTTGAAACGGCGCCGTGCCTCAAATAAAAAAGAAATACTTGAAAAAAAAAATTGTACTTACGTATTAATGAATTCTTTAGCAGCCGCGGCATCAGTGAAGGATTTATGCCTCGCTGTTGGGATCTGGTACTTATTCATAAAGGTCTTGGCCCAGTTCTTGTCAGCTTCAATCTGGGCTCCAGCCTTCGTAGGCCCGAAGCAAGGGACGCCCAAAGGTGTTAGGCCATCCACTATACCGTTGGCGAGAGGATCTTCTGGACCGATGACGACCAAGTCTATTTCGTGATCCTTGCACCATTCTGCTATAGCCTGTAAAAACGAAAGTAGTCAATTACCGTCTTCTGCTGAGGCGCCCATAGACAGAGTTTCTCAACAGACCGTGAGTGACTGCCAAGGTTAAGCAAATAGGCTCGCGGTCAATTCATAGATGGGCGACCGTCAAAGTTTAATTTCTGAGCATCTCCGTGCTTCGGAGGGCACGTTAAGCTGTCTGTCCCGGTTGTAGCCAGTTGCTTGACCTCGCCCATCACTTATGGACTGGTGAATGCATTTGGCTATGAGCGCACTAATAATATTTATCGTCACAAATAAACGCTATTGCAAGAATGCAAATTCTTTCTATTTTTTTTTATATTCAATCTCTTTCTTTTTAAAACAATTACAGCTCCTATCCATCCAAAGGTTGTCTGGAAGAAATCGCTTAATGCGATAAGACCGCCCATTGTACTAAATTATATTATTATTTTTTGTCCCACCTATTTATCCTGCTTGTGTGTACAATAAAGAGTATTCTATTCTAATTCTAATTTAAAGTTTCACGCAGTCTAGCCGTCGGCTTTTTGGTGCTATCGGCCGATACCGTTAGAGTAATTATTTACTGTAGCATTTGCTGAGGCCTTTTCATCGCTTGTATGCATTATGTTGCATGCAATGAACACCTATGTAAACTAAGTTAAGTTAAGGATCGTCTGTTCTAGTAAGACACCTTTATTTTTTCCTTTGTATTCTTTGTATTTAACATAAGCCTTATTATCTATACTAATAATATAAAGAGGTGAGTTTGTGACGTTGTAAGGGGTAATCTCTGGATCTACTGAACCGATTTTCAAAATTATTTCACCGATAGAGAGCTACGTTATTGTGGAGTGTCATACGCTATGAAAAATTCCAAAATTAATAACGCATCTTTACTTAAACTTGAATAATATAATCGAAGTTGCGGGACAAACGGGTACGGACAAAAATATTTATAACGCGGTACGAAGTCCGCGGGCACTGCTAGTGTAAACTAATAATAGATAGAATAATTTAAAGAAAACTTTTAAATTAAATTAACTGAATAAACTTTATTATATTTACATGCCTTTTTCCTGTGAGCCCAGCGGAAAATGGCAGTATAGTATAAGTCTCTTTACTGCAATTCAAGTTTTTTTTAAAGACAACGCGAGTATTAGAGAAATTATTCGTGTCGCGGGGTACTTTACAAACATATAATTGACGGACAGAAAGTGGAGACGCCAGCACATCCAGCTACCCGAATCTGTTAAGTATCTGTTGCCTTCAAAATCTTACAAGATAAATAAATTAACCTGAACGATGGCGTGACCTTGTCAAGTTAACTGGAAAATATATTATTTGCCATTTGAAGGCAACTAGACATAGGTGTTTATCTACAGTTGCCTTCAATAAAATATTAGTTATTGCTGTTGGTCTAGTAAATAGTGACCCTTACTATTAAGCTAGAGGTCGTGGGTTCTATCCCCACCCAGAACAAATCTTTGTGTGATTAGAACAATTATTTGTTATGTCTGGGTGTAATTTATCTATAATACGTACATATATAAATAATAATTACGTTTATCAGATGGGATCACATGGCAGTGTGTTAGTTGTCACAAGATATTTATTTATCTCTAACAGTAGTAGCTATATAAGGTGTTACAAAAATATGTGCCACCGCTTGAATGGGAGGTAGTATTGTGTTTAAAGATTACAATAGTGAAGAGCTTTCTTACCCCGAAACAGTTATTTCAATTTGAGAAAAAAAAGTAGTTAAATAAGCATTGACTCTACTCTGCATAAAGCCGTTCACAAATTACGCGCGATGTGTCGCTTGGTCATTGAAAACAACTGCTATCTCTTTCCATTACAATTATTTATAATTATTTGTATGAAAAAAATATGACAAATTATCAATAATTTAACTTTATTATTGTTATCTATAAACACAATACTATCTCCCATTGCAGCCGTGGCAGATATTTTTGTTACACCTTATATTAAAGTTTCTATAGCAATATGTTTTACAATACCGAAATATGTAAACTATATAAAGAGGTACGTCGCATACAGGTCGGGCCCGTTGGGTCACCCTTGTTTGATAGAACAACTTTTGATATAATATTACTCAATCGAATTTTAGTTGCAATAAAGTCATTTCTAAGAATTATTCAATTGACCGAATAATTCATTGGTAAATTTTTATCTAGCGTATTTATTTGAACTAATTTAATTTCGCCGAATTTTCAAAATGCGACTCTTGCTACCAGTCAAGTAGGTTAGGTTAGGTTAGAACGGTGACCACAACAACGCGCGAGCCGAGCGAGCGAAGCGAGCGTGCCGCGGCAGCGGCCGACGAAGCGCCACAAACTAATCTTGGTTAGAGAATAGACAGTTTTATATAATATTTTTTAATTAAAGCAATATTATAATATAATGTTATGAAGAAAAAAGTTCTGAATACCTTTTGATCATTAGCGCAAATGTTGTTATAGCAAATAAATATTCGATGAACGGAAAATTCTGTCAAACGATATTATACAAAGTGATGATTTTCTTAAACGTTGTTCGATTTAGTAATATTATATCAAACGTTGTTCTATCAAACAAGGGTGAACCGGGCCCGTTGGCGTGGTTCGTAGATTTCCCAACCAGAACAGATGTTTGTGTGCACGAACATCTCTGTTTGTCCTGAGTCTGGGTGTAATCCTACTAATATTATAAACGCGAAAGTTTGTAAGTATGGATGGATGTTTGTTACTCTTTCACGTAAAAGCTACTGAATGGATTTTAATGAAACTTTACAATAATATAGCTTATATATCAGAATAACACATAGGCTTCAATTTATAAAGATATTGTGTTAAGTGTCCAAAATATGCGAACTATTCCGGCGTGCACTGCCAAAACCGCTAGAGGTACACATCCTACTAATATTATAAATGCGAAAGTACGTGAGTATAGATAATGTATGTTTGTTGCTCTTTTACCCCAAAACTACAGAACGAATTATGATGAAATTTTGTAGTAATATAGCCTATATATCGGAATAACACATAGGCTATAATTTATGAAGTTTAACGCGGGTGAAACCGCGGGGCCTAGCTAGTTATCTATATAAGTATGTATTTACAAACGAAAAGTACTATATTATATAGTATATCAGTTATCTGGTTTCCATAGTACAAGCTCTGCTTAGTTTGGGATCAGATGGCCTTCTGTGAATAATGTCCCAGGATGTTATTATGATACATTGTCAAGAAAATAAGTAATTACAATTTTATTTATAGCAATGCAACAGACACAACACATGTGGCGACGCATTCCCAATGATGATAAGAAGGGTCTTAATTAACGCATCTTCTACGTTTCACTCTCGTTATGTGTGATTAATTACTATTCGACCGCAAAATAGTTACTATAGAAGTTATCTCTGTGTATGTGTTTATCGATTATTTGCCTTATACGGAGAACGGAGTCGGAGAAGACCCGAGAACAATTTAACGAGTCTTTCTAAGAGGCCTTTCACTTCAATCTAACTTATATGCATAAATATAAAGACTCCTTCTGTAGAAGGAGTGATACTCATAATATTAGATATAAGCATAACTTTGTGTTACATACCACCCGTCTCCACAAATTAAGTAACTCTTTTATGGGGCAATGTATAAGATTCTATAACAAACTTCCCAATGATATCCGAGAAATGTCTATGAATAAGTTTAAAAGAATTATAAAAGCCAAATTGTGTAGCAGGGCTTTCTACAAAACTTCTGATTATTTAAGTGACAGAACAACTTGGGATTGAGTCGCTCTAAATTAACACATTTAAATACAATGTTCTTTTATGTAAGAAATAAATATTTAAAAAAAGGATTCCTACTGAGTTTTCTGGCAGTGTTTCTCAGTAGCTGCCACGTCATGCACTGCCCGGTAGGGAAAAAAAAATTACGATTCCACACAAATGTAATGTTTTAACGGAATAAATGACTTTTTCATTTCATTTCACTTCGCATTGACAGCAGCACTCACAAAGACCCTCAAGATTGTGAAATAACCATAGGGATAGGGGGAAGTTTGTATGGAAATATGTTAAGGTTTATGCAATATATTTGAAGTATTTTGATGTAACATTTACGGAGTCATTACAAAACATATAGGCGAAGTCGCGGGCACAGCTAGTATTATTATAATGAAGCTTATATATAGGCGGCTGACGGACGGACAGCGGAGGCTTAGTAATTTTTAGTTGTATAATATTTGTCTTTCCGTATAGATAAATAGTATCTTGGGAGCAAACTAAGCAGAGCTTGCATATGTAAACCAGATAACTGATATATGTACTACTTTAGTTTGGTAATCAGTATGAGGACCTAGTCATAGAATAATTTGACCACCACACGTATTGTTATAGGAAAAGTTCGGAAGAGAAGTAGATTCTCCTGACTCTGATCAGGAGAATCTACTTCTCTTCCGAACTTTTCCTATAACAGTACGTGTGGTGGTTTCCAGTTAAACATCCCAATCAATTACATATTCCAATCGATATATAGTACTTAGATTCAATATTGTTTATAAATTTAAATGGCCGCTCGTGTACTGATAGCCTTTGGTGACCACATCGAGAAGTTCAGTACATACGCAAGTTCATTTGTCAATCGAAATGCGTACAAAACATGGCACATAGCAGTTATCTAATGCCTGTTGTGAGGTAGGTAGATATTGCGGTGACACCGAATGTCGCGAAGCGTGATTTTGATAAACTATGACCCTTTCCCTTATTGGGATCAAAGATTCGATTTCTATCACAGTATAGTATCTATGTAAAGAGGTATGTTAATTATGGATAAATATATTATTAATTTTTTTTTGTCGCATTTCATTTTTGACATATTTATACATACCTAACTAATAAAAGTAATAGTTTGGAAGGTGTTATGAATATAATATTTTATATGCAACTGTGATGATATTGGTCGGCGATCGTTCTAGAAAACGGAGCCGATGGATAACACCTACATCCTCCGGAAGGGTGTTAGCAAGGGAATCCTTAATTTGATCTGCTGGTGTGTGTCGTTCGTAGCGTAACTGCAGAGGGCCTATCCCGGTGATGGTTAGAAGCCCAGCATTTTGCTCTGGAGGGAAGTGGAAATATTAATTTCTAACTCCTCCTTTCTTTTCTTTCTGATTAAATTCGTTGCGGGATCCAAGACAGTTAAAGCGATTCCCCGGGACATGCCTGAGCCTCACCGCTCAGTGTCATTTCATTGTGTGCCACTGTTGATCCTGGCTTACAGGAGTTGCAGTGGTGGGTAAGAGGGAGGGTCTAGTCCCGATAAAAAAAAAACCCAGCGGACGATTAAATTGATGATTTCCTATTTAAGATTTTTTTCTTTCTAGATTTATCGTACTAAATCGTACCCTATGGTACTCACTAGTTTATTGCATTCCATAATGAAGAACAAGTAGTTAGTTTACCTATAATGTAACAATTATTATAGTCCCTGTCGAGCGAGTATAGTATTCACAGGCTAAATAGATTATAAAGACCATATTATGCAATTTACCTAATTGGCCTAATGGCGACCTTACTCGCACGCAGAAACACAACATTAAAATTAATAATGTTATTATTAAAGAATGTCTTCTGTAAGGTAGAGGTACTTCCCCAGTCGGGTTGCTCTTTGCGCGAATAAACCTACCTCTCTTAAAATGACATTTTACATAATGTTTATAGCAATTTGATTATTTTCTATAAATAATCAAATTGCTTGAAAATTCTGTTATATTTTGTACTAACAAATTTCAAATCGCTCTCCTGTAAAGTAACGATTGTGCAGAAGTAACTTTATTCTACGGATAGGTCGGTATGACTCCATCGCCAAGTCACGCGCGTATGCTGCAGTTGCCGAGGGAAGTTCGTGAGTTATAAATTATAAACAACCGTTTTTATATATTTGTTTGTGGCACCCCTAATTCTTAGATGCAGAGATACAAACTCAGCGTGTCATACGTATTATCTTAGTAGGTAAATAAGTCCCATTATAATCATACCCAACAACAGCAACTAAAAGTGATTATGAGCACATTTCGTACATGTATCAGTAATCTTGGGTCATCGACTCCATATCACAGAGTTCATAGAGTAACAGTTTGAACCTGGGGCTTTCATTTTCAGTCGTGTCGTTTGAAGGTCGGGTACACGTGATTGCTTTCGTCTTTGTTATTGAAGTTATACTTCTTTTGGCGCGATGGAGAAAAATGATGAGAGTGAATTTTTACGATGCGCGCGCACACCGACACCAAAAAATTTAACAGCATGAAGTTAGTTCTAGGTGGTATGAAAATGTATGAGAGTGAATTTTTACGATGCGCGCGCTACGTAAAAATTCACTCTCATACTCTCATAAAAATAACAGCATGACGTTAGTTCTAGGTGGTATGAAAATTGATAACTATGTTCAAGTTGTATATTAAGAAGTATAACTTCTAACGCGTGTACATAAGTACACACAAGTTTTTTTTGTTTCAGGTTCTAGGTTAATCTTACGCTTAGCAAAAACCCTTTCCCACTTGAGAAATATTATCTTTATCATTCAAATGCCTTCTTGCATCCGTAGTCTTAAGAATTACTCAGGCATAAGTCGTTAAAATTAAGTTTCTGGTTGAGAGCCTTCTGCGCTAGCCAACTGCTCGTTGTCTTCAATTCTTTAATTTTAATATTGTAGTAGTAAATTTAAGAATAACTAGCTGTGCCCCGCAGTTTTACCCGCGTTAAAATTTATAAATTACTAGCGGCCCAGTACGTGCTTCGCTACGCCTTTAAGTATTAGTACAAATTGTTTGTATATGGGAGTATAGAAAGATGTTGATTTTACACTTTTTCAAGACTTTTTTTTTAATTTTCTCTATGTACAAACCTTCCTTGGACTTCCACGAATAATTCAAGATTAGCCAAATCGGTAAAGGAGCTGTTGAGTTATAACATAACAACGAAAAGTGGCATTGATTTTTATATATACAGGCTTACAGGTTAAGTCGACCTAGATCCTTTAAGAGGTTGTAGTTTCTATAATTTCTGACTGATTTGTCTATAAAACACCATACCCCAAACTTAACTGTTTTCAAAATACTGGACTTTGAAGGTTTTTTGAGATAAAATCGGTTTTATGACTATTGGCCTATATTTTTTGAGGGTTTTGCCTCTAACTGCGTGTGTTTGCAATTTTTGTGTAGTAGATAAGTTGTTTTATTATTCTCAACACTAAAATAGCAGTTCACTGAACTGACTGGGTCGTAGTAGACGATTGATAGTTATAAATTGAAATAAATTCGTCAAAAAATATTTTTTCTTTCTGAAATAATAAAAGAAAAGTCTATGACAGTTATGCTGCAGATGTGCTTAAAAATATCTACATTTCATCAGCTATCCAACAAGGTATAACAAGCTAGGTTATTATCAGAATTCTTAGTAAAAAACTTCGATGAAAGGCTCTCGGGTAGTAGTAAAGATAACAGTACTAATTTATCACGGGTCAGAAAACAAAATAAAACAATCCAAATAGGTACAAAATGACATCTATTACTGCTATTTTTACAGAAAGTCATGATTCATGTTCCACATGGCCGCCTCTGTTTCGCACACATATTCTCATTCTGTGTCTTAATCCACTCTTTACTACACCAGTTGTTAAACCCCTTCTTATTTCATTTGCCGCATCGATTATGCTCTGTCTCAAAACATCAACAGATGTGATTGGATTAGGTTCGTTGTACACCAAACTCTTCATGTGTCCCCACACATAAAAATCCATGGGGGTCAGGTCTGGACTTCTAGCTGGCCACGGTATGGGTCCACCTCTTCCGATCCACTTATTAGGATAATTAGTGTCTAGCCATTCTCTGACACTTCTCCTGTAGTGTGCAGGACAACCGTCATGTTGAAACCACATATCACGAATGAGATAGAGTGGTACGTCGTCTAGTAAGTCGGATAAATCTTCTCTTAAAAAGTTTTCATAATGTTCTCCATTTAAATTGTCGGGAAGAAAGTAAGGCCCAATCAAATGGTTTGATATGATTCCCATCCATACATTCAAACTGAATCGTCTTTGTGATGCCTTTGGCCACTTCTTATTGGGATTTCTTTGAACTTTTGGGGCCCAATAATGAACATTGTGGTAATTGGTTATGCCGTCTTTATCAAATTTGGACTCGTCTGTCCACAAGATCTTTTTAAAAAATGATGGATCTTCTAAATCTGCATTGAGCATGAATCTGCAGAAATCCAACCTCCTCACAGGATCTCCTTCTTCGATGGTGTGTACCGGCGTGTAATGATAAGGATAGAGGCCGGCAGTATTCACCGTAAACCATACTTTCCACTGCGAGAGTCCAAGTTCTCGGGCAACAATATTGGTCGAAGTAGTTGGATCCAATCTAAACCGTCGAACTATTTCATTGTCTTGCTCTTCATCATCATCATTGACACGTGGTCTACCCAAGTCTGTTCGTCGCCTCGAAACAGAGCCAGTCTCTCGAAGTCGTCGGTAAACTCCGTCAAAGACACTAACATCCGGTACTCGGCGGCCTGGGTAACGTGATATGTATTCATCACGAGCTCGTGCGGATACACAATTGCAGTACCCATAACAAATCAAAATATCAGCATATTCCTCGTTCGTGTAGGTCGTCATCTTCAACAGTTCCAAATCAGAAGCACAAATCAATAGTCCAGTTTGCAAGCACAGTCACGATTTGAAAGAAACAGTCCAGAAATCCAAGCCAAGTCGAATGAAAAACCAAGAGCACTAAGAATCGCATCTACTACAGACGAATCGCGTAAGCAGACTAACCAAACAATAACAACAAAATGGCTGTGGTTTTTTTTTCTCGCTCACACCTAATTACATTGTATGATATCTCGCTTGCACGCACCGCAGTCCCATGAAGAACAATAGGCGCAACAAGTAACGCAAGGAAACACGTTATCTTTACTACTACTACTACCCGAGAGCCTTTCATCGAAGTTTTTTTCTAAGAATTATAATAATACCCTAGCTTGTTATACCTTGTTGGATAGCTGATGAAATGTAGATATTTTTAAGCACATCTGCAGCATAACTGTCATAGACTTTTTTTTTATTATTACAGAAAGAAAAATTATTTTTTACGAATTTATTTCAATTTATAACTATCAATCGTCTACTACGACCCAGTCAGTTCAGTGAACTGCTATTTTAGTGTTGAGAATAATAAAGCAACTTATCTACTACACAAAATCGGAAACACAAATAAATTAGAGGCAAAAAACCCAAAAAAATATAGGCCAATAGATGTAAAACCGTTTTTTTTTTCAAAAAAGCTTCAAAGTCCAATATCTTGAAAACGGTTAAGTTTGGGGTACGGTGTTTCATAGACAAATCAGTCGGGAATTATGGAAACTATCACCTCTTAAAGGATCTAGGTCGACTTAACCTGTAACCCTGTATAGATAATAGTGTTAATCCAGGGTGTCAGCAAACTCCATACCAAATTTTATTCAAATCGCTACAGCCGCTTAGACGTGAAGAAGTAACAAACATACACACTCACAATCTCGCCTTAATAATAATAGTGTGATAGCTTAGTAACTTGTTATTTATTAAAGGATTAAAAAAATATATTGATAAAACAGACGGCGCGGACGGACTAATTAATTTTTTATTGTTACTGTCTTACTGTATTCGACTTTGTTTATGTACTGCATTGTGAGCTTGACAAGTTACAAGTGTATGTCAACACCCAAGTGCTGAATAAATTCCTTAGAAGGACGATCTTTTTGAATCCACAAAATATAATTAATTAATTGATAAATCCTACTAACATTATAAATTCGAAAGTTTTTAAGTGGGAACGTTTGTTACTCTTTCACGCAACAACTACTGAACGGATTATGATGAATCTTTTTATTAATATAGCTTATAAATCCGAATATTTATAAAGTTTAACGCGGGTGAGCCCGCGGTACACAGCTAGTATTTCATAAATATCTAAACAGATCATAAGACAGTCATATCGTACATAACACAAGTAAAAAACTAAATTATGTGTAATTGTTTTGGTTATTTGTTATATAGGTCAACCCAGGACTAACCCAACAGCAGGAATTTATAATATCCTCGGACATTATTTACACACGGCCATCTGATCCCAAACTAAGCAGGGCTTGTACTATAGAAACCAGATAACTGATATACTACATTTCTTTTTGTAAATACATACTTATATAGATAATTACACCCAGACCCAGGACAAACAGACATGTTCATGCACACAAATATCTGTCCTTGGTGGGAATCGAACCCACGCCCTTCAGTTTGAAAAGCAAGCACGTCAAAGTACATAGTATAAGCAAATTACAAATGACAGTAAAAGAGGTATTAACTCCCGCCCCAACAACAGCTTATAATGCAGATTATGAGCACATTTCGTACATGTGAACGGTAATCAGAGGTCATCGACTCTATATCAGAGAGATAACATTAAAATGTTGAACCTGAGGCTTTCGTCTTACAGGGCCTCGATGTATCGTCCGAAAGCCGGCTACATGGTTTTGAGGGTTCCGTAGCTAAATGGCAAAAAATGGAACCCTTATAGATTCGTCATGTCTGTCCGTCCGTATATGTCACAGCCAAGTTTTAAAACTATAAGAGCTATACTGTTGAAACTTGGTAAGTAGATGTATTCGGTGAACCGCATTAAGATTTTTACACAAAAATAGAAAAAGAACAATAATTTTGGGGGGTCCCCATACATAGAGCTGAAACTCAAAAAAAAATTTTTCATCGTTCCATACATGTGGGGTGTCTCTCGATAGGTCTTCAAAATGACATAGAGATTTCTAATATAATTTTTTTTTTCTAAACTGAATAGTTTGCGCGAGGGACACTTCCAAAGTGGTAAAATGAGTGTCCCGAGAATGATAAAACTAAAAAAATATATGATGTACATTACCATGCAAACTAACAACGAAAATTGGTTTGAACGAGATCTAGCAAGTAGTTTTTTTAATACGTCATAAATCGTAAACCGCAATTTGCTTTCATTTAATCAACTGAAATACTTGCTGCTACGGAACCCTTCATGGGCGAGTCTGACTCGCACGTGGCCGGTTTATTTTTTAACGTGACGTTTACGTGCCTAGTAGGCTTTCATCATAACAGCTATACGAAGTCCAATGCTGGACAGCCTCCCAAGAGTCATCTTAGAGGGATATGCCATAATCGCCTCGCTTGGCAGACGGGTTGGCGATCGTAGTACAGATGTCACCTGCTGGGCGCCGCCCCTCGGATCGTTGGCGTTTGGAGGAGGGGAACTGAGGAGGGGGTTACTGGCGAGATCGTTCACGAGCCCACGCTACAAGCACAGTGGGGCTGGCTATCGTGGCTGTTTTAGTGGGTAGCCCTACATTCCCCGTCGCCTCCCCAAGCGCCGGCCATGCGATTTAAGCATTTCCCCCCACGAAAAAAAAATGGTGGCCACAGTACTCAGAAAGAAGCTGCTGCCCTTTCTCTGATAAATATACCCTCGAGTCGACTTCTACGCCCCCCATGGGATGTGTTGCGCTGATGATATTCTGGTATTTGCCGCCATCACCACACAGCAGCAGTCAGGACACTAATAATATTACTAAATTCCTAGGCATTTAAAAATGACGTTTATGAGCCTAGTAAGGAGGCTTTCACTGCATATACAACATGTAACGTAATTAACGCACACCCTCGAACACCCCAATTAGAATATTATGTTGTAATTAAAATGCATACACTGAATTTTTAATTTAACATGTATTTGCATTGTTATTTACTAAATTAGTTTCTTGGAATAAAGTTTATTTTTCTTTATTTTGTATTAAATGTTAGAATTGGTATGAATACTATATATTTTGTTTTTACTGTACAGGGCTAATATGACAATAATTTCCGTAGTTTTAATTATTTTTTAATAAAAAATTACCAATATTAAAAATGATATAAATCGATTCAGTAAACTATTCTGAACAACCTATTTTCAGGATGTGCGTTAATTAAGTTACATGTTGTATAAATTATAATTTCAATATAAATTATTCTTATAATTGGACGGTTTGATCATAATATATAATTGGACACGAACCGTCCAACGAACTTTATCGTAGACATGTCGTACACCTAAAAGAGCCTTCACACTCGAGCACGAAAACGTGTTTTTTTACGGGATACAATTTGTGTATCAAGCTAAAAATGCCAGCGCATTCTACTAATTTATTTGACAAATCTTTTGCGGTACAAAATGTTTTACTATGGAATGCGCTGCCTTTAATTATGGTAAGACTGCACGTCTAACTATAATTAAAGGCAGCGCTTTCCATAAGAGTTCGGAGAGATCCAGCAAGAGTTTCTGTTATTACAAGACTCACAACACAATTAGAAGCATATAATATTGTCTCTCTCGGTGCCTCCATGCTACGGTATTTACTTTGGCTGTCTGGAAGAGATCACAATTTGGGATAAGATTGCCTACTGTGTATTTAATGTGTATTCATTTGTTATTCCTTTGGGTTACAATAAAGAGTTTATCTATCTAACTATAAGTAATAATTTCTTCTTTATACCTCGTCGGCAAGCAGACATACATACGTCTGTGATGCTTGCAAAAACCGTGCCATTACAACAATGGTGCCGCCGACTCTTGTCCTCCTCTTACAAACGCCTCGCGTAACCTCTTTTCTATGTGGCTACCGTTTACCGCAACCCAGTGTTTCCTAGTTTATCACCCCACTTATGTTGTATGTACCAAAATTTCCCGTGAAAATGTATTTTCAAGAAATATAAAATTCAATTTTACGAGTGTCCACGGGCGCTAGTGACGAGACCCCCATTACGGCATTCGGTCCATATCGAATAAGTTGCAATTTGAAATAATGAGTTACCTAGTTAAGAGCAGGCGAATGTCAATTTATCAAATTAACGAGCAAAACTTAATAGAAATGCTAGATATCGAAATAAATAATGAAATAATCAAATTTATTCAACACTTGAGTATTCACATACACTTGTACTTGTCAAGCTAACAATGCAATACATAAACACCCATATGGGGTTTGAGCCACAGCTCAGTGGTTCTACCGGCTAAGCCGCCGAACATCGATTTCTTAAATGGAGTTCAAATAAATGAAGGTTAAAAATGACTTAATCAATCGTTAAATCGGCTTCCATGGGCACTTGTGACGTCATAAATAGTCCGGAATCGATTGTCAACGTTGAAGCCGATTTAACGATTGATTAAGACATTTTTAACCTTCATTTATTTGAACGCCATTTAAGAAATCGATGTTCGGCGACTTAGGCGGTAGAGCCCCAGGGGGGCGCTGAAGTAAAAAGACGGAAATATAAATGAGGATCTGATCACTTGCACGGAATTACCGATCACGTGTTAAGGGGACAACGCGATCCTCGCCGCTGAGGAACCTTCCCTTGCTTGCTTGGCTTCCTTTAGCTATCAAGGTGGACGATCCGGAGAAGAAAGCCACAAAGAAAGTCCGGTCAACGTATTGCAAACTTAAAACAAGATCGATCGATATTATAAATAACAAAATGTTATAGAATATTTTGGCACCGCGAAAAGAGAGCATTGTAATGCTAACCCCCGATTTTTTTCAAAGTGAGCTTAACATGTTGTAATATTTTCTAGTTTCCAATAAATTAACTGTAGCATATCTACACATATAATAAAATCGTAGGAAAGTCAAAACTGTACAATGAATATTTTTTTTAAAAGGATACTTGGGGCGTGATCTTCAATCGACATAGAAACCAAAAATAGTTTTTAGAATTTTTGTCTGTTTGTCGGTATGTATGTCCGGGCTAAACTCAAAAAGTACTGCACGGATTTACTTTAAATTTTGCATGAATATTACTAAGAGGTCGGGTCAACATATAGGCTACATATTATCACGCTATCACCTACGGGGGAGGAGCTGTGATAATTTATAAAGTTGAACGCGGGTAAAACCGCGGGGCACAGCTAGTAACCAATATAATAAGATCTCGTTAGAGGACTCTTGACTAAGATTGAATTGATCTCGATTGAAATTTGTAAGCAATGCCATAGAAAGAAACCTCTAATGATGTAGGTATAGTACCGGAAATTATCAAATGTGTCCGAATAAATGAAATATTAGATAGTTGGAGATACAGTTAACTTTATGGCTCCAAAAACTTATATCAGATTTTGGTCCATCCAACAGATGTCTTTTTTTTTGTAAAATACAAAAAATGTGTGTGTGTGTGTGTGTGTTGTCTTTTATCCTTTTGTAAAATACAAAAAAATAAAAGACCCGTTGGATGGACCAAAAACTGACGAAAGAAAATCAGATGGCTGAACTACTAACTGTTATAATTTTTTTTTTCAATAAAAACTATTAAATTATTTTATGACTTTTTCGCAAGTAGGCATACGAATCCTACGTATCCCGAAGAGCGCGACTCATTACTTTTTATTTAGTTACAAGCTATTTGGCACTATCGAGGCACTTGAAAATTATTCTCTTATTAAGTAAGCAATCATTTATAAGCCAGTATTACTGTGAAATTTCGCTTACTAAGCTCAGGTCTACGAACATAGAAAGCGTCAAGAGTTTGTATAATATTTATTGGATTATATATATTTTATATTTTTTTGTTAGAAGTTAAACACTCCTAAAATGCTTTCATCCCACCACATTCAATTTACAATCCAACACACTTTTGGATGGCGAGCGCTGTCTTCGTTGATGCGCATGCGCACCAATTTTATTTATCCCAATTTATCGAGCAACAACCTCTCTGAATGTATGGTTGAAAGGGTAATAAGTGGTACAGTTTAATTTGCATTTTATAGAATTATTGTTGAATTGGCCGATTACTTAGACATATTTATTTCTTATCTAAGACTTTAATAAAGTGGCAAATCCCAACTGTGATAGCTATCACATACAGACAACCAAATTTGATTCTATCCTTCATATAAAGTCCTTTAAACCGAACCGCGTGTAAAGAGTCCAGTTAATATTGGAAAACCCATTTCAAGAGATGAGGGCAATACACAATACATTGCCATCCATTATCACTTATCACGCCGCAGGTCGTGGCTTCGATTCCCACCCAAGAAAGATATTTGTGTGCATGGACATGTCTGTTTGACCTGCGACTGGGTGTTATTATCCATATAAGTATGTATTTACAATATCAAAATACCTATTATATGTAGTATATCAGTTATCTGGTTTCCATAGTACAAGCTCTGCTTAGTTTGGGATCAGATGAAAGTGTGTGAATCCCAGGATATTGTTTTTCTCCTTTTCTTCACGAATATTATTTTCGGTTAATAATAATACTCACAGGCTTACGCCAAGTCAATATCAAGTTAAATTTTATCCTACTAATATTATAAACGCGAAAGTTTGTAAGTATGGATGGATGGATGTTTGTTACTCTTTAACGTAAAAACTACTGAATAGATTTTAATGAAACTTTACTATAATATAGCTTACACATCAGAATAACACATAGGCTATCTATATATATAAATTAATGCCACTTTTCGTTGTAATGTTGTAACTCAACAACACCTTTACCGATTTGGCTAATTTTGGTCTTGAATTATTCGTGGAAGTCCAGGGAAGGTTAGTACGCAGAGAAAATTTTAAAAAGTCTTGAAATAATGTAAAATCAACATCTTTCTATACTCCCATATACAAACAATTTGTACTAATGCTTAAAAGCGTAGCGAAGCACGTACCGGGCCGCTAGTAATTTATAAAGATATTGTGTGAATTATCCAAAATATGACGATAAGTGTCAAGTAAGTAGGAAAAATCTACCATCTGCGAGCTATTCTGGTGTGCACTGCCAAAACCGCTAGAGTACACATCCTACTAATATTATAAATGCGCAAGTTTGTGAGTATAGATGTATGTTTGTTACTCTTTTACGCCAATACTTCTTTAACGCGGGTGAAACCATGGGACACAGCTAGTTGTTTATATGTATGTTTAACTGGAGTTGAGTATGTTCTGATAAGCAACACTAGGACTTGGAGAGGCCACAGTTCTGCAGTAGATTGGACATATCTGCGGAATATGATGAGAAACTTGTTAAAGCGAAAATAAGTCAGTCCACCAAAACATTTTTTTTTTATTTTTATTTATTAACATCAGGTTTACCCACAGCTTGCGCATACAATATATATCTTATGAATAATTTTTTAACAAATTAGACTTACACACTAGCCAATTATGGGTTAACCAACATTCTCCAAATCTAGACGAATAATCGGCACTTGAGATTATTTAGACTATAGAACAATGAAATCGCTACGACGAGTTAACGGTAGTTTTGAGTGACTTCAAGATTTTGGACTTGAAACAATTTAAGGAATCATGGTGTATGTCGGCATCCGGTACATTAACATTGCTACACTGTAATAGAACAAATAACTTTGCTATTAAGATTGCATCATGTGTAATGATATATTATTATACACTTTGTTTGTGTGACCATTTAATTAAACAAACAAACTTCTGACCTTCTGTTAATGTACATATTTATGTCTTTTATTGCTCCAGATATTATACACTGCTTGTTGATGTGTTTATGCTAGTTGGTATTGTGTTAAATTTACATTAATTAATAATAATATTAGTTATAAAATATTATTTTCAGCTGAATAAGCTGTATCTACTTAAAGACATCAAAATAATTATATATGTAATGTGTCTGAATTAATATTGCGTAGTTAAATCAAGCCATTTAATAGTTCCATTTTAATTCAAAACTATCAGCCTGATATTTTTTTTTTCAAATTCAAATTCAAAATTCTTTATTTTCTCTTCACAAAAAAATTCAGGCTCTAATTAAAACAAATACATCTTAATTATGGTTGGGGTACTAAGTTAGAACCTAAATTTGTGAGAGACTGGTGCCTATTGTAGATTTTGGAGATACGTGAATTACAGGTCACCAGGCCCACCACGCGGTCAACTTGCTAACATGACAACATTGAGTCCAAAGTATCTTTACACTACATGAAGAGTTGTATATTTCTATTGTTAATGAAAATATACTTTTGATTTTATAAACAAAAAAAGAAACAAATAAATTAATAACCAAATGAGATATGGTCCACTGCTGGACATAGGCCTACCCCAAAGGTTTCCGCAACATTGCCATTTGGGGGGATTGCCATAGTCACCAAGTTAGGTGATAGTCAGTACACAGGTGACAGTGTTGCCTGACTACCACCTGTACCCCTTACTCGCATTTTGACACTCACGGGATGTAATGGGGTGGCCATATTATTCTTTCCGGGAAGGGAACTAAATGGGAGTCAAACTTCTTAAAAATATAATGTGTTGGTAAGGGATCAGATAAGAAATATAAAATTATAAAAAAGAGCTAACAGGACTACTACTCCCTCTAACTCACCGCTGCAACTCCTGTAAGCAGCAATCACACATTGAAATCGACTGAGCGGTGAGGCTCAGGCATGTCCCGGGGAATCACTCAACTGTCTTGAATCCCACAACCAATAGAATCAAGCAGTTGGAAAAAAAATCCACTTCCCTCTAGAACAAACTGGGAGACAGAATAATAATATAATGAGGCTAGAGCCTCGTAAAACAATAAAATGGCAACTAGAGAAGCCAGCTGGAAAGCCATATAGAGAATTTTAAATGTCCTGACAAGTGAGATATTATACTTGAACTGTTTTATGAGAATTTTGCGGAAATTACTTGTACAACTGCTTCTATTTCATCGCAGAGTAGAGAAACTTAAATAAATAAAAAATATTGTGAGATTAATTTATCTATAACTAGCATTGTCCCTACCCTTTTGTCCCGCGTAATACTGGGTTAAAAGTTCGGGATAAATAGCTTTCTATTGGTGAAATATTTTTGTTTTTTTTTTTTTTTTCATTGGATCCAGAGATTACCCTTTACAACATCACAAACTCACAAAACCTCTTTATAATATTAGTATAGATAACTATGTTTATCAATTGTCTGGTGGTCAGAGTGCAGCCAGTGCAGGCTCTGGCTAGAGCAGATGGCAGTGTATTAGTTGTCCCAAGATATTTATTATTATTATTTATTATAGCAGTTACTCTAGAAAATAGGATATAAAATAGTTCATTTTAATGTCTTGGTGCATTTAAAAAATACATATATATACCTATACAATATCTATCCGCTGATTTACATATTTGTCTTTACTATAGGTCAGAAAGATGTCCACAGCTGAACAAAGGCCTGCCCAAATTTCCACATTGTAGTTTTGGAAATATAACTAAATAGAGGCTTTGGCTATTTGGGACCATTAATATTCCATATGTGTAAAAATAAATTGTCAATAAACATGTTACATGAAAATTAATCATTTTTAATTAATTTTCATTATTTTAATATGAAATTATGGAAATTGTGATGTTCTTGTATTACGAAGCCTAAATCTCCTGAGGGATATTTAAGTGCCATACTGTTTGCTTTAAAAAAGATTTTTTTTGATAGTGCTTGATGGCGCTGCAGCTATGACAGTCACGTTCGAGTGCCGCACCGGACCACTATTTCTGTCACCCATAAATAGTTGTTCTGAGTCTGGATGTAATTTGTGTCCATCTATTATATATTTGTAAAGTACCCCAGGCCGCAACACAGGGCTTAAATTCCCTAGAGCAGGCAGTGTCTTAAAAAAAATGCTACTAAATATGTATGTAATTTTAACTTAGGGAATAAAACTTTTGGAAATGTTAGAAAATAATGTTTTTATTTCAAAGGTGTACATTAACTCAATTATTTATGTTATATGGCATAACATAAATAGTGGATGCCTCGCACATTCAGATATTATTAAAGTTCTTTTTCTACACTATGTTAAGAATCATAAGCAAATTATTTCTTTCTTTCAAATTAGGCTTTTAAGTTGCTTGGACTGTTTAAAAAAAAGTATCGAATACTCCCTTGCCTACCAACATACCTATAAGAAAATTTTAAAAAAATAATCAGATACTTACGGGATAATTCTTGAGGTCAAGCTCCACACTTTCAACTTTGTCTGTGGATATCCCCACACTCCCCGGCGCACAGTATACTTGTCGCACAAACGGCGAGTCGGCCAACTTCCAGCACAGCGCGTGTTCTCGACCGCCACCGCCGATCACCAGAACATTGCCACCAGACATACTTCAACCTTGTTTACTAGGATAAGTCCTAGCCTAAATCACGTGTAGAGTTTACAAAAGAATATACCTTTACATATAAAACTATACTATCATCTATTTCTCATTTAGAAAACTAACTTAAATACGAGTTTAAACAACAACGCAATAATATAATTAACAAATAAAACTTTTTATTTTCTTATGAACCGCCGTCTGTGACACGCGCAAACTTTTAAATGAGTGACATTTACTATTTAGTGTGGAGCTGACGTTTCGTCTGATTACGGTATGCCCGACTGTTCTAGTGATGCCACACAGCAATAAATATCGATACTTACCAATCCATTCGCAAAAGCACCCGTTCGCCAATTTAATGCTACGGTCTTTTACTATTGTGTCTAGGATGACGTTAATTTAATAATACAAACAAACTATATTTTTATTAGTCAGGATGCTGAAGAATGAAAAGTCCTGAATTGCTCTGATAGATACCTAGTGATCGAATGGACGACGGATTTGGATTTGGATTATCGTTGAATTCACTATATTTTTTATTTATTTGTCCTACTTACACATAATTATTATCATTTAAAACTAAAATATTACTATATTTTTGCTAAACCTAACGGTAAATGTATAAGAACTGCCAGACGTCGAGAATGCATTCTTTCAGCGGTCGAACCTTAATTGTTGTTTTTTTTTTATTATTTAATGTTCCATATTTCATGACAATGGGAAAAACAATTTTGATAAATATTCTTCTTTCTTCATCGTATGGGCAGTGGTTACCTTGGTGTAAGAGTTGCGTAAGCCATATCTTAGCATGAGCTGTGTGGTGATGGCATTAAGAATATCGCCACCCCCTCTCATCCCGTGGGGGACGTAGAAGTCATCCCGAGGGAATATATACCAGAGAATGGGCAGCAGCGTTCTCCTGAGTACCAATGTCTACCCTGCTGCGATCACCAACCCGTTTGCCAAGCGTGGCGATTATAGCAACTCCCCTCAAATGAAGGACACAATTAAACCGCGGCCCCCAGTCCCCGGCAGCCCTGCTATTCCCAGCCGTGGTTACGGTAGGGCAGGGGGTGCTAAGAATCCCCGGCAGATTCCACGTTACCAAAACCGATGACCTCTAGCCCTGGCAACGTACAACACACGCACACTGTGGACCGACGAGAAGATGATTGAACTAGAGGAAGGATTGAGCAGGTTACATTGGGACATAATAGGATTATCTGAAGTCCAAAGAGAGGGGGAAGACACGATAATCCTGAAATCCGGGAATCTGCTCTATTTCCGGGAGGGTGACCTACTGTCCCAAGGTGGCGTTGGTTTCATAATCCACAAGTCCCTCGTCTACAACATAGTGAAAATCGAGAGTGTGTCGACTAGGGTTGCGTACCTTATACTCAGAATTACCAAGTGGTATTCGTTGAAGGTCATACAGGTTTACGCGCCGACTTTGACGCACTCTGACGATAAGGTTGAGGTCATGTATGAGGACATTTCTAGAGTCAAACATACCTCTAACACTTATTTCACTGTGGTCATGGGGGACTTTAACGCGAAGCTGAGTAAACGATTCGGGAATGAGCTGAGAGTGGGGCAATTTGTAACTGGAGACTGGAATCCCCGGGGCCAAATATTGGCCGAGTTCATGGAGAAGGAGGGACTATTTACGATGAACTCCTTTTTCAAGAAGTTGGAAAACCGCAAATAGACCTGGGTAAGCCCCGATGGTAAAACAAAAAACGAGATAGACTTTATCTTGTCGACGAGTAGACAGATGTTCAATGACGTCTCAGTGAACAATACGGTTAAAACTGGGAGCGATCACAGACTGGTGAAAGGCTCATTGAACCTGAATGTCAAGCTCCAAAGGTCCCGACTGATAAAGTCTACGCTTCGACCTCTAACCATCCACATCCAAAACCCCGAACCCTTTTAGCTCGAACTGCAAAACCGTTTCGAATGCCTAGCAGATTGCGAGGAAGTGGACTTATACCACGACAGGCTCGTAGAAGCTGTCCATACGGCTGGGTCCAAGGTCTTCAAGGCCCACCGTACAAACAGACAGAAAAAGATCCCGGACTATACCCTGCAGCTTATGGACGAACGGAAAGACGGAAAATGGTTCTGACATCCCCTGATGATGCTACCAGATACCAGCAGCTCAACAGACAGATCTCAAAGTCTTTGACTCGCGACACGCGCCAATTTAATACAAATTGTATTAAAGAAGCCATTGAAAGGAACAAAGGCTCTAACGTATTTGCAAGAGAACTGTCTGTTGGACAGCGCCAACTGAAGAAGCTGAAGACTGAGGATGGCAGAATCGTCTCGTCTAGACCTGAGTTGCTAGGAGAGATCGAGAGGTTCTACGGACAGCTGTATACGAAAACCCAGTCACCTGTCGATAGTTCTGCCTCAGATCCAAGAGCACGATTAACCCGATACTTCAGCCTGTGCGAGATTAGAATGGCTCTCGAACAGCTTAAGAACAACATGGCTCCTGGTGATGATGGAGGTATGGCAGAGCTTCTAAAGGTGGGTGGCACAGCAATCCTACGGCCCTTCAGAAGTTATTTAACTCAGTCATACTAGTAGGTCAACGCCACAAGCATGGCACAGGGGTGTGGTGGTGCTCTTCTTCAAAAAGGACGATAAAAGCCTCTTGAAGAATTACAGACCCGTCTCGCTGCTGAGCCATGTATACAAGTTGTTGTCGAGAGTCAATACAAATCGTCTCACACGAAGAATTGACGACTTCCAGCCTCCCGAACAAGCCGGTTTCCGTGAAGGCTTAAGTACCATAGGCCACATAAATACGCTGCGGCAGGCTATACAGAAGACCGAAGAGTATAACCAGCCATTATGCTTAAACTTGGGCCGTACTGAGGTCCCTCCAAAGGTGCCAAATCGACTACCGGTATATCGAGGTTTTAAAGTGTTTGTATGACAATGCCACTATGTCAGTGCGACTCCACGGTCAGAACTCGAAACCTATCCACTTGCAGCGAGGTGTGAAACAGGAAGATGTTATATCTCCGAAATTGCTCACCACTGCATTGGAAGATGTCTTCAAGCTTCTGGACTGGAAAGGCTTTGGCATCAATGTCAATGGCGAGTACATCACCCACCTTCGATTTGCCGACAATAAAGTAGTCATGGCTGAGACCCTTGACGACCTCGGTACAATGCTCGTTGGCCTCAGCAGTCTCTCAACAAGTGGGTCTGAAAATGAACATGGATAAGACGAAAATCATGTCGAACGTCCATGTTGCACCCACTCTAGTTAAGTTTGGAGCCTCTGCACTCGAAGTTGTAGAGAACTATATTTACCAAGGACAGACCATTCAGCTAGGTAGGTTCAACTTCGAGAAGGAGGTCAATCGTAGAATCCAACTCGGCTGGGCAGTGTTCGGGAAGCTACGTAATATCTTCTCGTCCCAAATACCGCAGTGTCTCAAGTCGAAAGTCTTCGACCAGTGGGTGTTGCCAGTGATGACTTACGGATCAGAGCCGTGGTCGCTAACTATGGGCCTTATCAGGCGGCTCAAGGTCACCCAAAGAGCAATGGAAAGGGCTATGCTTGGAGTTACACTGCGAGATCGAATCGGAGATGTTGAGATCCGCAGGCGAACCAAACTAACCGACATAGCCGTAAGAATTTCCAAGCTGAAGTGGCAGTGGGCAGGGCACATAGCTCGTAGAGCCGACGGCCACTAGGGCAGAAAGGTTCTCGAGTGGCGACCACGAACCGGAAGACGTAGCGTGGGGTGGCCCCGTACAAGATGGAGCGATGATCTTGTGCAGGTCGCTGGAAATTGCTGGATGCGGATAGCGTAAGACCGGCAATTGTGGAGATCTTGATAGCTCTGGAGGCTGATATGATGATGATCATGATGATCCATGGACTGACCGCGTGCCTAGGTGCTTTACCTCACCGATCACTTACGGGCACTTACGCTTCGGTCAATATTGGTATGATGATATAACTGTTTAATATTAAGTGACTAAGCAGCACTAATAGTAAATGAAGTATGATAAAACAGCTAAACAGCGATTGGCTCACAAACATTACATGCAGAAGTTTTCTCCAAGACCTAAATTTCACCGTTAAATGCAGCCAAATTTCTGAAGTTTTTTTTTGTGTTGGGTGCCTCTTAACTACCTACAGGCCATAATAATACTGTTTATTATGGCCGGTACTACTCTATTAGCTATACCTTAAGCTTTGCTTACAAATTTAATTTACCCATATATATATAATATCTTATTTTAATTTATGCAATAACTCGTAAGGAAGGAAGAAGGTTAACTCTACTGTAATAAAAACCAAAAAAAAATTAAGGTATGCTACTGGTACCGGAGTCCTAAACAGCCTAAAGTTGGTATCGATTACTATCGATACACTGGTACGAAGAAATGCAAAATGTTATGAGTTATTTAGATACGTGAAAAATATGTCTTCCGCTTTATCTTATCAAAATAAGGGTCAAACTTTTCTGTAGACAGTTAATATTGCATCATTATCATCATTTGAGAATATATCCATGTCATCATCGTGAGGTGGATAAGGGCAAACACGTAACCTAAAAACAATATTTATAATATTTGCGTGAAATTTGGTGGATATTGCAATTGGTATATTTATACTGTAAATCATGGGGTCCGCGGTCCCGGGTTAGATGACTTGGCTGAACTACAACCATTTTTCCGGTAAGGAATTCTTTAGGTAGGTAGTAGTTGTGATCCTATGCCTCGCAAAACATTTTAACGGACAAACAGCAACCCTCTAACGGTGATCTATCTCAGGTTGGTCAAATGGTATTCGCATCGCATATATATATGGCCTTTGCTCCTGTTACAGACGATTTACGGCGCATTGTCTGAAAGGCATTTCTTTTGGTGGCTAAACAAACCGATGCGAGAGCGACATAACCTGCCGCAGGCCTGACAAGAGAATTTTGCGGTGGTTGGTGCCGAGCCGCTTTCATCGCATAGAGCATAGAGATTAGATAAATAATTAGATTCCTATTAAAACATAAATGTGATTAATGGGCCAAGTTCGGTAACTTTCCTTGGAAATAATGAGGCAGTTGATGTATATATATTATTTATTCTCTTTTTAACGCCCACACTTAGGAAATAAATCACTGAGTGGGTACTATACAAACATATTTAACGGCCACAAAGTACATCCACACTCAAAACTACTACTTATGGGTCACACAAATAGTTGTCCTGTGCGGGAATCGAACCCGGGAAACGAAATGACGCGGTGACTGTCTTAACCGCTGCGCCACACTTGCAGTCAAGGTCAAGAATTATACATGTGGCGAACAACGTCTAACATTATAGTGGGAAAAACTTATGAATAACATAATAAACAACATAAACAAAACTCCTCCTCCTCCTTGAGAACCTCTTCCTTTTGAAGTCGGTTAATTACGTTTTGTTTGCCTCCCCATATTTGGGAAGCATGGGATTGCATGGGAAGTATAAGAAATTGTAATGTGTATTTTGCATGTTGATATGTTACACGATGTACAGCTTCATAGACAAATAAGCTCCTATAAGTTATAGTTAATAAGTTACGTCCACTATTTAATTTTATGTTACCGAACTTGGCTGTCTCACTACAATGTATATATAGATACAGTCCACAAACTTATCTGGCCCGCTGGCAGCGTCGCTGTTATCGCATTTAGTGTTGCTAATAACTATTTTTTGCAATAAAGTGGGTAAAAATAATAGGTATGCACATCGTAACGTAAATATTACTTCACTAAAAAGCAAACAAATACTGTCATTACAAATATTTATATTTTTATATAATAATTATGATTTAGGTACATAAAATGTATGCTGAGTGTCCTCTAACGGGGATACTCCAGGTATTATTATGTCACCGCAATTGTTTAATTCAGAAGTCATTACATCATCGTCATAATCACTGCTTTCACTTTCACTATCATTACCTAATTGATTGATGAAAGGCTCGTCTAAGTATCCATCCCTTTTTCGATACTCATTTTCAATATTTTTTACATGACTGCAATGCTTTTGCCATTCATTGACTGTTATTTTATCAAAAGCTTCTGCAATCAATGTAGGCATTTCAGAATTCGATCTACCAATATTCTGATCTGCTATAAATATTTGCATCTGCTTGCTCTTTTTCTTTCACAAGTTTTCTTACAAATCACTCCCCGGTACCTACAATGGAAATAGCAAAAATTAAATAAATAATTAATATTTTAAAATAAATAAATTCAAAGTGCGAGGGGGGAGTTTCGTATTTTTTCAGAAGCTGACAACACTAACCTGTAGCAGCCAAAGATATTATTATAATATCTTTGGTAGCACTGGTACCAAAGATATTCCAGGCACCGATTATACCCTCCAATAAGTTGTATGAACGCGTAGCTGCTGCTACCGTAGCAGCAGCTACGCGTTCATACAACTTATTGAAGGGTATAATCGGTGCCTGGAAGTGTTTTTCTTCATTCATATAATTCAATACTTGTAATATAACGTTCCTCGCATCACTTTTTAAAGCTTTCGGCATTTTTCACAATTAAAAACCACAAAAAGAAAAATAAATACGCGCAACAAACAATCAATGGCAGAAATGTCAGCGAATAACAGCCGATTGACATTTCCAACTGGCGTCGTTAGTTCTACTTTTGGCCACCGGGCCAGATAAGTTTGTAGAACTATAAGATAGAGGTACGCTCTTTTTCTTCTTCGTATTATTTAGCTCCATGGTTCCGACCCTTCCGTCAGTGAGCAAAGAGATAGAGTATGTAATAACAAACTACTGCCGCGGATGCGCCCGTCCGGCCACATCGCCGTAGTCCACCCTTTTGAAAATTTACCCTGTTATCTCTAATATATAAACTTCTCGTGTCACAATGTTAGATACCTTACTTCTCCGAAACGGCTTTACTGATTATGACCAAATTTTATATGCATATTCAGTAGATCTAAGAATCGGCTACTATCTATTTTTCATACCCTTAAGTGATAAGGGTGTTTCACCCTTAACATTTCTTTTTATTTTTGGACACTTTTTTTTTGTTTTTATTTTTCTATAATGTGGCAACAAAAATACGTAGAACCCTACATTTTTACCCTTTTATCATCAACCCCTATTTGTTATAGCCATTTTAGTAATTAAATCATTTTTCATCCCGCTCGATAACTGATCAATTATTGTCTTTTTTGTAAATGTTTTTCACTCTATTTCGATTACATTTTCCCTATATATTACATAATTGGTGAATCTATACTTATATTATAAAGAGGCTAAGATTCATCATCATAATTTTATTTATCCCGAACTATTAATCCGAAGTATTACACGGGACAAACGGGCAGGGACCAAAATATTTATAACGCGGAACGAAGTCCGCGGGCACTGCTATTTTTTTTATATATATATGTAACGTTCCATTTTTATAGACGCCTTTCGTAAAATGTTTGGATTACGTATAGTTTACAATTAATGAAAGTAATCGCCTAAGCCTTGGATTTATTTATTAATTATTATATTTGCAGTCTTTTACTATTATTGAATCAAACACTTTGTAATAAAAAAATATCTGTAGGTAGACTAAAAATTAATAGAATGAGTATGGAACGCATCAAAAATGGCGAATTTATTCGTTCTTGTCATATCGCTGTGATGCTTGCTCGCTGTATAAAAACTTGTATTTTGTTGCTGTAAAATGGCTGACACCGGACTGCGTATGAATTTTGCGGCTCTAAAGAGGGCAGATCCGTACGCCAGAGAAATAATCGACAGTGCTACCCACGTTGCACTTTATACATTCGAGGAGAACGAATGGGAGAAAACTAACATCGAGGGTGCTTTGTTTGTGTACAGTAGAAATGGTGAACCATACCATAGTTTAGTGATTATGAACAGATTGAGTACGAATAACCTAATCGAACCAGTGTCAAAAGGAATAGAATTGCAATTGAAGGAGCCTTTCCTATTGTATCGAAACGCTAAGTGTCGCATTTACGGCATATGGTTCTACGATAAAGACGAGTGCGTTAGAGTAGCTACGAAACTAAATTCTTTGATCAAAGATTCTGTTAAACAAGTACCTAACGAGAACATGGCGCAGAACGCTGTCTACAATGCGACGACGCCTTCGAGCGCGCCGGTTGACATCTTCAGCATGTTGAGCAAGGCGCAGGACGACTTCAATTCCAACAAAGGGATGGTGGCTAACAAGAATGAGTCCACAGGGTCGCGGGCGCCTGACATGACATCGCAGAGTGTCATGGACTTCTTCGCGAAAGCGGGGAGTGGAGCCGCAGCGCAAATGCCCGCGGTGTCGTCGCTGCCCTCCCCCGGTATCTTTGGGCCGCGACCCACGGACGCTCGCGAGGTCCCGCAGCTGCTGCAGAGGCTCATGAGCAACCCGGCGCATTCCGTTGAGCACATCGAGAAACAGCAGCGCTCTGTGACGCCACAAGAGGCCCAAACGTCTAATGGCAACTTGAATTTAGACTTGGGAATGAAACAGAACTGTGGGTTCCCTTTGAAGTCAACTCCCATTGAGAAACATACTCAACAGAGGATACCTGGCATGAAAAAGGGGCAACTAGAGGCAAGTGACACCAATGGCATAATTCCGCTAGAGAGTGAGTTAAATTTGATGCATATATCATCACCGAAACCTACATCTCCATTGGCTACATATCTCAATCAGTCACAGGATATCAGCCACACGGTAAGCTCTTTTAATGGTAGTAAAATGGAAGAGATAGGAAGTTATCCATTCATTGACTCTGTGACTGCGACTCAGCAGAAGCCGGCGCTGATGCCTCCAACCATGTTCACGGCGAGCACAGGAGGTGACATGCAGCCTTCCCCTGAGCCTCTCACTAGGAATCAACTACTTCAAGCTTTCAATTACCTGCTGAAACACGACACTGACTTTGTCAATAAATTGCATGAGGCTTATGTAAAATCCTTTTCAGAAAAGGCATTCTCTGTGTCATAAAGTTCATTCTTAGAAGAGTGACTGGTACCAACCGTCTCTGACATCTGAAGTGTAATATGTATAGCCGTAATTTGAATATAAACTGAAACAGTATAAACGGAATCTTTAAAATGTTGTGTAGATCCTCTAGTTTGGTAGTGACTCATTGTTTGGAGTACTTTTAAATAAGTTTTAAACCTTTGACTGTAATCTGTACAGAGAATGAATTTTAGTGACTATTATAGTTTGGACAGATCTTGAAAAGGTCCCTTAAGCCGCTATTTGTGATATTTATATTGGCCTCAGCTTAAGGTTTTATTCGAAATTAAATATATCAGAGCAGTCTGTACGTACAGTTTAGTTTTACATTGCAATATACATTATATGATTATGTACACTTTTAAAGACAATACATACTATGAATACTTTGACAAATAAGCTTTTTCTAAAATATATTTTACTGACATGATGTGTTACATTGAAACTTGTATTAGATAATTTTAAAAGTAAAACATATGTCTTATAATGTTAGAGGGACTGCAAAGAATTTGCTATATCTTTACGAGAATTGTTCTAATTCATTACATAATAGACATTTGTTTTTTTTTAGGTTTTGTTGTATGTTAAGTGTTTTTAATTCATGTAAAATTTTGTCAGTAGCCTAAAAGTAAGATTTGTCCCTAGCCTTTTTATATATAATTTTTCAGTAAAATTTTAGTATATGTATTGAATGTTATACAACTCTGAAGACTTTAATATACATTAGATACAGGGGAAATCAAATGATAATATTGCTATAAAATATTTTTCTTTAATGTTGTAAAATTTAGTCACTTTGTTTAGGGAGATAAAAAAAAATAATTTCTTAAGTTATATTTCTCCTAAGAATCAACTTTTTTAGGATGTTTAAGTGTGATAATAATTCACACCGACAAAAAAATATTTAAGTTAAAGAAATGTCTTGGAAGTGTGTAATTAACTTCCCAAGGGTCTAAGACCATAGTACCCTATACTTGCCATTTGCTCCTGAAATGGACAAATTCTTTGCCAAACTAAAGCAAACCATCTTCCAATTAATGTGGTCATAATTAATCAACAACCATATTGTGTTTATTAGTAAAAAGAGGTAATAAAAAAAAAGTTTAAATACCAAAAAAAATATCAACCACTGTGCTTTTTCATCAATGCTGAAATTGTAATAATAATTGTATTGCATCATCCGAAAAAAATATTTAGATGGCCATAGTTGTTGAGTCTTAATATAATTTTTGATAGTTTAGCTGTAAGGGAGCATATTAATTTGATAAATGTTTTGATGATAACTAATTGTGGCCTATACAATGTTTTATTCTGTACATATAAGTTTGATCATAAAACAGTATAATTAATTGAAATGCTCCCAGTCTCATATCCTGTTTTTATCCAATGTAGTTCTGATTGTATGTTTTTGACAATTTTCAGTTTTTATCATTCAAATAGTCTCAAATTAAAGGGTTCATCAAAGTTACTTGGTAATTTTATTTCTACCTATTATCTTTTTTTGGGTCCTAAATTAATTAGTAATAATAAAGAAGCCATTAAAAAGTGGGGCATGGTTATCATCAGACTGACATTGTCCACCGCTGGACATAGGTATCTGATAATTATTTATTATTATGTTATTTATTTATTAACTCTTTCGAATAAAATGTTTACTTTAGACATTGTCTCACAAAACTGTAGGGTGTCCCAACAATGCCATGGAGGGGTTTGTGATTGTCACCATGCTGGGCATGCAAGTTGGCGACCAGAGTTAGATGATAGCTATTACATAGGTGGTGCTGCTGCCCGACAGTCATGATCTGTATCCCTTAGAACACTCATTCGAGCATAGAGTTTACATTTGACGGCCTCTTGGTCTAGGGGACCCTGACCCTGACCCTGGCGTATCGCCAGCCAGTGGTTATGGTTTCAATTCCGACCTGGGACATAGCTTTATGTGATTAAATTTATCTATAATATGTATGTGAGAAATATATAAGGATGAATTTCCCAAATGACTTTTGTCTCCAATTAAAGTAGTATTTGAAAAAATTAATATTGTTCTGAATTATTTTTTTTGTATTCAATAGGTAGTTATTGGGTTGTGGCAAAAATATAATTTGCCTAGGACTATATGAACCTATAAAAATAAATACATAAACCTCAATTTTTTTCAAATCTGTCTGTCACTCTACGTTTTTAACAAACAAAAAAGCTTATACAGTAATAAAAATAACTATATAACTTATAACATTTCATAGAATATTAGTTTTATTAATAATATATAACATATTTTATTACATAATTAACGATTATTATTACTGAGAGGCACTAACGTACTTGTCCTGCAAAATGTTCTCATATTGCTGGACAAAAGTAATTTAAAACTAACTTTCTCGACCTAGTCCGACAATTTTACCCCAATTTTGTTTCCCTTATGAGTGTGTGCTAGTGCGCAGTCAGGACCAGGGTCCGGACAACCCCGCTTAAGAGACCGCCGTTCGAAAGGGTAACCCGTTCATTGGGTAACTCGTATCGCAGTGATACCTTTTGATCGACTTACAGCCTCAAAACCCAGTGAACCCTTTCACACCTTTTTATGGTAACCACGGAATGGGGTTAACCCTTTCAATAACTTAAGTGCTTGAATCGGTTACCTTTTCGAAAAGGTTTTATTCGTGTTACCCTGAATTACCTAATCAACTTAGCAGCGTGTAGATGGGAGTAGGTATTAGGAACCGTCCGGATACTCGTTGAACGGGTTTTTGAAGGGATTTTTTAAGAGCTTAAAAAATAAACCCTATGTTACAAGTTACACCTTCGAACGGGTGTAATAAACCGCTTTCGAAGGCGTTACCCTTTCAATACCCTGTAACAGGGTAAGCCATTCCAACCCAAGACATTATAATATGCACTCTTTCGCATCGAAATTGGTTTGGTTATTGTATAACCAACACGTATGTGACGTACGTCATATCTAATAGTAATAATTTTGTATTTATGATTTTAAAGTTCAATTTTGATTGTCGCTAAACACAGTAATATTAAATTTTTCGTGTCTGTTCTTGTTTTTTGTCATCATTTCGTTTAATTTGGAACTCAGTAGGAAGGAAATACGGAATTAAATAAAAGCAATTTACCAGTTCTTTTGTTTAAGCATGTGTTACACTTCGTTGTTCTAGTGGTAGCGTGTTCAACCGTAGATAACGAGGTCCTGGGTTCAAATCCCTGGGTTCAAATGTCTATGGGATTTATCTGTAAAAAGAAAAATGTATTATTGTATCTACTTGTGCCTCGGAGAGCACGTAAAACCGTCGATTCTGTCCCTGAACTCTTTCTGGTCGTGTCGCTAGTCGTCCCATCGGATAATAAGAGTGATGGAATAGATAGTGCCCCTGTGTTTGCACACACACTTGTGGTATGTTCCGACTGATTGAGACTGGGTGCTGTGGCCGAATTTAGGCTAGGAGGATATAATCATATTATAAAAAAATAATTTAATTCTCATTCTGTTAATGAAATGAAATAAAATTTATTCAGCACTTGGGTATTAACATACACTCGGTTATACATATACGCGGTTAAAATGAAACCGCGGAGGCGTGGCGGCGTACACGCTTTATTGAATAGATGCATCATTATCATCGCCATCATCATATCAGCCGAAGTACGTCCACTGCTGGGCAAAGTCCATTGCTAGACGTCCATTGCTTACTAAAGACATTCCACAACTGCAGATCCTGCGTTACCCGCACCCAGCGGTTGTCATCGACCCTCGCAAGATCATCGGTCCCACGGCCCACGCTGCGTTTTCCGGTTCATGGTCGCCACTTGAGAAACTTTCTGCCCCAGCGGCCGTAGATTCTGCGAGCTATGTGCCTTGCCCACCGCCACTTTTGCTTGGCAATCATTCAAGCTATGTCGGTTATTTTGATTTGCCTCTCGTGGTTGGATCTTGAGATTTGTGATTTAATCTCGGAGGGAAACTCCGAGCATGGCGCTCTCCATTGCTCTATGGGTAACCCGGAGCCGTCTATAAGCCCCGTAGTGAGCGGCCACGTCTCGGTTCCCTAATTCATTACGGGCAACACATAGTAATCGAAGGATTTTGATTGGTACTACCATTACTACTACTTTCCGTGAGCTTCTCTTGGCGTCTGATGGAGGGAGCCCCGGGAAGCTTATGCGCCAAGTCCCAGATGGTATGATGGTTCCACACGTACCCTGGGAGGGCTATGGATTTTATTTTTTATTTATTGCGACAGAAAACATACGTTACAGTATTTCTAGCAGATTATATGGTAACTTAAATTAAATAAACGTTTAACCCACACTAATGTCCGCAGTGGATTGTCCTCCTTATTTG
Organism: Pseudoips prasinana; assembly: GCA_951640165.1. Classification (NCBI taxonomy): domain Eukaryota; kingdom Metazoa; phylum Arthropoda; class Insecta; order Lepidoptera; family Nolidae; genus Pseudoips; species Pseudoips prasinana. The sequence continues at coordinate 7,140,409 of OX621259.1, read as the reverse complement.
CCGACTCCTACCAGTCCGGCACAGCAACTGCGCCATAAACAGGTCGCTGTCATCTCGGAGCTGGTAGCAATTGACGGCAGCAGAGGACAATTCTTTGACTGCCGCCGCAGCTCCGACGGGGAGTTGGGCTAGCGGTTGCCGCCGCCCCGACGCCTCCTCCGTCTGCGAGCAGGATCAGCTCTCTCCCGCTCCCGCTCGGCGGCCTCCTTTTGGAGCATGACTGCCTCACAAAAGGAGACCATGGCGTGGCATTTGGAGGAGTCACCCGCCAGCATCGCCCCTACGAGTGCCGACAGGGACAGATCCCGACCGATCTCTACGACCAAGACTTGCCTTTCGGCCTCCCAGGCCGGGCACTCAGCAAGAGTGTGTTGGGCAGATTCGAAGTCGCTCCCGCAGTGGTGACAGTATGTCGTCGCTTCTCGGCCGATCCGGTTCAGATACTCACTGAAACACCCGTATCCGGTGAGTATCTGAGTCAGTCTGAGGCCTGTGTGGTAAGGAGGAGTGGTTGCGTAGTTGACACAACCACTCCTACTTCCCACCCAGGCCTTGAGGTGAGGGTGGCACCGACGGCACGCTGGCGCGCATTTAGGCGTAACTCTAGCCGTGCGCGCCAGTGCACTAATACGTGCCGGTAGATATCCCGTCGGTACTCAATGAACCTCTGTTCTGGCGCCCTCCCGTTCTCGCGTCCGCCAACGCGAGTTCGGTGAAAACCACCGCGTTTACCGCCTCCCTAGTGGGATGGTCTGTCCTAGGTATAGTTAGCTCTCCACAACCTCGAGTGCAGAGTCCCTTACCTTATCTTGAATGCCTGCAATATGAATGTTCGACATGATATTCGTCTTATCCATGTTAATTTTCTGACCCACTAGTAGAGAGATCCTGCTGAGGTTTTCGAGTCGTGTACCGAGGTCTTCCAATGTTTCAGCCATGATTACTATGTCGGCAAATCGAAGGTGAGGGATGTATTCGCCATTGAAATTGATGCCAAAGCCTTTTCAGTCCAGAAGCTTAAAGACATCTTCCAATGCAGTGATGAATACTTCCGGAGATGTAACATCTCCATGTCCGCTGCAATCGTATAGGTTGCGATTTCTGGTACTGGAATCAGACTGACATGTCAGCGTTCTCATACAAACACTTTAACACCTCGACATACCGGTAGTCAATTTGGAACCTTTAAAAAGATCAAAGTACATCCAGGTTTCGATACAATCAAACGCTAAGATTATGCTTAGCGTTTGATTGGATCGGCTGAATATATCCTCGGTCTTCTGTACAACTGGCCACCGCGTATGTATGTGGTATATCGTACTAAAACATTTTCGGTGACCGGCTAATTCAGGAGGGTGGTAGATTCATCATAACTCTCAAAAACAACTTGTAAACATGGCTCAGCAACATAATGGGTCTGTAATTCTTCAAAGGGTTTTTGTCGCCCTTATTCAAGAAAGCACCACCACACCAATATGAGCCATCATTATAACGTATACCTTTTAGTATAACGAAGTTAAATAACTTCTGAATAGCTCGTAGGATTGGTATATCTACCATCCGCCTTAAGAAGCTCTATTATTACTCTGTTACTTATCACCAGGAGCCTAACTGTTTTTAATTGTGTACACATAATATGTCATTTCCTTTTATACAATAATTATTTTATCGTCCTCATGTCAGCCAAAGTACGTCCACTGCTGGACAAAGGCCTCCCAAAAGAATGGGGGATATGCCATAATTCCCACGCTTGGCGGACGGGTCGGCGACAGAAAGTTGATGGCCACATGTTCACCGATAAACGCTGCTGCAGTTCTCTGGTAGGTATGCCCTCGGTCGATTTCTGCGCCCCCCGTGGGGTGAAATGGGGTGATGCTATTAAATGCCGTCACCACGTAGCAAAATATTATTATAATTATTTAACAAAATATAATCACACGATACATATTGTCACAATATTAAGATTAAAGTACTCGTAAGTCAGTAGTTTAAATAACACGTTAATTATTAGTTCGATTATTTGTAGTCACTAAACTTTAAATTTTTAATTATAAAAAGTCGTTCGTTCTTCAAATTTGTTGTATCTAAATAAAAGTAGTATTTTTTCATTTCATTTATTCATAAACAAGTAACTTGTATCTGAATGTACACAAAAACATAACATATTGACATAAAGCTAAAATAAATTACACATGAATTAAATTAACAACTTAAAACTTCATTCATTTACACAATACCTTTCAATTTTAAATCAAATACAATGAACAAAATTTAAAATTAATTTAAAAAAATACATTTTCAATAATAATAAAATGATTAATTAATTACAACATAGATTTAATTTTTATTAAATTAATATTTAGATCAATAAATCATAGTCAACAAAGGGCAATTAGAATATGACATAATAATATTAATAACGTTATATAAATATATAAAAAACCCAATAAAATTACAGTTCTTCTACAGCTTATAGACATTTATTCAATAGGAATTATTTTAGTTTTATTATAAATGCGCTAATGTATACAGTACTTTTTATGTCTTTAGGCAACCTGTTGAATAATTTTACAGACTGGTATCGTGGACTGTGTTTCACTATTCTTAAGTTATGTTGAGTCAGATTCTTCAAGTCCAATCTACGGGGGTACCTTTGTAGTCCTCTGACATGGCTTAACAACTGTTGCCTAATGGCTATGACCGGGACCAGACAGGGACGGCCAGACGGGATAGCTTAACGTAACGTAAACAGCTCATAAATTAAACCTCTTTGGCGGTCACCCATCTACGGACTGACCTCGAGCCGGTGAGAGCATCTGGCTATGAGCGTACTGGTAAGTGTAGTAACAGACGGTTTCACACTCAGGGTAGCTGCACTACTATATTCTTAGTACATTATTCATACAAGTCAAATAGAACGCATCCAAAAAAAAATTGTCAATCATCTAAATTATCGCCTTCGAAAACTCCCAATATCTTACCAACAAAGTATCAGCTCGCATGCCATGTTAACCCTCGAAGAACGACGCAAAGTATTAGACATGTGCCTGTTATATGACATCCTCAACGGACGCCTTGACTGCCCCGAGTTGCTGTCTCAAGTGACATTTGACACACCTCTCCGACGAACTCGTCACACTCCAATGTTGCACGTACCCCATCACGCTACGAAATATGCACAAAATAGTGTGCTTACACGAATTGCTCGAACACAATACAACCTTCAAAGAAATTGATATCTTTTCTTGTTTAAAAAAAACTTATAAATCCCAAATTATAAGCACCATAAAGAACAAACGACTAAGATCTAATAATCCTATTTGAATTTGTATATATTCAGTCTTACTTTAGAATGTATATTAATAAATTAAAATTAACTATGTATACTTACAACATTATATATACCTTTAAAATCATTGGGTGGACATCGATGTATCACATCACTTCATTTCTCGCAATTAATACCTACTTAATCGAGACTACCTACTGCATACATTAGCGTGCAGTAGTCTCACCACATCGATGTCTGATAAATGATTGGTGTCAGCATTATATTTTATGTCCGTTTTTTAGCCAACTATACTTTTAATTTATATCAATGACTTACCTTACTACGTAAGGGATAAGCATGAGATTGTGTTGTTTGCAGATGATACTTCCCTGACGTTCAAAATAAACCGACAATTAAGCAATTTTGACGATGTTAATGATGCAATCTCTAAAGTTGTTCATTGGTTTAATGCCAATAATCTTGTGCTTAATGATAAGAAAACTAAAGTCATTAAATTCACTACACCGAATGTGAAACAGGCGACAACCAATGTACAACTTAATGGAGCTAGGTTGGACCCTGTTGAATCAACTGTGTTCTTGGGTATCACTATTGACTCAAAGCTACAATGGAGCCCACAAATAGAAAAACTGTCCGGCAAATTAAGTTCTGCAGCATATGCAGTGAAAACTATTAGACGGCTGACTGATGTTGACACAGCTAGAATGGTTTATTTCAGTTATTTTCATAGTGTAATGTCCTATGGAATTCTTCTCTGGGGTAGCTCTGCTGACATTGACACCATATTTATATTGCAAAAAAGAGCTGTAAGAGCTATCTATAATCTTGGCCCGAGAGTGTCTCTAAGAGAAAAATTTAAAGAGGTCAACATTCTAACTGTACCATCTCAGTATATATATGAAAACTTACTATATGTGCATAAAAATATCGATTCCTTCTGTAAAAGGAGCGATACACATAATGTAAATACTAGATATAAGAATAATCTCATACTGCATACTACCCGTCTCCACAAAATAAGTAACTCTTTTATGGGGCAATGTATAAGATTCTATAACAAACTTCCCAATGATATTAGAGAATTGTCTACGAATAAGTTTAAAAGAATTATTAAAGCCAAATTGTGTAGCAGGGCATATTACAAAATTTCTGATTATTTAAGTGATAAAAGTGCTTGGGATGGAGTTGTTCTGAGTCAACACACATGATTGTAATTAATCTTAAGTATATTTTATTTTAAAAAAGGATTCCTACTGAGTTTTCTGGCAGTGTTTCTCAGTAGCTGCCACGTCATGCACTGCACGGTAGGGTAAAAAAAATATGACGATTCCACATAAATGTAAAATTTTTACGGAATAAAATTACTTTGACTTTGACTTTAATGTTACACTAAGGAAAACCTGTCATTGGCCTTCCCTTTATATTGTATCATGTAAATTGTGTCATTATCTGTATCGCTGTTGGTTTTCTTAACATATAAATAAAAATAAAAAAATCATACAGGATATATACAAGCCAGTATCATCAAAAAGTCTGTTAAATTAGACAAAACATCGCGCCTACCTAAAGGTACCAGGGCGCAGTTATAGAAACTGCCATAGGGCATTAAATACTCTTTGGCATAGGAAGCAGAAAAAGTTATTTAGGGCACTGTTTATATAATATAAGTAAGGCCATAGATATCATCATCATATCAGCCGTAAGACGTCCACTGCTGGACAAGTGCCTCCCCCAAAGATCTCCACAATTGCCGGTCTTGCGCTATTCGCATCCAGCGGTTTCCAGCGACCCGCAATATATCATCGCTCCATCTTGTAGAGGGCCTCCCCACGCTGCGCCTTCCGGTTCGTGATCACCATTCGTGAACCTTTCTGCACCAACGGTCGTCGGTTTACGAGCTATGTGCCCCACCCACTGCCACTTCAGCTTCGCAATTCATAATTCTAAACCATAGATATATGTACAGACGCCAGCACATCAAGCTACCCCAATCTGTCAAATTTCCCCAATTGAACGTGAACCTTATGCTTATGTGATAAAGTTGAAAATCTATAAAAGAACTTTGTCAGATTGGGGTAGTTAGATGTGCTGGCGTCTGTAATAGGTATACCAATTCATGAATTTATATAAAAATACATTTAGATTAAATGAGAGCTCTAGGCTCTGTGTGGCGTTTGAGAGGCAGAATACGAAATACTGACGAAGTTATGGCATTGTAGTCACAAAGTTTGAAAAAGGTCCAAACCATCTCTGCAGCATACCTACCTAAGGTATGCTGCAGAGATGGTTTGGGCATTTAGAAACGATGAAGGGAAGAAGATTGAAGTATACCTGGCCTGTGAGAATGGGGCAACCAGAAGGGGAAGACGTAGAATATTCTCTGACCAAATCGGAGACGTTCTCAAGAAAGACCAGGTCAATACCGGCGAGCATGTCTGAAGAATATAATGTATACAGTAAACGAGGCAAAAGATGTGTGCAAAAGTGACAAATGGTTATCCGTTGTGTCTACCTTCCTCTCTGGGAAACAGGTGTTTGGAGATTAGTGATATGAAATTTATAAAATTTAGAACAATAAATAGTACCTAGTCGGCGAGAGGATCATAATACGCTCACATGCAGTTGCTTTCACTACGGCACCGGTCTGTAATTGATCAGCGAGGTTGACCGTTAAAGTGTTTCTATTTCTGAGAGTGTTTCTCCATACTTTTAAGGGCACGTTAAGCTGTCGATCCTGATTGTAGTCGTTAGGACGTTCACGCCGATTTCCAATTGCCCACCATCAAGCATTGGATGAAGCATGCATCTCGACGTTTTGGCGTTTCAGCCAAGCACCATCTAAGTTCCTCGATCGAGACAGTCAAATGCATCCCGATTGTCCCATCCCGTAAGTACTGTCGCCCAAGAAACGTTTAAGACGATCCGGGCGGCAAGATCACCACCACATTATACACAAACCGATCGAAAGCATTGCGACCAACAGTGTCTTTCGTGACTCTTATTGACCTTTCTCTTCGATCACCAATCGGACGAGAGTTGCACTAAACTCCCTAAAACCAACGAACTTTCTTGTATCTCCACGTCAATAACCAGCCAGCGATGTCAATTGGGGTGCCTTCTGTTACGGGTACTTATATTGCTAAACGGCTCGTGCCCACGTGTATAATGAGGTCCTGAGTTCAAATCCCGGGTCGGGCCAAAAAGTGATTTTTCTGTTAAGAAAATTTCTCAGTATCAGCCCGAGGTTTGGGAGTTTGTGATATTAAGCCCCGCATTTCGGAGAGCCTGTAAAGCAGTCGGTCTTGCATGAATAACACAAGTTCATGTAGTTTACTTCCTCGATGATACGTGCATTTTTTGCAAGCACATTGGTTAGCGCTTAAGTTTCGAGTAAGGAAATTATATGGAGTCGTGGTTGACGTAGTGTTTCCTGTCGTATCGCTAGTCTAGGATTAAGTAAATTGAGACAGGCCGCCGTGACAGAAATCGGCCAGAAGGACAGTATTTTTACTACATCAGTGACTGATAACGATTAGGAGGACTTTATTTTATATCTTGGGACAACTAACATACTGATGCCGAACAGGTAGATCCTGTACTATGGCAACCAGACAACTGATAATCATACTTATATATTTCAAAATACATATTTTGCACGCCGCAGGTCGTGGGTTCGGTTTTTTTTTAAAGACCACCCCCGCACTAGGAAATCTCATCCCTGTGTCGCGGGGTACTTTACAAACATATAATAAACGGACACAGATTACATCCAGACTCAGAACAATGAGTCACAAAAATAGTTGTCCGGCGCAGGACTCGAACCCGCGACACGAAGCGGCGAGGCAACTTTCTTAGCCGCTGCGCCACACGTGCAGTCAACCAACAAATTCCCACCCAGGACAAATATTTGTGTGCATCAACATGTCTGTTTGTCCTGAGTCTGGGTGTAATCATCTGTATAAGTATGTATTTACAAAAGAAAGGTAGTATATGTATCAGTTATCTAGTTTCCATAGTACAATCTATGCGTAGTTTGGGATCAGATGGCTGTGTGTGAATAATGTCACAGTGTATTTGTTCTCCATACGGTACTACGATTTTACATTTTTAAATGTATTACGCCGTTTCCTCTATTTTAATTAATCATACTTGGCTACTACATCAGCCTTTATTATTCCTGTCTACGGCGTACCGCTACGCCAACAACTACGCCGTAACGCCTGCTACGGTGCTACATCCATAATACGTAGCACTGTGGCGTAGATATAAGCTTGGGCGGGCGGGCTACGGCGTCAGTCGCAGTTAACGGCCGCGGCGTAGCAACAGTTCCGGTGTTAACAGTGATTCAATTTGAAAGCAGGTATGTTCATTTGTTTTATAAGCTAATTAATCAGATAATTAATTAATCAAATAATTTAAATTTAATTGTGAATTCTATTATAATATCAACTATGCAGCATTAAAGTGAGCTTTGCAACTATTGCGCTTTTATATTGTGCGGGTGGAACTATTGCGTTATTTTTAACTGACTTTAAAATAAGGTATTGATCAATACGACTGTATGTATCTTTATTTTTATGTTGCTAAGTCAGAAGGAGTTATTGTTCAATACGACTGAATCATACGTTTTTTAAATGTTTGAGCGACAATTTTGTTATTGTTTGTTTGGCGATTTTGATAATTATATAATTAAAAAATTAATTAATATTCTGGTACTACTAAGAGTCTGCAACCTGATCCTTAACTAATCAAAGCCTTTACTGTTGTCTATAAATATATAAGTAACAGACAACTTCTTTATTTATCGTAAGGGTAGTGGTTACCCTGGTGTCAGAGTTGTTCAAGCCGTCCAGTAGGACTCTGACATGGTTTATCAACTGTTCTCCAACAGACAGCTTGACTTGCCGTCCGAAGCACGGAGACGCTCAAAATTTAAACCATTTTAACAGTCACCCGTCTATGGACTGACCGCGTACCTTGGTGCTTTACCTTGCGATCGCTTACGGACTGGTGTGAAACTGGCTGTGTGAGTGCTGACCAGACAAGTGATAAACATACTTATATATTTTTAAATATTTATATTGTAGATTAATTAAACCCAGACAGAACCAATAATCGTACTCATCATACAAAGATTCGTCCTGGGATCTATTAAGCTAGAAGGGTAGAACCCACACTCAACTATACATATAATAATGGGTGCGGATCGAACCCACGCCTTGGCTTACTTAGTCAGGGTGAGTAGAGAAATTCGAAGAGAGAGTCTTGTCTCATATTAATTTTGTTCAAATGAGTTTACATTTATGTAAAGAAAAGATAAAAAAGTTTAAGTCAGTCAGTAAAAGAAAAGATATTTGTAAATGCAATAATTATCATCTACATTACATCTGCGCTATTGTTTGATTGTTCGCTGATATTTTAAAAATACTAACCGTATCCGCCATACGCTTCGCGTAATGCTACGTGATGAAAATGAAAATCTAAAAATGATGTGTGCATGTTATACCAATCGCTACTAAACTTAACAGGATCATCCTCTGCGCTAATAAGAAGATTGTCTGAAAATTGTATCAAAATCAGTACATCCTTTTTGGAGTTCATTGGGAACAAACATACATTTTTAATTATCTTTTTATTTTACGCTGTGTTAAATAACCTGTACCCATTCGAATTTCATCAAAATCGATTAGCCGTTTTGGAGAAAAAATCTCATTTTTGTATGGAAAAGGTAAATAATAATATTATGTTGATCCATCGCTTCAAACTGCACAGGGATTATACAAAGATTGTCAGAAAATGTCATCAAATTCACTCCATCCGTTTTGAGGTTTGCAAGGGAGTATACATACAAACATTAACTTCAAATAAAGAAATAAAACAGACTACTCATAGCTTAAAAAAATATACAGTCTGGCTTGTTGATCTAGTGGTTAGTCACACTGACTACTAAACCAGTCTGGGTTTGATCCCCACCCAGGCAAAATCATTGTGCCATGAACTACGTAGTACAAAATTTTACCATTGTTCGCATTTTTTATTAATTATGGCGAATTGTGTAGAAAAAGTAAAACCGTGTTTTGCAGCAGCCTATCCAACCTTACATACTTACTTATCGTGTGGGCAGTGGTTACCCTAGTGTCAAGAGCTGTCAAGCCGTCCAGTAGGCCTCTGACATGGCTTAACGACTGTTGTCTAATGACTACAACCGGGACCGACAGCTTAACGTGCCCTTCGAAGCATGCTCAGAAATTAAATCACTTTGGTGGTCCTCAATAATCTATAATAAAAAATAATAGTCAATAATAATCTTTAATTCAGACATAAAAGTCCATAGTATGACATATTTTCACCATTCTTTAGTTGATAATTTAAGTTATTTTAATAATAATTTGTTAATCCTTTGTTATGACTCACTGAATAAATACATAGTGACACGTTTCACCGTTTCACAATAATTTATAAATGTATTCAATATAATTACAATATGATCTATGACCTAACCGCGAGCCTAGTTGCTTAACCTCGCCGATCACTTACGGACCGGTGAGATCTATAAAATGAATAACGAATGTTAACTGTATGTAACTAAAAGTACACGAAACAAACTCTTTACATAGGTAAATGTTGTCATGTATAGTTCGTAGACGGTTCCAGACGAAGCTCCGTTACAACGTAGATCCTGCCTGGCCGTGACATTTGGTTCGCAGGTCCGATCAATACTGCACACGTGCATCCGAGCTCTCATTAACACGTTCACTGCGGCGCAGATTTTCGTATAACTGCGCGTCATTACTTTCAATAATGAAACGTAGTGTAACATCCCTATTGCTGCTGTATACTGCTGAGTTGCAATAATCGTCGATTGACGCAAATACAAACCAGTAGTAAATAATGTATAGAAACTCGTGTTTTTACAATTTTTATTGGTGTATTATTCTCTGGTGAAATTGCTGCCCAGCTACGGAATGGTCGTAGATTTGCGGGCTGGTTATCAGCAAGGACACTAGGAGTATAATATTTTATTAAAGAGGTCCAAATAGCAAAGTTAATATGTAGTGTTACCTTTGTAAAATAAGTGTAGTGTATTAAGTATAAAAATCAAAAATAGAGAGTTATTCATAATTGTAGTTTTTTTAAACTACTGAGACGCACAATCTAGCAGTATGAAGTATGGTTGAACTATCGTTATGGCGTGATAATATTTGCCAATCACAATGTCCTGTTCTAGAGAGTTAGAATTTACTCATTCATACTTTTTTTTAAAATACTCGTATGAAACCGATTTAGAAGTACCCGTGTTTTAACTGTTGCGATCCCGGTCCCTTGGTAATATTATCTGATACAAAAACTTTTATAATGGTTATAAACGTTAAAAAAATAATATTAAAAGAAAAAAAATTAATATAATTATAATTTTCGCGCTTGAATGCTAGAAAACTAACACAAGTTTGACCTAGGAATCACCATCTGACTCCATAGATTGGGATAAGGAGATTATCTTTATATAAATAATAATATTTATGTTTATTTAACCAAAAATCTAAGTATCATGTACCTACCTCTTTCACTAGTTAAAGGTCGTATTGCCCTGAAAATACGATTTAATTTTTTGTGTTGAAGGTGCACTAAATGAGTAGGTATTTATATATTTTTCGTGACAGGCTATGTAATTGTCTCTTTCATATATCAACTAGTTCTACTTACAGTTACAAGCTGCACTGAGATTTCGCAGCAAACGTGTTAATAGAATCCTAGGAACTCGAAATGCGCCGTAGGTTCCGAGATTCATGAAATGGCGCGTGTATTGATTTTAATAGTTATGTACTTACAATGTAGACTTGTTTGATGGATCAAATTATATGGCTGGGAGTAATTTCGGTTACGGCGGCCAATCTAATTGGAGACCAGCCATCTGCGCTTGACATACTATAGTACACAAGTGTGTGCGCAAACAGGAGCACTTTATATTCCATTCACTCTTATGATCCGATGGGACCACCAGCGACACGATCGGAAAGAGGTCAGGTACAGGACCAACGGTTTAACGTGCTCACCGAGGCACGGGTGTGAAATATTTGTCCTGAGTCTGGGTATTAGTTATCTATATAAGTATATATTACCAAAGAAAAGTAGTACGAGTAGGTATATCAGGTTTCCGCAGAACAAGCTCTGCTTACTTTAGGATCAGATGGCCGTGTGTGAATAATTTCCCAGGATATTATTATTATATGTTGTATGTATGCAATAAAATAATAACTAAGTTCGGAGTATATTTAAAGGCGTCACGGGACCTAGGCGTGCGATTCCGACTCGCACCTGACCAGTATTTTATCCGATTCTTCAATAAATGTGTGTGTTTCACAGGTTATAGCTACAATATGTTCAGTATGTTCGGCGTAATGTCGGGTTAGTCGTGCTCTGGCATCTGAGGCATGACTTTTGACAAGTTTTTGGACGTTTTCGTATATACACACATCAACAAAGTCTAGGGATACGTTATTTTGAAATCAAACATGGCTTTATTGTTTAAAACCTATTTAGTTTCCTTAAAAAGTTTATTTACAGATTTAAACCTTGTCTATTCTTTATTCAAAATTTAAAAATTAAAATGAGAAACAAATGAAAACACGCAAAGCACAGCGCAATCTTGAGTTGTATCTAATTTCAAGAAGTTGCATTAAAATTTTTTTTGCGTGTTAATTGAAGAAAACCTGATAAATTGTTTTATTTTCTTTTCTCAATTGGTTGTGTAAGCTTTTTAGCGTCATGCCACGCCATCATTTGAGTCGAGATGAAATGTTACGGGCAGTTGGCATGTTACAAAACGGTGCTATTCAACGCGTCGTTGCTGAGTCTCTGGGCACAAGCCAAAATGTGGTATCCAGGCTGTGGTCACGTTATCGCGCTACTGGAGATGTGGCAGAACGGCACACAGGTAGATATCGTGTTACCACTCAGAGACAGGATCGATTTCTCCAAATGACCGCCAGAAGACTACCCAATATCACAGCGATGCAACTAGTGCAAAGGCTCCAGGAGGGTCAGCAGCTGCTGGTGAGCGACCAAACCGTGCGAAGGAGGCTGCATGAAGTTGGTCTTCATGCTCGCAGACCGCTACGAGTCCCAGCGCTGCGACGTGGCAATCGCGGTAGGCGACTTTTATGGGCTCAAGAACATTTGACATGGAGTGATCAACAATGGTCATTGGTGCTGTTCACTGATGAGTCCCGCTATGGATTTCATCCAGATTCGAGACGAACACGCGTTTGGAGAACTCCAGGCAGGGTCAGCCGTCTCCGACATCCACAGGAGGTCCACTCTTACCAAGGCGGGACAATTATGGTGTGGGCAGGAATACGAATCGGCGGACGAACCCAACTCATTTGGATTCAGGGCAGCATGACTGCCCATAGATACCGTGAGGTGGTAGTAGAACGTGTCATTGTCCCGCTCAGGGCCCTAACGGGGCAAGAATTTCAGCTCATGCATGACAATGCACCTTCCCATACAGCGCGGCTGGTGAGGGCCGCCCTTCGAGAACACGATGTTCAGGTATTAGATTGGCCTCCACAGTCGCCAGACTTAAACCCAATTGAACACGCCTGGGACATGTTACAGCGAAGAGCATTGAGGGATTTTCCGCCCAACTTGACAACAGAAGAACAACTTTTCGAACATTTAAAAAGAACTTGGGACTGCATACCCCAGCAAGACATTGACACCTTAATTTTAAGTATGGAAAATCGTTGCCGCTGTGTGATTAATGTTAGAGGAGGAAATACCGATTACTGATTATCAGATTTGGTAAGATTTTTATTCATTTAATTCGATTGAATAATTTTATAAGAATAAAATGTTTTTGTTCACTCAGTAATTTTCTATGGCTTAATTAATTTAAGACGTTTATTAATTAGAAAAACAAAATCGCATCGTGTTGTTAATGTTTAAATATCGGCCATGAAATTATCTTTAATTCTTCCATTTACAGTCATAACAAAATGTTTATAGTTTTCTAGATAATCAATGAAATGTTCAATATCCCTAGATTGTGTTGATGTGTGTATAACTGTCCGTAGAACTTCTCGATCGTTGACAGACCTGTTGGCGTGGTTGGTAGATACGCTGCCTTTCACGCCACAGGTCGTGGGTTCGATTCCCACCCGGGACAAATATTTGTGTGCATGAACATGTCTGTTTGTCCTGAGTCTGGATGTAAATTATCTATATAAGTATGTATTTACATAAGAAAATAGTATATGTAATATATCAGTTATCTGGTTTCCATAGTACAAGCTCTGCTTAGTTTGGGATCAGATGTCCGTGTGTAAATAATGTCCCAGGATATTATTATTATGATTAAAACAACAACATCGAACATTCTCTGACCAAATCGGAGACGTTCTTAAGAAAGGGGAGGTCAGAAGTACCCTAAACCGGCGAGCATGTATGAAGAATATAATGACAGTAATCGAGGCAAAATCCGCGCAAATGGAAATCCGTTGTCTCTGCCTACCCCTCTGGGAAACAGGCGTGAGTCTATGTATGTATGTATTATTATCTCTCCCAGCAACTCAGGTATAGACGTGATGATTCTACCATCTTCAGACAAAGGTTTGCTGGAAGAGAACTCATAATTAATTTTATATTGAATGAATAAATAACTAAGTTCGGTGTATATTTAAGGACGGCACGGGACCTAGGCGTGCGAGTTCTACTCGCACTTGGTGAGTATTTTATTCGATTCTTCAATGAATGTGTGTTTTACAGGTTATACCTACGAGATGTTGTGTATGTTCGGATTCAAGTGGCTCCTGCCCCTGGTGCTCACCTGCGGGGCAGCTTTCATGTACGAGGAGGAGTTTAATGACATTACCGAGGATGGAGCGGTTTCTGAAGTAGGTATTATGTTATAATATTGTTTTTAGGGTTCCGTACCCAAAGGGTAAAACGGGACCCTATTACTAAGACTTCACTGTCTGTCCGTCCGTCCGTCTGTCGCCAGGCTGTGTCTCATGAACCGTGATCGAGACAGTTGAAATTTTCACGGATGATGTATTTTTATTGCCACTATAACAACAAAAGCTAACAAACAAAATAAAATAAATATTTAACGGGGCTCCCATACAACAAACGTGATTTTTTTGCTCTTTTTTATTGATAATGGTACGGAACCCTTCGTGCGCGAGTCCGACTCGCACTTGGCCTGTTTTTTTGTGGAGACAAAGACAACTGCCACACTTTGGAAATTAGTTGTAGTTTGGCGGGGTATTACAAATATATACTTGACGGACTAAACGTATAACCATACTCAAACCCGGGACACGAAGTGGCGTGGCAACTTTCTTATACGCCACACGTGCAGTGCAATATGTATCATCATTATTGATCCATCAGACATGTAACCGTCGATGGTGGCGCATTTTTAGGGTTCCGTAAAATTATGGAACCCTTATTCGTTATTATTCGTCATGTCTGTCTGTCTGTCAACCACTTTTTTCCGAAACTATTAGGATTATACTGTTGAAACTGATAAGTAGATGTATACTGTGAACCGCATTACGATTTTCACATTTTCAAAAATCGAAAAAAACTATAAATTTTGGGGGTTCCTCATACGTGGAATAAAAACTCAAAATTATTTTTTCAATAAACCCATACGAGTACCATGGGGTATCTAGGGATAGGTCTTCAAAAATGATATTGAGGTTCCTGATATATTTTTTTCTAAACTGAAAAGTTTGCGCGAGAGATACTTCCAAAGTGGTAAAATGAGGACACTCATTTTTGCCCCCCCCCCCCTGTAACTTCTAAAATAAGATACTTAATGATAAAACTAAAAAAAATATATATGATGTACATTTTCATGTAAACTTTCACCGAAAATTGGTTTGAAGTAAGAGACAATTTTTTTCGTACTCCTCCCTTTCATTTGATACCCATATCTTGGGGGTGCATTTCAAATAGCCTGTCCGCCATTTTAAACGTCCGCCATATTGGAATTTAAGATAAAATAAGATAATTGTTTATTTGCACCACATAACATAAAACTATAACAATAATAGGTGCGTACAGTTAAATGCAATACATTTTTACATAGTAAAATTGTTTGTTTGTTACAATATATTTAGCAATCTTTGTGGTGGCTAGCACCTTAGCTAAGTTATTCGGAGATAACTTGTATTAAAGGCGCTAGGCCCAACTTTGTTTATATAGTAATGACGTTTCTTAGCTAGTCATGTATTGTCATCAGACCCAGATCGAGTGCAAAATGTCACCCTAATTGGAGACCGGGAGTGGGTCAAATTAAGATTCCAAGATTTTCTTACATACATAGTTACAAGTGAAGCTAATAAAAGCGTGTTAAAAATACATGGCGGAACGAAGCTCGCCAAGACAGCTAACTTATTATTTATCCGAAATGCTTAGATGTAATGACAGGTTGATATTACCTGATATATGTATATAAATATATGGTTAAAGAAATTTATTTTCTCAAAAGAACGTATTACAGTAACTAAAGAGAAAAAATAATTACAATAATGTAACTAAATAAATGCCTACCAAGCGCTACTTAAATTATGAATAAAAACTTACATGCTAAATGTTATTATAGATCAAAAAGAAACGTATTACATAATTAATACTTAAAAAACTTAAACGATTTTACAATTGCAAGTATCGAGGGTAAACTCTGGTAAACTACGAGTACAATTACACGAAGCGAAGATAATGCAGCGTGATGATGTCAAATAATATAATTGGTTACTTGTTTGTACAGTGTGATGATTACAAATAATATAATTGGTAACTTGGTTGTACAGGGTGATGGAGTCACTACCGTAGAGGCTCCTCTAAAGCCTGTCACTAAAGACCCCCGCCATTACCCTTTGCTGTACAAGCTCATGAAGGCTCTGTATAAGGAAGGTGCCATTTTCAGAAGGAATCCAGCGTAAGTAATTATAAATCTAATTATAAAATTTAGACGGGCCTGTTGGCGTGGTTGGCAAATGCTTGCTTTTCATGCCGCAGGTCGTGGGTTTGAATCCCGCCCAGGACAGATATTTTGTGTATGAACATGTCTGTTTGTCCTGTGTCTGGGTTTAGCTATCCATCTATATAAGTATTTACAAAAGAAAAGTAGTATAAGTAATATATCAGTTATATGGTTTCCATAGTACGAGCTCTGCTTATTTTGGGTTCAGATGGCCGCGTGTAAATAATGTCCCAGGATATTAGGTATTATTATTCAAATTCAAATGACTAAGAATATAAATGTTACACGGTCATCTGATACAAGCTCCGGGCGCTGCCATATTGCGGCATGCGATAGATGGACGAAAAAAAATGAGGTCGCGTATGGTTCAATTTAATAACTTATAAAATACCAAGGAGTGTCTCGAAACCATTTAGGCCCGTATTTAGATTTTTTAACGGTCGCTTTATTGCTTTTATTTTTCACTAGCTGTGCCCGGCCGTTTTACCCGCGTTATACTTTATAAATTATAGCCTATGTATTATTCTGATATACATAGGCTATAATACAGATTTAAGCTATATTACTATAAAGTTTCATAAAAATCCGTTCGGTAGTTTTCTCGTGAAGAAGTAACAAACATACACACTCACAAACTGTCGCCTTTATAATATTAATGCGATGTGTTTTTCGGATATATAAGCTATATTAGTACAAAGTTTCATCAAAATTCGTTCGGTAGTTCTTGCGTGCAGAAGTAACAAACATACGCACTCACACACTCCCAAACTCTCGCCTATATGTGTGATTTCAGATTAAAACATGATAACGTCGATAACTACTTGCCTTCCTTGAGCTTCATGTTGAATTATGATACGGATTACGACGAACTGACGATGAAGAGACCTCCCAACATCTTCGGGCCCGCCCTATTCCGTACAGTGAGGCCATTTACCAGGAAACGGACGCATTCGAAGGCAGTGGAGAGCAAACCAACGGTAAGTTGGGTTCACTGCGCGAGACTAGAAAATATACCTACATACATACATAGACTAACGTCTGTTTCCCAGAGGGGTAAGCAGAGATAATGGATTTCCTTTATCAAGATCTTTGAACACCTCTTTTGCCACGTTTGCTATTATTATATTCTTATAAAGGATAAGTTAAATTTTAGTTCTATAGCATTATTCGCAACGTAAGCCGTAAATCTATCGGAAATGGGATATCTTAAATGTAATCGTCCGGTGGGTTTCGAACCAGCACCTTCTCTACCGATCTGTGGTGGGGCGCTGCCTGAATCTTAAATTTTGGTCTACCAGTGTGTATCGTTCGGAGCTTAACAGACAGATATAGGTTCGAAACCAGGCGGACGATTAAATTTAAGATTTTTAACTTTGAGGGTAGAATAAGTATGTCGTAATACTCACAAAATGAGTCTAGGTTACTTGGTGAATAAGATTTTATTATTATAAGTTCATGTATTTTCTTTTCTTACAGGTTGAGAGCCGAGGGAGTGTTTCTTAAACTTTGCTGGTCCTGTGTCCTGGATTACTTGGAACTATAGGTTAAAATTTTGAGACTTTCGCGATTTGTACACATCATCATATATTGAGGTCACCGGTCTCAATCGCGGTAATATTCTAAGGCACCACCCTTACCTTTTGCTTTACCCGACGTTTCGGCATAGATTGCATCATTTGGCTTAAAATATTACCGCAAACGTGACCCGTGTCTCCAATGTATCATAAACTATAGGTTCATCTATCACAGTTGACAGTATGCTATTGCGTATTGAAACGGAATTACGGACGGCTATTGACTTATATAAAATAATAAAAAATGTGTTCTTTTTGTAGAAAATATATGTAGACGCATTTAATCAGTAGCATTTTTATATTCTAATGAGATAAAAGAGATAAGATAGGGAGATCTATATTCACTAAACGTATAGTTACATACATATAGTTGGCTTAGACACAAAGTATAACATAAATCTGGATGAAACTTATAAAGGTTAATTTGAGTATGAATCTGAACAATATGTTACAAATTACATTGAAAAAAGCGGTTTACATCCCCATAAAGGATAACCTTCGAAAAAAAAAATAATAACCTTAATAAAGATAACAAATAAAAAGGGGCCGAATAGGGATCCCTGTGAAACTCCTAAGAGTATACGAATTTTTACTGAAGTATATTATTTTAGGACTACTGTGTGGTAATGGTTTTCAATGTAGAATTTGAACCATATAAACAGGTCGCCCCTGATACCCACTTTAAGTAATTTACGCAAAAGAATAGAATGATCTAAGCAATCAAATGCTCTTTTGTAATCTGTACGGACTACATTTCATTCAGTATTTATGTGAAACCTTGTATGTATTCGAATTAAAAAAATAGTTTAAGACATATCTTCTACCCGTAGTGAGAAAGTGAATGTTAACATAGTAACATATCGTAATCATATAAAATGCCAAAAGTATATGTACCTTCTTATAAAAAGGAGAACAAAATGGTAGTTTTTGTAGCATGAAGTATTTTAAATAAATTTTATAATCGTTCAATTTTAACGACATGTAAGATCTACCTTTATTGTAATAACTATTTTGTAAATTTATGTAGGTAGAGTCCGGAACAGTTGAGCGCCATTTTAATTAAACATTTTTTTAAATAACAGTTAACTTAAGCTGACCGCCATTTAGTCTATAAAATTCATTGACAAGTTTCTTCAATCTGAGAGAGGTATCACTGCAAACATTTGATCATACATAGAGGTATCCATAACTAGCCTATTGGTCTAATGGTTAGTGACCCTGAATAATAAGCCAGCGGTCGTAGATTATAGCCTCACCCAGGGCAAATCTTTATGTGCACGATTATTTGTTCTGAGTCTGGGTGTCATTTATCTATAATGTGTATGTATTAAGAAATATGCTTATCGAATGTTTGATTGTCATCGTACAATCTCTGCCTATTTTATGAGATGGCAGTGTGTCAGTTGTTTTAACATATTTTATTATCTATTAATTATAGAAAGCAATACAGAAAAACATGCTAAAACTTGAAAAAGAGATATAATTAAACTCGCCATGAAGTAAACATTAATTCAGCTAATTTTAATGTGAAATTGGAAAGGAGAGCTCAAAATTGAATAAGCTTTTTAGACTTGACTCAATTCACTATTTGTGCACAAGTGTTCCGGATTTCCCCTATATAGCTCTAGCTTTTGATAAAATGCTGTGACAGCATATCGATAATTATATTAGACGTATTTATGTCATCTTTAGGATCTTTACTTATTTGGATCGTAGAAAATAGAATGTACTATAGGTACTTTTAAATAAATATAACTTTGGTACCAATGCAATTATTGTGTTTTTATTTTAGATTTTAGCTGTTTTATATGATAAAAGTAGATGTACACGACATACATAGACGCACCCCTGTTTACCAGAGGGGTAGGCTGAGACAACAAATTTGTATTTTCCAAGGCAAATTATAAAGACTGTATTATTTTATGTACAGCAAAAACTCCTTATTCGCGTTTATCTATTCGTGGACTAAATAAAATGTGACACAATTCCTATATTCGCGGCTAAAATGTCTTTACTCGGGGATCTAATCGGTATATCTGTACATACATGTTAAGAAAAAGGATTCAAATAGGTATTCAATCCAATATCCTTTGTAAACAAAGATTTGTTGTAACAAAGTATATTGGATTGGATTGGCGACAAACGAGCAAATGGGTCACCTGATGGTAAGTTTGTGATCACTGCCGCCCATGTACACTCGCAACATCAGAGGAGTCGCGGGTGCGTTGGCGGCATTTAAGAGTCAACAAACAAGTGTTGCTGACTTTTACCCCCACCCGGATGAGCTCTGACGACCTTACTCAAGCACCGAAACACAACATTAATGTTATTAAGGAATGTCTTCTGTTTGATGGAGCCACTTCCCCAGTCGGGCTGCTCTTTGAGTGAATTAACGCTGTGCCCTACCTCTTTAAAGTAAAAATATAAATTCCTGATCATTTACGCCTTGGAGAATCGTTTGGATCCATATCATGCTCATTCAATGTCAACGAACGATACAACTGTAGGTAAGATCGATAAAAAATCCAATGATAAAATAAGGTCTTCTGTGGCTTCAACGAAACTGTGTCAGCGAAAATTGTTCGTGATCCAGCAATAGGAAAAATGGAACTGGCGTTATCACTATGGATCGAGATCGCAACCAAAAAAAGAATGCCCCTGCGTGGTCCAATGGTCCAGGCGAAGGCCATTAAAATGAGCGTAAGGAGGCTTTTTCACGCCCATTTATTATCCATAGAACCTAGGAACGTATCACCTATAATCCTATAAAAATTACCATTACATATTTGCGGTATCTGTATTCGCGGCATTTTTACGGAACGTTAGGTACGTTCCGACGCGTATTTTATCCCTCGCATATAGGTATACCTAGTTTACTGTATATCAGTTATCTGCATGTTAAATGTAGTACCTCTATATTTAAGTTACACCTAGTATCTATATTTGGTCTGGATTTGCTTTGCCTCAAGACGCAGGGAAATATTTCAAAAGTGTGGAATCTTCTTTAATATATGTCGATTTTTTCAATGGGGTTAAACGTGTGATCCTCGGAGTCAAGCAAGTTATCTTAGGCGGAGTCCGATACAATTTTTTATCACTATTTGTTGCATTTTGTATTAATACCTACACCAAGTCAAGGAACCTTCCTTCAAAGTAAACGATGTGACTGCTTCGAGGCAAGATTTGCTCGACGATCAATTACGTAATGGTTATTACGGCTACGAATTCTACATTCATAAGTATTGTTTCGTATCAACGGCTTGTATTGAAGAGTCTTGAGATGCTTGACGCTTCTAATCTTCGTCTGAAACGCCCTCTGCGTTCCGGGCAGTGAACGCAAATAAACATGTTTAAAATGACTTGTAGCAAATCCGCACCACTAGCCGTTAACTGATGCAAACTTACAATATATTTTTATGGTCCCGAAGTGCATCATTTTTAACCTTCATCTATTTGAACGCCGCGCCGGTCACGATCACGTTGACCGGCGAATTAGGTGGAAAACCCTCTGATTTGAAATCGGGAAGTTGAAGCGATATGATCCACGACACAGAGAAATTTTCAAATATTTTTTTGAATAAGGCTAATCTGTCTCATTAGTACCTCATTGATTTTCTCAGATTTTACCAGTCCTAAAAATATAACGCAACATGCAATACGTTTAGTTAGTAAAGCTGCTATGTAAACGAATTTCAAGATGATGCAATTTCTCACATTTTGACATTAGATAATGCTTAGTGATGTACCATTTGGCTATTAAATCGATATTAGGTGATAAAAATTTTAAAAAAATCTGAAAAAAATAAATTACGTGATCGCAACATTATACTTCATATTAAACTAAAATCTGTCGTTGTACAAAATTTTGACAATTTGTTGTTAATTTTAATGAAGATCTATTTTAGCTAATAGGCGCAGGGTTTAAAATAATTGTTTATAATATTTAAGATTGTAGAGACAAGTAGTGTTCTTACATAATTCTAAATGATTTGTTAAGAAATACTGTGTAATGCGCTGGCATTTTTAATCGAGGATTATTCGCTGATCTTAGTAACCTCGAATGTGACTCATAGAGGAAAGAAAAGCGTTCTTTAAGATAAAAGGGGGCAGAAGGAGTAAACAGATCATTGTATAGGAGAGAGAGAATATGAGCATACCAACGAAAAAGAATAGGCAGCCACTTGTGCTTGTTGTGAAATTCAGTTACATGATCATATTTAGGTAGATCAAATATTAATCTTATACAAATGTTCTGGAAACGCTGAGTCAGCACATAATTAATGGTTTTTTATTTACGTTAGACTTCCGTGTTTGGGTGATTTAGCAGTTTGTTCCCTAATTTCTTAAACTAAGTTAACATTATTTTTAAGATGAAGAGGCGGTGTCTATAAAGTAGAACGAAAATGTTATTCATTAGGGGAGATCGAATATAAGTCAGCTTCTATGTGGCCATGTAAATACAGTAAATAAAGGAAACAACACTTTGAATAAGAAATGATGTTTAAATTTAGAGATTTAATGTGGAACACTATGATCCTACTGAAAGTTTTATTGCTTCAACATGTGTCAGTTTAAATTTATGGTTATTAGGGTAATTTGTTATCGATATGATGAACATCCTTACATGAGCTGTCAGTGACAGTGATTACTCTGTCAAATCCGCAAACCCACAATTCTTGTCAGTGTCAGGTTCACATTTCAATTTCTTACAAGCGGCTACTGTAAATAAAAGTGTAATCATTTATAATAACAACTGCTTTTCTTTTCACTGAAAATCAGTTTAGTGTAACCGCACTCTATCGTGATAAGTGCTAAAAATGTATATGCAACTCATTTGAATGTAGAAACCACAATTGAAGTAAAAATAGGTTAGGTTCCAATTAGGTAAATAAAATGTCTTTTTCTGAGAATAACTTGATGGGAAATCCTGGAAATGCACGCGGCCGGTATAGTTACAGTGCTACGGTGCGGCAGGCATATGACGAAGGTAAGTTTAATTTAGTATTGTATGATTTAACGAAGCATGATGCAAGGACTCTCCTATAACCGCGTAGAAAATTTCGGTGATTTAAACTTTACTTATGACGTGGCTAGAGTTAAGGATTGAGCTATTCATTAAGATTTAAAAACCTCGACACGTGCAAGTTGAGCTCGTGTAGACAGGGCGTCGTATTATTAAAATGTTTTCTATGCATGCATAATATTGAAAGATTACCACTTTAGACAGACCATATACTACTTCTACGTTCACCAGTTATTATATAATATATAAGTAACAAGTGAACCATTTAACATCCCATTTAGAAACTATTTAGTGCTAACTGATATCATCTACCTTTCTCATAATTTTACCGTTAGTGGTTCCATGATAAATTATATTAAAACTAACAGGTTGACATTCGTTGAATATTTTTTTTATTCAATTTAATTTAAATTCTTACTAACATTTTTTCATTTTAATTTCAATTGTAGTTTCAAGTGTAAAGTTATTGGCAGGTAGAAAATAATGTTGACATATTGTTTTAATATTCTTATTTTAATGTTAAATTGTTATTTAGAAATGTTATCTTAATTTATTTAGTGATATATTTAATATTTCTAATTAATAATTATGTAAAATTACTAAATTTCATATGCCAAAAGGGTAAACATGGTGTACATCACAATTACTGTACAACTGTAAACCTAACCCATGCTTATGAAAAATAAATGAATATGTAATATGGTTTTGAAGATTTCTGAAAATATAATTAATTTAATTTATATTTAAAAATTACATTTTGAGATTCTAAAAAGCCATTTAGCATGTCACATCATTGTTGTTTATTTTGATTACTTATTTTCTTCCTTAAAACCCATACTAAAAATCATATAGGTATTTACATACATACATACATAGACTCACGCCTGTTTCCCAGAGGCGTAGGCAGAGACAATGGATTTCCATTTGTCACGATCTTTGCACACGTCTTTTGCCTCAATTACTGTTATTATATTCTTCATTCATGCTTGCCGGTTTAGGGTACTTCTGACCTGCCCTTTCTTGAGAACGTCTCCGATTTGGTCAGAGAATGTTCGACGAGGTCTGCCCCTTCCGGTTGTTGCATTCATACAGGCCAGGTATACTTCTTTGGTCAATCTTCTTTCATTCATCCTCTCTAAAGGCCAAACCATCTCAGCATTCCTTTTTCAATCTTTGTGACTACATCTTCTTTCACACCACAATGCTCTCTTACATCAGTATTTTGAATTCTGTCTCTCAAAGTCACACCAGTCTCATATAAGTATTTATATGTATATATTAATGTTTCATGGCTGTGTAGGGGTCACAGAATTTAATATAATGTATTAATAACAATTTCAAAGAGCAAGTTGCCCATCAGACATGAGGGATCTTATATTCACTTATTTTCTTTGGATTGAAGGAATCTGATATAAATAATAATAAATAAATTGGGCCGACTAACACAGTGCCATCTGATTCCAAACTAAGCAGAGCCAGAAAGCCAGTAAACTGTTAATATATATCTAAATACATACATGATAATATAGACAAATAACATTTAGACACATAGCAAATAATTGTGCTCATAACACAAATATTTGTCCTTTGTTGGGATCAAAGCCAAAACCTCTGGGTTAGCAGTCAGGGCAGCAGTCATTAACCACCAAACCAATAGGCAAGCCTAAAGAAATATAATATGACATATTGTTTTAATAGGTTAGCTAGGGTAGGCTCCTCAGCGGCGAGGATCGCTCTGGCCCCTTAACACGTCATTGGTGATCCGTGCAACTGATCACACCCTCTCTTAGAATTCTGTCCTTTGGCTTCAGCGGCCCCCTGAGCTGTGGCCCGAACCCTAAAAGGGTGGCCTCGGGTATTAATCGTTTAATTTAAGGTACTGGTTAAGAGCCTTCTGCGCTAGCCAAATGCTCATTGCCTTCAATTCTTTAATTTTAATATTGTACAACTAAATTTCAAAATAATAGATAATTTTTTTTAGACTAATAATTATATTTTGTAATTTTTATACTATATTCGACTACGTTTATGTACTCCATTGTGAACTTGACAAGTACAAGTGTATGTTAATACCCAAGTGCTGAATAAATTTCATTATTTCATTTCATTATTTCATTATTTCAATAATATTATAAGTATTCTTTATTAAGTGGAATGCTTAATTATTTTAAATTTGTAGTTGTGTTTTCTAGATATGTATATTCTCTTACTATGTTGTTTGTTTTTGAGTTACTCAATGATAAAAAAATGAAAATTTATAATTCACAAATCTGTTTAAAATGTTTTCTGTTTGAACAAGCCATTATCGCCACAGTTATTTTTCGTAAAATAGGAAAAAATCCTCAATCAATCAAGCAGCCTGAATTTTCATGTAAGGTTATATATATATCATATATGGTATATGGGAATGTTAGGTACAAAAAACATTCCTTAAAACCAACACTCTCGTGCATCTCCACTTCAGTAACAGCCCTAATCCAAGTTTCCAACCACAAAGAGGGTGGTGTCAGGTGTTGTTTACTTAGCTTGAACCCTCTCGTCAACTTTAAGGCAGGGCTACACGGTTGCAAACCATCGTCCCAACAGAGGTCACCCTTGGGCTCTACCGGCTAAGTCGCCGAACATCGATTTCTTAAATGGCGTTCAAATAAATGAAGGTTAAAAATTACTTAATCAATTGTTAAATTGGCTTTAACATTGGCAATCGATTCCGGACCATTTATGACGTCACATGTGCTCATGAAAACCAATTTAACAATTGATTAAGTAATTTTTAACCTTAATTTTTGAATGCTATTTAAGAAATCGAAGTTCGGCGACTTAGCCTGTGGAGTATCTGGTGGTTGTCCTGATGGCACGTTGGTTTACAACCATGTAGAAGATGCTTTAATGTGAACTGGTGAAACTGAGAAAGCCTCTTGAAAAAATAATTTGATCTACCAGTGTGTATCGTTCATAGCTTAACATCGAGCACATACCCCAAATTGGTACATGGTGCTGGTTTGAGACCAGCCGGATGATTAAATTTATGATTTCCTATTTCTGAGATGTTATAGCTGATTTTGGGCTAGACAAATTTCAAATAGCTCTCCTCTATAGTAACAATTATGCAGATGTAACTTTATTCTATGGATAGGTTAATTTATTCCCAAAAAAACAGGATAACTGTTAGAGCTGGTTCACATTAGGTCGGACCGACAGTTTTACCGGCCCGACAAACGTGTCGTATCCATATTGGCGTATGTATGTCAATAGCGCCGTTCACATTAGGGCGACCCGACTAAACTGTCGGAGCGGACACTTTTACCGTGTGTCCAGCCACGATTTCTGTCGGGTCGGACATAATATTGGCGTACTAGCAAGTATGGCGCCGTTCACATTTGTCGGCGCGAAGCGGCGGCGACAGCCGCCTGCCACCCCCCCACCCGCTCTTACCCCGCTCTCGGCACTCGCGCAAGCAGTTTCGTCGACGTGTATGCAGAGAAGACATATTTCAATATGGAGGATTTCTTAATTCGCTTATTAAAGTTTGAAAAGTCCCAACTTCATTTCGCTCGGCAATTTCTTTTTTTCTGCCTTTTATTTAAATACCACATTGCAATGAAAACGTCGGCGTCGTCCATCCTATATACGAAAGCCAACTCACAACTGTTTTGTGACGACCCAGGACGGGCAGTAAAACGACCGTACCGACAGTTATATTCACATTAGGTCGGGTCGGCGGCGTCTAGTGTGAACAGCAACACCCGGCAGTCGGTGAACGGCAAACTGTCGGTCCGACCTAATGTGAACCAGCTCTTAAAATGACTGCCATTTAAGCTCCAAACCCATTTACATTTCAAAATTTTGTGTTTATCACTGAGTAAATGAGTGACCTATTTTCTTTTATGTATAAAAGACCTAGATTAAGGAACCTTGCTAGTTTTTATCATATCATAAAACTGTTAGGCAAGCATTCAGGAATGGAGATATAGATTTTACCTTGATAAATGTGTTTTATGGCATGGTTATCAATGTATTGTAATTCTAGGACTAATATAATAAATATTTTAGAGTATCCAAAGTAGCATTATTAGGTTCATACCAAATATGGCTAGGAAGAGGGGGAACACTCACAGAGAAGGTGAGCGTTGGTGCATCACAGGGGGCCCGCTTAAACCTACATCTGAGTCGCAAGTCTCAGACTCTGTCGAGTGTTCCCTCCTCTACCATGTGATGGATCCGGTTTCGGCACGGTGAATCTAAGGAATGCTAAGAATTAGGTGTTCGTCTGATGGCATTCCACACTATCCTTACATGTTTTGTCAAGTATTTGATAGATGTTTGCAGTGGGTATTAAATATAGATTTTATTTTATAATATAAAGATAAGAAAAATTTCATGGATGACAACGGAGCCGCAGTCGATGTATCTGACGGGCCGGTTGGCATAGATGGTACATTTACACCGCATTCAATCGTAATAATAATTTGCATCATTTTTAATGGTTTGGTTGGACAGATATTTGTGCGCATGAACATATCTTATTAAATTTGAATTTTATAGCATTATTCGCAATGCAAACTGTTAATCTAATCGCAAAAATGGGAAATCTTAATTTTAATCGTCCGGCGGGTCTCGAACTGGCACCATCTACCAATCCGGGGTAGGCGCTCTGCTCTAAGCTACAAACGTTACACACTGGCTGATCAATCAAGCAATCAATCATTTATTGCTGAACATAGTAATTACAATATATCAAATTTAGGATTCCCTTGCTAACACCCTTCCCGAGGATGTAGGTATTATCTATCGGCTTTGTTTTCTAGAAACATGGCCGACTGATATGTTCACAGTTGCATGTGAAAGATCATATTATGATTTCCCTTTTTTGAGATTAGATGAACATGTCTGTTTGTCCTGGGTGTAATTATCGTTATAAGTATGTATTACAGCTGTGTGGTGACGGCGACAAATATCAGAATCAGAATGTCATCACCCCATCTCATCCCGTGGGGGGCGTAGAAATCGACCCGAGGGAATATCTACCAGAGGATGGGCAGCAGCTTCCTTCTGATTACCATGACCATCTTACTGCGATCGCCAACCCGTCTGCCAAGCGTGGCGATTATGGCATATCCCCCCAAGACGATTCTTGAGGGAGGCTTGTCCAGCAGTGGACTTATTTAGCTGTAATGATGATGATGATGATTTACAAAAGACAAGTAGTATATGTAATAACAGTTATCTGGTTTCCATAGCACAATCTCCGCTTAGTTTGGGATCAGATGGCAGTGTATTACTTGTTCAACGATATTTATAAAAAATAATTAAAATAAAAACTGTACAACAGCTGCTGAATATCTTCTTGAAACAGCTAACACAACGAAACAAAAGTTTCGATTGAGCAAAATTACAATTTGCCATAATAATATTAAAACAGCGATCACATCATAGGTAATTTTGAGTTTAGCAGTGTGTTGAAGGCACGTTAAAAAGACGCCGTGTGGATAAACCTTTATCCGGTGAAGAAATGTAAGCTTCCTAAGATAACTATTACATCCTACATCATTAGCCTAATATCGTCCGTTCCAGGACATAGGCGTCCCCCAAAGGTTTCTATAACGTTAGCATTTGGAAAGGGGTTTGCCTAAATCACCGCGCTTGGTATGCGAGTTGGCGACCACATATAGGTAGTACACAGGAGGTGCTGCTGCCCGACTACCTGCTATATTGCTTAGTCGCCTTCAACGACACCCATGTGATGATATGGGGTGGCACTGTTATTCTTTCTAGACCAAAAACCACACGGCATAACAATGAAAGTCATAAAAAAAAAAAAATAGGCCTATAATAATATCCACATTCTTCTATGTAATACGAATGTGGTATAGCTCTATGTCATTTGGAATGTGTGCATGCTTATCAAATAACCGTAACGAATTGAATAACCGTAAATAAAAAATATCTTACTCGAGTTGCAATTCCTTCCCATATGAGGAACAGAGCGTGAAGAATTTCGTTGCTGTCATCGCAATATAATTGCGAAGACAGCAAATTGACTGCCTCGTTGGTCTAGCGGTAGCGTGTTCACCCGCATATAACTAGGTCCTGGGTTCAAATCCCGGGTCGGGCCAAAAGTGATTTTGGGACTTTTTTGTAAAAAGAAAAATTTCTCAGCATCAGCCCGAAGTCTGGGAGTTGGCGGTATTATACCCCCGTGCCTCTGAAAGCACGTAAAGCTGTCGGTCTTGTACCTGACCTCTTTCCGGTCGTGTCGCTAGGCGTCCCATCGGATCATGCGAGTGATGTAATAGAAAGTGCTCCTGTGTTTGCGCACACACTTGAGCACTATAATATGTCCCGCGAAAATGGCTAATCTCTGTTGAGAATGGCCACCGTGGTCGAAATTCGGCTAGGAGGACATTATTATAATTGATGTACTTGTATTATAATAATAACTATAATATCCTAGGCAAATCACGGTCACGGCGACCCGTCTCATTAGATATTAGCCATATGCGCGGGACATATTTTAGTGCACAAGTGTGTGCGCAAAGATAGGGACATTTTAATGTTAATAATAATATCCTAGGACATTATTTACACACGCCCATCTGATCCAAAACTAAGCAGAGCTTGTACTATGGAAACCAGATAACTGATATACTACATATACTACTTTTCTTTTGTAAATACATACTTAAATAGATAATTATACCCAGACTCAGGACAAACAGACATGTTCATGCACACAAATATCTGTCCTGGGTGGGAATCGAACCCACCACCTCCGGCGTGAAAGCAAGCATATGCCAACCACGCCAACAGGCCCGTCATACTTTCTATTCCATCATTCTCATGATCCGATGGGACGCCTAGCGACACGACTGGAAAGAGGTCAGGTACAGTACCAACGGCTTTAAGTGTTCTCTGAGGCACGGGGTATAATACCGCTAACTCCCAGACTTCGGGCTGATGTTGAGAATTTTTTCTTTTTACAGAAAATTCCCAAAATCACTTTTAGCCCTACCCGGGATTTGAACCCAGGACCACGTTCTCTGCGGTTGATCATGCTACCGCTAGACCAACGAGGCAGTCAAACTATACTATAGAGCTCTGTCAGATCCATCTGTCGATCCTACTTGCTATTAATGTGTAAGTTGGTATAGGTTAATGGTAAAGCGCGTACCCTGGACTAGTAGAAGTGCAAGTTCGATATTTAATATTTGTTTCCCTCTTTTAATTTTAGATCATTTGATTTTAGTATTATAATTTTTATGAAAACTAGAACCATGTTCATATCGTCTGTATGACAATCAAGAGAGTTTCATATACATTTTGTCAGAAAGTGTATATGAAAGTCCCTATATTTTAAAGCAGCTAAGAAATCGCGTAACAAACACGCAGTCGAATTGACAAGTTTTTTTTCTTGTTTAAATTAAATAAATATTTATATATTTATTTTAACAGTCGTATAAAAAGACGATATATATGGTTAAACATTGTCTACGAAAGAAATACCTTTAGTTTTTATTACTTGTGTGTTGCTTCGTGACTAGAAAAACATATTTCTAAGGCATTATTAGATACCTACTAGCAGTGCCCGCGGACTTCGTTCCCCGTTATAAATATTTTTGTCCCTGCCCGTTTTTTCATAGCCCATGACACTCCACAATAACGTAGCTTTCTATTGGTGAAATGATTTTAAATTCGGTTCAGTAGATCCAGAGATTACCCCTTACAACGTCACAAACTCACAAACGTTACCTCTTTATCATATTAGTATAGATAATAAGCACTCATATATACAAGTGTTTCTAACATTTTCGTTTGCATTGGATTAAAGAGAACGCCCGTACTAGGGAATATATCCCTGAGTCGGTACACACGGCTACATATCAAGCAATACATTTCCAGTATAAGCTGATCTCGCGTTGTATAGGATTTCCATACAATGACAGGTTACGTGGGACATAATTAGTGTATGAAATTTAAGGTTCCATTCCCATGATAAAATAATAACTTTTAAACAGCCGAAAAAGGCGGAGACTAGTATGGATTTAAAAATATTGTACGCCCGATAGTAATATAACTACATAGAATTTATTTTATCGCCTTTAGTACAAAGTCTGACTTTAATTGCTTCAGCTAATGAATTGTGGCAGTACTTGTTCAATTGGTTTTGATAACCTTCTAAATAAATCTGTATAAAACATACACACACACACACACATTCTGAAAGTCGCCTACCAGCCCGTCTAAAATATAACAGTCAAAACAGTCACCTAAAACTAATATCCTATGCATCTGGTTCATAAAAAACAGTGATTCATAAATACTTGGAAGACCAAACTATCAAGGAACACATTAAAATTCATGTGAGGACTACAGACATAAACCTATCTAAGTAGCTAGAGGAAGCCGCAGGATAGCTAGGGTAGGGCCTCTTGTAAACACGGATCACGTAGGCCCCTTAAAGAGTCCATAACAGTGATCACATCTTTGTAGAATTCAGTCTTTTCACTTCGCGGCCCCCTGAGCTGTCGCCGGAACCCCATAAGGGTACCCTCAGGTATTTGTTGCATTGTAAGCTTGACAAGTACGTTGCCTGTTAATACGTTGCCCAGTGCTGAATAAATTTCATTTTATTAGTAAGATTCTCTTAAAACGACGTGAAAATGCTTTCACTTGGTCAGCTCTAGCTTTTGTGTTCGTCGCCAAATACTTTCACTGATGTATTCAATTTCACAGTTTTTATTTATTGTTAAGATTCTAATAGAATTTCGATCTACTCAGTCAATAAGAATATTTTGTCGTTTTATTTCCTTACTAGCTGTGAACTTTGTAAATTATCATAGCTCCTCCCCTGTAGGTGATAGCGTGATAATATGTAGCCTATATGATGACCCGACTTCTTAGTAATATTCATGCAAGATTTGAAGTAAATCCCTGCAGTACTTTTGAGTTTAGCCCGGACATAGATACAGACAAACAGACAAAAATTCTAAAAACTATATTTTTGGCTTCGATGTCTATAGTAGATTACGCCACCAGTGTCCTTTTTTTAAATATTCCATGTACAGTTTCGACTTTCCTACGATTTTATTATAATATGTATAGATATTCTAACCAACTTCAAGAACGCTTACAGACAGACAACACCGGAACCATAGAAGGGTTCAACTCAATTTCTTTTTACATCTACTGATTTGAAACAAACATATATGATACTTATGACTGCCTCGTTCGTCTAGCGGTAGCGTGTTCAACCGAAGTCTGGGAGTTGGCGGTATTATACCCCCGTGCCTCGGAGAACACGTAAAGCTGTCGGTCCTTTACCTGACCTCTTTCCGGTCGTGGTGTCGCTGAGCGTCGCATCGGATCATGAGAGTGATGGAATAGAAAGTGCTACTGTGTGTGCGCACACACTTGAGCACTATCATATGTCCCGCGCAGATCGCTAATCTCTGTTAAGACTGGCCGCCGTGGCCGAAATTCGGTAAGGAGGACATTATTATTATTATAATCCTGTCCCCCTCTTTGGTCTGGAGGGAAGTGGAACTACTTTTGTTCCCCGCGACATGCTTCAGCCTCCCCGCTCAGTGTCACATTTCATTGTATGTGAGTGCACGTGTGGCGCAGCGGCTAAGACAGTCGCCTCGCCCCGTCGTGTCCTGGGTTCGATTCCCGCGCTGTACAACTGGCTACTATTTGTGTGGCCCATAAATAGTTGTACGGAGTCTGGATCTAATTTGTATAGGAGTCTGGATGTAATATGTGTCTAAAGTACTCCGCGACACAGGGATTTGAATCCCTATTGCGGGCATTTTCTTTAAAAAAAATAAACTGTTGATCCTGGTTTGCAGGAGTTGCAGAGATGGGACTTTACCCATAATGATATAGCAATACAATTTTAATACAAAGACTTTCAGAATTTGTGCTTGTGTGTGTGATAGTGTGTTTTACACAGATTTATTCAGAAGGTTATCAACACCAATTGAACAAGTACTGACATAATTCATTAGCTGGAGCAATAAATTTAAGACTTTGTACTTTAGGCGATAAATAAATTCTATCATCATCGGGCTATACTAGTCTCTTTGGCTGCTGTGTGGCTGACAGAAAACAATATCACCCCCCCCCCCCCATTTCAACCCGTGGGGGGCGTTGAAGTTGTCCCAAAGGAATATCTACCAGAGAACGTGCAGCAGCGTCTTTCTGAGTACTATGACCATCATAATGTGATCGCCAACCCGTCTGCCAAGCGTGGCGATTATGGCATATCCCCAAATGATGGACACCACTCCATCGTGGAAATCTTTTGAAGTAGACTTGTCCAGCAGTGGACGTTATTGGGCTGACATTATGATGATAAGTCTACGTGGTTCCGTACCATCCGTAACACAAAGTACCATTGATAATGTTTTATATTTCGAGGATTTTATCATTTTTATATGGGACCCTAAAAATAACTAATAACGCTCTAGCCAAAACTTTCGAGTATTTTGCGGCTCACCCCAAGGTTAGTGGTAAAGAATTGAATAATTAATATTTCCATTCAATTGATGGAGTTGTACTTTATGACATGTCGATGTTACGGTGAATGTGATTTATTTGGAAATATTAATAGTTACTTGTTTTATTTCGACCAGTGTGTGATGACTTACGGAACAGGGGGCCTACTCTCTTTCTCCAAATTTCGTTCGTTCGTTACGAATTTCTTGTCTGTGCTACCACGGTTCCATTCGTTCCGCAATTCCATCCGAACGAACACTGTTTGACATTTAGATTCTCTAAACCTACTGTGCTACAAACTTATCTGGCCCGGTGGCCAAAAGTAGAACTAATGACGCCAGTTTGAAATGTCAATCCATGACATTCCTGCCATTGATTGTTTGTTGCGCGTATTTATTTTTCTCTTTGTGGTTTTTAATTGTGAAAAATGCCGAAAGCTTTAAAAATTGATGCGGGGAACGTTATATTACAAGTATTGAATTATATGAAGGAAGAATAACACCTTCAGGCACCAATTATATACCCTTCAATAAGTTGTATGAATGCGTAGCTGCTGCTACAGGTTAGTGTTGTCAGCTTCAGAAAAAATACGAAATTCCCCCTCGCTCTTTAAATTAAAATACATATTTTAAAATATTCATTATTTATTTAATTTTTGCTGTTTCCTTTGTAGGTGTCTGGGAGTGATGTGTAAGAAAACTTGTGAAAGAAAAAGAGCATGGTAGATAGAATTCTGAAATCCTATCATTCATTGCAGAAGCTTTTGATAAAATAATAGTCAATGAATGGCAAAAGCATTGCAATAATGTACAAAAATATTGAAAATGTGTATCGAAAAAGGGATGGATACTTAGACGAGCCTTTCATCATTCATGGTAGTGATAGTGAAAGTGAAAGCAGTGATTGCGATAATGATGATGATGAAATGACTTCTGAATTAAACCATTCCGGTCACATAATAATACCTGGAACATCTCCGTTAGAGAACACATAGCATACATTTTATGTAAATTATCATAATTATTGTATAAAAATATAAAGATGTTATAAAGATTAGTAATGACAGTATTTGTTTGCTTTTTAGTGAAGTAACATTTACGTTACAATGTGCATATTATTTTTACCCACTTTATTGCAAAAAATATTTACTAGCAACACTAAATGCGATAACAGCGACGCTGCCACCGGGTCAGAAAAGTTTGCGGGACTGTACTCTAATTCATGGCGTTCCGAACGAACATTTGATTTTGACACATCAAACTTCGACATTTTAACGTCAAAATTGACGAATACAAAAGTGCTACCTTTTGATTTTCGTTTATGTGGATTTTGCTTCAAATTAACTGAAATGTCTGCAAGAATGCTTATAATTGAGCCTACTTCATGTGAAGAATGTTTAGAGCGTAGAAGAAAAATGGTGCCGCCCAGTGTGCCGCCTAAGAAATCATTTAAATGTGAATCGAATTGCCGACTTAGAAAAATGCCTTTTGATTTTGTTTTGTATGGATTTTGCATTCAGTTTAATTGAAATAGGTGCAATAATGCTTTCAAATGAGGCTGATTTAAGTGAAGAACGTGTAGAGCGTAGAAGAAATCCGTGCCGCCTGCGAAATCAATTAAATGTGAATCAAATTCCCGAAAATAGTTAAAACACGAAATGGAACAATTACATTTACAGAACCAAGATGCCAGAGACACACGGGACAGACTCCAAAGCATTGTTGATGAATTTGACCAATGTAGGAGTGAGTTTTAATGTAGTTTGATATATATTGATATTGCACAAAATATTGATACATTTATAAAGAAAAGTATTTGTATTCATAATGTAAATACTCTAAATAGTATAATCTTGTTGCACATGCTACTGATCTCCCTAAAATCAGTAACTCTTCTATGGGGCAGTGTTTAAAATTGTGTAGCAAGGCATGTTAATGATAAAACTGCTTGGGAATGAGTCGATTTAATTCAACACTTTTAGATGATAATTTTGTATTAAATGTTAAGATACTATTTTGAAAAAGGATTGTTACTGTGTTTTTAGGTAGGGAATAAAATTGTAATGATTCGAAAACATTGCAAATTTTTACTGAATAAATATTATCACTAAGTGCCTTGTGCCTTTTTTTTATTTCCTTTATTCATTTATTATTTTCACAGCGGATGTTGTGGGTTGATTTCCACTCAGCCAGATATTTGTGTGCATAGATCAATGAGGCCACCATTTGCTATAAATATACTTTCACTTTGTTTTAGGACATCCATCACCCACTATATAAATTTACTTGAAATTGTAGTGAAATAAAAAACAGCTTTTTTATATTTGTTTTATTTACATACTTAACCTAGAAGTAATAGTTTAGTTTAGAACATCCAACAGTTACTATAATGTAATGTATTCTTCCATTGCCCACCAAGCTAGTGGTTGGGCATAGTAGTGCAATGGTTTATAACAATGTGGTACATTTATTACAAAACTAACTCATAATTGACTGTTCGATTAATGGGCAAAAACTATATACTATCTTATTGCAAAATTGAGTTTGGAAACTGTTAATCAGACAGTTAATTATGTGGAGTATGCAGATATAAATTTAATTGATCAAAGTATTTTCTCATAACTCCAGCTCTCAACAGGACACCTTTAATGCCTGCAGGCTCAGTGTTCCTGACTATTTCTTTCCCTACATGCATCTCTTCCAATTGTAACAATCTGCTGCTGATGCCAGCTGCTAATTGTTTCCTCCTAAATTTTATAGCTGCAACAAAAACAACATTACAATTTAAAATAGGTACATTCTGTAAAAATATGACTCTTCAATGGATTCAGTACATCATTATCTCTAAATAAATATTGCCTTCCCCCCCTATAATGTGGGACTAAGACCATCAGTAGGCAAAATGTGAAAGTTGTAATATATCTCTACCATCTCTTTGGGGACACAGATATGCCACTATATATAAAATAATTCAATTCATAATAACTTTTTTATATAATGCAAGTACCTAGTTATGTTTATTGGATGCTAAAGTAATTTTCATTACTAACCATAAATTGGAAAGCTATTTCATACAAATATACTAACAAAAAAAGTACCTTTATGTTTTGTGATGTACAATTTTTTTACAATATTAAATACTGAAAATACTTCAAAGAAATACTTACAACTTGTGAAAGTCAGGGTTTCTTATGACACTGATGGTTAACTTGCAGTTCCTAAGAGTTGTGTGTGCTGGCTATAGTCCTCTCTGTGTTCTACATACTCCAAAACTTTTTCGGGCAATTGCGGCTGTTTAAAGTTCGGTAGTTGCCTTCCAATTGCTTGACTACTGACATTTCATACTGAAAAGATGTTACGAATGCTTATTATTACGAATAGGCCGTACTTTTAGTATAAAATAAATATTTATGTGTATTTAAGATATTTACTTCCGAATTGTATTAATCGAAACCACAACTTTTGGTCATTTGTGGAGAACATACAGTAGGTACTCCTTATAACTTTGCGGTTGCGAAAAATGTAAAAAGCACCTGAAAACGTAATTATTAACACAAGACTATTAATTTATTAAAGAATCCAAATAAAAAATCCTTCAATCAAAATTTGACCAAAGAGAATAACAAACAAACAACAAACTATGTTGCTATGGCGTTTGATGACATTCCGTGAATATACGGATGTTTTTTAGTGTTGCATATTCTACCGATCGTTTATATGAAATAGTTTCACATTAGCCGGTTTATAACGTCAATAAAAGGGGTATTTATATAATCGCGGTTGATATCTTTGGAAATACATTTTAAATTTCTGTATTTATAATTTCTGCATTAATATAACAATAAATGCTTAAAAAACTACAAGATTAATTTAAAATTAAAATACAAAGCCAATTCATATATTATTTAAAAAAACGTCCAAACCGTAGTTTACTAAAATGAGAAACTAAAATCCCCACACTATATAGTTCAAAACAATCGTTCACGTAAAATAGTCTATGGAAGCGAACTACAAGTGTGAATCCGAAAATGAAATAGAGTAGGGTCACTTGCAAAACTTCGTTTCAATATAGTTCGTTAACGAAGTTTCGATTCGGAGAAAGAGAGAAGGCCCCCAGAGACGTGGTCGCTCACAATGGGCCTTATTAGAAGGCTCAAGGTCACCCAAAGAGCAATGGAGAGGGCTATGCTCGGAGTTTTCCTGGGAGATCGAATCAGAAATGTCGAAATCCGTAGGCGAACCAAATTCACTGCCATAGCCCGAAGAATTCCAAAACTGTGGCAGTGGGCGGGGCACATGGCTCGTAAAACCGACGGCCGTTTGGGCAGAAAGGTTCTCAAATGGCGACCACGAACCGAAAAACACAGCGTGGGCAGGCCCCCTACAAGATGGACCGATGATCTTGTGCGGGTCGCTGGAAACTGCTGGATGCGAATAGCGCAAGACCGGCAATTGTAGAGATCTTTGAGGGAAGCCTTTGTCCAGCAGTCGACGTCTTTCGTCTGATATAATGATGATGACTTGTTTTATACTAGGTTAAATTAAATATAAATATTTCTGACGTTGTCCCCACTCTAGGTTCTTCCTCTTCTTTCGTGTCAATGAAGGCTGATTTAAAGATAAAATATTGACATCTATCTTGACCAGTACGTGGCCACTGTTCTTGCCCACGCCAGGTGAAGGCATCTGAACAAAGCGATGTTGTAGTAAAACCTTCTTTAAGCGCATAGAGTTCTTTTTTGTTAATCAAAAGTCATGTAACTTAAATGTATACATACATAGACTCACGCCTGTTCCCAAAGGGGTAGGCAGAGACAACGGATTTCCATTTGTCACGATCTTTGCATACTTCTTTTGCCTCGATTACTGTCATTATATTCTTCATACATGCTCGCCGGTTTAGGGTACTTCTGACCTGCCCTTTCTTGAGAACATCTCCAATTTGGTCAGAGAATGTTTGACGTGGTCTTCCCCTTCCGGTTGCCCCGTTCACACAGGCCAGGTATACTTCTTTTGTCAATCTTCTTTCATTCATCCTTTCTAAATGGCCAAACCACCTCAGCATGCCTTTTTCAATCTTAAATGTATGCTTTGTATATATGTGTAGTTTTTGGGACATTAAACATCTAATCTGAAGTAAATAGAAAGGATAAAGATCTTATTGAGCATAATAAAACACTCAGCTTTATATCAGAATGGTTTTCGGCAAATAATCTCTTGTTAAATGCAGGGAAAACTAAATGCATCAGGTTCTCATTGCCGAATGTGACTCAAATTGTACCAACAGTTGCACTTAATGCGAAAATATTAGATTTAGTCCCATCGACCGTATTTTTTGGATTGACACTTGATTCAAAATTGCAATGGGGTCCTCAGATTGAAAAGTTAGCAGGTAAATTAAGTTCGGCTTCCTATGCTGTCTGGAAAATAAGGCAATTGTCAGATGAACAAACTGCTAGATTAGTGTATTTCGCGTACTTTCATAGCATTATGTCGTATGGCATTCTGCTGTGGGGTTCGGCGGCTGACATAGGTACTATTTTTGTATTGCAGAAAAGAGCAGTCAGAGCCATTTATGGTTTAGGCAGTCGCGATTCTTTGCGAAATTTGTTTAAAGAAATAAATATACTTACTGTGCCATCGGAATATATATATCAGAATATAATGATTGTTAGAAAAAATATTCATAATTATAAAAAGAAAAGTGAACTGCATAATATAAATACTAGGAATAAAAACAAACTAGCCATGCCAGGCTTTAGAGTAAGCAAAACTAATAAATCATTTTTAAGAAATTGTATTAGGTTTTATAACAAGCTTCCTACTCAAATTACTGATCTGCCTGACACAAGTTTTAAAACACATATTAAACGTATACTTATGGCTAGGGGTTATTACACCACTAAAGAGTACATCGATGACAAAGACGTCTGGCTCTCACTTCCTACCTGCACATTGCTCGCTGGAGATATTGTAGCCATATAGACATGACTGATCTGCTGTGTTACGTGAACTATCTGTAAATGATTGCTATCATATACTTAATTTAAAATTATTGACTCTGTGAATGAATGAATAATGTTATTGTTTCGAAGTTTTTCTTTTGTATACCTAAATATAATCTAAAATAATAAGCATTCAGACAACCGATCGAGCATACGTTAGTGTTTGCCTACTAAATAATTACTCTAATTGGACCAAATCCCGTGTTCATGCCCGCTTGAGTATGTTTCGCCGGACCGTCTCAACTGGGTCGTGTTGAAACCGGTAGTAGATGAACCCACTGAGTTTGTTTCGCTGGGTCTTCTCAGTTGGGGCGCATTGGATCCGGTGGTAGCATTAAAGCGCGACCGTCGTTATTAACACAAAGTCCGTCATAATAATAATACCTTTAATATAGACAGAACCTTTAATATTGACAATATGTAGTAAACATATTAGACTTAAACTAGATAATTAAACATAATCTCTTGACAATAACTTGATACGAGCTAGCTAAATATCATTTCTGTAATAAAATAAATTTTATAAATGTTTTCATACAAGATGTACCTAAATATCTATGTTACTAGAAATAATATCTAATGTATACAACTATATTACTACAAACATGTTCTGACTATTTACAAGCGCTTTTTTAAAGTCCACGTGAATAAAAACCTTTTTTATTTATTTATTTTATTTTAAAGGTACGCCAAAGAAAGTGATTTCGAAGGGTCGCCGTTACCGAAATCGATAAGGAGGACTATATACTTTTCGTAGTTGATGCCTACTTTCCGGTGCTGGGAGCCAATCCCAGCGCGAGAGAGTAAGCGGCGCCCGGCTGGCTTCTCCCCGGCTGGGTGCAGCCCCTGTGATCGCTGGCGTTTGGAGGAGGGGATCTCCACTCGTGTTATATAAACGGTCCCGGGAAGAGGTAACCTGCTGTAGTTCAGGTTGCCTAAACACGCTTGTGCGTCCTGAGGAAGGGGGAAGCATTCATGCCCCCTCCCCACCCCGGGTGAGAGTCTCGCTGAGGCTACAGTGTACGGCGGGGGTACTGGCGAGATCGTTCACGAGTACCCAGAGCCCCTGCTACAGGCACTGTGAGGCTGGCTACCGTGGTGGTTTTAGTGGGTCGAGCCTTACATACCCCGTCGCATCCCCAAGCGACGGACATGCGATTTGAGCATTTCCACCACGTAAAAAAGAGGAAATTATGTATTTAGAAATATATATGTATGTTTATCAGTAGTCTGGTTGCCATGGTACAGGGTCTTAATACTTTGGGATCGGATGACAGTGTGTTAGTTGTCTCAAGATATTTATTAAATGTAACTATTAATCAGTTTAACCGTAACATTTATATGCCGTCCAACAATCAGCAGTGTTTGATCAATTGATTTTATTGGGAGGTCGATCCACTCTGATGGTACTCACAGTATTCCTTACCCGTATCTAAATAACGGTTGTGCCATGTGGATTTTTATGTTGTACTGTAAGTATTTTATCTTGATAGCATTAGTACTCTCGTCCGCTTCATAAATTACTGGCTGTGCCCCGCGGTTTCAGCCGCGTGAAGCTTTATAAATTAGAGCCTATGTGTAATTTGGATATATAAGCTATATTACTACAAAGTTACCTCAAAGTCCGTCCAGTAGTTTTTGCGTGAAAGAGTAACAAACATACACACTCACACAATCACAAACTTTCGTCTTTATAATATTAGTGTGATAAATTAAATGTTTAGTTTTTTATTTATTTTATCGATCCGAATGAATCTAAATTGCCCGCATCAGGGGCTCTACCGGCTAAGTCACCGAACATCGATTTCTTAAATCGCGTTCCAATAAATAAAGGTTAAAAAGTACTTAATCAATCGTTAAATCGGCTTCAACGTTGACAATCGATTCCGGACCATTTATGACGTTACATGTGCTCATGGAAGCCGATTTATTGATTAATTAAGTAATTTTTAACCTTTATTTATTTGAACGCCATTTAAGAAATCGATATTCGGGGACTTAGCCGTTAGAGCCCCAGAGCGCACCTCTTTCGGGGTTGATAGGCTTGGAGACGATCGACTTATTGACATGGAGACGGGCAAGCAAGTCTTCCTAAAAACATATTAATGCGGCTTGTGTGGTTGGTACATAGTTTCCCTTCACGCCGCAGAACGTTGGTTAGATTCACAGGACATCCCAGGACAGATATTTGTGTGCATAAACATGTCTGTTTTGTAAGGTATTATATGCAGTATATTAGTTATCTGGTTTCCATAGTACAAGCCCTGATTAGTTTGGGATCAGTTAGCCGTGTGTGTGAATAATGTCCCTGGATATTATTACTATAAATAATCTATACATATAATACAATCGTAGGAAAGACAAAACTTTATATTGAATTTTTTTTTAAAAGGATGTTTTGGCGTGATCTACAATCGATATCGAAGCCAAAAATATAGTTTTTAGATTTTTTTTCTGTTTATCCGTTTGTCTGTATGTATGTCCGGGCTAAACTCAAAAAGTACTGAATGGATTTACTACAAATTTTGCATGAATATTACTAAGATGTCGGGTCAACACATATTATCCCGCTACCACCTACGAGGGAGGAGCTGTGATAATTTATAAAATTTAACGCGGATAAAACCGGGGGGCACAGCTAGTAATATTTAAAATTATTGTTAAGGGTTTTTAAACCACCAGTTAAGTTTATGGTAATAAATTGAAATGGATTGATTATTGATGCATTTTTGCTTAGATGGC
The DNA here is from genome assembly GCA_951640165.1 of Pseudoips prasinana. Taxonomy (NCBI): domain Eukaryota; kingdom Metazoa; phylum Arthropoda; class Insecta; order Lepidoptera; family Nolidae; genus Pseudoips; species Pseudoips prasinana. The sequence continues at coordinate 7,098,283 of OX621259.1, read as the reverse complement.
GTTCAAATAAAAAAATAATGCTGACCTGGCACAATTTTGGCAAGTCATTGCCCTTCTATTATAACAAGCTAAGTTGTATTACTTAACCGACTTAAAAAATAGGTGTTTATTTATTCGCATGTTGTTATTAGAAAGTTCCGTTGGCATTTTTTAAGTGAATTATTCTTTAGCGGCGTTGTGCACTTATTTGGGATGGCAACAAAATGATGAAATGAAATGATCGAATAAACGTCAGACGGAGTGTCTTTTTTAGGGTTCCGTAGCCAAATGGCAAAAAACGGAACCCTTATAGATTCGTCATGTCTGTCTGTCTGTCCGTCCGTATGTCACAGCCACTTTATTCCGAAACTATGAGAGCTGTACTGTTGAAAATAGGTAAGTAGATGTATTCTGTAAACCGCATTAAGATTTTTACACAAAAATAGAAAAATAACAATAATTTCTGGGGTCGCCATGCATAGAACTGAAACTAAAAAAATAATTTTTCATCGTACCCATACATGTGGGGTGTCTATGGATAGGTCTTCAAAAATCATATTGAGGTTTCTAATATCATTTTTTTCTAAACTGGATAGTTTGCGCGAGAGACACTTCCAAAGTGGAAAAATGAGGGTCACCCCCCCCCCCCCCCCGTAACTTCTAAAATAAGAGAATGATAAAACTAAAAAAAATATATGATTATACATATGATGTACATTATCGTGGAAACTATCAACGAAAATTGGTTTGAACGAGATCTAGCAAGTAGTTTTTTTTAATACGTCATAAACCGCAATTTGCTTTCATTTAATCAACTGAAATAAATAATAATAATTTTCTAACTGAAAAATTGAGACTTAATTGACTGACGCAAAGAACATGCAGACTCAGCACAACTATTTATGGGTCATACAATTAGTAGCCCTGCGCGTGAAGCGCCACCGTCGTCGTTATGAACACACAATAATTAGTAACAATGTTGTAAAATATATCTAATACAATAAATTTCGATAATTAGACCTTTGAGAATGACTTAAATATGTTAGCTAAGTAACTAAGATCATTTCAATCATGAATTAAATGTTATAAAGGCCGAGGAGTTGACGTTCAAACGCAAAATTTAGATACTTTATGATGAGGAGTATCCGAATCACCCCCATGTGTGTTCTACGATTTTGCATAGTTTTAGAGATATAATTTTTTAATGATTTTTTCGTAAATTTCACTTAACATCATTTCGATAATTAGTCGTTTACAATGACTTAAATATGTTAGCTAAGTAACTAAGATCATTTTAATCATGATAAAAGATATACAGGGTGGCCGAGGAGTTGACGTCCAAACGCAAATATTTGATACTTTATGATGAGGAGTATCCGTATCACCCCCAAGTACGTTCTACGATATTGCGAAGTTTTCGAGATAGATTTTTTTTAATGATTTGTTTCGTAAATTTCACCTAACATTAGTTTTCGATTTTTTTCTCGTTCTGCCGAACATTACTGGTTCAGTTTTTTTTGTGGTAACTAATTAGGTATAGTACACAAAATAACAAATATACATACAGGTATCATACAAGTAGCAGTGTAACAATCACTTACAGGTAAACACCACATGGGTTTCACAATTAGCTACAGACTGGCCGCTGACTTTTTAGGGTGTTATTTTAAACTATAACCTAACACCCTAAAAAGTATGGTTTGTCTGATCATTGCAGAACTAACTTAAAATTTATTCGAAAGTTCAAAATTAGGGTTGGAGCTCAGGACTCATAAATTTTCAAAGTATCAAAAAAACGCAAAATCTTAGAACATACATTTGCAATTCATAAAGTATCTAAAATTTGCGTTTGAACGTCAACGCCTCGGCCAGTCTGTAGCTAATTGTGAAACCCATGTGGTGTTTACCTGTAAGTGATTGTTACACTGCTACTTGTATGATACCTGTATCTATATTTGTTATTTTGTGTACTGTAGGTGTAAACAATTGTTGGTGAACCAAATAAATCCTTACTAATAATATAAATGCGAAAGTAACTCTGTCTGTCTGCCACGCTTTCACGCCAAAACTACTTAACCGATTTAAATGAAATTCGGTACACAGATATTCTAGAGCCTAAGAATAGTTGAAAGAGGGTATGAAAATGTGTATGGTTATATCGTCATTTTTGGAGCTAGAAGAAATAAAAGAAATAAATAAATAATTATAATAAATAATTCTGAGTTTGATACTAGTAAATTATTATTTGAATTGTTGAATGTTATTTGTATATTTTGACACACTTAACCTTTAGTTTCTTAAATATGAAAATAGAGACTGAAATTTGTCATATTTATTTATATCTAATCAAAAGTCAAAAATAAGATTCAAGTCTTATTTTTAGGCTTTTGATTCGATATAAATAAACATGACAAATTTTTCGTTTTACAGAAAAGTCCCAAACTCACTTTTGGCCCGACCATCATATTATATTTGTTATTTTGTGTGCTGTTGGTGTTAACAATTGTTGGTGAAACAAATCAATAAATAAATAAAGTGGTGTCGACTATACCAATTTCGTTACACTGTCCCATGCACCCTGTATAACAAAGTTAGTTGGAATTTGACTTTGCTATAATTCTTGTAAATATGTGACCTAGATAGGTGGCTAGACGAATTGTTTTATTCAACACTGCAACTTTTTCGCTCATAGTACAGTGTGTCTTTGAAGATGGCTAGTTGTATTTGCCGTGTTATTTTAATAGCCATAGGTATGTATTACATAATAATAATATTTTTGGCACCTTAAGCTGTCGGTCCCGGTTGTAGTCATTAGGCAACAGTCGTTAAGCCATAGGCCTACTGGGCGGCTTGAACAAGTCTGCCGCAACGGTAACCACTGCCCATACTATAAGTACTAATTATTTTCTCTATCTTCACTATTAAAGCGCGTAGCTATCTCCGATATAATTAGTTTAGGTTAGTGACTCTGGCTGCTAAGTCAGAGGTCGTGGGTTCAATCAAGGACAAACCTTTGTGTGTTACACACAAAGGTTTGCCTATTCATAAATAGGCTCGCTTCTTGAAGGTTATCATGTCATATCATTTCAGCTGAAAGAGGTCCATCGCTGGACAAAGTCCACCCCAAAATCTCCAGAATTACCGGTATTGTACCCACATCCAGCGGCTTATAGTGACCCTTATAATATCATTGGTCCATCTAGGGGGCCTGCCCACGCTGTGTCTTGCGGTTCGTGGTCGCCCTCGACAATCTTACTACCCCAGCGGGCGTCAGTTCTACGAGCTATGTGACCCGCCTACTTGCAATATTTACTTGGTTATATCCGTAGTATTAAAAATTAAGTATAATTTAACAGTGTGGTGACGGCGGTGGATATCAGAATTTCATCACCCCATGAGGCGCTCATATCTGGATGTTCTCACCGGTCCGTAAGTGATCGGCGAGAAAAAGCAACTAGGCTGGCAGTCAGTCCATCCATAGATGGGTGACCACCAAAGTAGTTGGATTTCTGAGCGTCTCCGTGATTCGGAGGGCACGTTAAGCTGTCAGTCCCGGTTGTAGTCATTAAGCCATGTCAAGGGCGGCTTGAACAACTCTGCAACTAGGGTAACCACTTCCCATACAATAAATAATAATCACCCCATCTCATCCCGTGGGGGGCGTAAAAGTCGACCCGAGGGAATATCTGATCCAGATCAAGAGGACGGACAACAGCTTCTTACTGAGTATTATGACCATCTTACTGCGATCGTGAACCCGTCTGCCAAGCGTGGCAATTACTGTGATTAGCACTATTCATTTCTAACTCCTCATTTTTTATTTCTGATTTAATTCGTTGCGATTGCGATGCAAAACAGTTAATGCGATTCCCCGGGACATGACTGAGCCTCACCGTTCAGTGTCATTTCATTGTGTGCCACTGTTGAACCTGGCTTACAGGAGTTGCAGTGGTGGGTGAGAGGCAGGGACTAGTCCCGAAGCCTAGCGATTATGGCATATCCCCAAGATGATTCTTGGGGAGGCTTGTCCAGCAGTGGACTTACACTTACTAAATTGACTGACACTTAGTAAATTGTTTATTTTATTTCCCAGGTGGCATCAAAGCAGGTGCGACGCGAGTCGCTCGGATAGCATACGGCGTGCTCTCTCGCCGTAAAGCCGCGGAGGAGGGTGCCGCGCGCCTAGCCCGCGTCTTGTCGGCGCTAGATTTGACCGCGCTAGGCGTAGGCAGCACTCTAGGTGTAGGCGTATACGTCCTAGCTGGTGACGTGGCCAAGAATTATGCAGGACCTGCGGTCATATTGTCGTTTTTAATAGCTGCAGTGGCCAGTGTTTTTGCCGGTGAGTTATTTTAGTACACGACTATTAGTAGGGTCAATTTAATAGATCACAGTTGACACTATCAAAATACAACAACGTAACCATAACCGGCGGGCATAAAATATTATTTATTCTTTCGTAGTTAGAAATGCACATTTGTTTAATGTGTTTTCATTTATGATTAACTAGCTGTGCCCCGCAGTTTTACGCGTTAAACTTTATAAATTATCACAGCTCCTCCCCCGTAGGTGATAGCGCGATAATATGTAGCCTATATGTTGACCCGACCTCTTTGTAATACTCATGCAAAATTTGAAGTAAATCCTTGCAGTACTTTTGAGTTTAGCCCGGACATACATACAGATAAACAGACAAAAATTCTAAAAACTATATTTTTGGCTTCGAGTTCGATTGTAGATAACGCCCCAGGTATCCTTTTTAAAAAATATTCTATGTACAGTTTTGACTTTCCTACGATTTTATTATATGTAGGTATAGATTTTTATTGTAATAATTACCAAATAAAGTCATTTTACGATTCACTTTACTAGTAACTGACAGATGTCAAATGTGATCTATTAAATTGGCCCTACTATAGTTGAAAATGATTGAAACGTTGATCACGAAGGAGTTAAAGATTTCTCATGTGGGGTTTGTATAAATCCACAAAACTATGATTGGCGTCTTGATGGGTTCGTTGTTAACTATTTAGAGATATTTATTCAAACGGCAGCAGCGTCACCTATGTACTAGCTACCACCTAACTGTGGTCACCAACTCGCATGTCAAGCGCGGTGACTAAGCAAACCCCTGCAAATGGCAACATTATATCATTAAAAAAAAAACGATATTTAGGGACAATGTCACACAGATCATCCTAGCCCCAAACTAAGCAAAGCTTGTACTATGGGTACCAGGCGACGATATACATACTTATATACATAGATAAATACTTAAATACATAGAAAACATCCATGACTCAGAAACAAATATTCGTGCTCATCACACAAATATTTGCACTTACCGGGATTCGAACCCAGGACCACCAGCTTCGTAGGCAGGAGCACTAACAACTAGGCTACGGTGATCGTCGTCGTCGGTCATTATATGTATAAACCTTTGGGGGAGGTCCATGTCCAGCAGTGGACGATATCTGGCTGATGATGGTTCAAAAGGTTACATGGCGAATATGAGTAGAGATTTAAATTAATATAATATAAATCCTGGAACATTATTTTACACACGGCCATCTGATCCCAAACTAAGTAGAACTTGTATACACGACTACATACCAAGCGAAACATTTCCAATATAAGCTGCCCTCTTATTGTATGGAAATCCTATACAACGCGGGATCAGCTTATACTGGATATATATAGCTTGATGTGTAGCCGTGTGTACTATGGAAACCAGATAACTGATATACTACATATACTACTTTTCTTTTGTAAATACATACTTATATAGAAAACTAGCTGTGCCCCGCGGTTTTACCCGCGTTAAACTTTATAAATTATCTCCCCAGCTCCTCCTCTGTAGGTGATAGCGTGATAATATGTAGCTTATATGTTGACAAATACCAATTTTCATGGGTTTAACTTCAAAAATGTCGCATTTCTCATACACACTTACATCCCCTATATTACGCCCTAAGGGGTGAAATTCTCAAAAATCCTGAAAGATATATTTTTAACTGAAAGGCCAAATACCAATTTTCACGCGTTTAACTTCAAGTCACATTTTTTCACACAAACTGACATCCCCTATTTTTTGCCCTTCGGGGTGGAAATTCCAAAAATCCTGAAATATATATTTTTTATTTTTAACTGTAAGGCCACATAGAAATTTTCATGCCTTTAACTTCAAAAACGGCAATGTTTCATACTAACTTTGCACCCCCATTTTACCCCCTTAGGGGTTGAATTTCGAATAATCCTTTCTTATTACTTGTCTACATTATAAAGAAAACATCTGTGCAAAATTTCAGCTTTCTTGATCCAAGGGTTTGGGCTGGGCGTTGATGAGTCAGTCAGGACTTCTCTTTTTATTTATATAGATTACATCCAGACTCAAGACATACAGACATGTTCATGCACACAATGTGGGAGTCGAACCCACAACCTTCGGCGTGAAAAGCAAGCATTTGCTAACAACGCCAACGGGCTGTACTACAATTTGTATATTAGTTGGGTAAAAGTCTCGAATTGATTTAGCGAATAAATGCTATACATATTTAGCATGTCGCCCAATTTCTATCAATCAATTTTAATATGACAGAAATTGAATGACATGACAAATGCAACAGTTTTATTTACACTGGGTGTAAGGGAAAGCTTAACGCAAACTGATCTCTTGAGTTCATTTGAAGCTTCCCTGGTTCCCTTGCAGTTAGTCTAGGGAAGAAAGCTCCAGGAAATAATTATCCATCATCTGAGAGTATATCTAGGTATACAATCAAAGGATGATACTGTATAAATATGATAAAATGTCATAAAAATTAATTATAACGATAGGTATTTTCACCTAAATTATATTGACCGGACTGATATGGATACTGCTTTTCTATGCAAATATTGATGAACTCCTGATTTAGTACTTACGTAGCTAATACTAATATCCTGGGACATTATTTACACATGGCCATCTGATCCCAAAATAAGCAGAGCTTGTACTATGGAGACCAGATACATATATACTACTTTTCTTTTGTAAATACATACTTATATAGATAATTACACCCAGACTCAGGACAAAAATACATGTTCATGCACACAAATATCTGTCCTGGGTGGGAATAGAGCCCACGACCTGCGGCTTGATAAGCAAGCATTTGCCAACCACGCCAACAGGCCCGTCAATCAAATTTGTCGTTCTTTACAGGGTTATGTTATGCCGAATTTGGTGCGCGTGTACCGAAAGCAGGTTCGGCCTACGTGTACAGCTACGTGTGCGTCGGCGAGTTCATAGCGTTCATAATAGGATGGAACCTAATACTCGAGTATATTATTGGTAAGTATATTATTACAGGGTTACTTGTAAAACACCAACAACCTCGGAAGACTAGATAGATACCACCATAAGCAACAACTTTTCATAATTTGTTACAATTTATTTTCGTACTAGCAGTGCCCCGCGGTATTTCCGGTGTTAAACTTTATAAATTATTACAACCCCCCCCCCCCCCCTTCAGATGATAGTGTGATGATATGTTGACCCGACCTCTTAGTAATATTCATGCTAAATTTGAAGTAAATCCATGCTGTATTTTTTGAGTTTAGTCCGGACATACATACAGACAAACAGACAAAAATTCTAAAAGCTATATTTTTGGCTTCGATATCGACAGCAGATCAAGCCCCAAGTGGCCTTTTAAAAAAATATTCAAATGTACAGTTTTGGCTTTCCTAAGATTTTATTATATGTATAGATATAATAAGGATTATATATATAACTCTACGCGTATCGCAAATATGCTTACTAGGTGTTATGAGAATGTGTCGGAAGCATGCCGCCAATGTGCAACAAGGTTTTTAAATTTACTTAAAATGTGCGAAGAAAGTGTTATTAATAATATGCCCGCGCGAGCCGAATGTCGTCTTTGTGTTTATGAATATAATATAAAATAATATAATAATTTCTTTATTTTTCATATGCCTGTATTTTACTATTCAAGATATTATGACTACAAAACATAAGGCTTAGTACAATATTTTATAAAAGGTATATACCCTGACTCTTAAACTAGGTTTATGAATGAAACAGATCTACAAATGTCACAACTGCAAAAACTGAGAGAGAAACAGAGAGAGAGAAAAATGATGAGAGTGAATTTTTACGATGCGCGCGCACACCGACACCAAAAAATTTAACAGCATGAAGTTAGTTCTAGGTGGTATGAAAATGTATGACAGTGCATTTTTACGATGCGCGCGCATCGTAAAAATAACAGCATGACGTTAGTTCTAGGTGGTATGAAAATTGATAACTATGTTCAAGTTATATATTAAGAAGTATAACTTCTAACGCGTGTACATAAGTACACACAAGTTTTTTTTCTTTTTCTTTTTCATGTATTGGGTTATGCCGAACTTGTAGAATAAAAGTCGTTGCTTATGATGGTAGTTACCTAGTTCTGCGAGATTGTTGGTGTTTTACAAATAACCCTATTATAATAAATGATAATAAGAAGAGGCCTACACATTAAACGTAGCGCTCTGCTACTTCTTTCATCATACGCACGGCTAAGCTGTGGAACACCCTCTCGAACGACGTGTTTCCAGACTCATACAACATGGGTTTATTCAAGGCTAGAGTGAACAGGCATCTTATGGGTACGCGCGGTCCATCTTCGACCACATCTTCACTTACCATCAGATAAGGTCGTGGTCAAGCGCAAACCCATCGAGCATAAAAAACAACTTCATAAAGCGGCTTTACTGAATTACGCGTCAATTTCTTACAGCTCCTATCTATTTTCTTGGCGTTTTCTTAATTATTTTCAATTTTCTATGCTTGCTACTGCCACCCCTCCCCTCCTGTTATTTACCATCCCGAGGAGAAATATATATTATAAATAAAAATTATTTTATTTCGGATATCCCACATTGATTTCGTTTCATTAGATCTTTTTCATTGATTGCGCTAAATATATGTAAATAGCGCTCTTAAGTAATGTCCACTATTTATTTCACATCTTGTTTATAACTAGCTTTTTTTATAAATTTTATAATTATAAATATGTAAACTAGGTCTTTAAAAATAAATCGGTTAAAATTAGATATTCGTTGTTTCAGGTGCAGCATCAGTGGTGAAAGCTCTGAGCGAGTACCTCGACTCGCTGCTGGGCAAGGCGATATCGACGCACTTGGGGGCGGCCGTGCCCCTGGGCACGCCCCTTCTAGCTGACTACGCCGATGTATTCGCCTTCGGCGTTATAATGGCGTTCACTGGTAAACTTTCAACATACAGACATGTAGTGTATGTCAATATGTAGTACTAGAAACTATGCTCTATTAGAGTTCCGTAGCCAAAAAAAGGAACCCTTATAGATTCGTCATGTCTGTCCGTCTGTCTGTCTGTCCGTCCGTGTGACACAGCCACTTTTTTCCGAAACTATAAGAGCTGTACTGTTGAAACTTGGTAAGTAGATGTATTCGGTGAACCGCATTAAGATTTTTACACAAAAATAGAAAAAGAACAATAATTTTGGGGGGTCCCCATACATAGACCTGAAACTAAGAAATTTTTTTTCATCGTACCCATACATGTGGAGTGTCTATGAATAGGTCTTCAAAAATGATATTGAGGTTTCTAATATCATTTTTTTCTAAACTGAATAGTTTGCGCGAGAGACACTTCCAAAGTGGTAAAATGAGTGTCCCCCCCCTGTAACTTCTAAAATAAGAGAATGATAAAACTAAAAAAATATATGATGTACATTACGCCCTATGAAATAGTGTCGTGATTAGTAATAGCAATAATGTAAAATAATGGTTTTTATTCACGTACACTTAAAAAAAGCGCTTGTAAATAGTCAGAACATGTTTGTAGTAATGTATAATTAATTTATAATTATTTCTAGGTACATATAGATATTTAGGTACAGATTGTAGGAAATAATTTACAATAAGTTTTATTTTATAATAGTAACGATATTGAGCTAACTTAAATTAAGTTATTGTCAAGGATCATGTGTAGGTTTATTTATCGAAATTTTAAATTGTAATTATAAGGAACACATCAACAAAGTGTCTTCCCCTTAACAAATATGACTAAGGAAAGTCGGTGGACTGATTCTTAGAATTAATTATGTTTAATCCCAATGGGTCGATTTAACTACTATACTTTTATTTCATGATATTCTGGATCCCGCATTCGGCCTAATTTTCCTCTGGTGTCCCTACTCTATGAACTGTGGGCCGCGGCCCAGAGTCCAGTTGCCCCCTAACTGAGAAATAATCTATTCTCTTGATTATATTAGTCCTAAAACATATTTATTTTATTGATGTATTTTTTCTTGTGTGTACATTAATCTATACATATAATAAAATCGTAGGAAAGCCAGAACTGTACATTGAATATTTTTTTAAAGGATACTTGGGGCGTGATTTACAATGGATATCAAAGCCAAAACTATCGTTTTTAGAATTTTTGCCTGTTTGTCTGTATGTATGTCCGGGCTAAACTCAAAAAGTACTGCATGGATTTACTTCATATTTTGCAGGAATATTACTAAGAGATTGGGTCAACATATAGGCTACATATTATCACGCTATCTCCTACGGGGGAAGAGCTGTGATAATTTATAAAGTTTAACGTGGGTAAAACCGCGGGGCATAGCTAGTATTAAATATAGTTATTAGAATTTTTGTTTGTGTGTCTGTTTGTCTGCATGTATGTCCGGGATAAACTCAAAAAGTACTGCATGGATTTACTTCGAATTTTGCATGAATATTACAAAGAGGTCGGGTCAACATATAGGCTACATATTATCACGCTATCACCTACGGGGGAGGAGCTATGATAATTCATAAAATTTAACGTTGGTAAAACCGCGGGGCACAGCTAGTTTATAATAAATGAAAATTTTACCTTAAAATTATATGACTTGTTTATTAAAGAGAGAATTGTAATTTCAGTGGCCGTCGCGTTTGGTGTCAAAGAGTCCACCAAGTTCAACAACTTCTGCACCGGAGTCAACCTCTGTGTTGTGCTGTTTGTAATTGTGTCGGGATCTTTTAAAGGTAAGACATCCACAAAAACAATAAAAACCCCTATTTTATACAATGCCCCCGATTTCATGCAATATCAACTAAACAGTGGGGGACGTGTCCTACGGGTACGGCTGATGGAAATTATTGAAAATATTTGAATTTGGGGAACTGTGCTTTACGAGGCATGCCTTTTAAGTTTTGTCGTTTGAAGAAAAAAACAACTAGAACCTTATAGTACTTTTTATTGCTTTTTAAAGTATTCGCCGCGTAGCTTAATACACTTTTCCATTAGCTCAAACCAGTTATTATGACGTTTATTCCACTGTAAAGTGGGGGTGTTCAAAATGGCTGACTTGAAAGCGTCGACTGCTTCTTCACCGGACTGGAACCTTTGACCACGAAGACTTTTCTTAATTTAAGGAAATGTAAATAAATCTTTAGGGCTTAGGTCAGGACTGTATGGAGGATGTTCAAGAATTCCTACTTTTTCTACAAGACTGGTCGCCATGGCCAAAATCGACCAGGAAGATGGCATAATTCATGTAATCAATGGGTGTTCCGTTTCAGCCGACACCAAGAACTGGCGCATCCCCGCGTCGGAGGTGCCCCCCCACGAGGAGAAGGACAAGACCTACGGCTCAGGGGGCTTCGCACCCTTTGGACTGGCTGGGATCATTCACGGGGCTGCAGCCTGCTTTTATGGGTTCATTGGTAATTATCTTCCTAACGTACTTTCAGAACACATGGACAGCTTTTTTATGGGAGGGAGTGTTCGTAGGTTGACGAATTGAGGGGGTGGCAGGGGGGTCTCCGGGAGGGAGGTTTCGGGGAAAATTATTTTCGGGGGTTTCGCGTGGGTACTGTGTGGGAGGAAAAGTTGAAGGAGGGAGTAAGTTCAGGTGGGGTCGCGAGGACATTGTGGGGGAGGAGCTAGAAGAGGGGTTAAGGCTTCCTAACGTTAAATTACTGGCCTGTTGATCAAGAAGTGTGGGTTCGATCCCCAACTAGGACAGATCTTTGTGCGATGAGCACAATTATTTGTATTAGGTCTTTACCTATGAAATTGCCGTTCTGCAGTACTGGCCATTTCAAATCAAAATAATTTTTGTTTGGCTAAGAATTCTAATTTCAAATTAATTTTATTTTAAAAACATGGATTCTTTTTTCCAAAAGTAGTCATTTCTTTATTGATTAGTGTTACATTTTCATCGCATTTCAATCTTTTTCGTCATCATGGATACGTTAAAAATTCGAGTAATTATGGAATATGAGTACCGTCGTGGCAGCAACGCGGCACAAGCGGCACGCAACATCAACGACGTTTACGGAGCTAACACTACAAACCAACGCACCACCTGTTATTGGTTTGCTCGCTTCCGTTCTGGAAATTTCGACCTGAAAAATGAACCTCGCGGTCGTCCGAAGACTTTGGTCGACAATGACGAATTAAAGGCGGTTGTGGAAGCTGATGATACACAATCTACGGCTGAATTAGCAGCAGCTTTCGACGTTAGCGTCAAAACAATATTGGTCCATTTGCGTCAAATTGGCAAGGTAAAAAAGCTTGACAAATGGGTGCCCCACGAACTCAATGATCGCCAGCGCGAAGTACGCGTCGTGACGTGCCTTGCACTGCTCAACAGACACACAAATGAAGGAATTTTGAACCGCATTGTTACCTGCGATGAAAAATGGATTCTGTTTGATAACCGCAAGCGCTCAGCAAGTTGGTTGGATCCTGGTTCAGCACCTAAACAATGCCCTAAACGAAAACTTACCCCTAGAAAAGTGATGGTCACTGTTTGGTGGTCTAGCGCCGGTGTGATTCATCACAGCTTCTTACCAAACGGGGTGAGCATTACTGCAGATGTGTACTGTGAAGAACTGAGCACAATGATGGAGAAGCTGGCGCATCTCCAACCAGCATTGGTCAATCGCTCGTCTCCGCTGCTCCTGCACGACAACGCGCGACCTCATACTGCACAGCAGACGGTCTCCAAGTTGCAAGAACTGGGGTTGGAAGCTCTCCGTCATCCGCCCTACTCACCAGACCTTGCGCCTACAGACTACTACTTTTTCCAGAATTTGGATAACTTCTTGGCGGGAAAAAAATTCAATACCCGAGAGGCAGTACAAAATGCCTTTGAAGAATTTGTTGCCTCCCGTCCAGCTGATTTCTTTAAGAAGGGCATCAATAAACTGCCACTGCGATGGCAAAGATGCATTGATTGCATGGGTGATTACTTCGATTAATACAAATAAAAAAATTCATGAAAAAAATTCGTTTAAATTTTTTCATACAAAACGGCAATTTCATAGGTAAAGACCTATTATTATGCCGGTTGGCGTGTTAGTAAATACTTGCGTTGTACGCCGCATTTCGTGGGTTCGATATTTGTGTGCATGTCTGTTTGTCCTGAGTCTGGGTATAATTGTCTATATAAGAATGTATTTACAAAAGAGAAGTAGTATATTGGGATCAGATGGCAATGTGTTAGTTGCCCCAATAAGTAATGTTTTTTTTTTTTAATAACAGATATTTCTTAAATAATACAATACCTGCACAAGAGAAAAAAACCGAGTCGCAGGGTCTTTACAAAGGTATGGTTCATGGACTCAAAGTTCATCCAGACTTAGAACAACTACTTATGAGTGACACAAAAAGTTGTCATTCGCGAGAATCGAACTCGGGACAAGAAGCGAATTGAGAAACAATCATGTTGTCACCAGGTTTTGACTGCGTGGCCACAGCGGGTGAAGAGGCGAAGAGGCCACAGAAGAGCATACCGTTCGCAGTAGTAGCTTCGCTTCTGATCGTGTTCCTCGCGTACTGCGGCGTGTCCACCGTGCTCACGCTTATGATGCCGTATTATCTGCAGGTAATTACAAAACTAATACAACTAAAACTGTACATATCTCCTTAATACTGTGGAACAGCCTCCCAAACGACGTGTTTCCAGACTCATATAACATGGGTTTATTCAAGGTTAGAGGGAACAGGCATCTTATGGGTACGCGCGGTCCATCTTCGACCACATCTTCATCAGGTGAGATCGTGGTCAAGAGCAAACCCATTTTGCATTAAAAAAAAAAATAAAAAAAATACGTATCATCTTAAAAAAAAACTTGTGTGTACTTATGTACACGCGTTAGAAGTAATACTTCTTAATATACAACTTGAACATAGTTATCAATTTCATACCACCTAGAACTAACGTCATGTTGTTCTTTTTACGATGCGCGCGCATCGTAAAAATTCACTCTCATACATTTTCATACCACCTAGAACTAACTTCATGCTGTTAAATTCACTCTCATACATTTTCATACCACCTAGAACTAACTTCATGCTGTTAAATTCACTCTCATACATTTTCATACCACCTAGAACTAACTTCATGCTGTTAAATTCACTCTCATACATTTTCATACCACCTAGAACTAACTTCATGCTGTTAAATTCACTCTCATACATTTTCATACCACCTAGAACTAACTTCATGCTGTTAAATTCACTCTCATACATTTTCATACCACCTAGAACTAACTTCATGCTGTTAAATTCACTCTCATACATTTTCATACCACCTAGAACTAACTTCATGCTGTTAAATTCACTCTCATACATTTTCATACCACCTAGAACTAACTTCATGCTGTTAAATTCACTCTCATACATTTTCATACCACCTAGAACTAACTTCATGCTTTTAAATTCACTCTCATACATTTTCATACCACCTAGAACTAACTTCATGCTGTTATTGGTGCATATAACTGCATGCTTGTTTTTGGTGTCGGTGTGCGCGCGCATCGTAATAATTCACTCTCATCATTTTTCTCCATCGCGCCAAAAGAAGTATAACTTCAAAAAGGATCCCCGTACGAAGTCGCGGGCAGAAGCTAGTCTTAAATAATAAAATAATTAGCCTGACCTGAGCCTGACGAGGCGCACTGGTTTTTATTTTACTTTTTTCCGTTCGTTTATATTGGGTTACGGCAATCTAAAGTTGGCAACACTGCGATAAATCGTATTCGGTCATAAAAATGAATTATTTTCTTTCTAAAACATTACCCAGGGAATTCTGACATCGATTATCGATAGGTGGCTCATTTGCAATCTCCTTGAGTTTATTTCGCTGGGTATTCTCTGTTGGGGTGCATTGGATCCGTCGGTAGCATTAAAGCGCGACCGTCGTTATAAACACAAGGTCCGATACGATAATAATATTGAATTCGTACCTTACTATAGACAGAACCATTCAGACAATATGTAGTAAAATATAGCTTTAACTAGTAAATTTCCATTAGGGCATCGAGAACCGGCCCGATTTTAGGAACCGGTTCTTTCGGTTCTAAACTCAAGCCGGAACCGGGTACCCGGTTTTTTCGGTTCTTTCGGGTTTTTTCATAAATTGAAGTTGAATAAAGGTATGCTTGTCAAGGCTATCTTTTATATCGAATTTCTACTATCAAAACGAATAAAGGGAAAGTATCCAAATAAAACACACTTTACTGATAAGCATACATATTTATATATTTTTTAATTATGTCCAAATTACAACATCGTTTAATGTATTTTTGGCAACAATCAGTTCTTTAAAATTCAGATTGTTCACAACCAGTTGACAATCAGTTGTTTGCAATTCACTACACTACAGATATCAAAAAGTAGCTATTAAATACTAAAAATTAAATTAACAATCTTACAAGCCAGAAATAGGAACCACTCAAAATAAATCAAAACATTAAAAATTTTTAGGGTTCCGTAGCCAAATGGCAAAAAACGGAACCCTTATAGATTCGCCATGTCTGTCTGTCTGTCCGTCCGTATGTCACAGCCATTTTTTTCCAAAACTATAAGAGCTGTACTGTTGAAACTTGGTAAGTGTAGGTGTAAGATGTATTCTGTGAACCGCATTAAGATTTTTACACAAAAATAGAAAAATAATAATATATTTGGGGTTTCCCCATACATAGAACTGAAACTCAAAAAAAAATTTTTCATCGTACCCATACATGTGGGGTATTTATGGATAGGTCTTCAAAAATGATATTGAGGTTCCTAATATCATTTTTTTCTAAACTGAATAGTTTGCGTGAGAGACACTTCCAAAGTGGAAAAATGAGTGTCCCCCCGCCCCCCCTGTAACTTCTAAAATAAGAGAATGATAAAACTAAAAAAATATATGATGTACATTACCATGTAAACTAACAACGAAAATTGGTTTCAACGAAATCTTGTAAGTAGTTTTTTTTTAATGCGTCATAAATCGTAAACCGCAATTTACCTTTCATTTAATCAACTGAAATACTTGCTGCTGCGGAACCACCCACTCTCAACTTTTGTTACTGTCTAACTTAACAAAATGTCGACAGCGCGTCTACCAGTGTTGCCAACCAGAGATTGTTAAGGTGAGAGCTCTAGATCTCTCTCTCTCTCTATCTCTACAATATCCAGCTCACTATCGGATTATGTGTAATTACCGGAAATACAACTGTTATTACCATACTATCTGAGGCTGAGCTGCAAATTGCAGAACAAATGTCAAAAATTTCATGTCGCGGTGTATCCTGGCGAATATATTTTTTTTGGCTTCTTTGGCCTTATGAGCCTTCAGTAAATATATTTTTATATCATTTATTTCCGTCATTGTCAAGTTAAGTCCGTCACAGTCAAGTCATACATAGTCCTTGTCCAACCCCAGAAAAGCAGTGGAGACTTTACTAGAGGCTTTTATGGAGTTCTGGTTACAACACGGAAAATCACAATTCACGGCAATATCGCACTTTCCTCCACTTGTGTTCGTTGTCGAAGATATTATGTCTAAAAATCCACCATATTTACACATAAAAACTCCAATTTACACCAGTTTTTGAAAATAAAACAAGGCCTCGATGCGTTTTTTTCCGCGTTGGCGCCAAAACCCCCTGGCAAATATACCTTACTTAATGTTGCCGACCGAATCCCTTAAAAATCGTAAGTTTCTTTAAGACTCATCAATAGTTTTAAAATTATAACGTTATTTATAAATTATCAGTGAAATAACAGTATTTATTCTGTTTGGATAATAGATTAGGATAATATAATAGTATTTAGCATCAAGAGTATTATAGAGATTATATTATTTTAAGAGAGAACCGAAAGAACCGAAACGACCGGTTCTCCGTTTTACAGAACCGGTTCTTTCTAGGACCCTCAGAACCGGGATTTCCCGGTTCTTCTGGAACCGGGAAAAACCGGTTCCGATGCCCTAATTTGCATAATTAAACCTAAAGCTAATCTCTTTGACAATAACTTAATACAAGCTAGCTAAATATCGTTACTATTATAAAATATCTTTCGTAAATGTTTTAACTATCCGTGTACTTAAATATCTATACGTAGCGTAGAAATAATTATGTATATTTAACTATAATAATAATAAACACGTTCTGACTATTTCCAAGCACTTTTTTTTAAAGTCTACGCGAATAAAACGAGGGTCACCGTAGCCTAGTTGGTAGTGCTCCTGCCTACGAAGCTGGTGGTCCTGGGTTTGAATCCCGGTAAGTGCAAATATTTGTGTGATGAGCACGAATATTTGTTTCTGAGTCATGGGTGTTTTCTATTTATTTAAGTATTTATCTATATAAGTACGTATATCGTCGCCTGGTACCCATAGTACAAGCTTTGCTTAGTTTTGGGCTAGGATGATCTGTGTGACATTTTCCCGAGATATTATATTATATTACATAAAAACCTTTTATTTATTTTATTTTACGGAACATATAAGTAAAAGTAGCCTGTAGGTAAAAGATATGAAAGATGTACAGACGCCTGCACATCCAGCTACCCCAATCTATCAAATTTCTTTTATAGATTCTGAACTTTATCACATAAGCATAAGGTTCACTTTCAATTGGGGAAATTTGATAGATTGGGGTAGCTTGATGTGCTGGCGTCGGTACATTATTATAATGTCGGCAGGACGACAAAGCGCCGTTCCCGCACGTGTACGACGTGCTGGGCTGGACGTGGGCCAAGTACGTGGTCAGCGTGGGCGCCGTCTGTGCGCTCTGCTCCAGGTCAGTCTGTATTACATCTATATACTACATGTAACTAAATTAACGCACATCCTGAAAATTGTTTGTTCAGAATCGTTTACTAAATCGATTTATATCATTTTTAATGTAGGTAATTTTTTATTGCAAAAATAATTAAAACTATACAAATTATTGTCATATTAACCCTGTACAGTCAAAACAAATTGAAATGGACTGTAAGGAAAAGTAATAAAACTTTTAAAGCGCAGTTTTATTTGTAGTCATACAAATTCCATAATTCAATACAAAATAAAGAAAAATAAACTTTATTCTAAGGAACGAATTTAATCAATAACAATGCATGTACCTGTACAATAATAAAATCAGTGTATGTATTATGATTACAACATAATATTCTAATAGGGGTTTTTGGGGTTGTGCGTTAATATTACACGTTGTATATACAACGTGTAACGTAATTGACGTGTAACATACTTTCGGCTCTAAGAGCGTAAATTGGACCGTCAAGCCGAATGTGTCTTGGATGTATTCGGAAACAGGGGCTGGCAACACCGAGCTTCTTGTTAAATGAAGAGTTGCGCGGGGCAGTTTTGTCTCAGACATCGAGTTAAACACACGTGTTGCCAATTTCGGCTCAACTTCACCGCGTTCCGAAAGTAATCCAATTACATCCGAGCCATGTGTGGGTAGTTTCTAATTTTATTTAATATAATTAATGATAATATCACAAACATGTTCATGCACACAAATATCAGTCCTGGGTAGAGATTGAACCCACGATCTGCGGCGTGAAAGCTGTGTGGGTACGCCAACCCGGCCCGGCGTATTTAAGAAATAAATAAGTATGTTTATCAGTAGTCTGGTCCCTTAGTTTGGGATCAGATGACAGAGTGTTGTCCAAAGATATTTTTTTTTACTATTTTTATTCTTTAGTGCAGTCTCCAAAGGCTATGTACCTCTGTTGTAATTTTATGCCATATTATACGTTTGTCGAAAATATTAATAAATAAATCGCGGTTTTATGAAACCGCGATGCAAGTGCAATGTTGTCTCTTACGGCGTAAAATGAATTCACTGTCGTATATTTTCGCATTATTCTTGGGCTTCTCCTCGATGACCGGTTTATTTGATTCACTAGCTGTATCGTTGTCCGTCATGATCAAGTAAACAAATTTTTTTTTTATAATTTAAATATTCTTTACACAAAAAGAAAGTTCACATTTATATTACAGTTATATTATGAATACGGCTACACAAGCGTGGTGCATTGAAGTGTCATTTTCCCAGTAGAGATGGACTACCTATATTTCCACTAACCAATTTATGCCAAATGCCAAAAAGAGGACGTTGGCTCTGGTGGCAAAAGTTTAAAGAAAACAAGTCAAGAGTTATAGGACGTTAGATTTCGATAGAGATTTTGTGTATAAGATAAACTGTACAAAAAGAGTTTCTGAGGTTTTTCTAGGCGGCTAGTATGAATATCCATCAACATCTCTCCATATCTGACTACAATATTTAAAAAGTGATCGCACATAGCAGGTGTAAAGGAGATCTGGAATTTCGTAGTCTTTAAAGTACTTAGTGTGACGTATAACAAAACCAACCAAATGGGAACATCCACTTGCGATTCCATTTCTATATACACGGAAATCTAAGTTAGTGACTACCACGATCATAAATAGTCGATAGTCAGATCACCAAATTGTTGATTAGATATATGATAAGTGGCAGGCATTGGATTGTGTTTACGTGTGAATTTAATGTGAAAGAATTTCGAAATATTAATGGTCATTCCATTTAAAGAGCATCAATTATTTATTGCGTTAATGTCTTCTTGAAGGGAGTTAATGTCACAGCTATTAGAAATTGTTCGTTACAATTTTAGATCGTTGGTATCCGGATGTTCTGGCTGAGCATAAGTCGTTAACATAAACCAAGAAAAACAGGGGTCCTAAGTGTGTCCCCTGGGGCACGCCAGATGGCACTTATCTAGCTATAGATTTATAACCTCTGATTTTTACCAGTTGAGACCTATTGACGAGGTAGAATTCACTCCATCTTATAGCGAGCCAGAAATCCCAGCTGGAGCCAACTTTTGTATGAGTACGCTGTGATCAACCACGTCAAAAGCCTTAGAGAAATCGGTATAAATAGCATGTACTTCGGTTTTGCTTCGTAGATAGTAGTAACATAATTTGTAGCCGTTGATTTACCAGGTAAAAATCCGTGCTGATTACTATTGAGGATGGGCTTTAGATGAAAAAGAAGTCTTGCTTGAATACATTTTTCGAACATTTTCCCTATGTCAGATAAGATCGAGATGGGCCTTGGGCTTGTAGCTTGAGACATTTACACATTTATATCAACACACAAATACCCACAAGAACTTGCACAAATGAGTGATAATGTAAATGCTACATGGTCAGCTGATGCGAGCTGATATTCGACATGCGATATAAAGACAAAAAAAGAAAATGAGATGTAACCAACTTTTAAATAATTTGTGTGCGGGCTGGTACAGCTTGCTGGGTGCGGTGTTTCCGCTGCCGCGCATTATCTACGCGATGTCGTCGGACGGGCTGCTGTTCCGCTTCCTGGGCCGCGTCAGCGAGCGATTCCAGACGCCGCTCGTCGGGACCCTCATCGCGGGACTCTTCACTGGTATGAACATTTAGACTGAGTATGTGACATCTACGCGATGTCGTCGGACGGGCTGCTGTTCCGCTTCCTGCATGCCAATGGGTCTTCTATTGCTACGTATAGACACGACTCGAGAGGCGCGTTGTGGGCACGCGAGCGAACCTGCCGGGCACCGAATGTACTACATGTAACATAATGTGAACATTAGTGTGAAACAGTAAAAATCATCCATACTCACAAACTTTCGCATTTATAATATTAGCAGGACAGTAGTGTTCTGTATAGACAGGAGATTACTGTCCTGCTGATATATAACCCATATCGGGACTAGTCCCTCCCTCTCACCCACCACTGCAACTCCTCTAAGCCAGGATCAACAGTGGCACACAATGAAATGACTCTGAGCTCAGCTCCGCAACGAATTTAATCAGAAAGAAACAAGGAGGAGTTAGTCAGTTGGTTGAAATTAATAGCTCCACTTCCCTTCAGAGCAAAGCGGGAGACAGAATGATACAACCTCATAAAACGAAAGAATTGCAACTAGAGAAGCCAGCTGCAATATGGTAACCCATAGTACAAGTTCTGACTAGTTTGTGATCAGATGACAGTTTGCTACTTATCCCAAGATATATTCATTTGTACAGACTGCAAGTTCTTTTCCAGGTATTTTGGCGATGATCTTCCAGTTGAAGCAGCTGATTCACATGATGTCCATCGGGACCCTGCTGGCATACTCTATGGTGGCTGCCTGTGTTCTATTGCTAAGGTAACGTATTCAAAGGAAAATGTTCATTTATTAATTTATTTATTCTTACATGCAGCTACAATAACAAGTTAAACCCAATTCGATAGCGCAGGATTTACAAAATCTTTTATAACTAATGTAGAAAACATTAACTTTATAAAAATTATTAAAACTATCAACATTATTACAATTACCAACATCATTAAAATTATCATCGTTATTACAATAACCAACATCATTAAGATTATCAACATTAAAAAAACCTATCAACATTATTACAATTATCAACATCATTAAAATCATCAACATTATTAAAATATTAATCTATAATAAAAATCAATGCCACTTTTCGTTGTAATGTTATAACTCAACAACGCCTTTACCGATTTGGCTTATTTTGGTCTTGAATTATTCGTGGAAGTTCAGGTAAGGTTTGTACATAGAGAAAATTTAAAAAAAGTCTTGAAAAATGTAAAATCAACATCTTTTAAAATTTACATAATTTTTTTTTCGCATAAATGAACTTAATAATAATTTTTTTATTAGTTACTATGCCTTATACGTAGCGAAGCACGTACCGGGCCGCTAGTTTTCTTTAAAATTATTGACACATACCGAGTGCCATATTCTCGCCAACAAATATTTGATCTGACTTAAGGTGCAAGTAACATAATACATGCAGAGTTACTCTTGCAAACTGGCTCAGTGAACAAGAAAATGAATTAATTTGACCAGCTACAGAATTAAGATAATGATAATAGCTCCTCCTATAAAGAATTAAGTTGTTAAATATAACAGGAATGTTAATATAACAGTCTGTAACTGTTACAAATAAATTAAAAGACCAGCTAATGTTCCACATGATAACAAAATCCTACATACGATAGTCACAAACACCTCTCTATTCAAGCATATGACATTTACTTTAGTTAAAACAAGATAAAAACTGATATAGTTACGTATGAACTGTGACTATGATACCCTGTTACAGCTGACACAAGTTATTTCAGTTTCACGCATACCTATGCGTCTAACTGAAATAGCTATATCCAAACGGTGATATAGGTATATCACCTTAGTTAGAAAGAGACGATCGGATATGGTGTTTTCTAGTTCTGTTAATGCGTTTGGATACACGCACATATTTCTAAATGATTTTGAACACATTGATACTGCTATCACTTACCCGTCTGGCTAGCGTGGCCATAATAATAATACCGAATGGTAGGTGCCCGTCGACGCGACATTATCGTCATTGACAAACTAATGAAAAATACATACTTTGTGGATATAACGATACCGTATGATGAAAAGATCTGTCACGCGGAAAAAGAAAAATATTCAAAGTATTTTGATCTAAGTTAAATATTCCCAAATATAGTGAATCGAAATGCCAGCGAGCATACCTATTGTTATACACAAATGGAGTTATACCTAAATGCCTGAAGATTAACCTTGCTAATTTAGGACTTGATATCTGCCTGGAGCGTTACATGCAGAAGGCGGTATTGCAGGCGAATGCCAGGATCGTGGCCAAATATAGTATAAGCTCTATTTGTTTTAAAATACCATTTAACGAACCATGTAACGTATTATACAACATTTAACGCACATCCTGAAAGTAGTTTGTTCAAAATCGTTTACTGAATCGAAAAATAGGTAATTTTTGATTCCAAAAATAATTAAAACTACGGAAATTATTGTCATATTAACCCTTTACAGTCTAAACAAATTGAAATATATATATATATATATATATATATATATATATATATATATATACATATATACATATAATAAAATCGTAGGAAAGTCAAAACTGTACATTGAATATTTTTTTAAAAGGATACTTGGGGCGTGATCTACAGTCGACGTCGAAACCAAAAATATAGTTTTTAGAATTTTTGTCTGTTTGTCTGTTTGTCTGTATGTATGTCCGGGCTAAACTCAAAAACTACTGCATGGATTACCTTCAAATTTTGCATTTATATTACTAAGAGATCGGGTCAACATATAGGCTACATATTATCACGCTATCACCTACGGGGGAGGAGCTGTGATCCTATCTATCTATACATATAATTAAATCGTAGGAAAGTCAAAACTGTACATTGAATATTTTTTTAAAAGGATACTTGGGGCGTGATCTGCAATCGACATCGAAACCAAAAATATAGTTTTTAGAATTTTTGTCTGTTTGTCTGTTTGTCTGTATGTATGTCCGGGCTAAACTCAAAAACTACTGCATGGATTACCTTCAAATTTTGCATTTATATTACTAAGAGATCGGGTCAACATATAGGCTACATATTATCACGCTATCACCTACGGGGGAGGAGCTGTGATCCTATCTATCTATACATATAATTAAATCGTAGGAAAGTCAAAACTGTACATTGAATATTTTTTTAAAAGGATACTTGGGGCGTGATCTGTAATCGACATCGAAACCAAAAATATAGTTTTTAGAATTTTTGTCTGTTTGTCTGTTTGTCTGTATGTATGTCCGGGCTAAACTCAAAAACTACTGCATGGATTACCTTCAAATTTTGCATTTATATTACTAAGAGATCGGGTGAACATATAGGCTACATATTATCACGCTATCACCTACGGGGGAGGAGCTGTGATCCTATCTATACATATAATAAAATCGTAGGAAAGTCAAAACTGTACATTGAATATTTTTTTAAAAGGATACTTGGGGCGTGATCTACAGTCGACATCGAAACCAAAAATATAGTTTTTAGAATTTTTGTCTGTTTGTCTGTATGTATGTCCGGGCTAAACTCAAAAACTACTGCATGGATTAACTTCAAATTTTGCATTAATATTACTAAGAGGTCAAGTCAACATATAGGCTACATATTATCACACTTTCACCTACTGGGGTGGAGCTGTGATCTTATCTATACATATAATAAAATCGTAGGAAAGTCAAAACTGTACATTGAATATTTCTTTAAAAGGATACTTAGGGCGTGATCTACAATCGATATCGAAACCAAAAATAGAGTTTTTAGATTTTTTGTCTGTTTGTCTGTATGTATGTCCGGGCTAAACTCAAAAACTACTGCATGGATTAACTTCAAATTTTGCATTAATATTACTAAGAGGTCGGGTCAACATATAGGCTACATATTATCACGCTTTCACCTACTGGGGAGGAGCTGTGATCTTATCTATACATATAATAAAATCGTAGGAAAGTCAAAACTGTACATTGAATATTTTTTTAAAAGGATACTTGGGGCGTGATCTACAATCGACATCGAAACCAAAAATATAGTTTTTAGAATTTTTGTCTGTTTGTCTGTATGTATGTCCGGGCTAAACTCAAAAACTACTGCATGGATTACCTTCAAATTTTGCATTTATATTACAAAGAGATCGGGTCAACATATAGGCTACATATTATCACGCTATCACCTACGGGGGAGGAGCTGTGATCCTATCTATACATATAATAAAATCGTAGGTAAGTCAAAACTGTACATTGAATATTTTTTTAAAAGGATACTTGGGGCGTGATCTACAATCGACATCGAAACCAAAAATATAGTTTTTAGAATTTTTGTCGGTTTGTCTGTATGTATGTCCGGGCTAAACTCAAAAACTACTGCATGGATTAACTTCAAATTTTGCATTAATATTACTAAGAGATCGGGTCAACATATAGGCTACATATTATCACGCTATCACCTACGGGGGAGGAGCTGTGATCTTATCTTTACATATAATAAAATCGTAGGAAAGTCAAAATTGTACATTGAATATTTTTTTAAAAGGAGACTTGGGGCGTAATCTACAATCGAAATCGAAACCAAAAATATAGTTTTTAGAATTTTTGTCTGTTTGTCTGTATGTATGTCCGGGCTAAACTCAAAAACAACTGCATGGATTAACTTCAAATTTTGCATTAATATTACTAAGAGGTCGGGTCAACATATAGGCTACATATTATCACGCTATCACCTACGGGGGAGGAGCTGTGATCCTATCTATACATATAATAAAATCGTAGGAAAGTCAAAACTGTACCTTGAATATTTTTTAAAAGGATACTTGGGGCGTGATCTACTATCGACATCGAAACCAAAAATATAGTTTTTAGAATTTTTGTCTGTATGTATGTCCGGGCTAAACTCAAAAACTACTGCATAGATTAACTTCAAATTTTGCTTAATATTACTAAGAGGTCGGGTCAACATATAGGCTACATATTATCACGCTATCACCTACGGGGGAGGAGCTGTGATCTTATCTATACATATAATAAAATCGTAGGAAAGTCAAAACTGTACATTGAATATTTTTTTAAAAGGATACTTGGGGCGTGATCTACAATCGACATCGAAACCAAAAATATAGTTTTTAGAATTTTTGTCTGTTTGTCTGTATGTATGTCCGGGCTAAACTCAAAAACTACTGCATGGATTAACTTCAAATTTTGCATTAATATTACTAAGAGATCGGGTCAACATATAGGCTACATATTATCACGCTATCACCTACAGGGGAGGAGCTGTGATCTTATCTATACATATAATAAAATCGTAGGAAAGTCAAAACTGTACATTGAATATTTTTTTAAAAGGATACTTGGGGCGTGATCTACAATCGACATCGAAACCAAAAATATAGTTTTTAGAATTTTTGTCTGTTTGTCTGTATGTATGTCCGGGCTAAACTCAAAAACTACTGCATGGATTACCTTCAAATTTTGCATTTATATTACCAAGAGATCGGGTGAACATATAGGCTACATATTATCACGCTATCACCTACGGGGGAGGAGCTGTGATCTTATCTATACATATAATAAAATCGTAGGAAAGTCAAAACTGTACATTGAATATTTTTTAAAGGATACTTGGGGCGTGATCTACAATCGAAATCGAAACCAAAAATATAGTTTTTAGAATTTTTGTCTGTTTGTCTGTATGTATGTCCGGGCTAAACTCAAAAACAACTGCATGGATTAACTTCAAATTTTGCATTAATATTACTAAGAGATCGGGTCAACATATAGGCTACATATTATCACGCTATCACCTACGGGGGAGGAGCTGTGATCTTATCTATACATATAATAAAATCGTAGGAAAGTCAAAACTGTACATTGAATATTTTTTAAAGGATACTTGGGGCGTAATCTACAATCGATATCGAAACCAAAAATATAGTTTTTAGAATTTTTGTCTGTTTGTCTGTTAGTATGTATGTCCGGGCTAAACTCAAAAAGTACTGCATGGATTTACTTTAAATTTTGCATTAATATTACTAAGAGGTCGGGTCAACCTAATCTAATGGGAGTTACCTTTGTGATTAATGCATCGTTGATTATTATTTTACTTTATTTGACTTACTGACTTTACTTAAGGACAATTGATGACATCGGGTAATTTTTAAAAATAACAGTAGCAATGTAGTCTTTAGTTTATTTCATAGCTAGGTTATTTATAGGTTAGGTTTTTTTTAAATTTATATTGCTTATTTCTTTTAAAAGTTATATTTTTTAGATTAAGCTAGAAGTAAGTAGTTATATTGGTTATCATTCAAAATTGTCGCGGACGAAGTCGCGGGCACCAGCTAGTTTGCAATAAGACTTCATTTTAGACAAAAAGACAAGTAGTATTCTGGTGTCAGTAACAATGGTGATCATTTAAAAAGGTTGTTCGTTTTCACATAATTATACAGACAATAATTATTAACTTAGACCTAGGACTGTCTCCTCCCAGTATCGCTGAAAGGGACGAACTGTCTGTTTGGCAGTGATGCGTGAATGCTGTTGTACTACCATGCAGGCGTTGTAAGCCGCTTTGTACCATGCAGGCAGGCAAGCCGCTTTCTTTCCACATTGGCATGGAAACCATCGGTGCGAACCTCTGCATATCGCTCCAAATGATGGATACTCAACTGTGGCAATCTGTTGGGGAGATAGCGTTATCGAACTGGATTCGTGTTATTCGTGTTAGTGGTCTTTATGGTATACTAGCTGTGCCCCGCGGTTTTACCCGCGTTAAACTATATAAATTATAGCCTATATGTTAATCCAGGGTATTAGCTAACTCCATACCAAATTTTATTAAAATCGCTTCAGCCGTTTAGACGGGAAGAAGTAACGAACATACACACTGACACAGTCACAAACTTTCGCCTTTATAATATTAGTGTGATTTTTATATGCAGGTACGAGTACGGCCAACCGTCCCACCGAGTGCAAGAGCCCCTGAACTTCTCCGTACGTAACGCTCTGAGGCAGTTGTTAAACTTGGACGGACACACATTGCCGACTAGGCTCAGTTCTATGACTGTGTCTGTACTCGTCACGTTATATGGTAAGTTTGAACATGTGACTGTCGTCTTTTAGGTGGTAATGCAGGAATACAACAGGGGGGGGGGGGGGGTGATAATATTATGTTTATGGAAGCTTCACCTGAGCTACGATAAAGGAAAGACTATCGCCAGAAAACCTACGCAAACCTCACATCAACTACGAATACATTCCTTTGTCTCTCGTTGGAGGCAGAGATGTGTTGAATGCACGTAGCCATCTGGCGCATCACCCCAGCGATTTTATGTAGTCAGAAGGTTGACTGGTCGAGAATGCCTTTGGCGTTAAGTCCGCCTATGTACATTTTCGCTGTACTAAAGTTTAAATAAAAAATAAAATAAAATAAACTGAAATTGTAATAAAGCTCCTGTATATATGACCTTTGTGCCGATACTCCGTAATTCGTAAATTCGATTCTGATTTCCAATGAAACTTATTGAACTCTATTTAAAGATATTTTAAACTTTGTATTCATTTTAGTTTAATGGATGACGAGATTGAGGGCACCTCAATCTCTTCTTCCATTTCCAAGCTATTCTACGAAATAAAACTATAAATTATACTTGGTCTGTCTGTAGGATTAAAAAAAACGTCTTCCTTCCCCTAAATATGCCAAAAAACACCCGACTGCCTTTTCTTCAATCCCAGTCCACTCAACGGTGCCTAGAAGAGATCGCACACGCGATAAGACCGCCATTTGTACAATCTTGTTTAACATGTTCAATTGTTCATATTTAGTTGTATGGTATTATTTTAGTGTGGGTTAAAGGGTTTAGTCGTGTGGTTTCCGACCCCTAAAGAATAACAGGGCCACCCCGAAACCATCCCGTGGATGTCGTAACAGGGATAAAGCAGGTAGACTGGTAGCAGCGCCACCTGTGTACTTGCTACCAATGCGTGGTGACTGGGGCAAACCCCACCAATTGGCAAAGTAATAGAAACCTTTGGGGAGACCTAAGTCTAGCAGTGGACGACGGCTTTACGTGCTCTCCAAGACACAGGGGTGTAATACCGCCAACTCCCAGACTTCGGGCTTATACTGAGAAATTTATTTTTACGGAAAATTCCCAAAATCATTTTTTGGTCCGACCCGGGATTTGAACTTTATCTGCAGTTAAACGCGCTGCCGCTAGGCCAAAGAGGCAGTCAAATTTAATTATATTATTATTATAATGTAAGTGCTTTTCTGTGCAGGTGTCTGGTGCTTACTGATGATGATAAGTGTCAGCCAGTACGGGGAGCAGATCCTGTCGGGCCACGTGGGCGCCGTGGCCATGCTGGCTGTGGGCACCGTGCTCGTGCTACTCACGCTCGTGGCCCTGGCTAGGCAGCCTGTGTCCGACAAGAAACTGGCTTTTTCGGTATGTATAACAAATCTTTCTTTCTATTGTTCAAATGTTAAAGTGAACGAGGTGAGATTGGACGTCGGTTGGCATAGTCACCGAAAACCAACTAGGCTACGGTGACAGGACGGTCACCGTAGCCTAGTTGGTAGTGCTCCTGCCTACGAAGCTGGTGGTCCTGGGTTCGAATCCCGGTAAGTGCAAATATTTGTGTGATGAGCACGAATATTTGTTCCTGAGTCATGGATGTTTTCTATGTATATAAGTATGTATATCGTCGCCCGGTACCCATAGTACAAGCTTTGCTTAGTTTGGGGCTAGGATGATCTGTGTGACATTGTCCCCAGATATTATTATTATAGTACAGCCTATGCTTAGTTTGGTGTTAAATGGCTGTGTGTTAGTTGCCTCAAGATATTTTTAATTAATATAAATAAAAAATGTTGCTTTGGTGTATTTCCGCATCCCTGCAGTATAGCCATTTCACAACACGTAATTTATAAAAAAGACATGCGGGGCAGTCTTTAAAGTGAAAACTATTTTTTCATTTCTTATACTGGGAAAGTAGTGTTTATTTGATCCGAGTAGTGAGTGAAAGATACTTCTTCCCACCTTTGGGCGCTAAAGACTCATAGTGATTGCTTCCCTCCCTACCGTGGGAATAAATTTTAAAAATAAGTACTAATTTTGGTTAGGCGGTGGTGTGTGGTTGGGCAGCTAAAACATCTAACATAATAAAGAAAAAAAGTGCACAACGCCGCTGAAGAAATTTTCACTTCCAAAATACTGCGGGCATGTAAGTGTATAAACGGCCAGTGTGATTTAAAAAACAGAACGTCTTACGAATTACCGATCAGGTCACGTATCCTGACGCGAGTTTGGGATGGGTAAGAAATGTTCTTACCCATCCCAAAAAATGCACAACGCCGCGCCGCTACAGAAGTTTTCACTTCAATAACAAGTACTGGTGAGTTGGCCGCCTTTCTGACTCATCATCATATCAGCCGAAAAACGTCCACTGCTGGTCAAAGGCCTCCCCTAAGTATCTTCACAATTGCCGGTCTTACGCTATCCAGCAGTTTCCAGCGACCCTACCAAGATCAAGGCCCACGTTGTGTCTTCCGGTTCATGGTCGCCACTCGAGAACTTTTATGCCCGCCAGCCGTCGGTTCTACGAGCTATGTGCCCCGCCCATTGCCACTTTAACTTGGCAATCCTTCGGGCTATGTTCGCCCGCGGATTTCACCATTTCTAATTCGATCATGATCAAGTTTCCCTAACTACGAGCATATTTTCCATTGCTCTTTGGGTGACCTTGAGCCTCCTAAAGAGAAGCTCAGCTATTGCGTCTCTTTCCAGTCATCACTGGCAACACACGCTGGTTTCGGACTTTGCTGTATTTCATAGTTATAGTCATTTATATTATATACAACACGTAGTACGCAAATCACTCGCAATTCCCGAAAAGAAGAGAGACAGAGGTCGCCCCGTCTTGACGTGGTGGTCTAGTATGACCAAACTTTTAGAGAAAGCCCCAATACCAGATTCGACAATCCAGGACAGACGGTCCTGGCGTAAAATAATTAGGAGAGCCAACCTCACCTAACGTGGGATAGGTCAAAGAGAAAGAAGAACGAGTCATATATATTTATACGCAAAAAAAAAAATTGTCCTCTGCCGTGCAGTGCTTGACGTGGCAGCTACTGAGAAACACTGCCAAAAAAACTCAATAGGAATCCTTTTTAAAATGATAACTTAAAATCTAATACAAATTTATTATTTAAAAGCGTTGAATTAAATCTACTCATTTCCAAGCAGTTTTATCATTAACATATTCGAAACTTTGTAATATGCCTTGCTACACAATTTGGCTTTAATTTTTGTTCTATATTTATTGATTGACGGTTTTTTTATGTCATTGGGAAGTTTGTTGTATAAGCGTATACACTGCCCCATAAAAAAGATACTGACTATCATTAACATATTCAGAAACTTTGTAATATGCCTTGCTACACAATTTGGCTTTAAATTTA
Source organism: Pseudoips prasinana (assembly GCA_951640165.1). Taxonomy (NCBI): domain Eukaryota; kingdom Metazoa; phylum Arthropoda; class Insecta; order Lepidoptera; family Nolidae; genus Pseudoips; species Pseudoips prasinana. The sequence goes on along the minus strand of OX621259.1, from coordinate 7,067,125 downwards.
TTGATTGACAGTTTTCTGATGTCATTGGGAAGTTTGTTGTATAAGCGTATACACTGCCGCATAAAAAAGATACTGATTGTAATATGCCTTGCTACACAATTTGGCTTTAAATTTATTGATTGACAGTTTTCTGATGGTATTGGGATGTTTGTTGTAGAAGCGTATACACTGCCCCATAAAACAGATACTGATTATCATTAACATATTCAGAAACTTTGTAATATGCCTTGCTATACAACTTGGCTTAAAATTTATTGATTGACAGTTTTCTGATGGCATTGGGAAGTTTGTTGTAGAAGCGTATACACTGCCCCATAAAAAAGATACTGATTATCATAAACATATTCAGAAACTTTGTAATATGCTTTGCTATATAACTTGGCTTTAAATTTAGTGATTGTCAGTTTTCTGATGGCATTGGGAAGTTTGTTGTAGAAGCGTATACACTGCCCCATAAAAAGATACTGATTATCATAAACATATTCAGAAACTTTGTAATATGCTTTGCTATACAACTTGGCTTTAAATTTAGTGATTGTCAGTTTTCTGATGGCATTGGGAAGTTTGTTGTAGAAGCGTATACACTGCCCCATAAAAAGATACTGATTATCATAAACATATTCAGAAACTTTGTAATATGCTTTGCTATACAACTTGGCTTTAAATTTAGTGATTGTCAGTTTTCTGATGGCATTGGGAAGTTTGTTGTAGAAGCGTATACACTGCCGCATAAAACAGATACTGAATATCATAAACATATTCAGAAACTTTGTAATATGCTTTGCTATACAACTTGGCTTTAAATTTAGTGATTGTCAGTTTTCTGATGGCATTGGGAAGTTTGTTGTAGAAGCGTATACACTGCCGCATAAAACAGATACTGAATATCATAAACATATTCAGAAACTTTGTAATATGCTTTGCTATACAACGTGGCTTTAAATTTAGTGATTGTCAGTTTTCTGATGGCATTGGGGAGTTTGTTGTAGAAGCGTATACACTGCCGCATAAAACAGATACTGATTATCATAAACATATTCAGAAACTTTGTAATATGCTTTGCTATACAACTTGGCTTTAAATTTATTGATTGGCAGTTTTCTGATGGCATTGGGAAGTTTGTTGTAGAAGCGTATACACTGCCGCATAAAACAGATACTGAATATCATTAACATATTCAGAATCTTTGTAATATGCTTTGCTATACAACTTGGCTTTAAATTTATTGATTGGCAGTTTTCTGATGGCATTGGGAAGTTTGTTGTAGAAGCGTATACACTGCCGCATAAAACAGATACTGATTATCATAAACATATTCAGAAACTTTGTAATATGCTTTGCTATACAACTTGGCTTTAAATTTATTGATTGGCAGTTTTCTGATGGCATTGGGAAGTTTGTTGTAGAAGCGTATACACTGCCGCATAAAACAGATACTGAATATCATTAACATATTCAGAAACTTTGTAATATACCTTGCTATTCAACTTGGCTTTAAATTTGCCTTTCACGCCGCAGGTCGAGGGTTCGATTCCCACCCGGGACAGATATTTGTGTCCATGAACATATCTGTTTGTCCTGAGTCTGGGTGTAAAATATCTATAGATGTATGTATTTACAAAAAAATAGTATATCAGTTATCTGGATACCATAGTATAAGCTCTGCTTAGTTTGGGATCAGATGGCCTTGTGTGAATAATGTCCCAGGATATTATCATTAAAAAAAAACAGTTACTAATTTTGTGGACGAGCCTTTTTAACTACTGGTTGTTACTGTAGGTTATGTTATTTTGGTAAAACTAATATTTTATTAAAAGTAATATTTTAATCATAGGTGCCAATGGTGCCTTGGCTGCCCGGGTTCAGTATCCTGATCAACGTGTACCTGATGGTCAACCTGGACTACATGACGTGGATAAGGTTCTCCGTCTGGATAGCAGCTGGTAAGTTACAAATCAACATCATCATAACAGCTATAAAAAGCATCCCCCAAGAATCAGCTTGGAAGATATGCCATAATCGCCACGCTTGGCAGACGGGTTGGCGATCGCATTATGGTGGTCATAGTACTCAGAGAGACGCTGCTGTCCATCCTCTGGTAGATCCCTCGGTTCGACTTCTACGCCCCCATGGGATGAGATGGGGTGATGATATTCTGATATTCGCCGTAGTCACCACACAGCAATATATAAGTAAATATAATTATAATTTAACTAGCTGTGCCCCGCGGTTTTACCCGCGTTAAATTTTATCAATTATCACAGCTAGTCCACCGTAGGTGATAGCGTGATAATATGTAGCCTATATGTTGACCCGACCTCTTAGTAATATTCATGCAAAATTTGAAGTTAATCCATGCAGTACTTTTTGAGTTTAGCCCGGACATACATACAGACAAACAGACACACATACAAAAATTCTAAAAACTATATTTTTGGCTTCGATATAGATCACGTCCCAAGTATCCTTTTAAAAAAAATATTCAATGCACAGTTTTGACTTTCCTACGATTTTATTATATGTATAGATAGTTCGGAAAGTGTTATCAATATGATATGCAACTATATCTGTCGGCCATGTTTCTACAACCGACCCGATAGATAGCCTCACATAGTTAAGTGAGCAAACTCGATAATTTGATCTTTCGGTGTGTATAGTTGGTAGCTTATCGGCTGAATGGCTTACCTAATTTCGTTAGAGGCTAAACCCAATACCTCATTGTCTGCTACTACTAGACCAATGTGATAATCATTGAACTAGGTCTGCAAGGCATTGGATAGGCCGGTTGGTTGTTTGTAGATACGCCGCAGGTCGTGGGTTCGATTCCCACTCAACACAGATATTTGTGTCCATGAACATGTCTGTTCTGGGTGTAATTATATAAACAAGTATATATTTACAAAAGAAAAATAGTATATGTAATATTTCAATTATCTTGTTTATATATATAAACATATATATAGTACAAGCTCTGCTTAGTTTGGGATCAGTGCCTCTAGCACGAGTTCCTGCTGTTTACTTACTCGATCACACGTACGCGAGAGGCGCTGGTGCTCAATGTATGGGAGGAAACTGTACGTGTGATCGAGTAAGTAAACTGCAGGAACTCGTGCTAGAGGCACTGATGGCCGTATGGAATAACGTCCCAGATATTATTCTGCTGCGTGATTCTGACCAGAGTTTAGTTAAGCAGATATCTCTACTTTTACATTGATTTCAATGGGTTATTTGATTTTTTCGGTGGTTATTCCTCTGTGGCGTGTGCGATAATAATAATATCTAGGAACTATGTCACACTGATCATCCTAGCCCCAAACTAAGCAAAGCTGGTACTATGAGTACCAGGCGACGATATACATACTTATATAGATAGATAAATACTTATATACATAGAAAACTTCCATGACTCAGAAACAAATATTCGTGCTCATCACACAAATATTTGCACTTACCGGGTTTCAAACCCAGGACCACCAGCTTCGTAGGCAGGAGCACTACCAACTAGGCTACAGTGACCGTCAATGCACTCACGAGTATGGTCACTACCACTGGGCCAAATTTGCAGAAGATCGGTTCAGCAGTTCAGAAGGAGTACGATCAGGAACAAACTACATGAGTCGTCTGAGAAAGAGCTTCGTTTACATTCAGCTCATAAATCATAAATCTTGATTTGTATAAATGTGGTGAATACAGGTGTTATTGATTACATTATTTAAGTTTCACACATTTGCCATATTGTAAGTGGCATACAAATGTTGTACTTACAAACTAGGTAGGTATATTTAACTCAAAATATCAACTAATTTGTGACACACTTCACACTACTGACACAATATGAGAGTTATTTTTACACATTTACATTATTATTTATTATACATTATTACTTATACCAAAAAAAAAAACATTAACAATTATATTCATTTAAAATTATCAAAAACAAAATAATAAAATAATAGGTATCAATATAATAACAAAAATTAATAACATTACACATCAATCTTTAAATTTTTAATACTCCTCTATCGAATAGAAGCATTTTTCCATTAAATAATTAAATAGTATATCTTAAACTTTCTGATAGGTTTCTCAATAAATAAAAGAAAACAATTTAAATAAAAAGGTCTTGATTAACGTAGACTTTAAAAACCGCATGCACCGACGCCAGCACACCAAGCTAAAAAAACATATTTCAATTGGGCAAAATTGACAGATTGGGGTAATCTGTCAAATTTGCCCAATTGAAAGTGAACTTTATCCTATTGTGATAAAGTTGAAAATCTATAAAAGAAATTTGACATATTGGGGTAGCTGGATGAGCTGGCGTTTGTACCTAATAGTAGCTTAATTAATGTTTAGGATATCAACATTTTTATGACATCTTTTAATTTTTTTTAATTGTCATTATGTAAATTAATCCTTGTGTCCCGGGGTACTTTACAAACACATAATTAATGGACACAAAGTACATCCAGACTCAGAACAACTATTTATGGGTCACACGAGCAGTTGTCCTGTGCGGGAATCGAACCCGGAACGCCGAGTGGCGAGGCAACTGTCTTAACCGCTGCGCAACACGTGTAGTCTTGAATAACCTACAGCAACTATGTGTTTGTAGGATGCTATAGCTTATGTTTAGGATGTATTTATATGACAATCTAATTTATATGCATAAATATAAAGACTCCTTCTGTAAAAGGAGTGATACTCATAATATAAATACTAGATATAAGCATAACTTTGTGTTTCATACTACCCGTCTCCACAAAGTAAGTAACTCTTTTATGGGGCATTGTATAAGATTCTATAACATACTTACCAGTGATATCCGAGAAATGTCTATGAATAAGTTTAAAAGAATTATAAAAGCTAAATTGTGTAGCAGGGCTTACTACAAAACTTCTGATTATTTAAGTGATAAAACAGCTTGGGATTGAGTCACTCTAAATTAACACATTTAAAAACAATGTAATTTTAAGTAAGAAATAAATATTTAAAAAAAGGATTCCTACTGAGTTTTCTGGCAGTGTTTCTCAGTAGCTGCCACGTCATGCACTGCACGGTAGGGTAAAAAATTGACGATTCCACACAAATGTAATATTTTAACGGATAAATGACTTTTTGATTTTGACTTTTTGATTTGATGTCAACATGTTTATGACGTCACTATGTTGAATAACCTGTCGAACTAGCAACACACATTATACATATGCGAATAACTCGTTTTGTTTTAATAGCATATCGGTTATGATTATATTGATAATATCGTATTCTGGGATTGATCGTCTTAATTTGACTGCACGAGTGGCGTAGCGGCTAAGACAGTCGCCTCCCCGCTTCGTGTCGCGGGTTCGAGTCCCGCGCCGGGCAACTATTTATGTGACCCATAAATAGTAGTTCTTTGTCTAGATGTAATTTGTGTCCGTCTATTATATGTTTGTAAAGTACACCGCGACACAGGGATTGAATTCCCTAGAGAGGGCGTTGTCATTATAAAAAAAAACCCTGACCTCTTTCCCGTCGTGTCGCTTCGTCCCATCGGATCATGACTGATGACTGAGAGCCTAGAATAGAAGCCTGTGTTTGCGCACACACTTGTGTGCTATAATATGTCCCGCGCAGGTGGTTATTTTCTATTGAGAATTCGACATAGGATATTTTTTAAATATTGACATAATTAAAAAAAAATCTTTGCCTTAATAATTTATTAATCTTAAATAATAATAGTACCCTGGGACATTATTTACATATTTCACGCTGCTTAGTTTAGGTTTGCTCAGATGGCCGTGTGTGAATAATGTCCCGGAAGTAGTCACACCCGCTGAGTTTGTTTCGCTGGGTCTTCTCAGTTGGGGCGCATTGGATCCGGTGGTAGCATTAAAGCGCGACCGTCGTTATAAACACAAGGTCCGCCATAATAATAACATTTAATTCGTACCTTAACATAGACAGAACCATTCAGACAATATGTAGTAAAAATATAGCCAAAATTTAAAATTTCGATAATTAAACCTACACATGACCCTTGACAATAACTTAATTTAAGTTAGCTAAATATCGCTACTATTATAAAATAGCTGTGCCCTGCGGTTTTACCCGCGTTAAATTTTATAAATTATCATAGCTCCTCCCCCGTAGGTGATAGCGTGATAATTTGTAGCCTATATGTTCACCCGACCTCTTAGTAATATTCATGCCAAATTTGAAGTAAATCCATGCATTACTTTTTGAGTTTAGCCCGGACATACATACAGACAAACAGACACACAGACATAAAATCTAAAAACTATATTTTTGCTTCGATATCCATTGTAGTTCACGCCCCAATTATCCTTTTAAAGAAATATTCAATGTACAGTTTTGACTTTCCTACGATTTTATTATATGTATATAAATTATTTCCTACAATCCGTGTACCTAAATATCTATATGTACCTAGAAATAATTATATATTACTACAAACATGTTCTGTCTATTTACAAGCGCTTTTTTAAAGTCTACGTGAATAAAAACCTTTTTTATTTATTTTATTAATTCGCGGATACAAAGTACATCGAAACTCAGGACAACTATTGATGGGTCACACAAATAATAGTTCCTGCGCGGGATTCGATAACGGGACACGGTGTGGCGAGTCGACTGTCTTGTCCGCTGCGATGTGACGTAACCCGCTCGGTAACCTGTAGTTTATTAAACTGTTGGAATAATGGCAACAACTCCGGCCTGACCTTGGCAGGTTAGCAGTTAAACCAGTTATTGCGGTTGGTCTTTGTTTTCCTATTAAAATGCACTTCCTTACTACTATTTTACTAAACATAATTAATATGATAACATCATGATAGTTCTTTTTTTCTGATATTACTACTGTTTGTAGAATACAATAAAATTTATTCTTTAATTCGACGGTCACCGTAGCCTAGTTGGTAGTGCTCCTGCCTACAAAGCTGGTGGTCCTGGGTTCGAATCCCGGTTAGTGTTAATATTTGTGTGATGAGCACGAATATTTGTTTCTGAGTCATGGATGTTTTCTATGTATATAAGTATTTATCTATCTATATAAGTATGTATATCGTCGCCTGGCACCCATCGTACAAGCTTTGCTTAGTTTGGGGCTAGGACGATCTGTGTGACATTGTCCCCAGATATTATTATATTATTATTAATAAAATTTATTTCACGAAATACTTAATAATATATTATAACTAGCTGTGCCTATGTGTTCTTCGGATATACATATTTGCTATATCACTACAAAGTTTCATCAAAATTCGTCCGACAGTTTTTGCGTGAAAGAGTAACAAACATACCCACTCCTACACTCACAAAATTTCGCCGTTATAATATTAGTGTGATATAGCTAGCTGTGCCGCGACTTCGTCGGTACATTTTGTAATGACTCTGTAAATGTTACATCAGAATATCTCAAATATTTTGTCTCTTGTCGCGAACTTATGAAATATTCATATATACCTTACATATTTCCATACAAACTTACATCTCCTATTCCCTATTGTTATTTTACACCCTTGAGAAGTTTTACAAACTTTGAAAATCTTTTTTATTTACATCGAATCAAAAGCCTAAAAATTTGTTTCAAGTTTCTAGCTCTAAAAATGACGATACTTCCATACGAATTTAACCTTTCAACTCCTTACAACCTTTTTTTCTCATTAAAAAGTACCATGTTCTTCCTAAGGCTCTAGACTATGCGTGTAGAAGACAGACAGAGTTACTTACGCATTTATAATATTAGTAAGGATTATCAATCGGAACCGTCGGTATTTAGACATTCGATTTATAGTAGATCGCTTCGATCGATTAATGTTCCATCTACTATCTCTTCAGGTAACCCCAGTAGAGCCTAATATGCTCTAACAAACCTATAATAATATACACAATTACGTAGTTTATACGAAGCTCTAGCTTAAGTAAACTAAATCTGCTTATTTGCTTTTGTAAAAAGATTGATAAGTAAAAAATAAAAATAAATAACACACCGCCATCTCATCCCAAATTCGGCAGAGCCTGTGCCTGTACTATAGTCTTCTTCTTATCGTGTCGATGGTAAGAGTTATATTCTATCTTCCCAAAATTGGGCAACGCTGACCCCTTTGGCTGAAGCGTCATACAAGTCCTGAAGGGAACAAGAGACTGGACAGGAGGGACAAACGGATATTGTGCCATACTTTTGGGTGACACGCCGCACTCGCAGATGTTTTGTGATGTGTCACCAAGTTTTGTGCTGGCCCATAGTCGTAGTCTTGTACTATAGTAACCAGGCAACTGATAAATATACTTAAATATTTCTAAATACATACATGTTATAGATAAATAATCGTGCTCATCACACAAAGATCGAACCCACGACCTCTGGCTTATGGTAAGGATGATTAACCACTAGTAATGACATAAACACATTGAAATAAATACTAGATCTAAGCATAAAATTGTCTTACTACCCATCTCCACATAATGAGTAACTCTTACATTTGAAGATGTATAAAATGCTATAGCACAAACCAATTATAAAAGGCAATTTGTGTACTAGGTATTACAAAATATCTGATTATTTAAGCGACAAAAGTACTTGGGATTGAGTCGTTCGAAGTTAACACATAAAAATATGCAAATGACATGAAACAATATATTTTTGGCTGTGTGGTGACGGCGGCGAAGATCATAATATCATCTCCCCTACTCATCCAGTGAGGGGCGTAACAGTCGACGCGATGGAATATCTACCAGAGGATGGGCAGCAGCTTCCTTCTGAGTACTATGACCATCTTACTGCGATCGCCAACCCGTCTGCCAAGCGTAGCGATTACGGCATTTCCCTCCAAGAAGATTCTTGGGAGAGGCTTGTCCAGCAATGGACTTCTTTCAGCTGTAATGATGAATTATTTCTTAAAAGACTACTCCTATTTTTTTTGGTAGTGTTTGTGACGGTATGACGATTTTACTCACGTATACTTTGTTAAAGTCTTGAATATTTTCTGAAAATACATCTTATTTGCATTCCGTCCCCATACATAGTCCACGTGGTTGAACACGTCCCTTTTAATCACTGAATAGTCCACGACATTCGGCAAACGGCTCCTTAACAACGCCACATCTTTCAACGTCGATATTCTGTCGTTCTTCGCCGCCAAAATTGCCACTCTCATAGTCACTTTACTCAGATCATATTCTTGAGGCACTGTTTTGTTATACGTCACTAAGTTTTGTGCTGGACCATAGTCGTAGTTCTTAAATGTCTTCGTTAAACTGATTTGCGCCAAATGGTTCACGTTCTTCCTCGATGTGCCAGCAGGAAAATGTCCTATTATTATTGGTAAGAATTCAGGTTCAATTTCGCTTGGATCAGCTCCAGTTAACAGAAATATACCATTTAGTAAACACAATTCATAACCAACAGACCCTGTTGTACACAACTCGTTTAGAAACGCTTTTAATGTTGAATTGAAACCGAGTAGTTCTTCTCCACCTGACGCTTCTAAGACTTCGTTGAGAGTTGGAGCTAATTGTACAAGGTAAGCCATGTAACTTTGCATGTTGTGGATGTAGCAAATAGATGCCATAGCGATAAATATCTTGATCTTATCATTGTATTCTGGCCGTGTAGCTCCTAACACGTACATAGACATTGTTCCCTCCGAATAACCAATAACACTGAGCTTCCGCTGACCAGTTTTCTTCAGTACGAAGTCTAATGCTGCAGGAATATCGTAGTAACCGAATTCGTGGACGCTGAAGTTCCAGTATTCTCTGTCTGAGTCTGGGTTCATAGTGCTATGTTGTCTTGAGTAGCGGTTCCCTCGTAAGTTGATAGCCCACATGTCATAGTTGTCTCCAGCGAGGGCGATCATCAAGGAAGAGTTTCCTCTCATGATGAAGCTATCGGAGGAATCTACAGCACCATGTACGAATAGGAGAGGTTTCCGTTTGTCGCCGAATATGTGGAACAGCTTCAGAATGTATCCTCCTTGAGATATTACTTCGAATTCTTCAGCTCTCTGGCCGTACTTGTTGGCGAGTTGGATGAAATTCATCCAGGAGTCTTCCGGCAGATTGTTTAGATCGCTTTGTAATGATGCACAATTAATACAAAACAAAACCAATAGTAAAAGCGATATGGGTCCCATTTTATTTAAAGTTCATGTTATCGTATCATTTTACATAGGTACATTTTATGTTTATGTTTTTGTACACTTCTTCATATATACACTTTATGTTTATGTACACTTTATAATTAATGTTTTGCCCTTATGTGGTTTTTTAGTTGAAATAGTCTTCACGTGTATCACTTGCTTCGTATCAGCATTCAGACTGACTCCAAGTTCTAAGCTCGGTTTATGTTAATCTATATTTTTAGGGTTCTGTAATTCGAAAGGAAAAACGGAACCGTAATAGAATCACTTGGTAGTCGGTCCGACCGTCAAGACCCTTATTTCAGGAACGCGTGGAGGTATCAAGCTGGAATTTATATCAAATACTCTGGTCTACGGCCCCTTGAAGCTGTGAAAATCAAACTTCTAAGCCAACGCAATCAAAAGATATAGCCGTTTATGCTGCAAGGGAATCAAAACCAATTGGGTGAACGTAGAATCTTGAAATTTTGTACGAAGCAGCGTCTTAAATAATAATAATAATATCCTGAGACATTATTTACACACGGCCATCTGATCCTAAACTAAGCAGAGCTTGTACTATGGAAACCAGATAACTGATATACTACATATAATACTTTTCTTTGTTAAATACATACTTATACAGATAATTACACCCAGACTCAGGACAAACAGACATGTTCATGCACACAATTATCTGTCCTGGGTGGGAATCGAACCCACGACCTCCGGCGTGAAAAGCAAGCATTTGTCAACCATTTCCGTAAACCGTAAATTTTTAGTTACATCATACTTATAATAAAAATATTTTTAATAATTTTAAACTTACTATCACTTTCCTCATGAACACGTATTAAATTGAAATTCATATTAAATACTCAGGTTTATAATACCTTTTGGCTGCACTACAGATTTGTACGGAGCCCTCGATGCGCGAGTTCGACTCGCACTTGGCCGTTTTTTTCATTCAGGAAATTCATTCGCGTTTTCTACGTAACTATTATAAATATTCGTAGGCATTAGAAGCTAGAATACCGGTAGTAGATATATTGCAAGCCATATTATGTTATTTTGCTAAACTGGTTTTGATGTGGCTTTTATGGAATATTTTTTATTGAACTTGACACTTTGTTATTTGAATATAAATGCTAACATAAATTTATTTAGCAAATTATGTTAATAGGCTTTGTGTAAACTCCATGCTTGGTAAGGCTTGGTAATAGTAGGTTCCGGTTGTAATTAATCAGAAAATGATGATGTATTCCCGGCCGAATTTCGGCCACGGCGGCCATTCTCAATGGAGATTAGCCAATTGCGCAGGACATATTATAGTGCACAAGTGTGTGCGCAAACACAGAAGCACTTTCTATTCCATCATTCTCATGATCCGATGAGACGCCTAGCGACACGACCGGAAAGAGGTCAGGTACAGGACCGACGGCTTTACGTGCTCTCCGAGTCACGGGGGTGTAATACCGCCAACTTCCAGACTTCGGGCTGATACTGAGAAATTTCTTTTTTACGGAATAATCCCAAAATCACTTTTTGTCCTGACCCGGGATTTGAACCCAGGACCTCATTTTCTGCGGTTGAACACGCTACCGCTAGACCAACGAGGCAGTCAAGTCAGAAAATAGTCTTGGTATGTAGCACTGCCTATCTTACCAACTATTTAAGTTCATGAGAGATGTAAATAATAGATAGCCATTGCGTTGTATGGTCGCAATTCTAACGTAACCTACTTTTCTAGTAGCGAACTATATTTTCAGTTACGCTCGGGTAAATTTGATGTGTGATGATGTTTTCGGCCGAAAAACTAATAGGACCGCCCCATAATAGCCCGTGAGTGTCGTAACAGGCGACTAATGGATGCACCAAGTAGTCAGTTAGTAGCGGAACCTGTGTAACACCTAACTGCGGTCGCCAACTGGCATGATAAGCGCGGTGACTACGGCAAACCCCTCCAAACGGCAACGTTACAGAAATCTTTGGGGGAGGCTTATGTCCAGCAGTGGACGATATCAGACTGATGCAATTTGATGTGAACTTCTGGACAAAGGCCGGGAAATGTGGAGATATTTGAGGGAACAAATATCTCCAAATTTGCCGGTCTTGCGCTACCCGCATCCAGTGGCTTCCGGCGACCCTCACCTTGGCGGAAACCACACGGGTCGCATATCAATTCATATTCAATACATGGAGTGGTCAAAATATTGTGTTTCTAACCTAACCTACTTTTCCTGGATATACTAGAAAAGTAGGTTAAGTTAAGAACTGCGACCATACAACGCGATGAGCCAAGGGAGCCAAGCAAGCGTGCCGTGGTAGCGGCTGGCGAGTGTCAGTCGAGCAATCAGTATACTTCATATAATTTTTTTATTGATCATTTTAAAACATTATTTTGCAAAGGTGTTGTTGAGGACGAGCTGGTCAAGCTGTTTTCCATACAAATGTATTCGTAGAATATATCCACTATTCATAATCATCTACACGCAAAATGAAACATTATATCGATTGGTCTCGACATAATCAACATGATTCAATAATATGATACCTAAACAAATACATATTTTTAAAACAATAAATCTCTAAACGTCCATATTTTTACCGTAATTTGTCTCAACTTTGAACGTTAATTAATAATTAATTGATTATGAAAACCTTCAAAAAAATTTCAAGTGGGATAATTTAATTGATGACTAAGTATAAGCATTTTAAAATATCGCTTTTACAAGGTGTTAAGTAGAAAAAAAAGTAAAAAGTACTCAAGATCATTCTCGGAATCTGAACTTGTGCAATAATTCGCTCGCAAAGGTAGTTAGAATTAATTTTCAAGATGACTTGTACACTGTTATAAAAGTGTTACGGCTGTCTGTGTGTTGACGATATATTATTACATTGAATGGAATAATAATAATAACCTGGGACATGATCATGGCCATAATTATGATCACAAATTAAGTAGAGCCTAATAATAATAGCATCCTAGGACATTATTCACACACGGCCATCTGAGCGCAAATTCAGCAAAGCTTGTTCTATAGAAATAGTTGGTAAATGCTTGCTTTTCACGCCGCAGGTCGTGAGTTCGATTCATGTCTGTCAGTCCTGAGTTTGGGTGTAATTGTTAATTTTAAACCTATATAAATATGTAGTACAGATGAAATCTAGTATATCAGTTATCTGGTTTCATAGTACAAGCTTTGCTTATTTTGGGATCGGATGGCCGTTTGTGAGTAATGTCCCAGGATATTGTTATTAGAAGTACCCTAAACCGGCGAGCATGTATGAAGAATATAATGACAGTAATCGAGGCAAAAGAAGTATGCAAAGATCGTGACAAATGGAAATCCGTTGTCTCTGCCTACCCCTCTGGGAAACAGGCGTGAGTCTATTTATGTATGTATGTATATTATTATTAAAAAATATTCATCTTCGCGTGTACAGCCGGGACCGGTTACTAGAACTAAATAAAACCTAAGACAAAGTCGCGGGCATAAGCTAGTAACATAAAATGATCCATACATTTATGTCTGACAGAGGTCACTGCTGCAATTACCGTGATTAAAACATTATTAAATTACTATACGCAATCTCATTGAACCAAACGTTGAACCTTGTCAAGGATTTTTATTGCACATAATAATGATGTTCACTCTCACTACCTAATAGGTTAGATATTCATACTTAACCGACTTGTAAAAAAGGAGGTTAATAATGGTAAATATGATGATGATGTCTTCAAAAGTTTAGGCTACTTCAATGAAGCGAATAGTTATTGAAAACTATACACCACTCGAACTATGTACTAAATTGTGTATCAAAACAAAGATATAATATAATATTCTAGGTCATTATTCACACACGGCTATCTGATCCCAAACTAAGCAGAGCTTGTACTATGGAACCAGATAACTGATTTAATACATATACTACTTTTCTTTTGTTAATAAGTACATACTTTTATAGATAATTCCACCTAGACTCAGGACCAACAAACATGTTCATGGACACTATCTAAAATTAGCTTTACCTATTTATCATTTGTTTTCGTTAAAGATTAACAAACATCCATACATTTGTACTGTCCCACCTATCGCGTAAGTAAAAAAGTATAACCTCGGGGTATTATTATTATATTATATATTTTATTTAGTTTTACGGCCCTCCTCGCTTCTTCGGCCTTATGGTATCTTCAGTAGTATATTTCGTTTACTACAGTAGTAGCTTCCTTCCGGGTACTATGACCATTTCACTGCGATCGCCAACCCGTCTACTAAGCGTGGCGATTATGGCATATCCACCCAAGATGAATCTTGTGGAAGGTTTGTCCAGAAGTGTACTTCTTTCAGCTGTAATGATGTTATTTGACCTCCTTCCCGTTTACCGATGATTAGAATATTGTTTCCGGTTCACTTCCGTTTATTTATAGCTGGTTACATTACGACGCCCCGCATCCACCTGATGGGTTATGCGATAATTTGTTCAGGTGCCCACAACCCGCCCAGCGATTCGTGTCTATACGTAGCTATATAGAAGACACATTGCTAGGCCCCCCACACGACTAGCGGGTGCATACTATGACACTATAATAGTGCTGCACTTTTGCCGCACTATTAGAGTGTCATAGTATGCACAAAGTATGCATAAGGTCTTTACCTTAAAGATCATTTTTGGAGGGCTCCAAAGCATGCAGGTTTCGTCTTGATGCTTTTCTTCACCGTTTTAAGCACCACATAATTAATTTCATATGCTCAAATGAACTAGATGAGATGCAGATTTTGCTTCATCATGAAGCAAAATCTGCTCCAATTTTATTGGATTGTCTGCCAATATTCACTTAAATTCGTTCCCTATTCTTGCACGCTGAAGATGGAGTCAGTGGTCTTCAAAGGTCTTTAGGCGCACACCACTTACACTTCTAGTTCATTTGAGCATATGAAATTAATTATGTGGTGCTTAAAACGGTGAAGAAAAGCATCATGACGAAACCTGCATGCTTTGGAGCCCTTTCAAAAATGATCTTTAAGGTCTTTTGCAGCACTATTATAGTGTCATAGTATGCACCAGCTAGTCGTGTGGGGGGCCTACCAATGTGTCTTCTATATAGCTACGTATAGACACGAATCGCTGGGCGGGTTGTGGGCACCTGAACAAATTATCGCACAACCCATCAGGTGGCTTCTCTAGTTGCAAATTTCTCATTTTATGAGGCTATAGCCTCTTTACATCATTCTGTCTCCCGCTTTGCTCTAGAGGGAAGTGGAACTATTCATTTTCTAACTCCTCCTTTTTCTCTTTCTGATTAAACTCGTTGCGGGATCCAAGTCAGTTAAAGCGATTCCCCGGGACATGCATGAGCTTCACCGCTCAGTGTCATTTCATTGTGTGCCACTGTTGATCCTGGCTTACAGGAGTTGCAGTGGTGGGTAAGAGGGAGGGACTAGTCCCGATAAAAAGAAAAACCCATCAGGTGAATGCGGGGCGTCGTAATTTAACCAGCTATAAATAAACGGAAGTGAACCGGTAATAATATTCTAATCAGCTGTCAACATTGTGTCAAATATATATATTTCTCTATTAAACGTAAACAAGTTATAATATATTCAGACGTATGCGCATATTTTATCAAGGTTTTAATGTTTAAATATAGGAAAATTTACGTGTTTGATAAGATAATGTTGCGGTTTGATTCCTAGTATGGCCGAAGTAACATTGGGGTTTCCTGGCTGGGTATTCTTCGAGGGTCAATGGTGAATAATGTTCAAAGTTCTCGCAGGCTAGATGTCAAGATCGTAGGCATTTCAAGTGTGGCATTATTATGACTGTACGTGTGGCGCACCGGCTACGACAGTCGCCTTCGTGTCCCGGGTTCGATTCCCGTGCAGGACAACTATTTGAGTGACTCATAAATAGTTGTGAGTCTGGATGTAATTTGTGTCAGTCAATTATATGTTTTTAAAGTACCCCGCGACATAGGGATAATTCCTTAGTGCGGGCGTTGTCTTTAAATAAAAACAATAGTCAAAATGAAATAGGTTCTTCTCGACCGTAACATATACACAATAGTTCTTATTAAATGCACTGAAAGCTTTGCAAAATATTTTTTACTACCTGCGCCCCGCGGTTTTACCCGCGTTAATCTTTTTAAATTATAGCCTACGTGTTAATCGGGGTGTCAGCTTACTCCATACCAAATTTTATTAAAATCGCTGCAGCCGTTAAGCCTTGAAGAAGTAACAAACATACACACTCACAAACTTTCGCCTTTATAATATTAGTGTGATAAGCATTCGTTTTAAATAAAATAAAAAAGTAGTTTTAAATAAATTAAAATGTTTAAATAAAATAAAATAATAAAATAAAAGAAGATACGTAGTACTTACCTACCTATCTTCCGGGAATATGCCGACTATGATTTAAAACAGAAACCCATTTGGTTTAGTATAAAAACTGTCATTAAGATAATAATAATAATAATATTCTGGGACATTATTTACACACGGCCATCTGATCCTAAACTAAGCAGAGCTTATACTATAGAAACCAGATAACTGATATATTACATATACTACTTTTCTTTTGTAAATATATACTTTTATAGATAAATTACACCCAGACTCAGGACAAACAGCCATGTTCATGCACACAAATATCAGCTGTCCTGGGTGGGAATCAAACTCACCACCTCCGGCGTGAAAAGCAAGCATTTGCCAACCACGCCAACAGGCCTGTCAGTTTATATTTTAATTTCTATTTTTTTCTTCTTCTCAGGTCTTCTGATCTACTTTACGTACGGCATCTGGCACAGCACGGAACGCCGCCGCAAGCTCGACGGTGTCCAACTGGCGGAGCTGCACAACAACAGTCAGACTGCTCTCCTCAACAATGGGCTGTCCCACACTCTTGGCTGACAAGCACTTACAACTGACTTGCCGACTGACTGCCCCACAGACCTTGAGGACAGAGTTGTCAGTCCTACCAGCACTGTCGTCTCTTTTATATCTAGTATCTAAGACTATTTGAAAATTATTATGGCATATAAGCTTTCTACAAGCAACGCGCTAATGATGCCCCTGGTGTTGCAAGCGTTCATAGGCTACGGTGACCACTTACCATCATGGGCCGTATGCTTGTTTGCCAACTAAGTTGTATAAAAATATTCATAAATTATGGCAATCTTGTACAAACAAAAAGTGTGCAAACGTAAACCTCATTAAGTGATTTCACTTACTGACTATAGTAGTAAAAGTCCCAAAATCACTGGCCCGACCTGGGTTTTGAACCCAGGACCTCGTTCCTGCGGGTGAACACGCTACCGTTAGACCAACGAGGCAGTAGTAGTAGTAAGTTCATACTAACCATAGTCTAGATATTATAAGCTTAGTATTTAACTATAATTAGTGTTTTTAAGCTTGTTCTGTGTTCTAATGGCGACGAAGTAGTACTTGTGGTATTATAGATAAGGAGGTACAGTACGATTTTGGTCTTCTGAGAATATCCTAGACGGTAATGCCGCTAATATCAGAATGCATTTGTTCATTACATAGATATCTGCTTTGTGATAGCTAAAAAACGGGAACAATCTGTCATTCTACTGGGAAACTTCTGTGACAATATAATCGAGTAGGACTTTTTAATGTTAATCGAAATTGTTCCAGGAAATGTCTCGAAATATACTAATTGTAGTAGATAAGTAAGACTTTTATATCATATAATTATTATCAAAACCAGCCGAAAGACGACGACGCTATCCATCAAGACCGCGTAGAGATCAGGCGCACGATCAGGGAAATCTAAACTTGTCAATTGTGTTGCAAATATATTGCATAACATTGCGTTTACATTTTGAATGAATGTTTGCGATTTTGGTACAAAAAGAAAATTATTATATTATATAAATTATAATAATTAGGTCTCATCCTTTAAATTAGAACTCGATCCTTAAAATTTGGAATCATTAAATTAGAAATCAACATTTTAAAAGAGGATTTATCTTTAATATTATAAGTCGACATTTTAAATTTAGACACATTTTTTTTGAATTAGAACTCTTAAACTTTCTCTAAAACTTTAAATTAGAACGCGACCCTTTAAATTTGGAGTCATTGTTTAAATTAGATATCATCATTTTTAAATAGGAATTATCTTTTAAATTAGAAATCAACATATTAAATTTGAAATCATTCTTTGAATTTGAAATATTAACTTTTAAATTAGAATCATTCTTTAAATTAGATATCATCATTTTAAACTAGGACTCATCAACATTTTAAATGAGGATTTATCTTTAATATTATAAGTCGACATTTTAAATCTGGAATCATTTTTTGAATTAGAACTCAACGCTTTAAATTAGAACGCAACCCTTTAAATTTGGAGTCATTGTTTAAATTAGATATCATCATTTTTAAATAGGAATTATCTTTTAAATTAGAAATCAACATATTAAATTTGAAATCATTCTTTGAATTTGAAATATTAACTTTTAAATTAGAATCATTCTTTAAATTAGATATCATCATTTTAAACTAGGACTCATCAACATTTTAAATGAGGATTTATCTTTAATATTATAAGTCGACATTTTAAATCTGGAATCATTTTTTGAATTAGAACTCAACGCTTTAAATTAGAACGCAACCCTTTAAATTTGGACTCAATATTTAAATTAGATATCATCATTTTTAATTAGGAATTATCTTTTAAATTAGAAATCAACATATTTAATTAGGAATTAGGTATAAATTAGAAAACGACCCTTTAAATTTTGAATCATTCTTTAAATTGGAAATTAACATATATATTTTGATAACTAATTAAAAGATTATTTTCATTTTAAATTAGTAATCTGCCGTTCAAATGAAGAAGTAAACCGGTTCAACAGCTCAATTTAATAAAATGGGTCATAATGAGTGCGCCTGTACTGTCACAATTACAACATTATATATTTTCCTGTAGTTATTAAGTGTAATAATCTTCAAAGTTTGTAGTAATAAAATAGACTTTAAGGCGCAAAGTGGAAGTATTCTATATAAGCTATTAGATTTCTATAGGGAAAACAAGCCGCTACTAAAAAAGTATTGTCGACGTAAGTCAGTGGATACTTGCATTGCGAAACCCGCCTTTACTGCCTTTGACATAAAGATGCTGTTCACGCCAAAGTATGTCCATCGACGTCGCGTCAACTGTACTAGCTTTTCTATATGTATTTATTGATATGTATATTGACTGTACTTAAATAAATAACATTTCATATTATTTTTGTAGGCTATTTACTTAACAATTTTTCGATTTAGGTTTTAGAATCTCTTCTCAAGGTTCCTTTTATTTTAGGTATTTTGCCAAAGTATTTTTAGTTTGTTAGTATTTTTAAGTATTTAATACTGTACTTATGTATTGTAAATTAAGTTATTATTGTAATAATTGTAAGAGCTTGTAGGCTTTAGGTATAGGTCGATAGTAAACATAAATGAAGTCTTAAGCTTACATCAAAATATATGTCAAACTGTCTCAATTTCTTACTCGATGTGAAGTGTTCCTAGAGATGTAAAGAACTCGAGTCTTTGAGTACTGAATTTATTGATCGACTGACAAATCACACGACTCTACTTATTACAATAAGGCTCCCAAGACTAGAGAACTTTAGTCTATATGAGCTCTTGAGCGCAACATGAAACTCGAGTCTTTTTTAGCGCATGAGTTAACTAAAGACTCCGTGTTCAGTTAGTTCACTGAGTCTTGTAAAATTTAGCCGAGGCTATCGCATTAGGACTCAAATACCCGAGTTCTTTACATCTCTAAGTGTTCCTAACATCGGCTTGGGTATATGACAATGTGGTTACTTCTTAAACACCAACAACCTCGCAGTACTAGATAGTTAACACCATAAGCAACAACTTTTGTTCTACAAGTTTTAATAATTTGTTAATAAAATAATCCCGTTTGAATGTTTATAACTTTATGAGCATCGCAAAGGCGCGCACACGCGTTTAGCGTAGTTCACGCGTCGTCCTTTCGTTTATGAATGAAACGTAGACCTACAAATGTCACGACAGTACAATAAAATATTTTTTTTTTTTTCATTTATTGAGTTATGTCCGAACTCGTAGAACAAAAGTTGTTCCTTATGATGTTAGCAATTTAGTCCTGCGAGGTTGTTGGTGTTTTACAAATAAAACTATACAACATGTAACGTAATTAACGCACACCCTCAGACACCCCAATTAGAATATTATGTTGTAATCATAATACATAACACAGAATTTTTAATTTAACATGTATATGCATTGTTATTTACTAAATTAGTTTCTTAGAATAAAGTTTATTTTTATTTATATTGTATTGAATTATGGAATTTGTATGAATACTAATGAAACTGCTATTTTAAAAATCTTATTACTTTAGCTTACGGTCTATTTCAATTTGTTTGGACTGTACAGGGTTAAAAAGACAATAATTTCCGGAGTTTTAATTATATTGGAATAAAAAAAAATACCTATATTAAAATTGACATAAATTGATTCACTAAACGATTCTGAACAAACTATTTTCAGGATGTGCGTTAATTAAGTTACATGTTGTATATTAAGTTAAAATTATGTATAACTTACCGTGCATGTGATCTGTACAGTCAACGACAAATAGTTAGAGTCACATCATCATCAGCCTAATATCGTCCACTGCTGGACATAGGCCTCCCCCAAAGGTTTCTATAACGTTTACATTTGGAGGGGTTTGCTGTAGTCATCCCGCTTGGCATGCGAGTTGATGACCGCAGTTAGGTGGTAGCTAATACACAGGTTGCGCTGCTACCCGACTACCTGGTGTATCCCTTAGTCGCCATTTACGACACCCACTGGATGGAACGGGGTGGCTCTGTTATTCTTTCTACACCGAAACCAAACGGCTGTTAGACTCAGGGTATTCAAATAAATAGACCCAAACAAGAAGTGAATGACGCGGGTACAAATAATGTTTTCCAAAAGGTCTAGACGTTTAGAAAGTCATATTGATAGGGTCAGTAAAACCGCCGTAAATATGGCTACAGTCATCCCAGTGGTATCCAAGCATTCTTACTATTTGTCACTTCTTCTTAGCGTTTCGATGGCAAAATCGTCAAATTTTTGTGGCCCAGAACGTGGCCACACTGATTGCCCTGCTTGTGGCACTTCTAAGAACATGTGGCAGGGCAGGCTAGGCAAGTTGTTAGATGGGTCATGCATTGGACCGATACTCCGCAAATACAGTCCATTTTGGGGTTGCTCGACAGTCCCCACCTAAAATAAAAATATAATAAAAAAGGTTTTTATTCACGTAGACTTTAAAAAAGCGCTTGTAAATAGTCAGAACATGTTTGTAGTAATATAGTTGTATACATTATTATTTCTAGTAACATAGATATTTAAGTACCTACACATTGTATGAAAACATTTATAAAATTTATTTTATTATAGCATTGATATTTAGCTAGCTCGTATCAAGTTATTGTCAAGAGATTATATTTAATTATCTCGTTTAAGTCTAATATTTTTATGAATCATTTAATGCTACCACCGGATCCAATGCGCCCCAACTGAGAAGACCCAGCGAAACAAACTCAGTGGGTTCATCTACTACCGGTTTCAACACGACCCAGTTGAGACGGTCCGGCGAAACATACATGACATGACCAAGACCTTGACATGGTTTCTTTGCTTCGGCCCACCTGAGTCCGATTACGGATATTTGTTATATACTGATAGTATTGATATTTGTCACTGACTTTACCGTGTGGTTTCCGGCCTAGAAAGAATAACGCGGCCACCCCGTACCATCCCGTGGGTGACGTAAAAGGTGACTAAGTCTACATCAACAGACTACATCAAACGTTCGTTAAAAGTACACTTCCTTAACACGCTGTAGAATTATCTGTCGTATATTGTACTTCACTAATAAATTGGATCTTTGTAATCGGGTAGTTAGCAAAAAAAAAGAAGATTGTTATCTACCGTCTCATTATTAATTTGTCAGTGTTAAAATACGGTTGTTAGTTATTATTTACTTTACATTATAATGTCTATTTCGCTAGTTTTAAATAGAACTTGTACTAGTATTCCGGACAAACCTTCGTGGTTTTTGGTCTACTTTTGTATTGTTTTATACTTCCAATAAATAAATAAAAAATAAGTGATACACTAGGTAGGCGGGCAGCGGGCGGTAAATTCGCATGCCAAGTGCGGAGACTACGACAAACCACTCCAAATGGTAATGTTATCGAAACCTTTTGATGAGGCCTATGTAAAGCAGTGGGCGATATTAGGCATATATGATGTTTGTATGTGTGCATGTACAAGGGGCTATTCTTTCTCGTGAAATATAATCTCTGTATTCTCACATATTTCTGTGTCAAAGAAACGAAAGACAACGGATGGATTTAACTGCAAAACTAAACCTTATTACAACAAATAAATCGGTATTCTAAGCAAAAATAATAATTGCACAGCAAAATAATTATCGAAAGATATTGTAATCTTAGCAGCAATTTTAGTTTATGACGTATTTCTGTATATTCATGAGTGGATTTATGGTGTAATTAATTTGGTTTTGGCACTCGGCGGTCGCTGCCGCGGGACGCGCGTTTCGCTCTCTGGGCTCGTGCGTTGTATGATCGGAGTCCTAACCTAGTTTTCTAATAGTGAAATACTTTTTCAGTTACGCCCGGGTAAATTTGAAGTGCAATCATTATATTTGATATGGAAATTATTTAACTGATGTCATCTTCTATTGCTATTCTGGTGATAAGATCTTTGATGTGCGTTTAAAATATCCCAAAGATAACATTGTATGTGCTAGAATAACCCTATCATCTTAAATACAGTCTAATCAAGATATTGTTTTTAGTATTTAGTATTATTGCTTTTGGGCTGTGAAACAGCAAGTTGATATGTATTATTAATAAAGTGATAAAACAAAATATGTGTTATTATTATTTTTTGCACCTGGAAGAACTCCACTGCTGGATGAGCCTCCCCCCAACAATCATCTTGGGGGGATATAACATAATCGCCACGCTTGGCAGACGGGTTGACGTTCGCAGTATGGTGGTCATAGTACTCAGAAGGAAGCTGCTGCCCGACCTCTGGTAGATATTCCTTCGGGTCGACTTCTACGCCCCCACACGAGAAGAGATGGGGTGATGATATTCTGATATTCGCCGCCGTCACAACACAGATATCATAATAAATAAATATCGAAAATATCTTGGGACAAGAATACTGATTCTGCTTGCTTTTAACGGAGGTCGTGGGTTGGATTCCCACCCAGGATAGATATTTGTGTGCGTGAACATGTCTGTTTGTCCTGAGTCTGTGTGTAATTATCTATATAAGTATAACGACGCGTCTGGGGTACGCGGAGGCATGCCTGGAACACTATTTTCCTAATTTATCGTTTATTATTAGGTGAGGTTATGCAGGCAGTTAATTTAAAAATATAGGCGGACTTCACTTCCTTAGCTAGTAATTATTCAGCAAAATCAATCACCTATGCTTAATGCGTCACCAAATCACTAATTAAGTAAGATTTTAATTTCAATTACGGCGATCCGTCGATAATATGCGACCACTATAACGTCTCCAAGCCATAGTGACGTCAAGATGGCCGCCCGTTCGACGTTCCACCAGAGTGACACCGACCTATCACTCTTGTCTATGCAGTTCTGTTGGTAGCGCCACGGCTGCGCCATCAAGTATACATTTACAGAAGAAAGTATATCAGTTATCTGGTTTCCACAGTTCCATTTGCAAGATCTTGTCATTTCTACCTGAAATTTCAATAAACCTAATGATTTATGTACCTGTGTATGTTAACATGACATGATGGTCTAGTGATTAGTCTCTGAATGCTAAGTTAGAGGCTGGTGGGCTCGAACCCCACCCTGGTGAAATCTTAGTGATAACGAATATTACTATTTACTATATATTTATAAAACTACTAGCTTTTACCCGCGTTAAATTTTATAAATTATCACAGCTCCTCCCCCGTATGTGATAGCGAGATAATATGTAGCCAATATGTTGACCCGACCTCTTAGTAACATTCATGCAAAATTTGAAGTAAATCCATGCTGTACTTTTCGTGTTTAGCCTGGACACACATACAGACAAACAGACACACAGACAAAAAGTCTAAAAGCTATATTTTTGGCGTCGATATTGATTGGAGATCATGCCCCAAGTATCCTTTAAAAAAATATTCTATGTACAGTTTAGACTTTCTTACGATTTTATTATATGTATAGATAAATATGTTTTACAATTGTCTGGTTGCCTGTAGATACAGGCTGTGCCTAGGTTTGTATCAGATGGCTGTGTTTCATATCCCAAAATATTTGTTATTATTATTTCCCCTACTAAAATAAAAAAGAAAACAAGCGTGCATCACAGTGCGATACAGACGCGATACGCACGTAAGTCAGAGGCGTTGACGCATCCTGTAGACCTTATAAACGACAACAAACTGCTGTTTAGGATAAACGCGCGCCACAGACGCACGTAAGTAAAACGCGCGCCTTCAAAAAACGTGTTGTGCACAAGCTCTAACTATAATAAGGATATTTACTAGATGATAATAGAAGAATATACGATATAACAACAACAAAAAAACAACGGTAACGGCTAATCACTGAAACGGGTGGACCCATAGATAAATAAATTTCAGACGACCGTATATCAACCTGGGGAGAAGCTTGCGTTAAAAAGAAACACATAAATAGGCAAGTTGTAATTCTTTAATCATTCCCTCAAAGCATAAGCGAAACGGCTCACAAAATCACAGTTTGTTAATACTTAAAACTACTCATTACACCTAATAGGTATAAATGTTATTAAAATCCATCAATTATTAAGAAGCAGTGTGGATCGAACGATAAGACATTTCAGAATTTATTACTATGTTGACTATCGAAAGATGATCGATTGCAATACGTGAGTTCGACAAGTGGATATGTGATTAACGCTTGCTGTTCGGCAAGTCTAAATAGTTAGAATGTACGCATGTGCGAGACTGAGACACTGGAGGTCGACATCACGCTGGTGTCACAGTAGTTCGACTATAGGGCAGTGCGCAAATCAAATCCTTTAGCGATAACCGATTGGTTTGTTTCTGGAACTCAGCGGCTGCTACGGCCGGCCCGTTCGCTCCACTTGCTCGACTAATAATACTACATTTAAATTAGACCATAATGCTATGTAAAACTCAAAATCTGTGCCTTTTTTTCAGTACTTGGGAATTGTTTCAGAATTAATAATTTTATAAACTGAATTTGTATTAATTATAAGAATATATTTGACCTGTAAAGATTTGTGCACCGGAAACGGCAGACTATTTTGGACTTTTTATACTGTAACAAACTGTGAGAACAATATTCTTACAAATAAGTGATTCTATTCTATTCTAATACATTCTATGGTCGAAGTTCTAACGTAACTTACTTTTCTAGTTGCGAATGTTTGATATTATGAACGTCCGACTGGTTACAAATTCGGTTTATAATGGTCGATCGGATGATATTCGATAACTTGATATACAAATTTTAATTTTTCATGTTACACGTGAATGAATTCATCGCACGACATTAGGTACTGTGTGTACCTCCAGCGTGTCGCTAAACCGTGCTTTTGAACTTTGGTGAGTGGCACATCCATTTGTCGAGCTTACTAGGCAAAATTATCTTCATCGATGGAAAATTTGTCGATGAAGATCGAATTGAAGACTTGTACTTTAGTTCTACTACATAAAATTACTACACGCCGTAAGCTTTCAATGCCAGATAGCAACCGTCTTACTTCTTTAAACATTGACACAGATTAGCTTGAGATTTCGAAATTTGACTTTATACATATATCAGCAATCGAAATTGAAGATAAAACGTCTTTCAAACTAATCAGTTTCTCAAGTTTTTATAAGTAAGAGGGTTAATTTATAAATTTTAAGGTGTATTTATGAACTAATTTCAACTCAAAAGTCCATTTGAACATAAATATGTTCAAAAGTCCTTTTGAACATATTTATGTTCAAATAAATAAATAAAAAAAAATATTTATGGTCAAAAGCTTATTTAGCTTTCTTAATTATTATTTTATGTTAAAATAGGCTGTGAAATTAGATTTATTTATAAAACAAAACTCCTTAGTTCTATGGGTACATATAGTTGCATAAGTTTCACACGGTATACCTATACATTTTTACTTAATACTAGAATAAATAAATCCATCCATGTGGTGCGTACCTACCCCGTGTCACTTTAACTATAAACTAGACAGTGATGTAATTGTTACTGCCTTATTTAAAACTCTATTGTGTTGAAATAAGGGAAAAACCATGCATTATTAACCCCCGACGCAAAAAGAGGGGTGTTACTTGTCTGGTTGCCGTAGTAGGTACATGGTACAGACTCTGCCTAGTCTGGGACCGGATGGCCGTTTGCAGATGGCTTAAGGCTTCTACCACTAAGTAAATCTGTTTACGTATATCAAGTGTAGTAGCTGATATAAATGCTTTTAAAGGACTATAATGATTAATTTCATATTAAAGTGGAATGTTACGACTTTAGGCATTTGTCTGTAATGAGGCATTTTCAAACTGTCAAAAAAAATATTTTAAGATTATGGATATCGTTGCTAGATAAGCGCAATGTTTTCATAAGAGCGGAACTACTTTTTTCGAAATCATCCTTTTCATTCATTTTTGATTAAATTTTTGTTGAGGACTCCAAGACAGTTGAAGTGTCTGATTGAAGTGTCATTTCATTGTGTGCCAGTGTTGATCCTGGCTTCCAGGAGTTGCAGTGGTGGGTAAGGGACTAGTCTTAGTAAGAATAAAATGCCTAGATCAAAGTAATTGAGGCTGGATTAAGAATGTACTTAAGAAGATATTATTTTAAATAATCTCTAAAATGGGGGTTTATCAATCCGCGGTTGGCGTTCTGCCGTTAAGCTATGAGCAGGCAGATCAAATTTAGGATTCCATACACACTGACAGAATTAATTTACGAGTCCCTTGCTATCACCCTTTCGGAAGATGTAGGTGTTATGCATCGATTTTATTTTCTAGAAACATGGCCGACTGATATGTTTATTATTTTATGATGCGTCTGTCTGTCCATCCGTATGTCACAGCCACTTTTTCCGAAACTATAGGTACGAGCTGTACTACTGAAACTTGGTAAGTAAATGTATTCTGTAAACCGCATTAAGATTTTTACACAAAAATAGAAAAAAAAAAACAATTATTTAGGGGGGTCATACATAGAACTGAAACACAAAATTTTTTTTTTCATCGTACCCTTACATGTGGGAGGTCTATATATATAATACATATATGTCTATAGATAGGTCTTCAAAAATGATATTGAGGTTTCTAATATCATTTTTTTCTAAACTGAATAGTTTGCGCGAGAGACACTTCCAAAGTGGTAAAATGAGTGTCTGATACGAGAATGATAAAACTAAAAAAAATATATGATGTACATTACCATAGAAACTAACAACGAAAATTGGTTTGAACGAGATCTAGCAAGTGGTTTTTTTTAATACGTCATAAACCGTAATTTGCTTTCATTTAATCAACTGAAATACTTGCTGCTACGAAACCCTTCATGTGCGAGTCCGACTCGCACTTGGCCGGGTTTTTTTGAGATTAGATTTAAGCGAATAATGTTATTAAACTAAAATTTAATTATTTCAGACAGTTTGAGATGTCTTGGCATACCTACTAGAATTTGGAAGATTTTTGAGTCGCAAAGTCAACAATTAGCAATCCAACAGTTGAGTAAATCTCTCTTTTAGGGTAAATACTCTGTTAAAAGTCAGAAGTGGTAACTTTCCCGCTTCTGAGGACTAATCCTAGTTAATTTCCTATAAGGTTTTATCGATCACACATCTATCACAATAAATTAATGTCTATATAGTTAAACATACATTATTTTGCTTTGAGCAAGGATTTTTTAAATACAATACATTGTTTTGGAATTTTTAATTTACTTTCAATAGTTTCATATCCATGTTAAGTCAAGCCTTTTAAATGGCAAATGGAATGTCAAAGCTAATTTATAAACATGAGAATCTAAGGGGTCATCCATAAATAACATCACATGTAAATGGGTGTGGAAGGAAGGGGTTCGACTAAATGTGCTCTTGGGGACCATATGCTTCGTTGCGTATAAACACTCTCGAGCCCTACTACAATAATCCACGGAATCGTAGAAGTAGAACTATTCATTTCTAACTCCACCTTTTTTCTTTCTGATTAAATTTGTTACGGGATCCACGATAGTTAAGGCGATTCCCCGGGACATGTCTGTGCCTCACCGCCCAGTATTATTTCACAGTGTGCCACTGTTGATCCTGGCTTACAGGAGTTGCAGTGGTGGGTAAGAGGGACTAGTCCCGATAAAATCTACGGAATCGTGTCACGTACTTTAGGGATGGCCCTCAAGTAAAAGCTTTAGTTAGACTATGTCAATCATATAGGTTTATACCTAAATGCAAAGTCAATAATGTCACAACCGTAAATTAATTAAAATAACGACAGAAATGTTATTTAGAAAAACAAAGAATATTTACAAACATATTCGATTACAAAAAATATATAAAATTTGACATGTTTTCTAATTAAGATTTACATCAAATGAAGTGGCGCCAAGATAAATCTCTTAAATTAAATATCATTTAAAAACTTAACATCACTTAAGTTGCTCTGTTTGCGATAGTTACAATAAAAAATACATTTAACAATGAAATAAATAAAAATATTAACATCATTCAACACAAAGGTAAGTAAGTATATAATAAGTTTCTGCCCACTACACTGAATCATATTTCAAATATTATAAATACGAAAGTTTGTTTGTATGGATGAATGGAGGTTTATTACTCTTTCACGCAAAAACTACCGAACCGTTTCAATTCAAATTAACTGTCACTGCAATATATGAAATTCATTGCAATGATAGTGGCGCCACCTGTTGAAGATTGGTCGTACCAACTCAGAAACCATAGTGGGCTCATGCACAACACTCAATGCACTTACGCTGAAGATCATTACATAATCAAAGGCGTTGTTAACGATTCTATAAAGGACATACAGACAAACATTCAACATTATTATATGTATATAGATATTAATGGCGCATCCACTCGTCAAGGTCTCATGGTATTATATCCTTTTACATAGTGTAGGTACCGTGTAGTGGGCATAGATCATTCACCCAAAATAATCATTACTTATAAAATGGCTACAAATAAAAATAAAAATAAATAAAATGCAACAAGTTTCATAAAACCCTGTAACACACATCCATAGAATACATTTATAGTCAAAACAAATTAAATCTACTCATTAAATAGTCTAATTTGAACTCAAACACATTCAATTAAGTTCGTTATTCAATTACCGCTTTTCTTGTACTTAATACACTCAATCTAAAACCAGTATTTCTTTTATGTCCTTATTATAACTACCTAGCTTGCCCTTTTCATTTTCTGTTTTCTTAATAACTACTAATTACTCTTAAATATCTATTTATATTTGAGTCCACGACCTTACTGAATCATAGGAAATCGAATATTTTTTCTAAGATGTCATTAAATACTACTTATCAAGATTTTAAGTCCAAGAAATTTCTAAGTCATAATAATTATAGGACTAGAAAGCTAAGCACTATAAGCAAGAACTTATTAATTATTAATAAGTTCTTGCTTATAGTGCTTAGCTTTCTAGTACTTGAAGGTTGTTGGTGTTTATATATATATATATATATACCTATGTGTGTGTGTCTTTTTGTCAAGAGATAGAAATTGTGACTGTCTACTCTGTCTGTATATTAATTCTACAGATGATAAGAATATGGTCTCTCCATGTGTTGATATAATAGTCAGAATTTTCGTCTACTTTTAAGGTATCTTTTGACAATCCAAAAACGGTATCCCTATTCTAATATTGTACGTTAATATGGCTACTAAACCGTGAACCTATTTCACAAAAGAAAATAAGCTGACCTTAGGATCTTATCAAAAAAGAGCAGTCGAATATCGCTTTGACCTGTCTCGATCAGCGTAGCTTACATGGCTGCGAAAACTTCAAACCAGTGTATTTCATAAAAGAAGCCGCCTTGGGACTGTATCAAATTACATTTTGATATCTTTTCGGCAATAAGAACAGTCAAATATCGACACGTGATCCGGATCAGCGTAGTTAGCATGGCTGCGAAGACCAAAAACCAGAGTATTAATAAAAGGAATTGAGTTAGCCGCCTTTGGACCTTGTCGAACTACCTTTTCGGTAATCAGAATCGTCAAATATCGCTTCAACAGCGGATCTCAATTTCTTTAGCGTTCGACCAATGAACTCACAGAAGATACGCAAGTCTATGACTATTAGCATTGCGATTGGTCTTTCGTCCCCAAGTTAGCTATGCTGATGTCGGTTCGATCCTCCTGGCCTTAATTTGTAGAAGACCAAGGGCCGTGTTTATAACAAGATCATACTTGAAAATAAACACATGGTTTGAGAAAACGCGATCTCCAATGGTAAGATTATAAATTACGGTTCTAATACGCATCAGACGAAACTCCTCCCGTCCCCGTGCTTAAGTTAAATCTTGAGGAGATGATTTGTAAATATGAACTTGTTAATAATACGGTATTTCTCTCTGCTTTCCCTTATGAAATACCGTCATGGTACCACTTGTAATAGGCTTAGAACAAGCTGTCTTAATCTTGCAGACAATCGGCACTGCTTGAATAATATTTTCATGATGTCCCTTTCTCTTATGTATCACCTTTTATTTGAAGGTCTTCAAGCTCGAACTTAAGCATGGCTCAGGTCTGCGTTACAATACGGGCCCTAGTACTCGTGGAGGCAATATAAACACCTTTATATCTATTATGAAAAGAAGTTATGTCAGTCTATGATTAGAACTTAGTTGTGATGACTTTTTCTTTGTCTTCGATGACTCCGTTGGTCTTGGTCTCTGGTACGGTCTTCACATTCAACGAACTATTTCTGATGCCGTAGATGAAGTAGATCAAGTAACCTGTATAAGAAAAAGAATATTAAGAAGAGCTAGAAGTAAGAGTAGTCTACGTCAACACAACTTTTATTATATTAAACTAGCTGTGCATTATAAAATATTCTTTGCTATAAACCTCACGGAGCCCGAGACCTTTCCAACGAATGCAAAACCGTGGAAATCGGTTAGTGCGTTCTGGAGTTATAGCGTCAGGAAGAAAAACCCGACTTATTTTTATAAAGCAGAAGATTAAAATGTCTTTATTTCGGACGAAATTCGTCCATTATTGGGTCAGTAACAAAGCTAATAAAATATCTAGTGTTAGTAATATAAATAAAATAAAAGAAGTCTAATACGTCAAGGGAGACCGACATCTTTCAATTAATTAGTCTCCTCATGAACTTCTCTAAAATAGGAGTGGTGAAACTCCGCGCCACAGTTTTCATAATGCTGTTGGGACTGTTTCTCACTCGTCTAAGGTTATGTTACGTCATAAGAAAAAGAAGAAGTACCTACACATTATTAAAAATAAGTAAAACAAAACAATGGTTACAAAAAAGGAATTTAACTTTTAATGTAATTGGCGGCCTTTTCGCTAAAAGCGATCTTTTCCAGGCAACCATAGTAAGTAATATGTATGTTGTTAAATTCGTACTTAGAAGCTACGTATGTTTGGAGCTTACCTACCATTTGTGTAGAACTTTCATTTACCTACCGGTAGTATTTACCCTTTTTTGAGCTAAAGTTTAGTATACATATAAAATCTTTAAACGAGTAGTATGAGTGTGAGATAGATCTAATATGTACCTGAATATTAAATTTGTGTCGAACATGCATTTACCGGCAGTCTTAATACTTTTGAGTTAAGCGTTAAAATTTATAAACGGGTTAGAAAAAAGAAATCAGATTTGAGCTGTTTCCGGTTGTAAATCTGCTTAATTCATTAGCACTTCCAATTTAACTAAGCTCGGCGTCAATGTGATTTAAATAGAGAGGTTATAGATGAAGTGGTGGGTGAACATCTTACCAATGACTAGCCATATGATGAACCGCACCCAGGTCTGGTAGTCGAGTTGCACCATCAGGTAGACATTCATGCACACGCTCAGGTAGGGCACGAGAGGAACTAAGGGCACCTGGGAACAAATATTTGGTTAAAAGAGAGAAATAATATTTTTTTAAGGAAATTAATCTTATCAAACAAAGGTATCTACCACTACGCTGATTCGGAAAATCTTTACTATTTCGTAGTTGAACCCCTAGTGGTGGGTAGATACCTTTGTTTGATAAAGTAGGGGGACGCCTACGCATGCCACCCGCAAGAAATGTCTTCGGGTGGTAATGTCGGACTCGCACCGAGTAAACTTCTCTTGGCACTTTGTGGGGGGAGCCCCGGGAACCCGCCTTTTGCACCATGTCCTAAATGTTCGGGACACGTACCCTGGGATGGCTCCTTATATCCCAACCCCTGCCAGTCCGGCACATCGACTGCACCACAAGCAGATCTCTGTCATCCCGGAGCTGCTAGCTAGGTGAAACCTATGCCCGATGTCCGCATTCCAATTACTTGGGTTCTTATTTATATGCGCAGCGTTGAGTGAATTTCGATAGCGCTGTGCGCTGTGTCGCAATCCGATATATCGGACTGCGATCGCGGTGCCAACACCATCTTCCATTACCCTTAGAGAGAGGTGCGAGCACTAATTTTCTTTCTGTCTTTCTCTCATAGCCAGTTACATTGCAAGTTTTACTTCAGTCGTGTGGTTTAAAGTACACACAGAACATTCAGAAAACGGACAGCAGCGGCTCTCTGTGTACTATGACGTTGTCATACTGCGATCACCAACGTCTGCTAAGCGTGGTATGACATATTCCTCCAATCCACTGTCGAAATTTTTAGGTGAGCCCTTTGTCCAGCAGTGGACGTAGTAGTAGTAGTGCATTGTGGCTGACATGATGATTACGAGTGTTTCTAATATAGCCTTGACTTTCTCTAGGGTAGGTGGGGCTCCTGTCTACGTCCAGATCGTCTTGGACGATGGAAACGGGAACAAATTATGACTTACTAGTGATCCACCAACTCCCAGACTTTGGGCTGATACTGAGAAGGTTCAAATTATGGACCTGATCCTAGGGACCTCATTATATGCGGTTGAATAGTTTACCATTAGAACAACGAGGCGGTTAGTATGGAGTTCTATTCACCAATGATTTTCTCTTCTCTCATTTTTACCGTGGTTATTCGGAGGGTACGTTAAGTTGTCGGTCCTGGTTTTCTCATTAGGCAGTCATGGCCGTATATGAGGCCTATTTGGCAACTTTAATAGGTCTGACACCAGGGTAACCACTTCCTTCCTTATCGTATGGGCAGTGGTTACTCTAGTGTCAGAGTTGTTTAAGCCGCCCAGGAGGCCTCTGTCATGGCTTAGACCTTATTAGACAACAGCTGGTTGTCTAACCGGAACCGACAGCTTAACGTGCCGTCCTAAGCACAAAGACGCTCAGAAATTAAACCACTTTGGTAGTAACTCATCTAAGAACAGCTTAAATAAAAAATAAAAGAACAAGACTCTTCCTCAAATTGAACTAATGTCCTCCGCCGAATTTCGGCCACGGTGGCCAGTCTCAACAGGGATTAGCCATTTGCGCGGGACATTTTATAGTGCTCAAGTGTGTGCGCAAACACAGGAGCACTTTCTATTCAATCACTCTCATGATCCGATGGGACGCCTAGCGACACGACTGGAAAGAGGTCAGGTACAGGACCGACGGCTATACGTGCTCTCTGAAGCACGGGGGTATGATACCGCCAACTTCCAGACTTCGGTCTGATGCTGAGAAATTTTTAATTTTACAGAAAAGTCCCAAAATCACCTTTTTGATGAGATTTTGGGATTTGGGAACCCAGGACCTCGTTCTACACCAACTACTACTGCAGAAAGAAAGAGAACTAACCGTAAAGGAGAGATTCTCCACACTATTCCTGGGCTGTCGGTACAGGATCACCAGCAGCACCAGCAGTACAGCTCCGAGCACTCCCAGAGCCACTTCGGTGTGCTCCAAGCTTAGTAACCCACAGGTTATGAGGGCCACAACAACTGCAAGTAAAACAAAGAAATATTAATTTTGACACTAGTAAAATGGAACCTGAATGAATCTCTGCGAACTTTATAAACACACACACACACACAATTCACACAAATAAAGGACACACACAATGAAATAATGACATTTATTCAGCACTTGGGTATTAACATACACTTGTACTTGTCAAGTTCAAGTAAACATAGTCGAATACAGTATAAAATATACAAAAAATTAATTAGTCAGTCCGTGCGGTCTGTTATATCAGATATATTTTCTTAAATCCTAAAATAAATAACAAGTACTAATCTATTACTTTGAAATTTAGTTGTACTATATTACAATAAAAGAATTGAAGGCAATGAGCATTTTGCTAGCGCAGAAGGCTCTTAAACAGTAGCTTAAATTAAACGACTATACCTGAGGCCACCCTTTTGGGGTTCGAGCCACAGCTCAGGGGGCCGCTGAAGCAAAAGGACAGAATTCTAAGAGAGGGTGTGATCAGTTGCACGGAATCACCGATTACCAGTTAAGGGGCCAAAGCAATGCTCGCCGCTGAGGAGCCTACCCTAGCTAACCTTCGGCTTTCTCTAGCTACCTAGGTGGACGACCCCACCCACAAAGAAATTCCGGGCTTGTTTTTTTGGCTTCTTTTGCTTTTTTCTTTTCGATTTTTTTACACACACACTTATAACACTTGGGTCTCCTACGCACTATGTGGTGACCGAATTGCGGCCAGCCGTCAGCAATTAATATTGCTGACCGGCTGCCGCATCACAGTGCAAATAAAAACTACTTTTTCATACGAGTACGGCCAGCCGCACAGCTGACCGCATAGTGTGTAGGAGGCCTTATATGTGGGTAATACAAATAGTGGTCCTGTATGGGGATCAAGTCAGAAATGAAGGCGGGATGTAAACATTGTTCCGATGCGACACTTGGGTTAGGAAGGGATAGGTCCGCCACAAGGTCCATAATAATAATAATACCTTAATATAGACAGAACCATTGACAATATGTAGTAAAAATATTAAACTTAAACTAGATAATTAAATTTAAACATATTAATCTCTTGACAATAACTTGATACGAGCTAGCTAAATATCACTGCTATTATAAAATAAATTTTATAAATGTTTTCATACAATCAATACAATGTGTACCTAAATATTTCTGTTACTAGAAATAATAGTGTATACAACTATATTACTACAAACATGTTCTGACTATTTACAAGCGCTTTTTTAAAATCTACCTACGTGAATAAAAACCTTTTTTTATTTTATTATTTTATAGATGGTGTTCTGATCGCCTCAGGGCCGCCTCAGCCGGTTAAAATAAAATAAAAAGGTTTTTATTCACGTAGACTTTAAAAAAGCGCTTGTAAATAGTCAGAACATGTTTGTAGTAATACAGTTATTATTTCTAGATATTTAGGTACATGGAATGTTAAAACATTTATACAATTTATTTTATAATAGTAGTGATATTTAGCTAGCTTGTATTAAATTATTGTCAAGGAGATTATGTTTAGGTTTAATGTTTGAAATTTATATTTTACTACATATTGTCTGAATGGTTCTGTCTATATTAAGGTATTCAGTATTATTATTAAAACGGACCTTGTGTTTAAAACGACGGTCGCGGTTTAATGCTACCACCGGATCCAATGCGCCCCAACTGAGAAGACCCAGCGAAACAAACTCAGTGGGTTCATCTACTACCGGTTTCAACACGGCCCAGTTGAGACGGTCCGGCGAAACATTTAACTCCCTTCTTGCGCTGCTGACTAAATCTTTCGTTTTCACGCTCCTCAGAATGCTATGTGCGTCAAAAACATCCTGTTCACATGTTACCATCAGCTACATTACACTAGCCGGCTCTTAATAGTGTATACTTAGTGTGCAAGACTATTGCAGAATTTTGAATTTTACCTTGTCCCCATGCGCATGCGCAACGACTGTTCTTGTTATTAATATAACGGACAACTCACATAATATAGATATGGTACTCTTGGCAATGCAGTATGACAGTTGGGTGGGGTACTTTAGTCCCAGCAAGTTGAAGGTTTGCTTGATGATGTTCAGCGGAGTCTCGGGCGCTGGCTTGGTGCCGTTGAGTTGTAAGGTAGACTCTTCTTCGTATCTGGAAATATTATGACATTAACAATGTTAGAAGGAATTTCTTTTTACATGATGTTTACTATTAGCGTAGAAAGAAAAGAAAGAAAAAGATTTATTCAGAAAATTGCACAGACAACAAGAATATAAAATAACATAATGAAAAATAAAATAAAAACAGCCACTAGTTGCCCGTGCAAGCCTGAAATGGCCCCATCTCAGCATTAGCTAGAACATTTTATTGTTCTAGCGCTGGTCATTCTGATGGTGCCAAGTGACTGTCACGGAACATTAACTTAAAAGATATATATAATTTGTATGCTGGTGGCGCATCACTCATATGCGTTCACTGCGTCACCTGTTAATAGATGAGGGGTATCGAGTATCAAATAAGACTTAAAAATTTATACTCCGCGTCAGAGGATCACCCCTTTTGTGCTAATGCCCTTTGTGGTTCGAATCTCAGCTGGGTGGTATCATGGAGATGCATGAGAGGGTGGGTTTTTAGGCACATGTGCAACTATTGCTCTACGTTTATGTGCGAAGACGTGGACCGTTCGTCCAATTGAGGATCGGAGGGGGTATTTTATCGTTAAGAATGTATGACCGGTGACAACGATATATCGGGTTGTGTAGCTATAGTCACGAGACTTTCATAATAAGTCGTTATATCGTCTTCTGGAACGTCTAAGACGCTCCAGAAACGGAAGCACAGTAATCTAGAATATAAGCCCATTCTAAAGCGGAACAAAACTCGCATATGCTCAGTGTGTCCTCACAGAACGACACTCGCCCGATGCCAATATTATGTTATAAGTAACCATTTATATAACGAAGCAAACAGAGTAAATAATATTTACTCTCTACCTTTACATAAATGCAAGGAGACAATACGTAAATGGCTACTTAAATTAAATTATGCTGAAACAGAGGCCTTTTTCAATGTTGTTTCATGATTAACAACATACACAAAGCACAGCAATACATACACACGAGTTTTGCGCATAGTGCACACACACACAAACACACACATACACAAACACATACAATCACACACTCGTACAAACACATACTCACACAAACACACACTCACTCACACACACTCACACACACATACATTGTGGTAAATTGTCAACTTATTTAATCAGTTAAATATTTAGTACTTAACTATATTATTCTTTCGTTTAATTCTTTCACATTAACTAATGTACTTATTTATGACGTTGTGTAATCATGTCTAATAAATGATTAACATTGTAAAATGCAGGGTGGAAGACGCTGGCGGCTGTAACACAGTTTACACTAGTACAGCCGTCAACGACAACCTCTTATTAAGTATGTAAAACTTCATTTCTTAGATTCATGTTTATATATACATAAGAGAAACTGTAAACCTTAAGTGAATTTAATAAATTATTATTATTATTATTATATTGGTAGACAAGGTCGAATAACTGTATTAATTAAAATAATGCGGTAGGAGCAAGGCGTACCGTATGTAATTTATTCGTTCCTTAATATTATATGTTAAACTAGCTGTGCCCCGCGGTTTTACCCGCATTAAATTTTATAAATTATATATATAGCCTATGTGTTAAATCAGGGTGTCAGCTAACTCCATACCAAATTTATTAAAATCGCTCCAGCCGTTTAGACGTGACAGGTAATGAATTCCTGGGTTCAAATTCCGGATCGGTCTAAAAAATTATTTTTATTAATTACTTATGGGATATTTCCGTAAAAGAAATTTTTTCAATAACAGCCCGAAGTCTGGGAGTTGGCGGTTTTATACCCCCGTGGCTCGGAGAGCACGTAAAGGCATCGGTCCTTTTACCGGTCGTGTCTCTAGTCGTCCCATCGGATCATGAGAGCGATGGAATAGAAAGTGCCCCTGTGCCCCTGCACTTTAATAATGAGAGTGGCTGTCGTGACCGAAATTTGGCCTGGAGGAAATTATTTATGTTAACAATATGAATAGGGGACAGACTCGCAATCAAAGCAATCGAGGGGTCACTATGGGCTCCCGATTACTCTCCTCCCTAATTTAGACTAGAACTATTTTTAATATTTAATGATCACGATATTACCCTACATCTCCTAAGCAAACAAATTAAAATACACTCGTATAGTATCGAATCTACTAACAGCCGTAAAACGCTCTCTTGCCAAATCATCTGACTTCAGTCAAATTCAAATCAAAATTCATTTATGCCGTAAAAATCTTACATTTATGTGGAATCGTCACTTATTTTATCCTACCGTGCAGTGCATGACGTTTCAGCTACTGAGAAACACTGCCAGAAAACTCAGTAGGAATCTTAAAAACCATTTTTAATATAAAATATACTAAGATTAGTTACATTTTTTTTTGTGATTTGACTTAGAACTACTCAATCCCATCATCTTATCATGGGCCCCTGCTATACACAACAAGTTACCGGAGGCCGTTAAATCGGCCCCTACCAAGTTAAGCTCTAAATACCGTCTTAAACGCTGGCTTATAGAGCAAATCTTTTACAATTATAACGAACTGGCTGGGCCCGTGACTTCGTCCATATATTTTGTAATGACTCGGTAAATTTTGCATCAGAATGTATCTAATATTTTACATTCACATAAACCTAACATATTTCCATACAAACTTTCATCCTCTATTCGTTAGTGTTATTTTATACCCTTGAGGGTAAAACTTTATATGTGATATTTATTTATATCGAATCAACAGCCTTTAAAATAAGTTTCAAGCCTCTGTAATATTTCCATAGTAAATAACCTATAACTATAACACAAACGTGGAAAAACGTAGAAAAACGAAGATTAAATGGGCCCCGGGGGCCCATGTAATCTTCGTTAAACTTTATATTTTGTACGTTTTTATGGAAAAGTCATTTCGTCCACTTGAGAGTTAATTTACTTTTTGAATTCAGATTTGGGCTACTAAGCCAGTGATTGATAAAA
The DNA here is from genome assembly GCA_951640165.1 of Pseudoips prasinana. Classification (NCBI taxonomy): domain Eukaryota; kingdom Metazoa; phylum Arthropoda; class Insecta; order Lepidoptera; family Nolidae; genus Pseudoips; species Pseudoips prasinana. The sequence goes on along the minus strand of OX621259.1, from coordinate 7,027,787 downwards.
TTAGAATACCACAATTGGTATAATTAGGTACCTGAGTATGAGGACGCTGGTAGCTACGATGGTGTAGGCAAGCAGGGTGCCGATGGACATCATGTCGATCAGCTGGTTCAGGTTGAATAGAGCTGCCATTATCGCTGGAAAGAAAAGGGTGAAGTTTGAGTATACATATAAGTTATAGACCAAGCTATAAGTACGCCACGGAATATAGTTTCATGGCTTTTCAACCATGTTTTGGTGTGATTTGTAAGTATTGGATGTCTTGATTTATTCATTGATACTATCTCAAATCAGTTTTTATAGTCAGGTAGGATATTAAAGAACGTTTTACTTAATTAATAATCAACTTCCGTCTCTGGTTACTTAAATTATATTATCTGCGTTATTGAAACTTTAATGTCGCTGACTATAGATAGGTCACCTTAATTTGGAGCTAGATGCTCTCGCCGGTCCGTAAGGGATCAGCGAAGTTAAGCAACATATAGGGGTCATTCCATAGATGGGTGACCACCAAAGCTGTCGGTCCCGTTTGCCGTCATTAGTTAACAGTGACTAAGCCATGTCAGAGGCCTACTGTGCGGCTTGAACAACTCTGACACTAGGGTAACCACTGCCCATACGATAAGTAATTAAGACCTTAAGTTGGCCGTCTCTTATCTGAAGCGTTACGTACATAGGTATTAGTAGTATTTGATGATCCGAGTAATAGACTAAAAACCAAGTAAGAAGTGGTCTCACTCTCACTCATAGCATACACTGCTAGATAACGATCTTTACAAATCAAAGACACCCTAAAACATCCAAATCGCAATTGCCACGATACGGGAATTTATCCCACTCTGTATTTCGAAAACTTTGACCTCTGGTCAGCTAGGTTACATTATTTTATCTTACCAGCCAATAATCCACTTAAGATTGTCGCTAACATGGGAGTCTGTGTCTTCTTATTGATAGCAGCCAGAGGTCTGAAAAGTACTCCATCACTCCCCATAGCGTACAGCACCCTCGGCAGCGGGAACATGGCACCGAGCAGACTCGTGCACAGTGCGAAGATGGCTCCAATGGTGACGATCCACTTGATGATAGGCATGTTGGCTTCCGTGAACACGTGGGGGAAGGGAGCGTCGGCGTCCTGAAAGAATTTCATTTCAAGATAAACTACAGTTCATAAACATAATAAGAGATGAAGATTTAAAATGACTAATTCATTCGTTCAATCGGCTTCAACGTTGAACATCGATTCTGGGGCTCTACAACGTAAGTCGCCGAACATCGATTTCGTGAATGGCGTTCAAATAAATAAAGGTTAAAAATGACTTAATCAATCGTTAAATCGGCTTTCATGACTACATGTGACGTCATAAATGGTCCGGAATCGATTGTCGACGTTGAAGCCGATTTAACGATTGATTTAGTCATTTTTAACCTTTATTTATTTGAACGCCATTCACGAAAACGATGTTCGGCGACTTAGCCGGTAGAGCCCCTGGACCATTTAAGACGCCACATGTGCTTGTTAGCTGTCTATTTGTGTCGATTCTATTGGAACTGCCGTACTGAACAGACAGAGTGATTTAAAGCTAAGTAAACTTTGTATTATGTTTATGTCTCAACGTGGTTTGTTGTATTAAATAATATGTTCAGCTTGTATTTCTTGTATTTAAATGATTATTTCCCTATATGTTTAATAAATATACCTTATAACAGATTACCTGGTTTTCATTATACACATAATAATATATATCTTATTTCTCCATCATACATAAAGTATGATGCTTTGTTGTTGGTTAACTGTGTAAAGTAATCTTATTTATAACAATTTATATTTTAGAGCTTGGCAAATCTTACTATATCTATGCTTATCTACACATCTATTTAGTATTACCTAACATGCTCATGGAAGCCGATTGGACGAATGATGTAGTCATTTTTAACTTTCTTCCATTTTGAACGCCGATCACGATCACGATGATTGGCGAACTAGGCGGTAGGACACCATGTTCTTTTTAGATATTGGTGGTGCCATCTGAAGGAAAATGGTTCTGTGGTAATGCGCCGGCATGCGGCAACATGATATCGACACACTATTTTTAAAGGCGGTCTTCCGGAGTGGTCTCTAGTTGGAACTATGTCCTTTCAAGTGATAGGCAGAAATGTAATCTTAGGTATGAAGAAGGGAGAGGTTTCCAGGCGAGCGTCTTTCTTCCTGCTTCGCCTCCTCTAAAATGACATGAATTAACTACGAAGGTAGGTACTACCGATCCGGTATGACATGGCAATCTTCCAGAAGCGAGCCTATTCCTTTCTTAAAGGCTGGCGACGCACTTGTGGCCCCTGTGGTGTTACCCACTTGCTCTGCCAGTAATAGCAAGGCAAATATGGCCTATAGGCAAGGCATATAAAAGACCATGGATATTTTATATGAAGATGGGACCACATAGTAACAAGCAATTTATCTCTACCTAACTACTCCTTATCATTGTTGTTGAAGTAATCGTGCTCAAGAATGTGCTTACAATGTAATTTGCATCCTCTACTATGTAGTTCAATTTCACCTCAATGTGCTACACGTGCTGTTCAAGGTTAGAGTTACACTTAGGCGGTTCGCACACTGCACCGCATCACGCAGCGTAGCGCGGGAATGCGTGTCCTTACGTTGTTTTCAAATATCTGTATTTGTATAGAAAACATGCGTAGTGCAACACGCAGGAAGCGCATTCACGCGCACTGTTGCAGATCACGCGCCTACATGCGGAGAAACTTGCGGGGCGAGACGCAAGTTATGGCACACCAAGCCCCGCAGTGCCGTGTTCGATTTTGGAAGGGCTTGACGTGTATTCGTCACCACAGTCAACAGCATTGAATGAAATAAGTCAGAGCCGCCATGAATCCACAAAATGCAACATCGCGCGTGAGTCCGTAAAAATCCCGAACGATGATACAGATCTGCACTCCCGCAAGTACGCGCGTAGATGCGTCGATATGCAACATGCAGCGTGATGCGTGGCAGTGTGTTAATCATCTTAGGGCGTTTGTGCACCGAACGTTGACATGGACAAAACAAAAAGGGGACGAAATTTCAGTGGTACCTACTATTTATAAGAATCGTTGGACCTCTTGTGCAGTGACGACGGATTTCGTAATATGTATCGACAGTATCCTCTAGGATAGAAAGCGCAAATGCCTTTACTTCTTAAGAAGAACTTCTTGAGAGTCATGGACGATCAAATGATGTGGCTAATTGTGATTATATAGTTCATCTGGCTATAAATTCCTGGGAGACCAATCACATCACAACATTAGCGCTTTATCGTCCATTGCTGGACATAGGCCTCCCCAAAAAGTTTCTGTAACGTTGCCATTTGAAGGGATATGCCATAGTCACCGCGCTTGGCATACAAGTTCGCGACAGCACTTAGGTGGTAGCTAGTATACAGGTGGCGCTGCTGCCCGATTACCTGCTATATCACTTAGTCGCCGTTTACGTAATTTTACTAGCTCTTATTGCATTTCCAGCCATTACAATCGACATAAAGAATAATAATGAAACAATGTATGTTTGTTGTTATGTGAAAAAAGCTCCTTCGAAGCGGTATATAAAGGTTCGCCCCGAAAGGAAGTCTCGTAAGATGTGCACCGTGCAGTGGTTGGTTGGTATGGGGATGTCCTGTTATTCTTTCTAGGCCAGAAACCACACGGTTAGAGAGTCAAAATTATTCACACGGCCATTTAACCCAAACTAAACAGAGCTAGTAATATAAACCCGTATAACATTTTTTTTCCAATAACTTTTAACATAATAATATGTCTTCAGCTACTCTGTTTAAGAGTAAAATCAGAAGCATTGTATGTGTGTATCAGTCGCTATCCGTGGAAACCTGTAATTGGCTTTATGTTTCCTATTATAGCAGTAATATTTTTTATGTATAGCTGTTGGTTTTCCAAACAATAAATAAATAAATAACTATATTATACTACTTTTCTTTTGTAAATACATACTGATATAGATAATTACACCCAGACTCAGGATAAACAGACATTTTTATGCACACACATATCTGTCCTGGGCCCGGAGGGTTGAAGGTTCGATTTGGGAATCGAACCTTCAACTCCAACGCGAAAAGCAAGCATTTACAAAAGAAATGTAGCATATAATAATAATAATATCCTGGAACATTATTCACACACGGCTATCTGGTTCCTTGTGCTCCCTGGTGCTTATCACGCCGGAGGTCGTGGGTTCGATTCCCACCCAGGATAGATATTTGTGTGCATGAACATGTCTGTTTTTCCTGTGTCTGGGTGTAATTATCTATGTATTTACAAAGGAAAAGTAGTATATCAGTTATCTGGTTTCCATAGTACAAACTCTGCTTAGTTTGTAATCCGATGGCCGTGTGTAAATAATGTCCCAGGATATTTATTTATCACTAGCTGTGCCCGCGACTTCGTCTGCGTGTTAATTAGTTTTTTAGTAAAATAAAAAACTTTTTTCTAAAATAAAAGTAGCCTAAGTTACTCCTTATTACATCAGCTACCTGTCCCCTGTACCTGTACCCTAATAAAAGTCCCGTCAAAATCGGTCCAGCCGTTTCAGAGATTAGCCGGAACAAACAGACAGACAGACAGACAAAAATTGTAAAAAAAATATTTTGTAGTATATACCGTATATATATTCATATACATGTAGTAAAAATCGGTTATTTCAATATTACAAACAGACACTTCAATTTTATTTATTTGTATATTTCAATATTACAAACAGACACTACAATTTTATTTATTTGTATAGATATACTAGGTGTGCCCCGCGGTTTTACCCGCGTTAAATTTTATAAATTATCACACCTCCTCCTCCGTAGGTGATAGCGTGATAATATGCACCCTATATGCTGATCCGACCTCTTAGTAATATTCATGCAGAATTGTAAGTAAGTTCATGCAGCACTTTTTGAGTTTAGCCCGAACATACACAGACAAAAATTCTAAAAACTATATTTTTGACTTCGATATCCATTGTAGATGACGCCCCAAGTATCCTTTTTAAAAAAAATCAATGTACAGTTTTGACTTTTCTACGATTTTATTATAGTACTAGCTGTGCCCGCGACTTCGTCCGCGTGTTAATTAGTTTATTTTGATTATTATTTCAAATAAAAAGTTTTTTCTAAAATAAAAGTAGCCTAAGTTACTCCTTATTACATCAGCTACCTGCCAATAAAAGTCCCGTCAAAATCGGTCCAGCCATTTCAGAGATTAGCCGGAACAAACAGACAGACAGACAGACAAAAATTGTAAAAAAATATTTTGTAGTATATACCGTATATATATTCATATACATGTAGTAAAATTCGGTTATTTCAATATTACAAACAGACACTTCAATTTTATTTATTTGTATAGATGTAGTAGACTAATTTGACTTAAATATCGATTGTAGATGACGCCCCAAGTATCCTTTTTAAAAAAATATTCATAGTTCAGTTTGGACTTTCCTACGATTTTATTAATACGTATAGTAGTCTGCACTCACTAAATATAATAAAATAACTTACTTGTAAGTAATATGGTAACATCATAGTCAGTACCGTCGCAATAGTAAAATACGACACGAATATGATGATCAAAGACATCACAATTGACAGGGGGATATCCCTCTTGGGGTTCTTGGCTTCCTCCCCTGTAGTCGCGACACAATCGAAGCCGACGAACCCGAAGAAGCACTTAGCAGCCCCCGCCATGATGCCAGCCATGCCCCAGGGAGCAAACCCTCCAGCCCCGGCCTCACTCTTGTACTCCTGTGGCACGTCTTTTATGTCGATGAACCAGTTCGCTGGATTACCTGGAAGAATGAGTAGAATTTGGTGCTCAAATATTGCATAGGTACTTATTAAATTTGAATTTTATAGCAGAATATTATCGTAATGCAAAGCATGGTGCGTGCATGCCGCCGGACGATTAAATTCATGATTTCCCATTTCAATCTCAAAAATGAGAAATCATAACGACGTATATGAGTTAAATAAATAAATAATTGAATATAATATACAAGAAAAAAACAACATTATGCATTCAAAATTAATAATAAAATAATTATAAGAAGAAGTGATTATATAATTATTATAATTGTCTGAAGAAACCGTCATAGTTATAATTTTAAGTTTTCAATTGCAATATTGGAACTTCTCACTTAATTTCTGTATTTGTACCAATTCTCTGAATATAGAGCTTATTTATTATGATAACGTAAAAGCTCCTATTACCGCCAGTTTTAGCTGTCTTAGGATTCACTTTAAAAAAATAGATATAAGCTGTTATGTTAGAAAAGATGTTATAATTTTTACTTAATCTCAACAAAGTATTCTTTGCAATTCAGTACTTAAATTCAATATTCAATAACACAATAATTACTAAATAATTATTTAATCCAAAAGAGTAGTTGATTCTATTAACGACCCATAGTATGCGGCAAGATTCTATTACCGATTTTTCTACTTCTTTTACCGACCGCTACGAAGATGTCACTTCTTCTCTACTATTCAATAAAAAAAAATGTTTGTTAAGGTATATATTATATAATAACAATAGTTATGAGATCATCATTATTACAATATGAACATATTTATTTATTGCAAAGCTTAGAGAACTTACTTTTTGTTATTTTAATTAATTAAAAATGTAACCAATCTCAGAAAACAGTCTTCAAATAATTAAAAGCTTACTTTTTCATTACCTACATACTAATTATCTATACATATAATAAAATCGTAGGAAAGTCAAACTGTACATTGAATATTTTTTTTATGCGTGATCTACAATCGACGTCTAAGCCAAAAATATAGTTATTAGAATTTTTGTCTGTGTGTCTGTTTGTCTGTATGTATGTCCGGGTAAAAAGTACTGCATGGATTTACTTTAAATTTTGCATGAATATTACTAAGAGGTCGTTTCAACATATAGGCTACATATTATTACGCTATCACATACGTGGGAGGAGCTGTGATAATTTATAAAGAGTAACGCGGGTAAAACCGCGGGGCACAGCTAGTATATTATAAATCAATAACAAAAATATTTTTATTTGTAATACAATCACAAATGACCTTTATAATAGGTTAATTTTATAATAACACATTTATAATTCGCGCAATACAGAAGCCGACCCCAAGATCCTTGGGATTAATAAGGCTAGGAGATGAGAGAGAGAGAGAGACAATATACAACAACGACATAATCAACGATATATAATTTAATTCTTCGAATGAAGATTTACAAAGTTACATGGCCCTCATTCCGTCCCGATATTTCATTTGATTTGAAAACATATGAAATATAGCCAATGCCATGAAGCCATGAATGAAACTGGATAGCAAATATTATTTTACATTAATAATATGGCCTGTGACAAAATCTCTCAAAACGTCACGTTAGCAAGAAATAAGCCAATTTGTTCAAAAATATACATTTTGGTTTTGTGTACTGTAATACTACCAAAAATATCGTCATAGCTGTGAGTCGGTAATAGAATCTCGTATGAAGGAATCAATATTCTATTAGCGACCAATAAAATTAATAATAAACAGATAAAATATCCGTTTTATGGAATACTGTTAAATTCGATCTCATTACTATATTATTTTTTTAGTCTCATTTAGTCTTTAATTCAGATAATAATGGTTATTTACAGTATAATATCGTTATAATAATAGGGATATTGTCTAACGTTGAATCGAGTTTTACACAAAAACTTTAAGAAATAACTGTGTCGTTAATAGAGCTAACGAAGTAAAATAATTTTAAGAATTGAACAAGAAAAAAGTAAAAGCGAATGAGGTAGTTTATAAAAGATATTATTTAAAAATACAAAATGTTCTCAAAATTTAACAACGCCATGGGTCGTTATTAGAAACAAGTTTTAAAATTCGGGTTCTATTACCGCCTTAAATTAAAACATGATTTTATAACACAAAAACCAATAAGAAGTATTATATCAAGAGTTAATTTAGAAAACAAATATATACGTTACAGTTGTAATGTGATAGCAAGAAGACCAATCCATTCTTAGTGTGTTATTTTCCTTAAGTAATATTTAGGTGTAGTTACGTGGCCGGAGACGCGACACTATGAAACGTGCGTCAATTTCGGGTGCGTCCCACTCATTGTCATATTATTTCTTTCACTGGCTATTTACACACATAAACTTTACTCTTTTTGCTGCCCAACTAAAATAAATAACAAATTTTTAAGGTATCACATTCTGAAACCCTATATTACGTCTAATATGAGTGATTTAAAAATTAGATCGTTAATAGAGTACACTTTTTAGGGGGTCGTTAATAGGAGCTTTTACGTTACTGTTTGCCACGTTTATTTAGTTCTCTTCTACAAAATCGCCCGTACTAAGAAAATGACTCCCTGTACAGCGGGGACATTAAAAAGATGCAGTCCACAGCCACAAAGCAAACTCAAACTAAGAACAACAATTTGTGGGTCACACAAATTATGTCGAGGGCGGGGAATGAACACAGAACCCGAGAGCTCTGGGGTATAGCCCGGTGATAATGTTTATCACCCATAGGCTCATCTATAGACTGTCCGTGCGCGTAGGTGCTTTACCTCGCAGATCGTATAAAACCAGTGAGTACATAGCTGAAGCTAAGAAGCTAAAATTCTTGGGGCTCGGTTATATTCATTAACGTCAGACAAGAAGCTTAAATCCGGCAATGGCATTTAAGACACATGACGTTAAAAACGAGACTCGCAAATCTACACCGGTACCGTAACAATTAACGCGTTTATTTACACCTTATATGTAACTTATATGGGTATTTTGTCTTTACAGCAATACATTTATACAGTCTTTACAACAATTGGTTCCTGAAGGGGGAGCCCCGGGAACGCGGGTATGCAGCTCCGGTGATCGGTCCACCGACATTGGGAGGGCTCTGGATTGCCTTCCCACCTTGACTATCTATAAATGTCGTTGCAACTTTATGCAACGACATTTATAGATAGATACTCATCTCATCACTCTTATGGCCCAGTTATATTGGTTAAGAGAAGAAGCTTAAATCCGGCACTGGCAGGTAACACATGACGATAAAAAACGAGACTCACAAATCTACACGTGTGCATACGGGTACATATCAAGCTATATATTTCCAATATAAACTGATTTAAGCGAGATCAGCTTATACTAGAAATGTATAGCTTGATATGTAGACGTGTGTACAGCAACATTTAACGCGTTTATCGCATATTTACACCTGTTATTAATATGTGTATCTTATCTGTACAGCAATACGTTTACAATTGGCACTTAAAGGGGGAGCCCCAGGAATGCAGCTTCGGTAATCGGTAAACGGACAATGGAAGTCCCACCTTGAGTATCTATAAATGGCATGTTGCATTAAGTTTCTTGGGGCTCAGTTATATTCATTAAGAGAAGAAGCTTAAATCCGGCACTGGCAGGTGACACATGACGTTAAAGACGAGACTCACAAATCTACACGTGTACCCCAACAATTAACGCGTTTATCGCCTGTTCATTTACACCTGTAACTAATATGTGTATCTTATCTATACAGCAATACATTTACAATTGAATGACACTTTGTTATTTGAAAACCTTTCATGTTAATAACTATTGAAATTTAATGGCGCCTGTAACTACCTTAGTAGATAACCTATATTGTTTATTTATTTATTTTTTTTATACACGAAATAGATACTAATAATTTGTATCAATAACAAGAATATCAATTTGTTTTAAATCATAATGCATATCATATGCACTCATCATCATCATGTCAACCAAAGTACGTCCACTGCTGGACAAAAGCCTCCCCAAAGAATGAGGGGATATGCCATAATCGCCACGCTTGGCAGACGGGTTGGCTATCGCAGTTTGATGGTCATAGTTCACAGAAAAACGCTTCTGCCCGTTCTCTGGTAGGTACTCCCTCGGTCGATTTCTACGCCTCTCACGGAAAGAGATGGGGTGATGATATTCTATGCCGTCACCACACAACAATAATGCACTAGGGGAAATGAATCTCTGTGTCGCGGGGTACTTTACAAACATATAATTGATGGACTCAAAGTGCATCCAGACACAGAATAACTACTTATGGGTTACAAAAACAGTTGTCCTGGGGACCTACCGCCTAATTCGTCGATCATCGTGATCGTGATCAGCGTTCAAATAGATGAAGGTTAAAAATTACTAAATAATTCGTTCAAACCGGACCATTTATGATGTCACATGTTCATATTCACGGAAGCCGATTGAACGAATTTATTCGAACGCCGACCAGTGGCTCTACCTGGGGCCCAACCGGCTAAGTCACCGGACATCGATTTCTTAAATGAAGTCATTTTTAACCTTTATTTATTTAAGAAATCGATGTTTGGTGACTTAGCCGGTAGAGCTAAAGTGCACCTGTATTTACGCACACACTTTGTGCAGTTCAAATGTTTGATTTCTGAGCGTCTCCGTGCTTCGGAGAGCACGTTAAGCTGTCGGTCCTGGTTCTAGTCATTAGACAACAGTCGTTAAGCCATGTCAGAAACCTACTGGGGGGCTTGAACAAGTCTGACACTAGGGTAACCACTGCCCATACGATAAGTAAGTATGTCTCTCTGATCTTCAATTGGGCGAGAGGCCCACGGCGTATTAACGTTGGCGTATTAATGTTGAGCAATACTTACACAACACGACCCTAAAAGAAATGACCATCTCGCGGCGCGGCGGGGGGTACTTAATGCGTAGTGTTATTTGCTAGTCAGCTTGAGCTAACCCTCGCCTTTATTCTCCGGTGAAGCAGTGAAAGCCTCCTTCTTTGATAAGGCAGGGGAATGCCTTCAGCAATTTGGCAGGTGGTCGGGACACGTACCCTGGGAGGGCTTTAGTCTGCCCTCCCGAGTTGCCGCCCCCTGCTAGCCCTGCTAGCGCAGCTACTATGCCACAAACTGATCACTGTCTTCCCTACTTCTTGAACCTGGCGGCACACTTCTCATACTGCCACCGCAGCCCCCGAGGGGATTTGGGCTAACGGCTGACACCGCGGGAATGTTAAAAAAAAAACTTGTGTGTACTTATGTACACGCGTTAGAAGTTATACTTCTTAATATACAACTTGAACATAGTTATAAATTTTCATGCCACCTAGAACTAACGTCATGCTGTTATTTTTAAGATGCGCGCGCACGGTGCGCGCGCATCGTAAAAATTCACTCTCATACATTTTCATACCACCTAGAACTAACTTCATGCTGTTAAATTTTTTGGTGTCGGTGTGCGCGCGCATCGTAAAAATTCACTCTCATCATTTTTCTCCATCGCGCCAAAAGAAGTATAACTTCAAAAATATCAAATGTCCCGCGTAGATGACTAGTCTCCATAGCGGATGGCCGCGATGACGGATTTCGACCAGGAGGCCATGACCATCATCATCATCATTTGGGATGTTTCTACTACAGATCGTCATGACATGTGTAAACATTCAGACGTATTTATTGACATTTCGTTCAAGCGCCAATCATTGACTTTATCAATATACGTTGGCAGAGCCATTATTAGAATCGTTTTGATTAAATGTATCAATACAATTTGATATTCTCCGTTTGATAACTGCATGCTATTGACGAACATAGATTGTTTATTGTGGTACATCAGCTGTTCATATGTAGCGTCTGAGGCGGACATCTACAACGAACGATATTTTATCGTTTTTAATCATCATCATGTCAGCACAATGATTTTTTTTTATTTATTTATTTATTAGGGGATAACAACAGTCGTTACAAATGTATTTGTTATATCAAAAGTTTTACCAACTATTGAGACCAATTACAGTTATCCACAGTTATTACATTGAACAGACTAGGTATCAATTCTAATAAAATACTAAATAATTTATATAACCTTAAACATATAAAATCATATGTGAAAATTAACTATATGCAATAACCCACCGCATGCGATATGGTCACCAATAAGCGATATTCATCTCAAAAGACGTAGTAAACTCGCTTACGATAAGATTTCCTCGAGTTGTGTCCATCATTTCATTATATCATCATCATCATCATCATCATATCAGCCGAAAGACGTCCAGTGCTTGTGGTCTCAGTGTTTCATTATATACCTTTATTAATTTTTATTATAGGCACTCATAGCTAGATGCTCTCACCGGTCCGCAAGCGATCAGCGAGGTTAAGTAACTAGGCACGCGGCCAGTCCATAGATGGGTGATCGCCGCTGCCCATACGATAAGTAAGTATTATATTCCCTCGCACGACTTCTATGCCCCGCACGGGACGAAACGGGGGACAGATATTTGAGTGCTTGAACATGTCTGTTTGTCCTTAGTCTGGGTGTAATTGCCTCTCGCTTATAAGTATGTATTTACAAAAGAAAAGTAGTATTATATGTAGTATATCACATATCTGGTTTCCATAGTACAAGTTCTGCTTAGTTTAGGATCAGATGGCCGTATGTAAATAATGTCCCAAGATATTATTATTATTATCTATTCATTAGATATCCATGTCTGTACAAGTGTACACGGATAGCTACGTCGAACACCTACTTATTGCTTATTATGTAAGGACCGCGTCGGCCCCTTAACCCTTGGTTAAGAGGCCGGTTCTTGCTCTAGACCCCTAGACCCAGCTAACCACTGCGTCACACAGGCAGTAATTAAATATCAAGCAACTTACTTACTTATCGTATTGCTTGCTTGCTTATCGTATGGGTAGTGGTAACCCTAGTGTCAGAGTTGCTGAAGCCGCCCAGTAGGCCTCTGACATGGCTTAACAACTGTCGTCTAATGACTACAACCGGGACCGACAGCTTAACGTGCCCTCCGAAGCACAGAGACGTTCAGAAGTCAAACCACTTTGGTGGTCACCCATCTATGGACTGACCGCGAATCTAGTTGCTTAACCTTATTGAAAGCATCTAGCTATGAGCGCCTACAATAAATATCAAGTTAAATGGTCATCTGAGAAGAAGTCGTGTGTAAATATTTCAAACGACTACTTCCTATATCCTATCCCCTTGACTTCCACAGTAGTAGACTATTAATAGAAGTCGTCTGAGGTCCATTTTTCTCAATTACGTGTTACATCACGTGGGTGACTTTAAATAAGGAGCAGACATTGCAAATATATGCAGTGTAATACTGGGTTTTGGTTAAATAGTGTATACATAAAATCAAATAAATGACATTTCGCTATTACTCCAATCCAAGTAGTAGACGCTATTTAAGGATATCATAGCTATAACAGCAATTGTATTTTCTTTACATCAATATGTAACCTATGGAGTGGGCTCTGGTGACCTGTAATACAGGTTTTTATTAAACCTACCACGGGCAACCAGCTCTCATAAAGTAGATTTGACTTAATTCTTTACTAGAATCCTACTAGAATCCTTTACTGTTGTTGCTAACCTACTTGTATAAACTTTATGAGAGAAATAAATTATTTTATTATTATTATATCTGTTAGCATAATACCCAAAAGATATTTACTTCCCATACAAACTGCCGATCAGCTGACACATTTTGAGTGAGGAGCCAAGAGTATCTACTATCTAGAAAATGTGTGGTCGGACTTCTCTCTCTTGGCCCTACCAAGAGAGAGAAGTCCGACCACACATTTTCTTCCTCTTTTTCTCTTATAGTATTACTGGAGCTAGGTACCTAGGCACGCGGTAAGTCTATAGATCGGCGACAGCTACTTGTTTAATTTATGAGCCTCTCCGTGCTTCGGAGGGCACAATGAGCTCTCGGTCCCGGTTTTTGTCCATAGAAAATAGTTCTTAAGCCACTTTAGACACATACAGGGGATCTACCGGCTAAGTCGCCGAACATCGATTTCTTACATGGCGTTCAAATAAATAAAGGTTAAAATGACTTAATCAATCGTTAAATCGGCTTCCATGAGCACATGTGACGTCATAAATGGTTCTAGTTTGAAGTGTATCTAAACTTCTAACTAGAATACTATGGAAGCCAGATAACTGATATCCTACATATACCTACTACTTTGATTTTTCTAAATACATACCTACTTATATAGACCATTGATTAAGATTAGATTGAAAAAGTAATGCTGAGATGGTTTGGCCATTTAGAAAGGATGAATGAAAGAAGATTGACCAAAGAAGTATACCTGGCCTGTGTGAATGGGACAACGGAAGACCTCGTCGAACATTCTCTGACCAAATCGGAGACGTTCTCAAGAAAGGGCAGGTCAGAAGTATCCTGAACCGGCGAACATGTATGTATATAATGACAGTAATCGAGACTTGTCCAAAGATCGTGACAAATGGAAATCCGTTGTCTCTGCCTACCCTTCTGGGAAACAGGCGTGAGTCTATGTATGTGTAGATAATTACACCCAGACTCAGGACAAACAAACATGTTCATGCACACAAACATCTGTCCTGGACGGGAATCGAACCCACGACCTGCGGCGTGATATACATTTACCAACCACGGCCGCTGACCTGACAAATTGTGCTCTCATTGTGATTGATATGATTAGCGTTATCATGAGATCCTGGTATCTTACATAGTACCTACTATAGTTCAAGCGTATCTTATAAATAGTCTTTATGTGAGATAAACATGATAATGTGCCAGTTGAAGTAGCAGATAAATAAGGAAACTAGACTGCACTAGAGATCTGGGTAGCAGTGGGGTAGGATTTGACTAATACGATGCTTATCGGTTTCCCTCCTAGACTATTTTTTTTTTTATTTATTTATTAGGTCAGTCTACAATTGTTTACACGTAACATTTACAAATTCTTAATTAATAATAATACAATTTTAAGTGCAACAATTACTTACAGACTAACACCACTTGCATAAATTATAGTTAAATATGTAATAATTATTTTATGTGTGTATATACATATATATATATATATATATATATATACATATACAATATATACAAACATAAACTGTAAAAATTAAAATTATGATAGAAAATGAATAATTAATCAATTAAGTTAATAAATAATATAATAAGATGGCGTACAATAAATAAGAATTAAATTAAATTATAACGGTACAAAATAAATTAGTTTCAATTGAATTAAAATTTAAAAATTGTGAATTAGTATAACTGGTGTACCATGACTTTCTTAAGCTAGCTTTAACCTATACGAGGCTTTCCTTTTATTATACTCGTTAATTTTTTAATGCTGTCATGGTGTATGTCAAAGAGGTCACTGTAGCTATTTAGCAATTTGCATAAACGTGGAATTGGTGAGTTCGCACCTAAAACCGTTCTACGCAAGGGAGCATATAATGGAGTGATACGGTATCGTGGATATCGGACTGGGACTCGAAATTTAACCATGCATAATATATTTGGGCAATCAATTTTGCCTCTTAGCAGTTTGTGGAGAAATAAGGCGTCTAAAATTTCTGATCGCGTATTTAGGGAATAAATCCTGAAGTACTGCAAGCGGGCGGTATATGAAGGCAGTTGTTTACTTTTCCCCTTTGAAAATGCCAGGTGCCATAAAAACCGTTTTTGGACTCTTTCTAAGAGGAGCCTATGTGTGGCATAGTGCGGCCTCCATACAACACTGCAATACTCCAGGATGCTTCGTACAAGGCTATTATACAGCATTATTCTAGTGCCAATCTTTTTAAAGTCTTTGGTGTACCGTATCACAAAACCAAGAGTTTTCGATGCCTTTTTAATAATGTTTTCGATATGGGGTAAAAAAGTAATTTTTTTATCAAATAAAACTCCCAGGTCCCTAATTGTATCAACTTCTTGAATTTTTTCGTTTTTTATAAAATATTCTGAACAAATGGCGTTAGATTTCCTCGAAAAAGTCATGTGATAACATTTTTTCAAGTTTAGATCCATTTTATTGTTCTCACACCATTCTATTACTCGGTTTAGATCTTCTTGTAGGAGCTCGATATCACGTGATGACTCAATTGTTCTGGCGAATTTTAAGTCATCCGCATATAAAAAACACTCCGAAGAGTGAAGGCAAAGGGGAAGGTCGTTTATAAAGATATTAAATAATATAGGAGCCAAATGAGAGCCTTGGGGGGCACCGGAGGTCATACTATAGTTCATTGTCGATCTGAAGCCGTTTATGACGACATAGAATTGACGCCTCGTTAAATATGATTTCAGCCATTTCAATAAGTGTCCCGATATGCCATACAGAGCTAATTTTTTTATTAGGATGGAGTGAGAAATTTTATCGAACGCCTTACTGAAGTCGGTGTACAATACGTCAAATTGTTTATTAGAATCTACGGATTCCACCAAGGATTCTGAAAAGGACAGTAAATTGGTAGTTGTGGACCTGGATGAAACAAAACCGTGTTGGTGGTCACTGAGATAGAGTCTAAAGTGACGTTGGATGTGTGGACAAATTATCGACTCGAAAACCTTAGCAAAAGTGGACAGAATCGCAATGGGCCGGTAATTAGAAATAAGGTGTTTTTTCTCAGACTTGTGCACTGGAATAAGTTTGGCCTTTTTCCACTCTATGGGGAATGTTCCTGTGGTTAATGATAGTTTGTATATCATTAGTAGCGGAGCAACCAGTGCCGGTGCAGAGTTAGCTATAAAAAGAGGTGGTATGTCATCGGGACCTGCTCCTTTCCTTATGTTAAGTGACTGCAGCTTTGCAAGTAAGCTATCCGAATTTAATTCAGGAATTGTCAGGGACTGGCTATTAATTCCTAAAGACTGAAAAAATGTTGAGTTGCTCTGGAATTCGGTATCATGTCGACTATCAGTGGTGTAGACGGATGAGAAATATTTACCAAAAAGTTCACAGATAGTCGTACCCTCAGATGTTGTAGTTTGCCCATCAGTCATAATTAACGGATAAGCACTACATCCTCCGCGTTTAGCCTTTACATGAGTCCAGAATAGCTTGGGATTTACTTTCATTTCTGTTTCTAAAGTTTGCATATAGTGACTGTATTGGATTTTAGCTAAATTTTCACATCGTTTTGTAACCAATTTAAGTTCTAGTTCATCTAGCGGGTTTTATATTTTTTGTATCGCATTCTTAAACGATTTTTTTCCTTTAGAGTTTTTATAAGTGCTGTATTGAACCATGGAGGGTAACGGCGGTTCATGGGCTTACAATTTGGTACGAATTTATTTATTGCAAACTCTAACTTTTCATAAAACACCTTCAACATGCTATCTACGTTATTACTATTCGCAAATAGTTGATGCCAGTCAAGTTCGTTTAAATAGCTTTTAATTTGTTCGTAGTTGGCTTTATAAAAGTTTTTTCTCATTTTAAGCTTATTATATGCGAGATTATTTTCTTTCACTAATGACAGATTTATGTCAAGAGGAGGATGTAATTTATCAACGGTGCTTAAATAGCAGTTAGCTTCAGCTACAGTACATGAAGGCATTGTACTTAAAACGAGATCTAAGGTGCGCTCTGAGTAGTTTTTAACTGAATTATACTGAGTGAGTTTACTAATATGGACAAATTCTAGTAACCTTGAACATATGATAGGGAGCGAATTGTTAACGCTCCCCGAAGTCCAGTTAATTTTGCTTAAATTAAAGTCCCCAATTATACAGATAGGTATAGTACTAGACTCAAAGACGTTATTACAGCTTTCAATGAAGTGTTCGAGCATTGAAAGAGACACTGGTGGAGGAAGATATACTGCACATAGAGCAAGTTGTCGTGATGCGTGACTGGTTGAGACGTCAAGGGTGACCCAGAGGTCTTCACAATTACATTGCCAATTGTTAATTCGTTTCGAGTTGATTCTTTTTGATATCGCAATCAAAACACCACCTCCATCCTTATGAGCATGAAAACCAGCGGTCTCCCTATCTCTTCTATAGACAACATACCTATTGTCAAAAAGTTCACTACTTTGTATACCACTATTCAGCCAAGTTTCGGTTAAAATTATGACATCATAATTCATACAGCTCAGGTTACAAAAGAAAGTCTTAGTTTTGGTTCTTAAGCCTCTACAATTTTGATAAAATATGCTTAAATTATTGAATCTTAAAGTAGTTAGGTTACCGAAAACGTACTCTTAAAAATATAATATGGATAGAGTTAAACAATTTTACTTAAACTGTTCATATTCTTGATAAGTAGGTATCCTGCGCCGTCATCCTTCCTTGCAAAAATTTTGCCGTTCCTGACCCAGACATATTTGTAGTTCATTTCTTTTGCTTTGATCCTAGTGGCTGCGTGAAGGGTTTTGTTGTTAGGTGATAGGTGTTCTACAACATAGATGGGCGAGCTTTTATTGGTGAATCCGAAATGTCCGCAGTTTAGTTTTTCTTGGTGATTTTTCTGATTGTATTTGATAACTGATGACAACAGTTGATCTCGAAGTCTAGGTGATGCCAGTTGAACAACTATAGATCGGGGGCGGGCACTAGATGGGTTGATTTTGGCAATACTACTACAATGACTACGTGTTAATAGTCTTTGTTTTTGTCTTTGTCTTGGTTGCGGTGTACTTAAGTACAGCACTTTGACCCTTCAGGACCTTTTGTGCTAACCCCCATAATTTTTTATTCTGTCCCTAGAGCCCTGAAAGCAGTCTGCACTTACTTTGGTCACCGTAGCCTAGTTGGTAGTGCTCCTGCCTACGAAACTGGTGGTCCTGGGTTCGAATCCCGGTAAGTGCAAATATTTGTGTGTTGAGCACGAATATTTGTTGAAGTTATACTTCTTTTGGCGCGATGGAGAAAAATGATGAGAGTGAATTTTTACGATGCGCGCGCACACCGACACCAAAAAATTTAACATAATGGAGTTAGTTCTAGGTAGTATGAAAATGTATGAGAGTGAATTTTTACGATGCGGGCGCATCGTAAAAATAACAGCATGACGTTAGTTCTAGGTGGTATGAAAATTGATAACTATGTTCAAGTTGTATATTAAGAAGTATAACTTCTAACGCGTGTACATACATAAGTACACACAAGTTTTTTCTGAGTCATGGATGTTTTCTATGTATTTAAGTATGTATATCGTCGCCTGGTACCCATAGAGCTTTGCTTAGTTTGGGGCTAGGAAGATCTGTGTGACATTGTCCCTAGATATTATTATTACTTTAGTACGCTTGTTAGGGAAGATCAAATCTTTAATTATATTAATTAATAACTCACTTTTAGTGGCTCCTGCGACGACGACGATGACAACAGTGACGAGGTTGAGAGCAGTGAACACGTTGTTCAGCTTCGTCGACTCCCTCACACCAATACCCAGCAACACTGGAATCAATAATTAATTATAAATACACAAAAATATTGCGCGTGCGACACAATACACGTTTTTTGGAGATGTAGGGCACAGTGTTCATTCGCAAGAGCAGCCCGACTGGGGTAGTACCTCCACATAGCAGAAGACATTCCTTAATAATATCATTAATAACTTTGACATTGTGTTCCTGCGTGTGAGTAGGGTCGCCAGAGCTCATCGGGGTAGGGGAAAGGGTCAGCAACACTGGTTTGCTGACTCTTAAAGGCCAGCAACGTACCCGCGACTCCTCTGGAGTTGGGTGTGCACATGGGCGGCGGTGATCACACCATCAGGTGACCCACTCGCTAATTTGTCGCCCTGGGATATAAAACAAAAAACGTAGTAGACGATAAACTTATTAATAGCTCTTTATGGAGCTAACAGTCATTAGAAATGATGCTTAGTACTTTAGCTGTTCATATGTAGCGTCTGAGTCGTACATCTTCAACGTGCGATATTTTATCGGTTTAATATTTATCGAGAAAGTGTTATATATAAAATGGCCCTTTTTAAGGTGAAAGAATCAGCATTGGCATATAGCGTGGCAATGCGGCCTTCTGGGCACTAGTCGGAAGCTAAGTTATAGCAGTAATTACTTAACTAATACATTTCTTTCTCCTTATTTAAATAATAATATCCTGGAACATTATTCACACACGGCCATCTGGTACCTTGTGCTCCCTGGTGCTTATCACGCCGGAGGTCGTGGGTTCGATTCCCACCCAGGACAGATATTTGTGTGCATGAACATGTCTGTTTTTCCTGTGTCTGGGTGTAATTATCTATGTATTTACAAAAGAAAAGTAGTATATCAATTATCTGATTTCCATAGTACAAGCTCTGCTTAGTTTGGGATCAGCTGGTCGTGTGTGAATAATGTCCCGGGATGATATATTAATTATTATATATTGACAAATTTTTACTCACCAGTTATAAGCATAACTAATCCAAAAGCGAAGAAGTCAGGGTAATCAGCCAAGAATGAGATATTGATCGGAGCGGCTTCAACCATCGTCTTCGCCATAGTATTATTGGTGAGGCTGTCTATATACAAGGCCATGCCTTTAGCCACGCTAGCTGTTCCGATGACGTACTCCAAGATCAGGTTCCATCCGATGGTGAAGGCAATGAACTCTCCGACGCTGACGTAGCTGTAAACGTACGCGGAGCCTGCCTTCGGGACTCTGGCAGCGAATTCGGCGTAGCATAGCCCTGGAAGACGAAGAATTTGGTAAAGGTTAATAGAAAGAAACACAGTTCTCGTTAAGGTGCAGTTCCTAGATTTTGGCAGCAGCAACTTCTTATGAAGGCTGTAGCGAAGAAAACATTATCATCAACATTTCAGCCAAAGTATGTCCACTGCTGGACAAAATCTTCCCCAAAGAATGCCAAAATCACTACGCTTGGTAGACGGGTTGGCGATCGCAGTTTGATGGTCATAGTTCACAGAAAAACGATGCTGCCCGTTCTCTGGTAGGTATTCTCTCGGATGATTTCTACGCCCCCCACGGGATGAGATGGGGTGATGATATTTTGTGCCGTCACCACACAGCAATTCGGGTAGCGACTGTTTCTAAAAAATCAAAATTACATGACATATGCTTAGTTTTTTCTAAAGAATTATTGCATTCCTAGATATCGTCGAATCGTCTTCGTGAGATTCGTGGTTACCAGAAGAGTATATATGTCCTGATCCACAGGCATCCGTTCCAGCGTTTTGTGCCTGAGATCTCTCAGAATTTCAAGACTGATCTCCGTTTCCAGAACTCCGCAGCGGCGCTTCACGAGGCGAGTGAAACTTATGGTTCTCTTCGAAGACACCAACCTTAGCGATATTCTCGCCAAGCGTGAAACCATCATGCCTAAGGACATCCAGCTGGTCCGCAGGATCAGAAGCGAATGTGCTTAGACGCGTTTTCTCGTGTGTGTCTTTTAAACGCGTCGATGTCACACGCTCTCGTTCGCGTGTACACTATGTGTCTTTAGTCATATAAAAGCCTTTCTCAGGGCCACATATTGTTCTGATATTTCAATATCTGTTTCTTTACGAGCAGACAAGAACTCCGAAAAGGCGTATCTATTAATGCTTACGCATGAATGAGCACTTTATTTTCATTTAAATAGGTTTCAATTTCAAAAGGCAATTAAAAGTAAACCAGAATGACTCAAGGAAGTAAATTAGGCCCTTCCAAATTCTGTTCACATGCAATGTTTTGGTTTATTGACAGCGACCTTGCAAAGGGACGGTCGTGTCCATTCACCGTGCACATGATTTTAATAGACGTTGAGTAACAAGTAATGAGGTGTTTCATGGTTGTATTTGTATGTACTGTGTACATAGCGTGCAATAGTTATATGGTAATGGTTGTTTATCTTACAAATTGGAGTTTAAAGAAAATTGCTGTTTAATCTGACTGCAATTTTGCTTGTAACAGCTCTTGATTGCAGGATTGAGTCTTGTAAAATCTATAAACTGTGTTGGGAAGATGTTCCTTTGGTGGGCATTTCTTGATTCAGCATATAAATATTTACACAATGATAATAGCGCATGGCGGTTAATCTCAACTACGCACGGCATATTATATTAACGGGTCGGTTGGCGTGGTTGGTAAATGCTTGCCTTTCACGCCGCAGGTCGTGGGGTCGATTCCCGGGACAGATATTTGTGTGCTTGAACCTACCTGTTTGTCCAGAGTCTGGGTGTAATTATCTGTATAATCTGATCCCAAACTAAGCAGCGCTTGCACTTTGGAAACCAGATATCAATAAAAGTATTAGTTTTTGTTAATACATACTGTATTTACCAAAAAGTAGACTACTTTTTTCCAAATACATACTGTATGTACAAAAAAGTAATACTTATTTGTGATATATCAGTTATCAAGCGCTGCTTAGTTTGGGATCAGATTATTATTATTGTAGTGCGGAAGTGTGTGCGCATACACAGGTGGACTATCTATTCTCGCTGTCACACAATCTGTTGGTATTGGTTTACTTTTTCTTTTTTGGCTTTACGTTTTCCCAAGGCACTTATATATTAAAGTTACATGAGAAGAATAGGTACTGTATGCTTGGAATTTACATTAAACGCCTTGTTCCTGAAACAGATATAGTCTTGTTTGGCACATGTTACTTTATTGCATTAGCTGAATTATTGTACAGACTAGACGCCAGCACATCAAGCTATCCCATCCTGTAAAATTTCCCCAATTGAAAGTGAACCTTATACTTTTGTAATAAAGTTGAAAATCTATAAAAGAAATTTGACAGATTGGGGTAGCTGGATGTGCTGGCGTCTGTATCTCAAATTGTCTATGACATAACCATTTCACATATAAAGGATTCTCTAGTGCCGGACTATCTCGCGTCATTCACATGCTTGAGAACAGAAAAATATACTATCTATATATGTGAAAATTAATGTTTGTCTGTATGTCCTTTATAGAATTGTAAACTATGCATTTGATCATGAGAAGATCTTCAGCAAAGTGTTGTATCACAAAGAAGAATACCAGAGCCAACCCATACCATTCCGTGGGTGTCGTAGATAACGACTAAGAATACCACAGGTAGGCGGTCAGCAGTGCCTCCTGTGTGTCTAGCTACAAGCTAACTGCGGTCGACAACTCGCATGCTAAGCGGGGAGACTACGGCAAAGCCCTCCAAATGGAAAAGTTATAGAACCCTTCGGAGGAGGCCTTTGTCCCACAGTGGACATGTTCGGATATTGACCGAACAGCATAGCGCTTTTTCTTTCTTTTTTTTTGTTTAGAAATATATAATAATCAAAATTTATCTACCTTTAATCTATATACATACAATAAAATCGTAAGAAAGTCAAAACTGTACATGGAATATTTTTTAAAAAGGATACTTGGGGCGTGATCTACAATCGATATCGAAGCCAAAAATATAGTTTTTAAAATTTTTGTCTGTTTATCTGTTTGTCTGTATGTATGTCCGGGCTAAACTCAAAAAGTACTGCATGGATTTAATTAAAATTTTGCATGAATATTACTAAGAGGTCGGGTAGACATATAGGCTACATATTATCACGCTATCACATACGGGGGAGGAGCTGTGATAATTTATAAAATTTAACGCGGGTAAAACCGCGGGGCACAGCTACTATATAATAATAATGATATCTTGGGACAATGTCACACAGATCATCCTAGCTCCAAACTAAACAAAGCTTGTACTATGGCTACCAGGCGACGATATACATACTTTTATAGATAGATAAATACTTAAATACATAGAAAACATCCATGACTCGGAAACAAATATTCGTGCTCATCACACAAATATTTGCACTTACCGGGATTCGAACCCAGGACCACCAGCTTCGTAGGCAGGAGCACTACCAACTAGGCTACGGTGACCGTCATATCATTTAAAACCATTATCTTTCGTATAATTTTTATATCAAATCAACCAAAATACTTAAAAGTGCAGGCCATTGCTAACTACGGGAGCAGGCCTAAACTTTTATATGGTCCTTCGAGCCGGATTTGAACCAGCGACCTATGGATCTACAGTCCAGACATATCAGGCTGTTGATGTGAAATGTGTAATAAACTGGACTGCTGATAACTTACCTGCAAAAGCTGACGCAATAGCAGCAACCAAAAAACTAATAGTAACTGCCGGACCAGCAACAGTCTTAGCTACTGCTCCTGCCAACACGTAAACGCCTAGCCCTAGTGTACTGCCTACGCCTAGAGCCGTCAAGTCTAGGAGGCCAAGACACCGGGCTAGGGGGGTGGAGTTGTCACCATCTTCCAATTGTTTGCAGCGCCGTAACGCGTTGAATATCCGAGCGCACCCCATCTGTAAGATAAAGGACTATTAGAATATATAATAATAATATCCTGGGACATTATTCACATACGGCCATCTGATCCCAAACTAAGCAGAGCTTGTACTATGGAAACCAGATAACAGATATACTAATTTAGAATAGAAAAACGTTATTTTCAGGCAATTACCCATATTGGTTATTATGCTAGTAGTGATAGTCTCTTACAATAATTTGTCCTAACATATTCCATTGGCTAGCTTAATTTTTTTTTTGGAAAGAGTATTAGAAAAAGTCCACGGCAGGTTAGGTTTAGTCGGTGCGAGTCCGACATACCCACCCGCAGACACTATTGCTGGTGACATTTTGAAGTCGGTTAAAAAAAAGGATGCTTTCACTTAATCGTTTCGAGTTCCCGGAGCCATCACTACAAGCATCTAGAAGCTGCCGTGGGTTAAGTGGGGTAACCCCACATACCCCGTCCTCTCCCCAAACGTCGGGAACCTATAAAAGGTTTACACCACGAAAAAAAGGATGCTTTCATTGCTTCTCCTCTGCGACTGCGACTATAGTCTGTCCGTTGAAGTAGCGAAAGCAATTTTTTTTTAAAAATTTCGAGTACAATGGCGGATATACTAGTACTTTAGATGGCTACTGAACTAAAACAGTGACATAGTTCACAATGAACTAAGTACACCTGTCCATCTTATCTTCGCGCATTATGCGCATGGCTAAACTCATCACATAAGGCTAAAGACAAGCATGACTTGAAACACCTTAACACGTCATATTGTCGTGTTCGACCATTTTACAATAAGGTGTATAATTTTGTCTTAAACACGTGTAGCGGACGTGCATGTACATAAATACATTAAACAGCATTTTTATTAACAGATTCTACGTCGTAAAAATTATAAACTAAGTATGTTAATTACTTATGATCTTTGCATGAGTCGAACTGGTGTCGCCATGGAAGTGCTTGCATTTGCTTAAATGCATGTACACTTGTATATTGTAAACAGCCGAATTTCGGCAACGGCGGCCAGTCTCAATGAAGACTAGCCATATGCGCGGGACATATTATAGTGCACACGTGTGTGCGCAAACACAGGAGCACTTTCTATTCCATCGCTCTCATGATCCGATGGGACGACTAGCGACAGGACCGGAAAGAAGTCAGGTATAGGACCGACGGCTTTACGTGCTCTCCGAGGCACGGGGGTGTCATTATTATTAAATAAATAAATAAATATCTTAGGACAACTAACATACTGCCATCTGATCCCAAACTAGACAAAGCATGTACTATGGCAACCAGACAACTGATAAACATACTTATTTAATAATAATAAAATAATATCTAGGGACAATGTCACTCAGATCATCCTAGCCCCAAACTAAGCAAAGCTTGTACTATGGGTACCAGGCGACGATATACATATAAGTATGTATATCGTCGCAAGCTAGATAAATACTTAAATACATAGAAAACATCCATGACTCAGAAACAAATATTCGTGCTCATCACACAAATATTTGCACTTACCGGGATTCGAACCCAGGATCACCAGCTTCGTAGGCAGGAGCACTACCAATTAGGCTACGGTTATATACTTCTAAATACATTCATATTATAGATAAAGTAGGGCGTAATATACCTATATACAGAACAAATTATCGTGTTCATCACACAATGATTTTGTCCCGGGAATCGAACCCACGACCTCTGGCGTAGTCAGGGTCTCTAACCACTATACCCACAGACAATATATTAATATTATATTGTACTGGCACCTGAAGTAGTGCCCATTTCAGTTTCATAGTTAATCATTAGGTCCACTTAATCATCACTTCATGCTAAATGGATACGTTTATACTATAGTATACTATCCAATTTAGCCAAGGTCTACAGACCAGTATTACATATAGTGTATTATTATATTCTTTGCCAGTACGGTCGTAAAAATATCAATCTACTACTGATCAAGAGAATTGCTTTAGAATAGAATAACTAACTCACACTAATCACTATCATTATTGAGATGGTTTGGGAATTTAGAAAGGATGAATGAAAGAAGATTGACAAAAGAAGTATACCTGGCCTGTGTGAATGGGACAACCGGAAGGGGAAGACCTCGTAGAACGTTCTCTGACCAAATCGGAGACGTTCTCAAGAAAGGCCAGGTCATAAGAGTAAACGAGGCAAGTGTGCAAACGACATGACAGAGGGAAATCCGTTGTCTCTGCCTACCTCTGGGAAACAGGCGTGAGTATGTATTATTCACACACTGCCATCCGATCCAAAACTAAGCAGAGTGTACTATGGAAACCAGATATATTACGTTTTTTGTAAATACCTACTTATATACATAATTACACCTTGATCAGAACAAACAGAAATGTTCATGCACACATCCTGAGCGGGTATTGAACCCCCGACCTGCGGCATGAAAGGCAAGTATTTACCAAACACGCCAACCGGCCTGTAGAATAGAATATTTATTTATTTAAGTTACTATTACTCGTATAGTAGCTGCATGATAGAAGCAGGGCAGCACCCATGCGTTCACTGGCAGCACCACTCTCGTGTAAGCAGCTCCGGGAAGGCAGCGATCAGTTTGTGGAGCAGTTGCTGTACCGGACTGGCAGGAGTCGGCAATAGGGAAGGACAATCCAGAGCTTCGTCTGGGACATGGCGCAAAAGGGGGGTATCGGAGCAGCATCCCCGGGTACCCGTGGCTCCTCCCATCAGACGCCCAGAGAAGACCACGGTAGGTGTGGTTTAGTCGTTGCAAGTCCGACATAACCACCCCTAGACACTTTTTGCGGGTAGCATGCGTAGGTATTCCCCCTGCGTTATCAAAAAAAGTTTCACTTAAAACGCGTTGTTGTTTTGAAAACGAAGAGCGTTGAACGATCCCACCAGCTTCAAGTGCAAAGGCTAGTACGATATGCTCGAAAGAGCGTGACTTAGTAAATAGAACGCAAAAATTGCGGGCTGGTATGTTCGTCCAGCGACACACTGCGCTCTCGCTCAATATCATCGTCTTCTTTGAGGTCAGGGTTTATATATGGCCAGAATATTTTGATTTCATGATTTAAATAAATGAAATAAATAAAAATGGTTTTTATTCACACATCGCTTGTAAATAGTCGAACATGAATAGTATTACAAATTAAACATAGATATTGAATTCTAGGTACACACGGCTACATATCAAGCTATACATTTCCAATATAAGCTGACCTCTCATTGTATGGAAATCCTATACAACGCGAGATCAGCTTATACTGGAAATGTGTAGCCGTGTGTACAAGTAGATTAATCGATCATGACTTATATTTTACCAAGTAGAATATCATTTAATTTAAGATAATAATGCTTTAGTTTATTAGGTATTTCTTGAAGTTATTGTCAATGTTTATAAAAGGTTTTTAAATACCTATTAATTCTCAACACTTATAGTTTAAGATAATCATGTGTCTTAGCGTTCATAATAATCATAGTAAACCCAATAATTATAGTAAATAGAATATTTAGGGTATGGCTCGGTTCATCTGTATTTCCTTCCAACGGCAATCGGCGCTGTTCGCTATTGTACAGACGCCAGCACATCCAGGTACCCCAATCTGTAAAATTTATTTTTCAACTTTATTCGATTTTCAACTTCGGGAATCATAAGGTTCACTTTCGGGTTTATTGTATTATATTAGGGTAGCTTGATGTGCTGGCGTCTGTATTTCAGGTTAAAAGCAGTTCGCGTAACACAAACAGCCAATCGCGTGCGTGTCTTTTCAATCGGTGGTCATTAGCAGTTAAGTTGCAGTGTTATTGACGTTTCACAGTGAGTGTTATTCGTTTAGGTATTTTACTATTATTATTAATAATAATTATTATTATTATTTATATTCGGATATAATCCATAGTGTTAGCAACAAAAATATCTATATCTAGCGACAATGTTACACAGATCATCCAAACTAAGCATAGCTTGTACTATGGGTACCAGACGACGATATACATACCTATATAGATAGATAAATACTTACATACATAAAAACATCCATGACTCAGAAACAAATATTCGTGCTCATCACACAAATATTTGCAATTACCGGGATTCGGACCCAGGACCACCAGCTTCGTAGGCAGGAGCACTACCAACTAGGCTACGGTGACCGTCAAATTCAATTATAGCTCAGCAAACCTTGTACTATGGAAACCAGATAACTGATATACTACATATAATACTTTTCTTTTGTAAATAAATACTTATATACATAGATAATTGACATTGACACACCCAGACTCAGGACGAACAGACATGTTCATGCAGACAAATATCTGTCCTGGTGCTCTACCGGCTAAGTCGCCGAACATCGATTTCTTAAATGGCGTTCAAATAAATAAAGGTTAAAAACCACTTAGTTAATCGTTAAATCGGCGTCAATGTTGACAATCGATTCCAGACCATTTATGACGTCACATGTGTTCATAAAAGTCGATTTTACGATTGATTAAGTCATTTTAAACCTTTATTTATTTGAAAGCCATTAAAAAAATCTAATTTCGGCGACTTAGCCGGTAGAGCGCCTGGGTGGGAATCGAAACCACGACATCCGGCGTGAAAAGCAAGCATTTGCCAACCACGCAAACGGGCACGTCAATTTTATATTTCGTTCCATATCTTTTTTTTTTTTTTTTTGGCAACAAACAGTTATATACATTTACAACACTTATAAATATATGGCTTTTTCGAATAAACCTACAGTGCCGAACAAAAAATTCAGTAAAGATACAAATTTTTACTCCTAATTTGGAAGGACGCGTATGACAAGATTAGTTTAATAAAATAAAAAAAAAATGATAAAAAGAAAGGATAGATAAATTATATATAAGATGTCAAGAAATATTAAATCTACGTTTTAATTCTAACTTAAGACTATTGAGCGAATTATCGAAAAGATCTATGTCAGTGAAGTCTCTGTTATAATTGTTAGTGGAACGGCATAAGAATGAGTAACGAGTGTAATTTTTACAAAGTCTTGGTGGTACAAATAGTGGCTTTTGTGGACTGTACGTGATTGAGACACGCGTTCCTCATGTTACGGTGGCCGCTCACTGATCAGACTAATGAGTTGCTCACGAACCGTGACTGTGACCTTAACAATCGACTTTTTGACATGATTATTTAATTTAAGTCCTTTTGTGTTGACAATTAGTTCTAGCCATGGAATTGATCATACGAACTGGACATACGCATAAGTATGTATATACATACCTATATCTTGGAACAACTAACACAGTACCAGCTGATCCGAAAATAGTCAGAGCCTACGGCAAACACAGAACAAATAATCGTACTCATCACACAAAGATTTGACCTAGATGGGCATTCAATCCACGACCTCGGGCGTAGCTGTCAGGGTCACAGTGTTCACAGAAAAATATAAAAGTACGCTAAAACTCAGATACTGATGGGGTGATGATATTCTGATCACCATCACCACACAACCCTGCATAACATATATTGCGATACAATATCTACCATCACGGATTTGCTAGTTTCCCACATATGATATCATATAACTTCAAACAACAATAGGTAATTAATCATCTTGTCTCAATAGCAGATGTATACGGAAAATTAACGAAACAATGACTTAAAAATCCCCAATCTACGTATTGTAAAATGAAATTTCGTTCGCCATTTTGTCTTTTAAAACGCTAACTAATTTAGATGTAATTACATTTCAATGACAAATTTTAATAAGAACGATAAATTTTAAAACATCTAGAAACCAGAAGGGGTAAAATGATAGGACATCTAATCCCAAACGACCAGTTCATCACAAATATATAGAAGGGAATATAGACGCAAGAAGAAAGAGAGGAAGACCAAGAAGAAAGTTTACTGATCAACTTAAAGAAAAATTACAAGTGGACAGTTATAAAGAAGTAAAAGAGATGGCTCTACAACGGGATGAATAGAGACTGCTACACAGAAAAGTGCCAAGCACTTAAATGTTGGATGTCCATCCATCTCTCTCTCTCTAATGTCGCTCGTATGAAAAGAACAGGAGATACATAGAGCTGACAACCAACTAAAACTATTTTGAAATACGTGGTTGAATATGGGATCGGACTGATGGTGAATTTGTAAACTATTCACCTACAAAGTGTACGTGTACTCCTACTTAATATTTGATACCTGTTAATTCTGTTTCTTTTAATCTTTCTCCTTTTACTGAACTCGTTACACCTTTTTTTCATTTCATACAACACCTGTCCATCCTAAGGTTGTCTAAAAGAAATCGCAGCTAGCGATAAGACAGCTCTTTGTACATTATTATGCTACTATTTATGTTCTATTAGCTGTGTCCCGCGGTTTTACCAGCGTTAAACTGAATAAATTATGGCCTATGTGTTAATCTAGGGTATTAGCTAACTCAATACGAAGTTTTATTAAAATCGCTCCAGCCGTTTAGACGTGAAGAAGTAACAAACACACACCCACAAACTTTCGCCTTAATAAGTGTTATGTATGCATGTATCTATAGACATAGGTTAGTTGCGGTTGCACCGCTAAGTTAATCTCATATACATCACATATCTCAAGTTTATCTCATACTTTAACTTAGCGGTGCAATCGTAACTATCCTATGTCTATACATGCACACATAAGAATTATATTAATAGTGTGATTTTTGTAATTCATTCGGAGTCTGCAGGTACTGCTGCTGCATCGGCTGAGGCCCTTAAGCGGCGCAAATACACTAACCTCGTCGGAGGTTATGTATTTGAGCCGTTTGGGGTCGAAACGCTTGGCCCATGGGTTCCAAATGCGCGCACCCTATTTCGGGATATTGCAAAATTGATCATTGACACTTCACGTGACCAGAAGGCTGGCCCTTATTTCATCAAGAATCAGTATTGCCATACAACGTGGCAATGCTGCCAGTCTTTTGGGTACGTTCCCCGACAACGATGAGGATTTTTTTTGATTCTGTTTAGATTTAGTTTATTTTATAGCTATGTAGGTTTAATGTAGTTTTTAAGTTTTAATTATATAGTAATAGCTAATATACCTTTTTTAATTTGATTAAAATGAATATTCTAGTATATTTGGTGTACAATAAAGAGTATATATCAAATTGAATAAAGAAATAAACACGAATATATGTCGAATTCGAATTCGAAGGCTGCTGCTAACTTGGGACAGAGAATACGTATCAATCAAGCGTGTAAATGCAGCCAGCCTTCTGAGCACGTTAACGGTGGATGATGGTGGGGACGAATTCTTCGACGCTCAAGGCTTCTCAATAGGTTTCAATCTAATGTATAAAATACTCGAGTCGCGGTGTTTGTAACCAAAACCCTCCGACACGACTGAACCGATTTGAGTGAAATTTTGGGCGCATATCGGTTAGGTCTGAGAATCGGCCAATATCTTTTTTGAATACCCCTAAATGATAAAGGTGACCCGCATTATGCCATACCACAAATTTTTATTTTTTGAATTTTATTATGATTAAGCATTAAACAATTCATATAACTTCAAATTTTTATCCTTCTAGTAGTAACCCCAAGTTGGGAATGTCAACGTTAGTGGAGTGAAGTTAAAAGATTTACCCGTTACTTTAGGCGCGCTACAAGGGCCCATTCTTGGTGCCTTTCTGCTCCTAGTTTATATTAATGATTAACCATATCTATGTTTGTATTACAAAGCATATAATAATGTGATGTATAATTAAACCAAATATATAATTACAGCTATAAACTGTCTACACAATTAGTATTAGTGAAAACCTGTTATTAGCTTCATGTTTTGTATTATAACTAATATAATGTGTAAAATAATTGCTGGTTTTCCGAAAAATAAATAAATGAATAAATTTGAAAAGAATCTACATGTGATATTGTACTTTAAGTGACTGACACTTCATTTATTTTTAAAGAGGATCGTAACAGAGATAACTTTATTAGAATAAATAGGGCTGTCACAAAGCTGACTGGTTGATGGTTTACAAT
This sequence comes from Pseudoips prasinana, assembly GCA_951640165.1. Classification (NCBI taxonomy): domain Eukaryota; kingdom Metazoa; phylum Arthropoda; class Insecta; order Lepidoptera; family Nolidae; genus Pseudoips; species Pseudoips prasinana. The sequence goes on along the minus strand of OX621259.1, from coordinate 6,995,652 downwards.
TAATATCTTGGTTCTCAATGTCAAGAAAACTAAATGAGTTAAATTCACCAAACCTAATGTGAGTAATGTTGGTATAGATCTAGTAATGAACTATGAAGTGTGGAATCTGTTCAATCCATTGTTATTTTGGGTATAAAATTAGGCAGAAAAATTTGACAGCTTATTAACTATTAGATACGGCGCGTCTGGTATAATATAGCTATTCCTATCATCATCATCATATCAGCCGAAAGACGTCTTCCGGTTCGTGGTCACCACTCGAGAACCTTTCTGCCCCATCGGCCGTCAGTTCTACGAGCTATGTGCCCTGCCCACTGCCACTTCAGTTTGGCAATTCTTTAGGCTATGTCGGTAACTTTGGCTATTCCTATACTTTCATGAATTAATGAACTTTATTCAGCACTGGGGTATTAACATACAATTATACTTATGAAGCTCACAATGCGGTACATAAATAAATAAAATAAAAGCCCTTATTGCTGATTCTTTACAACTATTACATAACGCGTTAAAATGTTTGCCACACACTAAAATCAAAAGTGATACAATATATTCTATAATACTATTAAACATTCAAACACAACTGGATATTTATCTGGAACAGTTTGTGCATTGACAAAGGCCTCCTCTAAAGATTTCCACGTATTTCTGTCTCTGTCTCTTGCTACACGGGCCCATACTGGCCCCGCTATTTTCTTAAATTAATGTTCCCATCTTTTAATCTGTCTTCCTCTTTTCCTTATATCGTACATAAATATAGTCAAATACGAAGAAGAAGAAAAAATACTAGTTCGTCCGTGCGGTCTGTCTTATCACATTTTTTGCTGTAACATGTTACTAAGAGGTTACTTTTTAAACTTAGCACTATTATATTCAAATTTAATAATTGAAGACACCAAGCAGTTGGCTAGCGCAGAAGGCTCTAAATCAGTAGCTTAACTTAAGCTATGTCTTCTCTTCTTCTTAGCGTTTCTATGGCAAACTCATGAAATTTTTGTGGCCCAGAACGTGGCTTCACTGATTGCTAAACGATGTCTTATGCTACTTACTTTGAGGCAAAGCTGCTGACATCCACAGTTTCTTTATCCTACAAAACGTGAACTACGACCTATTTATCAGCTAGGTGCGAGATTCTCCTTGAAGGAGTTTTACAAGGAGATACATATATTGACGGCTTCGCAAAATATTTAGGCTAAAGTAGTTCATGTTCGGCAAATTATAAACTTGTATCAACATACAAGTGAAGTGTACATAATAAATAAAATAAACATAAGTTGTTGTTGTTTCGTGTGTTTCAAGTATCTGAATTTATCATAAAATACTAATAAATTTTCAAAATCATATGTTAAGAACATTAAATTTGATGGGAGAGGCATATTATATACTTACTGTAAATGATTAAATACGAGTACACGACAAAAACTCTTGGTCGCTTGGCTGAACACGGGCAACACCATATTGTTACATTAAAGACATGCTTCCTTGTACTGATATTTTACTGAAATTAACCAGACAAATAATGGGTCGTTTGAAACCGCTGGATGCGACTAGCGCAAGACCGGCAATTGTGGAGATCTTTGGTGCTGGCCTTTGTCCAGCAGTGGACGTCTTTCGGCTGATATGATGATGATGAACCAGACAAATAATGATGATAATAAGGCCACGGCGGCCAATCTCTATTGAGCGGGGAATATTAGGTATGGTGCACAAGTGTGTTCGCAAATACAGGGGCACTTTCTATACCATCACTCTCATGACCCGATGGGATGACTAGTGACATGACCGCCAAGAGGTCAGGTACAGTACCGACGGCTGTACGAGCTCCCAAAACGAAAATTCCCAGACTTCCGTTTATTCCCAGACTGATACTGAGGAATTTTCTTGACAGAAAAATCCCAAAATCACTGGTTGGACCGACTCGGGATTTGAACCCAGGATCTCATATTATTGAACACACTACCGATAGACCAACTATCAACATGGCAGTAAAACTAATAGTCTTAAATGTATTATCGGATTCAATGCGGTCAATTTTTTTTATGAATGAATATTATCTATGGATCAAAACCCATCTAATTGTATAACGTATCGAACTATCTGCTAACAATGATGGAATAAACTAGAGTAGTAGCAAGCAAAAAACCCGATCATTTATCAAAGCGCTAAGAACAAAAAACGAAGAAAAAAACTCTATGGTGGGCGTATAAAGAAACAAATGTACCCGGATACGCCTATTATTACAAATTTAATTTCTTGCATATTAAGTAGGCATAGAGTATATGAGTTTTAGGGTTCCGTACTCAAAGGGTAAAACGGGACCCTATTACTAAGACTTCGCTGTCTGTCTGTCTGTCCGTCTGTCACCAGGCTGTATCTCATGAACTGTCATAGTAAGACAGTTGAAATTTTCACAGATGATGTATTTCTGTTGCCGCTATAACAACAAATGCTAAAAAACAAACATAATAAATATTTAAGGGGGCTCCCATACAACAAGCGTGAATTTTTTGTACAACGAGAAGAATGTTTAAGAGAGGTAGGGCACAGCGTTCATTCGCTCGAAGAGCAGCCTGACTGGGGAAGTACCTCCACCTTACAGAAGACATTCCTTAATAATAACATTGATAATTTAATGTTGTGTTTCTGAGTGTGAGTAAGGTCGCCAGAGCTCATCGGGCTGGGGGGAAGGGTCAGCAATACTTGTTTGCTGACTCTTAAAGGCCGGCAACGCACCCGCGACTCCTCTGGTGTTGCGAGTGTCCATGGGCGGCGGTGATCACTTACCATCAGGTGACCCACTTGCTCGTTTGTCGACCTCTGACATAAAAAAAAAACAACATTTTTATAGATAATGGTACGGAACCCTTCGTGCGCGAGTCCGACTCGCCCTTGGCCAGTTTTTTTACACCTTATACGAGATCAAAGGAGTGAATAATGTAGATGCCATAATGCTAAAAGTTCGTTGAAATAAAAATAAACCTGTTTCTCTTGGCAATTTAGAAATGGTACATTAAGTTGCCTTTAATTAAATGAATAAACATCTTAGGTCGCACACTGCCATCTGATCCCAAACTAGCAGAGCCTGTTCTACGTAACAGATAACATCACACTAATATTATACAGGCGAAAGTTTGTGATTGTTATGTTTGTTACTTCTTCACGTCTAAACGGCTGGAGCGATTTTAATAATCAAATTTGGTATGGAGTAAGCTGACGCCCTGGATAACACATAGGCTATAATTTATAAAGTTCAACGCGGGTAAAATCGCGGGGCACAGCTAGTATTTATATACCTAATTCTAAATACATGTTCAAATATTATTGGTATTTGTTGTGTGGCTGACGGCAAACGATAGCCCATCTCATCCCGTGGGGGGGGCATTCCCACCCAGGACAGATATTTGTGCCTGTTTGCCTTGAGTCTGGGCGTAATTATCAATATAAGTAGGTATGTCTTTTCTTTTTATGTCAGAGGGCGACAAACGAGCAAGTGGGTCACCTGATGGTAAGTGATCACCGCCGCCCATGGACACTCGCAATACCAGAGGAGTCGCGGGTGCGATGCCGGCCTTTAAAAGTCAGCAAACAAGTGTTGCTGACCCTTCCCCCCACCCCAAATCTGGCGACCTTACTCACACTCGGAAACACAACATTAAAATTATTAATGTTATTATTAAGGAATGTCTTCTGTACGGTGGAGGTACTTCCCCTACTATTGGTTTCCATAATACAAACTCTGCTTAGTTTGGGACCAAATGGCCGGGTGTAAATAATGTGCCAGGATATTATTATTATAGATGGGTGACCGCCAAAGTGGATTAATTTCTGAGCCTCTCCGTGCTTCGGAGGGCACGTTAAGCTGTCGGTCCCGGGTGTAGCCATTAGGCAACAGTCGTAAAGCCATGTCAGAGACCAAATGGGCGGCTTGAACTTATCTGACACTAGGGTAACCACTGCCCATACGATAAGTAAGTATTATTTATAAGGCTAATTGTAAACGTCATGTAATTAAACATCTACTTCTAGAGGTACTTCATTTAATGTTGTTCACACATGATTTTGCCAATGTCAAGTGGGGATTTATACTGTGGACGATATTAAAATAGATGTTTTGGCATATCAAATACAGCAAAATAGACTATTATTGACTGCTGAATAGGTACGATAAATATGATCTTAAAAAAATTGCTTAAGTTAAGGATCATTAACATCTCTGTATTATCTATATAAATAAAAAGAGAAGTCCTGACTGACTGACTGACTCATCAACGCCCAGCCCAAACCCTTGGCCCTAGAAAGCTGAAATTTTGCACAGATGTTTTCTTTATAATGTAGACAAGGAATAAGGAAGGATTTTTCGAAATTCAACCCCTAAAAGGGTAAAACGGGGGTGCCAAGTTAGTATGAAACTTTGCCGTTTTTGAAGTTAGAGGCATGAAAGTTGGTATTTGGCCTTGCATTTAAAAATAAAAAATATGTGTTTCAGGATTTTTGGAAATTTTATCCCCAAGGGTGAAAAACAGGCGATGTAAGTTTGTACGAAAAAAGTGTCAATTTTCAAGTTAAACGCATGAAAATTAGCATTTGGCTTTTTAGTTAAAAATAAAAAATATATATTTCAGGATTTTTGAAAATTCCACCCCGAAGGTCATAAAAAAGGGGATGTAAGTTTGTATGAAAAATGCGATATTTTTGAAGTTAAACGCATGAAAATGAGTATTTGGCCATTCTATTAAAAATATATAGCATTTATTTCAGGTTTTTAGGAAATTGCACCCCCAAGGGCGGAAAATAGAGTATATAATTTTATACTGCCTGACTGACATATCAACGCACAGTCTAAACGCCTGGAGTTAGGGACTTGAATTTTGACAGTAGTTACCTTTTATGACGTAGGCATCCACTGAAGAAGGGTTTTTGAAAATACCACCCCTAAGGGAGTAAAATAAGGGATGAAAGATTTTATGAAAGTCCTTAATTTTGATGTTAAATGCTTTAGTATATAGACTTGCAGTTAAAAATTAAAATATTTATTACAGGATTTTTGAAAATTCCACCCCCAAGGGCGTAAAATTGGGGATGTAAGTTTATATGAAATAAGTGCCAAAAAGTTTTAAGTTAAACGCATGAAAATTGGTATTTAGCATTACAGTTAAAAATTAAAAGTATATGTTTTTGGATTTCCGAGAATTCTACCACCAAGGGTGACAAATAGGGGATTTTTGTACGAAAAATGTGACATTTTTTAAGGTAAACTCATGAAAATTGGTATTTGGCCTTTCATTTAAAAATATGTATTTCAGCATTTTTGGGAATTCCAGCCCTTTAGGGTGACAAATAGGCGATGGAAGTTTGTATGAAAAATGTGACATTTTTTAAGGTAAACGCATGAAAATTGGTATTTGGCCTTTCATTTAAACATTATAAATATATCATCAGGACTTTTCGAAATTCCACCCCTAAAGACGACTAAAATAGGGGATGTAAGTTTGTATGAAAATCTGTTTTTTTTTGGAGTTACAACCATGTAAATTGGTATTTCAGTAAAAAATAAAGCAATCAAGGGAATACTTTGTTGTTAAAAAAAGGTAGTCCATAACTGATTCAATAGGTCAACACCAAAAATTTACGCCAACGTAAATTATAGAGAAATTCGTTCCTTATTGCTTAAAATGTAGTGTTTGTTGTCGTCTAAGTAAAGATTTAGCGTTTTATAAGATTTGTGACTTCTTTTTTTTGGGATTTTTTTATTACATATAAAAAATATATATAAAAATAAAACGTCAATTTAATCAAATTGGGATAAAACAGTAATTTACCCAAAATTCGAGTTAGCGTAGTATAAATTGTTCGTGGCGAGATGATCGCACCCAAAAAATATCATCTTAATTTTACTGATCTACAAGTTCACAATTTTGTAACTAGATGGCGTTTATATCGTTTCAGAGCGCAGAACTCATTTGACATATCGGTTAAAATAAATAAAGTAACAGGTAGTCCAAAACTGAATCAAAAGATGATCGCCTAAATCTCACCCAAAATATATGCCCACATCTTAATTTTACCGCTTTACAAGTTTATATTTTTGTTAGTAGATGGTGTGATCATCGTTTTAGATCGTGCTGTGGTTTTGTTCACAAAATGTGATATTAGACCTATCAATGCCGTGGTCGCAACCTAAGCTAATGGGAGTAACCTTTGTTATTAATGCATCGTTGATTATTAGATTACTTTATTTGACTTACTGACTTTACTTAAGGACAATTGATATGTATTCTTAGATGTTTTTGGGTTTATGATATCGGGTCTTTTTTTTAAATAACAGTAGCAAAGTAGTCTTTAGTTTATTTCTTAGCTAGGTTATTTATAGGTTAGGTTTTCTTAAATTTATATTGCTTATTTCTTTTAAAAGTTATTTTTTTTAGATTAATCTAGAAGTAAGTAGTTACATTGGTAATCATTCAAAATTGTCGCGGATGAAGTCGCGGGCACCAGCTAGTATACTTATACAATATTATCATTATATATTTAAAAAAACATCAATAATATAATAGTATCTAGTAAATCATAAGTGACTAATTTGGAGTAATATAAAAATATGTGATTCTATTAAATTTATTTTCTTTTTATAAAATATTTTTCATGTCTAGTTATTTTTATAAGTATTTGTTTTATTAATTAATTTAAGAACTAGCTGTGCCCCGAGATTTCCCCCGCATTAATCTTTATAATTTAAAGCCTATGTATTATTTGGATATATAAGCTATATTATTACAAAGTTTTATCAAAATACGTTCAGTAGCTTTTGCGTAAAAGAGTAACAAACATCCATACATCTATACAAAACATCATACATACATCTCACAAACTTTCACATACATAATATGAGTAGGATGTAGTATTTAATGTATGTAAATAAAATTAGCAAAATTATGTACCTACTCATGTCAAAACTTTTCCAAATCAGAATAATATACAATGACCTTTAAAACAAAGATTGGAAATACGTAATCATTTCATTTCATTCATTTTTTCATTTCATTTCATTTATTTCAGTAACAATTTTTACATTGTATTGAAAATTTACATTAAATTATAAAATTAAAACAAACGAAGGTACAATCATAAAATTACAATAGAAATGCATTAATAAAAAAAAATTAACAAAAAAAAAATTATTGTTAAAAGAGTAAAACATTTTCATCATTACGATAGTGTTAAAAGTATAATATAATGTCAAAACAGATATAATTAAAACAAGTTATAAATAAATATCTTGGGACAACAAACACACTGCCATCTGATACCAAAGTAGGCAGGACCTGTACTACAGCAACTAGATCCATAGGTCGCTGGGTCAATATCCGGCTCGAAGGACCATTTATGTATGGTGCACGGGCATGATTTTAATGTTTTGATATTTTTACATATAATTATATTACACTGACTTAACTCAATGAATGGTGAGCACACTGTACACAACTTATTAACATTTTCATATATTTCTTAATATATAATATTATAAATTACACCCACACATACACAGGAGAAATATTCCCGTTCATCACACAAGGTGGGGATCAATCGGCTTAGCAGTCAGGCTCCTTTTTTTTTATAAGGCAGGAGGTATGCTTACGCTTGCCACCCGCAAAAAGTGTCTGCGGGTGGGTATGTCGGACTCGCACCGACTAAACCTAACCTGCCGTGGACTTCTCTTGGCGCCTGATAGGGGGAGCCCCGGGAACGCGGGTATGCTGCTCCGGTGCTCCTCTTTTGCGCCATGTCCCAGATGGTCGGGACACGTACCCTGGGAGGGCTATGGGTTGCCCTCCCCTATTGCCGACTCCTGCCAGGCCGGCACAGCGACTGCGCCACAAACAGATCGCTGTCTTCCCGGAGCTGCTTTCACGTGGTGGCAGTAGAGGACACTTCTCATACTGCCACCGCAGCCCCCAGGAGAGTTGGGCTACCGGCTGCCGCCGCCGCCCGTACGCCTCCTCCGTCTGCGAGCGGGATCGGAGCAGTCAGGGTTCCTAACCACTAGAATGACTGACCAATCACAGGAAGTAAAGCAGAATATACTGAAGTAATGAAATTTAATCAGCACTTGGATATTAACGTACAGTTGTATACTTGCTAAGCTCACAATGCAGTAGATAAACATAGTCAAATACAGTTTTACAGTAATTGGAATTAGTCCGTCAGTGCGGTCTGTATTATCGCATTTAGTTTTAACTCCTTAAATAATAATATTAATGAACTGAGACATTATTTACACACGGTCATCTAATCCCAAACTAAGCAGATAATATCTGCTTAGTTTCCCAAATAAATATTTAGTTATTATTTTTAATTATTATAATATTAAAATTAAAAATAGAAGACAATTATTACGGTTAGCGCAGAAAGCTTTCAACCAGTAGCTTAATTTAAGCGACTAATACCTCAGGGTAGCCTTTTGGGGTTCGGGCTACAGCTCAGGGGGCCGCTGAAGTAAAATACGAAATTCCAAAAGAGGATTTGATCACTTGCACGGATTATAGATACTAGATAGAACTATTAACTCACTGGAAATTAAATAAAACAATAATAATTAGAAATACACTTGAAAATTACACAGTCACTATCAATAATGACAATGTTAAAATGAAGATGAGAATTATGTTCTGTTCGCTATCTGCTTATCTTAGTAGTAAACGAGCAAATATTAGTGCTTGTTAAAATGACTGTCAGTTTGTTTGTGCCTTCAGATTTCCTTTTTGTGAAACTGCTATTTTTTACTGCCGTTGTCAAGGTTTTACAGCTGTAATCTTCAGTTGTACATTAAACTAGTTTTACCATCTGTGGTAATTTAAAATACTAAGTAACATTTTTTTATTAGTCACACACACTTTCTTTATCTTCTAAGCTATGGGCTCACTGGGTTAGAGTATTTGCCAGGTCGCTGGATCTGTATAGCGCAAGTTCGGCAATTGTTGGGGGAGGACTTTGTCCAGCAGTGGGTGTCTTTCGGCTGATATGATGAAGTAAAGTCCGTCATAGTCAAGTCAAAATCGTACCCCACCAAGTAAAACAGTGGCGACTTTACTAGAGAGACTTTTATGAGTTTTGGTATCACCACGTAAAACTCACGATATGCCACTTTCATACATTTGTGTATGTTTTCTACTGGGATTTCTGGGACTTATGGGACTATATCTAAAAATCCACCGCTTTTACACAAAAAAATCTTGAATTACGTCAGATTTATTCAATTAATGTCTCGATGTGTCTTTTACCTAGTTGCCGCCCAAACTCAGACACTACACAAGGATTCCAATCAGTAATTCTAGACCAAAGAGATATATTTTAACTTGTAGTTTACAGTTTCAGGGCCCACGCCGGGGCGCCGCTTTCTAGTTTTAAAACGACAAACTTTGGAGTTCGACTCAAGGCTTGAAAGTGTTTGTGGAAGGTGGCGTTCGTCAGTCGTCTGGTTGCTATAGTACAGGCTCTTTCTAGTTCGCGATCAGATGGCAATGTGTTTTCTTGAATATATCATCGCATATTATGTTACACATCGCGGTACCAACCTTACGCAAACTGGGTTGGCACCATCTCACAAATCTCATCCGTCATATCAAATAGCGCGCATGCGAGGTTCACCGGTTTCATGTAACACATGTGTAAAATATCCAGCAACCGAGAGGAAAAATGTTATACATGAAAATATAACTGAAACAATTTAGTAATATATGGATTTATTAACCGTGTATTTATTTTTATTTAGCCGTGTGGTTTTCGGCTCAGAAAGAATAATAGGGCCACCCCATAACATCTGGTGGGTTTCGTAAAAAGCAACTAAGGTATACACCAGGTAGTCGGGCGGGCAGCAGCCCCTCCTGTGTAATAGCTACCACCTAACTGCTGTTGCCAACTCGTATGCCAAGCGCGGTGACTAAGGCAAAACCCTCCAAATGGCAACTTAGGGTGTTAGCTTTCTAGTCCTGCGGGCTTTTAAGTGTTTTATAGGTAATCCTGTATACACTTGCACTACGATAACCAGCTCACACGCATCATCATGGGGGGGAAGTGATTGTCGAGGTTAAGCACCTAGACGAGTGGAACATGGACATGTATATTACGAAATTGATACCTATATCTGGGTAGATAATACATATTATGTCCGATGCTGCAGGATCTTGTTTGACGACAGTTTGTGTTTTGGCTATGCCTTGTTTACCTCTTTTACACATGAATGCCGAAAATATACCCATATTGTTTATGTTTTGCGAAACATTACTATTGCTATTCATTTGTATGACCAGTTAGTTTGCGAGACGAGAATTGACTGTTGCATCACAGCTGCATTCTAAGAAAATGTTTTGATCGTGGCTGATGTAACAGCCTTTGATAAAATTGGACCGATTCTACAACAATGTGTTGCGTTTGTAAAGGAGTCAAATATTGGACGGCCTTCACCTGCTTTCATCTGTTATGCGCAGTTTCTATGCTTTATTTTTTATTTTTAGGTGTTGTTTACTTTTAGACGTGATTATAGATCAAGATTCGGTTTGTTTTTAATCTCCGTAAGTACGACCATGTATCACTCTACCGTACGAGATTACAATGGTTGCCTATTTGCCATAGAGGTTCTTTGAGAGATTTAACTACTCTTTATTCTGTACTGGACTCTCCCTCTTCACCTTCTTACTTAACTACTCATTTTCAATTTCTGGGCAATAAGCATAACAGAACTCTCCGTTCTACTTGTAACTACCTTCTTCAATGCCCGCCTCACCGTTCTAACTTAATTTACCCTTCCTTTATTGCCCACTCAACTTTTTTGTGGAATGCGCTACCTCTCGAGATCAGGATGGCCAAAAGCATAAGCATAAAAGACGCCCGTTCTTTTCGCAAAACAGCATAAAAATGATCCACCGCGTTCAACGCAAACATGCCTGTCTTCTCGAGGGAATATACTAGGGAATGGGCAGCAGCGTTCTCCTGAGTACTATGACATCTTAATGTGATCGCCAACCCGTCTGCCAAGCGTGGCGATTATAGCGCATCCCCAAGATGATTCTTGGAAGGGTCTTATCGAGCAGTGGACTTCTTTCAGGAGTAGTGATGAATTGGAGATCGAATTAGCTCTAGTCACTTTGTTAATTGATAAAGGGGAGGGTGGAGCGGGGAGGCCTATGTCTAAGAAATGTGAACCATTACAGAACATCATTTTTTGTGCTACACAGAAATATGTCAGCGGGCTATTGTCACAACTAAACACCATTATTTCTGTCTTTTTTGGCGTTATAACGGTAATTAGGAGGAAACTCGAATAAGAATGTAGTTAACATAGTCAATAAAAACGATACGTAGTCAGACAGTGTTAGTTATGACAAAGAAATGTTTAACATTAAGTATGTTTGTCAAGGATTTGACGGGATCTACATAAATTTAGTGTTCATCATTTGCTATTGCGATAAGATCATTCAACTTGGTGAATAAAATTCTTTATGAGGAATAGTTGGGTATTGAGAATCTGTCATCAATGTAGATTTTTTTGTTTTCTAAAAAGACAACGCACGCACTAGTGAAATTAAGAGATTAGCCATCAGCGCGGGATATATTTTAGTGCTCAAGTGTGTGCGCAAATGATCCGATGGGACGCCTAGCGACAGGACCGGAAAGAGGTCAGACACAGTACCGACGGCTTTACGTGCTCTCCGCTTAAGAGAGAATATAGATGGTGATGATGATGATGATCAGGAAAAACAGACATATTAATGCACACAAATATCTGCCCCGTGTGGGAATCAACCCACGACCTGCGGCGTGAAAGGCAAGTATGTACAGACGCCAGCACATCAAGCTACCCCAATATGTGAAATTTCCCCAATTGAAAGTGAACCTTATGCTTTTGTGATAAAGTTGAAAATCTATAAAATACATTTTACCGATTGGGGTAGCTGGATGTGCTGGCGCCTGTACCAACCACGCCAATCGGCCGTGATACTATTACTATTGGGAATAATATCTAGGGACAATGTCACACAGATCATCCTAGCCCCAAACTAAGCAAAGCTTGTACTATGGGTACCAGGCGACGATATACATACTTATATAGATAGATAAATACTTAAATACATAGAAAACCTCCATGACTCAGAAAAAAATATTCGTGCTCATCACACAAATATTTGCACTTACCGGGATTCGAACCCAGGAGCACCAGCTTCGTAGGCAGGAGCACTACCAACTAGGCTACGGTGACCGTCGAATAAACCTGATGTCCTTCAAGCATTTAGCTAGACTATTCTGAACGCTGTTATCTCGATCAGCAAAGAAAGTCTGAGTGTCTGGCAATGATTTTTTTATTGTCTCTCGCAGTTGAAGCCTTTACAAAGGTCGTTAGATTATACAGCGCGAGTATTTTCAATTGTTAGTATCATTATTTGTGTTCAAATGACACTCAACATTGTTTTAGATAAGATAAGGTAATCATTGTTGTAGAAATCAAATAACCAAGGACTAATGAGACTAGAAGTAATTGAACTTAAAAGGACTTGATTATGAAGACACGTAGCCAATTGTTAATACCCTAACTTACAGGGGTATAACCGCATCAAAGTAGTCTATGAATAATGTTATTGTTTCGAAGTTTTTCTTTTGTATACCTAAATATAATCTAAAATAATAAGCATTCAGACAACCGATCGAGCATATATTGTGTTTGCCTACTAAATAATTACTCTAATTGGACCAAATCCCGTGCTCATGCCCGCTTGAGTATGTTTCGCCGGACCGTCTCAACTGGGTCGTGTTGAAACCGGTAGTAGATGAACCCACTGAGTTTGTTTCGCTGGGTCTTCTCAGTTGGGGCGCATTGGATCCGGTGGTAGCATTAAAGCGCGACCGTCGTTATTAACACAAGGTCCGTCATAATAATAATACCTTTAATATAGACAGAACCATTGACAATATGTAGTAAAAATATTAGACTTAAACTAGATAATTAAACATAATCTCTTGACAATAACTTGATACGAGCTAGCTAAATATAATTTCTGTAATAAAATAAATTTTATAAATGTTTTCATACAAGATGTACTTAAATATCTATGTTACTAGAAATAATATCTAATGTATACAACTATATTACTATAAACATGTTCTGACTATTTACAAGCGCTTTTTTAAAGTCTACGTGAATAAAAACCTTTTTTATTTATTTATTTTATTCACCGTAGCGTAGTTGGTAGTGATCCTGCCTACGAAGCTGGTGGTCCTGGACTCGAATCACGGTAAGTGCAAATATTTGTGTGATGAGCACGGATATTTGTTTCTGAGTCATGGATATTTTCTATGTATATAAGTATTTATCTATCTATATAAGTATGTATATCGTCGCCTGGTACCCATAGTACAAGCTTTGCTTAGTTTGGGGCTAGGATGATCTGTGTGACATTGTCCCTATATATTATAATAGGTCTTTACCTATGAAATTGCCGTTTTGTATGAAAAAATTTAAACGAATTCTTTTCATGAATTTTTTTATTTGTATTAATCGAAGTAATCACCCATGCAATCAATGCATCTTTGCCATCGCAGTGGCAGTTTATTGATGCCCTTCTTAAAGAAATCAGCTGGACGGGAGGCAACAAATTCTTCAAAGGCATTTTGTACTGCCTCTCGGGTATTGAATTTTTTTCCCGCCAAGAAGTTATCCAAATTCTGGAAAAAGTAGTAGTCTGTAGGCACAAGGTCTGGTGAGTAGGGCGGATGACGGAGAGCTTCCAACCCCAGTTCTTGCAACTTGGAGACCGTCTGCTGTGCAGTATGAGGTCGCGCGTTGTCGTGCAGGAGCAGCGGAGACGAGCGATTGACCAATGCTGGTTGGAGATGCGCCAGCTTCTCCATCATTGTGCTCAGTTCTTCACAGTACACATCTGCAGTAATGCTCCCCCCGTTTGGTAAGAAGCTGTGATGAATCACACCGGCGCTAGACCACCAAACAGTGACCATCACTTTTCTAGGGGTAAGTTTTCGTTTAGGGCATTGTTTAGGTGCTGAACCAGGATCCAACCAACTTGCTGAGCGCTTGCGGTTATCAAACAGAATCCATTTTTCATCGCAGGTAACAATGCGGTTCAAAATTCCTTCATTTGTGTGTCTGTTGAGCAGTGCAAGGCACGTCTCGACGCGTACTTCGCGCTGGCGATCATTGAGTTCGTGGGGCACCCATTTGTCAAGCTTTTTTACCTTGCCAATTTGACGCAAATGGACCAATATTGTTTTGACGCTAACGTCGAAAGCTGCTGCTAATTCAGCCGTAGATTGTGTATCATCAGCTTCCACAACCGCCTTTAATTCGTCATTGTCGACCAAAGTCTTCGGACGACCGCGAGGTTCATTTTTCAGGTCGAAATTTCCAGAACGGAAGCGAGCAAACCAATAACAGGTGGTGCGTTGGTTTGTAGTGTTAGCTCCGTAAACGTCGTTGATGTTGCGTGCCGCTTGTGCCGCGTTGCTGCCACGACGGTACTCATATTCCATAATTACTCGAATTTTTAACGTATCCATGATGACGAAAAAGATTGAAATGCGATGAAAATGTAACACTAATCAATAAAGAAATGACTACTTTTGGAAAAAAGAATCCATGTTTTTAAAATAAAATTAATTTGAAATTAGAATTCTTAGCCAAACAAAAATTATTTTGATTTGAAATGGCCAGTACTGCAGAACGGCAATTTCATAGGTAAAGACCTAATATTATTATTATTATTATTACATGTTACTGTAATAAAGATATTCTTATACCTTTAACGAGCCTGTTGGCGTGGTTGGTAAATGCTTGCTTTTCACGCCGCAGGTCGTGGGTTCGATTCCCACCCAGGACAGGTATTTGTGTGCATTACCATGTGTGTTTGTCCTGAGTCTGGGTGTAATTACCTATGCAACATGTAACTTAATTAACGCACATCCTGAAAATAGTTTGTTTAGAATCGTTTACTCAATCGATTTATATCATTATTAATATAGGTAATTTTTTATTCCAAAATAATTTAAACGTAATTTAAATGTAATATATCAATTATCTGGTTTCCATAGTACAAACTATGCTTAGTTTGGAATTAGATGGCCACGTCTGAATAATGTCCCAGGATAATTATTTATTTACTATCTGTTCCCCGCGGTTTAACGCGCGTTAATTTTTATAAATTATAGCCCATGTGTTATTCGGATATATAAGTTTCATCAGAACCAGTTCGGTAGATTTAGCGTCAAAAATTAACAAACATAAACACTCACAGACACACAAACTTTCGCCTTTATTATATTAGTGTGTTATTATTTTAAATAAATATATATATTTGGGATCAGGTTGAATTTATTTACGGCTATAACTATGGCTACGTATCCGCGATAATGACCTACTAATCTAGTAGTTGTATATATCAATGGTTAGATGGCGCTCCTTAACTTACGCCCACTATTAACTGACACCTTGTATAGCAAAAAATATTGCAATATACAAAACAAAATACGGCAATAGTCACTGACATTTAGAAGGTGGTACCTGTTTACACCAAAATAACCGCAAAGATGTTTTTACCACAGATTATGGTCAAGAACATAAACATAAGTGTGTTAAGGATATCAACTGCACAGTATACACATATATACAGTAAGGAAACTACCTTACAAACGCTCTAAACGGCGCACTCACACAAACATGCGCATCGACAAGAGCTTCTAAGTGGTTGTCGCCGTGCTGTCAGTAGTGAGTGATGCATCAAGACGAGTGGTGGCAAATAAGTTAATACCTGCGATCTTTTTAAAAATGCCACAAAGGTATTGCGTAGTAATAATATACTATCTCGGGACAATGTCACACAGATCATCCTAGCCCCAAACAAAGCAAAGTTTGTACTATGGGTAACAGGCGACGATATACATACTTATATAGACAGATAAATAATTAAATACATAGAAAACATCCATAACTCAGAAACAAATATTCGTGCTCATCACACAAATATTTGCACTTACCGGGATTCGAACCCAGGACCACCAGCTTCGTAGGCAGGAGTACTACCAACTAGGCTACGGTGACCGTCGACACGGCTATTTGAACTCGGGTGTTTAAAACCGAAGCTATCGTATACTACCTGCTGATTTTTTAAACAAAAATATTTTGATTTAAAGAAAAATCAATATCAAAAACAATAAACCTTACAACCCTATTGCTTCAATGGAGTTTAAGTATTTAAAAAAAAAAACAACGCTCGTATTTGGTAATTTAATCCCTGTGTAAAGTACCCCTTACAAACATATAATAGCAACACAAATTACATCCAGACTCAGAACAACTATTTATGGGTCACACAAATAGTTGTCCGGCGTGGGACCCGAACCCGCGAAATGAAGCGGCGAGGGGACTGTCTTAGCCGCTGCGCCACACGTGCAGTTTCAGCAATTATTATCAATTATTTCATCAACTAGGCTTAGTTTCCTTACTGTACATATTTATACTGTGTCAACTGCATCTTTAAGGATTTTATTTATCCTGTTTGCTTTACAGAGATGGCGGCAATGGCCGACAATATCGTCACGATTTAATGAATATCGAAAATAAAAACCGGCTTTAAATACGAGTGGAGATATACACCGATAAAATGCCGTACCTTTTTATATCCTACTAATATTATAAATGCGAAAGTTTTTAAGTATGGATGCATGTACAGACGCCAGCACATCCAGCTCCCCAATCTGTCAAATTTCTTTTATATATTTTCAACTTTATCACATAAGTATAAGGTTCACTTTCAATTGGGGAAATTTGACAGATTGGTGTAGCTTGATGTGCTGGCGTCTGTAAATAGACTCACACCTTTCCCAGACGGGTAGGCAGAGACAACGAACTTCTATCCATTCCAACTCATTCGCCTTGTTTACTGTGATTATATTCTTCATATTATTATATGCTCGCCGGTTTAGGGTACTTCTGACCTGTCCTTTCTTGAGAACGTCTCCGATTTGGTCAGATAATGTTGTAAGGGTCTTTCTCTTCCGGTTCCATTCACACCGGCCAGGCACGAAAGTTTGTAAGTACCTATGGATGTACTAACTGTGCCCGCGGTTTTACCCACGTAAAACATTGTAAATTATAGCCTACTAGCGGCCCGGTACGTGCTTCGCTACGTATAAGGCATAGTAATAAAAAAAAATGATTATTAAGTTCATCTATTCAAACAAAAAAATATTTTAAATGGCTAAAAGATGTTGATTTTACACTTTTTCAAGACTTTTTTAAAATTTTCTCTACGTACAAACCTTCCCTGGACTTCCACGAATAATTCAAGACCAAAATTAGCCAAATCGGTAAAGGCGTTGTTGAGTTCATTTGAGTTCATTCAGAAATCCATTCTGCCCAAAACCCTAAACAAACTACCAAAATCCATTGTCGATAAGATTGGAACGACAAACATAAGCCAAAGAGCTGGTTCACATTAGGTCGGACCGACAGTTTGCCGTTCACCGACTGCCGGGTGTTGCTGTTCACACTAGACGCCGCCGACCCGACCTAATGTGAATATAACTGTCGGTACGGTCGTTTTACTGCCCGGCCTGGGCCGTCACAAAACAGTTGTGAGTTGGCTTTCGTATAGGATGGACGACGACGACGTTTTCAATGCAATGTGGTATTTAAATAAAAGAAATAAAAAAGAAAAAGGAAAGGAAAAAAAAATGAAACTGCTTGCGCGAGTTCCGAGAGCGGGGTAATTGGCAGGCGGGAGTCGCCGCCGCTTCGCGCCGACAAATGTGAACGGCGCCATACTTGCTAGTACGCCAATATTATGTGCGATCCGATAGAAATCGTGGCTGGACGTACGGTAAAAGTGTCGGCTCCGACAGTTTGGTCGGGTCGCCCTAATGTGAACGGCGCTATTGACATACATACGCCAATATGGATCCGACACGTTTGTCGGGCCGGTAAAACTGTCGGCCCGACCTAATGTGAACCAGCTCTAAAGCGTATTAAAACAATACTGAAGCGACATTTCTTAAGTAATAATTATGATCGCATCTAGAGCATTAGAAAAAAAAATGTACTCAGAAACTCCTTAACTTAAAAAATCTTGTAATTAAAAATAAGATTAGAGGTTAAGTTTGTAAATTAATAATTATTCTTTATATTGAAATAAACAGTTTTTATTATTATTATTAGTTATAACATTACAACGAAAAGTGGCATTGATATTTATATTATATAGATGTGTTATTCGGACATATAAGCTTACTTTTTTATTACTACAAAGTTTCATCTATGTCCTTTCGGTAGCTTTTGCGTGAAAGAGTAACAAACATCCCCTCCATCTGGGGCGTGAAAGGCAAGCATTAACCAACCACGCAAACCGATATCTCAGGATTTGTCCTGAAAGTCAGGGGTTTTGGACTCTTCTCAATATTGCAGCTGGCTTTTGCTAATCTTATAAAATCTCAGGCTGTTAAGAATTTTCAATGAAATTCAGCCGTTGTTCAATACGTGAGCGAGAACCGAAGTGTATATTGTGAACCGATATTAACCAAACATAGCTTACTATCAAGGAAGAAGAAGAAGGAACCACCGCAAGGAAACATTCAAATTAAGCCTATAACAACCCTGGTGTTATAAGTCTGACAGCCATGTCTGTCTCTGTGTGTGTGTGTGCCTGTCTGTGGCATCGCAGCTCTCAAATGGATTTACCGACTTCGATGCGGTTTATTTCATATGAAACCCAGTTTCCTTGCGGTGCTTCTTAGCTATGTTTGGTTTATATCGGTTCGGCAGTGTAAGAGTCGATCAGCTCTTTTCCAAAATGATGTAATATTGTTGGAGTCGCGGGTTTCCTAACGGTTAGGTTATTAGCAAGGAAACACTTCACATGTCTAACAAGTCAAAGTCCCACTGTTAATAATGTGTTATTAACTGTGGGAGAAATAATAGTATTGTGACACGCTCGCCTCGCCACACGGATTGTATCGACTTAAGACTTCTAGATACGCTACGTAGAACGGATTCGTCAGTATATCTGTATTCGACGGTCACCGTAGCCTAGTTGGTAGTGCTCCTGCCTACGAAGCTGGTGGTCCTGGGTTCGAATCCCGGTAAATGCAAATATTTGTGTGATGAGCACGAACATTTGTTTCTCAGTCAAGGATGTTTTCTATGTACTTATCTATCTATATAAGTATGTATATCGTCTCCTGGTACCCATAGTACAAGCTTTGCTTAGTTTGGGACTAGGATGATCTGTGTGACATTGTCCCTAGATATTATTATTATTATTATATTCGAGGGGCCTGATGGCGTGGTTGCCAAATGCTTGCTTTTCACACCGGAGGTCGTGGGTTCGATTCCCACCCAGGACAGATATTTGTGTGCATGAACATGTCTGTTTGTCCCGAGTCTAGGTGTAATTATGTATAGAATTGCCTACGAATAAGATTAAACGAATTATTAAAGCCAAATTGTGTAGCAGGGCATATTACAAAATTTCTTATTATTTAAGTGACAAAAGTGCCTGGGATTGAGTTGTTCTGAGTCAACACACATGATAGTAATTAATCTTAAGTACCTATATTTTATTTTAAAAAAGGATTCCTACTGAGGTTTCTGGCAGTGTTTCTCAGTAGCTACCACGTCATGCACTGCACGGTAGGGTAAAAAAAATGACGATCCACATAAATGTAATTTTTTTACGGAATAAATGATTTTTTGATTTGATTTGATGTATAAGTATATATTTAAAAAAGAAAAGTAGTATATGTAGTATGTCAGTTACCTGGTTTCTATAGTACAAGCTCTGCTTAATTTGGAATCAGAAGGCCGTGTGTGAATAATGTCCCAGGTTATTATTATTATTAATAACCGCACTAAGTGCTTAGTGAGGAAATTGTCATTTATTAAAAAAATACATGGTTGAGAGTCCTTTCCCCTCTTCTTGAAGTTATATGTTTTCAAAACATTTATAAAACAATATCATGACTAGTCTATGAGGTACTTCTATCGAATGCTAGCTCTATGGTTTCAATAATGTTATGTCACATATCATCAATCTTTATGTGC
The DNA here is from genome assembly GCA_951640165.1 of Pseudoips prasinana. NCBI lineage: Eukaryota > Metazoa > Arthropoda > Insecta > Lepidoptera > Nolidae > Pseudoips > Pseudoips prasinana. The sequence goes on along the minus strand of OX621259.1, from coordinate 6,975,557 downwards.
TTGCAATTTAAAATGCCATATTATATATTCTATATTCTTTGGACATCCAAATAAGTGAAAGTACCTACCTATTTCGAGTGGTCAAATGACAAGCTATTTTAAAGCTATTTTTATGTAATCTTCATTACATAGATTACTAATGGATTAAGTTATTTTTAATCTTTCGCACGTCGGAAGGAAAAGTCAGATAAGTCGAGGATCACTCGAGGGCTTACTTTACGAGCGCCACCTAGTAAAACTTAAGAAAACTACATCATCACGTGAAGTGTTAGAACGGCTGATAAAGATGTTTTTTTTTTAAAACCTTTTGTTTTTTTTCATTGATAAGGCAGAGGGAAAGCCTACGCATGCCACCCGCAAGAAGTGTCTGCGGGTGGGTATCTCGGACTCGGATCAACTAAACCTAACCTGCCGTGGACTTTTCTTGGCGCCTAACGGGACGAGCCCCGGGAACGCGGGTATGCTGCTCCGGTGCCCCCCTTTTGAGCCATGTCCCAGATGGTCGGGACACGTACCCTGGGAGGGCTCGAGGTTGCCCTCCCTTATAGCCGACTCCTGCCAGGCCGGCACAGCGACTGTGCCACAAACAGATCGCTGTCTTCCCGGAGAGATTACAAACCTAAAAATTACAATCACTAAGAATAAGATTTTATAACAAACTTCTCAGTGATGTCACAGAAATTTCCACACTAAGTTTAAAATAACTATTACTTAAACTAATTATAAAAGGCTTACTTACTTAGCTATATGTATAAGGGCTTACTACAAAAGTTCTGTGCCTCTAGCACGAGTTCCTGCAGTTTACTTACTCGATCACACGTACTGTGCCTCTAGCACGAGTTCCTGCAGTTTACTTACTCGATCACACGTACATTTTCATCCCATACATTGAGCACCAGAGTTTTAGTTCTTAATAGTCTCTGGTGCTCAATGTATGGGACGAAACTGTACGTGTGATCGAGTAAGTAAACTGCAGGAACTCGTGCTAGAGGTACTGTTTATTATTTAAGTGACAAAACGGCTTGGGATGGAGTTGCTATAAAATGCATATTAAAAAATAATTATTTAAAAACGATTACAACAGAGTTGTCTGGCAGTGTTTCTCAGTCGTTTTTTTGTTTTAATTATGGGTGTGTAATATCTACATTTAGTTAGTTAGTTTACTTTGCCAGTTAGTCTAGTGGTTAGTGACCCTGAAAGCTAAGTCAGAGGTCGTGGGGTCAATCCCCACGCAGCACAAATCGTTTTACGATGAGCCCGATTATTTGTTCTGATGTGGTGTAATGTCACCGAAGTTGTTAATAAAAAAGAATAGGATTAATCGGTGCTTACACGAAAAAAAAATTGGCCCCGAAAAGAGATCTTCTTATTAAGATAGTAATTACTGTCGTAAAAAACCGGCCAAGTGCTAGAATCTATAAAAACGAGCAAAAATGTCACGTTTGTTGTTTGGGGGGATCCCCTACAATTCCCTTAAATATTTATGTTATTTTGTTTTTAGTATTTTTTATTATAGCGGCAACATAAATACATCATCTGTGAAAATTTCAACTGTCTAACTATCACGGTTCATGAGATACAGCCTGGTGACAGACGGACAAACAGACAGATAGAACGCGAAGTCTTACTAATAGGGTCCCGTCCACTATAGAAACTGTTGTACCAAATATCCATCCGCTAACGATTAAAAAAAGAATAACCAGCCTCGGTTCATACTTACATAAAATAAAACTTTTAGTGTCGCCGTACACGAGCCACGGGCCACAGCCACAAACGCCGCCACGAGAAGCTATCCAGTAGAAGTAGTTAGAAGAGTGTGGCGGCCACCGGCGTCAACCGTGTGCGGCGATTCCATGCAAAATGTACGAAAACTATCGGAAATATGCCAGTGGCGGCGTTTTGTGGTTGTGGCAAGTGGCTCGTGTGCGGGAGCCCTTAAAGTCTGTTAATAATGACATGTAAATTTAGAACACAAAAAATCATCCTGTCTCAAGAATCAAATCAATTCGGCGACGTTTTGAGTGACTGGATTCATAGTTGAGCGTGTTTGACGTACATAGCTATTCATGTAATAATTATGTAATAGGTATGTAGCCGTGAATGTTGTAAAATGAGCTCTCTTGCGGTTGCCGATCAGTTCCACTTGATAGATGTTATAATGAAAATTTATAATATATGTAACATTACTCATCTTATATAAATACTACAGACTAAGCGCGCAGCGGCTAAGACAGTCGCCTCGCCTCTACGTGTCGCGGGTTCGAGTCCCGCGCTGGACAACTATTTGTGTAACCCATAAATAGTTGTTCTGAGTCAGAATATAATTTGTATCCGTCTATTATATGTTTGTAAAGTACCCCGCGACACAGGGGTTAGATTCCCAAGTGCGGGCGCTTTCTTAAAAAAAACTATAATGACAGTAAACGAGGCGAAAGAAGTGTGCAAGAATCGTGACGTGACAGATCGTCTGGCAGACTCACAGACAAACAGAGTATCAGTCAGGGCAATTAACCGCTAGACCAAGTCAGTCCAAACAACAAAACAAAAAACATTGTAGTGTTTTAAGATGCATATGGCTGCTGACCAGATTGTCCGAATTTGTCCTAGTTTAGAGGGCGTTCATGGAGCGTCCGTCCGGACGAGGATTCATTATAATAATAATATATCGGGACAATGTCACACAGATCATCCTAGCCCCAAACTAAGCAAAGTTTGTACTACCAGGCGACGATATACATACTTATATAGATAGATAAATACTTATATACATAGAAAATATACATGACTCAGAAATAAATATTCGTGCTCATCACACAAATATTTGCACTTACCGGGATTCGAACCCAGGACCACCAGCTTCGTAGGCAGGAGCACTACCAACTAGGCTACGGTGTTGTAGTCCGGTTATAAAAAATTAAAGGCCACCGCGCGTTTTAGAGAACAGACAAACCGACACTGGCACTGGTAGTGAGTCGCGGGTTCTGGGATTCAAAATTCACGTGATTTGCCCTAGTTACAGAGAAGGTAACCGTAAAGTTCCACCACTTTATACCAGAGAAACAGATGAAGCTATGTATATTTAAGATATGAAAACATTAACCCTTACACTTACCGACTTACTGATATGGATGATATGACGAAACCAACTGATATTTTATTCAAAAAGAGTCATGTTGAAAAAATAATATCAGTCCGAACAATAGACAGTTAGCCATTAGTTCCCATTGTTGTTATGTTTAGATTTAGTGTTATGGTTTTCTACTCCATTCTCATTGAGCGAAAGAAAAAGACAAACTGTGTGATTCATCGCGATACATTTTCTTAAGTTAAAGACAAAACACAGGTCCTCAAATAGCTCCTTGCGGAAAACCAAACATTAAGATATCGTCACCTCTAAGGCAACTAGTAAATCTCTACACAATTACCTCAATATTTTATAGCGAATGAAATATTTAAATCATAGTAGTAAATCATTGATATCTTTTCATTTAAGCTAGAGAGTGATGACAGAAATAAAGTCGAATGCTTTGGATAAGATCAAAAAATTCTCAAGGATTTCCTTCAATCAATCTGATCATAATATATATGATTTAAAATAATTGAACTAGCATACAACTAAAGACAGGCGTATAATTATCTCGTCTTATTATAAAAAATGAGTTATAAATTATACATAATATTCTACTTGTAGTATTAGTAATAATAAAGGAACTTATAACCGGTATAAAAACTTTTTATCAAATGTATTACAAGTATTACAACTGCTCAAAGGTTCAATAATCAATCATATGTATGCAAAGCACCAAATGTTTGCAAGTCGTCTTGAAAGGTTATAAATATATGTATGAATGATTGTTAATCTTTCATGCAAAAACTGACGAACGGATTTTGATGAAAATTTGTAGTAATATAGCTTATATGTCCGAATAAAACATAGGCTATAATTTACATAGTTTAATGGCGGTAAAACCACGGAGTACATAGCTGTACTCCGTGGTTTTATCTCAGAAAAATCCGTGGTAAATAAAAATTTGAGACCTGAATTATCTTGTGGTTATATCTCAGAAATTACGCACAATGGTAAAGTAACACATAACTCCAAAGAAATTGTAAATATATATATAATGCTCTCTTTAAAGATATCACTAATCGAGAACGTGCTACCAAGAATAAACAAAAATTAAAAACATCAACAAGAAAATTCCATCTAATTTAATGCCACAAACGTTAAAGAGATTATAAAAATCATAAATTCCCTGAAAAATTCCCCTTCTGTAGGCTATGATGATGTACAGACGCCAGCACATCAAGTTACCCCAATCTGTCAAATTTCCCCAATTGCAAGTGAACCTTATACTTATGCGATAAAGTTGAAAATCTATAAAAGAAATTTATCATCCATATTACTATTGCTTTTTAAAGTCCTGGAGTCCTCTATTGTCAAAGTTTTGTCCGGACCATCATCGACCAACAATACACCAGAAGTCTGGAGGACTTTCCACAGGATTGGGAACGAACTCACGACCTGGCTTAGCAATCTGGGTCACTAACCACAAGACCAACAAGCCAGTCAAAAGATTGACAGCACATCAAGTTACCCCAATCTGTCAAATTTTCCCAATTGAAAGTGAACCTTATGGTTTTGTGATAAAGTTGAAAATCTATTAAAGAAACTTGACAGATTGGGGTAGCTGGATGTGTTGGCTATTACCATTGCTTTCTAAAGTCCAGAAGTCCTCAATTGTTAACGTTTTCGTTACCACCATCATCCTCCAGTAATGTGTCAGAAGGCCGGAGGACTTTTAACGGGATGGGTGACGTATGGGGATCCAACTCACGACCTGGCTTAGCAATCTGGGTCACTAACCACAAGACCAACAAGCCAGTCAAAAGATTGACAGCACATCAAGCTACCCAAATCTGTCAAATTTTCCCAATTGAAAGTGAACCTTATGCTTTTGCGATAAAGTTGAAAATCTATAAAAGAAACTTGACAGATTGGGGTAGCTGGATGTGCTGGCGTCTACTTTGACTGTCCGTTAATACGGGTAATTACTGCAGCTGGAAAAACATTTGTGTCAATGATATGTTATCAATAATTGCAACCATTAATAAAATTGACAGAGCCGTAGTAGGTAGAAGTCGACTTAAAACTCTAATTAGTTCCTTTTTAGGGTTCCGTACCCAAAGGGTAAAACGGGACCCTATTACTAAGACTTCGCTGTCTGTCTGTCTGTTCGTCTGTCACCAGACTGTATCTCATAAACCGTGATAGACAGTTGAAATTTTCACAGTTGATGTATTTCTGTTGCCGCTATAACAACAAATTCTAATAAACAAAATAAAATAAATATTTAAATGGGCTCCCATGCAACAAACGTGAATTGTTTGCTCGTTTTTTTAGATAATGATACGGAACCCTTCGTGTGCTGTCCGGCTCGCTCTTGGCCGGTTTTTTACTCAACGTCAGAAAATTAAAGTGCCTATCATGAACATGATTATCTTTTCTGTGTCTGGGTGGAATTTATGTATCACATGTACCTACGTATTTATTGTGACCATCATTTAAGGGGATTTGTCATAGTACTCAGAAGAACGCTGCTGCCCATTCCCTGGTATATGTTCCCTCGGGACAGACGACCCACGGGATAAGATAGTGTGAGTATTCTTTATGGCCTTCAGCCACGTGTATTTAGAATTTGCACGCCGCAGGTCGTGGGTTCGATTCCCACCCAGGACAGATATTAGTGTGCATGAACATGTCTGTTCGTCCTGAGTCTGGGTGTAATTATCTAAGTATGTATTTACAAAAGAAAAGTAGTATGAATTAATGAATGTCTTTATTTGCTAGAATACAGATGTTTACATAAATGAGTGATGTTCCACCATATTCGTATTACGTATATGTAATATATCAGTTAATTAGTGCTTAATTTGGGATCAGATAGCCATGTGTGAATACTGACCCAGGATTATGATTTGGAAAATATATAAGTATGATAATCAATTGTCTGGTTGCCATAGTACTGGCTCCGCACTAATAAAATTGAAATGAAATGTATATGAAGCCAATTTATTAATAACTAGCTGTGCCCCGCGGTTTTACCCGCGTTAAACGTTATAAATATCGCAGCGCCTCCCGCGTAGGTGATAGCGTGATAATATGTAGCCTATATGTTGACCCGACCTCTTAGTAAAATTCATGCAAAATTTGAAGTAAATCCATGCAGTACTTTTTGAGTTTAGCTCGGACATACATACAGATACACACACACAGACAAAAATTCTAAAATCTATATTTTTTAGTTCGATGTCGATAGTAGATCACGCCACAAGTATCCTTTAAAAAAATATTAAAAATAAAAAAATAAAAAAGGTTTTTATTCACGTAGACTTTAAAAAAGCGCTTGTAAATAGTCAGAACATGTTTGTAGTAATATAGTTGTATACATTAGATATTATTTCTAGTAACCTTTTTACAGAAGGAATCGATATTTTTCAATACAAAATCATAATTTGAAATATGATTTTGGAAAGGATAAAGGTTAGGTTACTGTTTGATTATCAAATTTTAATAGCAATAGTTTTATCGGTCATGACAGATAAAACTATGGTTTTTTAATTACTAATACATGTTTATTTTCCTGCCGGAATTAATTTTCAGCTCAATTAGGACAAATTCCATGGCAGAAGCCAGTTCTAAATAACAAAAGTAGTATACAAAACGTATTTTTCTCTTTTCTATCTTCACTAATTTATATCTCCCTCCCAACTTCCTTTCGCCTCGCCCAATCACATTTTCCGTAACACTCCCGACACGCGTTCTCCAGCTTACTCTCCAAACGTGCATATACAAGTTTTACTTAATAGGTTTAATGTGACGATTCCACGTGGAAGTCATTGATATAGTATATAAAACAGGGTCTTCGTGTAATGTCCAAAGTACTTCTAGATGTTAAACTATGTAACATTAAATATTCCCAGTTTTCTATAAATAAAATAAATAAAATAAAAAAGGTTTTTAATCACGTAGACTTTAAAAAAGCGCTTGTAAATAGTCAGAACATGTTTGTAGTAATATAGTTGTATACATTAGATATTATTTCTAGTAACATAGATATTTAAGTACATCTTGTATGAAAACATTTATAAAATTTATTTTATTACAGAAATGATATTTAGCTAGCTCGTATCAAGTTATTGTCAAGAGATTATGTTTAATTATCTAGTTTAAGTCTAATATTTTTACTACATATTGTCAATGGTTCTGTCTATATTAAAGGTATTATTATTATGACGGACCTTGTGTTAATAACGACGGTCGCGCTTTAATGCTACCACCGGATCCAATGCGCCCCAACTGAGAAGACCCAGCGAAACAAACTCAGTGGGTTCATCTACTACCGGTTTCAACACGACCCAGTTGAGACGGTCCGGCGAAACATACTCAAGCGGGCATGAACACGGGATTTGGTCCAATTAGAGTAATTATTTAGTAGGCAAACACAGTATATGCTCGATCGGTTGTCTGAATGCTTATTATTTTAGATTATATTTAGGTATACAAAAGAAAAACTTCGAAACAATAACATTATTCATTTTGAGACAGAGTCAATAATTTTAAATTAAGTATATGATAGCAATCATTTACAGATAGTTCACGTAACACAGCAGATCAGTCATGTCTATATGGCTACAAGATCTCCAGCGAGCAATGTGCAGGTAGGAAGTGAGAGCCAGACGTCTTTGTCATCGATGTACTCTTTAGTGGTGTAATAACCCCTAGCCATAAGTATACGTTTAATATGTGTTTTAAAACTTGTGTCAGGCAGATCAGTAATTTGAGTAGGAAGCTTGTTATAAAACCTAATACAATTTCCTAAAAATGATTTATTAGTTTTGCTTACTCTAAAGCCTGGCATGGCTAGTTTGTTTTTATTCCTTGTATTTATATTATGCAGTTCACTTTTCTTTTTATAATTATGATTTTTTTTTCTAACAAACATTATATTCTGATATATATATTCCGATGGCACAGTAAGTATATTTATTTCTTTAAGCAAATTTCGCAAAGAATTGCGACTGCCTAAACCATAAATGGCTCTGACTGCTCTTTTCTGCAATACAAAAATAGTACCTATGTCAGCCGCCGAACCCCACAGCAGAATGCCATACGACATAATGCTATGAAAGTACGCGAAATACACTAATCTAGCAGTTTGTTCATCTGACAATTGCCTTATTTTCCAGACAGCATAGGAAGCCGAACTTAATTTACCTGCTAACTTTTCAATATGAGGACCCCATTGCAATTTTGAATCAAGTGTCAATCCTAAAAATACGGTCGATGGGACTAAATCTAATATTTTCGCATTAAGTGCAACTGTTGGTACAATTTGAGTCACATTCGGCAATGAGAACCTGATGCATTTAGTTTTCCCTGCCGAAATTATTATTATTAATAATATTATTTGCCGAAAACCATGCTGATATAAAGCTGAGTGTTTTATTATGCTCAATAAGATCTTTATCCTTTCTATTTACTTTAAATATGAGCGACGTATCATCAGCGAACAAAACTATGTCTGATACTTTCTCTACCACTATTTCTATGTACAGTTTTGACTTTCCTACGATTTTATTAGGTATATGTATAGATAGATTTGATTGGTTGAATAGATCATCGCATACACTATGTTAGCCGACAGTACGTCGTGGTATCAACTTTACGCAAAATGTACCATCTGACATGTGTCAACACCGCAGCCATCTCTCCCCCACCGCGCGCGCTTATTGGTCAAGTCAAATATCGCGCATGCGCACGTCCCCGTTTTCCAAAATCTCCCAGCAATCGAGAGGTAAGATGTTGCACATCATTAACTAACAGTCGTAATGATAACATCGTCCTTTTTAAAAGTCGGTTAGTAATAATTAGGATTTCCTTGTATTCGTTTACTTAACGACATGATTTGAGGAAATCCCTTTGAACAACCTTCAAGACAATTGGCTTTGGATGCGTTACGTGATGAAAAACCGCCTCATTAGGTTTTTGTAACTGTACAATTGATTTGACCTACTCTGTTTCCTAAAACCTGTAACAAAACCTTCTAACGGTTTAGAAACCAGAACAGAATAATTACTAGGTATGAGTTACTTAATAGGTATATTTGGAACGAAGTTCCTTATCGCGCGTTGTGAAAGGGGGCTAGACGGAAAAAAATCTTACGAAAAGTTGTCACGACACTTTTTGCAGCTGTGCGGCGTGCGCATGTTTCTCTCTCTCTCTCTCTCTCTCTCTTATAGAAAGCAAGCCAGATATTTTCATTTCTATTTCGCATTGAACAGTGTGGTGTCGCGATGATTATTTTTGTTGAGTGTATACAGGTTTTTTGTACATAATAATAGAAAGAAATAACTTCGTTCCATCCGGGTGTCCCTCCCTTGACACCTCTCAAGGTTTTTCCCCTTGTTTTTTCCTTGTTTGTTATGTTTAAGTTACAATACCCAAAACTTGTAATTTTGGCTAGCAGCCAAATCGCCACGCTGGACAGACGAGTTGGCGATCGCAGTATGATGGTCATAGCACATGGAGAGACGCTGCTGCCCGTTCTGTGACAGATGTTCCCTCAGGTCAAGTTCTAGACCCCCACGGGACGAGATGGGGTGGCGATATTCTATGCAGTCAGCCTAATTTATCAATAGCTTTTTTTAATCTGACGGTCACCATAGCTTAGTTGGTAGTGCTCCTGCCTACGAAACTGGTGGTCCTGGGTTCGAATCCCGGTAAGTGCAAATATTTGTGTGATGAGCACGAATATTTGTTTCTGAGTCATGGATGTTTTCAATGTATATATCTATCTATATAAGTATGTATATCGTCGCCTGGTACCCATAGTACAAGCTTTGCTTAGTTTGGGGCTAGGATGATCTGAGTGACATTACCAAAAAAAAACTATATATATAAAAATCAATGCCACTTTTCGTTGCAATGTTATAACTCAACAACGCCTTTACCGATTTGGCTAATTTTGGTCTTGAATTATTCGTGGAAGTCCAGGGAAGGTTTGTACGTAGAGAAAATTTTAAAAAAAGTCTTAAAAAAGTGTAAAATCAACATCTTTCTATACTCCCATATAGAAACAATTTGTACTAATACTTAAAAGCGTAGCGAAGCACGTACCGGGCCGCTAGTAGGTATACTTATATTTATTGTATCTTTAATTTTATGTTTCTGTTTGTAACTTTCCCATTTAATGTAATTAATAAGTAAATATCTTTGGACGGCTAACACATTGGCATCTGATCCCAAACTAGGCAGACCCTGTACTATGGGAACCAGAAAACTGATAAACTTACTTCTGTATTTTTCAATAGATACTTATTATAGATTAATTACACCCAGACATAGAACAATCAATCGTATTGATCACATAAAGATTTGTCCCGGGTGAGCATCGAACCCAGGACCTTGGGCTCAATAGCCACTAGACCAATAGGCCAGTCAGTTAATATGACTGCACGTGTGGCGCAGCGGCTAAGACAGTCGCCTCGCCGCTTCGTGTCGCGGGTTCGAGTCCCGGGCCGGACAACTATTTGTGTGACCCATAAATAGTCGTTCTGAGACTGGATGTAATTTGTATCCGTCTATTATATGTTTGTAAAGTACCCCGCGACACAGGGATAAGATTCCCTAGTGCGGGCGTTGTCTTTAAAAAGAAATATAATGTTGGCGAAGTTCTTCTTAAATGTTATTATAACGTTTAAAAGAGAATGGCAGAATTCGTATCGCATACTTCCGTTGTTGTTCAGCTATATAATTTGTACCACTTGTTAAGACAACTAAGGTATTGATTTTAATGTAAGTATAATATTTTTAGAACTTGGGATTAATTAATAAAATCAAAAAGAATATTTCAATTATTTTCAATAAATAAACGTATTAAAATCGTAAACTAAACGTAACTGCGTTTACAGAAATTGCCATGTGTAAAATAATATAAATGTCGAAATTATAATTAATTATTTATAAATGGGCACAACATTACATATAAATCATATAATTATAGACTTATTTATTATACCTAAGAAAGCACAGTAGTTGCATTAAATCGTAATAATTAATGATTTAGAATAGGACCGATTTTCGCCGTCAATATTTTTTTGTTCATGGCAATTATTTATTGACAGGCAAAGACAATCTGTCAGGTATTTATTGCTGTTGTTACATGTCATCAATTAAGCAAATAATCTTGCAGATATTACGTGAGTTCAGCATCAGTTCCTCCGTGCTATAATATATGTCTGTAGACAGTGGATTCACGAAAAGACGCTTTATCATTTAATTAAAATGACGAGTTTGCAATGCGTTAATTGCAAAATTCGTTAGCCCCGACTAAGAAGACAAGCATTATCCGAATGAGTGAAGTTCTCAATAAACCCAATGTTGCTTTGTGCTATGTGATAATTATTATTGTTTGGTACTTATATGAAGATATTCTTAGATGAAGTAATACTAAGGATAAATTAATAATAATATCCATAAAGTTAATGTAGTTACAAAAAAACAAATAATCTATTGTTTTATTTACCTCCACTCAAAACCTCATATATAACCCCTCGCAACCTCACACAAATGTACACTGGGTTATGAACTATGTAATTAATGGAAATAAAGACCTTTTCATTATTTCAACAAATAATAGCTGTTTGAATCTTCCTAACCTAACTCGCGACCCGTTTAGGGTTTTTGGGGCAGGTTCGGAATAAATCCATGTAAAAAACTATAAAAAGAGCTACAACATTTACTTTATCACCATTATTACATTTATTACATAAACATTGGTTTATGTAATAAATGTAATAATAATATCTAGGGAGAATGTCACTCAGATCATCCTAGCCCCAAAATAAGCAAAGCTTGTACTATGGGTACCAGGCGACGATATGCATACTTATATAGATAGATAAATACTTAAATACATAGAAAACATCCATGATTCAGAAACAAATATTCGTGCACATCACACAAATATTTGCACTTACCGGGATTCTAACCCAGGACCACCAGCTTCGTAGGCAGGAGTACTACCAACTAAATATAATATGTAACAATCTTCATTGGTACACTAGTTAACACTAGCATTTCATTGCCACATCAGTAGACACACATTGATATTTACAGTATCTTTATTACTTAGGCAGTAAAAGTGATTTTCGAACTGCAATGTTTCCACGGTCATGGGGTTGACCCACAGATTACCAAACGTAACCTTAAAATAAAACTGGCTATAACTTTTATATCCCAAGTTCTAAAAATCTAAGAAATTAAAAATGCCTTTTCTATCACATTAACCACCAATTAAAACATAAAATATCCCGTAACACGAAATTTTACTAGCGGTACAAAAGCCTCATACATTCTTGCCGTTTGCCTTTGGGAGGTGAATTTGAAATCTACTCGTTAAATCTACTTCTTATCGTGTCATGTAAAGAATTAAATCTTATCTGCCCAAGATTGGGCAACACTGACCACTTTGGCTGAAACGTCATACAAGTCCTGGAGGGAACAGTAGACTGGGGCTCTACCGGCTTAGTCGCCGAACATCGATTTCTTAAATAGCGTTCAAATAAATAAAAGTTAAAAATGACTTAATCAATCGTTAAATCGGCTTCAACGTTGACAATCGATTCCAGACCATTTTTGACGTCACATGTGCTCATGGAAGCCGATTGAACGATTGATTAATTAATTTTTAACCTATAATATATATTTGTACGCCATTTAAGAAATCGATGTTCGGCGACTTAGCCGGTAGAGCCCCTGGACAGGAGGGACAAGCAGATAAATGTACCATACTTTGGGGTGACACGCCGCACTCGCAGATGTTTTGTGATGTGGGAATGTAACCCCATTTGCACATGTTTTCTTTGGATCTATCAACCTGGGTACCTACGTAGTCTATTAAGAGTCCTCCAGGTTGGCCATGGCAAATTATGTCCCGGAGGTAATTTTTCCTTTGGCGGGACAAAGGAGGAGCAAATTTATCTAGACTCATTTATTAATAAGAACCCAAAATACTTAAATTGTTAGCTCATCTAGAACTTTCTATCTGCACGTGATTTCACATTTACTCCCAAATGCTTTGGAACTTTCTCTCGATAAATTAACGATGGATACTTAGCTAATGATCCATGAAAGACGACTGATTCATAGTTAGTTATTATAGCGTAGAACTAGTTAGTGACTACTGGGGCTCTACCGGCTAAGTCGCCGAAAAACGATTAATTAAATGGCGTTCAAATAAGTAAAGGTTAAAAATGACTTGATCAATCGTGAGATCGGCTCCCATGAGCACATGTGACGTAATAAACGGTCCGGAATCGATTGTCAAAGTTGAAGCCGATTTAACGATGGATTAAGTCATTTTTAAACATTATTTATTCGAACGCCATTTAAGAAATCGATGTTCGGCGGCTTAGCCGGTAGAGCCCCAGGCCCATACTTCAGCACGTCGCACGTACTTTTTATTGTCATAGGGGACACACGAGCAAGCGGTTCGTTTGATGGCAAGTGATCACCGCCGTCCATGTACACTCGCAACACCAGAGGGGTTGCCGGCCTTTAATACAGTCAGCAATGTTGCTGACCCTTCCTCCCACCCCGATGAGCTCTTTGCATTTTGAATATTGACCCTTACTTCACTCTACATCCTGGAAATTAGTCTTTTTGTAAAACAGCATTTACACTTATTTCCAGCAAAACAAGAGCAGTACACAACATCCCGTAATTTAAAAATTAGTACTACCTCCTTCAAAATTAGCAATGGTTCACTCTGGACCCTACACCATGGCGATAAAAATCTATAATAACATTCCAAAACCTTTGAGAGACATAACAAATTTTAATACATTTAAAGCAACATTGATCAAATTTCTTATTCAAAAATCATATTACAGCCTGAAAGAGTTTTTCGAGGACAAATTTAAAATAGTAGACAATATGATACCATGAAAATTTGAAATGAGATATAAAAATGATTTGACATTTATTTAAATTACTAGCTGGTGCCCGCGACTTCGTCCGCGACAATTTTGAATGATGACCAGTATAACTACTTACTTCTAGCTTACTCTAAAAAATATAACTTTAAAAAGAAAAAAGCAATATAAATTTAAGAAAACCTAACCTATAAATAGCCTAGCTATGAAATAAACTTAAGACTGCTAGTGTTATTTAAAAAAAATTACCTGATGTCATCTTTAAGTAAAGTCAGTAAGTCAAATAAAGTAAAATAATAATCAACGAAGCATTAATCACAAAGGTTACTCCCATTAGATTAGGTTGACCCGACCTCTTAGTAAATATTCATGCAAAATTTGAAGTTAATCGATGCAGTACTTTTTGAGTTTAACCCGGACATACATACAGACAAACAGACAAAAATTCTAAAAATTATATTTTTGGTTTCGGTATCGATTGTAGATCACGCCCCAAGTATCCATTTAAAAAATTATTCAATATACAGTTTTGACTTTCCTACGATTTTATTATATGTATAGATAAGATCACAGCTCCTCCCCCGTAGGTGATAGCGTGATAATATGTAGCCTATATGTTGACCCGACCTCTTAGTAATATTAATGCAAAATTTGAAGTTAATCCATGCAGTACTATTTGAGTTTAGCCCGGACATACATACAGACAAACGGACAAACAGACAAAAAATCTAAAAATTATATTTCTGGTTTCGATATCGATTGTAGATCACGCCCCAAGTATCCTTTTAAAAAAATATTCAATGCACTGTTTTGACTTTCCTACGATTTTATTATATGTATAGATAAGATCACAGCTCCTCCCCCGTAGGTGATAATGTGATAATATGTAGCCTATATGTTGACCCGACCTCTTAGTAATATTAATGCAAAATTTGAAGTTAATCCATGCAGTACTTTTTGAGTTTAGCCCGGACATACATACAGACAAACAGACAAAAATTCTGAAAATTCTATGTTTGGTTTCGATATCGATTGTAGATCACGCCCCAAGTATCCTTTTAAAAAAATATTCAATGTACAGTTTTGACTTTCCTACGATTTTATTATATGTATAGATTATTTTGTATATTTTATTGTATATAATATAATTACCTCATCATTTGACATTTATTAAAATTATTATTTTTATATCTTATTTACTGTAAAACATCATTTGACATTTATCCAAATTACATTTCTTTTTTATAATTCCCATTGTATAATGATGTTCATAGTAATTAATAATGTTCATTTTATTTTAAATTTATTTAAAGTTATTAAATTTTCTTTTATATAATTTAAGATTGGTATAAGAAATGTATTTGACACGCTCTAACAGGGTTCATGTTTGGCCCAAATTATGTACATTAACACCTATTGTAACACATGCATGCAATAAAGAACTTGAACTTGAACTCACATGCAGAAACACAACAATAAAATTATTATTGTTAATATTAAGAAATGACTTCTGTAAGGTGGAGTTACTTCCCCAGTCGGGCAGCTCTTTTATCGAATGAATCGTGCTCCCTACCTCTCTAGCCAAATGTTTAATTATCTTTTTGGCAGCCCTATTAGGGTGTCGTGGTATCATCCCGCTAGTCGTGTGGTGTGGGCTAGCAATGTGTCTTCTATGTAGCTACGTATAGACACAAATCGCTGGGCGGGTTGTGGGGCACCTGAAGAAATTATCGCTCAACTCATCAGGTGGGTGCTAGTCGAAAGTGTCAATAAATATCTTGGGTCTGCCCATACGATAAGTTAAAATAAAATAAAAAAGGTTTTTATTCACGTAGACTTTAAAAAAAGCGCTTGTAAATAGTAAGAACATGTTTGTAGTAATATAGTTGTATACATTATTATTTCTAGTAACATAGATATTTAGGTACACATTGTATGAAAACATTTATAAAATTTATTTTATTATAGCAATGATATTTAGCTAGCTCGTATCAAGTTATTCTCAAGAGATTATGTTTAATTATCTAGAGTAGTAGTAGTATTAAATTCTTCTTTTAAATTTATTGATTGAAAGTTTTCTGATGTCATTGGGAAGTTTGTTGTAGAAGCTATACATTGCCTCATAAAAGAGTTGTGGAGACGAGTATCATTTGCAACAAGCTTTATTTAAAAAAGAAAATCTACATTTAAAACATATCAACCCGTTATAAACTCAAACTATTAATTTTAGCATGCCAATTATTGTCTGTGTACTCAAATTTTACCAATTATCTCGAATATTAGAAATATATATGAAGCTATATTATAAGTATGGTAAGGTATGCTGAGATGGTTTGGCCATTTAGAAAGGATGAATGAAAGAAGATTGACAAAAGAAGTATACCTGGCCTGTGTGAATGGTACAACCGGAAGGGGAAGACCTCGTAGAACATTCTCCGATCAAATTGGAGACGTACTTAAGAAAGGTCAGGTCAGGAGTACCCTAAACCGGCGAGCATGTATGAAGAATATTATGTCAGTAAACGAAGCGAAAGAGGTATGCAAGGATCGTAACAAATGGACGTCCGTTGTCTCTGCCTACCCCTCTGGGAAACAGGCGTGAGTCTATTATGTATGTATGTATAATATAAGTGCTGTGTACAGTTATAATTGGACTACAGGTTAAAATTTTGCTTATAACATAAAATATGTAGAACTCCATAGAATCTGTAATCCGTTTCTGTACCAATAAAAAAAAAAGATTATGCTTCTTTCCAGTATTTATGTTCTGAGTTCTCGATCTGGTATACTGTATATATACTAAACAATAATTATCGGCATTCTGATACAGTTGCATTACCTATTAGTACGCAATGTATTTTTTATTGCAGTCCATTCGTACAACAATATATTTTAAGGCCGCACATTGAGTTAGTTCCAAGGCGCTGAACGAGGTCGATGCGACCAGTTTTCCTCAATACACTTATCAATACTATTTACTGACGATCTGTATCTTTGTCGAAAGCCTATTTTTAATAAAAGAAATCGAGTGCCAGTGGGATTCGTACACGAAGGTTTCCGTAGTATCCAGCGCCTATTTATTTAAATTAATTGTTGTTATATCGGTAATATTCTATGGGTGGGTATATCGGACTCGCACCGTCTAAACCCACAAATACAAACAACAATAACTTAATTTTAGTTAGCTGAATATCGTTACTGTCATAAAATAAATCTTATTGTAAATTATTTCCTACAATCCTTGTACCTAAATATCTATATGTACCTATGAATAATTATAAATTAATTATTTATATATTACTGCGAACATGTTCTGACTATTTACAAGCGCTTTTTTAAAGTCTACGTGAATAAAAACCTTTTTTATTTTATTTTATTTTAGCCTGGCGTGGACTTCTTCTGGCGCCTGATGAGGGAGCCCCGGGAACGCGCGAATGCTGCTCCGGTGCCCCCTTTTACGCCGTGTCCTAAATGGTCGGGACAGGCATCATGGGAGGGCTCTGAGTTAACGTCTTCAATTGCCGATTCCTGCCAGTCCAGTGTGCGCCAGAAACAGTTCGCTGTCTACCCGGAGCTGCTTGCACATGGCAGCAGTAGAGTACAGTTCTCATACTCCTACCGCAGCCCTACACAGGCTCTGCCTAGTTTGGGTCCCAAGATATTTATGTTTATTGCTTGCTTGCTTATCGTATGGGCAGTGGTTACCCTAGTGTCAGAGTTGTTCAAGCCGCCCAGTAGGCCTCTGATATGGTTTAACGACTGTTGTCTAATGACTACAACCGGGACCGACAGCGTAACGTGCCCTCCGATACACGGAGACGCTCAGAAATTAAACCACTTTGGCGGTCACCCATCTATGGCCTGACCGCGAGCCTAGTTACCGCCGATCACGAACACAAAATAAATAAACATAAATAATATGAGGAATAACCTCATATTATTTATGTTTATTTATTTTGTGTGATTAAACATTAATTTATGGAATTGTCGTGAATTTTTGACTTTCAATTAGTACATGGTTTAGACACACCAGATAAATTCTAGAAATCAATTGGTCATTTAATCTTGATAATTGACTGTATGGGTAAATAAAATAACTCTGCACACGTGCACAATCAAAAAAATAATTGATTTAATTTAAATATATTGAAGAATTTGTATAACGAATCAATTGATTCGCCAAATGATTGATCGAGTGAACGCTATACCCGGAAGTCGATTCCGGGACTTTTACAAGGTAAACAGCTTATTGTTTTGCATTACAATTCATTAAGACCAGCTGATATTTTATATGATAAAATTTTCACCGTAGCCTAGTAGGTAGTGCTCCTGCCTATGAAGCTGGTGGTCCTGGGTTCGAGTTAAGTGCAAATATTTGTGTGATGAGCACGAATATTTCTTTCTGAGTCATGGATGTTTTCTATGTATATAAGTATTTATCTATCTATATAAGTATGTATATCGTCGCCTGGTACCCATAGTACAAGCTTTGCTTAGTTTGGGGCTGGATGATCTGTGTGACATTGTCCCTAGATATTATTATTATTCTTATTATTAAATATCTTAAATATCTTGGCACAACTAACACACTGCCATGCCATCTGATCTAACTTGGCAGAGCCTTACTATGGCAACCAGACAACTGATAAACATATTTATTTACTTCTAAATACATACATGTTGGAACAAAAAGATTTTCCAGAGGCGACTTCGAACCAGAAGACGCAGTGTGGGCCCCTACAAGATGGACCAATGATTTTTGAAGTTATACTTCTTTTGGCGCGATGGAGAAAAATGATGAGAGTGAATTTTTACGATGCGCGCGCACACCGACACCAAAAAATTTAACAGCATGAAGTTAGTTCTAGGTGGTATGAGAGTGAATTTTTACGATGCGCGCGCATCGTAAAAATAACAGCATGACGTTAGTTCTAGGTGGTATGAAAATTGAGAACTATGTTCAAGTTGTATATTAAGAAGTATAACTTCTAACGCGTGTACATAAGTACACACAAGTCTTTTTTTAGTTTTTTTTATTTATTTGGTTCACCAACAACTTAAACATTAACATGAATCTTTAAAAATAGCACAATACTTAAGATCTAAATGTCTAGTTACTTATAGGTAAACACTACATTCAAAATTTAATGAGCTACTTTTACAATTTTTTTTATGTGTAACTAAAACCCTAATAACTATTGATAGTTTTCCGAAATAATCCTAATAAGACGTGGTGGATATCAACCCTGTCACTGCATTCGTTATATAATTTTGTCATTCGGCAGAGAGGTGAGTTTGAGCCAAGTAATGTTCTACGTAGTGGAGGAGCTAAGGGAGTTATCGGTTTTCGTTGAATATGGAACGGCACTCTAAATCGTATCCTTTGTAACAACTCAGGGCAATCAATTTTATTTCTTAACAATTTAAATAAAAATACCAAATCAGTTACATCCCTTCTCTTAGACAGATCTTGATGATGATCTTGTGAGGTTCACTGGAAGTCGTTGGATGCGGATAGCGCAAGACCGTCAATTGTGGTGATCTTTGGGGAAGGCCTTTGTCCAACAGTGGGCATCTTTGGGCTGATATGATGATGATTAAATACATACATATGATTACACCCAGATACAGAACAAATAATCGTGCTCATCACACAAAGATTGGGTCGTGGGTGCTCGAACCTAAGAGCTCTGACTTAGGAGTCAAGGTCGCTAATCACTTGACCAACAGTAGTAGCAGCAAAATAACATGTTATTTATTTAAGGATTTCTCAATATTTTATGCCATAAAACAGACTGAATGGACGGACTAGTTTTAATATCCTGGGACATTATTCACAAATTATCATCTGATCCCAAACTAATAATAATGTCCTACTAGCCGAGATCCGGCCACGGTAGCCAGTCTTAAAGGAGACTAGCCATCTATAGTGGACATATTATAGTGCCCAAGTGTGTGCGCAAACACAGGAGCACTTTCTATTCCATCACTCTCATGATCCGATGGGACGACTAGCGACACGACCGGAAAGAGGTCAGGTACAGGACCGACGGCTTTACGTGCTCTCCGAGGCACGGGGGTATAATACCGCCAACACCCAGACTTCGGGCTGATATTAAGATTATTTCGTTTTACAGAAAAATCCCAAAATCACTTTCGGCCCGACCCAGGATTTGAACCCAGGACCTCGTTATCTGCGGTTGGTACGAGGCAACTACTTTTCATGTATTCATATAATAACTACTTTTCTTCTGTAAACACATACTTAAGTATATAATTACATCCAGACTCACGACAAACAGACATGTCTATGCACACAAATATCTGTCCTGTGTGGAAATCGAACCCATGACCAATGCAAACCAAGCATTTACCAACCACGCCACAGTATGTAACATCTTGCAGGCAATTGACTTCTTTTTTATATGTATACATGTTTATGCAAATAAGTCACTCACTACTGCATTGTGAGCTTGACAAGTACAAGTATATGTTATTAACCGAGTGCTGAATAAATTACTTCATTATTTCATGTCATTGACTGCAAAGAGTATAACAGTTGATCCACAATCTCGAGGAAGGTAGTCAAAACGACACCAATGGATGTGTCTGTATGATGGCCTCGCTTCCTTTCCCTGACTTCCTTTCACTTTGCTCTGTATTGGTTTTTAGTCAGAGACTAACGATGCGAGGCACATCAAGGCGATCACACTCAACCCAAGCTATTTTGTCCTCCTAATTTTCTTCAGCCTGTGTCTATGGAGTCTAGCCATCTGCGAGATCATATCACTTGTCCACTATAATATGTCCATTATAGTGCACACGTATGTGGGGAAACACAGGGGCTCTTTCTAACTCATCACTCTCATGATCCTATGGGTGGTGGGATCCAACACGACCAGAAAGAGGTCAGGACCGACGGCTTTGCCCTTTTTCAGAGGCACGGGAGTGTTTGCGTAATACCGCCAGCTCCCAGATTTCGGGTTGATACAGAAAAAAATCTAAAAACACTTTTTGGCCCGACCTGGGTTTTGAACCCAGGACCTCATTATCTGCGGATCAACATCTATTACAGGGGCTCCGGGCTCCAACTGAGTGTTTTTCTAGTCAGTAATATTCTAAGAACACCTTTTTGGTTGACCAAGAATTTTAACCCTGGACCTCAGTATATATGGTTAAACACGCTGCCAGTAAACCAATGAGGCAGTCAATTATTTTTGTAATTGACTACTAAAAAGTTTTTATCGTTTCATGAAGGTTTCATATTGTAGAATGCGTTCATTCAAGAAAGATAATGTGCTGGCCATAGAGAAATTTTATATATGGCCGCATTGGAATTGGCACGAATTTAAAAGTAAAAGTTTTTTATTATCTATAAAGTTTATATGTTGTTATTGTTTATATATTGTCGTCGTAAGTAAAACAGAATGAACATAGCTCAAAGGGACTCACCTATACTTTTTGGTTTTCATATTTTTACACTTCGATCAATAATAGTAATATTATTGATCGAAGTTTTTTTACATCATAAAGGTTTAATATCGTATCGAGTGAATGCGTTCATTCAAGAAAGATAAAGTACTGGCCATAGAGAAATTTTGTTTATGCCCTCACTGGAATTGGAGCGAATTTTAAAGTAAAAGTTTTCATTATCTATAAAGTTTACATATTGTTGTTAAACAATATATAAACTTTATAGATCATAACTTAAATTACCACATACAGTCGTAAGTAGGTAAATCGGAATGAAATAGTTAAAGTAACTCACCCGTGTTTTTTTGTTTTTATCGTATCATATCATAAAGGTTTTATATCGAGTGAATGCGTTCATTCAAAAAGTTAATAGCACTGGCCATAGAGAAATTTTAAATATGGCGGCGTCGGAATTGGCGCGAATTTAAAAGCAAAAGTTATGTTGTTGTTGGTAGTTGTTGACTTAAGTTGTTGTAATTATATTTGAAAGTAAAACATAATGAACATCGCTCACAATGACTCACCCGTGTGTTTAGAGCTACTTAAGAATTATTAATAATTTAATTGTTAGTAGCTCCGAGGCAATGTATTATTTGTTTAGATTCTTCCATAGAATTGAATTTGTATTTGGAAAACAGAGACCATTGTCTTTACCCGCTTTGTCAGTTACACGTGTGATTGTAAATATGTTTAATTAAAATAAACACCTTAATCAATAATATAACTTTAATTGAAATAACATGTTTTCGTCAAGAAGGTTTATAAGCGAATTAGAACTGAAAGAAAGAGAAAGAATATATATTTATTAGACACAAGGTACATCAGTATAAATTAAGCAATAGGGCTATGATGATTTCCTCCCGACCGAATTTGGGCCACGGCGGCCAGTCTTAATGGAGACTAGCCAATTGCGCAGGACATATTATAAGTGCACAAGTGTTTGCGCAAACACAAGGGCACTTTCTATTCCATCTACGAGGCACGGGCGTGTAATACCGCCAACTTCCAGACTTCGGGCTGATACTGAGAAATTTCTTTTTACGGAAAAATTTCAAATCACTTTTTGGCCCGACCCGGGATTTGAACCCGTTGAACACGCTACCACTAGACCAACGAGGCAGTCTATATTACAGAATAGAATACATAAAAAATTGATACTTATAAATTATAATTAATACACTTTTCTATTATCCATTATTTTACATAATTTTACGCACCTATTCGATGTGGTACCCATACTAAGTACCTTAGTGACTAAAAGGCCACAGTTCAGCATTCTGCCACAGATGATTGTAGCGCTGATTTTCAACTGTGACCCACGGCCTTCCATATAAAAATAAATATGACGGTGTAATAATAAGAACAATCTTTACTAATATTATAAATGCGAAAGTATCTCTGTCTGTCTGTCGCGTTTCCACGCCAAAACTACTGGACCGATTTAAATTAAATTTGATACACAGATAGTCTAGAGCCTGCGAAAGGATATAGGCTACTTTTTAATTCGAATAAAGGGTTGTAAGTGGTTGAAAGGGGGGATGAAAAGTTGTATAGAAAGATCATAATTTATTGAAGCTAGAAGTTTGGAACTTATATTTTAGGCTGTTGATTCGATATAAATAAATATGAAATTCAAAGTTTGTTAGAGTTTTACCCTCAAGAGGTGTAAAATAACAATAAGGAATAGGGGATGAAAGTTTGTATGGAAATATGTAAGGTTTTGTGAATGTTTTATAAGTTTACGACAAGTTTACGTCGAAAATTCTCTGACCAAATCCGAGACGTTCTCAAGAAAGGGCAGGTCAGAAGTACCCTAAACCGGCGAGCATGTATGAAGAATATAATGACAGTAATCGAGGCAAAAGACGTGTGCAAAGATCGTGACACATGGAAATCCGTTGTCTCTGCCTACCCCTCTGGGAAACAGGCGTGAGTCTATGTATGTATTAATATTTACGGAGTCCTTACAAAATATGCGAATGGAGTCGCGGGTACAGCTAAATTTAAAATATAAACTACAGGCGCTTCGAGCTAGATGCCCTCACCGGTACCTAAATGATCGGAGAGGTTAAGCAACTAGGCTCGAGGCCATTCCATAGATGGGTGACCATCGAAGATTTTTCTGACTGTTTGAATTTTTGAGCGTCGTGCTTCGGAGGGCACGTTTGTAGATATTAGAGAGCAGTCGTTAAGCAATTTCGGAGGCCTACTAGGCGGCTTGAACTACTCCGACACTAAGATAACCACTGCCCAGACGATGAGTAAGGAAGTAGAATAGAAACTTACTACAATATAATAGTTGTCACTTCACATTGGGATATACTCTTTGAATGTATATTTATTTATTTATTTACTTATTAACAATTTGCATTGTGTTTGAATCCGTATAGAATACATATATTAATTAAATTAAACAATAGAAAAAACAATAAATTGAAATAATAACAAAACAACAAAATAAAATAATAGGATACAATAGTCCACACATTAAATTTATATAAAATAAAACAAACTACAAAACATTAATTTGTCACGTCATTAATATTAAGATTAAGTCAATAACATTAAGATTATAATTGGGTTTTACAATTCAGTCACAGCATAAAAACACTTCTCCGATAGGAAGGCCTTCAACCTTGCTTTAAGTATTGTAAACTGTTTCCTTCAAAGATGCTGGTAACTTATTAAATAATTCCACTCCTTGGTACTGATAGACCAGGGTAGAAGCCTTTAAAAATAATAAAAAGTGAAATAAAATAATAGTAGGATGAAACCCATTATAAAAGGAGGGGAATATTATAAAAATTAAAGGAAAAATAATTTACGGTCGATCTGAGGTCGGCAAGGGGATGGGGGTGAGTTTTTAAGGGTAAACAACGGTTTTTCTCGATTTCCGGCAAAACTAAAAGACCTATCGAAAAAAGTCAAATGGCAAAGTTGTAGGTAATAAAAAGATCTAAAACTTTTGTATTTACACATTTTCACATAACGTCAAAATTTATGTGAATAATTAAAAAAACCAAGTTTTTGGTTTTTTATATTTATATTATACAATTTTTTTTCTTTTTAACGGAATTTGGTGAAAACTTACCTTTTTATGTCCCAAATACGCTGTAATTTATTTGATTAAAAATATTTATTTTTTCACCTTATTTTGAATTAATATCGAAAAAAACACCCTAATTTTCAATCGAAAACTCACCCGTCAAAATATCAGCTTTTTTCAAAAAGTTGGTATGTTTTCTGTTCGTTGAAATTTCTACTTTCCGATGGTGAAAAAATACATACCTATGTTACTATAGTAAATCTTCTTAAAAATGCAAATAATCCAAAAAACTCGAATTCGATTTTATTTATATTTAAAAAAAATTTAGAGCTATTTATTAAAATGAACACTTAAATTACTCGAAAAACGTTAGATTACTTACATGTTACATTGATTAAAAAAAATGCAAATAAAAATATACTACTACAATTAACAAACAAATAAGTTAATAAAATTAATATTTAATAAGACATCTACAATATTTGGAGAAAGTTGTCGAATATTCTTTAAATTATATGCGTAGATGTCTATTTATAACTATTTTAAGATTAATTATATACCTGAGTGACCTACGTAAAATAGTAGCCCATCAAAAGGTATTTCACGGAGAAGTGGGGAAGGGCCTAGGCGGGTCATAATACATTCATACATACTAATAATAATCTCCTTAATTTTGCACAAAAAAATGTAATTATTCCCATGAAAAAAAAATATGTTTCAAAATACATAAAAAATATATTAAATATACAACGTAAATATATTTTTAATAACAAACTTTTGGCCGATTTTCATATATATTTTATACATTTCCAATATATTTCAGATATATTCAAAATATATGAAATATACATGAAAATCAGCCAAAATCGTTTTGGCAAACCTCCCACCACAGAAGGAGCAGCAGAACAACATTGTTACAGGGCATATTATCGGCTTGAAACTTGGTTGGGTAACGAACTAACAGCAACAGATTGGGGCTGGAAGCAATTTCAACGTGGAATTATGCCCAAATTTACACAAAAATAATGAATTCCGGAAATATTGCTCAAAACTATATGCTGCAGCTGTGAAACTGGATGTAACAGTTTAAAATGTGGTTGCCGAAAACATGGTTTAAAATGCACCAATTTATGTTCAAACTGTCATGGTTCTGAAAATTGCTCCAATATTGAAGAAGAAACCTACGAGGAAGTTGAGGATTCAGAAGAAATTGTGGATGAAGAACCAACGCAGTCTGGAAATAATGTTGGAGAGGAAGAAGGTGATAGTCATGAAGATTTCGAAGATCTACTAGAATCGGAGATGTTTGACGAATCTAACGATGAAGAAATGCCAAAAAGACTAAAACTAATGGATAAGTGATTAGAATTGAAGATAAGGTAGGTATTTATGAATGATAAGATTAATGTGTTTAAAAATATTGTAATGAATAAAGTAATCAGAATAAAGTATCTACATTTAATTGTACTATTAACATTTATATTTATATATAATGAGATTTTCTATGACATAAATGTAATTAGCATTTAGTAAATCAACTTTTTAATTGAAACAAATTGCAGCTATCACATTTTTTTAGATGAAATTATTTATAATAATTTAAAAAAAATCGAATTCGAGTTGTTTTCGATTTTTTGCATTTTCTGAGAAGATTTACTATAGTAACATATATTTTTTTTTTCACCATCGGAAAGTAGAGATTTCAACAAACAGAAAACATACCAACTTTTTTAAAAAAGCTGATATCTTGACGGGTGAGTTTTCGATTGAAAATTAGGGTGTTTTTTCGATATCATTTCAAAATAAGGTGAAAAAATAAATATTTTTAATCATATAAATTACAGCGTATTTGGGACATAAAAATGTAAGTTTTCTCCAAATTTCGTTAAAAAAGAAAAAAAATTGTATAATAATAGGTCTTTACCTATGAAATTGCCGTTTTGTATGAAAAAATTTAAACGAATTTTTTTCATGAATTTTTTTATTTGTATTAATCGAAGTAATCACCCATGCAATCAATGCATCTTTGCCATCGCAGTGGCAGTTTATTGATGCCCTTCTTAAAGAAATCAGCTGGACGGGAGGCAACAAATTCTTCAAAGGCATTTTGTACTGCCTCTCGGGTATTGAATTTTTTTCCCGCCAAGAAGTTATCCAAATTCTGGAAAAAGTAGTAGTCTGTAGGCGCAAGGTCTGGTGAGTAGGGCGGATGACGGAGAGCTTCCAACCCCAGTTCTTGCAACTTGGAGACCGTCTGCTGTGCAGTATGAGGTCGCGCGTTGTCGTGCAGGAGCAGCGGAGACGAGCGATTGACCAATGCTGGTTGGAGATGCGCCAGCTTCTCCATCATTGTGCTCAGTTCTTCACAGTACACATCTGCAGTAATGCTCACCCCGTTTGGTAAGAAGCTGTGATGAATCACACCGGCGCTAGACCACCAAACAGTGACCATCACTTTTCTAGGGGTAAGTTTTCGTTTAGGGCATTGTTTAGGTGCTGAACCAGGATCCAACCAACTTGCTGAGCGCTTGCGGTTATCAAACAGAATCCATTTTTCATCGCAGGTAACAATGCGGTTCAAAATTCCTTCATTTGTGTGTCTGTTGAGCAGTGCAAGGCACGTCTCGACGCGTACTTCGCGCTGGCGATCATTGAGTTCGTGGGGCACCCATTTGTCAAGCTTTTTTACCTTGCCAATTTGACGCAAATGGACCAATATTGTTTTGACGCTAACGTCGAAAGCTGCTGCTAATTCAGCCGTAGATTGTGTATCATCAGCTTCCACAACCGCCTTTAATTCGTCATTGTCGACCAAAGTCTTCGGA
Source organism: Pseudoips prasinana (assembly GCA_951640165.1). Lineage (NCBI taxonomy): Eukaryota > Metazoa > Arthropoda > Insecta > Lepidoptera > Nolidae > Pseudoips > Pseudoips prasinana. The sequence goes on along the minus strand of OX621259.1, from coordinate 6,948,215 downwards.
CGACCGCGAGGTTCATTTTTCAGGTCGAAATTTCCAGAACGGAAGCGAGCAAACCAATAACAGGTGGTGCGTTGGTTTGTAGTGTTAGCTCCGTAAACGTCGTTGATGTTGCGTGCCGCTTGTGCCGCGTTGCTGCCACGACGGTACTCATATTCCATAATTACTCGAATTTTTAACGTATCCATGATGACGAAAAAGATTGAAATGCGATGAAAATGTAACACTAATCAATAAAGAAATGACTACTTTTGGAAAAAAGAATCCATGTTTTTAAAATAAAATTAATTTGCAATTAGAATTCTTAGCCAAACAAAAATTATTTTGATTTGAAATGGCCAGTACTGCAGAACGGCAATTTCATAGGTTAAGACCTAATATAAAAATAAAAAACCAAAAACTTGGTTTTTTGAATTTTACACATTAATTTTGAGGTTATGTGAAAAAAGTGTAAATACATACATAATAAAAGTTTTAGATCTTTTTATTACCTACAACTTTGCTATTTGACGTTTTTCGATAGGACTTTAAGTTTTTCCGGAAATCGAGAAAAACCGTTTTTTACCCTTAAAAACTCACCCCCATCCCCTTCCCGACCTCAGATCGCCCGTAAATTATTTTTCCTTTCATTTTTATAATATTCCCCTCCTTTTATAATGGGTTTCATCCTACTATTATTTTTTTTGGTTTTAAAAATTATCGACCCTGGTCTATGAGGGCAATGTTTAACAATATTTAATTTAGGAACCATGTTATTTTTAATAGCTTTCCTTCGCGTATTCTCTCTATGATGCTTTATTACTATAAATGCTGCGTTATTACTATATATATAATGTATAGTAATAACGCACGGAGGTACATACGGCTATATATCAAGCTATACATTTCCAATATAAGCTGACCTCTCATTGTATGGAAATCTTATACAACGCGAGAACAGCTTATACTGGATATTATAACCTTATATGTAGCCGTGTATACATCTATGTACAGTGAGTGATATCTATTACCTTACCCTAGTTATAGTATATAGGTAGTATTAGCGACTGTACATACATATATACACAGTATATATATAGCTCATTGGAAGCCTGCGGTTGCGATGACGTGAGTTTCAAGCTTTTTGTGCACCCAAAAAGTGCTCAACGCGCCTAAACAAGTTTTCACTTCAAAAATCGTTCTTTCGTGGGCGTGGGTCAAGGACAGAGTTCAATGCATTGATTGACATTGAATTGTCAATGTCATTCGGCGCATTGGATCTTTTCGAAACTTTTTTTTTAATCAGAGGGCTACATACGATCAAGTGGTTCACCTGAATGTAGTGATCACCGCCGCCCAAGAACACTCGCAACACCAGAGGTGTCGCGGATGCGTTGCGGCCTTTAAAAGTCAGCAAACAAGTGTTGCTGACTCTTCCCCCCACCCCAATGAGCTCTGGCGACCTTACTCACACTCGGAAACACAACATTAAAATTATTAATTTTATTATTAAGGAATTTCAAGCATAACGGCTAGTCCCAAAGAAACATGGCATATGTGAGGTTAAATATTACGGTGATAAGTCAGTGCACAAACACAGGACCACTATTTCACACATACTCCAACACACACATACACATACATACACACATACAGTAACCTATTCTCACACTTATTTCTAAATGAATTTATTTAAGTTATTATTTAATCCATTGTACCTACCTATTTAGTTGAATTTAATTATTATTGTTATAAATCAAATTTCGTTTCCATTTAATTTAAATTTAATATCTAACTATAGTAGAAGTCCTAACTTGTAATCGTATCACAACGATAGCCTCGATATAGGCATTGCCTAGTGAGACTATTACTGTAAATAAACTAGGTACCAACTTGTAAAAACTGGACTGCTAATAAATAATATTTTAATTATTTTGATTTCTATTTCATACTACTACTATATTTTGATTTCTATTTCATAATACTACCGTATTAGATTATTATAATGTAAGCGTACTGTTTGTGAAGAGAAAATAAATACATATTATTATTATACTGATTCATTGCCTTGAATTCCAGGCAAAGAATCGGCTTTTCGGAAGAAGCAAGTAAATGGACCCGGGGATGAAGGTGTCGATAGTTTTTAGAGGCACCTGAAATGCGCCACCCGTGCCCTTCGAGGGTGGCCGTGGGATAACGGCATCCCTCAAACAGTCTCAGCAAGTTGTTGTCAAAACCACAAGATTAATGAGGTTTTTAGTTAAACTCTCGCTATATTCTTTGGTGTTGCACTAGTAGGGCACCAAGATGCATGCAAGAGCACCTATGGGGATACTGGAGCTCTTCCATATGTGCCTAAGAACGCCACCGTAGGGTTTCAGAGTCAAAGTCAAAGTCGAAAATTATTTTATTCCGTAAAAAAATTACATTTATGTGGAATCGAAATATTTTTTTTACCCTACCGTGCAGTGCATGACGTGGCAGCTACTGAGAAACACTGCCAGAAAATTCAGTAGAAATCCTTTTTTTAAATAAAATAAAATTAAGATGATTAATTACAATCATGTATGTTGACTCAGAACAACTCAATCCCAAGCACTTTTATCACTTAAATAATTAGAAATTTTGTAATATGCCCTGCTACAATTTGGCTTTAATAATTCTTTGAACTTATTCGTGGACAATTCTCTATCTAATCTCTCAATTCTATAATCTCAGCCGGAGGAAGTCCAACATAACCCATCGGTATACCCCGGCGATTAGTATCTAGAGTCAATCTATTCCTCACTCTTATTTTTCGATGGATTGAGCCAACTGACAAGCCGTAAGAGATGTCATGTGTCCGACTGACTTATTCTAGGTCTCCGGCAATTGGAATATTTATGTTTACCAATAATTCTTCGTAGCAGAACTTCTGGTTACAGAAAAATTCCAGTATCACTCTTCGGCCCGACCCAGGACCCCATTATTTGTGGTTTAATACATTAAACTAGTAGTCAACCAGGTGCAAAAAATACCGGAGTGATAGAATACAAAAGATCCACTCAAACATGTTTTCACTTCACCGTAGGTCACAAGAACAACAATCAATCAAAGGTGGGACTAGTCCCTCCCTCTTACCCACCACTGCAACTCTTGAAAGCCAGGATCTAAAGTGGCACACAATGAAATGATACTGAGCGGTTAAGCTTATGCATGTCCCGGGGAATCGATTTGACTGTCTTGGATCCCGCAACCAATTTAATGAAAAGAGTTTGCCACTAATACATAATATATAATAAATACCTCATAAAAAACAAATAGGTTTCCTTCTAAACTATTCGATCTCCGCAACAAGATAGGCGCAACAAGATTATACCTGTATTTCGAGTCGCCACAACTAATTAAATCCTCACAAGTACCAGAATATTCAATCTTACATAAACTGAATGTAGAAATACTCTTAGCGGTGTAAATCTACAAGTTAAAACCAATTCTGGCAACATATTAACATAACTACTTTCTATACTTAAAGGACAACTTCAAGAACAGGTCTAAATCGGATTAAGGCTTAACCAACGATATTTTTAGAATTAGGGTTGCCATTTGTTCGGGTTTTCCCTCATTTTGCCTTTTACGGGGGTTTAGTCCAGGGCTTACAAAAAGTGGCTCTGGTATAGGGGTTTGTGTTATTTTTTTTGCTTTATGGGATTATACCTCCCTCTTACCCGCCATTGCAACTCTTATAAACCAGGATCGACAGTGGCACACAACGAAAAACATTTAGCTGTGAGATTCAGATATATCCCCGAGAATCGCTTTAAGTGTCTTGGATCCCGCAACAAATTAAATCAGAAAGAAACAAGGAGGAGTTAGAAAAAAGCAGTTCCACTCCCCTTTAGAGCAAAGCGTGAGACAGAATGATATAACGAGGCTGGAGCCTCGTAAAATGAGAGAATTGCGACTAGAGAAGCCAGCTGCAGAAGCTTCAAGGATAAATTATAAGGGTTCTACAAAGTGATCTGCTATATTTGATTCCAACAGCACTTAAACGCACTGAAGTTGTTCCTTATTGCTACAAGATCTGTATATAAAACTACGCGAGAAATAAGTTGCAAGCTTTTTAACATAATATAACACTCGCTATGCCAGAAATCATACTCCCAAAGTATGTGATGGGTGGTATGTTCAATATTCAAATTTTCAAATTGAGCAAAGAGATATCGATGAAGGTACTAATTTGAAACTAAACAATTTACTTTTGAACTTTCCGTGTCCAGTAAAAAAATTTGATACAAAATGATCTATGATTAGCCAAGTTTTATTTAAAGGATGGAATGCCCAATGGACTAGGGGAGTGATGAGAAATTTCACCAAGAGTCTACTAAAAATAAACTATTTCACCTAAATGTGACCGGGACTTCAAAAGGGTTTTATCGCCATCAGCAATTTATGTACTGGCAACCCTACTAAAAGCCGAAGGAAATAAGCAAATTCAAGTTAGGTTAGAAAATATTGAATAAGGTCATATCGACGCATGTATGTATGGTTTTAATGTTGTTTTGTGATTAATAGCCTGACCATTACCCTCAAATCGCAAGCACAAAAGTACCTATAAGTTTTGTAAATCACTTGCTAACTAGACAAAACCTTTTTTTCAAAACAAGATTAGTAAAATATAAATATTGACAATCAGTTTTAAAACCTATAAATAATCATTTGGATGGTTAAGACTTACATAAATTAGCTATTTACATATATGTATAACCATTACTGTCCTAAATGTAGGGTTCCGAATAGATATTTTTGCAACTTAATTTCAAGTTTAGATTTATTCATTTCTGCCATTTTAATATAATTATTCATCAAATATGAGATATAATTTATGTGTCCTAAATTAAATTAAAACTATAAATCGAACTAATATTATAAATGCGAAAGTTTTTGAGTGTGATGTTTGTTACACTTTCGCGCAAAAATTACCGACCGGATTTTTATGAAAATTTCTAGCAATATAGCAATATAGATATATAATCCGTATAACACATATCTACGCTATATTTGTATAGTTAATCGCGGGTGAAACCGCGGGCACAGCTAGTGATTAAATATAAATCACAAATCTTACAATCAATTGGTGTGCATGAACATGTCTGTTTATCCGGAGTCTGAGTGTAATTATTTATATAAGTATGTAGGTATTTACAATTATATGCAATAAATAATAATAAAAAAGAAAAGTAGTATATGCAGTATATCGGTTATCTGATTTCCATAATACAAGCTCTGCTTAATTTGGGATCAGATGACTATGTGTGAATAATATCCCAAGATATATTCTGACTATTTACAAACGCTATAAAGTCGATCTGAATAAAATAAAAAAAGGTTTTTATTCACATAGACTTTAAAAAAGCGCTTTTAAATAGTTAGAACATTTTTGTAGTAATATAGTTAAGTATACATAATTACTTATATTTAGGTACACACATTAGATGAAAACATTCAGATATAACACTTAATTTATGATAGTTATGATTTAGTTATTTAGCTAGCTTATATTAAGCTATTGTCAAGCTTATACATATAAGTTTAATTATCGAAATTTACAGTTTTAGATATAATATATGAACAGAGAATAAAAGACATTTTATTTAATTAAATTTTAATCTTACCCAAAAAAAAACATAATTATTTAATTAACATGATGTTGGCAATGAAATCGGTTTTCCCGCTAATTAGTTATGTTGCTAACTAAATGGATATAAATAAAGCTACGGTTATAAACACAAAGATGCCATACAAACCTTTCATAAAATAAATTAGAATTGGAATTTTTATATTCATATAAAATGTTCGTTCGTAGTCGTTATAGATTTCATTTTTCTGACCAATTTGTCTATAAAATACCATATGTCAAACTTAACCGTTTTCAAGTTATTGGACTTTAAAATGTTTTTACTATAATTGCCCATTTTTTGTCTATTGTCCCATTTTTCATGTTTTATGGCTCTAATTTATAAATGATAGCCTATATGTTATTCGGGTATATAAGTTATATAACTGCAAAGTTTCACCAAACTGGATTTTGGTGAAACAGTTATATAGCTTAGCTTCGCTAGTTTTTTAATTTTTTCAAGAGTACCAAACACAATTCACACACACAAACTTTCGCCTTTATAATATTAGTGTGATAATCACGTAGAAATTTATGTATGGCCACTGTAAACTCATTCAGCGAACACGAAAACAAATCGACTTGGTTTTAGCAATCGCATAACACATCACTAAAAGACTTGATTGATTCAAGCAGTACCGGTCTAGCAAGGCGGAAAAACAAGAATCGAAATCAACCAAAATATTTTTTGCTCGCCGCTAAATTAAATAAAAAAATTGTAGAATTAAGTCAGGAATAGAAAATTACTAGCCACTTCACGGGCGTGGATTCTAAATTTTGGGTCGTTTATTCGTGTTTAGTATATTACAATCTATTCAACAAACATTGCATACCATTATCCCGAGCAATTCGGGCCATTAACGAACTTCACATAAACCTTGATATATTTACATTTAAATTGAGAAAATTTGCAAAGTTATTGCTATTTATTTTATCTTATACCTAAAATAGTAAAGTCGTGTAGATAGTTTTAGTTTTATTTAGTTAAAGTTGTTTATTATTATTTTATACTAGCTGTGCCCCGCGCTTTTGACCGCGTTAGACTTTATAAATTATAGCCTATGCGTTAATCCAGGGTGTCAACTAACACCATACCAAATTTTATTAAAATCGCTCCAGCAGTTTAGACGTGAAGAAGTAACAAATATACACACTCACAAACTTTCGCCTTTATAATATTAGTATGATAAATACCTATATTATAAAGTTATAAAGGATCGCGGGAAGCCACTGGATGCGGGAAGCACAAGACCGGCCATTGTGGACATCCTTGGGGAGGTTGTTGTCCAGCAGTGGACAAAAGTCTTTCGGCAGATATGACGATGATGAAAGTTATATACTATTTTATTGCGTGCCAAATTTGGTTCTAACTTACAGGAGTATTCCAATAAAAAGCCTCAAATTTGACATAAAATGTCTTGAACTGGCAGGTATCTTAGAAGCATTCATATAGCGGTCGCAAATTAACTAAGAAATACAGCTTCTAATATACTAGTCGTGCCCCGCGGTTTTACCCGCGTTAAACTTAATAAAATAGCCTATGTGTTAATCTAAGGTGACTGCTACCTACATACTATTTTTTTTTCAAATCGCTCCAGCCATTTAGACATGAAGAAGTAACAAACATACACACTCACAAACTTTCGCCTTTGTAACATTAGTGTTATGAGAAATACAGATTTTGTTATATATAGATTACTTTGCGGTTCATGATGATCTAGCTGATTTCTTCTTGTGTCTCATAAATGATGAATGTACATTTTTTTTGCGTCAGTAAGTCTAAATCAATGACACACCACGAGATGATGAAGAAGTGTTGTCAATATTAATTATTTCTACAACAATGTATTCGAGACGAACAACAATGACACGAATATTTTAACGAAATAATGAGTCGCTGTGTTTTTCGAAATACTGAGAACAATACGACAATAACAACACATAATGACAATAAGTTAAATTTTTTATAAGTATAGGTAATAAAAGGCACGACCGTCATCTTTACACGCTCTCCAAATATCTTTTTAAGTTTATTAACATGACTTTTGGCTTTACAGTTTCACAAACTATTGAGGTCAGCGTGGGCTGAACCGTTTTACAATATGAAAATACAAACCCCGCTGGAGGGCAACATTTCATGTTCTAACCCATTTGTGGTTACTGGCATGGAGATGCAAGAGAGGGTAGTCGGTTGTTTTAAAGACGTTTTGTACACACGGCTACATATCAAGCTACACATTTCCAGTATAAGCTGTTCTCGCGTTGTATTCAATGAGAGGTCAGCTTATATTGGAAACTAGCTTTGCCCGCGACTACGTCCGCGTGTTAATTAGTTTATTTCATTTTTTTTTGTATTTTTTTGTAAAGTATTGTTTTTTACTAAAATAAATGTAGCCTAAGTTACTCCTTATTACATCAGCTACCTGCCAATAAAAGTCCCATCAAAATTGCTCCAGCCATTTCAGAGATTAGCCGGAACAAACAGACAGACAGACAGACAAAAATTGTAAAAAATGTTATTTTGGTGTATGTACCGTATATAAATTCATATTTATGTAGTAAAAACCGGTTATTTCAATATTAAAAACAGACACTACAATTTTATTTATTTGTATAGATGTTTAGCTTGATGTGTAACCGTGTGTACAACTGTTCTCTTCTTGAACGACTTGGTTAAGTTAGCTTAGAAACCTACTGGGTTTTCTGTCAGTGTTTCTCAGTAGATGCCATTGACCTATATGTATTCTACTAGACGCGCAATCCCATATTGAGAATTGGCTTACCAATAAGCAATTTTAGCCGCCGCACCCGCGCCCCTCACCTCGCGCGCCGGACTGGGACAGAGTTTTTATTCGAAACAGCGTGTCTAGTTATACATATAAGTCAATGGTAGCTGCCATGTATGCCCTGCATAGTAGGGTGAAAAAATTACGATTCCCCATAAATAATAATAATATCCTGGGACGTTAATCACACACGGTCATCTGATCCCAAACTAAGCAGAGCTTGGTAGTAGTAGGCGTGGTTGGTAGATGTTTTCCTTCCTTTCCACCTTGGGTCGTGGGTTCGATTCCCACCCAGGACAGATATTTGTGTACATGAACATGTCTGTTTGTCCCGAGTCTGGGTGTAATTATCAATATAAGTATGCATTCACAAAAGAAACGTGTACGTACCTATATCTGATTTCCATAGTACAAGCTCTGCTTAGTTTGGGATCAGATGGTCGTGTGTAAATAATGTCCCAGGATATTATTATGTTTAGTTCTTCAGCAATAAAGGATTGATAATAATATGTGTTAGACGCTTTATACAATGCATTTATTTTAGACATTGGTGATGTGCCAGTTTGATTGTATTATTTATGAATATGTTCTGTAAAGATTTTTATTGGTAGAGTTTCGATTGTTAGTCAGGTTTGAAATAACTGTTTGTGAACACAGTTAGTTGCCTTAGGTATATTTCAATCTAGTCGGGGTTTACTGTTAGAATATTTTAAGTTACTACTGGTTCTACCACTTGTATACAAGCGCAAATATACAAGATTAAAATAATATCCTGGGATTTTATACATACACGGCCATCTGACCCCAAACTAAGCAGAGCTTGTACTATGGAAACTGACTAACTGATATACTACATATACTACTTTTCTTTTGTAATAGATACACATATTTCGACATTTCCGTAGAATAAAGAAAATTTATGGAAAAATCATTTCAAGCTATTTGATTTGATAGAAAAATAATCAAATTGCTAGAAAAATTATGTCAAATGTTTTAGCTGATTTTGTACTAAACAAATTTCAAATCTGTCTCCTCTAAAGTAATGATTATGTAGAAGCAACTTTATTCTACTGATATGTCGACTTATAAAGATTTTAATTACACCCAGACTCAGGAGAAACAGACATCTGTTCATGCAGATAAATATATGTCCTGGGTGGGAATCGAACCCACGACCTGCATCGTGAAAGGCAAGGATTTATCAACCACGCCAACCGGCCCGTAAAATATTTACATTGATTAATTTACATAAATACTAGCTGTGCCCCGCGGTTTTACCCGCTTTAAACTTTTTAATTATAGCCTATGTGTTAATCCAGGGTGTTAGTTAACTCCATGCTAAATTTTATTAAAATCGCTCCAGCCGTTTAGACGCGAAGAAGTAACAAACATACACACTCACAAACTTTCACCTTTATAATATTAGTGTGATATAGCATTTATATATACACACATATTTATATACTCAAGTTGACGGTGGGTAATATCACTGCCCCATTTCCGTAAGGGGCGTAGAAGACGTCCTGAGGGAATATCTACCAGAGAACGGACAGTAGCGTTTTTCTGTGAACTATGACGTACCAACTGCCATTTTGAACCCGTCCGCTAAGCGTGGTGATTATGGCAGATCCCTTCATTCTTTAGGGAGGCTTTTGTCCAGCAGTGGAACTAATTAGGCTGACATGATGAACGCGGGTAAAACCGCGGGGCACAGCTAGTTGTAGCAATAGGCAGTACTTATGGTAAATAATTGGACTGACATTTAATGTGAATTCTCTTAGATAACGTCGAGGCCGTACTTAATGCCTTCAGATTAAATACCACTGTTTTTTGACTACATGTCATGTTCAAATCCTTAGTTATATTTATTTTTTTATATCTACGACAGGCCTGTTCCACTATAGACATAACAGACTATAATTAAAAACATCGAAGATTGACAAAGAAGTATACCTGGCCAGTGTGAATGGGACAACCGTAAAGGGAAGATCTTCCCGGGACACAGGGACAGTAATTGCCTTAGGTGTTATAATTATTATCATTTTTTAGGGTTCCGTAGCCAAATGGCAAAAAACGGAACCCTTATAGATTCGTCATGTCTGTCTGTCTGTCTGTCCGTCCGTATGTCACAGCCACTTTTTTCCAAAACTATAAGAGCTGTACTACTGAAACTTGGTAAGTAGATGTATTCTGTGAACCGCATTAAGATTTATACACAAAAATAGAAAAAGAACAATTATTTTGGGGGGTCGCCATACATACAACTGAAACTCATTTTTTTTTATTTCATCGTACCCATACACGTGGGGTGTCTATGGATAGGTCTTCAAAAATGATATTGAGGTTTCTAATATAATTTTTTTCTAAACTGAATAGTTTGCGCGAGAGACACCTCCAAAGTGGAAAAATGAGTGTCCCCCCCCCCCCCTCTAACTTCTAAAATAAGAGAACGATAAAACTAAAAAAAAAATATGATGTACATTACTATAGAAACTAACAACGAAAATTGGTTTGAACGGGATCTAGCAAGTAGTTTTTTTTAATACGTCATAAACCGCAGTTTGCTTTCATTTAATCAGCTGAAATACTTGCTGCTACGGAACCCTTCATGTGCGAGTCGGACTCGCACTTGGCCAGTTTTTTAAAGACAACGGTCGCACTAGTGAAAAGAATCCCCGGGACACAGGTATTGTACCGTCAATTGCGGGTGTTGTCTATAACAAAAAAATACTATAATAATAATTATAATACTTAAGCCAATTCATTGACTACACGTGTTTCGTGCCTCGCCTCTTCGTGTTACAGGTTCAAGTCCCGAGCCAGACCACTATTTGTGTGGCCATAAATAGTTGTTCGGAGTCTGGATGGAATTGGTATCTTAAAATAAAATAAAATAAAAAAGGTTTTTATTCACGTAGACTTTAAAAAAGCGCTTGTAAATAGTCAGAACATGTTTGTAGTATTATAGTTGTATACATTATTATTTCTAGTAACATAGATATTTAGGTACACATTGTATTGATAGTATTAAAACATTAATAAAATTTATTTTATAACAGCAATGATATTTAGCTAGCTCGTATCAAGTTATTGTCAAGGGATTATGTTTCAGTTTAATTATCTAGTTTAAGTCTAATATTTGTAATACATATTGGCCGTATCCGTCTATTATATGTTGTAAAGAACCCACACAGATTAGTTTCGCCAGTGCGGGTGTTGTCTTTAAAAAAAAATGCCTCGGTGTCCCGGGAATAAGTCCTGGGACACGAAATGGTAAGGCAAATGTCTTAACCGCTGCGCCACACGTGCCCTCACTGACGCTTAAGTATTAAAATTATAACAAAATAGACAGATCAACCAATAAATTTCAATACATTTTAGTATCAGCAAAATTATGATCGAAAACACGCATCTTTATAACACTTAAGGCAATGACTACAAACAAGTAGGTATAATTTTTGGGTTCCGTATCCAAAGGGTAAAACGGGACCCTATTACTAAGACTTCGCTGTCTGTCTGTCTGTCCGTCTGTCACCAGGCTGTAACTCATGAACCGTAATAGTTAGACGGCTGAAATTTTCACAGATGATGTATTTCTGTTGCCACTATAACAACAAATACTAAAAAATAAAATAAATATTTAAGGGGGCTCCCATACAACAAACGTGAATTTTTTGCTCGTTTTTATAGATAATGGTAAGGAACCCTTCGTGCGCGACTGCGACTCGCACTTGGCCGGTTTTTCATACTTAACGCTGCTTGTAGAGTACCATACCTCAAAAGGAAGAAAGGAAGCATTAAAAGGATCACCTAGTTCTCCGTATGTGTTTGTTTGTGTGAGGCCGTGTTCCTTGGGAACGCATTGAAATTAATCTCACATACTCAAGTTCACAGGAGATGTGAATAAATAAACCTGTATGTGAATACAAAATAAAAAGATATGGTCTATTTACGTCCCATATTTTGATCTGCGCATGAGACTTGCAACCTGTAGGGTGTTTACCGTTTATTTGAAATGAAGCCATGTCTCATACCATAAATAAATTAACATCTTTTTTTCGTAATGAGCTTGCACTATCGAATTGAATCCCTGTGTCGCGGGGTACTTTACAAACCTATAATTGACGGACACAAAGTACAGACGCCAGCACATCAAGCTACCCCAATTTGTCAAATTTACTCAATTGAAAGTGAACCTTATGCTTTTGTGATAAAGTTGAAAATCTATAAAATAAATTTGACAGATTGGGGTAGCTGGATGTGCTGGCGTCTGTACAACCAGAGGCAGAGCTACATTTATTTTTATTTATGTTTCGATGTTTTTCTTTTGTCTTCCTAAATATAATCTAAAATAATAAGCATTCGGACAACAGATCGAGCAGATAATTTGTTTGTTTACTAAATAATTACTGTAAGAGGACCAAATCCCATGTTCATGCCCGCGTGAGTATGTTTCGCCGGACCGTCTCAACTGGGCCGTGTTGAAACCGGTAGAAGATGAACCCACAGAATTTGTTTAGCTGGGTCTTCTTATTTGGGGCGCATTGGATCCGGTAAAGATAAAGATAAAGATAACGGTGGTAGCATTAAAGCGCGACCATCGTTATAAACACAAGGTCCGCCCTAATAATAATATTGAATTGGTACCTTAATATAGACAGAACCATTCAGACAATATGTAGTAAAATATAGCTAAAACTATAAATTTCGTTAATTAAACTTAAACATAATCTCTTTGAAAATAACTTAATACAAGCCAGCTAAATATCATTACTATTACCAAATAACTACTGTGTGGTGACGGCCTAAGAATATCACCACCCCCTCTCATCCCGTGGGGGGACGTAAAAGTCGCCCGAGGGAATATATACCAGAGAACGGGCAGCAGCGTTCTCCTGATTACCATATCCACCTTACTGCGATCGCCAACCCGTCTGCCAAGCGTGGCGATTATGGCAAATCCCCTCAAATGATGGACACAACCAAACCGCGGCCCCCAGTCCCCGGCAGCCCTGCTATTCCCAGCCGTGGTAACAGCCGTGGTTACGGCAGGGCAGGGGGTGCTAAGAATCCCCGGCAGATTCCGCGTTACCAACACCGACGACCTCTGGCCCTGGCAACATATAACACACGTACACTGCGGTCCGACGAGAAGATAACCGAACTGGAGGAAGAATTGAGCAGGTTACATTGGGATATTGTAGGATTATCTGAAGTCCGAAGAGAGGGGGAGGACTCGATAATACTGAAATCCGGAAACCTGCTCTATTACCGGGAGGGTGACCAAATATCCCAAGGTGGTGTCGGGTTCATAGTCCACAAGTCCCTCGTGAACAACCTAGTGAAAATCGAGAGTGTGTCGACGAGGGTTGCGTACCTTATACTCAGAATCACCAAGCGGTATTCGTTGAAGGTTATACAGGTATACGCACCCACTTCGACACACTCCGACGATGAAGTAGAGGTTATGTATGAGGACATATCCAGAGCCATACATACCTCTAACTCCTATTTCACTGTGGTCATGGGGGACTTTAACGCGAAGCTGGGCAAACGATTCGGTAATGAGCTGAGAGTGGGGCAATTTGGAACTGGAGACCGGAACCCCCGGAGCCAAATGTTGGCCGACTTCATGGAGAAGGAGGGACTCTTTATGATGAATTCCTTCTTCAGGAAGCCGGATCACCGCAAATGGACCTGGGTGAGCCCCGATGGTAAAACTAAAAATGAGATAGACTTTATCTTGTCGACGAGACGACAGATGTTCAATGACGTCTCCGTGATCAATGCGGTTAAAACCGGGAGCGATCACAGACTGGTCAGAGGCTCATTGAACCTGAATGTCAAACTCCAGAGGTCCCGACTGATAAAGTCTACGCTCCGACCTTTACCTATCCACGTCCAAAACCCCGAACCATTTCAGCTCGAACTGCAAAACCGTTTCGAATGCCTAGCAGACTGCGAGGAAGTGGACTCATACTATGACAGGCTCGTAGAAGCTGTCCATACGGCTGGGTCTAAGGTCTTCAAGGCCCGTCGTACAAACAGAACTAAAAAGATCTCTGACTTTACCCTGCAACTTATGGAAGATAGACGGAAAATGGTTCTGACATCCTCAGATGATGCTACCAGATATCGGCAGCTCAACAGACAGATCTCAAAGTCTTTGACTCGCGACACGCGGCAATTTAATACAATTAGTATTAAAGAGGCTATCGAGCGGAACAAAGGCTCTAAAGTGTTCGCAAGAGCTCTGTCTGTTGGACAGAGCCAACTGACGAAGCTGAAGACTGAGGATGGTAGAATCGTCACGTCTAAACCTGAGTTGCTGGGAGAGATCGAGAAGTTCTACGGACAGTTATATACGACAACACAGCCACCTGTCAAAAGTCATGCCTCAGATCCCAGAGCACGACTAACCCGACACTACACCGAAGACATCCCGGACGTCAGCCTGTAGTAGCCTCAAACAACTCAAGAACAATAAGGCGCCTGGTGATGATGGAGTTACAGCAGAGCTTCTGAAGGCGGGTGGTACACCAATCCTACGGGCCCTTCAGAAGTTATTTAACTCCGTCATACTAGATGGTCAAACGCCACAAGCATGGCACAGAAGTGTGGTGGTGCTCTTCTTCAAAAAGGGCGACAAGACCCTATTGAAGAATTATAGACCCATCACACTGCTGAGCCATGTTTACAAGTTGTTTTCGAGGGTCGTTACGAACCGTCTCGCTCGCAGGTTTGACGACTTCCAGCCTCCCGAACAAGCCGGTTTCCGAAAAGGCTTTAGCACCATAGACCACATACATACGCTGCGGCAAGTTAAACAGAAGACCTAAGAGTATAACAAGCCTCTGTGCTTAGCGTTTGTGGACTATGAGAAAGCCTTTGATTCTATCGAAACATGGGCCGTGCTGAGGTCTCTCATAAGGTGCCAAATTGACTACCGGTATATCGAGGTGATAAAGTGTTTGTATGAAAACGCCACTATGTCAGTGCGATTCCAGGACCAGATCTCGAAACCTATCCACTTGCAGCGAGGCGTGAGACAGGGAGATGTTATATCTCCGAAACTGTTCACCGCTGCATTGGAAGACGTCTTCAAGCTTCTGGACTGGAAAGGCTTTGGCATCAATGTCAATGGCGAGTACATCACTCACCTTCGATTTGCCGATGATATCGTAGTCATGGCTGAGACCATGGAAGACCTCGGTACAATGCTCGATGACCTCAGCAGAGTCTCTCAACAAGTGGGTCTGAAAATGAACATGGATAAGACGAAAATCATGTCAAACGTCCATGTTGCACCCACTCAATTGAAAGTTGGTGACTCTGCACTCGAAGTTGTAGAGAACTATATTTACCTAGGACAGACCATCCAACTAGGTAGGTCCAACTTCAAGAAGGAGGTCAATCGTAGAATCCAACTCGGCTGGGCAGCGTTCGGGAAGCTACGTAACATCTTCTCGTCCAAAATACCGCAGTGTCTCAAGTCGAAAGTCTTCGACCAGTGTGTGTTGCCAGTGATGACATACGGAACAGAGACGTGGTCGCTCACTATGGGCCTTATTAGAAGGCTCAAGGTCACCCAAAGAGCAATGGAGAGGGCTATGCTCGGAGTTTCCCTGCGGGATCGCATCAGAAATGTCGAAATCCGCAGGCGAACCAAAGTCACCGACATAGCCCGAAGAATTGCCAAGTTGAAGTGGCAGTGGGCAGGGCACATAGCTCGTAGAGCCGACGGCCGTTGGGGCAGAAAGGTTCTCGAGTGGCAACCACGAACCGGAAGACGCAGCGTGGGCAGGCCCCCTACAAGATGGACCGATGATCTTGTGCGGGTCGCTGGAAAATGCTGGATGCGAATAGCACAAGACCGGCAATTGTGGAGATCTTTGGGGGAGGCCTTTGTCCAGCAGTGGACGTCTTTCGGCTGATATGATGATGATGATTACCAAATAAATGTTTTCATTCTATACTTAAATATCTTTGTAACTAGAAATAATTATGTATACTTAACTATATTACTACAAACATGTTCTGACTATTTACAAGCGCATTTTTTTTAAGTCTACCCGTTTTATTTTATTTAAATTTTTATGAGTCTCACAAATAGTTGTCCTGTGCGGGAGTTGAAGCTGGCAATGAAGTGGCGAGGCGACTTTTTTTGCAACAAGTATACACTACATTGTTGTCCATTAACTGCTCTGCATAGCTCACGAGATGTGATTACGAAAATTTATGTTTTGTAAACAAGCGGCAAGTGTAATAAAACGGAAATCAATGTTTGATTTGCAGCTTCACGGCTGAGCGATTTGTAATACATTCGTTGTACAGACGCCAGCACATCCAGCTACCCCGATTTCTTTACCACATTAGGTTACTCCAACTTTATCACATGAGCATAAGGTTCACTTTCTATTGGGGAAATTTGACAGATTGGGGTAGCTTGATGTGCTGGCGTCTGTACCTACATATGTACAAATTTATTGTAATTAGTATTAGTTGCAATTCAAGTTGTTGTGGTTAGTAAATGTTGGTCTTTCACGCCGCAGGTCGTGGGTTCGATTCCCAGCCAGGACAGATATCTGTGTGCATGAGCATTTCTGTTTGTCCTGAGTCGAGTGTATTTTTTTTTCTTTTGTTTTGTTAAAAGACTACGCCGGGTTCTTTACAAACATATAATAGACGGACACAAATTACATCCTGACTCAGAACAAGATCTATTTATGGGTCACACAAATAGTAGTCCGGCGCGGGTCTCGAACCCGCGACACGAAGCGGCGAGGCGACCATCCTAGCCGCTGCGCCACACGCGCAGTCATCTTTTGAATTATCTATATAGGTATGTATTTACAAAAGAAAAGTAGTATCTATACATATAATAAAATCGTAGGAAAATCAAAACTGTACATTGAATACTTTTTTAAAAGGATACTTAGGTCGTGATCTACGTTCGATATTGAAGCCAAAAATATAGTTTTTAGAATTTTTGTCTGTATGTATGTCCGGGATAAACTCAAAAAGTATTGCATGGATTAACTTCAATTTTTGCATGAATATTACTAAGAAGTCGGGTCAACATATAGGCTACATATTATTACGCTATCACCTACGGGGGGGGGGGGGGGGGGGGAGCTATGATGATTTATAAAATTTAACGCGGGCACAGCCAGTATGTAATATATCAGTTATATAGTAGAAGCTCTGCTAAGTTTGGGATTAGAATAGTAGTTTGATTATTTTTGTTTTTAATTTAGAAGTACATTGACTACTGAATTAGGTATTAAGTGCCTGTAATGGTAGTTTATGTGTGTTTAAATAAATAAATAATATCTAAATTTGGTTTTTATGAAATGTGGATGTACATGTGTGTTTATGGAAGGGGAATACCCCTTCCATAAACACACATACACAACCGCGTACACATTTATTTTGTTTTATTGTTTTCCTTTCTAAAGGGCAATTTATATTTAAAGTATGTAAATGTTAAGGCGACCTTGCTATTCATTTGTTGATTACGGCCTCTGTGAGGAGTCCTGGTGACCTGTATTACAGGTTCTACTACCTGCAACAGGTATCCACAACGCATAATGTGTGCATAGCTGGGATAGCTATGTTTGTCGGTTGACGGTCACCGTAGCCTAGTCGGTAGTGCTCCTGCCTACGAAGCTAGTGGTCCTGGGTTCGAATCCCGGTAAGTGCAAATATTTGTGTAATGAGCACGAATATTTCTTCCTGAGTCATGGATGTTTTCTATGTATATAAGTATTTATCTATCTATATAAGTATGTATATCGTCGCCTGGTACCCATAGTACAAGCTTTGCTTAGTTTGGGGCTATGATGATTTGTGTGACATTGTCCCGAGATATTATTATTATGATTATTGTTCTTATTTTCTGTTTGTGGAAAGTTGTGATATATAAATAAAGACATCGCCCGCACTAGGGAATATATGCCCTGTGTCGCGAAGTACTTTACAAACATATAATAGACGGACACAAATTACATCCAGAGTCAGTACAACTAATTATGGGTCACACAACTAGTTGTCCTGGCGTGGGACTCGAAGCGGCGAGGCGACTCTCTTAGCCGCTGCGCCGCACGTGAAGTCAATATATTAGAAGCGTGCCTACCTAATTTTAATTTATTTGAGGACATCCAGTAGCTGTTACATCTACTTAAATCTAAAATGTTTTAATCAATATAATAATATATCCTGGGACATTATAGGTATACACACGGCAATCTGATCCCAAACTAAGCGGAGCTTGTACATACCTATACTACATTTCCTTTGTAAATACATACTTATATCGATAGATAACTACACCCAGACTTAGGACAAACAGACATGTTCATGCACACAAGTATCTGTCCTGAATGGGAATCGAACCCACGACCTCCAGCATGAAAAGCAAAAGTTTATTTTATTTATTTAAGGACATCCAGTAGCTGTTACATCTACTTAAATCTAAAATGTTTTAATCGATACAGTAATATAATCTAAATGTACAGACGCCAGCACATCAAGCTATCCCAATCTGTCAAATTTGTCTAATTGAAAGTGAACCTTATGCTAATGTGATAAAGTTGAAAATCTATAAAAGATATTTGACAGATTGGGATAGCTGGATGTGCTGGCGTCTGTACAACCTCTAAAGGTGCCACTGCATGCACAATGACTTTGGTGAACAACACTGATAAAAAAAACTACCTAATGTAGACGTGAATAAAACTACATAATAAAGGAAAAATTACTTTCCAACATAACTCTTATCATGAGGACGAAACGTAAAATAGCGATAAGAACAAGAATTTTGAATTTCCGTCACGTACAATTACTACCGCATGCAGTAGGTATATTATAATCTTTTTAAAAAACAACAATTTTCCACACATTCTCAGGTATTTTATAATAGTTATACCCCACCGGTTTCACCCGCGTTTAAGTAGTTTTGACGTAAAAGAGTAACAAACATACTTGTATACATCTGTACTCACAAACTTTCGCCTTTATAATATTAGTGTGATAATATTGATGTTGTTAATATTGCTGATGGTTTGAATAGTTAAATATTCATTACAAATCGTTGCCTAAATTATAGGCAACTATTGTAACGATTATTAATTGCAATATAATAATTGGTCATTAAACTATAGTATCATAAGCAGTGACTAGTAACTTTATGTTTTTATACTATGATATGAGAGAGATAGTTATTTAATAGTCGAATACCAAATAAGTTACCAGCGCTAGAACAATAAAATGTTCTAGCTAATGCTGACGTGGGGCCATTTAAGGCTTGCACGGACAACAAGTGCATGTTTTTTATTTATTTTTCGTTTTATTGTTATTTTATATTTTTTTTCTCTGTGCAATGTTTTTAATTTTTTGAAGTTATACTTCTTTTGGCGCGATGGAGAAAAATGATAAGAGTGAATTTTTACGATGCGCGCGCACACCGACCGCGACACCAAAAAATTTAACAGCATGAAGTTAGTTGTAGGTGGTATGAAAGTGAATTTTTACGATGCGCATCGTAAAAATAACAGCATGACGTTAGTTCTAGGTGGTATGAAAATTGATAACTATGTTCAAGTTGTATATTAAGAAGTATAACTTCTAACGCGTGTACATAAGTACACACAAGTTTTTTTCTTATTCATCTTTTTCTTCTTCAAATATCCTATTTCCCGGTAAGTATATACTTTAGGTAAGAACTTACAAAATCCTAGAAACAATTACTATCTCATAAATCAAAACACAGCTTTCATTCGCTCAAAGAGCAGCCCGACTGGGGAAGTAGCTCCACCTGTGCGTGTGTACGTTTGTTACTCTTCACGTATAAACGGCTAGAGCGAATTTAATAAAAGGAGATTGACCATTTTTGTATGGATGTTGGACCAAGTGCTGCCCAACATTGAATCATAGTGCATAATGTTCCTTAGACTAATACTAGTCTGTAACCCAAAGCGCTTCAGAATCTATCCCAGGAGTATTGAGAAAAATACTCTTCTTTAGGTTTTATTGACGAAAAATCATAACTGTTGGTTATGATTTTTCGTTCGCTTATTTTTAAAATAAAAGACTGTATAATATAAAAAATGGATTATAATTACTATAAAAACACTTAGTTACGGATATTCATTCAAACAATCAATAATAATTATTTATTCGTTTTACAACATAATAAATAGTTCTCTATGTTAGGCCACATGTAAACATTAAAATATCTAATCAATCGTAATCCTCATCGTCGTCTATAATGATTCTGTCCAAAAACAAAGCAGGGCGCCTCACAACGTCTTGGTGTCTAGCCCACCCCAAAAACCAAACTAGGCAAACAACGTGGGCACAACTGCCGATCGTTCTTCGCCCGATAAAACATGAGCAGCAATAATGTTTAATGGAATCGAGCCCATGATTGTTCTCGTCAATTAAAATGTAGCAATGATATACTTTTGACGATGTATGTCTGCTCTTTATGTGCGCTCTAATTAGTTGCACATTGCTGGTTGGCATCGAAAAATCGGAGAGGTCGTTAAGGCGACCGTTATACTTTTGTATAATAAATGTCTCCGTGGTGCGTATATGCTCGCTGTAATAGCTAGGCGCAAGTTTTATTTGGTACGTTCCTACTGCAAAGAGAGTCAATTCCTCCGGTCTTAACATGGGAAATGAAGCAACATTATCTCCACCCACTGAAATGTTTTCGAAGTTGGCTCTGTTCCGGTTTAGCCTCCTTTGATCAATATACTCAGCTAAGTCATTGGCAACATTCAGCCGCTCTCTGGCTATATTGATAAATTAACGTGCATCGCCATTGTCTATAATATCAACATGGAAGGCATTAGTTATTGCTGCAGCGATTCGAAGGTCTGTATAAAAGTGGCTCATGGCCAGATTATAATATTCCTGACGAAAAATCTTAAAATCCCGTTTTAGCCGTCCATTTACTACCTCAACGGGCCACCGACAAATGGTGCATAACCGCGATTTATTGGTGTCGAGTGTGGTAAGTTGTGCGCCTCTTCTGGTCTGCGATTGTGGCATGATGCCGACATATCCGTGGCTTTCTAAAGACGCAATAGAGTCTCGAAAACCTCTGTCTAATATAAAAATATCACCTGGCTGTAACAGCCAATTAATGGTTCTATCCGGCCCATCTAACAGATTGTTTAAAATGGTTGCGTCATTTGTAGTCGCAGCATAGGGACCACAAACCTCAATAATGTGTCCATCGCATGTAACTAACAAAAATGGTTTTAGGAGGTTCCTGTACTTGTGCATGCTGTACGTGTCTTTCTGAAATGAGAAATTAGAACTCTTTTGTATGTACATATAGGTACCGTCACATATAACAACAGCTTCCTGGTTATTTGCAAACAATGCGGTAGGAACTGCTAGATTTCTTTCAACGATCTGCTCTCTAGAAATATGGTTGAATCCCAAGTGGTGAGGGACAAAATCACTATCCAGACACTCTCTAGCTATTTTCATTCTTCGTTCTAGATTTGGACGAGACATGTTGAAAAACGTGGCGAGTCGTTCATTGGATTCTCCAGTTCTCAATTTGGCAAGTATTATACCTAATGCAGTTCGTGGATTTTGACACCTTTGTGCTAAAAGTGGAGTTTGATTAAATAATCTTTCGAATTCATCTCGAGTCCGGCCTGTCCAATAATGCAATTCTTCATCATGCAGCGTATTAAGGTTCTCAAAATCGATAATTCGACTTCTGGGTTCTTTTAATAATTCTAACATTTCAAAAACTTGTTGGGGACTAAAATCAAAACAACGATTTGGTGCCGTAAAAAGAACATCCCAGGTGTTGTCTTCTAAATGCTCCTGACACACACGTGCGTATGAAGGAACATAATAATTATTATTAATAAGTAACTGCACTTTCAAACTCTTTGGTACTCGTCGACGAGTATTATTTGTGCAATTGTACACCATACAAGCATTTGACGTATTCGGGGCTCGGCAGTAATTTCCGGGAAGGTGAAATGTTACGTTTTGTCCTAGAATGTCTTCCTCCGTGGGCTGCCCTGCCACTGCTGGTAGATTTTCCACAGTCGGTGCATCTTCCACAGCAGGTGCATCTTCCACAGCAGGCGCATATTCCGCAGCAGGCATTGCAGGCAGCGACCCACGGCGAGCTCTTGTCCAACAGTTGTGGCAGAGGTATTCCTCATTATTGAATGTTATCTGTAACCAATTATAAAATGATAAACAAATAACCCACGGCATAACATGAATCTGAAATATAGTCGAATTATATTGTATACTCGAACCGGGCAGGTGACTCTTGAATAGGTATTCAAGAGCTTATAAGAGCAAACGTTCAGGTAACTATATTCAACGCGTTTTAAAATAATTCGTCGGGTAAGATCATTTCCCTGTAATAATATCTATCTCAACGTCACCGCGTATCTTCTACAAATCTACGATAGAAAATGCATGCAACTAGTGTTAACACAAAAAGTAGTTTTTAATTAAAATAATTAGGTACATACAAAACAACATTCAACCTATTTTAATCATCAATTAGGAACCGGCTTAGGAGGGATACGACATGACAGTGACTCTACGATTTCGGTGCGCAGGTAGCGGTCTACCGATAAGTGGACCGGTTTATTGGACATTTAGGGACCCATGACTGATAACGCGTGGACTATAACTATTTATATCAAATTCCTGTGCGGTTCCTTGTAGTTCTATCCAAGTGGAGTCTATATTTTATAGTAGGTATGTACCTACTTCTAAGTAGATATCTAAGAACGCATTTGTTATGATTTAAGTAATGTAAATAATAGTCTTAACTGTTGAGTTAATGATTTATTTTGTGTTATTATAATATAAATACTTAAATAAAAGTTAAGTACTTACCTCACGTGGTAGAGCTCGAATGATGTTTTGAAATGTATGTTGATGTTCGTTTTGAAGATCTCGAGTTAACATATATCTTCTGATTCGTTCCACAGAACGATCACAAAACAAACACACTCTGTAATGAGGTTGATACATCGTGTAGTCCAAACGAATAGCCGGGTCAACAGATGATGCAGATACGATAGTCCAAAAGTAATGCCGGGTTGTAAAAATATAAGGAGATAGATAAGCGCACAGTACACAACGGTTCAAGTCAAAGAGTGATGTTAGACTGCGATACAAACAATATGGCGCGCGCGCAAGCAGGTATACAGATTTCCAACGTGCGCGAAAGAGACAGACACATACCAAATCTGAATATGAGCAAGCGAGACTTTTGACTTCTCGCAACTCTCGCAGTAAGATAATAATATTATTTAACGTAGACGTTAAAAAAAAACAAAAGTTAAATCACAAAAGCTATAAGATAAGTTTTTAAGTACTGCATAACCCCGTGGATATTTTTTTTTTTTATTATTTTTTTTAAGCAGGTATACAGATTTCCAACGTGCGCGAAAGAGACAGACACATACCAAATCTGAATATGAGCAAGCGAGACTTTTGACTTCTCGCAACTCTCGCAGTAAGATAATAATATTATTTAACGTAGACGTTAAAAAAAAACAAAAGTTAAATCACAAAAGCTATAAGATAAGTTTTTAAGTACTGCATAACCCCGTGGATATTTTTTTTTTTTATTATTTTTTTTAAGCAGGTATACAGATTTCCAACGTGCGCGAAAGAGACAGACACATACCAAATCTGAATATGAGCAAGCGAGACTTTTGACTTCTCGCAACTCTCGCAGTAAGATAATAATATTATTTAACGTAGACGTTAAAAAAAAACAAAAGTTAAATCACAAAAGCTATAAGATAAGTTTTTAAGTACTGCATAACCCCGTGGATATTATTTTTTTTTATTATTTTTTTTTTATTTCTCTTCATGTAAGGAATAAAATAAAAATATTCCCATGTCTGGGCAGCATTTGGTCCAAATTGGTCAATCTCCTTTGGTATGGAGTTAGCTGACACCCCGGATTAACACATGTCTATCTATACATATAATAAAATCGTAGGAAAGTCAAAACTGTACATTGAATATTTTTTTTAAAGGATACTTGGGACGTGATCTACAATCGATATCGAAGCCAAAAATATAGTTTTTAGAATTTTTGTCTGTTTGTATGTATGTATATCCGGGCTACTACTGTACGGGGTTGACCCAACCTCTTAGTAATATTAATGCAAAATTTGAAGTAAATCCATGCAGTACTTTTTGAGTTTAGCCCGGATATACATACATACAAACAGACAAAAATTCTAAAAACTATATTTTTGGCTTCGATATCGATTGTAGACCACGCCCCAAATGTACAATTTTGACTTTCCTACGATTTTATTATATGTATAGATTACCAAATAAGGTAATTTTACAATTCACTATACTAATAACTGACAGATGTCAAATGTGATATATTAAATCTATACATACTATACATAGCCCTAACTCAAAGAGCAATCTGATTGGGGAAGTACCTGTCTTCACCTCACAGCGTGTCAAATTACTTGCTATATTGTTTTCCTGTATGTAAGGTTATTAGATCTCATTGTAAGGGGGGGATGAGTCAGTGCTGTATCAAAATTACCACTTTGGAAGTGTCTCTCGTGCAAAATATTCAGTATAGAGAAAAAAAATATATTACAAATCTCAATATATTATCATTTTTGAAGACCTTATCCATAGATAACCCGCATGTATGGGTTTGATGAAACAAAAATAAATTTGGGAGTATGGGGAACCCCCGAAATTTATTGTTTTTTTTTTCTATTTTTGTGTGAATCTGGTTCACAGTATACATCTAATTACGTGTCAACAGTATAGTTCTATAGTTTCAGAAAACAGTGGCTGTGACATACGTACGTACAGACAGACAACGAATCCATAAGGGTTCCGTTTTTTGCCATTTGGATACGGAACCCTAAAGATGAATGTTTGTCTGTATGTCCTTTATGGAAAACTACATTTGATCATGCAATGATCTTCAGTAAAGTGTTGCGCATGAGCCCACGAAAGATCATGCACTCAAAAAGGTACAGAACTAGATAAGCAAATAATATAGCCCTTCAGGCCCCTCGGACAAACTACGGGAAAAGTACTATACTCTATGAAGGAGCACAGCTTTACAATAAATTGCCTAAACATGTAAAAGACCAGAAGTCCATATATACCTTTAAAAAAGCTTTAAAAAAACAAATTTTTGAGGATTTAAAATAGTAAAACTTTTTCTTTCTGTAATTTCCACATGAACTGTCTCGTCGCCCTAACTTAACTTATTTAGAAATGTTGTTTTCTCATTTAAGTGAAATGTATTTCTTTTTGAGAAAATAAAGTTCTTAAACCTTAAGATTCTCAGTTGATACGAGCAATCCTAGACATTTTACGGGAGCGAAACCGCGGGGCACAGCTAGTTACTTATAAAATACATTCGAATGGCCTGTTGGTGTAGTGATTAGCGACCCCGACTACTAAGCCAGAGGTTGTGAGTTCGATCCCCAGCCAGGACAAATCTTTGTATGATGGGCAAGATTATTTTATTTGTGCCAGGGAGTAATTTGTATGTATTTAGAAATACGTAAGGTTTTTATCAGATTTCCGTTTGCCATGTTACACACGGCTACATATCAAGCTATACAATTCCAGTATAAGCTGACCTCTCATTGTATGGAAATCCTATACAACGCGAGATCAGCTTATACTGGAAATGTATAGCTTGATATGTAGATCAATTGTCCCAAAAGTTTTAAGCAATAGAACCCCTTGGTTCTACCGCGTTCCAGGTACCGATACTATTATTTTAGGCAGAACAATTACTATGAATTTTCTAGTTAAAGTCAGGTCTAATCGGGTGTTGCTCGGGTAATAATAATAATTTCCTGTAATTTTATTTACACACGGCCATCTGACCCCAAACTAAGCAAAGCTTGTACTATGGAAACCAGATTGATATACTACTTTTCTTTTGTAATAACATACTTATATAGATAAATACACCCAGACTTAGGACAAACAGATATGTTCATGCACACAAATATCTGTCCTAGTTGGAAATCAAACCCACGACCTCCGCGGCTCCGGCGTGAAAGGCAAGCATTTGCCAACCACGCCAACAGGCCCGTCCTACGTCCAAAATGTAGGCTGCGTATTTGATGAGGTGGGTAAAAAACAAATCCTTCGACCATTGATTTAGGTAATAACTAACTCCAATTATTTTTATCTTGATTTCACACAAAATCATTATAAGTATTTTTGTAAAACTACTAGCGGCCCGGTACGTGCTTCGCTACGTATAAGGCATAGTAAAAAAACAAGATTATTAAGTTCATTTGTTCAAACAAAAAATTATTTAAAATTGCTAAAAGATGTTGATTTTACACTTTTTCAAGCCTTTTCTTAAAATTTTCTCTACGTACAAACCTTCCCTGGACTTCCACGAATAATTCAAGACCAAAATTACCCAAATCGGTAAAGGCGTTGTTGAGTTATAACATTACAACGAAAAGTGGCATTGATTTATATATATATAGATAATTTAAGTTTTTATCGTATATTTCTTTAATGATCACTTTATCGTTAACATGGCAAATTCAATTAGCGTTTTATATTCGGAAAATATAAATAAAATAATTTCTAATACCATAAAAGTTAGATAATGAAGATTTGATTTTAAGACCGAAAGCAAAAAAATAAAACATGACCACTAAGACTTTTTTCTCTAATACATAAGAAGGTCTTACAATACATCCTCTTGAGAAAACACATATATCAGAATTAAGGAAAAAACTTCAATCAAATCTCACCTTGTAATTTTATTTAATAATATCCACAATGCAAAACACAGAAACACA
This sequence comes from Pseudoips prasinana, assembly GCA_951640165.1. NCBI lineage: Eukaryota > Metazoa > Arthropoda > Insecta > Lepidoptera > Nolidae > Pseudoips > Pseudoips prasinana. Next base: position 6,920,952 of record OX621259.1, on the reverse strand, counting down.
GCACAACCTAATAAAATATCACTATTCGGAATTCAAGAATCGATCGTAGTTAATAGGATTCAGTACATGCGCGTGCGCAACTGAGCGTGCGCTTCCTTTCACCGCGCGAATTACACTGGCCGCTTGAAAATTGTTCATTAAATACCATGCAATGTAAAGGTGCTTACAGATTTGCTTGATTTTCGTGGATGGACTGTCGCTTTAAACGGTGGCATTAGCATAATAACTCACAATTCGTTGGTGTTAATTATAATTAGGTAAGTACAGACTAACCGTGTTTCTATTCTGTTTTTTAGATAAAACTAATAAATTAATTTTGGTTATGACTAGCTGTGCCTCTCGGTTTTACCAGCGCTAAACTTTATAAATTATCACAGATCCGCCCCTGTAGGTGATAGCGTGATAATATGTAGCCTATATGTTGACCCAACCCCTTAGTAATATTCATGCAAAATTTGAATTATATCAATGCTGTACTTTTTGGATTTAGCCCGGACATGCATGTACACACAGCCAAACGGTAAAAAATTCTTAAAACTATATTATGGGCTTCGATATCGATTGTAGATTACGCCCCAAGTAACCTTTATAAAAAATATTCAATGTACAGTTTTGACTTTCCTACGATTTTATTATATGTATAGATAATTATAATCTGACGCAAGTGAAAAGACAGAATTAGGACCGAATGTATGTCAGTACATCATATACATGATTGTCTTAACTACTGCGCTACTCGTGCAGTCAAGTTTAGTTAGCTGCTAATAATGACATCCACATTCTTGGATCGGGTTATAATTTTTTTTGTCATTTGTATGGAAATAGAAAGGTCTATCTGAACTTTCAGAGACAAGATGAAGAGAGTCATCTCACCACATCGTGGCCTAGGTTCGATTCCCGTACAGGACAACTATTTGTGTGATCCTAGTTGTTCTGTGTCTGGGTGTGGTTTGATTCCCTGTCATATAATTGACAGGGAATCAAACCACAATGTAAAACAAGTTTGTAAAGTACCCCGCAACACAAGGTTTATTAAACAAATGCGGCATTGTCTATAAAAAAAAATTAACGCGTTGCTTTTAGACCATCTGTCTGTTTAGATACAAACCTACTAGCAGACTTACTGATAGATACAGTTAAATATGTAGACCGTCCAAAATAGACTTTTGAAAGTCTGATTCTTGAAATATGGCCAGGGAACATTTAAATTATTGGTTTTCAGAAAAATATAGACTAGTTATGATGCAACTGATAGATACATATCACAAAGACACGCTTTAAATTAATAATGCTCCCGCGTTTTTGTAACTAACTAGATTTATCTAGGACAGACCATCTAACTTGGTAAGTCCAATTTCGTGAAGGAGGTCAAGCGTAAAATCCAACTGATGAGCAGCGTTCGGAAAACTACGTAAAATTTCCTCGTCCCAAAAACCCCAGTGTCTTAACTCTAAAGTCTTCAACCAGTGTGAGATCTTTATGCAGGCCTTTGTTCAGCTGTGGACAGCTTTCCGCTGATATGCTCATGGCTCTGATAAATTTGTGACTGTTCCACGACGCCGAAAACTTTCAACGAATATTGAATCAATCTGTAAACACCTTAACATATAGTGACGTTTGGGGTGAATTGGTTGGTTATTTACATTCAGTGTGATGGATGATAGATCATTTATTCACTACGCGTTGTTTTTTTTTGTCAATACGGGTTTTATTCCTACAGGTACAGGATTTCCCTTGAGTCAGGAGTTACTCAACGGCTTTAGGCCTACAACTTTTGTATGATGACTCCAGCTGAGACAGAAATAAGAGAGGACGGGCATAGCGTTCATTCGCTCAAAGAGCAGCCCGACTGGGGAAGTACCTCCACCTTACAGAAGACTTTCCGTAATAATAACATTAATAATTTTAATATTGTGTTTCCGAGTGTGATGTAAGGTCGCCAGAGATCAATGGGGTGGGAGGAAGGGTCAGCAACACTTGTTCGCTGACTCTTAAAGGCCGGCAACGCACCCGCGACTCCTCTAGTGACGCGAGTGTCCATGGGCGGCGGTGATCACTTACCATCAGATGATCCACTTGCTCGCTTGTCGCCCTCTGATATATATAAATAAAAAAAAGTTTAACATTCCGCGTGATGTTTTTTTAAAAAAACATTACCGCTAATGCTAAGGTACTTTAAGGCTAATGGTACTTTACAAACATACTATTGACGAGCACAAATTACATCCAGTTTCATTATTTGATTTTAATTTTAAATTGTAGCCAATTGTAGCCTAAGGCTAGAACTATTCATTTCTAACTCCTCCGTTTTTCTTTCTGATTAAATTCGTGGCGGGATCCAAGACAGTTAAAGCGATTCCCCGGGACATGCCTGAGCCTCACCGCTCAGTGTCATTTGATTGTGTACCACTATTGATCCTGGCTTACAGGAGTTGCAGTGTTGGGTAGGAGGGAGGGACTAGTCCCGTTGTAACCTAAGGCTAAGTTATGATGATGATATGGTAAAGTCCATACCAAATTTTATTAAAATCCCTCCAGCCGTTTAGACGTGAAGAAGTGACAAACATACACAGTCACACACTCACAAACTTTCGCCTTAATAATATTAGTGTGATTACACCCAGACTCAGGAGAAACAGACATGCTCATGAACACAAATATCTGTCCCGGTTGGGAATCGAACCCATGACCTGTGGCGTTAAAGACAAGTATCTAACAACCACGCCAAACGTCGCGTCGTCATACATAAACATATAGGTACCCAGTATGCTGCGCATAGTCGGTTTATTTAGTCTAATTACTTATATATTTTCCTGTTTTTTTATATTTACAAATTATGTTTTTCATTCATTACGCAAATCAGTTATTGTTCATAGGTATGTGTCATTGGAAACTAAAAGTTATTTTGTGGTTAAATCAAAATATTGTCATATTTTTCCCGGCGCTTTTACTCTTAGGATTAGCATATTTTTAGCACAGAGACTAACTAAGCTTTTCCATCTTACTTATCGAATAGGCAGTGGTTACCCTTGTGCCAAGAGTTGTTCAATCCGCCCATTAGGCCTCTGACATGGCTTAACGACTGTTGCCTATTGACTACAACCGGGACCGACATCATAACGTGCCCTCCGAAGCACGGATTCGCTCAGAAATTAAACCACTTTGGCGGCCACCCATCTATGGACTGACCGTCAGCCTAGTTGCTTAACCTGGCCAATCACTTACGGACCAGTGAGAGCATCTAGCTATGAGCCATGCAACGTGGCAATACTGCCATTCTAGTCCAGCTTTATATAACAGCAACGGTAACGGGCCAGTGGGTCACCTGATGGTAAGTGATCACCGCCGCCCATGGACACTCGCAACACCAGAGGACCCGCAAGTGCGTTGAACGGAATAGGCAGCTCGCTTCTTGAAGGTTGCCATGTCATACCGGATTGGAAATACCTGCATAGTTAATTCTGTTCTGGGCATGATTCGATTCGATTTTGAGCTATTGAATTATCTAGATTTTTGGTTATTTTTACATTAAGCTTACAGGCTAGGAGGCGTTCACTGCAAGTCGCCTACGCATTAAATGTGCAACGGGGGCTTCATCCCCCGGGAGGAGCCTATTTTAAGACGCATGGGTGCAACGGTAGTGTTCCGGATGGCGATCGTTTCGAGTTCCCGGAGCCATCACTATAAGCATCTAGAGGCTAGGCTGCCGTTGGTTTAGTGGGTAACCCTGTGGACTTCCACATACCCCGCCGTCTACCCAAACGGCGGCGACTTATAATGGGTTTCAAACAGGAAAAAAAAAAATAGGAGGCGTTCACTTATTCTACACCGCAGTATAGACGGGAGCGTAGACCAAGCCTAGCAATTAAAACTATAAACTAAGTACCCCCTTTAGGGTTAGAACCTCGACTATGGGCGTAAAGGTCATGGGAAGCGTGACGTGACAGTGACGCGAGTTCGATGATTTTTGTTCAACTAAAAAGTGCTCAACGTACATATAAAATTTCGTAGAAAGTAAATTGTAACAACCGTTTCGTTGCAACAGGATAAACGTAAATCGATGTATCGATATGTGGATTTTTGTCCGCTCCATGGAAATCCCAGTTGCTGAGGACTTTACCAAATCGAGAGAGCCCTTTATAAGATTTATGTAAAGGAATTTTTACTTTCTAATTTTACACCTTTACCAAATATGTTCACAATTTTCGGACTCCATACAAGATGGACCGATGATCTTGTGATGGCCGCTGGAAGCCGCTGGGTGCGGGTAGCACGATACCGGCAATTTGGAGATCTTTGGGGTTGGCTTACATCAATGATCGTCTTTCGGCTGAAATTATGATTATCAGGATACTATTTTATATTCTGTAAAATATCTAAATGTGACAGCTGCCTGATGAAGCCCATAGTACAAACGCCAGCACATCAATCTGTCAAATTTCCCCAATCGAAAGTAAACCTTATGCTTTTGTGATAAAGTAAAAACTCTAGTCTGTACATAGCACATAGGATAGGTAGTGGTGTATATGGTGGAATCGCTTTTTAATAGGATCGATCTAATTAGGTAGGCATACATTCTGAATCTCCACGAACCGGAAAATGGTATGGCATTCTTCCATTACACTAATATTATAAAGGTGAAAGTTTGTGACTGTGTGGAGTGTATATCTTTGTTATTTCTTCACGTCTAAACGGCTGGAGCGATTTTAATAAAATTTGGTATAAAGTTAACTGACACCCTGGATTAACATGTACCTAGGCTATAATTTATAAAGTTTAATGCGGGTAAAACCGCTACGCACAGCTAGTTGTTTATATAAGTAGTAGATACGAACAAACACCCATAATGCTATCCTTATTATTAGGTACATAAACACAGCATTGAGTCTCCTAGTGACAACGTGTAAAAATTCAATATGGCGCTTTTCTGTGACATGTATGAAAATACAAATTTTACAGCGAGATGCTCTCACCGGTCTGTAAGTGGTGGGCGTGGTTAACCAACTTACGGCTTACGGTCAGACCATAGCCATTTAGCCATGTCAGAGGCCTAATGGGCGGCTTGAATAACTATATGTTTCTTTGTGGCTTTCTTCTCCGGGTCGTCCACCTAGGTAGCTAGAGAAAGCCGCAGGTTAGCTAGGGTAGGCTCCTCAGCGGCGAGGATCGCTTTGGCCCCTTAACGCGTCATCGGTGATCCCGTGCAACTGATCACACCCTCTCTTAGAATTCTGTCCTTTTGCTTCAGCGGCCCCCTGAGCTGTGGCCCCAGCCCCAAAAGGGTATTAGTCGTTTAATTTAAGCTACTGGTTAAGAGCCTTCTGCGCTAGCCAAATGCTCATTGCCTTAAATTCTTTAATTTTAATATTTTACAACTAAATTTCAAAATAATAGATTAGTAACTTGTTATTAATTTTAGGATTTAAGAAAATATATCTGATAAAACAGACCGCACGGACGGACTAATTAATTTTTTGTAATTTTTATACTGTATTCGACTATGTTTATGTACTGCATTGTGAACTTGACAAGTACAAGTGTATGTTAATACCCAAGTGCTGAATAAATTTCATTATTTTATTATTTCTATGACACAAGGGTAACCACTGCCCATACGATAAGTAAGTGATAAAATTGCCGGAACAGAAAGAATAACAGGGCTACCCCGTTACATCCCGTGGGTGTCGTAACAGGTGACTAAGGGCCAGCGCAGACAGAGAGGAGCGCAGCGAAGAGGATTAAGGCACTAGAAAATCAACTTCAAAATTATTAAAATAAAGTGCATGTATGCTTGAGCATTATAATGCGCGAGACTGCGCGAGCATTTTGTCAGGTTCAAGCATATATGCACTTTATTCCTACAGCTCTAAAGTTGATTTTCTAGTGCCTTAATAAAATCCACTCCGCTGCGCTCCTCTCTGTCTGCGCTGACCCTAAGGGGTACACCAGGTCGTCGTGCAACAGCGTCACCTGTGTACTATACCTAACTGCGGTCACCAACCCGCATGCCAAGCGCGGTACAAATTTGGTTCTTAGTGGCTTTTTGCAGGCATTGCAAGTTAAATGATTAAATTAGGAATAAATGTCCTTTATCTCAATTACGTTATTAATTGTATCTGATTATACAATTCTTAGAGTCGTAAGATCTGTGATGAAGCCTGGCTCGGAGTACTTGCTGATAGGAGACAGAAGCGACATGAAAGCGGCTCGGCACCAACCACCGCAAACTTCTCTTGTCAGGCCTGCGGCAGGCTATGTCGCTCTCGCATCGGTTTGTTTAGCCACCAAAAGAATGTCTCTCAGACAATGCGCCGTATATCGTCTGTAACAGACGCAAAGGCCATATACAACATGTAACTTAATTAACGCACATCCTGAAAATAGTTTGTTCACAATCGTTAACTGAATCTATTTATATCATTTTTAATATAGGTTTACTTTTTTTTCCAAAATAATTATAACTACGGAAATTATTGTCATATTAACCCTGTACAGTAAAAACCAATTGAAATGGATCGTAAGTCAAAGTAATAAGACTTATAAATCGCAGTTTTATTAGTATTCATACAAATTCCATCATTCAATACAAAATAAAGAAAAATAAACTTTATTCCAAGAAACTAATTTTGTAAATAACTACCTATGCACATACATGTTAAATTAAAAATTCAGTGTATGTATTATGATTACAACATAATATTCTAATTGGGGTTGTTGTATATATATTTTCTAGTGATATAAATATTAGGAATAAAAGGTTGTCTCTATATAATGCAACGATAAACACTATAATTAACAATTGTCTAAATATACGTCTAGAGCATAAATTATAGGTACCTACTAAATCTAAAATCATCACCCCATCTCATCCCGTGGGGAGCGAAGAAGTCGAGTGATTATGGCACGGGAAGTGCCAAGATGATTCTTGGGAGAGTTTTGTACAGAAGTGGACTTCTTTCAGCTGTAATGATGATGAGGATAAAGTGCTAGTGACCAAATTGACACGTTTATTCGGAGACTTAAATGATGTTGTTAACCCCCAAATGCATTTGAAAAAAAATCAATTCATTCTTATTTTTGTGTGAAAGATTTTAATACAATTTAGATCTATCATAGCAAATTTGCACAATGGAACAAATGCTTATGATCTTTTAGAACAGAACATGTGTTTTAGCACCTGAATATACTGCTAGTGAACAAATAGTAAGTAACGTCAGACCATTCTTCAATGCCAGACGACATAATTACTTTCCCACGAAGCGGCACACGGCGAGCAACGCGCTTGCCACTGATATAGGCATTGAAATATATATGTTACCGGCCAAACCCGATTTCAGGACAAACTAGTTTGGCCTAGGATAAACTAGTTCTTCTTATAAGCGATAGGTTTAACTAGTATGGCTTAGTCCAAACTAATTTGTCCTAAGCCCGATAGGATAAACCAGTTCAGCCTAGGCCAAACTAGTTGATCCTGATACAAATACGTACACTCTAGGATAAACTAGTACGGCCTGGTATAAATAATATAGTATATCTAGAAAGTCAAAATAAATGAAAATCTTTCTGACATTACAAATATTCTTTCAGAAGGAAATATTGTAATCGGGACTCCAAGTAAAACTTTATTATCTCCATTGCCACATCCATAGATAATTGCTAATACAAACAATCATACTATAATAAATAATAAGTCTTTTTTGAATAGAAGCAATAATCATATCTCAAATTTTTTTCCAATTATGGAGTATTTTATTCAGTTTATCTATTTATTTTGACTTTCTAGATATACTATAATATTTATACCAAGCCTACTAGCTTATCCTAGAGTGTTCGTATTTATAGCAGGATCAACTAGTTTGGCCTAGGCTAAACTGGTTTATCCTATCGGGCTTAGGACAAATTAGTTTGGACTAGGCTTTACTAGTTAATCCTATCGCTTATAGGAAGAACTAGTTTATCCTAGGCCAAACTAGTTTGTCCTGAAATCGGGTTTGGCCGGTAACATATATCATCATATCAGCCGAAAGAAGTCCACTGCTGGACAAAGGCCACCCCAAAGATCTCCACAATTGCCGGTCTTGCGCTATTCACATCCAGCTGTTTCCTGCGACCCGTACAAGATCATCGGTCCATCTTGTAGGGGGCCTGCCCACGCTGCGTCTTCCGGTTCGTGGTCGCCACTCAAGAACCTTTCTGCCCCAACGGCCATCGGTTCTACGAGCTATGTGCCCTGCCCACTGTCACTTCAGTTTTGCAATTCTTCGGGCTATGTCGGTGACTTTGGTTCGCCTGCGGATTTCGACATTTCTGATTCCCGCAGGGAAACTCCGAGCATAGCCCTCTCCATTGCTCTTTGGGTGACCTTGAGCCTTCTCATAAGGCCCATAGTGAGCGACCACGTCTCTGTTCCGTAAGTCATCACTTGCAATACACACTGGTCGAAGACTTTCGACTTGAGACACTGCGGTATTTTAGACGAGAAGATGTTACGTAGCTTCCCGAACGCTGCCCAGCCGAGTTGGATTCTACGATTGACCTCCTTCTCGAAGTTGGACCTACCTAGTTGGATGGTCTGTCCTAGGTAAATATAGTTCTCTACAACTTGGAGTGCAGAGTCACCAACTTTCAATTGAGTGGGTGCAACATGGACGTTCGACATGATTTTCGTCTTATCCATGTTCATTTTCAGACCCACTTGTTGAGAGACTCTGCTGAGGTCATCGAGCATTGTACCGAGGTCTTCCATGGTCTCAGCCATGACTACTATATTATCATCGGCAAATCGAAGGTGAGTGATGTACTCGCCATTAACATTGATGCCAAAGCCTTTCCAGTCCAGAAGCTTGAAGAAATCTTCCAATGCAGCGGTGAACAGTTTCGGAGATATAACATCTCCCTGTCTCACGCCTCGCTGCAAGTGGATAGGTTTCGAGTTCTGGTCCTGGAGTCGCACTGATATAGTGGCGTTTTCATACAAGCACTTTATCACCTCGATATACCGGTAGTCGATTTGGCACCTTATGAGAGACCTCAGCACGGCCCATGTTTCGATAGAATCAAAGGCTTTCTCATAGTCCACAAACGCTAAGCACAGTGTCTTGTTATACTCTTCGGTCTTCTGTATAACTTGCCGCAGCGTATGTATGTGGTCTATGGTGCTAAAGCCTTTTCGGAAACCGGCTTGTTCGGGAGGCTGGAAGTCGTCAAACCTGCGCGCGAGACGGTTCGTAATGACCCTCGAAAACAACTTGTAAACATGGCTGAGCAGTGTGATGGGTCTATAATTCTTCAATAGGGTTTTGTCGCCATTTTTGAAGAAGAGTACCACCACACTCCTGTGCCATGCTTGTGGCGTTTGACCATCCAGTATGACGGAGTTAAATAACCTCTGAAGGGCCCGTAGGATTGGTGTACCACCCGCCTTCAGAAGCTCAGCTGTAACTCCATCATCAGGCGCTTTGTTGTTCTTGAGTTGTCTGAGAGCCATTCTAATCTCGTTCAGGCTGACGTCCGGGATGTCTTCGGTGTAATGTCGGGTTAGTCGTGCTCTTGTATCTGAGGCATGACTTTTGACAGGTGGCTGTGTTGTCGTGTATAACTGTCCGTAGAACTTCTCGTTCTCTCCCAGCAACTCAGGTTTAAACGTGACGATTCTACCATCCTCAGTCTTCAGCTTCGTCAGTTGGCTCTGTCCAACAGACAGAGCTCTTACGAACACTTTGGAGCCTTTGTTCCGCTCGATGGCCTCTTTAATACTATTTGTATTAAATTGACGCGTGTCGCGAGTCAAAGACTTTGAGATCTGTCTGTTGAGCGGCCGATATCTGGTAGCATCATCTGAGGATGTCAGAACCATTTTCCGTCTTTCTTCCATAAGTTGCAGGGTAAAGTCAGAGATCTTTTTAGTTCTGTTTGTACGACGGGCCTTGAAGACCTTAGACCCAGCCGTATGGACAGCTTCTACGAGCCTGTCATAGTATGAGTCCACTTCCTCGAAGTCTGCTAGGCATTCGAAACGGTTTTGGAGTTTGAGCTGAAATGGTTCGGGGTTTTGGACGTGGATAGTTAAAGGTCGGAGCGTAGACTTTATCAGTGGGGATCTCTGGAGTTTGACATTAAGGTTCAATGAGCCTCTGACCAGTCTGTGATCGCTCCCGGTTTTAACCACATTGATCACGGAGACATCATTGAACATCTGTCGTCTCGTCGACAAGATAAAGTCTATCTCATTCTTAGTTTTACCATCGGGACTCACCCAGGTCCATTTGCGGTGATCCGGCTTCCTGAAGAAGGAATTCATCATAAGTCCCTCCTTCTCCATGAAGTCGGCCAACATCTGGCCCCGGGGGTTCCGATCTCCAGTTCCGAATTGCCCCACTCTCAGCTCATTACCGAATCGTTTGCCCAGCTTCGCGTTAAAGTCCCCCATGACCACAGTGAAATAGCTGTTAGAGGTATGTATGGCTCTGGAGATGTTCTCATAACCTCGACTGCATCATCGGAGTGTGTCGAAGTTGGTGCGTATACCTGTATAACCTTCAACGAATACCGCTTGGAGATTCTGAGTATAAGGTACGCAACCCTCGTCGACACACTCTCGATTTTCACTAAGTTGTTCACGAGGGACTTGTGGACTATGAACCCGACACCAACTTGGGATAGTTGGTCACCCTCCCGGTAATAGAGCAGGTTTCCGGATTTCAGTATTATCGAGTCCTCCCCCTCTCTTCGGACTTCAAATAATCCTACAATATCCCAACGTAACCTGCTCAATTCTTCTTCCAGTTCTGTTATCTTCTCGTCGGACCGCAGTGTACGTGTGTTATACGTTGCCAGGGCCAGAGGTCGTCGGTTTTGGTAACATGGAATCTGCCGGGGATTCTTAGCACCGCCTTCCCTGCCGTAACCACGGCTGTTACCACGGCTGGGAATATCAGGGCTGCCGGGGACTGGGGGCCGCGGTTTTGTTGTGTCCATGATTTGGGAGGATATGCCTTAATCGCCACGCTTGGCAGGCGGGTTGGCGATCGCAGTAGGGTAGACATGGTACTCAGGAGAACGCTGCTGCCCGTTCTCTGGTATATATTCCCTCGGGACGACTTCTACGTCCCCCCACGGGATAAGAGGGGGTGGCGATATTCTTTGAGGCCGTCACCACACAGCCAATATTATTATATATTTATAACATATATAAATATATAATAATACTACCTGTGGCCCGCGGTTTTACCCGCGTTAAACTTTATAAATTATAGCCTATATGTTCATCAAAATCAAACACACTCACATACTCACAAAGTTTCGGCTTTATAATATTAGTTGATAATATATATCGTGGGTTTGATCCCCAGCACAAATCTATAAGTAATTAGCACGATTATTTATTGTGTCCTGGTCTAATTTATGTATTTATCTAGATGCTCATTGCTAGATGCTCTCACCGGTCCGCAAGTGATTGGCAAGGTTACGTTACTAGACTCGCGAACAGTCCATAGATGGGTGACCGCCAAAGTGGATTAATTTCTGAACGTCTCCGTGATGGGCACGTTAAGCTGTCGGTCCCGGTTGTAGCCATTGGACAAGTCATTAAGCCATGTCAGAGGCCTACACTTGGGTAACCAACAACTATAAGATAAGCAATGACATGTCAAGTCTGCAAACCCGTACTAGGCCAGGAGGGCTACCGGCTAAGGCGCCGAACCAGGGGATAGTGTTCGGCGTTCAAATAAATAAATGTTAAAAATTACTTAATCAATCGTTAAATCGCTTCCATGAGCACATGTGACGTCATAAATGGACCAGAATCGATTTTCAACGTCGAAGCCGATTTAACGATAGATTAAGTAATATTTAACCTTTATTTATTTGAACGCCGATCACTATCCCGATGTTCGGTGACTTAGCCGGTAGGCCACGAGGGTGGTGGATTAAGGCTCATGTCCTCTCCCACTGAGGAGGAGGCCTTTGCCCTGCATGTCGACGGCAATAATAATAAGAATAAATCTTTATTTCAGGCATAACCCATAATTCGTTAGTTTTGTGTTAGTAACCAGTTATGCTTACATGCTATATTAGTATAGTTAGTATTAAATTTACTAATTTATTAAACTAATTAGCACCTATAACCGTCTCCACCCAGTGCCTCTGGATGGGACAGTCGGGTCTACCAGCAATCATTTTCAGGATGCTGTTCCGAGTGCCATGTAGGCGCTGCAGTAGAGAAGCTGCTTTCTTACGCATGATAACGTGAAAGCCATCCGTACGAGAAATGGGCTGCAACATTATTTTGTGGCGAGCGGTGGGTCAGGGGATTGGAAAAATAACTAGTGTTTGCACAGGAACTTTTATTGGCGTCGACAGTGACAGTTGGTTCACCACTAAGATCACGGAACACACGTACGCAGAGTCCCGGCGACTAGCTCTCTGTTAGAGTCCACACTCCAGCCCGCACTGCCAAAGCTAAAGTCCAGACGTACACGGCACACTTCTCACCATGTAGGGAACACTTGGCACTGTTTACTGTCACTAACCACGTGATCTTGTTCAGTTTTCCGCTCTTATTTCTTCCTTACTGGTACTAGGGTTCGAAGCCCGAACGTGACAATAATATATGTATACAATTCACACAGATAATTTTGTAGCAATGGTCACTGATGCATATGACAAAAATGGCGTACAATAATTTCCACAAAAATTAAAAATAACATTTTCCAATTATATTGGGCAAGACAGTAACATTTTGATTGTGAAATAGTAAATAAATTTAATATAATTATCATCAATTTACGTATGTAGGTATTAACCCAAGAACCAACGAAAGCCAGACCTTCGTTTTATAAAAGCTGAAAGATTTTCTGTGGATGTACCCTATACAGGTAAGAACATGGCTAATATGGAGTTTGGGTTATGGTTACTTTGGCAGGTAACAGGTAGTAAATGTGTATAAAATAGTACCTAAAATTCGTTAGAGTATAAAGCTCAATTTTTTTATTTACTCTTTTGGATAGCTATAGAAATCTCGTCACTCATTGCCGAACACTTATGACGGTTGCTACCCCCTTCCTGACACACAAAATAATAAAAAAAAGTATATAAAATAAAATGAAATGAAATGAAATGAAATGAAACGAAATGAAATAAATTTAAATAAAATAACATAATTAAAATTTTATACAAAATTAAGCTAGCAATTTTATTTTTTTGTTCGTGTTCACCACTCGAGAACCGGACCGGAATAAGAACTGACAGCCAGTGGGGCAGAAAGCCCCAATGGCCGTCAGTTCTACATATTCTTTACATATTTATATAAGTATATATTATTGGTTATCCAACTTAATTTTTTTATATAAAAAAGTATCATCATGTCAGCCAAATCACATCTACTGCTGGACAAAAGCCTCCCCAAAGAATGGGGGGATATGCCATAATCGCCACGCTTGGCAGACGGGTTGGCGATCGTAATTTGATGGACATAGTTCACAGAAAACGCTGCTGCCCGTTCCGTAGGTATTCCCTCGGATGATTTCTACGCCCCCCATGGGATGAGACAGGGTATATGTGTTTCTTGAGGACCTATAAAAAACTGTTACCTCAATAGACGGACAGTTTTAATGGTTTTTACATCTACCCAGACACATTGAAAGGTCGCTATAGGTGCGAGCACGATTACGATCTTTTAAGATATCGTTCAGCTTTTATAAAATAACGCAGGTCGCCGTCTTGGGCTCTTATTTATTTTATTTAATAATTCTGGGGAGACTGGGTACAGTTGATACAATTTTGCTTTGAACGCTCGTAGCATGGCCATTTTGAGACATAACAAATAACAAAACACATAAAATGAGAGAATAGACTTTTGTCTTCAAATACATCTCAGAATTAGAGGCTCAACTGCCATATTTACTAGTGAGGAAGAGTTTAATAAAATGATGTGCCACTGTTTCAACCGTACCCATACCAGGAGCGGTTGAAACAGCGATGGGTGTCAGTTGAAACATGAACAAATAAGTAATAAAAATCAGTTTCTTTATACATAATCAACAAGAAATGGTTAAATTCTAGTACGACACCATTTCTATCAGTCTTAATAATTGTTTCGAACATAAAAAGAGCTCTTCTGCTCCGGTTTAAACTAACAAACTAACACGAATAAACAAAAATAACTAAAAAATCAACAATCAGTCTCAATAATTAATAATATAAGATTTCCATATCTCAAATTATCTGTAGGAACAAAAACAAGCTGAACAGCAGCTGCAATACAAAAAAAAAACATTTGTTAAACTTAACAATTTTTTTTAAAGTAAAATATAGATCCTAATCAGATTCGTCGCAATTGTGGCAAACATAATATCGCCCACCATCTGTACATTCTAAGTGAGACCACATTTTACAGCCTCCTTGACATCGTACCCATTTTTCTCCGGATCTACTGTCCGTGAACGCTCCCACACATATGAGGCAAAAATATTCATCTTCTTCCGATGAAGCTGGTGAATCGGCCTTCTTCTTCTTTGCTTTACCTTTAGACTTCTTCGCTGTAGTATCTTCAAGTATTTTCTTCTTTATCTGCTTAGATTTTTGTCGTTTCTGTCTATCTTCATGTTCTTTTCTTATAGCTTCTTTTTCCGGAGTGTCTGTGTAAATAGTAGACTTTTTTGTGTTACGAGCTTTATTTGTTGTTTTCCGGGGGGCAGCTTTTGGATATGGCCGTATTATTTCAGGTGTAAACACAGGTTGTTTGCTTGTAGACGGCTGCGGTGATGATTGTTGAAGACTGACGTAACTTTGGCTAGAAGGCAACCTCAGAGCAGCAGTAGCATCTCTAGGAGAAATATTTGATTCCGGTTGTATAGCTGTGTCTTGTAACTGATGACGTACACCTGCACAACTTTGTGTGGGCGGCGTCGTTAAATCTTCAAAGTTTTGTGGGATATTAGTCTCTGTATTCTGTATCGGGGCTACGTGTTGTGGCACGTTTTCAGACATAGAAGCTTCGTTCAACAAGGAAGGTGACAGCGGTGGCGTCTCCTCGTCAGGTGCTAGAACAACTATTTCTTCCGGTGCAAGTGCGATTACCTCCACTGGTGCAAGTGTAACCACGTCTTCTACCGCATCATTCGGGTTTGGCCTGTCCGTTACGAATGACGGAGCAAAATCCAGATCTTGAAACAAATTCCGGTTGAAAGGGTATATTCCAGTCTTACGGAACCCAGCCTGAATATTCGACTGTGTCAGGGCAAGTGGCATTGCAGTTTTTATCATTCCAGGGATATCATAAATGGACATAGTTTTTCCAGGATTATTGCGCATCCAGGCATCAGCGGTAGAGTTTATAGCTTTTTTTAACGGGCCGTAAACAGATCGATCTAAAGGCTGCAACTTGTGCGAGCAGTGGGGTGGAAATGAAAGTAAAACGATACCGTTTTCTTTGCAGAAATCCAGAGAATTTATGTGGACGTGGGAAGAATGATTGTCTAGAACAAGCAGTACTTTATGGGATGTAGAGGCATTTGAATGTTTCTTGAAATGTTTCAGAAACTCAACAAATAGTTCGTCTTGCATCCAGCCTGATGGGTTGGCAGTTCCAATAGAACCCACTGGACCATCTCTAATAAAATGATCTTGGTATCGAACCCTTGGAAACACAAACATTGGGGGAATCGCATTGCCCAACGCGTTTGCCGCAAAGGCTAGTGTGACTAACGTCCCACGTTCGGCAGAGGTGACAGCTCCTACCTGTCGTGTTCCACGCTTTGCCACAACTCTGTCGGGCTTTTGTACAGTTGTTACGCCCGTCTCGTCAACATTGTAGATGTCTTGTGGTTCAAAGTTGTCACGGTCAAGGACAACTTGCAAGTGATCGTAAAAAGCATCCACGTTGGTCTTGTTAAAACTTGTTGCCCTGGAGAGACTGGTTGCCTGAGCTGTGCGCACCGACAATTCCACATTTCTTCTCATAAAAGAGCGAAACCACTCTTCTCCGGCAACCTGATTTTCGTTCCACGTAGGAGGTGTGTTTAAATTATATTTGACAGCGAGCTGGAATGCTAATTTTCTTACTTCCTTGACAGATAGACCAAAGTAAATATCCGCACAGCGGATCAAATATTTTGACAGTTTAAATTCCTGGTAAGGGGTAAATACTCGGTTGTGGGCTACATACCCCATACTAACATCAGCCTGGTTACCTTCTTCGATCGCTGCATCTCTTTTTTTCTTGTATCGCAGAAGAGAAGAATGGTGAACTCCGTACATCTCTGCAGCTTTTCGTAAAGAAGTCCCTTTTTTGACTTCTTCATACGCATTTTCGTACTGAGTTATATCACACTCGCCTCTTGAAGTTTTTTTATACGTTGTCTGGGCATCTAGAACGAAAAAAGCAACGGTTATCATTGTTTCAATCGTACCCACAATAATTGCTTCATCCGTCCCCATACCCCTCAACCGCTAATAAAACAAACATAGCGTCGAAACAAAACAACATAAACAAAAACGAATCACGGTTTTTGAACCTTCAAAATCTAACGATAAAACAGAAAATCACTCAAAATGCAAATGCTAATATTAACAAAGTAATTTGAAAAAGAAAACAATAGAAAATACTTACTTTTTGTCGAAAAAATATAATAGGGTCCCCTGGAAACGCACAGAGCGCGCGAAGTGCAACGCGTCACTGTGATTCATGTCCGGACTCGCCGGCCGCGTCTCTCTCCCCTTGTACCCCTCACCACACCGCTAATAGTTTACGAGTTATTAGCGATGGTTTAACCGTACCCTGCTGCAACCGTACCCAGTCTCCCCTACACACAAAACATACAATAAATAGACAAAAATACGAAGAGATTAATAGTACAAAGGTGCTGCTTATTTCGCAAGAAATTTCTTCCAGCAGACCCGCGACAGGAGAAATTTTGAAGAGCTATAATAATGTGTGTAGGTCTATAATACACTTCCATACTAATAATTGCATATATACTTAAATACATATAAATATTATATCCAATTTAGACTTAACAATAAACTAAATACTAATAGGAATAGGATGAAATTGAAAGATAGTGATTTTTCACTAGTCTTTTGAAAGTGTGAATAGTTTTACAGTTTTGTATATTTTTTTCACAGACTAACTGCATGAACAGTAAAGGAATAGGAATAAAAATATCTTGTTATATATTCGGCTCTTGTTCTATATCGTATATTCCCCATCAAAAACGTAAGTGTCAAGCACTTGTCGTGTGTCGCGTTTCTATAATTTCTTTATAAATTGATGTTTTCCTCGCACTCCGTCTATATATTTATTTTTTTAGTTTGTCTGTAAACTTGTTTGTGGGTCTTTCCCTAACCTTTAAAGAACAAGTCTTCAAAATATTAAAAACAAAGAGGAAAATTGACAAGACGTTTAATCCGACATTAATATTTTATGACTCATATAGTAAAAGGGAAAACCGGATAAATACCAAAGTAATAATAATCTCTCGTTGGATCCCAGTGTCAAGGCATATAGAAGGCAGAAATAATTGCCATCTTCTGTATGCATGTATGCGTGCCGCTCCTACAACTGTTGTCGGAGCGGAATGGATCGTGAGGTGCTTAATCGCTCTGTCGTTCTGACCACCAGCGTGCGAGGAAGCCAAGCCCCGGCAAAGGACGAGCTCTAATTTTGACATACATTTCATCATCATCATGTCAACCGAAAGACTTCCACTGCTGGACAAAGTCCTCCCCCAAGGATCTCCACAATAGCCAGTCCTGCGCTGCCCGCGTTCAACGGCTTCCCGCCACCCTTCCAAGATCGTCGGTCCACCTTGTTAGGAGGCGTGACCACGCTGCGTCTTCCGATTCGTGGTCGCCACTCGAGAATTTTTTTCTGCCCCAACGGCCGTCAGTTTTACATATTGTTTACATATTTATATATATATTACTAGCGGCCCGGGACGTGCTTCGCTACGTATAAGGCATAGTAATTAAAAAAATATTTTAAATTGCTAAAAGATGTTGATTTTACACTTTTTCAAGACTTTTTTTAAATTTTCTCTACGTACAAACCTTCCCTGGACTTTCACAAATAATTCCAGACCAAAATTAGCCAAATCGGTAAAGACGTTGTTGAGTTATAACATTACAACGAAAAGTGGCATTGATTTTTATATACAGTATGTTAGGTTAAACGAGGGACATATCGACTCATCCGTAGAACAAAGTCCGATCTGCTGGGGTGATAGTTTTCAGTAGAGGCTAGAGAAGTTGTTGGCATGTGTAACTCTTGAACGGTAAGATTTGACATTTAGATTTTTTGGTATGTTGTTATAACACCCCAGCCTAGTTAAATGGTATATAGATTATATTTCTTATGCTTTTATTTCACGTGATAATGAGTTCCATATCGACACAGGACATTTTATGGTGGAAGAGCGTGGGTCCGTAGTGAACATTATACGTTGTTTTATGGAGACTTTTGAATTAAATGACGTTCTATATCAATATGGGCCATTATTTATTGGAATTATTCATCTACCGAGAGTCCTTTATAAACAACCACCTCAAAATATTTAAAGATTACGTTGTATTCGAAGGTATTCATAAGACTACCTTTGAACACAACTAAATAATAAACTAAAAATGTCGTTTAATATCGTTTATTAATTGAAATAGCTAACAAAAGCATTGGATGGCATCACTTTGAATAGCAATCATATAATTATTAGGTACGTACTTTAAATTAGTATTGTCCTGTGAAGTGGTGAAAGCCTTCTAGGCTGATTGTAAAGGTCATGTAAAATTAGCACAGTCTACAACTGACAGATCTATGTACCTATTAGAACAATGCGGGAGACGCGCATGAAGCAATTTAAACTTCGTATTAGTAATCAATTCAACAATAACATATTTTTTCGAAATACCATTTAGTTTTCATTATTTTACCAATGAGAAGCATCGTGACCTAGATGAAGTTCTATGCTACGGAATAATTTTAAACTGTATACCTGAATTGTCTTGGTAGCCTGTAATAGTCAAAACTTAAAATAGTAATTAAATGGCATATCGTATCACAGCTTGGTCACTAGGTAACCTAAACGATTACGACACGGACTTAAATAGCAGTCTTGAATTAACGTAAATAATTATTATAATTACGGAAAATATTATTTACTATATAATTATATATTAATTACTTAATGCAAAATAAATCATAACAATTAGTCTTTATAATATTAGCAATTAATATCATGACCAGGCCTATGTGCACATACTTTATAGTAATGAAAACTTACGTAGACAATTTTTTTTTATTAAAATGAGTATTTACCAGAATTAGCATTGCTTGGTTGTTAAATTATTAGCTAGAATACAGGAATATTGATTATACTCTAAAGGAAATACTTCTGAGCGACACATATCCTTTAACTCTTTTTTAGCAGGAGGAACGATAACACGTCCAGAATATGCAGGGTTTAGTTCAGTTTCTCGTGTTACCACAAAAATATATAATAAGAATAAGTCAGGTTATATTGATAAAACAATTTGTTGGGATTACTACCATCTGAATCAACTTCTGAAATTGAACTCCAGTAAAACTTTTTGCCCGTAATATCTTCATCCTAACCTTATTATTAAATGATATTTAAAGTCAAACATATCATTCACTAATAAACGATATTCATAAGGGGTATATATAGTTTTGGTTTGAGAAGCTCCCTCGATGACAGAATGGACCCTGTCCCTTCATTTTATGTATGTCTCTTCTGAAAAAGGGGCATATGAAAATATGATTACAATTTTGACCAGCAATTGTCTGAACAAAAGCGAAACTCTTTAACAGGCAACTACTGACCTAAATTGCGTCAAGTCTTGCCACAGTTTCATATATATATTCCATATATAACAAACGGTCTTTCTTTTAGCCACATCAAAAACCATAACGTTTAAAGAGCTTTCTAGCAATATATGTAATATGGCTTCACAGTAATATATGTTTATATTGCAACGAGGACACTGCAATACTTTTTCAAAATCCGATACAGCAGTATATTTCACTATGATGACTAGGTTTCCGTTGGACTCCTCAGCGTCCTTTTAAATCTTTAAGTATGAAAAATTTGTCAGAATGATAACAGATCGAATGGACATTAATAAGACACGGCATAGGAGTTTGCACTGATAGTTACAAACTAACCGGGCTAGATCTTTTAAAGTGAAATTTGAATACTTTGAAAACTCACCGTCAAGCTTTACAATAATAATATTATTCTATTCATAAGAACTTGCTTCATATGAAGAGAAGATTATCTTATTTTATTTCGAATTATATTTTTATTCACGGTGTTATTTAATATAGCGTAATGATATTTACTTCTATCATTCTACTTTATTGTAAATGTATTTATATGGGTACAAAATCTTTTATTTTACACAAAATTTAGGTTATTTATTATACCCTCAGTGTAAGTGTTTGTTGTTCTATACAATAATAATAATAATAACTTTATTTCCAGAAAGTACAATTTCACTTAAGACTAAATCCATACATTTGGTTATTTCTAATCTGTAAAAATTGTACACTACGCAGGTTGTGATCCTCTGACACCCAAGCTAAGATTAAACTTGTGTTATGGGTGCCAGGGCTCTCTCTTAATCCAATTTCCTAATGAATACAATCATTATTAATTGAGTGTCTGCGAATTTAGGAATAATCAATTAGTTATGAGTGTATTTAGAAGAAGTGAAATTAATATTAATAAATTAATTAATACAAGATTTTTACATATAAACTAATTAAGATTACAATAAAGCCTCTATGCTTAAAAGTGTGTATGTAAGGGTGTGTAAGGGGGTGTGTGAGAGGGTGTGTACATGTGTGTATGTGTGAGGGTGAGAGGGTGTGTTTGAATGTGTGTGAGGTGGTGAACTGTGACTGGATATATTAACTTAAAGAGTTTGAGAAGAAATTTTCTACGTCGTCATATGTAAGGGTCATAAGCTAAAATCAGGTCATAAATAAAAAAGATCTGTGGTGAGAAACTTCTAACAGTTTCTCGGTCTGATTACGAAACTAAAAGGTATTTACAACAAAAATATACTTGGTTGATAGCTGTAAACATCAATGGCAGACGGATGAGACATAATAATCGGTATTCTGTCGCAGATTTTTTTTTTGATTTCCCCACTCTCACGCTGAACTTCTTCCCATATATCAATACCTGACAGATTCCTTCTGAACCAGAAGGCAAAGATTTGTTTGTATCATGTCAACGTCATCATCGTAAAAAAAATGTGTTACTTTTATTATAAATATTCATAAAATACTCTTAACAATTATCTAGCAACTATTAAATTTTTTTTTATTAAATATCTAACGATATTTTTAAATGAACAACGTCCTAACTGATTTCATTAACCGAGCATCAATGTCTCATGTTAATATCGAACCAACAAATCGTATCACAGATTTCGTAGAAATACGTCTAATATTCACATGAAATCCTTAGAAGTTCAAAAGTGTTCGAACAAAATCGTCCTAATATTTTATAAGACCTCAACTTTTTACTGTTTATTATTACATAATAAATTATTCACCTGTAAATATGCATTATGCCTATCTTATTATTATACTAAAATTGCGTTTATATGCCTCTCCATCAATAAACGTTCTATGTAAAAATGGATCACCCACAACTATTTACTGACCCAAAAAGCAATATAGAGACAATTTTTCTTAATTTTAATCTTAATAGTATGTAACCACCAAATAGTACAACTCAAATCGTCAATTTACCGGCATTTACACTTTTCTTTATATAAATAACAGAAACATTTGAAAATAATGAAACAAGCTAAGGCCTTTAAATATATTTTTTAAGCATATCCAACATTTACCGTGATCGTGAATTCTCTAAAAATATGTCTTTTCATATAAAACACTTATAAAACGTATCTTTTTCGTCAATCTGAAAAAAAGTTAAGCGTATGACACAAAACTGACCTCACTCCAACAAACAGCGGCCGTACTGCTGACCGGACGGGGCGCCCGCGCCGCACCCACTCTCCCCGTGCCGTCGCTTGATCACTTCGGGCGTTTATATGCGGAGCTAATGTCAGATAGAACGTTATTCGATTCTATATTTCCGAAACTAAATGAGATACAAAAATTTTAAAAACGTACGTTTGTAGAGTTTGTATTTCTAATCTCGTTTATCTATTTTACTCGTTTTCGCTCTATGATCACATCGGACTCTGTTCTACGGATAAGTCGATATTAAGGGAGGGTGTTCAGTATTCGAATCTCGTCCCAAATATTTAAAAAACCTATAACCTAATTTTTTTTCGTAATTGTCCTATAAAATACATTATCATGAACACTGAGCGCGCAAGAAGTGAACTTGTAAACAGTAGAAGCTCGTGCGTAAACCCCGCCCTCCCCCTCGCCCTTTCCTCTGTGTTGTTCCGATGCACAAACAGGACCCACCCCCGCGCTGACCGTACCCGCAGTCTATGCGAGCGCGCCGCTAGTTCCGCATGTCTGGCGCATCCGTGTATTGCATAAACAACCCCGCTTACCGATAAGTGTGTTCTGTAAACGTGTACTTGACTAACTAAAAATGACGTCATATCAATATTCCACTGAAGAATACTGGGATATGGTTCGTACCTACGTGTTATCGAATGATAGTGTACGAGGAGCTATTAATTTGTACCGAGAGATGTTTCCCAACCGCCAGATTCCGTTGTACAACCTTATGCTAGGTGTCAACCAACGATTGCGAACATTCGGTCAGTTCACCGTACCGACGCATGCCCAAGGACGAGGGAGGGAGCCATACCCAGTGCACCTACAAGAAGCCATTTTTGAATACTTCGAGCATCACTCACAAGAAAGCACTCGAAATGCTGCAAGACGATTCGGCGTATCACATTGGATTGTGTGGAAGCTGCTGCATGAAGAAGGAATGCACCCATACCATTTTAGACCCGTTTGGTTTAAAGTATGAAGCGAAAATGGATTCTACCTAAAGGTCATTGACCCGCACACATGTTCTGCGATAATACTAAACACGTTAGCGCAAGGGTGTATACACGTTGTGAGACTTTTGCGAAATTTTTGGTATGGTTCTGTTTGTTATTTATCAGTGTTTTTTTTTTGTTCATATTTTTATTAGTATCATATAAGCATACACTATTATGGGTTTGAATACGTCCCTCGTTTAAACTAACATACTGTATATAGATTGGTTATCCAACTTAATTTAATAATGAATATAAAAAAGTATCATCATGTCAGCCAAATCACGTCCACTGCTGGACAAAAGCCTCCCCAAAGAATGGTGGGATATGCCATAATCGCCACGCTTGGCAGAGGGGTTCGCGATCGCAGTTTGATGATCATAGTTCACAGAAAACGCTGCTGCCCGTTCCGTAGGTATTCCCTCGGATGATTTCTACGCCCCCCATGGGATGAGATAGGGTGATGATATTCTATGCCCTCACCACACAGAAATAAAAGTATATAAAAAAACTATATAAAAAATAAAACATTAAATAAAGAGTGGACAATATAATTCTTTATTCAACAACCATTTGTATATTTTTCCTATCACATAATTAAGCAGACCATTAAAAGTTTGCCACGATCATTTTAATAATGCGAAGATAACTAGGAGTTCACATGCTACCGGACATCGACTAGGGACAGTCGCCTCGCCGCTTCGTGTCCCGGGTCCGATTCCCGCGCCGGACAACTATTTGTGTGAGCTATAAATATTTTTTTCGGATTCAAGACACAAACACACAAACTACATCAAGATGTCAACTGTTTAGATGTTTACACAATATACACAACATACAATATACACACTTTTATAACTGTTGTTCAATCAAAACAACTTTAAGAGAGGTAGGGCACATCGTTGATTCGCTCAAAGAGCAGCCCGACTGGGGAAGTACCTCCACCTTACAGAAGACATTCCTTAATAATAACATTAATCATTTTAATGTTGTGTTTCCGAGTGTGGGTAAGGTCGCCAGAGCTCATTGGGGTGGGGGAAGGAAGGGTCAGCAACACTTGTTTGCAGACTCTTAAAGGCCGGTAACGCACCCGCGACACCTCTGGTGTCGCGAGTGTCCATTGGCGGCGGTGATCACTTACCATCAGGTGACCCACTAGATCGTTTGTCGCCCGCTGACGTAAAAAAAAACCATTTGTATACACGTTTACATTAAAAGCATAGTTTCCAATATAAGCTGACCTCTCATTGTATGGAAATCCTACACAACGCGGGATCAGCTTATACTGGAGATATCTACATACAAAGCTATACCTTTCCAGTATAAGTTGATCCCGCGTTGTATAGGAATTCCATACAATAAGAGGTCAGATTATATTGGAATAGCATAGCTTGATATGTAGCCGTGCCTACAGACCTATTCATGTGATATTTTTCTAGGACAAATAATATTGAATTCTTTAAATAATATTTAGAAGGCTGTTGATATATAAATATTAAATTAGCATATCCTTGCATTAAACTAAAGGTGAAAGTAGACAGGCTCCTGACTTTAAATGTTGTTTGACGTCAGCGTACGGTAGTATTGGAGTGTTTGGTAAGTGATCGCCTTTCACGCCGCAGGTCCTGGGTTCGATTCTCACCCGGACAGATATTTGTGTGCATGAACATGACTGTTTGTCCTGTGTCTGGGTGTAATTATCTAATACTAGCTGTGCCCCGCGGTTACACCCACGTTAAACTTTACAAATTATTGCCTATGTGCTAATCCAGGGTGTCAGCTAACTCCATAGCTAATTTTATTAAAATCGCTCCAGCTGTTTAGGCGGGAATAAGTAACAAACACAATCACAAACTTTCGCCTTTATAATATTAGTGTGATAAGTATGTATTTACAAAAGAAAAGTGGAATATGTATTATATCAGTTATCTAGTTTCCATAGTACAAACTCTGCGTAGTTTGGGATCAGATGGCCGTGTGTAAATAATGTCCCAGGATAAATTATTATATTATATAATTTGAGTGTTAAGGAGCATAATGTTATTAATTTATACAAGTTACAGGTAAGACCACACTGAGCGGAACGCATGTTTGATGAAGGGAATATAACAAAAGGAACAAAGCGCGATGTAACCTATTTATATATGTTATTATTGTTATTATCTGTGCTTGTTGGCTGAATAAATGTATTTTCTTTCTTTCTTTCTTCTTTCTAAAAGCAAAGAAACATAGTAGATGAAGATATCACGACTTACCTAGAACAAGGTAAGGCAATTAAATAATGTCCTCCTAATGTCCTCGAATTTGCCGGTTAATCTCAATGGAGACTACCCATTTTCGCGGGACACATGAAGTGCGCAAGTGTGTGCGAAAACACGGGGACCCTTTCTATCCCATCACTGTCATGATCCGATGGAATGCCTAGTGACAGGATCGTTAAGAGGTCAGGTACAGGATCGACGGCTTTATGTGCTCTCCGAGGCACGGGAATATACAAATACTTCCAGATTTGCCGTGCCTTGGAGAGAACGTAAGCCGTAGCTCCTTTACCTGACCTCTTTTCGGTGGTTTCGCTAGTGTCCATGTGCGGTGGTAACCACTTACCACTCGGTGACCCACTTGCTTGTTTGCCTTCCTATTACGAGTATATATAAAAAGAAAAGCATTTTAGTTAATTTACTAAGCGCCTGCCACAAAATACAAAGCAACGTGTAAATGCCTATTGCCATGAATATCTTTCAGGCATATGAAACTATTATTTAGCACAATAGGGACTCTTATTATTTAATTAATGAGGCGGGAAACAAACAAACACGCTTACTGTTGCATACCTACATACCTCCATGATATTTAATACCTCTATGGTGAGAGTAAAAGGTTTTCAGTTGACACGTCTGTCATTCATTAATTGTTTTCCGCATTGTAAATAAATGTTTACATAAAAAGACTGTTCATTATGTAAACATTTATTTTTATAGTACAGACGCCAGCACATCTAGCTACCCCTAACTGTCAAATTTCTTTTATACATTTTCAACATTATCACAAAAGCATAAGGTTAACTTTCAATTGGGGAAATTTGACAGATTGGGGTAGCTTGATGTGCTGGCGCTGTTCTTATGTATACTCAGTTGTATACTTACATAAGGAATCGTCATTATATATTATCATAAGTGGAATGACGGCCGAATCACCCTGAAGATTTACAATAGAGTTGTGTCCATCATTTGCATGGACATGCAACGCTTGGCAGACAGGTGCGCGATCGCAGTACGATGGTCATAATGTTCTCCTAGACGAATTTCGGCCACGGCGGCCAGTCTCAATAGAGATTAGCCATCTGCGCGGGACATATTATAGTGCACAAGTGTGTGCGCAAACCCAGGAGCAGTTTCTTTTCCATCACTCTCATGATCCATTGGGATGCCTACCGACACGGCCGGAAAGGAGTCAGGTACAGGACCGACGGCTTTACGTACCTACTCTCCGAGGCACGGGGGAATAATACAGCCAACTCCAAGACTTTGGCCTTCAAATCACGGTCACCGTAGCCTAGTTGGTAGTGTTCCTGCCTACGAAGCTGGTGGTCCTGGGTTTGAATCCCTGAGTTATGGATGTTTTCTATGTATTTAAGTATTTATTTATCTATATAAGTATGTATATTGTCGCCTGGTACCCATAGTACGAGCTTTGCTTAGTTTGGGGCTAGGATGATCTGTGTGACATCGTCCCTAGATATTATATTATAAAAAAAAAATCATTTGACCCGACCCGGGAGAACCCAGGTCTTTGTTCTATACGGGTGAACACGCTACCGCTAGAACAAGGTCATACATAGTACACAGAGAGATGCTGCTACCCGTGCTCTAGTACAGACGCCAGCACATCAAGCTACCCCGATCTTTCCCCAATTGAATGTGAACCTTATGCTCTTGTGATAAAGTTGTAAATTTGTAAAAGAAAATTGACAGATTGGGGTAGTTGGATGTGCTGGCGTCTGTACATATTCCATCGGACGACTTGTACGTCCCCCATGGTATGAAATAAATGAATTACTACTGCTCTGTGTAAGAGTCTCGACTCTGAACCATGTACCGTAAGACGGGGTGAATAGATAGGTTTTCGATCTTTTGTAACCATTTTTGCAATGTTGTAGAATTGCTATTTTTCTAAGCATGTATTTATTGAGTCTTAAGCCAAACTACTGAAATATATTCATTTCTATTCCGATAAGTTTATAGTATAAATAAATAAAAATAAAATAAATAAAAAAGGTTTTTATTCACGGAGACTTTAAAAAAGCGCTTGTAAATAGTCAGAACATGTTTGTAGTAATATAGTTGGCTACATTATTATTTCTAGTAACATAGATATTTAGGTACACATTGTATGAAAACATTTATAAAATTTATTATAGCAATGATATTTAGCTAGCTCGTACCAAGTTATTCTCAAGAGATTATGTTTAATTATCTAGTTTAAGTCTAATATTTTTACTACATATTGTCAATGGTTCTGTCTATATTAAGGTATTATTATTATGACGGACCTTGTGTTAATAACTAACAAAACATGTGTTAATTTAAAAACTAACAAAATATATATGATTTCTATTTACTTTCGATCAGGGGTTAATTGACACGCCTGAGGGGTGATTAGAAAAAGAACCTTAGGGCTGCCTTATTGTAGTTTTCTTGTTTAGATTATTGTTTAACAGTGACTGCCTCGTTGGTCTAGCGGTAGCGTCAACCGCAGATAATGGGGTCCTAGGTTCAAATCCCGGGTCGGGCCAAAAAGTGATATTGGGATTTTTCCGTAAAAATAAATTTCTCAGTATCAGCCCGAAGTCTGGAAGTTGGCGGTATTACACCCCCGTGCCTCGGAGAGCACGTAAAGCCGTCGGTCCTGTACCTGAACTCTTTCCGGTCGTGTCGCTAGGCGTCCCATCGGATCATGAGAGTGATGGAATAGAAAGTGCCCCTGTATTGGCGCACACACTTGTGCACTATAATATGTCCTGCGCAATTGGCTAGTCTCCATTAAGACTGGCCGCTGTTGCCGAAATTCGGTCGGGAGGACATCACATGTTTAACATACCTAATGTCTGTAATCCAATTAAATAGGTGTGTCAAAATATTACTTAATATTATTTTTATAATCTTGTGCAAGAAATTGACGATAAATATTAATCCATTTATCTGTACAGCTAATCATAAATATCAGTAAATATTGTCACATAATTTTTTTATTATTACGGAAATATACAAGCAGCCATTTTAGTTAAAGTAACTGGTTGTAGATTTAATGAATATTTAAAGTAAGTTTTTATGTTCCACCCTTTTATTTTTTACTGATAGTTGTTTTTATTTCCTTGACGAATATCTATATATATGAATATATATACACATATGAATATATATATATCTATATATGAATATATATATATATATATATATATATATATATATATATATATATATATATATATATATATATATATATATATATATATATATATATATATATATATATATATATATATATATATATATATATATATAAGGAAGTAAGTATTTATTTCGCTTAAAAACGTGATACATACAGGATTAAGCAAATCATTAATTCGATAACTCTTTTTTGCACACAAAATACATGGACTTATCATCATCATCATTATATCAGCCGAAAGACGTCCAATGCTGGACAAAGGCCAAGATAGACTTATGTAGTAGAAAATTATATAAAATAGAAATAGTACAAGTCATCGATAAAGGCTATCGCTTCCAAGCAACGGGTGAATCGACCAAAACCAGACGACTGATAAACATAGTCATGTATTTATAAATACATTGATTATACTGATTTTCCCTGGGTGGGAATCGACCTCACGACTAGCAGTAAGGGTGACTAACTACTAAACCAAACAGGTCAGATTAATAAACATAAACTTAGGTAGTAGAATCCTACTAATATTATAAACGCGAAAGTTTGTAAGTATGTATGGATGGATGGATGTTTGTTACTCTTTCACGTAAAATCTACAGAAAGGATTTTAATGAAACTTTATACATATAGCTTATACATCAGAATAACATATAGGCTACAATTTATAAAGATATTGTGTGAATTGTCCAAAATATGACGATAAGTGTCAAGTAAGTAGGAAAAAATCTACCATTTGCGAGCTATTCCGGCGTGCACTGCCAAAACTGTTAGAGGTACACATTCTGCTAATATTATAAATGCGTAAGTTTGTGAGTATAGATGTGTGAATGTATGTTTGTTACTCTTTTACGCCAAACCTACTTTAACGCGGGGCATAGCTAAGTAGTAGCTTATATATCCGAACTAGCTGTGCCCCGCCGTTTCACCCGCGTTAAATTTTATAAATTATCACAGCTCCTCCCCCGTAGGTGATAGCGTGATAATATGCACCCGATATGTTGAACCGACCTCTTAGGAATATTCATGCAAACTTTAAAGTAAATCCATGCAGTACTTTTTGAGTTTAGCCCGGACATACATACAGACAAACAGACAAAAATTCTACAAACTATATTTTTGGCTTCTATATCGATTACTAGCTGTGCCCCGCGGTTTTACCCGCTTTAAACTTTATGAATTATCGCAGCTCCTCCCCCGTAGGTGATAGCGTGATAATATGTACCTTATATGTTGACCCAACCTCTTAGTAATATTCATGCAAATTTTGAAGCAAATCCATGCAGTACTTTTTGAGTTTATCCCGGACATACATACAGACAAACAGATAAACAGACAAAAATTCTAAAAACTATATTTTTAGCTTCGATATCGATTGCAGATCACGCCCCAAGTATCCTTTTAAAAAAATATTCAATGTACAGTTTTGACTTTCCTACGATTTTATTATATGTATAGATAAGATCACAGCTCCTCCCCAGTAGGTGATAGCGTGATAATATGTAGCGTATATGTTGACCCGACCTCTTAGTAATATTAATGCAAAATTTTAAGTTAATCCATGCAGTACTTTTTGAGTTTAGCCCGGACATACATACAGACAAACAGACAAAAATTCAAAAAACTATATTTTTGGTTTCGGTGTCGATTGTAGATCACGCCCCAAGTATCCTTTTAAAAAAATATTCAATGTACAGTTTTGACTTTCCTACAATTTTATTATATGTATAGATAATACTGCATTTGTGATAATAATAATAAAATGAATGTATATAGAGTACTAACTCACTTTCTTCCACTATTTTTTCGTGACATTAATAAATGCACTTTGTTTATTCATATTTAAAACACTTTGTACACAAATTATACGAGTACAGATTTTCACTGTTGTACGTAGATGATAAATACCTATACACCTATATATTTTCTCAAACAGCTAATTACGGTAGTTTTCCAATACAACCAATGCCACCTAAAGGCGGGTTGCTGAACTAAAGAGACAAGCGTGATATTTCAAAATGTCATTAAAAGTTCTGGTATTTATCGATAGATGGCGGTCGGAGTGGGGGGTGTTAGGTTTTTTCGTTACGGAATTTCTGGATTCGGTCCCCACGCTCAAGGCCCGCGATAGAAGCTATGCAATAGCTTAATAGAAATAGAAAAAGTTGTGGCGGCTTTATCGATAAAAGCTATCGCTTCCAAGCAACGGGTGAATCGACCAAAACCAGACGACTGATAAACATACTTATATATTTATAAATACATTGCTTATACTGATTTTGCCTGTGTGGGAATCGACCTCACGGGCAGTAAGGGTCACTAACTACTAAACCAAACAGGCCAGATTAATAACTTTTTATTGCACACAAAAGGCATAAACTTAGGTAGTAGAATCCTACTAATATTATAAACGCGAAAGTTTGTAAGTATGGATGGATGGATTGATGTTTGTTACTCTTTCACGTAAAATCTACAGAAAAGATTTTAATGAAACTTTATACATATAGCTTATACATCAGAATTACATATAGGCTACAATTTATAAAGATATTGTGTGAATTGTCCAAAATATGACGATAAGTGTCAAGTAAGTAGGAAAAAATCTACCATTTGCGAGCTATTCCGGCGTGCACTGCCAAAACTGTTAGAAGTACACATCCCACTAATACATTCAGTCAAAAAAGTATCCGGATTGGATGATTTGTTTATGGTTCCAAATTCAAATTTTTGTTTTTTTTTTGTTGTTTATAGATTGGCACAACTGTTGTCCATTTTGGCGCGGAGTTTGAGTTGCATCTGTTATTTATATTAAATACAGTGCTGGTTTTAGTAATATCATATATACCTAGTGTGTATTGCGAATTGCACAATGGACAAAAATATCGAACAAAGAGTTTGTCTTAAATTTTGCATCGCTAATGGAATTTCGTGTTCGGAGTCACTGAAAATGTTACATAAGGCTTACGGTGAATCAACTTCATCAAAAACTCGTGCTTATAAGTGGTTCAAAGCGTTCAAAAGCGCTAGTTCCAAAAGATCTGTATTTTCTCCAAAAACTCAATCGCATGAAAGTCGCTGAGGACATCGTAGAACGAGTCAATTCCGACCCAACATTCATAAAACGCATTGTTACTGGTGACGAGACGTGGGTTTACGAGTTTGACATGCAACCTAGTCAACAAGCTTCGGAATGGCGCCTTCCAACTGAACCGAAACCGAAAAAACCACGCCAAAGTCGATCAAAAGTCAAAGTCATGTTGACTGTTTTCTTTAACTATCGCGGTGTTGTGCACTCTGAATTCTTACCGGAAGGTCGAACGGTAAATAAAAAATATTATTTGAGCGTAATGCGGCGTTTAAGAGAGCAAATTCGACGAAAAAGGCCAGATTTGTGGAAAGAAAATTCTTGGAATTTGCACCACGATAATGCGCCCTCGCACAAGGCTATCATTGTGAACGAATTTTTGACCAAGCACTCAACAAATACCATCCAGCAACCACCATAATCACCAGATATGGCTCCAGCTGTCTTCTTTCTTTTTCCTAAACTCAAATTACCACTTCGTGGTACCCGTTTTCAATCGGTAGAAGACATAAAGGAGAATTCGCGGAGAGAACTGAACTTAATTCCGAAAGCAGCGTTTAAAAATGTTTTGATGAATGGATTATTCGTTGGCGTAAGTGTATCGTTTCTGAAGGAGCATACTTTGAAGGTGATAAAATAAATTTGGATGAATAACAAACATTTTATATATTATTGATCTTTTTCCGGTACTTTCTTGACAGAGTAGTATTATAAATGCGAAAGTTTGTGAGTATAGTTGTATGAATGTATGTTTGTTACTCTTTTACGCCAAAACTACTTTAACGCGGGGCATAGCTAGTAGCTGATATATCTGAATAACACATAGGCTATAAGTTATAAAGTTTATCGCGGGTAAAACCGCGGGGCATAGCTAGTATTACATGAAAATGGAAATAATACAAGAAGTCTTCAATAGCGATCTCTAAGTAGCAATGAATATATCGACCAACACTATAAGTTCAATCATTAAAATTCATCATCTAAATTTCAATCATTAAACCTAAACATAATCTCCTTGACAATAACTTAATGCAAGCTAGCTAAATATCACTACTATAATAAAATAAATTGTATAAATGTTTTAACATTCCGTCTACCTAAATATCTGTAATATGCAACTAGAAATAATAACTGTATTACTACAAACATGTTCTGACTATTTACAAGCGCTTTTTAAAGTCTACGTGAGTAAAAACCTTTTTTATTTTATTTTATTTTAGTAACATAACACTATAAGTGCCATAATTATGTGGCAGAATATGTGAATGTATTAAACTATGTAACATCTATTTCGTACCATGTTCTTGCAAATAATAATATAATAATATCTTGGGACAATGTCACACAGATCATCCTAGCCCCAAACTAAGCAAAGCTTGTACTATGGGTACCAGGCGACGATATACATACTTATACATACATAGAAAACATCCATGACTCAGAAACAAATATTCGTGCTCATCACACAAATATTTGCACTTACCGGTATTCGAACCCAGGACCACCAGCTTCGTAGGCAGGAGCACTACCAACTAGGCTACGGTGACCGTCGATATACAAATAAACGATTGATTGTAAACAGAAATCTGCAATACAGCGCTCCATAAAAATAATAGTAGCATGATGGCAATCAAAGTATTCAATTCAATACCTAAAGAACTAAGAGAGTTACCCCTAAGAGTTTTTCAAAAGAAACTTAAACGATGGCTATTGGACAAGTGCCCATATGAATTGAAAGAAATGTATGATTATAGTTATTAAGACAACAATTAATGATATTTCTGTATTAGTATGTATGACATCCAGTTTATGAATTGTATAATCAAAATTAATTTTATTCTTACTACTTAATTGTTATTATCTTAATTTCTGACATTTACTCAATAAATTATTAATTATATATGACTTATAAATTGGATAATGTTAATTTATAAACTGAATGAATTTATAGTATGAATAGCGTTTATTATTGTTTCTGTATAATATTGTGTTTATGTAATATTTACATGCCGTGCTAACGGCGAAGCATGCTGTCCATTCTATTTTTCAACATCGTGTAAACCATGTTTCGACGTAAATAAATAAATAAATAATAATTATTATTGTAAAGACCGGGGTAGTACATGGTGTGCAGTAGTACTTAGCAGGTTTTCGGCAGCCCTTTTAATTCGCCTACCAACACGCCAAGGTACACGCACGATAACTAGACTGGCGTTCCACCAATTTACAACTTGATATTCACATACCTTCAGATAATGGCACTGTAATCGTTCCTTATCAGATAACACGCAACAAGATCAGTGTTCACAACACTTTGCCTCAAACAAAACGTATTTAAATGTGAAAAGAAAATAAGATAGTGTGTACAGTGAATTAATTGTGTAATTGCATATATTTGGATATTGTATTGCAGGTATGTGGATAATTGATTTTTGAAGCGAGCATGTATGAAGAATATAATGACAGTAATCGAGGCAAAAGTGGTGTGCAAAGATGGTAAAAAATGGAAATTCGTTGTCTCTGCTTACCCGTCTGCGAAACAGGCGTGAGTCTATGTATACTAATAATATCCTGGGACATTATTTACACACGGCCATCTGCAGCACATTAGCAGAGCTTGTAATATGGAAACCAGATAACTGATATACATGTAGTATATCAGACATCATTCGCACACGGCCATTTGATTCCAAACTAAGCAGGGTTTGTACTATGGAAATCACATAACTGATATACTACTTTTCTTTTAGAAATACATACTTATATAGATAATTACATCCAGACTCAGGACAAACAGACATGTTCATGCACACAAATATATGCCCTGGGTGGGAATCGAACCCACGACCTCCGGCGTAAAGAGCAAGCATTTGCCAACCACGCCAACTAGCCCGTCATCTGTATATATGTACTTTATGAGTTACGACGTAAAATAGAGGTTGAATGAGTTGAAAAAGTGAGGTTAATGCATCCAATGCGCGTAGTGACCCTCATTAAAGTCTCCGGAGAGGGGAAGTGTCAGCAACACTTGAGTGAAGCCATGTTTGTGCCGTATACAAAGTAAATTTGCAAGTAAAAGATATGGCCATATACTGTGTACAACAATAAAAGTATAGCAAGTAATTTCAATTAAAAAATAAATTTTGAAATACTTTTTCTATCTTTCTTTCTATGTCATGTCAAGAAATAAAAAGTATTTATGAACATTATTGGGATTATTTATAATAGATTTTTTTCAGGTATATAAAAATATTGCATCATTGTATTTTTAGGTTAAATACTTATCTACAATGTACCTTAAACCTTAACAAATATACAAAACATTATCTTAGTGGTGGCAATAAAATTAACTTTTTGAAACATTACAACAATATGCAACTTTTTTACATTCTAAAAGATGTCTAGTATTTAATAACAAAGAGATAATCTATGGGCCTTATCAGGCCGCTCAAGTTCACCCAAAGAGTTTGAAGTTTCCCTGCGAGATCGAATCAGAAATGCTGAGATCCGCAGGCGAACCAAAGTAGCCGACATAGCCCAAAGAATTGCGAAACTGAAGTGGCAGTGGGCAGGGCACATAGCTCGTAGAACTGACGGCCGATGGGGCAGAAAGGATCTCGAGCGGCGACCACGAACCGGAAGACGCAGCGAGGGCAGGCCTCCTACACGGTGGACCGACGATCTTGTGCGGGTCGCGGGAAGCCGCTGGATGCGGGCACTGCAGGACCGGCTATTGTGGAGATCCTTGGGGGAGGCCTTTGTCCAGCAGTAGACGTCTTTCGGCTGATATGATGATGATGATGATGAATCTATGAACATTCTGGGACACAGATGGCTATAATTTTGATCAACCGGGAATACCCGACTTTCTTCAAATTTTTGGTGACGGGTGTTTTGCGTGCCCACTCGTTAGGTATGGTCAATTTTGATACTAAAACACAAAATCAAACGGCCTAAATTAAAAAATAATGTAAATAAATAAATATCTTTATTTTCATAAAAAGTGATTGTAGTTACAACTAAAAGTTTCACATGGCAGTTCTTACAACTATTTTTCATACAATCTTGTGGGGGTAGTTCTGTTATCCTTGATAGGTTAATTAGTAACCTGTAGTAAGGCACAACAGTCCGCTTCCCTTTGGTATGAACAGTAACAATAATAGTTAAGATGTGTATTAGATATTAGGTTACTAGTTTACAGTTACTTAGATACTAAATTAGATATAAAAAAAACTTGTGTGTACTTATGTACACGCGTTAGAAGTTATACTTCTTAATATACAACTTGAACATAGTTATCAATTTTCATACCACCTAGAACTAACGTCATGCTGTTATTTTTACGATAAAAATTCACTCTCATACATTTTCATACCACCTAGAACTAACTTCATGCTGTTCAATTTTTTGGTGTCGGTGTGCGCGCGCATCGTAAAAATTCACGCTCATCATTTTTCTCCATCGCGCCAAAAGAAGTATAACTTCAATAACATGCAGTAAAATGGTGTGTCCGTGTGTGTTTGAATGGGCTAAATGTGTTATAGACTTCTACTTTTCATTGAAAAATTACCGTTGATATTTGTGGCTATGGTAACTGATCTCCTTCAGAAAATGTGTTTCTCGTTATATTAGCTAGGTTTACCTCGTAATCTCGATAATTCATCATCATCATCATATCATCCGAAAGACGACCACTGCTAGCTGGACAAAGGCCTTTATGCTGTCCCGCATCCAGCGGTCTTCCGCAACCTTTACAAGATCATCGGTCCACCTTGCAGGAGGCCTGCCCAATTTGTATTGTTAATCGCAAATAAATAAGTTTCGGGTTCAAATAAATAATAATAATAATAATAACTTTTATTCTTCAATCAAAAACAGTGACAAATTACAGAAAAATTAAAACTTAATAACAATCATAGTGGTAATATAATACAATAGGCAGCTAAGCTGATGCGTGTCGTTCTTTAGATCAACGTTAAAATGATTATAAAACTTGGCTATGATTGTACGTGTAATCTCAGATTGTTGGCAAGTTTGACGGGCCTGTGGCGTGGTTGGTAAATGTTTGCACGCCGCAGGTCGTGGGTTCGATTCCCACCATGAACAGATATTTGTGTGAACATATCTGTTTGTCCTGAGTCTGAGGGTAATTATCTATACAACACTTAACATAATTAACGCACACCCTCAGACACCCCAATTAGTATATTATGTTGTAATCATAATACATACTCTACATTTTTAATTTAACATGTACCTATATGCATTGTTATTTACTAAATTAGTTTCTTGGAATAAAGTTTATTTTTCTTTATTTTGAGTTGAATGATGTAATTTGTATGAATACAAATAAAACTGCGCTTTAAAAGTCTTATTACTTTGACTTACGGTCCATTTCAATTGTTTTGACTGTACAGGGTCAAAATAAAGATAATTTCCGTAGTTTTAATTATTTTAGAATAAAAAATTACCTATATTAAAAATGATATAAATCGATTCAGTTTACGATTCTGAACAAAATATTTTCGGGCTGTGCGTTAATTAAGTTTCATGTTGTATAAGTATGTATTTACAAAAGTAAAGTAGTATATGTAGTATATCAGTTATCTGGTTTCCATAGTACAAACCCTGCTTAGTTTGGGATCAGATAGCCGTGTGCGAATGATGTCCCAGGATATTATTTATATTAGTGAGTAATCATCGCTACCCATGGACATTTTCAACACCAGAGAGGATTCAATTACATTGCCGGCCTTTAAGAGAAGATTAGGCTCGCTTCTTGAAGATTGCTATGTCATATAATTCGTTTTTCAGTAGATCTGCTAATTATTGTAACCACCTGGACGATTTTCCGGAATTTGATCTATTTAACACTGCGTCTCCAAAACTTAAATCTATTATTTGCAAGAACTGGTTTGGTGCTAATTCTAAATTTTAAACAAACATAATATCAATTTCTCTTATCGATCTTCTCTCTCTTTCTTTTATAATAATTTTGTAATTGTATAATTTTATGTTTATCAAGTTATTTAATTTAATATGTGAAAAATGTTAAATAGGACTATTTAACATTTTCCACATATTAAAGACTATATATCCTATATCGTTATTATATATCGTCGTATCGTTATCCTTATTTTAGACTACCTTAGATAATTAAGACTGTAATTTTCCCAAATAAAATAAAATACCGAATGGGAAATACCTCCGCAGTTAATTAATTCCACAGAATATTATAACAGATACGCAACGGCCGCCTCTCTATCTTTCACTATAATAATAATCAATCAAATCAACGTAGTTGATTGATTATTGTTTTCAAAAGTAATGGAATCAGGCGTTACTTTGCGGAAATCCATAATAATCAAAATACATTTCAGTAATTGTCAGATTATTCAAGCCGGCCTGCTGTCCGATATGCACATGAAAGGAGGACAGTATTACATGCGCCGGCACTAAACCAACACGTGTTTCAGTCTTCCACGAACCATTCTCAAGGGATATTACCCACATAGAACCCACAAGTCATCAGCCTTCTTTACAATTGTCTGGTTCGAAGCAAACTCGAGGCTAGTGCCTGTGTCTGGAACCCTCATACAGCGACCCAAATATTGATTATCGAAAAGGTGCAAAAAACCTTCCTTAGATTTCTATTTAAAAGGATATACAACTACTACCCTACTAACTATCTTTTAGGAATGTTAGGTTTTAATTCTTTGGAGGTGAGAAGAGGCTTTGATCAGCTT
The DNA here is from genome assembly GCA_951640165.1 of Pseudoips prasinana. Lineage (NCBI taxonomy): Eukaryota > Metazoa > Arthropoda > Insecta > Lepidoptera > Nolidae > Pseudoips > Pseudoips prasinana. The sequence continues at coordinate 6,882,678 of OX621259.1, read as the reverse complement.
ACGGTTGCCTCTAAAACCTTTCGTGGAGAAATCGACTGTCCTGAGCTCCTTAATTTATTCTGTTGGTTATATGTGCCTGGTCGTAGGCATCATCAGTACCGCCACCAGCGTGAATTATTTGCGAAGCCGCTACATCATACTGTCGCTAGAGCCAAGTCTCCAGTATTACGAACCCTAGATACGCTAAACGCCCTCCTGATTGCCTATCCTGATTGCGATGTGTTTGCCGGTAGATGGACAGACATTAGGCGAATATGTTTGGTTTTCTGCGAAAGAAAGTATGCAAGGATGTCCAGTATTTTGTATTGAAATTTATATGTAACCCTAAAAATAAGTAATGTAATTGTTTCTATGTTAATTAATGTAATTGGTTATTAACCGTTTTATTTAACTATAAATAAATAAAATAAATTACGACGAGTCAGCATCCCTTGAGAATGGTCCGTGGAGGACCGAAACACACGGTTTAGTACGGCGTGGTATATATAATTAAATAACAAAGGTTTGGGTATATGAAGTAATGGCCTGGATACTTATATTAAGAGATTTGAGATATGCAGAGAGACCTCTGTGTTTGAGTGCTGAATGGTGACGGCATAGAATATCGTTACACCATCTCATCCTGTGGGGGGCGTAGAAATCGCCCAGAGAGAATACCAACCAGAGAACGGGCAGCAGCGTTTTTCTGTGAACCATCAAACTGTGATCGCCAATCTGTCTTCCAAGCGTGGCGGTTATTTTTTTGTTATTTTTGAAAGACAGCGCCCGTACTAGGGAATCTATCAGATGGCGGTTTGTAAATAATATCTTAGTATATTTATTTATTGGAATGAAAACTAAAGTTTAGGTGTCCCAATTGCCTAGCGCGTTCGCAGTCGTTTTAACGGCTGGCGATTACGATATATTGGCTTGTATCGTCATAATCTATATATATAAAAATCAATGCAACTTTTCGTTGTAATCTTATAACTCAACAACGCCTTTACCGATTTGGCTAATTTTGGTATTGAATTATTCGTGGAGGTCCAGGGAAGGTTTGTACATAGAGAAAATTAAAAAAAAGTCTTGAAAAAGTGTAAAATCAACATCTTTTAGCAATTTAAAATATTGTTTTGTTTGAATAAATGAACTTAATAATCATTTTTTTTATTACTATGCCTTAAACGTACCTAGCGAAGCACGTACCGGGCCGCTAGTATTAATATGTAAAGCAAAAACTTATACCATTTTTGAGAAAATGCGCATACTGAGGAGTATGAAATTTGGAACTGTTAAAGTTCATATGGAGAAGGAATGCAGAAAGCTAATATTTTTATATAATAGGCATTAGGAGAAGTGAATTATTTTAATTACAAAAACATTACACATACTACCATGCTTTTCACAATCCGACAAACTGAGAAAAGTTGACAAATTGGGTGAAAAAACTGCGAACAGATTAATATTTGTCTTTAATGTCTAATCTTTGACAATACTTTAATGGTCGAATTTCGTACAAGTACGATCTCGAGAATATTTAACAAACTTGGTGAGTTCTAGTAACATAATTCGTCTTTCGTGTCGCGGATTCGAGTCCCGCGCCGGACAACTATTTGTGTGACCCATAAAGCATTGTTCTGAGTCTGGTTGTAATTTGTGTCCGTCTATTGTTTGTTTGTAAAGTACCCCGCGACACAGGGATTAGATACCTAAGTGTGGGCGTTGTTTTTTAAAAAATAAAATATCCGAATAACTACTTAAGAACTATTACCATATCGCGGGTGAAATTGCGGTGCACAGATAGTATTATATACATAATCCCATACACCCATACGTTTTTTTAAACCCCGTCCCTGGCTAATAAATTTTAATAGAATTATTATATCTACCTTATTTGACATAGTACTTTTATTTGCTTATCGGGAATGCTTCGTCATAAATATGATACACAATATAATTGGAATAAACCATATTTAAATTATTTATTAACAATTAAAACAACGATTAGATTAAAATCAATTTCCGAATTAGTGTTTGATTGTCTGTAGATAAGATTTTTATCAGTTAATCGATATAAAAGTTTATATCTAGAATGTCTTTTCTGGTTAAAATGACAGAAGGAATTGGTTTTGACTGATACTAAGGGTTCACCTTGCTTAAAGGCGGAATAAATTAAAAACCGGCCAAGTGCGAGTCGGACTAGCACATGAAGGTTTCCATAGCAGCAAGTATTTCAGTTGATTAAATGAATGCAAATTGCGGTTTATGACGTATTAAAAAAAAACTACTTGGTAGATCTCGTTCAAACCAATTTTCTTTGTTATTTTACGTGGTAATCTACATCATATATTTTTTTAGTTTTATCATTCTCTTATTGTAGAAGTTAGAGGGGGGGGGGGGGACCCATTTTACCACTTTGGAAGTGTCTCTCGCGCAAACTATTCAGTTTAGAAAAAAATGATATTAGGAACCTCAATATCATTTTTGAAGACCTATACATAGATACCCCACATGTATAGGTACGATGAAATATTTTTTTTTGAGTTCTATGTATGGCGACCCCCCAAAATAATTGTTCTTTTTCTATTTTAGTGTAAAAATCTTAATGCGGTTCACAGAATACACCTACTTACCAAGTTTCAGTAGGTAGTACAGCTCTTATAGTTTCGGACAAAAGTGGCTGTGACATACGGACGGACAGACAGACAGACAGACATGACGAATCTATAAGGGTTCCGTTTTTGCCATTTAGCTACGGAACCCTAAAAACGGCGGAAAATGTCGACTTTGTTGTAAAGAAAGTGTCTATTTAAAAATTAAACTATACAATCTAAAAACCTCAGTTATTAGAAATAAAAGCTCATAAATGGACCTTTTATGTGTATTGAAATAAGTATGAAACGCTCATAGCCAGATGTTCTCACCGGTCCGTAAGCGATTGGCGAGGTTAAGCAACTAGACTCACGGTCAGACCATAGATGGGTGACCGCCAAAGTGGTTTAATTTCTGAGCGTCTCCATGCTTCGGAGGGCACGTAAAGCTGTCGGTCCCGGTTGTAGTAATTAGACAACAGTCGTTAAGCCCTGTCAGAGGCCTACTGGGCGGCTTGAGCAACTCTGACACTAGGGTTACCACTACCCATACGATAATCAAGCAAGCAATACGTATAATCTTGAAATAATACTGAATTATGGACCGGTACACTTAACATTATTAAAAAAACCAACTTTGGTTACAAAATAACTAAAGATGGTCTAACTATTGTTGGATTACTTGACTGTTTAAAATAATCACATTGAATTAAGTAATAATATCCTGGGACATTGTTCATACACAGCCATCTGATCCCAAACTAAGCAGAGCTTGTACTATGGAAACCAGAGAACTGATATACTACATACCTATACTACTTTTCTTTTGTAAATACATACTTATATAGATAACTAGCTGTGCCCCGCGGTTTTTTTTACCCGCGTTAAATTTGATAAATTATCATAGCTCCTCCCCCGTATGTGATAGCGCGATAATATGTAGCCTATATGTTGACCCGACGTCTTAGTAATATTCATGCAAAATTTGAAGTAAATCCATGCAGTATTTTTTGAGTTTAGCCCGGACATACATACAGACAAACAGACACACAGACAAAAATTCTAAAAACTATATTTTTGGCTTCGATACCGATTCTAGATCACGCCCCAAGTATCTTTTTAAAAAATATTCAATGTACAGTTTTGACTTTCCTACGATTTTATTATATGTATAGATTACACCCAGACTCAGGACAAACAGACATGTTCATGCACACAAATATTTGTCCTGGGTGGGAATCGAACCCACGACCACTGGCGTGAGAAGCAAGCATTTGCCAACCACGCCAACAGGCCTGTCTGTTGTGTTCAGTGAGTTTGTTGTACCGCCCATCTATCTAAATGGTTCCTTAACCTTAACAAAGACCCAACTCTTAGCATTCCATGGATTCATCGCGTGGACACCGGGTCCATCGCGTGTTAGAGGGTGGAACACTCGACAGTGTCTGAGACTTGCGACTCAGATGTAGGTTGAAGGGCCCTTTGTGTATCAACGCTCAATTTCTCTATCTCGCAGTGTTCCCTTCTCTTCCTAGCCATATTTGGTATGGTTCTAATAATGCTTCTTTGGATACTCGTTCCAATAGAGAGTGGAATTTTAAGAATTATATTTTTACAATGAGACTACTTGATCTTCAAATTTATTTGATTTGGTGTATTCAGTAACACCACAACTTGTAACACTGTTACTGGTTGGGAAAAAATTCGTTACTGGCTGCAACTTTTTTTGTGGCTACGAGTAACACTGTAGTGTACTTCATTAAATATTGGTGTTACACGTTGGGAAAAATGATCCCATCCAGTAACAGTGTTACTAGATGCAACTTTTTTTGTCGCAACGAATTACACTGTTACACTCCATTAAATATTAGTGGTACACGTTGGGAAAAAATTTCCCATCCTGTAACAGTGTTACTGGATGGGATTTTTTTTCCCAACCAGTGCGTAAAGCCGTCGGTCTTGTACCTGAACTCTTTCCGCTAGGCGTCCCATCGGATCATGAGAGTGATGGAATAGAAAGTGCCCCTGTGTTTGCGCACACTCTTGTGCACTATAATATGTCCTGCGCAATTGGCTAGTCTCCATTAAGAGAGGCCGCCGTGGCCGAAATCCGGTCGGGAGGACATCATCATCATCATCACCTTTTAATAGGCTCTCTATGTTGTTATTATTGTTTGTTTAGAAGTTGGTGTGTTGATTATAATGTCTAATTGGTCGTTGGTCTAGTGGTAGCGTGTTCAACCGCAGATAACGGAGTCCTGGGTTCATATAGTAAGTATATCCCGGGTCGGGCCACAAAAAAAGATCTCAGTATCACCCCGTGGTCTGTGAGGTGGCAGTATTACTTCTTGCCTCGGGGAGCCGTCGTAAAATCTCTTTCTGGTTGCGTCGCTAGGCGTCCAATCGGATCACGAGAGTGATGGAATAGAAAGTGCCCCTTTTTTTGAACACACTGGTGCACTATAATACGGTCACCGTAGCCTAGTTGGTAGTGCTCCTGCCTACGAAGCTGGTGGTCCTGGGTTCGAAACCCGGTAAGTGCAAATATTTGTGTGATGAGCACGAATATTTGTTTCTGAGTCATGGATGTTTTCTATGTATTTAAGTATTTATCTATCTATATAAGTATGTATATCGTCGCCTGGTACCCATAGTACAAGCTATGCTTAGTTTGGGGCTAGGATGATCTGTGGCATTGTCCCTATATATTATTATATAATATGCCCCGCGCAGATGACTAGTCTCAATTGTAATTCGACCAAGAGGACTTTATTGTACCTAATGTTTTTCATAACAATATATATATACAACGTGTAACAGAAAGAGTGAACGTAACTTAAGGGGCATATACGGTCTCCTTAAGCCTACCTATACACAAAATCTCATACCCAAATATCATCATTTTAATCTTGATCGTAAAATAATATACCATTCAATATATCGACAAGTATTTTTATCGATATAACGAACATCCGTACTAACACAGCACAGCCGATTCTTATTTAAGCTAGAAATTGTTTGACATGAGTTTTGCTAGTGTTGTTCATAATTTCGGTAATCTTACTTCTCGATTTAGGTTGTCGATAGAAAAATAAATTACTAGTTGAATATAAAATGATTATTTCTGTTTGATGTTTCGTCCATAGGCAGCCGTCCTGATACCCTACAACCCCCTTAAGTTACGTTCACACTTTCTGTTACACGTTGTATAACCTATACAGATAGAGCCAAAACTATCTAACATTAGGCACATCCGTAATATTATGACGCTAAGATAAACGAAGTGTCTCTGTGAAACAAGTTAAAAAGATCTCCCGATTATTACATTATCTTATCATAGCCCGTTATCTGTTTAGTTATACACGGTGCGCCGGAGTCGATTCACGTACATTCTTTTAATGAAGAAATGTGTCAAGATATACAATAGGGTGAGTTGTTCCTTTTTCCATTCGGTTATCTTTTAAAACTGTTACGTGACAGAAGACGGACAACATTGAGGTTAAGCTGATGAGATAAAACATAGGAAAAAGATGGGTGGAGACATTGCAATGCTTAAGTGAAATTCTCACGTGGACAAGTCTAAAGATGTACGTACATACTGCTACATGTTCATGGCTACAAGAAGGGCAATCAGTGTGGCCATGTTCTGAGCCACAAAAATTTAACTAGTTTGCCACCGACACGCTAAGAAGAAAATTACATAGTTCTATGCAGTTTTCTTTTACCGTGTTTAGTAAACCAAAGAAGTAAGGTACAAGAAAGTATTCAAGCCCATCCTCTGCTGCAAGTTTTGCAAGTCTATCTGCCTTCTCATTACCCTTTAAACCAACGTGAGATGGAACCCACTTTAAAATAATAGGTTAATTATCTTATAGACCGTATACTATAAGCACTCCTCTGAAATTAGACGTACAGACGCCAGCACATTCAGCTACTCCAATCTGTCAAATTACTTTTATAGATTTTAAACGTAATCACATAAGCATAAGGTTCACTTTCAATTGGGGAAATTTGACAGATTGGGGTAGCTGATTTGCTGGCGTTTGTACACACGTGTTTCGAATTCGATTGGCTTATTTCTCGATGCTATGCGATCGATATAGCTAGATGGTCTCACCGGTCCGTAAGCGACCGGCGAAGTTAAGTAACTAGGCTCGCGGTCAGTCCATAGATGGGTACACAACAAAGTAGTTTAATTTCTGAGCGTCGGATACTTCGGAGGGTATGTTAAGCTGTCGGTCCCGGTTGTAGTCATTAGACAGTCGTCATGTCATGTCAGAAGCCTTTGTTTTGGGAAGGGGCAATGCCTATGTATGCCACTCGTAAAAAATGTCTGCGGGTGGGTATGTCGGACTCGCACCGAGTAAACCTATCCTGCCGTGGACTCTTGGCGCCTAATGGGGGAAGCCCCGGGAACGTGGCTATATTTTGCGCTATGTCTCAGATGGTTGGGACACGTATGTACCCTGGGAATGTCAGAGGTCTACTGGGCGGCTTGAACAACTCTGACACTAGGGTAACCACTGCCGGTTAACGGTTAACTACGATAAGGATAAGGAAGGATCTCTCCAAGTTGTACCTATCTAATGTGTGTTCATATTTACACTTGTTCACGTGAGAATTTCCCTTAAGCATTGCAAATTATGTGATTTTTACGGATTCTAGGAGCGCATAACATTAAGTTCACATATAATTCGCTTTCACCCAAAAATTGCGTGATTTATCGATATCTTAATACCTAAAACATGTTCTTGTATGAGGAGGGGGTGATGAAATAATTGTGCTGTTGACCGAATTTCAGTTACGGTGACCGAAATTAACAAATATTTTTATAATGATAATAAAATGATTTATTCTACACACAATTTATAAAAGAAAATCAAAGAATACAAGGAACAACTGATGAAAAAAACATCGGAAACATCACAAAAAAAAAAACAATAAATTAGAACAAACAATGTTAAGTGAAGTGAGTTCACGTGTACCACTATATATCTAGTACATAAATGCTCCCCGGTGTAATATTGTCTGCCCATAAGGCAGCAGCTCCGTAATGCTGCAGTTAGGTTGATTTATACCTACCAACAGCCCGATTTTCAGCTGACGCCTGAAGAGTTTAAACACGAGTAAGTGTGTGAGTGTAAAACACGCGTTGCAGAAGTTAAATAAATAAATAAAATCAAACAAAAATAAAATAATGTAAATAACAAAAAAAAGTACGTTTTAATTTAAGGCTAGTTGAAATTAATTATATATTCGTGCTGGATTTTTGTTGGAGGACAAATATTGACTTTAACTTTAGTCTAAAATTGGCAACGCAATTAATTTTGCGTAATGGTGGAGGAATGTCATTCCAGCACTTTGTGGCGCTATATTTAAAGCTACCTCGAAACGCAGTAGTTTTATATCGCGGAATGTTTAATGGAGCCGTAGCTGTGCGAGCTGATCTGCTATTTGATCCTGTTTGATGTAAGAACAGTAAATGAATTACAGTTATTATTAAAACAATAAATGGTTTTAATTTTTTTTTTAAAGACAACGCCCGCAATATGTAAATTAATCCCTGTGTCGCGTGGTACTTTACAAACATATAATAGACGGACACAAATTACTTATTGATTTAGATGAGCAACTGAATGAATGTGTAACCAATGTGTAAACAAGTCCAAGTAATGAGTGATATAAGTGAGTAATTATCTATGCCTTTTCTGAGTATTACATGTTTGGCGTATTATGTAGATAATCATTAGGATTATTTCGGAAAACTATCAATAGTTATTAGGGTTTTAGTTGCACATAAAAAAAATGTAAAAGTTGCTCATTAAATTTTGAATGTAGTGTTTACCTATAAGTAACTAGACATTTAGATCTTAAGTATTGTGCTATTTTTAAAGATTCATGTTAATGTTTAAGTTGTTGGTGAACCAAATAAATAAAATAAAATTAATTAATTAATTTTGTAGAGTTATTCGTTTTGTATAAAAATCTGTTTGCGTATGTTTGTAACCGAACTCGTAAATATTTGTGGCAAAAAATCATTTTTCAGATTGTTTATTGTAGAGCATAGGTACAGACGCCAGCACATTAAATCTGTCAAATTCCTTATATAGATTGTCAACATTTATCACAAAATCACTCTCCATTGGGTTCACTTTCAATTGGAGAAATTTGACAGATTGGGGTAGCTTGATGTGCTGGCGCCTGTACAAAATACAGAAGGTGACAATATTTTTAGATCTGTCTTGTCTTGCCCTTTGGGTAATAATAAATAATTAATACAATGTCAATAAATTAATTGTGAAATATGTGACAAATTTAAAAATTCTAGTTCTATAATACAAAAAATAAGTAAGAATGATTTTAACATAAATTCGTATCAGGTATATTCTTTTCTTTTTTTTTGTTCCTATATTTTACATAACAATATCTAGGAACAATGTCACACAGATCATCCTAGCCCCAAACTAAGCATAGCTTGTACTATGGGTACCAGGCGACGATAGACATACTTATATAGATAGATAAATACTTAAATACATAGAAAACATCCATGACTCAGAAACAAATATTTGTGCTCATCACACAAATATTTGCACTTACCGGGATTCGAACCCAGGACCACCAGCTTCGTAGGCAGGAGCACTACCAACTTGGCTACGGTGACCGTCAAATAAAATAAAAAAATAAAAGGTATACAATAAGTTAGGACTATTTCTAGGATACTGGGGCTCTACCGGCTAAGTCGCCGAACATTGATTTCTTAAATGGCGTTCAAATAAATAAAGGTTAAAAATGACTTAATCATTCGTTAAATCGGCTTCCGTGAGCACATGTGACGTCATAAATGGCCCAGAATCAATTGTCATCATTGAAGCCAATTTAACGATTGATTAAGTCATTTTTAACCTTTATTTATTTGAACGCCATTTAAGAAATCGATGTTCGGCGACTTAGCCGGTAGATCCCCTGAACATATCATGACTGTGGGTGTTAACTACAACAGAGTTTTATCAATCATAACAACTAGAAGGGTTTCGTTTTTGGTGGTTCGTTTACCGCTGTTGGGGTCGTGGTTCTAACCAAACCTAACCTACTTTTCTGGCAGCAGTTAATAAGTGAATAAAATGCGAAATGCAAATTTGCTTAATTTTAATTTGGTAAATCTCCTATAAGAATGCACCGTTTCTGAAGATATGTTTTGCATTTGTTTGAATAGACCTCCTAATGGTTTAGGTTCATTATTGAACCCGGTAGGTGACACTACAAAAATTACTTAGTAGTCTAGGTGCCCTATTTGTTTACCAGAGTTGGATTTACGGCAGTCTTAAATAAGATTTTATAAAAAAGGAGGTTTGGTTGCAAGTGCTAAAAAGCGTTCTTTTTACTGCTACACTTATAATTTCCCATTTAATTTAAGGTATAACATACTATCATCATCATTATCAGTAAAAGACGCTCACTGCTGGGCAAAGCCCCCCCGCCCTAAATATCTCCACACCAAAATATTATTAGTATATCTATTAAATGAGCGTTTCTCAAAAAAATTGTACCATTTCTCAGAAATTATGATGAAATAAAAATATTGAAATATACTTGATTTCTTTATTTTAGGCTACGGGTAAATACCTAAAGATTAGTAATATAAGGTTTGTTTTGAGATTTAAAACGTAAATAAATAGCAAAATCGATAAAAACAGACCCAAGGTAGAGAAAAATTCTTATTTGGTTACCTTCATTCGTTTACGTAAATTTAATGTAGAAACCAATTACCGGAATATTTATTGAATAAAATGTGATAATAAAACAACATTCAACTTGTTTTTCAGTCAATCACTCTATATTAATATGCAAATCTTAAATTAAAGGCGGTATTATTTCCTTTACGTTACTATTCGGTCACAACTCTTGTTTAACTTTACATTATTGACCCTACTTTATTTTGTATTAAACTTGTGTATATATACATAATGCAAAAACTAACCATATATTTTAGTTTTTATCGCAAAAACGTATTTATGTTAAAAATATATAAATAAAGAAAAAAAATATGCTTCTGCTTCTATGGGACAGTAACAAAAATAGAAATCTGGAAACAAAATAGGATTTCTTAAGCCTAGACTTCACAGTTGTGCAAATAATTATATTGGACTTAAATATATTGATAGTGGAACCTCTGTCAGGAAACATTTATATTTCGTAATAATCTAATAATAATAAACACCAACCGATTAGACAGTTTTCTTAACTTAATTAGTTTAACTTTTTTTGGAGGTGTATTTTGAGTTTATTCTTTCTAAGTTCTTTTTTCTCTGCTATTCAATCTTTTCAGGGGTTTCTTGTAATCTTTCCCAGTACCGCCTCATTTTTTCAGCCAGGGTTAGTCTTACATTTACCATGCAAAATCACTTGCAATGCATTTTTAAATAAAATGTTACTGGCTGAACCGGTAGACGTTGTTCTATCTAAAACTTTCAACACAGTACAAAAACTTCAAGAAAAAATCAATGATATCAGTGAAGTCGTTCTTAGCGCATAGCGTTGCAAAAGTTTATATTTAATAGCATATCTTTCCCCGCAACTTCACTCTTTTAGCTTCTATTGGTCGTATGGTAACCGACCCCAATTTAGTCGGAAAAGGCAAGGCAGATTATGATTATGATGGTCATAGTGTGATGTTACATAGCCCATTTATCTGAACTGAAAGCCATAGCACATAGCCTGTCCATAAAACTGAAAGACTTTTTCTTTAGGTAGGTCCTGAGATTAGCGAGTCCAACCAAACAAACTTACAATCTCTTCAGCTTTATAATATTAGTACAGATAAGCAGGCACATTGGTACAAGTTAAATATTATCATAATTGTAAATATAATTTCAAGCAGCAGCGAAAATAATTATGTGAAAATAAAGCATATATGGCCCACCACTGTGTAAAATAGAATGTCCAATTTTGGTTATTTAGCTGATATCCTATGAGAAAAAAATAGTCTTAACTCCCAGGGACTTACAGCTAAAAAGCTATCTAAGTGGCCGTGTGAAGGAAATAGTATGGTTATAATTCATGACTAATGTTATTCTTAAAAAATAGCTTTATATCAAAACGACAGAAAATAAATGCACCAAGCTCCCATTCATTTTCGCACATTCCTATAAATGTATTAAATATAATATTTAATTTTATTAAAACTGATAAAATTTCATCGCCATAATTATACTCAAAATCAGGCAGTCAATACTCTGCCTAACAATTTCCTATTTTGTTATTCACTTTTCCATTTATACGTTACCACTCAAGAGTAACAAAAAAGAGGTAACGAATTAAGGTTACAAAAATTATTAAAATTGTTTACGCGCACAACTCTAGCTAGTACTCGTTTATGATTTGACTTTCAAAATCAAGATTAGGAGCTTTAATGGTACTCGAGGAGAAATAAAATATAAAATTGGAGGTTAGCTCTGATTGTTGGGTAACAAAGTTAGGATTTTTTTCGGACCAGCAACCAGGCGGACAACATTCAATGTACCCGCACGGCACGCAAAAGAATTATCTAAACTTAAACAAATTAATGCCGATCTTGCTAATGCTGCCACTAGTCTAAAACATATTTATACCAAATCGGCGGTGATATTTTCCAAAATTACGGTCACAAAAGAAGAAAACTAAAAAGGAACTTTTTATACGATACAATAAAATAATTATTTATTAAATATATTTGTTCTATAGGACTAAAGATTTATTCATAAATTAATTGGGGTCTTTTATTTCGTAATGAATACATTTAAGTGATTCTAGAATATCCGGAAGTTTACTCAGTACAATCGATCGTTTGGGACGGTATGAAATTGGGACACTTCACTTTTCATACAACTAGATTTAACCGATTTTTAAAATATTTTTATATTTTATAAATTCTTATTGTATTTATACATTTTTCATTTTTTTTTACTCAGAGCAATAAACTTACTAATTATATAATTTAATAGAAACTAGTAATGATCTATTTTAGGTATAGAAAAACAAAATTGAAAATATGGGACAGCGAATAAGATAGAAAGTACAATTATTTTGAGAAATGCTCAAATCCATTCTCACACAGATCTGAAGTTAAAAGTGTTAAACGTACTATATTTTTTTTCTGTGATTTGTTGTTTATTCAGTCTTATTTTATCAGCGTTTCTCTTAACAATGTGTTATCAGAATTGTGCAACGATATGGAACGTAAGGTTAACTTAACTGAAAGATAAGATCTTAGATTAACTGCTGGGAGATTACGCATAATTGTAGGTAACGCAAACTGTATCACTAAAGTAATTTTCGGTAGCCGAAAAAGAAACTTTGCATTGGTGGCAATAAAAAAAAAGTTTACAGTGAAATCAGACTAATACTATAAAGGCGAAAGTTTTTGAGTGTGTATGTTTGTTACATCTTCACGTCTAACTGATAGAGTGATTTTAATAAAATTTGGTATGGAGTTAGCTGACACCCTGGATTAACACATAAGCTATAATTTATAAAGTTTAACGCGGGTAAAACTGGTATACGCAGGTCGTGGGTTCAAATCCCTCCCAGGACAGATATTTGTCTGCATGAACATGTCTGTTTGTCCAAAGTCTATATAGGTATGTATTTACAAAAGAAAAGTAGTATATCAGGTATCTGGTTTCCATAGCTCTGCTTAGTTTGGGATCATGCCATGTGTGAGGAATTTTAAGAGAGGTAGGGCGTTCATTCGTTCGAAGAACAGCCTGACTGGGGAAGTAACTCCACCTAACAGAAGACGTTCCTTTATAATAACATTAATATTTTTAATGTTGTGTTTCTGCATGTGTCTAAAGTCGCCTGAGCTGAGGGGTGGGAGGAAGGGCCAGCAACACTTGTTTGCTGACTCTTAAAGGCCGGCAACGCACCCGCGACTCCTCTGGTGTTGCGAGTGTCCATGGATGGTGGTGATCACTTAACATCAGGTGACGAACTTGCTAGTTTGTCGCCCTCTGAAATAAAAAATTAATTATATCTTCGGCTATCGTCGGCTTTATGTCAATCAGGTTAATAAAGGGTTTAGCCTTAGTATTTTTAGGAGACTTGGGCAAAGCGTTAATTCTCGCAAAGAACAGCCCGACTGGGGAAGTATCTCTACCTTACAGTAGACATTCCTTAATAACCTTAAATTCTCAGTTGGGATGCATTGGATCCGGTGGTAGCATTAAAGTGCGACCGTCGTTATACATACAAGGTCCGTCGAAATAATAATCGTTGAAGATTGTTAGTCATTGATCCCAAAACATTTAAATATTACGTTACTTATATGGGTTTCGCATTTATTTTTCTATACTTTCCGTTAAAAATAAAAAAATACACCCTCTTTAATTTTTATTAAGTTTATCTTATGAGCCACATGAAAATTAAATATCATGCAAAAATCGAAAGAAGAAAACCAATTTGCTAATTTGCAACTTTGTTCACTTTTCAGGGGTTCACCGTAAGACCAGATGTGTGTCCAAGCGAGCGGTTCCTGATCAATGGCAGGGGGGACGTGCGGCAAGCTATGTAGGCTTGTGAGCAGGAAGAGATCGCTCGAGCCTCAGAGGAAGGAAGGAGGCGAGTTAAGAAGGTCAGTACAGATTACCCCTTTCAACATAAGAAACTTTCATCACCATACGTGAATGGACCCTGAAAATTACTGAAGGAATATAGACTAGGTAAGGTTATAGTAGGCAAAGGATGTCGTATCTGTGGAAGGAAGGAAATGAGCGGACAATGTCAGTAAACATTGCTTATGTGGGCCTACAAAACGGGCAATGGCAGACTCTTCAAGATTAAGCAGTAAGAAAGCTTTTGGGTCTCTGTGGATCATCATCATAACAACTATAAAAAGTCCACTGCTGGATAAAACCCTCCCCCAAGAATCATCTTGCGTATGGGAGGTCATGGAGGTTTGTGAATTGAACTGTGAATGCGCAATGGTCTAAATAAGGTGGATCGAGAATATTACTGCCACCCATTTAGATTGAAGAAATATTCATTACATGTCAGTGCCAAAAGTATTGATCAAAGGCCAGATGCCTCTGGTTTGATGTCAGATGCTTCTAAGGAGTTTCAGGTCTGGGTTTTACACAACCTATGTAGGGTTAGGTCTCGTACCTTCCTTCTTCTGAGTTTCAAGCTCAAGCTTCCACACCCTATGGACGCCTAAATCAAGTAACTGGTTCTACTGACTTGCTTCAGTGTTTCTTGATCCAAGGCTGGCTTTTTATCAAGGACGTATAGCAATTTAAACCTCTGGCTTCCACTTGTGGAGGTAGCTAAGAGACAAGTAAGTAGGTCAGTAAACCTAGTGACCTTGATTTAGACAGCATTAGTGCCAGGAACCTTTGAGTTATCCCGTTAGGTTTAAGAAGTTCAAGTAAAAAAAGAAATACAATTTGCCCTATATGGCAAAAGTTGTAGGATGACAATTGCTTGAGTTTAATAAAAAATACCACATCCTAATGTTGCTCCTAAAGTACAAGCTAAAGGAAAAAACATAAATAATAAGTTTCTTGTCATCCTATAATTATAGTGGACATAGTAGAATTGAATGTTAACATCTAAATGCTGAATAAATATAGGAATAAAGTGATAACTGATAAACATTAAAATAACTCATACGATACATGGTTAGCATATATCTGGTAGACAGTTAGTAATCTTGCATTTTTATATTGCGAGTGAGTCATCATGTACCTTGATTGCATCACTTCAATCCGCATTACAGAACCTGGCATACGGTGAATTAGTGCCTAAACTATTTCGTCTATTAGAGGAAAGGAGAAAGGAGTGATGGATGTACACAAGGTTGACTAGGAGATGAGGTGGACTGCAGTACTCAATTGAAAGATTTCAAGATTTATACGTAAATAAAACCCTTAAACTTACGTCTGAGTCGCAAGTCTCAAACTCTGTCGAGTTTTCCACCTCTACCATGAGATGGACCCGGTTACCGTCGTGTAACCATCGAATGCTTCGAATTAAGTCTTCTCATTGAATTCTCTGCGCTTGTCAATAGTATTTATGAAAAAGTGACCTATAGAAGATGCAAAATGATAAATTAAGAGTTCTTGAACTCATTTTATACGCAAGCTGTGTACAGAATAATGTGGTTGTAAATCCACGCTATAATATTTTAAAGTTAACCTCAGTTGAAAAGAAGGATGATTGTTTGCTTTTGTGAAATATTTTACAACTTCTGAATAATCATGTTAGTATGACGTTCACTGGTGCACAAAGGCCTCCCGAAAAGATTTCCACAATGGAGTTGTGTCCATAATTTGGAGACATATGCCATAATCGCCACACTTGGCAGACGGTTGGCGATCGCAGTACAACTTGAAATACAAATCTGAATCTCAACGTGTTCAGAAATCAGCCAGGGAACGAACAACTCCAAGTGGCAGGGGAGTCAGAAGTTGGTGGCCTTATACGTCTGTGCCTCGAAGAGTACTGAAGAATCTGAATATACTGAAGAAATTAACTGTCTCAAACTTAAAACGGTAAAGGAAAACATAATGAGGAAACCAGCAAGCCTTTGTGTTCTACAAAATATTCTTGATGTTATGTGAAGTCTGCCAACTCTAGGTCGGCATGGTGGACTATGGCTTATCTCTAGCCTTGGCCTAGCCCTTGCCCTTCAATGAGACTGTGACAATCAGGTCATAGTACACAGAGAGACGCTGTTACTCATTCTCTGGGAGATTTCTCTCGGGATGAAATAGGATGGTGATATTCTTTGCCGTCAGCCATACAGAATATTTTTTGAAGATCTTTAGTACCTAGTTGATCTCATAGCTCAAGTGTTTTTTACCTTCATTCTTTTGATTTAATTAAGATCCAGTAAATGTAAACATTTTTTCTTTACTTTTGCTTATACCTGGTTTTCAGATGTCTGAACTACTGGAGTGTGACGTCTTTGGGCGTCGGCTCCACGATGGGTGTCGGCGTGTACGTTATAGTGGGCTTCGTGGCCCTGCAGGTAGCTGGGCCCTCGGTTTTGATCTCCTTCGTCATTGCCGCTATCGCGTCCATGTTTGCAGGTGAGAGTTGAAAGAGTTTACTTACTAATACACATACATACATACATAGACTCACGCCTGTTTCCCAGAGGGGTAGGCAACGGATTTCCATTTGTCACGATCTTTGCACACGTCTTTTGCCTCGATTACTGTCATTATATTCTTCATACATGCTCGCCGGTTTAGGGTACTTCTGACCTGCCCTTTCTTGAGAAGATCTCCGATTTGGTCAGAGCATGTTCGACGAGGTCTTCCCCTTCCGGTTGTTCCATTCACACAGGCCAGGTATACTTCTTTGGTCAATCTTCTTTCATTCATCCTTTCTAAATGGCCAAACCATATCAGCATTCCTTTTTCAATCCTTGTGGCTACATCCTCTTTCACACCACAACGCTCTCTTACTTACTAATAGTGTAAAAAAATATGTTACAATACTGCCGAGATTGGCACATACTCCATACCTATATGTGAAAGTGTAAATTATTCTAAAATACACAAAATCAAGAATAAGAGAAGTAGGGCGCAGCGTTCATTCGCTCAAAGAGCAGCCCGACTGGGGAAGTACCTCCACCTTACAGATGACATTCCCTAATAATAACATCAATACCTTAATGTTGTGTTTCCGCGCGTGAGTAAGGTCGCCAGAGCTCATCGGGGTGGGGGGAAGGGTCAGCAACACTTGTTTGCGGACTTTTTTAAATGCTGGCAACGCACCCGTGACTCCACTGGTGTTGCGAGTGTCCATGGGCGGCGGTGATCACTTACCATCAGGTGACCCGCTTGCTCGTTTGTCGTCCTATGACATGAAAAAAATGCGGTTCCTCACTCACTCTCTCACACATGTTAGAGGATCCATCATCCTTTAAACTTCTGCAGTTTTAGACTATTTACTGCTATTATCATAGATACCTAACTCTGATTCCGTATATTGGTCATATTTCATAATAACTTAGGAATTTGTGTAGTTAACAGGTACTTTATCAATTAGATTGTTAAACTAATCGTTCATGTAGCGAATGTGTGAATCTAAGTGCAACATAAACATATCACCAAAATATTTATGATTAGCGACCCGGATGGTCAGACTGATTTGAACAAAAAAGCGGCCAACTGCGAGTCAGACTCCCCCATGTCCTCCTCCGTAGCAGCAAGTAATTGTATTGAGTGAAAGGTAAATTGCGGATTACGATTTATTACGTATTAAAAAAATACTTACTAGATCCACAAACCAATTTACGATTAGATTATACCATTTAGAAAAAAATAATATTAGAAACCTCAATATCATATTTGAAGACTTATCCATTAGGTATAGGCTTAAATGGGTTCGATGAAAATAAATTTTTGAGTTTCATTTCTAAGTATCTATAATTGTGTGAAAATCTTAATGCGGTTCACAGAATACTTCTACTTACCTTTGTAACAGGGTAGTTATTATAGTTTCGGAAAAAATGTGGCTGTGACATACGGAGGGACAGACAGACAGACAGACATGACGAATCCATAAGGGTTCTGTTTTTTTCCTTTTTGCTACGGAAGCCTAAAAAGGTTTTTATTCACGTGGACCAAAAAGCACTTGTAATAGTCAGAACATGTCGTTATTTAGCTACCTTATTTTAAGTTATCGTCAAGCTAATATATAGGTTTAATAATTGAAATTTTAAGTTTTATATATAATTTACTAAATTCGTTGCGGGATCCAAGACAGTTAAAACGATTCCCCGGGACATGCCTGAGCCTCACCGCTCAGTGTCATTTCGTTGTGTCCCACTGTTGATCCTGGCTTACAGGAGTTGCAGTGGTGGATAAGAGGGAGGAAATAGTCCCGAAAAAAATATATAATTGACTATATATTGTCTAATTAAAGTTAGAATTTTATATTATTATTATTATGAAATGAAATGAAATGAAAATGAAAAAAATGTTTATTCATTTTAAATTGAATCCCTTAACAAACTTTTTGATACTTCTGCCAAACTGCAAAACAGTTTGTTGGCAGATGTAGCTCCCTTTTTACATTACAAACTTCTTACGATAAATACATTTTGTAGTATCTAGGTAATATAAAGAAACAAAATAAACACAGGCGAAACAAGGAAAAAAAAAGTATTAAAATAATTAAGTTAGATTATTAAATATTTTATGTGCATTATATAATTATGGCAGACCTTGTGTTTAAAACGACGGTCGTGATAATAGTTATATATACCGGGTTAGAGGTGACGTCGACCTAGATGCCTTAAGGGGCCTTTTACAGTCCACTAGCGCCGCCAATCGAAAAAATGTCAAAACTCGTAAATAGAATCAAAAATACAAAATGTGGTCTATTATTACTGTAGAAAAGGCAATAACGTAATTTTATAACACATTGTCAACACTTGAAATATAGCTGTTTAGCTAAATCGTGCATTTGTAACAAAAACGGCCGTTTATGTTTTGAATGCACGATTTAGCTATACAGCTATATTTTAAGTGTTGATAAGGTGTTATACAATTACGTTATTGCCTTTTGCACAGTAATAATAGAACATATTTTGTATTTTTGATTCTATTTACGAATTATGACATTTTTTCGATTGGTGGCGCTAGTGGACTGTAATAGGCCTCTTAAGATCGTGTCGTTTGACGTTCTGACTGATTTGACTATGAAACACCCTCCCCCAAAATTAAAAGATTTCGAGATTATCAACGTTCATTATTCGTTGGCAACTTTAGGAACACCAATTAAAAAAAAAGGTAAAAAAACCCATTCCATGATATATCCATGCTTTTGCCGGAAACTGATTATTTTCTACTATGGTACAGAACGTTGGCTATTTGGACTCAAACTTAGTCTTTTTTATTACCAGACCGGAGAACGAATTTGGTCTGGAAAAAAGTTTATTAAAGACCATTCCGTCAACCATTCCCAATCGAATAAAAATATATCAGATATATAAAAATTGGTAAACAGACAACGGATCTCGGAAATCGGCTAACAATTATATACAGATAAAAAAAAATATATATCGTATAGTTATATACCGTAGCCTAGGTCCTTGGTTCGAATCCCGGTAAGTGCAAATATTTGTGTGATGAGCACGAATATTTGTTTCTGAGTCATGGATGTTTTCTATGTATATAAGTATTTATCTATCTATATAAGTATGTATATCGTCGCCTGGTACCCATAGTACAAGATTTGCTTAGTTTGGGGCTAGGATGATCTGTGTGACATTGTCCCCAAATATTATTATTATTATAAATACCCTTCCTCGAAATAATAATAATAATAATTTGCCAACAAATACCCAACTGCCTTTTCTTCACTCCTGGTCCATTCAACGGTTGCCTGGAAGAGCTTCCACCTAACGATAAGGCAGCCATTTGTACAATCTTGTTAAACATTTTCATATGTCATTATGTTATTTAGGTGCGCAATATCAGCTTAGTGCACTTAATAACCTCATCTTTCGAAGTTCTTTAAAAATTCTGTTTACTTATAATATTTCCTTATGCGTCACCTGACGATACGATAAGAGGTGTAAGCTCTTGTTTATTATTGTGACTGCGACAACAATAGGTACTCAATAATACCCAAATGTTATCTATGAGTATGTGTCAATGTTTTATACGATAGAATTTTATTATTTTGTTCCTTAAGGTCCAGCGCACACAAAAATGTAAAAACCTTGCAGGCGGCATACATCATCATCATCATCATATCAGCCAAAATACGTCCACTTCTGGACAAGCGCCTCCCCCAAAGATCTCCACAATTGCTGGTCTTGCGCTATTCGCATTCAGTAGTTTTCAGCGACTCGCACAAGATCATCCGTCCACCTTGTAGGGGGCCTGCCCACGCTGCGTCTTCCGGTTCGTGGTCGCTACTCGAGTACCTTTCTGCCGCAACGGCCGTCGGTCCTACGAGCTATGTGCCCCGCCCACTGCCACTTCAGTTTTGTAATTCTTCAGGCTATGTCGGTGACTTTGGTTCGCCTGCGGATTTCGACATTTCTGATTCGATCCCGCAGGGAAACTCCGAGCATAGCCCTCTCCATTGCTCCTTGGGTGACCTTGAACCTTGTAATAAGGCCCATAGTGAGCGACCATGTCTCTGTACCGTAAGTCATCACTGGCAACACAGACTGGTCGAAGACACTGCGGTATTTTGGACGAGAAGATGTTACGTAGCTTCCCGAACGCTGCCCAGCCGAGTTGGATTCTACGATTGGCCTCCTTCTCGAAGTTGGACCTACCTAGTTGGATAGTCTGTCCTAGGTAAATATTTCTTAAACTTCGAGTGCAGAGTTGCCATCTTCCAATTGAGTGGGTGCAACATGGACGTTTGACATGATTTTCGTCTTATCTATGTTCATTTTCAGACCTACTTGTTGATAGACTCTGCTGAGGTCATCGAGCATTGTACCGAGGTCTTCCATGGTCTCAGCCATGACTACTATATCATCGGCAAATCGAAGGTGAGTGATGTACTCGCCATTGACATTGATGCCAAATCTTTTCCAGTCCAGAAGCTTGAAGACATCCTCCAATGGAGCGGTGAACAGTTTCGGAGATATAACATCTCCCTGTCTCAAGCCTCGCTGCAAGTGGATAGGTTTCGAGTTCTGGTCCTGAAGTCGCACTGACATAGTGGCGTTTTCATGCAAACACTTTACCACCTCGAAATACCGGTAGTCGATTTGACACCTTATGAGAGACCTCAGCATGGCCCATGTTTTGATAGAATCAAAGGCTTTCTCATAGTCCACAGACGCTAAGCACAGTGGCTTGTTATACTCTTCAGTCTTCTGTATAACTTGCCGCAGCGTATGTATGTGGTCTATGGTGCTAAAGCCTTTTCGGAAACCGGCTTGTTCGGGAGGTTTGAAATCGTCAAACCTGCGCGCGAGACGGTTCGTAACGACCCTCGAAAACAACTTGTAAAGATGGCTCAGCAGAGTGACGGGTCTATAATTCTTCAGTACGGTTTTGTCACCCTTTTTGAAGAAGAGTACCACCACCCTTTTGTGCCAGATGGCATGCATGCCCCTCCGTAATCAAGCTACCATGATTTTTTTAATATATTTTATGACTATAATTTACACCCAGACTCAGGACAAAGAGACATGTTCATGCACACAAATATCGATGTGGGTGGGAATCGAACCCACGACCTGCGGCGTGAAAGGAAAGTATTTACCATCGAAGCCAACCGGCCCGTCATCGTATTGTTATTAAACTAATCATTTTTTAAATTCTATTGATAAGGTGAAGGAAGTTGTGAAATTGGAGGCTTACAAGGAAGTCAAGGAGAAGGCTTACGATAGAGAAGGCTGGAAACTGCTACACTGTCAAGTGCACAACACTTAAGTTAGAGAGAGTTAATGTTCCACTCCCGTTAGTTTTCTCGCCGCGCCAATACATAATGAGAGCGCAGGCGGCGCGTGGCGTACTCTGGCATTCCGACAAACTTACGTGGTTTCTTGGTCTGTTTTGTTGTAGATTGTACATATTATTATATTGCTGAAAATTGTATTTTTATCATCGCACCACGCTCACTCGCAGTAGGGTTCATCCGTACCACCTGGAAGCGATCTCGTAAAGCACCGTTCGCTTTCAGCGTTCATACACCCAACGTACGTGCAGGCTCTGCAATGAATTACCTGCTGGGTTGTTTCTCCAGCGCTACGACATGTCCTTCTTCTTTTTCGTTTAAGAAAAGAATTAATTTCACGGTAGACAGCGGTTTGCTGTGCCCCCTGGGACTGGGAATGTCCATGAGCAGCGGTTACCACTTACCATCAGGTGTGCCGCTAGTTCGTCTGCCCCCAAAGCAATAAAAAAAAGAAATATAAATATATAATTTAAAAGTGCACTCGCGCATGTAGAACACATACTCGAACACGTATCTTGCAAGCTCGAGCATGGTCGAGGATCAAGTTTGGACGCGTATTTAATGTTGCAATGTATGCTATATAGTCTTACTACAGGGAGTTTACTCAAAACTTCTATTCTTCCCTGTTTGCGCAAAATCTGATAAGGTCTGCAAGATTCGAACATATTTGCTTCAACTATTATAAAGTCATTTATTCAGTGGTCTTAAAAAAAACTCTGCTCTGATCTACTCTCGGTGTGCACCGAGCCCAACTCATAAGTATATGCACTTATTCGTGTACAATCCTTTCTAGGGTGGTTAACTACTTATAATCTCTTAGTATTAGCCGATTGGTATTAGCGTGATAAATATTGCTATCAGTCAGAGCGAATATGCTAACTCACAATTTTACGCGCTGATTACTTGGTGTTAAAAACACGCACTTAGTACAGTACAAACGTGCAATTTGTGGGCTAGATAGCTCAAAGGTCGTACAAAGTTATTTGCGTACGGTACAAGAAAGCGTCTAGGGTGCTAGTGGGGCTGCCCCGTTTTTATAATAATATCCTGAGACATTATTCACACACGGCCATCTGATCCCAAACTAAGCAGAGCTTGTATGTACTATGGAAACCAGATAACTGATATACTACATATACTACTTTTCTTGTGTAAATACATACTTATATAGATAATTACACCCAGACTCAGGAAAACCAGACAGATTCATGTACACAAATATCTGACCTGGGTGGGAATCGAACCCACGACCTGTGGCGTGAAAGGCAAGCATCTACTTTTCACGCCAACGGTCACGTCCGTTTTATTCGTCGTTATTACGTTTTTTATTTAAATAATAATGGATTCTATTCCAAATCCCGTTTTCAATCCCACTTGAGTACCTATGTTTTGCCGGACCGTTTCAACTGGGCCGTGTTGATACCGATAGTAGATGAACCCAGTTTCCCTGGGTCTTCTCTGTTGTTCTTTCAGCCGAATGACCAGTCCACCGCTGGACAAGAGCTTTCACGAAAAATGGTGGGATATGTCATAACCGCTACGTTTGGCAGACGGGTTGGCAATACCAGTGTTGTGCTCATAGTACAGACGCTGCTGCCCGTTCCCTGGGAGATATTCCCTCGGGTCGACTTCTATGCCCCACTCGGGATGATATAGGATGATGTTATTCTAAACGTAGCGCAGCCCTTGGTGTGTACGATCTTGTTCTTATCGTGTTGATGGTAAGAATTAAATTTTATCTGCTCGACATTGGGCAGCACTGACCGCTTTTTTTTTATATGGGGGACAATGTCACACAGATCATCCTAGCCCCAAATTAAGCGAAGCTTGTACTATGGGTACCAGGCGACGATATACATACTTATATAGGTAGATTAATACTTAAATACATAAAAAACATCCATGACTCAGAAACAAATATTTGCGCTCATCATACAAATATTTGCACTTACCGGGATTCGAACCCAGGACCACCAGCTTCGTAGGCAGTAGCACTACCAACTAGGCTACGGTGACCGGTGGCTTTGGCTTAAGCGTGATACAACTTCTGAAGGGAACAGGAGACTGGACAGGAGGGACAAGCAGATAGATGTGCCATACTTTGGGGTGACACACCGCACTCGCAGATGTTTTGTGATGTGGGAATGTAACCCCATTTGCACATGTTTTCTTTGGATCTACCATCCTGGGTACGTAGTCTATTAGGAGTCCTTTAAGTTGGCTATGGAAATTTATGCCCCGGAGATAATATTTCCTTTGGCGGGACAAACAAAAGGGGAGCGAATTTATCTCGCCATAAGGTTGCCCTCGCTTGCATCTATCATAGCTAGTAAACTTTTGCGACTTTTCAATCGTTTGTACGATAAAGAGTATTTGTATTGTGTTGTTCATATTTTATATATATATCAAACGCAATATCTTCTCGTCCCAAATACCACAGTGTCTTAGGTCGAAAGTCTTCGACCAGTATGTGTTGCCAGTGATACCTTATGGAACAGAGACGTGGTCGCTTACCATGGGCCTCATCACAAGGTTCAAGGTTACCCAAAGAGCAATGGAGAGGGCTATGCTCGGAGTATCCCTGGGCGATCGAATCAACAACATTGAATCCCGCAGGCGAACCAAAGTAGCCAACATAGCCCAAAGAATTGCCAAACTGAAGTGGTAGTGGGGCGAGCGATGTGCCCTGATCGCTCGTAGAACCGACGGCCAATGGGGCAGAAAGGTTCTCGAGTGGCGACCACGAACCGGAAGACGCAGCGTGGGCAGGCCCGCAGGCGCTGGATGCGGGCAGCGCAGGACCGGCTATTGTGGAGATCCTTGTCTTTCGGCTGATATGATGGACGAATATGTAATACCTATTTTCTGTTTCCAGGACTGTGTTATGCGGAGTTTGGAGCACGGGTACCACTGGCGGGCTCAACCTTCGTCTACGCGTATGTGACGATGGGAGAATTTGTAGCTTTCCTGGTCGGTTGGAACAATATATTGGAGTTTGTGTTCGGTAAGTGATATTTTTGTAATACTGATAATGTTTTGTTTATGACCGTTTTCGGTCACGGCGACCTCTTCAACTCCGTTCAAACTGGTTGTGGGTGGCTAATATAACCGATGTTATTGATAAAATTCCGCGCAAAGTGCGGGCATATGAGTACACCATTGCCTACTTATAAGTAATAACACAAGGTGAACCTTCAGTGCATTGCGTCGAGCATCTAAGTAGTTCCGAGCAGCGATTCTCCTCAAAGTTTTTGACTTCAGTTTTCAGCGAAGTCAAAATCTTTGAGCGTCAGTTTGCTCCCACTCGAAGGCCTAATGTTGCATTTTTTCTTGTAGCGTTTATGCACATCTTTGTACCTGAGGAGTTTATTCTGGTATTGGCCGGTGACCTTTGTGTATTGTTCTAGGCGCAGCAAGTATCGGCCGAGGTTTGAGCGTGTATGTTGACACGGTGTCAAACCACTCCTTGTCGAGCTGGTTCCAGACATCGATGCCGGTGAGCGACATCGCACCTTACTTCGACCTGTTCGCGTTCCTGCTCGTGCTGACGGTGGGAAGTGAGTGGTTTGTGGGATTTGTATTATATATTATGTTCATAAAGAATCTTATTTATTTGTATTAAGTTCCAAAGTTGCTCATATTACTTATATTTCATTTCATTTATTCATAAACAAGTAACTTGTATCTGAATGTACAGACGCCAGCACATCAAGCTACCCCAATCTGTCAAATTTCCCCAATTTAAAGTGAACCTTATGCTTATGTGATAAATTTGAAAATGTATAAAAGAAATTTGACAGATTGGGGTAGCTTCATGTGCTGGCGTCTGTACACAAAAACATAACATAATGACATAAAGCTAAAATAAATTACATATGAATTAAATCAACAACATAAAAAATTAATATTAAAAAATACATTTTCAATAATAATAAAATGATTAATTAATTACAGATGAGACATAGGTTGAAGAAATTAATAAAAATAATTATATTAAATTAATAGTTAGATCAATATAGATAGCACTAGCTGTGCCCCGCGGTGTTACTCGCGTTCAATTTTATAAATTTTCTTTGCTATAAACCTCACGGAGCCCGAGACCTTTCCAACGAATGCAAAACCGTGGAAATCGGTCCGTGCGTTCTGGAGTTATAGCGTCAGGAAGGAAAACCCGACTTATTTTTATATAGTAAATAGAAATAAGATACTCTTCATTGCACACCACAAAGAAAAATATAGGACACATTGAAGGCAAATTGTACAATAGGCGGTCTTCTCGCAGCGATCTCTTCCAGGCAACCTTTGGATGGTTAAGAAGCTGAAATAAATAAAGACAACGTGATAAAGGTAGTGCAAGGTAAAGGAATTTTAGTAGGAATTGAAATATTTACATACTAATAGTAAATAAATACTAATAGATAAGTCGGGAGGAATGCCCATGCCACCCGCAAAAAGTATCTTCGGGTGGGTATGTCGGACTCGCGCCGACTAAACCTAACCTGCCGTAGATTTCTTCTGGCGCGCGATGATAGGAGCCCCGGTAGCGCGTGTTTGCTGCTCCGGTGTCCCTCTTTTGCGCTGTGTCCGAAATGGTCGGGACACGTACCTAGGTGGGCTCAGAATTGCCTACATCACCCAACTACCTGACAAAGATATTCCTAGTGCTTGTTTCACGCGCTTTTATGTCAGTGAAAGCTAAGCCTAAGCCTGAATTATCATCACAATTAATCTCAAATATCTCCAAACAGTCCACAGCAGTTGTGAGTCAAATGCATTTGTGCACTCTATCAGTGAACCCACCTCGGTCTTCTGTATGAGATAAGGTGATTTGCCGATATAATATTCAGACGTAGACATCACCCAGAGCGAGAATCACCTTAGATATTCTCTGTCTCTTTCCACGCTTCGTGTCGCGGGTTCCAGTCCCGCACCAGACAACTATTTGTGTGACCCATAAATAGTTGTTTCTGTAATAGGGTCTGGATGTAATTTATGTCCGTCTTATATGTTTGAAAAGTACCTCGCGATACAGGAATAAGATTCCCTAGGGGGGCGATGTCTTTTTAAAAAGAAAAAAATCAATGGTCTTCGTCTTACCAGAAAAGGGATTTGATTATTATAGACGATATTGTTGGAAAAGACTAGTAAATAATGAAATTAAACAAACTAATGGCGAAATAAAGGCACTTGAAGGAAAGATGCAACAACTTAAGCGTCTTAAGTGCGTTAAGAAAATATCCAATGGATTGTATAAATTGGAGTCTGAGAATGTGTGGTGGCGGAGCGGTTAACGCGCCGGATACTCCGTGGGTCGTGGGTTCGATTCCCACCCGCACTTAAGCTTATACAATTCATTTTAATAATGGCAGAAATTGTTATTTTTTATTTACTCCGTGACATAGAAAAGAAATACAAAATATGAAAAATAGCAAAAGAGTTATTAACTGTGGGTGAACGCGTCTATTTGTCTATAGAGGTTACATAAATTTACATTACTTACTTACCTACTTATATTATGGACAGTGGTTACCCTGTGTCAGAGTTGTTCAAGACCTCCGACATGGCTTAACGACTGTTGTCAAAGACTACAACCGGGACCGACAGCGTGCCTTCCGAATCACGGAGACGCTAAGAAGTTAAACCACTTTGGTGATCACTCATCTATGGACTGACCGTCAGCCTAATTGCTTAACCTCACCAATCAC
Organism: Pseudoips prasinana; assembly: GCA_951640165.1. Taxonomy (NCBI): domain Eukaryota; kingdom Metazoa; phylum Arthropoda; class Insecta; order Lepidoptera; family Nolidae; genus Pseudoips; species Pseudoips prasinana. Next base: position 6,854,978 of record OX621259.1, on the reverse strand, counting down.
TTACCGACCGGTGAGAGTATCTAGCTGTATATAACATTTAAAACAAGGGTAATGTTCTTTATCCACAGTATTGTTGGCGGTTGGCGTCCGCGAGTCCTCGCTGGTGAACAACGTGTTATGTTCCATCAACGGCATCATCATAATCTTCATAGTCATCATTGGAGCAATTAAAGGTAAATCTAACTTTCATGTTTATTACTAGAAATAATAAATAAATATATATTTATTTTATGAGTGAAGATGTGGTCAAAGATGGACCGCGCGTACCCTTAAGTTGCTCTCTCACTCTAGCTCTAGCCTGTAACAGTAAAAGATAATAAGTAGAATGAATATGAATAGCACAAACACAAACTCAAAACATGTTAAAAACAGGGCCAAAATGGAACAAAATCCTTTTTTGGAGACAAAAATAAACTGTATATTATAAAAAATAAAATTAATTTTATTTTTATTTTTTGAATATACAGTATTTTTAGAAGGATTTTGATTTTTATATCGCAGAAAAGTAAATAATCAGCTTCAGGATCATTAAGTTCTTTAAAATTACGTTTTTTGTTTGACATACATTTGGATTTAAACGAAAAGTCGATTAGCAGTAGAAAATATTCTACGGAAAAAAATCAGATAAATTTTTAAGGAAAGATTTGACAGCACAACGACCTTGTCAAGAGGCAAATACACGTATTATAGGAGCGGCAAAGGTTGCACTCAAAACAAAACACGATGAGCTGAAAGCCCAATAACCTGCGACTATTTAATAGAATGTTGATAGGAAACTCACGTGCGCCGAGCGCGCATGATAGTTCACTAAGAATATTGTATATGGTAGTAATTTTCAGGCACACCAACTCTGTATTGACTAGAAGTTGAAGTGGTCACCATAACCGAAATTGGTTGAATCAATCATCATCATGTTGTGTTTACCTGCTGGTTTTTTTCTATATCTTGATTATGCCTTTATGATTCGTGATATATATTTTTTGACAGTGGTTTTATAATGCAATGTTACGTATAATCTGAAAAAAATAAATGAATTCAAAATATTAGAGCGAAAATGAGAAGATCAAAATTAAAGATGGTTAATTCAACTTTACTCTTAAAGACGAGATAATTTAAGAAACAACGTGATTTTGTTAGAAAATGTCTCGGTCTCGAATCGCACATTATACAATTTCTGAGATTTCACCGATCTAAAGCAGTAACTATTCTACCTTGAAAGCCCCTGTGGTTGATTAAATACACTCCCTATTTAATTTGAGTGCTTTTGTTTTCGTTCCACCATATCTTCAGCATGCGCGTTGACTTCTATAAATTAAATTCTTCTACCCTATTTCCATTTTATTTTTCATTTATCAATTTTAGCACTTCTTAATCTAATGTTTATAATCTTTGTTTCTATCCAACTAATTCTCTAACAAATGCCAACTCTACATTTCAATTTCGATCCACATGTCTGACATATTTTTTATTTCCTCATTTTCAGCTGATGTAAACAACTGGTACATCGGTGTAGACGAGGTGCCTACAGGCTTTGGGTCGGGGGGTTTCTTCCCGTACGGAGTATGGGGTATGCTCAAGGGTGCCGCCATCTGCTTCTATGGATTTGTTGGATTTGATGTTGTGAATTCTATGGGCGAAGAGGTAGGTGAATGACAATTAATAGTTTAGTTTTATCGGGACTAGTCCATGCCTCTTACCCACCACTGCAACTCCTGTAAGCCAGGATCAACAGTGGCACACAATGAAATGACACTGAGCGGTGAGGCTCAGGCATGTCCCGGGGAATCGCTTTAACTGTCTTGGAACCCGCAACGAATTTAATCAGAAAGAAATAAGGAGGAGTTTTAAAATAAATGAGAGGCAGAATTATATAACGAGGCTATAGCCTCATAAAACGAGAAAATTGTAACCAGAGAAGCCAGCTGCAAAAGCACCAAGGATCAATTTAAGGGTCGTTAATAAGTTGTTATATGTGATTCCAATAGTATGTATGGCAAAAGCGTTTAAATGCACGGAACTTGTTCCTTGTTGCTACAAGATCCGTGTAATAAACTACACCAGATATTAGTTGCCAGAGATCACACTTGCAAGATGTGCCATGTATTGGCGAACATTAGTTAAGTCGTGTTTGCACTTTACATAGTATTAGATTTTATATTTCAGGTTCGTGAACCAAGGCGGACAATACCAATGGCTATCCTGTCGGTGTTGCTAATACTTTTTGGAGTGTATGCTGCTGTCAGTATAGTTATCACTATGATGGTGCCTTATTACTCAATGGTAAGTTTAAACTTGAATATGCAGCGCTTTATTGAGTAAAAATTAACAGCCATCATCATCATCATCATATCAGCGGAAAGACGAATACTGCTGGACAAGGCCTCCCCCGAAGATCTCCACAATTGCCGGTATCCGAATCCAGCGACTTCCAGCGACCCTCATAAGATCATCGATCATATTGTAGGGGGCCTTTTGTTTTTGTTGAGGCAGTAGGAATGCCTACGCATGCCACACGCATAAAGTGTCTACGGGTAGGTATGTCGCACTCGCGCACCGACTAAACTTACCTGCCGTGGATTTCTCATGGCACCTGATGGGAGGAGCCCCAGGAACGCAGGTATGCAGCTCCGGTGCCCCCTTTTTGCGCTTTGTCCCAGATTGCTCCCTATTTGCCGACTCTTGCCAGTTTGACACAGCGACTGCAGCTTGTAGGGGGCCTGCTCACGCTGTGTCTTCCGGTTTGTGGCCGCCACTCGAGAGCCTGTATGCTCCATCGGCCGTCGGCTCTACGAGCTACGTGCCACAAATAAGTATATATTTTTTTTATAAAACAACTCTCCCACCAATTTAACTAAACCCTGTGTCGTGGGATACAGAATTAACGGACACAAAATACACCCAGACTCAGAAGAACTACTGATGGGTCACACAAATACTTGTTCTGTGCGGGAATCGATCATAGAACACGAAGCGGTAAGGCGACTGTCTTAACTGTTGCGCTATACGTGCAGTTAAAGAAGCAAAAATACCTACATGTATACAACGATGCAAAGCTATAGAATAACACAGTGTCACGCATTTGCGTGTTGTAAATTTACGCCTCAGACGTTACATATGAATAGCATACGTTGTTCTATTTTAAGAATTCAAATTCAAAATTCAAATTCAAAAAGTCATTTATTCCGTTAAAATATTATATTTGTGTGGAATCGTCAATTTTTTTTACCCTACCGTGCAGTGCATGACGTGGCAGCTACTGAGAAACACTGCCAGAAAACTCAGTAGGAATCCTTTTTTAAAATATTTATTTCTTACATAAAGTTACATTGTACTTATGTGTTAATTTAGAGCGACTCAATTACAAGCTGTTTTGTCACTTAAATAATCAGAAGTTTTGTAGTAAGCCCTGCTAAGTAGTAAGAACTTGCACGTGTGCCAGCATCTGCCAACAAGCATACGGCTGTTTACCGTATCTTTATAATGGAACACGTCTATATGCTCGAACACAAAGACGCAAATATTTATACACTTCTTTCGAAGTAAATTTAAAGAAGATTCGAGGCTACTATCCGCCACTTGTTATGAACTTTTTTAACGTAACGAATATGTTGCCACTGGTTAGTACAACGCTGCGTTTACATTGCTACTTTTTTGCAATATGTTGATACTGGTTATAACTACGCCGCGTTTAAATTGCTACTTTTTAGCAATCCGTTGCTACTGGTTAGCACTACGCCGCGTTCTAATTGCTGCTTTTTAGCAATACGTTGCTACTGATTAGCACTACGCCGCGTTTATATAGCAACTTTTTAGCAATACGTTGCTACTGGTTAGCACTACGGCACGTTAATATACCTACTTTTTAGCAATACGTTGCTACGGTTTAGCACTACGGCGCGTTTATATAGCTACTTTTTAGCAATACGTTGCTACTGGTTAGTACTACGGCGCGTTTATATAGCTATTTTTTAGCAATACGTTGCTACTGGTTAGCACTACGCCGCGTTTATATAGCAACTTTTTACCAATACGTTGCTACTGGTTAGCACTACTCCGCATTTACATTGGTACTTTTTAGCAATACGTTGCTACTGGTTAGCACCACGCCGCGTTTATTTTTTAGTAATACGTTGCTACTGGTTAGCACAACGCCGCGTTTAAATAGCAACTTTTTAGCAATACGTTGCTACTGGTTAGCACTACGTCAAGAATATTTTGCTACTGATTACTATAACTACTCAATCTGTTCCAGGAGAAACCATTGTATTTTTTCAAAGTTTCTTAACATATTATAAAATCCTGCGTTATGTTTTCAGGCTGGTATCACATCAATATCTTCAGCATTCGAACAAATGGGCTTGGAATGGGCGAAGTGGATTGTTATCATTGGAGCTGTTTTCGGCATAACTACCAGGTCTGGTAATCAGTATAATCGTTATAAGCTGTGTGGTGACGGCGTCAATTATCAGAATATCATTAACACATCTCTTAAACCTTTTTCTACCTTTTTCTATTCTAATACGAGTAGAACGGCAATACGTAGTGTTTTGAGTATTACACCGTAAACTTTTAGATTTCGAGTTTGTACTAGGAGTATGTCTATACTTTTAGGCCCTAGCAGGGTTTAAGACCAGAGGCGATACCGCCTAAATCGGCAGGCATCGTGATCGGCGTTGAAATATATTATTATGAAGGTTAAGAATGGGTAAATCGTTCGTTCAATCGGCTTCCATGAGCATATGTGACGTCATAAGTGGTCCGGAATCGATTTTCAACGTCGAAGCCGATTTAACTATTGACTAAGTCATTTTTAACTTAAATTTATTTGAACGCCGATCACTATCCTGATGTTCGATGACTTAGCCAGTAGACCCCCAGAATCGATTTTCAAAGTTGACGCGTAAATCATTTGACGTTTTATTTTTCAGCTTATTTGGAACTCTGTTTCCACTGTCTCGGCTCCTGTACTCTATGGCATCTGACGGCCTATTCATCCCCTGGTTCGCTAAGGTCAGCTCCAGGAATCAATCACCCATTGTCGCTACTGTTTTTCCAACTATTGTTATTGGTAAGTCTGCTATAATCTTTCTGATTAAGAATTTGAGGTTTTATAAACTGAACGACTTTACAAGGGCTGCTTATTGAATAGAATGTTATTAGTTCACTAGAAATGTACTTAATAGACTGTTGAATAGTAAGTTTTCTATAGCAATATTGCCTGTATTGGTAGAATTAAGTTGACGCCAATAAATATACATATACATAAAGTACGGTTGTAGAATCTTTAAAATATATTTTTTTTCGAAGTTAATTTCGTCAAAAGACCATGTTTATTCCTTATTCACGGTGCGCTTGAAAAGATCTCAACAACCAACAACCAATACAGTGGATAAGAGGGCACAGTGGATCTCTAGGAAATGACACTACGGACCAGCTGGCAAGAAAGGGATCGGAAACGACAACAATGGGACCTGAACCCATTGTACCCATACCCTATAACCAACTGAAAACATGGCTGTGTGAAAAAACCACACAAAAACATGAAAAAGAGTGGATAGATCTGGAATCATGCAGACAGACAAAAGAGTTTCTACCATCTCTGAACAAACGCCTGTCGCGTAATCTATTACACCTGAACAGGAAGGATCTACGCATGGTGATAGGCACAATTACCGGACACTGCACGCTAAACAAACACCTCTTCAAGATTGGCGTCACGGACAGCCCCCTGTGCAGAGGGTGCATTGAAAATGAAGAAACACCAGCACACGTACTGCTACACTGCAAGAGCGTCTTACCAACGGGCAAAGTTCCTGAATGATCCGAAGACACTGCAGGAGGCCCTCAAGCCAGGCTTTCGTGGTCTCCTGGACTTCTGGATGGAACTAAAATGGTTCGAGTAGCCAAACGTATCACGCACAATGGGCCAATTGGGAGGCTAAGTGCGGAAACCTATCGCCCAACTAACTAACTATTCCTTATTCTGCACAGAGAATAACCTAGTATCATTCGCTATTATATGGGAATCGCAATAGGAAATTGGCGAAATTCAGTGGATAATGTGAGTTCCGCCATTATTAGATTCTCATCTCCCAACATTATTCCTTGTAATATGAGGGAATAAACTACAAAGTATTGGTCGTGCACTCAACAGGAAATTTGTGAAATTTATAGAGCTTCAAAATCTTGTAGCAGAAGTCTAAATGTATTATTTCAACGTAGGATTCTTACTATTTACACTAACAAAAGACTGCCACGAAAATTTACCAGGGCTATTAATTCGTCATACTCTCAGGTCGAGGCCGAAGTGCGTTTTTGAGACTTAAATAGAATATAATATATGCATCAGGGCATGAGTCCCACATGCGGGACATCTCGTAAAAGTAAGAGTTCATCAGTGTTATAGGCTCGACCCTTGTAAAGTCCTGTTGGAATAATCAGTTTCCACCTAACAGGGACAAAGTATCCAATATTGTGGACGAACACGGTTGGCCTTTTTTCCCGGGGTGGAAAATTTTACATGGATATCCTCCGCCTTGGGGGAGGCAGAGGGGACTGTCAGACTCCTACTGACTAAAAACCACGATAACGGAACGTACGATACTTCCGCAACAGCACAGTTGGCCTGGCTCAACCTTAATTACGTAGGTTTCTCGTTAAAGTTTTTTAAAGATCTAAATTATATTTTATGTTGCTTTGTCTGTCATAGATATATTCAAAGGAAAATTAATACAATTTTGGTCTCGTCTGCGTAAGTGTTCCGAGTGTGTAAATGACAAAGTATATTATACCGTGTTGAATGATTTCTTTGGCTTTGACCCAAAATTAATGTTAATAGACTTTTGTAAACTGTCTCTAATGGAAACATTTAGGAGAGTTGTCCAAATAACTATTTTAAGAAGTTTGTTGACATTGCTCTTGAGACTATTTTCAGTAAAATGTGATTCGTTTTATGTGTGAAAAGAGCCTTGGGGCGGTTACGTATTTTTGAAGTGAAAACTTCTGTAGGCTCGTTGAGCACTTTTTGGTTGAACATGGAACTGCCTCTTTTTACTTCATGGTCCCACATGGTGTGGGCAACGTGCCCTGGGAGGATAGTTACATGCCCTCCCGGACTACTGGCTCTAGCTATATGGATCTAACTATTATATTTTATTACTAGCTGTGCCCCGCGGTTTTACCCGCATTCAATTTTATAAATTATCACAGCTCCTCGCCCGTAGGTGATAGCGTGATAATATGTTGACCCGACCTCTTAGTAATATTCATGCAAGATTTGAAGTAAATGCATGCAGTACTTTTTGAGTTTAGCCCGGAAATACATACAGACAAACAGACAAAATTCTAAAAACTATATTTTTGGCTTCGATATCGATTGTAGATCACGCCCCAAATATCCTTTTAAAAAAATATTGAATGTATAGTTTTGACTTTCCTACGATTTTATTATTTGTATAGATATTATGTTTTACTTACTTACTCACTTATCGTGTGGGAAGTGGTTACTAGTGGCAGAGTTGTTCAAGCCGCCCAGTTGGCTTCTGATATGGTCTAACGACTGTTGTCTATTGACTAGGTACAACCGGGACTGACAGCTTAACGTGCCCTCCGAAGCACGGAGACGCTCAGATATTAAACCACTTTGGTTGGTAGTCACCCATCTATGGACTGACCGCGAGCCTAGTTGCTTAGCCTTCGCCGATTACATACAGACCGGTGAGAGCATTTAGCTATGAACGTTTTTACTTAGTAGTAGTCCCAAAAGTCTGTCCCGCATGTTTTTTTTATTTAAATTGATTTAACAAATGGTTAAATTTCAGCTGTTCTGGCGGCACTTCTTGAGTTGGAACAATTGGTGCTGATGATGTGCGTTGGCACCTTGACTTCCTACACTATTGTTGCAACGTGCGTCGTGTTACTCAGGTAAATACTTTCTTCTTCTTCTTCTTTTAGTCAAGCCAACTCGCATGCCAATCGCGGTGACTACGGCAAACTCCTTCAACTGGCAACGTTGTTAACACTTATGTCCAGCTGTGGACGATGTTAGGCTGATAATGATGATCATAATACATACATAGACTCACGCCTGTTTCCTAAAGGGGTAGGCAGAGACAACGGATTTCAATTTGTCACGATCTTTGCACGCATCTTTTGCCTCGATTACTGTCATTATGATCATAATAACCATAAGCTATAACACAGAATAAATGCACATGTATTTGGCTCAAACGATAATTATTATTTTAAAAACATACAATCGATTTCAACAAGATGTATAAGAACCAGAGCTGTGTGAATAGTACAACTGGTAGGGGCAGACGTCATCGAACATTCTGGGACTAAGTCGGAAATGTTCTCAAGAGAAGCTAGGTCAGAAATACTCCCAACTAGTGAGCATGTAAGAAGAATATAATGACAGTAAACGAGGCAAGAGGTGTGCAAGGATCGTGATAAATGGAAATCCGTTGTCTCTGCCTACCCCTCTGTAATGGATATAAGAACAATTTTGAACAACATTTATAGAACCATACGGAAAGCATAATATTCCCTTATTAGCGATTTTGTATATCGAGTACAAAAATAATCCAATATCAAAATCAGTTCAGGAGCAACGGAGATATTGCGTTACATAATAATATAGTCGCTTTTTTATATACTATATAAGAGGTCTCTCCGAGTTCAAGAGGCTCACCTGATGGAAAGTAATCACTGCCCCCGAGGCGCTCATAGCTAGATGCTGTCACCGGTCCGTAAGTGATCGATGAGGTTAAGCAACTAGGTTCGCGGTCAGTTCATAGATGGGTGACCGCCAAAGTGGTTTAATTCCTGAGCGTCTCCGTGCTTCGGAGGGCACGTTAAGCTGTCGGTCCCGGCTGTAGTCATTAGACCACAGTCGTTAAGCCATGTCAGAGGCCTACTGGGCGGCTTGAACAACTCTGACACTAGGGTAACCACTGCCCATACGATAAGTAAGTAAGTACTGCCCCCGGAAACACGCACAATACCAGAGCAGGTCGCATGTCCGTTGCCGTCACTTAAAAAGGTCGCTTTTCCCTCACCCCCATAAGCTCTGGCGACCTAACCTACCTAGTACCTAAAATTGATTACCCCCTTGTTTTGAAGCCGAAATAAGTGATAAATACCAGACCCCAAAATGTAGTTCTAGTTTTATTTAATTATTAACCTTCACCGAGTACCTTGTGTCACTTGTAAGACAATTGTAATGAGAGTTGGCACTTGTTCAGTGTTCACTGGTTTTAACATATAAAGTTATAATAGTAATAATATCCTGTGACATTATTTACTCACGACCATCTGATCCCAAACTAAGCAGAGCTTGTACTATGGAAACCAGATAACTGATATACTACATAATATGCTACTTTTCTTTTGTAAATACGTACTTATATAGATTACACACAGACTCAGGATAAAGAGACATATTCATGCACATAAATGTGTGCCCCGGCTGGGAATCGAACCTACAATCTGTGGCGTGAAAGGCAAGTATCTAACAACCACGCCAACTGGCCCAGCAAGCTATACGCCAGAGGTTGTTGGATGGATTAGAATAAATAATCGTACTGATCATGAGTGTTTGGGTATAATTTACCTCTATATACTTAATATAATATATTTATGTTATGACTGCACGTGTGGCGCAGCGGCTAAGACAGTTGCCTCGCTGCTTCGTGTCGCGGGTTCGAGGCCCGCGCCGGACAACTATTTGTATGACCTATAAATAGTTGTTCTGAGTCTGGATGTAATTTGTGTCCGTCTATTATATGTTTGTAAAGTACCCCGCGACACAGGGTGTAGGTTTCCTAATGGGGGCGTTGTCTTTTTAAAAGATAGATAAAGTTAGATAGGATGTTCATCAGTTGTCTGGTGCCATACAACGCTCTTCCTAGTTTGGGATTAGATGGCAGTGTGTTACTTGTCCCAAGATATTTATTTACTATTGTTCCTCAGATATCGATCAGAAGAAGTTTCAGAGGTGCCATCGAGTATCCTGAAGAAGATCATTGGTCGTGGCGACAGGAAAGCAACGCGAGCTTCAACTCAAATCATTAATATCGCTATGATAGTATATTGTAAGTCTTATGGCGTATTTATCAATAGTTTAAGTAAACAAAGCCGCTGGATAACACCTCCGGAAGGGTGCGTGTGCGTTTCGAACGCACGGCCACGACAAAATTAAGTTGAGAAACCTATGCCAAGATTTTGTAATAATTTTTATAAGTTGATTTCCAAAACCATAAATTTGTAAAAGTTATGGTTAAAAAGTTATAAAAGTTTAAACGTGGCCGCGCCCTTGAAACGCGGAGAACCGCGCGGCCACGAAGATCTTTATAACTAAGCTAAACAAAATATAAAATTTGTAAAAATATAGAAAGAAAGTCCTTGATTAATATTTTAGGCGCTGTAAGACTAAAATCCCATGGCCGCGCCATTGAAACGGTGATACACGTTATCGCCGATATCTTTCATCACCACCGCGCATTGTATGCCATTTGACGACTGCAGTTAGGTGATAGCTATAGTAAGCAGGTAGCGTTGCTGCCCGATTACCTGCTGTATTCCTTAGTCACCTTTATGAAAGCCACGGGATGATATGGGGTGGCCCTGTGATTCTTATAACTTTTTAACCATTACTTTTACAAATTTATGGTTTTGGGAATCAACTTTTACATTTTAGTACAAAATCTTGGCATAGGTTTCTTTTCTTAATTTTGTCGTGGCCGTGCGGTCGAAACGCACACAAGGGTGCTGGTAAGGGGATCCTAAATTCGATCCGCCAGTGTGTATCGTTCGCAACTTGACGCAGAGGGCCTACTCCCGATTGGTAGAGACTGCTGCTTCGAGAATCGAGACCCATATTTTTGTCTCCTGCGAGGATCGAACCCGCAACCTTTGGATCAGAAGACCGACTGAATCACGGCGGTCGTCAATTATGTATCTTGGTCATTATTTTTTAAAAAACATCTTCCACGATTATGTGTAAATCACTAACTTCAGTAGTTTCATTCAATAATGATCCCCTGGTCGAATTTGCAGCCATCTGCGCAGGAAATATTATAGGCACTTTCTATTCCATTACTCTCGTAGTCCGGTGTGACGACTAGCGCCAGGACTGGAGAGAGGTCAGGTCGTATATGCAGGATTCATCTATACTTATGTATGTTAGTATTTATGAGGAGTTGCCCTCACTGGAGGACACATGCTATCTGACAGAATTCTCAAAAAGCATCTGCTTATAGTAGCTCAATTGATCGCAGATTACACAGAAAAAAAAATAATGTCCTATTAGCCGATTTCGGCCACGGCAGCCAGACTCAATGGAGACTAGCCATGTGCGCGGGATTATAGTGCACAAGTGTCTGTGCAAACACAGATGCACTTTCTATTCCATCACTCTCATGATCATGATGGGACGACGAGCGACACGACCGGTACGAGGTCAGGTACAGGTCCGACGGCTTTACGTGCTTTCCGAGGCACGGGGATATAATACCGCCGACTCCTACACTTCGGGCTGATACTGAGAAAGAAAATCACTTTATTGGGGGTTTTATACGGAGAAAATCACTTTATATATATTACGGGATTTTAACCCAGTACCATTATCTGCGATTGAACATGCTACCTCTAGACCAACGAGATTTATCTTCGTCACAAATTACTTACCGAGGCTTGTTCTTTGTCAAACAATGTCTTCTTTCTTTCAGTCTGTGTCTGTGTAACAATGGCTTTAGTGCTAGTGTACACGACACACCCTTTCATACCTGGAGTTATTCTACACGTGTTGGCCATTGTTATTATTTTGATAATGGCGCTGCAGCCTACCACCAAGGAGAAGCTATCTTTCACGGTATGATTATTACATTTTGACTTAATTTTGACACTTCACGTCCGCTATTTGTGTGACCCATACATATAGTGCGACAAGGATATTTATGAACGTGGCTGAAAGTGGAACTAACGCCGCCATCTCTCAAAGTGTCACTTTGACAGTTCTTCCACAGCTTGCTTTGCCGATTGATGTTTCTAAGCTTATTAATGTATTATTTGGTTTTAAACACTAGCAATTCGCTAAAACTGATAGCAAGTGGTGACAGGGAAATAGTCCTAAAGGTTAATTAGTTTTTCATGAAAGAAAAATACAGTGTAGGCCGATAATTCCATTTGAATAAGTTAACGAGCGAGTTGCCGCCTCGATACGTAAATGTTACCATGCTTGATTTTTAAATCGCACCCGTATATATATTTTCTCGTTTGATTTTTTACATTAATGTAGTATTAAGTAATGTGAATGAAATATTAATTTACAAATTAATTAATTTATACCGATAAAAAAGACTGTTTTCTTCCCTGGTGCCATCAATATTTAAGGAGGATAATATATAGAGTATTCAATAAACTTTTAGAATTTGATATTCCTGAAACGGCCATCTGATCCCAAACTAAGTAAACCTTGTACGATGGAAATCAGATAGCTAATATACTACTTTTGTTAATACATACTTATATAGATAAGCACCCAGACACAGGACAAACAGACATGTTCATGGACACATATCTGTCCTGAGTGGGAATAAAAAACACCAACTACGCTAACTGGCCCGTCAAAGTTATACAATTGATATAAAAAATACAACCTTTAGGCATTTTAACATTTTCGCATAATATTAGGGAAATTTTCTTAAATGTCCGTCACGTTCACAAAGATCCTTGTCCCACTGTACTTAGTTGTTCTGAGTCTGGATGTACTTGTGTCGTTGAAGTATATGTTTGTAAAGTATCCCGCGACACAGAATTTCAATTCCCTAGTGCGGGCGAATTCACTTCTGTTACAGTAAGTATGCCCTACAAACTAATAATTTTAGAAGTGTTTACTTAAATCTCAGTTTTTCTAGGTTATGGCAACATATAAGGAACTTATTGGAGCGGTTTGTTAAGAGTACTTATTATTAATAAATAAAATATATATGGATAGACTAATGTAATTTAATAAAATGTATAGTATATATATTTCTATTATGTAATCCATCGTACCCAAAAGTTTCGTTCACATGTAACTATAGCGAGATCTATATGGGCACAAACATCTGTTTTTACTCGGCTTAATCGGTTGATCAAATACGTAAATATGTATACCTATAGCTAAAATACGTTTTAAATATGTAAATTAGCAATATAATTATAATATAGCTAAAATATATGAAGTAAAACCTTTTTAAATAGCTACACTGAACCTATTATTATTTCTTAGATTATTTTACAGATACCTTCGAGCATTTTGACAGCTAAATGCTCGAAGACAGATACTCATAAATTCATAAGCAAACTCATAGGTTAGATAGGTTCTCTCTATATTGTAGTATTCTTGGTATTTTTTTTACAATTTTCTGTGTTACGATTGCAAACATCAACATGTATATTTTCTAGCCGTGTAAGTTATTCAATAATGCTCTTTTATTTTTCAGACGCCTTTCGTACCACTAATCCCTTGCCTCAGCATCTATGTCAACATCCATTTGATGGTCATCATTAATTGGGAAACATGGATCCGAGTTCTAATATGGCTTCTTATAGGTCAGTAAATTATTTAGTCTACTCGTTAGATCATCGAAAACATTGAGAAATGTTATTAGTTCAAATTGTAGTCAGTGAATGTGGCAGGAATATAAATATATTTACATATGCTTTGAACCCGTTAACTGGCAATATGTATTTTTAATTCTCTTCGTTTGTAATAAGTCTTGTAATAAGTTTATAATATAGTCAGTAATACCTGCTACTAAAAATATATCTATTTTTTTAATGGAATCAAATTTACTGAATGTAATAAGTAAAACAAGCGAATAGAACTAATATGATTCAGTAAGCCAGAAAGGAAAATGGTAATGAAAACATAATTTGTACACCTATTACATAAGAGTAACTATTGTATATATTATCTCATTAAATTAAATTGTTCAAATTATATTATAAATTATTAAACTAATAACTAAATGAAATAAGGAAAATTTAATTTTCTGCAGTTAGTAATGTTTACAGAATACTTGCAGCATTGCTACGCAGTTATATTTAAGTAAAAATAATTATAATTAGAAAAAGAAATACATATTTAGATTACCTATTAGGCATCATATCATATCACAACACAGGAATAATATTAATTTCTTTTTCAGGGATACCAATTTATTTGATCTGTCTTTACTGCTACAAACAAAAAGCAGTAGAATATTATGACGACGGTTCTAAAAATAAGTCTAGCACCACTAGAAATGGGAAACATCCCATTGTTCAGATAGTAGTAGAGGAACCAACGCCACCTATGATGAGAAACAATGACCAAGAAGACCAAACACAGGAAACTATAGAGCTTCAAATTAAAGATGTAAGTAAACAGGAAGAAATAATTCCAATAAAAAATGAAGAAGTTCAAGTAATTCAAGAGGTACAAATTGAAAACAACGAAGAAAAAGAAGCTAAAATTATTGACTTGCTAGATCAAGTATTACAAGCCGAAGAAGATTCTTACGTTGATATTTTAAGCTTAAAAGAAAACAAAGATGATATTATTGCTGAAAATGAGGAGATACCACATAGAAAGTCTTTGAGTGAACTGTCGGATGCAGGATCTGATGTTTCAGGAAATACAATGTTATCTAAGTACGATGTGATTGCTCAAGTACATAGAGAAGATTTACCAAAAGTACATGAAGAAGAGGAAAAGATTGGAGGCAATGATGATTATGAAGAAATCGAAAACGAAGAAGTAACTGCCTTTAATGAAAGCGATACCAATTCTCAAACAGATGAATCCGGATATTCAGATACGATCGATAGACCAAGAAATAACGACTCAATCGACGAAAACATTCCGTACATACCGATACCACCGCCCATGCCTTCTATTGAAGATAACTATTTTAAGAGTCCTAATTTTAAGAAATTCAACACAATATCAGCGAGACCTGTTATAGATGATCTAGAAGATGATGATACAAATGAACCTAGAGTTAGTATTCAATCAAATAGTACTTACGGCAGTGACGGTAACATGAGATTTGGTAGTGATAGACAAATGAAATTTATGACAAAACTAAATGATATATTTCAAAAGACGATAGCTAATGAAGATGAAGAAGAGGAGCCTAGAAGAAGGTCACAATCAACGGGAAATGTACCAGAAACTGCTTTATCATTTGCTCCAGAACGGCCACCAATGTTTCTTGATTTAAAGAAAGAACTTTTAACAGGACAGGCCGCATCAAATCTTCGGCCCGTTAATGTAGAAAATAAACCAATTGAGTCCGACCCCGTAAGTGAAGAGGAAGATAATGTAATGAATAGAAATGATTTAAAGAACAAATTAGAAAACATATTTGCAGTTGGCGGCCCGCAACTTTTGAAACCACGACTAATGAAATCTAACCCGCCCACACCAGAAGACTCTTATCAAACAGATCATTCCAGTACAGAGAGTATTCAAAAATTACCAAAAATGGACAAAAATGATACTTTAAAAAGACAAAAAGCGAGATTTGGTGATGTTTTAAATTCTTTTCGGTTGAGTATGAATAAAGATGACGAGGTGTAGCTTTAGTCAGTGATATTAAGAGATGTTAGTAGTGCAAGTCTAATTAGTTTTAATAACAGATAAATGTGCCAGTATCTAGTTTACTTATACACAAAAAATTTATATACTGTATTCATTAGCAGAAACATGTTTAAATATTGTACATTCAAACCTATCATATCTACAACTAAACATCTAGGTTATTCCAAAACATGGTTGCAAATAGTAATAATCTTGTTATCTTGTGCAGTAATGTTTTTGATACCCGTTTTTCATACCTAGTCGTACGTTAAGTGCCTTATTTTGTTAAGTTTATTTATATATACCTCGCCAGGAATCTGTGTTGTAAGATTCAACTCTTTTAACAAAGAGCCAATGGTCAAAACGATAAATGTAATGTTGTTCAATTATATTATAACTGACCACCATGTTCCTACTATAAAGTTTATTATTTTCACGTTTCAATTCCTATAGCAAATTCACTATTTATTAGTCTAGAAAACGAAATGAGTTGTTTGAAAAGACAATTCAATTCTCAGTCAAAAAATGAATAAAACTTTACTTTTCTGTTTTGAAATACAATACTTTAAACCGAAAGTCGTATATATAGTATATTATAGCTCTCTTTTCTGCAATAGATTGCCCCTACACCCTTTGCTACCATCATCCTTGATAATAAATTCTGATCCATCCAACTCAAATCAGTTGCGGAAGTGGTGGCTTTTAGTGATGAGGCCGCCAGTTGCATAATATTGTTGCCATAAATTATGAAGAAGAAGAAGGAGTTCATTATATCTAAAAGTACAAGAAATAAAACCTAATTTTTAATGTTTCTTTTTGTTTATGTTAGATAGTCAGGCGCAAATTTTCCGCACTTAGGCACCTAATTAGGCCATTGTGCGTGAACTTGTTTGGCTACTCGAACCATTTCAGTTCCATACAGAAGTTCTGTAGACCACGAAAGCCTGGCTTGAGGGCCTCCTGCAGTGTCTTCGGATCATTCAGGAACTTTGCCCGTTGGCTGGCGACACTCTTATACAGTGTAGCAATGCGTGTGCTGGTGTATCTTCATTTTCGATGCACCCTCTGCACGCTGTCATGACACGCTGTCTGTGACGCTAATCATGAAGAGGTGTTTGTTTAGTGTTTGTCTAGTTTTGTTATTATTAAGTATTTGTCTTTGGTGACGGGGTCTTATCGTTTGGCTTGATCCTCTTACCTTGCGGAGAAACGGGATGCTCTATATGTGTTTTACCGCATTTATCACGGGGAGTGTTCTAAGGAATTGTTCGAACTTATATTTGCTGCCAAATTCCGCCTTAGAACTTCTCGCCGGAAGTGGAAATTTCATCCATATCACCTAGATAAGTGGTCATCTACCACCGTGCATTTTCAATAAACTTTTTACACTTCCAACCTTCAAGAAGCTAGCCTATGCACCACCATTGGAGCCGCAAGTGAGTCGCCGGCCTGGCTGCTCTGATGTTGCGAGTGACAATGGGCGTCGGTGTGCACTTACCATCAGGTGTTCCCAGTTGTTAGTTTGCCATACTATTACATAAAAAATATCAATCAAATAGCGGAAGTATTTCCGATACGGTTTTACATAGGAACCTTAAAGAAGCGAGCCTATTCGAACCTTTCTTAATGACCAGCAATGTACTTACATGAAGTCCATGTGTCCTAGCCAATTCGCGAAGAATGCTCTTCGCACTCGCGCACATCCACGAAAATGTCCCTAATTCTATTCAAAAGAAACTAAATTAATTATAATAGCATTGATTTTTTTCTAAAATAGTACCTACTTATGAAAAGGACAGTTCATCTTCAGCTGTAAATTTGGCTCGAAATACTGAGGGAAAACCGTTAGAAAACCTCCGACTCCAACTAAGTATAATTCGATAATTATGGAAAATAGCTGATACTCTTACACTGCTGGACCGGTATTAACCAAACACCAAATATAATCACATCATAAGAAAACTGGCCTTCAAATAAAAAATCCGCATCAAAATCGGTCCATCCGTTTGACTGCACGTGTGGCGCAGCAGCTTAGACAGTCGCCTCGCCGCTTTGTGTCGCCGCACAATTATTTGTGTGACCCATAAATAGTTGTTCTGAGTCTGGATGTTATTTTTGTCCGTCTGTTATATGTTTTATATGTATGATTAAATTAACTAATGCGGACGTATCCTTTTTAAAAAGCAAAAAAAAATGATTTAATGCCCCACACTAACTTATAGCACTCCTGTTTTTGCGTCGGGAGCTAAAAAAAGCAATACGTTAAAACCTATCGATCAATAATGCACCCATTGCGCATAAATGGAGCACTTTTAATAAGCAGTTTTAGCAGTTCAACAGTTCTATGGGTGCCCTATCCTTTTCGTAATTGATATATTAGAGTGAAATGTAATGACTTTTAAATTACTTTAGTGGAGTAAAAGCCAAATTCACCAGCCACCTGGTACCCATAGTACAAGCTTTGCTTAGTTTGGGGCTAGGTTGATCTGTGTGACATTGTCCCGAGATATTATTATTATTATTTTATGCTCTTTGCGTGTGTAGATAGATAAAGTAGGAGCGGATTTATGTATTTAATAATATCCTGAGACATTATTCACACACGGCTATCAGATCCCAAACTAAACAGAGCTTGTACTATGGAAACCCAAGTAACAGATATACTACATATACTACTGTTCGTTTGTAAATACATACTTATATAAGTACATCCAGACTCAGAACAAACAGGCATGTTGTTGCACACAAATAATAATAATAATAATAAAAAGTATTTATTTTGTCTCACAAATAGGTTGGATACATTAACAATAACATGTCTCGCATTGTTAAGCCTATGCCTAATATCTGCCCTGGGTGGGAATCGAACCCACGACCTGCGGCGTGAAACTAACCACACCAACCGGCCCGTCAAATAATATAAACAATAAAATTCCAACCGTATTTTTTATAAAATGAAATGGTTTGCTGTGTGGTGATGGCATAGAATATAATAACCCCATCTCATCCCATGGGGGGCGTAGAAATCGTCCGAGGGATTACCTACCAGAGAACGGGCAGCAGCATTCCATACTTTGGGGAGGGTTTTGTCCAGCAGTGGACTCATTTGGGCTGACACGATGAATGAATGAAGTGCCTTTAAAAAGTGTGAAATTATTTCAGTTGTTACGATAAATTAAACTAAATCGATTTGTACCAGAACTTTATTAAAAATAACAATGATATCAAACAATCAATATGTCAAGTATAAAATAAATTATGAAGTTTCTTTATCATACAGTTCCTTGATAACATCCTGTAGTTGCATATCCTTGAGGCAACTCTGGAGGACCTCGTCGATGAGCTGTTCTGAAACACTGGGAAATAAAGACAAATAATCTATTAAATAAAAATGAATTACCGAGATGTATTATATTTGTCCGAAAGATTTATCAAATTTTGTTCAGTCGTTTGTAAGTTATGAAATTACAAACGACTGAACAAAATTGGATAAATCTTTCTTTTATGTTCTTTATTGTAATTTTATAAATGTTTTCATACAATCAATACAATGTGTACCTAAATATCTATGTTACTAGAAATAATAATTTATACAACTATATTACTATAAACATGTTCTGACTATTTACAAGCGCATTTTTAAAGTCTACGTGAATAAAAACCTTTTTTATTTTATTTTTATTGTCAATAGGAAAAATAAAAATATTATAAAAAAATTGCAAATATCTAAAAATATCCGTAAAGTGAGTGTCCCAAATACACAGAGGACTATGAAGTATATTTTTATTGGATTTTGTTTTCTCTCCAGAAGGAAAAATGAAAAATTTTGTACGTCCATTAAATAGTTATTAAAAATAGGCCGGTACGAAGTTCGTTGGGACAGCTAGTAATAAACAAATATCTTGGGGCAATTCAAAGTCAAAGTCAAAGTAACTTTATTCCGTAAAAATTTTACATTTATGTGGAATCGTCATATTTTTTTTACCCTACCGTGCAGTGCATGACGTGGCAGCTACTGAGAAACACTGCCAGAAAACTCAGTAGGAATCCTTTTTTAAAATAAAATATACTTAAGATTAATTACAATCATGTGTGTTGACTCAGAACAACTCCATCCCAAGCACTTTTATCACTTAAATAATCAGAAATTTTGTAATATGCCCTGCTACACAATTTGGCTTTAATAATTCTTTTAAACTTATTCGTAGACAATTCTCTAATATAATTGGGAAGTTTGTTATAGAATCTTATACATTGCCCCATAAAAGAGTTACTTATTTTGTGGAGACGGGTAGTATGCAGTATGAGATTATTCTTATATCTAGTATTTACATTATGTGTATCGCTCCTTTTACAGAAGGAATCGATATTTTTATGCACATATAGTAAGTTTTCATATATATACTGAGATGGTACAGTTAGAATATTGACCTCTTTGAATTTTTCTCTTAGAGACACTCTCGGGCCAAGATTATAGATAGCTCTTACAGCTCTTTTTTGCAATATAAATATGGTGTCAATGTCAGCAGAGCTACCCCAGAGAAGAATTCCATAGGACATTACACTATGAAAATAACTGAAATAAACCATTCTAGCTGTGTCAACATCAGTCAGCCGTCTAATAGTTTTCACTGCATATGCTGCAGAACTTAATTTGCCGGACAGTTTTTCTATTTGTGGGCTCCATTGTAGCTTTGAGTCAATAGTGATACCCAAGAACACAGTTGATTCAACAGGGTCCAACCTAGCTCCATTAAGTTGTACATTGGTTGTCGCCTGTTTCACATTCGGTGTAGTGAATTTAATGACTTTAGTTTTCTTATCATTAAGCACAAGATTATTGGCATTAAACCAATGAACAACTTTAGAGATTGCATCATTAACATCGTCAAAATTGCTTAATTGTCGGTTTATTTTGAACGTCAGGGAAGTATCATCTGCAAACAACACAATCTCATGCTTATCCCTTACGTAGTAAGGTAAGTCATTTATATAAATTAAAAACAAAAATGGGCCCAGAATTGATCCCTGTGGGACGCCCATTACCACTGGAGATCCCGGAGATATTTTACCGTTTATTTCGACCTTCTGAATTCTATTGCCCAAGTAAGAAGTCAGAAGTTCGAGAGCCTTGTTCCTAATACCGTAGTGGTGTAATTTTCTGACCAGAGTATCATGATGAACGCAATCGAACGCTTTGGACAAATCGCAAAAGATACCTAATGCATCTTGCGAGTCTTCCCACGCCGCGAATATACTTTTTAATAAGTTGACCCCTGCATCTATGGTTGAACAACCCTTTGTGAATCCAAACTGTTTCCGGTGTAGTAAATTATGTATATTAAAGTGTCTGAGCAGCTGGCTAAGCATAAGCTTTTCAAATATTTTACTAAGAGTGGGCAGCACGGAAACAGGTCGAAAATTTGAAGGGTCTGAAGTATCACCAGCTTTAACACATCATCCGATCCCAAACTTGGCAGCGTTCGTACTATGGTAACCAGACAACTGACAAACATACCCAAGTATACATAACACCCAGACATCATCATCATCACATCAGCCGAAAGGCCTCCCCCAAAGATCTCCACAATTGCCGATCTTGCGCTATTCGCTTCCAGCGACCTGCACAAGATCATCGGTCCATCTTGTAGGGCGCCTGGCCACGCTGCGTCTTCCGGTTCGTGGTCGCCACTCGAGAACCTTTCTGCCCCAACGACCGTCGGTTGCCACCCACATGCACGTGTGGCGCAGCGGCTAAGACAGTCGCCTCGCCGTTTCGTGTCGCGGGTTCGAGTTCCGCGCCGGACAACTATTTCTGTGACCCATTTGTGTTCGTCTATTATATGTTGGTAAAGTACCCCGCGACACAGGGTTTAGATTCTCTAGTGCCGGTATTGTCTTTTTAAAAAAAAGACAGTACTAATATAATTGGTCTTAGGTGGGGATCGATCCCACGAATTTTAGCTTAGCAGTCCACTATCCACTAGACCAACTGGCCCAGATGATTTTTCCTTTATACGATTAAATCCTGCTCTTGGATTAGCCAATTCGACCAAGAAGACTAATACTAATTCGCTACACTTTCCTTTACACCCAGATACCTACAAAACAGACGCAGACAAGTAAACACAAGGGTGACTGGATGACGTAATGTTTGTCCCCAACCCCCATCCCTCAAATAATTTCATGTTTAATGGCAGGGACATGGTGCAATGTCTGTTTTACCAGACGTAATAAGGATTGACTTTGACGGCGTCCTTAATTAAATTAAATTTGCGAACTAGAATGTTATTATGAACGTGAGCCGTAAAAGTATACGTATATGTTCATGGTATTTTTAGAGGTTATTTAGAAAAGTTTACTGAAACTCCGCGTAAGCTAACTAAAGAAATAAAGAATACAGTTGAATCCGTTAATCCACAGTAGGCTTTTTACTCGACTACAGAAACTTAGGTTTCTGACACTATGTATGTTTGTTGAAATAATAAATTTATATAAATAAAAATGTATCTCCGAAATGTTCGTACGCTCATAACTTCGAAACGACTGAACCAAATTGAATACATCTTTCTTTTATGTGTTCGATATTGAGAGGAGAAAGTTTGTATGAAAAAAAAAATTGATATCTTCGAAATTATGCATTTTTGGACCTATACGGTCCAAAAATGCATAGTCTAGTACTTTTTATAATATTTTTACTTATAGAATATAACCCTAGAGTAAAAGTAAAATATATAAAAACATGATATATAATTATATTTACTTAGGCTTTAATTTTACTTTGGTAGGTTCGTACTCCAAATTTGATTCTGTGAAAAATAAGTTCGTAAATGCCATATTATTCTGCTACCTATAGATATATTTCTGATTAAATCAGTATCAATGAATGGGTACCATTTAAGATGTAATTTTAGCAGTATTATGCATTTGAAATCTGATATTAATTTAGATAGAACTGCGGTGTAGCACGCCATTCGAACATTGTGATTCTTACCAGGAAGGCGAAAAATATCAATACTCATTTTACATTATATTTCTAAGATATTTTACAGACATGTTGTCGCCAACTATTGGTCTTGATAAGCAATTACTCAACTGATACGAATAAAGTTATGTCACGTTGAACGTCAACCTTATGGCCACGTGATTTTTTAACCAGACGTTTTGAAATGTCGCGGAAAGAATCCTGGCGCTTGGACACCACGTCTCGGGAAAATTATTCACAGACGGCGATCTGATCCCAAATTAAGCAGAGCTTGTAGTATGGAATCAGATAACTGATATACTACATGTAATACTTGTCTTGTTAATACAAGTATTACATGTAGTATAGATAAATACACACAGACACAGGACAATCAGACATATTCATGCACACAGATATCTGTCCTGGGTGGGAATCGAACCCTGTCAACATAAAATAAATGTATTTTTATTTATTTACCTTCCAATCATCTCCCAGGGCTTGCCTACAGCACTGTTGGCATACATCGGGCTCGTCAGCATATGCTGGACAAACTTCGTCCGGTACTGGAAAAAGGAATCAGCAATAGACTCCGGTATGTTGAAGGAAAGCCGGTAACGTTCCGCGTCGCGCGGTGTCATGGCCTTGGCAAGGTGCTTTGGCACTTTCTTTTGGATCGTTTCTTCGAGTATCTGTAGAAACAAGATTTTTATTGTTTAACGGGACTAGTACCTCCTCCCTCTTACCAACCATTATAACTCCTGTAAGCCAGGATCAGCAGTGGCACACAATATATCCTAGGATATTATTCACACACGGCCATTTGATCCCAAAGTAAGCAGAGCTTGTACTATGGAAACCAGATAACAGATGTACTACTATTCTTTTGTAATTGCATACGTATACAGATAATTACAATGAAATGGCATTGAGCGGTGAGGTTCAGGCATGTCCCGGGGAATCGCTTTAACTGTCTTGGATCCCGTAACGAATTTTAATCAGAAAGAAAGTAGAAAAGGTAGAAGGAGGAGAAGAAAATTAATAGTTCGACTTCCCTTCAGATTATTAGAGAAACAAGAGATTATCGTTGTTTAGCAGACCGTGCACAATACACTGCCTCATACACAAAGGCCTCTTCAAAAGATTTCCACAATGGAGTTATGTCCCATAATTCGGAGGGATATGCCATAATCGTAACACTTGGCAGACGGGTTGGCGATAGCAGTGATGGTCATATTACACAGAGAGACGCTGCTCTCTGGGAGATATTCCCTCGAAGACTTCTACGGATCCCAGAAGATAAGATGGCGTGGCGATATTCTATGCCGTCAGCCACACAGCAATTTTGAAACGAAATTCCTTATCGCGCGTTGTGAAAGGGGGCTAGACGGAAAAAATTCTTACGAAAAGAGCTGTCACGTCACTTTTTGCAGCTGTGCGGCGTGCGCATGTTTCTCTGTCTGTCTCTCTCTCTCTTATAGAAAGCAAGCCAGATATTTTCATTTCTATTTCGCATTGAACAGTGAGGTGTCGCGACGACTATTTTTGTTGAGTGTATACAGGTTTTTTGTACATAATAAATAATAAGAAATAACTTCGTTCCATCCGGGTGTCCCTTGACACCTCTCAAGTTTTTTTTTTAAAGACAAGGCCCGTACTAGGGAATCTTATCCCTGTGTCACGGGAACCTAGCCCCTACCTATTTCTATTATAGTAGAGATTTATGTATCCTACTTCCTACTAATATTATAAATGCGAAAGTGTGTGAGTATGGATTTATGGATGCTTCATCGTTCATCTAGGTAGCTAGAAAAAGCTGCAGGTTAGCTAGGGTAGGGTCCTCGGCGGCAAGGATCGTGTTGGCCCCTTAACACGTCATCGGTGATCCCGAGGAAGTGATCACACCCTCATTTAGTTTCCGTCTTTTTGCTCCAGCGGCCTCTTGACGTGGTTCCCGAACCCCATAAGGGTGCCTTTAGGTATTAGTCGCTTAAATTAGAGAGATAGAGCCTCCCACGCTAACCACCTGCTCGTTGTCTTCAATTTTTTTATTTTAATATAATAGTACGAAATGTAAAAATAATAGCTTAGTAATTTGTTATATTATAATAGGATAGGATTAAAAAACAGACACTGCACGGACGGACTAATTCAATTTCTTTTTTGTTACTGTAATACTGTATTTTACTATGTTTATGTACTGCGGTAAAACTAAAAATGAGATAGACTTTATCTTGTCGACGAGACGACAGATGTTCAATGATGTCTCCGTGATCAATGCGGTTAAAACCGGGAGCGATCACAGACTGGTCAGAGGCTCATTGAACCTTAATGTCAAACTCCAGAGGTCCCGACTGATAAAGTCTACGCTCCGACCTTTACCTATCCACGTCCAAAACCCCGAACCATTTCAGCTCGAACTGCAAAACCGTTTCGAATGCCTAGCAGACTGCGAGGAAGTGGACTCATACTATGACAGGCTCGTAGAAGCTGTCCATACGGCTGGGTCTAAGGTCTTCAAGGCCCGCCGTACAAACAGAACTAAAAAGATCTCTGACTTTACCCTGCAACTTATGGAAGATAGACGGAAAATGGTTCTGACATCCTCAGATGATGCTACCAGATATCGGCAGCTCAACAGACAGATCTCAAAGTCTTTGACTCGCGACACGCGGCAATTTAATACAATTAGTATTAAAGAGGCTATCGAGCGAAACAAAGGCTCTAAAGTGTTCGCAAGAGCTCTGTCTGTTGGACAGAGCCAACTGACGAAGCTGAAGACTGAGGATGGTAGAATCGTCACGTCTAAACCTGAGTTGCTGGGAGAGATCGAGAAGTTCTACGGACAGTTATATACGACAACACAGCCACCTGTCAAAAGTCATGCCTCAGATCCCAGAGCACGACTAACCCGACATTACACCGAAGACATCCCCGACGTCAGCCTGTACGAGATTAGAATGGCTCTCAAACAACTCAAGAACAACATGGCGCCTGGTGATGATGGAGTTACAGCAGAGCTTCTGAAGGCGGGTGGTACACCAATCCTACGGGCCCTTCAGAAGTTATTTAACTCCGTCATACTAGAAGGTCAAACGCCACAAGCATGGCACAGAAGTGTGGTGGTGCTCTTCTTCAAAAAGGGCGACAAAACCCTATTGAAGAATTATAGACCCATCACACTGCTGAGCCATGTTTACAAGTTGTTTTCGAGGGTCGTTACGAACCGTCTCGCGCGCAGGTTTGACGACTTCCAGCCTCCCGAACAAGCCGGTTTCCGAAAAGGCTTTAGCACCATAGACCACATACATACGCTGCGGCAAGTTATACAGAAGACCGAAGAGTATAACAAGCCACTGTGCTTAGCGTTTGTGGACTATGAGAAAGCCTTTGATTCTATCGAAACATGGGCCGTGCTGAGGTCTCTCATAAGGTGCCAAATTGACTACCGGTATATCGAGGTGATAAAGTGTTTGTATGAAAACGCCACTATGTCAGTGCGACTCCAGGACCAGATCTCGAAACCTATCCACTTGCAGCGAGGCGTGAGACAGGGAGATGTTATATCTCCGAAACTGTTCACCGCTGCATTGGAAGACGTCTTCAAGCTTCTGGACTGGAAAGGCTTTGGCATCAATGTCAATGGCGAGTACATCACTCACCTTCGATTTGCCGATGATATCGTAGTCATGGCTGAGACCATGGAAGACCTCGGTACAATGCTCGATGACCTCAGCAGAGTCTCTCAACAAGTGGGTCTGAAAATGAACATGGATAAGACGAAAATCATGTCAAACGTCCATGTTACACCCACTCAATTGAAAGTTGGTGACTCTGCACTCGAAGTTGTAGAGAACTATATTTACCTAGGACAGACCATCCAACTAGGTAGGTCCAACTTCGAGAAGGAGGTCAATCGTAGAATCCAACTCGGATGGGCAGCGTTCGGGAAGCTACGTAACATCTTCTCGTCCAAAATACCGCAGTGTCTCAAGTCGAAAGTCTTCGACCAGTGTGTGTTGCCAGTGATGACATACGGAACAGAGACGTGGTCGCTCACTATGGGCCTTATTAGAAGGCTCAAGGTCACCCAAAGAGCAATGGAGAGGGCTATGCTCGGAGTTTCCCTGCGGGATCGCATCAGAAATGTCGAAATCCGCAGGCGAACCAAAGTCACCGACATAGCCCGAAGAATTGCCAAGCTGAAGTGGCAGTGGGCAGGGCACATAGCTCGTAGAGCCGACGGCCGTTGGGGCAGAAAGGTTCTCGAGTGGCGACCACGAACCGGAAGACGCAGCGTGGGCAGGCCCCCTACAAGATGGACCGATGATCTTGTGCGGGTCGCTGGAAATCGCTGGATGCGGATAGCGCAAGACCGGCAATTGTGGAGATCTTTGGGGGAGGCCTTTGTCCAGCAGTGGACGTCTTTCGGCTGATATGATGATGATGATGATGATGATGTACTGCATTGTGAGCTTGTCAAGTACAAGTGTATGTTTATATCCAAGAGCAAAACAAACTTCATTATTTCATTAAAAGGTTTTGAAGCCAGTCTTTTATTTTTTTAAACAAATATTTAGGGTCGGTGCCTGTACCAATTTTAGTGAGGTTAACATGTTCGAATGTTGATAAAGATTATTAAAATCAACCGAACGGTACCTAAAATGCACGATATTAAAATTGCACCTGCACGAGATATCTGCTACGGCAGAGCCTATCTCAACGGGTATTAAGAGATAAGATAAATCTTTATTTAGTACAAGATCCAACACACTATTTATAAGTTTTATGTTTCTTAACTTAAATGCATTTAACTAAATAGTTATATTAAAGGAATACATTTGTGTAAAATTTGACCATAAATAGGTAATTAGCTGATAGCAAACATTCCTCGTGTTATATGATTTACTTGTGTATATGGCATAGAAGCTCTTGGTTGGACGATTTATTTGATTTAGATTGTTTTGTCTGAAAGTAACTTTCATAAAAACAATCTCAGCGACCAGGACTCGTCTCTCGGCCTTCCAGGTTGGGCACTCCTCCAGCGTGTGCTGGGCTGCGTCAAGGTCGCTTTCGCAATGGTGACAGTGTGTTGTCGCTTCTCGGCCCCGATCCGGTTTAGATACTCACCGAAACACCCGTGTTCGGTGAGTATCTGAGTCAGTCTGTGAGTGACGCAACCACTCCTTCCCACCCAGACCTCGATGTGAGGCAGGATGGCACGCTGGCGCGCGTTTAGGCGTAACTCTTGCCGCGCGCGCCACTGCACTAGTACCTGCCGCTGGGCATCCCGCCTAACCGATTTAGTTGCCTAGTTTTCTTAACAAAAAGTAATGATATCCCACCAAAAACATAAATGTAAAAAAGGAGAGCCAAGTTCAACATAAAAATTATGCTTGGCTGTGGGCTTCGCCGCAAAAAGAATGGATATCTAATTGAGTACCAAGTTCTATGCAAAATCAAATATGTATTTATAGGAAAAAATAACATAATTAACAAGTATTAAACTCTATTTCTTTGCTTTATCGGATACCTATTACAATTGCTGTCCGAACCTTCGGCCGAACTTCAAACAAGTGCATACAAGTCTATATACAAATGTCCAATTTTGGAATTATAATAAAACTGGATTGGAATGTCAATAAATTACTCAGAGCTGTTACTAACAATATTTCTCTACAATAAAACCCAAACAGTAATTTTAGCCCGATCTTAAATTTCAAACCCCGTCATATAGCCCTCCTCCCTTACAACCTTGTATACAACCAGCAAAGCAGACAATAGAGAAAGAGAGTAACTCACTCGCAACAGTTGAGGCGTGCTCGGCTGCCGTGGACTGCTGTCGTACATGCAGAGCAGTTTGGCGTTCTTTGCACCACTTACACGGCCAGGCCTGCTGCAAGAAAAAAACATAGGTACAGTAAAACGCAAATTATCCAGAATAATTGGTACCGGGGTCGATTCGGATAATCCCAAATTCTGATAATCGGACATAGTCGGGTAATAAAGAAAAACGAACTGTCACACATAAAGATAAAGATATTTTATTCCGCAACTTAATTCAGTTTAACAAACACAGTCTTGCTTTCAACCATAACAGTTGAAATATAACTGGACTACAGTGAGTTCTAACTAGTTACAAGAAACAAAACGGTTTAGTCGGTGCAAGTCCGATATACCTATCCGAAAAAAGTGCACGCACAAGGTTAGCCGACGATATTGTGAGGGTCGTTATGACTAAATAATTGCTAATGATCCAATTTACCGTAATAGAGCAATATGAACATATGATAAAGAACTGCGCGGCAATGTCGTAAAAGAGGTAGGTACTTAAACTACCATCAGAGCGTGTTAACGGCGTATAACTATTATGATATGAATAGATACCTCAAGAGCTATATTAACCACGTTTAATAGTACAATATAAATGTTTTTTTTTATACTACTTAAGTGGCAAACAAGCATACAGCCCATCTGGTGACAAGTGGTCACCGTAGCCTATGAACGCTTGCAACACCAGAGGCATCATTAGCACATTGCCGCTAAAAACCTTACAACTCCCTTTTTGAAGGGCCCCATGCTGTAGTCTCTTGGGAAAACCGTAACAGGGAGTACATTCCACAACCTCAACGTACTCGTATGTGGCAGGAAGTTTTGCTGAAAGCGAACTGTACGAGATCAAAGAGATTCCAGGATTTGAGGATGTAATATAAATATATGTAAATGGACGCATATCACAAAATATATTATTATGATGAAGTTGCATAACCGTTTTTATTCATATACTACCTATCCCGGCGTACGTCGTATCGCCATATTTTTGCCATGAATACTGTCTATAGTCTAATATTTTAATAATTACTAGCTGTGCCCCGCGGTTTTACCTGCGTTAAATTTTATAAATTATCACAGCTCCTCCCACGTAGGTGATAGCGTCATAATATGTAACCTATATGTTGACCCGCTCTTTTAGTAATATTCATGCAAAATTTGAAGTAAATCCATGCAGTACTTTTTGAGTTTAGCCCGGACAAACACACAGACAAACAGACACACAGACAAAAATTCTAAAAACTATATTTTTAGCTTAGATGTCGATTGTAGATCGGCGTGATCTACAATCGACATCTAAGCCAAAAATATAGTAGTATCAAGTATCCTTTAAGAAAAATATTCAATGTACAGTTTTGACTTTCCTACGATTTTATTATATGTATAGATTTTAATTAATTGTAATATACAGCATTTTACTTCCTTCCGAAAAAATACAAACTTCATACTTATAATACTTCACACTTAGCGGGACAGACATTTACAGGGCCACAAACGACCCCCAAGCGTCACGTCTAGACGTCGCGCCCTTTGGGGTGAAGTTATTTATCATGTAACAACGCTTTCTAGTTGGGTAACTATGTTATAGTAAAGTTTAAGAATTATTGAAAGCTAGCGGTTATTTTCTACCTTTTGATATATCGTTGACTGTGATTAACGAAACACTATTTAGATGGGCATCGAGAAAATATCACACTAAAATTATAAAGGCGGAAGTTTGTGAGTGTGTATGTTTGTTACTGCTCACAAACAATGGCGAAATCGTTGCGCGATTTCACCATTGTTTTCGAAAAATGGATATGACCAAAAACGCAAATATATCATACTGGCAGTGCCCGCGGACTTCGTCCGCGTTAGAAATATTTTTGTCCCTGCCCGTTTGTCCCGCGTAATACTTCGGGTTAAAAGTTCGGGATCAATAAAAATTATGATGATGAATCATAGCCTCTTTATAATATAAGTAATCTTATACTTATATTATAAAGAGGCTATGATTCATCATCATAGATTTTATTTGAACACATGAAATAGAGTGAAAAACATTTACAAAAAAAAAACGATAATTGAGTTATCGAGCGGGACGAAAAACTACTAAAATGGCTATTAAAAATAGGGGTTGGTGATAAAAGAGTAAAAATTGTATTTATTAATAACACATTATAGAAATATAAAAAGAAAATTTCTTGTCCAAAAATTTTAAAAAAATGTTAAGGGTGAACATATATCTGAAAAATAGATAGTAGCCGATTCTCAGACCTACTGATAATGCATATAAAATTTGGTAAAAATCAGTAAAGTCGTTTCGGAGGAGTAAGGTAACTAACATTGTGACACGAGACTTGGAAAACACACATCGAGATCATGGCAAAAAAAATTCATCAATTCTGTTACGCTTTGCACAATTTGAATAAGGTTGCAAACCGTAATACTGTTCTTACCGCATATTATGCATATGTCTCCACAACTCTTCGTTATGGCATAATATTTTGGGGCAACTCTACCAACATAGAAATGGCATTTAAAGCCCAGAAACAATGTCTTCGAGCCATATGTTGCTTAAAAACTACCGAAAGTTGCAAAACATATTTCATTAATTTAAAATTACTGACGCTTCCATCCCTCTATATTTATGAAATTGCAATATTTGTAAAGGTGAATCTATTTAAATTTGATACACTTAATAATAGACGTCACCAAAGCACACTAAAGTTAAAAAGACATAATACTGCACTTTTTTCGAAGAGTTGTCTCGGCATGGGTCCAAAAATTTTCAATAAATTACTAAAAACTATAAAAAATATGAGTAACATAAACCATTTTAAATTGCAACTTAAGAATTTTTTAATTGAAAAGTCTTACTACACTACCAATAAGTTTTTAGATGACAAAAACATAAAATAAGAAATGTCCGATCTACTTATTACTCTACCCTATTTATGAAATTTAATATTTATTATGTCATTATTTTGCTTGTTTGTTTGCTCTGTATGATTTGTACGCCTTGCAAGGCAAAACATAGTGATAGAACACAATTTTTATGCCATGTACCATATTACCTATGTTTAACAAATAAATTACTTTGACTTTGACTTTGAGAATTTTATAAGATATTTATTAGATATTAACAACATATATCATCTACAACCCAATTGAGGACAACCTCCTTTTGAGAAGACTGTTAAAAATTTATTTCTTCACCTGACCAGACACACTAAAAGCTTTCGTGTAAGTCTAGACATCTCTCCCCAAGTTGTAGTGTCACATTGCCTTGTCCAATGGACTTTTAATGTCCCCATGCTTTAGAGTAAAGTCTAGTCACCTTACTGATCGCACATATTGGAGTAGTTATGAGCTCTTTTATTATTTTCATACAATCTGTGTAGTCAAATATGTTGGCGTGGTTGGTAGATACGCTGCCTTTCACGCCGGAGGTCGTGGGTTCGATTACACGACAGATATTTGTATGCATGAACGTGTCTGTTTGTCCTGAGTCTGGGTGTAATTATCTATATAAGTATGTATTTTTAAACGATAAGTAGTATATCTAGTATAACAGTTATCTGGTTTCCATAGTACAAGTTCTGCTTAGTTTGGGATCAGGTGGCCGTGTGTAAATAATGTCCCAGGATATTATTATTATAAATATCTATATGTATCTAGAAATTATCATGTTCAATTAACTATATTACTACAAACATGTTCTGGCTATATACAAGCGCTCTATAAAGGTCTACGTGAGTAAAAACCTTATTTATTTTATTTTTACTTTATTTTATTAAGTTTTGAAACAACACAGAGTCATACAACATTATATTCAGATAATAACGCGACTAACCTGTATAGTATCATCCAATAGTAATTAAGGTCAGGCGCATTAATACCCATACATTACTTACTTATCGTATGGACAGTGGTTACTCTTGTGTCAGCGTTGTTCAAGCCGCCCAGTAGGCATCTGACATGGCTTAACTACTGTTGTCTAATGACTACAACCGGGACCAACAGCTTAACGTGCCCCCCGAGGCACGAAGACGCTCCGAATTTAAACCACTTTGATGGTCACCCATTAATGGACTGACCGCGAGTCTAGTAGCTTAACCTCAACGATCGCTCACGGATCAGTGAGAACATCTAGTTATGAGCATGATACCCGGACATAATGCAGTATAATTACGATACGCGAAAGTGAACCAAAGAGTACCTAAGCTTGACTTTGGCTGCACGTGTGGCGCAACGGCTTAGACAGTTGCCTCGCCGCTCCGTGGCGTGGGTTCGAGTCCCGCGCCGGACAACTATTCGTGTGACCCATAAATAGTTGTTCTGAGTCTGGACGTAATTTGTGTCCGTCTATTATATGTTTGTAAAGTACCCCGCGACACAGGGATTAAATTCCCTAATGATAAATAATAATCTTCGTTGTCCTTTAAAAAGAAAGCTTCAGTTTCCGCAGCTTTTCGAACGTACAGAAATTCAGTTATATTGAAATAAAAGCACTAAAAACCTGGTGGTAACATTTTAAATTATAATATTGTTAATATTATAATTAATAATGTAAATAGACATGTTCATGCACCCAAATATCTGTCCTGAGTGGGAATTGAACCCACGACCTGTGAAGTGGACGGCAAGTATCTACCAACCAATTATTGTTGGTTTCCTCATGTGATAAATATTATATACGCGATGTAGTGAAACTACTTTGCGTATCTGGAGTTAGGTGATTATTTTTAGATCTATTAGTTTTAGAAAAATACTAGCTATGCCCCGCGGTTTCACTCGCGTTAAAAAAGATTTTCCCGCTTTTCTGTTGAAATTTTTCCTGATTTTTCTTTGCTATAAACCTCACGGAGCCCGAGACCTTTCCAACGAATGCAAAACCGTGGAAATCGGTTCGTGCGTTCTGGAGTTATAGCGTAAAACCCGACATATCTTTATATAGTAGATTAAATAATATAATATACACATTATGGGTAACATACCCATAATGAGTTACTTATTGCGCATACAATCTATACTAATATTATAAAGAGCTAACGTTTGTGAGTTTTATGACGTTGTAAGGAGTAATCTCTGGATCTACTGTGCCAATTTTCGAAATTATTTCACCAATAGACAGCTACGTTATTGTGGAGTGTCATAGGCTATGAAAAATTCTAAAATTTATCCCGAAATTTTAACCCGAAGTATTACGCGGGACAAACGGGCAGGGACAAAAATATTTATAACGCGAAACGAAGTCCGCGGGAACCGCTAGTTGTAAATAAACTGTAACAAGCAATAAATGTATTTTAATTTGTAGTCCCAGGTAAAGGCATTACTTTTTAACTAAGAGATATCTTAAAATGATAAAACATTTAAGAACCTACGGTGAAATAACATTCTGTGTTTAGCACCTCGCGTGCCCATACAGAGCCATCTCAGGGCGGTACCGTCGGGTTTCCTATACACCTCATGAGGCCAAGGTCAACTCCTGACATCGATTGGTGGATTTAGTTCGTGACGTGACTGCATTTGTCATCAGTCTGTAGTTTAATTCCGATCTATTTTTCAGCGCTCTATATCTGTTACATAAATAGAGTTGACATCATCATTGTTTTATACAACACTAGTTTTCTGTCCCGACTTCATTTCGTTTGAGCAATTACACATATCATCATAACAGCTAAAAGCAGTCCACTGCTGGACAAAAGCCCTCCCCCCCAAGAATCATCTTGCAGGGATATGCTATAATCACTACGCTTGGCAGACGGGTTGGCAATCGCGTATGACGGAAATAGTACCTACTCAGAAAGAAGCTGCCTTGGGTCAACTTCTACGCCCCCCACGGGATGAGATGGTGTGATAATATTTTAATATTCACCGCCGTCACCACACAGTATTAGGTATACTACATACAAACATACATAGCCCTTAAACCCGCGACTCCATCCGCGTCATTTTATTTCATCGCTTATTTAACACATTTAGGGATATTCTCTTTAAAAATACTTTTAGTTTTGAAATTAAAATGCTTTTTTATTATTTAAAAAGAAAACTCCCGCACTAGGTAAATTAATCCCTGTGTCGTGGGGTACTTTACAAATATATAATTGATGGACACAAAGTATATTCAGACTCCAGATACCTTTTTATGGGTCCCACAAATAGCGGGAATCAGAACCCAGGACGCTGCGCCACACGTGTGCAAGTCATCAGTGCTTTGAAACTGGTGAAGTCCCTAGTCAAATTTCTTCCCTCACCCTTTTAGGATAACAATCTGTTGAGATATAAAAAAACCGTTGTATGTTTCTAACCAGACGAAGTTATTTTTTATTTCTATTTATATGACTGACTTCCATACGTCCATTAAACCATTATTTTACCCCTATAAGAGTTAATATTCTAAAAACATTTCCTTAGTGGATGGTAACAAAATAAAAAGCCCTACCGGTCTAGAGACTGCGTTGGTGTATCAGTCGGTCTGGACAAATAATTATATGTAGGTAGACGATTGTTCTGAAAAATCTGCAACAATCTGTTATTGAATGTTAGCTTAATTTATTACAACGCTACATGCGAACTGGTACTGAGCAAACCGTCACAGGCCATTATCAGCCCTATTATCGCAATATAAAGTTTACAATCCAACACTGATATTTTTTGTAAGAATTTAATTTACCCATCAGGGTTGACTTTGAGCTTACGCTCTTTGTTTTTTACTATAAGGATAATATGCACATAAAAAAGTATGAGAAAAGCAAAATAATATTTTAGCTATAG
The DNA here is from genome assembly GCA_951640165.1 of Pseudoips prasinana. Taxonomy (NCBI): domain Eukaryota; kingdom Metazoa; phylum Arthropoda; class Insecta; order Lepidoptera; family Nolidae; genus Pseudoips; species Pseudoips prasinana. The sequence goes on along the minus strand of OX621259.1, from coordinate 6,819,813 downwards.
TGCCTTTCTTAGTGAAGTTTTATTTTTGTTTCCCTCATACGACTGAAACACTCTTATTTCAGCGTATAGCAGAAAAACTGTACTGAAACAAATTCAGCTTTTTAATAAGTTAACTCAACATTTTGTTCCATGTCTGAACGAATGGAAAATTGTAGGTGGTTCGAGATTATATTTTAGATAGCCATATGTGGTTATACCCAAACCACGAACCGGAAGACTCAGCGTGGATAGGCCCCCTACAAGATGGACCGATGATCTTGTGAGGGTCGCAAGAATCTGTTGCATGTGGGCCGTACAAGACGTACGACATGGACGTGTGGGCCATTGTGGAGATCCCCAACTTCGAGTATATCGGCTGTTATTAACATTGCACTACTTTAGTTTAGAAAATTGTTTATTTCGATTATAGTCTGTGAATAATATGCACCAATTTAATTTAATGTTTGTAATTTTAAGTACTGTTTCTTTAATTTTTGTATATTTTTTTCTGCATTATGGTATGTTTTAGTTTGTAAATTAGTTTTACTTTTTCTTCTTTTTGTATACTCTTCGCATGCTTTGTTTTCCTGTAGGTAAGTGGAGATGCCCGAGAATTTTTTACCGGGGTAATGTAATGTGTATGCATAGTGTTGAAAATATTAATAAAATAAAATAATATGAAGTCGACGATAATCAAACAGTGAGCCGATCTATGTATTCTGCATCTATAGTTTTGATGAATATATCAATATAAATAAAAATTGGTATCAGAATCTAAATACAGTACAATAACAAGGAATGGACATCAAGTTATATAATGTATCCAGATTCCTGTAAGACGCTCAAATGATGAGATAAACTGCATTAGATTGAGTCGGCCTTGCGCTGATGTCACCACTGACAATCAGTATTATTGTACCGAAACCACGTTTTTTCACTATAAACTTGTCAGTTATTCCTGGAGATGATAGTATTACGTAGTTTAATACGTCTGTATGTCTTTATCAAAGTCGTCCTGGTCAAATCTCAACGGTGTAATATTGGGCAAGAATGTGTGCAAAAACTCATGCTTTTTGTTAAGTATGCATTGGACATAATATCCGGAGACATTATTTACACACGGCCATCTGATCCCAAACTAAGCAGAGCTTGTACTATGGAAACCAGACAACTGATATACTACTTTTCTTTTGTAAATACGTACTTAAATAGATAATTACACCTAGACTCAAGACAAACAGACATGTTCATGTACACTAATATTTGTCTTGGGTGGGAATTGAACCCACGAACTCTGGCGTGAAAATTGCATAATATTGAGATGTATTTGTATTTATGTAATTATTAATATGTAAATGTATTATAGACCTACACTGCGTAGGTCTACACACATTATTATGGCTCTTCAAAATTTTTCCTGTCGCGGGTCTGCAAATTTCTTACGAAATAAGCAGCACCTTTGTACTTATCATTTATTCGTACATGTCTCTATTTATTGTATTTTTTGTGTGTTACAAGAATTAATAAATATTTTTTACAATACTTCGTTTATATTTATATACAAAAATCGACCAGTTGGATATATTTTCCGATGCATTTTATCCATTCAAGCATAAAATATTGGAAGCGTTAGCATAGTGACTCTTTTTTTTCTTAGTCCAATAAGTACTTTTTTATTGTTTTTAATACCTTTTAATATGTGTTATAGTTATAGTATTTCTGTTTGTTTTTAATTTCAAATAACTTGTATGTATGTCAACTTGGTCTTTGTTTCGTGTATGTTGTGCATGCCTTTAATAGGTGTACATATAAGGATTGAATTATATAGGGAGCTAATTATTTAAATGTTGTGTATGTATACTATTGGTGTGTCTATAATAAATAAATTAATATTTTAACAGCGTAAAATATATACTTTTTTGGACCAGGAATCTTTACCGTCATACACATAACAATCCACCAGAGTATCATCACAATCGGATCAATGATTTAGGAACTTTTTTTTCATAATACAAAATGCTGCTAACTCGTCGAGTGCTCGAAGGAGACATGTGTGTTTTTATATTGTCCTTCTTGCATGTGCACATTATTGCGGGCGGGAGGGCGGTGCAAATTGCATCCCGGCATGATTAAACTGACAATTAGCGGAATTAACACTACATATTGATTTTGTATTTTGATTGTTATGGATTTCCGCAAAGTAACGCCTGATTCCATTACTTATAAACTTATTTTTTTTTTACAAAGGCCTCGCCTGTCTCGAGCAGTGTACATCTGCCTTTTATCTGATATGATGATGCTGATGATCTATCAGGAGTTATTAAAATGTTTCCTTCTTTGTTTGTGTGTAGGTATTGTATTATATGGGCACCAGCTATTTTTTTATTCTGTCACGCACAGTGAGAGATGGACCGACCTTCGACTAAATAGTTTCATTAGCATAAAAGCACTATGCAGTACTGTCGTTGCATCGACAATAATATTTACACCACATGACCTAATCGTGCGTGCTCACGACAATCTCGCGGCGGACGACGTACCTACTCTTAATTAATTAAATTGACAAATAACATCATAAAACTTAATAGCTTCTAAGTGGATATTTACTCTTGTATATTGTGGAGTTATTTTATTACCATTCTATGAATAGATATTATTTGATGATTCAAACTTACCTGCCTATTTTTTACAACAGAATTTTAGCCGTATGGTTTTCGAGGTAGTCCATCAAGGGCACCCATTTGAATGGCACCTGCGCGAATGGCACCTAGGCTATTCCACGAAAGGCACCTATCAATATTTTTGGCAGGTGCTCTTCGTGGATTCAATTTATATTTTACATTCTTGTCCAAGAAGAGCACCTACGACTCAGTAACCTAGGTTATTAAATGAAAGATATCGATAAAAATCACTAGAAGGTTTATTAACATTACAAATATTACGCACACGCATTGATTGATTGATTGATTGAATCCACGAAGAGCACCTGCCAAAAAATATTGATAGGTGCCTTTCGTGGACTAGGCTAGGTGCCATTCGCGCAGGTGCCATTCCGATGGGTGCCCTTGGTGGACTACCTCTGGTTTTCGGCTTAGAAAGAATAACAGGACCACCCCATACCATCCCGAGGGTGTCATAAAAGGCGACTAAGGGATACACCAGGTAGTCGGGCAGCAGCGCCTCCTGTGTACTAGCTACCACCTAACTGCGGTCGCCAACTCGCATGACAAGCGCGGTGACTACGGCAAACCCCCCCCCAAATGGTAACGTTATAGAAACCTTTGGAAGAGGCCTATGCCTAGCTGTGGACGATATCAGGCTGATGATGTATGATGTAATTACAACTTTGTATCTGCGGAAGCTCTTTTTTCCGTTTTAAACAAGGCGCGTATTTTTTTTATATCAGAGGGCGACAAACGAGCAAGCGGGTCACCTGATGGTAAGTGATCACCGCCGCCCATAGACACTCGCAACACCAGAGGTGTCGCGGGTGCGTTGCGGGCCTTTAAAAGTCAGCAAACAAGCGTTGATGACCCTTCCCTCCACCCCAATGAGCTCTGGTGACCTTACTCACACTCGTATTTTTGCAAATGAGGTAAAATCCAGAATTCATCCAAAAAGTACATAAATTTCTATATACAAGATGTAACATAAATAGTGGAGTAAACTTAAGGAGCACTATCTACCAATGAAACTAAAGGAATTAAAGACAGGCCTGTTGGTCTAATGGTTGGTTGGCTAAGCCTGAGGTCGTGGGTACGATCCGCACCCACGATAAATCTTTGTGTGATGAGGACGATTATTTGTTCGGTGTCTGGGTGTAGTTTGTGTATAATATTTATTTATTTATAAATATATTTAACAGTTATCTGGTTGCTACCACTTTTACACATTTTTCTTCTGGTCAATTATTTATTTGCCATATTTTCAACACACCGAAACATGAAATAATGAAATTTATTCAGCACTTGGGTATTTACATACACTTGTACTTGTCAAGCTCACAATGTATTACATAAACACAGTTTAAAAACAGTAATAAAAGCAACAATTTTTTTGAATCCGTCCGTGCGGTCTGTTTCGGAAAAGTTTTACGGAATATTTTACGGAATATTATTATTAGGTCACAAACATATAGCATTATCAATATTAAATTAAATAGGTATACGGAAAATAAAATCATAATTAAATTTTAATATTGAATTTATTTGTGATGTGCGGTTTCCGGCCCTGAAAAAATAACTGAGCCAACCCATTCCATTCCGTGGGTGTGGTAAAAGGCGAATAAGGGATACACAAGTAGTAGTAGTCGGTCAGCAGCGCCACCTGTGTACTAAGTACCAAACTCCTCCTATGTCCAGCAGTGGATGATGTCAAGCTGATGTTGTATGAATCGAGTACCTCATTATGTGTCTGTGAACAGGCTACCGTAAAGCAGGTTAGAGGCAAGAGGTAGTAAACTCAACAGTTCACTTCTGCACTAACAACATAATTATTATATACCTAAGTCCACAACTGCAGTGGCATTACATCGCCATATAGAAAACAATGGGTTGTCCGTAAGAGCATATTGCTCATAAAATATCGAGAAAGGCAACAAACGCCTACGTGATCGCGCCATGGTGATATTTGATGCTCTAAGACCTTCGTGATCTCATCGAGGGAGATTCTCGGGACAATATCTCGGGACAATCTCAGGACAATGTCACACAGATCATCCTAGCCCCAAACTAAGCAAAGCTTGTACTATGGGTACCAGGCGACGATATACATACTTATATAGATAGATAAATACTTATAGACATAAAAAACATCCATGACTCAGAAACAAATAATAATAAATAATAAATAAAAATCATTTATTTTTCTCATCACAAAGTTAACACATACTACTACATGCTAAACATTTAGGTACGAATACATAAGGTATTTATTAGGCTAACTTTGTGAGAGACTGGTGCCTGATTTAGGTTTAGAAAAAAAAAACCTGTATTACCGGTCACCAGGAGCCTCCCGCCATTATACTAATTATGAAACAAACCTTTCTATTCAACATATATACTAAAATTATATGAGACCAAATGCTAAATTAATAATAAGGATATGACAATATAGGCTACGCCAAAACCAAAACAATACAAGCGAGAGTTGTATAAGCGCATATGAAGATGAAGATGAAGATGAAGATGGGTGAGTGATGGTCAGTGTCAATGAATGTGTGTATGTAAATGTAAAGCGAGTTTGTTGATGACGGAAAGAGAATCACCGGATTATATTAATGAGATCAATAAGTTTTCAGTTTCTTGATAATTGAGAGTCTTTAGATATGCTGTGATAGCGTTTTTACAGCGACTCTTGGGGAGCGAATATTAAGGTAATATTATAATATATTATTATTTGGGGACAATGTCACACAGATCATCCTAGCCCCAAACTAAGCAAAGCTTGTACTATGGGTACCAGGCGATATATATTGATTTTGTTATTTATTTTATTGTATAAATAGCTACCGAGGAAGCAGTAGAATTTCTGTGCGAGGGCAGTTTTCAATAATTTAGGCGTGCAAACATTTCCCTTACGTCGTTTATCAAGCTGAAGCTTAGGGTCATATTTAAGCTGGGAATGCTTTTTAAGTACGGTTTGCAGTATAAACAATTGCCGCACGCTTAGAACATCCCATTTCCTATATACATCGACAGTAGGGTGGCGATATGGTAAACCGGCGCCCACTTTCAGGATGGCACGCTGTGCTCTTTCAACATCAATTAGGTAACTTTTGGCAGCACCACCCCAACTAGTAATACAATAGTCCAGCACAGATTGGCCTAGAGCATAGTAGACCAACTTTATGGTCTTACGGTCAGCGCACTCTCTGAGGGTTTTAAAGATATAGATGAGTTTACGAATGCGTGGCACAAGTGCTTTAATGTATGGTTTGAATGAGAGAAATTGGTCTATTGTAACTCCCAAGTATTTGACATTATCAACTCTTTGCAGATTAGGACAGGTGCAAGCCGAAGACATAGCATTACATTCATGGGCCTTAATTAAAAATGAAGATGAGGGGAGTAGATTATTTTTATGTGCAAATGAGATGTATTTGGTTTTTTCAACGTTCAATGTCAGGATACTGCATTGTAACCATTTCTTTACACTGTTAAATCCCTTCTGTGCTACCTCATAGACCTCCTCCCAGCTGTCACCACTAAAAAAGAGCGCAGTATCATCAGCAAAGGTAATTACTTTGCCACGTTCGAGTTTCATTTGACACAGGTTATTAATGTAAATCAGAAACAGGGAGGGCCCGAGTATGCTGCCCTGGGGCACGCCAAAAGTTACGGGTAGTTCATCACTAAGGGTATTGTTCTTAAAAAGTTCTTCTTGTAAATGTTCGTGCTCATCACGCAAATATTTGCACTTACCGGGATTTGAACCCAGGACCACCAGCTTCGTAGGCAGAAGCACTACCAACTAGGCTACGGTGACTGATTCACTGCAAGCAATAGATAAAGTTACCAATTCATAGAACGGCTCACAATTGAATTGCCTGTTGGTCAAGTGGTTAGTGACCGTGACTGCTGAACCAGACATCGTAGGTTCGATCCCCACCCACGCCAAATTTTTGCGTAATGAGCTTGATACTATGCTCTGTGTCTGGGTGTAATTTATCTATAACTTCGTTCCGCGTTATAAATATTTTTGTCCCTGCCTGTTTTTTCATAGCCTATGACACTCCACAATAACGTAGCTTTCTATTGGTGAAATAATTTTGAAAATCGGTTCAGTAGATCCAGAGATTACCCCTTACAACGTAACAAACTCACGAAAAGTTACCTCTTTATAATATTAGTATAGATATGCATGTTATTAGTAACATACAAGTATATTTATCAATTGTTTGGTTGGCATAGTTCAATAAACGAATATTTATTGGACTAAAATGTGTATTTGAAACATATATGCAATATGTTTCAAATACACATTTAGTCCAATAAATATTCGTTTATTGAACTATTATATATGCATCAATGGGTACTAGCTCTGATTTGGATATCAATTAATCCTACGAATATTGTAAATGCGAAGGTTTGTTAGTATGCATGTATGAATGTTTGGTAATCATACACGCAAAACTATTGAACGGATCTTTATGAAACTTTGTAGTATATAACTTATACATCCGAATAACACATCACACTCATATTATATTATATTATACGGTCACAGTAGCCTAGTTGGTAGTGCACCTGCCTACGAAGCTGGTGGGTCCTGCGTTCGAATCCCGGTAAGTGCAAATATTTGTGTGATGAGCACGAATATTTGTTTCTGAGTCACGGATGTTTTCTATGTATTTAAGTATTTATCGATCTATATAAGTATGTATACCTATCGTCGACTGGTACCCATAGTACAAGCTTTGCTTAGTTTGGGGCTAGGATGATCTGTGTGACATTGTCCCAAGATATTATATTATTACTAGCTGACCCGGCAAACGTTATTTTGCCATATAAATAATTTCCTAGTAATTTCTAGTGTAGACAAAAAATAGCTTACTTATTGTAAGTATGTATGTATGTAAGAATGTGGTATATGCGTGAAATAAGCATGGAGCGCTGTGAACGATGAGGAAATATAAAAATAACAAAAGGCAACATTATTTTTAAGTTTTTATAATTTATTCCTTAAAATTATATATCATTAATTAAACAATTACGACAGTAACACTATTAAACAATATCAATCTCTTAATGCTATAGCGTGAACAATATTTTTTGTTAGTCCATCTTTAGCTAACACAAACAAACTGGATGGTTTACCCACTCGAGAGCATGCCACGTATAATTGTCCGTGTGAAAAACATGGTGTTCTCATCCCTACTCTATGCTGTTTACTGGGTCAGAAGTGACACCTGTAGACATCTGGCGGGGATAACTAATTAAATGACGATTTATCAGTTTTCGACCGGAGAGGAAAACTGATTAAATTACTAAAATGGCTATTAAAAAATAAGGGTTGATCGTAGAAGGGTGAAAATTGGGGATTGTATGTATTTTTGTATGGTGTATCATAAAAAAATAGAAATTAGAAATTTTGTCTAAAAAATAAAAAAAAAACTTAGGGGTGGACTACCCCTAACATTTAGGGGGATGAAAAATAGATGTTGGCCGATTCTCATAGATACTGGATAAGCACAAAAAATTTCATCAAAATCGGTTAAGCCGTTTCGGAGGAGTATGGCAACGAAAACTGTGACACGAGAATTTTATATATTAGATTATAAAGGCAAAAGTTTGTGAGTGTGTGATTGTGTGATTGTGTGAGTGAGTATGCTTGTTACTTTGACGCCCAGGATTAACACATAGGCTATAACTTATAAAGTTTAACGCGGGTAAAACCGCGGGGCACAGCTAGTAGGCTATAATTTATAAAGTAAAACAGCAGGGCAGAGCTAGTAGATTAAATTTATTAATATGTGACATAAATATGGTCTTAGACTAATTTAAAAATATTGTATTTTCTCTTGGACTGTAAAAATCTGACATTTATAAAGTTTTAGATATATAGTATTTGAGTTATATAATATTAAGAAACACATTTATACTATATGGTCTATAATTGGTTAAATTATAGTCTTTTCGCCATTAGTTGAGTTCCCTGACAGTTCAATTTTTTCCGTGGCACGCATACTACTTTAGACGAATAAAAAATAAACTGTCAAAAAAATTACAAAATAAATGATAAAAAAAATATTGCCTTCCGTAAATTACTATGTAAATTATTGTAGTTATAATTAACTGTTAATAAAATAAGTAAATAAAATAAAATAGTATAAATCTTAAAAATGCCTAATGCGTTGAACGGAACGTCGGCCAATAGAGATTGACACTACTCATAGATTGACACTAATCCGATTCTATTTTTTTTGCCAACTGAATTGATATTATAATACAATTGTCAGACAAGAACTGTCAGAGAACTCATCTTATGGCGAAAAGACGTTTATGTTATATTTCTTTTGATTGCTGTAAACGTTTTAAATTTGACAACTATAATTTTAAATATTGTATTGAATCATATTAACAATTAATGACATTTGGTAAAATTATGCTTTAAATAGACTTATTTGTTTATTTATCCAAACTAATATTATAAATGCGAAAGTAACTCTGTCTGTCTGTCTGTCTGTCTGTCTTTGCTTCACGCCTAAACTACTGAACCGATTTGTGTGAAATTTGGTACAGACATAGTTTGGAACTTGAGAAAGGACATAGGGTAGTTTTTATTACAAAAAATAAAATAAAAAATAAAATAGCGCCATCTATTGGTCAAGAGTCGGCATCAATTCAGTACTGAAAATTCATCGGGAAAATGTAAATAAATTTTTCGATAGGCAATAACGGCTTTAATGCCCTTAGTGAGTATACGTATCTTCGATTCAAACGCAGAGCTCATTATGTTGATTTTTGAAGAGTTCCCTAGAATATCTTCCACATTTCATTTTTGAAGAGATCCCGCGAGATCGGGAACTATGTGGGTAAAACCAAAAATCTGTCGGAAGTCACTATTCCACGCGAACGAAGTCGCGGGCAAAAGCTAGTATATTATAAACACGTCAAATAATAGACATAATAATAAAAGTCAAAGTAGCAACATCTATATTACCAAACAGGTGATTGATCTTTTTGCATTCCATAGTGGCAGAACATAATTAGACGACATGTTCACACACATCTGTAAACATTTATGTATCCATGTACGACAATGAATAAATTAATTATGAATTATTATCAATCCTAAAGAAGTGAAACCCGGTGCATTCAACGCAAAAAAATAATTTGAGTATGACTTCATACTTAGCTCATTTTCGATCAAAGTCGCGCTTGTGACCTTTTGCCTTTCAAGCGTCGATATGTATATGAAAATCTACGTTATGTGCATACAAATCCCACATATATTATGAATACGATAGTTTGTGAGTGTAAGGAATGTTTGGTACTCTTTTACTCTAAATCTACCGAACGGATTTTGATGAATCTTTATAGTAATATATCATATACGGGATTACTTCTAAAACACCAACAACCTCGCAGTACTAGATAGTTTACACCATAAGCAACAACTTTTGTTCTACAACTTTTAATAATTTGTTAGATTTTATTTTCATACAAAAATAAGTATTAATTTAATTTCCCGATTGAATGTTTCTAACTTTCGACGAGCACCGCGAAGACGCGCACACGCGCGTGAGACAGGATCATTCCGCGTCGTCCTTTTGTTTATGAATGAAACATAGACCTACAAATGTCACGACAGTACAACAAAAACTCTTAAATCCATTTATCATGTATTGAGTTATGTCCGATCTCGCAGAACAAAAGTTGTTGCTTATGGTGTTAGCTATCTAGTCCTGCGAGGGTGTTGGTGTTTTACAAATAATCCTATATCCGAATTATAAAGTTTAACGCGGGTCAAGCCGCAGGACACAGCAAGTATGACAATACATTAATGGATGGATGGAGATCCGAATATTGCATAATTTGATACACAGCTGGTGTTTTCTGGGTTGTGTCATTAGACCACCATCAATACTTGTATACCTTTCACTCCATATCATTGGCAGCACGAGTTTCCCATAAAAGCAAATATATTTATAGCACAGGTTTTACTTTTTTAAGTACAACCTGTAAAATAACCAGAACCTACAAGTAACTAGGCTCGCGGTCAGTCCATGGATGGGTGACCTCCAAAGTGGTTAAATTTCTGAGCGTCTCCTTGCTTTGGAGGGCAAGTTAATCTGTTGGTCCCGATTGTAGCCATCAGGCAACAGTCGTTAGGCCATGTCAGAGGACGAGAGAGACTAATGGACGCGACGGTTTGAACATCTTTGACACTAGGATAACCAACACACGAAAAGTAAGTAAGTATAGTATCAATATTCACCTGTGTTGTGTGCTGCTCAGATGGAATAAAGATTTATTATAATTATTATAATAAACTATTACAAAGCCGCAGTTACGTACATGACAGTACGACTAAGGTATCTGATACTGAAATCTTCATGGTTTCATCTAAGACTGCAGTTAATGCATAAGGCCTACAAAGTACATAAAGACAATGGGATATAAAACGATAAACGCAACGCAAATAATAAACAGATAGGAATATATGTAGATACATAAGAAGTGTTGCCAGTGATGACTTACGGAACAGAGACGTGGTCGCTCACTATGGGCCTTATTAGAACGCTCAAGGTCACCCAAAGAGCAAAGGGCTATGCTCCGAGTTTCCCTGCGAGATCGAATCAGAAATGTCGAAATCCGCAGGCGAACCAAAGTCACCGACATATCCCGAAGAATTGCAAAACTGAAGTGGCAGTGGGCGGGGCACAGCTCGTGGAACCGACGGCCGCTGGGGCAGAAAGGTCCTCGAGTGGCGACCACGAACCTGAAGTCGCAGCGTGGGCAGGTCCCCTACAAGGTGCACCGATGATCTTGTGCGAGTCGCTGGAAACTGCTGGATGCGTATAGCGCAAGACCGGCAATTGTGAAGATGTTAGGGGGAGGCTTTTGTCCAGCAGTGAACGTCTTTTGGTTGATATGATGATGATGAAGACATTAGTCGGTTTCATTAGCTTTTGCTCTCAGCATTTATATTAGGTCTTTACCTATGAAATTGCCGTTCTGCAGTACTGGCCATTTCAAATCAAAATAATTTTTGTTTGGCTAAGAATTCTAATTTCAAATTAATTTTATTTTAAAAACATGGATTCTTTTTTCCAAAAGTAGTCATTTCTTTATTGATTAGTGTTACATTTTCATCGCATTTCAATCTTTTTCGTCATCGTGGATACGTTAAAAATTCGAGTAATTATGGAATATGAGTACCGTCGTGGCAGCAACGCGGCACAAGCGGCACGCAACATCAACGACGTTTACGGAGCTAACACTACAAACCAACGCACCACCTGTTATTGGTTTGCTCGCTTCCGTTCTGGAAATTTCGACCTGAAAAATGAACCTCGCGGTCGTCCGAAGACTTTGGTCGACAATGACGAATTAAAGGCGGTTGTGGAAGCTGATGATACACAATCTACGGCTGAATTAGCAGCAGCTTTCGACGTTAGCGTCAAAACAATATTGGTCCATTTGCGTCAAATTGGCAAGGTAAAAAAGCTTGACAAATGGGTGCCCCACGAACTCAATGATCGCCAGCGCGAAGTACGCGTCGAGACGTGCCTTGCACTGCTCAACAGACACACAAATGAAGGAATTTTGAACCGCATTGTTACCTGCGATGAAAAATGGATTCTGTTTGATAACCGCAAGCGCTCAGCAAGTTGGTTGGATCCTGGTTCAGCACCTAAACAATGCCCTAAACGAAAACTTACCCCTAGAAAAGTGATGGTCACTGTTTGATGGTCTAGCGCCGGTGTGATTCATCACAGCTTCTTACCAAACGGGGTGAGCATTACTGCAGATGTGTACTGTGAAGAACTGAGCACAATGATGGAGAAGCTGGCGCATCTCCAACCAGCATTGGTCAATCGCTCGTCTCCGCTGCTCCTGCACGACAACGCGCGACCTCATACTGCACAGCAGACGGTCTCCAAGTTGCAAGAACTGGGGTTGGAAGCTCTCCGTCATCCGCCCTACTCACCAGACCTTGCGCCTACAGACTACTACTTTTTCCAGAATTTGGATAACTTCTTGGCGGGAAAAAAATTCAATACCCGAGAGGCAGTACAAAATGCCTTTGAAGAATTTGTTGCCTCCCGTCCAGCTGATTTCTTTAAGAAGGGCATCAATAAACTGCCACTGCGATGGCAAAGATGCATTGATTGCATGGGTGATTACTTCGATTAATACAAATAAAAAAATTCATGAAAAAAATTCGTTTAAATTTTTTCATACAAAACGGCAATTTCATAGGTAAAGACCTATTAAAAAAAATTGTTATGGTCATGTTGGTCTCGCATTTTAATCTCTTGTTTATTTATTTTTTCGTTCACATTTAAATCTCGTGGAAGTAAGTTTACAGAAAATTCCTAAACATAAACATTAAGTCATTTTCTGTAAAATATGACCGAAGCAAAGTTTTGTGTAAAGTAATAGTATCTTTATAATATCCTGGGACATTATTTACACACGGCCATCTGATCCCAAAGTAAGCTTGTCTTTCACGCCGCAGGTCGTGGGTTCGATTCCCATTTAGTCAGATATTTGTGCGCATGAACATATCTGTTTGGTTTGAGTCTGGATGAAATTATCTATGTAAGTATGTATTTACAAAGGAAAGGTAGTATATATCAGTAGTCTGGTTGCCATAGTACAAGCTCTACTTAGTTTGGCATCAGATGGCCGTGTGTAAATAATATCCCAGGATGTTATAATTATCTATTTACAAACCCTCGTATTGGGGGATTCTAATCAGGCCTCCCATCAAATAGAACTGTTATCACAGCAATATAACATATAGTATCGTGATAAACACGACAAATAATGATTTAGTCATCACGTTGACTAATCATAGTCAAAGTCAAAGTCAAAAGTTTATTTGCGACTAAGTGTTGTACAGACCTTATCTAATAATAATATTAGGTACAAATTTCGCTCTTAGTGGCCTTTTGCAGGCATTGCAAGTTTAATTATTAAAATTAGGAATAAATGTCCTTTATCTCAATTGCGTTATTTGTTTTTGTTATATAATTCTATTTTTTTAGTGATATAAATATTAGTAATTTAAAGTTTGTCTCTATATAATGCAACGATGATCACTATAATTAACAATTGTCTAAATAATCTAAATATACGTCTAGGGCATAATTCAAATAAATCTAAAACTAAATCTAAAACTAAATCTAAAATAAATTAAATAGGGTGTCCATTAATTTATATTTTCTCATAGCACCAAGTAAATTGTCAAGATAATTTTGAAGTAGATATAAAATTTAAATTGGTTCATACATTTTTATTGAAATAATTATATTGGAATTAGGTATGTCGTTTTTCTAAATATTCTTTGTTTGAGTAAAAGCAGTTTTTTAATAAGAATGTTCTTAATTTTTTACCGAATGCTACACAATGGGTTTCATTTTTTATGTCAGGTGGTAATTTATTAAATATTTTTATCGCCATATAGTGTGGGCTTTCATTTAGCATTTTTATTCTAGATGGTGGAAGATATAGTCTTTTTTTGTGACGTGTGTTTCTCGTATGCGTGTCTTCGACTTTTGTAAATGTGTCTATGTTTTTACGTACAAAGAGGCATATGTCTTGGATGTATATTGATGGTAGGGTCAATATATTGTATTTGATGAAGTAAGGCTTACAGCTTTGGGTGTTGTCTATGTGACTTATGATTCTTACACACTTCTTCTGCATTATAAACAGCTGAGTCGCCTCCACACTATTTCCCCACAGCATAATGCCATACCTTAACCAGGAATATGCGTAAGCATAGTAAGCAGACAGGGCGGTGTTTGTATTAGTGTTTTCATTAATTTGGAAGAGTGCGTAAGTAAATTTCGATATTTTGGATTTAATGTCTGTTATATGTGTTTTCCAGTTTATATGTGTGTCGATGTGTAATCCTAGTAGGTTAAATGTTTCAACGGTTTCTAAAGGTGTGTTTTGGTAGGTTATGTTTGTGTTGAGGGGTGGTTTCTTGTAAGATCGGAATTGCATAGTTTTCGTTTTATTGTAGTTTATTTCCAGGTTGTGTTCTTCTAACCAGGTAGTGGCAGTGTCCAATGTTTCTTTTATAAGTGGGATAGGGTCCTCATTATTTTCACATTTTATTAATATTGAAATATCGTCCGCGAAGAGCACCGGTACAGTATTGTCTTTATTAAGTATTTTTGGAAGGTCGTTTATGTAAACTAAAAACAATATGCAGGCCAATACACTGCCCTGTGGAATTGCGCCAGTTAGTTGTATTGTTTTTGAACGTATGTTTACAATTTCATTCTTGTCTGTATCGAAGCTTTCTATTTGTACAATTTGAGTTCTATTTTGTAGATAAGATTTGAACCAATGGTAGGCATGTCCTCTAATACCTGATCCGTATAGCTTGTTTAGAAGTATATGATACGAGACTCTATCATATGCCTTTGACATGTCGAGTAGTAACCCTATTGCATGTTTTTTATCGTTTATGCTCTGTAGAGCTGTTTGCACATAGTTGTATACTGCTAACGTAGTAGATTTTGATTTTCTGAATCCATTTTGTCTGTCATCAAGTATGTTATTTTTTTCTAAGAATTGATTTAGTCTAATTGCACATCGCCTTTTCAAAAACTTTTGAGAAGGTGGGCAATAGAGCTATAGGCCTGTAATTGTTAGGTGAGAGTGTGTCGCCTTTTTTATGTATGGGTTTTACAAGTGATATTTTCAACGCATCCGGAAATTTTCCTTCGTTGAAACTTTGATTTACTAAGAGCGTGAGGGGAGTAGAGAGTTCAAGTGCGCATTTTTTCATCAGGATAGGCGGGATTTCGTCTATGCCACAACTATGTTTATTTTTGGTTGATTTTATAATTTTAGCAATTTCTATTTGATTTACAGGTTGGAGGTACATAGAATAAATTGGGGAGTTTTTAGCTGGTTGTCCTGCAGGTTTTTTATTTGGTCGGTTATTTTGGCTTTCGCCTATTGTTGCAAAAAATACATTGAAATAATTTGATATAATAGTAGGGCATTTGGTAATTTTATTGTTTATGTTTAACGATATATTGTTATGATTGTATTTTTTAGTTTTACCATTATTTGTATTTATTATTTTCCACATGGTTCTTGTTTTGTTGTCTGATTTTTCCATCTGTCGTATGTATGCTTTTCTTTTTAAAATTTTAACACTTCGTTTCAATATGCGGCAAAATGTGTTGAAATATTTTCTTATTACGTGACTGTTTGTTTCATTTAAGATGACTTTTAATATTCTTTTATGATGGCAAGATTTTTTCAACCCAGTAGTTAACCAGCTTTTTTTTGTGATGGAATTTAGTTTTATTTTTCGTATTGGTATGTGTTCATTTAGGATTTCGTTAATTGTTAACATTAAGTTGTTATAGTTTGTATTAATGTTCTTTTTGTGATCTATTATGTTTTCCCAGATTAAAGTTTTCAATGAATTTTTAAAGAGTTCCATATTGGAATTGGAAAAAAATCTTTTTTTTATGTACCATGTCTTACTTTTCTGTTTGGCGTCAAGTTTTAGTTTTGCATTTATTGCTTTATGATCTGAAATTCCGTAGTCCTGGACATTTGATTTAATTTCATCACTTTTTTAATTGGTAAATAATAGGTTGATACAAGTAGCGCTATATTTCGTTACCCTCGTGGGTTCCTCGATTAACTGTCGTAAATTATGTGATTGCATTCGGTCTAAAAAGTCTTGAGTTTGTCTATCATTATTTTGAATATTTATATTGAAGTCCCCACCTAACAAAATATATTTATTTCTGTCTTTAGTGTTAAATTTATGTAGCATTTTATCTATCTGTTCATAAAAAATATCTATTTGTCGATCTGTTCTATATATTCCTACTATTATACAGTTGAGCTTTGGTATCTCTATTGCACTAAATTCTATAATAAATTCTTTTGAGAGGTTGACAATATCAGTTCTTTCAACAAACTCTATGTTTTTTTTCACAATTATGCAGACTCCACCACCTTCACGGGATTGGCGGCAGAATAGAGACGCAATTTTATGCTCTGGAAATGAGATAGACTCACAGAAATGTTTGTTTTTCCAAACTTCGGATAAGGACAATATATCGATTTTGTGACTATTTATAAATTCTTCAATTAAATGCGTTTTGTTTCCAATACTTTGTACATTTTGATAAATAATGTTTAGTTGATCACCGAAATGTCTGGACATTTTTCCTATTCCTAGGATTGTTTTTATCAAATATTGGTGAGTTTTGGTTTGACTGCGTGCATGATTTTGGTGTGTTTCCTTCTTCTTTGGAGATGAAACTAGCATTTGCGGTGTTGTTATTAATGTTTTCATATGGTTTTCCATTTATGTAGAGCGTGTTGTTTCTGATCGTAGCATGTTGGCCATTTTTTCTAGCAATCTGTAGGTTGTTTCTGAGTTCATATCTTTGTTTCAGAGTTTTTTGATCCATGAACATGCCTACCGCAAGTCCCGTGTTCTTGAAGTACATGCCATTGTCTAAGATGTATTTTGTCATTCTCTTACTTATTATCTCTATCATAAGTGGTCTTCTGTTTCCTTGTTTTCCTATTCGTTTCATGTCTTCTATGTACGGATTTATATTAATGTTCATAATTTCGTTGAAGATTGTAGAGACACGAATATAAAGGTCTTCTTCCTTTTCGTGGTGTTCTTCGTATAGGCCGTAGAGTACTATTTTTTTCTCATTCTTTAACATGTGTAGTTGTTGTTCAATGTTTTCTATTTTGGTGTCAATATTGAGGATTTTTTCTTTGATAACTTCTTGTTCTTTTGGTATATTTCTATTTATTTCTAACTCGTTTTGGAGGTTTTTTAAGACTTTTTCCACTTCATTCTTGATGGCATTTTTGACCTCTTGCAACATGGCTGTCTTTATGTTTTCTAATTTAGTATCAAGCAAGGTACTTAACCTTTCAATGGTAATGTTTTCATTGGGCATGTTTGGTTGGTTGATGGTAGAGGGACTGGTGCTATTCGAGCTGTTAAATGTGTCTCCCATTATTCCATCGACAGATAAGTCTATATCAAACGCAACGTTGTTACTCTTTTTCCTCATAGTAATGTTCATTTTCTCTGGGTTAATTTTATTGATTTCTGTCTGGGATTGACGGATAGGGGTGTTGGTATTATCGCCTTTTGGAAGTTTGCAAATACAAGCTTGACACTTCCATGTAGCTTTATCTTCTGCATTCATCATTCCGCCAACTATCTAAAATGTACGGCGCCTAATATGATAAGTCTTTTATTTTTATACAAGAGGACAACAAACGAGCAAGTGAGTCACCTAATGGTAAGTGATCACCACCGCCCATGGACACTCGCAACACCAGAGGTCGCGGGTGCGTTGTCGGCCCTTATAAGTCAGCAAGCGAGTGTTGCTGACCCTTCCCCCCACCCCGATGAGCTCTGGTAACCTTACTCAGACTCAGAAACACAACATTAAATTATTAATGTTATTATTAAGGAATTTCTTCTGTAACGTGGAGGTACTTCCCCAGTCAGGCTGCTCTTTGAGCGAATCAACGCCTACCTCTCTTAAAATATCAAAATTCTTATTATATTTCCCCTGAAGCGGAAGTGATATGAGCTATAAAATTATGTTTGAGCAAAGGTTTTTAGTTCGACACTTCTATGAAATGTTGATAAAGGAATTGATATGCGTATTGTGATTAGTGTCACAATTGCGACAAAAAATTAAGGTACTTTGAGACTAATATTGTAAATGCAAACGTTCGTGAGTATGGAAGTTTGTTACTACTTCACGCAAAAACTACCGAACGGATTTTGATGAGACTTTGTAGTAATATATGTTTTATACCTGAATAACGGGTGTACTATGCCATATCGAACGCCAAGTAATCGAATGTCTAAATACTCGAACGTTCATAATATCGAATGGTTAATAAATTAAACGAAAGAAGAAACAAATTAATCGTTTATACCATTCATTTGTTTCTCACTATTAGGTCGCAGTTCTAACCTAACCTACTTTTCTAGTAGCGAATATTCCATTTATTAACCATTCGATATTATGAACGGTCGAATATTTATAGACTTGATTACTTGGCGTTTATTAATTGTGAAGTTTAACGTGGTTAAAACCGCGGGGCACAGCTAGTTGATTTATTATTATCTAGCTAACACACTCACAAAGCAACCCTGAAAAACCCTCACAAGATCTTCGGTCCATCTTCTTGAGGGTCTGACCACGCTGCATCTTTCGGTTCATAGTCGCCACTGGAGGACCTTTCTGCCCCAACGGCCGTCGGTTCTACGAGCTGTGCCCCGTCCACTAGTACTTTAGTTTGACAATTCTTCAGGCTATGTCTATTACCTTGAGGATCTCGACATTTTTGATCCGATCTCAGTTTTTTTTATGTCATAGGGCGACAAACGAGCAAGCGGGTCACCTGATGGTAAGTGATCACCGCCGCCCATGGACACTCGCAACACCAGAGGTGTCACGGGTTCGTTGCCTGTTTGCTAACTCTTAAAGGCCGAGTTAGCAAACAAGTGTTGCTGACCCTCCCCCCCACCCCAATGAGCTCTGGAGACCTTACTCACACGCAGAAACACAACATTAAAGGTATTAATGTTATTATTAAAGAATGTCTTCTGTAAGGTGGAGGCACTTCCCCAGTCGGGCTACTCTTTGAGCAAATGAACGCTGTGCCCTACCTCTCTTAGGAAAACTTCACTGGGAAAACCCGATCATATTCCTCTCCAATTCTCTCTTGGTGACTCTTAGCCTTCTTATGAGTCTCATAGTGACCGGCCACGTCTCTGTTCCGTAAGACTTCACTGGTAACACATAGTGGTCGAACCCTTTCGTCTTAATAAAAATAATAAATAAAATAAAAATAAAATTTGTTTATTTCGGACCGGAATCCATAGTGTTAGTAACAGTAATCTTAAAAAACTATGTTAGTAATACTTATATTAAGATTTACATTCAAATAAGAACATAACATGATACCACTATTACACATACCGATTATATGTAATTGCGGTATCCTTGATTATGTGTACGCGTGTCCAGTGCTGCATAATAGCACTGTCCACGTCAAGTCTGTTGGCCACAGTCTTCAGGAGGCTGTTGGAACTGCCACGAACCCACTGTAATAGGGACGCTATACGTTTTCTGATGATAGCCGAAAAGCTATCAACCCCAGCTGCGGCCAACATCCCTGAGGCACTACAGTGGCGTCGCAGCCCCAACAGCGCCCTGAAGGCATTATTATATTTTGTACGCAGGGTCCTGTATGCTCCTTGAGTGTAATTCATCCACAGGCTGCACGTGTACAAAGAATGACAATATGCTTTGAAAAGCGTGATTTTTGCTTGTTTAGAACAGCGGGCAAACCTGCGGAAAAGCATATTAGCTCGAATGCACAGAGCCCTGTGTTCCCGTTCCATATCCAGGTCATCCTTCAGCGACTCCGTAACCCAGTGTCCCAGGTACTTAAAGCTGTCTACTTGTGCTATTGGGGTCCCATTGAGCGTTACTGGAGGTACTTTGTAAGACTTATTACCTGCCTTGAATACAAGAAGAACACTCTTAGTTGTGTTGTACCTAAGACCATGAGCCACAGCAAATCGCTCACAGATGCCCAAAAGTTTATTGAGTGCACTATTTGATGGACACAAAAGCACCATATCGTCAGCGTAACTTATGTTATTCACAAAGGTACCGTCAACAGAACAACCAACTCCAGCGCTGCTGAGCTCATTAATCAACCTATTGACATATACATTAAAAAGAGCAGGCGAGGTAATCCCCCCCTGCCTTACTCCAGATTCTAAGCTGTAAGGGCATGATATCCCTCCAGACCATTTAACATAATTTTTCTGATGTTCATACCAGTATTTTAATAAGGCAATAAACTCGGGTGGCGTATTTGTGTCCTCAGATAGTTTTTCCCAAAGAATATTGTATTGGACCATATCAAAGGCTTTTGATAAGTCTAAAAATACTTAATACACTGGACTATACCTTCTATTAATCGTTTATGTGTCCTCATACACATAAACGATTAATAGAAGGTATACATTTTTTTCTGTATAGATGTTTTGAGGGTGGTTGCAATTGGTGTACGTTTGTTATGATCTCCTATATACCGAGATATACCTATTTCAATATAAATCTATATACCTTCTGGTTATAAAAAAGAAAACAAAATTGTACATAATCTACGCATAACTATTAATCTAAGGATTAGAGATAAGCATCGGTAAATATTGTGTAGTTAACAGGAAAAGGATTATTATGTTTGTTTCATGAAGTCATTGAATTATTTTCACTGAATTATTTATGGAAAATTTCCACTGCGTCACTGGACACTTGAGGTGAGCGAGGCTCAAGTCATCTATGACGGGCCAATTGGCGTGGTTGGTGAATGCTTGCCTTTCACGCCGCAGGTTATGGGTCCGATGCCCACTCAGGACAGGTATATGATCCCAAACTAGGCACAGCCTATGCCATAGGCTAGGCTAGGCATAGGTATGTTTATCAGGCAACTGATAATCATACTTATATATTTCTAAATACATACATATTATAGATAAATTACATACATACATATTATAGATAAATTACATCCAGACATAGAACAAATAATCGTGTTTATCACACAAAGATTTGTACCGGGTGGGAATAAAACCCACTACCTCTTGTTTAGAAGTCAGGAACTCTATCCACGAGACAAACAGGGCAGCTGTTTTTATAATTTTTTATTTGGCTCACCATCAGCAATTTATACTAATACAATTACAGAGCAATCATAATCTATGAAAAATAAACTATAACGACCTCTTACAGGTAAGCACCACATTTACAGAAAGTCTAAAATTTAAAATTAATAATTATAGATATAAAAATTAAAATAAATTATAACATGCAAATTATTAACCTAAGAATATATCAAAATACTATGTGGTGACGGCACAGAATATCATCACCCCATCTCATCCGGTTGGGGGCGTAGATATAGTCCGAGGGAATACCAACCAGAGAACGGACTGCAGCGTTTTATTTTGAACTACGATCATCAAACTGCGATCGCCAACCCGTCTGCTAAGCGTGGCAATTATGGCATATATTAGTGCCATTCTTTGGGAGGCTTTTGTCCATCAGTGCACCCCAGGACCCAGGACGCACATTGGCTGCCATGATGAAATTATTGAAATTAAATTATTAGCCTAAAGATACATTAAAATATAAAAAGTCTATAATACCACCAAGTACAAATAAGGTAAGAATCTGGTTTAAATGTAGTATGAACGTGAGAATTAGTACGTGGGTTGGAGATTAATTTATCATTTGCTAAGTACTCGTTTAACCCAGGAGAGCCCAGTCAAAATGTCCCCCCACGTGCGTTTGAACAATTATTTTTTATTTAGACAAAGTGATTCTGACAAAAAATGGGAAGTAATGCGTACACGCCGTTAAATGGTTTAAATAATCGGTGGTTCCGTATACAGGGACACGGTTTTATTTGGTACACGAATTTTGGCTACGATGGCCAATCTCTACAGAGATTAACTAAGCAGGAGTTTGTTTACAGACACAGGTTACTAATCCACTATAATATTTTATTTGTATTTCTATTATTTAATTTCTTGTACCTTTTAAAACGATTATCTTCGTTGATTACTTAATTCTTTATTTTGATTTCTTTAAAATTTTATGTACTTTTGCTGTGTGGCTGATAGAATAGAATATCGCAACCCCATTTCATCCCGTGGGGGACGTAGAAGTTGTTAAGATTGTAATATCTGTGTATCATTCAATCAAATGACAGATCATATCGTACATACATTCATTCTTCCCTTCCTCAGTTGTTTGTCAAGAGAAATGGTCATGCCTTGGAAAATAAAATTAACAATTAGCATTAGAATAGTTCTGCCGTTTTATTTCAGTGATATAAACACAAGTTTTCATAGAAGTCGGCCCGAGGGAATATCTTTCAGAGAACGGGCAGCAGCGTCTCTGGGTACTATGGCCATCATCCTGCGTTAAACCCGTCTGGCAAGCGTCGCGATTATGACATTATCCCTCCAAATTATGAACACAACTCTAATGTGGAAATCTTTTGGGGAGGCCTTTGTCGAGCAATGGAGATCATTAGGCTGACATGATTACCTTCATAATGAAACCAATACTAACCCTACTAATATTATAAATGCGCAAGTTTGTGAGTATGTTTGTTGCGTTTTCACGCAAATACTACTGAACGGATTTTGATGAAAATTTGTAGTAATATAGCTTATATATTCGATTACAAATTGGCAATAATTATTAAAGCTACACAGCTAGTATTATATAAGTATATATATATAAAGTTTAATATCATTTGGTTATTTTATTATTTGGTCTCCACGAGACAGGTGTGTAGTGTGGAGATCATAAGTTAAGCTCATGGCTCAGAACTATTTATTTAAAAGTGGATTGTTTGTGTTAATTAATTTGTATCTAAATATGGATGTATGTAATTCTTTCACGCAAAATCTACCGAACTGGTTTTGATGAAACTTTGTTATATAGCTTATACATCCGAATAACACATAGGATAGGATAGGATATACTTAATTTATAAAGTATAACGCGGGTAAAACCGCGAGGCACGCCTCATATATTTATTCGTAGTATTTTCTACAGATGCAAATCCTTCGAAACATACAGTCCAATTGTCCAATCCTCCTTTTTTTGAGTCGGTAGAAGTAAGCAAGTATTAAATTTTTATTATTTTGTTTACAGTCTATAGAAGGTTATTTTATTAAGTTACTAGGTGACCCGACAGACTTCGTACTGCCTCAATCGATAAACAAAAGACCTAAACTAAACTAACCTAAACTAACCTAACCTAAACTTTTGTTTTAGAAAACTTTTGTGTGCGATAAAGAAAAGTGCTGTTTTTAGGGTTTTCCCGGCAATTATTATAATTTTTCTCACTTTTTAAACCTTCCCTAGATGTCCACGAACATTTCAAGACCAAGGTAAGTCCGTTCAGCGGTTCTCGAGTTTTAGCGAGACTAACAGCAATTGATTTTATATTTAGAGACTAAAGAATATTGTATATATCAAACGCCTTCTTAGGCAGCTTTTGGTGAAACTTATTTTAATATCTGTGATCTTGTAATTCTGCTATGATGCATTTCACATCAACGTGTCTTGGCTTCTTACTCCTCACGAAAAATATATATGTTAACGTCAAAAAAGTCATTAAAGTTTTACTTAATACTAACTAGTATTAAGTAAAAAATTAATGCCTTTTTTGATGTAGTAATCTGTTACTTGTCAGCCAAATATCATGCTATTTAATCGACGTCAGAAGCCTATACTATGGTAATCAAACCATTGTAAAATGCCCCAATGCAATGTAATAATAAATTATTTGATTTGGTTAAAAAGGTTCTGCTTAGTCATTTCGACAAGTGGACCCTAAAAGTGATCCTTAACCAAATATAGCGTGCATTCAGCAGCGGCTTACACCTCATCTCGTCAGGTGCAATTAGTCACTCGCCAAATACGGCCGTACGTAGGTGTCGGAGACTTTTTGTCATATCTCTGTCCTTATCTGAACTACGTATAAAGATAGTGAGGGTGATACTTTGCGCCCGTTACTCGGGTATAGTTAATGAAAGTCCGTGTAAGGGTATCGGTGATTGAATTGTTTTGTTTTATTAGTGGAAATGAGTTACGGAAACGATTATCAATATAGTTAAGATCTGAATCATGCGTTTAGAAGCAAGTTTTGTGAGTCTAATTAATCTTATCATCATCCCGAAAGACATCCACTGCTGGACAAAGGCCTCTCCCAAAGATTTCCACAATTCCTATCGCTATCCGCATCCAGCGACTTCCAGCTACCCTAAGTAATCTAAACAATCTATATTATAAAGAGTGAGGCGCTCATAGTCAGATGCTCTCACCGGTAAGTTATCGGCAAGGTTAAGCAACTAGGCTCACGGTCAGTCCATAGATGGGTGACTGCCAAAGTGGTTTATTTCCATTAGGCAACAGTTGTTAAGCCATGTCAGAAGCCTTCTGGGGGGCTTGAACAACTCTGATACTAGTATCAGAGTTGTTCAACGGGAACCACCAACCAGAGTTGGTAACCACTGCCCATACGATAGGTAATTCAAATAATAGCTGGCTTTGACCAGTATAAGTCATCCTACTAGGCTTGCGCACAGAAATATCGAATCCATATTTGACGGGACCGATGGGGCTGTTGGTAAATCTCTGCCTTTCACGCCACTGGTCTTGGGTTCGATTCCCATCCAGGACAGATACTTGTTTGCATGAACATGTCTGTTTGTCCTGGAGTCTGGGTGTAACTATCTACATAAGTATGTATTTACAAAAGAAAAGTAGTATATTTAGTACATCAGTTATCTGGTTTCCATAGTACAAGCTCTGCTTAGTTTGGGATCAGATGGATGTGTGTGATAATGTAATGGTATAGGTATGATACTTAACTTAATTAATATTTATTTTTATTGTTCCGCCAAATTACTTACACAAATCAGGTACTTGAGTAATTGCATTTTAATGGACGGTCGAAATTGAAAGCTATATTAATAAAAACAACTCTCGTTTTTGCCCTTAACCTTTTCCACCAGACCGGCTTCCAGTTTACCCTGATGTCATACGATTATATAATACTCTACCTTTAAGAGAAGTAGGGCACAGCGTTTATTCGCTCAAAGAGCAGCCCGACTGGGGATGTACTTCAACCCTACAGAAGACATTCCTTAATAATAAAATTAATGTTGTGTTTCTGAGTGTGAGTAAGGTCGCCAGAGCTCATCGGGGTGGGGACAAAGGTCGCCAGCACTGGGGCTCTAACGGCTAAGTAGCCGAACATCGATTTCTTAAATGGCGTTCATATAAATAAAGGTTAAAAATGACTTAATCAATCGTTAAATCGGCTTCAACGTTGACAATCGATTCCGGACCATTTATGTAGTCACATGTGCTCATGGAAGCCGATTTAACGATTGATTAAGTAATTTTTAACCTTTATTTATTTGAACGCCATTTAATAAATCGATGTTCAGCGACTTAGCCGGTAGAGCCCCTGATATGCTGACTCATAATGGCCGGCAACGCACCCGCGACTCCTTGGTGTTACGAGTGTCCATGGGCGGTGGTGATCACTTACCATCAGGTGACCCACTTGCTCGTTTGTCGTCCTCTGACATAAAACAAATGTGCAAGTTTGTTAACCAACTTCAAAAAGAAGGAAGACTCTCAATATTATGCGTCTTTGTTTTCATTGTTCCTGCGCGCGTTGCTACGGCTATATATTAAATTCATTGCAATGATAGTGGCGCCATCTGACGATTGGTCAGACGATAAAATAGTATAAGTAGTTTATGATTATATAAAGGACATACAGACAAACATTCATTGTTATATATATAGAAGACTAGCTGTGCCCCGCGGTGTTACCCGCGTTAAATTTTATAAAGTTTCTTTGCTATAAACCTCACGGAGCCCGAGACCTTTCCAACGAATGCAAAACCGTGGAAATCGGTTCGTGCGTTCTGAAGTTATAGCGTCAGGAAGGAAAACCCGACTTATTTTTATATAGTAGAAGACTAGCTGTGCCTGGACTTCATCTACACATTTTTTAATGACTCCTAAAAATATTACATCAGAATATCGATAATACTTTATCTCATTTCGCAATCTTATAAACCATTCACATAAACCTTAAATATTTCCATACAAACTTTCATCTACTTTTCCTTTATTGCTTTTTAAACACCATTGAGGCTAAAAACTTTTAACTTTTACAAACTTTGAATGGCATATTTATGAATATTAAATCAACAGCCTAACAATTAAGTTTCAAGCTTCTCGCCTTAAAAATAACGATACTTCTATACAAATTTTCATCCCCCCTTTCAAACCCTTACAACCCTTTTTTCGCGTTAAATTTATTTATTTATTCAGTAACAACAATTTACATTGTGTATGAATTTTACAATACAATTCCTTAAATAAAAGCATAATTTAAAAATCAAACCAAAACAATTAGACTAATAATTGGGAGACAAAATAATCAAGAAAAGTTATACAGAATTTAAATCACATAATTAAAAAATTTAATAAAAACATGAAACAGATATATCGTCAATTTTACAAACAATGTCAAACAAAAAAATAAACGGTAGTCAATACTCAATTAAGTTTTCTCACAATTTACAAATTCAGACACACTATAAAAACATTTGCCTAAAAGGTAAGCCTTCAGTTTTTTTCTAAAAAGTAGCCGATGTCCTTTCTCAGGCTCTAGACTTTCGGTGTACCAAATTTCATTTAAATATGTTCAGTAGTATTGGCGTAAAAACGTGATAGACAAACAGACAGACACACAGAGTTACTTTCACATTTATAATATTAGTAATGGTTTTAGCTAATCCAAAATATTTATGCTAGCTAGGTTATAGCTAGTTATTAATTTTGTGAATTTACTACTATCTACACGAGTAAAAAGAAATAAAAATTGTTGTTCATATAGGTTTCATTATCTGATAATGCTACAATGATCTACTACAATGGCGCTTGTAATTCCGCGCCACATTATCTAACACTAATTTTCCTTTTATGAACATAGGTAAGGCGTATAATCATAGGCTTTGTCATCGTTTGCTTGTATCATTGTAATTTATAACGAATTTATAATAGAGTATGTTGGTTGTTATAGAAATACATTTTAAAGTCGCCTCGCCGCTTCGTGTGCTGTGTTCGATTCCCGCGCCGGAAATCTTTTTGTGTGACCCATAAATAGTTGTTCTGAGTCTGGATGTAATTTGGGTCCGTCTATTATACATTCAGTCAAAAAAGTATCGGGAATGGATGATTTGTTTATGGTTCCAAATTCAATTTTTTTGTTTTTTTTTTTGTTGTTGTTAGATTGGCACAACTGTTTTCCATTTTGGCGCGGAGTTTGAGTTGCATCTGTCATTTATATTAAATACAGTGCTGGTTTTAGTAATACCTATCATATATAGTGTGTATTGCGAATTTCATAATAGACAAAAATATCGAACAAAGAGTGTGTTAAATTTTGCATCGCTAATGGAATTTCGTGTTCGGAGTAACTGAAAATGTTACAGAAGACTTACGGTGAATCGACTTTATCAAAAACTCGTGCTTATGAGTGGTTCAAAGCGTTCAAAAGCGGTCGAGTTGTGATGAAAGATTTGCCTCGCTCTGGTAGGCCATCAACGTCTGCAACTGAAGTAAACATCGCAAAAGTGAAGGAAATAGTGACTGAAAATCCTCATTCAACTCTGAGAGAGATAGCCGCCGAACTTTCTGTATCTCACGAGTCGATTCGTACCATTTTAACTAATCATTTGGGTATGAACCATGTTGCCGCTCGGCTAGCCCCAAAAGATCTGAATTTTCTCCAAAAGCTCAATCGCCTGAAAGTCGCTGAGGACATGGTAGATCGAGTCAATTCCAACCCAACATTAAGTTAACAAGCTTCGGAGTGGCGCCTTCCAACTGAACCGAAAGTGAAAAAACCACGCCAAAGTCGATCAAAAGTCACAGTCATGTTGACTGTTCTGTCAAGTTCTTTGACTATCGCGGTGTTGTGCACTCTGAATTCTTACCGGAAGGTCGAACGGTAAATAAATAATATTATTTGAGCGTTATGCGGTGTTTAAGAGAACAAATTCGACGAAAAAAGGCCAGATTTGTGGAAAGAAAATTCTTGGATTTTGCACCACGATAATGCGCCTTTGCACAAGGCCATCATTGTGAACGAATTTTTGACCAAACACTCAACAAATACCATCCAGCAACCACCGTATTCACCAGATATGGCTCCAGCTGACTTCTTTCTTTTTCCTAAACTCAAATTACCACTTCGTGCCCAAGCAGCAAAATTATCCTATAGTGCAGACGTTATAGGACTCCAGCACTTTTAATGTTCTCTTAAGGGTTCTAGTTTTTGCTGCATCGCTTATAATAGCAAGCATGGAGTTAGTTGGGCCTTATAGTATATCTCCTCCTATACATTAACTTATAATTACTTATAGGCCGAAATTAAAAGTCAAATATAAGCTTGGGTGACCTATAAAAGTATCGCGAGGGTGTAAACGCACTCAAGAGCAGATAAACTGGTAAGCTATGCTTATAACTACTAACAAGAAACATTATAGAACCTCTATAAGTAAAGTACACCAATATGAGTGATAAACAGAACTAAACATTCTGGATACTATTTGCATTTATTACTTGGTTTTATAAGGGTTTATAAATTTACTTTACAGAACAATTATCAGTAAAATGGAGCGGTTATATAGTGGTATATACCAATATTGTTATAATCTTAACAATCTTATAAAGGTTTAATATAATATACTTAGTATCCAAAACTATATCCGTGGTGTCCTGAACAAGAAAACATTGGTTTATAATGGTCTTGCAAATTCGGTTATAGTCTCAGTACGGATATTTTGATTTTGTTGAATCGTAGAAATATGAGAAGGTTCCGTACAAAATTGTTATTGTGAAAATTTAAGACAAAATGTTTATTTTAATGATTCTGCACGAAAAGACGTTTAATCGATAAAAGCAATTTTAAATGTACACTTGGAAGATTGTGTTAGTGAGGAACCTGTACAAGAAGATGAATGCGATATTGAAAACTATTCCAATTTTCAACTACATAGCGATCTTAGAAAATGGGCTGTAGAATACAATACGACATGCGGCATTCAATTTTTTATTAGAAATTTTAAATAAATGTATTTGTTTCAAATTCTTCAAGTTCTCTTAGATCTCTTATAACATGTCTACATCTACGTCTTAATGTACGAGTTTAATTCATTCTGAATCTCTCTTCGACACAGCACTCAGCACATGTTAGTTTGTATTTCATAAAGTGCATTTTGATTTGGTATGATGGTTATAATGTCTTCTTTGATTGACTTTACTTCATGTTGAGTTTGTGGAATTTGACCAACCTCGACAGGCTGTATTTGGTTATCCGTGTTGTAAAAAACGCAATGTTGAGCATTTAAAGTGACATCTGACAGTGTTTCTTCTGCTTCTGTTATGACAAGTTGAGGGTTTTGCGCGACAAAAGAAGATACAGGTAAAATTGCTGAACCGGATTGAATGGTAGCCGAGTTATGTTGTAAATGAAGTGATCTTGTAGTATTTGAACGAGTATCTTCTCGAGAGACCGTTGGCATCTCACTAATTTGGTCTTGATCACGATTCTGTGAAACAATAAACCAAGTTAGCAAGGGAAAGCACAAAAATAGAAGTAGAAAATATTTCGAACAATTTTTAAAGCTCGAAAATCCCTTTTAGTTATAAAGCTATCGACGTCCAGAAACATTACCATTTTCACACCTGACACCTAAACAAAAATATGAAAATAAGACATCGGTACCTAATAACAACATAGAGTAACATTACAATATTTGCGGAACTCTAATTCCAAACAATATGGCCAAGCAATAGTTCTGATATTTACCATTTTTAAACAAAGTACGCCTATAACGGTTTGTTAATGTATTTGGGAAGACCAAGTTTGTCAAGATGGCGACTTTTCGTTGTATGTCTTACTGAAACCAACATTATTTTAAAATTCAACTTAATGAAAACGTGAATTTCGAGGGGCGCTTAAAAATTTTGACAAAAAACTTATTACACTTCACCGAAAATATACCTGCGCCATGCACATTCAAACACGGCTTCACTTATTGTTAACTAACACCCTACTCTTATTCTAGATAATATTTATTATAAAAATATAATAACTTACCTTTATCAATATTAATTAATCTTTACAAATGTGCATAGCAACATTCACCAATTCACATCACTTTGTATGAGCTTGTAAGATATTCACTGTGTACGTTATTGTCGTGTTTGGGTCCATTTAGCGCTCATAGTTAGCTTTGCGAGAGCAAATAGTTCTACGTGGTCTAACTATAAGGTTACTATTGGCGTGGTTGGTTCCATTAAGCGCTGATAGTTGGCTACGCGGGAGAAAATAGTTTTACATAGTCCAACTATATGGCCGTTATTGGTCAAAATGGTATTCACCAAGTCTACTATAGATATTTAATTAGCTAAAATACGCCTATAAATTGGGCCCTTTTCCGTGGTTATAATTGCTTACTATTCCGTTATAGTCCTAATGAAATGGTGGTTCCAGGACAATTACTAGACCACATTTTGCTGCTTGGGTGGTACCCGTTTGCAATCGGTAGAAGACATAAAGGAGAATTCGCGGCGAGAACTGAACTCAATTCCGAAAGCAGCGTTTAAAAAATGTTTTGATGAATGGGTTATTCGTTGGCGTAAGTGTATCGTTTCTGAAGGAGCATACTTTGAAGGTGAAATAATAAATTTGGATGAATAACAAACATCTATATAAATAAAAAGAGAAGTCCTGACTGACTGACTGACTCATCAACGCCCAGACCAAACCCTTGGCCCTAGAAAGCTGAAATTTTGCACAGATGTTTTCTTTATAATGTAGACAAGGAATAAGGAAGGATTTTTCGAAATTCAACCCCTAAGGGGGTAAAACGGGGGTGCGAAGTTAGTATGAAACTTTGCCGTTTTTGAAGTTAGAGGCATGAAAGTTGGTATTTGGCCTTGCAGTTAAAAATAAAAAATATATGTTTCAGGATTTTGGAAATTTCACCCCCAAGGGCAAAAAATAGGGGATGTAAGTTTGTACGAAAAAAGTCCCAATTTTTAAGTTAAACGCATGAAAATTAGCATTTGGCTTTTAAGTTAAAAATAAAAATATATATTTCAGGATTTTTGAAAATTCCACCCCAAAGGTCATAAAATAGGGGGTGTAAGTTTGTATGACAAATGCGATATTTTTGAAGTTAAACGCATGAAAATGAGTATTTGGCCTTTCTGTTAAAAACATATAGCATTTACTTCAGGATTTTTGGAAATTACACCCCCAAGGGCGGAAAATAGGGGATATAATTTTATACTGCCTGACTGACATATCAACACACAGTCTAAACGCGTGCAGTTAGGACTTGAATTTTGACAGTAGTTACCTTTTATGACGTAGGCATCCACTGAAGAAGGGTTTTTGAAAATACCACCCCTAAGGGACCAAAATAAGGGATGAAATATTTTATGAAAGTGCTTTAGTATATAGACTTGCAGTTAAAAATTAAAATATATATTTCAGGATTTTTGAATATTCCACCCCCAAGGTCGTAAAATTGGGGATGTAAGTTTATATGAAAAAAGTGCCAACAAGTTTTAAGTTAAACGCATGAAAATTGGTATTTAGCATTACAGTTAAAAATTAAAAGTATGTGTTTCAGGATTTCCGAGAATTCTACCACGTAGGGTGACAAATAGGGGATGTTTGTATGAAAAATGTGTCATTTTTTAAGGTAAAATCATGAAAATTGGTATTTGACCTTTCATTTAAAAATATGTATTTCAGGATTTTTGGGAATTCCAGCCCTTTAGGGTGACAAATAGGGGATGGAAGTTTGTATGAAAAATGTGACATTTTTTAAGGCAAACGCATGAGTATTTCGCCTTTCATTTAAACATTATAAATACATCATCAGGACTTTTGGAAATTCCACCCCTAAAGACGACTAAAATAGGGGATGTAAGTTTGTATGAAAAACTGTTTTTTTTTTGGAGTTAAAAGCATGTAAATTGGTATTTCAGTTAAAAATAAAGCAATCAAGGGAATAATTTGTTGTTAAAAAAGGTAATCCATAACTGATTCAATAGGTCAACACCAAAAATGTACGCCAACTTAAATTATAGAGAAATTCGTTTCTTATTGCTTAAAATGTTGTGTTTGTTGTCGTCTAAGTAAAGATTTAGCGTTTTATAAGATTTGTAACTTCTTTTTTTTGGTATTTTTCATAACATATTAAAAAACGTGAATTTAATATAATTGGGATAAAAAGTCATTGACCCAAAATTCGAGTTAGCGTAGTGTAAATTGTTCGTGTCGAGATGATCGCACCCAAAAAATATCAGCTTAATTTCACTGATCTACAAGTTCACAATTTTGTAACTCGATGGCTTTTATATCGTTTCAGATCGCAGAACTCATTTGACATATCGGTTAAAATAAATAAATGCTTGAAGTAAAAGGTAGACCAAAACTGAATCAAAAGATGATCGCCTAAATCTCACCCAAAATATATGCCCTCATCTTAATTTTACAGCTTTACAAGGTTATATTTTAGTTAGTAGATGGTGTAATCATCGTTTTAGATCGCGCTATGGTTTTGTTCACAAAATGTGATATTAGACCTATCAATGCCGTGGTCGCAACCTAAGCTAAGGGGAGTTACCTTGGTGATTAATGCATCGTTGATTATTATATTACTTTATTCGACTTACTGACTTTACTAAAGGACAATTGATATGTATTCTTTGTTTTTTTGGGTTTATGATATCGGGTCTTTTTTTTAAATAACAGTAGCAAAGTAGTCTTTAGTTTATTTCTTAACTAGGTTATTTATAGGTTAGGTTTTCTTAAATTTATATTGCTTATTTCTTTTAAAAGTATTTTTTTTTAGATTAAGCTAGAAGTAAGTAGTTACATTGGTAATCATTCAAAATTGTCGCGGAC
This sequence comes from Pseudoips prasinana, assembly GCA_951640165.1. Lineage (NCBI taxonomy): Eukaryota > Metazoa > Arthropoda > Insecta > Lepidoptera > Nolidae > Pseudoips > Pseudoips prasinana. Next base: position 6,786,502 of record OX621259.1, on the reverse strand, counting down.
GAAGTCGCGGGCACCAGCTAGTTTTGTATATTATTGATCTTTTCCCGGTACTTTCTTGACAGAGTAGTATGTTTCTAAAGTACCCCGCGACATCGCAGCTGTCGTGGGGTACTTATACACATTTTGTCTTTGTTTTGGGGTACACAGGGATTAGATCCACTATCCATCACTCTAAGGTAGATGTTGTTATTAAAGACATAACATTTTGGAATCACACTGACTGTGTGAGTGTGTATGTTTGTTACTTCTTCACGTCTAAACGACTGGAGCGATTTTAATAAAATTTGGCATGGAGTTAGCTGACATTCTGGATTAACACAATATAGGCTGCCATTGATAAAGTATAACGCGGGTAAAACCGCGGGGCACAGCTAGATATAAATAAATAGAAACGGTTATTGAAGTAAAATTTCTTTACACACGCTTGACTTCGGAAGTAAGGTGGTAAATCTGTGACGAGACCGTTTAAAGGTGTGATCGGATGAGGCGAACGGAAGTTGAGAGGAAGATGTTACTTAGTGAAGGTAGTCAGACAGAGTTACGTTTCGTATATTACTATACAAGCAAAGAGACACAGAAAGAGAGAGAGCGAGAGAGGGAGATGTTAGGACACATTTTCTTTCTCTGTTTCTCTCATAGCCAATTACGTTTCGTATATCTCGTATATCATTCGTTTTACTTCAATCGTGTGTTCTAAAGCACACTCATTACTATATTCACACAAACTTTAAAAAAGCGCTTGTAAATAGACGAAACATGAATAGTTGTTACGAATCGAACCTTTTTTGGAAAACTTTATATTCAAAATTCTTGTGCTATTGAAAATTTTATACGTCAATGCCAGTGCACAGTTTTGCCCATTTTAATAAACCATAATTTATCCTTTTAATTTCCTTCCGATACTTAACAGTAGCATTACAAATTAACTACCTATAGATATTTAAATCTAGTCACAAATGAATTATTATTTGTCAGCAGTTCCTTATAAAGTATTCTTATCTTGCTTAACCCAATTATTATAAGTATCAGGCTATCCTTTTAATATGAGTGCTTCACAAGTGAAAAAGGCCTTAGGTAACAAATAATTTTCCTAAAATGGAATGATTAATCATCACCATTTTCTGTGTGCCTATACTGCCTTTAATTACCAATTATTTAAATAGTATAAGTGAAAACTTGTTATTGGCCTTAAATTAAACATACAACCTGATTATTATTTAATTAGCTGTAAGTTTTCTAAACTGAAAAATAAAATAAAATAAATCACCTTTTACTAGTCGGTTGCCCCTTATAAAATGTCGTAGTAACAAACAGGTTAGCCTATGTGTCTATGAGGAGTATCTGCTCTATCTTGTTTAACCTAGATATTAGGAGCATTTGGCACCTCTTACCTACTAGTCAGTTGCCCCTTATAAAGTGTCGTAGTAACACGCAGGTTAGCCTAAGTGTCTATGAGGAGTATCTGCTCTATTTTGCTTAACCTAGATATTATGAGCATTTGGCATGTCTTACTAGTTAGTTGCCCCTTATAAAATGTCGTAGTAACAAACAGGTTAGCCTATGTGTCTATGAGGAATATCTGCTCTATCTTGTTTAACCTAGATATTAGGAGCATTTGGCACCTCTTACCTACTAGTCAGTTGCCCCTTATAAAGTGCCGTAGTAACACGCAGGTTAGCCTAAGTGTCTATGAGGAGTATCTGCTCTATCTTGCTTAACCTAGATATTATAAGCATTTGGCATGTCTTACTAGTTAGTTGCCCCTTATAAAGTGTCTAAATAACACGCAGGTTAGTCTAAGTGTCTATGAGGAGTATCTGCTCTATCTTGTTTAACCTAGATATTAGGAGCATTTAGCACCTCTTACCTACTAGTCAGTTGCCCCTTATAAAGTGTCGTAGTAACACGCAGGTTAGCCTAAGTGACTATGAGGAGTATCTGCTCTATCTTGTTTAACCTAGATATTAGGAGCATTTGGCACCTCTTACCTACTAGTCAGTTGCCCCTTATAAAGTGTCGTAGTAACACGCAGGTTAGCCTAAGTGTCAATGAGGAGTATCTGCTCTGTCTTGCTTAGCCTAGATATTAGGAGCATTTGGCACGAGATCGTCACTTCTTATTGAGAACGTCACCTTTTACTATTCAGTTGCCCCTTGTCAAGTGTTGTAGTATAAAGCAGTTTAAGACAGACACTGGAACCATATGTAGAGATGTACAAACAAAATTATAACACTTACCTTGCACCATCACCACTGCACAATTCCTTCAGTATCGTGGTCACTCCACTGTTTGGGCCCACGTTCGGCATCTGCAGATAATGAATTTAATTACCAAATGAACAATGAATGAACATTAATTAGGGATGAGGTTCATCTTTAGCTTTCACGGTCAATGTTTAATTAAATGAAAGACTTGTGTGTTGAGTTGCATGGGTTCCGTAACGAACGACATGCTGAATCAATAAGTTCTTGGAACGAAACAATTTAAAGCATACGATTGAAGTTAATTGAAGTGTACTTTAAGCTTTTTTTGTTTTTAAGTATATCGATTATTAGTTGTGCCCTGCGGTTTTACCCACGTTAAATTTTATAAAATATACCTTATGTGTTATTCGGTTATATAAGCTATTTTACTACAAAGTTTTATCAAAATCCGTTCCGAAGTTTTTGCGTGAAAGAGTAACAAACATCCATACATATATACTCACAAACTTTCGCATTTATCATATAAGTAGTTATTATTAATTATTGTATTTTTCATATAATTACTAACTATCCTATACTTAGTCATTTATATAAAAATATAATTCTGGGAATTTGCGATCCCGAAAAAGGTGAAATGATTGCGGAATGGTAGGTTATATATATATAATAAAATATTTTACATTTGGATAGGCTCGTTCTACATCAGAGTGCATTGCGACTATGGCTATCGGACTCAATAATATCTGCGGATATTGCGATTTAGCATTGAGGTATTGGCATTCGGCTATAAGGATTGGCATATCGGAATTGGTTTATTAGGAGTTAAATTGGGTTTGGGATAGGTGTTAGGATTGGTTTTGTGATTCGAATATTTTTAAGAGAGGCAGGGCATAGCGTTCATTCGCTCAAAGAAAGTAGTCGGAAGTAAGATAATGGAGTTGAGATATTGGAATTAGGATTTTGGGGTCCAGGAGCTACAATATGAAGTGTAAAGTAGGGTATAAACGGAACTCGATATAATCGTTAAATAGATTTTTTTGCAGTGAAATCTGCCATGGTTGCCCCACTAACGCTTGTCAGCCTAATGACAATTTACACGTTAGTCACTTATTTCCGGAAACTACTACTACATGCATATACTAACTATAAACGTAATTATGAAAAAGGAATAAGGTAAACTCCAACCGTTTTCCTTTAATAAAACGTTATTCACGCAATAAACTTGCAAAGTATTAAAATATTTTAAAGTAACCTCCACTAATTATTAGTATGGCCTTTGGAATATGGTATACGCGGCTCGCACGTACCAAGTCATCGGTATATTAAATACAATAATCGTGATTCGTAAACACATTTGCGATCCTATTTAAAACATTGACGTTATTAGTAAACTACATTCAATCGAAAGGTCATTTGGTCCTATGGAAAACTTGCTAGTTGCTTCCAGGAAGTTGTTGACCGACGACATTATAATATTGAATCTTTCAAATGTCTCAAGTGTCGTTTACCGACGAATGGATATCTAGAAATAAATTGAAGAAGGAATTATATATTTAATTATCTATTCTAATTTTATTTTGGACAGAATCCATACACGTGTTGGTAACAATTTTGTTAAGATATATATGAGTAGGTACCTACGCCTATGCCACGTTTACGCATTATAGCGTGAAAACTGTCATCGCACTAAAAAAAAAACAATATTAATTAATTCCGTAAAAATTTTGCATTCATGTGTGTCATCAACTCTACGCTTTGGTATAATATACTGGGGAAATTGATCCCATAGAGAGATCGTCTTTAGGGCACAGAAGAGATGCCTAAGGGCGATATGCGGTATAAAAAGTGTTGATACATGTAAGCCATTTTTCTTTAAGCTACGTATACTGACTCAACCTTGTCTTTACATTTATGAGGTAGCCATATTTGTTAGAAGTAATTTAAATTTTTTCGAGACATTAAACAGTCTAAGACACATGTACAAAATACGCTTCAGATCACATAAAACAGCATTATATGATGAAAATTTTAAAGGTATGGCACCTAAGATCTATAATAAATTGCCACGACATATTGTAGAACAAAGTAATATTTCTAAATTCAAATCACGGTTGATAGAACTGTTAGTGAATAAAACTTACTACAGCATGAATGAATATCTTCTGGAAACTATATGACTCCGATTTGTGCATTGATCCATTTAATTAGGATTTGGTTATCAATCGTATTTTTTTGATTTGGTAATTATTTTTTATTAATTTATTATTAAATAACTTTGTATTAAATTATTGTGATGTTATTTAAATGTATTACTATCGATATCTGTAAAAAGTGTGACATTTACGTAAATAATATTTTTAATTGTGATTTTCTGTAAAATAATGACATTGTAACATAAATAATTGCATGCTCTAACCGGCTGGACATAGCGACCTCAACATCATTAACACCCTTGAATGTGCAATGTACCTACCTATGTTCGCAATAAATAATTTTTGATTTTGATTTTTGATGTGTAATCGTATTTTTCTTTACGTAGAGTAAAGAAAAATATTTTTAAATTTTTATATTTTTCTTTACTCTACCGTTTAAAGAAGAACAATGACGTGGCAGCTACTGAGAGATACTGCCAGAAATCTCGGTAAGAATTATTTTTTTAAATAAAATTTACTTAAGATGTTTTTTTTGTGTGTTGACATATAAACAACTCAATTCCAAGCACTTTCGTCACTTAAATAATTCGAAATTTTGTGATTGGCCTGCTAAACAAATTGGCTTTAATAATTATTTTAATGTTCTTTTAAAATTATTTTTCTTATTAGTAGACAATTCTGTAATATCATTTAAAAGTAATATAAGATTATTTTTATATCTAGTATTTATATTATGTGTATCGCTCATTTTACAGAAGAAATCGATATTTTTATTTCGCATCGAATAAAAGTAACGCATACAAATAAAACAAAATAATGTCAAATTGATAACTCTACAAAAACCATAACCAATAGATTCAAAATGTTAACACATTTGCTGAGTTGTAAAAACAGTAGTCAACCCTGTTTACTCCGTTATTACCTACTCCTCTTAATTTATCTTACATTATCAAGTAAATAATAAGTCGTGGGATACCACTGGACGCGGACAGTGCTGAGCAGTAGATGTAGAGATCCTTGGGCGAGGTCTTTATCCAGCGTTGGACGTCTTTCGGCTGATATAATGACGATGACGACGATCAAGTAAATTGTACAAACAGAGATACAGGCGAGAGTCTATGTATATGTATTTAAAAACAGGAGTTTGTACATACATAGACTCTCGCCTGTTTCTAAGAGGGGTAGGTAGACAACGGATTTCTATTTGTCACGATCTTTGCGCACCTCTTTTGCCTCGTTAACTGTCATTATATTCTTTATACACATGTTTTTGAGACCACAATTGTACAAATTAATATATTTGTGTATAATTATGCTTTCAACTTCATCCGCTATTTACTAATATTTCCAACTCTAGGATTGCCAGAGTATTGTATGTGTTAGATTAAAAAAATACCTTTGTGTATAATTTCAATAAAAAAATGGCTGTACGAAATTTGATGAGTAGGTAGGAGACGTTAGCTAAGAATAAAGTTTTGCGACACAGTAAAGCATAGAGAACTGTTTATCTTTAAAACCAATAATCTGTTGTCATAAGATCATACAATAACACTATGTGAAATAAAATGTTATGTTACAAGTAAATATATATTTCAGTATTACAATGTTTTAAGATAATTGAGATTATTACAATCCATATGTCACTGGGGGTTTTACAAGTATAAAACTAATTGTAGACATTTAACATACATATGTAGGTAGCTCTTACAATTATTATCCTTTGCCGACTTCAAACACACAGAAGATCATTTAAGAAGTGTACACTATATAATAATAATATCATGGGACTTTATTCACACACGGCCATCTGATCCCAAACTAAGCAGACATTGTACTATGGAAACCAGATAACTGATGTATTACATATACTACTTACACCCTGACTCAGGACAAACAGACATGTTCATGCACATAAATATTTGTCCTGGGTGGGAATCGAACACACGACTTGCGGTGTGAAAGGCGAGCATGCACCAACCACGCTAACTGGTCCGTGTTTTGAGTACGTGCGTTAACTAATTACTAATTATCTTCTAAAATGAATTAAAATTATCCAAATAATTTCTATGAATCTTAAAATTCGGTTGCAATTTCAACAACAATATCACATATTCACGACATATCAGTAGGGTGGCCATTATTGTTGAGAAGCGATATGGGACTTTATCATTTCAGCTAAAGTAGGTCCACTGCTGGACTCAAGGCTCCCCAATTAATGGTGGTATATGCCAAAATCACCACACTTGGCAGACGGGTTGGCGATCGCAGATTGATGGTAATAATTCACAGAAAAACGCTGCTTCCCGTTCTCTGGTAGGTATTCCCTCGTACGATTTCTACGCCCTCCCGTGATGAGATAGGGTGATGATTTTCCATGCCGTCACCATACACCTTTATTAGTGGCAAATAAATAAAAACTGAAAAAAACTTGTAATAAAAAATCAGTCGACTGAGCGGTCCGCACTGCCTCTCCTTCACCTCTCCTTGACACCGCGCGCTCCCGCGTCTCTCGTCTGCCGTCCGCTTCGATCGAGCGATTCATCATAGTTTTGGCCCCCCTAATATGCTAGTGGGTATGGTTTCCGAACTTAGTCTTGATGTGGAACAATATGCGTGAGCCATGGCAGCCTTCATTCCATCTAATCCACCTCTTTCCGGATGCTTCTGTGAAGCTTGTGCCCTGAGAAGTTTGGGAGACCTAATTAATATGCTTATTAATTAGGTCTCCCAAGCTTCTCAGGGCTGCCGTTAGAGGTTCGAGCCTTTAATACGTGTATATTGAAATATTGATAAACGCTAAACGGGACATAACACAACCATTAGAAAATCCCCGACTCCAATTATGATTATATAATTTTAGAAAAGAGCTCATTCTCTGACACTGCTGGACCGATATTAACCAAACATAACCAAGAACCACCGCAAAAAAACTGGCTTTCAAATGAAAAAATACCGCATCAAAACCGGTCCATCCAGTTGAGAGCTACGACGCCACAGATAGATACACACAAAGTCAGACATCGATGTCAAACTTATAACCATTCTTTTTTGTGTCGGGGGTTAAGAATAGCAATGAAATCGGCTTTCTAGTTAATTAGTAATTTTGCTAAGTAAATGGACATAAAGCTACACAAATAAAGCTAGGGCTGATACTCTGACACTGCTGTTCCGATCTTAACCAAACATAGCTAAGGACTACCGCAAAAAACTAGCTTTTAAATAAAAAAACCGCATCGCAATCGGCCCTTAAAAAAACACACTTATAACACCCCTCTTTATGCGTCGGGGATTTAAAAACGGGACAAGTTAGTAACAATACGGGAGGTGCTACGTAAATACGGTGACAGTCCGGTATATACGCGACGTATGGGCACCCTACGTATCGGAGGACCGGAGCGCAGTGCATGCAACATTACGTCATGCACGATAACAAGCCAGTATTCGCGACTCCGGCCGGTCCGCTCCAGCCAGTCCGTGTTCTAACCTCGCGGCACAAACACGTCGTACACGCGTCACCAAACATCATCGAACAAAATGGTGAGTGTTTATAAAACTTCTTTTACACTCGCGCTAAATTATTTTTAATAACAACATTCTTCAATATTTTTAGAACACAATTTATTTCAACAGTTACTTAATATATGTGTAATTTTACAACAAGTTTTAGGTTGTACTTTAAGCGTGTAAATCTGGAATTTTTGGATTATCCCACATCTAAGATTAGACCTGTGATCTGCTGTGTGGTGACGGCATAGAATAACATCCCGTGGGAGGCGTAGAAATCGACCGAGGGAATACCTACCAGAGAACGGGCAGTAGCGTTTTTCTGTGAACTATGACCATCAAACTGCGATCGCCAACCCGTCTGCCAATCAATTATGGCACATCCCCCCATTCCTTGGGAGGCTTTTGTACAGCAGTGGACGTACTTTGCCTGACATGATGAAGATTAGACGAATCTTTACAATTTTCTTTGAAACTCGAGCGGTCCCATGTTTTTCATAGTTTATAGGTTGAATTCGGTGTCATATGTGAAGATCAAATGTAAAACTATATTGTTAAATGGGGAATGTTGTGTAAAGAAGCAATAATCGTAAACAGACGTGGTAATAAACAAAATATTACAAAGATAAACATTACTGAATTAAAATGAAATCTTATTGTGTTCGAGCCAAATTGTCTTTGAATATCTAATTCTGAATATTTTTGGAAGCTTATTAAATTTAGCTAGAATTATAAAAATAAACAAAGTTATTTACTTAAATCTATCATCATCATCATGTCATTCGACGGTCACCGTAGCCTAGTTGGTAGTGCTCCTGCCTACGAAGCTGGTGGTCCTGCTGTGGTTCGAATCCCGGTAAGTGCAAAAGTATGTATATCGTCGCCTGGTACCCGTAGTACAAGCTTTGCTTAGTTTGGGGCAAGGTCGATCGCCATGCTTGGCAGACGGGTTGGCGATCACAGTAAAGTGGTCATGGTACAGAGAGAGACGCTGCTGCCCGTTCTTTGGAAGTCAGAATGGAGTTGCCATGTCCATCATTTGGAGGGATATGCCATACACGCCACGCTTGGCTGATCGCAGTATGATGGTCATACATAGTACACAGCGAGACGCTGCTGCCCGTTCTCTGGAAGATATTGCCTCGGGTCGACTTCTACGCCCCCACGGATGAGATGGACTGGTGATATTCCTTGCCGTCGGTCACATAGCCAGCCAATCTATGTTTTAAGTAAAACTAAAAAAACTTTTATCGTAAATAATTTATAATAATAATAATATCCTGGGACATTATTCGCACATGGCCATCTGAATCCAAACTAAGCAAAGCTTGTATTATGGAAATCAGATAACTGATATATTACACACTAGCTGGGCCCCGCGGTTTTACCCGCGTTAAATTTTATAAATAATAGCCTATGTGCTAATCCAGGGTGTCAGGTAACTCTATATTAAAGTTTATTAAAATCGCTCCAGCCGTTTCGCCGTGAAGAAGTAACAAACATACACACTCACACACTCACAAACTTTCGCCTTTATAATATTAGTGTGATAGTGTAATACTACTTTACATGACAAACAGACATGTTCATGCACACAAAAATCTGTTCTGAGTGGGAATCGAACCGAACCGGCCCCGGCAAGAATATTATTCTACAAAATCTCCAACATTAGTTTCTAAATAGATTTACCATTAAATTGGATACAGATGCTGTTCACAAATCGTGTAATCTGGAAGTGATCAAGGCCAAGTGAAACGAGTCATGAAATGTATGGGAATGTGCATCTAATCAATTGAGCACTATCGACATGTGACTCGCAAGGCGTTCGGACATAATATATAAGTACATAGTCTCACGCTTGTTGCCCAGAGGGGTAGGTAGAGACAACGGATTTCCATTTGTCACGATCTTTGCGCACCTCTTTTGCATCGTGTTCTGTCATTTTATTCTTCATACATGCTCGCTCGTTTAAGGAACTTCAGACCTGGCCTTCTTTGAGAACGTCTCCGCGGAAATAGTAACAAATAACGCCAACTCCCAATGGAGACTGCCGATCTTTGCGCGAAATATTATAGTACGCAAGTGTGTGCGCAAACACAGAGGCACTTTCTATTCTATCATTCTCATGATCCATGTGACAAAGAGTTCACAGCATTACGTGCTGTCCGAAGCACGGGGGTATGATACCGCCTTCTCCCAAATTCCGGGCTGATACTGAAAAATTTGTCTTTACAGAGAAGTCCTAAATTCACTTATTGGCCCGACCCAGGATTAGAACTACGACCTCATTATCTGCGGTTGAAAACGCTACCGTTAAACCAACGAGGCAGTCAGTAACATATGTATACACACACACACTCACATACAAGAAATGTTTACGAGCTGTCAGATTGATGAGACTTTTGCAGCGAGATAAAATGTTCTAGTTTCTTGATTTAATGGTCAAGGATTGTTATATACATCTACATAGAGAGTCTTGGGCGACACAATGATTCTATTTATATCCTGTCTGCAATTTTAATACTTATATTTCCAAATAGAATCTTACAAGTTACGCATCATCATCATCATTATATCAGCCACAAGACGTCCACGGCTGGACAAAGGCCTCTCCCAAAGATCTCCACAATTGCCGGTCTTGCACTACCCGCATCGTCATCGGTCCATCGGTCCGTGGTAGCCAGTCGAGAATGTTTCTGTCTTAGCGGCCGTCGGTATTACGAGCTATGTGGCCAACGCAATGCCACTTCATCTTTACATCTTTGGATTATTATCTCGGGACAATGTCACACAGATCATCCTAGCCCCAAACTAAGCAAAGCTTGTACTATGGGTACCAGGCGACGATATACATACTTATATAGATAGATATATACATAGAAAACATCCATGACTCAGAAACAAATATTCGTGCTCATCACACAAATATTTGCACTTACCGGGATTCGAACCCAGGACCACCAGATTCGTAGGCAGGAGCACTACCAACTAGGCTACGGTGACCGTCACTTCATCTTTGCATCTTTGGATTATGTCATGCACCACTTGCCTGTGTGGTGACGGTGACAAATAACTGAATATCATCACCCTATCTCATTCCGTGGAGGACTTAGAAGTCGACCCGAGAAAATATCTACCAGAGAACGGGCAGCAGCTTCCTTCTGTGTACCATGGCCATCTTACTGCGATCGCCAACCCGTCTGCCAAGCGTGGCGATTATGGCAAGTCCCCTCAAGATGATTCTTGGGGGAGGCTTGTCCCGCAGTGGAATTTCAGTTGTAATGATGATGTCGGTGACTTTGCTTCAACTTGAATACAGTCATCGAACTTGCTCGCACGTAATCCATGTAATATAGGTAATATTTAGATAGGCATTATCAAAATAATTTCGTACACACGTCATATACACTCATAATCATAACTTTATCTAAACATGCATCGTAGCTAGTAACAACGATATAACGTCCGAAGGTCGCCTGTAAACTTAGAGACGCAACAATAATGAACATCGCAGTTATAAATATAGTCCGTTTACGATTCGACGCTGAAATCCTTCCAAATCGCTGTAAAAACATAGACTCTTCAGTCTATGTGAGACTACTCTACAAAATCTTATATTGTACGTAGCAACTGCGAACTACAAGAGCTTACAGCTATTTTTTTAACCCCCAAAACAAAAAGAGGGTGTTATAAGTTTTCCAAAATGATGCAACTATAGTTGGAGTCTATTTTCTAATGGTTATGTTAGGTTAGTGTTAGTTTACTTTACAAATGAACGACGCAATGCTTCCCTTTCTCACCGCAGGACGTGGGTACGATTCCCATCCAGGACAGATATTTTTGTGCAAGAACATGTCTGTTTGGCCTGTCATCATCATCATCATCATATCAGCCGAAAGACGTCCACTGCTGGACAAAGGCCTCCCCCAAAGATTATTACAATTGCCGGTCTTGCGCTATCCGCATCCAGCGATTTCCAGCGACCCGCACAGATCATCGGTCCATCTTGTAGGGGGCCTGCCCACGCTGCGTCTTCCGGTTCGTGGTCGCCACTCGAGAACCTTTCTGCCCCAACGGCCGTCGGCTCTACGAGCTATGTGCCCTGCCCACTGCCACTTCAGCTTGGCAATTCTTCGGGCTATGTCGGTGACTTTGGTTCGCCTGCGGATTTCGACATTTCTGATGCGATCCCGCAGGGAAACTCCGAGCATAGCCCTCTCCATTGCTCTTTGGGTGACCTTGAGCCTTCTAATAAGGCCTATAGTGAGCGACCACGTCTCTGTTCCGTATGTCATCACTGGCAACACACACTGGTCGAAGACTTTCGACTTGAGACACTGCGGTATTTTGGACGAGAAGATGTTACGTAGCTTCCCGAACGCTGCCCATCCGAGTTGGATTCTACGATTGACCTCCTTCTCGAAGTTGGACCTACCTAGTTGGATGGTCTGTCCTAGGTAAATATAGTTCTCTACAACTTCGAGTGCAGAGTCACCAACTTTCAATTGATTGGGTGCAACATGGACGTTTGACATGATTTTGGTCTTATCCATGTTCATTTTCAGACCCACTTGTTGAGAGACTCTGCTGAGGTCATCGAGCATTGTACCGAGGTCTTCCATGGTCTCAGCCATGACTACGATATCATCGGCAAATCGAAGGTGAGTGATGTACTCGCCATTGACATTGATGCCAAGCCTTTCCAGTCCAGAAGCTTGAAGACGTCTTCCAATGCAGCGGTGAACAGTTTCGGAGATATAACATCTCCCTGTCTCACGCCTCGCTGCAAGTGGATAGGTTTCGAGATCTGGTCCTGGAGTCGCACTGACATAGTGGCGTTTTCATACAAACACTTTATCACCTCGATATACCGGTAGTCAATTTGGCACCTTATGAGAGACCTCAGCACGGCCCATGTTTCGATAGAATCAAAGGCTTTCTCATAGTCCACAAACGCTAAGCACAGTGGCTTGTTATACTCTTCGGTCTTCTGTATAACTTGCCGCAGCGTATGTATGTGGTCTATGGTGCTATAGCCTTTTCGGAAACCGGCTTGTTCGGGAGGCTGGAAGTCGTCAAACCTGCGCGCGAGACGGTTCGTAACGACCCTCGAAAACAACTTGTAAACATGGCTCAGCAGTGTGATGGGTCTATAATTCTTCAATAGGGTTTTGTCACCCTTTTTGAAGAAGAGCACCACCACACATCTGTGCCATGCTTGTGGCGTTTGACCATCTAGTATGACGGAGTTAAATAACTTCTGAAGGGCCCGTAGGATTGGCGTACCACCCGCCTTCAGAAGCTCTGCTGTAACTCCATCATCACCAGGCGCCTTGTTGTTCTTGAGTTGTTTGAGAGCCATTCTAATCTCGTACAGGCTGACGTCTGGAATGTCTTCGGTGTAATGTCAGGTTAGTCGTGCTCTGGGATCTGAGGCATGACTTTTGACAGGTGGCTGTGTTGTCGTATATAACTGTCCGTAGAACTTCTCGATCTCTCCCAGAAGCTCAGGTTTAGACGTGACGATTCTACCATCCTCAGTCTTCAGCTTCGTCAGTTGGCTCTGTCCAACAGACAGAGCTCTTACGAACACTTTGGAGCCTTTGTTCCGCTCAATGGCCTCTTTAATACTAATTGTATTAAATTGCCGCGTGTCGCGAGTCAAAGACTTTGAGATCTGTCTGTTGAGCTGCCGATATCTGGTAGCATCATCTGAGGATGTCAGAACCATTTTCCGTCTATCTTCCATAAGTTGCAGGGTAAAGTCAGAGATCTTTTTAGTTCTGTTTGTACGGCGGGCCTTGAAGACCTTAGACCCAGCCGTATGGATAGCTTCTACGAGCCTGTCATAGTATGAGTCCACTTCCTCGCAGTCTGCTAGGCATTCGAAACGGTTTTGCAGTTCGAGCTGAAATGGTTCGGGGTTTTGAACGTGGATAGGTAAAGGTCGGAGCGTAGACTTTATCAATCGGGACCTCTGGAGTTTGACATTAAGGTTCAATGAGCCTCTGACCAGTCTGTGATCGCTCCCGGCTTTAACCGCATTGATCACGGAGACATCATTGAACATCTGTCGTCTCGTCGACAAGATAAAGTCTATCTCATTTTTAGTTTTACCATCCGGGCTCACCCAGGTCCATTTGCGGTGATCCGGCTTCCTGAAGAAGGAATTCATCATAAAGAGTCCTTCCTTCTCCATGAAGTCGGCCAACATTTGGCCCCGGGGGTTCCGGTCACCAGTTCCAAATTGCCCCACTCTCAGCTCATTACCGAATCGTTTGCCCAGCTTCGCGTTAAAGTCCCCCATGACCACAGTGAAATAGGAGTTAGAGGTATGTATGGCTCTGGATATGTCCTCATACATAACCTCGACTTCATCGTCGGAGTGTGTCGAAGTGGGTGCGTATACCTGTATAACCTTCAACGAATACCGCTTGGTGATTCTGAGTATAAGGTACGCAACCCTCGTCGACACACTCTCGATTTTCACTAGGTTGTTCACGAGGGACTTGTGGACTATGAACCCGACACCACCTTGGGATATTTGGTCACCCTCCCGGTAATAGAGCAGGTTTCCGGATTTCAGTATTATCGAGTCCTCCCCCTCTCTTTGGACTTCAGATAATCCTACAATATCCCAATGTAACCTGCTCAATTCTTCCTCCAGTTCGGTTATCTTCTCGTCAGACCGCAGTGTACGTGTGTTATATGTTGCCAGGGCCAGAGGTCGTCGGTGTTGGTAACGCGGAATCTGCCGGGGATTCTTAGCACCCCCTGCCCTGCCGTAACCACGGCTGTTACCACGGCTGGGAATAGCAGGGCTGCCGGGGACTGGGGGCCGCGGTTTGGTTGTGTCCATCATTTGAGGGGATTTGCCATAATCGCCACGCTTGGCAGACGGGTTGGCGATCGCAGTAAGGTGGACATGGTACTCAGGAGAACGCTGCTGCCCGTTTTCTGGTATATATTCCCTCGGGACGACTTTTACGTCCCCCCACGGGATGAGAGGGGGTGGTGATATTCTTAGGCCGTCACCACACAGCAAACAGCTGTTTGTCCTGTATCTGGGTGTAATTATCTATATAAGTAACAATTTACAAAATAAAGTAGTATATGTAGTACAATTATATCACTCATCTGATGTCCATCTGATCCCAAATTAAGCAGAGCTTGTACCTCTGCTTAATTTGGGATCAGATGGTGTGTGAACACCTTATCAGAAGTAATCCATTCACAGAATACCGATAATAAACATTGTGATGATGAGCATCTAAATGCTTTTCCATGTTTACGTTTATTAATATTTGCATGCTGTTTTTATAGCTAAATGGGCTTGTTCTCCTGAAATGTTATACACCACATTATGTATCACCCTCTTTAAAGCAAATAAACAATTTGAATATGAATAATATCCCTGGATATAATTATTATGAGCAAGTTGTAGAGACAATTTTTTTTATTAAATATCTGACTAGTCACAACACCTATACAAGTACCGTAACTTTCCTTCCAATATAGGCATAGTAATTATAACATACGAGTACATATGCCATATTTCCTCAGTTTAAACTGCGAATTGTTTTTTCCTACTTACCTTTAACCATTAGTAGGTAAAACATCCTCAACTCCAATGAGGAAAAGTGACATCAATGTTTTATCCTGGATGACATAACGCGTAATGAGTAGGGAGCCTCGTGTGCGTAAAAATAGGAAATTAACTAGATTTGATAATTTTAAAAATAAAAATGTTGAATTATTTAAATTAGTTAGAGCTAAGCGTTTACTCGTTCGTAGAGCTGCCTGACTGGGGAAATACCTCCACCCTACATAATACATTCCTTAAAAATAACATTCATAATTGTAATCTCGTGTTTCTGCGTGTGAGTCAGGTCACCAGTGCAGATCGGGATGGGGGGAAGGGTCAGCAACACTTGTTGACTCTTCTGGTGTTGTGAGAGTCCATGGGCGCTGGGGATCACTTACCATCAGGCTACCTAATTGCTCGTTTGTCGCCCTCTGATATTAAAAAAAAGAAATATTCCTACAAAAAAAGTTGGTAAATATAGGACTCTATAACAAGACTTCGCAGTGTCAGCTGCAAACTAGTGCATGCGACGCATCATGGGTCGTAGTTAGTATCTAAGTTTAAAAAAAACTTTTCCATGTTACAATTATATCAGAACTAGCTGTGCCCCGCGGTGTTACTCGCGTAAAATTTTATAAATTCTCTTTACTATAAATTTCACGGAGCCCGAGACCTTTCCAACGAATGCAAAACCGTGGAAATCGGTTCGTGCGTTCTGGAGTTATAGCGTCAGGAAGGAAAACCCGACTTATTTTTATATAGTAGATTTAACCTCTTTTCTATGCTTGTATTTTATTTTTTTATGATTGTATTACTGGCGTTCCTATAAGAGGAATCACTGACTCTGATTGTGCAGTTAATCTAGTTTCGCAGTCATGGTTCCCATGATCCTTGATTAAACTTTCTAATCGGACTCCTACATTAAGAATGTTATTTATGCTTTATAAAAATAATTGTGTTATTAAATGATTATTATTATTTATTATTATAATAGCTTAATAGGGGGTGTAGCGGTTCTATAAACTTGTAGTTACATATAAGAAGTACGTAAATCACACTAATATTATAAAGGCTATAGTTTGTGTGTGTATATTTGTTCCTTCTTTACGTCTACACGGCTGGAGCAATTTTAATCAAATTTCGTATGGAGTTAGCTGATACCCTGGATTAACACATAGACTATAATTTATAAAGTTTAATGTGGGTAAAACCACGGGGCATAGCTAGTTTGTTATAATTCTATGTGAGTCGCGCTTCACCATGTATTGTTTTTGCGTAATTGTGTAACAAATATCCAATAATTTGAAGCGCAGCCGTTGTATAAATTCTTTCAAGAGATCTGCCACTTCAGAACATATTACGTAAAAATTGCGAAAATTTTACCTAACTTTTGAGCAAATTTGAACCAGAATATTAGCAAATTTGACGTAAAATGCCCTGATCCAACGTAAGATGATGATGGGTGACTGCACAGTAAATAAACAAACTTTGACATTTATTATATATATATAGATTATTAGGTGTACGTATTTATTGCGCAACATTAAAACTTCCGTCAAACAATCCATTCTGTTTATGTTTCACTAGCAACATTTACGACAACTATATTGAGTCGTTATTATTTTAAGCTTATTAACTAGTAGCAACGATTTTTCATGTAAAATAATGTTGAAAATGTTTTTGTAGTTGTCTACAAAATTAGGACATGGAGTAATTTGACGTGTCAGCATTATAAAACTTAAAAATAATTGGTGCAAAACAGCTGTTGCTTCTCGGAAAGTGTTCTACTCTCGTGTTCTTCAAACAACAGGAAAATGTGTGTGTTTTTTTTTTCTAAGAAAAGATTACATAAAACACACGAGTTAATTTAGGTTATTAATAAATCGCTGAGACTGTTAAACCGTTTAAGTAAGGATTAGATGCTTGAAGCTGCTCATTTACTGAATACTTGACGGCCGGTTAGCGTGGTTGGTACCTAGATACTTGCTTTTCACGTGGCAGGTCGTGGATTCGATTCCCACGTAGGACGAAATGAAAATTGTGTCTCAAACGGTTACATCAACAAATGTGAATGAAACAGCCCCATTAAGTGATTAATAATACTTGTGTTGGGGTTGTCCCGCCCCTTCCCTTATTCCATACTTAACAATATTTGAGAAAGATATGAATAATATCAAAATATATGTCTAAATAACCAGGTTAGACATTTCATAGGTTCATGCATACGAATTTCGTATGCATGAACCTATGAAATGTCCTGAGTCTGGGTGTAACTATATATGTATATGGTGTAGTTATTAATTACGACTTTATATCCAAATTTTCCAAAATTCAGTTTAGGAAGCTTTCACTGCTTCACCGGACAATGAAGGCGAGCTCAAATCTTGGTTATTTAGACATATATTTAGACATTATTCATATCTTTCTCAAATATTGTTAAGTATGGAATAAGGGAAGGGGCGGGACAACCCCAACACAAGTTTTATAAATCACTTAATCGGGCTGTTTCATTCGACACATTTTTGTTGATGTAACCATTTGAGACACAATAAACATTTAAATTTTCAAAAAAATATATATATATATATATATAGTATATATATATATATATATATATGTTTAATGTCACGTAGACACATGTACGTACAGCCAACGCCCGATAAACTCGGTATAAACACTCGCACTAAGAATACCAACCTTACTGCCTACGTAACAAAGATGCTATGAAAGATGCAGTGTTTCCACTGAAGCAGCGTCGACTACCATCATCATATCAGGCGCCAGACGTCTACTGCTCTACAAAGGCCTTCCCAAGGATCTGCACAATGGAATTACGTCCGTCCGTTTGGGGGATATGCCGTATGCTTGACTGATTGATTATCGCAGTAGTACGCCGATTGGCGTGGTAAGATGCTCGCCTTTAACGCCACAGGGGTTCGATTTCCACTCAAGGCAAATATTTGTGTACATGAAAATGTCTGTCTGTAATTATCTACATAAGTATGTATTTACAAAATAAAATCGGTATATATAGTATATCAGTTATCTGGCTTCCATAGTACAAGTTCTTCTTAGTTTGGGATCAGATGGCCGTGTGTGAATAATGGACCAGGACATCCTAGGACAATATACACACGACCATCCTATTGATAGTACAGACGCCAGCACATCCAGCTACCCCAATCTCAATTTTCTTTTATAGATTTTCAACGTTATCACATAAGCATAAAGTTCACTTTCAATTGGAGAAATTTGACAGATTGGGGTAGCTTGATGTGCTGGCGTCTGTACTTAGAGATATATTATCTGGTACACATGCCCTCAGGACAATACCTACGACTATAGCTATGAGCGGCTCTATTAATAAAACTACAATTACAAGTAATAATAAAAAAAGGAAAACAAAATTACCTGAAACTTAGCCCTACGTAGTACCTATTCATGATTCAATACTTATTAATAGCATTTATTCCCGGTATATATTTTGTTGTTTTTGGAATAATATTGAAATATTTTACCTCGCGAGGTAAAATTACTAGTTTCCTTTAGTTTGGCCTATAATTTGGGATGATTATATAATAATTTCTCTTTACGTGTCGTGACATTATGTCCGCCTAATGTCGTCCACTGCTGGTCAAAAGCCTCCCCAAAAATAAATAAAAATAATGATAAGATAATAATAATAAATAATTCAGACAATATGTTGTAAAATATAGCTGAAACTATAAATTTGGATAATTAAACTTAAACATAATCTCTTTGACAATAACTTGATACAAGCTAGCTAAATATAATTGCTATTATAAAATAAATTTTATAAATGTTTTCATACAATCCGTGTACCTAAATATCTGTGTAACTAGAAATAATAATGTATACAACTATATTACTACAAACATGTTCTGACAATTTACAAGCGCTTTTTTAAAGTGTACTTGAATAAAAACGTTTTTTATTTTATCATTTAAGGATTTCCAAAATGGAGTTGGCAGACGGGTTGGCAATCGCATTATGAGGGTTTTAGTACACAGAAACGCTGCTACCCGTTCTCTGAGAGGTATACCTTCAGGTTCCGTACTTACATAATACTATTGGAATAACCCGTTAAATAAAGCTTCAAAACACATTCCTTGTTTGTAGATTCATTCGGTAATAAGGCGGACAGAGGAAAAAACTACTTTTGTTTTAACCTAAAAGAGTGGGTTTAAGGAAAAAGATTGAAATACATATTTTTTGTATTCCTCCCAACAAGCTCTATCATTTTATATCTCACACGAATAGAACTTATACTTCTAATTATTTTCATTCCTCCTAACGGGGATCAAAGTTCACGCTAGAAAGTGGCGTGTCCACAAAGATAGGGGCTAATTGGAATTTACTTTTTTTTTTCAATGATATCCTATTTCCGCATTTTATTTATGTATTATTTTAAAGTATAATATTAGGATTTGAGTATTCTTCATCTGCTTGCTATTGGCGCTCATTCCAATCTGTTGTGGGTGGTTACCAGGATTAAATGGGTGACGACCATCTGAGGTTTCATTTTCCTTATAATTTCTCCTTATGGGCATCACAGGCACTTAAGCAATTGTCGTCATTGAAAGATACATTCATAATAATGCATTGATGACACTTGAAGAGTACACTTGAATACTTATGAATTCAGTTTTAGTAGTCTTTAATAGGCTGATTCAGACATGATGAAGTTAAGGAAATATTTTTTGTGAAATATCTCGCTCATTTACACAAAGGAACATGGTAAAACTCCCAACTTTTAAATAAAAATCATATAAACCATCCACAAAACAACATATGCCGCTATTCACGTTGCTAGTTTCATAGTCAAATGAAGCTCCTCTTATTTTTCTATCTCATTGGAAAATCCATTTATTTCCACAACATATTATAACGTTATTAATTTTTTTAACGAGGATTTTATTTTGGTTCTCTATTTTGTATACCTACAGATGCTTCATTTGGCGGTTTTGGTCCTAAGTTTGGCATAAAAAAAATGATATGGAAACTTCAATTAAATCAACAACTGAGCGCAGCTAGATCTACATATAAATTATACTAGAGAATGGATTGATCTTATCACCGAGCAAAAGGACCAAGGGTGTAAAACATCGGAAATATTAAAACAGTTAATATTACCGATCTTTTTGTTCTGAAGTTAAAACGTAATAAGTAGTCATTAAAACAATTTGTACAACATCATCATTTGACAATACGAGTATCTTTGAGTCAATTTCCGCTATTAATCGAGATCTTCACTTAATTAATCTCTGGGCTGGGTCTTATGGCTTGCACATTAACCCTACAAAATCGCAGGCTATCATAATTGGCGGCCGTCAAATACGTAGCACCCTAGATTTTAACTCTTTTCCTACGATACACCTCGGCAATACGCCTATCCCTTACACGGATACCGTCTGCAATCTAGGTATTATTTTAAATAGCAACTTGACTTGGAAAGCTCAGGTGAATAGTGTTAGTCAGAAGATACATTTCTCTTTCCATACACTAAAATGTCTCCAGTACTTCCTGCCCTTGGAAACGAAAATATCTCTTTCCCAAACTCTTATTCAGCCCATTCTAGACTACGCTGACGCCTGCTATTTGGACGCTAATGAGGAGCTCTTAGACAAACTTGAGCGGCTGCAGAATTTGTGCATCCGTTTTATATTTGGGTTAAAAAAATATGACCACGTTTCTCAATATCGCAAAGAACTCAAGTGGCTCCCAATCCGCCTTCGCAGGAATACTCGGATATTATGTCTCCTGTTTAATATCCTGCATAATCCTTTATTCCCGTCCTACCTACATGAGCGTTTCGCCTATACTCACTCACCAAACAAGCCATGTAGGTCGCACCTATTATCCCTCCTAAAATTCCCATCACATAGAACTGAATTCTACTCCCAATCCTTTACTGTCCGCGCGGTCAGGTTATGGAACTCACTTCCTCCTAACATAAGAAACTGTGACACTATCGTTATTTAAAAAACGTGTGAAATTAGATTTTCTCATCTTTACATGTTAATATATATTTATTTATTGTATTGGTTGTATGTTTAGAACTATTTATGTATTTATATATGTATTTATTTAAGTATTTGTATGTAAGTTTATTTATATTCTTCTGACTAATCAGTTTTTATTTAATATTTATACTAACCTACACACAATTCCTCTTTCATACTATATCTCCTCTCGCGGGCCTGTTGGAAGAGATTTCATTATAAATAAGCAGTGCCTATGTACTCTTTTATTTTATATACTTGTTTTTATTAACTTTTTACTGTGTGTACATAAAATAAATAAAAAAAAATACAATAAGAAAAAAAACTTTAATTTTGTGTAAAGTAGCTTAGGGCAATTATTTAATAGTATCTGTGCTCCGGGTTTTTTCCGCGTTATACTATAAATTATAGCCTATTCGTTATTCGGATATACCCTATCATCATCATATCAGCCGAAAGACGTCCACTGCTGGACAAAGGCCTCCCCCAAAGATCTTTACAATTGCCTGCCTTGCGCTATCCGTATCCAGCGATTTCCAGCGACCCGTACAAGATCATTGTTCATCTTACCCTACATTACTACAAATTTCCATTAAGATCAGTCCGTTTTTCCACATGAAAGAGTAACAAACATACTTACAAACTTTCTCATGTATAATATTAGTAAGATTTCTCTATCAGTGTTTATTTTTTTGTAAATTTAACATCATTGCGGTCCCCTACTAGCGTTTACTAGCTGTGCCCGCGGTTTACCCACGTTAAACTTTATAAATTATAGCCTATGTGTTAATCCAGAGTGTCAGTTAACTCCATACCAAATTTTATTGAATTCGCTCCAGCCGTTTAGCCGCGAAGAAGTAACAAACATAGGTACACACTCACACACTTACAAACTTTCGCCTTTATAATATTAGTGTGATTAAGTCTGTTCTCAGCGGATGACATTGCATAAGTAAACAACACGTAAATTTCAATAAGTACCTACACCTTTAATCACCTGAATAACCTTATACTAAAATATCTGTCCGGACATCGGTAGGGCTTCCAGAACCCTAGTGTGAACAAACTAGAGTAAATTGCGTTACGAAAATGTGTTATGATTTAATGATAAATCGTCACACGTCGGGTTGGTTGCCAACTACGTGATTGAGTGCTGAATCCGTAGTAGAGGAATACGAAAGTTGTAAGTTGAGGGAAACTTCTTGTATTACTAAGGAGTAAACTGTGAGTCATAAAAATTAATGTTTACTATTTCGTACAGCACATTTAATGTCGTGGACACTTGGCGTCTGCCGTCCACATCTGTGGGATCGAATGTAGCTTCTATCCTTCCCGAGTATTTGAGTTATCTCCTTGACACTCATTATGAGAGATTTATAATTGGTTTAGTCGAGAAAACGTTACAGATATAAAAAATATATACAAAAGCTATTTATGAATTTAATAGGGTATGTGGAAATGCCGACTTATTTAGGAATTCCCCCTTAGAGTGTCTGCAGGTGGGAATGTCGCACCAATTAAACCTAACCTGCAGTGGAGTTCTACGTTTCTGGGGAGCCCCTGGAACGTGGGTATGCTGTATTGTCTGTGTTTGGGACACCTATCCTGGGACGGCTCTGATTTTTCTTCCCAAGTTTCTAATTCCTGTGAGTCAAGCACAGTGATTATGCCACAAACAGATCGATGAGTGGAGTATCTCAAGGTTTTTCCTGAGATTTCAGGATATTTTTATTCTTCTCAGGGTTGGGGCTGAATTTTGCTTAGCTCATGAAATCTTATGATTTTTTTGTATTTTCATTATAATACAGCCATTTCCGATAAACGTACGAAGTACTTTTTAAAATTTTTAAATACGTTTTAGAGAAAAGTCTCAAACTGTAAAAAAAACTGTTTGTAACCCATTACATATAAGCTCTCACTCTGAAAAAGGTTTGCTGGAAGAGAACTCATAGTTGAGTTAAGCTCACCTGTGTTATTTTTAATATAAATTCTAAAAAAAAATCAGTACATATCAGGCCGTTTTTCTGCAACTTTGATTTTACTACTTGCACTAGACGGCAGTATAGGACGCTTCTCTTACTGCCACCGCAAAAGGGAGAATTGGGCGCCTCCTCCGCCTACGAGCGGGATTGCGTCTATCCCGATTTTGCTCGGACGGCCTCCTTGAGCCATAACTGCCTTGCAGAAAGAGACCAAGGTATCAAAGAAATAATATTAATTAGTGTATAATTTACATTGTATAATCTTGTAATGGCAGTGTCGCACAAATAAAACAAATGTTGTCTAATTACAATAGAAACACTATTAATACAATGATACATTACACATAGAGCCTTGACAATGACCGTTAATAGACGGTGTACAAAACAAAATAAGCCGTATCTAGACGTAGTATTTTCTTGTTTTAGATTTAACTTGATATTCCGGCTAGAATCAGAGTATTTTGGGGAACTTAAAAATAACTAATAGTAATTATTTTGTTGGCTTTTTTATGTTTTTAAATAGGTTACGAAATTAAAGAACCCATGGAACTTAAAGACGTAAATATTAAAATAACATTTTGTGTGGGTTATAGTTATATTATTATATTATATTAAGTAAGCATTTAGTATTATACTAGTACTACCCCCGTCCGTACGTGACTTCCAGGGTTGTCAACTGAAAACCAGCGCTAGGAGTAACCCACCTAGCTAGTGCTGAGGTGGTGACCCTTTCGGCGGAATATACAAGAATCGTAATTTTGTCCGTTTTCTCAAATCTATGTATGTAATGTCTTGTACAACTTTGTGTTATATATTTGTAAGTTCCTCATTTTCTTGTGTGGTGTGCTGAATTAAATGTGTTTTCATTTCATTTCATTTTCATATCAGACGATCGACATTTTTATGCTAAGCAATTTGTATGTATTTTGCTAATCGATCCTTTCAGCATTCAGTTTCATGGCCAAATTAATCTTTAAGTTCATCATATCAGCCGCAAGACCCCACTGCTAGACAAAGGCCTTCCCCAAAGTTCTCCACGATTGCCGGTCCTGCGCTACCCACCTCCAGCGGCTTCCAAAGACCCTCACGATATCATCTGTCAATCTTGTAGGGGGTCTGCTCACGTCTGTCTGTCACGGTTCATGGTTGTTATTCAAGAACACACCACAGCGGCCGTCGTTTCTACAAGCTATATGCCCTACCCACTGCCACTTCAGCTTGGCAATTCTTCGGTTACGTTGGTATCCTGGGGATTTCAACATTTCTGATTCGATCCCTAACTGTCCTTCTTATGAGGCCCATAGTGAGCGACCACGTCTCTATTCCGTAAGGCATCACGAACACTTATTTAATCAGAGCGTAGAAACAAAGTCAGAACAGAGCAAATATTTCACATTTCTCCGTAACAAATTTGATAAATACTGAACTCCCTGAATACATCTCAATAACTTTCGTATATTCAGGTGTTGGCAGGCCTGCCAACATCAGCGGCGTGACTAAGTGTTGTACAAAATCCGCGGCCCACGGCGCGTGTCTATTATTGTTGGGATTGTATTCATTAGTGTCGTGTGTAAAGAGCTTTACACTGGAACTGAAGCTTGCCTCTTTAGTTGGACGTGATTACGAGTATATTGATACTCGTAACGTAGGATTAGCAATTCGGTTTGATTCACGGAGATAATATTAGGTTCCATGCTGTGTCCTCGTGTGAGGAAGGAGTGAAATGCAATCGTCACCACTGTAATTTACTTTTAAATTTAACTTTTATTTTAAAAATTATGCTTGCGTGTGTTGGAGTTGTGCTCTCCAAATTGTAACCTTGGGAGTTCTAGATCTTGATGAGTACGATTATTTTTTCTGTGTCTACTTACCTATAATATAAATATGCTTTGTGATATATAAGAAGAATAAAATGACAGTAAACGAGGCAATAAATATATCAGTTATCTAGTTTCCATAGTACAAGCTCTGCTTAGCTTGGGACCAGATAGCCGTGTGTGTAAATAATATTCCAGGGTATTATTATTATATCACATGCGTATTATCAATAGTATTTACAAAATATAATACAAGGGTATTTTATTACAACACAAATCCTGGCATTCGCCAGCAAAATCGCCTTCTGTATGTAACTCTCCACCCAGATATCAAGTCCTAAAATTCAAGGTTGATTTTCAGGAATAATATTATTATTACCACAGTACATTACAATTACTCGTATCTGAAGTAATTAATTCAAATAAATAATCATACAACTACAAAGAAAACTCGGGCAAAAATAAAAAAAGAATCTACTTTTATTTACGTCGTCAGTTTAAAAATAGAATAGAATTTCATTTGTTTTGAACGAAATTCTCTCTATTCTCTGCCACATAATTGGAACTACATAGTTTGATAGGCACTTTAGTGTTGGGACGTGATCTTTGAATAAATTGAGTATGTGAGTATGATATGTTATTTCAGTTAATTGAGTATATTATTATGTTGTTCATTCTTTTGATTCATTTGAATGTTAACATTGAAATATTTCTATTCATAACATACGCTATTATTATAACATTCTCTAATAAGTAAATAGGTATTTGTTTTCTTATATTGTCTTTTCTTGGATTGTCGATGGCAAAGTAACTAGACTTTTGTGACCGAAAACGTAGCCACACTGATTGCCCTACTTGTGGCATGGAGTTTTGGCGCCAACGCGGAAAAAGACGCATCAGGGCATTGTTTCATTTTCAAAAACTGGTGTAAATTTTAAAACATAACATCATGGACAACGTACGCAAGTGGAGGAAAGTGCCATATTGCCGTGAATTGCGATTTTCCGTGTTGTAACCAAAACTCCATATAAGCCTTTAGTAAAGTCTCCACTGCTTTACTGGGGTACGACAAGGACTACGTATGACTTGACTGTGACGGAATTTACTTGACATGACGAAAATAAATTAAATAAAAAAATATTTTACGGAAGGTTCATAAGGCCGAAGAAGCCAGAGCCGTAAAACTGAATTAAAAAAAAATACTTGTGGCGTTCTTGTGATCCTGCCACGGATCCTTGCTGGCTGAGTCAAATGTTAAGTTGGCCATGCATTGGACCAATGCGCCATAAATACAGTCCAGTTTGGGGTTGCTGGACCGTCCCCATATAAACGTGTTTTCATTGCTTTAGCCCATCTGAGTCTGAAGACTATTTAGAGACTTCCAAGTCGACTACGGTAATTGATGTTCTGGCAGGCGACTTTTGGAAGGCGTGACAAATTGGTGGTATTTCATTCAAACGTATAGTGATATCATGTTTTACATAGTACACGTTTCAAGACTGCCTTAGTATATCTTATACGGACGGGCCTGTTGGCGTGGTTAGTAAATGCTTGCTTTTCACGCCGGAGGTCGTGGGTTCGATTCCCACCCAGGACAGATATTTGTGTGCATGAACATGTCTGTTTGTCCTGAGTCTGGGTGTAATATCTATTTAAGTATAGATTTACAAAAGAAAAGTAGTATATCAGTTATCTGGTTTCCATAGTACAAGCTCTACTTAGTTTGGGATCAGATGGCCGTGTGTAAATAATGTCCCAGGATATTATTATTATTATATCTCTCCAAATGATGGACATGAAATTATGATATTATATTATGCTAGTTCAATCCCTCGCCATATGATTATATTTATGAAATGCCAGATTTAAGTTCATGACAGTTCAAACCCGAAATCATTCCTTAAAATCACTCATCGAGCCGCACTTTATAAGAATTAAACTTGTTATAATTAATAATATTCAAAGGTTATTAAACTCTGAACAATTTCAATTGTGGTAAGAAAACTTACAAAAATAAGACAATAAGATGTAATTAAAATGGATTAACTACTCAAACCATTAATGAATCAGAAGTAAAGATGGCAGCTTGTATAATTACCGACGCCTACGCACGAGTTTTTGGTCACATTACTCATATACGTGTGAATATTATGTTTTTCATATCTGTTAACTTTATATAGTGCCACGTCATGGCCAAATTTCGACCAGGAGGGCATTATTATCATAATATTAATACGTGTAGCAAAATCTTTGTACCCCTTTTTAGGGTTCCGTAGCCAAATGGCAAAAAACGGAAACCTTATAGATTCGTCATGTCTGTCTGTCTGTCCGTCCGTATGTCACAGCCATTTTTTTCCGAAACATTACATTACATTAGGTACCATGTAAACTAACTACGAAAATTGGTTAGAATGAGATCTATTTTTTTAATACGTCATAAACCATAAACCGCAATTTACCTTTCATTTAATCATAATACTTGCTGCTACGGAACCCTTCATGTGTGAGTCCGACTCGCACTTGGCCGGTTTTAAGAAAATTGCGCGGACGGAGGTGTATTTGACGGAGTATGAAATTTGTTGCAGTTAAAGTTCATATGGAGAAAGGGCGCAGAAAGCTTATATATAAAGGGCATTAGAAGTAATTAATTTTAATAAAAAAATATTATACACAATACCTCGCTTTTGACACACTGCCAAACTGAGAAGAGATGACAAACTGAGTGTCAAAACTGAAAACAGATTAATATTATTTGTCTTTAACATCTATAGCCTTTGACAATAGAACCTTAGTGGTAGAATTTCGAACAAGTGCGATCTCTAGTTATTATTATTATGGAGCCGGAAAGACTACACAAATACCTTTCCCCAAAGATATCCACAATTGCCGTTCTTGCACTACCCGCTTTGAGCGATCCTCACAAGAATATCCGTCCATCTTGGTACTTACTAAAATAATAATAATAATATCTGGGGTCAATGTCACACAGATCATCCTAGTCCCAAACTAAGCAAAGCTTGTATTATGGGTACCAGGCGACGATATACGTACTTATATAGATAGATAAATACTTATATACATAGAAAACATCCATGACTCAGAAACAAAATATATTCGTGCTCATCACACAAATATTTGCACTTACCGGGATTCGAATCCAGGACCACCAGCTTCGTAGGCAGGAGCACTACCAACTAGGCTACGGTGACGGTTCATATTCATAAACATTTAGTAGAAACATTTAGAAGGCTAAGGTCGTCCAAAGAGCAATGGAGAGGGCTATGCTCGGAGTTTCCCTGCGGGATCGAATCAGAAATGTCGAAATCCGCAGGCGAACCAAAGTCACATAGCCCGAAGAATTGCAAAACTGTAGTGGCAGTGGGCGGAGCACATAGCTCGTAGAACCGACGGCCGCTGGGGCAGAAAGGTTCCCTACAAGATGGACCGATGATCTTGTGCGGGTCGTTTGAAACTACTGGATGCGTATAGCGCAAGACCGGCAATTGTGGAGATCTTAAGGGGAGGCCTCTGTCTAGTCTTTCGGCTTATATGATGAAACATTTAGTATTAGAATCATTATATCGCAAAAAGTTGACAGTCGAATCGTCTTTTGGCATACATTTCATATCGATAATCATTCAAAGGCAGAGTTATCATTCTCAGAAAGTATACAGTATTCATTTATATAGTATACATTTCATTTCTATAATAATTAAAAGAAGCTTCCATGTTGCAACCATGCAGAGAACAACATGATGAGATGACTTGAGTCTAACGCCCGGTAAAGCAGTGAAAGTAGTGACGCCCCTTAGACTAAATGTAAACGTCTATTAAAAAAAGGTTTACAAGAAAATGTTCCTTACAATACAGTAACCTTTTCTTTATATTTTTCCTTTTGATTTAAGCATCATACATGATGAAAGAACGAAAAGTTACCACTTACCGGGATTCGAATCCAGGACCACCAGCTTCGTAGGCAAGAGCACTACCAACTAGGCTACGGTGACCGTCAAATTATGTATTATAATGAAATAATGAAATTTAATCAACACTTGGGTATTTACATACACTTGTACTTGTCAAGCTCACAATGTATTACATAAACTCAGTTTAAAAACAATAATTAAAGCAACAAAATATTTTGAATTAGTCCGTCCGTGCGGTCTGTTTCGTCACATATATTTTTAATAACCTTAAATAAATAATAAATAGCAAGTTACTATAGAAGTAGAATACCACACACGGGAGTATCAAACAAAAAGACTGATATTCCAATAATTTACATGCAAAATAATGATTATTGCCTTTTAGAGATCGCCACAAATGAGTCATAATTGTTAAGTGACATATTTCGTATTAGCATAAATAACTTGTATATTTAAACGCTAATGTGTTAAGCTTAATGCATTACTATCAATATTTGTATATATTAATAAAACAAATACCATTTGATTTACATATAGATTGTTTAAAAATGCTATATTACGTGAGACAAATAAGGGAATATGTGAACGACTTCACTTGTAAGCATACTATCTAGTGTAGTAAGCTACCTATAGCTGTTATAGGCATACTGGGGGGCTACCGGCTAAGTCGCTGAACATCGGGGTAGCGATCGACGTTCAAATAAATAAAGGTTAAAAATGACTTAATCAATCGTTAAATCGGCTTCCATGAGCACATCTGACGTCATAAATGGTCCGGAATCGATTTTCAACGTCGAAGCCGATTTAACGATTAAGTCATTTTTAGGGTTCCATACCCAAAGGGTAAAACGGGACCCTATTACTAAGACTTCGCTGTCTGTCACAAGGCTGTATCTCATGAACCGTGACAGTTAGACAGTTGACATTTTCACAGATGATGTATTTCTGTTGCCGTTATAACAACAAATACTAAAAAACAAAACAAAATAAATATTTAAGGGGGCTCCCATACAACAAACGAGATTTTTTTACTCTTTTTTATAGATAATGGTACGGAACCCTTCGTGCGCGAGTCAGACTCGCACTTGGCCGGTTTTAACCTTTATTTATTTGAACACCGATCACTATCCCGATGTTCGGTGACTTAGCCGGTAGCCCCCCTTGTATCTGATATACATAGATGAAAATATGTAAACCCATAAACAAACATGTTTCTGGTAACTTAAAAATGAACGCCCAAAATTATAAACCCCTAAATAAATATGTTTCTGGTTACTTTAAAATGAAAACCCAAAATTATAAACCCCTAAACAAACATGTTTCTGGTAACTTAAAAATGAACGCCCAAAATTATAAACCCCTAAATAAATATGTTTCTGGTTACTTTAAAATGAAAACCCAAAATTATAAACCCCTAAACAAACATGTTTCTGGTAACTTAAAAATTAACCATAACGTATATGTTTCAAAACTAAATTAAAAAGATACTTCGTACAATCTAATCAACACAAATTACAAGATTGACAAATTAATAAATTTGATGATATACGAGATTAAATCATTTTAATCTTGTACGGTGACTGATATCTATTATCGTGAAATAAAATAGAAAATGATTAGGTATCCACGATTGTATTGTATGTATGTATTTGTGAACTAATACCTAATATTACTATATTCTTCATTCGCTAATTTCATTTTATCACTTCGTCAGAAGGAAAAGGCCAGATATACATTTATGTAATGGAAAACATAAATCTAAACAAGAATCAGCAGAATATATATATATATATATATATACTTATCTATTTATATATTTTCCACATATTATTTTTATAATTTTTATTTATGTTAAATACATACATTAAATATGTGTTCAAATAATGTTTTAATGATATTATTATATAGCTGCCATATTTTGTAAATGAATAAATATCTTGGAACAACTATTACTGCCATCTGATCCCAAACTAGCCTGTTAGTACTATGGCAACCAGAGAACTGATTAACATACTTAAATATTTCTAAATATATACATATTAAAGACTAGCTGTGCCCCGCGGTTTTACCCGCGTTAAATTTTATAAATTATTACAGTTACTTCCCCGTAGGTGATAGCGTGATAATATATAGCCTATATGTTGAGCCGATCTCTTAGTATCATGCAAAATTTGAAGTAAATCCATGCAGTACTTTTTTAGTTTAGCTCGGACATACATACAGACAAACAGACAAAAATTCTAAAAACTATATTTTCCGCTTCGATATCGATGGCAGATCACGCCCCAAGTATCCTAAAAAATTCAAAGTACAGTTTTGGCTTTCCTACGATTTTATTATATGTATAGATAAATTACATGCAGCACAAAACAAATATTGCCATGGATGGAAAATATATCGAACCCACGACCTTTAACTAATCAGACAGCTTCACTTACCACTAAACCAACAGGTCAGTTATCAAATAGTTAAATTGTACAGTAAAACTGTTCCGTAACAGTAGCACATCACTATTCCAGATTGAGTCAGTATCACAATATCCACAATGCGTCCTACGCACGAACTATTTCAGTTTTCGGGGTTACACTCGATTGCAGAGTATGCAATAGCTAGATATGATGTTATAAGTAGTTTCATGGGAGCACCTATAGCCCCTGCTTTAAAGTTCTTATTTTAAATAATGCTGTGATCCCCCGCTTAACCGTGGCTCAGGTAAACCCCGCTCAACCACTTGAACCACGCTCAACTATTTTTTCATATAAAAACTTAAAGGGTTCTTTCTCAGCTAAAACCGTGATTTTATATTATTCTGACAACATTTCTGGGACTAGTATAGAGCTTGACCAAAATTAATCGACTAAATCAGATAACGTGCGAATAATTTATGATTTTTATCTCTATGGTAGTATTACGCACTCGTAGGTTCTGCACATTAAATAACTCCGAGATATTTTCCACACACAATATTTAATCGAACAGAGTAACGTTCTCATCTACCGTCGTACAAAGAATGCCCCTTTAATAATTCCCCTACCCTATTTATATTTTTATCAGTGACAACCATTTGAAAGTCTAATATCGATTAATAATCGTTTTAAGATGTGAATTAACGAATTATTATAGTAATAAATAAAATGATAATCACTAATTAAATAAATAATCACAATGACAATATATTATTGTAACATAGCAGCTATGTCATAACCGTTGCGCGGCTATTGAGTACTTGATAACAGTAGACATAGAGTGATAGATCTATGATCGTGAGTGTATTTTCAAGGAATTTTGACTTTCTTCGGAAATATTTCAAGTTTGTGAATATGAATTCAACTGAAATACAGTTTTTATTTTAAATTGTAAAACAGCAATAAACTTCCACATAATCTCAATTCACACACAAACGTCAAAACAAAAGCTGATGCAAATAAAATGCGGAAAGAGGCCGATGCGGTTTGACATTACCTACCGCGTGTCAAAGTTAAATCGGATTTTGAAATGGCAATTTTGATAACCCATGGCTAAGCGGCCAGCTTAAATTTAGGTTGCGTTTTTAAATAAGGATTTTAAGATACGTAAGCGTTCGGCGGGTCACCAAGGCCTGCGGTTCTGATGGTAGGTAGGTGTCCTCTTAGCTCTTAATAGGACCATTTTATACGCGTTTATGCTCGTAGTTTCTTTGGCATTATCTCTCGGCAAGGTTACTTTTTTGGATGGAAGTGACTACTTTTCTGTACTGCCAAATTTGAGGATGATCCGTGGATCTATTATACAAACGGACTGTCGGAATGTCGGTGGCGGTTACTGCTAGGCCAGAGGTCGTGGTTTCGATCCCCACCCAGGACAAATCTGTGTAAGTTCGATAATTTTGTCTGTGGGGCTGTGGTTTGCCATAGTACCGGCAACCGACACAGCTTGCACTATGGCAACCAGACCTTTCATGGCCAACCTTTTTAAACCAAATGAATTAATTTTAATGATTTCTATTTCTCCAGTACTTTTTATTGGTTTTTGGCTTGGAGAAACGTATGATTTGTTCGCTTTGCTTTCTCTCTCTTACACTCCAGACGCATATTCACGTCACGCCAGTTATTAGATTTGTTTTGATCTCTTGGCCTTCCAGGGAACGTTTAAGTATTGAGTCCTCGCGCATTCTTGTTACATGTCGTCCGGTCTTGATCTTCTTAACGAATTTAGGCTTATCATATCATTATGCGCTCAAGACCTCCATGAACTCATCCCTCCTTCTCTTTTTTCATCGGACTACTAGGCGTTTTCACCGCTTTGTTGTTGACATTCCATTCTGCCGTACGAAGCGCTTTGCTTCCTCCTTTATCATACGCACGGCTAAGCAGTGGAACACCCTCCCGAACGAAATATTTCCAGACTCATACAACATGGGTTTATTCAAGGCTAGAGTGAACAGGCATCTTATGGGTATGCGCGGTCCATATTCGACCACATCTTCACTTACCTTCAGGTAAGATCGTTGTCAAGCGCAAACCCATTCAGCATAAAAAAAAAATCGTATAACTGGTACAGCTCAGGGTTGTGCCGCGACCGCTCTAGCTCGTTTTAAACCCTAACTCCGAGTAAGTGCGTATGTCTTTTGACACCACTGACACTACATTTTAATCCTAAAAATAAATATTTTAAACGCAAATTTGAGTTGAACAAATAAATATCTTGGACTAACTAACACACTACCATCTGATCCCAAACTAGGCAGAGCCTGTACTATGGCAACCAGACAACTGATAAACATACTTATATATTTTTAAATACATACATATTATAGATAAACTACAAACACACAAAGATTTGTCCTGGGTGGTGATCCAACCCACAACCTATGGTTTGCAGTCAAGGTCTTCTTCTAACCACTAGATCATCACGTCAGTTAATAATGCTATACCTGGAGTGGATTCTGTGAGGTGGAGTTACTTTCTCAGTCGATATATTCATACAGCGAAAGGAAACTATGCTCTACGGTGCCGTCGAAAAGCAGGAAGAATTTCGTACACTAACCTATTGTTACTCGTCTTTGTCGCTATTCATGCTGGCACATATACAATGAACGCCATCTTAAGGGATGGAAAACCTGTTGCCTGTGACAGCAAATAAATGTAGGATCAAAAAGCTTTATTTATGCATGTGCAGCTTTATTTAGTCAATGACGATCATAGATATTATGTCTATTTTAACCGTGGGGATATAGTCAGTCTATGGTGTGTGACAGTTCTATTCTGTAAGGAGAAAAAGTTGAATAAGACGCAAATCTGTAAAATACATATAATATTAAAAGAAATAAATAAGAACCTATTTTGTGATTACAATTACAAAGTTTATTTTCTCGATTCCCACATAGATTTTTTACTCTTTTAAATATTTCATATTATATACTCGCATTTAATACAAAAATGTTTGTGTCCACTGTCAGTAGGTAAAGAGGTAATTGTTCGAAATTTTACTGCTCCACGACGGCACTTTACCTAACCGTTGTGTTTTTTCATTCATGTAACCGAGCAATAAATGTCTTTTCTCAATATATTGGAGTTTTCTCTTCAACGCAAATTATCGGCTTCAGAAAACCTATCAGCTCTGTGAGGTAGACGCGTGGGTTGCGATAGGTCACCGTCTCACTATAAAAACTATTCTCGAATATATATACTCGCTACATTTATAACATTATTCGGAGTACAAACATGTATTAGAAATAAGCGAATGTTCTTATGCAACAAATTTGCGTATAAACATTATTACATTCGCGAAATCTAATTTTGTTGAAGAAATGTTTAAAAATGCGGATGTTATTTCTTAGTTGAAATGAAACTAACGTAGCTTTAATATTTCACGATGGACAAATCTTTCTTCCTATTAATATGATAGATACGAAAGTTTGTGAGTATGGATTATTATTATTTATTGTTTACTTAATATTAAAACACAAGTACAGAAAAAATACACCACAAAAACGATCAGTCGGTTTGACTGCGGGAGAAAAGTCTCAATAAAAAAGAAAACAACAACAAGATGTAAAGATATATGGATGTTTGTTACTATTTGATGCAAAAACTACCAAACGGATTTGGATGAAACTTGTAGTAATATAGCTTATATATCCGAATAACAAGAACAGTCTTAGAACAAACATTCATGGGCTTCACAAAAAATTGTACCGTATGAGAATCGAACCCGAAACTCGAGGTCACCTAGGCGATGCGACTATTTAAACCACTGCGTCACACGTGCAGTCAAAATTGTATCGCAAAATTCACACAATTCCTACTATATTTACGTTTCAAACGGTGACATTAGATTTGTTTTATGGCACTCAATACAGAAGAAATAGTGAAACAACTGTAAAGTGCTATATCTTGGCACGTTGCCAGTCTTAACTACAACAAGGTAATATAAAGCTATAAAAAAGAGACTTACGACCGGGTTAACGTACCTTTTATAAATAATTAGGTTTAAACAAACACAGTGTTTATATTTAATCTTAAATATGCCGAAAAAATATATTAATAAACGAAACTATCACCCTCAATTTATTACTCAATTAAATTTAAGAAAGCAGGAGGAAAACTCGTGGTTTTGGAATCTGCTGTGAGATCATTAACCTGAATTGTATGATTGAACTACCATTTAACATATTTTGTAAAAGCTGTTTTGTGTCACAATCACCTGTGTCCTATATTCCGTTTTATTATAAGTCCAAACCTTGGATTTGACTATATATAGGTTACAAGCACCATTTTGAGCTTTATAATATCTTATATAAAATTATAAATATAGAAAATGGTGTAAATAAATTGAATCTTATTTTAACTAAAGACTGTAGTAATCCCGCTGTGTTTCGGCTAATATGATGAAAGTAGGAAAAGAAAAGGAAAATTATTTGTTAGGTATTTTCTTGTAAACCCTTTTTTTAATAGCTGTTTACATTTAGGCCAAGGGGCGTACTACTTTCACTGCTTTACCGGGCGATATACTCAAGTCATCTCATCATATTATTCTCTGCTTGGTTGCTTGGATGCAACATGGAAGCTTCTTTTAATAAAATTATTATAGTCCAACATTCTAACCTTCAATGAATATTAATTAGATCACAAAACATTCGTAGGGACGTGCCCTATCACGATAAATTGGGAAATCGATATTAGAACAAGGCTTGTTTATGATAAGCAGGTATGTATGTTGTAACTTACGACCGATATCAATATTACCGAAGGCTCAATTTCATCAACTCCGTTTAGCTGTTAACCTGACGGGCTTGTTGGCGTGGTTGGCAAATGCTTGCTTTTTCAATATGAATTGTTACATTTATACGCCGAGAACTCGGCAGAATGTGATTGATTCATCAATATTCCTGTAACACCTTTTTTGTATACTCATATTCAGTAAATAAATGAATTGAATTGAGGTCGTGGTTTTGAGTCCCACCCATGACAGATATTTGTGTGCATGTACATGTCTGTTTGCCCTAAGTCTGGGTGTAATTATCTATATAAGTATGTATTTACAAAAATTTTGAATATATCAATTATCTGCTTTCCATAGTAAAAGCGGTGCTTAGTTTGGGATCCGACCGAACTATGTGTAAAATTAAATAATGTCCCAGAATATTTACTATTCTGCTTCTTCAACTGAATAAAAGCAGGTTCTGTGAAATCCCGTGACGGGCTTCTTCCTTTATCGCATCGGCATACATGGTTACACTGGTGACACAGTTCCTCAAGCCGCCCAGTAGACCTCTGACATGGCTCATCGACTGTTGTCTAACGGCAACAACCGGGACCGGCAGCTTAACGTGCCCTCCGAAGCACGGAGACGTTCTAAATTGAACTACTTTGACAGTCACCCATCTAGCCTGAAATTACACTAAGTAGCAGCCCGAACTCTTGAAGTTAATACCTTCGCCTCGGCGAGCAAGTAAAGTGCTCCTGCGCAGATCTCTCCGCGGTTGTGTCAGATAGTCGTCGTCTTTACCGCTCGGACAAACATTTCCTTTTTTTTAACCACATAACTATAGCTTTGTAAATCAAACTAGAAACTATAGTTTCTAGTTAGATTTCCAAAGCTATAGTATTTTATAAAATACAAATTTTTATAGCATCATTCGCATTAACATAAAATTAATGGTCCGGGGGGGCTCAAACCAGCACTCTCTACAAATCCGCGGTATGCGTTCTGCGTTATGCTACAAATCATACAAGCTGGCAGGTCGAGACTCGCCGCGCGGATCGATTTCATTTATTTATAAACAATATACTGAGTAACTTGTACCTCATCAGATGAAAGTTACTAGTGCATCCATCATTTGGAGTTCTAAACGCGGCTCGATGCAGTTATTGACGAGTAGATGCATGCTAGAGCCGGTCATCACGTTCGTTTTGTGCAACTGTCACTATACGTTAATACGCAAACACGCGGTCCCCCATCCAGTTAAGGATCGGCAAAGAACATTTCATCTATATAAATTCAACCAATGGTCCTGCAATGCGGGCGAAAAGTTCGTGTAACTTATTACTTTTGGTTTTTTTTTATAATAATAACAATAATATTTTTTATTATTATTATTATTTTATGCAAGTTACGTTTTCATTAAAGCAGGAAATAATAATTCAGCTAGCATAGCTTAGTAACTTGCTATTTATTATTTATTTAAGTATATTAAAAATATATGTGACAAAACAGACCGCACGGACGGACTAATTCAAAATATTTTGTTGCTTTAATTACTGTTTTTAAACTGTGTTTATGTAATACATTGTGTGCTTGACAAGTACAAGTGTATGTAAATACCCAAGTGCTGAATAAATTTCATTATTTCATTTCATCGGCGAATTTGGCCCCAAATTTATAATGAAATTTATTGGATTAATAAAACTACGATAGTTAAATAGGTAAGTACTGATAACGTTATCAGATATAAGTTTATGTTATTATTATATTTTCGTGGAATATATGTGATGTTGCTTGGGTAGTTTGTCCTTGGCTTTAAATGTAGTGTTAATCCTCGTAAATCAATACAAATAACGAATATCCAAGACATATAATACAACGCCATCTAGCTCAAACTGAGAGAAAGCTTGTACTATGGATAATAGACAACGGATAGAAATACTTATATACTTTATTGTAAATATATACATACAATAGGTACGTATCAAATACGAGCCCGAGAAAAATTGACATGTGCATGAACACAAATATTTCAGGGCTTTAGCGGTTTACTGTTCTTCTTCTTCTTATCGTGTCGATGGTGAGAATTATATTTTATCTTCCCAAAATTGGGCAACGCTGATCGCTTTGGCTGATGCGTCATACAAGTCCTGAAGGGAACAAGGGACTGGACTGGAGGGACAACCATATAAATATGCCATACTTTGGGGTGACACGCCGCACTCGCAGATGTTTTGTGATGTGGGAATGTAACCCCATTTGCACATGTTTTCTTTGGATCTGCCAACCTGGATACGTAGTCTATACCTAAAGAGTCTGCCAGTTTGGCCATGGCAAATTATGTCCCAGAGATAATTTTTCCTTTGGCGGGACAAACAAAGGAGAAGCAAATTTATCTCGCTATAAGGTTGCCCTCGCTTTCTGTGCGTCCATCGTAGCTGCGGCAGTGGCCAGGAAACTTTTACGACTTTTGAATCGTTGGCGAGCTGGAGTAAATATACTATGAAAAATATATAAATGGTACGTTTAAAATGTGTTTCTGTCAGCCATCGACGATAGGATAATGCAATTATGTGTTCTTTTTATTTATTAATTTTTTTCATGATTACATGCTTAGAAATGGCGGCATTGTTTATTTTTTTGAATCCACATCAATACAAGTGGGTTTTAATTGTGTGGCGTGTTCTTGATAAATTATTGCGTCAAACAAAATTTCCCTGAACTGCTTAAATCGATACGATGATATAATATTAAGATATCAATTGATAAGAATTAAGATACTGCGACCGATTGCAATAATGTGACGTAAATGCACCTATAAATAATGTCTTCAACATTCACATACAATATGGGTTTATTCAAGGCTAGAGTGAACAGGCATCTTAAGGGTACGCGCGGTCCACCTTCGACCACATCTTCAATTACAGGTGAGATCGTGGTCAACATAAAAAAATAGTATTATAATACCATTTATCAAACACATACAAAAGAAAGTAGTATTATGTAATATATCAGTTATCCGGTTTCCATAGTACAAGCTCTGCTTCGTTTGG
Source organism: Pseudoips prasinana (assembly GCA_951640165.1). Taxonomy (NCBI): domain Eukaryota; kingdom Metazoa; phylum Arthropoda; class Insecta; order Lepidoptera; family Nolidae; genus Pseudoips; species Pseudoips prasinana. Next base: position 6,747,070 of record OX621259.1, on the reverse strand, counting down.
GATTAGATGGCAGTGTGTGAATAATGTCCTAGGATATTTTTTTGGTGATTTCCCATTTTTGTGTTTTTTAATTACTTTTTATGAAGTTTTGTGATATGCCCTGCCACATACCTAATATGGCTTTAATAATTCTTTTAAATATATTCGTAGACAATTCTCTTATATCATTGGGAAGTTTGTTATAGAATCTTATACATTGTCCCATAAAAGAACTGGGAACTGAGAACCACCTCCATTTTTAATCGGTCAACGTATACAGATAATGAACGCATTAATCGCTTACAATTAAACACTTGTGATAAACTCACTTAATTTATTTGTTCTACTACACTCGTATATTTGCATTGATTTCCAATTAGCACTGTTTACAAATAAGTTAAGTATACAGGAAAATATGTACTTACAAGGAAAATGTGTTAAGACGAGAATACAAACAGATTATATTTTCCATTCCTTGTATAGCCAGATGCTCTCACCGGTCCGTAAGTGATCGGAGAGGTTAAGCAACTAGGCTCGCGGTCAATCTATAGATGGGTGACCACCAAAGTGGTTTGATTTCTGTGCATCACCCTTATGTTAAGCTGTCGGTCACGATGAAACTTATAAGACAACAGTCGTCAAGCCATGTCAGAGGGTTACTGGGCGGCTTGAACAACTCTGACACTAAGGTAACCACTGCCCATACGATAAGTCAGTAAATACTATTAAGTCAGAAAACTTAGCTTGAAACGCACATTGTACTAGTCGCCGACTCTTTCCTCCGCCTCAATGAGCTATGGCAATCTTCTTCAAAACTAAGACTACTAGATGTCCTGACGTCAATAGGGTCGAAGTAAAGGCGAGACGGGAATGTTCACGTCAGTTTGGTCACCTCGAGAGGCACGGCAGTGTATACGTATGTATGTAGTAGTGGGAAACCATATTCCTTCGCTGAAAAAGTGCGATGCATAGGAAAGGCTCCGGTCAATTCCACAGGAGTTATCGGTGACTTTCCATATTTTCCGAAAAGTCCAACAAATTTCCAAACGTAAGAAAACAACTAGGTACTTTCCAACAGCTTATAGAGCAAGATGACGCTTCACCTCCCATCTGTGCCCGTAGCACGTCAAAGAAAACCATGATAGTAGTCTGAAAAAGACATAAACTCCATACAAGGCGAACGACGAAGAGAAAAATACACTTACAAAAGACCCTAAGCAGTGAACAATTGGTTAATAGGCGGACAGATTTTTGTTAGCAACCATTTTACAATTCTTTAGCGAAAGAAAAGATATGACTAAGCGTATGTCAAATGACACACTGAGTCCATTGACGCTGGCCTGAATATTATCTTGGGCCATAATACACATGCGGGCATCTGATCCCAATCTAAGCAGCGCTTGTACCATGGAAAGTAAATAACTGATATATTACATATTATGATAGGTTTACTAATTTTCTTTTTTAGACTCAGGACAAACAGACATGATCATGCACACAACCATACCCGCAGCGTGTAAGGCAAGCATTTACTAACCAAGCTAACCGGCTCGTTATATATGTATATAAATACAATATACAGAAAACACCCAGACCAAAACAAATACTATTTCATGAACACAAATATTTGCCTTGTGCGAGAATCGAACCCGCAACCTTTGGATCAGAAGGTTGGTTCACTACTAATTGAGTCACGGCGTTCGTTATTAATATAATATCCTGGGTCATTATTTACACACGGCCAATTGATCCCAAATTAAGCAGAGCTTGTGCTATGGAAACCAGATAACTGTTTCTTTTTCTCATAAAAGACAACGCCTGCACTAGGGAATTTAATCTCTGTGGGGCGGGGCACTTTAAAAACATATAATAGAAGGACACAAATCACATCCAGACTCAGACAAACTATTTATGGGTCACACAAATAGTTGTCCAGCGCGGGGCTCGAACTTGCGATACGAATAGGCGAGGCGAATGTCTTCGCCGCTATGCCACATATGCAGTAAATACTACATATTATTATAATATACTACTTTTCTTATAACTTCATTATAATAGAGGGTTATTTATGAAAATGAGGGCCTTTAATGAAACTGTCACGTTCCGTTCCAATTCGAAGTCTGCAACAGAACAATATGAATCAAAAGTAACGTTCTTACACTCGAAATAGCATTCACAAGGAGGGCATAAACAAAAGAAATTGTTGTACCAATATAGACTGCGCCCTAAAAACTGAACGCCTTGGCCTTGAGCGTCCTACATCCAAATAATACTCAGCGTGGCGTTATTCATAAGCTGAAGCGGAACAAAAAAATAATAATGTGTTTATTTGTTATTTATCTATGACTAGCTGTGCCCCGCAGTTTTACCCGCGTTAAACTTTATAAATTATAGACTATGTGTTATTCGGATATATAAACCCTATTCCTACAAAGTTTTATTAAAATCCGTCCGGTATTTTTTGCGTGAATAAGTAACAAACATACACACTCACACACTCACAAACTTCCGCCTTTATAATTTTAGTGTGATAAGTTTGTTTTGTGATAATATTATTTATTGTTATATAGCTCCATGGTATTTACCTGACCTCTTTCCGGTCGTGCCGTTAGGCGTCCCATTGGATCATGAGAGTGATGAAGTGCTCCTGTGTTTGCGCACACACTTGGGCACTATAATATGTCCCGCGCAGATGGCTAATCTTTATTGAGACCGGCCGCCGTGGCCGAAATTCAACTAGGAGGACATTATTATTTAATACCTCTATGTTCAGAGAAAAAGGTTGTAAACTGACACATATGTCATTCATGAATTGTTTTGGGATTCTAATAAAATATTTATGTCATGAACAGTCTTTTTATAAAGATACGAGTACAACATTTATTTATTGCGAAATATGGTTTACAGGTTGTTCTTTACAATAAAACATACAGCATGCTTTGCCTTTAGCACGGCCGCGGCATGTAAATATTAATAAATAAAATGTGTTGAGAGAATTCCATTTCCTTTATTTAATTATTTTGGAGCAACTGGAATTAATGAAAAAGTTCCACTACTTTTCTCGATAATATTACCAGTTAATTTATTAATTATTATTATAAATAAATATTCAATACGTCATTCGATTTCTAAATCACATTGATAACTACGTACACATTGAATAGAAGCTACATCTATAAATTGTTATAAAGATTTACATACTGCACTCAAAAAGAGACCAGATTGCTTATAATGTATTCATGTGTACTTTATATATTGTAGTTATTATTATTCATGATGATAATAAAATAGTGAAATTTATTAACCGCATTTTAGTATTAACATACGATTTGTACAAGTCATGCTCATAATTAAGCAATAAAACCAGTAAACAATGTTCAGGTTACATCATAAGATATTAGATTTAAGCGGATGGCCTAGTCCACCTGTTTTATTTTATGACTCATCATCAACGGATATTTCGAACAAGAAAATATACTATGACAGAAAAAATATCATCTTAACAGCCGCAAGGAAGTCCACTACTAGACAAACGCCTCCACAAGAATCATCTTGGGAGGATATGCCATAATCGCCATGGCTGACGGCTTGGCGATCCTAGTACGGTGGATCCTCCCTTGGGTCGACATCTACGCCTCCCACGGGATGAGATACGGTGATGATATTCTAATATTCACTGCCGTAACCACACAGCAAACACAAAGAAAGTAATCTCAAAACTGGGAAATCATAAATTTAATCGTCCAGCGGGTCTCGAACCTGCACCATATACCCCGGATTGGTAGATGGTGCATGTTTAACACTTTGCATTGCGAATCTATACATATAATAAAATCGTAGGAAAGTCAAAACTGTACATTGAATATTTTTTAAAAAGGACACTTGGGGCGTAATTACAACAGACATCGAAGCCAAAAATATAGTTTTTAGAATTTTTGTCTGTGTGTCTGTTTGTCTGTATGTATGTCCGGGCTAAACTCAAAAAGTACTGCATGGATTTACTTCGAATTTTGCATGAATATTACTAAGAGGTCGGGTCAACACATAGGCTACATATTATCACGCTATCACTTAGGGGTGAGGAGCTATTATAGTTTATAAAATTTAACGCCGGTAAAACCGCGGGGCACAGCTAGTAATGCAATAAAATTTAAATTTAACAAAGAAAATATAATATTATAATTGAAGGTTAAACAAACTTACCTTAAGTGAAGTTTGACCATAATTATATGAGTCGCTGCATCCGAAGAGATTTTCATATTACACAGTAGTACACTCTTCAATGTACTGGACATCGAACACTTTTTAGAGCTTGCAACATTAAAAAGACAAAACGTCAACGTCACCTCGCCGCCGCCACCTGGATGTTACCTCATTCTTTTCAGAGTAACACAGCATCTACTTAAGATTTCACTAATGGCAAAGCATTAAAAGCAAATAACGGGAAGAAAGTATTCACAAGAATACTTTAAGGGAAGGGAGGGATCGAAAATCTCTTCGGATGCAGCGACTCATATAATTATGGTCAAACTTCACTTAAGGTAAGTTTGTTTAACCTTCAATTATATTTCGTCGCTGCATCCTCGAGATTTTCATATTACACAGTAGATGTTTAGAGCTTTAGGGAAATCGTTAGTAAGAGTATTGAACCAATACCCATAAACGAATTAATACATGCAATAATTTACTTTATCTTATTAACTTAATCATTTTTAACTATACTTAACCATGATCAACTGGAATTTTTAAATACAGGATCATTATTCGATCTGTCATAAAATGTACTAAATCCGTGGGAATTCATGACCATCCTGCTGCCTTCCTAATCACTTCAATGGAAACGCATCGACGGACGTCTCTGCGTGGCGAGCGCTATGCGCAGAGTATACACTTGCGTCAATATCCGCTCTCTTGCAATACTTGCTGGATACAGCGGCTGATTGTGGACACAGTTGCGTTGTGGTATATATATTTTTTGTTTCTTTTTTTTTTTTTTTGTGGTCAGAATTAACCTTTCTGCGATAGACGTGTCTCTAAACGGTCCTATTAGTTCTATGTATGCTATCAGGGTTTTCCCTGGGCATATCTCCTTCTAATTGTGATAAAAGAATTAGATGCGATTGAGGCCTCGCTTACAAGAATTTTAAATATTGGAATCGTTATTCCTAATATTTGAAACAACGTCTCTTATCTTAGGTTTATAAATGACAACTTTAATTTTTGATACACTTAAGGCATCCCAAAAGGCCTGCGGCCAAAGCTCGGGTGCTGAGAGTTCATCTTTATTAGATTATTTGGTCGGGGTAGCAATATCAGCGGTAGGATCCTGCGTAGCGACAACATTATCAAGAGTATGTGTAATCGGGTCAATATTATTCGGCGACAATGGAGCGTATACCCTAATTTGCTAAATATGAATGTTCAGATGCATTATTCACATAAAATAAAATATACATTATCACCCTTATTTAAAAACGAAGTCTAAAACTAAACTACAGTTGAACTATGGATCAAGCAATATCATTGGATGGTTTTCGACTAAACCAAAGATCGCATCACGGTTCAGAAATAATATTGTTATGATGTTTGTATATTTGGTCGTTATCGAATCAAGATTCTTTAATTTTATGCGTATTAGCCTTGACCAACGTTACGACGGTACGTATTCTAAGATTTAATGAAAATGAATGCTCAGATACTTTATATGCATCAGAAAAAAAAAACATATTAATATGCGAGTATGTGACCATAATCACATCATGGTTCAATAATTATATTGGGTAATGTGTTCGTATATTCGGTCATTATCGATTCACGACTCTTCAGGGACCGGACAACCCCGCTTCTGAGTTAAGCCGTTTGATAGGGTAACCCGTTCATTGGGTAACTTGTATCGCAGTGTTACCCTTTGATTGACTTACAGCCTCGAAACCCAGTGAAAGGGTTAACACGTTTTTTATGGTAACCACGGGAAGGGGTTAACCCCTTCAATGACTTAAGCCCTTGAATAGCTTACCCTCTTGAAAAGGTTTTATTCGTGTTAACTTGAATTACCCAATCAACTTAGCAGCGTGAAGATGGGAGTAGGTATACTCGCACCCGTGCGGTGCCTCATTGCCTAACTACTTTTAGGTAGGTACAACAAATTTGACGAACGAACGACTTTTTAAATTTTAAAGTTTAGTGACGACAAATAGTCGAGCTAATAATTAACGTGTTATTTAAAGAACTGACTTACTTTAATCTTAATATTGTGACAATCTGTATGATGTGATTATATTTTGTTAAATAATTATTATAATATTTTGCTGTGTGGTGATGGCAAAGGATATCATCACCCCATTTTATCACGTAGGGGGCGCAGAAATCGACCGAGGGCATACCTACCAGAGAACCGGCAGCAGCGTTTATCTATGAACTATGACCATCAAACTTTCTTTCGCCAACCCGTCTGCCAAGCTATGGGGCTCTGGGGGTCTGCCAAGCTCCCATTCTTTGGGGAGGCTTTTGTCCAGCAGTGGACGTACTTTGGCTGACATGAGGACGATGAAATAATTGACGGGATGTTGGCATTGTTGGCAAATGCTTGCTTTTCACGCCGGAGCTCGTGGGTTCGATTCCATCTAGGACAGATATTGGTGTGCATGAACATGTCTGTTTGTCCTGAGTCTGGGTGTAATTATCTATATTAGTATGTATTCACAAAAGAAAAGTAGTATATGTAATATATCAGTTATCTGGTTTCCATAGTACAAGCTCTACTTAGTTTGGAATCAGATGGTCGTGTGTAAATAATGTCCCTGGATATTATTATTATTTAAATTATTGTATAAAATGAACTGATATATTATGGGTATTCTAAAACATCATTGACGTGACTTAAATGTTCATTATCATAAGAATATTATCACTTTAAGAATTTTAAGCTTAAGGCAACTGCCTGTTTTTTTGTGCCATGATGTCGTCTGAAAAAATGACAAACTGGCTATCCCATATATCTTTTACAGAAACCAATGGCCTTAGAATTTAACAAATGGATGACAATCTAGTAGGACAATCAATTATACGGCTTCTGTAGCCAAATGGCAAAAAACGGAACCCTTATAGATTCGTCATGTCTGTCTGTCTGTCCGTCCGTATGTCACAGCCACTTTTTTCCAAAACTATAAGAGCTGTACTGTTAAAACTTTGTAGATGTATTCTGTGAACCGCATTAAGATTTTCTCACAAAAATTGAAAAAGAACAATAATTTTGGGGGTTCCCCATACATAGAACTGATGCAAATTTTTTTTTCATCGTAACCGTACATGTGGGGGATCTATGGATAGGTCTTCAAAAATGATATTGAGGTTTCTAATATCATATTTTTCTTAACTGAATAGTTTGAGCAAGAGACACTTCCAAAGCAGTAAAATGTGTGCCCCCCCCCCCCCCCCCCCTAGTAACTTCTAAAATAGGAGAATGATAAAACTCAAAAAAATATATGATGTAGATTACCATGCAAACTACCACTGAAAATTGGTTTGATCGAAATCTAGTAAGTAGATTTTTTAATACGTCATAAATCGTAAACCGCAATTTACCTTTCATTTAATCAACTGAAATACTTGCCGCTATGGAACCCTTCATGGGCGAGTCCGACTCGCACTTGGCCTGTTTTTTTAAATATTGAGATGTTATAACGATTTTCGAAAAAAAGAAGGTTACCGCCGCTCTTGAAAGTAAATTGCAAGCTATTAGCTTTAACAGCGTGTTCATTTCTGATTACATTAATAAAGATATGGACGTTTGTATTAATAGTTATAGTATTTACATATCTCTGAGTCACCAACATTTTAGTCGTCGATCATACCAATTCAATCAATATCTTCTATTATTCTAGAGCAATGAGCTGCCAACAATCTTGTCATTTTTTATAATAACTGGCATTGTCACTAGTGATTGAAAAATAATTCAACACCTCTCAAACTTAATCTTTTAGGAAAACGCCTGTTTGTTGTTTTAAAATTATCCAAACAGCAAAATTTCTAACTGACTAACTTGGCCTTGTCTGAAATATTGTAACTTAATGCCTAAAGACCTTTTAAGATTAGATTAGCATGGTTCTTAAACATTTTAAGAACAATAAGGCTCCTGGTGATAACAGAGTTACAATAGAGCTTTTTAATGCGGATGGTATACCAATCCTACGAGCTTTTCAAAAGCTATTTAACTTCGTCATACTAAAAGGTCAAACGTCACAAGGATGGCACATATTGGTGTGGTAGTGTTTTCTTCAATAAGGGCGATAAAAACCCTTTGAAAAAATAACAGACCCATCACGTTACTGAGCCATGTTTACAAGTTGTTTTCGAGAGTCATTACGAATCGTCTCACGCACAGGTTTGACGTCAACCACCCTCCTGAACAAGCCGGTCGCCGAAAATGCTTTAGTACCATATACCACATACATACGCAGCGGCAAGTTATTCAGAAGACCGAGGATATATCCAGCCATTATGCTTAGCGCTTGATTGAATCGAAACCTGGATGTACTGTGATCTTTCCAAAATTCCAAATTAACTACCGATATGTCGAGGTGTTAAAGTGTTTGTATGAGAACTCGCAACCTATACGATTGCAGCGAGGCGTGAGACAGGGGGATATAACATCTCTATCTCCAGAACTATTCATCGCTGCATTGGAAGATGTCTTTAAGCTCCTGGACTGAAAGGCTTTGGCATCAATCTCAATGGCGAATACATCCCTCACCTTCGTAATCATGGCTGAAACATTGAAATATCTCGGTACAATGCTCGAAGACTTCAGCAGGGTCTCTCTACTAGTGGGTCTCAAAATGAACATGGATAAGACGAATATCATGTTGAACATTCAGGTTGCACCCATTCCAGTTAAGGTAAGGGACTCTGCACTCGAGGTTGTGGAGAGCTATATCTATACCTAGAACAGATCACCCCACTAGGGAGGCGGTCCAACGCGGTGGTTTTCACCGAAATCTGCGTGCGCCAGAGAACGGGAGGGCGCCAGAAGAAACGTTCACTGAGTACCGACGGGATGACTACCGGCACGTATTAGTGCACTGGCACGCACGGCTAGAGTTACGCCTAAACGCGCGCTAGCGTGCCGTCGGTGCCATCCTACCTCACCTCAAGGCCTGGGTGGAAAGGAGTCTGCCCAACACACTCTCGCCGAGTGCCCGGCCCGGGTGGCCAAAAGGCGACTCAAGATGTCAATTGGACGGGATCTGTCCCTGCCGGCAATCGTAGGGGCAATGCTGGTGGCTGACTCTTCTAAATGGCACGCCGTGGTCTCCTTTTATGAGGCAGTCATGTTCCAAAAAAAGGCCGCCGAGCGCGAACGGGAGAGATCGCAGACGGAGGAGGCGTCGGGGTGGCGGCTGCAACCGGTAGCCCAACTCCCCCTCGGAGCCGCGGCGGCAGTAAGAGAAGTCAATGTTACCAGCTAAAAGAAGACAGCGATCTGTTTATGGCGCAGTCGCTGTGCTGGACTGGCAGAAGTCGGCAAATAGCGAGGACAATCCAGAGTCCTCTCACGGTACGAGTGGGACCATCATACCATATGGAACTTTTCGCATAAGGGGTGCACCGGAGCAACATACCCGCGTTCCCGGGGCTCCCCCATCAGGCGCCAAGAGAAGCCTACGGCAGGTAGGTTTAGTCGTTGCGAGTCTGACGCATTCATCCGTAAACATTTTTGCGGGTGGCATAAGTAGGCATTCGACCTGCCTTATCAAAAAAAAAGGTAAGAGGTCCACTTCGAGTAGGAGATCAATTGTAGAATCTAACTTGCCTGGACAGCGTTCGGAAATCTAAGCGTCTGGTCCCAAATACCAATCAAAAGTCTTCAATTAGTATGTGTTGCCTCCGATTAATTAGGGAACCAAAACGTAGCCGCTCACTACGGGGCTAATAAAACGGCTCATGGTCACCCAAAGAGCAATGGAGTACGCCATGTTCGGAGTTTCCCTCCGAGATCAAATCACAAATCTCAAGATCCAACCAAGAGAGGCAAATCACAAAAACCGACATAGCTTGAATAATTGCCAAGCAAAAGTGGCGGTGGGCAGGGTACATAGCTTGCAGAATCTACGGCCGCTGGGGCAGAAAGTTTCTCAAGTGACGACCATGAACCGGAAAACGCAGCGTGGGGCCACCAATAAGATGGACCGATGATCTTGCGAGGGTCGTTGACAGTCGCTGGATGCGGGCAAGGCAGGATCTGCAGTTGTGGAGTATCTTTGGGAAGCAATGGACTTTGCCCAGCAGTACCTTCGGCTGATATGATGATAATGGTGATGGTTATGATGATGATGCATCTATTCAATAACGGTGTACGCCACCACGCCTCCGCGGTTTAACTTTAACAGAATGAAAATCAAATTCTTTGTTATAATATAATTATGTCCTCCTAGCCGAATTTCGGCCCCAGCGGCCAGTCTCAATGGAGACTGGCCATGTGAGCGGGACATACCACAAGTGTGTGTGCAAACACAGGGGCACTATCTATTCCATAACTCTCATTATCCGATGGGACGCTGTGGAACGACCGGAAGGTCAGGTACAGGATAAACGGCTTTACGTGCTCTCCGAGGCATGAGGCTATAATACCGCCAACTCCCAGACTTCGGGCTGACACTAAGAAATTTTTCTTTTTACGCAAAAATCCCATAGACACTTTTGGCCCAACCCGGGATTTGAACCCAGGACCTCGTTATCTACGTATGAAAACGCTACCACTAGACCAACGAAGCGTAACACATTCTTTAAAAAAAGAACTGCTAAATTGCTTTTACTTAATTCTGTAGTACCTACCGAGTTCCAAATTAAAAGAAATTATGACAATAAACAAGAACAGACACGAAAAAATAATATTACAGTGTTTAGCGACAAGCAAAATTGAACTTTAAAATAATAAATTCCAAATTATTATGACTAGATGTCACGTGCGGTGGTGTTTATGCAATTATCAAACCAATTTCGATGCGAAAGAGTGCATATTACAATGTCTTGGCTGGAATGGCTTACCCTGTTACAGTGTTACAGGGTATGAAAGGGTAACCCTTTCGGAAGCGGTTCATTACACCCGTTCGAAGGTGTAACTCGTATCATAGGGTTTATTTTTTAAGCGCTTAAAAATACCCGTTCAAAAACCCGTTCAACGAGTATCCGGACGGTCCCTGCGACTCTTTAATTTTATAGGTATTAGCTTTGATCAACAGTATGAATACGACGGAGCCTATTCCAAGATTTAATGAAAATGAATACTCAGATACATTATCTGGATTAGTAAAAAAATGCATATATGAAGAAGTGACCGTAATCGCTTCATGGTTCAGAAATAATATTGATATATGGTGTTCGTATATTCGGTCGTAATCGCATCGCGGCTATTTAATATAATCCGTATTAGCTTTAACCAACTATACCAAGGACGGACGGACGGAGCGTATTCACTGATTAAATAAATATGAATGTTCAGATACATTATCTGTATCAGGAAAAATACATATTATTATGCGAGTAAGTGACCGTAATCGCATCACGGTTCAGAAATAATATTGGTATCGTATATTCGGTAATCAAATCATGACTCTTTAATTTTATGGGTATTAATCTTGACCAACGGTATCGATATGACGGAGCTTATTCACAGATTTGATGAAAATGAATGCTCAAATTCATTATCTACATCAAATACAATACGTATAATTATGAGTAAATGACCGCTAGCGCATCACGGTTCAATAAGTATATTGGTATGGTATTCGTATATTCGGTCGTAATCGCATCACGACTCTTTAAAATATACATTTTTAGACGCCAGAAAACCATCAGCTAATCTGCGTCAGATAAAACACATACTATGTGAGTAAATGACCGTAATCGCATCACGGTTCAATAAGTATATTGGTATGGTATTCGTATATTTGGTCGTAATCGCATCACGACTCTTTAAAATATACATTTTTAAACGCCAGAAAAACTTTTTGCTAGTCTGCGTCAGATAAAACACATACATATGTGAGTAAATGACCGTAATCACATCACGGTTCAATAAGTATAATGGTATGGTATTCGTATATTCGGTCGTAATCGCATCACGACTCTTAAAAATATACATTTTTAAACGCCAGCAAAGGCTACAATACATATGTGAGTAAATAACCGTAATGCCATCATGGTTCAATAATTATATTGGTGTGGTATTCGTATATTCGGTCGTAATCACATCACGACTCTTTAAAATATACATTATAATAAAGTCAAATTCAACGATTTATTTGCAAATAAATATGGTTTTAGAAGTGAATGTAAGAACATTGGTAGCACAACAGGTGCTATAATGTTTATTTATTTATTTAATATTTAGTTGTCAATGGTATTTCTGCGTTTGGGTACCATCTACTCACAAAACAAGTACCACAGTATTGAGTTTTGTAAATACCTATAAGCCATATCCTGATATTAGCATATGAACGAAATCGTTTATTCAATATGGGAGAAAGTGCTGAACGGAATGTATTTTCAGATGAGAAATTAGCTCCTGTTATGTAATGAAGTTTAATGCCACAGGATTTTTTTTTTTTTAATCTTCAATTCATTATTATTATGACCAAATTTCCATAAATTTTACACGCTGTGTCGTTATCGTTTTATTGACAGAGATGCAATCATTAATTCAATTGTCTCCATTTTGAGTGCTTGTTACAAAAAAAAAAGGCCTCTTTATTGGCTTTGCCACACTATTGTGTTAGATTTACATCTCACTAGGCGAGTGAAGAACGACAATAATATCTACTGCCAGGTTGTCTATTATCTTGCATAATCATTTTAAAATTGGTGAAAAACGGAGGAAAAAGCAAAAGAAAAAGTACCTATTTCTAATTAAGGGTAAACATTTATATTGAAAGCGTTAGAATCCTTCTTCCAGTAAATATATCAAGGTCATTTTTCATTTAAAAAGTAGGCCTGAACTTGTTTTCTAGATCTGGGGAGCCCGATGTCTCTGCTAAACATAGCATACTAAATTAAAGTAAATATATGTATGCATCTAACAATACGAGTAACCGTATCAAAATAAGGAACTACACGATAATCTTAAATTTAATTTTAATATTGGCCTCTAATGGTTTTATTTTTAAAATTTTTATATACCTGACTGCTAAGCCATACGGTGTGGGTTCGATCCCCACTCGGGACAAATATTTGTTAGATTAGCACGATTATTAGTTCCGTACCTGGGTGCAATTTATCTATAATTTGTATGTAATTACTGATATACCAGTATATTTATCAGTTGTCTGTTGGCCCCACTATGACAACAGTACTGGTTCTGCCCAGTCTGCGAGGAGATGGAAAGACATTTATTTATTGTTATTATGTATATAATATACTGTATAATTAACTTATAATATTCAAATTAATAGATCCAATATTTACAGCTACTTAGTTACGTAGTTACGTAGCAAATGACTAATACCATTTCAAATTGATAGACAAGCAATGAACAACATTTTCTCTTATACTTGATATCAAACAAAACTAATACACGTTTACCATAAACGAATTCTATTTTCCACAGGTTTTTTACAACAATCACAGTCAACTTAACTGGAAAAAACCATGTCTGCAAAACTAGCAAATCAATCACATATTCGCTATACTGGTAACCCATGTTACTAATACATGTTCTAGAAGTAGACGGGATCAACATCGGGACTTGTACTTGAGGTGTACGTGTACTTGGTTAATCAAATATAATAAAAGCATTCTGGCTATGTGCGTACGTTTCTGTTACCTACTAATCTAAATAGAAACTACATTGCAGATTATTTAGAATTAAGCTATTTGAATGGTTGAATGAAAATAACCTCTATAGCATTAGTGAATTCCTGGAACTGAAAATTTTCTATTTCAGGATTCAGTCCTGTATTCTCCTTGCTAAGTGCGTCCATTATAATTTGCCCCCATTGTTCAGAGAACACGTGGTAGATATCTAGGTTAGTTTTGTAAGTAAAGTAATCAGGTTGTAAATAATAAATCATCACAACTCCATATGATTTTAACACAAACATTGCCCCAGGGCATTGTAATTATTAGGGTTTTACAACAGGTACATACCTGTTGTAAAAACAGAGGTTGTACTATCTGACACAAAGGCCAGATCTTATTCCATAGAATGGCTAACTGTAAAATAGGTTAGACTAATCTAATAATGCCAGAAAACATTCAGCTAGTAAAACTAAAATCTAATTATTCATAGACTCACGCCTGTTTGCCAGGGGAGTGTAATGTAATCATAATTGGTAATAAAATAAAATGATAGTATCGTTGTTACCGTCGGCCACCTTAAGATTCAATATGTTGTATATTTGTTGAAGAGTAAGTATGTACTTACATTTTTTGCTGACACTCGGCATTTGCGTAGATTCAATCGGCACCAAATTTTTCTTCATATTCCTTCTTCGTGCACTTAACCTAGCCCATTTTTATAGGCCAATACAGTAATTCACATTAAATGTCACTATAATATAATTATAACACTTGTTTACTGAAAATAAAATAAAATAAAAAGAATTGATGTTTCGATGCCCAACACGAAAAGCGAATGAGGTAACATCCAGGTGGCGGCGGCGAGGTGACGTTGACGTTTTGTCTTTTTAATGTTGCAAGCTCTAAAAAGTGTTCGATGTCCAGTACATTGAAGAGTGTACTACTGTGTAATATGAAAATCTCGAGGATGCAGCGACGAAATATAATCACCATCATCATAATCATTATTCAACAAAGGCTTCCCCTCAAAGATATTCACAATTGCTGGTCTCGCATTAACCGCAACGCATCCAGCGGCTTCCAGTGGCTTCCAGCGTGCCTCACAATATCATCAGTCTATCTTATCGGGGGCCAGACCACGCTATATTGACATTATACAAGGAGCTTATTTGCTGTGTAGCTGACGGCATTGAATATCACTACCCCATCACATCTCGTGAGGGGCGTAGAAGTCGTCCCGAGTAGAGATGTAAAATGACTGAATATGACTAGTCACAATTATTATTGTCATAAACCTTAAATGACCGGTCATTTACTGTCAAATTCAGTCAATTTGACTTAAATATTATTGTCTATTTTCGACTACCACCCAATTATTTATTTATTTAGGTACCCAATATATATGCATGTTTAAATGAAGCAACGTTTTATTTTCTAATATATCATGAGAGGATAAGACGACATCAAAGTCGATGCGCGAGGCGATGCGACGTTGCCATTTTGTCTTAAATGAACGCATGATTAGAAATGTAAAATGATACACTATATAATAATACTATAAGTCATAAAAACCACTTATTTGTTTCAATTTAGAAGTTGTAGACTTTTATCAACGACAAAAACTTAAAAGGTACTAAAATATTACTGAAATCAAATTGACTGAAAATGACCATTTTTGACAGTTAATGACCATTTTTGATCAATTTGACCGTAAATGTCAGTCAGTCTAATTCAGTCACTTTAGTCATTTTCAACACTAGTCCCGAGGGTATATGTCCCAGAGAACAGACAGCAGCGTCTCTCTGTGTACTGTGAGCATCATTCTGCGATCGCCAACTCGTCTGCCAAGCGTGGCAATTATGGTATATCCCAAATGAGGGACACAACTCCATAGTGGAAATCTTTTAAGGAGGCCTTTGTCGATGTCATTCGACTGACATGATAAGACGCTTATAATTTAATACTTTGAGAATGGAATCGATTATTTTAATAATAATAATAATTATTTATTTATTTACGTCAAAACATGGTTTACAGGATGTTTAAAAATAGAATGGACAGCATGCTTCGCCGTTAGCACGGCATGTAAATATTACATGAACACAATATTATACACACAGAATAATAAACACTATTTATACTATAAATTCATTCAGTTTATAAATCAACATTATCCATAAGTCATATATAATGTCATAATTAATAATTTATTGATTTTGATTCCCGCTGTCGCTTATAATATATGCCTACTATCGCATTGTTCCCTGTGTGTGTCTATAATACTCCTCACATAGTGACACAGTTGCGTGACACTACCACTTAACTGATTTAAGACCTTGCTAGATATACTTGTTTTGATAAACAAGTCTACAACTACAAAGATGTTACGTTTAAATATCTTTTTAAATTAACATAGAATTCTTAACTATCATCTTTAAATATACATAGGTACACGCCACAGATTGTGGGTTCGATTCCCACCCAGGACAGAACATGTCAGGACAAGTAGACATGTTCTGTTTTGGGTGGGAATCGAACCCACGATCTGCGGCGAGTATACGTCCAGACACCGGATAAACATACACCCAGACACAGAACAAATAATCCTGCTCATCACACAAAAGTTTGGGTGATGAGCAGGATTATCGATTATAGGATCACACCACCTGGGTGAGGATCAAATCTACGACCTCTGGCTTAAGAGTCAGGGTCACTAACATACCAGTCGAATTTCCGGCATTTAATGTATGTAAAACCCCTATAATAGAGAGATTTGATTTGAAACTTTAGCATTACAAATTTCACCAATGAAAGTTATAGAAAGCTTTCAACAACTTTTTTTGTTATATGTAAATCTAAGTGAATTATACTTAGTGACTTGAGAAGTTCACCGATATCCATCTTACTTACTTATCGTATGGGCAGTGGTTACCCCAGTAGTGTTGATCAAACCGCCTAGGCCCCAGACATGTATTACGCACTCGTACTGTTCTGCACATTAAAACTCCCGAGATGTTTTCCACACACAATATTTAATCGGACAGAGTAACGTTCTCATCTACCGTGGTACAAAGAATGCCTATTTAAGAATTCTCCTACCCTATTTATATTTTTATCAGTCACAACCATTTGAAAGTCTAATATTGATTAATAATGGTTTTAAAGTGTAAAAGTATTATAGTAACTAATAAAATGATAATCACTAATTAAATAAATAATCACAATGTAAATATATTATTATAACATAGCAGCTACGTCATAACCGTTGCGCGGCTATTGAGTACTTGATAACACTTGGCTTTAAGACTGTAATGTCTAATGACTTGGTACAACCGAGACCGCAGCTTAACGGGCCCAATCTCAGATATTAAACCACTTTGGCGGTCATCCATCTATCGACTGATCGCGAGCCTAGTTGCTTAACCTCGCCGATAGCTTACGGGCCGGTGAGAGCATCTAGCTGTGAGCGTCTCAATCCTCAATTTCTCATTCCCTCCGATAACTGCCTACATCTCAGGTTGCTATTTAGTAACCATGAGTGTATCCTAATAAATATAGATAAAGGTCGATCATTAGATGTTCGTACGTATTCCTCGTAAATATACCTATAAATGATGATTAATCCAATGAGCTTGGCCACTGAAGCAAGTGATGCGAACTGACGATAGGTCAAGCTAATTTGTCTCATTTTAAGGACTATGTAACCAAAGGGAAGTACGGGACCCTGTTACTAAGACTCCGCTGTTTGAATGTCTGTCCGTCTGTCCCAAGGCTTTTGAAATTTTCACAGACTATGTATAACACTTTGACTGCACGTGTGGCGCAGCGGCTAAGACAGTCGCCTAACCGCTTCGTGTCGCGGGTTTGAGTCCCGCGCCGGACAACTATTTGTGTGACCCATATCTAGTTGTTCTGAGTCTGGATGTAATGTGCCCCTGTGTTTGTGCACACACTTGCACACTATAATAAGTCCACCGCAAATTTTCGCGGCGGTCAAAGTTCAACCAGGAAATTATTTACTTTACGTTTAAATAACACATATATCCCTCATGATAATTATCCATATTTAATTAATTGACGAAAGAAACGGATATATTACATACATATTGCAAGTGATTACATCGTAAATCATAGCTAAGTCAACAATGAAGTATCAATTATACTTAATCAGTAGCCGTGTGTTGGCAAGTAATGTTACTTATTTATAACTTAAGTGGCTATATGCTGGGTTATCGTCATTATTATTGTCTTGTGCTAAGAGAACTGCAATTATAATGCGTTTATCACTACACATCCTTTGCATATTATAAAAGCAATTATTAGTTAATTAGCACTGTATGAATACGACAGTATGGGTCGATTGGCGTGGTTGGTAGATACCTGCCTTGCCCGCCGCAGGTCGTGGGTTCGATTCCCACTCGGGACAGATATTTGTGTGCATGAACATGTTTGTTTCTCCTGAGTCTGGATGTAATTATCTATATAAGTAATTATTTACAAAAAATGTAGTATATCAGTTATCTGGTTTCCATGGTACAAACTCTGCCTAGCTTGGGATCAGGGGGCTCTACCGGCTAAGTCGCCGAACATCGTTTTCGTAAATGGCGTTTAACTAAATAAATGTTAAAATAACTTAATCAATCGTTAAATCGGCTTCCATTACCACATGAGACGTCATGAAGGGCCCGGAATCGATTGTCAACGTTGAAGCCGATTTAACGATTGATTAAGTAATTTTTAACCTTTATTTACTTGAACGCCATCTAAGAAATCGATGTTCGGTGACTTAGCCGGTAGAGCTCCTGATGGCCGTGTGTGATTTTTTTTATTTATTTATTAGCACTGTAAGGATAGGACTGATAATTTGACTGCACGTGTGGCGCAGCGATTAAGACAGTCGTTTCGCCACTTCGTATCCCGGGTTCAACAACTATCTAGTTAAACACAACTATTTGTATGACCCAAAAGTTGTTGTTGTAGAGTGAACGTTTTTTTGTGAATCATAAAAATCGGCCCAGGCGTTTGGTATGGCACATTACCACTCGTTTGCGTCTCACAGTCGGGTAAAAAGGCTGGAAAGTTTTCAAAAATCTCATTTTTATGGAGCTTTTTGAATTTTTCAGGAGACATACAATGCCAATCTGAACAAAAACAATACGCTTGATGTCCGCCGCACAAGCTTCTGATCTCTACTACATTTTATCAAAACTTATTCGCAATAAGTTTTGATAAAATGTACAACTCAAAAAAATTCGATTCGCAGTATTTGCATATTTTTAAAAGAAAGAGAATATTTATTCTATAATCATGCCATTGTATGTAGGGGGAAGGAGGGCTCAGGCGGTCTTCGCCGATCTACATCCTACCCTAGTAGTAGAGATCAGAAGCTTGTGCGGCGGACATCAAGCGTATTGTTTTTGTTCAGATTGGCATTGTATGTCTCCTGAAAAATTCAAAAAGCTCCATAAAAATGAGATTTTTGAAAACTTTCCACCAATTTCACCAACAATAGTGTCTAGCTTGATGGTCACAGTTCTAACCCAACCTAACCCAAATAACTTCCGGAAAACTCGTCTCTAACCTAATATGGAAGTTGCGCTCTCAGTATTTCTAGTCGCTCACGTAGTAATTTAGTCGCACGGCTAGAATTTTGATATCTGAAATGGATTAATTATAACCCACTATTTGTAAGCTCATTCTGGATTTTATTATTAATCAATATTCGTCGTTAGTTTAGTTAATTATTCGCTTACTCAAATTCATGCCGCTCAAGTTATTAAAACAGTATCTCATCATCAGTCGCTAAGTATTTTTGTATTCGATCGTTTTATAATTCCCCCATACAAAATACATATAAAAAAAACTGAAAATAAAGTATTATCGGTATATTATAAAATCAATGGGAAACAACGACAACAAAAGCAATTCACTCCAATCATGATACATTAACAATCAGCAACCAGTTAAATTACTGTTGAGAAGAACCACTAGGAAGAGGTTCCTGTTTCTTCGCCCAGTCATATTTTGACTTAGATTTTACTTTAACTGAAATACGGGACGTGATACTTAGATACGGTGACAGTCCCGTACACACGGGACGTATCACGTATGGCAGCCCTAATCATATACGATTTATTTATGATTCACTCATCGGAAAATGTGATAATAGTGTCATTTGTACTGTATTATTCGTATGTCTACGGTGAAAGAATAATAAAGAGACCTGGCGGCGGTGCGCAGACATGTAAGTTTTATAATCTTGCATAATGACGATGAAGGCATTTTTATTTTGGGACTTGGCGATCGGTATAATGTGTATTTTTTTTTTCTGACTGTTAATAATTTACGAAGTTTTGTTTTATAGTGGTTCTATTAATGCATTTGTTGGACACAGTCATTAGCATTCGTTTTTCTGCTTTGTCATTTTTCTTTAGCTAATAGTATGATATAAGTGCCTAATTAAAGATTTATTTATTGCATTGATATTATGTAGGTATTTTTAAGTGCTACAATCGTTTTTAGGGTTCCGTACCCCAAGGGTAAAACGGGACCCTATTACTAAGAATTCGCTGTCTGTCCGTCTGTCACCAGTCTGTATCTCATGAACCGTGATAGTTAGACAGTTGAAATTTTCACAGATGATGTATTTCTGATGCCGCTATAACAACAAATACTAAAATACAACATAAAATAAATATTTAAGGGGGCTCCCATACAACAAACGTGAATTTTTTGCTCGTTTTCATAGATAATGTTACGGAACCCTTCGTGCGCCAGTCCGACTCGCACTTGGCCGGTTTTTTGTTTTGTGATAATACAATATTTATATTATCAGTCATATGCTGACTAGGGCAGTCCTGGGTTGGAACCCCTCCCAAATTTATTGGTTCTGTGTTTGGGTGGATTTATCTATAATATTTATGTAAGTATTTAGAAATATATACTTAAGTATGTTTATCATTATAGAGTTTACTAAGATGTTCACAGTGCTGAGGTATTCAATATTCTATAACTGCTTATATAACTAATAAGTCTATTTGTAACAACGTATCTCAAGAACTCACGCCCACCTCATCCTGTTTGCCTTCCTGCTCATTTTCGTTTACTCCTGTTTAGTGCATTCGTAATGCCAATTTCGCTTAGTATATGACGAGAATTTGTTGTTTGAAGACTGTTTAGTTAAGAATAGTGACATCATGTTGAGTATTAAGGTGTGTGGTGTCCAGCCTTTTTACCCGACTGTGAGACGCAAACGAGTGGTAATGTGCCATACCAAACGCCTGGGCCGATTTTTATGATTCACAAAAAACCGTTCACTCTACAACAACAACTTTTGGGTCATACAAATAGTTGTGTTTAACTAGATAGTTGTTGAACCCGGGATACGAAGTGGCGAAACGACTGTCTTAATCGCTGCGCCACACGTGCAGTCAAATTATCAGTCCTATCCTTTTCTTACAGTGCTAATAAATAAATAAAAAAAATCACAGACGGCCATCTGATCTGAAGCTAGGCAGAGTTTGTACCATGGAAACCAGATAACTGGTATACTACATTTCTTTTGTAAATACATACTTATATAGATAATTACATCCAGACTCAGGAGAAACAAACATGTTCATGCACACAAATATCTGTCCTGGGTGGAAATCGAACCCACGACCTTCGGCGGGCAAGGCAAGTATCTAGCCCGTACTGTCGTATTCATACAGTGCTAATTAATTAATAATTGCTTTTATAATATGCAAAGGATGTGTAGTGATAAACGCATTATAATTGCAGTTCTCTTAGCACAAGACAATAATAATGACGATAACCCAGCATATAGCCACTTAAGTTATAAATAAGTAACATTACTTGCCAACACACGGCTACTGATTAAGTATAATTGATACTTCATTGTTGACTTAGCTATGATTTACGATATAATCACTTGCAATAAGTATGTAATATATCCGCCTCTTTCGTCAATTAATTATAATAAAATATGGATAATTATCATGAGGGATATATGTGTTATTTAAACGTAAAGTAAATAATGTCCTGGTTGAAATTTGTCCCGGCGTACATTTGCGCGGCACTATAGCTATAGTGCGCAAACACAGGGGCACTTTCTATTCCATCACTCTTATGATAAAATTTGTGGCGAAGTGGCTAAGACAGTTGCCTCGCCGCTTCGTGTCCCGGGTTCGAATCCCTGTGTCGCGGGGTACTTTACAAACATTATAATAGACGGACACAAATTACATTCAGACTCAGAACAACTAGATATGGGTCACACAAATAGTTGTCCGGCGCGGGACTCGAACCCGCGATACGAAGCGGTGAGGCGACTGTCTTAGCCGCTGCGCCACACGTCCAGTCAAAGTGTTATACATAGTCTGAAAATTTCAAAAGCCTTGGGACAGACGGATAGACATACAAACAGCGGAGTATGTACAACAGATTTGTATTGTATATGTACAGTCAGCTCCAAAAGTCGATGAACAGAATGTATATTTAACAGTACAGTTACGGCGTCAAATCAGGGTAATCTAATGATATATTTAATGGATGTGCTGGCGTCTGTACAGACTTTTTATCCATTAAATATTATCATTAGATTACCCTGATTTGACGCCGTAACTGTACTGTTAAATATACATTCTGTTCATCGACTTTTGTAGCTGACTGTTCTTCATTTAGCACATTACTGACAAATTTATATGGCCAAAAATAATGTAACTAATAACATGTTAGCTATTTAGAAAAGAAAATTCGATTCGCAGTATCTGCATATTTTTAAAAGAAAGAGAATATTTATTCTATAATCATGCCATTGTATGTAGGGGGAAGGAGGGCTCAGGCGGTCTTCGCCGATCTAGATCCTACCCTAGTTAATCTTCAGTTTTCTCTAGCTACATTAGAGAGATCAGAAGCTTGTGCTTGTGTGAAATATTGTGTTTAATAGTGTTCGCAACACTATTAAACACAATATTTCATCGTGCCAGCCAAATGTCGTCCACTACTGGACAAAGACTTCCCCAGAAGATTTCCACAATGGAAGAGTGACCACCATTTGGCTATCGCAGTATGATAGTCATAGTACACAGAGAGACGCTACTGCCCTTTCTCTGGGAGATAGTCCCTCGGGCGGGACGACTTCTACGCCTCCCACGGGATGGGTAATAATTGTTTGCTATCAATAAATATTAAATGGCAACACTGCAAAAAAATATTATGACAAAAATCATTGGATTTTTTGCAGGCTGCACCGTCTTTTTAAATTTATCACAAATATAAATAACTTAAACGATAATATGATAAGTTTTTATGGTCACTTTAATATTATTAGAATTCTTGTATAAGTGACTCACATCTTTGTCAGATTAAATATTGTTATCACATTAAAGGTAGGCAAAGCGCAAAACAAAAATACGAGTGATTCCTCAACTCGTCCTACATGCCTACGGCCCATTTGGGACGGCTTGCGGAACATCAAAATTAATAATATTTTCATTCCGCAACTCGTCCCACGTTTCTTTTTGTGTGGAATTTTAGACTTTATTAACGTTTAGTACAGTTAGTAAGACAAGTTATAACAGTATTTTTTAAGAATGTTCAGTTTTTTCTTTTGTTTTGTTCATAGATTATTTAATATGAAAAAAGTCAGTATCTACTAAATATATATTTTTTTCTAGAACAACAGTTAATTGTTTCATTTTACAAGCAAACGCATAAAGTTTTAGTGTTATCTGAAATTAATACGAATGATACACATGCATGGCTTTCGATTATAATTATCAGGTAAGTAAACAACAGTTACCGTCTTACTTTTAAAGTAGGACATTACCTATGAAAAGAATGAAGATAGAATAAAATATTTAGTTTTCACCAGTGATGTTTCTCCAGTTATTAGCAGTAAGTAAACAATGGTTATGGCAGTTACTTTCGAAGTAAATTTTGACAGGACAGACCGATGAATAGAATGAAGATCTATGAAAAATATTTTTTCAATATAAATAAAGCAATAAAACTACTTATCTTTGCACACGTGCATGACGTGGAGAGGGAGTATTTCATAGAATTAATAGATGTTAAAACGAGTAAGTATGGTTTATGCTGACAGAAAGTTTAAGATATTATTTAGTGGATATCGAACAAATTTTTACAAATTCATTTTTGGTTTGATGTTAGACTCCGATCAAATTGTTTTTTTGTTATGAGAGAATGTCAAATTTTCAGTCATATTATAAATGTTAAAGCTTTTAAAATTGTTGACTATTTTATTCATATCATTATTTTTACGGCGATTGCTTATTATTATATTATTGTATAATCATCAGAACATATTCACATATAAATGGAAAAGTTTATTCTATTTATATGTGAAAATGTTCTGATGATTTAATATTTTATACTTAGTTCACAAATTCTTATTCTTTATTATAACCACACTAACACTTTTGCTACTGATTATACCTTTTCTCATTGAGATAGTAATGTGGGACGAGTTGCGGAATGAAAATATTATTAATTTTGTTGTTCTGCAAGTGGTCCCAAATGGGCCGTAGGCATGTAGGACGAGTTGAGGACTCACTCAAAAATACTTATAATAGTTGTAAGTGAATGGGAAATAAATAAGCGTAAAATTAGGAGGAAAAGGCGAAAACATAATCCCGCAAATTCCATTTGTCAACATCCTTAGAGTTATATATATATGTTCACATAATCGTATGCGCACATATAATATGTAGATTAAATTACATTAATTGGATGGAAGCGCGCGCAGTCAGTTTCTCCCAGCAGCCTGTAAAGAATCGGACAACGTTAAGCAGCTAGACACAAGAAGAGATCTTATTATTCGGTTAAGTACACTTAATTAGTGAACTTTATTAAACGCAACGATTATTTGCCTTCCAATTTATGCGAATGAATTAATTAACATAACCAAAACTGCCCTCAATTTCATCAAAACTTTCTAAGGAATATCATCATAACAGCTGTAAGAAGTCCACTGCTGGACAAAAACCTCACCCTAGAATCAACTTGGCCACGCTTGGCAGACGGGTTGGCGATCGCAGTAAGATGATCATAGATAGTACTCGGAAAGAAATTGCCCGTCCTCTGGTATATACTTCCTCGGGTCGATTTCTACACAGCAAGGAATAACGGCAAAGATATGAATATAAGCCAATGGGTCATTCTGTAGATTTATCGCCCGCGACCAAAGTGAGAAACACCTATTGATTAGCTATGTTCCGCATATTAACCTGGTTAATGTGCCCATTAGCTCGTTATTCCGCACATTAACGATTAAGCTTCTGTTAGTGCGTGAAAAGAAATACTTGACTTTAATAAAACATAAAATTCAAATGTTATTGATATATGTTTTGTGGGGAAATTCACAGTGTATGGATTGATGATGATTCAGAGTCAAACTTCCTTGTATACAATTCTGCTGAGCTTTGCGGAAATAAATGATAGACGAAGCTCCCTTCTATTTTTGGGATCTAAGACAGTCGAAGCGATTCCCCGGGACATGCCTGGACCTCACCACTCATCATTTCATTGTGTACTACTGTTGATTCTGGCTTTACAGGAGTTAAAGCTTATTAAGAAAAGAAACGAAATGAAATGAAATGAAATTTTTATTCAGCACTTGGGTATTAACATACAATTGTACTTGTCAAGGTCACAATGCAGTACATAAACATAGTGGATAGTAAAAAGTTACAAAAAAAATTAATTTGTCAGTCCGTGCGGTTTGTTTTATCGCATATATTTTCTGAAATCCTTAAATAAATAACAATTTACTAATCTATTATTTTGAAATTTAAATCTACTATATTAAAATTAAAGAATTGAAGACTAAAGCAAAAGACGAAATTCTAAATGAGGGTGTGATCACATGCACGGGATCACCGATCACGCGTTAATGGGCCAAAGCGATCCTCGCCACTGAGGAACCTACCCTAGCTAGCCTTTCGAACAAAATTGCCTCTTAGTCTTGTAGTTAATTTTAGAAATGCATTTTACTGCGTCTTTAGTCATCTCATATTAGGTTTGGAAATTTATTTTCTTATGCTGTTTCATGTTTATATTTGAAGCTATGTGGGAAATCTTTTTAACCCCTATTTCTACGACATTTTATACATATAAGTCATAATAAGAATACGTGAAGCAAAAACTCTGTACCCCTTTTTAAAAAATGTGCGCGGACGAAAGAGTGTGAAAGTTGGTACAGTTAAAGTTCATATGGAGAAGGAGTGGAGAGAGCTAATATTATTATTCAATGACGACACGAAGACAGAACCACACACAATATGTAGTAAAAATATTAGACTTAAACTAGATAATTAAACATAATCTCTTGACAATAACTTGATACGAGCTAGCTAAATATCATTGCTATAATAAAATAAATTTTATAAATGTTTTCATACAATGTGTACCTAAATATCTATGTTACTAGAAATAATAATGTATACAACTATATTACTACACACATGTTCTGACTATATACAAGCGCTTTTTTAAAGTCTACGTGAATAAAAACCTTTTTTATTTTATTTTAATTTAATAAGCATTAGAAGTAAATTATTTAAATACCATACTTTTGACACACTCACATACTGAGACCATATGTTAAAACTGTGTGTCAACTGGGAACGGGATTAATATTATTTGTGTTTAATGTTCAGACTTTGCCAATAGAACCTTATTGGTCGAATTTCGTGCCACGTTCGATCTCTAGTATATTATTTATTGGCCAAGCAGTCACTTCATAGGAGTACACGTGAATTTAGTAGGATTCAATTTTGAGGGACGAATACGAATGTCAAAGTCACCGGATATGACAATGCTTTGTACGATCTAAGGAGCACGCCATACATCGCCGTTGCCCAAATCGGGAAAGTTCCAATTCAGACGAATGACTTTTTGTATCGAGTGATGTCATCGTCGTATCTTGTATTTTTATCGAACGGAATCTTAACGTTATCGATGTTATCGGTCCTCAGGCACGAGTGTTCAAGGTCAATGTTATATGATTAGCCTATGTGCCTACTTCATTGTTATTGTAACTGTTTAATGTAGTCACTACTCTTTAACTCAAACAACTCATTCGCAGTTCTGCTATTCACTGAAAATGTATTATAATTTCACCGATACAGGTGTAAGTAAATATATTTATTACTTTTATATAATTTCTTATTTAAATGTATACGTAGGATAAGCCTAAGTCTAAAGTTATTATTTAAAATAATGCCATTATCCGCCGCTTAACCATGGCTCAGATTAACCCCGCCCAATCACTTGAATTTCTTGATTTGAAAACCCTACTTAAAAGGTTCTCAGCTAAGTAACGTCATTTTATTTTACTCTGTCAACATAATATCTAGGGGACAATGTCACACAGATCATCCTAGCCCCAAACTAAGCAAAGCTTGTACTATGGGTACCTGGTGACTATATACATTACTTATATAGATAGATAAACTTATATACATAGAAAACATCCATGATTCAGAAACAAATATTCGTGCTCATCACACAAATATTTGCACTTACCGGGATTCGAACCCAGGACCACCTGCTTCGTAGGCAGGATCACTACCAACTAGGCTACGGTTTCTGGGACTGGTATAGAGCCTGACCAAATTAATCGACTAAATCGGATGATGTGTCAATTCAATACTTTTTTTTTCTCATAGTTGACGGCATGGGGCTCAGTGTTGAAGGCATAGAGTTTCTAGTTCAATCCCCAAACAGGTCAACTTCTTTTTAGCAATAAAGTCCGCAAAGACGCTCAACTTGGGGAGTAAGCTAGTGAATACACACACAGAACAAATAATCATGCTCATCATGAAAAGATTTGTCCTGGGTGGGGCTCAAACTCACGGCCTCTGGCTTAACACTCACTCATAAAAACGGTTTTTATTCACATAGACTTATAATTAATACGTGACTTATATTTGATCATCATCATCATATCAGCCGATAGACGCCCACTGCTGTACAAAGGCTTCTCCCAAAGATCTCTACAACTGCCGGTCTTGCGCTATCCGCATATAGCGCCGACCCCCACAAAATCATCGGTTCATCTTGTAGGAGGACCGCCCACGCTGCGTCTTCCGATTCGTTTTCCGAGAACCTTTCTGCCCCAGCGGCCGTCGGTCCTGAGAGCTATGTGTCCTGCCCACTACCACTTCAGCTTGGCAATTCTTCAGGCTATGTCGGTTACTTTTGTTCGCCTGATATTTGATCATACGGAATTATAATTTAATTTATGATATAATGAATTTACTGTCAAACACTAACACAACACAGGGCATTCACAAGATAAGATATAGCTGCCTACTTTATACAGAACTTCTATTTCAATCCTTTAACCTTCTTTTAATGCGCAGGTGCGTTGTAACTTAACATGGTAACCGAACGTACATATGCCATCATATTCATGTATGTTTTTGTATTGTTCCAGTCGACTAAACCGGAAGCACCAGCTGTCTGCAGCAGCTGTAATGCAGTGATTCAAGGCAGAGTGAGTATCTTTTTATCAACATATAAATAACAATAAAAGAGCAGCCCGACTGGGGAAGTACCTCCACCATACAGAAGACATTCCTTAATAATAACATTAATCATTTTAATGTTGTGTTTCTGAGAGTGAGTAACGTCGCCAGAGCTCATCGGGGTGGGGTAAGGGTCGGCAACACTTGTTTGCTGACTCTTTTAAAGGCCGGCAACGCACCCGTGACTCCTCTGGTGTTGCGAGTGTACATGGGCGACGGTGATCACTTACCATCAGGTGACTCGCTTGCTCATTTGTCGCCCTATGCCATAAAAAATAACTTATGGGCCACACAAATAGTTGTCCAGTGCAGGACTTAACCCCAAAACCAAGCAAAGCTTAACGACTGTATCACACGTGCAGTTCAATGTGTGGAACAATTTCTATCATAAACTCACGACCGATAATCATAATTCATAAACTCATTTAACCCCAGTGTATTATTGAAGATATTATAACAACAAAATGAAATATTTGTGCACTCGACACTACTTTTATCATGTTCAACGATCGATAAGTCCGCATCGAGTATGAATAATAAATTAATAATAAACTGTTTATCGATGATAATTGATAACGCCGAAATCCATGTGACGGATGCGGTCGCAATACATATATTGTACATATATATCACATCGAGGTGCTTATAGTTAAAATAGGTGTGCCTAGCGGTTTTACCCGTCAAACTTAATAAGTTATAGCCTATGTGTGCTCTTTATCATGTCAGCCGAATGACGTCCACTGCTGGAAAAGGCTACCCTAAAAGATTTCCACAATAGAGATGAGTCCATCATGTGGAGGGATATGCCATAACAATCAAAATACAAAATCAATATGTAGTGTTAATTCCGCTAATTGTCACCAGTACGATACCCAACACGTGTTTCAGTCCTCCACGGACCATTCTCAAGGGTTGCTTACTCGTCGAGTGCTCGAAGGAGACTGGTCAGTCAGTCTCCTTCGAGAACTCGACGAGCAATCAGCGGAATTAACACTACATATTGATTTTGTATTTTGATTGTTATGGATTTCCGCAAAGTAACGCCTGATTCCATTGCTTATGCCATAATAGTCATGCTTGGCAGACGGGTTGGCGACCGCAGTATGATGGTCATAGTACACAGAGAGACGCTGCTGCCCGTTCTCTGGGAGATATGCTCTCGGCTCATATACATAATACACCTCATTAAATATGCTACCACCGGATTCAAAGCACCCCAAAAGAGAAGATCCAGCGAAAAAACTCAACGGGTAGACATTAAACAACAGTTGTTATGAACCATTCTGAGGTTAAGGTAGCCCACACGATAAAGAAAAAAGAAACTTGTGGGGCAGTCTGTGGGGACTGCCTATAGAAGTGAAAACAATTTTTTTTATTTCTTAAGCTCTGAAAGTAGTATTTATTTGATCCGAGTAGCGAGTGGAAGATGCTACTTCCCACCTTTGGACGGTAAAGTCTCATAGTAATTGCTTCCCTCGCTCAGAAGGGAATAAATTTTAAAAAATAGAACTAGATTTGGTTAGGCACTCAGCTGTAAATAATAATTTATATATATAAAAAAAAGCTAAAGCTTGAGAACGGCTAAACGGATTTATCTTATCTTGGTATTGAAATGTTCGTGGAGATCTAGGGAACGTTTAAAAAGTGAGAAAATTCGAATAATTGCCGGGAAACCCCTAAAAACAGCCCTTTTCTTTTTCCCATATAAACGTTTTCTAAAACAAAAGTTTAGGTCTTTTATTTATCGATTGAGGCAGTACGAAGTCTGCCGGGTCACCTAGTCTAACATAATTAAGAAAAACAAGTGCACAACGCCGCTAAAGAAGTTTTAATTTAAAAAAAAACCGGCCAAGTGCGAGTCCTACTCGCCCATGAAGGGTTCCGTAGCAGCAAGAATTTCAATTGATTAAATGAAAGGTAAATTGCGGTTTACGATTTATGACGTCTTAAAAAAAAATAATTACTAGATTTGCTTCAAACCAATTTTAGTTGTTAGTTTGCATGGTTATGTACATCATATATTTTTTTAGTTTTATCATTTCCTTATTTTAGAAGTTACAGGGGAGAGGGGACACTTATTTTACCAGTTTGGAAGTGTCTCTCGCTCAAACTATTCTTTAGAAAAAAAAATGATATTAGAAACCTCAATATCATTTTTGAAGACCTATCTATGATACCCCACAAGTATGGGTATGATGCAAAAAATAATTTTGAGTTTTATTATTATTATTATTACTTCTATGTATGGGGGAACCCCCAAAATTATTGTTATTTTTTATATCGTTGCGTGAAAATCTTAATGCGGTTCACATAACTCATCAACGTACCAAGTTTCAATAGTACAGCTCTCATAGTTCCGGAAAAAGTGGCTGTGCCATACGGACGGACAGACAGACAGACATGACGCATCTATAAGGGTTCCGGTTTTTGCCATTTGGCTACGGAACCCTAAAAACAATGTCACAGTATACCGTTAAGTATAAAAATTTGCATAACAAGATTCGTAACGACTCTCTGTTGTTACATAATTGTGAAGTAAAACAAATTAACAATGAGCGTTTGTTTATGTCGAGGTCAAGGCAACGGAGATGCGTCAACGCGGGTACTTACGAGACACAGAATCAGCAATAACGACTAAGTACAACCACAGAAGGAACGGCTAAAATTGGATTAATCCACTCAAAAACAATTATCAGCGCATAAAATTAAAAAAAGACCGGCCAACTGCGAGTCGGATTCGGCCATGAAGGGTTCCGCAGCAGCAAGTATTTCAGTTGAATAAAAGCATAAAAAAAACTACTTACTAGATCTCGTTCAAACCAATTTTCGTTGTTAGTTTACATGGTCATGGACATCATATATTTTATTTAGTTTTATCATTCTCTTATTTTAGAAGTTACATGGGGGGGGGGGGGGAGGACACTCATTTTACCACTTTGGAAGTGTCTCTCGCGCAAACTATTCAGTTTAGAAAAAAATAATATTAGAAACTTCAATATCATTTTTGAAGACCTATCCATAGACACATGTATGGGTATGATGAAAAAAACATTTTTGAGTTTCAGTTCTATGTATGTATTTTTGTGTGAAAATCTTAATGCGGTTCACAGAATACATCTACGTACCAAGTTTCAACAGTACACAGCTCTTATAGTTCCGGAAAAAAGTAGATGTGACATACGGACGGACAGACAGACAGATAGACATGACGAATCTATAAGGGTTCCGTTTTTTGCCATTTGGCTACGGAACCCTAAAAACCGCATCAAAATCTGTCAATCCATTGAGAGCTTCGATGTCACAAACGAACACACATAGACAGACAGACATCGACGTCCCACTTATAGCACCCCTCTTTTTGCATCGTGGGTTAAATATACAGTACCGGTTGGAGTTGGGACAAGATGCAGAATCCAAAAAGGTTTTACACATAGTTTAAAAATGATAGTCATAATTCTTGATAGCAAAAAATAATGGTTTAAGACCGCCACAATTAATAATATAATAATAATATCTTGGCACATTATTTACACACGGCCATCTGATCCCAAAATAAGCAGAGCTTGTACTATGGATACCAGATATCTGATATACTCCATATATTATTTTTCTTTTGTAAAAACATACTTATATAGATAATTACCCCCAGACTCAGGACAAACCGACATGTTCATGCACACAAATATGTGTCCTCGGTGGGAATCGAACCCAAGACCAGCGGCGTTGAAGGCAAGCATTGACTAACCACACTTACCTAGTGCATATTAAATAACAGCATCTCAGTGAAAACATATTTATAAAATATACAGTACCGGCTAGAGTTAGAACAAGACACAATGATAAATCAATATGTCAGATACATAATAATGTCATGTCATAAGTTAAGAAAAGATGGAATGGTTTTGCGACCGCCGCAAATGTCATAGTTCGTTGCCACCAACAAAAAAGACATACCTAAGTATAAACATTATTGGTTTAAAAAAAAGACAGTCTAGCCCTATTGTAAAAGCCATAAATAAAATAAATATAAAATTAAAAAGGTTTTCATTCATGTAGACTTTAAAAAAGCGCTTGTAAATAGTCAGAACATGTTTGTAGTAATATAGTTGTATACATTATTATTTCTAGTAACATAGATATTTAGGTACACATTGTATGAAAAGATATATAAAATTTATTTTATTATAGCGTTGATATTTAGCTAGCTCGTATCAAGTTATTGTCAAGAGATTATGTTTAATTATCTAGTTTAAGTCTAATATTTTTAATACATATTGTCAATGGTTCTGTCTATATTAAGGTATTATTATTATGACGGACCTTGTGTTAATAACGACGGTCGCGCTTTAATGCTACCACCGGATCCAATGCGCCCCAACTGAGAAGACCCAGCGAAACAAACTCAGTGGGTTCATCTACTACCGGTTTCAACACGACCCAGTTGAGACGGTCCGGCGAAACATACTCAAGCGGGCATGAACACGGGATATGGTTCAATTAGAGTAAGTAATTATTTAGTTGGCAAACACAATATATGCTCGATCGGTTGTCATAAGAGCATAAGCTCAGACTCTGTCGAGTGCTTCCTCCTCTACCACGCGATGGACCCGGTTTCCGCACGGAGAATCCATGAAATGATAAGAATTAGGTCTTCTACTAAGCACCTTGGTGACAAAAAGGCAGTACAGTACATGTATTCTGCCATAGGTGACTGTAGCGCTGATTTTCCACTGTGGCCAACAGCCATTCCAAATATATATGACCGTGTAACAAAACATAATAAATTCTATTTAGATAACTTTATACCGAGCAGAATCCTTAAACTATATTGTGTACAATAAAACAAGATATAATAATTAATATTATGTTATTATAACATATACCACACACGAATTTAGGTTAATCCTGTCACGATGCATCAACAGAACATTGAATTACTTGGCACACACCGAGTGGAAATAATTTATTTAATTCAACAAAACCGCAATAATTGGAACGAAGTTCCTTATCGCGCGTTGTGAAAGGGGGCTAGACGGAGAAAATTCTTACGAAAAGTTGTCACGACACTTTTTGCAGCTGTGCTGCGTGCGCATGTTTCTCTGTCTGTCTCTCTCTCTCTCTCTCTTATAGAAAGCAAGCCAGATATTTTCATTTCTATTTCGCATTGAACAGTGTGGTGTCGCGACGATTATTTTTGTTAAGTGTATACAGGTTTTTTGTACATAATAAATAATAAGAAATAACTTCGTTCCATCCGGGTGTCCCTTGACACCTCTCAAGTTTTTTTAAGTAAATGAGATTTTGCTTCATAAGCTATAGACTAGGCACTGTGCTGTACGGTGAAGGCATAGAATATTATCTCCCAATCTCTTCCTATGGGTAGAAATCTTCCGACGGAAACCTATCAGAGAACGGGCAGCAGCGCTTTTCTGTGTACTATAACCATCACACTGCGATCGCCAACCCGTCCGCCAAACGTGAGAATTATGGCATATCCCCCATTCTTTGGGGAGGCTTTTGTCCAGCAGTGGACGTACTTTGGCTGATATGATGATGATAATAGGCACTAAATACGTACTCCTTATTGTATTCGTTTTAGACATCGAAAAGTACTATAAGAAACAGAACATAAAACTATAGAGTACAGCAAAAGATGTCGATAAGATCAGAGAAGACACTTTTATATAAAATGTGGAGGAAGTTAAAGTAACAAAATATACAGCTGGGAAAAACCAAGAAGAACATAAATATATCAATCAGGAAAGACAATGACATGACGTATAAATAAATGTAAGTGATTGCCTCATTGGCCTAGCGGTAGCGTCTTCAACCGGAGATAACGAGGTTCTGGGTACAAATCCGGGGTCGGGCCGAAAGTGTTTTTCGAAAAATTTCTTAGTAGGTATCAGCCTATATGTTGTTATTTAAAATGTCGTAATGAACTAAATATAAAATGTTACTTAACAAACAATCCACACAATGTCTGGTCTTTGTGTTATGACTGGAAGTTAGCGGTGTTACACCCCCGTGCCTCGGAGAGCACGTAAACCTGTCGGTCCTATTCCTGACCTCTATCCGGTCGTATCGCTAGTCGTCCCATCGGATCAGGAAAGAAGCACGGAGACGCTTAGAAATTAAACCACTTTGGCGGTCACCTATTTACGGACTGACCACGAGCCTAGTTGCTAAACCTCGCCGATCGCTTACGGACCGGTGGGAACATCTAGCTATGAGCCTCCGACCGAACTCACAACAATCATCATCATATCGGGCATAGACAAAAGCCTCCCCAAAGATCTCCACAATTGCCGGTCTTGCGCTATTCGCAACCAGTGTTTTCCAACTCATAACAATGGCTAACTAGTTAAAATTATAATGTGGCGAAGGTCAAGGTGGTACGTTGCAACGCAGCAGTGGAATTTTTGGCAGCCAACGAGTGATAATTCTGGAGAGAATTTTCACAAAACGGTTAGAAAAGCTGTTTCTTAAAATTAATTATTTAAAAAAATCTCTAGATTGTTGGGAAGTAGCAAGAAACAAAAGCAACGAAGGTAGAACATTGTTTAAATCATCTGAATAAATAACAAAGGTTTGCCTTAACCTTATAATATCCGTGTACCTACCTGAAGATCCATATGTACCTAGAAATAATTAGTTGAATCATTACTACAAACATGTTCTGACTATTTACAATCGCTTTTTTAATGTCTACGTGAAAAAACCCTTTTTTATTTAATTTATTAAAAATGCGAAATTTGAGAAAATGGACGTATGGATGTTTGACGTTCTTTCAGGCAAAAACTACGCAAATAGTATACAACATGTAACTTGCCAGTTTTTAGCTCTGCCTACAACATTAATTAGTTAATGTAATCAATAATTGTTAAGTTTTTGTGTAGTATTTTAGTTAGTTACATTTGTGTTTACATTTATTTTATGCATGCTTTGTCACAAGACGACACGCATTTGTAAATCTTTGAATTTCTCATATAAGTGAACTGTAATTGTTCTTTTGAGAATAAATGTTCTTTAAACCTAAACCTAACTTAATTAACGCACATCCTGAAAATAGTTTGTTCAAAATCATTTACTGACTCGATTTTTTCATTTTTAATATAGGTGAATTTTAATTCCAAAATAATTAAAACTACGGAAATTATTGTCATATTATTTTTGCGGGCAGGAGGGTAGTGCAAATAGCATCCCATCATGATTATACTGACAATTAGCGGAATAAACACTACATATCGACTGTGTATTTTGATCGTAATCACCATACAAATAAACTGTGAACTCAATGAAAGCGCAAACAGAAAAGTATCAAGATAACAACACCGCTATAAATAGCCGAGCCACGTGGTGAGCAAAATCTTGAGCCTGTTCGAAATAGCCACGTTACGCAATGTTAGGTAAACAAAGAGAATGTTAGTATTATGATAGAAATAGATGATACGTATGAAATTTCATTTTATTTTCGCATCAAGGTAAATCGATAAATGAATGCTTTGGTATTATTTTTATAAGCGTCACTGAAGTGCTGCATATATTTAAATTTCAATTTATTTATTGCTTTCATGGGTTTTACATAGGTATTTTAGATTAAAATACAGTACCAAACATGAACCCTGTAAGGGCACTGCAACATTACAATATACTTACGAATATTTTTTGACAACCAAACTTCACATGTTTAACTTAAATTAAAATGAATACAATAAATAGCATTGAGAATAAAGTGTGTTTCTCTTTTTAATAATAATAATATCTTGATTATATACATATAGCCAACATATAGCCTATTATTCACACACGGCCATCTGATCCCAAACTCAGCAGAGCTTGTTATATGGAAACCAGATAGCTGATATACTACATATACTACTCTTCTTTTGTAAATAAATACTTATATAGATAACTAGCTGTGCCCCGCGGTTTTACCCGCATTAAACTTTATAAATTATAGCCTATATGTTAATCTAGGGTATTAGCTAACTCCATACCAAATTTAATTTAAATTCCGTTTAGACGTGAAGAAGTAACAAACACTCACACAGTCACACACCCACAAACTTTCGCCTTTATAATATTAGTGTGATTACACCCAGACTCTTGACGAACAGATATGTTCATACACACAAATATCTGTCCTGGCCATGTGTGAATAATGTCACAGGATATTATTAATTAGCAGCATGCAGCAAAAGCACAGATACACACTTCACATACCTAGGTATTTCTAATTCATTTCTCTTTTCTTAGTTGATTAAAAGAATAGCCTATTGTTTTATATTCTAGATTCTTCTTTTCTTTCTGTAGTTACTTATTGTGAGATTTAAGTCTTACCTAGTCATGTCTGACACGGAATCTGCGGTTAATATGGGGTTTTTATAATTCTAAACCGCATGCTATGTATCGATTTTCCAACTTTAGCTAGTAAGTTCAGTGTCGGCCAAACCACAAGAATTTTTAACGAGCTAACAATTATAATGATATTACTAGAAGCATCTTTTTTGGCTTAGAAAATATCTATAGTATCAATGTAGCTACTATTTTCTTTTATTAAAATTATTGTGTATTTTACCTTCATCATATCAGCCGGAATTTGTATACATACATATTATAGATGAATTACACCAAGACACAGAACAAATATCATGTTCATCACACAAAGATATGTCCTGAGGCTGGACCGCCTAAGTCGCCGAACATCGATTTCTTTAATGGCGTTCAAATAAATAAAGGTTAAAAATGACATAATCAATCGTTAAATCGGCTTCAACGTTGACCATCAATTCCGGACCATTTATAGCGACTTAGCCGGAAGAGCCCCAGGGGCTCTATCGGCTAAGTCGCCGAACATCGATTTCTAAAATGGCGTTCAAATAAATAAAGGTTATAAATGACTTAATCAATCGTTCAATCGGCTTCCATGAGCACTTGTGACATCATAAATGGTCCAGAATCGATTGTCAACGTTGAAGCCGATTTAACGATTGATTAAGTAATTTTAAACCTTTGTTTATTTGAACGCCATTTAAGAAATCGATGTTCGGCGACTTAGCCGGTAGAGCCCCTGGGTGGGGATTGAACCCATAACCACTGGCTTAGACTAACAGGCCAGTCAAATATAAGCATATGTTAAACTCCCGTCTTCTCCTTCAACAGATAGTGACAGCGCTGAACAAGAAATGGCATCCCGAACACTTTACGTGTAACACGTGTCACAAGCCCATCGACGGAGCCAAGTTCCACCAGCACGACGGCGGAGTCCACTGCGTGCCTTGCTTCGCCTCACACCACAGCCCAAGGTGCCACGGGTGCGGGGAACCCATCACCGATGTAAGTAACACCCAGTTTACTAACACAATCATAGACTCGTAACCATTCTTGATTAAAAAAGGATTTTTATACTATTCGCTCGGGGATGAAAAGGGGTTGCAAAGTTTGTATGGGATAACGTGTTTTATTGGTCTAAACAACTTCAAACTTGCCATTTAAGGTTTAAGACATTTATTTTCTCAAACGATTACAAAAATCACTTGCAAAGAAAATACAATAGAACTTTAAAGTACATGCTTTTTCATATTGGCACAGCGAATATAATTTGATAACAATGATATTCATATTTTTTTAAAGATTTAATAAAACATGTTTTTATCGCTTTTTAATATTCATCCCCTAAAATGATGAATGGGTATTGCAAAATATTTTACAGCAGATTTATTTGTAAATCGATATTAAAACTTGCAATCGATCATTAACTAATACTAAGATTGACCTCGTAAGGGGTTAAAGAAGGGGATGAAAGTTTATAACAACTTGATGAAATGTAAAAATTGATACGAAGTGTTTTTGTTGCGCCCGGAGGTATTAATATGGTCATACTCAATTATTGCAGAAGGTAATACAAATATAGTAATTAAGAGCAGCTATTCCATTAATACAAATGGGCTGTAACTGAATAGAATACTAACCTACCTATACCCATTAACCCATACATTGTGGAAACCAATTAATTATATGGCCCTACGTCACAGCACGTATAATTGTAGCCACAGTTACAAAGTGCTGTTTACTCATTTACCAAGAAAAGGGAAATACGTTTTCATTTCTTTAACAAAACAATTAATAATAACACATCATCAATTTATTACAAAAAGCAACAATTTTAAACACGTGCCGTATCACTAGAAGTTTTTTAACATCTTCCACTATTTCATCATTCACAATCTAACTTGTCATGCTTGACCATGGTCCATGTGGCAAGTAATTAACCCCTACAAAAGAGAGAATTAAAAAAAAAAATATCCTGGGACATTATTTACACACGGCCATGCGATCCCAAACTAAGCAGAGCTTGTACTATGGAAACCAGATAACTGATAAACTACATGTATTACTTTTCTTTTGTAAAAACATACTTATATAGATAATTACACCTAGACTCAGGACAATAAGACATGTTCATGCACACAAATATCTGTCCTAGGTCTCAGTCTGGGTCGAAGCCTTTAAGTCTTGTGCCTTATGATTAGAAGTAGTTTTTTTTAAACTTGTTTAGTGATAATTAAGAATTGGTTATAGTTATATTTACTTAAATTTTGTTAAAGCTGTGATATGCGATGCTCGGTAATGTCCGTTCATCGTATTATGTACTTGGTGAGTTGTTATTTTGTAGCGATAATTTAGTGTCATATTGTATTAGGACGACATTGTCATGTTATTTGTGTAAAATCCCAATAAACATATAAAAAATATATATTTGTCCTGGGTGGGAATCGAAACCACGACCTGTGACGTTAAAGGCAATCATTTACCAACCACGGGAACCGGCCCGCCGGGGCCGACAGTTTAATGTTCTCTTCGCAGCACGGACATGAGCAAAAATTTAACCACTTCGGCGGTCACCTATGAATGGACTCACCGCTGCATGCATTGCTTAACCAATCCTTCGTTTTTGAATTACTGAGGATCACTGGAATAAAGTAGCTAAGCCCTAAATTGCCGGTCACCGTAGCCTAGTTTGTAGTGCTCCTGCCTACGAAGCTGGTGGTCCTGGGTTCGAATCCCGGTAAGTGCAAATATTTGCGTGATGAGCACGAATATTTGTTTCTGAGTTATGGATGTTTTCTATGCATTTATGTATTTATCTATCTATATAAGTATGTATATCGTCGCCTGGTACCCATAGTACAAGCTTTGCTTAGTTTTGGGCCTTCGTTGATCTGTGTGACATCGTCCCTAGATATTATTATTATTATTAAATAAGTTCGTGTTATTCACCGTCGGTAAAGGCCAAGAATAAAATAATGAACACTACGTTAATAATTCTACACTCAAGTTTATGAGTTAAACAGAACAAATAGAATAATCATAATAAAATCGAAGACGTGTTAGAGTAGACAGCCTTCTAATCTAACCTTATTTTGAAAGCCATAAGGGTGATTTCATAGTGCCAATGTATCGACTGACTGTACAATCTATGGACACGTTTCCTCTGAACAAATAGTTTGTAGAATACTCATGGCGTGAGTAACAGTAATATTTGGGATAGCAAGAGAATTGTCATTAGTGACGTCAGAACGTGTGCAAAAATAAGTAAAAAAACTAGAAGTAAGAAAAAATCAGAACACTGGCTGCAATGGTCGTGTAATTTACGACGGTCACC
Organism: Pseudoips prasinana; assembly: GCA_951640165.1. NCBI lineage: Eukaryota > Metazoa > Arthropoda > Insecta > Lepidoptera > Nolidae > Pseudoips > Pseudoips prasinana. Next base: position 6,707,074 of record OX621259.1, on the reverse strand, counting down.
GTAGCCTAGTTGGTAGTGCTCCTGCCTACGAAGTAAGGTAAGGTAAGTGCAAATATTTGTGTGATGAGCACGAGAATATTTGTTTCTGAGTCATGGATGTTTTCTATGTATTCAACTATTTATCTATCTATATAAGTATGTATATTGTCACCTGGTACCCATAGTACAAGCTTTGCTTAGTTTGGGGCTAGGATGATCTGTGTGACATTGTCCCTAGATATTAAAAAAAAAAAAAAAAATTGAGCTGATGTTTATTAACATGCCATTTTTGAAGAGGAACTTATCAAGCACAGTTCTGTTTTGAAAATGCGATGTAACGTAAAAACGACAGTAAAAAGGGACAATCATATTCATTCGACTGACGGGCCTGTTGGCGTAGTTGGCTTGCTTTTCACGCTGGAGGTCGTGGGTTCGATTCCCAGCCAGTACAGATTTGTGTGGATGAACATTTCTATTCGTATGTATTTAGAAAAAAAAGTAGTAGATATAGTATATCAGTTATCTGGTTTCATTAGTATATGCTCTGCTTAGTTTAGGATTAGATGGCTGTGTGTAAATAATGTCCCAAGATATTAAATTTAGAAGAACTATGCAGTCAATGCGATACAGACCAATGACCACTTGAACGAACAACAAAACAAAATAATATTGTTATAACACAATAGCAAAAAATATCGATCAATTAGCTTGATTAAAAAGCTAACGGCCAAACACCATTAATTAAAGAGTTCTGTAAACCCACTTAATTCTATGACGTCACTGTGCACCACAAATGGCGGGTTTGTGGGCTCGCCACTCGCCCACTCCTCCACACATATAGACATACATCGTTGTAAAACAAAAACCCATAAAATTATGCAGAAGAAGTCAATTTTATGGCATCATTTTTCATTCATATGTACGTATTTGCGTTGTTACAGTCTACAAGATAGGATGTGATTCACGCGATCAAAAATGGTGAAATTATGTGTTACGAATTTGATTAACTTAGATATATTTTATACTAGCTGTGCCCCGCGGTTTTACCCGCGTTAATCATTATAAATTATAGCCTACGTGTTAATCCAGGGTGTCAACTAACTCCGTACCACGTTTTATTAAAATCGCTCCAAACATTTAGTCGTAATAAGTAATAAATTCTATAATAAACTCCCAAATTTCACCTTTATAATATTAGGTCTTTACCTATGAAATTGCCGTTCTGCAGTACTGGCCATTTCAAATCAAAATAATTTTTGTTTGGCTAAGAATTCTAATTTCAAATTAATTTTATTTTAAAAACATGGATTCTTTTTTCCAAAAGTAGTCATTTCTTTATTGATTAGTGTTACATTTTCATCGCATTTCAATCTTTTTCGTCATCATGGATACGTTAAAAATTCGAGTAATTATGGAATATGAGTACCGTCGTGGCAGCAACGCGGCACAAGCGGCACGCAACATCAACGACGTTTACGGAGCTAACACTACAAACCAACGCACCACCTGTTATTGGTTTGCTCGCTTCCGTTCTGGAAATTTCGACCTGAAAAATGAACCTCGCGGTCGTCCGAAGACTTTGGTCGACAATGACGAATTAAAGGCGGTTGTGGAAGCTGATGATACACAATCTACGGCTGAATTAGCAGCAGCTTTCGACGTTAGCGTCAAAACAATATTGGTCCATTTGCGTCAAATTGGCAAGGTAAAAAAGCTTGACAAATGGGTGCCCCACGAACTCAATGATCGCCAGCGCGAAGTACGCGTCGAGACGTGCCTTGCACTGCTCAACAGACACACAAATGAAGGAATTTTGAACCGCATTGTTACCTGCGATGAAAAATGGATTCTGTTTGATAACCGCAAGCGCTCAGCAAGTTGGTTGGATCCTGGTTCAGCACCTAAACAATGCCCTAAACGAAAACTTACCCCTAGAAAAGTGACGGTCACTGTTTGGTGGTCTAGCGCCGGTGTGATTCATCACAGCTTCTTACCAAACGGGGTGAGCATTACTGCAGATGTGTACTGTGAAGAACTGAGCACAATGATGGAGAAGCTGGCGCATCTCCAACCAGCATTGGTCAATCGCTCGTCTCCGCTGCTCCTGCACGACAACGCGCGACCTCATACTGCACAGCAGACGGTCTCCAAGTTGCAAGAACTGGGGTTGGAAGCTCTCCGTCATCCGCCCTACTCACCAGACCTTGCGCCTACAGACTACTACTTTTTCCAGAATTTGGATAACTTCTTGGCGGGAAAAAAATTCAATACCCGAGAGGCAGTACAAAATGCCTTTGAAGAATTTGTTGCCTCCCGTCCAGCTGATTTCTTTAAGAAGGGCATCAATAAACTGCCACTGCGATGGCAAAGATGCATTGATTGCATGGGTGATTACTTCGATTAATACAAATAAAAAAATTCATGAAAAAAATTCGTTTAAATTTTTTCATACAAAACGGCAATTTCATAGGTAAAGACCTATTATTAGTGTGATTCCGTATTTAATGGGCCAAACGGATTGCTGTTACTATTCTGTCTGTCTGGGCATTTAGGAAGGATGAATGAAGGAAAAGAATGGTACAACCGGAAGGGAAAGCCTTCGTCCAAAATTTCTTGGGCCAAATCGGAGATGTTCTCATGAAAGACCAGTGTTATGTACCAATGAAACTAAACAAATATATTTTTTAATCTTGAATCTTGTAGCAAATAGGAACAACTTCCGTGCGTTTAAGCGCTTTGGCCATACCTACTATTGGCTAAAACTAAATATATCGGTCACTTAGGACCCTTAAATAATTGATCCTCGGTGCTTTTGCAGCTGGCTTCTTTAGTTGCAATTCTCTAGTTTTATGAGGCCATAGCGTCTTTACATCATTCTGTCTCCTGCTTAGCTCTGGAGGGATGTGGAACTATTCATTTTCAAACTCCTCCTTTATTATTTCTGATTAAACTCGTTGCGGGATCCAAGACAGTTAAAGCGATTCTCCGGGACATGCATGAGCCTCACTGCTCAGTGTCATTTCATTGTGTTGATCCTGGCTTACAGGAGTTGCAGTGGTGGTTAAGAGGGAGGAACTAGTCCCGAAATATTTTTAGTCAACTGATCATTGACTAATTTTACGGGTTTACTAATTCAGTTGTTTACGGGAAGCATTTTGAGTTGATGTCCGAAACGCTGTTAAGTATAAAGTCAACGGCAAAACATTGGATAAAATTGTTTTGCACTACAAAAAACATCCTTATTAATTACGTAGCAAAGAGTGTCTATGTCAAGAGTTTCACTTATTGAATAATCGCCTCTAAATGCAATGATTGTAATACCATTGAAAATCCATTAAATTTGTGATGTTATTAGGGCTCTATTTTCAAACGACTCGTAAAGATTAAAAGGTCATTTAAAATGATACACAGCTTTTAGCAACTAATCGGAAATGAGTTGCAAAAAATATGGGCCAGTAGTATTCTGCAAATATTGTAATGTCGACAGATGATTCCGCGGTGGGTTCATATTGTAAAGGTTAAGTGAGTTGTGCGTTTACTATCAAGTTGGACGAATGCAGGATAGTATAGCTAAATCTACAGCGTCATATCTTCTTTTTGGAACGAAGTTCCTTATCGCGCGTTGTGAAAGGGGGCTAGACGGAAAAAAATCTTACGAAAAGTTGTCACGACACTTTTTGCAGCTGTGTGGCGTGCGCATGTTTCTCTGTCTGTGTCTCTCTCTCTCTCTCTCTCTCTTATAGAAAGCAAGCCAGATATTTTCATTTCTATTTCGCATTGAACAGTGTGGTGTCGCGACAATTATTTTTGTTGAGTGTATACAGGATTTTTGTACATAATAAATAATAAGAAATTACTTCGTTCCATGGGGGTGTCCCTTGACACCTCTAAAGTTTTTTTATCAAGACTGGGGGAATGCCTATGCATGCCATACCTATGTGGGACTCCCACTCACTAAACCTAACCTAACTTTTCTTGACACATGGTGGGTGAAGCCCCGGAAACGCGGGTATCCTGGTGCCCACGTTTTGCGCCATGAGCCAAGTGGGACACGTGCTCTGTGGCTTTGGTTTTCTTTCCGCATGGACTTGCTGTGCTACAAAAAGATTCTGCTATCTTTTCGGAGTTGCTTGCAAGTAGCGGCGGTAGAGTAAACTTTCCTTACTGCCACCGGCACCGCAGGCCCGAAGGGGGAGTTAGGCTATGCGGCTGCCGACGTCTCTATAACCTGCGAGAGGAATTAACTCTCTCCAGATCTCACTTGGCGGACAGCGTGATATATAATTTATATTGTCAAATGCTGGATCGCTACCGTATTAAAAACAAGGTTTACAGATCATTGCATCCTGTTAAGTGAGTTCGGCGTTAAAGCAGTGCATTCACACACAAGATAGAGAGCTAGGGCACAGCGTTCATTCGCTCAAAGAGCAAACCTACTGGGGAAGTACCTCCACCTTACAGCAGTCATTCCTTAATAATAACAGTAATAATTTTAATGTTGTGTTTCTGCGCGTGAGTAAGGTCGCCAGAGGTCATCGGGGTGGGGGGAAGGGTCAGTAACACTTGTTTGCTGACTCTTAAAGGCCGGCAACGCACCCGTGACTCCTTCGGTGTTGCGAGTGTACATGGGCGGTGGTGATCACATACCATCAGGTGCCACCACTTGCTCGTTTGTCGTGTCGTGTGATTTTATACCCTTGTATAAATCAAATCAAAGATATCAAGTATGTATCCTCCAATGCTCGTATTAAGGAATACGAGCATTGGAGGATACATACTTGATATCTTTGATTTGATTTATACAAGGGTATAAAATCACAGTTCACACAGCTTTATTTCAAGGTTATGAGAGTAAGTTGTCGAAGCGAAGTTGTCCCCTGGGTTAGACTCAACGATCATTCATTTCATTTCATTTATTAATTCGTTAACAAATACATTGTGTCCGAAATACAATACAGAATAGGCCAGCTGATACCTACTTCATACTTTATATAAACCCATTAGCACACAATTAGATGGCGGATTACACAAAAAGATAACCAGTTACATACAGAGTAAGTGACTCATCTGTACCGATACGTCATTAAACTGATTTATTTAACCTTGGGCATAAAATAAATGACTATCACCATCTTGTAAGCCTTACGATGTTCACTATTATAAACAACGGCCTCCCCAAAAGATTCCCACAATAATAATAATATCATGGGACATTTACACACGGTCATCTGATTCCAAACTAAGCAAAGCTTGTACTATGGAAACCAGATAACTGATATACTACATATACTACTTATCTCTTGTAAATACATGCTTATATAGATAATTACACCTAGACTCAGGACAAAAAGACATGTTCATGAGTTAGAGAAGATGGAGTTGTGTCCATCATTTGGAGGGATATGCCATAATCGCCACGCTTGGCAGAAGGTTGGCGATCGCAATGTGATCGTCATAGTAAACAAAGAGACGCTGCTGCCCGTTCTCTCGTAAATAGTCCCATCGGGTTGACTTCTACGCCTCCCCACGGGATAAAATGGGATGGTGATATTCTTTATCTTTTAATCAAATACACACGTGTGGCGCAGCGGCTAACACAATCGCCTCGCCACTTCGTATCGCGGGTTCGAGTCTGGCGCCGGACAACTATTTGCGTGACCCATAAATAGTTGTTCTGAGTCTGGTTGTAATTTGTGTCCGTCTATTATATGTCTATAAAGTATCCCGCAATACAGGAATTAATTTTCCTAATGCGGGCGTTGTCGTTAAAAAAAACTAGGTTTAGTTTCCGTACAGTCCATATTTATACTCTGACTCCGTTGAGAACACTTAACTACTTACCTACTAAGCAAAGCGCACTATTTTATTTATTTATTGTTAAGTTAGCTTAAATGATTTGGTAAGTTGCAAGCTCTATCATCTTCACCATCTACATAATGCCGAATGCTATCACAAAGAACATATAATAATATATTTATGATGATGTGAAGCTGTCGGTCTCTGTTGTAGCTATTAAACAACAGTTGTTAAGCCATGTCAGGGGCTTACTGGGCGGCTTGAACAACTCTGACACTAAGGTAAACATTGCCCATACGATAAGTTACTTTAATCTTGTTAATTTAGCGAAAATGAGTTGGTAAGTAGCACTCTCCATCATTTTCACCATCTACATAAAACAAATCGAATGCTATCACTAAGAAAATAAACAATAATATATTTATGATAACATAAATAATATAAATGTCCATTATAATTGTTAATATATTACCATTATATTCTCGCTTGATTTACGAGTATCTAGGAAGCTTTTTGGAATGATGATGCAATACGTATAAAAGGAATAAGATTGGCCAACGATAAGGTTGGCCAAAGGTTGGTGGGCCTTGTTGGCGTATGACGCTGCAAAATACTACTCAATTATTACAATCTATATGAGTTTAAATTGAATTGTGGCTTCTATGAGTTAGACATACCTATATGTAGGTATCTTAGTTTTTAGCGCTGCCTGTAGCCGATGTGGAATACTAACTTATTTTGAATGGACGTATATAATTACAATATCTTGGGAATTATTTACACACGGCCATGTGATCCCAAACTACGCAGAGCATGTACTATGGAAACCACATAACTGATATACTAAATTTCTTTTGTAAATACATACTTATATAGATAATTACATCCAGACTCAGGACAAACTGACATGTTCATGCAAACAAATATCTGTCCTGGGTGGGAATCGAACCCACGACTTCCGGCGCGAAAAGCAAACATTTGCCAACAGGCCCGTAAATGATTCTGATTCGAATCTACGTGTCCCAAGTTTTGTATTTAATAAAAGGTGAAACATAATATTGTGGCGCCCCCATACAAAATGCTTTAGGTAATTAAAGAGTTTGTATGGGTAGTCGGTCTTATATTTGTATATTTTGTAAATTTATGTTTGGCTGTTCAGTTTCTAAACAAATTCATTTCCGTTCACTATTTATCTTACAGCATGCATAAATAGTTTTCTCCCACACTATTCTGTACTTACTCTTTTTTCAAATATTAAAATCTTTTATACGGTCTGCATAAAAGATAAATAAATTTAGTCAGAGCTAAAATACTTATATAAACCTATTTTAATAAACAAAGTACCGAGTAGGTTTTCGACTAACTTAAAGTTATGTAGGTATTAATAAAAGTAAAAATTCATTATTTAAGCTTTGTGCAAAATATTAACTCGGTTTAAATGCAGTCACAAAGATTGCAAAAGGTATGCTGGGATGGTTTGGGAGACTAGAAAGGATGAATGAAAGAAGATCGACAAAAGAAGCAACTCTCTGTCTGTCTTTCCATCATCACTAACTAATTTCCCTATTAACTTCCGCTAGTCTAGATCGCGATCACACTTTTTGTAACGATCTCGTCACATTCATCATCATCATCATTAGTATTCCAGCTCGCTCCCCAAGTCAAGCGTTCGTAAAGAGGATTTACTTCAAAATTATGTCCTAGATATGTCTTAATTACAGAATATTAGAACGTCAATCATCGATAAAGCAATATCTCAAAAAAATAGCCTAAGGCGACACCATACATCAAAATCAAATGGACAATGTACAAATTGGAGCAATTATTCAATTCAAATTACATGCCATTATTATTAATAAATATTCACTTTCTTTGTAATAGTTACTTAAGTCTTATTAATAAAAATATTAAATAATCAAAAAGATTTTGACATGGTCAAAAGGTTTTTGAATTTTTAATGTTCTGGCAAATTGTTATAAATTAAGGTTACACTGATTATAAAATGATTACTATATACAGCGTTATTGTGTGGCCCGAAGCGTATTCTATGCCTCTGTCTTCTACTATAGATAGTCTGTCAAACAGACTAAGGTTACTCTCCTCGTAGATATACACGGTTACTTTTTTCACTGCACGTGTGGGGCAGCGGCTAAGTCAGTCGCCTCGCCGATTCAATTCCCGCACCGGACAACTATTTGTTTGACCCATAAATAGTTGTTCCGAGTCTGGATGTAATTTATCTCCGTCTATTATTTGTAAAGTTCCCGAGGACACAGGGATTAGATTCCCTACTGCGGGCGTTATCTTTTATTAAAATAAAAAAAAACACCAACAATCTCGGAGGACTAGATGGCTAACACCATAAGCAACAAATTTTGTTCTACAACTTTTGATAATTTGTTAAGATTTTATTTTCATACAAAAATAAGAATAAAATTAATTTCCCGCTTGAATGTTTATTACTCTTCGTGCGTAGCAAAGATTACGTTAACATACCCTTGCGATTTCTTTAGCCGCTAGCGCTAGTCTTCCATCGGGCGTCGGCGAGCCGAGCGGGGCATCTTTTCGTTTAGGAATTAAACATAGACCTCCAAATTTTACGACAGTACAACAAGTAAAAATAAAATAAATAAAAAAGGTTTTTATTCACGTAGACTTTAAAAAAGCGCTTGTAAATAGTCAGAACATGTTTGTAGCAAAACAGTTATTATTTCTAGTTACTTATTACAGATATTTAGTTATTATTTTATCTATCTATATGTCGCCAAACTAGATATAAAATATGAAAATAATCAAATAGCAGAGACTAGTCCTACCTCATTTTTAGGTCTTAAAATAGACAGAGATATGACGTGGAAGTCCCATACTGAGACTATCTGTAAAAGACTAAGCCAGTTCTCGTATGCTCTGTATAACTTGTCCAAGGTAGTAGATCAGGCAACAGCAATCACGGCTTATCATGCTTACGTCACATCTACCTTACGTTACGCAATTATATATTGGGGCAATTCCACGAACAGGGAAATAGTTTTCAGAGCTCAAAAAAGGTGTTTGAGAGCAATATGCGGAATAAAATGCACTGACAGTTGCAAGCCTTTCTTTTTGAGCCTTGGTATTCTTACTATGCCATGTTTATATATCTGCGAGGTGGCCTTATTCGTTAAAAATAACCTTTATTTGTTTGATACATTAAATAGTAAACGACACAAATAAAATACGATTCAGACCGCATAAAAAAACGGTTTATAACAATAACTTTTTAGGTATGGCCCCTAAGATATATAATAAATTACCAACCCCTATTCTTTCCGAAACTGATCTTCTAAAATTTAAAAAGAATTTGTCTAATTTTTTAATACATAAGGCATACTATACAATAACAGAAAACTTATTGGATAAAACATAGTTGACATTTATTTTTCATATTTCCATTGTTTTTATGTTCCGACTTGTGTGTCAATTACGTAATTTAATTGTTATTTAAGGTATATATAAATTATTTAAGGTGACATTGATTTAAGTACATTGTCTTTTTTTTTATAATTTCTGACATTTTGACATAATGATAAGCATGTATTTCTTAATTATGACATTAATTTTGTAGTATTTATTATGGTAATGACATTTCTTTTTATATATTATTTTCTAATTTACTATTAATTATGTCATTACATCTTTAAAAATTGCATGCCCTCACCGGCTAGACATAGTGATCTTCACATTTGTATGACACCATAAAATGTAATAATGTACCTGTGTTTGCAATTAATAAATTGATTTGATTTGATTTGTCGCAGGGATATGATGAAAACAGGGATTTGGCCAAATCCCTAAGAGATTTGATCAAATCACGGAGGATGTTACAATAACAACACGATTTTATCATTTCCCTAAGCAAATCTGGTGATTTGTTAAAAACCTAAACTGATTCAGTGAAATGATAATATAATAATAAAAGCGAAGAAGATATGGTTCGGTAGTTCTATGCTTATTATGCCAAAAAGAAGAGAACATTGAAAAGCAAAGGGAAGATGCTTCACAAAATTTAAAAAGATCTGCTGATAAAATGAAAGAAACTTGTTCGAAGAAATTCAAGGATGTATTAGTTGGTTCCACCGTTTTGGGTGATGTACCAAAAGTAGACTGAGGTCCACTAGATGCAAATATTATTACAGGCATTGTATTCGATATGAAAAACAATTTATTTCAAATTGGTCCTTTAGTTGGCAACATAAGAGATTAGCTTCCTAGCAATGCTCTTCAATTGTCTACAGTTACTTTAACCGATTCAGTTCCATCGACTAAGCTGTGTTTGCGTGAAATTGCACGAATAAATGTGACTGTAAGAAAAATAATGTTCTATGTAAGTAATTCAAGTCGCCACAAATCTGCTACCTACATGTTTTAATAAATGATCATTACAAATAAGCATATCATAGGTTAAGTTTTTCAATTTTTAAAATATGTTTTTTTTTTCAAGTAATTATGTTCTAGTGGTGATTTTTAAGATCAATATTGCATTTTACTACACCTGATTATTATAATTATGTAGGTAATCTTACAAAATAAACGTTTAAAATACCACAGAAAAGTTATTTTGTCATTTCACTGAACCAATTTTGGGATTTGTTCAAATCACTAGATTTCTTTAGTGGGATTTGTCAAATCACCAGATTTGCTTAGGGAAATGATAAAATCGTGTTGTTATTTTAACATCCTCCGTGATTTGATGAAATCCCTTAGGGATTTGGCCAAATCCCTGTTTTTATCATATCCCTGCGACATATATAAGTATGTATAGCGTCGCCTGGTACCCATAGTACAAGCTTTGCTTAGTTTGGGGCTAGGATGATCTGTGTGTCTTACAAAATAAACGTTTAAAATACCACAGAAAAGTTATTTTGTCATTTCACTGAACCAATTTTGGGATTTGTTCAAATCACTAGATTTCTTTAGTGGGATTTGTCAAATCACCAGATTTGCTTAGGGAAATGATAAAATCGTGTTGTTATTTTAACATCCTCCGTGATTTGATGAAATCCCTTAGGGATTTGGCCAAATCCCTGTTTTTATCATATCCCTGCGACATATATTAGATCTTTACCTATGAAATTGCCGTTCTGCAGTACTGGCCATTTCAAATCAAAATAATTTTTGTTTGGCTAAGAATTCTAATTTCAAATTAATTTTATTTTAAAAACATGGATTCTTTTTTCCAAAAGTAGTCATTTCTTTATTGATTAGTGTTACATTTTCATCGCATTTCAATCTTTTTCGTCATCATGGATACGTTAAAAATTCGAGTAATTATGGAATATGAGTACCGTCGTGGCAGCAACGCGGCACAAGCGGCACGCAACATCAACGACGTTTACGGAGCTAACACTACAAACCAACGCACCACCTGTTATTGGTTTGCTCGCTTCCGTTCTGGAAATTTCGACCTGAAAAATGAACCTCGCGGTCGTCCGAAGACTTTGGTCGACAATGACGAATTAAAGGCGGTTGTGGAAGCTGATGATACACAATCTACGGCTGAATTAGCAGCAGCTTTCGACGTTAGCGTCAAAACAATATTGGTCCATTTGCGTCAAATTGGCAAGGTAAAAAAGCTTGACAAATGGGTGCCCCACGAACTCAATGATCGCCAGCGCGAAGTACGCGTCGAGACGTGCCTTGCACTGCTCAACAGACACACAAATGAAGGAATTTTGAACCGCATTGTTACCTGCGATGAAAAATGGATTCTGTTTGATAACCGCAAGCGCTCAGCAAGTTGGTTGGATCCTGGTTCAGCACCTAAACAATGCCCTAAACGAAAACTTACCCCTAGAAAAGTGATGGTCACTGTTTGGTGGTCTAGCGCCGGTGTGATTCATCACAGCTTCTTACCAAACGGGGTGAGCATTACTGCAGATGTGTACTGTGAAGAACTGAGCACAATGATGGAGAAGCTGGCGCATCTCCAACCAGCATTGGTCAATCGCTCGTCTCCGCTGCTCCTGCACGACAACGCGCGACCTCATACTGCACAGCAGACGGTCTCCAAGTTGCAAGAACTGGGGTTGGAAGCTCTCCGTCATCCGCCCTACTCACCAGACCTTGCGCCTACAGACTACTACTTTTTCCAGAATTTGGATAACTTCTTGGCGGGAAAAAAATTCAATACCCGAGAGGCAGTACAAAATGCCTTTGAAGAATTTGTTGCCTCCCGTCCAGCTGATTTCTTTAAGAAGGGCATCAATAAACTGCCACTGCGATGGCAAAGATGCATTGATTGCATGGGTGATTACTTCGATTAATACAAATAAAAAAATTCATGAAAAAAATTCGTTTAAATTTTTTCATACAAAACGGCAATTTCATAGGTAAAGACCTATTATAAGTATGTATAGCGTCGCCTGGTACCCATAGTACAAGCTTTGCTTAGTTTGGGGCTAGGATGATCTGTGTGTCATTGATATTATTGGTTGTCCCTAGATATTATTATTATTATTTAGGTACACGGATTGTTAAAACATTTATACAATTTATTTAATAATAGTAGTGATATTTAGCTAGCTTGTATTAAGTTATTGTCAAGGAGATTATGTTTAGGTTTAATTATTGAAATTTATATTTTACTACAAATTGCAGTAGTAAGTACTTGTAAAATCCATAAGAGTAAAAATAATTTCATCATAAAAGAGTCCACTGCTAGACGAAAGCCTCCCTCAATAATCATCTTGGGAGGTTATGCCATAATCGCCACTCTTGGCAGACGGGTTGGCGACACACAAATATCTGCCCTGGGTGGGAATCGAACCCATGATCTCCGGCATGAAAACAAGCATTTGCCAACCACGCCAACAGGCTCATCATGTCATACTTATGCATATGGTTTTACCTATACTAATATTATAAAGAGGTAACGTTTGTGAGTTTGTGACGTAAGTAAGTAAGGGGTAATCTCTGGATCTATTGAACAGATTCTCAAAATTATTTCACCAATAGAAAGCTACGTTATTGTGGAATGTCATAGGCTACGATTCATCATCATAATTTTTATTAATCCCGAACTTTTAACCCGAAGTATTACGCGGGACAAATGGGTCAAAAATATTTATAACGCGGAACGAAGTCCGCGGGCACTGCTAATTTAAATATATTTTGTTCCAATTAGTTGCAATAAAAATGCAGTCTTGAATGTTTTTCAAAGCAGTAGTTAATAAAGTTAGGTTAACCGATCCCCTGAACTTATAACCTTCGATATTGATCAACAATAAAGCAGACAATACGAACACCCAATTAAACCCAATGGCCGGTTATTGCTCGTCGCGTCAACCCATCTTATCAAACCAGTCCAATAATAAAGTAACTCCACAATGACGTATCATGATAAAGGTTGTCTTTATGAATCACGGCAACCTTCCGTAACCCCTACATGGCGTTGAGTAGCGAAAGTATGTATATTTGTCATGACACACCTACGGACAAGGATGAGTGACCGTTATGGTCATAAGAGATTATTTTTAGTTAGATATAATAATAATAATAATGTCCTCCTAGCCGAATTTCGGCCACGGCGGCCAGTCTCAATAGAGATTAGCGATATGCGCGGGACATATTATAGTGCTCAAGTGTGTGCGCAAACACAGGAGCACTTCCTATTCCATCACTCTCATGATCCGATGGGACGCCTAGCGACACGACCGGAAAGAGGTCAGGTACAGGACCAACGGCTTTACGTGCTCTCCGAGGCACGGGGGTATAACACCGCCAACTCCCAGACTTCGGGCTGATGCTGAGAAATTTTTCTTTTTACAGAAAAGTCCCAAAATCACTTTTGGCCCGACCCGGGATTTGAACCCAGGACCTCGTTTTCTGCGGGTGAACACGCTACCGCTAGACCAATGAGGCAGTCAGATATCAAGTTAGATATAAACTACACTCGTTTGCATATTGCCGTTTACAATAACTGATTTCAAAGTTTACCTACTTCAAATTTTATTTACTACTATTGATTTGAACAAAATGTTTATGGGAGCAGGGAGGATACCGTCTAATTCGCTGATCAGCGTGATCGTAATCGGCGTTCAAATTGATGAAGGTAAAAAATGACTGTGGTATCATAATCACCCCAATTACCGTCTACCGTTACGACCGTCATCCAGAACGGCGAAGAAACGATTACCCAATCCGATATATTGTACTCGTCGGCCGAAAGTACAATTGCAAACACGATACGACAACCATCGGCCACTATGACCCATGGTTTGAATTTTGAATCCTCCGAGCCTTAATCGGACGAGCGGCTTTGTATCTTTGCGTTACTGCCTCGTTGGTCTAGCGGTAGCGTGTTCTTAGCTATTATATATTATGTAAAAAAATGAAGATACCGAGAAGGTAGAATGCAGAAGGTTCTTAATCCTGTAATTTAACTTAAGCGGCAAATACGTGAGGGCACTCGTATGTGGTTGGGGCCCCAACTCAGGGGGCCGCTGAAGTAATCAGACGAATTCTACAACGAAGAAGAATAGCTTTACATGAATACTAAATTGTTAAGCCAGAGAAGAAGCGCAAAGAATTAGGTCCTGGGTTCAAATACCAGGTCAGGCCAAAAAAAGTTATTTTGGGATTTTCCCGTAAAAAGAAATTTGTCAACATCAGCTGAAGTTTGAGAGTTGGCGGTATTATACCCCCGTGCCTCGGAGAGCACGTAAAGCCGTCGGTCCTGTGCCAGACATCTTTCCGGTCTCTGGCTAATCTATATTGAGACTGGCCGCCGCGCCGTGGTCGAAATTCAGCCTGGAGGACACACACACATTTTATTGTATGTACTCGTATGTTTACCAAATAATAAAGAAAAAAAAATAACTACAGTGTTTATGCAAAACATATGAAACAAAAACGACATGACAATACAATGGGCACCATGAATAGCCCGTCCCATTGTTACCTACACCATGACATCACCGTGAGAAATACAAAGATGATATGTTTACGTTTCTCTTATTGGCCTACTGTTATCTATTAGGTACGATTGTAATTAAAACTTGTATACGCTACCATTTATGTGAGTAAGTCGTTAGTGCGCACATTATTGAGGTAGCGGCTTCGCGTTTTGACCCGTATATTATTAGAGTAAAGGCGCTCACAGCCAGATGCTCTCACCGATCCGTAACCGAAGGTTAAGCAACTAGGTTCGCGGTCAGTTTAAAGATGGATGACCGCCAAAGTGGTTTAAATTCTTTAGTGGTCGGTCCCGGCTGTAACCATTGGGCTACAGTTGTTTAGCCATGTCAGAAGCCCCAATGGGCAACTTGAACATCTCTGACGGTAACCGCTGCCAATACGATAAGTAAGTATTATATGCCGTATGAGCAAAAATACTGATTACACAGCAAAATAGTTATCTCAATATCTATACAAATAATAAAATCGTAGGAAAGTCAAAATGTACATTGAGTATTTTTTTAAAAGGATACTTGGGGTGTGATCTACAATCGATATCGAAGCAAAAAAATAGTTTTTAGAATTTTTGTCTGTTTGTCTGTACGTATGTCCGGGCTAAACTCAAAAGTACTGGATGGATTTACTTCAAATTTGATGCATGAATATTACTAAGAGGTCGGGTCAACATATAGGCTACATATTATCGCGCTATCACCTACGGGGGAGGAGCTGTGATAATTGATAAAGTTTAACGCGGGTAAAACCGTGGGGCACAGCTAGTATCTATTATATTCTAAGCAGCAATTTAAGCTCAGGACGTTTTGTTATTTATTTAAAAGTGGATTATTTGTGTAAATAAATTTGTTTCTGGCACTCGCTGGCCGCTATCACGGCATTATCGGCTCATTACAAACCTAACCTAAACTACCTACTACTAGGTTTGTGCTCACACTCCACTCCATTGAGACTGGCCGCCACGGTCAAAATTCGTCCTGGTAGACATTATAACATAAACATGTAACATGAATAAATTGTTAATATGGAGGCCAGTTTTATGGGACAAATAGAAAATAATTAAGTTTTTCTAACTCTGCCGTGTGGCGGTGTGGCATATCCAATGAAAAGACTAGTTGTTAAAGTCTCAAATATCTTATTTTGAATATCTTATTTTAATAAAAAGAAATTATATGAAAAATTTACCATCAGTCAATCTTTTTTTTTTATCGTTTATTCATAAAAGACTAGCTGTGCCCCGCGGTGTTACCCGCGTTAAATTTTATAAATTTTCTTTGCTATAAACCTCACGGAGCCCGAGACCTTTCCAACCAATGCAAAACCGTGAAAATCGGTTCGTGCGTTCTGGAGTTATAGCGTCAGGAAGGAAAACCCGACTTATTTTTATATAGTAGATTTACCATCAGTCAATCTTTTTTTTATCGTTTATTCATAAAAGATAATAAAATTGTTACAATAAAATTGTTACTCGCCAAGCGACAGAGCTTGTTGGAGAGACGCGCTCGTTTATATAATATTAAAGGTATATATCACAATTATTATTATACCATATACTTAAATATTTTAAAATCTTACATCTATGTTAAAACTAAAACACAACAAAGAGAAAACATAATTACAACAAAACAGCTAATCTAGACACGCGGCAGCGTGCCAATCCAAGTTCAAGCATCTTAAACTAGCCCATCCACTGCATCGCGCGAATGATGGGTGGGTGGAAACATAGTTATAGAGTCTCCGTGGTACAAGGTGCACGTTGTTTGACCAAGCTGTAGTCGTTAGGCCATGTCAGAGGTCTATTGAGAACAATACTGACGCTACAGTAACAACCGGCTATACAAGGTATTGGAAGCCGCCGCCAGATCTTTGGGGAGGCCTTTGTGCAGTAAAATAAAAAAAATAAAAATAAAAAAGGTTTTTATTCACATAGACTTTAAAAAAGCGCTTGTAAATAGTCAGAACATGTTTGTAGTAATATAGTTATGTATAGATTATTATTTCTAGTAACATAGATATTTAGGTACACATTTTATTGATTGTATGAAAACATTTATAAAATTTATTTTATTAAAGCAATGATATTTAGCTAGCTCGTATCAAGTTATTGTCAAGAGATTATGTTTAATTATCTAGTTTAAGTCTAATATTTTTACTACATATTGTCAATGGTTCCGTCTATATTAAGGTATTATTATTATGACGGACCTTGTGTTAATAACGACGGTCGCGCTTTAATGCTACCACCGGATCCAATGCGCCCCAACTGAGAAGACCCAGCAACACAAACTCAGTGGGTTCATCTACTACCGCTTTCAACACGACCCAGTTGAGACGGTCCGGCGAAACATACTCAAGCGGGCATGAACACGGGATTTGGTCCAATTAGAGTAATTATTTAGTAGGCAAACACAATATATGCTCGATCGGTTGTCGTTTCGACGTCTTTTGGCTGTGATAAACTACTAAAACATAATGTATTATCTATTCCAGCGCGTGATCCAGGCTCTGGGAGTGTCGTGGCATGCACACCACTTCGTCTGCGGCGGCTGCAGGAAAGAGCTGGGTGGCGGTGGATTCATGGAACAGGTTAGTTACCAGACAATCCAATATAACGTACTTATTTTGATAAGTATCCTAGTATATAATAAATAAGGTTGGTTTTAAAGAAAAAACCAGCCAAGTGCGAGTCGGACTCGCGCACGAAGGGTTCCGTACCATCCTAACTAATATTATACTAACTAATATTTTAAATGCGAAAGTAACTCTGTCTGTCTGTCTGACTGTTACTCTTTCACGCCAAAACTACTGAACGGATTTGAATGAAATTTGGTATACAGATGGTCTAGACCCTGAAAGAACATAGGCTAATTTTTATAGTAAGGATAACACATAGGCCATATTTTATAGAGTTTAACGCGGGTAAAACCGCGGGGCACAGCTAGTTATCTATAAAAACGCAATTTGTTGTCCCATACAACAAACGTGAACTTTGCGTTTTTAAGAACGTGAACTTTATTGTTGCCCCCTTAAATATTTATTTTATTTTGTTTTTTAGTATTTACCCTTTGGGTACGGAACCCTAAACAAGAAATAAAGATTTATTCCCAATAAACACAGATAATCCTTAACTTAACGTAGTTTATATCAAAGATAAAGTAACTAATTATAATAGGTCTTTACCTATGAAATTGCCGTTTTGTATGAAAAAATTTAAACGAATTTTTTTCATGAATTTTTTTATTTGTATTAATCGAAGTAATCACCCATGCAATCAATGCATCTTTGCCATCGCAGTGGCAGTTTATTGATGCCCTTCTTAAAGAAATCAGCTGGACGGGAGGCAACAAATTCTTCAAAGGCATTTTGTACTGCCTCTCGGGTATTGAATTTTTTTCCCGCCAAGAAGTTATCCAAATTCTGGAAAAAGTAGTAGTCTGTAGGCGCAAGGTCTGGTGAGTAGGGCGGATGACGGAGAGCTTCCAACCCCAGTTCTTGCAACTTGGAGACCGTTTGCTGTGCAGTATGAGGTCGCGCGTTGTCGTGCAGGAGCAGCGGAGACGAGCGATTGACCAATGCTGGTTGGAGATGCGCCAGCTTCTCCATCATTGTGCTCAGTTCTTCACAGTACACATCTGCAGTAATGCTCACCCCGTTTGGTAAGAAGCTGTGATGAATCACACCGGCGCTAGACCACCAAACAGTGACCATCACTTTTCTAGGGGTAAGTTTTCGTTTAGGGCATTGTTTAGGTGCTGAACCAGGATCCAACCAACTTGCTGAGCGCTTGCGGTTATCAAACAGAATCCATTTTTCATCGCAGGTAACAATGCGGTTCAAAATTCCTTCATTTGTGTGTCTGTTGAGCAGTGCAAGGCACGTCTCGACGCGTACTTCGCGCTGGCGATCATTGAGTTCGTGGGGCACCCATTTGTCAAGCTTTTTTACCTTGCCAATTTGACGCAAATGGACCAATATTGTTTTGACGCTAACGTCGAAAGCTGCTGCTAATTCAGCCGTAGATTGTGTATCATCAGCTTCCACAACCGCCTTTAATTCGTCATTGTCGACCAAAGTCTTCGGACGACCGCGAGGTTCATTTTTCAGGTCGAAATTTCCAGAACGGAAGCGAGCAAACCAATAACAGGTGGTGCGTTGGTTTGTAGTGTTAGCTCCGTAAACGTCGTTGATGTTGCGTGCCGCTTGTGCCGCGTTGCTGCCACGACGGTACTCATATTCCATAATTACTCGAATTTTTAACGTATCCATGATGACGAAAAAGATTGAAATGCGATGAAAATGTAACACTAATCAATAAAGAAATGACTACTTTTGGAAAAAAGAATCCATGTTTTTAAAATAAAATTAATTTGAAATTAGAATTCTTAGCCAAACAAAAATTATTTTGATTTGAAATGGCCAGTACTGCAGAACGGCAATTTCATAGGTAAAGACCTAATATTAGGGCCAATTTAATAGATTACATTTGAAACTTAAAAATTCAACAACGTAACTTTAACCGGCAGCATATACTTAATATTATTTCTTTTTTCGTAATTAGAACTTACATTTGCTTAATTTTCTTTCAATTACGATTTATCTTTATTGTAATAATGACAAAAAAAGGTAATTTAACAATTCACTTTACTAGAGACTAACAGATGTCAAATGAAATCTATTAAATTGACCCTACCTTACTAAAGGTACGTATAGTTTACATAGAAGTTCATTAGGAAGCATGCAACATTATCGGTACAAGCTAAGAAACGCGTCTACCTCAGCAAATGCTACAGTAAATAATTACTGTAACGCTTATCTTCCGATAGCGCTTAAAAGACGACGAGTACACGTGTGTGAAACTGTTAATTAGTAGGTATACATATATCCAAGCTATTTAAGTTTCGCGTTCCGTCGAGGCTTCCATGTACCCCTAACACACCACTATGTCCGCCGTTTAGGAGAACAGTATTGGGAACTGGTTCGCCCTATGCAAGGATGACTAAATTGTGAACAGTTATAGTGACGTTATTGATTTACACGCTGATCCCTTCACTAAACACAAAGCCGTTATAAATCGTCTCTTAAATTCTGTTTAATATTACTGTTATTTATACCTGACTAGATGTTTTATCTTTTACCATATTTTTATTTGAAATTTGTAAATATGATTTATTTTATTACAAATTTTTAATTATGTAGACTAAGTTAATAATAGTTAAGTAGTTCTAAGATATTAGTTATGTTTAACTGTGCCATTGTTTTGTACATGTGGAGTTTACCTATAAGTAATAAGTTATACTGCAATTGTTACTTATATAATTATGTTTAAAATGAGCTTGTATAAACTTGTTGTTGGTGAACCTAATAAACGAAAATAAAAATATAATGCGTACCCATAGTGGCAGATCAAATTTAGAATAGAATATCTTTATTTGCTTTGAATGTAGGTACAGCTCCTTAGGACTCCCTTACTCACACCCTTTCGTAGTATGCAGGTGTTATGCATCGGCTTCATTTTCTATATATTATCACACTAATATTATAAAGGCGAAAGTTTGTGAGGGTGTATGTTTGTTACTTCACGTCTAAACGGCTGATGGGATTTTAATAAAATTTGGTATGGAGTTAGCTGGCATCCTGGATTAACACATAGGCTATAATTTATAAAATTTAATGCGGGTAAAACCGCGGAGCTCAGCTAGTTATACATAATATAATGTATATGTTTTTCTCAATTTACAGGCTGGTCGCCCTTACTGCTCGGCTTGCTACGCGGACAAGTTCGCGGCGCGCTGCAAGGGCTGCGCCCAACCCATCACCGACAAAGCTATCATCGCGCTCGAAGCCAAGTGGCATCGCGATTGCTTTACTTGCATGGTGAGATTTTTTTACATCACTATACTGGCTAAAATGCGACAATATATTTTGCAAGTGCTAAGAATGGAATCATATCGATTTTGCAAGTGCTGAGAATGGAATCATATCGATTATGCAAGTGCTAAGAATGGAATCATATCGATTTTGCAAGTGCTAAGAATGGAATCATATCGATTATGCAAGTGCTAAGAATGGAATCATATCGATTTTGCAAGTGCTAAGAATGGTATCATCGATTTTGCAACTACTAAGAATACTGTGTGGTGACGGCAGTGAATATTAGAATATCTTCACCCCATCTTATACCGTGGGGGGCATAGAAGTCGTCCCGAAGGAATATATACCAGAGGAAGGGCAGCAGTTTCTAGGAGTATTTCTAGAGTACTGTGACCATCATACTGCGATCGACAACCAGTCTGCCAAGTATAGCGATAATGGCATATCCCTCCAAGATCATTCTTGGGGGAGGCTTGTGTCCAGCTGTGGACTCTTTATAGCTGTTATAATAATGCCGACTATAAAGGTTCACCTCATTACTTGGTAGCTCGAAGTCCATATTTTGCAGGTTCAATACCCGTACATAGGAACTCGAGCTATACTATTCGAGATATTATAAACTAAAACCCAGGAAATCATAAATTCCAATCCGGTTAAGACAGCCACCTCACTATATTTGCCTTCGGTTCGATTCCCGCACTGAACAACTTTTAACTGTGTGACCCATAAATAATTGTTCTGGATGTAGGTATTTGGTTTCCGTCAATTATACTCGTATGTTTGTAAAGTACCCCGCGACAAAGGGATTCAATTCCCTAGTTCGGGCGTAGACTTAAAAAAATATAGCATTTCCTGAAAACACGTAAATCTTAACTTATTGCACAAGTCGCAAGAAAAATTACTCCTAAGAAACAAGCTTCGAATGAAAACTCAGCATATCTCTATAATACTCAGAAAATTTTATTTATCTTTTCAGAAATGCACAAAACCGGTGACTGATGCCACTTTCTCCGTCATGGACAACATGCCTTTGTGCGGAAAATGCGCCTAAGCACGCACACACACACAAAACACCTACACACACACACACACACACTATTTATACACCCAACGAATAGCCACACTATAGAGCTTAAAAGATATTTATAATTTTATGAAAAATGCACAAATTTTGCTTATAAATGTGAAGGGAATATTCACCAAATAACATTATATGGGAATAATGAAAATAATTGATATCAGCCTTAATTTCTTAGCATTAAGATATAATTTTAAATAAACGGCTCACTCTACACATACAATAAAATAGTCTACTATTATAAGTGCTAAATCTGTTACAAAATGTAACCGCAAAGTTACAGCAAGTATATGACAGTATTTTTAAGAAACTATGTTATTTTATTCATAAAGTTTAAAGATTATTAATTATAGTTTTAAACTCACGTGTTAAACAGCTTTTACTTAGTAAAAAGTTGTTATAGCATTGTTTAAATTGCTTGTTTTCTATTAAGGTAAATCCGGCCGTATTACAAGAGTCTAGTAACGCCATCTATTAGCAAAGCTTAGGAAACATTCAGCCGAAACTTACTGACTACCTACAAATCGTAATGTGAATTTTAGAAAGGAATGCGTCATGAATTATTTATTATGCATTCTAATTACGAAGGGACCTCTTTCATCTGTTAACTGTGCTTGCGCAGTAATCCTCTTGAGGAGTGGTAATTATGACGTCATTTTTGTGCATTGAGAAATCATGCCGATAAGAGGTTTGTCTATCAATCTATCTTACTCATGCATCGAATGAGTAAGTGAGAGGTAAATACATTATTATAAGAATATCCAAATATTAGCTATATTACATGGCGTATAATTTTGCTATTCTCTTGTTCTATACGACCGATTAGTCTGATGATAAGTCACAATTAAAATAAGGGCACATTGGCTGGATTAAAACTAGTTATATCTAAATGGACAAATAATGTTAAATTTACATTAAAATGTAAGTTAAAATTTTATTCAATAAAATTGTTGTAAATAATCGTATTTAAATGTCACTGTGATGCTTTTGGGCTTTTAATGGAATTTATTCAATTTAATATTGACGATTAAAATTGTTAAAATGAGCTAGATTATATTTTGTACGCTTTTCCGAGATAGTTATTTTTCCAATAAATGATTAAATCTTTCGTTTTTGACAAATAATGTTATTTCATTTCTTACACACACCTTTTCTTTTGCTATTATTTCCACAGATGCTTTCAAGTTATTATTTTCTGATATTTCGGTAGAATGTTGCTGTTAACCTTGACATTATCCGACTTGATTTCAATTAAGCGCTTAAAACCCAATAGCAAACTTAATTCTAAATCTTTACTAATATGAATCTAAATATACAAATACTTTTTTTATTTTGGTAAGGCATGTCTAATGCCTACGCATGACTCCTGATAAAACTGTCTGCAGGTGGGTATACCGTACTCGCACCGGCTCCAAAATCGGGAACGCGGGTAGAGGCTTACCCACGTTCCCGATGTCCCCCTTTTGCGGTGAGTACTTCAGGTTGTTGGGACACGTACCCTGGAAGGGCTTTAGTTTGTTCTCGCGGATTTGTTTTCGAGCAGCCAAAAATTATGCCTTAAGATCATACTAATTTCCAAATTTTATTTCAAAATTTCTATCAAGTTTTTGTCCTAATAAAAATGACATTACTCTGATGACCTTATTTCAACCCCTACCGAAGTTTCCGCGAGAGATGAGAATAATCATAAGGATATTAAATGACGCAACATTTAACCTGTAAAGGTTACGTATTTATAACAATTATTCACGAGGGTTTAATAAATAAACTATTTAGAAAATAATCTTACCTGTCTTTCCGATTTCTTCTCGGTATCGCTTCGCCCACTGGATGGCAGATTAGCAGAACTAGCCCGATTCCTGTCAGCACCAGTCGTCTTGTTCACCGCATCAGGTTCAACTTTCGGTTCGGGGATTTTCTTTATAGCACACTGTATTTTGCATACCGGTGTTACTTGATCGCTGAAATTCATTTATTGTCAGTACAACTTGCCAGAAAACAATATTTTCCCATAATTAATTTTGGGATGCTGTTGGGTCTACCACGCTTTTGTAGCGCTTCCGGGATGTTCACCGAGACCAGGGTTGATGGTTTTCATGCAATTATACGGAAACGGTGCGCTTCTATTCTCGGTAGAATACGTGCTAGATCACACAGCATCCTGGGTGTATTGTGTGATAGATGGGACAGCCCCATGCTGGCTCACTGGATACGGCTGTACACGTGGGTGTCAGCCGTTTCAACTTTTGTATAAGAGTCTCTTTTACTAACACTAGGTTAAGACTTTTACTAACAATATATAGAAATTTATTCTGAAATAAATGATTAATAATAATAATTGGGGAAAACAAGAGGCGAGTAAAAATATTTAGCGGGCTATCTCTTGTCTTTCCCCATTTCTAAAAATAAACGGAAATTGTTGATCTCGGAAGGAGTTCCGCTAGGCTCAAGTGCCTAGCTTCTCAGTTAATACAGCTGTGTCCATTATCTAGGCAATGCAAAGTCTAGCAGAAACCGTGTCAAGGGTTCACGACCTGATGACACTACTTCAGAAGGCATTGTTTGCAAAATAGAATAGTAGAAGCCTTTGCAGAGACATAGGCTAAATAAAAAGACGATTATTCAACCGGAAAAAATAAGGTTACTGGTACGATTCGGGAAAGTGTTTGGAATTATTCCATGATTAGCGAGGCTCCACGAAGCTCAGAACTTCTTGCCTAAGACTATTTTGTAAATAAGAAAACAAATGTTATGGTCACGTGGAATAAGTCAAAGGTACAAGCGTGATGATGTATCTTGGCAAGTCTTTAACGTGGAACAATTCATTTTCTAACTCCTCCTTTTAATTCTTTCTGATTAAATTCGTTGCGGGATCCAAGACAGTTAAAGCGATTCCCCGGGACATGCCTGAGCCTCACCGCTCAGTGTCATTTCATTGTGTGCCGCTGTTGAACCTGGCTTACAGGAGTTGCAGTGGTGGGTAAGAGGGATGGACTAGTCCCGATAGCGGTAGAGTGGTAAACCGCAGATAATAAGGTACAAAACTCGGATCGGGCCAAATATATTTAAAGGAAATTTCTCAGTATCAGCCCGCAGAGAGTTGGCGGTATTTACACACCTGTGCCCCGGAGAGCTCGTGAAGCTACAGGACCAACCTGTACCTGACTTATTTCCAGTCGAGTCGTCGATCGTGAGAGTAATGCGATAGACCTTGTGTTTGCGCACTGACTTGTGCACTATAATAGGTCCCGTTCGCACAGATCGCTAGTCTCCATTGAGACTGGCCGCCGTGGCCGCAATTCGACTATTTTTTTATATCGGGAGTAGTCCCTCCCTCTTACCCAGCACTGCAACTCCAGTAAGCCAGGATCAATAGTGGGACACAATGAAATGACACTGAGCGGTGAGGCTCAGGCATGTCCCGGGGAATCGCTTCAACTGTCTTGGATCCCGCAACAAATTTAATCAGAAAGAAACAAGGAGGAGTTAGAAAATTCGCAATTCGACCAGGAAGATATTTTTATATGTGCGATTAGGACGGCTCTGGTTGTGGGAGTACTTACGCATTAGTCTCTACCGGCACTTCAATGTTTTCGTTGCTAACCACAGTGTTCAAGCTATTGCATAGCTTCGGACTTTCAACGCATTTCTTGCCCTTGTGCTTGTTCCTCGGACTAATAGCTTGCAGCTTACGAATTGATATGGGGGATCTCCTTGAAAGTAAATAATCAACATTTTTTATTCCTTTGTAATTTATTAATAGATGAGATTCAATAACATTATTTCTTGACACATATATGTTTTGAAATGAATTATTTTAGGAATACGTTTCTGACCTTGCAGAAACGTATTACTCTATATCTCTCTATAGAAACTTTCTAACTAAATTTTGCTGAAAAAAAATAGTTTTAAAAGTTTATTCTTTATATTATCTAAAATGGTAATTCATAAATTTCATTGTCCAGTGGGTTTCGAACCAGCACTCTCTACCAATCTGGAATAAGAGCTTTCCGGTAAGCTATAAACGATGCATACTGGTAGATCAAATTTAGGTGTAATCCATCAGTTTTTTTTCTAGAAACGTGAATTAGTGTAATTTACTACCTAGTGATTTATCTGAAATAGTTCATCATATCAGCCGAAATACGTCCATTGTCAGACAAAAGCCTCCCGAGGATATCCCCAATGACTTGTCTTGTGGTGACCGCATTCAGCGGTTTCCCACGACCCTCACAAGATCTTCAAGATCAAGATCACCTTGTAGGGGAAGCTTTTACTGCTTCAACAAACAATAAAAGCGCTCGTTCGGAAACTTAGTTAAACGTCCTAACATTCTTTTTTGAACCAACCGTTGAAGAAGTAAAAACCGCACAGGCTAATTGAACACGTCAAGTAAAAAAAGAAAAAAACAGGTTACTTACTTTGTGCCCGGCGATGTCCGGAGCGAGGCGCGGGCTCGCGGACGGCGGCGCGCGGGCGCGGGGTTGCGCGCCGGGCTGGCGCTGGGCTCGCGGCTCACGTGCGACGACACGTACTGCGCGCCACAAGTACATACAGCTTGTATAACAGATCCGAGCATTCAAACACTTTACTGGGTTGACTGTTCGCTGGAATCCGTTAACTCAAGAGAACCAAGACTTTAAGAGGATACCACAACCAAATAAGCAAACAAGAAGAGGTTCACTTTATTGCATAAGGAATATAAACAATACAATATGCATAGCCCAATATTTTGCAATTGGCGGCCTTATCGCTAAAAGCGAAACTTGCGCTCAAAAGGAAGATTCGAAGGAAAGAAGTCATCACAAATTCGACCTTAAGGTGCCGGTTACAGAGAATGAAATATACTAGGTCTGCAAGGCATTCTGCTGCTTATTTATATTATATTTAGTAAACTTTTACATCGTATTCATTGGGACATTTGCTTTTTTCAGTGATTATTCCTCCGTGGCGTGTCCGATTTTTATGAATTTAGATATATGCACTCACGAGTATGCTCACTACCATTGCATCAAATTTGCAGAAGATCGGTTCAGCCGTTCAGGAGGAGTACGATCAGGAATGAACTACATGAGTCGCCTAAGAAAGAGCTTTGCTTACATTTAGCAACAAATATTGTATGAAAATACTAAGAGCTATATAGCATTTACTTTAACATAATATGTTAAAGTAAATGTTATATTTGCTATATTTGTATATGCCTGTGAGAAACAGGCGTCGGTCTGTATATTATATAGACCGACGCCCGTTTCTCAAAGGGCTAGGTAGAGGCAAGGGCTTCCATTTGTCACGATTTTCGCACACCACTTTTGCCTCAAAAAAAGCGAAGCGAGCATATATTTTATTTTATTTTTCAGTTTAGAAAACTTACAGCTAATTAAATACTACTAAGTTTGTATGTTTAAGTTAAGGCCTATTATATGAAGACTATAATGAGAGTAAACTAAGCAAAACAGGTGTGCAAACATCTTGACATATGGAAATCCGTTGTCTCTGCCTACCCCTTTGGGAAACAGGTGTGAGTCTCTGGATAAGTTTAATTTTATTATTCTTACCGGATCTGCAGCAACAGTTTCCACCATAGTCGGAATATCCGTGTCTTTGTTAGCTCTCGGTTGTCGTTTTGGTTTCCCCGCGTGAGGGTCTCGCATCAATGGGCGTCGTGACTTGGGCGACTTCGTCTGACCTTTGGGAGACTCATTCTGGTTTTCGTTTTGATTACGTTTTCCATAGTTAGAAACGTTGTTTGTACGTCTTGATATACCGCTGTGACCACTGAAAAATGTAAGTTCATATAGTTGTTGCTGACAACTGACAGTATTGCTATAGCAAAGTAATAAATAAATTCGAAAATAAATATAAGAAGTAACATTACATTAACTCAAAAATAGAAAACATTAATTAATAAACAATACAATAACAACCCAAACAAGGATTCGGCCTAAGACTGATGAGCCAAGCGTTTCCTCCAGAAAGAACGGAGGAACCCCCAAAAAAAAAAAAAAAAAACTGACAGTATTGACCAGAAACGCACTGCGAACTTTACTAAGATTAAGCAGGTTCAAATCCCAGCGGTTACAATCATCAGTCAGCCGAATGAGGTCCACTGCTGGACAAAGGTCTCCCCAAATAATTTACACAATGGACTAGTGACCATTATTTGGAGCAATAGGACATAATCACCACACTTCACAGACGGGTTACCGATCGCAGTATGATGGGCATAATACACAGAGACACATACCCCATAGATATTTCCTCGAGACTACTTGTACGCCCCCCACGGGACGAGAACTGCCGCACAATTTATAAACGCAGTAAAGTATATGTGAACAATTAGTAATTTTCTGCGTTTATAAATTACGCGACAGAGATGGAGTGGCGATATTCTATGCCACACAGCAGCAGCGGTTAAAATGGTACTTAATAGGTTAGATTCATCATGTCAGCCAAATGACGTTCACTGCTGGACCTCCACCAAGAATGGGGGGACATGCCATAATCGCTACGCTTGCCAGACGGGTTGGCAATCGCAGTATACATACATACATACATAGACTCACGCCTGTTTCCCAGAGGGGTAGGCAGAGACAACGGATTTCCATTTGTCACGATCTTTGCACACGTCTTTTGCCTCGATTACTGTCATTATATTCTTCATGCATGCTCGCCGGTTTAGGGTACTTCTGACCTGCTCTTTCTTGAGAACGTCTCCGATTTGGTCAGAGAATGTTCGACGAGGTCTTCCCCTTCCGGTTGTTCCATTCACACAGGCCAGGTATATTTCTTTGGTCAATCTTCTTTCATTCATCCTTTCTAAATGACCAAACCATCTCAGCATTCCTTTTTCAATCTTTGTGATTACATCCTCTTTCACACCACAACGCTCTCTTACATCAGTATTTCGAATTCTGTCTCTCAAATCGCAGTATGATGGTCATAATACATCAAGAGACGCTGTTCTCCGTCCTCTGACAGATATTCCCTCAGTACGACTTCTAAACCCCACATGGGACGAGATGGAGTGGCAATATTCAATGCCATCAGCCACACAGCAGCAGCGGTTACATTACTATTAGGTTATATTACTTCCTCAGATTTCCATTTGCAATATGGCTGACATTTTTCGGGGTTGTTTCGGAGACTATTAAGCTTACCTCGTATGGGCTTCTTTAGAAGTGGAAGGTTTCGTGTGGAGATTGATTCGCAGTGTGTCAAGAGAGTACATAGACAGGCGAGCTTCCATGTTGTTAGCTGAAAGAGAATATATAACATTTTTTTATTTTTTACCCGCATTAACTTTGTGTTAATCTATAGATAAATACACCCAGACTCTGGACAAACAGACATGTTCATGCACACAAATATCTGTCCTAGGTGGGAATCGAACCCACGACCTCCGGCGTGAAAATCAAGCATTTCAATGCAATCAGGCCACAGGCTTTATCCGCTTGAGTGCGCATTGGTAGTTTACTACCATTTTGCTTGGCGCCAAACTGAGGTTCGTTTGAAACACACGTTGCCGACACTGTTCTAATTCCCTATGAGCTTGCCTCGAAAAAAGGTGGCTCGTATTATAAGGCTATACTTAATTAAATGAATAATATGTTATGAAATTATGACTTATTATTTTATCCTTACCCATTTTTGAACTATTTCGCAGAGCTGGAGCAAAGCTTCTTTTCTTCATTTTGGGTTTAGCTGTTTTCTTTGGCTGGCTCTGTGGGTTTTAATACAATTTTTAGCTTAAATACATTTTTTTGAGTTTCAAGTTTTAGTCGACTCGCCGATTCATGTCTTGACTAACGATTTCCGCACCGGACATCTATTTGTGCGGCCCATAAGTAGTTGTTCTGAGTCTGGATGTCTTTTGTGTCCGTCTATTATATGTTTGTAAAGTACCCCGCGACACAGGGAATAGATTCCTTAGCGTGGGTATTGTCTTTAAAAAAACAACATAATAGGCTATAATTTACAAAGTTTAACGCGGGTAAAACTGCGGGGCACAGCTATTGTCCGCTAGCATTATAAAGGCGAAAGTTTGTGAGTGTATCTATTGAGGGATGCATTTAACGTGTACCTATACAGTACTGCTAGCAAGTGATGACATATCACATTTGGAAAAAGTATACAAATGAAGCCGTGTGGCTCCCGGCTCAAAAAAAAAGATGTCAATACACATAGTAATCGGATAGCAGCACTAACTGTGTACTAGCTACCACTTATATGACGCTTCAGCCAAATCGATCAGCTTTTCCCAATTTTGGGAAGATAAAATCTAATTCTTACCATCGACAAGATAAGCAGAAGAAGAAAAAGCTACCACTTAACTCCGACAACTCGGATGCCAAGCGCAGTGACTACGGAAAACCCCTCCAAATGTGAACGTCGTGGAAACTTTTAGAGGAGGCTTATGTTCAGTAGTGGACCATGTTAGGCTGGATGAAGAAACATATGAAAAAATTAAAGATTAATGGTTCACCCGTGTTTCAAAGCTGCTCAAAAAGTCCTCGCATCTAATGGAGTAATCAGAAACGTATTCGTCGAATCTGTTACACGTTTCCAGCACTTCCTAGAAAACGAAACACAAATCAATATAATAATAACAGAAACGCCAGCACATTAAGCTACCACAATCTTTAAAATTTCCCCGATTGAAAGTGAACCTTATGCTTATGTGATAAAGTTCAAAATCAATAAAATAAATTTGACAGATTTGGGTAGCTGGATGTGCTGGCGTCTGTACATTTTTCATTATAAATTGTGAGGGCATACGAAGCTCTTTCTTAGACGACTCATGTAGTTGGTTCCTTAACGGCTGAACCGATCTTCTTGAAATTTGCCAGTGTAGTAACCATACTTGTGTACGCATATATCTGAATACATAAAAATCGGACAGACCGCGGAGGAATAATCACCGAAAAAAAACATGTCATATTGAAATCAATATAAAAGTATAGACTTCTAATTAACTACACTCAGCTCATTATTTGCAATACTTTTTTACGTGGTGGAAATACTCAAATCGCATTTCCGTCGCTTGGGGTATGTAGGACTCACCACTAAAACCACCACAGTAGTAATTGCTTGTAGCGGGGGCTCTGGGTACTAGTGAACGATCACACCAGTTCTCGTCATGCACTGCAGCTTCGGCGAGACTCTCACCTGGAGGGAGTATGAATGCCTCTCCCTCTTCCCAGCACGCACAAGCGTGTTTAGGCAACCTGAGCTACAGCAGGTTTCCTCTTCCAGGGCCACTTATACGAGACGAGTGGAGTTCCCCTCCTCCAAGCTCCTGTCCTTGGGGCGGCGCCCAGACGGGGAAAAGCCAGCCGAGCGCCGCATAGTCTCTCGCGGTGGGATTAGCTCCCAGAGCGCCGGACCTTGCAGAGCTATACTACGCGCGTTATCATCTGAGTCTTAGAGCCATAAATCATTTCTCTATATCTATCTCGCTTGCACTTGTCTTGTCACAATGTCTGTACACTATAGATGAGTTATGATTTTGAAATTGATATAGAACATGAAATATTATTAATATAATTTATTGGACTATCACCTATTTAATTCTGTTTTAATTTGATGAAATTATTGACATACATATGACCCCTTGTACATATTTATTGTTGTTAAGTTCGTGACATGAATTACATTTTTAAAATTATGATTATGGTTGTATTGACAAAATTTAGTCATTATTTTTATGTGTAATGACTTGTTATGTATGAATAAAATAAATAAAATAAAAAAGGTTTTTAATCACGTAGACTTTAGAAAAGCGCTTGTAAATAGTCTGAACATGTTCGCAGTAATATATAATTAATTTATAATTATTTCTAGGTACATATAGATATTTAGGTACACAGATTGTAGGAAATAATTTACAATAAGATTTATTTTATAACAGTAACGATATTTAGCTAACTAAAATTAAGTTATTGTCAAAGGTTCTCTCCGTGAACTTTTACATAACCGCCGTTTCCAGGTCCATCTACTCGAAGATAAAAGTCGTTGGAGGGCGCAAAAAAACGGTTTACCTCAAGGTAGTGTCCTAGCACCGCTCCTTTTTAACATCTACACCAACGACCAGCCATCCATACCGAATACGTCCCGCTTTCTCTACGCAGATGATTTGGCGCTTACTTCGCAGGCCCTATCATTTGACGAGGTTGAGGTTTATTTGTCTGGCGCTCTTGAAAGCTTGGCTGACTACTACCACGCTAACTCACTTAGGCCCAATCCGAGCAAAACCCAGTCGTGCATATTCCATCTTCGTAATAGAGAGGCGGGTCGAAAACTTGACATAGTTTGGGACGGTGTATCCATCGAGCACAGTTGCTTCCCAAAATATCTTGGTGTTACTTTGGATAGATCACTTACATTTAATAAAAACTGCAAGAACATCAAGCAGAAAGTGCAATCTCGCAACAATATCTTGCAACGCCTTGTTCGCTATAAATGGGGTGCTTCACCTGATGTCATGCGGACTTCTGGACTGGCGCTAGCTTTTTCATGTGGAGAATTCGCGTGCCCCGTATGGAGTCGTTCAGCCCACGCAAAATTAGTGGATACCGCGTTGAATGAAACATGCCGGATCATCACTGGTTGTCTCAAACCGACGCCGCTCCAGATGCTATATCCGCTGGCAGGCATAGCGCCACCAGATGTTCGCAGAACCGTGGCAAGCTCCAACGAACGGTCTAAAATGAGCAACGATACACGGCACCTTATGTACAACAGTAAGCTTGTGGCACAAAGGCTTAAAAGTCGAAAAAGTTTCTTGAAGTGTGTGCCTCCACTCTCTGGTGAACGGTTCAAGACACGGCTCAAACTGTGGCGAGACAGTGCTTGCCTACCCATCCCATTCGTCCCTCCCGCTGAAAACCTTCCGCCCGGACACAAGTTGCCATGGCCATCCTGGAAGTCCCTGAATAGACTCCGGACCCAAGTTGGTCGAAGCAAGGAAAACCTGCTCAGGTGGGGGTTTTTAAACATTTCCAACCTAGAGTGCAAGTGTGGTTCTGTTCCTCAAACTATGGCACACTTGTTAAAATGTCCTGCGTGCCCTAATGCCTGCACGTTACAAGATCTAATGGACGCTACTGACAACGCTCAACGCGTAGCTGAATTCTGGGCTGACTTAATTTAGATTGCCATTGACACGCTAAGAAGAAGAAGAAGAAAGGTTTAATTATCTAAATTTTAGCTATATTTTTGCTACATATTGTCTGATTTACTGTATGTTATGTTAATTAACAAAATTATTTTGTAAATGTTCAAATACAATCTAAATTGTTATTGAATAAAATGAATATGAACTTACGGGTCTAACATTTCTAAATAAGTTAAGTTAGGGCGACGAGACAGTTCATGTGGAAATTATAGAAAGAAAAAGTTGTATTATTTAAATCCTCAAAAATGTGTTTTTTAAAGCTTTTTTAAAGGTATATATGGACTTCTGGTCTTTTACATGTTTAGGCAATTTATTGTAAAGCTGTGCTCCTTCATACAGTTTAGTACCTTTCCCGTAGTTTGTCCGAGGGGCCTGAAGGGCTATATTATTTGCTTTTCTAGTGTACCTTTTTTGAGTGCACGATTTTTTGGAAAACGTAATTTGTGTATGTATGTTTTTATTTAATATTTTGTGTACAAGTAAACATGTATTATATCTATATATTTGGGAAAAATTCATTATCTTATTATAACGCGCGTACTATAGTGTAAGCAGCGTACTGTTATATATTCCCGTTGCACCCTTTATTGCTTACCAAGCATTCCTTCCCGCTAACTAAGTAATTTGTACATTACGTCTATTTCATGCACACGTCCATCCATTAGTCTCCATCATCCTCTCCTCAAAGACGGTTGTCTTAAAATTAAATAAAGTCTTTTTTTAAAAACCCTATTTTACGGAGGCCTCTAACATTTGGTGGCAGCGTAAAGGGATTTTGTAAAGTCCCCGGTACGTCTCAATACCCAAAAAACCAAATCGGCGCGTGTGTATACTGTAAACCGTGTATCCACTGTGTTCGTGCAATACATAATTGTGCATCTGTGCTGTGCTGTGTGTGTGTGAAAGCCCATAGCTGCGCATTCTGCCCGAGTGCTGTAGCCGGCCTTATAGTGCACCTAATACCCACTGTCACGCGTAAGTGTACGCGCTGTGACCGGTATTCGAGGAAGCGCGGACGCCCACGCGCCTGAACTCCAGACAGCCTTATCGCCGAGCTTCAACGATGAACGCCGTTATCGTGCTGTCTGCATTCCTGTGAGCTATCTATTGTATTGTTTTAGTCATTGCTGTAATATTAATTCGAACTTTTATATTACTATTCGTAACTGTGTCCATTACTTTGTTCATATACCTATAGATTTATTTCTTTTTAATTGTGTATAAAATGGCAGAAAGGTCACAAAGTCCGAAATTAGAAAAAGCCGATGTCATTGTATACGACACCGAAGAGGACGGCCAAAGCCATCTTCTTCCTCCACAGACTCGATCAGTCGCTAAAAAGAAGGCTGCAGCCGCAGCTGCACCTAAACCTGATATCGATATCTCTATCTTACTAAAATTTATAAAACCATATGACGGCTGCAGAGAGACCTTAAATTCCTTTATTGTAAACTGCAACAATGCTTATGAATTAGCCTCCGATAGCCAAAAAGATATACTTTTCAAGTTCATTCTTTGCCAACTACAGGGCAAGGCAGAAACCGCATGTTCAATTAAAGAGTTTGCTAATTGGCCACAACTTAAAGATTTCCTTAAAGTACAGTTCAGCGAAAGAAAACATTACGCCCATCTTTTGACCGATCTTCAAGAATGCAAACAACAGGCGAATGAAAACGTTAGCCAATATGCCCTAAGAATAGAGACGTGTCTATCTAAGCTTTTAACTGAAATATCAACCTCACATGGCCATAAAAATAAGGAAATGGTAGGGCGGACAGCCGCTATGGAAGATTTAGCTCTCCACCATTTCCAAATGGGCTTGTCGCCCCGAATATCTAACTTTGTCAGATGCAAAACTTTTAAGACGCTAAACGAAGCCATCAACGTCGCGATTTCGGAAGAAAGAATCCAGCAGTCCCTATCTAGAGCAAGCGCTGGTCCGTCCGGTTTCCAAAGTGCACGGCAATACAAAACAAATACCCCAAGGCTGGACACACAGCTTGTACGACGTCCAAACCCATCAACTTTCAATCCTAATCAGCTAAACTTTAGACCAAATACCTATGTCGGTGGTAACATCAATGGCAACAACCCCAACGCCGCGTTCTGCAGATATTGCAAAAGGGCACACCCTAGAACAATGTCGGAAACGAGAGTTTAACAATAACCGATTTAAGAACCTCAATCAAAATCAACCGCGAACGCCTTATCTAGTGCATTTCACATCCGATGAGACAACAACTCATGAGCAAAATGGGGACCTTCGTTATTCTGACGATGGAATCGATACGGTTGATGGTAACCCAAAAAACGAGTAACCGTCTCGTCCCGGTATCGTGCGGGAGGTCGTGTTCTAAAAAACGATACCCCAAATTCTAATTCAAAATCCAAACCAGCCCCGTCACATAGGGACCAATTTAATAAAATAAATCAGGCATCGCTACATGATCTGCCAAAACCTACTATATCCATGCAGCAACCTAAAAGTGTTGATCCGCCAAAACCTAATAATATCTTCGAAATCACAAATGATCCTGCCAAAACGCTATTACCACACGTTATAGTCGAATCCTATATATCCGATACGCCCTTATCCTTACTAGTCGACTCAGGATCCTCGATAAGCTTGATAAAGCATTCACGCTTAGATAACCAGCCTAGACTAACGAAAGAATCCATAAAATTAAAAGGTATAGATTCAGGGGAAGAAACTATTTCTACTTTAGGTTATTTCCAACTAAAGATTAAATTGTCTAAAACCAATATTTCACATCAATTTCATGTAGTCGATGAAATACACTTACCTTATGACGGCATCATAGGCTCCGATCGCCTGAACGCCTTTAACTGTAACATTGATTACGATAATAACCTACTCCGTATTGGTAAAAACTCAATTAAACTACATTTCTGTGAACCTACTTACGTTATCCCAGCTCGAAGCGAAGTGGTTATCGAATGTTCTGTGCAAAATCCTGAAATCAAAGAAGGTCTCGTGTTAGATCAGAATAAAATCGAAGGCTTACTCATAGCAAATTGTATTGTACGCATCAAGAAAAATCAAAGAATAAATATATCAGTAGTTAATACGACGGAAACTCCACTTACCGTAAAGTCAGCGCTTAACCTAAAACTTACCTCAATCCCAACTTCTACACCCTGCGAACTACTGGAACATTCTGTAAATAATATAAACCCAACGCCAGACACTGTCGGACGCACTAAAGAAGTCCTAAAACAGTTACGTGTGAGTCATCTTAATCAAGAAGAGGCTAATGCGCTCTTCCAGCTTTGCTCCGACTATTCAGACATTTTTTATTTACCAGGAGAAAAACTCACTTTTACTGAAGCTGTAAAACATGAAATTAAAACGACAACAGACACTCCCATCCACACTAAAACATACCGTTTTCCCGAAATCCATAAAGCCGAAGTTAGTAAACAGATGAATCAGATGCTAGAGCAAGGCATTATAGAACCATCAGTTTCGCCATGGTCATCCCCTATTTGGGTCGTTCCCAAAAAACCAGACGCATCCGGTTTGCAAAAATGGCGCGTAGTAATAGATTACCGCAAACTAAACGATGTTACCATTGGTGACACTTATCCAATCCCACAGATAACCGAAATATTGGATCAACTTGGAAACAGTAAATATTTCTCTACAATAGATCTAGCATCCGGGTTTCATCAGATCCGGATAAACGAATCCGATGCGTCTAAAACTGCATTTAGCATTCCTGACGGTCATTTCCAGTTCACACGCATGCCTTTTGGCCTTAAAAATGCCCCTTCCACCTTCCAGAGGTTAATGAATACAGCCTTGTCCGGTTTACAGGGTACCCGGTGCTTCGTGTACCTCGATGACGTAGTAATCTATTCATATGACTTAATTAGCCAAATCCAAAACCTTAAATTAGTATTCCAAAAGTTGCGAGATTTTAAATTAAAGCTTCAGCCTGACAAATGTGAGTTTCTTCGACGAGAAGTGGCTTACCTCGGGCATGTAATATCTGAAAATGGCGTAAAACCAAACCCTGAGAAAATCAAAGCCGTAACACAGTTCCCCGTGCCACGGTCCCCGAAAGACGTGAAATCATTTCTGGGACTTGTTTCATATTATCGCCGTTTTATACCAGATTTCTCAAAGACTGCGAAATCCCTTACCAACCTCTTGAAAAAGGACGTAATATTCAAATGGGAGAACCAACAACAGCTCGCTTTTGACACACTGAAACACCAATTAACGACTGCTCCACTCTTAATCTATCCTGATTTCACAAAACCCTTCATCCTTACCTGTGACAGTTCAAATTACGCAATTGGAGCTGTGCTGTCACAAGGAACCGTCGGAAAAGATCAGCCTGTCGCTTTTGCGTCGCGCATCTTAAACAAATGTGAATCCAATTACAGCACAACTGAAAAAGAATTATTAGCGGTACTGTTTGGTTGTAAAACATTCAGGCCATACCTTTATGGCCGCAAATTTCTCATAATTACCGATCATAGACCTTTAAAATGGTTGTTTAACCACAAGGATCCCAGCAGTAAACTCCAACGCTGAAGATTAAAATTAGAAGAATTTGACTATGAAATAGTCTACCGTAAAGGCAAATTAAATTCCGCTGCTGATGCGCTCTCTAGATACCCGGTCAACCCTATATTGCCTGAAAATAAATAAAACCTTAATGCCAACCATGGAAGTAATGAAACTCCACTACAAGCATCACAATCTTCGGGCACTCTTAATGACCTTAGCGAATTAATTAACGATGATTTACAAAACCTCTTCGTGTCTCCGCCGTCGAGCCTCGATGCTCAACTCATAAATCCTGAAATAGAAAACGAAGTATTAGATTACCTGAATTCTGAGCCTACCGACCACGTAGAACCGCAACCCTCAACCAGCCGAGCTAATCCTGAAACCTTACCTGCCTCTGTTCCAGTTCGGGACCTTGTTGCTTTACCTGAAAACTCACCCATCTCTACCCAACCTTCGCCGGTAGGGGAACCTTCTCTAGGAAATCCTCCACCGCCTAAAAATATCAATATACACGATGAGACCTATACCAAATTCTTAAAATCACCCACAGTATTACATGACACAGTGATAGTTGAACACAACGGAAATCTCCTTAAGACACTACATAATTTAATTATCATTCCTACTTCAATAGATATGGACGAGTCTATACCATATGTCCAGGAAATTATAAACAATTGCCCAGAGCACGACCGCGCAGAGTTCATGAGACAAGAAAGGTCCCTATATTGTTTCTTACCACTCACTATCGGAAATAAAACTTACCTATTCTTATTCACTAAAGTGCATCACTTCGATGAGAGTTCCTACCCGGATATATTTAAATCGCTTAAATACGCGCGTGATCAAATAATTATGAATTATTCCACAGTAAACGAAATCAGCTGCTCCGATTTTGCGAACCCATTTGATAAACATTCCTTTACAAAAATTTATAATATGTTCAGCTACTTATTTGACGGCACTAAAATTAAAATTAACATATATCATAACAATATCATATATCCATCGTTAAGTGAAATACCCAAAATACTGAAAGAAAACCACGACATTCCCATTGCAGGCCATTTAGGTTCCACGAGAATGATAAACCGAATCAAAGATAGGTTCTATTGGAAAAACATGCAAAAAGATATCGAAAACTACGTGAAGAATTGCCCATCATGTCAAGAAAACAAAGCTTTACGTAAAATCAACAGAGCCCCGATGGTAATAACGTCAACTTCAACTTCGCCGTTTGAAAGAATTTCACTTGATATAGTTGGACCTTTACCCGAATCCGGAACAGCAAAATATAAATATATCCTAACCATGCAAGACGACCTCACAAAGTTCTCCCTAGGTTATCCAATACGTAGCACCACAGCAGAGGAGTCATGTGAATGTCTTATCCATTTCATATCCCTTTTCGGAATTCCCCGACATATACTCACTGACCAAGGCACTAATTTTACAGCAGAATTATTTAAGAAAACATGCGAATTTCTAAAAGTAAAACAGTTATGGTCTACACCCTATCACCCCCAGACGCAGGGCGCTTTGGAAAGATCGCATTCCACCCTTAAGGAATACTTAAGGCCCTACATGAACGAAAACCAAGACAATTGGCCGAGATACGTCTACACCGCAATGCTTGCCTACAACACCGCCATACACTCAACCACGCATTACTCACCCTACGAATTGCTCTTCGGACATAAACCGCGCATCCCGGATTCGATATACGAAAATAATTCAGATACCACTTACCCCGAGTACGTTAAAATGTTGCAGCAGCGCATGCGGTATACACGGGATAGAGCTACAGAGTTCATACAGAGATCCAAAACGAACTCCAAAAATTATTATGATTCCCACACTCGCCCTGTGACGTACAGGGTTGGTGATTATGTTTTATTGAAAAATCATCTTCGCCTACGCAAAGCTTTATCACCCCCATGGAAAGGACCATACAAAATAGTTAAGGTACATGGAAACCACACAGTATCACTACTCATCAACAGACGCCACGTTAAGCACCATTTTGATGAAATAAAGCACGCCAATGTGTAAACGGATACAGTTACGAGTTTACAATTATTATCGTCTTATGTAATTAAGGAAACTAGCGATAGGCATTTCTTAAATATTAGCATATTGTTTTTATTATTTTACAAATCTCATATATGCGTATAATTCTTATAGTTATTTACGACAAATAGGACTTACACGACTCTTTCTATTACAGCATATCGGCTAACGCAGAATTCGTTGAACAAATCAATACAAGTTCCGGTATATACTTTAATCCGATTGGCGAAATTAAAATACGGGCAAGCTATTTAGATATAGTTACATTTATAGATACCTCTTATATTGAACCGCATATTCAGAACCTAAATTCGGTTATCAGTACCCTTAGATTTGTATGTCATCAAATCCAAATCAAAACACAGAGCAATCTGGAATGTCACAATGTATTAGAGCCGTTATCGGTTAGATATCATGACATTGTTTCGGAATATTCAGCTATATCTCACCTAACAGAAAATCGATCTAAACGAGCGGCGTGGATAGGTGGCATTGGCTACCTCTCCAAAACTATTTTCGGTACTTTGGACGAGAACGATGGCATAAGGTATAATGAGGCCATACAAAATATACAAGATAACGAAAAAAGACTAGCTACGTTAATGAAAGAAAACATTTTAATTACTTCAAATACCTTGTCAAAATTTAATGACACATTACACATAATAAAAATTAATGAAGCCAGTCTTAATCAAGCTATTGACAATTTCTCAGCACAATTAAAAAATGTCACGGCACTCTCTCATGAGTTATACATTAAATCAAAAATCAACTCGATAGTTAATAGCTTAGAGGCATCCCTATTAGCTTTATCATTTCGATTAGAAGACCTCACCAACGCAATAATGTTCTGTAGTCAAAACACTCTACACCCAGCCGTGTTATCACCCGAACAGCTATACGAAGAAATTGTCGATAACTTCAGATACTTACCTGTTGACCTTAGGCTACCTACACACTTATCTTTAAGCAATATGTATAGTTTAATGAATTTGTCCAATGTAATATGTTATAGTGTTAGTAATAAGATTAATTTTATATTAAGATTACCCCTTGTGTCCCCTAAGGAATACAATCTTTATCATGTTATAGCATTACCTACTCCGCATAACAGTATTAAGCCTGATTCATTTAGTTATATAATACCTTCAAATAAATACATAGCAATGACTAAAGACAAATCTGAATATTGTAACTTGGACTCGCTAAAGGAATGCAACGTAATGAATTTGCGCGAATACGTCTGTGATATCGCGACAGTGTACCCAACTAGTGCAAACCCAAGTTGTGAAAGTGAACTACTGTCAGGCGTAATAAGCGCTTTACCAATGCAGTGTAAAACAGACTTTATCCACGGACAAATAGATTTATGGAAATCACTAAAGAATAACGCATGGATTTTTGTGCAGTCCCAAACTAATAGACTTTATGTTGAATGCCGTAGTCAGAAATTAGTAGACCTAAATATAATTGGTACTGGTATCTTAAGGATCCCTGAAGGTTGTATAGCCTTCTGTAAGGGTACAAAATTTATACCTAAGTCTACCCCAATAAAAATAAATGTAACCGTAAGTCACTCAGATTTTAATATAATTAATGATTCATGCTGTAATTTAGATAAGTTTAATAATGTAAGGAGTAGTGAGCCTCCATTAAAACTACAGGATATTGACTTAGATATCTTCACCAGAGAGACTAGATCGAAATTAGATTCTATGTCCAACAAAGCTGAAGAAATCCTGGCTAACCACCCTATCATAAAATATGAGACTCATTACTCTATCATGATTAGTTTAGTGATAGTTATAATTTCTTTATTTTGTATTTTTAAGTGTATTTGCTTTATTAAATCGCACAACCGTTTTATCCATCGCTTTCCTCTACTCCGCCGTCCCGCCTCAGTAGACCCTACCTTAGATCATCCTACAACTCCCGAACCAGTCATTCCATTGAAAACCCGGACAGTCCATCCTCAACCAGACAATATTCCAGCTCCTAGTATCAGAATGAACATATAAATTAATTTCCTAAACATCGTTGAATTAACCCCGATGTTTAGTCTAGCCCCGGGAGGTGTTATATATTCCCGTTGCACCCTTTATTGCTTACCAAGCATTCCTTCCCGCTAACTAAGTACTTTGTACATTACGTCTATTTCATGCACACGTCCATCCATTAGTCTCCATCATCCTCTCCTCAAAGACGGTTGTCTTAAAATTAAATAAAGTCTTTTTTTAAAAACCCTATTCTACGGAGGCCTCTAACAGTACGTACGTCGTTGTACAGGTCGGCGGCTGCGGCGAAGTCCCTCGGCGCGGGCACGGAGGCGCACAGCGCGCTGGCTTCCCGCGCCGCAATCAACAGCGCGCCCAGCGCCGCCGCACTCTCTCGGACGCAGCACGTTTGTTCCCACGACTTGTGGAACACCTACGACACAAAACAAAATAAAAAGCTAAACGACATGGAATTTAATAGGACCCTGTACAATTTAAGGTTAAGTGACAGATGTTTTTATTCAATAGATGAATTTCTTAAATATAAGTTTTAAAATTTGACCTGCTTGTAATCTGTTTATTTTTAATGTAATGTTTTTATCTAATACATTTTAATGTTTTTACTTTATTATTTTGTATCGTCTTTTTGTGTTTGACATTTTATTTGTTTTTAATTATTAATATTATAGTTGACATTGTTTAATAATTTTGCACGACATATCTATGTCAAATATAGTTGGATAAGTTTATAATGTACCTAACAACCCTGTAGGTACCTATATTTTAGCAAATAAATATTTCATTCATTCATAACTCGCATCCAGAACTGCAAGTTTCATATTTGTAGGAACCTAAAGGCTTATCATGTCCACCTAGCCGAATTTCAGCCACGACAGCCAGTCTCAATAGAGATTAGCCATCTACGCGGGATATATTATAGTGCACAAGTGTGTGCGCAAACACATGAACACTTTCTATTCCATCACTCTCATGATCCGATAGGACGCCTAGCGACGGCTTTACGTGCTCTCCGAGACACGGGGGTATAATGTATCCCAGACTTCGGGCCGATGCTGAGAATTTTTTCTTTTTACAAAAAAGTGCCTAAATTGTTTATGGCCCGACCCGGGATTTGAACCCAAGGCCTCATTTTATGCGGGTGAATATGATACCGCTAGACGAACGAAACAAACGAGACCTAAGACGAAAAAAGTTTGATTAGACACAAAATAGTATTTAATTATAGATGAGTTATTCATCTATAATTAAATACTATTTTGTGTCTAATCAAACTTTTTTCGTCTTAGGTCTCGTTTGTTTTAAAGCCGTCGCTAGGCGTCCCATCGGATCATGAGAGTGATGGAATAGAAAGTGGTCATGTGTTTGCGCACACACTTGTGCACTATAATATGTCCCGCGTAGATATATACTAACTAATATAAAAAAAGAATTAACCATAACAGTGAAGGCAAGTATAGGTAAGTACATAAAAACTACAATACCATATGTGTAAGGGCCTTATACACACAACGTTTTTTAAGCGCGCCGTCGTCGCGCGTTTGTAGCGATACACACGCGCGTTAGCATCGCGTTTGTATCGATACAATCAAAAACAAACTGCTCTGTAGGCTAAAAGCATCATAAAAATCACAAAAGAGTAAACACTGATTATAAATACATACATACATAGACTCACGCCTGTTTCCCAGAGGGGTAGGCAGAGACAACGGATTTCCATTTGTCACGATCTTTGCACACGTCTTTTGCCTCGATTACTGTCATTATATTCTTCATACATGCTCGCCGGTGCTCTGATTATAAATGATCAGTAATAACGAAATAGTAACACGACTGAGCATCTGATGCTGGAAAATAAGCTGGGTTTTCCTTAAAAATATTGATATTTTACAAGCTCTTCAAATTAGAAATTGAGTCTCACTGAAATATGCAAGATTTTTTTCCGGGCTCAGATACGGCATTATAATCATGGGGGGGGGCTAACGCCTAAGGCTTCGCCGCGGCCGGTCATGAATTTGCCGACGTACAAATAGATGAAGGTTAAAAATTACAAAATCATTCCTTCAATCGGCTTACATGAGCACATGTGACGTCATAAATGGTCCGAAATCGATTTTCAACGTTGAAGCCGATTGAATTAATGATTTAGTTAAACCTTTAGCTATTTAAACTGCATGTATTTTGACTGCACGTGTGGCGCAGCGGCTAAGACAGTCACCTCGCCACTTCGTGTCCCGGGTTCGAGTCGTAGTTGTATTTCTAACAAAACTAAGCACTGTAACGGCATGTACAGACGCCAGCACATCAAGCTATCCTAATCTGTCAAATTTCCCCATTTGAAAGTGAACCTTATACTTTTGTGATAAAGTTGAAAATCTATAAAAGAAA
The DNA here is from genome assembly GCA_951640165.1 of Pseudoips prasinana. NCBI lineage: Eukaryota > Metazoa > Arthropoda > Insecta > Lepidoptera > Nolidae > Pseudoips > Pseudoips prasinana. Next base: position 6,663,215 of record OX621259.1, on the reverse strand, counting down.
TTTGACAGATTGGGATAGCTCGATGTGCTGGCGTCTGTACAATGTCAATTCAACAGATATATACATAACTAGCGGCCCGGTACGTGCTTCGCTACGTATAAGGCATAAGTAATAAAAAAATGGTTATTAAGTTCATTTATTCAAACAAATAAATATTATAAATTGCTAAAAGATGTTGATTTTACACTTTTGCAAAACTTTTTTTAAATTTTCCCTACGTACAAACCTTCCCTGGACTTCCACGAATAATTCAAGACCAAATTAGCCAAATCGGTAAGGCGTTGATGAGTTATTATAACGTTACAACGTAAAGTGGCATTGATTTTTATATATATAGATGCAAATCCACCTGGTCACTGTAGCTATTTACTAGTTTACAAAGTTGGGGCATAACTGACATACTAACATTTGCATTATGACTCGTTTCAGAAGTTTAAAAAAGCAAAATTTTTTTTTACTTTATTTCTTATTATAATTTAAATTTGATTCAATTTATGAATTATTTATTTATAACCTATTTGAAAATTGTATCTATTAGTTTTATATACGTTTTTGTAATAACAAGCCAGTAATTGTTACTAGTGTAACAATTACTGGCTTGTTATTATTACTGTAATTACTCAACTGTATTAGTGTAAACAATTGTTGGTGAGCCAATAAACAACAAAAAAATACTAAGGATTTCATACCTGTAAAGACTGCAGAATATTTTGATGCAGAGATACGATTCTGACCATCTGCGCCTGGAATTGGGTGTGCTTCGCGAACGGGAGAGTCAAAGTATTGTTCCGTTTCACATCGTGCATCTTAAAGAATAAAAGAATAATAAATCTCATTAGTTTTTTTGAAGAAAAACTGTTTATGCACGCTTGATATAGGAGGGAACTGCTGAATAAGTGACGAGAACGTTACGAAAAGTGCCATCGGGCGAGGCGAACGAAAGTTGAGAGGGAGATATAAGTTAGTGAAGATAGAAAGAGACAAAGGCACGTTTCGTATATCTAAGTTTTACTTTAATTGTGTGGTCAAAAGCATCCTGATACCGATGGCTTGTGGTTTTTTGGAAAAATAGCTTCCCAGGATCTTAAACTTTAAATATCCATCCGAATAAGTTGTTAAAATCACGCTGAACAAGATAAGGGAAAAGATGAAAAAAAAAGCTTTTCGTTCCCAATATCTTTATTAAATATTTAGTTTTATTTGTTTTATGCCCTAAGACATTGTCGTCGCATTTCTTTGTTAAATATTTACTTTAATTTTTTTATGTATTAAGACATTGTTATCTTATTTCGTTAAATGTTATCTTTTATTGTTATATGCGTGTTATATGGATATAATTAAATAAATTAAAAGTAAAATATTGTACACCATAACTTAAAATTAAAATTAACATACATTAATTAGGTACAAAGGGCGGTCTTATCGCTACTGCGATTTCTTCCAGACAACCAATTATGGAGTGGATAGACGAAGGAAAGGGAAAACAAGGTAGGTATATAATAGAAAAGTAAATCCTATCAAGTTTATGTGTAAGTATGGGTTCTGATAATGGACTTTTGAATCTTTCATTCAAGCAGACTAATGAAACAAAATAAGTTACCTGTCTAGTCAATTGATACATGTAGATCCTGTTGAACCTGTTGCAGAACTCCGCTGATCGCTTGATGATGCGCGGGATCTCCTCCGGATTGACAGTTAATAAAGCGCGTCGGTCTAATGTCAACCTGTGTTTACACGAAGAGACGGAAAGATATTATCTGCTTGTACAAACGCCAGCACATCTGTCATATTTCTTTTATAAATTTTCAACTTTATCACAAAAGCATAAGGTTCACTTTCAATTGGAGAAATTTGATAGTTTGGGGTAGCTTAATGTGCTGGCGTCTGTACATCGGACTGAAGATAAAAACTGTTTGTATAAATAAACTTTAAAGGAGTCAGCCAGCACATATTTAAGAAACTTTACTTCAGTACAGTACAATAAAATATTACATTACATTACATACCAACACACACATACTTTACCACATACTTCTAAACACATAAACACCTTCAAACTCAATTTTTATATTTTTTTTTTATTTTCCCTTTATTGTAGTAGCATTATTTCCGTCTCTCAACCTTTTTTGTATGCAACTCAATTTTAGAATTTAATTAAAGTTTGTTTATTATAATAAAATTCTTGCGCGACATGCAAGATTGTAGAATGCCTAGAGATCTGGCATACAGGTTTAGAGCCTAGTACAATCCAGCTCTCTCTAAAGTTCTAATTAAGCAAAATTGTTTTTACATCGCAATGTCATTTATATATTATGAACTTTTACGAGAGAAATAAACCATATTTTTTTATTATTTTTTATATATCAAGTTGGAAACGGATCGTAAAGTATCAACTCGAGCCGCTCAGTATTCTTTATATATGAGACTCCCTACTGCATAGCACACTAATCAAAGTCAAAGTCAAAAATCATTGATTCCGTAAAAAAAATTACGTGGAATCGTCTTTTTTTTACCCTACCGTGCAGTGCATGACGTGGCAGCTACTGAGGAACACTGCCAGAAAACTCAGTAGGAATCCGTTTTATGTTTACATGGTTCCATCATAAAACCAGTTGCAGCAGTTAATGTACCAGCTAGTCCTGTGATGGGACCAATTCGGACTCGCACAGATAACCTTTAAGGATTTCTGTATGTGTACCTATTTATATATTTTATTATTATTATTATCTGTGCTTGTTTGCTGAATAAATGTATTCTTTCTTTCTTTATTCTTTTCTTTTAAACTAAAATTTACTTTAGATGAATTACATATTTTTTATGTGTGTTGACTTAGAACAACTCAATTCCAAGCACTTTTACCACTTAAATAATCAGAAATTTTGTTTGTTTCAATCAAGAGATGGAATGATAAGTATTATCTTCACTTGTACATCCGAGTCAAAAGTTAAACAGGTTTTACCTTTTTCTAGAGTCTTATATATATGTATAAAAATGAATTTTTATCTGTATGTTCTTTATAGAATCGTAAACTATACCATTTGGTCATGTGATGATCTTCAGCAAAGTGTTGTGCTTGAACCCACGAAGGGTTATGAGTTGGTACGATCAATTTTGGACAGATCAAAATCAAAATCAAAAATTCTTTATTCCGTAAAAAAAATTACATTTATGTGGAATCGTCATATTTTTTTACCCTACCGTGCAGTGCATGACGTGGCAGCTACTGAGAAACACTGCCAGAAAACTCAGTAGGAATCCTTTTTTAAAATAAAATATACTTAAGATTAATTACAATCATGTGTGTTGACTCAGAACAACTCAATCCCAAGCACTTTTATCACTTAAATAATCTGATATTTTGTAATATACCCTGCTACACAATTTGGTTTTAATAATTCTTTTAAACTTATTCGTAGACAATTCTCCAATATCATTGGGAAGTTTGTTATGGAATCTTATGCATTGCCCCATAAAAGAGTTACTTATTTTGTGGAGACGGGTAGTATGCAATATGATATTATTCTTATATCTAGTATTTACATTATGTGTATCGCTCCTTTTACAGAAGGAATCGATATTTTTATGCACATATAGTAAGTTTTCACATATATACTGAGATGGTACAGTTAGAATGTTAACATCTTTGAACTTTTCTCTTAGAGACACTCTCGGGCCAAGATTATAGATGGCGTCACTATCATTCCAATGAATATCATATATTGCCGTAGCACCGCGCGCAGGGTACCGCTAGTTTACAATAAAATAAATGAGCATTATCTATTTATAACATGAACTATATAAATCACACTAATATTATAAAGGCGAAAGTTTGTGAGTGTGTATCTTTGTTACTTCTTCACGGCTAAACGGCTGGGGCGATTTTAATAAAATTTGGTATGGAGATAGCTGACACAGTGGATTAGCACAGTCAATCTATAATTTATAAAGTTTAAGGCGGGTAGAACCACGGAGCACAGTTAATTATAAAATAATTGTTTGTAATCTATACATATAATAAAATCGTAGGAAAGTCAAAACTGTACTATGAATATTTTTTTTAAAGAATACTTGGGGTGTGATCTGCTATCGATAGCGAAGCCAAAAATATAGTTTTTAGAAATTTTGTCTGTTTATCTGTTTGTCTGTATGTATGTCCGGGCTAAACTCAAAAAGCACTGCATGGATTTACTCCAAATTTTGCATGAATATTACTAAGAGGTCGGGTCAACATATAGGCTACATATTATCACGCTATAACCTACGGGCAAGGAGCTGTGATAATTTATAAAATTTTCGCGGGTAAAACCGCGGGGCACAGCTAGTTACTTATAATCTTGTTGACCTATTATTATTGTTGAGGAACTCCTCAGTCTCGTCATAAGTCAATCATAGGTACAATACAAAATAGGTAACTACTTAGTATGGTAAAATAAGTTAATTTTTTAGACTGTATATTTCAGGTCTAAAAGTGGTATAAATAAGGTTAGGGACATATGCTCCCCTCAAAGGTTTCTACGATGTTGTAATTTGAATCACCGTAGCCTAGTTGGTAGCCTACGAAGCTAGTGGTCCTGGGTTCGAATCCCGGTAAGTGCAAATATTTGTATGATGGGCACGAATATTTGTTTCTGAGTCATGGATGTTTTCTATGTATTTAAGTATTTATCTATCTATATAAGTATGTATATCGTCGCCCGGTACCCATAGTACAAGCTTTGCTTAGTTTGGGACTAGGACGATCTGTGTGACATTGTCCCCATATATTACAAAAAAAAAATCGCTTGGCATGCGAGTTGGTGACCGCAGTTAGGTGGTAGCTAGTACATAGGTGGCGCTGCCCGACTACATGGTGAGTACCTAAGTCGCTTTTTAAGACACCAACGGGATGGTATGGGGTGGCACTGTTATTCTTTCTAGGCCGGAAACCACACGACTAATACTATCATCATCATCATCATATCAGCCGAAAGACGTCCACTGCTGGACAAAAGCCTCCCCCAAAGATCTCCATTCGGTCTTGCGCTATTCGCATCCAGCAGTTCCCAGCGACCCGCACAAGATCATCGGTCCATCTTGTAGGGGTCCTGCCCACGCTGCGTCTTCCGGTTCGTGGTCGCCTAACGGCCATCGGTTCTACGAGCTATGTGCCGCCCACTGCCACTTCAGTTTTGCAATTCTTCGGGCTATGTCGGTGACTTTGGTTTGCCTGCGGATTTCGACATTTCTGATTCGATCCCGCAGGGAATCTCCCTCTCCATTGCTCTTTGGGTGACCTTGAGCCATCTAATAAGGCCCATAGTGAGCGACCACGTCTCTGTTCCGTAAGTCATCACTAATACTATACTAACATCATATTCTGCATCTCTTCATTGATGTTGTGCCTCAGGTCTTTCACTTTGGCGCAGTAGATACTGCTCTCAATGACGTTCGTAACATTTTCGGATGATTTGCCTGCAAAAATAAATGTCGATTAATTAGACAATTAACTTTAAATAACTTTGATTTCTGTTTTTTATTTTTAAAGAACGTGTGAAGTGTATTCTGCCAAATCTGATTCTGATAACCTATCGGCTCTTGAAAAGCTTTTCGAAATTATATTATAATATCATAAAATTCAATGGGAGCCCTGTTTCGAGATGTCGTAACTTAAAAATTCAAATAAAAATTAAGTTAAACGTAAAAAGATTTCTAATAATATTTTTAGCAGTGTTTCACAGAACACTAAAACCTGGCTGTGCCCGCCGTTTAACCCGCGTTAAAATTGATAAATTGTAGCCTATATGTTAATCGGATATAAGTATAAGCTATATTACTACAAATTTCATTAAAATCCGTTCGGTAGATGTTGCATGAAAGAATAACAAACATCCATACGATAAACATCCATACCCCCAAACTTTCGAATTTATAATATTAGTAAGTATAATAATAATAATGTCCTCCTAGCCGAATTTCAGCCACGGTGGCCAGTCTCAATAGAGATTAGCCATCTATGCGGGCCATATTATAGTGCTCAAGTGTGTACGCAAACACAGGAGCACTTTCTATTCCATCACTCTCATGATCCGATGGGACGCCTAGCGACACGACCGGAAAGAGGACAGGTCGACGGCTTTACGTGCTCTCCGAGGCACGAGGGTATAATACCGCCAACTCCCAGACTTCGGGTTGATGCTGAGAAATTTTTCTTCAGGACCTCGTTTTCTGCGGGTGAACACGCTACCGCTAAACCAACGAGGCAATATCAGTTAATACTATATGACAATATGATATAAAATACATGGAAAAAAAAAATATTTTCTTTTCATTGTGTCCGCTCTGGACACAATGAAAAGTCGACTCCAGTCGTCTAGCCAAACTACAAACTAAGTACCCGCGCCGGAGGGCACCCCCAGTGGGTTTCAAACCTCGACTCTGGGCGGTTACTGGCTGAGAGATGCAGGAGAGAGAGTTTCGCTTTAGGGATGTTTTATAAAAAGAAACATACATTTATCCGTGAGAGAAGTAGAAGAATCCTTGTTCTCCACGCTGGGCTTCTCTACCGTCACGTCAGTTGACACATCAGCTTCACGCACCGTGTCTGGGCTGTATAACGAGTCGTTCAAAGGTTCCTCTTCACCACCTAAGAAAGCAGTACGAGTGTAAAAAGTTTGGTACCTAGTCAAATGTAATTCACATCGTTCCAGCCAATCAGAAACAAGAAATGGCCAATAGAACCTCGTCAAGTAGCTTAAGTAAGACATAATGATAACCAAAAGCAAAGCTTTCAAAGTTTATTCACTTTCCTATAAAGTAGGTTTTTTGTGGTACAAAGACTTCATCGATAATAGGTCTGCTTCAGTGATGATCACCTCCGCAACGTATCCGTCAATGGCGAACCGTGTTATATTTTTTTGTTGTAGGCGCGGATATGGCTCGCAATCCCAAATGAAGAATAGAATAGAATACTCTTTATTGTACACCATAAGAATACATATTTCATAGGATATTACATAAACAAGTTGTACAAAGGGCGGTCTTATCGCATAAAGCGATCTTTTCCAGACAACCTTAGGATGGATGTTGGATGTGATTTTAAATACTCTATCGCATGACGCCTATTACAGCTGACTATAAGAGTTGTATATATGACCTAGGATTTGCACCCAGGAGCTCGACTATCTGCGGCTGAACACGCTACCGCTAGACCGCTGACTTTCACTTGTCACATCAACTCAAAAATATTACAATTTAAAGGACATACCCGTCTATGTTGGAACACTATTTAAATAATTCATTTCTTATATAAAAGTACTAGCGGTACCCCGCGGTTCCACCCGCGTTAAAGTAGTTTTGGCGTAAAAGAGTAACAAACATACATCTATACTCATAAACTTTCGCATCTTCTATACATATAATAAAATCGAAGGAAAGTCAAAACTGTACATTGAATATTTTTTTAAAAGGATACTTGGGGCATGATCTACAATCGATATCGAAACCAGAAATATAATTTTTAGATTTTTTGTCTGTTTGTCTGTATGTATGTCCGGGCTAAACTCAAAAAGTACTGCATGGATTAACTTCAAATTTTGCATTTATATTACTAAGAGGTCGGGTCAACATCATCATTACAGCTTAAATAAGTCCACTGCTGGACAAGCCTCCCTCAAGAATCATCTTGAGGGGATATGCCATAATCGCCACGCTTGGCAGGCGGGTTGGCGATCGCAGTATGATGATCGTAGTACTCAGAAGGAAGCTGCTTCCCGTCCTCTGGTAGATATTCGGGTCAACATATAGGCTACATATTATCACGCTATCACCTACGGGGGAGGAGCTGTGATCTTATCTATACATATAATAAAATCGTAGGAAAGTCAACACTGTACATTGAATATTTTTTTAAAAGGATACTTGGGGCGTGATCTACAATCGATATTGAAACCAGAAATATAATTTTTAGATTTTTTGTCTGTTTGTCTGTATGTATGTCCGGGCTAAACTCAAAAAGTACTGCATGGATTAACTTCAAATTTTGCATTTATATTACTAAGAGGTCGGGTCAACATATAGGCCACATATTATCACGCTATCACCTACGGGGGAGGAGCTGTGATCTTATCTATACATATAATAAAATCGTAGGAAAGTCAAAACTGTACATTGAATATTTTTTTTAAAGGATACTTGGGGCGTGATCTACAATCGATATCGAAACCAAAAATATAATTTTTAGAATTTTTGTCTGTTTGTCTGTATGTATTTCCGGGCTAAACTCAAAAAGTACTGCATGGATTAACTTCAAATTTTGCATTAATATTACTAAGAGGTCGGGTCAACCTAATCTAATGGGAGTAACCTTTGTGATTAATGCATCGTTGATTATTATTTTACTTTATTTGACTTACTGACTTTACTTAAAGATGACATCGGGTAATTTTTTTTTAAATAACAGTAGCAGTCTTAAGTTTATTTCATAGCTAGGCTATTTATAGGTTAGTTTTTCTTAAATTTATATTGCTTTTTTCTTTTTAAAGTTATATTTTTTAGATTAAGCTAGAAGTAAGTAGTTATACTGGTCATCATTCAAAATTGTCGCGGACGAAGTCGCGGGCACCAGCTAGTTTATAATATTAGTAGAATGTGTACCTCTAACGGTTTTGGCAGTGCACGACGGAATAGCTCGCAAATGGTAGATTTTTTCCTACTTACTTGACACTTATCGTCATATTTTGGACAATTCACACAATATCTTTATAAATTGTAGCCTATGTGTTATTCTAATGTATAAGTTATATTATTGTAAAGTTTCATTAAAATCCATTCAGTAGTTTTTACGTGAAAGACTAACAAAGATCCATCCATCCATACTTACAAACTTTCGCGTTTATAATATTAGTAGGATTATACCTTTAATTGGTTGATACTTATTAACAAGGAGATGGGTCGCCTTTTATCACTGGGTTAGCAAAACCAGGGGGAACACGAGTCTCACTCATTTGTCTCTGCCACCAACCAACAGCCATAGTAATTGAAGGTGTCACCTGAATGTTCTTCGTCCTTCTCATCGTCTTGATCATCAAATATGTGGAACAGCTCATCGGAATCTCTGTCCATGTTATCCGCGAAGGTCACGACGCAGGTGTTCTGGTTGTCTTCATTCATATCACCCTTCTCTTTCACTTGCCTTGGACTTGGATTCTGTAAAACGAGAATGTGTACTTTAGTTAGGAAAATGGGTTGACCGGATCAGATGGGACTGATTGATTTATTGATTTCCTTTGGTCTAGCGGTAGCGTGTTCAACCGCAGATAACGAGGTCCTGGGCTCCCGGGAAATCCCGAGTCTGGCCAAAAGTGATTTAGGGATGATTTTGTAAAAAGAAAAATTTCTCATTATCAGCTCAAAGTCAGGGAGTTGGCGGTATTAAAGCCGGGGCCCCGGAGACCACGTAAAGCCGTCGGTCCTGTGCTGGACCTCTTCGCCGGTCGTGTCGCAAGTGATGTGAGAGTGATACAATAGAAAATTCCCGTGTTTGCGCACATACTTGTACACTATAATATGTCCGGCGCAGATGGCTAGTCTCCATTGAGACGGGCCGCCGTAGCCGAAATTCTGCTAGGAGAACATTATTTGAATGTTTGTCCGATATCATGTAGTTCGAATTATACTAGTCTTAGAATACTTTAACTTTGTAAGGTAGATTTTTCACAACAATCAGGTCATCCAATGGCTATCTAGCATTGCCAGGGCAATCTTAGAATCGTTTTAGACATTTTATTTTATATTATACACTATATTATATATATATATATATATATATATATATATAATATATATATATATATATATATATATATATATATATATATATATATATATATATATATATATATATATATATATATATTATACACACATACATACACACCCACACACACATCACGAATGCTGATATACTTCCTCATCTCACAGAACAAAATTGTCACAACATGATTATTGAACGACAAACTACTCTTACCATAACACCTCTATGTCTAGAGTTAGGGACTGGTCATCTGTCATACAGGTTTCCCACGTAGTACGGATACCAGTCTCTCACACAGATCTCACCTTTTTTTAATGTTATGCATAAATTAGTTAGTAAGACACTTTCTTTGTAATATTCTGTGTGAGAGAAGAAATAAATCTATTATCCACATGTTGTCGCACTTTAACATGAATGGGATATTGCATGACAAGCAGTTTGGGTTTACAAAGGGCCGTTCTACTCAGGATGCGGGGTGTACACTAATGAAGTCTATATTGGAGGCTTGGGAGGGGTCGCAGGATGCGCTGGGAGTTTTCTGCGATCTCTCTAAGGCTTTCGATTGCGTAGACCACCATACGCTCATTGTGAAACTAAAATACTATGGAATTTCTGGCACATCTCTTGATCTTGTAATGTCCTATTTATCAGGTCGAGAACAACTGGTTTCAATAGACGGGGTAAATTCAACACGACATTCTGTCAAAATGGGGGTGCCCCAAGGATCGATTTTGGGTCCATTTTTATTTCTAGTTTATATAAATGATCTCCCATATCTAGTAGAGAAAGTATCAGACATAATTCTATTTGCTGATGATACGTCACTCATATTTAAAGTGAGTAGGAAAGATAAGGATCTTATAGAACCTAATAAAACTCTCAGCCTCATATCAAATTGGTTTTCGGCAAATAATCTTCTTTTGAATGCAGGAAAGACCAAATGCATCAAATTCTCATTGCCGAATGTGACTCATATTAAACCAACGGTTGCACTTAACGACGAAGTTTTAGATTTAGTTCCTTCGACCGTATTTTTGGGAATAACACTGAACTCAAAATTACAATGGGGTCCTCATATTGAAAAATTATCTGCCAAATTAAGTTCAGCTTCATATGCAGTTTGGAAAATCAGACAATTGTCAGACGAACCAACTGCTAGACTAGTATATTTTGCTTATTTCCATAGCATTATGTCCTATGGTATTCTGCTGTGGGGCTCAGCAGCTGACATAAGTGCTATTTTCGTATTACAAAAAAGAGCAGTCCGAGCTATTTATAATCTAGGCAGTCGCGAGTCTCTACGAAGCGTTTTTAAAGAGGTAAATATACTTACTGTTCCATCTGAATACATATATCAGAATATAATGTTTGTGCGGAAAAATTTAGATAAATATAAAAAACGGAGTGACTTGCACAATGTCAATACAAGAAATAAGGACAAACTAGCTATACCAGCCTTTAGAGTTAGCAAAACAAAAAAGTCATTCATGGGAAATTGTACTAGGTTTTATAACAAGCTCCCTATTCATATAACTAAACTACCTGATAATAAGTTTAAGTCACACATTAAACATGAACTTATGGCTAAGGGTTACTACACTACTAAGGATTACATTGACGATAAAGACATTTGGCGGTCGGCATCTACCTGCACATAGTCCGCTGGAGATCTTATAGCCATATAGACATGAGTAATATTTTATGTTACATGAACTATCTGTAATAAAACTATCTATTATTTAAATATTCTACGAATTTCAGAACTGTTGGTTGTGTCTCAAAATGATTAATGTTACTTTTATTTTGACGTTTTTATTTTCTCTTTCTAATATATTAAACCTAAAATAAATAAATAATCAGACAACCGATCGAGCATATATTGTGTTTGCCTGCTAAATAATTACAGTAAGTGGACCAAATCTCGTGTATATGCCCCATTGAGTATGTTTCGCCGGAGCGTCTCAGCTGGGCCGTGTTGAAACCGGTAGTAGAGACACCCGCTGAGTTTGTTTCGCTGGGTCTTCTCAGTTGGGGCGCATTGGATCCGGTGGTAGCATTAAAGCGCGACCGTCGTTATTAACACAAGGTCCGTCATAATAATATCACCTTAATATAGACAGAACCATTGCCAATATGTATTACAAATATTAGACTTAAACTAGATAATTAGACTTAAACTAGATAATTAAACTTAAACATAATCTCTTGACAATAACTTGATTCGAGCTAGCTAAATATCATTGCTGTTATAAAATAAATTTTATTAATGTTTTAATACTATCAATACATGTGTACCTAATATCTATGTTACTAGAAATAATAATGTATACAACTATAATACTACAAACATGTTCTGACTATTTACAAGCGCTTTTTTGAAGTCTACGTGAATAAAAACCTTTTTTATTTTATTATTTTATTTATTTTATTTTATTATTATTATACTTATTATTATTATTTTACGTTTTTGTATTATATGAGGGCGAGAAACGAGCGACTGGGTCATGGTCCCTCCGGCGACCTGTGTAGACACTCGGAACACCAGAGGAGTCGCAGCTGCATGCGCGGCCTTTAAAAAGTCAGCAAACAAGTGTTTCTAACCCTTCCCCCAATCCAATTCCCCAAATCTCGATGAGCTCTGGCCACTTTACACCCAGAAACACAACATTAAGTTATAATTAAAAAGGTTTCTGTAAGGTGGAGGACGGAGGTACTTCTCCAGTCGGGCTGCTCTTTGAGCGAATCAACGCTTTCCCCTACCTACGAAGACGCGGGCAAATTGGAAGACTTAAGATTGGAAGCAGCATTTCGTCGTTAGGAAAGCCATAGTGGTCGCGGCTGGTCGCTGACCTACTCCCGGCTATATATTATAACTCCCCAGTTATAAGATTATATACAACATGTAACTTAATTAACGCACACCCTGAAAATTAGTTTGTTCAGAATCATTTACTGAATCATCAATCATCGATTTATATCATTTTTTAATATAGGTAATTTTTTATTCCAAAATAATTAAAACTACGGAAATTATTGTCATATTAACCCTGTACGTTCAAAACAAATTGAAATGGACCGTATGTCAAAGTAATAAGATTTAAAAATCACAGTTTTATTTGTATTCATACAAATTCCATCTTTCAATACGAAATAAATAAAAATAAACTTTATTCCGAGAAACTAATTTAGTAAATAACAATGCATATACATGTTAAATTAAAAATTCAGTGTATGTATTATGATTACCACATAATATTCTAAATGGGGTGTTTGAGGGTGTGCGTTAATTACGTTACATGTTGTATAAGATTTTGGGCTTGTGTATTTAAGTACCTCCTGTCTAATCTCCGAAGTCTGCTTCTTCATTTTCTGGAGCTCGACCTCCATCAAGTCTTTGAGGCACGCCTCTGGCATCTGTTCCAGGAACTGATATGGATCATCTGTAAATTTAATGTGTAATATGTAATGCAAGAAGAAGTGTTCCAGAACTTTAACCCTGACTAGACGTGCCCCGCGGTTTTAGCCGCGTCAATTTTTTTAAATTATACAGCATATAATAAAATATTAAATTATACAGTAGGTGATAGCGTGATAATATGTAGCCTATATGTTGACCCGACCTCTTAGTAATATTCATGCAAAATTCGACGTAAATCCATGCAGTACTTTTTGAGTTTAGCCCGGACATAATACAGACATAAATTCCAAAAACTATATTTGTGGCTTGGATATCGAATGTAGATCACGCCCCAAGTATCCTTTTTAAAAAATATTAATTATATTAAATGTGTAGTTTTGACTTTTCTACGATTTTATTATTAGTATAGATATAGGTAGATACGGACAATATGGGCTCTGCTTAACCTTGAATTGGTTATACCGTATGTTCATGGATTTAGGTCCTATTCGAACATAATAGAGTTTAAAATATAGTCGTGACTATTATACTGGGCCGGTTGGTGTAGTTGGTAAACGCATGCTTTTCACGCTGCAGGTCGTGGGTTCAATTCCCACCCAGGACAGATATTTGTGTGCATGAACATGTCTGTTTGTCCTGAGTCTGGGTGTGCAGTATTTACCAAAGCATGTAAGTATGTATTTATAAAAGAAAAGTAGAAGTACCTACCTAGTATAGCTATCTGATTTCCATAGTACAACCTCTGCTTAGTTTGGAAGCAGATGGCTGTCGGTAAATAATGTCCAAGGATATTATACCGTAGTCCGATTAAGGGTAAACCCAGTATGATGTTTATTAAAAAGCACTCAATAACAAGCGGGCTAAGTTATAGGCATTGAATACCCTGAAACATTTTTTCGTTATATATATATGGCCTTTGCGTCTGTTACAGACGATTTACGGCGCATTGTCTGAGAGACATTTTTTTATTTTTCGTTATAATTTTTAGTTATTGGACTCTGCAATCGCACCAGTGCGCGTGTGTGAATGTGTATGTTTGTTACTTCTCCACGTCTAAACTGGAACTGGAGCGATTTTAATAAAATTTGGTATGGAGTTAGCTGACACCCTGGATTAACACATAGGCCATAATTTATAAAGTTTAACGCGGGTAGAACCGCGGGGCACAGCTATTTTTTAATTAAAAATGTTGATAAGTGCAGATTTTTGTGAATATAAAGAGTTAGTTACTCCAATTTTCTATTAAACAATTCATACAAGTCTATTGCACAACTTTTGTATCATTTCATTTTTAGTTGAATGTGATTTGTGTCCGTCTATTATATGTTTGTAAAGTACCCCGCGACACAGGGATTAGATTTCATAGTGCGGGCGTTGTCTTTTTAAAAAGAAAGAAAGAAGAAAGAAAGTTAATGTTGCCGATATGGGTGCAAAAAGAAAAACGTATTTTATTAGTCGGGTTGTTCTGATTATACAGAACCCTAATAGAATGAAGCCCAACTCGCACTTAGCCAAAAGACAACTGCGTTCCAAAAACTCTGTGAAAATCGCTAGGATCCATTATAATGACGCCAAATCAACTGACGCCCATTGCTGGAAAGATCATCCACAATTTCCGGTCTTGCGTTAACCGCATCCAGCGGCTTCCAAAGACTCTCACAAAATCATCGGTCCATCTGGCCTGCCCACCCTTCCGATTTGTGGTCGCCACTCAAGAACCTTTCTGCCCCGGCGGCCGTCGGTTCTACTAGTTATACGAGTCCTCGGTAGTTACTTATATCGAAACTAAAACCCGAAAAGTTATTTATTAAAAACATGAAGCTTATTAACATCCTATTTTTAGCTACTTATCCAAGGTGAAAGAGGTTGGTTTTACCTTTACAAACAGAATGGACAACATCATTTTCTTTAACGAAATCGTCCCAAATTTTTTGTTCGCGCTGTTTCATTCGTTCCCGGCGGTTGCTTTTCCAAGTCCTTTCGAGTTCGCCCTCCTCGATATACTGCGAATTAGTTTGAAGTTTTAGTCAATAGATGTCGCTTGATGAGCGGGGTTTTATGTTGTACTGAGAGTGTGTGAATTGTTTTGAACAATTTGCCTAGATGGCGCTGTATAGAAATATGTTATATTTGCTATGGTTTGCTTAGTTACTTTCTGTGAAAATTTTGTGATTATAAGGGTTGTGTCTGCTGTGTGGAGACGGCGCGCGAATATCGGACAGAATATCATCACCCCATCTCATCCCGTGGGGGGCGTTGAAGTCGACCTGAGGCGAGGGAGTGTCTACCAGAGGACGGGCAGCAGCGTCTCTCTGAGATTATGGCATATCCCCCCCCCAAGATGATTCTTGGGGAGGCATTTGTCCAGCTGTGGACTTTTTACAACTGTTACGATGAAAGGTTGTCTGTTATTTCAAACAAATATCGTATGTGTTTTTATGCATATACTTACCTGTAAATCTACAATGTCAACTTTGCTATCGGACATGAAAGAAAATCCTCGTACGCAGGTCTCCATGTTCACTTTTGCACAATACTTTCACAAAACAAAATAACACCGCTTAAATATCGTTTTGTCACTAGAAAAACCCTAAACAGTTATGTATATAAATTTAATTGATCATCACAAAAAATGCGAATTAAAAGTGACAACTTTGATTGACACAGTACACTACACTACACACACCATGATGCTACGTGGTGGCCGTTAGAAAAATAAAAATGGCCATTGAGAACTAATATTTATAAAAAACAAATTAAAAATATTTTTATGTAATTTGCATACATAAACAATATTTATTTAATTATTAATTACATCTATTAATAGGAAACAGTAATTAACATAATTTAATGAATTACTTAATTTAGATTACAAACTCAAATAAAAATAAAACAACGACTTCATTAAAAACTCCTTCGCGTTCTTGTCGAATAGTGTCACGCATGGCTTCCCGTTGCTAGGCAACCAGTATACTAACGTCAACAAAAAGTAAACAACAATTTTAATTGGCGTTACAAATTACTTTTATTTATGAGCTTATTAAAAATAAACGTTAGGAATAAAATTAAGTAATAGATTAGGTGAAAATACAAGCGTTCAAGTTCAGTAATTTGCTTATAATTTTTCATTTTAGTTCAGATATTTGAACACAACAATCGCTTCTATATAAATGATATTATAGAAGCACACTAGCGGTATCTTGATAAAGTGACCTTATACCTATATTCTGTGCATGTTCACCGTAATTAGTCTGCAAATAGTAGTGACTAAACTATATTGTATTACAATTTATTGACTTTTTAATGCAATGTGCAGTGCTACTACGGTATTTTCCGCGCGAACGCCGGCAGGTATGGGGGCACCTCCGGTCCTCCAGCCGGATTCCCGCTACTTTCCCCAATGGAGCAGGACTGCAATTCTTACGCTCTCTACTGTGACTGAAGATGATGTGGTTAGCGAGGTTGGTACTTATTAACTCTAATTTTATACCCGTGTTCATGCCCGCTTGAGTATGTTTTGCCGGACCGTCTCAACTGGGTCGAGTTGAAACCGGTAGTAGATGAACCCACTGAGTTTGTTTCGCTGGGTCTTCTCAGTTGGGGCGCATTGGATCCGGTGGTAGCATTAAACCGCGACCGTCGTTATTAACACAAGGTCCGCCATAATAATAATACCTTAATATAGACAGAACCATTCAAAAATATATGTAGTAAAAATATAGCTAAATCTATAAATTTTATAATCAAACTTAAACATAATCTCTTTGACAATAACCTAATACAAGCTAGCTAAATATCATTACTATTATTAAATAAATTTTATAAATGTTTTCATACAATCCGTGTATCTCAATAACTATGTAACTAGAAATAATGAGGTATACATAACTATGTTACTACAAACATGTTCTGACTATTTACAAGCGCTTTTTTAAAGTCTACGTGAATAAAAACCTTTTTTCTATTTATTTTATTTACCTCTCCCATAACATTTTTTTTTTCATTTTTAATTGAAAGATAAAGCCCGCACTAGGAATTCTAATCACTGTGTCGCGGGGTACTTCACCATTTATAATAGACGGACACAAATTACATCCAGACTCAGAACAACTATTTATGGGTCACACAAATAGTTGTTTGGCGCGGGACTCGAACACGCGACACGAAGCGGCGAGGCGACTGTCTGTGCCGCTGCGCCACACGTGTCAGTGCATTAACATTAACCGGTCCGTAAGTCATCAGCGAGGTTGCGCACCTAGGCTAGGGTTACCATATGACAGACGTTAGCCGCATTTGACAGGCATTTTAAGGTTTAGACAGGCGCGCGACCGGCATTGGTCTGAGACAGGCATTTTCGCAGGCTCTCGTCAACGCCCAGTCGAGTAAAGACAGAAATCGGCTGACAATTGAATCAGTAAAAGCAATATTGATTACACAGGAAAATTACAAAACTGTATCTTGTGAAGTATTTTACATAATCTATATATATAAAAATGAAACCCGTTTTCCGTTGTCACGACATCACGCGTGAACGGCTGGACCGATTTCACTATTTCTTTTTTTATTGCGTTTGCTATTGTCAGGAGAAGGTTCTTATGTAAAAAAAAGAATTTAAAATTGCGCGGAAAATAAGAAAATTTAAGAATACTTCACAACCAAATATTATTTCTAATCTAACCTTAGCGCTTTGGACAATATAACCTTTTTTAATGTAACTTTTTTTTATTTGACATAGTATTGACAGAAAGCGTGCGTTAATAGTCATCGTTAAGACAGGACAAGGTCTGTCGGGTCAGCTAGTATATAATAAATATCCTTCTTCATTTTTATCAGTAGGCTTTTACTTATCACCGCGTTTTTTTAGCGTTGTTTTTAAAAATCAGGCATTTTAGGTACCATAGCTAGGCTATTAATATATGGTAACCCTAACCTAGGCACGCGGTCAGGCTGTAGAAGGTGACCGGCAAAGTGGTTTAACTTCTGAATATCTCTGTACTGCGCAGAGCTATTCATAAAGTACTCTTGTAAAGGTGAGTATAGACTACAACATTTTCTCGAGCATTTCTGTGTAATGTAACGTTCTTACGAATCGTACAATACAGGCAAAAGTTCAACGTTTAGTTCGTAAAAGGATTATACACTAGAACATATCATAGAGCAGCTCTTTGTTCTTAAGTAAATGTTGTAGTCTATACTCACCTTAAAGGTGGTTAAACAAGGTGTACACTGTTAACGACAACATTCGTTCATACTAAGTTCTCTTATGTCTTATAACCCAGATATT
This sequence comes from Pseudoips prasinana, assembly GCA_951640165.1. Taxonomy (NCBI): domain Eukaryota; kingdom Metazoa; phylum Arthropoda; class Insecta; order Lepidoptera; family Nolidae; genus Pseudoips; species Pseudoips prasinana. The sequence continues at coordinate 6,644,723 of OX621259.1, read as the reverse complement.
CAGTATTCTTTATTTCGTAAACATAGGTACATATTACATGGGCTTTATACAGGTATAAAGGTAAACCGTTATGTTTTGCCTACTTAATGACGTACAAAATTTAAATGTTAGAAGTATCTTAACCTAGTTTAAATTCAATTACTTTGGTAGTTTAGGTACTAAATAATATTTTGTTTTGGTAGTTTGTTAGTAATACAATTAAAAGTCTTAAATTAATAGATCGGACCCTCGTATCGCTCTCTGTCATTCATATTACTCCAGTCTTTTTTTAACGTGGTAGAAACCTTTTATGGGTCCCCGTAGTTGGGGGAACTACGGGGTATGTGGGAATCCCCGTGGGTTGCCCACTAAAACCACCACGGTTGCCTTGCCTTTCGGTTCTGTGGGTGATGGCTCCGGGAACTCGAACGATCTCCATCCGGAACCACCATAATATCACCTATGGTAGTGGTAGAAACCTTTTATAGGTCCCCGTAGTTGGGGGAACTACGGGGTATGTGGGAATCCCCGTGGGTTGCCCACTAAAACCACCACGGTTGCCTTGCCTTTCGGTTCTGTGGGTGATGGCTCCGGGAACTCGAACGATCTCCATCCGGAACCACCATAATATCACCTATGCATCTTAAAGAAGCTCTCCCCGAGGGGCAAAGATGCTCCCCGATGCAGATATTACTCCAGTCTGTTCATTCTTGCCTGGTATTCCTAAGAAAGTTTTCTAGTAACGAGAAGAACTACTGGATCTGAGGAGACCCAGTGAAACAAAATGGGTCGTCTACTATAAGTTTCCACGCTCCCCAGGCTTGGTATAGAGACACACAAGTGATATGGGGGGAATTATTATGGTCTAATTAAAAAAAGGAAAAGTTCTCGCGTGGTGACCAGGAACCGGATGACGCAACGTGGGCAGGCCCCCTACAAGATGGACCGAAGATCTTGTGAGGGTCGCTGGAAGTTGCTGAATGCGGGTAGCACCAGACCGGCGATTGTGGAGATCTTTGGGGGAGGCCTTTGTCCAGCTCTGAAACAAACTTAATAGTATTTTTAACACTGGTACTGACTCAGGTCCAGTCAAGGCAAAAGTTCAAAAATAATATCCTGATAATATCCATTCATATATGGCCATCTGATACCACACTAAGCAGAGCTTGTACTATGGAAACCAGATAACTGATATATTACATATACTACTTTTCTTTTGTAAAAACATACCTACCTACTTTACTAGCATTTACCAACCACGTCAACCGGCCCTTAAAAATCAAAATCAATCTTTCCATCCGATAATGAGGGTATTTCACGTCAGGACCTCTACCGGCTAAGTCGCCGAAAATCGATTTCTTAAATGGCGTTCAAATAAATAAAGGTTAAAAATTACTTAATCAATCGTTAAATCGGCTTCAACGTTGACAATCGATTCTGGACCATTTATGGCGTCACATGTGCTCATGGAAACCGATTTAACGATTAAGTAATTTTTAACCTTTATTTATTTGAACGCCATTTAAGAAATCGATGTTCGGCGACTTAGCCAGTAGAGCCCCAGCCCCGCAAAATATTTAACCGGTTTCCGTAACAAAGTACAGCTCGGGACAGGAATAGCATGATTAAAGTAAAGGTCACCTCAACTCAACGAAATCAGTTACAGGTTACTGAACTGACCTTTTTATACTTGCTTACCTTAAAATAGGCATTATAGTAGCCTAGCCAATATATGTATTTTATCTTGGGACAGTTAACACGATGCCATCTGATCCCAAACTTAGCGGAGCCTGTACTATGGCGAGCAGACAACTGATAATTATAAATATTGATATAAACATAGATATTACAGATAAATTAATAATAATAATAATAGTATCCTGGGACATTATTCAAAACGGTCATCTGATCCCAAACTAGGCAGAGTTATAACTGCACGTGTGGCGCAGCGGCTAAGACAGTCGTCTCGCCGCTTTGTTTCACTTGTTCGAGTTCCGCACCGGAAAACTATTTGTGTGACCCATAAATAATTGTTCTGAGTCTGGATGTAATTTGTGCCGTCTATTACATGTTTGTAAAGTACCCCGCGACACAGGGATTAGATTCCCAATTGTTCGGAGTCTGGATGTAATTTGTGGCCGTCTATTACATGTATGTAAAGTACCTACACCGCGACACAGGGATTAGATTTATGCGGACGTTGTCTGTTAAAAAAATATATATTCTACTTTTCTTATATATAAGATATATACACCCAGACTCAGGACAAACAGTTCATGCACACAAATATCTGTCCTGGGTGGGAATCGAATCCATGACGTGCGGCGTGAAAGGAAGTCTCTACTAACCAAGCCAACCGGCCCGTATATTCGTGTTTTTAACTAGTCGTGTTCAATACCATTAAGTTATGAAACATTCCGTTTTACCTATATTACTTCATCAACCAAACTGAACAATTTATGGTTCGAATACAATTCCTAGAACATTGCATGCTTGCTTGTACTCCCAACACCCATTATACCAATAACTGACACTCAAATTGATATAGATTATAGTTTTTTAACACTAAAGCGTTTGTCTGATGGCCCAATAATAAATAATAACAGAAGGTTTATCAATATAGGTCTGTAATACATTTAGAGGCAATATTGCAATAGCTTTACTTATGGATTGATTGTTTAGGTAAAAGTCATGCTTACTTATTGAACTGTATTTGGCTACTGCATAAATGCTTGAAGTGGACCAAATCCCGTGTTCATGGCCGCTTGACTATGTTTCGCTGGACCGTCTCAACTGGGGCGTGTTGAAACCGGTAGTATATGAACCCTCTGAGATTGTTTCGCTGCGTCTTCTCAGTTTGGGGCGCATTGGGTCCGGTGGTAGCATTTGAAGCGCGACTGTCGTCCGACACAAGGTCCGGCATTATAGTAATATGGAATGAATCATTCAGACAAGATGTAGTAAATTATATACAATTTCGATAATTAAATCTATATATTATAAGCTTGACAATAACTTAATATAAGCCAGCTAAATAACTACATCATAAAATATCACAATCACGTATGGGTGTCGATCATTAAATGACTTGATTTTACCCAATTTCATTCTACTATGTAATAATTTTTGGTCATTCGATCTTATCTGTCTGGCCAGTTGGCCAAGTAGTTCATGGCACTGACTGACTGAGACATAGATGGTGGTGGGTCATCGTGACAAATAGATGAAGGATAAAAAGTTACTGGATCATTCGTTGAGCACATGTGACGTCATAGATGGTCCGGAATCGATTTTCAACGTTACCGTTTGAACGAATAATTTAATAATTAATAATCTTCATCTATATGAACACCGATCATGATCACGATGACCGGCGTATTAGGTGGTAGCCCCCCGGGATAAAAATGTGTGTGTTGAGCACAATTATTTGTTCAGAGTCTGGTGTGAAAAAAAAAAATGAAATGAAACATAGGTACTTATTGCCATAGTACAGGCTTTGTGTTATTTTTATGCCCGAACTAACCATAACCCAGAAGGCGCCAGAAAAAAACCATGGCAGGTTAGGTTTAGTCGGTGCGAGTCCAACATACACTGTTAGCGGGTAGCATGCTTAGGGTTACCCCTGCCTTGTCAAAAAAAGGACTTATGAATGCAATAGTCTTTTTTTTAACGTGGGGAAATCCTTTATAGATCATCCCGCCGCTGAGGAAGCGACTCGGGCCTATTCTGGTTGGACGGTGGACTGCCCCAAGTCCACAGTCCGCAGGCGACTCCTCATGGAGGCCGGAGATTGGTGATATGCGCCCCCCGATGTCCGGTTCTCCTGGCGCGGCTTGGGCGGGAAGACAGACCTCCCATTCTCGCTCCGCTACCTCTTTTGCAACCATCACCTCCTCGCATCTATGCAGTAACCCCGACCTAACTAACCTTAACCCAGGAATTATCTATTCAGACCAATACGCTAAAGCTAAACAAACAAGGCAGACAACCTTAGCATCTTAACCCTGATATGAAGCAAAATAACAAGATATATTTTCCTCGTGCGTAAGGAATTGTTTGCCAAGGACTTCCTCTCGTGACTAAATGCGGAACAATGGAATACAATACTTAACAAATAGAGAATCACTTAAGTTAGCTTAGCTCTAATTGATAGGCGTGATTTTCTTCCTACAAACGGTAGATTATATGAAAAGTCTCGACGAAGATTATACTTTCACGCACGCCGCATAGTGTATGCGTTTAACCTTCAAGACATGTTCATGCACACAAATATCTATCCTAAATATCTGTCCTGACTGGGAATCGAACCCACGACCTGTGGCGTGAAAGGCAAGCATTTACCAACCTCCCCAATTGGTTCGCGAAATAATATAGCTAGTATTTAGGGCAACTGTATACTTCCTTTAGAGAATATGTTTTATACAAGTAAGGAAACATGTTGTATAATGTATACTGTGTCTCAGTCGGCACCCAAAAGGAACATTAAGTGTGTCCGGATATAAATCGGCCAACATACGCAGCTGTGGTGTCATATTGTATGGTAGAGTATCAAAATTAAATGACAAGACATTTCGAATCTTATCACATAAGCACGAAATTCTTTTTAATATATCAAGCTTGCGGTATGAGTTTAACGGTGGCTAATTTTCTTTCATAGATATGATACTTTTTTAGGGTTCCGTAGCCAAATGGCAAAAAACGGAACCCTTATAGATCCGTCTGGTCTGTCTGTCCGTATGTCACAGCCACTTTTTTCCGAAACTGTAAGAGTTGTACGGTTGAAACTTGGTACGTAGATTTATTCTGTAAACCGCATTAAGATTTTCACACAAAAATTGAAAAAGAACAATTATTTTGGGGGTTCCCCATACATACATTATTTAAATATTCTACAAATTTCAGAACTGTTGGTTGTGTCTCAAAATGATTAATGATACTTTTATTTTGACGTTTTTATTTTCTCTTTCTAATATATTAAACCTAAAATAAATAAATAATCAGACAACCGATCGAGCATATATTGTGTTTCCCTGCTAAATAATTACAGTAAGTGGACCAAATCTCGTGTATATGCCCCATTGAGTATGTTTCGCCGGAGCGTCTCAACTGGGCCGTGTTGAAACCGGTAGTAGAGACACCCGCCGAGTTTGTTTCGCTGGGTCTTCTCAGTTGGATCCGGTGGTAGCATTAAAGCGCGACCGTCGTTATTAACACAAGGTCCGTCATAATAATATCACCTTAATATAGACAGAACCATTGCCAATATGTATTACAAATATTAGACTTAAACTAGATAATTAGACTTAAACTAGATAATTAAACTTAAACATAATCTCTTGACAATAACTTGATTCGAGCTAGCTAAATATCATTGCTGTTATAAAATAAATTTTATTAATGTTTTAATACTATCAATACATGTGTACCTAATAATAGGTCTTTACCTATGAAATTGCCGTTTTGTATGAAAAAATTTAAACGAATTTTTTTCATGAATTTTTTTATTTGTATTAATCGAAGTAATCACCCATGCAATCAATGCATCTTTGCCATCGCAGTGGCAGTTTATTGATGCCCTTCTTAAAGAAATCAGCTGGACGGGAGGCAACAAATTCTTCAAAGGCATTTTGTACTGCCTCTCGGGTATTGAATTTTTTTCCCGCCAAGAAGTTATCCAAATTCTGGAAAAAGTAGTAGTCTGTAGGCGCAAGGTCTGGTGAGTAGGGCGGATGACGGAGAGCTTCCAACCCCAGTTCTTGCAACTTGGAGACCGTCTGCTGTGCAGTATGAGGTCGCGCGTTGTCGTGCAGGAGCAGCGGAGACGAGCGATTGACCAATGCTGGTTGGAGATGCGCCAGCTTCTCCATCATTGTGCTCAGTTCTTCACAGTACACATCTGCAGTAATGCTCACCCCGTTTGGTAAGAAGCTGTGATGAATCACACCGGCGCTAGACCACCAAACAGTGACCATCACTTTTCTAGGGGTAAGTTTTCGTTTAGGGCATTGTTTAGGTGCTGAACCAGGATCCAACCAACTTGCTGAGCGCTTGCGTTTATCAAACAGAATCCATTTTTCATCGCAGGTAACAATGCGGTTCAAAATTCCTTCATTTGTGTGTCTGTTGAGCAGTGCAAGGCACGTCTCGACGCGTACTTCGCGCTGGCGATCATTGAGTTCGTGGGGCACCCATTTGTCAAGCTTTTTTACCTTGCCAATTTGACGCAAATGGACCAATATTGTTTTGACGCTAACGTCGAAAGCTGCTGCTAATTCAGCCGTAGATTGTGTATCATCAGCTTCCACAACCGCCTTTAATTCGTCATTGTCGACCAAAGTCTTCGGACGACCGCGAGGTTCATTTTTCAGGTCGAAATTTCCAGAACGGAAGCGAGCAAACCAATAACAGGTGGTGCGTTGGTTTGTAGTGTTAGCTCCGTAAACGTCGTTGATGTTGCGTGCCGCTTGTGCCGCGTTGCTGCCACGACGGTACTCATATTCCATAATTACTCGAATTTTTAACGTATCCATGATGACGAAAAAGATTGAAATGCGATGAAAATGTAACACTAATCAATAAAGAAATGACTACTTTTGGAAAAAAGAATCCATGTTTTTAAAATAAAATTAATTTGAAATTAGAATTCTTAGCCAAACAAAAATTATTTTGATTTGAAATGGCCAGTACTGCAGAACGGCAATTTCATAGGTAAAGACCTAATATCTATGTTACTAGAAATAATAATGTATACAACTTTATTACTACAAACATGTTCTGACTATTTACAAGCGCTTTTTTGAAGTCTACGTGAATAAAAACCTTTTTCATTCAAAAATGATATTGAAGTTTCTAATATCATTTTTTTCTAAACTGAATAGTTTGCGCGAGAGACACTTCCAAAGTGGAAAAATGAGTGTCCCCCCCCTGTAACTTCTAAAATAAGAGAATGATAAAACTAAAAAAAATAACTATAACTAAACTAACAACGAAAATTGGTTTGAACGAGATCTAGTAAGTAGATTTTTAATACGTCATAAATCGTAAACCACAATTTACCTTTCATTTAATCAACTGAAATACTTGTTGCTGCGGAACCCTTCATGGGCGAGTCCGACTCGTACTTGGCCGGTTTTTATCCTATCGTGCAGCGCGCGACGTTGCAGCTACTAGGAAACACTGCCAAGTAACCCAGTAGGAATATGGGATAGGATAAAATAAACTTTGCTTAAGATTAATGTCAAATTTTTTAGGGTTCCGTACAAAGGGTAAAACGGGACCCTATTACTCCGCTGTCTGTCTGTCCATCTGTCACCAAGTTGTACCTATCTCATTAACCGTGATAGTTGTAATCCGGCTCACCCAGACTCAGATAAAGAGACATGTGCGTGTTCATAATAATATCTGTCCTGGGTGGGAATCGTAAGAGCTGCGGCATGAAAGGCAAGACCTACCAACCGGTCCGATTAACTAAAGAAATCTTTATTTCTATCAACATAAAGTACATTCTCATATCTGGCGTATTACAGTAAGAATGTTGACCTTTCGTTTGATTATTTACAGTCTCCATTCAGCAGTCATTCATTTTTCATTCATAAGTTAAACTTTGTCGGGTAAAATGAAACGGGAATTTTGTGTCACGTATGACCATTGGCAATTTATTGTGAAGTAGGTCTTCCGTTGTATGGGCAGCTTCCTTTTGTACGTACATACGTAAACACACGGCTGTTTCCCAGAGAGGTATGCAGAGACAACGGTTTTCCATTTGTTTCACGACTCTTGCATACCTCTTTTGGCTTGTTTACTCTCATTATATTCATCATTCATGCTCATCTAACCTAGCCTTTCTTGAGAACTTCTCCGACTCGGTTAAAGAATGTTCGACGAGATCTTCCCCTTCCGGTTGTACCATTTACACAGGCCAGGTATACTTATTTTGTCAATCTTCTTGCATTCATTCTTTCTAAATACTCCAATCATCTCGACATACCTTTTTCAATCATTTTGTATTACATAAATTTCTGTAGATATATTATAAGGGAGACCATGACAAATTTTTGTCTAATGTGATGAAAATTATATGATTTTTGAATAAAAAATTATGGTTCATAAGATCTTATAAGTATGTATTTTATAAGATCTTATAATATTTAAGTAATATCCCGTACAAATATAGCATTTTATTACCCCATATTACTTTTATTTAATACTACCTATATCTATCTATACATATAATAAAATCGTAGGAATGTCAAAACTGTACATTAAATATATTTTTTAAAGGATACATAGGGCGTGATCTACAATCGATACCGAAGCCAAAAATATAGCTATTAGAATTTTTGTCTGTTTGTCTGTATGTATGTCCGAGCGAAACTCAAAAAGTACTGCATGGATTTACTTCTCTTCTACTGTATGGCTTTCTACTTTAACTCGACCTCTTAGTAATATTCATGCAAAATTTGAAGTAAATCCATTTAGTATTTTTTGAGTTTAGCCCGGACATACATACAGAGAAACAGACAAAAATTCTAAAAACTAAAGTTTAGGCTTCGATATCGATTATAGATCACACCCCAAGTATCCTTTTAAAAAAATAGTCAATGTCCAGTTTTGACTTTCCTACGATTTTATTTTATGTATATATATGAAGACACCTAGGCAGGAACGAGCCTAGATTGCTTTCAACTAGTACTCTGTTAAGCGATGACCTTGTGAAGAGTAGGGCGCGGACACTGCCGACCAAGGTTTAGAACTAGAGCCCATTGAAGTAAAAATACAGAAAGTATGAATTTAATTTATTTTAGGATATTATATTAAACCCGTATTACTGGTTAAAGAGGCGCTCATAGCCTGCTCTCACCGGTCCGTCGGTCCGGCGCGGCGGTCAGTCCATAGATGGGTGACCGTCAAAGTGGTATACTTTCTTAGCGTCTCTTTGCTTCGACGGGCACGTTAAGCTGTCGGTCCCGGTTGTAGCTATTCGGCAACATTCGTTAAACCCTGCCAGAGGCCTAATAGGTGGCTTGAACAACTCTTACACTAGGGTAACCCCTGCCCTTACGATAAGTGTAACGATGAGTATAATGACGAGCGAGCGAGTTTCAACCAGTCGTTTTTTAAGCGACAACCTTGTGAGGAGTGGGGTGCGGAACAAGGCTTAGAAGCCCATTGAAGTAAAAAGATTGATTTAATTTATTTTAGGATATTGTATAAAACCCGTATTACTGGTTAAAAATCTACATAATGACATTATCGAGAGTAGAAAGTTCTTTTCGCTATCATCCGTAATTTATAGTGTAGTTATATCCCGGAGCCAAATGGGGTAGTGTCCTATATATTTGGGAAAGTTCGGTTTTTAATACATCATATACTAGTTTCACCGGTTTTCATTCTTGCTCTAGTAGCATTTTTAGGGTTCCGTAGCCAAATGGCAAAAAACGGAATCCTTATAGATTTGTCATGTTTGTCTGTCTGTCCGTCCGTATGTCACAGCTACTTTATTCCGAAACTGTAAGAGCTGTACTGTTGAAACTTGGTAAGTAGATTTATTAGGTAAACCGCATTAAGATTTTTACACAAAATTAGAAAAAGAAAAATTATTATTGGGGGGTCCCCATACATAGAACAGAAACTCAAAAAAAAATTTTTCATCGCTCCTATACATATGGGGTGTTTATGGATAGGTCTTCAAAAATGATATTGAAGTTTCTAATATCATTTTTTTCTAAACTGAATAGTTTGCTCGAGAGACACATCCAAAGTGGTAAAATGAGTGTCCCCCCCCTCCCCTGTAACTTCTAAAGTAAGAGAATGATAAAACTAAAAAATAAATATGATGTACCATGCAAACAAACAACGAAAATTGGTGGAACGAGATCTAGCAAGTAGTTTTTTTTAATACGTCATAGATCTTAAATCGAAATTTGCTTTCATTTGCAAGTGGGTCACCTGATGGTAAGTGATCACCGCCGCCCATTACCACTCGTAACACCAAACGAGTCGCGGGTGCGTTGCTGGTTTTTAAGAGTCAGCGTTGTCAGCAAAAAAGTGTTGCTGACCCTTCCCCCCACCCCGATGATCTCTGGCGAACTTTCTCACACGCAGGAAGACAACATTTAAATTATTAATGTTATTATTAAGGAATGTCTTTTTAAAACATTACCTACATACTTTTACCAGTTTTTATTCTTGCTCTAGTGGTTATTACACTTTTACGGTAAAATAAAGAACTTGCTTTTTTTGTTATTGATCCGCTCACAGTTAGCTGCTCTGACCATTCTGTAGGTGAATGGTGAGATTAAGCACTAGAGATGTAAAATGACTGAATATGACTAGTCACAATTGTCATAAACCTTAAATGACCGGTCATTTACTGTCAAATTCAGTCAATTTGACTCAAATATTATTGTCTATTCTCGACTACCACCCAATTATTTATTTATTTAGGTACCCAATTTATATGCAAGTTTAAATGAAGCGACTTTTTATTTTCTATTATGTCATGAGAGAATAAGGCGACATCAAAGTCGATGCGCTAGGCGATGCGACGTTGCCATTTTGTCTTAAATGCACGCATGATTAGAAATGTAAAATGATTAACACTATATAATAATACTATAAGTCATAAAAACCACTTATTTGTTTAAATTTAGAAGCTGTAGGCTTTTATCAACGACAAAAACTTAAAAGTTACTAAAATATTACTGAAATCAAATTGACTGAAAATGACCATTTTTGACAGTTAATGACCATTTTTGACCGTTAATGACAGTCGGTCTAATTCAGTCATTTTCAACACTATTCAGCAATAAACCACGCGGTCATTTTAATCCGACCCGTAAGTAATTGTTCTGTTTCTGGATGTATTTTGTGTTTGTAAAGTAGCCCGCGTCCATGGGAATCATTTCCATAGTGCAAGCGATGTCTTTCAATAGAAATATATAAAAAAAGTATATCAGTAATGGAATCAAGCGTTACTTTGCAGAAGTCGAAAACATTCAAAATACAAAGTTAATATGTAGTGTTAATACCGCTAATTGTTAGTTTAAGCAAGCCGGGATGCAATATGCATCGCCTTCCCGCCTGGAAAAATATGCACATGCATGAAGGATATAAACATGCAAAATTACATGCGCCGCCAGTACCATACCCAACACGTGTTTCAGTCCTCCACGGACCATTCTTAAAGGTTGCTAACTCATCGAGTGCTACTTATTTGTCGCATTCGAGCACTCGACTGGGAAGGGCGGTGCGAATTACATCCCGGCTTGATTAAACTGACAATTAGTGGAATTAACACAACATATTATTAACTTCGTATTTTGAAAAAGAATATATATATAAAAATATTTGACGGTCACCGTAGCCTAGTTGGTAGTGCTCCTGCCTACGAAGCTGGTGGTCCTGGGTTCGAATCCCGGTAAGTGCAAATATTTGTGTGATGAGCACGAATATTTGTTTCTAAGTCATGGATGTTTTCTATGTATTTAAGTATTTATCTATCTATATAAGTATGTATAGCGTCGCCTGGTACCCATAGTACAAGCTTTGCTTAGTTTAGGGCTAGGATGATCTGTGTAAAAAAAAAACAAATATTAGGCAGGTAATTATATTTCTTTAAATTTGTTGGTACCGATGAAACCGATCTCATTATAATCCTTATGCCAAAACTACATCATTTTCTAGGGATAGCGTGTTTAACTGCAGATAAAGTCCTAGGTTCGTTCCGTTAGGACGGGCCACAAAGTGTTATAGTCGCGTCAATAAAACCTTTTCTTCACAAGTTTTCAAGGACGAACGTTGAAACTAGAGCCTTCAAGTTTTTGGTACTGGTACGAGACCGGACGATATAATTTATGATTATATTTGAGTTTAGATTTAAGCTGTGCAAATAATACGTACCTACTATAAAACTAAAATTTTGTTGTCTGTTTGCCTGAGTCTGAGTGTAATTTATCTATATAAGTATGTACTTACAAAATAAAAGTAGTATATGTAGTATATCAGTTATCTGGTTCCCATAGCACAAGCTCTTCGTAATTTGGGATCAGATGGCCGTTTGTAAATAATGTCCCAGGATATTATTATAATTTTAAGTTCTATGAAACTAAAATTATAATAGCGAAGCTATTCATTATCTAACTCCTCCTTGTTTCTTTCTGATTAAATTCGTTGCGGGATCCAAGACAGTTAAAGCGATTCTCCGGGACATGCCTGAGCCTCACCGCTCAGTGTCATTTCATTGTGTGCCACTGTTGATCCTGGCTTACAGAAGTTGCAGTGGTGGGTAAGAGGGAGGGAATAGTCCCGATGAAATATCAATTATATTTATATAAGTAAATCCGTAACACTTCTATTATGTTTACGTTGTATATTTCTTTTTTTCTTTTAAAAGTACGTACGCACTATGTATCCCTGTGTCGCGGGGTACTTTACAAACATATACTTCAGGGACACAAAGTACACTCAGACTCAGAACAACTATTTATGGGTCACACAAATGTGTGACCCATAAATAGTGTAGACTGTGCGGGAATCGAAGCCGGGACCCGAAGTGGCGAGGCTACATTTTTAACCGCTGCACCACACGTGTATACAAAGTCAGTCCTTTAAACAAAATGCTTTATTTTAATAGTGCGTGTGCGATGATCATAGATCGGAGTAGGCAGAACGACTTTTGATACTTGCGACATGTTTTAATAGTATGGACATGGGACATGCCTGGTATCCTAAGATTCACATTATCCATACATTCTATACTTATTGTTAACGTTGGTAATGATTTTTAGAGGAACTCATGTGAATCAGTTCCCAGTTCATCATGTATGCGATGAACTGGGAACTGACCGCATAAATTTGTATTATGCCTAAACTTGCTTGAAAAAGGTGGAAAAGTTAGGTATTCTTTTTACATAGATATCAATCGAAATGGAAATCAATTTTATTGATGCATTCTTTATTTAGTCACAAAGTATGTGTTTCTACAATTAATGATTCCTGGAATACCAGTTAAATGAGTATATTAATACATTCATTTGAAGTAAGTATTTAGCCCTAAATAGCTCTACCAACTCCGTTCACTAGCGATGATTGACCTTAGCGATCAAGCCGCGTCACAACATGTGGAGTTTGTACATAGGAATGGAGTTATTATCCAAGACTCCTGTGACATGCCATAAAGCCATCGGAAGAGTTGGCAGCGAGCCACGGTCGCGTAGTCGGTGAGACAGAGTCCGTCGTGAGTTCGTGAGTCAGCGTAGTACACGGAACCTGTGCGGCGGCGCGATCGATAGACACTGCACCCCGGCCCCCGCCCCTCTGCACCTGCCATCAGCCCGCACTACCGCCGTCCTACACACGACGAAAACACGCGAAACACAAAAAAAAATATACTATTGAAAACGGAAAAAATACAGTGCTTTCTTCAGTCAATTATCAACCAGTTTTCTAGTTCAAGGTCGCGACGGTCGACGACCTATAGAAATAACTCAATCTATACAGCTACCTCATAAAAAATGCTCCTCTTAACCACGTACTTTTTAATCGCAACTGGCGTTTATTATTTGTGTTGGTCTTTGAAATTTTATTTTTAATTATTACGTGGGCAAGGTCGTTTTGCGTTCGTGCACAAATGTTGGATCTTTATCATTGGGTAGACGCGCGAGCTCCGCGGCGGTCCACAACAAAGGAGGTGCACAGTTTCCCCTGACTCGGTTTCTTTAGTTTGTGGATGGAAATAAATCTGTTGTGATGGCGTCCAAAGTCCTCGTGCCTGCTGCCCCGTTCGCGAAGCTACAAGTGAGTACTAAACATCATTATATTCCATACAATCTCCCCCCAATAACATCGAATATCATATCATAACTTATCATTACATCTTCAAGTAAATTATACCATTAATCGTATTTCCTATCGTATATTCCATTTAAAAATGCAGACATATATACCATAGTGCTTCTCTCAAAATTGTCGAGTCATGATACACAAAGAGACCTTCCGGTCATTGACATTTAGGGAAAGACATTATGTATATCGAATGGGCTTTCCCATGGTTATGGGAAATGGTAACTGATGGGGTAATTCATAGCAATTATGTATTTCCGAGTATTGCTTTGTATAATTTACTATTTATGGACAAAGAAACCTTCGCCGGTTTATATATTTTGTAATATCAACAGTTTCGTTTAGTTATTGCAGCGTGAAATATACGAAAGGAGGATATGAATGCGTTTAGTTTTAAGATTCATAATTGTTATTAAGTTTTGATGACATGTATGTTGTTTTAAGTAAATTATATCACATCTTTTACTTACCTATCACAAAAATAGTAAACATACGTGTCTACAAATAAAATAAACAAGTGAAACAGTATAAGTAATCTTTGGCTTTACTAACCCCCGACGCAAAAAGAAAGGTTGTTATAAGTTTGACGTGTGTTAGTGTGTGTGTGTGCGTGTGTGTGTGTGTGTGTGTGTAGCTCTCAAATGAATAAACAAATTTCGATGTGGGTTTTTTTTCTTTTGAAAGGCAGTATCCTTGCGGTAAGTCTTAGCTATGTTTGGTTAATATCGGTCCAGCAGTGTAAGAGTATCAGCTCTTTTCCAAAATTATGTAATTATAGTTGGAGTCGGATGTTGCCAAACGGTTAGGTTATATTTATCAACTAGCTGTTACCCGCAACTTCGTCCGCGACAATTTTGAATGATGACCAATGTAACATACAACAAAAAGTCCTAACATATGTACGTGAAAGAATTTATACTACGCTAACTCGAATTTTATGTAAATTCGTTTTGCTTTGCCAAGTTGCTTAAAAGTTGTTTTTTATTTGTTAAAAAGAAGTTACAAATGTCATAAAACGCGTAGTCTTTACTTAGACGATGACGACTACGACATTTTAAGCAACTTGGATTAAAAATCTAATTTATCTAAAGTTAAGAAGAGGTAGGGTACAGCGTTCATTCGCTCAAAGAGCAGCCCGACTGGGGAAGTACCTCCACCTTACAGAAGAGATTTCTTAATAATAAGATTAATAACTTGAATGTTGTGTTTCCGCGTGTGAGTAAGGTCGCCAGAGCTCATTGGGGTGAGGGAAAGGGTCAGCAACACATGTTTGCTGACTCTTAAAGGCACTCGCGACTCCTCTGGTGTTGCATGTGTCCATGGGCGGCGGTTTTCACTTACCATCAGGTGATCCGCTTACTCATTTGTCAACCTATGACATAAATAAAAAATCGAGTTAGCGTAAATTGTTGGTGTCGATCTATAGAATCACTTTTGGATTACCTTTTTTTAACTACCTATTATTCCCTGAATTTTGATTACTTACTTTCATACGCAGACTCAAATCACTTTCTTAAATCTCCAGGTAAAGAAGACCCCTCCAGAATCGACGGGTGGTGGGTTCATCATAGGTGGCGATCCAGCAGCCAGGGTCGCACACCTGGAGCACAGCGTCAGGTTCCTGCAGGAACAGCACCGGTTGATGCTAAGTGGCCTGCATGCTGAGATTGAAGCCCTCCGGGAGAGGAACAGAGGTAAGGTATATTCTTATTCTTCTGGTGGCGGCTATTTCCAGTCCCCGGAGGTCCCACTGCGTTGAGCGATGAACTATTGTGCTCACCGCTCCAACTAAACTTCCCTGTCCAAGCCTGCAACATAGATAAATGTCAGGATCTTTTTAGCAGGAGTATCGATAACATCGTCCTGGAGCAAGAAGTGTTGGCCCAGTACGATGTTACGTTTATGCATCAGAGGTTCACAGTGGCAGAGCAGGTGTAGAGGTGTTTCGTCCGCATTATTGCAGAACCTACACACTCTACAGTCTCCGATGCCCACCGTGGTCAGGTGTTTCCTGAGACATCAATGTCCTGTTATGCATGTTATAATGCATAAATTTCTCCTATTATGTGCGAGGGTCTCGTTTGCAGTTTTCTGGTCGTAGCCCTTGGTAGCCTTTTTGGAATGAGTTAAACCTGGAAGTTTGTGCCAGCGTTTAATAGCTTCCTGTTGGCAATGGTGCCTTAGGGTGAGTTGGACAGTGCTTTTTGGTATTCCGCATATCGGCTCAGGGCCGATTTTTATGCAAAATGGGTTTGCGCCTGACTACGATCTCACCTGATGGTAAGTGAAGATGTGGTCGAAGGTGGACCGCGCGTACCCATAAGATGCCTGTTCACTCTAACCTTGAATAAAGCCATGTTATATGAGTCTGGAAACACGTCGTTTGGTAGGAATTATGAAAGAGGAAGCAAAGCACTTCGTACGGCATGATGGGATGTCAACACCATAGCGGTGGAGAACTTCTCAACGCCTTGTAGTGTCCAATGAAAAAAGGGAGATGGAGGGATTAGTTTATGGAGGTCTTGAGCGCATTCTCCATGAAACAGCCTGAAGAAAACCGATAAGCTTGCAACGTATTGGACCAATTTAGCTCCAGCCCGTGCAAGATCGTTGGCGCTTTCGTTGCCCTCGATAAGGTAAACTGTAGTATTGCCATTTGGTTCAGATTCTACTAAGTTCGTTCTAGCTAGCCATCTAAGGGCACACCAAAGAAGGTGATTTCGAAGGGTCGCCGTTATCGAAATCGATAAGGAGGACTATATACACCATGTAACTGAATTAACGCACATCCTGAAAATAGTTTGTTCAGAATCGTTTACTGAATCGATTTATATCATTTTTAATATAGTTATTTTTTTTCCAAAATAATTAAAACTACGGAAACTATTGTCATATTAACCCTATACAGTCAAAATAAATTGAAATGGACCGTAAGTCAAATAATAAGACTTTTAAAATTGCAGTTTTATTTGTATTCATACAAATTCCATCATTAAATACAAAATAAAGAAAAATAAACTTTATTCCAAGAAACGAATTTAGTAAATAACAATGCATATAGGTACATGTCAAAATAAAAATTCAGTGTATTGTAAGGTTGGGCGATGATATATCAATGAAACGCTCTGACTGCTGGATAATAACTCACTCTTTATTAATAAGTAAACATGCTTTATATTAATAGGAAAGGGTGATACATACTTATGTCTAACTTACATACTACACCTCCAACGAAAGGAAAAAAAAATAAAATAATATGACAGTATTATTTTATTTACTTACAACTAACATAGTAAATAAATCGCAGTATTATGCACTACAATTGCATGGGTTTTATTAACATCTGAATACATAGTTCTAAATGTTTGTTTTATTTAGATAACATTACAATTTACGTAAGCAAACATATCAATGTTTTGTATAGTTATATTGAGTAAAAGTTAAGTTGAATACAACAATTAATATAAGGTGTAAAATAGTAAAAATATGTAAAATGTGTATATAATAAAAATATGATCATGAATAATATAGCTTAGTCCTATTCTTATGTACTAAATCGGTTTTACCATTATCTTTTAATATTTCAACATTTGGTGCAACATCTTTGATTACCAAGTATGGTCCATTGTAAACACTTTGAAGTTTAGTACCAGTCTCATTTCGTACAAGTATCAAGTCGTTCTCCTTATAGGTAATGGGATTACAGGTAGAATCATGTTTCTCTTTTCTTAGTATTTTACTTTGTATTAAATTTTGGTACGCTTCTTTTTGTGATGTTTGGAGTCTGTACTTCAATTCTAAGGGATAATTGTCATAGTTATAAAGTGGCTCTACTGCATTTTTATTCAAATTGGATGGTATATTACAACGTTTCCCGAATACTAACTCATAAGGCGTAAATTTGGTAGCAGTATGAACAGACGTATTGTAGGCGAAGCACCAGTAGGGTAACCATGTACTCCATGAATTCGAATGGTTATCGGTTTGTATTCTTAAAAAATTACCTAAATTTTTATGAGTATTCTCTAAAGAGCCTATAGTTTGGTGATGGTATGCAGTAGAGTTAAGAGTAGTTATATTTAATAATTTACAAGTTTCCTGGAAAATTGATGATAAAAATTCAGAACCCCTATCAGTCGCGACTCTATCTGGTATCCCAAAACGGAGTATAAAATTATTAACAAAGTTTTTCGCTATCTCATTTGAACTTTTAGAAAACATAGGATATGCCTCTACGTATTTACTTAATTCGCATTGGATAGTCAGTATATACGAATAGTTGTAGTCATCCTTATCTAATGGACCTACTACGTCAAGGAAAATTTTTTCCATTGAAGAATTCGCAGTAGTTGTTATTACCATAGGTTCCTTAATATAATGAGAATTATGTTTCTGCTTTTGGCACTTCTCACATTTCTTAATAAATTCCTTAACATCGCGTTCAAGACCTGGCCAAAAGTAATATTTCTTGATATTTTTATACATTCGTCTTATACCAGCGTGGCCACTAGTTGGTAGAAGATGAAAATCATTTAATATTACTTTTTGGTCGTCTTTGTTGTCAATTATTTCAACATTGTTTAATATACACAATCGCGGTCCGGACCAATTAGTGTAATTCTTAATTTCTTTAATTATTTTTTCTATAAATTCGTCATACATTTTACATCTTATGAAAATTAATTCAAGTACATTTATTTTCTCGCAAAAATATCTCAGTTCCCTCACAAAAGCGGCTGGCGTCAGTTGTGATTGGGATACTGGATTTATAAACAAAGTCATTCTAGATGACGAATAACAAAACACTTTATTCTCTAATTCAATTTCATTAGACTTACGTAAGCTTTTTAGTTTATATTTACCAATAAATTTTAGTTCTACAGAATTTCTCGGTTTACTATGAATTTCTACAACTTTTGGTTGCGCAGGCCAATCGTCAGTAGGAACCATAGCACTCAGAGAATCCTGAAGGTCTAATTGTTTTT
The DNA here is from genome assembly GCA_951640165.1 of Pseudoips prasinana. NCBI lineage: Eukaryota > Metazoa > Arthropoda > Insecta > Lepidoptera > Nolidae > Pseudoips > Pseudoips prasinana. Next base: position 6,625,917 of record OX621259.1, on the reverse strand, counting down.
TACGTTGTGCACGTGTCATAACAGAGATAATGCTTTCATGCATAGTTTTTAAGTCTGTCGATGTAATAGGTAGGCGTGACATTGAGTCAGCTATAATATTATCTGATCCTTTTATGTACTTTATGATGAAATCATATTCTTCAAGTAAAAGTCTAAATTTCATGAGACGACTAGAGGGATCTCGCATTGTAAATAAATAAATAAGTGGTTTATGATCGGTTTGAATAATAAAAGTCCTACCATATAAATAAGGGCAAAAATGCTTCACAGCCCAAACTATTGCTAACAGCTCTTTTTCCACTGTGGGGTAGTTAAGTTCAGCTTTATTGAGGTTTCTGCTTGCAAACGCTATAGGTTTATTATTTTCGTTACATAAGACGGCGCCCAATGAATGTTGCGAAGCATCCGTTTGTAATATAAACTTATGGTCTGTCGAAAAATCCGGATATTGAAGTATGGGAGGTGAAGATATAATAGATATTAACTTTAAAAATGCATTCTGACATTTTTCGTCCCATATAAATGGCGTATTTTTCTTAGTTAAGCGCGTAAGTGGATACGCTATAAACGCAAAATTTTTGATAAATTTTGCTATAATAGTTCGCAAACGCTACAAATCTTATCAATTCTTCTACATTGTTTGGAACTGGCCAATTGTTCAACGCTTGAATTTTTTGAGGGTCAGGTAGAACACCTTCACCGGATATGATATGTCCTAAATATAAAATGTCTTTTTTAAGGAAATTACATTTAAGGGGATTTAATTTTAAATTGACCTGACGTAATCGAGTAAAAACATCAATGAGATTTTTAGCGTGTCCTTCTAAGGACTTTCCAAAAACGACAAGGTCATCTAAATAAACTAGGCATTTCTCGAAAGTTAACCCTGACATGGCAACAGTCATCATTTTTGAAAATGCATTAGGGCTTGTTTTCAACCCCATAGGCATTCTTGTCATCTGATATTGGCCTGAAACGGAAGCAGTACAATTATTGTCTGTGTTACTGTTATTTGCAATTTTATATTGACCCGAACAAAATGCTGTATATTTTCGACTTTCGGGGTCAAGGTCACATTGGTAGTACCCGCTAGAAAGGTCAAGCGTAGAAAAGTATATAGCTCCTGAAAGAGAATCCAAAATTTCGGTTATATTAGGGAGGGGAAATTTATCGTCTTGGATGTTATTGTTTAATTTTCTGTAGTCAATTACCAATCGCCACTTCCTATTGCCTAAACTATCTATTTTTTTCGGAACCAGTAACAATGGGCTAGACCATTCAGACTGGCATGGCTCAATTATGCCTTCTCGTAACATATCACTAATCTGATCATTTACTTCACGTTTTTGGGAATATAGAATTCTATAGGGTTTACTAAATACAGGCTGAGTATTAGGTTTTAAATTAATTTGGTGTTTATAAATGTTTGTTGTGGTTAACTGGTCTCCTGGTAATAAAAATACATCTGAAAATTTTGCACATATGTTTTCAATAGTTACTTGCTCTTCAGCATTCAAATGTTTTAAATTTAATAAGCTAAATAATTTTTTTACACGATTCGAATTGACAATTTTACATTGATTAAAACTACACACATTATATTCGCTAACATTCTGTATGGTCGGTTGAATATTGTCAAGGGAAACCTCCTTGTCGCTTGTATTTAAAACCAAAATAGGTATCAAGCCATTTGTAGGCTTTACTAACGTACTAGCCAGAAATACTTCCTCCTGTAATTCCGAGGAACAAACTAGACATTCTTCTGTAAACGTAGTTTGTATATAATGTATCGATTCTGATCTTGGCGGTAAAATAAAACAATGGGAACTCGATCTTAAAGGTAAAATAATGTTATTATTTAGTGTCAAAGTAGAACAATTAAGATTTAAAATAGCATTAAATTTGGAAAGAAAATCTTGTCCTAAAATAGCATGTGCCTTACATGGCAAGGAATTAAAAACATAAAACTTATGTTCGAATGAATGACCTGGCGGATCATAACAGTTACTAAGTGTTAAATAAACGTATCCGATTGCTTCTATTGAACCGCCTATTCCGTTTATTGTAATGGTCTCTGTATGGAGTGGAATGTTTAATCCAACAACATGTTTATATTTAATAGCACAGATGGTTGCGCCGGTGTCTATTAGAAATGAATAGTTATATTTATCTACATATAAATCAATGCAACAAGTACTATCGTTTGCACAAATGAAATCATTATTCACGAAAAAATTTGCTTTGTTCCACAGGCGAATTGTCATTAGTGGGTTCATCGTTCAATACACGAATATTTGGATATTGACGTGTCCCTCGATGACCCCTATAATTATTATTGTACCTATTATTATAGTTCGAGTACTTACCTCGGTACGATGTTGACGGACCTCGTACTTGATTCTCGAAGGCACGACCACGGCCTCGGTAGAACGTAGCACCACGGTGCATGGTTGGTCTGCTAAAGTTATTATATGTAGAAGCACCTCAAAACTGGCGAGTAGTCCCAGCATTAAAGTTACCTCTGTAATACGTAGGTTTATGATAGTTGTTACGCTTTTTATTATACGTTAAAATATCTCCAGACTGAGACGGCAACGCAATTTCCTCATCTACCGCTGCCTGTACCGCGTCCTTCAATGAGTCAAAATTTCGTGCAGCTATTATAGTGCTAAGACGCCTATTGCGCAACCCATCGGCAAAACGTTTGATCGCTTGCTTTTCATTTAAGGGCTGTAAAATTTTTAAATTCTGCGTATTACCGTCGGCTTGCGCGATAGTCAGATCCATGAATATTTCGGTCAATTCTTTGCCGTAATCATCAATTGATTTTCCATCTTGCCGAACAGATTGTAGTTTATTTTGTAAAGCTACGGAACTCTTTTTAGGTAAAAGAATCGTACGCATATCAGCTAATAATGCATCTACGGTTGTATAACTAGTATTAAGTTTCAACTTCGCGGATTGAGAAAGACGACTCTTTAAAACAGAGTTTATCAAATTTAATTTACATTGTTGACCATTCAAAATAGAACTATAATAGTCAATTCCGTCAATTAATTGTCTCGTTGATGATTCATCGTTCATGACTGGTAACAAACTTAAAGCTGTTTTTAAATTAAATTCCATTTTGGAGTCCTTTCCGTTATTTGTTGTCATACCAAATGTTTCGCTACTAGACTTATCAGATACACGTACATGTGATTTATGACAAAATTCCTTAATCTCTAAATATAATTCTTTAATCCTATCACTATAAGATTTAATTAATGACAAACTTTCGGCACTTAATTCTTTCTTTTCTATTTGATTTTTTAAACTTGAAAATAAAACGGTGTAACTATTATACGCAACAGTTGCCTCATTGAACTTTTCTTTTAATCGTTCAGGCGTTCTTTTGTCATAACTCAACTTAGTTAAATTCTCTTTAATTACTCTTAACTTCTCATATACATTGCTAAGTTCTTGGGCCATAATATGTCATCTTAACTAAAAAGGATAATATACTTAACATACAAATAAAAGTTACATAAATCGGTTACCATTGGGAGACGTACGTTCCTCGTTGAGTTACGTTTATGCGCACAGCAAAACACAAATTTTGTACACACTTTTTAACACTTAGTGGCACTTATTACAGCTCTCAGTTCTTATCCACTCGGTTTTAGCTCGAAATCGTCCATGCACTGGGTAGGCTTTGTTCTGGCACACGTTGAACATCTGGTTACATCTGGAGCTCCTCGACGCCCGCGCCGGGTAAATGTTCTCCTCAAAGATTGGCGAATGATTCTTTCATCGATCCATGCCTCATGGCAATTTTTGTAACATTTGTAAGCAAAATAAATTGCCAATATCAACAGCTAGCCAAGGATTATCATCATAACTATGCTGATCGCCGATAGATGAAATTGTAGTTGTTCAGTACTGGCCGAATTAGAAGTCCCAATGCCATTTTGATTGATGATAACATCTTCTCTTTTTGGTGTATTAGAATTGCACATTTTTGAAGATAAAAAAAAATGAGTCTTTAATCACGTAATGTAGTCTCAGAACCAAATTCGTAAAATGTCCACATGATGACCGAAGTGCGACCCGATGCCTCAAATACCAAACATGGCAGGGTCGCCATGTAAGGTTGGGCGATGATATAATAGGTCTTTACCTATGAAATTGCCGTTTTGTATGAAAAAATTTAAACGAATTTTTTTCATGAATTTTTTTATTTGTATTAATCGAAGTAATCACCCATGCAATCAATGCATCTTTGCCATCGCAGTGCCAGTTTATTGATGCCCTTCTTAAAGAAATCAGCTGGACGGGAGGCAACAAATTCTTCAAAGGCATTTTGTACTGCCTCTCGGGTATTGAATTTTTTTCCCGCCAAGAAGTTATCCAAATTCTGGAAAAAGTAGTAGTCTGTAGGCGCAAGGTCTGGTGAGTAGGGCGGATGACGGAGAGCTTCCAACCCCAGTTCTTGCAACTTGGAGACCGTCTGCTGTGCAGTATGAGGTCGCGCGTTGTCGTGCAGGAGCAGCGGAGACGAGCGATTGACCAATGCTGGTTGGAGATGCGCCAGCTTCTCCATCATTGTGCTCAGTTCTTCACAGTACACATCTGCAGTAATGCTCACCCCGTTTGGTAAGAAGCTGTGATGAATCACACCGGCGCTAGACCACCAAACAGTGACCATCACTTTTCTAGGGGTAAGTTTTCGTTTAGGGCATTGTTTAGGTGCTGAACCAGGATCCAACCAACTTGCTGAGCGCTTGCGGTTATCAAACAGAATCCATTTTTCATCGCAGGTAACAATGCGGTTCAAAATTCCTTCATTTGTGTGTCTGTTGAGCAGTGCAAGGCACGTCTCGACGCGTACTTCGCGCTGGCGATCATTGAGTTCGTGGGGCACCCATTTGTCAAGCTTTTTTACCTTGCCAATTTGACGCAAATGGACCAATATTGTTTTGACGCTAACGTCGAAAGCTGCTGCTAATTCAGCCGTAGATTGTGTATCATCAGCTTCCACAACCGCCTTTAATTCGTCATTGTCGACCAAAGTCTTCGGACGACCGCGAGGTTCATTTTTCAGGTCGAAATTTCCAGAACGGAAGCGAGCAAACCAATAACAGGTGGTGCGTTGGTTTGTAGTGTTAGCTCCGTAAACGTCGTGGATGTTGCGTGCCGCTTGTGCCGCGTTGCTGCCACGACGGTACTCATATTCCATAATTACTCGAATTTTTAACGTATCCATGATGACGAAAATGATTGAAATGCGATGAAAATGTAACACTAATCAATAAAGAAATGACTACTTTTGGAAAAAAGAATCCATGTTTTCAAAATAAAATTAATTTGAAATTAGAATTCTTAGCCAAACAAAAATTATTTTGATTTGAAATGGCCAGTACTGCAGAACGGCAATTTCATAGGTAAAGACCTAATATCAATGAAACGCTCTGACTGCTGGATAATAACTCACTCTTTATTAATAAGTAAACATGCTTTATATTAATAGGAAAGGGTGATACATACTTATGTCTAACTTACATACTACAACTGAAACTTATACGCGGGTAGTTGTCGTAATAAGTACAGCTGAGTTTAGCTCTTCGATAAAAAAATTATATAAAGTAGTATACTGACCTTAATTTACAATAAATGTGTAATAGTTAACACCGATAGCCTACCAGTCCAGTGTTAAATTCACTTTCACAATTATAGCATATTATATTATATCACTATCACTAACGGCACTTTCGTTGCTTCATCACAACATATATCACAATGGACTCTATGCAGCAAGCCTTCTCCAGCATGAAGGAGCAGCTTCTGACGCGAATGGCTCAGTTTGAAGAATTGCAGAAGGCCCCGTCCACAATTGTCACACCTGTTGCTTTGGCTGAAGATTTTGTGGCCTTTAAGAAGTTCGTAATTGAGTCACTGAACTGCTTCCAGAAGCAATTGGATATGCTGGCACGGTGTAATGATCAGACCGAGATGCGAGGAAGGCGTAAAATGCTGCTCTTTCATGGTTTGCCGGAGGCGAAGAAGGAGCAGTCAATGGATATTATTGTCACTGCTGTCACCAATCATCTTCAGATATCCGATTTTTCGGACACAGCCATTGACCGGTGTCATCGCCTCGGACGTTCACCAAGCGGAGACAAGCCTAGGCCGATCTTGGTCGAGTTTGTAAGCTGCCGAGTTCGTGACCATATCTGGTTTGAAAAGACAAAGTACAAAGGTACGGGAATTACTGTATCTGAGTTTCTGACTAGGCCCCGGCATGAAGCATTCTTAGCTGCTCGTCAGCGCTACGGAATCTCAAGCTGCTGGAGTCGTGAAGGTATTATATATATCCTGGGTACCGGCGGCACTCGTCACAAAGTTATTTCAATGGAGGATCTCGATAAAATTGGGCCAGCATTGGGTCATAAGGACGTCGCTAAGGATGGTGCAGCGACAAGTAAGATCACCCAAAACAGACCCAAAAGGGCCGCCTCCGCCAAGAAGTAAATTCATTCGTTTTGTGATGTTTTTGTATGTTTTTGTATCGAATCTCGCACTGTGTTTACGTTGTAGTCAAAGTACCTATGCCCACTATACAACTTTAACTTTCTCAATCTATATTTTCATAATATCTACCCTCAAATTTATTAGTTATTAATCGCGTTCCATTTTATAACATTATATAGTTAGCATAACTTGACAATATCTATGGTACTTGACGGTCCATGTGAACGTAGGCCAATGCCGCACGTCGTGAGTCTTTTGAGCCTATTTTAAAACTTTCCATTTTATTTTAATTTTGTTTATGTTTAAAATTATTATGTATTTATTATTATTAATTGTATATTATGTTATTCATTAATTACTACTGATACGTGGGTGCATAAATATCGAACTTTGCGTACATTGTTCTAACTAGTTAGCACTGAAGTGGTAGGATTTTGTTTTTGTATTTGTAGATATTTTAATAAATTAGTTTGTTTGTGTGTATGTTCATATAATATTATGTTACATGCTCATAGTTACGATTTTGGTAGTGATGTTGAAGATTTCTTTTCGGCTAATAGTGATGATGATAGTTTCGTTAGCATACCCTCCCTTGCAGATACTATACAGGGTCACTTTGCCGACGTGCCAAAAAATTTCAATGTGATTCATATCAATGCCCAAAGTATTCCGGCCCATTTCCCTGATATGCTGGCAAGTCTCAATTATAAAAATATTCATGCTATTCTTGTTTCCGAGTCCTGGCTCAAACCCTGTCTCCCTACGGCCTCGTATACACTTCCTGGTTTTCAGCTAATCAGGAATGATCGAACTGGAGCTGGAGGTGGTGGAGTTGCTATTTATCTTCGAAATAATATTAATTTTTCTATGGTTAGTATGTCTTCACAGCCGCCACCGCTGGATGCTGGTGAACATCTATTTATTGAAGTAGAGCTGCATCACACGAACGTTCTAGTTGGTGTATATTACTGTCCTTCTCTTCGTATAAACTTTTTTGCTTCTTTCGAACTTTTACTTGAAACCTTCCTTCCATCCTATAGTCACACCATAATAATGGGTGATTTCAATACTTGTTTACTAAAGAAAGACTCTCGTTGCTCCTCACTTATATCTGCAATAGAATCTAGTAACCTATCTCTTCTTCCCCTTAATTCTACACACCATTTTCCTCATTCTACGCCTTCTCTTCTTGACTTAATTCTAGTCTCTTCAAGAGGTCATGTTGCTAAGCATGGACAATGCTCAGCAGATGCCTTCTCTTACCACGATCTCCTTTTCGTTTCTTACAAAATTCGTCCTCCTAAGGCAAAATCTAAAGTTCTTCTACAACGTAATTTTGGTGGGATGGATCTTAGTCATCTTCGTGCAGATGCTGGCAGCATTGACTGGTCGACTCTTATTGCTGCTGAGTCAATTGACGAACAAGTTGACATATTTAATACCAAGCTCATCCAATTGTACGACGTTCATGCTCCCATTCGGCCAATTAAAATTAAGCATTTGCCAGCACCGTGGCTAACTACTGAAATAAAAACTCTTTTATCTAAGAAATCATCAGCTAAGTCTCGGTACGCTGGTCGGCCTAATGATATTAACCGTGAAAAATATATAACTCTGCGAAATCACTGTAATAAGGTGTGTAGGAGTGCACAACGCCAACATATTCACAGTTCAGTTGAAAATGAAGATCCTGGAAAAATATGGAAGTTTTTACGATCTTTGGGAGTTGGAAAATCTCAACCTGATTCAATTCCAAACAATTTAGATATTAATTCACTAAATAGTCATTTCTCTTCTTCGCCTATTTTTGACAGGGCAACTAAAACAAAAACTTTAAATTATCTTTCATCCATTCCCTCTCCCAACTATTCTTCTTTCAATTTTAGCCAATTTTCTGCTTGTGACATTAAGAAGAGTATTTTGTCCATAGCATCAAATGCAATGGGCAACGATAATATCACCCGTAATATGGTTCTTCCTATACTTGACGAGATCCTTTTCCCTATATCTCACATCCTCAATACCTCTATATCCAGCGGTGTATTTCCATCTTCATGGAAAGATGCACTAATCATTCCCCTTCCGAAAAAATCCAATCCTGCATCGTTTTCCGATTATCGCCCTATATCGATATTACCTTTCCTCTCCAAAGTCCTTGAACGGCTTGTTCACAATCAAATCAGTAGTTTCCTCTCATCTAATAACCTCCTTAATCCTTTTCAGTCTGGTTTTCGCCCTGGACATAGTACTACCTCAGCCTTGGTCCATATTACGGATGATATTAGAACTGGCATGGAACACGGTAATCTAACCATGCTTGCATTATTAGACTTTAGTAATGCTTTCAATACTGTAGACTTCGACGTGTTGCTGGGAATTTTACGTACTCTTAATGTATCTCCAACGGTCATTGGCTGGTTTCATAGTTACCTGTCTGGTCGCCGGCAACGTATACGTATTGATAACTCTGTCTCTTCTTGGTGCAATACGAATGCCGGCGTGCCGCAGGGTGGCGTTTTGTCTCCTTTACTCTTCGCAATTTTCATAAATTCTATCTCAGATCGACTTCTCTCCTCCTACCACCTTTATGCAGATGACCTACAGATATACTCACAGGCCCCGCTTAATAGGCTCTCGGATGCTATTAGTATCATTAATAAAGATTTTATTAGTATTAATGAATGGAGTCGTTCGTACGGTTTACAAGTTAACCCCCTTAAGACTCAGGTAATTATTGTTGGAAGCTCAAGGATGATGGCAAAGATTTCTTGTTCTCAACTACCTCAAGTTATCTTTGACGGGAGTATATTGGAAATAAACCGAGTTGTTAAAAATTTGGGTGTCTATTTTGATAACTGTCTCTCATGGGGTCCGCAGCTGCAGAATACTAGTCGTAAACTTTATGCGTCAGTGGGATCTTTGCGAAGATTTCAAAACTTTCTGCCTATTCCCACCAAAATTGCACTTGCCCAGTCCCTTCTTCTTTCGATACTAGATTATGCAGATGTCAGCTATCTTGATCTTACTGAAGCCCAACTGGATAAACTTGAGCGTCTCCAGAATGTCTGCATAAGATTTGTATTTGGTCTTCGCAAATACGATCATGTCTCTGAATTTCGCAAAAAACTCAAGTGGCTACCTATACGACTTCGCCGGAATGCTCATATTCTGTCATTTCTATACAGTATTCTGTTTACTCCTTCCACTCCCTCTTATCTGAAAGATCGTTTTTCTTTCCTACATGAATCACATTCGAAAGCCTTGAGATCCACTAACAATCAGCGGTTAAAAATACCGACGCACTCCACAAAGTTTCTCGATAACGCATTTGTTGTACAAGGTGCTCGTTTGTGGAATGCGTTGCCATTGTTTATTAGGCGTGCACAATCATTAAATACATTCAAAAGACTTGTTAATGATCACTATTTGAGTACTACATAGTTCACATAATGACACGTATTATTATTATGAATGTACATATAGTTAGTAAGTAGGTATAAATAGTTTTAAGTATGGTACAAATAGTACCTTATAATAAGTACTTTGTACACTTGCAACTGCCCCATCTCTGTAACTCCTTTCTCCTTTCACTACCTAGGTTGCCTGGAAGAGATCACACTTAGTGATAAGGCCGCCAATTGTACTATAATAATTTGTATGTTGTCGCTTTTGTATTATTTCTTAAGGTGTACAATAAAGAGTTTATCTATCTATCTATCTATCTACAGTATATATTCTGATAACAACATAATTTTCTAATTGGGGTGTCTGAGGGTGTGCGTTGATTACGTTGCATGTTGTATATATTTTCCTCTCAACCTCCATTCCTCTCGCTTGATCACCCTTTTCATAACGCATTCACCAGCTTACTCCCCATGTCCAGCGAGCGTAAAAAAGTTTTACTTCAAAAATCCTGCAGCCAGGCTTCCGTAACTACCTAAGCCATAAATACACTGATTCAGAGCGTAGCTTGAAGGAATGGTACAAAGGTAGTGTCAATAAACTGTCGTTTTTTTTTAATTGTTTCTGTCAACCGTATTAGTTAACCCTTAATGGGACAATGCTATAATAGTTGACACCTCATTTAAAACTCTATGGCGTTGTAATAAGAGCTAAAAACAATGGATAATGAAAATATTTTATGACCGATCAGTATCTATTATAAGATGTACGGTCTATTTTTTCTTACTTGTCTTATTTAGTACACAAATATGGCGTACTGGTAACCAAAGACAATTGATAGAGTTGGGAAATTATCGAATGAAGGACTGAACGAATTCATACAGCTGTAACCGAATGATATTAGTAATGTAGGATTTCCTGACAAATAAAATTTTAGTTATGGCCCTGGGAATAAATTAGCGTTGATAATTTTGTAGTAAGCTGCCAGAATATCACACATTATCTTAATCACAGAAATAATTCCTGAAATATATCGTTGGCCTATATAAAAACTAAAACAAAACTATTTTTAATTTATTTATTCATTTGATTCACTACGTGTATCTTCACTTCTGGAGTCTTCCGATTCTGACAGGTGTATAATGAAACCCTGGGTAGGTGCATCTGTTGCAGCATCTAAAAGTCCGTCAAGCTGCATCATTTTATCCTCTTCTTTTTTTATATGGTTTATACAATTATTCCAAGACATCGTACCAATTTGGCTTAAGCCTTCTTTTAGTAACTCATTGACTTCAGCCATTTTAAAAGTTTTATTATTTTTGCCAACATAAGATTTTAACTGCGCCCATATCAGTTCAATTGGGTTTAATTCGCAATGATAGGGCGGAAGGCGTAAAACGATAACATTTTTGCGGGCCGCCATTTGATCCACAACTTTTGTATTAAATAGATTTCTGTTAAATTTAGATAAAAGTTGCGCTTTTATCTCATTCTCTTCAAAATTGATATGTTCCTCCTGTAGCCACGCTTGTATATCTGCCTTCCGCCAACTCATGTTTGGCACTCGTTCTGCTAGTCTGGAGTGGTACGGTGCATTGTCTAGTACTATAACCGAGCCAGGTACCACTTTACTCAAAATTTTTTCAAACCTGTAATGCAGATAATTCCATTATTTTATTTTCATCTTGAGCTAATAAATGTTCGATAACACGATTTTCTTTAATTATTTATCCACAAACCATAATGCTTGCATAGCTTAAGTAGCATAAGTATGTTTTTTTATTTATGGTTTATGTTGGATTACGGTGAGAAATAATTAAATAAATTCCAATTATTATTGTTATTCAGGATTGTTTATAGAATTCCCAATATGAATAAATAACATTAAAAAAGATTAATTTACTTACCTTGTTTAAACAAAACAATTGCACTAAAATAACAGTCGTATGCAATATCGATGTCCTTGAAGAATAGCCAAAGGTCGTCAGTCTAAAGAATAAAACCGTCCAAATCACAGAAAGAATCAACAGAGTCCAGTAGAAAGCCAAATCGTTACACTTCAAACACACACAGAGAGCACCCGTAAAGTACAACATAAAGCGAGGCGACGAGACTAATGACAGGACGTATCCCGTCAAGTCAAAAAAAATCACTTGTCAAATAATACTTTTAGTCTACGACCAGTTACAACAAAAACTTTAGTGTTTAAAAATAATGCCTTACATTACCATACACACATATAATTTGAGATATATATATAAACATTCTGCTTTATTATTCAGTTTTTTACATTAAAATTATACAGTTCACACTGGTCAGAATCATTCATTCGCTTTTCCCTTCTCTAAGTTCCGAAGACAAACTAGCATTTTGAAATGTCAAATTGCCAATATAATTATTAATCTGTGAAAATGGATCCTGATATTATTTTGATTTTAAGAGAATTAATGTGTTTGGATGGTTAATTTGAAGCAGTTTTTGGTGTTATTTATATAGTATGTGTTTCTTCCAACAATCAAGATGTTCATACCTAACTAAAAGTGCGTGATTGATGACGAAACTAGTGATTTTCGTGCCGAGTAGTGTTTGTGTACCAAATAAGACAAGTAAGAAAAAATGGACCGTAGTATCTTTATGGACGATCTTACTAGGGATAACAGACTTTAGTGTTTATAGACATTATCTAACCATCGAAATATGGGGTGCCTTAGTTGCACATTCTAAAGTAGGATGTTTTTAGGCTTCAATGCTGTCGATTTTATGAATTATCAGGTGCCTCATTTCGGAATAAAATTTGATGTTTTTGTATTACTCTTGATAATTTTTTTGATAGATACGAGTATATTAGGTATACTATATCTAAAACTTTTTATTGCACATCGAGGACATAAACTTGGCGCAGAAAATTATATTAAAGTACAAATAGTACAAGTGGCGGCCTTATAGCTAAAAGTGATCTCTTCCAGGTAACTGTTTCTGTTTTAATAAAATAAAAAGAGATCGCACTTGTTCAAAATTCGACCATTAAGGTTCTATTGTCTGCTGCCTCGTTGGTCTAGCGGTAGCGTGTTCACTCGCAGAGAACGAGGTCCTGGGTTCAAATCCCGGGTCGGGCCAAAAAGTGATTTTGGGACTTTTCTGTAAAAAGAAAAAATTCTCAGCATCAGCCCGAAGTCTGGGAGTTGGCGGTATTATACCCCCGTGCCTCGGAGAGCACGTAAAGCCGTCGGTCCTGTACCTGACCTCTTTCCGGTCGTGTCGCATAGGCGTCCCATCGGATCATGAGAGTGATGGAATAGAAAGTGCTCCTGTGTTTGCGCACACACTCGAGCACTATAATATGTCCCAGGCAGATGGCTAATCTCTGTTGAGACTGGCCGCCGTGGCCCAAATTCGGCTAGGAGGACATTTATTATTATTATTGTCTAAGAATATAGACATTAAAGACAAATAATATTAATCTGTTTTCAGTTTTGTCAGAAGTGTTGTGTGACAAAAGCATGAGGTGCTTTTCGTGGACAAGAATGTACAAAATAAATTGAATCCACGAAGAGCACCTGCCAAAAATATTGATAGGTGCCTTTCGTGGACTAGGCTAGGTGCCATTCAGATTGGTGCCTTTCGTGGACTACCTCAAGAGAATGGTAGTGTGTGTATTCTGTGTTATTTATTTAAATAATTTACTTTTAATGCCGACTAACTAACTGCTGTGTGGTGACGGCGGAAATATCTGAATTAGAATATCATCACCCACCTCCTCCCGTAGGGGTCGTAGAAGTCGACCCGAGGGAATATCTACCAGAGGTCGGGCAGCAGCTTCCTTCTGAGTACTATGACCATCTTAGTGCGATCGCCAACCCGTCTGCCAAGCGTGGCGATTATGGCATATCCCCCCATGATGATTCTTGTGGGAGGCTTGTCCGGCAGTGGACTTATTTCAGCTGTAATGATGATGATGAATGCCTATTATATAAAAATATTAGCTTTCTGCGCTCCTTCTCATATAATAATAATATATAGGGACAATGTCACATAGATCATCCTAGCCCCAAACTAAGCAAAGCTTGTACTATGGGTACCAGGCGACGATATACATACTTATATAGATAGATAAATACTTAAATACATAGAAAACATCCATGACTCAGAAACAAATATTCGTGCTCATCACACAAATATTTGCACTTACCGGGATTCGAACCCAGGACCAGCTTCGTAGGCAGGAGCACTACCAACTAGGCTACGGTGACCGTCAAATATATGAACTTTAACTGTTCCAAATTTCATACTGCTCCGTCCGGAGTGTGATACTCTAGTTCGAATGACGTTACCTCGATGGTCATTACCTCGATGTCTCTAGCTCGAAGGTAAATTTCACATATGGCTCAAACAACCCATCGATTAAATGTACCATCGAAGAAAATACCCGTCGAGGAAGAGATCCTTCGAGTATCGAGGTAACGAGCCATCGGTGAAGTGTACCGTTGAGCTAGAGACATCGAGATTACAATAATATTAAATCCCATAGATTAGCGAGATATAAACAAGCGCTAGAGAGAAGGGCAAATAACAAACTATTTGTAACAAATGAAAAACAGTTCTACCGAAGAATTAATGGCCAAAATACCGCAATAACAGACTACTCTAGTTCGAATGACGTTACCTCGATGGTCATTACCTCGATGTCTCTAGCTCGAAGGTACATTTCACATATGGCTCAAACAACCCATCGATTAAATGTACCATCGAAGAAAATACCCGTCGAGGAAGAGATCCTTCGAGTATCGAGGTAACGAGCCATCGGTGAAGTGTACCGTCGAGCTAGAGACATCGAGATTACAATAATATTAAATCCCATAGATTAGCGAGATATAAACAAGCGCTAGAGAGAAGGGCAAATAACAAACTATTTGTAACAAATGAAAAACAGTTCTACCGAAGAATTAATGGCCAAAATACCGCAATAACAGACCCACCATCCCAAAATTCCTTAAAAGACTTCTGGAGTAATATTTGGTCAGATAGTATAGATCATAACTATACAGCTGACTGGATTATTAGGGAAAAGACTAGGGTAGACACTGTACATGATATGATATTTGAAAATATTAAAGGCGATGAGCTAAGAATGGTAATAAATAAAACACACAATTGGAAATCAGCTGGAATAGACGGCATACATAATTTTTGGTTTAAGCGACTTCACACTTTGCATGAAATATTAGCTACACAAATAAATGATATTATTCTAGGCACCAAAACTTTTCCCGCATTTCTAACTAAGGGGCTCACGTTCATGTTACCAAAATCTAATCGAACCCAAGATCCTTCCCAGTATAGACCAATAACTTGCCTTCCAACATTGTACAAAATCATTACAGCTTGCATAGCAAATAGAATTAATGGTCATATCGAGCAAAATAATATCTTAGCAGAAGAGCAAAAAGGCTGTAAACGCGGTCACATGGGTTGTAAGGAACAGTTAGTTATAGATTCGACTATTTTGAAACATGTTCAAAAAAATAAAAGGAATTTATATGTAACATATATAGATTACAAAAAAGCTTTTGATAGTATACCTCATTCATGGTTGCTAGAAATTTTAAATATATATAAAGTAAGCCCTGTACTCATTAATTTTCTTAAAAACGCCATGTCATCCTGGAAAACAACCATCACACTTCGTACAAATCATTCCATAATTTCTATAGATGACATATTAATCAAAAGAGGTATATTTCAGGGAGATTCATTAAGCCCTCTCTGGTTTTGTTTAGCCTTAAACCCGCTTTCTAGAGAATTAAATGAATCTAAGTTAGGTTTTGATATTAGAAACAATAGATCAGTAGTCCATAAATTAACACATTTACTATACATGGATGATTTAAAATTATATGCTAACAAAGCCACTGATATAGACCGGTTACTAAACATAACAACAATTTTTTCAAAAGATATAAAGATGGACCTAGGGTTAGAAAAATGTAGAAAATTAAATTTAGTAAAAGGCAAAACTGTGGAGGGTGATTACGAAATAAGTAAAGATGAGAGGATATTAGCTATGGAAACGGAAGAACTTTATAAGTACTTGGGATATAACCAATCACGACAACTGGACCATAAAGCCATTAAAGAACGCTTGAAAAAAGAATACGTGAGAAGAGTCCATTTGTTGTGTAAAAAGCAGTTGTCTAGTAAGAATTTATTTAAGTCACTTAATACGTACGCTATACCGGTACTCACGTATTCTTTCGGCATTTTAAAGTGGTATGACACTGAATTGTATAAATTAGAAATTAAAACTAGAACTATTCTTACGCAACATAGATATCATCATCCTAAATCAGCTATAGAACGCATAACTTTACCAAGAAAAGAAGGTGGTAGGGGGTTAATCAAAATAAAACTGTTACATAATAAACAAATAGTAAATTTAAAACAATTCTTCATAGCAAAGGCGATGACAAGCAAACTACACAAATCCATTTTAAATATAGACAAACAGTATACACCGTTAAACTTAAATGATGAAACAACTGAAACGATTGATAGAGCTAACCACAACGCTGACCAACACCTCAAATGGAAACAAAAAGAGTTACATGGTAGACACCCTAATGATCTCAGTCAACCACACATTGATAAAGTGGCATCTAATAAATGGCTCGACCTAGGAGGACTATTTCCTGAAACTGAAGGGTTCCTAATTGCTATACAAGACCAGGTTATAAACACAAAAAATTATAGAAAATATATAATAAAAGATCTTTCTTTGGCCAATGACCTTTGCAGAAAATGCCACAGTAAACCCGAAACCATACAACATATAACTGGAGCATGCGTTACACTTACTCAGAATGATTACACACACAGACACAATCAGTTAGTAAATATAATCCATCAGAAATTGGCTTCTAAGTACGGGCTGAAAACAAACTTACATACAACTCCATACTATAAATACTCACCTGAAGCTGTCTTAGAAAATGAACACTATAAATTGTATTACGACCGCACGATTATTACAGACCATACCATTTACAATAACAGACCTGATATAACACTAGTAGACAAGTGTAATAAACATACGTTTATTATTGATATAGCAGTCCCGAATACAAATAACATACAGACAACAATTAGTGAAAAAATTAGAAAGTATACAGAATTGCAAGAGGAAATTAGAAGAGTCTGGAGAATGAATAAAGTTAGTATTGCCCCGATAGTTATTTCCACTACAGGTCTTATACCTAGACAATTATTCAACAGTCTAAAGACACTTGATCTTTCTCCCTATATCTACCTAACACTTCAAAAAGCTGCGATTTTAAATACTTGTCGAATAGTGAGAAAATTTTTACAGCTAGAATCTCATGACCAGGTGTAAATCACTCCGTACCGTCCTTCCCAACCTTCTTAACAAAATCACCCTTGGTTAAACCCGCGTAATTTTGAAATACCAGACCTTGTCTGTGAAAAATAAAAACGTAAACACATAATAATAATAATATATTTATTCGCTTCAGATATGGTCACAAAGATGGTGACGTCATTCGAACTAGAGTATCATACTCCTCCGTCCGCGCAATTTACGTAAAAGGAGTACAAAGTTTATGCTTCACGTATTAATATTATGATGATTAATGATGATGATGGTTTGAGTTTAGTTACAAAGGTAGAGTGGATAAGCCATCGGCTTTTTTTCTTTGCGCTTCTGTCAACCGCATTATTTCAAATGGAATATCGTTATGAAAGGCTTTCAGTCTTACTTGGATCATCGGCGGATTTTTTGTGTGTTGTGTTTGAAGTAAAATAAATGCAGTGGAAATGAGAGCTCTGAGAAGTATGTGTGGTGTGACTTTGAGAGACAGAATTCGAAATACTGATGTAAGAGAGCGTTGTGGTGTGAAAGAGGATGTAGTCACAAAGATTGAAAAAGGAATGCTAAGATGGTTTGGCCATTTAGAAAGGATGAATGAAAGACGATTGACCAAAGAAGTATACCTGGCCTGTGTAAATGGAACAACTGAAAGGGAAAGACCTCGTCGTACATTCTCTGACCAAATCAGAGACGTTCTCAAGAAAGGACAGGTCAGAAGTACCCTAAACCGGCGAGCATGTATGAAGAATATAATGACAGTAATTGAGGCAAAAGACGTGTGCAAAGATCGTGACAAATGGAAATCCGTTGTCTCTGCCTACCCCTCTGGGAAACAGGCTTGAGTCTATGTATGTATGTGTTAAAATTTTAAATTATTTACTAATCCTAATAGAGAATACTGAGTTGCACGTTCTAAAGTAGGATTTAAAGCTTTGTTGCTTTCGATTTATGAATTACTGATGTTTGACTGACCTGTTGGTCTAGTGGCGTAGGTTCGGTACCCAAACAGGACAATTATTTGTGTTAACACGATTATTTGTTCTGTGTCTGAGTGTAATTTATCAAATCAAATCTTTATTTGCTCCAATATGGTACATAAGATGTTATTCAAAAGGTTATATCGGACATATTCTGACCTGAGGTCGTGCAAATATACATATAGTTTTGAAACTTAATCTATTAAATTACATTATTATTTCGACTTATATTCTAGATATTCCTTAGTTTTATAAAAACATTTCTCTTTTAAGAAATTAAACAAACTCTTCCTAAATTGAGGTAATGTAATTTTTTTAATATATAAGGGAAGGTTATTATATATTTTGATTGCCATGCAATATGCATTTTTTTTTAAATCTCTAGTCTTATTCTAGGTAATTTGATTTTGTCTTTATGTCGAGACATGGTATCAAAATGTTCGAATAAATTCGGATGTCTTTTAACTAAAATGCATATTTCATATATATAATTGCAGGGTAATAGAATATGTTCTATCTATAGGTAATATGTTTTTATTTAGAAATATAGAGTAGGTATGTTTATGAGTTGTCTGGTTCCCACAGTACAGCTCTGCCTATTTTGGGATTAGTTGGCAGTGTGTTAGTTGTCCAATGATGTTTTATTATATGTCTAAAGATTATTAAGTGGAGTATCGAATCGAAAGAGTTGTACTAGCAGATCTATACATATAATAAAATTGTAGGAAAGTCAAAACTGTATCTACATTGAATATTTTTTTAAAAGGATACTTGGGCCTTAATCTGCCGTCGATATCGAAGCCAAAAATATAGCTTTTAGAATTTTTGTCTGTTTGTCTGTATGTATGTCCGGGCTAAACTCAAAAAGTACTGCATGTATTTACTTCAAATTTTGCATGAATATTACTTAGAGGTCGGTTCAACATATAGGGTACATATTATCACGCTAATACCTACGGGGGAGGAGCTGTGATAATTTATAAAGATTAACGCGGGTAAAACTGCGGGGCACAGCTAGTATAAAATAATATTTGATGTTTTGTAATACAAAAATATGATTTACCATTGATAGACGTTTACCTTTTAACTTAATTTTAACGAGTTTTGAATTTTGTTTATGGTTGTAAATAATCATCATCATCATCATATCAGCCGAAAGACGTCCACTGCTGGACAAAGGCCTCCCCCAAGGATCTCCACAATAGCCGGTCCTGCGCTGCCCGCATCCAGCGGCTTCCCGCGACCCGCACAAGATCGTCGTCGTAAATAATACTAATAAATTATTATAAATATCTTGGGACCTAACCGGAAGACGCAGCGTGGAAGGCCCCCTACAAGGTGGACCGATGATCTTGTGCGGGTCGCTGAAGATAGCGCAAGACCGGCAATTGTGGAGATCTTTGGGGGAGGCCCTTGTCCAGCAGTGGGCGTCTTTCGGCTGATATGATGATGATGATCTTGGGACAACTAACACACTGCTATTTGATCCTAAACTAGGAATAGCCTGTGCTGTGGTCACCAGACGATTGATAAACTTACATAATATGTATATTTCTGAATCTATATATGTTGTACATAAATTACACTCAGACACAGAATAGTTGTGCGCATCACACAACTATATATCATGGGTGAGGATTGAACCCACGGCGTCTGGTTAAGCAGTCAGGGTCACTAACGTCTAGGCTAACAGGTTAAGTTTATTTCCAATTAAATATACAATACATAACTAAGCGTGGTCTAGTCGTCGCACTAGGATTCCCTGTGTTGCGAGGGCTAGATCCTTCCAATTGTGGTTAAAACTAAGATGAATATTTTTATTACCTTAGTTCATAATTATTTAAAATTGTTGCGCACTGTTTGTAACCCATTCATATAAGCTCTCACTCTAACAAAGGTTTGCTGGAAGAGAACTCATAGTTGAGTTAAGCTCGACTGTGTACATGATATATGTAATCTTTAATGTAAATATGTATTTCTGTGTGCAATAAAGTATAAATAAAATGAACAAGTTATTATTCTTATAATATCTTAAATTATTATGAAAATTTTATCTATAGGAAATTTAACCAGGTTATGTTTGTAAGTTGTGTATGTGTGTATTGAATAATGAATAAGTCTATGAATAATTAAATAAAGATACCCTCGGTGCGCGCTTTTGAGTGGCAGCTGGCTAATTATTATTTATGTCAGCTATGGTATGTTTTTATTTGTAATTACTTACTTAACGTATGGGCAGTGGTTACCCTAGTATCAGAGTTGTGCAAGCCGCCCATTAAGACTCTGACATGGCTGAACGACTATTGTCTAATGGCTACAACAATGAGGGCTACCGCGTATCAATTTGCCGCTAGAGGCGCTACCATCGCGGCAGGTCTACGAAACGTCAAAATACACTGTTTTTGTTCGGGTTACGCTGTTTATTAATAAAAACTGCGATTATAACTAAACATTTTGGTTTAAAACTAAATAAATTACAAAATGAGTAACAGCTCGATGACTGTAATAAATATTTGGAAAAATATTTATAATCCTGTTAAAGTGTTTCATAAATAGCATACCGCAGTGTTGTGCGGGGACTGCACAACACTGCGGCATGCTATTTATGAAACACTTTAACAGGATTTTAAATATTTTTCGTAAAAACATTCGTCGCGTCCACAATAACAATGATTTTGATCAGCTATAGTGGACCTTCCGCGACAGTGGCGCCGACTGGTGAGCACAAAAACGGTAGCCCTCATTTAAAGTGCCCACCGAAGCACGGAGACACTCAGAAATTAAACCACTTTGGCGGTCACCCATCTATGGTCTGACCGCGAGCCTAGTTGCTTAACCTCGCCAATCACTTACGCACCGGTGAATCATTTGGCTATGAGTAAGTAAGAAAGTATAACATGTTATGATTTGTAATAATACGACACAAAACCTTATGGAATCTTGTGTGTGCTCAGTATCTGGTTACGATGACTCATGGGTTCAAGAGCAAAGCAGCATGACATAATCGTTTCGCCTGACACTACAGTGTGAGTACTATTATACCCATACTAAGGTTCGTTTGCCAAGTTTTACTTTCGTCAGGATAATTTGGATGCTTACTCTTTCTCATTCTCATTTCTCTTTTAAAGATAACGCCCACACAATCTGAAAGAAATCCCTTTACCATTTATAAATAATTCAGTATATGTTTAATAGTACTTCTTCGACGAGTGTTCTACGTGAGCTCGACAAATGGATGTGCGATTAACGCTTACGCGACAAAACTGTTCTGCGACTCAGCATAGTTCGAAAGCACGCTAGCGCGACACACTGATGATCGACATCTGGTAAAAAGCGATTGGCTTTCTGGCACTTCGCCGGCCGCTGGCGCAGCACGCTCGCTTCGCTCGCTCGGCTCGTGCGTTGTTTGTTCTATCCCAACCTAACCGAACCGAACCAAACCTAAACCTATTGATCGTTTAGCGAGATGTCGATATTCAGTGTTTCGCACAAGCGTGGATTCAAACTATGGTGAGTCGCACATCCATTTGTCGAGCTCACGTAGTAAAATTTTCTTTTACACTTGCTCGTAAGCAAAGTTTAACGCATATTAGTGATGTGACACTAGCATACCAATCACACCAGTTTTAATAGCTTCTTCTTTTTTATGTTTAGGGTTAAGAAACTAAGTATGTTGTTTTGTTTTGATGTTTATAATTTGTGTTTGTTTTATTATTATTTTATCATTCATTTGTAAGACAGTTCAATTGTTCGTGACTTACTTGTTTCATATTTATGTTAATGTTCCTTGATAGTCACTCGGCACCATCAGAACTACCAGCGCTAGAACAATAAAAATGTTCTAGCAAACGCTGAGGTCGTGTCAGTTCGGTCTTGCACGGACAACAAGTGTCTTTGTTTTTATTTATTTTAATGTTATTTCATATTTTTGATGTCTGTGCCATTTTTGAATCTTGAATCTTTGTTCTTCCTCTTATTCTTCTTAATTTTGGATCACAAAAAAGCTATCCCGCACGGGAATCATACCCGGAACACGAAGTGGCGAGGCGACTGGTACCTGACTTTTATTAAGGGATTTTGGTTCCGGTGTACGTCGGCCAAATACATTACTGAGAATATGACCTCGTTAAGCTTGGGAAATCAGGTTTTTGAACTATAAATGTATATCCATAAGATAAGCCGTGTGCTTTCCTGCCTAGAAAGAATAACAGGCCAACCCATACCATCCCGTGGGTGTCGTAAAAGGGGACTAAGGGATAGACCAGCTACCACCTAAATGCGGTAACCAACTCGCGTGCCAAGTGCGGTGACTAAGGCAAACCCGTCCAAATGGCAACATTATAAAACCCGTCCAAATGGCAACATTATAATGAAATAATGAAATTTATTCAGCACTTGGGTATTTACATACACTTGTACTTGTCAAGCTCACAATGTATTACATAAACACAGTAATTAAAGCAACAAAATATTTTGAATTAGTCTGTCCGTGCAGTCTGTTTCGTCACATATATTTTTAATATCCTTAAATAAATAATAAATAGCAAGTTTCTAAGCTAATTATTGTTACATTTAGCAAATTGTATATTAAAATTAAAGAATTGAAAACAACGAGCAGTTGGCTAGCGCAAAAGGCTCTCAACTAGTAGCTTAATTTAAGCGACTAATACCTGAGGGCACCCTTATGGGGTTCGGGCCACAGCTCAGGCGGCCGCTGAAGTAAAAAGATGGAATTCGAAATGGGGGTCAGATCACTTGCACGGGATAAACGACCACGCGTTAAGGGGGCCACGCGATCCTCGCCGCTGAGGATCCTACCCTAGCTAGCCTGCGGTTTTCTCTAGCTACCTAGGTGGGCGACCCGGAGAAGAAAGCCACAAAGAAACTCCGGGGAAATCATGGAGGGAGGCGTATGTCCAGGAGTAGACCATATCAGCCCCAAAGAGCACTGGAGAGGTAGCCCTATCCATTGCTCTTTGGACGAATATTATTTTCTCGACTCGTATCAGAAATTTTGAGACCCGCAGGTGAACCAAAGTAACCGACATAGCCCAAAGAATTGCCAAGCTACAGTGGCAGTGGGCGGGGCATAGAGCTCGTAGAACCGACGACAGCTGGGGCAGAAAGGTTCTCGAGCGATCACGAACCGGAAGGCGCAGCATGGCAGGCCCCCTACAAGATGGACCGATGATCTTGTGAGGGTCACTGGAAGCCGCTGGATGCGGATGACGCAAGACTAGTAATTGTAGAGATCTTCAGGGGCAGCCATTAACAGGCTCCAGCCAGTCAAAATGCTAAAGCTTCTGTCTCCCACTTTAACCTGGAGGGAAGTGGAACTATGTTTTCTTTCTCCATGTTTCTACTGATCAAATTCATTCCATCTAAGGCAGTTAAAGCAATTTTCCGGGACATGCCTGAGCCTCACCGCTCAGTGTCATTTTATTGGGTGCCATGCCACTGTTGATCCTGGCTTACAGGAGTTGCAGTGGTGGGTAAGAAGGAAGGACTAGTCCCATACATAGACGCTAGTGTCTCAATGGCTGAGTAGCTAGAGGCAGACTCTCGCCCAAAGGGTTCTGTACCATTATCTATAAAGACGGCAAACATATCACGTTTGTTGTTTAGGGCTCCCTTAAATTTTCATTTTATTCTGTTTTTTTTTACTATTTGCTGTTATAGCGGCAACAGTAATACATCATATGTAAAAATTTCAACTATCTGTATATCGCGGTGCATGAGATACAGCCAAGTGACTGACGGACAAACATACAGCTGAGACTTAGTAATAGAGTCCCGTTTTACTCAGGTTATTATATTCACTGCGGCTAAATCTACCTCAAAACTAAGCAGACAGTCATTATAATACAATATGGATTGAAAATTCCTTACCTAAAAACTGACTCAACGTCTACTGATAGTTGAATCATTATTTTTGTAGAGTAGTCCAATCTTTTTATATCGCTTAGGTATATTTTAGTTGCTAATGGAGAAATAATGAAGCAGCTGCTGAGACATTTTCCTCGATGAAACGATTCTGTTTTACATTAGTTCATAGTAATTACACCAGTTATATACAAGATTGGTACTGGAGTTTCTCTAAGAGAAAAGTTTAAAGAAATAAACATTCTTACCGTTGCTTCACAATATATATTGTCACGTTCAGGCTTCGAACCCTGGTACCAGTAAGAGTTTTTGGTGGCTTTTGTAACATCGCTTGGATGTTCTAGTTAATACCAAAACAAAAGAAAAGGGATAGAAATTGACATTAGATGGTTCCAGAATAAGAAAAACCGGCCAAGTGCGAGTCGGACTCACCCATGAAGGGTTCCGTAGCGGGAACACCCAAATACTCCGAAATAATTTATTCCGAATTTCGATCTTCCGATTTTCAAAAGTCCGAATTTCATAATACCTAAGAATTGTAATGTCTATTATTAAAAATCACGAAATTAATTTAACCGAAAGTCGTAAATACGATTTGTTTTTCGTATTAATGTAGTGTACCCTTCCGTAGCAGCAAGTATTTCAGTTGATTAAATTAAAGGTAAATTGCGGTTTACGATAAATGACGTATTAAAAAAAAAACTACATACTAGATCTCATTCCAACCAATTTTCGGTGGAAGTATGCTTGGTATGACGATGTAAATTTTAGATTAAAGACAATTAATAATATTTTAATGCAAAATACTAGCAACCACAATTTTATTGGCACCTTGGCTAAAACATATTACAGATATAATTGTACATAAAAATAAATTATGATTCATCATCATGTCAGCGAAAGTACGCCCACTACTGGACACAAGAATGGGGGTTTATGCCATAATCACCACGCTTGGCAGACGAAAGGTTCACAGAAAAAATGCTGCTGCTCGTTCTCTGGTACCTCGGACGATTTCTACGCCCCCCACGGGATGAGATGGGGTGATGATATTCTACGCCGTCACCACACAGCAAACATTACCACATTATAGATTATAGATTTAGATTACATCTATACATATAATAAATGATGGCCCCCTACAAGATGGACCGATGATCTTGTGCGGGTCGCTGGAAATCGCTGGATGCGGATAGCGCAAGACCGGCAATTGTGGAGATCTTTGGGGGAGGCCTTTGTCCAGCAGTGGACGTCTTTCGGCTGATATGATGATGATGATATAATAAATTCCTAGGAAAGTCAAAACTGTACATTGAATATTTTTTTTAAAGGATACTTGGGGGATGAGCTATAATCGATATCGAAGCCAAAAATATAGTTTTTAGAATTTTTGTCTGTTTATCTGTTTTTCTGTATGTATGTCCGGGCTAAAATCAAAAAGTACTGCATGGATTTACTTCAAATTTTGCATGAATATTACTAAGAGTCCAGGTCAACATATAGGCTACGTATTATCACCTACGGGGGAGGAGCTGTGTTATTTATAAAGTTTAACGCGGGTAAAACCGCGGGGCACAGCTAGTACTCGATATAAGACGAAAAAAGCAAGCTCGGAGTTTCTTTGTGGTTTTCTTCTCCGGGTCGTCCACCTAGGTAGCCAGAGAAAGCCGCAGGTTAGCTAGGGTAGGTCCCTCAGCGGCGACTATCGCGTTGGACCCTTAACACGTGATCGGTTACCCCGTGCAAGTGATCACACCCTCATTAAGACTTCAGCGTTTTTACTTTAGCCCCCTGAGCTGTGGCCCAAACCCATGAAGGGTTCCCTCAGGTCTTACTCGCTTAAATTAAGCTACTGGTTAAGAGTACTCTCAAGAGGTTAGTTAATCATTCATCAGTATACAATTTAAAAATAATAGCTTAATAACTTGTTATTTGTTAGTTATTTAAGGGTTTAAAAAAATTTGATAGAACAGACTGCACGGACGGACTATTTCAAGTATTTTTTGTTACTTTAATACTATATTCGACTATGTTTATGTACTACATTGTCAGCTTGATAAGTACAAGTGTAGTTATTACCCAACTGCTGTATAAATTTCATTAGTACATTTCATCATTATTTCATGTAGCAATCTTGCAGCCGGATCTCGTACTAAATGACGTATTGTTGCGATCACGTTTGTAATTTGTGTGCAAATTAAATAGATCATTGCCATATACCTCTGTCTATTATTGTGAGGAGATTAAGCACCAAACGGTGCTGACCAAATTAAATAGATCATTGCCATATGTCTCATTATTGTAAATAGATTAAGCACCAAACATCGCCGACCTAATTAAATAGACCATTGCCATATACCTCTATTAGATTATTGTGAGGAGATTAAGCACCAAACGGTGCCGACCAAATTAAATAGATCATTGCCATATGTCTCATTATTGTGAATAGATTAAGCACCAAACATCGCCGACCAAATTAAATAGACCATTGCCATATACCTCTATTATTGTGAGGAGATTAAGCACCCAACAGGGCCGACTAAAATTAAATAGACCATTGCCATATGTCTCTATTATTGTTAGGAGATTAAGCACCAAACAGCGCCGACCAAATTAAATAGACCATTGCCATATACCTCTATTAGATTATTGTTAGGAGATTAAGCACCAAACGGTGCCGACCAAATTAAATAGATCATTGCCATATACCTCTATTATTGTGAATAAATTAAGCACCAAACAGCGCCGACCAAATTTAATAGACCATTGCCATATACCTCTATTATTGTGAGGAGAATAAGCACCAAACAGGGCCGACTAAAATTAAATAGATCATTGCCATATGTCTCATTATTGTGAATAGATAAAGCACCAAACAGCGCCGAGCAAATTAAATAGATCATTGCCATATGTCTCATTATTGTGAATAGATAAAGCACCAAACAGCGCCGACCAAATTAAATAGATCATTGCCATATGTCTCATTATTGTGAGGAGATTAAGCACCCAACAGCGCCGACCAAATTATATAGATCATTTCCATATCTATACCTACATGTAATAAAATCGCAGGAAAGTCAAAACTGTACTTTGAATATTTTTTAAAAAGGATACTTGGGGCATGATCTACAATCGATATCGAAACCAAAAATATAGTTTTTAGAATTTTTGTCTGTTTGTCTGTATGTATGTCCAGGCTAAACTCAAAAAGTACTGCATGGATTTACTTCAAATTTTGCATGATTAATACTAAGAGGTTGGGTCAACATGTAGGCTACAAATTATCACGCTATCACCTACGGGGGAGGAGCTGTGATAATTATAAAGTTTAACGCGGGTAAAACCGCGGGGCACAGCTAGTTGTGAATAGATTAAGCACCAAACAGCGCTGACGAAATTATATAGATCATTGCCATATCTATACATATAATAAAATCGTAGGATACTTATGGCCTAATCTACAATCGACATCAAAGCCAAAAATATATCTTTTAGAATTTTTGTCTGTTTATCTGTTTGTCTGTATGTATGTCCGGGCTAAACTCAAAAAGTACTGCATGGATTTGTTTCAAATTTTGCATGAATATTACTAAATGGTCGGGTCAACATATAGGCTACATATTATCACGCTATCACCTACGGGGGAGGAGCTGTGATAATTTATAAAATTTAACGCGGGTAAAACCGCGGGGCACAGCTAGTTTATAATAATAATGTCCTCCTAGCCGAATTTCAGCCACGGTGGCAAGTCTCAATGGAGCCTAGCCAACTGCACAGGATATATTATCGTGCATAATTTTATGCGCAAACACAGGGGCACTTTCTATTTCCTCAATCTCATGATCCGATGGGATGACTAGCGACACGACTGGAAAGGGTTCAGGTACAAGACTGATAGCTTTACGTCCTGTCTGAGGCACGGGGTTATAATACCGCCAATAGACTTCCAGACATCAGGCTGATTTTTGTTGCACCTCTGGGAAATAACAAGCAGCAATTCTTCTCATTTCCTTTAAATAAGGCTTAAGGGAGGTATAAGCAATGAAAGGTACAGATGCCAGCACATCAAGCTACCCCAATCTGTCAAATTTCCCCAACTGAATAACCTAATGCTTCTGTGATAAAGTTACCGTGTTTCGGGTGACAGATCTCGGCGATAAGCGTAAGTCCAGAGATGTGTGGCCGGTCTTGGGTTTCATCCCGATGGGTTTCTTGGACGCAAAGGATGTCGCAGTGTGTTTTGCGGCAGACGTCAGCGAGAATTTCTGACTTGTCCTTTGAGAACCCTTCGATGTTGATCGAGACTACACACAAAACCGGCTTTTTGGGTGAACTTTGGATTGCCATCGTGGTGAAAAAGTTAAAAATCTATAAAAGAAATTTGATAGATTGTGGTAGCTGGATGTGCTGGCGTATGTTCATACATGACTGACAATTTTTTCCCAAAATCACTTTTGCCACGACCCGGGATTTGAACTCAGTACCTATTATCTGCGGTTGAACACGCTACTGCTAGACAAACGAGGCAGTCAAATTTAGACTAGCTGAGTGGTGACAGAATCGCCAGCAATGTTTGCCTATGACGCGCTATATTTTGCGCGGACTACGCTGGTGTGATATATGAGTCATAAGTTGTACTTAGCTGAGAATGGCACGTAACAAAACGATTTCACTACGATGTTACACGGTTGCTATAGTAGGAGAGCTGGCACGCATTTTTGGGTAGGTATTTGAGGCAAGCTGAAAACTTGTCCTATAACTCTTTAGACACACCCCAACACGGAACTGTAGACCTGGCAGGCGGGTAGCGGGTCTAAACCAACCTCTAAATTTTTGATTTTTTTTTTAACCTAATAATGTATTTGAGGCAAGCTGAAATTTTGATATGTTGTAGTTTAATGTTTAGACAATACAAAAAAAAGACAGGCGATTCTGTCGGGTCTTTAGCACTGCCAGGCGTGTGCAAAAATATTTTGCGAAAAAATGTATTTGAGGCAACTTGAATGTTATTTATGCATGTATGAATAATATAATGACAGTTCTCGAGGCGAAAGAAGTGTGCAAGGATCGTGACAAATATTGTCTCTGCCTACTCCACTGGAAAACAGACCTGTGTCTATGCATGTAAATTGAGAATATTGTTTTTCCAACTGCAGTTACGGTGGTCATGGGTTCCAACCCCGGGTCTGGACAAAAAAGTATTAATTGGGTTTTCGAGGCCAGAATCCCAAAATTTGTTTACAACCAACGGAGAAATTGAAAAAATTACAGTCGGATCGATAACCTCCTTCTTTTGATATCGGTTTAAATACAACTATTGTCGTACACACTTAATGAATACTTTTTATATATAGTTTTTATAATTAACTATGATTTAATTTATTACTTTTAGCATTTTAAACATGCTAAACTGAAAACTTTTAATATGTTTAAAATGCTAAAAGTAATTAATGATATCATAGTTAAATAGAAACTATGATTTAATAAGTATTCCAAAAATGATTAATTTAACGCGCCATCTGTTGGAATTGTCCGATCTAAGTATTGGCTTTCCAGCCATTGTTAGCCGTGTAGGTTTCGGTAAGATGGCGTTAAAAGCGTCTTAATTACGTTAAAAATATTGAATGGATTGTATAAATTCGAGTCTGAGGCTGATTTCAGAGTCGCGGCGCCGTCCAACCGCGCGCGCTAACAATTACAATAGATAGTAGTTTCGTTTCACAGTCATGCAGTTCAAACGTCGCGCTGGCCTCCGGCGCGTGCCGCGCGCGTCACTCTGAAATCAGTATGAGAACCAGAGTGCGGTGGCGGAGCAGTTAACGTACATGGAGCCGGATACCCCGTGGATCGTGGGTGCGATGCCCACCCACAATTCAAATTTGTACATTTCATTTTAAAGATGTCTGAAACTTGGTAAAAATTTACACTATATACCTATATTTTCAGAACTTTTAGAACTCCAAGAAACAGCCCGGAGTCCTTACTTAGCGGTATTAAACACCACTAAAATAAAATAAAATAAAAAAGGTTTTTATACACGTAGACTTTAAAAAAGCGCTTGTAAATTAGTCAGAACATGTCTGTAGTAATATAGTTGTATACATTATTATTTCTAGTGACATAGATATTTAGGTACACATTGTATAAAAACATTTATAAAATTTATTTTATTATAGCAATGATATTTAGCTAGCTCGTATCAAGTTATTGTCAAGAGATTATGTTTAATTATCTAGTTTAGTCTAATATTTTTACTACATATTGTCAATGGTTCTGTCTATATTAAGGTATTATTATTATGACGGACCTTGTGTTAATAACGACGGTCGCGCTTTAATGCTACCACCGGATCCAATGCGCCCCTTGCCCCCCCTTGCGCATGTTCTCTCTCCGGTCGGGTCTGATGGCCGCGGTGAATTTTATACTAAGCATATTTTCGACTTCTTGTCCTTACAATTCCGAACACGACAGTAAACGTTAGCCAAATCAGTTGAGCCGCTCTAAACTGATGATCTTTCATACTATGTCTGGCGGTAGCGTGGTCAACCGCAGATAACGAGTTCATGGGTTCAAATCCCGCGTCAAGCATAAGGTGAATTTAGGATTTTTCTATGAAAGAAAAAAAATCTTGTACGTGTTTTTCATTGTTGACAATAATAGCAACGTCCCCTTGGGCTTAACTCACAATTATTTTAGATGTGTTGTACATGTTTCTTCCAGACTTACAGTTCCAGTTGATCTTCAACAAGGAGTCTCCTCCTAAGGTGACCTCGCCCCCGGCCGACGAGAATGCAGAAAACAATGAGGTAATCATACAATTCTAAACAATCCACAAATGTTTGCGCAATTCATCTAAAATGTTTATTATGAAGGAAATAATTTGTAATGAAAGAAAACTTTGAAAGTTTATGTTGTTTAGTATAAAGTAGTATCGTGGCCTGTTGGTCAGGCCAACAACCAACAGACTACTGCTAGCCAGAGGTCGTGGGTTCGACCCCCATACAAGAAAATCTTCTTACGATGAGTATGATTACTAAAGAAGATTGACATAAGAAGTATACCTGGCCTTTGTGAATGGTACAACCTGAAGGGGAAGACCTCGTAGAACATTCTCCGACCAAAAAAGAGCAGCCCGACTGGGGAAGTACCTTACAGAAGACATTCCTTAATAATAACATTAATAATTTTAATGTTGTGTATCCGAGTGTGAGTAAGGTCGCCAGAGCTCATTGGGGTGGGGGTAAGGATCGGCAACACTTGTTTGCTGATTTTTAAAGGCCGGCAACGCACCCACGACCCCTCTACGACATCTGGTGTTGCGAGTGTTCATAGGCGGTGGTGATCACTTACCATCAGGTGACTCACTTGCTCGTTTCTCGCCCTCTGATATATATCAAAAAATCATTTTTCGTACTGTGATTAGGTGTAATTTATCTATAATGTGTATGTATTTAGAAATATATATGCATGTTTAGGTATAGATATCTTGACTAACCTGTATTGGTGAGTTGGTTAGTACTAAGTCAGAGGTCGGGGGTTCGATTCCCACCCAGGATAAATCTTTATGTGATGATCATTATTAGTTCTGTGCCAGGGTGTAATTTATCTATAATATTTAATAATATATAAGTATGTTTATCAGTGGTCGCTTGGGAGCAGAAAGCAATGTGTTAGTTGTCCCAAGATATTTATTTGTTTACATTACTACCTATCGTATGGGCAGAGGTTACCCTAGTGTCAGAATTGTTCAAGCCGCTCATTAGGCCTCTGACATGGCTTAACTACTGTAGTCCCGGAACGACAGCTTATTTTGTCCCTGCGAAAAACGGAGAGGTTAAGAAATTAAACCACTTTGGCGGTCACCCATCTATGGACTGACCGTGAGCCTCGTTGCTTAAGCTCACCAATCACATACGGACCGGTGAGAGGATTTATTTAACAGTTTCAATAAGGTCTCGTAATATGTATGTATACATGTTCTCTCAGACTAAACTGAAACGCGAGGTGAGCCGGCTGGAACGCGAGGCTGCTACAGCGAAAGGGGAGGCAAAGGCTGCTGAGGCACGTGCGTCACAGCTTCAAAGACTGGTGGATGCACAGACTGAGTAAGTAACTTCTTTGTTATAGTCTGCAGTTCGAACGATTTTCCAACTGCTATATACTTTCTAAACGGATCTATTGGTCTAGTGGATAGGGATCCTGACAGATAAGCTAGAGGTTTGATCCCCACCCAGGATGACTAATTGGTAGTGCTCCTGCCTACGAAGCTGGTGGTCCTGGGTTCGAATCCCGGTGAGTGCAAATATTTGTGTGATGAGCACGAATATTTGTTTCTGAGTCATGGATGTTTTCTATGTATATAAGTTTTTATCTATCTATATAAGTATGTATATCGTCGCCTGGTACCCATAGTACAAGCTTTGCTTAGTTTGGGGCTAGGATGATCTGAGTGACATTGTCCCCAGATATTATTATTATTATATACTGTGTCTGGGTGTAATTTATGTATAAGATAGATAGATGACACTTTACGGCACCAAATCGAGACATAACATTGTAACATAAGTTAATTTGTAGGTATTATAGCTGTGCCCCGCGTTAAATTTTATAAATTATCACAGCTCCTCCCCCGTAGGTGATAGCGTGATAATATGTACCTATATGTTGAATATTGCATTTAGCATGAATATTACTAAGAGGTCCGGCCTCTTAATAATATTCTTGCAAACTATGAAGGACATCCGTGCAGCAGACAAACAGACAAAAATGATAAAACTATAGTTTTGGTTTCGATATCGATTGTAGATCACGCCCCAAGTATCCTATTTAAAAATATTCAGTGTACTGTTTTGACTTTTCTAGGATGTACAGACGCCAGCACATCCAGCTACCCCAATCTGTCTAATTTCTTTTTTAGATTTTCAGCTTTATCACATTGGCATTAGATTCACTTTCAATTGGTTAAATTTGACAGAATGGGGTAGCTTGATGTGCTGGCGTCTGTACCTATAGATGATGTACAAAATCTTATCGCTGATATAGCAATCTCTTGTATGTATGTATTAAGAAGTAAATACCTACGTATGTTTATTAGTTTATTGTTAGCTCTGCCTAGTATAGGACTAGATAGCAATGTGTTAGTTGTCCCAAGACTTTTATTAATTTTATTTTAAACAAGCTGTCCCGGCGAACTTTTTACTGCCAGATTTTGTTGCAATAAATACTCTCACAACTAGATCTCTCAGTCTTCTATCTCATTCGCACGCCCAATTTTCGGAGATTTTTAAATATATCAAACAGTCGTCTCGCTTCGTGTCGCGGGTTCGAGTCCCGCGCCGGATAACTATTTGTGTGACCCATAAATAGGTTTTCTGAGTCTGGATGTAATTTATGTCCGTCTATCCGCAACACAAGGATTACATTCCCTAGTGCGGGCGTTGTCTTAAAAAAAACTACAATTATATTCGGTGTCTCAAAGTCACATTCCTTTAACTCAGAGCTCACATTTCCATTTCTTAAATACGTACCTTATAAACGTTTAAGATTCTCATTTTTATGTTGATCATACGTACAAGATAATTTTATGCTTATGAGATTATTTTCCCTGACCTGTGGTGCAAAGGAAAGCGGTTTAACATCGCAGTGCATTTATTTTATGCGGTTAGTATGCAGTCGTGTTGTGCTTGACCTAAAACAAAGTAGCACACAGTAAATACTTCGCACAGCCACTTGTGTATTGTGGAAATAATATATGACTACTGCTAGGTCGTACAACAATTTTGTACTTAGTTTTAAACATCAAAAAAAAATGAAAAAAGTCATTTATTCCGTTAAAATATTAAATTTGTGTGGAATCGTCAATTTTTTTTACCCTACCGTGCAGTGCATGACGTGGCAGCTACTGAGAAAAACTGCCAGAAAACTCAGTAGGAATCATTTTTTAATTAAAAAATACGTACGTATACGTACATAAGAGAAGGTTTTAGTTTATTATGTACTTACGTCTTCATACGTGACGTATATACGTAGTATAAAAAATATTATTAGTAATACTATTGCCTAACTGTATAACAGTTTGTTGACAGATACGTGTCCTGACTAGATGTTATATCGTATATTATTAGATAAAAAATATTATTTGTAATACTATTGCCAAACTGTATAACAGATTGTTGGCAGACGTGTGTCCTGACTAGATGTTATAGCGAATATTATAAGATAAAAATTAAAAAAACTTTTAAATAAACCTTAAACAAATTTTTGTATTTACTAAATATATATATATTATTCTTCAAAATATGCAACAGGTATGATTTTAAATGAGGTTTCGTGTTTGACATTCATTTTCTTCGAATAGATAGTGGATCATTCATTAAATAAAGATAGTCGGCACTAAAAACGAAACGCTTCTAAGTACTACTACTTTATATATATAGTGAAAGGTTACTTCGTGATGCTCGTAGGGTATGGTATTACTTATATATTTATTTATTACTTTATGCCCATAAAGTTGGACATAGGCGGACTTAATTACCTAGGCATTTTCTACCAGTCAATCTTAGGCTGGTTCAGAGCGAGCATGGTAAGTGCACAGATCATAAAAAAACATTAATAGTCTACAATACTGGACTACAAAACTATACTATATAATAATAATATCCTCCAGTCCGAATTTCGGCCACGGTGGCCAGTCTCAATGGAGACTAGGTAACTGCGCAGAACATATTAGAATGCATGAGTGTTTTCGCAAACATAGGGGGGCTTTCTTTTCCAATACTCTCATGATCCGATGCGATGGGACGACTAGCGATACGCCCGGAAAGAATTTTAGGTACATGCTCACCGAGACACGGGGATATAATGCCGCCAACTCCCAGACTTCAAGCTGATATTGATCAATTTTCTTTACGGATAAATCTGGAATTTGCTCTCAGAACTTTATTATCTGCGGTTGAACACGCTACCGCTAGACCATCGAGACAGTCAATACTATACTATATGTGTGGCCCTCCGCTGTAAGCAGTCTGTCGGTGCAGGAAGCTGCGCGCGCTGGAGGCGCCGTCGGCGTGCAGCTCGTGCGCGGAGGCGGCGGACGAGTCGCGCGCGGCGCTGCGCGCGCGCCTGGCGGAGGCGGAGCGCCTCGTGCGCCGCCTGCGCGCCGACGCGGAGCGCCAGCGGAGCGAGGTACCGCGCGCCGGCGTCACCAACCTCTTGTTTGACGGACACGCACACGTACGTGCCGCGCCTTACGCCCCGCCGGGAGGAACTTTGGATAGCTTTGGCGTGTATACGATTGAGCTGGCCTAGTCTTTCAAAGGCATAAACGCTCTTTCGTAGCTGGTTCGTAACTAATGAATTTACGCTGAAATATGTACTGTTAATTTTGTTGAAAGAAACCCAGAAAACAAACCAAATAGT
Source organism: Pseudoips prasinana (assembly GCA_951640165.1). Lineage (NCBI taxonomy): Eukaryota > Metazoa > Arthropoda > Insecta > Lepidoptera > Nolidae > Pseudoips > Pseudoips prasinana. Next base: position 6,590,346 of record OX621259.1, on the reverse strand, counting down.
TACGTCTCGGACAATTCAAGAAAATTCAAATCTGAAACATTAGTTACGTATTTATTTAAAATTCCAATTCGATATTTATTACATACGATATTTTCAGAATTCCAGGACTATCTATTTTATAAACAGTTAATGAATTGTTTGCAAACAATACAAGAACGCCACGCAACATTGATGCGTTTCAATATTTATTCAAAGATTCCTCTCTGCTCCTTAATATTCTCTGTGACTGAAGCCGGTATACCTCGCTAAATAATTTTATAACAATGACTCATTACGACAAACTAGATATAACATATGTAATTCAATAAAAATACATTTTGAAAACACACTTTCTAGTCGACGTACACACCGTACATGTATGTAGGTCACCCAATTACAATTTGGGTGTACCCATGGCTACATATCAAGCTATACATTTCCAATATAAGCTGACCTCTCATTGTTTGGAAATCCTATACCACGCGAGATCAGCTTATACTGGAACTTTATAGCTTGATATGTAGCCGTGTGTACACCCAAATTGTAATTGGGTGACCTACATACATATATAAAGAAACTAGCAAACGCTTAAAAGAAGGTTTGATGCTAGTAATTCTGTTTTATTTTTGTCATTAAATGTTAGTGAGTTATACTAAGTGGAGTGTCATAGAGGTCGCGGCAGTAGCCGATTGCGCACGACACGCGGACGGGACCGCGCGTCACGCATGGGCATTATGCAAGACCTTAGCCAAACTAGAAATTCTTTTGCCAATGTAATATCTTTCATATTAATAGCAGAAATACGATCTATAATGTCAACATAACTAACGACTAACTAATCTAAATTATCGTACAGTTAAGTCCTAATGTTTATGAAAAGTACTGCGCAATAATAATGCTCCAGGCCGAAATTGGGCCGAAATTATATCAAAGCTGCTGTACGGTCAATCAAAATCTGCATTCAATTCTCCTATCAAATCCAATTTAAACGTTAGGCTTTCTCTTCCTGACATGACACTACTTCCACTTCCTCTTTGTTATCCTTGATCTTTCCTCTTTATCTTCTTTCTTCTACTTTTCTTTCTATGATTTATCTTTTGAAAGTGTCGTGCCATATCAAGTGTTCCATCATCTTTCATCTTCATTTTATTTTTTTCCTTATCTATAGGGTCCTGTCATCTTTAATTTCCAGCACTTCTTCATTTGTTTTCCTCCCTCTCTCTCTCTTCAAATATTTTTTAGGAAATCTGTAAGTGTTTAGCTACTTGATTATAGGTCAACCTTTTTCGATTTATTCTAAGAATATTTAATTCTTTAGGTAATGAGCATATAACGTGTTTATGGAAAATAAAGCAAAGCTTCTGTAGTATACGTTCCCTGGATCATATTGCTGTGGTAGGTTTAGAAACAGATCTATTAGTTCTAAATAAATTACTAGTTTCTTGCATTACTACGTCTGGCTATGGGATTGCATTTTTTTCTATCCAGTGTGCTGCACTCGCGTTTTTGTGTATCGTCATTTCTTAGCACTGTATTGCATGCAATAGCGTGTTTGTTTTGTGTCCCGTCCTCGTGAATTGCGTTAAATATTTTAGTAACTTATATTTTATAATTTAGTGTAGTTTTTGTAACAGTAGCGTCTTTGCGTAGTTTTACATGTTCTCTAATCTCACACAATATGCTTCCTTTAAACGTTTAGAATTTCTTAAGTATTTGTAAAACGCGACTGTTATGAAGTGTGAAGTGTACAAAGTAAAATTGATATTTACAAGATTCAAATTTCTCATAGAAGAATAATTAGGATTCAAGTACGTAACAGATGAAAATATGACATTGTAACATACTTAATTTAGTATTTCAAATTTACCATAGGAGAACAAAGCAGGATTCAGTTTATAACCTGAGCGATTTTATAGCACGTATATTACAGAAATACTATTGTGTTAGTCTGCTTAATTCTTGCAAGTTTGACATAAAGCACATAATTTTCAGCTGCTTCACAACATTTAGTTACTTCTTAGCGATTTATCAATAAAAATTAATATTTAGAAATATATTATAAGGAGGTATGGTTAGCAGTTGTCTGGTTGCCATAGTACAGGTACGCCTAGTTTGGGATTAGGTGTGTTGTAAGTAGTCCCAAGATATTTATTTAGAACTCAATCGGATATTCGATTTATTCCTTGGAAATTACTAGATTGTTAGGTGTTTGCCTTAATTTGATTTGTGTTAATTAAGGGAATAACAAACGAATGAACATTTTCGGAGTATGATAGCGTTTTCAGTTTTTAATTTTATTGTTACCGAGACAGAAAGTAATATTATACATATATTATGAAATACTCTTGTAATTTGTCTTGTATTCGGTTCCTACAAGACAAGCCTGCGTGCTTAGTGCCAACCGTTGCTGGAAGTGACATGTAGTTATTTAATTTTTTTTTATCTCTTTGATTAGTCACTCTTAGAAGAATATCAATTGACCGTCTAGAAATTAAGTCAGAAAACAATCCAAGTCTTCTTGAGAAGCCCACTTATTATGTATCGAGCCGAAGCCAGAATTTTGAGGATTAACAGCTCTTCAATTATTAATTCGTATTACGTAGGTATTGTTGATTCATAGAACGAAACGTAATTCTGGCGCGAATTTGGTTTCTGGTTGGCTTATTACTCTGCATACGTAGGTATACGCCATAAATATGTACGTTATTACTTCGCCGATCTTTACTATTAAGAGTATTATTTCCTTTTCTAGAAATTAATGTAGTTTCATAGACCTTATGTTTTTGTATGCGTGACTCAGTTCTGCTGCACTTATATGGGCAAGTTATTCTATCTTTGAATCTTAAAATTAGAAATTGTATCGACATCTTAAAAGAGTATTAAAAAAATTCAATTTGTAATTATGACAAAATATTATATTAAATAAAACATTATTATAATTATAGCGAAGCATAGATATTTAAATATTGTAATGCACTCGTAGGCAAATGCCGTCATCTTTTCGCAAACGACCGACGACATGGTTCTTCAGACCGCAACAGTGGTTTAAAATTTATAATCCGAACGTTGCCATGCGACCAAATCCCAGGCAATAGTCATTACACAAAGTCTTAAGCTATGTCACAGCTCAAAATGAAAAGTGAAAATTTCATCCTTATCACCTGGATGTATGGTCATCTACCACCGTGCGTTTTACAAGAAACTTTTTACCGCGTACTACCACTCTGTGGAATTATAGCTGCGGGAGTATTTCCGATCCGGTATAACATGGCAACCTTCAAGAAGCGAGCCTATTCCTTTCTTAGACTGGCAACGCACTCGCGGCTCCTCTGTAGTTTCGAGTGTCTATGGGCGGCGGTGATCACTTCCCAACACTGCCGCGCAATTTATAAACGCAGTAATTAACTTGTGAACGACATGTTCTTTACTGCATTTATAAATTGCGCGGCAGAACAGGTGACCCAGTTATGTTGCTCGTATGTCTGGCTATTATATAAAAACAAAAAATGGGCGGATCTAATATCTCCGAGAGCCATTAGTTATCTTCTTCTTCATTTCTTTACCCGGAAGTTGTCTCATACTCCATTATTCCCATATCTAATTCCAGTTGCAGTGTATGAAGAACTCTTTGCACGCGAGCCTCCGCGCCAGCGGGCTGGACGGCTATGGCTATCAGAACAATTTCCACTTCCCACCAGTGCACACACCAGACTTCTGGCGAGAACCGCTAAGAGAGTAAGTATCAACTTCGCAAAATTGCCGTAATGCGACATTAGCGGCAGCATAAAGCTTCCCTAAAAACGAATGATCCTAGTCAATAACCACCCATGCCGGTGCAGCGAGGGAATTTAGTTTGAAGTTTTATTTACTAGACGGCTTGAGCCTACGCTCGCCTCTATTGTCCGGTGAAGCAGTGAAAGCTTTCGAGGCGAACTGTAAACACCATCTTAAAATAAAATGTCTCATACTAGATGATTAAAATTGATAATTTCCTAGTTTTGAATTTAGCGTTTCAATTTGCATTGCGGAAAGTACAAAACTAAAATTGAAAGGGTTTAAATCTATGCTCAAATGTAATAATGTCATCATAAAATAAGATTATCTAAATTCTTAATTTAAAAATGCCCTCAACATTTCGCACCTACATACCCAGTATTCCTTTCATTTTATACCCATATTAAGGGATTAAAATATCTTAATCGCCATTTTGTGGCGGCGGCCATCTTAGACCTGATTTTGATCTAACATAGCTAAGAACACTCCAGACTAATTTAACTTTCAACAAAAAAAAACAATAAAAATCGGGTCAGAGAGCTATGATGACACAGACAGACACACACTCAGACACGTCATACCTACTTATCCATACGTATACCCTGTCATTTTGGGTTGGGGGTATCTATTGAATGTGTTTGATTGGTATATGGAGTATGTGCAGCGGGCTGTGAGTTAGGCCTCCTACGCACTATGCAGTTAGCCGGAATGCGGTCAACCGCATCACAGTGCGACTAAAAACTACTTTCTCGCACAAATATCTGAGTACGGTCAGCCGCACGGCTGGCCGTATTGCGGCTAGTGCGTATAGTGTGTAGGAGGCCTAAGGAGCAGTGTGCGCGCGTGTTGCAGCGAGTACGCGCTGGCGGGCGCGCGCGGGCGGAGCGCGCGGCGCCCGCTCACGCTGCCCGAGCTGGCGGGCCAGCACGTGCACCGCTCCACCGTCTATGCCAACAGTGAGTACCACACTATATTATTATTGACGGGACGGTTGGCGCGGTTGGTAGATGCTTGCCTTACACGCATCAGGTCGTGAGTTAGATTCCCACCCAGGGGGGCTACCGACTAAGTCGCTGTTCATCTTGACCGCGATCGGGGTACAATTAGATGAAGGTTAAAAATTTCTAAGTCAGCCGTTCAAGCGGCTTTAACGTTGAAAATCGATTCCGGAATTCTCCACCCAATCCTTTCCGGCCATTTGAACTGAAAACACGTACCTTACTGTGTCTGTCTTCAGTAGCTGCTTGTTTATGTAACTTCGTGAAGCGACTTTCGATCGTAGTTGGTCTGACGCCATATTTTTGCGCAGCGTTTCTGATAGATAAGGTTTTATTCAAAACTTCGCTCAGATTTCATGCTATCTTCGTCTACTTGTCCCGTTCTCGTCCCCTTTTTCACATACTTTCGCGGCATTTTGATTCTGTAATAATAATATATTCAATAAAATATGTTTAATGCTATGCAAGTTAGTGTGGGGAGGATTCGTACAGTACGAATCTACCCCACTGCTAACTGCACGAAGGTACCCCAAACCAAAAATACAACGATTTAATTTAAAATAAAAAATACCCGTTATAGTTATCAGAAAACAACTGCGTGCATTTAAGACCTCAATACCATTCCACCAACTAAACTGAATCACTTTTATAACTAGAGTAAAACTAATAACATTTAAACACACCCAATCCTTTCCGGCCATTTGAACTGAAAACACGTACCTTACTATGTCTGTCTTCAGTAGCTGCTTGTTTATGTAACTTCGTGAAGCGACTTTCGATCGTAGTTGGTCTGACGCCATATTTTTGCGCAGCGTTTCTGATAGATAAGGTTTTATTCAAAACTTCGCTCAGATTTCATGCTATCTTCGTCTACTTGTCCCGTTCTCGTCCCCTTTTTCACATACTTTCGCGGCATTTTGATTCTGTAATAATAATATATTCAATAAAATATGTTTAATGCTATGCAAGTTAGTGTGGGGAGGATTCGTACAGTACGAATCTACCCCACTGCTAACTGCACGAAGGTACCCCAAACCAAAAATACAACGATTTAATTTAAAATAAAAAATACCCGTTATAGTTATCAGAAAACAACTGCGTGCATTTAAGACCTCAATACCATTCCACCAACTAAACTGAATCACTTTTATAACTAGAGTAAAACTAATAACATTTAAACACTTTTCAAAGTGAATCCAAAAATTACTTACGTGGAGCGAAAACATTAACGGCCCTGTTGTGTCGAAGCCGGGAGCCGCACAGCCCCGCCGCTCCGCCCGTAGCCTATGCGTCCGAGTGGGAGTTACGCACACAAACATGAACACGTCACTGTGCTGTATAGCTTAGATATCACTACTGTACGAATGCTCCCGTTGTACGAATGCACCCCACTCTCCCCTATATGACGACAAATGTACTCATGGACAGACAGATATTTGTGTACGCGAACATGTGTGTTTGTCCTGAGTCGGGTTGTAATTATCTATATAACTATATGTATTTACAAAACAACAGTAGTACATCAGTTATCTGGTTACCATAGTACAATCTGTGCTTAGTTTGGGATCAGACGCAATATATAAACAAAGTAAAGAACACTACCGCACAATTTATAAATGCAGTAAAGAACATGACGACATGACATAAAATATTTTTATTCTACCTTTGTAATCAAACTCAAGCCATCATCATTAATCATCCTAATATTAATACGTGAAGCAAAACCTTCGTAAGTATTTGTTGTATGCGAAAATTGCGAACGTGGTTCAAAGCTTCACGTGGTAGCCTCAAAGATGAGTAGGTATTGTCATTTCTTACCAATACTTCATCAAAGTTTTGAATGTCATAATGCACATTAATAGGATCAATACAATTAAATCACCTCCTGTGCTTCTTCAGAGTTTTAGTTTTAGTAATACTAATCGTTCTTCATACGGTCACGGTTTTAGTATTGGTGGGATTTAAGTGAAGCTTCGCTGTCCTTTTTCCAGACGTTTAATGTCTTTTGCAAAATATGGCTTCCAAACTTATTAATTATATTGCTTTTAAACGTTTAATCATTTTCATGATAAACTTTTATTCGTTTCAGATCATACACGTTCGAGAGCGAATGGGTACGACAAGAATAAAAAGCCTCCATCGATGAACGGAGAACAAATTACACCTAAAACCCCTGAAGAACCTACAGGTATACCCTTTTCGTGGTAATAACAAAATCAGGGAATTATTTATTTTGCGGATATTACTCTTATTATGCAGCAAAATTCCCAATATACATATATTTGATCTAACTGCCAGTTGTACTACAGATCCAACTGTACAGCCAGCGTTATGCAGTAATCTAAATTATGTATTTATAAACGATAAAAACGATATAAACTTAATATCACACTGCAAGGCAAAAAAAGATATGTAAAGACTGTTTCAAGCATAACATGTTCTGCCAAGCACAACAAGTTGGTCGATATTAAATTACTGTTCATAATTTTTAATATTTCAGAGAGCCGATTAAATTACGTAAACACGACCGATTTAGCGAAACAAAATCAGTGTAATTTGAATTCAAATGCTTCGTATCCAGAGTTGAAAATGGTTGTTACAAAACTATTGTCGCACGCTCAGGGTGAGGATAGAAGGATTATTTTTTATATTCATGTTTTGTAAATTGTAAACTCTAACCATTAACAACTGTTAACTGGCTTGTTGTGCATGGATACTAATTTACATAGGTTTGTTGTTTAGTTTTATGTTGGAGTACTAATTGGTAAATTATATCAACACTTGTAAATAGGATTTCCACTGGACACAAATGTCGTAATCTTTATAAATTGTAAATTTACTTCGGAAACAACATGCTGTTGTGAATTCTAGTCAATCATAAAAAACATTGAATGGCATATTTATTTAAGAACCAACCAGCCTACTACAATTTACTTATCGTATGTGCAGTGGTTACCCTAGTGTCAGCGTTGTTGAAGCGGCCCAGTAAGCCTCTGACATGGCTTAACGATTGTTGTCTAATGGCTACAACCGAGACCGAAAGTTTAACGTACCCTCCGAAGCACGGAGACGCTCAGAAATTAAACCATGTTGCTTAACCTCGCTGATCACTTACGGACCGTCAGAATATCTAGCTATGAGCGCCTCATTAGCCTAATAATACTCACTTATTAAATCTTGTCATCTGATCAGCATGTTCTTAAGGGCAGTGCTTAATTTCACCTTCCGTGCTATTGTTAGATGTTGTCCAATTCAATGTTTCCACAAAAATTACAGTATTTTCTGTTTGACAGTGAGTGTCGGTCAGAGCTGTGAAGGCCGACCGCGTGCCAGACGACACCACCACCGCAAGCACGCGCCGGACCACACATAATCACACTCGCAACTCTCACAAATATAGTACCGCCCGGTAGCGATGCGATAGCCTAGGTATTCCTGCTCCAACCGTCGAACGAACGAAGAAAGGAAGATCTATTTCGGAACAATGACACGCCTGCCGTGACCTGTTCTTTTGTAACCAGAGAATATGACTTTTGTAACATCCATCATCACACAAGTCATAATCTCTCATGACCCTTTAGGTTGGTCGTGCACGTTTAAAATAAACCCGCATTGGAACACGTACATCTTTGTAATGCAAAGTGCATATGGCGCCCTTATTTTACAATTCATTCGCGCAAAGTTAAGTCACTGTATTTACATATTCGAACATGTTTAATCGTAATGGTATGCGACGTGTTACAATTACATATTCAGGTTTTGTAAATCAAGGTGAATTTTACAATATATTATGTGCATAATTTTAATGATGCCAAGCAAGGTGTAAGCATAATCATATATGACGTGTTACAATTACGTGTGCGGGTTTTGTAAATCGTGGTGATATTTACAATATGTGCATTGTATTATTGGTTATAATTATCGCACTTTTAAGTAATATTATTATTATTCTTTGTTATTGGTAACGAGTACAAAATCTCGCTTGAATATTTATCTGTGATTTTCAATATTTGCATTTTAAGCGAGATTGGGATATTTGTAACAACTCGAATGTAGTTAGAAAGATTATATTATTATCATATCTAAAATTATGAAACAAAGTAGCTAATCAATTATATTTAGATTAGATTGGAATTGGAAATAAAATTACAAATCTTCGACGGTTGGAAGTGATAGTACTACGTACAGACTTGAAGGTTGGAGAAATCAATTATTAATTAATATATCCCATTAGTATTTACTGTAAATCCTGATATTCAGAAGGGAAATACAATAAAACTTTTATAAATTCAAAAATTGTACAATTCCATCAGATTAATAATAAATGTAAGTTTTTATTGGAAATCACGCTTTTTGTACCAACATTTACAAAAGGCGTCTTTCCGCATTTGATTTATATTTATTTTTTTCTGATAGGATTATGAATGAAGACAATATGATTTCTAAATATTAATCACCTACTTCCGTTTCTTTTTATGTAATATATACGATATTCAGCTCATTTGTAATTCAAAGTGCAATTTTGTATATACCTACAACATAACAATAATAAATTAATTAGTAAAACTTAGACAAAGAGCAATAACGCTACATTATAGTCGCTTAGTGAATCGTCTCTTTCTTTCCTTATATAAATAAAAGGATGCAAGACAAATAAAATTTAATTTCATAAAATCCATATAAAATTTTAGATTCATTCGGAAAGCGTATAGAAATTCTATGCGTAATATATCAAGGTTTGCCCAACACGCCACGGTGAGTACCTAAGGTCTGTCGTACCGTAGCGTGACGGACATAATTTCTTATGTCATCAATACATGATTGACATTTATTATTCAACAAAACTAATTTCAAATGTTTCGTAGGTATTGGTTTTTATTTGAATTCGATCTAAAAACGATTATTAACAATCAGTTTCAAAGTGTTCCGTTATATAAGGAAGTAAACAGGGGTGAATAAGAACCAATCCCTATTCACCTCTCTTTACAACTTGATATAATTGCGCTAATGTATGGAACGGATCCCTATTTCTAATCAACTCTAGAGCTCTATTAATTATGTATTTTATTATACGTGGTTTTATTCAAAAGTGTATACATTCCGAATGACTCTAAAATATTGGTGCATGAAGTCACATATTTTAGAAAATAGAAATGTATAATTTCTTTTCTAATAATCCCGAATTATACTGCCATTAGATATTAATTTGGTTTAGATGTGGGAAGCATGCGGTAAAGCGGTATTTACTAAAACATCTTAATGATTTTAGCGGAAATTAGTATTCTTATAATAAAGGGTGAATAGAAACACAAAAAATAGATAGGAAGGGAAACAGTTTTAGATATTGCAACTGTTAACAATGTAATCATACTGTAAACTTTTATAAAAAAATTATACATACATAGACTCACGCCTGTTTCCCAGAGAGGTAGACAGAGACAACGGATCTCCATTTGTGACGATATTTTGCTTCGTTTACTGTCATTACAATTACAATTCTTGTAATAGTAATAATTGATAGTAGTCGTCTTGCCTTCTGTTCGATCCACGCACTATTTGTGGACAACTATTTGTGTACCCCATAAATGGTCGTCCTGAGTCTGTGTGTGATTGATTCGTGTAATGTTGTCCCTCTCAAGGCAGGGATTGTTAATTTACAAAAAAAAAATTACTTTTCAAATTTCGCATTGGATATATGGGACTCGATTTCAGCAAGAACAAGAGTTCTGTTGACATTTAGGGCGGTAATAGACTGTGGTTTGTCTGCTTAGTCTAGAGATTCCATATACTCCCATAAAAAGTAGTCGAGTGATAAGTCACACGATCTCGGTGGCGCATGGCGTGTTGATGTCACCACCACTCGAAATACGAGCCCTCGAACTTCTTATTCAATAAATTGAATGTTTCGTCAAAGTTCGCGCGTATCTATTGCAAGCCCTTTATATAATACACACGTGTATTATTACGGCAGAATAGTTAATTTTTTTTAATAAAATATAAATATCTTGATTCAACTAACACATTGCCGTCCGATCACTGTACAGACGCCAGCACATCCAGCTACCCCTAGCTGTCAAATTTCTTTTATAGATTTTCAACTTTATTACATTAGCATAAGGTTCTCTTTCAATTGGGGAAATTTGAGAGATTGGGATAGCTTGATGTGCTGGCCTCTGTACCTACTATGGTACCCAGACAACTTAAATATTTTTACATACATTATATATTTAAAACTTTGACTCACCCAAGACTAATCTTTGTGATGAGCGCAATTATGTGCTGTTTTTGGATAAAAACAAGAAATAATCGCGCTCGTCACACAGATTATTCTACCTAACCTAGTCGCACAGCTATTTCTCTTCTTCTAAGGACTCCTTCTCACACTTCCAGCCGCTATGATGGCTCGTAACTGTACGCGCAGTGCACCTTTTGTAGGTTATTCATTATAATATTATAATAATTTAAATGTATGTCTCTGTGTGCAATAAAGAATAAAGAATTATTCTTGGGTGAAATTCGAACCCAAGAGCTCCGGTATAGCAATCAGGGTCACTAACCAACAGACCAACAGGCCAGTCGATCCCATATTCACGTCAGAATATGGGATTAGACCCACCGTCTTACCGGATCAGTGGCAAAAGGGACGAAATGGTAAGACCCAGGCTCGCCCAAGGTATCGGTTCAGCTGTTTTAAATCCCGCAATCTATACATATAGGAAACTCGTAGGAAAGTCAAAACTGTACATTGATTTTTTTTTAAAGGCTATGGGGCGTGATCTACAATCGATATCAAAGCCAAAAATATAGTTTTTAGATTTTTATGGGGCTAAACTCAAAAAGTACTGCATGGATTTACTTCAAATTTTGCATGAATATAAGAAGTCGGGTCAACATATAGGCTACATATTATCACGCATCACGTACGGGGGAGGAGCTGTGATAATTTACAAAATTAAACGCGGGTAAAACCGTGGGGCACAGCTAGTGAATTTAATAAAAGCAGTTTCCCTTCTATTCAGAGCAAAGAGGAACGTATTTTCAAGATTTTATTCATCCTTCTTTTGGTTCCTATTCACCCCATTTTCGGTAGTAAAACGCGATTTTAACCATGTTTAATGATAGAAGCGTATGTTTTAGTCGCCTTTATCCGCCGCGCTGTCAGATCCGGAAGGTCCTAAGCTACATTTGTGAGGGTCAAAGTAATGAACGCTATATTTGTAGCCTTATCCGTATTAATCTAAATTATTAAATAATACCATTATTAATTATTATTGAATATTATAATTATTGATATGATAATATATTTATTTCAAAATGTTATTTGTTTTATTGGACCTACAGTTATAATACAACATACTACTTTTGTATACATAGACACATATAAATACATAGCTACTCATATTTGTATATTGAGTATTATTATTACATTGATACCCTGCCACATATAACATAAATGTAAGTTTACTACACTGTAGTGTATACAACATGTAACGTAATTAACGCAAACGTTCAAACACCCCAATTTGAATATTACGTTATTCAAATTATATTAATCATAATACATACACTGAATTTTTAATTTAACATATGTATGCATTATTATTTACAAAATTAGTTTCTTGGAATAAAGTTTATTTTTCTTTGTTTTGTATTGAATGATGGAATTTGTATGAATAAAACTGAGATTTATAAGTCTTATTATTTTGACTTACGGTCCATTTCAATTGGTTTTGACTCTACAGGGTTGATATGACAATAATTTCCGTAGTGTTAATTATTTTGGAATAAAAAATTATCTATATTAAAAATTATATAAATCGATTCAGTAAAGGATTCTGGACAAACGATTTTCAGGAAGTGCGTTAATTACGTTACATGTTGTATAGGGTAGGTATATATTTTTCTTGTAAAACACCAACAACGTCCCAGAACTACATAATTCACACCATAAGCAACAACTTTTGTTCTACAACTTTTGATAATTTGTTAGATTTAATTTTCCTACAAAAATAAGTAATAATTTAATTTCCCACATGAATGTTTATAACTCTATGCGCATCGCAGATATTAATGTCCTACCCGAATTTCGGCCACAGCGGCCAATTTCAAAGGAGACTAGCCTTCTGCGCGGGACATACTATAGTGCTCAAGTGTGTGCGCAAACACAGGAGCACTTTCTATTCCATCACTCTCATGATCCGATGGGACGGCTAGCGAAACAGCCGGAAAGAGTTCAGGCACAGGAGCGACGGCTTTACGTGCTCTCCGAGGCACGGGGGTGTAATACCGCCAACTCCCAGACTCCGGGCTGATATTAAGATTTTTGTGTATGTGTGGTCTTTCTTTTTACAGAAAAATCCCATAGACACTTTTGGCCCAACCCTGGATTTGAACCCAGGACCCCGTTATCTACGTTTGAACACGCTACCACTAGACCAACGAAGTTTAACACATACTCCCAAAATCACTTTCGGCCCGACTCGGGATTTGAACCCAGAACCTTGAACACGCTACCGCTAGATTCCTGCCGCTAATATGCAAATCAGGTTCCAAATTTGTCTACACCAAGCAGTTTAATTAACTAGGTAAATATCTGGCGAAGAAAGTGTTATTATTATGAGCAGCGCAAGCGCGCGCGAGCCGAGCGTCGTATGAATGAAACATAAACCTACAAATGTCTAGACAGTACAACAAAAACTTGGATTTTTTTTTCTTCTATTGATTTATATCCGAACTCGTAGAACAAAAGTTGTTGCTTATGATGTGAGCTATCTAGTACTGCGAGGTTGTTGGTGTTTTACAAATAACACAAGGTGAAACATAAACAGTGGACCTAATTCATCATTATCATATCAGCCGAGAGACGTCCACTGCTGGAGAAAGGCCTCCCCCAAAGATCTCCACAATTGCCGGTCTTGCGCTATCCGCATCCAGCCATTTCCAGCGACCCACACAAGATCATCGGTCCATCTTGTGGACCTTATTAAGGAGCTTAATTTGCCTCTTAGGCTGCTTTTCCACCAGAGATGTGCTATGCTACGGTGCTATGGATGCATTTGATATCCACCAATCATATTCATTGGTGCACATAGCTTAGCACTGGTGGAAACTGATTCAACTAACATACCTATGCTTTTTATATGGAAGGATGTGTGCTATGGATGCGTGTTATTGATGCCTGCTATGGATCGCCGCGAGTGGTGTAGTTATGTGCAGAGCAGAGTACCTACAATAGAAATGAACTGAACTGGTCGCCGTGCGCATCTTGCTCGCGCAGCTCCTTTGCGGCGGCGCATCTTCATAGTAAATCTTACTCGCACCGCTACATAGCTTAGCATCAGTGGAAACGGTCATATAGTTTCGTAGCTTAGCTTTTACATTCTCGCAGCATAGCTGCATACATAACACATCTATGGTGGAAAGGCACCCTTAGGGTCGTAGCACATATATCAAAACGGTAAGCGATCGTCACCGTATCAACTCGAGCCGTTCAGTATTATTTGTATGAAACTCCTTACTGCAACGCACACTAATCGGAATCGTAACGTAATCGCATCGCCTCGGGCAAGCTCACGAACCGACTTGCTGTCGGCTTTCCGTACCCTCGCTTACGGCTCTCCGTACGCTAGCTTACGTATCTTCGTCCACTCTCCGCCCGCGCGGTCTGTGTTCCCGCACGTGCTGTAGGATTCACGAGACAGGCGACCGTGAAGTTGGCCTTTGCGAACGTTCGCGCATGTACACTCGTAAAAAAAGTGTTATTCATTTTATTTTAAACCAAAATACGAATAAAAAAATTATTGAACTAACAACGTCTAGCCGTCAACCAGCGGTCGGCGAGCCGTAAGTGCGGCGTCGCCTAGCTGTAGCCGAGTCGACTGGGCGGAGTCTCTGATCCGCTTACGTTACGTAGTTACGTAAAGTGGACGACTGTTTGACGCCGAGGAGAAAGGCGAGGCGGTGACGATCCCTTTCCGTTTTAATATGTGTGCTTCGACCCTTAAACTGCATATCAAAATGCATTTACAATATCTTTATTTTCTTCCCATACAAGTATTACAATCAACGGATGCATAACCATACCATCCCGTGGGTGTTGTATAAGGGATACACCAGGTAGTCGGGCAGCAGAGCATCCTGTGTGCTAGCTACCACCTAACTGCGGTCGCAATCTCGCGCAAGCGCGGTGACTACGGCAAACCCTTCTAAATGGCAACGTAATAGAACTATAACAAACTTCCCCATGATATTAGAGAATTGTCTACGAATAAGTTTAAAAGAATTATTAAAGCCAAATTGTGTAGCAGGGCATATTACAAAATATCAGATTATTTAAGTGATAAAAGTGCTTGGGATTGAGTTGTTCTGAGTCAACACACATGATTGTAATTAATCTTAAGTAGGTATATTTTATTTTGATCTTTGGGGGAGGCCTTTTTCCAGTAGTGGACGTCTTTCGGCTGATATGAAGATGATGATGATATTTTATTTGAAAAAAGGATTCCTACTGAGGTTTCTGGCAGTGTTTCTCAGTAGCTGCCACGTCATGCACTGCACCGTAGGATAAAAAAATATGACGATTCCACATAAATGTAAAATTTTTACGGAATAAAGAATTTTTGACATTGACTTTGGAGGCCTATGTCTAGTGGTCAGTACAGTGGACGATATCAGGATTCGACGATGATGCATGTTGTATGGCGGGCCACAAGCAATATTTTTATAATTTCAGAAATTTGTTTTATTCAATTTATCTGGTTACATGGGTACATAGCATTCCTTAGGTTTATACAATATTTATATTAAACCTTGTTTAGGATATATTTTTATGTATATACAGAGATGTCACATTAAGTTACATTAATTAACGCACATCCTGAAAATAGTTTGTTCAGAATCGTTTACTGAATCGATTTAAGTATATCATTTTTAATATAGGTAATTTTTGTTCCATAATAATTAAAACTACGGAAATTATCGTTATTTTAACCCTGTACAGTCAAAATAAATTGAAATGGACCGTAAGTAATATAATCAGGCTTTTAATATTGCCGTTTTATTTGTATTCATACAAATTCCATTATTCAATACAAAATAAAGAAAAATTAACTTTATTCTAAGAAACTAATTTAGTGAATAACAATACATGCATATACAATGCATATACATGTTAAATAAAAAAATCAGTGTATGTATTATGATTACAACATAATATTGTAATTGGGGTGTTTGAGGGTGTGCGTTAGACGTTGTATATACACCTTTCACCTTTTCCAATTCATATCATAGATATAAGGTATTATAGAAAGACTGCATTTAAGAAAAATGAAAATTATATAACAATTACCAAATAATTGTCATTCGTCGTACAGTCAACGACATAAGTAGATGAAGAAAATCGGATTTTCAATACTAATTATCGTAAATTGCATCAAAGTAGTGTGGCGGTGAAGTGTTCTAAAGTGTGTGAGTGTTAAGTAATAAAATATTATCGTGGGACATTGTTCACACACAGCCATCTGATCCCAAACTAAGCAGAGCTTGTACTATGGAAACCAGATAACTAATATACTTATATTATTATTTATTTAATAGATAGGTAATTACAGCCCGACTCAGGACAAGCAGAAATGTTCACACAAATTTGTCACTACGTGGGAATCGAACCCACAACCGTGAAAGGTACCAATTGATCATCTACTTTTGCCGTTGACATTAGACTTTGAGATGTCATATTTTTAATATGATTGACAATAAAAAAGACATGCATTTTACTATATTTCAATAAGGACAGTAACAAAAAATAACCTGCATATATACATTGTGTATCATTAACAGTGGACGTAACTTAAAACGCAATTCGCCTATGAATCTGAACAACGTGTAACAAAATTCACAAAATAAATTGATATGAGAGGGCCCATACAAGAATAACAATCGGCAGATGCATTTCACAAACGGGTTTTGATTATTTGTTTAGAAATCCTTAAATTTCCTCCACTATTTATGTTACACCTTGTATGTATATACAACAAACCTCGTTGGCGTAGCGGTAGCGTGTTCAACCGTAGATATTGAGGTTGTGAGTTAAAATCTAAATTTGGGCTGAAACGTGAATTTAGAAAATATCTCATTTTCAGCCCGAAGTCTGGGAGATGGAGGTATCACACCCCCGTGCCTTGGTCCTGTACCTGACCTCTTTCCGGTCATGTGGCTAGTCGTCCCATCGGATCATGATGATCTATATCATATTGTCTTAAAAAAAATATGATAGTGATGGAATGTAGCTGTCTGTTTCCCGCACACACATGTGCACTATAATATGTCCCGCACAGATAGTTAATGTCCATTAATACAACATCGTGGCCGAAATTCGACTAGGAGGACATTTTAAATTACATGTAAGCAGTCAAATTCCCGTCTCCAACTCAACTTAGTCTGAATAACGATTTCACTCTTTTGTTGAGGAACTAAAATAATTTTTGAATACTTACACATTACAGGAGTTCTACGATGACATACAACAAAAAGCAAAAATATGTATATGGAAATAATTTCAAATAATAATACTGATATTTAACGAATTTATATTGACAATTCATTAATATATACTACATACGAATATATGGTTTATTATATAACCGTTAAAATAACACTTCACCGGCACACTATTTAATTTACGATAATTAGTATCGAATATCCGATTTTGATCATCTACTTTTGCGGTCGACTGTACACATGATTGTAATAAATAAATCGAATAGGAAATTCTGTTTATCATAAAATTTGTTGACATTATAAATCATTAAAATTAAAGCTTGTTCTATACAACTTGTAACTTAATCCACGCACACCCTGAAAATAGTTTATTCAGAATCGTTTACTGAATCGATTTAAGTATATCATTTTTAATATAGGAATTTTTTTATTCCAAAATAATTAAAACTACGGATATTATCTTTATTTTAACCCTGTACAGTCAAAACATATTGAAATGGACCGTAAGTCAAAGTAATAAGACTTTGAAATCGCAGTTTTATTGATATTCATACAAATTCCATCATTCAACACAAAATAAAGAAAAATAAACTTTATTCCAAGAAACTAATTTAGTAAATAACAATGCATATACATGTTAAGTTAAAAATTAATTAAAATACATACACTATGTATTATGATAACCACATAATATTCTAATTGGGGTATCTGAGGGTGTGCGTTAATTACGTTACGTATTGTATAAAGGGTTACTTGTAAAACACCAACAAACTCGAAAGCCTAAATAGGAAAAATCTTAAGCAACAACTTTTGTTCTACGAGTTCGGAAATAACTAAATACATGAGAAAAAAAAAAGTATTTGTTGTACTGTCGTGACATTTGTAGGTCTATGTTTCATTCATAAACGAAATCACGACGCTATCTAGTTCGCAGAGGTTGTTGATGTTTTACAAGTAGACCTGTAATTTGGAATATAAATATCAAAATATAACCGAAGCAGATTTTTGCTCTATTCCACTTTAATCCACTAAACAAATCCATTCATAGATTTGTTTCCACTTTTTGTTCCACTCTAATCCATTGCCACGATGGATTATATTCATCTGCCTTTTATATTCCGTTCTAACTCATCGCCGCGATGGATTATATTCCACTGTCTTTTATATTCCGATCTACCCTATCGCCGCGATGGATTATATTCCACCGTCTTTTATATTCCGTTCTAACCCATCGCCGCGATGGATTATATTCCACCGTCTTTTATATTCCGTTCTAACCCATCGCCGCGATGGATTATATTCCACCGTCTTTTATATTCCGTTCTAACCCATCGCCGCGATGGATTATATTCCATTGCCTTTAATATTCCGTTCTTACTCATCGCTGCGATGGATTGTATTCCACCGTCTTTTATATTCCGCTCTAACCCATCGCCGCGATGGATTATATTCCATTGCCTTTAATATTCCGTTCTTACTCATCGTCGCGATGGATTATATTCCATTGCCTTTTATATTCCGTTCTTACTCATCGCTTCGATGGATTGTATTCCACCGTCTTTTATATTCCGTTCTAACCCATCGCCGCGATGGATTATATTCCATTGCCTTTAATATTCCGTTCTTACTCATCGTGCGATGGATTATATTCCACTGTCTTTTATATTCCGTTCTAACCCATCGCCGCGATGGATTATATTCCACTGCCTTCGCAAGTCGTTTCTGACGTGGTCGCAGTTCTAACCTGACCTACTTTTCTATTAGCAAGTCGTTTCGAAGGGGTCGCCGTTCTAACCTGACCTACTTTTTTATTAGCAAGTCGTTTCTGACGGCTTGCAGTGCAATCCATCGATGAATCAGAGTGGAAAAAAAATGGAACAAATCCATCAAAGGATTTGTTTAGAGGATTGAAGTGGAATAGATTAGATTTTTGGAAAGGGAATACAATAACTTTGTTCACACGAGAGCGTGACGTCACATCTTTTCGTTGGCGCGAGTCAATATCAAATGTCACCTCGAACGTGAAATATTCCCGCGCAAACTCCATATATTGTGCTTGTGATTGTAAACTAGCCATACGGTCAACCGTTTTATAAACCATAGTGCCAAACAAGTGCATCACCACAAGTGCCCAACATCGGCTCAAGAATCGGCAAAGGAGTTCGCAGGGTTCCACGATAGGTACAATCTAGTTCATTTTACTCACTACCTTCATTAACCTGCTCTTCATTGTGTGATCGTCTTCCGCTCACCCGCAACGGTTTTACTTTATATATATATATATAAAAAATGGATGTTTATCTGTATGTCCTTTATAGAATCGTAAACTAAGTATTTGATCATGTGATGATCTTCAGCAAAGTGTTGTGCATAACCCACGAAGGTTTCTGGGTGGTACGACCAATCTTCGACAGATTGCGCCACTATCATTCCAATATATTTTATTTATTTTAGTTAGTGGCGTAGCAACGCGCGCACTGTACTAATATCTAATAAAACATCAAAATAATATCTGCGCGATGATTTTTTGCCCTTAACCACTAAACGAACAATAGTATAATAGTCATAGCCTCTTAATTTTAAACTCTATGGCGTCGTAATAAGAGCTAAAACCAATTAATTGCCGTTTAAGGGTTAAGTAATAACATACACTATTATTAATTTAGCAGTCTTTCTAGCAAGTCTTTATGAGTACAAGCTTTATAAGCGTTTCCTAAAAACCATAACACAGATTCATTACCATTTTCCACTAACTTCCTAACTCCACCGTCTATGTTATTGGACAAAAAATAATCTATAACATGTCTACTTACTAATTCACAGTTCATATTAGCAAATGTTCGAAATATGTAGGATAAGTTGACACTTTCAATTGGTTTGTCCAAGTTAGCGTGGATGTGATGAAGCATTCGTTGGAGAAACTCTTTGTGTATGAGGATGCTGGAGAAATCCTTGTGGCAAGAGACAAGGAAGAGAAGTTGTGCTGTGACCTCGACGTTGAGTCGTGGGAGATGGCGGCAGATTTTTTGTAAGTGCTCTGGTCTGAAAGAAGAGATACCAACTAACATTAATGTAGTACTTCTGTTGTGGATGCGTTCAGGCCACATCCCATGTAATAAATTTATATATTTAATGGGTAAAAGTTCCTCACCAAAGATAAAGATAAAAGATAAAGATGCATTTATTTGTATGAAACATGTGTTACATTTTTTACATGTGGTGTTACAATGATAGTAGTGGTATCAACATGTCCTGCCGAATCAGGCGTACAAATGACTTAAAATTTATATATGTAAAATAGTTTGCCGCAATTCAAAACACAATAATTTCACATATTTGGCACAATAGACTTATCTAGTAAAAAATCATTCACACTATAGTACCCTTTTTTACAAAGTAATTCTTTAAATTTCTTTTTGAATAAGTTTATTGTTAGGGTTTTATATGAAAAAGGTATTTTATTGTAGATTTGTGGCGCCATACAGAAAATACTTCTCCACATAAGTGTAGTTCGGGAATTATGCAAGCAGAGTCTATTACCATTACGTCTATTGCGTTTAATAACATCAGATTGATGAGGAAACAATTCTAAACTGCGAAGTTTGTGGGGTGATTGAGGATATTTATCATGAGTTGATGGAATGTGACCGGAATACTCATGGAAGATAATATTTGCTGAGTGTGGGATTTGAAGTGGGGACATGTAACAGCATTCTAGCGTCCCCTTTAGCGAAGGAGGCTAGGATCTTGTGTCGGATGCTATTGGTTAGGTAGCAGAACGAATAGGGACAAAGATCATGATTATAATAATAACTATTTATTACCCATTGTTTAGTTTTAGGTTGTTTAAAGTAGCTGTTATGGGGGTGGCATTATTACTAAGTGATAAAACACCTTAAAAAAAAAAAAAAAAAAACAAAAAGCTAACATTAACGCAACCAACCTCAAGAGAAACAGCCCAACTTGGCAGGAAATTTAGGTGCATTCTCTCTCTCTATTCCATCACCCTCATAATCTAATGGGACAGCTATTCAACAGTATTGAGGAGAGATGAGATGCAGTACATTCAATGACAAAAGTAGATGATCAAAATTAGACGTGAGGTTTTAGGTTTATGAATGATCATGGATATTGGGTGGCAGTTTTTAGAACACTTCACCGCCGCACTATATTGACGCAATTGACGATTTAATTGAATTAATATTGAATTAGCATGGCGCTTAAAGCCAGATGATTTAACCGGTCCGGAAGTGATTGGCGAGGTTAAGCAACTTGGCTAGTGGTCAGTCCATAGATGGGTGACCGCCAAAGTGGTTTAAATTCTGAGCGTCTCCGGCCTTCGGAGGCCACGTTAAGCTGTCGGTTCCGGTGGTAGCCATTAGGCAACAGTCGTTAAGCCATGTCAGATGCCTACTGGGCGGCTTGAACATCTCTGACGCCAGGGTAATCACTACGATAGGTAAGTATTAGTATTGAATATTTTATTTTAATCATCTACTTTTGCTATTGACTGTATAGACAGATTTTTGTAATATCCGAGACACCGGTGCACAATAACTCGTCACGGTATTTGAACTCAGGACTTCATTATCTGCAGCAAAGTCGATTCACGCGAACGCGAATCATTATCATACCGGCCGAATGTTGTCCACTTTTTTATATATATAATAGCAAGGCAAACAAATGAGTCACCTGATGGTAAGTGATCACAGCCGACCATGGACCTCGCAACACCAGAGGAGCCGCAAGTACGTTACCGGCCTTTTTGAAAAGAATAGGCTCGCTTCTTGGCCATGTTATACCGGATCGGAAATACTAGATCATAAGACAACAGTCGCTAACCTATTTCAGAGACCTACTGCTGGTATAACTAACAAACAATAAAGTAACATGGAACCAGGTCATTGCGAGTGTGCGTAGGAAAAGGCAGGGAGTAAAATGAAAGTAAAAACTACAAGAAATAAGGAACTAACCTACTTTAGCTTGCTTGCCTAAGACACTATACACTATTTCGACGGTCACCGTAGCCTAGTTGGTAGTGCTCCTGCCAACGAAGCTGGTGGTCCTGGGTTCGAATCCTGGTAAGTGCTAATATTTGTGTGATGAGCACGAATATTTGTTTCTGAGTCATGGATGTTTTCTATGTATTTAAGTATTTATCTATCTATATAAGTACGTATATCGTCGCCTGGTACCCATAGTACAAGCTTTGCTTCGTTTGAGGTTAGGATGATCCGTATGACATTGTCCCTGGATATCATAAAAAAAAAACTATTGAGAGCCGGCTGGCTGATGATACACAACACGTGTACAGAAGTATTGCAAAAGTCAAAGAACACTCTCGTACGGCGGGGATACTGGAATTGAGTGAGTGCGTGCCTCGGGCAACTAGCTAACCCTTAACTGACAGATGGTCGGCTGAGAACACTATCTATCTCTTTCTTACCCAAGCGTCGCACTGTTATGGAGCGAACAGTAAGGTTGTCGCTTTCCATAGATACTTAACTGAAACCGCTTATAATAACAGTATCATACAGGATAATTTGTAAAACACCAACAATCTCGCAGTACTGGATTGCTAAGATCATAAGCAACAACTTTTGTTCTACGAGTTCGGATATAACTCAATACATGCAAAATGATTTTAATTTTTTTTTGTACTGTCATGACATATGTAGGTCTATATTTCATTCATAAACGACCGAACGGCGCGTGAGCGACGCTAAGCTCGCGCGAGTGTGCACGTGATGCTCGTAGAGTTACAAACATTCAAGCGGGAAATTAAATTAATATTTATTATTGTATGAAAATAAAATCTAACCAATTATCAAAAGTTGTAGAACAAAAGTTATTGCTTATGGTGTTAACTATCTAGCACTGCAAGGTTGTTGGTGTTTTACAAGTAACCCTGTAAATACACACGGCTACATATCAAGCGATACATATCCAGTATATACTGATCTCGCATTGTATAGAATTTCATTACAACGAGAGTTCAGCTTATATTGGAAATGTATAGCTTGATATGTAGCCGTGTGTACGTAATACTGGCTAAAGCTATGTGGATGAAATAAGTACCTAAGCTGAATAGATGAAATTAAGAGTGGTAGGGCATAGCGTTCATTCGCTCAAAGAGCAGCCTGACTGAAGTACCTCCACTTTATAGAAGACATTCCTTAATAATAACATTAATAATTTTAATGTTGTGTTTCAAAGTGTGAGTAAGGTCGCCAGAGGTCATTGGGGTGGGGGGGAAGGTTCAGCAACACTGGTTTGCAGACTCTTTAAGGCCGGCAATGCACCCGCGATACCTCTGGTGTTTCGAGTGTCCATGGGCGGCGGTGATTACTTACCATCAGGTGACCCACTTGCTCATTTGTCGCCCTCTGATAAAAAATAAACAGTAAGGTATATATACCTCAAATCATCTCCCATCTGATAAGCGAAATGCACAAGCGCATACACCGCGGCGTCTCCAATATGCTCAATGCCGCTTTCAACGAGCTCTGCTAGCTTGGATATCGTGCCCTGCGCTATGAGTATCTCACAGGCATGGCGACCAGAGCCTGCCAAGTTGCCGATCGTCCAAGCACTGGTAATCTGAAATTATTGTATTATGGACGGTGAGTTTGACAAGACCCACTATTTTTCTTTTTTTTTAAAGACAACGCCCGCACTATGGTATTTAATCCCTGTGTCGCGGTGTACTTTACAAACATATAATAGACGGACACAAATTACATCTAGACTCAGAACAAGTATTTATGGGTCGCACAAATAGTAGTCCGGCGCGGGATTCGAACCCGCGATACGAAGCGGCGAGGCGACTGTCTTAGCCGCTGCGCCAGACGTGCAAATTTTACCAATTATCTCGTATATTAAAAATATATATGAAGCTATAATACTCTAAGTGATGTGTATGTGATGTATAAATTTTGCTCACAACATAAAATATGTGGATTTCCAAATAATCTGTAATCTGTTTCTGTACCGATTAACGCGATTTAATAAAATAAACGAGGCAATAGAAGTGTCCAAAGGTCGTGACAAATGGAAATTCGTTGTCTCTGTCAACCTCTCTGGGAAACATGCGTGAGTCTATGAAATGTATTAATTCATTTCTTTCAAAAGTTCCAGAGTAAATAATATTTACTTTAAAAATAATAAACAGACGCCAGCACATCCGGCTACCCCAATCTGCCAAACTTCTTTTATAGATTTTTTTAACTTTATCACATAAGCATAAGGTTCACTTGCAATTGGGGAAATTTGACAGATTGGGGTAGCTTGATGTGCTGGCGTCTGTACATACATGAAGTCCTTCTGGTTGAATATGGTCTTTTCTTTTGAAAATACATAGTTATATATATAATTACACCCATACTCTGGACAAACAGACATGTTTATTCACACAAATATCTGCTCTGGGTGGGAATGGAACCCACGACCTGCGGCGTGAAAGCAAACAACGCCAACCATTAGAATTAGATAAGAAAAATTATGACATTTTTGACTAACTTACAGCCAATTCAGAAGTAAGGTTATCAAGAGAAGCGACGAGATATGCCCCAGCTGCCTTTGCAATAGCTCCACAGGCTCTTGAGTCACCCAGAGCAAGATTGCATAAGCATCCTGCCGCTGCTACCTGCTTGTTTGCATCATGTCCTGCAAGCATAGAATGAATACTGAAAATTATCATTAAACAAGGAGGCATAAAATAAAATAAATAAATAAAAAAGGTTTTTATTCACATAGACTTTAAAAAAGCGCTTGTAAATAGTCAGAACATGTTTGTTGTAATATAATTGTATACATTATTATTTCTAGTAACATAGATATTTAAGTACACATTGTATGAAAACATTTATAAAATTTATTTTATTATAGCATTGATGTTTAGCTAGCTCGTATCAAGTTATTGTCAAGAGATTATGTTTAATTATCTAGTTTAAGTCTAATATTTTTACTACATAATATTGTCAATGGTTCTGTCCATATTAAGGTATTATTATTATGACGGACCTTGTGTTAATAACGACGGTCGCGCTTTAATGCTACCACCGGATCCAATGCATATTCGGTATTGTTACGTTGGATAATATTTATAAGCATACTATCGATTATTTATATAGCTGTGTCCCGCGGTTTTACCCGCGTTAAACTTTGTAAATTATAGCCTATGTGTTAATCCAGAGTGTCAGCTAACTCCATACGAAATTTTATTTAAATCACTCCGCACAGCCGTTTAGACCCGAAGAAGTAACAAGCATACTCACAAACTTTCCCCTTTATAATATTAGTGTGATAATTATTTATGTGGCAACACCAAGCACTGACGTTTGACAAGTAGACGAACCGAATGGATCGGCAGTTCGGCACATTTTTCTGGAGTGCGCTACGAGTTGGTCGTGCCAAAAATAAGGTGGCGATAGATTATATTTGTTACTAGCTGTGCCTCGCGGTTTTACCCGCGTTAAACTTTATAAATTATCACAGCTCCTCCCCCGTAGATAATAGCGTGATAATATGTACCCTATATGTTGACCCGACCTCTTAGTAATATTTATGCAAAATTTTAAGTAAATCCATGCAGTACTTTTTCAGTTTAGCCCGGACATACATACAGACAAACAGACAAAAATTCTAAAAACTATATTTTTACTTCAATATTGATTATATCCTTTTAAAAAAATATTCAATGTACAGTTTTGACTTTCCTGCGATTTTATTATATGTATAGATATTTGATTATAGAAATTAGCGAGTTATAGAAGTGTAGTGTCGTAATAAATATATAATCGTTACATACATATGGAGTTTTATTACAAAACTTAATAATTTTTAATTAAATATCTTAGGACAACATACTGGCAGCTGATCCTAAAGTAGACAGAACCTATACTATAGCAATCAGACTACTGATAAACATGCTTATATGTTGCTAAATACATACAAATTATAGATAAATTATACCCAGACACAGAACAAATAATCATGCATCGCACACAAAGATTTGGTCCTGGATAGGGATCGAATCCGCAACCTCTGGCTTATTAATCAGGGTTACTAACCACTAGACTAACAGACAAGTTCAATTCTCTTATTTTTTTTTGGAATGTGGTGATATACCAAACTATCATAATCATCATATCAGCCGAAAGACGTCCACTGCTGGACAAAGGCCTCCCCAAAGATCTCCACAATATATCTCTCGCACTATTCGCATCCAACGGTTTCCAGCGACCCGCACAAGATCATTGGTCCATCTTGTAGTGGGCCTGCCCACGTTGCGTCTCCCGGTTCGTGGTCGTCACTCGAGAACCTTTCTGCCCCATCGGCCGTCGGTTCTACGGGCTATGTGCCCCGCCCACTGCCACTTCAGTTTTGCAATTTGACGGGCTATGTCGGTGACTTTGGTTCGCCTGCGGATTCGATCTCGCAGGGAAACTCCGAGCATAGCCCTCTCCATTGCTCTTTGGGTGACCTTGAGGGCCTTCTAATAAAGCCCATAATGAGCAACCACGTCCTGTTCTGTAAGTCATCCACTGGTAACACACACTGGTCGAAGACTTTCGACATGAGATACTGCGGTATTTTGGATGAGAAGATGTTATCAAACTATACTGTCTCCATATTAGAGAATAATAAATAGATACCTGTAAGTTCCCGCACCAATCCCCTCAAGGCACCTTGAGTATTTAGCACCACTTCCACATGAGCTGCCTCATCCATCAGAGCATTCTTCAATGTTTGCAGCTCAGCTAGACCAATGGCTGACTTTGTTTTCAATTTGTTTGATATATCTAACACTGTTCCTGGATTAATCCTGTAATAAATGAATAGAACAATGTTATCCTATAGTAATATTGCTCCTGGCCATACGGCTACAACAGCTACTTATAACAGAGTCTAAGCAAATAAAGTGCAGTCGCAGAGCAGGAAGAATTCAGTACTTTAACCTGTTTATTTTATTTTCAAATTGATGTACACACTAAAAGTCTAAAAGAAAGAAAGAATAAACACAAGAGAGTACATTACACAAAGGTACTACTTATTTCTAAAAAAAAAAACTCTTCCAGTAGACCTGCAAGAGGGGATTTTGGAAGATATGAAGATATGAGTGTATACGATGATATACATACATATGAAAAGAATATACACATATACATAAATACATACATAATTTAAAATAATAAAAAACATAAATCTAAGGCAAAGAGGAAGGTAGTGTTCTAAGGTGTGTTAACCTTTTTTTAAATATTCCACAGCCTAACTGCCTGAACAGTGAAGGATTTGGAGAAAAATCAGTTATATGGGATGTTATTACCTGTATCCCTCCCCCCTACTTAAATATATTGCATCACACTGACTCTATATCTATTTAGGACATCATAACATGCAACCGGATGAGATACAACCACTGAATGCGCAATCAATTTTGAAGTTTATTCAAAGTATATAATACTATAAGGCAGTGCACTATAACAGCTTTGGTACAATTGATCAGAAATAACAAGAGTTACAACATAAACACGTAAAATAGGTGGTCTTATCATAGTCAGCAATCTCTTTCAGTCAACCTTAGGATGGACTAAAGAGGATCAATATATTAAAAGAAACACATATTAGGGAATAAAAAAGAGGTGTGAAGTAATATGTTACGTCAGAAGGATACAATAAACAATTCCATTGTAGTACTAAAATATCGTCTTTATGGCAGTTACAAGATTGCCTGCTATAGTTAATGAAATCACACGGGGTAATTTACACACATATAATAGATCGGCACAAGGCACAGCCACACTTCAAAAAACTACTTATGAGTCACACAACTAGTGTTCTGTGCAGGCATCAAATGCAAGACACAAATTGGAGAGATGATTGTCTTAACTGCTGCAGTACACATGGAGTCAAAAATATATAAAACACTCTATATACGCTTTGTAATGATTCTCTGACACAGTGATCTGTATTAACCTTAATTTTTAGCAACAAATCATTGTTATGTACAAGAAGACATTGTGTTTCCCTTCAACTTTGCTGTCAATGTAAGTATTTATTTCAATTTAAGTATTTAGCCTCAAGATTCATGACTACACATATTGAATCTAAAAAGTTATACTTAATTTGTTTTTAAATTACCATAAATCTTGGTCAAAAAGAATAGCTACTGGAGATTTGCACAATACATAACCCATAAATAAATGAAACAGAAAAAGAATTTGAGTATGAATATGGAAATAGAAAGTGCAATGTTTGCACACTAAAGTGTGTTCTGTCACAGGAATAGTCTTCATTAATATTGGCTGCCTTATGAGAAATTCGACCAGGACATAATAACACATTGCCTGTTCAAGCAACAATAATATAGCAGTAGTATATTCAACCGCAGGTTATCATTATAAAATAAATATATATAATAAAGTATGCAAAGATCGTGACAAATGGAAATCCGTTGTCTCTGCCTACCCCTCTGGGAAACAGGCGTGAGTCTATGTATGTATGTAATAAAATAACTATCAGGTCAGGCGGGGTTTAACTGTCTTGCCTGGGAGTCTGTACCTTAAATCAATTATGACGGCAAGCTTATACCATCAGACCATGAGAGTTAGAATAAAGATAACGTACCTGTGTTTTGTACTCACTTATGCACAATAATATGTCCCGCACAGAAGGCTTATCTATTTAGAGTGTGTCAACTATGGCGAAAATTCAACCAGTAGAACATTATTGTTCAAATTAATGTATTAGGTTCAACTATGTTACGAGTCATGATGGGTGGGACATTCAACACTTGTAAATTAGATGGTTAATATCTCAAATCAAGTTGCCTTCAAACATAAGTAAATTCAGGGGGGAGGGTGCTACCCTCCTGTACCATCCCCAACCCGTGGAACCCCATGGTTATGGAGATATCCATGGTTAATTTTTTTCTAGCCCTCGGTGGCCGCTACCGCGGCACGCTCGCTCGCCTTCGCGCGCCAAATGGTCACCGTTCTAACCTAACCTAACCCAAATTATTTCATAAAAGTGCAGTTTTGCAAAAATATTATGATAGTGACAATGAACAATTCAGTTTTTGGTATTTTTCAGATAATTATATAAAAACAAAATATAACTTCTAAACACGAAAGCAATGTTTTTACACTTTTACAACGCTGTAGGTATTGAAATCGCTACGAAATGTTCAAAATTGCATTCTGTTTTATGCTTTTGTATGGAGGCTTACGATTTTGAAAAATTAATTTAAAAAAATGGTGCGTTTCCGGCAGAAAAAATGCGTTTTATCACTTAGTAGGAACCCCCTTAACCCCCCCATATACACCTAAGGATACCCACTGACCGAAATGATGAATGAAAGAAGATTCACAAAATAAGTATACTTAGTCTTTGTGAATGGTACAACCGGAAGGGGAAGACCTCGTAGAACATTCTGAGACCAAATCGGAGACGTTCTCAAGAAAGGCCAGGTCCGAAGTAGCCTAAACCGGCGAGCATGTATGAAGAATATAATGACAGTAAACGAGGCAAAAGATGTGTGCAAAGATCGTGACAAATGGAAATCCGTTGTCTCTGCCTACCCCTCTGGGAAACAGGCGTGAGTCTGTGTATGTATATAATAATTAAAACGATATAATAGCATAGATTTCGATACTTACCGCAAGTTGTTTACTGTACGCGTAAAATCGGCGACTTCGTCCCGATGTTTTCGTCTGTTTAACACTAACTGGTTACGGCTCGTTTCCCTCATGTTTAGTATTGGTTCTTCTTCCATTTCGGTGGGTAAAGAGAGTATTTTCAAAGAGATAAATATGTTTCTTGATAAAATTAATGAGCTTAACCTATTAAAGAAAATAAATAATAACAAAAGAATTGTCAGTCAACTGTCAAAAAGGAAAAATTATACGACTGGGCTGCCAGCAAAACTTCTCGCGTTCCAATATTTTACGTAAGTTCTCTCTCAACTTATTATTTTCGGATTCGTTCTCACAAAAAACAGCTACTTGTATGCCTCATTAATAGTTTTTCTAAGTCGGAGCATGGTTTGTGTCCGTAAAATGCATGTTTGAAACGTCTCCTTCGACATACAGCTACCCCAATATGTCAATAACTTTTTTAGATTTTCAACTTTATCACATAAACGTAAGGTTCTCTTTCAATTTGGGAAATTTGACAGACTGGGATAGCTTGATGTGCTGGCGTCTGTATTGATAGGATGGTGGTTGGTAACAAGCCTGGTACCTACTGTGATAATATATAGCCAATAGTATCGTGCATTGATTGTTTATGTTCACAACCAACAACGAAACAAACCCTTTAAGAGGTTCGCGATAGGAAGTTAGGTCATGGGTCAGATATAATACTCTCTATGGTGCCTAACCATCTGTCGACTGACCATTGTTCCTGAAACTGGTGGAATCCAACTTTCATAATTTTAAATTATTTTTTTATAATTGTAAGTCCAAATGAAAATTCTTGACATAAAACTTAATATAGATTCATATTTCATTCCAAATGGAAAATAAAGTTAGTATTCAAATGCAGAAAAAGACTTCAAATATTTAGTCAGTAAACCTGTTATCTACACAATATCTTTTAAATTAAATGATTAACCAATGGGAATACTACAATATACATTGGGTTTAAAAAAACCGCAGATCGGACATCCAAAGAAACAAATGTAATAAAAAATAAACAAATATATTTTTACTATTGATGGCATAAATAAAATATTAAATTAAATCTTATTTCCTTCAATCATAATTCATCTTACCGTTCTCCATACCATTCTCTCTTACCGGTATAGTCACCATTTCCCCAAATATTAGGAATTTTTAAGCTTATGTAGGTAACTCTGGTGGGCACTTACATCGATTTTCAATAACGTCAACCGTCAACACTACTCCACTATAAGGGCGGCTTGCACCATAGCACTAAATACTATTTAAATCCAATTTAAATTATAATTCACGTTTAAGTCATTGTAACGCCTTGCACCATGTTAAATAAGTCGCTAAACGCGTTTAGAGAGCTGTCAAAGTTAAATACCCATGAATAGCTATTTAGCACAGCTATAAATGCGTTTAGCAAAAATTTACATTTATTTTGAAAGGTTATGTTTCCATGACATGGAGGATTCAATTTACGCACACTTTCGCGCAGAAAAACGTAATATTTGTTTAAAAAATAGTGTCATTTGTTACTTACTTATAACGAAATGTAGGGAAACTGCTATACCGACACGATAAACGCATTTAACGTGATGCAAGAGGTCATTAAACGTAATCATGTTAAACACATTTATCGATTTAAACGTATTTAGTTAAATTTGTTTAAGATATATTTAAACGAAATTTCGTGCAAGCCGCCCTAAGTATTTCTCCACAGAGTACCTATGTAGTTAGTATACAGTATAATTATATTCTATGATCAACCTGACTCTTCGGTACATGACTGGTAAAAACGCTTTGGCTTCGTCGTACTAATGTGATTTTACATTCGAGAAAATGGGACAATTACTTAGACGTAGGTACCTACCTACCTCCTTAGAAAATCAAAATCAATCCACACAATTAAAGTTTGGGGACAAAATCTTTTTTGTTAAAATTTTGTGCACAGTATTGTTGTTTGTTATTTAGGAGAAAGTTTATTTACAATTTTATTAAGTCTATGTATACCTACGCAACGTGGGCAGCCCCCTACAAGGTGCACCGACGATCTTGCAAGGGTCGCGGGAAGCCGCTGGTTGCGGGCAGCGCAGGACCGGAAATTGTGGAGATTCTTGGGGGAGCCCTTTGTCCAGCAGTGGACTTTCCAGTCGTGTCTTTCAGCATATATGGTGTTGATGATGATACGAATATAATATTGATGAAACTCATTAATATTTTAATAGTAATTAAACAGAAAATCAATGGTTATTTTTAGCAAGACTATCTGTGTATTCTTTGCTTGTGCTTGATGCTTTTTTTATCAGCATCTCATAAAATTATATTAAAACTGAAAAAAGAAATCTAATTTCTTTTAAAGATTTTATTTAAACATTTTACTAACAAATAAAATCTTTAAACATGTTGCTGTCAAATAAAAATAAAAGTTTGAAACTTTTCAAAACTAAAAATCGTTTTACCCAATTAAAGTTGAATAGTCATTCAACATAGCTTTGAGCATTCATATATATTTTTTGTCAAAAGACAACTAATCCCTGTGTCGCGGGGTACTTTACAAACATATAATAGACGGACACAAAATACATCCAGACTCAAAACAACTACCTATTTATGGGTCACACAGATAGTTGTCCAGCGCGGGACTCAAACCCGCGACACGATGTGGCGAGGCGACTGGCGCTTAGGCGTTAGGCGCTGCGCCACACGTGCAGTCAAATAATGTAACATTCCTCTTTTAATAATTTTCTCACAATTTATAGTACCTACTGGCCCATGTGATGATGTTTGTGTTGCGATAGGGGAGGAGCTGGCTAACACATTATTTATGTTGCGATTTTTGATGTGAAACATCTATAGCCGCACGTAAAACCGATTTCTGGCGTGGCGACGCATGCCGTGGCGACGCGTCGCCACGCTATACGATGGTATATATATTATATATACAGTCTATATGCAGTAGTGTGTACGGTGTGACGACGCGTCACCATGCGCATGACATAATTTAGTTCCTATCACAATAATTATGTTCTTTTATGGGATTTCTTTTTTCCCGTGATATATTTGTTGAGATAAGATCCAACTTCTTGAGCCTCAACCAGCTCACCAGCACCTCTACCAGCTTCTCCTTCTACCTATACATTGTAGTGAACAGTGAGCTATAGTTGCTTTCAGTATAGTCGGCGAGTCGTGTCGTACCTGGGTCGTGTCGTTGGCACGTCGTGAAGTGGACTGCGCTATACGGGTCTTAGCATTCTATACTTGGGCATCGGAGACTGTAGAGTGTGCAGATTCTGCAATAACGCAGACGAAACACCTCTACACCTGCTCTGCCACTGTGAGCCACTGATGCATAAACGTAACACCGTCCTGGGCCAACACTTCTTGCACCAGGACGATGTTATCGTTACTCCTGCCAAGAAGATTCTGCAATTTATCTATGTAGCAGGGTTAGACAGGGAAGTTTAGTTGGAGCGGCGAGCACAATAGTTCATCACTGGACGCAGTGTTACCAGGACCTCCGGGGACTGGAAATAGCCGCCACCAGAAGAATAAGAATAATTCTATACTTACTAGGTGTCAATGCAAAGTACTATTAGGGCGAAGTACCCACTACCCTTGTATATTTTTTATTAAATACTTATAACTTTTTATAATACTATGTTAAAGTTTAATTTTCTAGTTCCTTTAGATATAGTACAACGTAACAGTATACCTAAATATATAATTTGGCTTTAGTATAATACGATTTTTGTGGATGCACGTAATAAAGGCAGCGATTCTTCAAGATTGCAAGTCAGAATTTTAACTACAAGCTTCATGTCAATTGGTTGCATGAAGATTTTGCCATCAGTTAATTAATGCATCATGTTAATAATAATAATAATATCTAGGGACAATGTCACACAGATCATCCTAGCCCTAAACTAAGCAAAGGTTAGACTATGGGTACCAAGCGACGATATACATACTTATATAGATAGATAAATACTTATATACATAGAAAACATCCATGACTCAGAAACAAATATTCGTGCTCATCACACAAATATTTGCATTTACCGGGATTCGAACCCAGGACCACCAGCTTCGTAGGCAGGAGCACTACCAACTATGCTACGTTCATCATATCAGCCGAAAGACGTCCACAGCTGGACAAAGGCCTCCCCCAAAGATCTCCACAATTGCCGGTCTTGTGCTGTTCGCATCCAGCAGTTTCCAGCGACCCGCACAAGATCATCGGTCCATCTTGTAGGGGGCCTGCCTACGCTGCGTCTTCTGGTTCGTGGTCGCCACTCGAGAACCTTTATGCCCCAACGGCCGTCGGATCTACGAGCTATGTGCCCCGCCCACTGCCACTTTAGTTTTGCAATTCTTCGGGCTATGTCGGTGACTTTGGTTCGCCTGCGGATTTCGACATTTCTGATTCGATCCCGCAGGGAAACTCCGAGCATAGCCCTCTCCATTGCTCTTTGAGTGACCTTGAGCCTTCTAATAAGGCCCATAGTGAGCGACCACGTCTCTGTTCCGTATGTCATCACTGGCAATACAAACTGGTCGAAGACTTTCGACTTGAGACACTGCGGTATGTTGGACGAGAAGATGTTACGTAGCTTCCCGAACGCTGCCCAGCCGAGTTGGATTCTACGATTGACCTCCTTCTCGAAGTTGGACCTACCTAGTTGGATGGTCTGTCCTAGGTAAATATAATATAGTTGTCTACAACTTCGAGTGCAGAGTCACCAACTTTCAATTGAGTGGGTGCAACATGGACGTTTGACATGATTTTCGTCTTATCCATGTTTATTTTCAGACCCACTTGTTGAGAGACTCTGCTGAGGTCATCGAGCATTGTACCGAGGTCTTCCATGGTCTCAGCCATGACTACGATATCATCGGCAAATCGAAGGTGAGTGATGTACTCGCCATTGACATTGATGCCAAAGCCTTTCCAGTCCAGAAGCTTGAAGACGTCTTCCAATGCAGCGGTGAACAGTTTCGGAGATATAACATCTCCCTGTCTCACGCCTCGCTGCAAGTGGATAGGTTTCGAGATCTGGTCCTGGAGTCGCACTGACATAGTGGCGTTTTCATACAAACACTTTATCACCTCGATATACCGGTAGTCAATTTGGCACCTTATGAGAGACCTCAGCACGGCCCATGTTTCGATAGAATCGAAGGCTTTCTCATAGTCCACAAACGCTAAGCACAGTGGCTTGTTATACTCTTCGGTCTTCTATATAACTTGC
The DNA here is from genome assembly GCA_951640165.1 of Pseudoips prasinana. Lineage (NCBI taxonomy): Eukaryota > Metazoa > Arthropoda > Insecta > Lepidoptera > Nolidae > Pseudoips > Pseudoips prasinana. The sequence continues at coordinate 6,555,180 of OX621259.1, read as the reverse complement.
CGCAGCGTATGTATGTGGTCTATGGTGCTAAAGTCTTTTCGGAATCCAGCTTGTTCGGGAGGCTGGAAGTCGTCAAACCTGCGCGCTGACGATTCGTAACGACCCTCGAAAACAACTTGTAAACATGGCTCAGCAGTGTGATGGGTCTATTATTCTTCAATAGGGTTTTATCGCCCTTTTTGAAGAAGAGCACCACCACACTTCTGTGCCATGCTTGTGGCGTTTGACCATCTAGTATGACGGAGTTAAATAACTTCTGAAGGGCCCGTAGGATTGGTGTACCACCCGCCTTCAGAAGCTCTGCTGTAACTCCATCATCACCAGGCGCCTTGTTGTTCTTGAGTTGTTTGAGAGCCATTCTAATCTCGTACAGGCTGACGTCGGGGATGTCTTCGGTGTAATGTCGGGTTAGTCGTGCTCTGGGATCTGAGGCATGACTTTTGACAGGTGGCTGTGTTGTCGTATATAACTGTCCGTAGAACTTCTCGATCTCTCCCAGCAACTCAGGCTTAGACGGATTCTACCATCCTCAGTCTTCAGCTTCGTCAGTTGGCTCTGTCCAACAGACAGAGCTCTTGCGAACACTTTAGAGCCTTTTCCTTTGCCGCGTGTCGCGAGTCAAAGACTTTGAGATCTGTCTGTTGAGCTGCCGATATCTGGTAGCATCATCTGAGGATGTCAGAACCATTTTCCGTCTATCTTCCATAAGTTGCAGGGTAAAGTCAGAGATCTTTTTAGTTCTGTTTGTACGACGGGCCTTGAATACCTTAGACCCAGCCGTATGGACAGCTTCTACGAGCCTGTCATAGTATGAGTCCACTTCCTCGCAGTCTGCTAGGCATTCGAAACGGTTTTGCAGTTCGAGCTGAAATGGTTCGGGGTTTTTGACGTGGATAGGTAAAGGTCGGAGCGTAGACTTAATCAGTCGGGATCTCTGGAGTTTGACATTAAGGTTCAATGAGCCTCTGACCAGTCTGTGATCGCTCCCGGTTTTAACCGCATTGATCACGGAGACATCATTGAACATCTGTCGTCTCGTCGACAAGATGAAGTCTATCTCATTTTTAGTTTTACCATCGGGGCTCACCCAGGTCCATTTGCGGTGATCCGGCTTCCTGAAGAAGGAATTCATCATAAAGAGTCCCTCCTTCTCCATGAAGTTGGCCAACATTTGGCCCCTGGGGTTCCGGTCTCCAGTTCCAAATTGCCCCACTCTCAGCTCATTACCGAATCGTTTGCCCAGCTTCGCGTTAAAGTCCCCCATGACCACAGTGAAATAGGAGTTAGAGGTATGTATGGCTCTGGATATGTCCTCATACATAACCTCGACTTCATCGTCGGAGTGTGTCGAAGTGGGTGCGTATACCTGTATAACCTTCAACGAATACCGCTTGGTGATTCTGAGTATAAGGTACGCAACCCTCGTCGACACACTCTCGATTTTCACTAGGTTGTTCACGAGGGACTTGTGGACTATGAACCCGACACCACCTTGGGATATTTGGTCACCCTCCCGGTAATAGAGCAGGTTTCCGGATTTCAGTATTATCGAGTCCTCCCCCTCTCTTCGGACTTCAGATAATCCTACAATATCCCAATGTAACCTGCTCAATTCTTCCTCCAGTTCGGTTATCTTCTCGTCGGACCGCAGTGTACGTGTGTTATATGTTGCCAGGGCCAGAGGTCGTCGGTGTTGGTAACGCGGAATCTGCCGGGGATTCTTAGCACCCCCTGCCCTGCCGTAACGGAATAGCAGGGCTGCCGGGGACTGGGGGCCGCGGTTTGGTTGTGTCCATCATTTGAGGGGATTTGCCATAATCGCCACGCTTGGCAGACGGGTTGGCGATCGCAGTAAGGTGGACATGGTACTCAGGAGAACGCTGCTGCCCGTTCTCTGGTGTATATATTTCCCTCGGGACGACTTTTACGTCCCCCCACGGGATGAGAGGGGGTGGTGATATTCTTAGGCCGTCACCACACAGCATGCTACGTTGACCGTCAATATATTCAAGATTATAAGTCAGATCAACAGACGGATTATGTTTGCAAGCCTCATGTCAATTGGTTGTATGAAGATTTTGCCGTCAGTTAATGCATCATGTTAATTCTCCCCGGTTCTGTTAAATGTCGGCTCTATTGTGTTCCGGCGATAAATGCAGTATTTGACTTTTTTCAGACATCTTTAAAATAAATTGCGGGCGGGTGGGAATCGAACCCACGACCACGGGGTATCCGGCCCCATGTACGTTAACCGCTCCGCCACCGCACCGTGGTACTGACACTTCGAATTTATACAATCCATTCGATATTTCTTAACGCTTTTAAAGGCGCTTTAACGTCATCTTACCGAAACCTGAAAACGTCACACTAATTACACGAACCTTTTTTAAGAGACTCGGTGTTAAGGGTAAATTTAAAAATAAAGACAATATGTTGATTACCAACACAATTTAAAAAAACAAGACATGTTGATTACCAAGACAATTTAAAAAAAACAAGACATGTTGATTACCAAGACAATTTAAAAAAAAACAAGACATGTTGATTACCAACATGTGTTTTTTTTTATTAACCCTTCATACCGAGTCTCTTAAAAAAGGTTCGTGTAATTAGTGTGTTGCAGCGGGCAATATTTTCAAGCCTGCGGTTTTCGCTTCACCGCTTTATGGCTCATATAATTTTGATAAGGTCAATCGGTCTGGTCTCAAAAACTTAGCATCTACTGTTTTTCTAGGTGATAGAGATATGTATCTCTCTATCTGTCGGAAAACTTTTAATAAAGTTTATTACAAACTCCCTGCTTTCAAGGGATGCTCTATTGCACCCACCATGGAAACCACGAGATCGCACCTTCCAAAGTTTTTACATACATTTCTCTACAAACGTCCCTACTAAATAGGTACACCATCTAGAAAATATTGGCGTAACTCTTTTTTTCGATCCTTTTTATAATATCAATAATATAATCAATAATATAATAGTATTTTTTATTTTAAAGAAGGATTCCTACTGAGTTTTTTGGCAGTGTTTCTCAGTAGCTGCCACGTCATGCACTCCACGGTAGGGTAAAAAAAATATGACGATTCCACATAAATGTAAAATTTTTACGGAAAAAAGTACCTTTGACTTTGACTTTAATCAGTTACAACGTTAAGGCGCCGGGTTGTATTTGTATCAAAGTAGTTTTTAAACGTATTTTGCGCATTATAAGATCCTAGAGGATAAAACTTTTAAAATTAGCCCAAACTCTTTTCTACTGGGACACTTTTGTAGCACATTTTTAAGCAGTTACTTAATAAAGTGCTACGAAAATTGTGCATGAAAAATATTTTTTTTTTCTGAGACTTTCTACTTTTCCCCTAGAGTTAACGTAACAAAAACACATTTACTTTAGGTTTTCTTTTCTTCTCTCAAAAATGCACCATATTTTGGCTACCGTTTTTAGTCTTTACATGGGCTGTTTTAGATGAGTTGCTTAATCTTCAATAGATACAGCTTCTACGCGTGACCTATTAATATTCGTATTAATATTGTCAGATATTTTAGCAGTATCTTACGCAGAAACCATTTCTAAATCAATCTGAGCAATAACCTGTTCAGCAATGAGAATCCAAATTTACTTAATACTACTACGATACTATTATATTATCTTTGATATTAGGTACAGACGCCAGCACATCCAGCTACCACAATCTGTCTAATTTCTATAATCGATTTTCAACTTTATGAAAAAAGCATAAGGTTCACTTGCAATTGGCGAAATTTAACAGATTGGGTACCTTGATGTGCTGGCGTCTGTACTTACCTCTATTTTTAATTAAATTATTTCTTAACTATGGATATAAAAGAAATCCTTTATCGAATAAATAAAGTAGAATTAAAATCCTCTAAATATCCTTAAAACCGACCGTATCTGCTCTGTCGAAGTTCAAATGTTATGGGGGTTGTATTTTGTTCACGTTGTCTGTAAGTTCACTGCAACGTCATTAGATGGCGTTGCACCGTAGTGAGACTGCAGTTAGTACCGACTGCAATTTTATACATATTTAGACTCTCAGTTTGTAGTTGTACTTTGATAGATCGATGGAGTCCTCGCTCGAATCAATTGCTCAATTGTCTGGAAGAGCAGGGAAAGGTTAACGGTAAAAGTCATATTAATAAAAAGAATAATAGAAGACAGTATATCAGTGGCAAAACCTTAGCCTTAGTTAAGTACTAACGAAAAATTAACGAAGTGAACGATCATATCAGCTGAAAGTTTGTTTCGCTGGATCTTTTCAGTTGGGGCGCATTGGATCCGGTGGTAGCATTAAAGCGCGACCGTCGTTATAAACACAAGGTCCGCGATAATAATAACATTTAATTCGTACCGTAATATAGACAGAACCATTCAAACAATATGTAGTAAAATATAGCTAAAATTTAGATAACTGAACCTACACATGATCCTTAACAATAACTTAATTTAAGTTAGCTAAATATCGTTACTATAATAAAATAAATCTTATTGTAAATTATTACCTACAATCCATGCACCTAAATATCTATATGTACCTAGAAATAATTATAAATTAATTATATATTACTACGAACATGTTCTGACTATTTACAAGCGCTTTTTTAAAGTCTACGTGAATAAAAACCTTTTTTATTTATTTATTTATTCAAAGACGTCCACTGTTTGACAAAGGCCTTCCCAAGGATCTCCACAACTGCCGAGGCGTAAAAGTCATTCCGAAGGAATACATAGAACGGGCAGCAGCGTACTGATGAGTATTATGTATGACCATATTACTGCAATCGCTAACCCGTCTGCCAAGCGTGACGATTACGACAAATCGTCACGCGTGGCAGACGGACCCCTCAAATAATGTCAGGAAGAAAATAATTAAAAAACATCGTAACATCAAACTGTTTATTTTCATAAATAATATTTATGTTATAATCTACTTATGTATTTATAATATGGACGGGCAGAGCAAGACAGTAGCGACAATTTTCATTTGTTTATACGTAGAACTTACTTTATTATTTAGATTCGTATAAGATTGAAATATATGATATGTTTCATAAGTCATATTACTGAGTTCAGTATCTCTGTATTTCCGCTTTAAAAAAACGCCCGGCGTTACAAATAACAACAAATAAAACATTTTAACAAGAGAAAATATAACAATGAAAACAGAACTACAGAGCTACTAATATGGTGCACAGATTATATTTATAGATAAAAATTGATTAAACATTGATTTAATTATTCTAATCAACTTGTTTCTACTGTCCTGGCTCAAGGCTCTACACCGCACATATTAACTTACTAAATAACTTACAGTATATAATATATTATAAAACAGTATGCTTAACATTAAATACATTTACGCATATATACAGAGAACATCACTATATGTCTTTTCCTTTATATATACACATCGATTATTTACATAACATTATATTACTGAGATCAATATTTGGAAAAGATTTATTAACAATTCGTTTTTAACTACAGTCCAATATGTTTATGAAGCATATATTTTATTTACATCGAAAGCTTTCTACTTAAATGTATCATAGGATCTTAGACTATAACAGGTTTTCTTTCCTTCAATTTACATGAGCAACTTTTCTTTTTAAAACTACTGTGTTTATTCTTAGTCGAGTAGTCTATTAGTGATCTTGAAGAGTGTCTTTGCTATAAAGTGTCTGCTTTATCATTGGTTACATGTGTGTTGCTAGATTTCTCGTTGGGATTTGGTGCTTTGATGTTATTATGTTGTGTTTTATCTGTATTTTCATGTTTATCTGTCGTATTCTCATTGCCATTCTTCATTTGAACTGTTTGACCGTTAGCTAGCTTGAAGTCAGCGGGATCTGTCTGGGTTTCTTTATCGGCACACTGTGGCTCTGTAAAGTAATAAATCTTAATTAGTTGTAACTTCAATTCTCTGTAAACTATTGTCACCATTGGAGGTCACAGAAAATGAGTCTCCGGAGACTCATAAAGCTTTGTCTCGAAGCGACTATATTGGAATTAGAATAGGTTTGAGTTGCGCTATTATGTCGCCCAAGGGAAATATTTGAATCTAAAGTCTTTATAGAATTGACGTCTATCTATAGCCATTTGAAATGCGATTTAACTTATTTGATTGGTTTGGGCGCTGTTAAATTCTGTGCTGACGATAATGAAATATATCTCTACCTTTTTAAAGACTATGTTTTAATTCGTTTTAATAGTTTGTTCAGAATCGTCGACTGAATCGATTTATATCATTTTTAATATAAGTAATTTTTTATTTCAAAATAATGAAACCTACGGAAATTATTGTCATATTAACCCTGTACAGTAAAAACAAATTGAAATGGACCGTAAGTCAAAGTAATAACTTTGAAAATCGCAGTTTTATTGCATTCATACAAATTCCATCATTCAATACAAAATAAAGAAAAATGAACGTTATTTCAAGAAACTAATTTAGTAAATAACTATGCATATACATGCTAAATTAAAAATTAAGTGTATGTATTATGATTACAACATAATATTCTAATTGAAGTGTTTGAGGGTGTGCGTTAATTACGTGACATGTTGTATATATTTTTGATGGGCCTGGTCTAGTTGTTATTGACCCTCACAACTAAAGCCAGAGATCAAGGGTACGATCCTCACCCAGGCCAAATATTAGGTCTTTACCTATGAAATTGCCGTTCTGCAGTACTGGCCATTTCAAATCAAAATAATTTTTGTTTGGCTAAGAATTCTAATTTCAAATTAATTTTATTTTAAAAACATGGATTCTTTTTTCCAAAAGTAGTCATTTCTTTATTGATTAGTGTTACATTTTCATCGCATTTCAATCTTTTTCGTCATCATGGATACGTTAAAAATTCGAGTAATTATGGAATATGAGTACCGTCGTGGCAGCAACGCGGCACAAGCGGCACGCAACATCAACGACGTTTACGGAGCTAACACTACAAACCAACGCACCACCTGTTATTGGTTTGCTCGCTTCCGTTCTGGAAATTTCGACCTGAAAAATGAACCTCGCGGTCGTCCGAAGACTTTGGTCGACAATGACGAATTAAAGGCGGTTGTGGAAGCTGATGATACACAATCTACGGCTGAATTAGCAGCAGCTTTCGACGTTAGCGTCAAAACAATATTGGTCCATTTGCGTCAAATTGGCAAGGTAAAAAAGCTTGACAAATGGGTGCCCCACGAACTCAATGATCGCCAGCGCGAAGTACGCGTCGAGACGTGCCTTGCACTGCTCAACAGACACACAAATGAAGGAATTTTGAACCGCATTGTTACCTGCGATGAAAAATGGATTCTGTTTGATAACCGCAAGCGCTCAGCAAGTTGGTTGGATCCTGGTTCAGCACCTAAACAATGCCCTAAACGAAAACTTACCCCTAGAAAAGTGATGGTCACTGTTTGGTGGTCTAGCGCCGGTGTGATTCATCACAGCTTCTTACCAAACGGGGTGAGCATTACTGCAGATGTGTACTGTGAAGAACTGAGCACAATGATGGAGAAGCTGGCGCATCTCCAACCAGCATTGGTCAATCGCTCGTCTCCGCTGCTCCTGCACGACAACGCGCGACCTCATACTGCACAGCAGACGGTCTCCAAGTTGCAAGAACTGGGGTTGGAAGCTCTCCGTCATCCGCCCTACTCACCAGACCTTGCGCCTACAGACTACTACTTTTTCCAGAATTTGGATAAGTTCTTGGCGGGAAAAAAATTCAATACCCGAGAGGCAGTACAAAATGCCTTTGAAGAATTTGTTGCCTCCCGTCCAGCTGATTTCTTTAAGAAGGGCATCAATAAACTGCCACTGCGATGGCAAAGATGCATTGATTGCATGGGTGATTACTTCGATTAATACAAATAAAAAAATTCATGAAAAAAATTCGTTTAAATTTTTTCATACAAAACGGCAATTTCATAGGTAAAGACCTATTATTTGTGTGTTGAGAACGATTATTTGTTCCGTGTCTATGTATCATCATCATCATATCAGCCGAAACACGTCCACAGCTGGACAAAGGCCTCCCCCAAAGATCTCCACATTTGCCGGTCTTGCGTTATCCGCATCCAGCGATTTCCAGCGACCCGCACAAGATCATCGGTCCATCTTGTAGGGGGCCTGCCCACGCTGCGTCTTCGTGTACGTCTTAATGTATAATAATTATCTATTAATAGGCAGGCAGTTGAATCAACTGGTAAATGCCTGTATCCTGCTGTTCGCCACTAGCTTTCTATGCAGCTGAAATATTTGACTAGTCTATTTTTGAATGCGTTAACATTTTGGGCTGAGATTAATTTTAATTTTAAATTAAATGAATATTTTCCGGGATTTTATTCCACGCTCCAACTACTCTGTTCCTTATAAGGTATTTGTGGGGATTATTGTGAGACAAACTAGCACATAACTTAAGATGGTGGCCTCTTAGGTTGTTTTTAGGGTTCCGTAGCCAAATGGCAAAAAACGGAACCCTTATAGATTCGTCATGTCTGTCTGTCCGTCCGTATGTCACAGCCACTTTTTTCCGAAACTATAAGAGCTGTGGTCCCCATACATAGACTTAAATTCATTTTTTTTATATCATCGTACATATACATGTGTTGTCTATGGATAGGTCATCAAAAATTATATTGAGGTTTGCGTTTGTATCGATAGGTCATCAAAAATTATATTGAAGTTTGCGCGAGAGAGACTTCCAAAGTGGTAAAATGATTGCCCCCCCCCCCCCCCTGTAACTTCTAAAATAAGAGAATGATAAAACTAAAAAAATATACATGATGTACATTACCATGCAAACTAACAACAAAAATTGGTTTGAACGAGATCTAGCAAGTAGTTTTTTTTATTACGTCATAAATCGTAAACCGCAATTTACTTCCATTTAATCAACTGAAATACTTGCTGCTACGGAACCCTTCATGGGCGAGTCCGACTTTGGCCGGTTTTTTTCATTTATTATTATTATTATTATTAAACTCTTTATTGTACACCAAAAAATTTATCAATACAAGAACAATACACATAAGAGAGAGCAGTACAAATGGCGGTCTTATCACTAAAATGTGATCTCTTCCAGACAACCTACTTAGGAAATAGGAGAAAGGATAAAGTTACGGGTAGTTGCCGGTGTACAGAGCGTTTTAATAAAGGTACTCTTGGGTACATACTACATACAAAAAACTACAATAAATATTAAAAAAAAATACATTCTAATATGCATTCTACTACGTACATTAAAATATTTATAAATAATATACTAGATATATACTAATACCATAAACTACATATAATCGTATACACACATATAAATTACATACTGTAATAGGAGTCATCTATTACATTGAAGATATACTACTGATGAACTGATAGTGATAAATAATGATACTTTAAAAGTTTTTTTAAATTCACGCAATGATTTAGCTTGCTTTATGGTAATTGGAAGCTCATTCCAGAGACGGACACTTTGTACAGAGAAAGATTTGTCGAGGAAACTGGTGGAATGAGCTGGCATTTTTAATTTTAAATTTTCGGTAGATCTTAAGCACTTCAAATGTGATTCATGGAGAAATGAAAATCGGTTTTTGAGGTAAGAAGGAGTAGACGGAAGAAACAGTATACTGTACAAGAATGATAGAATATGAGTATTCCGGCGAAGGCGTATAGGTAACCACTTGAGCTTATTTCGAAATTCTAAAACGTGATCATATTTGCGCAGACCAAATATGAATCTAATGCAAACATTCTGGAGTCGCTCAAGTTTATCAAGCTGGTTTTCAGTGAGATCAAGATAGCTGACATTTGCATAATCTAGTATTGGGAGCAGCAGAGATTGGGAAAGCGTGATTTTGGTGGCAATTGGCAAGAAGTTACGTAGTCTCCTTAATGAGCCAAACGATGCGTATAATTTGCGACTAACATTCTGCAGCTGTACATTCCAAGTTAGACAATTATCAAACAGGACACCTAGATTTTTAACACTGTCGCTCCACTGCAGAAAACTACCACCAAAGTGGAGTTGAGGGAGTTGATTCCAAGGTACTTTAGCAATCATACGTGAGCTGCCAATCAGAATAACCTGGGTTTTTTGCGGGTTAACCTTAACTACTACACTAAAGCCCTTTATATCATAGCCCTTTATATCATAGTCTTCGAAGAAAAGAAAGCTACTTACTTTTGATGGTAGGGTGAGGTAGAGCCAGCGTTGGTGGCGGAGGCTTTCGGCTGTACCGGACCGGCATTATGCTCTGGCGCACGTTCCTCTCCGGCCGAATCAGTATAATGTAGAGCTTAAAGTAAAAAAATAAAAATATTAAACATGTTTGCTTATTTTATTTTATTATTAAAAAGACAACGTCCACACTAGGGAATCTAATCCCTGTGTTGCAGGATACTTTATAAACATATAATAGACGGACACAAATTACATCCAGACTCAGAACAACTATTTATGGGTCACACAAATAGTTGTCCGGCGCGGGACGCCAATCCGCCATGTTGGATTTAGGTCACGTGACAATTTTTTTCATATTCCTGACAGCAAACTTTCATTTGATACCCATATCATGGGGGTGAATTTCAAATAGCCTGTCCGCCATCTTGGACGTCCACCATATTAGATTGAAATCCCGTGACATTTTTTTTCATATTCCTGACAGCAAACCCTTTCATTTGATACCCATATCATGGGGGTGGATTTCAAACAGCCAGTCCGCCATCTTGGGGAGGCCGCCATATTGGATTTGTAATGACGTTTCTTAGCTAGTCATTTATTGTCATCAGACCCATAGCGTGTGCAAAATTTCATCCTTATCGGAGATCGGGAAACGGGTCAAATTAAGATCCCAAGATTTTCTTACATACATAGTTACAAGTGAAGCTAATAAAAGTGTGTTAAATAGTAAATCAATGTAATAGCCGTTGGCAAAATAAAAATATGAGTTACCAATAACCATTCTATAAAGAAATTCAATTAAATGTTCGTCGCGAAATACATCTGTTCGATCGGATCACAAATGTAAACCTTCGGGAAGCCGAAATGTTTTAAACTTTTAGACGGATCGGAAATAAATCATTTTATACAATCAGGATTAATTAATTCATGTTAAGATGAATTTAATTGGACAAATTTTGTTGGTTGAGATAGTTAGCTTCGTGTCCCATGCAAGAAAACTATTTATGTAGCCCATTAATAGTTGTGCCGAGTCTGGATGTAATTTATGTGCGTCAATTATCTATACATATAATAAAATCGTAGGAAAGTCAAAACTGTACATTGAATATTTTTAAAACGGATACTTGAGGCGTGATCTACAATCGATATCGAAGCCAAAAATATAGCTTTTTGAATTTTTGTCTGTTTCTATGTATGTCCGGGCTAAACTCAAAAAGTACTGCATGGATTTACTTCAAATTTTGCGTGAATATTACTAAGAGGTCAGGTCAACATATAGGCTACATATTATCACGCTATTACTTACGGGGGAGGAGCTATGATAATTTATAAAGTTTAACGCGGGTGAAACCGCGGGGCACAGCTAGTGTGTTTATAAAATATCTACCCCACGACGCGTCGCAGCGATTCGTAACCTAGTACCTACGGGCGTAATATTTAAATATGTACATAGGTATATAAAACCTGTTTATTGGATAAATAAACATACAAACATACTCGATCAATGACGAGGGTTGACAAACTTTTGAAAAAGATAACAATTTAAGGCACTGACAACAGCGTAATTCTTTTTTTCACAATTTTTTTGCTAATTTCATCTTACTAGTTACTAAGTTCATCTGGTTAAAAAACTTATTAAGTTAAATTTATAGAATCATTTATACCAAAATACGTTTCAAATACTATGGCTTGAGAGAAAAAAATCAACAGTCGTTAGTAACAATCGTTGTGATTAGGAAAAACTATATTGCCTCAGATTTCTTAAAACTTTATAGGTATCGTTTCATTGGGGCTTAAAACGCCTCACCGCCATTTTGGGAAAACTACTTTTCAATAAAATAAAATAAAAAAGGTTTTTAGTAACATAGTTATTTCGGTACACATTGTATGAAATCATTTATAAAATTTATTTTATTATAGCAATGATATTTAGTTAGCTCAATGCAGCCTTACTCATATTTTTCTTCTCTATCGATCAGTGCCTTTAAAGTATTCCTCAAATTCAAATACCTAAAAGGTTAAATATTCGCAACGCAAGGCATAAATTTAATCACAAAAATGGGAAATTATTAATCGTCCGGCGGATCTCGAACCAACACTCTCTGCCATTTCGGGATAGGCACTTTGCGTTAAGCTACGAATGATACACACTGGCAGATCAGATTTAGGCTTCTCTTGCTAACATATATGAAGTCACTAGCTGTGCCCCGCGGTTTTACCTGCGTTAAACTTTACTAAATTACTGAATTATAGCCTATGTGTTAATCCAGGGTGTCATCTAACTCCATACCAATTTTTTATAAATTCGCTCCAGCCATTTCGACGTGAAGAAGTAACAAACATACACACTCAGACACTCACAAATTTACGCCTTTATAATATTAGTGTGATAACGTGGAAATGTAAAAAATTATAAATCTAAAAGTCTAACATGTTTTTACGTATAACAGTATCGGAATGCTTAATTTAGTCCCAAAAAGTATTACGTGCCAAAAATAATATTGTTGTTTTGCCTCTCTTGTTAAATCGGGTTTTGGTGCTCACGCATTTTGAGCCTAGAGGTATTGATATGTTGTTCGCAATTAATGATTATATTCACTTTCATAATATCCTGGGGCATTATTTACACACAGCCATCTGATCCCAAATAAGCAGAGCTTGCAATATGGAAACGACTTAAAAATATGATACAACTTTTATTTTGTCAATACATACTTATATAGATAATTACACCCACACTCAGGACAAACATACATGTTCATGCACATAAATATCTGTTCGTGATGGGAATCGAACCCACACCTGCGGCATGAAAGGCAGGTATTAACCAACAACGCCAACCGGTAGTTTAGTACAACTCGTAATTTTTCTTAACATAATTATGATGATATTTCTTCTACTCACTCTATATTGACGGGGCATCTCGTACGGGCTAGATATGCGTGATACGATAAATCTGGGTATTATCAGCCTCTTAAACGAAATCGCGTTCTTTTAACCACGAGTATGAACGAAAAAGGACCCTTTTAATAAATTACTGAAAAAAACAGCAATCTCATTTATTTTTTATTTTAGTCTAAAATCTTGGGTTGATTCTTTCAGTCGCCGCTCACGATCCATTTGAATCAATTTCTATTCAATGAACAGAGTTGAGATATAAAATCCAAAGAAATGTAAAAAATTAAGATGGCTGATAAATTGGATCTTTGCATTTGTACATAATAAGTGGAAAAGATCATCCAAGATCGAGGACTTTACAAAGTTTTTATTTACATTAACACGAAACGACATTGGATTTTTAAGTGAAATCTTTTTTAGGCGCGTTGAGCAATTTTTGGGTGAACAAAAATCACGGAACTTGCGTCATCATTACCGAACGCTTTCCATGAGCTATATGTAGGTACACTGTGTATGTATGAGTACTTTTTGGGTGAACAAAAATCATGGAACTCGCGTCATCGTCACCGAACGCTTTCTATGAGCTATATGTACACTGTGTATATATGTGTACTTTTTGGGTGCTCATGGAAAGCGTTTGGTGACGATGACGCGAGTTTCACGCTTTTTGTTCACCCAAAGTGCTTAACGCGCCTTAAGAAGTTTTCACTTCTAACAACGTCGTCTTCAAAACAAAATAACATAGTATTGAAATAATTTCAGTAATACACAAAATTATAACTATTTCACGTTGGTACCAATAATTTATTTCTCCGTCAACCTTGAGCAATAAGGCAGAGCACGTAATACAAATCAATGGCAAACAAATTAGTAGGCGCCCGCACTAAATTATTCATATACATTGGAGTTGGTTTAAAAACCTCTTCGTCTAAGTCAATGACATTTTAATGGAACTACCTCACAAGCGATCGATGTACACGACACACACGAAATAGACGTCACACGTCGCGACACGTCGCAACATATCACGACTTATTCGTATACATGACATATTATAGCGTTCCAACACATCACGCGACACGATCCTCTCGTAACGCCTAAAATAAAATACTGTAATGTGCTGGCTCTAACAGCTCCTTGGATAGTTCTTAACTTTTTTAAATGGTGTTTTACTATTTACCGGTGGGCGTGGTTGGTAAATGCTTGCCTTTCACGGAGCAGGTTGTGGGTTCGATTCCCACCCAGGATTGATATTTGTGTGCATGAACATGTCTGTTTGTCCCGAGTCTGGGTGTAATCTATATATATAAAAATCAATGCCACTTTTCGTTGTAATGTTATAACTCAACAACGCCTTTACCGATTTGGCTAATTTTGGTCTTGAATTATTCGTGGAAGTCCAGGGAAGGTTTGTACGTAAAGAAAATTTAAAAAAAGTCTTGAAATAATATTTCTTTTTTATTACTTATACGTAGCGAAACACGTACCGGGCCGCTAGTTATCTATATAATAAATACTTACTTATTACAGAAGAAAAGTAGTATACAAACTCTGCTTAGTTTGGGATCAAACCGTTTGTGAATAATATCGCAGGATATTATTATTATTTTATTCTCTGGAAAAGGTCAGAGACATTATTTAACAGTACATATATGGAGGGAATTTATTTAAATTTTCTTTTTTCCATGTTTACTTTTTCAGATGGTTTCATCATACTCATTTGAGGTACTGGTGAATAGAAATTTTCCTACACTATTGCTATTATTAGGTATAATCTAATTTAGCATTTTATCTTAATTTTTACTAAATCTAATTATATATTATTGTTTGCTATAATTTAATATTAATATTAATTGCTATGCTAGCAAGACGCTCTCACCGGCCCCTAAGTGATCGGCGAGGTTAAGCAACTACGATCGCGGTCAGTCCATAGATGGGTGACTACCAAAGTGATTAAACAATCACTTGGCTTCGGATGCCACGTTAAGCTGTCGGTCCCGGTTGTAGCCATTAGACAACAGACGTTAAGCCATGTCAGAGGCCTACTAGGCAGTTTGAACAACACACTATGGTAACTACTACCCATAAGATAAGTAAGCGAGTACTAAGTTTTTACAATTGCAGTATCCTGTTTACCATAGCAATTTTTTTATAAAGAAAGAAAGAAAGAAAGAAAGAAAGAAAGAAAGAAAGAAAGAAAGAAAGAAAGAAAGAAAGAAATAATTTTATTGTCATAACAAATACAGAAAATCGATTCAATTGTGGTATACATTTTAAATATTTTTTATTTTATCCGTAGTGGTATGAGAAATGGCCCTATCTCAGCTAGTACTTACTACATTTCTGTAGTGCTGATCTTCCGATAGGGCAACTATTTGCCAACCAAGCCAACAGGCCTGTCATACGATTCCACACAAATGTAATACTTTTATGGAATAAAGGTTTTATTTTCTCAAAAAGAAATACATTTCACTTATATGAGAAAACAACATTTCTAAATAAGTTAAGTTAGGGCGACGAGACAGTTCATGTGGAAATTATAGACAGAAAAAGTTTTACTATTTTAAATCCTCAAAATTGAGTTTTTTTAAAGCTTTTTTAAAGGTATATATGGACTTCTGGTCTTTTACATGTTTAGGCAATTTATTGTAAAGCTGTGCTCCTTCATATAGTATAGTACTTTTCCCGTAGTTTGTCCGAGGGGCCTGAAGGGCTATATTATTTGCTTGTCTAGTTATGTACCTTTTTTGAGTGCACAATTTTTTGGAAAACGTGATTTGTGTATGTATGTTTTTATTTAATATTTTGTGTACAAGTAAACATGTATTATATCTATATATTTGTGAAATATTCATTATCTTTGTGTCTTTGTAAACTTTTAGTGTGGGCGTGCGATACTTATATTTAAAAAGGACTTTAATAATTTTATTTTGAGCTCTTTGCAAGATGCTTAGGTAAAATTTGTAAGTAGAACCATATATCTCTATAAGGTATTCTAAATGGGGTTTCACCATGGAGTTATAGATTACATAGCAAACTTTTGGGGGAAGACAACGTACAATGCCACGCAATGCGCCTGTTAAGGCCGAGAGCTTATTTTCAATTTTTTCTATATGTATTGTATAAATGAAATTTGAATTTGAAAAGTTCTTACCTTGGGAGAGAAGAGGCAGACGAGCGTGACACTGGCGCTGAGCGAGATAGTGACGGCCATGCTGGTGACGCGCAGGGGCACGTGGCTGGCGGTGCCGAAGTACAGCGGCACGAACGCCAACCAGATCACGCACGTCGTGTACATCGTAAAACCTGGAGCAAAATAGTCTTTGAAATTGGTGAACAACAACATTGATTGGCCTACTGGTCTAGTATTAAGTGACCTTGACTGCTTAGCCGGAGGAAGTGGCTTCGATCTTCATCCAGGAAAATACTTTATATGAGGAGTACCCACGTCTATTTCTCGTGTATCTCAATCAATCATTCCAGCTGAAAGAAGTCCAGGCTTGTCGGATAAGCCTCTCCCAAGAATCATCGTGGGGGAATCACACTAATATTATAAAAGCGAAAGTTTGTGAGTGTGTATGTCTGTTACTTCTTCACGTACAAACGGCTGGAGTGATTTTAATAAAATTTGGTATGTAGTTAGCTGACACCCTGGATTAACACATAAGCTATAATTTGTAAAGTTTAACGCGGGTAAAACCGCGGGGCACAGCTAGTATGCCATAATCGCCACGCTTCGCAGATGGTTTGACTATCACAGAAAGATGGTCATAGTACACAGAAGGAAGCTGCTGCCCGTCTTCTGGTAGATATACCCTCGGGTCGACTTTTACGCCAAGGGATGAGATGGGGTGATGATATTCTGATATTCGCCGCCGTCACCACACAGCACCATTGACTTAATTTTTAGGGTTCCGTACCCAAAGGGTAAAACGGGACCCTATTACTAAGACTTCGCTGTCTGTCTGTGTGTCTGTCTGTCTGTCTGACCGTCTGTCACCAGGCTGTATCTCATGAACCGTGATAGTTAGACAGTTGAAATTTTCACAGATGATGTATTTTGATTGCCATTATAACAAAAAATACTAGAAAATATTTAAGGGGATTCCCATACAACAAACGTGAAATTTTGCTCGTTTTTAAAGATACTGGTACGGATCACGTCGTGCGCGAGTCCGACTAGCACTTGGCCGGTTTTCATGTAATATAATTAATTGGCTTGTTACAATATTGCAATCATTCGCGGTGGCGAGCACCTTAGCTTAAGATACGTCCACTAATTATGTTACACCTCGTATACGAACTAATTTAATATCGTTAGTGTAGGTGTCAATTAGAATCCATACAACTCGGTTCGATCAAGAACAACATTAATAATTCACGTGTAGATACAGTCCCTTCTAAACTAATTACTTAGATATTTAGCATTTCAACAATCCGTAGAATAACAAAGCGAATCCCAGTTAGTAGGAGCGAAAGATACATGATATTATACAGTATGTATATACATACATATATGTACATAAATATACAGGGTGCCCGAGGAGTTGACGTTCAAACGCAAAATTTAGATACTTAATGATGAGGAGTATCCGAATCACCTCCATGTATGTTCTACGATTTTGCGTTTTTTGATACTTTGAAAATTTATGAGCTCAAAGCCTAATTTTAAACTTTCGAATAAATTCTAAGTTGGTTCTGCAATGATTAGATAAACCATACTTTTAGGGTCAGGTTAATCTATGCTAATAAGTTATCACGAAAAAACTGAACCAGAAATGTTCAACAGAACGAGAAAAAAATCGATAACTAATCTGAATCGAAGACTGACGTAGAACAGACATGGGGTGATTCGGATACTCCTCAGCATAAAGTGTCTAAATTTTGCGCTTGAACGCCGTCTCCTCGGCCAGCCTGTATATTCATGGTTCCTCGTAACGTGATAGACAATTAACAGGGTAATCAATAGATTTGTCTTAAAAGGGATTACTGCTGATGAGACTCTCTCAATCTGTACGCATACGTGTGGCAAAGAAAACAATATTAAAATCAACGATATCGCATTAATGTGATGTTGTATTAATTTCAGTTTCAACGGACTCCAAAAATAAGGAATTTACTAAAGTTTAAGTAATTTTGAAGTATACAACTTTCTCATATCTTTGCGTTTATCTTTCTTGATTAAAGAAGGACGAAAAATCGCCCACCCATCATATCAAAACGGAAGGCGATCTAAAGAAAAGCTTCGCATAGTAACAATTTTCCGACAAGGATTCTTGTGATTCTTCTCGCTGAAGCATAAAACTCTTGCACTCGCTATCACTCACTCTCATAATCTCAGAGTTCTGGTCGGTTCAATATTATAAGTGATAGAACGTTTCATACACACTTAAGAATTATTAATATTGTGGCGAGCGGTGTTATACTTACTTCGATTACTTGCTCTTAATTCGCCTTCGATATCACTTGAATTAAAATTAAACTTTTCTGCTTTAACATTCCGCTTATATAGCCCTAAATTGTTCTAAATTTAAAACATTTCGTAAGTAATATTTGTTGGCGCTACACATAACGCCATCTATCGACGAATTGGCAAACCAATACACTAATCTGAATCCAGCAACGAGGAGCAAAAACTGGATTGACCAATCGAGACGCGGGCGCTGGGCTGCAGCGCGGTTCCCTTCATACTTCGTGGAGTACGGAGCACTTTTTCACTTTTTTTAAGAAACTGTACTGTACTCTCAAAAGAATTAAACGTTTGAAAAATCTTCGAAATCAAATTCTTGAAAGTCAACGCCCCAGTCTTCCCTTACACGTTTCTTTCTAGAAAATTCGTCTATATGACAGATTAATCGTAATGCTTCTATCCTTGTCTTCACGTATCTCTTTCTTTTCATTCATAAAACTCGCTCTATCTCTTTCTAATTATCCTGGAAACATCTAATGGTAATTTTTGCATTACAATTTTTTGTATGTCTTTGTCACCAGTTATCCTTTATCTTATGTTCTGGTATTATCTAGAATGTTCTAGAGCTGTTCCAAAAACCATCAAAAAGCCCTTAGTGGTACTAGGGTTCGAAGCCCGAACGTGACAATATCCCATATGTAACAGGCCAGTCTCCGGTGACATTGGTCGCCGTGTCTGAAACTCAGCCTTGAGTCTATTATTCTAATAGGCGAAAGAAGCGTAAGCCTAAAGCGCAATTTTGAAAACAATTGCGTTTCAAATTCGACGTCTCTCAAGCGTATTCATTATTCAGCCGTCGTATCGCAAGGCCCAAATTCAATCAATCAAAACCAATTTTTATCGGAATTTATTTCGAGAGAAGTTCCATTGGCGCCTGAATAGATTCCGGACTCCTTTTTGAAGAGGTACCTTCTCAAATTAGCTTGTACATGGTGCATTATAAGCAGTTTTTAGATAGACGTAGTTACCATCAATACGTAATAATAAATAAATAAATAAATAATATTCAAGTGGATCTATTTACTGTGCTTCCTGCAACAGGACTTTCAAAACAGGTGGATTTGCATTATGACTCGTTTCAGAAGTTTAAAAAAGCAACATTTATTTTTAATTAAATTCTTATAATAATTTAAATTTGATTTAATTTATGAATGATTTATAACCTATTTGAAAATTGTATGTATTAGTTTTATATATGTTTTTGTATTTAGTTTTGTATTTATTTTATATTTAGTGAATATGGTAAATAAAATAAAAAAGGTTTTTATTCACGTAGACTTTAAAAAAGCGCTTTTAAATAGTCAGAACATGTTTGTAGTAATACAGTTATTATTTCTAGTTACATATTACAGATATTTAGGTACACGGAATGTTAAAACATTTATACAATTTATTTTATAATGGTAGTGACATTTAGCTAGCTTGTATTAAGTTATTGTCAAGGAGATTATGTTTAGTTGAAGTTTTATGGTGCTTACCTGTTAGTAATTGTTACACAAAGTTTGTTAATATTACTGTAATTACTCAACCGTATTGGTGTAAACAATTGTTGGTGAGCCAATAAACAAAAAAATAAACCAAGTTTCCCAATCATGCTCGCCCCATGGAAGGGCTCAAGCCAACACAAGCTAAGGGTGTCGCCGTTGACGGATACGTCTGGGAGGACATCATCATCATCACTATGAATGTAGCAAGACTCTTACTGAATGGATAAAACCATTAAATTATGAGGAAACAGACGCGTTAATTGGAATAAAATTCTGGTAGACAGATACAAACACACTCACACACAGAGACACAACCCTCACACCTAATATTAATTTGTGTATTCCATAATATTAATTATGTTAGTACTTAATTTGGTTAGATTTGTTTTTGTTTTGATTTATGCAGAAGAGCGAATCCCTCTAATACAGGCATTTTCCTCCCCATGTATTAAGTTTATTTTTATGGCTCAATAACTTTTTATTATTATTATTATATAAGACCTATTTTATCATTACAGCTGGATGGAGTCCACGGCTGGACAATCTTCCCCCAAGAATCATCTTGGTTGTCGATCGCAGTATAATTAATGAATCTGTATATTGCCGCTAAGTGTATTTTTGCACTTATTTATTACTAGCTGTGCCCCGCAGTTTTATCCGCGTTAAATTTTATAATTTATCATAGCTCCTCCCCTGTAGGTGATAGCGTGATAATATGTAGCCTATATGTTGACCCGTTCTTATGAGGAAACAGACGCGTTAATTGGAATAAAATTCTGGTAGACAGACACAAATACACTCACACACGGACACACAACACACCCTCACACCTAATATTAATTTGTGTATTCCATAGTCTCAATTATGTTAGTTCTTAATTTGGTTAGATTTGTTCTTGTTTTGATTTATGCAGAAGAGCGAATACAGGCATTTTCCTCCCCATGTATTAAGTTTATTTTTATGGCTCAATAAACTTTTTATTATTTTTATTATATAGGACCTGATTTTATCATTACAGCTGCACGAAGTCCACGGCTGGACAATCTTCCCCCAAGAATCTTCTTGGTTGTCGATCGCAGTATAATTAATGAATCTGTATATTGCCGCTAAGTGTATTTTTGCACTTATTTATAATAACGTGGGGAATTCCATCATAGACGATGTCAGTGTGGCAAAAACATGGTAGTTTGTATATTTGTTTCTTTATTAAAATAATTTACTTATTATGACTATTGTATAGCGTTTAGTATTAGCGTTCTGCACTTTTTCTCCTTAGGAAATCCACCGTCCGCGCAATTTTCGCTTATTGCGAGAATTGCAAAAAAATGCAATGAAAAAGATGTTTATTTTTGACAAAAAGAAATCTTGGCATACATAACAAAACGAAAGCAAATCTTTAGTTGCGAGTCATAAAAGGCACCTATCTCAGCATTAGCTACAGCAACACGTAGGTATATTACTTCAGTGTTGATCTTGCGATATTAATATTATAATAAAAGAAAAGATAACAAATCCATCATTAGCCTGTATAGAATACAAATCCCATTTCAACATCGGGTAACATGTTGAAATGGGATTTGTATTCTATTCAGATTAATGATGGAAATTTTCAGAAGTTTTATCGTGGTGTCAGTTTTTTATAAAGCCGTCGTTCTGAATCTCACCTATCTCATCATTAGCTACAGAAACACATATGTATGTCTATTACTGCAGTGCTGGTCTTCCGATATTAATATTAACTTTTTTATGTTTTTGACTGCACGTGTAGCGCAGCGGCTAAGAGAGTCACCTCGCCTCTTCTTGTCGCTTGTTTGAGTCCCGCGCCCGCCAACTATTTGTGTGCCCCATAAATAGTTGTTCTGAGTCCCGATGTAATTTGTCTATTATTTGTTTGTAAAATACCCCGCAACACAGGGATTAGATTTCCTAGAGCGGGCATTGTTTTTTTAAATAATAAAAAAAATAATAAAAAAAATATTATGGTAAAAGAAAACATAACAAATCCATCAGTAATCTGAATAGAATACAAATCCCATTTCAACATCTTACCTGATGTAGAAATGGGATTTGTATTCTATTCAGATTACTGATGGAAATTTTTAAAAGTTTTATCGTGGTATCAGTTTTTAATAAAGCTGTTCTTTCTGAATATCATTACGCTCTCAAGAAATGTAGATTTGAAGAAAAATTATTAAGTCCGTTATTCAAATTGAAATACTAAAGTTCACCTGTTATGAAGTTTCCCTTTTTTAATTTATTTTTCCGTGTTCTGAGATGGCTTACTAATCCTAGGCTAAGTTCTTACAAAGCGCCAGCGGAAACGGGATCCCTTCTTATCGCATAATGTTCTTTGTCCTAACTTTGGCATAACGATTTTGACACAATTTGTTTTGGCATAATAATACTTCGGCATATTTTTTTAGGCATACATTAATTTATGTTGGCATAATCATCTTAAAGACTAATATGTTTTGGCATATATTTGATAGGTAAGTCTAACATGCCTGTCTTATAATTATGAACAAGTTAGCTCTAGGTTTTACTCGCGTTAAACTTTATAAATTATAGCCTATGTGTTGATTTAGGGTGTCAACTAACTCTATACCATATTTTATTGAAATCGCTCCAGCCGTTTAGTCGTGAAGAAGTAACAAACATACACACTCAAACAGTCACACACTCACAAACTTTCGCCTTTATAATATAATTACTTTTATATCAGAGGGCGACAAACGAGCAAGTGGGTCACCTGATGGTAAGTGATCACCGCGGCCCATAGACACTCGCAACACCAGAGGTGTCGCGGGTGCGTTTCCGGCCTTTAAGAGTCAGCAAACAAGTGTTGCTGACCCTTCCCCAAACCCCAATGAGCTCTGGCGACCTTACTCACACTCGGAAAAACAACATTAATATTAGTGCGATTATTTATTGCCATGTTTAAATATACATCGCTCTATGTCTTCAACACGACCAAATGCGACGTGGTCCATCACAATAGCATCTAATTATACATTCCGATGATGGATTAGCTAATGTTCACGTCTCTCACATCCCAGGAATAGTATCAAATGCTAATTAACTTGGAGTAATAAGCTCTGATGACCTATTTGTAATTTATTTATTTATTTAACAGCTGTATTTCAGCTATAGTGGCCGCCATCTTGGTAGAGAGTAGAGACTAATACAATAGCATGGCTTGTTGGCGTGGTTGGCAAACGCTTGCTTTTCACGCCGAAGGTCGTGGTCGTGGGTTCGACTCCCATCCAGGACAGATATTTGTGTGCATGAACATGTCTGTTTGTCCTGAGTCTGGGTGTAATTATCTATATAAGTATGTATTTACAATAAAAAATAGTTCATGTAGTATATCAGTTGTCTGGTTTCCATAGTACAAGCTCTGCTTAGTTTGGGATCAGAGGGCCGTGTGTAAATAATGTGCCAGGATATTATAGAAAAACGATATTATTGTCATGTGTAAAAATGGTGGTTTTTTAAGTAAACGTCTTCGACATCGTACACAGGTGTAGGATGTGTATTGTGATTATCCGTATTGATGAAAAAATTATAAACCTCAAGTGAAGTCTACACTACTTTACTCGGGTACAACATTGACTTGACTGTAACGGATTTTACTTGACTTAGATTTGACTAAAACGCTGTATAATGTTGAATTCATATGCAAATAACTGGATTTACCAAATTATTTGACACTGGCAAATACTCCAATCGAGTGGGTCCATACCAAAGAGCCTGAGCCCTGAACTGAGCCCTAAGCCCTGAGCTGTGGCCCAATCCCCATAAGGGTGCCCTCAGGTAATAGTCGCTTAAATTAAGCTACTGATGAGAGCCTTCTGCGCTAGCCAGCTGCTCGTTGTCTTGAATTCTTAAATTCTAATATAGTAGTTCTAAATTTAAAAATAATAGAAGAAGAAGAAGAAATACACTTTATTGCAAAAATAAGTAATACAAAATAATGGATACAACAAGAAAATTAGCTTATTTTAATGCAATTGGCGGCCTTATCGCTAAAAGCGATCTCTTCCAGGCAACCGAATTTTGAATGGACCAAAATTGGAAGAATCTAATGAAGGTAGCATAAGGTGTACTAATTGAAAAGTTATGAATCTAATTAATCTAATACTACGTACATGTACATATTATTATGTACTTACGTAATAAGATACATATGACTATGCATATACATACATACACAAATAAATACATAGATACAAATATATATTTATATATACAAATACATATATAGGTACAGTACATAAAAGAATGTAAGGATATTATTTCACAAACGGACGGCAGTAGATTTATTGCCGAGTAGATAAAGTGAAATAGTGCTGTTTAACCATATTTTTAAAAACGTTTTGTGATTAAGCGCGTTTAATCTGTATTGACAGCGCATTCCATAATCGGACAGCTTGAACGCTGAAGGATTTGTCTGTAAAATTAGTAGAATGCATTGGCATTTTGAGTCGTAAGTTTTCTGAAGACCGCAAGAGCCGCGAATGAGTTGAGTGAAGAAACTGAAAGCGTTCCTTGAGATAGAGAGGAGTGGATGGATTGAACAGAATTCTGTATAGAAGTGTGACAATGTGAGTATTCCGACGAAGTCTTATGGGCAACCACTTGAGTTTAGTGCGAAATTCAGAGACGTGATCATATTTACGCAAACCAAATATGAATCGTATGCAAAAGTTTTGAAGTCGCTCAAGTTTATCAAGTTGGTCCTCTGTAAGATCAAGATAGCTGGTGTCACCATAGTCAAGGATAGGGAGAAGCAAGGACTGCGCAAGTGCAATTTTGGTAGCAGTAGGGAGAAAGTTTCGCAGGCGTCTTAGGGAACTAGCAGAAGCGAACATCTTTCTGCTTACTTCTTGTATCTGTGGACCCCAGGAAAGAGTTGTGTCAATATAGATACCTAAATTTTTCACTTTATCGGCGTAAGGTATAACAGTACGGTTGAAAACAACATGGGGAGTTTGGGACCAATCAACATTACCAATTTTCCGAGAGCTGCCAACAACAATGACTTGAGACTTTTCTGGGTTAACATTGATGCCATATCTCATGCTCCACTTACTTATATGAGATAAATCTTTGTTAATAACCCTAATGGCTTCCGATAGCTTTTCACAAGGCGTTTGGGTGTATATTTGGAGATCATCCGCGTAAAGGTGGTAGGTTGAAGTAAGTTGGTCAGAAATAAGAAGAAAGAAGAAAGAAAGAAGTTAGTAGTTTAAACATGTAAGCATGACAATAGAGAAGTGTGATAACTTTCTAATTCTATCATATCAAAATATAAACCACATAACCATACTACTTCGAGACCAAATTAAATTTAAAGAACGTAAAGATATATGCCAACTATCTATTAAGCGTGTGTGTGAGGTGGCATGTGTAGAGACGCAGTTTTATTGTATAATATGTGTGTATAGACCACCAGCATCCGATTTAAAGCTTTTTACAGCAACAATAGAAGACATTCTTAGGAAAATTAAAAGTAAAAAAAAAATCCTTGTATGTGGTGATTTTAATATGAACATTTTAGCAGATTCACCTGAAATAAACATATTTCTATCTGTATTTCGGTCCTTTAACCTTAAATGCTTGTTCTCTGAGGCCACGAGAGTCACACCCACATCTGTTACTTGCATTGATAACATAATTACCAACTTTGATGTCTCTGAGAAGTGTTTGGTGGCTGGTGTTCGCTCTGACCATAAATGCCAAATAGTAAAGATAAAAAATGAGATAAATATAAATAAACAAAAAATTAGTTTTAGACCTTTAACAAAATCTAATTTGGGAAAGTTCAGTAACAACCTGGAGAATAGTTTGTGCCATCTATTGCCAAACAAAAGTAACCCTAACGATATGTACACTACATTATTCCACTGTATTTGCAAAGAATTTAATAAAGCTTGTAAAATAAAAAACATAACGGTTGACAGTAATACGATAAAATTTAGTTCTTGGGCAACTCAAGGCATTAGACTGAGTAGAGATTTTTTATATGAGTTGTATGACAGAAGGTCCTATAACCCTGATGTCAATTTTATTAATTATGTTAGAAATTATTCAAAAATTTTTAAAAAGGTTTGCATTCAAGCTAAATCTTTATATATAAGAGATAAAATTAAAAAATCTGATAATAAAATAAAATCAGCTTGGCAAATAATTAATACTGAAACTGGTAAAAGTAGATCAAGAGATCAAACATTAGTATTGAATATTGGTGATGAACTGGTTTCAGACAAGCTTACCATTGCCAATTTTTTAGCTGCTTTTTTTGCAAATATACCCGTGGATATTACTAAGTGTCTCGCATCATCACCAGATGTGGCTGAACTCTTTTTAAATCAAAGCGTTAAACAAACTGTACCTAACTTTAGTTTTGAATCCGTAACAAGTGATGATATTATAAAAGCTTTTAAGAGTATTAAAAGGAAAGGCACAGAAGATTTGTGGGGACTGTCTGTTAAAGCAATTGAATCAATCATACTAAACATTGCTACAATCCTTGCAGCCATCTTCAATGGCTGTATAAATGATGGTGTCTTTCCCGATTTAATGAAAATAAGTAAGATAATACCCATTTTCAAGGCAGGTTGTTCAAAAAATGCCACGAATTATAGGCCTATCTCAATACTGCCAGCTTTAAGTAAAATATTTGAAAAGCTGATGCTCAGCCAAATGTTGTCGCACTTTAACGTGAATGAGATATTGCATAACAAGCAGTTCGGGTTTACAAGGGGCCGCTCTACTCAGGATGCAGGTTGCACATTAATTAGGTCAATATTGGAGGCTTGGGAGGGATCACAGGATGCGCTGGGAGTTTTCTGTGATCTCTCTAAGGCTTTCGATTGCGTTGATCATCGTACGCTCGTTGTTAAACTGAAGTACTATGGAATATCTGGCACATCTCTTGATCTTGTGATGTCCTATTTATCGGGGCGACAACAGATGGTTTCGATAGGCGGTGTCACTTCGGCACGTCATCCTGTGAAAATGGGGGTGCCCCAGGGGTCTATATTGGGCCCATTTTTATTTCTAGTTTATATAAATGATCTCCCTTATCTGGTAGAGAAAGTATCAGAGATAGTTTTGTTCGCTGATGATACGTCCCTCATATTTAAAGTAAATAGAAAGGATAAAGATCTTGTTGAGCATAATAAAACACTCAGCTTTATATCAGAATGGTTTTCGGCAAATAATCTCTTGTTAAATGCAGGGAAAACTAAATGCATCAGGTTCTCATTGCCGAATGTGACTCAAATTGTACCAACAGTTGCACTTAATGCGAAAATATTAGATTTAGTCCCATCGACCGTATTTTTAGGATTGACACTTGATTCAAAATTGCAATGGGGTCCTCAGATTAAAAAGTTAGCAGGTAAATTAAGTTCGGCTTCCTATGCTGTCTGGAAAATAAGGCAATTGTCAGATGAACAAACTGCTAGATTAGTGTATTTCGCGTACTTTCATAGCATTATGTCGTATGGCATTCTGCTGTGGGGTTCGGCGGCTGACATAGGTACTATTTTTGTATTGCAGAAAAGAGCAGTCAGAGCCATTTATGGTTTAGGCAGTCGCGATTCTTTGCGAAATTTGTTTAAAGAAATAAATATACTTACTGTGCCATCGGAATATATATATCAGAATATAATGTTTGTTAGAAAAAATATTCATAATTATAAAAAGAAAAGTGAACTGCATAATATAAATACTAGGAATAAAAACAAACTAGCCATGCCAGGCTTTAGAGTAAGCAAAACTAATAAATCATTTTTAGGAAATTGTATTAGGTTTTATAACAAGCTTCCTACTCAAATTACTGATCTGCCTGACACAAGTTTTAAAACACATATTAAACGTGTACTTATGGCTAGGGGTTATTACACCACTAAAGAGTACATCGATGACAAAGACGTCTGGCTCTCACTTCCTACCTGCACATTGCTCGCTGGAGATCTTGTAGCCATATAGACATGACTGATCTGCTGTGTTACGTGAACTATCTGTAAATGATTGCTATCATATACTTAATTTAAAATTATTGACTCTGTCTCAAAATGAATAATGTTATTGTTTCGAAGTTTTTCTTTAGTATACCTAAATATAATCTAAAATAATAAGCATTCAGACAACCGATCGAGCATATATTGTGTTTGCCTACTAAATAATTACTCTAATTGGACCAAATCCCGTGTTCATGCCCGCTTGAGTATGTTTCGCCGGACCGTCTCAACTGGGTCGTGTTGAAACCGGTAGTAGATGAACCCACTGAGTTTGTTTCGCTGGGTCTTCTCAGTTGGGGCGCATTGGATCCGGTGGTAGCATTAAAGCGCGACCGTCGTTATTAACACAAGGTCCGTCATAATAATAATACCTTTAATATAGACAGAACCATTGACAATATGTAGTAAAAATATTAGACTTAAACTAGATAATTAAACATAATCTCTTGACAATAACTTGATACGAGCTAGCTAAATATCATTTCTGTAATAAAATAAATTTTATAAATGTTTTCATACAAGATGTACCTAAATATCTATGTTACTAGAAATAATATCTAATGTATACAACTATATTACTACAAACATGTTCTGACTATTTACAAGCGCTTTTTTAAAGTCTACGTGAATAAAAACCTTTTTTATTTAATTTATTTTATTAATTATTTAATAGAATTTATAAATAAAGCGAAGAGCAAAGGAGACAAAACGCAATCCCTGTGGTACACCAGCAGTAGTATCACACCAAGAAGAGAAAGAATCTTCTATGCGAACCCGCTGCCGACGTCCAAACAGGTAACTGCGAAACCAATTACCGTTGGAGATATGTTAATGGAGCGTAAAATGGCCAACAGTATGTCAAAATCTACCGTGTTAAAGGCATTGCTGAAATCCAACAATGTTAGCACTGTCATATTGCCATTTTCCATGCCTGTCCTGATATCTTCCGTAACATTGATCAAGGCTGTGGTCGTACTGTGACCTGGACGAAAACCGGATTGGTAAGGATTAAGGAGATTGTTCTTGCGAAGGAACAATCAAGGATAGCTTAGTAATTTATTTAGGAATTTAAAAAAATGAGTTGAAACAGACCACACGTACGGACTAATATTTTTTTTTGTAACTTTTATACTGTATTCGACTATGTTTATATACTGCATTGTGAGTTTGACAAGTACAAGTGTATGTTAGTACCCAAATGCTGAATAAATTTAAGTTTTTCATTAAGATATATAACAACCGTCATTTGGCTTAAATTTTGTTACACATATTTGTTTAGCTGAATAACTGAAACTAAACCCTTCGCCTTATTTTTCCAATGTAAAAATCGTTGAAGATAAATAAAAAGAACTGGCAAGTTTGAAAATCTAAAGTGACAGATCCCGCTCATATTTCGCGCGGAAAATTAGTTTCAAAAGTAGAACGATATCTTGCCGGACATCTTGATAGCTTCTTATTCGTTATACTTTTTACACTTAGTAATTTTTAAAAAAATAAGCTAAAATCATTAATAAAAAAGAAATTGATTGTCAAAGAGAAAAAATGTTTTTTGATACCTATAAAATAAGATTATAAAGTGCATTTCGTACTTCCCTATTCTGATCCAAAATCCAAAAACCCTAAAGTCTGAGATTTAGGTTAAAAACGATAATTTTTAAACTAAATCTTTTCCTGACCTTTTTAAAGTTTAAATAATAAATATTACAACATAAACAAACGTTAAAAAATGTAGTAGTAAAAGTAAAGTTAAGAAACTCAATACTTGAAAGGGGCGGATGCACTGAACGTGCGAGCCATAGCTCTATAAAAGGAGTCGAAAGTAAAAAAAAAATGTGAGCCGTCACGGGACGCCTGGCAGATGTGAAACATCGACATTATTTTGTCAAAGTAATATGGAGAAAAGAACATATTGTGATAAATATGTCATAATGATAAAATAAAAAGTCGATTGTGCATGCGTCACGGCATGCGTCGCCACGCCAGAAATCTGTTTTACGTGCGGCTATAGATGTTTCACATCAAAATTGTGTTTTGTCATTTATATATCGCTTAAATATGTCACTCAGATAACTTATTTAGTTTTGTGGATTATACTACGATGACTCTTTCTAGTTAGAAAACATTTATCTTCAGTGCTACGATTAACTATATAGATCTTTTACCACGCCTCTGGGGTTGCTAGTATCTATGGGCAGCGGTTATCTCTTAACATCAGATGACTCGCTTTGCCTTGAAACTTTATACTACTTTATAACTTTTGCGAAAAACTTTATATATTACTAGCTGTTGCCGCGACATCGTCCGCACATTTTGTAATATTTCTGTAAATGTTACATCAGAATATCTCTAATACGTTGGTACTTGACGCAAATTTCTAAAACATTATAAATAAAAAATAAAATAAAAAAGGTTTTTATTCACGTAGACTTTAAAAAAGCGCTTGTAAATAGTCAGAACATGTTTGTAGTAATACAGTTATTATTTCTAGTTACATATCTATATATATAAAAATGAAACCCGTTTTCCTTTGTCACGACATCACGCGTGAACGGCTGGACCGATTTCATTATTTTTTTTTATTGTGTTTGTTATTGTCAGGAGAAGGTTCTTATGTAAAAAAAGAATTTAAAATTGCGCGGAAAATAAGAAAATTTAAGAATACTTCACAACCAAATATTATTTCTAATCTAACCTTAGCGCTTTGGACAATATAACCTTTTTTAATGTAACTTTTTTTTATTTGACATAGTATTGACAGATAGCGTGCGTTAATAGTCATCGTTGACAGGACAAGGTCTGTCGGGTCAGCTAGTTACATATATTTAGGTACACGGAATGTTAAAACATTTATACAATTTATTTTATAATGGTAGTGACATTCACATAAACCTTACATATCTCCATACAAACTTTCATCCCCTATTTAATTTTTTTTCATCTTATTTACCAAACACAAAAGATAAATAATATAATAAACAGTAACAATAATAGTAACATAAAAACCTCTTGGGCTTGTGTGTGACCTAATTGTTACTTTACACCCTTGAACGTAAAACTTTTACGCTCAATGGTTTGACGGTCAAATTTATTTATATCGAATCAACAGCCTAAAAATGACGATTCATCCATAGAAATTTTCATCCCCCCTTTCAATCCCTTACAACCCTATTTTCGCCGCAAAACTTAGCCTATGTCCTTTATCAGGCTGTAGACTCTGTGTACCAAATTCCTTTAAATCTGTTCAGTAGTTTAGGCGTAAAAGGGTGACAGACAGACAGTCGGAGTTAATTTTGCATTTATAATATTCGTAAGGATAGGTTGTATTATTCGGATATCTAAGCTTTATAAACATAATCTCTTGACAATAACTTGATACGAGCTAGCTAAATATCAATGCTATAAAAATAAATTTTATAAATGTTTTTATACAATGTGTACCTAAATATCTATGTTACTAGAAATAATAATGTATACAACTATATTACTACAAACATGTTCTGACTATTTACAAGCGCTTTTTTAAAGTCTACGTGAATAAAAAAAAATATATATATTCCCACAAAGTTTCATTAAAATCCGATCCGTTTTTGCATGAAACAGTAGCATCCATTGATCCATACTCACACACTTTTGCATTCATAATATAAGTAGGATTAAAAATATCATAAAATTTACTGGCTGTATAAAATGATATTGTATACAGGATACGTTACGTTCATAGTAACCGACATTTAAAATATGGTCGCGGTGGTATATACATACCGTTATAGTACAACATGTTGATAAGTTGCTCTAATGAATGGGACTAAAGATGGGGACAGGCATTTAAATAAAAGAAATAGATAGATAGAAGCGCAATTGTTTTAATGATTTAAACAATTGCCCTTATAATGTTAAGCTCATCGATCTGCACAGTGCGGACTGAAGACAAAACGTCCCACTTGGGACGTTTTTAAATCTTCACTTTGCGCGCGCTCATTACATATCTGGCTCTTTTTAGGGTTCTGTAGCCAAATGGCAAAAAACGGAACCCTTATAGATTCGTCATGTCTGTCTGTCCGCCCGTATGTTACTTGGTAAGTAGATGTATTCGGTGAACTGCATTTAGATTTTTACACAAAAATAGAAAAAGAACAATAATTTTGGAGAGTCCCTATATTAATTGAAACTCAAAAATTTTTTTTTCATCATACCCATGGTGTCTATGGATAGGTCGTCAAAAATGATATTGAGGTTTCTAATATCGTTTTGTAAACTGAATAGTTTGCGCGAGAGGCACTTCCAAAGTGGTAAAATGAGTGTCCCTCCCCCCTGTAACTTCTAAAATAATAGAATGATAAACTAACAAAAATATATGATGTACATTACCATTCAAACGAACAACAAAAATTGGTTTGAACGAGATCTATTAAGTAGTTTTTTTTAATACGTCATAAACCGTAAACCGCAATTTGCTTTCATTTAATCAACTGAAATACTTGCTGCTACGGAACCCTTTATGGGCGAGTCCGACTCACACTTGGCCGGTATTTTTATACATAATATATCATTGGCTGTATACAAATGTTTTAAAATAACCACTACTTAAAAAAAAAAAACTTGTGTGTACTTATGTACACGCGTTAGAAGTTATACTTCTTAATATACAACTTGAACATAGTTATCAATTTTCATACCACCTAAAACTAACATCATCATCATCATATCAGCCGAAAGACGTCCACTGCTGGACAAAGGCCTCCCCCAAAGATCTCCACAATTGCCGGTCTTGCGCTATCCGCATCCAGCGATTTCCAGCGACCCGCACAAGATCATCGGTCCATCTTGTAGGGGGCCTGCCCACGCTGCGTCTTCCGGTTCGTGGTCGCCACTCGAGAACCTTTCTGCCCCAACGGCCGTCGGCTCTACGAGCTATGTGCCCTGCCCACTGCCACTTCAGCTTGGCAATTCTTCGGGCTATGTCGGTGACTTTGGTTCGCCTGCGAATTTCGTCATTTCTGATGCGATCCCGCAGGGAAACTCCGAGCATAGCCCTCTCCATTGCTCTTTGGGTGACCTTGAGCCTTCTAATAAGGCCCATAGTGAGCGACCACGTCTCTGTTCCGTATGTCATCACTGGCAACACACACTGGTCGAAGACTTTCGACTTGAGACACTGCGGTATTTTGGACGAGAAGATGTTACGTAGCTTCCCGAACGCTGCCCATCCGAGTTGGATTCTACGATTGACCTCCTTCTCGAAGTTGGACCTACCTAGTTGGATGGTCTGTCCTAGGTAAATATAGTTCTCTACAACTTCGAGTGCAGAGTCACCAACTTTCAATTGAGTGGGTGCAACATGGACGTTTGACATGATTTTCGTCTTATCCATGTTCATTTTCAGACCCACTTGTTGAGAGACTCTGCTGAGGTCATCGAGCATTGTACCGAGGTCTTCCATGGTCTCAGCCATGACTACGATATCATCGGCAAATCGAAGGTGAGTGATGTACTCGCCATTGACATTGATGCCAAAGCCTTTCCAGTCCAGAAGCTTGAAAACGTCTTCCAATGCAGCGGTGAACAGTTTCGGAGATATAACATCTCCCTGTCTCACGCCTCGCTGCAAGTGGATAGGTTTCGAGATCTGGTCCTGGAGTCGCACTGACATAGTGGCGTTTTCATACAAACACTTTATCACCTCGATATACCGGTAGTCAATTTGGCACCTTATGAGAGACCTCAGCACGGCCCATGTTTCGATAGAATCAAAGGCTTTTTCATTGTCCACAAACGCTAATCACAGTGGCTTATTATACTCTTCGGTCTTCTGTATAACTTGCCGCAGCGTATGTATGTGGTCTATGGTGCTAAAGCCTTTTCGGAAACCGGCTTGTTCGGGAGGCTGGAAGTCGTCAAACCTGCGCGCGAGACGGTTCGTAACGACCCTCGAAAACAACTTGTAAACATGGCTCAGCAGTGTGATGGGTCTATAATTCTTCAATAGGGTTTTGTCGCCCTTTTTGAAGAAGAGCACCACCACACTTCTGACAAACTAACGTCATGCTGTTATTTTTACGATGCGCGCGCATCGTAAAAATTCACTCTCATACATTTTCATACCACCTAGAACTAACTTCATGCTGTTATTTTTACGATGCGCGCGCATCGTAAAATTCACTCTCATACCACCTAGAACTAACTTCATGCTGTTAAATTTTTTGGTGTCGGTGTGCGCGCGCATCGTATAAATTCACTCTCATCATTTTTCTCCATCGCGCCAAAAGAAGTATAACTTCAAAAATCTTTACGGCCAGTACATTC
Organism: Pseudoips prasinana; assembly: GCA_951640165.1. Taxonomy (NCBI): domain Eukaryota; kingdom Metazoa; phylum Arthropoda; class Insecta; order Lepidoptera; family Nolidae; genus Pseudoips; species Pseudoips prasinana. The sequence continues at coordinate 6,520,792 of OX621259.1, read as the reverse complement.
TATTTTTAAATATGTTTTGCAAGAATGAATAAGAAATGAATAAACCTTTTTAAATTGAGATAAAGAAATGAGAGGTTTCCTACAAGTTTCCGCGGAGCTTTTATTACGAACATAAACAAGGTGCTATCCAACTTCGTTTTAAAATTTAAATTTGGAATTATAATTTTTTTTATTTGTTACAGCGTCAATATTATAGCGGATTGCCCGATGGCGAATAGCGGAAACTTATTAACATGGCTTGTAAGCACAGTTTGGGTATGGAATCACATCACATTAATATTATAAAGGCGAAAGTTTGTGAGTGTGTGACTGTGTGAGTTTCTATGTTTGTTACTTTTTCACGTCTAAACTGCTGGAGGGATTTTAATAACATTTGGTATGGAGTTAGCTGGCACCCTGGATTAACACATAGGCTATAATTTATAACTTTTAACCCGTGTAAAACCGCGGGGAACATCTAGTTTAATATAATTTTATCGTCATCACCATCGTCTCAGCCAAAAGACGTCCACAGCTGGCCAAAAGCCACTCCTATAGATTTAACTACCGTTTCTGCGCTAACCGCATCCAGTGGTTTCAAGGGAAGCTCACTAGAGCATCGGTCCAAATTTTCCATAATTAATAAGAAAAGAAAGAACAGAAAAAAAAAGAAAAGAAAAGAAAAGAAAAGAAAAGAAAAGAAAAGAAAAGAAAAGAAAAGAAAAAAAAAGAAAAGAAAAGAAAAGAAAAGAAAAGAAAAGAAAAGAAAAGACAAGAAAAGAAAAGAAAAGAAAAGAAAAGAAAAGAAAAGAAAAGAAAAGAAAAGAAAATTTATTGCTAAAATTGAAAGACACACTTTAAGAACAGTTAATATACATATAATAAATAACAAATATTTTAAATATCTTGGCACAACTAACACACTGCTATCAATTCCAATCTACAAAGAGCCTGTACTGTGGCAACCAGACAACTGATAAACATTCTTGTGTATTTTTTGTTTTTTTTTTTAGGGGACAATGTCATACATAGTTCTAAATACATCCGTAATAATCTGGATTATATATAAATTATACCCAGTCACAGAACAAATAATCGTAGGTACTAATAACCAGCCAGATGTTCTCACCGGTCCGTAAGTGATTGACGAGGTCAAGCAACTAGTCTCGCGGTCAGTCCATTGATCTAAGTGGTTTAATTTCTGAGCGTCTCCGTGCTTCGGAGGGCACGTTTAGCCGTCGGTCCCAATTGTAGTCATTAGACAACAGTCGTTAAGCCATGTCAGAGGCCTACTGCGCGGCTTGAACAACTCTAGACACTAGGGTAACCACTGCCTATACGATAAGTAAGTAACTAAGCACAAAGATTTGTCCTGGGTGGGGTTCGAACCCACGACCTCGGGCTTAGCGGTACCATAAATAATCACTAGACCAGGCCATATGACGTGACTGCAACTTCAATACTTCGTAGTTAAAATAAAAAAAAATTGTAAGCAAATTGAATACGACAAGGCTACAGCAGGTCTCTCCGAAGTCACTTCTGTTATCGAGCGTGCCAATTATTAACAAATTACTTCAGTTATTGGAAGGGACTGAGCATAACTAGTTTCCAGCGATAGCGTGCTTATAAATTCGTTCGTATTTAACCCCTGACACAATAAGAGGGTTGTCGTTAAAAAGTAAAGTACAAGTTTGACGTCGATGTCTGTTGCGTGTGTGTGTTTTTTTGTTTTAATGGTGAATCAGTCGGGAGTGTTCTTAGCTATGTTTGACGAAAACCCGTCCAATATGGCCGCAACCACAAAATGGCGAATTATATATATATTTTTTTCCATATCTCCCTCAATTTGGATATCTTATGAAAGGGATTGAATATTCACACTATGACAAATATAGGAGGCTTGGAGATTTGGTGAAAAAGACGGATCGGGGCATTGTTTCATTTTCAAAAACTGGTGTTAATTCGAGTTTTTATGTGTAAATAATATGTAAATATGGTGGATATTTAGACATAACATCTTCGAATCAAGTGAAGGAAAGTGCCATATTGCCGTGAATTGCGATTTTCTGTGTTGAATCTAAAACTCCATATAAGCCTCTGTAAAGTCTCCACTGCTTTACTGGGGTAGGACAAGAACTATGTATGACTTGACTGTGACGGACTTTACTTGACTTGAATTTACTGAATTCTCATAAGGCTGAAGAAGCCAGAGCCGTAAAACGGAAATTAAAAAAAATATAGGCTTCTTATATTCTTTATTTTTCCCTGATTGTGTTCAGTTCATTCGAGAATGCTGCAATTTTTAATGGAAAGTTCATTTTGATACGTGGTCGGACTAGACCAAAATATTGGACGTTATAGGTATTGTTAGTTACGATTGGAATCATCATCATGTCAACCAATGAATACAATTGAAATTAATTCAATGAATCAAGAATAGGGGGATATGCCGTGGCGATTATAGCATATGGTGTAAATTCTTTTATTTAGTTTGTATTAAGTTTTACGTATTGATTCTGATACCTGATTCCAAGATACAAGTTTTTATTAGTTTGGGAATCAGGAACTACAACTTTTTGAATTATTTGTTTTGTGTGAAAATAAACAATTTTTATTTTTATTTATTATTATCTGGTCCGGCATTAAATGGCGTCCGGCGACAGATAAATGATAAATAGCATTATCTCTTTGAAAACCCGTTTAATTTTCTGTCTGGCCTGTTGGTCTAGTGGTTAGTGACCCTGACTGTTAAGGAGGTCGTGGGTTCGATTCCCACACAGGACAGATATTTGTGTGCACAAACATGTCTGTTTGTCCCGAGTCTTTACAAAAAAGAAATATGTGTAATATATCAGGTATCTGGTTTTCATTGTACCAGCTATGCTTAGTTTAGGATCAGATGGCCGTGTGTGAATAATGTCCTAGGATATTTTCGGGCGTTGTCTTTAATTTATTGTCTTCCCTCAAAAACTAATCATAAAATTTTGGTATTCATCGTATTTCATTACGATTGTAAAGTTCTGGCAACTTGGACTCAACACTGAAATTAATTTCGGATTTCGGACCCTTAAAATTAGTTTCAGCGTTCCAACTAAAGTAATTAATTCCTTTCAAAATACATTCTCATTTAAGCGAATGGATTAATATTGAAAAGCTGGATGTATAAGTTCCTAGAATGTCGTATAATTTTATTCATAGAACTTAGCTAAGCGCATATTCCAATAAATGAAAAAGCTTTTGAATGTTGGATATGTAATTTTATGCGCTATAATTTATATGGTACTGGCTGAATGGCTGAATACGACAGGACCTTTGCCTGTAGTTTAATAATAAAAAAAGAACTATTCAATTGTGACGTTTGCCGTTTAATTGGAAATAAAAGAGTAAAAAAATAAAGACTGGCTGGTTTACTTAAATGCTAATATATACATCATTTCAGCTGAAGCTTTTAATATATGTACCTGTATTAAAGTTTGCGCTTACATTAACAATAAATATAATAAGTAACTGTTTTATGGGGCAATGTATAAGATTCAATAACAAACTTCCTATTGATATCAGAGAAATTTATAGAAATATAGTAAGTTTACAAGGACCGTGAAAGCCAAATTGCGTAGCAAGGCTTACTACAAAACTTCTGATTATTTAAGTGACAAAACGGCATGGGATTTTAGATTAACACATAATTTTATAAAATATATTAAAAAAGGATTCCTACTGAGTTATCTGGGAGTGTTTCTCATTAGAAATGTCAATAGTGCGGAGATAGTAAACTAATTACTAAAACTACGTCTTATTGGTTACACTCGCACTACGATAATCATCCTTATTGCCTCCGTAATAAAAACTTCACAAAGTATCTATGCACCTGACGTTATTGTCGATTACACTTAATCTTTTTAGCGTTCCGTACCCAAAGGGTAAAACGGGACCCTATTACTAAGACTTCGCTGTTTGTCTGTCTGTCCATGTCACCAGGCTGTATCTCATGAACCGTGATAGTTAGACAGTTGACATTTTCACAGACGATGTATTTCTGTTGCCGCTATAACAACAAATACTAAAAAAATAATAAAATAATTATAGATAATGGTACGGAACGCTTCGTGCGCGAGTCCGACTCGCACTTGGCTGGTTTTTAAATCTGCCATCCTCACGTGACAATAAAGTTTTACTACAGTCGATACTAAAGTTTATATTACTAAGCAATCTCACAGAAAAAGTGAAAATAAAAGGGCCCATGAAATATTATTATCGATATTACGTCAACAAGATTGCCTTTTGCTACACTATAAACTTTATAGGTCTGTAACGCGCAACTTTTGTTATGGTATAAAACTCTCTCGTAAATAAATCTTCATGTCTTCGTCTCCTGTTTTAATATTGCAGCGTGGATTACAGCTTTGTGAAGTGTTCATATACATCAGAAACAACCGATCGAGCAGATATTGTGTTTGCCTACTAAATAATTACTTTCATCATTATCATATCAGCCGAAAGACGTTCGCTGCTAGACAAAGGCCTCCCCCAAAGATCTCCACAATTGCCGGTCTTGCGCTATCCGCATCCAGCGATTTCCTGCGACCCGCACAATATTATCGGTTTCATCTTGTAAGGGGCCTGCCCATGCTGCGTCTTCCGGTTCGTGGTCGCCACTCGAGAACCTTATAATTACTAATAATAATTACTAAGCGAGGAAAGAAGGCGGCACTTGCTAGATCTAGGAAAAAAAGGCAGTATTCGGATGACGAAGATAGTGAGGAGTCTTCGTCGAGTGAGGAGGACTAAGAAAGTCAATTATGACCAAAATTGCTGTCCATACAATTATTTTTTACTTTGGCTTATATTGAATTAATTTATTACGTTGTAAAATGCAGAGTTCTAATATCAGGCACCTAAAGTGTTTGACACTTCACATCTATTTCACACTTTGACACTTGACACTTTACGTGGACCAAATTCCGTGTTCATGCCCGCTTCAGTATGTTTCGCCGGACCGTCTCAACTGGGCCGTATTAAAAACTCTTCCAAATGGCAACATTATAAAACCTTTCGGGGAGGCCTATGCCTATATTAGACTAATGATGAGATGTGATGTGATTTAGAGTCTTTACAAATATTTCACAGTTAATTAGCTATGTATTAGGATAAAGGATAAAGATTTCTTTATTGCTAAAACTGTGTACATGGTTGTAGATGGTATACAATTTTGAGTATCAACAGTTCCCCGTATCGGGCGTGCAACAGTAAGGCTTATGAATTAAACATAATAGTACATAACAATTCTTATTATTATAATATACCTATATTTGTGGAATTATTTATTACAATTTATAGAAAAAAGGACTACTTTTTGGCAAAATACTCATTGAGATCGTAAAACACATTGGAAATAAGCCACTTTTTCAAAACGTTTTTGAATTGTTTGCCTTCCAATTCCTTGACATTAACAGGTAGATGATTATATATGCGTATTGCAGTAACAAAAGCATCCTTGTAAAAAATTGTATTATTAATGGATGGTGGCAACTGTAAGTTATACTTATATCTAGTCCGTAAATTAGATCTGGTGGCAGATTTGTTTGATAGTTTAATCTTTTAGAAACTGATTATGTTTTAATATAAACTCGATTACATGGCAGGTCTGCAGGCGAACCAAAGTAACCAAAACAGCCGAAAAAAATACCGTGGCAGTGGACGGGGCACATAGCTCGTACAACCGATGGTCGCAAGAGAAAATGGTTCACGAGCGGCGGCCATGAACCGGAAGACGCAGCGTAAATGGACAAGATGTACCGACGATCTAGCAAGGGCTTAAGCCGCTGGATCTTGGAAGCCGCTGGATGCGGCCAACACAAGCCTGGCCAATGTGGTGATTCTTGAGAGATACTTTTACATACATACATACATAGACTCACGCCTGTTTCCCAGAGGGGTAGGCAGAGACAACGGAATTCCATACCTCCTTCCTTGCATACCTCTTTCGCTTCGTTTACTGACATTATATTCTTCATACACGCTCGCCGGTTTAGAGATACTTTTGTCCAGCATTAGACTTAATTCGGCTGGTATGACGATAAAATTATAGTGAATTTTAAGAGTACTCACCTATATGTTTGCTCTCATTAAACGCCTCAGGGATCTTCCTCGTGAGGACGGCGTATACTGTGCACACGAGGATCAGCACGATGGGGTAGAAGAACGCGATCATATACGACGCGTCTACGTAGGAGTCGCAGACCAGCATGTTGTCTTCTCTTGTAGGGTAGTGGAACATGGCTTTGGCTGGTGCCACTATCATCCAGACCACGACTATTAAGACCTGGGAAATGAAAACAAGAGGTTAACTTAACAATATAGTAATAATGGCTATGGTCATGGGTACCAGAGTTCAATTCTATTTTTGTCTAAAAGCTATATTTATGTGTAAATTGTGCACTTCTTTGTGGGAAATAATTGGGGAATATGGGGACGGTCACCGTAGCCTAGTTGGTAGTGCTCCCGCCTACGAAGCTGGTGGTTCTGGGTTCGAATCCCGGTAAGTGCAAATATTTGTGTGATGAGCACGAATATTTGTTTCCGAGAGAGAGAGAGAGAGAGAGTGGATGTTTTCTATGTATATAAGTATTTATCTATCTATATAAGTATGTATATCGTCGCGTGGTACCCATAGTACAAGTTTTGCTTAGTTTGGGGCTAGGCTGATCTGTGTGACATTGTCCCTAAATATTATTATTATAATGAAAAATATCCTGGAACATTTAACACACTACCATCTTTGGTCATTGACGGGCCTGTTGGCGTGGTTGGCATATGCTTGGTTTTCACGCCGGAGCTCGTGGGTTTTCCCACCCAGGACAGATATTTATGTGCATGAACATGTCCGTTTGTCCCGTCTGGGTGTAATTTATCTATATAAGTATGTATTTACAAAAGGAAAGAAGTATATGTAGTATATCAGTTATCTGGTTACCATAGTATAAGCTCTGCCCAGTTTGGCATCAGATGGCCGTGTATGAATAATGCTCCAGGATATAATTTATTTATCTAAGATCTGATCCCAAACTTGGCAGAGCCTGTATTATGGCAACCACACAACTATTAAGTATCATCATCATTATAGCTAAAAGAAGTCCACAGCTGGACAAGCCTCTCCCAGAAATAATTTTGGGGGGAAATGCCGTAACAGCCACGCTTGGCAGACGGGTTGGCGATCGCATTAAGGTGGTCATAGTAATCAGAAGAAAGCTGCTGCCGGCCTAGTAGACATTCCCTTGGGTCTACGCCCCCAACGGGATGAGAGGGGGTGATGATATTCTGATATTCACCGCCCTCACCACACAGCCAACATAACATACTATGTATATATATTATGTCTAAATACATACATGTTATTGTTAAATTATTCCAAAACATAGTAAAAATAATCGAGCTCATCACACGTTAGAATAAAATTAAAGAAGTAAAAATGTTTGCCATTTATATGGCGACATTGACATAAGTTAAGTTCCCACAATTTCCAAATATTGCAATGTTTCTTAATTTTTACAAAATATAGGGACAAAAAAAAACACTGGCTAAAACAATGTGGAAACCTATAAAGGACATCAATAACTACCAAATTCAAAGTAAAGCTTAAATTTTTTGTTACTGAAAAATATTGATAGTTTGCGAGGATAAAAATATATAAAAGTTACGTTTAAAAATGTTTTCTACGCACGTTCTTGACATATTATAAATTATGTTGAGTACGACCAATGTAAATTTCATTTCATTGGAAATACAATATTAATTTAATAATTTTTTGTGCTATTTGGAACTTGACATCAATTTTGATTCTGTATAATTTATTTATGAATATGTGTTTAATATGTAATAATTGTAAAACTGTAAAGCTATATTGCTACGCTCTAAGAGGGTTCATGTTGATACCTATTGTGAGCGAAATATTTAAAACTCATGAGTGCAGTAAAGAAACTTGGACATAATGTAATTAGCCAGCCGGTAGACTCGATTTGGTAAATATTAATTGTATAATGATTTATAGTTAAAACATACTTGATTCGTAGATACTTTTGACGATGAAAAATTCATCGTACCCATACATATGGGGTATCTATGGATAGGTCTTCAAAATTGATATTGAGGTTCCTAATATCATTATTTTCTTAACTGAATAGTTTGCGCGAGAGACACTTCCAAAGTGGAATAATTAGTGTCCCCCCTGTGTAACTTCTAAAATAAGAGAATAATAAAATAAAAAAAAAAATATATGATGTACATCACCATATAAACTAACAACGAAAATTGGTTTGAATGAGATCTAGCAAGTAGTTTTTTTTAATGCGTCATAAATCGCAATTTAACTTTCATTTAATCAACTGAAATACTTGCTGCTGCGGAACCCTTCATGGGCGAGTCCGACTCGTACTTGGTCGGTTTTTTCAGTGTTCTGTCTCCATCATAATATGCTGTAGGTACATGTAGCACAGGGGTTAAAGCAGTTATGGGTTCGATCCGCGCATATGAAAACTATTTGACTGATATACCCACCCAGTTGTTCATAGTCTTGTATCCGCAAATTACATGTTTATAAAGCACCAGGCCATAAATTACGCCAACCGTAATTTAATAGTCTCTGTGGATACCCATTATATCAGTTAAGAGCATGCGAAGTGTGAAAATGATTAACGGTTATTGGAATAACTTGTACGGTAGGACGAATACGTCAATCATACATGCACAGACTCACGCCTGTTTCCCAGAGGGGTTGGCAGAGACAACTGATCGATTTCTCATGATCTTTCCATCATAAAATGATTAATACTCACGTCAACCAGTTGGTTTGGAGAAGGTATCCAAATGGTGAATGATTACTGCAGCTAAATGTTAACTAATTTACTATCAATATAAATAGTTTTTTTAATATATCTTAGAACAACTAACACTGCCATCTGATCTCACACTAGGCTTTGCTTTGCCTTTGCAACCAGACAACGGATACTTATATATTTCTTATTTTTTATACTTATAATAATATATATTATAGACTAGCTGTGCCCCGAGGTTTTACTCACGTTAAATTTTATAAATTATCACAGGTCCTATCCCATAGGTGATAGCGTGATAATATGTAGCCTATATGTTGATCCGACCTCTTAGTAATATTCATGCAAAATTTGAAGTAAATCCATGCAGTACTCTTTGAGTTTAGCCCGGCCATACATACAGACAAACAGACATCGGTTGTAGATCACGCCCCAAGTATCCTTTAAAAAAAAATATTCAATGAACAGTTTTGACTTTCCTACGATTTTATTGGGTCACCCTTGTTTTATAGGTCAACTTTTGATATAATATTACTAAATCGAATTTTAGTTGCAATAAAGTCATTTCGAAGAATTATTCAATTGACCGAATAATTCATTGGTAAATTTTTATTTAGCGTAATTATTTATTTGAACTACTTAATTTCATTTGAACTAATTTAATTTCACCGAATTTTCAAAATGCGACTCTCGTAAAAATCTAATTGGCACCAGAAACGAGATGCTACCAGTCAAGTAGGTGAGGTTAGGTTAGAACGGTGACCACAACAACGGGCGAGCCGAGCGAGCGAAGCGAGCGTGCCGCGGCAGAGGCCGGCGAAGCGCCACAAACTAATCTTTGTTAGAAAATAGACAGTATTATATAATATTTTTTTAATTAAAGCAATATGATAATATAATGTTATGAAGACAAAAGTTCTGAATATCTTTTGATCATAGCGCAAATGTTGTTATAGCAAATAAATATTCGATGAACTGAAAATTCTGTCAAACGATATTATACAAAGTGATGATTTTCTTAAACGTTGTTCGATTTAGTAATATTCTATCAAACGTTGTTCTATCAAACAAGGGTGAACCGATTTTATTATATGTATAGATGAGTTACACCCAGAGACAGAACAAATAATCGTGCTCATCACACAAATATTTGTCCTGGGTGGGGATCGAATCCACCACCTCTGGCTTGGCAAGTTTACCTGTATAGACACAAGTGCTGCGCATACGGCCAGTTGAGAGCTCGGAGAGATCAGTATGGGCCGTTTGGCGGAATGCTTGCTGGCGTTGAAGATGCGCGAGATCCTGTTGGTCTTCGTCAAGAGAGCGGCGTACACCACCGTGAAGCAGAAACCGGTGCCAAACCTGAGAAAGAGTACCATATCGAATATTAGGTGGCTGAAAAAGGCAGTGCTTCCTCAGCGCTACGACATTTCCTACTTTATAGGAGGTTTGATAACAAAATGACACGCTAGCACGCACAAAAAAATACAAAATTGGAACGGCCGCCATGTTGGATTCAGGTTACGCGATTATTTTTTTCGTATCACATTCAGCAAACCCTTTCATTTAATACCCATGTCATGGAGGTGCATTTCAAATAGCCAATCCGCCAGCTTGGATGTCCGCCATGTTGGCTTAAAGTCACGTGACTATTCTTTTCGTATTCCTGACAGCAAACCCTTTCTTTTGATACCCATATCATGGGGGTGCATTTCAAATAGCCAATCCGCCAGCTTGGATGTCCGCCATGTTGGCTTTAAGTCACGTGACTATTCTTTTTGTATTCCTGACAGCAAACCCTTTCATTTGATACCCATATCATAGGGGTGGATTTCAAACAGCCAGTCCGCCAACTTGGGGAGGCCGCCATATTGGATTTGTAATGACGTTTCTTAGCTAGTCATGTATTTTCATCGGAACTCAGAGCGTGTGCAAAATTTCATCCAAATCGGAGACCGGAAAGTGGGTCAAATTAAGATTCCAAGATTTACTTACATACATCGTTACAGGTGAAGCTAATAATAAAAAAGCGTGTTAAAAAGAGTATTAATGAAAGGCAAGTACCCAACCGGCTCCTCAAAATTTGTCCGATATACTCGTAAGTATCGAAGCTGCTAGCGCACAAGTGACGGTTGTCCGTAACTTGTAACCGCTAAGACACATTATTAGTTTATATTACATGTTAATTGGGTGCCATTGATATATTAAGCAATTCATTTGACTTATGCAACGTTCTCGTCAAATGAATCTCTGAACTGCTCTGAATATGACAGATTTATTGACTGGTCATCCTGCGATAAGATATGATGTATTGTTTGGAACATTATATTAATATTGATTGCTCTACTGGCCTTCATATTCATTCCTTTCACATGATATATGGGTAAACATATAGGGGAAATAGTGAGTAGTCTTGACGTTTAATGTCCTACTGATCTAATTTCGGCCACGGCGGCCTGTCTCAATGGAAAATAGACACCTGCGCGCGCCATGTTATAGTGCACAGGTGTGTGCTTAAACTCTGAAGCTATATAATAATAATATCCTGGGACATTATTTATACACGGCCATCTGATCCCAAACTAAGCGGAGCTTGTACTATGGAAACCAGATAACTGATATATTACGTATACTATTTTTCTTTTGTAAATACATACTTATATAGATAATTTACACCCAGACTCAGGACAAACAGACATGTTCATGCACACAAATATTTGTCCTGGGTGGGAAAGCGTATCTACCAACCACCCCAACGGGCCCGTCATATATGATATAGAAGAGGATGTAGGCACAAAGATTGAGAAAGGTATGCTGAGATGGTTTGGCCATTTAGAAAGGGTGAATGAAAGAAGATTGACAAAAGAAGTATACCTGGCCTGTGTGAATGGGACTACCGAAAGGGGAAATAGCGAAAACGCGAGTAATAGAGGCAAAAGAGGTGTGCAAAGATCGTGAGAAATGGAAATCCGTGATGCATGAAATCTCTGCCTTCCCCTCTGGGAAACATGCAACATATATATATATATATATCATCATATCAGCCGCAAGACGTCCACTGCTGGACAAAAGCCTCCCCCAAAGATCTCCACAATTGCCGGTCTTGCGCTATTCGCATCCATCAGTTTCCAGCGACCCACACAAGATCATTGGTCCATCTTGTAAGGGGCCTGCCCACGCTGCGTCTTCCGGTTCATGGTCGCCACTCAAGAACCTTTCTGCCCAAACGGCCGTCGGTACTGCGAGCTGTGTGCCCCGCCCACAGCCACTTCAGTTTTGCAATTCTTCGGGCTATGTCGGTGACTTTGGTTCGCCTGCGGATTTCGGCATTTCTGATTTGATCCCGCAGAGAAAGCATATTATATATATATAATATGCTATGAATATTAACAACCCATTTTATCCCGAGGGGTCATAGAAGTAGACCCGAGGAAATATCTGCTAATGAACGAGCAGCAGCGTTCCTCTGTCTTTTCTGACCATCATACTGGGATCGCCAACCGCCCTGCCAAACGTAGCGATTATGGCATATCACTCGAAATGATGGATACAACTAGTGTGGATATCTTTTGGGGAGGCCTTTGTCCAGCAGTGGACATCATTCCGCTGACATGATGATCCCCTTAACTACAAAATAATCTTAACCAATATCCAAGCAAGCAAATATTTTCAACATTCTGAATTTATAACGAAATTGGATTTTCCATATTTCATTTATTTAATAGTTTAGCAGTACCTACCTAACATTTAATTGTAAACTTAATTAGCGCTTGTTGAAAACTATTGAATAATCCCCAATCCCTTCGCCAAACTAATATTAAATTTTGATATTATTTCGAACTAATATTGATATCAATTTTAAAGGTCAATAATTGTCTCTTAACAATTTTAGAAAATTATTGTTCTGAATCTGAATTTAATTAGAGTAAGAAATTCTTATTTTCAAAGTCTACCAAAAAATATATAAATCTTACATTTATTTTAATAAGAAATAGGAACTAATCTATATCCTCAGTGACCAAACTGCGTCCGGTTGGACTTGCGCAAAGTGAGTTCAGCGGGCGTGAACTCTTCCATAGACCTCTTGAAATTTACGAAGACTGAAGATACTTACTAAAAATTAAATAAATTCCAGTCTAGATAGTACAACTGGGCTTATACAGAGTTCACTGTAATAATACTCCTACTCCTACGCACTATGCGGTTAGCCGGAATGTGGTCAGCCGTCAGCAATCAATATTGCTGACCGGCTGCCGCATCACAGTGCCAATAAAAACTACTTTCTCATACAAATTACTGAGTACGGTCAGCCGCACGGCTGGCCGCATTGCGGCTAGCCGCATAGTGCGTAGGAGGTCTATGTCTCCAATGATACCGCCACCATGGCTAAATTTCGACCAGTAGGACATCATTCATCATCAGCCTGATATCGTCGACTGCTAGACATAGGCCTTTTCCAAATGTTTCTATAACATTGCCAATTGGAGGGGTACTTTCCTTGGTATGCGAGTTGGCGGCCGATAGGTACCTAGTTGGTAGTTAGTGCACGGGGGATGTTGCTGCCCAATTACCTGATGTATCCCTTAGTCACCTTTTACGACACCCACGGGATGGTATGAAGTGGCCCTGTTATTCTTTCTGAGCCGGAAACCACACGGCTCAATACGGCATTATTTTTTATTTGATTTGATTTGAAATAAAAAACAAAACTATTAATCTGTAAGATGCTTTATGGATTTTGTAACAATATGTTTGATTGCCCTGACATTACAAATCAATTATGTTACAGTGTACCTAGAACAGTTATACTGCAAGAGGTGTGCGTGCCCCGGCTAAAGTAGAAACATATAACACACACTTCGTCGCTTTAGATATTTTTTCACTTTCCAAGTCAAAATTTAAAAGAATGGTCAATGATTTATTAAAATATTAGTCAAAATTACCGTATCACGCTCCTCATTAAATCGCGCAAGTATTCTTAGCTAGACATTTAACATTATTTCGCGGACTTTGGTGTGTGTTACACGTTTACTACGCTCTTTATCAGTCTGCTTAAGATAATGTATTAAGTAGTTATTAATAAGCCTGATTAAGTATTAATGTATAACTGTTTGATGCCCCAATAAAACAAAATATAAATAGTTAAATTGCATCGCTATAGAATCCAACACGTTCAAATATCCAATCTCACTCAATGCACCGATCATAAATTGTACATCGAAGTTAACGACGTTCCATATTTGAAAATTCCAATGCTATCCGACGTGTTCACATGCGATATATTCCGTGGGGTAATATTGCGGCACATCGGAATATTTTCACGGAAGTAAGATACGAAAGTCTTGGAGGCAGGGATGGGTAACACGATGCGGCGCCTAACATCTGCGCCAACCATAGATGTACTTTATATTAATACATAGATCGGTTGTCAGTTCCATTCAGATGTTACAAAAATTTAGAACACTTATATGCGTTGCAAAACTAAAATGGCAGTGTGCGGGGCACATAGCTCGTAGAACCGACGGCCGTTGGGGCAGAAAGGTTCTCGAGTGGCGATCACGAACCGAAAGACGCAGCGTGGGCAGGCCCCCTACAAGATGAACCGATGATCTTGTGCGGGTCGCTGGAAACTGCTGGATGCGAATAGCGCAAGACCGACAATTGTGGAGATCTTTGGGGGGGGCCTTTGTCCAGCAGTGGACGTCTTTCGGCTGTTATGATGATGATGATGTGAGTTAACTTATAACTACTGATGTGATATTTTAAATAAAACGTTGACATTTTTAGCTGCCATTTTTGCCATAAACGTGTTCCTTACTTCATGGATCATTAGACAAGATCAAAAACCAATTTTTATTTAAGTTATGAATGTCTTTTCTAATTCCGCAAATAAACCCATTTAATTTGCCGATTTAAAAATCTAGGGAACAAATATGGCGTCATAATAAAAAATAACTCTCATTATAACTGACATTTACATTTAAAGATCAAATGTCACTGACTGTTACTAGAAGTTCACGTTCAGAGAAATGTAGTAAATAAATATTTCTAATTGTAGTGACATCATTATCTGAATATTTTTTTTATAACTATTCAGATAATTCGAAATTCAACTTGAATTAACAATCTAAAAATATTCAAATTGGCGAAATACCCCGTAATTGTAAGACCATCATAACAGATCTATGTAAAAAGTCCACAGCTGGACAAAATTGCCACACTTAGCAGACGGGTTGGCGATCGCAGTAAGATGGTCATAGTAGGTACACAGAATGTAGCAGCTGCCCGTCCTCTGGTAGATATTCCTGCGGTTTGACTTCTACGCCTCCCGCGGGATGAGATGGGGGATATTCTGATATTCGCCATAGTCACCAATGACCAAAATTTTAACTTAAATACTTTTAATCTGTAGCTACTCGTAGTAGCTCGTACATTATTTTGTTGATAAAGTCAATGGCTACTTTTAAGTCAAGTAACTGCTACATAGCAATTACTTGAATTAAAGCTCTACAGTTTTTGAATACATTAGGTAAACTTCCTATCTCAATTAAAGTCTAACGAGGCTTCTCCAAACGTCGACATTTAAATTCAAATGTAAATTAAATTAGAAAGTATTAAGATTTTAAGTTTTTATGATACTTTGAAAATTTATAAGTCCTGAGCTCAATCCGTAATTTTGAACTTTCGTATAATTTTTAAGTCAATGCAATAATTAGATAAACCATACTTTTTAGGGTGTTAGGTTAAACTATGCTATAATTAGTTATCACAAAAAAATTGAACCAGAACTGTTGAACATAAAGAGAAAAATATCGATAACTGATTATAGGTACAATTTACAAAAAAAATCATTTAAAAAATTCTATCTCGAAAACTACGCAAAATCGTAGAACATACGAGTACATGGGGTAATTCGGATACTCCTTATCATAAAGAATCCAATCAAATTTTGCGTTTGAGCGTCAACTCCTCGGTCAGCCTGTATAGTCAAATTGCTTATTAAACATAGAGCAATTAGTTTTTTATTTTTTTTTTAATCATTGCCTTTTATTTGCGTAAAATATAAATGAAATTAGAACAGTACTAGAAATAAAAACTTAAGAAACTAAACATACAGTTTTAACATACAATTAAATTGCTCTTAGTAATTTAACTGAATATGAACCCACGAACCATTTTGAATTCAATTAAAAAATAAGAGTAAAAAAAATTTTTAACTAAAGCTTTTATTTAAATGCTCTAAAAAGAAGAAAATAAATTTTCCTTTAAAATTTCAATCATCAACTCATAACCTTATTATACACAATTTATATATTCATAAAAGCTTGTCGCGCGATTAAATTGCGTAAACAAACTAGTACCTCTTCAATTAAGTAACTTGATCTACTAATGATAATTAAAAAAAAAAGAATTTAATTTAATACTTATAGGTACTTAAACCTCGCGACAAGCTTTTATGAACATATAAATTGTGTATAATAAGGTTATGAGTTGATGATTGAAATTTTAAAGGAAAATTTATTTTCTTCTTTTTAGAGCATTTAAATAAAAGCTTTAATAAAAAATTTTTTTTACTCTTATTTTGTTTTTTACTTTTTAGTTATCGCTGGCTAGGTTTCTTAGTCTATACATCTCAGTTAACGCATCATTGTTGCAAGGTCGTTTGCCGGTTAATTTCGAACAGTCTAGTTCTTCAACCAGGAGACCTTCTAAAGATTTTACTCTACTCAAGGCCACATATGCTTGACCAGCAGCAAAGAGCGAAAGTTTCTATCAGCGATTTTTCTGTTGTTCGTACTTGAGAGTTATGCTCTCGTAAGGCACTCAAACGAACCTCTCGGTGTTCAGGAGTTTCCTATGCTCTTGCTAGAGAGCTATGCTTTCGTAAAGCACTCAGACGAACCTTTCGCTTTTCGGGAGTTTCCTCTACTTTAATTTGAGATATATGTATTCGTGAATTGCTCAAACGAACCTCTCTTTGTTCAACCGATTCGGTTTCTCGTATTTCAGATATGTGTTGACGATTTTTTTCAATTCGTAAATCGTGTTCCTCCTGCCATTCTGCTACTCTTAAACGTTGCATGCGTTGCTTAGCTTTATCAAGTTTTAACTGTCGTTGAGTAGGTGTTTCGCTATTGTCCTGTACACGCCTTTTGTTAAGTCATTGCCGCTTAGCGTCATCGTCTTCGTTGGCAAGTTTTTCTTGCCGTTTTAGTTTCTTTTTCCCCAGCCTTCTCTTCCTTTGTGTTGATGTTTCTGTTTTTCCTATTTTGTTCCCACGAGTACCGAAGAAATATTTGTCGACCCTCCCAGAGCTCCGTTTAGAAGGGTAAGGGCTAATATACAACAGGGTTCGCCCAGGTGCCCTGAGGTGGTACGTTCACGACATCATATTACACCCCGATGCCACTCACTCCTCGACACGGCCTCACCTTGACTTGGGTGTTTGGAAGAATGCGCCACTTATTTCAGCTTGGAGGTTACTTGTGCCTGACCAAACTCAGTTCCAGGTTTGATTTTGGAGTTGTCCTTCTCCTAGACAGGTTGCAGACCAATGCTGATGACGCCCATCTCGCCAAATTACCTAAGTCAAAGTTAATCTACGGATGTCACAGGCTCGAAAAAATCGACTTCAAGAATAATCGAGGTCTCTACACCAAATTTCAGGTGGATTAGAGAAACGGAGCTTTTTTTTTATTTTTTATTAAAGAGGTACTTTTTTTTATTTTGACTTTTTTCTGAAAATTTTGACTTTTTTATGGAAATTTAGACTTTTTTTTAAAACTTTGACTTTCGTAAAAAATTTTGACTTTTTAGAAAATATTGACTATTTTTTAAAAATTTAGATTTTTTTAAAAATTCTGAATTTTAATTCAATTTTGACTTTATTTTTGAAAATTTTGACTTTTTTGAAAATTACGACTATTTTGAAAATATTGACGTCACATATTTTTTTAGTTACTCTCAACAATCCCTTTCATTTGATACCCATATTGTAGTAGAGCATCAAAAATAACTATTCTGCCATCTTGGATTTCCCGCCATAGTGAATTTAGAATAACGTCACATATTTTTCGAGTTACTGTCAACAATACCTTTCATTTGATACCCATATTGTAGTAGAGCATCAAAATAACTATTCCGCCATCTTGGATTTTCCGCCATATTGGGTTTAGAATAACGTCACATATTTTTTCGAGTTACTGTCAACAATACTTTTCATTTGATACCCATATTGTAGTAGAGCATCAAAAATAACTATTCCGCCATCTTGGATGTTCCGCCATATTGGATTTAGAATAACGTCACATATTTTTTCGAGTTACTGTCAACAATCCCTTTCATTTGATACCCATATTGTAGAAGTGCATAAAAAAACACTATTCCGCCATCTTGGATGGTCCGCCATGTTGGATTTAGGATGACGTCACATGATTTATCATGAATTGTCATCCAAACTAACCGTGTATACAAAATTTCAGCTCAATCGGCTGAAAATATCTGCTTCAAAATTGAGTTGCAAGATTCCACCCGAACATACATACATACATACATTGCAAGTTAAATAAAAGCTTTTAATAATAAACAACCATGGCCGATCTATGAAATGACTTGTACTGAATGCTAAATCTGTGACGCGAACTCACTGCAGAGCGTTGGGCTGGTTGTGTCGTCGGGAAAGGAATTACGTCGCAGATGTCGTTGGATTTCCAATCACCATCTTTTTTTTATTTATAGATTAAGTGTATTTATCTTAAAAACTAGCGGTTAAACCCGCGTTAAATTTTATAAATCATTACAGGTCCTCCGCCGTAGGTGATAGCATGATAATATGTATCCTATATGTTGATCCGACCTCTTAGTAATATTTATGCAAAATTTGAAGTAAATCCATGCAGTTATTTTTGAGTTTAGCCCGGACATACATAAAGACAAACAGACAAAAATTCTAAAAACTATATTTTTGGCTTCGATGTCGATTGTAGATCACGCCCCGAGTTTTCTTTAAAAAAAATATTCAATGTA
This sequence comes from Pseudoips prasinana, assembly GCA_951640165.1. Classification (NCBI taxonomy): domain Eukaryota; kingdom Metazoa; phylum Arthropoda; class Insecta; order Lepidoptera; family Nolidae; genus Pseudoips; species Pseudoips prasinana. The sequence continues at coordinate 6,501,959 of OX621259.1, read as the reverse complement.
CAGTTTTGACTTTCCTACGATTTAAATGTATAGATTATTATATGTATAGATTAGAAATAAATAAAAACAACCATTACACACCTTAACTTGCTTTTGACACATGGCAAACTGTTTGTCAAAACAAATTAATATTATTTGTCTTTAATTCTTTAATTTCGAACAAGTACGATACCTATCTAGTTTTTTTTACAGGTTACTAATTGATTTTATTTTGAATTATTATTAATTATTATATTTTGAATTATCACACTAATAGATTCAGTGCAGTATCTAACCATAGCTGGCGAACAAAGCGATCATATTCCAACGCAACAACGAACGGCCCAAGGATCGATTCTGGCTCCGACAGAATATTTAATTTATGTAAACGATATGTGTCAAATTTTCCAAAATGGTTCCGTATATCAATTCGCCGATGACACCTGCATTATAAACGCACACAGTGACCTTAGCCAAGCGCAAAGCATGATGCAAGAGGATTTCGATGTATTATGCAAATGGGCTCACGACGTAGGGCTGTCTATAAATTACACTAAAACAAAAATGATGTACATACACTCACCCCATAAGAAAATTAACAGTTTGCCTAAGATCGTCGCTCATGATCATAACTGCTTGCATTTAAACAAAACCTCATTCACTTGCTCACAACTAGAACTAGTCAAAAAACACACATATCTCGGCTTAAAAATAGATTATAAATTCAACTGGAGTCCACATGTGAAGCAGATATGTAACAAACTAAGAAGCATTTTGTCGAAGCTGTGCATAATAAAAAATAAAGTTCCTTACAACACATTAAAACTTCTTTATCTGTCACTAGCAGACTCAATCATTAACTATGGGCTGGACAGCTACGGACGGACATATAAAACATATTTAAAAGATATATATAACCTACAAATTAGAATGCTAAAAACAATTGTTCCCTTAAAGATTAAATACAAATACAAAGATAACTATCGCCAACTGTTCCATTACTGTAAAGTATTGAGTGTATTCGACAAAGTGGATTTGGCAATTCTGACCCAGTATAACAATAATATAGGCAAATTATGTAAAAATACAAGACCGACGAATTTACGCAACCTGTCACATCTTCCAATCTTTGAGATACCAAAATGTAACAACGACTACGGTAGGAGGGTTTGGAAATCCATTCTGCCCAAAACCCTAAACAAACTACCAAAATCCATTGTCGATAAGATTGGAACGACAAAAATAAGCCTAAAGCGTATTAAAACAATACTGAAGCGACATTTCTTAAGTATCACATCTAGAGCATTAGAAAAAAAAATGTGATAAAGAAACTCCTTAACTTAAAAAATCTTGTAATTAAAAATAAGATTAGAGGTTAAGTTTGTAAATTAATAATTATTCTTTATATTGAAATAAACAGTTTTTATTATAATATTATTATCTTTTCAACTCGTATGCTGCTAGAAAATCCGATATGTGCTGAATAAATTGTGGATACAATTTGCTCGCATTGTATTCCAAAACGGCGCGTCCATATGGAACACAACACTGCGCTATGTACGCGAAGCATAATTGTGTTAACATGTGCTAATACAGTTTGCGGTGCTTGAATAACTGCGCTAACTCTCGAAATTTTGCTTTGATACCCATTTCTAATCTGAGGAGCGGATATATTCGAATTATGAGGTTGCAATTGCTTGGAACTTAGTTCTAAGACATTGTAACTTGCTGAGGGAATTTGATTCAAGACGTGTGGATTGGATATTAAATTATAGATTTCATATAATAAGTTCTAGCTGTGCACCACGGTTTTACCCGCGGTAATTTTATAAATTATCACAGCTCCTCACCCGTAGTTAATGCGTGATAATATGCAGCCTATATGTTGACCCGACCTCTTAGTAATATTTTTGCAAAATTTGAAGTAAATCCATGCAGTACTTTTCGAGTTTAGCCCGGACATACATACAGACAAACAGACACACAGACAAAAATTCTAAAAAGTATATTTTTGGCTTCGATGTCGATTGTAGATCACGCCCCAAGTATACTTTAAAAAAAATATTCAATGTACAGTTTTGACTTTCCTACGATTTTATTATATGTATAGATATCTTGCTGAGTTGGTACTATTTATGATAAATTGTACCAGGCTAGATGGTAAGGTGGCACTTAGTTTAAATGAGTTCTTGGTTGCTGTCATTGTATAAATTACTTTACTGTCAGCTTGTTGGACACTATTGTTGGATGAGTTACAAAAAAATAAACATACTAAGTGTGAGAGTGCAAGATCCTCCGGAAGGGTGTTAGCAAGGGAATCCTAAATTTAATCTGCCGGCGTGTATCATTCGTAGCTTAACGCAGAGCGCCTACCCCGGATTAGTAGATGGTGCAGGTTCGAGACCCGCCGTACGATTAAATTTATGATTTTCCATTTTCGAGATTAGTGCAAGAGTTTGTTTTAGACCTTGTCACACTTATGCTTATAGGTTTTCATTTTCTAATATGAAATTTTAATACTAAAACCAGACTTCGGGATGATACTAAGAAATATTCTTTGTGAAAAATGACAAAAACTTTTTATGCAGGTCTTCATCATCTGCGGTTGAACACGCTACCGATAGACCAACGAGGCTGTACAGTCAATCAAACTTTATATTATATCTGTTGAGTACATCAACCGGCCGGGCACCGCAACGTTTCGTCGCCAGGGGGCGGGGTCACCGAATACAGCCGAGTGCCCGTTCGGCCGCGCTCGGCAGTCGAGTCAGCTGTTAGTTACGACGTACCGCGCTCGCGCATACATTACTTTATATTAAAATTTATATTCTTGTACCGTTACGATAACGTGAATCTGCAGTGTGGTAATTAATAAAACCTACATCAATAATATACAGTCCACTCATTTCTAACACCCGCTATCGAACCTACATTGGCCTACACAGGTCAATACAATATCAATTCAAAGACTTTTTGTCTGGCCTGTTGTCTAGTGAATGTGACCCTGACTGCTAAGCCTGAGGTCGTGGGTTCGAATCCAATCTGGGACAAATCTTTGTGTGACGAAAACAATTATTTGTTCAGTGTCTGGGTGTAATTTATCTATAATATGTTTGTTATTAGCCAGATGCTCTCATTAGTCCGTAAGTTATTGGCGAGGTCAAGCAACTAGGCTCGCGGTCAGTCCATAGAGGGGTTACCGCCAAAGTGATTTAATTTCTGAGCGTCTCCCTGCTTCGGAGGGCACGTTAAGCTGTCGGCCATTAGGCAACAGTCGTTAAGCCATGTCAGAGGCCTAATGGACGGCTTGAACAACTCGAACAGTAGGGTAACCACTGCCCTCACGATAAGTAAGTAATAACTTAAAAACGGTTAAGTTTGAGATATGGTATTTTATAGTCAAATTAGTCAGAAATTATGAAATCTATAACCCAAAAACCGACAAGTGCGAGTCGGACTCGCCCATGAAGGGTTTCGCAGCATCAAGTATTTAAGTTGATTAAATGAAAGGTATTATTAAAGGCATATTATTAGGTAAATTGAGGTTTAAGATTTATGGCGCATTAAAATAAACTGCTAACTAGATCTCGTTCAAACCAATTTTCGTTGTTAGTTTACATAATAATGTACATCATATATTTTTTTTAGTTTTATCATTGTCTTATTTTAGAAGTTACAGGGGGGGGGGGGACACAAATTTTTCCACTTTGGAAGAGTCTTTCGCGCAAACTATTCAGTTTAGAAAAAAATTATATTAGAATAAAAAATGATACCCCACATGTAGGGTACGATGAAAAAAAAATTGAGTTTCAGTTCTATGCATGGGGAACCCCCAAAATTATTATTATTTTTCTATTTTTGTGTGAAAATCTTAATGCGATTCACATAATACATCTACTTACCAAGTTTCAATAGTACAGCTCTTATAGTTTCGGAAAAAAGTGGCTGTGACATACGGACGGACAGACAGACAGACATGACGAATCTATAAGGGTTCCGTTTTTTGCCATTTGGCTACGGAACCCTAAAAATGTGACAATAGACAAAACATCGGCCATTTTTGTAAAAACACTATAAAGTCCAATAACTAGAAAACTGTTAAGTTTGAGATATGGTATTTTATAGTCAAATTAGTCCGAAATTATGAAATCTATAATCGTAAAAGGGATCTAGTTCCACTTACCCAATAACCCCGTATAAGTATGTTTATCAGGTGTCTGATAGCCATATTCCAAGCTCTGCCTAGTTTGGGATCAGATGGTAGTGTGTTGGCTGTCTCAAGATATATATAAAGAAGTAAAGGTTTACCTCCTTGAAATGACTAGTTTCAAAGTTTAACCACGTATGTCCCCTTCCTCAAGACTGTACGGGATGTCAAGCTGAGTACGTGCTTATCTCGCCACACATTTAGTATTTCTCGCAGTTTGCACTAAGTCGTGAGCATTTGTCTTGTTAAGTATCCATTTTCTTCGCCTATTAGTGAACGCTTATGTCACTAGACATTGAAAAAAGTTCGTTTCGGACGATAATTCAATAATCAAAATATAAGAAACTAGCAGTGCCTGCGGAGTTCGTTCCGCGTCACTAATATTTTTGTCCCTGCCTGTTTGTCCCGCGTAATACTTCGGGTTTAAAGTTCGGGATAAATAAAAATTATGATGATGAATTATAGCCTATGACACTCAACAATAACTTAGCTTCTTGGTGAAATAATTTTGAAAATCGGTTCAGTAAATCCAGAGATTATGTAACGTTTTGCGTAAATGCTAGATTAAAAAAAAAAGAAAGAAATACTTTTATTCATAAACTTGCTGTGCCCCGCGGTTTTACCCGCGTTAAGTTTTATAAATTATCACAGCTCCTCCCCCGTAGGTGATAGCGTGATAATATGTAGCCTATATGTTGACCCAACCTCTTAGTAATATTCGTGCAAAATTTGAAGAAAATCCATGCAGTACTTTTTGAGTTTAGTCCGGACATACATACAGACTGACAGATAAACAGACAAAAATTTTAAAAACTATATTTTTGGCTTTGATATCGATTGTAGATCACGTCACGACCCAGGTATCCTTTAAAAAAATTTCAATGTACACTTTTCACTGTCCTACGATTTTATTATATGTATAGATATTGGACTTTTACCTCTTCTTTATGCTTTATATTTATTTTTTCTATTTTATTCTTTATATATATATATATATATATATTTATTTATTCTGACAAAGGCACCCCCCGTGCTCTCAATTATTTATTTAATTGGGAGGCAAATGAGCAAGTGGGTCACCTGATGGCTGTACACTCGCAACACCAGAAGAGTCGCAGTTGCTTTGCCGGCCTTTAAAAAAGTCAGCAAACATGTGTTGCCTTCACCCCGATGAGCTCTGGTGATCTTACTCGCACGCAGAAACACAATATTAAGTTGTATTTTTTTTTATAAAGGAATGTCTTCTGAAAGGTTGAGGTACTTCCCCAGTCGGACTGCTTTATGACGACTGAACGATGTGCCCTACCTGTCTTAAAAGTCTGAGTGTTTGAAGGATTTATATTTCAAATTCGGGTAGTTGTAAATGAACGTAAAACGAAGTATACTTATTTAACTGTATGTTTTATATTACAAACTGAATAATTAAACGGACTGGATACCGTTTTGCGTGGTCGTTCATGTTAATGTTCTCATGCATAGCATAATAAGTTAATAATACTTAGTTCTGTGAGAATCTTAATTAAGGCTTCTAGGCTAAGTTAATTGGTACTCTAGAGTATTTCATATATTTGAACCTATAATAGTTTAAGTGTTACGACTAATGGAATAAATTGTTAATTCCAGTTGGAATATAGTTTATTAGTTCACAAAGTCATTGAATTAAGTACTTTTAATTAAGTTATCATAAAGTTATTTTGATTATATTAGTTTATATTCTCAGGAATCTCAATCTCAAATCTCAGAATTTTCTATGACTAATTGTTCTATGAGTAATTGTTTTTACAAACAGGCTTACATACCTGATAACCCGTGGCCATGCGACCCAGTGTTTTTGACGGGTAATAGGCCTTTGTTATTATTCAAATTATCTTAATCTCTGATTATATTTCGTTGCCCGTTCTCAAGAAAGGGCAGGTCAGAAGTACCCTAAACCGGCGAGCATGTATGAAGAATATAATGACAGTAATCGAGGCAAAAGACGTGTGCAAAGATCGTGACAAATGGAAATCCGTTGTCTTTGCCTACCCCTCTGGAAAACAGGCGTGAGGCTATGTATGTATGTATGTATATTTTAACCATTCTTGGAGATTGTTGGTATTTTGTTATAATCAATTATTATGGTGATAGAACCATTAATAAACGATTGCCTTATTTTATTATTTTAAATAGTCTGCCGGCTGACATGAGGAGTGAGGCGCTTTTTTAATATAATAATATACGCTTTTAATCAGTTATTCTAAAAGGCTAAGTATCCAATCATTAAAAAACGCTGGCCCCCTCCTGCAGAATAAATCTGGAGTAAAAAAAAAACGTGTCCAAATATGTTTAGCTGTGTTACATCTCCGACCAATGTCGGGGGTAAAATAGCAAAACAAACAATAAAAAACAATCAATAAAACAATTACTAGGTACCCTACCGTTTTATTGGCGTTTACCAAAAAACAAGAATTTTGGATTAATCCACTTCAATTTCTAAGGTGCGATATGTCACGCTTGGAGTTAGGATTAATATCAATTCTTGTTTTTTATTGTTATCACGTGGTACTTTATATTTGACTTGATTTTAAATTATATTTAGATTTATTAAATTCGGCCATCATTATTTTATTTATCTATATGGTTACCTTAGTGAGAGCACTATTTATTTCATATAAGTTATCTTTATTTCATTCAACTTTAATAATAAAAGCCGTGTTATTTGCAAAAATACAATATCACATAAGTTTTTTTGAAATACTTACCAAATAATAAAAAAATAAAAAAAGACAAATGGGACTTAGAATGGGCACTTGTGGTACACCTAAAGTTACAAGTTGTATATTGATTGGTGTAGATTAAATGAAGTTATTTATAATCTTTATGAGATTATACCTAGTTGCTAACATCAGTCCGTAAGCGATCGGCGAGGTTAAGTAACTAGGCCCGCGGTCAGTTCATAGGTGGGTAACCGCCAAAGTATCCGTGCTTCGCTTCGGAGGGCACGTTAAGCTGCCGGTCCCGGTTGAAGTAATTAGACAACAGTTATTAAACCATGTCAGAGATTACTGGGCGGCTTAAACAACTCTGACACTAGGGTAACCACTGCCCATACGATAAGCAAGCAAGCATCTATTTCTGTGTAATGTTATGTCGAAATATACAAATTTTGCTAATTTATTCTGCGCCAGTATAACATTGCCCGCAAGCTCAGTCTTAGTTTCAACAAGCAAATTCTAGTACCTACTACAGCTCCACTCATCTACGCGACGCTTAGTATGATAATTTCTAGAACAATTCACAAACTATTCAAATTCAAATACTTTATTTCAGATATGAGTCCATAGTGTTAGTAGAAACAAGATAGTTTAATGAATATTGTCAGTAATAAAGCTACCTACAATGATGGACCAAAATCAACGAACTAAAACACTCCAAACAAGTCATAAAAAGAGTAGACAAGAGCTGGTCCAAAAATCTTTGGAAATACAACAGAAACCAGCTACGACTGTAGCAGTATTCACCACTACGGCACTAACTATCACAAACTGGGACTGTCGAAGAGCCCGATCTGCAGGAACTATGGGGAATAAAATGAAACAAATAATATGTAAATGCGATGCGTTGGCAAGACATAGAATGGTCATCCGGGGGCTGGCATATCCAGAACCAGGAGACTACAAGGATCTACCCCTAAGAAGCGTACTGGATTATGTGAAGACTTCATTCAGGGCTCTAGGGATAGAATAAAAACCAATGGGGGTTAGTTCAAAAGATCCTAAAGGATCGAAGTGCTGTTCGAAAGTACATCCCAACCAAGATAAGAAGTTACCTACATTACAACTGGTATGGATCCTTACCAAGTGACACAGCAGAGGGGCGACCATCCGACCTGAGAAGATGCTCAAGAGACTATTAGTGGTGCTGCGCAGTCAGCCTACTACTGATGCGGTCCTCTTACTTATAATGGCGTAGAAATCATCAGAGTGCGCCTCTGCAAACACTACAGTGCCCCGACAACCCCAACAGTATCCTAATCGCCTCATTATATTCAACTTTACCTCATGCTTTTGTGATAAAGTTGAAAATCTATAAAAGAAATTTGATAGATTGGGATAGCTTGATGTGCTGGCGTCTGTACAAATAATTACTCTTGTATAATTTGCTACATTTAATTCAGTTTCAAAAGCAAATAAGCTCCCTAAATTACGTCCACTATTTTATGTTACACTTTAAATAAACTTAGTGAGGCTACATGTTAAGCCAACCATTTTCTTTTAAACAAGCTACAGCGAAATATGTACACTCATATTCTAAATTAATTAATTTACGTGACCTGTACATAATTATTGTGGCCACAAAGTAACGTTACTTGTACAAACAAAGTTAATAAACAGAGTAGAATAAGTTGGAGTTAAATCTGAAAGTAGTTAATTTATTTCTAGACTTGTATGTGCAAAGTGGGGCCTCGAAATAAACGACAGACGTTAAAAAAATTAAACCTTAAAAAGGTCAGCGTTTCTAGTAAGATTACGGAATAATCCTTTATTAAGTAATGGAATCAGGCGTCACTTTGCGGAAATACATAACAATCAAATTACAAAATCAATATGTGGTGTTAATTCCGCTAATTGTCAGTTTAATCATGCCGGGATGCAATTTGCACCGCCCTCCCGCCCGAAAAAATGTGCACATGCAAGTCTCCTTCGAGCACTCGACGAGTTAGCAGCCTTTGAGAATGGTCCGTGGAGGGCTGAAACACGTGTTGGGTATCGCACTGGCGCATGTCATTTGCTATTTTATATTGTCATTTTTGCATGTGCACATTTTTGCGTGCAATTTGAATCCCGGCATGATTAAACTGACAATTAGCGGAATTAACACTACATATTGATTTTGTATTTTGATTAAACCTTTATTGATACTCCTGATAATCCTGATGTAGATTAATTGAGTAGTTAAGGCGTAAAAGTCTAAAAATTGAAATCACATTCGCAGTTCTAATATGAAAGTTGTACTATACGAATTATTATTTTTTTTGTTAAAGACAACGCCCTTACTAGGTAATCTACTCCTGTCGCGGGGTACTTAACAAACATATACTAGACGGACACAAATTACATCCAGACTCAGAACAACTATTTATGGGTCACAGAAATAGTTGTCCGGCGCGGGACTCAAACCCGCGACACGACGTGGCGAGGCGACTGTCTTAGACGCTGCGCTACACGTGCAGTTTATTTTATTATTATTGTTATTTTCATTTATTCTATATCAGCATAATTTTCTGTTAATTTATATTTTATTTTATTTTAATATTGTTATGTTTTCTTTATAATTATTTAATTCCATATTGTTATTAAAGTTTTTATTTTATTTTAATAGGTACTTGTAATATGGGTTTTGATGCCTGAAATAAATGAAGTTATTATTATAAATATTAGTCAGGCTTAGGTTATTAGTATGGGTGTGCGTTCGACCATAAACTTACCTTATTATGGTAATCAAAGATCACATGTGTCTGAGAGTACCACACATGCCACGTAATTAAGTTGCGCTTTCTTTGCTGGATCAACGTTTCTCTTTCAGCTTTCTTACCCTTGCCTAAATATCGAGGTTTAGTTTTCGACAACATCGTGAATGAAGTCGCGGGCACAGTTAGTATTTAATAAATCCTTTTGCTATTTTTCCTCTGACTCAGCAGTGAGGGTCGCTAACCAATAGACCAACAGGGGAATCTACAAAAAGGTTTATTAGTTAAGGTTATTTATAAATAAAAGAAAACCCAGGTCTTCATGCAATAGAACAACTTTTGCTAGAATTATGAAGCATAGAATTTTGAAAGCTACAAAGGCATATTTGGAGGGCGTTACAAGTCCATTAGCAGACCCTAAAGGTGTACCTAAAGGTTAATTATAGGAGTGATTAATAGTTTCCTCAACGTGACCATAAATTGTTGTTAATGCTTTCCATAGACAAGTTACAATGACATTAGAGTTTGATAGATACACTATCGTTTTAGTACCGATAACCGTTATATGTATATCATCGTTAGGTTAATGAATACTAATGGACAAAGTAACAAATAGCGATAGTCCACGCGTATAGAGTCACCGTAGCCTAGTTGGTAGTGCTCCTGCCTACGAAGCTGGTGGTCCTGGGTTTCGAATCCCGGTAAGTGCAAATATTTGTGTGCTGAGCACGAATATTTGTTTCTGAGTCATTAATGTTTTCTATGTATTTAAGTATTTATCTATCTATATAAGTATGTATATTGTCGCCTGGTACCCATAGTACAAACTTTGCTTAGTTTGGGGCTAGGATGATCTGTGTGACATTGTCCCTATATATTATTATTATTATATACAGGGTGGCCGAGGAGTTGATGTTCAAACGCAAAATTTACTTTATCATGAGGAGTATCAGAATCACCCCCATGTATGTTCTACGATTAATTTATTAATTTTTCTAATAATATACGAATGTAAAACTTCTGATGACAGTAATCGAGGCAAAAGACGTGTGCAAAGATCGTGACAAATGGAAATCCGTTGTCTCTGCCTACCCCTCTGGGAAACAGGCGTGAGTCTATGTATGTAAAACTTCTTTAGCTCCATCTATAATGTATCTGGCTATGGGAGAAAGAGAGAGAGAGAAAACAAAATGTGTGCTCGCTCCTCTTGCCCCACCAGAAATATACGAAACGTAAGTCGCTTCTTATAATAACTTATATCTCCCTCTCAACTTCTGCTCACCTCGCCCGATCACACTTATCGTAACGATCTCGTCACGCAATCACCAGTTTACTCCTCAAATGCGTAAAGAAGTTTTACTTCAAAATAGATCATTTTAGCCGCCTATTTGTATCTATGGTTTTATTTTACATTGTACCTTGACCTATTCTTGCCAGGATTACAATGTATGTGAAAGAGCGCTATAAATAAAATAATTTACCGTAGCCTAGTTGGTAGTGCTCCTGCCTACGAAGCTGGTGGTCCTGGGTTCGAATCTATTACTGATATTTTCAACAATTAGCAAATATTTTCGAACTACTATTCGAAAATATTTGTTTCTGAGTCATGGATGTTTTCTATGTATTTAAGTATTTATCTATCTATATAAGTATGTATATCGTCGCCTGGTACCCATAGTACAAGCTTTGCTTAGTGTGAGGCTGGCATGATCTGTGTGACATTGTCCCAAGATATTATTTATTTATTAAAAATGGTAACTGCAAGTTTTATAGCCCCATTCTCAATCCACAGAGGGCCTAATTAAGTATTTAGTTCCAAGGAGTGCAGCCACCTTGTGAACCTTTTTAATTAGCTCTCTAGACTCAAGGAAACATTATTAGAAACATCTACATAATGTAAAATGTTTTCGAGTCTTGGGAACTAATTAAAAAGGTTGCAAATACCAATTAATTAATTTGTTTCTGACGTAATTAAAAAAAAATACAGTGTAAACTTAATAAGTAATAGACTGCACGTGTGGCGCGGTGCTTAAGACAGTCTACATCATTTATTTATTGACAAAAATATAAGCTTACAGTTAACACCAAAGCGCTTATAATTTATACTTAAGAACTAAAGATTATGATTGCGATACATTAAAATTCTATAACTATATGTCAAATGAAATATGAATTTAAATAATAATAATAAAGACAAACACAAACACACAAAAAGCTACATTGATTTTAAGATTTGGCGCTATTTAAATACTCTAATACATTTCTAAATGTTGTACCAACTGCGTCAAAAAATATTTCTACATGTGGATTTGATTGCAGGAAACTGTTTATAAGCTTAATGGCTCTAGCCGTTGGACAGTTCTCTCTTTGTTGAGGGCGCCATGTTGGCGGACAGGAAAGGAGTCTATGTTGGCGCCTGCCACTGCCACGAATGTATTGACTAGGCGCAAAGAGATAAATACATTCACGTACCGCGGGGTTGTCAACTTTATTTGAGAGCAACATAAAATAATGTATTATGTGCGTTAGCTCACGCCTGAGTCGTAGAGTATCAAGCCCGACCATTCCAGATACAAACATGGACGGATATAAAAATCGATAGTACCCATATTCACGCTTATAGAGATATCGAGCGAATTTCCTTTGTATCTTCTCGACCATAAGAGTATATAGCGTTTCATGGGGGTACCAAATTATCGCGTTGTACTCCAGTTTGCTACGAACATAGGCTATATAGAGAAGCTTGATTACTCTAGTATTTTTAAATTGTGAAGATGTCCTCATTATAAATCCCAAGCACTTACTAGCGTCTTTACATGTTCGGATAATATGTTCATGGAATGTCAATTTATTATCCATGACGACGCCAAGATCACGGAGAGAGAAAACATGTTCTAGAGCTGCGTCTGCTATTTTGTATGCAAATGTGATTGGAGCTTTGGACCGAGAAAAAGTAATGGATTTGCACTTAGAATAATTAAGCAACAATTTGTTTCTTATACTCCATTCGACCACAGCGTCAATATCACGCTGTAGTTCAGTGCAATCTGCAAAATTGGACACTGCGAGGAACAATTTTAAGTCGTCAGCAAACATGAGGGACTCTGCATTCGATACTACTCTGGGTAAGTCGTTTATCATAATTAAGAATTGTGTAGGACCAAGGGTACTTCCTTGACTTACTCCAGAGCGAGTATAATACTCTTGAGACCTATATCCTGCCATCTTTACAAACTGTGTACTATCTCTCAGATAATCAGACATGAACTTTAGAAGTGGTGTGGAAAACCCGAAAGCGGCAAGTTTGATTAAAAGAATGTCATTATCTACCAGGTCAAAAGCTTTCTTGAAATCGAAATATGCGGCATTGACCTGGCAGCCAGACTTAACTTTTGCATTCAGATAATCCACGAAGCTAATGTGGTTAGTTAATGTGGAGCGTTCGGGACGAAATCCATGCTGACAATTATCAAGTTGTCCCTTAATCTGGTTGCAGATAGATCTGTTTATAACAGTTTCAAAAATCTTCCCAAGCACTGACAAGACGGCAATGGGCCTAAAGTTGGTTATATCAGTGGATGTTCCGACTTTAGGTACTGGAACTACCCTAGATACTTTCCACTTACTGGGATAGATGTTTTGCCGAAGTGAAATGTTGTACATGAACAGCAGTGGTTCCTCTAAAGCAGACAAGCAGTCTTTTATTAAGAATGGAGGTATATTATCAGGTCCAATGGCTGATCCTAATTTAAGCTGCCCCACTGCACTCCGCAGTTCAGCCACATTAATTTGGTTGATAGTGACGTTGGATATGCTAAAGCGCTCATTTGCATTGCGTTCTGCTGCTTCTACATCCAACAATGGAGTAGAAGTATGAAAAAGTGAACTGAAGTGTAAACAAATTCATTCATCTGTTGTCTTACTTTGCGTTTTTCTTTAACATATTTCCAAAAAGTTGCGGGCTCGAAAGTAATATTGTTTTCAATTTTCCTAATATAATTATTATGAGCTGCATCTACAAGCTCTTTCACTTTAGTTCTGTAGTATTTGAACAATTCTTTATTAAATTCTAAACCTAAACTTTTGTATTTTTTTAGATTGAAGTATTTTAATTTTATGTAGTGTATTATTTCTTTGTTGTACCATTTTGGATATATGTATTTATTATTTGATATTAATTTTTAAGAGGAACCCTTGCACTAATAGCATTATTCAGCTTATTATAAAGAACGTCTACCGCGACGTTTGTATCTTCTTGTTGAAATAGGTCCGTCCAATCAATGTTTGCAATATCATAGTATAAGCCAAGAAAATCTGCTTTCCGAAAATTCCACTCAGAGCAGAGATGGTGGCCTGGAGACAATGATGTTGGGCTAGTTATTTGAGCACTTCTAGGTAGTGAGAGTATTATCTCTAAGGGGGGGTGGTAAGCGTCCATTGGAACAAGGGGCTCAACATTTGATGTCACATTAACACTTCCGGGGTCAGTAGTGGTTAACACCAAATCCAAGATGCATCCATATTCATTTGTAACATTATTACACTGTTGAAGCTTGCAGTGTTCCAAAAAAATATCAAATTGGCTCTGAACAGATTTACTGCACGATTTCAAATTGAAATCACCAGCAATCAAGAATTAATACTCGGAATATGCAACAATAGCATTCTCAATACAAGCCAGGACATCGAGATATTGGTTTTGGTTGTAATTAGGCGGTAAATATACAGCACACACTAACAACTTAATATATCTCCATGAGATAACGGCCAACAACAACTCTTTATCATCAGTCAAGCCATCTATGTTAGTGATTCTCTTGACTGAGTAACAATTCTTTACTGCTATTAAAACACCACCCCAACCAACATCGCCTGCACGATCTTTCCGTAGTACAATATACTCAGGAGGAAAGAGTTCTCCGTCATCTATAGAGCTATTTAGAAAAGTTTCAGTTAAAATGATAAGATCGCTAGATATTGCTCTGGCATTGGTATGAAATGTAATAGTTTTTGTGCGCAAACCTCGCACATTCTGATAGTATACTAGTATTTTTTTATCTTGTTTGGTACTGTTAGACTTGTGCTTGCGTTTGCGCCTATTTTATGTTGTCTATGTTTTTTGCTCAAAGAATAACCTTATTGGATTCAATCTCAGGCTTTGCCGCTTGGGATGTGATTGTTGTGGAGCCATAGTAAGCGTAGTCTATGTTTATTCTGTGGAGTATGTTATTATAAATATGGTGTATTCCCTTATTATTAAGTTTGCCTGTATTTAATGAGAACATGTCAAAAGAGATTGTAAGATTAGTGTCGAAAAAGTATGCATAATTATTATTTTGTAGCTCTAAATTCAACAAGTTATTAAATAATTCGATTTTGTAATTATAAATAAGAGCGCCACAAATATAGGTAGGAGTACAAATAATTATATTTGTATGTGTGACATGTTGCAAGGCCTCTCTTATTATATTGACTATTTGAATGTAATTACAAGTAATTTTAAAATCAGCTTCGCCTAACATTATAACACAATAGTCGCTCAGACCATAGTTTAGTAATTTTATGTCAATGTTCTCTAATAGATGTTGAATGCTACAATTTGGCATAACATAGCGGACATACTCAAATTGATCGCTAAATGTTTCTTCAACAGCCTGCAATGTACCTTTAGAGACGCTGTTTGTGAGAATGCATAGTTTGTTTTTAACCATCTCCATAGATATGTTCTTGGTATAATTTGTTGCATTGCTGGTCGCTGATTGTTGATTTTGTAGCGCCTGTTGCAAGCTGTCAATTTTCTCATTTAGGTTAGTTATCTCTTTATCAGCTGTCTTTAGTTGCTGTTCGAGATCCAGAATTTTCAGTTGAAAGGTTTGGACCAGTTCGCCGGATACATCCTCAATTTTATTTCTTCTGGGTGGAGTAGCAATATCTGGATATTGTAGGGACTGTTTAACTTCATTTTGGCCCCATTAATAGTAAGATTTTTTTTCTTTGGTATTTTCGATAAAAGGGTCTTTAAGGTATCGGTATCTTTGGTAAGTTTGATAACTTGTTTCCGTAGATCATTGTTCTCAAGTATAACATTTTCAAGTTCGTTTTGTGATATACTAAGCTCCAAACGTAATTGAATAATGGTTTCTTCCATTTCCTGGATGGGTATTAACTTGTTTATTGTGTAGTCCATACTCTTTGATAAGGTTTCGTCAATGGTAATAGTTAAATCATCAGACTGTGGATCCGAACAAATGTCAAAATTTTCCTCATTTGATGCGGAACTCTTGGGCGTGTTATCCACTAACGGTGTAAATAAAGGCGTGGTAACCAGTAATGGCGTAGATGAAGGTGTGGATTCCATTAGCGGCGTGGTTGACAACGTAGTATTCGGTATGATCATAGACGAAGGCGTAGTGTCTAATAACGGAGATGAAGGTGAGACTTCAAGTAACGCTGCAGGAGACGAATTTAAATTTTTGTAGGAATGTTCAGTGCTCTGCTTTTTCCTTACCGTAACGTTAGACGTCTCAGTGATTGATGGAGTTTTCACTCTTGTTTTTTTAACACATGCCTTACACAGCCATTTACCTTTCTTATTCTTATCTTTTTGCGAATAACCTACACATGTATATTCAAACCAAGTTTTACAGACACAACATTCAACCATATCTTTGTGATCGGTTTGATTTTTGCATTTGCCACATATAACTAGTTGCGACATCTTTACGCTCTTATCGCCCTTTGTTTTTGACGACATGTCGCTTATATTATGTAGACCGCACGATCACTTTAATCCCGGGCAATAGAAAATTGGGTGCCCTCACAGCCGGTTCCACTATGTCCGAAGGTCGAATGAATTATTTTATTATTCGTTTCCGAACGAATCTTTTTTCTTATATAGTTGAACGCATCCGTATGTGACTGTTGTGGCAATGCGTTGTGTCGTCAGTTGTCAAACTCATTCGGTCCCGTTATTTGTTGAGGTTGTGTGTATGAATGCACGTATATGAATCAGCTGTGAAAAAGCTGATTTGTCGTGGTGTGAGTGTTTTTGAATTTGGGTAACGATCAAGTTTACTTTGGAATATGTTTCAACTCACGACATCTTTCGTAGTACTGATGGAAGATATGTTTCACAAAAGGTAAGGTTATGTTGACATTAACTTTCACTGCATTTTACACTTCAATAAAGCTTTCAGACAATAATATCCAATTTAAAAACTCGAGAGACACGGACTACTTGTTTACTTGGCCAGTGTTGCCAACTACCTAGTCGCCTCTCCACTTCATGTCCCGGCTTCGATTCCCGCGCGGGATGACTATTTGTGTTACCCATAAATAGTTGTTCTGATCTGGATGTAAATACTCTGTGTCCGTCAATTATATATTTGTGAAGTACCCCGCGACACAGGAATAATTTACTGGTGCGGCCGTCGTAAAGAAAAATAAACATTCGTATGTGATTTCTTTATTGAAATCACAATTTATTGTCAGTTCAATTTGAAATCTTCTACACGAATAAGAAAACATTCGTAGTTTAACTATACGAGAAGCTTCAGAAAATAGCGCATCAGTTATTTGTTTTTTAGGTAGACACATTTTAAGTAACCCAGTAGACTTTTGCTGTAAAACCAGTTTTCATTAAAATTATATATTGACTTAAACAGAGTGTTCGCCATTATTGGCGACAAATTTGTACCATTTAAATGGGAGTTTATTGATTTCTCTTTCGTCTTCACGGAAGGATGACGTGGTAGACGCCTAGATTACTATTACATTGTAAGCTTAAAGTTCAAAATAAGTTTTGCTAAGCTGCTTCATTTCTAAGCTAAACGTCCCATTAATTCAATGGTGTTTCAAATTATTAAATACATAAATATTGAGCAATAAAAACTAGAATTCATTGTAATCGAAAGAAAACATATACTCGTATACTACGAAAATAATATCGTAGCAATGTGTACCGCCACTCGTAGCACGCGTAGCAGGTCTTTTAAGTCGTAGCACGTAGCCAACAACGACAACCATAATAACGATGCACTGGAGTGTGACTGAAGTAAGTGATGCGAAAAATTCGCAAAACTTTGTATGATCAATATTTTTTTTCATAATAGGAAATTATTAATTTATCGTCATATTTTTGCAAATAGTTTAACTGTAATAAACACATCGCCAAAAAAATAAAGTGAAATTACGATAGCAAAGGAAATTATTTATTTATCGTCATATTTTTGCAAATAATTCAACTGTAATAATAGGTCTTTACCTATGAAATTGCCGTTTTGTATGAAAAAATTTAAACGAATTTTTTTCAAGAATTTTTTTATTTGTATTAATCGAAGTAATCACCCATGCAATCAATGCATCTTTGCCATCGCAGTGGCAGTTTATTGATGCCCTTCTTAAAGAAATCAGCTGGACGGGAGGCAACAAATTCTTCAAAGGCATTTTGTACTGCCTCTCGGGTATTGAATTTTTTTCCCGCCAAGAAGTTATCCAAATTCTGGAAAAAGTAGTAGTCTGTAGGCGCAAGGTCTGGTGAGTAGGGCGGATGACGGAGAGCTTCCAACCCCAGTTCTTGCAACTTGGAGACCGTCTGCTGTGCAGTATGAGGTCGCGCGTTGTCGTGCAGGAGCAGCGGAGACGAGCGATTGACCAATGCTGGTTGGAGATGCGCCAGCTTCTCCATCATTGTGCTCAGTTCTTCACAGTACACATCTGCAGTAATGCTCACCCCGTTTGGTAAGAAGCTGTGATGAATCACACCGGCGCTAGACCACCAAACAGTGACCATCACTTTTCTAGGGGTAAGTTTTCGTTTAGGGCATTGTTTAGGTGCTGAACCAGGATCCAACCAACTTGCTGAGCGCTTGCGGTTATCAAACAGAATCCATTTTTCATCGCAGGTAACAATGCGGTTCAAAATTCCTTCATTTGTGTGTCTGTTGAGCAGTGCAAGGCACGTCTCGACGCGTACTTCGCGCTGGCGATCATTGAGTTCGTGGGGCACCCATTTGTCAAGCTTTTTTACCTTGCCAATTTGACGCAAATGGACCAATATTGTTTTGACGCTAACGTCGAAAGCTGCTGCTAATTCAGCCGTAGATTGTGTATCATCAGCTTCCACAACCGCCTTTAATTCGTCATTGTCGACCAAAGTCTTCGGACGACCGCGAGGTTCATTTTTCAGGTCGAAATTTCCAGAACGGAAGCGAGCAAACCAATAACAGGTGGTGCGTTGTTTGTAGTGTTAGCTCCGTAAACGTCGTTGATGTTGCGTGCCGCTTGTGCCGCGTTGCTGCCACGACGGTACTCATATTCCATAATTACTCGAATTTTTAACGTATCCATGATGACGAAAAAGATTGAAATGCGATGAAAATGTAACACTAATCAATAAAGAAATGACTACTTTTGGAAAAAAGAATCCATGTTTTTAAAATAAAATTAATTTGAAATTAGAATTCTTAGCCAAACAAAAATTATTTTGATTTGAAATGGCCAGTACTGCAGAACGGCAATTTCATAGGTAAAGACCTAATATACACATCGCTAGTAAAATTACGGTAGCATAGGAAATTATGTATTTTTTGTAATATTCTATCAAATAATTTAAATGTAATAAACACATCTCTAAATAAGTAAAGAAAAATTACGACCTTTGGTGTAATCCAATCGGGCCATAGCTTGAACAATCCTTTTAAAATAGAAAAAAAAATGTTTTGGAGACTAGTTCCTCCCTCTTGTCCTCCACTGCAACTTCTGAAGTCAACAGTGGCACACAATGAAATGAAACTAAGCGGTGAGACTCAGGTATGTGTTTTTTTTTTAAATGTCATAGGTCGAGAAACGAGTAAGCGGGTCACCTGATGGTAAGTGATCACCGTCGCCCATGTACGCCCACAACACCAGAGGCATCACGGGTGCGTTGTCGGCCTTTAAACCCTACATTGCATATTGTGCCATATCTGGTACAACCGAAATGATCATTTCTGGCGTTCGTTTTAAGACTCCTAGCGCCATTTTTGGCTGATGGATGAGTCTTTACACACTTAGCAACGATTTAGGTATGGAAAGTGTCACCAGATGGTGTTCGCTGTCGACTGGTATTTAGAATCGTACGCAATTTGGATGACGGACGCGATTTCATTATTTTCGTTAATTGAAAATTGTGAAAAAAATAAGTGTTTTGAATATTTGGCAGTGAAAAAAATATATTTGTATTGGATATAGTGTATATAAAACGAAAGTAAGTTATAATTTCAAAATATTACTGTTTTATGTAGTAAAATATCATTTATTTCACTGTTCCAGATATGGTACACCATGCATTAGTTAACATCTAATATTCTGTTTCGTTTAGATTTCATTACAGATTACGGCGAAGATGAATCTGTCTGACAAAGGGATCGAGCAGTATTTAGATATACCATCAGGAAGTGAAGACGGTCAAGACTTCTCGGACACAGAAAGTGATGATGACATAGCAAAAATAATACGAAACTTGCACCATTCGAATGAAGATGTTAGAGAGTCTGAAAATGATATTTCTCTACTAATGCAGCTACTACCCTCACTGAAATGGATAATGAAGAACCAACAGATCCTCAAGCCAGTATTTCAGGGTCAAGGAGGTCATCACACCAAAGTAAAAGTTCTTGCACTATCCTAGTTATAAGGAATCTAATGTCAAACAATCGAACAAAGTAACTGCCATTCAATGAATGAAAAGAAACATACCTAATTTGGAGGAATAAGTTGTTACAGTCCAACTATCCTCAATTTTCTGGAAACATAAATTTAGAGCCACAGTTTACAAAATTAGATACTTTTATTTCAAAATTGTGTTTATTTAGTCCTGAGCATTGCTCCATTGTCTAATATACGGATGTACTGGGAATCTGAGTTTGGTTTACCTTTAGTAAGTGAGATGATGACCGCGAATTATTTCGAGAAGATGAGACTATTCTTGGAATTCAATGACACCTCCTTACAAGTACCCTCAGGTCATCCAGGACATGATGGCTAGATGACATAAGGCTAGACTAAATTAAAATATTTTAAACTGGAAATCGCTAAAAGTCTTTGCCTGTATGGTCCATCGCTACAAAAAAAGGATGACTTTCTTCTCCAATATATGACATTTATTTCATCTATTTATTGCACACCATATATGGTATGCACATAATTTATTGCACCATAATTGGAAACAGTACAAATATGGACCCTGTAGGGTAAGGCAAACTTAGAAGAGGAAGGAGGAAACTTAGAAGGAAGTCATTTTTATAAAATAATACCTATTAAATTAAAGTTATACTAGGTATCAAAAAAAGAAAATTTTGAATGCAGCAATCCTTCCCCCTCGAGATGTAAGACTTGATAGTGTTGACCATCTTCCTATATGGAAGAAGAATAGACAACGCTGCAAGTATCCTCAGTGTGAAGGAAAATCATATAATTGTCATATGATAAGTATTATGTTGAGTTATTTTAACAACAACAATTGTTTTCACAAATTTCATCACTAAATACAGGTATTTTTAACGTAAAACTAAATATTTAACTTTGTTGATTGTTCCTTTTTATAAACCAAATACTAGTGTAATTGCATGCAGTACCATATATGGAACAGAATTTAAAAAATAAATATGTATTAAGTCATCATCATCATCATATCAGCCGAAAGACGTCCACTGCTGGACAAAGGCCTCCCCCAAAGATCTCCACAATTGCCGGTCTTGTGCTATTCGCATCCAGCAGTTTCCAGCGACCCGCACAAGATCATCGGTCCATCTTGTAGGGGGCCTGCCCACGCTGCGTCTTCCGGTTCGTGGTCGCCACTCGAGAACCTTTCTGCCCCAACGGCCGTCGGCTCTACGAGCTATGTGCCCTGCCCACTGCCACTTCAGCTTGGCAATTCTTCGGGCTATGTCGGTGACTTTGGTTCGCCTGCGGATTTCGACATTCCTGATGCGATCCCGCAGGGAAACTCCGAGCATAGCCCTCTCCATTGCTCTTTGGGTGACCTTGAGCCTTCTAATAAGGCCCATAGTGAGCGACCACGTCTCTGTTCCGTATGTCATCACTGGCAACACACACTGGTCGAAGACTTTCGACTTGAGACACTGCGGTATTTTGGACGAGAAGATGTTACGTAGCTTCCCGAACGCTGCCCATCCGAGTTGGATTCTACGATTGACCTCCTTCTCGAAGTTGGACCTACCTAGTTGGATGGTCTGTCCTAGGTAAATATAGTTCTCTACAACTTCGAGTGCAGAGTCACCAACTTTCAATTGAGTGGGTGCAACATGGACGTTTGACATGATTTTCGTCTTATCCATGTTCATTTTCAGACCCACTTGTTGAGAGACTCTGCTGAGGTCATCAAGCATTGTACCGAGGTCTTCCATGGTCTCAGCCATGACTACGATATCATCGGCAAATCGAAGGTGAGTGATGTACTCGCCATTGACATTGATGCCAAAGCCTTTCCAGTCCAGAAGCTTGAAGACGTCTTCCAATGCAGCGGTGACCAGTTTCGGAGATATAACATCTCCCTGTCTCACGCCTCGCTGCAAGTGGATAGGTTTCGAGATCTGGTCCTGGAGTCGCACTGACATAGTGGCGTTTTCATACAAACACTTTATCACCTCGATATACCGGTAGTCAATTTGGCACCTTATGAGAGACCTCAGCACGGCCCATGTTTCGATAGAATCGAAGGCTTTCTCATAGTCCACAAACGCTAAGCACAGTGGCTTGTTATACTCTTCGGTCTTCTGTATAACTTGCCGCAGCGTATGTATGTGGTCTATAGTGCTAAAGCCATTTCGGAAACCGGCTTGTTCGGGAGGCTGGAAGTCGTCAAACCTGCGCGCGAGACGGTTCGTAACGACCCTCGAAAACAACTTGTAAACATGGCTCAGGAGTGTGATGGGTCTATAATTCTTCAATAGGGTTTTGTCGCCCTTTTTGAAGACGAGCACCACCACACTTCTGTGCCATGCTTGTGGCGTTTGACCATCTAGTATGACGGAGTTAAATAACTTCTGAAGGGCCCGTAGGATTGGTGTACCACCCGCCTTCAGAAGCTCTGCTGTAACTCCATCATCACCAGGCGCCTTGTTGTTCTTGAGTTGTTTGAGAGCCATTCTAATCTCGTACAGGCTGACGTCCGGGATGTCTTCGGTGTAATGTCGGGTTAGTCGTGCTCTGGGATCTGAGGCATGACTTTTGACAGGTGGCTGTGTTGTCGTATATAACTGTCCGTAGAACTTCTCGATCTCTCCCAGCAACTCAGGCTTAGACGTGACGATTCTACCATCCTCAGTCTTCAGCTTCGTCAGTTGGCTCTGTCCAACAGACAGAGCTCTTGCGAACACTTTGGAGCCTTTGTTCCGCTCAATGGCCTCTTTAATACTAATTGTATTAAATTGCCGCGTGTCGCGAGTCAAAGACTTTGAGATCTGTCTGTTGAGCTGCCGATATCTGGTAGCATCATCTGAGGATGTCAGAACCATTTTCCGTCTATCTTCCATAAGTTGCAGGGTAAAGTCAGAGATCTTTTTAGTTCTGTTTGTACGGCGGGCCTTGAAGACCTTAGACCCAGCCGTATGGACAGCTTCTACGAGCCTGTCATAGTATGAGTCCACTTCCTCGCAGTCTGCTAGGCATTCGAAACGGTTTTGCAGTTCGAGCTGAAATGGTTCGGGGTTTTGGACGTGGATAAGTAAAGGTCGGAGCGTAGACTTTATCAGTCGGGACCTCTGGAGTTTGACATTAAGGTTCAATGAGCCTCTGACCAGTCTGTGATCGCTCCCGGTTTTAACCGCATTGATCACGGAGACATCATTGAACATCTGTCGTCTCGTCGACAGGATAAAGTCTATCTCATTTTTAGTTTTACCATCGGGGCTCACCCAGGTCCATTTGCGGTGATCCGGCTTCCTGAAGAAGGAATTCATCATAAAGAGTCCCTCCTTCTCCATAAAGTCGGCCAACGTTTGGCCCCGGGGGTTCCGGTCACCAGTTCCAAATTGCCCCACTCTCAGCTCATTACCGAATCGTTTGCCCAGCTTCGCGTTAAAGTCCCCCATGACCACAGTGAAATAGGAGTTAGAGGTATGTATGGCTCTGGATATGTCCTCATACATAACCTCGACTTCATCGTCGGAGTGTGTCGAAGTGGGTGCGTATACCTGTATAACCTTCAACGAATACCGCTTGGTGATTCTGAGTATAAGGTACGCAACCCTCGTCGACACACTCTCGATTTTCACTAGGTTGTTCACGAGGGACTTGTGGACTATGAACCCGACACCACCTTGGGATATTTGGTCACCCTCCCGGTAATAGAGCAGGTTTCCGGATTTCAGTATTATCGAGTCCTCCCCCTCTCTTCGGACTTCAGATAATCCTACAATATCCCAATGTAACCTGCTCAATTCTTCCTCCAGTTCGGTTATCTTCTCGTCGGACCGCAGTGTACGTGTGTTATATGTTGCCAGTCTGTATTAAGTTAATGGATTTAAATTGCTTTTATTATCATTTTATCTGCCTAGGCCCTATATAGAACCACATATAATTTATTGAGACGAAAATAAAAAATCATGCATTGTAGGGTTAAGAGTCAGCAAACAAGTGTTGCTGACCCTTCCCCCACCCCAATGAGCTCTGGTGACCTTACTCACACGCAGAAACACAACACTAAAGTAATTAATGTTATTATTAAAGTATGTCTTCTGTAAGGTGGAGGTACTTCCCCAGGCGGGCTGCTCTTTGAACGAATGAACGCTGTGCCCTACCCCTATCAGGGAATTGCTTTAACTGTCTTGGATCCCCAACGAATTTAATCATAAAGAAACAAGGAGGAGTTAGAAAATGAATAGTTCCACTTGTTTCTACTTCTTTCCACTTGTTTCCACATGTTTCGGAGACTGAATGAGTGTGGGACTACTCTCCGTGCCTTAACTTTACCCTATAGGTGTACTTAAAATTCCTTCACTGGATGTTTGTAAAGTACCCACAAGAATTTACTTACTTACCCTACTGCGGAAATGTTTACCTATACTTATGCTATTTATTTATATATATGACGGCGTTTACGTCAAACGCCAGGTTGACAGGACTGTCAATGTCAACCTAGCGAAGCGTCATTGTCGATGGTAGTGTGGGCGGCCATCTTGAAGTCACTTTTGAACGAGACGGCGCCCGCGCACCACCCTTGTGACGAATCGCTGAGAATCTTTGCCATCACGATATTTTAAGAATTAATTTGATTGATTTTACGTTGTAGTAATCACTAAACATCTAATTAAATGGTGATTCTTGTGAATTACGTTGATTGTAATTAGAAGTAATTTATTTCTGTTCCGCCCTCACCTACCCATAAAATTATAAGAGGATGAGTTGTGGTGAAGAGCCTTCAAGCCGTCCTGCCTCGACATATATATATGATATGTATCTGTTTAATTTATGTACCCTATATATCTTCGCACCTACAATATTTTTACAGTTTAGTGCACCTACCATGTTTTCTCTGCATCACCCCAAGGTTGACTGGGAGAGAATGAATGCCTTTGGCATTAAGTCCGCCTTTGTACAATTCTGTGCAAGAAGTTTTTCAACAAAAATAAATAAATAACGGTTCAATATTCTTTATTTCTCAAAGATTACAATTTCACAATCACTTCGAGAAATAAACTAAGTATCGATATTTAAATCACAATAGCGGTAGCTTACAATGCGCAAAATGTAGATAATTTAGATAAGCTAAACTATTGCCAAAATTTGACCGGTTTAGTTGATTGATTGTGTGGGTAGAACTAAAATAAGTATACAATCTATGACGTGCCACTTAGACAGTGTGCGGACTGCATGTTTCTATATACTTATCTATACCTACGTTAACAGTGTAGTCGAGCAGATATTAGAGACCGTTTACACGTTGTTTAAAATTTTAATTTGCAGAAGTGGTGTTTCTTTTATATTTATTTTATTATTTCGTTATTAGTAATTAACAGACACTCACCTTTGTATTGAGCAAAGGATATCGGTTGGTCGGAATACCAGGGCGAAGGTGACGAGGTAGCACATGAGGATACCAGCCAGCAGCACGTAAGACAGCTCCCTCCCACTGGCGCGGACCACTGGCGTCGAGCTGTGGCGGACCCACACTCCACACACAAACCTGAGGATACAAAATAGCTTACTTATAAATCAAAATATAATATAATTTTGGAGAACTACATCGAATTAATAATAGAATTGGGGTTATTTCTTAATTATAATGTATTTATAACATAATTATCTTAACAGGTTTGGACTAAATACGAAAATTATCCACCAAATTGTGTGTGTTTTTTTTTAAACTTAAACTAGGTCGTTTTTCTGGCATTTTTAAAATGAATTGTACAAATTTAAGTGCAGGTGGGAATCGAACCCACAACCATGAGTATCCGGCCCCATGTGTGTTAACCGCTCCGCCACCGCACCGTAGTCCTGTAAATCGAATTTATACACTCCATTCGATATTCGATTTCTTAACGCATTTAAGACTTAGTTAAACTGAAATATTTATAACTAGCTGGTGCCCGCGACTTCGTCCGCGACAATTTTGAATGATGACCAGTATAACTATTTACTTCTAGCTTAATCTAAAAAATATAACTTTAAAAGAAATAAGCAATATAAATTTAAGAAAACCTAACCTATAAATAGCCTAGCTATGAATAAACTTAAGACTGCTACTGTTATTTAAAAAAAAAAACCCGATGTCATTTTTAAGTAAAGTCAGTAAGTTAAATAAAGTAAAATAATAATCAATGATGCATTAATCACAAAGGTTACTCCCATTAGATTAGGTTGACCCGACCTCTTAGTAATATTAATGCAAAATTTGAAGTTAATCCATGCAGTAATTTTTGAGTTTAGACCGGACATACATACAGACAAACAGACAAAAATTCTAAAAATTATATTTTTGGTTTCGATATCGACTGTAGATCACGCCCCAAGTATCCTTTTAAAAAATATTCAATGTACAGTTTTGACTTTCCTACGATTTTATTATATGTATAGATAAGATCACAGCTCCTCCCCCGTAGGTGATAGCGTGATAATATGTAGCCTATATGTTGACCTGACCTTTTAGTAATATTAATGCAAAATTTGAAGTTAATCCATGCAGTACTTTTGAGTTTAGCCCGGACATACATACAGACAAACAGACAAAAATTCTAAAAATTATATTTTTGGTTTCGATATCGACTGTAGATCACGCCCCAAGTATCCTTTTAAAAAAATATTCAATGTACAGTGTTGACTTTCCTACGATTTTATTATATGTATATAGATAAGATCACAGCTCCTCCCCCGTAGGTGATAGCGTGATAATATGTAGCCTATATGTTGACCCGACCTCTTAGTAATATTAATGCAAAATTTTAAGTTAATCCATGCAGTACTTTTTGAGTTTAGCCCGGACATACATATAGACAAACAGACAAAAATTCTAAAAATTATATTTTTGGTTTCGATATCGACTGTAGATCACGCCCCAAGTATCCTTTTAAAAAATATTCAATGTACAGTTTTGACTTTCCTACGATTTTATTATATGTATAGATAAGATCACAGCTCCTCCCCCGTAAGTGATAGCGTGATAATATGTAGCCTATATGTTGACCCGACCTCTTAGTAATATTAATGCAAAATTTGAAGTTAATCCATGCAGTACTTTTTGAGTTTAGCCCGGACATACATACAGACAAACAGACAAAAATTCTAAAAATTATAGTTTTGGTTTCGATATCGACTGTAGATCACGCCTCAAGTATCCTTTTAAAAAAATATTCAATCTACAGTTTTGACTTTCCTACGATTTTATTATATGTATAGATAAGATCACAGCTCCTCCCCCGTAGGTGATAGCGTGATAATATGTAGCCTATATGTTGACCTGACCTCTTAGTAATATGATGTTTTGTCGCGATCCGTCCGCGTGACAGCAGTAGCTCTCGCGCGCTCCCATTAAAAAATCTAATATCCATAATTAAAGAACTTTTTGCCCAAAAAATCACCACGTATTAACTGTTTCAGTGTAGTGCCTCAGTTATGAAACGTTGTTATTAGTGCCTCAAGAGTTAAACATTAATTTACCATAATATTGTTATCAGTTACAAAAATAATTTCAATCCTCGTTTTAAAGTTAAAAGATAATTGATTATAGTCTCAGTTACAAAAACGTAAGGTTGCGTAAGCCTTCTCGGGCGCTTGTGACCATTTGGGTGCAAAATACGCACGCATAAAACACGCGACCTGAAGTAATACTATTGCTTTACATTCGGCTGAGCTTGACCTTGAAGTGCCTACGAGTGTGCCACGGAGCGGACCCGAGTAGCGCCGAACACAACCGCAGGATTTTGGCGCGAAAATTGCACTGAGCGATCCCCGAGTAACGTGTCGCCGAGTCGCCGATTAAATTAACTGTTGCTAAGCACGCAATACACCTACATCGAACTGCACACGTGAATTTCTTTTGTTTGATACTTTCTATTTTATATATATTTTTTTTAATGATTTTTGTCTTAATAAATTATTGGAAATGCCGAATATATGCGCCGGGTGTAAAACAAAAATTCCTACTAGACAATTTATAAATTGCTCGCAATGTCATCACCCATACGATCTCCTTTGCGCTAATATCGCAGAGAAGAAATTCAATTCAATGAGTATTGGCGCCCGCGCATTGTGGAATTGTCAAGGATGCCGTAACGAAACTCCAAAGACTGACAACACAGATACACCCGTGCATATCACTGAAGAGATAGATTTTATGTGTGCTACTGAGCGAACTATCAAACCGAAAGAACGTCCATTAGATTCGCCAATCGATAAGAATTATGACTTAGACCTTCTCTCTTTGATACGTAAGCTGCAAGCGACAGTCGACGAAGTCAAAAAGGAAGTAAAGGCTCAATCTAAAAATATAGACGAAAGACTAGATGAGTACTCGAAATACCTTGATTCACGATTTGCCGAATTTACGAAAATCTGTCAAGTTAAAGACTTTGAAATTGCATCTTTAAAATCCTCGGTAAGCAAATTGGAAAAACTGGTTGCTACTCAGGACCAATATATAATAAAAAACGAGCTCGAAGTAATAGGTATCCCCGAAAATGACAATGAAAATTTGACACAGGTAGTACTACTGACTTCGCAAAAAATTGGCGTACCATTAACTGAAAACGACATAGATGAAGTAATGCGCGTTGGACCAAAACGCCCAAAAGATTCCAAATTACCCAATACTGGGAATAATAAGCCTCGACCAATAGTTGTTAAACTTATACGTCACCAGAAAAGAGACGATTTAGTTAAAGCCGCTAGAGTGAGGAGGAATATTACCACAGAAAATATAACTATAGGCCCTTCACAAAAGTTTTATATAAACGAACGACTTACTAAAGCTAACCGAGACTTATTTCAAGATGCTAGACTACGAGCCCAAAAACAAGGATTTCGTTTTTGCTGGGTGCGTAATGGGTCTATTTACGTCAAAGAAAAGGAAAATCAACCGGCAATTCGCATTTACTCCATTGAGGACCTCGATCGAGTACTTGGCCCGCTTCAGACAAGTTAAATCCCGGGAATCTAGACCCTTTAAGATAATTGAAGCAAATTTTACTAATACCATAGATACCATTTTTTTGTATTTTAGCCTTAGTTATAATTTCTACATATATTTATCTAATTAAACTCACCACACACACTAAACACACCACACGACAAAAAATCCTACCGTATAACATTCTCTCCTTCTTCAGAGCTGACTACTACTGGTTTTATATCATTTTTTCTTTAAGAAATCGTGTTTTACAATTTTATTACGAAAATGCTTGATATTCATGAAGACATAGAAAAAACACTATCCATAAAATGTCACTCTCTAGAAAGGATAGAACAGTGTACAGATTTTTTGCCGTTAGATGTCAGCTTTACAGTCTTAAGCTTCAACATAAGAAGCATACAGCGAAACTTTGATGGATTTCTGGTTATGCTAAATCGTATGACTACTGTCCCTGATGCAATTATATTATCTGAATGCTGGCTGAGCGTAAATTCGATTATTCCACAAATTTCTGGCTACACATCCTACCACACCAAAACATGCATCAATAAAAGCGGCGGTGTTACGGTTTACATTAGGGATCAATGGGAAGCGTCATCAATAGAATTGCAGTGTGAGGAGTGTAATTGTCTTCAACTTACGGTTAATGACAAAATTACAATCCTGGGAATATATAGATCACCGTCATTCAGAAACTTAACCAAATTTTTATCCTTTTTAGATAACTCTTTACAAAAAATCAGAGACCGTTTCTCTATAATATTAGCTGGTGATATTAACATAGACATAAGTTGCGACACACCCAGTGACCAGTGCTCTGATTACTTGTGTTTACTAGCCAGTCATCAACTACTAAGCGCTATATCAATCCCAACAAGGGGCTTGTCATGCTTAGATCACATTTTTGTAAAAGATGTTTCGGTATCTGTCGGCATAGTATGCCACTCAAGCTTGACTGATCATGATATATGTATTCTTGGTATGACAAAGAGGGGAATAAAACAAGGGAATTTATCTCACACTAAATTAAAACCGAATATGCCAGATATCATAAATGATTTGCAATCTGTAGATTGGGCATCTATTTACAACATGACTGACCCAGAAAACGCTGCACGAGCATTTGACCAAATTTTAAGCAAAGCCATACAAACAAACAGTAGACCTATAATTATTAAACGATCCCAACGTATTTTAAAGCCTTGGATCACACAAGGGATAATAAGATGCCAAAAAAACAGAGACCAACTTCATCTTCAAAGCGAAAAAAGCCCTAAAGACATCATATTACAAATAACTTACAAACGATACCGTAACTTTCTTCATAATCTTCAACAACGACTCAAATCGTCCTATGAAACCAAACTACTTAACGAGAACCAGAACAATCCCAAAAAGTTATGGAAATCAATAAAGCAAATTTGTAATATGGCAAAATCTCACTCTATTTCTACAGAACTGACAAAGACTCATCCCAACCCAGTTCAATCCCTAAACTACTGCAACAAATATTTCTCAGAAATTGGTAAAAAATTAGCTGATCAAATTTTATCGAGGCTTAAAGTCACAGAAACCACCCTTTTATCCGAGCAACTTTCTAAATACTTACCCTTAGATGGAAATTCATTTTTCTTAAAACCAACAGATCCCTACGAACTTAGTACGCTTATCGATAATCTTAAAAACGACAGTGCCCCGGGGCTTGACGGATATACACCTATATTAATTAAAGAATTAAAAAATATCATCTTAGGGCCTCTCACACATATCTACAACCTCAGCTTATCTACTGGCCTATTTCCCCAATGTTGGAAAACTGCTGTTGTGACTCCCATCCATAAAGATGGTGATAAATCTCTGCCAAGCAACTATAGGCCCATCTCCTTACTCAGTATTTTTTCCAAACTTCTAGAAAAACTTGTAAATAAACGGCTCACAAATTTTCTTGAGATTAACCACATCCTTTCCGAAAATCAATATGGTTTCATACGTATACTAAAAGTCGGCCAGTGTGGTACCGCACACTGTTATCGCTTGAGCATATATCCTACTCGTATAGCTGCGCTGCGGCAGGTACATAGTTGTAAGCCCGAGATGTTTACGAGTAGTAGTGGAACTTGTTTTATGGTGCGAGTTAGTTGGATGTATTATAGACTGTTAATGAGTACCTAATCACGAATACTGGTGTACGGACAAACCTGATTAGGTTTTTGATACACCGGGAACAACATATGTAATTTTTATAATGATATAAATGGTTAATAATAAAATAATAAATAAAATAAAAAAACGTAATAAGTCTACAGAAGATGCAGTAGTAATGCTGACGGGTGCGGTATCAGGGGCTTTGGATGATAACGATTGCTGTATAGGTACGTTTATTGACCTTTCTAAGGCTTTTGATACCGTATCCATTCCTATTCTACTTCATAAACTTCAAGCCAAAGGAGTGAGAGGTGTCGCATTAGACTGGTTCCATAGTTATCTTGTAAATAGGGGTCAGTGTCTCAAAGTAGGTTCGACTCTAAGTGAAAACCTGAATGTCAATGTTAGCGTTCCCCAAGGAAGCATTCTAGGACCAACATTATTTTGCATTTATATAAATGATATTTTAGATCTGTCCATAAAAAATAAATCGAGACAAAACATGGAGTACGGTATTTAGCACTGCTGAAACTGGACTAAATAAGATAGCCAAATGGCTAGACAGAAATTTACTCACTCTTAATATAAAGAAAACAAAATACATAGCATTTCACAAGACAACTGTATCCAAACCACCACCTCAACTTAAACTAAAAATCCACTCTTGCAACTTTGATAATGAAACGTCCTGTAATTGTGAAATTATTGAAAACACAACCTCTATCCGATATTTAGGTATAGTAATTGATGAACGCTTAAGTTTTGAGAAGCATTTAGTATATCTGACTGGAAGAGTCAGACAAACTATATATATAATAAAAGCGCTTCGTAATTGTACAAACAAAGAAACTCTGATTATGGTTTACAAAGCCATCACCCAATCACTACTCTACTACTGTACACTGGCCTGGGGTGGTGCTGCCAAGACAAAAATGATCCAAGTTGAGAGAGCTCAACGAGCAGTCCTCAAAGTCTTGTTAAAAAAGCCTTTCCGATTCCCTACAGACGAAGTATACAAAACTTGTGAGGTACTTAGAGTACGACAGATTTATATCTTAAAAGCGGCAATATCTATGCATAAAGAAATTAAAAAATCCACAAATTTTAATATACTAATTCAACGCCGTATGTTTCGAGTGCCTATTCCAACAATCAATACCACCTTTCTTAAGCGACACCATAAGTATCTTCGCCCCACCATCTATAACAAAATATGTCGGACTCATACTGAGATAAATCTTTTTTGTGCCAGCAAAGTAAAGCGTGTAATTAGGGGATGGCTCATGTCATTATCCTATGAAGACACCGAACTTATCCTTAAGAACTACAGCTGATCAACTAACTGCTGACACACTCTACACAAACACCCACCCATACACACACACACACACACACACATACACACACACGCACACGCACGAACTTTTTCCATTCATTATTTAATTATATTGGGTTTTACTATTATTATTAACATATATATTTTTAATATTAGATAAATATCTATTTCTATATCTATGTAATATTAAAGATTTTTTTTTTTCAAGAAGTTTCTATATTCTGTTGTATTGTCTCTAATTATTTTTTTTTTAAATTTTATCTTGTTTGTACCTAGTCATCTAAGAGTTTTATGTACCAATTCTTTATAAATGTAAAACAATTGGTTCCTGCAAGACAAGCCTGCGTGCTTAGTGCAGAGATCATTGCTAAAAGTAACATGTACGTTTTTTTTGTGAAATAAGTAAATAAAAAAAAAAAAAAAAAAAAAAAAAAAATAATGCAAAATTTTAAGTTAATCCATGCAGTACTTTTTGAGTTTAGCCCGGACATACATACAGACAAACAGACAAACAGACAAAAATATAATTTTTGGTTTCGATATCGACTGTAGATCACGCCCCAAGTATCCTTTTAAAAAAATATTCAATCTACAGTTTTGACTTTCCTACGATTTTATTATATGTATAGATAAGATCACAGCTCCTCCCCCGTAGGTGATAGCGTGATAATATGTAGCCTATATGTTGACCCGACCTCTTAGTAATATTAATGCAAAATTTGAAGTTAATCCATGCAGTACCTTTTGAGTTTAGCCCGGACATACATATAAACAAACAGACAAAAATTCTAAAAATTATATTTTTGGTTTCGATATCGACTGTAGATCACGCCCCAAGTATCCTTTAAAAAAAATATTCAATGTACAGTTTTGACTTTCCTACGATTTTATTATATGTATAGATAAGATCACAGCTCCTCCCCCGTAGGTGATAGCGTGATAATATGTAGCCTATATGTTGACCTGACCTCTTAGTAATATTAATGCAAAATTTGAAGTAAATCCATGCAGTACTTTTTGAGTTTAGCCCGGACATACATACAGACAAACAGACAAACGGACAAAAATTCTAAAAATTATATTTTTGGTTTCGATATCGACTGTAGATCACGCCCCAAGTATCCTTTTAAAAAAATATTCAATGTACAGTTTTGACTTTCCTACGATTTTATTATATGTATAGATAAGATCACAGCTCCTCCCCCGTAGGTGATAGCGTGATAATATGTAGCTTATAGGTTGACCCGACCTCTTAGTAATATTAATGCAAAATTTGAAGTTAATCCATGCAGTACTTTTTGAGTTTAGCCCGGACATACATACAGACAAACAGACAAAAATTCTAAAAATTATATTTTTGGTTTCGATATCGACTGAAGATCACGCCCCAAGTATCCTTTTAAAAAAATATTCAATGTACAGTTTTGACTTTCCTACGATTTTATTATATGTATAGATAAGATCACAGCTCCTCCCCCGTAGGTGATAGCGTGATAATATGTAGCTTATAGGTTGACCCGACCTCTTAGTAATATTAATGCAAAATTTGAAGTTAATCCATGCAGTACTTTTTGAGTTTAGCCCGGACATACATACAGACAAACAGACAAAAATTCTAAAAATTATATTTTTGGTTTCGATATCGATTGAAGATCACGCCCCAAGTATCCTTTTAAAAAAATATTTAATGTACAGTTTTGACTTTCCTACGATTTTATTATATGTATAGATAAGATCACAGCTCCTCCCCCGTAGGTGATAGCGTGATAATATGTAGCCTATATGTTGACCTGACCTCTTAGTAATATTAATGCAAAATTTGAAGTTAATCCATGCAGTACTTTTTGAGTTTAGCCCGGACATACATACAGACAAACAGACAAAAATTCTAAAACTTATATTTTTGGTTTCGATATCGACTGTAAATCACGCCCCAAGTATCCTTTTGTGGTGTCATGATTTAGGGCTTGTCTTAAATGCCCAAAAAACGAAGTTATTGCACATAAAATCGCCATATCTAAAAAATGACTCATTTAAACCCAAATTAACTGCACACACCCACTCCTGTTTCCATATGCAAACGCCATGTGATAATAAGTGCCCTTTAATCGATGAGGTTAACACTCATGTTTACCTAGGGTTAACCATCGATAACAAATTTAACTGGGGCCCTCATATAGAAAAAGTCTGTGACAAGCTACGCGCGTTACTGTCTAAATTTTACGTAATAAAAGACCGCCTGCCTTTTAA
Organism: Pseudoips prasinana; assembly: GCA_951640165.1. Classification (NCBI taxonomy): domain Eukaryota; kingdom Metazoa; phylum Arthropoda; class Insecta; order Lepidoptera; family Nolidae; genus Pseudoips; species Pseudoips prasinana. Next base: position 6,466,966 of record OX621259.1, on the reverse strand, counting down.
AACGCGGCTTTTACTGTACAATGCCTTTTTTGACTCAGTTGTGGGCTACGGATTATCTAGTTATGGTCGAACATACAAAACATACCTTGATGTAATCTATAACTTACAACTACGAATATTTAAACTAATAGTCGTACCTAAACCCACGCCTGATAATTCGGACAATATATATTTTAAATTATGCAAAACGCTGCCTATACATGATAAGGTAAAACTACATCTGCTAAAGGAACAATTATTTAATAAAGAATTACAACAAGTAATAAGTCATCCTGTATACACGCGACGAGTCGCACAAAACAAACTCGTAACTATCGGTGCAAAAAACTGTTATGGTGAACGAATGACCGCTTATCTGATTCCGAGATTAATAAACACTTTACCTACCTCCCTACGCAATAATATTAATATAAGCAACATTAAATATAAATTAAAAGCATACTATAGTTCGCAATTGTAACGTACATACGAATATATGTAGGTACTTTACAATTGCGAACTGTATAATACCTACCTAGATGTTGTGAATTGTAATGTTAAGTACCTTAGATAAGAATATAAGTCGAACCTAGCTATTAAGTATGTTTGTCAGCTACACAACGGACTACAAAAGTAGCACGCACAAGCCCAAGAGGTTTTTGTGTTACTATTATTATTTCTATTTGAATATGTATCTTTAGTGTTTGGTAAATAAATAAAAAAAAAATAAAAAAATAAAAAAAATATTCAATGTACAGTTTTGACTTTCCTACGATTTTATTATATGTATAGATTTGATAAATTGTTACATGGATAGGTTTAGTAAACAAATTAACAGATTATTATTCTCTAAATTACAACATATCAAAGAAATAAAAACATACTCATAATGACATCAAGTAAGAGGCCACTTGTAAGTGTTCTGAATAACTTAGCAGATGAAAGAACTAATTTTATTCATTTATAATTCAAAATTATGAGTATCTACTGATTATTCTAAATAGATGAAACTTTGGATCGAAAGGAATTGAATTGCAGATTCATGGTCTACATATAAAATGGAAAATAAATAATGAATAAAATTGTATACATATAAACCTGCTAAGCAGCAATCCAGCCCCAAAAGAGCTTTATTGCACAATAACAAACAGATAATATAAAACTTTTTATTTATCTATTATATTATGATCAAGCCTACAGAATGAGACATTTGTACAATATGGAATAATTTGTTGACTAGACGTAATAAATAAATATCTTGGTACAAATAACACACTGCCATCTGATCTCAAACCAGGCAGAGCTTGCGCAATGGCAACCATACAACTGATACCTAATACTTGTGTATAACTATATATATAGTTATACACAAGTATATGTATCAGTTGTATGGTTGCCATAGCGCAAGCTCTACCTGGTTTGATATATATAATATATATATATATATATATATACATATATATCAAATGACTGCCTCGTTGGTCTAGCGGTAGCGTGTTCAATCGCAGAAAACGAGGTCCTGGTTTCAAATAGGGGGTCGGGCCAAAAATTGATTTTTGTTTATTCCGTAATAAGAAATTTCTCAGTATCAGCCCGAAGTCTGGAAGTTGGCGGTATGACGGTGCCTCGGAGAGGACGTAAAGCCGTCGGTCCTGTACCTCATCTCTTTCCGGTCGTGTCACTAGTCGTCCCATCGGATCATGAAAGTGATGGAACAGAAAGTACCCCTGTGTTTGCGCACACACTTGTGCACTATAATATGTCCTGCGCAATTGGCTAATCTCCATTGAGAATGGCCGCCGTGGCAGTAATTCGGCTGGGAAGACATCACCATCATATATATATATATATATGGCCTCTCCTTCTATAACAGACGATTTACGGCCGATGCGAGAGCGACATATATACATATTATAGATAAATTACACCCAGGCACAGAACAAATAAACGTGATAATCAAACGAAGATTTGTCCTGAGTGGCGATGAAGCCACGATCTTCAGCTTAGCAGTCAGACTCACTAACTACTAGACAAATCTACAATACAGATGCCTTAATGATGCCTATAATATAATAACCAAAAAGAAATAATATTTACTGGGACATTATTTACACACGGCCATCGATTCCAAACTAAGCAGAGCTTGTACTATGGAAACTGATAGATAACTGAATACTACATATACTACTTTTCTTTTGTAATAACATAATTATATAGATAATTACACCCAGACTCAGGATAAACAGACACGTTCAGAAACACAAATATCTGTCCTGGGTGGGGATCGAACCCACGACCTCCGGCGTGAAAAGCAAGCTTTTGCCAACCACGCCAACACGCCCGTCGTATAAAAAAAACTGATCTATACATATAATAAAATCGTAAGAAAGTCAAAACTGTACATTGTATATTTTTTTTAAAAGGATACTTGGGGCGTGATCTACTATAGATATTGAAGTCAAAAATGTAGTTTTTAGAATTTTTGTCTGTGTGTCTGTTTGTCTGTATGTATGTCCGGGCTAAACTCAAAGAGTATTGCATGGATTTACTTCAAATTTTGCATGAATTATACTAAGAGGTCGGGTCAACATATAGGCTACATATTATCACGCTATCACCTACGGGGGAGGAGTTGTAATAATTTATAAAATTTAACGCGGGTAAAACCCCGCGGCACACCTAATACTTACCGAGTTTGTTTACTAAATCGAATTTGGTTGGCTATATTTTTGGTTTCATTACCAACCGTTTGAAGTCTCGTCACGTCATTTGTTTCAGATAATATGGATCAATTCGCCCTGGAGCCGATCACCCTCATCAATCATGGAGAACAAGCAACTGATACGAATAATAATGATACAACTTGCGTATTGTCTTTCAAACATTCTTTCTTGAGTTATGAATAACTCACGCCACACCGATCAGGCACCGACTAAAAGAAAATTAAAAATAAAAAACCCACGACATTTTTGCCATAGTGTATATTATTCTACTTGTCAAGCCTTTTTGATATCCGTATTGATGGAGTTATGGAAAAAATCTTTAATTACGCCATTTTGTGATGGCGGCCATCTTGGACTGATTATCATCAAACATAGCTAACAATACTACTTCATCTTTCAAACAAAAAAAAACAAAATCAAAATTGTTCATCTGCTTGAGAGTTACGAAGCCACACTGATAGCAGCCTTATTTTTGCGTTGGGTGTTGAAAAGAACTCGGGTGAATAATAAATAAATAACCGCGATATATGACACAGTGCCATCTAGTCCAAACGAAGCAAAGCTTATACTATAATAATAATAAGATATAGGGACAATGTCACACAGATCACCATAGCCCCAAACTAAGCAAAGCTTGTACTATGGGTACCAGGCGACGATATACATACTTATATAGATAGATAAATACTTAAATGCATAGAAAACATCCTTGACTCAGAAACAATTATTCGTGCTCATCACACAAATATTTGCACTTACCGGGATTCGAACCCATGACCACCAGCTTCCTAGGCAGGAGCGCTACCAACTAGGCTACGAAGATAGATATTAGTCGATAGAATGAAATACTTTAATAACTTTTGTGCTGAAAATTTCTTTAAGCGCGTTTTAGATGAACAAAAATTATGAAACTCACGTCATAATCACCGCGTTCTTTCCATGAGCTTAATGTATACTGCTGATATATGTGTCCGTATGTCACAGCCATTTTTTTCCGAAACTATAAAGACTGTATTGTTGAAACTTGGTAAGCAGATGTATTCTGTGAACCCCATTAAGATTTTCACCGAAATATAGAAAAAAAAACAATAAATTTTAGGGGTTCCTCATATTTAGTGATATTCAATTTTTTTGTGTGGAGTATCTATGGATAGGTCTTCATAAATGATATTGAAGTTTCTAAAATCACTTTTTCTAAACTGAATAGTAAGCGCGAGAGACACTTCCAAAGTGGTAAAATGAGTGTCCCCGCCTGTAACTTATAAAATGAGAGAATGATAAAACAAAACAAATATATGATGGACATTACCATGCAAACTACCAACGAAAATTGGTTTGAACGAGATGTAGTAAGTAGTTTTTTTAATTCGTCATAAATCGAAAACCACAATTTACCTTTCATTCAATCAACTCAAATACTTGCTGCTACGGAACCCTTCATGGGCGAGTCTGATTCGCACTTGGCCGCTTTTTTACTGACTTTAAAGTGGAGGAAAGTCTTCAACACGTTTCTTATGTTGAAAATAAATTAGAGTAATTAGGATATGGTAAGAGTAGAAAATTCCCGAAATCAAAATTATACGACTTGTTTTATGAAGGTCTGAATCTAGATTTCAGAATGTGGCGAAATGGCCTGAGTTATCCCGAGTACCTACTTGAAGAATCTACACAACAATGTGTTTTATTCCCCAGTAATAAACTACATATCGGCTGTTCAAAAGATGATTAAGTACCACCAAATTCCCAACATGGTACCATTTTAGTTATTGTAAAAACAATGAAGAACGTGCTCTGCATAAAATATTAGAAAACAGCCTCAATTTCGACGGCCAAGACATAAAATTGGTAAGATATTTTGTTGAGTTTATACCTACTTTAATAAAATTATAGTCAAATTAGCAAGAAAATGTATTTATGCCGCATAATAATAATGGCCTATAAAACTAGGCGGCTATTCTACCCACTGATCCACGTGAAGAAGTATTAAGATAGGTAGCGTAAGTAGAAGGTCTTTTTATTTTTAACCGACCGCAAAGAGGAGAACTATTATCATTTTTGTTATTAAAAGTATTTATTGGTGAAATTCATTGGTTAAGATACAGTTCTATGAAGTTGCTCAAAATATAAAAATAAAAACTGTTTGAATTCTCAAATAAGCCCAAAAATTAAACCACTTTGTTGAACTCTCTATAAGTTGAACACTCTTTAAGTCACTTACAGGTGAGTATGCCTTTGAGTGCTTCCGTGACTTATCCGGCACATACAACCTTATCTGACCTAGACTGCATTATACAGGCTGACCGAGAAGTTGACGTACAAACGCAAAATTTAGATACTTTATGATGAGGAGTATCCGAATCACCCCCTGTATGTTTTACGATTTTGCGTAGTTTTCGAGATAGAATTTTTTAAATAATTTATTTAGTTTATTTCACCTAACATCAGTTTTCGATTTTTATCAGAATGATTGGATTAACAAAAAGATTTTTTAAATTATTTTTTTGTTTATTTCACCTAACATCAGTTTTCGATTTTTTCTCGTTCTGTTCAACATTTCTGATTCAGATTTTTTATGATAACTAATGAGCATAGTTTAACCTTACATTCTAAAAAATACTTTTTAGGAACAAAAAGAATAATTGAAAAAAAAATATTTTTGTTTATCCAATCAATGCAGAACTGACTTAGAATACATTTGAAAGTTCAAAATTAGAGATTGAGCTCAGGGCTCATAAATTTTCGAAGTATCAAAAAAACGCAAAATCGTAGAACATAATTATATATATAGGGGTTACGATTACTCCTCATCATAAAGTATCAAAATTTTGCGTTTGAACGTCAACTCCTCAGCCACCCTATGGTATATTTTTTTTAGGCTCTAAGAGATTTATTTTCGTAATTCCAAATCTCGAAGCGTCTATAATTGTGTACTCACGCAGTAAGAAGTATGCCGACAGAAGAGAAAGACATGGCACCGATGGCCCAGGCGGAGTCGGGCCGCAAGTAAGCCTCGGGGATTTGCCGGCATTCGGTCTTAGTGGGGTTCGGCAGGGTACCTCGCGGACACACTGTGCACGACGTTTCTTCCGCAGACCGGATCTGTACGAAAAAATAAAACAAGATTAGGCAAGACTGAATGCCTAAGCCGTAGCCATATACAATAATACTTCTCGTTGAATTAAGGAGATCTTAGTGGAGTATCTACCAATTTCTCTGGAAAAGTCTGGTTGGTTTAATAAAATAAAATAAAAAGGTTTTTACTCACGTAGACTTTAAAAAAGCGCTTGTAAATAGTCAGAACATGTTCGCAGTAATTTATAATTATTTCTAGGTACATATAGATATTTAGGTACACGAATTGTAGGAAATAATTTACAATAAGATTTATTTTATAACAGTAACGATATTTAGCTAACTAAAATTAAGTTATTGTCAAGGATCATGTGTAGGTTTATCTAAATTTTAGCTATTTTTTTACTAAATATTGTCTGAATGGTTCTGTCTATATTAAGGTACGATATAAATGTTATCATTATGGCGGACCTTGTGTTTATAACGACGGTCGCGCTTTAATGCTACCACCGGATCCAATGCGCCCCAACTGAGAAGACCCAGCGAAACAAACTCAGCGGGTGTCTCTACTACCGGTTTCAACACGGCCCAGTTGAGACGCTTAATGGAATTTTCATCCACAGATAACAAGCTATTGGGCTCAAATCCGCTTGGGTATAAAAAAGACTCTTACTGAGTTTTCTGGCAGCATTTCTCAGTAACTACCACGTCAGGCACTGCATGGTAAGGTAATATGAAAGTTGGCGAATCCACATAAATGTTACATTTAAATAAATCATAAAAATACCTTTGGACAGCTGAAACACTGCCGTTGAAGCGTTGGCTTGTTGAACAAACGTTCTATAGTTTTTGACGGCCAATAAATAAAAGCTACTGACTTTCTATAAATGTTACTGACTGACATAGGATTCCGAATGACATGTTTAATACATTATTTGTAAGTTGACATATTATATTATCAATATTCTATTATGTAATACCAATATGTTTATTCTTTAAATTTAATATAACTTTACCAAAATGAATTATTATGATTATGCCCCCAAACTATGTAAAGTTTGTACTATGGCAACCTACAGCAGTTCAACATACTTATATATATCTGAACACACATACATATTATAGAACAATTACACTCAGACACATCTATACATTCGATACATATTCTATACATATATATAAAATTGGAGTGTCTGTTTCTCATATTGAAATAAGCGTTGTTTACTGTCAAAATAACATTTTTACAATTTTTGTCTGTCTGTCTGTTTGGTCCGGCTGATCTCTGAAATGGCTGGGCTGATGTTGACGGGACTTTTATTTGCAGGTAGCTGATGTAATAAGGAGTAACGTAGGCTAGGTTTATTTTAGAAAAAAATCTTTTATCTTAGAAAATGCAGAAAGATCTATACTTGAACATATTAACACGCGGACGAAGCGCAGGTACAGATATTGTCAATAAAAATATAACTTTATTTGGAATAAGTAAAAATAAACTAAAATTAAGTAGGTATCATATTTAAAAATAACGGCCAAGCGCAAGTCGGACTCGCACATGAAGGGTTCCGTAGCAGCAAGTATTTCAGTTGATTAAATGAAAGCAAATTACGGTTAACGTTTATGACGTATTAAAAAAAACTACTTGATAGATCTCGTTCAAACCAATTTTCGTTGTTAGTTTGCATGGTAATGTACATCATATATTTTTCTACTTTTATAATTCTCTTATTTTAGAAGTTACAGGGGGGACACTCATTTTACCACTTTGGAAGTGTCTCTCGCGCAAACTATTCAGTTTCGAAAAAAATGATATTAGAAACCTCAATATAATTTTTTAAAGACCTATCCACATGTATGGGTACGATGAAAATTTGAGTTTCAGTTCTATGTATGGAGACCCCCAAAATTATTATTCTTTTTCTAGTTTTGTGTAAAAATCTAAATGCGGTTCACCGAATACATCTACTTACCTAGTTTCAACAGTACAGCTCTTATAGTTTCAGAAAAAAGTGGCTGTGACATACGGACAGACAGACAGACAGACAGACATGACGAATCTATAAAGGTTCCGTTTTTTGCCATTTGGCTACGGGACCCTAAAAATCGTGCTCATTCCATAAATATTTGATCTGGGTTCCCAGCGACCTCTGGCTTACCAGTCAGGGCCGCTAAGTTCTGCACCCGTTATTTGAATGGAATAAATGAATTTTGGGTCAGTGGTGGTATGAGGAGCAGATTGAATCTGAATTTCGAATTGAATTCCATCCCATACAACAAACGTGATTTTTATAGATCGAATTTAAACCATAATAGTACCAGTTAAGCAGCGTAATTCTCTAAATATGTTTTTTTTAATAAGACAACGCCCGCACTAGTGAATCTAATCCCTGTGTCGCAGGGTACTTTTCAAATATATGATAATAATAATATTACACAGATCATCCTAGCCCCAAACTAAGCAAAGCTTGTACTATGGCTACCAGGCGACGATATACATACTTATATACATAGAAAACATCCATGACTCAGAAACAAATATTCGTGCTCATCACATAAATATTTGAACTTACCGGGATTCGAACCCAGTACAACCAGTTTCGTAGGCAGGAGGCTACCAACTAGGCTACGGTGACCGTCATCATAGACTCAGAACAACTATTTGTAGTTCACGCAAATTATTATCCGGCGCGGGTCGCGAACCCACGACACGAAGCGACGAGGCGACTGTATTAGCCTTAGTCTTAGCTTAGTGCTTGTAGTTTATATGCAAACTTAAAGTTTGGACAACATTGTTCAGTGTTCTAGTTCAGGGGCTAATTGTGTTTTAAGCTCAGAATTTCTGCAGCTAATCGTATTGTAATACTTAGGTTAAGTCTGTGTCAAAGTGACCAGCTGTCTATAGTGAAACGGGTATCAAAGACTTGTTTTGTAGCACTTCTCCATTTATAAAATTATATTACATTCTTATTAAAAGCATTCGTGATCATCATCATCATCATCATAACAGCCAATGATGTGGCAATATATCACAACATGATAATATTAGTAGACAGATATAGATGAGGTAGGCAATTTAGTACCGGACACGCCCGATAAACTGAAGCCAACAACGATTAGGGTCGCATTCAGGAAGCGTTTGCCCTTGACATTTGGGGTGTAGCCAAGCATTTGGTGTGCCATAAGGTACTTGCTTGCTTTACTAAAAGAAGGAAGTTATTAATTTGACGGTTTGGTTTTTCTTATGAGTGTAAGAAAGAAAGAAATTATAATACACTAGCAGTGCCCGCGGAAACTCATTCAATCATCACCTATGACACTCCACAATAACGTAGCTTTCTATTGATGAAATAATTTTGAAACTCGGTTCAGTGGATCCAGAGATTACCCTTACAACGTCACAAATTCACAAACGTTACCTCTTTATAATATGAGTATAGATAACCTAGTACTGACGTTATTTCAAAAATTAATGACACGTCCGACTAAAGTAGAACTTAGATATACGAAACGTAAATGGCTATCAGAGAAAGAGAGAAAGAAAGTATGCGGGCACATATTTTCTGTCTCTCTCTTGCCTAATATATAATAAATAATAAAAAATAACTCGTTCGCTCCCACGCCATTGTTGACTCTGCTAACGAATATGATTTTTCACGTCATTTGACGGGCCTGTTGGCGCGGTTGGTAAATGCTTGCTTTTCACGCCGCAGGGGCTCTACCGGCTAAGTCGCCGAACGGCTTCCATGAGCACATGTGACGTCATAAATGGTCCGAAATCGATTGTCAACGTTGAAGCCGATTTAACGATTGATAAAGTCATTTTTAACCTTTATTTATTTGAACGCCATTTAAAAATCGATGTTCGGCAACCTAGCCGGTAAGAGGCCCAGGGGCTCTACCAGCTAAGTCGCCGAACATCGATTTCCTAAATGGCGTTCAAATAAATAAAGGTTAAATATTACTTAATCAATCGATAAATCGGCTTTCATGACCACATGTGACGTCGTAAATTGTCCGGAATCGATTGTCAACGTTGAAGCCGATTTAACGATTGATTAAGTCATTTTTAACCTTTATTTATTTGAACGCCATTTAAAAAATCGATGTTCGGCAACCTAGCCGGCTCAGGTCGTGGGTTCGAATCCCACCCAGGACACATATTTGTGTGCATGAACATGTCTGTTTGTCCCGAGTCTGGGTGGAATTATTTATTTAAGTATGTATTTACAAAAGAAAAGTACTTAGTATATCTGTTATCTGGTTTCCATAGTACAAGCTCTGCTTAGTTTGGGAGTTGGCGGTATTACACCCCCGTGGCTCGGAGAGCAAGCTACATCATACATACATATGATGTAGCTTGCTGTGCTGGCGTCTGTACTAGCTGTGTTTGCGACTTCATCCGCGTGGAATAGAATCATAGGCTAGTATTTTAAAATCAGTATTTTTCATCAGTTTAAATTAGAATACATCGATTATTAACATTGATCATGGTTTATAATAATAATAATAATGTTTATTGTTCAAAAAAACTTAAGCGTAAGTTACAAAATATTTTAACAGGCTAATTTAGGTCAGATTAAATGGTATAGTCATCTGTAGCCGAACAAGGCAGAGCCTGTATTTCGGCTATCAGCGCCCAACCCCTCGAGTATTAAACATTTATTTTAGCCATTTACATAATTTCATATTTATATGTTGTATTCTGAGTATAATAAAATTCATAATTTGTAATAGTGGTTTGGAATACTATACCTCATACTGCGTGCAGTTGAAACAGTGCCAGCAGCAACTTTCCCCCTCCACATACTGCTTGGCCTGCCCCAGCTCGCACTCCGCACTGCACACAGACTCCGGTGGACGGCGCTCCCCCCATTTGAATTGGATATCTGGACAAAGTTTTTATTGAAACTGCGTGTAAATTACATTTTTTTTAAATTACATGTAAAATTTTAACGGAATAAACAATTTTTGATTTTGATTTTGACTCTAAATAGAATAGAAGAAGATAAATTTAAAATATGTGTCACTTTAAGGTATTATTAGGTATGCATGGGACGCGTGTCTCCGGCAGAATTTCTGTGTTCGTGGGGTATCTTGATTTTCTGCTGATGTGCTGTGTAGATTTGAATGAGAAATTCTTATTCGAAAAATAATAAAAAAGTATTTCCAATCCAATAGAGTAAAAATGGATTAAAAATACTTTTTCATTTCATTTCTAATATGAATTTCTCATTGACATCTTATACTATTATATTGAAAATTTGTTTTTTGTTTTGGTGTAACAAAATACTAGCATTAGTATGGGCAGTGCTCAGAATAGGCCCCGTACCGCCCATACTAATAAATAACTAAAATATAGTTACTATCAATATTAAGCTGCAGTTCTCCATCCAGGTACTGGCCAACGTTGACCCACTCGTACTTGTTCCAAGACGTCTGCTTGAAGTGGAGGATGTTGTAGCGCGCCGGACCATCCCCGTTGTTATCGAAGTGGAACTCGTCGCCGCTCAGACCTTGGGGATAGAAGAAATATAATAAATCTCTTTCGTAGAAACAATGACTACACATGTGGCGCAGCGGCTAAGAAAGTCGCCTCGCCGGTTAGTGTCGCGGGTTCGAGTCCCGCGCCGTACATCTATTTGTGTAACCCATAAATAGTTGTTCAGAGTCTGGATGTAATTTGTGTCCTTCTATTATATGCTACAAGCATACCTCGCGACATAGGGATTGAATTATGTAGTACGGCGTCATCTTTAAAAAAAAACACACACACTATATCTGGTATGTAATGTACAGACGCCAGCACATCAAGCTACCCCAATCTGTCAAATTACCCCAATTGAAAGTGAACCTTATCCTTTTCTGATAAAGATGAAAATTTACAAAAGAAATTTGACGGATTGGGGTAGCTTGATGTGCTGGCGTATGTACCAGAAACATATGCTTTGCATTACTGAATGAATTTGAGTTGCTATAATCTAACATTTATGTTGGAAAGATGGTAATAGCCGGTATAATACTACTTTATTGGCTACCCCTTCCTTGAAAAAGGAAGGGGTAGCCAATAAAGTAGTAAAAAACTGGTAAAAGACTGGTAAGGGCTAGCCAGTATGCTACGCATACGAGTAATTAAATAATATTAGTACCTAATATCCTAGCACATTATTCACACACAGCCATCTGATGACTAAGCAGAGTTTGTATTCAAATTATGTATGGAAACCAGATAACTGATATACTACATATAATACTTTTCTTTTGTAAATACATACTTATAAACATATAACACCTAACACAGGACCAACCGACGTTTTCATGCACACAAATATCTGTCCTGGTGGGAATCGAACCCACGACCTGCTGGATGTTATTTGTTTATTTACATTGTTTTGGTAATAAAATGTAATTAGGAAATGTTTTGGATACTCAGGTGTGATGTATGTAAAGAAAATTAATAATAAGAACTTAAACAAAAACGAAATAACTAAGTCCATGATACTCGGTTAGAAAATTAAGTCATTCATCATATTTTTAAACTTTCGAGAGTAAGCCAAAATTATGTTTAAAGATATAGCTGCACGCCTTGTTGAGGCGACACGTTCCCAGAATGCTGGCTTATATTTTGCCCAACAAATAGGTATTGCCATACAGCGTGGTAATGCTGCCAGTATTTTGGGAACATTGCCAATACAAGAGTATTCAGAATACCTTTAACTTAATGCTTAGTTTTATTAATAAATTGTGTTTTTCATAATAGTAATGATATTTAGCTACCTTGTATTAAGTTATTGTTAACGAGAGTAAGTAATTACCATCAGACAAATATTTGTCCCGGGTGGGGATCAAACCTCTGTCGTAGCAGTCAAGTTCACTTACTACTATACCAACAGGCCACTATTTAATTGATATTAGTATAAATTGATGGGAGATAATTCTTTGATGTGTTATGATTTCCAAATAATTGGTAACATTTTTGGTGATTCGTTTACTTAAAAAGGTATGATTTTGCTTCGTATTTAATTTAATATTTATTAAAAGGATATAATCTGCCTAAAAGAGATGAATGAGCGGAATGGCCGATGCATTCAGTTCATTCCCGTTCATGACATTCAGCATGCTCGCCTAATTCGGTAGATCTCACCGAGCGCTGGAACCGAAACGTTGTTAACAAGTATCGTGTTTTGTGTGTATATTCATTTATTATAATGCTGAAGTGAATTGGTTTAGTTTAAGTTGGACAAGTGTTATAATGGTACAATCCTGATGAGTTGAATATACGTATATGGTTGCTGAATAACGTGTTTTCTTATCAGATGTATATTTAAAATATGCCCTTGTAACCTTACTACACTCTTAGCACAGACGCCAGCACATCAAGCTACCCTACTACCTAAGACAGGCTTAGCCAGAAGTATCTGAACTAGCCTTTCTTAAGAACATCTCGGATTTGGTCAGATAATGTTCTACGAGGTCTAATCATAGTATTTCTAGACTATCTAATGGTTGCCTGGAAGAGATCGTATCTCGCGACCTAAGAGCACCATTTGTACAATCTTGCAAAATGTATGTAACGATAAATGTACAGAGGCCAGCACATCAAGCTATCCCAATCTGTTAAATTTTCCCCAATTGAAAGTGAACCTTATGCTTAGGTATGTGACAAAGTTGAAAATCTAAAAAAAAAAAATTCACAGATTGGGGTAGCTGGATGTGCTGGCGTCTGTTCATTCTTTGTAGGATAATACCAAGAAAACTGATAAATCGGAGCTTAAGGGGCTTTTCCTAAAAGTTTTTATCATCAATTATCCTTTGAGTGCCTTTAACTAATGAATCTAAAGAGATAACGATGAAATTAGTCTGATCAGACTTCGCATTGATTTTAAACTTAGTAGCGAGAAAATATTCTACTACTGAGAACACCCAGCGAAACAAATTCAGCGGGATCATCTACTACCGGGTTAAAGACGGCCCAAGTGAGACAGTCCGGCGAAACATACTCAAAGGGCATGTATACGGGATTTGGTTCACTTAAACTAATTATTTAGTAGGTGAACACAGTTTCTGATCGATTTAAGTATATAGTTACATAATATTTTTTAGGAACGGAAAATAAAAATATAAAAACAATTATATAATTATTATTGATTTTGTTAAATTAAGAGACAACGGATTTCCATTTGTCACGATCTTTGCACGTTGTCTCAGCCTACCCCTCTGGGAAACAGGCGTAAGTCAAAAATAAATAAATAATATAAAAAAACCGGTCAAGTGCGAGTCGGACTCGCACATGAAGGGTTCCATAGCAGCAAGTATTTCAGTTGATTAAATGAAAGCAAATTGCGGTTTATGACGAATTAAAAAAAAACTACTTGCTAGATCTCGTTCAAACCAATTTTCGTTGTTAGTTTCTATAGTAATGTACATCATATAATAGGTCTTTACCTATGAAATTGCCGTTTTGTATGAAAAAATTTAAACGAATTTTTTTCATGAATTTTTTTATTTGTATTAATCGAAGTAATCACCCATGCAATCAATGCATCTTTGCCATCGCAGTGGCAGTTTATTGATGCCCTTCTTAAAGAAATCAGCTGGACGGGAGGCAACAAATTCTTCAAAGGCATTTTGTACTGCCTCTCGGGTATTGAATTTTTTTCCCGCCAAGAAGTTATACAAATTCTGGAAAAAGTAGTAGTCTGTAGGCGCAAGGTCTGGTGAGTAGGGCGGATGACGGAGAGCTTCCAACCCCAGTTCTTGCAACTTGGAGACCGTCTGCTGTGCAGTATGAGGTCGCGCGTTGTCGTGCAGGAGCAGCGGAGACGAGCGATTGACCAATGCTGGTTGGAGATGCGCCAGCTTCTCCATCATTGTGCTCAGTTCTTCACAGTACACATCTGCAGTAATGCTCACCCCGTTTGGTAAGAAGCTGTGATGAATCACACCGGCGCTAGACCACCAAACAGTGACCATCACTTTTCTAGGGGTAAGTTTTCGTTTAGGGCATTGTTTAGGTGCTGAACCAGGATCCAACCAACTTGCTGAGCGCTTGCGGTTATCAAACAGAATCCATTTTTCATCGCAGGTAACAATGCGGTTCAAAATTCCTTCATTTGTGTGTCTGTTGAGCAGTGCAAGGCACGTCTCGACGCGTACTTCGCGCTGGCGATCATTGAGTTCGTGGGGCACCCATTTGTCAAGCTTTTTTACCTTGCCAATTTGACGCAAATGGACCAATATTGTTTTGACGCTAACGTCGAAAGCTGCTGCTAATTCAGCCGTAGATTGTGTATCATCAGCTTCCACAACCGCCTTTAATTCGTCATTGTCGACCAAAGTCTTCGGACGACCGCGAGGTTCATTTTTCAGGTCGAAATTTCCAGAACGGAAGCGAGCAAACCAATAACAGGTGGTGCGTTGGTTTGTAGTGTTAGCTCCGTAAACGTCGTTGATGTTGCGTGCCGCTTGTGCCGCGTTGCTGCCACGACGGTACTCATATTCCATAATTACTCGAGTTTTTAACGTATCCATGATGACGAAAAAGATTGAAATGCGATGAAAATGTAACACTAATCAATAAAGAAATGACTACTTTTGGAAAAAAGAATCCATGTTTTTAAAATAAAATTAATTTGAAATTAGAATTCTTAGCCAAACAAAAATTATTTTGATTTGAAATGGCCAGTACTGCAGAACGGCAATTTCATAGGTAAAGACCTAATATTTTTTTTAGTTTTATCATGCTCTTATTTTAGAAGTTAGAAGGGGGGGGACTCATTTTACCACTTTGGAAGTGTCTCTCGCGCAAACTATTCAGTTTAGAAAAAAATGATATTAAGAACCTCAATATCATTTTTGAAGACCTATCCATAGACACCCCACATGTATGGATACAATGAAAAAAAGTATGAGTTTCAGTTCTATGTATGGCGACCCCCCAAAATAATTGTTCTTTTTCTATTTTTGTGTAAAAATCTTAATGCGGTTCACAGAATACATCTACTTACCAAGTTTCAGTAGTACAGCTCTTATAGTTTCGGAAAAAAGTGGCTGTGACATATGGACGGACAGACAGACAGACAGACAGACATGACGAATCTATAAGGGTTCCGTTTTTTGCCATTTGGCTACGGAACCCTAAAAAGGTTTTTATTCACGTAGACTTTAAAAAAGCGCTTGTAAATAGTCAGAACATGTTTGTAGTAATATAGTTGTATACATTATTATTTCTAGTAACATAGATATTTAGGTACACATTGTATTGATTGTATGAAAACATGTATAAAATTGATTTTATTATAGCAGTGATATTTAGCTAGCTCGTATCAAGTTATTGTCAAGAGATTATGTTTAAATATCTAGTTTCAGTCTAATATTTTTACTACATATTGTCAAAGTATATATAAATTAAAGTAAATCTAATATATATATACCGGGAAATAGTTCACTCAAATTTAAAGTTGGAATCCATTCACATACCAATAAAAACGCCTTCTTCTCACTTTTCTGTTGGTTTCGAACTCTGGCTCTGGTGGTAATGGCGGCATTTCAACTTGAGTATCACAAACGTGGCAGGTTTCCACTACACTTTCTTAGATCTACTGCTATGAGCTGTTGCAATTACTTACTTACTTATAGTATGGGCAATGGTTACCCTAGTGTCAGAGTTGTTCAAGCCGCCCAGTAGGCCTCTGGCATAGCTTAACGACAGTTGTCTTATAACTACAACCGGGACCGTCAGCTTAACGTGCCCTCCGAAGCACGGAGACGCTCATTTTGGTGGTCACCCAACTATGGACTGACCGCGAGCCTAGTTGCTTAACCTCGCCGATCACTTATGGACCGGTGAGAGCATCTAGCTATGAAATCTTCAAGCTTCAAGAGCTGTAGCGATATAGCCTTATGAAATTTACTAAAATGGATTCACTGAGTGGCCACTAAATTCGATACGATGCAGTCCAAGGCTAGCTAACTGAATAGCTCGCGTGTTAGTCATTAATTCCATTATTACAGCTGAAAGTAGTCCACAGCTGGGCAAGTCTCTCCCGAAAATCATCTTGGGAGGATATGCCATAATCGCTTTTAATGTTGCCTATGCAAATGTCAATTTAAGTTAAAAATTTACCTACTCTGTAACGTTGTTCTAAGATTTTAACGAACGTCTTTAATAAATTGCAACAGGCTAATAGATAATTGCAAGACCTGCAAGACTTGGGAGACTCTTGCTGTAAGACCGAGACCAAGACTGAGAGCGCAATACCAAGAGCAAGACCAAGACCAGGTGTATTGACGCAAGACCAAGACCAAGACTCGCTAAGTCTCGTCCTGGTCTTGCAAAAATGCAAGAACAAGACCAAGACTGCAAGACCAAGACCGATTTTGGGCAACACTAATCGCTACGCTTGACAGACGGGTTGGTGATCGCAGTAAGATGGGCATAGTACACAAAAGGAAGCTACCGCTAATCCTCTGGTAGATATTCCTTCGGTTGACTTCTACGCCCCCACGGGATGAGATGGGGTGATGATATTCTGTCTGATATTCGCGCGCCGTCACCACACAACTTAAAGATACATCAGTATAAATTGATATACTAACATAGTTATAAGTTTGATTTACTAACAATATATGGAATATTTATTAATACGAAATAAATGAATAATAATAATAAAGGGGTATAATATTCAAAATATAAAAACCACATTTATTTTTAAATAAGACTGAGTATTGGTACACTTAACACATTTTCTCATTAACCTCTGCTAAAATCCTTTTTAATTTACTGACTCGAATACCTTCTAATTATGGACTCAAACCAGTGAAATTATTAGCGTTAATTAGTCCATGTAATGAAGAACGCAATTCACGTAACCGCCAAGTGTTTTGCATAATTCACTTAGTCGTCTATACCTATATTAAAATGCTTATATTTTAAAGAGGAATGTTAAATTACACTGGCTTTCAGTAAAAATCTCATCAGTTAGTTACATTATACACTGCTAGACCAGGTCTCTTAGTTAGTTAGTTAGTACAGACACCCGCTGAGTTTGTTTCGCTGGGTCTTCTCTTTGGTGAAATTTTGTAGTAATATAGCTGATATGTCCAAAATAACACGTAGGTTAGTATTTATTAAGTTTAACGCGGGTAAAACTGCGGGAACAGCTAGTATTAAAATAATTCAACCACTAAAATTCACTTACAGTTCTTAGAATTTGCGCGACCAATATTATTAATGAGTTCCATGAAGTAACCACGTTTTCGTAGCGCTTAGGAAAGATATAGCATTTTCTTGTTGGGTGTTAAAGCGATAAAAAAATCCTGTTTTTGGTCGTCTTTTTACTGGCTTACTGGCCTGTTGGTTTGGTTAGTGAGCCTGACTGCTAAGCAAGAGGTTCGATTTCCATCTGGGATAAATCTTTGTGTGATATACAGTACCTGTATTAAAATGCTAATATTTTAAAGAGGAATGTTAAATTACACTGGCTTTCAGTAAAAATCTCTTCAGTCAGTAATAATACATTGCTAGACCGGGTCGCTTAGTTAGTTAGTAAAGACACCCGCTGAGTTTGTTTCGCTGGGTCTTCTCTTTGGTGAAATTTTGTAGTTATATAGCTGATATGTCCAAAATAACACGTAGGTTAGTATTTATTAAGTTTAACGCGGGTAAAACTGCGGGAACAGCTAGTATTAAAATAATTCAACCACTAAAATTCACTTACAGTTCTTAGAATTTGCGCGACCAATATTATTAATGAGTTCCATGAAGTAACCACGTTTTCGTAGCGCTTAGGAAAGATATAGCATTTTCTTGTTGGGTGTTAAAGCGATAAAAAAATCCTGTTTTTGGTCGTCTTTTTACTGGCTTACTGGCCTGTTGGTTTGGTTAGTGAGCCTGACTGCTAAGCAAGAGGTTCGATTTCCATCTGTGATAATTTTTTGTGTGATGAACAGTACCTGTATTAAAATGCTTATATTTAAAGAGGAATGTTAAATTACACTCGCTTTCAGTAAAAATCTCATCAGTCAGTAATAATACATTGCTAGACCGGGTCTCTTAGTTAGTTAGTAAATACACCCGCTGAGTTTGTTTCGCTGGGTCTTCTTAGTTGGGGCGCATTGGATCAGGTGATAGCATAAAGGCGCGACCGTCGTTATAAACACAAGGTCCACCATAATAATAATATTTAATTCGTACCTTTACATAGACAGAATCATTCAGACAATATGTAGTACCTAAATATATAGCTAAAATTTAAAATATCAATAGTTAAACTACACTTGATCTCCTTGCCAATAACTTAATATAACTAAGCTAGCTAAATATCATTACTATGATAAAATAAATCTTATTGTAATTTTTTTCATATAATCCGTGTACCTAAATATCTATATGTACCTAGAAATAATTATAAATTGTTTTAATTAATTTTATATTACTGCAAATATGTTCTGACTATTTACAAACGCTTTTTTAAAGTCTACGTGAATAAAAACCTTTTTATTTTTATTTTATTTTATAATTTTAAAACTTTAAAGCTTTTGTCCAGCTGTGGACTTTTTACAGCTATTATGATGATCTTTAAGCTCAAAGAAAGCAATAAGCATTTATGTAATACATACTTTTTTTTGACCATTTGACGGTCACCACAGCCTAGTTGGTAGTGCTCCTGCCTACGAAGCTGGTAGTCCTGGGTTCGAATCCCGGTAAGTGCAAATATTTGTGTGATGAGCACGAATATTTGTTTCTGAGTCATGGATGTTTTCTATGTATTTAAGTATTTATCTATCTACATAAGTATGTATATCGTCGCCTGGTACCCATAGTACAAGCTTTGCTTAGTTTGGGGCTAGGATGATCTGTGTGACATTGTCCCCAGATATTATACTTTTCGACGAACCGGTTGGTGTGGTTGGTAAATGCTTGCCTGTCACGCCGCAGGTCGTGGGTTCGATACTCACCTTGGACAGATATTTGTGTGCATAAACATGTCTGTTTTCCTGAGTCTGGGTGTAATTATCTATATAAGTATGTATTTACAAAAGAAAAGTAGTATATCAGTTATCTGACTTTCATAGTACAAGCTCTGCTTAATTTGGGATCAGATGGCCGTGTGTGAATAATGTACCATGATACCCCAGACACAGGACAAACAGACATGTTCATGCAGACAAATATTTTTCCTGGGTGGGAATCGAACCCACGCCCACTGGCGTGAAAGGCAAGCATCTTCCAACCACGCCAACTGACCCATATATAATGATCACTTTATTTTTCTCAGTCATCCAGAATCTTTCAAAAGAACGTGCATATTCATTAGATATCTCTTTATTTTATTGCTTAACAATTTTTTTTTCTTAAAATTTACAAAAAGCAAACTAAGCCCCAAACTAAGCAAAGCTTGTACTATGGGTACCAGGCGACGATATACATACTTATATAGATAGATAAATACTTATATACATAGAAAACATCCATGACTCAGAAACAAATATTCGTGCTCATCACACAAATATTGCACTTACCGGGATTCGAACCCAGGACCACTAGCTTCGTAGGCAGGAGCACTACCAACTAGGCTATGGTGACCGTAATTTAAGGCAAATCATTACCTTTAGGTTACCCGACGTTTCGGCATGGATTGCACCAGCCGTGGTCGCGGGTCGACCCGAGTGATATAAAAATGTGTACAAATGGCGAAAGTTTAAAAACATTTATAAGTATACATATACATCTATACTTATAAATGTTTTTAAACTTTCGGATGTTTGTTGCTCTTTGACGCAAAAACTACTGAACAGATTTTTATGAAACTGTAGTAATATTGGTTATATACAATATGTCATGTAATTAACGCACATCCTCAGACACCCCAATTAGGATATTATGGTGTTATCATAACACATACACTGAATTTTTTTTTAACATATATGTGCATTGTTATTTACTAAATTAGTTTCTTGAAACAAAGTTTATTTTTCTTAATTTGTCTTGAATGATAAAATTTGTATGGATACTAATAAAACTGCGATTTTAAAAGTCTTATTACTTTGAATTACGGTATTTATTATTTTCGGTATTTATAAATCTCTTAACTCAAAATCTTCAGTGTTCGTATCATCTATACGCCGATGATCTACAACTTTACGCACAGGCAAGCATCGATAAGTTAGCAGAAGCGATCGTCGCCATAAATAGGGATCTTGATTTAATTAGGGAGTGGGCTAACAGGTTTGGCTTGACTGTCAATCCCCTCAAATGTCAGGCTATCATTGTGGGCAGTTCCCGAATGATGAGTTTAGTGGATGTTGACAGTCAACCTCCAGTCTTATACAACAATTCTGTTATCCCATACTGCCAGAATGTTAAGGACCTTGGTCTGCTGGTTGATGCTACTTTAAGCTGGCAAAACCAAATCGTTAGCGTCAGCCAAAGAGTGACTTGGATCTTGCGGTCACTGTATAGATTGAAGAATTTCCTACCATCCGAGACAAAAGTAACGCTCGTGCAGGCCCTTCTTTTTCCTATAATCGACTATGGTGATGTGTGCTACTTTGACCTGAATGCAGATCAACTCAATAAATTAGACCGTCTTCTGAATAACTGCATTCGATTCGTATTCAATCTTCGTAAGTACGACCATGTGTCATCTTACCGTTCTCAATTGAATTGGATGCCCATTCGGCACCGAAGAAATCTCAGAGCACTCACTACACTATTTTCTCTTCTCGATTCTCCGATATCTCCATCCTACTTAGCTCCCTATTTTCAGTATCTATCTTCTAACCACAACAAAAATCTCCATTCCACTCATAACAGACTTTTACAATGCCCTTCCCATCGGACTAACTTCTTACATTCTTCCTTCTTCGTACAAGCTATTCTTCTCTGGAATGCGCTACCTCTGGAAATCAGAATGGCTAAGACGCGGGTTACTTTTAAAATCAAAACTCGTGACTACATTCACAAAAAAGTTAAGGCAGAATCATCTTAATATTACAGTTTGTGTATATATTATTATAAAATAAATAAAAAAATAAATAAAAAAGGTTTTTATTCACGTAGACTTCAAAAAAGCGCTTGTAAATAGTCAGAACATGTTTGCAGTAATATAGTTGTATACATTAGATATTATTTCTAGTAACATAGATATTTAGGTACATCTTGTATGAAAACATTTATAAAATTTATTTTATTACAGAAATGATATTTAGCTAGCTCGTATCAAGTTATTGTCAAGATGAATATGTAATATATTTATAAATTTATATAAATTTGGTATATTTGTCTATATATTTATATATATATTTATTTATTTATAGTATAGTGTGTAGTTATGTAACTATTATATTTATACGATTGTATTATATAGTACTTGTCAAGTATTTTAGTAATTTTTATTATACTTGGTCTATAGTGCACCTACCATATTATCTCTGCATCACCCTAAGGTTGACTGGGAGAGAATGCCTTTGGCATTAAGTCCGCCTTTGTACAGTTTTGTGCAATAAGTATAAATAAATAAATAAATAATTACGGTCCATTTCAATTTGTTTTGCCTGTACAGGGTTAATATGACAATAATTTCAAGTATTCATTATTTTTGGAAAAAAAAATTACCTATATTAAAAATGATATAAATCGATTCATTAAACGATTCTGAACAAACTATTTTCAGGATGTGCGTTAATTAAGTTACATGTTGTATTCAAATAACACATAGGCCATTTATTAATTTTAACGCTGGGGAAACCGCGGGGCACAGCTAATATTAAAATAATTCAACCACAAAAGTTCACACACACATTTTAGAATTAGTTCCACCGATAATATTAATGAGTTCCATGAAGTAACCACGTTTTCGTAGCACTTAGGAAAGTTATAGCAGTTTTTTGTTAGCTGTTAAAGCGATAAAATCTAATGTGAAAAATTCCTGCTTTTCGTCTTCTTTTTACTGGCTTACTGGCCCGTTGGTTTGGTTAGTGAGCCAGACTGCTAACCCAGAGGTCGTGGGTTTGATTTCCACCTGGGATAAATCTTTGTGTGATGAACACGATTATTTTTGTTCTGGGTGTAATTTATCTATAAATACATACATACAATGACTAGGAACGAATAGTTTATAGCTGAAAGATAGATACATTCGATTAAATGTTTGATTTATAAACCATTCGACACATAAGCCATAATTAATAAAGTTTAACGCGGGTGAAACCGGAGCACAGCTAGTTGTTTAGTAGTACCAGCTGTGCCCCGCGGATTCACTCACGTTTAACTTTATAAATGATAGACTATGTGTTATTCGGATATATTAATTCAAAGGTATATCTATTAGGTATATATATATATATATATATATATGTAGATATATATATATATATATATATATATATATATATATATATATATATATATATATATATATATATATATATATATATATATATATATATATATATATATATATATATATATATATATATATATATTAGTTCAAAGTTTTATCAAAACCCGTTCCGTAGTTTTTGGTGAAAGTGTAACAAACATCCAGATATCCATACATCCATACTCACAAACTTTCGCATTTATAATATTAGTAGGTGACAGGTTTCGTACATACGTATTTAGAAATATTTAAGTATGTTTATCAGTCGTCTATTTGCCATAGTACAGGCTATGTGCAATTCGGGATCAGATAGTAGTGTATTAGTTTTTTTTAAAAGACAACGGCCTCTCGAGTGAATCTAACCCCTGTGTCGCGGGGTACTTTACAAACATATAATAGACGGCCACAAATTACATCCAGACTCAGAACAACTACTTATAGGTCACACAAATAGTTGTCCGGCGTGGGACTCAAACCCGCGACACGAAGCGGCGAGGCGACTGTTTTAGCCGCTGCGCCACACGTGCAAGTCCCAAGATAATTATTATTAGACGTTGGAGTATAAAGAAAAATGTTGATCACTTTGTCATATAATCTAATAACCTCATACGAGTACAAAGCGGATAACCTGATATATTCTGAAATATAATCAAATCAAAAATTTGCTGCTTTTATAAATAATATCCTGGGACAATAAACTAGGACATTATTTACACACGGCCATCTGATCCCAAACTAAGCAGAGCGTGTATTATAGAAACCAGATACCTGATATTCGTACTACATATACTACTTTTCTTTTATAAATACATACTTATATAGTTAATTACACCCAGACTTAGGACAAGCATACACGTTCACGTACACAAATATCTGTCCTGGGTGGGAATCGAACTTACAGGTCCATTGGATATAATGAAGATAATGTGCAACGGGCGGTTTTATCGCCTTAAGCGATCTCTTCCAGACAACCTTTGGATGGATAGAAACTGTAAGTAAAGTGAACAGAAGCAGGAGTGCAACAAATAAAGTATACTAAAAAACTGTGTTATAAATATATTGCATACCAAATACTTAGTATGACTTCACAAATAAAAGTTAATTAAATTAATAATGTAAAGAATAATAAGTACACGATAAGTAAGTAATACTATTACTACTTATCGTATGGGCAGTGGTTACCCTAGTGTCAGAGTTGTTCAAGCCACCGATTAGGCCTCTCACATGGCTGAACGACTTTTGCCGCATGAGTACAACCGGGACCGAGAGCTTAATGTGCTCTCCGAAGCACGAAGATGCTCAGAATTTAAACCGCTTTGGCGGTCACCCATCTATGGACTGACCGCGAGCCTAGTTGTTTTACCTCCCCAACAACTTACGGACCGGTTAGAGTATTAATTATTATTTAGAGTATAGATTATTAATATTCGTTTCTGTTTGGTGACGGCATAGAATATCATCACCCCATCTCATCCCCTGGGGGGCTCGTAGAAATTGACCGTGGGAACGGGCAGCAGTGTTTTTCTGTGAACTATGACCAACATACTGCGATCGCCAGCCCATTTTCTGGGGAGGATTTTGTCCAGCAGTGGACGTACTTTAGCTGACATGATGAGATTATTAATTAACTTTAACTCGTTACATGTCTAAAGACACATCATGTAGGTACACTTGACCGTCTCATTCATCTTTACCGTCCTAACAACTAATCTAGGTAAGTACGGTTTTACCGATAAGGCCGGTATTTAGTAGCACTGTCATCAATTGAACGACAACCGTAATTTGTATCGCTGAGCCAGGTCTACGGTTAAATAGCTTATCGATCGATTCCTTTTTTTTCGGTATACAGAGTAATAACCATGTGCAGCCCATGCATAATGATACTCAGTGCGCCTTCTGACGTCTGTACCTAACTGCCAGCATTAATTACATTCATCATCATCATCATCATTACAGCTAAATAAGTCCACTGCTGGACAAGCCTCCCTCAAGAATCGTCTTGGGGGGATATGCCATAATCGCCACGCTTGGCAGGCGGGTTGGCGATCGCAGTAAGATGGTCATAGTAATCAGAAGGAAGCTGCTGCCCTTCCTCAGTTAGATATTCCCTCGGGTCGACTTCTACGCCCCCCACGGGATGAGATGGGGTGATGATATTCTGATTCTGATATTTGTCGCCGTCACCACACATTATTTACATTATCTATTAATAATTATTAATTATATAATTTATATCAGATCACAAGTCATTGCATGCTTGCTTTTCAGAATATACATACATCACAGGCTTAGTAATGGAGGTCGGGGTGCAGGTAATTTCGTAAACATTATAAATATGACATAAATTTACGCAATATAAAAAAACATGATCTATTATAAAAGTACATAACCAGCACATCCAGCTACCCCAACCTGTAAAATTTCTTTTATAGATTTTCAACTTTATCACAAAAGCATAAGGTTCACTTTTAATTGGGGAAATTTGACACGTCGGGGTAGCTTGATATGCTGGCCTCTGTATTATGCTAAATCGAATGCCATATAACAGTGTTTTTCAACCTTTTTCATGACGCGGCCCCTTTAGTACGAAGAAATTTTTCGCGACCCCCGATTTTTACCCGCTTTATTTCCATGTATTTTATTTTGTGACAAATATTCAATCAAACATATTTATTAATTTTCATAATTAGGGTTTGGATAAAAATATAATTAAAATGCGAGTTGAGAGCACTCCCTCGACCGAGACGCAATGAGCGTTATGGGGGTGACGATGGCTATGTAGTGGCGGCACGCGCGATCGCAACTTGCATGCTTTGTGACTAGTTGAGACCGTCAGCCGGTTACTGTTTGTCGAGCGCCAGCCATTTTTTTACGTATATAACATTGACTTTAATGAATGAAAATAGTTAAATTTCTGAAAAGACCAACAGAACCGTCAACTTCTAGCTGGAGTGATGAAACTATAATAAAAAAGAACTACTTCATGACGACAGTTAATTGAAATTCGGATTTACTGTGATTGGGAATAAATCACAGTGTGTTATTTGCTTAGAAGTTTTCTCTTGATAAAGATTTTTTATTATTTTTCCAATCGTCAATAAGCAATATGACGACTGTTTCGTGGACTTCTTGAAATTTGATGAATCCACGGATACTGCGGAATGTGAACACTTTCTAGCTTTTGTGAGTGGAAAAAAAATTAAATGCGGCCAAAACCTTGGCACAGTAATACAGCCAAGTTCTAAATATTATTATATTAATTGTAAATTATATTATAGAAAACGCGTTTCGTATACGTCTGTTTCGAAAATTGGTGAAGATATGGGAGCACTCCACCAAAATTGACTGTATCATACAGAGGTTAGGTGGTTTTCAAGAGACAAAGTACAGCCAGAGTTTTGGAATTTCGCGCTTAACTTTTAATGTATTTGCAGCAGGCCTAATCATAATACTCCAAATAAATTTGCGACCCTGTGACTAGCTTTCCCAACCTTTTGCAAATTCCCTATAGAAGCTTCGCGACCCCCCTACAGACGCTCCGCGACCCCCCAGGGGGTCGCGACCCACAGGTTGAAAAACACTGCCATATAATATCAATTAATCATCCACTATAAATCAAATGTCTAATATAGCCATATTGCGGTCATAAAAAATTGCTGAGCTGCTAGCAATTTGAGCACACAAAATAATATTTGATAACATTAATGGAGTATTTTTTATGCATATTTAATGTCACCATTTTTACTCTAATTGTGTCCGTTTATGTCTTTTTTATGTGTGCTTGATAAATATTCTACTCTTTCTTTCATTCTTCATACTCCAACGTTCATAATATCGAATGGTTCATAAATCTAACATTCGCTACTAGAAAAGTAGGTTAGGTTAGAACTGTGACCATACAATGACTAGAAACAAATAGTTTATACCTATATATAGTAGTTTCGAACACTCGTAACTTAATAAATCATTTACTCGGTAACACATAGGCCATTTATTAATTTTAACGCTGGGGAAACCGCGGGGCACAGCTAATATTAAAATAATATAGTTATAGCAGTTTTTTGTTAGCTGTTAAAGCGATAAAATCTAATGTGAAAAAATCCTGCTTTTCGTCTTCTTTTTACTGGCTTACTGGCCCGTTGGTTTGGTTAGTGAGCCAGACTGCTAACCCAGAGGTCGTGGGTTTGATTTCCACCTGGGATAAATCTTTGTGTGATGAACACGATTATTTTTGTTCTGGGTGTAATTTATCTATAAATACATACATACAATGACTAGGAACGAATAGTTTATAGCTGAAAGATAGATACATTCGATTAAATGTTTGATTTATAAACCATTCGACACATAAGCCATAATTAATAAAGTTTAACGCGGGTGAAACCGGAGCACAGCTAGTTGTTTAGTAGTACCAGCTGTGCCCCGCGGATTCACTCACGTTTAAATTTATAAATGATAGACTATGTGTTATTCGGATATATTAATTCAAAGGTATATCTATTAGGTATATATATATATATGTATATATATATATATATATATATATATATATATATATATATATTAGTTCAAAGTTTTATCAAAACCCGTTCCGTAGTTTTTGGTGAAAGTGTAACAAACATCCAGATATCCATACATCCATACTCACAAACTTTCGCATTTATAATATTAGTAGGTGACAGGTTTCGTACATACGTATTTAGAAATATTTAAGTATGTTTATCAGTCGTCTATTTGCCATAGTACAGGCTATGTGCAATTCGGGATCAGATAGTAGTGTATTAGTTTTTTTTAAAAGACAACGGCCTCTCGAGTGAATCTAACCCCTGTGTCGCGGGGTACTTTACAAACATATAATAGACGGCCACAAATTACATCCAGACTCAGAACAACTACTTATAGGTCACACAAATAGTTGTCCGGCGTGGGACTCAAACCCGCGACACGAAGCGGCGAGGCGACTGTTTTAGCCGCTGCGCCACACGTGCAAGTCCCAAGATAATTATTATTAGACGTTGGAGTATAAAGAAAAATGTTGATCACTTTGTCATATAATCTAATAACCTCATACGAGTACAAAGCGGATAACCTGATATATTCTGAAATATAATCAAATCAAAAATTTGCTGCTTTTATAAATAATATCCTGGGACAATAAACTAGGACATTATTTACACACGGCCATCTGATCCCAAACTAAGCAGAGCGTGTATTATAGAAACCAGATACCTGATATTCGTACTACATATACTACTTTTATTTTATAAATACATACTTATATAGTTAATTACACCCAGACTTAGGACAAGCATACACGTTCACGCACACAAATATCTGTCCTGGGTGGGAATCGAACTTACAGGTCCATTGGATATAATGAAGATAATGTGCAACGGGCGGTTTTATCGCCTTAAGCGATCTCTTCCAGACAACCTTTGGATGGATAGAAACTGTAAGTAAAGTGAACAGAAGCAGGAGTGCAACAAATAAAGTATACTAAAAAACTGTGTTATAAATATATTGCATACCAAATACTTAGTATGACTTCACAAATAAAAGTTAATTAAATTAATAATGTAAAGAATAATAAGTACACGATAAGTAAGTAATACTATTACTACTTATCGTATGGGCAGTGGTTACCCTAGTGTCAGAGTTGTTCAAGCCACCGATTAGGCCTCTCACATGGCTGAACGACTTTTGCCGCATGAGTACAACCGGGACCGAGAGCTTAATGTGCTCTCCGAAGCACGAAGATGCTCAGAATTTAAACCGCTTTGGCGGTCACCCATCTATGGACTGACCGCGAGCCTAGTTGTTTTACCTCCCCAACAACTTACGGACCGGTTAGAGTATTAATTATTATTTAGAGTATAGATTATTAATATTCGTTTCTGTTTGGTGACGGCATAGAATATCATCACCCCATCTCATCCCCTGGGGGGCTCGTAGAAATTGACCGTGGGAACGGGCAGCAGTGTTTTTCTGTGAACTATGACCAACATACTGCGATCGCCAGCCCATTTTCTGGGGAGGATTTTGTCCAGCAGTGGACGTACTTTAGCTGACATGATGAGATTATTAATTAACTTTAACTCGTTACATGTCTAAAGACACATCATGTAGGTACACTTGACCGTCTCATTCATCTTTACCGTCCTAACAACTAATCTAGGTAAGTACGGTTTTACCGATAAGGCCGGTATTTAGTAGCACTGTCATCAATTGAACGACAACCGTAATTTGTATCGCTGAGCCAGGTCTACGGTTAAATAGCTTATCGATCGATTCCTTTTTTTTCGGTATACAGAGTAATAACCATGTGCAGCCCATGCATAATGATACTCAGTGCGCCTTCTGACGTCTGTACCTAACTGCCAGCATTAATTACATTCATCATCATCATCATCATTACAGCTAAATAAGTCCACTGCTGGACAAGCCTCCCTCAAGAATCGTCTTGGGGGGATATGCCATAATCGCCACGCTTGGCAGGCGGGTTGGCGATCGCAGTAAGATGGTCATAGTAATCAGAAGGAAGCTGCTGCCCTTCCTCAGTTAGATATTCCCTCGGGTCGACTTCTACGCCCCCCACGGGATGAGATGGGGTGATGATATTCTGATTCTGATATTTGTCGCCGTCACCACACA
This sequence comes from Pseudoips prasinana, assembly GCA_951640165.1. Lineage (NCBI taxonomy): Eukaryota > Metazoa > Arthropoda > Insecta > Lepidoptera > Nolidae > Pseudoips > Pseudoips prasinana. The sequence goes on along the minus strand of OX621259.1, from coordinate 6,437,163 downwards.
TTATTTACATTATCTATTAATAATTATTAATTATATAATTTATATCAGATCACAAGTCATTGCATGCTTGCTTTTCAGAATATACATACATCACAGGCTTAGTAATGGAGGTCGGGGTGCAGGTAATTTCGTAAACATTATAAATATGACATAAATTTACGCAATATAAAAAAACATGATCTATTATAAAAGTACATAACCAGCACATCCAGCTACCCCAACCTGTAAAATTTCTTTTATAGATTTTCAACTTTATCACAAAAGCATAAGGTTCACTTTTAATTGGGGAAATTTGACACGTCGGGGTAGCTTGATATGCTGGCCTCTGTATTATGCTAAATCGAATGCCATATAACAGTGTTTTTCAACCTTTTTCATGACGCGGCCCCTTTAGTACGAAGAAATTTTTCGCGACCCCCGATTTTTACCCGCTTTATTTCCATGTATTTTATTTTGTGACAAATATTCAATCAAACATATTTATTAATTTTCATAATTAGGGTTTGGATAAAAATATAATTAAAATGCGAGTTGAGAGCACTCCCTCGACCGAGACGCAATGAGCGTTATGGGGGTGACGATGGCTATGTAGTGGCGGCACGCGCGATCGCAACTTGCATGCTTTGTGACTAGTTGAGACCGTCAGCCGGTTACTGTTTGTCGAGCGCCAGCCATTTTTTTACGTATATAACATTGACTTTAATGAATGAAAATAGTTAAATTTCTGAAAAGACCAACAGAACCGTCAACTTCTAGCTGGAGTGATGAAACTATAATAAAAAAGAACTACTTCATGACGACAGTTAATTGAAATTCGGATTTACTGTGATTGGGAATAAATCACAGTGTGTTATTTGCTTAGAAGTTTTCTCTTGATAAAGATTTTTTATTATTTTTCCAATCGTCAATAAGCAATATGACGACTGTTTCGTGGACTTCTTGAAATTTGATGAATCCACGGATACTGCGGAATGTGAACACTTTCTAGCTTTTGTGAGTGGAAAAAAAATTAAATGCGGCCAAAACCTTGGCACAGTAATACAGCCAAGTTCTAAATATTATTATATTAATTGTAAATTATATTATAGAAAACGCGTTTCGTATACGTCTGTTTCGAAAATTGGTGAAGATATGGGAGCACTCCACCAAAATTGACTGTATCATACAGAGGTTAGGTGGTTTTCAAGAGACAAAGTACAGCCAGAGTTTTGGAATTTCGCGCTTAACTTTTAATGTATTTGCAGCAGGCCTAATCATAATACTCCAAATAAATTTGCGACCCTGTGACTAGCTTTCCCAACCTTTTGCAAATTCCCTATAGAAGCTTCGCGACCCCCCTACAGACGCTCCGCGACCCCCCAGGGGGTCGCGACCCACAGGTTGAAAAACACTGCCATATAATATCAATTAATCATCCACTATAAATCAAATGTCTAATATAGCCATATTGCGGTCATAAAAAATTGCTGAGCTGCTAGCAATTTGAGCACACAAAATAATATTTGATAACATTAATGGAGTATTTTTTATGCATATTTAATGTCACCATTTTTACTCTAATTGTGTCCGTTTATGTCTTTTTTATGTGTGCTTGATAAATATTCTACTCTTTCTTTCATTCTTCATACTCCAACGTTCATAATATCGAATGGTTCATAAATCTAACATTCGCTACTAGAAAAGTAGGTTAGGTTAGAACTGTGACCATACAATGACTAGAAACAAATAGTTTATACCTATATATAGTAGTTTCGAACACTCGTAACTTAATAAATCATTTACTCGGTCAGACGCAACATAATAAAACGTGTTTTCGATATCCCGTGAATCGACAAACCATATTTCGGATTTCCGTGATAAACTCATTATTGAACTAGGCTTATTTTCCTTACTGTCCTTATTTACACTGTGGTAATGTAATAATCATCATTCGTATCAGGCGCATAACAAAATCTTACCAATAAAGTTGACCTTCCGAAGGTATCGTAGTAGATCAGCACCGCTGGCAGGTCTCATCCCGTCGCACAGTCCTGCTCGCCCCTCACATACGGTAACATGCATGTCCCTGCGAACAAACATATTAAAACTGTTAAGAGGCGCCGAAATGTTAATTTAATAATCATCATATCAGCCGAAAGATTTCCACGGCTGGACATAGGCCTCCCCGAGGATCTTCAAAATGGCCGGTCTTGAGCAGCAGTGAAACTTAATAATGATGAAAATCTATAAAATAAATTTGACAGATTGGGGTAGCTGGATGTGCTGATGTCTGTACATATTTATATAGATAAGTACACTCAGACTCTCAGTCACTCAGGACAAACAGGTTCATGCACACAAAAATCTGTCTGCGAAAAGCAAGCCAGTAACCACGCCAAGGCTTAATTTGCTACGATATTCCGTAACAACCACACATATGGTAGTTAAAGTTGTATCGCAGTGGTTTTGTTGGTCTCGTCACTACTATGTAGGCGCTCTTGGGTCTCGTGTTCATTCTCCGGCCAGGACAACCATTCGTGTGGCCCAATAATCGGTTTTATATAATGTCCTCCTAGCCGAATTTCGGCCACGGCGGCCAGTCTCAATAGAGATTAGCCATCTGCGCGGGACATATTATAGTGCTTAAGTGTGAGCGAAAACACAGGAGCACTTTCTATTCCATCACTCTCATGATCCGATTGGAGGCTTAGGCGACACGACCGGAAAGAGGTCAGGCACAGGCCCGACGGCTTTACGTGCTCTCCGAGGCACGGGGGTACAATACCGCCAACTCCCAGACTTCGGGCTGATGCTGAGAATTTTTTCTTTTTACAGAAAAGTCTCAAAATCACATCAAACCCAGGACCTCGTCCCCTGCGGGTAAACACGCTACCGCTAGATCAACAACGCAGTCAGTACATACATAGATAGATTCATATCCGTATCACAGACGGTATTTTTTTTAAATCATATGTCGACAACCGAGCACGTGGGTCACCTGATGGTAAGTGATCACCGCCGCCCATGGACACTCACAACACCAGAGGAGTCGCGGGTGCGTTGCCGGCCTTTACGAGTCGGCAAACAAGTGTTGCTGACCCTTCCCCCCACCCCAATGAGGGCTCGCAACTTTACTGACACTCGGAAACACAACATTAAAATTATCAATGTTATTATTAAGGAGTGTCTTCTGTAATTGAAATTGGTCCATATATGCTGAAGTAATTGATGTGCATATACAAAATACGTATATATGAAATAATTAACATAAATTAATTAACCAATGAGTTTCATATGCAAAACCAAAAAAAAAAACACGTGTATGACACATTTTCCGAAAGCTTCGTTGTACGCAGGCGCAAGGACACGTCATAGCTTCATAATCTATTTCATCCTCGCGCAGGCTTAATTCTATTTATGAATATCTTTGTCTCTTTTTAGTGTCGATTTTTCGTTTCATAGTATTTTCAAATGACAATGGTGGAAGAAGTTTCACTTCAATATATGTTTTGCTGTCAAAAGTTCGCTTTTTAAGGTTCCATACCCAAAGGGTAAAACGGGACCCTATTACTAAGACTTCGCTGTCTGTCTGTCCGTCTGTCACCAGACTGTATCTCATGAGCCGTGATAGTTAGTCAGTAGAAATTTTCAGAGATGATGTATTTTGCCGCTATAACAAAACACAGGTAAGTGCTAAAAATCAAAATAAAATAAATAATTAAGGGGGCTCCCATACAACAAACGTGATTTTTTTTCTCGTTTTTATAAATAATGGTACGGAACCCTTCAGGCTAGTCCGACTCGCACTTGGCCGGTTTTTAAATTCCCCATGATCATGGGTGCAAAAGAGGAACCTAAATTACGATGCAGTATTCCTTTTTACAGTGCATTTGTCATCCATAAGTGACACGCCCCTTCAGATCGGTTGAACGAATTGCACTGTAAATTAATGGCGCTGAGGCGTGCCGGTTTAAAATGGATCTCTTTATTCTCATTTCTAGAATACGATGAGATAAAATCTTGGTTGGCGTCGAACTATTTCGATATAATATTCTTTGCTTACATAAGAAAGCTCGCAAAATAACTGGAATATTTTTTAAGCACGCGGAATTTTGTGATGTAAATTTAATGTGTGATAGTATACCGAATAAAAGAAAACTGTTGTTAAGAAAATAAGTAACTATTAACTCTTCACTGTAGGTACTCTAAAACTATATTATCAATGAAATATGTGCATGTTTAACAAGAATGTACAATTTCGGCGTTATCGCTAGATGCGATCTATTCTAGGCAACCGTTGAATGGAACAGGATTTTAATTTACAAGACAACGCCCGCGCTACGGAATGAATCTTTGTGTCGCGGGGTATTTTACAAACATATAATTGGCTTACACAAAGGACATCCAGATTCAGAACAACTATTCATGGGTCATACAAATCGTGTTCCTGCGCGGGAATCGAATCTGGGACATGAAGTGGCGAGGCGACTATCTCAATCGCTGCGCCACACGTGCAAACGTGATTAAAGAAATGGTAGATGGATATCCTTAAACAGAAACTGTTGTAAAGGGTATATTGTAACATCAATAAAGAAACATTTTTGGAGGATATGCCATTATCGCCACGCTTGGCAGACGGGTTGGCGATCGCAGTAAGATGGTCATAGTACTCAGAAGGAAGCTGCTGCCCTCTGGTAGATATTCCCTCGGGTCTACTTCTACGCCCCCCACGGTATGAGATGGGGTGATGATATTCTGATATTCGCCGCCGTCACCACATAGCATATCAGTGAGGAAATGATGATGATGAATTCGTAAGGCTGATTTCGGAGTGACGCGCGCGGCACGCGCCGGAGGCCAGCGCGTCTCAACAGCGCGCGCTTGACGCGCGGACCACTGTGAAACGAGTTTTAGTATCGCGCGTTTCTTTGCAATGTACAGTTGTGTACAATCTAGTTTAGCTATTTATTTTTTATGGAAAGAGTGCAACAGCGATGTTGTCGTAGAAGATTGAAAATTTTTCCGTTCAATGCCACAAGGTTACTAAAGTTTAAAGACATTTATTCTCATTAAGACATACGTCACTCACATGAGAACTTAGATATAAACAAAATTTTTGACATAGGTACATATATAGTAAAAAATTTAAATTAAAATAAACAAAAAGTAAAAACATAATGACAATTTATGCTACGTGGTTAATCATAACAAACTAGGTGTAAAACTACTAAGAGGCGCCTTCGCAAAATCGTTCTCCGATTTACGAGAAGATACTTAGTTACAGATTTTTTAAACATTTTCGCATATAAGTGTACGCAACAGCGCGTGCGACCCGCGTCACTCTGTAACGCTAGCTGCCAGTAGACGAGCTCGGGCCGCGCGCGCTTCGCCAGCGCTGGCCGACGGCGCGCGTCTCACACGCGGCGCGTTTGAACTGCGTGACTGTGAAACGCAACTACTATCTAGTGTAATTGGAAGCACGCGCGTTTGGACGGCGCTCCTCGCCTGCGCGACTCTGAAATCACCCTAACGGGTCACTGGTACGCCAGCACATCAATCTACCCCGATCTGTCAAATTTCCCCAATTGAAAGTGAACCTTATGTCATAAAGTTGAAAATTTATAAAATAAATTTGAGCAGCTGGATGTGCTGGCGTCTGTACATATTTAAAACTTGGATGGAACTAACTTTGCAATCTAGACTTTCAGATGTATTTTACAGTACGCCTTGTTAACAAGAGGTTTTTAATCAAATTGTACACTCAAGCTTAGTGAACCGAGGTTTAACGTTTGCCGACGAGACGAGCGATAACAGTTAAAATAGAAGAGCGCTCGTAAAAGATTTAAGATTAAGGAGCTATACAAGGACTCCATTTTTAATCCCTGACGCAAAAAGAAGGGTGTTAGAAGTTTGACGTCGATGTCTGAATGTGGCATCGTAGCTCTCAAACGGATGAATCGAATTTGATGCGGTTTTTTTCATTAGAAAGCCAGCTTCCTTGTGGTGCTTCTTAGATATGTTTGGTTAATTGGCCGCCACATACCAGCCAATCAAAATGTACGAATAATACAATATTAAAAAAAAATTAAAAGCAAAAGAAGACGAAAAATACAAGCCTGGAGTTTCTTTGTGGCTTTCTTCCCCGGGTCGTCCACCTAGGTAGCTATAGAAAGCCGCAGATTAGCTAGGGTAAGTTCCTCAGCGGCGACAATTGTGTTGGCCCCTTAATATGTGATCGGTGATCCATTGATTTAGAATGCCGTCTTTTAACTTCAGCGGCCTCACCTCAGGTATTAGTCGCTTTAATTACTGGTTGAGAGCCTTCTGCGCTAGCCAACTACTCGTGGTCGTCAATTCTTTAATTTCAATATAGTAGTACTAAATTTAAAAATAATAGCTTAGAAAGTTGTTATTTATTGAATGATTTAAAAAATATGTGATAAGACAAACCGCACGGACTGACTACTATATTTTTTGTTACTTTTATACTGTTTCTACTATGTTTATGTATACATACCTACTGCATTGTGAGCTTGACAAGTACAAGTGTATGTAAATACCCAAGTACTGAATAAATTTCATTATTTCATGTTTTCATTTCATTATCTTTATGTGTGGAGACGTCGGCGGCCGGCGCTGCTGAGCCTGCCGCACGCGCGCACTAACCTACTGAAGGAGGCGCCACTGACGCGCGCACTGCGCACTCTCAACGATATTGCTTCGGAATTGGACGTGTTTCACTGTACACTGAGTGAATTTACAAGGACAGCATATAAAGAAATATGTTATAGGAAGTAGACAAGTTGGGGTCTTCGCTACTGCATTGGGATGTATCCTGTAATGGTAGATGTAAGGTTGGTGACAAATAAATAAATAACAGTGTAAAAATATCAGATGGGTTTCAAAATGATGTTATTATATTTAGCTGCAGTCAGCGGTTTTCTAACGGTTAGGTTATTCTCATTGGAACAAAGTTGTTAAATATACGTCTAAGTTAGATTGCCTCACTTCTCTAGATGGCGTTGCTGTCAAAATAGATCGCGATATGGTTCCGTTCACATTTATTAATGACCTATCGACATTTTATTCTGAGATAAGATCTTTAATTGCTTATGATATGGTTACATATGGTGGTAGGTACATGATATTGATTCCGGACACATCAAACCTAAGATGGCATGCGATTAATTAATTTATCATATAATATTGTAGATATTTATGATTGTACGAAATCAATGGGACATATATTATCTACATTATTTTAACATTGTATTACATTAACAAAATAAGCTATTGGTACTTTGTTTTGTAATGGCACGGGGAATGCCTACCATGCCACGCGCAAAAAGTATCTGCGGGCGGGTATGTCGGACTCGCACCGACTAAACCCAACCTGCCGTGGACTCCTCTTGGCGTCTGAAGGAGCCCCGGGAACGCGGGTATGCTGCTCCGGTGAAGCTATATTATACACAATAACTATTTAATATTTAAATAAGTTATAAGAATAACAATTAATATAAAATAATAATTAATCATAAAGTTACTTTTATAGTGGCAATAGAAATACACACTGTCAACATTTTAGCTGTGGATCTATTACGGTTTTTGAGAGACATTCCGCTGTTATACATAATATAGACGGGCGAGTATCGGAGGTTTTGTAATGTATGTATACTCTAAAACGTTTCCACTGTGAGTACAGGTTGTCGATGCTATCATGGTATAGCGGCGCCAGCATCCGATATGTCACTCTACTCAGCTTTCTTCAAATTCATTTCTATGAATATATTAGTCTTTTTTTTTCAAAATCAATCAATTTATTTGCTAAGAATGCAGGTACAACATTTAGGTGTTACAATTATTATTAGAATCCTATACATTCTGCCAAGAAAAACGCCTTCAGGAACCAATTATACCCTTCAATAAGTTGTATGAACGCGTAGCTGCTGTTACAGGTTAGTGTTGTCAGCTTCTGAAAAAATACGAAAGTCCCCCTCGCACTTTAAATTAAAATACATATTTCAAAATATTCATTATTTATTTAATTTTTGTTATTTCCATTGTAGGTGTCGGGGAGTGATTTGTAAGAAAACTTGTGAAAGAAAAAGAGCAAGCAGATGCAAAAATTTATAGCAGATCAGAATATTGGTAGATCGAATTCTGAAATGCCTACATTCTTCTCCTATTCATTCTGTTTATTTATATGGAGGTGTAGATTATTGGGGAAATCTTAATGTATTTAGTTTTTTTAGGCTGTACTCAATGGTTCGGTTGGCGTGGTTAGATACTTGTCTTCCGCTTCGCAGGTCGTGGGTTCCATTCACACCCAAGACAGGTATATTTGTGACCAACATATCTGTTTGTATTGAGTTTGGGCATCTATCTACTATCTACATATATAAGTATTTATATACAAAAAATTAGCATATGTAGTAGGTATATCAGTTATCTGGTTGCCATAGTAAGAGCTCTGCTTAGTTTGGGATCATATGGCCGTGTGTTAATAATGTCCCAGGATATTATTATTATATGCAATACCAATAACCATGTGCGGCCAACGTGCATAATGATACTCAGTGCGCCTTCTGACGTCTGTTCAGGTCACAAATCATTTCAAGTAGTCTGTACTTGCTTTTCAGATACATCACAGGCTTAGTAAAGGAGATCCGGGTGCAGGTAATTTCGTAAACATTATAAATATGACATAAATTTACCCTAAATAAAAAAAACATGATCTATTATAAAAGTATATATACATACATACATACATAGACTCACGCCTGTTTCCCAGAGGGGTAGGCAGAGACAACGGACTTCCATTTGTCACGATCCTTGCATACCTCTTTCGCTTCGTTTACTGACATAATATTCTTCATACATGCTCGCCGGTTTACTTCTGACCTGACCTTTCTTAAGTACGTCTCCGATTTGATCAGAGAATGTGCTACGAGGTCTTCCCCTTCCGGTTGTGCCATACACAGACCAGGGATACTTCTTTTGTCAATCTTCAAAAGTATATATATTCGTATAAATAACCATTTACCTGATATAAAGCAATCAAATGAAAAATTGTTTAAAACTAAATCAAATTATATGTTAATCTACAATGATTACTATAGTTTGCATGCGAGTTTTGTGGCAAAAAATAATGTGTTATTTATTACTTAGAATAAATTAAATTGACTTATTTGTATTGCATATCCGATATGGGTAAACTGTTGATCGTAAAAACTGTTATGTTATGATGATACCTTATTATAATTCTTTATCTTTGGGTACAGAAGCCTAAAAATAATTGGCAAGTTAACCGAACCCTATACCTAGTTATTTACTGTACTATCTACCTCTAGATTAAATACGCCGTCAATGAGAAGATGTCTAACAATCCAATAGAACTAAAGCAGTACTTATTTAATAAGTTAGTCGTGTACTAGTTTGCGAATACTTCTTTCAAAGAAAGTGCATCAGAAAAGAGGCCAGTTGAGATGAATACATTGAGGTCGGGTTAAATGCTTTCTTTTAAGACTGTTGCAGAGATATTGAAAAAATAATAACAGGTTATTAACGCCGTTTCTCCGTGTGGGGACAGTGCGAATATCACTAACCCATCTTATTCCGTGGTAGGCGTAGAATGCTGTGTGTAGATCTCACCTGAAATCCGTTCTAAAACTTCCCTTTCATGAAACTGATTGAGTCTGCATTGGACGTAATATTTATGTGTACCTATATTTAAGTATTTATGTAATTATTAATAAATAGTTTTCAGCCTGCATTAGGGAATCTAATCCCTGTATCGCGGGGTACTTTACCAATAAATTAATAAAAAAGGATTTTGTTCATGCCGTCTTTAAAAAGCGCTTGTAAATAGTCAGAACATGTTTGTAGTGTAACATTTAAGTATGCATAATTATTTCTAGATACACATAGATATTTAGGCACTAGAATTGTATGAAAACATTTGGAATAAAGTTAACTTTATAATAGTAATGATGTTTAGCTATAATAAATTATTGTCAAAGAGAGTATTAAGCGTATTATAGACCTCATATTATTATAGGTCTTCAAAATGTCTACTGTTGCGGGTCTGGTGGACGAAATTTCTCTATTTATTATATGTTTAGCGTGTACAAGAAGTAATAAATAAATAAAATAAATAAACCGTCATTATCAGAAAATGGGCAACAGAATCTCTGACTACTATGACCATCATACGATCGTATGCTAAGGCGTAGTGACAATGGCATATCTTTGTGCCAGGACAAGTCTTTGTGTGGTGAGCACGATTATTTGTTCTGTGTGTAATTTATTTACAATCTGTAAGTATTTAGAAATATACAAGTAAGATTATCAGTTGTCTGGTTGCCATAGTACGGGCTCTGCCTAGTTTGGGATAAGATAACGGATATAATGAAAATGATAGACCTAAAAACACCATCTATAAAACGGTCTGATGTATTATTTGTTTGTAAAATTATTAGAAAAAATGTTATTCAAATTATTTATTTCGGAAAAATATCCATATAATGTTAGTATAACTTAGCCTAATGTTAGTATCAATTACATTAATTGTATTAAGGGTGTCTGGACCCTTACCCACCTGTAAAAAGGGGAGAGTCCCACCGATCGGAAAACACATTCAGGATGCCATTGGAGGAGAAGCGCAAGCGCTCCATCATGGAAGCGCAGCGCCTCGCGGTTATATCGACCAATAGAATTTTTATGGATTGTCCTGTTATAAACATTTTTATTTTTGGTTATCAAATCAAATCAAATAAAATTTATTTATTGCGAAAAATAGATTACCGACTAAAAGTTATTTGCAACAAAAAATGTAAACAATTTTTTGTGAGACCTATATTTCGTCTGATAAATCATAAAAACCATTTGATTCCCTTTTTCAAAGTTGGCGGACGCGGGACAAGGGTTGCAACCTCACAAACTTAAATAGTCTGACAAATGCAAGCCCAAATGTAAATTACTATTAATGTTACCCTGTTCATCATCATCATCGGTGATCCCGTGCATGTGATCACACCCTCATTTAGAATTTCGTCTTTTTGCTTTAGTCTTCCATTCTTCAATTTTAATAAAGTAGAACTAAATTTCAAAATAATAGATTAGTAACTTGTTACTTATTTAAGGATTTCAGAAAATGTATGCTATAAAACAAACCGCACGGACGGACTAATTAATTTTTTTTGTAACTTTTATACTATCCACAATGTTTATGTACTGCATTGTGACCTTGACAAGTAAAAGTGTATGTTAATACCCAAGTGCTGTATAAATTTCATTTCATTTCATTTCATCGTCACGTCAGCGAAATTACGTCCACTACTAGACAAACTTCCCCATTGAATTGAGGGATATGCTATAATCGCCGCGCTTGGCAGACGGGTTGGCGATCGCAGTTTGATAGTCATAGTTCACAGAAAAACGCTGCTGCCCGTTCTCTGGTAGGTATTGACTCAGGAATATTTCTCAACTCCCACCGGATGAGATGGGGTATTTTCTATCAAATTTATGTTTCCTAAGCATTGCATACAGTTCCTAAATGGCACTAAGGAGTGTAGGAAAATGACACATACACTGACACATAGAATAAGTATATTATGTACAAATTATAAAAATTATCATTATATTATTACTAACATGGTAACCGCTGTGTGGTGACGGCGAAGAATAATATTTAATTCTTATTTTATTATATTTAATTCTTCGCCGTCACCCCACAGCGGTTACCCTGTTAATAATAATATAATGATAATTCCGTTTTTAAATTATTAAATCTCCTTTACAAAGAAACCTATTTAGTTATGTAATAAATTTCGTTTTAGCAATAAATTCTTGCAACGCCTGAAAACTGCCCATGGCTTAAGTGATGCATGTGTTACCGGAAATGTGTGTAATCCGTCATTATATAAAATTCCTAGGAAACCTATTTAATACCTAATCTCGGTAAGAAATGTGGGAAATAGAAAATAAATTAATAAATTTAGGATAGTTATATATTATATTATAGATACCATACAACAAATGTGATACACAAAATATTTTATAATTTGTTCATAATATACTTATTCTATGAGTCAGTGTATGTGTCATTTTCGTACACTTCTTTGTGCCATTTAGGAACTGTATGCAATGCTTAGGAAACATAAATTTGATAGAAAATTGATTATAATATAGATAGATAACTCTTTATTGTACACAAAAGACGTAAACTTAGAGTAGAAAATACATCAAAATGGAAATAGTACAAGTTCCAGCGGTGGAAATTTATGTATTTAAAATCTTTGACAAACAATTTTACACATTTCCTAACTTTAATCCGATTATATACATTTCCTAGCATTTGTGTCCCGACTGCTGGCAAAACATGTGACACGTTATTTTTACCCGTAAGACCGAGTTTATACAAATAAAATTATTCTATTCTATTCTGGGAATTGTATATAATTTCTAGGTTTTATACTTGTCCGGTAACATAACTAAATAACTTTTTATACTTCTAAAGATTGCACAAAAGCCGCGGTGTGAAACCGACTTGCACATTGTCTTTTTATTTTAAATGAAAGAAAGTTTCAACGAGATCTGTTTCAGCACGTTTTATGACACTCTATTTCGCTGTTCGAGTTTAACTGAGTTGTTTTTCTAGCTTTCTTAGTTGATGGTGAGGGGTTTAGATTTTTTTTTCCTTTTTTTAATTTAATATCTAGGTATAATGTCACACAGACCATCCTAGCCCCAAATTTTATTTATCTATCTACTATATAAAAATAAGCCGGGGTGAAAAGTTACGTGTTGTACTCGGGTGCAAAGATTTCTCACCTTGTGTTCTTTTGATTCCCTCGCTAAAGCTCAGGATTCTAATTTTAGAATCCTTCGCTTGCTCGGTCATCAAAATTGAGCACGTGGTTAAAAAGCAACTTGGCACTCTTATTTAACAAATAACTTTTACTTTACAGTTTTTACTAGAATTTTTAATTTTGTTTTTATACTGTTGTTATTTTGCTGCGACTACAAAATTTTTAGAATAGAATAGAATATAGTTTATTTGTGAGAATATAGTACGATAAGGTGTTACAAATGCGAAAGCCTCATATATTCTACCATTTCTAGTGTAATGCGTGTACCTTTGTTTTTCTTAAGTGTTTTTGCGCTTCTCTTATATTTCTGTATGAATAATGGATTTTTAGTTTTATTTTTATTATTATATTAGTAATTCTTAGTAACTCTGAATGTCACGTATCGGCTTGCTCGAATCCCCTGACCCCTGAGGACTTACATCATAAGGCTCTTGTCACATCTTTTCCATTGACACACACTATTCACCTAAAGCCCAACGAACAATTAAGATACATTTTTCACGCTACAAATTTTAGTATGCTAAGTTCAAGTCTTATGGAAATTGACTGGCATGTACTATATGATATGAATACGGAAGCGGTCATTCAATACTTTTATTCTATCTTAAATAAATTAATGACAAAGCATGTACCTACACGAAAAGTTACACATAGCCTTAGGTATCCACCTTGGTATTCCAGGGCGCTTATTAGGGTTGTTCGAGAAAAAGTGAAAATTCATGCCAGGTGGAAAGCTTATAGTAATCCTATAGACTACCAAGAGTTCAAATTCTTAAGATCGCGCGAAAAGAAACTACAGAATGAATGTTATAATAAATATATTAAATATTCTGAGGATAAAATTAAAGTTTCACCTAAATACTTTTGGCCTTTTATAAAATCTAAATTCTCTACCAATAATGTTCCTTCCTACATGACGAATGGATATACATCATCAACGGATGGGGAAGCAATCTGTAATCTCTTCAATGATTATTTTCACTCCGTGTTTGTCCCAGACGCAAATCACAGTCCTTTAATAAGTCCTATAGAAGCGCCCGCAACCGTTGATTCGCCTGTCAATATCTCTAATATTAATATAACGCGTAGCTTAGTCCGACACCATCTTAAAACAGTTGATATTAAAAAGAGGGCTGGTATAGATGGAGTTCACCCACTTCTGCTATCTCGATTGTCAGAAGAATTGTCAGGCCCCATTACCATAATTTTCAACAAATCCATAAAAGAAGGACGTTGCCCTTACATCTGGAAAAAAGGAAAGGAAATAAACATGACGTGAGAGAGTATAGACCTATATCAAAACTATCCGTGTTGGGGAAGATCTTTGAAAAAATTGTAACAAATGAGCTCAGCCTTGTCTTATCGCGTCAAATTTCACAACATCAGCATGGATTTCTGAGGGGTAGGAGTGTGGAAACTAATTTAGTGCAGTATACTGACTATATCCTCAACGCTATAGATTCTGGCTTTCAAGTGGATGCCGTGTATACTGATTTTTCAAAAGCGTTTGATAAAATAAAACATTCCACGCTCATTTTAAAATTATACAAATTTGGTATACACGGTGATTTGTTACGTTGGTTAACTTCCTATATCTCCAACCGTAGCCAAGCTGTTGCAATAAAAGGGTACATCGGGTTTCCTTAAAATTCCATCTGGAATACCGCAGGGATCTCATTTGGGCCCATTTCTATTTACTTTATATCTTAACGACATTAACGCATGCTTCCGTGATTCAATCCATCTACTTTACGCAGATGATATAAAAATCTACAGGATTATTGCCTCACCAGATGATTGTCTTAAATGCAAAATGACTTACTAAGATTTGAACGTTATTGTGAAATAGACCAATTATTTTTAAATAACAGTAAGTGTTACACAATCACTTTTACCCGCAAACATTGCCCCATCAAGTATGACTATAGTCTTTCTGGTAATAAATTAACCCGAGTAACTGAGATCAGGGACCTCGGTGTAATCCTGGATGCAAAGTCACAATTTAATCTTCACATAGATCGTATTATTTCTCGATCGTACAAAAATCTGGGCATGATTCTTCGCTTGGCTAAGCCAACCTCCTCTGACTTATAAAATTCTTTATTATTCTTTTGTTCGCAGCATTTTGGAATTTGCGAGTGTTGTGTGGAGTCCACAGTACTCAATACATATTGACAGGTTAAAGAAAATACAAAATAAATTCTTAAAGGCCTTATCATATCGGTCCGGTCATCTGTTCATCGATTATGATTCTTCCTCTCGTAGATTTAAAATGGTCACATTACATCGGAGACGTATTTATCTAGATGGAATATTTCTATATAAAATATTAAATAATAAAATTGACTCAGCATCTTTGCTGGAAAAAATTAAAATTAATGTACCTCGAATCTCCTCCCGTTCTAAAACAACTTTTCGGATATTACCATGTAGAACGAATTACGCTAGAAACACATTTATTAGACGTTCATGTAGAAAATACATAGAACTACTGGAAGATGTGGACATATTTGCTTTGTCTCTGGATAGTTTCAAGAAGAAAGTGGGTGACATAATTTACAAGGTTTCGTCTAGATTTTTAAATACCTAAATTACGGTTTTGTCTTCATAATACCAGATATATTGTAGAAGAAGTGTATATTGTATTGGTCAATTAACGATGCAACAGACATTTCCTCTATAACAACGGTTAGCCTTTTATTTCCGTTTTTTTTGTTTTATTATTATTTTTATTGTTGTGTAGACATTGCTTTTCATTTCTTATGTTTATATTGTATTAAGTAGGTATTCGCCTTTTGTGTCTTAGTTCTTATATTCGTAACTAATTAATGGAACTTTTTGGGCTTATTGTAATTTGGTCTTATATTGTATTGTTTGTTAACGACTGTATGTTTCCTGAATAAATAAATAAATAAATAAAATTAATAAATTTCTACATGAAAGTTTGATGCCCGTAGTTAGCTATACTTTTTATAATTAGTTAAAACTTTATTTTTCGTTTTGGTGTTTATACGTTCAGGAAACTATTTAACGTAATATTACAAGCTTCGTAGTTCTTATTTATATTTTACTAGCTGTGCCCCGCGGTTTTACCCACATTAAACTTTATAAATTATAGCCTATGTGTTAATTCAAGGTGTTAGCTAACTCCATACCAAATTTTATTAAAATCGCTCTAGCCGTTTAGACGGGAAGAAGTAACAACATACACACTCACAAACTTTCGCCTTTAAAATATTAGTGTGATTTCTTTTGATTGAATATCCCAATGAATTTGTTTTAAATGAGATTTAAATGGGTGTACGTTAGTTACAACCTTTTATTGAAATCCCACATTGTTTGTTATGCTGGGGCGTATTGATATGTAAAAAGTGTATCACTGCGGTACGAGAAGCCGAATTCTTATATTTCTGGGGAAGGAATTTGTCACACGTTCCATGTCTAGCCTAAATTATGATATTGCTTGGTTATATCTGTTTGAACGGTATTCTTCAACTGTATATGTTTTCGAAGAGCCTGTTCCATTGCTAAATCGATGTACTTAAAGAATATTATAAAAAATTCGACAAATATTATTAAAACCACCTGGAAGATTATTAATACTGAGACAGGTAGGAAAAAAATACGTAGTCGTGATTTTAATTTAAGAATAAATAATGTTGACATTAAAAGCGATTTAGAAGTGGCGACTGAGTTTGAAAAATATTTTTCTAATGTTCCAATCGATGTTACCAAATCTCTTGCGTCTTCTTCTGTATCTGCTGAGCTAATACTCCAGCAAAGCGTAGAGAAGTGTGACACAGATTTTGAATTCTCGGTGGTTAACCCTAAAGATATTTTGAATGCTTTCAAAAGTATTAATATGAAAACCACTAGGGATCTGTGGGGTTTATCTGTTAAGACTATTTCATCAATTATAACTATAATCGCCCCACATCTAGCTGCTGTGTTCAATTGCTGTGTCGCATCTGGCGTATTTCCTGACTTGATGAAGTATAGTAAAATTATTCCATTGTTTAAAGCTGGTGATACTTCAGATCCTTCAAATTTCCGACCTATTTCCGTATTGCCCACTCTAAGTAAAATATTTGAAAAGCTAATGCTTAGCCAGTTGCTCAGTCACTTTAATATACATAATTTACTTCATCGGAAACAGTTTGGATTCACGAAGGGTTGTTCAACTATAGATGCAGGAGTCAATCTGTTAAAAAGTATATTCGCGGCTTGGGAGGACTCGCAGGATGCATTAGGTATCTTTTGCGATTTGTCCAAAGCATTTGATTGTGTTCATCATGACACTCTTGTCAGGAAACTACACCACTACGGTATCAGGAACAAGGCTCTCGAACTTTTGACTTCTTACTTGGGCAATAGAATTCAGAAGGTCGATATAAATGGTAAAAAATCTGCGGGATCCCCAGTGGTAATGGGCGTTCCACAGGGATCGATTCTCGGCCCATTCTTATTTTTAATCTATATAAATGACTTACCCTACTATGTAAGGGATAAACATGAGATTGTTTTGTTTGCGGATGATACTTCATTGACGTTTAAAATAAATCGACAATTACGCAATTTTGACGAAGTAAATGACGCAATCTCTAAAGTTGTTCATTGGTTTAATGCTAATAATCTTTTGCTAAATGACAAGAAAACTAAAGTCATAAAATTCTCTACACCTAATGTGAAACAGGTGGCTACCAATGTACAGCTTAATGGAGCTGGATTGACCCCTGTTGAGTCAACTGTGTTTTTGGGTATCACAATTGATTCAAAACTACAATGGGGCCCACAAGTAGAAAAACTATCAGGCAAATTAAGTTCTGCTGCATATGCTGTTAAAACTATAAGACGGCTTACTGATGTGGATACAGCTAGAATGGTTTATTTCAGTTATTTTCATAGTATAATGTCCTATGGAATTCTTCTCTGGGGTAGCGCTGCGGACATTAACACCATATTTGTATTGCAAAAAAGAGCTGTAAGAGCAATATATAAACTTGGTCCGCGAGAATCTTTGAGAGAGAAGTTTAAAGAGATTAACATTCTGACTGTAGCATGTCAGTATATATATGAGAATCTAATTTATATGCATAAATATAAAGACTCCTTCTGTAAAAGGAGTGATACTCATAATATAAATACTCGATATAAGCATAACTTTGTGTTACATACCACCCGTCTCCACAAAGTAAGTAACTCTTTTATGGGGCAATGTATAAGATTCTATAACAAACTTCCCAGTGATATCCGAGAAATGTCTATGAATAAGTTTAAAAGAATTATAAAAGCCAAATTGTGTAGCAGGGCTTATTACAAAACTTCTGATTATTTAAGTGACAAAACAGCTTGGGATTGAGTCGCTCTAAATTAACACATTTAAATACAATGTAAATTTATTTAAGAAATATATATTTTAAAAAAGGATTCCTACTGAGTTTTCTGGCAGTGTTTCTCAGTAGCTGCCACGTCATGCACTGCACGGTAGGGTAAAAAAAATTGACGATTCCACACAAATGTAATATTTTAACGGAATAAACGACTTTTGAATTTTGAATTTTTGAATTTTTTATAATTATTGATACGTTATTTTCTTTAAGACGTAGAATAAATGTATATATATAATATCTAGGGACAATGTCACACAGATCATCCTAGCTCCAAACTAAGCAAAGCTTGTACTGTGGGTACCAGGCGACGATATACATACTTATATAGATAGATAAATACTTATATACTACTATACATAGAAAACATCCATAACTCAGAAACAAATGTTCGTGCTCATCACACAAATATTTGCACTTACCGGGATTCGAACCCAGGACCAACAGCTTCGTAGGTAGGAGCACTACCAACTAGGCTACGGTAACCGTAATATCTTCTTTGCCGTATCGTATGTCATATATCTTATCTTACTAATTCTGATAGTATTTATTTTTTTGGGGTTGGTAATAAACGTTTGATAATATCATGTTCTTTCACTGGAATAGGAGTGTACTTGTACCCTTTTTTGGCATTTTGCATTAACGATTTTTATTTCGCACTCTACCTGTCATTATGTCTTTGAAACAGTCATATGATACATTGGCACAATCTAAATAAATAATAAATAAAATCGCATGTACTTTTACTTCAGTGCGCAAAAGAGGTAATAGAGATTCGATAGGTTTAGTTGACATTGCCCAACCTGGGAGGCCGAGAGGCTAGCCCTGATCGCTAAGATCGGACGGGATCTTTAGCCGGCAGCAGTCGTGTATGCTATGGGATATGGGACGCTGTGGTCTCCTTCTGTGAGGCAGTCATGCTCCAGAAGGAGGCCTCCGAGTGGGATCAGGGGCGAGCCTATCGAGGAGGCGTCAGGGCGGCGGCGCCAGCCGATAGGCTAACTCCCCTCGGGGCAGCGGTGGCAGGCTCATAAGCCCTGCTGCTGCTGCCACGTGCGAGCAGCTCCGCGAAGACAGCGACCTGTTTGTAGCACAGTCGCTGTGCCGGACTGGCAGGAGTCGGCAATTAGGGAGGGCACTTTTTGCGGGTGGCATGCGTAGGCATTCCTCCTGCCTTATCAAAAAAAAGGTTAAGTTGACATTCAGCGCATATAGTTGCTATATATATAGTATAATGTGTTTACTTCAAGAAGGTCGCACATTAACACTTCCTTCAAGATTTTACATTTATTTTTATATTATGAAAAATGCTTTCCCATTTAGAATATTAGGAGCATTACCTTGGGAACATCGTTTTAACGGAATGGCGAAACGGCAATGCCTCGTTGCATTCAATATTCTCAATCGTTCGTTATGCTCAGAATTCAATATGGCGCCCGTTGCATGAGCGCTGATTTATCCCCTTGGTGAATGGTCTACTTTTGTTATATCTAAATTGTATTACAGACCTTGTGAGTCTTAAGTATTAGTTTTACTGAAGAGATGAACGAGAATTATACATTTATATATATACTTAAATATTTCTTAATAGATACATATTAAGGAATGCTGAGATGGTTTGGCCATTTAGAAAGGATGAATGAAAGAAGATTGACCAAAGAAATATACCTGGCCTGAGTGAATGGAACAACCGGAAGGGGAAGACCTCGTCGAACATTCTCAGACCAAATCGGACACGTTCTCAAGAAAGGGCAGGTCAGAAGAACCCTAAATAGGCGAGCATGTATGAAGAATATAATGACAGTAATCGAGGCAAAGACGTGTGCAAAGATTGTGACAAATGGAAATCCGTTGTCTCTGCCTACCCCTCTGGGAAACAGGCGTGAGTCTATGTATGTATGTATGTAGATACATATTAAAGATAAATTACACCCACATACCAAAAAATCGTGCGTGTCACACAAAGATTTGATCCTGGGTGAAGGTCGAACCCAAGACATTTCTTAATAACAATAATAATTTTAATGTTGTGTTGAGGTGGGGGGAAGGGTCAGCAACACTTATTAGCTGACTGTTAAAGGCCGGCAACGCTTCCACGACTCCTCTGGTGTTGTAGGCAGCGGTGATCACTAACTATCAGGTGACCCACTTGCTCGTTGTCGATATCGCTTTGGCGGTCACCCTTCTATGGAGAGGCCGTGAACCTAGTTGGTTAACCTCAACGATGTCTTCCGAACCGATGAGAGCAGATTCCAAACTAGGCAGAACCTGTACTATGGCTACCAGAGAACTGATCACATACTGATATATTTCTAAATCTATACATCATCATATCAGCCGAAAGACGTCCACTGCTGGACAAAGGCCTCCCCCAAAGATCTCCGCAATCGCCGGTCTTGCGCTATTCGCATCCAGCAGTTTCATATATACATAGAAATACATATTCTAGATAAATAACACTCAGTCACAGAACAAAAATCGTGCTCATTACACAAAGATTTGTCGTGGGTAGGTACCTAATACCTCTGGTTTAGCAAACAGAATCTCTAACCACTAAACTAATAGGCCATTTTTTTATATTCGAGACTAGTCCCTCCCCCTTATCCACCATTGAAACTCCTGTAAGCCAGGATCAACTATGAAATGACATTGAGCGGTGAGGCTCAGGCATGTCTTGAGGAATCGCTTCAACTGTCTTGGATCCCGCAACGAATTTAATCAGAACGAAATAAGGAGGAGTAAGAAAATGAAAACTAATAGGAAAGTCAAATAGTTACGTTAACAGGACTTAACACACAGATTTTAAGCTATCACACACAAACCCACGCCACAGAGCACCCCTTTTAAAGTTCGTACCTCGTCTCAGAATACTGAAAGACTGATGAAAAAGAGGGCCAGTTTGAAGGGAAATTATGTGAAGAGGTGGACCGCTCGTCTTATTGAAGATCAGTACAGGCTTTTTAATAAAAATATCCTAGGACATTGTTCACACACGGCCATCAGATCCCAAACTAAGCAGAGCTGGAAACCAGATAACTGATATACTATTTTTCTTTTGTAAATACTTACTTATATAGATAATTTATACACAGACTCAGGACAAACAGACAGGTTCATGCACAAAAATATTAGTCCCGGGTGGGAATCGAACCCACGATCTGCGGCGTGAAAGGCCACGCCAACAGGCCCGTCAGTAAAAATATCAATACTTAGTTACAATTTGAGACATTTACACGACTAAATAAACCCTTTTACAGATGAAAAAATTTTCTTTCTATGGCGCGATGCCAGCACACCTCAACTTAATAACCTTTTGAAGAAGAATCCTTTTTAATATAATATGTAGGTACTGTACTTGTGACACACACATTTGGCAACATGCCAGAAAGATCTTGAAAACAATTTTTCTTACTCTTTCCCAGTTTATTCTTGCCAGAATTTATAATTCTGTGGCATTGATGTTAAACTTCATTAAAACAACTGCCTTTAGGAGATCAATTTGTAAAATAACAATATTAGCAGATAGTAGGAGATCAAGATATTTGTACCCTGAGTTGCATGATTAAAAAGATAACTTATTATTGGAGTGATTTTAATAAAATTTTGGTATGGATTTAGCTGACACCCTGGATTAACACAGGCTATTATTTATAAAGTTTAACGCAAGTCAAACCGCGGGGCACAGCTAGTAATTATAAAAAGGATTTAATTCACACTGTCTTTAAAAAGCGCTTGTACATAATCAGAACATGTTTATAGTAATATTTTTGGGAGGAGGAGGAGTTTTGGAGGAAGTCGGCAGACCACAAGCTTGAAATTAATATTTCTTCAGAACTTTTATGGAAGATGTTCTTTGTTTGTGCGCGTCTGCTGTGAAGAGGCAGTGAATTCCACAATTGAACAATACAGTAAAAGGTACGTCGCAGAAGTAAGTAGAACCAATAAGCGGGTAACCGAAGCTTTGCATTATCTGATAATAATAATAATAATATAATAATAATATCCTGGGACATTATTCACACACGGTCATCCGATCCCAAACTAAGCAGAGCTTGTACTATGGAAACCAGTTAACTGATATACTACATATACTATTTTTCTTTTGTAAATACATACTTATATAGATAATTACACCCAGACTCAGGACAAACAGACATGTTCATGCACACAAATATTTGTCCCGGGTGGGAATCAAACCCACGACCTCCGGCGTGAAAGGCAGCGTATTTACCAACCACGCCAACAGGCCCTAATCTACGGTACCTAGAATATTTATCGCATAAGAGCTCTAACCTTATCTTCAGATAATACGAAGCTGTAGTACTGACTGATATATTATAGTTCTTATAAATATGATAGGTCTCAAAACACAATAAGATTTAGGAGAACTTGCATGTATGTCAAAGCCCCCACAATACCAGGATGTGCAGTGCGTGCGTTTTTTTTTTACGCAAAAAGAAACGTACTTGCAGTGCATGTGCATAAGAACTAAATTATATAAGATATGTCTTTTGTTACATTATATGAGAATAGAGGGTTAGAGGCAAATAATGTTTTTACACCAATGAAATCGTCAAGATATGAATATGAATTAAATATGTCAAAATTATGCTTTTAGTAATATTTATTAGACTTACGAGACACATACGTGGTCGCTCACTATGGGCCTTATCAGGCGACTCAAGGTCACCTAAAGAGCAATGGAAAGGGCTATGTTTGGAGTTTCCCTGTGAGATCGAATCAGAAAGGCTGAGATCGGCAGGCGAACCAAATAAACCGTCATAGCCGTAAGAATTGCCAGGCTGAAGTGGCAGTAGGCAGGGCACATAGCTCGTAGAGCCGACAGCCACTGGGGCAGAAAGGTTCTCGAGTAGCGACCACGAACTGGAATACGTAGCGTGGGCAGGCCCCCTACAAGATGGACCGATGATGTTGTGCAGGTCGCTGGAAATCGCTGGATGCGGATAGCGGAAGACCGGCAATTGTGGAGATCTTTGGGGGAGGCCTTTGTTCGGCAGTGGACGTCTTTCGGCTGATATGATGATGATGAATAGATATTAAGACAACTACTCGCTTGCCACAGATATGCATTCTGTCTATAATTTATTGATACTAGAGGAAAATTAAGAAGAGAAGGTTTTACTGCGGTTCTTAGTACTTTCGATGGGATTTTTGACAAAAGTTCAGGATAACTAGTGGATCCTCTTAATAATCATAATGTCAGCCAAAAGACGCTGCGTCTTCCGGTTCGAGGTAGCAACTCAAAAACCTTTCTGCCCCAGTGTCCGCCAGTTCTGCAAGCTATGTGCCCTGACCGCTGTCTCTTCAATTTGGCAATTCTTCGGGCTATATCAGCTACTTCGCTTTGCCTGCGGATTTCAACATTTCTGACCCAATCTTGCCGGGAAACTCCGAGTAAAGCAATGGAGAGGCCATTTGTTCTTTGAGTGTACCTGAGGCGTCTGACAGTGAGCGATTTACCTCCGGGATATAATTTGCCATGGCCAACTTGGAGGACTCTTAATAGACTACGTACCCAGGTTGGTAGATCCAAGGAAAATATGTGCAAATGGGGTTACATTCCCACATCACAAAACATCTGCGAGTGCGGCGTGTAACCCCAAAGTATGGCTCATTTATCTGATTTTCCTTCTTGTCCAGCCTCTTCTTCCCTTCAGGACTTGTATGACGCTTCTGCCGGGGCAATCACCGTTGCTCAATTTTGGCAAGATAACATCTAATTCTTACCATCGACACGATAAGAAGAAGAAGTGAGCGATCACGTCTCTGTTCCGTAAGTAATCACTGCCAACAACATACACTGTAGAATTTGATTAAATTTCGACAGAAATTCGCGATACCTACGCAATCTTCAGACGTAATTTCCGCCGCAACTATCGATTTAAAGGGTCGATCCCCTTCCTATAACCGGGCAGGATAATCCGTGTATCTGTTAATTAAAGTGCTTATCTTAATTGCTTACGTGATGTTGTAGGCGTTTTTAATAGGCAACCGAGTTTAGTTAAATTGGTAGACGGAAGTTGAGGTTAATTAATGAGATACCTACAAATTGAAATTTGCTTTGGAAAACTTTTTCGTTAATTTTATTCAATACTAGCTGTGCCCGCGACTTCGTCCGCGTGTTAATTAGTTTATTTCGTTTTTCTTGTAAAATAAAAGACGTTTTCTAAAATAAAAGTAGCCTAAGTTACTCCTTATTACATCAGCTACCTGCCAATAAAAGTCCCGTCAAAATCGGTCCAGCCATTTCAGAGATTAGCCGGAACAAACGGACAGACAGGCAGACAAAAATTGTAAAAAATGTTATTTACTCCAAAAATGTTATATACACCAAGTATGTACCGTATGTATATTCATATTTATGTAGTAAAAACCGGCTATTTCAATATTACAAACAGACACTCCAATTTTATTTATTTGTATAGATTTTTTTAAGTAAAACTGCTTCAGTTCTTCCTTAGTCTTTGCTGTGTGGTGATGGCGGCGAATATCAGAATTCCATCACCCCATCTCACCCCGTGGGAGAAGCAGAAGTCAACCGCTTACTGCGTAAAAAGCAGCAGCTTTATTCTGAGTACTATGACCAACTTACTGCGATCGCCAACCCGTCTGCCGAGCGCGGCCAAGATGATGATGCGGAGCAGTGTGAGAATCGCCATATAGAACACAACAAGTGTTACTAAAATCGTGGTAAGAGAAAAAATTCTCAGATTAATCCGGAAGTCTGAGAGTTGGCGGTGTTACACCCCCATGCTTCGAAGAGCACGTAAAGCCGTCAGTTCTGTACCTGAAAACTCTTCGGTCGAGTCGCTAGTCTGCTTGTCTAGTAATGGAAAAGAAACCCCTGTGTTTGTGCACACACTTGTGCACAATAATGTGTCACGCATATGGCTAGTCTTCATTGAGACTGGTCACTGTGGCCGAAAATCGACTAAGGAAGCATTATTATTACTATTAGCCTCTATTTACAATAATTCTACTATATTAATATATTCTCATGCCTGTGGTTACCCTATAACAGTTCACTGTTATATTTATAAAAGTTAATTACTTTGCACAGAGCTACAAATTCTTTAGACTAACCATATTTCATTTTAGACTTAATTAAACAAATACTGAGCTGCGCCGTTTTAATAACGAACTACGCTACTAGGAATTAATTCTACAAGCATATTAAATATTAAGTAAAACTGACTATGTTTCTGTCCTATCAGTACCTATTTCCACTTAGAAAATTAAGTTGTTTCGAAATATACAGCGAGAAATGTGACGGTCACCGTAGCCTAGTTGGTAGTGCTCCTGCCTACGAAGCTGGTGGTCCTGGGTTCGAATCCCGGTAAGTGCAAATATTTGTGTGATGAGCACGAACATTTGTTTCTGAGTCATGGATGTTCTCTAGGTATTTAAGTATTTATCTATCTATATAAGTATGTATATTGTCTCCTGGTACCCATAGTACAAGCTTTGCTTAGTTTGGGGATAGGATGATCTGTGTGACATAGTCCCTAGATATCTATTGAAAAAACTATATGTAGAATGATATGGGAAGAATAACATGCCATTAAAATTTAAGTTAGTGTATATAACGGAGAAACGAGGGTATCGTTGTCTTTAGTCATGATGACGTCAGCAAGACTGACGTCACTATTATCTGCACGTTGGTTATCCACTGAAGGTTGTTTACTCATGGCGATAGTAAAACCCGAAATATGTTTCGTGAAGTTTTATTCCATAACAATCTTCGATACAAGGTGATCCGCACGGTCCGACGGCTCGAGCGAAAGTGATTTGTACTCTTTTTTTTTTTTTTTTTTTTTTTTTTTTTTTTTTTTGTATGACGCTACAGTTAGCCTAGGAGGCTTTCACTGCTTCACCGGACTATAGAGGCGAGCAGAGGGCTCGAGCCGTCTAGAAATTAAGTAACCCGCGCCGGAGGGCACCCCCTGTGGGGTTCGAACCTCGACTCTGGGCGATTACTGGCGGGGAGAGGGCAGAGATCATCATTTTAGGGAGTTTAGTGCAACTTTCGCTCTACGTTAATGACATGACGCGGCCCCCCGTCCGCGTTGAGGGGGGCTTTTTATCGGTACGATATTGATTTGTACTCGACACGTCGGCCGTATTTATACGAAATGTGCGGCGACAAACATGTTACGTATTTTCTTTGTTCGATGAACGAATGTAAATTAAACTATTGAAATCATCAATTGTACAAATGTTAAGATGGTTTATAAATCGTAACTTGATTTTTAACACTAAATTCATTAAGTTTAACTAACTATTTAAGAGTAATTTAAACAAAGACTTAAAACTACTCCTATGACGCATTTGTTTTTGGTTAATTAATGTTGTTGCGCCGATATATATAAAATTAAAAAAATTAAGACACTGAGCAGCTGGCGAGCGCAGAAGGTTGTCAACCAGTAGCTTAACTTAAGCGACTTATACCTCAGGGCACCCTTATGGGGTTCGCTATTCATTCAGGGGGCCGCTGAAGTAAAAAGATGGAATTATAAATGAAGGTCTGATCACTTGCACGGGATTACCAACACGATCCTCGCCGCTGAGGAACCTACTCTAGCTAATCTGCGGCTTTCTCTTGCTACCAAGGTGGACAGAAACTCCAGGCTTCCTGTTTTCGTCTTCTTTTGCATTATTTTGACGATTTTTGTTTGTATATATTTTACATTGTGATTGGCTGGTATGGGGGCACGCACAGAACTATTGTCAATATTCATGAAAATAATTGTGAGGTAATAAACAATAACATTCAATTTCACTCAATCAATTAGAATAACCTCTTAGAAGATGAACAAACGGTGGGTGCATCGGCGCACATTTATCACACGAAATCTACCAGAGTGACGACTCAATAAAAAAATTATTGGATGCTCTATAAGCTTTTTTTTATGACAAGCCCTCTCTAGGTTATCTAAGCTCTGTCGCGGTGTACTTTACAAATATATTATAGACGGAGACAAATCGCATCCAGGGGCTCCACCGGCTAAATCGCCGAACGTCGATTTCTTAAATGGCGTTCAAATAAATAAAGGTTAAAAATGACTGTTTATTGTTAAATTAAAATAAAATAAACAAATAAAACTGCGATTTTAAAAGTCGTATTACTATTACTTACGGTCCATTTCAATTGATTTTGACTGTACAGGGTTAATATGAAAATAATTTCCGTAGTTTTAATTATCTTGGAACAAAAAAATACCTATATTAAAAATGATATAAATCGATTCAGTAAACGATTCTGAACAAACTATTTTCAGGGTGTGCGTTATTTAAGTTACATGTTGTATAAGCTCCAGTTACTTGTGAGTCTGCACTATAAACATGTCCATTTACTCTATTCAATTTGCCGTAATGCGCGGAGCATTGCACTCATTTTCGCTAAAAGCTTTGTTTATATCTACATGTCAGAGCTAACCTTGTTAGTTATAGAAATACTCGCTGTGTATCCCTAGTATTTTATGTAACTAGTATTTTATTAGGTTACACAACATGTTACAAAAGTAATCTTATATACTTAATGAAACTGAACCACATGGCCAGCTCACTCACCGGTCCGTAATTGCCCAGATGATTGTAATAAGTTCTAAAATAATTGATTATAATTAATCATTCTGAGTACTACGACCATCATACTGCGATTGCCAACCCGTCTGCCAAGCGTGGCAATTATGGCATATCCTACTAAGATGATTTTTGGGAGAGGCTTTTGCCCAGCAGTGAACTTCTTACAGCTGTTACGATGATGAAAAAAATATTTATTTTAAAAGATATTGAATAAATATAGTTACATTATTAAAGATATAGAATAAATATAGTCAAGTTAATATTGTTTAAATAAAAATGGTATATTCAACATGGTTTTCTGAGGCTAATGAGCTCAGGAAAAAATACACAGGCAATAATTTGAGTGTACTGCGTGAGCTTGACAAATGAATCTGCGATTAACGTTTATGCGAAAAAACATTGAGGTTGCGGAATGAACTCCCTATTACGGTGTTCCCAAGAGACTACAGCATGGGGCCCTTCAAAAAGGGAGTTGTAAGGTTTCTAAAGGGTCGGCAACGCGCTAATGATGCCCCTGGTGTTGCAAGCGTTCATAGGCTACGGTGACCACTTACCATCAGGTGGGCCGTGTGCTTGTTTGCCAACTAAGTTGTATAAAAAAACTGTATTGCGACTCACCATAGTTCGAATGCACGCTAGTGAGACACACTGAATACACCTCGTAAAAAGCGATTGGCTTTTAGACACTTCGGGGTACGGGATTAGCTCGCGCATTCACCGCAGCCTGGACAGGTGCTGGCCCACTTGTCAGTGAGCCCCGCTTCCATTAAGAGCATCCGTGCCCCCCTCCTTAAAAGAGGGGCGCGCGGAATACAGCGCGCTACCTTCTCGGGCCTATTCTGGTCGGAGGGTGGACTGCCCCAAGTGCACCGTCCGCAGGTCACTCCTCATGGAGGCCGGAGATTGGAGATATGCACCCTCCATCGCCTGGTTCTCCAAGCGCGGCATGAGCGGGAAGACAGTGCCTCCCATTCTCGCTCCACCACCTCTTTTGCAACCATCACCTCCTCGCAAAAAGTGGCGACGATATTCCAGGCACTCTCGCTTGCAACCATGAATTCGGTCATCGTTGCAAGCGTGATGTCATCCGCACCCATTGCAGCCCCGAGAACACGGCGCTGTGTCTCCCAAGCTGGGCATTCCACTAATGTATGAGGCGTCGTATCAAC
Organism: Pseudoips prasinana; assembly: GCA_951640165.1. NCBI lineage: Eukaryota > Metazoa > Arthropoda > Insecta > Lepidoptera > Nolidae > Pseudoips > Pseudoips prasinana. The sequence continues at coordinate 6,408,153 of OX621259.1, read as the reverse complement.
GGGGCTACCACAATGGCGTTGTTTTGTCATGTTCTAACCTAACCGAACTGAACCAAACCTAAATGTATTGACCGTTTAGTGAGATGTCGATCTTCAGTTTGTTGCACAAGCGTGCATTCGAACTATGGTGAGTCGCAATACAGTTTTGTCGCATAACCATTAATCGCACATCCATTTTTTGAGTTCACGTAGTACTTCAATAATTTACGGTTCGGAGTGTGATACTAGGTATAAGTACCTCGTCGAACTAATAGTAGGTACTTATGTAAAAAGGTTTACCGCAAATTGCTTGTAACCTCTATGTATTGTGGATTTATTTATGACTATTTAACAAACCCGGATGTATGTTAAGTAGCTTTTAGTCGGTGAATACAGGTTTTGTACCCGGACCCTTTTTATCAGCGCTTTTATTGCTAAGCTAGCATTCATCCGAACCTTTTACGTGGCCATGTTTATGGAAACATGATTAAGAACGAAAAGGGATGATAAGGCTATTTCTTTATTAACTTTTGAAGTTAATACAGAGATAACCATATTATCTGTATGTGGTGTACTGTGTTGAAACTGTTGAATACGAAATACTGACCTAAGAGAGCGTAGTGGTGTGAAAAAGGATGTAGTTACAAAGATTGAAAAAGGTGTACAGAGATGGTTTGGGCGTTTAGAAAGGATGAATAGAAGAAAACAAAAGAAGGCTATCTGGCCTGTATGAATGCTACAACCGGAAGGGGAAGACCTCGTAGAACATTCTCTGACCAAATTGAAGACGTATGACCTTACTGTCAGAGTTGTTTAAGCGGCCCAGTTGGCCTCTGACATGGTTTAACGGCTGTTGTCTAATTAATACAACCGGGACTGACAGCTTAACGTGCCCTTCGAAGCACGGAGTCGCTTATAAATAAAAATCACTTTGGTGGTCACCCATCTATGGACTGACCGCGAGTCTAGTTGACGATGACAGGTGATGACTGGATTGGTTCGCTGGGATATACAATGTTGCGTTTTAAAAAAAATGAGAAGTTCAAAAGTGTGTTACAAAGGAACTCAAAGCGTTCTTTGTGAATAAAGGAGTTGCAGGGTTGAGAATAAAAATGTGAGGAATAAAAGGAGATCTATAAGGAACGTAGATAGTGGAAATCTTTGCCAACCTCTCAGTAATAAGGCGGGACTCGAGTATGTATAATCCTGTAGTAGAATTTTTGTAACGGCGCCCCAGCGGCAGGACTTAACGGAATCTGGGTGGGTATAACAAGTTGTAATAAACAAAGTTGCTACCCTTGCCAGGGGTTTGGTACGTTTAACCAAAAGAGGGGCACCGGAGCCACATACCCGCGTTCCCGGGGCTCCCCCATCAGGCGCCAAGAGAAGTCCACGGTAGGTTAGGTTTACTCGCAGACGTGTGAGAAACAGTCCCAATTTTAGAGAAGTTCATGAGGAGACTGATTAATTGAGATGTCGAACTCCTATGACATATTAGACTTCTAATATTTTATTTATATTACTCACACTAGATCTTTTATTAGCTTTGTTACTTACCCAATACTGGATCAATTATATATTTACAACAATTATTTTATTTTATTTAGTCGGTGCAAGTCCGATATTACCATCCGCAGACACTTTTTGCGGGTGGTATGAAAAAAAACCAACAGACACAGACGTCGACAGTTGACACCCAATCTGAGTTTCATTTATAAGTACGTACGCCATTCACTTATAATAATATCCAGAGACATTATTCACACACGCGGCCATCTGATCCCAAACTAAGCAGAGCTTGTACTATGGAAACCAGATTGTTAAAATACTACATATTATTAAACTACTTTAATTTTTTTTATATACTGTGGACACGGGTCTCATCGCGATAAATATTTAGGTAAATCATACTTTTATTTTGTAAATACATACTTATATAGATACACACATACACAGGACAAACAGTCATGTTCATGCACAGAAATATCTGTCCTGGGTGGTAATCGAACCCACGACCTGCGGCGTGAAAGGCAAGCATTTACCAACCATATATGACTAATATATATAAGTATATATATTAGTCTATTCTAGTTTGTATTTATGTATTGTATATAATTATACATATTATATATTTTTTACAAGGATAATCCACACAAGACGTTTTTAAAGTGCACCTACCTTGTTTTTCTCTGCATCACCCCAAGGTTGACTGGTAGAGAATGCCTACGGCATTAAGTCCGCCTGTGTACTTCCATGTGCAAAAAGTTTTAAAATAAAATAAATAAACCATGCCCGTCATTAATATATTCCTGTTTTAAATTACCCTAAATCAAGAGAATAAACTGTCTTTTTCGCCTTAATTTTATGTAACATACTCAGATTTACCTGAATACCTTCCTTCCTAACAAACGAAACCTTAACGTGGGCATTCTTCTAATAGTAACCATTCAGCTATATTAATGATACTACACCCCACTAACGGCAACATTAAGGAACCTTAACAACATCAATATAAGAACTATATTAGTATAACTCTCTCCAAAAAAGTTACGATAAACCTGCTGCCGATTTTACTAGCAGCACATTGAGTGTAATAATATGGAATCTTAATGCGAAGGTGAGAAGGATACTTTTGGCGTAGTTTTAAGGAAATGTTGGCGATTGATGTGCTTTCGTTGCGTACCTATTTTACTGCTGAAACGTCATAAAATTAGATGGCACTGTTGACCTTTTTACTGGAAAGGGCCCGTTTATTTTTACGGGTATCAGTGAATAATGACCCACCCGCAATGTGCTGTTAATTTTGGATTATCTTATCGATATAGGCATCAGAATATTATAAGCATTAATAAATTGTAGGTTGTTTGATACCGATTATAATAGTAATTTACGTAAACCATAATAATAACATTTTATTCGTACCTTAATATAGACAGAACCATTCGACAATATGTAGTAAAAATATAGCTAAAATTCAAAATTTTGATAATTTATCCTACACATGAACCTTGACAATAACTTAATTTAAGTTAGTTAAATATCGTTGCTGTTGTAAAATAAATCTTATAAATTGTAAATTATTTCCTACAATCCGTGTACCTAAATATCTATATGTACCTAGAAATAATTATAAATTAATTATATATTACAACGAATATGTTCTGACTATGTACAAGCGCTTTTTTGAAGTCTACGTGAATAAAAACCTTTTTTATTTTATTTTATTTTATAAAATGATAACTGTGCTTTGGGTTTGAATTTTGCCTAGAATAATTTGTTTCCTCTAGTCAAAAAAGCTAAGTTGTGTGGAGAAGTGAAGAGTGCTAATAATTTAACAGACACACCCACGTTTTTATTCAGTTGCTCTCACTGGCCCAGAAGTGATCGGCGAGGTTATGCACCTAGATAAGTGGTCAGCCTTTAGATGGGTAACCGCCTAAGTGGTTTAATTTCTGAGCGTTTCCGTGCTTCGGTGGGCACGTTCAGCTGTCGGTCCCAGTTTAAGTCATTAAGCCATGTCAGAGGCCTACTGGGCGGCTTGTCTAACTCTGACACTAGGAAAATTGCCCATGCGACGAAGAAGAAGAAAATATTTGAGTAAATATTTGCAAATGTTTTTTTTTTTTTTTTTTTTTTTTTGTTTTTATAATAATATCTAGGGACAGTGTCACACAGATCTTCCTAGCCCCAAACTAAGCAAAGCTTGTACTATGGGTACCGGGCGACGATATACATACTTATATAGATAGATAAATACTTAAATACATAGAAAACATCCATGACTCAGAAACAAATATTCATGCTCATCACACAAATATTTGCACTTACCGGGATTCGAACACAGGACCACCAGCTTCGTAGGCACTACCAACTAGGCTACGGAGATCGTCAATGTCGTCGTGTATTTAAGAGGCCTATTACAGTCCACTAGCGCCGCCAATCGATAAAATGTTATAACTCGTAAATAGAATCAAAAATACAAAATATGTTCTATTATTACTGTGGAAAAGGCAATAACGTAATTGTATAACACCTTATCAACACTTGAAATATAGCTGTTTAACTAAATCGTGCATTCAAAACATAAACGGCCGTTTTTGTAACAAATGCATGATTTAGCTAAACAGCTATATTTCAAGTGTTGACGCTGTGTAATAAAATTACGTTGTTGCCTTTTCTACAGTAATAATAGACCACATTTTGTATTTTTGATTCTATTTACGAGTTATGACATTTTTTTCGATTGGCGGCGCTAGTGGACTGTAAAAGGCCCCTTAAGTAATAGAGTTTTAAAGTAGCGTTCATTCCTTGAACCGTTTAGTGTCGCGGTACCCCGACACAAAACTGTTCAGCGAATGAACTCTATACTGTTTTTCAATTAGTTTGTTCGTTTTGACTGGCCTGGTCTAATGGTTGCTAAGCCAGAGTTCGTGACTTCGATCCGTTCCTAAGACAAATCTTTGTATGATAAGCAACGATTATTTGTTTTGTGTTTGAGTGTAATTTATCTTTAATATATATTATACTAGCGGCCCGGTACGTGCTTCGCTACGTATAAGGCATAGTAATAAAAAAAATATTATTAAGTTCATTTATTCAAACAAAAAAATTATTTGAAATTGCTAAAAGATGTTGATTTTACAGTTTTTCAAGACTTTTTTTTATTTTCTCGACATACAAATCTTTCCTGGACTTCCACAAATAATTCAAGACCATAATTAGCCAAATCGGTAAAGGCGTTGTTGAGTTATAACATTACAACGAAAAGTGGCATTGATTTTTATATAGATGTTTAATCTGTCAGCTGCCCCAAGACATTTATTTATTTATCATTTACCTATCCCACTACTCAGATCTATAACACAATGACTGACTGAGGGACTAAGTCGCACCAAAATGTCCTTGCATCATCATCATCATATCATCCGAAAGTCGTCTACTGCTGGTCAAAGGCCCCCAAGGATCTCCACAATGGCCGGTCTATTTTGTCCGTATCCAGCGGCTTCCCGCGACCCTTGCAAGATCATAGGTTCACCTTGTAGGGAGCCCACGCTGCGTCTTCGACCACGGTTCGTAGTCGCCACTCGTAAACCTTTCTGTCCCAGCGGCCGTCGGTTCTACGAGCTATGTGCCCCGCCCACTGGCACATCAGCTAGGAAATTCTTTGCGCTAGATCGACTACTTGGGTTCGCCTGCGGATTTCGACGTTCCAAATTACCTCACTTCCAGCTCATTATTGATTCGTTTGCCCAGCTACGCGTTGAAGTCGCCCATGACCACAGTGAAATAAGAGTTTGAGGTAAGTATGGCTCTGGAGATGTCCTCATACATGACCTCGTCTGCAGCGTCGGAGTATGTCGAAGTGGGTGCGTATACCTGTATAACCTTCAACGAATACCGCTTGGTGATTCTGAGTATAAGGTACCCACGCAACCCTCGCCGATACACTCTCGATTTTCACTAGGTTGTTCACGAGGGACTTGTGGAATATGAACCTGACCACCTTGGGATAGTTGGTCACCCTCCCGGTTATAGAGCAGGTTTCCGTATTTCAGTATTATCGCGTCCTTCCTCTCTTTTCGGACTTCAGACAATCCAACAATATCCCAATGTAACCTGCTCAGTTCTTCCTAAAGTTTGGTTATCTTCTCGTCGGACCGCAGTGGGTTATACTCGTACTTTGCCAGGGCCAGAGGTATTTGTGACGCGGAATCTGCCGAAGTTTCTTAGCACCCCCTGCCCTGCCGTAATCATGGCTGTTGCCACGGCTTGGAATAGCAGGGCTTTAATTGTGTCTTTCATTTGAGGGGATTTGCCATAATCACCACGCTTGACAGACGGGTTGGCGATCGAAGTAAGATGAACATGATACTCAGGAGAACACTACTGCTCATTCTCTGGTATATATATATTCTATCGGGACAACATCTACGGGATGAGAAGGGGTGGCGATATTCTTCATGGCCGCCAGCCACACAGTCAACGGTAAAATAATTACCTTAATGTTTTTTCAAATTTGATTCAAATGTATTATTTTGATGTTGCGAATAGTCTTTAATACAATTGTTTTCTCGGAATCTCTGTTGAATTTTCCAATCTTCTGTATAAAGATCCTAATTTTATTTTTAATTTAAGTTTTAATATAAACGGGCACGTAATTTGTGTTACAGAAAGAAGTTCACCAAAATAGTTTTCCAATTTAAAAGTAAGTCCTAAACTAAAATATACAATTTATTTACAAAATGTCTACAACTTAAAGGACGAAGGCCGCTCTAATAAAACCTATTTTTATCTAGTTTCTTTAGCTTTTTAAATGGTGATGAGGCTATTTCGTAGTTTTATTTCTTTGGTATTTATTTTAGCTAAATTAACTGTCCGAATTCTTTATCACTTTTTAATAAAGATAAAAGGTTTAGAAACTCTTAAACTATACAGTAAATATTTCTAAACTCTTATCCCTAACAAGCACAGGGCATGTCAATCTAATTACCATTTGCACAAATGGGGTCTCAGAAAATCACCAACCTGTGAATATGGCGTCCAAACCCCACAACATATCAATCTATGGATTTCCAGATAGCCTGGAAGAAATAAACCGGTTTTCTCTAGAAGCTCAAAAATTCAAAGCCCAAAATGGAGCCTGCTGCTGTTACAGTTTAACATAGTTCATGCGCACAAATATTTGTCCTAGGTGGGAATCGAATCCACGAACACGTATTTACCAACCACATCAACCGGCTTGTCATAACCTAGATACCTTACACGTACCAGTATTAACCTATTAGATCTACTGCCAACAAAGGCAATATGATTTAAAGACGTTGCAGGAGACTTTGAATTTAAATATTAATAGTTGTGCCCCGCGGTTTTACCCCCATTAAACTTTATAAATTGTAGCCTATGCGTTAATTCGGGTTGTTAGCTAACTCCATACCAAATTGTATTAAAATCGCTACAGCAGTTTAGTCGTGAAGAAGTAACAAATATACACGCACTCACAAACTTTTGCCTTTATAATATTAGTGTGATAGCTATAACCGGGCTTAGTCCGCGTGTTAATTAGTTTATTGAGTTTAAGATTTCAGCAGAATATTAGAAGCCATAGCCATATTTTACTTGCATTTCATACCCACCCAGGATAGATATTTGTGTACATGAACATGTCTATTTGTCCTGAGTCTGGGTCTAATCCTACTACCTACTAATATTATTAATGCGAAACTTGGTGAGTATGGATATACAGACGTATGGATGTATGTTACTCTTTCCTGCAAAAACTACCGAACGGATTTTGATGAAACTTTGTAGAAGTATAGCTTATATATCCGAATAGGCTATAATTTATAAAGTTTATCGCGGGTAAAACTGCGGGGTCCAACAGCTAGTTATCTATATAAGTATGTATTTACAAAAGAAAAGTAGTATACGTATATTAGTTACGCGGTTCACATAGTACAAGCTCTTTGGGCCGTGTGTGAATCATATCCCAGGATATTATTGTTGGAAAGAAGTTCCTTATCGCGCGTTGTGAAAGGGTAAACGGAAAGTGTGCATCACCTGGAAAGCTAGACGGAAAAATTCTTACGAAAAGTTGTCACGACACTTTTAGCAGTTGTGCGGCGTGCGCATGTTTCTCTGTCTGTCTCTCTCTCTCTCACTCTCTCTCTTATAGAAAGCAAGCCAGATATTTTCATTTCTATTTCGCATTGAACAGTGTGGTGTCGCGATGATTATTTTTGTTGAGTCACAGGTTTTTTGTACATAATAAATAATAAGAAATAACTTCGTTCCATCCGGGTGTCCCTTGACACCTCTCATGTTTTTATTATATTCTATGATAATGATCTCTATACTAATTTTAGAACTGACAATATTGCAATACAATTTGTGTAATAACTATAATTGAGGATGATCAATTAGCGTCACTGCCGGAAACCGTACAGTAGCGTAATATACTTTCTTTTCTAGGATGGCAAATAGCAGTTAAATTAAAATTTCCAACTCAATAAAGTTGTCCACGTTCCGTCAATATATTCATTCATTCAAACAGCAAGATGTCTACAAAAATAAATGGTGTCTTATAAGAATAGAACAATTTACTAATGGTATAAGATGCCAGTTTTTCCGCAACCGTGTTGTACACAACACGGTTGCGGAAAACGTAATTGATAAATTTAACGAATAGTGTATCCGAGATTCATTCGGCTAAATACATGTATGTATTTAGCCGAATGAATCTCGGATACACTATTCGTTAAATTTATTAATTACATTTACCAAAATCATGTCTTTAAACAATCATATCCGCATCCACGTGTGTCATTTTTAATAACAATTTTATCGATCAAGTTAAACTTACAAACGAATTTATTGTTGCCAATTTATTTATTTATTTTAACGACATAGTTATGTGTAATGTAATGTCTCTGCATTTAAACGTATTTTTCTAAACTTAAAGTTTAAGTTAAAGTCTTATTATTTTAACATTTAACGCAAGTAAAAACGCGGACAGGTCATTTTAACTTCACCTTAGGTATTTGCCGCAATAAAATTTTTCTTCTTTGTAAGAATAACACATGCAGCGCTATACATTTATTTTATTTCCAATATCACTGAATATTTTTGGGCCAACCCGGTATTTGAACCCAGGACTTAATTATCTGCACGTGAACAAGCTGCCGTAAGCTAGGCAATTATACCTATTGTATTATTATCTTCTCTTTGTTAATCTGAAGAGGCGCTTTATATCAAATTATATTTGAATCAAAGTTCTGAGTATTATGAATGTAATCCACCTACAGCCCCAAGAGGTCATTAACCCGCACCCTTTTCATCCCTAATTGTACTATCACTTAATTTACATGACCTTCCCAAATTTGATTAACCATCATTAAAGTTATACCGTTTTCAGAATTCTATTAAAGAGAATTACCCCGCATTAGTACGAATGAATGATTCCTCTCACCGGTCTGCAAGCGATCGGTGAGGTTAAGCAACTAGGCTCGCGGTTAGTCCATAGATGGGTGATCCCTATAGTAGTTTAATTTCAGAGCGTCTCCGTGCTTCGGAGGGGACGTTAAGGGCTGGCATTGTCACGAAAGTCAATTATTAAATGTATAAACATTTAATAATTGACTTTCGTGACAATGCCAGCCCAAACACGTCCCCATCTGAACAAAGAACACTGAACACTTTATCACTCAAATAAATAATTATTTGAGTGATGAAGTGTTCAGTTTATTTTCGTTGTTTTTTGTATGCGGCAATTTTGCGACGGCATCCATGCATGGCTGTTTCGAGAAAGAATCTGTTTCCTGCTTTTTAGTGATGCCTATACTTGTTTAATGAGTCTCGTCTCGGAAAAATTATACGTATTCTGTGAAAAGTATATTTAATTATATGTGTCATTAGTGTCGTGTGTACCGACAGTTTCGTAAAGGAAAATGAAAAATATCAAGACCATGCGAGGGTAGATACCGAAACCCGAGTTTCACGGAGACGACGCTGCCGAGCCACACCAGTCGACCCCTGACCACGGCTGGTGCAATCCATGTCAAAACGTCGGGTAACCAAGGTAATGATTTACCTAAATCTTTATCGCGATGAGACCCGTGTCCACAGTATATAAAATTATATGTACTCACTTGATAGAATAAGCGAAAGCCATTACAGCGTCGGACACGAACTGCAGCTGCCGCTCGAACTCTGTGTTGTTGTCTGTGAGCTTCTCCAGGCCAGAGCATACCCTGGTGTATTGTCCGTTGTATGGGGTGCGTGGACTGCCGGGGTAGCGGCATTGGAAATGATCTTCCCAAAACTCTGTGGAAGAAATTCTTTATTAGTGTGCATTAAACCAGTAGTAGCTATAGCAGTGGGGCATGTAGCTCGTAGAACCGACGGCCGTTGGGGCAGAAAGGTTCTCCAGTGGCGACCACAAACCGGAAGACGCATCGTGGGCAGGCCCCCTACAAGATGGACCGATGATCCTGTGCGGGTCGCTAGAATCTGCTGGTTGCGAATAGCGCAAGAACGGCAATTGTGGAGTAGTCCAGGCGCTAGAGGTAGTTTGAGTATGCAAAATCCGAGTGACGGCAACTATGACCGGATTCTTATACCTGAGACCCTAAATAATGACAAAACACATCTTGCCGCCGGGTGTTCTGGTCCCTTCCCGCTCCCTTCACATCCCCTCTCCGCCCATACAGCAATCATAGCGCGCGTACGCGTTTAGTTTGTTTTTACATCTATTGACGTAAAGACGTTGCTTTGTTGAGTCGTGTTTTATATATACATATAAAAAAATAGTATTTTTGTAAATTCTTAGTGCCTGTTAAGAGTGTACTGTGTTGAAAAACGTTAGAAATGTCGTTAGAAGTGGTTAATTTGAAAAGAAAAAAAACCTAACGAACAATTTTGTTTAATTTGAATCAATTTTGCGATAATTCAAGTGATTTAGTGAAAAACCCAAGGCCAGGGACGCTGCTTAATATTAAAGAAGCAGCAAATAGAAGAAAAGACAGCATTAGTGAGAAGTTTTCAAAACTATATGATCCAGACTCCACAAAACAAGAATTTTCATGGCACCAAGACTGTTTAGCCACTTATATTAGTGAGGAGAAAATACGAGAAATTGCGTTGTGTAAAGAAGAAGAAGTGTCTGCTTCAACTTCCAAAGCAAACGTGGAGGAGTTTACTCCAAAATCTCGTTCGTCATTGAGGGCACCGCCAGCGTTGAAAAAATCGTTGAAATGCATATTTTGTAAGAAGGTAACGAGAAACAAAGATAAGCAGCTACATTTATGTTCCGAAATTGCAGCAGCGGAAAAAAAATTTAGTACTGCACGTATAAAAGAAGACCATGTTTTCACTGAACTTAGTACTTGTCAACGGCCTCAAGATTTATTTGCTATCGAAGTGAGGTATCACAAACATTGTTACCTTGATTATTTAAGATTACCGAGAAGTTCTCAGATGCCAGCTGGTCGACCTTCAAATCAGATCCCGAAAGAAATACTTATGGATGCATTTGACAAACTAATCGATGACATTAAAGACCACTTACCAACACATTCTTTTGAAGTGCGCTTCTTAGCTGAACGACTCGCTGTACTCACAAACATTGAAGGTGCAGTGATCGAAAATCGTGTAGTGAAATCACTACTTATTGATAAATTTGGTGAAAAAATATTATTTTCTTACCCGGCTGATCGATCAAAATCATCATTAGCGTTTATGGGAAATATTCCATTGACGGAAATAATAGAACATGTTCGGAGCATGAATTCAAAAATATCATCATTGAGACTGCGAAAGCATTACGTCAAGAATTATTTAAAACAGAAATAATACCTAGTGGATATTTACGTGATGAAAATTTGGTTCAAAAATTATCTAACTAACGCTCATAATAAATTGCAACTCGTTCGATTTCTTTGCGCTAATGCTCCAAAATATGCACAAGTAAAAGAAGACTGCGAGATGTATATTTGTGGAGGATTCGATGATCCAACTAAATGTTTAAAGTTGCAAGGTTCTTCAATTTGTGAGGAACTTGAATTACAATCAAACCATTTAGAAGCTGATTCAAGAATGTTCGTCCACATATTTCACGCAGTAAGGATTCAATCTTCTCATATTATCATAATTAGCGCTGATACAGATGTATTCGTCTTGGCAGTTTATTTCTGGAAATACTTAGCAAATATTGGGTGTCTCGGTGTATGGTTTGACGGTTCTCACACAAAGAAATGTTTTCTAGGATGCCATTTGGCTGCTGAATCACTGAGTGAGAACATATGCAATATTTTGCCAGCATTACATGCTGTAAGTGGTTGCGACACTACTAGTAGATTTGGTAGTAAAATGCAATGGTTAAAAGCTGCGTCTGAAGATTTTGTACAAACAACTCTCATGCCTTTGGGAAACCTTGACCTAAATGATCAGCAATTCAAACAGTTAGAAGCAGTTTGCACATATTTATTTTCGAAGAAAAAATTATCTGCTGATGAACTCAGATTTATACTGATATCTCAAAATATAGGTTTCAATTTCAATTTGATGAGAGTGATATGCACTTCAGATGCTTTGCATTTGCATTTATTAAGGGCTACAGTACAAACATTTATATGGAAAAATGCTCATCAAACACAATTACCACCCATTGATTATTGTTCATTTGGTTACGAAAAGCTCAACGGTGACTTACGTCCACGACAAATGACGAAGCCGTCTTTACCAGAGTCATTAATTCCACTATGTAAATGTACTGCAAATTGTCGCACATTGTCTTGTAATTGCAAAAAATCAGAATTGTTTTGTATTTCATTATGTAAATGCATCAATAACAAATGTCAAAATATAAATGAGTAATTTTTTACCTACTTTAAATACATTTATGCTTGAATTCGCTAGTTTTTCATATGTAACTTTAATTTTTTTATTAATAAAAAAAATATTACTTTCATTTTTGTTATTTTCTTATTATTTAAGAATCCATCCTGAGTTTTACCATTAGGAAAAACTATAAATCATTACGAAATAATCATTAAAATGATTTTATATCATGTACTCAATTCATTCCCTTTACGAATAAGAGAAGAGGGAGTAAAAAAAATTGACCGGCAAGATCCACATTATTATTCTTTAACCTTTTCTTCACTTAAATCCGTTGGCGAAATTCGGCACTCACATTATGCATACTCACTTACCTCTAGCGCCCGGTCTAGAGATCTTTGGGGGAGGACTTTGTCCAGCAGTGGAAGTCATTCAGCTGATATGGTGATGTGCATTAAACCTGGAGGAGATATATGTATACTTTCATTTGGCTCATTTTCATACTTTGCTGTTACTGCTGCTATAAGAATAAATCGAAAGATCACCACCTGCCTTAAAACTCTAGAACCAGTAACTAATATGGTTTGAAGATTTAAAAAAGTAGTTTCAAATATGAACAAAAACGACATCTTATCTTATCGTATGGGCAGTGGTTACCCTAGTGCCAGAGTTGTCCAAGCCACCCAGTAGGCGTCTGACATGGATTAACGTCTGTTGTCTAATGACTACAACCGGGATTGACAGCTTAACGTGCCCTCCGAAGCACGAAGACGCTCAGAAATTAACCCACTTTGGTGGTCGTGAGCCTAGTTGCTTTACCTCGACGATTGCTAACGCACCGGTGCAAGCATCTAGCTGTGACAAAAACGGCTAACATGTTTCTGATATCAACTGAAACTAAAACTGAAATGCTGCATACAAATTTGCAACTACTGTTAAACTCAAAAATTGTGGGAACGAACATTGAAGAATAGGATATTACATCATGAGAAGTTTTAACTGAAAACTTGTAACTATAAAACTGTAAAATGAACAAAAGGATATTTTACCATGAGAAGTTTTAATTGAAAACCCTATTTAGTTTCTAATCGTGATCAACATGTGAGCCAAAAGACGCGCGCTGCTAGACAAAGATATCCACAGTTGCCAGTTTAGCGCTACCCGCAACCAGAGATTTCCAGTGACCCTCACAAGATCATGAGTCCATCTTGTAAGGGCCCTGCCCACGCTAAAGTTTCTAATACTAAACTGTAACTACATACCTCAAAAATGGCGAAAACAAAGAATCAAAAATATGATATTTTACCACCCAAAGTTTCAACTGAAAACCAGATTTAGTTGCTAATACTAATAATAATAGCTCAAATATGCGAAAACAAATAACCAAGAATAGGATATTTTATCAACCAAAACCAAAAAAAATCCACATTTTGTTTTGATACTAAACTGTAACTACGTACCTCAAAAATTGCAAAAACAAATGATGAAGAATAGGATATTTTATCAACAAAAGTTTCAACTGTAAACCACATTTAGTTCTAAGTTCTAATACTACTACAAAGCTCAAATTTGAGAAAACAAACAATAAAGAATATAATATTATATCACGAGAAGTTCCGACTGAAAACCACATTTAGTTCTAATACTAAACTGTAACTACATACCTCAAACATTGCGAAAACAAACAATGAAGAATAGGATATTTTGTCATGAGAAGTTTCAACTGAAACCGCATCTAGTTGAAAGTACTAAAGTGCATATCCTTCCACCGGAATAAACGAAAGATAAAAGTTGGGAACAAAGTTGAAAGCTCCATGTTACTGCTTAGTGAACTTACATCTTTCTCAAAATAACATAGAGGTTTGAATTGTACGAATGTAAATCAGATATTTTCTACCTTGAAAGAGATGAATGGATGCATCATTTATCTCAGCCCTGATAAAAGGTTCAGTAACATGTTAGGGATTTTCCTTGGCTTTTTGCATTATGCTTTTTGGGTTCTTCAACTCTTTTATGGGGCAATGTATAACATTCTATAACAAACTTCCCAGTGATATCCGAGAAATGTCTATGAATAAGTTTAAAAGAATTATAAAAGCCAAATTGTGTAGTAGGGCTTACTACAAAACTACTGATTATTTAAGTGACAAAACAGCTTGGGATTGAGTCGCTCTAAATTAACACATTTAAATACAATGTAATTTTATGTAAGAAATACATATTTAAAAAAAGGATTTCTACTGTGTTTTCTGGCAGTGTTTCTCAGTAGCTGCCACGTCATGCACTGCACGGTAGGGTAAAAAAAATTGACGATTCCACACAATTGTAATATTTTAACGGAATAAATGACTATTGATATTGATATTACCAAGATAGAAGATGAATAATAACTGCAAATTTTAATGAAACTTCCCTTTTAGGTCAAACGGTATAGTTATCATCATCTGTCAGCCGAATGTCGTCCACTGCTGGACAAAAGCCTTCTTAAAAGATTTCTACCATTTGGAAAGATATGCCATAATTACTAGTCTTGGCAGACGGATTGGCGATCGCAGTATAATGGTCATAGTACACAGAAAGACGGTGCTGCCCTCTCTCTGATAGATATTCCCTCGAGACGACTTCTACGCCTCCCACGGGATGAGACGAGCTAGCGATATTGATTTGTCCACACCACATTATCAGCATGATTTCGTCCATTCCTGAATATAGGTCTCCTTCAAAGGTTTCAACAACGTTTTAATACGGCTCTGTTGCTCTACTACCTGGTGTGTCTCTTCCTCGCCTTTTACGACGACACCCACGGGTTGCTATGGGCTAGTTTTGTTATTATTTTTGGGTTGGAAACCACACGGCTACACCAGTCACTCTCACCACTCGTCAGGGATTCATGGCATTATGTGACCAGTTCAAATATATTCTTTATTGCTTAAAACTAATTTACAAGAGAGATTATTTAAGTTGACAAACATATTATAGATATTATATTACACCCAGATACAGAACTAATAATGAAATGAAATAATGAAATTTATTCAGCACTTGGGTATTAACATACACTTGTACTTGTCAAGTTCACAATGGAGTACATAAACATAGTCGAATACAGTATAAAAATTACAAAAATATAATTAATCTAAAAAATTAATCTATTATTTTGATATTTAGTTGTA
Organism: Pseudoips prasinana; assembly: GCA_951640165.1. Lineage (NCBI taxonomy): Eukaryota > Metazoa > Arthropoda > Insecta > Lepidoptera > Nolidae > Pseudoips > Pseudoips prasinana. Next base: position 6,392,668 of record OX621259.1, on the reverse strand, counting down.
CAATATTAAAATTAAAGAATTGAAGGCAATGAGCATTTGGCTAGCGCAGAAGGCTCTTAACCAGTAGCTTAAATTAAACAATTAATACCCGAGGCCACCCTTTTAGGGTTCGGGTATATTATATATAATAATCGTAGTCATCACACATTCATTTGTCCTGGGTGGGTATCAAACCCATGACCTCAGGCTAGCCAGGGTCACCAACCACTAACACAAAAGGCCAGTCCATAAGTATAAGTAGTTTAACTGGAAAAATGCCCCCAACTTACGGACTTATTTCCATGTATTATTTCCAATTGTATTTCAATTTGGAACGAACCCTAATTGTTTGAACCAGTCTCATAATAGTTTAGATAGTAAACAGAAGAATAAAACTAAGAACACTACGTAGAAATTGAGTTGTAAACGAACGGTGAATGAGCTGTTAAATTTGTACAAATGGACTGCACTTAACTCTGCAGCTCAAGACAGCTCCACTTCTTGCATACATCGCAGTAGTGCGTCACTCCTAACTGTATTTTTACAAGATTTTATCTACATAAAAATAAAATTAAGCAGCAGTTTACAGTTAGCCTAAGAAGCTTTTACTGCTTCACCGGACTACAGAGGTGATCCAGGGCTCCAGCCGTCTAGCTAATAACTACAAACTAAGTACCCGTACCGGAGAGCACCCTCGTGGGTGGTTACTGGCGGGGAGATGCATTAGAGGATTATATCATTTTAGGGATGTTTTGTGCCACTTTCATTTTACGTTAAAACGCGACGCGGGCCTCTCATCCAATTTATTTTATTTTATTTAATAATAATTTATGTACACACAAAAACCCAATAAATAACAAAAAGGAAAAGATTACACAAAGGCACTGCTTATTGCAATAGAAATTTAGGTTCAGAGGGGGCATTTTGTCGATTCGTTATGCCTATACGGTAAGCAAGTACGAGCGAAAAATTCACGTGTGTTGTATGGGAGCCCCCTTAAATATTTATTTTATTTTGTTTTTTAGTATGAGTTGTTATAGCGGCAACAGAAATACATCATCTGTGAAAATTTCACGGTACACACACGGTTCACATTTTCCGGAATAAATTCATTTAAAAATTTTAATTTTGATAGTAAACTGGTGAATGATTTGAAGAATTTTAGTAATCATACTCCCAACTCGCCAAGTTCTAAAGTTTCTCTAAACTTATTAATCAACAAATTCCAGCAAATAGCCAACAAAGTAATCAACGAGAAACTACTAACTCGGAAACTAAGTAACGCTCAAACTTACCCATGGTATTGTTAAAAGCACAGAAATAAACTGCGTCCACTTTTACAGAACTGTTCACTCATAAAGTTCTTCGGCGTTAAAATACCTAAATTAACTAATGCTAAAAGAGCCTAGATCCGATGAAAAGTGGGACAGAAAGGTTGTCGACCGGCCTTGGGATAATCTTTCGGCTGATTAATACTGATGATGGCCAAATAAAACGACTATTTATGAACACATAAGCTGACCTCTCATTGCATGTAAATCCTATATAACGCGAGATCAGCTTATACTGAAAATGTATAGCTTGATATGTAGTAGAAATCTGGCTAATTGAAGAATGCATTCTATTTTAAAACAAATGAAAATCAAATAATAAAATGTATTTTGTACTTGGATATTAACATAAACTTGTACTTATCACGCTAGCAATAAAAAAGACAATTCCCGCACTAGGGAATTTAATCCCTACGTCACGGGGTATATACTTTGCAAACACTTAATTGATCGAAACAATATACATCCAGACTCCGAACAACTAATTCTGGGTCACACAATGGCCATGTGTCTCAACCGCCGTGCTATAATTTTTTTCATACAAACCTTCTGTTGAATATAAGGAACCCATAAAATATATATTTGTCCAATTTGGTGCAGTCGTTGAGCGTACAAGCATTTCAGTCATTCTTTTTTATTTATATACATATAACATTAGAGACACCAAGCGATTGGCGACTGCAGGAAGCTGTCAACCGGTAGTTACAATATAAACTCATGCTCAACTAAAACTTACAAAAGTAGTCGAGATCATTATTGTCATGGTTATTTAACCTTAAGGATATCCCGAGTGAATATGCCTGTAGCTGCAAAGAAGTTTTAATTGCGTAATGAAAATGAGTTGATAATATTCACCACTTACAAGAAAATCAAAGTTCTGTCCAAGTTAGTGGGAGAACAAAGTTTCTTTTGAGAAAATTCCATGACTGATTTTGAACAGCTACCTTTATACGAACGTCTTAACGAGTTTGAAGAGTTTTCGACTATTCCTAATTTTATAGGCGACATAAAAGAGGTATTTGAAGCTACTAAATTTGAGATCTGTAAATTCTTATTTAATGCTTGTTTCGACAAAGTAAAATACGAACATTAATATTACGGAGATAGTTTCGAACATTAATTGCGGACACTTTGAAATTTGTATCTAAGCCTTTTCTTATGGGCGGAGGTTCTCCATTCCGATCTCTCTTCGGAAAGCACTTTGAGTTGATTCGACTCTACTTCCGCTTCCTCTTTTATTTGAGCGATGTTAAATTACCCTTGGTTTTTCATTAGCCGTGTGATTTCAGGGTCAGAAAGAATAACAGGGCTACCCTATACAATCCCATGGGTGTCGTAAAAGGCGACTAAAGGACACACCAGGCGCCTTCTGTGTACTAACTACCACCTAACTGCGTTTGCAAACTCGCATACCAATCGCGGTGACTATGGCAAACGCCTTTAAATGGCTAAGTTATGGAAACCTTTGTGGAAGGCTTATGGCCAGCAGTGGACGATATCAGGCTGGTGATGATGTGTTGTCTCTCATTTACCTTGCATGATGATTTCGAGAAGTGTCGTGCATCCAACCACTTTTCATGTCCTACCATTTCCAGCACTTCTTCATTTGCTTTCCAATTTTTGGCAACACCATAGGAGACTTTCAACACATATGATATCACTCACGCGCTGCAGTTCCCTCCCCCATACCCAATGAGTTTTCACTTATAGTTTCACAATAGTAACACAGTAATGCCACTAGTTGGAGTGTATTCTGCAACAAGCCCAGCCGCTCGTAGACCAATTCAACACTATGCAGTAATTCAACAGTGACCCAGAATTCAGTATGTTACTGAATACTGCCCATGATACTCAGCAATGTAAGTGAAAGAACTTTTAGAATTACAATTAGTTAAGTAATTGTTGAGTTTGTCGATTATTAACAAAGAAAAGCTTTTCTATATTTAATATAACTTTATATATTATATAAAAACAGCCCGAGAAAATTTACAAGCTGAAGTGGCAGTAGTCAGGGCACATAGCTTGTAGAACCGACGGCCGCTGGGCCAGAAAGGTTCTAGAGTGGCGACCGCAAACCGGAAGACGTATCGTGGACAGGCCCCCTACTAGATGGACCGACGACGTGAGGGTTGCTGGAAGCCACTGGATGCGGGCATCGTAAGACGGGCAATCGTGGAGATCTTTTGGTAAGGCCTTTGTCTAGCAGTAGGAGTCTTTCGGCTGATATGATGATGATGATGATAATAATAATATAGTTCAGATGTAAAAGATGTATATTTAAATGTTTAAAAACGACTGAATGAGTTTGATTGAAATCCCACACGGAGATAAGTTATACATACATTCATAGACTCACGCCTGTTTCCCAGAGGAATAGGCAGAGACAACTTTTGCCTCGATTACTGTCATTCTTCATACATGCTCGCTGGTTTAGGGTACTTCTGACCTGGCCTTTCTTGAGAACGTCTCCGATTTGGTCAGAGAATCTTCTATGAGGTCTTCCCCTTCCGGTTATCCCATTCACACAGGTCAGGTATACTTCTTTTGTCAATCTTCTTTCAATCATCCTTTCTAAATGTCCAAACAATCTCAGCCATACCTTTTTCTATCTTTGTAACTACATCCTCTTTGACACCACACACATGAGATAAGTTATACCCTGAATTAATATATAAAGGGAGGTTAGTAAATTACTAAGTTGCGGCTAACACTCCGGGGTGCACTTAATGTTTGCGAAACGAAGGTTTGGTTGGTAGCACATACTGCGTTCATGATTTCCCTTTGGGTTGGCACTAAACAATTTATGAATACTTCTTAAATCATAGTTTGTATAATTAACTTTGATAATGATATCATAGTTAATTTTAAAAACTGGATATGGAAAGCTATTACTTTTTGCATTTTAAACATTCTAAACTAAAAACAGTTTAGATAAAAATTAAAGAAGTATTAACTTTTTTTAAAAGGGTACTATAGTGTGAATGTTTTTTTACTAGATAAGTCTATTGTGCCAAATATGTGAAATTATTGTGTTTTAAATTGCAGCAAACTATTTTACATATATAAATTTTAAGTCATTTGTACGCCTGATTCGGCAGGACATGTTGATACCACTATAACTATCATTGTAACACCACATGTAAAAAATGTAACACATGTTTCATACAAATAAATGCATCTTTATCTTTATTAATAAATGATGAATAAAATTAAAAAATGATGATGCGATGCGCTTGTTCAAATTCATGGAACATGTTTTGTGAAAAATTCAACTGCTTAGGATACGATGGGACTGGCATACGCTATTTTATTTTCATTTATTTTTAAAAGACAACGCCCGCATTAGGGAATCCCTCAGTCACGGGGTACTTTAAAAACATATAATAGACGGACACAAATTACATCCAGACTCAGAACAACTATTTATGGGTCACACAAATAGTTGTCCGGCGTGGGACTCGAACCCGCGACACGAAGCGGTGAGACGACTGTCTTAGCCACTGCGCCACACATGCAGTAAAAGTCCCTTAAAATAATGAAAAAAACTTCTTTTTGAAAATTTAATTATATATAGCGCCATTTGTTGGAATTGTCCGATTTTGGATTGGACAATTGGCATTCCGGCCGTTGTTGACCGTGTAAGTTTCGGTAAGGTGGAATTAATTGCGTCAGAAAACCACGGTCTGGTGGCGGAGTGGTTTATGCACATGGGGCCGAATACTCCGTGGTTCGTGGGTTCGATTCCCATTTAATTTCAAAGATGTCTGAAACTAAAGAAACTATTGAACTTACCTATAAACCAAGGATTCCTTTTGTTATTCTTCACGTTGAGTCCCAAGAAGTACTCCTTGAAACCTTTCACGTCGTTGGCTTGTGGTTGGACACTGATTGTCCCTTCAACTGCTCTTTCATTGCCATCGGAGACCAGTGATCTGGCACTCCAACCATCGGAGCCAACCCAGCTGAAGGAGCGGGTGGCATTCGCACGCTGTACTGCTCGCATCACGCCAGCTACCTCCTGGTCAGAGCCGAAGATTATTGCACCTGTGGGTTGGAAAGAAATTCGTTATAACTTGTTACATTCCTGGGCAACTCCATCATAGATCTTTTTCACCTGGGGATAACTATGGGCAATATCCGATTCGAAGCGACTAAGACCTCGTTGTGGTCACTCTCTCAACCACGGCAGCCAGTCTCAATGTAGACTAACCAACTGCGCAGAACATATTATAGTGCGCAAGTGTGTGTGCAAACGGGCACTTTCTTTTTCATCGCTCTTAGATGGGACGACTAGCGACACAATCGGAAAGAGGTTATGTACAAGAACGACAGCTTTAAGTGCTCTCCGAGGCACGGGGATGCACGCTGACTGATAGTGACAAAATTCTTATTGCCCCTTATTTCTTAAATGACTTATTGCCCCGACGCGGGATTTGAACCCAGGACCTCATTATCTGCGTTTGAACTCGCTATGTCTAGCAACCAACGACGCAGTTGTAAGAGGTAACTAAAAGGGTAAAAGAAAATGTAAGCAGCATGAATGGACCAGCTTGACCGGGGAAGTAGAACCACACTCTCTCAGAAGACCGGCGTTCCAATAGTAGCGTTTCGCAACTGCGTTTGTACGGTGAGCAATATGTGTCCTTTACAGCATTTATCACGGAGAGTGTTCAGAGGAATTGTTCGAGCTAATAAATGCCGCCACATTTCGCCACAGAGTCTTTCGCAAAAAGTGGAAATTTCATCCTTTTCACCTGGATGGTCATCTACCACCTTGCGTTTCACAAGAAACTTTTTGCCGCGCACTAACACTCTGTGGAATCAATTAACTGCCGGAGGTATTACGGATGCGGTATGACATGGCAACCATCAAGAATCGAGGCTATTCCTTTCTGTCAGGCCGACAATCCACTTGCGGCTCCCCTGGTGTTGCGAGTGTCCATGGGCGGCGGTGACCACTAACCGTCTTGCTCGTTTGCCTTGCTATAATACATACATAGACTCACGGCTGTTTTCTAGAGGGGTAGGCAGAGACAACGGACTTCCATTTGTCACGATCCTTGCACACCTCTTTCGCCTCATTTACGCTACCTCCTACGTAGGCGGTTGAAAGGGAACGCGATTATGAAGCGGTGACACGCGAAATCAATGCGACGTGGTGGCGGTGTCCTACGGCACGCGAATCATCTCGCGAAGCCGCCACCGACGCCGCAAAAACACGACGGCACCGCATCTTGTTCGCGTTAAAATATCAAGCCAACTGATCGCGTTCGCTTCATTTCGCGCCGCTCCGCACCGCATTTTATCACGTAGGACACTTCAATCGGTTTCGACTGTTTGTTGTTTTCGCGTCGCGTCGCGCCGCTTCGCGTTCGCGTCTAGATCGCTCACAAAGGACGTCGCGTTACTGTTATTATATCCTTCATACATGCTCGCTGGTTTAGGATACTTCTGACCTTGCTATAATATGTATATATAAAAAAAAACTTTTACCCTACTAGTCACCTCTTACGACCGGCATAAAAAAGACCCGGCGATGCAGTATAACAAACATACATATCGGGAACAAATAACGAAAGACGTGAAACACAGATCAATCGTCATTGCACGAAGGACCATGAACGTATTATTGGCTATAAATTGCCTCGGGGCCCATTTTAACAACATCCTAAGCCGAGTTTGATGTTTATATAATCAAGTTTATTCAACATACTAAACAAAAGGTATTGTTTATTTCAACAGAACTTGGTTAACTAGATTATTGGAATAAACACGCATTATATAGTTTGATTCATTAGGGCGAAACTTTTAAACAATATTATTCGATCCCCACGTAGGAGAAATCTTAGTGTGATAAGCATGATTATTTGTCTGGGTGTAATCCATCTTTAATCATTGAAAATAGTATAGGCTTTTGATGAAATTTTGTAGGGATATAGTTTATACATCCAAATAATACATAGGCTATAATTTATAAAGTTTAACGAGGGCAAAACTGCGGGGCACAGCTAGTAATAAATAAGGTTCAGCGTGGGTAAAACCAACGCTAGTAAGTCAACACTGTAGTCAACACTGTTACTATTAAATTTTGATTAGCATCAAAATTTAATAGTAACAGTGTTGACTTGTTGGTGAATAAATAAAGATTAGTAGACATGTATTAGAAGACCAGTGACCTGTTCTTACACGAGGAAAGCCATTAATACTGTCTACACTGAAGCTTACCTTTTAAATAAAAGCCTTACCCTCGGGACTCCTGTACACTAATAAAATTACTTACGTATATATAAACAATCTTAATTTACTCTGCTAACTAAACCTTAGCTTAAGTAAATATCAAACTTACGTAGAGGAAAACAAGTTTGTCACTGTGCGGAAGTAGTTAAAGTGAAGGCGGCTACCGGGAGGTATTTGGGGGTTTATGGCTAAGTAATAGTCTGATAGGAAGCTTAATTTGGCTGACTGCCGTGTCATGCAATCGGGTGATCGTTATGGGGAAATGTTTATTTGAAAAGGTCACTGAGTAATAAGACATGATATGCCTAAGGTATGTAGATACTTATTTGAATGGGAATTGACTCAGCGCTACGACATGTCCTACTTTACACGAGATTTATAAAGAGTTTTAATCTCACGGTACACAGTGGATTACAGTGCGGTTTGATTCATCATCATCATGTCAGCCAAATAACGTACTTTACCGCATTTATCACATTATACATACTACTTCCGCCACATTTCGCCACATAACTTCTCACCAAAAATGGAAATTACATCCTTTACACCTGGATGAATGGTCATCACCACAATCGCAAGAAACTTTTTGCCACACACTACCACTCTGTGGAATCAATTAACTGCGGAGATATTCCCGATCCGATATGACATGGTAACCTTCAATACGTGAGCTTATTCTTTTCTTAAAGGCCGGCAACGCACTTGCGGCTCCTCTGGTGTGGCGAGTGTCCATAAGCGATGGTGATCACTTACCATCAGGGGACTCACTTGATTGTTTGCTATCCTTTTATATAAAAAAATATAGCCCACAGCTCGACACGAGTTTTTCCCAAAAAATGAAGATATGCCATAATCGCAACGCATCGAAGGTGGGATGGAGATCGCAGTATGATGGTCATAGTAATCAGAGAAACGTCTATCCTCTGGTATATATTCCCAGGCTGATTTCTACGCCTCCCAAGAAATGAGATGGGATGGTGATATTGTTTGCCGTCAGCCACACAGCAATTAAAAAAATTGATGAACAAGTTCTAAGCCAAGGCTTTAGAAAAAACTAATCATAAAATCTAGCCTATGTCAGCGATACGCTGAGCTAATATCAACAAGCACTAGAGTGGAAACCACTTCGATATCACAGTATAAATACGGACAGTATGGAAACTAAGCCTAGTTAATGAAATAATTACCTATACTCTATTGAAGCAATAAGTTGTAACTTTTATTGTTCATCATCATTATCAGCCGAAAAACGCTGGACAAAGGCATCCCCAAAGATCTCCACAATTGCCGGTTCGCGTTATTCGCATCCAGCGACTTCCAATGACCCTCACCAGATCATCGGTCCATCTTATAGGGGGCCTGCCCACGCTGCTTCTTCCAGTTCGTGGTCGCCACTCAAGAACCTTACTGATTTTTCATATTATTCAGAATCAAATTAAATTTCAATCAATACATATATCAATTTTTTTTTTTTAAATTTAGTGAAGTACCAAGTATAGTACTTTATATGTATTACAATCTAGTCTAGAGACTAATAAGTAATTTTATATTAACCTAAACTTCTACATAAACATAATTCATTCTTAGAATCAGTCCACCGAATTTCCTTAGTAATATTTGTTAATGGGAAGACACTTTGTTCAAGTGTTCTTTATAATTACATTACTGCTATCACTAATCACTAAATACACTAATCACTAATCGAGGATTCATCACTGTCGAGGAGCTGGATGGCCTCGACGTTCACATGATGTAGAAGCCTATGTTCATGAGCTGTAGCGTATTTCCGAATGGTCTCTGCAACGGAGTCCATCTTTAGATCCCGGTGTAAATCGTCATTTCTTAAATACCAAGGTGCATTTACGATATCTCGTAACACTTTAATGTAATAAAATATTGATGTAATACAATCAATTAATAATACGAGTAATGAACCTAAACATGTATTAAAATTTGCACGTCATACATTAATGACAGAATAAAACAATTCTGATTCTGATTTTTGTCTCAAATTAAATATTTGTTCAAATTACCGAGTGCCAACAGCCGTGTATTTCGAAATACCCTAGTGGCACACAAGATTGCAGGGATAAACTGATACGTGACCACACGTCTTGACGTGGCACACACTACTGATAGCACCGCGACAACCGTTTTTGGGGTCTTGTCGATGCGCATGTAAGTGTGCCGTTTCGAGCAATTGTAGGTAGTTTCCGTACTCGGTCCTGGGAAGAGGTAACCTGCTGTAGCTCAGGTAACACGCTTGTGCGTACAGGGGAGGGGGGAGACATTCAGGCCCCTCCTCTCCCCGGGTGAGAGTCTCGCGGACGCTCAGTGTACAGCGGGGGTAGTGGCGAGATCGTTCACGAGTACCGAGAGCGACCCCTACATGCACTGTGAAGCTGGCTATTGTTATTGTTTTAGTGGGTCGAGCCACACACCACGAGCGACTAGAGCATTTCCACCACGGAAAAAAAAGGTAATTTCCGTACTGTCTATATTTTATACTGTGTCTATATTGAGTTCAATATTGGTAGCGGGGATGACGTTGTTATGTGCAGCTTTTTGAAAAGTTCCTCAACCTATTAACTCAATAGTACTTCACATATTTTCCGATAGCTTGAAATTAAAGTAAAAGTAAAGTAAAATACTCTTTAATGTACATCAAAGAACATAACATTATAATATAACATACAGTTTGACCGGCCAGTAGGCGTGGGTGGTTAAATGCTCGCCTTTCACGTCACAAGTCGTGGGTTCAATATCCACCCACGATAAATATTTGTGTGCATGGACAGGTCTGTTTGTCTTCAGTCCGGGTTTAATTATCTATATAAGTACGTATTTACAAAAGAAATGTAGTATAAATCAGTTATCTGGTTTCTAAAGAAAAAGCTCTGCTTAGTTTGTGATAGATGGATGTGTGTTAATAATGTCCCAGGGTATTATGACATTATTATAGTTATTAAAGTACAATGGACGGTCTTATCGCTGCTGCAATTTCTTCCAGACAACTTTAAAGAGTATATTACCAAAGAATCTAAAAGGAACTGGGTAGGTTAACCTAACGTAAACGACGCTGTGTGGTGACGGCGAAGAATATAATCACCCCATCTCATCCCGTGGGAGGCGTAGAAATCGTCCCGAGGGAATATATACCAGAGAACGGGATGCAGCGTTTTTCTGTGTACTATGACCATCAAACTGCGATTGCCATCCCGTCTGCCAAGCGTGGCGATTATGGCATATCCCCCTAATATTTGGGGAGGCTTTTGTCCAACGATGGACGTTATTTGGCTGTCATGATGAACTTAATCTAACAAAAGTCAACAATCATCGTCATCATCATATCAGCCAAAAGACGTCCACTGCTGGACAAAGGCCTCTCCCAAAGATCTCCACAATTGCCGGTCTTGCGCTATTCGCATCCAGCAGTTTCCATCTTATAGGGAGCCTGCCCACGCTGCGTCTTCCGGTTCGTCAACAAAAACATAAATAAATTAATACATTTTTATTTTGATACCAACACTTTGAAGTACTTACAATGACGTGTACTGCGACTGCACATAAATCGTAACGGTTAAGACAGCCGCCTCGCCACTTCAGGTCCCGGGTTCGATTCCCACACAGGACCACTATTTGTGTGACTCATAAGTAGTTCTGAGTCTAGGCGTGTTTGTGCCCGTCAATAAGGTTTGTAAAGTATGTCCTTTTCGTCAACTATCCTTTTTATTTTATTCTAGTATTAACTAGAAAAATCTCGAAATGTTAAATAAGCCATCAAAACCCTGACTGGTATTGGTACCAGTAAAGATTTTTAATGGGTTTATTTATATATTTAGAAATATATAAGTAAGTATAGAGGTTCGAACCCTGAAGTAAAAAAGCCTCAAAAAATCCTTACTCGTACCGGGACCAGTAAGGGTTTTGGTTACTTTTGTAGTCCAGGGTTCGAACCTGTATACTTATATATTTTTAAATATTATAGATAAAGACTAGAAACAGCATTAATAATCGTGCTTATTCAATATTGATAGCTTTGATCAGCTGGCGGTGTCCGATATGCGATCCATTTTTTATAAGATATACCTCTCGAGTCACGTAGGATTGTACACATTCTCTTTATTTTTAGGGTTCCGTAGCCAAATGGCAATAAACGGAACCCTTATGGATTCGTCATATCTGTATGTCCGTTAGTATGTCAAAGATACTTTGTTCCGAAACTTTAAGAACTATACTGTTGAAAAAATTTGCTAAGTAGATGTATTCTGTGAACCAAATTAAGATTTCCCAATTTACCTTTCATTCAGTCAACTCGAATACTTGCTGCTACGGAAGCCTTCATGGGCGAGTCCGACTGGCATTTGGCCGCTTCCTAGTTTGCCAGTTCCTATACACATTTTCTTTATTTCTTACGACTATACCGAGGAAAACGTAGCTACGTAACTTCATAAAAATGGTTGTGGTGATTCCGAGAGGTATACCAGTTTAGCATGTGTTGTAGCTTTGCTAGCTAGCGATCTGTTTGTGGCACTGTGCCTGAATTAAAAATCCCAAGGTACATGTACCAAACACTTCGGGCACGGCGCAATAGGGGGGCATCCTAGCAGTACACACACATTCTCGGGGTACCCCTAACAGGCGCCAAGAGTAGACAACGGCAGGTTAGGTTTAGTCGGTGCAAATCTGAAATACCCAGCCGCAGAAACTCTTTGCGAAAATACTGGCCAAGTGTGAGTCGGGCTCGCGCACGAAGGGTTCCGTACCACTATCAATAAAAACGGCATAAAAAATGCATGGGAGTTGCGTTTGTTGTATGGGAGGAGGAGGAGGATTCCTACGCCCTCCACGGATGAGATGGGGTGATGATATTCTATGCAGAATCCACGCAATGGAAACCAAAAATAAATGCTACAATGGACTATCATTAAATATTACAGAAAAACGTCATAAGTTCTGTACGAATTCAGGTCATCTGTACTCAAGTGATTGTCTGAGAATCGCATTAATAGACCATTATAGTCCTTGATTGCAGCTAAAAATTATTTCCAATCACTAGATAAGTTAAACTCTCTGTGCCTGCAATCAGAGAGGATCAGACGCAGTAGCAAATGCTTTAATTCTTGCAGACTTTGTCACTTTGAACACTGTAATTAACGAAAGAAGATTATCCTTCAACGATGGGGGTATTTGTAAAATGTGAAATCCCAAAAGACTTTGCCGAATGGCTCCAACTGATAAAATGCTGATAACAATGTAGAGCATTTGCGATGAAAAGTCCCTCCCTTCAATTTATCAGTGACCTTCTAAGCCAGGCAATATGTCCCATGGGTTGGACACACATTTTATATATCAAAGTATTTTGTGCGCTGGTACTAAATGCTATAAACCACTAACAAGACTAGTATACGTGTAATGATAGATTGCCAAGATATTTATTATGATTATATTTATAGAATAAAAAATTTGAAAACAACGACACATGGCAATTTAGTTACAACCAGAAGCTATATATATATAAAACAGATAACATATAGTTAGTGCGCTGATTTATAACCTCAATGAGGTATGCAAAATATAGTCATATTATTAAAAACCTCATTGTAATTAAATTTCATATAATAACAAGCCCAGACCCATCATTATATAATATAATATGAACAATATTTTTTCAAAGTAAATTGTTTATCAAATAAAGTAAAAATACAATAAGTACTAAATTAAGTAATAACAAATGAATAATACAATTTTAATACCTATAGTGAATAAAGTAATTCATATAAAGAAATAGAAATCTAATAAAAAAAAATCAAATATAAGTTAATGATTCAAATGTCAATTTAAAATGTATATTTAATGTCAATATTAAGTAATATAATAAATCTGTTCGAAAAATGTCAATTATTATATCAAACGTCCAATTAATAAGTATGTACATAATATTAATTTTTTAAATTTATCAGCTAAAAAGTCTGTGAATAACATTTTTATATTAAAAAGATTTCTCAATATTAACTTTGATCATTTCTGTCTCTCTGATTTTTTTTGGCAGTTTATTCAATATATAAGAACGTAGAACCGACGGCCGCTGGGCAGAAAGGTTCTCGAGTGGCGACCACGAACCGGAAGACACAGCGTGGGCAGGTCCCCTACAAGATGGACCGATGATCTTGTGCGGGTCGCTGGAAATCGCTGGATGCGGATAGCGTAAGACCGACAAGTGTGGAGATCTTTGGGGGGGCCTTTGTCCAGCAGTGGACGTCTTTCGGCTGATATGATGATTATGATGATGATGATTAAATATATTCTGGGCCTTGCAGAAAATACTCTTATGCATTAGAGTAGTATTTGTCCTACCCAGGCATAGTCTACTTTTATCTCTTTGTTGACGATTAGAGGTATCAGAATAATAAAATAAAATAAGAGGTTTGTTTCACGAATACTGCCACGTCGCATATGTATAGACAGGGCAGTGTTAAGATTTTATATTTAGTGCTGCTTACTTTGGACGTCATTTTCAAATTCAAAATAGGGCAAATTAAATAGCGCGCGTACCTCCGTTGCCCGACTTCCTGTAACACAATTCCGTCCCTTTTCCAAAATAATACATACATACATACATAGACTCACGCCTGTTTCCCAGAGGTGTAGGCAGAGACAACAGACCATTTGTCACGATCCTTGCGCACCTCTTTCGCACCGTTTACTGACATTATATTCTTCATACAAAATTACTCCCACAAAAATATCCAGCAACCGCGAGGAAATATCTTACACATCACAAACATAACTTGATAAAATTCAGAAATAATAATAATTATATCCTGGGACTTATTTAGACACGGCCATCTGATCCCAAACTAAGCAGAGCTTGTATTATAGAAACCAGATGACTGATATACTACTTTCTTTTTGTAAATACATACTTATATAAATAATTACATCCAGATTCAGGACACACAGACATGTTCATGTACACAAATATCTGTCCAGGGGCTCTACCGGCTAAGTCGTCGAACATCGATTTCTTAAATGGCGTTCAAATAAATAAAGGTCAAAAATGACTTAATCAATCGTTAAATCGGCTTCAACGTTGACAATCAGTGGTCATGGCAGCCGATTTAACGATTGATTAAGTCATTTTTAACTTTTATTTATTTGAACGCCATTAAAGAAATCGATGTTCGGCGACTTAGCCGGTAGAGCCCCTGGGTGGGAATCAAACCCATGAACTGTGGTGTGAAAGTCAAGTATTTTCAAACCACGTCAACGTATAAACATGGAACGTACAATACAAGTATGTAAGTGTTTATCTGAGTAACTCTGCAAACAGTGCACAAATGCAGCCTCAGTGAGATATTGTGTGCCGAAATGGCAGCAGCTCGGTTTCGTTACAGCTATGTTGGTTTTACTTACCTACGTCCCAATTTTCAGCTGCCTTCTGCAGATGTTAAATATTGAGAGATAAAGCTGCTATTTTCGGACTAAACAAGACTAAAACTGACTCATGTAATGAACCCAAAGTTCTATAATTACCTACCGCACTATAATGTCCCAAACTTAAATCAGGACTGTTTTAAGAATATAATTAAAACATGGCTTTTATGAAATAATGTCCGCTGAATTTTGAAAACATAAAAAAGGCAATTAATTTTTGACCCTGTAACTTCAACAGCCGGTTGGCGTGGTTGGCAAATGCTTGCTTTTCACGCCGGAGGTCGTGGGTTCGGTTCCCACCCGGGAAAAATATTTGTATGCATGAACATGTCTGTTTGTCCTGAGTCTGGGTGTAATTATCTATATACATAAGTATGTATTTACAAAAGGCCCGCCACCGCGCCCGCCCACTGCCACTTCAGTTTTGCAATTCCGCGGGCTATGTCGGTGACTTTTTCAAATGCAAATTCAAAAAGTCATTTATTCCGTTAAAATATTACATTTGTGTGGAATCGTCAATTTTTTTACCCTACCGTGCAGTGCATGACGTGGCAGCTACTGAGAAACACTGCCAGAAAACTCAGTAGGAATCCTTTTTTAAAAATATTTATTTCTTACATAAAGTTACATTGTATTTAAATGTTTAATTTAGAGCGACTCAATCCCAAGCTGTTTTGTCACTTAAATAATCAAAAGTTTTGTAGTAAGCCCTGCTACACAATTTGGCTTTTACAATTCTTTTCAACTTATTCATAGACATTTCTCGGATATCACTAGGAAGTTTGTTATAGAATCTTATACATTGCCCCATAAAAGAGTTACTTACTTTGTGGAGACGGGTGGTATGTAACACAAAGTTATGCTTATATCTAGTATTTATATTATGAGTATCACTCCTTTTACAGAAGGAGTCTTTATATTTATGCATATAAATTAGATTTGCATATATATACTGACATGCTATAGTCAGAATGTTAATCTCTTTAAACTCTCTCAAAGATTCTCGCGGACCAAGTTTATATATGGCTCTTACAGCTCTTTTATGCAACACAAATATGGGTTTTATGTCCGCAGCGCTACCCCAGAGAAGAATTCCATAGGACATTATACTATGAAAATTACTGAAATAAACCATTCTAGCTGTATCCACATCAGTAAGCCGTCTTATAGTTTTAACAGCATATGCAGCAGAACTTAATTTGCCTGATAGTTTTTCTATTTATGGGCCCCATTGTAGTTTTGAATCAATTGTGATACCCAAGAACACAGTTGACTCAACAGGGGTCAATCCAGCCCCATTAAGCTGTACCTGTTTTACATTAGGTGTAGAGAATTTGATGACTTTAGTTTTCTTCTCATTTAGCAAAAGATTATTGGCATTAAACCAGTGAACAACTTTAGAGATTGCGTCATTTACTTCGTCATAATTGCGTAATTGTCGATTTATTTTAAACGTCAACGAAGTATCATCCGCAAACAAAACAATCTCATGTTTATCCCTTACATAGTAGGGTAAGTCGTTAATATAGATAAAAAATAAGAAAGGGCCGAGAATCGATCTCTGTGGAACGCCCATTACCACTGGGGATCCCGCCGATTTTTTACCATTTATATCGACCTTCTGAATTCTATTGCCCAAGTAAGAAGTCAAAAGTTCGAGAGCCTTGTTCCTGATACCGTAGTGGTTTAGTTTCCTGACAAGAGTGTCATGATGAACGCAATCAAATGCTTTGGACAAATCGCAAAAAATACCTAATGCATCCTGCGAGTCCTCCCAAGCCGCGAATATACTTTTTAACAGATTGACTCCTGCATCTATAGTTGAACAACCCTTCGTGAATCCAAACTGTTTCCGATGAAGTAAATTATGTATATTAAAGTGACTGAGCAACTGGCTAAGCATTAGCTTTTCAAATATTTTACTTAAAGTGGGCAATACGGAAACAGGTCCGAAATTCGAAGTATCTGAAGTATCACCAGCTTTAAACAATGGAATAATTTTACTATACTTCATCAAGTCAGGAAATACGCCAGATGCGACACAGCAATTGAACACAGCAGCTAGATGTGGGGCGATTATAGTTATAATTGATGAAATAGTCTGAACAGATAAACCCCACAGATCCCTAGTGTTTTACATATTAATACTTTTGAAAGCATTCAAAATATCTTTAGAGTTGCAGCATAGCCCTCTCCATTGCTCTTGGGGTGACCTTAAGCCTTCCAATAGGGCCCATAGTTAGCGACCACGTCTTTGTTTTTTTTTATTATTAATGTATTGAGTTAATGATTTTGTTAATTAGAATAAATTGTAGCTCTTTTACAAATGAAATTGTAAATATTCCGAATTTCATAAGTTTGCCCTTTCGGCCGCTGGGGCAGAAAAGTTCTCGGCGACCACGAACCGGAAGTTGTAACGTGGAAACGCCCCCTACAAGACGACCGATGATCTTGTAAGGATTGTTGGTAGTCGCCGCGGGAAGTGCAAGCCCGGCAATAGTGGAGATATTCTGCATCTTTCGGCTGATATTGTGATGATGATGAACGTCAATTGGTGCTGTTATATAACGCTATAGCAAAGCACCGTAAGGCTTTATTTTTTATTACCATTTCACTACGGAGTAGGATAGTTCCTACTTTTATTAAAAGTGCGAATTTTTGTCAATATGGATGTTTGTTACTCTATCATAAAAACTACGCAATGGATTTAGATGAAACGAGGGAGTAATATAATAATAATAATATCTAGGGACAATGTCACACAGATCATCCTAGCCCCAAACTAAGCGAAGCTTGTACTATGGGCGACGATATACATACTTATACAGATAGATAAATACTTAAATACATAGAAAACATCCATGACTCATAAACGAGTATTCGAGCTCATCACACAAATATTTGCACTTACCGGGATTTGAACCCAGGACCACCAGCTTCGTAGGCAGGAGCACTACCAACTAGGCTACGTTGACCGTATATAGCTTATATAGTTAGTTTGGGATCAGATGACCGCGCACACGCGCGCCCGCGTATTTGTGTGTGTGTGATATAACTTATATCGGAAAAACAAGGCTGTAATTCAAAAAAATAACGCGGATGTAACCGCGGGGCACAATAGTAGATAATATTTTCAAAGAAAATATATCATTATTATTCAGATACCATAGACATTTTCCGTGCTAATCCAAAATAACTTGTAGGCAGCCTTTTCTCCAAGAATGTGCAAGGATGCGTAGCGAGGGAGGCGTGCGATACCTACCAATAGAATCTGTCTGGTGAAAAAGGGTTCAATGATTTTCATGAGAGGTAGGAATGCGAGTAGTGTAGCTAATTCGCCTATAGTCCGACTGTGTGTTCAACAGACCCTGGCTCACTCCACATTTTTATGCGACCCTACAAGTACATGTTACTTTACTGAACTTAAAAGAGACAAATATTATCACAATGATCAAACGAAACCTTCATGGGCACTCTACTAATTATACCAAATCGGTATATTTAGTAGAGTTAGTTTATAATACTTAGAAGCGTTAGAGCATGAGCGAGGCTTAAGGTGCTTTTTATTAGCACATAAATCCGTAAGTGCCGTAATTGACTTAAAACGGTAGTGTCGCTAGTCGTGCCATCGGATTTTGATGGAAAAGAAAGTGCCCTCGGGTATGCGCACACGCATGTGCACTATATCGTTGCTTAAGTTGCGCCGCGGATATCAAAATATGCAATTTTTCAGGAGAGCAACAAACCGTTTTATCTTCAAACTTCTGTGTTAATAGTTAGGTTGAATAAACCTAACTAAAAGCTGTGTATTCTGATATCTACGGTGTTAGACCTTAAGCGGCGATATATACCTAGAAGAGCACGTAAAATTGTCGGTCCTGTAACTGACCTCTTTCGGGTCGTGTCGCTAGCCGTCCCATAGGATTATGAGAATGATTCAATAGAAAGCACCCCTGTGTTTGAACACACATTTGTGCACTATAAATAATATGTCTCGCGTAGATGGCTAATCTCCATTGAGACTGGCTGCCGTGCCGAATTTCAATAAAGAGGACATTATTGTTATTTACAACGAGCCCAAACATGTAATAATATATTAGATACATACATTAAAGCGCGACCGTCGTTTTAAACACAAGGTCCGTTATAATAATAATACTGAATTCATACCTTAATATAGACAGATCCATTCAGACAATATGTAGTAAAATATAAATTTCAATAATCAAAGCTTAACATAATCTCCTTAACAATAACTTAATACAAGCTAGCTAAATATCACTACCATTATAAAATAAATTGTATAAATGTTTTAACATTCCGTGCACCTAAATATTTGTCATAAGTAACTAGAAATAATAACTGTATTAAAGTCTACGTGAATAAAAACCTTTTTTATTTTATTTTATTTAACATTAGTGTAAACATAAGTAATAATAGAATTTAGTATGTTTAACTAAAGCCCTCTTCCTCTTTTCTACATTTGTTGTGCCCGACAGGGTCCATAATGATGCCACGTAATGAAATGAAATGAAATTGAAATGAAATTTATTCAGCACTTGGGTATTAACATACACTTCTACTTGTTAAGCTCACAATGCAGTACTTAAACATAGTGGACAGTATATAAATTACAAAAAAAATAATTAGTCCATCCGTGCGGTTTGTTTTATCGCATATATTTTCTGAAATCCTTTAATAAATAACAAGTTACTAATCTATTATTTTGAAATTTAGTTCTACTATATTAAAATTAAAGTATAGAAGACTAATGCAAAAAGACGAAATTCTAAATGAGAGAGAATGTATTATTATAATACCTAATCGACATTGTGGAATGCAAATAAAACATTGAGTATTGAGTATCTCTACTACAGCACTTAAAATCCTAGCATCGTAACATAACCTTGCCTCGTCTATCACAAATACCCCGGGTGTATACGCAGCCTAACCTTTCCAATCTATCCGCAGAGAATGCTCAGTTGCCCACCCATCCAAACGACGCAAAGTGGCGTGCTTAATGGTAATCATTTCTTATCAACGCTTACCAATAGGTTCCATTTCTGTAACCGCTTTAGCGAAAAATTGTTTCAGTAGACACATCTGGCTATCTCCATTGTACACAAACACATTTATCTCAACCAATATGGCGGGATAGATAAAATTACAGTTTATAACGCCTTTGGTTCGTAAATGGATTTTGTTGCCGCTGTTTTGGTGGCTGGGGTAGGTTTTTGGGCGGATAATTTTGTCGTGGGTGCTTGATTTATCTATATATTAATGGTACGGTCGGGCAGAGTTGTTGGTTATTTTATGTTATCGTATGGACAGTGGAGATATTAGTGTCAAAGTTGTTTAAACAGCCCAGTAGGTCTCCGACGTGGCTTAGCGAAGCTTCACGTGTAGCAGGAAAACGCTTAGAAATGAAACCACTTTGGTGGTCACCCATCTATGTACTAGTCGCGTGCCTATGTGCTTAACCTCGCCAATCACTAACAGGCCGGTGCGATGAGAGGAACTAGCTGCGAGCGCCTCAAAGTTGTTGCTATTGAATGTATAATGAGGTCATGAGTTCACATCCCGGGGTGGGCCCAAAAGTGATATGCTCCTATAAGTTAAATATTTACATAAGTTAAATTATTCTCATAATTATTTCTAGAGAGAAATGAGTAAAATATAGATGAATATCCTTATTGCAACACATTGCTTGTGTTCAACTAAGCGATCAGGCGTTTTTATTTAAATAATTATTTACAGTGTCATAGTCATATCATAGTAGTCATATATATTTTATTCAGTAAAAAATTACAATTCTTTTTAATAGGCACATCTTTTTCCTACCGTGCAGTGCAGATTTTTTGGATTTTGAATCGATTGTTATACCTAAAAGTACATTCGTCTCAACTGGGTCAAACACAACACTATTAAGTTGTACAGACGCCAGCACATCATACTACCCTAATATATCAATTTCCCCAATTGATAGTGAACCTTATGCTTTTGCATTAAGGTTGAAAATCTATAAAAGAAATTTTACAGATTGGGGTAGCTAGATGTGCTGGCGTTTGTACATCAGTTTTGCATTTATTCACATTGAACATGGAGAATTTAATCACTTTATTTTTTTATCATTAAGTAATATAAAAGTGTAATATAGGCCTTTTCCATTAAAACATTCTTGAATTCTGATTTCAATCTACGTGGGGGGATATGACCGGCGATGCCATGCCACTTGAGTCATTTCCCTTTTACACCTCGTCGAGGTCGGACGCAGCCAACCGTTGCTTCTCGAGAACACCATTATGATTCCTGATCATTTCCACCGCTGTTCATTCAAAGTGTTATTATCAATGGAGGAAATGAAACATATCAAATTCACAACATATAGTATAATTTAGCAAGGAAATGTAGAATAATTGTGTTTTTTTATCACTTGATACCGATTTTTAAAAGTATTTAAATGGTAAATATTTCAAGGCGCAAAACGAAATAAATTACTTAAGTAATATTTACTAAACAACAGAATTAAATTTGACGCAAACATTGATTAACAACAATAATCTAATAGATCAAATCCTGAAATCAACTTTTCAGTACATAAACTTCAATTTTATTCGTCTTCGTTTCCACCTTTAGAACATAAAAAGGATTGATAGCAAGAATAGGTCCACTTTTACACAAACTCAAAGCCTTGCTTGTTGGCATAGTTGGGTGATAGGTATGCACCGTTCAACTGACTGCAAATTATCCAAGTATGTTAACTTTATTCCTCGATATTTATGATAAGAAGTTTTACAAAACAAGATTTCTACTAAATAGACAGTTAAATTATCAACTCACCCCTGGCCCTGGGCTTCGTCAGCAGCTTGGAGACGATCTCATCGTAGGCTCCTTCGTGTGCCACTCCTGAGTCTTTCACCAGTTTCTCTTTTACTGCAATGCAAATGTTGCTCTTGGCCAGGAGCGCCTCCAGCTCTTCAAATGCCTGTGAAGAGTATTTAGATATTAAGTATATAACATACATACATAGACGATAGGAAGTCCTGGAGCTTAATAGGAGGAACTTATGCATTATAACTAGGGTGTTATCGGGACATTGCCGTCTCAGGAAACACCTGTCCACGGTGGGCATCGGAGACTGTAGAGTGTGCAGATTCTGCAATAACGCAGACGAAACACCTCTGCACCTGCTCTGCCACTGTGAGCCACTGATGCATAAACGTAACACTGTCCTGGGCCAACACTTCTTGCACCAGGACGATGTTATCGATACTCCTGCCAAAAAGATTCTGCAATTTATCTATGTTGCAGGGTTAGACAGGGAAGTTTAGTTGGAGCGGCGAGCACAATAGTTCATCACTGGACGCAGTGTTACCAGGACCTTCGGGGACTGGAAATAGCCGCCACCGGAAGAATAAGAATACATACATAGACTCACATCTGTTGCTCAGAGAAAACGGATTTCCATTTGTCACGATCTTAGCAAACCTATTTTGCTTCGTTTGCTGTCATATAGCGTACTAACTTTGTATGTATTAAAACTTAAATATTGTACAGTGTACATTTCGAAGATCACATCACAACCTGACACACTTGTATAACAATTATAGATGTTAATCACTGATTCGTTGTAGTAGCGTTAACGTGTTCAACTGCAGATAAAGATATTCTGGGATCAATTCCCGGGTTGGGCCAAATGTGATTTTGGGATTTTTCTGTAAAGAAACTATTTTCAGTATCAGCCCGGAGTTTGGAAGTTCATACCCCGAGAGAACATGTAAAGCAGTCAATCCAGCACCTGGGGTCTTACCGGTCGTGTTCCTAGTCACCGAGTAGAGAGATGGAATATAGACATTGTATTGTATTTGTGCACACTTGTGTCTATGTCTTTTGAGACTGGGCGTCGTGGCGGAATTGATTTAATGGTTAAAACCAGGAGGACATTTTATATTATGATTAATAGTACCCAACGTGCAGTATTGAAGTTTCTTTTTGTTGACAACTATTACCTCCCTCTTGCCCAGTGCGATGAGCGGTGAGGCCCAGACATGTCTTGGAGAAATGCTGTGCCTGTCTTGGATCCCGCAACCAATTTAATCAGAAAGAAATAAGGAGTTGAAAAAATGTAGTTCCACTTCCCTGAAGAGCAAAAAGGGGGAAACAGATCTATTGAGGCTAGGCTCACAAAACGTAACACCTTATTGTCTGAAGTACCGCACTGTCCCAAGTAAAAAATCTTCGATCTTCGACCAGTATGTCATTGTGTTGCCAGTGATGACTTACGTACTTACGTCGCTTACTATGGGCCACATAGGAATGTGCAAGGTCACTCCAAGAGCTATGGAGAGGGCTATGCTCGGCATTTTACTACGAGATCGAATCATAGATGCCAAAACCCGCAGGCGAACCAAAAGTAGAAAACTGAAGTGCTAGTGAGTGAGTCACATAGCTAGTAGAACTGAAGACCATTGGCGCAGAAAGATTTTAGACCACGAAACCGAAAGACCCTGCGTGGGTAGGCCTCTTACTAGATGGACCGCTATTCTTATGAGGGTCACTAGAAGCCGGTAAGCTGCCGGAAGCGCAAGACCGGCAATTGTGGAGATCTTGTCCAGTAGTGGACGTCTTTCGGCTGACATGATGATGATGAGGCTCATAAAATGAGAGAATTGCAACTAGAAAGATCAGCTTTAAAAGCACGAGGAGTATAGTTTAAGGTCTTATTAAGTGAGTTTAGCCGTGTGGTTTTTGGCCTAGAAAGAATAACAGGGCCATCCCA
This sequence comes from Pseudoips prasinana, assembly GCA_951640165.1. NCBI lineage: Eukaryota > Metazoa > Arthropoda > Insecta > Lepidoptera > Nolidae > Pseudoips > Pseudoips prasinana. Next base: position 6,368,905 of record OX621259.1, on the reverse strand, counting down.
TACCATCCTGTGGGTGTCGTAAAAGATGACTTAGGGATACACTAGGTAGTCGGGCAGCACTGTCGATTGTGTACTAGCTACTACCTCTGCGGTCACTAACTTACATGCCAAGCGCGGTCACTAAGGTAAACCCCTCCAAATGGTAACATTATAGAAACCTTTGGTGAGGCTTATGTCCAGCAGTGGACGATATTAGGTTAATGATGATTAAGTGAGTTCAAGGAAACTTACTTCCACGTACTTTCAGGCTGTGGAATGAGCCCTTGGCATAGTTATCCCAAATGCTTAAAAAAACTTCAGCGCGCAATTGATGCCCCCATATGATGCTAGCGTACCATCAAATGACCCGTAAAGAAATCATCCACGTAATTTGAGGCTGTGGAATGAGCCCTAGGCATAGTTATCCCAAAAGGCCCAAAAATCTTCAGCGCGCAATGGATGCCCCAACATATTGCCAGCGTACTATCAAGTGGTCCGTAAATAAATTGTCCACGTACTTTGAGGCTATGGAAGGAGCCCTTAGAATAATTATTCGAAAAGGCTCAAAAACCTTGAGCGCGCAATGGATGCCCCCACATGTTGCCTGCATACCATCAAGTGGTCCGTAAATAAATAGTCCACGTACTTTGAGGCTATGGGATGAGCCCTCGCCATGGTTTTCCCAAAAGGGTCAAAAAACTCCAGCGCGCAATGGATGCCCCTACATGTTGCCAGCGTACGGCCCGTAAAGAAATCGTCCACGTATTTTGAGGCTGTGGAATGAATCTTCGGCATTGTTATGCCAAAAGGCTCAACAATTTCAGCGCGCAATGGATGCCTCCACATGTTGCCAGTTCACCATCAAGCAGACCGTAAAGAAATGGGTTGCCCGAGTTACCACATATGTATTTACAACGTAACATAATAAGCTTCTTTATTAAAATTCAACTCTTGTTGTGTTATGAGTGCCGATTCCGGTTCAACCAACCGTACCGTACAACAACTGTGTGGGCTGCAAATGAAATAAATTATTCAGTATATTTGTAAAACCTGAATACACTAGATACTTATGGTTATGGTTATTTGGTTACATGAAGGTTTTGTGAATACTAATTATGTATTACGTGGATTTTTATTTCTGCCATGATGCTTCCGAATAACTTGGTGGGTTTCAATGGTTTATCGGACAATAGGCGAAAAAATCTGCTCGACCCTGATTTAAAACCTGTTGAAGATAACTGTCATTCAATAGAATACAGTTTATTAACGTTCTCCCGCGGCTTCGTCCGCGGATTCGTTGAAATCATACATTGCAGAGGTTATAATCAGCCTGTTTATTACCCCATCGTTTAGGACTTCTTCCTATAGTCCGAAACAAATACACTTTGTATATTCTTTTTTGGATGAAGTTATTTACAATCTTTCAACCTCCACTTCAACCCTTTACCAGGTGAATTTTAGTATTTAAGACTAAAATTCACCACGGAAAGGGTTGAAGTGACAATGGTCAATATTAATACTGCTTTCAATCTAAATTTGATGAAAAATATTATGCAACGCCCTTTTATCCTTTTAGGGGTTGAATATTAAAAAGCAATAAAACGTGTTTAAGAATTTTTTAATGAATATAAATACTTGGTCTGGCTAATGAAACACGTTATTCCACAAAAAAAAAAACTCTTTTTATACCCTTAGCAAGAAAATAAAAGGTTAGAATTTTCAAAAATCCTTTCTTAGTATATACTGATGCCACTTAAAGCATGTTTGAGCAAAATTTCATGGTTTTCGACCCAGAATATAGTGTCATATATTCTACCATTACTGGGGTATATGTTTCTATGTTTAATTACTATGTATTAAAGTGTAAGCAAGCAGAAAAGAATAATAAAAAAAATATACGTTTGTTGTATTTATTACTATTAATAACGGTGTGTTACTTGTCCCAAGACTTTTATTTATTAACTAGCTGTGCCCGCGACTTCGTCCGCGTGTTAATTAGTTTATTTCGTTTATTAGTAAAATAAAAGACTTTTTTCAAAAATAAAAGTAGCCTAAGTTACTCCTTATTACACCAGCTACCTGCCAATAAAAGTCCTGTCGAAATCGGTCCAGCCATTTCAGAGATTAGCCGGAACAAACAGACAGACAGACAAAAATTGTAAATAATGTTATTTTGGTATATGTACCGTATATATATTCATATTTATGTAGTAAAAACCGGCTATTTAAATATTACAAACAGACACTCCAATTTTATTTATTTGTATAGATTACGGCAACACTCACGTTCCACTAATAGGGAAAAACGTAGAACTCCAACGTTAAAAAAGAAACAGATTGATGAATATGAAGCGCCTTGACAAGTATACTCAGTACGGAATTTCAGAAAAGGAAACGTACGAACGAATTCAAGTTCTCGATTAGAATGCAGAGCCGTGATTGTTTCGATGCCGTCATACGTTCCACCAATCGCAATCCTTCGTTCTAATCAAGAGTTCGAATTCGTACGATTTGATTTTTGTCTCGAAGTATTTCTAAGCCTACGGGTTTTCAATTTCATTCGGATACTTAGTACAACATGTATAGTGAGGAAACTAAAAACTGTCGATCTATGCATACTTACTATCATTTCTTTTTGTTTTGAAGTTAAAAGATCTTTAGGCTGAGGTTTCTAATATACTTAAAAGGAGACCCCTCATCATCATCATCATATCAGCCGAAAGACGTCCACTGCTGGACAAAGGCCTCCCCAAAGATCTCCATAATTGCCGGTCTTGTGCTATCCGCATTCAGCGATTTCCAGCGACCCGCACAAGATCGTCGGTCCATCTTGTAGGGGGCCTGCCCACGCTGCGTCTTCCGGTTCGTGGTCGCCACTCGAGAACCTTTCTGCCCCAGCGGCCGTCGGCTCTACGAGCTATGTGCCCTGCCCACTGCCGATCCAAGGAGACTCCTATCTAAGATAAATTGTAGTGGTATAAGATACCGAAATTAACTAATTTTAGCCACGTGAAGATCTTTTGGGTGAACAAAAATCCTTGAACTCGCGTCATCGTCACCGCATGCTTTTACACAGTAGCTCATCATAAGTGTACTGTGTACATATGTGTACTTTTTGGGTGACCAAAAACCGTGAAATTCGCGTTTTCGGTATGCTTCCCATAAGCTATATGTAAGCTGTGTATATTTTACGCCCGATTTGTTTTGGAACGAAGTTCCTTATCGCGCGCTGTGAAAGGGGGCTAGACGGAAAAAAATCTTACGAAAAGTTGTCACGACACTTTTTGGAGCTGTGCGGCGTGCGCATGTTTCTCTGTCTGTCTCTCTCTCACTCTCTCTCTTATAGAAAGCAAGGCAGATATTTTCATTTCTATTTCGCATTGAACAGTGTGGTGTCGCGACGATTATTTTTGTTGAGTGTATATAGCTTTTTTGAACATAATAAATAATAAGAAATAACTTCGTTCCATCCGGGTGTCCCTTGACACCTCTCAAGTTTTTTTGAAATTTTGTTGTACTATTCAAATTAAATAATTGACGGCAATGAGCATTTGGCTAGCGCAGACGGCTCTTAACCAGTAGCTTAAATTAAACGACTAATACCCGAGGCCACCCTTTTGGGGTTTGGGGCCACAGCTCAGGGGGCCGCTATGCTTCCCATAAGCTATATGTAAGCTGTGTATATTTTACGCCCGATTTGATCAGAGAGTGTCAAGATAATTTACGCATGTATCGCAAGCATCATAGTCTACGGCATTATTTCGGAGGATTCCGTACGGACGTGAGACCAAACTAGTGTAAAGTTAGATAGCGATCTACCAAACTTCACTCACAGGGAAAATTTTGGGGTTCCTTACTAACTTATTGTATGGACAGTGGTTACCCTAGTGTCAGAGTTGTTCAAGCAGGCCAGTAGGCCTCTGACATGGCTTAACGACTATTGTCTAATGACTAACTACAATAGGTGCTGACGGCTTAGCGTGCCCTCCGAAGCACGGATACGCTCAGTAATTAAACCACTTTGGCGGTCACCCATCCATGGACTGACCGCGAGCCTAGTTACTTAACCTAGCCGGTCACTTATGGACCGGTGATAACATCTAGTTATGAAGTGTTTCAGAAAAACGTTACGGCGCGTTATGTAATACTAGCTGTGCGAGTTTTTACCGCGTTAAATTTTATAGAATACTAGTTGTGCCCCGCGGTTTTACCCTATCATAGCTCCTTGCCCGTATGTGATAGCGTGATAATATGTAGCCTATATACTATATGTTGACCCGGCCTCTTAGTAATATTTATGCAAAATTTGAAGTAAATCCATGCAGTACTTTTTGAGTTTAGCCCGGAAATATATACAGACAAACAGACACACAGACAAAAATTCTAAGAACTATATTTTTGGCTACGACTTCAATTGGAGATCACGCCCTAAGTATCCTTTTTTTTAAATATTCAATGTATAGTTTTGACTTTCCCACGATTTTATTACATGTATAGATTTGAACGTTCCCCTACGTCTACTATTAATGTTACACCTTTTTTATCAAATTACTTTTGAAACTAATATACCGTTGCTGTACTAATGAAACTACACCAATTTGCTGCAAGGGGCGCTGATGGCTCGAGCGTTGCGCGTGCTCAATGCGATTGCAAACCAAGTCGAATTGTTTTAGTGTTTGCTGAATAAGTTCACAATTGCCATACATAAAATTACGTCACCGTAGCCTAGTTGGTAGTGCTCCTGCCTACAAAGCTGGTGGTCCTGGGTTCGAATCCCGGTAAGTGCAAATATTTGTGTGATGAGCACGAATATTTGTTTCTGAGTCATGGATGTTTTCTATGTATTTAAGTATTTATCTATCTATATAAGTATGTATATCGTCGCCTGGTACCCATAGTACAAGCTTTGTTTAGTTTGGGGCTAGGATGATCTGTGTGACATTGTCCAGATATTATTATTAGATATTATTTATTATGTGATAACCCTACTAATATTATAAACGTGAAAGTTTGTTAGTATGGATGGATGGTTGGATGGATGTTTGTTACTCTTTCACGTAAAAACTACTGAATGGATTTTCATTGAAACTTTACAATAATATATATAGCTTATACGTCAGAATAACACATAGGCTAGAATTTATAAAGATATTATGTGAATTGTCCAAAATATGACGATTAGTGCGAATAACTAGAAAAAAAACTGCGAGCTATTCCGGCGTGCACTGCCAAAACCGGTAGAGGTACACATCCTACTAATAATATTATTATTAATGCGAAAGTTTGTGAGTATAGATGTATGGATGTATGTCTGTAACTCTTTTACGCCGAAACTACTGAAAGAATTGTGATGAAACTTTAAAGTAATATAGCTTATATATCCGTAGGTATAACACATAGGCTATCATTTATGAAGTTTAACGCGGGTGAAACCGCGAGGCATATCTAGTAATCTATACATATAATAAAATCGTAGGAATGCCAAACTGTACATTGAATATTTTTTTTAAGGATACTTGGGGCGTGGTCTACAATCGATACCGAAGCCAAAAATATAGTTATTAGAATTTTTGTCTGTTTGTCTGTATGTATGTCCGGGCTAAACTCAAAAAGTACTGCATGGATTTACTTCAAATTTTACTTCAATATTACTAAAAGCTTGGGCCAACATATAGGCTAGATACATATTATCACGCTATCACCCACGGGGGAGGAGCTGTGATAATTAATAAAATTTAACGCGGGTAAACCGCGGGGCACAGCTATATATAATATCTACGGTCTACGCTATCGAATTGGGTTATGTATGTACATACCTGTAATTTTAGTGTAAGATAAAGAAATAAATAAGTAAGCTAACTATGAAAAGGCTCTCAAAACATGGTTTGAACTGTGGAAATGGTTTGAGTATTTTAGGTTTAAGTGACATTAATAATTTTAAAAAAGCTTTATATAATTTTCTTATTGACAAATGTTACTATAGCTTGCAGGAATATCTGAATGATTCCAATTAGTAGGGAAGTGAATTGTGTCTTTTTTATTATAAATTTGTTTATTATTCGTATCTACCCTATAGTACATGCCAATTTGGCGGGTCATAGTGGCACAACTCGTTCTGTAACATCTATAACACCTCTGTACCACAATAAATGATTTAATTTCCTTTAATTTCATTTCAAACTCCTATTTAAATAGATAGATCCCAGACTCAGTATAATTTGGTCGAAACACTAGCGTTACGCTCCGTTTTCGACCATTAACAAAAAAGGTAATTGCCAATTTGTGTAGGTGGCTCTGTAGTCAGCAGAAAACTGTAAAAGCAATTATAGTATTTATAGTTTGTTGGGTTTTCAGAGGCATGCGGCCAGTCATTTGCGAGGGGATATACGCGTGGGATTGGTCGGTATTTCAGTAACAAACGTACCGACGACAGTATATTGACAATAGTACCTACTCGTATATTCTACGCTTTTCAGCGGATACAATTTTACTTTAAAAGGCGTCTTTACTGCCTTCATAATAAAGACTATGTCCTGCTTACAATGTATACACTGATCTGTTCATTTAAACACATTTGACAATGTTTACAGTTCATAAAATACGGTTGAAAATATCACTTACAACAGTGTTTGCCGCTAATGGCAATCTAAAATTATATCACACTAATATTGTAAAGGCGAAAGTTTGTGAGTGTGTATGTTTGTTACTTCTTCATGTCTAAACGGCTGGAGAGATTTTAATAAAATTTGGTATGGAGTTAGCTGACACCCTGGATTAACATATAGACTATAATTTATAAAGTATAAGTATAAGGGGAAGCTAATATATATTATCCTGTGACGTTATTCACACTCGGCCATCTGAATTCAAACTAAGCAGAGCTTGTACTATGGAAACCATATAACTGATAGTATACTGCTTTTCTTTTGTAAATGCATACTTATATAAATAATAACACCCAGACTTATGACAAACAGACATGTTCATGCACACAAAATATCTGTCCTGGGTGGGAATCGAACCCACGGCCTGCGGTGAATGGCGGCGTAAAGGCAAGTATCCACCAAGCACGCCAACCGTTGAAATCCGTCGAAAATTCAGTTACGAGTTTAGCGTTGTCTTTAGCGTCCATTAGTCATTGTAAAGTACAGAAAGGAGACGGGGATTTCTAGGGTTGACTGTAATAAGTTGAGATATGGTTTAAAAAAAGCGTTATATTTTTCTATTTCAAACTGTAAAAATTTACCCAAATTTACAATCTGGGGAACGAGAAATCTCAAAATAAGTTTAAGTCACGAATGAAATTGGTTGTTGATTACTATAATCGATTAACGTTAATGAGTTCAAACAATATAATATAAATCCTCTTGCCTCAGACACCAGGTAACCGATTTAATTATAATAATTATTAAATACATTAACATAATGTCAACAGAAAAAATTAAATATCAACAAAATAAATACATAATAATATCATAATATCGGTTATCGTTTAAATCGATTTATTAGTAATTGGCAACTATATTTTTAATCTATGACATGGGTGACAGATTTTGAATCTTAATCTATGATCGGTCACTCGTTTCTCGTATCGTTTAGTGCGTGTGTGATTAGTATATTTTTTATTGTTTTATTTATATATCCCTCGAGAACTGCATTCTCCCTACGCACTTCTGATATTGCTTAACGTGTACGACTTTTGCTAACATACTGGACACGGATAACTATTAAATAGCAATTGCCCTAAAAATTATCTGTTTAGTATAGGTTGGTACATAACCTCTCTATTAAGACTAAACCTTTTATAACTCTGCTCATAGATTGAATTATTCCATGGAGTTTTTAGTGATTGGCTGATAATTTATAGACCCATTAATTGACACCACTTTTATCTTTGTACATCCGAGCCCAATATTGTATGAAAACGTATCCGTCTCCTTAGGGCACGTAGATCATGTTAGCATGGGTGCTATAACAATATTTTTAGGGACAGAAACACAAATGTTTAAAATTAAGTCTATCGGTAGTTGCGTACCATATTTCAAACAGTTTAAAATATTAACTTTACCTTCCCTTTACATTCTTGAAGTAGCAATCTTTGTAAAAACTAATCCAAATCGTTTTACACGTCTAGGAGATGCAGTTCCTCGAAATACGCACGATGACAGCAAACTATGCCTGCAGACTGCAAATACAGCACTCATGCGCAAAAGTGTTTTCTGTATGGCTCCATTTATTTACAATAAGTTACCTAAATCTTGGAAGGCATTGAGTTTAATTTTATTAAAAAAAGCTAAGTTCCTTTTTAGTTAAAAAAGCTTACTACAATATTTCAGAGTTTTTTGCAGAGAAAGAAAATGCATTTGTTTGATTATTGTTAAATGTAAATACGCGTATCATATATTATTATGACTTTATTATTAATATGCTGATTTATTATGTGTTCATTATGTGTTTGTAATTATTCTGTCAGTTTCTGTAACTGCACTGGTCTTGTACCTTCCGCATACCTAAGGGTAAAATGTGGCGGAACTAACATAATAAATTGTATTTAACATCATGTACTGTACCCACATTTGTGAAATGAATCTTATCTTATCGTATCTTATCTTATCACACGCTCCAAGCTGCAACCGTTTACTTAGTTAGGATAACACTTTTTGGTCCGGTTCGGGAATACAGGTAATCCAGGGCAACATTGCTGGCGATTCTGTCTATTACACCACTAAACCCATCTAAATGTCATTACATCCCTCTCTATCTTTAATATAACTACTATGAAAAGAACAGGACACACAAAGACTTGTCAAACTACTAAAACTGAAACAATACGCTCACCAATTATCCGCACCGGGCGTAGAATTGGTAGAAAAGTTCAAACGAGTCGCCTAACTTTTTTCGTTTTCTTTTTCTTATTTAACCTAAAATTTAGGGCAAAATCTAAGTTGACACAACCAGCTAAAGATACTCTGTTCTTTTCATAAGAAGTATATTAGAAAGCAGCGTGGACAGGCCCCCTACAAGATCGACCGATGATCTTGTGCGGGTCGCTGGAAATCGCTGGATGCGGATAGCGCAAGACGGGAATTGGGGAGAACTTTGGGGGAGGCCTTTGTCCAGCAGTGGACGTCTTTCGGCTGATATGCTGATGATGTTAGAAAGGAATGCAGTGATTTTAAAAATAAGTTTACATCTTCTTCTTCTTAGCGTGTCGATAACCATCTAAATTATTTCAGCTCGGAATTCGGGGACGATTTGAGCGTAGTCAGTAGCGACTATTCGTATAATGTATAGGAGTTAGGGCACGTAGGACATGTAAACAAGTGTGCTATGGTTTGAGGGAACCAAACTTGCACTTGTTATGAATCCTGAAACCTGGGTAGGTTTTCTTACTTCGAATAAATTGAGTCCGCAGTCTGTTCCGAGACTTCCAGGTATGCAACGGCCACGAATGGGATGGATAGGCATAATGGACAACCCTTTTTAGGGTTCCGTAGCCAAATGGCAAAAAACGGAACCGTTATAGATTCGTCATGTCTGTCTGTCTGTCTGACTGTCCGTCCGTATGTCACAGCCACTTTTTTCCGAAACTATAAGAGCTGTACTATTGAAACTTGGTAAGTAGATGTATTCGATGAAACGCATTAAGATTTTTACACAAAAATATAAAAAGAACAATGAAAACTAAATGAACCTTTTTTTTTTTTCATCGTATGCATACATGTATGGTGTCTATGAATAGGTCTTCAAAAATGATATTGAGGTATCTAATATCATTTTTTTCTAAACTGAATAGTTTGCGCGAGAGACACTTCCAAATTGGTAAAATGAGTTACAGGGGGCCCTGTAACTTCTAAAATAAGATAATGATAAAACTAACAAAAATATATGATATACATTACCATGCAAACTAACAACGAAAATTGGTTTGAACGAAATCTAGCAAGTAAATTTATACGTCATAAATCTTAAACCGCAATTTGTTTACATTTAATCAACTGAAATACTACGGAACCCTTCATGGGCGAGTCCAACTCGCACTTGGCTGCTTTATCTTTATTCGGCAGAGGCAATGCCTACGCATGCCACCCGCAAAAAGTGGGTGCGGGTGGGTTTGTCGGACTCGTACCGACTTAACCTAATCTGCCTTAGACTTCTCTTGGCGCCTGATGGGAGGAGCCCCGGGAACGCAGGTATGCTGCTCTGGTGTCCCTTTTGCGCCATGTCCCAGATGTTTGAGACACGTAACCCGCGATGGCTTGGGATTGCCCTCCCCTATTAGCCGACTTCTGCCAGTCCGGCACAGCGACTGCGCCAAAAACGAGTCGCTGTCTTCCCGGAGCTGCTTGCACGTTGCGACAGTAGAGGACACTTCTCATACTGCCACATAATGGGCAAGCCTATCAAACAATTTAGTTGGTATCGCAATCAGGAGCATTGTCTATAGCTGAACACGACCATACCACTAGACAAAGAAAGCAGTCTTTATCAGTTACAGTCACAGTAAATACTAGACAATAAATTCAGAGTGTGAGTAACTGTGTGGTGACGGCATAGAATATCATCACCCCATCTCATCCCGTGGGGGACATAGAAATCATCCGAGGGAATACCTACCAGAGAACGGGCAGCAGCGTTTTTCTGTGAACTATGACCATCAAACTTGCGATCGCCAACCCGTCTGCCAAGCGTTGTATTATGGTATATTCCCCCATTCTTTGGGGAGGCGTTTGTCCAGCAGTGGACGTACTTTGGCTGACAGGATGATGATGAAAGTCGGAGTCCCTTGGGGATAGGAACAGAGAGGAGAACATAATGATCCAAGGACCTATGTAAGGTTTTAAGGATTCTTTAAGCAAACTACAGTTCCTCACCTTGATTCCATAGCTGGACTCTTCATAGATAATAGAAACGTAGCTCCATTCTAGCTTCTTGACAATTTCCACCATAGCCCGCACTTGATGGTGGTCCGAAGGTATCGTCCGAGTGAAGTATTCGAATCGAGCCTTGTTTGACAACTCTGGAGATGTGGAGAAGAATGAAACCTGTAACAAAGAACGTTTCAGACATATTGCTAATAGACAACACTGACACTAGCCACGTGTGAGATGAGTTCGTGTGGGGATCCCGTACGATGAATATTATTTTCATAACTTAAAGTAAAGTAAAATGATCTTTATTGTACACCATAACTTAAAATTAAAATGAGCATACATAAATTAAGTAGGGTGGTCTTATCGCTACTGCGATTTCTTCCAGACAACCAATTATGGAGTGGATAGACTAAGGAAAGGGAAAACAGGGTAGGTAGGTGTAACAATAGGTCAACTTAATGTAAACTTAAACTAATACAAAATAATAATAAAATGTAAAAAAAATAATTATAGAATAATTTAATAAATTCTAATAAAGCAGGAATGCGCGAAAAAACCAAAGGCGACAGCGGTAAATACTCGTAAATGTGCTAGTAATCAAGGCAGATAAATAATTTTTTTAACATAATTTTTAAAAATATTTAATGATTGCGCTTGTCTTATTGTTAAGGGCAGTGCGTTCCACAGGCGCACAGCCTGCACTGTAAACGATTTGGCGTAATAGTCGGTGGAATGACTTGGTATTTGATTTCTTATTTGGTTTTTGCGTAATTTGTGAGTTACTTTTACTTTTACTTTTTGTGTAGTTTTCCCAAAATATTACTCGCAATAGTAAAGATAAGAGAGCAGAGGTAGATGCTCTCACCGCTCCGTGAGTGATCAGCGAGGTCAAGCAACTAGGCTCGCGGTCGGTCGATAGATCGGTTACCATCAAAGTGGTTTAATTTCTGAGCATCTCCGTGCTTCGGCGGGCACCTTAAGTTTTCTATCCCGGTTGCAGTCATTAGGTCTGGGCGCTTGAACAATTCTGACATTAGGGTAACCGCTTGCCATACGAAGTCCATTGCTTGCTTGCTTATCGTATAGGTAGTGGTAACCCTAGTGTCAGAGTTGTTCAAGCCGCCCAGTAGGCCTCTGACATGGCTTAACGACTGTTGTTTAATGACTACAACCGGGACCGACAGCTTTATGTGCCCTCCGAAGCACGGAGACGCTCATAAATTAAACCATTTTGGCGGTTACCCATCTATGGACTGACCGCGAGCCTATTTGCTTAACCTCACCGATCGCTTACGGACCGGTGAGAGCATTTAGCTGTGAGCGCCATTAAGTCATTTTAACCATTATTTTTTTTAACGCCGCGCCGATCACTATTCCGATGTTCGGTGAGTTAGCCGGTAGCCCTCCTGGACTTATATATTGGTGTGCATGAAAAATTGTCTGTTTGTCCTGAGTGTGGATATAATCTATATATATAAAAATCAATGCCACTTTTCATTGTAATGTTATAACTCAACAACGCCTTTACAGATTTGGCAAATTTTGGTCTTGAATTATTCGTGGAAGTCCAGGGAAGGTTTGTATGTAGAGAAAATTTAAAAAAAGTCTTGAAAAAGTGTAAAATCAACATCTTTTAGCAATTTAAAATATTTTTTTGTTTGAATAAATGAACTTAATAATCATTTTTGTTATTACTATGCCTTATACGTAGCGAAGCACGTACCGGGCCGCTAGTTATCTATATAAGTATGTATTTACAAAATAAAAGTAGTATAATATAGTATACCAGTTATCTGGTTTCCATAGTACAAGCTTTGCTTAGTTTTTTTTTTATGGCATAGGGCGACAAATGAGCAAGCGGGTCACCTGATGGTAAGTGATCACCGCCGCCCACGTACGCCCGCAACACCAGAGGTGTCACGGGTGCGTTGCCGGCCTTTAAGAGTCAGCAAACAAGTGTTGCTGACCCTTCCCCCACCCCAATGAGCACTGGCGACCTTACTCACACGCAGAAACACAACACTAAAGTAATTAATGTTATTATTAAAGTATGTCTTCTGTAAGGTGGAGGTACTTCCCCAGTCGGGCTGCTCTTAGAGCGAATGGACGCTGTACCCTACCCCTCTTAAATTGGTTTGAAGTCAAATGACCGTATGCAAATAATGTTCCAAGATATAATTTATTAGTTATTTCATTTATTTATATCTCCCTCTCAACTTCCGTTCGCCTCTCCCGACGCAACTTTTCGTAACGATCTCGTCGTCCCTTACAGCTTACTTCAAGAAGCTATAAATTTAGCTTATTAAAAGTAATAGGTATTAACAAAGTGTTTGGGCTCAGTGTAAAACTAAATAAGCAAAGAATTGATTCTACCGTACTGAACAATATCAGCTAAAAGCTTTGAACATGTGCCAAAACTGCAGTCCAAAACAAAGCTGATATGAGTTTGGGATGGTCTAAAAATGTCCATCAGTTTTCAAATTAAATTCTTTTATCACACTGTGTGCAGTGAAGCGTAAAATGCTACATGTAGTGCATATTTTTGACTGCCTCGTTGGTCTAGCGGTAGCGTGTTCACCCGCAGAGAATGAGGTCCTGTGTTCAAATACCGGGTCGGGCCAAAAGTGATTTTGGGACTTTTCTTAGCAACAGCACGAAGTCTGGGAGTTGGCGGTATTATACCCCCGTGCCTCGGAGAGCACGTAAGGCCGTCGGTCCTGTACCTGACCTTTTTCCGGTCATGTCGCTAGGCGACCCATCGGATCATGAGTGTGATGATATAGAAAGTGCTCCTGTATTTGCGCACACACTTGTGCACTATAATATGTCCTGCGCAGGTGGCTAATTTCTATTGACTGGCCGCCGCGGCCGAATTTCGGCTACGAGGATATTGTTTTATAAATACTTTCTAATAGATAAATAAATAAATATCTTCGGAAACCTAATACATTGTCATCTGATCCCAAACTAGGCAGAGCCCGGATTGTGGCAACCGGAAAACTGATTAACATACTTATATATTTCTATGTGTGCCTTAATTAAGTTACATGTTGTATATTAACTGCCTCGTTAGTCTAGCGGTAGCGTGTTCACCCGCCGAGAACGAGGTCCTGGATTCAAATCCCGGGTCGATCCAAAAAGTGGTTTTGGAACTTTTCTATAAAAAAATATTCTCAGTTTCAGTCCTAAGTCGTCAGTCAGAGTTGGCGGTATTATATACCACCGTGTCTCCGTCGGGCCTGTACCTGGCCTCTTTCAGGTCGTGTAGCTAGTCGTCCTGTCGGATCACAGTTTTAACCTAACCTAAACCATTAATTATGAATACTGTCGGCAAAGTGTTCTGTCGGCGAAAAGTACAGTCGAAGTAAAGTCTTGTCGGTGTACAGTCTGTCGGCGTAATGTCCGTCGGCGTTTAGTCGTACACTCTGATTTATCACTTACCTGTGGTATCTTGAACAATCGGAGCAGGTTGGCAACCTGGACTGAGGTCACACTAGAAGCGGCCCCGACTACGCCCGAGATGACTTTCCTCACCGCAGTTGCGTTGCAGGCGTACTCAGCATCATCTATATTACTTATAGAACCTGAGGGAAAATAAAGAAAGTATTTATAGTAAGATTGACGGTCACCGTAGCCTAGTTGGTAGTGCTCCTGCCTACGAAGCTGTTGGTCCTGGGTTTGAATCCCGGTAAGTGCAAATATTTGTGTGATGAGCACGAATATTTAATAATAATAATAAATACAATCCTGGGACATTATTCACACACGGTTATCTGATCCCAAACTTAGCAGAGCTTGTACTATGGAAACCAGATAACTGATATACTACATATCATATTTTGCTTTTGTAAATACATACTTATATAGATAATTTACACCCAGACTCCTGAGTCTGGGTGTAGACTGTTTGTCCTGACAAAGAGACATGTTCATGCACACAAATATTTGTCCCGGGTGGGAATCGAACCCACGACCTCCGACGTGAAAGGCAGCGTATCTACCAACCACGCCAAAAGGCCCGTCAATTTGTTTCTGAGTCATGGATGTTTACTATGTATATAAGTATTTATCTATCTATATAAGTATGTATATCGTCGCCTGGTACCCATAGTACAAGCTTTGCTTAGTTTGGGGCTAGGATGATCTATGTGACATTGTCCCTAGATATTATATTATATTATTATATTTTAACCTATTTTATATTCAATTATTTCGCTGTTCAAGTCTACTTACTTGTTCCGTAACAATATACGGTCTACTCACATTGGAAATTAAAGTATTATAACTCTGAATTTACTTTCAACAAAATTTATCAAGTAATATCCTGGGGCATTATTCACACACGGCCATCTGATCCCAAACTAAGCAGACCAGATAACTGATATATTACATATTATACTACTTTCCTTTGTAAATACATAGATAATTACACCCAGAGTCAGGGCAAATAGACATGTTCATGCACCGAATATCTGTCCTGGTTGGGAGTGGCACTCACGACCTGAGGCGTGAAAGGTAAGTTTACCAACCATATTAACTGGCCTATCAAATATTGGAAAGTATTTTGAATGCGGTATCTATATCCGGTATTTATAGTATACTAGCGGCCCGGTACGTGCTTCGCTACGTTTTGAAGTATTAGTACAAATTGTTTGAATATGAGAGTATAGAAAGATGTTGATTTTACACTTTTTCAAGTCTTTTTTTTAAATTTTCCCTACGTACAAACCTTCCCTGGACTTCCACAAATAATTCAAGACCAAAATTAGCCAAATCGGTAAAGGCGTTGTTGAGTTATAACATTACAACGAAAAGTGGCATTGATTTTTATATATATAGATATATTTATAGTATAAAAATAAATTAGGTATTTAATTAGTGCAATGGGCCGGTTGGCGTGGTTGGTAATTGCTTGCCTTTCGTCGTTCGTTATATACTATTTTTGTATTGCAGAAAAGAGCAGTCAGAGCCATTTATGGTTTAGGCAGTCGCGATTCTTTGCGAAATTTGTTTAAAGAAATAAATATACTTACTGTGCCATCGGAATATATATATCAGAATATAATGTTTGTTAGAAAAAATATTCATAATTATAAAAAGAAAAGTGAACTGCATAATATAAATACTAGGAATAAAAACAAACTAGCCATGCCAGGCTTTAGAGTAAGCAAAACTAATAAATCATTTTTAGGAAATTGTATTAGGTTTTATAACAAGCTTCCTACTCAAATTACTGATCTGCCTGACACAAGTTTTAAAACACATATTAAACGTGTACTTATGGCTAGGGGTTATTACACCACTAAAGAGTACATCGATGACAAAGACGTCTGGCTCTCACTTCCTACCTGCACATTGCTCGCTGGAGATCTTGTAGCCATATAGACATGACTGATGTGCTGTGTTACGTGAACTATCTGTAAATGATTGCTATCATATACTTAATTTAAAATTATTGACTCTGTCTCAAAATGAATAATGTTATTGTTTCGAAGTTTTTCTTTTGTATACCTAAATATAATCTAAAATAATAAGCATTCAGACAACCGATCGAGCATATATTGTGTTTGCCTACTAAATAATTACTCTAATTGGACCAAATCCCGTGTTCATGCCCGCTTGAGTATGTTTCGCCGGACCGTCTCAACTGGGTCGTGTTGAAACCGGTAGTAGATGAACCCACTGAGTTTGTTTCGCTGGGTCTTCTCAGTTGGGGCGCATTGGATCCGGTGGTAGCATTAAAGCGCGACCGTCGTTATTAACACAAGGTCCGTCATAATAATAATACCTTTAATATAGACAGAACCATTGACAATATGTAGTAAAAATATTAGACTTAAACTAGATAATTAAACATAATCTCTTGACAATAACTTGATACGAGCTAGCTAAATATCATTTCTGTAATAAAATAAATTTTATAAATGTTTTCATACAAGATGTACCTAAATATCTATGTTACTAGAAATAATATCTAATGTATACAACTATATTACTACAAACATGTTCTGACTATTTACAAGCGCTTTTTTAAAGTCTACGTGAATAAAAACCTTTTTATTTTATTTTATTTTATATTATATTATGTAAACATTTAGTATTGTACTAGCACTACCCCCGTCCGTGCGTGACTTCCAGGGTTGCCAACTGAAAACCAGCGCTAGGTGTAACCCACCTAGCTAGTGCTGAGGTGGTGACCCTTTCGGCAGAACATGCAAGAATCGTAATTGTGTGTGCATTTTTTTCAAATATAATATAATAATAATATAATATAATATATAGGGACAATGATCATCCTAGCCCCAAACTAAGCAAAGCTTGTACTATGGGTACCAGGCGACGATATACATACTTATATAGATAGATAAATACTTATATACATAGGTAACATCCATGACTCAGAAACAAATATTCGTGCTCATCACACAAATATTTGCACTTACCGGGATTCGAACCCAAAACCACCAGCTTCGTAGGCAGGAGCACTACCAACTAGGCTACGGTGATCGTCGTATGTATGTTATGTCTTGTAGAACTGTGTGTTGTATATTTGTACTCCTCATTTTCTTGTGTGTTGTGCTGAACTAAATGTTTTTCATTTTAATTTTTTTTCATACCCACATATTTCAAGAGTTTAGTGACTATGAAAGTTATTACCCTGCTGTTAAATCTGGATTACGTTATAAATATCCGAATAATTTCTAATAAGTATGTAGGTGTTATTTCTTTGAAATGAGAACATATTGAGCCATGTTTACTCGTAATATATACACCTAATTCGGAACAATTTTGGTACGCTTCTAAAAATATTCTTCAATGGTATTAAAATGTAACGTAAGAAATACAGACGAATAGCGATGATAGCGTATTTTTAGATCGCGTTTGATACTATAATAACATTAAAGTATAGCATTTTTTTCTGCCTATGAGTAGATCATCTAGGGAAATAATTTCGCCATGTAGTAGTGTTATTACGTGAATGATATGCTCCTAGTTGTGATGAAGTTGTTAAAGCTTTTAAATCAGATTATTTGAAAATTTATTGAACGTACTTTTTGAGATCTGTTTCCGCTTTCTAGGTAGTAAAAAGTCAATTAATTTACTCAAAAGTTTGGCCAACAATGTAATACTACGACGGAAGCATTATTCAATCCAAGACTATTATATATTAGCCAATATAACCAAATACAAAATATTCTAATCTATGCTTATAAAATACGCCATCTATGCTTTATCCATTCTTTCAAAAGACTCATATCTATGAATGTTGCCTTGGTTTTGCATTTATAACATACAAAATTCCTTGATTATACAAATTTAAAACAAAAGACAATAATAAGTACTTCACTCTATGCTCTATAGTAAAAGTTAAAAATTAACTGTTTAGCATTGATACGAGTGTTTTGAAAGCTTGGCTAACTATTCATCTTGTAAAGTTAGCAAAAAGTCCTTGACTTGAATCGATGTCTTAAAGTTATTAAAGATAAAAATTAAATAACATTATATCCATACCTTTTATAAAGTCTACAGCCATCTCTAGCCCATATGTATCTTTATCACAATCATCGAGTATGTGAGCTCCTATAGTCACTCCAGGAATCAGTCTCAAATCATTATTAATAATATCCAAAGTAAACAACATCGTTTCCAAAGCTTGTACACCACCTTGAGGCATCACTGGTCCACACGTCATATTATCAGATCTCTCATGAACCATCATTAACCCTCCAAGTACTAAATCACCTTCAATAACAGCTTCTCGTTTAATGGGCCAATGTTGATGCTTTTTATCTTTCATCTCACCTACTTGATCATTAGACATATTCACCCAGTCACTTTTAGCTTCATTCTTTGGTGATATTTCATAATCTATCAAATGCATACCATCTTTTATATTAATCATTGGGTAAAAATCATCAGGTCTATCTGCGAAGAATGTGGGGTCGTAAATTTGGTGGTAGATGTCAGTTTTGTGTTTATGTCTATGGTGGTGCTTATTTCTTTTGTGGAAGACAGAATCGTCGATGTTAAGGGCGTCTCCGGAATTTTTCATTTCCGTGTTATGAACGGCAGTGATGAGTAGACAGACCGCCAACCACCGATGCCCGGAACGCATCTTAGATATTTATAGATCATACCATTTTTGTGGAATATCTTGTCCATTGTGTGTGGTGTGCGTTCATCTTCATCTGAAACAAAAGAAGAACTAAAATTAGTTTCGTTATTAACCTAACTAACCGTGTAGGTGTTTCGATTTAGTTTATTCGTTGTACCAAGAACATGTTTACATAAGCTCGTGTTAAAAACCATGCGTAAGTAACAATTCCAGTATATTATTACGTTATTATTCAGATTATGAGTTTTTTTAATATCTATTTTAAATTTGACATATTTTTAAAAACGAAGACCTTGTACTTATTTCTTTTTTAATGTTTTTCTCTTTCTTATTTTGTTTTGTTTATTGTGTTTAAAATAATTAATTATTTAAACTTCAACGAATTATCTACGTCAAATAGATGTGGAAAATGTTTTAGTGCACCCATAAACCCTGTACCTATATTTGACAAATGAATATTCAATTGATTCATTATAACTTATTACATAAGGTAATAAGTTATAATAAATTATGTAAATAAATAAGATGTAAAATAAATTGTCAAAGCTACAGAGATTTTTATATAAATATAGGATTTATCTTACTTCGGGGATCAAACTAGTGAACTCCTAAATAAACTCCGCCCATCGGACGGTTAAGCATTCGAACACAGAAATAACTTTAATACAAATCTGTTCCACAAGATATCAACAGTCCTAAAACTATTAAGAGGTGTAAGGGTTGTTTAATTTTCTACCTATGGGTATTTCATCCGTAGAAGCATAATCATAATTTTCTGCTCCAAGCAACGTTCCTTCAATTAAGAAAGTAATTTCATCTGTTTATATTTTGTCGGCTAACATTGTCCATTAGAACTATATTACACACATGTTCGCCGACCCACGTCACATAAACAAATTTATTTAACATGACATGTTAATACGATTTACTCACAAAATATGGGTCCGTCATCAGGTAGTCTTGACAAAGTTATTTAGGGTTTGACCTCAGGTATTTGTTGTACAATGTTATTATACTTATGTCTTTTTAAGTTATTGTACGGAACTCATTCAGGTGTATCAGTAATTTCTTGAGAGACATTATTGTTTAGCAAAACTGAAAATATAGAATCCTTTTCATGACGGAGCTGTTTTATACATCAGTGATCTGGAATAATAGCCAACTTGGAACGGTCTAACCTAGATAGTTTATTTCTGGATTAAGTCAATGTATTTTCTTTGAGATAAAAATCAAAAAGACAGTAACAACTAACGATCTATAGTTTGAATTATTGACAGGCCTTTTGATCTAAATATTTTCATACAATCCGTTAACATATATCACACCAATATTATAAAGGCGAAAGTTTGTGAGTGTGTATGTTAGTTACTTCTTCACGTATAACGGCGGGAGCGATTTTTATAAAATTTGGTATGGAGTTAGCTGACACCTTGGGTTAACACATAGGCTATAACTCATAAAGTTTAACGCGGGTAAAACCGCTGGACACAGCTAGTAATTTATAAAGATTAACGTGGGTAAAGCCGCAAGGCACAGCTAGTTAACTATATCACTACAAAATGGTCTGACTATTTACACGCGCTGTTTTAAAGTCTACGTGAATGAAAACTATTTTTATTTAATTTTTTATGTAGTTAGTGACTTTTATTGCTGAACCATAGGTCGAACGTTTAATCATCATTGTTTAAGTTACTCATTTTAGTGAGCATGGGCTGTAAAATATGAGTTCCAGTTGATTTACGTTACTTAAGTATCCCTAAAAATATTTTTGTTCCATTAAAAATGAAATATACGACAACTTGAATGTAGAAAACAGCTTTAAAAATAATCCGTCCATTTTAAAAGCGGCGCAAACGACGAAAAATCCATTACAAGAAACTGAAAATTTTATACATAAATTACTAAACAGCCTTAAAAATTTTAAGAGTTCGCAAACAAGCGATTATTTAGTTTCAGAGGCGTCAAATTTTAAATCAAAACAAACCATTTTGATGGGACCTCTTAGAAGTTTCAAATCGGTTTACGCGCCCGAATCTGATTAGGAGCTCTGATTAATTTTGAATTTACCTCCCAGCTTATTATTCAGTGACTCAGAATAAACGAAGAACTTTGAAGTTCCCAATATTCCAAGAGTGCCATATTTTATTTCACCTTCCATTTTATTTTTGTCTATAAGAGTATTAAAATTAATGGACGGAAAAGATCATTTAAGTGCTCTTGTACTTTGAGTGGTATTACGATATTCTTAAACGTAAACCTATAAAAAACGACCTGGAAAAAATATGTCAAGCGTGAATCCATTTTAGAAAGGAGCATTTTAATTTTAGACTTGACTGTTGGTCTAGCGGTTTGTGATACTGGCTGCTTATCCAGAGGTCTTTGGATCGATTCCTATCCAGGACAAATCTTACTGTAATAAGTACGATTATTTGTTCTGTCTGGCTGTAATTTAATAATAATAAAATAATAAATATCCTGGGACATTATTCAGACGTAGCCATGACTTTAATCACAAACTAAGCAGAGCTTGTACTATGGAAACCAAATAACTGATATGTTATTTTTCTTTTGTCTATACATACTTATACATCATGTAACTTAATTAACGCACATCCTGAAAATAGTTTGTTCAGAATCGTATACTGAATCGATTTATATCATTTTTAATATAGGTATTTTTTTATTCCAAAACAATTAAAACTACGGAAATTATTTTCAATTTACCCCTAACAGTCAAAACAAATTGAAATGGACCGTAAATCAAAGTAATAAGACTTTTAGAATCGCAGTTTTATTTGTATTCATACAAATTCCATCATTCAATACAAAATAAAGAAAAATAAACTTTGTTCTAAGAAACTAATTTCGTAAAAAAACAATGCATATACATGTTAAATTAAAAATTCAGTGTATGTATTATGATTACAACATAATATTCTAATTGGGGTGTTTGAGGGTATGTATTGTATATTTATAATTAAATTTTGGGACATATCTGTCAAAATAAAAAAATCTCAGCATCAGCCCAAAATCTAGTGGCGGTATTATACCCCCGTGCCTCGGAGAGAACGTAAAGCCGTCGGTCCTGTACCTGACCTCTGTCCAGTCATAAGATCATGAGAGTGATGGAATAGAAAGTGCTCCTGTGTTTGCGCACACACTTGTCCTCTATAATATGTCCCGCGCAGATGGCTAATCTCTATTGAGACTGGCCGCCGTGGCCAAAATTCAGCTAGGAGGACATTATTATTATATCCCTTGGTCGCCTTTTACGACACCCACGGGAAGTTATGGGGTGATGGGGCTATAGAATTTCTTTCATTATCATCTTCATATTTTGATTACACGTGTGGTGCAGCGACTAAGACAGTCGCCTCGCAGCTTCGTGTCGCGGGTTCGAGTCCCGCGCCGGACAACTCTATATATTTTCTCTTTTTAAAACGACAACAAAAAAGACAACGCCCGCACTATGGAATTTAATCTCTGTGTCGCGGGGTACTTTACAAACATTATAATTGACGGACACAAAGTACATCCAGACTCAGAACAACTATTTATGGGTCACACAAATAGGATATCCTGCGCGGGATTCGAACCCAGGACACGAAGTGGCGAGGCGACTGTCTTAGCCTCTACGCCACACGTGCAATCCAGTCAATTATTTGTGTGACCCATAAATAATGTTCTGAGTCTGGATGTAATTTGTGTCCGTCTAATATATTATATGTTAGTAAAGTACCCCGCAAGACAGGGATTAGTTTACCTAGTGCGAGCGTTGTCCTTTCAAATTTGAATTGTGTTTGCCCACTAAATAATTACTCTAATTGGACCAAATCCCGTGTTCATGCCCGCTTGAGTATGTTTCGCCGGACCGTCTCAACTGGGTCGTGTTGAAACCGGTAGTAGATGAACCCACTGAGTTTGTTTCGCTGGGTCTCCTCAGTTGGGGCGCATTGAATCCGGTGGTAGCATTAAAGCGCGACCGTCGTTATTAACACAAGGTCCGTCATAATAATAATACCTTAATATAGACAGAACCATTGACAATATGTAGTAAAAATATTAGACTTAAACTAGATATTTAAACATAATCTCTTGACAATAACTTGATACGAGCTAGCTAAATATCATTGCTATAATAAAATAAATTTTATATACCTATGTTTTCATACAATGTGTACCTAAATATCTATGTTACTAGAAATAATAATGTATACAACTATATTACTACAAACATGTTCTGACTATTTACAAGCGCTTTTTTAAAGTCTACGTAAATAAAATCCTTTTGTATTTTATTTTAAAAAGAAAATATATATCATCACAATTTCTTCACCCCAATAAAATGAAATGTGCTTACCGGTATAATTTGTGACGTAACTTCACGTATTATTGTAACGTGACATGTAGAAATAAAGTCCCCGTCATAATCACTAAAACACTTAAGCAAATTTGGCGTACAGTTTCGCGACGGATTTCACAGTGTAAGCTTTCGTAAAACGAGCTCTCCCATTTATGTTCGGGATTTAGATATAAAAGCGGTCAAGTGCGAGTCGGACTTGTGCACGAAGGTTTCCGTACCATCTATACTTTCTATACTAATATTATAAAGAGGTAACGTTTGTGAGTTTTTGACGTTGTAAGGGGTAATCTCTGGATCTACTGAACCGATTTTCAAAATTATTTCACCAATAAAAAGCTACGTTATTGTGGAGTGTCATAGGCAAAAATATTTCAGTCATATAAATATAGGTCACCGTAGCCTAGTTGGTAGTGCTCCTGCCTATGAAGCTGGTGGTCCTGGGTTCGAATCCCGGTAAGTGCAAATATTTGTGTGATCAGCACGAATATTTGTTTTTGAGTCATGGATGTTTTCTATGTATTTAAGTATTTATCTATCTATATAAGTATGTATATCGTCGCCTGGTACCCATAGTACAAGCTTTGCTTAGTTTGGGGCTAGGATGATTTGTGTGACATTGTCCAAAAAAAAAAAAAAGTTTGGTTTAGGATGATCTGTGTGACATTGTCCTAGATATTATTATTATTTATAACGCGGAACGAAGTCTGCGGCCACTGCTATTTATGAATAAAAAAGAGCAAAGAAATCACGTTTGTGGTATGGACGCCCCCTTAAATATTAATTTTATTTGTTTTTTTTTTGTATTTGTATAGAAAATTTCAACTGTCTAACTATCACGGTGAGATACAGCGTGGTGACAGATGGACAGACGGACAGCGAAGTCTTAGTAATAGGGTCCCGTTTTACTCTTTTGGTACGGAACCCTTAAAAGTGGATATAAGCCTTCATGTTTGGCGGAGTATCGTTTGATTTGGGGATTGATGTTGACTTAACTTCTTGATTTATTGCTTCAATTTCGTTTGGATATCGAGATGCTTTTATGTGATTCTGTAACGTTATTGATATTCGCTTTCTTTGCGATCTGTTCTCTCTGTCACATGATAAGGATGAACAAGTAAAGCGAAATAAGTTTTTTTTTAAAGACCATAGCCGCACTAAGGAATCTAATCCCTGTGTCACTATTGACCCTACTCTCTGCTCCGAGAGTTTCATTGTTCATTCATTGCTTTTTGAAAGACAACGCCCGCACTAATCTAATCCCTGTGTCGCGGGGTACTTTACAAACATATAATAGACGGACACAAATTACATCCAGACTTAGAACAACTATTTAAGGGTCACACAAATAGTTTAATAAATAGTAATAAACCACGGATTTCTCAACCAAACAATGATTTGGTTCAAAATGTTGACTTCGAGAGTAATGCTCCCAGATTTTCTCCGCAGCCTTCATGCTCAACAAAGGATGTATCTGTACAGCCGTTGATTGAGAAAGAAAGAGCACGTATCTACACCACTTGCCTAACTTCCCATTCAAAGCATCGAATCACCTCACATACCCCTGAAGATATTACCCCCCTACCCCCTACCACGATCGGAAAACTTTTCAAGACCTAACCGCAAAAGAGTAAATACAGATATTTTGAGTGGGTCTTCATACAAGTTGGCTCTCGAGGAGTCTTCAGCTTCATAGAAAGTACGAAGTAATGTATTAAAGAATATACCAAAGAATGTCCTAAACCTCCTAAATGGGCCAAAGTGTTTTTAAATTGCCAAATAAAACGCCCAAAAAGAAAAGGTTTGGAGATGCCCAGCATGTACTGAAATCTACATAGAACACCCGCAGAAGACTGGATAGGATGCTCAAAATGCTCCAAATGGTGGCACGAGGCTTGTACGACATATGAAGGTCAAGAAAATTTTATTTGCCGCCTCTGCAAAATAAATAAAAATTATTGAAGACCCGCATACTCTTATCGACGTAGGCGCGTAGGTACTCTTACCCAATAGTACTTGTAAGAGTACGCAATTCCCATTTATGATTATTTTTGTTATTTTGAGAGATAAAACGTAATTTTCATTGTTTTTTATTTTCTTTATAATAGATGTTTAAATTGTACGCTCACAATTTAAACATCTATTATAAAGAAAATATATAAATACCTTATTGATCTCCGAAATAGCATTTTTATTTTTTTAGAATATGTTGTACCTTAAGTGCGTACTCCAAGACCAGGTTACCCTATGTGTATATTTACAGGTGTAACCTGTAAAGATAGTTGTTGGTTGTTAATAAATAAATTAATAAAAATAAAATAAATATATATCTTTGTATTTTATAAGTATTTATAAGCATGTGCATACATACATACATAGACTGACGCCTGTTTCCCAGAGCGGTAGGCAGAGACAACGGATTTCCATTTGTCACGATCTTTGCACACGTCTTTTGCCTCGATTACTGTCATTATATTCTTCCTACAATGACGTGCTCACCGGTTTAGGGTACTTCTGACCTGCCCTTTCTTTAAAACGTCCCCGATTTGGTCAGAGAACGTCATTAGCATGTAGTGTATGTATATATGTAATACTAGAAACTACACACGCCATGTTCTATTTCTTTTTAATTTATCATATCGCGGGGATGTTGGAAGAAATCTCATTGAAATAAGCAGTACCTTTGTACATGTTATTTTCTTTTACAATATCTTTTCTGTATTTTTATTTCGTGTGTACATCAATGATGAAATAAATAAAAGTAAACAAATATCTATCCTGGGGCTCAACCGGCTAAGTCACCGAACATCGATTTCTTAAATGGCGTTCAAATAAATGAAGGTTAAAAACGACTTAATCAATCGTTAAATCGGCTTCCATGAGCACATGCGTTGAAACCGATTTAACGATTGATTAAGTTATTTTTAACCTATATTTATTTGAACGCCATTTAAGAAATCGATGCTCGGCGACTTAGCAGGTAGAGCCCCCCATCGAACCTACGACCTGCGGCGTGTAAGGCATCTTACCAACCACGCCACCTGGCTCGTCTAAAGTCATGCCTTTCAAAGTGCTAGCTCTACCCACGCTTCCCCCTAACCACACCCTATAGAGCGATAAAATATGCGCATCAGAGTGGTATATTATACTCGCTCCTTAATGGAATTCGAGTACAAAACATAGGGCTAGCGCAAACGGGCCACCGACCACAGCCACTGGTGGCCAGCGACAGCCACATAACATACTTTTTCATATATTTTGTATAGACGCGCCGCACACGTGTAGCCGGTGGCGGCCACTCGCTACAGCAGTGTCCGCGACGCGCCACTAGTGGTCGCTACAGGCCACACAAAACGCCCACAGCCGCCACTCTCGTACTGCTCCACCCCACGCGCAGTTAACCGTTACACGTTCTACGTATCGCACGCGTCACCATGGAGCACGACGCCTCAATGGACACCAAACACCGGTGGCGACTTCCAAACATCGGTGGCTGTCGCTCGCCTCTGATATTGTTACAAATGAGGCGGTAGCGCGCGACAGCCACCGGTGGCTGTGGTCGGTGGCCCGTTTGCGCGGAGCCTTAATGACGTAAGTCTCATAGCCAGTTACGTTAACCAGGCTACGAGTATAAGTAATCTTTACTTTATGCAAAATTGATTGCATTAGTGGGTTAAACCCACCACAAATAATGCTAAATATGAAACTATGGTGTTTAGACGGTACTTTAAGACCGCTTTTGACGGTAGACCGTGGATGTCAGCTAAGAGCCGGGCTTTGCGCGGGCGTTTCATTCAGTCACCCGCGCGCTGTCGAAGAGGGAGGTCACGCCCTTTTAGCGGATATTGGACAGTGTCTATGCTGAATTGAGACGAAAATCAAACGAAATATGCTTGCTATTTATTACTTATTTAATAAAAAAAAATACGTGTCGATACAGACTACACGGACGGACTTATCTATACATATAATAACATCATATGAAAGTCAAAACTGTACATTGAATATTTTTTTAAAGGATACTTGGGGCGTGATCTACAATCTATACCCAAAAAATATAGTTTTTAGAATTTTTGTCTGTTTGTCTATATGTATGTCCGGGCTAAACTCAAAAAGTACTGCATGGATTTACTTCAAATTTTGTATGAATATTACTAAGAGGTCGGGTCAACATATAGGCATACAACAAAATATAACAGGTCAACATATTATCACGCTATCACCTACGGGGAAGAAGCTGTGATAATTTATAAAGTCAAACTCGGGTAAAACCGCGGGGTACAGCTAGTTCAAAATAAGTTTGATACTTTAATACTGTATTAAACTATGTTTGTGTATTGCATTGTGAGCTAGACAAGTACCTGTGTTAATACCCAGGTGATGAATAAATTTCATTATAACATAAATGAAAAACAATTATTTCTGGAATAATAAATGAAAAGACCGTGAAAAACAGAGAAAGCAAAGTTCCAAGTAAAGGCAAAAGAAGCACACGCGGTCTATAGATGGGTGACTATCAAAGTAATTTCAAAAATCAAAATTCTGAGTCTCTCCGTGCTTTGAACGGCACGTAAAGCTGTCGGTCTCGGGTGTTATCGTTACACTCCAGTATTTTAATAAGGCTAGGGCTACTGGGCTGCTAGAACACCGCTGACAATAGGGTTACCACTGCCCATACCATAAGTAAGTTAGTAGATATCAAATATCTTGAGATTTTTTTTTATATCTTGTGACAATGTCACACAGATCATCCTAGCCCCAAACTAAGCAAAGCTTGTACTATGGGTACCAGGCGATGATATACATACTTATATAGATAGATAAATATTTAAATACATAGAAAACATCCATGACTCAGGAACAAATATTCGTGCTCATCACACAAATATTTGCACTTACCGGGATTCAAACCCAGGAGCACCAGCTTCGTAGGCAGGATGACTACCAACTAGGCTACGGTGATCGTCATATATGATTGAACATGAACTTATAATTCCTCATCGTGTTCGTGTATATTAGTTTATGTTAAACATAAAATAAATAAATAATTATCTTGGGACAAACAACACACTGTCATCTGATCCCAAACTAGTTTGTGTACAGGCTTTAGGCCCTAATAGGCCATAGTACATGCTTTGCCTGACCAACCAGACGACTAGTAAACATACTTATAAATTTCTAAAGAATCTATACCTACCTATAATAAAATCGTAGGAAAGTCAAAACTGTACTTTTAATATTTTTTAAAAAGGATACTTGGAGTGTGATCTACAATCGATATCGAAACCAATAATATAGTTTTTAAAAATTTTGTCTGTGTGACTGTTTGTCTGTATGTATGTCCGGGCTAAACTCAAAAAGTACTGCATGGATTTACTTCAAATTTTGCATGAATATTACTAAGAGGTTGGATCAACATATAGGCTACACATTATCACGCTATCACCTACGGGGGAGGAGCTGTGATAATTTATAAAATTTAACGCGGGTAAAACCGCGGGGCACAGCTAGTTAATAATAATATCCTATGACATTGTTCACACGCGGCCACTTGATCCCAAACTAATCAGAGTTTGTAATATGGAAACCAGATTACTGATATACTATATATATATATATATATATATTACTTGTCTTTTGTGAATACATACTTAAATAGATAATATCACACAAATATCTGTCCTGGGTGTGAATCGAACCCACGACCTGCGGCGTGAAAAGCAAACACTTGCCAACCACGCCAACAGGCCCGTCAGGAAACATAAGAATCATCTTCCATTCCCCATCATATTAAGTAATTTATCAGTCCAAACAATAATAGTTAATTCAGTAACATTTCTGTTACTGAATGTACAGACGCCAGCACATCCAGCTACCCCAATCTGTCAAATTTCTTTTATAGATTTTAAATTTTATCATAAAAGCATAAGGTTCACTTTCTATTGGGGAAATTTGACAGATTGGGGTAGCTTGATGTGCTGGCGTCTGTACCTTTCATTGCTTATACCTCCCAAAAGCCCTATTTAAAGGAAATGAGAAGAATTGGTGCTTCGTATTTCCCTGAGGTGCAACAAAAATGAGGACTTGAGTAACCTTGTCATAAGCCAATGCATTATATATTTTAATGGACTGTAAAACAGGAAGTTGGTCTAGCGGTAGCGTGTTAACCCGCAGAGAACGAGGTCCTGGGTTCAAATCCCAAGTCGGGCCAAAAGTGATTTTAAGACTTTTCTGTAAAAATAAAAAAAATCTCAGCATCAGCCCGAAGTCTGGGAGTTGGCGTTATTGTCATAGAAGGCGGTAATATAATTGGCGGTAAAAAAATATATTTCTGCTAATATTCCAACAAATACACAAATGACTTTTCTTTACTCCTGGTCCACTCAACGGTTGCCTGGAAAACATCGCATCTAGCGGTAAGACCGCCATTTGTACAATCTTGATAACTTACTCATAGTTCTTTGTATGTTATATCTTTTGGTCTACAATAAAGAGTTACTTGCTTTACCCCCGTAAAGCCTGACTTTTTTCCGGTCGTGTCGCTAGGCGTCCCATTGGATAATGAGAGTGATGGAATAGAAAGTGCTCCTATATTTGCGCACACACTTGTGCACTACAAAACGTCCCGCGCAGATGGCTAATCTCTATTGAGATTGGCCGCCGTGGCCGAAATTCGCCTAGGAGGATATTATTATAAATGGTGTAAATAATGCCAAATATGTTGGTCATAGGCTATGGTAACCGATTACTGTGGGGTCGAATGCTTGTGTCTAAATTATTACTATTAAAAAGCATGCACGGTGCAACGGGGTGAAAAGTTCCGGAAAGCGTAAGAAAGCTAAACGACATGGAATTTAATAGGACCCTGTACAATTGGTTAAGTGACAGATGTTTTTATTCAACAGATGAATTTCTTAAATATAAGTTTTAAAATTTGACATGCTTGTAATCTGTTTATTTTTAATGTAATGTTTTTATCTAATACTCTTTTAATGTTTTTACTTTATTATTTTGTATCGTCTTTTGTGTTTGACATTTTATTTGTTTTAATTTATTAATATTATAGTTGAAATTGTTTAAAATTTTTGAACGACATATCTATGTCAAATATAGTTGGATAAGTTTATAATGTACCTAACAACCTTGTACCTATATTTTTGCAAATAAATATTTCATTCATTCATTCATTCATTATAAATGCTTGGGTGAAAAAACAACATCGAAAGAAATCGAATCATCATCGGAACGCAAGCGCCATCTATTAGCGCTCGACGGAGTCATGATTCACAATCATCACAATTATGATTATGGTCATTACAATTAGTTGTTATTTTTTTATTGATATTATTACTCTTCTACTATGGGTCTTGATGCCTGAAATACATTTATAATCATTGTTATTGTCAAAATGGGATGGGATGGGATAATCGTGCTCATCACACAAAGATTTGTCCAGGGTGGGAGATCGAATCCACGTCCCCCGGCTTAGCAGAGAGGGTCACTAATCTCTAGAAAGAAAGGCCAGTCCATGAATATGAAGATCGCAGATAATATTTTTGAAGACGCTGTTTCATAAATAAAACAGTTTTCCACTATTTAAATAGGGCAGCTAAATATAACACTTAGCAAATAAAATACTTGCACACAAACACTGTTAACAATAAACCAGTTTCTATACAACGAGTACCTATTTCCACCAGACTGTATAAATTGAATTGAAGATAAGGTTTTTGAACGGAGTTTCTAATCCACGGCCACAGTTTTCAATTTATACTGTGTACATTGTCTCTTACTGCTGAACCTCGTAAATCTCAGCGGCTTAGTTACAATCATGTGGAACTCTCAGACTTGTAGAGGAAGGGTATACGCTGTTTTCATCGGTATTATAATACGTTGCTGCCTCTTTGGTCTAGCGGTAGCGTGTTCAACCGCAGGTTCAAATCCCGGGTCGGTCCAAAAAGTGATTTGGGATTTTCCCGTAAAAAGAAATTTCTCACTATCAGTTCGAATTCTAGGAGTTGACGGTTACACCCCCGTGCCTCGGAGTGCACGTAAAGCCGTCGGCACTGTGCCTGACCTCTTGCCGGTCGTGTCGCTAGTCGTCCCATCGGATCATGAGAGTGATGGAATAGAAAGTGATCCTGTGTTTGCGCACACACTTGTGCACTATAATATGTCTCGCGCAGGTGCATGGCTGCTAGCGTGGCTAATCTCAATTGAGACTGGACCTTATGGCCGAAATTCGGCTAGGAGGACATTATTTTAAATCAAATAAATAATGCCAAATATGTTGGTCATAGGCTATGGTAACCGGTAACTATGGGGTCGAAGTCTTGTGTCAAAATTGGTACTATTAAAAATAAATAGTAATTGGCTAAACTCCATTGAGAATAGTCGCCGTGGCCGAAATTCGGCCGGGAGGACACACTAAAATACGTAATACTTTTCATTGTTTTTCATTTAATATCTCGGGACAATGTCACACAGATCATCCTAGCCCCAAACTAAGCAAAGCTTGTACTATGGGTACCAGGCGACGATATACATACTTATATAGATAGATAAATACTTATATACATAGAAAACATCCATGACTCAGAAACAAATATTCGTGCTCATGACACAAATATTCGCACTTACCGGGATTCGAACCCAGGACCGCCAGCATCGTAGGCAGGAGCACTACCAACTAGGCTACGGTGACCGTCAAATACGTCATACTATGAACAGGCTGTGTGGTGACGGAGGCGAATATCAGAATATCATCACCCCATCTCATACCGTGGGGGGCGTAGAAGTAGACCCGAGGGAATATCTACCAGAGGAAGAGCAGCTGCTTCTTTCTGACTGCTATGAGCAACTTACTGCGATCGCCAACCCGTCTGCCAAGCGTGGCGATTATGGCATATCCCCAAGATTAGTATAATATCCTGGGACAATATTTACACACGACCATCTGATCCCAAACTAAGCAGAGCACCAGGAAACCAGATTACTGATATACTACATATACTACTTTTCTTTTGTAAATACATACTTATGTAGATAATTACATTCAGAATCAGGACAACAAAGACATGTTCATGCACACAAATATATGTCCTGGTGAGAATCGAACCCACGATCTGCCTAGTTTGGGATCAGATGATAGTGTGTGGGTGTCCCAAGATATTTTTTAATATAAGAGGGCGACATCCGAGCAAGTGGGTCACCTGATGCTAAGTGATCACTGCGGCACATGGACACTCGCAACACCAAGTAGTCGCGGTTGCGTTGCTGGCCTTGAAAAGAGTCCGCAAACAATTGTTGCTGACCCTCCTCACCCTCCCCTATGAGGTCTGACGACCTTACTCACACTCAGAAACACAACATTCAATTATTAATGTTATTATTAAGGAATGTCTTCTGTGAGGTAGAGGTAGTTTTCCAGTTGGACTGCTTTTTGAGTGAATAAACGCTGTGCCCTACTTCTACTATTATATCGTCGTAATTAACTGATAATTCATTACCTTCGTAACCTTCCTCCCTCGACGGTTTTAGCTCTTTGGTGTCGTACAAGCGTGCATTTGAACTACGGTGAGTCTCAGAACAGTTTAGTCGCAAGCGTTAATTGCACATCCATTTTTCGAGCTTACGTAGTGCACGAATAGAAGTTTTCACTCGCAGCAGTGAAAGCTTTCAAGCAAAAAAAGGAAATGTCATATCAAAAAGAAGTCGAATTGAGAACTTTTTCGTTTTTAGGGTTCCGTAACCAAAGGGGAAAACGGGACCCTATTACTAGGACTTCGCTGTCTGTTTGTCCGTCTGTCACCTGGCTGTATCTCATGAACCGTCATAGTTAGACAGTTGAAATTTTCACAGATGATGTATTTCTGATGCCGCTATAACAACAAATACAAAAAAAAATATTTAAGGGCGCAAAAACGAGCAAAAAATTGACGTTTGTTGTATGGGAGCCCCCATACCACAAACGTGAATTTCTTTGCTCGTTTTTATAGATAATGTTACGGAACCCTTCGTGCGCGAGTCCGACTCGCACTTGGCCAGTTTTTTTAAATTATGTTCACTAAAGGTAAAGGTATCGTTGTATGTAAACTCCTCGCTGCTTCGAAATCATTTACCCCATTGTACTCATAATATGTCACACGTTTTTGTCACTGCTTCCTTTTTGCTGTGGGAGGCAACCTGACTGACTAAATTACGACATAACTTCTTTAAGTACTTCCCTTCTTAAATGTTTTAACCTTCCGTGTACCTTAATATCTGTAATAAGTATTAGTTATAATAACTGTATTACTACAAACATGTTCTGACTATTTACAAGCGCTTTTTTAAAGTCTACGTGAATAAAAACCTTTTTTATTAATTTATTTTATTATTTTAGAACCATTCGTGCACGAGTCCGACTCGCACTTGGCCGGTTTTTAAAATTTAGTTCACTAAAGGTAAAGGTATCGTGCTATGCAAACTCCTCGCTGCTTCGAAATCATTTACCCCATTGTACTCATATATGTATATGTCACACGTTTTTGTCACTGCTTAGTGGCAGGTAACCTGACTGACTAAATTACGACTTAACTTCTTTAAGTACTTCCCTTATTAAATGTTTTAACCTTCCGTGTACCTTAATATCTGTAATTAGTAATTAGATAACTGTATTACTACAAACATGTTCGGACTATTAACAAGCGCTTTTTTAAAGTCTACGTGAATACAAACCTTTTTATTCATTTATTTTATTATTTTAGAACCCTTCGTGCGCTAGTCCGACTCGCACTTGGCCGGTTTTTAAAATTCAGTTCACTAAAGGTAAAGGCATCGTGGTATGTAAACTCCTCGCTGCTTCGACATCATTTACACCATTGTACTCATATATATGTCACACGTTTTTGTCACTGCTTCGTTTTGCTGTGGCATCCAACCTGACTGACTAAATTACGACGTAACTCCTTTAAGTACTTCCCTTCTTGCCTACTCATCGAGGTATATGGGTAAACGCTGGTTTTATGGGTGCAACCGTTTTGTACTACCAACTGGTCGCGCTAAACTAACATAAAACAACTATTAAAGAATCTACTACCTGTAAATGGGCTATTATAAGTTTGGTTATTGCCTGTTGAGGGGCTTTTAGCGACTATTATAGTTGAGTAAGGAATTATGATAGAGGGTCCCGGATTTAATGGACTTAGATAATTTTTAGGGTCTATTTTTTTGGTTTATTTTCTTTTAAGCATGTTTTTTTATGCTATATACTGTAAATGGGATATTATTTAACAGGTTCATTGGTAAGCTGTTCTTGAAGTATAAGTACGATCTACACCTAGTACAAATCTTTGTGTGATGATCACGATTATTTCTTAAGTGTCTGGGTGTAATTTATCTTTATATCTTGGTAGCCCTAACATACTGACATCTGATGCCAAACTAAGCAGAGGCTCTGCTATGATACTATGACTACCAGACAACTGATGAATACACTTATATATTCACCGTAGCCTAGTTGGTAGTGCTCCTGCCTACGAAGCTGGTGGTCCTGGGTTCGAATCCCGGTAAGTGCAAATATTTGTGTGATGAGCACGAATATTTGTTTCTGAGCCATGGATGTTTTCTATGTATTTAAGTATTTATCTATGTATATAAGTATGTATATCGTCGCCTGGTACCCATAGTACAAGTTTTGCTTAGTTTGGGGCTAGGATGATCTGTGTGACATTGTCCCTATATATATATATTTACTAACAAAGAAATGTTATCGAATATCCTGTATACACTCGGGAATTTCTGCTAGTCGGTACCTATGCACACGGCGAGCCAATAATGCATATGGCAAGGGGACTACCGCTTACCTTGTCCCGAGAATTATCAACAGCCTATCACCAGAACTTTGTAAGTGTACGTGTGTACGGGTAAAAACATAAAAATTAAATTAAAAGAATATATGTTAAGTTTCCTCTGTTAGCGGAGGATTTTTACAAATATTTTTTTAATTTAGCAGCCCTTCAGAATGGTCCGTGGAGGACTGAAACACATGTTGGGTATCGTACTGGCGCATGTAATTTGCCTTTTTATATTGTCCTTCTTGCATGTGCACATTTGTGCGGGTGAGAGGGCGGCGGAAATTGCATCCCGGCATGGTTAAACTGACAATTAGCGGAATTAACACTACATTTTGAATTTGTATTTTGATTCATTTTTAAATTGTTAACTTTTACATATTTTATTGATAATCATTTTATAATCTTATGTCTCTTTTATCACCTTTATATATGTTTGTATGTATGTAAAATTATTATTCGTACCTAGAAGAAAACTCATGGTAACACTGGGTTAAACCTTAGTGGTTTTTAAATGCTAGTTACTCTCTAAAAATACTATATTTCCTGTCCACAAAGAATAACAGGACCATCCCCTACCATCCCATGGGTGACATAAAAGGCGACTAAGGGATACACCACGTGGTCGAGCAGCAGCGCCACCTGTGTACTAGCTAGCACCTAACTGCAGTCGTCAATTCAAATGCCAAGCGCGGTTGCTTCGACAAATAACAAAGTTAAGTTATATATTATATATTCCAATATTTTACACTACTCTCTTTTTTTCTTAGTCCAATAAAAAAATTTTTAATTGTCTTTAATGCATTTTAATCTGTGTTAGTTATAGTATTTTAGTTATACTTAGTTATTTTGTTTGTTTTTAATTTAAAATAACTTGTATTGTATGTCAACGTTGTCTATGTTTAGTGTGTGTTGTCCATGCCTTTAATAGGTGTACATATAAGAACTGAATTATATAGTGAGCTAAGTATTTAAATGTTGTGTATGTATACTGTTGGTGTGTCTATAATAAATAAATAAGTAGTGAGTGATATCAGGCTGATAATGATTTGGTTATAGATAAATTAATTAATGGTGCTCATTACATAAAGATTTTCTCATGTCGGGAGTCGAACCCACGACCGCTGGGTTAGCAATCAGGGTCACTGAGAGGCCAATAAGTTGTATGAAATAAGTTAAAACAGTTGTGTAAATTTCCGTGGAACCTTGCCAATTTAATTTTCTTCCGCTTAATTTTTCCGCGAATAAAATGGACTAATATTTTCGAAGACCGTCTAGAAATATGGACCGCCGAATAATTTATTCCTTTTTGAAAAGAATTTTAAGGATATTTGGACCAGCTGTTGATGGCATCACGGATTCAGTTATTCACAAGAATTTTAATATCATTATGAACTTTACATATTAGTATTCAGAATATTTTCTCTTAAGTATAATATATTATACTTAAGAGAAAATATTGGGCCGATGGCTGTTGGGGCAGAAAGGTTCTTGAGTGGCGACCACGAACCGGAAGACGCAGCGTGGGCAGGCCCCCTACAAGATGGACCTTGTGCGGGTCGCTGGAAACTGCTGGATGCGAATAGCGCAAGACCGGCAATTGTGGAGTTCTTTGGGGGAGGCCTTTGTCCAGCAGTGGACGTCTTTCGGCTGATATGATAATGATGATGATGATAATATATTATTTAAGTAATGTTCAGATTTCGTAAATCGAACATTTAGGTAATCACATACATAATGACACAGCGAATGAGGGCCACCGCGCCGGCCGCGGTCAGTTCACTGCTCGGCATCAATCGTATATCATTTATCAATACATTATATCAATTGACGGTCACCGTAGCCTAGTTGGTAGTGCTCCTGCCTACGAAGCTGGTGGTCCTGGGTTCGAATCCCGGTAAGTGCAAATATTTGTGTGATGAGCACGAATATTTGTTTCTGAGTAAATACTAGGAACAAAAACAAACTAGCCATGCCAGGCTTTAGAGTAAGCAAAACTAATAAATCATTTTTAGGAAATTGTATTAGGTTTTATAACAAGCTTCCTACTCAAATTACTGATCTGCCTGACACAAGTTTTAAAACACGTATTAAACGTGTACTTATGGCTAGGGGTTATTACACCACTAAAGAGTACATCGATGACAAAGACGTCTGGCTCTCACTTCCTACCTGCACATTGCTCGCTGGATATCTTGTAGCCATATAGACATGACTGATCTGCTGTGTCACGTGAACTATCTGTGAATGATTGCTATCATATACTTAATTTAAAATTATTGACTCTGTCTCAAAATGAATAATGTTATTGTTTCGAAGATTTTCTTTTGTATACCTAAATATAATCTAAAATAATAAGCATTCAGACAACCGATCGAGCATATATTGTGTTTGCCTACTAAATAATTACTCTAATTGGACCAAATCCCGTGTTCATGCCCGCTTGAGTATGTTTCGCCGGACCGTCTCAACTGGGTCGTGTTGAAACCGGTAGTAGATGAACCCACTGAGTTTGTTTCGCTGGGTCTTCTCAGTTGGGGCGCATTGGATCCGGTGGTAGCATTAAAGCGCGACCGTCGTTATTAACACAAGGTCCGTCATAATAATAATACCTTTAATATAGACAGAACCATTGACAATATGTAGTAAAAATATTAGACTTAAACTAGATAATTAAACATAATCTCTTGACAATAACTTGATACGAGCTAGCTAAATATAATTTCTGTAATAAAATAAATTTTATAAATGTTTTCATACAAGATGTACCTAAATATCTATGTTACTAGAAATAATATCTAATTCATACAACTAAATTA
This sequence comes from Pseudoips prasinana, assembly GCA_951640165.1. NCBI lineage: Eukaryota > Metazoa > Arthropoda > Insecta > Lepidoptera > Nolidae > Pseudoips > Pseudoips prasinana. The sequence goes on along the minus strand of OX621259.1, from coordinate 6,330,923 downwards.
CTACAAACATGTTCTGACTATTTACAAGCGCTTTTTTAAAGTCTACGTGAATAAAAACCTTTTTTATTTATTTATTTTATTTATTTATTTATGAGTCATGGATGTTTTCTATGTATATAAGTATTTATCTATCTATATAAGTATGTATACCGTCGCTTGGTACCCATAGTACAAGCTTTGCTTAGTTTGGGGCTAGGATGATCTGTGTGACATTGTCCCTAGATATTATATTATTATTAATATATTATCTGTAGTAACTAACACACTGCCATCTGATCCCAAACTAGACAAAGCCTGTACTATGGCAACTTAACAACTGATAAACATACTTATATATTACTATTTACATACATATTAAAGATAAATTACACCCAGACAAGAAGAAATTATTTTTCCCGGGTGAGAATCGTACCCACAATCTCTGGCTTAGCAGTCAGAGACACTAACCACTAGACCAAAAAGCTAGTCAAAATTTGCCAGTACCTACTAACATTGACTACCTTTCTCTTATTATTCCTTACTGTGCTATTATCCTATCTTAACATATTTCTAGTAGCTTCCTCCCCGGTAGAGAACCAGCAGTACCTATGTAATCCTTATTTCAATCTCCGTTCCACTACTGCACGTGTGGCGCAGCGGCTAAGACAGTCGCATCGGCGCTTCGTGTCGCGGGTTCGAGTCCCGCGCCGGACAAGTATATGTGTGACCCATACATAGTTGTTCTGGGTCTGGATGTAATTTTAGTTCGTCTATTATATGTTTATTATATATGTTTCGGCGACGTGGTCCGCCACCCGTCACGTCTCGTTACCCGGAGAGGCGAAAAGTGGCCAACGGAAAGCCGTTTTGCTACGCTGAATGTAGGAGGAGGAATAGAAGGTAAGTTGGACGAAGTATGTCAGCTGATGAGTGAAAAACGGATCGATGTATTGTGTGTGAATGAGACGACTGCCTACCCCTCTGGGAGACAGGCGTGAGTCTATGTATGCATGTATTATATGTTTGGAAAGTACCCCACGACACAGAGATTGGTTCCCTACTGCGGGCGTTGTCATTTAAAAATTATAAAACTACCAAGTCTCTTTTCTTTGTGTGCCATTCTCATTATATCTTCTACTATTTCTTACAAAAAAAATTTTTCGCCCTCTTTCGGCAGGCTAAGATCATCCCTGAGATCGCTAGCGTTTGGAGGAAGGAATCTCCACTCGTCTTGTATAAGCGGTCCCGGGAAGAGGTAACCTGCTTTAGCTCAGATTGCCTAAACGTGCTTGTGCGTGATGGGGAGGGGGAGAGGCATTCGGGCCCCTCCCCTCCCCGGGGAAGACTCTCGCGAACGCTCAGTGTACAGCGGGGGTACTGGCTAGATCGTTCATGAGTACCCAGAGCCCCCGCTACAAGCACTGTGCGGCTGGCTACCGTGGTGGTTTTAGTGGGTTCAAGCCTTACACAACGTGCGAAGGCATTTCCACCACGTAAAAAAAGGCTAAGATGACAGACCACACCGCCTCGTCTTCAGTTGTAATATTTACTTTTACGTCATTTAGTTTAAGTCCAGTCAACTCCAGTCAAGTGATATTCCTACCCCAGTAAAGCAGTGGAGACCTTACTAGAGGCTTCTATGGAGTTTTCGTTTCAACACGGAAAATAAAAATTCAAGGCAATATCGCATTTTCCTCCACTTGTGTACGTTGTCGAGGATGTTATGTCTAATAATCGACCATAATATTTACATATAGAAACTCGAATTTACACTAGTCTTTGAAAATTAAAAGGAGCCTCGACACGTCTTTTTACGCGTAGGCGCCGAAAACCTTAAATAAAAGTGTTAGTTTAAGTTTTTTTTTAAACGCCAACGTGTAATACATATCGAACCCACGATCTTTCATTTAGCAGTCAAGGCCACCAACCTTGGCCAGTCAAATAAATAAATGTTAATAGAAAAGGGTTCCCAATGCATTTATCACGAATTGAATTTTAATTATCTAGAGAATGAAACCAGATGGCATCTTGGATACGGCCGCATGTTGGTAGGTGAATTATCAAGATTGGAAACTCAAGCACGAAGTCCATAAATTTTAATCGAAATATTTGTGTCGCATCTACAACCAAGTGAGTGTGTTTAGAAGTATGCGTACAGTCGCCAGCACTTCAAGCTACCCCAATCTGTCAAATTTATTTGATAGATTTTCAACTTTATCACAAAAACATAAGGTTCACTTTCAATTGGGGAAATTTGAAGTGCTGGCGTCAGTACAATTTTGTTAAACATGAATATATTTCATATATTAATATGTATATATTATGTATGTATGTATTCTTTCCTTCCTTATCGTATGGGCAATGGTTACCCTAGTTTCAGAGTTGTTTAAGCCGCGCAGTCGAACTCTGACATGGCTTAACGACTGTTATCTAATGACTAAAACCGAGACCGACAGCTTAACGTGCCCTCTGAATATATATATAACACCTTTTTGCCTCGTATAATATGTATATATTATGTATGTATGTATTCTTTCCTTCCTTATCGTATGGCCAATGGTTTCCCTAGTTTCAGAGTTGTTTAAGCCGCGCAGTCGAACTCTGACATGGCTTAACGACTGTTACCTAATGACTAAAACCGAGACCGACAGCTTAAGGTGCCCTCTGAATATATATAACACCTTTTTGCCTCGTTTACTGTCATTATACTCTTCATACATGCTCGCCGGTTTAGGAGCCCACGGCAGGTAGGTTTAGTTGGTGCGAGTCCGATATACGCTCCCGCAGACACAAAGAAGAGTACTTCTGACCTGGGCTTTCTTGAGAATGTCTCCGAACTATTTTATTACTAAAGACAACTTAAATACAAAAGGCGGTCTTATCAGTACTACGACAACTTCCAGACGATCAACGAAGCGCATAGACTAAGGAAGAGAATGTGGGGCTCTACCGGCTAAGTCGCCGAACATCGCTTTCTTAAATGGCGTTCAAATAAATAAAGATTAAAAATTACTTAATCAATCGTTAAATCGGCTTCCATGAGCACATGTAACGTCATAAATGGTCCGGAATCGATTGTCAACGTTGAAGCCGATTTACCGATTGATTAAGTCATTTTTAACCTTTATTTATTTGAACGCCATTTAAGAAATCGATTTTCGGCGACTTATCCGGTGAGCCCCTGGGTAGGTAAAGTGTTTAGGTATTGCGATGTCCAGCGAAATATTATTAATCAGATTAGGTAGTATTACAGAATCCAGGCTACGGGAACTCTCCTAATTGGTAGTTATCATCCAAAATAATAACAGCTGACACAAGTTTTTGCTAATGAACAAACTGTTGCTCAACGTATACTGTTCATTATTTGATATTCGTTATTTTCATTTCAGTTTTATGACGACATTTTTTTACACCATTTTTTCAATACTATAATGGCTAGGTATATAATAAATATAAGAGTAATAAGAGCAACTAACACTCATTACAATACATTTATAATTCAATAAAATATAATAACGAAGGAGATGGCGGGACGAACTGGATGTCTTCCTTGAGAATTGGAAAGAGATGGCACACAGGTCGTGAGCGTTGGAAAGAATGGAGGGAGGCCTTTGCCCAGCAGTGGGACAATACAGGCTAAAAAAAAAAAACAGTCACTTTATTAAAATTACAATAAACAATACAAAAAGAAAAACAATCGGAATACAATTATCTAAAAATCATAATTATAACACACTAGCTGTGCATCGCGGTTTGACTCGCGTTTAACTTTACAAATTATTATTATTAGCCTATGTATTAATCCAGGATGTCAGTTAACTCCAAACCAAATTTTATTAAAATCTCTCCAGCCGTTTAGACGTGAAGAAGTAACAAACATACACACTCACATACTTTCGCCTTTTTAATATTAGTATGATTCGACATGGAATGGTTTCGATATAATCTATACATATTATAAAATCGTAGAAAAGTCGAAACTGTACATTGAATATTTTTTTAAAAGGATACTTGGGGCGTGATCTGCAATCGATATCGAAGCCAAAAATATAGTTTTTAGAAATTTTGTCTGTATGTCTGTTTGTCTGTATGTATATCCGAGCTAAACTCAAAAAGTACTGCGTGGATTTACTTTAAAATTTGAGTGAATATTACTAAGAGGTAAGGTCAACATATAGGCTACATATTAACACGCTATCACCTACGGGGGAGGAGTTGTGATAATTCATAAAATTTAACGCGAGTAATACCGCGGGGCACAACTAGTAATATATATTTTGTTTAAATCGGTAGTATTAAAGAAAATTGGAATTCAATTCTATGTTTTTAAAACTGTAACTATCCCATTACAATATTTAAAGTCTTATGCCATTATTGTTTAAGCCACTGACGGCTAATTACTAACTTACTTATCGTATGGGCAGTGGTTACCCTAGCGTCAGATTTGATTGAGCCACCCAGTAGACTTCTGACATGGCTTAGCGACTGTTGTCTAATGACTACAACCGGGACTGACAGCTTAACGTGCTCTCTGAAGCACGGAGACGCTCAGTAATAAAATTACTTTTGTGGTCACCCATCCATGGACTGAGCGCGCCTAGTTGTTTAACCCCGCCGATAATTTGTAGTTAAGACAATTGGGATTAGATTCATTGTTTTTAAAACTGTAATTATTATATTGGATACTTAAAGTCTTAAGCCATTTTTGTAAGCCTTTGACGGCTAATGATGCAAATCGGAATCCCATTGCTGTCAAAAATGCGCAACTTTTAAGTTTAAAACATAAGCTGATGATACTGCCGATCAATATCCACGATCATTAACATTTGATGATTTGGTTGGCGTAGCTGTTAAATGTCGTGGGTTCGATTCCCACCCAGGACATATATTTGTGTGCATGAACATATCTGTTTGTCCTGAGTCTGGGTTATCCATATAAGTTTATGACTCCAATGAACGTGCTACTAAAGGCGAACAAAGTAGTCTTCATATGACTTATTATATACTGTGTTCGTTTACAACCCAAATTAACAACTCATAACCCCCTAATAGTATTAATAAAACAAACGAACTTGACATTTTTTACTACTTCATTAATAAACCAAGGCTCAAATCACGACACGAATATGAAAAATTGTAAAGCGAAATGTCGTTCTGCCACGAATTGTTAAAGTTCTATAAAGAATACACTTAAATTATTGCCAGGAAACTAAAACAAGACCACTTGAGTTACAGTTTTTTAATTACCAGCACTTGGCAAAAATTCCCTCCGTACGAGAAATGCCTTAGGGCTATTTCACAAGTACCATAACCACACCACGATCACAATTACACCTTAACCACACCACGTGGCCGGGCGTATAATTCGTATTCAAAATGAATAGGACTATTCACACGTACCACATTTTGCAGTCGTTATCGACCATGTACCGACGATGAACCGATGGCCGTTGGGGCAGAAAGGTTCTTGAGTGGCGAGCACGAACCGAAAGACGCAGCGTGGCCTGCCCCCCTACAAGATGGACCGATGATGAAAAGCGCAAGACCGGCAATTATGGAGACCTTTAGGGGAGGCCTTTGATCAGCAGTTGACATCCTTCGGCTGATATGATGATGATGTGATGATTCTTTTGTATACCTAAATACAATCTAAAATAATAAGCATTCAGACAACCGATCGAGCATATATTGTGTTTGCCTACTAAATAATTACTTTAAATGGACCAAATCCAAATATGTTTCACTGGACCGTCTCAACTGGGTCGTGTTGAAACCGGTAGTAGATGAACCCACTGAGTTTGTTTCGCTGGGTCTTCTCAGTTGGGGCGCATTGGATCCGGTGGTAGTATTGAAGCGCGACCGTCGTTAGTAACACAAGGTCCGCCATAATAATAATACCTTAATATAGACAGAACCATTCAGACAATATTATTATGTAGTAAAAATATAGCTAAAACTATACATTTTGATAATTAGATTTAAACATAATCTCTTTGACAATAACTTAATACAAGCTAGCTAAATATCATTGCTAATCTATACAAATAAATAAAATTGGAGTGTCTGTTTGTAATATTGAAATAGCCGGTTTTTATGACATAAATATGAATATATATACGGTACATACACCAAAATAACATTTTTTACAATTTTTGTCTGTCTGTCTGTCTGTTTGTTCCGGCTAATCTCTGAAATGGCTGGACCGATTTTGACGGGACTTTTATTGGCAGGTAGCTGATGTAATAAGGCGTAACTTAGGCTACTTTTATTTTAGAAAAAGTATTTTATTGTGCTAAAAAACTAAATAAACTAATTAACACGCGGACGAAGTCGCGGGCACACCTAGTATAAAATAAATTTTATTAATGTTTTCATACAATCCATGTATTAACATGTTCTGACTATTTACAAGCGCTTTTTTTAAGTCTACGTGAGTAAAAACCTTTTTTATTTTATTTATATTTATTTATTTATCGACCGTGTGTGTAATACCGACCACATTGCAACCACCAGCGACACTGCGAACTTATGGCCGACCACATCGCAAACACAACGTTTACGCTATGCTTCCGCTTTAAAAATCGGAGTCGAACTGTGTCTGCACACCACGTAACCACATCGCAACTATTGACGACAACGCAACCACATCGACATTTTGTCGTTACCTCAACGCAATTTAAGAATTTATTTAATAATAATTATTATATTATAATAAATAATCATGCATCTAACCATATATTATAATTAATTTTACATTTGACATTCAAATCAAATCAAATATTTTATTTGCGAAAATGGGTGGTTTACATTAGGTATTACAAAGGTACCACCATAATCAGCTTTTAGGCATGCAAATATTTAAAAAATATGCTCGCAAAACAAAAATTTACCTAAAATTACAAAATATAAATGTCATAATTAAAAAATGAATGTCAAGAGAATTACAGAGAAAATAACGAATACCTTACAAATATAAAAAAATACATTAATACAACATGAATTGTTGTGTATTTTATTTTATTGTGTACTAATTTGATTATTGTTTTTAATATCTTATTTATTTTTATGTCAATAATGTACTCGGCTGAATAATATTAACAATAAAAATTATTTGCTGCGCCCTAACAGGGTTCATGTTGATACCCATATGATTTTGTAACATCGAAATTGTACACAAAATTCCAAAGAAGCATTGTATTGTTGCAGCGACACTATTCACACGTAACCACAGCTTGACAGCGTTTTGTCGTTACTACGTGGTGCGGTTGTAGTACGTGTGAAGAAGCCCTTATCAGTGTATGCACTTTCACCTACTCATCATCTTATTACGAAGGCAGTAAGGGTGATTTTACTCGAATAATTGGAACCACTGACGGATAGGATGTAAGTTCATACAGTGCCGAATTTTGACGTATATTTTCACCTTCTCAGCATCTTATTACGAAGGCAATAAGAGCGATTTCAGTAGAACAATTGTATCCACTGACAGAGTAAGTACATATAGTACTGAATTTCGGCGTATATTTTCGGCAGAGTAATTAATCAGACCGTACTCTGTGTGAAAGACTTATATTTGCTAGGGATTTTTCATGAGAGCACACATTTTTGTTGTAAACGCTTATTCTAAGATGATGTGGGTTAAATATTTCTGTACTGGGAACAAAGGATATACGGTTAAACGTGACGGAGTGCTTTCGTTTTACTAAAAGCGGTCGATATAGAATGATGTATTATGTAAGTAAAACCCTTCAGAAATTTAAAGTGTTATGCCATTTTTGTACCTTCTGAAAGTGCTCTTTTAGAAATGGTTACCCCAACCATTTGCACATTCAGAAGGAACAAAAATGGCATAAATAATACTTTAAATATCCAATAGGATAAATATAGTTTTAAAAACAGAATCATCTTAAAATTTTCTTTACTACAAACGATAAAAAAAATATATGTTGCCATAGAGCTGTCAGTTGCCGCTCGAATCTTCACCATCGGACATTGTAGTGGGCGGGCTTACTTTGTACGATTAAAATGAAAGTCTTAGATCAAATTGCAAATCTATTTAGGTTATACACTTTGCACAATAAATCAAACACAACGGATCATGACACAGTTTTAAATCACAACATACACGGCTATAGTTAGGAACGCGCGTCGGTTTCAATATTTGACCGCGCTGGTGGCTGCTGCTTAAAAAGCGACGAGCGCGCCGCTCAGCCGGTGAATCATGACTCCGTGGAGCGCCGGCAGACGGCGCTAGCGTTCCAGAATTACTTGTAGAGTGTTGACAGATGGGGCTAGCGTGCCAAGGATTACTCGATTGCGACATGTATATTATTATTTCAAAACCATTACAATTCGAATAAACAAATAATTTTCAAAATCAGTTCGCGTACCTTTTCGGCGTCGGCGATTTTCAGAGAATGTTCAACGAGGTGTTCCTATTCCGGTTCTACCATTCACACAAGCTAGGTATATATACTTCTTTTGTCTAAATTCTTTCATTCAGCCTTTTTAAATGCCCAAACTATCTCAGTATACCTTTTTCAATCTTTGTGACTATATCCTCTTTCACAACACAGCGCGCTCTATATCAGTATTTCGTATTCTGTCTCTCAAAGTCACACCACACATACTTCTCAGAGCTCTCATTTCCATTGCATTCTTTCTACTTTCATTATTTTTTAGCCATATCCAACTTTCACTTCCATTCATTTATGCCCAAAATATACTCCAATTCACTCAAATTGTCGTATCAAGTAATATGAATAATACAGCGAGCCGTCTTTTGCACACTATCCACTTCATTTCGTAAGGGTCCCTTAATTAAGATCACTTCATAATATTTTTCACAAAAAAACCACACAAAATTGATAAGCCTACCAAGTATAAATTACTAGTTTTATAGCCAGTTCAATATGCTTTTATTTTATCAATAATGAGCCAGACAAAGTACGTTATAAAGTCAATTTATTTGACATACGCCCTTTTTATTGTTTTCCAATATCTAAATGGATTTATTCTAAGATAAATTTATAGATTATCGTATAAAAGGACATAAAATAACCTTCTAGACATTTGCGACTTATTATATTTTGGCTAAGCACGTTAGACTTTCATAGTTAATTTTAATTATAGGCGCTCAAATCCAGTTGCCCTCATCATCATATCAGCCGAGGCACGTCCACTAATGGACAAAGGCTTCTCCCAAGGCTTGTGCTGTGTATCCAACGGCTTCCCGCTACCCTTGCACGTTTGTCAGTCCACCAATGTTGGGGGCGTGCCCACGCTGCGTCTTCCGGTTCGTTAAAGAAAGCGAGCGAAAGAAGTTTAATCGTGTTTTGAGATCAATGGGCCGTGTTGAAACCGGTAGTAGAGACACCCGCTGAGTTTGTTTCGCTGGGTCTTCTCAGTTGGGGCGCATTGGATCCGGTGGTAGCATTAAAGCGCGACCGTCGTTATAAACACAAGGTCCGCCATAATGATAACATTTAATTCGTACCTTAATATAGACAGAACCATTCAGACAATATGTAGTAAAAGTCA